>CM077639.1:45960000-55960000 GCA_039660915.1 Euphorbia tirucalli | reverse complement strand
TCCCTTGAATATTAGCATAGCAGGCTTTGCAAGTCTTTCTATTGATGGGAACATCCTATTCATGATTGTTAAAAGCTTTGTAAAACCTGGTTGCTCCAACACTATTGGTGAAGTTCATAGGGGTGAGCGTCAGTCTTCTTCTCTTTCCTAGCACATTTTGCTCAATAGAACCATCTCTTGCTGGGTTGAGTCCAGCATAGGCTATAGTGTGGATTTTTCTTGGTGAGAATAGTGGTTACTTAGGAGTTCCATCAGCGGTTGCTTGAACGTTGGCAAACTCCAGCTCAATTAAAGCAGGCTTATATTCAAATCCTCTCTCTCTGTCATGAAATCAAGGCCTTTCCTGTTAGTTTGAGGTTACAAAATGTTTGGTCTGGGGGTTGAGGTTGAAGAGAAGTGGCATGAGATAGAAAGAGAATCCCCAATTTGGTACAGGTTGATGATAAACAAAGACTGATTGAGTCAGTACTTTGTCATAGGCCCCTGTCACCTTTTGGATAATGAGATGATGCGAATATGGAATAGCATTGGGGTTCAATTTCTTGTTAGAAGCCATTGATGGTGGAAAATAAGGCTTCACAGGTTCAGTTCATAGAATAAGGTGAGAAGAGGTTTGGTTAAATAGGTGTTAGTAGTTTGGGTGGTAAACGGAAGACAAAGTAGTTTGGGTGGTAAACAGAAGACAAAGGGTGTTGAAGGTGTGGAAGAAATTGGAAAAGGAAAAGGGAAAAGCTTTGGTTTTGAAGACAGGAAAGTCCGAATCTTTTGTAGATGGGAGAGAAGGATCTGACGATGCTGGGAGCTGAAGATTACCCTTTAATGCTATGAGATCCTTCTCTTTTTTTCGAATCTAGCACCAACCATGACCATCTGTTGGTTTTCCTGCTGCATTCAAACTTATGCATGTCATGTGTGTTTGATATGCTTTTTGGATGAACAATGCATGCGTAATGTCATGTACATATGAATGCCACACGAACAAGATAATGTATGCACTATGACCAAGACCGCTTCAGCATTTTACCACATGATGGGTGATGAAGGTGATGAAAGCCATTTGAACACTCCATGGGTTGGAGATTTTGGTGAGGTTGGGAATTTTAGCTTTAGGGTTTTGGCTCGAGATGCCCTCTTGGGATATGAGACCAAGTTTTGCCTTTGGGAGGACCGGGCAATTTACCTACTTAACCTCAAGCTTGTATTCGTTTATTATTTATAAAGTCATATTTATTCAATTTATTATCTTTTCTAACCCCAATTTGTTTATTTTATTAAGCTGATGCTAAGGCAAGAAATACACAAAAGAAATTGCAGGAAATTAAACCATCCACATAAATATACAAAAGAATAATAGAGGCCGATTATACAACCAAATCGAATAAAATATAAAAACTCTCGTCCTCACTTTACAAGCGCCTAGAGTACACGAGGATCTAAAAATAGTACAACCGCCTAAATACACGAATTAGTCTATAAAATACAGTAAGAATAAAAATAAATACTGCAAAACAGATGGGTTAACAAAGTTTATATTATAAACACAAACAGGACTCAAATCAGGATAGAATTAAGGAATTTAGGAAACGGGGGCATGCATTTAGGGGGTAACCGGTTCGACCAGACCGGTCGGACCGGTTAGACCTGGAAAACGGTTTTGAAACGCCCAGTGGATTTTTGTGCTGGAAAATCAATTTTGGAAAACATTTTTCCAGTTTAATTGATTTCGACATGTGAGGTGGGTCGGTTTTCGAGAGAATCGGGTCTCCGTCGTGGTATTGTTTTAAATGCAATTTACTGAAAATTGAATCTAAGGTCGTGAATGCACGCAAAAAAATTCATTTTGATGATTTTTGGATTTTTCTGAATTTTCTTTTTTGGAAATTCTGGTTTTGGAAGAGTGTTACAGTCGTACGACTGTAAATTACAGTTGTGCGACTGTAGGCAATCTAAACTCAAGATTTCATCAAAATTTATTTGAAATAAAACTGAAAGAAATCTGGAAACCAAGAACAGTCATACGACTGTAGTTACAGTCGTACGACTGTTCATTAAACTCAAGAACAGTCACACGACTGTTCTTGATTTCCAGAAACAGAAAACGCAAAACTTGAATAAAAAGCACAAAAAACACAACCAATCATCCAAAAAGCATGGAAAACAGAGGGGCAAAGGAGTGTTTACCTCTTAGGCGTAGATCCACCGTAGGAATGACCCCTGGCAATGCACCAATCCATTTAGATTTGCTCTTTTTCTCCTTAAGTCAAGGTTAGGAAGTTTGGTCCAAAATCTTCAAAATGTCACGGATTTGAGCTAGTTTGTGGATGGAAATGATTTAGATTTCATGTGTCAAGTTTAACCTACGATTTCTAATTCATTTTAAGCATTAATGCTCTGAAATTGAGAAGAAAAGAGTTGAAGAAAGTTTTGAGCTTTGGGTTTTTTCCTCTCTTCTTCTCTTTTCCTCCAATCCCCCTCTCTCTCTGTTTCTTTCTTTTTTCTTTCTCTTTTTGCAAAAAGTCCCCCCTTTCTGCCTTCCTTCCTCTCTTTTATCCTGGAGCATTAATTGCCCCCTTCCTTTCCCCCATTTTTCAGGTTTCAGGGTATGGGCTGGTTCACTTGCCACGACTCTACAGTCGTACGACTGTAGTCAAAGCCATACGACTATCCTTTTTTTTAAGGAAAATTCCGGCGCTTACAGCTACTTGGAGTGACAACGATGAATCAAGTTCTGATGATGATGATGACGCGGAGCAAGAAAAAGCTCAAATATGCTTTATGGCAATGATAACACAGATAAATCATCACAACATCATACAGAAAGTGAGGAAGATAGGTAATCCTACAAACATTATCTCATAATGATCTTATTCATGAATTTTTTAAGATGCATAATACTAACCAAGAAATGACTATTAAGTGCAAAGAGTATGAAAACAAGCTTTTAGAAAAAGAACCTGAAAAGCTTGAATTACAAAGCAAAGTGAGATTTCTTGAAAATACTAATCTAGAGTTAGTTAACAAAGTATCACATCTTGAAAAGAAATGTGAAAAGCTAGATTTTACCATTAGCAAATTCACTAATGGAGAAAATATGTTGAATATTCTTTTAAACTCCCAAAGAAATCCAAATGATAGAACATGAATTAGTTATACAAGTATTGAAGGGATACCTTCTTAAATTCCCCCAATGCCAATTGTATTATGTTCTTTATTAACTTCTACTATGCAAACCTCCCAAACCTGCGTATCAAAAGCATAATACAAGTAAAAAACTGTTCACTAAACCGAAATCGAAACAGAAAATCATACTTGTTTAGTCTACTGACCAAAAAGCTAAAAAGAAGATACATCCTTCCAAACTAAAAAGTGTACAATCTTCTACATTAAACCAAAATTCCTATTCACAACAGAAAATTGTCCACAAAAACACTTTTAGACCTATATACTCTCAAAAGCCTTATTCGTATAGATCAAAGCAAAGACATAGTTATAAGCCCAAACACTCATATAAATTAACTATATTCCTTATCACTAACATCCTACCTCAAAACCTTATCAGTCACATCAATACAATGAAAAAAGGAATGTTACATGTTATTACTATAATCATACATGACATGTGATTGGTGATTGCAAATTTTGGAAAGGGTATTACAAAGGGAAAACTATGTGGATTCCCCAAAAGAAAAATATTGATTCTAACCCAAAATGACCCAATATTATTTAGGTACCTAAGTCTACTTGATTTTTTTTTGTAGGTACCTCTAAATAACACAATCGGAAATTCAAAGTGGTACATTGATAGTGGTTGTTCTAGACATATGAATGGAGATGGAAGATACTTTACTTCCATAAAGCAAGTAAAAGGAGGATCTGTGAAATTCAGAGATAATCTAGAAGAACGAATCATTGGAAAGGAAAAGATTGGAAACAATCTATGCATTGATGAAGTATCTTTAGTAGAAGGATTGGAATACAATCTTCTAAGTGTAAGTCAACTCTGTGACAAAGATCGCAAGGTAATTTTTGATTCAAAGAAATGTGAATCATGAAGCTAAGAATGGTAAGACTTTACTTGAAGTACCTAGAGTTGGAAATATTTATCTTTTAAATTCAAGTACTCTTACTAATGATCAATGCTTAATTTCACAAGAAGAAGAGAGTTGGTTATGGCATCATAGACTAGGTTATGCAAGCATGCATTTGATTTTAAAACTTTCAAAGAAAGATCTTATCAAAGCTCTACCTAAAATCAATTTTGCCAAAACTCATATTTGTGATGCATGTCAAAGAGGAAAACAAACCAGAAGCTTTTTTAATCTTAAAGGAGTTGTTTCCACCTTTAGATCATTAGAGTTATTAAATTTAGACTTATTTGGTCCAATTCAATCAATAAGTTTAGGAGGCATGAGATATGCATTTGTCATCGTAGATGATTACTCACGTTTTACATGGATATTTTTTTTAGTAAAAAAGATGAAGCTTTTGAACAATTTTCTACTATGTAAAAAGCTTCAGAATTTGAAAAACACTTCTATTGTTGCTATTAGAAGTGATCATGGAAAGAAGTTTCAAAATCATCTTTTTGAAATGTTTTGCAATGAGCGTGGTATCACACATAATATCTCATCTCTTATAACTCCACAACAGAGTGATGTTGTTGAAAGGAAAAATAAGACCCTGGAAGAGATGACCAGAACTGTGGTTAATGAAAATAATTTACCAAAATATTTTTGGGCGGAAGCTATGAACACTGCATGTTATATTTTAAATTGAGCTTTAATAAGACCCATTTTAAAGAAAAGGCCATATGAGTTATGGAATGGTAGAAAGCCTAATATTGGTTATTTCCATCCACTTGGTTACAAGTGTTTTATTTTTAGCAACAAGGAATATCTTAATAAATTTGACTCTAAGTCAGATGAAGATATTTTTGGGGTATTCATTGTATAGCAAAGCATATAGTCTTTAACAAAAGAACTCTTACCATTAATGAGTCCATGCATGTTATTTTTAAAGAAACTAACTCTCTTCCATATAAAGAATTTGAGGATACTCTTGAGATACTTGATTACAGGTTGAAAACACAAAAAAAGATGAAAATGTCCTACAAAAAGAAGACAACTTTGGTAATCAAGATAAACACAATCTGTAAGAATTGCAAGCGTAAGAAAATCAACGTGATGATCTACCAAAAGAGTTCGGATATCATAGATATCATTCCGGAATCCTTCACAGAAAGTGATGAAAAGGAGCCAACTGAAAGAATATTTTATGAATGTGGGAATTGTTTTTGAAATTGAACAAAAAAACTTCAACGAAGCTGAAACTGAAAAAAGCTAGATGATGGCTATGTAAGAAGAATTGGATCAATTCAAAAGAAAGAATGTCTGGAAACTTGTTCTAAAACCTAACAATCAATCATTGATTAGAACCAAATGGGTTTTCAGGAACAAACTTGATGAATATGGTAATGTTGTTAATATTAGTTGCACAAGGTTATAACTAGCAAAAAGGAATAGATTATGATGAGACATTTACTCTGGTAGCAAGGTTGGAAGCAATCAGAATGCTATATGCTTTCGCTTGTTACAAAGACTTCAAACTCTATGAAATGGATGTGAAGAGTGCATTCTGAATGGCTATATCAATGAAGAAGTCTATGTAAAGCAACCTCCAGGATTTGAAGATTGTCACCATCCTGACTATGTCTACGAGCTTACTAAAGCATTGTATGGACTAAAACAAGCACCGAGAGCATGGTATAAAAGGTTAAGTACATTCTTACTTGCTAAAGGTTTTACTCGTGGAAAAGTTGACACAACATTGTTTATAAAGAATATAAAGAACCATTTGTTACTTGTTCAAATATATGTTGATGATATTATATCTGGTTCTACTAACAATGAGTTGTGCAAGGAATTCTCATAAGAGATGAGTACTGACAATGATGGGTGAATTAAATTTCTTTCTTGGACTACAAATTAAGCAAGGAAAGAAAGGAACATTCATTTATCAATCAAAGTATACTAAGGAACTCATCAAGAAATATGGAATGCACAATTCTAAACCAGTAAAAACACCAATGAGTACATTAGTCTCACCAGACGAGGACAAGAAATCTAAATTTGTAGACACCAAAAATTATCGAGTTATGATTGGCTCTCTACTCTATTTAACCTCTATTAGACCTGATATACAATTCAATGTATGTCTATGTGCAAGATTCCAAGCCAATCCCAAAGAGTCTCACTTAAAGGCGGTTAACAGAATTCTTAAGTATCTAAATGGTACTCAAGAAATTGGGATGTGGTATCCAAAATGTCAAAACTTTGATCTTATAGGTTACAGTAATGCTGATCATGTTGGGTGCAAATTAGAAAGGAAAAGTATTTCAGGTACTTGTCAATTTCTGGGAGAAGCATTAGTTTCATAGTCAAGCAAAAAGCAATCAATTATAGCAATTTCAACAACAGAAGCTAAATATATATCTGCAAGCAACTGTGTAGCATAGATATTATGGATGAAGCAACATCTTGAGGATTATGGCATAAAGTATGATCATATACCTATAAGGTGTGATAATACTAGTGATATAAATTTAACAAAGAATCCTATTCAGCATTCAAGAACAAAGCACATAGATATCAAACATCATTTTATTAGAGATCATGCACAAAAAGGTGACATCTACTTGGAATTTATTCACACAGAAGATCAAATAGTAGATATTTTCACAAAAGCCTTATGTGAAAATAAATTCAGTAAGTTAAGGATGAAAATTGGAATGACCAATTAAATTTATGAAAAGTAAAATTAGTATTCTAAAAGTATTATTTCATTGAATTAATATTTTAAGAATAATAATTTTTAGTCTTAAGGAAATTGGATTAAATATTATGATTAATTCTTTTTTATAAGTCTAGATTACGTAAAATCAATTAAGATTTTGCTATTGGATCGAATAATGACTCAAGAAATAAATCATAAATATTTATGAAAATAATGAACAAAATGGTTCATAAAATATTTGTCACATATTTTATAATTTATGCTAGTGTATCTGAGAATGTAAAAGTACATATAAGTATAAATTAAGAAAGGTAAAAAAATCAATTTTGTGTGCACAATTTTTTTTTGTTAGGCCATATTTTCTTTTAAGCCTATAATCCATATCAAATGATAAAGCATTAATCAGGCAAAATAATCTTCAAAAGTCCACAGCATATAAGCTTTTATAAAAGAACTCACATGGATTCATGAGCTGCCCATGTGACTACTTAAAAACGGAGAAGTATTGGAAGAAACGATGCTGTACTGAGACACAAACTAAGGCGCCAGTTATGATCATCTCCTCCAAGGCATGTCTGTAAGAATTGGATATTGAAAAGACAGTTTTTTAAACCAAATCTTAACCAACCTCTCTGCAATTTGTACTTCAACCCTTCCCTTTCTCTCGATGTCTCTGCCAAATCCACTCCCCAAGATCAACCTGCCAAGCTGTAACAAAAATGAAAAGGTGTACTATAAATGCAACTAAGAAACTGAGAGTGTACCGTATTAGAGCTGCAAAAGAAGAAATGAAGAGGAAACAAGAAGAGTCATCTTCTGGTGAAAATCAATCTCATTCTAAGAGAAGGAGAATCAATACCATTAATGAAGTGTATGGGAAACGGAGAAGTGCAAGAAGGTTTGAACATGCTGGTTTTGCTTTAGCATCTGCTGCTTCTTTATCATCTCCTGTAAGACGTATAATGGTTAGCAAAGGTAAACTCGTATACTCTGATGGGTTTACTAGAGAGATAGTTAGGTGTAAAAAAATAGACTAGGAGTACTTAGAAAAGGTAGAAAGGCCATTTCTCTAGCTATTTAAGAGACAAGGATGGGAAGATTTTATGTGCATAGATGAACTAATTTATGAATCTTTGGTAAATGAGTTATATGGAACCTTAACTTGCATAGGTTATATGAATTATGAAGTTACATTGAGAGAGAGAAGAAGTACCCTATGAATGAGGAGACTTTCAGCAAAGTCTTCAACCTGCCATTGGATGGAGTAAAGATAGAAAGATCACTTGCACCCTCTCACTTAGGGGATTACAACTCAGTTGCATTTGTTTATCAATTGTTTAAAATTCCCCTTGATCACACTATACCCTAGTCTGAACTAGATTCTAGATATCTAGATGACAAGTTTAGAATTCTGCAATTGTTAAAATTCTGCCTATTTTTTCAACCATAGAAAGCAAGTTTGGCCACCATGAATGGTTTTGATCTCTATTTTACCTGGCATTTGGTCAATCATGTGAGAATTAATCTACCATTTACCCTGATCAACCATTTAGCCCATGTGAGAAGCAATTCCGCCCTTCCTTTGAGCATGATCCTAACCAGATACTTTAACTTCTTTAAAGTATCTAAAACTAGAATTCAACCCACTTTTGTTTGTCACCAATCTATTATCAATGAAGTCAACATCATTAGAATGCTGAAGGCATATGCCCATAAAACACAATTACCAAGCAATCCCTTTGTTACAGAGTCTGAGATAGCTTCAGTTTATGAAACCTCTAATGATTGTGACCAGAAAGCTCAATTTGGTCAAGTGAATGAAAGTGAAGAAGTTCTAAGCATTCCAAGTGAAAGAAAAGGGAATATAGTTTCTAGAGAAGGCTTCAAAGGTGAATCCAATGCTGCTTCTGACATGACGACACAAATTGAAAAAGAGGAGAGTACATTGTAATCTGACACAGCTATCACACCAGATGAAAATGAGTTTTATGACTCTCTTATTGCTCTGCATAATAAATTGGACTTAAACTTAAGTCACAAAGAGAATGCATCCTCAGCTCTTATTCCTGTTCTAAACTCTAAACCAAATATAACATGCCATGATTCTCCTTTAGAGCCCTTAAATCCTTTAGTGTCCTACTTTCATTCTTTCCACATCCATGATTTATATAAAGAGCTAATTCAAACCCCTCTTTTATATCGACCCTCATTTTTCACCATGACAAATAACTTCAATGATCCATATCACTTTTCATCACTCCCTTTTACCATCAGTCCTCCTGCACCATCATCAGTAATGCCTGAATCAAACCAATTCTCTGTAATGAACATGTCACCACACACTGCAACACATGTTCCCTCTTCTCCATCGCCACCTGATTACCACAAAGTCACCACTTACACCATGGAAACCTGTTTCAAGGTTATATCAGAAGTCTTAAATGCCTCCAAAGCTCTTATAGGCTCAAAGGCCTATACAGAAGTACTATCTACACTAAGAGATCTATAGCTACAACTCTTGAGCATCTAGGACAAGGTGCATAGTCTGACTTCAGGTATCGAAATGGAGCTAGCTAAGATGACAGGGCATCTCAATCACCTTGCAGAACATATAGCAAGCATGAAGAGTTTGATCTCCACTATCCTAAAATCTGGTGCATCTTTATCTTCTTAGCACTAGTTAGGTTTACTGTGCTAGCTGTTGTTATGCAGAGATGATACAAAGAGAAGAAATGGCACTTCACATCTCTCATCTGCATCTTTTGGAACAACAACTTCCCATTACTATGTTTCTCATTTATATCTAGTACAATATTTATATCTTTTATGGACTGTAAGTATTTTAGTCTATTTAGGTTACATGTGGCCTAGATAGGGTTGAAAGCTTGCTTATGTCCTCTTTTGCTTTAGTATCTACTCCATAGTGCTCTATGTTTATGCTCTAACTATCTGCACTTTATATATATAGTATGCTTTTTAATGATTCCAAAGGGGGAGAAAAACCCTTGGTTATTCACTTTGTATGTGAATATTTAACTATGAATGCTGTGATCTATATGATGTGCTAGTTTCTAATATGCCTATTTGCATGATATATGTGATATGTTACAATCTTTTGACTAGGTCCGTATGAGATATTATGTGACATGTGACATCTTTATGACCTGAACTTGGCTACCAGTAAGCTCTGGTACAACCCTTGGTTATTAACTTTATCTGTGTTAAGCTATAGTACAATCTCTGTTAAGCACATATGGGTATTGATTATGTGATCTATATTGATGCACATACATATGACTTAGGTAATAGAAATACAATTACATGGTATGGCTATCTAATATGTGGAATGTTGGAATTCATCCTCAAAAAATGAATCAAAAGCATCGAAAGCCAATTTCATTTTTCTTGAATCTGGATCCAGGAACTTACATGGAAGAAATCAAAAACAAAATGAAATGAGAATCAAGAGATAAACTCTCACCTTTTCTGTCTCTTTTAGAGACTGTTGAAGAACCAAACTAGATCCCTCCACGTTCATGTACATGAATGCTTTTTGAAGCAACACCTGTGCTAGCGCGGATCAAGAACAAAAAGGAGAGGGGAGGTTGAAATTTCAAGTATGAAATTAGGTCGAGGGTTTGACTTTCTTAAGTGTGTTTATATACTGCATAAACCCTAGGTCTAATTAATTCACCATAGGTTAAAAATAATTTCACAATTGATTTAATTTTATGTATATAAATTAAATCATACCATATGATATAATTTATAACATGTTAATTAAATACAGTTGGTCTATTAAAATTAACCCAATAATTAATTAGACTTAAGTTAAGAAATATTTTATATATATATAATTTCCAACCTGGAAATTAATTCATAAAATTAATTTTGTGAAATAATCAATTCCAATTAATTAAATTATCTTGATCAATCTAATTGATCTATAAAATTGTCAAAATTACCCTCGTTTCAGGGTTTTTTTTAGTTTCCTACCTTTTCTTATTTACACTATTACGTTCTTTTCTAGATCTAATTCTTCTTGACAGTATTTTCTCCTTTTTCTTCCCAACTAAAGATGAAAGAGCAAACTTCAGTTCTGGTGCTCTATATTTGGACGGAATGCTTCAATCCTGTGGAGCTTCCATTCTTCTCCTCTCCTTCCGTTTTTGCTACTATTGATGATCCTTCTCCCTTCCAAGTCACCACCAGTCGATCTACTTTTATTTGGCTCCTTCTGTTTCTCTTTTATTCCCCCCTTTAATGGCGCGGCTGATGCTTAGCTCTACTTTTTAAGGGAGAAGAGATACAATTTCTTCTTTTCTTCTTCTTCTTCATCTAATTTGAGCTTTTTCTAGTTCTGTTTCGTACTGCAAGTATTGGCAATGGCTGAATATATTTGTTTATTCAACAAGGTACTTTCTTCCTTCCTTTATTTTCTTTTGAAAGATTGAACTTTGTTTTGTTTTTAGTATGGAATGTGTGCTGGTGTAATCTGTTTATTGTTTCTTTTTTAACTTAAAAATCTAGTCTTTTTTCAAATTGTTGTTCAAGTTTTGTCATAGATTCATGGGTTTGTGTGATTAGGCTAAATGGGTTTTGTAGAATGCATGTTTTGATTTGGTTCTGAAACTAGGTTTTTCCAATTTTTTGCATTTTACACACATTTGACTTTTTGGTCCTAAATCTACTGTTTAAAGTTCTCATATTTTGTTGTTGTTGCTGAGATAATATTGCTGGTACTATGGCTTTTGTCCATCTTCAGTTATTTGCTCTTAGCTTGATGTTTCACTGTTGCTCAGATTAGGATTACAATCATTGTTCATAATTTAAGTGATTATCCCATTAATCACTTAAATTATACTTTAGTTATACCTTAAGATACATAATTACAGTGATTATACCTTAGTTATACCTTAAGATACATTATTACATTGATTATATCTTAGTTATACCTTAAGATATACTATTACAGTAATTATACCTTAGTTATACCTTAATTATACCTTAAGATACACTATTACAGTGATTATACCTTAGTTATACCTTAATTATACCTTAGTTATACCTTAAGATACACTATTATAGTGATTATACCTTAGTTATACCTTAATTATACCTTAGTTATACCGTAAGATACACTATTCAGTGATTATACCGTAGTTATACCTTAATTATACCTTAGTTATACCTTAAGATACACTATTACATTAATTATACATTAGTTATACTTTAAGATACACTATTACATTGATTATACCTTAGTTATACCTTAATTATATCTTAAGATACACTATTACAGTGATTATACCTTAGTTATACCTTAATTATACTTTAGTTATACCTTAAAATACATTATTACAGTGATTATACCTTAGTTATACTTTAATTGTACCTTAGTTATACCTTAAGATACACTATTACATTAATTATACCTTATTTATACCTTAGTTATACCTTAAGATACA
Source organism: Euphorbia tirucalli (assembly GCA_039660915.1). Taxonomy (NCBI): domain Eukaryota; kingdom Viridiplantae; phylum Streptophyta; class Magnoliopsida; order Malpighiales; family Euphorbiaceae; genus Euphorbia; species Euphorbia tirucalli. Next base: position 55,947,740 of record CM077639.1, on the reverse strand, counting down.
CTATTACATTGATTATACCTTAAGATACACAATTACAATGATTATACCTTAGTTATACCTTAATTATACATTAGTCATATCTTAAGGTACACTATTACATTGATTATACCTTAGTTATACCTTAATTATACCTTAATTATACCTTAGTTATACCTTAAGATGCACTATTACATTGATTATACCTTAGTTATACCTTAATTATACCTTAAGATACACTATTACAATGATTATACTTTAGTTATACCTTAATTATACCTTAGTTATACCTTAAGATACACTATTACAGTGATTATACGTTATAATATACTATTACATTGATTATACATTAGTTATACACTAATTATACATTAGTTAAATCTTAAGATACACTATTATATTTTAGTTATACCTTAATTATACTGCATCTGCACTTTAAGACTGCATTTCAATTTTAGGACTGCATCTACACTTTAAGACTGCATTTTAGGACTGCAATTTTGGGACTGCACCTGCACTTTAGGACTACATTTCAATTCTGGGACTGCATTTGTACTTTATGACTGCATTTCAACTTTGGGACTGTATCTGCACTTTAAGAATATATTTTTAGACTGCAATTTTGGGACTGCATCTGCACTTTAAGACTACATTTCAATTTTGGGACTGGATTTGCACTTTATAACTGCATTGCAATTTTGGGACTGCATCTACACTTTAAGACTGCATTTTAGGACTGCAATTTTGGGACTGTATCTACACTTTAGGACTGTATTTCAATTTTGGGACTGCATCTGCACTTTAGGACTGCATTTTAGGACTGCAATTTTGGGACTGCATCTGCACTTTAAGACTGCATTTTAGGATTGCATTTGCACTTTATAACTGCATTTTAGCACTGCAATTTTGGGACTGCATATGCATTTTAGGACTGCAATTTTGGGACTACATCTGCACTTTAGGACTACAATTTTGGGACTCCATTTGCACTTTATGACTGCATTTTAGGACTACAATTTTGGGATTGCATCTACACTTTAGGACTGTAATTTTGGGACTGCATCTGCACTTTAGGACTGCAATTTTGGGACTGCATCTGCACTTTAGGACTGCAATTTTGGGACTCCATCTGCACTTTAGGACTGCAATTTTGGGACTCCATCTGCACTTTAGGACTGCAATTTTGGGACTTTATCTACACTTTAGGAGTGCATTTTATGACTACACTATTTATACATTGTTTATACACTGTTTATACACTTTTCATACATTGTTTATACATTGTTTATACACTTCTTATACACTGTTATACATTGTTATACACTTCTTATATATTATTATACATTGTTTATACACTGTTTATACATTGTTTATACACTGTTTATATACTTCTTATACACTGTTTATACATTGTTTATGCACTTCTTATATACTGTTATACATTGTTATACACTGTTTATACACTTCTTATACATTGTTATACACTTCTTATATATTATTATTCATTGTTCATACACTGTTTATACATTATTTATACACCGTTTATAAATTATTTATATACTGTTTATACATTATTTATACACTTCTTATACACTGTTTATACACTTATTATACATTGTTATACATTGTCATACACTTCTTATATATTGTTATATATTGTTTTTACACTTCTTTTACACGGTTATACATTGTTTACACACTTCTTATACACTGTTATACATTGTTATACACTTCTTATACAATGTTATATGTTTATACACTTATTATACATTGTTATACACTGTTTATACACTGTTTATATACTTCTTATACACTGCTTATACACCATTTATACACTTCTTATACATTGTTATACACTGTTATACACTTCTTATACACTGCTTATACATCGTTATACACTGTTATACACTTCTTATACCTTGATTATGCCTTAATTATACCTTAAGATACACTATTATAGTGATTATACCTTAGTTATTCCTTATTTATACCCTAAGATACATTATTATATTGATTATACCTTACTTATACCTTAAGATACACTATTACAGTGATTATACTTTTGTTATACCTTTGTTATTCCTTAGTTATACCCTAAGATACATTATTATATTGATTATACCTTAATTATACCTTAAGATACACTATTACAGTGATTATACCTTTGTTATACCTTAATTATACCTTAAGATATACTATTACATTGATTATATCTTAGTTATACATTAATTATACATTAATTATACCTTAAGATACACTATTACATTTTAGTTATACCTTAATTATACTTTAAGATACACTATTACAGTGTTTATACCTTAATTATACCTTTAGTTATACCTTAAGATATACTATTACATTGATTATACATTAGTTATACCTTAATTATATCTTAATTATACCTTAGTTATATCTTAAGATACAAAGGTATAATTAGTTATACGTTAGTGGAAAAAATATATTGGAAAAAGTATATGCATATGGAGTTTGTTTCGAAGATAAAAAAAACAAAAAAAACTTTCTAAAGTCGCATGACAAAAAAATAAACGGATTGAGAGATAAATGCAAAATTAGATTAAAAATTATAAAAAAAGGAGAGAGAAACATGGACAAATTGGAGGAGGTATTTTGGAGATTGTGATTTTTTGCTTTTGTTGTTTTTTGGGCAAGAATCACGTAAAAGAGGAATAAGTTTTTTAGGTATTTTTGAAATTTTGGAAAGTTTTTTATGTATTTATGAAAACTTTTGCTTTGTATGTAAAAAAGTTATATGGTGCCAAAAGGTAAGTATTTATGTAAAAAACCCCTTTAATTAATTACTCTCCCTGCAAGTCAATATACTCCAAGTATTTAAGTGATCTATTAAGTGTTGGTTTAGACATTCAATGTGTACAATCTATTGGCCCGTCTTTATGTTGGTAGTGGGCCCATGGTCCACAGACTGTAGTTGGGTTCTAGCAAGCATTATAGCCCCTAATTAAGATGGAGACTGCAGCCTAACGAAAGTTGTAACCCTGTAGTATAACTTATATGTCCCGTGTCATTGATATCAGATTCCATCATGGAGGCATGGTATTATCACCCTCTTTTGTGTCTGAACATATACTTGATACCAAGTGAATTGATGCTTTCAAATAAGTTCCAACTTATTTGGGTGTGGCCACAATCTTATCAGTTGCACTCATCAAGGGCCGGTGATATCTTCTCAATGAATCACTGAGTGACATATCCCTTCTACACATTCATGGCTTTGCCATGCTCACTAACACACCTAATCGTACCCATATTTGGCACCCTATTACAGGCCCTTTAGGCACACATCAAAGTGTGTGAGTTCACATGCAACTCCATAATGTGGTCAGGTCGAAGGATCCAATATAAGTACTACACGAGAATCACTTGTGATGCTATACCATATGGATTTCTCGTTAGTGGATCTATCCACTACCATGTCCCATTACATGTACCTATGTACCTGATTGGTAATCCATGTACCATGACTAGTAAGACACCGTCGTACAATCAAGGTAATGCTAGTCTTGTGTTCCATTCATTCCCATGACTGGAACGAACTAAGAATGGCTTTATGGTTATATCGTTTCCCTATTCGTGGTCTTACTACAATTTGCATGGCACTTGACAACATGAATATGGATATGATCATTGGATACTCTATTTACATTCATTGCACAAGTAATATGATAAGTGCTAAAAATGCACTTATATATGATATTATCTAAAGAATTTGCGATAGTTTTACTTATTATATATTAGATTTCACGTTGGTATTGCTTGTTTTTGATGGTTTACAGTTTTAAAGTCTAAATATGCAAATATGTGGAAATTTAGCTGTAAAAGGAAGCAAAAATGAAGAAGTTAAAGGAAAGAGACAGATCACGAGCGCGATGGATATCACGGTCACGACCTAGCATATGGGCAGACTTTGACTTTAGCATTTTTCAAAGAAACCCCGTGTGAATCACGACCGCGACACTCTGTCACGACTGTGACATGCACTCAGCAGTAGTTATTTGATCTTATCCATTCGGAACTTCAACCACCACTATGGAAAGACACAACCCTTCATGAAAAGACACAACTCTTCATGAAAAGACACAACCCTTTATGAAAAGACATAACTCTTCATGAAAGGACACAACTTTCCAAGAAGAACCAATAGTATTCAAGAAACACTACCATTCATTGGATCAACATGATCTTTCACAAAGAGACACAATGCTTCAATGCTTATAAATAGAGAAGGAATTCCAGATTGCAAGGTGTGCCCCAATGGGACACCAAAGGGGGAAAATCGGCAAATGGAAGATACCTGTAGTATATAAAGTTAGAAAAATAAAGTGTTTAGAGAGTTTGAGTGTTGTTGTAATATTTAGTATACATAAAGGGGAGCCTAACGCCAAGGTCCTTGAATCAAGTATTGTCGCTGTATAGAGAAAAGATACCCTCGAGGTTGCAATATACCTATAGGCGTGAAGGAGTGTTTCCCGTGTGACAGACGGGAATACTAACACTTTCTTAAGTCTATTCTTATGCTTTTCCTTTATGAAAGCATCACACTTGTGTTTGTATTGAATATTTACGAGATCAATATCGATAAGTCTTCTTATATCTTACTCTTCATTGCATGACTAATGCCAAGTATATTTTGATTTCTTGTTTTACATTGCATGACTAACGCCAAATATGTATTGTGATTCATTATAAGAAAAAAAAGAAGTTCATATTTTAGTTTGTCTTGGTTAGTTACTAAGATAGAATAAATTATGATGTATGATTGTTTTGCTTCACTTTGTTAAATTAATTGGAGATCATCTTAATAGAGCTTGGCCATTGTGTATTAAGACCTTTAGTTATTTTGGCAAAGGTATTCGATAATTTGTCTATGAGTTATTGAATAAAATCTATTTGTAGACATACCCATTGAAATAGAACTAATCTGACATACTCTTATCATAGGGATTGAATAGATAATTAATGCATGTGCAACGAATATCTAAGATAAAATGCTTGTATATTTATGTAACTAGATATTAAACGACAACTCAACTCATAACTAGTACTTTGATTGATTTAACTTGCCATTTACCCATTTCTCCATATCACTTTATAATTCGATACTCTATAAACACAAAGAAAAACAAACTAAAGTGTACATACCTATTCCTTGTGGGATCGATATCTTTTATTACTACGTTGCGATTCGTATACTTGCGAGCACTAATCTCTGAATGAAATTATTATTAAAATTACTATTAAAATTATTATCAAAAGCTAAGTAAGAGAATTGTAAAGAAAGCAACATAATAAATTGAATAGATTATGCCTTTATTTAATGACACAAATGGATAATACATTAATCCATAAAGGGTCTAGCAATGTACGATACAAATCAAGGACCAATGCCTTGGGACTAGGCATATCCCAGCATGAAATACTTTTCTTTACATGTTGTATAATATACATCAGATTGATCTTTAGTTTTATGTGTCTTCTAATCTTGTCTATATGTTGACTATAATATCTATGGTCGTAGTCCTTAGCTATGATATGTTACCTTTGGCCATAACTATAATCTGTGATCTTTGATCATGAAAGAATCTTTGGTTACATATTTATGGTATTATGCCTACTTATGCCTGCTGCATATAAAGTATTAACTATAGTACTATGAAATATACATCTAATATATGATATGCTGTTAATGCTATTTATAGAAAATCTGAGTTCAGTAACAGTTTAATATCATATCTTGTGACTGAAATGAAGTGAGATGCTAGCTATGTGATAAGCTATATGTAAAATTTGGTAATGAAATGTTTTTTAAGTACAAGTACACTTATATGCTGAAATGAAATATGGTATTGAATATCTATGAATGCACATTGTTACATGGAAATCCTATTTGATGACCTAACAACCATAGGGCATGAATCTACGATAAGTATGCCTAAGACTTTAGGAACCTTGTAATTGTGATTGATAAACACAAGTGTTGAACTGAATCTTATGTATGATTAGTATGGAATATTGGATACACGGCATTATCATGAGTAGTTCATATGAGAAACCCATCCTGATGCCGACTAAATAAAAACTGCACTTTTTGTTGATATAGTTTTGCATAAGAATCCTATGATTAACAGATGTTTGTGGTAATTGAAAAATATTCAAACACCAATAGAAAATTGCAGGAGATGTCTCTATATGTATCTATAATATACTTCTAGTTTGTTAACATTTTATGCAAAATGTATGGCTTTTAGTCATACAAGTTACCATAAGTAGCAAAAATGCATATAACTATATAGTTGCATAAATGTGAATTTCTGCAGGAACAATTGTGGATGAATAAAGTGATTTGGGAAAGGCCATTTATTGGTCATACTGATCTTATGATCAACTTGTTTATGTTTATGAGTTCACACACGAACTACTTTTCAAAATATCAATGGGCTTATGGATCAAAATATGTGTATGGGCCTAAGTGTAGGATGTTTATGATCTATGGGCTACTAACTCAAGTCCTTGGTGCATAAGTAATTGGGCCATTCAAAATTGATTCTTTTTGGGCAGATTTAAAGTTCTTTTAATGGTTAAATGATCTCAATCAAAGATAAATCTTTTATTAAAGCCATTTTTGCTAAAAGCCCAATATATTCTCTTTATCTCATCTTTTCATCAAAAGATCCTTTAAAGTTCATTGGCTTAAAATTAAAGATATATTATTCTTTACCAATGTCTTAACTTGGTTTTCTAAGAATTTTCTTATGCAGAGTACAAGTCCATTATTTTTATGAGAAATTAGAATTCAAGAAATAATTTTCATGATTCCTAAAATCCCCTAAAAATAAAATCAAGCATATTTTGAGGGGAAGCAAAATCAAAAGGAATCATATCCTCAGGACGAGCCACATCAATCCACATTCTACGAATACCTGAAGATGCTCTTGATATTTCTTTACAAAAATCTTAAGTAAAGAAATTAAGGAAATTTTTATCTTTACATTGTCAACTTATAGCTTTAAAAAAGAATCACATACAAAGGGTTATCATCATCAAAAAGGGGGAGAATGTTGAATCATGTTTTGATGATAGCAACTAGTTGAAAAGTTGACATATAAGAAAAAAAGAAAATCACATTAACTTTAATATTATTACAAATTATTTTGTAATTAATCTTTAAGTAAATTATGGTTATGAAGAAGATGAAGCTACATAAACAACAAGCATATTAACAAGTCTTGAAGCTTGACAGAGCATCAGGAGATTAAAAGTCTAATACATGACAAGCTGATCAAAAGATGAATCTTGCTTATAAGCTAACAACCTTTTGATTCATGAACTCAAAGCCTTCCAACGACTACATTAGCTTCAGAAGAAGAAAAGTACTTCAAGAGCTACATGTTTCACTTATCGCATGAATTCAAACTCTCCAACGGCTTTATCTTGCTTATGATGTGATCAAAACCTTGATTCCAACAACTATATTCCTCTTATGACCTAGAATCAACTGCCATATTTTGCTTCAAGAGGTCCAATGGCTATAACATGTTTATAAGGTGATTCCAGTGGCTATTACTCCTTCAGGAGCTGATTACAATTGCCACTTCACCTTATGAAGAGCCTTTCAACACCTATAAAAGCAAAGAAGATTGAAATGAGTTGGTGGGAGACTTATTCTAATCACACATGTAAGCTATTGTTTTTAAGTCTTCTATAATTCCCTCAAAGAGCAAATTAAGAGAGAAAAGCTTCATCTTTATTCATTCAAATATTCATATTCAAGGGAATTGTATTTTCACACTAGGGATTTGTGTGAGGGGGTTTACTTTGTTAATTATATGAATTAAGAAAGTTTGTAAAAGTTTGGTGCTTAAGCTTTGAAAAAGCATCGTTAGAAGTTTGGTTGAGCTCATTAAAAGATACTTGATAATTTTGTTATTTTCACTCCTTTGCAATCCCTAAGGATGATATTCTGGACTCATTGCACTTATTACTTGTGACTAGTGCACTTGCTAATGTCATTTTTGTAGGGAATTTTCACCGAGAAAAACGATGCGCAGCAGAAAATAGCGATTAAAATTTTTCCCTCAAATTCCATGATTCCAAGGACCCATGATTTTGATAGAATCAAATAACAAAAAGAAATTAGATTTCTCACCTTATATATCTCTTCTAGAGACTGCTGAAGATTGCAGATACGAAGAATGACAACTCATACACAGTTAGGTATAGGAACAACTCTTGAACCGGACTCGTGCTAGCGAACGGAGACAAACGGAACTCGGGAACACTTAAGCAAAGGGGGCAGCTCATAAGCTCTAATGTTGGCCGAAATTTGCAAATGTGTTAAGGTTAGGAGAAATTGATTTTAAGGTGCTATTTATACCCAGTATAAAATTAGGTTTTAAATTAACTTTAGGTTAAATTTTAATTTAATTAACTGATTCAATTTATGCAATTGGAATTAAATTATACCATATAATAAAATTGCAATTGACTTAATTAAATTCAATTAATTAAATTTATTCAATCCAAATTTAATTAACCTGACCTTAAATAAATACAACCCATGCATTTAATTTTCCATCAAGGAAAATATATTTAATTAATTATTTACATACTGTAGTTAATTAATCAAATATAATCAATTTCTCTTTTATATTAATTGAATTAATTTTAACAAAACCTATTGTCATTAATTCAATTAACCGAGTTTTCATTCTAAGTACACCCAATGTGCACATTTCTGATATGTCACAAGTTCAGCTGCTCTATGTGTAAGATCCTATGGGACCGTCTTTATATTGGCAGTAAGCCCAGGGCCCACAGACTGTAAGTGGATTCTAGCAAACCATTATAGCCCCTAATTAAGACGGAGACTAGTAGTCTCATATGAAACATAACCTGGTAGTATTCTTGTATATCCCTTGCCAACTGACATCGATGTATAAGCAAGAAGCATGGTTCCAGTCAACCTCTTCTATGCTTACTCATTCATTGATTCCAAGTAGACTGATGATCATGAATAAGTATCCCAACTTATTTACGTATGGCCATACACTTATTAGCCCCACTCACTAAGTCACCAGTGATGTCATCTCAGGGGATGCCAAATGGCAATTTCGTCAACTCACTATCAACATCAACATATTCATCGGTCTACCTAACATACCCATATTGGTACCCTGTTACGGGCCCGTTAGGCGTATATCAAAGTGTATGAGATCCCATGTCATGTTATAGTGAAATCAGGTCTAAGGACAATATCAAGAACTACCTGAGAAACACCTATGACGATCAGACCATGAAGTGGTCTCGAGGTGGATCGGTCCAGTACCATGTAACCTAACATTTACCTATATACTTGACTGACAGCCCATGTTCAATGGTTAGTGAGACACTACCATCCAGTCAAGTACATGTTGGTCTTTAGCTCTATTCATTCCCATGATTAGAACAGACCGGAGACAACTTTGTGATTATAGCTTTAACATGACTCATGGTCTCAATAGCTAATGACCTACATTAGTTAACATGAGTATGGCTATGATCAATGGATACCTTGTTTATTAAATTACACAAGAAACAATATATAACATAATGTATAATACAAAATATCCGCATACCATGCATAATACAATCAAGAACTAATGCCTTTGGACTAGGGCACACCAATAATTTTAGGGACAATAAGTTTTTGGGGCCATTACTAGGGATTATTTGTGAAATTTTTAAAATTTTTATGATATAACAATAGGTATAACTTGTTTGTTCACTGTGTGTAAAGAGTTGTTTTTCTTTTTGTTGGAACAACCTATTTTTTGTGTATGCGAAGAGTGTACCACCTCTTATTTCCTATAGATCTAGAAATAGAAAGGACTTGCAGAGAGGATGGCTGAACATGGAGCAGCAAGTAAAGGCTAGGAGACAACAAAGGATGGCTGAACATGAATGTGAATGTAGTTTAGCTCCAAAGAGGGAACAACCTCCACCTTTAAGAGAACAATGAGATAACAATGTGGAGGACAAAGTTTACACTCCTTCAAGGCACAAAATGAGAGAGTATTTGAGACCTTCAACTGAGCTACACTCATCTTACATAGTGCTACCCGATAAAGGGAACAATCTTTTCAAAATCAAGGCATCACTAATCTAAATGCTCCAAGCCATGGTGCAATTTGGAGGCTTACCAAATGAGGACCCAAATGCACACATCCATGAATTTGTTAACATGTGCAACATTTTTAGAAAAACTGTGGTGTGTCAGATAATGTGATTCGGCTCAAGTTGTTCGTTTTCTCTGTGAGGGATAAAGCTAATAGTTGGTTAAAAAATTTGCAGCGAGGATCTGTAACAACATGGGATGAGATGGCACAACTGTTTTTGGCAAAGTATTTTCCACCAAGAACAACTATCAAGTTAAGAAATGAAGTAATTCATTTTTCTAAACAAATTGGCAAGTCCCTATCCAAAGCCTGGGAAAGATACAAAGAGCTATTAAAAAAAGTTCCTAACCATGGCATTCCTATAAGGATGCAAATCCAAAACTTTTATAATGGTTAAACTAATGTGATTAAGATGCAAATTGATGCTGTTACGGATGGTGATCTGGAAGAGTTCGAGCCAAAAGAGTTTTATGAACTCATTGAGAAGCTAGTCAATATTGGCTTCAAGTGGCATGTTGTACAGGGAAGATGGAGGAAGACATGATTTCGAGGCTGTTACTAAGCTTTAGGAAAAAGTAGATCCAGTTTTAAAACAATTTGTTAAGCTGTGAGCACGGATTTTTGTCCGACCTCTATGATGAAGGTTTTCGATTATCCTTTATCTGAAATTATCTAGAATACCGGTTTGAGAATTAAAGAATGGATTTTAACTCGTGCCGAAATGAACTGAAAACTGCCAAATCAAAAAAGGGATTTTCACCATGGAAAATGGGTTGTATAGCCCATCTCAAGAGGAGGCACAACCCAAAATTTGAGGGTTAAGCCGTGGAAGAGAGTTGCTTAAAGTGGGGATAGCTGGACTTTAAGGAAGAACCATACGGCTCAAATGTTAGGCTACACGGCCTAATTTACAAAGCAAATGGGTATGGCCCATCTTTATAGCAGAATTAAAAAAATAATTGTCTAAAGCTTATTGATTATGATTACAGAGAATTATTACGGAAGGATTAAAAGATATAAAAAACACAATTGAGCTAACCAAGGACACAAAACTCCCATGGCTCAACCTCTTCTTCTTCAACCTTCCTTTCTTCTGCAACTGACTTTCTCAAGCAACTCTCCATCACCACCATCAACCATATTCTTCAAGCTTCCAACACTAAAACCAAAACAAATCCAACCCTTTCAAGCACCAAAGCTCTATTTCGATACGTAAATCTCTACGGTTCGAAGTTACCACAACTGCATTTCAATTCTCGGTGAGTTTTGGTTCATTTTCATGAGTTATACTGGATTCAATGCTTTAAGAAATGGATTCAGATCATTTCCCGAAAACTTGGATAAACAAGCTAAAGGTAATCTCTAAGAGGCCACAAATCCTATCTCATTATTCTTACATTGTCGGATTCGTCTATGCTTAGTTAAACTCATTGAAAACTAAAATTACTTTTGCTGTAAATTTTAGAATAAGGCTGTACGACCCATCTTTTAGGCCGCACGACCCATCTTCAGGAAAAGTAGAGCTGCATGACTCATCACGGCCTATGAGTTCCTGCGGTAATTTTTCTCTGTTTATGGGATTGTTGATTTTATTCATCCAGGGTGAAAATCTCCAATTTCTTGGTCTAATCAATTGATAGACCCCCAAGGAATCGTAAAACTCAAAAGGAGAAAACCTTAATATGAATTTTTACGTGTTAAAAACACAAAAAGAAAATTATTTTTATCTTAAATCTGGACTCAAGGTCTATATTTGATTCCTTTTTTAACCTCACAATTTTAGTTATTTAGTCCCCATAACATTTTATTTATTCCATTAGTCATCATTCATTCACTTTTTCATGAAATCAATTTTGGGTGTTTATGAGCTTTATGGCCTAGCTTTAACTTTGAAGAATTTTTAGGACCCAAATGAAAGAGATTTCCTATAAATCTTTGGATAACCGACTCACATTGCCGTGCTAAATGAAAAATATAAAATTAGCAAAACTATTTTCTAAAATTATTTTCCCCAGATCCAAAATACAGGGCTTTCTAAAATCGTTTTCCAGGTCTAATCGGGTAAACCTGTCAGGTTTCCTAATTATCCCCTAAATGCATGACCCCGAGCTATCTGGATATCCCATTCTGTCAGATCTAAGTCCAATGTTTGTATATTTATCTATATTATTGACCTTTATTTTGCAGGTAGATGTATGTTAGGTTAGATGAATGTTAGCTTTCTGTTTTTAGAATATTTCGTGTAAACTAGGTGATTTTACCCCTATCCCATTTTTATCAAATGTATCCCCCTAGGGTAGTTTTTTCGATTGGATTGTAATAATTTTATTTCCCGAATTTATTTATTTCTTTCCGAATTTATTTATGGCTTTCTGTATGAGCATATAATAAATATCTAGGGTTGAATATTAATAGGGAATAAAATAACAAAAAGTGCAAATTGGGTATAGTTGAAATGCTATTTCATAATAAAGTAAAAATAAGTGATTTATCTAGACCAAAAAATCTATCTTAAAGGTATAGGAATCCCTATTGGGCTTTGCTATACCATAATTTCCTGGTAAGAGATGAGCCGGGTGGTGACTCCTATCAACCTTTAAGGCATGAGGAATTGGTTTCGTACATTCCTTTGTTTTTACCTTATTTTCCAAAACCTGAGAACCATGTTTTCTAAACATTTAAAACCCTTCGGCGTCGGCCTCACGGCCCCTGTGCTCGTGCATCGAGGATTCGCCCATTCACATAAGCCCAATGTTTCTTTTGTCTAAGTGTGTTGTGATTTTTATAGTGGTGATCATAGAAATGTTGATTGTATGGAAAGCGTCAACAAACAATGTGATTTCGTAGGGAACAACTAGAGAAACAACAAACCCTACTTAAGCACATATAACCCAGGCTGGAGAAACCACCCCAACTTTTCATGGATCTCATAACAACATGCAAAGCAAGCTCAACCACCCTTCCAGCCACAACAAAATTTCCAACCTCCACCTCCATAATAGAACAACTTCTATTAGGTTGGTCCTTCCAAAAAGCTAAATATGGAGGAAGTGATGATGCAGTTCATGTAACAAAAATAATCCTCTATCAAAAATTTGGAGAATCAATTTCAACAGTTGGTAGCCATGGTCACTTTAAAGAAAAAAGGCACACTCACAAGCAATATCGAGCCTGATCTGAAGGAGGAGTGGAAAGCCATCATGCTAAGGAGTGGTAAGGAAATCTTTGACCGTAAAAGGTTGATGCGGTTGTTACATGTGTAGGAAATGAGAAACAAGTTATAAATGAGCTAAATAACCTCTTCTGGGAAAAGAACAACATGAAGCTACAAAAAGAGACCCTCCCACAAAGGAACCAATTATTCTAGCTTATCAACCAAAAATCCCATATCCATATATACTAAAACGACATGACATGGATAAACAATTTGACAAATTCCTTGAAGTCTTCAAGAAACTTCACATCAACATACCTTTTACCGAGGCTCTCTCTCAAGTTCCTATGTGTGTGAAGTTTTTGAAGGATTTGCTTGCTAACAAGAAAAAGCTTGAAAGTGTTGAAAGTGTCTTTATGGTGCAACTCAACCGAGATTATTCCTCAGTTTTAAAATGCAAACAACCACTACCTCAAATGCTAAAGGATCCAGCAAGTTTTTCAATCCCATGTTCTATTGGTCCTTTAAACATTGATAATGCATGGTGTGACCTTGATGCTAATATAAACTTGATGCCATACTTTGTTTACAAGTAATTGGGGTTAGAAGAACCACAACCTACTAGGGTATCAAAATAATTGGCTCATAGATTAGTTAGGTATCCTAGGGAGATTGTTGAGGATGTAATTGTGAAAGTAGGGATGTGAGCGGATGATCTTAAAAGAGAAAAGGCCTCGTGACCGAGCTGGGGTTTTTTTTATAAATTGAAAAAAAGTTTTGTTAGTGAAAAAACAAACAAACTTAAATGCTCTCATTAAAAAGTGACAGGAGTCACCACCCGGTTCAGCTCAACCGGAAAATTGTGATACAGCCAAAATGAGCTTCAACTTACTATACCTTATTCGAGTTCGGACAACTCACCTATTTCTTCTCGATTCAAAATATATTTATCAATTTATATCAATGCCTTATATATTTTCTATAGTTAATTTTATCTTTATTTTATTAAGTCAATGCTCACACATGAGATGCAATACTGAAAGCAATAAATAAATTCTGAAAGCAATAAATAAATTCAGGAAATTTAAAATATACAAACCGATCAAATGACTACCCTAAGGGATACAATTGTAAAAAGGGATTTGAGGAACAATTTCATCTATATACAAATTCCTAAAAATATAAAGCTAAACAGTCATCTATCCTAACATACATCTACCTGCAAAACAAAGTTAGTACAGATAAATATACAAACATGTAGAACTCACACAGACTCAAAATGGGGAATTTCATATAATGTAGGACATGAAATGGGGAAAATCGAAAAATTTGATAAATTACCTAATTTGGCCTAGAAAATGTTTTTAAACGCTGTTTGATGGGACTGGAAATTCGTTTGAAAAATCAATTTGTCCAGTTTATTATTTCCATATGCAAAAATAGGCCGGATTTCAAGAAACTTGTGTTTCCATCGTTAGACTGATTTATAGAAAATATAATGCAGAAATTAAACAAATACATAATATAAATCTAGGTCAAAATGATATGCAAAAAAAGGAAAAATTAACAAAAAAATCAAATATGAAATTAAAACTACAGCCGTGCGGGTGTAGTAAGAACAGCCGTGTGGCTGTAAAAAATACTCATACGGCTCTAGTTTTAAATTCAACAGAGAAACTAAAATGAATATATCCATGTGCCTATTCGTGCAACAGTCGTGCGGCTGTCACAATAGTCGTACGGCTCTGGTTCGCTAGAAAACACAAAAACAGAGCAAAATTTAAAAAACAATGAAACACACTAAAATCAACCCAGAAAGCTGTAAAAAGGTTTAAGGCCTCTCAGAAATATCTTTAAGATGTCTCTCTAATGTTCAATTTGAAGAAAATCCAATTCTTGAAGCTTTAATCCGGATTTGAAATTGAAACCGAAATTTTGAAACCAAGACTTAAAACCTCCAATTCGGCCCCAATTCTTTAACTCCAGCACCCCAAATGTGTCTCTAAAGGCTTAGGATTGGTTTGGAGAATGATTTGGTGTTTGTAATTGTTGATTTATAGTTTTTATATTAAATTAAGATTGAGAATTTGGGAAATTTTCCTAAGTATTTTCTCTCCCTAATTTCTTTCCCATCCTGTTGTTAATGTTAATTCTGTGTTTTTGAGCTACCCTCAATCCAAATCTGTAATCAGAAGGATTAGTGTTGAGGATTAGTGGAGAAATTAGGTAAAGATTTGGTGTAAACCCTGTTTTACAACACTTGTCTCCTTTATGCAATAATCTGGTGATTTATCAATAGCTGTGTAGTTGTCGTGTAACAACATACGAGTATTGCTACAATAGCCGTACAGCTCTTCCAATAGCCGTGCGGCTGTTGTCTTCAGTCAACCCTAATTCTTCAAATTTTCTTGGTTTCAAGTTTCAAGTTTCAAGTTCAATCAAATCCAAATCTTCGCTTCTCGAATCGACTCCTGAAATAAACCAAAAGGATATATGACATTCGGTACTCTATCATCATTGAGGTCGGGAAAACTCGGCGGTCACAAGGGAAATTCATTTTATCGATAGATTTCATTGTAATGGACAGGGATGAAGATGTGCATGTACTTATTATCTTAGGTAGACTATTCTTGGCTACTGGTAGAGCCCTTATTGATGTTCATAATGGAAAATTAATTTTGAAAGTAAATGATGAGGAACTAGTGTTTAGTATGAATAAAGCCATGATGGAAATCTTAGGTGTATGAGGGTACAAAGTTGGTTTAATCTAATTAATGATGAAGGAGTTGAATAGGCTAATCTTGATAGGGAACACCCTGTTCTGCACATTATGTTGCTAAATCATTAGACCATACACTAATCCTTCCTCCTAAACATTCAATTGAAGACCCATCTATATTAGAGCTTAAACCACTATCCCCATACCTTGAATATGTCTATTTGAGCTCACCAAACAACCTACCCATCATTGTATCCTCTAAACTCACAAAAGACCAAAAGGAGAAATTGCTACTCATCCTTAGGAAGCATAAAGAGCCCATGGCGTGGAAGATTATAGATATTAAAGGGATTAGCCCTTCAATATGTGTGCCACAGATCTTAATGGAGGAGAATCATAAGGAAACCATTCAAATACAAGGGAGATTGAACCCTCATATGAAAAAGGTTGTGGAAAAGGAAGTGATCAAGCTTCTTGATGCTGGAATCATTTATCCCATCTCTGATAGCATATGGACTAGCCCAGTCCTAGTTGTTTCCAAGAAAGGAGGCATGATCATGATCAAGAATGAGAACAATGAGCTAATACTAACTAGAACAGTCACTGGTTGGAGAGTGTGCATAAACTACCACAAATTAAATGGTACAACTCTTAAGGATCACTTTCCCTTACCATTTGTGGACCAAATGCTTGAAAGATTGACGTGTTATGCTTTTTATTGATTCCTTGATGGATATTCAGAGCATAATCAAATCCCTATTCATCTTCAAGACTAGGAGAAGACAACCTTCCCTACATTGGAGCTTAAACCACTATCCTTGTACCTTGAATATGCCTATTTGAGCCCACCAAACAACCTACCCATCATTGTATCCTTTAAACTCACAAAAGACCAAAAGGAGAAATTGCTACTCATCCTTAGGAAGCATAAAAAGGCCATGGCGTGGAAGATTATAGATATTAAAGGGATTAGCTCTTCAATATGTGTGCCTCAGATCTTAATGGAGGAGAATCATAAGGAAACCATTCAACTACAAAGGAGATTGAACCCTCATATGAAAAAGGTTGTGAAAAAGGAAGTGATCAAGCTTCTTGATACTGGAATCATTTATCCCATCTCCGATAGCATGTGGACTAGTCTAGTCCAAGTTGTTTTCAAGAAAGGAGGCATGATCTTGATCAAGAATGAGAACAACAAGCTAATACTAACTAGAACAGTCACTAGTTGGAGAGTGTGCATAAACTACCACAAATTAAATGGTACAACTCTCAAGGATCACTTTCCTTTACCATTTGTGGACCAAATGCTTAAAAGATTAACATGTTATGCTTTTTATTGCTTCCTTGATGGATATTCAAGGCATAATCAAATCCGTATTCATCTTCAAGACTAGAAGAAGACAACCTTTACATGTCCTTATGGCACATATGCATACCGAAGGATGCCATTTGGATTATCCAATGCCTCAACCATTTTCTAAAGATGTATGATGGTCATTATGGGCAAACGACCCTTTAAAGTGCATAGGGTTGTGAGGCCAGGCCAGGGTTTTAAAAAATTATGAATATGGGTTTTATATAAATAATGAGAAAACACCTATAAAATAGTAATAAGAGTGGCCATCTAGTACAACAATACCAGGAAATTATGGCATAACCGAACCGAGTAGGAATCGCTATACCTTTTAGTCAGAGATTCGGGTCCGGAAAAATCACCTATTTCTGCTTTAATTCAAAATATTTTTTTAACAATTCCAATTGTATACCTTTTGGTAATCTTATTTCATTTTTTAGCTTTAAATACATTTACTATATGCTCAAATAATAAAGTGATACATAAAATCTGAACGTGATAAATAAATTCAAGAATTAAAATTATTACAACCCAATTAAATAATCTAGCCTAGGGGATACATTTGTACAAAAGAGGATAGGGGTACAAACACCTATATACATGAAAATGTAATATTTACATTCGCTTAATAGACACAAAAATCTAAATATAAAAGCTAACATGTATCTAGCCTAACATACATCTAACTGCAAAATAAAGGTTAGTACATAAATAAATATTTACACATAGGACTCAAATAGACAGAAAGGGAAATCTAGATAGCTCAGGGCATGAAAGAGGATAATTGGGAGAACCCGACAAATTCAACCAATTAGCCTTAGAAAACATTTTAAAACTCTAAGTTTGAATTTGAAAACAATTTTACAAAACATTTTGTCCATTTTTATATATATTTACACATGTAAAAGTGGGTCTGCTTTCAAGAAATTGGTGTTTTAATCGTTGCACTGATCTAACATAAACATAAAAAATATGAATCTAAGGTAAAAAATGCATGGAAAATATCTAAACAGACAAAAACAATTTTTCATGATTTTGAGACTAGTCATACGACTCATGAAAGAATAGTCGTGCAGTTTAAATTAGAGCCGTACGATTTAGTTTCTAACAAGTAAACCAGAAATAGGAAAAAATTAAATCTAAAAAAATCAATTCTGTATCCAGAGTTGTGCAGCTTAAACAAATATCTAATCGAGTCGTAGGACTCTTTTATAGCCAAGAACAAAGCCGCACATCTCTGGATCCCAGATTCTGGAGATTTTCAAAACTATGGAATGCACTCAAAATTCAAATTCAAAAAGCTGTAAACAATATTTAAGGCCTATAAGAAGTTACCTTTAATGCTTTTATCCAGTTTTTTGAGCTTAAAAACTCGATTTGAAGTGAGAAATTCGGATTCAAAATGAGGTGTGATTGAGATTCCAAAATCTTGAATTTGACTCAAATAGAACTTGAATTCCACTGATTTCAGCTTGAGATTGAGCCACTATTCTAAAACTAGTTTGAATGATAGGATTTGAAAGTTTTAAAGATTGAAGTTTGATTTTTATATTGAATTTTGAATTTCTCTCTCTCGACTTCTAGCTCTCTCTCTAAATTTCACTCTGTTAATTCTCTTTTTTTTCTTGTTAATCTTTGTTAATTTTTCTCCTTATAATCCTCTCCTTTTTCCTATAATACACTGAAAGAAACTGAGATATGATGTGTTGTTCCAAACATTGCTGTCGAATTCAAATTCCCATTTTTTGAATTGATCTCAACAAAGATCTCCAAATAAGAGATAACCAAATAAAATTTCATCTTAAAGGTTGAGAAAATCCGACGCTCATAGCTGCCCCTCGTATGAATAAATTCCACATTAACAATGGGTTAATTTTACCCAATGTGAATTTAAGAATGTGAAAATGGGCATAATGAACAAGGAAAAGAAAGACTTACCTGACTTCAGGTTATAGTGGTGCGCTAAACTTTAGACGTTGATTCCATTAAGGCTTTGATATTGAAGGTTTTGATAATGTTGTATCTTATCACTCTATTGTTGGATATGCCCTAGTCCCGAGGCATTAGTCCTTGGATTTGTATTATATATTGTACTTTGTTATGAGATTTATGTATTATACAATTCGTGTCATTATATAAAGGCATTAATCTATTTATTATTTATCTTATGCTATATTATAAATAGAGTATCCAATGGACATCTCCATATTCATGTTGACATGTGTCATGCACTTTGGTGTCATGTACATATCCATGGATAGGGGAAACGATATGAACATAAAGTCATCCGTATGAATAGAAACAAAGACTATCATCAGCCTGGTTGTATGGTAGTGTCTTACTGGTCATTGGACATGGAATGTCAACCAAGCTAATGGATACATACAAAGGGGCATGGTACTGGATAGATCCACTAAACGAGATATCCATATGGTATAGTATCACAAGTGATTCTCATGTAGAACTTGTATAGATCTTTTAACCTGACCATATCATGGTGCTGTATGTGAGGTGATATACTTTGGTGTACGCCTAAAGGGCCTATAATAGGTTGCCAAGTATAGGTACGTTCGGGTATGTTAGTGAACATGGCAGGACTATGGATATGCAGAAGGGAATGTCACTCAAGTAGTCAATTGAGAAGATATCACCGGCCACTTGATGAATGCAATTGATAAGAGTGTGGCCACACCCAAACAAGTTAGATCTTGTTTGTGAGCATCAGTTCATTCGGGATTAAGTAAATTTCCAGACACAAAAAAGGGTGATCAATCCATGCCTCTGTGTTAGACACCGATACCAATGACATGGGATATATGAGTTTAAACTATAGGGTTATGATTTCAGTTGGACTACTATCTCCATCTTAATTGGGGGTTGCAGTGGCTTACTAGAGCCTGCATGTAGACTGTCGACCATAGACCCACTACCAACATAAAGACGGGCTCACAGGATCGTACACATTGAACATTTGAGCTTGAACTTAAAAGATCAACCGTATTCTTGGAGTATATACACTAGAGAGAGAGGATTCTATTAGTTATATTATGTAGATCGATTGGATTGATCAAGATAATATAATTAATATTTCTATTGGCTTTCTTATAATTAAATTCAATGAATTAATTTATGAGATTATTTCCTAGGTGGAAATATGTCACACGTGTAGGTTTACATGTGTTTAATTTTATGAAAGTCTAATTTAATTCCTCGGTTAAATTAATTAGTCAAATTAATTTTAATTTAAATGGAATGTAATATATTACATGGTATAATATATAAACATACATGTTAAATTGAAGTTATGTTTGCAATTAAATTGAAACAGAGGAATCAATGCAGACTTGGGCTTAAAGGAGAGAAAAACACACATAAAATTAAAACGAATTGGGCCTAAAATTTACCAGGTAAATTTCAGCCAACTAGGGTTAAAACCCCTAGTAGAATTTGGCCAACATAGCCATTGAAGGAGCAGAAAATTCCAGCCACAAAATCCTCTCTTCCATTGATCGAATCACTAGCACGGGTTCTAGTTCAATAGCCATTCGTGTACGGGAATGTGGAGGGGATCAATATCGATTTCTACAGCCATCTCTAGAGGAGATATTTTTGGTGAGAAATTAATTCTTCTCTATTGAATTTTGTTGTTTATGATTTCCATTTCAATTGCTCCTGGACACGGATTTGAGAAAATCAACGCGTACTTCCGCTTTAATCCATTGATTTTCCATGACAAATCCCTTCAGTGGTATCAGAGCAGGTTTTTGATATGTGGAAATCATTAACAGGATTGAATCCCTTATTTTAAAATTGGTGTTTTTGATATTGGGATTCTTGGTTTTTGGGGTTTTGTGATTTTCCCCATTGGATTTTGCAATAGGAGAATGAATTTGTATCTGTTGTGTGATTAAATCTTGGTGATTTAATTTTATTGCCGCAATTTTATTTTTATTTAAAAATCACGGTCTGTTTTCATGGTTACGGGACTGCAACTGATGGATTTAGCCGCCGGTCACCTCCGTAGCGGCGAAAACAGTGGCATCAGCTGCTGCTGTCGCTGAGACCAGCAGTGGCCGCTGTGCAGTAGTAGGGCCGCTGCTGGGCAGCGGTGGCTGCCCTAGCTGCAGCATGCCGAGCCCTGTTTTGGATTTGGTGGGTTTTGGGCCCTGTTTTGAAATTTTGATGGGTTTTAAAATTTTGTGTGTTTAAATTTTCTATAATTTAAATGCGCATGGTTTCGTGAATGAAATTTTGATTTTGTTCATG
Organism: Euphorbia tirucalli; assembly: GCA_039660915.1. Lineage (NCBI taxonomy): Eukaryota > Viridiplantae > Streptophyta > Magnoliopsida > Malpighiales > Euphorbiaceae > Euphorbia > Euphorbia tirucalli. The sequence goes on along the minus strand of CM077639.1, from coordinate 55,926,081 downwards.
TGATATTGGTTTTGGAAATTAATATGGTGTAATTGAAATTGGTTCAGGTTTTCTTGGCATGATCACCCGGGTGGCTAATTTGGATTCATGGTTTCCCAATTCCAGTGGGAGCAGTGTTCTACCTGGGATAGAGGCCCAAAGCCCATTAAGGGTTAGAACCATGATGGGCCAGATCGGCGATTTCAAAATAATGGCGAAGGACTTATTATAATGGGATTAATTTCATGCATTTTAATATGTTTATAAATTGATGTATTGGATTACATGCTTGTGTGATTAAATGTATGAATGGATACTATTGGGCCTTATTTCAAGATGGGTTGTATTTTCTTTTAGGGTAAATAGGACTTACGTGTCATTTTTCTTTTTTTTTTATATAATTTTTTTTTATTTATTTATTATAAAATTTTGTAAAGAAGAAGCCCATTAGAGAGGTGAGCCTGCAAGGAAGGAAGGAGGTTGTGAGCACGGGTTTTTCCCGACCTCTGTAATGAGAACCCCTGTAATAGCTGTGGAGCGGACGGACTTGAATCGGACTTGGAAACGCCCGAAATGTCGCCCGGAGTATCTCAAGCGTCCTGAAAACCAAGCCATCCGCGATCCAAAATTCTTAAAAAGGTCTCTCGAATCATTTCCAGGGTTTGGTGTGCACGTGTGATTTTCGAAGTTTTGCCCCGACTCTCGTTAGAACCTGGCGGCTTTGGCTTTTGAACCAGAGCCGGCCGACTCTAGTGCAAACTAGAGCCGAGCGGCTCTAGTGGACAAAACAAGTTGCTCTGCAAAGCAGAGCAACTTGTCTTGGCAGAAGAAAGAAGGGGCGGAAATTTAGAGATTAGACAGCTTATTTATTGATTGATTGAAAGAAGTGAGGGAGATGTAAAAAGAGAAAAAGAAAAATCTGAAAAGGAGGAGGACTTTTTGGCTCTGGTTCTAGAAAAAAAGGAGGAAGCAGAGAAAGAGAGAAAGGAGGAGGCCGAGACATAAAAGCCAGGAGAACACAGAAACACAAAACATAAGACCTTAAATCAATCCCCAAACATCAATAACAAATCCCACAACCTTTGCTCATTGATTCGGGATCATTTTGGATTAGTTTTGGGGTGTTTCAAATCATATTGTGGTTTTCGGCCGATTGAGCACCCAGGACAAATTCTAAGTTTTCAATCCATTTTTTGACGTTCAAAGCATCAAAACAACACCAAGGGAAACTCTAAGAGGCCTTAAACCTATTTGCGTTGTCTTTTCTGTACGTTTTCTTCATTTTTACAATTTTTGGATTTGGATTTCCCGAATAGAGCCGTATGGCTGTGTTCTTCATGAACACAGCCGCATGGCTATGTTCATGATGAACAAAGTCGGCCGGCTCTGTTCCTCAGGGACAGATTCCTGGTCTGTCCCGGTCGGCCGAAAACAGTCCGTTTCCCATTTTAAACATTCTGTTGCTATCATTTTCAGCCCAAAGCCATTCGTATGTCATAAAATTTTGGTTTTCAAATTTCTGTACGTATGGATATTAGGGTTTTCGGTGTTTCCCGGGTTTATTTCTGAGTTTCGGGGTTGTTTTATTCGAATCGGATCCATAGTTCAGCATTAGCGGACCCCCGGACCCTACAAAATCCCCGAAAATACTGAGAACGATCGAAGCAATATTTTTATAAATGTTTTTGGTGTGTTTATTGCATTTTGGACCATAAGTGGATTGCGAATTTAGGAACCCACACGAACAAAACCCCAAATTCCGGGATAACAGACCCACAAAAATGGAAATTTGCATGGAACCGAGCCAAATGGTTTTCAAAAATTGTTTTCCAGCACAAAAATTTACAGGGCGTTTCAAAACCGTTTTCCAGCTCTAACCGGTCAGACCAGTCGGGTCGACCCGGTTACCCCCTAAATGCATGCCCCCGTTTCCTAAATCCACAATTCTGTCCTATTTGAGTCCTAAATTGTGTTTATAATATAAACTGTGCTAACCATTCTGTTTTGCAGCACTTATTTTTATTATTTTGGCTGTATTTAATAGATTTCCGTGTAAATTAGGCGGTTGTAATTTTTAGATCCTCGTGTATTCTAGGCGCTTATAAAGTAAGGATGAGAGTCTTCTCCTTTTTATTCGATTTGGTTATATAAGCGGCCTCTATTATTCTTTTGTATATTCGGATGTATGATTTACTTTTCTGCAATTTATTCCTGCCATTTGCTTGAGCACGAGCTAGTAAATTAAACGAATTGGGTTAGAGAAAGATAATAAATTGAATAAATATGGTAATATAAATTATAAATCGAATACAAGCTTGAGGTTAAGTAGGTAAGTTGCCCGAACCCTAAATCTCTGGATTAGGTACGGCAGTCTACACTTGATAGGGAGCTGTACCGGAATTTCCCGGATGAGCTGATCCAGGTGGGGACTCTGTCACTGATCTCGAAATTTAGGATTCGAGGTCTTTAAGTAATAAAACGGGAAAATATTTTCTATAAAAATGAATTTTAAAACGAATAAACGATTTTCCTAATCCAAGATAAACAAAACCCGCTTTTCCCAAATTTCACTAAAACTTCTTCTTTTTCCCCGATTCGCTTCGCCACGTCCTTTCTTTCTAGAAAGGTCATCCGCTCACAGTGGCAACTCTGCTGGGGATTGAAATGTTTCTTAAAAAGTTTTTCATAAAAACTTAAGGAACTTAGGTAACTATAGAAATATAACCTCACTTGTATTTGTTTATCAATTTATAAATGCCATATTTATTCATACCTTGAATATCATGACATTTTCTTCTTCTCAACCCCTCAAATATACTGATTAGCCCAGGTTTACCCAAGAAGGTGGACTACCTCTACCGCCAGGATTGGAGACACCCGACGGGGTAAACCACTAATAGTCCCGTATGACCTTACATCGTGTTCTACTGTGGGGAAGTGTTTATTTGCTATGGGAGCCTGTACGACCCTTGGTTTGACCTTGGCCCACATGTAATGGCTTAGTAATTTCCCCTAGGATAACCAAAACATAAATCTAAAATTGAACAATTGAGCGTGCGCCTTTGGTATCCTCCGTTGATGCCAAAGAGACCCAACACCTAGGAAGAATGCGAGACCAATCGAAAGGAGAAATAAGGTTGGAAGGGAGAGCATATTTTTATGTGTGCTAACGTTTGTTCTGTGTTGATTTTCTTTTTAACTTTTTATAAAGCATCCAAAATCCATAATCACTCACGTGCCATTTCTAATCACGTTTTCGTGCAGCCATCTCTTACATATGCATACGTATGGCATTGGTACTAACCACATCTTCATACAGTCACGGCATTTTATTTGCATGTCATATATACATCTCATGTGCCAACATTTCTATGAAGCATATGAGACATCATCCTGTGTGTCATATGTGCTAACCATGTCTTCGCGTAGCCATGATGTTTTATTTGTGTGACATATGTATTCGTTCCTTGCACGCATGACATTATTCTGTGTGTCATACATCCTAACCACATCTTTCTGTAACCACTTACATTTTGTGTGACATACATACTCATGCCATTTCATTCTGTTACACCTATTTAGGGACGTTCTAAAAATGCCTATCATGATCATTTCATTTCATCTCATTTCGGGTACCCCAAAGCTACCCGTGGTCCACCTGTGCGCCGGTCCGCATTTGGCCATTCCACTATACCATGTCATTCATTAGAAAATCACAAAGATTTTAGGTCTGGTTGTGTGGTGAGTCACACGACAACATAACATTATATCATCTCCAATTCATGTCCATTTGTTATTGGTATCACGGTGATGCTGAAAGCTTTGCTTGTGTGTCACAATCTACATCGGAATTGCTTCATGACATTAATAATTCATTCGAGGTGCTCCATGAGTGCTTGGATTATTACACATCTAGGAGCATATCACAACATTAACAAGTCATGCAAGGTGTTCTGTGAATGCCGAACCTTCGTCTGTGTCTCTATTTACACGCGACTTGTTTGCAATATCACTTCATGTTAGATGCCCCAAAAGCATCAGAACCCTACCCATGGAACGGCTTCCATATGACCATGTCACACCATTTCATTTTGACCTCAAAGCGTCAAAATTTTATCCGTACGATGGTGCACACGTGACCATTTCATAACACCCATTAGGTGCCCCGAAAGCACCGAGCCTTTATTCGTTTGTCGGCTCACGCACGACTTCTTTTATATTCCTTTTCATATGACAATGGGTATTCTTAGAATGTCTGGAACAAAGAGTCGCATTCATTATCATTTTCATTCACGAAGCATCAACATGCACAATCATCTATGTATCATTGTGATCATGTATGGTAGTGTCTTACTGGTCATTGGACATGGAATGTCAACCAAGCTAATGGGTACATACAAAGGGGCATGGTACTGGATAGATCCACTAAACGAGATATCCATATGGTATAGTATCACAAGTGATTCTCATGTAGAACTTGTATAGATCCTTTAACCTGACCATATCATGGTGCTGTATGTGAGGTGATATACTTTGGTGTACGCCTAAAGGGCCTATAATAGGTTGCCAAGTATAGGTACGTTCGGGTATGTTAGTGAACATGGCAGGACTATGGATATGCAGAAGGGAATGTCACTCAAGTAGTCAATTGAGAAGATATCACCGGCCACTTGATGAATGCAATTGATAAGAGTGTGGCCACACCCAAACAAGTTAGATCTTGTTTGTGAGCATCAGTTCATTCGGGATTAAGTAAATTTCCAGACACAAAAAAGGGTGATCAATCCATGCCTCTGTGTTAGACACCGATACCAATGACATGGGATATATGAGTTTAAACTATAGGGTTACGATTTCAGTTGGACTACTATCTCCATCTTAATTGGGGGTTGCAGTGGCTTACTAGAGCCTGCATGTAGACTGTGGACCATAGACCCACTACCAACATAAAGACGGGCTCACAGGATCGTACATATTGAACATTTGAGCTTGAACTTAAAAGATCAACCGTATTCTTGGAGTATATACACTAGAGAGAGAGGATTCTATTAGTTATATTATGTAGATCGATTGGATTGATCAAGATAATATAATTAATATTTCTATTGGCTTTCTTATAATTAAATTCAATGAATTAATTTATGAGATTATTTCCTAGGTGGAAATATGTCACACGTGTAGGTTTACATGTGTTTAATTTTATGAAAGTCTAATTTAATTCCTCGGTTAAATTAATTAGTCAAATTAATTTTAATTTAAATGGAATGTAATATATTACATGGTATAATATATAAACATACATGTTAAATTGAAGTTATGTTTGCAATTAAATTGAAACAGAGGAATCAATGCAGACTTGGGCTTAAAGGAGAGAAAAACACACATAAAATTAAAACGAATTGGGCCTAAAATTTACCAGGTAAATTTCAGCCAACTAAACCCCTAGTAGAATTTGGCCAACATAGCCATTGAAGGAGCAGAAAATTCCAGCCACAAAATCCTCTCTTCCATTGATCGAATCACTAGCACGGGTTCTAGTTCAATAGCCATTCGTGTACGGGAATGTGGAGGGGATCAATATCGATTTCTGCAGCCATCTCTAGAGGAGATATTTTTGGTGAGAAATTAATTCTTCTCTATTGAATTTTGTTGTTTATGATTTCCATTTCAATTGCTCCTGGACACGGATTTGAGAAAATCAACGCGTACTTCCGCTTTAATCCATTGATTTTCCATGACAAATCCCTTCAGTGGTATCAGAGCAGGTTTTTGATATGTGGAAATCATTAACAGGATTGAATCCCTTATTTTAAAATTGGTGTTTTTGATATTGGGATTCTTGGTTTTTGGGGTTTTGTGATTTTCCCCATTGGATTTTGCAATAGGAGAATGAATTTGTATCTGTTGTGTGATTAAATCTTGGTGATTTAATTTTATTGCCGCAATTTTATTTTTATTTAAAAATCACGGTCTGTTTTCATGGTTACGGGACTGCAACTGATGGATTTCGCCGCCGGTCACCTCCGTAGCGGCGAAAACAGTGGCATCAGCTGCTGCTGTCGCTGAGACCAGCAGTGGCCGCTGTGCAGTAGTAGGGCCGCTGCTGGGCAGCGGTGGCTGCCCTAGCTGCAGCGTGCCGAGCCCTGTTTTGGATTTGGTGGGTTTTGGGCCCTGTTTTGAAATTTTGATGGGTTTTAAAATTTTGTGTGTTTAAATTTTCTATAATTTAAATGCGCATGGTTTCGTGAATGAAATTTTGATTTTGTTCATGTGATATTGGTTTTGGAAATTAATATGGTGTAATTGAAATTGGTTCAGGTTTTCTTGGCACGATCACCCGGGTGGCTAATTTGGATTCATGGTTTCCCAATTCCAGTGGGAGCAGTGTTCTACCTGGGATAGAGGCCCAAAGCCCATTAAGGGTTAGAACCATGATGGGCCAGATCGGCGATTTCAAAATAATGGCGAAGGACTTATTATAATGGGATTAATTTCATGCATTTTAATATGTTTATAAATTGATGTATTGGACTACATGCTTGTGTGATTAAATGTATGAATGGATACTATTGGGCCTTATTTCAAGATGGGTTGTATTTTCTTTTTGGGTAAATAGGACTTACGTGTCATTTTTCTTTTTTTTTTTTTATATAATTTTATTTTATTTATTTATTATAAAATTTTGTAAAGAAGAAGCCCATTAGAGAGGTGAGCCTGCAAGGAAGGAAGGAGGTTGTGAGCACGGGTTTTTCCCGACCTCTGTAATGAGAACCCCTGTAATAGCTGTGGAGCGGACGGACTTGAATCGGACTTGGAAACGCCCGAAATGTCGCCCGGAGTATCTCAAGCGTCCTGAAAACCAAGCCATCCGCGATCCAAAATTCTTAAAAAGGTCTCTCGAATCATTTCCAGGGTTTGGTGTGCACGTGTGATTTTCGAAGTTTTGCCCCGACTCTCGTTAGAACCTGGCGGCTTTGGCTTTTGAACCTGAAAAGGAGGAGGACTTTTTGGCTCTGGTTCTAGAAAAAAAGGAGGAAGCAGAGAAAGAGAGAAAGGAGGAGGCCGAGACATAAAAGCCAGGAGAACACAGAAACACAAAACATAAGACCTTAAATCAATCCCCAAACATCAATAACAAATCCCACAACCTTTGCTCATTGATTCGGGATCATTTTGGATTAGTTTTGGGGTGTTTCAAATCATATTGTGGTTTTCGGCCGATTGAGCACCCAGGACAAATTCTAAGTTTTCAATCCATTTTTTGACGTTTAAAGCATCAAAACAACACCAAGGGAAACTCTAAGAGGCCTTAAACCTATTTGCGTTGTCTTTTCTGTACGTTTTCTTCATTTTTACAATTTTTGGATTTGGATTTCCCGAATAGAGCCGTATGGCTGTGTTCTTCATGAACACAGCCGCATGGCTATGTTCATGATGAACAAAGTCGGCCGGCTCTGTTCCTCAGGGACAGATTCCTGGTCTGTCCCGGTCGGCCGAAAACAGTCCGTTTCCCATTTTAAACATTCTGTTGCTATCATTTTCAGCCCAAAGCCATTCGTATGTCATAAAATTTTGGTTTTCAAATTTCTGTACGTATGGATATTAGGGTTTTCGGTGTTTCCCGGGTTTATTTCTGAGTTTCGGGGTTGTTTTATTCGAATCGGATCCATAGTTCAGCATTAGCGGACCCCCGGACCCTACAAAATCCCCGAAAATACTGAGAACGATCGAAGCAATATTTTTATAAATGTTTTTGATGTGTTTATTGCATTTTGGACCATAAGTGGATTGCGAATTTAGGAACCCACACGAACAAAACCCCAAATTCCGGGATAACAGACCCACAAAAATGGAAATTTGCATGGAACCGAGCCAAATGGTTTTCAAAAATTGTTTTCCAGCACAAAAATTTACAGGGCGTTTCAAAACCGTTTTCCAGCTCTAACCGGTCAGACCAGTCGGGTCGACCTGGTTACCCCCTAAATGCATGCCCCCGTTTCCTAAATCCACAATTCTGTCCTATTTGAGTCCTAAATTGTGTTTATAATATAAACTGTGCTAACCATTCTGTTTTGCAGCACTTATTTTTATTATTTTGGCTGTATTTAATAGATTTCCGTGTAAATTAGGCGGTTGTAATTTTTAGATCCTCGTGTATTCTAGGCGCTTATAAAGTAAGGATGAGAGTCTTCTCCTTTTTATTCGATTTGGTTATATAAGCGGCCTCTATTATTCTTTTGTATATTCGGATGTATGATTTACTTTTCTGCAATTTATTCCTGCCATTTGCTTGAGCACGAGCTAGTAAATTAAACGAATTGGGTTAGAGAAAGATAATAAATTGAATAAATATGGTAATATAAATTATAAATCGAATACAAGCTTGAGGTTAAGTAGGTAAGTTGCCCGAACCCTAAATCTCTGGATTAGGTACGGCAGTCTACACTTGATAGGGAGCTGTACCGGAATTTCCCGGATGAGCTGATCCAGGTGGGGACTCTGTCACTGATCTCGAAATTTAGGATTCGAGGTCTTTAAGTAATAAAACGGGAAAATATTTTCTATAAAAATGAATTTTAAAACGAATAAACGATTTTCCTAATCCAAGATAAACAAAACCCGCTTTTCCCAAATTTCACTAAAACTTCTTCTTTTTCCCCGATTCGCTTCGCCACGTCCTTTCTTTCTAGAAAGGTCATCCGCTCACAGTGGCAACTCTGCTGGGGATTGAAATGTTTCTTAAAAAGTTTTTCATAAAAACTTAAGGAACTTAGGTAACTATAGAAATATAACCTCACTTGTATTTGTTTATCAATTTATAAATGCCATATTTATTCATACCTTGAATATCATGACATTTTCTTCTTCTCAACCCCTCAAATATACTGATTAGCCCTGGTTTACCCAAGAAGGTGGACTACCTCTACCGCCAGGATTGGAGACACCCGACGGGGTAAACCACTCATAGTCCCGTATGACCTTACATCGTGTTCTACTGTGGGGAAGTGTTTATTTGCTATGGGAGCCTGTACGACCCTTGGTTTGACCTTGGCCCACATGTAATGGCTTAGTAATTTCCCCTAGGATAACCAAAACATAAATCTAAAATTGAACAATTGAGCGTGCGCCTTTGGTATCCTCCGTTGATGCCAAAGAGACCCAACACCTAGGAAGAATGCGAGACCAATCGAAAGGAGAAATAAGGTTGGAAGGGAGAGCATATTTTTATGTGTGCTAACGTTTGTTCTGTGTTGATTTTCTTTTTAACTTTTTATAAAGCATCCAAAATCCATAATCACTCACGTGCCATTTCTAATCACGTTTTCGTGCAGCCATCTCTTACATATGCATACATATGGCATTGGTACCAACCACATCTTCATACAGTCACGGCATTTTATTTGCATGTCATATATACATCTCATGTGCCAACATTTCCATGAAGCATATGAGACATCATCCTGTGTGTCATATGTGCTAACCATGTCTTCGCGTAGCCACGATGTTTTATTTGTGTGACATATGTATTCGTTCCTTGCACGCATGACATTATTCTGTGTGTCATACATCCTAACCACATCTTTCTGTAACCACTTACATTTTGTGTGACATACATACTCATGCCATTTCATTCCGTTACACCTATTTAGGGATGTTCTAAAAATGCCTATCATGATCATTTCATTTCATCTCATTTCGGGTACCCCAAAGCTACCCGTGGTCCACCTGTGCGCCGGTCCGCATTTGGCCATTCCACTATACCATGTCATTCATTAGAAAATCACAAAGATTTTAGGTCTGGTTGTGTGGTGAGTCACACGACAACATAACATTATATCATCTCCAATTCATGTCCATTTGTTATTGGTATCACGGTGATGCTGAAAGCTTTGCTTGTGTGTCACAATCTACATCGGAATTGCTTCATGACATTAATAATTCATTCGAGGTGCTCCATGAGTGCTCGGATTATTACACATATAGGAGCATATCACAACATTAACAAGTCACGCAAGGTGTTCTGTGAATGCCGAACCTTCGTCCGTGTCTCTATTTACACGCGACTTGTTTGCAATATCACTTCATGTTAGATGCCCCAAAAGCATCAGAACCCTACCCATGGAACGGCTTCCATATGACCATGTCACACCATTTCATTTTGACCTCAAAGCGTCAAAATTTTGTCCGTACGATGGTGCACACGTGACCATTTCATAACACCCATTAGGTGCCCCGAAAGCACCGAGCCTCCATTCGTTTGTCGGCTCACGCACGACTTCTTTTATATTCCTTTTCATATGACAATGGGTATTCTTAGAATGTCTGGAACAAAGAGTCGCATTCATTATCATTTTCATTCACGAAGCATCAACATGCACAATCATCTATGTATCATTGTGATCATGTCTTTATGCGGGTACTTTCAAAACATCGACATATGTACTGCTAATCACGTTTTCATGCAGTCATTTGCATTTGTGTGACGTATACATACACATCATTTCATCTCACCTAATTGGGGATGTGCCAAGTGTGCCCTTCATGGTCATCTCATTTCATGACATATCGGGTGATCCAAAATCACCTGTGTTCCGCCAATGCACTGGATTGTACTTCACCATTTCATCATGTCATGCCATTCAGAAGAAGAACACATGGTCCTAAGTTTGTATTTGTGTGGCGAATCTCATGGCATCATTCCACGGCAATATACTCATTCATCATAGGTGTCACGGTGATGCCGAAATTCTGCTTGCGTGTTGTGATCCATATTGGATCATCATTTCATTATTAAATCATCCAAGGTACTCCCCGACTACCGGATTGGTATACATATAGGGAAATTTTGTGACATTCTCAAATCATGCAAGGTGTTTCCCGAACGTCGGACCCCTGTCCGTATTCTGAGTTACACGTGACATTTCTGTAACATCATTGCATATCATATGCTTGAAAAGCATTAGAACTCTGTCCGTGGGATGGATCCCCTGTGACCATTTCATTGAACTATGAAACGTCGAAACCCTGCTCATGTGTCAGTACACACGTGACTATTTCACTATAACTCATTAGGTGCCCCAAAGGCATCGAATCTCTGTCCATGTGACGGCTAGCACGCGCCCCTTTTGCATGGCATTGGGCACTCTTGGGAAGTCCAAAACAAAAGAAACCAAAATACAAAGATCATCATCTTCATGCTTGTCCCCATTCACAAAACATAAACGCAATCATCCATGTGTCATTCTAATCACACCTTTATACAATCATTTTCAAGAGATCGACATTTGTATGACATTCATACTAGTTACATCTTTGTGCAGCCTGTTAGAGATTGTGCCCTAAGCCAATGTTGGATTATGTAAACAATCTTCTTAAGTCATCAATAAAGACTTATTTTATCATATATATTTGTATGTTAGTATTTATGATAATGTATCCATGAATTAATTGTGTAATTCTAAATTTTCCCTAGTCGATTGTTATTATGGGAATAATAACAAACTAAGACTAGTGTGAGTGATAATGGATATTCATAAGATGAATATAGTGTATACAGATACAGATTATACTCACGGGCAATGTGTTAGAGAACATGTTGCTGGAGACCCACTATAAGATCAAGTTCATGGTCACGTGTCACAACTGATCTTGATTATAGTAGTGTCATCAGCTGATTCCTTTGACCTGAGGTCACCATGGATTCCGGGATGAATTCATGTTGTGCTTTGACGCAGTCAAACGCTGCTTGTAACAGAGTAGTTATAAAGGCTGTGGTTGGGTACAATATGACTCATGCTTAGGGATGTGAGTGACAGATATGGGATTTTGTCCCTCTCTAACAAGAGAGCGATATCACTGGGCCCCTCGATAAGTAAGACTGTTAAATGCATGGCCGTGCTCAAATAATTGATAAGAGTATCAATTGATTTGTCTGAACAGTTTACTTTGAGATCGAGAAAGCATATGATTAATTATATAAGATTGACAAGTGTACCATGTCTTATAATTAATCTTGATATCAAAGAGACAAAAGGGAATATGACATTCTATAAATAGGTATTGGATCATTCCAATCATATTAATTGGGTAGTCGTAATGGCTTGCTAGAGTCCGCTTGTGACCTATAAGGACATTATGGTAATTTCCTTATTGCCAATTAATATGATCCTATGGGGTCACACACAAGAGCAAAATGAAGTTCATCTTATCGGGTATAAATTATTATTGGATAATAATTTATGAATGAGAAAGAGAATAAATATATATAGTGATATATATTTATGTATGTATATATAAATATTAATGTGATTAATATTGCATAAAGTATGCTACATATTATAATTAAATTATATGGAGATATAATTAATTATAATATTATATATACATATATGTATTATGGAGAATTGATTTGATTTAATGTTAATTGAGAATTAATATTAAATTGTGTGGGTTAATATATAATTATAACTAATAGGTGTATTAGGTTATAATTATAATTAACTATTTAGGTTAATTATTTAAGGAAACAATTAACCTAAACCTAATCACTCTCCACACTAATACTATAGCAGAATTCGGCCAGCCACCAGAAAAAAAAAGTAGCCAGCCGAAATTCAGTCTCTCCAAGCAAAAGAAAAATCTGATTTTTTTTTTTTGCTCTCTTCTCTCGATTCGAAGAAACCGTTTCTTCCATCCCGGCGCTAGCACGCGGTGAACGTATTGCTCCGTGTGGATCAACCATAGAGGGAAGCAATTTTGGTTCCTAAGTGATTCAAACTTCAAAGAATTAAGGTAATTCTTTAACCCTCCTTCCGATTCAATGCAATGCACATGGGTCCTTGGTGGGGATTAATCCTTTATCCGCTGCGTTTTATGTTTGTTTGTGCGATTAATTCCCCAACAGTGGTATCAGAGCCACTTGTGCATTGGTTGAATTGGATTTGTTATTTTGATTAGATCAAAATTGCATGTTAGGGTTGTATGTTCTTGATTTAGGGTTCAATGTTATTGTGAATAACATGTTTAAAATTTGATTTTAATGTGAATCATTGTGAATGATTTGGTTGTAATTGTTTTGAATCAGAAAAGGGGTGAAATTTTGGATTCAGCATGTTGGCACGCCGGCGTGCCGGTTTTGGCACGGCGTGCCAACAGGAAATCGTTCCTGGATGCTTGAGTTCAGAATGGTGGCACGCGGGCGTGCCGATTTGGCACGGCGTGCCAACCTGAAAATTTTGCATATGGCACGACGTGCTGGGCCTTTGCACGCCGTGCCAACTGGAAACCGTTTCCAGTGTTGCGACCAGAATGGCGGCACGACGGCGTGCCAACCTTGGCACGGCGTGCCACCTGGGAATTTTCAGAGGGGGCTGTTTTTTGCGCGAAAAATTTTTTTGCCTGCGGCGCTTGCTTCGCAACAGGGGCTACCGCCCCCGTACCCCCGTCCAACTCAGCAGCGAGTTGGATCGCTGGAAGTTGGGTTTGGTGTTTTTCGTTTATGTGTGGAAATTGTTTCTACACATTTACGATTTTCAAATCAATTACTCTAAATACAATAGGATTGTATTTTACCCTTTATGAATCCTAAATCTTGTAGATGTAAAATTATTGTGATAATTTTATGCATGGTGTTGTGGTATGGTTTTGGACCCCATGGATGTTTTTTTTTGTTCCTTTTGTTTTGGTGGATGTAAGGTTTTATAAATACGGCCTGCGAGTCGTTTGTATTTATGTAATCTTATTTTTCTAGATAAATTGTATAGGATGCAATTTATTGTTTGTAAATTTTATTTTACTAGAAAATTGTATAGGATACAATTTTGTAAGATATGTAAATCCATGAGATGGTGCCAAGGAACAAAGACGTGAAGACGGATCCAAGGGGTGGGGGAGTGCTGTGACCATACGATGGTTACAACCACCTAGGAAATGACCTGTTGATTTTCATATTGGCCTATGAAAATCAATGTAGATAAAACCATACCATAACACGATTTTTTTTTTTTTTCGAGTCTATTGCATGTTTTATATTTTGATGCCATGTGATGCCATGCTTAGTATGAAATATGCATGCTAGATGAATGTATGACATTGGATGCCATGCTATAATTAATGTTAACTAAGAAGATTAATATTAATGCCATGTATTGTATATGATACAATTTAATCACGGGATTTAATAAACCCTAAAATAAACTTATGAAGTTTATATTTGCCACCCAATTACGTATAACACTAGTCAAGTACTATGTTCGCATCATGGTAGCCACGCCAAAGCGGGTACGCATGATGTGACCTTAGCGAAGCGATAATATGAGAAATGGTGATTCTCATTGTGTTGTAATTGGTTTAACAAAGGGTTAATCAAAATGGTGTTTGAGCCCTAGGCAAAGATGAGATGAGTAACATGCAAATTAAATATGATATATGATATCATGCATCTCATAAATCAAAAGAGTTACATAATGATGTAATTGACATGGTGATGTCTACCGAAATTATATTTAATCATAGGGACATGCCAAAGCAGTGCTATGGTTAAGTATGGATTTTGGGTCTTTTACCCACTTAAATAATTTTAAAGGGTTTTATAATTTTAGTGGGAGCTTAATTCTCTTATGTAATTTAACTTTGCATATATTTTCTGTTGTAGATAAATGGCAAACACAAGTAATCCCGGTTCTATTAGATCTATCCTTGAGAAGGATAAACTAAATGGAACGAATTACCTTGACTGGTATCGCAACTTGAGAATAGTTCTCAAGCAAGAGCGGAAGCTATATGTTCTGGATGGGCCTTTGCCCGCTAACCCTCCACCCACCACGGCTCCAAGAGCTGAAAGAGATGCTTTCCACAAGCATCAAAATGATCAGATTGATGTGCAATGCCTAATGCTCGCTTCTATGATTCCGGAACTTCAGAAGGATCTGGAAATGTTTGAGGCATACGAGATGTCTCAAGAGCTTAAGGAAATGTTCCAAAAGCAAGCGAGAAGGGAAAGGTATGAGACCTTGAGATCTTTGGTTGCGTGCAAAATGGCCGAAGGTAGTTCGGTTAGTGCACATGTTCTGAAGATGAAAGGGTACATTGATCAGTTGGAGAGACTTGGTTCGCCACTCAGACCTGAGTTGGCAACGGATTTGATCCTAAACTCTCTTCCCGATAGTTACTCCCATTTTGTCATGAATTATCACATGAATGATATGGACAAAACGGTAAGCGAATTGCATGGGATGCTTAAAAACGCTGAAGTGACTATAAAAGAGAAACCAAGCTCCAAAGGGATCCATATGGTGCAAAAGGGTAGGATCCAGAAGAAGAAGGGTAAAGCGCACAAACCCAAAGCGTTTGGGAAAGATGCTAAAAAGCCCGTAGCTGCTGCCAAGGCAAAGCCTGCAAAGGAAGGCGCATGCCATTTCTGCAATCAGCCTGGTCATTGGCGCAGAAATTGCAAGCTTTATTTGGAGGACTTGAGGAAGAAGAGAGGCGGTGAGACCGCTAATCAAGGTATTCATGTTATTGAAATACTTCATTCTACTTCTGTTTCTACTTCGTGGGTATTAGATACCGGTTGTGGTTCTCACATTTGTATGAATGTGCAGGGGCTTAGAGGAAGTAGAAAGCTCAAGAAGGGCGAGGTAGAATTCCATGTGGCGAATGGAGCTAGAGTTGCTGCTTATGAAGTCGGCCGCTACGAGCTCAAGTTGCCAAGTGGACTTGTCCTTTATTTGAATAATTGTTATTTTGTTCCTAATTTGTCTAGGAACATCATTTCTATTTCATGTTTGGACAAGGAAGGATTTAAATGTGTTATTGAGAATAATCACTTATTGCTTTTCAATAAAGACTTGTTTTATGCAAATGCGGATTTACATGATGGTCTTTATTTGTTGAACCTTAGTGAAGGTTATAATGAGCATGTATATAACATAAATACCAAAAGGATAAGAACAAATGTTGTGAATCCTACTTATCTCTGGCATTGTCGTCTAGGACACGTTAATGAGAAACGCATTTCAAAACTCCATAAAGATGGAATTTTGGGTCTAGATGTTTTTGAAACATATGACACATGCGAGTCTTGTTTAATGGGTAAGATGACGAAGAGCCCCTTTACTGGTCACAGTGAAAGGGCTAGTGACTTATTAGAACTCATACATACGGATGTATGTGGGCCTATGAGCACAACTGCTAGAGGTGGTTTTCAATACTTCATTACGTTCACTGATGATTTCAGTAGATATGGTTATCTATATCTAATGAAGCATAAGTCGGAATCCTTTGAAATGTTCAAAGCATTCCAAAATGAAGTACAAAACCAACTTGGCAAGACAATTAAAGCACTTAGATCTGATCGAGGTGGTGAATATTTGAGCCAAGAGTTTGACGATCATCTTAAAAATTGTGGGATTGTCTCACAATTAACTCCTCCTGGTACACCACAGTGGAATGGTGTGTCTGAGAGGAGGAACCGAACTTTATTGGATATGGTTCGGTCTATGATGAGTCAAACAAATCTTCCTCTATCCTTTTGGGGATATGCACTTGAAACAGCGGCATTCACACTGAACCGAGTTCCATCAAAGGCAGTTGAAAAGACACCATATGAGATATGGGTTGGTAAGAGACCAAATTTGTCTTTTCTCAAGATTTGGGGATGCGAAGCTTATGTGAAATACTTGATTTCAGATAAGTTAGCACCAAAATCTGTGAAGTGCAACTTTGTAGGTTATCCAAAAGAAACTAAAGGTTATTTCTTTTACAATCCTAGTGAAAACAAAGTGTTTGTTGCTAGGAATGGTACATTCCTGGAAAAAGAGTTTATTTCCAAAGGAATCAGTGGGAGTAAAGTACACCTGCAAGAAAATCTGGATAACCAAATTGAAAGTGAGTTTCAAATGGAACAACAACCTGATTCACAAGAAGTTGTTGAGTCAGAACCAGTAACACAAGTCCAACGTAGATCAAGTAGAGTTCGTCATGAGCCCGAGAGATATGGATTTCTCGTCACGAACGAAAATGATCTGATTCTGTTAGAAGAGAATGAACCTTCCACGTATGTGGAAGCTGTCTCTAGTTCAGAATCTGTAAAATGGCTTGATGCTATGAAGTCAGAAATTCAATCCATGGACGACAACAAAGTATGGACTTTGGTTGATCTCCCAAAGGGTGCTAAAGCAATAGGGCACAAATGGGTTTTCAAGTTGAAAACGGACATGGATGGGAATATTCAGACTTATAAAGCAAGGTTAGTGGCGAAAGGTTACCGACAAGTTCATGGTATAGACTATGACGAAACCTTTTCGCCAGTAGCTATGATCAAGTCCATCAGAATTCTTGTTGCCATAGCAGCATATTATGACTATGAAATATGGCAAATGGATGTCAAAACAGCTTTCCTAAATGGAAACCTTGTTGAGGATGTGTACATGACACAGCCTGAAGGTTTTGTCGATCCAAAGAATCCTGATAAAGTATGCAAGCTTCAAAAGGCCATTTATGGTTTGAAGCAAGCATCAAGAAGTTGGAATCATTGTTTTGATGAATCAGTCAAAAAGTTTGGCTTCATCAAAAACGAAGATGAGCCTTGTGTGTACAAGAAGTTCAGTGGGAGTAATATAGTTTTCCTAGTTCTATATGTCGATGACATATTGTTAATAGGAAATCACATTCCTACCTTGCAAGAAGTAAAATCTTGGCTAGGAAAGTGTTTTTCTATGAAAGACTTGGGTGAGGCAGCCTACATTCTTGGAATAAAGATCTATAGAGATAGATCTAAGAGATTGATAGGCCTGAGCCAGAGTACATACATTGATAAGATACTGAAAAGGTTCAGTATGGATCAATCTAAGAAAGGAAATGTTCCTATTGGGCAAGGGATAAAGCTTAGTTGTAAGCAATGTCCCATGACAGTTGAAGAACGTCAACGCATGAATAAGATTCCTTATGCGTCAGCTATAGGATCTATCATGTATGCCATGGTATGTACTCGGCCAGATGTCTCTTTTGCTTTGAGCATGACAAGTAGATATCAGTCTGATCCAGGTGATAGTCACTGGACTGCTGTCAAGAGTATTCTTAAGTACTTGAGAAGAACTAAAGATACATTCTTGATATATGGAGGCTCGGACGAAGATCTTGTTGTAAATGGTTACACGGATGCAAGTTTCCAAACTGATCAAGATCAGATGCAGTCACAGTCTGGGTATGTGTTCATTCTGAATGGAGGTGCGATAAGTTGGAAGAGTTCTAAGCAAAGCACGATAGCTGCATCTACAACAGAAGCCGAGTATATTGCTGCATCAGATGCAGCCCAAGAGGCTGTTTGGATCAAGAAGTTCATCGAAGAACTTGGTGTCGTTCCTAGCATAGTGAATCCTGTGAGCCTCTTGTGTGACAACAATGGGGCAATATCACTTGCTAAGGAACCTAGTGTGTCACAGAAATCCAAACATATACTTCGGCGTTTTCACTACATAAGAGAAGTCATCTCAAGAGGAGATGTGAAGATATGCAAAGTTGCGTCTGAAGACAATGTTGCTGATCCACTAACAAAAGCTCTTTCACAAGCTGTACATGATGGTCATGCTAGGTCCATGGGTATTAGATACATTTGAGATTGGACTTAGGGCAAGTGGGAGATTGTTAGAGATTGTGCCCTAAGCCAATGTTGGATTATGTAAACAATCTTCTTAAGTCATCAATAAAGACTTATTTTATCATATATATTTGTATGTTAGTATTTATGATAATGTATCCATGAATTAATTGTGTAATTCTAAATTTTCCCTAGTCGATTGTTATTATGGGAATAATAACAAACTAAGACTAGTGTGAGTGATAATGGATATTCATAAGATGAATATAGTGTATACAGATACAGATTATACTCACGGGCAATGTGTTAGAGAACATGTTGCTGGAGACCCACTATAAGATCAAGTTCATGGTCACGTGTCACAACTGATCTTGATTATAGTAGTGTCATCAGCTGATTCCTTTGACCTGAGGTCACCATGGATTCCGGGATGAATTCATGTTGTGCTTTGACGCAGTCAAACGCTGCTTGTAACAGAGTAGTTATAAAGGCTGTGGTTGGGTACAATATGACTCATGCTTAGGGATGTGAGTGACAGATATGGGATTTTGTCCCTCTCTAACAAGAGAGCGATATCACTGGGCCCCTCGATAAGTAAGACTGTTAAATGCATGGCCGTGCTCAAATAATTGATAAGAGTATCAATTGATTTGTCTGAACAGTTTACTTTGAGATCGAGAAAGCATATGATTAATTATATAAGATTGACAAGTGTACCATGTCTTATAATTAATCTTGATATCAAAGAGACAAAAGGGAATATGACATTCTATAAATAGGTATTGGATCATTCCAATCATATTAATTGGGTAGTCGTAATGGCTTGCTAGAGTCCGCTTGTGACCTATAAGGACATTATGGTAATTTCCTTATTGCCAATTAATATGATCCTATGGGGTCACACACAAGAGCAAAATGAAGTTCATCTTATCGGGTATAAATTATTATTGGATAATAATTTATGAATGAGAAAGAGAATAAATATATATAGTGATATATATTTATGTATGTATATATAAATATTAATGTGATTAATATTGCATAAAGTATGCTACATATTATAATTAAATTATATGGAGATATAATTAATTATAATATTATATATACATATATGTATTATGGAGAATTGATTTGATTTAATGTTAATTGAGAATTAATATTAAATTGTGTGGGTTAATATATAATTATAACTAATAGGTGTATTAGGTTATAATTATAATTAACTATTTAGGTTAATTATTTAAGGAAACAATTAACCTAAACCTAATCACTCTCCACACTAATACTATAGCAGAATTCGGCCAGCCACCAGAAAAAAAAAGTAGCCAGCCGAAATTCAGTCTCTCCAAGCAAAAGAAAAATCTGATTTTTTTTTTCTGCTCTCTTCTCTCGATTCGAAGAAACCGTTTCTTCCATCCCGGCGCTAGCACGCGGTGAACGTATTGCTCCGTGTGGATCAACCATAGAGGGAAGCAATTTTGGTTCCTAAGTGATTCAAACTTCAAAGAATTAAGGTAATTCTTTAACCCTCCTTCCGATTCAATGCAATGCACATGGGTCCTTGGTGGGGATTAATCCTTTATCCGCTGCGTTTTATGTTTGTTTGTGCGATTAATTCCCCAACACAGCCATGGTATTTTATTCGTGTGCCATACACATATGGTGTGTTAACATTTCCATGGAACATACAAGCCATCACCCTAGTGTCATATGTGTTAACCACGTCTTTGTGTAGCCATGGTGTTTTATTTGTGTGACATATGCATTCATCCCCTGCACATATGACATCATCCTGTATGTCATACATCCTGATCACATTTTTCTACAGCCACCTACATTTTGTGTCACATATGCATTCATTCCTTGCACACATGACATCATCTTGTATGTCATATATCCTGATCACAGTTTTCTGCAGCCACTTGCATTTTGTGTGACATATGCATTCATTTCTTGCACACATGACATCATCCTGTATGTTATACATCCTGATCACATTTTTCTGCAGCCACTTGCATTTTGTGTGACATATGCATTCATTTCTTACACACATGACATCATCCTGTATGTCATACATCCTGATCACATTTTTCTACAGCCACCTGCATTTGGTGTGACATATGCATTCGTTCCTTGCACGCATGACATCATCCTGTATGTCATACATCTTGACCACATTCTCTACAGTCACATCTGTTTTGTGTGACATGTGCATTCACACAACTCCACCTCATTACACCTAATAAAGGATGTTCCAAGGATGCTCCATCATGACCATTTCATTTTTAACAGGTGTCCCAAAGCCACCTGTATTTTGCCCATGCCTCGGTTTGCACTCGGCCATTTCTCTATACCATTGCATGCACTAGGGGACCACAACAGTCCTAGATCTATTTTCGTGTAAGGAGTCACATGAAAAACATTGCACAACATCTCATCCATACATCATTGGTTTCATAGGGATACCGAGGTTTCGCTTGTGTGTCGTGCTCCACATCGGATTGCTCATAATGTTATCAAATCATCCAGGGTACTCCACGAGTGTCCAGTTACTACGCATGTAAGGGCATTTCATGACATTACCAAATCATACAAGGTGTTCCACGAGCGCCAAACTTTTGTTCGTGTCTCAAGTTACACGTGACTTATCTGTAACATCATTTCATGTTGGATGCATCAAAAGCATCAGAACTTTGTCTGTGTACCGAAACACATTCGACCATTCCATAACATCTATCAGATGCCTCAAAGGCAACAGAACTCTATCTGTGTATCAGCCACACGCGACCATTTCACAACATCCATTAGGTGCCCCAAAGGCACCGAAACTCTGCCCGCATCCTGGATCGCACGCAGCCTGTTTGCATTACATTGAGCATAGCATTGGGACATCCGCGAAATTTCCAAAATGATAATAATAATAATAAAACAAAGAAAATCATTCTCATTCTTGTTTCCATCCATATGCCATTATTCAATCGCATTAATCCACGACCGTGCATCTCATTCACACATCAAGCCGTTTAGGTGCTTCCTGAACGCCCAAACTCTTCTCATGCACCAAGCGCAAGCTTATATCACTTCATCTAATTTCATTGCATAAGAACCCAAGGTGCTCCCTGAGCGCCGAAATTTAGTTTGCATGCCCAGTATGCCACCCCATTCCACATCATCTCATTTCATTGCATAAGTACCCAAGGTGCTCCCCAAGCACTGAAAATCTTTTCTTGTGCCAAGCGCGAACTCATCTCATTTCATTGCATAAAGGCTTGTGGTGCTCCCCAAGCAACGAAATACTGTCGGTGTGCCAACCACACCTTTTCATCCTATTCCATCCATGAATACCTAAGGCGCTCCCTGAGCGCCAAAAACCTGCCTATGTGCCAAACGTGAGCTCATCTCACCTCGCGCATGAAAATCCAATTCCTCCGTAAGCAATGTCTTGCTTCGATTTGTGGACACCCCTGTGTGTCATTTTCCCCAGGGACATATTTATGCACCCTATCTTATTACCTTTACAAGCAATGTCTTGCTTCGACCCATGGACACCCCTGTGTATCATTTTCCCCTCGGGTGCATAATTATGCACCCTATCTTATTTCCCTTGCAAGCAATGTCTTGCTTGGATCTGTGGACACCCCAGTGTGTCATTTTTACCCCGGGTGCATAATTATGCACCCTATCTCAACTCCCCGCAAGTACTACTTGCTTCGACCCGTGGACACCCTTGTGTGTTGTTTTATCCCTGTGGTGTATATTTATACGCCATACTTTACTTTAGCATGCATCATCCCCAACAGCATTTATTTCATCCACATGTTTCCTTTCTTGACTTTGCGTACACTTGGTCGATTCCAAATAGTATAGCATGACATGGCATTACATGACATTGCATGTGCAATTCACCATCCACATATGTACACATTGCCTCGCATACTCATGCATATGTCACTCCCTGTTTGGTATCTGCCACTCATACGCCTGTCGACACTAATGAGTGCTCTCATCAGGAGGAAAGGATTTTGAGAATGGCCAATACGGTGAACTCTAATGCCATAACGGAAGTTGTGCAGGACTATGTCGTTTCATCTCGATTTCAAAAGGCAGTAAGGGAGGAAGCGGTAGCGATATTGAGGGAAATGCTAGGGGATGATCTTGGCAAAATAAAGGGACTAACGGCCAGGTGCACTAAGCTAGAGGCACGGGTGGCAGAGCTCGAAAGAAAAATAAGGAGCATGATAAGCACAGACTTCAATGCCGATGTCAATAAGAAGCAGAGTGCCTAGATTGCTGACACTCACTCTCGACACCTTGGAAGGCCCTCTCACCAGGACCTGAGCTTACCGGGGTTAACCGATGAAGTAGAACTGAAGGGGCCTCCTGACACCAGTGCCAACGCTGACCTTATTCCACGAAATATCCGAAGCTCACCTCCCGAAGATAATTGGGAAATCACATACTCTGGGCCTCGCTCGGTGAACAGGCTATTCACCATATGCAGAAGGGTGGGTCTGCTGCAGAGTGTTAAACCATATGTGGGACCAACACCAGAACAAAAGGGTAACTACTGTAGCTATCATGTGATGGCAGGTCACCAGACCGATGAATGTGTCGCTCTACGAAGGAGGATCCAGAAGCTGATCGATGAGGGAAAATTGAGAGTCCAATCTACCTCCAATCAATGACGAGAGGAATATGATGAAGAACTGCAAGGTCTGGTTTGATGAGAGTGGGGCAATGGCACCGAAGCTAAGACAGTGACTAGTCAGGGAATGATCAGATGCTATGAGGTCAATACCCTCAAAGGCTCCCTTTTTGTAGGAGACTCACTTTGTGTAAAGTTTATTGAACTCATTTTGAATGCACTTCAGTTCATTGTATCCTTACTTGTGTGGTGATTGCATGTACATGGCATTATGCATGCATTTGATCATCTGAAATGACATATCCAATATGCATAATATCAAAATGCATGACATCAATTTGAATACCGTAGGGAACCTAAAAGTGAATCTGGTCATGACCGAACTCTCTCTTGAAAGGTAAGCTTGTGAGATAAATAAATGATAGAATGGCACCACCTCCGCCGAGTCATCTCCTGATCCAAATCAACAGTCCTTGCAAGATGCCATTGGCCCTGCCCTAAAGTTTCAACTTGAATAGCACACATGATACCGAACCATTCCAAGCCAAAAGCTATTATTGAAACTCAAAACAAACCCTAAAATGAATCCCGAAGCCTAATTCCTTATCCAAGAAGGTACCCCACGCCGGAACCCTAAAGCTAAAATTCCAAACTCACTAAAATCTCCAGCCCGTGGGGAGTTCAAATGGCTTTCATATCCTCATTACCCATTGTGTGGTAGAATGCTGAAGCAGTCTTGGTCGTAGTGCATATATTATTCTGTTCTTGTGACATTCATATGTATATGACATTACACATGCATTGTTCATCCAAAAAGACATATTAAACATGCATGACATGCATGGATTTGAATGCAGCAGTAAAACCAACAAGTGGCTATAGCTTGGATTTAGTCCTTTAAAAAAAAATAAAAAAATAAAAAAAGGGGAAAGAGATCGGTGCAGACAGAAGTCTTTCTCCCTCTCATATGTGGCCGCCATAGCTAACACTGAAGTGTCTCATAGCATTAAATGGTGACGTGTAATAAGTAATCTCCACTTCCCAATTTCCCATCATGATTAGATTTTTGGACTCTTTCTGTGAAAGATTTAAGCTTTCCTATCTTCAAACCCAAAGCACTACCCTTTTCCAACCTCTTCCATACCTTTAACACCCTCTTTCTTTCGTTTACAACCAAACCACCAACACCTGTTTGATGAAGCCCTTTTTCATCCTTCCCCCCTGAACTGATTCTGTGAAGCCTTATTTTCCACCATCAATGGCTTCTAACAAGAAATTGAATCCCAATGCTATTCCATTTGCATCATCTCACCACCACAAAGGTGATAAGGGCATATGGCAAAGTATTGACCCAGTCAGTCTTTGTTTATCATCAACTTGTGCCACATTGGGGATTCTTTTTCTATCCCATGCCACTTCTCTTCAACCTAAACTCCTAAACTAATTGCCTTACACCCTCAGATGACAGGAAAGGCTTTGATCTCATAACGGAGAGACGATCTAAATACAAGTCTGTTTTAGTTGAGCTGGAGGTTGCCCATGCACAAGCAATAATTGGTGGGATTCCCAGATGAGCACCGTATGAAAGAGAACGAGAGTAGCAATGAGAGATCAGTGTCAATCTTTGATTTCTTATGCCTCCCTCTTGTTTTCAAAAACAAAGTGAACAAAGGGTATGCATTTGTAAATTTCACAAACCCAAAAGCTGCATAACAACTTCAACGAGCAGCTCACAATAAGAGATGACCACTATCCTTGTCCAGCAAAGTCCGCACTATGGCTTATGCGGGACTCCAAGGAAAAGAGTAGCTGGTGGGGCACTTTGAGAAGGGATGATTATTCGTTGGTAACATTCAACCCAGCAAAGTATGGTTCTGTTGAGCAAAATGTGAGAGGGAAAGGGGATTGACACTCACCCCTGTGAACTTCACCAACAGTGTTGGAGCAACCAGGACTTACAAAGCTTCCAACAATCAAGAATGGGATGAACCCCATCAACAGGAAGATTTGCAAAGCCTGATGTGCTAATATTCAGGGGAAAGTTGCATTTACCAACCATTTCAAGAACTCAGTCTTCAGCTGCAACAATAGTGACTACTTACCAATATTCCTTTTCACCTCCTAAAGATGGTGTCATTTGCCACAATTAACTCAAGTCATTCTGAATTAGGCCATCCTTGAAGGGCTGAAAGCTGTGCCCATCTTCGGAGACTGTACATAATTAATATATTTCCAGACCCTTAGAGAATCCAGTGGTTAATTGACTCCATCTCGGGTTGTCTGCTCACAGAGGCGACTCCATCCAGTGATCGGCTGTACACCTTGGTGACCTGCCCTTAACATGTCCCCAGCGGATCCTAAAAAAAATACTCCGATATGGAAAACCGAAAGGACATATTGGTAGCATAAAGGGACATAAAATCAAACCAGAGCCACGGGTTGGATTTTCCTAATGCATTCATATTCATCATATCATAGATGTTTCATATTCTATTTTGATGTTCAATATGCATGCGTCATGCCATTGCATATAAATGTCTATGTACAGGTTGCTGCACGCAGCAAACTAGATCTAATGAAGTGTTTTACAGCCAAACACCCGAACATAAACCTCCAACACTAGGGGCAGGTAAAAGCTAAACCACTAAGCATCATCAAGAACAATCCTTTCGCAATCCTCAGTGAATATGCTGCGACGCACTTTCCAATCCTAAGACAAGCCAGTGCGAAGCAGTCTACTCGACTAGAGTGCTCATGCATAATTTTCAGTCTGATAAAAAAATAGAGACAATAATCCCCTGGAGAGAGTTTCCGACACGGAAAACCGAAAGGACGGGTTGGTCACAAGAAAAGAGTGACGTTCAGAGTTAGAGTCACTTTTGATTTCCCTATCACACTCATTCTGATGTCATCATAACGATATTAAGCATGTCTAATTTTCTGCTTAGATGTTCATATTGCATACAGCGTGCCATTACATGTAAACACCCATTAGTAGGTCATTACATCTGAACCCACGGCGACTCCAATGAAATTGTTACAAATGGCAACTCCTAGCCTAGTTGTACCATCCCCAGCAGGATCATCCCTGGCAGAGTTGTCCCCAGCAAGATCGACCTGGAAGCACATTCCTATCTGGGAGGAAATATCTGTTGGTCTTAATCGGGCAGATGAAATGAACGGAATTCAGGGTAAACCGAATCCCCAGCATGAACAACTTCTTACAAGACTTAAATAGGCCAAGATTCCCCACAGAGTCTCCATCAATATCCCTAACAAAGTCCCCAGCTAGGACGATCTCCAGGCAGGGTCTCCAATGGATCCCTAGTAGGGTTAAACAGGTCTGAGTTTCCCCAGTAGAGTCCTCAGCTAAAATGATCCCCACTGAGTTAGGATGCCCAGTTTATCCCCGCTGGAGTCTCTAGCTAAGACGACTTCCACCGAATCAAAATCCCCAGCTGAGACAATCCTCACAGGAGATCATCGGAAGTCACAAGTTCATTTCCCCAGCATTGTACATATACTAAGCACGGTAGCATAAACGTCATGTCGCATACATGCATATACTCGAATCATACATGCATTCACGCATACATACATTAAGCAACTCAGCCGTATTTATTCTTGATCGAAGGGGTAAAAATTTTGTTTCCAAAATTATCGATCAAGGAATAAATATGCGCTCTTGCATACAATTTTGTTGAGGCACTCATCATCATCATTAAGTTGTCTCAAGTCAGGATCCTTCCCAAAGTGGGAATGATGTAATCCAGGGGCACCCTCGGAGTCATAGCATGCAAATCAGAGCCTATGACTCCAAATCTCAAGTATGAAAATTCTCCAATTATCAGAGTTTTTGGTCACGCCAATATAATCCCGAGAAGGGTATTCTTGCCTTTAACAGGTTCTGGGGGCAAAGCAACTTTCGTATCATTCTTCACCGGCACACTCCACCGCAGCAAGTTGACTTGGAACCACGGCCGGCATCCCAACAACGGGTGCAAGAAAGGGAAAAAATGTCCATTGAAGAAGAAAGGAATTCCAGTTCATGTTGCCTTTTCACATATAGGAGAGACAGTGCGTTTTATTTCGACTTCTTCATCATATAAGGAAATAGGGAAGAATTGAACTTTTACCAAGCACGCTCCACCGCAGTGAGCCTACATTATGGGCACGCTCCACCGCAGTGAGCAGACATTATAGGCAAACTCCACCGCAGTGAGCCGACATTATGGGCACGCTCCACCGCAGTGAGTCGACATTATGGGCACGCTCCACCGCAGTGAGCCGACATTATGGGCACGCTCCACCGCAGTGAACCGATGTTATGGGCACGCTCCACCGCAATGAACCGACATTATGGGCATGCTCCACCGTAGTGAGCCGACATTTTGGGCACGCTCCATCGCAGTGAGTCGGCATTATGGGCATACTCCACCGCAGTGAGTCGACTTGGAACCACGGCCGGCATCCCCAGTAATGGATGCCAGGAAGATTTTGACCATTTCAACCTCTTTGCCACATGAAAGAGGAAGAAATGCCTATTGAAGACCCAGATTCCAGTTCGTGCTGCCTCTTCACCACATAAGAGGGATAGTACATTTTGTTCAACCTTTCCACCACATAGGAAAGGAAGAACAACCATTTCAACCTCTTTGCCATATGAAAGAGGAAGAAATGCCAATTGAAGACCCAGATTCCAGTTCGTGCTGCCTCTTCACCACATAGGAGGGATAGCACATTTTGTTCAACCTTTTCACCACATAGGAAAGGACGAACACCCATTTCAACCTCTTTGCCACATGAAAGTGGAAGCAATGCCTATTGAAGAAGGAAGAATGTTCCAGATCGTGTGGCCTCTTCACCACATAGGAGAGACGATGCATTTCATTGAACCTTTTCACTACAAAAAAAAAATGCCCCCTGGGCCGACCATGAAAACCAAATGCCCCCTGGGCCGACTTCAAAAACCAAATGCCTTTAAGCTAACCTCACAAACCAAATGTCCCTTGGGCCGACCTCAAAAACCAAATGCCTTTAGGCTGACCTCACAAGCAAAATGCCCACTGGGCCGACCTCTAAAACCAAACGCCCTCTTAAGCCAACCATGAAAACCAAATGCCCCCTGGGCCAACTTCAAAAACCAAATGCCCCCTGGGTTGACTTCAAAAATCAAATGCCCCCTGGGCCGATCATGAAAACCAAATACCCCTTGGGCCGACTTCACGAACCAAATGCCTCTGATCCGATCTCACAAACCAAATGCCCCCTGGGCCGATCTTGAAAACCAAATGCCTCCATGGGCCGCTCTCCAGAATTGGATGCACCTAGGTCAACTTCAGGACTAAGGTCCACACCCCCAGCAAGGGACGCCAGGTATGTTTCCTTTTCCTTCCTCACCGTGCTCCATTCGCGAGACCAAAATTGAACTAGGCTTCCCAGCCGACCATGAGCTGACTTTGGTCTCGTGAGGGGCATCCTGTGAGCACGGGTTTTTCCTGACCTCTATGATGAGAACTCCTGTAATACCTATGGAGTGGACGAACTTGAATCGGACTTGGAAACGCCTGAAATGTCGCCCCGAGTATCTCAAGCGTCCTCAAAACCAAGCCATCCGTGATCTGAAATTCCCAAAAAGGTCTCCCAAATCATTTTCAGGGTTTGTTGTGCGGGTCTGATTTTCGAAGTTTCACCCCGGCTCTCGTTAGAATCAAGCAGCTCTAGTGCAAACTAGAGCCGGGCGGCTCTAGTGGACCAAACAAGTTGCTCTGCAAAGTAGAGCAACTTGTCTTGGCAGAAGAAAGGAGGGGCAGAAATTCAGAGATTAGACAGCTCATTTATTGATTGATTGAAAGAAGTGAGGGAGATATAAAAACAGAAAAAGAAAAATCTGAAAAGGAGGAGGACTTTTTGGCTCTGGTTCTCAAGAAAAGAAAAAAAAAAGAGACAAAAAAAAAGGAGGAAGCAGAGAAAACGAGAAAGGAAGAGGCTGAGACATAAAAGCCAGGAGAGCCTAGAAACACAAAACACAAGCCCTTAAATCAATCCCCAAACATCAATAACAAATCCCACAACCTTTGCTCATTGATTCGGGATCATTTTGGATTGGTTTTGGGGTGTTTCGGATCGCATTGTTGTTTTCGGTCGATTGAGCTCCCAGGATAAATTCTAAGTTTTCAATCTATTTTTTGACGTTCAAAGCATCAAAACAACACCAAGGTAAACTCTGAGAGGCCTTAAAACTGTTTGCATTGTCTTTTCTATGTGTTTTCTTCATTTTTACAATTTTTGGATTCGGATTGCCCGAATAGAGCTGTACGGCTGTGTTCTTTATGAACACAGCCGTATGGCTATGTTCATGATGAACAGAGCTGGCTGGCTCTAGTACCCAGAGCTGCTCGGCTCTGTTCCTCAAGGACAGATTCCTAGTCTGTCCCGATCGGCCGAAAACAATCCGTTTCCGATTTTAAACATTCTTTTGCGATCATTTCCGGTCCAAATCCATCCATATGTCATAAAATTTTGGTTTTCAAATTTCTGTACGTACGGATATTAGGGTTTTCGGTGTTTCCTGGGTTTATTTTCTGAGTTTCGGGGTTGTTTTATCTGAATCGGATCCATAGTTTAGCATTAGCGGACCCCCAAAAAATCCCCAGAAATACTGAGAATGATCGAAGCAATATTTTTATAAATGTTTTTGGTGTGTTTATTGCATTTTGGACCCTAGATGGATTGCGTATATAGGAACCCGAACGAACGGAACCCCGAGTTCCGGGATAACAGACCCATAAAAATGGAAATTTGCATGGTACCGAGCCAAATGGTTTGCAAAAATTATTTTCCAGCGCAAACATTTATGGGGCGTTTCAAAACTGTTTTCCAGGTCTAATCGGTCCAACCGGTCGGGTTGACCCGGTTACCCCTTAAATGCATGCCCCTGTTTCCTAAATTCCCAATTCTGTCCTATTTGAGTCCTAAATTGTGTTTATGATATAAACTGTGCTAACCAGTTTGTTTTGCAACACTTATTTTTATTATTTTGGCCGTATTTAATAGGTTTCTGTGTAAATTAGGTGGTTGTAATTTTTAGATCCTCGTGTATCCTAGGCGCTTGTAAAGTGAGGACGAGAGTTTTCTCCTTTTTATTCGATTTGGTTGTATAAGCGGCCTCTATTATTCTTTTGAATATTCGGATGTATGATTTACTTTTCTGCAATTTATTCCTGCCATTTGCTTGAGCACAGGCTAGTAAATTAAACGAATTGGGTTAGAGAAAGATAATAAATTCAATAAATATGGTAATATAAATTATAAATCGAATACAAGCTTGAGGTTAAGTAGGTAAGTTGCTCGAACCCTAAATCTCTGGATTAGGTATGGTAGTCTATACTTGGTTGGGAGCTATACCGGAATTTCCCAGATAAGCTGATCTAGGTGGCGACTCTGTCACTGATCTCGAAATTTAGGATTTGAGGTCTTCAAGTAATAAAACGGGAAAACGTTTTCTACAAAAATGAATTTCAAAACGAATAAACGATTTTCCTAATCCAAGATAAACAAAACCCGCTTTTCCCAAATCTCACTAAAACTTCTTCATTTTCCCCGGTTCGCTTCATCGCGTCCCTTCTTTCTAAAAAGGTCATCCGCTCACAGAGGTCCACCTGGTGTTTTTCTAGTATAGGTTTACTAGAATTATATTAGGTTGTAATATAGGCCCATAGCAGTCCATTATTTATTTAATTATACTTTATTTATTTTCATGTATGAATGTATGATTCAATCTCATTCTCACTTGCCTATGCATCTAAGCCGTTATTAAAATAAATCTAATAACCAAAAGGAAATTACTAAGTCGCTTAAAAGTGCTTCCCTCATTCAAAACCTACTCAAAGTAGGGATAGGCTAGTTGTAGACCATGCCCTCGCAGGATACACTGGAGTATCGTCATTTTGTATTAGGTTGGAGTATTTGTTACTCTGATACTTGGATAGAGGTTTGGACTTAGCATGGGTAGTAGGATTCTCCTGGCCCTAAGCACAGATGGGTAAGTGCCAATAAGCCCACCAAACCGAGAGTCCCTAGGTTGGGATTGTATGGCATTGCTACCTAAATAATTAGGGTATAATTTTTCTTGGCCCTCGTCTGGCTATATCTTGATAAAATACGGATCTCGGCCCATTAGCCCAACAACTTGAGTTTATAATAACATGATTCATTATTAATTAAAAAATGGGAAAAACAAAGTAAGACCTTTATTAACACTCTTTAAACTTTTCTATGTAGTAACCAAATAGCAACGAATAACTCACTTTCACTGCGATCTATCCTAGAAAGGGACAAGCTTTCTAGGCCTAACTTCTTGGACTGGTCTAGGAACTTGAGGATAGTTCTAAGACAGGAGTCTAAGGAGTATGTGTTGGAAAGGCCTGTACCGGCTGGACCAACTGGGTGTAATCCACCAACTGCACAGCTGGAGGAATACGAGGTGCACGTTAAGGATAATCGGGACGTGACATGCTTGATGTTGGCTTGTATGGTCCCTGAGCTGTAAAAGCAGTTCATGGACCATCAGGCCTTTGTTATGATAACAACTCTTAACGAGATGTTTCAAGAGAAAACCTGTCAAGAAAGGTTCTTATCCAACAAGGCATTCCACTCCTATAAGATAGGGGCTGGGACATCTGTGACTACACACTTGCTCAAGATGAAGGGCTACTTGGATACTTTAGCCCGTCTCCAATCGCCTATCTCACAGGAGCTGGCGATTGACACCATCCTGGCATCCTTGTCAGATTCTTACTATCAGTTCATCCTGAACTATAACATGCAAGGGATGAACCATACTATTAGTGAGCTACGTGGGATGCTCAAGCTCACTGAGCAGTCGATCAAGAAGACTCCGCCAGTACTACTAGTCAACAAGGGGAACCCTCCTCTTGCTAAGGGCAAGGCCAAGGCAAAGGCTAAGGCAAGGCTAAGAAAGCCAAGGCTAAGAAGGCAAAGGCCAAGCCTAAGGCCAGTCTTCAGGATGTGTGCTTCTAGTGCAAGCAGGCTGGGCATTGGAAGAGATCGTGTCCCTAGCTGTTGGGAGAGCAAAGGAAGAGCTAGGGTGCTTCTTCATCAGGTATATATGTCATAGACATAAACCTCATTGTTTCTACATCTTGGGTATTGGATACTGGATGTGGTTCTCACTTTTGTTGTAATGTGCAGGGACTTAGAAACAGGAGATCACTAGGATCTGGAGAGGTGGACATACGGGTTGGAAATGGAGCAAGGGTAGTTGCCATAGAGATCAGCGAGTACCATCTATTGATGCCTAGTGGATTAGTTTTGATATTGGAAAATTGTTATTTTGTACCTGCTTATGCAGGAATATTATTTTTGTTTCAGTTTTGGATATTTCTCTATTTAATTTTACTATTGGAAATGGTAGAATTGGTTTAGCTATAGAGGGATTATTTTATGGACAAGCTCTATTAAATAATGTCATATATATCCTGGATTTAAATGAAACTAATCATTTCTATAATATAAACACTAAAAGGGTTAAGCCTAACGAACTTAATCTTGTTTACCTTTGGCATTATCGTTTAGGCCACATAAAAGAGAAGCACATAGCTAGGCTTCACAAAGCTGGAATCCTAGGATCATTTGACATAGAGTCACTTGTATATGCGAGTCTTGTTTATGAGGCAAAATGACTAAAGCACCTTTTAGTAAGAAAGCTGGAAGGGCTACTGGCTTATTGGACCTAATACATTCAGACATATATGGGCCCATGAGCACAGCTACCAGAGGTGGACATCTGTACTTCGTCACTTTCACGGATGATTTCAGCAGATATAGCTATGCCTATCTGATGAAACATAAGTCTGAGATCCTTGATAGAACCAACTAGGTAGAAATATCAAAGCCCTTCACTCAGACCGAGGAGGTGAGTATATGAGCCTAGAGTTTGACTCATATCTGAGAGAGCATGGAATCATTCCATAGCTCACTCCTCTAGGAACACCATAATGGAATAGGGTGTTCGAATGGAGGAATAGGACCTTGTTAGACATGGTCCACTCAATGATGAGTCACGCCTCTCTCCCAGTAAGTTTCTGGGGATTCGCTCACGAGACAATAGCTCTTATTTTGAACAATATTCTGACTAAGGTAGTGGAAAAGACCCCATATGAAATATGGACGAGCAGGGCACCTGTGATGCACATGTCAATAAATTGACTGGGGGAAAACTAGAACCAAAAACCGATAAATGCCTATTTATGGACTACCCTAGGGAAACCAAAGGGTATTACTTCTACAACCCCGCCGAGAACAAGGTGTTCATGGCACAAAAGGGGGTATTTCTTGAAAAGGATTTCGTTTCCAAGAAAGACAGTGGGAGCAATGTTGAACTCAGGAAAGTTCAAAGCTTGCAAACTCCCAAAGAGGATAACTCAGAGACCAGGGTGGAGCTTCCACAGGAGGAAGCACCAACCTAGGTCACACAAGGACCTAGAAGGTCTAGTAGGGATTTTTGAGAACCAGAGAGATATGGGTTTCTCATTACCGATGATCACACTCTTCTCATCTTTAATGAGGAAGAGCCAAAAACCTACCAAGAGGTTATTTCTAGCCCACAGTCTGCCAATTGGCGCAAGGGCATAGAGGAAATGCAATCTATGTACGATAATCAGGTTTGGAACTTGGTTGATCCACCTCCGGGTGCTAAGGTGATAGGTTGCAAGTGGTGCTACAAGCTAAAGGCCAACCATACCTTCAAGGGGCGGTTGGTTGCGAAAGGTTTCAGACAAGTCCATGGAATATACTATGATGAAACTTTCTCACCAGTCGCTATGCTCAAATCCATAAGGATCCTATTGGTCATAGCCGCTTGGTACGACTATGAGGTTTGGCAGATGGATGTTAAAACCACTTTCCTTAATGGAAAGCTACTCGAGGATGTGTACATGACACAACCTGAGGATTTTGTCAATCCAAAGCATCCTGGAAAAGTATGCAAGCTTCAAAGAACCATTTATGGATTGAAGCAAGCATCCCGAAGTTGGAATCTTAGATTCAATGAAGCCATAAAGGAATATGGCTTCACATAGAATCAAGATGAGCCTTGTGTGTATAAAAGGATTAGTGGGACCATTGTCACTTCCCTAGCATTATATATGGATGACATCTTCTTAATTGGAAGTGACATACCAATGCTGCAAGGAGTAAAGCAATGGTTGTGTAAGTGCTTCACAATTAGGCGAAGCAGAGATGATCCTAAGGATCAGGATCTATGGGGATAGACCCATTCAAGATCTTCTGGGCCTAAGTCAAGCCACGTACATAGACAAAGTTCTAAAAAGATTCAGTATGGATCAGGCCAAGAAAGGTTTCCTGCCAATGAGCCATAGGCTGAAACTTAGTAAGAAGAACTATCCTAAGACAAGGCTGGACAGGGAGAACATGAAGTTGGTCCCATAGGCATTAGCTATAAGATCAATCATGTACTCCATGCTATGTACAAGGCTCGATGTCGCCTTTGCATTAAGTATGACAAGCTGATACTAGCACGATCCCGATGAGGATCACTGGAAGGCTGTCAAAGCTATCCTAAAGTACCTTACCCAGACTAAGGATAGTTTCTTCGTGTATGGGGGTCAGGAAGAGCTGTCAGTTACTGGGTACACTAATGCAAGCTTCCAGACTGACCAGGATGAGAACTAGTCGTAGTCTAGGTATGTATTCTTGCTTAATGGTGGTGCTATAAGCTGGAAGAGCTCCAAGAAACCGACCCTCACAGACTCTACTACAAAAGTTGAGTACATTGTAGCATGTGATGCAGCTAAGGAAGATGTGTGAATAAAGAAGTTTATCACCAAATTGGGAGTAGTACCAACTATCCTGGATCTAGTTGATATCTTATGTGACAACAATGGGGCTATTGGACAAGCTAAGGAGCCTCGATCATACAAGAACACAAAGCACATGGTCAAGAAGTTTCACCTCATACGAGAAATCACTGAGAGGGGTGACATTTCATTACACAGAGTGGACACCGAGGACGATGTTGTAGATCCTTTAACCAAGGCACTAGCTCAGCCCAAGCACGAGGGTCATACTAAAGCTATAGGGATTAGGCCCATGCCTAGTTGGAACTAGTGCAAATGGGAGATTATTGGATATGCCCTAGTCCCGAGGCATTGGTCCTTGCATTTTTATTAGACATTGTACTTTGTTATGAGATTTATGTATTATACAATTCGTGTCATTATATAAAGTCATTAATCTATTTATTATATATCTTATGCTATGTTATAAATGGAGTATCCAATGGATATATCCATATCCATGTTGACAAGTGTCATGCACTTGGCAGTGAGACCATGGATAGGGGAAACGATATGACCATAAAGTCATCCATAGTCTGTTCCAGTCATGGGAATGAATGGAACCAAAGACTATCATTAGCCTGATTGTATGGTAGTGTCTTACTAGTCATTGGACATGGAATGTCAACCAAGCTAATGGGTACATGCAGAGGGGCATGGTACTGTATAGATCCACTAAACGAGATATCCACATGGTATAGTATCACAAGTGATTCTCGTGTAGTACTTTTATGGATCCTTTAATGAAGTTAATGAACTCTTCTAACAAATTCTAGAGACAATTAGAACTTGATTATTAACGAAAATTCTAGATAATTATAGAACTAATCTAAAAAATAAAAATATGTAGAATGTTCTATAAATATCTAGTTTGTATAGAAAAATCTAGTAATTATATAAAATATCTAAAATAGGATGTATGTAGAAAAACCTAGAAAATTTGAATAATCTAGAATATTAGGACTAATCTTGTATTATCTAGAATATTCTAATCACTACTATAAATATGTAACTCTTAATGTAAATAATAGAATGAATGAAATAATATTACCATTCTCAAAATACTTCTCTCTAACTCTCCTTAAGCACTAACTACCTTTGCACCATTAAACCATAACACCAAAACATATTCACCTTAAATTCACTTACAATTGGTATCAGAGCCAGGTTGATCCAAACCTAAAACTAAACCTCCATTTCTAAAATCAACCTTGTAAAATTTTCACTAAACCAATCACAAAAAATGTCAACCTCAAACAACACACAACAAGTTCTCCCATTCTTTAATGGTGAACACTACGACTATTGGAGTATTAGATTCAAGGTTGTCCTTAGAGCTTTAGATCTTTGGGAAGTGGTAGAGCAAGGGATTCTAAATACTACAACAATAAGGACCCTTGCTCAAGCTTTAGGTGAATCAACTCCAACACAAAGTACTACAAGTACAATAGCTCATGCATCAAATTCAATACCAGAAGATAAAATAAAGGAATGGACAAAGAGAGATTCAGAAGCTCTTGCAAAAATACACCTAGCAGTAGCAGACCATATTTTCCCAAGGATCATGAATGCGACAACAGCAAAAGAAGCATGGGAGACCCTAAGGAATGAGTTTCAAGGCACAGCTAAGGTATGGGCCATTAAACTTCAAACTTTAAGGGAAGACTTTGAAAATTTGAAGATGAGAGAAGATGAAAAATTTATGAACTACTATGCTAGAGTGACTGAAATAGTAAATCAAATAAAAGCATATGGAGAAGATTTGGATGATAAAAAGATCATTCAAAAACTATTGATTTCCATTCCAAAAAAATTTGATTCTATGGTAGATGTTCTTGAATCAAAGGACATGAATCAACTCACTCTAGTAGAAGTAGAGGGCTCCCTTAATGCCTATGAATAGAGGAAGGAGAAGAGGACTGAATCTATCACAGAAGGAGCTATGCAGACTTCTCACAAAAACAACAATTCTTTCTCAAATAAAAATACGAAACAAAGAAAGAATTGGAAAAATAAACCATGTTCTGCAAGTAACACAACTTATGGAGAAAAGAAACAAAAGTACCCTCCTTGTGGTATTTGCAAATACATAAATCACCAAGAGAAGGATTGTTGGTTCAAAGGGAAGCCCAAGTGCAACAATTGTGGGAGGTTTGGCCATGTGGAGATTGCTTGTAGATCCAAGAACAAGTCTTTCCAACCTGCAAAGCAATAAAGCAATGTATCAGAAGCTCAATATGAAGAAGACAATCTCTTCTTTGCTTGCCAAGTAGTTGCAATTCCAGCTAATAATGAAACTTGGTTTGTAGATAGTGGATGCACAAGTCATATGGCCAAGGACCCACACATCTTCACTCAACTTGACACCACAGTGAAGATTCCAATTACAATGGGGAGTGGAGTAGTCATACAATCAGAAGGTAGAGGTACTGTGGCAATTGAAACCAACAAAGGAGTTAAGCATATCAGAGATGTGCTTTATGTGCCATAGTTGAGCCAAAACCTGCTTAGTATATCTCGAATGATGAAGAATGGCTACTCACTACATTTTGAAGGCTCTACTTGTGAAATTTAAGATTCATACAAGAATCGTGTTGCAAGTGTGAAGATAAAGAATGGATCATTTCTGATCGAGTGGAGATATCCTTTTGAATCACCCAAGACAGCACAAATTGAAGCCATAAGTTGCTTTGGCATGAAAGATTTAGCCATTGTAATATGAGTACCCTGAAGCAACTATCTCAAAAGAGCATAGTAAGAGATTTACCATCAATAGAAGACTGCAGTGGGGTATGCGAAGGCTGCCAACTTGGAAAAATACATAGATAGTCATTTCCTACAAGCACCACTTGGAGAGCAACTCAAAAATTGCAACTGGAACACACAGACACATGTCAACCAATGAGGACACCATCACTCAATAACAGCAGGTACTTTATCCTCTTCATTGATGACTTTTCTAGAATGACTTGGGTATATTTTATAAAAGAAAAGTCAAAAGTATTTGCCATATTCAAAAGTTACAAAGCTGCTATTGAAAAAGAAACTGGGTGTGAACTAAAAGCTCTAAGAAGTGACAATGGAATTGAGTACACTTCTTCATAGTTCAATAAGTTCTGCCAAGAAACCGGAGTTCATCGATAGCTCACGGTGCTGTACTCTCCACAACAAAATGGTGTCTCAGAAAGGAAGAATAGAATAGTTATGGAAATGGCCAGATCAATGCTTAAAGATAAGAATCTGCCATATAAATTTTGGGCAGAAGTAGTATAATCGCAGTCTATATACAAAATAGATGTGCCACCAAAGCTCTTCAAGACAAAACTCCAATAGAAGCTTGGACAGGTATGATACCATCTGTCAAGAATTTGAAAGTGTTTGGATGCATTTGTTACATCCACATACCTGAGCAAAAGAGGCATAAATTAGAGTCTAAAGCATAAAAAGGCATCTTTATTGGTTACAGTTCTCAGTCTAAAGGATATAGAATTTATATTCCTTAAATTGAGAAAATTGTAATCAGTAGGGATGTCGTGTTCGATGAAGGAGAAAAATGGAATTGGGAAGAACAAAAAGAAGGGAAACATAAGGAGCAATTGACAGTTTTGGCTTATCAACAACCAAGCTCTAACATGACTCCAATTCCAAGAAATCTAGAAGGCTCTAATGAACTTCTAGAACCTTTGACACCACAGCAAAGATCTCCATCCTCAACAAGTTCAGAAATAAAGGGTACGTCCTTACCATCATCCTCTCTTATTGCACCATAAAAAAGAGGATTTAAGACACTTCAAGAAATATATGAGCAATCTGAGTATTGTCACATAGCAACAAGTGAACCTAGTTGCTTTGAAGAAGCCATTCAAAAAAATGAGTGGAAGCAAGCAATGGAGGAGGAGATTAAAATGATTGAGAAAAATCAAACATGGGAGTTAGTAGACAAACCTAATGATAAAGAAGCAGTTGGAGTTAAATGGATATACAAAACCAAATTCAATCCTAATGGCACAATCCAAAAGCACAAAGTAAGATTGGTGGCAAAAAGGTACTCACAACGATTTGGAGTAGACTACAATGAGACTTTTGCTCTTGTCTCAAGGTAAGATACTGTAAGACTTATACTTGCTCTTGCAGCTCAAAAGAAGTAGCTAGTTTTTCAACTTGATGTCAAATCAGCATTCCTGATTGGATTTCTTGAGGAAGAAATCTATATCTAACAACCTCAAGGCTTTAAGGAAAAAGGACAAGAAAATAAGGTCCTAAAATTAAAGATGGCACTTTATGGCCTTAAACAAGCTCCACGAGGATAGTATAGCAGGATTGAAGGTTATTTCCAACAACAAGGCTTCAAGAGGAGTCCCAGTGAACCTACACTATACATCAAGGTTCAAGGATGCAAAAGAATTATATTGTCACTCTATATTGATGATCTTCTCATCACTGGGAGTGATCTAACCCAAATTGAAGAATTCAAGGAACAAATGAAGAAAGAGTTCAAGATGACTGATTTGGGGCTTCTAACATTACTTCCTCTGCATAGAGATTACACAATCCAATGATGGGATCTTAATATGCCAAAAGAGGTACGCAAACAAGTTACTTGAGAAATTTAAGATGAAAGAGTGCAAGGAAGTTGACTCTCCATTGGCCACAAATGAAAAATTATCAAAAGAAGATGGATCACCATAAGCAGATGCCATGCATAATGGACATTTAATGGGAAATCTATTATATCTCACAGCTACAAAGGCCTGACATCATGTATGCTACTAGTCTATTGTCAAGATTCATACACAAGCCAACTCAACATCATCTTGTGAATGCCAAGAGGTGCTTAAGTACATCAAGGCAACAACTGATTATGGGATCAATTTCACTACTACCGCAAAAGTGAAATTGGTTGGATTCATAGACAATGATTGGGCTGGATCGGTCGATGATATGAGAAGCACTTCAGGGTATGCATTCACTATCGGTAATGGAGTATTCTCCTAGCTTTAACAAAAGCAAGAAAATGTAGCACAATCATCTGCTGAAGCAGAATACATAGCAGCTTGTGCAGCCGTGAATCAAGCCATTTGGTTAAGAAGAATCTTGAGCGACTTGAGCGAAGAACAAGATCATCCTACAAGACTTTATTGCTATAATAAGTTTGCCATCGCTATCGCGAAAAATCCATTTCAACATAGGAGGACTATACATATCATGATCAAGTTTCACATTACGCGAGAAGCAAAAAGCAAAAAGGAAGTTAGCCTAAAGCACTGCCGCACTCAAGAGCAAATAGTAGACATCTTCATAAAGGCATTGGCCAAAGCAAAATTTGAACATTTTAGGAGCCAAATGGGAGTTTGCAATAAGAGGTTCAAGGAGGAGTGATAAAGTTAATGAACTCATCTAGCAAATTATAGAGACAATTAGAAATTGATTATTAATGAAAATTCTAGATAATTATAGA
Organism: Euphorbia tirucalli; assembly: GCA_039660915.1. NCBI lineage: Eukaryota > Viridiplantae > Streptophyta > Magnoliopsida > Malpighiales > Euphorbiaceae > Euphorbia > Euphorbia tirucalli. Next base: position 55,885,522 of record CM077639.1, on the reverse strand, counting down.
ACTAATCCAAAAAATAAAAATATGTAGAATGTTCTATAAATATCTAGTTTGTATAGAAAAATCTAGTAAGTATATAAAATATCTAAAATAGGATTTATGTAGAAAAATCTAAAAAATTTGAATAATCTAGAATATTCTAATCACTACTATAAATATGTAACTCTCCATGTAAACAATAGAATGAATGAAATCATATTACCACTCTCTAACTCTCCTTAAGCACTAACCACCTTTGCACTATTAAACCATAACACCAAAACATAATCACCATAAAATCACTTACATCCTTTGACTTGACCATATCATGGTGTTGCATGTGAAATGACATACTTTGGCGTACACCTAAAGGGCCTGTAACAGGGTGCAAGTATAGGTATGTTCAAGTATGTCAGTGAACATGATAGGACTATGGATATGCAGAAGGGAATGTCACTCAGTAGTCCACTGAAAAGATATCATTGGCCACTTGATGAATGCAATTGATAAGAGTGTGGCCACACCCAAACAAGTTGGAACTTGTTTGTGAGCATTAGTTCATCCGGAATTAAGTAAATGTTTGGACACAAAAGAGAGTGATCAATCCATGCCTTTGTGTTGGACACCGATATCAATGACATGGGATATACGAGTTTAAACTACAGGGTTATGATTTCAGTTGGGCTGCTATCTCCATCTTAATTAGGGGTTGTAGTGGTTTGCTAGAGCCCGCCTGCAGTCTATGGACCGTAGGCCCACTGCCAACATAAAGATGGGCCCACAGGATCGTACACATTGAAAGTTTAAGCTTGAACTTAAAAGATCAACTGTATACTTGAAGTATACACACTAGAAAGAGAGGATTCTATTAATTATATTATGTAGATCGATTGGATTGATCAAGATAATATAATTAATATTTGTATTGGCTTTGTTATAATTAAATTAGGTGGAAATATGTCACATATATAGGTTTACTTGTGTTTAATTTTATGAAAGTCTAATTTAATTACTCGGTTAAATTAATTGGTCAAATTAATTTTAATTTAAATGGAATGTAATATATTATATGGTATAATATATAAACATACATGTTAAATTAAAGTTATGGCAATTAAATTGGACTAGAGGAATCAATGTAAACTTGGGCTTAAAAGAGAGAAAAGCCCACAGAAAATTAAAACGAATTGGGCGTAAAATTTACCAGGTAACCAACTAGGGCTAAAACCCCTAGTAAAATTCGGCCAACATAGCCATTGAAGGAGCAGAAAATTCCAGCCGTAAAAATCCTCTCTTTCGTCGATCGAATTGCTAGCACGGGTTCTAGTTCAATAGCCGTTCGTGTACGGGAACATGAAGGGGATCAATATCGATTTCTGCAACCATCTCTAGAGGAGATATTTCTGGTGAGAAACTAATTCTTCTCCATTGAATTTTGTTTTCTATGATTTCCATTTCAATTGCTCCTAGGCACAGATTTAAGAAAATCAACGCATACTTCTGCTTTAATCGGTTGATTTTCTTTGACAAATCCCTTCATCTACTAGGAGTTGTGTATACTCCATCAGCAACTGGATCAATGGGATATGCACTCCACTGCCATAAATGTTACCCTATTTGAAGCTTTATAATTCTTTGCATAAATTGAAGATCTCTTGCTTGAGAATCTGAAGCCTTGTTCTGACGCAATGGGTTTTCTTTTTTTTTATTGATAGATTTTGGAAACAAAAATTTTCACCACTCTATCAAGAATGAAAACCTATTGAAGTAGGTTTGATTCCTACGAATGAATGTGTAAGAGTCAGAATTTCCCAGCCTCAAAAAAAAAAAAAAAAAAAGAAAAAAAAGAGAAAAGAAAATAGCCGTACGACTGCAATTACAGTCGTGCGACTGTAATTATAGCCGTACGGTTGTAATTACCAAATTACAGTGGTCCGACTGTAGCGTCGTAGCAGGTGCAGCAGCCCATACCGCAAGACAGAAAATTGGGCATGATTTGAGGGGCATTTAATGCCTCGTCTAGCCAGAGAAGCAAGAGGAGTGGGGGTTAGAAAAAAAAGGTAGAAAAAGGGGAGCTCTTGAGGTTGATAGAAAAGGGAAAGGAAAACCACTAAAAACCATCACCTTTTTCTTCTTCTTCTTCTTTCAATTCTTGAGTTTGTGAAGTAAAAACTGATAGAAATCATAGGTTTAAACTTAACAAACAACCACAAATCATTCCAGAACCTTCAAACCATAACTTGTTGGGATTTTTGGACAATATCTTGTACCTTGACATACAAAGGAGGAGAAGCAATTTCAAGCCAATCCAAGGCATTTCCCAAGCCAAATCGATGTTGAATCTACGCTACAAGGGTAAATACACCTAAAACTAGTGTTTTGCTTCATCTCTTGTGTGTTTTGGTTTGATTTCGTGCATAAAATCAATTTTTCTGCTTTGCTGTTTCTGGGTAGGATGAACAGATGTACGTCTGTAATTATAGTCGCATGACTATAATTACAGTTGTACAACTGTATTCAACTCCCACGATCATCCTCTTTTATTTAAAATAATTTTTGGCGTTTTTCTAGGCATAGGCGATTTACAGCCGCACGACTGTAGTTACAATCGTGTGACTGTAGTTACAGTCGCACGACTGTAATCACAGCCAAGCGACTGTAATCTTCGTCCAGAAACAGAAATTCCATAAAGATCGATAAAAAATCAGAAAAATTATAAAAACTTAGAAAAATCAGAAAAAAATAAAAAATGAATTTGTTTTGTGCTTTCCACGACCTTAGAATTAATTTTTGAAGTTGTTGGAATTAGAACAATGCAACGACGGAGATCCGAATCTACTGAAAACCGACCCACTTTATATGCTAAATGGAAGTAAACCGGAAAAAGGAAATGTTTTCAAAATGAATTTTCTCATGAAACAAAAACACAGGAACGTTTCAAAACTATTTTCCTGGTCTAGTCGGGCAAACTAGCCGAGTTCACCTGACTCTCCCCTTAAATGCATGCCCCCAAATCTCTCACTTCCCCATTCTGTCTATTTAAGTCCAACTTGTTGTATATATCTGTGCTAACCTTTGTTTTGCAGGTTTGGGTTTATTTATTTTTATTTGTTATTTTAATTTCAATTCATTAGATACTCGTGTAAAATAGGCGATTGTACCCCGATCCCTAAATTATACAAATGTATCCCCTAGGATAGTTTATTTTTGATTCGATTAGGTTGTAATAATTTATTTATTTACTGCTTTTTATTTGCGTGTACGCTGCATTATTAAATCAATAAAAATCAACTTTAGAAATATAAAATGCTGTCAATGAACATTGGCCAAATTTATTTTGATTAGACATGAAATAAGGGACTCGTCCGGACCTAGATCTCTGGAAAGTGTAGCAGCCTTCGTCCGATTCAGCTACGCTATAATTTCCCGGTTGAGCTGAGCTGGGTGGTGACTCTTACACCTTCTATCGAGACTTAGGTCTCGATTCTTTTACGAAATAATTTAATTTTCCAAAACCAAATTTTCATTGTAAAAAAAACCACGCGAGGGAGGGTTGCCCGACATCAAGGCTCCCTTCCGAGAGAGGAAAAACGTCGTCCGCTTACAGAATGTCTGATGCTTGCCATGCATGTATGCAAATGAATGTAATTGTTCCTTCTCCTTGAAATGATAAAGACATATGTCCTTGGCTTATTGCTAAAGAAAACCATATGCCCCTAGTCGACTAACACCATAAAATGTGTTCTGTTGCTATCTAGCTTCTGCTGAGGAATGAATTTTGATTCTAATTATCGTTTACTGGGGAATAATAGAATTCTTGATATTGTTTATTGACAATTACAGAACAAAATTAGCTTGGAAATGTCTTTTAAAGTTGTGCTAATTTGCCTAAACTATCCAATTTGGGTTTTTAGCTTAGCAAGCTGCCCTAATATTTTTCTGAGGCATCTTATTAGGATTTCACCTCAGTAGGCTTTTTTTTTAAAAAGAAAAAACATCATAACTTCGATGAAAGTCTAGCTCAATACTAACATGTTTAGTGATGTCAAATGAAGATACTTGAGATTAGAGGATAACATGACTTTATGTTGCATTTGTTAAATCTATTTCTAACATTAGATATTATAGATATATAACTAAGTCATGTGTAAAGTACTTTCTTTGATGAAATGTTTATGCAAGTTAAGTTAATATTTGTGCATCATATAACATCCATTAAAAACACATTAAAATAAAACATCATACTTTATTGATGAATCCAAAATAAATACACATGAAATGATCATTCCCAAAATGGTATACATTCCACACAGAAACTCGACCAGTCACCATTTGGCCTTTTTGGATTTTTCAACAAATCATTTTCTCTCACCTCTTAATTTTTGCCTAGGCTGCCTTTTTTTGGTTTTCAACCTAGCAGAATTTTTTATACATAATATGGCTTTAGACGGTCTTGATTCATTGGATTCACGAATTCATTCCAATATTCCATAATTCTAGCACCACATTTTGGCAACACTTTCTTCACATGATATGAACCTTCCCAATTAGGCTTGAACTTCCTGCTTGTATTGGTAGGTCTCAACTGTTTCAAGACTAAATCTATGACTTTCAATTGCTTCTTCGGATATTTGAATTTCTGATTATAATCTCTAGCCATTTTATTATGATATATCAGTAGATGATGTAGTGCTTTTAACCTCTTCTCATCTACACTTGCAAGCTGATCATATCTAGCTTGAATCCATTCTATTTCTGGTATCTAAGCTTCAAAGGCTATTTTGAGTTACTTGAATTCAACCTCTACTGGTAGAACTGTTTCCATCCTATTTATAAGAGAATATGGCATTTCTCTTATGGGAATTCTGACAGTGGTTCTATAACCCCAAACAGCAAATGACAGATTCTCGGATGGAAGAAATAAGGTGAGAAGGGCTAGCAGAAAAGGGAAGGGTTGGAGGAACTTCTCGCAATGGATAAAAACATCTTTAGCAAGGTAGGCCCATCTCATTCAAAAAGAGACAGGGCTGGACGTGAAGAGCCTTATCCATACATAAGACTCACCCACCTACTCATACTGTTTGAGAAAATAGGGAGTAGACCTCAAAGGAGAAGATGAGGCAGTGGTAGCAGTAGCTGCAAAAGAAGGTTTTAGTGAAGCAAAAACTTCCAAGATTCAGAAAATTTAGTACTTTGATTGATAGTTTGAATAGTAGATGGCCTCCAAGAAGACTAGAATACAACGGATAGGGAGATGCCATTTAGTATACATAGTGAACACTCTATCAAAGTGGAATGAATGACTATGGTCCATTCATGACAAGGTCTTACCACAACATCCTATAACTCTGGCAACGTGGCTACCATCTTTGACAGAATATTCTTTATCGACTATTAGTTGCTTCCACAGCTCCATTGGCATGAGGTTTGTAAGGAGAAGACCTATGATGTGCAATGTTATGCTCTGGTAGCAATTCAATTATTGCCCCTTAAAACCGGACTCCTTTATCTATAACCACATGATGAGGAATGCCATATCTGGAAAAGATGTTATTCTAAATAAATCTAGCCATTTTTTTTAGTAGTGATGCCAGTGAAAGATTCTACTTCTACCCATTTTGAAAAATAATTGACTGCTACTACTATGAATCTCTGCCCACTAGATGCTGTAGGAAGAATCTCCCCAATTATGTCTACCCCCGAAGCTGAAAATGGCTAAGGAGTAGCCAAATTATATAATTTCAAATGTGGTAAATGACTAATATCAGTATATATTTTACATTCATGACATCTTTTCACTTCTTTCACACAATCTGTCTATATTGTCAGCAAAAAATAACCTTGTCTTATGGTCTTCCTAGCCAATTATGAGCGGACGACCTCAAAGCAGGACACGGCGAAGCGAACCGGGGAAAAGGAGATTTGGAAAATGATGTGTGTTTAGGCTTTTGGAAAACAGGATTTTGATTATCTTGTTTTAGAAAGCCATTTATTTTATTTTGGAAATCTATTTTATAGAAAACCCTTTCCCATTTAATTGACTTAAAGACCTCAAAACCAAAATTTCAAGATCAGTGATAGAGTCGCCACCCGAATCAGCTCATCCGGGAAATTCCCGTATAGCTCCCTACCGAGGGTAGACTACCATACCTAATCCAGAGATTTAGGGTCCGGGCAACTTACGTATTCAACCTCTAGCTTGCATTCACTTTATATTTTATATTACCATATTTTGTTCACTTTATTATCTTTTTCTATTCGATTTTGTTTTGTATTTACTTAACCCATGCTTATACGAAAAAAAAAACTAGAATAAATTACGGAATAAATAAATTATATATCCAGACAGTTCAAAAGAATAAAAATAAAGGCCGCTTATAAAACCAAACAGAATAAAAAGAAGAAAAACTCTCAACCTCACATTACAAACGCCTAAGATACATGAGGATCTAGAAAGTTTATAATTGCCAAGAATACAAGATCATATATAAATTACATGAGAAATTAAAATTAAAAGATGCAAAATAGATGGTTAGCACAATTTATTTATAAACACATAGGACTTAAACAAGACATAATGGGATTTTAAGGGATTCGGGGACATGCCATTGGGGGGTAGCCGGGTCGACTCGACCAGTTGGCCCGGCTAGACCTGGAAAACGGTTTTGAAATGTCCCTGTGTTTTTATTTCATGCGAAAATACATTTTAAAAATATTTTCTTTTTCCGGTTTACTTCCGTTTAGCATGCAAAGGTGGGTCGGTTCTTGGGAGATTTGGGTCTCCGTCGTTGTTCTGTTCTAAATGTGATAATTTCAAAAATTAAATCTAAGGTCATGGATGCATGAGATAAATTCATTTTTTATGATTTTTTGATTTTTAGGTATTTTAATGATTTTCTGTTGTTCGCCAGAAACTACAGCCGTGCGGCTGTAATTGCAATCGTGCAATTGTAATGCATTTCTGATCCAAAAAAAGGGGGAAATCACTTAAATGGACAGGATTCAAAGCCAAGGAGCAAGAACAGTCGTGCGACTGTAATTATAGTCTACGACTGTAATTAAAGCCGTACGGCTATTCATCTTGTCCAATACCAGAATACTTTTATTTTTGGATTTGATGCTGAGGTGATGTAAGATGGGAGGATTTACAGCCGTGGGAACCAACTACAGTTGTACGATCATATTTACAGTCATACGACTGTAATTATGGCCGTACGGCCATAATTACAGTCGTATGACTGCCATTCATCCTACCCAAAAACAGCAAGTTTACATTTTCAAATTATATGCACGAAATCAAACCAAAACACATAGAAGATGAAGCAAAGCATAAGTTTTAAGTATAGTTACCCTTATAGCGCTGATCCATTGTTGATTTGACTCTGAAGACGCTTTGAATTAGCTTCAAACTTTCCCTCCTCCTTTGTGTGTCAAGGTACCAAAATAAAGTCCTAAAAACTCCACTAGTTACGGATTTATGGCTTTGGAATGATTTGTGATTGTTTGTTAAGTTAAAACCTATGGTTTCTATCAATTTTTACCTAACAAATACTAGAAATTAAAGAAAAGAGAGTAGAAGAAGGTGAGTTTTTGGTGGTCCTTTTTTCGATTTTTAAGAGCTTCCTTCAATCCCAATTTTCTGTCTGTCTTCTTTTCTTCACTTCACTCTTTTTCTTCTAATCCCTCCCCCCTTGCTTCTCGGGCTGGATGAGGCATTAAATGCCCCTGAAAATCACTCCCAATTTTCTATCTTGCGGTATGGGCTGCTGAACCTGCTAGGACGCTATAGTCGGATGACTGTAATTTGGTAATTATAGCTGCACGACTATAATTTCAGTCGTATGGCTATTTTCTTTTCTTTTCTTTTTTTGTAGGTTGGGAAATTCCGGTGCTTACAGCTGCCCCTCACGTGATCAAATTTGACACCCGACTCCAGGTCTAACATACCTGAGGTCATGAATTTGAGAGCACAAATTAAAGCATCGTAGATGCAAGAAAGAAAATGCACACTGACTAGTTGAAGTCTCACTATCGTGATGATGATCTGAGTTGAGCCGATACCAGGTCTACATTACCTAAGGCGAAGCTGATCTGGGCTTGACACTAGGTTTATATTACCCGCGGTGGATCTGCTGAATTTCTGGGGTGAAGCTGAACTGGGACTGACACCGGGTCTATATTATCTGCTAAATTTCTGAGATGAAGCTGATCTGGACCTGACACCATGTCTATATTACCTGCGACTGATCTGCTAAAATTCTGAGACACAACTGATTTGGGCCTGACATCGGGTCTATAAATACCCATGGTGAATCTGCTAAGGTGAAGCTGATCTGGGCCTGACACCGGGTTTATATTACCCGCGGCGGATCTGCTGAATTTCTGAGACAAAGTTGATCTGGGCCTGACACTGGGTCTATATTACCCATGGCATATCTACTAAATTTCTGAAATGAAGTTGATCTGGGCTTGACACCGGGTTTATATTACCCGCGGCGGATCTGCTGAATTTCTGAGACAAAGTTGATCTGGGCCTGACACTGGGTCTATATTACCCATGGCATATCTACTAAATTTCTGAAATGAAGTTGATCTAGGCCTGACACCAGGTCTATATTACCCGAAGCTGAGCCTGTGTCGGATCTATATGTATCCGAGGCGGTGATGGAATAAACCTACATTTGAAATGGTGAGTCTTCATTCTTTGATCGAGAGATTTTGAACAAAAATTTTTACCCCTTCGATAAAAAATGAAGACTAGCTGGCGATGAATGCTCCATGTATGTTATGTATGTATGCATAATGATGCATATACATGTGGATCCTAAAGGATGCATTTCTTATTTTTTGTTCAATCTTGATGTTTCCCTTTTCTGCTGGGGAAGATATGTCATGCCCTTGGCTGACTCTGGCTGGTGGAAGACATTCTTCATGTAAAGCTTTTTTTTTCTTCTTTTGTATTTTGTCAAAGCTGATGATGACTGCTGAAGAAATGAGATGACTGTTAGGGACGCGTGATGACTGTTGAGGAAAAGATCGTAATGTCCTTTGGAAAGATTCTGCTGGGGAATAGTGCAGAGGATCCTACTGAAGAATATTATAGGGGCTCTTATTAGGGAATGGTGGAAGGGTTCTACCTTTCTACCCCTAAGAATTGTGAATCTAGAAGTGCTCTAAATTTTGCCTGAGCTGCCCAATATGGGTTTTCAGCTCAGCGAGCTGCTCTAACTTTTGCCTGAGGCGCCTTTTCGGTTTTCGGTTTTCACCTCAGCGAGCTTTTTTTTTACAAAGTATTCTTTAGCTCATTTGAAGCAGGCTTACATCCAAATCCTCTCTCCATCATGAAATCAAAACCCTTCCCATAATCTGAGTGTATAACATGATTAGTCTGGGAGATTAGATTTAGGAGAAATGGTGCAGAATTAAAAGGGTATCCCCAAGTTGGTACAAGTTGATAAACGAAGATTGATTGAAACGGCGCCATGACCACTTGCCCTGTCATCCTTCGGGTGATGAAATGATGCAGAAAAATGCTATATGGAGCAGCATTGTGGTTCAATTTCTTGTTAGAAGCCATTGATGGTAGAAAATAAGGTTTCACATAATCAGTTCAAGAGAGAAGATGAAAGGAGCAATTCATCAAACAAGTGTTGTGCCTTGCATATGAATGGAAGAGAAAGGTTGTTGAAGGCAAGAGAGAAGGTATAGAAGAAAAAGGGAAAGTGCTTTGAGTTTGAAGATGGGAAAGTTTAAATCTTTCACAAGAATAAGTGACAATCTCCACCTTCTCCCTATCACCTTTTGCTCAACTGAAACCTTTGTTTCACCTTTTGCTGGGTTGAATGTTGCTGGTAAGTGATCATCCCTTTTACACTCAAATATTGACCTCTCAAAGTGTCTTGCCAGTTCCTTTTTTCTTAGAAGTCTAGCATAGGCTATAGTGCGGGCTTTGCTAGAAGCGACCATCTCTTATTGTGAACTACTTGCTGAAACTTGCATGCATCTTTTGATCTGGGAAATTTACAAATGCATACCTTTTATCCACTTTGCAATCAACAGGAAGGTATAAGAAAATAAAGGATGGTGTTGATTTTCCATCCAATAATTCCATCAAAAATTCTCCCATGTATTGGTTGGGTATATTCCTGATCATCAGGTTTGTTTTCCCATCAAAATTAACTTCAGGCTTGGTCTCTTCAATAGTTAAGTTGTTGGACAACCACTGTTGCTCTTTGAAAAGATGAATTAGATTTGGAGGACAACAAAAGATTTTAGATTGTATGTATTTGGTACATTTTCATTGTTAAATAACGTGATATGGTTAACCGGTTAAATGCAAAGTGCTTTCCTTAAATGGATGTTTAAGGAAGATAACTTTGTTTATGCATCTGACATAACCATACATATATATTTAAACAAACACTCCACTTTATTGATAAAATCAAAATGAGTGCATTTGAAAGGATTAATTCCCAAAATGGTATACACTCCACACAAAACTGAAATCATCACCAGTTGTCCCTTTCAGATTTTCCGTCTGATCATTTTCTCTCGTGTCTTAATTTTTGCCTAGGCCGCTCTTTTTGAGTTTTCAACCTAGAAGACTCTTTCTTTTTTTTTTTCTTTTTTTTTTAAACATGATAAAGCTTTAAGCTGTCTTGGTTAACAGGATTTGTGAACTCATTTCCATCCATGTCCATGATGCTGACACCACCTTTTGATAGCACTTTCTTCATAACATAAGGCCCTTCCTAATTAGTTCTGAACTTCCCCCAAACATCAACATTTGAAGGCCTTAATTGTTTCAGAACAAAATCTCCTATTTTCAACTGCCGCCTAGGGTGCTTCACATTCCTATTATAGGCCCTAGCCATTCTGCATTGGTACATCTGCAAATGATCCAGTGCTTTTAGTCGTTTCTCATCTAGCGTTGCCAACTGTTCATATATAGCTTGAGTCTATTCAGTCTCTGGTAACTGAGCTTCCAAAGCGACTTTGAGTGACTTAAGCTCTATTTATACAGGTAACACTACTTCCATACCATACACCAAGGCATAAGGAGTTTCTCCTGTTGGTGTTCTAACAATGGTTCTATAACCCCAAAGAGCATACGGCAGTTTGTCAGCCCAATCTCTATAGGTGGTTACCATCTTTGATAGGATCTTCTTTATTGACTTATTAGCTGCTTCGACCGCTGTATTAGCTTGTGGTATATATGGAGAAGACTTATGATGTTCGATGCCGTGTTCTGCAAGTAACTCAGCTGTTGCCCCTTGAAACTACACTCCGTTGTCAGTCGCTACATGGTGGGGAATTCCATATCGAGCAAAGATGTTCTTCCAGATAAACTTGACCATCTGCTTAGTCGTTACATTAGCGAAGGATTCCGCTTCTGCCCACTTTGAAAAGTAATCAACTGCCACGACTATGAATCGGTGCCCATTAGTTGTAACAGGATGAATTTCTCCAATCATGTCTATCCCCTATGCCGAAAATGGTAAAGGAGATGCTAGATTCTATAGTTCAAGTGGTGGCAGATGACTGATGTCAGTGTAGATCTGGCACTCGTGACATCTCCTCACTTTCCTCATACAATCAACCTGTATAGTCATACAAAAGTACCCTTGTCTCATTATCTTCCTGGCCATAGCGAGTCCATTCATATGTGGTCCGTATGATCCCGCATGTACTTGCTGCATCACTTCTTCTGCTTCTTGTTCTATCAGACACCTCAGAAGAACCCCATTTATAGTTCTCTTGTATAGCTTATCCTCGAAGATTCTGAACTGGTTGGCTAATCTTCTTAGCGAGACTTTGTCAGTAGTACTAGTTCATTTTGGATACTTTCTTTCCTTCACATACCAGTAGATGTCAAAGAACCACGGCTTCTCTTCAGCTGTTAACTCCATCACTTCGTGTACATCAAAGTAGGGTTGTCTAGAAACCGCTATAACCAGAGGTTGTATTTGTGTCTCTTCTGGGTTCTCCTACATAAAAGACAGTGTCGCTAGTGCATCAGCCATCTTATTCTCATCTCTAGGGATATGTCTGAATTCACACTGGCCAAACAACTCTCTCCTGTATTGGAGCAGCTCCAAGTAGGGCCGTGAAGCTTCTTCCTTCAGCTCCCATTCACCTTGAGCTTGCCTAATCACCAAAAGTGAATCTCCAACAATCAAGACATCATTTTCCCCTAGCATCAGCAGAGCTTCCATCCCAAATAAGTATGCTTCATACTCTGCTCCATTATTGGTTATGGGAAAATCTAATCTCTTTGACAAAGGAATGATCTCACCGTTTGGCGTCACTATGATTACCCCAATTCCAGCACCCTTTCTATTCATGACACCATGAAAGCACACAACCCATCTCTTTATTTCCACCATGGCCAGTCGTTCATCCGGGAACTCCAAATTCTCCGTATAATATGATTCTAATGGCTGATTTGCCAAAAATTCTGCTACGGCTCGCCTTTTGATGGTTTTCTTACTGACTTACTCAATGTCGAATTTTGACAAAAGTAGAAGCCATCTGGATAACTTCCTGACTAGCACGGGTGCTTCATAAGGTACTTCATCGAATCCACCTTAGCCACGGCCCGCACTTTGTATGACTGGAAGTAATGGTGCAACTTCTTTGTCAACCAAGTCATTGCCACACATGTCTTCTCTACTAGTGTGTACCTAGTTTCGTACTCCAGTAGCTTCTTGCTAAGTAAATAGTGTACTCCTTCTTGCCATCCTGTTCTTGTGCTAGCATTGCTTCTATGGAGGAATCTTCGACAGCTAGATACAGAATCAAAGGCTTTCCCGGAATCGGTGGACTCAGAACTGGTGGATTCACCAGGTAAGCTTTGATCTTTTCAAATGCTAACTGACATCTGTCATCCCATACAATAGGCTGATCTTTCTTTAACATCTTGAAAATCGACTCACAAGTTGAAGTCAACTGTGCTATGAAACAACTGACATACTATAAGGAACCCAAGAAAGATCAGACTTCCTTTTCTGTTTTTGGAGCTGGCATATCTCGAATAGCCTTGATTTTATCTGGGTCCATTTCTATTTCCCTCTGGCTGACTACATGACCGAACAGCTTTCCTGATGTGACTCCGAATATGAACTTCTTAGGGTTAAGTCACAGGTTATACTCTCCAATGCATGTAAGAAATCTATCTAGGATGATAGGATGCTCCTCCTGGGTCATTGATTTAACAAGCATCTCGTCGACGTATACCTCTACTTCTTTATGTATCATGTAATGTAGCAATGTTATGACAGCCCTTTAGTAAGTGGCTCCAGCATTTTTCAACCTGAAAGGCATTACTCTGTAGTAGAAAGTGCCCCACTCTGTGATGAATGATGTCTTCACTTTATCAATCACATCCATCAGGATTTGGTTATATCCTGAAAGCCCATCCATGAAGGAATACATTGCTGCCTTAGCTGCGCTATCGATCAAAACATCAATATGAGGTAAGGGGAAATTATCTTTTGGACATGCCGTATTCAGATCCCTGTAGTCGACACATACTTTGACCCTTCCATCCTTTTTAGGTACTGGAACGATGTTCGCTAGCCATTCTATGTATTCCACCACTTCGAGGAACTTGGCTTCTATCTGCTTGGCCACTTCCTCCAATAATGAAGCCCATTCTGGCCTCAATCTTCTTAGTTTCAGCTTTACCAGCTTGAACCTGGGGTCCGTTGGGATCTTGTGAACTGCTATTTCTGTGTCAACACTTGGCATGTCCTCGTATGACCAAGCAAAAGCTTTAACATGTTTTTACAATATTTTTGTCAATTCTCTCTCTTCCTTAGGTTTTAATTCGTGTGAAATGAATACCATTTTGGGATTTTCATTTGTACTTATATTGATTTCATGCAATACAGTGTCAAGAATGCTAAATATGCTCGATGGCAACTTAAATGCATGCATAAAATTATCAGGGTAAAGATCACATAAGTAAGGAACTTGAGATTTCATTGCATTAAACTTGTTATAGAGTACATCATTCATATTGAAAATGGAAGACATAGATATAACAAAATCATTTTCATCCTCCACAGGTGGAGGGCCTTGCATTTCTTCATCTTTCTATTTTAGCTCCAGGACATTGTCCAGATCTACAGCTACTTTGGCCTCTTGTTCAGCAGAGATAGCAGTCTCCCCGATCTCAGCTATCTGCACCTTAGCCTTCTTCATGATCATAGCCTTCTTCATGATCTCAGTTATTTTGGCAACCACAGAATTCAGACTTGCCTCGGTCACCAGCTCCTTCTTGGACCCTTCTTTGGATTTTGCAAAGACATTGCTTAGGGCGACAGCCAGCGCCTCCGAAATTGCTTCCACAGACTCAGTGCAGATCTTTTCTTCGGCTTTCTCTTTGGACACTTCCGCTGCTTTCGCTATCACCTCAGATGGCTCATTCTATGGGATGACAGGCTTAACAACTGCCTCTTACACTACCACAGGTGTTATTGGCTCCTCGCAGCTCTTCTCAAAGTCCACAACATCAGAGAATATCTCAAAGCCCGGGTATTCGGTACTCCCGACTCTCACTGGCTCAGCTTGGCCCTTATACATCTCTTCTCCTACCTTAATGAAAGGCTTCATTATGGGCTTGCCATTCTTCCCTCTCTTCAAACTTTTCTCCTCAAATGCCCATGTTGTGTAGCCTAAGCCGAATTGCCTCAGCTTTCCAGAGTCAATGTTAAATTCGAGCACACCTTGTAAATTAGCTCTGAGTCCCATACCCAGAACAAAATTTTGTTTGTGGAGGTACTTAGACAACCATTCCGACATATAGTTCTCGTAGATGACCATCAGAGCATCCATGGTTTCCTCCTTACTAACCATGGTGACTTGGAATTCGTCGAATGGTATGATCTCTTCATTAACCGTAGTGATCACGGATTGAGAGTCTGCCTCAACTGTCACGACTTCGTTGCCTATCGAGAATTTTATCTTTTGGTGCAGAGTTGAAGGGACACCCCGCAGTGGGTGAAACCATGGCCTCCCCAATAGAAAAGAGAAGGTAACTAGAATGTCAATCATAGTAAAGGTGACCGTCAACTTAATCGGTCCTACTTCCACCTCAGCTTCAAAAGTTCCAATCATAGTCCTTTTGAATCATCATAAGCCCTGCTCACAGTGGAGGACTTTTTCAAACTATCTTCG
The DNA here is from genome assembly GCA_039660915.1 of Euphorbia tirucalli. Classification (NCBI taxonomy): domain Eukaryota; kingdom Viridiplantae; phylum Streptophyta; class Magnoliopsida; order Malpighiales; family Euphorbiaceae; genus Euphorbia; species Euphorbia tirucalli. Next base: position 55,870,366 of record CM077639.1, on the reverse strand, counting down.
CTCAGAACCAGGAATGGTAACATCTTCTAAGGACATATATTCGGGGTAGATCCGTCATCTACCATCACACATGGCATAACCCTGTCCATGATGTTGACCTTAATATAAAGAGCTTTATTGTAAGCCCTTTCCCCGTGTCGCAGATCTTTCTCAGAAAATACAATGTCAGGGGATCCTATATGAATCTTATCTAGTAAGTAGCATATAGCCTTCGGAGAAGCAATTGGAGACACTTCAATTTTAGACAACTTTTTAACCAACGTAGCTCTATGCTCCTTGGAGGTTAGCAACAAGTGCCACAGACTGGCTTTAGCTAGAGTCTTTTTCAATTGTGAGATGACCAAATCTTCCTTTTCTACTTCCTTCAGTGCCGATGTGCTTCTTGATCCAGTTACTGGAGTGTTCTCATTCTGCTGAACCACTGGCTGGTAGACCCTACCACTCCTTGTTACATTTCGGACTTCGGGAATTTTTGGCTTTTCAACAACTGATAGCTTAACTATCTCACCACAACCATATTCTTCGTACTCATCCTCTGAATCTAAGTCATCCAAGCTTACAGACTTCACCTCCCTTTGCTCTGTCAGCTTTCCACACTCTGAATTTTCCTCAGTATCATTGGCCACCACAGACTGTATGGTCGGGTTCACTTGTAGGATTTGGGTGAAAATGAAGTTGTCTGGTAAACCCGACTGTACCATGCCGACTTGCCTTTCAAATGTTGGCAGCGGATTAGTCTTTGTACTGGGTTTGGCAGGATCTTGTAACTTTCCTTTTTCAATCAGCTTCTGTATGGCATCTTTCAGCCTATAGCAGTTGTTGGTTCTGTGTCCTACCATGATGTGATAGGTACAAAAATTGTCCTTGTTTGCATCTGCCAATTTCTCAAATGGCCTGAGAGAGTATGACAGACCTGCATTCCTGTACTTCGCAAAGATCTTGGCCAAGGAGAAAGCACAAGGGGATATGCCTTGACCCTTCGGACCTCTGCTTTAGTTTCCTCGTTGTTGAGACACTGCAGCAACCCCAGCTTGCTTAACCTAAAACTTGCCCACCTTTACTTCTGCTACCCCTATGGCTTGCAGCCTTTTCTTCTTCATCCCTCTAAATCTTCATAGCCATATTGTAGACTTCACTTAGCTCATTAAAAGAGTGAAATTTCATGTTGTTTCTGTAAATGTCTCTGCTACCGCCAATAAATTTTTGGATCAACTCATCCTCGTCAGGGTGGTTCTTCAACAGAATCATCTTATTCATCCATCTCTAATAGTATTCATTAAAGGACTTATTTGGCTTTTGTTTAATCCTCTCCAGGTCATACAACTTCACCTGGATCTTAGTATTGAAGCTATGGTATTTGATGAAAGCTGCCGACAAAGCTTCCCAGTCCAACTGCACCTCCTTAGATAGAGAGTTGTACCAGGTCAAGGCTCCCCCTTCTAGTGTGGTTGGGAAGAAGTTGATTAACTGCTACTTGGTAGTGCCCGCTGTCAGCATTATTCGAGCATACAAACTCACATGAGCTTCTGGTGATCCAATCCCCTTGTAGGAATGAATTTTTGGCACTTGGAATCCAACAGGGAAGGTTTCGATGCCTTTATTTATCATATCATCCACATTCACACCCCTCTGGTAGTCCAAACTGATGTTGGCCCCTTTCTTCAGCTCAGCTACCATTTCATCTAACTCTGTGTACTTTGCCTTCATTTTCTTTTTTATGGCTGCCTTAATCTCTTGCAGCTTCTCTACACTAGCTGAGGCATCAACCCCATGCTGAGATGATTCACCCTCTTTTTCTTTTCCAATCTCACTGTTGCCAGCTTCACCACCTTCTCTCATAACAGCCCACATTTCTTCTTTCAGCATGTCACAGAAGTCCTAGGATTTTAGGAAGTCTCTCAGAACATCAACAATGTTTGGTGTTTGATTGGCCATCTCAACTTCCTCAACAGATTCTGATTCCTCACTTGCCATAACTGTCTTCCTCTTCTCATGCTCTCTTACAGTCTGTGATCTTGTTCAGGGTTGCTCTAGCTTAATCCTGTTTCAGATCACATGGGGAATGTTAGGGCTAATAAATGAATGGTATTATGACATGGAGGATGATGCTTGATGATGCTTCATGAATGAGGATGATAATGAATGAGACTTCCCTTGTTTTCATTCTTTTTTTTTTTTACTTTGGGACATCCCAAGTGTGCCTAATGACATACGAAAGATGCAAAAGAGTCACGTGCGAGCCGCCACACGGACAGAGGTTCAGCGCCTTCGGGGCACCTAATGAACTGTCATGAAATGGCCGCGTGTGTACCAATGCATGGGCAGAGTTTTGACGCTTTGTAGGTCTATGACATGAAGTGAAATGGTCACTGTAAGCGCCGGAATTTTACTTTAAAAAAAAAAAGAGTATAGTCATACGACTATCGCTATAGTCATACGACTGTAACCTAACTACAGTCGTACGACTGTAGATCGCGGCAGGAGAGCCACCCCATACCTCAAAAGCTGAGAAAGCAGAGACGAAAAAAAAAATGAAAAAAAGAGGGAAAGACAGAAAAGGAGAAAAAGAGAGAAAGAAAGAAAAAGAGAGAAAAAGAGAAAGAGGAGAAACAAAGAAAAGGGAAGAACTCATCATCAGAATCCCTCAACATTTGGAAATCTCTGGACCCAAACCTCAAACCCTAACTCAAGGAGAAAAGTCCGGATTTTAGTGGATTGGAGAGACGCCAGGGGTCACTCCTATGGTGGACGCACTCCAAAGAGGTAAACAATAGTTTTCCCTTCTCTTTTACAAGCTTTCTGGGTGATTGGCGTGTTTTGTGCCGTTTTCTATCCATTCTTCATCATTTCTGCTTCTGGAAATCAAGAACAGTCGCACGACTGTTCTTGAGTTGATGAACAGTCGTACGACTATAGTTACAGTCGTACGAGTGTTCTTGATTTCCAGCGTTTTCTTCCTAGTTTTCTTTAAATAAAGTTTTGGCGAGATTTTGGCTCCGGGCCACTTACAGTCGCACGACTGTAACGTGGTTCCCAGAACCAGAATTCCCATTTTTGTTTGCAAAAATCCATAAAAATCATAAAAAAATTAGAAAATCCCAAAAATGAATTTTGTTGTGTGCATTCACGACTATAGATTTAATTTTCAGTAAAATTGCATTTTGAACAATTCAACGACGGAGACCCGGTTTTCCCGAAAACCGACCCACTTAATATGTAAAAATGCATGTAAACCGGAAAAATTGTTTTCAAAATGATTTTTCCACAAAAACCAAAATACAGGGACGTTTCAAAATGTTTTCCAGGCCTAACCGGGCCGGCTAGCCCAGCCAACCCGGTTATCCCCTAAATACATGCCCCCAATTCTCGATTTTCCCATTCTGTCATATTTGAGTCTTATTTGTGGTGTGTTGTAAATTGTGCTAACCCTCTGTTTTGCATGTTTTAATTTCTTTTATTTTTATTTTGGATGTAATTTAATAGAATTAATTGTGTATCCTAGGTGGTTGTATTTTTCTAGATTCTCGTGTATATAGGCGCTTGTAAAGTGAGACGAGAGTTTTTATTTTCTATTCGATTGGGTTGTAAACCATTCAAATATTCATTACTTTACTCTTATTTTTGTAATACCTGTATGCGCACTGCATGTCTATTTATTTCAATAAAATTGACTTTTAGAATTTGAAATTCCATTTTTGAACATTGACCAATTTTATTTTAATTAGACACGAAATAAGGGACTTGTCCGGACTCGAATCTCTGTATAGTGTAGCTGCCGTTCGTCCGGCTCAGCTGCATTATACATTTCCCGGTTGAGCTGAGCCGGGTGGCGACTCTACGATATTCATCGAGACTTAGGTCTTAGTTCTTTTATGCATTAATTCCATTCATTTTCCAAAACACGGATTTCCATTTATAAAAACCCCACACGAGGGAGGGGCCCGCCCGAGATCGAGGCTCCCCTTCCGAAAGGGAGTCCCGCGTCCCATCGAAAATGCATCGTCCGCTCACAGTGGCGACTCTGCTGGGGAATTCTTCAAAAAGTTTTCTTAAAAACTTAAAAGAATTTGACAAGCCCTGAAAAGTGTCTAATTAAAATAAGGTAGATGATTCTCGATTGGTATTTCATATTGCATCTTTAGCTAGACATGCTTGCATTACATTTAGTATCCATTTATAGCCCGATGGATTGTTGAAGTGTCGCCTTTGTTCCTCATGGTCTTAGGGGCACGGATACGAAACACCACTCATAGCCTCGTACGAACCCCTTCATTCGGACCCTTGAGTGGGGAGAAGGGAGCAGTATACTTTGCTATGGGAACCTTCATTTTTAACCTGACTTGGACCGAACTCATATAGGCAGCCCTAGTTGGATTCCCTTAGGATACCAAAATAATTGTGTGAATAATAATAAAATCGCGCCTTCATCACCCCCTGTTGGTTATCGAAGTGAACCCCGCTTAGGACTCGGTTAGAATTTTTTGAGACCGACCACGCTTGGAGAAATAAGGTTGGAAGAATTCGCTTCGTGTGCTACGTGTTACACGCTTCTCGACATTTCACTCCATATCATAAGCCATATTTATCATACATATGACATTTTCCATACATCGAACATCTTGTGTGATACTAACCCACATTTTTATGCAGCCATTCGCATTTTATTTTCGTGTGAAAACATTAAATCATTCGCTTGCCATTCATATTAACAATTGCTTTTTCAAACATTAAATTTATGTGATTTGCATTTTTCACATAGCATACATAACATCATTATGTATGTCATGCATCCTAACCACGTTTTTGTGCAGCCATTTGCATTTTGTGTGTTATAAGCATTCACAATATATCACCTAAATTAAATTAGGGGCATTCCAAGGACGCCCACCATGATCACCTCATTCCATCATATGTCAGGTATCCTAAAATACTTGTGTTTCACCAATGCACCGGATTGCATTCGGCCATTCCACCAAGTCATTTCATTCAATAGAGACCATAATGGTCCTAGGTATATTTCCGTGTGACAATCCACACGATGCATTTCATGACATCATATCCATTCATCATAAATGTTATATAGTACTGCGATCCACATCGGATTACTTCATGACATTACTACATTATTCAAGGCGCTCCCCGAGTGCCGGGTTAGTACACATGTAGGAGCATTTCATAGCATTACCAAATCATAAAAGGTGTTCCCCGAATGCCAAATTCTGTCCGTGTCTCCTATGGCACATGACTTTCTCACAACATCATTTCATTTCATATGCTCAAAAGGATCAGAACTCTATCCATGGGCCAGTCCCATGTGACCATTTCATATCATCTCATAGACCTAAAAAGCGTCGAACTCCATCCGTGTGTCAGTACTCATTCGACCATCTCACGAAATTCATTAGGTGCCCCAAAAGCACCAAACTTTCATCTGTGTGGCGGTCCACACACGACATTTTTCACATAGCATTGGGTGTTCTTGGGATGTCCAAAAATAATATAAAAAAAAAGAATAAAAACAAAGTGATCATCCTCATTATCTCACGATGTACATCTCATTCATCCATCAAACATTCAAGCACTCCAAAAGCAGCAAGGACTTTACAGCATACACTGAGCCATTTAAGTGTTTCAAAAATGCTAGAAATTCCATTAAGCCCCTGAGGTCTTCCATAATCATTAGAAACCCTATCCTTGTGTCCCGCACACCCAAATACCAAATCTCTCCCTGTGCAAGACAAGCTCTACACATTTCCTCCCAGTGTAACACTAAGTTCTACACGTATCGTTCCATATATCTTTTTGTGCAAGACAAGCTCTGCACACTTCCTCCCCATGTAAGACTAAGTTCTACATATATCGTTCCATATATCTTTTTATGCAAGACAAGCTCTGCACACTTCCTCCCCGTGCAAGACAAGCTCTACACGTACCACTCCAAATCTCCCCGTGCAAGACCAGCTCTGCACGTACCGCATCCAACTCTACCCATCCTCCCCGTGTAAAGCTCTACACGTATCGTTCCATATATCTTTCTGTGCAAGACAAGCTCTGCACACTTCCTCCCCGTGTAAGACAAGCTGTACACGTACCACTCCAAATCTCCCTGTGCAAGACCAGCTCTGCACGTACCGCATCAAACTCTACCCATCCTCCACGTGTAAGACTAAGCTCTACACGTATCATTCCATATATCTTTTGTGCAAGACCAGCTCTGCACACTTCCTCCCTGTGTAAGACAAGCTCTACACGTACCGCTCCAAATCTCCCCGTGCAAGACCAGCTCTGCATGTACGGCATCAAACTCTACCTAACCTCCCCGTGTAAGACTAAGTTCTACATGTATCATTCCATATATCTTTTTGTGCAAGACAAGCTCTGCACACTTCCTCCCCGTGTAAGACAAGCTCTACACGTACCGCTCCAAATCTCCCCATGCAAGACCAGCTCTGCACGTACCGCATCAAACTCTACCCATCCTCCTCGTGTAAGACTAAGTTATACACGTATCGTTCCATATATCTTTTTGTGCAAGACAATCTCTGCACACTTCCTCCCCGTGTAAGACTAAGTTCTACACGTATCATCTTTTTGTGCAAGAGAAGCTCTGCACACTTCCTCCCCGTGTAAGACAAGCTCTGCATGTACCGCTCCAAATCTCCCCGTGTAAGACCAGCTCTGCACGTACCGCATCAAACTCTACCCATCCTCCCCATGTGAGACTCAGTTCTACACGTATTGTTCCATATATCTTTTTGTGCAAGACAAGCTCTACACACTTCCTCCCCGTGTAAGACTAAGTTCTACACGTATCGTTCCATAAATCTTTTTGTGCAAGACAAGCTCTGCACACTTCCTCCCCGTGAAAGACCAGCTCTGCACGTACCGCATCAAACTCTACCCATCTTCCCCGTGTAAGACTAAGCTCTACACGTATCGTTCCATATATCTTTTTGTGCAAGACAAGCTCTGTACACTTCTTCCCCGTGTAAGACAAGCTCTACATGTACCGCTCCAAATCTCCCTGTGCAAGACCAGCTATGCATATACCGCATCAAACTCTACCCATCCTCCCCGTGTAAGACTAAGCTCTACACGTATCGTTCCATATATCTTTTTATGCAAGACAAGCTCTGCACACTTCCTCCCCGTGTAAGACCAGCTCTACATGTACCGCTACAAATATCCCTATGCAAGACCAGCTCTACACGTACCGCATCAAACTCTACCCATCCTCCCCGTGTAAGACTAAGCTCTACACGTATCGTTCCATATATCTTTTTACGTAAGACAAGCTCTGCACACTTCCTCCCCATGTAAGACAAGCTCTACACGTACCGTTCCAAATCTTCCCGTGCAAGACAAGCTCTGCACGTACCGCATCAAACTCTACCCATCCTCCCCGTGTAAGACAAGCTCTACACGTACCGCTCCAAAATTCCCTGTGCAAGACCAGCTCTGCACGTACCGCATCAAATTCTACCCTTCCTCCCCGTGTAAGAAACGCTCTACACGTATCGCTCTAAACATTAAACCTCTTCCCGTGTAAGATCTGCTCTACAGGGATCGTTTCAAATGTCAACTCTCCTCCCGTGTAAGATACGCTTTACACGTGAATCCTTCGCAAGTATCACCTTACTTCAATCTGTGGACACCCTATGTTTCATTTTGTCCATGTGGTGTATATTTATACGCCATGCTATACTTCAGCATATAGCTTCATCAACATTCATTGCATTTTGCACATCTCCATTCTTGTCTTTGTGTGCACTTGACTTGTATAAGATTGCATAACATGACATGACATCATCATTCATGCATGCATGCATCACATCTCACATTCATACCTGCATCATCCCTTGACTTGGTATCCTTCATGCACATGTCCCGGCCAATGCTAACAGGTATTCTTATCAGGGAGGAAAGGGAAGGAGTCTCGAGAATGGCTGGCCCAATGTACTTCAACACCGTAATAGATGTCCTAGATGATTATGTTGCCTCATTGCGATTCCGAAAGGCGGTCAGGGAAGAGGCAACGACAATGTTGAAGGAAATGCTAGGAGGTGACTTGGACAAGGTGGAAAAGTTGACGACAAGGTGCTCTGAATTGGAGGCACGTGTGATTGAGCTTGAGCGAGTAATAAGAGGGCTGAATGGTGAAGCAGAATCAATGGCCCCCCCTCAAAGCCAACACTGACCTTATTCTGTGGCCAACCAAGAGTCCACTCCCTAAGGGTGACGGAAAGGGCATATCCCCATGGCCTTTCTCGCTGAGCTAATTATTTGCCAAATGTAGAAAATAGGGGCTACTGCAGAGCATCAAGCCATATATGGAGCCGGCACCGGATCAAAAGAACAACTTCTATACCTATCATGTAGCGACAGGTCACCGAACCAACACTTGCTATATTTTAAGGAAGGAGATCCGGAAGTTAGTTGATGAGGGAAGATTAAAGGTACCATTCACTACTAATGAGCAACCGGGGACAACCAGGGAGACTGGCAAGGAAATTCCTCAAACCTCTCAGGGAGATGAATCTGATGAAGAGCTCCAAAGCCTGATCTGACGAGAGTGGGGAAGTGACCTGATAAGCAATAGTCGGGAGCTGTGAGATCAATACCTTTAGAGGCTCCTTCCCGTAGGGAACTCATTTTGTTTGTAAAATGTATTGAACTCATTTTGAATGCAATGCATCTTGTTATTTTCTTACTTATGTGGTGATTACATGTATATGGCATTAAGCATGCATTTGATCATCTGAAACGACATGTCCATCTCGCATAATATTAAAATGTATGACATCAATCTGAGTCTTACAGGGAATTTATGAGTGAACCTGACTTCCGTTAAAGCCCTTTTCTTAAAAAAAAAAGAGAGAGAAGAAGTCTACCAAGCAAATAATGGGACAACATCATTTCTGTCAAACCAATTGCCAACCTAGATCAATGACCCCTACAATCCACGATCCAAAAACGCAGTTTGTCTTGCCCTAAAAGTTTCAACTTGAACAGCCCACAATACACCCGAATCATTCCAATCAGGGACCATCACCAAATTTCAGAGCCAATCCCAAAGACGAAGCTTTGAGCTTAATTCATGCTCGAAAAAGCATCTCACATCAAAAAAACCAAACCCATCAAAAGCACCAAGCCCTAAGAAATCCAAATGACCTTCGCCACCCACCACGCTGTAAAACTCTGAAGCGGACATTAGTTTTAGTGCATGTATAGTTTTGTTTATGTGGCATTCATGTGCATATGACATCACACATGCATTGTTCATCCAAAAAGACATATCAAACACGCATGACATCCATGGATCTAAATGGAGCAGGAAAATCAACAGGTGGCTGTGGTTTGGATTTAACTTCTTCAAAAAAAAAAGAGCACCGATGGAAGACCTCAGCTCTCTCTTACAGTTCAATTTCTGCTCCTGGTCTAAAGTTACGTTCTCTTCAATCACAGGGTCAAACTCTGTTGGATGCTCGACGAATCTGGGGGCGGCCCACCTGTTGCATGAAATGCCGAGGTCAATAAGTTGAGACAATGGAGATAAGTACGTTGTTACCTGTTCTGGAAAGTTAACTTCGTGCAGTGACAGAGAAGATCGCTGTCTTTACCCAAAGCTGTTCCCTTTTCATTCTCCTCTCTTTCTTCTCCATTTGCCTTCAACACCTTTGTATTCCCATTATTATCATTCCTTCACTTTCATCTTCTATCTTTCATCTTCTCTCTGGGACTTGAACCAATTCTGTGATTCCATATTTCCTACCTTCAATGGCTCCTAACAAGAAGTTGAACCCCAATGCTACTCCATATTGTATTTTTTCATATCATCTCATCAGCAGAAGGGCGACGGAGCAGGTGGTTATGGCGCCGTTTCAATCCGTCTTCGTTTATCATCAACCTGTACCAAATTGGGGATACCCTTTTAATCCCACGCCATTTCTCTTCAATCTAAACTCCCAGACTAATTATTTGGTACCCTCAGATAGTGGGAAGGGATTTGATTTCATGATAGATAGATGATTTGGATACGAATCTGCTTCAAATGAGTTCAACAATGCTGAAAAAAAGGGGAAAATGAAACATATAGCTCCAAGATTCCAGAAGAAGAAGAAAATAGTTTCTGTAGGTGGAAAGGAACGACAGTGGTCGCCCAAGAAATTGACTATTGAAGAGACCAAGCTGAATAAAAAGAGATTAAAGCTAATCTTGGTGGAAAAACAAGCCTGATGATCAGAAACCTACCAAATCAGTTTCAAGGACATAGTCTGCTGCAAATTCCGGACAAGCATTGTCTAGAGGAAAACAAGAATAAGTCCAAAGGGAAGCCTGCTTATGATTTCCTCTATTTGCCTATGGATTTCAAGACTGGAGGAAATTTTGGCTATGCATTTGTGAACTTCACCAACTGTGCTGGGGCAACTTGACTTTACAAAGCTTTCAACAATCATGAAGGGGACGATACCATCAACAGGAAAGCTTACAAAGTCTGTTGCACTCTGATAAGGTCGGTTTTTGACCTTATCTTTTAGGCAATTTCGTGGTTTGAACGACAATTTTTAGAGTCTTTTGCGTGAATGTTTGTGTGGTTTTTGAATATTTTGTGATTTTTATGTTTTGGATAGATTTTTTTTATAACTTTTAGTATTTTTCGTGTTTTCTAGGGTTGTTTTTGTAATTTTTGTTAATTTGTTGTTTTTATGGTCCGTGGCGTTGGTGCCGTTATGTTCTTTGTGCTTGTTTTGGACAGGTGTTATGACCCCGGACCGGAAGTTGGTGCATCAGCGGCGAGGAAGAGTTCAAAGTGCTGAAAATCAGGGCGGCACGGCGTGCCACAATTAGGGCACGGCGTGCCTAGAGGAGTAGTCCAGTGGAGTGGCACGAAGACGTGCCACTCAGATCAACCCGGCGTGCTAACCCCAAAATTCGCACGGCACGGCATGCCACTTCCAGCAGCACGGCGTGCCGCCTTTAGTTCTGCACAGCACGGCGTGCCAACTCCACCAGCACGGCGTGTCGAGCCCCGAAACCTACTGTTGCCCTACTTTCATCTCTTCTTTTTCCTGGTTTTTAACCTAGCCGTATAAATAGGTTATTTTCTATGTTTTACAGGATCTTTTTTCCAGTCTTTTTGAGTGAGAGCAGAAACTTGTAGTGAGGTTTTGAGCTTGAACTATTTGCTTTCTTTGAGTTTGAACCATCGATTGGTTGTAGTTTTACATAGAATCTTCCCCTTTTGCGACGTTCCTAGTTCCGGCTTGAGTTCGTCTATAGAGGTACACCCCAAGCATCTTCACACCATCGGAATCCGGTTAATCGGACCAAAAGGGCATAAGTTTTTCTTCTTCTCTTTTGTAATTTGATTAAGTTAGTTTTGATTCCGCAAATCGATTATGTTTGGTTGTAAACACTGAATTCATTCATCTTTCTTAATTAATACAATTGATTGCAAGTTAATTTCAATTTTTATTCCTTTTCTTTATGCAATTCCTTTAATGAATATCTAGTCTCATAAGATCTTAATTTATTAAGTTCATATCTGTGGCATTACCTAGATTGTCGCCTAGGAAACCATTAGTATTGACAACACTGTGGAACTTACGTGCCCTTATTTTCTGAGCTTTAGAATTAGACCGCCTCTAAACAAGGAAAACCGGCTAAGGACCTAAAAGATCTAGATACGCTAGGTTGTATTATCGAAAGAGCATAATTAAGGATTAATTGTTGAGTTAAATTCATCTTTTGTAGTTAATTGATAAAGCCATCCCCATTAGCATTCATAGGTCGGTAAACCGCCAATTGATAACACAAAACTCAAGTGCAAAGTAAGCTGGAATAGATCAACTAGGAGTAGGATAGTTTAGTTGTTAACATAATCAACCCAAACTACGTTCCGCCTAGGACACGCAAGGAACCCGAGTAGTTTAGTGTTTGCAGATTATTCTTTTCTCTGTGGGATCGATACCTGGACCAACCAGAATTATTACTTGTCAACGATAGGTACACTGCCTTAGTTGTGCGTTTCTAGGTTTAGTTTTACTACTACGCCTAGGACCCATCAAGTTTTTGGCACCGTTGCCGGGGATATTTATATTTCTGCATCATTTAGCAAAAGGTCTATTTGTTGATCTAGGCAACATTTCTGTGCATATAGTTAAATAATTTTTCTTTTCTGTGAATATTTAGTACAATTTAGTTTTCTTTAATTTCTGTGTGTGTGTTTTCTAGCTTATGCGAACTCGCTCTCAGCATCCTGAGCTTTTACCTTATAACCCTGAAATTGAACGTTTGTATAGCAGGAACCGTAGAGTACGCCAAGAGCAGATTGTTCAAATGGAGCATCAGCAGCATGAAGACGAGGAGAGACAACTCCGGGAAAGAGTTGAGCAAGAGCAACTCCGGCGAGAGTGGGAGGAGTTTGATAGAAGAAGGGGTGGTGATAGAGATAACATGGTCATGACAGACCTAATGGCTCCACATCGGCCCCGGAACAGATCCGAAGTGGTTATCCCAGCCATCACTGCCAATCAATTCGAGCTGAAGTCCAGTATGATCCATTTGATCCAAGGGAACGGTCTATTCAGTGGCGGAATAAGTGACAACCCCAATGATCACTTAGACTGGTTCCTCATGGTGGCCGATACAGTCCGAATCGGTGGGGTGCCCCAAGATGCTGTGCGGTTGAAGCTGTTCCCCTTTTCACTATGCGGGGGAGCAATGGAATGGTACAAATCCTTGAGGCCCGGACCAGTGACATCATGTGACCAATTGGAAGAGCAATTCTTAGCATATTACTTCCCACCATCAAAGACGGTTCAGCTAAGGAACGAGATCATGGGATTCCGGTAATTTGGGATGGAGACTCTTAATGAAGCATGGCAGAGATTTCAACGGTTGTTGCGGAACTGCCCCCACCATGACATGCCGCGTTTCACTCAGGTAAGCACGTTTTATCATGGTTTAACACCAGCTAACCGTGCCATTATTGATTCTTCTGCAGGTGGGGACATTTTTAAGAAGACTGCTACACAAGCCGAGGAGTTGATTGCGGAGCTGGCTAGAAAGAGTACCTTGTGGCAGTCGGACACGCCAACAAGGAATGAGGTTCGAGCTGCAGATTTGGGACGCCAAGATGCAGCTATGGACCATGTAAACAAGAAGTTGGACCTGTTGATGTCCCTCCTGAACTTAAATGGGCCACAATACCAACCGGTGTTGTGTGTATCATGTGGAGCGGAGCATCCCGGGCAAGATTGTGAATTGGGCGACCCATTCGCCCAATCGTCCGAAAACGTAAGTTTTGTGGGAGGAAACCAAAGGTACAATAACTCTAACTCTTATTCACAAAACTTCAATAATAATAATAATTACGGAAGAAGGTATCAACACCCGAATATGTCCTATAGTAACAACCAAAATGTGTTGAGACCTCCTTCCGGATTCCATTATGAGCACCGTGAGCAGGGGTTAGGTAAGGCCCCATTTATTCCTAATGATCAATCTCCACAGCAGCCTCAACAGTCTAAGCAAGATGAGACGGTTTTATCGTTACTAAAAGACATCTCGTCTCGGCTTGCTGATAATGAAGCGTACTGTAGGGATCTTGGTAAGCAGGTGGCTCAATTAAGTAGGGAGAGGCAGGAAAGACCTCAAGGAGCACTTCCGAGTAGAACTGAACAAAACCCTAAGGGTAATCAAAGGGAGACAGCTCAGGTTATAACCCTACGAAGCGGTAGGCAAGTGGAGGACCGGGTGCACAACGCTGATATCCCATCTCAACCTACCGAGGTAAGTGAAGAGTCGGGAGAGGTAAGCAACCCCGATTCGATTTCTGAACCCGAACCTAGCATAAACGAAAAAGGGAAAATTCCTGAACCAGTGAGAGGCTATGTGCCTAAACTTCCTTATCCTCAAAGGGAGAAGAAAGATAAACTGGAGCAGAAATATTCCAAATTCCTTGAGATTTTTAAGAAGTTAGAGTTTAACATGCCATTAATTGAGGCTCTCCAAGAGATGCCCTCTTATGCTAAATTTTTTAAAGAACTTCTTGCAGGGAAAAGAAAGCTAGGCGAGGATGAAGTGGTGGCTTTGACAGAGGAATGTTCAGCAATTATAACTAACAAACTCCCACCTAAGCTCAAAGATAGGGGCAGTTTCACTATTCCATGCCGGATAGGAAACTTGGAGATTGCCAATGCCCTGTGTGACTTAGGTGCGAGTATAAATTTGATGCCTTTGTCGTTTTTCAGGAGACTCAGATTGGGAAACCCAAAGCCAACCAATATGACCCTCCAATTGGCGGATAGATCCCTCACGAGACCAAAGGGGGTGGTCGAAGATGTGTTAGTAAAGGTGGACAAGTTTATCTTCCCTGCGGATTTTGTGGTAATGGATATGGAGGAAGATAGCTCGGTGCCCCTTCTAATTGGGAGACCTTTTCTCACGACCGGTAGGACTTTGATAGATGTCCAGGAAGGTAAGATCATTCTTAGGTTGCATAACGAGGAGGTAAGTTTCAATGTCTATAATTCAATGAAATATCCGTTAGACGTTGAAAATTGTAACTTTGTGGACTCCTTTTGTCCTATTGATGCTTGTGTGGTTGAGAGTTTGTGCAGTGAACTAGATTGCATCATAGGAGAAGGTCTAGGTGAAAGTGAGGCAATTGAAGTGATTAGTGAGGAATGCTTATGGGTGAAGGGACGGTTTGATAAGCTGGAGCATGAAGTCAAACCAGCACCTAAATCCTCATTGGAGGAACCTCCATCATTGGAGCTCAAAACCCTTCCCCCTAACCTTAAATATGTTTTTCTACATCCTCCAAAGGACTTACCCGTTGTAATCTCTTCTTTGTTAACAGGAGAGGAGGAGGACAAGCTGTTAGAGGTGCTAAGGAAGCACAAAGGAGCATTCGGGTGGACAATCCACGACATCAAGGGAATAAGTCCGACGTTTTGCACACATAGAATTTTTCTGGAAGATGAGGTAAAACCATGTGCACAGCCTCAGCGTCGGTTGAACCCCAACATGAAGGAAGTGGTAAGAGCCGAGGTGATAAAACTCCTCGACGCAGGTATCATCTTCCCTATTTCTGATAGTCAATGGGTAAGTCCGGTCCAATGTGTGCCTAAGAAAGGAGGCACGACGGTAGTGAAAAATGATAAAGGGGAACTAATCCCTACTAGAGCTGTCACGGGTTGGCGTATGTGTATTGATTATAGGAAGTTGAATGACGCCACCCGGAAAGATCATTTTCCATTACTGTTTATTGACCAAATGTTAGAAAGGATGGCTGGGCACGAATATTTTTGTACGTTAGATGGGCTATCTGGTTATGTGCAAATTCCAGTGGACCCTCTCGATCAAGAGAAAACCACGTTTACGTGTCCATACGGGACGTTTGCATATAGGCGGATGCCTTTCGGATTGTGTAATGCCCCGGCTACCTTTCAAAGATGCATGCTAGCCATTTTTGCTGATATGATTGAGGATTTTATGGAAGTCTTTATGGATGATTTTTCTGTTGTTGGTCATACGTTTGAGTCATGTTTGGGGAATTTGGACCAGGTGCTTCAGAGATGTGAAGACACCAATTTGGCACTTAGTTGGGAGAAGTGTCAATTCATGGTCCGGGATTGCATTGTCTTAGGGCATAAGGTGTCGGGAAAGGGAATCGAGGTCGACCCAGCCAAGATTGAGGTGATTGAGAAACTGCCTCCCCTAAATTCGGTTAAGTTAGTTAGGAGTTTCTTGGGACATGCGGGCTTTTATAGGCGCTTTGTGAAAAATTTTTCTAAAATTGCTAAGCCGTTGACTGAGTTACTCTTAAAGGATGCCCCATTTAATTTCAATGATGAATGTATGTATGCTTTTAATTTGCTTAAACGGAAATTGATTGAGGCACCGGTTATGGTAAGTCCAAATTGGGAAATCCCTTTTGAACTTATGTGCGATGCAAGTGACAATGCTGTTGGGGCATGTTTAGGTCAGAGGGTGAACAAAATTTTTCACCCAATTTATTATGCTAGTAAGACATTAAATGGTGCTCAAATGAATTATACTGTGACTGAGAAAGAATTACTGGCTGTTATGTTTGCTTTTGATAAGTTCAGGTCTTACTTGGTCTTATCAAAAGTCATTGTGTATACTGACCATGCTGCCCTTAAGTATTTGTTGGCTAAACAGGATGCAAAGCCCAGATTGATTCGATGGATTCTACTCCTCCAGGAGTTTGATGTGGAGATTAAGGATAAGAAAGGAGTAGAGAACGTAGTGGCCGACCATTTGTCAAGACTACCAAGTGAAGGATCCGTATCCTCTCCGGAAGCGAACATTCGTGACACATTCCCCGATGAACAGTTGTGTGGGGTAACTTCTATACCATGGTTTACGGACATCGCAAACTTCAAAGTTGGTAACATTCTTCCACCTAACCTTTCATATGCACAGAGGCGTAAATTCTTTCATGACGCTAAGGATTATTTTTGGGATGACCCTTATCTTTTTAGATTATGTGCTGATAGTGTGATTAGGCGGTGTGTTGCTTATGAGGAGGTTCCCTCCATTATTGAAATGTGTCATGATAGAGAAGCGGGTGGCCATTTTGGACCCGATAGAACTGTAGGAAAAATCTTATCTAGTGGGTTTTATTGGCCAACCATGAAACAGGATGTCATTAGTTATATTCGAGCCTGTGATGCGTGTCAAAGGACGGGAAATATCTCCCAAAAGAATGAAATGCTCCAACAGGGTATCTTGGTGTGTGAACTTTTTGATGTTTGGGGCATAGATTTCATGGGACCCTTCCCAATATCTCACAACAACCAATACATTCTTGTGGCGGTTGAGTATGTGTCTAAATGGGTAGAGGCTGTCGCTTTACCAACCAACAATGCAAGCGTAGTTGTCAGGTTTCTAAAGAAAAACATTCTTACTAGGTTCGGAACCCCAAGAGCTATCATCAGTGACGGGGGTTCCCATTTTTGTAATAGGTAATTTGACAATCTTTTGCATAAATATGGGGTTAAGCATAAGGTAGCGACTCCTTACCATCCTCAGACGAGTGGGCAAGTTGAGGTTTCGAATAGGGAACTAAAATGCATCTTAGAAAAAACGGTAAGTGCATCTAGGAAAGACTGGAGTTTAAGGTTAGACGATGCATTATGGGCATATAGGACTGCTTTTAAGACACCTATAGGGATGTCCCCTTACCGTTTGGTCTTCGGTAAATCCTGTCATCTACCTGTAGAACTAGAGCATAAGGCATATCGGGCTTTAAAATTTCTTAACTTTGATATGCAAGCTGCAGGTGAGCTTCGATTAAGGCAACTCATGGAGCTAGATGAGCTTCGATTGAGCTCGTATGAGAATGCCAAGATTTACAAGGAGAGGACCAAGAAATGGCATGACCAGCATGTAATAAAGAAAGGTTTCAACCAAGGAGAGTTGGTGTTCTTGTATAACTCCCGGTTGAAACTCTTTCCGGGCAAACTACGAAGTCGATGGACGGGACCATTTACCGTGCATAAGGTTTACCCCTCCAGGATGGTGGAAATTGAAACCTCGGAGGGAATTCAACAAGTGAATGGGCACCGGTTGAAGCCCTATGTCAGCGGAGGAATAAAGGAGGAAAAGCAAGTCTTGCTCCTTCGTGATGTGTAATGCTAAACCGCGGACGTAGAAGTCGAGCTATTCTGACTATAAACATAGCACTGAGGTACGTATACCTCCTGTGTACATTAGTTTTCACGTTAATATGTTTTTGTGTGTTTTTGTGTGTAGGATTAGGTACTTAAGCAAGTTAATCGGAAATCGTGTTCAAAATATGAAAAAAGGCAATAGTTGGCAGAATTCATGGTGGCACGCCGTGTCACTACTCAGCACGCCGTGCCAAGTTGAAGTTGGGTGTAGCACGTGGCGTGCCAAGGTGGCACGAAATCGTGCCAGGCTGCTGTTCCGAAAGAAAATTGTGCTTAAGTAAACAGCACGCCGTGCCAAGGTAATGGTATGCAATGCGGCATGTCGTGTCATTTCAGCACGCCCGCGTGCCGCTATTCTGTTCCGCGAGAGAGTTGTGAGAAAAAAGGCAGCACGTCGTGTCAAGAATCCGCACGCCGTGCCAATGACAGTTCTGAAGAACAGCACGCCGTGCCAAGTTGGCACCCCAACGTGCCGTCTTTCTGTTCCAAAAAGTGAGTTGCGAGAAAAAGGATCAGCATGCCGTGTCAAGACTTCAGCACGCCGTGCCATATGTTCAAATTTCAAGGCAGCACGCCGTGCCAAGGCAGCACGCCGGCGTGCCATCATTCTGTTTCCAGGTAAGTATTTTTAACCCACTCAGCACACCATGCTGAGTGTTTGGCACGGCGTGCCGAGTGTTTAAATTTTGAATCCCAAGGGTTATTCCACCGCCTATTTAATGCTCTTTCCCCCTTTCCCCCCTCTCATAACCGCCCACTTCTTCTTCTTCTCCTTCCTCTCTCTCACTTTCTCTCACCTTCTCACTTTCTCTCTCCCCTTTTCACTCTCTCTCTCTAGAACCCATTCTCTCCTTCTCCTTCCCTATTCTTCTTCTTCTTCCTTCCTCTCTTTTCTTCTCCCTATCCCCTCTTACTCTCCTCTTCTTTTTCTTCTTCTTCTCCATCTCATCCCTTTTCCTCCATTCTTTTGCCCTAAGGTTTTATTTTGCTTCAATTTCCTTGAATCAGGTATGAATTCTTGCTTTGTTCTTTCTTTTATTCATTATTCTTATTATTGTTGTTCTTTTTCTCATTTTGGTTTTGATGGATTGACTGCTTAATAGGGTTTTATTTTACTTTCTTTTTCTTCTTTGGGGTTTGTATCTTTGACAGTAGATGTTCTTTGGCTTTGTGTTCTTGTGTTTTTGATTCTTGTTTTATTTTTATGGTTATGCAATTGTAGGATGAAGAGGAAAACCATCGCCGATCGGAGACACGGTTCGTCTCACCAACCCCTGGAACCGTCACCGGAGCCGGTGCCACGTGATGCGCCGCCCACCGAACAATTGATGGCCCCGCTGACAAATCTCTCAAGGAAATACAAATGTCACTTTCCCTTACTTTTGGACGATGAAGGTAAGAAGTACAAAAATTTATTTCCTTTAGAAAGCACTCCATTTCGCACTTTCGATTGGCAATTTCTTTTTATGCAAGATAGGTCGGAGGGAGTGAAAGCTAAGTTGACTAGTCTAGGGTGGTACGAATTTGTGAAATCTAACCCTCCGGTCTTTAGGGAGCTAAACCTAGAATTTTACTCTACCTTGAGTTTTAAAACCAACCCGGATACGGGCCTTAGAAGCATGACCTTCTGCCTCTTTGGCACTGAGCGAACTTTGGATATTGATGGCCTTAGGGCTTGTATAGGGATTGACGGGAATGGTTACAAATGGCCCGAAAATCTGGATGCCAAGAAATTTTGGCGATTGATAGGGCAAGGGGTATACCAACCCCGGTTTGCCAAAACCTCCCAAATCCAAGACCCTGTTTTGCAATTAGTTCGTAAATTTGTATGCTTTAATTTTTCGGGAAAGACTGAGAGCAACCGGGTTAATGCATTTGAATTGTTGATCCTGTGGCATGTGCATAGTGAAATTAAGGTGCATTTGGGCTTCTTTGTCATGGAAGCTTTATACAATCATCACAACCGAGCCAAGTCCGAACTAGGGTTAGGACATATTGTGACTTGTATTGCATGTTTTTTTCATAGTAATACTTGTTATAGGAACCTCGAGAGCATTCTTCCCAAGAAGCTTTCGAAGGGAATCTTGTCTTGTTCCTATGTTGGTGCAGCTGCAGGTCCTTCAAGTGCAGGAGGTTTGAGTCGGGGAAAGGCCCCTATGTAAGTAGACGAGGAGGAAGAGAGTGAGGAAGGAGAGGACAGCGAGGAGGACGCGGAGAATGTATCGGTGGGGGTAGATTTTATGGGGCGGATTGAAGGACGGTTGGATGGCATAATCGAGCAATTGGAAGGCTTAACCGTCCATCAGGTTCTGCTGGAGCAGTGGCTGAACGCGCGCCTTGATCGGCAAGCAGCTCAGCTCGCCAACGTCGAGGCGTTCGCCTCCCACTACTGTGCCGCCCAAGGGTGGCTGTACCCGCCACCACCACCACCAGCTCTCGATATGTGAGGTAACCTTTGTCCTTTCCCATTTAGTTTGCTTCTTCTTCCATTGCACTTTTGGAAGTAAGTGCAATCTAAGTGTGGGGTGGGTAAAGGGACTTCTCCCTTTCTTTTTCTTCTTCTTATATTGCACTTTTTGATTGTTTATTTAGCATGTTTGTTGGTGTTTGTTGGTGTTTTTGCATGATTGGATGTTTTGTGTTGGTTTTTGGTTAGATCTAGGCTTTACTTTTCAATGCATGTGAAGTTGGTTTTGGTTGTTTTGGTTTGTTAGTATTTTTAGGTTGCTTATGTATCAATTGCCGTTTGAATAACATTGCTTAATCCACCCTCGAACCTAAGTCTATGTGCTTGGATTGATAGCAATTGGCTAGGGATATTAGGAGTTGTTTGCAAGTCATTAGCTTGTTTGTGCGTGGTTTGTGATTCTTAATGGTAACCATTGGTTAGATTTGTCATTTAGGTTGCATTAGGGAATTAGTCCTCTACTCCAACTTGCATGATTGAGCTAGGATTACGCCTTGGAACATTGGTTGAGTCACACGACCTAGCATACAAACCCTAATACACTAGTGCGAATTTGAGCCTTTAGAACCATTTCACATCGGTTCTATTTCTTTGTGAGGGTAAAAACAATCGTGGCACACTAGATCGTAGAACCCGGTGTTGTTTTGCACTTGGCATCGAGAGCTTAATATGTGGAGACCCTTAGGATTAACCCCTTGACTTAAATAACCCTAACCCTAACTACTAATTCATCCCTTAGATCACCCATAGCCACTAAATTAACCTTTTTGACTTAAAAAACCTTCACCAAGCCAACTCTATAATCCTAACTTTTTACCATTTCACTTTGATTTTCCTTTCTCACCCTCCTCTCCTAAATCAAGTAATTGGCTAAGTTGTTCATTCATTTTGGGGTCAATCACCATTTGCATTTCAACTCTTCCATATCTAGTCCTATGGAAAAATTGTGTTAAAAAAAATTATAAATAAATAAATAAATAAATAAATAAAAAATCAAAATAGAGTCAATGTGTTTGTTCGGTTTCTTTTTGTAAAACTCGGAGTTTGTAAACGCCTGTCTTGGTTGTCCGGTTTGCATCTTTAAGCCGGTATTTGTGTTCCATGTCTTGTAATTTTTCATTGGTTGAATAAAGGATTAGTGCGATCATCTAATTGCCTTGACCCATGTCTTGTAATTTTTGTTTTCGTTTTCTCATTAAGTTGTGTTTCGGCCATTGGGTGTGGATAAGGCCTTCTTTTTGTCAAGTTAATTTCAAAAAAAAAAAAAAAAAAAAGCAAAGCAAACACTCTTAGGACTAGTTCTGAGTTGAAAGTTGCATGACCCGTCTTCAGTACTTAGTCAATTTGTATATTTTACTTGATTCGTAGGAGTTGTACACCTAAAATTCCCCTTATCAAACCTACCCTAAGCCGTAACATTACAAGCCCCAGGTTCTCTGATTTTGCTCCTTGACCAATGACTTCACCGGGATTGCCATTAGTTCGCTATGTGATGTGTGCCATTGTTTGTTTTTGTGTGTTCATCCGCCTTGCCTTGAACTTGAGCGTTGGAGTGACATCTTGTGAGGTGCTTTGTGGTCGTATAAACTCTGTTTGTTCCTCGCCCTTTGACTACCTAAATTGTGTTGGGTTTGGGTATTGAGTGGTTTTGAACCTTGTGCACCTAATGTCATTTCAAAGGTGATGCTTTACTTTCTTGAGTTTATGAATCTCGTACGGTTAAACCCTTAGTTGGATTTGCAAGTGAAAGCGAGCAAGTTTACTCCTTTGTCTTTAGTTGATTCGCTTGAGGACAAGCAAGACTTTAAGTGTGGGGTGGTTGATAAGGTCGGTTTTTGACCTTATCTTTTAGGCAATTTCATGGTTTGAACGGCAATTTTTAGAGTCTTTTGCATGAATGTTTGTGTGGTT
The DNA here is from genome assembly GCA_039660915.1 of Euphorbia tirucalli. Classification (NCBI taxonomy): domain Eukaryota; kingdom Viridiplantae; phylum Streptophyta; class Magnoliopsida; order Malpighiales; family Euphorbiaceae; genus Euphorbia; species Euphorbia tirucalli. Next base: position 55,848,283 of record CM077639.1, on the reverse strand, counting down.
TTTGAATATTTTGTGATTTTTATGTTTTGGATAGATTTTTTTATAACTTTTAGTATTTTTCGTGTTTTCTAGGGTTGTTTTTGTAATTTTTGTTAATTTGTTGTTTTTATGGGCCGTGGCGTTGGTGCCGTTATGTTCTTTGTGCTTGTTTTGGACAGGTGTTATGACCCGGACCGGAAGTTGGTGCATCAGCGGCGAGGAAGAGTTCAAAGTGCTAAAAATCAGGGCGGCACGGCGTGCCACAATTAGGGCACGGCGTGCCAACCCGGCGTGCCTAGAGGAGTAGTCCAATGGAGTGGCACGAAGACGTGCCACTCAGATCAACCTGGCGTGCCAACCCCAAAATTCGCACGGCACGGCATGCCACTTCCAGCAGCACGGCGTGCCGCCTTCAGTTCTGCACAGCACGGCGTGCCAACTCCACCAGCACGGCGTGCCGAGCCCCGAAACCTGCTGTTGCCCTACTTTCATCTCTTCTTTTTCCTGGTTTTTAACCTAGCCGTATAAATAGGTTATTCTCTATGTTTTAGAGGATCTTTTTTCCAGTCTTTTTGAGTGAGAGCAGAAACTTGTAGTGAGGTTTTGAGCTTGAACTATTTGCTTTCTTTGAGTTTGAACCATCGATTGGTTGTAGTTTTACATAGAATCTTCCCCTTTTGCGACGTTCCTAGTTCCGGCTTGAGTTCGTCTATAGAGGTACACCCCAAGCATCTTCACACCGTCGGAATCCGGTTAATCGGACCAAAAGGGCATAAGTTTTTCTTCTTCTCTTTTGTAATTTGATTAAGTTAGTTTTGATTCCGCAAATCGATTATGTTTGGTTGTAAACACTGAATTCATTCATCTTTCTTAATTAATACAATTGATTGCAAGTTAATTTCAATTTTTATTCCTTTTCTTTATGCAATTCCTTTAATGAATATCTAGTCTCATAAGATCTTAATTTATTAAGTTCATATCTGTGGCATTACCTAGATTGACGCCTAGGAAACCATTAGTATTGACGACACTGTGGAACTTACGTGCCCTTATTTTCTGAGCTTTAGAATTAGACCGCCTCTAAACAAGGAAAACCGGCTAAGGACCTAAAAGATCTAGATACGCTAGGTTGTATTATCGAAAGAGCATAATTAAGGATTAATTGTTGAGTTAAATTCATCTTTTGTAGTTAATTGATAAAGCCATCCCCATTAGCATTCATAGGTCGGTAAACCGCCAATTGATAACACAAAACTCAAGTGCAAAGTAAGCTGGAATAGATCAACTAGGAGTAGGATAGTTTAGTTGTTAACATAATCAACCCAAACTACGTTCCGCCTAGGACACGCAAGGAACCCGAGTAGTTTAGTGTTTGCAGATTATTCTTTTCTCTGTGGGATCGATACCTGGACCAACCAGAATTATTACTTGTCAACGATAGGTACACTGCCTTAGTTGTGCATTTCTAGGTTTAGTTTTACTACTACGCCTAGGACCGATCACACTCATATTGAAAGGGAAAGTTGCATTTACCAACCATTTCAAGGATTCAATCTTCGGGAACTGTGTCTGAACTGAAATCTGGGGTGAATTGGAAATATGAATACAGCATCAGACCACAGGAGAATCCAGTGGTCACTTGAATTCATCTCAGGTTGTCTATCCACAATGGCAACTCTATCCAATGATCGGGCTAAAAAAAAATCCCTATCCAATGTGTAAAACCGAAAGGGCATATTGGTAATTTGAAGAGGCATCAATTAAAACCAGAGCCACATTTTAGATTTTCCTAATGCATCTGCATTCATCATGTTATGAATGTTTTGTATTCAATTATGGTGTTCAATATGCATTTGCCGTGTCATTGCATGTCAATGTTCACTTACGGGCTACATCGCGCAGCGAACCCTGTTTGTAGAAGTGTTTTACTCCCCAAACACAAACCCATAATACTCCCCGAACACAAACCTATAATACCAGGGGCAAGTAGAAAACCGAACCTCTGGGCATCATCGACAGCATTACCTTCACGAGTCGCAATGGACATATCAAGATATATTTTTCCCATCCTAAGACAAATCGTTGCGAAAGGAATCAACGCAGACAAAATGCCCATCATAAAATCTTTCTCAAAAAAAAAAATAATTTGTTGACATGGAAAACCGAAAGGACGTGTCAGCGACAGAAGAGGGGTGATATAGAAAGTCAGAGTCAATGTCATATCCCCTGTTATACTCATTATGGTGTCACCATTGCAATATTATGCATGTTTAGACTTCCGAACAGATGTTCATCTTGCATGCACCATGCCATTACATATAAACATCCATCAGTAGGACACTGCATCCAAGCCCGTGATAATATCGCAGAAACTCCTGTTATGCGGTACAGAAATGCAAAGTCTCACTCTCATCTTCTTGCTCGACCAAACGGACCATCCGTTGGCACGGCCTATTACTCTGATCCATTGAGCCTGATAATGCTTCAGAATATGCAGAGGGTAAAGTGGAAGGTCACTCAAGATGGCCAACTTCTCCAATACCCAGATCGGTGCAATAGTCAGTCAGTCAGAAGACACATCGGAACAATCGGATTAGGTCACCTAGGTTATTATCAGGGCCAGTCACAAGTCGCGAATTCCATCTCCGGGCTCCCACGGATACTGAGGACAAAGCATAAGCCACATGTAGCATGCATACATACATTTAGGACTATTCATGCATCTGCACATACATGCATACGTTTAAAGTAGACACGCATAATTCATATGCATATGCATCACAACTCATCCAAGTGCAGGTATCCACTGCCATCACCAGGTCTCTCCGAACCAAGATCGCTCTCAAAGTAGAGATGGCACAATGTCGGGGTAGAACAGTCAAGTTTCCAAGGGGCAGAGCAATCAAGCCGTATTTATCCTTGATCGAAGGGGCAAAAATTTTTGTTTACAAAATCATCGATCAAGGGATAAATGCTGATTCCCCAGCCAACACCAAAATTATCCTTCCTAAACCTATTTCCTCATCTCATTCAAGCAAGATTTTCAAACCCTCGAACTCCATTACGTTCAAGCATGGTTGCAAATCCTTGAATTCCCTTCCTTTATTCAAGCCAGATTTCAAACCCTTGAACTCCATTACATTCAAGCATGGTTATAAATCCTTGAATCCTTTTCTTCATCAAGCTAGATTTTGAACCCTTGAACTCCATTGTGTTCAAGCATGGTTATAAATCCTTGAACCCTTTTTCTTCAATCAAGCTAGATTTTTAACCCTTGAACTCCATTACGTTCAAGCATGGTTACAAATCCTTGAATCCCTTTTCTTCAATCAAGCCAGATCTTGAACCCTTGAACTCCGTTACGTTCAAGCATGGTTTCAGATCCTTGAACCTCTTATTATTTCAAGTCCATCCGATTCCAGAAGATTTCAAATCGTCCAAATTTCATCTCACCTTTCCCTCGGGTAACATAGACCCGATATCGGCTTACTTCTTCCTCAACTTTGCCTCGGGTAACCTAAACCTGATATCGGCTTATTTCCTCATCAGCTTTGCCTCGGGTAACCTAAACCTGATATCAGCTTATTTCCTCCCCAGCAATGCCTTGGGTAACCTAGACCTGATATCGGCTTATTTCAACGGCGGGTTCTTTCCTGTGTCTGCGGCGCTTCAAGTCGCGTTTCTCAAATTCACATCATCTATCCCAGAATAAGTTCGGGTGGTGAATTTGATCACACGAGGGGCAGCTGTAAGCGCCGAAATTTTACTTAAAAAAAAAGTATAGTCGTACGACTATCGCTACAGTCGTACGACTGTAACCGAACTACAGTCGTACGACTGTAGATCGTGGCAGGAGAGCCACCACATACCTCAAAAGCTGAGAAAGTAGAGACGAAAAAAAAACAAAAAAAAGAGGGAAAGACAGAAAAGAAGAAAAAGAGAGAAAGAAAGAAAAAGAGAGAAAAAGAGAAAGAGGAGAAACAAAGAAAAGGGAAGAACTCATCATCAGAATCCCTCAGCATTTGGAAATCTATGGACCCAAACCTCAAACCCTAACTCAAGGAGAAAAGTCCGGATTTTAGTGGATTGGAGTTACGCCAGGGGTCACTCCTACGATGGACGCACTCCAAAGAGGAAAACAATCCTTTTCCCTTCTCTTTTACAAGCTTTCTAGGGTGATTGGCGTGTTTTGTGCCGTTTTCTATCCATTCTTCTGCATTTCTGCTTCTGGAAATCAAGAACAGTCGCACGACTGTTCTTGAGTTGATGAACAGTCGTACGACTATAGTTACAGTCATACGAGTGTTCTTAATTTCCAGCGTTTTCTTCCCAGTTTTCTTCAAACAAATTTTGGCGAGATTTTGGTTCCGGGCCACTTACAGTCACACGACTGTAATTTACTGTCGTACGACTGTAACGTGGTTCCCAGAACCAGAATTCCCGTTTTTATTTCCAAAAATCCATAAAAATCATAAAAAAATTAGAAAATCCCAAAAATGAATTTTGTTGTGTGCATTAACGACCATAGATTCAATTTTCAGTAAAATTACATTTAGAACAATTCAACGACGGAGACCCGGTTCTCCCGAAAACCGACCCACTTAATATGTAAAAATGCATGTAAACCGGAAAAATTATTTTCAAAATGATTTTCCCATAAAAACCAAAATACAGGGACGTTTCAAAATATTTTCCAGGTCTAACCGGGCCGGCTAGCCGAGCCAATCCGGTTATCCCCTAAATACATGCCCCCAATTCTCGATTTTCCCATTCTGTCATATTTGAGTCCTATTTGTGGTGTGTTGTAAATTGTGCTAACCCTATGTTTTGCAGGTTTTAATTTCTTTTATTTTTATTTTGGATGTAATTTAATAGAATTAATCGTGTATCCTAGGCGGTTGTATTTTTCTAGATTCTCGTGTATATAGGCGCTTGTAAAGTGAGGCGAAAGTTTTTACTTTCTATTCGATTGGGTTGTAAACCATTCAAATATTCATTACTTTACTCTTATTTTTGTAATACCTGTATGCGCACTACATGTCTATTTATTTCAATAAAATTGACTTTTAGAATTTGAAATACCATCTTTGAACATTGACCAATTTTATTTTAATTAGACACGAAATAATGGACTTGCCCGGACCCGAATCTCTGGATAGTGTAGCTGCCGTTCGTCCGGCTCAGCTGCATTATAAATTTCCCGGTTGAGCTGAGCCGGGTGGCGACTCTACAATATTCATCGAGACTTAGGTCTTAGTTCTTTTATGCATTAATTCCATTCATTTTCCAAAACGCGGATTTCCATTTATAAAAACCCCACGCGAGGGAAGGGCCCGCCCAAGATCGAGGCGCCCCTTCCGAAAGGGAGTCCCGCGTCCCGTCGGAAACGCGTCGTCTGCTCACACTCACATAGGGGCCATCCCACAGATAGAGTTTTGACACTTTTAGGGCATCTGACATGACATGATATTGCAAATGAGTCGCCTGTCACTTGGGAAACGGATAGAGGTTCGGCATTCATGGAACACCTTGCGTGATTCAATAATGTTATGAAATGCCCCTATATGTGCACTAATCCAATACTCGGGGAGTACCTTGAATGATTTAACAATGTCATGAAACGGCTTGATGTGGACTGTGATGTACAAGCAGGACATAGGCGTCACTGTGACACCTATGAGTATGATGCAATGTAATGATGTCATGTGACTTGCCACACCGAAATAGACTTAGGACCATTGTGGTCTTCTACTGAATGACATGGTATGGCAAAACGACCGAGTGTAATCCAGTGCACTGGCAGAACACGGGTAGTTTTGGAACACCCGATATGTTATGAAATGAAATGATCGTGAAGGGCACACCCGGAACATCCTTTATTAGGTAACATGAGAAGAAATGAATGTCTATGTCACACAAAATGCAAGTGGCTGCACGAAAATGTGGTTAGGACTCATGACACATAGGATGATGTCGTGTATGCTTCATGGACATGTCACACATTAGATGCAAAATAGCATACAAATAAAATGTCATAGCTACACGAAAACTTGGTTAGCGTCACACATATGTCGATGGTTTGAAAATGGCTGCAAAAGATGTGGTTAGAATGGCACACAAATGGTCATGCATGTTTAATGCTTCGTGAAAAAGTCAAATAAAAACACCACGGAACAAGCGTTAGCACGCACAATAATATGCACTCCCTTCCAACCTTATTTCCCCTTTCGAATGGTCTCCCATTCTTTCTAGGTGTTGGGTCTCTTTGGCATCAACAGGGGATACCAAAGGTGCATACTTAATGTCCAATTTTGAATTTATGTTTTGGTAATCCTAGGGGAAGTTGCTAAGCCATTACATGAGGGCCAAAGTCAAAACCAAGGGTCGTACAGACTCCCATAGCGAATATACACTCCTCACCATAGAACACGATGTAAGGTCATGCGGTGCTATGAGTGGTTTATCCCGCCGGGTGCCTCCAATCCGGATGGAAGAGGTAGGTCACCTTCTTGAGTAAACCGGGGCTGATAAGTGTATTAGAGGGATTGAGAAGAAGAAAATGTCATGATATACGAGTGCGAACAAATATGGTATTATGAGGTAAAGTGACTGCAAGCAAGGTTATATTTCAGTAGTTGCCTAAGTTTCTTAACTTTTTCTGAAAACTTTTTAAGAAACTTGTTATCCCTAGCAGAGTTGCCACTGTGAGCCGATGACCTGAAAGCGGGACACGACGAAGCGAGCCGGGGAAAAGGAGATTTGGAAAATGATGTGTGTTTGGGCTTTTGGAAAATGGGATTTTGATTATCTTGTTTTAGAAAACCATTGATTTTATTTTGGAAATCTATTTTATAGAAAACCCTTTCCCATTTAATTGACTTAAAGACCTCGAAACCTAAATTTCAAGATCAGTAATTGAGTTGCCACCCGGATCAGCTCATCCGGGAAATTTCGGTATAGCTCCCTATCGAGGGTAGACTACCATACCTAATCCAAAGATTTATGGTCCGGCCAACTTACCTATTCAACCTTTAGCTTGCATTCACTTTATAGTTTATATTACCATATTTTGTTCGCTTTATTATCTTTTTCTATCCGATTTTGTTTTGTATTTACTTAACCCATGCTCATACGAAAAAAAAACTAGAAAAAATTACGGAAAAAATAAATTATACATCCAGACAGTTCAAAAGAATAAAAATAAAGGCTGCTTATAAACCAAACTGAATAAAAAGAAGAAAAACTCTCAACCTCATATTACAAATGCCTAATATACACGAGGATCTAGAAAGTTTACAATTGCCTAGAAAACAAGATAATCTATAAATAACATGAGAAATAAAAATTAAAAACTGCAAAACAGATGGTTAGCACAATTTATTTATAAACACACATAGGACTTAAATAAGATATAATGGGATTTTAAGGGATTCAGGGACATGTCATTGAGGGGTAGCCGGATCGACTCGGCCAGTTGGCCCGGCTAGACCTGGAAAACGGTTTTGAAATGTCCCTGTGTTTTTGTTTCATGAGAAAATACATTTTAAAAATATTTTCTTTTTCCAGTTTATTTCCGTTTAGCATGCAAAGGTGGTTTGGTTCTCTGTTGTTGTTCTGTTCTAAATACGATAACTTTAAAAATTAAATCTAAGGTTATGGATGCATGAGATAAATTCATTTTTGATGATTTTCTGATTTTTAGGCACTTTAATTATGTTCTGTCGCTGGCCAGAAACTACAACCGTGCAGATTTAATTACAGTCATGTGACTGTAATGCATTTCTGATCCAAAAAAAGGGGGAAATCACTTAAATGGACAGGATTCAAAGCCAAAGAGCAAGAACAGTTGTGCAACTGTTATTACAGTCCTGCGACTGTAATTAAAGTCGTACAGTTGTTCGTCTTGTCCAGTACCAAAATACTTTTATTTTTGGATTTTATGCTGAGGTGACGTAAGATAGGAGGATTTACAGCCGTGGGAACCAACTACAGTCGTACAACTGTATTTACAGTTGCACGACTGTAATTATGGCCTTACGGCTGTTGATCCTACCCAGAAACAACAAGTTTACATTTTCAAATTTTACGACTGTAATTATGGCCGTACGACTGTGCATCCTACCCAGAAACTGCAAGTTTACATTTTCAAATTTTATGCACGAAATCAAACCAAAACACACAGAAGATGAAGCAAAGCATAAGTTTTAAGTATAGTTTTGCCTTGTAGCACTGATCCACTGTCGATTTGACTCTGAAGATGCATTGAATTGGCTTCAAAGTCCTCCTTTGCATGTCAAGGTACCAAAATAAAGTCCTAAAAACTCCACAAGTTACGGATTTATGGCTATGGAATGATTTGTGATTGTTTGTTAAGTTAAAACCTATGGTTTCTATCAATTTTTACCTAACAAATACTAAAAATTAAAGAAAAGATAGTAGAAGAAGGTGAGTTTTTGGTGGTCCTTTTTTCGATTTTTAAGAGCTTCCTTCAATCCTAATTTTTTGTGTGTCTTCTTTTCTTCACTTCACTCTTTTTCTTCTAATCCCTCCCCCCTTACTTCTTTGGCTGGATGAGGCATTAAATGCCCCTTAAAATCATGCCCAATTTTCTATCTTGGGGTATGGGCTGTTGCACCTACTACGAAGCTATAGTTAGACGACTCTAATCTGGTAATTACAGTCGTACGACTGTAATTTTAGTCGTATGGCTATTTTCTTTTCTCTTCTTTTTTTTTTCTTTTTTGATGCTAGAAAATTCTGGCGCTTACACCAATGCCAAGCTATTCATATATGGCCCGCATGATCTAGAATGCACCTGCTACATCATTACTTATGCTTCTTGTTCTGTCAAACATCTAAGGAGAATACCATTCACAGTTCTCTTATAAAGTTTGTTTTGAAAGATTCTAAACTGACCGACTAACTTCTTCAAAGAAACCCTATTAGCTGCACTAGCTTCTTCTGGATATTTTCCTTTTTTTCACATACTGATAAAATTCATAAGATCATGGTTTCTCATCAATTGTCATTTGCATCACTTCTTGTAATTCAAAGCAGGGTTTCTAAAAACTGTTACAACCAAAGGTTGTACCTGTATTTCTTCTGGATTTTCACACATTGAAGATAATATAGCCACCACATCTTCCATTTTATTCTTTTCTCTAACAACATGTCTGAATTTGTATTACCCGAATAGCACTTTTCTGTACTATAGAATTTCTAAATAGGGCCTCAATGCTTCTTCTTTTGTTTCCCATTCATGATGTGCTTGTTTGATAACCAGAAGTGAATCTCCTTTAATCAACACATCATTTGCCTCTAAAAAGAGAAGAGCTTCCATACCAAACATACATACTCCATATTCTACTCCATTATTAGTGATTGGAAAATCTAGCTTGTTTGACAGTGGAATTACTTCTCCATCTGGTGTACTTTTGATTACTCCGATTCCAGCACCTAATCTATTAACTGCACCATCAAAGAACATTCAACCATAGCCAATTTGTTTATAAGGAAATTTCAAATTTTCAACATAATCAGAATCTAGAGGTTGATTTGCCAGTAATTCTACCAATACACGGCCTTTGATAACCTTTTTAGTAACATACTCAATATCAAACTCTGATAATAGTGGTAACCATCTGGATAATTTCCTAACAAGACTTAGCCTTCATACAAGTACTTCATAGGATCCACCTTAGCCACTACGTATACTTTATAAGATTGGAAATAATGCCTAAGCTTCTTTGTAAGCCAACCCATTGCAACATAAGTTTTCTCCATTGATGAATATCTAGATTCATGATCTAGCAGTTTCTTGCTAAGATAATAAATTGGATATTCTTTCTTGTCTTGTTGCTCCTGATCCAGCATTGCTTCTATCGAGAACTCTTATACTGCCAAATATAATATCAGAGGCTTCCTTGGAATCAAAGGGCTCAAAGCTGGTGGATTAACCAAATAAGCCAATGCTAACTGACATATGTCATCCCACACTATTGGCTAATCTTTCTTCAAAATCTTGAAAATCGGCTCACAAACTGAAGTTAATCATGTTATGAAACAATTAACATATTGCAAAGAACCTAAAAAAGATCTAGCTTCTTTTTCTGTTTTGGGAGCAGGCATCTCTCTGATAGCTTTTGACCATCCCAAATATGCTAACTATAGTATTAGAGGGGGTGAATAGTACTTTATACCGAATATAAATTTTCACAAATTCTTTTTGAAGAAAAATAGTTCTCACTAGATAAGTACAAGTTTTATAAAAATGCAGAATTAATAAAATAGTAAAACTTACGAATGTAAATTTGCTTGGCAAAAAAAAATGTCTCCAAATGATAAAGCTAATAATTTAAATTGCAAGAATTTAAATAGGAGTAAGTATAAAAAGAGCAGGGATAGAGAAGTGAAGACATTGAAATTTATCCTGGTTTGACCCAACTGGTCTACATCTAGTCCCCAAGCCAACCGCTTGAGATTTTCACTAATATTTCTTTTATAGGTAGGAAACAAGCCTATGTTACTTTTTACGAGTTCTAGTAAAAAACTCAATACTTTTACAGGCTTAGTAGCAAACTTTTCTAAGCTCCAGTAATAAGCTCTTCCAGTGCTTTTTAAAGCTTAAGCACCAAACTTATCTTGGTATTTTTAAAGCTCAAATACCAAACTTTTATCGACGCTTTTTCAAGCTTAAGCACCAAACTTGTAAAACCTTTGTTGATCACACTATTAACAAAGTAAACCCCCCCTCACACAAATCCCTTGTGCAAAAAATACAATTCCCTTAAAATAGATATTTGAAAGAACGTGTGAACAAGATAAAGTTCTTATATCTTTTCGCACTTGCAGGAATTATGGAAGACTTGAATAAGAAACTTAGAATGTGTGAATATTGCTTTTAGTCTCCCACCTTGCTAACTTGTGTTGGTGTGCCCTAGTGCTTAGGGCATTGGATTCTTGTGTTTTGTATTATACATTAAGACTCATTATATGAATACATTATTTATGTCACATTAATAAAGGCAATTAATCTATTTCATTTATATCTTGTGTTATAATATGAGTAGATTATCCATTGATTGATAATCATAAAACTTATCCCAGGTCTATTCTAATCGTGGAAAAGAAAAGAACCACAGACTTGTATATTCGATGATTGTATGGCAGTTCTTAACTAGCCATAGTACTTGTAAAGTCAGTCATGAATATAGGTACATGTCGTTGACATGGGACTGGATCGATCTGCACAAGAAAGCCATATGGTGGTCGCTTCGTAGGTTTTTCTTGAGTAGGTCTCTTTTGTCCTCCGACCAGATTTCATTACTGGTTCACTTTGACATACACCTAACAGGTCTGTAAAAGGCTGCTAAATATGGGTATGATTGGGTGGACAAGTGAACATATTGATATTGATTATGAAGTGATGGAATTGCCACTCGGGTAACACCAAGATGATATCACTGGCCACTTGATGAGTGGGACTGATAAGTGTATGGCCATACCCAAAAAAGTTGGTTACTTATTTGATTAGTTAGTCAACTCAAGATCAAGAAATATAATAAGCCACAGAAGAGGATGACGGACACCATGCCTCTTGTTTATTCATATTGATATCGTTAGGTAAAGGACACTATGAGATTACTACCAAGTGAGTGTCTTCTAAAGACTGTTGCATCTGTGTCTTAATTGGGGACTGTAATGGTTTTGTTAGAACCCACTTACAGTCTGTGGGCCTTGGGCCTACTACCAACATAAAGACAGACCCATAGGATTATGCATATAGATCAACTGAGCTGGAACTTATAGAAATTGTGCATGTAATGTACATTGGAAGGAATGCGTTAATTAATTAGTTGACATTTGGTGTCAAGGTAATTAATTGACATTGGCTTGATTTAATTTAATTAATAAGTTTACATAATATAATTAATTAATTTATCAATTAATTGAATTACATAAAGTAAACAATTAATTAAATAATTTTCCTAAGTAGAAAAATTAAATACATGTATTGTATTTACTTAAGTGTGATTTAATTTTATTTAGGGGTAATTAAATTTAGCCAAATGGAATTAAATTACATAGTATATAGTTTTTAATTAAAGTTTATTTATTTAATTATAATTCTAGTAGGCTTGGGTTTAATTAACCTAATTAAAACCCAATTAGACAAGGTGTCTATATAAGGGCACACTTATGGAAGAAAACCCTAATTAGTTGCTGGAAATTTCAGCCAACAATAGCAGCCCCAAAACAACCAAAAATCCCAGCATTAATCTTCCATTCCTTCGCTTCTTCGGCTAGCACCGGTTCCTGCTCAATAGTTGGTCGTGCACTGGACTTTGGAGATCGCAGTTTCAAGAAACGATTATGCAACAGTCTCTAGAAGAGACGAATCCGGTGAGTTAATCTCTCTTGATTCAAATTGGTTTTATTCTAATCAATGGTAATTGGACACGATAGGTGGATTCTAGGAAATTTTAAATGGTGTATTTTCCGATGCGCCACGTTGTTTTTCGGATGACGAATCCCAACAGTGGTATCAGAGCCTAGGTTTTCTCCATTAGATTGATTGGAATTGGCTCTTGAAAGTGTTCTTGAAGAAAGAATTGGTTTCAAGTTTGTGTTTTTAGGGTTCTTATTCCATTGGTTTTGGTTTTTTATGAACCCTAGAATTATTGTTTGGGGTTTTTTATTTTTTTTCCCCAATTGGTTTCCATCTAAAATTATTGTTTTATTAATTATTTAATTTTTGATGGATAATTTTTATGATTTAATAAGTTTTAGAAAAAAATTTGGGTTGGATGGAATCATAGCTGCTGTTGTAGCGGCCTTGTGTCACGGGGTCACTCCTCGGACACCGTGGGCGCTTACGTCTACTTCTAGAAGTAAGCCAGCCAACACACTTTATATGCTAGTTCTGCATTAGGAACGAGCATGAGGCTAGATCAAGTTATAACATTTGTTTATAATAGGCACAAAGGCTAATCCGCGTTCAATACGAGAAATATCGGCACATTAGAAGGGCATAATCAATGTTAGGCACCCATTCACACATAGATAAGCATACACGAGACACATATGAAAAGTGATGCGCAAGGCTTTCATTCATATATGAATAACAAGTACATCAAACAAGTCCACACCCGTAGTAGTAGGGGGTCCTACTACGGATGGGGCATTCACAAGCACCCACGTGCGGCTGACACTAGTCTCACAAGCAACACCATGCAACTGACACTCGTTGAGACCTACCACACCCCCCTATAGTAGTCCTTATACCGCTTTCAGGGTTGGGAGGAACAACCATTAAGATGTCTCACCTATCACACTTTCACTATTCATGCTACTATTACAATGCTACTATTACAAAGTATTCCCCCCCTTTACACCCTCCCCCACTCAGAGGGTTGACGTCCTCGTCGACCTTGTCTTCTGGAATTCTTTAATCTTCTGCTTGTAGGCTTGTAGATCGTCTTCTTTCTCCCAGCTGGTTTCTTCTTCTCCTTCGGCTCTCCATCGAACGAGGTATTCCTTGTAGGTTCTCCTGGATGTTGACGCCGTACGATCTACTAGAATCTCGTCTACTTCTCTGCTGGCTGGTGCTTTCTTCGTGATTGCAGGTCTTGTACTCCTGTTCCGCTTGTCGTCGGTGGTATCTGGATGATACTGCTTCAAGTTGCTGATGTGGAAGACAGGATGGACCAACATCCATTCGGGCAAGTCCAGTTTATATGATACTGGACCTACCTTCTTGACGACTGGAATCGGTCCTTCATATTTCCTCACCAGCCTGTTGTCTCTGTTACGGAAGAATCGTAGTTGCTCCGGCAGAAGCTTCACCAACACTAGGTCACCAGCTTTGAACTCCATTGGTCGACGATCTGTATCAGCCTATTTCTTCATCCGCCTGGATGCCTTCTCCAAATGTGCTCTCGCAATCTCCTCGTTCTGCTTCCATTCCTTTGTGAAAAGATATGCTTTGGGATTCTTGCCTTTGTAAGGCATCTCGATGGAATGGGGCACCAAGGGCTGTTGACCTGTCACAATTTCAAAAGGGGTTTTGTTAGTAGCAGAGGACTTCTGGCTGTTAAAGCAAAATTGGGCCACATCTAGGAGAGATGCCCAGTTCCGTTGACTGGCACAGACAAAGTGTCGCAAATACTCCTCAAGCATGCTAATGAATCTCTCTGTCTGACCATCAGTCTATGGGTGATAAGTGGTGGACATGTTCAAGTTACTCCCCAACAGACGAAAAAGCTCCGTCCAAAAACTCCCCAAAAATCGCCCATCCCGATCACTGACAATATTCTTCGGGAGACCCCAATATTTGACCACATGTTTGAAGAAGGCCCTGGCCGTTGTTTCTGCTGAACTGTATTTGGGCATTGGAATAAAGGTTCCATATTTGGAGAACCTATCAACAACCACCAGAATGGAATCAAAATCTTCAACCCTGGGCAAACCCGTGATAAAATCCATTGACACACTCTCCCAAGGGCGTTTCGGTACTGGAAGTGGTTGAAGTAGCCCAGTAGATTTTCGCCTCTCGACTTTGTCCTGCTGACACACCAAGCATGTCTTAGTGTACTCTCTCACCTCCTCCTCCATCTTGGGCCAATAGTAGTGCTGTTGAAGCAAAGCCAACATCCGATGCCACCCCGGATGTCCCGCCCAGAGGGTATCATGACATTCCCGCATCAACATCTTCCGCAAATTGGCAACCTTCGGCACGTACACTCTTTGCTTGGTAGTCATTAATAGCTCATCACTGATCCAGAATTGCCGAGTCTTTCCCTGCCTCACCAGGTCCATTATGGCCACCGCCTGGGGGTCCTTTGAGAGTTTCTCTTGAATTAACCGTCGCACAGAGGTAGATAGCTGGCTGCTAGACAAGTGGGCTATCTGTTTTAAGACTGCCAGATCTGCCTTACGACTCAGCGCTTCTGCCACCTGATTTGACTTTCCTGTGTGGTGCTCCAGTACAAAATCGAATTCGGCAAAGAATTCCTGCCAGCGAGCTTGCTTTCATGACAAAGTCTGTTGGGTAAGGAAGTGGCTCACTGCTGCATTGTCTGTCTTCACCACAAACCTAGATCCCAGCAAATAATGCCTCCAAACTTGTAAGCAATGAACGACGGCCAGTAACTCTTTTTCATGCGTGGAATACCGCCGTTCGGAATCATTCAACTTCCGGCTCTCAAAGGCAATAGGATGTCCCTCCTGCATGATGACTCCCCCCAAAGCAAAATCTGATGCATCCGTCTGAACTTCGAACGGTTTGGCCATGTCAGGCAGGGCTAGAATTGGTTCTTCTAGGATTGCTTTCTTCAACTTCTCGAAAGCTTCTTGGCATTCTTCTGTCCAGACCCATTTCTTCTCCTTCTTCAACAAGTCGGTGAGGGGGACCACCTTCTGCGAGTACCCTTCAACAAATCTTCGGTAGTAATTGGCCAGTCCCAAAAAGGATCTCAATTCTGGAACATTCCCAGGTGTCCGCCATTCTAAAATAGCTTTCACCTTAGTTTGATCCATGCGAATCCTGCCTTGTTCGATCGCGTGGCTAAGAAACTTGATGCTTGTCTGCCCAAAAGCACACTTTTCTCTCTTCAGAAAAAGCTGATTCTCCCTCAGCTTCATAAACACTAGCTTCAAGTGTTCTCGGTGCTCCTCCAGGGTGGTACTGTATACCACGATGTCATCCAGATACACCACCACGAACTGATCTAGATATTCCCTGAATACCTGGTTCACGAGAGTACAAAAGGTGGCTGGAGCATTTGTTAGTCCAAAGGGCATAACCAAAAATTCAAATGAGCCATACCGGGTTACACAGGTGGTTTTGAATACGTCTTCCTCTTTCACGCGCACCTGGTAATATCCCGAACGCAGATCAAGCTTGGTGAAGTACTTTGCCCCACTAAGTTGATCGAATAAATCAGCTACCAGGGGAATAGGATACTTGTTGCGCACTGTGATCTTGTTGAGGGCTCGATAATCCACACACAGTCTTAAACTCCCATCCGCCTTCTTCTGAAATAACACAGGGGCGCCAAAGGGAGAGTTTGAAGGTCGAATAAACCCTGCCTCCAAGAGTTCACCCAATTGCTTCCGTAGTTCTGCCAACTCGGGAGGGGCCATTCTGTAGGGAGCCCTTGCTTGCGGCTTCATTCCCGGAAGCAAGTCTATTTCATGATCTACTCCCCTCTTTGGTGGCAAAGTCTTTGGCAAATTCTCTGGCATGATGTCTCGGAATTCCCTCATCACATCTTCAAGCACTGTGGGAACCCTGGAGTCTTCATCAGGATGACAGCCTAGAGGGACTACCACATAAGAGCTTTCCCCTTTTTTCACTCCCTTCTTGAACTGGAGTGCCGAAATACACTTCTTCTCCGAAATGGGACTCATGGTCATCGGCACGACACAAGGATTCTGGTTCATGAAGAGGAGGCAACTGGCGGAGGCCATAGGAACCGCAAAACTCTCCTTCAAGAAGTCCATTCCTAGGACCACATCAAAATCATCCATTGGTACCACTGTGAAGTCCATCGTGCCGGACCAGGGTCCCAACTTGCAAGATATGTTCTGTGCTACCCCCAGTATCTCTCGGGCTGGAGAGTTGACAGCTTTGATCCTCCCTACTTCCTTTCTGATGGGTAGACCCAACCGAGCGGACTCAGCTCCTGACACAAAGTTATCTGTGGCTCCTGTGTCAATCATGGCCCGGGTGGCCTTCCCATTGATGGTTAACTCCACATACATTAGCCCCTTTTCTCTCTTCTGATTTGTAGCCTTCACCTGCTTCTCTAGGGCGGAGAGGAATCGCAAAGACCCCATGGCCGAAGGTTCTGATCCTTCAGGCCCAGCATCGGCCTTGTTCTCCTCTTCGGTCCACTCCGAAACTAAAGCACTGACAGCACTCCGATGCGGGCACTCTGCCATCCTATGAGGCCCCTTACATAGAAAACAAGAAATGTTTCGACCACTGAAAGCAGGTTGTTTAGACATAAAGTTCTTCGAAGGACCACCTGACTCATTGTTGAACGGGGTATTTCTCCTTTCACCCCAGCTCCGGCGATTACTCCCCTCCGACACTAGAGTCGGGCAGCCTCCTGACAAAGAACTACTACGTTCACCTCCTGCCCCCATTGGTTTTGTCCACTTGCTTGGTCTCGTCTCCGGCCCTGAGGTGGGAGGTTGCTTCCTCTTCCTAAGATTATCCGAGAAGTCATCTAAACTTTCTGCCACCATAATAGCAGTCGCATGGTCTCGGACGTCACGGCGGAGCATTTTGACTACCCCTAGTGATTCCTCAACCCTTTTGCCACATTCAAATACTGTAGCCGAAAGGTGTTCCGGAGCTATTTCGGCCCATTGTCTCTCCAGGGCCTCAATGCGCTTCAACGCCTCAGAGTTTGACATCTTGTCTCTCGCCAAACAGAACCGTGCTCTGATACCAAATGTCACGGGGTCACTCCTCGGACACCGTGGGCGCTTACGTCTACTTCTAGAAGTAAGCCAGCCAACACACTTTATATGCTAGTTCTGCATTAGGAACGAGCATGAGGTTAGATCAAGTTATAACATTTGTTTATAATAGGCACAAAGGCTAATCCGCGTTCAATACGAGAAATATCGGCACATTAGAAGGGCATAATCAATGTTAGGCACCCATTCACACATAGATAAGCATACACGAGACACATATGAAAAGTGATGCGCAAGGCTTTCATTCATATATGAATAACAAGTACATCAAACAAGTCCACACCCGTAGTAGTAGGGGGTCCTACTACGGATGGGGCATTCACAAGCACCCACGTGCGGCTGACACTAGTCTCACAAGCAACACCGTGCAACTGACACTCGTTGAGACCTGCCACACCCCCCTATAGTAGTCCTTATACCGCTTTCAGGGTTGGGAGGAATAACCATCAAGATGTCTCACCTACCACACTTTCACTATTCATGCTACTATTACAATGCTACTATTACAAAGTATTCCCCCCCTTTACATGATGCTACTATTGCAATGCTACTATTACAAAGTATTCCCCCCCTTTACACACTGCTGCCCAACTGGGACAGCAGCGCCGTGCGCGGAGTTTGGGTCCAGTTTTGGATTTTGCGGGTATTTTTTTTATCCCAGGCCCTAAAGCAAATTAAATTAAATTTTTTAAATTAATTTGTATTTAAATTGTTTATTTTGTTGGCATGCATATTTAATTTAATTGTTTGCATATTAAATTGAATATGGATTTTATGAAATTGGCCTAATAAACGTAACACCGGTTAAAATTAAGAGGGCTAAATTTTAAATTTGTGACAACTCAAATTCAAGTGGGAGCAAAATTGTTAATTTTGCATTTATGGATGTTATCCATTGGGCCTTTATGGGCCTTAATCACATTTGTTAAAATTGGCGATTTCACCCTAAGTAACTCGGCTTAACATTTATATTTGTAATTTGGACATGCATCATATTGGTATGTATGTGCACGACAGGTACTTTGTTTGAAATATGATGTTGAGTTCTATGGGTCCTAAATTATTATCTGTTGTAATTTGATTTTGGGAATTATGGCCTGCGTGCCATTTTCTTCTTGTGATGTAATTTTAGAATAGATTTTATTTAAAATAAAATTGTTGTAATTGCATCAAGTATGGAGGAAGGGCCAGATGGAGCAAGCCCATGGTGGGAGCCTAAGAAGGATTGCAGTCCGGCCTATGAAGAATCAGATAGGATATGTAGTTTTTCATTAGGTTGTAATTAAAGGCCCATAAGATCTTATTTATTTTAAATGAAGTATGCTATTGCATTTGTAATATAATATAGATGTATGGATCACCAAATTATTACCTGCGTTTATGCAGGCTAAGCCGTATCACTTAATTATAATCCGGAAATTAAAATATTGAGTCGTTTAAAAGTGCTTCCCACATTCACACCTCTTCCTCCCATTGATGCTGCAATGTGCGCCACGTCCTAGCTGGGTACATTTTAGTATTCGATGGGCCGTCGAGGGTTAGAATGCTTGGTATGGTTAACATGTGAATGGTGGTTTGACTCAATATGGGTAGCATTAGCTTAGAGCGGGCCCTAATCACAGATGGGTAAAGTGTTAATAAGCCCATCAAACCAAGAGTCCTTCGAGGAAGGATTGGATAGGTTGTCCTACCAAACAAATCAATGGTTGGTTAGCAAGCCCTAGTTCGGCCAATCATTGATAAGTTGTGGATCTTGGTCAAGTCAGCCAATTAACATCACCAACAAACAAATTACAATCAGATTATTAATTTGAATTGGCTTAAAAGTCCTTTATTTCTAACTCAAGCAATGATTTCTTCCATGTAGATAATCCCATTTCACATTAGCAATTTAAAATGGCTGCAACAAATAACAACTCACTCTCACTTAGGTCACCCTTGGAGAAGGAGAAGCTTTCGGGGACCAACTTCCTGGACTGGGCTAGGAACTTGCAAATAGTTCTTAGACAAGAGTCCAAGGAGTATGTACTGAATGCTCCTTTACCAGCTAACCCTCCTGCAGGTCGAGGCGTCACCACAGCGATGGTAGAGCAGTACGACCGGCACGTGAGGGATGACTAAGATGTCTCGTGCCTCATGCTGGGTACCATGGCTTCTGATCTTCATAAGCAGTTCATGGACGAGCATGCTTATGAGATGATGGATCAGCTTAAAAAGATGTTCCAAAATCAGGCTCATCAGGAACGTTACCTGACAACTAAGGCACTTTGCACGACTGCAAAGGCAGCCGGGGCTTCTATTAGCACTTATGTGCTAAAGTTGAAGGGGTATATTGATACACTTACCCGCCTCAGCTCACCAGTTCCGTAGGACTTAGCAGCATACATTATTCTTCGGTCACTTCCTGAGTCTTACAACCAGTTTATCATGAGCTACCATATGCAAGGGTTCGATAAATCAGTTGTTGAGCTGCATGGCATGCTCAAGCTTGCTGAGCAGTCTCTTAAGAAGACTCCTGAAGTTTTACTGGCAAAAAAGGGCAATACACCCATTGTTAAGGGAAAGGCCAGATCGAAAGCCAAGGCTAAGGCCCAAAAGGCCAAGGCTAAGGGCAAAAAGGTGGTGGCCCAACCTAAAGCAAGGGTTGCTTCTCTTGATGATGTCTGCCATAAGTGTCATGAGAAGGGGCACTGCAAGAGCTCATGTCTAAAGCTGAGGGAGCAACTGAAGGGCAAAACTGCTGCTTCAGTTATTTATGTTGTTGAGATTAATTTAGCTATTTCTACATCTTAGGTCTTGGACACTGGATGTGGATCTCACATTTGTTCAAATGTGCAGGGTCTAAGAAATAGGAGATTACTAGCATTTGGAGAAGTAGATCTTCAAGTCGGAAATGGTGCTCGGGTTCAGGCCATGGAAATCGGAATTATTTCTTAGAGATGCCTAGTGGACTTGTTTTGGAACTAAGAAACTGTTATTTTGTACCTGCGATGCACAGGAATATTATTTCTGTTTCTTTGTTGTATATTTCTGGTTTTGTATTTAATATTGGATATGGTAGAATTTCTATGCAATGTGGCAATATTATTTATGGAACAGCATTTCTTAAAAATGCCTTATATATCCTTGATCTAAAACATGAAAGTTCAATCTATAACATAAATACTAAAAGGATTAAACAAAATGAAATTAATCCTACTTACATCTGGCATTGTCGACTTAGCCATATAAATGAGAAGTGCATAGCTAGGCTTCACTCTAGTGGAGTGCTAGGGTCATTTGACATCCAATCTTATGACACATGCGAATCTTGTTGGAGAGGCAAGATGACAAAGGTACCTTTTAGCCAGACTGCTGAAAGGGCCTCAGAGCTACTGGAGCTGATACATTCCGATGTATGTGGCCCAATGAGCACCAGTGGTAAATCTGGTTTTCTGTACTTCGTCACCTTCACGGATGACTTCAGTAGATGCAGTTATGTGTATCTAATGGAGCATAAGTCTGAGACTCTTCAAAGGTTCAAGGACTTTAAGAATGAAGTAGAAAACCAACTTGGCAAGAAAATAAAAGCACTTCGGTCTGACTGAGGGGGTGAATATTTGAGCCAAGAGTTCGACTCGTTTTTGAGAGGGTGTGGGATTATATCCCAACTCACTCCTCCTAGAACACCTCAGTGGAATGGAGTGTCAGAAAGGAGGAATAGGACCTTGCCAGACATGGTCTGCTCGATGATGAGTCATGCTACACTCCCTGTCTCCTTTTAGGGATATGCTTTAGAGACAGCTGCTTACATTCTTAATAATACACCAAGTAAGGAAGTTGAAGGAACACCGTATGAACTATGGAAGGGCTGAAAGCCCAATGTTTCCTCCTTGAAGTGGCAAACTCGAGTCCAAATCTGTCAAGTGCCAGTTTGTAGGTTACCTTAAGGAAACTAAGGGTTATTACTTCTACAATCTGGCGGAAAACAAAGTTTCCATAGGCAGAAATGCAGTCTTCTTGGACAAGGAATTCCATTCCAAGAGAGACAGGGGGAGAAATGTTGAACTTTCAGAAGTTCAAGACTCATAAACTCCTGCAGCTACTGCTAAGGATGCTTCGGGAACCGATCTGACTACTCAAGAAATTGAGGAACCAGAACCGGTTACACAGGACCTTAGAAGGTCTAGTAGGACACGTCATCAGCCAGAGAGGTATTCCTTTCTTATGACTGATGATGGGGACCATATGGTCGTTGACCAAGAGGAGCCTAGGACCTATCAGGAGGCTATTGAAAGCCCACACTTAGATCAATGGTGCAAAGCCATGGAGGTTGAGATGCAATCTATGCACGATAACCAAGTATGGAACTTGGTGGATCCACCTCCGGATGCTAAGATGATAGGTTGCAAGTGGTGTTTCAAGTTAAAGGCTGATAACACCTTTAAGGGGCAATTGGTGGCAAAAGGATTCAAGCAAGTTCAAGGAATTAACTATGATGAAACCTTTTCACCAGTTGCTATGCTCAAATCCATTAGGATACTACTAGCCATAGCCACATGATATGATTATGAGATATGGCAGATGGATGTTAAGACCGCTTTCCATAATGGAAAGCTACTCGAGGATGTGTACATGGCACAACCTGAGGATTTTATCGATCCAAAGTATCCAAACCGGGTATGCAAGCTTCAAAGATCCATTTATGGATTGAAGCAAGCATCGAGGTCATGGAATCAGAGATTCAATGAGGCCATTACGGAATATGGCTTCACACAGAATTCCAATGAGCCCTATGTGTATAAGATGGTTAGTGGGAGTGTTTCCACCTTCCTAGTGCTGTATGTTGATGACATCCTTATCATTGGAGGTGACATACCAACACTGCAAGGGGTTAAGCAGTGGTTGAGTCGGTGCTTCGCAATGAAGGACTTAGTTAGGCCACGTACATTGACAAGGTTCTGAAAAGATTCAGTATGGACAAGGCAAAGAAAGGATTCTTGCTTATGCACCATAGGTTGAAGCTGAGTAAGAAAGATGGTCCTAAAAGAAAGAAGGACCGGGAGAACATGAAAAGATCCCTTATGAATCTACTATTGGATCTATCATGTACTCCATGTTATGTACGAGGCCTGATGTCGCATTTGCACTAAGTATAACTAGCCGGTACCAGTCGGACCCTAGGAAGGAACACTGGAAGGCTGTCAAGGCAATTCTGAAGTACCTTAATCGGACTAAGGATGCTTTCTTAGTGTATAAAGGTCAAGATGAGCTGGTAGTGTCAGGTTACATTGATGCAAGCTTTGAGACCGATGAGGATGAGAACCAGTCATAGTCTGGTTATGTTTTTCTCCTAAATGGTGGTGCCATTAGTTGGAGGTCCTCAAAGCAGGCCACCATTACTGACTCTACAATGGAAGCTGAGTACATAGCTGCGTGCGAAGCTGCAAAGGAAGCTGTTTGGATCAAGAAATTCATAACTGAGTTGGGAGTAGTAACTACAATCCTAGACCCAGTTGATGTTTTTTGTGACAACAAAGGGGCCATCGCACAAGCTAAGGAGCCCCGGTCACACAAGAGATCCAAACATGTGCTCAGAAAGTTTCACCTCATTTGGGAGATCATGAACAGAGGTGACATATCATTGCAGAGGGTTGACACCAAGAATAATGTCGCTGATCCATTGACCAAAGCGCTGCCGCAGACACAACACGATGGTCATACTAGATCTATAGGAATTAGGGCAATGCCCACTTGGAACTAGTGCAAGTGGGAGATTGTTAGTGTGCCCTAGTTCTTAGGGCATTGGATTCTTATGTTTTGTATTATTCATTAAGACTCATTGTATGAATACATTATTTCTGTCACATTAATAAAGGCAATTAATCTATTTCATTTATATCTTATGCTATAATATGAGTATAGTATCCATTGATTGATAATCATAAAACTTATCCCAGGTCTGTTTTAATCGTGGGAACGAATAGAACCACAGACTTGTATATTCGATGACTATATGGTAGTTCTTAACTAGCCATAGTACTTGTAAAGTCAGTCATGAATATAGGTACATGTCGTTGATATAGGACTAGATCGATCCGCACAAGAAAGCCATATGGTTGTCGCGTCATAGGTCTTTCTTGAGTAGGTCTCTTTTGTCCTCAGACCAGATTTCATTATAGTATCAATATGGAATCTGGTTCACTTTGACGTATACCTAACAGGTCTGTAAAAGGATGCTAAATATGGGTATGATTGGGTGGACAGGTGAACATTTTGATATTGATGATGAAGTGATGGAATTGCCACTCAGGTAACACCGAGATAATATCACTGGCCACTTGATGAGTGAGACTGATAAGTGTATGGCCATACCCAAATAAGTTGGTTTCTTATTTGATTAATCAGTCAACTCAAGATCAAGAAATATAATAAACAACAGAAGAGGATGATGGACACCGTGCCTCTTGTTTATTCATATCGATATCGTTAGGCAAAGGACACTATGAGATTACTACCGAGTGAGTGTCTTGTAAAGACTGCTGCATCTCTATCTTAATTAGGGACTGTAATGGTTTGCTAGAACTGACTTACAGTCTATGGGCCTTGGGCCTACTACCAACATAAAGACAGACCCATAGAATCATGCACATAGATCAACTGAGCCGGAACTTATAGAAATTGTGCATGTACTGTACATTGTAAGGAATGCGTTAATTAATTAGTTGACATTTGCTGTCAAGGTAATTAATTAACATTGGATTGATTTAATTTAATTAATAAGTTTACATAATGTAATTAATTAATTTATCAATTAATTGAATTACATAAAGTAAAAGATTAATTAAATAATTTTCCTAAGTAGGAAAATTAAATACATGTATTGTATTTATTTAAGTATGATTTAATTTATTTAGGAGTAATTAAATTTAGCCAAATGGAATTAAATTACATAGTATATACTTTTTAATTAAAGTTTATTTATGTAATTATAATTCTAGTGGGCTTGGGTTTAATTAACCTAATTAAAACCTAATTAGACAATGTGTCTATATAAGGGCACACTTAAGGAAGAAAACCTTAATTCAACCGTAATTAATTGTTGGAAATTTCAACCACAAATAGGAACCCCAAAATAGCCGAAAATCCCAGCATTAATTCTTCATTCCTTTGCATCTTTGGTTAGCACCGGTTCTCACTCAATAATTGGTCGTGCATCAGACTTTGGAGATCACAGTTTCAAGAAACAATTCCGTTGCAGTCTCTAGAAGAGACGAATCCGGTGAGTTAATCTCTCTTGATTTAAATTGGTTTTTTTCTAATCAATGGTAATTGGACACGATAGGTGGATTCTAGGAAATTTTAAACGGTGTATTTTCTGTTGCGCCACATTATTTTTCCGATGACGAATCCTAACAACTTGAACTTCATTTCTCTATATCGGTGATGGAATGCTTCATGGAATGAAGAAATGGCTGTTTCATCCAAGTCATAAAGGAGATATGGCAGTTGATTTCAAGTCATGAAGAGAATATGGCAGTTATGTTCACGTCACAAGCAAAGAAGATGTTGAATACACCTAATAAGCTATGTATGGTTGTTTGTTTTAAGTAACAAGCTGATATGATTGTTGATCTCATGCAACAAGAGATTATGGCAGTTGAAGTCACCTCCTGAAGAGAGTGTATTTGTTGTTTGTAACTCTTGAAGGTAGATTTGCAATTGATTTCAATCTCATAAGAATGAGATGACATTTGTATGTATTTCACAAAGAAAAAGTTGAAACCATCTCATGACCTAAATATGGCCATTTGTCATAAATGAGAAGATGACATGGCTATTAGATTCATCTTATAAGTAATTGTTGTTTTATGACTTGTAGAGACATTTAGCTCTTGAAAGGACTTGAACATTCTAAGTCATAAGACTCATATTTCTTGTGAAGAAATATACATAAAGAGCATTAGTATTTCTTTATGATCTTTGTAAGGCATTTTATCCTTTTGTAGTAGATATTCAATCTTTGTTAATTGTAATTAAGAATAATTACATTTTCTTTTTATGTCAACCTTTTTGCGATCATCAAAATGTAAGTCTATAGCTTTGGTTTTTGTTAGGATCCATTTCTTTTCCTCTCTGGCTAACCACATGGTGTAAAAATTTCCTTGATGATACTCACAATAAACACTTCTTGGAATTAAGCTAGAGATTATATTTCTCAATGTGTGTTAAGAATATATCAAGGATAGCATGGTACTCTTCTTAGGTCATTGATTTAACCAGCATATCATTGACATATACTTCAACTTCCTTATGAATCATGTCATGCAATAGTGTTGTAACAACCATCTAATAAGTGGCTCCAACATTCTTCATCCTAAATGGCATTACTTTGTAACAAAAAGTTCCCTATTTTACGATGAAATATTTTTTTAACTTTATCTATCACATCCATCAGAATTTGATTATACCTCGAAAAACATCTAGAAAGGAGTGCATTGTAATTTTATGAGTTAGCAAGAAATTATCTTTTGGAGAAGCTTTATTCAAGAAAAACATCTAGAAAGGAATGCATTGTAGTTTTATGAGTTAGCAAGAAACTATCTTTGGAGAAGCTTTATTCAAGTCTCTGTAGTCTAGACAAACCTTGACTCTTCCATCTTTCTTGGCAATAGGCACAATATTGGCTTACCATTGTATGAATTCTACTACTTCTAGGAACTTGGCTTCAATATGCTTTGCTATCTCTTCTTTAACTAGTGTAGCCCATTTTGGTCTTAGTCTTCTTAATTTCTGCTTAACTAGCCTATATTAACTCCTTAGGAATTTTGTGCACTGCTATCTCTCTATTAACTCCTGACATGTCTTCATCCTACCAAGCGAAAGCCCCTACATGTTTCTTTATTACATTTGGTAATTCTTTATCTTCTTTAGAATTAAGATCATGTGAAATGTATACCATTTTAGGTTTTTCATTTATACCTATGTTGATTTCATGCAATGTAGTGTTATGTATGCTAAATATGCCTAATGGAGTTTCACATTCATGCACAGACTTATCAGGATAAACATCAAACAAGTAAGTAAACTGGGATTTCATTGCATTAACCTTATTATACAATACATTATCCATGCTGAAAATAGAAGAAACATATATAACAAAATCACTTTCATCCTCCACAGAAGGAGAGCCTTTAGTTCGTTCATCTTCCTTGAAAGACACATTTAGAATGCCATCAACATCAGCAGCCAACTCTGACTCTTGTGCTTCAGAAAGAGTAGCTTTCACAACTTTCTCAATTTCAACTAACTGAGCTTTAGCTTTTTTCATAATTTCTACAATTTTTGTAACTATAGAATTCATACTTTCTTTGTTCATTAAGACTCTTAAGATCATTTGACCTAGCCTTAGCAAATGCATTGTTTATAGTAACCGTTAATGCTTTAGCAATAACATTAGTAGCTTCATAACAAACAATTTGTTTAACATCCTTCTCAGACACATACTTCTCAGCAAAAAAATATTCCTTCTTCATATTAGATTCTTCTACCATCTCCACTGCTTTTCCTCAACTTTCTTCTGAAAAATAATAGGCTTCGGGAAAAATTTTTCTTCACTTAACTCTGGTGCAACAGGTTGTTCCAAACTTTTCTCAAAATCAACAACATCAGCAAATATTTCAAAACCAGGTGAAACTTCACCATTCACTTCCATAGGCTTTGCTTGTCCTTGATATAGTGATTCACTAACTTTGATAAATGGCTTCACAAAAAACTTGTCATTTTTTCCTTTCTTCAATTTTTTCTTTTCACATAGCTCTACTTCATATCCAGAACTAAATTGGTGAGATTCCCTAAAATAAATTTTGAATTTGGGTACACCTTGTAAATTTGCTCCTATACCCATTCCTGGAACAAAATTCTGATTGTATAGATATCGAGACAACCACTTGGGCATATAATTATTATAAATCACTATAAAAGCATCTGTCACTTCCTCACTAATCATAGCCACTTGAAATCCACCGGAAGGTAGAACTTTTCAATTCAAAGCAGCAACCATAAACGAAGCATCATCTGCAACTGTAACAATTCTATCACCCACGAGCAAATTTATGTTCTGGTGAAGTGTGGATGGAACACCACCCAACAGATGGAACCATAATCTTCCTAACAATAAAGAGAAAGGAGATTGGAATATAGATCATAGTAAAAGTTGCCACAAACTTGACGAAGCCAACTTCAATCTCAGCTTCAAATGTACTGATCATAGTATGTTTTGAGTCATCATAACCCTGAATTACAGTTGAAGACTTCTTCAAAACATCTTTATTTAATCCAAGATGTAGAAATATGATCCTGAGACAAATATCAAAGCTGACATGTCATCTACCATAACACATGGCATGACATTTATGCAAAATGTTTGCTCTCACATAAATAGCTTTGTTGTGCATCTTATCTTCTTCTGGCTAGTGTTTCTCACTGAATACATATAAGGATGAACTTAATTAACTTTTTTCAACATGCAACCTATTGCTTCAGGCAAGGTAATCAGAGATTCTTAGATAATTTCTTTACAAGTACAGCTCTATGCTCCTTAGATTCTAAAATTAAGTGACATAAACTTGCTTGTGCTGGAGCCTTTTTCAACTGAAAATAATAAAATCTCCTTTCTTAACTTCCTCTAATGGTGCAAAACTACTCAACCCTTCAGAGGTGCCTTACTACTCTCTTGAAAAACAGGCTAAGGCTGATAAACTCTTCCACTTCTAGTGACATTTCTAACTTCTGCAGGCTCTAGCTTTGCTACATTAGCTTTACTGACACTGTGATTATGTAGTATTCTTCATATTAATCTTATGAGTTAAGATCATCTAAACTCACTGATCCATCTTTCTTCTATTTCTTGCCCACTGAATTACTACCTTCTTATTCAACTTTACTAATTACCACTGATTGGACATTGGGATTGGCATGTAGAATCTGAGCAAATACAAAATTAGATTGCTCACGAAAGAGGATTGGTTCTAGTGCTTGGCTTAGTAGGTTGAATCAATTTTCGTTCATCAATTAATTTCTGTATAGCATCTCTCAACTTGTAAGAAATTGTTAATTTTATGACCAACAACAACATGGTATGCATAAAAATTATCTTTATCCTCATCAGCTGGCTTTTCAAAAGGCTTCAACGAAGACAATAAACCTCCATTTCTAGATTTTGCAAAGATCTAGGACAATGACTTAGGTCAAGGAGAAATCTCTATACTTCTAGACTTCTTTTCTTGTTTAGACTGTTGAGTCACCGTAACTACTTCAAATCGATGTGCTTTTGATGTCAGTTATGCACACTTACTCATAGAACTAGAACTACTACCTAAACCAGATGAACCAACAACTTTATCCCTATACTTCTGTCGCTTGTTGAATGCTTGTCACTTTCATCCATATCAATTCGACTAGCCATCTTATAAACATCTTCAAGAGTATTAAACACTAAAAACATTGTTGCTTCTCTATATATTTCACTACTACTAGCAATCAGCTTCAAAATAAGCTCATCCCCATCAAGACAATTTTTCAACTATATGACTTTGCAATCCACCTATTGTAATATTCAACAAAAGGCTCATTGGGCTTTTGTTTCACCATCTCTAAGTCATGCGACTTCACCGGTATCTTGGATTGAAACTATAGTATTTTATAAAAGCTGCTGACAAACTTTCCCAATCTAGCTGAGTTTCCTCTAGCGATGCATTATACCATAACAAAGCTCCTTCCTCTAATGTTATTGAGAAGAGATTATCCAACTATAGGCTTTGTTGCTCCCGCAATCAACATCACATGGACATATTGATTAATATGCATCGCAGGTGAACCAATCCCCTTGTACTTTGACATTCTAGGCATCTGAAAACCCACAGTAAAGATATCAATTCCCTAACTTATTATGAGTATGGATTTTTGTTCGACCTCTATGATGAAGCTTTACGGTTATCCTTTATCTTAAGTTGTCCAGAATACTAGCCCGAGAAGCAAGGAATGGATTGGGACAAAATGAACCAAAAACTATCGGAATTGAAAAGGAGTGCTTTCACTTTGAAGGATAGGCCGTACGGCCTGAGTGAAAGGAGGCACGACCCAATTAATAGGGGTTAAGCTATGGAAGAGAGCTGTTTAAAGTGGATACAGTTGTATTTCCAGAAGAGCTGTACGGCTTAAAGGTAAGGCCATACTACCTAATTTTGAGAATAGAAGGGCTGTATGGCCCATCTCCAAAGGCTGAAAATCGTAGAATCCAATTGCCCCACTTGAAAGAGTATAAAAAGAGTTTTTCTTGAAATGTGGAAATAGGACCATTATTACAAACTTCAACAAACATCACAGCAAGCTTAAGCAAAGAAATTCTCTCCCTAAGCCAAGACACTACATGGCCTATCTTCATCCCCTTCTCCACCTTCACCTTCAAGCTTCTTCATCTTCAATCTTTAAAACCCACATGGCCCATCGGTCTTTAATCCTTTTCCAATGTTAAAACTTTATTTTAGCATGTAGAGAAGCTATAGATCAAGGCTATCCGTGACTGCTTTCAGTTCTTGGTGAGTTCTTATTCTTTTCCCTGAGTTAGAATCGGTTTTAAGCTTCAAGGATCAGATTCGGACAATTCAATCGAACCCTGGATAAATACATTAAAGGTAACTTTTAAGAGGTCATAAAATCAAAGCTTTCCATTCTTGCATTGTTTAATATGTTTATGATGTATTTATCCTACTGCAAATGTAAAAAAAGTTTCTATAAGTTTTAAAATTAGGCTGTATAGCCTATCTTTTAGGCCGCACAGCCTTTCTTGAGATGGATTTAAGCCGGACGACTCATTTATGACCTATGAGTCTTGCAGTTGAAATTCCTTTGTTTTTTAGGATCTTTGATTTTGTGTTGGGATGAAAAATCCTCGATTTTTGAGTCTAATGCATTGGTAGACCCCCAAAAGGATACCAAAATCCAAAAGGAGAAAATAAAAAAATGAACTTCTATATGTTAAAATAAAAAATCAAAAGTCCATTTTCCTGTTAAGGATAGGCCGCATGGCCTTATTTTCTGGAAAAGTAGAGCGATACAACTTTGTTCATATGGACTTGAGCCATATTATCCAATCTTACCTGGGATCAATGAGGCACTGTTTCTCCCCGTATTGAGCCAAACGACCCATCCTTTGACTCCTTTGAGTCGTACAGCTCATCCCTTGAGCCATACAGCTCTTCATTTTTTTCCTAGCATTATTTCCATTTCTCATTCATTTATTTATGCATTCGTCAATCCTTAAGAACTTGATTTTGGGTGTTTTTATGCTTTCTAACTTAGTTTAATTTCAAAGCATTTTTTACGACTCAAATGAAAGGGATTTTCGACAAATTCCTAGATATCCAACCCACTATGGAATGCTCAATAATAATGAGATTGGCAAAACTATTTTCCAAGACTGTTTTCTCCAACCAAAAATATAGGGCATTTATAAAATTGTTTTTCAGGTCTAATCCGGTAAACTTGTCGGTTTTCTCGGTTATCCTTTAAATGCTTGACCCCGAGCTATATGGATCTCCCATTCTGTCCTATCTGAATCCAACGTGTATATATTTTGTTCCTGCCACTAACCTTTGTTTTGCAAGTAGATATACGTTAAGTTAGATGTATGCTAGCTTTCTATTTTTAGAATAAACTAGGAGTTTATTTCCCCTGTCCCATTTTATCAATTGTGTCCCCTAGGTTAGTCTCTTCAATTTGGTTGTAATAATTTTATTTCCTGAATTTATTTATCACTTTCTAAATTCATTTATAGCTTTCTGTATGAGCATATAGCATATAACTAGGGTTGAATACTGAATAGGGAATTAAATAATAAATAGTGCATAATTGTTATAGTTAAAGTTATTTCAGAGTAAAGCAGAATAAATGGTTTTGCTCGAACCAGAATCTCTATCTTAAAGGTATAGGAATACCTGTCAGGCTTGGCTATACCACAATTTCCCAGTAAGAGCTGAACCGGGTGGTGACTCTTGCCAACCTTTAAGGCGCGTGGAAATGGTTTCGTACATTCTTCTTTGTCTCAACTTTCTTTCTTAAACTCTTTTCTATATGATCCCTCAAAACTGGTTTTCATTTTAAAAAAACAATATCCAAAAACCCTCTGGCACTGGCCTCACGGCCACGCTTATCTCGAGGATTGGTCACTCACAGTGGCAACTCCACTGGGGATGATTTTTTATAAAATCAATAGAAAAAAACTGAAAATGCTTTATGCAAAATAACTTAACCTTACCATTTTGCTCTCTTTTTCGCATCATATCATGGCACTTATGCACACACATTCATGAAATTACCTTATTCACCCTGATATACTATTGAAGTGTCACTGAAAGACTGAAAGCTCTTTGGGACATAGATATGGTGTATCACTTATATCCTATTACAAACCCCTCTGTTCGAACCTTTGAGTAGAGAGAAGTTAGGAGTATATCTTCCTAGGGGAATATTGATGTTAACCTTGGCATGACCTGAACTCATATAGAAAGCCTTAGTAATCTCCCAATAGGGTATCTAAAACTTCAAAATTATATTTTTGAGAGATGCCTTTGTTATCCCCCAATGATAACAAAGACACCCAACACCT
Organism: Euphorbia tirucalli; assembly: GCA_039660915.1. Taxonomy (NCBI): domain Eukaryota; kingdom Viridiplantae; phylum Streptophyta; class Magnoliopsida; order Malpighiales; family Euphorbiaceae; genus Euphorbia; species Euphorbia tirucalli. The sequence goes on along the minus strand of CM077639.1, from coordinate 55,816,167 downwards.
AGGGAAGTGTAAATTGATCAATCATGGAAGAGATAAGGTTAGAAAGGTGTGCATCTTTATGCTTCCACTAAAATGTTTGTTCGATGTGTAGGGTTTGTTTCTTTATCCCATTACACAAAACATGATGCATGCCATACATACATGACTAATCCCTTTTACGTAGCCATCTATTACTTCATATGAAATAATACATATCAAATGCATCCGCATCCAGAGCATCGTCGTTTAGACAAGTCCCTGTAGTATCTTGCATAGGCACACAAGTGCCGACACTATCAATCCCCATATTTTGAAATCATACAGTGAATGCACTATTTTAAACCTTCATTTTAAACCACCCTTATTTGAACCTGTGCAGCGGATGCACTATCAAACCTTTATTTTGAAATCATGCAGTGAATGTGTTGTTTTAAACCCTCATTTCAAACCCCTATCGCGGACACATTATCAAACCCTTATTTTGAAATCATACAGTGAATGCGCTATTTTAAACCATCATTTCAAACCCTTATTTTAAACGTGTGCAGCGGATGCATTATCAAACCCTTATTTTGAAATCATGCAATGAACGTGTAGTTTTAAACCCTCATTTGAACTCTCATTTGAACTCTCATTCTAAATCCTTAGTTTAACCCCGTGTAATGGTTGCACTATCAAATCCTTATTTTAAACCCGTGCAATGGTTGCACTATCAAACCCTTATTTGAACTCGTGTAATAAGCACCATTTTAAACCTATACAGTGGTTGCACTATCGAACTTTTCACATTTCCTAGTCTGCATTTAGACCATGGGAAGTAACTTCTCACAAGCAGTGTCTTACTTTGACTCGTGGGCACCTTGTATGTCATCTTTCCATGGTGTAAACTTATACACCTTATCCCATTGTGACAATTCTTTCGTAAGTATTGTCTTGCCCTAATTCATGGATCCCTATGTGTCATTTATCCGTTGGGCATAAAACTTGTGCTAACTCATGTGCATTGGATTCCCTTTTGAGTAATGTCTTACTCTCGTTCATGACTCCTTCGGCGGCTGCCACTTTTCCACGTAAATGTGTGCATAACATCACTAATTGGCGTCGAATAGCTTTAATACATATAGGTGCATGGTTCGAACATCCATCATAATGAAACATCAGTTGGCATACACTACATGTCATTCATACATTCTATACCATGGTCAATCGTTCGTTGCATTAGGAGTCCCAACGTCTATTGTTTTGGCAGTTAAAACCTGGAAAAGGCCTGAGGGAAGATTAGAACACAATGATTAAGAGGAAATAGTAGCAACGGCAATGGCCACAGCTTTAGTCATACAGTTTCCACCGGTAGTGGTTAATGGGCCAGTAATTAGAAGTTGGCATAGAAACAGAGGTTCGTACAGAGTTTAGGTCAGTTCAATGCATAGAAGCAGAGGCAATGGTCAGCCATAATTCCCAAGTGGCAATGGTTAGGGGTGAAGAAACTGATGCTCTAATGCTAATTTATGAAAATTATGTCCCGGAGTGGATCTCGAGGTATATGTATAATTATAAGTTCATGATAGGGATGGGTCTAGGATCCAAGTTGTAAGGAGTCCTAAAATTTAACATCAATATCAGAAATTCTCATCGGTTTGGATTGGGGTATGACAGAAAGATGGCCAAGAAAGGGAAAAATGGCAGGGATCTTGTGAAGCCTTTCGTCAAAGTTGGTATTGGATTGTATCAATGACAGCCTAAGACGGTGACAGTAGGCAGTGTAACAAAGCCAGTATTTGAAGTTTTTGTGATATAGAGAACTTTGGGTACAGCAGTGATGAGTCAGTGGCCCTTGTGAGGCCTGAGTTTAAATTTTTACCATAAGCTACAATTGATCAGGGAGCTACGAGTAGTACTAGTGCTAAGGCTGGTCATGTGCTGTGCTGATTAAGCTGAGAAAGGGTTAAGTGATCTGCGGTGAGCCAAGGTTACTAGGAATTATGCCGATAAATGAGAAGTAAGTGTAAAAGCCACAGAGCCAATTCTAAAGGAAAAGGAGCCTGAAGTAATGGATGTGCTGGTTGGGGAGCCAATTCTCTCTAAATATGCCAGGCCAAAGGAAGTTAAAAAAGTAATCAAACCAGATGCAAGTACAGAGGCAGCTGGTGTGGTCATCAAGGCACTATCCATCGCCCAAAATAAGGCCTTGGGTGGAGAAAGGGAATCTAGTTATGCTAGACAACAAGGTAGCGAGAACTTAGATTCGGTCATTACTGAGATTGCAGAGATCATGTAAAGGGCGAAGATCTAGATGGTAGAAGATGTAGAAATCAGGCTCAGTAAGGAGTAAGAGGCTGAGATAGCGGCTGATCTGGAAAGCATACTGAAGATTGATGCTGAGGAGACAGAAATGGAAGTCTCTCAGCATGTAGAGGGTGATGAAGATTTTGTTGCTAATGTTTCTTCTGTTGTTAATGTAGACAATGAACTTTATAACAAGTTCAATGCAATGAATACTTAGTTCACTTACTTGTGTGATGTTTATACTGATGGTTCTACGCATGCATGTAAGTCTCCATTAGGCATATTTAGCATTCATGAGACTGCATTGCATGAAATTAACTTAGGTGCAATTGAGAAGTCCAAAATGCTATACATTTCATGAGATCTCGTACCCGAGGAAGAGGAAGAACTGGCATAAGTATTGAAAGCACACGTTAGGGCATTTGTATGGTCGTATGAGGATATGTCAAGGTTTGATAGGGAGATAACAGAGCATATAATTCCAATATAATTGAGGTGAATGAGTATGGTATAGGCACAGTTAGTGAAAGAGGAAGTGGCCAAACCGATGGAAGCGAAGTTTTTGAAAGTAGTGACATACATAGATTGTTGGCAAACATTGCTCCAATTCCGAAGAAGGATAGTGTGGATTATCAGGATTTGAATAAAGTATCCCCAAAGGACAATTTCCCACTCCCCCACATTAACGTACTCATTGATAGTCCAACAAAGGCAATAATGTACTCATTTATGGATGGGTTTTTAGGTTACAACCAGCTCTTGATGAATGTGATTGATAAGATCAAAACCTCCTTCATTACAAAGTGGGGCACTTTCTGCTACCGAGTTATGCCTTTCAGATTGAAAATGCAGGAGTGACATATCAGAGGACCATAATAGCATTATTACATGATATGATTCACAAAGAAGTTGAGGTATATGTCGATGATATGCTAGTCAAGTAGATGACCCGAGAAGAGCACCCTGCCATACTGGATAGATTTTTGACATGCATTGAGCAATATAACCTTCAGCTTAATCCAAAGAAGTATGTGTTCAGAGTCACATAAGGGAAGTTACTAAGGCATGTAATTAGCTAAAGTAGGATAGAAATAGACCTGGATAAGATAAAAATAATCAGGGAAATGCCAGTCCTTAAGACAGAGAAGGAGATGCACTCATTTTTGGGTTTGCTACAGTATGTCAACTAGTTTATAGCCAAATTAATTTTGGTTTATGAGCTAATTTTCATGCTTTTGAAGAAAGATTAGCCGGTGGTATGGGATGACTGATGCCAGTAGGACTTTGAAAAGATCAAGGATTATTTGGTAAATCCTCTTGTCCTGAGCCCACCAGTGCCGGATAAACCATTAATTTTGTATTTAGCAATAAGGGATTCTTTGATTAGAGCAATGTTAGCACAGGAGTATGACAACAAAAAGGAGTATCCCATCGACTATCTAAGGAAGAAACTGCTTGACTACTAAGCTAGATACACATTGGTGGAAAAAACTTGTGATGCAATGGCATGGTTAACAAAGAAGCTACAACATTACTTCCAGTCATACAAGGTACACGCAGGGCAAAGGTAACCAAAAGATGCATCTCTATGTAGCTCCACCTGTGGGAGAATGTTGTCCCGATGGTTATTGTTGCTATCAGAGTTTGATATTGAATATGTCATCAAAGGCCGAGCAGTAACTGAGTTCTTAGCCAATCAACCGTTGGAATTTGACTATAAAGAAAACCTTAAGTTCCTAGACGAATAGTTAGCCATGGTAGAAGTGAAGAAGTGCGTAATGTTCTTTAATGGTGGAGTTAACAAAAAAGGAGCCATAATAGGGGTAATCATTGCCACTTCCGATGGAGAACTCATTCCATTATCTAAACTACTCGAGTTCTCAATAATGAACAACGGGGTTGAATACAAGGCATGCTTGTTTAGAATTAAGGCCTTTTTAATGCTCGATGCAAATGAAGTATTCATTATCAGAGATTCTCTATTGGTTATTTGGTAAGCATAAGGAGAATGGGAAGTGAGGGAGGAATCATTGAAACCATACTGGGATTTGCTATAGTACCAGAAAGGCCTATTTGCATAGTACGAATTTAGACATATGGCAAGGGAGGAGAATCAAATGGTAGATGCATTGGCTACATTATGTTCTATGTGGGAAGGACTGAAATGGGCACCGATGCAACCATTAGTTGTGACATTATCCCACATCCCCTGCCATGGCGAGGGAAGGACTGCGATATTGACACTTGATGTAAAACCGTGGTATTACGATATTTACCAGTATGTAAAAGAAGGACAATATCCAGAAGGGGCTAGTGAGGCTGATAGGTTGTCACTAAGAAGGTTAGTAGGTGAATACAGAATCTGAAGCAAAGTGTTTAGTAGAATCTGAAGGGGGTTCTGCTAAACTGTTTAGTAGAATTTGAAGTAAAGTTAGTGATGAGACAGGTTCACTCAGGGGCTTATAAGCTACACATGAATGGTGTAGCCTTAGCAAGGAAGATCATGAGAAAGGGTTATTTTTGGTCCACTATGCAAACGGATTGTGTAGAAGAAGTGAGACGGTGCTATGAATGCTAGATATATGCAGATATCAACCACTTACCACTGATGGAACTACAAAGTCTGACTTCTCCTTGGCCATTTTTGATGTAGGGGATAGACACGATCGGTGAAATCAGCCCACCTGCTTCCAAAGGGCACAGGTTTATAGGGGTAGTTATGGACTATTTCTTTAAGTGGGAAGACGCTGAATCATTCACAAATGTGACTGCAAAAAAAATGGCTAGATTCATAGAGAGGAACATCTTTTCCAGATACGGGATTCCGCACCATATTGTGATGAATAACGGGATTTAGTTTCAAGAACAGATAGCAGACTTATTGGCATAACACAGAATTGAACATCATAAGTCGTCCCCGTATAGACTGCAAGCTTATGAAGCAGTGGAAGCAACAACTAAGTCCTTGAAAAAGATATTATCAAAGATGGCTACCACATATAAAGACTAGGCTGATAAGTTGCCATTCGCATTGTGGAGTTACAGGGAGACCTTTTTTTCTTATGTATGGCATGGAAGTAGTATTGCCAATAGAAGTTGAGGTTAAGTCACTAAGGATAGCCTTGGAAGCTCAAACACTTGAAGCAGATTGGGTTTAAGCCAGATATGTTCAGTTAGCAGAGATTAACGAGAAGCAGCTAAAAGCACTAGATCATTTATAGATGTACTAGAATAGAATGGTGCAAGCCTACAATCAAAGGGTTCATCATCCTAAGAAGTAATTAAAAGTAGGGAACTTAGTTTTAAATCAACTGAAGCCTACCAACCCAGATGTGCGGGGAAAGTTCAGGCTGAACTAGGAAGGCCCTTATGTTGTCGAAAAGATATTGTCAAAAGGAGGTGTGAAGATTATGGATATGGATGGAAAAGAATTCATAAACCCAATTAATCAAGATAGCCTCAAGCTCTACTATGTGTAAAAAAAAAAAGGAGTCTGCTAGGTTGAAAACTCGAAAAGGGCAACCTAGGCAAAAGTAAAGACAACAAAGGAAATGATTAGCTGGAAAATCTATAAAGAATGGCTGGTGATGGGTTAGGTTTGACAATGAAATGTATGACATTTTGTGGACAACGCATATGTACTTAACTTGAGTTCATCAATAAGTGTAATGTTTTGTCTAAAAATGTTATTTTGGGAACAATATAATGCATAAATAGAATCTATCTCATATAAATGTCCAACACAGAAGGCACTTGCATTTAATTGATTATATAAGTAGCGATGTCTTAACAATTTAAAAGCAAAACCAACATTCATAATGAAATCTCTCACTCTCTACACTTCTTATTCCATATCACTTAGCACCACTCGATTCACCAGGACCAAATCCAAGGAAGGGTTTCATGTTCTTGTTCCTCATAAGTAGGCAAGCTCTTGATTGTTGTAAGCCATACTTGATATGCAACATTGGTTTCCACTAGAGCGACAATGGAACATAGTGGAAATGGGATGGACTGGCGTAACCTGTACTGTCAATGTAGTTGAGAAGGAGAATAGGAGGTAACTCAGGTTAAGCCCAAAAGTTGAATTTTGATTGCCTACATATCGGTAGCCACCCAAGAAATTTCCACCTAGGGCAAACCCAATTGACTTGATCTTTTGTGTGAATATTAAGCTAGTTGACCCACTTTTAGATAGAATAAGTGTGCAAATCGGGCATGGTGAGGCTCTGCAGCCAAATGTAGTCGGATTGTACTTGGGAATGTTCAGAGGAATCTTAATCAAGCTCAGCTTTTCCATTAGCGAAACCTATAAATGAATAATCAGTGTATGCCTTACAAAAAAAAGAAGATATACCTGGAGAAGCAACATGCTGCCACTGACTTCATTCAATCAATCGGAGCAGATGGAATCTAAGAAAATCAATGTTTCAGCTAATATCAGGACTAATGAAAGGTGCCCTCTGCCATTTGAGGGATAATAGATGTTAGTTAAATTCTACAAATGCCAATGTCAGTTTCACAAAGATAACAAGCCATAAGAAGTAGACTTATTAACAGGGTCCCACAGGGGTCAGATTTGTCAACAATGGAACAAAGGTTCAGAATGGAAAGCAGATCAAAACCAGGGGTATCAGCTGAAGTAGAAAGTAGAGAATTCACGATGGAGTCACTCAAGTCAAGTAGGCAATGCAAGGATAGAAAGCTAGTGAATGTGAGTTCAGGTAAAGCAATCGGGGTCCTTTTAGGATAGGGAATGTTTAGAATGATGTTAAATTCTTCAAACACGGGGCATAATTCCTGGTTTAAGAAATAGAAGATATTATTCAATGGGTCCCAACAATTGATAGCAGCTTGAAGGAAGTTACGATTCGGGGGAAGTTTGAGGTATGCCTATAAATTTCACAAACCATAGGGTTTTAAGAGGGCCCAGTCTTGGTTAGACAGTGATTATGCCATGGCATGAAGACAAGAGTGGATTTGGTCCATAATAAAGGTCTGAATGAAAGCACAGTTGAAGAGAAGGGGACTCTAAAAAAGAAGGGGTTCCGGTTTAGGCAAGTTGGGCTGTGTGGTTTAACTTATATTAAGATAGGCGTACGGGTTATCTTTTTTGCAATACAGCTCTATATCTTAAGCCGTGGAAGAGGAAATTAGGCCGTACAACCGATCTTATAGAAATGGAAACAGAAGTGGCTGACTTTAAGCTTTGGAATCCCTGTAACAGATTGATTCATCTAAATCGCAAATGATTTAGAGGTGATGTTTCAAAAATTGTTAATTAACTGTACTGAATTCCTATCCTAACCAGCAAAAATGTTCAAACCTTAAAAAACAGTTCTACCAGGTACTGTGCATGAATCAGATATATACAGAAGCCAAATCAAAAATCCCAAATTTTCAGAAATCAATGTCCCTATCTAATTAACTAGGAGACTAAGAGTCTCCATCATCCTCATCCTCATTCTCTGTGTGCTGCTATTGCTCTCTCTCTCTCAAAAATCTGGTTTTTCCATGCCAAATTGGCATTCTGCCACTGCAAAGAAGTAACCTGAGCCTCCAAATGGCCAGCCCAGGTCCTCTCTCTCTCAAGTCAAGCATGCACATATATACATATCATTCATGAATCATATATACCATATATGCATAAATTTAACAGGTAAAGGAAACTTACATGCATCACCATGTTATCGCAGATCATTAGGCTACAGATAGCAGAGAGGTGGCAAGTATGATCCTTGGAGGAGCTTCCGAGAGAATACAAAGGCAAAAGGAACATGTAGTGAGCAACAGAAAGTTAGAAAAGAGTTATTATTCCAAAGGTGTTGATTCTTGCATGTGTGGTGTTCTCTGGATTGAAGGGTACAGGCATAGCAGGATCAGGTACAATCTGTGAATAATAGTAGCCACCACTAGGACTGGACAAGTTTGGCTGGCTATCCAATATGTATTAGGGAAAGCCTATTGTCCAACCAGCAGGAGGAACTGCCTCTGTGACCGAAATAGAGCCGGTAGTAGCCTGTTGTGACTGTACTTGAGGCCGTGGGGCAGGTGAAGCCTTTGAACTCGACTCGCTAAAATGAAAGCTGCTACCTGCCCTATCCATCTGCCTTTTCCCCCTGATAGCCCAGGGAGGATCCAGAAATAAAGTAAATCAAGGTTTGAACAATGCATACATGCTACGAAAAGAATGAAAACAACATAAAGGATAGAAAGAGTGTATAACTGAGGTGGAAGAACTGGAGTACCTGCTGGAGGTAGTAGATACTGAGTAATATAGGCCCGCTAATCACCTTATGAGCCTATAGTAGCATATCGATCACTGAACACTGAGGTGGCAGAACTGGAGTACCTACTGGAGGTAGTAGATACTGAGTAATGTAGGCCCGCTAATCATCTTATGAGCCCATAGTAGCATATCGATCACTGAACACATCTCTGTGCTCATCCTCTAGAATATGGGCCTGCCAGAACAAGCACGTCCGTAGTGGGGCAAGAATCAATCTTTCCTCAGGTCGCCTATAGCACTTCTCCACTGTGTCCCATAAATACCACTCCAATGATGAGGGGCACTCCATAACCAGCTACCTTTTTCCTAGTTGTCATGCACTGATCATCGCATCGGGCCAATGAGCAGCATCACCCTAAGGACACCTAAATCCCCGTAAAATCCAAACATGCAAACAAGCGAAACCACAAAAAACTCAAATATGATTCTAAACCAATGAATAAGTTTAAGAATAATGATGTGTGTATACCTCACTCCAGGTCAAAGCGCTCAGCTGGGTCCAGTGTTTGTCTGTCTCCATCACCACCTTGGTCTATCTGACCATCCACCGGATGAGCCGGGGAAATAATGAGACTTCATCAACTCTATCCAGCTTTGGAGAGCGTAGGAATAAGTGCTTGTAGATATATAAGAAAACTCGGATTAGAATAATATAAACAGAATTCTACAATGAAACAACCTAGAAAAGATAGAATACTTACCAAGAGCAGAATGGAACAGCACTTCAACTCCTTGTGCTGACCCCTGGTGAGAAATCTAGCCCATAGTACATCTGGGTGAGTCCAGCTCTCCACCAGTCCAATCAGGGTGACCAACACATTCCAGTTTACATCACTACCGCTAGTAGGGAATAGATCCTCAAACAAGAGGAACAACAAAAAAGAATGGGCATACTAGTTTTGCTCTGCCTTAGTATCAACTCTGTGCCTTCGCAAATATTCCATCGAATCAGCACATTGAAGCTTGGGTTGGGTAGGCCTGTATCCTAGTAAGATAGCCATAAATCAGGGCTGAAGTGGGTTATGCTCAAGGCAAAGTTAAACTGGATCTGGGAGCCTTGAAACCACAACCTAGTGATGGCATCAAAGTCTAGCGGGGTGATGGTGAACTTCCCGATGGACAGGTGGAAGGTGTACGTAGTATCCATCTAGTGCTCAACCAAGGCCATAATTGCCCTTTTACTATTTAGAAGGGCATGGCGTAGGTTCTGGGGGATCAGCTGCTCCAGCCTAGTGGCGTCTACCTTTGCCTTCACAGCGATAGGACGGGGATCATAGAAGTCCTTAAGGCCCTTCTAACCTCTAGCACCTTTGTTCTTTTTCTTGGACTACAAAAAAAAAAAAAAAGAAAAAGAAAAAAGAAAAAGAAAAAAGAAGAAAAGGGAAGTTTCCGAGATTCAATTGATAGCATATGCATGTATTTGTATGGGAAAATTGAAAGAAATTTCGAAATTCGGGTGAAAAAAAAGAGCTACTGTTCCTTGAAGGGATGAGCCATATGGCTCTATTCTTTGAAAAATTAAGCTGCACGGCTCAACTCTCTAAGCCACACGACTTAACTTTCTAGTTCTGGCAATCCCAGAATTTCAAGGGTCAATGAGCTGCACGGCCTAATTACTCATGAACAAGGCCATACTATTCATCTTTTCTAGAAAGCAGTAGCAATTGTTTAACCTTAGCAATCCAATTTTTTCACAATTTAGCCCTAAATCTATGTTAAAATCAGTCCCCAAATTTATCCTAAACATAAAGCATACCTTAAACATGTGTTCTAATTTCCTAATTTCAACAATTTACAGCAAAATCAATAATGGAAAAAAATGGAAAATCAAGAGGAAATGGACGAAGCTTACAAAATGATTAATGGTGTGTCGGTTGATTTTTAGAATCAGGTTTACTTGCTCTTCGAGGAATCCACCCTCATACTTCTCATTCGGTCCGAGGTTGTACAAACTTTCCGCTAAAATGAAGGGCAATGAGAATGCCTCCTCCAGTAGTGATTACTGGGCAACTACGGTATCAGGAGCCTTCTACCTCGATGCGTAGGAGATTGAATGGTGAATCTTTCACCTCATTTTGTAGAAGTGTAGAATATGGAGAAGAGTGACTATTTTTGGAGATAAAATGGAAAAGAGGCAGAAATACAAAACGGGAAAGCGATTGTTATTTCAGGTTTTAACCATGGAAGATGGGTCGTACAACTCAACTGAGCCCCAGTTAGGCCGTTTGGCCCACCGATACATTAGTAAGTTTTCTCTCCCTAATGATAGGCCCCACGGCCTAACAGCATCACCAGTTAGGCCGTACAGGCCATCTTTTCCCTAAATCTCCAACATTCGCTTTTCGATGCCAAATTACTCCGAGAAGGGTATTCTTTGTCTTAATTCATAGGAATCTAAGGGCAAGACCAAGAAAGGTAAGGATTTAGACTTGTGACTTGACATCTTTATGCTTGATTGAAGGGCTAAAAATTTTTGTTTCCAAAATTATCGGTCAAGGAAAAGACGCTAACCCAAGCTACATTGGCATTTATCCCCAGCAAGTAAAACCTGATAGAGGTGAGGACGTTCAGCCAAGTGATCCTGCTCCCAAAAAAAAAAGAACCACAAATCCATCTCGGCTGCCAAGGTCGAGTAAATCAACATTCAACCGACAAACCCAAACCCGGAAGATGACAACATTTAGCAGAACACTCCTAGCCTCAGAATCAATAAAAGTTTAGCCCTAGAAACTCGAGGTCAGTCCTCTATCCCTTGTTCGCTATGTTATCTATCATGTACTTAAATTCGTCCCAAAGATCTAACAAGAGTTGGTGAGAGTTGAATTTTACTACACGAGGGGCAGCCTGTGAGCATGGATTTTTGTCCAACCTCTATAATGAAACTTTCTGGTTATCCTTTATCTTGAGTCGTCCATAATACCGACCCGAGATGGAAGGAATGGGTTCTAACTCATGTCAAAATGAACCGAAAACTGCCAGAATTGAAAAAGAGTGATTTCAGTTTGAAGATAGGCTGTATGGCCTAAATGAAAGAAGGCGCGACCCAATTGAAATGAGTTAAGCTGTGGAAGAGATCTATATGAAGTGGATACAGCTGGATTTCTAGAAGAGCCGTACGGCTCAAAGGTAAGGCCATATAGATCTAACTTTGAAAATAGAAGGACTATTCGACCCATCTCCAAAGGCTGAAAATCATAGAATCTAATTGCCCCCATGAAATAGAGTATAAAAGGAGTTTTTCTTAAAACAAGGAAACATGACCATCATTACGGACTTCAGAAAACATTACACCAAGCTTAAGCACTCTATCCCTAACCTAAGAGACTACACGGCCTATCTTCATCCCTTTCTCCATCTTCACCTTCAAGCTTCTTCATCTTCAATCTTCAAAACCCACAAAGCTAACATCAATCTTTAATCCTTTTCCAACATCAAAACTTTATTTTAGCATGCAAAGAAGCTATAGATCAATGCTACTGATGATTGCATTTGATTCTTGGCAAGTTCTAACTCGTTTACTTGAGTTATAATCAGTTTTAAGCTTCAAGGATCGAATTCAAGAAATTCGATCAAACCTTAAAGGTAACTTCTGAGAGCTCATAAAATCTAATCTTTTCATTCATGCATTGTTTGATATGTTTATGATGTATTTATCCTGTTGAAAATGCAAAAACAAGTTTCTATAAGATTTAAAATTAGGCTGTAAAGCCTATCTTTTAAGCCACATGACCTATCTTGAGGTGGATTTAAGCCGCTCGACTCATCTATGGCCTATGAATCTTGCAGTTGAAATTCCTCTGTTTTCTGGAATTTTTTTATTTTATTGAATATTGGGTGAAAATCTTCGATTTCTGAGTCTAATCCACTGGTAGACCCACAAAGGATCTCAAAATCCAAAAGGAGAAAACACCAAAATGAGCTTCTACCTGTTAAATCAAAAATCAAAAATCCATTTTCCTGCTAAGGATAGGCCACACGACCTTCTCTTCTGGAAAAATAGATTTGTACAGCCTTATTCATAATGGACTAGAGCTGTACGATCCAATCTTACCTAGGATCAGTGAGATGTTGTTTCTCCCCATATTGAGCTAAATGGCCCATCCTTGACTCCTTTGAGCCATACGGCTCATCCCTTAAGCCATACAGATCTTCATTTTTTTCCCAGTAGTATTTCAGTTTCTCATTCATTTATTTGTGCATTCCCCAATGCTTAGAAAATTGATTTTAGGTGTTTTTATGCTTTCTAACTTAGCTTAATTTCAAAGCATTTTTTAGGACACAAACGAAAGGGATTTCCAACAAATTCCTAGATATCCAACCCACTTTGGCTTGCTCAATAATAATGAGATTGGCAAAACTATTTTCCAAGACTGTTTTCTCCAACAAAAAATACAGGGTGGTTATAAAATTGTTTTCCGATCCAATCGAGTAAACCTATTGGGTTTTCTCGATTATCCCTTAAATGCTTCACCTCGAGTTATATAGATTTCCAAATTTGTCCTATCTGAGTCCAACATGTATATATTTCATTTTTTTTTGCCACTAACCTTTGTTTTGCAAGTAGATGTATGTTAGGTTAGATGTATGCTAGCTTTCTGTTTTTAGAATATTTCATGTAAACTAGGCGTTTGTATCCCCAGTCCCATTTTATCAATTGTATCCCTAGGTTAGTCTCTTCAATTTGGTTGTAATAATTTTATTTCCTGAATTTATTTATCGCTTTCTGAATTTATTTATGGCTTTCTGTATGAGCATATAGCATATAACTAGGGTTGAATACTAAATCAGGAATTAAATAATCAAAAGCGCATATTTGGTATAGTTAAAGTTATTTCAAAGTAAAGTACAAATAAGTGGTTTTTCCAGACCAAAATCTCTTTCTTAAATGTATAGGAATCCCTTTCAAGCTTGGCTATATCATAATTTCCAGGTAACAGCTAATCCAGGTGGCGACTCCTGTTAACCTTTAAGGTGCGAGGAATTTCATACGTTCCTCTTTGTCCCACCTTTCTTTCTTAAACTCTTTTCTATATGAAACCTCAAAATTGGTTTTCATTTCAAAAACACCATTTCTGAAACCCTTCTTACACCGGCCTTATAGCCGCGCTTGTCTTGAGGATTGTTCGCTTACGCTTATCATGATGTCAACATCAACACACTTCTTGGAAGTGACATTAGCTTTCTTCTTCATCTCAGAGATTACTTCATCCATCTCTACACATTTAGCTTTCATCTTCCTTTCCATAGAAGATTCTATTTGCTGTAATTTCTTAGCACTAGCATCATCCTTAGTCCCAAATGACTTAGGAGCCTTTCCACCTCTAACAACACTGTGTTCACCATCTCACAACTGCCTTTAATTCTTCCTTCAGAATATTACGAAAATCCTGTGATTTCAGGAAATCCCCAAGAACATCAGCAATATTGGGTGCATTGCTACTCGCCATTTCAACACTTTCAACTGATTTTGTCTCACTATCAAACTAAAATAACATTAAACCTACAAAAAAAACCCTTCCGTCTCTGGTATTCATTTTGATGCATTTCCTTCCTCTACTGTGACTGATTTGGATTTTACTTTCTTTTCACTGATACTCACTGAAATTTTCACTCGACACTTAATAACCCTTCAGTGCTCTTTCTAACCAATCGCTTGTTCAGTGGTCTCTTCCACAGAGGAATGTTTCATTTAAAACATGAAATGTTAATGACCTAATGAATGTATATGAACATATTTTCACACACATCGACATGGCTAAAATAAACAGGTGCGAAATATGATATATATATATATATATATATATATATATATATATATATATATGCATGAGATATGATATCAAATATGATGAATATTATTATGCAATTCATGACATGAAAATGAATAATAATGTAAGTATAAATGATGTAAATGTAAATGGATTTGCCAAGTATAGGGTCTTGATGAATATGCATAACCTTTGTGCATGGGGTTTTGTAAGAAATGTACATAAACTTTATGTATGGAATTTAAATGAAGTTTATACAACCCTTATGTACGGGGCCCTAAATGAGATAAGCATAGAAATTTTTGCACTGGTTTTATGAAATGTACACAAATTTTTGTGTATGAACTTTAATGAAATATGCATAGAAATTTATGCATGGGATTTTATGAAATATACACAACCTTTTGTGTATGGGGATTAGTGAAATATGCATAGAAATTTATTCATGGGGTTTTATAAAATGTACACAACCTTTTATGTAAAGGGTATAATGAAGTATGCATAGAAATTTATGCATGGGGTTTTATGAAATGTACACAACCGCCGTATACGGAAATTTACATAAAACATGCATAGAGATTTATGCAGGTTTTATGAAATGTACACAATCTTTTACGTACGAGATTTTATATGAAATTTACATAACCTTTATGTACGGGGGTAAATGAAATATGCATAGAAATTTATGTATGGTTTGTTTTGTGAAATGTACACTACCTTTTGTATACGGGGATTTATATGCTTGCAATGAATATCAAAAACAAAGGTGCACAGTCTTTTGTGTATGAAATGTAAGCTTTTAGAATTTTGAATGATTATGTGTCTAAATCACACAATGCATATGGCTAGGGATGTAAACGGGGCAAGGCAGGGATTGGCAATCCCATTCCCATTCCTCGACTAGGTGGGGATCCCTGTCCCGATCCCCATTTATCAAACGAGGACAATTCTAATCTCCATCCCCGGTCCCATCGGGGAACGGGGTCCCTACAGGGATCTCCGCCCCCGTTAAGACAATTTAGAAAAATAATAAGTAAAATTCATTTTTAAAGCCATGGCTTTTTGAAGTTTAACATAATAATGACAAACATCCATAATTTAAATAAATACCTAATTAAATCCATAAGTGCATTAGACGATCAACATAAAACCCTAGTTTTAATTTTACTTTAGTATTACAAAATTCAGTTATTTATATAAGATAAATATAAAACTATATATATAATAATATAAATAATTAATATAAATGATTAGAAGTGAGAATTTTAATGCGATATTATCAAGGATCCCTATGGGGACTAAATAGGGATGGAGACGGGGTCCATAGGGTAGGGAGAGGTAATCCCACCTGTCCCCGTTTAGCATTCGAGAACAAATTTACCCCCGTCCCGGCCCCATGGGGATCCTGAACAATGAATCCCTGTCCCTATTTGGCTGGGCCCTCATGTCCCCATTGAAAACCTTACATATGGCTGCATAAAAGGATTAATGGATGCCATTCAAATGATTGTTGAATGTATGTTTTGGTAAAATGCATGGCACACGATAAACATGCTTGCATAAAATGGATTAGTGAAAATGTACGCACAAGTTTGTTAAATGCACATATGATTTGAATGATTTATGATTTGAATGATTATGAAAATGAAAATGATTTCTTGCATAAGGAACAAATCATTAGTGCATGCACAAAATGCACACCCTTCTAACCTTATATCTCCATATTGGTCGACACAAATCTTTCCTAGGAATTGGGTTTATTTACCACCAACAAGGGGTGATAAAAAACGCTTTTCTCAAAGTAACCAATGCAATTTATATTTTGGTTATCCTAAGGAAAGTTACTATGGTTGTCTATATGGGTGCAAGTCACGACAAGGGTTAAAATCGAGATTCCTATAGCAAAATATACTCCTCATTCTCCCCACTCAATGGTCCTAACAAAGGAGTTCTACTAGGCTATGAGTGATATATCATTTCCATGTCCCTAAGTGCTTTCTCTCTTTAGGTGACACTTCAATAGCATATCGGGGTTTGAGAACGAATTTGAAGAACGTGTGTGCATAAGTGCCTGTGATATGATGCGAACAAAATGCTTTAATTGATAAGGTTAAGTTATTTTGAAAAAAAAAAATTTAGTGTTTATCTTTTAATTTATAAAACCAGTCCCCAATGGAGTCACCACTATGAGCAAACAGTGAGAAAATAAAAAAAAAAGGGTTCGATCTCACTAAAAGTGACAGGAGTAGCCACCTGGTTCAGCTCCACTGAGAAATAGTGATATAGCCAAGCCGAGCAGGAATCGCTATACCTTTTAGTGAGAGATTCGGGTCCAAAAAAATCACTTATTTCTGCTTTAATTCAAAATAATTTTTCACAATTCCAATTCCATGCCTTTTGTATTTAAATCCTATTTCATTTTTTAGCTTTGAATACATTTACTATATGCTAAAACAATAAAGTGATAAATAAACTCTGAAAGCGATAAATAAATTCAAAAATTAAAATTATTGCAATCCAATTGAATAATCTTGCCTAGGAGATCTATTTGTATAAAAAAGGATAGGGGTACAAACGCCTATATAGATGAAAATCTAATATTTACATTCACCTAATCTGCACGAAAATCTACAAATAAAAGCTAACATGCATCCAACCTAACATATATCTAACTACAAAACAAAGGTTAGTACAAAAATAAATATTTACACATAGGACTCAAACAGACAGAAAGGGAAATCTATATAACTCGGGGCATGAAAAGGGATAATTAGGAGAATTCAACAAGTTCAATCAATTAGACTTGGAAAACATTTTAAAATGCTAAATTTGAATTTGAAAACAATTTTACAAAACATTTTGTCCAATTTTATATATATTTACACATGTAAAAGTGGGTACGTTTTCGAGAAACTAGTGTTTCTATCATTGTACTAATCTAATATGAAAATCAAAAGTATAAATCTAAGGTTAAAAATGCATGGAAAATATTTAAGAGGCAAAAACAATTTTTCCTGATTTTGAGACTAGAGTTGTATGACTCATGAAAGAAGAGTCGTGCGGCTTAAATTAGAGCCATACAGTTTTAGTTTCTAACCAGCAAACTAGAAATAGGAAAAATTAAAGCTAACAAAATTAATTCTGTATCCAGAGTTGTGCGGCTTAAAAAAAAATATAATAGAGCCGTACGATTTATAGCCAAGACCAAAGCCGTACGACTCTGGATCCTAAATTCTACATATTTTCAAAACTATGCAATGCACTCAAAATTCAATCCCAGAAGTTGTAAACAAGATTTAAAGCGTCTCAGAAGTTACCTTTGATGCTTTTATCCATTTTTTTTAGCTTCAAAAACTGATTTAAAGTGAGAACATGAATTTCCCTAACTTTAACTTGAGATTGAGCCACCTGTGATTTTAGAACCAGTTTAAAAGATTGGATTTGAAAGTTTTGAAGAATGAAGTTTGATTGAATTTCTCTCTCTATAAATTTTATATTAATTCTCTTTTTTTCTTATTGGTCCTATAATCCTCTCCTTTTTCTCGTAATACACTGAAAGAAAGTGAGATATGATATGTCCTTCCAAATACTATTATCGAGGTCCTTTCAATCCAAATGTCACCTGATTTAAGAGCCGTATGGCTCAAATTGGTAGGCTAACAGTTGTACGATTCATCCATTAGATTCGTACGGTTCATCATTTTGAGCCGTGCGACTCTAATTCGAAGCCGTGTGACTCTAAGCCTAAAATTTGAAACCACAAGTCTAAAAATGATTATGGGTCCAATTCTCAAGCTCGTTGAATCCGATTTCTCACTTTTCGAACTAATTTCAACAAATATCTCTAGACAACAGATAACCAAATAAAATTTCATCATAAAGGTTGGAAAAATTCGACGCTCACAACCATATTCCGTGATCTTATTGAAAAAAGAGTAGAAATCTTTCTGGATGGCTTCTCGTCTATGGCAAGACCTTTGAGTCATGTTTGAACAACATTGAAGCTATTCATTTTATGTAAAGAGACCAACCTTGTTCTTCACTGATGTGAGCATCGGGTTTTCCCGACCTCAATGATGATAGACTACCGAATGATATTTGTCCTTATTGTTCATTATGAGAGTCGATTCGAGAAGCTGAGATTCGAATTTGATTGAACTTGAAACTTGAAACTGAGAAAAATCTAAAAAATTAGGGCAAAAAGGGACAACATCTGCACGGATGAAGAAATAACCATAAGGCTATTGCATGGACATCTGCACAGATGCGATCGAGAACCGTACAAATGTTGATGAGTGGCAGTAGCCTTGCATGGAGAAGATAGTAGTTGTTGGATTGTAGAGTTGACAAATAAAATCCCATTGCGAGATTTGATCTTTAGATTGAAGGGAGATCATAAGATCTTATAGGGACAACAAAAAAGGGAGGACATAGAATTAACAAAAAGTAAGATTAACAAGGGAGATTATGAAATTAGAGGAGAATTAAGCAAGCAAAAGTAAGAAAAAAATTCTAAAATTCTCAACTTAAATTCAAGAATCAAAGACACAAAGTCCATCAATTCAGACACTAAAATCATCATCCAAACCAATCCTCAAGCCTTTAGAGATTTATTAATTATTGGAATTGAATAATTAGGGTTGAATTGGAGGAGTTCAAAGTCTTAGTTTCAAAGTTCAATTTCAATTTCAAATCCGAATTAAAGCTTGAAGAACCGATTTTTTTTGACAAATTGAACCCTAGAGAGACATCTCAAAAGGTAATTCTGAAAGGTTTTAAACTCGTTTATAGCTTTCTGGGTTGATTTGTTGTGCTTTTCATCAATTTCAATTTTTTTCTATGTTTTCTGATTTCTAGCGAACCAGAGCGGTACAGCTATTGCAAGAGTCGCACGGCTATTGTTTCTACACCCGCACGGCTATAGTCTTGAATTCAGAATTGATTTTTATGAATTTTTCATATTTTTGCATATCATTTTGACCTAGATTTTGATTATGTATTTATTTAATTTCTGCATTGATTTTAGTAAATCAATTCAACGATAGAAACACAAGTTTCTTCAAAAACGACCCATTTTTGTATGCAAAAATAATAAATTGGACAAAAATGATTTTCAAAATGAATTCTAGTCTTATCAAAATTGTGTTTTAAAATGTTTTCCAGGTCAAATCGGGTAATTTATCGAATTTCCTGATTTTCCCTGTTTTACATCCTGAGCTATCTTGAATCCCAATTCTGAGTCTGTGTGAGTCCTATATGTACACATTTATCTGTACTAACTCTATTTTGTAGGTAGATGTATGTTTGGATAGATGAATGTTTAGCTTTTTATTTTTAGAGATTTTGTATATAGATAAATTTGTATCCTGAATCCCTTTTATACAATTGTATCCCTTAGGATAGTCATTTAATCGATATGTATATTTTAGATTTCCTAAATTTATTTACTGCTTTCCGAATTTACTTATTGCTTTCAATATTTTATTTTTATCTCATGTGTGAGCATCGACTAAATAAACAAAGATAAAATAAATTGTATAAAATATAAAAGGCATTGATATAAATTATTATACACATTTTGAATTGAAAATAAATAGGTGAGTTGTCCAAACCTGGATCTTTGATTAAAGGTATAGCGAGTTGTAGCTCGTCTTGGCTGTACCGTAATTTTCCGGTTCAGCTGAGCCAGGTGGCGACTCCTGTTACTTTTAGTGAGAGCATTCAAGTTTGTTTGTTTTCTCATTATCAGACCCTGTTTTCATAAAACTCAATTAAAAATCTTCCCGGCCCAGTCGTGAGACCAGTTGTTTTTAGGATCGTTCGCTCACAAATGGGAAAAGTGTTAATTCATGGTGGATAGGCATAGTACTTGGACACAAAATCTCAAAATAAGGCATTGAAGTTGGACATGCAAAAGTGGAAGTTATTAAGAAATTGGTTGTTCCTTCTTCTATCAAGGATGTTCGAAGCTTATTAGGTCATGTTGGCTTTTACAGGAGATTTATAAAGGATTTCTCAAAAATCGCCATGCCTATTTCTGCCTTACTTCGCAAAGATGTGGTTTTCAACTTTGATGAATGGTGTTTGCATTCTTTTGAGGATCTAAAGGCAATGCTCATTAACACATCTCTCTTCATTGCCCCCAATTGGGACCATGTTTTTGAAATCATATGTAATGCAACGATACATGTGTGGGTGCTGTATTGGGTCAAAGGATTGAGAAGCATTTCAAGCCTATCCATTATGCAAGCAAGACCTTGATCGAAACTTAACAAGACTACACCACAACTGAAAAGGAACTTCTAGCAGTAGTTTATGCCTTTGATAAGTTTAGGTCTCATCTTATTTTATCAAAGGTAACAGTTACACGGATCACTTGGTCTTAGGGTACTTATTTTCTTAAAAGGATGCCAAACCAAGGCTCATTTGCTAGCAATTCCTTCTTTAAGAGTTTGATCTTAAGATTAAAGATAAGAAAGGGGCTGAGAATGTGGTAGCGGATCATTTGTCAAGGATTCCAGAAAACAACCAATAGGAACAAACTGAAATTTCAGAGTTGTTCCCAAACGAACAACTGTTTGTAGTAACTTCTCTCCCTTGGTTTGCTAATATTGCTAATTATCTTTCATGTGGTCTAAACCTACTAATTTTTCTTTCAATTAAAAGAAAATGTTCTTTACGGATGTGAAATATTACTTTTGGGAAGAACTCTTCTTCTGCAGATAAAATCATTAGGAGGTGTTTCTGTCAAGAGGAAGTGGAGCAAATATGGAGGCTGGAGGACACGTTGGACCAATAAAAACAGCCTCAAAAGTCTTACAGTGTGGTTTGTATTGGCCTACCTTGTTCCATGATGCCCAAAGGTTTGTTAGGGAATATAATGACTGTAAAAAATAGGTAATATCTCTACCAAGAATGCTATGCCATTGAACTGTAGGGATTTTCATCATGTAAAATAAAAATTTATGATGGAAGCAATTGATTTTGCACTCAAATCCAACCCAGGAAAGATTCAGATTGGGAGAAATAGACTCAACTAGAAAGCATTCTTAAGTCTTAGTTGAGATATGAAGCTTTCTCTATGAATTTCCAAGATAGAAATCCCTGCCTTCATACACGCAAGCCTCGAACGATTGGATGAGTGTGCTAGCACTGGACGGAGAGCAATTGGCTGAACCATAGAAACTACAAGGGGGTTGAAATTTCCTGTCCCTGTGTATGTGAATTTTTAGTCTCTTTTTCCTACAGGGAATTAAAGTTATAAGGGGCTATTTATACTTTTGGTTAATTAGGTTTTAATTTAATTAAAGTTTATGTTAAAGTCTTAATCAAATTATAAACCCATAAACCTTATGATATAAAATTGATGCACCCTTAAATTAATTTATGTCAAAATCCAGTTTTGATGAATTATATTCTAATTAAATTATTTATTGTACCATACAATAATCAATTTAATATGAATATAATTTACATCTCATAAATGTCAAAATCCAATTTTGACTTGTTATATTTTAATTGATTTATTTATTGTAGCATACAATAATTAAACCATTATAAATATATTAATTGCTCTTCAATTAAATATTTATCCAATATATATTCCTAAACATCCAATCTTGACCCTATGTGTGTGATCCGGTAGGTTCATATTTAAGTGGGTAGTGGGAGCCAAACCTTTGGGCCCATAGACTATAGTGTTGGGAATGCTCTAGTCCCTAAGGCATTGGTCCTTATATTGTATCATAGATTTTTTTATCTTATAATGAGATTTATGTATTACACATTCGTGTCAATGAATAAAGGCATTAATCTACTTATTATATACATTTTGTGCAATATTTTAAATAGAGTATTCAATGGATATATCCATATCCATGATGACAAGTGTCATGCACTTGGCAGTAAGACCATGGATATGGAAAATGATATGACCGTAAAGTCATTCGTAGTTCATTCCAATCATGGGAATGAATGGAACCAAAGACTATCATAAGCTTGGCTGTATGGTGGTGTCTTACCGGCCATTGGACATGGAATGTCAACCAAGTTCATGGGTACATGCAATAGGGCATGGTACTGGATAGATCCACTAAACGAGAATCCACATGGTATAGTATCACAAGTGATTCACGTGTAGTACTTATATGGATCCTTTGACCTGACCATGTTATGGTCTTGCATGTGAAGTGAGACACTTTGATGTACGCCTAAAGGGCCTGTAACAGGGTGCCAAGTATGGGTACATTTAGGTGTGCCAGTGAGCATGGTAAGACTATGAACATGCAGAAAGGAATGTCACTTAGTAAACCACTGAGAAGATATCGCCGGCCTCTTAATGAATGCAACTAAGAAGAGTATGGCGCACCCAAACAAGTTGGAACTTTTTTGTGAGCAACAGCTCATTTGGGATAAAGTTAATGTTCAGACACAGAAGAGGGTGATGATACCATGCCTCTGTGTAGGACATTGATATCAACGACATAGGATATATAAGTTCAACTACAGGGTTATGATTTTCATTAGAATACCGTCACCATCTTAATTGGGGGCTGTAATGGCTTGCTAGAGCCCGCCTACAGTCTGTGGGTCTTGGGCTCATTGCCAACATAAAGATCAGCTCATAGAATTGTACACATATGTCTGAGTTTGAACTTGTCGGATCACCGCTATAATTGGAGTATACAGACCAGAAAGATAAATATTAATTAATTAAATTATAGATCAATTGAATTGATCAATATAATTTAATTGTTATATATATTTTGATTGGGAATTTATTTCCATGTGGAAATAAAATACATATATAGGTTTATATGTATTTAAGTTGAATCTCAATTAATTTAGTGGATCAATTTTAATTGGCAAATCAATTTTAATCTAATGACATGTACATTATATAATATGGTTTTATATAAATACATGCATGAAAATTAAAATAGAATTGCATTTAATTTTACCCATAATAATTAATTTGGATTAAAGGATTTATGGTATTAAATCTCAACTTAAAAGCTAATTAAAAGAAAGGCTTAAATCAAGGCCTTGATTTGAGCCAAGAATTAATTCTCATAAATGAGAAATTTTGGCCATAAGAGAAAAGAGAGGCTGAAATATTCGGCCAGCCACTTCTCTCCTTTGATCCGTCACTAACACGGGTTCTACTCGATAAAATTTATATACGTGAGAGTGGAGGGAATCGATTTCAGTTTTTGCAGCCGTCTCTAGAAGAGAAATAGAAAGGTGAGAATCCCATTTCTAATCTTTGTATTTCATGTTTTTGATTTCTACTTCAATTGCTCCTGGGTCATCGATTTGAGAAAATCGATCCGAGCTTCTGCTTTCATCGACATTTTCTATGAAAAATCCCAACAGTGGTATCAAAGCGGGCTTTTGATCCATAAAAATCTTAAATGGTTTGAATCCCATGGATTTAAAATTAGGTATTTTGATTAAGGATTCATGGATTTGGGGTTTTAATATTTTTCCCCTATTTGATTTTCAAATGGAAATTGGAATTTGCATATTAGGTTGTATGTATTTTTTTCTATTTGTTTATTGGTTTTGATTTTGTTCATTGGTTGGATGTTGGATTTAATTTTCTGTTTTTGATTTAAAATCAGATTTAATAAAAAATATGAGGCTTGCTGCTATGTGCACACCAGCTGCTGGTGGGTGTGCTGCTCAGCAGCACGCAGCCGTGAGCACAGGTTTTCCCGACCTCTGTGATGAAAATCCTATGTTACCTGTTAGACAGACAAATGTGAGTTGGACTTGAGAATGAGTGGGATGTTGCTTGGAATGTCTCAAATACTCCGAAAACTGAACAGTCGTCATTCTGAAACCCCGAAAATGGTCCTTCAAGTGATTAGAGAGCTTAGAGGTGAGTGTGGGATTTAGGAGGATCTGCACGGCTTTGATTAAAGGCGCACGAGTGTATGTTCATAACTACAACAGCACGGCTATAATTCTAGAGTTGAACAGTTGTAACCTTACAGGTGCATGGCTCTGTAGAGCAGTCAAATTACTTCTTAAATAGCTAGCAGTATCCTTGACAGAATAGGATTCCAAAATTAATGGGATTTAACCGAGTGATTCTAGGGTTTTAAGAGATCAGAGAGAAAAAAAAGGAGGGGGATAGCAACAGGGAGTAGAATAATAGAGAGAAATCAAAATGAAAATAAAAAAGAGAGGAAAAGCTAGGAAAACCAAGAAAACACAATAGAAAAGACCAGAAACAGTAAGCAAAACACATAAAAACGAACTAGAAATAATTAGGGTGAGAGGTACTGATTATGTTACTTTCATTCGGGATTGTTCTCGAGTTTATTCAGATTAATTCAAGATGTGTATTCAAGTATTTCAGGGTGTTCACAGGATTCTAAGCACATTCCGTCTTTTCAATCCAATTCTGGTCGTCACACACGCTGGAACATCAACAAGATAAACTCTGAGAGGCCTTAAACTCGTACTCATGTAATTTATGCTATGATTTTTCTGTGTTCTGTAAAATTTTTGGAACTGTCTGTTTGATTACAACTATACAGCTCTAAATAGAGCCGAGTGGCTATAATCTATTAGAATAGAGCCAAGCGGTTGTAACACTATAGCCGCACGACTATGTTCTTTAGGGCAGAAACCTGAAAAGCACTAAATCTAGCGAAAGTAGTCAGTTTTCCTTTTTTAATCATTCTGTTATGAACTATTTCGGTCAAATTACATCTGTTACACTTAGAATTATGGTTTTTGGTTTTCCAATAACGTTGATGTGAGGTTTTTGGTTTCTTTGATTTCGATTTTTGGAATCCGGGGTTGTTCGATCCAAATCGAGTCCATTGTCCAGCATTAGCTGACTCCCAAATTCCATAAAATTCCCAGAGATCATTGAAACGAGTCAAAACAGTGATTTTCAAAGTGAAGAAAACCAATTTTAGGTTTTGGGTACAACATCCGCATGGCTGTAGTGGCTATAGCCGCATGGCTGTAGTTTCCAGAAGGAGGCAGAATCATGGGACGACCCACACGGACGTCGTTGCGTGATGTTGCCTTCAGAATCAAATTGTTTTTGATGTGTTTACTATTTTGGGCCTTAGATGGATGTTTGAATTAGAAAGCCCCCACGAATGGAACCCTGAGTTCCGGGATAACGGACCCACTAAATGCAGAAATTTACATGTAATTGAGCCAAATTGTTTTTAAAAAAATGTTCTCAAGCACAAAAACCTACGGGGCATTTCTAAAATGGCTTTCCAAGTCTAATCGAGCAAGTCGCTCGGACTTCTCGATTATTCCCTAAATGCATGATCTCATTTCCTGAAATCCCCATTCTGTCCTGTATGAGTCCTACGTGTGTTTGGGATATAATTGTGCTAACTCATTTGTTTTGCAGCTGTTTATTTCTTTTTTATTTTGTTTTGGATGTATTTGATAGATTCTCATGCATCCTAGGTGATTGTAATTTTTTTCAATGTTCGTGTATTTTAAGCGATTGTATTGGTGAGGATGAGAGTTTTTCTCTTTTTGGGTTGTAATAAGCGGCTTCTATTTCTTTTTGGTTTTGTTTAGATGTATGGTTTATTTTTTCTGCATTTTAATTTTATGTTATTTATTTATGTCATTTGAATGAGCATGGGCTAAATAATAAAAAATAACATGGGTAGAGAATAAGCGAATATAATATGGTACCATAAACTTATAATCGAATGCAAGCTTGAGGTTGAATAGGTAAGTTGCTCGAACCCTAAATCTCTGGATTAGGTAGAGTAGTCTACACTCGGTAGGGAGCTGTACCAGAATTTCCTGGATGAGCTGATCTAGGTGGCGACTCTGTCACTGATCATGAAATTTAGATTTCGAGGTCTTTAAGTTAATAAAATGGGATTTTCTAAAATGTAAAAGCCAGTTTTCCAAAAATTCACATTCTTAAGCAAACGAATCAATGGTTTTCTTAAGCAAGATACAAACCCGTTTTCAAAACAAACAAACAATCAAATTCCTTCTTCATTTTCCCCGGTTCACTTTGCCACGTTCCGCTTTCACTTGAAAGGTCATCCAATCACAGTGGCGACTCCATTAGGGATATTGTTTCTTAAAAAGTTTTTAAAAAAACTTAAGGAACGTAGGCAAGTACTGAAATATAACCTCGCTTGCAATCATTTACTAGTTCATAGTACCATATTTTACTCACACTTGCATAGCATGACACTTTCTTCTTCTCAACCCCTTAAACTCCCTGATAAGCCCGGTTTACTTCAGAAGGTGACCTACCTCTTCCGCTAGGATTGGAGGCACCCAAAGGGGTAAACCACTAATAGCACCTCATGAACCTCTCATGTTTTATGTGGAGTAGTGTGTATTCGCTATGGGGACTTGTATGACCCTTGGTTTGACTTTGGCCCACATGTAATGACCTAGTAACTTCCCCTTAGGATTACCAAAACATAAATTTGAAATTAGACATTGAGAGTACGCCTTTGGTACCCCCAATTGGTACCAAAGAGACCTAACACCTAGGAAGAATGCTTGCCAATCGAAAGGAGGAATGAGGTTGGAAGGGTGAGCATGTTGTTGCATATGCTAACGTTTGCTCTGTGGTGGTTTGCTTGACCTTTTTGCACGAAACATCAACCACGCATAATCATTCGTGTGCCATTCTAAACCACGTTTTTGTGCAGCCATTTCTCAAGGCATGAACATATGTATGACATTGATGCTGACCACATCTTGATACAGCCATGATATTCTATTTATGTGCCATATGCATTTACATCTCGTGTGTTGACATTTCCATGAAGAATACACGAGATCATCCCTATATGTCACGCATCCTAACCACATGTTCGTGTAGCCATTTGCATCTCATGTGACATGAACATTCATTTCATTTCATCCCATTCCATTTAATAAAGGATGTTCTAAGTATGCCCTTCACGATCATTTCATTCCATATCGGGTGTCCCAAAACTACCCGTGTTCTGTCCGTGCACCAGATTGCACTTGGCCATTCCACTATACCATGTCATTCGTTAGAGGACCACAATAGTCTTAGGTCTATATTCGTGTGGTGGGTCACACGATAACATTTCAGGACATCATGTTCATTCATCATTGGTGTCATGGTGATGCCAAAGTCTTACTTATGTGTCACGATCCACATCGGATCATTTCATGACATTGTTGAATCATTAGAGGTACTCCACCAGTGCCAGATTACTACACAAGTAGGGGCATTTCACGACATTACTAAATCATACAAGGCGTTCTATGAACGCCAAACCTTTGTTCGTGTCTCTATTCACACGTGACTTATTTGGAACATCACTTCATGTTGGATGCTCTAAAAAAGTCAAAAATCTATCTGTGAGACGGCACCTATGTGACCATTTCATATCACTTCATTGACCTACGAAGTGTCGAATCTTTGTCCGTATGTCAGCACACGCGTGACCATCTCATGACATCCACTAAGTGCCCCAAAAGCACCGAACCTCTGTCCATGTGACAGCTTAAACACGACATTCTTGCATTGTCTTTCTCATGGCATTAGGTATTCTTAGAACATCCAAAGTAAAGAGAGAACGAAAACACAAATTTCATCCTTATTATCATTCTCATTCATGAGACATCATTCAATCATGATTATTTCATGACCATACCATACATGTCACTTAGTGTGTCACGCCTAGACTCACGACATCCATTCATTGTTCTAAACCTATGTTGAACATATAGTTTGGAGTCAAACTTTGAAGCGATTAGTACGTGCTGAACCAGAGTCTGATCAATTAGCCCAATCAATTTAGCCAGAACTAGTAATCATGGAAGGGGTTAAAGTCAGTTCAGATTCAAAGTCAGAGAAGGAATTCGGGGGTTAGTTACCTTCTCTACCAGTTGACATCCAGTTTGTGTTGGAAGAAGTGAATAGAAGAGGTATGACTCAAGACGAATCTAGCGGAAGGATGCCTTTTGACATAAATGCATTTGTAGATGCACTGCTAAGCTTTAATCGATTTAAGGCCACCTTAAGGGAATAGATGCAAGCTGTGATGCCTGCTAAAGGGGGTCAGACTGCTCAACCAATCTCGGCTTCGGTTGGAAACGAAGGAAACTTGGTCCAAGCAACAAATGGAGCCAGAGGAGGCATCCCCGGTAGTAGTAGAGTGGTCGTTTCCCATCGGGAAATCGAACACCAGTCTGAAGAAGATGAAGCTTTTATGAGAGCCAGGGAAGCCTTAATTGAGACTGCTGCTGAAAAGTGTCTTAAAGAGAAATTCTCCGACTTGGAACCTTTGCTGCCTAAATTGAAGGAGATGGTGCATTACAATCCTATCAAATGTGTAAACCCAGCTAGTTTGATTGCAGAAGGAGGAAAGCCATTCCCGGTTGGTTTCCAGATCCCTTATCTGCCTCCGTACACTGGAGAGGGCCCACCAGAGGCTCACTTTGATAGCTATGTGAGGATTATGTCCAGTTTGGGAATTAGAAAAATCCATCTGCTGAATCTATTCCTAACTACTGTAAGGGATGTTGCAGCTAAGTGGTACTTGAAAATGCCAATCCATACCCACTCCACATGGGAAGATTTGACCAAGGCATTTGTGAAGTAGTATGCCTATAACACTTAGGTGGAGACCACTCTGGAAGACCTAGAAAGGATTCACTAAAAACCCAACTAGTCTTTCTCGGCATACTATAAGAGATGGATGGCTGTCTAAGTGCTAGTAGATAGGGCTCCAAAGTTGGAATCTCTCATGGTGAAGCTATAACATGCAAGGGATGAACTGCAATATTAGCGAGCTGCATGGTATGCTCAAGCTTACGGATCAGTCGATCAAGAAGACTCCACCACTGCTAGTCAATAACGGGAACCTTCCTCTTGCTAAGGGCAACGCAAAGGTGAAAGCCAAGCCTAAAGCTAGGAAAGCTAAGGCCAAAAAGGCTAAGGCCAAGCCCAAGGCCAGTCCTAAGGATGTCTGCTTCCAATGCAAGCAGGCAGGACACTGGAAAAGATCTTGTCCCCAGCTATTAGGAAAGCAAAAGAAGAGCCAGGGTGCATTTTCATCCGGTTTATATGTCATAGATATAAACCTAACTATTTCTACGCCTTAGGTTTTGGATACTGGATTTGGTTCTCACATTTTTTTGTAATGTGTAGGGACTTAGAAATAGGAGATCATTGGGATTTGGAGAGGTGGACTTGCAGATCAGAAATGGAGCAAGGGTAGGCGCAATAGAGATCGACGACTACCATTTAATGATGCCTAGTAGATTAGTTTTGAATCTGGAACAATGTTATTTTGTACCTGCAATATGTAGGAATATTATTTCTGTTTTAGTTTTAGACATTTTTGGATTTAATTTTACTATTGGTAACGGTAGAATTACTTTATCTAGAGAGGGATTATTTTCAGGAGATGCTCTATTAAATAATGGCCTATATGTCCAGGATTTAAATGAAACTAATCATGTGTATAACATAAATACTAAAGGGGTTAAACCTAACAAACTTAATCCTATCTACCTTTGGCATTGTCATTTAGGCCGCAGTGACCGGATAACCTTTTTGGAGCACGAAACGTGGTGAAGTGAACCGGGGAAAAGAAGAACTAAATGTTGTCTTTGTTTGAATGGAAGATGGGTTTGTATCTTGCTTAGGAAAACCATTGATTTGTTTAGAAGTCCTTTTGTAGAAAATCTTTTCTTTGAATGTGAATTTTTGGAAAAAACTGGTTTTACATTGTAGAAAAATCTCATTTTATTACTTAAAGATCTCGATACCTAAATTTTAGGATCAGTGACAGAGTCGCCACCCGGATCAGCTCATTCGAGAAATTCCGGTAGAGCTCCCTACCGAGTGTAGACTGCCGTACCTAATCCAGAGATTTAAGGTTCAGGCAACTTACCTATTTAACCTCAAGCTTGCATTCATTTATAAGTTCATATGACAATATTTTACTCACTTATTCTCTACCCCATTTTACTTTTATTATTGATTAACCTATGCTCATTCAGATGACATAAATAAATAGCATGAAATTTAAGTGCAGAAAAGTAAACCATACTTGCAAACCAAACCAAAAAATAATAGAGGCCACTTATTACAACCCAAAAAAGATAAAAACTCTCATCCTTCTAATTCAACCGCCTAGATACATGAATATCTGAAAAAATACAATCGCCTAAGATACACGAGCTCATCTATTAAATACATCCAAAATAAAAAAATAAGAAGAAATAAAAGGATACAAAACAGATGGGTTAGCACAGCTATATCACAAACACAAGTGGGACCACAACAGGACAGAATGGGGAACATCAGGAAATGGGAGCATGCCTTTCGGGGGTAACCGAGAAGTCTAGGTGACTTACTCGATTAGAACTGGAAAACCATTTTAGAAACACCCTGTAGGTTTTTGTACTTGAAAACAGTTTTGGAAAACTATTTGGCTTGATTACATGCAAATCACTTCCTTTTAGTGGGTCAGTTATCCCTAAACTCGGGTTTTGGTTCATGTGGGTTCCTAATTCCAAATATCCATCTAAGGCCCAAAGCAGTAAACACATAAAAAAAACAGTTTGATTCTGAAGACAGCATCACATGAAAACGTTTGTGTAAGTTGTCCCGTGATTTTGCCTCCTTCTGGGAACTATAACCGAGCAGCTATAGTTAGAGCCGTGCGGCTATAGCACTGCAGCAGTGCAGCTGTAGTGTCCAGAAGCCGAAATTGGTTTTTTTTGTTTTGTGAATACTGTTTTGACTCGTTTTAATCATTTTTAAGAATTTGGTGGAATCTAGGGGTCCCCTAAAGCTAGACAGTGGATCCGATTTGGATCGAACAACCACAGATTCCAAAAAAAAAAAATCAATGAAACCTAAATATCACATCAACATTATTGGAAAACTGAAAACCATAATTCTGAATGTAACAGATGTGATTAGACCAAAATAGTTCTTAACAGAACAAACAAAACGGGGAAACTAACTGTGTTCGATTGATTTAGGGTGTTTCGAGTTTTTGCCCTGAAGAACACAGCTATGTGGCTATAGAATTACAGCTGCTCAGCTCTATTCTAAGGGATTAGAGCCTCTTAGCTCTAGTTAGAGTCGCATTGTTGTAATCAAACAGACAGTTCCGGATTTTTCACAAAACACAAAAAATACAAAGCACAAAACAAATAATTACGAGTTTAAGGCCTCTCAGAGTTTACCTGTTTTATGTTCTAGTGTGTTTGATGACCGAAATTGGATTTAGATGCCAAAATTTGCTCAGAACCTCATGAACATCCTGAAATCCTCGAATACACATCCTAAATCGATCTGACCGAACCTGAGAACAATCCCGAATGAATGTGACACGTCTAGACACTCTTACCCTACTTGTTTCCCAAGTATTTTCTCGTTGTTTCTTATGTTTTCTCTCTTAGTTTTCTATTTTTCCACTCTTTCTCTTTTTTCTCTCTTTTTGTTCTCTTTTTTAAATCCTCTACTGTGTTCTCCCCTTTTTCTATTTTGTATGCTATCTCTCTTTTGTTATCTATTTTGTTCCTCTCCTCGAAAACCTAGAGAAACCCGGTTGATTCCACTAATTTAGGAATCCTCTCCACAGTCAAAGACTAATGCTGGCTATTTAGGAAGTAATCTGATTGCTCATTAGAGCCACATGGCTATAAGGTTACAGTTGTGTGACTCTGGTTTTATAGCCGCGTGGCTGTGCGACTCTAATCAGAGTTGTTGTCACAGATTTTTCTGAATGCCACACCCACATCTAAGCTCTCTAATCACTAGAAGGACCTTTCTCGGGCTTTCGAATCGAGGATTGTTTAGTTTTCCGAGCTTTTGAGACATTCCAGGTAATATTCCGCTCCTTTTCAAATCGGACTCATGTTCGTCTGTGTTAACAGGTAACATAGGATTTTCATCACAGAAGTCGAAAAAACTCATGCTCACAGGCTGCCCCTCATGGGATCAAAGTTGACATAGGGCTGGGTTGTGCCCGATTCGAGTTTGATCTCACGATAAAGAGCACAGTGAGAAAAGGAAAGAAAATGTACCTGGCATCTTTCTCGTGCTAGCCCTCCGTGGTGCTTGTGTCATGGATGGAATTGTGTTGAATTGGTTCAGGGACTTGTCTCGATGTCTGTGTGAAACAGCGGTCTAGCCCAAGTTGAGTTGATTCAGGGACTTACTCTGGTTCCTTTGCGAAGCAGTGGTCTAGCCTGATTTGAGTTGATTCAGGGACATGTTTCGATGTCTGTGTGAAACAGTAGTCTAGCCCGAGTTGAGTTGATTCAGGGACTTACTTCAGTTCCTTTGCGAAGCAGCGGTCTAGCCCGAGTGAGTTGATTCAGGGATTTACCTTGATGTCTGTGCGAAGCAGCTGTCTAGCCTAATTTGAGTTGATTCAGGGACTTGCTTCGGTTCCATTGTGAAGCAGTAGTCTAGCCCGAGTTGAGTTGATCCAGGGACTTGCCTTGATATCTGTGTGAAGCAGTGTTCTAGCCCAAGTTGAGTTGATTTAGGGACATGTTTTGATGTTTGCGTGAAACAACGGTCTAGCCTGAGTTGAGTTGATTCAGGGACTTACTTTGGTTCCTTTGTGAAGCAGCGGTCTAGCCTGAGTTGAGTTGATTCAAGGCCTTGCCTCGATATCTGTGCAAAGCAGTGGTCTAGCCCGATTTGAGTTGTTTCAGGGACTTGCTTCGGTTCCTTTGCGAAGCAGCGGTCTAGCCTGATTTGAGTTTATTCAGGGACATGTTTTGATGTCTGTGCGAAATAGCAGTCTAGCTTGATTTGGGTTGTTTTAGGGACATATTTCAATGTCTGTGCGAAACAACAGTCTAGCCCGATTTGAGTTGTTTCAGGGACTTGCTTCGGTTCCTTTGCGAAGCAGTGGTCTAGCCTGAGTTGACTTGGTTCGAAGTTGGCTCTAGGAGCTTTGGTTTGAAGTTGACTCCTGGTGGAGCAATAATTTTGAAGTTGGGTTGAGAACGCGTATTTATTCCTTGATCGATAATTTTAGAAACAAAAATTTTTGCCTTTTCAATCAAGAATAAATACAGCTTGGTTGTTTTGCCTTTGCATACTTGCAAAAACCAAAAAGTACCCTTTTCGGGATTATATTGGCATAAATGGAAATTCTGAAAACTGAGAAAGTCTTCATACCTGAGAGTTAGAGCCCTACGACTCTAATTTGCATACTATAACACAAGGGATGCCTTAGTGTCGGGCTATTTTCACTTTCAGAGCACCTACGATTCGAGACAACCCGCTGATGACAGTAAGTACCTGTACTTGAGTTAGCATTGATGCATGTATGCATGTGTGTGTGTATTTTTGGGTGTATGCATATATGTGACATGATGTTTCTGCTGTTGGTCTTGGTGTAGTCTGCATTTGACGTTCAGCGTCACGAGTCAGCCTAGTTGAGGATCTAAAGCTCATTAACCAGGCCTTCCAGACGTGCACGGACCCACTGGAAGAGGGTCTTGCTTATTATGAGAACACTGGGGATAAGAACTAAATGGACGATCAGGGTGACAGGGCACAGTCCTAGATCCTTTCTTTTCCTTCTTTGACGAACAAGCCCGTATGTGGGCTCATTCTGCTACTTTGCTTGTATTTCCCATGCATGGGCCCATTTCTACACATTTTGTTCCGATACATTGGCTATGAGTGCGAGACACTGACCTTGAGATGCCTCAAGTTGCAAGGAGTTAAGATTGCCTAAACCTGCCGTTGTGTGGCTTGTGTTTTGTTTTGTGTCCTAACTTTTACATAGACTACCCTTTAGGGTTTTCGGCCTATCGGACTA
The DNA here is from genome assembly GCA_039660915.1 of Euphorbia tirucalli. Classification (NCBI taxonomy): domain Eukaryota; kingdom Viridiplantae; phylum Streptophyta; class Magnoliopsida; order Malpighiales; family Euphorbiaceae; genus Euphorbia; species Euphorbia tirucalli. The sequence goes on along the minus strand of CM077639.1, from coordinate 55,782,034 downwards.
TCTTAACTTTTGCTTGAACCATCCTTTTGGGTTTTCGACCCAGAAGAATTTTATTTGTATCCTAACTTTTGCATAAACCGCCTTTCGATTTTTAGTCTATCGGATTTTTTTTTTAAGTGAGATGCATGCAAACAGAAAATGTGTACAATCATATATGTATAATACGAACTCAATTTCAAGCAAACTTGGGACATTTAAATGAACATAACAAAGAATTCATTCATTCATTAGTACTGTTTTAGCATAATGCACATCAAAGATGAAATGAAGCTAAGGATAGAATCAATAATGGTATCCGTCTTGATTGAATCCACGACTACCACCAACTGGTCTTTGCAGATTTTCCTACTGATGGTGCTCACCTCACTATCCTAACTTTTGCATGGACCACCTTTTTGATTTTCAATCCATCAGACTGTCCTAATTTTTGCAGGGACCACCTTTTCAGTTTTCGATCCATCTAACTTTTTTTACACGTAGTATCGTTTGAGCTTGTCCTGATTGATGGGGTTGATGAATTCGTTCCCGTCCATATCCATGATCTTCGCAACACCCTTTGAAAGTACCTTTTTGACCACATATAGACCTTCCCAGTTAGGCTTGAACTTCCCCCGCACATTTGTATAGGTCTGTTTCATTTGTTTAAGTACCAAATCCCCAGCTTTGAGTGGGTGTTTCTAATGACAAACTTTACTATTATAAACCCTGGCCATTCGCTACTGGTACATCTGCAAATGATCTAAATCCCGAAGATGCTTCTTGTCGATCAACATTAACTGCTCATATCTCGACTGAACCCATTCAGATTCTAGCAACTGTGCTTCCATGACTATCCTCAATGACCTAATCTCGGTTTCCACTAGTAAGACAGCTTCCATCCCATAGACCAATGAGTATGGTGTCTCTCCTATAGGAGTTCTGACACTTGTTCTGTATCCCTATAAGGCAAATGGAAACATGTTACCCCAATCTCTATAGGTGACTACCATTTTTGACAAAATCCTCTAGATAGACTTGTTAGCCGCTTCTACCGCTCTATTGGCTTGTGGGTGATACGGAGATGATCTATGATGTTTAACCCTTTTATCCTAGAACAACTGTGTTGTTACCCCTTGAAACTGTACCCCATTATCACTCACGACATGATGCAGGATCCCATACCGAGCAAAGAAGTTCTTCTCGATGAACTTGGTCATTTTCTTAGTTGTAACATTCGTGAATGATTCTGCTTCTACCCATTTTGAGAAGTAGTCAATAGCCATGACTATGAAGCAGTGCCCATTTGATGCAGGCGGCCTTATTTCTCCGATGATGTCTATCCGCCAGGCAGTAAATGGCCATGGAGTCGATGATATCTGAAGTTCGAGAGGAGGGAGATGATTGAGATCTCCGTACACTTGGCATTCATGGCATCTTTTTACTTATTCGATACAACCGACTTGCAGGGTAAGCCAAAAGTAGCCTTGCCTCAATACTTTCTTGGCCAAGGCTAACCCGTTCATGTGCGGCCCACAGGTTCCTATGTGGATCTGTCTCATGACCTTCTTTGCTTCTTCTTCTGTCAAACATTTCAGGAGTAGGCCAATGGCAGTTCTCTTAAAGAGCTAATTCTCGAAGATCCTGAATTGTGCAGCTAATTTTCGAAGATAGATCTTAGCTGCTTTACTGGCATCTTCGGGGTATTGCGCATTCTGAATGAACTACAAGATATCATGATACCAAGGATGTTCTTCCACTATTGCTACAACATTGATTGACAGGTAACAAGGGATCTGTGTAGTTTCTAGAATCACTGGTTGTACCGGATGCTTTCGGGATCCTTCCACATTGATGAGAGTGTTGCTAAGGAATCGGCCATTTGATTCTCTTCCCTCAGGACATGTCTATATTCATACTAACCAAATACTTTCACTTTTTCCTAAACCAGCTCGAGGTATTGCTGAAGTGATTCTTCTTTTATCTCCTAATCTCTGGTAATCTGTCGAATTACCAAAGCTGAGTCTCAGATTACTAACACTTCGTGTGCCCCTAGTGTGATTAGAGCATCAATCCCAAAGAGGCAAGCTTCCTATTCTGCTCCATTATTAGTTGTTGGAAATTCGAGGCATTTCGCCAAAGGGATGATTTCTCCATCAGGTGTACCAATGATTACTCCCAGACCTACACCATGTTTGTTCAGAGCACCATTGAAATACATCACCCATCTGCTTGGTTCTATCTCCACCACTGCCAACTGTTCATCTGGAAATTCCAAATTCTCGACATAGTCCGATTCTAGAGGCTGGTTGGCTAGGAATTCTGCTACAGCTCTTCCTTTCATCGTCTTCCTGGTTACATACTCAATATCAAATTCCGATAACAAGAGTAACCATCTTGATAGTTTTTCGGCCAATGCGAGGGTTTGGCATAAGTACTTCATCGGGTCAACCTTAGCCACTGCCTGAACCTTATACAACTAAAAGTAATGCCTTAACTTCTTAGTCAGCCACACCATAGCAGTGCATGTCTTCTCTACCACGGTATATCTGGTCTCATAATTAAGCAGTTTCTTACTCAGGTAATAGATTGCGTGCTCACGTCCGTCCTATTGTTCTTATACCAGGATTGCCCCTACTGAAGCGTCTTCGATAGCTAAGTATAGGACCAAAGGCTTATTCAGCATTGGAGGTTTTAGAACTGGTGGATTCATCATATAAGCCTTGATCCTATCAAAGGCTAGTTGGCATTGATCATTCCATTTCACTGGCTGATTCTTCTTCAGGAGTTTGAAGATGGGCTCGCAAACTGTTGTCAATCTTGCGATGAACCGATTGACATACTGTAAAGACCCTAAAAATGACCTCACCTCCTTCTCTTTCTTCGGTACTGGCATATCTCTGATGGCTTTGATTTTTTCTAGATCTATTTCAATCCCTCTTTGACTTACCACATGGACGAATTCATAAAGTTACTCCAAACACACATTTCTTGGGATTCAGGCAGAGATATACTTTTCAATCCTAGTTAGGAACCTATCCTGGATGGCAGGATGCTCTTCTCGGGTCATTAATTTAACTAGCATGTCGTCAACATAAACTTCAACCTCCTTATGGATCATGTCATGCAGAAGTGCAGTGACTGCTCACTGATAAGTTGCTCCGTCGTTCTTCAACCCAAACGGCATAACCCTATAGCAATAAACTCCCCATTCTGTAATGAAGGCTGTCTTCACTTTGTTGACGATGTTCAGCAGAATCCGATTATATCCTAAAAACCCATCCATGAACGAATACATTGCTGCCCTAGCGGCACTATCAATCAGAACATTAATATGTGGTGATGGGAAGTCATCCTTAGGCGATGCCTTGTTAAGATCCCTATAGTCCACAGAAACCTTGACTCAACCATCTTTCTTTGCAATCAGTACGATGTTGGCTAACCATTCTGGGTATTCCATTACTTCCAAGAACTTAGCCTTTATCTATTTGGCCACCTCCTCCTTCACTTTCTCTACCCATTCTTGTCTGAGTCTTCTGAGCTTCTGCTTGACAGGTTCCATTTTCAAATCCATCAGAATTCTATGATCCACAATCTATCTGTCAACCCTAGGCATGTCGTTATAGGACCAGACGAAGGCTTTTATGTGCTTTTCCAGTACTTTTACGATTTCTTTCCTCTCATCAGGCGTGAGGTCTTTCGAGACAGATACAATTTTTGGATCATCATCTGTCCTTAGATTCATTTCATGCAATGACGCATCATGTGTGCTAAAGACACTAAATGAATGTTTGTATGTATGCATAGTTCCATCGGGAAAAACATCATATAAGTAAGCGAAATTAGACTTCATTGCATTGAATGCCTTATAGGCTCAATTGTTTACATCATAAATAGAAGAGACAGATACATTAAAATAATTGTTGTCCTCCACATGTGGAGGATCTTCTCCTGCTACAACATCATCAATCTCTTCGAACAGGTCTCCCGGATCACCCTTAAGGGCTTCCTTTTGGTCAGTGGATAGCTCTTCTTTAATTGCCTTTGCCTTTCCTGCCATCATCAGCTTAGCCAATTCTTTCACAGTTCATTCATCAGTTCTGTTGGTGTGCCCTAGTTCTTAGGGCATTGGATTCTTGTATTTTGTATTATACATTAAGACTCATTATATGAATACATTATTTGTGTCACATTAATAAAGGCAATTAATCTATTTCATTTATATCTTGTGCTATAATATGAGTAGAGTATCCATTGATTGATAATCATAAAACCTATCCCAGGTCTGTTCTAATCGTGGGAATGAATAGAACCATAGACTTGTATATTCGATGACTGTATGGTAGTTCTTAACTAGCCATAGTACTTATATAGTCAGTCATGAATATAGGTACATGTCGTTGACATGGGACTGGATCGATCCGCACAAGAAAGCCACGTGGTTGTCATGTCATACGTCTTTCTTGAGTAGGTCTCTTTTGTCCTCAGACCAGATTTCATTATACTATCGATATGGAATCCGATTCACTTTGACATACGCCTAACAGGTCTGTAAAAGGATGCTAAATACGGGTATGATTGGGTGGACCGGTGAACATGTTGATATTGATGATGAAGTGATGGAATTGCCACTCGGGTAACACCGAGATGATATTATTGGCCACTTGATGAGTGGGACTGATAAGTGCATGGCCATACCCAAATAAGTTGGTTGCTTATTTGATTAATCAGTCAACTCAAGATCAAGAAATATAATAAACAACAGAAGAGGATGACGGACACCATGCCTCTTGTTTATTCATATCGATATCGTTAGGCAAAGGACACTATGAGATTACTACCGGGTGAGTTTCTTCTAAAGACTGCTGCATCTCTGTCTTAATTGGGGGCTGTAATGGTTTGCTAGAACCCACTTACAGTCTGTTGGCCTTGGGCCTACTGCCAACATAAAGACAGACCCATAGGATCGTGCACATAGATCAACTAAGCTGGAACTTATAGAAATTGTACATGTAATGTACATTGGAAGGAATGCGTTAATTAATTAGTTGACATTCAGTGTCAAGGTAATTAATTGACATTGGGTTGAATTTAATTTAATTAATAAGTTCACATAATGTAATTAATTAATTTATCAATTAATTGAATTACATAAAGTAAACAATTAGTTAAATAATTTTCCTAAGTAGGAAAATTAAATACATGTATTGTACTAACTTAAGTGTGATTTAATTTTATTTAGGGGTAATTAAATTTAGCCAAATGGAATTGAATTACATAGTATATACTTTTTAATTAAAGTTTATTTATGTAATTATAATCCTAGTGGGCTTGGGTTTAATTAACCTAATTAAAACCCAATTAGACAAGGTGTCTATATGAGGGCACACTTAATCAATAAAACCCTAATTCAACTCTAATTAATTGTTGGAAATTTCAGCCACCAAGTGCAGCCCCAAAACAGCCGAAAATCACAGCATTAAACCTCCATTCCTTCCCGTCTTCGGCTAGCACCGGTTCCCGCTCAATAGTTGGTCATGCACCGGACTCTGGAGATCGCAGTTTCAAGAAACGATTCTGCAGCAGTCTCTAGAAGAGACGAATCCGGTGAGTTAATCTCTCTTGATTCAATTTGGTTTTATTCTAATCAATGGTAATTGGACACGATAGGTGGATTCTAGGAAATTTTAAACGTTGTATTTTCCGCTGCGCCATGTTATTTTTTCAAATGACGAATCCCAACAAGTTCCTCTTAAGTCTTGACCATAAGTGCCTACTTCTTTCCAGAACCCGTATTTGCCTTCATCAGAACAGTCAGTGCCTTAGTGAGGGCTTCAACAGCTGCTTCAACTTCTGTCTTTTCTAGATTTGCCTTCTGAACTGATTCACCTTTGTTCCCGAATTCAATTCTGACCTGGCCGACTGTATCTTGGTGCGTAGTATGCTCATGATAGGGTCAACTCCGTACTTACTGAAGTCAACAACATCAGAGAAGATCCCAAATCCCAGGAGCTTACCTCCCTCAACGATCACTGGCTCAGGAGCTTCACTATAGACTTTTTTATTTGCACGGACGAAAATGTCAACCAGATTAAGTACTTCTTGCTCGGTTTATCCCTTTCTTCATGGTAATTAAGCCTATGCGGATGGAACTTCCCAACGTCAATGTTGAACTCAGGGACACCTTGCTGCTTTGCCCCTAACCCTTTCCCAGGCTCAAGTTTCTGCTTAGCAAAGTATTTGTGATTCCATTCTGGGAATTTTAGCTTATCCTTGCCTTTGTCTGAAATCACAACTACTTAAAACCCGATCATTAGCTGCTCTATAGCATTCAAAGCGGCTACAATGGATGGCTTATCAGCTTCAATGGTCACGACTTTTCCCCCAATTAAGAATTTCACCTTCTGGTGTAGGGTCGATGGTACACCTCCTAAAGAATGGAACCATAGCCTCCCGAGAAGTAAGGAAAAAGTGACCGAGATGTCAATAACTATGAATAACACCTTGGACTTGATCTCCCCAACACTCACTTCAGCTTCGAATGCGCCGATTATAGACCTCTTACTGTCATCATAAGCTCTAAGCAATGTACCTGACTGACAGAGGGTTCTGTTCTAATACCTAGGTATGGTAGAATTTTAGAAGGGCAGATGTTCAAGGCCAAGCCATCGTCGACCATCACACAGGGCAGCACTCTATCTATGATTTCAACCTTTAAATATAAAGCCCGATTATGGTTCACACCCTCTGACAACAAGTCAGACACTCCAAAGTTGATTTCTAAGGCCTGGTTAGCTTTCAGGTCAACTCCCCTTATCATGGAACATACTTCATCAGGAGACATAGTAGAAGTGGCATCCATTTCCATGAGCTGTTTCACTACTGCCTCACGATGCTTCTTAGATTCCATGAGGAGATGCCAAATACTAGCTCGGGCTGGCGTTCTCTTCAACTGCTCAACCACAACATCATCTTCTCTATTTCTTGGCATATGGTCAGCAGTGTTAGTGCCTAGAGGTGGGTTACTTCTTCTCGGCAGTGCTTGAGGCCTAGAGGTGGGTTACTTCTTCTCGGTGGTGCTTAAGGCGCCACATTAGGAGGTTGATAAACCCTACCACTTATGGTAATGTGCATAATAAGACCGTCCTTTGTGATTATTGTTCCTTTTCTTGTCTCGACTAGGTAAACTGGTCTTAGTTCTTCAAACACAAAATCCCTATAATCATCATCCAATTCAATATCGGCCAGATCAATTGGACCCTGCCTATTCTTCACTACAGACATTTGCCCTTCAGCTTCTTCTACCCTTTCCTCTTCCTTTACTATGATAGCTTGAATGCTCAGATTAGCTTTCATAATCTGAGTGAATGGCATTCTGGACTGAACCATATTGACTTCGCTCCCAAAATTAGGCAAGGGGTTCTTCTGAACACTTGGCTTCAAAGAGGGTTCTACAATTTTCCGATCAGTAATTAGCCGTTGAATGGCTCTTGTCAAATTAGTGCATTCGCCTGTACAATGACCTACTGCCAAATGGTAGGCACATAAGTTGTCTTTCTCTGATTCGAATGAAGGAACATAAGGCTTCAAACTCTGAAGTAAACCAGCTTTCCTACACTTAGCAAAAATGCGAGGCAAAGGCTCTGCCCATCGGTTAGTAAGCCTCTAAGGAGTTACTGATTGTCTGCTTTATGCCACTGCAGCTACACCTACTTTTTACACATGTGATGTTTTCGAACTAGACCAAGCTGGTGTAGTTGCGGAAGTACTGCCCTTATAACCTTGTGAATACCCCCTGCCACTTCGATAACTACCCGAGCTCTGTTTGCCCCTTTGATCTTCCTCTTCATATCTCTTGATGCATTTGGCAAACTCAACAACATCATTCAAGGATTGGAACCTTTTTAGCTTCATTTCCTCCTTATAAAGAGGCAAGCTACCATCAATCAGATTCACAACAAGGGGTTCCAACTTTGGAGCCCCGTCTACCAGCACTTGAACGTCCATCCATCTCTTATAGTAAGACGAGAAGGATTCATTTAGCTTTTTGTGAATCCTTTCCAAATCCTCCAAAGTAGTTTCCACTTGGTTGTTATAAGCATACTACTTCACAAATACTTCAGATAGATCCTCCTATGTGGAGCGAGTATGGATTGGCATTTTTAAGTACCACTTAGCAGCAGCATCCCTTAGAGTAGTTGGGAATAGGTTCAGTAGGTGATTCTTCCCAATTCCTAGACCGGACATAATCCTTACATAGCTATCTAAATGAGCCTCTGGTGGACCTTCTCTAGTGTATGGGGGTAAATATGGCATCTGAAATCCTACTGGTAATGGTTCTCCCCCTTCTGCCATCAGAGTAGCTGGGTCAACACACTTGATGGGATTGTAATGCACCATCTCTTTCAGTTTTGGCAGTAAAGCCTCCAAGTCAGAGAATTTTTCTTTGAGAAACTTTTCTGCTGCCATCTTGATCGAAGCTTGCCTAGCTCTCTCAAAAGCTTCATTTTAGAGTGACGATCAACTTTTTTGTAAGGAAGAACTCCTCAACTACTTCCTAAAACACTTCTTCTTGAGCTAGGGACTACCTGAATCATATTCTTGACTGGAGCCTGGGCCATTTGAATGGTCTGACCTGTATTGGTGGTCATTACAGCTTGCATTTGCTCTCTCAAAGTAGCCTTGAACCGATCCAAGTTCAATAGGGAATCCACAAATGCATTCATATCGAAAGGCATCCCCCTACCAGATCCGTCTTATGCCATATCTGTTCTATTCACTTCTTCGAACAATAACTGACTGTCGAATGGTAAAAAAGGTAACTGACCCCCCGAATTCCTGTTCTGATTCCGAATCTGAACTGACCCTAACCCCTTCCACGGTTACTGGTTCTGATTGGACTGGTTGAACCGACTGATCAAACTTTAATTCAACCCACACTAACTATTTTGAAGTTCAACTCCAAACTGGACATTTAGCATAGAGTTGGAACAGTGGATGGATGTCATGATTCTAGACACGACGCACTAAAAGACGTGTATGGTATGGTCATGAAATCATCATGTTTGAATGATGTGAGATGGATGAAAATGGCAATGAGGATGACTTTCTTTGTTTTCATTCTTTTTATTTTGGACGTTCCAAGAATACCCAATGCCATGCAAAAGACCATGCAAGGAGGTCACGTGTGAGCCGTCACACGGACAGAGTTTCGGCGCTTTTAGGGCACCTAGTGGATGTCATGAAATGGTCGCAAGTGTACCGACACATGGACAGAGTTTCGATGCTTTGTAGGTCAATGAAGTGATATGAAATGGTCACATAGGGGTCGTCCCATGGATAGAGTTTCGATGCTTTTAGGGCGTCCAACATGAAATGATGTTACAAGCAAGTCACGTGTGAATAGAGACACGGGTAGGGGTTCGGCATTCGTGGAATGCCTTGTGTGATTTGGTAATGTCATGTAATGCTCCTATATGTGTAGTAATCTAGTACTGGTGGAGTACCTCAAATAAGTCAATAATGCCATGGAACAATCTGATGTGGATCGCGACACATAAACAAGACTCTTGCATCAACGTGACACCAACTGTGAATGAGCATGATGTCATGTAATGTTATCGTGTGATCCAATGCATGAACATAGACCTAAGACCGTCATGATCCTCTAATGAATGACATGGTGTAGTGGAATGGCCAAGTGCAATCTGATGCATGGGCAGAACATGGGTATCTTTGGGACACCTGATATGAAATGAAATGACTGTGATGGGCATTCTCAGAACGTCTTACATTAGATGGGATGAGATGAGATGATATGAAGGTTAATGTCACATGAAATGCAAGTGGCTACATGGAGACATGGTTAAGATGCATGACATATGGGATGATGTCGTATATGCTTTATGGAAATGTCAACACACGAGATTAAATGTATATAGCACATAAATAAAACATCACGGCTGCACGAAGATGTGGTTAGTATCAATGTCACACATATGTTCATGTCTTGAAAATGGCTTCATGAAAACATGGTTAGGATGGCACACAAATGATTATGTGTGCTTGATGTTTCATGTAAAGGTCAAATAAAGCCATAACAGAATGAACATTAGCACATACAAAAACATGCTCACCCTTCCAACCATATTCCTCCTTTCAATTAGTCCGCATTTTTCCTAAGTGTTGGGTCTCTTTGGTACAAACTGGGGGTACCAAAGGCGTACTTTCAATGTCCAATTTCATATTTATGTTTTAGTAACCTTAAGGGGAAGTTACTAGGTCATTACATATGGACCAAAGTCAAACCAAGGGTCGTACAGGTCCTCATAGGGAATATACACTCCTCCACATAAAACATGAGAGGTTCATATGATGCTATGAGTGGTTTACCCCTTCGGGTGCCTCCAATCTTGGTGGAAGAGGTAGGCCACCTTTTGGAATAAATCAGGCTGATCAGTGAGTTTGAGGGGTTGAGAAGAAGAAAATGTCATGCTATGCAATTGTGAGTAAAATATGGTACTATGAACTAGTGAATGACTGCAAGCGAGGTTATATTTCAGCATTTGCCAAAGTTCCTTAAATTTTTATAAAAAAACATTTTAAGAAACATTTTATCCCTAATAGAGTCACCACTATGAGTGGACGACCTTTTTTGAGGGTGGAACGTGGCGAAGCAAACCGGGGAAAAGAAGAACTGAATGTTTGTTTTGTTTGAATGGAAGATAAGTTCTATCTTGCTTAGGAAAACCATTGATTTGTTTGGAAGTCCTTTTGTAGAAAATCTTTTCTTTAAATGTGATTTTTTGGGAAAAACTGGTTTTACATTTTAGAAAATCTTGTTTTATTACTTAAAGATCTCAAAACCTAAATTTCGGGATTAGTGACAGAGTCGCCACCCGGATCAGCTCATTTGGGAAATTCTGGTACAGTTCCCTACCGAGTGTAGGCTACCGAACCTAATCCAGAGATTTATGGTTCAAGCAACTTACCTATTCAACCTCAAGCTTGCATTCATTTATAAGTTCATATGATAATATTATACTCACTTATTCTCTACCCATTTTATTTATTATTATTGATTAACCAATGCTCATTCAGATGACATAAATAAATAACATGAAATTAAAGTGCAGAAAAGCAAACCATACATCCAAACCAAACCAAAAAATAATAGAGGCTACTTATTACAACCCAAAAAGATAAAAACTCATCCTCACCAATATAACAGCCTAAATATATGAATATCTAAAAAATTACAATCGCCTAGGATGCACGAACTGATATATTAAATACATCCAAAATAAAAAAAAAATAAGAAGAAATAATAAGCTGCAAAACAAATGGGTTAGCACAACTATATCACAAACACAAGTGGGACTCATAATAGGACAGAATGGGGAACATCAAGAAGTGGGACCATACGTTTAGGGGGTAACCAAGAAGTCTAGATGACTTACTCGATTAGACCTGGAAAACCATTTTAGAAATGCCCTGTAGGTTTTTGTGCTTGAAAACAGTTTTGGAAAACCATTTGGCTCGATTACATGCAAATCACTTCCTTTTAGTGGGTCGGTTATCCTGGAACTCGGGGTTCCGTTCGTGTGGGTTCCTAGTTCCAAACATCCATCTAAGGTCCAAAGTAGTAAACACCTCAAAAACAGTTTGTTTCTGAAGACAGCATCATACGACAATGTCAGTGTGAATCGTCCCATGATTCTGGCTCTTTCTGGGAACTATAGCCGAGTGACTCTAGTTAGAGCCATGCGGCTGTAGTGTCAAGAACCTGAAATTGGTTTTCTTTATTTCGTGAATACTGTTTTGACTCGTTTCAATAATTTCTAAGAATTATGTGGAATCTAGGGGTCCGCTAAAGCTGGATAGTGGATCCGATTTGGATCAAACAACCCCGGATTCCAAAAATCAAAATCAATGAAACCTAAATCTCACATCAAAGTTGTTGGAAAACTAAAAACCATAATTCTGAATGTAACGGATATGATTAGACCGAAATAATTCTTAACAGAACAAACAAAACGGGAAACTGACGATGTTCAGTCGATTTAGGGTGTTTCAGGTTTTTGCCCTGAAGAACACAATTATGCGGCTGTAGAATTACAATTCCAGATTTTTCATAAAACACAGAAAATAAAAAGCATAAAACAAATAATTATGAGTTTAAGGCCTCTCAGAGTTTACCATTTTTATGTTCCAGTGTGTTTGACGACCAGAATTGGATTTGGATGCCAGAATTCGCTCAGAACCTCACGAATGTCCCAAAATCCTTGAATACGTGTCCCAAATCAATCTGAATGAACCCAAGAACAATCCCGAATGAATGTGACATGTCTAGATACTCTCACCCTACGTATTTCCCGAGTATTTTCTCTTTGTTTCTTATGTTTTCCCTCTTAGTTTTCTGTTTTTCCACTCTTTCTCTTTTTTCTCTCTTTTTGCTCTCTTTTTTAAATCCTCTATTGTGTTCTCCCCCTCTTCTATTCTATCTGTTATCTCTCTTTTGTTATCTGTTTTGTTCCTCTCCTCTAAAACCTAGAGAAACTCAGTTGATTCCACTAATTTAGGAATCCTCTCCGCAGTCAAAGACTAATGCTAGCTATTTAGGAAGTACTCTGATCGCTCGTTAGAGCCACACGGCTGTAAGGTTACAGCCGTGCAACTCTGGTTTTATAGCTGTGCGGCTGTAGTTGTAAAACTATATCTGTCTGACTCTAATCAGAGCTGTAACATATTTTCGTAAATCCCACACCTACATCTAAGCACTCTAATCACTCGAATGACCTTTCTCGAGGTTTCGGATCGAGGACTGTTTGGTTTTCAGAGCATTTGAGACATTCCAGGCTATATTCTGCTCCTTTTCAAATCTGACTCATGTTCATCTGTCTTAATAGGTAACATAGGATTTTCATCACAGAGGTCAGAAAAACCCGTGCTCACAGCCACATAAACGAGAAACGTATAGCTAGGCTTCACAAAGCTGGAATCTTAGGATCGTTTGACATGGAGTCACTTAATATATGTGAATCATGTTTATGCAGTAAAATGACTAAAGCACCTTTTAGCAAGAAAGCTGAAAGGGCTACTGGCTTATTGGACCTAATACATTCAGACATATGTGGGCCTATGAGCACAGCCACCAGGACATCTATACTTCGTCACTTTCACGGATGATTTCAGTAGATATAGCTATGTCTATCTAATGAAACACAAATTCGAGAACCTTGATAGGTTTAAGGAATTTAAGAATGAGGTACAGAACCAACTAGGTAGGAATATTAAAGCCCTTTGCTTAGATTGAGGAGTTGAATATATAAGCCTACAGTTTCACTCATACTTGAGAGAGCATGGAATCATTCTGTAACTCACTCCTCCAGGAACACCACAATGGAATGGGGTGTCTGAAAGGAGGAATAGGACTTTGTTAGACATGGTATGCTCAATGATGAGTCATGCCTTAACATTCTGGGGATACGCTCTTGAGACAGCAGCTTTTATTTTGAACAATATTCTGACTAAGGATGTGGAAAAGACCCCATAAGAAATATGGATGGGAAAGGCACCCAATGTGTCTTTCCTACGGATTTAGGGCTATGATGCACACATCAAGAGATTGACTGGGGGCAAACTAGAACCTAAGACCGATAAATGCCTGTTTGTGGGCTACCCTAAGGAAACCAAAGGGTACTGCTTCTACAACCTCGCTGAGAATAAGGCGTTCGTGGCATGAAAGGGGGTCTTTCTTAAAAAGGATTTCATTTCCAAGAAAGACAGTGGCAGAAGTTCAAAGCACATAAGCTCCTGAAGAGGATAACTAGGAGACAAGGAAGGAGCTTCCACAGGTGGAAGCACCAACCCAGGTCACACAAGAACCTAGAAGGTCTGGCAGGGATCATCAAGAACCTAAAAGATATGGGTTTCTCATTACTGACAATCACACTCTTCTCGTCTTTGATGAGGAATAGCCCAAAACCTACCAGGAGGCCATTGATAGCTCATAATCTGCTAATTGGCATAAATCCATGGAAGCAGAGATGCAATCTATGTAGGATAATCAGGTTTGGAACCTGGTTGATCCACCTCTGGGTGCTAAGTTCATAGGTTGTAAGTGGTGCTACAAGCTGAAGGCTGACAACACCTTCAAGGGACAGCTGGTTGGAAAAGGTTTTAAACAAGTTAATGGAATAGACTATGATGAAACTTTTTCACCAGTTGCTATGCTCAAATCCATTAGGATTTTGCTGGCCATAGCCACTTGGTATGGCTATGAGGTCTGGTAGATGAATGTCAAAACTACTTTCCTTAAGGGGAAGCTACTAAAGGATGTGTACCTAGCACAACCTGAGGGTTTCATCATTCCAAAGCATCATGGAATGGGTTACAAACTTCAAAGATCCATTTATGGATTGAAGCAAGCATCCCAAAGTTGGAATCTTAGATTCAATGAAGCCATAAAGGAACGGCTTCATACATAATCAAGATGAGCCTTGTGTGTATAAGAAGATTGTTGGAAGCATTGTCACTTTTCTAGTGTTATATGTGGACGACATCCTTCTGATTGGAAGCGACATACCAACACTACAAGGAGTTAAGTAGTGGTTGTGTAAGTGCTTTGCAATGAAGAACTTAGGTGAAGCTAAGACAATCCTAGGGATCAGGATCTACAGGGATAGACCTAATCGGCTTCTGGGCCTAAGTCAGGCCAAGTACATAGTCAAGGTTCTAAAAAGATTCAGCATGGAACAGACCAAGAAAGGGTTTTTTCCAATAAGCCATGGGCTGAAACTTGGTAAGAAAAGCTATCCTAAGACAAGGAAGGATAGAGAGAACATGAAGTTGGTCCCATATGCATCGGCTATAGGATCAATCGTGTACTCCATGCTATGTACGAGACCTGATGTCGCTGTTGCATTAACTATGATGAGTCGATACCAGTAGGATCCTGGTGAGGACCACTGGAAGGCTGTCCAAGCAATCCTAAAGTACCTTAACCAAACTAAGGATAGCTTCTTAGTGTATGGTGGTCAGGAAGATTTATCAATGACTGGGTACACTGATGCAAGCTTCAAAACCGTCTAAGATGAGTACCAATCACAGTCTGGGTACTTTTTTTTGCTAAATGGTGGTGTTATCAGCTGGAAGAGCTCAAAAAAGCCAACAATTGCCAACTCTACTACAGAAGCTGAGTACATTATGGCTTGTGATGCAGCTAAGGAAGTTATGTAGATAAGGAAATTTATCACTGAATTAGGAGTAGTACCAACTATGTTAGATCCAGTTGATATTTTCTGTGACAATAACGGGGTTGTTTCACAAGCTAAGGAGCCTCGGTCACACAAGAACATGAAGCACGTACTCAGAAAGTTTCACCTCATACGAGAAATCTCCGAGAGGGGTGACATTTCATTACAAAGAGTAGACACCGAGGATAATATCATAGATCCTTTGACCAAGGAGCTGGCTCAGCCCAAGCACAAGGGTCATACTAGATCTATAGGGATTAGGCCTATGCCTAGTTGGAACTAGTGTAAGTGGAAGATTTTTGGGAATGCCCTAGTCCCAAGTCATTGGTCCTTGTATTGTATCATACATCTTGTATATTTTAATGAGATTTATGTATTATACATTCGTGTCAATGAATAAAGGCATTAATCTATTTATTATATATATATCTTGTGCAATATTTTAAATAGAGTATCCAATGGATATATCCATATCCATGTTGACAAGTGTCATGCACTTGGCAGTAAGACCATAGATAGGGAAAACGATATGACCATAAAGTCATCCATAGTCTGTTCCAGTCATGGGAATGAATGGAACCAAAGACTATCATAAGCTTGGTTGTATGGTGGTGTCTTACTGGCCATTGGACATGGAATGTCAACCAAGTTCATGGGTACATGCAACTGGGCATGGTACTAGATAGATCCACTAAACAAGAAATCCACATGGTATAGTATAATAAGTGATTCTTGTGTAGTACTTTTATGGATCTTTTGACCTGACCATGTTATGGTCTTGCATATGAAGTGACACACTTTGGTGTACGCCTAAAGGGCTTGTAATAGGGTTCCAAGTATGGGTACGTTCGAGTGTGCCAGTAAGCATGGCAAGACTATGAACATGCAGAAGGGAATGTCACTCAGTAAACCACTGAGAAGATATCACCGGCCTCTTAATGAATGCAACTGATAAGAGTGTGACCACACCCAAACAAGTTAGAACTTGTTTGTGAGCATTGGGTCATTCGAGGTCAAGTTAATGTCCAGATAGAAAAGAGGATGATGATATCATGCCTTTGTGTTGGACACCGATATCAGTGACATGGGATATATAAGTTCAACTGACTTCCATTAAACTGCTGTCACCATCTTAATTGGAAATTGTAATGGTTTGCTAGAGCTCGCCTATAGTTTATGGGCCTTGGGCCCACTGTCAACATAAAGGTGGGCCCATAAGATCATACACATAGAATGTCTGAATTTGAACTTGTCGGATTACCCGTATACTTGGACTATACAGACTGGAGAGATAAATATTAATTAATTAATTATAGATCAATTGGATTGATTGATATAATTTAATTGATATATATATTTTAATTGGGAATTTATTTCTAGGTAGAAATAAAATACATATATAGGTTTATATGTATTTAAGTTGAATGTCAACTAATTGATTGAGTCAATTTTAATTGGCAAATCAATTTTAATTTAATGACATGTACATTATATAATATGGTTTTATATAAATACATGCATGAAAATTAAAAATAGACTTGCATTTAATTTTACCCATAATAATTAATTTGGATTAAAGGATTTATGGTATTAAATCCCAACTTCAAAGCTAATTAAAAGAAAGGCTTAAATCAAGGCCTTGATTTGAGCCAAGAATTAATTCTCACAAATGAGAAATTTAGGCCATAAGAGAAAAGAGAGGCTGAAATTTTCGACCAACCATTGTTGTTCTCCTTTGATCCGCCGTTAGCATGGGTTCTAGTCGATAGACATTCATGTACGTGAGAGTGAAGGGAATCGATTTCAGTTTCTGCAGCCGTCTCTAGAAGAGACATAGAAAGATGAGAATCCCATTTCTAATCTTTGTATTTCATGTTTTTGATTTCTACTTCAATTGCTCTTAGGTCAGGGATTTGAGAAAATCGATCCGAGCTTCCTCTTTCATTGGTTGATTTTCTATGAAAAATCCCAACATATAGGTGGATTCTAGCAAACTATTATAGCTCCTAATTAAGATGAATATATCTTTTGGACATATATACCTTGTAGCCTTTTTCTTATACATCCTATGCCTATTAGATATATATGTATTGCCAGAACCATGACTAAGTCATCCCCTATGGCTGCAAGTACATTTCTTGATATCGAGTAAACTGATTAGCTCAATCACTTAATCACCTAGTAATTAAGTATTGGGTTTGGCCAAACACTTCTCAGCCACACTCATCAAGTGGCTGGTGATAGTACGATCTCTTTTAAGAGATTGGCATTTCCCTTCACCTTGCTCATGATCCGTAGGTATTCACTAGCATACCCAATCATACCCATACTTGGCACTCTGTTACGAGCCTGTTAGGCATATGTCAAAGTATGTGAGATTGTCCCTAAGTCCATAGAAACATCTGGTCTAAGGATCCAATATAAGTGCTACCAAAGATTCACTTGTCTTATAGGGGTCAAGTGGAGTACTCTGAGTGGATCGATCCAGTACCATGTAACCTAACATGTATCCATCTCTTTGATTGACAATCCATGTCCAATGGTTAGTAGGACACCACCATACAATTAAAGACGAGGCTAGTCTTTGGTTAGTATCATTCCCATGATACAAGAAACTAAGGATCTTTATAGTTAAATGTTTACCCTACTCTCAATCCTACTGCTAGGAGATGCTCCTAACAAACAAGAGTATGACTTAACTAATGGATTCTCTATAACTATTAATTGCACAAGAAATTAATAAAATAGATTAATGCCTTTTATTAATTATCAAAAATTCGATTACATTGACAAAGGGACTAGGGCACACATTAACATGAGCAATATTGTTGTATATGAAATCTTTGATGTTTGGGGCACAGATTTTATGGGGCTATTCTCTAGTTCTTATGGGAACAAGTACATTCTTGTAGCGGTTGACTATGTGAGTAAATAGGTTGAAGCTTTAGCCACTCCCACTAATGATGCAAGAGTTGTGGTCAAATTCTCCAAGGAATTGTTTGCTAGGTTTGGTCTACATAGGGCAATCATAAGTGACCAAGACACACACTTTTGTAATGCACAATTTGAAAAACTCCTTAGCAAATATGGTGTGACCCATAGAATTGCAACCCTTTACCACCAACATATAAGTGGGCAAGTTAAGACCTTAATAGAGAACTCAAAAGAATCCTTAGGAAAACGGTTAGCACTTTGAGGAAAGATTGGTCATAAAATCTTGACAATGCTCTTTGGGCTTATAGAACAACCTTTAGAACTGTTGGATATGCCCTAGTCTCGAAGCATTGGACCTTGTATTTGTATTGTACATTTATTGGATTCATATATTATACATATTTTGTGTCACTAAATAAAGGCATTAATCTATTTATTATATGTCTTGTGCTATATTTTAAATGGAGTATCCAATGGACATATCCAAATCCATGTTGACAAGTGTCATGCACTTGGCAGTAAAACCATGGATAAGGAAAACGATACGACCATAAAGAGATCCATAGTCTGTTCCAGTCATAGGAATGAATGGAACCAGAGACTATCATTAACCTGGTTGTGTGGCGCTGTCTTACCGGCCATTGGACATGGGATGTCAACCAAGTTAACGGGTACATGCAAAAGGGGCATGGTACTGAATAGATCCACTAAACGAGAAATCCACATGGTAAAGTATCAAAAGTGATTCTCGTGTAGTACTTGTATAGATCCTTTGACCTGACCATATGATGGTGTTGGATGCGAAGTTGCATACTTTGGTGTACACCTAAAGGGCTTGTAAAAGGGTGCCAAGTATGGGTACGTTCGGGGTATCTCATCATGGCAGTGCTATGGATATGCAAAAATGATATGTCACTCAGTAGTCCACTGAGAAGATATCACTGGCCTGTTGATGAATGTGACTGATAAGAGTATGGCCACACCCAAACAAGTTGGAACTTGTTTGTGAGCTTTAGTACATTCAGGATCAAGTAAATGTCCAGACACAAAAGAGGGTGATTAATCCATGCCTCTGTGTTGGACACCGATATCAATGACATGGGATATACAAGTTTAAACTACAGGGTTATGATTTCAATTGGACTGCCATCTCCATCTTAATTGGGGGCTACAGTGGCTTGCTAGAGCCTGCCTACAGTCTGTGGGCCATAGGTCCACTACCAACATAAAGATAGGCCCACAGGATCGTACACATTGAACGTCTGAACACGGACTTAAGGGATCACCTGTATACTTGGAGTATACTCACAGGAGAGAGAGGATTATATTAATTTATTATGATGATCAATTGGACTGATCAAAATAATAAAATTAATATTTGCATTGGCCTTCTCATAATTAATTCCATGAATTAATCTATGAGATTATTTCCTAGGTGGAAATGTTTCACATGTATAGGTTACATGTATCTTAATTTTACGAATGTCAAAATTAATTCCATGGTGAAATTAATAGATCAAATTAATTTTAATTTAAATGTATGGAACATATTATATGGTATAATATGTTAAAATACATGTTAAATAAAATTAAGTTTGATAATTAATTGGACCAAAAGAATTAATATTGAACTGGGCTTAAAAAGGAGAAAAGCCCGCATAGAATTAAAAGGGATTGGGCCGAAATTTTTTGTCAAAAAATTTCAGCCATCTAGGTCATGTTTTAACCTAGAATATTTGGCCATAGTAAGGGAAGAGACCAGCCAAAAATTTCAGCCCCCTCTCACTCACTCTCGTTCGATCTCATCACTAGCACGGGTCGTGTTTGATAGCCGTTCGTGTACGTGAACACGGAGGGAATCAAATTTGATTTCTGCAGCCATCTCTAGAAGAGATATTCCTGGTGAGAATTGATTCTCTTCCTATTTAATTT
This sequence comes from Euphorbia tirucalli, assembly GCA_039660915.1. Classification (NCBI taxonomy): domain Eukaryota; kingdom Viridiplantae; phylum Streptophyta; class Magnoliopsida; order Malpighiales; family Euphorbiaceae; genus Euphorbia; species Euphorbia tirucalli. The sequence continues at coordinate 55,761,935 of CM077639.1, read as the reverse complement.
TAGTTTTTACAATTTCCACTTCAATTGCTCCTGGGCACGGATTTGAGAAAATCACCACGTTCTTCAGCTTTTATCAAGTGATTTCCGGTGAAAAATCCTAATAAGAACATCCATTGGGACATCCCTATATAGGTTGTTGTTTGGTAAGGCTTGTTATTTTTCGGTTGAATTGGAATATAAGGCCTTATAGGAACTAACTTTGTTACATTTTGACAAATAGGTTGTTGGAGAGTAAAGGAAGCTTCAATTGAATCAGCTAAAGGATTTCAAGTTGTTTTCCTTTTAAAATGCCATGAATTACAAAGAAAAGACCAAGGCATCGCATGATAAGAGAATTGCAAACAAGGAATTTCATCCATGGAAGCTTCTTTTGTTATATAATTCACGTTTAACTCTTCCTTGGAAAATTAAAATCTAGGTGGTCCGGCCCATTTACTGTGGTTAAGGTGTTTGCTCATTAAGCAGTCGAAATTTCAAACTTCAATGAAATCTTCAAAGTCAATGGGCAGAGGCTTAAGCTCTATCTCATCCATGAACCTCAAGGAGTGACTGAAAGCACTCATAAGTAGTGGGAGCAACATGTTCGTTTCAAACACCAATTGAAGCATGTTAGGTTTTTCCAACTTCTCTATCATGTAAATAATTAGTATTTTAATTTTTTAGTTGTACTTTGTTGGGGTTCTCCTGATGAAAAACAAAAGAAAATTATAGCGGAAGCAAATTGGATTTCACTGGAACCCGATAACAGGATAGAAATGCGTTGATTGATGAAAAGAAAAACATAAAGTTTCATGAATAATCTCATACCTATGTCATCCCTGCAATAGAGAATGATTCAGAACTTGCTTATGCGTGAAACTCCTCCACCATTCACATAGATGCCTATAGAATGGACCACATGCTAGCTCCAAACTCATGACGGAGCTTCCCCAAAAACCTCCCTTGGCCGAATTCTCTAGTGTATTAGAGAGAGTGACTGAAATTTTTCTCGGCTTATTAGGTTAAGGAATTAATTTCCCTTTTATACCATCAAAAAGAAGATTGGACTTTTAATTGAATATATTTTGATTGGGCTTAATTAATTAATTTTTAATTTTACTATAACCTAATAATAAAATCTAATTAACATTAAGGCCAATTCAATAAATTAATTAATTTCCAATTAAATTAAACTATGTCATAAATATAAATATTCCATATTTATATTTAGACAAATTTTCATCTATTAAATTATTACTCCAAGTAATTATTTAATAGATTGAAAATAAATTTCCTTTTTAGTTAATTTAATTAATTTGACTTTTCCAAAAGTCTATAATATAATTAACTAAAACTCTAAGCAATATATATATAGAGTCCATCACGATCACGTTTAGACATCTTAGTGTGTGATCTTGTTGGTTCGTCTTATGTTGGCAGTGAGCCTAATATCTTAACGCCCACAAGCTATAAGTGGATTATAGCAAACCGTTACAGTTACCCAAACAAGATGAAGATATCAGTCTTATATGAGGCATAAACCTTCTAGTAACTTATACATCCTCTGAATGATATTGGTGTCCTGTAAAAGGCATGAAAATGTCACCCTTTATAGGTGCATGGACATTCCTTGATACCGAATAGACTGAAGTTCACAAATAAGTAATCACCAAGTGATTCCTTATTTAGGTGTGACCACACTCTTATCAGCCCTACTCATCAAGTGGTCAGTGATATTTGCTTTGAGTTAAAAGAGTGGCATATCCCTTCACATCCTTACTAGTTCTAACATGATCACTGGCATACCCAACCATACCCATACTTGGCACCTTGTTATAGGCATGTTAGGCGTATGTTAAAGCATGTGAGTCCACATTTAAGCCTATAGGAATATCAGGTCTAAGGACACAATATAAGTACCACTTAAGAACCACCTATGACATAGGGACCATATGGTGTTCTCAATAGTGAATCGATCGAGTACCATGTAATCTATCATGTGCCCATGCTCTTGATTAACATTACATGTCCAATGGTCGGTAAGGCACCACCATACAATCAAGCCATATGCTACTCTATAGTTATTATCGTTCCCATGATTCTAATAAACTAAGGATAGATTTATAACTGTGTTTGATCCTTTAGTCATGGTCTTACTGCCCGAAGAACTTTATCGACAATCATGAGCACAAATACAATTAATGGATACTTTGTTACTATTAATTGCATAAGAAATTAATAAAACAAATTATGCTTTTATTAATAACACTAATGTATCATACATAAACCACAATGTATAATACAAATGAGATACAATGCCTTGGGACTATGGCATACACTAACATACTTGACATGCTGATTATGTTTTCTTGTAGGATACAAGGAAAGGAGCTAAGTATGGGGAAGTCATTGTCCCACAAATTTTTGGAACTTAAAATTTGGCAATAACCCACGCTTGTCCCTCCATGTCAACATAACATGTACTTCTCGGAGTGTATTTAAATTAATTTTTTTAGAAAAGGTCCACCACATGATTTAAGGATCATCTAATTAACAATTCAAATTAAGAAAAGAGTTGAAACTAAATCTATCTTCTCAAAAATCTAATTTTTAGATCTGGACTGATTATTAGTTTTAATTATTTACTTAAGGAAATTTTATAGGAAAATTAAAAAATAATGGTACTTTTTGGAAAGAAAGGTAAGCAATGGAGTGAGATTTCCTCGAAAATGGTGACCGAAGAAAATGTGTGTCAATTCTTAATTTATCTATTAATCAAATTTAAAAAATAAAAAATAAAAGAGAGAGGGAAAGCAAACCTGATATGCCGCCCTTTTCTCTTTCAAATGTCCTATCACCTTTTCACTCCTTCTTTACCACCTCTTTACCATCATTATCTCTACCTTTTTTCCAACTAAGTTGTTTTACTTTTTTTATTAGTTTTATCTTCCTCCTCTATCCCATAATTCTTTCTCTCTTTTATTATTTCTTATCATATTTAATTTCTTTTTGAAATTTTTTTTATTCTTTGCTTTTTCCTTTAATTTTCTTTCCTTTAGCTGTTATAATTTAATTTTGTCTCTCTCTCTTTTACAATTTTAACTCTCCCTTTTATTTAATATTTTAATGTCATTTAACTCTTCTCTCCAATATTCTCTCCACCTCCAATAATTGATTTTTAGAAACAAAAACCACCCATCTTCTTCCTCACTTGCCTAGTTTCTCTCTGCTACCGTAATTGCCACTTCTTCCCTTTGTCTTTTTATTTCTCTAACCTTCACTATGTTTCCCTCATTCCATTCTCTTCTTTATGTTTGAACTCACTTCAACTTTTAGGAAACTCTCACCATGAAATGAAATCTTTGCTTTGATTCTTCTGCTTCTACTTTTGTTGCTCCCTCTGCCAAGAAGAGGTCCTTTGTTCAAATCTTTGAAATTTCAGATTCCAGTGAAGGGACAAAGCTCTTGAAAAAGTTTCAAACCTTCTTTCAACATGAAGCCATCGGCAAATTTGAAGCCATCACGAAACTCCCATTCGCCTCGGCCAAAACAATGTGTTGGAAGAGTTTGAAGAAAGTTAGGTTGAAGGATGAAGTCAAAAGCTTACTCAACAATGATGGTTTTGACAATTTTATGCAGGTAAATAAGGATGCATTTCAAGAGCTCACATTGGAATGCCTAGCCACCTTCAATCATGATTCATTTATCACCAATCCTATCAACACAGCCAAATATAAGCTCTGAATCATGACTCATAATTATCAGGTTTCTCTTAACAAGTTCAATATCTTGCTTGGTTTTGAAGATGAGGAGTTAGCACAATAAAGGAGTATAAGAATCCTCACACTAAGTACCCACCAGAGTTTTAACTCTACTAAGTTATGGGGCGAGTTGATTGAAGCCGAAAACTGGTCTATCTTGCTTTGATAAGCAGGGTTGTGCTCTCCACTAGTTGCAGCGATATTTGGATTATTCATTGTTTGCCAGGCATAACAACTCCAATGTACCCACTCCTTACTTGTTTGCTCTATGGTGTATCGTAAAAGGGCAGCGCATGAATATCATATATTTCTTTGGAGAGTATATGGTTGAATTCAGCAATAAACCGAAGAATCACATCAAATGTGGGCCCTTTTGTGACACAAATTGAAAAATCATTTTATTTTTTAATCTTGCAGAGCATGCGTTGGTTTTCAAAGGGCATATGAAACCTTTGGAGTTGAGTAACATGATGAATTTGGGCATTGTTAAGAAAATCCAAAATCAGTTCTTTTTGGCTTATGAAGCTACCACCATTTTGGCTGAAGAAGACATCAAGAGAAAAGGGGAACACCCTCCACTTCAGTAGCCACTCCCATCAAGCCAGAAGTCCTTCCTCTAGTGATCAAAATCCCTTCTCCAACCTCAAATCCCCCTACACTAATGAAGTTGAAGATGAGTGGTGTCGCGCTTGACCATACTTATCCCAAACTCAATATGAAGTAGCTTGTTATTTGGATTCAAGAGCTGTTAGACAAGGATGAAAAAAGGATGAAGCAAATTGACAAACTCAATGCTAAAAATGCTACCTTGCATAAGGAAATCCCTACCATAAAGGAATATCTTGCAAAGGAGGTAAAACAAGAAGAAAATGAGGGAACAAGCCTTTGTAAAATCCCAGAACAGCTTTTTTGATCATCAGGAGTTTCAGTGCTCTTCTCAGGCCCAAAAAAATTCAGTAATCATAGTTGATGGAGAGGATGATGCCTCTCAGTCCCCTACCTTCTAGCTTGATAATTATCTCATCTGTATGTTCTAGTATACTTCTATCCTTTTTCTCCTTTGGTTAATGGTGTGTTGATAAATTAGTGTTATTCTTGCTATTTCCTTCGAGGACTATGCCTTGATTTAAGTATGAGAGAGTATGTGCCCTATTGATGAATTGCTTGGAATTGTTGAAAATTGAAGTCTCTGTTTTGGCATATTTTGATTGTTCTAAGTTTTGTAAATTTTGTTATTGGTATGTTTTGTTAAATTTTGTTTATAGTGCTTTACTATGGGAATTTGTTGTTATATTTGTGAAAACAACCTGTTCTAGTATTAAAAATTACATTCAGTTTTGTTATATTTTGTTTCTTGTGTAAATTTTAGTAATTGTGAAAAGTTTAAATCATCTAAGTAAAATAATCATGAATGGGTTGTGTCTAATTTGAGCAATAAATGGGCATAGTTGTTTTCTTAGGCTAAGAATACTTTGTAGGATGCTAGCATCTTAAGTTTGTGCTTTAAATTGTTAGCTTGATTTAATCCAATTGCAAAATAGCCTCTTAAATCGAGACTTGAGCCTAACATTGTGCAATTTCATCATTTGATTGATTAAATTTATTCTTTTTTTAGTAGACCTGCATTTGTGAATTTAGTTAGAACTTTCTTTGGTGTCTAATTGAGGTTATAAGGTTGTAAATGGATTTAAAATGATAAATTCATTAGGTGTAACCCTTTTAAATTAAATAGCCAACCTTTGTTTCATAATTTTTCCCCTAATATAGTTAGCCGAGTTAAGCCCAAACCTATTCTTTGTTGAAACCCTGTAATTGTTAGCCCCAACCCTTCGCTTTGATTTTCCAAAAGTCTTTTTGAGTTTGCCAATTGCATAAAAAAATTTCTTTTGAGCAAAAGTTTGAAATTTTAAAATGCTTGGTGTTATTTAGTGTTATCTTCTTTCAAAAAAATAATAATAAATAAATAAAAGTTTATAGAAAGTGGTCTTCTTCTTTGTTTTGATTACTAATTGTTTTCAAAATCCTTATCTTTCTATTAAATGTTATTTTCAATCATTGTTAATTTATTCAAAAGATTTTGGGTGTTTGTATCTTTCTTTGTTGAAATCTAGCAAGTTGTTCCTTCTAAAAATTGAAGCATATTGGTTGTTCTTGGTTCTTTGTTGTTCTGTTCCTTGCACCCTTTTTCTTGTTATGTCATGTTTCAATAATAAACATGCATTGTTCTTGAATTCCTCTATCTTTTAAGAAATGCTTTAGCACTAATTGTTCCTCATTAAAACTTTTCTAATATAATTATTTGCATTGGTATTCTCTCGTAGCCTAATACCCTTTTCCTTACCCCTAACTTTAACCAACATTACAACTTTAATAAAAGTTCTTTTGATTTTGTTTGTTTGCAACCAAAGTAGCGGAGATAGGACCAATTAGCAAGCTATGGTCTCTTTTTGCATTTGTTAAGTTGATTTAGCGTACTAAACATCAACTACAAACACGTTTGAGAGGTTATGTGTGAATCCTTTGTATTGTGAGGCAATTGGTTAAGTTTTGCTAACTTTTTAAGGCATGAAATTTGATCTTAGTCTCCTAAATCGTTTTCAAGGCTGATGTTTATCTCTTGTGTGTTATTTAATGCTCCTTTTTACATAATTTTATGATTTTGGTTAGTTGAATTCAATTTCCAGGATTAAAAACCTTGCTAAGCTGCTACTCTTGTGTTTTAATGTTGTTTAGGTTATTTCTCTTATATTCGCTCTATTTAAAAATTCTATTAGTTGTTCCTTCTCATGTTTTTTTTTTTCTGTTTTTAGTGTGTTTTGCTTATAGAAAAGCAAATTGCCAAATGTGGGAAAATTTGATAAGTAAATAATTTACCAAGTAATTTAGGCCTTAAGATAATATTTAAAGCTAAAAAGATTTAATTTATTTGAGAAAAGTTCTTAAAAAGTTGTATTTTATAGGCTTTTTCAAATTGGATCTTGCTTAGGCAGAAATCTGGGTAGAAAAGTAAAAAAAAAAAGTGTCAAAGTTTACCAAAAAGGACAAAAGTTGCATGGGGGAGCTTCTTATAGTAGGAACAACTCGTTTTGGGCCTCTGAATGCCTTGCAAAGTTAACCTAAGCATGTGAAAGATGGAGGAAAGTATATAAATGCCAACCAATTCATTTCCTTTTTTAGTTAATCATAAAATCATGTGGTTAGGATTTATTTCCATTTTTAGCTAGTGAACAGTTGTTCTAGGATATTTTGCAAACCCTAGTAGCCAAGCTGTGGTTATATATTTATCTCTTTTGTGGGTTGTTAGGTATCATTAACTTTTGTAATCCTAGATTCTCTCCTCATTTATTTTCTATAAACTCTTAAATGTTAGTTAATCCTTTAGTATTAATGAAGTGTTCTTTCAACATAAAGTGTGAGTAGTCTAACCTTAGAAGCTTGGCCAGCTAGCCTAGCCTTAGTAACTGCTGTTAATGCTATATGAGTTTGATCACCTTATTCTTTATGGTTTAAATGCAATGAGACTTGGTTTAATCCATGGATGTGTCATTAAACACTTACATGCTATTGTTGGAGACACGATTAGTTTCATGTTAGGGATTTTTACCTTTGTTGTAAAATGCTTCTTAGTGCCTAATGCTTAAAAATGATGTCTATGTAAGGAGACTTGGTAGAATAGCTTTTATGGAATCTCTTGTGCAAGGAGACTTTGCTTGAGTGATAAATAAGTAGAAGATACTCCACTCCTATATGCTTTAATATCATTCATGTTTGTAAAGTGAGATTGAGTACCGAATAACATGTTCTAGTCTAAACCAAGATTGTGCCTCTAATATTATTTGTAAAAGTTATCCTTTTACCTTCTTATCGCTAGATCTACTATTTATATTTAATTTGTATTCTTCTTTCATCATCCTTAGCTATAAATCTTTTGAAAAGAATCACTAAAAGTTAATCATGCATGTTTCCCGAGAGTTTTGTTATTTTCACTCCTTTGCAATCCTGAGGACGATATTCTAGACTCATTCCACTTATTACTTGTGATTAGTGCACTTGTTAGTCTCATTTTAGGGACAATTGATGACTAGCCACACAACAATCTAGGTAGAATGGAAGTGACAAGGGTAACCCTAAGAAAAGGATTATTGTTTTTCTTCTAAAAGTTCTTATTACCAAAACTCCTACAAATAACAAAGAAGCTAAGCAAGTCCTCTCATTCTCCTCCAACAATGGTGGATGTAAAATGCTTATTAATTAGCGATTATGAGCACAATTTGCAAGATAGGAGCCATGACCTTAATGGCATTTGTGATTGATACAACATCACCCCTAACATTAATAATAATACACGAATGGTTCCAACAAGATTTAAACAACCTCGTTTTGATAGCTATTTTAGAGAAATAAATCAAACTACACATTTTAAGAATTTCAAAAGAGACATGCAAGATGGAAATGCAACTAATGCAACAAAGTGCAAAATCTTTCTAGAGACAGTTTTTAGCTTGATAGTGTACTAATATGGAAATTTATTTGTTGGCTTATAGGCATGCTATGATGACATGACAATGTAATTGTTGAGCACTTCATCACCTTTGTTCCAAATGAGAAGCAAATAGAAGACATTATATTGATTAGGCAAGATGAGGGAGATTTATGAATCATTTTCATGACATTGCAATGTAGGTCTGAGAACTCAATTTAGGTGTAGCTGAAACAACTATGACACAAAATACTAAAAGCAAGAATTTAGAAATGAAGCTCACTACTAAAAATCGAAGACCTTTTTCGATCTCGTATCTTATAACCTTTGCCTCGAAAGATTTGACACCAATATAAGGAATCCATAGATCAAGACAAGAAAGGTTATTGTGATCAAGGAAGATCAGTTTTGAAAAGTGGAAGGAAAACGTATGAAACCAAATTCACTCGTTAAAGTGGTTTAGGAGTCACCACCCGGTTCAACTCTACCAAAAAATTATAGTATAGCCAAGCCATGTAGGAATCGCTATACCTTTAAGCTAGAGATTCGGCTCCGGAAAAATCATTTATTTCTATCTTGTTTCAAAATTATTAATCATTCTAACTTTCATGTCTTTTATATTTATTCTTTATTATATTTTCAACCCTAGTTATTTTCCATATGTAAATACAAAAAGCGATAAATAAATACATAAAGTAAATAAATTCAGAAAATTAAATTAAGACAACCCTATCGAATAATCTAACCTAGGGGATGCATTAATAAAAATGGGACATGAAGTACAATCACCTAAAGTGCAAGAACAATCTAAAAAGGGGAAAGCTAGATCTAACCTAGCATAAATCTACTTACAAAACAGAGGTTAATAGCAATTTCTAAAACATTTTTCCGTTTTATGGATCAATATATAATTTGGCGAGTCGGTTATCCTGGGGTTTTCATGGAACTGTAGGGAATTTTCACCGGGAAAAACGGTGCGCAGAGGAAAATAGTGATTAAAATTTTTCTCTCAAATTCCATGACTCCAAAGACCCATGATTTTGATAGAATCATAGAATAGAAAGAAATTAAATTTCTTACCTTATATGTCGCTTCTAGAGACCGCTGAAGATTGCAGATATGAAGAATGACAACTCTACACAGTCAGGTACATGAACAGCTCTTGAACCAGACTTATGCTAGTGAACGGAGACGAACGGAACTTGAGAACACTCAAGCAAAGGGGGCAGCTCACAAGTTCTAATGTTGGCTAAAATTTGCAAGTGTGTTAGGGTTAGGAGAAACTGATTTTAAGGTGCTATTTATACCTAGTACAAAATTAGGTTAAATTTTAATTTAATTAACTCATTCAATTTATGCAATTGGAATTAAATTAAACCATATAATAAAATTCCAATTGACTTAATTAAATTCAATTAATTAAATTTAATCAATTCAGATTTAATTTAACCTGACCTTAAATAAATACAACCCCTGTATTTAATTTTCCACCAAGGAAAATATATATTTAATTAATTATTTACATACTGTAATTAATTAATCAAATACAATCAATTTCTCTTTTATATTAATTGAATTAATTTTGACAAAATGTATTACTATTAATTCAATTAACCGAGTTTCCATTCTAATTACACCCAATGTGTACATATCCGATTTGTCACAAGTTCAGCTGTTATATGTGTACGATCCTGTGGGTCCGTTTCTATGTTGGCAGTCCCAGGGCCCACAAACTTTAAGTGGGTTCTAGCAAACCATTACAACCCCCAATTAAGACAGAGACTAGCAATTTCATGTGAAACATAACCCGATAGTATTCTTGTATATCCATTGCCAACTGACATCGACGTATAAGCAAGAGGCATGGTTCCAGTCAACCTCTTCTATGCTTAATCATTCCTTGATTCCGAGTAGACTGATGATCGTGAATAAGTATCTCAACTTATTTGGGTATGGCCATACACTTATCAGTCCCACTCATCAAGTGGCCAGTGATGTCATCTAAAGGGACGCCGAGTGGCAATTTTGTTAACTCATTGTCAACATCAACATGTTCACCTACCCACCCAACATACCCATACTTGGCACCCTGTTATGGGCCCGTTAGGCGTATATCAAAGTGTATGAGATCCCATGTCATGTTATAATGAAATCAGGTCTAAGGACAATATCAAGAACTACCTGAGAAACACCTATGACGATCGAACCATACGGTGTTCTCGAGGTGGATCGGTCCAGTACCATGTAACCTAACATGTACCCATAAACTTGACTGACATTCCATGTCCAATGGTCAGTAAGACACTTCCATCCAGTTAAGTATATGTTGGTCTTTAGCTTTATTCGTTCCTATGATTAGAACAGACCCAAGACAAATTTATGATTATAGCTTTGACACTACCCAATGTCTCATCAGCTAATAACCAACATTAGTTAACATAAGTATGGCTATAATCAATGGATACTCTATCTATTATATTGCACAAGAAACAAAAAAATAGATTAAATGCCTTTATATAACACAATGTATAATACAATCAATAACCAATGCCTTTGGACTAGGGCACACCAATAATCTCCCACTTGCATTAGTGCCAACTAGGCATTACCCTAATCCCTATAGATCTAGTATAACCCTCATGCTTTGTCTATCATAGCACCTTGGTCAACGGATTAGTGACATTGTTCCTGGTGTCAACTCTTTGTAATGAAATTTCAAGTCTATCCACGATCTCTCGAATGAGGTGAACTTCCTGAGCACATGATTGGACCTCTTGTGCGACCGGAGCTCCTTAGCTTGTGTAGTGGCCTTGTTGTTGTCATAGAAGGCATCCACTAGGTCTAGGATATATGGAACTACTCCTAACTTAGTGATGAACTTCCTCATCCAAATAGCTTCCTTTGCAGTTTTGCATGCAGCAATGTACTCAACTTCTATTGTAGAATCGGTGATGGTAGCTGTTTGGAACTCTTCCAGCTAATAGCACTGCCATTCAGCAAGAAGACATAACCAGACTGTGAATGGTTTTCATCCTCATCAGTCTCGAACCTTGCATCAGTGTACCCTATCACTGATAGCTCTTCTTGACCTCCATACACTAAGAAGCTATGCTTAGTTCAGTTAAGGTACTTAAGGATTTCTTTGACAGCCACCCAGTGATCCTCCCTAGAATCTGACTGATATCGGCTCATCATACTTAGCATAAACGCGACATCTGGTCTTATACATAGCATGGAGTACATGATTGATCCCATAGCTGAAGCATATGGGATCAATTGCATCCTCTCTCGGTCCTCTTTTGTCTTAGGACCAAGTTTCTTACTTAGTTTTAGGCAATCGCGTATAGGTAAGAAACCTTTCTTAGCCTTATCCATGCCAAACCTTTTTAGAACCTTGTCTATATACAAGGCCTGACTTAAGCCTAGAAGTTGATTGGATCTATCCCTATAGATCCTGATCCCTAAGATCGTCTTAGCTTCATGTAAGTGCTTTATTGCAAAGCACTTACTCAACCACTGATTTACTCCTTGTAGTGTTGGTATGTCACTTCCAATGATAAGGATGTCATCCACATATAGGACTAGGAAGGTAACAACACTCCCACTAACCATCTTATACACAAAGAGCTCATCTTAATTCTGTATGAATCCATATTCCTTTATAGCTTCATTGAATCTAATATTCCAACTCTAGGATGCTTGCTTTAATCCATAAATGGATCTTTACAGCTTGCATACCCTGTAAGGATACTTTGGATCCATAAAACCCTCAGGTTGTGTCATGTACACATCCTAGAGTAGCTTTCCATTTAGGAAAGTGGTCTTAACATCCATCTACCATATCTCATAGTCACTCGATGCAGCTGTGGCTAGTAGTTTCCTAATGGATTTGAGCATTGCAACTAGCGAGAAGGTTTCATCATAGTCTATTCCATGGATTTATCTGAAACCCTTCACCACCAATTGCCCCTTAAAGGTATTGTCGGCTTTTAACATGAAACACCATTTATAATCGATTACCTTAGCACCCAAAGGTGGATCAGCTAATCACCATAGTTGGTTATTGTACATCGATTACATCTCACTTCCATGGCTTTACGCCATTCAATTGACTGTGGATTTTCAATAGCCTCCTAGTAGGTCTTGGGTTCTTCTTGGTCAAAGACCAGAAGATTCCCATCATCGATCATGAGAAACCCATATCTCTTGTGTTGATGACAGACTCTACTAGACCTTCTAAGGTCCTGTATGACCGATTCAAAATCCTCAATCGCTTGAGGTTCTAGTTTGATCCCTGAGTAATCCTCTATACGTGCTTGTAGATCTTAAACTTCCCTTAGTTTAATGTTACTCCCACTATCTTTCTTGGAAAGGAACTCCTTTTCAAGAAAGACACCCTTTCGTGCTACGAACACCTTGTTCTTAATAGGTTTGTAGAAGTAGTAAACCCTAGTTTCCTTAGGGTAACCCACAAACAGACACTTCTCAGCTTTGGAGTCTAGTTTACCACTTGTCAATTTCTTGATATGTGCATCACAACCCCAAATCCTTATGAAAGAGAAATTAGGCTCCTTGCCCATCCATATTTCATATGGCATCTTTTCCACGGCCTTACTCGGTGAACGGTTAAGTGTGAATGCACCCGTCTCCAAGGCATATTCCCAAAAGGATGTTGGGAGAGTAACCTGACTCATCATTGAGCGGACCATGCCCAACACACTCCATTCCATTGGGGTGTTCCAAGAGGAGTAAGCTATGAGATAATCCCACACTCTCTCAAGAATGAATCAAACTCTAGTCTCACATATTCACCACCTCGATCAAACCGAAGTGTTGGATATGCCCTAGTCCCGAGGCATTGGACCTTGTATTTGTATTATACATTTATTGGATTTATGTATTATACTAATTTTGTGTTATTAATAAAGGCATTAATTCATTTATTATATATATCTTGTGCAATATCTTAAATGAAGTATCCAATGGACATATCCATATCCATAATGACAAGTGTCATGCACTTGGCAGTAAGACCATGGATAGGGTAAACGATATAACCATAAAAGAGATCCATAGTCTGTTCCAATCATGGGAATGAATGGGACTAGAGACTATCATTAACCTGGATGTATGGCAGTGTCTTACAGGTCATTGGACATGGGATGTCAACCAAGTTAATGGGTAGATGTAAAAAGGGCATGGTACTGGATAGATCCACTAAGCGAGAAATCCACATCGTATAGTATCACAAATGATTCGGGTAGTACTTGTATGGATCCTTTGACCTGACCATATGATAGTATCGCATACGAGGTCGCATACTTAGGGGTACGCCTAAAGGGCCTGTAATAGGGTGCTAAGTATGGGTGCTTTCAGGTATGTCACTTAGCATGGCAATGCTATGGATATGCAGAAGGGATTTGTCACTCAGTAGTCCACTGAGAAGATATCACCGGCAACTTGATGAATGTGACTGATAAGAGTGTGGCCACACTCAAACAAGTTGGAACTTGTTTGTGAACTTCAGTACATTCGGGATCAAGTAAATGTCCGGACACAAAAGAGGGTGATCAATCCATGCCTCTGTGTTGGACACCGATATCAATGACATGGGATATACAAGTTCAAACTACAGGGTTATGATTACTGCCATCTCCATCTTAATTGGGGGCTACAGTGGCTTGCTAGAGCCCAACTGTAGTTTGTGGGACAAAGGCCCACTGCCAACATAAAGATGGCCCCACGGGATCGTACACATTGAGCGACTAAACACTGACTTAAGGAATCACACATATACTTGTAGTATACACTCTGGAGAGTGAGGATTATATTAATTATATTATATAGATCAATCGGATTGATCATGATAATAAAATTAATATTTGATTGGCTTTCTCATAATTAATTGGATTAATTATGAGATTATTTCCTAGGTGGAAATATTCATATGTATGGGTTTACCTATGAATTTATTTTGTGAAGATCTAATTTTAATTTCATGGATTAAATTAATTAGTCAAACCAATTTTAATTAAATGTAAATAATATGTTACGTGGTGTAATATATTATATACATGGGTAAATTAAAGTTGGGCTTGAAATTAATTTAAAACAGACTGATTAAAATAGATTTGGGCCTAAAATGAAAGAAGGTAAGCCTACACAAAGAGGAGCCAATTGGGCAGAAATTCTCCTTGAGAATTTCGGCCACCTAGGGTTAAAATAACCCTAGGTATTTCAGCCAAGGGAACCCAAGCCACCATAGCCAAATTCTCCCCCTCCTCCTTCTCCATTATTCGTGTTTTTCCGATGCTAGCACGGGTGGTGTTCGTTAGGCGTTCGTGTACGTGAACGAGGAGGGATTCTATCTTGATTCCTATAGTCTGCATCCATCTCTTGTAGAGATAATCCGGGTAAGAGATTTATCTCTTGTTATTAAATTTTTGTTTTTACAATTTCCATCTCAATTGCTCCTGGGCACGGATTTGAGGAAATCATTGCGTTCTTCCGCTTTAATCGGGTGATTTCCGTTGACAAATCCCAACACGAAGTGCTTTTATAGTCTTGCCTAGTTGGTTCTCCACTTCATTCTTGTTCTCCTTAAACCTATCAAGGGTTTCAAATTTGTTCTTCATTAGATAGACATAGCCATATCTGCTGAAGTTGTCTATGAAAGTAACGAAGTAGTGAAAACCATTTCTAGCACTAACGCTCTTGGGCCCACACACGTCCGAGTGTATTAGGTCCAATAAGCTCATGGCCCTTTCAGCTTGCTTGTTGAAAAGCACCTTTGTCATCTTACCCCTTAAACACGATCCTCATGTGTCATATGACTCCAAGTCAAATGACCCTAGCACTCCAACTTTGTGGAGTCTAGCTATGCACTTCTCGTTTATGTGGCCTAGACGACTGTGCCAGATAGAAGCAGGATTAAGCTCATTAGGTTTAATCCTATTAATGTTAATGTTATAGACAGAGTTGGATTGATTTAAGTCAAGGATATATAAACCATCATTTAACAAAGCATTTCCATATAAAATATCATCTTTGAAAATATCAGTTTTACCAAATCCAATGTTAAAAACAAAACCATCAATATCCAAGACAAACACTGAAATAATAATCCTGCACATGGCAGGTACAAAATAACAATTCTTTAAAATCAAAATCAATCCAGTGGGCATCTCTCCAGGTAGAAATCTCCAATCTCGATGGCAACAACCTTAGCCCTAATCCCGACTCAAAGATCTACCTCTCAAGATCCTAGCAACCTCCTATTTCTGAGTCCCTGCACATTGCAACAAATGTGAGAACCACATCCAGTGTCTAAAACCCAAGATGTAGAAACAATGAAGTTTATATCTATAAAATAAATACCTAAAGAACTTGTCTCGTTCTTCACATGCTCTCCCATGAGCCTCGGACACATTTTCTTCCAATGTCCTTTCTGCTTGCACTCAAAAAGCACATCCTCAGCATTGGCCTTAGGCTTAGGCCCTGGCTTAGCCTTCTTTGCCTTGGCTTTGGCCTTAGCCTTGGCCTTGTCCTTAGCAAGAGGAGCATTCCCTTTGTTAACCAGCAGCCCTGCGAGAGTCTTCTTGATAGACTATTTAGCTAGCTTAAGCATGCTGTGCAACTCAGCCACAGTCTTGTCCATGCCCTGCATGTGATAGTTCATAATG
Source organism: Euphorbia tirucalli (assembly GCA_039660915.1). Lineage (NCBI taxonomy): Eukaryota > Viridiplantae > Streptophyta > Magnoliopsida > Malpighiales > Euphorbiaceae > Euphorbia > Euphorbia tirucalli. Next base: position 55,746,033 of record CM077639.1, on the reverse strand, counting down.
AACTGATCATAAGACTCATAGAGGGATCCCAATATGATGTCAATCTCCAACTCCTATGGCACTAGCGTACTAAAATGGGCCAATGTGTCGATGTAGCCCTTCATCTTGAGCATGTGGATGCTCACAGATGTCCCCGTAGCCATCTTACAAGTGTTGAGTGCCTTAGTTGTCAAGAACCTCTCTTGACGTGCTTGATTTTGGTACATCTTTTTCAAGGTGTCCATGATCACAAAAGGCTACTGGTCCATGAACTACTTTTGTAGCTCATGCACCATGGTGGCTAAAATAAGGCACGTGACATTTTTGTCATCCCTCCAGTGCAAGTCGTACTGCTCAACCTAAGCAGCAGTAGTGCCACGACCCGTTGGAGGTGCAGCCGGTAAAGCCCTATCCAGCACATATTCTTTAGACTCTTGTCTCAGAACTATTCTTAAGTTCCAAGCCCAGTCTAAGAAGTTAGGCCCAGATAGCTTCTCTTTGTCTAGGAGAGAACGCAATGAAAATAAGTTTGCAGCCATTTAGTTATCTACACAGAAAAATTACAGATAGTGTTAATAAAGGTCTTTAATGATTTAAACATATTAATTAACAATCCATTTTAATTAATTTGTTGGCAATTTGTGGTTAAGATTGACCAAGATCTGTATTTCATTAAGAATTAGCTAAGCGGAGGCATGTTAACTAACCCTTAACTATTTAGGTAGGAACTCCCTCCAATCCTAACCTAGGAACTCTTCGTTTGACGGGTTTATTGGCACTTACCCATTTGTACTTAGGGCTAAGAGCTGATCTACTATCCACATTGAGTCAAACCACCATTTAAGTGTTAAGCGTATCCAGTACCTTATCCCAATACAGTAGATGAATACCATAATGTACCCGGTGGGGGCTTGGCCCACATTGCACTATTCAAGAACTGATATGGTTTGAATATGAAAAGCACTTTTAAGCGACTCAATATTTCATTTAGGATTGATTGATTAACGGCTTAGCATGCATAATCACGGGTGTGCTTGGAATATGGATTACATGCATATTATCTCATATATATACATATTCAATTAAAAGCATAATATAAATAAATTGAGATGCTGTGGGCCCTTAAATACAACCTAGTGAAAAATCTAGTAAACTTATACTAGAGAACATCGGGGTGGGCTTGTAAAATCATCTGGGCTTGGCTCCATTGGGCTTATTCTCAAAAGCTTGATGCAATTACAAATTTTATTTTCATAAAATAAATAAAATAAAATTACATCAAAATAAACCAAAACGACATGCAAGCCGTATTTCCCAGAATTAAAATTTAACAACCCATCTTTATCTAAGGCCTAATAACACTTAACACCATACCCCAAGTATAACACATAATCACATCATGCAAATTGATATATATATATATATATATATATATATATATATATATATATATATATATATATATATATAATGAAATACATAAATTTAATATTCCATTTTTAATTATGTCCAGTCATTTAATGAAATCGCGAGTCTGGTATTTATGACTTAAGCCCATTTACAGGCCCATTAGGCTTCTAGCCCAATGATACAAAATTAAATTTTGCCCCCATTTGAATTTGGGATGTCACAAACCTAAATTAGCAGTCCAATTCTCAACCCGTGCCAAGGGCCAATTGGACCAATTTCAATTACCAATTTTAATTTCATACCAAATAAAATTAAAATCCAATGAAAGGCAATTTAATAATCATTCAAGCAACCACACGAATCCAATTTGTTAAATTAAAACACACTGATTTTAAAATTTTTAAACCCATGCATTTTAGACTCAGGCACAAGCCCATACCATTGAAATCGAAAATGATCCCGAGCCCCGCCCGGCAGCAAGGATGAATCTCAAATTTGCACCGAGAAAAACGGTGCGCAGCAGAAAATAGTGATTAAATTTTTTCTCCAATTCCATGATTCCAAGGACCCATGATTTTGATAGAATCAAAGAAAGGAAATAAATTAAATTTCTCACCTTTTACATCTCTTCTAGAGACTGCTGAAGATTGCAGATACGAAGAACGGTAACTCTACACAGTCAGGTACACGAATAGCTCTTGAACCGAACCCGTGCTAGCGAATGGAGACAAATGGAACTCGGGAACACTTAAGCAAAGGGGGCAGCTCACAAGCTCTAGTGTTGGCCGAAATTTGCAAGTGTGTTAAGGTTAGGAGAAATTGATTTTAAGGTGCAATTTATACCAAGTACAAAATTAGGTTTTAAATTAACCTTAGGTTAAATTTTCATTTAATTAACTGATTCAATTTATGCAATTGGAATTAAATTTATTCAACCCAAATTTAATTTAACCCGACCTTAAATAAATACAACTCATGTTTAATTTTCCACCAAGGAAAATAAATATTTAATTAATTATTTACATACTGTAATTAATTAATCAAATACAATCAATTTCTCTTTTACATTAATGGAAATAATTTTGACAAAAATTATTGCCATTAATTCATTTAACCGAGCTTCCATTCTAATTACACCTAATGTTTACATATCCGATTTGTCACAAGTTCAGCTGTTCTATGTGTACGATCTTGTGGATCCGTCTCTGTGTTGGCAGTGGGCCCAGGGCCACAAACTGTAAGTAGGTTCTAGCATACCATTATAGCTCCCAATTAAGATGGAGACTAGTAGTCTCATGTGAAACATAACCCAGTAGTATTCTTGTATATCCCTTGCCAATTGACATCGATGTATAAGCAAGAGGCACGGTTCCAGTCAACCTCTTCTATGCTTATTCATTCCTTGATTCTGAGTAGACTGATGATCACGAATAAGTATCCCAACTTATCCCGGTATAGCCATACACTTATCAGTCCCACTTATCAAGTGGCCAATGATGTCATCTCAAGGGACGCCGAGTGGTAATTCCGTCAACTCATTATCAACATCAACATGTTCACCGACCTACCCAACATAACCATACTTAGCACCCTGTTAAGGGCCCGTTCGGTGTATATCAAAGTGTATAAGATCCCATGTCATGTTATAATGAAATCAGTTCTAAGGACAATATCAAGAACTACCTGAGAAACACCTATGACGATCGGACCATACAGTGTTCTCGAGGCAGATCGGTCCAGTACCATGTAACCTAACGTGTACCCATATACATGACTGACATTCCATGTCCAATGGTCAGTGAGACACCACCATCCAGTTAAGTATATGCTGGTCTTTAGCTCTATTCATTCCCATGAATTAGAACAGACTCGGGACAAATATATGATTATAGCTTTGACACTACCTAAGGTCTCATTAGCTAATGACCTACATTAGTTAACATGAGGATGGCTATAATCAATGGACACTCTATCTATTATATTGCACAAGAAACAAATAAATAGATTAAATACCTTTATATAACACAATGTATAGAATAATCAAGAAACAATACCTTTGGACTAGGGCACACTAACAGGAACTACGTTCGTGTGGGTCCTGGTTACATCAAGAAAATTAAATCTAGGTCAAAAAGCAATGAACAGATCTCAATTGATTTTCATGAAAACACACCAAAATATGGATATTAATACTCAAAATAGCTTTGATAAAAACATTTTTTTAAATATTTTTATGATAAAATAAAATACTTATCAAAATATAAAGTTCCAAAAAATTTCCTCTTCTTGTGAGTTTGGCCGTTTGGCCTATCCTTGGGGTAAAATCTCATTAATTCATCATAAATCTATATTAGAATAAAGAACAGAGTTGTACGGCTCAGGTCACAGTTGTGCGGCTACAATCAAATCTGTACGACTATAGTTAAATCTGTGTAGCTGTAACATTTTGGAAAATAGTATGGTTTGAAAATTAATTATGCATGGGACTATGCATGAAGAACAAAGCCGTATGACTCTCTTCTAGTGAAGAACAGAGCCGTACAGCTCTAGTTTCCAAAAAGGAGAAGATTCCATTTTGATTGAAAATTGTCAAATACATAACAAAATGCAACCCAGAAAGCACTTAAAAGGATTTAAGGCCTCTCAGAAGTTACCCTTATTGTGTATATCCAGTAGTTTGAGTTCTTAAAATCGATTCTTAGGATGTCGATCGGTTCTGAATGAGTTCATTATCATCCTGAATCGTCCCTAAGATCATGAACCAAAGATAAAAGATATAAGTTAGATGGTTTAAGGTTATAAGGATTAGTGTTTGAGTTGAGAAATGGTTTTCTCCCTTTCTCACGTTGTTTCCTTTTGCTAATGAATTTTTTCTCCTTTTGATAATTGTTTGTTTCTCTTCATTTACTCACCTCTCTTTTCTTACCTATCTCTTCCGTTTAAGATCTAAATTTTTTGTTTTGTCTCCCTTGCCCATTCTGGGTGAATTTTTTTTGTAGCAGGGAGAAGAGGCATACAGCTATAATTTTTAGAAGATGAGTCATACGGCTCAAGTGAAGAGCCATACAACTATAGATTTAAGCCATATGGCTGTAGTTTTGACTCGTACGGCTTTCATTTGGGTCAAAAATTTCACTTTTCAAATTTGGTTGCACAACTTAACCCTTCTTAAGATAAAGCCGTATACTCTAATTAGAGCCAAGAGACCTAGACAAGAGCCACATGACTCTTCCTAAATCAGGGTTTAGGATGTTGATCTCTCAGACAATTCTTGGGTTCATTCTAAAGTTCATTTGGTTCCCTTCTTTCATCCTTCGAACCGATTTCTATAGAAAACTTGATGCAAAGGATAACTAATTTGGTTTTCATTATTAAGGTCGGAAAAATCCACACTCACAACTTTGGTCCTTGGATGGTGGCCAAAAAGGAAACCCAGGAAAAGGACACAAAAACCAAAGGGAAACTCCATTGAAAAATTTAGGAAAGGGATGGAAAATAGGGAAGGGAAAAAGGTGATTAACAGGTTCGAATGTCAGTCAACCAAAGAGATGAAATCACATCAGAAAGGGGAGTCATATAATCGCTTTTCCATATAAAGCCACAAAGACGATCAAATTGACACAAGTATGGGATGCATACAAAATGCTTCTACAGAGGATCAAGTGTAACAAGATTTTACCAATACAAGTAATCCTAAGGCCATTATTTCACTTAGAGGGAAAGAAATGAATATATATAATGGGAAAGCTAAAGAGCATGCTAGTAGTAGAGAGAATAAATGGGCCTAGGCCCCAAGTCAAGCCCATAAGAAGAAAATAATAATACCCCAACGGATTAGGCCTATATGAGCTAGCCCAAACTGAAGAATTCTGCTCTGAATATGAACTCTGCTCCAGCACCAAAAGTCCAAAGGTTGTCAAGCCATGATTCAAACCCTCTATCAACTCATTTTCTCCCACTAACTACTTCGGTTATGGTTGAAGATGCAACTATACTCAAATCAACAAATTGCCAATGGACTCTTCTTCCCACTTTTGAAGCAGAAGTTCCAAAAGATCCACCTAGATCCTATGGAGGCTGAAGAAGATATCTCAATGAACAATCATGCATAATAGAGTGAGAATTTCTTAGCCCCTCCCTCCCTAAATGAGTTGTGTAATGAAAAAGAGATAGAAAGGAGTTTCAGCTAATAAAGGAGGTAGCCATACCTCAAGAAAAATTAAGAAAGAGAGAAACCCTTTCCCCCAATGATTATTACTTAGTCATTTTTTATCTTTTAGCCCCTTTTTATGTATAATTTTTTTATGTCGCTTCTAGTTTGGAACATTCAAGGAAGTGCAAATAATCAAAGCTTCCTCTAGACCAAAGATCTCATTAGAAAGCGTCATGTGCACTTCTTTGCCCTTGCAGAAACTTAAGTAGCTAGCTTTGAAGCTTGTTACTCCAAAAAGAGGCTCTGAAACTATGATTCACTTTGCATTGTTGTTGATGGCCGTTTGAGAGACATTTGGCTATTTTGGGACTTAGGCAATGTAAGTTTTAGTTCTCTCCAGACTAGTAGTAACTATATATATGGTAAACTTATATATAATGGTTCTATGGTATGTTTCATTACTATATATATAATGGTTCTATGGTATGTTTCATTACTATTATTGTATATACTAGTACCATTTTTTCTCATAGATAAGATATGTGGAATACTATTAGTAGCTTTTACCCTAACATTTGTATGCATAGTTCATTATTGTGGGCTTCAATGCTATTGCAAAAATGGAAGATCAAAAAGGGGGATCTAGCCATTATTTCAATAGATGTATAGCTCATAAGAAGCAATTGGATGATGTTAACCTTATTGATATGGGTGCTAATGGTCATTGGTACACTTGGAGAAGGCAACAGCTTTAGGTTAGGGTTCATAGGGGCTTTTCCAATTCTTTAGCAAGGCTTAAATTCCTAGAGGCTTGAATCACTAATCTCCAATTTAGACATTTTGATCATTTTCCCATTTTACTACACTTTGAGGGCCCTAAATATGTTGATGAGAACCGCCCCTTTATATTTTTAGTTGCTTGGGATACTCATCCGAGTTCCATGAGTTTATCTGTCAAAATTGGAATCCTATTTAGGATGTTTTCGTGTAGTGTGTAATTTTAAAACTAATGTTGTGGGGTGGAATAAGAATTTTAGGCATATCACCGATCACAAGAATTAGCTTCTTTCTATCACTAGGTTAAATAAAGCTTAATCGCTCAACTGGTCTCATAGCCTCAGTATCTTAGAAGTAAAAAAACTTTGGATTACTCTTAAACAAGAAGAGTTGTTGTGGTTCCTAAAGTTAATAAGGGACTAGATTTGTAGGGCAGATTGGAATACTAAATATTTTTTCTCTACTATGGTCAAATGAAAATGAAACAAAATTAAGAGGCTTCAAAATGAAATGGGTGTGTGGGTTATAGATCATAACGATTTGGAACGGATGTCCATTGCTCACTATGAAAAAGTTGACCACTATCCATAAAACCACAACACCATAATGGCAGTGTTTCTGGTAGCCAATAATTCTTTCTCCTAGGCTGCTTTTGCTTCCATAACCACTAAGGATGTGAAAAAGCTTTCAAAGCTCCTGGTAGTGATGGTCTCCAAACAGGCTTCTACTAGCACATTTGGGAACAGTCAAGGACAATTTAACTCATTTTGTTTGAACAATTTTTAGTGGTTAGTAGGGTTGAGCTGGTGAATGAAACTCTATTAGTTCTCATCCCAAAAGTACAAATCCCAATGACTTGCACTCAATTCAAGCCAATCAAACTTTGCTCTATCATCTACAAGACAACCACTAAGATTCTCCCTAATAGACTGAAGCTTCTGATGCCCTACCTAATCAGTCCCACCAAAAGTAGTTTTATGTCAGGCCATAAAATCTTAAATAATTTTATTATGGCCTGGAAAATTATCCATTCCCTTATAATCAAGAAAGGTAATAAGGGCTTCATAGCTATTAAGATTGACTTGGAGAAAGCCTATGATAAGCTAGACTATAACTTTATCACTGATACTCTGAAGCATACTAGTATTCCTCATCAGTGGGTTGATATCATGTATCAGTGGATTTCCACCTCATCAATGTGGGTGTGCTTCAATGGAAATATGTTTGACTCCTTTTGGCCGACTATAGGCATTTAACAAAGGGACCCTTTGTCCCCCTACCTTTTTTTTTTGGCATGGAAAGGTTTGGGCACCTGATTGACGCTAAAGTTCAATAGGGTAAATGGAAAGGAATTCAGTGTTCTCATAATTGTCCTCAGATCTCCCATCTTTCCTTTACTAATAACCTGTTTGTATTTGGTGAATCCACTACTAACCAATTAGAAGTCATGGAAAAATGCCTAAACCTTTTCTACTCAACTTCAGGCCAAAAGGTTAACCTCACTAAGTGTATAATATCTATTTCTAAACATATTCGTGGTTCTTTACCCAAATCTGTAAAAAGAAAACATGGGATTCCTCTCTTTGAGTGTCTTAATAAATACCTAAGATACCACCATTAGATAAGCACATCACGAAACATACTTTTACAGAGGTGGTTTCATAATCGTGTTATGGTGTTTAATGTATTTCACATGCTTGTCGTGTTAAACGGGTCATGTTAGTCAGGTTCTCTTTGTAAATCATGTTGTCGTGTTAGAAAATGGCACCCCTAGATCAGACTACAATGAAATTATCGAGTTGAAAGGCCTCCACTCTCTCCTAAGATGGTAGGACTACTTTGATCAAGGCGGTCACTAATGGCACTCTAAATCATTTGATGCAAACTAATTTTCTATGTCAAGTGACGATCGAAGCCATTGATAAAGTTGATCATAGCTTTTAAAATGGTACACAGGCTGGTTAGAAAAGAGTTAACCTTGTCAGTTGCGAGAAGGTGTGCTATCCCAAAAAGGCTAGAGGTCTAGGAATTCGTTAAGCTTAACCCCACAATACGGCTCTACTTATGAAAATTTTTGGGTAATCATAAAGGAGCTCAATTCACTTTGAGTCCAAGTCCTAAAAGGAAAGTATTTAGGCGATTCTAGCATTTTTTACTTGCAAACCAATAAATCTTGAAAGTCTCATTTATGGCATAACATAATAGAGAAGCTCCAAGATTTCAAGATGGGACTAGTTTGTAATGTTGTTCATAGGCACATTACAATATTTTGGACAAACATTTGGCTACTTCTTGAGGCTCTAATTAATTTGGTCTCCAATATTCAAGGTTTCCACTTCAACCAGTTTGTTGCACCATATTGACTTGACAGGTAATTAGAGCTGGAGTGAGTTGTAAACCATCCATCTGATCCAGGTTTGCCTAGGTCTTTCTACCACTACTTTTTTTATTGTTGCTAAATGTCATCATGATAAGGTCGGCCCTCTTTTGAAATGGTCAACTTACTACTACTTCTGTTTTCCAATTTATCTCAAGTAAGACCTCTTCCATTCTTGACTCCTTGATTGCTACCATTTGGAAACTGCGAGTCCTTAATAGGGTTCAAATGTTTACTTGGCTTACCATTGAGGATAAATTTCTCACTAATTTGGCTTGAAATTGTAGACATTTAATTGATTATAATCACTGCACTTGGTGCCAAAGTTGATCTAAATCTATCATTCATGTGCTTCGAGATTGTCCTTTAAGCTATAAACTTTAGCAGCAAATTGGTGGACCAACTTCTCTTCTTAGTTTCTTTAACACTCATGATGACATTTGGTGGCACTTAAATATAGGGAATAAGAGCCAAGATATTTAGGGCTATGACTAGAATTCTATTTTCTCTATTATTATTGAGCATTTTTGGAAATGGCGTAATCTTTTTATTTTCCAACAAGATTGTTATGAGCGGACAATCCTTTCAATGACGGGCCATGAGAGCCTTTCATCAGTTTTGTTTTTATTACTTTAAATGAGTTACGCAAGAGAAAACAAGCAGAACAAAATTCTTCTGCCTCAAAATGATTTAGGAGTTGCCACCTGATTCAGCTCTATCAGGAAATTATGTGTGAGCACAGGTTTTTTCCCGACCTCTATGATGAAAACCCCGTTGTTACCTGTTAAATAGATGAACGTGAGTCAGATTTGAGAATGAGCGGAACAATGCCCGGAATGTTCTCAAATGGCCCAAAATTCAGAAGAGTCCTTGATCCAAAACCCCGAGAAGAGTTCATCGAGAGATTACGAAGCTTAGGTGCACATGCAGGCTCTATCTAAAGTTGCATGACTGTAGTCTACAGTCACACAACTGTAGTTTATGGTCACACAACTGTAACAACTACAGTTGCACGACTGTAATGCTATAGTCGCACGACTATAGTTATAGTCGTACGACTCTAATTTTGACTCAGAAAATTCCTAAATAGGATACAATTCTATTTTGGCTGGAATTATTTTAGGCGTGATTTGCGGGAATTAGGGTAACACAAATATAACGAAAGAGGCAGAAAACAAAAAAAAGGGGGGGAATCAATTCTAAAAAATCAGAGAGCATTCTAGTGAGAGAAAGTAGAGTTTTTAGAGAGAGAAAGGAGAAAACCTAAGGGAAACCAAGGGAAATTAGAACAAAAACACTTAGAGATACATTGGAACTTGGAGTGAGGGCTGAGAATCAGGCTTTCGCACAATCAAAACTATTCTCGGGTTTCGTTCGGATCAATCCAGGACAAACATTTGAGAATTTCAGGTCGTTTGGAGATTCTAGGTGGATTCCAAAAGCCACATCTGACTCCGATCATCAAGCATACTGGAATGCAAAATAGGTAAACTCTGAGAGGCCTTAAAACTCATTTCATGTTGATTTGTGATTGATTATGTGTTTAAAAATATTTATCCGAAAAACTGTCTGTGCAACTACAACCGCACGACTGTAATTATAGTCGTATGACTATAGTTACAGTCGCACGACTGTAGTTGCCTGGAACACAGTCGTGCGACTGTATATATTCTTCTAGGCAGAAGCCCAAAAAGCCCAAAGACGACTAGATATAGCCGGTTTTCCATTTTAAATGATCTTTCATAATTTAACTCAGTCAAATCACATATGTATACTATATAATTGTGGTTTTCGGATTTCCGATAAAACGGAAATGCGATTTAGTGTTTTGTTGGTTTCAATTCTTGGAATTCATGGTTGTTAAATTCTTAATCAAATCCTCAGTCCAGTGATAACGGACCCTTGGATTCCTAGAAACTCTCAAAATCAATGAAATCGATTGAAATAATGATTTTAGAAAACAAGAAAACCACTGTGGGGCACTGTTCATTATAGTCGTGTGACCATAACTCTATAGTCGTATGACTCTAACTAGAGTCGTACGACCTTAATTATTACAGTTGCATGACTGTAATACAGCCGCATGGCTGTAGTGATAGGTAGAAGGTAGAATCATGGGACGACCCGTACGAACGTCGTCGCATGATGCTGTCTTCAGAATCAAACCTGTTTTTGGCATGTTTACTGCTTTCAGACCCTAGATGGATGTTTGGAATTAGGAACCCCCACGAATCGAACTTAGAGTTTTGGGATAACTGACTCACTAAATGGAGAAATTTACATGTAATTGAGCCAAACCATTTTTAAGCACCAAAAACCTACAGGGCGTTTCTAAAACCGTCTTCCAGGTCTAAACAAGCAAGTCACCCGGACTTCTTGGTTATCCCCTAAATGCATGTTCCCACTTCCTAAAATCCCTATTCTGTCTTGCATGAGTCCTATATGTGTTTGGGATATATCTATGCTAACTATTTGTTTTGCAGCTTTTATTTTTCTTTATTTTTATTTTGGATGTATTTCATAGATTAATCGTGTATTCTAGGTGATTGTACTTTTTAGATCCTCGTGTATCTAGGCAATTGTAATGGTGAAGATGAGAGTCTATTTCCTTTTTCTAGGTTGTAATAAGGCCTCTATTTCTTTTTGGTTTATTTTTGGATGTATGGTTTATATTTCTACACTTTAGTTTTATGTACTTTATTCCTGTCATCTGAATGGGCATGGGCTAATAGTAAAGGATTAAATTGGGTAGAGAAAGATAATAAGTAATCTATTGTCATATGTACTTATAAATGAATACAAGCTTGAGGTTGAATAGGTAAGTTGCCCAAACCCTAGATCTCTGGATTAGGTACAGCAATCTATGCTCAGTAGGGAGCTGTACTAGAATTTCCCGGATGAGCTAATCCGGGTGGTGACTCTGTCACTGATCTTGAAATTTAAGTTTTGAGGTCTTTAAGTAATAAAATGGGAAAAGGTTTTCTACAAAAGGATTTCCAAAAAGAATCTACGGTTTTCTTAAATAAGGTCATCAAATCCCATTTTCAAAATCCAAACATTTTCTACTTCTCTTTTTCCCCGGTTCGCTTCACCGCGTTCTGCTTAAAAGGTTGTCCGCTCACACTACGGTATAGCCAAACCTGAGAAGAAATCCTATAACTTATAAGCTAGAGATTTGGGTCTGGACAAACTACCTATTTCTATCTTAAGTTTAAAATAACTTTTAACAATTCTAATTATTACGTATTTTGTGATTACTTAATCCATTTTCAGCCCTAAATACAATTTCTATATGCTTACGCAAAAAGCAATAAATAAATTTTGAATGCGATAAATAAATTCATAAAAGTTAAATTATTACAACCCAATCGAATAAACTACCCTAGGGGATGCGTTTGATGAAAAGGAATTTTAGGTCACTTAAATACACAATCATCTATATTTACAATCGCCTAAAATACACAAATGGTCTAAAAATAAAAAATAGCTTACATCTAACCTAACATGCATCTACCTGTAAAACAAAGATTAGTGGCACAATAAATACATATGCACATAGGACTCAAATAAGATAGAATAGGTGATTAGATAGCTTGGGGGTATGCATTTAAGGGATAGTTAGGAGAACCCATCAGGTTTCTCTAATTATATCTAGAAATGATTTTGAAACGATTTATCTATTGGTACTAGAAAATAGTTTTGAAAACATTTTATCCACTTTCATTATTTATCCATGCCAAAACAGGTCTCTTATCCAAAGATTTATCGGAGTCCCTTTTGTGGGGGTTTCCTACTTTGCAAGGAATCAAATCTAGGTTTGAAAGCAATAAACACCTATAAACAGTTTGGACATATGGGAGAAACAGACTGGAAAATCCCAAATTGAAACGATTAGAGCTGTACAGCTTATAAATAAGCTGTACGGCTTTATTTGTCCCGGGAAAAGCCATATGGCTCAAATCCCAAAATGAACATAATGGTTTTGAAATTGGTTTTGGATAAAATTTAGATTTGAGGAACAGAGCCATGTAGCTCAATTTTCAATGAAATAGAGCCTTAAGACTCATACAAAGCCGTACGACTTAAAAGCAATTGGACAGAAAAGTGACATTGTAGAAAACCCACATGGCATAACTCAAAGATCATAGCCGTATGGCTCTTATTAGCCAATAAAAAAGCCATATGTTTATATCAGGCTGAAGACCAAAGCCGTATGGCTTATCCCTCCATGGACAAATAGTTTTTGAGAATGATTTAAAACATAGCAAATTCAAAAAAACACACCAAGACCCAATCAAAAAGCAGTTAAAATCGGATTACCTTTGAATCATGTATCTGTGTTTGTTTGAAGATTTCAAGTTTGATCTTTAAAGTTGAAATCGGATTCCTCTGAGCTTGAATCGTTCTAAAAATAATCTAAAAATCTTGAATCCGTTGATATCTACCTTAAGGTAGAATTTTGCTGAAGAAATTGAGAACCATCTCCTTTTCTCAAGCATTCTGTAGTCCCTTTTTTCAGTAATGGTTATCTCTCCTATTGTAATATAGCTTTCTCCCTTACATACATCCACTGCAAGTGGTGTTGGGATATGCCCTAGTCCCAAGGCATTGGTCCTTGTTATGTATCATACATTATTGGATATTTCATTCATTAGTGTATTAACATTTATGTCATTAAATAAAAGCATAATCTGTTTAATTTATTGCTTGTACAATGAATTTAAATAAAGCATCCAATGGTCATATCCATATTCATATTGTCAAGTGTCATGCACTTGGCAATGAGACCACGAATAGGGAAACGATATAATTATAAATCCATCCCTAGTTTATTCCAATCATGGGAATGAATGGAACAACAGAATAGCATTACCTTGATTATGTGGCAGTGTGTTACTGGCCACAGTACATGGGTTGTCAATCAGGTAAATGGGTACATGTGATAGGACATGGTACCGAATAGATCCACTAACGAGAAATCCATATGGTACAATATCACAAGTGATTCTTGTGTAGTACTTATATTGGATCCTACGATCTGACCACATTATGGGATTTCATGTGACCTCACACACTTTGACGTATGCCTAACGGGCCTATAATAGGGTACCAAGTATAGGTACGGTTGGGTGTGTCAGTAGCATAGCAAGACCATGAATGTGCAAAAGGGATATGTCACTCAGTGTTTCACTGATAAGATATCACCAGCCTCTTGATGAATGAAACTGATAAGAGTGTGGCCACACCCAAATAAGCTGGATCTTATTTGAGAGCATCAGTTCACTGTATCAAGTAAAAGTCTGGGCACAAAAATGGGTAATGAAACCATGCCTCCATGCTAAAGTCCGATATCAAAACAAAGGACATATAAGTTATACTACAGGGTTACGATTTCGATTAGACTACAGTCTCTATCGTAATTAGAAGCTGTAATGGCTTGCTAGAGCCTGCTTACAGTCTATGGACCATGGGCCCACTGTCAACATAAAGACGGACCCACAGGATCTTACACATTGAACATCTAAACTAGCACTTAACGGATCACTAATATGCTTAGAGTATATTGACAAGCGGGGAAGGAAATTAATTAAATTATAGCTCAATTGGATTGATCAAAATAATTTGATGAATTAATTTCTGGATGGAAATTAAATTTATATATATATATATATATATAGGTTTATATATATTATTTCTTAAATTAAGTCTCAATAATTATTGTTCTTAATTTTAATAGGCCAACTGCATTTAATTGACATGATATAGATTATATCATATGGTATGATTTAATTTATAACATATAAAATTAAATCAATTGGAAATTGAATTTTAACCTAAAATAATTAATTAGACCTAGTTTTTAATGGAGTATAAATACCCACTTAAGAAAGTAAAATCCTAACTGTGAGCACGGGTTTTCCCGACCTCTGTGATGAAAACTCTTTGTTACCTCTGTTAAGCAGTCGAACCCAGAAAAGAGTAGAATGTCACCTGGAATGTCTTGAATTTTCTAAAAACTGGGCAATCCTCGATTCAAAACCCTGAGAAAGGTCCCCCGGGTAGTTCTAGGGTTTTTAGGGTGCCCCCCTGGCTCTAGAGGGTTGGACAAGTTGCTCTGTAAAGCAGAGCAACTTGTTCTGAAGCAGAGCGAATTCGGCGAAATTGAAAAAATCGAAGTCGGCGTATTTAATTCGTGAAATGATTTCGTTGATGTGAGATATAAAAAGAAAAGTAAAATCAGTTGGAGAGGGGGGAATTGGTTCGGCCAAAAAAAAAAGAAAAGAGAAAAAGAGTTACAGAGAGATAGAGAGAGTGAAGGAGAAGAAGGAGAGAAAGGAGAGAAAGAAAATCTTTGATTTCCTAACCCGAACTCATTGCTTAATCGTTCTATAACTCCTCCTGATCATTACTCATTGCTTCGTATACATTTTCGGTATCGTTTCGGATTCGTTTTCGGGATTTCGGAATATTCGAGGATTCAAGTCACATTCTTGATTTTCAATCCGTTTTTGCATATCCAATACACTGGAACAGCGTCAAGGTAAACTCTGAGAGGTCTTAAACTTGTGTCCATTGCATTTTCCGTGTGATTTTTCTCTGCTTTCTAAATTTTCGGAAAACCGGCAACCCGGATATAGCAGTACGGCTTTGTCTCTCTAGAACAGAGCCGGGCGGCTCTAACCCTAGAGCCGCGTGGCCCTGTTCTAGAGAGACAGAGTAGAGCCGCGCGGCTCTATTCTTCCTGGGCGAAAACCCGAAAATGCTCGATCGGCCGAAAATAGCCCGTTTTCCATTTTCATATATTCTATTGTGATATTTTTCGACCTAAAAATATTCGTGCGTTATTTTAGCCTCGGTTTTCGGATTTTTGTACGTACGGATATTAGGTTTTAGGTTTTTCCTGGATTTCATTTTTCTGATTTCGGGGTCGTTCGATCCGAACCGGATCCGTATTCCAGCATCAACGGACCCCCGAATACTATAAAATCTTCGGGAAACACCGAAAACGAGCAAAATAATGATTTTTTGAAAAACGAGAAAACCGAATTCGGGTCTGGGTATTACAGCCGCCCAGCTGGGTTTAGAGCCGCCTGGCTCTAGTTACAGCCGCACAGCTGTAATTCCAGAAAAAGAAAAAATCGGGGAACGACCCGTACGGACATCGTTGCGCGATGCTGTTTTCGGATTCAGACTGTTTTTGGCATGTTTACTGCTTTTTGGACCCCAGATGTTTGTAAAAATTAGGAAACCCGTACGAATGGAACCCCGAGTTCCGGAATAACAGACCCGCTGAAATATGGAAATTTGCATAAAATTGAGCCAAATAATTTTCCAAAATTGTTTTTCAGCACAAAAATCTACAGGGCGTTTCAAAACCATTTTACAGGTCTAACCAGTTCGACCGGTCGGGTGGACCCGGTTAACCCTTAAATGCACGCCCCCTTATCCTAAAAATCCCAATTTTATCCTGATTTGAGTCCTATCTATGTTGTGCCGCAAATTGTGCTAATCGTCTGTTTTGCAACATTTATTTTTATTATTTTTGCTGCAATTAATAGATTAATTCGTGTATTTAGGCGTTTGTAATTTTTAGATCCTCGTGTATTCTAGACGCTTGTAAATGTGAGGACGAGAGTTTTTATTTTTATTTAATTTGGTTGTATAAGCGGCCTCTGTTATTCTTTTGTATAATTTCTGTGTATGATTTATTTTTCCGTAATTTAATTTTGTCATTTCCTTGAGCACGGGCTAATAAAATAAACGAAATTGGATAGGGAAGAGATAATAACTTGAATAAATATGGTAATATAAATTATAAATTGAAAACAAGCTCGAGGTTGAATAGATAAGTTGCCCGAATCCTGAATCTCTAGATTAGTTACAGTAGTCTGCGTTCGGTAGGGAGCTGTACCGGAATTTCCTGGATGAGCTGATCCTGGTGGTGACTCTGTCACTGATCTCGAAATTTAGGTTTCGAGGTCTTTAAGTAATAAAATGGGAAAACGTTTTCTACAAAAAAAGAAGTTCTAAAATAAATGAATGACTTTCCCTAAAGCAAGATAAACAAAACCCGTCTTTCAAACAAATCAAATTCATTCACTTTTCCACGGTTCGCTTTGCCGCGTTCCGCTTTTTAGGTCGTCCGCTCACAGTGGCGACCCCGCTAGGGACTTCTAAAAGTCTTCTTAAAAGTTTTCATAAAATCTTAAGGAACTTAGGCAACTACTGAAATATAACCTCACTTGTATTCATTTGTTGATTTATAAATGCTATATATATTTGCGCATTGCATATCATGCATTTTCTTCTTCTCAACCCCTCAAATACACTGATCAGCCCCGGTTTACCCAAGAAGGTGGACTACCTCTACCTCCAGGATTGGAGACACCCGACGGGATAAACCACTCAAATCACTGCATGACCTTACATCGTGTTCCATGGTGAGAAATGTATATTCGCTATGGGAACCTGTACGACCCTTGGATTTTGACTTTAACCCATCTATAATGGCTTAGTAACTTCCCCTAGGATTACCAAAACATAAAATTAAAATTGAACAATTGAGTGTGCACCTTTGGTATCCCCCGTTGATGCCAAAGAGACCCAATACCTAGGAAGAATGCGAGACCAATCGAAAGGAGAAATACGGTTGGAAGGGAGAGCATATTTTTGCATGTGCTAACATTTGTTCCATGGTGATTTTCTTTTTACCTTTTCACGAAGCATCAACGCACATAATCATTTGCGTGCCATTTCTAATTATGAGCGAACGACCTTTTTAATAGACGGGACGCGGCGAAGCGAACCGGGGAGTTTTCGAAAACTGGTTTCGTGATGTTCTAAGAAAAATGGGTTTTGTTTAGATTGCTTTAGGGAAAACCATTTGTTTGTTTTAGAAATTCCTTTTTGTAGAAAACGTTTTCCCTTTTTACTACTTAAAGACCTCGAAACATAAATTTCGAGATCAGTGACAGAGTCGCCACCCAGATCATCTCATCCGGGAAATTCCAGTACAGCTCCCTACCGAGCGCAGACTACTGTACCTAATCCAGAGATTCAGGGTTCGGGCAACTTACCTACTTAACCTCAAGCTTGTATTCGTTTATTATTTATAAAACCATATTTATTCAATTTATTATCTTTCTCTAACCCGATTTGTTTATTTTACTAGCTCGTGCTCAAACAAAAATGCAGAAAATAAATTTTAGAAAAATAAAGCATACATCCAAAATATACAAGAAAATAGTAGAGACCGATTATACAACCCAATCGAATAAAAGATAAAAACCCTCGTCCTCACTTTACAAGCTCCTAAAGTACACGGGGATCTAAAAAATACGACCACCTAATTTACACGGGAATCTATTAAATACAGACAAAATAATAAAGATAAATGCTGCAAAATAGAATGGTCAGTTTATTTTATAAACACAATTTAGGACTCAAATAGGACAGAATTGGGGATTTAGGAAACAGGGGCATGCATTTAGGGGGTAACCGGGTCGATCTGACCGGTCAGACTAGTTAGACCTTGAAAACGGTTTTGAAATGCCCTGTAGATATTTGTGCTAAAAAATCAATTTTTGAAAACCTTTTGGCTCGGTTTCATACAAATTTCCATTTTGTGGTCTGTTATCCCGGAACTCGGGGTTCCGTTCGTGCGGGTTCCTAAATACACAAACCATCTAGGGTCCAAAATGCGATAAACACACCAAAAATATTTGTGAAAATATTATTTCAATCATTCTCAGTATTTTCGGGGATTTTGTAGGGTTCGAGGGTTTGCTAATGCTAAACTCTGGATCCGATTCGGATAAAACAACCCCAAAACTCAGCAAATAAACCCGGGAAACACCAAAAACCCTAATATCCGTACGTACAGAAATTTGAAAACCAAAATTTTATGACATACGAATGGATTTGGGCTGAAAATGATAGCGACAGAATGTTTAAAATGGAAAACAAACTATTTTCGGCCGATCAGGACAAACCAAGAATCTGTCCCTGAGGAACAGAGCCGGCCGGCTCTGTTCATCACGAACATAGCCGTACGGCTACGATGGGCAGCCCAGTTTCCAAAAATCATAGAAATGAAGGGAACACACAGAAAATACAATGCAAACAGGTTTAAGGTCTCTCAGAGTTTACCTTGGTGTTGTTTTGATGCTTTGAACGTCAAGAAATAGATTGAAAGCTTAGAATATGTCCTGGGAGCTCAACCGGCCGAAAACTGCAAGTCGATCCAAAACACCCCAAAACCAATCCGAAATGACCCTGAATCAATGAGCAAAGGTTATGGGATTTGTTATTGATGTTTGGAGATTGATTTAAGGGCTTGAGTTTGTGGTTTCTAGGTTTTCTCTTCTCGCCTTATGTCTCAGCCTCTCCTTCTCTCTTTTTCTGCTTCTCTTTCTCTCTTTCTCTCCTCTTTTCTCCTTTTTTTTTCTCTGCCTAAGATTGAAAACAATTTTTCCCCTCTTCTTTTTTCCTCTTTTATATCTCTCTTTCATACTCATTTTAATCAATCAGTGTTCTGCCTAATTTTCTGATTTCGTGCCTCAAAATCTTTCTATCAAGCCAAGTTGCTCTACTTTGCAGGGTAACTTGGCTTGCCCACTAGAGCCGGCCGGCTCTGGTTCAAAACAAGAGCCGCGCAGTTCTAGCAAGTGTCGGGACGAAATTTGGAAAATCGAACGCACACACCAAACCCTAGAAATGATTTGGGAGACATTTTCAGGGATTTCGGATCACAGATAGCTTGGTTTTCAGGACGTTTGAGACTCCAGGCAACATTCCGGTCGTTTTCAAGTCCTATTCGAGTCCGTCCTTTCCACAGGTAACAAAGGAATTCTCATCATAGAGGTCGGAAAAACCCGTGCTCACACTAATCACATTTTTTTCATGCAACCATCTTTTTACATATACATATGTATGGCATTTGTGCTAACCACGTCTTTGTATAGCCACGACATTTTATTCGCATGTTATATACATCTCGTGTGCCAACATTTTCATAGAACATACACGACATCATTTCATGCGACATTCCTAACCACATTTTCTGCAGCCACTTGCATTGTGCGTGACATACACATTCATGCCATTTCATTCCATTTCATCTAATAAGGGACATTCTGAGAATACCTATCACGACCGTTTCATTTCATACCATATCAGGTACCCCAAAAACTAACCGTAGTCCGCCTGTGCGCTGGTTTGCACTTGGCCATTCCACTATATCATACCATTCACTAGAAGGTCACAAAGATCT
Organism: Euphorbia tirucalli; assembly: GCA_039660915.1. NCBI lineage: Eukaryota > Viridiplantae > Streptophyta > Magnoliopsida > Malpighiales > Euphorbiaceae > Euphorbia > Euphorbia tirucalli. The sequence continues at coordinate 55,726,065 of CM077639.1, read as the reverse complement.
TAGGCCTAGTTGTGTGGCAAGTCGCGCGACTACATAACATTACATCATCCCCATTTCATGTCCACTTATCATTGGTGTCTCAGCGATGTCGAAATCTTGCTTGTGTGTCACAATCCACATCGATTTTGTTCCATGACATTATAACTCATTCGAGGTATCCCATGGGTATCGAATTTTTACACACATAGAAACATTTCATAACATTAAATATCCATGCAAAGTGTTCCAAGAACGCCGAACCTCCATCTGTGTCCTTGCTTACACACGACTTATTTGCAACATTATTCCATATTTGATGCCCCAAAAGCATCGGAACTCTTTCAGCGGAACGGCTTCCACGTGATCATTTCACACCATTTCATTTTGACCTACAAAGTGTCAAACCTCTATCCGTGTGTCGGTACATGCGTGACCATTTCATAACATCCATTTGATGCCCCAAAGGTGCCGAACCTCTGTCCATGTCACAGTCCGCGCGTGATGATTCTTGCATTGCCTTTTGCATAGTTTTGGGCATTCTCGGAACGTTCGAAATAGGAACAAAGGAAACCACATTCATTATCATCTTCATTCACAAAACTTCATAGTATGTCGTGTCTAGGGCATAACATTCATCCATGACGCTAACCCTATGCCAAATGTGCAGTTTGGAGTCAAACTTCGAAGTGACTAGTACGGGCCGGTTCAGGGTCCGGTCAATCATTTCAGTCAGTTCAGAAAGAGTCAGACACTATGGAGGAAGTTAGGGTCAGTTCAGATTCAGGTTCAGATTCAGAGCAAGAGTTTGGGGGACAGTTGCCTTCCTTGCCAGTTGATAATCAGTTTGTGTTGGAAGAAACAAGCAGAACAGAAATGGCTCAAGGTGGGAATGGTGGGAATCCACCTTTTAACATGAATGCTTTCATGACTGCTTTTCTGAATTTGGATTAGTTCAAGGCTACCATCAGGGAGCAAGTGCAGACCACGATGACTGCTGCTGTGGGTCAGACTAGTCAGCAGGCCCAAGCTCCAGTCGAGAACGAAGGGAATGTCATTCAGGGTGGTCCAAATTCAGGAAGGAACATCCTGGCAGTAGCAGGGTGGTCATCCCACCTCGGGAGACTGATCACCATTCTGAGGAGGATGAGGCCTTTGAAAGGGCTAGAGAGGCCTCAATTGAGACAGCAGCAGAAAGGCACCTTAAGGAGAAATTCTCTGACTTTAAAGCACTGTTGCCAAAGCTGAAGGAGATGGTACATTATCAGCTTATTAAGTGCGTGGATCCGTCTACTTTACTGGCAAGGGGGGAGAGCCGCTCCCAGTTGAGTTTCAGATGCCGTATTTGCCCCCGTGCACTGGGGAAGGTCAGCCGGAAGCTCACCTGGATAGCTATGTGAGAATTATGTCTAGCTTGGGGATCGAAAAGGTCCATTTGTTGAATCTGTTTCCAACCACCTTGCGAGGTGCAGTAGCCAAGTGGTATCTAAACACACCAATCCATACCCGTTCCACCTGGGAGGATCTGTCTGAGGCGTTTGTGAAACAATATGCTTACAATACGCAGGTTGAAACTACACTAGAAGACCTAGAAAGAATCCGTCAGAGGCCTAATGAATCCTTCTCAGCATATTACAAGAGATGGATGGATGTGCAAGTATTGGTGGACGGGGCTCCTATACTAGAATCTCTCATTGTGAAGCTTGTTGATGGTAGCTTACCACCTTACAAGGAGAAAATGAAGCTGAAGAGGTTCCACACCTTCAATGATGTTGTGGATTTTGCTAAGCGCATTAAGAGGTATGCAGAAGAAGATTAGATGAATAGACAGGGTTCAGGTACTTACCAGGGTAGCTGGGGATATACTCAAGGGTACAAGGCCAGTAGTTCCACAACCACCCCGTCAGGGTCTAGTTAAAAACCGGCCCAGACTGCAGCGATAGATTGGGTGTGAGAGGCAGATGTAATAGCAGTAGCCCAGGGCAGACAGTTGAGGGTCCCTCCGAGACTCACAAACCCTTGGGTCGACACCTTAGGCCTTATTTTTGCCAAATGCAGAAAGGCCGGTTTGTTACATAGTGTAAAGCCGTATGTTCCTCCTTCTGAAGGAGATAAAGACAATTACTACGCCTGCCATGTGACAGTGGGTCACTGCACCAATGAATCTATCGGTCTGATAAGGGCTATTCAAAGGCTGGTCACTGAGGGTAAAATTGTGGAGCCTGCATTGAAACCGAATGTTCAGAAAAACCCTTTGCCAAATTTCGGGGGCCAGGTTAGCATGGTTCAATCAGGGATACCGACCAACAGTGTGTTTGCTCAGATAATTGTGGCCAATCTGAGTGTCCAAGCAGTTACAACTGAAGAAGGGGAGGAAGAGCCAGAGGAAACTGAAGCACAGACATCTGTGGTACAGAACAAGCAAGGTCCTATTGACTTGGATGACATTGATTTAGGGGATGATGATGAAGACTTTGGGTTCGAGGAACCAAAGCTGATATACCCGATGGAGACAAGGTAGGGGACAGTGGTCTCAAAAGATGGCCCGGTCATGCACATCACCCGGAGTGGCAGGGTTTACCAACCTATTAATGTGGCTCCTCAAGCGCCACCCAGAAGGAACAACCCAGTTGCAGAAATAGACACCACTGCTCAGGGGTCGAAGAGTAAGCAAGAGGATACCATAGTTTAGCAGTTGAAAAGAACACCTGCCTGGGCAAGCATATGGCACCTTCTCATGGAATCTAAAAGACACTGTGAGGCGGTAGTGAAGCAGTTGATGGAAATGGAAGCAAACCCTACTATGTCCCCGGACGAAGTGTGTGCTGTGATTAAAGGGGTTGATCTGAAGGCTAATCAGGCCCCGGAGATCAGTTTCGGAGTATCTGACTTGCCACCAGAGGGTGTGAATCATAATCGGGCTTTGTATCTAAAAGTAGAGATCATGGAAAGGGTAATGCCCTGTGTAATAGTCGACGATGGTTCGACCCTGAACATTTGCCCCTCCAAAGTCTTGCCATACTTGGGTGTTAGCACATAAGCACTTTGTAAGTCTAGTACTATAATCAGAGCCTATGATGACAGAAAGATATCGGTGATAGGCATATTTGAAGCCGAAGTCAGTGTGGGAGAGGTGAAATCCAAAGTACTGTTCACAGTTATTGACAGCCCTGTCGCATTTTCCTTACTCCTTGGAAGGCTGTGGTTTCATGCCCTAGGAGGAGTGCCTTCCACTTTGCATCAGAAGGTGAAGTTCCTGATAAGTGGAAAGGTGGTGACTGCGGAGGCAGACGAGCCATCGGTAGTAGCTGCTTTAAACACTGTGGAGCAGCCAATAACAGGTTTTCAAGTGGCAGTTGTGACGGAGGGAAGCGGTGATGAACCAAAGTTTCCGGAGTGGATATATAAATACTTCCCCAAGTAGAAATTTGAGCCCGGCAAGCGCCTGGGGGCAAGACAACAGGGTGTCCCTAAATGTGACATTGAACCAGGGAAGTACCATCAACACGGACTTGGCTACTGTGAGAAGGGAGATGGACCGAGTAGGAGATCTTTGAATTTGGTTGACACGTTTGTACGTCCAACTGAGAAAGTGTACGATGGAGCTCCGGAGTCGGTAGAAGTCAAGGGGGGTCAACTCCCAGGATTTGAAATCATTTCTGATGTTGTAGATTCAAGAAGTACGGGGTCAAGCCAGTTGTCAACGTGCTCTGTATTGAGGCTAAGGATGATATCTAAAAAAGCAGGGAACAACAGTCAGCGAAGCCAGTGTTGAGTTTGGAAATAAAGGGGAATCTGCTGAGAAGGTAAACCTAGGAAGTGGGGATGCTGAGGTGGCCATGGAAGCTATCACCAAGGCACTAGCCGCACTAATGAAAGTCAACGTAGGTTCTCATCAGAAGCAAGTACCTATAGCAAAGACTTAGGAAGAACTGATGAATCAAGTTGTGAAGCAGTTGGCTAAGCTGATGATGGCTGGGAAGGCCATGATGACCGAGGAAGAACTATCTGCTAACTAGGAAGAAGCCCTTGAGGGTGACCTAGGGGACCTATTTGAGGAAGTTGAAGAGGCTACAACAAGAGAAGACCCTCTGCATGTGGAGGATGATAATCATTTTAATGTATCTGCTTTTTCTATTTTTGATGTAAACAACTCAGCCTACAAGGCTTTTAATGCAATGAAATCTAATTTCGCTTACTTGTGTGATGTTTTTCTAGATAGAACTGTGCATACATACAAACATTCATTTACTATTTTTAGCATACATAATGCATCATTACATGAAATGAATCTAGGAACGGATGATGATCCAAAAATGGTATCCGTCTCGAAAGACCTCACGCCTGAAGAGAGAAAAGAAATTATGAATATGCTCCTAAAACACGTAAAAGCCTTCGCATGGTCCTACAACGACATGCCTGGGGTTGACAAGGAAATCGCAGAACACAGAATCCTGACAGATCCGAAAATGAAGCCCATCAAACAAAAACTCAAAAGACTCAGACCAGAATAGGCAGAAAAGGTTAAAGAGGAAGTGGCCAAGCAGATAAAAGTAAAGTATCTAGAAGTCATTGAATATCCAAAATGGTTGGCCAACATAGTGCCGATCGCCAAAAAGGATGGCAGAGTCAGGGTTTGTGTGGATTATAGAGATCTGAACAAGGCTTCTCATAAGGATGACTTCCCGTTGCCACATATTGATGTTTTGATCGACAGTGCCACCAGGGCCACAATGTATTCATTTATGGATGGGTTCTCAGGGTATAATCAGATCCTTATAGATATAGTTGACAAAGTGAAGACGGCCTTCATCACAGAGTGGGGGGTCTACTGCTACAGGGTTATGCCATTCGGACAGAAGAATGCTGGAGCCACTTATCAGAGGGCTATCACGACACTGTTGCACGACATGATTCACAAAAAGGTTGAGGTTTATGTGGATGACATGCTAGTCAAATCAATGACCCAAGAAGAGCACCCTGCTATCTTGGATAGATTCCTGACTAGGGTTGAAAAGTAGAACCTCCGCCTCAATCCCATGAAGTGTGTGTTCGGGGTAACCTCAGGAAAGCTCCTCGGCCATGTGGTAAGTCAGAGGGGAATTGAAATAGACCCAGATAAGATCAAAGCTATCAGTGACATGCCCCGTGCCAAAGACAGAGAAAGAGGTAAGATCATTTCTGGGATCGCTACAATATGTTAGCCGGTTCATTACAAGGTTGACAACGGTCTGTGAACCCATCTTTAAGCTCCTAAGGAAGAATCAGCCAACAAAGTGGAATGATCAGTGTCAGTTAGCCTTTAATAGGATAAAGGCTTATTTAATGAATCCACCAGTCCTGAAGCCTCCAATGCCGAACAAGCCTTTAGTCCTATACTTGGCTATTGAAGATGCTTTAATAAGGGCAATGTTTGTTCAGGAACAGGAAGACGAGCGAGAACACGTAATCTACTACTTGAGTAAGAAGCTGCTCAACTACGAGGTCAGATATACTGTAGTAGAAAAGACCTGTGCTACTATAGTATGGCTGACTAAGAAGTTTAGGCATTACTTCTAGTCCTACAAGGTTCAGGTAGTGGCAAAGGTTGATCCGATGAAATACTTACACCAAACGCCCATATTGGCCTGGAAGTTATCAAGGTGGCTACTCCTGCTATCTAAATTCGACATTGAATATGTGACCAAGAAGACAATCAAAGGAAGGGCTGTGGCAGAATTTCTGGCCAACCAACCTCTAGAGACAGATTATGTCGAGAATTTGGAATTTCCTAACGAACAGTTGGCTGTAATAGAGATAGAACCGAGAAGATGGATAATGTACTTTGACGGGGCTATAAACAAGCATGGGGTAGGACTGGGAGTAATCATTGGCACACCTGATGGAGAATTCATCCCCCTAGCTAAGCGCCTTGAATTCTTGATGACCAACAATGGGGCAGAATAGGAAGCTTGCCTATTCCGGATTGATGCTCTGATCACACTAGGGGCACATGAAGTATTGATAATTGGAGATTCAGCACTAGTAATTCATCAGATCACCGGCGAATGGGAGGTAAAAGAAGGGTCGCTCCGGCCATACCTCCAGTTGGTTTGGGATAATGTGGAAGCATTTGGACTGTGTGAGTTCAGACACATGCCGAGGGATGAGAATCAGATGGCAGACTCTTTAGCCAAGCTCTCGTCAATGTGGGAGGAACCTTGGAAACACCCTATGCAGCCAGTAGTAGTGGAGATCGCAAAGAATCCTTGCTACTTATCGGTCAGCGTTATAGCGACGGCGGAAGAACGTCCTTAGTATCATGATATTCTACAGTTTATTCAGAATGGTCAGTACCCTGAAGATGCCAGCGAGTCAGATAAGATCTCTCTCAGGAGGTTAGTGGCACAATTTATATTATTTGAGGGTCAGATCTTCAAGAGAACCGCCAATGGCTTGCTCCTGAAGTGCTTAACAGAAAAGGAAGCCAAAGAAGTCATAAGGCATATCCACGCAGGGACTTACAGGCCACATATGAATGGGTTAGCACTGGCTGAGAAAATGTTAAGGCAGGCTACTTCTGGCTTACACTGTAAGCAGATTGTATCGAAGAGGTGAAAAGATGTTACGAATGTCAAGTGTACGGAGACCTCAATCATCTCCCACCGCTTGAACTTCAGATATCATCGACCCCATAGCCATTCATTGCTTGGGGGATAGATCTCATCTGAGAAATAAGGCCGCCTGCATCAAACGGACACCAGTTTATAGTTGTGGCTGTTGATTATTTCTCGAAGTGGGTAGAAGTGGAATCATTTGCACATGTTACAGCTAAGAAAATGGCCAAGTTCATTGAAAAGAGTATTTTCACAAGGTATGGGATCTCGCATCATGTTGTCACAGATAATGGGGTACAGTTTCAAGGGGTTACGGCATAGTTGTTTCAAGATAAAGGGATTGAGCACCACAAGTCATCTCCGCACCGCCCACAAGCCAATGGTGCGGTAGAAGCGGCCAACAAATCCATTAAGAAGATCCTATCAAAGATGGTGGTTACATATAGGGATTGGGCAGATATGTTGCCATTCGCTTTATGGGGTTACAGAACCAGTGTCAGAACCCCCACCGGAGAAACACCGTACTCCCTAGTCTACGGAATGGAAGCTGTACTACCAGTGGAAACCGAGATTAGGTCACTAAGGGTAGTTATGGAAGCGCAATTGCCAGAATCAGAATGGGTTCAATCGAGATATGAACAGTTGGCACTGATTGATGAGAGGCGTCTCCGAGCACTGGATCACTTACAGATGTATCAGCAGAGAATGGCTAGGTCTTACAACAGCAAAGTCCGCCATCAGAAACACCCACTCAAGGCCATGGATTTGGTACTAAAGCAGATGAAACAGGTCAACACTGACGTGAGGGGAAAATTCAGGCCTAATTGGGAAGGTCCGTATGTGGTAAGGAAGATACTTTCGAAAGGCGCCATAAAGATTATAGATATGGACGGGAACGAGTTCGTCAACCCCATCAATCAAGACAAGCTCAGACGGTACTACGTGTAAAAAAAAAGAAGAAAAAAGTTTGGTGGATCGAAAACCGAAAAGGCGGTCCATGCAAAAGTCAGGACAGAGAGGTGAGCACCATCAGCCGGAAAATCTGTAAAGACCAACTGGTGGCAGTGGCGGGTTCAGTCGAGATGGATACCATTGTTGACTCTGTTCTTAGCTTCATTTCATTATTGATACACATTGTACTAAAACATTATTAATGCATAAATGAATTAATGCTTTTTCTGTTCGCTTAAATGTCTAGAGTTTGCCCGAAATTGGATTTTGGTTATACATGTATATATGATTGTGCGCATTCCATGTTTTGCATGCATCGCATAAAAAAAGTCCGATGGACTAAAAACCGAATGGCAGTCCATGCAAAATTTAGGGTACAAATAAAAAGTCTACTGGATTGAAAACCCAAAAGGGTAATCCATGCAAAAGTTAAGACAGTCCAATAGATTGAAAACACAAAGGCAGTCTATGCAAAAGTAAGGACATGAGATAAAACAGCAAAATAAAAATCATCCAACAATAACTCTATACAACATGAAAGAAACATACAAGCCGAGATATCTCAGGGTCAGGATCTCACGTTCACGTCTTGTAGGACAGGTCACTAAGTCAGCTAGCCAGGCCATATAACGACCATCCATCTCTGCCGAAGCTACATTGCCATATCTCAAAACCTCAGAACGGATGGGGTTCATCCACTACTGCTGCACATGTCAGGGCCACCGTTGTGTGAATTTCCCACACTCGGTCGTGCACAAGGAGCGAGGCACCCCTTGCACTTGCCCGTATTGTCTGCATAAACGCACAGGGGAGTAAAATGTCACTTTAGACAATCCGAGGAGCTGCACACCTCTTGCCCAAGTCTCTGTAGTCACTTGCAAAATGTCCCACCAGGGGCAAATCCAGCAGATGGATGTATCAGTCCTCCCTCTCAGCTAACTGAGCCACTCCTCTGTAGTCCGAGTGGCAAAATTTGTAGTTTCGACACACCGGGCCCAAAAACGTTTCGGGACATACCTCGGTTGAGGTGGAGGAACACTCAGGAGATTCAGTTTCAGTAGTAGCCAAATCTGCAAAAAAGACAACCAATCAATAAGGTGCAGAATTGATCATAATGTCAAACATGGGTTAGGGACAAACCTGAAGTAGAAGGGGAGACCCGTTGGTCTTGACCGAGTGACCAGTGTGGATAGAATCCAGATAAATCAGGGTTTCAGCCAAAATGACCCCCATGGGTGAAGCACCGTTGGCCATTTGGGCCACCACCGGGACTAACTGGAAGTCACAGGTCCCATCTCTTGACTCACACAGATAGAGGGACATCAGCAACAGACTCATTAGAAAAGCCCAACCAAGGGCAGAGGTGTCCAGGGCAGAACACAAGTCCATAATAGCAGACAAGTTGAGACTCCTAGTGGCAGCCCTGCTAGGAAGCAAGCGGTCTAAATGTGCCATGTCCAGCGCAGTTAGCCTCTGAAGTGTCTGTAGGTTGTCTGAACCGGATTCAGGGACAGCTAACCTGACTCCATTTGGGCAAGGAACGTAGAGGATGGCCTTGAATTCCTCAACCATGGGGCATAGCTCTTGCCCCGAAAATCAGAAGACATAATCCATCGAATCCCAGAAGCTGGCTACAACCGCCAGAAAGGTCTGGTTCAGAGTCAAATTCATATAGAACCGCATAGAATATAGACTGTAGGGCACCAATAAGGTCCAATTGGAAGAGCAAGATGTTCCCCAATAATTTCTAAGGTGGTCACGGGGTTGATCCATTCCAAAAATGGCATAAAAAGGAGAAGAAATGGCTGAAATACAAAAAAGAACTGGACGGCTCCGGTTTGGGTTAGGCGGCTCTGGTCTGGGTTGGATGGCTTCGATCTGGGTCGGGCGGCTCTGGTCTAAGTTGGACGGCTCTGGTCTGGGTTGGACGGATCTGGTTCGGGTCGGGCAGCTCTGGTCTAGGTCGGGCGGTTCTATTCTGAGCCGGGCAGCTCTGGTTTGCCTACAGCACACACTATATACTTTTATACGGAATTTTGAACCTAGAGCCGCGTGGCTCTGCTACCCAAAATTGGTATCCGACCGAAATCAGCCCCAGAATAGCGAAATAAAGTCTCTAAAAAGCATAAATCATGTCAGAGGGCAATAAAAACGAGTGAAAATAGATAAAATGCATTCAGAAAAGCAAGTCTAGCAGGGGAAAGTAACAGACCAGCCAAATGAGTAAAGAATTCCATTAAATGCCAATACAAACAAATACACAAGACAGCAGTCACATAACATGAAGAAAAAGCCCATGAGTGGGCAATATGTCCAACAACATCAAATCCAAGCCCACAGACGGGCTGCATCAACATAAGCTACAAAAAGCTACAAGGGAAGGGCTACGACTGTCCCCTTTCAGTCGAGTCATCCTCCTCCTCCTCCCCCTCGGCCTCACCATCATTGTCGAAGACGCGCCGGCCGGTCTCCCTGTCGTCTAACTGAGTGCAGATAGTCTCATTCATGAATCTAAGGTCCACAACAGTCCTCTACAGCTCCTCTATCTCTGCCCTCATACATGCCTCCTTACGCCGGCGGGCGCCGACTGCATCCTGCATCAGAATTAAATAACATAGACGTCATGTCATACATATACATACATCTGAAATATACATACATGCATATGTACATGTTGACACAGGTACTTACCGCCATCGCCCCGTTATCTCGAAGCGAGAGGGACCTGAGGGCAGAATTCACCTGGCACAGAGCCATCCCCTGTGTCACTGAAATCTGCACAAAGAACAACGCACAGGTCAAACCAGTGGCAACAGTAATGGTCAAAAATAAGCAGGGGCAAGGATCCTCACATTTGTCGCATCAGTAGGAATAGCAGCAGGAGGGGGGTGTGCCTCGATGTATAGGTCAGCTCGATAAAGTTGCCCAGTCTCATTATGCAGCATGACCCATGGCTCCACCAGATACTCCAGATGGCCGGGAATGAAGCCAGTAGGAGGAACCTCCAGAGGCACTACCGGGGGAACAGGCTCAGTGTATCCCACCTCGGTGTTAGCGCCAGGCACACCCGTGTGAGCTGAAGAACATCCATCTCCCCGGCCGCCGGCGGTCCCAGACCCGCGGCCACTGGAATGCCTGCCCAATGATGTGCGAGGGCGGTTACCCCTCTCAGACGGCTGTAAAAAAAAAAAGGGTCAGCAAGTAGCAGGATGGTCCAAACAAGCAAAGGATAAAAGTGGAACGAAGACGTACCCCAGCTGGCGCATCCTTTATCGGTGCAAACCCAGTGGGAGGAAGAATCTGTGTGCTGATAAACTAGGGGTAGTTGCCATCATCCCCTATAACTATGTACCTGGACCAGAACAGATCTGGGTGGTCCTCCTCTGACAGCAAGTGCAGCCAGAATAGTCCGACTGGAGGTGCGGGCAGGATCCTATACTTCCTAGGGCCGACATGCCAGTCGGTGACCCTCTCTCCAAGGTACCACTTGAAGTTGACCGGGCTTTCCATCACAAATCGTCGGGGCATCAGCCTCCGAGCATCTATCAGCTCCGGGGACCACACAGCGTTCTCCCATGGCTCCTTTATGACCTGGAACTAGAATGTTATTAAAAAAAAAAAAGTATACCTGCTCGAAGCTCATACCCGCCAAGAGTTGGCGGTAGATCCAGGGGTCGGCTGCAAAACAATAAACAGGGAGTTTTATGAGTTATTTATATTATGCATTGCTCGAGTAAATTGACTGAAAACATTTAGAATAAATTTAAAACACAAAAATCTCATTTTGGTCGAACCAGAGCCGTCCGGCTATGGTCAGAGCCGCCTGGCCCTAACCACAGCCACACGACTTTGCTCTTCACCAGAGCCGCCTAGCGAAGAATAGAGCCGCCTGGCTCTAACATTGAGCCATGCAGCTCTATTTAGGAAACCGGCTGTTTTGGTTCCTAAACCTAGGTTTTGCAATTTTTCACCCTAAAATGGATTCTAATCAACTTTAAATCATCAATTAAGGTTTTTAGGGGAAAAATCTACTCTAATCATGCGTCAATTTCATGTAATTTCGCCTAATTTTGTCTAAAAATGGAGAAAAAAAGAGGAAGTTGGAAAAAAACTAACCAAATCCTGAATGATATGTGTAGACGGCTTCAGAGTCACGGGTACAGGATCATTTCTCCGGACCCCGCAGTAAGGAATCGTCTCCCGTAATCTGTACACATCCACTGTAGACTCAGTGGGTCGAAAAAACTCCCCATCAGGTAAAGCGTATCTCACATTAGGAGAGGGTTGTGTGGGAGCATTTGGGAGTAGTGCCTTTCACATTTTCCTCATTTTGGTGGAAAGGTTTTAGAGACAATTTTTCAGAGCTAAAGTTGCAGAAGGAAAAGAATGTTGTGGGTGAAGGAAAAGAAGGGGCGCCGGCCCTTTTATTCTTCTTTCCCCACCCGTTAGAGCCGGGCGGCTCTATCCTTAAGCTGGGCGGCTCTGATTCTCCAGGTATTTTATTTTTCTCGATTTTTCATATTTTCCGTTTATTCCAATTTAATCCCGAGAAGGGTATTTCTTGCTTTTGCAGATATCCAGGGCAAAAATAACCAAGCCGTATTTATTCCTGATTGAAGGGGCCAAAATTTTTGTTTCCAAAATTGTCGATCAAGGAATAAATACACGGTTTCAACTCAACTTTAACAGTCCACTCCACCACACGGAGGAAAAAAGAAAATTTTTTATTTGGGTGCCCCACCACACAGAGAAAATAGACTTATTAGGGTGCTCCACCACATGGAGAAAATAGCCTTATTCGGTGCTCCACCACACGGGGAAGAATTAAATTTTTATCGGGCACACTCCACCACAGAGAGTCGATATCACGGGCACACTCCACCATAACGAGTCGACATCATGGGCACACTCCACCACAGCGAGTCAGTATCACAGGCATACTCCACCACAGCGAGTCGGTTCGAGACCAAACCAGCACCCCCAATGAGGGGCATCAAGTGCGTCCTCTTATCCTTTCTCACCGCACTCCCAATCGTGAGACCAAACTCGATCTAGGCTTCATAGCTGACCATGAGTCGACTTTGGTCCCGCGAGGGGCAGCCTGTGAGTATGGGTTTTCCCGACCTCTGTGATGAGAACTCTTTGTTACCTCTGTTAAGTAGTCAGACCCAGAAAAGAGCAGAATGTCGCCTGGAACGTCTCGAATTTTCCAAAAACTGGGCAATCCTGGATTCAAAACCCTGAGAAAGGTCCCCGAGGTAGTTCTAGGGTTTTCAGGGTACGCGTCTTTTTTTTTTTTTTTTGCATTTTTTCCCCCCCGCTCTGGTGCAAACCAGAGCCGGCCGGCTCTAGAGGGTTGGATAAGTTGCTCTGCAAACCAGAGCAACTTGTCCTGAAGCAGAGCGAATTCGGCAAAATTGAAAAAATCGAAGTCGGCGCATTTGATTCGTGAAATGATTTCATTGATGTGAGATATAAAAAGAAAAGTAAAATCAATTGGAGAGAGGGGAATTGGTTCGACCGAAAAAAAAAAGAAAAGAGAAAAAGAGTTATAGAGAGATAGAGAGAGTGAAGGAGAAGAAGGAGAGAAAGGAGAGAAAGAAAATCTTTGATTTCCTAACCCAAACTCATTACTTAATCATTCTATAACTCGTCCCGATCATTACTCATTGCTTCGTATACATTTTCAGTTTCGTTTCGGATTCGTTTTTGGGATTTCAGAATATTCGAGGATTCAAGTCACATTCTTGATTTTCAATCCGTTTCTGCGTATCCAATACACTGGAACAGCGTCAAGGTAAACTCTGAGAGGCCGTAAACTTGTGTTCATTGCATTTTCCATGTAATTTTTCTCTATTTTCTAAATTTTCGGAAAACCGGCTACCCAGATATAGCCATAAGGCTCTGTTCTCCAAGAACAGAGCTGCACAGCTCTGTCTCTCTAGAACAGAGCCGGGCGGCTCTAACCATAGAGCCGCACTGCTCTGTTCTTCCCGGGCGAAAACCCAAAAATGCCCGATCGGCCGAAAATAGCCCATTTTCCATTTTCATGCATTCTGTTGTGATATTTTTCAGCTTAAAAATATTTGTAAGTTATTTTAGCCTAGGTTTTCGGATTTTTGTACGTACGGATATTAGGTTTTCAGTTTTTCCCGGATTTTATTTTTCCGATTTCGGGGTCATTCGATCCCAATCGGATCCGTAGTCTAGCATCAACGGATCCCCGAACCCTATAAAATCTTCGGGAAACACTGAAAATGAGCAAAATAATGACTTTTCGAAGATCAAGAAAACCGGTTTTGGGTCCGGGTATTACAGCCGCCCAGCTCTAGTTACAGCCACGCGGCTGTAATTCCCGGAAAAGACAGAATCAAGGAATGACCTGTACGGACGTCTTTGCATGATACTGTTTTCGGATTCAGATTGTTTTTGGCGTGTTTACTGCTTTTTGAACCCTAGATGTTTGTAAAAATTAGGAAATCCGCACGAACGAAACCCCGAGTTCCGGGATAACAAACCCGCTAAAATATGGAAATTTGTATGAAATTGAGCCAAATAATTTTTCAAAATTGTTTTTCAGCACAAAAATCTACAGGGCATTTCAAAACCATTTTCCCGGTCTAACCGGTTCGACTGGTTGGGCCGACCCAGTTACCCCTACATGCACGCTCCCTTATCCTAAAAATCCCAATTCGATCCTGATTTGAGTCCTATCTGTGTTGTGCTGTAAATGGTTCTAACCATCTGTTTTGCAACATTTATTTTTACTATTTTTGCTGTAATTAATTGATCAATTCGTGTATTTAGGCGCTTGTAATTTTTAGATCCTCGTGTATTCTAGGCGCTTGTAAATGTGAGGACAAGAGTTTTTATTTTTATTCAATTTGGTTGCATAAGCGGCCTTTGTTATTCTTTTGTATAATTTGTGTGTATTATTTATGTTTCCGTAATTTAATTTTGTCATTTGCTTGAGCACAGGCTGATAAAATAAACGAAATTGGGTAGGGAAAAGATAATAACTTGAATAAATATTAAATTATAAATTGAATACAAGCTCGAGGTTGAATAGGTAAGTTGTCCGAACCCTGAATCTCTGGATTTGGCACAGTAGTCTGCGCTCGGTTGGGAGCTCTACCGGAATTTCCCGGATGAGTTGATCCGGGTGGCGACTCTGTCACTGATCTCGAAATTTAGGTTTCGAGGTCTTTAAGTAATAAAATGGGAAAACGTTTTCTACAAAAAAGAATTTCTAAAATAAATGAATGACTTTCCCTAAAGCAAGAAAAACAAAACCCGTCTTTCAAACAAATCAAATTCATTCACTTTTCCCCGGTTCACTTTGCCGCATCCCGCTTTTTAGGTCGTCCGCTCACAGTAACCCCAATTTTTAGTCTAAAAATCTCGGCCCCCCTCTTCCCCTCTTCTTGGATTTTGAAATTCATAGTTAAAGGAGGAGAGCTCCGTTTGATCCGATGCTAACATGGATGCTCATTCGATAGCCGTTCGTGTACGTGAGAGTGGAGAGGATCTGTTTTGATTCTTCAGCAATCTCTAGAAGAGACGAGAAAGATGAGAATTATATTCTTAATTCTTGATAAAACTGATTTTGATTTCATCTCCATAAGTTCCTGGGAACTAGATTATAGAAAATTGAAAAGGCTTTGGCTGCCATCTGGTTAGATTTTCAAGGATGGATCCCTACAAGGGGAAAGTTTGATCTAATCAACTTTTAGTCCTAAGATGAGTCATGCAGCTCAGAGACCAAAATCAATTCTCCCATTTTCCTACCTTAAATATCATGGCTTAACCTTCTTCATATAAGTCATGCGGCTTAAATGTTAGAGCCATGTGGCTCATGACTCCTCAACGTGAGCCGTACGACTTTTACCTTTTTAGCTGTGCAGCTCATGACTCCTCAACATGCACTTCAGGGATCGATTTGTAAGCTCGTTTGAATTCGATCTTCACTTTTTACGCCGATACCTATTGAAATCTCCATAAAGGATAACCAAATAGGCTTTCATCACTGAGGTCGGAAAAATTCGTGCCCACGGCAATGGAATCGCTGAAGATAAAGTTGGGTGTATTTGAAGATACATTGAGTTTGTTAAAACTACGTGGTCCGAAATTCCCTATCATTCGCCTTAGAGAACTGAAGTCAGAGGTAAGTGGAAAAAACTAGAAAAAGAGGTGGATGAAGTGTAATACTGATGGATCCTGTTTGGGTGACTTTGGCCCTATCATTGGAAGGGTTATTCCGTGATGATAATGGGAAGTGGATTCTAGGATTCATCCACAAAAATAGGTGCTAGCCAACTAGTTGTAGCGAAACTTTGGGCTATGCGGGACACTTTAGACCTCATTATGAAGAAAGGCTTCTTGAAAGTCATTATTGAGACCAATTCCTTAGATCTTGGTAAACTTTATAGAACCAACATCATTGTTTATGTTCATCCCCTTCAAAACATAATCTCCTCCATTCAAGAGATCATCGTAAGACTTCCAAATGTGATTCTAGTTCATATTTTTCGCGAAGCTAATAGCTGTGCTAATTCTCTTACTCGTTTGGCAAGGGAAACAAGAAGAGAGGTCAAAATTATATTAAGACCTCCTACTCAGGTTATGCAATTAGTGGAGGACATTAATGGCCCTGGAACTTGTATGATGGTAGCCCAAGATTCTGGCTAAAGTTTTCCTTTTGTTTTGTGTTTTTAGTTTTTCATTGTACAAGAAAAAGTGGCATGACCAATAATATTTCAACATGTAACACGACTTTAGAAAATTTCCTGGATAAGAAAATATATTGACTGCAAGTGTTCGTTTCACAGTTTTTAGTGATAATTGGGAGAAAGTGGACACTATCTACATGGTGTTAAAAACAAGTTGTTACAATTGGTATCAGAGCTGACTCTCCACCATAGTGTGTTGGTTTAGGGACGAACTAGGCGAAAGATAAACGACCTTGTCCTGGAAGGGGTGGCGCCGGGATAGAAGGCTTGAGTAAGGAGCACCTCGAAGGATGGCGATGGGGACAGATATGAACTGAATCCCACATCAGAAATAGAGAGGAATTGATTGGGCTATATTAGTAAGAAGTGGTTTTAATACATGCAGACGCGTTATAAAACCATGAGACCCAAGAAATGAGTTTGGGACTAATAATATTAAATTAAAATGATCAGGTACCCAATGTGTTTAAAAAATTAATTAAATGGTATATTATAATTTTAGTAAAACATCATAGTGCTCAAAATGCATTTTGTCAATTTTAAATAAAAAAGTGTCATCAACTAACTTTAAAAATAGGATAAATTGCATATTAAAGTTTAACTGATAGTAATTGAAATTTAGGGTTCGTATATCCATGGTCGATAAAGTTTAATTTGTGTTAATAAAGTTATTAAACTTTTGTGTTAATGTCAATAAAGTCACTCTCTCAAATCCATCGAAATTTAGTGCAGAAATAATGATATTTCAAATCAATACCAAATTTGATTTACTAGCGCAATACCACATTACCTCCAACCAATTTTTTTTATTTTTTCTTTCATATGGTGTTATACACATGGGTGTTACGTTGGTGATACATATCAGCTTTTTTTATTGTTTGAAGTTAATGCGTCACCATACTAGTAGGATAGCTTTGGTGTTAACAAATCACGTCATCATTTCACCATCAAATTTTGACGGATTAACTACAACAAAAATTAAGTAATTTTATTGACACAAATTAAAGTTTAGTTACCGTATTAGTTACGGTGAATGTACGAACTCTAAATTTGAGCAATCATCGCTGTAACTTAACCCGCTATACAAGGTAACAAACTAGTTAGTAGAGGTACACATGACCAATAAATAATAATTAAAAAGACCAGCTATTTTTCCCATGCAAATTAAGTTATGAATATCAAATAAACATGCATAAATCTTCAATAATCATTTCGCCAACTGATTACATGGAGACCTTCATCTAGAAGTAAAACTAAACTGCGAAGCATGTAAGCTACGCAAATAAGCAGCAAATGTCAATGTCGTTTCACATATCTACAGCCACGAACCAAGTTTGCTACTGTCATCTATGCTTGAATTACTAAATGTCGACTTCATCTCAGAAGCCGCATGGAATTAACGCATGGAAGAGGACAAGGAAGAATCTAGTACAATAATTTTCAACAAATGTTACAAAATGATGGAAATTCCCACCAGAAAAATAATATTCAATGTGAAGCACCATAATAGGGTACAACTACATATGTACAAGTTATTAGAAACCAGGACAAAACCGAAACAGAAATAAAATTGCAGTCAGCCATGGCTCATGTTTGCATGAGCATAGAGGCAAAACACGGACAGCAAGATAAACCCTTATACTTGAAATACAACAGTCACAGACCCATGATAGAGCTGATAAAACAAATAGTAATGCTAGAGCAACGTACTTGGTCCAGATTTGACTATCTTCCCTCGAGTCCTTGTGGAACCCAGTTAAGCACAGTTTAAAGAGAAAAAACAAAAGTTGCTCAGTCCAGTTTCACTCTGTTGTCGTCGTCTTGCTGCTTGTTTGGTTCTGCAGGGAAGTATTTTATACCCACCAGATCACCAACTTGGCCAATAACCTGAAACAACATACATGCATAACCAGGAATTATTGAATTATTGTATTGCAAGTAAATTCTGTGAAAGAAGTGAGCATCACAAAATCACCAATCAAATAACTTTTCCCATAGAAAAAAAAAAAGAACGAAAAAGTATGGCATATCTTGAATTTTTCTTCTTCTATGTTTCCAAGGATAAAATAGGGTACCCACAGTAGCATTGTGCATGTTATGTTGAGTAGTCAGTCGCATTCATACACCCAGATAGACAACTTGGAACACCTGAATAACTTGTAATCTGACCGGACAATGATTTGTGTGTGTGTGTGTGTGTGTGTGTGTGTGTGTGTGTGTAAGACATCTCTCTGAATGTGGTTGTGCACAAAGAGAAAGTGCATGTGCACGCACTTGGGATTGAACATTTTGTGATAACACCTTCAACTAGCAAAAGTAAATACCAAAATGACTTCAACCAAAAAAAAAGGGCTTTTAGAAACCAGAATTTACTTCCAAAGCTTTAATCAGGTCCTCCTTGGTGTGAGAAGCAGATAAGCATATCCGCGCTCTAGCCAATAATAGGGGAGTCGCTGGGAAAGCTACTGTCACAACAGCCACCTGTAACAGCAAAAATATATTTTTGGTCCACATTCCTGTAGAAAATGTGACAAAGAACTGCCAGGGAGTGTTGCATGAGACTCACATTCTGTTTCAGGCACTCCCTTGAGAAGGCAGGAATTTTTGCTGGATTGTAAAGCATTATTGGCATTACAGGAGAGTCATTGTCTCCAAGAACCTCAAATCCCATCTTTTGCAATTCTGACCTGAAAAAGTTACTGTTCTCACGTATCCTTGCAAGCTTTTGGGCACCTACATGAAAAAGTACAATCTTTCAAACCAAATCAAATCATGGATAAGAGATTCACTCTCTTAAGATGTCCAGTTTGCAAAATTTAATTGAAAAAGTGTTATCATTCGGCCAAACCTCTATTTGAACCATCCTCTCCAAGAATAACTTTAATGGCCGAGATTATTTGTTCTGCAGCTGGAGGTGAGATTGACGTCGCATACAGATGGGCGGGGCAAGTGTGTTTCAAGTACTGAATAAGCTCCTAGAGACGATGCAAATGTTTTAGAAAATTCAATGCCAACTGGAAAACCACATTTCGCTCAAATTATGATTATCTGGTGAAAAGATCTAATCATACATCATATTAATTTTATAAGCATATTACAATTGCAGTAAACCAGTAACCAGTTCAGGATTCCCAGCAGCTAACCATCTAAAAATTATATGGTATAAAAATTCCTCTCCATTGCATATTTGCTGAAATGAGACTTTATGACTGTTACAGGATACATGCATATTAGACAAAAACAAACCTTTGATCCTGCAATATATCCACCACATGATCCGAATGATTTAGTAAAAGTCCCCATCATGACATCCACGTCAGCAGTGTCCACTCCTAGGAGCTCACACACGCCTCTTCCTGTTCTCCCCACTGCTCCAATGCTATGAGCCTCGTCCAAATACGTATATGCCTTTAACACAAGATGACAATGATGTAATGGGGGATATAAAGAACAAGAAAAGAAAAGCAATAAACAAAATCATGAGGGTGTATGCACAATAACCATCCAAGATGGGATAAATTTTGAAGAACTTAACAAAAAAATCAGTAAATCCAATTAAGATCGTAAGACGCTTTATTAATGCCACCTTATATTTTTTGCAAATTGCTATAATCTCTGGAAGTTTGCAAAGCTCCCCCTCCATGCTGTATATTCCCTCCACAATTACAATAATTTTCTTCCAAGGTCTGTGAGTCCTGGGTTGTCCCTCTGCAATTTGTTCTCTCAACACTTCCTCCAAATGGGAGGGTGCTACAAATTAAAAAAAAAAAAAAATCAACAGGAGGTGCATTTCATAAAATATTATATAGATTTAAATGGAACAGGCACCATATAAACAACTCTAGGAGTCAACAATGGAAGCCAGAAGGCACACTGGTTTTGTGCATAAATTGGCATTGTAACATACACTTTTCTTTCATGGACTTTGGTTAATTTTTGAAATCATGACCTGATCAGATTAGGACGAACCACTGCCTAAGACTTACTATTGTGCTGGAAAACACGGATTGTAGCCCCAGATCCACGTGCACCATTTACGATAGAGTTGTGGTTCAAGGAATCACTAATTATCAAACCACCCTGTAATTGATAGTACAAGAAGATTAGAAACCATGTGCAGTAACCATTATCAATGATTATTCATAGCATTTTGCGTCAACCTTCCCCATCAGAACTGGAAGGATAGCAGAATTTGTAACATAGCCCATGCCGAACACTATAGCTGCTGGCTTCCCAACAAAGTCTGCAACACACTTCTCCAGTTCATTGTGCAGTGCTGTTGTGCCTGTAAGAAACTGGTTCCATAAAAATTTTGGAGAACTGAAGCCGAAGTATTTTATATGGTCACAAACTCACCTCCATCCACCCGACTGCTACACGTGCTTGGAGAGTATTTCTTTAATGAATCAATTACTCGAGGTGTGCAGTATTCATCTGCTGCAGCAAAGCCAAGATAGTTGTAGGACCCCAAGTTAAGGCATTTTCTAATGTTTGTGGTTCGTCTGTGCCACAGCAACCAGATACACAGATTTTCAATGAATTCACAATAAAAGGTTTTATGCATATAATGTTAAACTATAAAAAGTGGAGAATCTTACTTTAGAGTCTTGTTATTGTCATTCGAGTAACGCTCAACCACATCAAACCAGGCATCAGGAGCACTAGCTATTGGTCTCCCAAAGCAATCCTATCAATAAAAGCAAGTGTTTCTAAAGTATCCTTGATTCATAAATCTGTAAAGCATTCAGCAGGGCCAAAAGAAGTGTCCTATTCAGATTTTCCAGTGTTCCAAATTCCAATTTCATTAAAACTGACAAATTGTGGATAGTTACTAGAAACTATATTAATTTCCAGTTCAAAGATTCAGCGAATCACCTCAGTAGAAAAATAATTAAGTTCTAATTTAGACTAATAATAAGTTGCTACAAAATCCAAAATGTGTAAAAGCATTACAATAATAATAATAATAATAATAATAAAACATAGGAATTCCAAACAAACTTCGCTAGTTAATGCAAATGCATCAATAACAGGACTCAGGTTCCTGATAATTAAATAATTGAATTCACAACCAAATAAAGAAAAAGTGATTTAGTGCATAATTAGATACCTGAATACGGAGATACAAACGGCGAGTGTAGAAATCTTCAAGTCCCAAACAGATTGGAGCATACCCCTGATATATAAATCATTAACAATGATCATTAACGTGAACATAAAACTGACGCCGCCAGAAGCTAATGTACTGAAATGAACCTGAAGATTGTTGGAGCTAAACCAGTCGAAAATTTTTCGAAAGAAATCTCTGATTTGACCAAAAGCGAACAATAATCCATAGCTAAAGTACGTAGTTAACGCTGTTAAGTAGGGAATTGCAATCATTTCCTTTTTTTGCTTTTCTTTATCTTCCGTAAAGTCTCTTTTTCAACTTCGTTACTCTGCACAAATTCAATCAACAATTAAAGGAGACCGCAGAAAAGGAAAGCAGATCTAAGATGAAATTTTCTGTGGATGAGGGGAAAAAGAAAGGAGTTAAGTTTGGAATTAGATTTGAAAACGTTGAAGACGACTAGGGAGTCCGATTTCGGGTAAGCGGACGATCCGCATCCGGGTCGGTTGCCGACCCGTTGAATGGAAAGATCGTAAGATTACAGCCAATATCGTTGTAATGCTGCTTGTTTGGGATTTTAGCCCTCAGTAATGCGATTGGGCAAAATAATAGTTGTTATATAACCTGGTTAGATAAATATATCTACTATAATGCTGGTCTAACCGGGCTTAAAGTCGGAAATTTGAATTTCCAATTCTTGGTTGAATGTTTCCGATTCCTGGGTGCGTGTCAGGCAAAAATTGGAAATTCCAAGTTTCCAATTCCTGAATCAGAAACTTAGTTTTTGATTCTAAATTCAAGTAAAAATTGAAAACCAGGTTTCTGATTTCTGGAGCGTGAAAATCCCTATTGTCAGTTACTTAAAACAAAAAAAAAAAAAGTCGTTGCCTATGATGAGGTAACTAAATGCTACAACCTCATAAAAAACAATCAACATTCCCACACCGTCTGTGAATTACGACTGAGAAAATATATATATATATTTTAATATCAAAAGCAAGCCATCCCTACAATTGTACTACTTCTCTTTTTCCCTAACTACATATATATTTTAACCATGGTTTTCGGATCCGAACCGGTGAAGGGATAGATTCATAAATTTTGGATTAAACCGGAATAAATCGGAATCGAACCGTATTTAATAAATATATTAAAATATTAAAATATTTTTATTTTTATATTTATAATTTATAAAAATTTGAATATTTTTATTATAATTCTTTAAGTTTAAACATTTCAAACACAATATAGTAATTAAAAAAACTCAATTTATGAAATATAATTTTTTTAGTTACAATAAAATGTCAATTTAATTTAAAATAATTTAAGAATACAAACTATATTTTATTTTAATTAAAAACACCTCAAAATAATAACTTAAAATTTATATTCAAATTTTTTTTTTTAAAAAAAAAGTCTGGTCGAACTGAAAAACCGATCCGGTTCACGGTTTTTCGATTCGATTGGCCGGTCCGACAGAAATTTGACCGGTTATTGACCAAAATACAAAACCGAATAGAAACCGATCGGTCTGACCTCCGGTTCTGGTCGAATCCGGTCCGACCAACCGGTCCGATCCGGTTTTCACAACTATGATTTTAACTCACTTCATTTCCCTAACTAAAATATAAATATATTTTAACAAGCGACCCCTACTATATATATATTTTAACTCACTTCATTTCATTTTCATGCCAAATTTTTACTACTTAGGCCATCTCCAACCATTAACTCCAAATTTTTCACTCCAAATCCAATTTCTTCTATAATTTAGAGTGAGCTACAGTTTTTTTTCTCCAACCCTCCACTCCAAATTTCCACTCCAAATTAAAATATTATTACTTTATTCCTTTCCACCTAACATTTTTATTATTATTATATTCCTTTCTACATATATTTATATTATTCATATCTTTTTATTAAATCATAAAAAAAAATTAATATTAATAATTTATAAATAAATATATTTAATTACATAAAATTTTTTAATGAATAAATAATTTTATTAAATAAAATCGTATCGGATGAAGTAAAAATTAACATATTAATACATAATAGATAATATATATTAATTAAACCGGAATACAACCACACCATAAAAATCCATTTAAATACAATAAACCGAAGTATAATATAAATACGATAATATTATAATACTACATAGACATTATTCCAAATCACAAATACGTTTACACTACAAACACAATAAAAGTTAATAAAAAAAAAAAAAGCACAATACAAAGTAGTACATGATGAGCAATACATCTAAAATAACACAACACACATAATTGAAATACAAAAATAACATTTAAAAAACAGTACATAACAAATTACTAAACGCTTGAATTAGAATATTCCTCCCACAAATGCTCAATTAATGCATTTCGAAGTTCAAAATGTGTTGTTCGATCTCTAATTTTGCAATGCCGATGGATGAATTCATCAAATTGATCATTAGGATTTTGGACCCGATTTGCAGTTCTTCCTTCGGTTATGATCGAACGAGGTATTGGCGCATCCAGTTCACGTTCATCCTCAATTATCATATTGTGGAGAATAATACAAGTCTTCATTATATTATGTAACTGACATTTTCTCCAAAAACGTGATGGGTTAGCAATAATTGAGAATCGAGATTTCAAAACTCCAAACGCACGCTCAACATCCTTCCTACATGCTTCTTGCATCTCCTTTGAGGGTCTTTTATTGTCTGAACAATAGTTGACAATTTTGGATATATTCCATCAACTAAATAATAGCCAATATTGAATTCCTTTCCTCCAATTTCGTAATAGACTGGAGGAGCAATGCCACTTCACTTCTCGCCAGTGTAAAATCTATACTTAACTTGACTCCACTTCTCTTCTCACCATTTAGTTCACGTCAAACCCCACTACTCCCCTTACTATCTTATATTCTTCTTCTCCTTAACAAAAAAAAAATTTCATATGAGCTGTTATTTGTATAAAAAAAAAAAAAAAAAAAAATCCATCTCTTGAAGTATTAATCTACTCTATTAAGATATTAACTTTTTATTTAACTATCATTTTTTTGGTTAGTACTCTAATGGTTTTTAATACTTTGTTATTTTCATCTTTTTTTTTTTTCAGTCAATTTCTCATCTGAACAACAATTAAGGCATGTAAAATAGTTAATGGATTATTATATATGTATAATTAGAAAAATTACAAGTAAATAATTATTTAAAGAAAACGTACTTTTTGCACGTAATAAGAAATTAGGGTATTGAATATGTAGAAAAAGTTTTATCCAAAAATTTATAGTTAACGTAAAATGGTATTTCAAAAAAAAGTTGTTATTAACTAAAAAACATTATAGTTATTATTATTATTTTTTAGTTTGAAAACTAAGAATATGCCATATTTCCTTATCTTCTTTTATTTATTTATTTTTTTTTTTTTTTGGAAATTCATATTTTATATTTCTCATAATTAAATAATTAAAATAATATACTGACGGTCCCAAATAAGCTAGTTACAGTACTAGAGGGGGGTGAATAGTACTGTAGACCGAAAAAAGAAAAAATTGCAAACTCTTTTAAAAATTCTTTTTGAAGAAAAATAATTTTCTTTCTATAAACACAAGTTTTATACAAATGCAAAATTAATTAAAATAATAAAACTTGTGAATATAAAAATGACTTCAAATAATAAAGCTGTTAATTTAAATTGCAAGAATTTAAACAGCAGAAAAATAAAGAGAATATGGATAAAGGAATGAAGACACCGAATTTTATCCTAGTTCGACCCAACTGGTCTACATCCAGTCCCCAAACCAACCGCTTGAGATTTTCACCAATGTTTCCTTTACGGGCAGGAAATAAGCCTATGTTACTTTTTACGAGTTCTAACAACAAACTTAATACTTTTACAGGTTTAGTATCAAACCTCTACCGTTACTTTTTCGAGCTTAAGTAACAAACTCTTCTGATGCTTTTTCAAAGTTCAAGCACCGAACTTTTACAAACTTTGTTGATCACACTTCCAACAAAGTAAAACGCCTTTCACACAACCTTGTGTGAATATACAATTCCTAAATATATGAATATTTGAATGAAAGGATTAAACTCTTCTCTCTTGTCTTTGCTCTTGTAGGAATTATGGAAGACTTCAAAGAATTATAGCTTAAGAGTGTGAATGTTGTATGTAAGTCTTCTTACACCAAGCTTTGGTCTTCATATCCTTTTATAGGTGAAGGATTCTTTTTGGAAGGAGAAATGGCCGTTTGTCTCAATCCACAAAGGGAATATGGTGGTTGATCTCAAGTCACAACGAGAGGAGAAATGAATTCAATAAGTGGTCGTTTGTTTCAAGCAATAAGATGAATTGATTCAAGTCATAAGCTTATAAAACAAAATCTTTTAAAGTGACAATATGAATATAGCAGTTGAAGTCAAGTCACAAGCCAAGGTCTTCCAAGTGATATAGCAGTTGAGATCAAGTCACAAGCCAAGGTCTTCAAAGTGATATAGCAGTTGAGATCAAGTCACAAGCCAAAGTGAATATTGAAATCATCTAATAGACTTTATGTGGCCGTTTTCTTTAATTAATAAGATGAATATTAATTTTGATATCATATAACAAAGATAATGTTAGTTGAAGTCACTTCCTTCTTTGTGTGAAGCTCTTGAAGCTTAATATACTAAAGATTTGAAACTTATAATTATGAAATAACTTTTGTATGCATCTCACAAGGAGAAACTTGAAACCATCTTACTATGGCTGTTTGTATTAATTACATCTCATAAAAGATTCTAGCTCTTAAAAAAATATGAAGTCATAAAAAGAATTTTATGGCTTATAAGCATGAGTTATTTATCTTATTATATCAAGTGGTATCCTCATCTCATAAAGCTTTTAATACTTAGTGTTATTTTAAGAAATTCTTTTTATTCAATGTCAACTTGTGATCATCAAAACCGAAGTCAACATTCTCCCCCTTTTTAATGATTGCAATATGATAGGTTGACATTTGAGTTATGATTTATAAAAGAGATGTTTTTCACGTATGCTCCCCCTCAATAATGTGGGGTTGTTTTTGATGAAATTTTTAGAGATTAAAAATTTTAGTTTAGTACAACTGAAAATTTGTGAATATTGATCAAGGAGAGTAAATATTGGATTTTATATTAAGGCCAGATGGATTTAGTATCCAAGGGAGAGAGGCCTGATATTTTTGTGGCCTATTAACAACTCATTTTTGAGTTTTAGAACTCAAAGAAGCGTTTGTATCCAAAATCATGTACCTGTAATTCAAAAGATCATATATATAATACTGAAGCTACTGAAGATTTTGATCACAACCTACATATGTCAAAGGATTAACCAAAAAGTTATAGTCCTTTATAGACCTTCAGTAGTGCCTGTTGCATAGGCTAGTTTCATCTCAAATGATAAGTAGTTTTTATAGAGTCATAAGTAGTTGAACTCTTATGTCTTCAAAACCAACTACCCAAGGATGATTTTCAACTCATTCACAAAGTTCAACAATAAGAGAATTCATAAAACAGACATGTATAAACTGATTTAGCATCATGCTTGTATAAGCACACATACCCTGTATAGCTCATATAGATTAGATGAAGCCATATGTTTCTAGCAAAATGCATACTTATATTGTATCAGTCTCAATGCACATTACTGATAGCAGAATGTAGTTCCAACCACATCACACATTACACACAAGTCAAGTTCAGTGAAGTGATCTATGTATCTTGTCAAAATAGCTCATTTTGTCATTCACGGACTATAAAGTCATAAATCATACTCTTAAGTTCACAAATCTCATTGCTATCAGTGTCAACAGACCATGTATCAAACCTCTCAATTATGTCACATATGCAACACACCTAGCAATGTATCATGTCAATACATATGTCAAGTGTCTCAAGCATTTCATTTATGCCAGTACACATTAGCTATAGATCATCATGTCAACCTTTTTCTATCAATACATATTTCGATTGTCTTAACTATTTCAACACATGTCAGCTAACGATCATACATTAATAGCAATATATCATGTTAATAGCAATATATAATGTCAACCTTTTTCTCCCCCTTTGAAATCATCAAAAAAGAGAAGTAGGTCTAAATAGTGCCAGACAGACCATATATCTTGCATTTCTATCACATATGCAGACAAATCAAAGACAGTTTTAAACAACAATGACACTGATCTTTAGAGATGTGTATGTGCAGGATAGAGCATATTGTCATAAAAAATTTACAATCATCAGTAATTGTTTCATGCAAGTTATAAGAATCACAGGACTAGATAGATCAAGGATAGTAATATGAAGTTAAGGATAGAACTTATACAGCTGACTATAGTTTTGTAAAAGTTTAGGACTTACACTTTTGGTGACATATTGCAGGAATATTAACACTGTTTAAGTCAGCATATCACTAGACAGTTGAGTATATTAATATATTACAGAAAAATAGCTAACATAGTATATAGAGAGCATTCATATCCCATTTAGAGCTTGAGAGATCCAAATAGAACAAAATACCCTTAGCAAGAGTACTAAAACCATTGGTCATGATAAAAGTACCATAAAACTAATTGTTGACCAATCCAAAAATTTCAGAGATTAGTTGTGAAGCACCAGGGTTATCTTGAGATCATCTCTATAAGGGTCATCTTTAGGAATTCAAACATTACTTATGGGGGTGAGGAGGAGGAGGAGGCTGCTCCAGACTTCAGAATGCTGGAAATGAGGCTCTTTATTGCATTAATTTGCTCTGAAAGATGATTAAGTGTTCCTGTCATTCTTGCAAGCTCCATTTCCATTCCTGTAGTCATGTGGTGCACCCTTTCTTGGATGTTGAAGAGCTGCATTTGGAGATCCCTGAGAGTTGTGGGAACCTCTATGTATGCCTTGGAAGCCATAAGAGTTTTTGAAGCACTAAGTACTTCTGATATTAGCTTGAAGCATGTTTCCAAGGTATAGGCAGTCACCCTGTGATAATCTGGTGGTGGAGGAGGATTTGTGATTGATGACATAAGCATAGTAGGAAAGGAAGTTGATCCAAGGATGGTGGATGGGGGAGATGGTGGGCATATACTCAAAGGAAATAAGGATAGATCAGTGGTGGTGGAAAATGGTTCTGAATCACTGAAGTTATGAGCCATAGTGAAAGTGGGTTGGTAGATCAGTGGTGTGTGTAGGAAGGCTGTATAGAAGTCAAGGAGGGTGAATGAACTAAAAAGACTTTTAGGGCTGGAGTTGGAAAATAGGTTTAGAGGTGGATTTGCTTCAGGTCTCAATGTCAAGTCAACTTCATTGATCAAAGTTAGCAGAGATTCAAACACATCACTTTCTTCCTGATTTTGACAGGATATTTTAGGCATTGAAGCCTCCTTTCCTTTTCTTTGCTTTGTCATCTGTTCTGACCCTGTATTTTTCTCCTTATTGAGCTCTTTACCAACTAGAGCTTCTGTTTTAGCTGATGAAATTTTAGGGCACAAAAGGTCAGGAATGAGTGTTTCAGAGCTACTTGAGGAGGTTTCAGACTCAGAATCAATAACTATGGGCTTCGTTGGAAACTAAGTCTTGTGAGAACAAGCCTTAAGCATTCTTGAAATATTGGGTTTGTTGGTCACCTACCTAGAGCTAACAAAAGAGGGTATGAGTCCAGCTTTTGAAACATTAAAATGAGTAAGTATTTAGTGAGGAGTATGCTGTATGGTATGGCAGAATTGCTTTTAACATGAGTCATATGGTTTAGCATAATGTAAGGCAAGTTTATCCTTATGTAACTAGCCATATGCCAAATGAAACAAAGACTAAAACTGTTCATAGTTGCCATTGGCCTTCTGTGGAACAAAAAAGTCAGAGATCATCAATCGAAGTATTTTGTAGTCCTCTCTCAGATGCCCTGAATCAAGTTTAGACCAAGGGATTGAATGTCCAGTAGGAATTCTAAATAACTCAGAGGCAAAATTAGCTGCATTGTATTTTCCTAATACCATAGGTTCAGGACTCCTATCTAGTTTAATCCTTTCAAGAGGTAGATTGAATACATCACTAAGGACTCTATTATTTACAGGTAACTTTCTCCCTTGTATGGTTACTTCATAGTCTCTGTTTCCTATGTAAGTAAGTGTACCATAGGATTCACTTATTAGAGAGTCATAAATAGGCTTATTTATACTAAGGAAATTTTCCCATCTTTGTGACTTGAAATACCAAAAAAGAGGTTTGTCTGTTTCACCTAGGTATTCCCAGTCGACTCTCCTGTATCTAACTCTTTCTTTTGTAAAGCTATCAACATAGAGTGGTTTACCTTGTTCAAATTTCAAATAATTGTATGAGGGAATAGAGCCTGATGCTCCATTTAGTGGAAATGACTTAGCTCCTCTCCTTCTTCGTGAGTATACTTCTTTTATTGAACTGATTCTTCTCCTTTTTGTTTCATGAATTTCTTCTGTAGCTTAAGATTCTTCTCTCTTCCTCTTCATTTGTGCTTTTGTCAAATAAACTCTAAGCTTTTTTATTGCATTTGATGAGCACCATCTCATCATTGTTGTTAAATGCTTGTGAGGTGAAGCTTACAAAGGACTCGAGGTGGAGGTATGGTCTCACAGGAGGTTTGGTGAGGATTTCATCTTAGAGAGAGAAGTCTTTTCAGAGTTCGATATCGTGAAGAGGCAAGAAGAGATTTGCTCAAAGAAGTGAGAAGTTGGCGCCTTTAAAAAACTGTGTCGTTTTCGTGTAGATGAAGATACCGGTTTAGCATTTGTTCCTTCCCTTTCCAAACTTAAGCTTATAATTGTTTGGGCTTATGACCTTTTTGTTTTATTTAGCCCATTTAATTTCAACTAGCAAAATGAGCTTATGAGCTCATAAAGTGTTTTTAGCCCAAAAGATAATTTTTGAACCAATATATATATATATATATATATATATATATATATATATATATATATATATATATATATATATATATATATATATATACACACATATGTTTTATTACTTTGTTTCTTTTGGAAAAAATTGGCTTATTAGTTGAACTAATATATTTTTATATATTAAGTTTGTGACAAAAAAAATTTTTATGACTTAAAATTTTAATTGTAATCTTGATCCAATAGTAAAATTTTTGTCAATTTTACGTAATCCAGACTTACAATAAAAAAATTAGCCATAATTAATTTTGCTTATTTTTTTCATAAAATATTATTTATCATATATCAGTGCTGACATGCCAATTTTTATTCTCAATTCAATAAATTTGTTTTCACTTAGAGGCTTTGTGAAAATATCAGCTATTTGCACTTCTGTCGGAACAAAATCCAGATAAATATCACCTTTTTGTGTATGATCTCTGATGAAGTGATGCTGGATATCAATATGCTTGGTTCTTGAATGCTAAATGGGATTCTTTATTGGATTTATAGCACTATTATTATCGCACCTTATTGGTATATGGTCATACTTTAAGCCATAATCTTCGAGATGTTGTTTCATCCACAGGATTTGTGCAACACAGCTACTTGCAGATATATATTCAGCTTCTGTTGTTGATATTGCTACAGTTGACTGCTTTTTGCTTGACCATGAGACCAATGCTTCTCCTAGAAATTGACAGGTACCTGAAGTACTTTTTCTATCTAGTTTGCATCCAATATGATCAGCATCACTGTATCCTATAAGATCAAAGTTTTCACATTTTGGATACTAAATCCCAATTTCATGAGTACCATTTAGATACTTAAGAATTCTGTTAACAACCTTTAAGTGAGACTCTTGGGGATTGGCTTGAAATCTCGCATACAGACATACGTTGAATTGTATATCATGTCCACTAGATGTTAAATAGAGTAGAGAACTAATCATACCTCGATATTTCTTGGTATCTACACTTTTACCTTTCTTATCCTCATCTAGAGAGACTGATGTACCCATCGGTGTTTTTGTTGGTTTATAATTTTCCATTCCATATATCTTTATGATTTCTTTAGTATACTTTGATTGACATATAAATGTTCCCTTCTTTCCTTGCTTGATTTGAAGACCAAGGAAGAAATTTAGCTCACCCATCATAGACATTTCAAATTCAGTACTCATTTCTTGTGAGAATTCCTTGTACAACTTATCGTTAGTAGAACCAAACATAATATCATCAACATATATTTGAACAAGTAATATATGGTTCTTTTCATGCTTTATAAAAATTTTGTGTCAACTTTTTCGTGAACAAAACCTTTTGCAAGTAAGAATGTACTTAACCTTTCATACCATGCTCTCGATGCTTGTTTTAATCTATACAAAGATTTAGTTAGCTTATAGACATGGTCAGGATGGTGACTATCTTCAAATCTTGGAGGTTGATTTACATAGACTTCTTCATTGATGTAACCATTAAGAAATGAACTTTTCACATCCATTTGATAGAGTTTGAAGTCTTTGTAGTAGGCAAATGCACAAAGCATTCTTACTGCTTCCAACCTTGCAATCAGAGAAAATCTTTCATCATAGTCTATTCTTTCTTACTGGTTGTGAGCATGGGTTTTTTCCCGACCTCTGTGATGAGAATTCCTTAGTTACCTGTGGATCGGACGGACTTGAACAAGACTTGGAGCGATCAGAATGTTGCCTGGAGAATCTTAAATTTTTTGAAAACTGAGCTATCCGCGATCCGAAATCCCTGAAGAGGTCTCCCGAGTGATTTCTAGGGTTTAGGGTGCACGTCGGACTTTCAAAATTTTGCCCCGGCTCTAGTACAAACTAGAGCCATACGGCTCTAGTGGGCAAGACAAGTTGCCATGTAAAACAAAGCAACTTGTCTCGCTAGAAGAAGTATGGGCAGAATCAGAAAGTCAGACGGCTATTAAATGAGTGAAATGATATAAGAGAGAGGGATATAAAAAGAGAAAATCAAATCAGAGGAGAAAAAAGAGGCTTTTCAATCTTAAAAAACAAAAAAAGAAGAAGAAAGAAACAGAGAAGAAAAAAAAGAAGCAAAGAAAAAGAGAGATAGGCTAAGCAAGGAGGTGAACCAAATGCAGGAATTAAAACTTAAAATCAATCCTAATCCATTAAACACAAATCATATAACCTTTGCACATTGATTGGGGATCACTTCGGATTTGTTCTGGGTTGTTTCGGATTGTTATGGTTCTTGGCTGATTGAGTTCCTAGGAGGCATTGCAAGCTTTCAATCTATTCTTTGGACGTTCAAAGCATCTAAACAACATCAAGGTAAACTCTGAGAGGCCTTAAACCTGTTTGCATTGTGTTTTCTATGCGTTTTCTTCATTTCTGCAAAAATCCAGAAATTGGACTGCCCATCATAGCCATATGGCTGTGTTTGTGATGAACAGAGTCGGTCGTCTCTGACCTTAGAGCCGCCCGGCTCTGTTCTTCAGGGACAGATCCCGTTCGGCCGAAAACAGTCCATTTCTCATTTAAAACATTCTGTTGCAATCATTTTCGGCCCAAATCCATCCTTATGTCATTATATTTTGGTTTTTAGGTTTCTATACGTATGGATATTAGGGCTTTTGATGTTTCCCGGGTTTATTTCCTGAGTTTCGGGATTGTCTTATCCGAGTCGGATCCACAGTTCAGCATTAGCGGACCCTCGAATCCTACCAAGTCCCCGGAAAATATTAAAAACATGCAAAGTAGTATTTTTCTCAAAAGTTTTTGGTGTGTTTATTGTATTTTGGACCCTAGATGAATGTTGAGTTTAGGAACCCATACGAACGGAACCTTGAATTCCGAGACAACAGACCCACAAAAAGCGTAAATTTGCATGAAATCGAGCCAAATGGTTTTCCAAAATTGATTTTCCAGCACAAAAATCTACAGGGCATTTCAAAACCAATTTTCGGGTCTAACCAGTTTGACCGGTTGGGTCGACCCGGTTATCCCCTAAATGCATGCCTCAGATCCTAGAATCCCAATTCTGTCCTGATTTGAGTCCTACTTGTGTTTATAGTATAAATTGCACTAACCAGTCTGTTTTGCAGCATTTATTTTTATTTTTGCTTTATTTAATGGATCAATTCGTGTATCTTAGGCGGTTGTATTTTTAGATTCTCATGTACTTAGGTGATTGTAAATGTGAGAATGAGGGTTTTTATCTTTTATTCAATTTGGTTGTATAAGCAGCCTCCATTATTCTTTTGTATGTTTGCATGGATGATTTATTTTTCTGCAATTTATTTTCTGCATACTGCTTTAGCACGGGCTAATAAATTAAACAAATTGGGGTTAGAAAAGATAATAAATTGAATAAATATGGTTTTATAAATAGTAAATCGAATACAAGCTTGAGGTTAAGTAGGTAAATTGCCCGAACCCTGAATCTCTGGATTAGGTACAGTAGTCTGCGCTCGGTAGGGAGCTGCACCAGAATTTCACGGATGAACTAATCCGGGTGGTGACTCTGTCACTGATCTTGAAATTGAGGTTTCGAGGTCTTTAAGTAATAAAACGGGAAAACATTTTCTACAAAGGAATTTCCAAATTAAATCAATAGTTTTCCCAACTCAAGATAACAAACCCGCTGTTCCACCAAAACCAAATTCAAACGAACAAACGAACATAAATGTTTTCCCCGGTGCACTTCATAGCGCCCCGATTTTCTCTTTCGCAAAAAGCTCGTCCACTCATAGTGGCGACTCCTCTAGGGATAGTTTTGAAGTTTCTTTAAAAGTTTTCATAAAAACTTATGGAACTTAGGTAACTATTGAAATATACCTCACTTGTATTCATCTATCGATTTATAAATACCATATTTATTCATGCTTTGCATATCATGACATTTTCTTCTTCTCAACCCCTCGAATACATTGTTTTACCCTGGTTTACCTAAGACGGTGGCCTACCTCTACCGCTAGGATTGGAGACACCCGACGGGGTAAACCACTCATAGCCCCGCATGACCTTACATCGTTTTCTACGGTGGGAAAGTGTTTATTTGCTCTCGACATATCGGAGGGCCTTCTTATCAGAACTAGGACTTACCTGTGCCGGCCGATGACAGAAAACCGAAAAAGCCTCTTGACACCAGTGCCAACGTTGACCCTATTCCATGACATATCTAGAACCTGCCTCTCGAAGATAGTGGGACAGTCGCATCCTCTGGGCCTTGCTCGGTGACCAGATTATTCATCATCTGTAGAAAGGTAGGCCTCCTGCAGAGTGTTAGACCATATGTGGCACCAACACCTGAACAAAAGGGGAACTACTGCAGATATCATGTGATAGTAGTCCATCGGACTAATGAATGTGTTGGTCTGTGAAGGAGGATCCAGAAGCTGGTCGACAAAGGAAAATTGAAAGTGCCGTTCTAATGAGCGATCAGTGGCAAATAAGGGGACCACCAAATAAATTCCTCAAACTACCCTGGGAGAGGAATATGATCAAGAACTGTAGGGTCTGGTTTGAAGAGAGTGGGGCAATGACATCGAAGTTGAGGCAGTGACTGGTCAGGGAACAATCAGACGCTAGGAAATCAATACCCTTAGAGGCTTCCTTTTTGTAGGGGACTCATTTTGTTTGTAAGGTGTATTAAAATCATTTTGAATGCAATGCATTTTGTGAGCTTCTTACTTTTGTGGTGATTGCATGTACATGGCATTATGCATGCATTTGAGCATCTAAAACGACATATCTAACACGCATAATATCAAAATGCATCACATCAATCTGAATACTATAGGAAACCTGAAAGTGAATCTGGCCCTGACCGAACTCTTTCTTGAAAGGTGAGCTTGTGAGATAACTAAGTGATATGATGGCACTATCTCCGCCGAGGCATTTGCTGATCCAAATCAACAATCCTTGCAAGATGCTAGTGGCCCTGCCTCAGAGTTTCAATTTGAATGCCATACATGATACCCAAACCATTCCTTAAAAAAAAATATATATATATATTATTGAAACTCAAAACCCTACTTCAAAATGTAGCCCCAAGCTTAATCCTATGTCTGAGAGGGCATCCTATGCCAAAACCCTAAAACTAAAACTCCCCATTCGCCAAAAATCTCCAACCTGTGGGGGATTCAAATGGTTTTCATCACCTTAATCACCCATCATGTGGTAAAATGCTAAAGCAGTCTTGGTCATAGTGCATAAATTATCTTATTCGTGTGACATTCATATGTACATGACATTTCACATGCATTATTCATCCAAAAACCATATTAAAGACATATGACATGCATGGATTTGAATGTAGCAGGAAAACTGATGGGTGGCAAAAGTTTGGGCATAGTCCTAAAAAAAAGAAAATACAAAAAGGGGATCGGTGCAGATAAGAGTCTTTCTCTCTCTCATGCATGGCCACCATAGCTAACACTGGAGTGTCTCATAGCATTAAAGGGTA
Organism: Euphorbia tirucalli; assembly: GCA_039660915.1. Lineage (NCBI taxonomy): Eukaryota > Viridiplantae > Streptophyta > Magnoliopsida > Malpighiales > Euphorbiaceae > Euphorbia > Euphorbia tirucalli. Next base: position 55,690,334 of record CM077639.1, on the reverse strand, counting down.
ATCTTCAGCTCTCGATGTTGTCAGATCCTTCTCTCTTATCTGTGAAAGATTTGGACTTTCCTGTCTTCAAAACCAAAGCTTTTCCCCTTTCCTTTTCCAACTTCTTCCACACCTTCAACACCCTTTGTCTTCCTTTTACCACCCAACCACCAACACCCATTTGACAAAACCCCTTTTTCATCCTTCCCGTGAACTGATTTTGTAAAGCCTCATTTTCCACCATTTATGGCTTCTAATAAGAAATTGAACCCCAATGCTGTTCCATACTACATCATCCCATCACCAGAAAGACAATGGGGCAACCGATCACAACACTGCCTCAATCAGTTTTTGTCTTTCATCAACCTGTACCAGATTGGGGATTCTCTTTCTACCCTATGCCACTTCTCTTCAACCTAAACCCCTGGACCAAATATTTTGTAACCTCAAACTGATAGGAAAGGCCTTGATTTCATGGCAGAGAGAGGATTTGAATATAAGCCTACTTCAATTGAGCTGGAGTTTGCCACTACTCAAGCAACTATTGATGGAACTCCTAGGTGACCATTGTTCTCATCCAGCAAAGTCCACACTATACCCTGTGCTGAAATTCAGGGAAAGAGTAGTTGGTGGGATATTTTGTGAAGGAATGGTCATCCACTAGTATCACTCAACCCAGCAAGGGATGGTTCTGTTGAGCAAAATGTGCTACGGAAAGGAAAAGACTGACGCTCACCCCTGTGAACTTCACCAACAATGTTAGAGCAACCAGGTTTTACAAAGCTTTCAACAATCATGAATGGGACATTCCTGTCAACAAGAAGACTTGAAAAGCCTGCTGTGCTAATATTCAGGGGAAAGTTGCATTTACCAACCATTTCAAGAACTCAGTCTTCAGTTGCAACAGAAGTGACTACTTACCAGTGGTTCCCTTCACCTCTTAACCATGGTGTACTTTGCTCTAGATTTATCACGGTTGGAAGACATAGGGAAACCACAATCAACTCAAGTCACTCTGAATTAGGCCATGCCTTGAAGGACTAAAAGCTGTATCCCTCTTTGGAGACTACGCATAAGCTGGAATCAGGGGTGAATTGGGAGCATGAATACAGTTCCAGACCCTTGGAGATTTTAGTGGTTAATTGACTCCATCTCAGGTGGTCTACTCAACAGAGGCAGCTCCATCCAGTGGTCGGTTGTACACTTTGGTGACCTGCTCTTAGCGTATCCCCAGCGGATCCTAAAAAAAAATGTAGTGAAGGGACATTGATCCACACCAGAACCACGGGTTGGATTTTCCTAATGCATTCACATTCATCATATCATAAATGTTTCATATGCTGTTTTGATGCTCAATATGCATGTGTCATGCCATTGCATGTAAATGTCCATGTATAGGTTGCCGCACGCAGCAAACCAGATCTGATGCAGTGTTTTACAATCAGACATCCAAACACAAGCCTCCAACACCAGGGGCAAGCAAAACTTAAGCCACGAAACATCATTAAGGACAATCCTATCATGATCCTCGGCGGACTTGTCGAAGCGTATTTCCCAATCCTAAGACAAACCATCATGAAGAGATCCACTCAGTTGGCGCGCTTTTGCAGATTAGTCATCATTTAAAAAAAAAAACACAACTATCCCCATTGAGAGCTTCTGACGTGGAAAGCCGAAAGGACATGTTGGTAACAAAAAGAGAGTGACATTCAGAGTTAGAGTCACTTTTGATTTTCCTATCGCAGTCATTCTGATGTCATTATAATGATATTAGGCATGTTTGATTTTCTGCTTAGATGTTCATATTACATACACCATGCCATTGCATGTAAACATCCATCAGTAGGCCATTGCATTCAAACCCACCACGGCTTCAATGAAATTGTTACTACAGATGGTAACTACCGGCCCAACTGTACCATCCCCAATAGAATTATCCCCAGTAGAATGTTCCCCGGCAGGATCATCCCCATATAATCTCCAACAACATCCCTAATAGGGTCCCAGCTAAGATATATCCCACTGAATCAGAATCTCCACTAGATCCCCCAGTAGGTGTGAATGGAGCAGGGTACTCCCTAGCGAAGATCTCAGCTAAAACAATCCCCACTGAATCAACATCCCCGGTGAAGTCATCCGATTGAAATAGTCCCCACAGGAGATCATCGGAAGTCGCAAGTTCATTCCCCAACACAATGCAGATACCAAGCACAGTATCAAAAACATTATGTTGCATATGTGCATACACACAAATCATGGCATCATGCACACATTCATGCATCAAACAACTCGATCGTATTTATTCTTGATCGAAAGGGCAAAAATTTTTGTTTCCAAAGTCATCAATCGAGGAATAAATACGTATCCTTGCATTCAATTTCATTTAGACACTTTCCACCATCATTAGGTCATTCCAAATCAGAAACCTTCCTGGGACTAAAAAGATCTAATCCAGGGGCACCCTCAGAGTCATAGCATGCAAATCAAAGCTCTGCATTCATAACCTCAGGTATGGAAAATTTCTACAATTACCTGAATTTTCGTTCACACCAATATCACCCCGAGAAGGGTACTTCTTACCTTTAACAAGAATCTAGGGACAAAGAACATCTCGTCACATGGGCAGCAAAGAAATGTTTGTTGAGAAATTCTTGCAAAATCAAATCCCGAAAGCCCTCCTTGAGGCAACGAAACTGAAGAAAGCCCTCATTGAGGCACCCAAACTGAAAAAGCCCTCCTAGAGGCAAAACCAAATCTAAAGCCCTCCTTGAGGCGCCCAAACTGAAAAAGCCCTCCTTGAGCAGCCAAACTCAAAAAGCCCTCCTTGAGGCACCAAAATCTAAAAGCCCTCCTAGAGGCAACCAAATCCAAAAAGCCCTCCTTGAGGCAACAAAACTGAAAGAGCCCTTCTTAAGGCACCCAAACCAAGAAAGCCTTCCTAGAGGCAACCAAGCCTAAAAAGCCCTTCTTGAGGTAGAACCAAACTCAAAAAGCCCTCCTTGAGGCACTTAAATCTGAAAAAGCCCTCCTTGAGGCAAAATAAAAAAAAAGCCCTCCTTGAGGCAACCAAACTGAAGAAAGCCCTCCTTGAGGCACCCAAACTGAAAAAGCCCTCCTAGAGGTAAAATCAAATCTAAAGCCCTCCTTGAGGCACCAAAACTGAAAAAGCCCTCCTCGAGGCAACCAAACTAAAAAAGCCCTCCTTGAGGCACCCAAATCTAGAAAGCCCTCCTTGAGGCACCCAAACTGAAAAAGCCCTCCTAGAGGCAAAACCAAATCTAAAGCCCTCTTTGAGGCACCCAAACTGAAAAAGCGCTCCTTGAGGCAACCAAACTCAAAAAGCCCTCTTTGAAGCACCCAAATCTAAAAAGCCCTCCTAGAGGCAACCAAACCTAAAAGGCCCACCTTGAGGCAACCAAAACCTAAAAAGCCCTCATTGAGGCAACCAAACTGAAGAAAGCCCTCATTGAGGCACCCAAACGGAAAAAGCCCTTATTGAGGCAACCAAACTCCAAAAGCCCTCCTTGAGGCACTCGAATCTAAAAAGCCCTCCTTGAGGCAACCAAACCTAAAAAGCCTTCCTTGAGGCAACCAAAACCTAAAAAGCCCTCCTAGAGGCAACAAAACCTAGAAAGCCTTCCTAGAGGCAAAACTAAATCTAAAAAGCCCTCATTGAGGCAACAAAACTGAAAAAGCTCTCCTTGAGGCACCCAAACCAAGAAAGCCTTCCTAGAGGCAACGAAGTCTAAAAGCCCACCTTGAGGCACTCAAATCTAAAAAGCCCTCTTTGAGGCAACTAAAACTGAAAAAGCCCTCCTTGAGGCAACCAAATTGAAAAAGCCCTTATTGAGGCAATCAAATCTAAAAAGCCCTTCTTGAGGCAACCAAACCTAAAAAGCCCTCCTTAAGGCAACCAAAACCTAAAAAGCCCTCTTTAAGGCAACCAAACTGAAAAAGCCCTCCTTGAGGCACCCAAATCTAAAAAGCCCTCCTAGAGGCAACCAAATCTAAAAAGCCCTCCTTGAGGCAACAAAACTGAAAAAGCCCTCCTTGAGGCACCCAAACCAAGAAAGCCTTCTTAGAGGCAACCAAGTCTAAAAAGCCCTTCTTGAGGCAAAACTAAGCTCAAAAAGCCCTCCTTGAGGCATTCAAATCCGAAAAAGCTCTCTTTGAGGCAAAATCAAACCAAAAAAGCCCTCCTTAAGGCAACCAAACTGAAGAAAGCCCTCCTTGAGGCACCCAAACTGAAAAAGTCCTCCTAGAGGTAAAACCAAATCTAAAGCCCCCCTTGAGGCACCCAAACTGAAAAAGCCCTTATTGAGGCAAAAAAACATAAAAAGCCCTCATTGAGGGACCCAAATCTAAAAAGCCTTCCTAGAGGCAACCAAACCTAAAAAGCCCTTCTTGAGGCAACCAAAACCTAAAAAGCCCTCCTTGAGGCAACCAAACTGAAGAAAGCCCTCCTTGAGGCATCCAAACTGAAAAAGCCCTCATTGAGGCAACCAAACTCAAAAGGCCATCATTGAGGCCCAAATCTAAAAAGCCCTCCTAGAGGCAACCAAACCTAAAAAGCCCTCCTTGAGGCAACCAAAACCTAAAAAGCTCTCCTTGAGGCAACAAAACCTAGAAAGCCTTCCTAGAGGCAAAACCAAATCTAAAAAGCCCTCCTTAAGGCAACAAAACTGAAAAAGCCCTTTTTGAGGCACCCAAACCAAGAAAGCCTTTCTAGAGGCAACCTAGTCTAAAAAGCCCTTCTTGAGGCAGAACCAAACTCAAAGAGCCCTCATTAAGGCACTCAAATCTGAAAAATCCCTCCTTGAGGCAAAATCAAACAAAAAAATGCCTTCCTTGAGGCACCCAAACTGAAAAAGCCCTCATTGTGGCAACCAAACTAAAAAAGCCCTCCTAAAGGCAAAACCAAATCTGAAAAAGCCCTCCTTGAGGCACTTGAGCTGAAAAAGCCCTCCTTGAGGCACCTGAACCGAAAAGCCCTCCTTGAGGTAACCAAAATGAAAAAGCCCTCCTTAAGGCAACCAAACTGAAAAAGCCTTCCTTGAGGCAACCAATCCGAAAAGGCCTTTCTTGAGGCACCTAAACTGAAAAAGCCCTTATTAAGGCAAAATCAAACCAAAAAAGCCCTTCTTGAGGCAATCGAACTAAAAAGCCCTCCTTGAGGCAATTAAATCCAAGAAGTCCTCGTAGAGGCAATCTAGATAGCTCGGGCAAGACCGCTGTTCCACACTTCGACAGTAGCAAGTCCCCAATGCCGCGGAGGCCGACACAAGCGAAACCCTCAGGTACGCTTTATGTTCCTTTACTCACCGTGCTCCCAATAATGAGACCAAACTCGAATCGGACATAAGCTACCGATCTAGTCGACTTTGATCTCGTGAGGGGCAGCCTGTGAGCACGGGTTTTTTCCCGAACTCTGTGATGAGAATTCCTTAATTACTTGTGGATCAGACGGACTTGAACAGGACTTAGAAGTGACCAGAATGTTACCTGGAGAATCACAAATGTTATGAAAATCGAGCTATCCACGATCCGAAATCCCCGAAGAGGTCTCCCGCATGATTTCTAGGGTTTAGGGTGCGCGTCAGACTTTTGAAATTTTGCCCCGGCTCTTGTTAGAGCTGCACGGCTCTAGTGGGCAAGACATGTTGCCTTGTAAAACAAAGCAACTTGTCTCGCCAGAAGAAGTATGGGTAGAATCAGAAAGTCAAACGGCTATTAAATGAGTGAAATGATACGAGAGAGAGGGATATAAAAAGAGAAAATCAAATCAGAGGAGAAAAAGAGGCTTTTCAATCTTAAAAAAGAAAAAAGAAAGAAACAGAGAAGAAAAAAAAGAAGCAGAGAAAAAGAGAGAGAGGCTAAGTAAGGAGGTGAACCAAATGCAGGAATTAAAACTTAAAATCAATCCTAATCCATTAAACACAAATCATATAACCTTTGCACATTGATTGGGGATCACTTCGGATTTGTTCCGAGTTGTTTCGGATTGTTACGGTTCTCAGCCGATTGAGTTCCTAGGAGGCATTCCAAGCTTTCAATGCATTCTTTGGATGTTCAAAGCATCCAAACAGCATCAAGGTAAACTTTGAGAGGCCTTAAACCTGTTTGCATTATGTTTTCTATGCGTTTTCTTCATTTCTGCCAAAAACCAGAAATTGGGCTACCCACCATAGCTGTACGGCTGTGTTTGTGATGAATAGAGCTAGTCGGCTCTGACCCTAGAGCCGGTCGGCTCTGTTCTTCAGGGATAGATCCCTGATCTGTCCTGTTCGGCCGAAAACAGTCTGTTTCTCGTTTTAAACCTTCTGTTGCAATCATTTTCGGCCCAAATCCATCCGTATGTCATTATATTTTGGTTTTTAGGTTTCTATACATACGGATATTAGGGTTTTTGATGTTTCCCGGGTTTATTTCCTGAGTTTCGAGGTTGTTTTATCTGAGTCGGATCCACAGTTCAGCATTAGCGGACCCCCGAATCCTACCAAGTCTCCGGAAAATATTAAAAACATGCAAAGTATTATTTTTCTCAGATGTTTTTGGTGTGTTTATTGTATTTTGGATCCTAGATGAATGTTGATTTTAGGAACCCACACGAACGGAACCCTGAATTCCGGGACAACAAACCTACAAAAGCGGAAATTTACATGAAATCGAGCCAAATGGTTTTCCAAAATTGATTTTCCAGCATAAAAATCTACAGGGCGTTTCAAAATCGATTTCCAGGTCCAACTGGTCGGACCGATCGGGTTGACCCAGTTATCCCCTAAATGCATGCCCCTGATCCTAGAAATCCCAATTCTGTCCTGATTTGAGTCCTACTTGTGTTTATAATATAAATTGCACTAACCAGTCTATTTTGCAGCATTTATTTTTATTTTTGCTGTATTTAATAGATTAATTTGTGTATCTTAGGCGGTCGTATTTTTAGATCCTCGTGTACTTAGGCGATTGTAAATGTGAGAATAAGGGTTTTTATCTTCTGTTCAATTTGGTTGTATAAGCGGCCTCCATTATTCTTTTGTATGTTTGCATGGATGATTTATTTTTCTGCAATTTATTTTCTGCATACTGCTTTAGTACGGGCTAATAAAGTAAACAAATTGGGGTTAGAAAAGATAATAAATTGAATAAATATGGTTTTATAAATAGTAAATCGAATACAAGCTTGAGGTTAAGTAGGTAAGTTGCCCGAACCTTGAATCTCTGGATTAGGTACAGTAGTCTGCGCTTAGTAGGGAGCTGTATCAGAATTTCCCGGATGAGCTGATCCGGGTGGCGACTGTGTCACTGATCTCAAAATTGAGGTTTCGAGGTCTTTAAGTAATAAAATGGGAAAACGTTTTCTACAAAGGAATTTCCAAACTAAATCAATAGTTTTCCTAACTCAAGATAACAAGCCTGCTTTTCCACCAAAACCAAATTCAAACGAGCAAACAAACAGAAATGTTTTCCCCGGTGCGCTTCATAGCATCCCGATTTTCTCTTTCGTGAAAAGGTCTTCCATTCACACTGGTTATATCCTTGTGCAACTAATCTGGCTTTGTTTCTGATAACTTTGCCAGATTCATCCAGTTTGTTTCTAAAAACCATTTGGTTCCAATCAGTGATTGATTGTTAGGTCTTGGAACAAGCTTCTAGACATTATTTCTTTTGAATTAATCCAATTCTTCTTACATAGTCATCATCCAACTTTCTTCAGTTTCGACTTCTTTGAAGTTCTTTGGCTCAATCTCAGAAACAAATGCCTCATTCACAAAATATTCTTTCAGTTGTCTCCTAGTCATTACTCTTTGAGAAGATTATCAATAATGTTTTCTTTGGAGTGATGTCTATGATATTTGAATTCTTTTGGTAGATCATCATGTTGGTTTTCTTGAACTTACAATTCTTACACATTATGCTCATTTTGATCATGAGGGTTGTTCTCTTTTTGCAGGTCGTTTTCATTATTTTCTATGTTTTCAACTGCGAGTCAAATATCTCAAGAGTGGCCTCAGATTCTTTAACAGGGAGAGAGTTACTTTCTTCAAATACTACATGCATGGACTCATCAATGGTAAGAGTTCTTTTGTTAAAGACTCTATATGCTTTGCTATGCAGTGAATACCCTAAGAAAATACCTTCATCTAACTTAGAGTCAAATTTATTGAGATCTTCCTTGTTGTTGAAAGCAAAACAATTTACAACCAAATGGATGGAAATAACCGATATTTGGTTTTCTACCATTCCATAGCTCATATGGTGTTTTCTTTAAAATAGGTCTTATCAAAGCTCGATTTAAAATATAACAAGTAGTGATCATGGCTTCTGCCCAAAAATATTTTGGTAAACTATTTTCATTGAGCATGGTTCTAGTCACTTCTTCTAATGTCCTATTTTTCCTTTCAATAACAACATTTTGTTGAGGAGTTCTAGGAGAAGAGAAATTGTGTGAAATTCTATGCTCAAAGCAAAACATTTCAAAAAGATTATTTTCAAATTCTTTTCCATGATCACTTCTAATGGCTATTATAGAAGTGTTTTTCAAATTTTGAAACTTTTTACACAAGGTAGAAAATTGTTGAAAGCTTCATCTTTTTTACTTTAAAAATAATGTCCATGTAAAATATGAATTGTCTATAATAACTAATGCATATCTCATGCCTCCTAAGCTTGTTGGTTGTATCAGAACAAGCAAGTCTAAATACAGTAGTTCTAAAGGTCTAAAGGTAGAAATAACTCCTTTGGGATTAAAAGAGCTTCTAGTTTGTTTCCCTCTTTGATATGCATCATATACATGAGTTTTATCAAACTTGATTTTAGGTAAACCTTTAACAAGTTCTGTCTTTGAAAATTTTGAAATTAGATGCATGCTCGCATGACTTAGTCTACGATGCCATAAGCAACTCTCTTCTTCTTGTGAAATTAAGCAATGGTCATTAGTAAGAGTACTTGAATTTAAAAGATAATATTTCCGACTTAGGAACTTCAAGTAAGGTCTTACCACTATTAGCTTCCACAATTTCACATTTCTTTGAATTGAAGATTACCTTGTGATTTTTGTCACAGAGTTGACTCACAATTAGAAGATTGAATTTCAATCCATCAACTAGAGATACCTCATCAATGCATGGATTGTTTCCAATCTTTCCTTTTCCAATAATTCGTCCTGCTAGATTATCTCTAAATTTTACTACTCCTCCCTTTACTTACTTCATGGAAGTGAAGTATCTTTCATCACTAGTCATATGTCTAGAGCACCCACTATCAATATACCACTTTGAATTTCCAAGAGTGTTCTTTAGACATACCTCATCATCCTAATATTGATGTGATGAACTTTCTGCACTATCATTTGCCATGAAGCATATCTGAGCTTTTTCTTGCTTCTGATCATTGTCATCATCAGAACTAGATTCATCACTATCGCTCCCTGTTGCCACTAAAGCTTTCTTGTCCTTTTTCTTGTTTTTACTTTTAAGCCTCGAACAATTAGCTTTGAAATGACTTGGTTTATTGCATTCAAAACATGTAGAATCTTTCTTGGTTTTATCCATCTTGTTGTTGTTGAATTTGCTCCTGTACAATGTTTTGCCTCTGTCTTTACTTTTCAGGAATTTTCTGAACTTTCAAACCAACAAAGCTTCCTCATCATCTCCTTTGTCATGACTGTCTGAATCGAAAGTGGATTCTTCAGGAGTAAAGCTCGCAACTTTTAGTGCTATGGCCTTTTTCTTGTCAATCTACTCATGGTTAGTGGTAGACTTAACTTTCATCTCATATATGAGCAATGAAACAATAAATTCATCGTACAAGTATGAGGTTAAATCTTTCGATTCTTCTATTGTTGTGAGCTTTGCATCCTATGAAGTTGGCATTATTCTGATTAATTTTCTAATCAGTTCTTCATCAGTGAAGCTTTTGCTAAGATTCTTTAATTTGTCGACAATGAGTGTGAATCTTGTATTGATTTGTAAAATTGACTCTTTTGTGTCCACTTTGAACAACTTGTATTCTGTGATGTAAAGATTAATCTTTCCATCTTTGACTTGTTTAGTTCCTTCATGAGTTGTTTCAAGTTTGTTCCATATTTGCTTTGCTGTCATGCAACCTGAAACACGATTAAACTCATTAATATCTAAAGCATACTGTAGTAAATTAATAGCTTTAGAATTTAAAGTTTCTTTGCTCCAATCAGCACTCTCACATTCACTCTCTTCTTTAGGAATAGATTCTATATCAACAATTTTTGTTGGAATATTAGGTCCTTCCTTGACAATTCTCCAGACCTGAATATCTGTTGATTGCAAAAATATTCTCATTCTGTTTTTCCAAAAACTGTAGTTTTCTCCATTAAATAGTGGATGCTTGTTGATGGAACATTCCTCAGATTGACTCCTAGATTTACTAGCCATTTGAGATCACTCTAAGGATTTTTTTTTACTCCTATTGTTTAGAGTCAGGCTCTGATACCAATTGACGGTCCCAAATAGGCTAGCTACAGTACTAGAGGGCAGGTGAATAGTACTGTAGACCGAAAAAAATTTTTGCAAACTCTTTAAAAATTCTTTTTGAAGGAAAATAATTTTCTTTCTATAAACACAAGTTTTATAAAAATGCGAAATGAATTAAAATAATACAACTTGTGAATATAAAAATGACTTAAAATAATAAAGCTATTAATTTAAATAGTAGAAAATATAAAGAGAATAGGAATAAAGAAATGAAGACACCGAATTTTATCATGGTTCGATCCAACCGGTCTACGTCCAGTCCCTAAGTGAATCGCTTGAAATTTTCACTAACGTTTCCTTTACGGGAAGGAAACAAGCCTATGTTAATTTTTATGAGTTCTAGTAACAAACTCAATATTTTTGCAGGCTTAGTATCAAACCTCTACCGTTACTTTTTTGAGCTTAAGTAACAAACTCTTCTGATGCTCTTTCAAAGTTCAAGCACCAAACTTTTACAGACTTTGTTGATCATACTACCAATAAAGTAAACCCCTTTTCACACAACCTTATGTGAATATACAATTCCCAAATATATGAATATTTGAATGAAAGGATTAAGCTCTTCTCTCTTGTCTTTACTCTTATAGGAATCATGGAAGACTTTAAAGAATTATAGCTTAAGAATGTGAATGTTGTATGTAAGTCTTCTTACACCAAGCTTTGGTCTTCATATGCTTTTATAGGTGAAGGATTCTTTTTGGAAGGAGAAATGGCCGTTTGTCTCAATCCACAAAGGGAATATGGTGGTTGATATCAAGTCACAAAGAGAGAAGAAATGAATTCAATAAGTGGCCGTTTGTTTCAAGCAATAAGATGAATTGATTCAAGTTATAAGCTTATAAAACAAAATCTTTTCAAGTGACAATATGAATATAGTAGTTAAAGTCAAGTCACAAGCCAAGGTCTTCCAAGTGATATAGCAGTTGAGACCAAGTCACAAGCCAAAGTGAATATAAATCATCTAATAGATTTTATGTGGTTATTTTCTTCAATTAATAAGATGAATATTAATTTTGATTTCATGTAACAAAGATAATGTTAGTTGAAGTCACTTCCTTCTTTGTGTGAAGCTCTTGAAGCTTGATATACAAAAGATTTGAAACTTATAAGTATGAAATAACTTTTGTATACATCTCACAAGGAGAAACTTGAAACCATCTTACTATGGCTGTTTGTATTAGTTTCATCTCATAAGAGATTCTAGCTCTTAAAAAAATATGAAGTCCTAAAAAGAATTTTATAGCTTATAAGTATGAGTTATTTATCTTATTATATCAAGTGGTATCTTCATCTCATAAAGCTTTTAATACTTAGTGTTATTTTAAGAAATTCTTTTTATTCAATGTCAACTTGTGATCATCAAAACCGAAGTCGACATTTACTTTTCTATAAATGAAAACAAAAATGTTTAACAAATATGATATGCTTATATTTATTTAAATTGTTAAAATGTAGTAGGATTAATTATTTCATGTCATATAAATAATTATTTATATGTTGTTTTTATTATACTCTAATTCTATATCTGTCGTATCAAGAAAATTTATCAATCTGGATTTTATTTTATTTTATTATACTACAATGTGATTTTTGTATGTTGCATTTGGGATTAATCTTTTAATTTGTAAAATTTTGGTAATCAATTTGGTACTAATGTATATTGCTAAAATCTTAAATATTATTAAACATACTCTTTAGTTAAGTGTTTTATTTTTGGGGTATGTTTGATTTAAAGAGTAATAAATGTTTTATTTTTTATGTTGCATAATTGTTGATTTAATAATGAGTTTACAATTTTATTTTTTTATGACATAGTTGATATTTGAAACACTAATGCTTCTTATCATATATATAATGAGATACTGATATATTAATAAAAACTATTTTACAATATATTGGTTATTTTGAATTTGATAATTGTCTTTGAGTTGTTTGAAAGATATATTATAGCTAATATGTTACTAGCTAATTAACCCAACATAATTTATATACACAATAAGAAATTAGTATGTCACATATGTTGAAATATATATGCAGAAAATTAGGGTATTAAATATATTTTAAAAAACTATAAATGAATATATAGAAAAATTTGTAGAAAAATTGTGAAAAAAAAATTATAAATTGTCAATAATATTTATAATATCACAAAATATTTATCAAGGCCGTCTTAGAAATTTTCAGGGTCCTAGGCGAAAACTAAAAAATGAGCCCTTATAAAACGAAAACGTGTTCCATTACTTTGAATGACAAATTTGATATTTCATTTACAAACTATAGAAAACATTATTACACCTTGACAAATATATTTCATTAAATTTACAGGATGATCACTTGAAAATTCTTGTCTTCCGAGCATTTTTTTGAAACAAATTCATCAATGAAATCATCATAAGCAACTTTATCCAAAACCTCATTCTCGATTGCCACCAAAACTAGTCCATTAAGTTTTTCCTGTGACATAGAATTACGCAAGTAAGACTTAAGCAACTTCAATTTTAAAAAACTTCTTTCGGTAGTTGCACTTGTTATTGGAATGGTTAGCAATATCCTATGTGCAACAATTGCATTGGGAAAACAATCAACACATTTCAAAAATTTTAAAATATCAAGAGCCCCCAACTTTTCTTTAGGCAAAAATTCTTAGAGTAATTTCAACTCCACATATAAGTCATAACCACGAATATCACATTTATCAACATTCTTAAGTGCATCTTCCAAACTGCTATAACAAGATTTTAAACTCGCATCATCTAGTGAATGCAATTTATCAGAAGCAAATAAAAAACCAAATACATTTTCATATTGTTCAAACCTCCTATCAAGTGAGATAATTGCTTGATCAATGATGCAATTAAAATAATTAATTCTAAAAGAAACTTTTGCGCATTGTGGACTCTTATAATCTAAAGTCTCATCAAATTGCATTTTTCTTTTAATTCAACGCCTTAAAGGAAAAATGGAATCAATTTCCATATCAATTGCAAATTCCTTAGCAACTTCAACAGCATTAGAAAAACCATTTTATCTATACTCCTTAAAAAATGAAATCAATTTTTTCATATTTTCAATAGTAACACAAACAAGCATGTCTTTCGATTGTAATTTTTTGCTAACCAAATTAACAACAATCATACCAAATGACAATAGCCACTATAAACTCAAAATCACCAAGATCGTTATTGGCTAATGATTTAGCTTCGCTTCTTATTTTAGAATCCTTATCACTTTCAACAACTTGAAGCAAAGCTTCTCTTATATCCAAAATTTGAAATCTTATTGTTTTTACACTATCTACATGACTCTCGCAACGAGTAGAAGAAAATTTAGGAGTTAAATCTTTCACATTATTTTTCAAAATCTACCATCTTTATATGAAATTTCCAAATATAGTGCACATGCGTTGGATTACACCAAAGAAGTCTTTAGCTTTTCCAAATTTGTTGGCCATGTTACACAACATTAAATTAAGGATATGGGCACTACAAAGACTGTAAAAAGCTCTAGGATTCAAATCTAAAAGTGTTCTTTGCACTCCTTAGTTTTTTCCTATCATATTTGACCCATTATCATGTTGGGATATGCCTTAGTCCCAAGGTATTGGTCATTGATTTGTATCATACATTGCTACACCTTTTATGGATTAATGTATTATACATCTGTGTCATTAAATAAAGGCACAATCTATTTAATTTATTACTTGTGCAATGAATGTAAATAAAGTATCCAATGGTCATATCCATTTTCATGTTGTCAAACGTCATGCACTTGGCAGTAAGACCATGAACAGGGAAATGATATAACCATGAATCCATTCCTAGTCTGTTACAATCGTGGGAAGAAATGGAACAACAAAATAGCATTACCTTGATTGTATGGCGGTGTCTTATCGGCCATATTACATGGGTTGTCAATAAGGTACATGCGTACATGTGATAAGACATGGTACTAGATAGATCCACTACCAAGAAATCCACATGGTACAATATCACAAGTGATTCTTGTGTAGTACTTATATGGATCCTATGACTTAACCTCATTATGGAATTGCATGTGACCTCACACACTTTGATGTACACCGTACGGGCCTGTAACAGGGTACCAAGTATGGGTATGGTTGGGTGTGTCAGTAAGCATGGCAAAACCATAAATGTGCAGAAGGGATATGTCACTCAGCGTTTCACTAAGAAGATATCACCAGCCTCTTGATAAGTGGAACTGATAAGAGTGTGGCCACACCTAAATAATTTGGATCTTATTTGAGAGCTTTAGTTCACTCGGTATCAATTAAAAGTATGGGTACAAAAGAGGGTGATGAAACCATTTTGAGCATGGGTTTTTCCCGGTCTCAGTGATGAGAATTCCTTGATTACCTATGAACCGGACAGGTTTGAACAGGACTTGAACGTGATTGGAATGCGGTCTGGGGAATTTCAAACGGCCCATATCTGCGATCCGAAACCCCTCGAAGGGTCTCCTGAGAGGTCTCTAGGGTTTAGGGTTCGTGTTGAAAGTTTCGCCCTTCGCTCCAACCTTCGCTAGAACCGGACGGCTCTGCTTTCTTGAACTGGAGCCGACCGGCTCTAGACTAGAGCTGTATGGCTCTAGTGCACACTAGAGCCAGCTGGCTCTAGTGGGCAAGACAGGTTGCCTTGCAAAGTCAGGCAACCTGTCTTGCAGAAGGTATGTGCGGGCTTATTTCTCTGAACGGCCATTTAATGAGGAAAAGAAAGATGATAAAAGGGAGATATAAAAACATAGAGAGAAGGATCTTAAAAAAGGGAGTCTGCGTTTAAAAAAAAATCAAGGGAAATAGGGAAGCAGAGAGAAACAGAGGGAGAGGGTGGTGAGTAAAGAGAAAAGGAGAAAAGTCTGAGTTTGAGAATCAAAACCAAGGGAAATATTGAGACTTAAGTTCTCTACCGTTGCATATGACTTGGAAACCATTCCGGGTTTGTTTTGGTTTTGTCGCAGGTTGTTCGGATTTCATCAGTTGAGACTTCGGTGAAGATCCTAAGCTTTCTAATCCGTTCTTATATATTCAGTACGCTGGAAAGACATCAAGGTAACTCTGAGAGGCCTTAAACCTATTTACATTGCATTTTTCTGCATGTTTTTCATCTTTTGAAATTTTTCCGGAAAACTAACTCAGCCCGTCATAGCCGTACGACTGTGTTTTTCATGAACACAGCCGATCAGCTATAACCTTGAAGAACAGAGTCGGCCGGCTCTAACCCAGAGCCGCCCGACCCTGTTCTTTAGGGATAGATTCCCGATCTATCCCGGATGGCCGAAGGAGACCATTTTCCATTTTTTCTTTTCTGTTTTGATTTATTCCGGCCCATGGATGTTTATACGTCATTTTTGTCCTGGTTTTCAGATTTATAGACGTGTAAACATTAGTTTTTCGGTTTTTTTCGGGTTTAATATTTCGGTTTCGGGGTTGTTTAATCCGTTACGGATCTATGGTTCAGCATTAGCGGACTCCCGAACACCATGAAATCCTAGGAAAATATTGAAAACGAATTAAGATGAAAGTTTTTTGAAAAACTAGAAAAGCGGTCTCGGGTTCGGGCATTACAGCCGCCCAGCAAGGACAGAGCCGGCTAGCTCTAACCAGAGCCGTTCGGCTCTACTTCTTGCTGTATGACTGTAATTCCCGGGAAAAAGACAGAATCACGGAACGCCCCGCATGAGAGTCGTTGTGCGATGCTGTTTTCGGGTTCAAACCATTTTTGGTGTGTTTATCGCTTTTGGACTTTAGATGTCTGTGAAAATTAGGAAAACCTACATAAACAGAACCCCGAATTCCGGGATAACTGCCCCATAAAATGGATATTTGCATGTAACCGAGCCACATGGTTTACAAAAATTGATTTTTCAGCACAAAAAAAGAAAAAAAATTACAGGGCGTTTCAAAACCGTTTTCCAGCTCTAACCAGTTCGACGAGTCTGGTTGACATGATTACCCCCCTAAATGCATGTTCCCACTTCCTAAATTCCCAATTCTATCCTGATTGAGTCCTTTTTGTGTTCATAATATAAACTGTGCTAACCAATCTGTTTTGCAGTATTTATTTTTATTTTCATTGTATTTAATAGATTAATTTGTGTAAATATGCGGTTGTATTTTTAGATTCTCGTGTAGTCTAGGCGATTGTAAAAGTGAGGACGAGAGTTTTATATTTTATTCAATTTGGTTGTATAATCAGCCACTATTACTCTTTTGTATATTTGTGTGGATGGTTTAATTTTCTACAATTTATTTTATGCATTTTTGCCTTAGCATCAGATTAATAAAAATAAACAAATCGGGTTAGAGAAAGATAATAAATTGAATAAATATGACTTTATAAATAATAAACGAATACAAGCTTGAGGTTGAGTAGGTAAGTTGCCCCGAACCCCGAATCTCTGGATTAGGTACAGTAGTCTGCGCTCGGTAAGGAGCTGTACCGGAATTTCCCGGATGAGCTGATCCGGGTGGCAACTCTGTCACTGATCTTGAGATTGAAGTTTCAAGGTCTTTAAGTTATAAAACGTAAAAACGTTTTCTACAAAAGCATTTCTAAATAAAGAAATAATTGTCTTTTAAAGCAAGACAAATAAAACTTGTTTTCCAAAAAACATCACACTCAAACCAAATGAATTTTCTTCGGTTTTCTAAAAACCCCCGGCCCGCTTCGCCGCGCCTTATTTCATTATTTCGAAAAGGTCATCCGCTCACAGTGGCGACTCTGCTGGGGAGCCTTGCTTCTTAAAATGTTTTTCTTAAAAAACTTAAGGAACTTAGGCAACTATTGAAATATAACCTCGCTTGCATTCGTTTATCGATTTATAAACATCATATTTATTCATACATTCACATATCATGACATTTTCTTCTTCTCAACCCCTCGAATACACTCTTCACCCCGGTTTACCCACGAAGGTGGTCTACCTCTACCGCCAGGATTGGAGACACCAGACTAGGTAAACCACTCATAGCCTCGCATGACCTTACATCGTGTTTTACGGTAGGGAAGTGTTTATTCGGTATGAGAGCCTGTACGACCATTGGTTTGACTTTGACCCACATGTAATAGCTTAGTAATTTCCTTTAGGGTTACCAAAACATAAATTTAAATTGAACAATCGAGTGTGCACCTTTGGTATCCCCTGTTGATGCCAAAGAGACCCAACACCTAGGAAGAATTGTGAAACCAATCGAAAGGAGAAATAAGGTTGGAAGGGAGTGCATATTTTTTTTACGTATGCTAACATTTGTTTGTGTTGTTTTTCCTTTCCTTTTTACCTTTCATAAAGCATCCAAAATGCATAATCATCTCATGTGCCATTCCTGATCACGTGTTCGTGCAGCCATCTTTAAATACATGTGCATATGTGTGACATTTATGCTGATCATATCTTCGTGCAGCCATGATATTTTACTCGTATGACATACATATACATCCTGTGTGCCAACATTTCTATGAAGCATACATGATATCATTCCGCGTGTCACACATTCTAACCACGTTTTCCTGCAGCCACTTATATGTTTGTGTGACATACGTGTCCATTCCATTTCACCTATTCGGGGACGTTCTAAGAATGCCCATCATGATCATTTCATTTCATCCCATGTCGGGTACCCCAAAACTACCCGATTTCAGCCCGTGCACCGGATTGCACTCGGCCATTTCATAAAATATCATATCATTCAATAGTAGACCACAATGGTCCTAGATTTGCTTTTGTGTGACAGTTCACACGATGCCATTACATGACATCTTGTTCATTCACCATAGGTGTCCGGGTGATGCCAAGTCTTATTTGTGCATTATGGTTCATATCGAACCATTTCATAACATTGTGAAATCATTCGAGGCGCTCCCCGGGTGCCAGATTATTACATACGTAGGAGTCTATCATAACATTATCAAATCATGCAAGGTGTTCCACGAACGTCGAACCGTTGTCCCGAGACAACCATTGTCCGTGTCTCGGGTTACACGCTGCTTTCTTGCAGCATTATTTCATATCACATTGCTTCAAAAGCATCAGAACTCTGTTCGTGGGCCAGTTCCCATGTGACCATTTCATTTCATGCTATCGACCTACAAAATGTCGAAACTCTGCCCGTGTGCCGACTCACACGTGGCCATTTCACGATAATTCATTAGGTACCCCAAAAGCGCCGACTTTTTACTCGTATGACGGTCCACATATGGTTTTCTTTGCGTTATTGTTGCACAACATTAAGGCATTCTTGGAACGTCCAAACTAAGGAATTCGTGCCTATTCTCGTCTCCATTCATGAAACATCAAATGCACACAATCATCTGTATGTTATTCATCTCATGTCTTGTATTCATTCCTAAGGCATCAACATTTGTGTAGCATTGATACTAACCATATTCCTCTGCAGCCATGATATTTTATTCACTTGCGCCATACGCATATTGTGTTAATATTTCCATGAAACATGCAAGGCATTACTTTGTGTGTGTGTTATGTGTACTAATCACGTTTTTGTGTCTCTACAATGCTTTATTTGGGTGATATATGCATTTATCCCTTGCATGCATAACATCATCTTGTATGCCATACATCCTAACCACATCTTCTGTAGCCACTTGCATTATGTGTGACATGTGCATTCACACCATTTCATTCCATTACACCTAATAAACGATGTTCCAGGGATGCCCCATCATTATCATTTCATTTCGTGACGGGTGTCTCAAAGCCACCCGTGTTTTGCCTGTGCTCAGGTTTGCACTCGGCCATTCCTCTGTATCATTACATTCATTAGGAGACCATAACGGTCCTAAATCTATGATCATGTGGAGAGTCACATGATAAGCATTACACTACATCCCATCTATCTGTCTGTTCCCGGTGTCGTTGGGATGCCGAGATCTTGCTTGTATGTCGTGATCCGCATCGGATTGCTCATAACATTATCAAATCATCCAGGGTACTCCATGAGTACCCAATTAGTACATATATAGGGGCATTCCATATCACTACTAAATCATGCAAGGTGTTTCACGAGCGCCGAATCTTTGTACGCATCTCAAGTTATACGTGACTTGTCTATAACATCATTTCATGTCAGACGCATCAAAAGCATCAGAACTCTGTCTGTGTATCGACATACACACGACCATTCCATAACATCCATTAGGTGCCTCAAAAGCATCAGAACTCTATCAATGTGCCGGCTACGCGTGACCATTTCATGACATCCACTAGGTGCTCCAAAGGCACCGAACCTGCGCCCGTGTGCCGGTTCACACGTGGTCCGTTTGCATTGCCTTTTGCATAGGATTTGGGCATCTGCGGAACGTCCAAAATACATTATAATCATCCTCATTCATGCTTCCATTTGACTGACATCATTCATCTGCATCAACCCATGACCGTGTATCTCATTCATACATAAACATAAGGCACTCCCCGAGCGCTGAAAACTCGGTTTACACATGCCAAGCACATTATCTCATATCGTTTCATCCCATAAAAGCCCAAGGTGCTCCTCGAGTGCCGAAAAGCAATTCATATGCCAAGCACTCTGTTTTGTCTCACCTCATGTCATGTTTCATCATCTAAGGTACTCCCTGAGTGCTGAAGATTACGTTAGATCATCATGCACCCACACCACCACATCATTTAACTACCCTTGCAAGTAATATCTTGCTTCGATCCGTGGACACCCCAATGTGTCATTTCTTCCAAGGGACATAACTATGTACCCCATCTCAACTCCTCTCTGCAAGTAATGCCTTGCTTCGATTAGTGGACACCCCAGTGTGTCATTCTTCCCAGCGGCATAACTATGCACCCTTATAAGCAATGCCTTGCTTCGATTCGTGGACACCCTAGTGTGTCATTCTCCCTAGGGGCATAACTATGCACCCTTGCAAGTAATATCTTGCTTCAATCCTTGGACACCCTAGTGTGTCGTTCTTTCCCGGGGGCATAACTATGCACCCCATCTCAACTACCCTTGCAAGCAATGCGTTGCTTCGATTCGTGGACACCCCAGTGTGTCATTCTCCCTAGGGGCATAACTATGCACCCTTGCAAGTAATATCTTGCTTCTATCCGTGGACACCCCAGTGTGTCGTTCTTTCCTAGGGGCATAACTATGCACCCCATCTCAACTACCCTTGCAAGTAATATCTTGCTTCGATCCGTGGACACCCTAGTATGTCGTTCTTTCCCAGGGGCATAACTATGCACCCTATTGCAAGTACTACTTGCCTTGATCCGTGGACACTCTCGAGTGTCATTTTATCCCTGTGGTGTATATTTATACACCATGTTTTATTTTAGAATGCATCATCCCCACCAGCATCCATTGCACTTGTATGGTCAATCTCCAATAGTATAGCATGACATGCCATTACATGACATCACACATTCAATTCATCATCCACACACGTGCATAACACATTACGCATATTCATGCATACATAGTTCCCTGTTTGGTATCTACCTGCCGACGCTAACAAGCACGCTTATCAGGAGAAAGGATCTTGAGGATGGCCGACCCAAGGAACTTCAATGCCATAACAAATGTGGTGGAAGAATATGTCGCTTCACCTCGATTCCGAAAGGCAGTTAGCAGCAATGCTGAGAGAAATGTTGGGGGATGATCTTGACAGAGTAAAGAGGCTGGCAGCGAGGTGCACTGAACTAGAAACCCGGGTGGCAGAACTCGAAGGGAAAATAAAGGACATGGCGAGCACGGACTCCAATGTTGGTATGGATAAGGAGCAAAACGCCAAAATCACCCACATTCCTCCTCAACACCTCGGAAAGCCCTCTCACCAAAATTTGGGCTTATCAGGGTTGTCCAATGAAGGAGAACTGAAAAGACCTCTAGAGTCTAATTCCAACATTGACTCCATTTCGCGACAAATCTAGAGTTCACCTCCCGAAGACAAATGGGCAGTCGCATCCTTTGGATCTCATTCAGTGACCACACTATTCACCATCTACAAAAAGATGGGCCTGTTGCAAAGTGTCAGACCATACGTGGCGCCAACACCAGAACAAAAAGGTAACTACTGCAACTAACATGTAGTAGTAGGCCACCGGACTAATGAATGTGTCAGTCTGCGAAGGAAGATCTAGAAGCTGGTCGACAAAGGAAAATTGAGGGTGCCGTCTGCCTCTAACAAGTGATCAGTGGTAATCAAGGAGACCACCAATGAAATTCCTCAATCCTCCCGGGGAGAGGAATATGATGAAGAGCTACAAGGCTTGATCTGACGAGAACGGAGCAATGGTACTGAAGTCGAGACAGTGACTAGTCGAGGTCTAAAAAAAATAAAAAAATAAAAAAAAGCCCTCGGAGCTGTCCTTTTTATAAGGAACTCATTTTGTTGCTACGGTGTATTAATATCATTTTGAATGCAATGCATTTTGTCATTTTCCTACTTATGTGGTGATTGCATGTAAATGGCATTGCGCACGCATTTGATCATCTAACATGACATGTCAAACACACATAATATCAAAATGCATGACATCAATTTGAATACTATAAGGAACCTAAAAGTGAACCTGGACCTGTCCGAACTCTCTCTTGAAAGGTGAGCTGGTGAGATAAATAAAATGATACGATGGTACCACTTCCGTCGAGGCATCTGCTGAACCAACTCTGTGATCCTTGAAAGACACTACCAGTCCTGCCCTAAAGTTTCAACTGTAATGGCACACACGATGCATCCCAAATCACTCTAAACCGAAAGCCATCTTTAAAACTCTAAAAAAAAAAAAAAAACCTAGAAAGCCCTCCTAGAGGCAAAACCAAACCAAAAAGCCTTCCTTGAGGCACCCAAACCGAAGAAAGCCCTCCACGAGGCAAAATCAAATCTAAGAAGCCCTCCTTGAGGCAATTACACCCAAAAGTCCTCCCAGAGGCAAAACTTGGTCTCATATCCCAAAGGGGCCTTCCATGCCAAAACCCTAAAACTAAAACTCCCCATTCGCCAAAAATCTCCAACCCTTGGGGAATTCAAATGGTTTTCATCACCCATATCACCCACCATGTGCAAAATGCTGAAGCAATTTTGGTTGTAGTGCATACATTATCTTGTTTGTGTGACATTCATATGTACATGACATTATGCATGCATTGTTCATCCAAAAAGCATATCAAACACACATGACATGCATGAGTTTGAATGCAGCAGGAAAACCAACAGATGGCAATAGTTTGGCTAAAAAAATAAAAAATAGAAAAAATATAGAAAAAAAAGGATCTCATAGCATTAAAGGGTAATCTTCAGCTCCCGGCATTGTCAGATCCTTCCCTCCTATCTTTGAGAGATTTGGACTTTCCTATCTTTAAAACCAAAGCTCTTCCCTTTCCCTTTTCCAATTTCTTCCACACCTTTAACACCCTTTGTCTTCCATTTACCACTAAACCACCAACACCTATTTGACAAAACCTCTTTTCACCCTATTCCCTAAACTGACCCTCTAAAGCCTCATTTTCCACCATCAATGGCTTCTGACAAGAAATTGAACCCCAATGCTGTTCCATATTTGCATCATCTCATTATCAAAAAGGTAACAGGGGTATATGACAAAGTACTAACTCAATCAGTCTTTGTTTATCATCAACCTATACCAGATTGGGGATTCTCTTTCTATCTCATGCCATTTCTCTTCAACCTAAACCCCCAGACCAAATATTCTGTAACCTCAAACTGACAGGAAAAGCCTTGATTTCATGATAGAGAGAGGATTTGAATATAAGCCTGCTTTAATTGAGCTGGAGTTTGCCAATGCTCAAGCAATCGCTGATGGAACTCCTAAGTAACCACTATTCTCGCCCAGCAAAATCCACACCATAGCCTATACTGGACTCAACCCAGCAAGAGATGATTCTATTGAGCAAAATGTACTAGGAAAAAGAAGAAGACTGAGATCTACCCTTACGAAATTCACCAATAGTGTTGGAGCAACTAGGTTTTACAAAGCTTTCAACAATCATAAATGGGATGTTCCCATCAACAGAAATACCTACAAAGCCCGCTATGCTAATATTAAGAGAAAAGTTGCATTTACCAACCATTTCAAGAACTCATACTTCAGCTGTAACAGAAGTGACTACTTACCAGTGGTTCTTCCATCTCCTAGCCATGGCGTGCCTTGCTCTAGGGTTATTGTGGTTCACAGACTAAGGAAAACCATAATTAACTCAAGTCCTTCTAAATCAGGCCATACCTTGAAGGACTAAAAGCTGTGTCCATCTTTGGCAACCGTGTGTGAATTGGAATCTGGGGTGAATTAAGAGCATGAATACAGTTCCAGACTCTTGGAGATTTCAGTGGTTAATTGACTCCATCTCAGGTGGTCTACTCAACAGAGGCAGTTCCATCTAGTGGCCGGCTGTACACTTTGGTAACATCCCCAGTGGATCCCTAAAAAAAAAAACAAGTGTAATGAAGGAACATTGATCCACACCAGAGCCATGGTTGGAATTTCCTAATGCATTCACATTTATCATATCATGAATGTTTCATATGCCATTTTGATGTTCAATATGCATGCGTTACGCCATTACATATAAATGTCCATGTTCAGGTTACCGCACACAGCGAACTAGACTTAATGAAGCATTTCACATCCAAACCCAAACCTCCAACACTTGGGGCAGGTAAAAGATAAATCACGAAACATCATCAAGGATAATTCTATCATGATCCCGGCGGAATCGTCAAGGGGCACTCTCCAATCCTAAGACAAGCCAGTGCTAAGACATGCACTTTGCTGGCACACTTTTATAGACTTGGCCATTGTTCAAAAAAAAAAAAAACAACCACAACGATCTTCAGCGAGTGAATCTCTGACACAGAAAACCGAAAGGACGTGTTGGTAACAAGAAGAGAGTGACGTTCAGAGTTAGAGTCACTTTTGATTTTCCTATCGCATTCATTCTGATGTCATCATCATGATACTACACATGTTTGATTTTCTACTTAGATGTTCATATTGCATGTATCATGCCATTGCATATAAACACCCATCAGTAGGTCATTGCATTCAAACCATAGTGGCATCAATGAAATTATCACTACAAATGGCAGCTACCGGCTCAGTTGTACCATCCCCAACACAATTATCCCTGGTAGAGTGGTCCCCAGCAAGTCTCCCCATAGAGTCTCCAACAGATCTACAGCGAGATCAAATGGATCAGAATACTCCCCAGCTGAGTCCCAGCCAAAACGATCCCCACTGAGTCATTATCCTCGGCAAGGTCATCCGATGGAAATAGTCCTCCCACGAGATCATCAAGAGTCACAAGTTCTCTCCCTAGCATAGGGTAGATACCAAACATATTATCAAAAGTATCATGTGACATAAATGAACACACATGAATCATGCACACATTCACACATGCACGCATCTAACCAATTCAACCATAAATGTCTTCAATTGAAGGGGTCATCTCTAGAACAGATCCTTCTCAATTCAGAAAGGCCTAGCCTAGAGTCATAGCATGCAAACCAGAGCCCTACGACTCCAAATCTCAAGTAAGAAAATTTTCCCAATTATCAGAATTTTTCGTTCACGCTAATTTCACAGAGAGAATGGTATCTTTCTTGCCCTTAACAGGTATCTGGGGGTAAGACAACAATCAACCAAGTGCTGCTTCTTTAACACATAGAGGGACAGTACATCATCATCTTATTTGACCCTGTTGACACAATGGATAGGGAAGAATGTCTGTTGATGAACTTCCCACCCTTAACAGGTATCTGGGGGTAGAACAACAGACCAACTTGTTCAACCTTTAGCCATAGAGTAGTGGAAGAACATCCATTTCAATCCTATCATCACTGAGGTAGGAAAGAAATGCCTATTGAAGATGTTTCTTACCCTTAACAGGTATTTGGGGGTAAGACAACACCAACCTTGGGCTGCTTCTTCGACATATAGAGGGACAGTACAACATCATCATATTCAATCTTGTCGATATAATGGACAGGGAAGAATGTCTGTTGACAAACTTCTCGCCCTTAACAGGTATCTAGGGGTAGAACAACAGACTAACTTGTTCAACCTTTAGCCACAGAGCAGAGGAAGAACATCCATTTCAATCCTGTCATCACTGAGGCAGGAAAGAAATGCCCGAAGACGTTTCTTGCCCTTAACAGGTATCTGGGGGTAAGACAACACCAACCTCGTGCTGCTTCTTTGACACATAGAGGGACAGTACATCATCATCTTATTCGACCTTGTCGACACAATGGACCGGGAAGAATGTCTGTTGACAAACTTTTCGCCCTTAACAGGTATCTGGGGGCAGAAAAACAGACCAACTCGTTCAACCTTTAGCCATAGAGTAGAGGAAGAATATCCATTTCAATCCTATCATCGCAGGGGCAGGAAAGAAATGCCTATTGAAGACGTTTCTTGCCCTTAATAAGTATCTGGGGGTAAGACAACACCAACCTCGTGCTGCTTCTTTGACACATAGAGGGACAGTATAACATCATCATATTAAACCTTGTCGACACAATGGACAGGGAAGAATGTCTGTTGACAAACTTCTCACCCTTAACAGGTATCTGCGGGTAGAACAACAGACTAACTCATTCAACCTTTAGCCATAGAGTAAAGGAAGAACATCCATTTCAATCCTGTCATCACTGAGGCAGGAAAGAAATACATATCGAAGATGTTTCTTGCACTTAACAGGTATTTGGGGGTAAGACAACACCAACCTCGTGCTGCTTCTTTGACACATAGAGGGACAGTACATCATCATCTTATTCGACCTTGTCGACACAATGGACAGGGAAGAATGTCTATTGACAAAGCTCTCGCCCTTAACAGGTATCTGGGGGCAGAACAACAGACCAACTCATTCAACCTTTAGCCATAAAGCAGAGGAAGAACATCCATTTCAATCCTGTCATCGCTGAGGCAGGAAAGAAATGCCTATTGAAGACGTTTCTTGCCTTTCACAGGTATCTGGGGGTAAGACAACACCAACCACGTACTGCTTCTTCAACACATAGAGGGACAGTACAACATCATCATATTCGACCTTGTCGACACAATGGACAGGGAAGAATGTCTTTTCACAAAGTTCTCACCCTTAACAGGTATCTGGGGGTAGAACAATAGACTAACTTGTTCAACCTTTAGCCACAGAGCAGAGGAAGAACATCCATTTAAATCTTGTCAATACGGAGGCAGGAAAGAAATGCCTATCCAAGACGTTTCTTGCCCTTAACAGGTATCAGGGGGTAAGACAACACCAACCTCGTGCTGCTTCTTTGACACATAAAGGGATAGTACATCATCATTTTATTCGACCTTGTCGACACAATAGACAGGGAAGAATGTGTATTGATAAACTTCTCGCCCTTAATAGGTATCTAGGGGCAGAACAACAGACCAACTCGTTCAACCTTTAGCCACAGAGTAGGGGAAGAACATCCATTTCAATCCTGTCATCACTGAGGTGGGAAAGAAATGCCCGAAGACGTTTCTTGCCCTTAACAGGTATCTGGGGGTAAGACAACACCAACCTCGTGCTGCTTCTTTGACACATAGAGGGATAGTACATCATCATCTTATTCGACCTTGTCGACACAATGGACAGGGAAGAATGTCTGTTGATGAACTTCTCACACTTAACAAGTATCTGGGGGCAGAACAACAGACCAACTCGTTCAACCTTTAGCCATAGAGTAGAGGAAGAACATCCATTTCAATCCTATCATCGCTGAGGCAAGAAAGAAATGCCTATTGAAGACGTTTCTTGCCCTTAATAGGTATCTGGGGGTAAGACAACACCAACCTCGTGCTGCTTCTTTGACACATAGAGGGACAGTATAACATCATCATATTCAAACTTGTCGACACAATGGACAGGGAAGAATGTCTGTTGACAAACTTCTCGCCCTTAACAGGTATCTGCGGGTAGAACAATAGACTAACTCGTTCAACCTTTAGCCATAGAGTAGAGGAAGAACATCCATTTCAATCCTGTCATCACTGAGGCAGGAAAGAAATACATATCGAATTTGTTTCTTGCACTTAACAGGTATCTGGGGGTAAGACAACACCAACCTCGTGCTGCTTCTTTGACACATAGACGGACAGTACATCATCATCTTATTCGACCTTGTCGACACAATGGACAGGCAAGAATGTCTATTGACAAACTTCTCAGCCTTAACAGGTATCTGGGGGCAGAACAACAGACCAACTCGTTCAACCTTTAGCCATAGAGTTGAGGAAGAACATCCATTTCAATCCTATCATCGCTGAGGCAGGAAAGAAATTCCTATTGAAGACGTTTCTTGCCCTTAATAGGTATCTAGGGGTAAGACAACACCAACCTTGTGCTGCTTGTTTGACACATAGAGGGACAGTATAACATCATCATATTCAACCTTGTCGACAAAATGGACAGGGAAGAATGTCTGTTGACAAACTTCTCACCCTTAACAGGTATCTGCGGGTAGAACGACATACTAACTCGTTCAACCTTTTGCCATAGAGCAGAGGGAGAACATCCATTTCAATCCTGTCATCACTGAGGCAGGAAAGAAATACATATCAAAGATGTTTCTTGCACTTAACAGGTATCTGGGGGCAAGAAAACACTAACCTCGTGCTGCTTATTTGACACATAGAGGAACAGTACATCATCATCTTATTCGACCTTGTCGACACAATGGACAGGGAAGAATGTCTATTGACAAACTTCTCGCCCTTAACAGGTATCTGGGGGCAGAACAACAAACCAACTCGTTCAACCTTTAGCCATAAAGCAGAGGAAGAAAATCCATTTCAATCCTGTCATCGCTGAGGCAGGAAAGAAATGCCTATTGAAGATGTTTCTTGCCCTTCACAGGCATCTGGGGGTATGACAATACCAACCTCGTGCTACTTCTTTAACACATAGAGGGACAGTACAACATCATCATATTCGACCTTGTCGACACAATGGACAGGGAAGAATGTCTGTTCACAAAGTTCTCGCCCTTAACAGGTATCTGGGGGTAGAACAACAGACTAACTTGTTCAACCTTTAGCCACAGAGCAGAGGAAGAACATCCATTTAAATCTTGTCAATACGGAGGTGCGAAAGAAATGCCTGTCGAAGATGTTTCTTGCCCTTAACAGGA
Organism: Euphorbia tirucalli; assembly: GCA_039660915.1. Taxonomy (NCBI): domain Eukaryota; kingdom Viridiplantae; phylum Streptophyta; class Magnoliopsida; order Malpighiales; family Euphorbiaceae; genus Euphorbia; species Euphorbia tirucalli. The sequence continues at coordinate 55,661,692 of CM077639.1, read as the reverse complement.
ATCATGGGGTAAGACAACACCAACCTCGTTCTGCTTCTTTGACACATAGAGGGATAGTACATCATCATTTTATTCGACCTTGTCGACACAATAGATAGGGAAGAATGTGTGTTGATAAACTTCCCGCCCTTAATAGGTATCTGGGGGCAGAACAACAGACCAACTCGTTCAACCTTTAGCCACAGAGTAGGGGAAGAACATCCATTTCAATCCGGTCATCACTGAGGCAGGAAAGAAATGCCTATTGAAGATGTTTCTTGCCCTTAACAGGTATCTGGGGGTAAGACAACACCAACCTCGTGCTGTTTCTTCGACACATAGAGGGATAGTACATCATCATCTTATTCGACCTTGTCGACACAATGGACAGGGAAGAATGTCTGTTGACGAACTTCTCGCCCTTAAGAGGTATCTGGGGGCAGAACAACAGACCAACTCGTTCAACCTTTAGCCATAGAGTAGAGGAAGAACATCCATTTCAATCCTATCATTGCTGAGGCGGGAAAGAAATGCCTATTGAAGATGTTTCTTACCCTTAACAGGCATCTGGGGGTAAGACAACACCAACCACGTGCTGCTTCTTTGACACATAGAGGGACAGTATAACATCATCATATTCAACCTTGTCGACACAATGGACAGGGAAGAATGTTTATTGATAAACTTCTCTCCCTTAACAGGTATCTGCGGGTAGAACAACAGACTAACTCGTTCAACCTTTAGCCATAGGGCAGAGGAAGAACATCCATTTCAATCCTGTTATCACTGAGGCAGGAAAGAAATACATATCGAAGATGTTTCTTGCCCTTAACAGGTATCTGGGGTTAAGACAACACCAACCTCGTGCTGCTTCTTCGACACATAGAGGGACAGTACAACATCATCATATTCGATCTTGTCGACACAATGGACAGGGAAGAATGTCTGTTGACGAACTTCTCACCCTTAACAGGTATCTGGGGGCAGAACAACAGACCAACTCATTCAACCTTTAGCCACAGAGCAAAGGAAGAACATCCATTTCAATCCTATCATCGCTGAGGCAGGAAAGAAAAACATATCGAAGATGTTTCTTGCCCTTAACAGGTATCTGGGGGTAAGACAACACCAACCCCGTGCTGCTTCTTTGGCACATAGAGGGACAGTACATCATCATCTTATTCAACCTTGTCGACACAATGGACAGGGAAGAATGTCTATTGACAAACTTCTTGCCCTTAACAGGTATCTGGGGCCAGAACAACAGACCAACTCGTTCAACCTTTAGCCATAAAGCAGAGGAAGAACATCCATTTCAATCCTGTCATCGCTGAGGCAGGAAAGAAATGCCTATTGAAGACTTTTCATGCCCTTCACAGGTATCTGGGGGTAAGACAACACCAACCTCATGCTGCTTCTTCGACACATAGAGGGACAGTACAACATCATCATATTCGACCTTGTCGACACAATGGACATGGAAGAATTTCTGTTCATAAAGTTCTCTCCCTTAACAGGTATCTGGGGGTAGAACAACAGACTAACTTGTTCAACCTTTAGCCACAGAGCAGAGGAAGAACATCCATTTAAATCTTGTCAATACGGAGGCAGGAAAGAAATGCCTATAGAAGACGTTTCTTGCCCTTAACAGGTATCAGGGGGTAAGACAACACCAACCTCGTGCTCCTTCTTTGACACTTAGAGGGATAGTACATCATCATTTTATTCGACCTTGTCGACACAATAGACAGGGAAGAATGTGTGTTGATAAACTTCTCGCCCTTAATAGGTATCTGGGGGCAGAACAACAGACCAACTCGTTCAACCTTTAGCCACAGAGTAGGGGAAGAACATCCATTTCAATCCTGTCATCACTGAGGCAGGAAAGAAATGCCTATTGAAGATGTTTCTTGCCCTTAACAGGTATCTGGGGGTAAGACAACACCAACCTCGTGCTGTTTCTTTGACACATAGAGGGATAGTACATCATCATCTTATTCGACCTTGTCGACACAATGGACAGGGAAGAATGTCTGTTGACGAACTTCTTGCCCTTAAGAGGTATCTGGGGGCAGAACAACAGACCAACTCGTTCAACCTTTAGCCATAGAGTAGAGGAAGAACATCCATTTCAATCCTATCATCGCTGAGGCGGGAAAGAAATGCCTATTGAAGATGTTTCTTACCCTTAATAGGCATCTGGGGGTAAGACAACACCAACCACGTGCTGCTTCTTTGACACATAGAGGGACAGTATAACATCATCATATTCAACCTTGTCGACACAATGGACAGGGAAGAATGTTTGTTGACAAACTTCTCGCCCTTAACAGGTATCTGCGGGTAGAACAACAGACTAACTCGTTCAACCTTTAGCCATAGGGCAGAGGAAGAACATCCATTTCAATCCTGTTATCACTGAGGCAGGAAAGAAATACATATCGAAGATGTTTCTTGCCCTTAACAGGTATCTGGGGTTAAGACAACACCAACCTCGTGCTGCTTCTTCGACACATAGAGGGACAGTACAACATCATCATATTCGATCTTGTCGACACAATGGACAGGGAAGAATGTCTGTTGATGAACTTCTCACCCTTAACAGGTATCTGGGGGCAGAACAACAGACCAACTCATTCAACCTTTAGCCACAGAGCAAAGGAAGAACATCCATTTCAATCCTATCATCGCTGAGGCAGGAAAGAAAAACATATCGAAGATGTTTCTTGCCCTTAACAGGTATCTGGGGGTAAGACAACACCAACCTCGTGCTGCTTCTTTGACACATAGAGGGACAGTACATCATCATCTTATTCGACCTTGTCGACACAATGGACAGGGAAGAATGTCTATTGACAAACTTCTTGCCCTTAACAGGTATCTGGGGCCAGAACAACAGACCAACTCGTTCAACCTTTAGCCATAAAGCAGAGGAAGAACATCCATTTCAATCCTGTCATCGCTGAGGCAGGAAAGAAATGCCTATTGAAGACGTTTCTTGCCCTTCACAGGTATCTAGGGGTAAGACAACACCAACCTCATGCTGCTTCTTCGACACATAGAGGGACAGTACAACATCATCATATTCGACCTTGTCGACACAATGGACATGGAAGAATTTCTGTTCATAAAGTTCTCGCCCTTAACAGGTATCTGGGGGTAGAACAACAGACTAACTTGTTCAACCTTTAGCCACAGAGCAGAGGAAGAACATCCATTTAAATCTTGTCAATACGGAGGCAGGAAAGAAATGCCTATAGAAGACGTTTCTTGTTCGACTCTATATCCATGGATTTCGTGATGGGACTTCCGAGGACTGTTGGAGGTTTAGATTCGGTTTGGGTCATTGTGGATCGGTTGACTAAGGGTGCTAGATTTGTTCCCATGAAGAAGACCTGGTCTATGGAACAGCTAGCCGAAGCCTACACTAACGAGATCATTCGACTTCATGGCATACCGAGGGAGATCATTTCTGACCGTGATCCACGTTTTCTATCGTAATTTTGGACTGCTCTTCAAGAAGCTTTTGGTACGAAGCTTAAGTTGAGCACTGCTTTTCATGCTGCTACCGATGGTCAGACTGAGAGGACCATTCAGACACTTGAGGACATGCTCAGCGCTTGTGCATTGGAGTTTCAGAAATCATGGGTTAAGTCATTGAGCTTAGTTGAGTTCTCCTACAACAATAGCTACCATGCGAGCATTCAGATGGCACCATACGAGGCACTTTATGGTCGGAAGTGTCGTAGCCCGATGTGTTGGAGCGACACCAGCGATGCTTTGGTTTTGGGTCCTCAGTTGATTCATGATACAGTTGAGAAGGTCCGAGTGATTCAAGCTAAGATGAAGGCGGCCCAGGATCGTCAGAAATCTTATGCCGACTTGAAGAGGAGACCGATTGAGTTCGCTGTGGGCGACAAGGTTCTTTTGAAGGTCTCGCCTATGAAGGGAGTGTACCGGTTTGGGAAGAAGGGTAAGTTGACACCGAAGTATATTGGACCTTACGAGGTATTGGAGAGGATCGGCGAAGTGGCTTACCGTTTGGCCCTACCGCCCGGAATGGATAAAGTGCACGACGTGTTCCATGTTTCTCAGCTTCGACGATTCATCAGCGACCCGACTCAAGTTATACCCATCGATGCCGTAGAGGTTGAGCCCAATTTGACTTTCGAGGAGAAGCCCGTTCGCATTTTGGACCGTCAAGTTCGAGTTCTCCGAGAAAGGAAGTGCCTTTAGTGAAAGTTCTGTGGCGCAGTCAGAAGTACGAAGAAGCGACTTGGGAGACGAAAGAAGCGATGCGCGCTAGATACCCCGAGTTATTTAGGGATTAGCTTCTGATGCTGTGATTGTGTTTTGTTTTGTTTGATTGTTCGCTGTGTGACTGTGATGCTTTCTGGTTTTCTGTGGTCCTTGAAGTTTCGAGGACGAAACTTTTCTAAGGGGGAATGATTGTAATACCCCGAATATTTTAATAATATTTTTCATCATTATTTTTATTAAATAAATTATTCTCATTATTTTAATTTTATGGCATTTAATATTTTTAAGCTTAATTAATTAATTTAATTTAATACCTTAAGCTTATTATATTTAAATGCATCTTTAAACATGATTAAATTTTGTGAATATTTTGGGGTTAGGAAAATTATATATTTTAGGACTAATATATTTAGACATTTCGGCCAACTTGTATTTATCATAATCCCTCTCTATTTAATCCCTCCTTAACCTAATTCACACTCATTCTACAACATAAAGTCCTAACTACACTAAAGCTCATCTCCCCCTCTCCCTTGTGTGTGCAATTCGGCCAAGCATCCCACCTTCCCCTCTCTCAAATTTTCGACCTCCTACCTCTACCACACCCCTTCATTGATTGTTCTCATTGCATACTTGAGGTTTAGAAGCTCAATTCAAGGAAGTTGGTTTTGGGTTTGATTTGCTCCTTGGATTTGGCCATCAACACCTTTAATTCTTCCCTTGGATCATCAATTTGAGCAATAGGACTTAGCAATCAAAGGTAACTACTCTATCCATACTCCTACACTTAGGGTTGAATGGTAGAAATTAGGGCTTTTATGTTTTTTTTTATGTTGGAATTGATTAAATTAATTGTAATAACTTGATTGGTATTGCTAGAATTTGAATTGGCATGATTTGTTTACTGATTTTGGTCAATTGGGTTGATAGAATTCGAATTATAGGGCTGGTATGATGATTTAAAAACTTGCACATAAGGTGTTTGATAGAATACCCTTGCTGGACAGCCTGCACAACATTTTTCTAAATTCGTTTTAAATAGGTTATGGTTCTCAGAAACTTCTGAAATTTTTATATGTTTTAGATAACATGTTAAAATGAAAATTCGTAGAAGAAACCATGTCAAAATTCATTGGTTTTCATGTCCTAAAAATTCACCCAAAACTGTTGCTTGAAACTGCCCCTGATTGTTTTCAGCACTGACCTATAATGTTTGAAAATTCATATCTTTTTGTGTACTTCGAATTTTTACATGAAACCACTTGCAAAATTTTTCTAAGATTATGAACTACAAAAGTGCTTTATATTTTCTCTTCTAATTCTGATGGTAAACTGGGGTTATACTGATTTTAAGATAGTGTAAAATTTGGTGCTCTGTTTCCAGGAATCTGTGATCAGTAATCTTTGGACGCTTTTAACTTTTGCTCTGGTTAATGAATGCATGAAATTCCAGTTGGTATTTGAAGATTATAATTCTATGTTGCTCCCTGAATTATTTCATGATTTTTGGACAAGTGCAACTATTTTATTCTGAATTTTGTTTTCCTGACCTGCTGCCTGCCCTGTTTTCGGGACAGCCTCACTGTTTGGCCTATATTTTTTTGTACACTTATCCAAATGACACGAAACGAATTGCATTTTGTGTGTATTAAATTGAACTTGGTTCCTTAAAATTTTGAGAATTTTTGGAAGAGTTTTCATATGGTTTATACTGTTTTGAAATTCAGGCAGTGGATCTGCCATATTTGGTGTTTTGGATTAAGGATGTTTTTATACCACACTTGGTGGATTTTTGATGAACTGAATTGGTTTATGTGGACACTTGGTCTTTTGGTTTTATATTGAGGAAGAATAGCCTATAATGGCATGTTTTGGACAATTGGTCCTTGGATTTGATATTGATTTTGGGTTAAGCCTAAAGTGGCACCCTAATGTTGATTTGATGAGATTGGTTTGAAAATTGGTTTTTGATATACGATTGCATATGGGAGTTGCCGGACTGCGGTTTTTCTGGCATATGGACAGTGTTTCCCTTGTGATATTTTTGACCTCTTCATGGTGCACTTGGCCCATGATGGACTCACTTGACTGCGGTTTTTCTTGTGAGTGGTCCGACCTCTTCATTGGTATTTGTCCAATGATGGACTCTTTCGACTGCGGTTTTTCGATTGAGTGGTCATAGACCTCTTCATTGGTATTTGTCCAATGATGGACCTGCTTGACTGCGGTTTTTCGAGTAGGCGGTCTAGTCGTTCTCGTTAGGCGAGTGGACTGCGGTTTTTCCCTCGTAAATGGGAGAGTTGGTCAGCTTAGACTTTTTGATTGATTGTGGGATTAGGGGACTGCGTTTTTTTTTTCCCGAGCGTCCGACCTATTTGCTATTCGTTGGCGATTTTGGATTGAGAAATTGACTGATGAGTTTTATATCCGAGACTGATTTTTTTTATCATGAGATTTTTATCATGAGATTTTTCTTGCCCTTAATAGGTATCTGGGGGTAAGACAACACCAACCTCGTGCTGCTTCTTTGACACATAGAGGGACAGTACATCATCATCTTATTAAACCTTGTCGACACAATGGATAGGGTAGAATGTCTGGTGACAAAATTCTCGCCCTTAACGAGTATCTGGGGGTAGAACAACAGACCAACTCGTTCAACCTTTAGCCATAAAGCAGAGGAAGAACATCCATTTCAATCCTGTCATCGCTGAGGCAGGAAAGAAATGCCTATTGAAGACATTTGTTGCCCTTCACAAGTATCTGGGGGTAAGACAACACCAACCTCATGCTGCTTCTTCGACACATAGAGGGATAGTACAACATCATCATATTCGACCTTGTCGACACAATGGACAGGGAAGAATGTCTATTGACGAAGTTCTCGCCCTTAACAGGTATCCGGGGGTAGAACAACAGACTAACTCGTTCAACCTTTAGCCATAGAGCAGAGGAAGAACATCCATTTCAATCTTGTCAATACTAAGGCAGGAAAGAAATGCCTATCGAAGACGTTTCTTACCCTTAACAGGTATCTGGGGGTAAGACAACACCAACCTCGTGCTACTTCTTTGACACATAGAGGGACAGTACATCATCATCTTATTCTACCTTGTCAACACAATAGACAGGGAAGAATGTATGTTGACAAACTTCTCAGCCTTAACAGGTATCTGTGGGCAGAACAACAGACCAACTCGTTCAACCTTTAGCCACAGAGTTGAGGAAGAACATCCATTTCAATCCTGCCATCACTGAGGCAGGAAAGAAATGCCTATTGAAGATGTTTCTTGCCCTTAACAGGTATCTGGGGGTACGACAACACCAACCTTGTGCTGCTTCTTCGACACATAGAGGGACAGTACAACATCATCATATTCGACCTTGTCAACACAATGGACAGGGGAGAATGTCTGTTGACGAACTTCTCACCCTTAGCAGGTATCTGGGGGCAGAACAACAGACCAACTCATTCAACCTTTAGCCACATAGCAGAGGAAGAACATCCATTTCAATCCTGTCATCGATGAGGCAGGAAAGAAATGCCTATTGAAGACGTTTCTTGCTCGTAACAGGTATCTGGGGGTAACACAACACCAACCTCATGCTGCTTCTTCAACTCATAGAGGGATAGTACATCATCATCTTATTCGACCTTGTCAACACAATGGACAGGGAAGAATGTCTGTTGAAGAACTTCTTGCCCTTAAAAGGTATCTGGGGGTAGAGCAACAAACCAACTCGTTCAACCTTTAGCCACAGAGTAAAGGAAGAACATCCATTTCAATCCTATCATCTCTGAGGTAGGAAAGAAATGCCTATTAAAGACGTTTCTTGCCCTTAACAGGTATCTGGGGGTAAGACAACACCAACCTCGTGCTACTTCTTTGACACATAGAGGGACAGTACAACATCATCATATTCAACCTTGTCGACACAATGGACAGGGGAGAATGTCTGTTGACGAACTTCTCACCCTTAACAGGTATCTGGGGGCAGAACAATAGACCAACTCATTCAACCTTTAGCCACATAGCAGAGGAAGAACATCCATTTCAATCCTGTCATCGCTGAGGCAGGAAATAAATGCCTATTGAAGACATTTCTTGCTCTTAACAGGTATCTGGGGGTAAGACAACACCAACCTCATGCTGCTTCTTCAACTCATAGAGGGACAGTACATCATCATCTTATTCGACCTTGTCAACACAATGGACAGGGAAGAATGTCTGTTGAAGAACTTCTTGCCCTTAAAAGGTATCTGGGGGCAGAACAACAGACCAACTCGTTCAACCTTTAGCCACAGAGCAAAGGAAGAACATCCATTTCAATCCTGTCATCTCTGAGGCTGGAAAGAAATGCCTATTAAAGATGTTTCTTGCCCTTAACAGGTATCTGTGGGTAAGACAACACCAACCTCGTGCTGCTTCTTTGACTCATAGAGGGATAATACATCATCAACTTATTCGACCTTATCGACACAATGAATAGGGAAGAATGTCTGTTGAAGACTTTTCTTGCCCTTAACAGGTATCTGGGGGCAAGATAACAATCAACCTCGGACTGCTTCTTCGACGCATAGAAGGGACAGTGCCTCTCTTGTTTCAACCTTGTCGTCACCTCGACATGGAAGAAATGTCTTTTAAGGAGTCGCTTGCCCTTAACAGGTATCTGGGGGCATAGCAAACTCAACCGTATTTATTCTTGATCGAGGGGGCAAAAATATTTGTTTCCAAAATCATCGATCAAGAAATAAATATGCGACTCAACATCACGGGCGCGCTCCACTACAATGAGCCAACTTTGGGGAAGAACTCCTAGTTCATGCTGTCTTTTCATCACACAGGATTGGCAGTATGTTTCATTCAACCTTTCCACCACCTAGGAAGGGAAGAACGGTCATTTTAACCTTTTCACCAAGGAAAAGGGAAAAAATGTCTATTGAGAAGGAAAGGAAAAAGAAGCCAACATCACGGGCATGCTCCATCACAGTTCGCCAATATCATAGTCAATTCGAAGCCACGGCCGGCCCTTCAACAAGAAATGCCAGGTACGTTTCCTTTTCCTTCCTTACCGTGCTCCCAGTCACGAGACCAAACTCGATCTTGGCTTCACAGCCCATGATGATCTGACTTTGATCCCCCAAGGGGTAGCCTGTGAGCACGAGTTTTTCCCGGTCTCAGTGATGAGAATTCCTTGATTGCCTGTGAACCAGACAAGTTTGAACGGGACTTGAAGACGATTAGAATGCGGTCTGGGGAATTTCAAACGGCCCAAAAACCTAACTATCCGCGATCTGAAACCCCCGGAAGGGTCTCCCGAGATGTCTCTAGGGTTTAATGTGCATGTTGGAAGTTTCGCCCTTCGCTCCATCCTTCGCTAGAGCCGCACAGCTTTGGTTTCTTGAATCGGAGCCGGCTGGCTCTAGACTAGAGCCGTACGGCTCTAGTGCACACTAGAGCCGATCGGCTCTAAAGGGTAAGGCAGGTTGCCTTGTAAAGTTAGGCAACCTATCTTACAGAAGGTATGGGCGGGCTTATTTCTCTGAACAGCCATTTGATGAGGAAAAGAAAGATGATAACAGGGAGATATAAAAACAGAGAGAGAGAGGGATCTTAAAAAGGGGAGTCTGCCTTTTAAAAAAAATCAAGGGAAATAGGGAAGCAGAGAAAAACAGAGGGAGAGGGTGGTGAGTAAGAGAAAAGGAGAAAAGTCTGAGTTTAAGAATCAAAACCAAGGGAAATATTGAGACCTAAGTTCTCTACCATTGCATATTACTTGGAAACCATTCCGGGTTTGTTTCGGTTTTGTCGCAGGTTGTTCGGATTTCATCAGTTAAGACTTCGGTGAAGATCCTAAGCTTTCTAATCCGTTCTTGCATATTCAGTGCGCTGGAAAGACATCAAGGTAACTCTGAGAGGCCTTAAACCTATTTACATTGCATTTTTCTACATGTTTTTCATCTTTTGAAATTTTTCCGGAAAACTGACTCAGCCCGTCATAGCCGTACGGCTGTGTTTTTCATGAACACAGCCGGCCAACTATGACCTTGAAAAACAGAGTCGGCCGGCTCTAACCCAGAGCCGCCCGACCCTGTTCTTCCGGGACAGATTCCCGATCTGTCCCGGATGGCCGGAGGAGACCGTTTTCCATTTTTGCTTTTCTGTTTTGATATATTCCAGCCTATGGATGTTTATACGTCATTTTAGTCCCGGTTTTCAGATTCATGGACGTGTAAACATTAGTTTTTTGGTTTTTTTCCGGGTTTAATATTTCTGTTTCGGGGTTGTTTAATCCATTACGGATCTATGGTTTAGCATTAGCGGACTCCCGAACACCATGAAATCCTAGGAAAATATTGAAAACGAATTAATATGAAAGTTTTTCGAAAAACCAGAAAACCGGTCTCGGGTCCGGGCATTACAGCCACCCGGCTGGCTTTAATCAGAGCCGGCCGGCTCTACTTCTTACTGTATGACTGTAATTATGGGGAAAAAGACAGAATCACGGAACGCCCCGCATGAGAGTCATTTTGCGATGCTGTTTTCGGGTTCAAACCATTTTTGGTGTGTTTATCGCTTTTGGACTTTAGATGTTTGTGAAAATTAGGAAAACCCACACGAACGGAACCCCGATTTCCGGGATAACCGACCCATAAAAATGGATATTTGCATGTAACCGAGCCAAATGGTTTACAAAAATTGATTTTTCAGCACAAAAAAAATTACAGGGCGTTTCAAAACCGTTTTCTAGGTCTAACTGGTTCGACCGGTTGGGTTGACCTGGTTACCCCCCTAAATGCAAATTCCCACTTCCTAAATTCCCAATTCTGTCTTGATTTGAGTCCTTTTTGTGTTTATAATATAAACTATGCTAACCAATCTGTTTTTCAGCATTTATTTTTATTCTCATTGTATTTAATAGATTAATTCGTGTAAATACGCGGTTGTATTTTTAGATTCTCGTGTACTCTAAGCGATTGTAAAAGTGAGGACCAGAGTTTTATATTTTATTCAATTTGGTTGTATAATCGGCCACTATTACTCTTTTGTATATTTGTGTGGATGGTTTAATTTTTTGCAATTTATTTTATGCATTTTTGCCTTAGCATCGGATTAATAAAAATAAACAAATCGGGTTAGAGAAAGATAATAAATTGAATAAATATGACTTTATAAATAATAAACGAATACAAGCTTGAGGTTGAGTAGGTAAGTTGCCCGAACCCCGAATCTCTAGATTAGGTACAGTAGTCTGTGCTTGGTAGGGAGCTGTACCAGAATTTTCCGGATGAGCTGATCCGGGTGGTAACTTTGTCACTGATCTCGAGATTGATGTTTTGAGGTCTTTAAGTTATAAAACATAAAAACGTTTTCTACAAAAGCATTTCTAAATAAAGAAAACAAGACAAATAAAACTTGTTTTCCAAAAAACATTACACTCAAACCAAATGAATTTTCTTCGGTTTTCTAAATACCCCCGGCCCGCTTCGTCGCGCCTTATTTCGTTATTTCGAAAATGTTGTCCGCTCACAACCATGCCTCCGTGCTGGATTCCGATATCAATGATATGGGACATATAAGTTATACTACATGGTTACGACTTTCATTAGACTGCAGTCTATATTTTAATTGGGGATTGTAATGGCTTGCTAGAGCCTAACTACAGTTTGTGGACTATAGGCCCATTGCCAACATAAAGACAGACCTATAGGATTGTACACATTGAACTCCTGAACCAACACTTAATAGATCACTTATATACTTAGAGTATATTGACTTGCAGGGAGGGTAATTAATTGGATTATAAATCAATTGGATTTATCAAGATAATTTTATTAATTGGAATTTATTATTTCATAAAATTAATTAAATGAATTAATTTTATGAAATTTCTTCGTTGGAACATATATATATATATATATATATTATTTCTTAAGTCAAGTCTAATTAATAATTAGGTTAATTTTAATAGACCAATTGTATTTAATTAACATGTTGTAAATTATATCATATGGTATGATTTAATTTATATACATAAAATTAAATCAATTGGAAAATTAATTTTAACATATGATGAATTAATTAGACCTAGGGTTTCTGCACTATATAAACACACTTAAGAAAGTCAAACTCTAAACCTAATTTCATACTTGAAATTTCGGCCGCCTCTCCCTTTTATTCTTGATCTGATGCTAGCATGGGTGTTGCTTCGAAAAGTGTTCGTGTATGTGAACGTGGAGGGAATCTAGTTTGGTTCTTCAGTAGTCTCTAGAAGAGACAGAAAAGCTAAGAGTTTATCTCTTGATTCTCATTTCATTTTGTTTTTTATTTCATCCATATAAGTTCCTGGATCTGGATTCGAGAAAAATGAAAATGGCTTCCATTGCTTTCGATTCATTTTTTTAGGACGAATCCCGATAGTGGTATCAGAGCGGGTTTATGATTCGATGAAATCTTAATTGGGTGGATCTCTTTGTTTTTGAATCTGGATGATTTTTGGTTGAGATCCTCATTTGGATTGGGTTTTTTATTTTTCCCAATATTTTCATAAACTGAAAATTGGATAGTATATTGGTTTATTTTGATCTTGATTTTTTGTTTGTGTCGTGTTATTTTCTTTTAATTTAATTTTTTTAAAAAAAATCTAGGTTGTTATCGATGCAATAGGGCTACCAGCGGTAGTAGCAGCTACAGACATTGCTGTCTCCAATGGCAGTTGCTACTACTACTTGCCCTGGTGGCAGCGGGCCGGGCCGAATTTGGCAGGTTTTTGTGTTCAGGCCTGAAGTTTTTAATTTTAATGGGTTTAAAATTTGCATGTTTAATTTTATCAAATTGAATGCGCATGGTTTCTTGAATGAAATTTTAATTTTATTCACGGATATTAATTTGGATAATTAATACAGTGTAATAAAATTGATTTGGTTTTTCTTGGCACCATTAACCAAATGACGTGATCGGATTCATGGTTTCCTAATTCTAGTGCGAGTAATGTTCTGCCTAGGCTGGATGCCCAAGCTTGTTAAGGGTTAGAACTATGATGGGCCAAATCGGCAGTTTCTATATAATGGCTTGAAACATAATTTAATTGAAATTAATTTCATGCATTATAACATGTGAATACATGATGTATTGGTTTACATACTTTATTATAGATTTTAATATGTGGATGAATATCATTGGGCCTTATTATGAAGATGAGTTGTATTTTAATTTTGGGTAAATACGACATGCGTGCTGTTTTTCTTTTTTTTTTTTTATGTAATTTTATTTTATTATTATAAAATTTTGCAATTATTGAAGAAGGAGTCCATTGGAGAGGCGAGATATGGATCTTGGTCCACTAGCCCAACAACTTGATTTAATTAATAAAATTGGATTCATTATTAATTATATGTGGGAAAAAGCTTTAAGACCTTTATTTATAATTTATTATTTTTTGTGTAGTTTTAAAATGGCAAACAATATCTTATCATTGCATTCGCTCTTCGAAAAGGATAAGCTTTCCGGGCCCAACTTCCTAGATTGGTCTTGGAACTTAGGGATAGTTCTAAGACAAGAGTCTAAAGAGTATGTGCTGGAAAGGCTTGTCCCAACAACACCTACTAGACGTAATCCACCAGCTACATAGCAAGAGGAGTACCAAATGCATAGCAGTGACAACCGAGATGTGACTTGCCTGATGTTGGCATGCATGGTCCTTAAACTGTAAAAGCAGTTCATTGAGATGCAAGCCTTTGCTATGATGACATCTCTCAATGAGTGTTGGGATTCGTCATGGGAAACCGACCGATAAAAGCGGAAATACGCGTCGATTTCCTCGAATCCGGTCCCAGGAGCTTAAGATGTGGAAATCAAAACATAAAGCACAAAGGAGAGAGTATAAAAACTTACCATAAAGTCTCTCAAAGAGATGGATGTGGACTGTAGGAATCAAAGCAGACTCCCTCCAATGTCACGTACACGAACGGCTCTCGGACTGAAACCCGTTCTAGTGACTCCGACAATTTGAAAGAAGAGGAAGAGAGAAGGGGCTGCCCACTTAAAAATTATGGTTCACCCATATTTCTTTCCAAAAGAAATATATATATATATATTTCCAAAAGATAGATCCAATTTTCTCAAGTGGGCAAACAATTTCTTACCATAAGAAATGAGTGCCAAAAGTGGGCAAATTATATTCCTTCTAAAAGAATAAAACTTTCGGCCAAATCTTGTAAGAGTGAAGGGGTAGGATTAATTTTTCCCTTATAAATCTTACGACAAGAAGAAGGAAAAATATCCAAGTTAGTAAAGTCACACTTTGCTTACCAAAAAGTCAACCATGACTCAGCAATTCACTCATCACATAGTGAGTCATCTTTCCTTGCCAAATATCATGAAGATTTCGGCCAAGAGGTGATCCAAATGGATGGGATATTTTTCTCATTTATCTTCCAATCATAATGACCAAAAATATCCAAGTTAGTAAAGTCCAACTTTGCTAAGCCAAAAGTCAACCATGACTCACTAAATTCATCATCACTTTTGTCCAACAAAATGAGTCATCTTTCTAGCCCTTTCCATGCAAAATTTCGGCCAACTCTCCCATTTAATGTAGACTTTATTCTTTTAAAGTCCAAGCCTAATTTTAATCCCATTGATTTAGTTAATTTCAAATGCAACTTTAATTTAACATGTATGCATATATGTTATACCATATAATATATTACATACATTTAAATTAAAATTCATTTGACTCATTAATTTAATTAATGGATTAAATTAGACACACATAAAATGAGATACATGTAAACTTATATTATTTCCACCTAGGAAATAATCTCATAAATTAATTCATTAAATTAATTAAGAGACTGCCAAAATAAATATTAATTATATATCTTTGATCAATCCAATTGATCCATAATATAATTAATAGATCTCTCTCTCTCTTCGGACGTGTATACTCCAAGTACACATTTAATTCGACTAGTTAAAGTCCAGAAGTTCAATGTGTATGATCCGATGGGCTGGTTTTTATGTTGGCAGTGGGCCAAGGCCCACGGACTACAGGCGGGCTCTAGCAAGCCACTGCAGCCCCTAATTAAGACTGAGATAGCAGTCAAACTGTCACCGTAACCCTGTAGTTTGAAGTTGCATGTCCTATGTCATTGATATCGGTGTCCAACACAGAGGCATGGAAGTATCACCCTCTATATGTGTCCGGACATTTACTTGATCCCAAATGAACTGATGCTCACAAACAAGATGCAATCTTGTTTGGGTGTGGCCACACTCTTATCAGTAACATTCATCAAGAGGCTGGTGATATCGTCTTAGTAAATTACTGAGTGACATTCCCTTCTGCATATCCATAGCACTACCATGCTCACTGACACATCCGAACGTACCCATACTTGGCACCTTTTTACAGGCCCTTTAGGCATACACCAAAGTGTGCCACTTCATATGCAGCACCATCATATGGTCCAATCGAAGGACTTATACAAGTACTACACGAGAATCATTTGTGATACTATACCATGTAGATTCCCTTTAAGTGGATCGATCCAGTACCATGCCCTTTTTGCATGTACCCATTAACCTGGTTGACATCCCATGTTCTATAACCAGTAAGACACCGCCATACATCTAGGCTAATGATAGTCTTTAGTTCCATTCATTGCCATGATTGGAACAGACTACAGATGACTTTATGGCCATATCGTTTTCCCTATTCATAGTCTTACTGCTAAGTGCATGACACTTGACAACATGGATATGGATATGTCCATTGGATACTTTATTTAAAATATAGCATAAGACATATAATAAATAGATTAATACCTTTATCTATTGACATAAATTGTATAATACATAAAGTTCATATTAATGTACAAATGTATCATACAAACACAAGGACTAATGCCTCGAGACTAGGGCATTTCCAACAATCTCCCACTTGCATTAGTACCTACTAGGCATGGGTTTAATCCCTATAGATTTAGTATAACTGTCGTGCATAGGCATAGCCAAGCGTGTTGGTCAAAAAAGCTACGACATTGTCCTTGGTGTCCACTCTTCGTAATGAGATGTCGCCCCCTCGGTGATTTCGCATTAGGTGAAACTTCCTGAGTTCGTGTTTCGTGTATATGTGTGACTGGGGCACATAGCTTGTGCAACAGTCCCTCGTTGTCACATAAGATATCAACTGGTTCCAGTAGACACTACCCCCAGTTCCGTGATAAACTTCTTTATCCACACAGCTTCCCTAGCTGCTTCACACGCTGCAATGTACTCAGTTCCTGTGATAGAAACCCTGATGGTCGGTTACTTGGAGCCTCTCCAACAACAGCACCACCATTTAGCATGAATACATACTTATACTGAGACTGATATTCATCCTGGTCGGTCTGGTAGCTTGCATCAGTGTACCTAGTAACTGACAGCTCTTCCTGACCTTCATGCACTAAGAAGCTATCCTAAGTCTGGTTAAGGTACTTCAGGATTGCTTTGACAGCCTTTTAGTGATCCACCCGGGATCTGGCTCGTCATACTTAGTGCAAAGGCGATACCAAGTCTTGTACATAGCAAGGAGTACATGATTGATCCAATAGCTGAAGCATATGGGACCAATCTCATGTTCTCCCTGTCCTGCCATGTCTTAGGACAGTTCTTCTTACTAAGTTTCAGCCCATGACCCATTGGCAAGAAACCTTTCTTAGCCTGGTCCACGCTGAATCTTTTCAGAACTATATCTATGTACTTGGCCTGACTTAGGCCTAGAAGCCGATTAGATCTAACTCTGTAGATCCTGATCCCTAGGATCATCTCAGCTTCGCCTAATTGCGAAGCACCCACTCAACCATTACATTACCCTTGTAGTGTTAGTATGTCGCTTCCAATCAGAAGGATGCCACCTATATATAATACCAATAAAGTTACTGTGCTCCCACTAAACCTCTTATACACACCCTTAAAGTTATTGTCGGCCTATAGCTTATAGCACCACTTGCAACCTATTATCTTAGCACCCCGAGGTGGATCAACCAGGTTCCAAACCTGATTATCGTACATAGATTGCATATCTACCTCCATGGCAGATAGTGGGATGGCTATAGCCTACTGGTAGGTTTTGAGCTCCAAGACAAAAAGAGCGTAATCATAAAAAACGAGAAACCCATATTTCTCATGTTCCTAATGATCCTTGCCCGACCTTTTAGGTCCTTGTGTGACCTGGGCTGGTGCTTCACCTTTGGAAGCTTCACCCTGGTCTCTGAGGTATCCTTTTCAGGAGTTTGTGAGCTTTGAACTTCCCTGAGTTCAACATCGCTTCCACTGTCTTTCTTGGAAAGAAACCCCTTTTCAAGAAGTACCCCCTTTCACGCTATAAACACCTTGTTCTCAGCGGGGTTGTAGAAGTAATACCCTTTGGTTTCCCTAAGGTAGCTCACAAACAAGCATTAGTCGGTTTTGGGTTCTAGTTTTGCAGCATTAGTCGGTTTTGGGTTCTAGTTTTGCTCATAGTCAATTTCTTGACTTGTGCATAACAACACCAAATCTGTAGGAAAGACACATTGGGTGCCCTACCCATCCATATTCCAATGGGGTCGTTTCCATAGCCTTAGTCAGAGTATAATTGAAAATGAGAGCCATTGTCTCAAGAGCGTATCCTTAAAAAAACTTATTAGGAGAGAATCATGACTCATTATTGAGCAGACCATGTCCAACAGGGTCTTGTTCCTCCATTTGGACCCCATTCCATTGTGGTGTTACTAGAGGAGTGAGCAATGGAGTTATTCCATGCCCACTCCAAATGAGTCTCACTCTAGGCTTATATGTTCGCCATCTCGGTTAGACTGAAAGGCTTTGATATTTTTGCCTAGTTTATTCTGTACTTCGTTCCTAAATCCCTCGAACCCAGACTCATATTTCATCAGATAGGCAAAGCCATATCTGCTGAAATCATCTGTGAAGGAGACGAAGTATAGATGTTCACCCATATAGATGTTCACCCATGGTTGCTTTGCTCATATGCTAATATCTGAATGTATTAGGTCCAGTAATCTAGCGGCCCTTTCAGCCTACTGGCTAAAAGGAGAATTAGTCATTTTACCAAGTAAACGAGATGCACATATATCAAGTGACTCCATGTTAAGTGATCCTAGGATTCAAACTTTGCGAAGCCTAGCTATGCACTTCTTGTATATGTGGCTTAAATGACAATGCCAAGGTAAACTGGATTAAGTTAAGTATGTCTATTATAGACATGATTAGTTTCATTTAAATCCAGGATATAAAAGACATTATTTGACAGAGCTACTCCATAAAATAATTCTTTTCTAGATAAACCCTTTTTACTATTACCAATAGTAAATGTACATCCAGAAATATCCAAAACTGAAATAGAAGTAATATTCCTGTACAAAACAGGTACAAAATAACATAGTTTCAGTAACAAAACTAATCTACTAGGCATCATAAGCTAGTCCTACTGATCTCTATGGTAGCAACCCTTGCTCCTTTTATGACCCGCAAATCCACTTGTCCTAATCCTAGTTACCTCCCATTCTTCAGTCCCTGCACATTTCAACAAATGTGAGAACCACATCCAGTATCCAATACATAAGATGTTGAAACAAAGGTTAATTTCTATGACATATATAACTAATGAAGGCGCACCCTGTGTCTTCCTTTTTCTCTCCTAAAAGCTTGGGACACAATCTTTTCCAATGTCCAGTCTGCTTGCACTCGAAGCAGACATCCTTGGAATAGGCCTTGGGCTGGGCTTTAGCCTCTTTAGCCTTAGCTTTCCAAGCATCGGCCTTGGCCTTTGCCTTGCCTTTAGCAAGAGGAGGTTTCCCCTTGTTAACCGTAAGAACTGGTAGAGTCTTCTTGATCGACAGTTTAGCGAGCTTAAGCATCCAATGTAGCTCACTAATAGTACTGTCCATCCCTTGCTTGTAAAAGTTTAGGATGAATTGATAATAAGAATCTGGTAAGGAAGCTAGGATCGGGCTAACTGCTTGCCACAGTGAGATGGGCGATCCAAGATGGGCTAAATTATCCAGATAGCCCTTCATCTTGAGCACATGTGCACTCACAGACATCTTACAACTGCGGAATGCCTTATTGATCAGGTACTTGTCCTGATAAACTTGCTCCGGAAACATCTCATTAAGAGTTGTTATCATAGCAAAGGCCTGATGATCCATGAACTTCATTTGTAATTCAAGAACCATACATGCCAACATTAGGCATGTCACGTCCCGGTTATCCTTTACATGTGCCATGTATTCCTCTAGCTGGGCAGCCGGTGGATTACTTCCTATTGGCATAGCCAGTATAGGTTTTTCTAGCACATACTCTTTAGACTCTAGTCTTATAACTCTCTTCAAGTTCCTAGACCAGTCCCAAAAGTTAGGGCCAGAAAGAATGTCCCATTCCAGGATAGATCGTAGTGATAAAGTATTATTCGAAGCCATTGGTTACTACACAGAAAAATTTACGAGTGTTAATAAAGGACTTAACTTGTTTTTCCCATATGATAATTAATAATGAATCATGTTGTTAATTAACTCGAGTTATTGGGCTCATGGGCCAAAATCCATATTATATCAAGATATAGCCAGACGAGGGCCTGGAACAACTATACCCCAATTTTTAGGTAGGAATGCCATCCAATCCTAACCTAGGGACTCTTGATTGGATGGGTCTGTTGGCACTTACCCATTTGTGCTTAAGCCCAGGAACAGCCTACTACCCACGCTAAGTCCAAACCTCCATCCAAGTGTCAGAGTAACCAATACTCCAAACCAATACAAAATGATGATACTTCAGCGCATCCAGCGAGGGTTGGTCTACAACTGGCCTATCCCCATTTTGAGAAGGTTTTGAATAAGGGAAGCACTTTTAAGATTCTTAGTAATTACCTTTTGGGTTGGATCATACATTCTCGCATGTAAATAAATAAAGCATAATTAAATAAAATGGACTACTATGGGCCAAAATTTACATCCTAATATAATTCTAGTAAACCTATACTAGAACAACATTAGGTGGGTTGCATCCTCATCCTTCTAGCATGCCAATCCAATCGGCATCTTCTTTACATAATATCATAATAAACAAATATAATAAAATTACATAAAAAAGAAAACGGCGCGCAGGCCGTATTTACCAAAAGAATATTACAACCCAAATAAAGAAGGCCCTATAACATCCATTCATGCATTTAATCATACATCCATGTAAACCAATACATACAATTTAGAAACATGTTAAATGCATGAATTAATCCCATTTCATATATGTCCATAGCCATTATTTTGAAATCGCCAAATTTTGGCCGTTCATGGTTCTAAGCCCGTATGGGCCTTGGGCCTCCAACCCTGGTAGAACATTGCTCCCAATCCAATTGGGAAACCATGAATCCATATTGGCTGTCTCGGTAATCGTGCTAAGAAAACCCGGACCAATTTCAATTAACCGTATTAATTTCCAAAATTAATATCGAATGAACCAAAAATAAATTCCATTCCTTAAACAGCACATATAAATTACCAAAATTTAAACACGCAAAATTTTAAAACCAATTAAAATTTTAAAATCTGGCTCGGCCCAAAAAAAATCCCGCCAAATCCAAAAACGGGCCCTGCTCGCTGCGCAGGGCAGCAACACGTTTCTAGCCAGTGGCAGTAGCCTTGCTACTGGAGTGCAGCAGCTGCCTGTGGTGCCCAGAGCCGTAGGCAGCGGCTGCTGCCCCTGTTTCGACTCGAAATAGTCCGTGATTTTTTTTTTCATAGCAAAATAAATAGCAAGAAATTAAATTACCAAGAAATAAAATCAAGCAATGGAAAATTAAATCTAGCATAAAACCTATATGCAAAATAAATATTCCATAAAAGAAAATTACAAATAGAAAATAAAACCATGCAAAAACCATATGCAACATATTTTCTATTTGCAAAATTCAAGGGGCAAAATTACCAAACCCCAAACCAAGAATAAATCCCGATCCATAAAACACCAATTTTAAAACATAAGATCCACCAAGTTAAAGATTTTCATGGATCAAAAGCCCGCTCTGATACCACTGTTGGGATTCATCACGGGAAACCGACCGATAAAAGCGGAAATACCCGTTGATTTCCTCGAATCCGGTCCTAGGGGCTTAAGATGTGGAAATCAAAAACATAAAGCACAAAGGAGAGATTATAAAAACTTACTATAAAGTCTCTCAAAGAGACGGATGCGGACTGTAGAAATCAAAGTAGACTCCCTCCAACGGTACGTACATGAACGGCTCTCGGACTGAAACCCATGCTAGCCACTCAGACGATTTCGAAGAAGAGGAAGAGAGAAGGGGCTGCCCACTTAAAAATTATGGTTCACCCATATTTCTTTCCAAAAGAAATATATATATATATATATATTTCCAAAAGATAGATCCAATTTTCTCAAGTGGGCAAACAATTTCTTACCATAAGAAATGAGTGCCAAAAGTGGGCAAATTATATTCCTTCTAAAAGAATAAAACTTTCGGCCAAATCTTGTAAGAGTGAAGGGGTAGGATTAATTTTTCCCTTATAAATCTTACAACAAGAAGAAGGAAAAATATCCAAGTTAGCAAAGTCACACTTTGCTTACCAAAAAGTCAACCATGACTCACCAATTCACTCATCACATTTTGTCTCAAAAGTGAGTCATCTTTCCTTGCCAAATATCATGAAGATTTTGGCTAAGAGGTGATCCAAATGGATGGGATATTTTTCTCATTTATCTTACAATCATAATGACCAAAAATATCCAAGTTAGTAAAGCCCAACTTTGCTAAGTCAAAAGTCAACCATGACTCACCATATTCATCATCACTTTTGTCCAACAAAATGAGTCATCTTTCTAGCCAAAATTTTAGCCAACTCTCCCATTTAATGTAGACTTTATTCTTTTAAATTCCAAGCCTAATTTTAATCCCATTGATTTAGTTAATTTCAAATGCAACTTTAATTTAACATGTATGCATATATGTTATACCATATAATATATTACATACATTTAAATTAAAATTCATTTGACTCATTAATTTAATTAATGGATTAAATTAGACACACATAAAATGAGATACATGTAAACTTATATTATTTCCACCTAGGAAATAATCTCATAAATTAATTCATTAAATTAATTAAGAGACTGCCGAAATAAATATTAATTATATATCTTTGATCAATCCAATTGATCCATAATATAATTAATAGATCTCTCTCTCTTCAAACGTGTATACTCCAAGTACACACTTAATCCGACTAGTTAAAGTCCAGACATTCAATATACAAGATCCGATGGGCCGGTCTTTATGTTGGCAGTGGGCCAAGGCCCATAGACTATAGGCAGGCTCTAGCAAGCCACTGCAGCCCCTAATTAAGACAGAGATAGCAGTCAAACTGTCACCGTAACCCTGTAGTTTGAACTTGCATGTCCCATGTCACTGATATCGGTGTCCAACACAGAGGCATGGAAGTATCACCCTTTATATGTGTCCGGACATTTACTTAATCCCGAATGAACTGATACTCACAAACAATATCCAATCTTGTTTGGGTGTGGCCACACTCTTATCAGTAACATTCATCAAGAGGCTAGTGATATTGTCTCAGTAAATTTCTAAGTGACATTCCCTTCTGCATATCCATAGCACTGCCATGCTCACTGACACACCCGAACGTACCCATACTTGGCACCCTTTTACAGGCCCTTTAGGCATACACCAAAGTGTGCCACTTCACATGCAGCACAATCATATGGTCCAGTCGAAGGACTTATACAAGTACTACACAAGAATCATTTGTGATACTATACCATGTAGATTCCCGTTAGGTGGATGGATCCAGTACCATGCCCTTTTTTCATGTACCCATTAACCTGGTTGACATCCCATGTTTTATGATCGGTAAGACACTGCCATACATCCAGGCTAATGATAGTCTTTAGTTCCATTCATTCCCATGATTGGAACAAACTACGGATGACTTTATGGCCATATCGTTTTTCCTATCCATAGTCATACTGCGAAGTGCATGACACTTAACAATATGGATATATATATGTCCATTGCATACTCTATTTAAAATATAGCACAAGGCATATAATAAATAGATTAATGCCTTTATCTATTAACACAAATTGTATAATACATAAAGTTCATATTAGTGTACAAATGTATCATACAAACATAAGGACTAATGCCTCGGGACTAAGGCATTTCCAACAATGAGATGTTTCAAGAGCAAGCTCGTCAAGAGAGGTACTTGACCACCAAGGCATTCAACTCCTGCAAGATGGCAGCTGAGACATCTGTCAGCGCTTACGTGCTCAAGATGAAGGGCTATATTGATACCTTAGCCCATCTCGGCACGCTGGTCTCGCAAGAGTCGTCCATAGACACTATTTTAGAGTCCTTGCGGGATTCTTATAACCAGTTCATCCTAAACTATGAGATGCAAGGGATGAACCAAACTATCACTAAGCTGCATGGGATGCTCAAGCTCGTCGAACAGTCGGTCAAGAAGACTCCATCGGTCTTGATAGTCAATAAGGGGAACCTTACTAAGGGCAAGGCAAAGGCCAAAGCTAAGAAAGCCAAGGTCAAGAAGGCTGAGAAAGGAGCCAAGCCCCAGGCCGGTCCTGAGGATGTCTGTTTTTGATGTAAATAGAATGGACACTAGAAGAGATTATGTCCTCATCTTTTAGGAGAGAAAATGAAGAACATGGTCGTGTATTCATCAGGTATCTATGTTATAGATGTTAACCTTACTATTTCTACATCATGGGTATTAGATATTAGATGTGGTTCTCACATTTGTTGTAATGTGCAGGGATTAAGGAATAGGAGGGCGCTGGGATCCAGGGAAGTGGACCTTCTAGTCTGGAATGGAGCTAGGGTAGTTGCCATCAAGATTGGAGAGTACCACTTGGAAATCCCCAGTGGATTAGTTTTGAGGAACATTGTTATTTTGTACTTGCAATGTTCGGGTATATTATTTCAATTTCAGTTATGGATATTATTTTACTATTGATAATGGTAGAATTAATATATCTAGAGAATGATTATTTTATGGATAAGCTCTATTAAATAAGGGTTTATATATCCTGGATCTCAAAGAAATTAATCAAATCTATAGCATAAATAGTAAAAGGGTTAAGCCTAACGAACTTAATCCTATCTACCTTTGACATTGTTGATTAGGCCATATAAACAAGAAACGCATAACTAAGCTCCACAAAACTGGAATCCTAGGCTCATTTGGCATGGAGTCAATTGACATATGCGAGTCCTGTTTACGTGGAAAAATGACCAAAGTGCCTTTCGGCAAGAAAGCTGAAAGGGCTGCTGGCTTATTGGACCTAATACATTCAAACATATGTGGCCCCATGAGCACAACTACAAGAGGTGGACATCTGTACTTCATCACTTTTACAGATAATTTCAGCAGATATGGCTATGTCAATCTGATGGAACACAAATCTGAAACCCTTGATAGGTTTAAGGAATATAAGAATGAAGTACAGAACCAACTAGGCAGGAATATAAAAGCCCTTCGCTCAGATCAAGGAGGCGAATATATGAGCCTAAAGTTTGACTCATACTTGAGAGAGTGTGGAATCATTGCATAGCTTACTCCTCCAGGAACACCACAATGAATTAAATTAATGAAGAGAATGCCAAAATAAATATTAATTATGTTATTTTGATCAATCCAATTGATCTATATAATATAATTAATAAACCTCTCTCTCTTTAAATATGTATACTCCAAGTACACACTAAATCCGACTAGTTAAAGTCCAGACGTTGAATGTGTACGATCCGATGGGCCCGTCTTTATGTTGGCAATGGGCCAAGGCCCATAGACTACAGGCGGGCTCTAGCAAGCCACTGCAGCCCCCAATTAAGACGGAGATAGCAGTCAAACTGTCATCGTAACCCTGTAGTTTGAACTTGTATATCCCATGTCAATGATATCGGTGTCCAACATAGAGGTATGGTTGATCACCCTCTATATGTGTCCCGACATTTACTTGATCCTGAATGAACTGATGCTCACAAACAAGATCCAATCTTGTTTGGTCATACTCTTATCAGTAACATTCATCAAGAGGCCGGTGATATCGTCTCAGTAAATTACTGAGTGACATTCCCTTCTGCATATCCATAGCACTGCCATGCTCACTGACACACCCGAACGTACCCATACTTGGCACCCTTTTACAGGCCCGTTAGGCGTACACCAAAGTGTGCCACTTCACATGCAGCACCATTATATGGTTCGATCAAAGGACTTATACAAGTACTACATGAGAATCATTTGTGATACTAAATTATTTCCTAGGTGGAAATATTTTTACATGTATAGGTTTACATGTATTTCATTTTATGTGTGCCTAATTTAATCCATTGATTAAATTAATAGGTCAAATGAATTTTAATTTAAATGTATGTAATATATTATATGGTATAATATATAAGCACACATGTTAAATTAAATTTACATTTGAAATTAATTAAATCAATAAATTTAATTATTGGGTTTAGGCATAAAATGAATATGCCCACATAATGTGGGATTGAGTTGGCCGAAATTAAGCATGGAAAGGGATTGGAATGATGAGTCATTTTGTTGGACAAAATGTGATTATGTATATGGTGAGTCATGGCATGACTTTATGGTTGCAAAATTGGACTTTGCTTCCTTGAAATTTTCATGATTCTTATGGTAAGAAAAGAAAATATCCCATTTATTTTTCATCCATCCTTGGCCGAAATATGGAGCATAAAGGGTGAGTCATCGTGGGATAAAAGGTAATGATCAAATGGCTGAGTCATGGTTGACTTTTGACTTAGCAAGGTTGGACTTTGCTACTTGGATATTTTTGGCCATCATGATGTTAAGAAATATGAGACAAATATCCCATCCATTTGATCACTCTTTGGCCAAATACTTCTTGGATTTTTGGCAAAGGCGGATGACTCATTTTAGGACAAAAATCTAATGAGTGAATGGTGAGTCATGGTGGACTTTTTGGTTGGCAAAGTTTGACTTTACTATACTTGGGTATTTTTCTTTCTTCTTCTAGTTAGACTGATAAGAGAAAAAAAATAATTCCTATCCACTCACTCATATATTTTTGGCCGTCCATTATTCTTGGCCAGTAGAGGATTTTATTTCCTTTTGGAAAAGAAATTTTAGCCCACCTTTATTTAGGCTTCTTTTGGAAAGAAACTTGGGTGCTTACTTGAGAGAGATGGCTTATTTCTTTTGGAAAGAAATAGAGGAAAGCCATAAGTCTTACGTGTGCCGCCCCTTTCTCCCTCTCTTCTTGATTTGTCCGAGTCGTTAGCACGGGTTTCACTCCGAGAGCTATTCGTGTACGCATCGGTGGAGGAAATCTACACTTGATTTTTGCAGTCCGCATCCGTCTCTTAGAGAGACTTTGTGCTAAGTTTCTGAACTTTCTCTTTATGCTTTAAGTTTTTTATTTCCACATCTTAAGCTCTTGGGACTGGATTCAAGGAAATCGATGCATATTTCCGCTTTTATCGGTCGGTTTCCTATGACGAATCCCAACCATATGGACTGGTAAGGCACCAAATATGTTGTTCCTACTGATTTGGGGTTATGATGCCCATGTCAAGAAATTGACCGGGGGCAAACTTGAACCCAAGACCAACAAATTTTATTTATGGGCTCCTACTGATTTGAGGTTATGATGCCCATGTCAAGAAATTGACCGGGGGCAAACTTGAACCCAAGACCAACAAATTTTATTTGTGGGCTACCGAAGGGAAACCAAAGGGTATTACCTCTACAATCTCACTGAGAACAAGGTGTTCGTGGCACGAAATGAAGTCTTTCTTGAAATGGATTTCATTTCAAAGAAAGACGGTCGGAGTAATGTTGAACTCAGCAAAGTTTAAAGAACACAAACTCCTGAGAAGGATAACTCATAACTCAGAGACTGGGCAGGAGCTTTAAAGGAATGAAGCACCAGCTCCAGTCACATAAGAACTTAGGAGGTCTAGTAGGGAATGTCAAGTGCCTGAGAGATATAGATTTCTTGTGACTGATGACAACACTCTTCTTATGTTCGATGAGGAGAGCCTAAAACTTATCAAAAAGCCATTGATAGACTACAATCTGCCAATTGGCACAAAGCCATAGAAGTAGAAATGCAATCTATGTATGATAATTAGGTATGGGACCTGGTTGATCCATCTCCGGGTGTGAAAGTCATAGATTGTAAGTGGTGCTACAAGTTGAAGGCCGACAACAACTTCAAGGGGTGATTGGTCGTAAAAGGTTTCAAGCAAGTCCATAGGATAGACTATGATGAAACCTTCTCACCAGTTGCAATACTCAAATCCATAAGGATCTTGCTAGCTATAGCCACATGGTACAACTATGAAGTCTGGCAAATGGATGTCAAAACCACTTTCCTTAATAGGAAGGTACTCGAGGATGTGTACATGACACAGCCCGAGGGATTTGTCGATCCAAAGCATCCTGGATGGGTATGCAAATTGTAGAGATCCATTTATGGACAAAAGCAAGCATCTTGAAGTTGGAATCTCGGATCCAATTAGGCCATAAAGGAATGCAGCTTTATACATAATCAAGATAAGCCTTGTGTGTATAAAAGGAATAGTGGGAGCATTGTCACATTTATGGTGTTATATGTGGACAACATCCTTCTTATTGGAAGGGACATACCAACACTGCAAAGGATTAAGTAGTGGTTGAGTAAGTGCTTCGCAATGAAGGTCTTAGGAAAGACCGAGATGATCCTATGGATCAAATCAACTTCTAGGCCTAAGTTAGGCCATGTACATATATAAAGTTCTGAAAAGATTCAGCATTGATCAGTCCAAGAAAGACTTTTTACCAATGAGCCATGGGTTGAAATTGAGTAAGAAGAACTGTCCCAAAATAAGGAAGGCCATAGAGAATATGAAAAAGGTCCCATATGCATCAGTAATAGGATCGATCATGTACTCCATGTTATGTACAAGACCTGATGTCGCCTTTGCACTAAGTATGACAAACTGATACCAGCAGGATCCCGGGGAGGATCACTAAAAGGCTGTTAAAGCAATCCTGAAGTACCTTAACTGGACAAAGGATAGCTTCTTAATGTATGGTGGTCAGGAAGAGCTTACAGTGATAGGTTACATATATTTCTGCTTAATGGTGGTGCTATCAGCTGGAAAAGCTCCAAGCAATCGACCATCTTCGATTCTATAACAGAAGCTGAGTACATCACTGCGTATGATGCAGAAAAGGAAGCTGTATGGATGAGAAAGTTTATCATTGAATTGGGAGTAGTGCCAACTATCTAGGATTTAGTTGATATCTTCTATGACAACAACAGGGTTGTTGCATAAGCCAAGGAGCCTCGGTCACACAAGAACATAAAGCATATGCTCAGGAAGATTAGTTTCACCGTATATGAGAGATCATGGAAATGGGTGACATTTCATTACATATAGTAGACACCGAGGACAACATCGCAGATCCTTTGACCATGGCGCTGGCACAGCTAAAGCATGAGGGTTATACTAGATCTATACGGATTAGGCCTATACCTAGTTGGAACTAGTGCAAGTGCGAGATTGTTGGGATATGCCCTAAACCCAAGGCATTGGTCCTTGATTTATATCATACATTGCTAGACCTTTTATGGATTAATGTATTTTACATCTGTGTCATTAAATAAAGGTATAATCTATTTGATTTATATCTTATGCATAAATGTAAATAGAGTATCCAATGGTGATATCTATATCCATGTTGTCGAGTGTCAAGCACTTGATAGTGAGACCATGGATAGGGAAACGATATAACCATAAAGCCATCCATAGTCTGTTCCAGTCATGGGAATGAATGGAACATAAGACTAGCATTACCTTGATTATATGTTAGTGTCTTACCAGCCATAGTACATGGACTATTAATCAAGTATATGGGTACATGTAATGGGTCATGGTACTAGATAGATCCACTAACGAGAAATCGACATG
Source organism: Euphorbia tirucalli (assembly GCA_039660915.1). NCBI lineage: Eukaryota > Viridiplantae > Streptophyta > Magnoliopsida > Malpighiales > Euphorbiaceae > Euphorbia > Euphorbia tirucalli. Next base: position 55,632,391 of record CM077639.1, on the reverse strand, counting down.
GTATAGTATCACAAGTGATTCTTGTGTAGTACTTAAATTGGATCTGACCACATTATGGAGTTGCATGGGAACTCACACACTTTAACATGGGCTTAAAGGGCCTGTAACAGGGCACCAAGTATGGGTACGGTTGGGTGTGTCACTAAGCATGACAAAGCCGTGAATGTGCATAAGGGATATATGACTCAGTGATTCATTGAAAAGATATCATTGGCCCCTTGATGAATACAACTGATAAGAGTGTGACCGTACCCAAATAAGTTGGAACTTATATAAGAGCATCAGTTCACTCGGTATCAAGTAAATGTCCGGACATAAAAGAGGGTGATAATACCATGCCTCTATGTTGGACTCCGATATCAATGACATGGGACATAAAAGTTATACTATAGGGTTACAACCTCTGTTAGACTGCATTATCCATCTTGATTGGGGATTGTAATGGCTTGATAAAGCCCAACTACAGTATGTGGGCCATAGGCCCACTACCAATATAAAGATGGGCCCACAGGATTGTACACATTGAACGCCTGAACTAACACTTAATAGATCACTTATATACTTGGAGTATATTGACTTGCCAGGAGAGTAATTAATTGAATTATAGATCAATTAGATTGATCAAGATGATTCAATTAACTGGAATTGATTATTTCATTAAATTAATTTTATGAATTAATTTCCTGGTTGGAAATTATTTTAATATATATATAGGTTTATATATATTATTTCTGAAGTTAAGTCTAATGAATTATTAGGTAAATTTTAATAGACCAATTGTATTTAACTAACATGTTATAAATTATATCATATGGTATGATTTAATTTATATACATAAAATTAAATCAATTGGAAAATTAATTTTAGGCTATTGTGAATTAATTAGACCTTTGGTTTATGCACTATATAAACAAACTTAAGAAAGTCAAACCCTGAACCTTATTTCATAATTGAAATTTCGGCCCCCCTTCTCTTTTGTTCTTGATCCGACGCTAGCATGGGTGTTGCTTCGAAAAGCATTCGTGTACGTGAACGTGGAGGGAATCTAGTTTGGTTCTTCAGTAGTCTCTATAAGAGACAAAAAAAGGTGAGAGTTTATCTCTTGATTCTTTTTTATTTCATCCACATAAGTTTCTGGATCTAGATTCGAGGAAAATGAAAATGGCTTTCATTGGTTTCGATTCATTTTTTGAGGATGAATCCGTACATATCATAGCTTTGTCCATGCACATCATCTATATCAAGTTCAAGAACATCTAATTCATGTAACAAAACATCAAAAAGTCCTTGCCCAGTTGTGTCATTCACATTCAAAAATCCTAAAAATGATTCCTCTATGCTAACACAAATTGAAGTAACATCCACATATCTTAAAATTAAAGACATTTACTCTTGGTGGCTAATATCAGGAGTACAATCAAGTATCACAGAAAAATATTTAGCTTCTTTTATTATTTTTAACAATTTCGGATTTAATTACACATGCAGGCAAAAGAATCAACTTATTTTGGATGTTGTGACCATGGTAATGACCATGAATCTCATCAAAAGTAATACGAAGAACATGATCCTGCATAATAGGATAAAACTCAGCTAAAATTTCAATTAATCCCAAGAAATGTCCATTGCTATTGTGATTAAATTTCTCATCAGTACCACGAAATGCTGGATTATGTTTTCCAAGAAACTTTACAATTGAAATAAATCTCAACAACACATTTTTCCAATGCTCTTTCTCTTTCTCAAGTTGCTTTTGAGCTATTTATATCTATGTTGTCAAGTGTCATGCACTTGGCAGTGAGACCATGGATAGGGAAACGATAGAACCATAAAGCCATCCATAGTCTGTTCTAGTCATGGGAATGAATGGAACATAAGACTAGTATTACCTTGAATGTATAGCACTGTCTTACCGGCCATAGCATATGAACTGTCAATCAGGTATATGGGTACATGTAATGGGACATGGTACTAAATAGATCCACTAACGAGAAATCGACATGGTATAGTATCACAAGTGATTCTTGTATGGTACTTATACTGGATCCTTTGACCTGACCATGTTATGGAGTTGCATGTGAACTCATACACTTTGATGTTCACCTAAAGGGCCTATAATAGGGCACCAAGTATGGGTACGGTTGGGTGTGCTAGTGAACATGGCAAAGCCATGAATATGTAGAAGGGATATGTCACTCAATGATTCATTGAGAAGATATCACGGTCCCCTTGATGAGTGCAGTTGATAAGAGTGTGGTCACACCCAAATAAATTGGAACTTATTTATGTGCATCAGTTCACTCTGTATCAAGTGAATGTCTGAAGACAAAAGAGGGTGATAATACCATGCCTTCATGTTGGACACCGATATCAATGACATATGACATATAAGTTATACTGCAGGGTTACGACTTCCGTTAGACTGCAATTTCTGTCTTAATTAAGGGATGTAGTGACTTGCTAGAGCCCAACTATAGTCTGTAGGCCATGAGCCCACTGCCAATATAAAGACGGGTCCATAGGATCATACACATTGAATGTCTAAACTAGCACTTAACGGGTTAGCTGTATACTTAGAGTATACTTACCGGAGAGGAGAACTTTATTGATTAAATTATAAATCAATTGAGTTTATCAAAATAATATAATCATTAATCATTGGATTTCATAGAATTAGATTAATTAATTAAGTTTATGTACTTATTTCTTGGAGGAAATATGATTAATACATATTGATGGATTGTCTGGGATCCTTTGAGAGATCGGGGTTCGGATGGTTCTTCGGGCTAGATTTGTTATCGTTCCTACAAGACAAAAAAGTTAAGACACTGGTAACCTCTGGGGTAAGTTCCAATGTCTAAGTTAGTCTGGGTTGTTCTTAGCTGTGAATGTGTTAGTTTGATTAGAATGAGTTAGATTTACTTTATGTACCCTCCTTTTATAGGGCTAGCGATAGAGTTAGTTTTAGATTAGGAGTACTCCCAAGCCCTTCTTTTAGTCAAACTGAAAGACTGTCTCCTAGACCCCATGTGGGACATAGAGTCCTTCTCCTAGTACAACACAGTAAATAGACTCTTAGTAGGACATCATAACCTATCTTCTAGAATCTTTCCACAGATGAAGAAGATCTGGACTGGATCAACTATGAGAGATACAGCATATCAGACCCGGATGATGGACCCGGTCTTTTGATGATCGGATGTCATTAAAAGTCCCCCTTAATTCTGAAGAACTCTTTAGGGTTTAATGTCCAAAAACCCTGCCTAGAGCCACGCGCTCGCCAACTTTCTGCCACTTACTAGGCAACTGCAGGGACGCGACCTTTGGCCCACCCCTTGATTTTCAAAAGCTATAACTCTTCGTTTTCCCCCAGAAGGCTATTAATTGGTGCATTTGTCTTCTCCAAGCATTATCTTGCTCCATTCTGCCTTCCCACCATCTCCGAGCAAAGCTAGTAAGTTCTCTTCTTTTCTTCCTTTGTTATTTCCTTTGTGGTTGTGTTTTTCTTTCATTTTGTGCCCTAGTCTTAAACATACCTTCTCGTTCTTTGTGAAAATCCTTCTGGAAACCATGGAATCTCCAAACTACTCTTGGTCTTCAAGCACTATTCATGGCCCTCTGTCTCCTCCTGTGGAGGTAGACTCCAGTGTGGCCAGACTTTCCTCGTCAGAGTCCTCAGAGAGGACACATTCTGCTGGAGAAACGAATGCCCCTGCATGCTGTACCTTAACATGCCAGGCCGCCAGAACCATCGAGGAGAAAACCCTAACCCCTAGAATCTCTGAAATGCCTTCCTCCATTACCGAAGGGGAAATAAGCCAGCTATAGACCAGCTATATTCCCTCTCCTAGCCAGAGAGTCCACCAGCCTCCTGAAGGCTTCTTCTTTATATACCTCCATCACATCGAAGGCGGGTTCACTTATCCGCTTCCGGAAGAGATCTATAGTATATTGAATAGGTACATCGTGTGTCCAGCATAGCTACACCCGAATGTCATAGAAGACATCTACGCACTATACTAGTTGTGCTGCAACCTCAGCATTCGAATTACCTGTGCAATGTTCTGGCACATTGCCACACCGGTCCTCCGGAATTCAAATAGTGATCATCTTACGATGGCAAAAGGTCCCCTCTTCTGGTTTTTTATAAGCCGTACCTCATCTATCAAGGGCTTCAAGAACCTCTTTTTCTTCATCAAGCTGAAGGATGATGCTCCCCCATTTCCCACCACATGGTCCTTTTAACCTCAATCAGGAATGAAGGGAACAAAGGACAAGCTCTCTCCCCATGAGACAATAGATCTGGAGCTGTTGAGCTTCGTTCCTACCCAGTACTAGAAGCTCCAGTACACGGTTAAGGCTTTTCACAAGGGGCTGCCATTGGCAACACTTAATGACCAGACTGTGCTCCTTGTTTTCTTTAGTGACCCTTTAAAGGACCAAGGTACCTTTTCCTTGTTATACTCATTTGTATTTTCCATTTTTGGAAGGGATGTCGCTCACTGATACTGTTGTAGCCTTAAAAGCTCAGAAGGATGGATCCAAGCCCATGACCGCTACCGCAGCTGTTCCTCTGGTTCTGCCTATCTCTGCCTCTAGCCTTCCAGAGCTAGTTGACATCCCAAATGCACCTTAGGGAGCAGAAAAAGAACCTCTATCCCCGCATCTGCTGCGGGTAAAGGAAAGAAAGTTTGTGTGGTAAGATCCCCCTCTCCATTTTGCCTTCTGTAATGTGTGGTGAGGTTTACACTCGGCTTTTGCTTTGTAGGAGGTGGCTCTAGACTTTTCTCGTCCTGCCATCGACGACAGCCCTATCAGGGAGATCTTACTTTCCAAATTTGGGAAAGAGGCTAGCCTGGCCGATCCACTAGTCCAGCTAGAGTTGAGCAACGGGATGTATCTTCCGGCTGATTCATCACGGATGGGGACTTTGAGTAACTGGACCATTGGTACCCGGGTCCTGAGTAAGATTTACACTGTAAGTACTTAGTCTATTTTGTTGCTCCAAGGCTTTTTGGTGTTACTTACCTGACTACTTTTGCAGGCCATTCCGTTCCTTTATGAGGAACTAAAAAGGGTTAAAGAAGTGGATCGTATCTATGACCAGAGCTTGGCAGGTGATCTAGAAAGGAAGAAAATGAAAGAGGCTTTGGTTGAGGCTGCTGTGAGGCTGAGCAGCAGCAGAAGGCTCTAGAAGCGGCTATCATTGAAAATGCCACCTTAAAATGTTCATTATCGCCATCTATGGTTATTCTAGAATGGAAGAAGTAGAAGTGCAAAAATGAACTTGCTGCGGCGGAGAAAAAGCTCAAGGAAAAGACTTTGATGTACGAATGGTTGGCCTTCTTTTATGGTGACCGCATCCTTGAGAAGTACGCAAAGGCACATCCAGACATCTCCTTTGGGGACATAGATGCAGATATCCCTCCTCTCTCCCCCTTGCCCAAGGATGAAAGTCATGTTCCCCCTCAGGCGGTCCTTGGTGCTCCCATATTGGGGGTAGACTCAATTGAGCTGGGTGCGGATACAACAGATGTGCCAAATCCTGAGTAGTTTATGACTGCCCTCCCCCCTAACTTTTTGTGTAATTGACATTCTCCCCTTTTTTAAGGGGTATTAATACAAAGTATGATTTTTGCTTTTTACTTGTTCTAAGGTATATGGTTGTTTGTTCTGGGCTTCATGGGCCCTTAAAGCTTTGTTTAACCATGGATACAGTAAAGCTACTTTCATTTCGAAAGTGAATGTCATGACCCGAACTTTAATATGAACCACATTCAAAAGCGAATTTTATTATGGTAAGGCTGAGATGATCGAAAGCGAATAATATAACACCGAACTTAATATAAATCATATATTCGAAAGTAAACTTGTTTATTATTTGTAAAACTAAGATGACACAGTATTATAATGCTAAAGTTGCCTTATTAAAAACCTCAGCAAGGAAAACCCTGTGGGAAAAAAACCATTGCAGAGGGAAAAAGAGTGCAACATATATAATAATAGGTTTTTAGCCCTGGTGGTACTTCCAGAGTGCTCTTGAGTTCCTTGTGTGTGGGACTTCTTTCCCGTCCATGTGGCTTAATTTGTACGTTGCCGGTCCCAGTGCTTTCTCAATTCGGTAGGGTCCTTCTCATTTTACTGCTAATTTTCCTTTGCCTTCTCGTACTTGTGAGGCTTCCGCATCTCGGAGCACCAGATCCCCTGGCTGGAACGCCACTGCTTTAACTCTCCTATCGTGATATCTGGCAACCTTATTTTTATAGGCCACCATAAGGACAAAGGCTCTATCTCATCTTTCTTCCAATGAGTCTAAACAGAAACGCAGGTTGATGTCATTCTGAGCCTCGCTATAATATGCCACCCAGTCACTGGGGGAATTTATTTCCACCGGGATCACAGCCTCGGTGCTGTATGTCAGTGCAAAGGACGTTTCTCCTGTTACTCGCCTTGGAGTGGTCCGCTAGGCCCAGAGAATGTTGTTAAGTTCCTTAGCCTATGCTCCTTTGTGCCCCTCCAACCTCTTCTTTATTTTGTCGTACAACATTCAGTTCGTGACCTCAGTCATGCCATTGCTCTGTGGATGCACGACCAAACTGCATCTGTGGGTAATGTGGAAGCTCTTGCAGAATTCTCTGAATTTTCTGGCGGTGAACTGAGTTCCGTTGTCCGTGATGATTACATTCGGTATACCAAACCTGCCCAGGATGTGCTCTTGTATAAAACTTATTACCCTTTCTGGAGTAATGGTGGAGATAGCTTCAACCTCCACCCATTTGTTGAAGTGGTCTATAGCTACAATTATCCATTTCCACTACTTACTAGCTTCCGACATCGGGCCCACTAGATCAATTCCCCATGTGGAAAAGGGCCATGCTGTTAAGATGGGCTTTTGTTCTGCTGGGGGCTGGTTTGTCTTTTTCGCATGCACCTGGCATTGGTGGCATACCACAATGTAGGCATCCGTGTCCTCTTTTATGGTTCTGAAAAGTAGCCCATTAGCATTGCTCTGCGGACAGTGGCTAAGGCCGCCTAATGAGATCCGCATATCCCTTTGTGGAGTTCCCTTAGTATGTAATCTCCTTCCTCTGTTGAGATGCACTTCATCCATGGGTGACTGAAGGACTTCTGGTAGAGTTGTCCACCAATGACTGCATATCTAGCTGATTTCCTCGAGATCCGGCGAGCTTTAGTTTCTTCTTCTAGTAATTTTATTTCTTTGAGGAAGTCAACGATGGGCTTTGTCTAACATGAGCTGTCATGGTTTATTATCAAAGCCTCCATTTTTTCCGTACTTGGGTCTGATTTTACTTCTTATGGGCAGTACAGGTGCTGCCATTCTACCTTGCTGGAAGCGACTTTAGCAAGCTCATCTACCAGGCTATTTGCTTCTTGGGGTATGTTTTCTATCTTCCAAGCCGTCCCTTGTGATTCGATTTCTTTTAGCAGTATCCGAACCTTGTCTAAATACCCGCTCAAAGATGGGTCCATGACCTCAAAGTGTTTATTTATCTGGTTAGACACCAGTCTAGAGTCACTAAGTATCTGGACCTTGTCTGGTCCTAACTCCTTGATCAATTCTAGCCCTTTTATCATTGCTTCGTACTCGACCGCATTGTTCGTAGTGGGAAAATCCAGCTTTACTATGTAGTGAAGTCGGATCCGATTCGGTCCCCGGATGTATATACCGGCTCCGGCTCCTTCCCTTGATGATGCCCTATCCACAAAAACGTTCCATTCTTCAGATAGAGGCGCCAAATCTAGCTCTAGACCGGTAAATTCTATTACGAAATATACCAAGATTTGTGCTTTTAAGGCCTGCCTAGGTTCGAACCTGATGTCGAATTCTCTTAGTTGTATGGCCCATTCTGCCAGTCTTCCAGATGTCTTAGGTCTCTGTAACACCTTTTTCAGTGGGAATCTGGTTCTGACTATGATTATGTGTGCCTGGAAGTATGGACTTAACCTGTTGGCTATAGATAGCAAGGCCAATGCCAGTTTTTCAATGCTCGGGTATCTTGTCTCTGCCCCTTTTAGTACCTTGTATAATATATTGGAATTGTTGCCCTTCTTCCTCCCTCGCAAGAACTGATCCAACGGCCTCGTTAACAACAGCTAAGTAAAGATATAATTTCTCCCCTTGCACTGGTCTACTGAGCAAAGGGGGTAAAACAAGGAATCACTTGATTTGGTCAAATGCCTCGTGGAACTCTTTGTCCCACTTAAAGGTCCGGCTTTTCTTTAGTGCCTTATAGAAGGACATACATCTTTTTGCAGAAAAAGAAACAAACCTTCCGAAGGTTGTGATCCTCCAGTTCAGCTTTTGGATTTCGTTTAGAGTTTTGGGAGGGGTCATCTCCAACACTGCTTTTATCTTTTCTGGATTTGCCTCGATCCCTCTCTGCAAGATCATGAAACCTAGAAATTTTCCTCCTCGCACCCCAAACACACACTTCTTAGGATTGAGCTTGAGTCTATACTTCTGGAGGATGGAGAATGCTTCTCTTAGATCTCTAGGATGGTCCGCTAAGGTTCGGTTTTTGACAATCATATCATCCACATATACCTCGACCATCTTTACAATTAGCTCTTTGAACATGTTGTTTACTAACCTCTGGTATGTTGCTCCCACGTTTTTAAGCCCGAAGGGCATGACTTGGTAGTAGTAAGTCCCTCTGTGGGTGATGAAAGATGTTTTCTCCTGGTCTACCGAGTCCATAGGGATCCGATGATATCCAGAAGCAGCATCCAGACAGGAATAAATGGCGTATTCGGCTATTGAATCTACCAGCTGGTCTATGTTCGTCAGTGGATAACTGTCTTTGGGGGCATGTCTTGTTAAGGTCAGTGAAATCGACACATATACGCTACTTTCCATTTGCCTTCTTGACCATCACTACATTTGCCAACCATTTGGGATAGTGAACTTCCCGAATGTGCCTTACATCCAGCAATCTCTAGATCTCTTCTTCTATTGCTTTTTGTCTCTCTGGTGCGTACTTTCGTTTTTTCTGGATTATCGACGTCGCTTCTGGGTCCACATTGAGAGAGTGTTTTATGATTTCTGGTGGTACCCCTTCAATGTCGTTGATCTTCCAGGCGAATGTGCTCTACTCCTCTTTTATTACTTACACAGTCTACTCCTTGAAGCTGGTGTTGAGTTCCTTGGAGATCCAGATGCTTCTATCCGATGCTATTGTTAATGTTTCCAGCTTATCCACTGGTTCCGCCTTCCTCTCCTCTTCCTCCAGATCAGTTCTTTTTGGCTCCAGGGACTCCAAGTAAGATTTTTAAGCTACCTGCTGGCTTCCCCTGGCTACTGCGCATCTGACCGCGGTGGGTATTTATAGCATTAGGTATCAGATTAACAATACTACCTCTGATTCTGAGAGAAATGTCTTCCCAATGTGGCATTATATGCCAGTGGGGAGTCAATGATAGTGAAATCTGTCTTGGCCCTCCAAACATGTTTTTCATCTCTAATCTCCATGTCTAGTGTTACCTGCCCTGCGACCGGGATTGTGTGTCCGCTGAAGCCAACCACCGGTGCATGTACTGGGTGGATCCGGATTGGTGCGACTTTTAGTTTCTCTACTGCGTGCTTAGTGATGATGTTAGTAGAGCTCCCTGTGTCCACTAGGATCTGCTTGACTGTGTATCCCCTATTTCCGCCTCCATGACGAGGGCGTCCAAATGGCCTGGTTGCACCTGACTTTCCATGGAGAAGATGGGTTGAGTTTACTATCTTTCCCTGTCTCTCTGGTTCTTTTGATCTTTTTGGTTGGTGGATCTCCTCCTGCAATTACCATGACTACTCCCTTAGTCTTTTTTGCCGGTTTGCTTTCTTCTAGGCCTGGCTGCTTCGGCTCTTCTTTGTTTTTCTTATCTACGAACTTTTGGAGTCTACCCCTCCTAATCAGTTCCTCGATATCTTCGACTAGATGTCTACAGTCATCCATGTCATGGCCGTTCACTCGATGGTATTTGCAATAGGCATTTTTATCGTCGCCCACGGTTTGTCCTCTCCTTGCTTCTAGGTTGGATAGGCCTTTCCTATCTAAGCTCTTCTCTACTACTATCAATACTTCGCTCAGCGGCCGGTTTAGTGGGGTAAACCCTTTGGATTGCCTAGGGTCCCTTCTATCCCTCTTAGACCACTTATCCTCTGATCTTCTTTCTCCCTCCTTGTGGTTCCTGACTGGTGCTCTTACCTCATCTAGCTCTATGAAGGTTTTAGCCATAAAGATCATTTGAGTTATATTTTAGGGTTTCCTCAGGAGCAAGTCTGCCCTTAGCCTCTCGTTGGTAGTGTTGGTGATTAATGCTTCTAGTGCTGTGTGGAAATCTAGCTTCCAGATCTCTACCGTCACCGAGTTGAACTGGTCCACAAATTCTCTGAGGGACTCCCCTTGTCTTTATTTTACATCATGCAAGGTTCTGCGGGCCATTCCTGTAGGTACCGATCCGTAGAACTTTGTGCAGAATTGTTCCCTTAGCTGTTCCCAGCTATTGATCGCAGCTGACTCCAGGGTTTCAAACCAGTAGGAAGCCGGGACTAGCAGCGTTGATGAGAATAGCCTGCACATCAATCCATCATTCGCCCCCGCTATTTCTATTCAGTTTTTGTAATTTCTTGAGTAGACATAGGGATCGGTTTTTCCATTGTAATTTTCGAAGTTGAATTGCCTGAATTTGGGATCACACGGCATGTCCAGGATCCGGTTGGTGAAACAAGATCCTCCGCTTTCTAGTAATGGTTCCTGTATCGGGACTGAGAATTGGGAGAAGTAGTGCTTGAACAGTGCCATCATCTTTGGGTCATCGGCCCCTTCCGGCACGGATGTTGCCGCTGGTGTTGGTGTTGGTCCCAGCATATACCCATAAGTGGGGTGTTAACTGGGCGGGGGTGTCTGTATCAGGGTTTGGTAATTGGGTAGCCTTGTTTGTGAATTTAGGAGAGCTGGTGGAGTTCCTACTATCAGGGGTTGTTGATATGCATCCTGGGGTTCTCCATACCTCGCAAAAATCAGGTTTGCCTGATTTATCTGCCTTGTATCTCCCAAGAAGGTATATTCTGGTGGTGTTGCTACATGTTAGACCACTTGGTCCCTTTTAGATTAGGGTAGTGGGAAGAGGCTCCTAGCTGCTCCTATCCCCTATCCGCCTATTATGCCCATGTTCAAGGGGGACGTGCTAATGCTGATAGTTGGGCCTGTCATGCCGTAGTTCTGAATCTGAAGAATCGCCTGCCTTAGATCTCTGGCGTCAGCAGGGCTTAGGTTGCTGGTGATACGATTGATCACTACTGCTTGAGGGGATACTGATGAATTTAGCATTTTCAGCGCTGGGGTCATCATAGTTGTGAGAGAGTTATCTCCTGTGGTTTCTGAAGTCATGTTAGCGAAACTTGAAGTCATGATTAGTCATCCACACTCACCGCACCAAATGATGGATTGTTTGGAATCCTTCGAGAGATCCAGGTTCAGATGGTTCTTTGGGTCGGATCTGGTATCATTCCTGCAAGACAAAAAAGTTAAGACAGCAGTAACCTCTGGGGTAAGCTCCAATGCCTAAGTTAGTCTGGGTTGTTCTTAGCTGTAAGTGTGTTAGTTTGATTAGAATGAGTTAGATTTACCTCTATGTACCCTCCTTTTATAGGGCTAGCGATAGAGTTGGTTTTGGATTAGGAGTACTCCCAAGCCCTTCTTTTAGTCAAACTGAAAGACTGTCTCTTAGACCCCACATGGGACATAGAGTCCTTCTCCTAGTACAACACAGTAAATAGACTCTTAGCAGGACATCATCACCTATTTTAAGAATCTTTCTGCAAATGAAGAAGATTTGGACCGGAGCAACTACGAGAGATCCGACGTATCGAACCTGGATGATGGCCCTGATCTCTTGATGACCGGATGTCATCACATATATAGGTTTAAATGTATTTTCTCTTAAGTAGTGTCTTATTAATTTCAGGTTAATTTAATTAGACGAATTAAATTTAATTGACATGCTACGAATCATATTATATGGTTTAATATAATCCATACATGTATGATTAACTTAAATTTGGAATTAAATTATAACCTAAAGTAATTAATTATGACATAGGGTTAAATGAGTATAAATACTCACTTAAGAGTATCAAAACCCTAAGCCATTTTTCTTGTTGAAATTTCGACCACCCCCTCTTGTTCTCTCTCTCGGTTTTGATCTGACTTTAGCACAGGTTCTGCTTCCATAGGTTCATGTACTTGCATGTGGAGGAAATCTTATTTGATTTCTGCAGCCATCTCTAGAAGAGACTTGTAAGATGAGATCGGATATCCTTTGTTCTTTCTCCTTTTGGAATTTGGTTTCATTTTCATAAGTTCCTAGGCACAGATTCTAAAAAATCTCAATCAGCTTTCGCTACTATTGGATTGATTTTCCGTGATGGATCCCAATAGTGGTATCAGAGCGGCCTTATGATCCGATGAAATCATTCATCAGTTGAATCCCTTTATTTTGGGGATTCTTATTGGTTTGGGGTTTTAGATTTTTTTCCCCATTGTTTTCGCAAATTGAATATTTAATGAATATGGTTTTATTGAGTTCTTAATGTTTTCTTTGTGATTCTTGGTTTTATTTTGTTTTTAATGTTTTTTTAAAATCTAGTGGCTATTTCTAGGCAATGGGGCTGCTGGTGGCAGAAACCACCACCGTCGTGGCTGAAACAATAGCAGCGGCTGTTGCCTATGGCGCTAGGTGCCACATGCAGCAGTTATGTCCTGGCAATGACAGGTTGCTGCCTTTTGCAGCGACAGCTGGCCAGGCCCATTTGGATTTTATGGGTATTTTGTTTGGGCCCGGTCTTTAATTTTAATGGGTTTTAAAATTTTGTGTGTTTAAATTTTGACAATTTAAATGTGCATGGATTCTTGAATGAATTTTATTTCGTTCATGGATATTAATTTGGAGAATTAATATGGTGTAATGAAATTGGTTTGGTTTTTCTTGGCACGATTAACCAGATAGCATGAATCGGAATCATGGTTTCCAAATTCCAGTGGGAGCAGTGTTCTGTCATGGGCTGGACATCCAAAAGCCCATTAAGGGTTAGAACCATGATGGGCCGAATCAGCTATTTCTAAATAATGGCTTATGACATAATTAATTGGATTAATTCATTCATTGTACCATGTAAATATTTTATGTTAAGGAATACATATTTATTTTTTATGATTTAAATTTTAGATGGATGTCATTGGTCTTATTATATAGATGGGTTGTATTTTATTTTGGGTAAATATGGCCTGAGTGCTGTTTTTCCTTTTTATGCAATTTTATTTTATTTCATATTATAAAATTTTATAATGAAGGAGCCTATAGGAGTGGCGAGCCCGGAAGAAGATTTGGAGGCCCACCTGGTGTTTTTCTAGTATAGGTTTACTAGAAATATATTAGGATGTAGTCTTGGCCCTATGACACTCCATTATTTATTTATTTTATGCAATTTATTTATTTACATGTTATGCCATGATCTCATTCCAATTTCACCCCCTTTATGTATATAAGCTGCTATTAATTTGAATCTTAAACCAAATGGAAATTACTAAGTCGCTTAAAAGTGCTTCCCTCATCTAAAACCACCTCGGAATGGGGATAGGCCAGTTGTAGACCATACCCTCACTGGATACACTAGAGTATCGTCATTTTGTTTTAGGTTGGGTATAAGTTACACCAACACTTGGATAGAGGTTTTGACTTGGCATGGGTGGTAGGATTTTCTTAGCCCTAAGCATATATGGGTAAGTGCCAATAAGCCCATCAAACCAAGAGTCCTTAGGTTGGGATTGGATGGCGTTCCTACCTAAATAGTTGAGGTATAGTTTCTCTAGGCCCTCGTCTGGCTATATCTTGATGAAATATGGATCTTGGCCCACTGGCCCAACAACTTGACTTTATTAATAATTGGATTCATTATTAATCATGTATGGGAAATAACTTAAAGACCCTTATTAATACTCTTTTAATTTTTCAGTGTAGTTCCTAATGGCAAATAATATGTTATCACTGTGTTCGCTCCTCGAAAAGGACAAAATTTTTTGGCCAAATTTCCTGGATTGGTCTAGAAACTGAAGAATAGTTCTAAGACAGGAGTCTAAGGAATACGTGTTTGAAAGGGCTATACCGCTTGCACCTACTTGGCGTAATCCATAAGCCGCATTGCTAGAGGAATACGAAGTGCATATAAAGGACAACCGGGATGTGACTTGCCTTATGTTGGCATGCATGGTCCCTGAACTACAAAAGTAGTTCATAGAGATGCAAGCCTTTGCTATAGTGGCATCTCTCAATGAGATGTTTCAAGAGCAAGCCCGTCAAGAGATACTTAACCACTAAGGCATTCAACTCCTGCAAGATGGGAGCTGGGACATTTACGAGCACTCACGTGCTCAAGATGCAGGGCTATCTCGATTCTTTGGCTCGTCTTGGCATGCCTGTCTCATAGGAGTTGGCGATTGACACTATCCTGATATCCCTGCCGGATTCTTATGACCAGTTCATCCTAAACTATAATATGCAAGGAATGAACCACACTATCAATGAGCTGCATGGAATGCTTAAGCTCGCTGAGCAGTTGGTCTAGAAGACTTCGCCCGTACTCATGGTCAGCAAGGGGAACCCTCCCCTCACTAAGGGTAAGGCAAAAGCGAAAGCCAAGGCTAAGGCCAAGGAGGCAAAGAAAGGAACCAAGCCCAAGGCCGGTCCTGAGGATGTCTATTTCCAATGCAAATGGACCAAACACTGGAAGAGATCATGTCCTCAGCCTATGGGAGAGCACGTGAAGGGCCAGGGCGCATCTTCATCATGTATCTAAGTCATAGATATTAACCTCAACGTTTGTGTTGGATACTAGATATCGTTCTCACATTTATGTAAGGACTAAGGAATAGGAGGAAGCTAGGATCAAGAGAAGTGGACCTTCGAGTAGGGAATGGAGCCAGGGTGGCTGCCATCGAGATCGGAGAATACCATTTAGTGATGCCTAGTGGATTCGTCTTAATTCTAGAACATTGTTATTTTGTATATGCAATCTGCAGGAATATTATTTCGGTTTCAGTTTTGGATATTTCTGGATCTTGTTTTACTATTGATAATGGTAGAATAAATATATCTATATAGGGGTTATTTTATGGAAAGGCTCTATCAAATAATGCTCCATATATCCTGGATCTCAATGAGACTAATCACATCTATAACATAAATACTAAAAAGGTTAAGCCTAACAAACTTAATGTTATCTATCTTTGGCATTGTTGTTTAGGTCACATAAATGAGAAGCGCATAGCTAGGCTTCACAAGGCTGGAATCCTAGGTTCATTTGACATAGAGTCATTTGATATATACGAGTCCTGTTACCGCAGTAAAATGACTAAAGCAACTTTTGGAAAGAAAGCTAACCCGAGGGAAACCAAAGGGTATTACTTCTACAATCCCGCTAAGAACAAGGTGTTCATGGCACGAAAGGGAGTCTTTCTTAAAAGGATTTCATTTCAAAGAAAGACAGTGGGTGCAATGTTGAAATCAGTGAAGTTCAAAGCACACAAACTCTTGAAAAGGATAACTTGGAGACTGGGCGGGTGTGAGCGGATGACGTTTTCCTCTCTCGTGAGGGAGCCTCGATATCGAGCAACCCTCCCTCGCGGGGGTTTTTGTGATGAAAATTCGGTTTTGGAAAATTAAATTATTTTGTAAAAGAATCGAGACCTAAGTCTCGATAGAAGGTGTAAGATTCGCCACCCGGCTCAGCTCAACTAGGAAATTACAGTGTAGCTGAATTAGACGAAGGCCGTTACACTTTCCAGAGATCTGGGTCCGGACAAGTCCCTTATTTCATGTATAATCAAAATAAATTTGGCCAATGTTCATTGATAGCATTTTATATTTCTAAGGTTGATTTTTATTGCTTTAATCATGCAGTGTACACGTAAATAAAAAGCAGTAAATAAATTAATTATTACAAACCAATCGAATCACAAATAAACTATCCCAAGGGATACATTTGTATAATTCGGGGATCGGGGTACAATCGCCTATTTTACATGAGTACCTAATGAATTGAAATTAAAATAACAAATAAAAATAAATAAACCAAACCCTGCAAAACAAAGGTTAGCACAAATATATGCAGCAAGTTGGACTCAAATAGGCAGAACGGGGAAATGAGCGATTTGGGGACATGCATTTAAGGGGTAGTCGGGTAAACTCGGCTAGTTCACCCGACTAGACCTGGAAAACGATTTTGAAATGTTCTTGTATTTTGTTTCATGAGAAAATACATTTTTGAAAATATTTTCTTTTTTCGGTTTACTTCCATTTAGCATGCAAATGTGGGTCGGTTTTCGGGAGATTCAGATCTCCGTCGTTGCATTGTTCTAATTCCAACAACTTCAAAAATTAAATCTAAGGTCGTAGAATGCACAAAACAAATTCATTTTTGATGATTTTATGATTTTTATGCATTTTTATAATTTTTTGTTTCTGATCAAAAACTACAACCGTGCGGTTGTCATTACAGTCGTGCGACTATAATGCATTTCTGATCGAAAAAAAGGGAAATCACTTAAATGGACAGGGTTCAAAGCCAAGGAGCAAGAACAGTCGTGCGACTGTAATTACAGTCGTACGGCTGTTCATCCTGTCCAGAACCAGAATATTTTTATTTTTGGATTGTATGTTGAGGTGACGCAAGATGGGAGGATTTACAACCGTGGGAACCAACTACAGTCGTACAACCGTATTTACAGTCGCACGACTGTAGTTATGGCAGTACGGCTGTTCATCCTACCCAGAAACAACATGTTTACACTTTCAAATTTTATGCACGAAAACAAACCAAAACACATAGAAGATGAAGCAAAGCACAAGTTTTAAGTGTAGTTACCCTTGTAGCGCTGATCCACCGTCAATTTGGCTCAGAAAACACTTTGGATTGGCTTCAAATTGCTTCTCCTCTTTTGTATGTCAAGGTTCCAAAATAAGTCCAAAAATCTCCAAAGAGTTACGGATTTGAGTGTGTTTAGGGGTTTATGTGTGTTTGTCAAGTCCAATCTTATGATTTCAAACCGGTTTTAAACTTTACAACACCAGAATTGAAGAAAGAAGAGTAGAAGAAGATGAGATTTTGGTGAGTTTTTTTTTTTCAATCTTTTGAGCTCCTTAATCCCAAAATTTCTGTCCTTTTTCCTTTTTTTTTCCTTTCTTCTTTTCTAACCCCCTCCCTGCTTCTTTGGCTGGATAAGGCATTAAATGCCCCTCAAATCACACCCAATTTTTTGTCTTGTAGTATGGGCTGCCGCACCTGCTACGAACCTACAGTTGTACAATTGTAATTTTCGATTACAGTCGTGTGGCACAAGTCTCTTTTTTTTATTGGAAAATTCCAGCACTTACAGTAGGAGCTTCAAAGGACTGAAGTACCAGCCCCAGTCATACAAGAACCAAAGATGTTGGATGTGTCCTAGTCCCGAGGCATTGGTCCTTGTCTTTGTATTGTACATTTATTAGATTTATGTATTATACAATTTGTGTTATTAAATAAATGTATTAATCTATTTATTATATATCTTGTGATATATTTTAAATAGAGTATCCAATGAACATATCCATATCCATGTTGACAAGTGTCATGCACTTGGCAGTAAGACCATGGATAGGGAAAAGGATATGACCATAAAGTCATCCGTAGTCTGTTCCAGTCATGGGAATGAATGGAACTAGAGACTACTATTAGCTTGATTGGATGGCAGTGTCGTACCGACCATTGGACATGGGATGTCAACCAAGTTAATAGGTACATGAAAAAGGGCATGGTACTGGATAGATCCACTAAATGAGGAATCCACATAGTATAGTATCACAAGTGATTCTCGTGTAGTACTTGTATAGATCCTTTGACCTGACCATATGATGGTACTGCATGTGAAGTGGCATACTTTGGTGTACGCCTAAAGGGCCTGTAACAGGGTGCCAAGTATGGGTACGTTCGGGTATATCAATGAACATGGCAATGCTATGGATATGTAGAAGGGAATGTCACTCAGTAGTCCACTGAGAAGATATCACCGGCCTCTTGATGAACGCAACTGATAAGAGTGTGGCCACACCCAAACAAGTTGGAACTTGTTTGTGAGCATCAGTTCATTCGGGATCAAGTAAATGTCCGGACACAAAAGAGGGTGATCAATCCATACCTCTGTGTTGGACACCGATATCAATGACATGGGATATACGAGATTAAATTACAGTGTTTCGATTATAGTTGGACTGCTATCTCCTTCTTAATTGGGGGCTGCAGTGGCTTGCTAGAGCCCGTCCACAGTCTGTGGACCATAGGCTCATTGCCAACATAAAGACGGGCCCATAGGATCGTACACATAGAATGTCTAAGTTTAAACTTGTCGTATCGCCCGTATACTTGGAGTATACAGACTGGAGAGATAAATATTAATTAATTAAATTATAGATTAATTGGATTGATCAATATAATTTAATTGATAAAAATTGATTGGGAATATTTTTCCAGGTGGAAATAAAATGCATATATAGGTTTATATGTATTTTGATTTAAGTTAAATCTCAATTAATTTATTGGGTCAATTAATTGGCAAATTAATTTTAATTTACATGACATGTACATTATATAATATGATTTTATATAAATACATGCATGAAAAATTAAAATAGAATTACATTTAATTTTATCCATGATGATTAATTTGGATTTAGGGGTCAATGGCATTAAATCCTGACTCAAATCAAATTAAACACAAGCCAAAATTAAGGCTCAATTTTAGACCAAAAAAGTGAGAATTAATTGCCATGAACATCACGGCCAATATAGAATGATGGGCTGCTAATTTGGTGCAATTGATGGCATAAGTTTTTGCCATTAATTTGGTTTCTGAAATATATGAATTTCGGCAATTAAGACATATTTTTTTTGGGCTGCTGAAATTTTATAAAAAGCAAGGCATAAATTTCAGCTTATTTTCTCTCCAAAAATTTCATTGATCCGGCACTTGTATGGGTTTGACTCGATAGACGTTCGTGTAAATTAGAGTGGAGGGAATTGATTTCGGTTTCTGTAGCCATCTCTAGATGAGATATTCCTAGTGAGAAACTAATTCTTCTATATTGAATTTTGTTGTTTATTATTTCCATTTCAATTGCTCCTGGGCACGGATTTAAGGAAATGTTCCGTAGTTCTGCTTTAATCGGGCGTTTTACGATGAAAATTCCCAACAGTGGTATCAGAGCGGGCTTTTGATCCGTAGAAATCATTAAATGGTTTGAATCCCATGATTTTAAAATTCAGAATTTTGATTAGGGATTCATGGATTTGGCGTTTTAATATTTTTCCCCAATTTTAATTTTCAAATGGAAATTAGTTATTGTATATTAGGTTATATGTGTTTATTTCTATTTGATTATTGGTTTTTGTTTTTGTTTTTGTTTGATTTGATTTTATATTCTATTTATAAAATCATTTTTCTTTTAAAAAAATATATATGGTATTAAGGGGCAAAAGCCAGCAGCTGCTGCGCACGCAACAGCGTGCTGCAGGCCCTGCAGCAGCATGCTACGCGGTATTGCTCTTCGGGCCGGGTCCAATTTTGGATTTGGCAGGTTTTGGGTCCGGGCCCAATTTGAAATTTTAATGGGTTTTAAAATTTTGTCTGTTTAAATTTGCTGTAATTTAAATGCACATGGTTTCTTGAATGAAATTTTAATTTTATTCATGAGATATTAATTTTGGTAATTAATATGGTGTAATTGAAATTGGTTCGGGTTATTTGGGCATAATGACCTGGGCGGCTAATTTGGATTCATGATTTCCCAATTCCAGTGGGAGCAGTGTTCTGCTAAAGCCCATTAAGGGCTAGAACCATGATGGGTCAAATTTGGTGATTTCAAAATAATGGCTAAGAGCATATTAAAATGAGATTAAATTCATGTATTGTAACATGTTTATAAATTGATGTATTGGATTACATGGTTGTATGATTGAATGGATGAATGGATGCTATTGAGCCTTATTCAAGTTGGGTTGTATTTTTCTTTTTGGGTAAATACGGCCTGCATGCTGTTTTATTTTTTATGTAATTTTATTTTATTTATTTATTATAAAATTTGTAAAGAAGGAGCCCATTGTAGAGGCGAGCCCAGAAGGAAGAAGAGGAGGCCCACCTGGTGTATTTTCTAGTATAGGTTTACTAGAGTTATATCAGGTTGTATATAGGCCCATAGCAGTCCATTATTTATTTAATTACACTTTATTTATTTACATGTATGAATGTATGATCCAAACCCATTTCACCCACCTATGCATCTAAGCCGCTATTAAAATGAATCTAATAACCAAAAGGAAATTACAAAGTCGTTTAAAAGTGCTTCCCTCATTCAAAACCGACTCGAAGTGGGGATAGGCCAGTTCCAATTAATCATCAAACTCAATTTTATTTAACTTGTATTCTTAACATATTATTCCAAATAATATATTTGATACAATTAAATTAAATTTAACGTGATAAATTAATTACACCATGGAATTAATTTTGACATCCATAAAAAAAAAAGATACATATAAACCTATACATGTAAAATATTTCCACCGAGGAAATAATCTCATAAATTAATTTAATTAATTATGAGAAAGCCAATGCAAATATTAATTTTATTATTATGATCAATCCAATTGATCTTTATAATATAATTAATATAATCCTCTCTCTCCGGTGTGTATACTCCAAGTATACAGGTGATTCCTTAAGTCCGTGTTCAGAGGTTCAATGTGTACGATCCCGTGGCCCCATCTTTATGTTGGCAGTTGGCAGTGGGCCTATGGCCCACAGACTACAGGCGGGCTCTAGCAAGCCGCTGCAGCCCCCAGTTAAGATGGAGATGGCAGTCCAACTGAAATCAAAATCCTATAGTTTAAACTTGTATATCCCATGTCATTGATATCACTGTCCAACACAGAGGCATGGATTGATCACCCTCTTTTGTGTTCTGACATTTACTTGATCTCGAATGTACTGATGCTCAGAAACAAGTTCCAACTTGTTTGGGTGTGGCCACACTCTTATCAGTCACATTCATCAAGAGGCCAGTGATATCTTCTCAATGGACTACTGAGTGACAAATCCCTTCTGCATATCCATAGCACTACCATACTTAGTGAGATACCCGAAAGTATCCATACTTGGCACCCTATTACAGGCCCTTTAGGTGTACCCTTAAGAATGCGACCTTGCATGCAGCATCATCATATGGTCAGGTCAAAGGATCCATACAAGTACTATACGAGAATCACTTGTGATACTTTACCATGTGGATTTCTCATTTAGTGGATCTATCCAGTACCATGGCCTTTTTGCATGTACCTATTAACTTGGTTGACATCCTATATCCAATGACCGGTAAGACATCGCCATATAACCAGGTTAATGATAGTCTCTAGTTCCATTCATTCCCATGACTGGAACAGACTACGGATCTCTTTATGGTCATATCGTTTTCCCTATACATGGTCTTATTGCCAAGTGCATGACACTTGTCAACATGGATATGGATATGTCCATTGGATACTTCATTTAAAATACTACACAAGATATATATAATAAATGAATTAATGCCTTTATTAATGACACAAAATATGTATAATACATGAATCCAATAAATGTACAATACAAATACAAGGTCCAATGCCTCGTACTAGGGCATATTCAACAATCTCCCACTTGCACTAGTTCCAACTAGGCATGGGCCTAATCCCTATAGCTCTAGTATGACCCTTGTGCTTGGGCTAAGCCAGCGCCTTGGTCAAAGGATCTACGACATTATCCTCAGTGTCCACTCCATGTAATGAAATGTCACCTCTCTCAGCAATTTCTCATATGAGGTGAAACTTCCTGAGCATGTGCTTTGTGTTCTTGTGTGACCGGGGCTCCTTAGCTTGTGCAACGGCCCCATTGTTGTCACAGAAGATATCAACTGGGTCTTAGATAGTTGGCACTACTCCCAACTCAGTGATAAACTTCCTTATCCATACAGCTTCCTTAGCTGCATCACATGCTGCGATGTACTCGGCTTCTATTATAGAGTCCGCGATGGTCGGTTGCTTTGAGCTCTTATAGCTTACAGCACCACCATTTAGCAAAAACATGTACCCAGACTACGACTGGTACTCATCTTGGTCAATCTGAAAGCTCGCATCATTGTACCCAGTAACTGACAGCTCTTCCTAACCTCCATACACCAAGAAGCTATCCTTAGTCCGGTTAAGGTATTTGAGGATTGCTTTGACAGCCTTCTAGTGATCCTCCCTGGGATCCTGTTGGTACCGGCTCGTCATACTTAGTGCAAAGGCAACATCAGGTCTCGTACATAGCATGGAGTACATAATTGATCCTATAACCGAAGCATATGGAACCAATTTCATGTTCTCCCTGTCCTCCCTTGACTTGGGACAGTTCTTCTTACTAAGTTTCAGCCCATGACTCATTGTCAAGAAACCTTTCCTAGCCCGATCCATACTGAACCTTTTCAGAACTCTGTCTATGTATAAGGCCTGACTTAGGCCCATAAGCCGATTGGATCTATCTGTTTAGATCTTGATCCCTAGGATCGTCTCAGTTTCGCCTAAGTCCTTCATTGCGAAGCCCTTACACAGCCACTGGTTTACACCTTGCAGTGTAGGTATATCGCTTCCAATGAGTAGGATGTCATCTACATATAGTACCAGGAATGTGACAATGCTCCCACTAATCCTCTTATACACACAAGGCTCATCTTGATTTTGTATGAAGCCATATTCCTTTATAGCTTCATTGAATCTAAGATTCCAACTTCGGGATGCTTGCTTCAGTCTATAAATGGACCTTTGAAGTTTGCATACCCTCCCAGGATACTCTGGATTGACAAAACCCTCAGGTTGTGTCATGTACACATCCTCGAGTAGCTTTCGTTAAGGAAAGTGGTCTTGACATCCATTTGCCAGACCTCATAGTCGTACCAAGCGGCTATGGCCAGCACGATCCTGATGGATTTGAGCATAGCGACTGGTGAGAAAGTTTCACCATAGTCTATTCCATGGACTTGCCTGAAACCTTTTGCAACCAGATGCCCCTTGAAGGTATTGTTGGCTTTTAGCTTGTAGCGCCCCTTGAAGGTATTATTGGCTTTTAGCTTGTAGCACCACTTGGAACCAATTACCTTAGCACCCGGAGGTGGATCAACCAAGTTCCAAACCTGGTTATCATACATAGATTACATCTCTGCCTCCATGGCTTTATGCCGATTTGCAGACTGTGGGCTTGCCATAGCCTCCTGGTAGGTTTTGGGTTCTTCCTCATCCAAGGCGAGAAGAGTTTGATCATCAGTGGCGAGAAAACCATACCTCTCCAGTTCCTGACGATCCCTACCAGACCTTCTAGGTCCTTATGTGGCCTGGGTCGGTGCTTCCTCCTATGGAAGCTCAACCTGGGCCTCCGAGTTATTCTCTTTAGGACCTTGTGGGCTTTGAGCTTCCCTAAGTTCAACATTGCTCCCACTGTCTTTCTTGGAAAGGAAATCCTTTTCTAGAAAGACCCCCTTCCTTGCCACAAACACCTTGTTCTTGGTGGGGTTGTAGAAGTAATACCTTTTGGTTTCCCTAGGGTAGTCCATAAATAGGTATCTATTGGTTTTGGGTTCTAGCTTACCACTAGTCAATCTCTTGACGTGTGCTTTGCATCCCCAAATCCTTAGGAAAGACACACCTGCCTGTCCATATCTGATATGGGGTCTTTTCCACTGACTTAGTTGAAGTATTATTTAAAATAAGAGCGGCTGTCTCGAAGGCATGTCCCCAGAAGCTTATTAGGAGAGAGGCATGACTCATCATTGAGTGGACCATATCCAACAGGGTCCTATTCCTCCGTTCGGACACCCCATTCCACTGTGGTGTTCCTGGAGGAATGAGCTGTGGAACTATTCCATGCTCTCTCAAATATGAGTCAAACTCTAGGCTTATATACTCACCTCGTCGGTCTGACCGAAGGGTTTTGATATTTTTGCCTAGCTAGTTCTGTACTTCGTTCCTAAATTCCTTGAACCTATCAAGGGTCTCAGACTTATGTTTCATCAGATAGACATAGCCATATCTGCTGAAATCGTCTAATGAACGTGATGAAGTACAGATGTCCACCTCTGGTCGCTGCGCTCATAGGCCCACATACGTCTGAATGTATTAGGTCCAATAAGCCAGTAGCCCTTTTAGCTTTCTTGCTAAAAGCCGCTTTAGTCATTTTGCTTCGTAATCATGACTCGCATATATCAATTGACTCCAAGTCAAATGACCCTAGGATTCCAGCTTTGTGAAGCCTAGCTATGAGCTTCTCGTTTATGTGGCCCAAATGACAATGCCATAGGTAGACAGGATTAAGTTCATTGGGCTTAACCCTTTTAGTGTTTATGTTATAGTCATGATTGGTTTCTTTTAAATCCAGAATATATAGGCCATTATTTAATAGAGCTTCTCCATAAAATAATCCCTATCTAGATAAACAAAGTCTATCATTAGAAATAGTAAATTAAAATCTATAAATATCCAACATTTAAATAGAAATAACATTCCTGAACATAGCAGGTACAAAATAACACTGTTCCAATATTAAAATCCACTAGGCATCATGAGGTGATATTCACCGATCTCTATAGCAGTAACCCTTGCTCCATTACCAACCCCGCAAGTCCACTTCCCCTGATCCCATTGACCTTCTGTTCTTAAGTCCCTGTACATTGCAACAAATGTGATGACCACATCCAGTATCTAATACCTAGGATGTTGAAACAGTAAGATTAATGTCTATGACATAAATACCTGACGAAGACGCACCCTGGGTCTTCCTCTGTTCTCCTATCAGCTTGGGACATGATCTCTTCCAATGCCCCACCTGCTTGCACCCGAAGCAGACATCCTCAGGACTAGCCTTGGGCTGGACCTTGGGATGGGCCTTAAGCTTCTTGGCCTTGGCTTTCTTAGCCTTGGCCTTGGCCTTGCCCTTTGCAAGAGGAGGGTTCCCCTTGTTGACTAGCAGCACCGGCGAAGTCTTTTTGATCGATTGTTCCGTGAGCTTCAGCATCCCATGTAGCTCGATAACAGTGTGGCTCATCCCTTGCATGTTATAGTTCAGGATGAACTGATCATAAGAATCTGGTAGGGAAGCAAGGATTGTGTCCACCGCCAGCTCCTGTGAGATGGGCAATCCGAGACGAGGCCAGAGTATCCAAATAGCCCTTCATCTTAAGCACGTGTGCGCTCATAGATGTCCCAGCCCCCATCTTACGGAAGTGGAATGCCTTATTGGTCAGGTACCTTTCCTGACGAGCTTGCTCCTAAAACATCTCATTTAGAGTTGTTATCATAGCATAGGCCTGATGGTCCATGAACTGATTTTGTAGCTCAGGGACCATGCACGCCAACATAAGGCATGTCACATCCTTATTATCCCTCACATGCACCTCATATTCCTCCAGCTGGGCAGCTGGTGGATTACGTCCCTGAGGCGCAGCCGGTACATGCCTCTCTAGTACATACTCCTTAGATTCATGTCTTAGAACTATTCTTAAGTTCCTAAACCAATCCAAGAAGTTAGGACCTGAGAGCTTGCCCTTTTCCAAGATTGTACACAGTGAAAGTGAGTTGTTGTTGTTTACCATTTAAATTCTACATAGAAAAATTTAAGAGTGTTAATAAAGGACTTCATTTTGTTTCCCATTTATAATTAATAATGAATCAAGTTATTAATTAATCCGAGTTTTTGGGCTCATGAGCCGAGATCCATATTTCATTAAGATATAGCCAGACGAGGGCTTGAAAAAACTATACCCTAACCCTAATTATTTAGGTAGGAACGCTATCCAATCCCAACTTAGGGACTCTCGGTTTGATGGGCTTGTTGGCACTTACCCATATGTGCTTAGGGCTAGGAGAATCCTACTACCCATGCTAAGTCAAAACCTGCATCCAAGTGTTAGAGTATCCCATACTCTAACCCAATACAAAATGACGATACTCCAGTGATTCCTGCGAGTTCAAGGTCTACAACTGGCCTATCCTCACTTCGAGCTTGTTTTGAATGAGGGAAGCACTTTTAAACGACTTAGTAATTTCCCTTAGGTTATTAGATTCATTTAATAATGGCTTACATGCATAAGGCAGGTGAGAATGGGTTTGGATCATACATACATACATGCAAATAAATACAAAATATAATTAAATAAGTAAGATGGACTGCTATGGGCCTATATTACATGCTAATATTATTCTAGTAAACCTATACTAGAAACAAATATCAGGTGGGCCTCCATTTCCTTCCTTCACGGCTTGCATCTCCACTTGGGCTCACCACTCCATTAGGCTTCCTCTTCTTTTACAAATTTTATAATAAATGAATAAAATAAAATTACATTAAAAAAGAAAAACGGCACGCAAGCCGTATTTACTCAAAAAGAAAATACAACCAAATGGCATCCAATCATACATCCATTCAATCATATAAAATGCATCCAATACATCAATTTATAAGCATGTTATAATGCATGAAATTAAGCCCATTTCAATTATGTCCAAGCCATTATTTTGAAATCGCCAATTTTGGCCCACCATGGTGTTGGGATTTTTCACCGGAAATCACCCGATAAATGCGGAAGAACGCGATGATTTCCTCAAATCCAGTCCCAGGAGCAATTGAAATGGAAATTGTAAAACATAAAAATTCAATAGAAAGAGATCATTCTCTTACTCAGAATATCTCTTCTAGAGATGGATGAAGACTGCAGGAATCAAAGTAGAGTCCCTCCTCGTTCTCGTACACGAAAGCCTAACGAACACGACTCGTGCTAGTGTGGGAAAAACGAACAATGGAGAGAGGGGGCTAGAGGATTCGGCTAAGGTGTGCTTAGTGTGCCTTGGCCGAAATTCTCCTAGGTTAGAAACCTAGGTTGGCCGAATTCCCTTAGGGGAATGGAGGCCCAGCTTGGCTCCTTTATTTTGTGTGGGCTTACTTCTTTTAATTCAGGCCCAATCTTATTTTTAATTAATCTGGTTCAAATCAATTTCAAGCCCAATTTTTATATACCTATGTATTTAATAGATTACACCAAGTAATATACTATTTACATATAAATTAAAATTAGTTTGACCAATTAATTTAATCCATCAAATTAAAATTAGATCTTCACAAAATAAAATCATATGTAAACCTATACATATGAATATTTCCACCTAGGAAATAATTTCATAATTAATCCAATTAATTATGAAGAGCCAATTGAATATATTAATTTTATTATTAGGATCAATCCAATTGATCTTTATAATATAATTAATATATATATATATACCTCTCTCTCCATAGTGTATACTCCAAGTATACATATGATTCCTTAAGTCGGTGTTCAGTCGTTTTATGTGTACGATCCTGTGGGCCCATCTTTATGTTGGCAGCGGGCCTTTGGCCCACAGACTGCAGTTGGGCTCTAGCGAGCCACTGCAGCTCCCAATTAAGATGGAGATGGCAGTCTAACTGTTATCATAACCCTGTAGTTTAAACTTGTACATCCCATGTCATTGATATCGGTGTCCAACACAGAGGCATGGATTGATCACCCTCTTTTGTGTCGGACATTAACTTGATCCCGAATGCACTGAAGCTCACAAACAAGTTCCCACTTGTTTGGGTGTGGCCACACTCTTATCAGTCACATTCATCAAGAGGCCGATGATATCTTCTCAGTGGATTACTGAGTGACAAATCCCTTCTGCATATCCATAGCATTACCATGCTAAGTGACATACCCGAAAGTACCCATACTTGGCACCCTTTTACAGGCCCTTTAGGCGTACCCCTAAGTATGCGACCTCACATGTAACACCATCATATGGTCAGATCAAAAGGATCCATACAAGTACTACACGAGAATCACTTATGATACTATACCATGTGGATTTCTCGTTTGGTGGATCTGTCTAGTACCATGCCCCTTATGCATGTACCCATTAACTTGGTTGACACTCCATGTCCAATGACCGGTAAGACACCACCATACAACCAGGTTAATGATAGTCTCTTGTTCCATTCATTCGCATGACTAGAACAGACTACGGATCTATTTATGGTCATATCGTTTACCCAGTCCATGGTCTTACTGCCAAGCCCATGACACTGGTCATCATGGATATGGATATATCCATCGGATACTTTATTTAATATATTGCACAATATAAATATAATAAATGAATTAATGCCTTTATTGATAACACAAATAAGTATAATACATGAATTCAATTAATGTATGATACAAATGCAAGGACCAATGCCTCGGGACTAGGGCATATCCAACACATGGTTCTAGCCCTTAACGGGCTTTGGGCCTCTAGCCCAGGCAGATTACTGCTCCCACTGGAATTGGGAAACCATGGGTCCATATCAGCCGCTTAGGTAATTGTACCAAAATAATCCGAACCAATTTCAATTAACCATATTAATTTCCAAAATTAATATCCTATGAATAAAATTAAAATTTCATTCAAGAAACCATGCGGGTTTAAATTGCAAAAATTTAAACACACGAAATTTTAAAACCAATTAAAATTTTAAAACTAGGCCTCAGGCCCGAAACCCGCCAAATCCAAAACACTAGGCCCAGCTTGCTGCAGCTAGGGGCAGCAGCGGCAGCGGCCGCTGTTTCCGCCTCGTGCGGCGGCCGCCGGTGGCAGTCCTGCATGCCCGGAAATAGTCCGTGATTTTAATTCCAACAAAAAAATATTTTGCAGCCAAACAATATGAATTTCACCATGAAAAACATCCATCCAACAAAAATCAAATAAACAGAAACCAATATGTAAATTCAATTTCCAATTGCAAAAAATCAAAGGGGAAAATCACAAACCCCAATCTAAGATTTCCAAATCCAAAATCCAATTCCAAAACCAAGGTATTCAATCCAATTAAACAATTTTCATGGATGAAAAGCCCGCTTTGATACCACTGTTGGGATTTTTCACCGGAAATCACCCGATTAAAGCTGAAGAACACGATAATTTCCTCAAATCCATGCCCAGGAGCAATTGACATGAAAATTGTAAGTTCAAAAATTAAACTAGAACAGAATCAATTCTTACCAGGAATATCTCTTCTAGAGATGGCTGCAGAAATCAAAGTAGATTCCCTCGGCGTTCACGTACACGAACGGCTATGGAACACAACCCGTGCTAGCATCGGAATCAAAATTTTGTGAGAAAGAGTGGCTGCAAATTTCGGCTATCTTGGTGTTTTTGGCACACCTTGGCTGAATTGTACCCTAGGTATTTTACCTATGGTTGGCCGAAATTCTCCTATCAATTTCGGCCTAATTTGTTCTCTTATTTTATGTGGGCTTTTCTCCATTTAAAACCCGGGCCAATATTAATTCCTTAGGTCCAATTAATCATCAAACTCAATTTTATTTAACTTGTATTCGTAGCATATTATTCCAAATAATATATTTGATATAATTAAATTTAATTTAATTTGATCAATTAATTATACCATGGAATTAATTTTGACGTCCATAAAATAAAGATACATGTAAACCTATACATGTGAAATATTTCCACCTAGGAAATAATCTCATAAATTAATTTAATTAATTATGAGAAGGCCAATGCAAATATTAATTTTATTATTATGATCAATCCAATTGACCTTTATAATATAATTAATATAATCCTCTCTCTCCGATGTGTATACTCCAAGTATACAGGTGATTCCTTAAGTCCGTGTTCAGACGTTCAATGTGTACGATCCCGTGGGCCCATCTTTATGTTGGCAGTAGGCCTATGGCCCACAGACTATAGGCGGGCTCTAGCAAGCCACTGCAGCCCCCAATTAAGATGGAGATGGCAGTCCAACTGAAATCATAACCCTATAGTTTAAACTTGTATATCCCATGTCATTGATATCAGTGTCCAACACAAAGGCATGGATTGATCACCCTCTTTTGTGCTCTAACATTTACTTGATCCCGAATGTACTGATGCTCACAAACAAGTTCCACTTGTTTGGGTGTGGCCACACTCTTATCAGTCACATTTACCAAGAGGCCAGTGATATCTTCTCAGTGGACTACTGAGTGACAAATCCCTTTTGCATATCCATATCACTGCCATACTTAGTGACATACCCAAAAGTACCTATACTTGGCACCCTATTACAGGCCCTTTAGGTGTACCCCTAAGTATGCGACCTCGTATGCAGCACCATCATATGGTCAGGTCAAAGGATCCATACAAATACTACACGAGAATCACTTCTGATACTTTACCATGTGGATTTATCGTTTAGTGGATCTATCCAGTACCATGCCCTTTTTGCATGTACCCATTAACTTGGTTGACATCCCATGTCCAATGACCGGTAAGACACCAGTATACAACCAGGTTAATGATAGTCTCTAGTTCCATTCATTCCCATGACTGGAACAGACTATGGATCTCTTTATGGTCATATCGTTTTCCCTATCTATGGTCTTACTGCCAAGTGCATGACACTTGTCAACATGGATATGGATATGTCCATTGGATACTTCATTTAAAATACTGCACAAGATATATATAATAAATGAATTAATGCTTGAATTAATGACATAAAATATGTATAATACATGAATCTAATAAATGTACAATACAAATACAAGGTCCAATGCCCCGGGGCTAAGGCATATCCAACATCTAGGAACTTGAGAATAGTTCTAAGACAGGAGTCTAAAGAGTATGTGTTGGAAAGGCCTATACCGGCTGCACCAACAGGGCGTAATCCACCAGCTGCCTAGCTGGAGGAATACATGGTGCATGTAAAGGATAACCAGGATGTGACATGCCTAATGTTGGCGTGTTTGGTGCCAGAGCTACAAAAGCAGTTCATGGACCATCAGTTTTTTGCTATGATAACAACTCTCAATAAGATGTTTCAAAAGCAAGCTCGTCAGGAAAGGTACCTGACCAACAAGGTATTCCACTCCTATAAGATGGGGGCTGTGACATCTGTGAGCACACACGTGCTCAATATGAAGGGCTATCTGGATACCTTAGCCCATCTCAGATCACCAATCTCACAAGAGCTGGCGGTTGACATGATCCTGGCTTCCTTGTCGGATTCTTATGATTAGTTCATCCTGGACTATAACATGCAAGGGATGAACCGTACTGTTAGTGACATGGGATGCTCAAGCTCACTGAGCAGTCGATCAAGAAGACTCTGCTAGTACTACTGGTCAACAAGGGGAACCCTCCTCTTGCTAAGGGCAAAGCCTAGGAAAAGGACAAGGCTAGGGCTAAGAAAGCCAAGGCCAAAAAGGCTAAGGCCCAGCCCAAGGCCAGTCCTGAGGATGTCTGCTTTAGGTGCAAGCAGGCTGGACATTGGAAAAGATTGTGTCCTAAGCTGTTAGGAGAGCAAAGGAAGACCCAGGGCTTGTCTTCGTCAAGTATATATGTCATAGACATAAGCCTCACTATTTAAACATCCTAGGTATTGGATACTGGATGTGGTTGTCACATTTGTTGTAATGTACAGGGACTTAAGAACAAGAGGTCACTAGGATCTGGAGAGGTCGACTTGCAGGTCAAAAATGGAGCAAGGGTTGCTGCCATAGAGATCGGTGAGTACCATCTTATGATGCCTAGTGGATTGGTTTTGATAGTATGTGCAGGAATATTATTTCTGTTTCAATTTTGGATATGTCTGGATTTAATTTTCCTATTGGAAATGGTAGAATTTGTATATCTAGAGAGGGATTATTTTATGGAGAAGCTCTATTAAATAATGGCCTATATATCCTGGATTTGAATGAAACCAATCATGTCTATAATATAAATACTAAAAGGGTTAAGCCTAACAAACTTAATCTTGTTTACCTTTGGCATTGTCGTTTAGGCCACATAAATGAGAAGCGTATAGCTAGGCTTCACAAAGCTGGAATCCTAGAATCATTTGACATGGAGTCACTTGATATATACGAGTCTTATTTACGAAGTAAAATGACTAAAGCGCCTTTTAGCAAGAAAGCTGAAAGGGCTACTGGCTTATTGGACCTAACACATTCAGATGTATGTGGGCCCATGAGCGCAGCTACTAGAGGTGAACATTTGTACTTCATCACGCTCACGGATGATTTTAGCAGATATGGCTATGTCTATGTAATAAAACACAAGTCTGAGACCCTTGATAGGTTCAAGAAATTTAAGAACGAAGTAGAGAACCAACTAGGCAGAAATATTAAAGCCCTTCGGTCAAAGCGAGGTGACAAGTATATGAGCCTAGAGTTTGACTCATATTTGAGAGAGCATGGAATCATTCCACAGGTCACTCCTCCAGGAACACCACAATGGAATAGGGAGTCCAAACGAAGGAATAGGTCTTTGTTGGACATGGTTCGCTCAATGATGAGTCACGCCTCTCTCCCAATAAACTTTTGGGGATATGCTCTTAAGACAGCAGCTCTCATTTTGAATAATACTCTGACTAAGGCAGTGGAAAAGACGCCATATGAGATATGGACGGGGCAAGGCGCCCAATGGGTCTTTCCTACGGATGGCAACGGGTATGGGTACCCGTGAAATCCGGGACTACCCGACCCTAATGGGACTACCCAAACCCGGCATAAAAGGGAATGGGATGGATACGGGTTCAAAAAAATTACCCGTCACGGGTATAGGATGGGTACGGGTTTACCCCTCAGGGTACCCGCTGCCCGTACCCGTTTATATATATAGTTTATAAAAAAAATTAAAATTTTTTAGGTATAGTAGCTAGTAGGAGTCGAACCCAGCTCCTCTTATTCTTATTGAAGGGAAGAATGTTATGGAAGTTCGAAGCACTGCTTCTTATGTAATTTTTTTAATTAAGGATTTATGATTTTTTTAATTTCTTTAGAACTTTCAAATTTGGATATGAATTATTGGTTAAAATTATGTTTGTTATTTTTGAATTGCAATGTATTAAAGTGTGTTTATGAATATTTTTTTATAATTTTGTGATTGATTAGTATAGAATTCTAGATATATTTTTATGATTTTTTAATTTTAAAAGGGTAATTTTCGCGGTACGGGTAATTAACGGGTACCAGGAAATTTCTTGGGACTGGAATGGGATTTAAAATTTAATACCCGTGGGTAATGGGATGGGTATGGGTAATTACTTTTCTAAATGGGAATAGGACGGGTATCGCCATTTCCCACGGGTACCCTACCCGTTACCATCCTTAGTCTTTCCTGCAGATTTGGGGATGTGATGCACATGTTAAGAAATTGACTAAGGGCAAACTAGAACCCAAAACCGATAAATGCCTATTTGTGGGCTACCTAGGGAAATGAAATGATATTATTTCTACAACACCGCCGAGAACAAGGTGTTCATGGCACAAAAGGGGGTCTTTCTTGAAAAGGATTTCATTTCCATGAAAGACAGTGGGAGAAATGTTGAACTCAGGGAGGTTCAAAGCTCACAAATTCCTATAGAAGATAATTCGAAGACCAGGGTGGAGCTTCCACAGGAGGAAGCACCGACCCAGGTCACACAAGGACCTAGAAGGTCTAGTAGGCATCATCGAGAATTGGAGAGATATGGGTTTCTCGTTACCGATATCACACTCTTCTCGTCTTTGATGAGGAAGAGCCCAAAACCTACCAGGAGGCTATAGCTAGCCCACAGTCTGCCGACTGGCGCAAGGCCATAGAGTAGAGATGCAATCTATGTACGATAATCAGGTTTGGAACCTGGTTGATCCACCTCCGAGTGCCAAGGTGATAGGTTGCAAGTGGTGCTACAAGCTAAAAGCTAATAATACCTTCAAGGGGTGGCTGGTAGCAAAAGGTTTCAGACAAGTCCTTGGAATAGACTATGATGAAACTTTCTCACCAGTTGCTATGCCCAAATATATAAGAATCCTACTAGCCATAGCCATTTGGTACGACTATGAGGTCTGGCAGATGGATGTCAAAACTGCTTTCCTTAACGGAAAGTTACTCGAGGATGTGTGCATGACACAGCCTGAGGGTTTTGTCGATCTAAAGCATCATGGAAAGGGATGCAAGCTTTAAAGTTCCATTTATGGATTGAAGCAAGCATCCCGAAGTTGGAATATTAGATTCAATGAAGCCATAAAGGAATACGGCTTCATACAGAATAAAGATGAGCCTTGTGTGTATAAGAGATTAGTGGGAGCATTGTCACCTTCCTAGTATTATATGTGGATGATATCCTTCTTTGAGCACCGGTTTTTTCCCAACCTCTATGATAGAAACCTGTTGTTACCTGTTAAACTGATGAACGTGAGTTAGATTTGAGAATGAGCGGAATAATGCCTGGAATGTTCTCAAATGGCCTGAAATTCAGAAGAGTCTTTGATTCGAAACCCCGAGAAAAGTCCATCAAGAGATTAGGAAGCTTAGGTGTGCATGCCGACTCTATCTACAGTCGCACGATTGTAGTTTACGGTCGCACGACTGTAACAACTACAGTCGCATGACTTTAATGCTATATTCGTACGACTATAGTTAGAGTCGTACGACTCTAGTTTTTGACTCAGCAGATTCCTAAATAGGAAAGAATTCTATTTTGGCTCAGATTTTGGGCATGATTTACGGGAATTAGGGCGTCAAAAAAAGAGAACAAAAGAGGTAGAAACATTAGGAATAGAAAGGAATCAATTCTAGAAAAAGAGACAACTTTCTAGTGAGAGAAATGAGTTTTTAGAGAGAGAAAGGAGGAAAACCAAGGGAAACCAAAGGAAAATCAGAACAAAAACACTTAGAGATACATTGGAACTTGGAATGAGGGCTGGGAATCAGGCTTTCACTCAATCAAAACTATTCTCGGGTTTTGTTTGGATCAATCCGGGACATACGATTGAGAATTTTAGGTCGTTTGGAGATTCTAGGCGGATTCCGACATCCACATCCGACTTCTGTCATCAAGCATACTGGAACGCAAAATAGGTAAACTCTGAGAGGCCTTAAAACTCATCTCATGTTGATTTATGATTGATTCTGTGTTTAAAAATTTATCCGAAAAACATTCTGTGCAACTACAGCCGCACGACTGTAGTTGCTGGAACACAGCCATGCGACTGTATATTACAATTGTACGACTATATTCTTCGGGGCAGAAGCCCGAAAAGCCCAAATTCGACCGAATACAGCCGTTTTTCCCATTTTAAATGACTTTTCATGATTCAATTCGGTCAAATCACATTTGTACACTATAAAATTGTGGTTTTCGGATTTCCAATGATATAGATGTGAGATTTAGGGTTTTGTTGATTTCTATTCTTAGGATTCATGGTTGTTAGATCCTTAACTGGATTCTTGGTCCAGTGATAGCGGACTCTCAGATTTCTAGATTCCCTAGAAATCATCAAAATCGATCAAAACAAGTGATTTTAGAAAACCAAGAAAACCACTGCCAGGCACTGTTCATTACAGTCGCACGTCTATAACCATTATAGTATTATGATTGTAAACTACAGTTGCATGATTGTAGTGACGGGCAGAAGGCAAAATCACAGGACGACCTGTATGGACGTCGTTGCGTGATGCTGTCTTCAGAATCAAACCTATTTTTGGCATGTTTACTGTTTTCAGACCATTGATGAATGTTTGGAATTAGGAACCTCTAGGAACGGAACCCCAAGTTCTGAGATAACCGACCCACTAAACCGAAGAAATTTGCATGTAATTGAGCCAAACCATTTTCAAGCAGCAAAAACCTACAATGCATTTCTAAAACCATTTTCTAGGTCTAACCGAGCAAGTCGCCTGGACATCTCGGTTATCCCCTAACTGCATGTTCCCACTTCCTAAAATCCCCATTTAGTCTTGTATGAGTCCTATATGTATTTGGGATATATCTATGCTAACCATTTGTTTTGCAGCTTTTATTTTTCTTTATTTTTATTTTGGATGTATTTCATAGATTAATCGTGTATTCTAGGCGATTGTACTTTTTAGATCCTCGTGTATCTAGGTGATTGTAATGGTGAGGATGATAGCCTTTTTCCTTTTTCTGGTTTGTAATAAGGCCTCTGTTTCTTTTTGGTTTATTTTTGGATGTATGATTTATATTTCCGCACTTTAATTTTATGTAGTTCATTCTTATCATCTGAATGAGCATAGGCTAGTAGTAAAGGATTAAAATTAGGTAGAGAAAGATAATAAGTGAGTAAACTATTGTCATAAGCACTCATAAATGAATACAAGCTTAAGGTTGAATAGTTAAGTTGCCCGAACCCTAAATCTCTGGATTAGGTACAGTAGTCTACGCTCTGTAAGGAGTTGTACCGTAATTTCCTAGATGAGCTGATCTTGAAATTTAAGTTTCGAGGTCTTTAAGTAATAAAATGGGAAAACGTTTTCTACAAATGGATTTCCAAAAAGAATCAATGGTTTTCCTAAATAAGATCATCAAACCCCATTTTCAAAACACTAAACATTCCCATTTCTCTTTTTTTCCCCAATTCACTTCGCCGTGTTCCGCTTAAAGGGTCGTTCGGTCACAGTGGCGACTCTGCTGGGGATCAAAAGTTCTTAGAAAAGTTTTTTATAAAACTTAAGGAACTTATGCAACTACTAACATATAACCTCGCTTGTAGTCTTTTACTAGTTCATAATACCTTATTTTACTCACACTTGCATATCATGACATTTTCTCTTCTCAATCCCTCCAACACATGATTAAGCCTGATTTATTTCTAAAGGTGACCTACCTCTTCCACTAGGATTGGAGGCACCCGAGAGGTAAACCACTTATAGCACCGTATGAACCTTACATCGTGGTCTACGATGAGGAGTGTATTTTAACTGTGGGAACTTGTACGACCCTTGGTTTGACTCATACCTCTATGTAATGGCCTAACAACTTCCCCTCAGGGTTACTGAAACATACATTTGAAAATGGACATTGAGAGTACGCCTTTGGTATCCCCGGTTGATGCCAAAGAGACCCAATACCTAGGAAGAATGCGTGACCAATCGAAAGGAGGAATAAGGTTGGAAGGGTTAGCATGTTGTTGCATGTGCTAACGTTTGCTCCATGGTTGTTTTACTTTTGACCAGTACATGCAACATCGGAACATGCATCACCCGTATGCCATTCTAACCACATTTTTATGCAGCTATTTTGAAGCATTATCATACTTGTGCTATTATACTAACCACGATTTCATGCAGCCATAACATCTTATCCGTGTGTCATATACATCCTGTGTGTCGCATTTCATAAAGCATACATGACATCATCTTGTGTGCCATGCATCCTAACCACGTTATTGTGCAGCCACTTGCATCTTGTATGACATGGGCATTCATCTCATCTCATCCCATCTAAAATCAAAGGATGTTCTAAGTATGCCCTTCACAACCATTTCATTTGATGACATATCTAGAGTCCCCAATGTATTCCTCCTGTGTGTGAGCACGGGTTTTTTCCCCGACCTCGGTGATGAAAGTCATTATTATCTTTTTCACGGATAAACGTTAAGCGGATTCGGAACGACCGGGATAATATCGGAAATGTCTCGGGTGACCCGAATGTGTGTGACAAGTCTTGGTACGGAACCCCGAAGAAGTTCGAGTAAGTATTTAAGAGAACCGAGGAAAAGAAGGAAAAATAAGCAAAATGGGCTAATCTGGTCACTATAGCCGCTAGGCTGTAATGCCCTACAGCCGCGCGGCTGTAATCATCAGATTTCCTTTTTTGTTAAAAATCAGCACTTAATCCGGATTTTGTAATCAAAATAGGAGATATAAAAGGATTATGACGGGGATTAGGGTTACACAGCAGACAAAGAACATAAAGAATAGAGAGAAAAGAGAAAAAACACATCCACACTTAGGGTTTTTGAGAGGAAAGATTAAAATTGAGCTTTTTAATCCTAAATAATAAAAGAAATCTTAACAAAAATCCGTTTAAATCATTTTAACTTTAGAGGGATTTGTTTTCTAGGGGCATTCTTAAACTATAATTACTCATTCAATCTCATTCAGGGTTTCGTTTGGGCTTCGAAAATCGCACAAGCTTTTGGGCTGTTTGTGATTGCAAGGCGTTCCCGGCATCCCAATTCATCCCTGGTGGTCCAAAACACTAGAACACAGACAAGGTACATTCTGAGAGGCCTTAGAAATCCCTTTTTCTTTCATTCTGATTGCTTTTTGTTGGTGTTTTTGAATCTTTTGCCATTTTGGAAATGGTTTTGATTACAACCGCCCTACCTATGATTACAGCCGCTCGGCTATAACCTATAGGGGCACGTCTGTAATCTCCAGATTACAGCCGCGCAGCTGTAATCTATAGGGGTAGAAGCTCCATATGCCCTGAATCGACCAATAACGCTTCCGTTTTCAAATTAAATGTGTTTTTCATGATTATTATTGGTCCAATTACATTCATGTATGCTTAGATTCCCTGTTTTCTGATTTTAATTTATGGATGTAATTTCAAGTTTGGTAATTTCAGGTGATTAGGGATTTTCGGATTTATTTCGATCTGTTTCAGATCCGTTTTGTCGAATTTAGTGTGTTTCCAGGAATCCCAGATAGCCCAAAATCGCTAAACTTGTAAAACGATTTTCAAAAACGAGAAAAGAAGGCTGGATTGAATTCTGGAGCACTACAGCTGTGTGGCTGTAGGTGTTACAGCCGCCCCAGCCACTACAGTGGCGCGGCTGCAATGCCCTACAGATGCTTGGCTGTAGTTCAGGAGGAAGAATTACAGTTTTGCCCTTTTGGACCCCAAACTTGTAATTTTGCATCTTTTTCCTATTCAAAACTATTTTTGGCGAGTTTACATTGTTGGACCCTAGATGGATGTTTAATTTCGGTCCACCCACGAACGGGACCCCTGGGTCCTGGGATATCCGGCCCATTAAAAAGTTGGAAAATGCATGTAAATAAGCCAAATGGTTTTCAAAATTGGTTTTTTCATCCATAAAACCTACAGGGCATTTCAAAAAACCGTTTTCCAGGTTTAACCGGGCCGACCGGTCTGGTCGACCCTGTTACCCCCTATGCATGATCCCGTTTCCCAAAATACCCCTATTCTATCCTATATGAGTCCTTGGTGTGTTTTATTTACTTGTGCTAATCGTATTTGTATACAGCTTTTATTTTTCTTTATTTTTATTTTTGGATGTATTTTATAGATTAAATCGTGTATCTAGGCGATTGTACTTTTTTAGATTTTCGTGTATTATAAGCGGTTGTAATGGTGTGGATGAGAGCTTTTTCTTTTTATGGGTTGTATAATATGGCCTCTACTTTACTTTTCCCGCAACTTTTACTTTTCTGCACTTTATTTTGGTTTTTATATTTATGTCATTTGTATGTGCATTGATTAATAATAAAAAGAAGATGAAATGAGTAGAATTAAATGAATGCAACATTACATTATGAAATAACAATTGAAAATAAGTGAGGATTAGTAGGTATGTTGCTCGAATCTCGAATCTCTGGATTAGGTACTGTGTCTACACTTGGTAGGGAGCTGTACCGGAATTTCCCGGATGAGCTGATCCGTGTGGCGACTCTATATCTAATCTTGAAATTCATGTTTCGAGATCTTTAAGTTAAATTGGGATTTTCTAAGAAAAATTTATTTTCCAAAATCACACTTTCAATTAAGTTTTCTACAAAATGATTTTCCCAATAAAATGAAAGGTTTCCTTGAAGAAGATTAAAAACCCGTTTTCAAACCACAAACACTCACACTTCAAAAAGAAAATCCCCAGTTCCCGCTTCACAGCACGCACCATAAAAAGGTCGTCTGCTCACAGTTGCAACTCTGCTAGGGATCAACGGTTTCTTTTAAAAAAAAAGTTTTCATAAAAAATTAAGGAACTTAGGCCACAATCGAAGTACATCCTCACTTATAGTCAATTATTAAATCATAATTTGATGTTTCATTCACATTTACATAAGCATGACATTTTTTCTTCTTGAATCCCTCCAACACTTATTTAAGACCAGTTTATCTTCAAAGGTGACCTACCTCTTCCGCTAGGATTGGAGGCACCCAAGGGGGTAAACCACTCATAGCCTTATCCGAATCCCTTCGTTTGGACCCTTGAGTAGAGAGAAGTGAGGAGTATATTTTTGCTATGGGAACCTATACGACCCTTGCCTTGACTCATACCTTCATGTAATGGCCTAGCAACTTCCCCTTAGGGTTACCAAAACATATATTTGAAAATGGACATTGAGAGTGCACCTTTGGTATCCCCGGTTGATGCCAAAGAGACCCAACACCTAGGAAGAATACGAAACCAATCGAATGGAGGAATTAGGTTGGAAGGGTGAGCATATTATTATGTGCTAACATTGTTCTATGGTGGTTTCATTTTTGACCTTCACATGTAACATCAAACATGCATCATCCGTGTGCCATTTTCTAACCACATTGTTATGCAACCATTTTGGAGCATCATCATACGTGTGTGTTATACTAACCATTTTCACTTGCAGCCATAACATCTTACTTGTGTGTCATATACATCTTGTGTGCTTGCATTTCACAAAGCATATATGACATCATTTCGCGTGTCATACATCTTAACCATGTTTTTGTGTAGCCATTTACATTCTATATGACATAGGCATTCATATCATCTCATCCCATCTAAAATAAAGGATCTTCCAAGCATGCCCCTCACAACATTTCATTTCATGACATATCGGGAGTCCCCAAGATTACCCGTGTTCACCTGTGCACCGGATTGCACTTGGCCATTTCATCACATCATTACACCATTAGAGGACCACAACGGTCTTAGGCTTGTGTTCGTGTGGCGGACCACACAATACCATTACATAACATCATGTCCATTCATATGGTGTCATGGCGACACTAAAGTCTTATTTGTGTGTCACGATCCATATCGGATTGTTTCATTGAAAATTCATTCAAGGTACTCCACAAGTGCCGAATTAGAACTTGTACTAGGACATTTCATAACATGCCTAAATCATGCAAGGTGTTCCATAAACGCCGAAATGCTGTCCGTTTCTCGAGTTACATGCGACTTGTTTGTGACATCATTTCATCCAAGATGCAACAAAAGAATCGACCCTCTGTCCATGGAACGGTTCCCATATGACCATCACACACCATTTCATTGACCACAAAGGGTCGAACCTCTGTCCATGTGTCGGTACACACATGGCCATTTCATGACATCCGCTAGGTGCCCTGAAGGTGCTGAACTTCTATCAGTGTGCCGGTCCGCACGCCATATTTTTGCATTGTCTTTTGCATGACATGGGATATGCTTGGAACATCCAAAACAAAAGAAAGAAAATACAAAAGTCATTTTCATCATCATCCATATCCATAAAGCATCATCCAATCATGAACATGAACACACCATATATGCCATTTAGTGTGTCGAGTCTAGGTCCATAACAGCGATCCGAGTTTCTAACCTTATGTTGAATGTGCAATTTGGAGATGAACCTCAAAACGGTTAGTTCGTGTTGAATCAGAGCCACCCAATTCAGTCAGTTCAATCAGAGCCTGTCATCGTGGAAGGAATCAGCTCAGAGTCAGATTCAGATGGGGAGATCGAAGTTCAGTTGCCTACCCTACCGGTTGATAGTCAAGTTTTGTTAGAGGAGATTGACAGAGCGGAGATGGCCGATGGAAACAACAGAAATAACAAAAACAATGGAAACTTGCCCTTTGACATGGCTACTTTTATGAGGAGCTTCTTAAGCTAAGATGAGTTTAGGGCTACTATTAAGGAGGAGGTGCAGGTGGTGATAACCACCCTCCCTATGCCGTTTGTTCAACCAGCTCAGACCTCAGATGGGAATAGGGAATAACAGTTCATTCAAGTTACTAATGGAACTGGAAGGAGTATACCTAGTAGAAGTGGTGGAGTTGCCAATCACAGAGAATCTGACCGTCAGTCCGAAGAGGATGAGGCTTTTGAGAAGGCGAGGGAAGCCTCGATTGAGTCGATGCTGGAGAAACGGCTCAACCAAAAATTTTCTGACATAGATGCTATGATGCCCAAGTTGAAGGAGATGGTCCACTTTAATCCTATCAAGTGTGCCGATCCTGCCACATTGGTGGCTGATGTAGAAGGGCCGCTTCCGGCTGGTTTTCATATGCCCTACCTTCCCCCTTACACCGGGGAAGGACCACTGGAAGCCCACATTGATAGCTATGTGAGGTTGATGACCAGCATGGGGATTAGAAAGGGTCATCTTTTGAAATTATTTCCTACTACTCTAAGGGGCACTGCAACAAAGTGGTACATGAAGATGCCCCTGTATACCCATTCCACCTGAGAGGACTTAGCTGATGCCTTTGTGAAGCAATACGCCTCAACACCCAGGTTGAGATAACTCTCGAGGATCTGGAAAGAATCTGCTAGAAACCGAACGAGTCTTTCCCTGCTTATTACAAATGGTGGATGGATGTGCAGGTTTTGATGGATGGGGCACCGAAGTTGGAGTCTTTGATTATGAAGCTTGTGAATGGTAGCCTGCCCCAATATAAGGACAAGATGAAGCTCAAGAGGTTCCATTCATTTAATGAGGTGCTGGAGTTTGCCAAGCATATCGAGCGATACGAGGAAGAAGAGCAGAGGAGCAGATAGAGTTTGGGCTCCTACAGAAACAAGCAGGGGTACTTTCAAGGGTACAAGAGTGGCAGTTCTAAGGCTACTGCAGTGGGATCTAGTTCAAAGGTGACACCGAAAGCAGCCTCTATTGAAGCGAAGGAGGCAGATGTGGCTGCTGTGAATCAGGGGAGGCCAAGTGTTCAGAGAATTACCAGTACATGGGCTGAATTAGTCAGCCGAATCTTCGCCAAGTGCAGGAAAGCTGGGTTGTTACAAAATTTGAGGCCGTTCTCACCTCCAGCTGAGGCAGATAAAGATAATTTTTGTTCTTACCATGTGATGGCTGGTCGTCTCCAGCTGATTAAAGCCATCAATCAGCTAGTCACAGATGGCAAGATAGTAGAGCCGGCTCTGAAGTCGAACGTGCAGAAAAATCCACTCCCCACCTTTGGAGGTCAGGTGAACATGGTGCAGTCAGGTCTGCCAGCAAATTATGTGTTCGCCCAAATCATTAAGGTGAATTCGAGCGTGCGAGCTGTGTTAGTGGAAAGGGAGGAAAAGCCAGAGGTGGTTGAAA
Organism: Euphorbia tirucalli; assembly: GCA_039660915.1. Taxonomy (NCBI): domain Eukaryota; kingdom Viridiplantae; phylum Streptophyta; class Magnoliopsida; order Malpighiales; family Euphorbiaceae; genus Euphorbia; species Euphorbia tirucalli. The sequence continues at coordinate 55,589,133 of CM077639.1, read as the reverse complement.
GAGCAAACTTTGGCAATGAGGGATAAGATGGGCCCTATTGATTTGGATGAAATTGAAGCAGAGGATGAATATGATGAGTTTGATGTGCAAGACTCGAAGCCTGTTTACCCAGTGGAGACGAAGAGGGGGACTGTGATAGAGAAAGATGGGCCGGTGATGCATATCACAAGAAGCGGTAGGGTTTATCAACCCACCAACGCACCACCTCCGGCACCCCCAAGAAGGAACACTACACCGGTGCAGAATGATACGGTCCAATCACTTCCAGTGGCCAAGGAGGAAGACATGGTGGTGGACCAGCTGAAGAGGACATTGACTCGTGCCAGTGTGTGTCACTTACTTATGGAATCGAAGAGGCACCGAGAGGCGGTGGCTAAACAACTGATGGAGATAGATGCCAACCTTACTATGTCCCCCAACGAGGTGTTTGCAATGATTAGGGGAGTGGATTTAAAGGCCAACAAGGCCTCGGAGATCAGTTTTGGGGCAGAAGACCTCTCACCAGAAGGGGTTGATCACAACAGGGCTCTGTACTTAAGGGTTGAAGTCATGGATAAAGTGATGCAGAGTGTGATGGTGGATGACGGCTCGGCCTTGAACATCTGTCCTTCTCAGATCCTGCCTTTCTTAGGGGTGAGTACTGAAGCTCTTTGTCGGTCCAACACCGTAATTAGAGCTTATGATGATAGCAAGAGAGCTGTGTTGGGAACCTTCGAGACCGAAGTCAAAGTGTGGGAGGTTAAGTCAAAAGTACTGTTTACCGTGATCGACATTCCTGTCACCTTCTCGCTGCTCTTAGGGAGACCATGGTTCCATGCTCTAGGAGGAGTTCCATCGACCTTGCATCAGAAGGTGAAGTTTTTGATCGAGGGAAAAGTAGTAACTGTTGAAGCAGATGAACCTTCTGTTGTAGCTGCATTGAGTGCTACCAAATAGCAGATGATGGGATTTCAGGTTGCTATGATCTCTGACAAGCCTGAGTTTCCAGACTGGATTCACAGGTACTTCGCCAAGCAGAACTATGAATTGGGTAAAGGATTAGGGGCCAAACAACAAGGTGCCCCTGAATTCAATATTGAAGCTGGCAAGTACCATCAGTTTGGGCTGGGGTATCATGAGGGAAGGCCTAAGCAAGAGCGGAAACGTGTGAACTTAGTGGACACTTTCGTCCGGGCCACGGAATCAGTGTATGACGGGACTCTTGAGCCCATAATTGTTGAGGGAGGTCAGCTCCCAGGATTCGAAATTTTTGCTGATATGGTTGATTTAAGCAAGTATGGAATTGAGCCTATTGTGAGCATGCTGCGAGCCAGAGCTAGGGATGAAAGCAAGGAGGTTCAGAATCAGAAGGCTGTTGATCAAGTTAGGGTTGAATTCGGAGAAAAGGGAGAAGCCTTTAGGAAGACTGACTTGGTGAGAGGCGAGATGGAAGTAGGCATGGGGGCCATCACAAGAGCATTATCGACTCTAATGAAGCCAAATAAGGGTTCATAAAAGGAGGTGCTACCTGCTGAAAAGACACATGAAGAGCTAGTGGAGGAAGCTGTGAAGGAACTCACCAAGCTAGTCATGAGGGGTAAGGCTGAGACACCAAAGGAAGAGCTGACTGAGAAGCAGAAGGAAGACCTAGAAGGAGACCTGGGGTACCTGTTTGAAGAATTTGACTGTGCTGCTGTTGACGAAGACCCTCCGCATATGGAGGATGGAAATTTTTTAAATGTGTCTGCTTTTTCTATTTTTGATGTGAACAATTCTACCTACAAGGCACACAATGCAATAAAATCTGATTTTGCTTACTTGTGTGATGTTTTTCTGGATGGAACTATGTATACATATAAACATTCATTTAATGTCTTTAGCATACATGATGCATCATTGCATGAAATGAATCTAGGGACAGATGATGAACCAAAGATGGTATCCGTCTCGAATGACCTCACGCCTGACGAGAGGAAAGAACTAGTAAAAATTTTGCAAAAACACTTCAAAGCCTTTGCTTGGTCCTACAATGACATGCCTGAGGTTGACAGGGAAATTACAGAGCACAGAATCCCGAAAGATCCGAAGATGAAACCTACTAAGCAGAAACTCAGACGACTTTGACCAGAATGGGCTGAAAAGGTTAAGGAAGAAGTAGCCAAATAGATAAAGGCAAAGTTCTTAAAAGTAGTAGAGTACCCGGAATGGTTGGCCTACATCGTGCCAGTTGTGAAGAAAGATGGCCAGGTTAGGGTTTGTGTGGATTACCGAGATCTGAATAAGGCATCTCCCAAAGATGACTTTTCGCTCCCGCATATTGATATCTTGATTGACAGTGCCGCCAGGGCAGCTATGTATTCCTTTATGGACAGGTTCTCGATGTATAATCAGATCCTGATGAATGTAATTGACAAAGTGAAAATGGCCTTCATCACAGAGTAGGGGGTTTACTGCTACAGGGTCATGCTTTTTGGGTTGAAGAATGCCGGGGCGACTTATCAACAAGCTGTTACAACACTTCTACACGACATGATCCATAAGGAGGTCAAGGTTTATGTGGATGATATGTTAGTCAAATCTATGACCCTAGAGGAGCACCCAGCTATCATGGATAAATTTTTAACCAGAATCAAGAAATACAATCTTTGCCTCAATCCAAAAAAGTGTGTATTCGAGGTGACCTCAGGGAAGCTGCTTGGTCATGTAGTCAGCCAGAAAGGAATCGAGATGGATCCAGACAAGATCAAGGCCATCAGGGATATGCCGGCACCACAATCAGAAAAAGAAGTAAGGTCATTTTTGGGTTCACTACAGTATGTCAGTCGGTTTATTGTAAGATTGACAATAGTTTGTGAGCCAATTTTCAAACTTCTGAAGAAGAACCATCCAGTAGAGTGGAATGAACAGTGTCAGATAGCCTTCGACAGAATTAAAACTTATTTAATGAACCCCTCCAGTTCTAAAACTGCCGATACCAGACAAGCCTTTGATTCTGTACTTGGCCATTGAAGATACTTTTGTGGGAGCCATGTTGGTACAAGAGCAAGAGGGTGGACGTGAACATGCGATCTATTACTTGAGCAAGAAGCTACTCGAGTATGAGACTAGGTATATGATAGTAGAGAAGACCTGTGCGGCTATGGTATGGTTGACAAAAAAGTTAAGGCATTACTTCCAATCTTATAAGGTTCAAGAGGTAGCCAAAGTGAATCCCATGAAATATTTATGTCAAGCTCTAGTGTTAGTGGGGAAGTTATCAAGGTGGTTACTTTTGTTGTCGGAGTTCGATATAGAATATGTGACAAGGAAGACAATCAAGGGAAGAGCTGTAGCGGAGTTTCTAGCCAACCAGCCGATAGATTCAGACTATGTGGAGAACTTAGACTTCCCCGATGAACAACTGGCGGTGGTAGAAGAGGGGTCAAACAGATGGGTAATGTACTTCGATGGAGTGGTGAACAAACACAACGCAGGCTTGGGGGTAATCATTGCTACACCAGAAGGATAAATCATTCCTCTAGCAAGACGGCTTGACTTTCAAGTGACCAATAATAGGGCAGAATATGAAGCATGTCTCTTTGGTATTGATGCTTGATCACATTGGGGACAAATAAGGCGTTAGTTATTAGAGATTCAGCTTTGGTGATTCGGCTGGTTACCGGAGACTGAGAAATAAAAGAAGAATCACTCTGGCCTTATGTCGAGATGGTTTGGGAAAGGGCAAAGGTATTTAGCCATTCTGAATTCTAACATGTGCCGAGAGAGGAGAATCAGATGGCAGATTCTTTGGCTACACTATCATCAATGTGGGAAGGTCCCCGAAAACAATCAATATAGCCAGTCATCCTGGAAGTCACTCAGAATCCATGCTATTCATCAGTTAACACGGTCGCAACAATTGGGGCATGACCCTGGTATTATAATATTCTACATTTCATCCAGAATGGTTAGTACCCCGAAGATGCTAATGAGTCTGACATGGTTTCCCTTCGAAGATTGGCAGCAGAGTTCCGGATATTTGAGAATCAACTTTTCAAAAGAACAGCTAACGAAGTTCTTCTAAAGTGTCTAACGGAGGAAGAGGCAGTTGTGGTTATGAAACAGATACACTTCGGTACGTTTGGCCTGTATATGAATCGGCTGGCCCTGGCAAAGAAAATATTGAGACAAGGCTACTTTTGGCTCACTCTGCAAGCCGACTGTATTAAGGAAGTTAAAAAATTCCATGAATGTCAGGTGTACGGGGACCTCAATCATCTTGCCCCACTTGAACTTCAAGTATCTTCGACTCCATGGCTGTTTGCAGCATGGGGCATAGATATAATTGGAGAGATAAGGCCACCTACCTTAAACGGACACCGATTCATCATTGTGGCAGTGGATTACTTCTCTAAGTGGGTCAAAGCCGAATCATTTGCAAATATCAGTGCTAAGAAGATGGCCAAGTTCATATAAAAGAACATCTTTGCAAGATATGGGATCCCTCATCATGTCATGACTGATAATGGGGTACAGTTCTAAGGGATGATGGCACAGTTGTTCCAAGAGAAGGGGGTTGAACACCATAGGTCGTCCCCGTATCACCCATTAGCCAATGGGGCGGTGGAAGCAGCCAATAAGTCCATAAAGAAGATTTTATCAAAAATGGTGGTAAAATATAGAGATTGGGCCAACATGTTACCATTGGCCTTGTGGGGATACCAGACAAGCATTATAACCCCTAGCGGAGAAACTCCGTATTCACTGGTTTACGAGATGGAAGCAGTATTGCCAGTTCAGATGGAAGTCAAATCATTAAGGGTGGTTATGGAGGCATAGTTGCCAGAATCTGATTGGCTCCAATCGAGACATGAACAGTTAGCATTGATTGATGAAAGCGTCTTAGGGCCTTAGACCGTTTGCAAATGTATCAACAACGAATGGCTAGGATGTACAACAAGGTTCATCATCAGAAGCGTCCGTTCAAGGCAGGGGATTTGGTACTCAAACAGACGAAACAGACCAATACGGATGTACGGGGGAAGTTCATGGGAAGGTCCGTATGTAATCAAGAGGGTATTTTCGAAGGGGGCTGCAAAGATTATGGACATGGACGGGAATGAATTTGTCAACCCCATCAACCAGGATAATCTGAAACACTACTATATGTAAAAAAAAGGGTCCGGTGGGTTGAAAACTAAAAAGGCGATCCATGCAAAAGTTAGGACAGTCCGATGGGTCGAAAACCGAAAAGGCGATCCATGCAAAACTTAGGATAGAGAGGTGAGGACTATCAGCTGTAAAATCTGCAAAGACTGGTTGGTGGCAAATGTGGGTTCAGTCAAGACGCATACCATCAATGATTCTATCCATAGTTTCATTTCATCATTTTGATGAACATTGTGCTAGAACATTATTTATGAATGAATGAATGAATGTTCGGTTCTGTTCGTTTAAATGTTCCAAGTTTAATTGCAATTTAGATTATTTTGTGCATATCTGTCTTTACATCTTTTACATATCTCACATCCATAAATTGAACATGCATATAAAAAAAAAAGAGTTTGCTGAATTGAAAACCCAAAAGGGCAGTTCAGGCAAAAATAAAGACAGTCAGATAGGCCGAAAACCCAAAAAAGGGGCGACGTATGCAAAAATTAGGACAAGAAAAACAAAAACAGAATAAAAAATCATACGGCAATAATCAATCCTGATACATCACTAAGTCGGGCCTATGCAAGGGCCGAAATGTGCAAAGAAACAACCCACAGATGGATCAATACATCACAAGTAGGGAGCGGAGAGGTGAGCCTAAGAGGAGTCAAAGCCGGTATCGTCGTCATCATCTCTGTCATCTCCTGCCTCGTAGTCCTAGCCCTCACTCATATCTTCACTGGCATCTCCCATCTGGGCATCCCAACCGCCCGCCTGGTCTCTGAAAGTCTGATTCATGACTTCCAATTCGGTGACCCAACGCCGCAACTGATCATTCTCGGCCCTCAATCGAGCGGACTCATGGTGCTCCATCCCGATCATCGTCTGCATCAAACGAAGCATGAGTAACATCACAATTACATGCATATGCATCTATACATACATGCATACATCTAGACATAAGCATAAAATCAACTATAGGTACTTACTGTCAAAGCGGCATTGTCCCAAAAAGAGAGCGCCCTCAACGGATAAATGGCCTGGCCCATGTATATACCCTGCATCACTGGAATCTACGAAGATCGCAATTCAAGGGATTTAGCTAACGACAGATAATCAGGAAAAGGAGCAAGAATAAATAAGGGAGGAAACACTCACATGCGTGGTGTCGGGAGGAATGGATGGGGAAAATTATGGTCCTGGAGGTGGAGATCGGCCCCATAAGAGTACCAGGAATCGTCAAATAGTTGAATGGAATCTTTAATCGGGAACTCAAGCTGACCATGTACATACCCGATCTCAGGAGCTTGAGGTTGGGGGATAGGGATGTCCTCCGCTCCGGCAACAGAACCTACCTCAACAGTCCGAGAAGCAGCAGTACCAAACCTCTTGCCTCTCCCTCTGGCAGATGAAGACGGGCGAGCACGCCCACCTCCCGTAGACGGGTTGAATCAGTTAAAAAGAATGACGTTAAAAAAAAGAGTTAGTAAATACCCCAGCATTAGCATCAATAGATGGCGGAAGCAGATGAATGGCGATAAAATGATTATAATCGCCATCCACGTTGCTAGCCTCATATTCAGCGCCATAAAGGTATGGGTGCAACTCCAGGGACAGAAGATGAGGCCAGAATAATCCCACCAGCAAGGCGGTAGGAATCCTACGTGCGCTGGGACCGGAACGCTAGTCGTGAGTCCTTTCACCCAGGAACCACTCTTAACCATATGGACACTCTATCACGAAGCGCCTACTCGATAACGCCTATGCATTACGAAGCGCCTGGGGCAGATCATCGCCCTCCCATCTCCAAGGAGCCTTGACGATCTGGAACCAGAAAGTTAGAGCATCATTAAAAACAAAAAAAAAAGGTATACCCCTTTGAACGTGATCTCCCTCAAGGCCTGGCAACACTCCGCCTCATTTTTGTTGACCTCACTCCAGACGAACCCCATATACCGTCTGAGGCAGGGGAATTCAGCCAGTTTATACCCATCAGGAATCTACACTACTGGGGGCGGAACGAAATGGAACTCGTAGACCCAGATCTGCAAAAAGGGAAAGTGAAAACCAGAGCTAAAAAATAAAAATATAAATAAATAATAAAAATAATAAAAATATAAATATAAATAAAAATATAAAAAAAGAGGATCCAAAATACTCACATGTAGCAGAATCCAAAAAGCCTTCAACTCCTTATAAAAGCCTCGGACACAAAGATCCAGGGCATAGTAAAGCTATGCCAAGGCCGCCCGAGCCCAATTAAGAGTCCTTACAGACTCCAGGTCAATCAAGGATGGCAACACAGCCAGATTTAGACTGATCCGGCCCATGGGAAAAAGAGTGGTGGAAAGAGCATGCAACAAAAAGGCTCTAGCATACTTCCTCTCATCGGTCGTCTCAAAACTAGCCACCTCCAAGAGCGCACGCTGTCGCCCGAGCCAGTAGTCCTGGAGACTCCTACACTGAATCCAGCTATCTGGGGAGTCGATCTCGATAAGCAACGATACTAACTCCTGATGATAGCCTCCATGTGTGAAGACTTAATTAAAGTGTATCGTATGTCCGGAGAAAGGAAGACCGGTAATGGCAACGATGTCCTCCGGAGTCACTGTGTACTCTCTAGAGGGGAAATGGAATGTGTGGGTGGAATCCATCCACCTCTCTAGGACTGCAGCTAGAAGTCCTCGGCTCGTGCCAAGGGTAGTAATGGACATACTGCGAACCAACCGATGCAAACCAGTAGAGTTCACAATATCTCTCACTCCTTGGGGGCTCGTCTATACCACTGCAAGGCCTCCATGATGGATCCACAACCGCAATGGTCGCATCTCACTTGCAAAATCAATAACCAGGGAGTTTATAAGCTTTTCAAAACGCATATATATTGTAAAAGTCGAAGAAACGCCATTGAAATCACGAAAAATCAACGGCCTGGAATCTATGGGCTACAGCCGCCCGGCCATATGTCACAACTGCGTGGCTATAACCCTCATGATCACAGTTGCACGGCTGTGATCTTGTATGGGGTAGCTGTAGCTGCAAATTTTCGTCCAGCCCCATTTTTTTCGTTTTTTCGGTTAAATCTTGTCCTAACTCAAGCCAAATCAACAAATAAACATCCTAGGGGCATATCTACTCAAATCAAGCATCAATTTCACCTATTTTCTCTAATTTTACAGAAATTTCAAACTTGGAAAAAGTGGAGAAATTTGAGAAAAATAACCAGATTCATGTAAGCATGGTTCGAAATTTGGAGTTGGATGGGCACTAGGGTATCGATCTTCACCCCGCAATACTCATCATCCTCTTTTAGCCCATAGATACACTCCATGGGTTCAAATACTGGAGTAAAATTTCCCTCTAGAATGAAAAACCACGTTTGAAACACGCGTTGGGCAGCAGGAACGGGCCGGAGGACTCTATGCATCTTTCACCTCATGATTTGCGATTTGGGGCAAGAAAATCACTAAGAGAAGGAAGGATTTTTGGTTTGAGAGAAATAATTATGTTTTCATTTCTGTGGCTTTTAAAAAGCCATCTAAGACCCATCATTAAAGCCTAGCGGCTGTAGTTTAAAATCACTACAGCCGCAGGACTGTAGTGTACAGCCGCTCGGCTATAGCTTATTTCTTTGCAAAATGCTTTTCTTTTCGTTTTTTAAAACTTATTCTATGCCAATTCAATCCCAAGAAAGGTAGTTTTCATGTCTTGCAGGTGTCAAGGGGCAGGGTATTCGACACATATTCATTCTTGATCGAAGGGGAAAAAATTTTTGTTTCCAAGATTGTCAATCAAGGAATGAATACGCGCCTAAAACAACTGCAAAGCTTCGAGAGAGATGATCAAATTTCTCAAATCACCAAAGCATTTTTTCCTCGGATACACTAATCTCACGGGAAACACAATTACTCTTCCCTTCAGTGACACAGGCACCACTAGAAGTGAAGTGATGGAAATACCCTCCTGTTAGTAACAAAACTACCAGATGGCCAAAAAAACTTCCCTTTAGCAACACCAGCTATATGGAGGACCACATCACTAAAATATTTCTTCCCCTAATGACACAAGCTCCACTAGAGGCAAAAATACCAAAATACCCCCTTTGTTGGTCACCAAACAGTCAAATGACCAAAATACCCTTTTAAAAAAAAAGGGGAACTAAATCATCAAAACTCATTCCTTTTCGTGACGTAGGCCCCACGAGAATTCAAATGACCAAAGTACCCTTCCTTCAAAGGGTGCCGAATTCCCAAGCTACAAAATCACTAAAATACCCTTTCCTTTCATGAACATCAAATGGCAAGGAAAATTCAATCTGGGCAAAGTCCTCTGCTTCGCAATGGAGTCGAAGCACAACCCTATAAAACCAATACAATCTGGGCAAGGTCCTCTGCTTCGCAATGGAGTCGAAGCACGACCCTAGAAAACCAATACAATCTGGGCAAGGTTCTCTGCTTCACGATGGAGTTGAAGCACGTCCCTAGAGAACATCAAACCAATTCGAGCAAAGTCCTATGCTTCGTAACATAATCGAAGTAAGTCCCCGGAGAATCAAATCAACCTGGGCAAGACCACTGTTTTGCAAAACAACCAAGACAAGTCCCTACAAACATCAAAGCTGGTCGACGCGGGAGGAGCCACCAGGTACGTCCTCTTCTCCTTCTCACTGTGCTCCCTATTGCGAGACCAAACTCAAACCGGGCACAAGCACCCGTTCAAGTCTACTTTGGCCATACGAGGAGCAGGCTATGAGCATGATTTTTTTCCGACTAGGTGATGAAAGTCATTATTACCTTTTTCACGGATAAACGTGAAGCGGATTCGAAACGACCGATATAATGTTTGAAATGTCTCGGGTGACCCGAATGTGTGTGACAAGTCTTGGTACAGAACCCCAAAGAAGTTCGAGTGGAGTATTTAAGAGAACCGAGGAAAAGAATGAAAAATAAGCAAAATAGGCTAATCTGGTCACTACAGCCGCGCCCCTGTAATACAGCCGCACGGCTGTAATCATCAGATTTACTTTTTTGTTAAAAATCACCATTTAATCCGGATTTTATAAACAAAATAGGAGATATAAAAGGATTATGACCGGGATTAGGGTTACACAACAGACAAAGAACATAGAGAATAGAGAGAAAGGAGAAAAAACACATCCACACTTAGGGTTTTTGAGAGGAAAGATTAAAATTGAGCGTTTTAATCCTAAATAATAAAAGAAATCTTAATAAAAACCCATTTAAATCATCATAACTTTAGAGGGATTAGTTTTCTAGAGGCATTCTTAGACCATGATGACTCATTCAAACTCATTTGGGGTTCCGTTCGGGCTTCGAAAATCGCATAAGCTTTTGGGTTGTTAGTGATTACAAGGCGTTCTTGGCATCCCAATTCATCCCTGGTGGTCCAAAACACTAGAACACAGACAAGGTACATTCTGAGAGGCCTTAGAAATCCATTTTTCTTTCATTTTAATTGATGTTTGTTGGTGTTTTTGAATCTTTTATGATTTTGGAAGTGGTTTTGATTACAGCCGCCCCACCTATGATTACAGCCGCTCGGCTGTAACCTACAGCCGCGCGGCTGTAAACTATAGGGGTGCAGTTGTAATCTCTAGATCACAGCCGTGCGGCTGTAATCTACAGGGCCAGAAGCTTGAAATGCCCCGAATCAACCGATAACGCTTCGTTTTAAAATTAAATGTGTTTTTCATGATTATTATCGATCCAATTACATTCATGTATGCTTAGATTCTCGGTTTTCTGATTTTAATTAATGGATGTAATTTCAAGTTTGGTAATTTTGGGTGATTAGTGATTTTCAGATTTGTTTCGATCCGTTTCGGATCCAATGTGTCGAATTTAGTGTGTTTCCAGAAATCCCAGATCGCCCAAAATCGTTAAACTTGTAAAACGATTTTAAAAGACGAGAAAAGAAGGCTGGATTGAATTCTGGAGCACTACAACCGCTCGGTTGTAGTTCAGGAGGTAAAATTACAGTTTTGCCCTTTTGGGCCCTGTGAGCGGATGACGTTTTTGACGGAACGTGAGACTCCCTTTTAGAAGGGACACCACGATCTCAGGCGGGCCCCTCCCTCGCATGGGGGGTTTTCATGAATGGAAAATCGGTTTTGAAAAATAAATGGAATTGATTCTTAAAAAAACCGAGACCTAAGTCTCGATGAATATTGTAGAGTCGCCACCCGGCTCAGCTCAACCAGGAAATTTATAATGCAGCTGAACCGGACGAACGGCAGCTACACTATCCAGAGATTCGGGTCCGGACAAGTCCCTTATTTCGTGTCTAATTAAAATAAATATTGAGTCAATGTTCATAGATGGTATTTCAAATTCTAAAGTCAATTTTATTGTATTAAATAGACATACAGCGCGTATACAGGTTAAAGTGAAAGTAAATAATTAAATTATTACAACCCGATCGAATAAAAGACACAAACTCTCGCCTCACTTTTACAAACGCCTAGAATACATGATTTATCTAGAAAAATACAACCGCCTAGGATACACGATTTAATCTATTAAATTACATCCAAAATGAAAATAAAAGAAATTAAAACCTACAAAACAGAGGGTTAGCACAATTTACGGCACGCCATAAGTTGGACTTAAATAGGACAGAATTGGGAAATTAAGAATTAGGGGCATGCATTTAGGGGAATAATTGGGTTGCCTCGGCTAGCTGGCCCGGTTAGACCTGGAAAACATTTTTGAAACGTCCCTGTATTTTGGTTTTTGTGGGAAAATCATTTTGAAAACAATTTTTCCGGTTTACATGCATTTTTTACATGTGAGGTGAGTCGGTTTTGGGGAGAACTGGGTCTCTGTCGTGGCATTGTTATAAATACAATTTTACTGAAAATTAAATCTATGGTCGTGGATGCACACAACAAAATTCATTTTGATGATTTTTGGGGTTTTCTGAATTTTTAGGGATTTTTGGGAAATTTTTGGGATTGAAAACAGAAATTCTGATTTTGGAAACACGTTACAGTTATGCGACTGTAAGCGACCCAAAGTTAGAATCTCGCCAAAACTTTATTTGAAGCAAACTAGAAAGAAAACACCTGGAAATCAAGAACAATCGTACGACTGTAACTACAGTCGTACGACTGTTCATCAAACTCAAGAACTGTCGCACGACTGTTCTTGATCTCCAGAAATAGAAAAGCCAAAAAACGGATAAAAATGGCACAAAACCACACTAATCACCCAGAAAGCTTGTAAAAGAAAGGGGAAAAGGAATGGCTACCTCTTAGGCGTGCATCCACCATCGGATTGACCCCTGGCGTCACTCCAATCCACTAAAATCCGCACTTTTTCTCCTTGCGTTAGGGTTAGAGACTTTGGGTCCAAAGATTTCCAAAATGCAAGGGTTTTTGATGATCAGTTTCTTTCTTTCTTTCTGATTTTCTCATCTCTTCTCTCTTCTCTCTCTTTTTTTTCTTTTTCTTTTTTTTTTCCTTCTCATTTTCTGCTGTCCGCCTCCCCCCCTTTTTTTCCCTTCTGTTCTCTGCTTTTAAGGTATGGTTTACGATCCACAGTCGTATGACTGTAGTTAATTACAGTCGTATGACTGTAGTTAAAGTCGTGCGACTATTTTTTTTTTGAAGGAAGTAAAATTCCAGCGCTTACAGCTGCCCCTCGTGTGATCAAATTCACCACTTGATCTTAGTCTGGGATAGTCGATGTGAATTTGAGAAACACGATTCAAAGCACTGCATACACAGGAAATAAAACATGCAACTGAGTTGCTGAAGCTTCACTGCTGTGGTGACGTGTTGAGTTGATTAGAATAAGCTGATATCGGGTCTATGTTACTCGAGGCAGAGTTGATGATGAAATAAGCCGATATCAGGTCCAAGTTACCCGAGGCAAGGAAAATGAAATGCGGGATTTGCATTGGCTTTAAAGATCTCGGATCTTGCTTGAATTGATCTTCAAGAATCCAAAATCTGACTTGGGCGATTTTCAAGGATTAAGAATCAGGCTTGAAAAGGTTTCAAGGATTCAAAATCATGCTTGAGGAGGTTTGCAAGGATCGGGAATCATGCTTGAAGAAGTTCAAGGATTCGAAATCTAGCTTGGAGAGGTTTTTATCAAGGATTGGGAATCTTGCTTGAAAAAGTTCAAGGATTCGAAATCTAGCTTGGTGAGTTGTTTATCAAGGATTGGGAATCTTGCTTGAAAAGGTTCAAGGATTCGAAATCTAGCTTGGCGAGGTGTTTATCAAGGATTGGGAATATTGCTTGAAAAGGTTCAAGGATTCGAAATCTAGCTTGGATGAAATAATGGGTTTGATGTAGAACTAAGCCGATATCAGGTCTAGGTTACCAGAGGCAAATCTGCTGAAATTTTGAGGATTTGAAATCTTGCTGGAATTGGATCGGATCGAAATGATGAAATAAGAGGTTCAAGGATTTGTAACCATGCTTGAACGTAATAGAGTTCAAGGTTTCAAAATCTGGCTTGAATGAAGAAATGGGTTCAAGGATCTGTAACCATGCTTGAACGCAATGGAGTTCAAGGGTTTGAAATCTGGCTTGAATAGAGAAAAGGGGTTCAAGGATCTGCAACCATGCTTGAACGTAATGGAGTTCAATGGTTTGAAATCTAGCTTGAATGAAGAAAGGGGTTCAAGGATTTGTAACCATGCTTGAACGCAATGGAGTTCAAGGGTTCAAAATATGGCTTGAATGAAGAAAGGGAAGGATTTGTAACCATGCTTGGATGTAATGGAGTTCAAGGGTTTGAAATCTAGTTTGAATGAAGAAATGGGTTCAAGGATCTGTAACCATGCTTGAACGCAATGGAGTTCAAGGGTTTGAAATCTGGCTTGAATGAAGCAAGGTGTTCAAGGATTTGTAGCCATGCTTGAACACAATGGAGTTCAAGGGTTTGAAATCTAGCTTGAATGAAGAAAAAGGGATAGCTTTAGGAATGATAATTTTGATGTTGGCTTGAGGATGAGTATTTATCCCTTGATCGATAATTTTGGAAACAAAAATTTTTGCCCTTTCGATCAAAATATTAATACGGCTTGATCATTCTGCTCCTTGGAGACTTGATGTGTTGAGATTTTTATTTACGCTGACGCTTAAGGTCCAATGGATGCTCCAGCGTTGTGCCGTCTCTGCTTTGAAAGCGGTCCTGGTTCAGAATAGCCCGATGATAATGATGGATTCCTATGCTTAGGTTGGTTGTGGTATGTATGTGCATGTATATGCTTCAATGTGTGCATGTGCAAATGAACTTTTGAAACTGCATGTCGCGCCATTTTGCTCGATCTTGACATTCCAAGTTCTTGCTAGGGAAGATATGTTGTGTGATTGTCCATAGCTGGAGAAGAAAAATTTTGGGTGCAATGTAATTCTTGCGATCCCGCCAGGGATATATGATGGCTAATGAGGAAGCATGATGACTGTTGGAGCGAAAGTGACGATCTCTTGGTAACGATGTCGTTGAGAAACAATGTAAAGGATCTTGTTAGGGATTAATGAAATGTTCCTGGTAGGGGAACGATGGAGAGGTTTTGCCTCCTCTGCCCCTAGGCTTCATGAGTTTGGGAGTGCTCTAAATTTTGCCTGAACCGCCCGAAGTGGGTTTTCAACTCAGCGAGCTGCTCTAACTTTTGCCTAAGGCAACTTTTCGGTTTTCACCTTAGCGAGCTTTTCATATGCCCTAACTTTTGCCTAAACTGCCCAATATGGGTTTTCAGCTTAGCGGGTTGCTGTAATTTTTGCCGAAGGCACCTTTTCGGTTTTCACCTCAGCGAGCTTTTTTTTTTTCCAGGATGTCGTGGAATTAGAAGAAGACTTCCAATTCAATACACCCTCTGATGATGAGATGATTGTGGGAAGTCTTGTAGAATTTGGTTGCTCCATTGTTGTTGCTGAAGCTCACAAGCGTATGGCCATATATGATGCACGATATGAATTCAATTTCAGGCAAACTTGGGAAATTTAAATGAACAGGGCAAGGCATTCATTCATTCATTCATTGATAATGTTTTAGCATAATGCACATTATATATGAAATGAAATTAAGGACAAGATGAGTATGGTATCCGTCTCGACCGAACCCACAACTGCCACCAACTGGTCCTTGCGGATTTTCCTGCTAGTGGTGCTCACCTCACTGTCCTAACTTTTGCATGGATTGCTTTCGTGATTTTCAATCCATCGGACTCCTCTTCTTTTTTTCTTTTTTTATTATTATTATTTTTCTTTCGTGGAGACCTGAGCCTGTCCCGATTGAAAGGGGTTGACGACTTGGTCTCTGTCTTTCTCTGTAGGACTGCTTCGATCCTACAGATTGATGGCTATGCTTTTTGATGTGCTTGTTAGCTGCTTGAACTATCCTGTTAGCTTATGGGTGGTATGGAGGCGATGCATGGTGCCTCTCTCCTTTATTCTGGAATGAACTTACGTTCTATTACCAGGGATGATATGGTGCGAAACATCATATTATATAGATGTATTCTTATTTCGAAACTTGAAACCATGCTCATTTTGTTTGTGTTGTTGTTGTTGTTTTTTTTTTTTTTTTTTTTTTTTACGTCTACAAAATTTCTGCTTAGCTAGACTTGTCCTTCGGATTCTTTGTAATTCCGCATCTTACGATCCTTTTTCGATCTTTAGGTGTGTCATCATAGGACTAGGCGAAGGCCTTCCCTGCTTTTAGGTATTTGCAATCTTTCTTTTCTTTCTCTTATCAGTCGTGAGGTCCTTCAGGACGGATGTCATTTTGGGATGTTCGTCTGTCCTTAGGTTCATTTCACATAATGATGTGTCATGTATGCTAAAGACATTAATTGAATGTTTGTATGCATGCATAGTGTTCCATCCATGAAAATATCACACAAATGATTGAAATCAAATTACATAACATTAAATGCCTTGTAGGCTGCATTGTTCACAAAACAAGATAAAGAACAAAATAGATACATTAAGATAATTCACATCCTCCACATGCAGAGGTTCTTCTTTTGCTGCTGCATCACCCACTTCGATTGGACTAGTCAAAGCTGGGTAAAGGATTGGTCTGCACACTGGGCTTCAAAGGTGGCTCCATGATTTTCCCATCCGCGATCAGTTGACAAATAGCCCTGAGTAGTTGCTTGCAGTCATTCGTGTGATGCCCCACTGTCACATGATAGGAGCAGAATTTGCCTTTATCTGTCTCAGCTGGCTTCTTGAACGGCTTCAAAGAACTCAAAAGGCCACCATTCTTGCATTTCACAAAAATCTTAGCCAAAGAAAGGGTCCACGGGGATAGGCCTCAATTTTGTGACTCTCTAGCTTGATCTCCTTGTTGGTGAGACACCACAGCAACTTCAGTTGGCTTATCCTCTAGGGATTGGTCACTCTTGTTTATGAAACCGAAACCGGATCCGCTGTTTGATACAATGGCAGTGGTCGATCGATACCCCAGACCATGCTTGAAGCTTCTGCTACCCTTTTAACTGGCTGCTTTTTCTTCTTCGTCCCTCTTAACCTTCATGGCCATGCTGTAGACCTCGCTGAGTTCATTGAAGGCATGGAATTTCATGTTGTCTCTATAGACATCCCTGGTGCCCTTAATCAATTTCTGAATCAGCTCGTCTTCATCAGGGCGATTCTTCAATAGGATCATCTTGTTCATCCACCTTTGATAATACTCATCAAAGGGTTCATTGAGCTTCTGCTTAACCCTTTCCAAGTCATATAGCTTCACTTGGATCTTTGTGTTGAAGCTATAGTATTTGATGAAGGCCACTGACAGTGTTCCCCAATCCGACTGTACTTCCTCTGTTAGAGAGTTGTACCAGTTCAAAGCTCCTTATTCTAGTGTTGTTGGGAAGAAGTTGACCAAATGCTATTTGGTAGCACCCACTATCAGAATTATACAGGCATAGAGGTTGATGTGAGCTTCTGGTGATCTGAGCCCTTGATAGGAAGGAATTTTGGGGACTTGGAAGTTTCGATGCCTTTGTTTATCATGGCATCCACATTGATGCCCTGCCTGGAACCCAAACTGATATTGGCTCCTTTTTCCAGTTCAACTAGCATCTCATCCAGCTCAGAGTATTTGGCTTTCATTTTCTGTTCCATAGTTGCCTCGATTTCCTACAGCTTTTCTATGCTGGCCGAAGTATCAGCCCCATGTTGAGAGGTCTCCTCTTCTCTTTCTTTCCCGGTTCCACCATTACCAGCTTCACCACTTTCCCTAACAACAGCCCTCAGTTCTTCCTTTAGCATATCCCAGAAGTCTTGGGATCGAAAGAAATCCTTTAGAACAATAGCAATGCTTGGCGTTTGATCAGCCATTGCTACTTCTTCCCCAGACTCTGTTGCACTGCTGGATTCGACTGATCTTTCGCACTCACGTGCTCTTGTAGCCCGGGCTATGGTTCTAGGACGCCCTAGTTTATTCTGCTTTAATGCACATAAAGATTGTTAGGGCTAAAAAGTGCATGGTTGGATGGTATGAATGATAATGCTTGGATGATGCTTCATGAATGTGGATGATAATGAATGACCTCTTTTTTTTATT
This sequence comes from Euphorbia tirucalli, assembly GCA_039660915.1. Classification (NCBI taxonomy): domain Eukaryota; kingdom Viridiplantae; phylum Streptophyta; class Magnoliopsida; order Malpighiales; family Euphorbiaceae; genus Euphorbia; species Euphorbia tirucalli. The sequence goes on along the minus strand of CM077639.1, from coordinate 55,571,470 downwards.
CTTTTTTTATTTATTTTGGACATTCCAAGTGCACCCAGTGCTATGTAAAAATGTCACGTGCGGACTGCCACACGGATAAAAGTTCAGTGCTTCTGGGCACCTAATGAATTTCATGAAATGGTCGCGTGTGTACCGACACATGGATGGAGTTCGATGCTTTGTAGGTCTATGAGATGATATGAAATGGTCGCATGGGACCGGCCCATGGATAGAGTTCTGATGCTTTTGAGCATATGATATGAAATGATGTTATGAGAGAGTCACACGTGGCGGGGACACGGATAGAGATTCGGCGTTCGGGGAACACCTTTTATGATTTGGTAGTGCTATGAAATGCCTCTAAATGTGTACTAACCCGGCACTCGGGGAGCGCCTTGAATAACGTAGTAATGTCATGAAGTAATCCAATGTGGATCACAGTGTTGTATGATGTTGATGACGAATGGGTATGATGTCATGAAATGTATCGTGTGGATTGTCACACGAAAATATACCTAGGACCATTATGGTCTCTATTGAATGAAATGATTTAGCGGAATGCCCGAATGGAATCCGGTGCATTGGCAAAACACGGGTATTTTAGGATACCCGATATATAATGGAATGATATGATCATGGTGGGCGTCCTTGGAATGCACCTAATTTAATTTAAGTGATATGTCGTGAATGCTTATGACACACAAAATGCAAATGGCTGCACAAAAACATGGTTAGGATGCATGACATACATAATGATGTTATGTATGCTTTGTGAAAATAAAATGTTAATCACGCAAATTAATGTTATGGCTGAAAAAGAAACAGTTAGTATGAATGGCAAGCTGGTGATTTAATGTTTTCACATGAAAATAAAATGCAAATGACTGTATAAAAATGTGGGTTAGTATCACACAAAAATGTTTTATGAATGGTATGTGTTGCTCGTGTATGGAAGATGATGATTATGGTATGTAGTGAAATGTCGAGAAGCGTGTAACATGTAGCACATGAAGCGAATACTTCCAACCTTATTTCTCCAAACATGGTCACTCTCAAAAATTTCTAACCGAGTCCTAGGCGGGGTTCACTTCGATCACCAACTGGGGGTGATGAAGGCACGATTTATTATATTATTTACACACGATTTATTCTGGTATCCTAAGGGAATCCAACTAGGGCTGCTTATATGAGTTCGGTCCAAGTCGGGTTAAAAGATCAAGGTTCCCACAGCAAAATATACTCCTCACTTCTCCCCACTCAAGGGTCCGAACGAAGGGGTTCGTACGAGGCTATGGGTGGTGTTTCGTCTCTGTGCCCCTAAGACCAGGAGGAACAAAGGTGACACTTCAACAATCCACTGGGCTAAAATGGGATACTAAATGTAATGCAAGCATGTCTAACTAAAAATGCAAAATGAAATACCAATCAAGAATCATCCACCTTATTTTAATTAGACACTTTTCAGGGCTTGTCAAATTCTTTTAAGTTTTTAAGAGAACTTTTTTTTTAAAATTCCCCAGCAGAGTCGCCACTGTGAGCGGACGACGTTTTCGACGGAACGCGAGACTCCCTTTCGAGAGGGATGCCACGATCTCGGGCGGGCCCCTCCCTCGCGTGGGGGTTTTTATGAATGGAAAATCGGTTTTGAAAAATAAATGGAATTGATTCTTAAAAGAACCGAGACCTAAGTCTCGATGAATATTGTACAGTCGCCACCCGGCTCAGCTCAACCAGGAAATTTATAATGCAGCTGAACCGGACGAACGGTAGCTACACTATCCAGAGATTCAGGTCCGGACAAGTCCCTTATTTCGTGTCTAATTAAAATAAATATTGGTCAATGTTCATAGTTGGTATTTCAAATTCTAAAGTCAATTTTATTGCATTAAATAGACATACAGTGCGTATACAGGTTAAAGTGAAATAGTGAATAATTAAATTATTACAACCCGATCGAATAAAAGATAAAAAATCTCGCATTACTTTTACAAACGCCTAGAATACACGATTTATCTAGAAAAATACAACCGCCTAGGATACACGATTTAATCTATTAAATTACATCCAAAATGAAAATAAAAGAAATTAAAACCTGCAAAACAGAGGGTTAGCACAATTTACGGCACGCCACAAATAGGACAGAATTAGGAAATTAAGAATTGGGGGCATGCATTTAGGGGGATAACCGGGTTAGCTCGGCTACCCGGCCTGGTTAGACCTGGAAAACATTTTTGAAACATCCCTGTATTTTGGTTTTTGTGGGAAAATCATTTTGAAAACAATTTTTCTTGTTTACATGCATTTTTTACATGTGAGGTGAGTCGGTTTTTGGGAGAACTGGGTCTCCGTCGTGGCATTATTCTAAATGCAATTTTACTGAAAATTGAATCTACGGTCCTGGATGCACACAACAAAATTCATTTTGATGATTTTTGGGGTTTTCTGAATTTTTAGGGATTTTTGGGAATTTTTTGGGATTAAAAATGAAAATTCTGATTCTGGAAACATGTTACAGTCGTGTGACTGTAAGCGACCCAAAGTCAGAATCTCGCCAAAACTTTATTTGAAGCAAACTGGAAAGAAAACGCCTGGAAATCAAGAACACTCGTACGACTGTAACTACAGTCGTACGACTGTTCATCAAACTCAAGAATAGTCGCACGATTGTTCTTGATCTCCAGAAACAGAAAAGCAAAAAAACGGATAAAAATGACACAAAACCACACCAATCACCTAGAAAGCTTGTAAAAGAGAGGGGAAAAGGAGTGTCTACATGTTAGGCGTGTGTCCACCGTAAGATTGACCCCTAGCGTCGCTCCAATCCACTAAAATCCGTACTTTTTCTCCTTGAGTTAGGGTTAGAGACTTTGGGTCCAAAGATTTCCAAAATGCAGGGGTTTCTAATGATCAGTTTCTTTCTTTCTTTCTAATTTTCTCTTCTCTTCTCTCTTCTCTCTCTTTTTTTTCTTTTCCTTCTTTTTTTCCTTCTCGTTTTCTGCTGTCCGCCTCCCCCCCTTTTTTTCCCTTCTTTTCTCTGCTTTTAAGGTATGGGTTATGATCTACAATCGTACGACTGTAGTTTAATTACAGTCCTACGACTGTAGTTAAAGTCGTACGACTAATTTTTTTTAAGGAAGTAAAATTCCAGCGCTTACAGGCCCCAAACTTGTAATTTTGCATCTTTTCCCTATTCAAAACTGATTTTTGGCGTGTTTACATTATTGGACCCTAGATAGATGTTTAATTTAGGCCCACCCACGAACGGGACCCTTGGGTCCTGGGATATTTGGTCCATTAAAAAGTTGAAAAATGCATGTAAATGAGCCAAATGGTTTTCAAAATTGGTTTTTTCATCCATAAAACCTACAGGGCGTTTCAAAAAACCATTTTCCAGGTCTAACCGGGCCGACCGGTCGGGTCAACCCAGTTACCCCCTATGCATGATCCTGTTTCCCAAAATACCCCTATTCTTTCCTATATGAGTCCTTGGTGTGTTTTATTTACTTGTGCTAACTGTATTTGGATACAGCTTTTATTTTTCTTTATTTTTATTTTTGGATGTATTTTATAGATTAAATCACGTATCTAGGCAATTGTACTTTTGTAGATTTTCGTGTATTATAGGCGGTTGTAATGGTGAGGTTGAGAGCTTTTTCTTTTTATGGGTTGTATAATTTGGCCTCTACTTTACTTTTACCGCACTTTTACTTTTCTGCACTTTATTTTGGTTTTTATATTTATGTCATTTGTATGAACATTGATTAATAATAAAAAGAAGTCTAATTTCACTTACTTGTATGATGTTTTTCTGGATGGAACTATGCATACATACAAACATTCATTTAGTGTCTTTAGCATACATGATGCATCATTGCATGAAATGAATCTAGGACAAATGATGATCTAAAAATGGCATTCGTCTCAAAAGACATTATGCTTGATGAGAGGAAAGAAATCATAAAAGCACTGCAAAAGCACGTAAAAGCCTTTGCCTAGTCCTATGATGACATGCCTGGGGTTGACAAAGAGATTGCAAAGCACAGAGTTCTGACGGATCCAAAAATGAAGCCTGTCAAGCAGAGGCTCAAAAGACTCAGATCAAAATGGGCAGAGAAAGTCAAGAAGGAGGTGGCCAAATAGATAAAGGCTAAGTTTCTGGAAGTTGAGGAATACCCAAAATGGTTAGCTAACATCGTACCAGTTGTAAAGAAAGACGGCCAATTCAGGGTTTGTGTGGACTACAGGGATCTGAACAAGGCATCACCTAAGGATGACTTCCCATTATCGCATATTGATGTTCTGATTGATAGTGCCGCCAGGGCAACAATGTATTCGTTCATGGACGAATTTTCAGGGTATAATCAGATTCTAATGAACATTGTCGACAAAGTGAAGACATCATTCATTACGGAATGGGGTGTCTATTGCTATAGGGTTATGCCGTTTGGGCTAAAGAACACCGAGGCAACTTATCAGTGAGTAGTCACTACACTTTTGCATGATATGATCCATAAGGAGGTCAAAGTTTATGTAGATGACATACTAGTTAAATCGATGACCTGGGAAGAACATCCCGCTATCTTGGATAGATTCCTAACTAGGATCGAAAAGTATAACCTCTGCCTGAATCCCAAGAAGTGTGTGTTTGGAGTTGTTGGGATTTTTCACCGGAAATCACCCGATAAAAGCGGAAGAACGCGGTGATTTCCTCAAATCCGGTCCCAGGAGCAATTGAAGCGGAAATTGAAAAACATAAAATTGAATAGAAAGAGATTGAAATTTCATACCAGAAAAATCTCTTTTAGAGACGGATGATGACTGCAGAACTCAATTTAGAATTCCTCCGCTCTCACGTACACGAACGCTTGGCAAATGCAACCCGTGCTAGCGATGGAAAAGCAAGAACCAAGGAGAGGAGAGGCTAGAGAATTCGGCTATGAGTGGTTTAGCTTAGGTTGGCCGAATTCTTCTAACCCTAGGTATTTATACCTAGGGTTGGCCGAATTCCATAAGGAATTCTGGCCCATCTTGGCTCCACTTTATTCTGCGCGGGCTTCCATGTTTTAATTTAGGCCCAGTCTAATTTTAATTAATTTGGTTCAAATTAATTCAAGCCCAATTTTAATATACCCATGTATTTAATATATTACTCCAAGTAATATATTATTTACATCCAAATTAAAATTGGTTTGACATTTAATTTAATCCATCAAATTAAAATTAACTCTGCACAAAATAAAATCATATGTAAACCCATACATATGAATATTTCCACCTAGGAAATAATTTCATAATTAATCCAATTAATTATGAAGAGCCAATTGAATATATTAATTTTATTATTATGACCAATTCAATTGATCTTTATAATATAATTAATACATACACACCTCTCCCTCCAATGTGTATACTCCAAGTATACATGCTATTCCTTAAGTCTGCATTCTATCGTTCTATGTGTACGATCCTGTGGGCCCATCTTTATGTTGGCAGCGGGCCTTTGGCCCGCAGACTGCAGTTGGGCTCTAGCAAGCCACTGCAGCCCCCAATTAAGATGGAGATGGCAGTCCAACTGATATCATAACCCTGTAGTTAGACTTGTACATCCCATGTCATTGATATCGGTGTCCAACACAGAGGCATGGATTGATCACCCTCTTTTGTGTTCAGACATTAACTTGATCCCGAATGTACTGATGCTCACAAACAAGTACCAACTTGTTTGGGTGTGGCCACACTCTTATCAGTCACATTCATCAAGAGGCCGGTGATATCTTCTCAGTTGGTTACTGAGTGACAAATCCCTTCTGCATATCCATAGTATTACCATGTTCAGTGACATACCCGAAAGCACCCATACTTGGCACGCTATTACAGGCCCTTTAGGCGTACCCCTAAGTATGCGACATCACATGTAACACCATCATATGGTCAGGTCAAAGGATCCATACAAGTACTACACGAGAATCCATTGTGATACCATACCATGTGGATTACTCGTTCAGTGGATCTATCCAGTACCATGCACCCAGGCATGTACCCATTAACTTGGTTGACATTCCATGTCCAATGACCGGTAAGACACCGCCATACAACCAGGTTAATGATAGTCTGTTGTTCCATTCATTCCCATGACTGGAACAGACTACGGATCTATTCATGGTCATATCGTTAACCCTATCCATGGTCTTACTGCTAAGTGCATGACACTAGTCGTCATGGATATGGATATGTCCATTGGATACTTCATTTACTATACTGCACAAGATAAATATAATAAATGAATTGATGCCTTTATTAATGACACAAATAAGTACAATACATAAATCCAATAAATGCACAGTACAAATACAAGGACCAATGCCTCGGGACTAGGGCATTTCCAACAGGAGTAACTTCAGGAAAGCTTCTCAGCCACGTAGTAAGTCAAAGAGGAATCGAAATGGATCTAGACAAAATCAAGGCCATCAGAGATATGCCCGCACCGAAGATAGAAAAGGAAGTAATGTCATTTTTAGGGTCATTACAATGTGTTAGTCGGTTCATCACGAGATTAATAATGGTTTGCGAGCCTATTTTCAAACTCTTGAAGAAGAATCAACTAGTGGAATGGAACGATCAATGCCAACTAGCCTTTGACAGGATCAAGGCTTATTTGATGAATCCTTTAGTTTTAAAACCTCCAACACCAAATAAGCCTTTGATCATGTACTTAGCTATCAAAGATGCTTTAGTAGGGGCAATGTTAGTATAAGAACAAAAGGACAGACGTGAACACACAATCTACTAGAGTAAGAAACTGCTTGATTACGAGACCAGATATACCGCGGTGGAAAAACTTGCACTGCTATGGTGTGACTGACTAAGAAGTTAAGGCATTTCTTTCAGTCGTATAAGATTCAGGCAGTGGCTAAGGTAGATCCAATGAAGTATTTATGCCAAAACCCCGCATTGGCCAGAAAACTATCAAGATGGTTACTCTTGTTGTCAGAATTTGATATTGAGTATGTAACGAAGAAAATGATAAAAGGGAGAGCTGTAGCAGAATTCCTGGCCAATCAGCCTCTGGAATCGGACTACGTAGAGAATTTGGAATTTCCAGATGAACAGCTGGCAGTGGTCGAGACAGAACTAAGCAGATGGGTGATGCATTTTGATGGTGCTGTGAACAAACACAGTGCAGGTCTGGGAGTAATCATCAGTACACCTGACGAAGAAATCATTCCACTAGCAAAACACCTCGAGTTCTCAGTAACTAATAACGGAGTAGAATATAAAGCTTGCCTCTTTGGAATTGATGCCCTAATCACACTAGGGGCACATGAACTGGTAGTTATCAGAGACTCAACTTTGGTGATCCGATAGATTGCCGGGGATTGGGAGATAAAGAAAGAATCACTCCAGCCATATCTCGAGCTAGTTTAGGAAAAAGTGAAAGTATTTGGTCAGTATGAATTTAGACATGTCCCGAGGGAAGAAAATCATATGGCTGTTTCCTTAGCTACACTCTCATCAATGTGGGAAGGACCCCAAAAGTATTCGATACAACCAGTGATCCTAGAAACTGCACAAAACCCTTGTTACCCAACAGTCAATGTTGTAGCAGCAGTGCAAGAACGTCCTTGGTATCATGATATTTTATAGTTCATTCAGAATGGGCAATACCTCGAAGATGCTAACAAAGCAGATAAGATGTCTCTTCGAAGATTAGTAGCACAGTTCAGGATATTCGAGAATCAGCTCTTTAAGAGAACCGCCAACTGCCTACTCCTGAAATGTTTAATAGAAGAAGAAGCGAAGAAGGTCATAAGACAGATCCACGCAGGAACCTATGGGCTGTACATGAACAGGTTAGCCTTAGCCAAGAAAGTATTAAGGCAAGGCTACTTTTGACTTACCCTGCAAGCCGACTGTATCAAAGAAGTAAAAAGATGCCATGAATGCCAAGTATACGGAGATATCAATCATCTCCCTCCATTCGAACTTTGGATATCATCGACTCCATAGCCATTTGCTGCTTGGGGGATAGACATCATTGGAGAAATAAGGCTGCCTGCATCAAATGGGCACCAATTCATAGTCGTGGCTATCGACTACTTCTCGAAATGGGTAGAAGCGGAATCATTTATGAATGTTATAGCTAAGAAAATGACCAAGTTCATCGATAAGAACATCTTTGCATGCTATGGGATCCCGCATCATGTCGTGACTGATAATAGGGTATAGTTTCAAGGGGTAATAGCATGATTGTTCTAGGAAAAAGGGGTTGAACATCATAGATCATCTTTGTATCGCCCGCAAGCCAATGGAGCGGTAGAAGCAGCCAACAAGTCTATGAAGAGGATCTTGTAAAAAATGGTAGTCACCTACAAAGATTGGGCCGACATGTTGCCATTTGCCTTATGGGGATACAGAACAAGTGTCAGAACATCTACCGGAGAGACACCGTACTCATTGGTCTATGGGATGGAAGCTGTCTTTGTTGGGATTCATCACGGGAAACCGACCGATAAAAGCGGAAATACGCATCGATTTCCTTGAATCCGATCCTAGGAGCTTAAGATGTGGAAATCATAAACTTAAAGCATAAAGAGAAAGTTTGAAAACTTACCACAAATTCTCTCTAAGAGACGAATGCGGACTACAGAAATCAAGTGTAGATTTCCTCCACCGATGCGTACACGAACGGCTCTCGGACTGAAACCTGTGCTAGCGACTCGGACAAATCAAGAAAAGAGGGAGAAAGGAGCGGCACACTTAAGACTTATGGCTATCCTCTATTTCTTTCCAAAAGAAATAAGCCAATTTCTCTCAAGTGGGCACCCAAGTTTCTTTCCAAAAGAAACGGTCCATTATTCAAAATTGGGCAAATTCTTTTCTACCCAAAAACAAAGAATAATGTGCGGCCAAGAAAAATAAGTTGTTGCTGTAACTTTTTTCTTTATTTTTTCTTTAAAAGAAAAATCAAATGGATGACAATAAGGTGGTAAAATTCCTTTTTACACCAAGTATGAGTCACCATCTTCTTATTGGTCCAAAGGAGGGAAAGTCCAACTTTACTTCCTTTGGTCCAAATGGTGACTCACAATACTCATCCATATCAACGGCCAACAACAAAAAAATGGTAGCCCATTTCTTTTATTTTTCACCAAGAAAAAGAAGAGATAAGCATAAAGTAGCAAAGTCCAAGTTGGCTACTCCTAAGTCAAACAATGACTCATCATTTTAATTCTTGTCCATAAGAATTGTCATCATCATTTTTTGTCCCAAAATGACTCGCAATTCATTCCCTTCCTTGCCAAAATTTCGGCCATCACAATCTCACATTATGTGGGCTTTTCATTTTTAAGCCCAAGCCCAATTTTAATTCCATTGATATAATTAAATTCAAATGCAACTTTAATTTAACATGTATGCAAATATATTATACCATATAATATATTACATCCATTTAAATTAAATTCATTTGACCTATTAATTTAATCAATGCATTAAATTAGACACATATAAAATGAGATGCATGTAAACCTATACATGTTATAATATTTTCACCTAGGAAATAATCTCATAAATTAATTCATTGAATTAATTAAGAGAATGCCGAAATAAATACTAATTATATTATTTTGATCAATCCAATTGATCTATATAATATAATTAATAAACCTCGCTCTCTTTAAACGTGTATACTCCAAGTACACACTTAATCCGACTAGTTAAAGTCCAGACGTTCAATGTATACGATCTGATGGACTCGTCTTTATGTTGGCAGTGGGCCAAGGCCCATAGACTAGTGGCGGGCTCTAGCAAGCCACTGCAGCCCCCATTTAAGACGGAGATAGCAGTCAAACTGTCACCGTAACCCTGTAGTTTGAACTTGTATGTCCCATGTCACTGATATTGGTGTCCAGCACAGAGGCATGGTTGATCACCCTCTATATGTGTCCGGACATTTACTTGATCCCGAATGAATTGATGCTCACAAACAAGATCCAATCTTGTTTGGGTGTGGCCACACTCTTATCAGTAACATTCATCAAGAGGCCGGTGATATTGTCTTAATAAACTACTGAGTGACATTCCCTTCTGCATATCCATAGCACTGCCATACTCACTGACACACCCGAACGTACCCATACTTGGCACCCTTTTACAGGCTCGTTATGCGTACATGAAAGTGTGCCACTTCACATGCAGCACCATCATATGGTCCGGTCAAAGGACTTATACAAGTACTACACGAGAATCATTTGTGATACTATACCATGTAGATTCCCGTTATGTGGATCGATCCAGTACCATACGCCTTTTGCATATACCCATTAACTTGGTTGACATTCCATGTTCTATGTCTGGTAAGACACCACCATACAACCAGGCTAATGATAGTCTTTAGTTCATTCATTCCCATGATTGGAATAGACTACAGATGACTTTATGGCCATATCGTTTTCCCTATCCATAGTCTTACTGCCATGTGCATGACACTTGACAACATGGATATGGATATGTCTATTGAATACTCTATTTAAAATATAGCACAAGACATATAATAAATAGATTAATGCCTTTATCTCTTAACACAAATTGTATAATACATAAAGTTTACATCAATGTACAAAGGTATTATACAAACACAAGGACCAATGCCTCAAAAATAGGGCGTTTCCAACAGTCTTACTAATGGAAACAAAGATTAGGTCATTGAGGATAGTCATGGAAGCGTAGTTGCCAAAGTCTAAATAGGTTCAGTCGAGATATGAGCAGTTGGCATTGATCGATGAGAAACGTCTTTGGGCTTTAGATCATTTGCATATGTATCAGCAGCGAATGGCCAGGGCTTATAACAGTAAGGTCCGTCATCAGAAACACCCACTCAAAGCCAACGATTTGGTACTTAAGAAGATGAAATAGACCAATATGGATGTATGGGGGAAATTCAAGCCTAATTGGGAAGGTCCATATATGGTCAAGAAGGTACTTTCAAAAGGTGCTGCGAAGATCATAGATATGGACGGAAATGAATTCATCAATCCCATCAATCATGACAAGCTCAGGCGATACTACATGTAAAAAAAAAGGTCCGATGGATTGAAAACCGAAAAGGCAATCCATGCAAAAATTAGGATAGTCCGATAGATTGAAAACCGAAAAGGCGGTCCATGCAAAAGTTTGGACAATAAGGTGAGCACCATTAGCGAGAAAATCTGGAAAGACTGGTTGGTGGCAGTGGTAGATTTGGTCGAGATACATGCCATTACTGATTCTGTCCTTAGCTTCATTTCATCCTTGATGTACATTGTGCTAAAACATTATTAATGAATGAATGAATGAATGCTTTGCTCTGTTCGTTTAAATGTCCCAAGTATGCTTGAAATTGAGTTCGTATGAATGAATGAATGCTTTGCTTTGTTCATTTAAATGTCCCAACTCTGCTTGAAATTGAGTTCGTATTATACATATATGGCTGTACGCATTTTCTGTTTGCATGCATCTCACTTTAAAAAATAAATAAATAAATAAAATATCCGATAAATCAAAAACCTGAAAAGGCAGTCTATGCAAAAGTTAGGATACAAAAAAAAGTCTGCTGAGTCGAAAACACAAAAGGGCAGTTTAGGCAAAAGCTAAGACAGTCCGATAGGCCGAAAACCCTAAAAGGCAGTCTATGTAAAAGTTAGGACACAAAATAAAACACAAGTCACACAATATCAGGTTTAGGCAATCCTAACTCCCTACAACCCGAGGCATCTCAAGGTCAGTGCCTCGCACTCACGGCGAACGTACCGAAACAACATGTGCAAAAATGGGCCCATACATGGGCAATACAAGCAAAGTAGAAGAATGAGCCCACATATGGGCTAGATTGTCAAAGAAGGAAAAGCAAGGATCTATAACCATGCCCCATCACCTTGATCATCCACCTGGTTCTCATCCCTAGTGTTCTCATAATAAGCAAGTCGCTCCTCCAATGAGTCCGCACACATCAAAAAAGCATGGTTCATTAGCTTTAGATCCATAACTAGACTGACTCATGATGCTGAATGCCAGATGCGGGCCATGCCATGACCAACAACGGAAACATCATGTCACATACATGCATACACTTGAAACATACACACACATATGCATACATGCATCAATGCTAGCTCAAGTACAAGTATTTACCGTCATCATCAGGTTGTCATGAATCGTGGGCATTTTGAAAGAGGAAATAGCCTAACACTGGGGCATCCCATGGGTTATAGCATCTAAATTAGAGCCACACGGTTCTAACTCTCAGGTATGAAGATTCTCTTAATTTTTAGAATTTCCAGTTATGCCAATATAATCCCGAGAAAGATACTCTTTACTTTTTACAGGTATCCAGGGGTAAAGCAATCAAGCCGTATTTATTCTTAATCGAAGGGGCAAAAATTTTTGTTTCCAAAATTATCGATCAAGGAATAAATACGCATTCTCGATCCAACTTTAAAATTATTGCCCCGCCGAGAGCCAACTTCAAACCAAAGCTCCTGGATCCAACTTCGAACCAATTCAAATTGGGCTAGACCGCTGCTTCACAGAGGAACCGAAGCAAGTCCCTGAAACAACTCAAATCAGGCTAGACCACTGCTTCGCACAGACACTGAGGCAAGTCCCTGAATCAACTTAACTCGGGCTAAACTGCTGCTTCAGACAGACACCAAGGTAAGTCCCTGAATCAACTCAACTCGAGCTAGACCACTGTTTCACATAGACATTGAAACAAGTCCCTGAATCAACTCAACTCGGGCTAGACTGCTATTTCGCACAGACATCGAAACATGTCCCTGAATCAACTCAAATCAGGCTAGACCGCTACTTCACACGGACACGAGGTAAGTCCCTGAATCAACTCAACTCGGGCTAGACTGCTACCTCGCACAGACACTGAGGCAAGTCCCTGAATCAACTCAACTCGGGCTGGACCACTTTTTCGCATAGACATAGAAACAAGTACTTGAATCAACTCAACTCGGGCTAGACCGCTACCTCCCACAGACACCGAGGTAAGTCCCTAAATCAACTCAACTCTGGCTAGACGGCTTTTCACACAGACATCGAAACAAGTCCCTGAATCAACTCAACTCGGGCTAGACCACTGCTTTGCAAAGGAATTGGAGCAAGTCCATGAGCCAATTCAACACAACTCCATCCATGACACAAGCACCATGGAGGACTAATACAGGAAAGACGCCAGGTACATTTTCTTTGCTTTTCTCACCGTGCTCTCTATCGCGAGACCAAACTCAAACTAGGTATAATATCCTGACTATGTTGACTTTGATCCTGCGAGGGGTAGCCTATGAGCACGAGTTTTCCCAACCTCTGTGATGAAAATCTTATGTTACCTATTAAGACAGATGAACATGAGTCAGATTTAAGAATGAGCAGAATGATGCCTGGAATTTCTCAAATGCTCCGAAAACCGAACAGTCCTCGATCTGAAACCCTAAGAAAGGTCCTTCGAGTGATTAAAGAGCTTAGACGTGTGTGTGGGATTTATGAAAAGCCTTGTTGGCTCTGGTTAGAGTCGCACGGCTATAAACAAGTGATCAGGTTACTTCCTAAATACCCAGCATTAGTCTTTGATAGGGAGTAGGATTACTGAATTAAGGGATAAAACCATGATAATTAGGGTTCGCAGAGGTAGAGAATACAAGAAACAGAACAATAGAGAATAGAATAAAGAGAATTCTAAGAAAAAAAAACCATTCAAAGAGAGAAAAAGAGGGAGAACCAAGAGAAAAAGACAAAAACAATAAGAATACAGACTAATAGGGATCAGGATAATAGGGATAGATCCAATCAGCTTCTGGGCATAAGTCAAGCCATGTACATAGACAAGGTTCTAAAAAGATTCAGCATGGATTAGGCCAAGAAGGGTTTCTTGCCATTGAGCCATAGGCTAAAACTTAATAAGAAGAACTGTCCTAAGAAAAGGGAGGATAGGGAGAACATGAAGTTGGTCCCATATGCCTCGGCTATAGGATCAATCATGTACTCCATGCTATGTACAAGACCTAATGTCACCTTTGCACTAAGTATGATGAGCTGATACCAGCACGATCCTGGCAAGGATCACTGGAAGGCTGTCAAAACAATCCTGAAGTACCTTAATCCGACTAAGGATAGCTTCTTAGTGTATAGGTCAGGAAGATCTGTTAGTTTCTGGGTACACTGATGTAAGCTTCCAAACAGACCGGGATGAGTACCAGTCACAGTTTGGGTACATGTTTATGCTGAATGGTGGTGTTGTAAGCTGGTAAAGCTCTAAGCAACCGACCATCACACACTCTACTACAAAAGCTGAGTACATTACAGCGTGTGATGCAGCTAAGGAAGCTGTGTGGATAAAGAAGTCTATCACTGAATTGGGAGTAGTGCCAACTATCCAGGATCCAGTTGATATCTTCTGTGACAATAATGGGGTTGATGCACAAGCTAAGGAGACTCGGTCACACAAGAACACGAAGCACATTCTTAAGAAGTTTCACCTCATATGAGAAATCATCTAGAGGGTGACATTTCATTATACATAGTGGAAACTGAGGACAATGTCGCAGATCGTTTAACCAAGTCACTAGCTCATCCCAAGCACAAGGGTCATACTAGATCTATAGGGATTAGCCCCATGCTTAGTTGGAACTAGTGCAAGTGGGAGATTTTTGGATGTGCCCTAGTCCCGAGGCATTGGTTCTTGTATTTGTATTATACATTTATTGAATTTATGTATTATACATTTTGTGTAATTAAATAAAGGCGTTAATCTATTATTATATATCTTGTGCTATGTTTTAAATAGAGTTCCAATGGACATATCTATATCCATGTTGACAAGTGTCATGCACTTGGCAGTAAGACCATGGATGGGGAAAACGATATGACCATAAAGAGATCCGTAGTCTGTTCTGTTGGGATTCGTCACGGGAAACCGACCGATAAAAGCGGAAATACGCGTCGATTTCCTCGAATCCGGCCCAGGAGCTTAAGATGTGGAAATCAAAAACTTAAAGCATAAAAGGAGGGTTTCAAAAACTTACCACAAAGTCTCTCTAAGAGACGGATGCAGACTGCAGAACTAGGGAAGCTGTGTGGATAAAGAAGTTTATCACGGAACTGGGGATAGTATCTACTATCCGAGAACCAGTTGATATCTTCTGTGACAAAGCGGGGCTGTTGCACAAGCTCTGTGCCTCGGTCACACATATACACGAAGCACGAACTCAGGGAGTTTCACCTATTGCGAGAAATCGCTGAGGGGGTGACATCTCATCACAAAGAGTGGACACCAAAGACAATATCGCAGATCTTTTGACCAACATGCTTGGCTATGCCTATGCACGAAGGTTGTACTAGATCTATAGGGATTAGACCCATGCCCAGTAGGTACTAGTGCAAGTGGGAGATTGTTGGAAATGCCCTAGTCCCGAGGCATTGGTCCTTGTGTTTGTATGATACATTTGGTACAAACCGCGATGGTCTATTACTTGGAGCCTTTCCAACAATAGCACCACCATTTAGCATGAACACATACCTATACTGCGACTTACATTCATCCTGGTCGGTCTGGAAGCTTGCATCAGTGTACCTAGTAACTGACTGCTCTTCCTAACTTTCATGCACTAAGAAGCTATCCTTAGTCTGGTTAAGGTACTTCAGGATTGCTTTGACAGCCTACCTGTGATCCATTCAGGATCCGGCTCATCATACTTAGTGCAAAGCCGACATCAGGTCTTGTACATAGCAAGGAGTACATGATTGATCCTATAGCCGAAGCATATAGAACTAATTCATGTTCTCCCTATAGTACTTCTTGCTAAGTTTCAGCTCATGACCCATTGGCAAGAAACCTTTCTTAGCCTGGTCCATGCTGAATCTTTTCAGAACTATGTCTATGTACTTGGCCTGACTTAGGCCTAGAAGCCGATTGGATCTAACCCTGTAGATCCTAATCCCTAGGATCGTCTCAGCTTCGCCTAAGTCCTTCATTGCGAAGCACTTACACAACCATTACAATTCCCTTGTAGTGTTGGTATGTCGCTTCCAATCAGAAGGATGCCATCTATATATAATACCAGGAAAGTTACTATGCTCCCACTAAACCTCTTATACACACCCTTAAAGGTATTGTCGGCCTATAGCTTATAGCACCACTTGCCACCTATTACCTTAGCACCTAGAGGTGAATCAACCAGGTTCCAAACCTGATTATCGTACATAGATTGCAAATCCACCACCATGGCAGACAGTGGGCTAGCTATAGCCTACTAGTAGGTTTTGAGCTCCTCTTCGTCCAAGACAAAAAGAGCGTAATCATTAGAAACAAAAACCGATGTTTTCCATGTTCCTGATGATCCCTACCAGACCTTTTAGGTCCTTGTGTGACCTGGGCTGGTGCTTCCCCTTTTGGAAGCTTCACCCTGGTCTCCGAGTTATCCTTTGTAGGAGTTTCTGAGCTTTGAACTTCCCTGAGTTCACTATCGCTCCCACTGTCTTTCTTGGAAAGAAACCCCTTTTCAAGAAGGACCCCCTTTTGCGCCATGAACACCTTGTTCTCAGCGGGGTCGTAAAAGTAATACCCTTTGGTTTCCCTAGGGTAGCTCACAAACAGGCATTAGTCGGTTTTGGGTTCTAGTTTTGCTCACAGTCAATTTCTTGACTTGTGCATAACAACCCCAAATCCGTAAGAAAGACACATTAGGCACCCTGCCCGTCCATATTCCAAATGGGGTCTTTTCCAAAGCCTTAGTCGGAGTATAATTGAAAATGAGAGCCATTGTCTTAAGAGCGTATCCTTTACAACTTATAGGGAGAGAGGCATGACTCATCGTTTGAGCGGACCATGTCCAACAGGGTCCTATTCCTCTGTTCGGACACCCCATTCCATTATGGTGTTCCTGGAGGAGTGAGCTGTGGAACTATTCCATGCTCTCTCAAAATGAGTCAAACTATAGGCTTATATGCTCACCACCTCGGTCCAACCGAAAGGCTTGGATATTTCTGCCTAGTTCTGTACTTCGTTCCTTACTCCCTTGAACCTATCAAGGGTCTCAGACTTATATTTCATTACATAGGCATAGCCAATTCTGATGAAATCATCTGTGAAGGATATGAAGTATAGATGTTCACCCTTAGTTGCTATGCTTGTCGGTCCATATACATCTCAATGCATTAGGTTCAATAAGCTAGCAACCCTTTTAGCCTCCTTGCTAAAAGGTTCTTTAGTCATTTTACCTTATAAATCAGACTCGCATATATCAAGTGACTCCATGTCAAATGATCCTAGGATTCAAGCAATGTGAAGCCTCGCTATGCGCTTCTTGTTTATGTGGCCTAAATGACAATGCCAAAGGTAAACCGGATTAAGTTCGTTAGGCTTAACCCTTTAAGTATGTATATTATAGACATGATTAGTTTCATTTAGATCCAGGATATAAAAGACATTATTTAATAGAGCTACTCCATAAAATAATTCTTTTCTAGATAAACCCTTTTTACTATTACCAATAGTAAATGTACATCCAGAAATAACCAAAAAAACTGAAACAGAAATAATATTCCTGTACAAAACAGGTACAAAATAACATAGTTTCAGTAACAAAACTAATCTACTAGGTATCATAAGCTGGTCCTACTGATCTCTATGGCAGCAACCCTTGCTCCATTTGTGACCCGCAAGTCCACTTGTCCCGATCCCAGTGATCTCCTGTTCTTAAGTCCCTGCACATTCAACAAATGTGAGAACCACATCTAGTATCCAATACATAAGATGTTGAAACAGAGGTTAATGTCTATGACATATATACCTGATGAAGACACGCCCTGCGTCTTCCTTTTCTCTCCCAAAAGCTTGGGACACGATCTTTTCCAATGTCCAGTCTGCTTGCAACCGAAGCAGACATCCTTGGAACGGGCCTTGGGCTGGGCTTTAGCCTTTTTAGCCTTGGCTTCCTTAGCCTTGGCCTTGGCCTTTGCCTTGCCCTTGCCTTTAGCAAAAGGAGGTTTCCCCTTGTTAACCTCAAGTATCGACGGATTCTTCTTGATCGACAGTTCAGCGAGCTCAAGCATCCAATGCAGCTCACTAACAGTACGGTCCATCCCTTGCTTGTAAAAGTTTAGGATGAATTGATCATAAGAATCCGGTAAAGAATCCAGGATCGTACTAACCGCCAGCCCCCGTGAGATAGGAGTTCCGAGACGGGCTAAATTATCCAGATAGCCCTTCATCTTGAGCACGTGTGCACTCACAGATGTTCCGGCTCCCATCTTACAGCTGCGGAATGCCTTGTGGATCAGGTACCTTTCCTGATAAGCTTGCTCATAAAACATCTCGTTAAGAGTTGTCATTATAGCAAAGGCCTGATGATCCAGGAACTGCTTTTGCAATTCAGGAACCATACTAGCCAACATCAGGAATGTCACATCCCGGTTATCTTTTACATGTGCCAAGTATTCCTCCAGCTTGGCAGCCGGTGGATTACTTCCCGTTGGCACAACCGGTACAGGCTTTTCGAGCACATACTCTTTAGACTCTTGTCTTAGAACTTTCTTTAAGTTCATAGACCAGTCCCAAAAGTTAGGGCCAGAAAGCTTGTCCCGTTCCAAGAAAGATCGCAGTGATAAAGTATCATTCGTAGCCATTGGTTTCTACACAGAAAAATTACGAGTGTAAATAAAGGACTTAACATGTTCTTCCCATATTATAATTAATAATGAATCGTGTTATTAATTAACTCGAGTTGTTGGGCTCATGGGCCGAGATCCATATTATATCAAGATATAGCCAGACGAGGGCCTGGAACAACTATATCCCAATTTTTAGGTAGGAACGCCGTCCAATCCCAACCTAGGGACTCTCGGTTTGATGGGTCTGTTGGCACTTACCCATCTGTGCTTAGGGCCAGGAACATCCTACTACCCACGCTAAGTCAAAACCTCCATCCAAGTGTTAGAGCAACCAATACTCCAACCCAATACAAAATGACGATACTCCAGTGCATCCAACGAGGGTTGGTCTACAGCTGGCCTATCCCCACTTCGAGTAGGTTATGAATGAGGGAAGCACTTTTAAGAGACTTAGTAATTATCGTTTGGTTATTAGATTCAATTAATAACGGCTTAGATGCATAGGCGGGTGAAATAGGGTTTGTACATACATTCTCACATGTAAATAAATAAAGCATAATTAAATAAAAATGAAATGCTATGGGCCAAAATTTACATCCTAATATAATTCTAGTAAACCTATACTAGAACGACATCAGGTGGGCTGCATCCTCATCCTTCTAGCATGCCAATCCAATCGGCTTCTTCTTCTTTACATAATTCCATAATAATCACATAAAATAAAATTACATAAAAAGAAAACGGCGCGTAGGCCGTATTTACCAAAAGAATATTACAACCCGAATAAATAAGGCCCAAAACATCCATTCATGCATTTAATCATACATACACGTATCCAATACATACAATTTATAAACATGTTAAATGCATGAATTAATCCCATTTCAAATATGTCCATAGCCATTATTTTGAAATCGCCAAATTTTGGCCGATCATGGTTCTAAACCCGTGCGAGCTTTGGCCTCCAACCCAGGCAAAATTGCTCCCAATCCAATTGGGAAACCATGAATTCCAAAATTAGCCGTCCGGGTAATCGTGCCAAGAAAACCCGAACCAATTTCAATTAACCGTATTTATTTCCAAAATAAATATCGCATGAACGAAAAATAAATCCATTCATAAAACATGCGCATAAAATTTCCAAAATTAAACACGCACAATTTTAAAACCCCACGCGCATAAAAATTACCAAAATTTAAACACGCATATTTTTAAAATTTTAAATCCGGCCCGGCCCAAAAAATCCAAAAACGGGCCCGGCCAACCGCGCGGGGAGGCTGCTGCCTAGCAGCAGCCCCTGCGGCCAGCAGCAGGCTGCTGCCTGGCGTGCTGCCCAGCAGCACGCCATCAGCAGCTACTGCTGCCTGGTGTGCTGCCCAGCAGCACGCCAGCAGCAGCAGCTGCTGCGGCCAGCAGTAGCTGGCCAGCAGCAGGCTGCTGCCTTCCCCACATGGCCCTATTTTTTTTTTTTTTTCATGTATGCATAAGAATAAAACCAATACATCAAGAATTAAATCAACAAGATCAAAGAACAAATCCAAGATATATATAATTAAATCCAAGATGCATAAAATTAAAAACAAATTGAAACATACACATAAAACCTAATATGTATAAACCTTTCAATTTGCAAAAACAAATGGGGAAAAATATAAAACCCCAAAACCAAAAGAATCCCGATCCATAAAACACCAATTTTAAAACACGGGATCCGCCAAGTTTAAAGATTTCCACGGATCAAAAGCCCGCTCTGATACCACTGTTGGGATTCGTCACGGGAAACCGACCGATAAAAGCGGAAATACACGTCGATTTCCTCGAATCCGGCCCAGGAGCTTAAGATGTGGAAATCAAAAACTTAAAGCATAAAAGGAGGGTTTCAAAAACTTACCACAAAGTCTCTCTAAGAGACGGATGCAGACTGCAGAAATCAAGTGCAGATTTCCTCCACCGATGCGTACACGAACGGCTCTCGGACCGAAACCCGTGCTAGCGACTCGGATGACAAGAAGAGAGGGAGAGAGGGCTGCTCACTTTGAGATTTATGGCTGTCCCTATTTTCTTTCCAAAAGAAAAATCTATCTTTCCAAAAGATAGCACCAATAATCTCAAGTGTGCACCTAATTCTTACCAAAAGAATTAATGCATCAAAAGTGGGCAAAATAGCTCAAGCTTCTTTGCTTTTATTCCCCAAAAGAGAAGCCAAAGTGGTCGGCCAAACCAAGGAAAAATCATTGCTGATTTTTCAACCCAAAGAAATGATATAGATAAAGTCAAACCAATGACTCATCATATATCACCTCCTTATCAAGCATGACTCACCAAGCTATTTTGTCCCATGAATGAGTCATCACACTCACCCAAAACCATGCATTGAATTCGGCCAAGGATGAAGGAAGAAAGGAGAAGATATTTCCTTAAGGAAGCAAAGTCCAACTTTGCCACCAAAAAGTCATACCATGACTCACCCTTTTAATCATTCATCTTTTGTTTCAAGAATGACTCATCACTCAATGACTCATCACTCTTAACACAAAAAGGCATGACTCATCCCTTAGCCATAAATTTCGGCCATCTCATCCCACATTAGGTGGGGAATGTCATTTTATGTCTTAAGCCCAATTTGACTTCCTTTGATTTAATTAAGTTCAAATGCAATTCCAAGTTAACATGTATGTATACATATGATACCAAGTAACATATGACATACATTTAAATTAAAATGCATTTGACCTATTAATTGAATCAATGGCTTAAATTAGACACACATAAAATGACAAACATGTAAACCTATACATGTCATAATATTTCCACCTAGGAAATAATCCCATAAATTAATTCATTGAATTAATTATGAGAAGGCCAAAATAAATATTAATTATATCACTTTGATCAATCCAATTGATGCATATAATATAATTAATATGTCTCTCTCTCTTCAAACGTGTATACTCCAAGTACACACTTAATCCGACTAGTTAAAGTCCAGACGTTCAATGTGTACGATCCAATGGGCCCGTCTTTATGTTGGCAGTGGGCCAAGGCCCACAGACTGCAGGCGGGCTCTAGCAAGCCACTGCAGCCCCCAATTAAGACGGAGTAAGCAGTCCAACTGAAAACGTAACCCAGTAGTTTGAACTTGTAAATCCCATGTCGCTGATATCGGTGTCCAACACAGAGGCATGGAAGTATCACCCTCCTTGTGTCTGGACCTTGACTTGATACCGAATGAACTGATGCTCACAAACAAGATCCAATCTTGTTTGGGTGCGGCCGCACACTTATCAGTAACATTCTTCAAGAGGCCGATGATATCGTCTCAGTGAATCACTGAGTGACATTCCCTTCTGCATATCCATAGTGCTGCCATGCTTACTGACACACCCGAACGTACCCGTACTTGGCACCCTTTTACAGGCCCGTTGGGCGTACACCAAAGTGTGCCACCTCACATGCAGCACCATCATATGGTCCGGTCGAAGGACTTATACAAGTACTACACGAGAATCATTTGTGATACTATACCATGCAGATTCCCGTTAAGTGGATCAATCCAGTACCATGCCCTTTTGCATGTACCCATTAACCTAGTTGACATTCCATGTTCTATGACCGGTAAGACACCGCCATACAACCAGGCTAATGATAGTCTTTGGTTCCATTCATTCCCATGATTGGAACAGACTACGGATGACTTTATGGTCATATCGTTTTCACTATCCACAGTCTTACTGCCAAGTGCCTCACACTTGACAACATGGATATGGATATGTCCATTGGATACTCTATTTAAAATATAGCACAAGACATATAATAAATAGATTAATGCCTTTATCTCCTTGACACAAATTGTATAATACATAAAGTTTACATTAATGTACCAAATGTATCATACAAACACAAAGACCAATGCCTCGGGACTAGGGCATTTCCAACATGTTCCAGCCATGGGAATGAATGGAACTAGAGACTATCATCAGCTTGGTTGTATGGCAGTGTCTTATTGGCCATTGGACATGGGATGTCAACCAAGTTAATAGGTACATGCAAAAGGGGCATGGTACTGGATAGATCCACTAAAGAAGAAATCACCATGGTAAAGCATCACAAGTGATTCTCATGTAGTACTTGTATGGATCCTTTGACCTGACCATATGATGGAGCTGCTGTTGGATATGCCCTAGTCCCGAGTCATTGGTCCTTATATTTGTATTATACATTTATTGGATTTATGTATTATACTCATTTGTGTTATTAATAAAGGCATTAATTCATTTATTATATGTATCTTGTGCATTATATTAAATGAAGTATCCAATGGACATATCCATATCCATGATGACAAGTGTCATGCACTTGGCAGTAAGACCATGGATAGGGTAAATGATATGACCATAAATAGATCCGTAGTCTGTTCCAGTCATGGGAATGAGTGGAACTAGAGACTATCATTAACCTGGTTGTATGGCGGTGTATTACTGATCATTGGACGTGGGATGTCAACCAAGTTAATGGGTACTTGTAAAAAAGGCATGGTACTAGATAGATCTACTAAACGAGAAATCCACATGGTATAGTATCACAAGTGATTCTCGTGTAGTACTTATATGGATCCTTTGACCTGACCATATGATGGTATTGCATGTGAGGTAGCATACTTAGGGGTATGCCTAAAGGGCCTGTAATAGGGTGCCAAGTATGGGTACTTTCGAGTATGTCACTTAGCATGGCAATGCTATGGATATGCAGAAGGGATTTGTCACTGAGTAGTTCACTAAGAAGATATCACCGGCCTCTTGATGAATGTGACTGATAAGAGTGTGGTCACACCCAATCAAGTTGGAACTTGTTTGTGAGCTTCAGTACATTCGGGATCAAGTTAATGTCCGAACACAAAAGAGGGTGATCAATCCATGCCTCTGTGTTGGACACCAATATCGATGACATGGGATATATAAGTTTAAACTACAGGGTTATGATATCAGTTGGACTGGCATCTCCATCTTAATTGGGGGCTGCAGTGGCTTGCTAGAGCCCAACTGCAGTCTGTGGGCCACAGGCCCACTGCCAACATAAAGATGGGCTCACAGGATCGTACACATTGAGTGACTGAACACTGACTTTAGGAATCATATGTATACTTGGAGTATACACTCTGGAGAGAGAGGAATATATTAATTATATTATAAAGATCAACTGGATTGATCATAATAATAAAATTAATATTTGATTGGCTTTCTCATAATTGATTGGATTAATTATGAGATTATTTCCTGGGTGGAAATATTCACATGTATAGGTTTACATATGAATTTATTTTGTGAAGATCTAATTTAAATTTGATGGATTAAATTAATTAGTCAAACCAGTTTTAATTTAAATGTAAATAATATGTTACTTGGTATATTATATTAAATACATGGGTAAATTAAAGTTGGGCTTGAGATTAATTTAAACCAGACTAATTAAAATAGATTTGGGCCTAAAATAAAAGAAGGAAGCCCACACTGATGGAGAAGCCAATTGGGCCGAAATTCTCCTTGAGAATTTCGGCCACCTAGGGTTAAAATAACCCTAGGATTTTCGACCTAGGAAGAACAACACACAGTGGCTGAAATTCTCCTCCTCCCTCTCCAAATTTCTGTGTTTTCCAATGCTTGCACAGGTAGTGTTTGTTAGGTGTTCGTGTACGTGAATGAGGAGGGATTCTAGATTGATTCCTGCAGTCTACATCCATCTCTTAAAGAGATATTTCGGGTAAGAGATTTATCTCTTGTGATTAAATTTTTGTTTTTCCAATTTCCATCTCAATTGCTCCTCGGCACGGATTTGAGGAAATCATCGCGTTCTTCCGCTTTAATCGGATGATTTCCGGTGACAAATCCCAACAGTGGTATCAGAGTGGGCTTTGATCCTTGGAAATTGTTAAAATTGGTTGAATCCCATGTTTTAAAATTGGAGATTTTTTTGTTGGGGTTCTTGGTTTGGGTTTAAGATTTTTCCCATTTGGTTTTTTTGTACAATTGAAATTGAATATGCATATAGGTTTATGTTTGTTTAATTTAATTGTATGTATAAGAATTCTTGGTGAATTTCTTGTTTTGGATGCCATGTTCTTTTTTTTTAATTTTCTGTTTTAAATAATAAAAAAAAATCTAGCTGTTCCCGGCGTGCAGGGCTGCCGGCAGCCACCGCATGCTGTGGGAACAGCGGCGGCAGCTGCTGCCAGTGCAGCGGTGGTTGCTGCTAGGGCAACTAGGTTGCCCTAGCTGCAGTGGGCTGGGCCCAGTGTTTTTGGTTTTGGCAGGTTTTTGGCCCGGGGCCCAGTTTTGAAATTTTAATTGGCTTTAAAATTCGTGTGTTTAAATTTATGTAATTTAAATGTGTATTGTTTCTTGAATAAAATTTAATTTTATTCATATGATATTAATTTTGGAAATTAATATGGTCAATTGAAATTGGTTCGGGTAATTTTGGCACAATTACTTAGACGACTGAATTGGACCATGGTTTTCCAATTCCAGTGGGAGCAGTTGGACTGCCTGGGCTGGAGGCCCAAAGCCCGTTAAGGGTTAGAACCATGGTGGACCAAAATTGGCGATTTCAAAATAATGGCTTGGACATAATTGAAATGGGCTTAAATCATGCATTGTAACATGTTTATGAATTATACGTATTGGATGCATATGGGTGATTGAATGTTTGGTATGATTGGATGCTATTGGGCCTTATTCAAGATGGGTTGTATTTTCGTTTTGGGTATATACGGCCTGTGTGTCCTTTTTCTTTTAATGTAATTTTATTTTATTTACTTATTATAAAATTTGTAAAAGAAGAAGCCTATGGAGTGGTGAGCCCAAGTAGAGGTGCAAGCCCAAAAGGAAGAAGATGGAGGCCCACCTGATATTGGTTTCTAGTATAGGTTTACTAGAATAATATTAGGATGTAATATAGGCCCATAGCAGTCCATTTACTTATTTATTTAATTATGCCTTATATTTATTTGCATGTATGTATGTATGATCCAACAGCTTTTTCACCCACCTTATATATGTAAGCCGTTATTATTTGAATCTAATAACCAAATGAAATTACTAAGTCGCTTAAAAGTGCTTCCCTCGTTCAAAACCAGATCAAAGTGGGGATAGGCCAGTTGTAGATCTTGCGCTCGCAGGATACACTGGAGTATCGTCATTTTGTATTGGGTTAGGATATGGGATACTCTAACACTTGAATTGAGGTTTTGACTTAGCATGGGTAGTAGGATTCTCCTAGCCCTAAGCACAGATGGGTAAGTGCCAACAAGCCCATCAAACCGAGAGTCCCTAGGTTGGGATTGGATAACATTCCTACCTAAACAATTAGGGCATAGTTGTACCAGGCCTTTGTCTGGCTATATCTTAATGAAATATGGATCTCGGCCCATGAGCCCAACAACTCAGATTAATTAATTACTTGATTCATTATTAATTATACATGGGAATAACAAAGTATAGTCCTTTATTAACACTCTAAAATGTTTTTCTGTGTAGAAACTCTAAATGGCAAATAACAACTCATTATCAATGTAATCAAATCTTGAAAGGGACAAGCTTTCTGGTCCCAACTTTTTAGACTGGTCTAGGAACTTGAAAATAGTTCTAAGACAGGAGTCTAAAGAGTACATACTAGAAAGGCCTGTACTGGCTGTGCCTCAAGGATGTAATCCACCGGCTGCCTAGCTGGAGGAATACGAGATGCATGTCAAGGATAATAGGGATGTGACATGCCTTATGTTGACCTGCATGATCCTTGAATTGCAAAAATAGTTTATGGACCATCAAGCCTTTGCTATGATAACAACTCTTAACGAGATGTTTCAGGAGCAAGCTCGTCAGGAAATGTACCTGACCAATAAGGCATTCCACTCCTGTAAGATGGGAGCTGGGACATCTGTGATCTCACACGTGCTTAAGATGAAGGGCTATTTATATACATTGGCCCGTCTCAAATCGTCCATCTCTCAGGAGTTGGCGGTGGACACAATCCTTGCATCCTTACCGAATTCTTACGATCAGTTCATCTTGAACTACAACATGTAAGGGGTGAACCGTACTGTTAGTGAGCTGCATGGGATGCTCAAGCTTACTGAACAGTCGATCAAGAAGAGTCCACCGGTGCTGCTGGTTAATATGGGGAACCCTCCTCTTGCCAAGGGCAAGGCCAAAGAAAAGGCCAAGGCCAAGGCCAACAAGGCTAAGGCTAAGAAGGCCAAGGCCCAGCAGAAGGCAGGTCCTGAGGATGTCTGTTTCGGGTGTAGGTAGGCAGGCCATTGGAAGAGATCGTGTCCCAAGCTGATGGGAAAGCAAAGAAGGGGCCAAGGTGCGTCCTCTTCAGGTATTTATGTTATAGACATTAACCTTACTGTTTCAACATCCTGGGTACTGGATATTAGATGTGGTTCTCACATTTGTTGCAATGTGTAGGGACTTAAGAACAGAAGGTCAATGGGGTCGGGAGAGGTGGACTTGCGGGTCAGAAATGGAGCAAGGGTTGCTACCATAAAGATCGGCGAATATCACCTTGTGATGCCTAATGGATTGGTTTTAATTTTAGAACATTTTTATTTTGTACCTGCTATGTGCAGGAATATTATTTCGGTATCAATGTTGGATATTTCTGGATTTTATTTTACTATTTCAAATGGTAGAATTTCTTTATCTAGAGAGGGATTATTTTATGGAGATGCTCTATTAAATAATGGCCTATATATCCTGGACTTAAATGAAACCAATCATGTCTATAACATAAACACTAAAAGGGTTAACCCCAACAAGCTTAATCCTGTCTACCTATGGCATTGTCATCTTGGCCACATAAACGAGAAGTGCATAGCTAGGCTTCACAAAGCTGGAGTCTTAGGGTTATTTGACTTGGAGTCAATTGATATATGCATGTCATGTTTACGAGGCAAGATGACTAAGGCGCCTTTCAGAAAGAAAGCTGAAAGGGCCACTGGGTTATTGGACCTAATACATTCAGATGTATGTGGACCCATTAGCGCAGTGACCAGAGGTGGACATCTGTATTTCATCACGTTCACGGATGATTTCAGTAGATATGGCTATGTCTATCTGATGAAACATAAATCTGAGACCCTTGATAGGTTCAAGGAATTTAGGAACGAAGTACAGAACCAGCTAGGTAGGAATATCAAAACCCTTCAGTCAGACCAAGGAGGTGAGTATATGAGCCTAGAGTTTGACTCATACTTGAGAGAGCATGGAATAGTTCCACAGCTCACTCCTCCTGGAACACCACAATGGAATGGGGTGTCCAAACGGAGGAATAGGACCCTGTTAGACATGGTCCACTCAATGATGAATCAAGCCTCTCTCCTAATTAGTTTCTGGGTACACGCCCTCGAGACAGCAGCTTTCATCTTAAATAATACTCCGACTAAGGCGATGGAAAAGACCCCATATCAGATATGGATGGGCAGGGAGCCCAATGTGTCTTTTCTAAGGATTTGGGGATGCGAAGCACATGTCAAGAAATTGACTAGTGGCAAGCTGGAACCCAAAACCGATAAATGCCTGTTTGTGGGATACCCTAGGGAAACCAAAGGGTATTACTTCTACAACCCCGCTGAGAACAAGGTGTTCGTGGTAAGGAAGGGGGTCTTTCTGGAAAAGGAGTTTCTTTCCAAGAAAGATAGTGGGAGAAATGTTGAACTTAGGGAAGTTCAAGGTCCACAAGCTCCTGAAGAGGATAACTCGGAGGCCCAGGTAGAGCTTCCACAGGAGGAAGCACCGACCCGGCCACACAAGGACCTAGAAGGTCTAGTAGGGATCGTCGGGAACTGGAGAGGTATGGTTTCCTTGTCACCGATGATCAAACTCTTCTCATCTGGGATGAGGAAGAACCCAAAACCTACAGGAGGCTATGGCAAGCCCACAGTCTGCAAATTGGCGTAAAGCCATGGACGCAGAGATGCAATCTATGTACGATAACCAGGTTTGGAACTTGGTTGATCCACCTCTGGGTGCTAAGATAATAGGTTGCAAGTGGTGCTACAAGCTAAAAGCCGATAATACCTTCAAGGGGCGTCTGGTTGTGAAAGGTTTCAGACAAGTCCATGGAATAGACTATGATGAGGCATTCTCACCTGTAGCCATGCTCAAATCCATCAGGATCTTGCTAGCCATAGCCGCTTGGTATAACTATGAGGTCTGGAAAATGGATGTCAAAACCGCTTTCCTAAATGGAAAGCTACTCGAGGATGTGTACATGGCACAACCTGAGGGTTTTGTCAATCCAGAGTATCCGGGAAGGGTACGCAAGCTTCAAAGGTCCATTTATGGACTGATGCAAGCATCCCAAAGTTGGAATCTTAGATTCAATGAAGCTATAAAGGAATATGGCTTCATACAGAATCAAGATGAGCCTTGTGTGTATAAGAGGACTAGTGGGAGCATTGTCACATTTTTGGTACTTTATATAGACGATATCCTACTCATTGGAAGCGACATACCTACATTGCAAGGGGTAAAGCAGTGGCTGAGTAAGTGCTTCGCAATGAAGGACTTAGGCGAAGCTGAGATGATCCTAAGGATCAGGATCTATAGGGATAGATCAAATCGGCTTCTAGGCCAAATTCAGGCCTCATACATAGACAAAATTTTGAAAAGGTTCGGCATGGACCTGGCTAAGAAAGGTTTCTTACCAATGGGTCATGGACTGAAGCTTAGTACGAAGAACTGTCCTAAGACAAGGGAGGATAGGGAGAACATGAAATTGGTTCCATATGCTTCGGCTATAGGATCAATTATGTATTCCATGCTATGTATGAGACCTGATGTCGCCTTTGCACTAAGTATGACGAGCCGGTACCAGCAGGATCCTGGGGAGGATCACTAGAAGGCTGTCAAGGCAATCCTCAAGTACCTTAACCGGACTAAGGATAGCTTCTTAGTGTGTGGTGGTCAGGAAGTGCTATCAGTTACTGGATACACTGATGCAAACTTCCAGACCGACCAGGATGAGTACCAGTCACAGTTTGGGTATGTATTTTTGCTAAATGGTGGTGCTGCAAGCTAGAGGAGCTCAAAGCAGCCAACCATCACGGATTCTACAACAGAAGCTGAGTACATCACGGTGTGTGATGCAGCTAAGGAAGCTGTGAGGATGAGGAAGTTTATCACTGAGTTAGGAGTAGTACCAACTATCCAGGACCCAATTGATATCTTCTGTGACAACAATGGGGCCGTTGTACAAGCTAAGGAGCCCCGGTCACATAAGAACACAAAGCACATGCTCAGAAAGTTTCACCTCATACTAGAGATCGCGGAGAGAGGTGACATTGCATTGCACAGAGTGGACATTGAGGATAATGTCGCAGATCCTTTGACCAAGGCGCTATCCCAGCCCAAGCATGAGGGTCATACTAGATCTATAGGGATTAGGCCCATGCCTAGTTGGAACTAGTGCAAGTGGGAGATTGTTGGATATGCCCTAGTCCAGAGGCATTGGTCCTTATATTTGTATTATACATTTATTGGATTTATGTATTATACTCATTTGTGTTATTAATAAAGGTATTAAGTCATTTATTATATATATCTTTGCATTATATTAAATGAAGTATCCAATGGACATATCCATATCCATGATGACAAGTGTCATGCACTTGGTAGTAAGACCATGGATAGGGTAAACGATATGACCATAAATAGATCCGTAATCTATTCTAGTCATAGGAATGAGTGGAACTAGAGACTATCATTAACCTGGTTGTATGGCAGTGTCTTATTGGTCATTGGACATGGGATGTCAACCAAGTTAATGGGTACATGTAAAAAGGGCATGGTACTGGATAGATCCACTAAACGAGCAATCCACATGGTATAGTATCACAAGTGATTCTCGTGTAGTACTTGTATGGATCCTTTGACCTGACCATATGATGGTATTGCATGTAAGGTTGCATACTTAGGGGTACACCTAAAGGGCCTGTAATAGGGTGCCAAGTATGGGTACTTTCAAGTATGTCACTTAGCATGGCAATGCTATGGATATGCAGAAGGGATTTGTCACTCAGTAGTTCACTAAGAAGATATCACCGGCCTCTTGATGAATGTGACTAATAAGAATATGGCCACACCCAGACAAGTTGGAACTTGTTTGTGAGCTTCAGTACATTCGGGATCAAGTTAATGTCCAGACACAAAAGAGGGTGATCAATCCATGCCTTTGTGTTGGACACCGATATCGATGACATGGGATATACAAGTTTAAACTACAGGGTTATGATATCAGTTGCTAGAGCCTAACTGCAGTCTGTGGGCCACAGGCCCACTGCCAACATAAAGATGGGCCCACGGGATCGTACACATTGAGCGACTGAACAATGACTTAAGGAACCACATGTATACTTGGAGTATACACTCTGGAGAGAGAGGAATATATTAATAATATTATAAAGATCAATTGGATTGATCACAATAATAAAATTAATATTTGATTGGCTTTCTCATAATTGATTGGATTAATTATGAGATTATTTCCTGGGTGGAAATATTCATATGTATAGGTTTACATATGAATTTATTTTGTGAAGATCTAATTTTAATTTGATGGATTAAATTAATTTGTCAAACCAGTTTAATTTAAATGTAAATAATATGTTACTTGGTGTAATATATTAAATACATCGGTAAATTAAAGTTGGGCTTGAGATTAATTTAGACCATACTAATTGAAATAGATTTGGGCCTAAAATAAAAAAAGGAAGCCCACACAGATGGAGAGCCAATTGGGCCGAAATTCTCCTTGAGAATTGCGGCCACCTAGGGTTAAAATAACCCAAGGATTTTCGGCCTAGGAAGAACAACACACGGTGGCCGAAATTCTCCTCCTCCCTCTCCAAAGTTCTGTGTTTTCCAATGCTAGCATGGGTAGTGTTAGTTAGGCGTTCATGTACGTGAACGAGGAGGGATTCTAGATTGATTCCTGCAGTCTACACCCATCTCTTAAAGAGATATTCCGGGTAAGCGATTTATCTCTTGTGATTAAATTTTTGTTTTTCCAATTTCCATCTCAATTGCTCCTGGGCATGGATTTGAGGAAATCATTGCGTTCTTCTGCTTTAATCGGATGATTTCCGGTGACAAATCCCAACAACTGCATGCGAAGTGGCATACTTTGGTGTACGCCTAAAGGGCCTGTAACAGGGTTGTAAGAGCCGGGTTTTCCCGACCTCAGTGATGAAAACCCAGAGGTTATCCCTTGCTGTGAGATTTTTTTTTTGCAGGAATTCGATCCAAGGAGTAAAAGTCAGATTTCAACATGCTTAGGAGACGGCCCAAGAATTGTCCGAGAGATCCTCTGCTTTTAACCCAAATTTTACATGAAACCGCATGGCTTTTTTTCCTCTTGTATAAATTTTAATTGAACCGAGATGAAATTTGGTTGCCTCATGTATATATAATTATATATATAATATACTATATACATAGATAATAATAATAATATACGTATTAGTATATGTTATATATATAATTAATAATAACGTTATTATTATAATATTATATATAAAAAAAAAATCAATCAAAAGTGGGCGGCCAACTTGGGCAAAAGAGAGAAAAAGAAATGATGGTAATTAGTGTAGTTAAAAAAAAGGGTCCAATTAAAATCCAAGAAAGAAATGAAGGTCCAACGAGAGGAAGGGAGAGAAGGATAGATAGAAAGAAAGAAAGGGAAAAAAAGGGATTGCAATTTGGCTCAAAAAATATTTTTTGGAGTGGGC
Source organism: Euphorbia tirucalli (assembly GCA_039660915.1). Classification (NCBI taxonomy): domain Eukaryota; kingdom Viridiplantae; phylum Streptophyta; class Magnoliopsida; order Malpighiales; family Euphorbiaceae; genus Euphorbia; species Euphorbia tirucalli. The sequence goes on along the minus strand of CM077639.1, from coordinate 55,539,054 downwards.
AGCAACCAATTCCACAATCTATCTCCCTATCATCATCAACTTCACCATTTTTCTTCGGCTGCTTCACCAACTTGATTTTTCTTCTCCTTCACCACCTTCATTCATTACCCAGCAACTTCTTATTTTTATTTTTCTTTCGTTTTGTTAAAAAAAATCATACAAAAAAAAAAGATCAAATTTATCACCAAACACAAGCCTTCAATCCTATACAATTTATTTGTGATCTTTCGGACAATCTGGGACGTAACCAGGCTTAATTGAATCGACTGAAACTTCAATGATCGACTCCAAATCTCCAAACAAACATGGATACCACAGCATAGGTAATTTTTGAGAGGCCTTAAATCCTTCTATCGCTTTATGGGTTGATTTTTGTTTATGATTTGATTATTTTCATATTAATATTATTTTCGTTCCAAAAATTTAATTTTATTGATATTAATATTATTTTTAGTATAATTAGTTTTATTAGTATTAATTTTTTTTAACCATAATTGTTAATTTGAGTATTCTTATTATTATTATATTATTATTATTATGTAAAAAAAAAAAGTAATATGCCGCATTATTTTGAGTAAATTTCATAGAAGTAAATATATTGTCTTGTTTTTAAAATAGCTTTTGATGTGTTTATCGTATCTAATGACATAGTTTATTTCTCCACATAATAAGGAATCCCCCCACGAATGGAACCCCGAGTTCTGGGATAATAGACCCGCTAATAGGGAAAATTTGCATATAACAGAGCCAAATGTTTTCCAAAAATTGATTTTCCAGCATAAACATTACAAGGCTTTTCAAAACCGTTTTCCAGGTCTGACCGGTTCGACCGGTCGGGTCGATCCGGTTATCCCCTAAATACATGCCCCTGTTTCCTAAAACTCCCAATTCTGTCCTGATTTGAGTCCTATGTTTGTGTGCAATATAAACTGTGTTAACCAATCTGTTTTGCAGCGTTTATTTTTATTATTTTTGTTGTATTTAATAGATTCCTGTGTAAATTAGGCAGTTGTAATTTTTAGATCCTCGTGTACTTAGGCGATTGTAATGTGAGGACGAGGGTTTTTATCTTTTATTCGATTGGGTTGTATAATCGGCCTCTACTATTTTCTTGTATATTTTGGATGTATGTTTTATTTTTCTGCAATTTATTTTTTGCATTTTGCTTTAGCATCGGTTAAATAAACATAAACGCAAATTGGGATTAGAAAAAGATAATAAGCAAATTAAATATGGTAATATGGAAGGTAAAGCGAAAGCAAGCTAGAGGTTAAGTAAGTTATTTGCCCGAACCCTAAATCTCTGGATTAGGTACAGCAGTCTGTCCTCGGTAGGGAGCTGTACCAGAATTTCCCGGATCAGCTGATCCGGGTGGCGACTCTGTCATTGATCTTGGAATTTAAGTTTCGAGGTCTTTAAGTCAAAAACGTGAAAATGTTTTCTACAAAAGGGATTTCCAAATCGATATTTTTCCTAAGATAGACTAAACCTGTTTTCCACAAAAATGTAACACGTAACGCCGAAACGTTTTCCCCCGGTCTGCCTCGCCACCTCCCGTTCTTGTCAAAAGGTCGTCCGCTCATAGTGGCGACTCTGCTGGGGAAGAGTTTCTTAAAAAGTTTTCATAAAAGACTTAAGGAACTTAGGCAACTACCTAAATAAAACCTCGCTTGCAGTCACTTTACTTAATTCACAATACCATATTTATTTGCACCTTCCATATCGTGACATTTTCTTCTTCTCAATCCCTCCAACACACTAATTAGCCCCGGTTTACCCAAGAAGGTGGCCTACCTCTACCGCCAGGGTTGGAGACACCCGACGGGGTAAACCACTTATAGCATTACATGACCTTACATCGTATTCTACGGTGGGGAAGTGTATATTTGCTGTGGGAACCTGTACGACCCTTGGTTTTGACTTTGACCCACATATAATGGCGTAGCAACTTCCCTTAGGATTACCAAAACTTAAATTCAAAATTGAACATTGAGTGTGCGCCTTTGGTATCCCCCGTTGATGCCAAAGAGACCCAAAACCTAGGAAGAATGCAAGACCAATCAAAAAGGGAAATAAGGTTGGAAGGGAGTGCATATTTTTGCATGTGCTAACATTTGTTCCATGGTGTTTTCCATTTGACTTTTCACGAAGCATCAAACATGCATAGTTTTCGCATGCCACTCTAACCACATCTTTATGCAGCCATTTTCAAACATCACCATATGCGTGACACTTGTCACATTTTCATGCAGCCATGACATTTTTTCTTGTATGCCATTTACATCTCGTGTGCAACATTTTCACAAAGCATACACGACATCATCCCGTGTGCCATCTATCTTAACCATATTTTCGTGCAGCCACTTGCATTTTCGTGTGACATACACATTCATGTCATTTCATCTCACCTAAATAAAGGATGTTTCAAGCGTGCCATTCACACCATAACATATCGGGTATCCCAAAACTACCCGTGTTCCGCCTGTGCATAGGATTGGACTCGGCCATTTCACAAAAACCATTGTGAACACAAATTTTATCCAAAAAAAAAAGTATGACCGTTGACCCACGACTGTATTTACAGTCGTGGGATTTTGGTTACAGTCGTACGACTGTAATGTAAGTACAGTCGTACAACTGTAGAATCGGGGGCAGGTGATAAGGTCGGTTTTTGACCTTATCTTTTAGGCAATTTCGTGGTTTGAACGGTAATTTTTAGAGTCTTTTGTGTGAATGTTTGTGTGGTTTTTGAATATTTTGTGATTTTTATGTTTTGGATAGATTTTTATAAGTTTTAGTATTTTTCATATTTTCTAGGGTTGTTTTTGTAATTTTTGATAATTTGTCGTTTTTATGGTCCGTGGCGTTGGTGCGGTTATGTTTCTTTATGCTTGTTTTGGACAGGTATTATGACCCGGACCGAAAGTTGGAGCATCGGCGGCGAGGAAGAGTTCGAAGTGCTGAAAATCAGGGTGGCACAGCGTGCCACAATTTGGGCACGGCGTGCCAACCCGGCATGCCAACAGGAGTAGTCCAGTGGAGTGGCACGAAAACGTGCCACTCAGATCAACCCGGCGTGCCACCCCCAAAATCACACGGCACGGCATGCCAACTCCAGCAGCACGGTGTGCCGCCTTCAATTCTGCACAGCACGGTGTGCCACTTCCACCAGCACGGCGTGCCGAGCCCCGAAACCTGCTGTTGCCCTACTTTCATCTCTTCTTTTTCCTGGTTTTAACCTAGCCGTATAAATAGGTTATTTTCTATGTTTGAAAGGATCTTTTTTCCAGTCTTTTTGAGTGAGAGCAGAAACTTGTAGTGAGGTTTTGAGCTTGAACTATTTGATTTCTTTGAGTTTTGAACCATCGATTGGTTGTAGTTTTGCATAGAATCTTCCCCTTTTGCGACGTTCTTGGTTCCGACTTGAGTTCGTCTAAGCATCTCCACACCGTCGGAATCTGGTTAATCGGACCAAAAGGGCATAAGTTTTTCTTCTTCTCTTTTGTAATTTGATTAAGTTAGGTTTGATTCCGCAAATCGATTATGTTTGGTTGTAAACACTGAATTCGTTCATCTTTCTTGATTAATACAATTGTTGCAAGTTAATTTCAATTTTTATTCCTTTTCTTTATGTAATTTCTTTAATGAATGTCTAGTCTCATAAGATCTTAATTTATTAAAGTTCATAGTTGTGGCATTACCTAGATTGACACCTAGGAAACCATTAGTATTGACAACACTGTGGAACTTACGTGCCCCTATTTTTTGAGCTTTAGAATTAGACCGCCTCTAAACAAGGAAAACCAGCTAAGGACCTAAAAGATCTAGATACGCTAGGTTGTATTATCGAAAGAGCATAATTAAAGGTTAATTGTTGAGTTAAATTCATCTTTTGGTAATTAATTGATAAAGCCATCCCCATTAGCATTCATAGGTCGGTAAACCGCCAATTGATAACACAAAACTCAAGTGCAAAGTAAGCTGGAATAGATCAACTAGGAGTAGGATAGTTTAGTTGTTAATATAATCAACCCAAAACTGCGTTCCGCCTAGGACACGCAAGGAACCCGAGTAGTTTAGTGTTTGCAGAATATTCTTTTCTCTGTGGGATCGATACCTGGACCAACCAGAATTATTACTTGTCAACGATAGGTACACTGCCTTAGTTGTGCGTTTCTAGGTTTAGTTTTACTACTACGCCTAGGACCCATCATGTTTTTGGCTCCGTTGCCGGGGAAATTTATTTTTCTGCATCATTGAGCCAAAGGTCTATTTGCTGATCTAGGCAACATCTCTGTGCATATAGTTAAATAATTTTTCTTTCTGTGAATATTTGTTGCAAATTAGTTTTCTTTAATTTCTGTGTGTGTGTGTTTTCTAGCTTATGCGAACTCGCTCTCAGCATCCTGAGCTTTTACCTTATAACCCTAAAATTGAACGTTTGTGTAGCAGGAACCGTAGAGTACACCAAGAGCAGATTGTTCAAATGGAGCATCAGCAACATGATGACGAGGAGAGACAACTCCGGGAAAGAGTTGAGCAAGAGCAACTCCGGCGAGAGCGGGAGGAGTTTGATAGAAGAAGGGGTGGTGATAGAGATAACATGGTCATGACTGACCTAATGGCTCTACATCGGCCCCGGAACAGATCCGGAGTGGTTATCCCAGCCATCACTGCCAATCAATTTGAGTTGAAGTCCAGTATGATCAATTTGATCCAAGGGAACGGACTATTCAGTGGCGGAATAAGTGACAACCCCAATGATCACTTAGACCGGTTCCTCATGGTGGCCGATACAGTCCGAATTGGTGGGGTGCCCCAAGATGCTGTGCGGTTGAAGCTGTTCCCCTTTTCACTATGCGGGGGAGCAATGGAATGGTACAAATCCTTAAGGCCTGGATCAGTGACATCATAAGACCAATTGGAAGAGCAATTCTTAGCATACTACTTCCCACCATCAAAGACGGTTCAGCTAAGGAACAAGATCATGGGATTCCGGCAATTTGGGACGAAGACTCTTAATGAAGCATGGCAGAGATTTCAACGGTTATTGGGGAACTACCCCCATCATGACATGCCGCGATTTACTCAGGTAAGCACGTTTTATCATGGTTTGACACCAGCTAACCGTGCCATTATTGATTCTTCTGCAGGTGGGGACATTTTTAAGAAGACTGCTACACAAGCCGAGGAGTTGATTACGGAGCTGGCTAGAAAGAGTACCTTGTGGCAGTCGGACACGCCAACAAGGAATGAGGTTCGAGCTGCAGATTTGGGATGCCAAGATGCAGCTATGGACCATGTAAACAAGAAGTTGGACCTGTTGATGTCCCGCCTGAACTTAAATGGGCCACAATACCAACCAGTGTTGTGTGTATCATTTGGAGCGGAGCATCCCGGGCAAGATTTTGAATTGGGCGACCCATTCACCCAATCGTCCGAAAACGTAAGTTTTGTGGGAGGAAACCAAAGGTACAATAACTCTAACTCTTATCCACAAAACTTCAATAATAATAATAATTACGGAAGAAGGTATCAACACCCGAACATGTCCTATAGTAACAACCAAAATGTGTTGAGACCTCCTTTCAGATTCCATTACGAGCACTGTGAGCAGGGGTTAGGTAAGGCCCCATTTATTCCTAATGATCAATAGCCTCAACAATCTAAGCAAGATGAGACGGTTTTGTCGTTACTAAAAGACATCTCGTCTCGGCTTGCTGATAATGAAGCGTACTGTAGGGATTTGGGTAAGCAAGTGGCTCAATTGAGTAGGGAGAGGCAGGAAAGACCTCAAGGAGCACTTCCGAGTAGAACTGAACAAAACCCTAAGGGTAATCAACGGGAGACAGCTCAGGTTATAATCCTACGAAGCGGTAGGCAAGTGGAGGACCGGGTGCAAAACGCTGATATCCCATCCCAACCTACCGAGGTAAGTGAAGAGTCGGGAGAGGTAAGCAACCCCGACTCGATTTCTGAACCCGAACCTAGCATAAATGAAAAAGGGAAAATTCCTGACCCAGTGAGAGCCTATGTGCCTAGACTTCCTTATCCTCAAAGGGAGAAGAAAGATAAACTGGAGCAGAAACATTCCAAATTCCTTGAGATTTTTAAGAAGTTAGAGTTTAACATGCCATTGATTGAGGCTCTCCAAGAGATGCCCTCTTATGCTAAATTGTTTAAAGAACTTCTTACAGGGAAAAGAAAGCTAGGCGAGGACGAAGTGGTGGCTTTGACAGAGGAATGTTCAGCAATTATCACTAACAAACTCCCACCTAAGCTCAAAGATAGGGGCAGTTTCACTATTCCATACCGGATAGGAAACTTGGAGATTGCCAATGCCCTGTGTGACTTAGGTGCGAGTATAAATTTGATGCCTCTGTCGTTTTTTAGGAGACTCGGATTGGGAAACCCAAAGCCAACCAATATGACCCTCCAATTGGCGGATAGATCCCTCACGAGACCAAAGGGGGTGGTCGAAGATGTGTTAGTAAAGGTGGACAAGTTTATCTTCCCTGCAGACTTTGTGGTAATGGATATGGAGGAAGATAGCTCAGTGCCCCTTCTACTTGGGAGACCTTTTCTCGCAACCGGTAGGACTTTGATAGATGTCCAGGAAGGTAAGATCATTCTTAGGTTGCATAATAAGGAGGTAAGTTTCAATGTCTATAATTCAATGAAATATCCGTTAGACGTTGAAAATTGTAACTTTGTGGACTCCTTTTGTCCTATTGATGCTTGTGTGGTTGAGAATTTGTGCAGTGAACTAGATTGCATCATAGGAGAAGGTCTAGGTGAAAGTGAGGCAAATGAAGTGATTAGTGAGGAATGCTCATGGGTGAAGGGACGGTTTGATAAGCTGGAGCGTGAAGTCAAACCAGCACCTAAATCCTCATTGGAGGAACCTCCATCATTGGAGCTCAAAACCCTTCCCCCTAACCTTAAATATGTTTTTCTGCATCCTCCAAAGGACTTACCCGTTGTAATCTCTTCTTTGTTAACAGGAGAGGAGGAGGACAAGCTGCTAGAGGTGCTAAGGAAGCACAAAGGAGCATTCGGGTGGACAATCCAAGACATCAAGGGAATAAGTCCGACGTTTTGCACACATAGAATTTTTCTGGAAGATGAGGTAAAACCGTGTGCACAGCCTCAGCGTCGGTTGAACCCCAACATGAAGGAAGTGGTAAGAACCGAGGTGATAAAACTCCTCGACGCAGGTATCATCTTCCCTATTTCTGATAGTCAGTGGGTGAGTCCGGTCCAATGTGTGCCTAAGAAAGGAGGCACGACGGTAGTGAAAAATGATAAAGGGGAACTAATCCCTACTAGAGCTGTCACGGGTTGGCGTATGTGTATTGATTATAGGAAGTTGAATGACGCCACCCGAAAAGATCATTTTCCATTACCGTTTATTGATCAAATGTTAGAAAGGATGGCCAGGCACGAATATTTTTCTACTTTAGATGGGCTATCCGGTTATATGCAAATTCCAGTGGACCCTCTCGATCAAGAGAAAACCATGTTTACGTGTCCATACGGGACATTTGCATATAGGCGGATGCCTTTTGGATTGTGTAATGCCCCGGCTACCTTTCAAAGATGCATGCTAGCCATTTTTGCTGATATGATTGAGGATTTTATGGAAGTCTTTATGGATGATTTTTCTGTTGTTGGTCATACGTTTGAGTCATGTTTAGGGAATTTGGACCAGGTGCTTCAGAGATGTGAAGACACCAATTTGGCACTTAGTTGGGAGAAGTGTCAATTCATGGTCCGGGATTGCATTGTCTTAGGGCATAAGGTGTCGAGAAAGGGAATCGAGGTCGACCCGGCGAAGATTGAGGTGATTGAGAAACTGCCTCCCCCAAGTTCGGTTAAGTTAGTTAGGAGTTTCTTGGGACATGCGGGCTCTTATAGGAGTTTTGTGAAAAATTTTTCTAAGATTGCTAAACCGTTGACTGAGTTACTCTTAAAGGATGCCCTATTTAATTTCAGTGATGAATGTATGTATGCTTTTAATTTGCTTAAACGGAAATTGATTGAGGCACCGGTTATGGTGAGTCCGAATTGGGAAATCCCTTTTGAACTTATGTGCGATGCTAGTGACAATGCTGTTGGGGCATGTTTAGGTCAGAGGGTGAACAAAATTTTTCACCCAATTTATTATGCTAGTAAGACATTAAACGGTGCTCAAATGAATTATACTGTGACTGAGAAAGAATTACTAGCTGTTGTGTTTGCTTTTGATAAGTTCAGGTCTTACTTGGTCTTATCAAAAGTCATTGTGTATACTGACCATGCTGCTCTTAAGTATTTGTTGGCTAAACAGGATGTAAAGCCCAGATTGATTCGATGGATTCTACTCCTCCAGGAGTTTGATGTGGAGATTAAGGATAAGAAGGGAGTAGAGAATGTAGTGGCCAACCATTTGTCAAGACTACCAAGTGAAGGATCCGTATCCTCTCCGGAAGTGAACATTCGTGACACATTCCCCGATGAACAGTTGTGCGGGGTAACTTCTATACCATGGTTTGCAGACATCGCAAACTTCAAAGTCGGTAACATTCTTCCACCTAACCTTTCACATGCACAGAGGCGTAAATTCTTTCATGATGCTAAGGATTATTTTTGGGATGACCCTTATCTTTTTAGATTATGTGCTGATAGTGTGATTAGGCAGTGTGTTGCTTATGAGGAGGTTCCCTCCATTATTGAAACGTGTCATGATAGAGAAGCGGGTGGCCATTTTGGACCCGATAAAACTGTAGGAAAAATCTTATCTAGTGGGTTTTATTGGCCAACCATGAAACAGGATGTCATTAGTTATATTCGAGCCTGTGATGCGTGTCAAAGGACGGGAAATATCTCCCAAAAGAATGAAATGCTCCAATAGGGTATCTTGGTGTGTGAACTTTTTGATGTTTGGGGCATAGATTTCATGGGACCCTTCCCAATATCTCACAACAACCAATACATTCTTGTGGCGGTTGAGTATGTGTCTAAATGGGTAGAGGCTGTCGCCTTACCAACCAACGATGCAAGGGTAGTTGTCAGGTTTCTAAAGAAAAACATTCTTACTAGGTTCGGAACCCCAAGAGCTATCATCAGTGACGGGGGTTCCCATTTTTGTAATAGGCAATTTGACAATCTTTTGCACAAATATGGGGTTAAGCATAAGGTAGCGACTCCTTACCATCCTCAGACGAGTGGGCAAGTTGAGGTTTCGAATAGGGAACTAAAACGCATCTTAGAAAAAGCGGTAAGTGCATCTAGGAAAGATTGGAGTTTAAAGTTAGACGATGCATTATGGGCATATAGGACTGCTTTTAAGACACCTATAGGGATGTCCCCTTACCGTTTGGTCTTCGGTAAATCCTGTCATCTACCTGTAGAACTAGAGCACAAGGCATATTGGGCTTTAAAATTTCTTAACTTTGATATGCAAGCTATAGGTGAGCTTCGATTAAGGCAACTCATGGAGCTAGATGAGCTTCGGTTGAGCTCGTATGAGAATGCCAAGATTTACAAGGAGAGGACCAAGAAATGGCATGACCAGCATGTAATAAAGAAAGGTTTCAACCAAGGAGAGTTGGTGCTCTTGTATAACTCCCGGTTGAAACTCTTTCCGGGCAAACTGCGAAGTCGATGGACGGGACCGTTTACCGTGCATAAGGTTTACCCCTTCGGGATGGTGGAAATTGAAACCCCGGAGGGAATTCAACAAGTAAATGGGCACCGGTTGAAGCCCTACGTCAGCGGAGGAATAAAGGAGGAGAAGCAAGTCTTACTCCTTCGTGATGTGTAATGCTAAAACGTGGACGTAGAAGTCGAGCTATTCGGACTATAAACATAGCACTGAGGTACGTATGCCTCCCTTGTACATTAGTTCTTACGTTAATATGTTTTTGTGTGCTTTTGTGTGTAGGATTAGGTACTTAAGCAAGTTAATCAAAAATCATAATCAAGATGTGGAAAAAAAAGCAACCGTTGGCAGAATTCAGGGTGGCACGCCGTGTCACTAAGCAGCACGCCGTGCCAAAGTGAAATTGGGTGTAGCACGTAGCGTGCCAAAGTGGCACGAAATCGTGCCAGGCTGCTGTTCCGGAAGGAAATTGTGCATAAGTAGACAGCACGCCGTGCCAGATTCAGCACGCTGTGCCAAGAGGATGGTATGCAGGGCGGCACGACGTGTCACTTCAGCACGCCCGCGTGCCGTTGTTCTATTCCGTAAGAGGTTTGTGCATAAAATGGAGTACGCCGTGCCACATTCAGCACGCCGTGCCAATCACAGGTGTGAAGGGCAGCACGACGTGCCAACATGGCACGCCAACGTGCCGTCCCTCTGTTCCTAAAGTGAGTTGTGAGAAAAAAGACCAACACGCCGTGCCACATATTCAAATTTCAAGGCAGCACGCCGTGCCAAGACAGCACGCCGGCGTGCCATCACGCTGTTTCCAGGTACGTGTTTTTGACCCGCTCAGCACGCCGTGCTGAGTGTTTGGCACGGCGTGCCAAGCGTTTAAATTTTGAATTCCAAGGGTTATTCCACCGCCTATTTAATGCTCTTTCCACCTTTCCCCCTTCTCATAACCGACCTCTTCTTCTTCTTCTCCTTTCTCTCTCTCACTTTCTCTCACCCTCTCACTTTCTCTCTCCCCTTTTCACTCTCTCTCTCTATTCTTCTTCTTCTTCTTCTTCCTTCCTTTCTCTCCTTCTCCCTATCCCCTCTTACTCTCCTTTCCTTCTTCTTCTTCTTCTCTATCTCACCCCTTTTCCTCCACTATTTTGCCCTAGGGTTTTATTTTGCTTCAATTTCCTTGAAACCAGGTATGAATTCTTGCTTTATTCTTTCTTTTATTTATTATTATTATGATTGTTGTTCTTTCCCTCATTTTGGTTTTGATGGATTGACTGCTTAATAGGGTTTTATTTTACTTTCTTTTTCTTTTTTTTTGTGGTTTGTATCTTTGACAGTAGATGTTCTTTGGCTTTGTGTTCTTTTGTTTTTGATTTTTGTTTTATTTTTATGGTTATGCAATTGTAGGATGAAGAAGAAAACCGTCACCGATCGGAGACACGGTTCGTCTCGCCGGCCCATGGAACCGTCACCGGAGCCGGTGCCACGTGACGAACTGCCCACCGAACAATTGATGGCCCCACTGACAAATCTCTCAAGGAAATACAAATGTCACTTTCCTTTACTTTCGGACGATGAAGGTAAGAAGTACAAAACTTTATTCCCTTTAGAGAGCACTCCCTTTCGCACTTTCGATTGGCAATTTCTCTTTGTACAAGATAGGTCGGAGGGAGTAAAAGCTAAATTGACTAGTTTAGGGTGGTACGAATTTGTGAAATCTAATCCTCCAGTCTTTAGGGAGTTAAACCTAGAATTCTACTCCACCTTGAGTTTTAAAACCAACCCGGATATGGGCCTTAGAAGCATGACCTTCCGCCTCTTTGGCACTGAGCGGACTTTGGATATTGATGGCCTTAGGGCTTGCATAGGGATTGACGGGAATGGTTATAAATGGCCCGAAAATTTGGATGCCAAGAAATTTTGGCGCTTGATAGGGCAAGGGGTATACCAACCTCGGTTTGCCAAAACTTCCCAAATCCATGACCCTATTTTTCAATTAGTTCATAAATTTGTACTTTTTAATTTTTCGGGAAAAACTGAGAGCAACCGGGTTAATGCATTTGAACTGTTGATCCTGTGGCATGTGCATAGTGAGATTAAGGTGCATTTGGGCTTCTTTGTCATGGAAGCTTTATACAATCACCACAACTGAGCTAAGTCCGAACTAGGGTTAGGACATATTGTGACTTGTATTGCATGTTTTTTTCATAGTAATACTTGTTATAGGAACCTCAAGAAGCTTTCGAAGGGAATCTTGTCTTGTTCCCAGATTGGGGCAGCTGCAGGTCCTTCAAGTGCAGGAGGTTCAAGTCGGGGAAAGGCCCCTATGGAAGTAGACAAGGAGGAAGAGAGTGAGGAAGCTGAAGACAGCGAGGAGGATGCGGAGAATGTATCGGTGGGAGTAGATTTTATGGGGCGGATTGAAGGACGGTTGGATGGCATAATTGAGCAATTGGAAGGCTTAACCGTCCATCAGGTTCTGCTTGAGCAGCGGCTGAACGCGTGCCTTGATCGGCAAGCAGCTCAGCTCGCCAACGTCGAGGCGTTCGCCTCCCGCTTCTGTGCCGCCCAAGGGTGGCCGTACCCGCCGCCACCACCACCAGCTCCCGATATGTGAGGTAACCCTTTTCCTTTCCCATTTAGTTTACTTCTTCTTCCATTGCACTTTTGGAAATAAGTGCAATCTAAGTGTGGGGTGGGTAAAGGGACTTCTCCCTTTCTTCTTCTTCTTCTTCTTCTTATATTGCATTTTTTTGATTGTTTGTTTCGCATGTTTGTTGGTGTTTGTTGGTGTTTGTAGGTGTTTTTTGCATGATTGGATGTTTTGCGTTGGTTTTTGGTTAGATTTAGGCTTTACTTTTCAATGCATGTGAAGTTGGTTTTGGTTGTTTTTGGTTTGTTAGTATTTTTAGGTTGCTTATGTGTCAATTGCCGTTTGAATAACATTGCTTAATCCACCCTCGAACCTAAGTCTCTGTGCTTGGATTGATAGCAATTGGCTAGGGATATTAGGAGTTGTTTGCAAGTCATTAGCTTGTTTGTGCGTGATTTGTGATTCTTGATGGTAACCATTGGTTAGATTTGTCATTTAGGTTGCATTAGGGAATTAATCCTCTACCCCTACTTGTATGATTGAGCTAGGATTACGCCTTGGAACATTGGTTGAGTCACACGACCTAGCATACAAACCCTAATACACTTGTGAGAATTTGAGCCTTTAGAACCATTTCACATCGGTTCTATTTCTTTGTGAGGGTAAAAACAATCGTGGCACACTAGATCGTAGAACCCGGTGTTGTTTTGCACTTGGCATCGAGAGCTTAATATGTGGAGACCCTTAGGATTAACCCCTTGACTTAAATAACCCTAACCCTAACTACTAATTCATCCTTTAGATCACCCATAGCCACTAAATTAACCTTTTTGACTTAAAAAACCTTCACCAAGCCAACTCTATAATCCTAACTTTTTTACCATTCACTTTGATTTTCCTTTCTCACCCTCCTCTCCTAAATCAAGTAATTGGCTAAGTTGTTCATTCATTTTGGGGTCAATCACCATTTGCATTTCAACTCTTTCATATCTAGTCCTATGGAAAAATTGTGTTAAAAAAAAAAACAAAAAAAAATCCAAATAGAGTCAATGTGTTTGTTCGGTTTCTTTTTGTAAAATTCGGAGTTTGTAAACGCCTGTCTTGGTTGTCCGGTTTGCATCTTTAAGCCGGTATTTGTGTTTCATGTCTTGTAATTTTTCATTGGTTGAATAAAGGATTAGGGCGATCATCTAATTGCCTTGACCCATGTCTTGTAATTTTTTTTTTGTTTTTCTCTCTTTTTCTCATTAAGTTGTGTTTCGGCCATTGGGTGTGGATAAGGCCTTCTTGTTGTCTAGTTAATCTCAAAAAAAAAAAAAAAAAAAAATTTAGTAAAGCAAACACTCTTAAGACTAGGTTTGAGTTGAAAGTTGCATGACCCGTCTTTAGTACTTAGTCAATTTGTACATTTTACTTGATTTGTAAGAGTTGTATGCCTAAAATTTCCCTTATCAAACCTACCCTAAGCCGTAACATTACAAGCCCCAGGTTCTCTGATTTTGCTCCTTGACCAATGACTTCACCGGGATTGCCATTAGTTCGCTATGTGATGTGTGCCATTGTTTGTTTTTGTGTGCTCATCCGCCTTGCCTTGAACTTGAGCGTTGGAGTGACATCTTGTGAGGTGCTTTGTGGTCGTATAAACTCTGTTTGTTCCTCACCCTTTGACTAGCTAAATTGTGTTGGGTTTGGGTATTGAGTGTTTTTGAACCTGGTGCACCTAATGTCATTTCGAAGGTGATGCTTTACTTTCTTGAGTTTATGAATCTCGTACGGTTAAACCCTTAGTTGGATTTGCAAGTGAAAGCGAGCAAGTTTACTCCTTTGTCTTTAGTTGATTTGCTTGAGGACAAGCAAGACTTTAAGTGTGGGGTGGTTGATAAGGTCGGTTTTTGACCTTATCTTTTAGGCAATTTCATGGTTTGAACGGCAATTTTTGGAGTCTTTTGTGTGAATGTTTGTGTGGTTTTTGAATATTTTGTGATTTTTATGTTTTGGATAGATTTTTATAACTTTTAGTATTTTTCGTATTTTCTAGGGTTGTTTTTGTAATTTTTGATAATTTGTCGTTTTTATGGTCCGTGGCATTGGTGCGGTTATGTTTCTTTATGCTTGTTTTGGACAGGTATTATGACCCGGACCGAAAGTTGGAGCATCGGCGGCGAGGAAGAGTTCGAAGTGCTGAAAATCAGGGTGGCACGGCGTGCCAACCCGGCGTGCCAACAGGAGTAGTCTAGTGGAGTGGCACGAAAACGTGCCACTCAGATCAACCCGGCGTGCCACCCCCAAAATCACACGGCACGGCGTGCCAACTCCAGCAGCACGGCGTGCCGCCTTCAATTCTGCACAGCACGGCGTGCCACTTCCACCAGCACGGCGTGCCGAGCCCCGAAACCTGCTGTTGCCCTACTTTCATCTCTTCTTTTTCCTGGTTTTAACCTAGCCGTATAAATGGGTTATTTTCTATGTTTGAAAGGATCTTTTTTCCAGTCTTTTTGAGTGAGAGCAGAAACTTGTAGTGAGGTTTTGAGCTTGAACTATTTGATTTCTTTGAGTTTTGAACCATCGATTGGTTGTAGTTTTGCATAGAATCTTCCCCTTTTGCGACGTTCTTGGTTCCGACTTGAGTTCGTCTATAGAGGTACACCCCAAGCATCTCCACACCGTCGGAATCTGGTTAATCGGACCAAAAGGGCATAAGTTTTTCTTCTTCTCTTTTGTAATTTGATTAAGTTAGGTTTGATTCCGCAAATCGATTATGTTTGGTTGTAAACACTGAATTCGTTCATCTTTCTTGATTAATACAATTGTTGCAAGTTAATTTCAATTTTTATTCCTTTTCTTTATGTAATTTCTTTAATGAATGTCTAGTCTCATGAGATCTTAATTTATCAAAGTTCATATTTGTGGCATTACCTAGATTGACACCTAGGAAACCATTAGTATTGACGACACTGTGGAACTTACGTGCCCCTATTTTCTGAGCGTTAGAATTAGACCGCCTCTAAACAAGGAAAACCGGCTAAGGACCTAAAAGATCTAGATACGCTAGGTTGTATTATCGAAAGAGCATAATTAAGGGTTAATTGTTGAGTTAAATTCATCTTTTGGTAATTAATTAATAAAGCCATCCCCATTAGCATTCATAGGTCGGTAAACTGCCAATTGATAACACAAAACTCAAGCGCAAAGTAAGCTGGAATAGATCAACTAGGAGTAGGATAGTTTAGTTGTTAATATAATCAACCCAAAACTGTGTTCCGCCAAGGACACGCAAGGAACCCGAGTAGTTTAGTGTTTGCAGAATATTCTTTTCTCTGTGGGATCGATACCTGGACCAACCAGAATTATTACTTGTCAACGATAGGTACACTACCTTAGTTGTGCGTTTCTAGGTTTAGTTTTACTACTACGCCTAGGACCCATCAGCAGGTTGCAGAACCCATACCCCTTTGAAATAAAAATTTGGGAAAATCTTAGGCATTTAATGCCTCAAGATTTTCCGGAAAAGGCAGACATAAAAAGGGAGAAAAACAGAAAGAGGGGGACTTTTTGG
The DNA here is from genome assembly GCA_039660915.1 of Euphorbia tirucalli. NCBI lineage: Eukaryota > Viridiplantae > Streptophyta > Magnoliopsida > Malpighiales > Euphorbiaceae > Euphorbia > Euphorbia tirucalli. The sequence continues at coordinate 55,523,268 of CM077639.1, read as the reverse complement.
CAAGAATCTGATTTTTAGACCAAATTAGGGAGAGAAAGAAGAGAAAAGGGAGAGAAAAAAAAACCAAATAAAACCTACATTTCTCCAATCTTTTTCTTCACAAATCTGGTGAGTTAATGCTTAAAATGAGTTAGAAATCCTAGGTTAATAACTTAACTTAACAAACACATCAAAACCTGGGATTTAAACCATCAGAATCCGTGACTTTTTGGAGTATTTTTGGACCTCTCTTGCAACCTCAACACACAAGAAAAAGGAGCGAATTCACGTGGATTGGAGTGACGCCAGGGGTCCATTCGACGTTGGATTAGCTTCAAGAGGTAGACACTTCTTTTTCCTTCTCTTTTTCCAGCTTTTTGGGTGCTGTGGTTGATTTTGGTGCATTTTTATTCAAGTTTTTAAGCTTCTGTTTCTGGAAAAATAAGAACAGTCGTACGACTGTTTTTCACACAAGAACAGGGGCACGACTGTAATTACAGTCGTGCCAAACCTTTTACAGTCGTACCACTATTTTTATTTTCTCAGTTTTAAGTTTCTCTTTTTAGGGTTTTTTTAGCGATGTCTGCATCTGATAAGGATTACAGTCGCACGATTGTAGTATACAGTCGTACGACTATAACTACAGTCGCACGACTGTAGTCCTCGGCGAGGAGCAGAAATCCCTAAAAAATCCCTAAAATCCAAAAAATTCATAAAACCCCAAAAAATTTCATAAAAATTGGAAAATTTCAAAAAATCAGGAAATCTTGAAAAATAAAAAATCATCAAAAATGAATTTTGGAGTGTGCATTCACGACCTTAGATTTATTTTTCGGTGAAATTGCATTTAGAACAAAAGCACGACGGAGACCCGGTTCTCCCGAAAACCGACCCGCATTGTATGCTAAGTTAAAATAAACCGGAAAAAGGTTTTCAAAAACGATTTTCTCATAAAACCAAAAATACAGGGACGTTTCGAAATGGTTTTCCAGGTCTAACCGGGCCGGTCGATCGGGCCAACCCGGTTACCCCCAATTGCATGACCCTGAATACTTAATTTTCCAAATCTGTCTGTTTGAGTCCTACTTATGGTGTGCCGTATAAATTGTGCTAACCTCTGTTTTGCAGCTTTTATTTTATTTTAATTTTCTTTTTATTTGTATTTAATAGAATTAATCGTGTATTTAGGCGGTTGTAATTATTTTTATAGATTCTTATGTATTCTAGGCGATTGTATCAATGAGACGAGAGTTTTATTTTTTTCTTTCAATTGGGTTGTAAGCTCTTAAATATTTATTCCTTTTACTTTTTATTATGCTGTATTATTACGTATGCGCGCTATGTGTATTATTCAATAAAGACCAATTTTTAGCAATTTAAAGTGTCGTAACTAGAACATTAGCAAATAATATTTAAATTAGACACGAAATAAGGGACTTGTCCGAACCTAGATCTCTGAAAAGTGTAGCGGTTCTCACTTTGGTTCAGCTACACTGTAATTTCCCGATTGAGCTGAGCCGGGTGGGACTCCTATACTTTTTATCGAGATTTAGGTCTCGATTCTTTTAGGCGAACAATCCACTTTTCCAAAAAAAAAAAAAAAACGAATTTCCAATCCAAAAACCCCATGTGAAGGAGGGCCCCGCACGAGATCTTGGCGCCCTTTCCGAAAGGGAGTCCCGCGTCCCTTCGAAAACCCGTCGTCCGCTCACAGTGGCGAATCTGCTGGGGATTTCTCAAAAGTTTTGCAAAAACTTAAAAGAATTTGACAAGCCCTGAAAAGTGTCTAATTTAAATTAAGCGGATGATTCTTATTTGGCACTTTATGCATTTTTATAGTCAGACATTTGTTGCATTAGGTTAAGTATCCATTATTTAGCCCGGTGAATTGTTTGAAGTGTCGCCTAAGTTTCTCTTGGTCTTGGGGGCACGGATACGAAACACTACCCATAGCCTCCTACGAACCCCTTCATTTGGACCCTTGAGTGGGGAGAAGTGAGGAGTATATTTTGCTCTGGGAGCCTTGATGTTATCCCGACTTTGGACCGAACTCATTTAGGCAACCTTAGTTGGATTCCCTTAGGATACCAAAATAAATCATGTGAATAAAATAAATAAAATGCACCTTCATCATCCCCGGTTGGTGATCGAAGAGAACCCCTCCTAGGACTCGGTTAGAATTTGATCGACTTGACCACGATCGGAGGAATAAGGTTGGAGGAATACGATCCGTGTGCTAATTGCTATGTGTCTTCTTGTCCTTCCATGACATGTCATCATCCGCATTTTTTCACTAACATAACATACCACATGTAAAGCATTTGTGTTATTAACCCACATTTTTTTATATAGCCATTTCCATTATTTTTTCGCGTGTATATACATTCATCACCTGTGTGACATTGACACTAACCGCATCTTTTGCAGCCACACATCTTTTCATTGTATGAAACATTAATTCACATTCATCATGTGAATGTCATAAACATTAACCAATTTATCTTATAGCTATAAGGAACGTATGTCATGCATAAAACATTCACATGGGCCTTGGGGAATTCCATAAAGCTCACACACATCACACCGCCCATCAAGTAGGAAATCATTTAGGTGCTCCACGAGCGCCGAGAATTCATTTCACTAAACCATCGAGGTGCTTCACGAGCGCCGAAAAATTCATTTCATTCCATGAAATCACTTAGGTACTTCACGAGTACCGAAAAACTCATATCATTTCATTTAATCATTTTGGGTGTTCCACGAACATCGAAAAAATTCATTTCATTACATTTAGGTGCTCCACGAGCGCCGAGAATTCATTTCACTAAATCATCTAGGTACTCCACGAGCGCCAAAAAATTCATTTCGTTCCATCAAATTATTTAGGTGCTCCACGAGCACCGAAAAGTTCATTTCATTTCATTAAACCATTTAGGTGCTCCACGAGTGCCAAAAAATTCCATCGCATACATCAAGTCACTTAGGCGCCCCACGAGCGCAAAAAAATTACACTTCATGCATTCCATCATTTAGGTGCTCCACGAGCACCGAAAAGTTCATTTCATCGAATCATCTAGGTGCTCCACGAGCGCCGGAAAAAATTACATTTCATCCATTAAATTATTTAGGCGCTCCACGAACGCCGAAAAATTTCGTCACGTCCATTACATCGTTTAGGTGCTTCACGAGCACCGAGAACTCATTTCATTAAATCATTTAGGTGCTCCACGAGCGCCAAAAAATTTGTTTCATTCCATCAAACCATTTAGGTGCTCCACGAGCACTGAAAAGTTCATTTCATTTCATTGAGTCATTTAGGTGCTCCACAAGTGCCGGAAAAAATTACATTTCATCCATTAAATCATTTAGGCACTCCATGAGCGCCGAAATTTACATCGTATGCATTAAATCATTTAGGTGCTCCCCGAGCACCGAAAATCCTGACCATGTGCCATGCGCATGGTCATCTCATTTCACATCACAAAAAAAAAACCCAAAATGCTCCATTGAGCACCGAAACCCTACCCCTTCACTAAGAACGTGTTCACTTCATATCATGATTTGGAAGTTAAGATGCTCCCCAAGCATCGGAATTCCATTCGTGCACTGAGCACGAGTTCATTTCATATCACGACATTAAAACCCAAGGCGCTCTCCGAGCGCCGAAATCAGATCCGTGTGCCAAGCTCGCGTTCATCTCATATCATAACATGAAATCCCAAGGTGCTCCCCGAGCGCCGAAACTTTGCTTACGTGCCATTCTAACCACGTTTTCGTGCAGCCATTTTCAAGACATCAACATAAGCATGGCATTTATTCTAACCACATTTTCATGCAACCATGACATTCTATTTGTGTGTTATGCATATTTATGTCCTGCATATTATTATCTTCACAAAGCATACACGACATCATCATGTATGTCATGCATCCTAACCACGTTTTTGTGCATCCACATGCATTTTTGTGTAACACAAGCATTCACGTTATTTCATATCATTTAAAGTTAGGACATTCTAAGGATACCCTTCACAGCCATTTCATTTCATAACATATCAGGAGTCCTAAAACTACCCGTGTTCTGCCCGTGTACTGGAATACACTCGGCCGTTTCACTAAACTATTTCATTCAATAGGAGACCACAATGGTCTTAGGCCTATTTTTGTGTGGTAGGTTACACGACATCATTGCATGGCTTTATGTCATTTATCATTGGCATCATGGGGATGCCGAAGTTCTGTTGGTGCGTCGCAATCCATTTCGGATTGTTACATGACATCGACACTATCGTATCATTTGAGGTGCTCCACGAGCGCCGGATTATTATGCATACAGGGGTATTTCATAACATTACTGAATCATGAAAGGCGTTCCATAACTGCCGAACTTTTTTACGTGTCCTTACCTACACGTGACTTGTTAGTAAACATCATCTCATATTATATGCTTCAAAAGCGTCAGAACTCTGTCCGTGGGCCGGCCCCTGCGTGACCATTTCACTTCACCTCATAGACCTACAAGGTGTCAAAACTCTATCCGTGTGTTGACACACACGTGATCATTTCATGATATTCACTAGGTGCTCCAAAAGCACCGAACCCCTGTTTGTGTGGCGGTCCACACGAGGTCTTTTTGCATTATCTCTTGCATGGCATTGGGTATTCTCGGAATGTCAAAAAAAAAAAATCAATCAAATCATCGTCATCATCATCTCCCTCATGGCATCATATATGCAACTCATCATTCATGCACATACATACACCATCATGCATTCATGCCTATATCAGCTGTGATTTAGTGTTCTTCATAAGTATGTGCCGTCGATGCTAATAAGTGTTCTTATCAGAGGGAAAAGGAAAAGATTTCGAGAATGGCAAATCCCATGAACTTCAGCTCCATGACGGATATCGTCGAGGATCACATCGCCTCATCACGGTTCCAGAAAGCAGTCAGGAAGGAAGCGGCAGCAATGCTGAAGGAAGTGCTGGGAGATGATCTTGACAAGGTAGAAAGGCTAACAGCGAAGTGCACTAAATTGGAAGCGCGAGTGGAAGAACTCGAAGGGAAAATGAAGAATGCAGCATTTTTAGACTCCAACTCTGATACCAACGAGAAACAGAAGGCCCAGTTTACTGACATTCGTCCTCGACACCTTGGAATGCCCTCTCTCCAAGATTCGGGTATCCCGAGGCTGACTGGTGGAATAGAACTGAAAAGGCCCCTTAAGACGAACGTTGGCGCCGACTCCATTCCTCGGCATACCAAAAACTCACTCACCATGGGCAGCGGAAAAGGCATTTCTCCATGGGCTGACTCATTAGGCTAGCTGTTCCTCAGATGTAGAGGGGAGGGTCTCCTGCAGAGCGTCAGGCCATTCGTAGAGCCGACAAAGGCACAGAAGAACAATTTCTGTAGCTATCATGTGATGCTGGGCCATCTGACCGATGAATGCTTCGCTCTGAGGAAGGAGATCCAGAAGCTGGTCGACGACGGGAAATTGGAAATCTCGACCCTCTCTGATAAACAACCAGGGGCAATCGGGGAGCCCGCCGCGGGAACTTCTCACGTCTCCCGAGAAGAAGAGTATGATGAAGAAATTCAGAGTCTGCTTTGATAAGAGTGGGCCGAGGATGCTGAAGCTGAAATGGTGACCAATCGGAAAATAACCGGATTCTGTGAGATCAATACCTCTTGAAGCTTCCCTTTCTACAAGGAACTCATTTTGTTTATGGGATGTATTGAATTAATCATGAATGCAATGAAATTTATTTTCATCTTACTTATGTGATGATTGCTTGTCCATGGCGTTATGCATGCATTTGATCATCTAACATGACATATCCAACACACATAATATCAAAATGCATGACATCATTCTGAGTATTATGGGGACCAAAAAGTGAACCTGGTTCTGAATAAACTCTCTCTTGAAAGGTGAGCTTGTGAGATAAATAAAATGATACGATGGTACCACTTCCGCTGAGGCATCTGCTGATTCAACCCAACAATCCTTGAAAGACACTACCAATCTTGCCCCAGAGCTTCAATTTAAAAGGCACACTTGATGCCCAAACCAAAATCAAACCAGAAAGCCCTTCCTAAGGCAAAATCAAATCAGAAAGCCCTTCTTAAGGCAAAACCAAACCAGAAAGCCCTCCTTAAGGCAAAACCAAACCAGAAAGTCCTCCTCAAGGCAAAACCAAACCAAAAAGCCCTTCTTAAGGCAAAACAAAACCAAAAAGTCCTCCTTGAGGTACCCAAACCCAGAAAGCTCTTCTTAAGGCAAAATCAAACTAAAAAGCCCTTCTTAAGGCAAAGTAAAACCAAAAATCCCTCCTTGAGGCACCCAAACCCAAAAAGTCTTCCTTAAGGCAAAATCAAACCAGAAAGCCCTTCTTAAGGCGAGATCAAGCCAGAAAGCCCTCCGTAAGACAAAATCAAACCAGAAAACCCTCCTTAAGGCGAAATCAAGCTTATCCAAACTTATCCAAAGCACCAACCACCAAGAAATTCAAATCACCTTCACTACCCATCTTATTGTAAAACTCTGAATCATTCCTTGGTTATAGTGCATGTATAATCTTGTTTGCATGACATTCCTGTGCACATGACATTACGCATGCATTGTTCATCCAAAAAGGCATATTAAGCACACATGACATGCATGAATTTGAATTCAGCAGGAAAACCAAAAGGTGGCTATGGCTTTGATTTGGTTCCTCCAAAAAAAAAAATAAAAGAAAATTTTGAACCTCAATGCTGCTCTATAGCGCATTTTTCTGCATCATCTCATCACCAGAAGGGCGACAGAGCAGAGAGAGGATTTGAATATGAGTCTACTTCAAATGAGATCAATAATGGTTACCTAAGAAATTGACTATTGAAGAGACCAAGCTAAATAAAAAAGAGATTAAAGTTAATCTTGGTGGAAAATCAAGCCTGATGATCAGAAATCTACCAAATCAGTTTTCAAGACATAATCTGCTACAAATTCTGGACAAGCATTGTCTGGAGGAAAACAAGAATAAGTCCAAAGGGAAGTATGCTCATGATTTCCTCTATTCGCCTATGGATTTCAAGACTGGAGGAAATGTTGGTTATGCATTTGTGAACTTCACCAACAGTGTTGGGACAACTCGGCTTTACAAAGCTTACAACAATCATGAAGGGGATGATGCCATCAATAGGAAAGCTTACAAAGTCTGTTGTGCTCATATTCCAAGGGAAAGTCGCATTTACCAACCATTTCAAGTATTCAGTCTTCGGAAACCTTGCCTGAACTGGAATCTGGGGTGAATTGGAAACATGAATACGACATTAGACCGTAGGAGAATCCAATGGTTAATTGAATTCATCTCAGGTTATCCGTCCATAATGGCAACTCTATCCAGTGATCGGGCATTCATCCCAAAAAAAGAAACAAAGGCTCCAATGTGGAAAACCGAAAGGACAAATTGGTAGTTTGAAGGGGCATCAATCAAAACCAGAGCCACACTTTCGATTTCCTAATGCATCCACATTCATTATGTCATAGATGTTTTATATTCAATTTTCATGTTCGATATGCATTCGTCATGTCATTGCATGTCCATGTCCACATACAGGTGATAGCACGCAGCGAACCATGTCTAATTCAGTGTTTTATACCCCAAACACAAACCTTTAATGCTAGGGGCAGGTAAAAAGCCAAACCACCGGGTGTCATCAGCAGTAACGTCCTCACGACTTCTGATGAGCATTGTCAAGGTGTACTTTCCAATCTCGAAACGGATCAATACAAAGAGATCAATTCAGCTAGAATGCTCGTGCAAAACTCTTGGACCATTAAAAAAAAATCGCAAAGAGAAAATTTCTGACACGGAAAACCGAAAGGACGTGTTGGTAACAAGAAGAGGGTGATGTCTAAAGCCGAAGTCACTGTTAATTTCCCTATTGTACTCATTATGATGTCCTCGTAATGATATTATGCACGTTTGACATTCTGCTTAGATGATCATATCGCATACATCGTGCCATTACACATAAACATCCATTAGTAGGTCATTGCATCCAATTCCCATAGTAATAAAAATGAAGTCCATGTTGTGTACAAAAAAAAGAAAAAAAAAGGGTGTAGTACAGAACACTCTATCTAACTCTCATCCTGTCCCTCACCCACCTCCTTCTCCTCGGACTCACTCTGATGCGAAGCTTTATAGGCGTCAAAGTCCTCCTACACCCAAGTCAAATCAGCCTGCATCCGGGCCATGTCAACCCGCACCCAGGTCAACTCGTGGGTCGCAGCCTAAGCCCGAGCCTCAGAAGCAGCTGCCTGTCTGGCCTGATCCTGGAGCATCTGTACTCAAATCTGCAAAATAACAACATAAGTTAACATGCATACATTCATGCATATTCATCCATGCATTGCATAAATCATGTAATGATACAGGGATTGTAAAATGCTTACCGCCCAGCTGGCGTTCTCCTGGACCAGATGAGCCTCTAAGCCCAAAGCAACCTGAGAAGTAGATGCCGCAACACTGGCAGAACGTACGGGATGACTCCTATCCTGAATAGGGCCATGCCCACCAGCAGTGGCACTCTCAGCACTTTCATATGCTGGGCTAGTCCGCTGACCAGAACTGCATCACCTACGTCTCTTGACTTGCAAACGGAAGAGCAAAAAAAAAAAAGAAAAAAAGAAAAAAGGAAAGGGGAAAGATGATACCAGAAAGCCAAAATAGAAACCAAAGATCTCCTGCTGCCACCCCCTGGCGCACAGGTCAAGTCCGTGGAGACTGCTCCAACGCAGCTCGAGCCCAATCCAAAGAAGGAAAGGCAGCCAGGTCTGCTAGAGTGGGGAGTAAAGTCAGATTACAAGTGCTCTGCTCGGTGGGAAAAAGCGTGCATGATAACAAGACGAACACATAAGCCCGAACACACCGCTCCACATCCTCCTCGGACAGGTATAGGCGAGCAGCCCAATAAGCCTCCACCCTCGAGCATAAGATCTTCCCCTTCTCAGTGGTGCAGCTGATCAACCTGCCTATATAATCATCCTCCAGCTGATGGCAAGTCAAATAGCAGTTGAAGCTGATCGGGGTCCCACCGAACCAGAACCCAGTGATAGCAACGAAATCTGAAGGAGTAACGGTGAACTCCCCGATGGGAAAATGAAATGTGTGAGTAGTGCAAACCCACCTCTCACACAAAGCCGTCAACACATCATGGGTAGTAGGCGGCGTACTCGTCGACAATGACATAATAAAGGTCTCTGGACCCTGAATCCTAACCCGATCTCTCATAGACTCGGGGAGGCGGCCCTGTCAGACCCCGGGCGGAGAGAGATTTACGCTGCCAGAAATCCTCCGGTCCTACACATTGAGGAAGGCCAATAAGTCAGCGGCTAATCTTTCTAACAATGGTCTGCCTCATCCAAGGGGCATGAAACCCGAGAAACCTCGAAAAACTCACTGTAAGTACAATCTCACCAAATTTCATTTTCGACATATCCTGTATGCCAAGTCATACTAGTCTGCCACACACACACACACACACACAAACACACACACACACGTACCCTTTACCAAATCTCAGTCCCCCCGCGACGATAAAACGGAACTAGGTTTTTCGTGTCAGTCCGTTGAGTGTGCCAGGTCGCACACGGCTGTCACACACTCATGCTCACACACTTCACAAATTTCAGTCCTACACGACTATAAAAGGTGACCTGAAACGCATCTTCCTGTATTTATTCTTGATTGAAGGGGCAAAAATTTTTGTTTCAAAATTATCGATCAAGGAATAAATACATTCACCAAGCACACCTTACATGCATTTTTTTGGCTCTGTATGGCAAATCATACGCGACCACTTGACTTTAAAAGTCATTTTATCTTGGCGTCATCCTTACGCGAAAATCCTCGTAAGGAACCGCCCGACTTTAAAAGTCGCATTCTTCTCTGTATTATCTTGGCATCATCCTTACGCGAAAATCATCGTAAGGAACCGCCCGACTCCAAAAGTCGCATTCTTCTCTGTATTATCTTGGCGTCATCCTTACGTGAAAATCGTCGTAAGGAACCGCCCGACTCCAAAAGTCGCATTCTTCTCTGTATTATCTTGGCATCATCCTTACACGAAAATCATCGTAAGGAACCGCCTGACTCCAAAAGTCGCATTCTTCTTTGTATTATCTTGGCGTCATCCTTATGCAAAAATCGTCGTAAGGAACCGCCCGACTCCAAAAGTCGTATTCTTCTCGGTATTATCTTGGTGTCACCCTTACGCGAAAATCGTCATAAGGAACCGCCTGACTCCAAAAGTCGCATTCTTCTTTGTATTATCTTGGCGTCATCCTTATGCGAAAATCGTCGTAAGGAACCGCCCGACTCCAAAAGTCGCATTCTTCTCTGTATTTTCTTAGCATCATCCTTACGTGAAAATCGTCGTAAGGAACCGCCCGACTCCAAAAGTCATATTCTTCTCGGTATTATCTTGGCGTCATCCTTACATGAAAATCGTCGTAAGGAACCGCCCGACTCCAGTAGTCGTATTCTTCTCCATTTTATCTTGGCATCATCCTTACGCGAAAATCGTCGTAAGGAACCGCCCGACTCCAAAAGTCGTATTTTTCTCCACACACGGGTCACACGCTTGCATATCATCGCGAATTTCGTGTTCTTTGTCGTGTACCTAAATCCGTTTCGAAAATCGGACTTTAGCTACACGAGCGGCAGCCTGTGAACATGAAATTTTATCAAAAAAAAAAAGTCTGACCTTTGACCCATGACTGTATTTACAGTCGTGGGATTTTGGTTACAGTCATACGACTGTAATGTAAGTACAGTCGTACGACTGTAAGATCGGGGGCAGGTTGTAGAACCCATACCCCCTTTGAATTAAAAATTTGGGAAAATCTTGGGCATTTAATGCCTCAAGATTTTCCAGAAAAGGCAGACATAAAAAGGGAGAAAAACAAAAAGAGGGGGACTTTTTGGCAAGAATCTGATTTTTAGACCAAATTAGGGAGAGAAAGAAGAGAAAAGGGAGAGAAAAAAAAAACAAACAAAACCTACATTTCTCTAATCTTTTTCTTCACAAATCCGGTGAGTTAATGCTTAAAATGAGTTAGAAATCCTAGGTTAATAACTTAACTTAACAAACACATCAAAACCTGGGATTTAAACCATCAGAATCCGTGACTTTTTGGAGTATTTTTGGACCTCTCTTGCAACCTCAACACACAAGGAAAAGGAGCGAATTCACGTGGATTGGAGCGACGCCAGGGGTCCATTCGACGTTGGATTAGCTTCTAAGAGGTAGAAACTTCTTTTTCCTTCTCTTTTTCCAGCTTTCTGGGTGCTGTGGTTGATTTTGGTGCATTTTTATTCAAGTTTTTAAGCTTCTGTTTCTAGAAAAATAAGAACAGTCGTACGACTGTTCTTCACACAAGAACAGGGGCACGACTGTAATTACAGTCGTGCCAAACCTTTTACAGTCATACCACTGTTTTTATTTTCTCAGTTTTAAGTTTCTCTTTTTAGGGTTTTTTTAGCGATTTCTGCCTCTGATAAGGATTATAGTCACACGACTGTAGTATACAGTCGTACGACTATAACTATAGTCGCACGACTGTAGTCCTCGGCCAGGAGCAGAAATCCCTAAAAAATCCCTAAAATCCAAAAAATTCATAAAACCCCAAAAAATTTCATAAAAATTGGAAAATTTCAGAAAATGAGGAAATCTTGAAAAATCAAAAATCATCAAAAATGAATTTTGCAGTGTGCATTCACGACCTTAGATTTATTTTTCGGTGAAATTGCATTTAGAACAAAACCACGACGGAGACCCGGTTCTCCCAAAAACCGACCCGCCTTGTATGCTAAGTTAAAATAAACCGGAAAAAGGTTTTCAAAAACGATTTTCTCATAAAACCGAAAATACAAGGATGTTTCAAAATGGTTTTCCAGGTCTAACCGGGCCAACCCGGTTACCCCCAATTGCATGACCCCGAATACTTAATTTCCCACTTCTGTCTGTTTGAGTCCTACTTATGATGTGCCGTATAAATTGTGCTAACCTCTGTTTTGTAGCTTTTATTTTATTTTAATTTTCTTTTTATTTGTATTTAATAGAATTAATCGTGTATTTAGGCGGTTGTAATTATTTTTATCGATTCTCGTGTATTCTAGGCTATTGTATCAGTGAGGTGAGAGTTTTATTTTTTTTCTTTCAATTAGGTTGTAAGCTCTTAAATATTTATTCCTTTTACTTTTTATTATGATGTATTATTACGTATGCGCACTGTGTGTATTATTCAATAAAGATCAATTTTTAGCAATTTAAAGTGTCGTAACTAGAACATTGGCAAATAATATTTGAATTAGACACGAAATAAGGGACTTGTCCGAACCTAGATCTCTGAAAAGTGTAGCGGTTCTCACTTTGGTTCAGCTACACTGTAATTTCCTGGTTGAGCTGAGCCGGGTGGCGACTCCTATACTTTTTATTGAGATTTAGGTCTCGATTCTTTTAAGCGACAATCCGCTTTTCCAAAAAAAAAAAAGAATTTCCAATCCAAAAACCCCACGCGAGGGAGGGCCCCACCCGAGATCGTGGCGCCCCTTCCGAAAGGGAGTCCCACGTCCCGTTGAAAACTCGTCGTCCGCTCACAACCATGTCATTCAATATAAGGCCACAATGGTCCTAGGTCTATTCCCATGTGAAGGTTCATGTGGTGTCATTACATAACATCACATCCATTCATCATAGGTGTCCTAGTGATCCCAGAATCCTGTCTACGCATTATGGTTCACATCGAACTATTTCATAACATTGTGAAATCATTTGAGGTGCTCCTCGAGTACCGAATTAGTACACAAATAGGAGCATTTCATAATATTATCAAAATCATATGAGGTGTTCCATGAACACGGAACCTCTGTCCGTGTCTCGAGTCGCACGCGCCTTTTCTGTAACATCATTTCATATCACATGCGTCAAAAGCATCACAACTCTATCCGTGGGACGGTCCCCATCCAACCATTTCACTTCATGTCATTGACCTACAAAGCGTCAAAACTCTGCTCGTGTGTCGGCTCACACGTGGCCATCTCACCACAATTCATTAGGTGCCCCAAAGGCGCCAAACCTCTGTCCGTGTGATGGTTCACACGAGACCTTTTTGCATTATTTTGAATGGCATTGGGCACTCTTAGGGCATCCCAAATAAAGAAGTCAAACACACAAAGTTCATTCTCATGTCCATCTACATTCACGAAGTATCATCCAAGCATCATTCTCCATGACATCACATCATTCATTTACCACCCCTAACTCTCCACTTGTGATGTAGGACCATACACACGTGAAACTAGAAAAGGCTAAAGCTCTGTAAAGGCAATTCACAGAGTAAGCTGGATCGACCAAGGACAAGGTCTCAGGCTTTGAGGGCTATTGGGGAACAGAGAACAGTAGAAACTGACATTGAGTCTGATTCCAGAGAGGAAGTGGAAATGGCCAATCAAACACCAAGTCTTGCTGATGTCCTGAAGGATTTCTCGAGATCTCAAGATTTCCGTGATATGCTGAAGGAAGAAATGCGGGTTGTGGTAAGAGAAACTGGGGAAACCGGAACCAGTAGGCCCGGAAAGGAAAAGGTGGACGAGTCTTCTCAGTTTGGGGTTGATGTATCAGCCAGTGTGGAAAAGCTGTAAGAGATGGAGGCAGCTATTGAAAAGAAGATGAAGGCTAAGTACACTAAATTGGGTGAAGTGGTCGCTGAACTAAAGAAGGGGGCCAACATTAGCCTGGGCTCCAAGGAGGGAGTGAATGTAGATGCAATGATCAATAGGGGCATTGAAACCTTCCCTATTGGGTTTCAAGTGCAGAAAATCCCTTCCAACAAGGGGATTGGTTCATCGGAGGCCCATGTAAACCTCTACGCTCGGGTTATGTTGACGGCAGGTGCCACTAAGCAGTAGTTGATTAACTTCTTCCTAACTACACTTGAAGGGGGAGCACTGAGTTGGTATAACTCTTCGTCCGAAGATGTGCAGTCTGATTGGGAGGCCTTGTTGTCGTCCTTCATCAAATACTACAGCTTCAACACTAAGATCCAAGTGAAGCTGTATGAGCTAGAAAGGGTTAAGCAAAAGCAGAATGAGTCCTTTGATGCTTACTACCAGAGATGGATGAACAAAATGATTCTGCTAAAGAACCGCCCCGATGAAGATGAATTGATTGAAAAGTTGATTGACGGAAGCAGGGACATCTTCTGAAACAACATGAAGTTCCACTCCTTCAGTGAGCTTAGCGAAGTGTATAGCATGGCTACGAAAATTGAGAGGGACGAAGAGGAAAAGACAGTGAGCTACAAGGGCAACTGAGGCTCTGGGTACAGTAACGGGCATCGGTCGACTACTACAACTGGGTCGAGTGGTGGGTCCAGCTCTAGTGCTATAAGCAAGGTCAGTCAGTTTTCGGAGAATAAGCAAGTAGGGGTTACAGTTTTGACTCAACAGCGGGAAAACCAAGGCAGAAATCCAAATGGTCAAGGCATATCACCCTGGGCTTTCTCCTTGGCTAAGATCTTTGCCAAGTGCAGAAACGGCGGTCTGTTGGACTCTCTCAGGCCATTTGAGAAGCTAGTGGGGGAAGATAAAGATAACTTCTACACGTACCATGTCATGGTGGGGCATAGGACCAACAACATTTATAACCTAAAGGATGCTATCCAGAGGCTGATCGACGAAGGGAAGATACAAGAGCCTGCCAAGCCCAGTACTAAGACTAATCCATTGCCAGCATTCGAAAGGCAGGTCAACATGGTGCTATCTGGGCTCCTGGCCAATTTCGTTTTTACACAAGTCTTGCAGGCAAATCCCATAGTACAGTCTGTGGTGGCTAGTGAAGTTGGGGCAAAGTCTGATTGTGAGAAGTTGGCAGAGCAGAAAGAAGTGAAACCTATTAGTTTGGATGATCTGGATTCAGAGGATGAATATGAAGAATATGGCTGTATTGAGACAGTCAAGCCGTTAGTCGTGGGGAAGACAGAAGTTTCTAAATTCCAGAATGTGACAAGAAGTGGTCGGGTTTACCAGCCAGTGGCTTAACAGAGTGACAAGGCTCCAGTGACCGGGTCAAGAAGTACGTTAGCACCAAAGGAGGTGGAGAAAGAGGACCTGGTTATTTCACAATTGAAAAAGACTCCAGCACAGGCCAGTCTGTGGCATTTGATGCTGACTTCCAAAGAACACAGGGCAGCATTGGTTATAAAGCTGTCTAAGATAGAAGTTTCTCCACTTGCATCTCCGGACGCCATGTGTTGCCTATTGGACAAGGTTCATATAGGCTCCCCCGACATTGTATTTTCCGAAAAAGATCTGCCTAGCGAGAGGAAGGCTCACAATAAGGCCCTATACATCAAAGCCCATGTTATGGACAAGGTAATGCCATGTGTAATGGTAGATGATGGATCTGCCTTGAATATATGTCCACTGAAGATGCTGCTATTCCTTGGTCTGAGGGAAGATGGTTTGAAAAAGTCCTCTACTGTGATCAGGACCTATGACGATTCCAAGAGGACTGTAATTGGGACCTTTGAAGCTGAAGGGGAAGTAGGACCGATCAAGTCGACGGTCAACTTTACTATGATCGACATTCCAATCACTTTCTCTTTGCTGTTAGGGAGACCATGGTTCCACCCATTGGGAGGTGTTCCTTCAACCTTGCATCAGAAGATCAAGTTTTTAGTAGGCGGTGAGGTTGTGACAGTCGAGGTTGATTCCCAGTCCGTGATTGCTGCCATTAGTGAGGAGACCATTCCATTTGGTGGTTTCCAAATCGCCATGGTTAACGAGGAGGAAACAACAGATGCACCAATGGTTATCTATGAAAATTATATGCCAGAGTGGTTGTCTAAATACCTTCACAGGCATGATTTTGTTCCTGGCATGGGGCTCGGGGCCAATCTACAGGGGGTGCCCGAATTCACCATTGATTCTAGGAAGCTGAAACAGTTTGGCTTGGGCTACACAGCTGAAGCATCTAAGAAGAAGAACCTGAAAAATGGAAAGAATGGCAAGCCTATGATGAAGCCATTCATTAAGGCAGGTGAAGCACCATACGAGGGGCAAACTGAACCCGTAAAGGTCGGGAGCATCAAACTCCCAGGCTTCAAGATCTTTTCTGATGTAGTTGACTATGAGAAGAGTCAGGAGGAGCCAATGGCACCAGTGACAGTAGAAGAGGCAATTGTTAAGCCTGCCATCCCCCAGGAGAAACCTTCTAAAGTGACAGCAAAAGCAGCAAAGGTGATCAAAGGGGGGGTTAAAGAGAAAGTCTGTGATGAATTTGTGAAAGCAATTTCAGAGGCACTGGCTATTGCCTTAGGCAAGGCATTTGAAAAGGCTGAGGAAGGGTCTGATAAAGAACTAGTGACCAAGACAAGCCTAGATTCTATGGTTGCCAAGATAGCAGGTATCATGATGAAAGCCAAGGCACAGGTGGCTAAGATCAAGAAGACTGTTCTTCCTGCTGAACAGGAGTCTGAAATTGCTGCTGACCTGAACAACATCCTAGAGCTAAGCAATGATGCTGAAGGAGTTCAAGGCCCTCTACCTGTGGAGGGTGAAAATCATTTTGTTGTATTTGTTTCTTCTCTTTTTGATATGAACGGTGTACTTTTTAACAAATTTAATGCAATGAAAGCCCAGTTTGCTTACTTGTGTGATGTTTATTCTAATAATTCTGTGTATGCATTTGAATCACCATCAAGCATATTTAGCATTCATGACATCGCATTGCATGAAATTAACATAAGTACAGATTAAAACCCCAAAATGGTATTCATTTCACACGAACTAAAATCCGAAGAAGAGAGAGAATTGACAAGAATACTATAAAAACATGTTAAGGCCTTTGCTTGGTCTTATAAAGACATGCCAGGGGTCGACATAGAAATCGCAGTTCACAAGATTCCAATAGATCCCAAATTCAGGCCGGTGAAGCAGAAGTTGAGATGGCTAAGACCAGAATGGGCTGCATTGGTAAAGGAAGAAGTGGCCAAGCAGATTAAAGCTAAGTTCCTTAAGGTGGTAGAATATACAGAATGGTTAGCCATCATTGTGCCAATGCCTAAGAAAGATGGAAGGGTCAGAGTGTGCGTCGACTACAGAGACCTGAACAAAGCCTGCCCGAAAGATAATTTTCCTTTGCCTCACGTCGATTTTTTGATAGACAGCACAGCCAAGGTAGCAAAGTACTCTTTTATGGATGGATTTTCTGGATATAACTAGATCCTAATGGATGTGATCGGTAAGGTGAAAACATCCTTCATCACGGAGTGGGGCACTTTCTGCTATAGAGTAATGCCCTTCGGGTTGAAGAATGCCGGGGCAACTTACCAAAGGGCTGTCACAACATTGCTGCATGACATGATTCACAAAGAAGTGGAGGTTTACATCGATGACATGCTTGTTAAATCAATGACCCGGGAGGAGCACCCTGCTATCCTGAATAGATTTCTTACACACATCGGGGAATACAACCTGCGACTTAATCCCAAGAAGTGTATATTCGGGGTTACATCAGGAAAACTGCTGGGACACGTGGTTAGCCAAAGAGGAATAGAGATGGATTCAGATAAAATCAAAGCCATTCGGGATATGCCAGCTCCTAAAACAGAAAAGGAGGTCCGATCATTTCTGGGCTCTTTGCAATATGTCAGCCGTTTCATAGCATGGTTAACTTCAATGTGCGAGCCAATTTTCAAGCTACTAAGGAAAGATCAGCTGATTGTATGGGATGATAGATGTCAGTTGGCCTTCGAAAAGATCAAAGATTACCTGGTGAATCCGCTGGTTCTTAGCCCACCAACTCCAGGAAAGACCTTGATTTTGTACTTAGCTGTTGAAGACTCCTCCATAGAGGCAATGCTAGCATATGAGCAAGATGGAAGGAAGGAGTATCCCATCTACTATCTCAGCAAGAAGCTGCTGGAATATGAAACCAAGTACACATTGGTAGAGAAGACGTGTGTAGCAATGATCTGGCTGACTAAGAAGCTGCGCCACTACTTTCAGTCATACAAGGTGCAAGTCGTGGCTAAAGTGGATCCAATGAAATATCTGTATGAAGCACCGGTGTTGGTTGGGAAGTTATCCAGGTGGCTACTACTTCTGTCAGAATTCGACATTGAGTACATCACTAGAAAAATCATCAAAGGGCGAGCTGTGGCAGAATTCCTGGCAAACCAGCCACTAGAATCGGATCACGTAAAAAATCTGGAGTTCCCTGATGAACAGTTGGCTGTAGTAGAAGTGAGAAATGGGTTATGTGCTTCGATGGCACCGTAAATAGAAAAGGTGCCAGAATTGGGGTGATCGTAGCAACGCCAGATGGTGAGATTATTGCACTATCAAAAAGGTTGGACTTCTCCATAACCAACAATGGAGCAGAATATGAAGCATACTTATTCGGAATGGAAGCTTTCCTGACACTAGGGGCAGACAATGTCTTGATTGTTGGGGATTCACTTTCGGTGATTAGGCAGGCACAAAGCAACTGGGACTTGAGAGAAGAAGCCTTACGGCCTTACTTGGAACTGCTGCAGTACAGAAGAGGGTTACTCGACCAGTACAAGTTCAGACATGTTCCTAGGGAAGAAAATAAAATGGCGGATTCATTTACAACGTTGTCCTTTATGTGGGAAGATCCAGAAGAGATGCAGATGTGGCCTCTGGTCATATCTATTCCCCCCTGCTTTGATATGCGTGAAGTGATGGAGTTAACAGCCGAGGAAAAGCCATGGTTCTTTGACATTTATCAGTATGTGAAAGAGGGAAAGTATCCAGAAGAAGCTAGCATTGCTGATAGGATTTCATTAAGGAGATTAGCTAGCCAGTTCAGAATCTTTGAAGATGGGTTTTACAAGAGAACTACAAATAGGGTTCTTCTAAGATGTTTGAGAGAAAGAGAAGCATAAACTGTAATGCAGCAAGTACATGCAGGGTCTTGTGGGCCGCATATGAATGGGATCGCCATGGCCAGAAAGATAATGAGACAGGGATACTTTTGGATGACAATGCAGTCTGATTATGTGAAAGAAGTAAAAAGATGTCACGAGTGCCAAACCTATGCAGATATCAGTCATCTGTCACCGCTTGAGCTATAGAACCTGGCATCTCCTTGGCCATTCTCAGCTTAGGGGATTGACATGATTGGAGAAATCCATCGTACAGCATCTAATGGGCACAGATTCATAGTGGTTGCAGTAGACTATTTCTCAAAATGGGTAGAAGCAGAATCCTTCTCCAGTGTAATAGCTAAGCAGATGGTTAAATTCATTCAGAAGAACATCCTCTCTCAATACAGAATCCCTCACCATGTAGTGACAGATAACGGGGTGTAGTTTCAAGGGGCAACAACTAAGCTATTCTCAAAATATGGCATCGAACATCATAGGTCTTCTCTATACAGACCGCAGGCTAATGGCCCAGTGGAGGCAGCCAATAAGTCAATTAAGAAGATCTTATAAAAAATGGTAACCACCAACAGAGACTAGGCTGATAAATTGCCATACGCTCTTTGGGGTTACAGAACTAGTGTTAGAACACCAACCGGTGAGACTCCTTACGCCTTGGTGTATGGAATGGAAGCAGTGTTGCCAGTGGAAATGGAACTCAAGTCACTTAGGATAACCTTGGAAGCTCAGCTACCAGAAACGGGGTGGGTTCAGGCTAGGTACGAGCAGTTAGTAGCATTAGATGAAAAGAGGTTGAAAGGGCTAGATCACTTGTAGATGTATCAACGCAGAATGGCCAAAGCGTATAATAGAAATGTGAAGTATCCCAGACAGCAACTGAAAGCCGGGGATCTAGTTTTGAAACTGTTGAGGCCTACAAATATCGATACCTGAGGGAAGTTGTGAGCGGATGACGTGTTTTTGACGGGACGCGGGACTCCCTTTTGGAATGGGGCGCCACGATCTCGAGCGGGCCCCTCCCTCGCGTGAGGTTTTTATAAATGGAATTCCGCGTTTTGGAAAATAAATAGAATTAATAAATAAAAGAACCGAGACCTAAGTCTCAATGAATATTGTAGAGTCGCCACCCGGCTCAGCTCAACCGGGAAATTCTTATGTAGCTGAACCGGACGAACGGTCGCTACACTATTCAGAGATTCGGGTCCGGATAAGTCCCTTATTTTGTGTCTAATTAAAATAAATATTGCCAATGTTCTCGAATGGTATTTCAAAATCTAAAGTCAATTTTATTGAATATAAAAGGCATACAGCGCGTATACAAAATATTTAATACAAAAATAAGGAAAAAAAGAAATAAATATTAATTGGTTTACAACCAAATCGAATGGAAAAATAAAAACACTCGCCTCACTTTACAAGCGCCTATATACACGAGAATCTAGAAAAATACAACCGCCTAGGATACACGATTTAATCTATTAAATTACATCCAAAATAAAAATAAAAATAAAAAGAAATTAAAACCTGCAAAACAGAGGGTTAGCACAATAGATACAGCACGCCACAACTAGGACTCAAATAGACAGAATTGGGAAAACAAGAATTGGGGGCATGCATTTAGGGGATAACCGGGTTGGCTCGGCTAGCCGGCCCGGTTAGACCTGGAAAACACTTTGAAACGTCCTTGTATTTTTGGTTTTTTGTGGAAAAAAATCATTTTGAAAACAATTTTTTCGGTTTACATGCATTTTTATATATTTAAGTGGGTCGGTTTTCAGGAGAACTGGGTCTCCGTCTTTGAGTTGTTCTAAATGTAATTTTACTAAAAATTGAATCTATGGTCGTGATGCACACAACAAAATTCATTTTGATGATTTTTGGGGTTTTCTAATTTTTTGGGATTTTTTTGGGAATTTTTGGGGATTTTTATGGATTTTTTATGAAATTTTTTGGGTTTTAAAGGTGAAATTCTGATTCTGAAAACTACAGTGGTACGACTGTAAATTACAGTCATGCAAACTCAACTACAGTCGTACGACTGTAAATGCTGAAAATTCAAGATTTCACCAAAATCTTATTCAAAACAAGCTGAAAAGCAAATCACCTGGAAGTCAACTACAGTCGTACGACTGTAATCAACTCAAGAACAGTCGTACGACTGTTCTTGATTTCCAGAACAGAAACGCAGAAAAAATGGATAGAAATGCAGAAAAAGCACACAAACACCCAGAAAGCTTGTAAAAGAGAGGGAAGAAGGGGTATTTACCTCCGTGGCGTGCGTCCACCGTAGGATTGACCCCTGGCGTCGCTCCAATCCACTAAAATCCGGACTTTTCTCCTTGAGTTAAGGTTTGAGATTTGGATCCAGAGATTTCCAAATGTTGAGGGATTCTGATTGAGAAGTTTTTCCCTTTTCTTTGGTTTTCTCTTCTTTCTCTTTTTCCCCCTTTCTCTCTATCTGTCCGTTTGTCTCTTTCTTCTTCTTTTTTTTTCCTTTTTTTCCGTCCCCCTTTCTGCTTTTCTTTTTCTGCTTTTATGGGTAATGATCTACAGTCATACGACTGTAGTTTGACTACAGTCATACGACTGTAGCAATAGTCATACGACTATACTTTTTTTTTCTTTTTTTTTTCTTTTTTCTTTTTTTTTTTCTTTTTTTCTTTTTTTAAGTGAAATTCCGGCGCTTACAGAAGTTCAGGCCAATTTGGGAGGGCCCATATGTTGTGAAGAAAGTGCTATCGAAGGGTGGTGTAAGCATCGCAGACATGGATGGGAATGAATTTACAAATCCTGTCAATGAAGACCGCCTGAAGCCTTACTATGTCTGAAAAAAAAGGATCTGCTAGGTTGAAAACTCGAAAAGGGCGGCCTAGGCAAAACTTAAGACACAAGAGAAAATGATCAGTCAGAAAATCCACAAGGGACGACTGGTAACGGATTCTGGTTCTGTGTGGAATGTATACCATTTTGGGAACCAGTCTTTTCAAATGTATTCATGCTATTTTCATCAATAAAGTGTGATGTTTTGCTCAAATATGTTCGCATGGTTATATCACAATGCATAAGCAAAGTTATCTCGCTTAAACATCTATTTAAAGAAAGCATTTTGCATTTAATCGGTTACAAGACTCGCATTACTTTAACAATGAAATGTGCTGAATACATATGATCTGCAATTCTTTCTTATCCTACAAATCTAACTCATTATTTCTCGGAATGACCAAAACTTTCAAAATGAATTCAAGATCAAATGTCACTGGATAAAAAAAAAAGCCTGCTAAGGTGAAAACCGAAAAGGCACCTTAGGCAAAAGTTAGGGCAGCTCGCTGAGCTGAAAACCCGTATTGGGTAGTTCAGGCAAAATTTAGAGCACTTGCAGATTCATCATTCCTAGGGGTAGAAAAGTAGAATCTTTTCTATCATTCCCCGGCAAAAGCCCTTCTACCATTCTCTAGCAGAAACTCTTCCACCATTCTCCAGCAGGATCCTCTGCACTATTCCACAATAGGACCATCACAAGGAACGTCACCACTTTCTCCTCAGCAGTCATGGGACTTCCCTAATAGCCATTGCACATCCCCGCATATCCCCAGAAAAAGTGTGAGAATCATATCACATAAAAAATATACTCCCCAACTAGATCAACCATATGTGGAATGTACCTTCCCTAGCCAGAGGCACAACCCAATCTCCCCAGCAAAAGCGTAGCATTTCAAGGCTGGACGAATAGTGGGAAATGCATCTTCCAGAGTCCATTCGCATAAACATACATTGAAACATGTCTATACAAACATTCAAAAAATTTAGTATGATTTAGGATCCACGTGTGTATGCATCGTTATGCCTACGTGTATGACATACATGAAGCACTCATCCCTAGTTAGTCTTCATTCTTGATCGAAGGGGCAAAAATTTTTGTTCAAAATCTCTCAATCAAGGAATGAAGACTCGCCATTTCAAATGCAGGAATTTATCACCTTCATTCCATAATCCTCAGCAGATCCACCTCGGTAACATAAACCCGGCATCGGTCCAGATCGGCTTCACTCCAAATCCCCAGCAGATCCACCTCGGGTAACATAAACCCGGTATCGGTCCAGATCGGCTTCACTTCAAATCCCCAGCAGATCCACCTCGGGTAAAATAAACCCAGCATCGGTCCAGATCGGCTTCACTCCAAATCCTTAGCAGGTCCACCTCGAGAAACATAAACTCGCCATCGGTCCAGATCGGCTTCACTCCAAATCCCCAGCAGATCCACCTTGGGTAACATAAACCCGGCATCAGTCCAGATCGGCTTCACTCCAAATCCTCATTAGGTCCACCTCGGGTAACATAAACCCGGCATCGGTCCAGATTGCTTCACTCCAAATCCCCAGCAGACCCACCTCGGGTAACAGAAACCCGACATCGGTCCAGATCGGCTTCACTCCAAATCCTCAGTAGGTCCACCTCGGCTAACATAAACCCGGCATCGGTCCAGATCGGCTTCACTCCAAATCCCCAGTAGAACTTCACCTCGAGTAACCTAGATCCGATATCGGCTTATTTCATCATCAACTCTGCCTCGGGTAACCTAGAGCCGCAATCGGCTTACTTCATCATCAACTCTGCCTCGGGAAACCTAGACCCGGTATTGGCTTATTTCATCATCAACCACGCGTCGGGTAACCTAGACCCGGTATCGGCTCATTTCATCACCAACTTCACCTCGGGTAACCTAGACCTGGTATCGGCCTATTCCGACGCATCATTGCAGCTCAGGTTCGTTTCTCTTTCCTTCCGTTTACGGCACTTCAATTCGCGTTCCCAAATTCCCCTCAGGTATTCTAAACCTGGTATCGGGTATTGAATTTGATCACGTGAGGGGTAGCTGTAAGCGCCGGCTTTTCCCGACCTCAATGATGAAAACCCAGAGGTTATCCCTTGCTATGAGATTTTTTTGCAAGAATTTGATCCAAGGAGTAAAATTCAGATTTCAACATGATTAGGAGACGGCCCAAGAATTGTCCGAGAGATCCCCTGCTTTTAACACAAATTTTACGTGAAAACCACATGGCTTTTTTTTTCTCCTGTATAAATTTTAATTGGACCGAGATGAAATTTGGTTGCTGCATGTATATATAATTATATATATAATATACTATATACATAGATAATAATATTATATGTCTTAGTATATGTTATATATATAATTAATAATAATGTTATTATTATAATATTATATAAAAAAAATCAATCAAAAGTGGGCGGCCAAATTGGGCAAAAGAGAGAAAAAGAAATTATGGTAATTAGTGTAGGTAAAAAAAAGGGTCCAATTAAAATCCAAGAAAGAAATGAAGGTCCAATGAGAGGAAGGTAGAGAAGGATAAATAGAAAGAAAGAAAGGGAAAAAAGAGGATTGCAATTTGGCTCAAAAAAAATTTTTTGGAGTGGGCAGCAACCAATTCTACAATCTATCTCCCTATCATCATCAACTTCACCATTTTTCTTTGGCTCCTTCACCAACTTGATTTTTCTTTTCCTTCACCATCTTCATTCATTACTCAGTAACTTCGTATTTTTATTTTTCTTTCGTTTTGTTAAAAAAAAATCATACAAAACAAAAAAGATCAAATTTATCACCAAACACAAGCCTTCAATCCTATACAATTTATTTGTGATCTTTTGGATAATCTGGGACGTAACTAGGCTCGATTGAATCAACTGAAGCTCTGAGGATCGACTCCAAATCTCCAAACAAACACGAATACCACAGCATAGGTAATTTATGAGAGGCCTTAAATCCTTCTATCTCTTTCTGGGTTGATTTTTGTTTATGATTTGATTATTTTCATATTAATATTATTTTCATTCCAAAAATTTAATTTAATTTTATTGATATTAATATTATTTTTAGTATAATTAGTTTTATTAGTATTGATATTATTATTTTTTTTAACCACAATTGTTAATTTGAGTATTATTATTATTATTATTATTATTATTATTATTATTATTATTATTATTATTATTATTATTAAGTCATTACTATTATTATTAGCCATATATAAATGAATGTTATTTTTACCAATTAGTTTTACCAATTTCATTAATGTTATTATTATTAGCCATATATATATAAATGTTATTTTTACCAATTTCATTAATATTAAGAATATTAGTTTTATCATCATAAATATTATAGTTATTATTATTATTATTATTATTATTATTATGTAAAAAAAAAAAGTAATATGCCGCATTATTTTGAGTAAATTTCATAGAAGTAAATATACTGTCGTGTTTTTAAAATAGCTTTTGATGTGTTTATCGTATCTAAGGACATAGTTTATTTCTCCACATAATAAGGAATCCCCCCACGAACGAAACTCCGAGTTCTGGGATAATAGACCAGCTAAAAGGGAAACTTTGTATGTAACCGAGCCAAATGTTTTCCAAAAATTGATTTTCCAGCACAAAAATTACAAGGCGTTTCAAAATTGTTTTCCAGGTCTAACCGGTCCAACCGGTCGGGTCGACCCGGTTATCCCTTAAATGCATGCCCCCATTTCCTAAAACTCCCAATTCTGTCCTGATTTGAGTCCTATGTGTATGTACAATATAAACTGTGTTAACCAATCTGTTTTGCAGCGTTTATTTTTATTATTTTTGTTGTATTTAATAGATTCCCGTGTAAATTAGGCGGTTATAATTTTTAGATCCTCGTGTACTTAGGCGATTGTAATATGAGGACGAGGGTTTTTATCTTTTATTCGATTGGGTTGTATAATCGGCCTCTACTATTTTCTTGTATATTTTGGATGTATGTTTTATTTTTCTGTAATCTATTTTCTGTATTTTGCTTTAGCATCGGTCAAATAAACATAAACACAAATTAGGATTAGAAAAAGATAATAAGCGAATTAAATATGGTAATATGGAAAGTAAAGTGAAAGCAAGCTAGAGGTTAAGTAAGTTATTTGCCCGAACACTAAATCTCTGAATTAGGTGCAGTAGTCTGTCCTCCGTAGGGAGCTGTACCGGAAATTCCCAGATGAGCTGATCCGGGTAGTGACTCTGTCACTTATCTTGGAATTTAATTTTCGAGATCTTTAAGTCAAAACCAGGAAAATGTTTTCTGCAAAAGGGATTTCCAAATCGATTTTTTTCCTAAGATAAACTAAACCCGTTTTCCACAAAAATGTAACACGTAAGACCAAAACGTTTTCCCCCAATCCGCCTCGCCGCCTCCTGTTCTTGTAGAAAGGTCGTCCGCTCACAAGGGTGCCAAGTATGGATATGTTCGGGTATGTCAGTGAACATCGCAGTGCTATGGATATGTAGAAGGGAATGTCACTCAGTAGTCCACTGAGAAGATATCACCGGCCTCTTGATGAATGCAACTGATAAGAGTGTCACCACACCTAACCAAGTTGGAACTTATTTGTGAGCATCAGTTCATTCGGGATCAAGTAAACGTCCGGACACAAAAGAAGGTGATCAATCCATGCCTTTGTGTTGGACACCGATATCAATGACATGGGATGTACAAGTTTAAACTACAGGATTATGATTACAGTTGGACTGCTTTCTACATATTACTTGGGGGCTGCAATGGCTTGCTAAAGCCCGCCTGTAGTTTGTGGGCCAAAGGCCCATTGCCAACATAAAGATGGACCCACAGGATCATACACATTGAACGTTTGAACTCAAACTTAAGGGATCAAGTGTATACTTGGTGTATACGCACCGGAGAGAGAGGATTGTATTAATTATATTATACAGATCAATTGGATTGATCAAAATAATATGATTAATATTTGTATTGGCCTTCTTATAATTAATTCAATGAATTAATTTATGAGATTATTTCCTAGGTGGAAATATTTTACATGTATATGTTTACATGTATCTTAATTTTATGAAAGTCTAATTTAATTCCATGGTGAAATTAATTGATCAAATTAATTTTAATTTAAATGTATGAAACATATTATATGGTATAATATGTTAGAATAAATGTTCAATAAAATTAAATTTGATATTTAATTGGACCAAGAGAATTAATATAGACCTGGGCTTAAAGAGGACAAAAGCCCGCATAAAATCAAGAAGGAAATGGGCCAAATTTTGCAAGAAAATTTCAGCCATCTAGGGTTAAATGCCCTAGCTTATTTTCGGCCAACACAAGAAAAATCCAGCATAAAATTATAGCAGAAAAATCCTCTCTTCCGGCTGATCCTCTCGCTAGCACGGGTCATGTTCTATAGCCGTTCGTGTATGGGAACGTGGAGGAAGTCGGATTCGATTTCTGCAACCATCTCTTAAAGAGATTTTCTTGTGAGAATCTCGATTTATTTAATTTTGTTTTGCTATTTTCAATTCCCACATCAATTTCTCCTGGGCACGGATTTGACGAAATCAACAAGTGTTTCCGCTTTAATGATTAATTTCCGACGAAAAATCCCAACAGTATCATTGGTTGAAGGATTAAAATTCAACTTACTAGGTGTCAGTCAATTATGCCTCAAAGATCGAAAGGTAATCTTTGACTTAAAGAAATGTGAAATTATTGAAGCATAAAGTGGTAAGACTCTACTGTTGTTTCAATAATTGGAAATATCTATCTTTTGAATTCAAGTACTCTTACATATGATCAATGTTTAATTTCACAAGAAGAAGAGAGTTATTTATGGCATCATAGACTAGGTCATGTGAGCATACATTTGATTTCAAAACTTTCATTAAAAGATTTAGTAAAAGGTTTGCCAAAAATTGTTTTCAACAAGACTCATGTTTGTGATGCATGTCAAAAAGGTAAACATACCAAAAGTTCCTTTAAGGCTAAAAATGTTGTGTCTACCTCTAGCCCATTAGAGTTACTACATTTAGATTTACTTGGTCCCATTCAGCCAACTAGTCTAGGTGGGATGAAGTATGCATTTGTTATTGTAGATGACTACTCTAGATACATATGGACATTGTTTTTGAGTAAAAAAAATAAAGCGTTTGAAAAATTTTCAGTTCTTTGCAAAAAGCTTCAAAATTTGAAAAACACTTCTATTATTTTCTATTAGAAGTAATCATGGAAAAGAATTTGAAAATCAGTATTTTGAAATGTGTTGTAATGAGCATGGTATTTCACATATTTTCTTAGCACCGAGGACTCCTCAACAAAATGGTGTTGTAGAAAGGAAAAATAAGACTCTCAAAGAGATGACTAGAGCCATGCTAAATAAAAACAGTTTGCAAAAATATTTTTGGGCCAAAGCTATGAATACAGCTTGCTATATTCTTAATAGAGCTTTAATAAGACCCATTTGAAGAAAACTCCATATAAGTTGTGGAATAATAGGAAACCTAATATTGGTTATTTTCACTCATTTAGTTTTAATCTTTCATGTATGTAAATATATCATGCCATATAATATATTACATGACATTTCAAATTAAAATCAATTTGACCAATTAATTTAACCTAGAAACTAAAATTAGACTCTTCATAAAATTAAATACATATAAACCTATACATATGAAATATTTCCACCTAGGAAATAATATCTTAAATTAATTCATTTGAATTAATTATAAGAAAACCAATATGGATATTATTTATATTATTTTCATCAATCCAATTGATCTACATAATATAATCAATGGAATCCTCTCTTTCCAGTTGGTATACTGCAAGCATACAGTTGATCCGTTAAGTTCAAGCTCAGACGTCCAATGTGTACAATCATGTGGACCCGTTGTGAGCAGACGACGCGTTTTCGACGGGACGCGAGACCCTCTTTCGGAATGGGCACCCCGATCTCAGGCGGGACCTTCCCTCCGTCGGGTTTTTATAAATGGAAACTCGGTTTTGGAAAATAAATGGAATCAATACATAAAAGAAACGAGACCTAAGTCTCGATGGATATTGTAGAGTCGCCACCCGGCTCAGCTCAACCGGGAAATTCTTATGTAGCTGAACCGGACAGATGGCTGCTACACTATCCAGAGATTCGGGTCCGGATAAGTCCCTTATTTTGTGTATAATTAAAATAAATATTGCCAATGTTCTCAAATGGTATTTCAAAATCTAAAGTCAGTTTTATTGAATATAAAAGGCATACAGCGCATACAAAATATTTAATACAAAAATAAGGAAAAGAAATATTTATTGACTTACAACCAAATCGAATAGAAAAAATAAAAACTCTCACCTCACTTATACAATCGCCTAGAATACACGAAAATCTAAAAGAAATTATAACCGCCTAAATACACGATTTAATCTATTAAAATACATCAAAAAAATAAAAATAAAAGAAATTAAAACCTGCAAAACAGAAGGTTAGCACAATTTATACGGCACGCCACAAGTTAGACTCAAACAGACAGAATTGGGAAATCAAGAATTGGGGGCGTGCATTTAGGGGATAACCGGGTTAGCTCGGCTAGCCGGCCCGATTAGACCTACAAAACATTTTGAAACGTCCCTGTGTTTTTGGTTTTGTGGGAAAATCATTTGAAAACAATTTTACCGGTTTACATGTAATTTTTCATATGTTAAATTGGTCGGTTTTCAGGAGAACTGGGTCTCCATTGTTGAATTGATCTAAATGCAAATTTACCAGAAAATTGAATCTATCGTCGTGATGTGCACAACAAAATTCATTTTGATGATTTTTGGGGTTTTCTAATTTTCTGGGATTTTTTGGGAATTTTTTATGATTTTTTATGGATTTTTTTAAGAAATTTGGGCTTAAAGGTAAAATTCTGTTTCTGAAAACGACAGTGGTACGACTGTAAATTACAGTCGTGCAAACTCAACTATAGTCGTACGACTGTAAATACTGAAAATTCAAGATTTCACCAAAATCTTATTTAAAACAAGCTGGAAAGAAAATCACGTGGAAATCAACTACAGTCGCACGACTGTTCATCAACTCAAGAATAGTCGTACGACTGTTCTTGATCTCCAGAAACAAAAATGCAGAAAAACAGATAAACATGCAGAAAAAGCACACCAATCACCCAGAAAGTTTGTAAAAGAGAAGGGAAAAGGGGTATTTACCTCTGTGGCGTGCGTCCACCGTAGGATTGACCCCTGGTGTCGCTCCAATCCACTAAAATTCGGACTTTTCTCCTTGAGTTAGGGTTTGAGATTTGAGTCCAGAGATTTCCAAATGCTGAGAGATTTTGATGAGGAGTTCCTCCTTTTCTTTTTGATTTTCTCTTCTCTTCTTTTCTCTTTTTTCTCTTCTTTTTTTTTCTCTCCTTTCTATCTGGTCCTTTTTTTTTGTCCCCCCCTTCTTCTGCTTTTTTCAGCTTTTGAGGTATGGGTTTGCTTACCTGCCGCGATCTACACTGTAATTACAGTCTTATGACTGTAATTACAGTCGTACCACTGTAATTTTTTTTTCGATTTTTTCATTTTTTTTCGATTTTTTCATTTTTTTTCTTTCTTTCTTTTTTTTTTTCTTTCTTTCTTTTTTTTTTTAAGTAAAATTCCGGCGTTTACAGCTGCCCCTCGCGTGATCAAATCCACCACCCGAACTTAGTCTGGGATAGATGATGTGAATTTGAGAAATGTGACTCAAAGCGCCGCAGACACAGGAAAGAACCCGCCATTGAAATAAGCCAGTATCAGGTCTAGGTTACCTGAGGCGATGCTGGGGAGGAAATAAGCCGATATCAGGTTTAGATTACCCGAGGCAAAGCTGATGAGAAAATAAGCCGGTATCAGGTTTAGGTTACCCGAGGCCAAGTTGAGGAAGAAATAAGTCGACATCAGGTCTATGTTACCCGAGGCAAAGGTGAGGAAGAAGTAAGCCGATATCAGGTTTAGGTTACCCGCTGCAAAGCTGAGTTTGAAGTGTGGGATTCGAATTAGTTTCAAAGATCTAGAATCTTGCTTGAATCGATCTTCAAGGATCCGAAATATGGCTTGGATGATTTTTCAAGGATTGGGAATCATGCTTGAAGAAATTCAAGAATTCGAAATCTAGCTTGAATGAAATAAAGGGTTTGATGTAGAACTAAGCCGATACCGGGTCTAGGTTACCCGAGGCAAGAAAAGATGAATTACGGTTAAGTCGATATCGGGTTTATGTTACCCGAGGCAAAAAGGGAGATGGATTATGGATTGGCCGATATCGGGTTTATGTTACCCGAGGCAAAAAGAGATGAATTATGGATTGGCTGATATCGGGTTTATGTTACCCGAGGCAAAGAGAGATGGATTATGGATTGGCGGATATTAGGTTTATGTTACCCGAGGCAAAGAGAGATGGATTATGGATTGGCCAATATTGGGTTTATGTTACCCGAGGCAAAAGAAGGTGGAGTTTTGATGATTTAAGATCTTACTGGAATTGGGTGGACTTGAAATAATAAAAGGTTCAAGGATCTGAAACCATGTTTGAACATAATGGAGTTCAAGGGTTTAAGATCTGGCTTGAATGAAGGAAGTGGTTCAAAGATTTGTAACCATGCTTGAACGTAGTGGAGTTCAAGGGTTCAAAATCTTGCTTGAATGAGATGAGGAAATAGGATTAGGAAGAATAATTTTGGTGTTAGCTATGGAATGAGTATTTATCACTTGATCGATGATTTTTGAGACAAAAATTTTTTCCCCTTCGATCAATGATAAATACGGCTTGATTGCTCTGCCCCTTAGGAACTTGATTATTTTGCCCCGACATTATGCCATCTCTGCTTTGAGAGCGAACCTGGTTCGGAGAGCCCTAGTGACAGCAGTGGGTACCTACACCTGGATTGGTTGTGATGCATATGTATATGAATTGTGCGTGTTTACTTTAAATGTATGCAAGCATGTACGGATGCATATATGGTTCTACATATACGTATGCATGCAACATGTCGCTTATGCTTTGTTCTTGGTATCCGTGCGAGCCCGCAGACAGAATTCACGGCTTGAGACTGGCCCCAATGGTTACCCAGGTGACCTAGTCTGATTGTTCCGGCGTGTCTTCTGACCGACTGAATACTACACTGACCTAGGTATTAGGGGAGTTGGCCATCTTGAGTGCCCTTCCACTTTACCCTCTGCATATTCTGAAGCATTGTCAGTGCTGAGCGGATCAAGATAGTAGGCCATGCCAACAGATGGTCCGTTTGGTTGAGCAAGAATATGAGAGTGAGGCTTCACTTTTCCGTACCGCATGATAGGAGCTTCTGTGATATTATCACCGGCTTGGATGCAATGTCCTACTAATGGATGTTTATATGTAGTGGCATGGTGCATGCAAGATGAACATCTGATCGGAAATCTAAACATGCACAATATTGCAATGATGACACCGAAATGAGTATGATAGGGAATGTGATAGTGACTCTAACTTCGCATGTCACCCCTCTCCTGTTGCTGACACGTCCTTTCGGTTTTCCGTGTCAACAAACCCCCTTTTTTTATGTGAAAGATTCTGTGATGGCCATTTTGTCTGCGTTGATCCCTTTTGCGACGGTTTGTCTTAGGATGGGAAAGATATACCTTGATATGTTCATTGCGACTCGCGAAGATAATGCTGTCGATGATGCCTAATGGTTTTTTTTTTTACTTGCCCCTAATATTATAGGTTTGTGTTCGCGGAGTATTAAGGGTTCGTGTTTGGGGAGTAAAGCACTTCCACAGACAAGGTTTGCTGTGTAATGTAGCCTGTAAGTGAACATTGACATGCAACAACACAACAAATGCATATTGAACACCAAGATTGAATACAAAACATTCATGACATAATGAATGCGGATGTATTAGGAAAATTTAAAATGTGGCTATGGTTTTAATTGATGCCCCTTCAAATTACCAATATGCCCTTTCGGTTTTACACATTGGAGTTTTTTTTTTTTTTTATCGGATAGAGTTGCTATTGTGGACGGACAACTTGAGATGAATTCAAGTGATCACTGGATTGTCCTGCGGTCTGATGCTGTATTCATGTTTCCAATTTATCCCAGATTTCAATTCGAGCACGGCTCCTGAAGACTGAATTCTTGAAATGGTTGGCAAGTGCAACTTTCCCTTTGAATATGAGTACAACAGACTTCGTAATCTCTCCTGTTGATGGTGTCGTCCCCTTCATGATTATTGAAAGCTTTGTAAAGTCAAGTTGCCCCAACACAGTTGGTGAAGCTCACAAATGCATAACCAAAATTTCCTCCAGTCTTGAAATCCATAAGCAATTAGAGGAAATCATAATCAGACTTCCTTTTGGACTTATTCTTATTTTCCTCCAGACAATGCTTGTCCAGAATTTGTAGCAGATTATGTCTTTGAAACTGATTTGGTAGATTTCTGATCATCAGGCTTGTTTTTCCACCAAGATTAGCTTCAATCTCTTTTTTTATCTTGGTCTCTTCAATAGTCAATTTCTTGGGCGACCACTGTTGTTCCTTTTCACTTACAGAAACTATTTTCTTCTTACTCTGGAATCTCGGAGCTATATAGTTCATTGTTCTCCCTTTTCCAGCATTGTTGAACTCATTTGAAGCAGATTCATATCCAAATCCTCTATCTATCATCAAATCAAATCCCTTCCTACTATTTGAGGGTACCAAATAATTAGTCTGGGAGTTTGGATTGAAGAGAAATGGTGTGGGATTAAAAGGGTATCCCCAATTCAGTACAGGTTGATGATAAACGAAGACGGATTGAAATGGCGCCATAACCAACTATTCTGATACCCTTCCGCTGATGAGATGGTACGGAACAAAAATGATATGGAGCAGCATTGGGGTTCAACTTCTTGTTAGAAGCCATTGAAGGTAGGAAAATATGGAGTCACAGAATCGGTTCGAGTTCCAAAGACAAGATGAAAGATAGAAGATGAAAGTGAAGGAAAGACAATAAAGGGTAGACAAAGGTGTTGAAGGCAAATGGAGAAGACAGAGAGGAGAGTGAAAAGGGAACTGCTTTGTGTAAAGACACCGATCTTCTCTGTCACCGCACGAAGTTAACTTTTCAGAATAGGTAACAACTTACTTATCTCCATTGTCTCAACTCATTGCCCTCGACATTTCATGCAATAAGTGGGCCGCCCCCAGATTTACCAGGCACTCAACAGAGTTTGACTCTATGATTGAAGAGAGTGCGACTTTAGACCAGGAGCAGAAATTTGACTGTAAGGGAGAGCTGAGGTCTTCCACTGGTGCTTGCTTCTTCTTCTTCTTTTTTTTTTTTTGAAGAAGTTAAATCCAAACCACAGCCACCTATTGATTTTCCTGCTGTATCCAGATTCATGTATGTCATGTGTGTTTGATATGTCTTTTCGGATGAACAATGCATGTGTGATGTCATATGCACATGAATGCCACACAAACAAAACTATACATGCACTAAAACTAATGTCTGCTTCAGAGTTTTACAGCAGGGTGGATGGCGAAGGTTATTTGGATTTTTAGGGCTTGGTGCTTTTTGGTGGGTTTGGTTTTTGACGTGGGATGCTTCTTTCAAGCACGGATTAGGCTCAAAGGTTCGTTTTGGGGCTCGGCTCTGAAACTTGGCAATGGTCCCTGGTTTGTAATGATTCGGGTGTATTGGGGCTGTCCAAGTTGAAACTTTTAGGGCAAGACAAGTAGCGTTTAGGGTCTTGGTTTGTAGGGATCACTGATCTAGGTTGGCAATTGATTCGAATGAAATGGTGCCATCCCATTATTTGCTTGGCATACTTCTTCTCTTTCTCTTTTCTTTTGTTTTTTTTTTAGAAAAGGGTTTTACCGAAGTCAGGTTCACTTGTAAATTCCCTGTAAGACTCAGATTGATGTCATGCATCTTAATATTATGCGTGATGGACATGTCGTTTCAGATGATCAAATGCATGCTTAATGCCATATACATGTAATCACCACATAAGTAAGAAAATAACAAGATGCATTGCATTCAAAATGAGTTCAATACACTTTACAACAAAATGAGTTCCCTACGAGAAGGAGCCTCTAATGGTATTGATCTCACAGCGTCCGATTATTCTTTATCCGATCACTGCCCCACTTTCATCAAATCAGGCTTTGGAGCTTTTCATCATATTCCTTTCCCCGGGAGGTTTGAGGAATTTCTTTACCAGTCTCCTTGCTTGCTCCCAGTTGCTCATTAGTAGCAGATGGCACCTTTAATCTTCCCTCATCAACCAACTTCCGGATCTCCTTCCTTAAAATATAGCAAGCGTTGGTTCGGTGACCTGTCGCTACATGATAGATACAGAAGTTGTTCTTTTGATCCGGTGCCGGCTCCACATATGGCTTGATGCTCTGCAGTAGGCCCTCTTTTCTACACTTGGAAAATAATCGGCTCAATGAGATAGGCCACGGGGATATGCCCTTTCCGTCACCCTTGGAGAGTGGACTCCTAGTTGGTCGTGGAACAAGGTCAGTATTGGCTTTGAGGGGGGCCTTCGATTTTGCTTCACCAGTCAGCCCTTTTATTACTCCTTTGAGCTCAATCACACGTGCCTCCAATTCAGAGCACCTTGTCATCAGCTTTTCCACCTTGTCCAGGTCACCTCCTAGCATTTCCTTCAACATTACCGTTGCCTCTTCCCTGACAGCCTTTCGGAATCGTGATGAGGCAACATAATCATCTAGGATATTTATTACAGTGTTGAAGTTCGCTGGGCCAGCCATTCTCGAGACTCCTTCTCTTTCCTCCCCTGATAAGAACATTTGTTAGCACTGACTGGGGCATGAGCACAGAGGATACCAAGTCGAGGGATGATGTAGGTATGAATGCGAGATGTGATGCATGCATGCATGAATGATGAGGTCATGTGATGCCATGTCATGTTATGCAACCCTAAGCTAGTCATGTGCACACAAAGCCAGGAATGGAAACATGCAAAATGCAATGAATGTTGTTAATGAAGCTATATGCTGAAGTATAGCGTGGCATATAAATATACACCACACAGAGTGCCCACAGATCGAAGCAAGGTGATACTTGCGAAGGGTTTACGTGTAGAGCGTATCTTACACGAGAGGAGAGTTGACGTTTGAAATGGTACATGTAGAGCAGATCTTACACGGGGAAGAGATGTAGTGTTTAAAGCGGTACGTGTAGAGCGTGTCTTACACGGGAAGAGGTTAATGTTTAGAGCGATACGTGTAGAGTGGATCTTACACGAGAAGAGGTTTAATGTTTAGACCGGTACGTGTAGAGCAGATCTTACACGGGAAGAGGTTAATGTTTAGAGCGATACGTGTAGAGCGTGTCTTACACGGGGAAAGGTTTAATGTTTAGAGCGATACGTGTAGAGCGTGTCTTACATGGGAGAAGGTGTAGTGTTTAGAGCGATATGTGTAGAGCGTGTCTTACACGGGAGAAGGTTTAATGTTTAGAGCGATACGTGTAGAGCGTGTCTTACACGGGAGAGAAGGATAAAGTTAAAGCGGTACGCTTAGAACTTAGTCTTACACGGGGAGAGGTTGAATGTTTAAAGCGATACGTGTAGAGCGTGTCTTACACGGGAGAGAAGGATAAAGTTAAAGCGGTACGCGTAGAACTTAGTCTTACACGGGGAGAGGTTGAATGTTTAAAGCGATACGTGTAGAGCGTGTCTTACACGGGGAGGAGATGTAGTGTTTAAAGCGATACGTGTAGAGCGTGTCTTACACAGGAAGGAAGGATAGAGTTTAAAGCGGTACGTGTAGAGCGTGTCTTACACAGGAAGAGGTTTAATGTTTAGAGCGATACGTGTAGAGCGTGTCTTACACGGGAGAGAAGGATAAAGTTAAAGCGGTACGCGTAGAACTTAGTCTTACACGGGGAGAGGTTGAATGTTTAAAGCGATACGTGTAGAGCGTGTCTTACACAGGGAGGAGATGTAGTGTTTAAAGCGATACGTGTTGAGCGTGTCTTACACGGGAAGGAAGGATAGAGTTTAAAGCGGTACGTGCAGAGCTGGTTGCACGGGAAGATTTGGAATGACACGTATAGAACTTAGTCTTACACGGGGAGGAAAGGCAGAGTTTAAAGCGATACGTGCAGAGCTTGTCTGCACAGGGAGATTTGGAATGACACGTGTAGAACTTAGTCTTACACGGGGAGGAAAGGTAGAGTTTAAAGCAGTACGTGCAGAACTTGTCTTGCACGGGGAGATTTGGAATGACATGTGTAGAACTTAGTCTTACACTGGGAGGAAGGGTAGAGTTTAAAGCGGTACGTGCAGAGCTTGTCTTACACAGGAAGAAGTGTGCAGAGCTTGTCTTGCATAAAAAGATATATGGAACGATATGTGTAGAACTTAGTCTTACATGGGGAGAATGGGTAGAGTTTATCTTGCACAAGAAGATATATGGAACGATACGTGTAGAGCTTAGTCTTACACGGGGAGGAAGGATAGAATTTGATGCGATACGTGTAGAGCTGGTCTTGTACGAGAAGATCTGGATGACACGTGTAGAACTTCGTCTTACATGGAGAGTAAATGTGTAGAGCTTGTCTTGCACGAGAAGATATTTCGATATTTGGGTGTGCGGGACACAAGGACAGGGTTTCTAATGATTATGGAGGACCTAAAATGCTTGATGGAGTTTCTAGCGTTTTTGGAACACTCAAATGATGGTAGTGTATGCTGTGAAGTCCTTGGTGCTTATGGAATGCTTGAACGTTGAGGAGTGCTTGAATGTTTGATGGATGAATGAGATGTATATCGTGAGATAAGGGGATGATCCCTTTGTGTTTATTTTTATTTTTATTTTTATTTTTGGACATCCCAAGAACACCCAATGCTATACAAAAATGCCACGTGTGGACCACCACACGGATGAAGGTTCGGGGCTTTTGGGGTACCTAATGAATTTTGTGAAATGGTCGCGTGTGTACTGACACACAGACGAAGTTCGACGCTTTGTAAGTCTATGAGATAATATGAGATGGTCACATGGGACCGGCCCATGGACAGAGTTTTGATGCTTTTGAGCATATGAAATGAAATGATGTTGTAAGACAGTCATGTGCCATAGGAGACACAGACGGAAGTTCGGCGTTCGAGGAACACCTTTCATGATTTGGGATGTTATGAAATACCCCTACATGCATACTAATCCGGCACTCAGGGAGTGCCTTGAATGATATAGTAATGTTATGAAGTAACCCGATGTAGATCACAGTGTTGTATGATGTTTGTGATGAATGGATATGATGTCATGAAATGTAACTTGTGGATTGTCTCACAGAAATATACCTAGGACCATTGTGGTCTCTATGGAATGAAATGATTTGGTGGAAGGGCCGAATGCAACTCGGCGCATAGGCAAGACACGGGTATTTTGGGGTACCCGATATATGATGGAATGATATGATCGTGGTGGGCGTCCTTGGAATGCCCTTAATTTAATTTAGGTGATATGTCGTGAATGCTTATGACACACAAAATGCAAATGGCTGCACAAAAACGTGGTTAGGATGCATGACACACATAATGATGTTATGTATGTTATGTGAAAAATGCTAATCACACAAATATAATGTTATGGCTGAAAAAGAAATGGTTAGTATGAATGGCAAACAGATGACTTAATGATTGCACACGAAAATAAAATGCACGTGGCTGCATAAAAATGTGGGTTAGTATCACACAAGATGTTCGATGTATGGAAAATGTCACATGTATGATAAATATGGATTATGATATGGAGTGAAATGTCAAGAAGCGTGTAACACGTAACACACGAAGCGAATTCTTCCAACCTTATTTCTCCAAGCGTGGCCGGTCTCAAAAAATTTCTAACCGAGTCCTAGGCGGGGTTCACTTCGATCACCAACAGGGGGTGATGAAGGCGCGATTTTATTATTACTCACACAATTATTTTGGTATCCTAAGGGAATCCAACTAGGGTTGCCTATATGGGTTCGGTCCAAGTCGGGTTTATAAACAAGGTTCCCATAGCAAAATATACTCCTCACTTCTCCCCACTCAAGGGTCCGAACGAAGGGGTTCGTATGAGGCTATGAGTGGTGTTTCGTATCCGTGCCCCTAAGAGCAAGAGGAACTTAGGCGACACTTCAACAATCCACCGGGCTATAAAGGGATACCTAATCTAATGCAAAAATGGCTAACTAAAATGCAAATAAAATACCAAAAGAGAATCATCCGCCTTATTTTAATTAGACACTTTTCAGGGCTTGTCAAAATTCTTTTAAGTTTTTAAGAAAACTTTTTAAGAAATCCCCAGCAGAGTCGCTACTGTGAGCAGACGACGCGTTTTCGACGGGATGCGAGTCCCCCTTTCGGAATGGTCACCACGATCTCGGGGCGGGACCTTCCCTCCGTGGGGTTTTTATAAATGGAAACTCGGTTTTGGAAAATAAATGGAATCAATACATAAAAGAAACGAGACCTAAGTCTCGATGGATATTGTAGAGTCGCCACCCGGCTCAGCTCAACCGGGAAATTCTTATGTAGCTGAACCGGACGAACGGCCGCTACACTATCCAGAGATTCGGGTCCGGACAAGTCCCTTATTTCGTGTCTAATTAAAATAAATATTGCCAATGTTCTCAAATGGTATTTCAAAATCTAAAGTCAGTTTTATTGAATATAAAAGGCATACAGTGCGCATACAAAATATTTAATACAAAAATAAGGAAAAGAAATATTTATTGACTTACAACCAAATCGAATAGAAAAAATAAAAACTCTCACCTCACTTATACAATCGCCTAGAATACACGAAAATCTAAAAGAAATTAAAACCGCCTAAATACACGATTTAATGTATTAAAATACATCAAAAAAATAAAAATAAAAGAAATTAAAACCTGCAAAACAGAAGGTTAGCACAATTTATACGGCACGCCACAAGTTGGACTCAAACAGACAGAATTGGGAAATCAAGAATTGGGGGCATGCATTTAGGGGATAACCGGGTTGGCTCGGCTAGCCGGCCCGATTAGACCTGGAAAACGTTTTGAAACGTCCCTGTGTTTTTGGTTTTGTGGGAAAATCATTTGAAAACAATTTTATCGGTTTACATGCAATTTTTCACATGTTAAATGGGTCGGTTTTCGGGAGAACTGGGTCTCCATCGTTGAATTGATCTAAATACAAATTTACTAGAAAATTGAAACTATGGTCGTGATGCGCACAACAAAATTCATTTTGATGATTTTTGGGGTTTTCTAATTTTTTGGGATTTTTTGGGAATTTTTGGGAATTTTTTATGATTTTTTATGGATTTTTTAAGAAATTTGGGCTTAAAGGTGAAATTCTGTTTCTGAAAACGATAGTGGTACGACTGTAAATTATAGTCGTGCAAACTCAACTATAGTCGTACGACTGTAATGACAGTCGTACGACTGTAAATGCTGAAAATTCAAGATTTCACCAAAATCTTATTTAAAACAAGCTGGAAAGAAAATCACCTGCAAATCAACTACAGTCGTACGACTGTAACTACAGTCGTACGACTGTTCATCAACTCAAGAATAGTCGTACGACTGTTCTTGATCTCCAGAAACAAAAATGCAGAAAAACGGATAAAAATGCAGAAAAAGCACACCAATCACCTAGAAAGCTTGTAAAAGAGAAGGGAAAAGGGGTATTTACCTCTGTGGCGTGCGTCCACCGTAGGATTGACCCCTGGCGTCGCTCCAATCCACTAAAATCTGGACTTTTCTCCTTGAGTTAGGGTTTGAGATTTGAGTCCAGAGATTTCCAAATGCTGAGAGATTTTGATGAGGAGTTCCTCCTTTTCTTTTTGATTTTCTCTTCTCTTCTTTTCTCTTTTTTCTCTTCTTCTTTTTCTCTCCTTTCTATCTGGTCCCTTTTTTTTGTTTTTTTTTTGTCCCCCCCTTCTTCTGCTTTTTTTCAGCTTTTGAGGTATGGGTTTGCTTACCTGCCGTCATCTACAGTCGTACGACTGTAATTTTTAAATTACAATCGTACCACTGTAATTTTTTTTTTTGATTTTTTTTTAAGTAAAATTCCGGCGCTTACACCCGTCTTTATATTGGCAGTGGACCCATGTAAATTACAGTCGTACCATTGTAATTTTTTTTTTGATTTTTTTTTCTTTTTTTTTTAAGTAAAATTCCGGAGCTTACACCCTTCTTTATATTGGCAGTGGACCCATGGTCCATAGACTATAGGCAGGCTCTAGCAAGCCACCGCAGCCCCTAATTAAGACGGAGATAACAGTTTAACTAAAATCAAAGCCCTGTAGTTTAGCTCATATCTCCTATGTCATTGATATCGATGTCTAACATAGAGGCATGGTATAATCACCTTTTTTTTTTGGACTTTAACTTGATCCCGAATGAACTGATGCTCATATAAAAGTTCCAACTTGTTTGGGTGTAGCCACAATCTTATCAGTTGCACTCATCAAGTGGCTGGTGATATCATCTCAGTGGACTACTAAGTGACATTCCCTTCTACATATTCATGGTTCTGCCATTTTCACTAACATACCCAAACATACCCATACTTGGCCACCTGTTACAAGCCCTTTAGGCATACACCAAAGAGTGTCACTTCACATGCAACACCATGATATGGTTAGGTTAAAGGATCCATACAAGTACTACACGAGAATCACTTGTGATACTATACTATGTGGATTTCTCATTTAGTGGATCTTATCCAGTACCATGCTCCTTTGAATGCACCCATAAACCTGGTAGATAATCCATGTCCACTAGCCGGTAAAACATCGCTATACAACCAAGTTTATGATAGTCTTTCGTTCCATTCATTCCCATGACTGGAACAAACTATGGATAACTTTATGGTCATATCGTTTTCCCTATCCATGGTCTTACTGCCAAGTGCATGACACTTGTCAACATGGATATGGATATGTCCATAGGATAGTCTATTTATAATATTGCACAAGGTGTATAATAAATAGATTAATGCCTTTGTTTATTAACACAAATTGTATAATACATAAATCTCATTATAAGATACAAATTGTATGATACAATACAAGGACCAATGCCATGGGACTAGGGCATCCCCAACAATCTCCCACTTGCACTAGTTCCAACTATGCATGAGCCTAATCCTTATAGATGTAGTATGACCCTTATGCTTGGGCTGAGCCAGTGCCTTGGTCAATAGATCTGCGACATTATTCTTTGTGTCTAATCTGTGTAATGAAATATCACCCCTCTGTATGATTTCTGGTATAAGGTGAAACTTCCTGAGCACATGCTTCGTGTTCTTGTTAACCAAGGCTCCTTAGCTTGTGCAACAGCCCCATTGTTGTCACAGAAGATATCAATTGGATCCTGGATAGTTGGTACTACTCCCACTTCAGTGATAAACTTCTTTATCGATAGAGCTTCCTTAGCTGCATCACATGTTGTAATGTACTCAGCTTCTGTAGTAGAGTCCGTGATGGTCGGTTGCTTAGAGCTCTTTCAGCTAATAGCACCACCATTAAGCAAAAATACATACCTAAACTGTGACTAGTACTCATCCTAGTTAGTCTAGAAGCTTGTATCAATGTCCCAGTAATTGACAGCTCTTCCTAACCCCCATACACTAAGAAGCTATCCTTGGTCCGGTTAAGGTACTTAAGGATTGCTCTGAAAGCCTTCTGGTGGTCCTTGCTAGGATCTTGCTGGTATCGACTTGTCATACTTAGTGCAAAGGTGATATCAGGTCTCGTACATAGCATGGAATACATGATTGATCCTATAGCTAATGCATATGCTGCCAACTTCATGTTCTCCCTGTCCTTCATTGTCTTAGGACAGTTCTTCTTACAAAGTTTCATCCTATGGTTCATTGGCAAGAAACCTTTCTTGGCCTGATCCATGCTGAATCTTTTTAGAAATTTGTCTATGTACATGGCCTAACTTAAGCCCAGAGGCTAATTGGGTCTATCCCTATAGATTCTGATCCCTATGATCGTCTAAGCTTCACCTAAGTCCTTCGTTGTGAAACACTTACATAATGATTATCATACATAGATTGCATCTCTACCTCCATGGCTTTACACCAATTAGTAGACTGTGAGCTATCAATGGCCTCCTGGTAGGTTTTGGGCTCTTCCTAATCGAAGATGAGAAGAGTGTGATCGTCAGTAATGAGAAACCCATATATCTCAGGTTCCTGACTATCCCTACTAGACCTTCTAGGTCCTTGTATGACCTAGGCCAGTGCTTCCTCCTGTGGAAGCTCCACCCTTGTCTCCAAGTTATCCTCTTCAGGAGTCAGTGAGCTTTGAACTTCCCTGAGTTCAACATAACACCCACTATCTTTCTTGGAAATGAAATCCTTTTCAAGAAAGACCCCCTTTCGTGCCATGAACACCTTGTTCTCGGCGGGGTTGTAGAAGTAATAACCTTTGGTTTCCTTAGGGTGGCCTACAAATAGGCATTTATCGGTTTTGGGTTCTAGTTTGCCCCAGTCAATTTCTTGATATGTGCATTACAGCCCCAAATCTATAGGAAAGACATATTGGGTGCCCTGCCCGTCCATATTTCGTATGGGGTCTTCCACAGCCATAGTTAGAGTATTGTTCAAAATGAGAGCTGCTATATCAAGAGTATATCCCCTGAAACTTATTGGGAGAGAGGTGTGACTCATCATTGAGCAGACCATGTCTAACAAAGTCTTGTTCCTCCTTTCAGACACCCTATTCTGTTGTGGTGTTCCTGGAGAAGTGAGCTATGGAATGATTCTATGCTTTCTCAGATATGAATCAAACTCTAAGCTCATATATTCACCTCCTCGGTCTAAGTGAAGGGCTTGATAATTCTACCTAGTTGGTTCTGTACTTCGTTCTTAAATTCCTTGAACCTATCAAGAGTCTCGGATTTATGTTTCATCAGATAAACATAGCCTTATCTGCTGAAATCATCCGTGAAAGTGATGAAGAACTGATGTCCACCTTTGGTAGCTGCACTCATAGGCTTGCATACATCTGAATGTATTAGGTCCAATAAGCCAGTAGCCCTTGCTAAAAGGCGATTTAGTCATTTTACCTCGTAAACAAGACTCGCATATATCAAGTGACTCCATGTCAAATGATCCTAGGATTCCAGCTTTATGAAGCCTGGCTATGCGTTTCTCGTTTATGTGGCCTAAACGACAATGCCAAAGGTAGACAGGATTAAGTTCGTTAGGCTTAACCTTTTTAGTATTTATGTTATAGACTTGATTAACTTCATTTAAATCCAGGATATACAAGCCATTATTTAGCATCTCCATAAGATAATCCCTTTCTAGATAAACTAATTCTACCATTACCAATAGTAAAATTAAATCCAGAAATATCCAAAATTGAAACATAAATAATATTCTTACACATTGCAGGTACAAAATAACATTGTTTCATAATTAAAACGAGTCCATTAGGCATCATCAGATGGTACTCACCGATCTCTATGGCAGCAACCCTTTCTCCATTTCTAACCTGCAAGTCCACCTCTTCGGATCCTAGTGATCTCCTGTTCTTAAGTCCCTGCACATTACAACAAATGTGAGAACCACATCTAGTATCCAATACCCAGGATGTTGAAACGGTGAGGTTCATGTCTATGACATATATACTTGATGAAGATGTGCCCTGGCTCTTCTTTTGCTCTCCCAATAGCTGGGGACAGGATCTCTTCCATTGTCCAGCCTACTTGCACTGGAAGCAGACATCCTCATGACCTACCTTGGGCTTGGCTTTAGCCTTCTTGGCCTTAGCTTTCTTAGCTTTGGCCTTGGCTTTCACCTTAGCTTTGCCCTTAGGAAGAGGAGGGTTCCCCTTGTTGACCAGCAGTACCAGTGGAGTCTTTTTGATTGACTGTTCAGTGAGCTTAAGCATCCCATGTAGCTCGCTCACAATACGGTTCATCCCTTGCATATTATAGTTTAGGATGAACTGATAATAAGAATCCAGCAAGGATGCCAGGATCATGTCAATCGCCAACTCTTGCAAGATAGGCAAACCGAGATGGGCTAAAGTATCCAAATAGCCCTTCATCTTAAGTACGTATGCGCTCATAGATGTCCCAGCCCCATCTTGCAAGAGTGGAATGCCTTATTGGTCAAGTATCTCTCTTGATGAGCTTGCTCCTAAAACATCTCATGTAG
Source organism: Euphorbia tirucalli (assembly GCA_039660915.1). Classification (NCBI taxonomy): domain Eukaryota; kingdom Viridiplantae; phylum Streptophyta; class Magnoliopsida; order Malpighiales; family Euphorbiaceae; genus Euphorbia; species Euphorbia tirucalli. The sequence goes on along the minus strand of CM077639.1, from coordinate 55,478,303 downwards.
AGTTGTTATCATAGCAAAGGCTTACTGATCCATGAACTGCTTTTGCAGCTCAAGGACCATGCATGCCAGCATCAAGCATGTCACACCCCGGTTATCCTTGGCATGCACCTAGTATTCCTCTAGCTGTGTAGCCGATGGATTATGCCTTGTAGGTGCAGGCAGTACAGGTCTTTCGAGCACGTATTCCTTAGATTCCTATCTTGGAATTCCTAGACCAATCCAGGAAATTTAGCCCGGAAAGTTTTTCGTTTTTGAGGATAGAATGTAGTGAAAGAGTATTATTATTTACCATTTGATCACTACAAAAAAAAAAATAATAAACAGTATTAATAAGGTCTAAGTTGTTTTTCCCATATTTAATTAATAATGAATCCATGTTATTAATTAAGTCAAGTTGCTGGGCTAATGGGCCGAGATCCATATTTCATCAAGATATAGCTAGACGAGAGCCTAGAAAAACTGAACGCCATCCAATCCCAACCTAGGGACTCTCGGTTTGATAGGCTTGTTGGCACTTACACATCTGTGTTTAAGGCCAGGAGAATCCTACTACCCATGCTGAGTCCAAATCTCCATCCAAGTATTAGAGTAACCAATACTCTAACCCAATACAAAATGATGATACTCCAGTGTATCCTACGAGGCCATGGTCTACAACTGACCTATCCCCACTTCTAGTTGGTTTTGAATGATGGAAGCACTTTTAAGCGACTTATAATTTCTTTTTGGTTATTAGATTCATTTTAATAACGGCTTATATGCATAAGCAAGTGAAAATGAGATTAGATCATACATTAAAGCATGTAAATAAATAAAAGCATAATTGAATAAATAATGGAATGCTATGGGCCCAAATAACAACCTAATATAATTCTAATAAACCTATACTAGAAAAACATCAAGTGGGCCTCCTTCCTTCCTTGTGGACTTGCCTCTCCAAGGGGCTCCTTCTTTACAAAACTTTATAATAAATAAATTAAATTAAATTAAATAAAAAAGAAATCGGCACGTGGGCCGCATTTACCCAAACGAAATACAACCGATCTTGAAATAAGGCCCAATAGCATCCATTCAAAAATTTAATTACACAAATATATAATCCAATACATCAATTTATAAACATGTTAAAATACATGATATTAATCCCATTTAATTATGTCCTTAGCCATTATTGAGAAATCGCCAATTTGGCCCATCATGGTTCTAACCCTTAACGGGCTTTGGGCCTCCAACCCAGGCAGAACACTGCTCCCACTAGAATTGAGAAACCATGAATCCAAACTACGCCATCTGGTTAATCGTGCCAAGAAAAACGAGACTAATTTCATTACAGCATATTAATTTTCCAGATTTATATATCATGAACAAAATTAAATTTGATTCAAGAATCCAAGCGCATTTAAATGCATAAATTTAAACACACAAAATTTTAAAACACATTAAAATTAAAAATTGGGCCCGAACCAGAAAAACCCGCTAACTCCAAAACACGGCCTGGCCAGCAGCTACTAGGGCAACACTGCTGCACTAGCAGCAGTAGCTGCTGCTGGTCTCATCAGCTGCTACCCGCAGCCGCTGCTGGTCTCAACAGCAGTAGCTACTGTCGCTATGAATCCGCCGCCGGCAGCCCCATAGCCACGAAAATAGCCCATAATTTTGATAAAACAGCAATAAATAAATTCAACCAAGAATCCATACATCCAACAGAAATTAAAATCACATAACCAATATACATAATTATATTTCTATTCGAAAAATCAAATGGGAAAATCATAAACCCCAAATCTAAGAATCCCAAAATAAAAACACCAATTTTAAAACCAGTGATTCAATCCTGTTTTGGATTTCTACGGATCAAAAGCCCTCTCTGATACCACTGTGGGGATTTTTCATAGAAAAACAACCGATTAAAACAGAAGCTCGCATTGTTTTTCTCAAATTCGTGACACAGAAGCAATTGATGTGGAAATCAAAACAACAAAATTAAATAAGAGAAAGTTAGATTCTTACCAAGTGAATCTCTTTCAGAGATGGCAGCAGAAACCAAAATTGATCTCTTCCACAATCCCATACACGAACGGCTTCAGAGCAAGAACCGGTGCTAGCATAGGATCGTCGAAAGAGAGGGAAATTTTGGGGCTCAAATTTTTTGCCTAGAAAATTGTTGGGATTTTTCACCGGAAATTACCCGATAAAAGCGGAAGAACGTGATGATTTCCTCAAATCCGTGCCCAGGAGCAATTGAAATGGAAATTGTAAAAACAAAAATTTAATAGAAAGAGATAATTCTCTTACCCGGATTATCTCTTTTAGAGACGGATGCAGACTGCAGGAATCAATGTAGAATCCCTCCTCGTTCACGTACACGAACGCCTAACGAACACCACCCATGCTGGCGTTGGAAAAACACGAACTATGGAGAAAGGGGGCTTGTGAATTTCGGCTATGGTGTGTTCTAGTTGTGTTGGCCAAAATTCTCCTAGGGTTAAAACCCAGGTTGGCCGAATTCCCTCAGGGAATTAAGGCCCAGCTTGGCTCATTCATTTTGTGTGGGCTTCCTTCTTTTAATTCATTCCCAATCTTATTTTAATTAATCTGGTTTAAATTAATTTCAAGCCCAACTTTAACATATCCATGTATTTAATATATTACACCAAGTAATATATTATTTACATTTAAATTAAAATTAGTTTGACCAATTAATTTAATCCATCAAATTAAAATTAGATCTTCACAAAATAAAATCATATGTAAACCTATACATATGAATATTTCCACCTAGGAAATAATCTCATAATTAATCCAATTAATTATGAAGAGCCAATCAAATATATTAATTTTATTATTAGGATCAATCCAATTGATCTTTATAATGAAATTAATATATATATACCTCTTTCTCCAGAGTGTATACTCCAAGTATACATGTGATTCCTTAAGTCGGTATTCAGTCACTCAATGTGTACGATCCCATGGGCCCATCTTTATGTTGGTAGTGGGCCTTTGGCCCACAGACTGCAGTTGGGCTCTAGCAAGCCACTGTAGTCCCCAATCAAGATGGAGATGGTAGTCCAACTGATATCATAACCCTGTAGTTTAAACTTGCACATCCCATGTCATTGATATCGATGTCTGACACAGAGGCATGGATTGATCACCCTCTTTTTGTGTCTGGACATTAACCTAATCACGAATGTACTGAAGCTCATAAACAAGTTCCAAACTTGTTTGGGTGTGGCCACACTCTTATCAGTCACATTCATCAAGAGGCCGGTGATATCTTCTCAGTGGACTACTGAGTGACAAATCCCTTCTGCATATCCATAGCATTGCTATGCTAAGTGACATACCCAAAAGCACCCATACTTGGCACCCTATTACAGGCCCTTTAGGCGTACCCCTAAGTATGCGACCTCACATGCAACACCATCATATGGTCAGGTCCAAGGATCCATACAAGTACTACACGAGAATCACTTGTGATACTACACCATGTGGATTTCTCGTTAAGTGGATCTATCCAGTACCATGCCCCTTATACATGTACCCATTAACTTGGTTGACATTCCATGCCCAATGACCGGTAAGACACCGCCATACAACCAGGTTAATGATAGTCTCTTGTTCCATTCATTCCTATGACTGGAAGAGACTACGGATCTATTTATGAACATATCTTTTACCCTATCCATGGTCTTACTGCCGAGTACATGACACTGGTCATCATGGATATGGATATGTCCATTGGATACTTCATTTAATATATTGCACAAGATAGATATAATAAATGAATTAATGCCTTTATTAATAACACAAATAAGTACAATACATAAATCCAATTAATGTATGATACAAATACAAGGACCAATGCCTCGGGACTAGGTCATATCCAACAATCTCCCACTTGCACTAGTTCCAACTAGGCATGGGCCTAATCCCTATAGATCTAGTATGATCCTCGTGCTTAGGCTGGGCTAATGCCTTGGTCAAAGGATCTGTGACATTATCCTCGGTGTCCACTCTGTGCAATGTAATGTCACCTCTCTCCACGATCTCTCGTATGAGGTGAAACTTTCTGAGCACGTGCTTTGTGTTCTTGTGTGACCGGGGCTCCTTAGCTTGTGCAACGGCCCCATTGTTGTCACAGAAGATATCAACTGGGTCCTGGATAGTTGACAATACTCCCAACTCAGTGATAAACTTCTTCATCCACACAGCTTCCTTAGCCGCATCACACGCAGCGATGTACTCAACTTCTATTGTAGAGTCCGCGATGGTTGGCTGCTTTGAGCTCCTCCAGCTTACAGCACCAGCATTTAGCAAAAATACATACCCAGACTATGTACTCATCCTGGTCAGTCTGGAAGCTTGCATCAGTGTACCCAGTGACTGATAGCACTTCCTGACCACCATACACTAAGAAGCTATCCTTAGTCCGGTTAAGGTACTTAAGGATTGCCTTGACAGCTTTCCAGTGATCCTCCCCAGGATCCTGCTTGTACCGGCTCGTCATACTCAGTGCAAAGGTGACATCAGGTCTCGTACATAACATGGAGTACATAATTGATCCTATGGCCGAAGCATATGGAACCAATTTCATATTCTCCCTGTCCTCCCTTGTCTTAGGATAATGCTTCTTACTAAGTTTCAGCCCATAGCCCATTGGCAAGAAACCTTTCTTAGTCTGGTCCATGCTGAACCTTTTCAGAACTTTGCCTATGTACGAGGCCTGACTTAGGCCCAGAAGCCGATTTGACCTATCCCTATAGATCCTGATCCCTAGGATCATCTCAGCTTCGCCTAAGTCCTTCATTGCAAAGCACTTACTCAGCCACTGCTTTACCCCTTGTAGTGTAGGTATGTCGCTTCCAATGAGTAGGATGTCATCCATACAAAGTACCAAAAATGTGACAATGCTCCCATTTGTTCTCTTATACATACAAGGCTCATCTTGATTCTGTGTGAAGCCATATTCCGTTATAGCCTCATTGAATCTAAGATTCCAACTTCGGGATGCTTGCTTCAGTCCATAAATGGACCTTTGAAGCTTGCATACCCTTCCTGAATACTCTGGATTGACAAAACCCTCAGGTTGTGTCATGTACACATCCTCGAGTTTCTTTCCATTAAGGAAAGCGGTTTTGACATCCATTTGCCAGACTTCATAGTCGTACCATGCGGCTATGGCTAGTAAGATCCTGATGGATTTGAGCATAGCTACTGGTGAGAAAGTTTCATCATAGTCTAATCCATGGACTTGTCTGAAACCTTTCGCAACCAGACGCCCCATGAAGGTATTGTCGGCCTTTAGTTTGTAGCACCACTTGCAACTTATTACCTTAGCACCCGGAGGTGGATCAACCAAGTTCCAAACTTGGTTATTGTACATAGATTGCATCTCTGCCTCCATGGCTTTTCGCCAATTCACAGACTGTGGGCTTGCTATAGCCTCCTGGTAGGTTTTGGGTTCTTCCTCATCCCAGATGAGAAGAGTTTGATCATCGATGACTAGGAAACCATACCTCTCTGGTTCCTGACGAACCCTACCAGACCTTCTAGGTCCTTGTGCGGCCTGGGTCTGTGCTTCCTCCTGTGGAAGCTCCACCTGGGCCTTCGAGTTATCCTCTTCAGGAGCTTGTGGACTTTGAACTTCCCTGAGTTCAACATTGCTCCCACTGTCTTTCTTGGAAAGGAACTCCTTTTCTAGAAAGACCCCCTTCCTTGCCATGAACACCTTGTTCTCGGTGGGGTTGTAGAAGTAATACCCTTTGGTTTCCCTAGGGTAGCCCACAAACAGGCATTTATCGGTTTTGGGCTCCAGCTTGCCACTAGTCAATTTCTTGACGTGTGCTTCACATCCTTAAATCCTTAGGAAAGACACATTGAGCTCCCTGCCCGTCCATATCTGATATGGGGTCTTTTCCACTGCCTTAGTCAGAGTATTATTTAAGATAAGAGCTGTTGTCTCGAGGGCGTGTCCCCAGAAACTAATTGGGAGAGAGGCTTGACTCATCATTGAGCGGACCATGTCCAACAGGGTCCTATTTCTCCGTTCGGACACCCCATTCCATTGTGGTGTTCCGGGAGGAGTGAGCTATGGAACTATTCCATGCTCTCTCAAATATGAGTCAAACTCTAGGCTCATATACTCACCACCTCGGTCCCACCGAAGGGTTTTGATATTTCTGCCTAGCTGGTTCTGTACCTCGTTCCTAAATTCCTTGAACCTATCAAGGGTCTCAGACTTGTGTTTCATCAGATACACATCGCCATATCTGCTGAAATCGTCCGTGAACGTGACGAAGTACAGGTGTCCACCTCTGGTCGCTGCGCTTATAGGTCCACATACATTTGTATGTATTAGGTCTAATAAGCCAGTGGCCCTTTCAGCCTTCTTGCTAAAGGGCGCCTTAGTCATCTTGCCTCGTAAACATGATTCGCATGTGTCAATTGACTCCAAGTCAAATGACCCTAAGACTCCAGCTTTGTGAAGCCTAGCTATGCGCTTCTCGTTTATGTGGCCGAGATGACAATGCCATAGGTAGATAGGATTAAGTTCGTTTGGCTTAACCCTTTTTGTGTTTATGTTATAGACGTGATTGGTTTCATTTAAGTCCAGGATATACATGCCATTATTTAATAGAGCATCTCCATAAAATAATCCCTCTCTAGATATTGAAATTCTACCATTAGAAATAGTAAAATAAAATCCAGAAATATCCAACATAGAAACTAAAATAATATTCCTGCACATAGCAGGTACAAAATAACATTGTTCTAAAATTAAACCAATCCACTAGGCATCACAAGGTGGTATTCACCGATCTCTATGGCAGCAACCCTTGCTCTATTCCCGACCCAGAAGTCCACCTCTCCCGACCCCAGTGACCTTCTGTTCTTAAGTCCCTGCACATTGCAACAAATGTGAGAACCACATCCAGTATCCAATACCCAGGATGTTGAAACAGTAAGGTTAATGCCTATAACATAAATACCTGAAGAGGACGCACCTTGGCCCCTTCTTTGCTCTCCCATCAGCTTGGGACATGATCTCTTCCAATGGCCGGCCTATCTACATCTGAAACAGACATCCTCAGGACCTGCCTTCTGCTGGGCCTTGGGTTGGGCTTTGGCCTTCTTAGCCTTGGCCTTCTTGGCCTTGGCTTTGGCCTTTTCCTTAGCCTTACCCTTGGCAACAGGAGGGTTCCCCTTGTTGACCAGCAGCACCGGTGGAGTCTTTTTGATCGACTACTCAGTAAGCTTAAGCATCCCATGCAGCTCACTGACAGTGCGGTTCATCCCTTACATGTTGTAGTTCAGGATGAACTGATCATAAGAATCCGGCAAGGACGCTATGATTGTGTCCACAGCCAACTCCTGAGAGATGGGCGATCGGAGATGGGCTAAAGTGTCCAAATAGCCCTTCATCTTGAGCATGTGAGTGCTCACAGATGTCCCAGCCCCCATCTTACAGGAGTGGAATGCCTTGTTGGTCAGGTACCTTTCCTGACGAGCTTGCTCCTGAAACATCTCATTTAGAGTTGTTATCATAGCAAAGGCTTGATGGTCCATAAACTGTTTTTGCAGTTCGGGGACCATACAGGCTAACATTAGGCATGTCACATCCCTATCATCCTTGACATGCACCTTGTATTTCTCCAGCTGGGCAGCCGGTGGATTACATCCTTGAGGCGCAGCCGATACAGGCCTCTCCAGCACATACTCTTTGGGCTCCTGTCTTAGAATTATTCTTAAGTTCCTAGACCAGTCCAAAAAGTTAGGACCGGAAAGCTTGTCCCTTTCAAGAATCAATCGCAGTGATAAAGTATTGTTGTTTGCCATTCAGAGTTTCTACACCGAAAAACATTTAGAGTGTTAATAAAGGACTTTACTTTGTTATTCCCACATAAAATTAATAATGAATCAAGTTATTAATTAAACCGAGTTGTTGGGCTCATGGGCCGAGATCCATATTTCATTAAGATATAGCCAGACGAGGGCCTGGTACAACTATACCCTAACTATTTAGGTAGGAACGCTGTCCAATCCCAACCTAGGGACTCTCGGTTTGATGGGCTTGTTGGCACTTACCCATCTGTGTTTAGGGCCAGGAGAATCCTACTACCCATGCTAAGTCAAAACCTCCATTCAAGTGTTAGAGTATCCCATACCCCAACCCAATACAAAGTGACAATACTCCAGTGTATCCTACGAGGGCATGGTCTACAACTAGCCTATTCCCACTTCGAGCCGATTTTGAATGAGGGAAGCACTTTTAAGCGACTTAGTAATTTCATTTGGCTTTTAGATTCAATTAACAACGGCTTGCATACATAAGGCGGGTGAAAGGCGGTTGCATCATACATTCATACATGCATATAAATATAAAGTGGAATTAAATAAATAAGTGAAATGGACTGCTATGGGCCTTTATTACATCCTAATATCATTCTAGTAAACCTATACTAGAAAACAATATCAGGTGGGCCTCCATCTTCTTCCTTCTGGTCTTGCACCTCCACTTGGGCTCCCCACTCCATAGGCTTCTTCTTTTACAAATTTTATAATAGTTGAATAAAATACAATTATATTAAAAAAAGAAAAAAGACACGCAGGCTGTATTTACCCAATAAGAAAATACAACCCATCTTGAATAAGGCCCAATAGCATCCAATCATACAAAATATTTAATCACCCATATGCATCCAATACATATAATTCATAAGCATGTTATAATGCATGATTTAAGCCCATTTCATTTATGTCCAAGCCATTAAATAGAAATCGCCAATTTTGTCCCACCATGGTTCTAACCCTTAACGGGCTTTGGGCCTCCAGCCCAGGCAGTCCAACCGCTCCCACAGGAAGTGGAAAACCATGGGTCCAATTCAGTCGTCCAAGAAATTGTGCCAAAAGTACCCGAACCAATTTCAATAGACCATATTAATTTCCAAAATTAATATCGCATGAATAAAATTAAAATTTCATTCAAGAAACCACACACATTTAAATTAGATAAATTTAAACACACGAATTTTAAAGCCAATTAAAATTTCAAAAATAGGCCCTAGGCCTAAAAACCCGCCAAATCCAAAAACACTGGGCCAGGCCTACTGCGGCTAGGGCAACCAAGTTGCCCTAGCAGCCGGCGCAGCCACCTAGCGGCTGCCCGCTACTGCCGCCCAGCAGCAGCAAGCAGCGGGAACAGCCAGATTTTTTTTTAAACAAAAAAATATATAAAAATATATCATGGCATCCAACAACAAGGAATTAACCAAGAATTCCAAAACATACAATCAAATTAAACAAACACAAACCAATATGCATATTCAATTTCAATTGTATGAAAATCAAAAGGGAAAAATCTTAAACCCCAACCAAGAACCCCAATAAAAAATTTCCAATTTTAAAACATGGGATTCAACCAATTTTAACAATTTCCACGCATCAAAAGCCCGCTCTGATACCACTGTTGGGATTTATCACCGGAAATCACCCGATAAAAGCGGAAGAACGTGATGATTTCCTCAAATCCGTGCCTAGGAGCAATTGAAATGGAAATTGTAAACACAAAAATTTAATAGAAAGAGATAATCTCTTACCCGGATTATCTCTTTTAGAGATGGATGCAGACTGCAGGAATCAATGTAGAATCCCTCCTCGTTCACGTACATGAACGCCTAACGAACACCACCCGTGCTAGCGTTGGAAAAACACAAACTATGGAGAGAGGGGGCTTGTGAATTTCAGCTATGGTGTGTTCTAGTTGTGTTGGCCGAAATTCTCCTAGGGTTAAAACCTAGGTTGGCCGAATTCCCTCAGGGAATTAAGGCCCAGCTTGGCTCATTCATTTTGTGTGGGCTTCCTTCTTTTAATTCAGGCCCAATCTTATTTTAATTAATCTGGTTTAAATTAATTTCAATCCCAACTTTAATATACCCATGTATTTAATATATTACACCAAGTAATATATTATTTACATTTAAATTAAAATTAATTTGACCAATAAATTTAATCCATCAAATTAAAATTAGATCTTCACAAAATAAAATCATTTGTAAACCTATACATATGAATATTTCCACCTAGGAAATAATCTCATAATTAATCCAATTAATTATGAAGAGCCAATTAAATATATTAATTTTATTATTAGGATCAATCCAATCGATCTTTATAATGAAATTAATATATATATATACCTCTTTCTCCAGAGTGTATACTCCAAGTATACATGTGATTCCTTAAGTCGGTGTTCAGTCGCTCAATGTGTACGATCCCGTGAGCCCATCTTTATGTTGGCAGTGGGCCTTTGGCCCACAGACTGCAGTTGGGCTCTAGCAAGCCACTGCAGACCCCAATTAAGATGGAGATGGCAGTCCAACTGATATCATAACCCTGTAGTTTAAACTTGTACATCCCATGTCATTGATATCGGTGTCCGACACAGGGGCATGGATTGATCATCCTCTTTTTGTGTCCGGACATTAACTTGATCCCGAATGTACTGAAGCTCATAAACAAGTTCCAAACTTGTTTGGGTGTGGCCACACTCTTATCAGTCATATTCATCAAGAGGCCGGTGATATCTTCTCAGTGGACTACTGAGTGACAAATCCCTTCTGCATATCCATAGCATTGCTATGCTAAGTGACATACCCGAAAGCACCCATACTTGGCACCCTATAACAGGCCCTTTAGGCATACCCCTAAGTATGCGGCCTCACATGCAACACCATCATATGGTCAGGTCAAAGGATCCATACAAGTACTACACAAGAATCACTTGTGGTACTATACTATGTGGATTTCTCGTTAAGTGGATCCATCCAGTACCATGCCCCTTATGCATGTATCCATCAACTTGGTTGACATTCTATGTCCATTGACTGGTAAGACACCGCCATACAACCAGGTTAATGATAGTCTCTTGTTCCATTCATTCCCATGACTGGAACAGACTACGGATCTATTTATGAACATATCTTTTACCCTATCCATGGTCATACTGGCGAGTGCATGACACTGGTCATCATGGATATGGATATGTCCATTGGATACTTCATTTAATATATTGCACAAGATAGATATAATAAATGAATTAATGCCTTTATTAATAACACAAATAAGTATAATACATAAATCCAATTAATGTATGATACAAATACAAGGACCAATGCCTCGGGACTAGGGCATATCCAACAAAAATCACCTCTTGGCTGAAAATTACAGTAGCATATTTATCCCCTTGGCTGAATTCCACCTTATGGAAATTTAGGTTTTAGGGTTTTCAAATTTATGTGGGCTTTTCCTCACTAAAGCCCAAGTTCGAAATTAATTGTTTAGGTTTAGTTTTAATTGCAAATTTAAGTTTAATCTTTCATGTATGAGAATATATTATACCATATAATATATTACATGCCATTTCAAATTAAAATCAATTTGACCAATTAATTTAACCTAGAAATTAAAATTAGGCTCTTCATAAAATGACATACATGTAAACCTATACATGTGAAATATTTCCACCTAGGAAATAATATCTTAAATTAATTCATTTGAATTAATTATAAGAAACCCAATATGAATATTAATTATATTATTTTTATCAATCCAATTGATCTATATAATATAATCAATGGAATCTTCTCTTTCCAATTGGTATACTTCCAGTATATGGTTGATCCGTTAAGTTCAAGCTCAGATGTCTAATATGTACTATCATGTGGGCCCATCTTTATGTTGGCAGTTGACCTATGGTCCACAAACTGTAGGCTGGCTCTAGTAAGCCACTACAGCCCCCAATTAAGATGGAGATAGCAGTCTAACTGAAATCGAAGCCCTATAGTTTAACTCATATCTCTTATGTCATTGATATCGATGTCCAACACAGAGGCATGGTATAATCACCCTCTTTTGTGTCCGGACTTTAACTTGATCCCAAATGAACTTATGCTCACAAACAAGTTCTAACTTTTTTGGGGGTGGCACACTCTTATCAGTTGCACTCATTAAGTGGCCGGTGATATCATCTCAGTGGACTACTGAGTGACATTCCTTTCTGCATATTTATGGTCCTGCCATGTTCACTGGAACTCCCGAACATACCCATACTTGTCACCTTGTTATAGATCCTTTAGGCATACATCAAAGTGTGTCACTTCACATGCAACACCATGATATGGTCAGGTCAAAGGATCCATACAAGTACTACACGAGAATCACTTGTGATACTATACCATGTGGATTTCTTGTTTAGTGGATCTTATCTAGTACCATGCCCCTTTGCATGTACCCATAAACCTGGTTGACAATCCATGTCTAATAGTTGGTAAGACACCGCTATACAACCAAGTTTACGATAGTCTTTGGTTCCATTCATTCCTATGACTGGAACAAACTATGGATAACTTTATGGTCATATCGTTTTCCCTATCCATGGTATTAATGCCAAGTGCATGACACTTGTCAACATGGATATGAATATGTCCATAGGATACTCTATTTATAATATTGCACAAGGTATATAATAAATAGATTAATGCCTTTATTTATTAACACAAATTGTATAATACATAAATCTCATTATAAGATATAAAGAGTATGACATAATACAAGGACCAATGCCATGGGACTAGGCATCCCCAACATATCACTCAAAGGACAACATCATTGACAATCCATCAGAAAAAGTGATGACAAGGAATAAGTTGAAAGAATATTTTGATCATACTGCATTAGTTTCTGAAGTGGAACCTAAGAATTTCAAAGAAACCAAAAATGAGGAAAGCTGGATGATAGCTATGTAAGAAGAGCTTGATCAATTTAAACGGAATAACGTATGGGAACTTGGTCCTAAACTAAAAGATCAAACTGTGATTGGAACCAAATGGTTTATAGAAACAAACTTGATGAATTTGGAAAAGTTGTGAGAAACAAAGCCAGATTAGTTACACAAGGGTACAACCAGCAATAAGAAATAGATTACGATGGCACATTTGCTTCAGTTGCAAGACTAAAAGCTATTAGAATGCCATGTGCATTTGCATTTTACAAGGATCTCAAACTCTATCAAATGGATGTGAAGAGTGCATTTCTAAATGACTACATTAATCAAGAAGTGTATATGAAGCAACCACCTGGTTTTGAGGATTGTCATTATCTGGAATATGTCTACAAGCTAACCAAGGCATTATATGGTTTGAAACAAGCTCCAAGAGCTTGGTATGAATGGTTAAGCTTATTCCTACTTGCAAAAGGTTTTGCTCGAGGTAAAATTGACACAACTCTTTTCATAAAGCAAATATAGAACCATATATTAATTGTGCAAATTTATATAGATGATATTAGATTTGGTTCTACTAATGAATTGTTGTGCAAGAAATTTTCTCAAGAAATAAGCAATGAGTTTGAAATGTCTATGATGGGTGAATTAAATTTCTTTCTTGGATTACAAATCAAACAAGGAAAGAAAGGGGCATTCATTTGTCAAACTATGTTAAAGGGCTCATGAAGAAATATGAGATGGAAAATTCTAAACCCATAAAGACACCTATGAGTACATTAGTCTCACTAAACAAGGATGAAAAATGTAAAAGTGTAGATACAAAAAAAGTATCGAGGTATGATTGCCTCTTTACTCTACTTAACTGCTAGTAGACTTGATATACAATTTAGTGTATGTTTATGCACAAGATTTCAAGCTAACCCTAAAGAGTCACATTTAAGTGTTGTCAAAAGAATATTCAAATACTTAAATGGAACTCTAGATGTTGGAACATAATATCCAAAATGCAGGAATTTTGATTTAGTAGTGTTGACTTTGGTTTTGATGATCACAAGTTGACATTGGATAAAAAGAATTTCTTAAAATAACACTAAGCATTAAAAGCTTTATGAGTTGAGATTACGTCTTGATATAATAAAAAACTCATGCTTATAAGTATGTAATTCTTTTATGACTTCACATTGTTTTAAGAGCTAAAATCTCTTATGAAGTGAAACTAAAACATACGACTACATAAAGTTTATTTGATGTTTTGGATAAATAGTTTTGCTTATGAGTTAACTTCAACTACTATATTACTTTTAGACCTTGGCTTGTGAGTTAACTTCAACTGCTATATTACTTGAAACACCTTGGCTTATGAATTGAGTTTGCTACTATATCACTTGAGAGATCTTGGCTTACATTTGAAAAGATTTTGTTTATAAGCTTATGACTTAAAACAGTTCATCCTATTGCTTTAAACAAATGGCTACTTAAGTGAACTTTTCTCCTTGTGACTTGAGATCAACCACCATTTCTCCTTGTGACTTGAGGTCAACCATCATTTCTCCTTGTGACTTGAGATTAATCACCATTTCTCTTTATGAAGTATGACAAAAGGCTATGGAGCCTTCTTTCCCTATAAAAAGAAATGGAGATCAAAGCATAGAGTAAGAAGACTTATTTGCAACACTCACACTCTTAAGCTACAATACTTTGAAGTCTTCCATAATTCCTAAAGAGAGCAAAGTCAAGAGAAAAGATCTTCATTTTTTCAATCAAATATTCTTATATTCGGGAATTGTATATTCATAAAAGGCTGTGTGAAAAGGGGTTTATTTTGTTGATAGTGTGATTAACAAAGTTTGTAAGAGTTTGGGGCTTGAGCTTAGAAAAAGCATCGGTAGAGTTTTGTTATTTAAGCTTCGAAAAAGTAATGGTAGAGGTTTGATACTTAACCTGCAAAAGTATTGAGTTTGTTACCTGAACTCGTAAAAAGTAACATAGGCTTGTTTCCTACCCGTAAAGGAAACGTTAGTGAAAATATCAAGCGGTTGGCTTGGCGACTGGATGTAGACCGGTTGGGTTGAACCAGGATAAAATTCGGTGTCTTCATTTCTCTATCCTTACTCTCTTTATATTTACTGTTATTTAAATTCTTGCAATTTATATTAATAGCTTTATTATTTAAAGTCATTTTTAGAAAAGCAAATTTATATTCACAAGTTTTATTATTTTGATTAATTCCGCATTTTTCTAAAACTTGTGTTTAAAGAGAGGAAATTGCATTTCTTCAAAAAGTATTTTTAAACAAAGTTTGCAAAAAAAATCATTGCTCTATAGTACTATTTACCCCCCTCTAGTACTGTAACTAGCCTATTTGGAACCTTCAATTGGTATCAGAGCTTGACTCTAATCAAAATGAGTAAAATCCTTAGAGTGATCTCAATATGCCAGGTACATCCAGGAGTCAAAATGTTTTTATATCTGAGGGATGTTCCATCAACAAGTCTTCACTATTTAATGGAGAAAACTATAGTTTTTGGAAAAACAAAATGAGAATATTTTTGCAGTCAACGGATATTCAGGTCTAGAGAATTGTCAAGGAAGGACCTAGTATTCCAACAAAAATTATTAATGGAGAATCTATTCCTAAAGAAGAGAGTGAATATGAAAGTGCTGACTGGAACAAAGAAGCTTTAAATTATAAAGCTATTAATTTATTACAGTGTGCTTTAGATATTAATTTTAATCGTATTTCAGGTTGTACGACAGCAAAGCAAATATGGGACAAACTTGAAACAACTCATGAAGGAACTAAACAAGTCAAAGATGGAAAGATTAATCTTTATATCATAGAATACGAGTTGTTCAAGGTGGACCTAAAAGAGTCAATTTCAGAAATCAACACAAGATTCACAGTTATTGTCAACAAATTAAAGAATCTTGGTAAAAGCTTTACAAACGAAGAACTGATTAAAAAATTAATTAGAACAATGCCAACTTCATTGGATGCAAAGCTCACAACAATAGATGAATCGAAAGATTTAACCGCATACTCATATGATGAATTTATTGGATCATTACTCACATATGAGATTAAAGTTAAGTCTACCATTGACCATGAGCAGATTAAGAAGAAAATGTCCATAGCACTAAAAGTTGCCTACTCAACTCTTAAAGAATCTACTTCAAATTCAGACAGTGATGACAAAGAAGATAATGAGGAAGCTCTGTTGGTTCGAAAATTCAAAAAATTCCTGAGAAGCAAAAACAGAGACAACATTGTACATAAGGCAATTCAACATCAACAAGGTTGATAAAGCCAAGAAAGATTCAAAACAAGAAACTACATGTTTTGAATGCAATAAACTAAGTCATTTCAAAGCTGATTGTCCTAGGCTTAAAAATAAATATAAGAAAAAGAACAAGAAAGCTATGGTGGCAACGTGTAGCGATAGTGATGATTCCAGTTATGATGTTGACGATGACCAGAAATAAGAAAAAGCTCAGATATGCTTCATGGCAAATGATAGTGCAAAAAGTTCAATAATTATTATGTGCATTCAAATTTAACTTACCATCCATTTGTCTTTAATTAAATGAAAAACAATTATAAGAACCAAATATTTAAGAAAATATAATTTATGACTATATTGGTAATTTGTTGAATATACTATAATTTTGTCAGTCTTTTACACCTATGTTGTGTGTATATTTTTTTGGTCTTATTCAAGTGACTATGTAAACTCATAAATTTAAATTATCATAATTATACAAGACTGCGTAGACGCTTTTAATCAACAATAGAGAGAATAAGATTATAATCTCCACATTTGAGGTTAGTGAAAAATATTTTAATTGTTTTATATATGTTTTTTTTCACTAATATGAGTGACATGATATAGTTGTGCAAATGTGTCATACAAGTTCAAATATTTATTACTGAGTAATGAATAATGCATGTGAAATAAATTAATTTTGTATTATTATGTATGATTTAGTAGATTAATAATTACGTAAAGTTTCATAATCACAAAAAAAAAATAATAATAAAGTAAACATTATAAATGTATTTGTACAGATTGAATTTAATATTATTTTCGAATCATTTAAAATATTGATAAATGTACATAAATAATAGCCACAAAATTTTTAAAAATAAACTATAAATAATTGCGATATATTGAAATTTAGCTTTGTTAACAATAGTAGTATATAATTTGACAATATCCCAACAATTGATGCGCTTACTTTTCATTTGCGATCGATACAGTAGATACAAAATAATGTCAGGGAATGATTCATATGTAATACATTGAAGGGGATGCATATCAGTCAGATTGATTTTGAGTACGATATGTCTAGCTCATCAGGTAGGCACAAAAGTTTAAAAGTTAAGAAGAAACCATCATTTGCTAAGCTTGTTGCTCGGATATCAAATGAGATCATATTTGGGAATAATGGAAGGGTAACAATGATTGTGTATAAGTATCGTTATCACCCTTTTCATACTCCCACATGATGATCATTGGCAACGATGATGTATAATTTATTCATAAGCATATTATCATATAGTTGAGTTATTCGTTGATTATGAGATATTTGCAACTGGGTATAATGAAGGAACAAGCAATGTGATGAGCCCAAACCCACATTCCCTAAATAATATATTGAAGAATACCTTTTTTGGTTATGGGTAGAGTGACTCGGTTTTCTACAACTCTTATGGTCAATCAACCTTTCCATCAATAGGAGGTTTTGCCTTACAAGAACCTACATCATCTATTTCTTTCCAAGGTTTTGAACCCTTAATGACTTTTGGCTCTTCATAAGCTGTATCGAGCTTTCCTTTCGATCACGTCCTAACAGTGACAAATTTTGGATTCTCTGAAACTGGACTATCTACCCCCCTTTCAATCTTTTCGACCAATGACAACCCCTTTTGGTACAACCCAAGTTAGACCTACTGATTGTGTTGATGGCTATCCAGTAATGCAACATATGGGTCATCTAGTGTTGACTCTGTTGATATGTTCAACGGTGTTGGTGAAGCTAATGTTGTTTTTCATTATGGTATGCCTCTGACGATGTGCTTGGTTTACATAATGCCCAAGTTGCTTGTACTAAAAACATAAATGAAACTGGCGGCACACCAACAGATCATCCAAATCCCACAACATGTGAAGCAAAGAAATTCCCAACATAATATACGAATTGCTAGCAAGATTGAAGACGAATTGGTAAAAGATCCAATATGTCATTGTGTTGATTGGACTGTGGAACCAAACAATATTGACAACAGAATAGATGAATAATTTGTATAAGATTATGCACAGTTCGATGTTGAAGATGATGATATTAATGATGATGATGTTGATATTGAAGATGCTCGATAGGATGAAAGGAGAGACATTAATATAACCATAAAGCAAAATGTGTGTTGTGACATCAAAAATCCATGATATTCTCCCTAATGCTCCTTTATCATCTTTTGTATTTCCAGGTCCTACATATATGAATATAGAAGAGAAAGATTACATATACCAATATGAAAATGATTTTGAAGATATTAGCACAAGGATGGAGTATTTAAGTTGAGACATGGATTAGTTTTTTCTAGAAAAGGGAAGTTCAAGCAGCAGTAAATACGTATTCGATGAAAAACTACATGTCCTATAGAGTTGTTGAATCAGATCCTTCTAAATTGGTCCTCAAGTGTAAAACTGAAGGCTAAAACTATGGTTAGTGGTTTCGTGCATAGTTCAAGAAAATAATAGGGTTTTGGATGATCACTTTACTTTGGGGTCCATATACATTTATCAACGATAGGCTATCACAAGAACATTTCAATCTTAACAGTTAGATAATTGCCAATTTAGTTATAGGGATGGTTGCAAAAGCTCCAAGATTAAGCCTAGAAGTGATAATTGACCATGTTAAGAAAATGTTTGGTTTCACTATTGTGAATAAGAAGGTGTGGAGTGCAAAAAAGAAGGAACTAGAAAAGATTTTTGGCAATTGGGAAGAATCATACACTATGTTGCTATGGTATCTAAATGCATTGACCCACATTACAACCCTAGGTCTGTCACTCTTTTACTCGTGGATGAAAAAACTGATTCCTTGTATAGAATGTTCAAATGAGTGTTCTAGTCTTTCAAGCCATGCATAGAAGGATTCAAACACTATCGGCTAGTCATACAAATTGATGGAACCTTCTTATATGGTAAATACCATCATGCTCTATTGGTGGCAACCATATCAAATGGTAATAATCATATTCTTCTTATTGCTCTTGCAATTGTTGAAAGTGAGAATCGGTCCAGTTGGTAATCATTCATAAAGTGTATTAAGAAGTACGTGACACAACAAAATGGGTTAGGTGTCATTTCTGACCGACATATAGGCATCCGGTTTGACATGAAATGAACAATCTGCATGGAAAGAACTAGTTTCATATCAATAATTTTGTCAAATTCTTGTACCAGTGTGACCAGACGATGTATTTGTGAAATAGAAAAATAAAATAAAGTGAAACGCGCTGTGAAGCGGACTGCAAAATTAGGGTTGTCGATTGAATAAGTAATGATACTGATATGGAAATTCATTTTTGGAAAATAACTTTATTTGTAAAAGATTCAATACCCAAATCTCGAAAAAGGTATAGGAGTCGCCACTCGGCTCAGCTCAATCGCCTAAAACACCCAAATTCATCTAATATAAGAATAAAACTGAACATATATTTAATCTCATAAAATAGATGTTAGTATACAAATAATCAAATTTAGGACTCAAACATGACGGAACAGGATAATAAGTGAGTCGAGATCATGCACTTAGTGGGAATAGCCAGAGAAACTCGGCAAATCACATCAACTAGAAATCATTTGAAACATTCCTGTATTGATTTTTGAGAAAACGATTTTGAAAAAGATTTTACCAATTAATTATGTAGCATGGCAAGTGAGTCTATTTTCAAGAAACTAGATTTCTATCGTTATTTTGGTCTAATACATGCTTCTGGAATGTAAATCTAAGGTTCAAATATCGACATTTAGTGATTTCATCTCGAACTGAAATTCATGCAGCTGTAAAGTCAAAAGCCGTGCAGCTGTATATTACATCTGTATGGATGTCACTTCCGAACTAGGAGCCAATATTTGAATTAAGTGATTTCATGCTGCTTCCCTGAGTACAACAGTCGTGTGGCGTTTGTTGCTATATTCGTACGAGTGTAACAACAGTCGTATGGTTGTTACAAAAGTACAGCTCTGGTTCTCAAACCAAAAAAGCCCAAAACAAAGTATATTGAAAATATGCAAATGATGCTCAAAATTCAACATAAACAAGTCAAATGCTTTCGGTTTCTCATATATGTACCCTTGAAGCATGGTTCCACAGCTTTAAAAGCCAAAAATCTTTCAAGAGAGGCTCCGATTGAACACCCAAACTCTAAACTCTGAATATGGTTCAAAGCTCCGAATGTTTAGGTTTTTATGGTCAAATTAGTCTCTAAACCTTATTAAAAGCCTTAATGAAGTGTTTACCTAAGATTTCTAGCAGATTTTGAGGCTAAAACCAGAGATTGCGAGATGAAAATGGAAGAAAAAGTATGATCTTTCTTTCAAAATCAAAGTTTCCAACCCTTAATTCCTATTCTAGAGAGGTTTTTTACAGGCAGAAAAGCCTTCCTTCATTGTTAAAATTGCCCCAAAGAATCCAAAAAATCATTTCCAAGATAAAGAGTCACGGTTCTATTATAGAATAAAACCCGTATGGGTGATGATGTGATAGTCATGTGGCTCTCACTATGACAGCAATGCAGTTTTTAATTGCAATTGTACAACTCATGAGACAGCCATGTGGTGTTAATCCCTGAACAACCTTTCTCTTTTGTCTGGGAAACGATTCAAGGCTTGAAATTCGATTGACCGAGGCTCAAAATTGAAATGACTTTGACCCCTGCAGTTATGGAAAGCTACAAAAGCAAACCAACAATTTATTCATCATTGAAACCGAGGGATGAAAATCCCACGCTCACAATCAGGTCGGTATAAACCCAAAATTATTCCATTATCATGTTACTTATTTTCCATTACTAGTAATTGTACGTGGCTTTGATGTTTCAATTTTACTATGCTTAGGAGCCCAAGAACAACCTTATAAGTTCATAAAGATTATAAATGCAATAAAGTAGTTAGATGAGAGATCCTTCTGATGGGCCATGGAAAGAGCAGTTGCCAAATGGAGTTTGGCACACGATAATGGTTCAAGATGTGGTCACATGACGACCAACATTGTTGAGTGCATGAATGGTGTGTTAAAAGGCATTTGATGAATGCTAATTTAGAGCATTATTGAACACATGCTTGGGAAAATTGTTCATTATTTCGACTCCCGCTGAAATAAATACTCCAATTTGATTGAAAAGGGTGAACGGATGACTCCCAAATGCAAGAAAATGTTGGTGAAATACTCAAGTAGGGCTAATTATCATACAATGATGAACTACAATAGTCAAAATGGACTTTGTTAAGTCTGAATAGGCTATGACCCAATCAGACAAAAAGGGAACAGCATTCAAATTGTGTACTTAGAAGCCTCTGAGTGTTCATGTAAGAAATTTCAAAATCATCAAATGCCTTGTTCACATGCATTAACTGCTTGTAAGCACCTGCATCGTAACATCTGGGACTTTGTTGATAAAACTCACACACTTGAGGAGAATTTACTAGCTTACAACTATTCATTCCCACCTTTAGCACACAAGGACTATTGGCCTGAGATTAGCTTAGCAAAATTAATTATTAATCCGATATGTAAACATAAAAAGGGAAAGCCAAAGTCAATGAGAATTTGAAATGAAATGGATGAGAAAGAAAAGGGAACCAATATGTACACTTGCATTAGTTGTGGTAAAGGTGGGCATAACAAAACCAGTTGTCAAAACCTAGGTGTTAATGTGACTCGACAAAACGTGCGATCTTCTTCTAGGGGATTAAATGCCCCTGGTTCATCCAGAAGCAAGACAAGGAATTGAATTAGGTGCCCATCAGTGTGTTTCATTAAAATCTATTATCGATATTATAATTATCATGTTATGTATGTACTTGTAATTAGATTTATTTTATGACCTAACTATTCAGAAGAATTTCTCATAACAAATGTTATTGAGTTTTAATATCATTTTATGACAATGTGCTTTCATCTTAGGCTTGTTATCTATGTCAATTACATACACTCTCATTGATATATTGAAGGTGTGGGAACTTTATGATGACTTTGTTTACCCATCTGATCCAAGGCAACATAACTCACCATATGTCATACATCGTATATAAGAAGAATGGTAATATGGGGTAACCGAGGCTGAGATTTTAAGCAAAGATACAACTACATAGGGAGTAAAAAAACCTCATTACAAGTCCATTAACATGCCACATAATAACAATAAAGAACTCCATATAGCTTTATGTAGAATAAGGGAAGAAAATAATCGTAGAAAGATTAGGCTCAATCGTTTTGAACGAATAAACTTGCTTGGGAATATTTCAAAGACGGTGACCTGCATCAAGCATGGTTCTATTTAGTATGTTCATAAGTACTAGAGCATTTATCTGATATCGAAATGTTAGATGAAGAAAATTAAAATATTTATGTTATCCCAAAATAAATGGATTTCAGATAATTTATCTTTCTTATTAAATGTGTGTTTAAAATTAAGTTCAAACAATATGTACTACATTTTTTAAAATTATATTTCAAAAAGGTGTTTTATTGTTAATTGTTAAAGTCCATCTAAAATTATTAGTATCCATATAAGAATTAATATTCTTACCAGTGTTGGTATAATTGATAATTTAATAACATTAAGCTATATGATTATTAAAAAAATGTAAGTAATCTTTATTCAAAGAACTTTTATTAAGAAAATATAACTATACTTAGAGAAGGAGACTAAGATCGTGTGTATATTTTTTTTAATTTATTATATTATACATTGAATTAATGATGCAAAATTTGATTAACGAATTGTATTTACAAAGTTTTGCTTGATTTATCTAATTAAATTACAATATGCCAAATAAACAAGACCACTAATAATATATTGGTTGCATCCATGTCGGCTTATTCTGTAAACATATTTTTTGTAGGTTGTAAGAGATGGCAAATAGACCTAGGAATTGGTTGTTGCCACCATTCAATGATGATTATCGTAGTTGTCGCTTAAGTGATCCAAGAGAATATATTATGCTGGTTTAAGGCGAGAGTGGCTATATCGAGTAACCGAATCATTAACTCCGGTTGAAGACTTGCATTCATTGGGTGTACTGTTGTCCACCTCAGGTCTTCGAGTATGCCAAGAAGAAATAGGGCTGACTATGAACTTGCTATGAAATGAATACAGCTGGAGAATAACAGGATAATATTGAGGATGTCACGCTATTATATGTTGAAATTGGCTAAGGACCAATCATTGGCTAAAGGTAAGGACTTATCCACTATACATGAGAGTCGAATACTATAAATTCAACACTACTAATAAGAGGATTAAATGTCAAATGAGGACTAAGTCACATACTATTATTAAATGTTGTCCCAACTATTGGGTGCTAATTATGTTGCATATGACATGTTTATTATGGATCGTGTAGGATTTTCGCTTAATTAATAGTTATTTATATGTACCAAGTATTAACCGTGTAGATTTTATTCTTAATTTAATATGTACAATTTATCATACACTATGACAACATAGATTGTTAATAATCTTTTTTGTAGGGATTCTCACAGTGTGAAAACAAAATCAATTGCAGTGGAAAAAAAATTTTTCGCACTCCAATCTGTAGACAGGAACGGTTATTTTGATTATAGAAGAACAAATGAGATTGACTCAACCAAAAGTATTGTAAAACCATACCTATGTCGTCCCCTATTGGAATTGAATACGAGTTCTTGCTTTTGCATAAAGAACCTCCACCATCAAGCTCACAGATGACTACCGAATGAATTAACGTACTAGCATCGGACCGAAAAATTAAGCTCTTCCTTCTTGGGTGTTAGTCGAATTCTCTAGGGTTAGAGAGAAAAGGGGGGAGAGTTTCAATCTAGTTAGGAAATGGCAGTTATTAGGTTATATATATCTCTCTTTATTTCTTTTAAATTCCTACTTAGATATTTCCTTATGGAAAATATCATAGATTGAAATTTAAGAAATTAAAGAAGATATTAGTAAACATAATAAATCTAATTTCCATATAATTAAAAAAATATACCAAAAGTCTATTTAATTAAACCATCCCATAAATAATTTGATTACACCAATGTAATTAATTAATCAACTATGATGAAGTTTCTCCCATAGGTTTATTTGACTGGGTTTTTAGCATAATGCCTATAAACCCAAATGCTCTAACATAAATAGGTAACCAAAACATATTATAAGGTCCGTGAAAATTTCATTTAAACATCCTATGTGTGTGATCTTCTATGCCTATCTTATATTGGCAGTGGGCTTGATGCCTTAAGGTCCACAAGCTACAAGTGGGTTCTAGCAAACCATTACAATTACCCAAATAAGATGGAAACATCAATCCAATCGGGAATGTAAACCTTGTAGTTGACTTATACATCTATGCCAATGATATCGGTGTCTTGCAAGAGGCATGGCATTGTCACCCTCTTTAACTGCAAGGACATTCCTTGATTTCAAGTAGACTAAAAACACAAGCAATTAATCACCGAGTGATTACCTTTCTTGGGTATGGCCATGCTCTTCTCAATCTCACTCATAAAGTGGCCAGTGATATCCATTCTCAATTAAGAGAATGGTAGATCCTATCACATCACTCATATTCCTAGCATGTTCACTAGCACACCCAATTATACCCATACTTGGCACCCTGTTATGGGCCCGTTACGCGCATGTCGAAGTAAGTGAGTTAGCACCTAAGTCTGTAGTGATATCAAGGCAAAGGATCCAGTATAAGCACTACTAGAGAATCACCTATGACATAGGAACCATGTGGCATTCTTATAATGGATCGATCCAGTACCATGTAACCTAAAACATACTTATGCCCTCAATTGACATTCCATGTCCAATGGTCGGTAAGGGCACCACCATACAATCAAGTCACATACTAATCTTTGGTTGAAATCATTCCCATGATTCCAATAGACAATTGGTGATATCTACTTTCAATTAAGAGAGGCAAGTCTCATCACATCACTCACATCCCTAGCATGATCACTAATGATAAGGTTGGGTTTTGACCTTATCTTTTAGTCAATTTCGTGGTTTAAACGGCAATTTTTTAGAGTCCTTTGTGTGAATGCTTGTTTGGTTTTGCGTATTTTGTGATTTTTATGTTTTGGTTAGATTTTCATAACTTTTAGTATTTTTCGTGTTTTTTAGGGGTGTTTTTGTAATTTTGGATAATGCGTCATTTTTGTGGTCCGTGGCTTTGGTGTGGTTATGTTTCTTTATGTTTGTTTTGGACAGGCATTATGACCAGGACCGAAAGTTGGAGCGACGACGGCGAAGAAGAGTTTGAAGTGCTGAAAAGCAAGGTGGCACGGCGTGCCGCAATGAGGGCATGGCGTGCCATTCCAGCGTGCCAAGGTGGGAAATCCAGTGGATTGGCATGAAGTCATGCCGCCCCCACCAGCACGGCATGCCAACCCCAAATCTACACAGCACGGCGTGCCACCACCACCAGCACGGCGTGCCAACCCCAAATCTACATAGCACGGCGTGCCGCCACCATCAGCACGGCGTGCCGAGCTGCGGATTTCTATTGTTGCCCTACTTTCATCTTTCATGTTTAGTGGTTTTAACCTAGCCGTATAAATAGGTTATTTTCCAAGTTGTATGGATCTTTTTCCAGACTTTTAAAGTGTAAAGCACAAACTTGTAGCTAGGTTTTATTGCTTGAACTCTTTGTTTCTTTGAGTTTGAACCCTCAATTGGTAGAAGTTTTGCATTGAACCTTCCCCTTTTGCGACGTTCTTAGTTCCGGATTGAGTTCGTCTATAGAGGTACACCCCAAGCATCTTCACACCGTCGGAATCTGGTTAATCAGACCAAAAGGGCATAAGTTCCTCTTCTTCTCTTTTGTAATTAGATTAGTGCGTTTTTTATTCCTCAATTGATTATGTTTGGTTGTAAACATTGAATTCTTATCATCTTTCTTGATTAATACAATTGATTGCAATTTAATTTCAATTTTTACACCTTTTCTTTATGCAATTCCTTTAATGATAATCTAGTCTCATAAGATCTTAACTTATTAAGTTCATATTTGTGGCATTACCTAGATTGATGCCTAGGAAACCATTAGTATTGACGACACTGTGGAATTTATGTGCCCCTATTTTCTAAGCTTTAGAATTAGACCGCCTCTAAACAAGGGAAACCGGCTAAGGACCTAAAAGATCTAGACACGCTAGGTTGAATTATCGAAATAACATAATTAAGGGTTAATTGTTGAGTTAAATTCATCTATTTTAAGTAATTGATAAAGCCATCACCATTAGCATTCATAGGTCGGTAAACCGCCAATTGATAACCCAAATTCAAGTGCAAAGTAAGCTCGGATAGATCAACTAGGAGTAGGATAATTTAGTTGTTCGGATAATCACAACCCAAAATTAAGTTCCGCCTATGACACGCAAGGAACCCAAGTAGTTTAGTGTTTGTAGAATATTTTTCTCTGTGGGATCGATACCTGGACCAACCAGAATTATTACTTGTCAACGATAGGTACACTGCCTTAGTTGTGTGACTCTAGGTTTAGTTTCACTACTTCGCCTAGGATCCACCAAGTTTTTGGTGTCGTTGCTGGGGACATTTATTTTCCTGCATCATTGAACCAAAGGTCTATTTGCTGATTTAGGTACTGTTTATGTGCATATAGTTATATATTTTTTCTTTTCTGTGGATATTTGTTGCAAATTCTTTTTTTATTTATTCTGTGTGTGTGTGTGCTTTCTAGCTTATGCGAACTCATTCTCAGCACCCTGAGCTTTTACCCTATAACCCTGAAATTGAACATTTTTGTAGCAAGAACCGTAGAACACAACAAGAGCAAATAGTTTAAATGGATCTTCAGCAACGTGAGGAAAAGAAGAGACAGCTACAGGAAAGAGCTGAGCAAGATCGACTCCGGCGAGAGCGGGAGGAGTTTGAAAGAAGAAGGGGTGGTGATAGAGACAACATGGTTATGAATGACCTAATGGCTCCACATCAACCCTGGAACAAATTCCGAGTGGTTCTCCCAGCCATCACTGCTAATCACTTTGAGTTGAAGTCCAGTATGATCAATTTGATCCAAGGGAACGGGTTATTCAGTGGCGGAATAAGTGACAACCCCAATGATCATTTAGACTGGTTTCTCATGGTGGCTGATACAGTCCAAATCGGTAGGGTGCCCTAAGATGCAGTGCGGTTGAAGTTGTTTCCCTTCTCATTATGCGGGGGAGCAATGGAATGGTACAAGTCCTTGAGACCCGGGTCTGTGACTTCATGGGATCAATTGGAAGAACAATTCTTAGCATATTACTTCCCACCATCAAAGACGGTTCAGTTAAGGAACGAGATTATGGGATTCCAGCAATTTGGGACCGAGACTCTCAACGAAGCATGGCAAAGGTTTCAACGGTTGTTGTGAAACTGTCCCCACCATGATAT
The DNA here is from genome assembly GCA_039660915.1 of Euphorbia tirucalli. NCBI lineage: Eukaryota > Viridiplantae > Streptophyta > Magnoliopsida > Malpighiales > Euphorbiaceae > Euphorbia > Euphorbia tirucalli. Next base: position 55,450,839 of record CM077639.1, on the reverse strand, counting down.
GCCGTGATTCACTCAGGTAAGCACGTTTTATCATGGTTTGACACCAACTAACCGTGCCATTATTGATTCTTCTACAGGTGGAGACATTTTTAAGAAGACTGCTATGCAAGCCGAGGAGTTGATCGCGGAGCTGGCTAGGAAGAGTACCTTGTGGCAGTCGGACACGCCAACAAGGAGTGAGGTTCAGACTGCGGACTTGGGACGCCAAGATGCAGCCATGGACCACGTGAACAAGAAGCTAGACCTGTTGATGTCCCGCTTGAATTTAAATGCACCACAATATCAGCCAGTGTTGTGTATATCACATGGAGCAGAGCATCCCGGTCAAGAATGTGCATTGAGCGATCCATTCGCCCAACCGTCCGAGAATGTAAGTTTTGTAGGAGGAAACCAAAGGTACAATAACTCTAACTCTTACCCATAAAATTTCAATAATAATAACAATTACAGAAGAAGGTATCAACACCCAAACATGTCTCATGGTAATAACCAAAATGTGTTGAGACCTCCTTCTGGATTCCATTATGAGCACCGTGAGCAGGGGTTAGGTAAGGCTCCATTTATTCCTAATGATCAAGCCTTACAGCAACCTCAACAGTCTAAGCAAGATGAGATGGATTTGTCTTTATTAAAAGACATCTCGTCTTGGCTTGCTGATAATGAGGCATACTGTAGGGATTTGGGCAAGCAGGTGGCTCAAATGAGTAGGGAGAGGCAGGAAAGACCTCAAGGAGCACTCCCGAGTAAAACTGAACAAAACCCTAAGGGACATCAACAGGAGACAGCTCAAGCTATAACCCTGCGAAGTGGTAGGCAAGTGGAGGATCGAGTGCAAAACGCTGATATTCCATCCCAACCTACTGAGGTAAGTGAAGAGTCGGGAGAGGTAAGCAACCCCGACTCGATTTCTGAACCCGAACCTAGCACAAATGAAAAGGGGAAAATTCCTGACCCAATAAGAGCCTATGTGCCTAAACTCCCTTATCCTCAAATGGAGAAGAAAGATAAACTGGAGCAGAAATATTCCAAATTTCTGGAAATTTTTAAGAAGTTAGAATTTAATTTGCCATTGATTGAGGCTCTCCAAGAGATGCCTTCTTATGCTAAATTCTTCAAAGAACTTCTTGCAGGGAAAAGAAAGCTAGGCGAGGGGGAAGTGGTGGCTTTAACAGAGGAATGCTCGGCAATTATCACTAACAAACTTCCACCCAAACTCAAAGATAGGGGCAGTTTTACTATCCCATGCCGGATAGGAAACTTGGAGATTGCCAATGCCCTATGTGACTTGGGTGCAAGTATTAATTTGATGCCTCTGTCGTTTTTCAGGAGACTTGGACTGGGAAACCCAAAGCTGACCAACATGACCCTCCAATTGGCGGATAGATCTCTCACAAGGCCAAAGGGGGTGGTCGAGGACGTGTTAGTAAAGGTGGACAAGTTTATCTTCCCCATGGACTTCGTGATAATGGATATGGAGGAAGATAGCTCGGTGCCTCTTTTGCTTGGAAGGCCATTTCTTGCAACCGGTAGGACTTTGATAGATGTCCAGGAAGGTAAGATTATTCTTAGGTTGCACAACGAGGAGGTAAGTTTCAACGTCTATAACTCAATGAAATATCCATTAGATGTTGAAAACTGTAATTTTGTGGACTCCTTTTGTCCTATAGATGCTTGTGTGGTTGAGAATGTATGCAGTGAACTAGAGTGCATCATAGGAAAAGGCCTAATTGAAAGTGAGGCGAATGAAGTGTTAGTTGAAGAATGCTCATGGGTGAAGGGACGGTTTGACAAGCTGGAGTGTGAAGTCAAACCTGTACCTAAATCTTCGCTGGAGGAACCTCCATCATTAGAGCTTAACACCCTTCCCCCTAACCTTAAGTATGTTTTTCTGCATCCTCCAAAGGACTTACCAGTTGTAGTTTCTTCTTTGTTGACAGGAGAGGAGGAGAACAAGCTACTAGAGGTGCTATGAAAGCACAAGGGAGCGTTCGGGTGGACAATCCACGACATCAAGGGAATAAGTCTGACGTTTTGCACGCATAGAATATTTCTGGAAAACAAGGTAAAACTGTGTGCATAGCCTCAGTGTCAGTTGAACCCAAATATGAAGGAGGTGGTAAGAGCTGAGGTGATAAAACTTCTCGACACAGGTATCATCTTTCCTATTTCTGATAGTCAGTGGGTGAGTCCGGTTCAGTGTGAGCCTAAAAAGGGAGGCACAACGGTAGTGGAAAATGATAAAGGGGAACTAATCCCTACTAGAGCTGTCACAGGTTAGCGGATGTGTATTGATTATAGAAAGTTGAATGACGCCACCCGGAAAGATCATTTTCCATTACCGTTCATTGATCAAATGTTAGAGAGGATGGCTGGGCACGAATATTTTTATACGTTAGATGGGCTATCCGGGGTATATGCAAATTCCAGTGGACCCTCTCGATCAAGAGAAAACCACGTTTACATGTCCATATGGGACATTTGCATATAGGCGGATGCCTTTTGGTTTGTGTAATGCCCCGGCCACCTTTCAAAGATGCATGCTAGCCATTTTTGCTGATATGATTGAGGATTTTATGGAAGTCTTTATGGACAATTTTTCTGTTGTTGTTCATACTTTTGAGTCATGTCTTGGGAATTTGGACCAGGTGCTTCAGAGGTGTGAAGACACCAATTTGGCACTTAGTTGGGAGAAGTGTCAATTTATGGCCCGGGATTGCATTGTCTTAGGGCACAAGGTGTCGGGAAAGGGGATTGAGGTCGATCCGACCAAGATTGAGGTGATTGAAAACTGCCTCCCCCAAGTTCGGTTAAGTTAGTTAGGAGCTTCTTAGGACATGCGGGCTTTTATAGGTATTTTGTGAAAAACTTTTCTAAGATTGCTAAGCCATTGACTGAGCTACTCCTAAAGGATGCCCCATTTAATTTCAATGATGAGTGTATGTATGCTTTTAATTTGCTTAAGCAGAAATTGATTGAGGCACCGGTCATGGTGAGCCCGAATTGGGAAATCCCCTTTGAACTTATGTGCGATGTGAGTGACATAGCTGTTGGGGCATGTTTAGGTCAGAGGGTGGACAAAATTTTCTGCCCAATTTACTATTCTAGTAAGACATTGAACAGTGCTCAAATGAATTATACTATGACTGAGAAAGAATTACTAGCTGTTGTGTTTGCTTTCGATAAGTTCAGGTCTTACTTGGTCATATCAAAAGTAATTGTGTACACTGACCATGCTGCTCTTAAGTATTTGTTGGCTAAACAGGATGCAAAGCCCAGGTTGATTCGATGGATTCTACTCCTCCAGGAGTTTGATGTGGAGATTAAAGACAAGAAGGGAGTAGAGAACGTAGTGGCCGACCATTTATCGAGACTACCAAGTGAAGATCTGTATCCTCTCCAGAAGTGGACATTCGTGACACATTCCCCGGTGAACAGTCGTGTGGGGTAACCTCTATGCCATGGTTTGTGGACATCGCAAACTTCAAAGTCGGTAACATTCTTCCACCTAATCTCTCACATGCACAAAGACGTAAATTCTTTCACGATGCTAAGGATTATTTTTAGGATGACCCTTACCTTTTTAGATTATGTGCGGACAATGTGAATAGGCGGTGTGTTGCTTATGAGGAGGTTTCCTCCATTATTAGGATGTGTCATGATAGAGAAGTGGGTGGCCATTTTAGACCCGATAGAACTAGGGGTGGCAATTCGTGTAGATGGATCGTGTTCGTGTCGTGTCAAATTCGGGTTCGTGTTTCAGTGAGCAAAACCCAAACCCGACCCAAAAATTTTCGCGTCATAAGCGAGTTAACCCAATCGTGTTCGTGTCAGTTTCGTGTCGTGTTTTCGGGTTACATGCAAAAATATTATAAAGGAAATATTAAAAATTTTAAATATTTATGCCGTATCTAAATTAACAATTTAACCCTTGGCGACCTAAAATATTGTTCCAAAACCTATTTTACAAATCTTAATGCTCTATTTTTTATTTTGGATTATGTCTTGTTCGCATTTATGTGTCATTTTACTACATCTATTAAGAATGACGTGTAAAATTATTGAAAAGTTGTTTTGCATTTGTGAGTTATATATATTATATTACATTTCTTAATGGTGACATGTAAAAATATAGGAAAACATAATAATAAATTTTAAATATTCGTGTCATTTTTGGGTTAGCAGGTCAACCCTAACCCGACCCAAAAATTATCGTGTCACTTTCGTGTCAACCCAAAAATGACCCATTACCTGTTTAATCAAACCCAAACCCACTAAATTAGTGTTGGGTTCGTGTCGTGTCAGCAGGTCGTGTACATAATTGCCACCTCTAGATAGAACCATAGGAAAGATTTTATCTAGTGGGTTTTATTGGCCGACCATGAAACAGGATGTCATTAGCTATATATGCGTGTCAAAGGATGGGAAATATCTCCCAAAAGAATGAAATGCTTCAACAAGGTATCTTAGTGTGTGAACTTTTTGATGTCTGGGGCATAGATTTCATGGGACCCATCCCAATATCCCATAACAACCAATACATTCTTGTGGTGGTTGAATATGTGTCTAAGTGGGTAGAAGCTGTCGCCTTACCAACCAATGATGCAAGGGTCATTGTCAAGTTTCTAAAGAAAAACATTCTTACTAGGTTTGCAACCCCAAGGGCTATCATCAGTGATGGGGGCTCCCATTTTTGTAATAGACAATTTGACAATCTTTTGCACAAGTATGGGGTTAAGCATAAGGTAGCAACTCCTTACCATCTTGAGACGAGTGGGCAAGTTGAGGTATCGAATAGGGAACTAAAACGAATCTTAGAAAAGATGGTAGGTGCATCTAGGAAAGATTGGAGTCTAAGGTTAGACGATGCACTTTGGGCATATAGGACTGCTTTTAAGACGCCTATAGGAATGTCCCCCTACCGCTTAGTCTTCGGTAAATCCTATCATCTACCTGTGGAACTAGAGCACAAGGCATATTAGGCTTCAAAATTTCTTAACTTTGATATGCAAGCTGCAAGTGAGCTTCGATTAAGGCAACTCATGGAGTTAGATGAGCTTCGGTTGAGTTCGTATGAGAATGCCAAAATCTACGAGGAGAGGACCAAGAAGTGGCACGACCGGCATGTGATAGAGAGAGGTTTCAATCAAGGGGAGTTGGTGCTCTTGTATAACTCCCGGTTGAAACTATTTCTGGGCAAATTGAGAAGTCGGTGGACGGGACCGTTTACCGTGCATAAGGTCTATCCCTCCGGGATGGTGGAAATTGAAACCCCGGAGGGAATTCAACAAGTAAATAGGCATCGATTGAAGCCCTACATCAGCGGAGGGGTGAAGGAGGAGAAGTAAGTCTTACTCCTTCGGGATGTGTAATGCGTAATCGTGGGCATAGAAGTCGAGTTATTTCGACTATAAACATAGCAATGAGGTACGTGCACTTCCCTTGTACATTAATTTTTGTGTTAATATTTTTTTTTTTTATGTTTATGTGTGTAGGAATAGGTCACTAAGCAAGTTAATCACAGTCTCGATCAAAGTGTGAAAAAGCAAAGTTTGGCAGAATTCTGGGATAGCACGCCGTGCCATCATGGGCACGTCATGCTAAGATTAGAATAAGGTTAGCACGTGACGTGCTAGTGTGGCACGCAATCGTGCCAGGCCGCTGGAACAAATCGTGTGCAAGAGCCAAGCCACACGCCGTGCCGTAATTTAGCACGCCATGCCAAAGGAAGAATTTTCAAGAGAGCACGACATGCTATCACAGCACGCCGTCATGCTGTCGCATTGTTTCTAAAGAGGATTGTGCAAGAGCAAGCAGCACACCGTGCCAAAGAAGGGATTTTCAAGGGAGCACAACGTGCCAATCCAGCACGTCGTTGTGCCATTGTGCTGTTTCAAAAGTGAATTGCTGTAAGAGCGATCCGTACGCCGTGCTGTAATGTAGCACGCCGTGCCAATGATAGGGTTTTCAAGACAGCACGACGTGCCAAGCCAGCACACCGTCATGCCCTCACGCTGTTTCCAGGTAAGTTTATATGCTCTGCTCAGCACGCTGTGCTGTTTGTTTGGCACGGCGTGCCGAGCGTTTAAATTTTGAATTTTTAGGTCAAAAATCGCCCGCCTATATAAACCCTTCTCTTATTTCTTCCCTTCTATCCGCCCTTCTTCTTCTTCTTATTCTTCCTCTTCTTTTTATTCTTCATCAACCCTCACCTTCTCACTCTCTCCCCTCTCTCTCCTTAGAACCAACCCTCACCTTCTCACTCTCTATCCTTATTCTTCCTTCCCCTCTCACTTTCTTCCTCTCAACTTCTCTTCAACCATTATTTTGACCTAGGATTTTGTTTTGCATCACTCTCCTTGGAACCCAGGTATGAATTTATGCTTTAATTTTCCTTTCTTCTTTTTATTGCTTTCTTCTCTCACTTTGATTTTGATTGAGTTACTTGCTTAATAGGGTGATTATATTTTAGTATTTTTTTTATATGTTCATATTTAATGGGCTTGTGTTTATGTAAGTAGGGTATAATTGGATTGGTCTTCTTTTGTTTTTGATTTTTGTTGTGTTTTGATGGTTGTGCAATAGTAAGATGAAGAAGAAGACTATAGCTGATCGAAGACACGATTCTCGCGATGGCCCATAGACCCGTCACCGGAACCAGTGCCAAACGAAGAATTACCTCCCGAACAGCAGATGGCCCTTTTAACTAGCCTCTCCAGGAATTATAAATGCCCTTTCCCCCTTCTCTCTGATGATGAAGGTAAACGCTACAAAACTCTGTTTCCATTAGAGAGTACCCCCTTTCGAACCTTTGATTGGGAATTTTTGTTTGTGCAAGATAGGTCAGAGGCTGTGTGTGCTAAATTAACCAGTCTAGGATGGTATGAGTTTGTGAAGTCTAATCTGCCTGTCTTTAGAGAGTTGAACTTAGAATTCTACTCCACTTTAAGCTTCAAAACTAACCCCGATACCGGCCTTAGGACCATGACCTTCCACCTCTTTGGTGATGAACACTCTTTAGATATTGAAGGCCTTAAGGCTTGCATAGGAATTGAGGGGAATAGTTACAAATGGCCGGAGGATATGGATGCCAAGAAATTTTGGCGTATGGTAGGTCAAGGGGTATACCAACCTAGGTTTGCTAAAACCTCCCAATTACATGACCCAATCCTACAATTAATCCACAAATTTGTGTGTTTTAATTTTTCGGAGAAAACTAAAAGCAACCGGGTTAATGCATTTGAACTTTTAATAATGTGGCATGTGCATAATAATGTTAAGGTGCACATGGGCTTCTTTGTCATGGAAGCCTATACACCCACCATAACAGATCTAAGTCTGAACTCGGGTTAGGGTATATTGTAACTTGTATTGCATGTTTCTTTCATAGTAATACTTGTTATAAGAACCTCGATAGCATCCTTCCCAAGAAGCTTTCGAGGGAAATTTTGTCTTGTTCCTATGTTGTGGCAGCTGCAGGTACTTCAAGTGCGGGAGGTTCAAGCAGGGGTAAGGCTCCTATGGATGTAGATACTGAGGAAGAGGGTGAGGAAGCTGAGGATAATGAGGAGGATGAGAAGCATGTTTCGGTGGGCCTAGATTTTATGGGGCGGATCAAAGGGCGGTTGGATGGTATAATCGAACAGCTAAAAGGTTTGACCATCCATCAGTTGGTGCTCGAGGAGCAGATGAACGCGCGCCTTGACCGGCAGGCGGCTCAGCTCGCCAATGTCGAGGCATTCGCCTCTCGTTTTTGTGTAGCCCAAGGGTGGCCGTACCCGCCTCCGCCACCACCATCCCCCGATATGTGAGGTAACCCTTTTCCTTTCCTGCTTTATTTTGTTCTTTCTTCCATTGCACTTTTGGAAGTAAGTGCAATCTAAGTATGGGGTGGGTAAAGGGATTTCTCCCTTTCTTTTGCTTCTTTCTACATTGCACATTTTGGTTGTTTTATTTGATATGTTTGTGTGTGTTTTTGCGTATTTGGATGTTTTGTGTTGGTTTTAGGTGTGCTTTGGTTTGGTTTATTTTTGGTATGATAGTGTTTTAGGTTGTTTATGTGTCAATTGCCGTTTGAGTAACATTGCCTAATCCACCCTCGAAACTAAGTCTCTGTGCTTGGATTGGTAGCAATTAGCTAGAGATATTGGGAGTCGATTGCGATTAGCTTGTTTGTGCATGATTTGTGATTCTTGATGGTAATCATTGGTTAGATTTGTCATTCAGGTTGCACTAGGGAATTAACTCTCTACCTTGACTTGCATGATCAAGCTAGGATTACGCCTTGGAACATTTGTTGAGTCACACGACCTAGCATACAACCCCTAGTACACTTGTGAGAATTTGAGCCTTTGGAACCATTTCACATTGGTTCCATTTTTTTGTGAGGGTAAAAACAATCATGGCACACTAGATCGTAGAACCCGGTGTCGTTTTGCACTTGGCATCGAGAGCTTAGTATGTGGAGACCCTTAGGATTAACCCCTTGACTTAAATGAGCCTAACCCTAACTACTAATTTATCCCTTAGATCACCCAAAGCCACTAAATTAACCTTTTTGACTTAAAAAACCTTCACCAAGGCAAATCTATTATCCTAACTTTTTACCATTAACTTTGATTTTCCTTTCTTACCCTCCTCTCCTAAATCAATTAATTGGCTAAGTTGTTCATTCATTTTGGGGTCAATCACCATTTACATTTCAACTCTTTCACATCTAGTCCTATGGAAAAAATTGTGTTTCAAAAAAAAAATCCAAATAGAGCCAATGTGTATGTTCGGCTTCTTTCCTTAAAAATCGGAGTTTGTAGAAGCATGTCTTGTTTGTCCGGCTCTCATCTTTAAGCCAGTGTATGTGTTCCACTTTCAGTTCATTTGTTTGAATAAAGGATTAAGGTGATCATCTAATTGCCTTGACCCATGTCTTGTCATTTTTTTTCCCGTTGGGTTGTGCTTTGGCCGTTGGTTGTGGATAAGGCCTTCTCATTGTTAGTTGAATTTCTTGTTATAAAAAAAAGAAAGGAGAGAAAAAAAAAGAAAAAAAATATATAGCAAAGTAAGCACTCTTAGGACTAGTCTTGAGTTGAAATTGCATGACCCGTCTTTAGTACTGAGTCAATTTGCATATATCACTTGATTTGTAGGAGTTGTACACCTAAAAACTTCCCTTTTATCAAACCTACCCTAAGCCGTAACATTACAAGCCCCAGGTTCTCTGATTTTGCTCCTTGACCAATGACTTCACTGGGATTGCCATTAGTTCGCTATGTGATGTGTGCCATTGTTTGTTTTTGTGTGCTCGTCCGCCTCACCTTGAACTTGAGCGTTAGAGTGACATCTTGTGAGGTGCTTTGTGGTCGTATAAACTCTGCTTGTTCCTTGCCCTTTGACTAGCTAAATTTTGTTGGGTTCGGGTATTGAGTGGTTTTGAACCTGGCGCGCCTAGTGTCATTTCGAAAGTGATGCTTTACCTTCTTGAGTTTATGAATTTTGTACGGTTAAACCTTTAGTTGGATTTGCAAGTAAAAGCAAGCAAGTTTACTCCTTTGTCTTTAGTTTATTTGCTTGCGGACAAGCAAGACTTTAAGTGTGGGGTGGTTGATAAGGTCGGGTTTTGACCTTATCTTTTAGGCAATTTCGTGGTTTAAACGGCAATTTTTTAGAGTCCTTTGTGTGAATGCTTGTTTGGTTTTACGTATTTTGTGATTTTTATGTTTTGGTTAGATTTTCATAACTTTTAGTATTTTTCGTGTTTTTTAGGGGTGTTTTTGTAATTTTGGATAATGCGTCATTTTTGTGGTCCGTGGCTTTGGTGCGGTTATGTTTCTTTATGTTTGTTTTAGACAGGCATTATGACCTGGACCGAAAGTTGGAGCGACGGTGGCGAAGAAGAGTTTGAAGTGCTGAAAAGCAAGGTGGCACGGCGTGCCATTCCAGCGTGCCAAGGGGCGGAATCCAGTGGATCAGCACGAAGTTGTGCCACCCCCACCAGCACAGCGTGCTAACCCTAAATCTACACAGCACGGCGTGCCACCACCACCAGCACGGCATGCCAACCCCAAATCTGCACAGCACGACGTGCCGCCACCATCAGCACGGCGTGCCGAGCTCTGGATTTCTGCTGTTGCCCTACTTTCATCTTTCCAAGTTGTATGGATCTTTTTCCAGACTTTTAAAGTGTAAAGCACAAACTTGTAGCTAGGTTTTATTGCTTGAACTCTTTGTTTCTTTGAGTTTGAACCCTTAATTGGTAGAAGTTTTGGATTGAACCTTCCCCTTTTGCGACGTTCTTGGTTCCGGATTGAGTTCGTTTATAGAGGTACACTCCAAGCATCTTCACACGGTCAGAATCCGGTTAATCGGACCAAAAGGGCATAAGAGTCTCTTCTTCTCTTTTGTAATTCAATTAGTTAGTTTTTTATTCCTCAATTGATTATGTTTGGTTGTAAACATTTAATTCTTATCATCTTTCTTGATTAATACAATTGATTGCAATTTAATTTCAATTTTTACACCTTTTCTTTATGCAATTTCTTTAATGATAATCTAGTCTCATAAGATCTTAACTTATTAAGTTCATATTTGTGGCATTACCTAGATTGACGCCTAGGAAACCATTAGTATTGACGACACTGTGGAATTTACGTGCCCCTATTTTCTGAGCTTTATAATTAGACCGCCTCTAAACAAGGGAAACCGGCTAAGGACCTAAAAGATCTAGACACGCTTGGTTGAATTATTGAAATAACATAATTAAGGGTTAATTGTTGAGTTAAATTCATCTATTTTAATTAATTGATAAAGCCATCACCATTAGCATTCATACGTCGGTAAACCGCCAATTGATAACCCAAATTCAAGTGCAAAGTAAGCTGGGATAGGTCAACTAGGAGTAGGATAATTTAGTTGTTAGTATAATCACAACCCAAAATTAAGTTCCGCCTAGGACACGTAAGGAACCTGAGTAGTTTAGTGTTTGTACAATACTTTCTCTGTGGGATTGATACCTGGACCAACCAGAATTATTACTTGTCAACGATAGGTACACTGCCTTAGTTGTGTGACTCTAGGTTTAGTTTCACTACTTCGCCTAGGATCCACCAACTAACATATCCAACTGTATCCATACTTAACAACCTATTAAAGGCTTGTTAGGCATACATCAAAGTATGTTAGCTAGCACCTAGGTCTGTAGCGATATCAAGTCAAAAGATCCGATATAAGTACTACTAGAAAACCACCTATGACATAGGAACCATATGGTGTTCTCATAGCAGATCGATCTAGTACCATGTAACCTAACATGTGCCCATGTTCTTGATTGACATTCCATGTCCAATGGTTGGTAAGATACCATTATACAATCAAGACACATACTATTCTTTAGTTAAAATCATTCCCATGACTTTAATAGACTAAGGATAGCTTTATAACTGGTTTCTTTTCCCTACTCATCCTTACTTCCCAAAGAACGTTACTGATATACATTAGTAAAACAACAGTTAATAAATTCTCTTTATTTATTAAATTGCATAAGAAATATATTAAATAAGCTTATGCCTTGATAATAACAAATCATCCGGTTACATAATACAGGGACTCAGGCACACACTGACAATGGTATGTATAGAAATTATCTTTATCTTCTTCAGCAGGATTTTTAAAAGGATTTAATAAAGATAATAGACCATTGCTTCTACATTTAGCAAAAATTTGGGATAAAGACATAACCCAAGAAGAAATCCCCAAGTTTCTCGATTTCCTTCCTGCTCAGGCTGTTTAGACACTACAACCACCTCAACACGATGTGTTTTTATCGTTGGTTGTGAATTTTTACACGTAGAACTAAAACCACCACCCTCATCAGCTGAATCAGTAGCCATATACCAGAACCATAACTCCTACATCTATAGTTGGTTGACTGTTTATTATAACTTTCATCCATCTCAACTTGGCTTGCCATCTTGTAAACATCTTTAAGAGTACTGGCTCCTGAAACTTTATTACTTGCCTGTAGATATCTCTACTACCAATAATCAACTTAAAGATAAGTGCATCGGGACAATTCTTAAGTTGGATCATTTTAGCAATCCATTAGTTGTACCCCATTATCAGTCACTAAATGATGGGGAATTCCATATCGAGATGTTTTTCTGGATAAACTTAGCCATCTTCTTAGCTGTCACAATAATGAATGACTCTACTTCTACCCACTTCGAAAAACCAACTACAACTACAATGAATTTAGCCCATTAGAGGTTTCAGGATGAATCTTCCCAAGTATATCTATCCCCCAAGATGAAAACGGCCAAAGAGATGCCAAATTATATAGCTCAAATGGTGGTAGATGACTAACATCAACATAAATTTGACATTCATTACATCTTCTCACTTCTTTAACATAGTCAGACTACATCATCATCCAAAAATACCCCTGCCTCATTATCTTTCTGGCCAAAGCTACTGCATTCATATGTGGCCCATATGATCCCGAATGTACTTGCTGAATCACTATTTCTGCTTCTTGTTTTGTTAGACACCTTAGAAGAACATCGTTCACTGTTCTCTTTTATAGTTTATCTTCAAAAATTTTGAACTGGCTGGCTAACCTTCTTAATGAAACCTTATCAGAAATACTAGCTCCTTCTGGATACTTTTCCTCCTTCATATACTGGTAAATGTCAAAGAATCATGGCTTTTCTTTAACTGTCAATTCCATCACTTCCTGAACATCAAAACATGATCATCTAGAAATTGCTACAATCAAATGTTGTATTTATGTTCGCTCTGGATTCTCCCACATAAAAGATAATATTACTAGCACATCAGCCATTTTATTCTCTTCTGTAGGAACATGTTTGAATTCATATTGGCCAAATAACCCTTTTCTGTACTGTAGCAGTTCTAAGTAAGGCTTAACGCTTCTTCTTTCACATCCTATTCACCCTAAGCTTGCCTAATCACTAGAAGTGAATCTTTAACAATCAACGCATCATTTGTCCCTAACGACAAAAGAGCTTCCATTCCAAATAAGCATGCTTCCTACTCTACCCTATTATTAGTTATGGGAAAATCCAATCTCTTTAACAATGGAATGACCTTACTAGCTGGCATTGCTACAATTATACCAATTCTAGAACTTTTTTTGTTTATAACACCATCAAAGCATATAACCCATCTCTTCACTTCTACCATAGCCAATTGATCATCCTGCAACTCTAGATTCTCTACATAATTTGATTCCAAAGGTTGATTCGCCAGAAATTTTGCTGCAGCTTGTTCGTTGATAACCTTCTTGGTGACATACTTAATATCAAATTTTGATAAGAGTAGCAGCCATCTGGATAATTTTCCAACCAACACTGGTGCTTCATACAAATACTTCATTGGGTCAACTTTAGCCACAGCTTGTACTTTATATGATTAAAAATAATGCCTCGGCTTCTTCATCAGCCAAACCATTGGCATATATGTCTTCTCTACCAGTGTAGACTTGGTTTCATAATCCAGCAACTTCTTGTTAAGATAATAAATATGGTACTCCTTCCTGCTCTTGTGCTAGCATTGCCCCTATTGAGGAATCTTCAACTGCCAAATACAAAATTAAAGGTTTCTTTAGGATTGGTGGGCTCAAAACTGGAGAATTTACCAAATAATCTTTAATCTTTTCAAATGCCAACTGACACATGTCATCCCATACAATCAGCTGGTCTTTCTTCAACAACTTGAAAATTGGCTGACAAACTAAAGTGAACCGTACTATAAAACGACTAATATACTACAGAGAACCCAGAAATGACCGAACTTATTTCTCTATCTTAGGAGCTGGCATATCCTGAATAGCCTTGATTTTATTTAGATCCATTTCAATTCCCCTCTGACTAACCACATGACCGAGAAGCTTTCCTAATGTAACCCTAAGTATGCACTTCTAAAATTTAATTCTGAGATTATACTTTTAGATACATGTTAGCAATCTATCCAGGATAGCAGGATGCTCTTCCCGAGTCATCGTTTTAACAAGCATGTCACCAACATATACCTCCACATCTTTATGAATCATATCATGCAACGATCTTGTGACAGCCGTCTGATAAGTAGCCCTAGCGTTCGTCAATCCAAACGGCATTACTCGAGAGCAGAAGGTATCCTATTTTGTGATGAATGATGTCTTTGCCTTATCAATTATATCCATTAAGATCTAATTATACCCTGAAAACTCATCCATAAAAGAATACAGTGTTGCTTTAGAACATCAATGTGGGGCAATGGAAAATTATCCTTCAGACAAGCCTTATTCAAATCCTTGTAATCAACATATACTCTAACCCTCTCGTCTTTCTTAGGTACTGGAATGATGTTGGCTAGCCATTCTGTATACTCCACAACTTCAAGAAACTTGACTTCAATCTGTTTGGCCACTTCCTCTTTCACTAATGTAGCCCATTCTAGTCTCAGTCTTCTTAGCTTCTACTTTATTGGCTTGAATTTAGGATATGTTGGAATCTTATGCAATAATATTTCTGTGTCAACCCCCGGCATCTCGTCATATGACCAATTGAAAGCTTTAATATGTTTTTACAATACTTTTTGTCAATTCTCTCTCTTTTTCAAGGCTTAGTTCACGTAAAATAGATACCATTCTTGGTTTTTCATCTGTACTTATATTAATTTCATGTAATGCAGTGTCATGAATGCTAAATATGCTTGATGGTGATTCAAATTCATACACTAAATTATCAGGATAAATATCACATAAAAAAGCAAATTGAGACTTCATTACATTAAACTTGCTATAAAGTTGTGAGCGGACGACCTTTAAACGGAACGCGGCAAAGCGAACCGGGGAAGAGAGAAAAGAGTTTGAAATGGAATTGATTGGGATTTGTGGATTTTGTGGAAAACGGGTCTTGTTTATATTGATTTAAACGGCAATTATTTATTTATTGGGAAATGCTTTTGTAGAAAACATTTTCTTGTTTTTAACTTAGAGACCTCAAAACTTAAATCCCGAGATCAGTGACAGAGTCACCACCCGGATCAGCTCTTCCGAGAATTCCGATACAGCTCCCTACCGAGGACAGGCTGCTGTACCTAATCAAGAGATTTAGGGTTCGGGAAAATGACTTACTTGACCTCTAGCTTGCCTTCACTTTACAATTTATATTACCATATTTAATTTGCTTTATTATCTTTCTCTAACTCCAATTACTTTATTTTAATTATCTGATGCTAAGGCAAAATGCAAGAAATATATTACGAGAAATAAAGTCATACTTTCAAAATATACAAAAGAATAATAGAGGCCTATTATACTACCCAATCGAATAAAAATGGAAAACCCTTGCCTCACTTTACAAGCGCCTACTATAGACGATTTATCTAGAAAAATATAATTGCTTAGGATACACATATTAATCTATTAAATACATCAAAAAAAAATAAGGAGCTGCAAAACAGGAGGGTTAGCACAATATATAACACGCCATAAATAGGACTTAAATAGACAAAATTGGGAAAATTAGGAATTGGGGGCATGCATTGAGGGGATAACCGGGTTAGCTCGGCTAACCGGCCCGGTTAGACCTGGAAAACGTTTTGAAACGTCCTTGTATTTTTGGTTTTGTGGGGAAAATCATTTTGAAAACAATTTTGCCGGTTTAATTTAATATTAGCATGTGAGGTGGGTCGGTTTTCGAGAGAATCGGGTTTCCATCGTGGCATTGTTCTAAATGCAATTTTACTGAAAATTGAATCTAGGGTCGTTAATGCACACAACAAAATTCATTTTGATGATTTTTGGGATTTTCTAAATTTTTATGGATTTTTGGGAATTAAAATGGAAATTTTGATTCTGGAAATACGTTACAGTCGTGCGATTGTAACCACAGCCATACGACTGTAAATTACAATCGTGCGACTGTAAGCGAACCAAGATCAAGATTTCACCAAAATTTATTTGAAACAAAACTGGAAAGAAAACACCTGGAAATCAAGAACACTCATACGATTGTAACTACAGTCGTACGACTGTTCATCAAACTCAAAAACAGTCGCACGACTGTTCTTGATTTCCAGAAATGGAAAACATAGAAAATGGATAGAAATGGCATAAAACCACACCAATCACCCAGAAAGCTTGTAAAAGAGAAGGGAATAGGAGTATCTACCTATTTGGCGTGCATCCACCGTAGGATTGACCCCTGGCATCACTCCAATCCACTAAAATCCGCACTTTTTTCCTTGAGTTAGGGTTAGGGATTTGGGTCCAGAGATTTCCAAATGCAAGGGTTTCTGGAAGATCAGTTCTTCTTTCTTTGTTTCTCTTCTTTTTCTTTTTCTCTCTTTTTTTTTTCCTTTTCTATTCGGCCCTTTTTCTTTCTGTCTGTTCGCGCCTCCCCCTCTCTCCTTCTGTTTTTTTCAGCTTTTTAGGGTGTGGGTTGGCTCACCTGCCACAATCTATAGTCGTACGACTATAGTAAGGTCGTACGACTGTACTTTTTTTTTAGGAAGTAAAATTCCAGCGCTTACAGCTGCCCCTCGCGTGATCAAATTCACCACCTGATCTTAGTCTGGGATAGTTGATGTGAATTTGAGAAACGCGACTCAAAGCGCCGCAGACACAGGAAAGAACCCGCCGTTGAAATAAGCCGATATCAGGTCTAGGTTACCCGAGGCAAAGCTGAGGAGGAAATAAGCCGATATCGGGTCTAGGTTACCCAAGGCAAAGCTGAGGAAGAAATAAGCTGATATCGGGTCTAGGTTACCTGAGGCAAAGGAAGATGGAATTTGGACAATTTGAAATCTTACTGGAATTGGATGGACTTGAAATAATAAGAGGTTCAAGGATTTGAAACCATGCTTGAACATAATGGAGTTCAAGGGTACAAAATCTGGCTTGAATGAAGAAAAGGGTTCAAGGATTTGCAACCATGCTTGAACGTAATAGAGTTCAAGGGTTTGAAATCTAGCTTGAATGAAGAAACAGGTTCAAGGATTTGCAACCATGCTTGAACATAATGGAGTTCAAGGGTTCAAAATCTGGCTTGAATGAAAAAAAAGGAGATAGGTTTAGGAATGATAATTTTGATGTTGGCTCGAGAATGAGTATTTATCCTTTGATCGATAATTTTAGAAACAAAAATTTTTGCCCCTTCGATCAAGGATAAATACGGCTTGATTGTTCTGCCCCTTAGAGACTTGATATGTTGAGATTTGGGTTTGCGTTGATGCTTAGAGCCCAATAGATGCCTCGGCGTTGTGCCATCTCTGCTTTGAGAGCGAACCTGGTTCAGAGAGACCTGGTGATAGCAGCGGGTACCTACACTTGGAACAGTTGTAATGCATATGCATATGAATTATGCGTGTTTACTTTAAACATATGCACGTATGTGCGGATGCATGTATGTCTTGAATGCATGTACACATGCAATAAGTGGCTTGTGCTTTGTTCTTGGTATTCGTGCGAGCCCGGAGATAGAATTCACGGCCTGTGGCTGGCCCCGATGGTAGCCCAGGTGACCTAGTCCGATTGTTCCGACGTGTTTTCTGACCGACTGACTATTACGCCGATCTAGGTATTAGAGGAGTTGGCCGTCTTAAGTGACTTTCCACTTTACCCTCTACATATTCTAAAGCGTTGTCAGGCTCAGTGGATCAAGATAATAGGCCGTGCCGACGAATGGTCCTTTTGGTTGAGCAAGGAGATGAGAGTGAAACCTTGCATTTCCATACTGCATAACAGAAGTTTCTGCGATATTGTCACGGGCATGGATGCAATGTCCTACTGATGGATGTTTATATGTAATGGTATGGTGTATACAAGATGAACATCTGATCGGAAATCCAAACATATACAATATTGCAATGATGACATCAAAATGAGTATAACAGGGAATGTGACATTGACTCTGACTTTGTATATCACCCCTCTCCTGTTGCCGACATGTCCTTTCGGTTTTCCGTGTCAACAAGTTCCTTTTTTTTTTTTTTGGGAGGAAGATTCTGTGATGGGCATTTTGTCTGCGTTGATCCCTTTCGTGACGGTTTGTCTTAGGATGAGAAAAATATACCTTGATATGTTCATTATGACTCGCGAAGATATTGTTGTTGACGATACCCAGTGGTTCGGTTTTTTACTTGCCCTTGATATTATAGGTTTGTGTTTCAGGAGTATCATAGGTTTGTGTTTGGGGAGTAAAGCACATCTACAGATATGGTTTGCTGCGAGATGTAGCCCGTAAGTGAACACTGACATGCAATAACACAACAAATGCATATTGAACACCAAAGTTGAATACAAAACATTCATGGCATAATGAATGAGGATGCATTAGGAAAATCTAAAATGTGGCTCTGGTTTTAATTGATGCCCCTTCAAATTACCAATATGCCCTTTCGGTTTTACACATTGGATAGAGATTTTTTTTTAAAGAATGAATGCCTGATCACTGGATAGAGTTGCCATTGTGGACGGATAACCTGAGATGAATTCAATTAACCACTGGTCTGATGCCGTATTCATGTTTCCAATTCACCCCAGATTCCAGTTCAGGCACGGTTCCCGAAGATTGAATCCTTGAAATAATTGGTAAATGCAACTTTACCCTTTGAATATGAGCACAACAGACTTTGTAAGCTTTCTTATTGATGGTATCATCCCCTTCATGATTGTTGAAAGATTTGTAAAGCCAAGTTGCCCCGACACTGTTGGTGAAGTTCATAAATGCATAACCAACATTTCCTCCAGTCTTGAAATCCATAGGGGAGTAGGGGAAACCATAAGCAGACTTCCCTTTGGACCTCCTCTTAACCAGAATTTATGGCAGATTATGTCTTTGGAACTGGCCTGGCGGATTTCTGATCATCGGGCTTGTTTTCTTACTGTGACTGGCGTTGATCTCCCCCTTATTCAACTTGATCTCTTCAATAGTTAGGTTCTTGGGTAGCCATTGTTGATCTCATTTGAAATAGACTCATATTCAAATCCTCTCTCTGCTCTGTCGCCCTTCTGGTGATGAGATGATGCAGAAAAATGTGATATGGAGCAGCATTGGGGTTCAATCTCTTGTTGGAAGCCATTGATGTTAGAAAATAAGGCTTCACAGAATCGGTTCAAGGGAGAAGATGAAAGTATTGCACCTTGCCATTTAATGCCATGAGACACTCCAGACTTAATTATGGCCATCGTGTATGAGATGGATAAAGACACCGATCTTCTCTGCCACCGCGTGAAGTTAACTTTTTAGAACAGGCAAAGACGTACTTATCTCCATTGTCTCAACTCACTGACCCCGGCATTTCATGCAGTAGATGGGCCACCCCCGGATTCATTAAGCACTCGATAGAGTTTGACACTATGATTGAAGAGAGTGCAACTTTAGACCAAGAGCAGAAATTTGACTGTAAGGGAGAACTGAGGTCTTCCACCGGTGCTTTTTTTTTAAGAAGCTAAATCCAAGCCATAGCCATTTATTGGTTTTCCTGCTGCATTCGAATCCATGTATGTCATGCGTGTTTAATATGTCTTTTTGGATGAACAATGCATGTGTAATGTCATATGCACATGAATGCCACACAAACAAGACTATATATGCACTAAAACCAATGTCTGCTTCAGAGTTTTACAGCATGGTGGGTGGCGAAGGTCATTTGGATTTTTTAAGGCTTGGTGCTCTTTGATGGGTTTGGTTTTTTTTATGTGAGATGCTTTTTCGAGCATGAATTAGGCTCAAAGCTTCATCTTGGGGATAGGCTCTGAAATTTAGCAATGGTCCTTGGTTTGGAATGATTTGGGTGTATTGTAGGCTGTTCAAGCGTAAGACCAACAGTATTTTGGATCATGGTTTATAGGGATCACTGATCTAGGTTGGCAATTGATTCGACAGAAATGGTGCCATCCCATTACTTGCTTGACAGACTTTTTTTTTTCTTTCTTTTTTTTTAAGGAAGGGATTTAACCGAAGTCAAGTTCACTTGTAAATTCCCTGTAAGACTAAGATTGATGTCATGCATCTTAATATTATGCATGATGGACACGTCATTTCAGATGATCAAATGCATGCTTAATGCCATATACATGTAATCACCATATAAGTAAGAAAACAACAAGATGCATTGCATTCAAAATGAGTTCGATACACTTTACAAACAAAATGAGTTCCCTACGGGAAGGATCCTCTAAAGGTATTGATCTCACAGCGTCTGACTATTGCTTATCCAGTCACTGCCCCAGCTTCAATGTCACTGCCCCACTTTTATCAAATCAGGCTTAGGAGTTCTTCATCATATTCCTCCCCCCGGGAGGTTTGAGGAATTTCCTTGCTATTCTCCCTGCTTGCCCCTAGTTGCTCATTAGTAGTGGATGGCACCTTTAATCTTCCCTCATCAACTAACTTCCTGATCTCCTTCCTTAAAACAGAGCAGACATTGGTTCGATGACCTGTCACTACATGATAGGTGCAGAAGTTGTTCTTTTGATCCGGTGCCAGCTCCACATACGGCTTGACACTCTGTAGTAGCCCCTCTTTTCTACATTTGGCAAATAATTGGCTCAGTGAAAAAGGCCATGGGGATATGCCCTTTCCGTCACCCTTAGGGAGTGCACTCCTGTTTGGTCGCGGAACAAGGTCAGTGTTGGCTTTGAGGGGGGCCTTTGATTCTGCTTCACCAGTCAGCCCTCTTATTACTCCCTCAAGCTCAATCACACGTGCCTCCAATTCAGAGCACCTTGTCATTAGCTTTTCCACCTTATCAAGATCACCTCCTAGCACTTCCTTCAACATTGCCGCCGCCTCTTCCCTAACCATCTTTTGGAATCGTAATGAAGCAATATAATCATCTACGACGTCTGTTATGGTGTTGAAGTTCATTGGGCCAGCCATCCTTAAGACTTCTTCCTTTTCTATCCTGATAAAAACATTTGTTAGCATTGGCCAGGGCATTCGCACGGAGAATGCCAAGTCAAGATATGATGTGGGTGTGAATGTGAGATGTGATGCATGAATGTATACACGATGATGTCATGTGATGCCATGTCATGTTATGCAACTCTAAACTAGTCAAGTGCACACAAAAGCAATAATGGAGACATGCAAGATGCAGTGAATGCTGTTGATGAAGATATGTGTTGGAGAGAGTGGCGTATAAATATACACCACATGGATAAAATGACACGCAGGGTGTCCACGGATCGAAGCAAGGTGATACTTGCGAAGTGCTTATATGTATAGGGCGGATCCTATACAGGAGGAGAGTTAATATTTGAAGCGGTACGTGTAGAGCGGATCTTACAAGGGGAGGAAGGGTAGAGTCTGATGCGGTACGTGCAGAGCTTGTCTTGCACGGGAAGATTTCGAGCGATATGTGTAGAGCTTGTCTTCCATGGGGAGGAAGTGTGCAGAGCTTGTCTTGCACGGGAAGATATTTTGGAGCGGTACATGTAGAGCTTGTCTTACACGGGGAGGATGGGTAGAGTTTGATGCGGTACGTGCAGAGCTTGTCTTGCACGGGAAGATTTGAAGCGATAAGTGTAGAGCTTGTCTTACACGGGGGGGAAGTGTGCAGAGCTTGTCTTGCATGGGAAGATATTTGGAACGATACGTGTCGAGCTTGTCTTACACGGTGAGGAAGGGTAGAGTTTGATGCGGTACGTGCAGAGCTTATCTTGCACTAGAAGATCTGGAGCGGTACGTGTAGAGCTTGTCTTACACGAGAAGATATTTTGGAGCGGTACGTTTAGAGCTTGTCTTACACTGGGAGGATGGATAGAGTTTGATGCGGTACGTGCAAAGCTGGTCTTACATGGTAAGATTTGGAGCGGTACGTGTAGAGCTTGTCTTACACGGGGAGGAAGTGTGCAGAGCTTATCTTGCACGGAAAGATATTTTAGAGCGATACATGTAGAGCTTGTCTTACACAGGAAGGATGTGTAGAGTTTGATGCGGTACGTGCAGAGCTTGTCTTACACGGGAAAAGATTTGGAGCAATACGTGTAGAGCTTGTCTTACATGAGGAAGTGTGCAGAGCTTGTCTTGCACGGGAAGATATTTGGAACGATACGTGTAAAGCTTGTCTTACACGGGGAGGAAGGGTAGAGTTTGATGTAGTACGTGCAGAGCTTGTCTTGCACGGGAGGATTTGGAGCGGTACGTGTAGAGCTTGTCTTACACGGGGAGGAAGTGTGCAGAGCTTGTCTTGCATGAGAAGATATTTTGGAGCGGTACATGTAGAGCTTGTCTTACACGGGGAGGATGGGTAGAGTTTGATGCGGTACGTGCAGAGCTTGTCTTGCACGGGAAGATTTGAAGCGATAAGTGTAGAGCTTGTCTTACACGGGGGGGGAAGTGTGCAGAGCTTGTCTTGCATGGGAAGATATTTGGAACGATACGTGTCGAGCTTGTCTTACACGGTGAGGAAGGGTAGAGTTTGATGCGGTACGTGCAGAGCTTATCTTGCACTAGAAGATCTGGAGCGGTACGTGTAGAGCTTATCTTACACGAGAAGATATTTTGGAGCGGTACGTTTAGAGCTTGTCTTACACTGGGAGGATGGATAGAGTTTGATGCGGTACGTGCAAAGCTGGTCTTACATGGTAAGATTTGGAGCGGTACGTGTAGAGCTTGTCTTACACGGGGAGGAAGTGTGCAGAGCTTATCTTGCACGGAAAGATATTTTAGAGCGATACATGTAGAGCTTGTCTTACACAGGAAGGATGTGTAGAGTTTGATGCGGTACGTGCAGAGCTTGTCTTACACGGGAAAAGATTTGGAGCAATACGTGTAGAGCTTGTCTTACATGAGGAAGTGTGCAGAGCTTGTCTTGCACGGGAAGATATTTGGAACGATACGTGTAAAGCTTGTCTTACACGGGGAGGAAGGGTAGAGTTTGATGTAGTACGTGCAGAGCTTGTCTTGCACGGGAGGATTTGGAGCGGTACGTGTAGAGCTTGTCTTACACGGGGAGGAAGTGTGCAGAGCTTGTCTTGCATGAGAAGATATTTTGGAGCGGTACGTGTAGAGCTTGTCTTACAGGGGAAGGATGTGTAGAGTTTGATGCAGTACGTGCAGAGCTTGTCTTGCACGGGAAGATATTTTGGAGCAGTACATGTAGAGCTTGTCTTACATGGGGAGGAAGTGTGCAGAGCTTGTCTTGCACGAGAAGATATTTTGGAGGGGTACGTGTAGAGCTTGTCTTACACAGGAAGGATGTGTAGAGTTTGATGCGGTACGTGCAGAGCTTGTCTTGCACGGGAAGATATTTTTGAGCTTATGTGCGCGTGACATAAGGATAGGATTTCTAATGATTACGGAAGACTTAAAGGGCTTGATGGAATTTCTAGCGTTTTTGGAAGACTTAAATGACTTAGTGCATGCGGTAAAGTCCTTGGTGCTTGTGAAATGCTTGAACGTTTGACAGATGAATGAGATGTACATAGTGAGATAATGAGGATGATTCCCTTGTTTTTTTTTTTTTTTTTTTTGACTTTGGACGTTCCAAGAACACCTAATGCTATACAAAGATATCGGGTGTGGACCGCCACACGGATAAAAGTTCGGTGCTTTTGGGGCACCTAATGAATTTCGTGAAATGGTCACATATGTACCGACACACGGACGAAGTTCGACGCTTTAAAGGTCTATGAGATGATATGAAATGCTCACATGGGACCGGCCCATGGACAGAGTTCTAATACTTTTAAGCATATGATATGAAATGACGTTATGAGAGAGTCGCGTGTAATGGGTACACGGATAAAAGCTTGGCGTTCAGGGAACACCTTTCATGATCTAGGATGTTATGAAATGACCCTACATGCATACTAATCTGGCACGCAGGGAGCGCCTTGAATAATGTAGCAATGTCATGAAATAACCCGATGTGGATCACAGTGTTATATGATGTTTATGATGAATGGATATGATGTTATGAAATGCATCTTGTGGATCGTTACATGGAAATATACCTAGGACCATTGTGGTCTCTATTGAATGAAATGATTTAGTGGAATGGCCAGATGCAATCCGGTGCATTGGCAGAACAAGGGTATTTTGGGATACCCGATATATGATGGAATGATATGATCGTGGTGGGCATCGTTGGAATGCTCCTAATTTAATTTAAATGACATGTCATGAATGCTAATGACACACAAAATGCGAATGGCTACACAAAAACGTGGTTAGGATGCATGACATACATAATGATGTTATGTATGCTACCGAAAAAATGCTAATCACACAAATTTAATGTTATGGCTGAAAAAGAAATGGTTAGTATGAATGACAAATAGATGATTTAATGTCTTCATACAAAAATAAAAATGCAAATGGCTGCATAAAAATGTGGGTTAATTTAGCACACGAAAGCCATGCATGTTTGATGCTTTGTGAAAAGTCAAAAATAGAAAACAACATGGAATAAACATCAGCACACGTAAAATATGCGCTCCCTTCCAGCCTTATTTCTCCTTTCGATTGGTCTCGTAATTCTTCCTAGGTGTTGGGTCTCTTTGGCATCAACGGGGAATACCAAAGGTGCACACTCAATGTTCATTTTTAAGTTAAGTTTTGGTAGTCCTAAGGGAAATTGCTAAGCCATTTCATGTGTGCCAAAGTCAAAACCAAGGGTCGTACAGTTTCCCATAGCAAATAAACACTTCCTCACCGTAGAACACAATGTAAGGTCATGCGAGGCTATGAGTGGTTTACCCCGTCAGGTGTCTCCAATCCTGGCGGTAGAGGTAGCCCACCTTCTTGGGTAAACCGGGGTGAAAACAGTGTATTTGAGGGGTTGAGAAGAAGAAAATATCATGATATGCAACATGCAAATACATATGGTAATATGAACTAGTGAAGTGACTACAAGCGAGGTCTTATTTTGGTAGTTGCCTGAGTTCCTTAAGTTTTTAAGAAAAACATTTTTAAGAAACTTTTAGTCCCTAGCGGAGTCGCCACTGTGAGCGGACGACCTTTAAACGGAACGCGGCGAAGCGAACCGGGGAAGAGAGAAAAGAGTTTGAAATGGAATTGATTGGGATTTGTGGATTTTATGGAAAACAGGTCTTATTTATATTGATTTAAAAGGCAATTATTTCTTTATTGGGAAATGCTTTTCTAGAAAACATTTTCTCGTTTTTAACTTAAAGACCTCAAAACTTAAATCCCGAGATCAGTGACAGAGTTGCCACCCGGATCAGCTCTTCCGGGAATTCCGGTACAGCTCCCTACCGAGGACAGGCTACTGTACCTAATCCAGAGATTTAGGGTTCAGGCAAATGACTTACTTGACCTCTAGCTTGCTTTCACTTTACAATTTATATTACCATATTTAATTTGCTTTATTATCTTTTTCTAACTGCAATTAGTTTATTTTAATTATCCGATGCTAAAGCAAAATGCAAGAAATATATTACGAGAAATAAAGTCATACATTCAAAATATACAAAAGAATAATAGAGTCCTATTATACAACCCAATCGAATGAAAATGGAAAACCCTTGCCTCACTTTACAAGCGCCTAACATACACGATTTATCTAGAAAAATACAATCGCCTAGGATACATGTATTAATCTATTAAATACATCAAAAATAAAAATAAGGAGCTGCAAAATAGGAGGGTTAGCACAATATATAACAGGCCATAAATAGGACTCAAATAGACAGAATTGGGAAAATCAGCAATTGGGGGCATGCATTGAGGGGATAACCGGGTTAGCTCGGCTAGCCGGCCTGGTTAGACCTGGGAAACGTTTTGAAACGTCCCTGTATTTTTGGTTTTGTGGGGAAAATCATTTTGAAAACAATTCTGCTGGTTTAATTTAATTTTAGCATGTGAGGTGGGTCGGTTTTCGGGAGAATCGGGTCTCCGTCTTGGCATTGTTCTAAATGCAATTTTACTGAAAATTGAATCTAGGGTCGTGAATGCACACAACAAAATTCATTTTGATGATTTTTGGGATTTTCTGAATTTTTATGGATTTTTAGGAATTTTTGGGAATTAAAACGGAAATTCTGATTCTGGAAATACGCTACAGTCGTGCAACTGTAACTACAGTCGTACGACTATAAATTACAGTCGTGCGACTGTAAGCGACCTAAGATCAGGATTTCGCCAAAATTTATTTGAAACAAAACTGGAAAGAAAAGACCTGGAAACCAAGAACACTCGTACGACTGCAACTACAGTCGTATGACTGTTCATCAAACTCAAGAACAGTCTAGAAACAGAAAACGCAGAAAATGGATAGAAATGGCACAAAACCACACCAATCACCTAGAAAGCTTGTAAAAGAGAAGGGAATAGGAGTATCTACCTGTTTGGCGTGCGTCCACCGTAGGATTGATCCCTAGCGTCGCTCTAATCCACTAAAATCCACACTTTTCTCCTTGAGTTAGGGTTAGGGATTTGGGTCCAGAGATTTCCATATGCAAGGGTTTCTGGAAGATCAGTTCTTTCTTTCTTTGTTTCTCTTCTTTTTCTTTTTCTCTCTTTTTTTTCCTTTTCTGTTCGGCCCTTTTTCTTTCTGTCTGTTCTTGCCTCCCCCTCTCTCCTTCTGTTTTTTTCAGCTTTTAGGGTGTGGATTGGCTCACCTGCCACAATCTACAGTCGTACCACTGTAGTAAGGTCGTACGACTGTACTTTTTTTTTTTTAGGAAGTAAAATTCCGACGCTTACAAAAGTACATCGTTTACATTGAAAATTGATGAAAAAGATACAATAGATTCATTTTCATCCTCCACAGGTGGAAGGCCTTCCACTTCTTTATCTTCTTTAACATCCAGCTTCAAAATGTCATCAAGATCAACAGCCATTTTTGACTCTTGTTTTACAGAAAGAGTTGTCTTCTCAACTTCAGGCAATCGTGCTTTCGCTTTCATCATGATTCTGCAATTTCAAAAACTACAAAATCGAGAATTTCTTTGTTCATCAACTTCTTCTTATCTCCTTTCTTAGCTTTGGCAAAAGCATTGTTCAAGGTGACATTTAATACCTTTGATATCACCTCAACAATTTCATCACTTCAACAGTTTCATCACAAATCTTTTGCTCAGCCTTTTTCTTGTATGCTTCATGTTGGGTTATGCCCTAGTCCCTATATGATGTACTCTATTTATTTTGCATATAAGAACACATTTGTTCTATATTAATAAAAGGCATAATCATATTTATTGAACTACTTGTACAATTAATAAATATTGAGAATCCATAAACTGGTGTTCACTTATGTTTGTTAGTAGTGTGTACTGAATGAGTAAAACCATGATTTTAAAGAACACAGTTTTAAAGCTATCCTTAGTCTATTATAATCATTAGAATGAATATAACTAAAGACTAGTATGTTCCTTATAGGATGGGTGATGTCTTACCGACCATAAGACTTGGAAAGTCTATCAAGGACATAGGTACATGTTAGTGAATAGTGTATTGGATAAATCCACTTGTGAGAACACTACATGGTCTAGTGTCATAAGTGTTTCATATGTATTACTTATATTGGATCCTTAGACCCGATATTACTACACTCCTAGATGTGAACTCATTTACTTTGATGTGTGCCTAACGGGCCCGTAACTAGATGCTAAGGATGGGTACATTGGGTATATGGGGAACCATGTTAGGACTAGGAGTAATATGAAGGAATTGTCTATCTCTTCACTAAAGAGATGATATCACCGGCCTCTTACGAATGAGACTGAGTAGTGTACAGCCATACCCAAATAGAATGATTATTTGGTAATCATTTATTTGATTTTATCAGTCTACTTGGATGTCAAGTAAATGTCCTAGCACTTAGAAGGATGATAGTGCCATAGGTGTAGGACACCAATATTAGATGTGCAAATGATCATACAAGAATACTACAGGTATACATCATTTTGATTTTGCAATCTCCATCCCAATTGGGGGTTGTAATGGCTTGCTAAAGCCCACTTACAACTTATGGACTGAATGTCATGTCGGGCCCATGGCCAACATACGAATGGACCTACAGGATCTCATGCTTAGGACTTTAGATGGGCTTTATGATGGACCAATTGATATGTATTAGATACATATTAATTATTGATTATTGGATTATTTTATTTTATAGGAGCAATTGTTAAGTCCAAATAAAATAAAATAACCTTTGATGAGAAATTGGTTTTATGGTTTTTCAAAGTTACCATATGGTGACTTTGGTTAAATCATAACATATGTAAATTATAGTGGATATTTACATAAGGGGTAATTTGGGTATCTTACCATTATATTTCATATATGAAGGTAAGTTGGAAACCCTAATACCCATAGGTTAATGACCTAGCCACCGTCTCATCATCTTCTCCCTTTTGGCAAAAGGGTTTTGGCACAAAGGAGAAGCCATTGGTACGAGTGCTAGCACTCGAGTCCAGTTGCAAAGATTCTGTGTGTAGGAACGTAGAGGGGCGTGCTGGTGTGCCCCAGTCCAAATGGCATTGGTTCTTGTATTGTATTATACTTTATATTTGGATATTTTATATCATACATTTTGTGTTGAAATAAAGGCATGAATTTATTTATTCATATCTTGTGCTATTTATAAATAGAGTATCCAATGATTATAACCATACTAAAGTAAACCAATGTAGGTCATTGGGTTATGAGACCTTTTAGTAAAGTTAAAGTTATAGTCATAAAGATATCCCTAGTCTGTTCTAATCATGGGAATGAATAGAACCAAAGACTAGCATATCCTTAACTAGATGGCAGCATCTCACCGGCCATTGGACATGGAATGTCAGTCAATGATATGGGTACATGTTGGGATGCATGGTACTGGATCGATATGCCACAAGAATACCACATTGTTCGATTATAATAGGTGTTTCTCAGGTAGGTCTTGTTATTATCCTTAGACCCGATGTTCGCTATAACATAACATGGGATCTCATACACTTTGATATACACCTAATGGGCCCGTGACAGGGTGGCAAGTATGGGTATGTTTGGTGGGCCAGTGAACATGTTGATGTTGATAGTGAAGTTGATGGAATTGCCACTCAGCGTCCCCTGAGATGACATCACTAGCCATTTGATGAGCGGGAATGACAAGTGTATGGCCATACACGAATAAGTTGGGATACTTATTCGCTAGGTTCAGTCCACTTGGTATCAAGAGATAAATAAGCATATAAGAGGATGACGGGGCCATGCCTCTTGCTTATATATCGATGTCAATCGGCAACGGATATACAAGATCACTACTAGGTAATGTTTCACGTTAGACTGCAAGTCTCCATCTTAATTGGGGGTTGTAACAATTTGCCGGAACCCACTTAGACTCTGTGGGCTTTGGGCCCACTGCCAACATAAAGACGGACCGACAGGATCATACACATAGAAAGGCGGATAGTTTACAAATCGAAATTTGAACGGAAACCAAATTAATTGAGTTATTCACATTAGGTTATGTCATAATTAATTTAATATATGTTAAGAGAGAAATTAATTTTTTTTATTAATTAATTACATGCAGTAAGTAATTAATTGAATAAAATGAAATTTGCTTGGTGGAAATATAAATACAAAAGGTATATTTATTAAGGTTGGTTTTAATTTAACTTTGGGATATATTAATTTAATAAAATTATAATTAATTATGTCAATTGGAATTTTATAATAAGGTTTTATAAAATTCTAATTATACAAGTTAAATTAATTTAATCAAATTAAATAACCTATAGTTTTAATTAGAATCCTAGTAGGCTAAGGTGTATACTAAGGAGTGTTTAGAAGGAAGCCTTAACCTAATTTCTCCCTAACCTTAACCCTAGCATAAGGAATTCGGCCAGCATAATAAAAATTACAGCAGCCCCTTTCTTTGCTTTCTCTTGGTTTTCGTTCAATCCATTCGCTAGCACGAGTCTCGGTCAAGAGTCGTTCGTGTACAAGATTATGGAGGAAACACGCTTGGGTTTCTACAGCAGTCTCTAGAGAAGACAGTTAAGGTGAGAAAATTTATTATTCTCTCTGTTCTTGGTTTCATTTTATTAATCTACATGAATCTTTGGCTATGGAATCGAGGAAATTTTAATCAGTATTCCGCCTTGTGTTTAATTTTTCCCATGACAATTCCCTTCAGGGCGATAAATGGGGCCTTTAGTCAAATCAATATTGTTTAAGGATGGCTTAGGTGAGAAACCCATCTTCTTCCTCTTGTATTTGGTAGATCCATAACCTAACTTTGTGATTTTTGGCACGAACCTTAGCTTGAAGCATTTAATTCTGCAATTTTGTTTTATTATCAAGCCGAGATAGGTTCCAAAACTTCATTCTCACTATAAAACTCTTTCTTCTTTATCTCCACCACATTGACTAACTTTTCAAATTCTCTTCCTTTACAAACAGCAGGCTTTAGCACTATCTCTTCCTTTTCATTCAAAATTGGTGTAATTAGCTCTTCTTGAATTTTCTAAAAATCAACTAAGTTTGAGAATATTTCAAAACCCGGTTATACTACATCACCAACTTTCACGAGCTCAGTATACCTCTTTCACCAGCTTTAACAAACTATTTTATCATAAGCTTGCCATTCTTCCCATTCTTCTTCTTTTTAGATGTCTCGACTTCATAGCCCAATCCAAACTGTCATGGCTTTCCAAGTTCTATATTGAATTCAGGCACCCCCTGCAAGTTAGCTCTAAGCCCTAGTCCTGGTACAAAATTCTTCTTATTTAAGTACTTGGACAACCACTTTGGCATGTAATTCTCATAGATAACCATTGGAAGATCTGTGACTTTCTCTTTATTGATCAAGGCGACTTGAAATTTGCTAAATGGTGGAACTTCTTTATTCACTGTGGTAATCATGGATTAAGAATCTACTTCAATTATCACAACCCTATCACCCATAAGGAATTTTATCTTTTGATGCAAGGTAGAAGGAACTCCTCCCAATGGATGAAACCAAGGCCTTCCTAATAGCAGAGAGAAAGTGACTGGAATATCAATCACAGTAAAAGTGACTATTGACTTGATCGATCCTACTTCCACCTCAGCTTCAAAAGTGCCAATCACAATTCTTTTAGAATCATAATACACCCTAATCACAATCGAGGACTTCCTTAATGCCTCCTCACTTAAACCTAAATACGGCAGCATCTTCATTAGATAGATGTTCAAAGCTGATGTGAGCACGGGTTTTTTCCCAACCTCGATGATTAAAGCCTTTATTGCCTTTTTCATGGATAAATGTGAGACGAATTCGGAACGACCAAAATGATGTCAGAGATATCCCAGATGACCCGAATGTGTGTGACAAGTCATGGTACGGAACCCCTAAGAAGGTCGAGTGAGTGTTTGAAAGAACCAAAGAGAAAAAAGAAAAAATGTGAAAATAGGCAATTCTGGCCACTATAGTCGCTCGGCTAGAGTGCCTACAGTTGCATAGCTATAATACAGTTGCCCGACTATAGGCCACTACAACCGCGCGGCTGTAATCACCAGATTTCCTAAATAAGCAGAAATCAGTCATTAATTCGGATTTTAACCCTATTTTGGGCGATATAAAAGCAAAAAAAACGAAAGAAAAGGGTGAGAGGCAACCTCAAACTTATTGCTCTGCAATCAAATACACAAAAATTAGGGTTTTGGGGGGAGTTAGAGAGAGAAAATAGCGTTTTTAGAGAGAGAATTCCCTAAATTCATTCTAAAAAACATTCAATCTTAATCTTAATCCGTAGAAAGCATTAGGGTTCTTAAAGAAATCAAATTTGGGTATAATTCTAATCGACTTGGCGTTTGTTCAGGTCAATTCGAGGTTCGTTCGAGTTTTGGCGATTTCGAGTTATTCGGGATTTCGAGGCATTTTCCGGCAATCAAATCCGTTTCTGGTGATCCAAAACATGGGAATACAGACAAGGTATACTCTGAAAGGCCTTAAAAACCCCTTTTGATAGGTTTTGGGTGTTATTTATTTGTGATTTTGTGTTTTTTTCAAATGTGGAAGTGAACCCAACTATAGCCGCCCCGTCTGATGATTATAGCCGCCCGGCTGTAACCTAGAGTGGCGCGGATGTAATCTACAGTGGAGCGGCTATAGTCTTTGATTACAGCCTCGCAGCTATAACCTACAGTGGCGCGACTGTAACCTACAGTGGCGTGGCTATAGTCTTCTGATTACAGCCGCTCGACTGTAATCTCCAGGGCAGAAGCTCCGAATGTCCTAAATCAACCGATAACGCTTCCGTTTTCAAATAAAATGTGTTTTTCATGAATATTATCGATCAAATTACATCCATATATGTTTAGATTCACGGTTTTCAGGTTTTTATTGATGGATGTGAGATTGAAGTTTGGTGATTTCGGGTTTTTAGGGATTTCTGGACTCGTTTGATCCGATCCGAATCTGTTTTTATGGAATTTCATGAGTTTCCAAAAATCCCAGATTACCCAAAATCATCAAAGTTCTAAAAAGATTTTCAAAATGAGAAAGAAAACTGAATAGTTGATTCTGGAGCACCACAGCCACTCGGCTGTAGGTGTTACAGCCGCGTAGCTGCAGTTTCTGATTACAGCCGCTCTGCTGTAGTTTGAGAAGCCGAATTACAGTTTTGCACTTTTGGACCACTAACTTGTAATTTTGTGTCTCCTTTCTATTCAAAATGGATTTTTGGCGTTGATAAGGTCGGTTTTTGACCTTATCTTTTAGGCAATTTTGTGGTTTAAATGGCAATTTTTTAAAGTCCTTTGTGTGAATGCTTGTTTAGTCTTGCGTATTTTGTGATTTTTTTGTTTTAGTTAGATTTTCATAACTTTTAGTATTTTTTCGTGTTTTTAGGTTTTGTAATTTTGGACAATGCGTCATTTTTGTGGTCCATGGCTGTGGTGGGTTATGTTCCTTGATGTTTGTTTTGGACAGGCATTATGGCCCGGACCGAAAGTTGGAGCGATGGCGGCGAAGAAGAGATTGAAGTGCTAAAAAGCAAGGTGGCACGGCGTGCCGCAATGAGGGCACGGCGTGCCATTCCAGCATGCCAAAAGACAGAGTCCGGTGGATTGGCACGAATGCGTGCCACCACCAGCACAGCGTGCCAACCCCCAAATCTACCCAGCACAGCGTGCCGAGCTCCGGAATTCTACTGTTGCCCTACTTTCATCTTTCCTGTTTAGTGGTTTTAGCCTAGCCCTATAAATAGGTTATTTTCTAAGTTGTATGGATCTTTTTTTCCAGACTTTTAAAGTAGAAAGCACAAACTTGTAGCTAGGTTTATTGCTTGAACTCTTTGTTTCTTTGAGTTTGAACCCTCAATTGGTAGAAGTTTTGCATTGAATCTTCCCCTTTTACGACGTTCTTGGTTCCAGATTGAGTTCGTCTATAGAGGTACACCCCAAGCATCTTCACACCGCCGAAATCCGGTTAATCGGACCAAAAGGGCAAAGTTCCTCTTCTTCTCTTTTGTAATTCGATTAGTTAGTTTTTGATTCCTCAATTGATTATGTTTGGTTGTAAACATTGAATTCTTATCATCTTTCTTGATTAATACAATTGATTGCAATTTAATTTCAATTTTTACACCTTTTCTTTATGCAATTCCTTTAATGATAATCTAGTCTCATAAGATCTTAACTTATTAAGTTCATATTTGTGGGATTACCTAGATTGACGCCTAGGAAACCATTAGTATTGACAACACTGTGGAATTTACGTGCCCCTATTTTCTGAGCTTTAGAATTAGACCGCCTTTAAACAAGGGAAACCAGCTAAGGACCTAAAAGATCTAGACACGCTAGGTTGAATTATTGAAAGAACATAATTAAGGTTTAATTGTTGAGTTAAATTCATCTATTTTAATTAATTGATAAAGCCATCACCATTAGCATTCATAGGTCGGTTAAACCGCCAATTGATAACCCGAATTCAAGTGCAAAGTAAGCTGGGATAGATCAACTAGGAGTAGGATAATTTAGTTGTTAGTATAATCACACCCCAAAATTAAGTTCCGCCTAGGACACGCAAGGAACCCGAGTAGTTCAGTGTTTGCAGAATATTTTCTCTGTGGGATCGATACCTGGACCAACCAGAATTATTACTTGTCAACGATAGGTACACTGCCTTAGTTGTGTGACTCTAGGTTTAGTTTCACTACTTCACCTAGGATCCATCAGGTGTGTTTACATTTTCAGACCTTAGATGGATATTCAATTTAGGCCCACTCAGGAAGGAACCCCTGGGTTCCGGGATATCCGGCCCACTAAAAGTTGGAAAATGCATGTAAAATGAGCCAAATTGTTTTCAAAATTGATTTTTCAGTCACAAAATCTACAGGGTGTTTCAATAAAATTTTTTCCAAGTCTAATCGAGTAGTCGTCTGGACTTCTCATTTATCCCCTCTATGCATGATCCCGTTTCCTGAAATACCCCTATTACGTCTTATGTGAGTCCTTAGTGTGCTTTATTTACTTGTACTAACTGTATTTGGACGCAGCTTTTATTTTTCATTTTTGATGTATTTAATAGATTATCTCGTGTATCTAGGTGATTGTATTTTTTAGATTATCGTGTATTATAGGCGGTTGTAAATGGTGAGGATGAGAGTTTTTCTTTTTTGGGTTGTATAATTTGGCCACTACTTTACTTTTCCCGCACTTTTGCTTTTTTGTACTTTGTTTATGATTTATTTATGTCATGTGCATGAGCATGAGCATTAACTAAAAATAAAGGAAGATAAAATGGGTAGATTTAAGTGAATATTATATGATGTGATGAAATAATAATTGAAAATAAGTGAGGATTAGTAGATGTGTTGCCCGAACCTTGAATCTCTGGATTAGGTACCGTGTCTACACTTGGTAAAAAGCTGTACCGGAAATTTCCGGATGAGCTGATCCGGGTGGTGACTCTGTATCTAATCTCGAAATTTAGGTTTCGAGATCTTTAAGTTTAAATTGGGATTTTCTAAAAAACCTATTTTCCAAAATTCACACTTAAGATCAAGTTTTCTATAAAAAGGGTTTTCCAATAAAATGAAAGGTTTTCCTTAAGGAAGACTAAAACCCATTTTCAAAACCACACATACTCACACTCGAAAAGAAAATCCCCAGTTCCTGCTTCGCCACGCTTTCCGAAAAACATCGTCCGCTTGCAGTGGTGACTCCACTGGGGACTAACGGTTTCTTTAAAAAAATTTTAATAAAAACTTAAGGAACTTAGGTAACAATTGAAGTATATCCTCACTTGTAGTCAATTATTAATTCATAATCCGATATTTCATTCATAAACACATAGCATGACATTTTCTCTTCTTTAATCCCTTCAAACATGATTAAGCTCGGTTTATTTCCAAAGGTGACCTACCTCTTCCGCTAGGATTGGAGGCACTCGAGGAGGTAAACCACTCATAGCACCGCATGAACCTTACATTGTGTTCTACGATGAGGAGTGTATTTTCACTATGGGAACCTGTATGACCCTTGGTTTGACTCATACCTTCATGTAATGGCCTAGCAACTGCCCCTTAGGGTTACCAAAACAGTTATTTGAAAATGGACATTGAGAGTACACCTTTGGTATCCCCAGTTGATGCCAAAGAGACTCAATACCTAGGAAGAATGCGTGACCAATTGAAAGGAGGAATAAGGTTGGAAGGGAGAGCATGTTGTTGCGTGTGCTAACGTTTGCTCCATGGTTGTTTTGCTTTTGACTTTTTCATTCAACATCGAAACACGCATCATCTGTATGCCATTCTAACCACATTTTTGTGCAGCCATAACATTTTATTTGTGTTCCATCACATCTAGCATGTTTGATATTCCCATAAAACACACATGACATCATCTTATATGTCATGCATCCTAACCACGTTTTCGTGCAACCACTTGCATTTTGTATGACATGGACATTCATCTCATCTCATCCCATCTAAAATGAAAGGATGTTCTTAGTATGCCCTTCATGATCATTCCATTTCATGACATATCGGGTGTCCCCATATCCCGCCTGTGCACCGGATTGCTGATAAGTGAAAATTATACCAAGTAATTTAGTGAGAATTCAACATTTAATTGATTAAAATCCTATTGAGAATAGAGAAATCATGGCTAATATTGAGTTTTTCCAGGTCTGATGCCTCGATCAGTAAGGTCGCTTGATTTGGTAAGTCTCAAAGTGCAGCAGCAGAAGAAGAGAGAAATGTAGAAGGGTGCTGAATGGATAGGCCGAAATTGAGGAGAAAGCGCGGCCCAAGAATGGAGGAGGAGATATTTTAATGCAGGAAATTCCTTATTTTTCCTTAGCTTCTCAAGGAAGCTAAGTGATTTTGTGGTTGTAACTTTTTAACAATATTTTAATTTGTACTTGCTACTTAGATGATTGACACCTTATTACTAGATTTTACTTTTTGGGGACTATATATACTCTACTATTTTGGGATGGGGAAAGCATTGAATGCTCTCAACTACTTGTTAATTCTGAATTAATTTAGTTTGCAATTGTATTATTTATTTGCAAGTTTTCCATCTAGGAAATCTCATTGTTATTGCTATTATGTGCCGCGAGTAGGTTTCCTAACAGGCTGAAACCAGCTTAGGCTGGTGGTCTTAGGAAGTCTTTCTCTATTTTTATTATGAGTATCATGTTGAGATGATTATGTGGTGAAATGCTTAATTAATATGGGAAAGGGCCCTCTCATGTTTCTAGTATTCCTGATGAGACCGAGAGGAGACTTAG
The DNA here is from genome assembly GCA_039660915.1 of Euphorbia tirucalli. NCBI lineage: Eukaryota > Viridiplantae > Streptophyta > Magnoliopsida > Malpighiales > Euphorbiaceae > Euphorbia > Euphorbia tirucalli. Next base: position 55,414,155 of record CM077639.1, on the reverse strand, counting down.
GAATATGGAACATCACACACACGCACACTTACCATGAGACCGAGAGGAGATTGGGAGTGTGCTAAGGGTTTCTACTTGATGTGGAATGCTTGCTTATCTTAATGCACGATTTCCTATGCTAAGTGAGGTCGAGAGATAAGCTTAGTTGTGGGTCATAGATCCAAGTGAGGTTGAGAGATAAGCTTGGTGAATAGAGAGCAAGAAACCTTAGATCTACGTTCCGTAACATATTCATAGTAAATCCTAGAAATAGATATTCTGAGACTGCCTGCTTTTCTTGTGAAAGCCTGTATTTTCATTATAATTGTTTTAAACTCTTCAGATCTACAAAATTTTACATTTATTATCTTGCATGTTTACTATTTTTAATTCACATGATTCTTTGTACTAATTTAATTGGAAAACCTTCAGATTTGATAACTTACTCGGAACTTTTTAGAATTTCCCTTACTCCCTTTGGATATGACACTTGTCTTGCCTAGTGCTACAATTGACCTAGTATACTTGCTAGTGCATAACCTTAGGGCAACAAGTTTTTGGCGCCGTTGCCGGGGAGTAATGGTTGAAAATTTTTAAAATTTCCTGTAAATTTGTGTGCTTAATTTGGTGTTTTGTGTTTTTGTGCAGAAATTCTCTATTTAAGCAATCTCCTGGTGTATGCGAAGGGCTGGTATTCGTATAATTCCTATAGATCTAGAGATCGAGAGAACTTGTAGGAGATGAAGTGGTGCTGCTAGAAGAGCTCGCAGAAGACAGAGAATGGCTGAATGAAATCCGCCACCAGAAGAAGAGGGAGAGGTTCACTTACCCCCTCCAAGGCAAAGACTCAAAGAATATTCGAGACCTATCACTGAGGGACACTCTTTTTGTATTGATATACCCAATGAAGGGGACAATGTTTTTGAGATCAAAACCTACATGATCCAAATGCTTTAAACTACTGTTCGGTTTGGAGGATTGCCCGAAGAAGATCCCAATGCTCACATCCAAGATTTTATGACTATGTGTAATACTTTCCGTACCAACCAAGAAGTCTCAGATGATGTGAAAAGATTGAAGCTTTTCCCTTTTTCACTTAGCGATAAGGCTAAAAGTTGGCTAAAAAACCTTCAACCAGGCTCAGTTACAACATGGGATGAGATGGCACGAGTTTTCTTAACTAAGTACTTTCCGCCTAGGCAAGCAATCAAGTTAAGAAACGAGTTTACCCATTTCCTTCAGCAATCTGATGAATCCTTGTCAAAAGCATGGGAGAGATACAAGGAACTCTTGAGAAAAGTACCAAACCATGGATTTCCCATATGGATGCAAATTCAGAATTTCTACAATGGTTTGACCAATGCATATAAGATTCAAATTGAATCCACGGCCAATAGAACTTGCACCTGAAAAGCTTTATGAGCTAATAGAGAGATTGGTCAATACCAGTTATAAATGGCACTCAGCAAGTGAAGATCAAGAAAAGACAGTAGAATTAGATGCTATTGCCAAGCTCTCCAATAAAGTAGACTTGATTCTTAGACAATTGGCAAAACAGAATGTCTCAGCTATTTCAAGTTCAAAGCTTTCCTATGATTTCTGTGGTGGTGACGATAGAAACATTGACTGCGACATTTCACCTACGCAGGAGCAATGTGATTACATTGGAAACAATCAAAGACAAAACAATCCGTTTTCCAACACTTACAATCCAGGTTGGCACAACCATCCTAATTTTTCTTGGAATCAGCAACCTGGCAAGCAATCTCAAGCACCCTTCCAGCAGAATCACAGCAACTTCTAAGCACATCAGCAACCTCAGAACATTCAACAAGCTGGACAGTCTTACACCTCTAAGAAGTTTAAAATTAAGGAGATGAAGGAAATGATGTCTTAATTCATGAAGCAGACTGACAAACATTGTCACTCCAAAGAACAAGGGAGTCATTGCGAGTAATACTGAACCTAATCCAAGAGAGGAGTGCAAAGCTATTACACTTCGGAGTGGTAAGAAAGTTGAGCAACCTCATAACATGATTATTGTTGATGATGAGGGAGATTCAAAAGAGACGACTGCTAAAGAGAACAAGCAACCTGAGAATACGCAAGTCACACAACCTTAGACTGCCCAAAGCATTAAGAAGCCCTCCGACACAGTTGAGCAACCTCGAGCTCAACTAGAAACTGCCCAACCATATCAAAGTCAAGTAATGTCAGACCCTGTTCAAAGCACTTCTGATCAAACTAGGCAACCTATACCTGCTTATTAACCGAAATTCCTTACCCACAGAGAGCCAAGCAACATGAGATGGCCAAGCAATTTGACAAGTTTTTGAAGTCTTCAAGAAGCTTCACATCAACATACCCTTTGCAGAAGCACTTGCACAAATGCCTATGTATGTGAGATTCCTGAAAGAGCTTCTAGCCAATAAGAAGAAATTGGAGAATGTAGCAATGGTTCAACTCAACAGAGATTGCTCATCGATCCTTCAGAGCAAGCAACCTTTGCCAACCAAGATCAAAGATCCAGGGAGTTTTTCTATATCCTGCTCTATAGGCAATATTTAATATTGAAAATGCACTGTGTGATCTAGGAGCGAGTATCAATCTTATGCCATACTACATTTACAAACAATTAGGACTAGGAGAACCTTAACCTACTAGGGCTTTTATATAGCTTGCTAATAGAACTGTGAGGTACCTTAGGGGAATAATTGAGGATGTTTTGGTTAAGGTCGGAAAATTTATCGTTCTTGTTGATTTCATTGAAATGGATATGGATGAAGACTTGCATGTCCCTATTATTTTAGGAAGACCTTTCTTAGCAACAGGCCGTGCATTGATTGATGTTCATAATGGCTAGTTAATTCTAAAAATTCATGATGAGGAAGTTGTTTTTAAGATGAATGAAGCTATGAAATATCCTCCTGCTTGTGATGATTATTGTTATTTCATTGATGCTACTGATGTCAATTTAAATCTCTTCTTTATGCAGGAATTTAAGGATGCAGACTTTGAAGATGAAGAAAAAGACATAGAAAAGCAAATTGAAGCTAAAACTGGCTGTCCAGCAATCTGAGGAAGCAGGCAGTTTATTGAACCTTTAATTACACACCTACATTACATTCCAAACCTTCCATAGAAGAGCCTCCCACTTTAGAGCTTAAACCATTACCTCCCCACTTAGAGTATGCCTTCCTTGATCCACTAAACAAGCTTCCTATAATTATATCTTCCAAGCTTATCCAAGATCAAAAAGCCCAATTGCTTTATGTTTTGAGGAAGAATAAGGAGGCAATGGCCTAGACAATCTCAGATATTAAAGGGATTAGTCGTTCTATTTGTGTCCACCGTACTCTAATAGAGGACGACCATAAACCTGTTGTACAACCTCAGAGGAGACTGAACCCTAACATGATAGAAGTTGTGAAGAAGGAGGTGATTAAGTTACTTGAAGCTGGTATTATTTACCCAATCTCAGATTCGGTTTGGACAAGTCCTGTTCAAGTAGTGCCTAAGAAAGGTGGGATCACTGTCATTCAAAATGAGCAAAATGAACTTATTCCCATGAGAACAGTCACCAGATGGAGAGTTTGCATTGATTATCGAAAGCTTAATGATGCCACAAGAAAGGATCACTTTCCTCTGCCATTCATCGATCAGATGCTAGAAAGACTTTCTAGCTATGCATTCTACTGTTTCCTTGATGGTTACTCAGGATACAACCAAATCCCAATTCACCTACAAGATCAAGAGAAGACAACCTTTACCTATCCATATGGCACCTATGCTTATAGGAGGATGCCGTTCGAATTGTGTTATGCTCCTACAACCTTCCAGAGATACATGATGGCGATTTTCCATGATATGGCCAAAAAGACTGTGGAAATTTTCATGGATGATTTCTCAGTATACGGCAAGACTTTCCAATCCTACCTCAGTAATCTCGACGCTGTCCTAACCAGATGCAAGGAGACTAATCTTGTTTTGAACTGGGAGAAATGCCACTTTATAGTTAATAAGGGGATTGTCCTTGGTCACAAGATTTCCTCAAGAGGCATTGAAGTTGACAAAGAAAAAGTTGAAGTAATAGAAAAGCTCGCTGCTCCTACATCTGTTAAGGAAGTCCAAAGCTTTCTTGGCCATGCTAGATTCTATAGAAAGTTTATCAAAGATTTCTAAGATTACCCAGCCACTTACAGGTCTTCTACATAAGGATGTCCAATTCAACTTTGATGAAGCCTGTGAGAAAGCATTTGAAAATCTTAAAGCAAGACTAGTCAATGCTCTAATTTTGATTGCTCCTAATTGGAATCTTCCATTTGAGCTAATATGTGATGCAAGTGATACTTGCATTGGAGCTGTGTTGGGACAAAGAGTTGACAAGCATTTACGACCAATCTACTATGCAAGCAAAACATTGATAGAGACTCAACAGAACTACACAACCACAGAGAAAGAATTGCCTGCGGTTGTCTATGCTTTGGACAAGGTCAATCTTATTTGGTTCTATCCAAGATTACAGTCTTTACAGATCATGCAGCCTTATTGTACCTATTGGCAAAAAAAGATGCGAAAACTCATCTTATACAATGGCTATTGCTTCTACAAGAATTTGATCTTGAGATCAAAGACAAGAAAGGCTCAAAGAACGTAGCTGTAGACCACTTGTCCAGAATCACAATAAGCAACCTTGGTAAGGAACCTGAGATTGCCGACTCATTTCCTAACGAGCAACTCTATGCATTACACTCTACACCTTGGTTTGCTGATATTGCAAATTATTTAGCTTATGGTGTTATGCCTCGTTATCTGTCTTCCTAACAAAGGAAGAAATTCCTTTGGAATTTGAAATTTTATTTTTGGAAAGAACCCTTTCTGTTTAAATTGTGTGCAGATCAGATTATCCGAAGATGTATTTCACAAGAAAAGATTCGAGCAATCTTGTCCATGTGTCACACTCAAGAGGCTAGAGGTCATTTTGGTGCAAACCAAATAGCCTCTAAGGTTTTGGAGTGTGGATTCTTTTAGCCCACAATCTTTAAGGATTCTCATAGGTTTGTCTTAGAATGTAATGAATGTCAAAGATCAGGTAACATTTCTGCCAAGAATGCTATGCCTTTGCATAATATCATTGTTTGTGAGATTTTTGACGTATGGGGAATTGATTTTATGGGACCCTTTCCAAGCTTGAATGGGAATAAATACATTTTGGTCGTTGTGGATTATGTAAGTAAGTGGGTAGAGGCTATAGCACGTCCTACCAACGATGCCCGAGTTGTGGTAAGATTTCTTAAGAAACTGTTTACAAGATTTGTAGTTCCTCGAGTAATAATTAGTGACCAAGGTACTCATTTTTGTAACAATCAATTTGAAAGGCTTCTTGCTAAGTATGGAGTCACTTATAGAATTGCTACACCCTATCACCCACAAACCAGTGGGCAAGTTGAGATCTCCAATAGAGAAATCAAACTAATTCTTGAGAAAACTATTAGCAATTCTAAGAGAGACTGGTCAAGCAAGCTCGATAATGCTCTTTGGGCATATCGTACAGCCTTTAAGACTCCCATTGTGATGCCACAATTTAAATTGCTCTATGGAAAGGCTTGTCATCTTCCTATTGAATTAGAGTTTAAGGCTCTATAGGCTCTCACCTATCTAAATTTTGATAGGAACACTGTTGGAGAAAGAAGAAAACTGCAGCTTAATGAATTGGAAGAGTTCAGATTGTTCAGCTATGAGAATGCCATAAATTATAAAGAAAAGATCAAGAAATGGCATGACAAGAAAATTCAAGAGAAGACTTTCTATCCTGGTCAGAAAGTTTTGCTGTACAATTTAAGTCATGTCACATCCCTATTATCCTTGACATGCGCCTCGTATTCCTCCAGCTGGGCAGCTGGTGGATTACGTCCTTGAGGCGTAGCCAGTACAGGCCTCTCCAACACATACTCTTTGGACTCCTACCTTAGCACTATTCTCAAGTTCCTAGACCAGTCCAAAAAGTTAGGACCGGAAAGCTTGTCCCTTTCAAGAATTGATCGCAGTGATAAGGTATTGTTGTTTTCCATTTAGAATTTCTACACAGAAAAACATTTAGAGTGTTAATAAAGGACTTTACTTTGTTATTCCCATTTAGAATTAATAATGAATCAAGTTATTAATTAAACCGAGTTGTTGGGCTCATGGGCCGAGATCCATATTTCATTAAGATATAGCCAGACGAGGGCCTGGTACAACTATACCCTAATTATTTAGGTAGGAACGCCGTCCAATCCCAACCTAGGGACTCTCGGTTTGATGGGCTTGTTGGCACTTACCCATCTATGCTTAGGGCCAGGAGAATCCTACTACCCACGCTCAGTCAAAACCTCCATTCAAGTGTTAGAGTATCCCATACCCTAACCCAATACAAAGTGACAATACTCCAGTGTATCCTGGGCATGGTCTACAACTGGCCTATTCCCACTTCGAGCCGGTTTTGAATGAGGGAAGCACTTTTAAGCGACTTAGTAATTTCATTTGGTTTTTAGATTCAATTAACAACAGCTTGCATACATAAGGCGGGTGAAATGCGGTTGATCATACATACATACATGCATATAAATACAAAGCATAATTAAATAAATAAGTAAAATGGATTGCTATGGGCCGTTATTACATCCTAATATTATTCTAGTAAACCTATACTAGAAAACAATATCAGGTAGGCCTCCATATTCTTCCTTCTGGGCTTGCACCTCCACTTGGGCTCACCACTCCATAGGCTTCTTCTTTTTACAAATTTTATAGTAATCGAATAAAATAAAATTACATTAAAAAGAAAACGACACGCAGGCTGTATTTACCCAAAAGAAAATACAACCCATCTTGAACAAGGCCCAATAGCATCCAACCATACAAAAATATTTAATCACACATATGCATCCAATACATACAATTTATAAGCATGTTATAATGCATGATTTAAGCCCATTTCAATTATGTCCAAGCCATTATATAGAAATCGCCAATTTTGGCCCACCATAGTTCTAACCCTTAACGGGCTTTGGGCCTCCAGCACAGGCAGTCCAATTGCTCCCACTGGAATTGGGAAACCATGGGTCCAATTCAGCCGTCCAAGTAATTGTGCCAAAATTACCCGAACCAATTTCAATTAACCATATTAATTTCCAAAATTAATGTCACATGAATAAAATAAAATTTCATTCAAGAAACCACACACATTTAAATTGCATAAATTTAAACACACGAATTTTAAAACCAATTAAAATTTCAAAACTGGGCCCCGGGCCCAAAAACCTGCCAAATCCAAAAATACTGGGCCCAGCCCGATGCGGCTAGGGCAACCAAGTTGCCCTGCTGCTGCTGGCACAGTAGCAGGTAGCGGCCACCGTCAGCGATTCCGCCGCCGGCAGCCCCGCACCCCCGGGAACAGCTAGATTTTTTTTTTTTTAAACAGGAAAAAAAAAATAAAACATCCATCAACATGAAATCCACCAAGAATTCCAAAAACATACAATTAAATCAAACAACCATAAATCAATATGCATATTCAATTTCAATTGTATGAAAATCAAAATGGGAAAAATCTTAAACCCAAAACAAGAACCCCAATGAAAAATCACCAATTTTAAAACATGGGATTCAACCAATTTTAACAATTTCCACGGATCAAAAGCTCGCTCTGATACCACTGTTGGGATTTTTCACCGGAAATGACCCGATAAAAGCGGAAGAACGCGATGATTTCCTCAAATCCATGCCCAGGAGCAATTGAAATGGAAATTGTAAAACAAAAAAAATAATAGAAAGAGATAATTCTCTTACCCGGAATATCTCTTTTTGAGATGGATGAAGACTGCAGGAATCAAAGCAGAGTCCCTCCTCGTTCTCGTACACGAACGCCTAATGAACACGACCCGTGCTAGCGTTGGAAAAACGAGCAATGGAGAGGAGGCTGGGTGGAAATTTCGGCTATGGTGTGTTGTGTTGTGTCTAGCTTGGCCGAAATCTTCCTAGGTTAGAACCTAGGTTGGCCGAATTCCCCTAGGGGAATTGAGGCCCAGCTTGGCTCCTTCATTTTGTGTGGCCTTCCTTCCTTTAATTCAGGCCCAATCTTATTTAAATTATTCTGGTTTAAATTAATTTCAAGCCCAATTTTAATATACCCATGTATTTAATATATTACACCAAGTAATATATTATTTACATTTAAGTTAAAATTAGTTTGACCAATTAATTTAATCCATCAAAATAAAATCATATGTAAACCTATACATATGAATATTTCCACCTAGGAAATAATCTCATAATTAATCCAATTAATTACAAAGAGCCAATTGAATATATTAATTTTATTATTAGGATCAATCCAATTGATCTTTATAATATGATTAATATATATATATATATATATATATATATATATATATATATATATATATATATACCTCTCTCTCCAGAGTGTATACTCCAAGTATACTTGTGATTCCTTAAGTCGGTGTTCAGTCGCTCAATGTGTACAATCCCATGGGCCCATCTTTATGTTGGCAACAGGCCTTTGGCCCACAGACTGCAGTTGGGCTCTAACAAGCCACTACAGCCCCCAATTAAGATGGAGATGGCAGTCTAACTGTTATCATAGCCCTGTAGTTTAAACTTGTACATCCCATGTCATTGATATCGGTGTCCAACACAGAGGCATGGATTGATCACCCTCTTTTGTGTCGGACATTAACTTGATCCCAAATGCACTGAAGCTCACAAACAAGTTCCCACTTGTTTGGGTGTGGCCACACTCTTATCAGTCACATTCATCAAGCGCCGGTGATATCTTCCCAGTGGACTACTGAGTGACAAATCCCTTCTGCATATCCATAGCATTACCATGCTAAGAGACATACCCGAAAGTACCCATACTTGGCACCCTATTACAGGCCCTTTAGGCGTACCCCTAAGTATGCGACCTCACAAGTAACACCATCATATGGTCAGGTCAAAGGATCCGTACAAGTACTATACGAGAATCACTTGTGATACTATACCATGTGGATTTCTCGTTTAGTGGATCTATCCAGTACCATGCCCCTTATGCATGTTCCCATTAATTTGGTTGACACTTCATGTCCAATGACCGGTAAGACACCGCCATACAACCAGGTTAATGATAGTCTCTTGTTCCATTCATTCCCATGACTGGAACAGACTACGGATCTATTTATGGTTATATCGTTTACCCTTTCCATGGTCTTACTGCCAAGTGCATGACACTGGTCATCATGGATATGGATATGTCCATTGAATACTTCATTTAATATATTGCACAAGATAAATATAATAAATGAATTAATGCCTTTATTAATAACACAAATAAGTATAACACATGAATCCAATTAATGTATGATACAAATACATGGACCAATGCCTCAGGACTAGGGCATATCCAACAAAAAGCACCCAGTACCTTGAGCCTCCTTAAGCAACCTTAGACTGCTTGGTGTCCGCTTCAAACACCAATTGGAGCAATTTTGTTTGGAAAAACCCCAACCTCTTAATTCTTTGGTGTAAATATTTTAATGATAAATTTCTTATCTTGCAGGTACTTAGTTAATTAAGTATGGGAAGTAACATCAAGCCGCAAAAATTTATACTTTCTTCTTGTTATACTCTATACTTATTTTTTATTTTTGTCTTGCAACCACACAATTTTGAATTTTGAATTTAAATAAATAAATTTCTGATTTCTTAATTTGGGGAAGTGGAGTAATGATGGATTTGTAAGAGAAGAGAACATAGGAAAACGAGAAACCGTCAACTCAGCTCCAATTTTTCTCTCTCTTCTCTTACACTTCTACTCTAACTCCCACGTTTTCCTTAAACCTAAATTATTTTGAATTTCAAATTCTATAACCATACTCTCTCCTTATATTTCTTTTCTTTTTCACTTTCTCTCTCTTCATTCATCTCCTCACCCATCTCTTTGATTTCCTCTGTCTTCTTCTTCTTTTAAAATTTTGATCTCTTCGCTCTTTCTACTCACCAAAACTGCTACCATGGGCAAGGAGAAGAAGAATGTTAAGAAAGTAGCCATATATGCTCACCCAAAACCTTCAGCATCCTCTATGAATGTTTCCACTTCTGAATCTAAAGTAAGCAATATAGAAAAGACATTGGTGAAGATGAAGACCTTTAACCTTAAGGAAACAGAGAAATACGAGCAGTTCAATAGCCTTTCCTTTGCTGCCTCCAGGACTTTCGATTGGAGCGTTTTGGAAAAGCTTAATCTCAATGAAGAGATTTCTCAGTTTCTAAAGAATGGAGGTTTTGTATTTTATGCCCAGAATGAGGAGCCTACCTACAGGGAACTAACCCTGGAGTTTATTTGCACCTTCAGTCACAATGCTGAGATTACAGAGCCTGATGACCAAAGGAAGTATAGTATTCGAGTCATGGGAAAAAGAAAGACATGTTCACTGCAAGAGTTCAACCAGTATTTGGGAGTGGCTGGAACAGCCTTCTTGGAATCCAATGAGTTTGCCCAAGCATACACGGATTTTGTTCCAGAGTTTAATCCGACCGCCTTTGGGAAGGAAATCACTGGAAGGAGTGAATACTCTTCTTCAACTTCTTCAGCAACCTACATCAAGAAGTATAGCCACAAGATCTTGCAGAAATTCATTGCCAGTTCTTTTTTTGCTAGGAACAATCAATCTCATGTTCTAAATCAAGACTTGTTCGCCTTGTGGTGCATGGTTGAAGGAAAGAGGATGAATGTTGGGGCTTGGTTTGCAAGCTATATTGAGAGCATCAAGCCCTAGGAAAAGATTTTGTGTGGATCCTATGTGATCAGAATTGCAAAAGCCCGCCTAACAGAATTCTCTACAGAGGGCCTTACTCTTGAATGTCATCCTACTGCCTTTGAATTTGTCAATCTAAACTAGATGGGAGTCTGCAAAAAGGTTGCTGGAGAGTGGATGTTATGGGATGAAGCTGCCAAGTTGGAAAAAGACCTTGCCACCAAAGCTACTCAAAAACAGAAAACTAAAACTCCAACGAAGAGAAAGAGACCTGCTACCAGATCCACCTCATCCTCCCAGCCACAGGTTGTTGAAGATCTCACTCTGACTGACCAAGAAAAGCTAAAGCATTTTGAGCGCATTTCCAAGATGCCCTCAGAAACAACGGTGAACCTTATTAATCGCCCATGGGCAAGGCAAATAGAGGACAGAGCTAAGATAGCCCTAATACAGCACAAAATTGCTCAATTGGAAGCCAAGGTTGACCAAAAGGATGATAGCTCAGACACCATCTTTGAAGTGAATAATGAACACCTTGAAGTCGCCCAGCCTAAGGGCAGTGAAAATGTGCTGAAGGAGATTCTAGAAGAAGAGGAAGCAGAGAAGGAAAATCTTTCTGAGGAAGACGAAAAAGAAGCACCTGCAAAAGAAGAAGGGTAAGTCTCCTCTAAGCCAGATGAGTGAAAGCTTTCTTCCTTCTCCATCTTAAAGCTTCTGGTATGTCTCTTTAACCTTCTACCTGCACCATTTTACTTCAGTTTTGCCATGAGATAGGAAGTTTCCCTTTACCTTGCTTTTCGATTAACCAATTGCATGAATTAATGCTTTGAGGACAAAGTAGCATTTAAGTGTTGGGGAGAGGCTAGATGACCTGTTGGAACTATTATTGATAATTTTGATAATTGTTGAGAATGCTATTTTGAGCTGGATTGCTTGGTATCACTGAGTTACTAATTGAGAATCCCTACTGCTTGAACATATTGCTGTTTTGAGTAATCGTAGATTTTATATGTTAATCTTGTGAATACTTTGCTTATATCTACAAAGATTGTCTACTTGTAAATATGTTAGTATTTTTGGTTCAGTGAAAATTTGTCAATTTTTTTTTTTAGATTTTTTTTTTCTATGTTTAATTGATTTGTGGCAGCCAATGAGATTTTCTGAACCTAAGGATGCATGAAGTCTGTATAAAACACTTAAAGTGTGACTGCCTGTTGATTGGAAAAGACCTTAAGTAATACTGGTTTGGCTGATTAAGCAACTTAGGGCTGATTAAGCAACTTAGGGCTATGAGACCTCAAATTGTATTTCATCATGTTAGCTTGAATTAGACCAACTGCAATAACCTTATATTTCTCTACGAGGTTTTTGAGCCTGTTTCTCTTGATTATCAATATGAATTCTTGCTTGAATCCTTGCTGAGTGGGCATGTGTAGTCAGCATTAGCTAGAACTTGATATGGCCTGTTCTTGTCAAGATCACATGGTTTCTCACATGCATAAAGTGATAAAGGCATTTGTTTTAACCATTTTGTTTTTAATCCCAAAAAAAGCCACCCTAACAATTTTCTTTCCTTTTTTAAAATAGCCCCTTAAGCCTTTAAGCCTATTTTTGTTCAACCCACAAATTGCTTTACTTTAACCCTTTCACAATATTTTGTCCAAAAACCCTGGGAATACCAAAGGAATGAATTCAATTATTTGTACATAGCAAGCATGTTGAATTGGTTGAACTTGTGCAATCTATCTTTCTGGAAAATTTCATCTTATCCAAAAGAAGTATTCTTTTGAAAGCCCCTTTTTAAGAAGATATACCATGCAATCACTTTTCAAATAATTGCCAAAATGCAGTCAGAATTCTCATCTTCCTTTAAGACTGGTTAAAATTGAAGTTTTGAGCAAGCTCGGTCTCATATCATATCATTTCATTAATGCTTGCCTTCAATTGTATTATTTCTTTGCAAAAAAAATCAAATTCAAAATCTCTTCCAAAATGAATGTAATTTCTGAAAAAGCTTATAATTCTTGATGAGATTGCTTGATATTCCTTCCTGTGCTTAATCTTTTAGCTCATAAGAATGCATCTGAATCCTTGTGTATTCCTGTTCCTGATCTATTTAAAGATTGTATGAGTTTTTTTAGGTTGCTTGATTTTTGTCTTAATGAATTGTAATTCTTTTGGTATTCCTTTAACCCAAAAAGCCTTTTTGACATACCCCTAGCCTAAGCCTTTTGTTATAACCCTTGTGAAAGACCTGTTGATTATGCATGTGTTTAACTCGAGTGGTGGCGATAGGACCGATTATCAAGCCTATGGTCTAAGACTGCTATGTATTGCTGATGAGAGTTCTTTTAAAATCGCCTGAAAAACTTAAGAGTTGAGTGAACTCTATTAGAGAGGCAGTCTTGGTCTAATTTTTCTTGCTAGTTCGCTGAAACTCAAGGTCTGGTCTCACTGCTTTAGGTTGCTTATAAGGCTGAGTCAGGTTGCTTGGGAATTCTCTGATTAATTTGGTGATTCAATTTTTGTGTTGTGCATGGAAGTCTTGTTGTCTAAAGGTGATGAGATGATTGTTGGTTGCTGCTCAAGTTAATTTAAGAAAGTTTTTTTTTAAGAGTTTCTAAGTTGTGTTTTTCTTTTAAGTTTTTCTTTTCTTGAAAGCTTTCCTTTTTTATTTTCTCCTAAGATTGCTTAAAGGCAAGCAATGTTCAAGTGTGGGGGTTCTTGATAAGTGAAAATTATACCAAGTAATTTAGTGAGAATTCAGCATTTAATTGATTAAAATCTCATTAAGAATAGAGAAATCATGGCTAATATTGAGTTTTTCCAAGTCTGATGCCTCGATCAGCAAGGTCGCTTGATTTGGGAAGTCTCAAAGTGCAGCAGCAGAAGAAGAGAGAAATGTAGAAGGCTGTGGAATGGATAGGCCAGAATTAAGGAGAAGGCGCGGCCCAAGAATGGAGGAGGAGATATTTTGATGCAGGAAATTCCTTATTTGTCCTTAGCTTTTCAAGGAAGCTAAGTGATTTTGTGGTTGTAACTTTTTAACAATATTTTAATTTGTACTTGCTACTTAGATGATTGACACCTCATTGCTAGATTTTACTTTTTGGGAACTATATATACTCTACTATTTGGGGATGGGGAAAGCATTGAATGCTCTTAACTACTTGTTAATTCTGAATTAATTTAGTTTGCAATTGTATTGTTTCTTTACAAGTTTTCCATATGGGAAATTTCGTTGTTATTGCTATTATGTGCCGCGAGTAGGTTTCCTAATAGGCTGAAACTAGCTTAGGCTGTCTGTTTTTATTATGAGTATCATGTTGAGATGATTGTGTGGTGAAGTGCTTAATTAATAAGGGAAAGGGCCCTCTCATGTTTCTAGTATTCCTGATAAGACCGAGAGGAGACTTAGGAATATGGAACATCACACACACACACACTTACCATGAGACCGAGAGGAGATTGGGAGTGTGCTAAGGGTTTCTACTTGATGTGGAATTCTTGCTTATCTTAATGCATGATTTCCTATGCTAAGTGAGGTCGAGAGATAAGCTTAGTTATGGGTCATAGATCCAAGTGAGGTTGAGAGATAAGCTTGGTGAATAGAGAGCAAGAAACCTTATATCTACATTCTGTAACATATTCATAGTAAATCCTAGAGATAGATATTTTGAGAGTGCCTGCTTTTCTGGTGAAAGCCTGTATTTTCTTTATAATTGTTTTAAACTCTTCAGATCTATGAAATTTTACATTTATTATCTTGCATGTTTACTATTTTTAATTCATATGATTTCTTTGTAATAATTTAATTGGAAAACCTTCAGATTTGATAACTTACTCGGAACTTTTTAGAATTTTCCTTACTCCCTGTGGATATGACACTTGTCTTGCCTGGTACTACAATTGACCTAGTATAGTTGCTAGTGCATAACCTTAGGGCAACAATTGCACTTGGCCATTTCATTACGTCATTTCACTTGATACGTGACCACGACGGTCTTAGGTTTACATTTGTATGGTGGATCACACAATATCATCACATGGCATCATGTCCATTCACTATTGGTGTCATGGCGACACCAAAGTCTTACTTGTGTGCCTCGATCCACATCGGGTCGTTTCATAACATTGATAATTCATTCGAGATACTCCATGAGTGCCGAACTAGAACTTATATTGGGACATTTCATAACATTCCTATAACATACAAGGTGTTCCATGAACGCCGAAATTCTGTCCATGTCTCAAGTTACACGTGACTTGTTTGTGACATCACTTCATCCAAGATTCTATGAAAGCATCAAACCCTTGTATATGGAATGGCTCCCATATGACCATCACATATCATTTCATTAACCTATGAAGCGTTAAACCTCTGTCCGCGTGTCAGAACACATGTGACCATTTCACGACATCCACTAGGTGCCTCGAAGGTGCCGAACCTTTGTCCATGTGACGGCTCACACTCGACACTTTTGCATTATTTTTAGTATAGCATGGGGTATGCTTAGAACATCCAAAATAAAAAGAAAAGAAAATACAAAAGTCAACTTCATCGTCATTCACATCCATGAAGCATCATTCAAACATGAACACGAATGTACCATGCACGCCATCTAGTGTGTCGAGTCTAGGTCCATGACATCCATCCGAGATTTTAACCTTACGTTGAATGTGTAGTTTGGAGAAAAACCTCAAAGTGGTTAGTTCGTGTCAAGTCAATGCCATTTCAATCAGTTCAATCAGAGCCGGTCACCATGGAAGGGATTAGTTCAGGGTCAGACTCAGATCGGGAGATCAAAATTCAATTGCCTACTTTACCAGCTAATAGATCAGAGATGGCTGATGGAAACAATGGAAATGCACCTTTCGACGTTGTAGCTTTTATGAGAAGTTTTCTGAGCTCGGATGAGTTTAAGGCTACCCTTAGGGAGCAAATGCAGGTGGTGATGAGCACTACCCCTGTTCAGACTATTCCACTGACTCAAACTTCGGTTGGAAGTGGAGGACAACACTTTGTCCAAGCAATAGATGGAGCTGGAGGGAGTCTTCCCGGAGGAAAGGGTGGAGTTGTCAACCATAAGGAACCCGACCGTCATTCTGAAGAGGATGAGGCCTTTGAGAAGGTAAGAGAAGCCTCGATTGAGACTATGGTGGAGAAGCGTCTCAATCAAAAATTATCTGACATTGAAGCCATGTTGCCCAAGCTGAAGGAAATGGTACACTATAACCCTGTTAAGTGTCTTGACCCGGCTGCTTTGATGGCTGACATAGGAGAGCCACTCCCAGTTGGTTTTCAAATGCCCTCTTGAATCTATTCCCGACTACTCTAAGTACATGAAGATGCCTTTGTACACTCGTTCTACTTGGGAGGACCTATTTGAAGCTTTTGTAAAGCAATATGCTTACAACACCCAAATGGAAACCACTCTGGAAGACCTAGAAAGGATTTGCCAAAAGCCAAATGAATTCTTTCCATCTTACTACAAGAGATGGATGGATGTGCAAGTTCTAGTGGATGGGGCCCCAAAATTGGAGTCGCTCATTGTGAAGCTGGTTGATGATAGTCTACCCTAGTACAAAGACAACATGAAGCTGAAAAGATTCCACTCTTTCAATGAAGTGGTTAAATTTGCCAAGTGTATCAAGCGATACGAAGAAGAGGAGCAAAGGGGTAGACAGAGTTTGGGCTCTTACAGAAGCAATCAGGGGTACTCTCAAGGATACAAAAGCAGTAATTCTAAGGCTTCCTCAGTCGAAGCTAGTGCTAGGACGATTCCGAAAGCAACCTTGATTGGAATGCAAGAGGCGGATGTGGCCACCGTGAACCAGGGAAGATAGACTCTTCAAAGGATCACTAACCCATGGGCAGAATCTTTGTCTCGTATCTATGCCAAATGTAGGAAGGCTGGGTTACTACAAAATCTGAAGCCGTTTTCTCCTCTAGCTGAGGCAGACAAGGGTAATTTCTGTACCTATCATGTAACGTAGGCCACCATACGAATGATTGTGCCCAGTTGATTAGGGCCATCAAACAGTTGGTTGCTGAGGGTAAGATTATCGAGTCGGCTTTAAAGCCTAGCATTCAGAGTAATACCTTGCCCAACCTTGGATGATTCGGGTGCACAAGCTACCGAGGATCATGGTGCAGCAATAAAGGGAGACCTTTTACATGTGGAGGACGATATTCTTTTTTATGTTTTTAGTTTTTTATTTTTATCATTTAACATGTGAACAATTCAACCTCTAAGGTGTTTAATTCAATAGAATTTGGTTTCAATTACTTATGTGATATTCTATCAAATGGAACTTTGCATGCATACAAACTTTCATTTAATGTCTTTAGCATACATGATGCATCAATGCATGAAATGAATTTAAGGACAGATGACGACTTGAAAATGATATCCATCTCGAAAGATCTCACGCCTGATAAGAGGAAAGAAAATTGCAAAAGTACCACAAAAGCACATGGAAATCTTTGCCTGACTGTATGGTGTCGTGCCAGGGTGACAAAGGAATTATCAAATACCAAGTTCCAAAGGATTTCAAGACGAGATCAACCAAGCAGGAGCTCCATAAACTCGAATGGACATTGCTCCATGGTCGCAATCATCAACCACTCTTGAAAGTGGGTAAAAGCGGAGTCATATATGAATGTCACCGATAAAAAAAAGAACAAAACAAAAAAAAGAAGTGTTATCATGCCATGACCAATGATGGCCTGCCATTCCAAAGGGCAAAAACACAGTGTTACAGAATAGAAGAGATGGAGCATCATAAATCATCTCTGCATCTCCCACAAGCCAATGGGGCGATAGAAGCGGCTCATAAATCTATCAAAGGAGATTCCATCCAAATGATAGTTACCTACAGAGATTAGGTCGATATGCTACCATTTGTCTTGCAAGGACATAAAAATAGCACCGAAGTACCCAATAGATAAACACTGTACTCATTGGTCTATGGGGTGGAAGTGAAAACCAATCCGTTGATCTCATCAATCGAGACAAGCTCGGATGACACCGTATGTAAAAAAAAGTCCGATGGATCGAAAACCAAAAAGGCAATCCATGCAAAAGTTAGGACAGAGAGGTGAGCACCATCAGCAGAAAAATCTGCGAAGACCAGTTAGTGGCAGGCATGGGTCCGGTCAAGATGGATACCATTACTGATTCTGTTCCTAACTTCATTTCATTTTTTATGTGCATTTTGCTAAAGCATTATTAATAAGTGAATGAATGAATGCCATTTTCTGTTCGGTTAAATGTCCCAAGTCTGCTTGAAATTGAATTCGCATCATGCATATATGGTTGTACACATTTTCAGTTTGCATGCATCTCACTTCCAAAAAAAACAAAAAAAAGAGTCTGATGGATCGAAAACCAAAGAGGCGGTCTATGCAAAAATTAGGACAGTCCGATAGATCGAAAACCCGAAAGGGCGGTCTATGCAAAAATTAGGACACAAAATAAAGTTGCAAAATTGAAAACTCGAAAGGGCAGTTCAGGCAAAAGTAAAGACAGTCCGATAAGCCGAAAACCTAAAAGGGCAATCTATGCAAAAGTTAGAACATAAAAAAAAAAAGTTACACAGTAGCATCCATCTCAGATAACTCTAATCCTCTAAAGACTAGGGTACCTCAAATTCAGCACCTCACATCCACGTCTCATGGGGCATGCAATCAGGTCAGTCAGCCGAACTCTACAGCGAGCATCCGGTCCAGGTCTCAGTTGTCACATCAGAAATATCCCAACAGGGGCAGACCCTGTTGGGATTTTCACCAAAAATCATCTGAATAAATGCGGAAGATCACGACAATTTCCTCAAATCCGTGCCTAGGAGCAATTGAGATGAAAATTATGAAATCAAAAATTTAACAAGAAGATATTCAACTCTTACCAGGGGTATCTCTTCAAGAGATGGCTGCAGAAATCAAAGCAAATTCCCTCCGCGTTCGCGTACACGAATGGCTCTAGAACACGACCCATGCTAGTGTTGGAATCAAAGAATTTTAGGAGAGGATGGCTGCAATTTTCGGCTAATGTGTTACCCCCTCTTGGCCAAATTCTACCCTAGGTATTTTACCTAGGGTGGGCCGAAATTCTCCTCGTAATTTCAGCCCAATTCCATCTTTTATTTTATGCGAGCTTTTCTCCATTTAAAACCCAAGCCAATATTAATTCCTTAGGTCCAATTAATTATCAAACCCAATTCTATTTAACTTGTATCCATAATATATTATTCTAAATAATATATTTGATACAACTAAATTAAAATTAATTTGATCAATTAATTATACCATGGAATTAATTTTGACATACATAAAATATAGATACATGTAAACCTATACATGCAAAATATTTCTACCTAGGAAATAATCTCATAAATTAATTTAATTAATTATGAGAAGGCCAATGCAAATATTAATTTTATTATTATGATCAAACCAATTGATCTTTATAATATAATTAATATAATCTTCTCTCTCCGGTGTGTATACTCCAAGTATACAGATGTTCCTTAAGTCCGTGTTCAGACGTTCAATGTGTACGATCCCGTGGGTCCATCTTTATGATGGCAGTGGGCGTATGGCCCACAGACTATAGGCGGGCTCTAGCAAGCCACTGCAGCCCCTAATTAAGATGGAGATGGTAGTCCAACTGAAATCATAACCCTGTAGTTTGAACTTGTATATCCCATGTCATTGATATCAGTGTCCAACACAGAGGCATGGATTGATCACCCTCTTTTGTGTTCGGACACATACTTGATCCAGAATGTACTGATGCTCATGAAAAAGTTCCAAGTTGTTTGGGTGTGGCCACACTCTTATCAGTCACATTCATCAAGAGGCCGGTGATATCTTCTCAGTGGACTACTGAGTGACATATCCCTTCTGCATATCCATAGCACTGCCATACTTAGTGACATACCTGAAAGTATCCATACTTAGCACCCTATTACAGGCCCTTTAGGCGTACCCATAAGTATGCGATCTCGCATGCAACACCATCATATGGTCAGGTCAAAGGATCCATACAAGTACTACACGAGAATCACTTGTGATACTATACCATGTGGATTTCTCGTTTAGTGGACCTATCCAGTACCATGCCCCTTTTGCATGTACCCATTAACTTGGTTGACATCCCATGTTCAATGACCGGTAAGACACCGCCATACAACTAGGTTAATGATAGTCTCTAGTTCCATTCATTCCCATGACTGGAACAGACTACGGATCTCTTTATGGTCATATCGTTTTCCCTATCCATGGTATTACTGCCAAGTGCACGACACTTATCAACATGGATATGGATATGCCCATTGGATACTTCATTTAAAATACTGCACAAGATATATATAATAAATGAATTAATGCCTTTATTAATGACACAAACTGTGTATAATACATGAATCCAATAAATGTACAATACAAATACAAGGTCCAATGCCTCGGGACTAGGGCATATCCAACAATCTCCTACTTGCACTAGTTCCAACTAGGCATGGACCTAATCCCTATAGATCTAGTTTGACCCTCGTGCTTGGGCTGAGCCAATGCCTTGGTCAAAGGATCTACGACATTATCCTTCGTGTCCACTCGATGTAATGTAATGTCACCTCTCTCCACGATTTCTCATATGAGGTGAAATTTCCTGAGCACGTGCTTTGTGTTCTTGTGTGACTGGGTCTTAGATAGTTGGCACTACTCCTAACTCAGTGATAAACTTCCTTATCCATACAGCTTCCTTAGCTGCATCACATGCTGCGATGTACTCAGCTTCTGTTGTAGAGTCCGTGATGGTCGGTTGCTTTGTGCTCCTCCAACTTACAGCACCACCATTTAGCAAAAGCACATACCCAGACTGCTACTGGTACTCATCCTGGTCGGTCTGGAAGGTCGCATCAGTGTATGTTGTCTTATGATTATGCACTAGCAAGTATACTAGGTCAATTGTAGCAATGGGTAAGACAAGTGTCGTATCCACAGGGAATAAGGGAAAACTCTAAGAATTCCTAATAAATCACCAGATGTAAAGGTTTTCCAATAAAATTAGAACTAAGAATTTACAAAAGCTGAGAACATAAAACATGCAAAGTAAAGTAATAAAGGTTGCTTAAAATAGAAAACAATAGTGATAAAAGCACAGACTTCCACCAGCTAGACAGGCAATCTCATAATATCTTTCTTTAAAAATTACTATGAATATATTAAGGAACGTAGATCTAAGATTTCTTGCTCTCTATTTACCAAGCTTATCTCTCGACCTCACTTGGATCTATGACCCGCAACTAAGTTTATCTCTCGACCTCACTTAGCATAGGAAATCATGCATTAAGTCAAGCAAGCATTCCACAATAAGTAGAAAACCTTAGCACACTCCCAATCTCCTCTCGGTCTCATGGAAAGTGCATGTGTGTGTGATTTTTCCATATTCCTAAGTCTCCTCTCGGTCTCTTTAGGAATACTAGATATACGAAAAGGCCTCGTCGCATATATTAAGCATATCACCACACAACCATCTCAGAATGATATTCACAAAAAACAAAGAAAGACTTCCCAAGACCACCAACCTAAGCTGGCTTCAGCCTGCTAGTAAACCTACTCGCAACACATGATGACCATAAAAACGAGATTTCCTAACCAGGAAACTTGCAAGAAGAACAACAATTCAAAACTAAAATTAATGCAAAAATAAAAAGTTGTTGAGAGCATTCAATGCCTCCTAACCCCCAAAATAGTAAAGTATTTATAGTCCCTAAAAAGAAAGATCTAATCAACCTTGAAACAAGTTCCCAATAAACTATTGGTTAAAATTCTACAACCACAAAATTCAATAGCTTCCTTAAGAAGCTAAGGTTAGTATTGGAATTTTCAACAGCAGAAGTATTTCCTCCTCTAATGGGCCGCGCCCTTCTCTTCCAACTCCGACCCATCCATGCCGCAGCCCGCTACAATTCTCTTTTCCAGCTCCCTCACTTAGAGACTTCCCAAACTAAGAAATCTCTTTGCAACAAGCATCAGACCTGGAAAAACTCACTATTAGCCAAGATTTCTAAATTTTCAAAAGAATTTTAATCAATTAATTGTTGAATTCTTGCATAATTACTTGGTAATATTTTCACTCATCAAGAAGCCCTACACTTGAACATTGCTTGTCCTCAAGCAATCTTAGGAGAAAACAGAAAAAGACAAGCTTTTAATAAAGAAAAAGAAAAGAAAAACTTAAATGAAAAACACACTTAAACACTTAACTTAAGCAGCAACCAATGATTAATTCATCACCTTCAAACAGCAAGACTTCCATGCAAAACACAAAAATTGAGATTACCAAATTAATCAGAACATTCTCAAGAAACCTGGCTCAGCTTCAAAAACAACCTAAGGCAGTGAGACCAGACCTTGAATTTCAGCGAACTAGCAAGAAATTAGACCAAGATTGCCTCTTTAAAAGAGTTCACTCAACTCTCAAGTGCTTTTAGGTGATTTTATAAGAACTCTCAGCGGTAATACATAGCAGTCTTAGACCATAAGCTTAGCAAACAGCCTATCGCCACCACTCAAGCTAACACATGCATAATCAAAAGGTCTTATACAAAGGTTGTAACGTGAGGCTTAGGTTAGGGGTGTGTCAAAAAGGCTTTTTAGGTTAGAGGAATACCAACACAATTACAGCATACCAAAACAACAAGCAATCCATCTCAAAAGAACTCATGCAACCTTCAACATATCAAGAATAGGAATACTCAAGAATTCAAATGCATTCTCATGAGCTAAAAGTTTAAGCACAAGAAGAAATATCAAGCAATCTGACAAAGAATTATAAGCTCTTTCAGAATACAATTTGAAAAGAATTGGAATTTGAGTTTTTTTTTTTAAGAACAACAATGAAGGCAAGCAATGATGATATGATATAAGATGATATTGAGCTTGCTCAAGACTTTAATTTTAAGCAATCGTAGAGGAGGGTGAGAATTCTGACTGTATTTTGACAAAAATTTGAAAAGTGATTACAAGTCGTAACTTCTTCAAAAGGCTTTCATAAGAACACTTATTTTGGACAATGAAAATTTCCAGAAAAGCAGATTGCACGATTTCAATCAATTTAAACTGCTTGCTATTCATAAACAATTGAATTTATTGCTATGGTATTCCTGGGGTGTTTTTGGTCAACATATTGTAATTGGTTAAGGAAAACACATAGTGGGTTGAACAAAAATAACAGGCCTAAAGGCTCAAAGGGCTTAAAAAAAATTTGGACGAAAACTGTTAGGGAGGCTTTTTGGGATTAAAAACAAAAAGGGCTAAAAAAATTTGCCTTGATCATTTTATGCATGCGAAAAACCTTGTAGCCTTGATAGAAATAGTCCACCAAGTTCTAGCTTAAAACTAAACATGCATACCCACTCCGCAAAGAATTCAGTAAAAATTCATATTGATATCAAAGAAAGCAGGATCAAAAACCTCACAGAGAAACGTAGGGTTAATGCAATTGATCCAATTCAAGCTATCATGGTGAAATAAATTTTAAGGCCTTATAGTCCTAGGCTGCTTAATCAACCAAAACCAGTATTAATTTCAGTCTTTTCTAATGAACAGGCAATCAACTTTTAAGTGTTTTGCACAGATTTCATGCATCCTCAGGATCAGAAAATCTCATCGGCTGCCACTATTCCATTAAACACAGGGAAATCGAAAAATTTTGACAACTATTTACAAAATGCTTACTAAACTAACACAAAATTCACAAAACTAACACAGAAAACTTAAGATTACTCAAATCAGCACATGCTCAAGCAGGGATTCTCAATCAGCAGTTCACCAATACCAAGCAATTCAATCCATCAATCAAGCATTCCCAAGAATTATCAGCATTTTCAATAATAATTCCAATAGGCAGTATCTTCTCCCCACACCTAAATCATGCTTTGTCCTCAAAGCATCTAATTTAAGCAATTTAAGAAATAAAAGCAGGGCTAAAAGACAACCACCTATGTCATGGCAATAGAAAAATGGTGAGGCAGTCATTTGAAAAATACATACCAGAGCTTGTTAGAGGAGGAGAGGGAGAACGATCACTCATCAGGTTTAGAGGAGACTTACTCCTTTTCTTCATCTTCAGGCGCATCCTTGAGTTCCTCTTCTGCAGAATCTTCCTCTTCTTCCTCCGGAATCTCTATTAGAATCTTTTCAACCTTTTTGGGCTAGCCAACCTTCACTTGCTCATTCTGCACCTCCTCAATGGTGTCAAAACTATCTTGATGCTTTTCCAGCTTAGCTTCCAATCTCCAAAATAGCAATCTTGGCCCTATCTTCAATTTGTCAAGCCCAAAGTTAGTCGATAAGATTCACCATCTCTGCTGTTATCATTTTTGAAACCCTCTCAAAGTGCTTCAACTTTTCCTGGTCATTTAGAGTAAGGTCTTCAATAATCTGAGGCTGGGACAATGTGGATGAGCGGGTAACAGGTCTCCTTCTCTTTGCTGGGGTCTCTGAAGTTTGCTTTGAAGCTGTTTTTGCATCAAGCTCTTTTTCTAGTTGAACAGCTTCATCCCACAGCATCCATTTGCCCGAGACTTTCTTGCACACTCCCATCTGGTTAAGATTTACAAATTCAAAGGGAGTTGGATGACATTCTAGAGCAAGTCCTTCTTCAGAAAACTCAGCCAAACATGCCTTGGCAATCCTTGTCACATAAGAGCCACACAGAATTTTCCCTTGAGGTTTACTGCTTTCGATGTAATTGGCAAACCACGCTCCAATGTTCATTCTTTTTCCCTCTATCATGCACCAAAGGGCGAAGAGATCTTGGTTAGGAACATGGGACTGATTGTTCCTTCCAAAAACAGAGCTCGCTATGAACTTCTGAAGAATTTTGTGGCTGTACTTTCTGATGTACGTGTCGGAGGAGGTAGTTGAAGAATATTCATCCTGATCAGTTATCTCCTTCTAGAAAGCAGTAGGGTTGAATTCTGGGGCAAAGTCTGTATATACTTGAGCAAATTCTTCGGATTCCAAAAAGGCGGTGCCTGCCACCCCTAGATACTGGTTCAAGTCAGTCAAGGAACATGTTTTTCTCTTCCCCATCACCCTGAAACTATATTTTCGCTGGTCATCAAGCTTTGTTATGTCTTGATTGTGAGTAAAAGTGCTGATAAATTCCAGTGTCAATTCTTAGTAAGCTGGTTTGTAGATTTGAGCATAAAATTCAAAGCCTCCATTCTGCAGTAATTGGCAAATTTCGTCACTAAGGCCCAGGGTGGCCAAAACATTCCAGTCGAAAGTTCTTGAGGAGGCAAAGGGGAGACTATTGAATTGTTCATATTTCTCAGTTTCCCTGGTGTCAACGGCTCTCATCTTGGCTAGAGTCTTTTCAACAGTACTCGCTTCAGAGCCAGAAGCCGGAACGCCAACGGACGATGAAGACGGTTTTGGGCAGGAAGAACTGGGAGCTCTCTTTGCGCTTCTCTTTTTCCTAGCCATGATAACAATCTCAGCAAACAATTGAAGGTTAGAGGCTGCAAAAATTTTTTGAGAAAGATAAGAGAAAACGAAAGGAAATGCCAATCGGTAAATGAAGAGAGAGAAAAGAAAAAAAACCTTAAAAAGATTTAGGGAAGATAAGGCAGTTACCAATTTTTAAATTCAAAATAAACTGACAAGAGGATAGAGAAGAGGGAAACGTGAAAGTCAAAATAGGTGAGTAAGAGAGGAGAGATAAAATCGTGGCTGATGTGACGGTTACACACTTCTCCAAATTTATCTCCTACACTCCTATTATTACTCCACTTCCCAATGTTTATATAGTTAGAACTCTATAAAAATAAGTTCTTGTGGTTGTAAAATCAAAAATCAAAAATAAGTATGGATTATAACAAGAAGGAAACATGAGTTTGAAAACTTGATGTTACTCTCCATACTAACTTCAGTCAGAAACCTGCAAAAATAAAAAAAAAATTCATCATTAAAATATGTGCACCAAAAATTATTAAAATCTTCAGATAATGGAGGGTTTAAAGATTTTTTTTTTTTTTTGAACAAAATTGCTTCAATTAATGTTGAAGTAGACACTAAGCAATCTTTGGTTGCTTAAGGAGGTTCAAGGTACTGGAGACTTCCAGCAACTTTTGATGATTCCTGTGCAAGATAAGGCTTTAATCTCTGACCATTGACTTTAAAAATTTCGCCATTCTGATTTACTATCTCAATTGCCCCATGTGGCAACGGTGCCAAAAACTTGTTGCCTTATGATTATGCACTAGCAAGTATACTAGGTCAATTGTAGCAATGGGTAAGACAAGTGTCGTATCCACAGGGAATAAGGGAAAACTCTAAGAATTCCTAATAAATCACCAGATGTAAAGGTTTTCCAATAAAATTAGAACTAAGAATTTACAAAAGCTGAGAACATAAAACATGCAAAGTAAAGTAATGAAGGTTGCTTAAAACAGAAAACAGTAGTGATAAAAGCATAGACTTCCACGAGCTAGACAGGCAATCTCAGAATATCTTTCTTTAAAAATTACTATGAATA
Source organism: Euphorbia tirucalli (assembly GCA_039660915.1). NCBI lineage: Eukaryota > Viridiplantae > Streptophyta > Magnoliopsida > Malpighiales > Euphorbiaceae > Euphorbia > Euphorbia tirucalli. Next base: position 55,387,829 of record CM077639.1, on the reverse strand, counting down.
TATTAGGGAACGTAGATCTAAGGTTTCTTGCTCTCTATTTACCAAGCTTATCTCTCGACCTCACTTGGATCTATGACCCGCAACAAAGTTTATCTCTCGACCTCACTTAGCATAGGAAATCATGCATTAAGTCAAGCAAGCATTCCACAATAAGTAGAAACCCTTAGCACACTCCCAATCTCCTATCGGTCTCATGGCAAGTGCGTGTGTGTGTGATTTTTCCATATTCCTAAGTCTCCTCTCGGTCTCTTTAGGAATACTAGGCATACGAAAAGGCCTCTTCGCATATATGAAGCATATCACCACACAATCATCTCAGAATGATATTCACAATTAAAAAAAGAAAGACTTCCCAAGACCACCAGCCTAAGCTAGCTTTAGCCTGCTAGGAAACCTACTCGTAACACATGATAACCATAAAAATGAGATTTCCTAACCAGGAAACTTGCAAGAAGAACAACAATTCAAAACTAAAATTAATGCAAAAATAAAAAGTTGTTGAGAGCATTCAATGCCTCCGAACCCCCCAAAATAGTAAAGTATTTATAGTCCCTAAAAAGAAAGATCTAATCAACCTTGAAACAAGTTCCCAATAAACTATTGGTTAAAATTCTACAACCACAAAATTCAATAGCTTCCTTGAGAAGTTAAGATTAGTATTGGAATTTTCAACAGCAAAAGTATTTCCTCCTCTAATGGGCCATGCCCTTCTCTTCCAACTCTGGCCATCCATGCCATGGCCCGTTACAATTCTCTTTTCCAGCTCCCTCACTCGGAGACTTCCCAAACTAAGAAATCTATTAGCAACAGGCATCAGACCTGGAAAAGCTCACTATTAGGCAAGATTTCTAAATTTTCAAAAGAATTTTAATCAATTAATTACTGAATTCTTGCATAATTACTTGGTAATATTTTCACTCATCAATGTACCCAGTAACTGATAGTTCTTCCTGACCTCCATACACCAAGAAGCTGTCCTTAGACCGGTTAAGGTACTTAAGGATTGCTTTGATAGCCTTCCAGTGATCCTCCCTGGGATCCTGTTGGTACCTGCTCGTCATACTTAGTGCAAAGGCAACATCAAGTCTCGTACATAGCATAGAGTACATAATTGATCCTATAGCCGAAGCATATGGAACCAATTTCATGTTCTCCCTGTCCTCCCTTGTCTTAGGACAGTTCTTCTTACTGAGTTTCAGCCCATGACCCATTGGCAAGAAACCTTTCTTAGCCCGATCCATGCTGAATCTCTTTAGAACTTTGTCTATGTATGAGGCCTGACTTAGGCCCAGAACCCGATTGGATCTATCCCTGTAGATCCTAATCCCTAGGATCGTCTCAGCTTCACCTAAGTCCTTCATTGTGAAGCACTTACACAACCACTGCTTTACCCTTTGCAGTGTTGGTATGTCACTTCCAATGAGTAGGATGCCATCCACATATAATACCAGGAATGTGACAATGCTCCTACTAATCCTCTTATACACACAAGGCTCATCTTGATTCCGTATGAAGCCATATTCCTTTATAGCTTCATTGAATCTAAGATTCCAACTTCGAGATGCTTGCTTCAATCCATAAATGGACCTTTGAAGTTTGTATACCCTCCCAGGATACTCTGGATCAACAAAACTCTCAGGTTATGTCATGTACACATCCTCGAGTAGCTTCCCATTAAGAAAAGCAGTTTTAACATCCATTTGCCAGACCTCATAGTCGTACCAAGCGACTATGGCCAGCAAGATCCTGATGGATTTAAGCATTGCGACCTTTTCACAACTAGACGCCCCTTGAAGGTATTATCGGCTTTTAGCTTGGAGCACCACTTGCAACCAATTACCTTAGCACCCGGAGGTGGATCAACCAAGTTCCAAACCTAGTTATCGTACATAGATTGCATCTCTGCCTCCATGGCTTTATGCCAATTTACAGACTGTGGGCTTGCCATAGCCTCCTGGTAGGTTTTGGGTTCTTCCTCATCCAAGACGAGAAGAGTTTGATCATCGGTGACGAGGAAACCATACCTCTCTGGTTCCCGACGATCCCTACTAGACCTTTTAGGTCCTTGTATGGCCTGGGTTAGTGCTTCCTCCTGTGGAAGCTCCACCTGGGCCTCTGAGTTATCCTGTTCAAGAGCTTATGGGCTTTGAACTTCCCTGAGTACAACATTGCTCCCACTGTCTTTCTTGGAAAGGAAATCCTTTTCTAGAAAGACCCCCTTCCTTGCCACGAAAACCTTGTTCTCGGCGGGGTTGTAGAAGTAAGACCCTTTGGTTTCCCTAGGGTAGCCCACAAACAAGCATTTATCGGTTTTCGGCTCTAGCTTGCCGCCAGTCAATCTCTTGACATGTGTTTCACATCTCCAAATCCTTAGGAAAGACACATTGGGCTCGTTGCTCGTCCATATCTGATATGAGGTCTTTTCCACTGCCTTAGTTGGAGTATTATTTAAAATAAGGGCGGCTATCTCAAGGGTATGTCCCCAGAAGCTTATTGGGAGAGAGGCATGACTCGTCATTGAGTGGACCATGTCTAATAGGGTCCTATTCCTCCATTCGGACACCCTATTCCACTGTGGTGTCCCTGGAGGAGTGAGCTATAGAACTATTCAATGCTCTCTCAAATAGGAGTCAAACTCAAGGCTCATATACTCACATCCTCGGTCTGACCGAAGCGTTTTAATATTTCTGCCTAGCTGGTTTTGTACTTTGTTCCTAAATTCCTTGAACCTATCAAGGGTCTTAGACTTATGTTTCATCAGATAGACATAGCCATACCTGCTGAAATCATCCATGAACGTGACGAAGTACAGATGTCCACCTCTGGTCGCTACGCTCATAGGCCCACATACATCTGAATGTATTAGGTCCAATAAGCAAGTGGCCCTTTCATCTTTCTTGCTAAAAGGCGCTTTAGTCATTTTGCCTCGTAAAGATGACTCGCATATGTCAATTGACTCCAAGTCAAATGACCCTAGGATTCCAGCTTTGTGAAGCCTAGCTATGCGCTTTTTGTTTATGTGGCCCAAATGACAATGCCATAGGTAGAATTATGTTCATTGGGCTTAACCCTTTTAGTGTTTATGTTATAGACATGATTGGTTTCATTTAAATCTAGGATATATAGGCCATTATTTAATAGAGCTTCTCCATAAAATAATCCCTCTCTAGATAAAAAAATTCTACCATTAGAAATAGTAAAATTAAATGCAGAAATATCCAACATTGAAATAAAGATAATATTCCTGCACATAGCAGGTACAAAATAACACTGTTCCAAAATCAAAACCAATCCACTAGGCATCATGAGGTGGTATTCGCTGATCTCTATGGCAGCAACCCTTGCTCCATTACCGACCCACAAGTCCACCTCCCCCCATCCCAGTGACCTTCTGTTCTTAAGTCCATGCACATTGCAATAAATATGAGAACCACATCCAGTATCCAATACCCAGGATGTTGAAACAATAAGGTTAATGTCTATTACATAAATACCTGATGAAGACGCACCATGGGTCTTCCTCTGATCTCCCATCAGCTTGGGACATGACCTCTTCCAATGCCCCTCCTGCTTGCACCCGAAGCAGACATCCTCAGGACTGGCCTTGGGCTGGACCTTGGGCTGGGCCTTAGACTCTTTTCCTTGGCCTTATCCTTTTCCTTGAGGAGGGTTCCCCTTATTAACCAGCATTATCCTTTTCCTTGAGGAGGGTTCCCCTTATTAACCAGCAGCACCAATGGAGTCTATTTGATCGACTGTTCCGTGAGCTTCAGCATCCCATGCAGCTCAGTAACAGTGCAATTCATCCCTTGCATGTTGTAGTTCAGGATGAACTGATCATAAGAATCCGATAGGGAAGCAAGGATTGTGTCCACCGCCAGCTCCTGTGAGATAGGCGATCTGAGATGGGCCAAAGTGTCCAAATAGCCCTTCATCTTGAGCATATGTGCACTCACATATGTCCTAGCCTCCATCTTACAGGAGTGGAATGCCTTATTGGTCAGGTACCTTTCCTAACGAGCTTGCTCCTAAAACATTTCATTTAGAGTTGTTATCATAGCATAGGCCTGATGATCCATGAACAGCTTTTGCAGTTCAGGGACCATACACGCCAACATAAGGCATGTCACATCCCTATTATCCCTCACGTGCGCCTCTTATTCCTCTATCTAGGCAGCTGGTGGATTACATCCCTAAGGTGCAGCCGGCACAGGCCTTTCCAGTATGTACTCCTTAGACTCTTGTCTTAGAACTATCCTTAAGTTCCTAGACCAGTTTAAGAAGTTGGGACCAAAAAGCTTGTCCCTCTCTAGGATAGATCGCAGTGAAAGTGAGTTGTGGTTGTTTGCCATTTAAATTCTACATAGAAAAATTTAAGAGTGTTAATAAAGGACTTTATCTTGTTTCCCATATATAATTAATAATGAATCAAGTTATTAATTAATCCGAGTTGTTGGGCTCATGGGCCGAGATCCATATTTCATTAAGATAGAGCTAGACGAGGGCTTAGAAAAATTATACCCTAATTATTTAGGTAGGAACGCCGTCCAATCCCAACCTAGGGACTCTCGGTTTGATAGGCTTGTTGGCACTTACCCATCTGTGCTTGGGGCCAGGAGAATCCTACTACCCATGCTAAGTTAAAACCTCCATCCAAGTGTTAGAATATCCTATACTCTAACCCAATACAAAATGATGATACTCCAGTGTATCCTGCGAGGGCAAGGTCTACAACTAGCCTATCCCCACTTCGAGCTGGTTTTGGACGAGGGAAGCACTTTAAAATGACTTAGTAATTTCATTAGGTTATTAGATTCATTTAATAATGACTTACATGCATAAGGCGGGTGAAATTGGCTTTTGGATCATACATACACACATGCAAATAAATATAAAGCATAATTAAATAAGTAAAATGGACTGCTATGGGCCTATATTACATCCTAATATTATTCTAGTAAACCTATACTAGAAACAACTATCAGTTGGGCCTCCATTTCCTTCCACTTGGGCTCACTCCTCCATTAGGCTTCTTCTTCTTTTACAAATTTTATAATAAATGAATAAAATAAAATTACATTAAAAAAAGAAAAAGGGCACGCAGGCCGTATTTACCCAAAAAAGAAAATACAACCCATCTTGAAATAAGGCCCAATAGCATCCAACCATACATACATTTAATCACACCATATGCATTCAATACATCAATTTATAAGCATGTTATAATGCATGAATTAAGCCCATTTCAATTATGTCCAAGTCATTATTTTGAAATTGCCAATTTTGGCCCACTATAGTTCTAGCCCTTAACGGGCTTTGGACCTCCAGCCCAGGCAGTAACTGCTCCTACTGGAATTGGGAAACCATGGGTCCATATCAGCCGTATGGGTAATTGTGCCAAAATACCCAAACCAATTTCAATTAACCATATTAATTTCCAAAATTAATATCCCATGAATAAAATTAAAATTTCATTCAAGAGACCATGCGTATTCAAATTGCAAAAATTTAAACACACGAAATTTTTAAACCAATTAAAATTTTAAACTGGGCTCCGGGCCCGAAACACGCCAAATCCAAAATACAGGGTCCGGCCCGCTGCTGCCGTGTAGTGGCCAGTGGCCACTGCCCAGCAGTAGTCTGCAGCTGAGGCAGCGGCAGCGGCCACATGAGCAGCCGCTGCTGCTAGTGCAGCATCTACTGCCGATGTTTCTGCCACGTGAGGCGGTCGCCGGCGGCGATTCCGCCGCCGGCAGTCCCGCATGCCCGGAAACAGCCGGTGATTTTTAATTCCAAAAAATATATATATAGCAGCCAAACAATATGAATTTCACCAAGAAAAACATACATCCAACAATAATTAAATAAACATAAACCAATATGTAAATTCAATTTCCAATTGTAAAAATCAAAGGGGAAAATCACAAACCCCAATCCACGAATCCCAAATCAAAAATCCAATGTCAAAATCAAGGGATTAAATCCAATTAAACAATTTTCACGGATCAAAAGCCTACTCTAATGCCACTGTTGGGATTTTCACCGGAAATCATCCGAATAAATGCGGAAGATTGCGACAATTTCCTCAAATCCGTGCCCATGAGCAATTGAGATGAAAATTGTGAAATCAAAAATTTAACAAGAAGAGATTCAACTCTTACCAGGAGTATCTCTTCAAAAGATGGCTGCAGAAATCAAAGTAGATTCCCTCCGCGTTCGCGTACACAAACGGCTCTAGAACACGACCCGTGCTAGCGTTGGAATCGAATAATTTTAGGAGAGGATGGCTGCAATTTTAGGCTAGTGTGTTACCTCCTCTTGGACAAATTCTACCCTAGGTATTTTACCTAGGGTGGGCCAAAATTCTCCTTGTAATTTCGGCCCAATTCCATCTTTTATTTTATGTGGGCTTTTCTCCATTTAAAACCCAGGCCAATATTAATTCCTTAGTTCCAATTAATTATCAAACCCAATTCTATTTAACTTGCATCCATAATATATTATTCTAAATAATATATTTGATACAATTAAATTAAAATTAATTTGTTCAATTAATTATACCATGGAATTAATTTTGACATACATAAAATATAGATACATGTAAACCTATACATGTAAAATTTTTGCACATAGGAAATAATCTCATAAATTAATTTAATTAATTATGAGAAGGCCAATGCAAATATTAATTTTATTATTATGATCAATCCAATTGATCTTTATAATATAATTAATATAATCCTCTCTCTCCGGTGTGTATACTCCAAGTATACAGGTGATTCCTTAAGTCCGTGTTTAGACGTTCAATGTGTACGATTCCGTGGGCCCATCTTTATGTTGGCAGTGGGCCTATGGCCCAATTAAGATGGAGATGGCAGTCCAACTGAAATCATAACCCTGTAGTTTGAACTTGTATATCCCATGTCATTGATATCGGTGTCCAACACAGAGGCATGGATTGATAACCCTCTTTTGTGTCTGGACATTTACTTGATCCCGAATATACTGATGCTCACAAACAAGTTCCAACTTGTTTGGGTGTGGCCATACTCTTATCAGTCACATTGATCAAGAGGCCAGTGATATCTTCTCAATGGACTACTGAGTGACATATCCCTTCTGCATATCCATAGCACTGCCATACTTAGTGACATACCCGAAAGTACCCATACTTGGCATCCTATTACAGGCCTTTTAGGCATACCCCTAAGTATGCGACCTCGCATGCAACACCATCATATGGTCAGGTCAAAGGATCCATACAAGTACTACACAAGAATCACTTGTGATACTATACCATGTCGATTTCTCGTTTAGTGGATCTATCCAGTACCATGCCCCTTTTGCATGTACCCATTAACTTGGTAGACATCCCATGTCCAATGACCGGTAAGACACCGCCATATAACCAGGTTAATGATAGTCTCTAGTTCCATTCATTCCCATGACTGGAACAGACTACGGATCTCTTTATGGTCATATCGTTTTCCCTATCCATGGTCTTACTGCCAAGTGCATGACACTTGTCAACATGGGTATGGATATGCCCATTGGATACTTTATTTAAAATACTGCACAAGATATATATAATAAATGAATTAATGCCTTTATTAATGACACAAACTATGTATAATACATGAATGCAATAAATGTACAATAAAATACAAGGTACAATGCCTCGGGACTAGGGCATATCCAACAGACCCATCGATGGAGACGTTAGTCCGGCTCCTTAGCTAATCAAACCAATTCGATGTGGGGCGGCTCTAAGATGTGAGTCATCCTAGCCATCAAGTACATCACGAAGTGAGACCCATACAAGGGCCAGAATGTGTAAAAGTCAAAGAAAGTAACCCACAAACAGGTCAATACATCACAAGTGGAAACACGGAGATGTAGGCCTAAGGAGGTACAAAGCCGACATCATCATCATCATCTCCGTCATCTCCTAGCTCCTCGGTCGGGTTCTCCCTCACATGCTTACCCGTAATCCCTATCTGGGCCTCCGAATCGTCCACCCAATCTCTGAAGGTCTGATTTATGATCTCTAACTTTGTGACCCGTCAATAAAACTGGTCAACCTCTACCCTCAAACGAACGGACTCACGGCGCTCAACCCCAATCATCTTCTGCACCAAGAAAAGCATAAAAAACATCATAAATCATATGCAAATGCATCCAAAACATACATATATACAGTACATTTAAAACACACACATTCATGCACACATGCATCAAAACCAATCTAAGTACAGGTACTTATCATCATCATGAGTACTCTGAAAGTAGAAATAGCCCGGCACTGGGGCATTCCCTCGACAATATCAAAGCCATTTAGAGCTGCACGGCTCTAACTCCAAGGTAAGGAAGTTTCCTCGACTTCTCATAATTTCTGTTTACATCAATATAATCCCAAGAAGGGTATTCCTTGCCATCAAGCCGTATTTATTCTTGATTGAAAGGGCAAAAATTTTTGTTTCCAAAAGTATCGATCAAGGAATAAATATGCACTCCCGATCCAACTTCAATGGTACACTCCACCACAGAGGGTCGATTTCAATGGTACACTCTACCACAAAGAGTTGATTTCAATGTTACACTCCACCACAGAGAGTCGATTTCAATGGTACGCGGTATTCAGTCTGTATTCATTCTTGATCGAAGGGACAAAAATTTTTGTTTTCAAAATTATCGATCAAGGAACGAATACATACCCCAAACAACTTTAAAACTTCAAAAGAGAATATCAAACTTCTCAAACCACCATAGCATCTTTCCCCAGCCACACAAGTTTCACGGGAAACACTATTATCCTTTCCTTCAGTGACACAAGCCCCACTAGAGGTGAAATGACCAAAATACCCTTCCTCCAAAGGACACCAACTCTCCAAACTACAAAATTACCAAAATACCCTTCACTTTCATGAACATCAATTCACAAGGAGAACTAAGGCTGAGCATCGATCGGTTCGAACCGAATTGTCGGTTAACCGAACCAGAATATATATAATAATTAGAACCGAACCAAATCAAACAAGGACAAAACCGAACCAAACCGAACCAAAATTTTCAGTTCGGTTATTACCAAAATTTGTTATTTTAACCGAAAATATATAAAGAAAATATCTGTAAATGATTTTTAGGGCCATTAATTGAACCATTAATTCATAATTGAAGAACAACCCTATTAGAGAGTTTTAATTAACATTATTACAAAATACTAGCTACAAAAACTTAAGGACAATGTCATATTATGCTAGTATGATCATATAATCCCATACAAAATAAAAATTCGGTTCAGTTTTGGTTAAACCGAATTTTTTATGGACAAAACCGAACCAAACCGAATACCAAAATATTTATAAAACCAAACCAGAAAATATTCGGCAACCGAACCAAACTTTTTTTTCGGTTTGGTTCGGGATTGGTATTCGGTTTTACCGAATAGTGCTCACCCCCAAGGAGAACCAATCCAATATGGGCAAAGTCCTCTGCTTCGCAATGGAGTCGAAGCACGTCCCTGGAGCATCAACCTAATCTGGGCAAAGTCCTCTGCTTCGCAATGGAGTCGAAGTACGTCCCTAGAACATCGAATCAATTCGGGCAAAGTCCTATGCTTCACAATGGAGTTGAAGTAAGTCCCTAAAAAATCAAGTTAACTTAGGCAAGACCGCTGTTTCACACAGACATCGAAACAAGTCCCTGAATCAACTCAAATCGGGCTAGACCAATGTTTCACACAGACGTCGAAACAAGTTCCTGAAGTCAACACAGTTCCATCTGTGACACAAGCACCACGGAGAGTCAACTCAAGCTAGATGTTGTTTCGTGCAGATATTGAAACAAATCCTTGAACTCAATTCAACTCAAGCAAGATTTTCCTCCACACAAACATCGAAGCAAATCCTTGAATTCACTTAACTCAAGAAAGATTTTCTTCCGCACAGACATCGGAGCAAATCCTTGAATCAAATCAACTTAAGCAGTCTTTATTCAGCACAGACAGCGGAACGAGTCCTTAAATCAACCCAACTCAAGCACCATCAACCCGAGACACGTTCCACAGCTGGACGCCAGGTACGTTCCCTTTTCTTTTTCTCACCACTCTCTCTATTGCGAGACCAAACTCAATTCCGGCACAACAGCCTGATCAAGTCGACTTTGGTCACGCGAGGGGCAGCCTGTGAGTACGGGTTTTTTCCCGACCTTGATGATGAAAGCCTTCATTACCTTTTTCATGGATAAACATGAAGCAGGTTCAGAACGACTAGAATGATGTTGGAGATATCCCAGATGACCCCGAATGTGTGTGACAAGTCTTGGTACGAAATCCCGAAGAAGGTCGAGTGAGCGTTTCAAAGAACCAAAGAGAAAAACGAAAAAATGTGAAAATAGGCAAGTCTGGCCATTATAGCCGCTCGACTATAGTACCTACAGCCGTGCGGCTGTAATCACCAGATTTCCTAAATAAGCAAAAATCAGTCATTTATTCGGATTTTAACCATATTTTGGGCGATATAAAAGCAATAAAAACAAAAGAAAAGGGTGGGGGGCAGTCTCATACTTATTTCCCTAAATTCATTCTAAAAAACATTCAATCTTAATCTTAATCCATAGAAAGCATTAAGGTTCTTAAAGAAATCAAATTTGGGTATAATTCTGATCGACTTGGCATTTGTTCGGGTCGATTCGGGGTTTGTTCGAGTTTTCGCAATTTTGGGTTATTCGTGATTTCGAGGCGTTTTTCAGCGATCAAATCCATTTCTTGTGATCTAAAATGCAGGAATACAAACAAGGTATACTCTGAGAGGCCTTAAAAACCCCTTTTGGTTTGTTTTGGGTGTTATTTGTTTGTGATTTTGTGTTTTTATCAAATCTGGAAGTGAACCTAACTATAGTCGCCTCGTTTGATGGTTATAGCCGTGCGGTTGTAACCTACAGTGGCGCGGCTGTAATCTATAGTGGAGCAGCTATAGTCTTTTATTACAGCCACGTGGCTGTAACCTACAATGGCACAGCTGTAACCTATAGTGGCGCGGCTATAAGCAGAAGCTCTGAGTGTCTTAAATCGACGGATAACGCTTCCATTTTCAAATCAATTGTGTTTTTCATGAATATTATCGGACAAATTACATCCATATATGTTTAGATTCACGGTTTTCGGGTTATTATTAATGGATGTGAGATTGAAGTTTGGTGATTTCGGGTTTTAGGGATTTCCAGACTCATTTGATCCGATCTAGATCTGTTTTTGTGGAATTTCATGAGTTTCCAGAAATTCCAGATTACCCAAAATCATCAAAGTTCTATAACAATTTTCAAAACGAGAAAGAAAACCGAACAGTTGATTCTGGAGCACTACAGCCGCTCGACTGTAGGTGTTACAGCCGCGCGATTGTAATCCATAGTGGCGCAGCTGTAGTCTTCTGATTATAACCGCTCGGCTGTAGTTTGAGAAGCAGAATTACAGTTTTGTCCTTTTAGGCCTCTAACTTGTAATTTTGTGTCTCCTTTCTGTTCAAAACGGATTTTTGGCGTGTTTACATTTTCAAACCTTAGATGGATGTTTGATTTAGGCCCACTCACGAATAGAACCCCCGGGTTCCAGGATCTCTGGCCCACTAAAAGTTGGAAAATGCATGTAAAATGAGCCAAATTGTTTTCAAAATTGATTTTTCAGTCATAAAATCTACAGGGCGTTTCAATAAAATGTTTTCCAAGTCTAATTGAGTAGTCATCCGGACTTCTCGATTATCCCCTCTATGCATGATCCCGTTTCCCAAAATACCCCTATTCTATCTTATGTGAGTCCTTAATGTGCTTTATTTACTTGTACTAACTGTATTTGGATGCAGCTTTTATTTTTCATTTTTGATGTATTTAATAGATTATCTCGTGTATTAAGGCGATTGTACTTTTTAGATTATCGTGTATTATAGGCGGTTGTAAATGGTGAGGATGAGAGTTTTTCTTTTTATGGGTTGTATAATTTAGCCACTACTTTACTTTTCCTGCACTTTTACTTTTCTGTGCTTTATTTATGATTTATTTATATCATGTGTATGAGCATTAACTAAGAATAAAGGAAGATAAAATGGGTAGATTTAAGTGAATGTTATATCATGTTATGAAATAATAATTGAAAATAAGTGAGGATTAGTAGATGTGTTGTCTGAACCTTGAATCTCTGGATTAGGTACCGCGTCTACACTTAGTAGGGAGCTGTACTGGAATTTCTCGGATGCGCTGATCCGGGTGGCAACTCTGTATCTAATCTCGAAATTTAGGTTTCGAGATCTTTAAGTTTAAATTGGGCTTTTCTAAAAAACCTATTTTCCAAAATTCACACTTAAGATCAAGTTTTCTATAAAAAGGGTTTTCCAATAAAATGAAAGGTTTTCCTTAAGGAAGACTAAAACCCATTTTCAAAACCATACATACTCACACTCGAAAAGAAAATCCCCGATTCCCTCTTCGCCCGTGCTTTCCAAAAAAGGTCGTCCGCTCGCAACTGACCCATCATCTACCATTACACATGGCATGATTTTATCCATGATGTTAGCTTTTACATAAATGGCCTTGTTGTGTGCTTTTCCTCCATCCAGAAGATCTTTCTTAAAAAAGATAATATCAGGATGACTAGGGTTAATCCTATCAAGCAAACAACACATTGCTTCTGGAGATGTGATTGGAGAAACTTCAATCTCAAATAACTTCTTCACTAATTTCTTTATAAGCTAGCTTAAGCTGGAGTCTTCTTTAACTATGAAATGACCAAGTCTTCCTTCTCAACTTCCTTTGGAGATGACACACTACCTGACCCAGTCATTGGAGCTTTGTCTTTTTGCTAAATAACAAGCCGATACACCCTACCACTTTTTGTCACATTTCTGACTTTAAGAGCCTTCAGTTTCTCAACAGCTAATGGATTAACTGATTCACTTCCACCATATTCTTCATATTCATCTTCTGAATCAAGATCATTTAAACTCACTAGTATAACTTCTTATTGTTCTGTAGACTTCCCACACTCTGATTCTGCTTTAACTTCATTAGTTATCACACAGTGCACACTAGGATTTGGTTGCAGAATCTGAGCAAAGACAAAGTTAGCTGGCAGCCCTGACTACATCGTATTGACTTATTTTTCAAACTTTGGCAATGGATTAGTCTTGGTGCTGGGCTTTGCAGGTTCGTGCAATGTTCCTTTATCTATCAATTTTTGAATACCATTTCTCAACTTGTAACAGTTATTGGTTCTGTGACCAACAACTATATGATATGTGCAAAAATTATCTCTATTTACATTTGTTGGCTTCTTAAACGGCTTTAAAGAATTCAATAAGCCTTCATTTTTGTAAAAATCCTAGATAGGGACAAAGTCCAAGGAGAGATGCCTTAACTTCCTAGATTCCTTTCTTAACTACCCTATTGTTGAGACACTACACCCACTTCTACTTACTTTACTTCTGATGACTATCCAACTTTACTTGCGGAACTAGAACCAGATCTGCTACTTGACCCAGCCGAGGTTGTTGATATGTACCGTGAACTAAACTTAGTACTTTTGCCACCTCTGTGACTTACAACCTTCTCTTCTTAATCTCTTTCAACTTTGCTTGCCATGTTGTACACTTTACTAAGCTCATTGAATGTATGAAACTTCATATTATTTCTATACACATCCCTGCTATTGTCAATCAACTTTTGGATCAGTTCATCCTCATCAGGGTGATTTTTCAATAGAATCATTTTATTCATCCATCTTTGATAGTACTCATCAAAAGATTCATTTGGTTTTTGCTTTATCATTTCCAAATCATACAGCGTAACTTGAATCTTTGTGTTGAAACTATAGTACTTGATGAAAGTGGTAGACAAAGCTTTCCAATCTAACTGTATTTCTTTAGACAATGAATTAGACTCGGATAATGCACCTTTTTTTAGTACAGTTGGAAAGAGATTAATCAATTACTGCTTCATAGCACCCGCCGTTAACATCACATAAGCATACAGATTCATATGAGTTATCGGAGAACTAATACCCTTTTGTGTAGAAATCTTCGGTATTAGAAACCTGATAGGGAAGGTATCAATGCTTTTGTTAATCATGGCATCTATATTCACACCTTTCTTGGATCACATACTGATATTTGCTTCTTTCTTTAATTCAGAAACTACCTCATCTAACTCTGTGCACTTTGCCCCTAATGTTTTTTCCATTGCAACCTCAATTTCTTGAAGCTTTTCCACACTAGAAAAAATGTCACCCCTAGACTAGGATGACTTCGCTATCTTCTCCTTTCCTGGTCTAGTGACACTATTATCACCTCCCTCTTTCACAACATATCTCAGCTGTTCCTTCAGAATATCATAGAAATCCTATGACTTCATGAAGTCCTTCAGAATATCAGCAACATTTGATGTTTGGTTTGCCATCTCAAGTTCCTCAACAAACTCTATTTCACTTTTAGTTTCAACTGTCACTGATTTCTCTTTAACCCTTACAGACTCAACTTTCTTCTTACACCAATCCAATTTCTTTCTTAATGAACTCCCTAATTGAAACTTCTTTCTCTCTAACCTCTTGCCCAGCTTTCTTTTCCATGTAAAATCTATTTCAAATCACACATGAAACATTAGGAATGTGATTCATGATGAATGAATGAAATGATGACGTGAGGAAAATCGAACAAATGAATGAATGAATGAATGTATACATATATACTTGAGATGAAGTGAAATGTCATGAAATTTGGTTGAATAAACATAATATAGTGTACCATGTATGGGGCTTTAGGTAAATGAAATTTGGTTAAATATACATGATATTATGTACCATGTATAAGGCTTTGGGTAAATGAATAAAATAAATTCATTCGGGGTTTTTGTAATAAATGTATAGAGCAGATCTTATACGGGGCCTTGATATATGTGAATAAAAGGACTTTGAATATATGTGTAGAGCTGGTCTTGTACGAGGCTTTGGATTAGTGTATAGAGCTGGTCTTATATGAGGTTTTGGATATGTGTATAGAGCTGGTCTTATACATGATTTTGGATATGTGTATAGAGTTAGTCTTATACTGGGTTTTGGATTGTGTATGGAGCTAGTCTTATACGGGTTTTAGATATGTGTATAGAGCTGGTCTTATACAGGCTTTGGATTTGTGTATAGGGCTTTGGATTTGTGATAGAGATGGTCTTATACAGGGTTTTGCATATATGTATAGAGCTGGTCTTATACAGGGCTTTGGATTTTGACACATTTTTGGCATATTTGTATGAATTTGACCGTTAATAGGAAGTATTTCGGCATATTTTATGGATTTGGAAAGGAATTTTGGCTATGCACAGATGGCATTTCAACCTATTTTGGGGATTTAAAGTTTTGGTGATTTAGGGTTTTAGTAATTTAGGGCTTTAGGTGATTTAGGGCTTTGGGTGATTTAGGGTTTTGGTGATGAAATGATACTATGTATAAATGCACAAAGTATGCAAATTCAAATGGTTTATGATAATGCAATATATGTAAATTCCTGCACATGGAACAAACATTAGAACATGCATAAATATGCACTCCCTTTTAACCTTATTTCTCCATGTTTAGTCGACACAAATCTTTCCTAGGAGTTGGTTCTCTTTATTATCAATGGGGAATAATAAAGGTCATCTCTTAACAGGTTAATGCAATTTGCGTTTTGATTTCCTAAGGGAGATTACTTCGGCTGCTTAATAAGGGCCAATTCAAAAGTCTCGAGTTGACATCAAGGTTCTCATAGCAGAATATACTTTTTACTTCTTCCTCATCAAGGGTACAAACGAAGGGATTCGTATGAGGCTATAAGTGATGTACCATTTTTGTGCCCCTAAGACTTGGCGGAACTTAGGCGACACTTAAACAACACATCGAGATTTAAAAGGGACCTTAAAAGTGTGTGTGCAAAGTGTTTCAAAGTGATATGATGCGATAAAAGACATTGATATAAAAATGTTAAAACATTTTGAATTGAGAATTTTTAGTGTTTGTCAATTTTTTATTTTGAAAATCAAAAACAAAATCCCCAGCAGAGTCGCCACTATAAGCGGATGATCCTAAAGAGCACGGGCCTCGCAACAAGGCTAGGAAGATTTTAAGTAAGTGAAAAGGGGTTTTATAGTGAGAACACGAACAAACTCGAATGCTCTCACTAAAAGTGACAGGAGTTGTCGCCCTACTCAGCTCAACCGGGAAATTGTGGTACAGCTAAAACGAGCTACGAATCGCTATACATTTTAGTCAGATTAGGTTTGGACAACTCACCTATTTCTTCTCAATTCAAAATGTGTTTAACATTTTATATCAATGTCTTTTATATTTCTATAGTTCATTTTATCTTGATTTATTAGCCAAACACAGACGAGGAATAATAAAATGTTGAAAGCAATATATAAATTCGGAAAGCAATAAATAAATTTGATAAATTTAAAATATATACAAACCGATCAAATGAATAACCTAGGGGATAGATTTAATAAAACGGGATTCGGGGTGTACAAATCTGTCTATATACAATATCTAAAAAATGAAAAGCTAGGCATACATCTACCTGCAAAACAAAGTTAGTACAAATAAATATATACACGTAGGACTCAAATGGACTCAGAATAGGGTAGATATCTTGGGGTGTGAAATGGTAGAAATAGGGAAATTTGATAAATTCATCCGATTTGACCTAGAAAATGTTTTAAAATGTGGTTTGATGAGACTAAAAATTCATTTTGAAAATGGTTTTGTACGGTTTATTATTTTCATATACAAAATATCGGTATGTAGTCAAGAAACTGGTGTTTCTATCATTGAACTGATTTATGAAAATAAATATGGAAATTAAATCTAAGTCAAAATGATATGCAAATGTATGAAAAATACATAAAAATGCATTTCTAGAATCAAGGCGATGGCCTTGCAGGTGTAAGAGCAATAGTTGTGCAGCTATCATAATACTCGTACGGCTCTGGTTTTGAATAAGCCAGAGAAATAGCTAAAAATTTGAAATTGCTAAATTCTAAAATAAACAATAGCCGTACGGTTCATGGAAGGATAATTGTGCAGCTGTAGCAATAGTCGTACAGCTCTCATTACATCCATACGACTCCGGTTTACTAGAAACATAGAAAAATAAAGCAAGATGAAATGAATGCAAAAACATACTAATTCAACCTAGAAAGCGATAAATAGGTTTAAGGCCTCCTAAAATTACCTTTTAGTTATTTATCAAGTGTTCAATTTCAAAGGTTACCGATGCTTGAGCTTGAATCTGGATTTAAACCAAGCTTGAAACCTTGAACCAAAACTAGAAATCTCCTAGATTGAGCTCCAAATTTCACAATTCCAGCAACCAAATAAGTCTTTAAAGGCTTAGGTTCGGTTTGGAATGTGAATTTATGAATAAATTCAGTGAATTTGTGGTTTGATTGATTGATTTTGATTTGTGAAATTTTTGAGAATTTTGTTCTTTCTTTTTTGATTTCTTTACTTAATTCTCTGGTTAGTTCTTTCCTTAGTTGTTAATTCCCTCTTTCCAGAGCTTCCTTCAGTCCAAGACCCCTAATCCTCAGGATTAATGGAAATTAAGGTGTCAAACTCGTAATCCAATAGCTATCCATCTCTATGCAAAATTTTGGTGATACATCAACAGCCATGCGGCTATCGAGTAACAGTCGTGCAGCTAGAGAGTAACAGCCGTGCGGCTATCCAATCAATAACCATTCGGCTCTTCCTATGGCCTTACGGTTGTTCTCTCAGTTTTAGCCCTAATTCTTCAAATCTCCCAAATTGAGCTCCAAATGCAATTCCAGCAACCAAATAAGTCTCTAAAGGCTTAGGTTTGGTTTGGAATGTGAATTTATGAATAAATTCAGTGAATTTGTGGTTTGATTGATTGATTTTGATTCGTGAAATTTTTGAGAATTTTGTTCTTTCTTCTTTGATTTCTTTACTTAATTCTCTGGTTAGTTCTTTCCTTAGTTGTTAATTCCCTCTTTCCAGAGCTTTCTTCAATCCAAGACCCCTAATCCTCAGGATTAATGAAAATTAAGGTGTCAAACTCATAATCCAATACCTATCCATCTCTATGCAAAACTCTGGTGATATATTAACAGCCATGCGACTGTCGAGTAACAGCCGTGCAGCTAGCGAGTAACAGCCGTGCGGCTATCCAATCAATAACCATTCGGCTCTTCCTATGGCCGTACTGTTCTTCTCTCAGTTTTAGCCCTAATTCTTCAAATTTTTCTTGGTTTCAAGTTTCAAGTCTGTTTGAATCTGAATCCTTGCTCTCAAATCGATTTTCATGATGATCAATAAAAGTGGATAACATTTTGGTATTTTATCATCATTGAGGTCGAAAAAAGCCGGTGCTCACACCAAGAAGCAATAAATAGATTTAATCAAAATTAACTTTGGAGTGTTTTCTAGTGTAAAATGCAAAGAAAATTGATTACTGAAGCTTGAATTTCTGATTAAAAGAATTTGAAACTTTGATTCTTAAAAGCTTGATTTCTCCAAAATTAAACCCCAAATCCTTCAATCCCAGCAATCAAACAAGTCTCTAAAGGCTTAGGTTTGGTTTGGAATGTGAATTTGTAGCTAAATTTGGTGAATTTATGGTTTGATTATTGTTTTGGGTTTTCAAATTTTGAGAATTTGTGTTTTTTTCCCCTTTCTCTTAATCCTTCTCTTGTTAATTGTTAAATGTTAATTCCCCACTTTGTTACTCTCTAATCTTTCATTATTGAACCCCTTTTAATCCAAAAAAACCTATACTACAGATGATTAGTGGAAAATAAATGTCCTCTCCAACAAGCCACACCTGCCTCTGTTTCATGCATTCTGGTGACGTATTGATCACCGTGTGGCTATGCCGTCAACATTCGTGCGACTGTAATACCTACAACCCTTCAATTATAACCATAGTCATATGGGTCCTCTTCCTTTCTAGCCCTAATTCTTCAAATTCATCATGGTTTCAAGTTTCAAGCTCATTTGAAACCGAATCCTTGCTTCTCGAATCGGTTTCAACAGTGATTCTAAAAAAAAGGTTAACCGATTTGGTTTTCATTATAAAAATCATAAAACTCCAACTCTCATAAATACATCTACATTTGATATATATCGAGGATCCAGTCCTCCCTATATCCACCTATTACAATAATTTGGATTTACATCGTTATAATAAAACCATGTACAATAATTGTTCATATAAATTAGGTACTTTCCATTTTAATATTTGTTAGGCTGCTTAGGCACTAGTTCAAGCTATCTTACTATTTATTATTACATGCTTATAGTGTTAATTAGTCTCTGAATTACACTAATTTGAGTCCATTTCTTACATATGTTTATAGTGTTAATTACTAGGAAGGAAGTTGGTTTATGCTTGTACACTGATTTGCTTTGCTTTTACAGCTTTTAGTTATTAGCAATCCAAAGGCAAATAGCTTTGTAGATTCAGACAGATATGAATTTTAACTCAGAACTCAATAGACATGGGAAGTGCTAAAATTCAAAGTTTAAATTATATTAAAACATGTTCATATGTGTGATATAGTAATGTTTAAGTAGATTTTTACACTTTTGCCTATAGTTTATTAGGGGTTGGATTTTTGGATGTGCTTTCTTTTTCAAAGTTATGCTTAGCCTAACATTACATCTTATTAATCCACCTCATATTTAGACTATAGATTAGCCTACCTAAATTTTATCAAAATAATTGTCATTCTTTTGAAGAAAAACAAAATTTTGCATCAAAACCAATTGCTTTGATTTTGATGAGAATCAGAATGAATAACACATTCTGCAATTTTTAGTTTTTCTGTTTTATAGATGCTTGTTCAAGTATTTATCTTCAGGACTCGCATGTATCATTAAATTCACATGTATCACTAGATTCTTGATATTTATCTATCACATATATCACTAGATTCTTGATATTTGTCTAGTGATTGTCAACACATTTACCTTCAAGTATTGAATAGAGAGCAAGAAAATGGTTGCTTTATCTCTTATATTAATTTTGATGTGCTAAACCTTTGTAATTTTGTATAGTATTTGTCATTTTCTCTTTGGTTTTTGTAATCTAGTTCTTGGGAGCACTAATTAACTTTAGTAACTCGTGACTTTTGCTAACTCGAAAATCATCAATTACCTCTCTAATTAGCTAGCTAGACATTAGATATACTCCAACTTAGATGTAACTATCTGTGTTTTTGGAGTTATAACTTTTGAATGTTAACTTTTTGCTAAGTTGGAAACCACCCATAAAGTCAATGTTATTATTTATTTTTTATGGCTTATAGATTATTTTTTGTTTTTATATTTAGTATAATAAATATTTACTTTGTTAGCTACTTCCTTGATTTTATGTACAAAACATGTGAAAAAAAATAATCAATGGGATAAATTAAAAACATGATATAAAAAGAATAAAAAAAGGTGAAACAACTATTTATGAATTGTTGTTAGAAAATAGAAATTTCTCATGCCAAAATGAAAATTTTGAAGGACTACTTCTAATGGAGAAGACCGTCAAAAATATCTTATCATCGTTAGAATATTCTGACGGTGAGCTGTCAATAAAAGCATCACAAACTTCTGATGATATTTTTGTCAGAAAAGTCATTAGTGATTCTGACGAATATTTGATCCATAACCGTAAAAAATGTGTGTGTCAAACGTTTGTCAGTAAAGCTAGTGATGTGCGTTTTTCTGAACTTTTTTGGAACGTAAAAAATTATGGCAATAAAGCAAATTTTTAACCAATTTTCCATGTATAGTGAGGAATTTTGCCTTCAAAATTTCAGATTTTTCTTGTAGAGATAAAAATCGAGCAACTAATATTATGAATGGTTATTTACAAAGAGGCCCATCATTAAGTTGTTTATGAACAACTAAAAAAAGACAAACTGAGAATGCTTTTAATAGTACTTAATAGAGCCGAAGCGAAAGGTTACGATGTATTCGGTGATTAGAGCTTACGATGCCACATATCTCCCACTTCTAATATAGTCCTTAGAAACTTTAGGAATTTCAATTAAGAAAGAGTCTCTTTCATTGAAAAAGCTATCATTAAAAGCGGGTCGAATAACGAACTAGTAAGGCTACCGGTTTGCATTTCGATCAATTTGAACCAGTGGTTTAACTGAATGTTTTTTAAAATATTATTCAATTACAAATATTATTAAATTTAGTTCAATCGACCAGTTCGACAGTTTAAACAAACCAGAATTTTTAATCAAACTGACTGGACCCATGGCCAGCTTCATGGTCTAACTGGTTGGTCATGTATGATTTTGATAACATTGGAAAAAGCTTGAGCAATGCTTGCTTCAATAAGACAGGACACAAAGGCCCACTTAGCTCATATAAATGACCCACTACTATCCCTGATGATCCATCCATGGTCCGCCGTCGTCTTTTTGTAAACTTGAGCGTGCTAGTAATTTAGCAGGAAAATTACAAAGATAAATTGAAATCTAACTTTTATCAAGCAATTGAAAATAAGTTTAAGGACTAAAAGCTTGAGGTTTCGTAATTAAATTTATCGAACTAGATTAATTAATATAACAATGCCAAAATAAACTGTTGGAATGGAAATATGGCTTGAATTGAACTGAGTTTGCAAAAAATATAACTTACAAAGTGAAAGAATATATATTGCTGAGGATTCTCCTAAGGATTCTCAAAAAATGACTAAGGATTCTCTAAGAGAAAAATGCTTGAAATGAATAAAAAATTAGAAATGAAAATTTGACTCTGTTTGAGTTGAGTTGAGTTGATGATGTCTAGGATTTTTCTTCTGCCTTCGACTTTGGGTTTTAAAGGGAAAAAAAACTGCTCCTTTTTGCACGTAATATACCACTTCTCCATTTTCTTTACTTCTTTACATTATAACTTCCCATTAGCCAAATTACCACTTTGTAAAACAAGTGCCAAAACCTTTCCACTTCCTGGCTCTACATTCTTCAAATAAAAAACTTCCCAGCAGAGCAACCAACTCCCGAGAAACAACTAACTAACTAATTAATAAATCAATTAACTAATTAATTTCAAAAATTAGGCAAAAAAAATTAATTAGGCCAGAAATTAAAACCGGTCTAATTAATTTACACGTCTAACAAGGTTCAATAAAGATTGCTCTATCGGATTCAGTGGAGACACGAAGCTATTTTTATCATATAACTCAAACATTAAAATGAAATTTGAGTTGAGAGAATCGTACAATTTATAAGGACCAATTTGGAAGGTTTGTATGGGTCCAGCTCACATAAATTTTAAATTATAAAACTATCGTACAATAAAACAAAAAGTTTGCATGGGTCAAGACCAATTTATGCCTCAAAGTGCTACCGTTCGATCTTGTAGTAAATTGATAAAAGTCAACTTTTTTTATCATCAACTTGGCATTTGAGATTTGAACACAAGATCACCCAGTAACAATTTATTGGGATGTACCAATTAAGCTACGTTTTGTTTAAAAAAAAAATTTAGTTGGACTAATTTTCAAAACTCAATATTTTTAAAACTATTATCAATTAAGAGGTAAACTTCGTGTTCTAAATTTACGTTCAATAAAATTGTAACTGTAATTGTTCATTCTCAATCACTTGTCCTACTAATTAGTTGTATAATATTTCGGGAAAATCTGTTATAAATTGATATGGGAGCTTCATATGCAGCATAATGAGTATACAACATGTTTTTGGCAGCTCAATCATTAAACACAAAAAAAGAATCAACTTTATGATCCTCATTGCATTACGCCATTTAATGTTTAAACCCTATTTATTTATTGACTCACATCTTTATTTTTCGATTTTGTTTTTCTTTCTTCCCCTAATCATCCCATGCCAAAAAGCTTATTTTTCAATTATTATCCAAAACAGAATTTGATTTTCCATTTCTTACTTTTTCGAAAAAATAAAAAAAAAAAAATTTGCTGACATGAAAAAAAAAAAAAAATAATAAGAGAGGGCGCTTTATTTGACGAAGGAAACCAAAAGCCGATTATCGAGAGTAGGATAAATTGATACTCGCGTTTTCCTGCTAAACTAAGGCGTTTAGATGCCCCCATATGATGCTGTCTACCGCGAGTTAAAGCGAATACACAGCACTCGCGCGTACTAAAGACACAACCTTATCTCTACCATGGCATTTTCGTAATATCCCCCAACGACTAATGGCATTTGTCTGACAAATCATTACTGGTCTCTTCGAAAGCAGAGATGGGGACACATGCATGACACGAATATCAATGGCCGAGATTGTCTCAACTTTATCATCAGATCTCAAATCACCGTTAGATCTCAAACCCCAAGTTAGCCATGGTTAAGAACCACAGTTGCAAAATTTAACCCTTGGTTTTAGTTGTCCTGAGTTAAACTCAAAGCACAAATGAGTGTGTTTTTGTGTTTCTGAGAGAGAGAAGATAAGAGATGAGAGAAGTGTCTGTACATGTTCTCTCTCTGCTGCTTCAATTCCTATTAGTGGGTATTATTATCATTAGATTTTGATGGAGTTAAGATTTTCCATATAGGGAAGTTCTAGATTCTCAGATCTGGTTTTTTTCTACCCAATTTCTCTAATCATCACTCTTTTTTTTTTGATTCGATTTAGACATGATCATCGATAAACCTACCAAGTGTTTTCCGTCACTTTCTCGGGAAAATTCTAGCTCTTTCTCTTTTTCTCTCGACAACCATTTGTAGCTGTTCTTGCATCTCCAGATCTGCCGTTGTAATTGAAGATCTAGCTAAATTTTTTTAAAGCTCCAGATCTGGTTCGTTTTCTTCTGGATCAAAAATCTTTCTCTCTCTCTGTCTCTCCGTTTAGATTGGAAAAGGATTTTACCCAATTTTTAGTTTGAGTATGAATTATTTTCCAGACGAGGTATTAGAACATGTGTTCGATTTTGTAACATCACACAGAGACCGAAACGCCGTGTCTCAAGTCTGTAAATCATGGTATAGGATTGAAAGCTGTAGCAGGCAGAGGGTATTCATAGGGAATTGCTATGCTGTGAGTCCAGAGAGAGTGCTGAGGAGATTCCCTAGTCTAAAGTCTATTACTTTGAAGGGGAAGCCTCATTTTGCTGATTTCAACCTTGTTCCACATGATTGGGGTGGCTTTGTTTACCCCTGGATTGAAGCTTTTGCACGCAACAGGGTTAACCTGGAGGAGCTCCGCCTCAAGAGGATGGTGGTTTCCGATGATAGCTTGGAGCTGCTGTCTAGGTCTTTTCTCAATTTCAAGTCTTTGGTTCTTGTTAGTTGTGAAGGTTTCACAACTGATGGCCTTGCCTCTGTTGCTGCCAATTGTAGGTAATACTAATGATATATACTATCGTTCTATTATTTGATTTAACTTTATATATGTACTTAAATCCATGGTGAATCACTAAATCTAGGAAAGATTTGTCATCCTAATGGATCTATTTTTGTGGTTTTGTCACAGTAGTTAGATAGATTGTTTTTTTCCTTGTTTGTGAAGTTGAAAGTTGTATTCTTTTATTACTTTAACATTTTTCAATTCATTGTCTTTCTTATTTTATTTGGTCAAGATTGTCAGGTTGTCAATAAATCCAGTGGATTTGTTTACTGTATGTAATTAACGTTCAATTATGTTCCGGGTGGATGCACTGTTTTGTTTAAATTTTTGGAACTCCCTTTGTTCTTTTTTGTCAATTTGGTATAACCCTCATTGTTAGTTTTCTCTAGTGGCCTGGATGTTTTCAATTCCTGCAGTTTTTGGATATGTGACATGATGTTTCTATTACACTAGTAAAATTTCAACAACTGCCATTCATCATGTTGCTAGCCTTACCTTATAGCAAGAAATGTGTCATTGGAAGATGTTGTGGACTGCAGATTTGGAGTTCCGGTTGACTAATTAGTTGTGTGCTTTGTAAATTTCTACGTTTTTCTCAATTCTCTCCAGGTTTCTTAGGGAGCTAGACCTGCAAGAAAATGAAGTTGAGGATCATAGAGGCCATTGGCTTAGTTGTTTTCCAGACAACTGTACATCCCTTGTATCGCTTAATTTCGCGTGCCTCAAGGGGGATATTAATTTAGGAGTTCTGGAGAGACTTGTAGCAAGATCTCCAAATCTTAGGAGCTTGAGGTTAAACCGTGCAGTACCACTCGATACGCTGCAAAAGATATTGATGCAAGGGCACGGACTAGTGGACTTGGGTGTAGGATCTTATGTGCATGATACGCATTCTGAAACCTACAATAAGCTAGTGACTGCCATTCAAAAGTGTGAATCAGTCAGGAGTTTGTCAGGGTTTTTGGACGTTGCACCTCACTGTCTGCCAGCCTTTCACTCAATTTGTCCGAATCTCACCTCGTTGAACCTAAGTTATGCTCCCGGAATTCGAGGTAGTGACCTTATGAAACTAATTCGGAGCTGCAGGAAACTTCAGCGTTTATGGGTATGTTCCTGTTAACTTATAATGTTTAGGAGACTCGGGATTTCACTGACCTGTTGACCTTACAGGTGTTTTTCTGATCTGTGCAGATTCTGGACTGTATTGGTGATAAAGGACTAGAAGTTGTGGCTTCCACATGCAAGGACTTGCAAGAATTGAGGGTTTTCCCTTCTGATCCGTTTGTCGGGAATGCAGCGGTGACAGAAGTAGGCCTAGTTGCGATTTCCAGTGGTTGCCCCAAGCTTCATTCCATTTTGTACTTTTGTCAGCAGATGACAAATGCAGCCCTAATAGCTGTAGCTAATAACTGCCCCAATTTCACCCGCTTCAGGTTGTGCATCCTTGATCCCACAAAACCGGACGCTGTGACCATGCAGCCATTGGATGAAGGTTTTGGGGCAATTGTTCATTCATGCAGGGGACTCAGGCGGTTGTCAATGTCTGGCCATCTAACTGACCAAGTTTTTCTCTACATTGGTATGTATGCTGAGCAGCTTGAAATGCTTTCGATAGCCTTTGCTGGGGATAGCGACAAAGGGATGCAGTATGTGTTGAATGGTTGCAAAAATCTACGTAAGTTGGAGATCAGGGACAGCCCTTTCGGGAATGCAGCACTTCTAATGGACTTGGGGAAGTATGAGACAATGCGATCCCTTTGGATGTCGTCCTGTGAAGTTACTCTTGGAGGCTGCAAGACAGTTGCAAAGAAGATGCCACGGTTGAATGTGGAGATCATGAATGAAAATGAGCATGCAGATTTTACTGCAGATGATGAGCAGAAAGTAGATAAATTGTATCTATATCGGTCTTTGGTAGGGCGAAGAAAAGATGCACCGGACTACGTCTGCACGTTGTAGTTGAATCTGGGATATGTATTTTTTATTGCTTTGTCTAGTATTATTTTCCTTGTTATTGAATAGCACTGTTCTTTTTTAGCCCAGCTGATGTTATGGATTTTTTTAGCATTGTGTTCTAGACGTATGCTGCTATATTCAATTTGAAGGATTTGCAATTTGTAATCTTTGTTATAAAGAGAACCACGTTGGCATTGGCAACAAAATCTATCGTATAGCATATGTTTTCTCAAACAGTCGGAAGTGAGTATGATCAATAAGAAAAAAATTTGTTATGTATGTCTGCCTTTTTGCTTAGAAAACTTACAAAAATTGTTAGAGGAATTAAAGGTAAATGAAATGATTTGCAATCATTTAGATTGAAATAATCTAAATCTGAGTCTTGCATGAGTAATGCAAAGTCCAATGTTAGTTGCTGAAAAACCTTCATCGTTACTGCGACGTTCACACTACGACTTTTCCACTACTTGATGCACTAGCTAATTCAATCAATCAATTTAAATATTTGAATAACTTTTTTTTTACAGAAAATATTTGATTACTTAAAATTAGGAGCCAGACAAAAAACAATTAATCAACTAAGCCTAATAGCAAATTTTATGGTGGTAACAACATACCCCCTGAGCTTGTTATTTAGTATAAATAGCACGCTCATAGTAAAATATTTCAAATTTTCTGATAGATCCATAGCCATTAAAATATCACATTGTATTAGATTTTTATTAAGATTAATCTATAAATTTATTAGCCCATGTTTCGTTATCACAAACCTTAACCTTTATGCATAATTATAAAGATGTTAGACTTGGATAATATGTTTAATCAACATTATCTCCATTTTTCCATCTCCTCTTTTAAAATTAAAAATCATTTCTTTATGTATTTCTTTCCTTCCAAATGAAATTTGTAAGTATATTTTTTTTTTCTATTTTCATTTTTTTTCCTTACATTATTGCTGTGCAAATGCAACATAAATTCTGTTACTTCTTATTTTTTTACACTGATACTATACTTATAATGCGCTTATACCAAATATATACTGTGAAAAAATTATTCCTCATTATTTTTCAGTACAAATACTACACTTGTACTACTTGAACAATAAAGCTAAAAAAACTTCCATACGACGTCATCCTAGCATCACCTTTCATATTTTTAGGAGCATATTTCTCTCTTATAGAAACAAAACAAAAGATAAAAAAATATACCATGCATTGCAGCTTTACCATTTATTTTTACAAATACGTTGTTGGGTTGTATTAATGTTTCAGGCTTATCTTGTAAAAATACCATCAAATTTTTATTAAACTCGCAGTCAGCTATATCATTTAACTGCTAAAGTTTCCTTTTACATTATGTTAACATTTCCAAAAACGCCAAAATAAACCAATGCACGTCTTTTTTTAGTGTAGCTCTTGGACCAAGGCGCTTGCCTAGGCAGTGCCTCAGCCCAGTATTAGGAGGCATTACTGTCTTCCCTCGCTGGGCATAGCAAGCAACTAGGCGAGTGCCTCGGTCCCTCATATAACAACACCGACCAGCATAGCCCTAAACAAAGTATGACCTATATAACATTCATTTATAGGTACAAATAACATTAAACTTGATCCCAAGTGGAGTAAATGAAAAGAAATTTTGCTCCCAAACAATTTATTCTGGGTAGTTCATTTCAAAGTTAAAGATTTACATTTAATCGATAACACTCTATTATATTTTTAGTGTGAAAATGTTCGATGAAATTGGGGATGGTGCACTATTAAATTACATTTGCACAGATAGCATACAAATAAAGAACTCGGCAACCAGAACACGAATAAGCAATGAGAACCAACAAACCTATTACACACAGCAACTCATCAAGTCAATTTAAAATTCAAATGCAGCATTCCTCCAACACACAACAGCAACAAAGTGCGGCCAGACTGCAAGTGCAAAACACACAACTATCAGATGATTGTTACAGAAAAGAGAGTGCAAATAAAGAACACAAAACTAATATGTGAGACCTGTCAAAATAACTTTTTAGTGCTCACTGAGTTTTAAGCAACAAATCCAACAAGTTCAAGTAACGTAAAAACAGGTTACCAAATTGCATATTAAATGATAAGGGTCTTGTACATGACTTTTTCTAAAAAGACTTAATTCCTTTGCATCCATCAACGTTCTCACTTTTTTGTAAAAAGAGAAAAATTTGCTAAACAGGAATATGTACAAAAGCAATTAGCTTTAAGGTGTATCAAGTTATTAGTTGTGGCTTGGTTGTTATAAGTTTTTCTCAACTGCTTCTGACATTGAATTGTCAAGGTAAGCAAGCAGCAAGACTTTATATTAGCCTTTTGCATCTGTGGCCAGGCCATTTAAGTTTCAGGTGATTTTCTTCTCAATATACCATAAGCTCCAGTACTTTAGCTGCTTGTGCTATTCATCCACAAACTCATTCCCTACTTAATCACAACAAAAATCATCCTACATGTAAGAAACACTGTGATACATCTCGTAGTCCCAACATAATCTGATAGACAAGATGCAATTTCAATAAGAATAAGCATTTTCATTTAAGAAAACATATGATTTGTGTGGTGGATTAATTCCCAAATTTAGTTTTTATTCTCCAGCTTACAATTTCTTTAAAATATGTGTTTTCATTTCTTGTATGTCCATGGGCACATAAATTTGCAGACCAATACAATACATAATCGGAAAACACAAAATAAACCTAGTTATTTAATGTTACAGTCTCAAACAGCCAAAAGTATTGAAGACCTAATATGCTATATGCCTATTTATTTGCTTTAAAATATTAATGGAACATAATATAACAGAACTTACATTCAAATCCTATTGCAAATAATTAAATGTACACAATATAAGGTAATAATAATTAAATCAAACAAAGAAAAAAATGGTCGAGGAGATGGTGAGTGGAAATGGTTGAGTGGTAACGATAATTGGGATGGAGTGATCACAAGCGGGTACAAGTAGTGCCTTGGATCTAGTGACGAGTCCTTGTATCCAAAATTACTTAATTTTCTAGATGCTTAACATTCCTATCCTGTTTTGCATTAATATTTAGAGCTTGTCAAGAAAGAACTTTACGATCACTTAAAACTAGAATTTGTAATAAATTGTTTGATATTGCTTACTTTAATTCACCATAGACTCTCCATTTATAGAGGAGTAATACAAGATTAATAAACAAATGACATCAATTATCTAAAGGATTAAAGAAAGATAAATGCAATCAACAAAATAAATCCAATGAAAGGAAACCTGATTGATAAGAATATGTTCAAAGGGATCAAATTTTGGATCAGGCCTTCATTGGGACAAGGGAATTGAAGGAAGAGAAGGCTTGAACAAGAGGGTAAAGACGAAAATCAGTGAGACAGATTTTATATTAGTTGGCAGTCTGTTATGCATAGGGAGAAGCGTTAGTTATTCTACTTGATGAGTTGTAGTCTTTATTAGGAGTGGTGTTGTGGGTAGGGAGATAGGTTGAATTTTGTAAGTTTTTCTGTATTAGGTTGCAGGGCTCTATCTACGATGGAGAGGGGAGTTTCTCCCTGTGGAGATTGAAGTTTTCTCAATCCAGTTATCCTACTTCTACTAATATAATATCAGTCGGTTCTCTTCTCTTTCTCTCTAAAACTGTTCATTTACTTTTGTTCTCCCACTTCCTGTGTTTATTTCCTATAACTAATCTAGCAGTTTATTTTTCCTGTGTTTATTTCCTAAAACTAATCTAGCAGTTTATTTTTCCTGTGTTTATTTTCTATACTAATCTATCAGTTTTTATCTACTACAATCTACTTCAATCAGCTTTATGCTAATCTTCTTTCTTCAATTACAACTGGTAACTTTTAGTGCTTTTACTACAAATAATTCTAAGCTTCTAATGTTACAGTCCACGTGAAGAATGCATGTGACCTATCTATAAGGGTAGGGGTAAAAAACATCAATTGTTTTAGCTGCTACAATGCTAATTTATTTCTTCATAGAAGATGCATCATATTCATGGGTTTCATCATCACAAAGCCTCCAAGAACTATCAACCTTTTCACTAAGAGCACTGTCTAGGAGAAGGGGGTTTCCTTTGGGAAATATGCACCTGGCTGCGCTAGGCTGATAATAATTTATGCCTATCTCTCCTATGATTTTCTGCTCCTGATACGTTCTTAATTCTCATGGTAATCCTTCTAGCTAGACAACCATAGGTATTTCCAAGTCACATGCCATAAACAATATGAGCACCGACCAAGATGGACAAGCTTAGTTTTAGAACTTAAACATATCAAATGGAAGATACATTACAAAAAGAAAAAGACAATATGACTAAACAACGCAGCAGGCATCATTGCTTAAACTATGTTCACTCTAAATAATGAGCTTTTTACACCCCTAACCCATTAGTAGATACCCACACACCATATGGACATAAGACTCTTCTACAACCATAAGAAGCTTAGAGAATGTCATGCATTTCATTTATGAAATGTGTACGTTATCAGCACCACTAGTTAACATTCACTACTTATTTGCATGTCTAATTGGCAAATGGTTGCTAACATAATACTACAACGCCAATAGTGTAACCTAATGGTTACATGCTTCAAAGTTTCCAGCTAATCAAGAAAAGATCACCTAAAGTAACTCTAACTTCATTCTAATTGGAGTTGGCCATCATAAGGACACCATTTTTCCACCATTCTTAGTCATTCTTCACCCACTTCTGTCCTCAGTTCATACCTCATCTTCTTGCTACTGAAAAATGCTGCCATCAAAAGCACTTATGAAGTGAAACAAGATGGTTCCAAAACCAAGGGACAACAACCTCATGTGCAGCATCCATATTCAGCTATGGATCATTATTATGCTAGTAACAATCAATCACCCACTTGCGAGTTCAAATAAATTAGATGGGTTGTCCCATCTTATATCGAACACATTAAAATTATTGGATGATTATCAGAAACAAGAGGCAAGATATTCCTTCCCGCGATAAATCCTAACAAATCAAAAGCCCATTGCCAGTGGGTTATGACAAGGCAATTCCCTGGACAACACAAAAACTTGCAAAGAAGATCTCAGCTATTAGATTTATCCATTAAAGCAATCTACAATTCATCGTGAAGAGTTAAATTGAGATCCTAGCATAGCCAACCAGCCCTGTACTGATAAATTGATTTATAAAAGAGAAGAAGCAGAAACATACCAGCCTTGCAAAAACGAGAAACAGCCATCGGAATTATCTTGGTAATGGTGATGCTCGTAGTGATAATGCTCATATTGAGGTTGACCAGGTCGAGGAGGAGGTGGGGGATAACCTTCAGCGAAATACCCTTGATACCCTTCGTACTGTTGTCGGGGACCTGGCGGAGGGTACCCAGGAGGCGGGTAACCCTGTGGTGGTGGAGGAGGTGGGTAACCTTCGTAAGGTGGCGGTGGTGGCGCTGATGGTGGGTATCCAGGCGGCGGAGGATACGGTGGCGAATACCCTAATTAAACAAAATTAAATTAAAAAGAAACCGGAATCAAATACTAAGACAGAAAGAAAAATTGATGAAAGGAGAAGAGATTAGAGAATAGACTGGACCTGGAGGAGGATAGTGTTCATGCGGAGGTCTCTGGTAGCTCATTTTGTGCACAGCAGTCGATCGCAGAGGAGAGCTAAAAAGGGGATTTTAAAAAAAAAAAAAAATTGAAAACAGAAAGGAAGAAAAGGGACGTTCTCTTATTCCCAATTTCCTGACTGTCACATTTTGACGGTTAATCTAAAAAAATAAAAAAAAAAAAATAAATTACCAACGCATTGCTTTCAAGTCTTTACGCTTAGGGCATCTTTAACCAATTAACCCATTAACCCCGCCACATCATCGCCACATCATCCAACACATTAAACTCATCTCTATTAAACTCTCTTCTATACCATTAAACTCTCCAACAACTTAATAGATGGGACCCACTATCAAATCACATCTTTATTTTAACTATTCAACAAAATAAAATATATATATATATAATAAATATTTATTTATTTTATAATAAATAAAATATATATATATAAAAAATTTAAAAAAAAAATGTAAAGCTGCCTTTTGGCAGCAAAAAGGCTGCCAAAAGGCAGCTTTCTCTTGGATTGAACGGGTTTATATCCATAAACCCGTTCAATCCAAGTATAATGCATTAACCTCTCCCTAGTGGGAGAGGTTAATGCATGGGGGGTTAATAAACACCCATTAACCCTCCACTATAGATGCTCTTACAACTCACATTTACCAATCCCCACACCATCGCCGACTACCTTCTACTGTGCTCCTCAGTTTCGCAAAATCTTTCTGATACAACGATTTCTTCCGGGCAATTAAATTGGCGTTTATAGTTTTTTATGCAATTTTACGGGGTGTATTGGATTAAGATTTTTAATGACTTTTACATACTTTTAAAATACTGAGGTATTTAATTAAGATTTTTTAGGAGTCTTTAAAAATCATCAGGTATTCAATTATGATTTTTTAAGAGTCTTTAAAAATTATCAGATATTTAATTATTACTTTTTAAGAGTTTTTAAAAGTCATCCTGTATTCAAAAAGTCATTAACAATTGATGAAAATGACTTTTATATATATATTTTTTTTTACAAAATATAACACAAAATCGTTAGAAAAAAGTCTTGCATCTATACGCAAGACTTTTTATTTATAGTGAACTTTTTATTTATCATAAAATATATTTTATTATTTTATACTTTATTCCTTCTTGCAATCTTTCTTTTATTTTGCCATTTTTGGTTCTGTTTTGCTTTTTTTTTTTTCGATTCAGATAAAAAGAAAACTCCAGAATATTTCGCAAGTAAAGAACCTCCATAATCATCCGCCCTTTTTCGTTCGATAACAAGCGTGAGCTGTCATCCTCTCTATCGCCAAGTTCAGGAGGTACGATTTCTTTTCCGTTTGTTTTTTCTCTTTTTTATTTTGTTTTGTTGAAGGGAATAGATCCTTGAATATTTGCTGCGTTGAGAAGTACTTAACTAATAGCCTGTTGTAGTGGAAATTCTCTTCTCGATTTGAATGTGTATGAAAGGTTTCAGAGAGTTATCTTTATGTTTTGGGTCTTTTATAGACCCCTTATTTTAATTTTGTTCTTATATTTAAAGTCTAATTTTGCTTTACACCGACAAAAATTAGTCTACTTATTTATATTTTATCTAATTTCTTTAATTACCATTATTATCTTCTGATTTTCTGTTATTATTAAGTAGCTTATTTTGTGCACAGCAGTCGACCGCAGAGGAGAGCTAAAAAGGGAATTTTTTTTTAAAAAAAAAAAATTGAAAACAGAAAGGAAGAAAAGGGACGTTCTCTTATTCCCAATTTCTTGACGGTCGCATTTTGACGGTTAATTTAAAAAAAGAAAATAAATCAATCAATTACCAACGCATTGCTTTCAAGTTTTTACGCTTACAACTCACATTTACCAATCCCCACACCATCGCCGACTACCTTCTACTGTGCTCCTCAGTTTCGCAAAATCTTTATGATACAACGATTTCTTCCGGGCAATTAAATTGGGGTTTATAGTTTTTTATGCAATTTTACAGGACGTATTGGATTAATACTTTTAATGATTTTTACATATTTTTAAAATCCGAAAATATTCAATTAAGATTTTTTAAGAGTCTTTAAAAATCATCAGGTATTCAATTATGATTTTTTAAGAGTCTTTAAAAATTATCAGATATTTAATTATTACTTTTTGGAGAGTCTTAAAAAGTCATCATGTATTCAAAAAGTCATTGACAATTGATAAAAATGACTTTCATAATTTTTTTTTTTTTTACAAAATATAACACAAAATCGTTAGAAAAAATTTCTGCATCTATACGCAAGACTTTTTATTTATAGTGAACTTTTTATTTATCCTAAAATATATTTTATTATTTTATACTTTATTCTTTCTCGCCATCTTTCTTCTATTTTGCCATTTTTGGTTCTGTTTTATTTTTTTTTCCCATTCAGATAAAAAAAAACTCCAGAATATTTTGCAAGTAGAGAACCTCCATAATCAGCCGCCCTTTTTCGTTCTACAACAAGCGTAAGCTGTCATCCTCCCTACCGCCAAGTTCAAGAGGTACGATTTCTTTTCCGTTTGTTTTTTCTCTTTTTTATTTTGTTTTGTTGAAGGGAATAGATCCTTGAATATTTGCTGCGTTGAGAAGTACTTGACTAATAGCCTGTTGTAGTGGAAATTCTCTTCTCGATTTGAGTGTGTGTGAAAGGTCTAAGAGAGTTATTTTTATATTTTGGGTCTTTTATGAATCCCTCGCTTTAATTTTGTTATTATATTTGAAGTCTAATTTTACTCTAGACAAGCAAAAATTAGCCTACTTGGTTACGTTTTATCTAATTTCTTTAATGACCATTGTTGTCTTCTGATTTTCTATAATTGTTAAGTAGATACGACATATGAAGGGCTTCATAACTTTATCGATTACATAAGCTTTGGTTTAGAATGAATATTGAACAAAATAATGAAATTAATTCATCTACACCAATGACAATTAGTAAAGAAAAAGATTTTGAACCATTTGTTAGAACATAAGAGCAACAAAAAAATGATGCTAATAAATGGAAAGCTAGAATTGCTATTGATAGGTGGAATAATGTTGAACATATAAATGATGATAAATATTAGAAATTTTATAGCCAAATTACAATTTTTTAATTAACATTACTACTCAATTTTTATGTTACTATTTCATATTTTATGTTTGGCAATTGTTGTGGTGATTTATGTGGTGTATTATCATTGCACACATAGAAATTATTAATATTTTCTAATAAGTCTATAAAGATCTTTAAAAGTTTATAAAAGTCTTTAAAAGTCTATAAAACTTTATGAAATAAACTTTTTTAAAAGTCATCAATACTTTTAAAAAATTTTCTGCAAGATATTAAAAGTCACTGAAACTCATTAAAGTCTATAAAAGTCATTCATTCAAAAAAAGTCTATAAAAATCTTAATCGAATACCACCCTCTTAGTTTCTATAATCAATTTACGGGATTAATTCTTCCTGATATAGCGATTTCAAACTGCCATAGTTCCTTCTACCGTGCCTCACAATTTCGCAAAACCTTTCTGATACAGCTTTCTTCCCGGCAATTAAAGGTGAATTAAATTGTGGCTTATAGTTTTTTTTATGCAATTTAGTTTCTATGTTCAGATTATGGGATTAGTTCTTCCTGACTTAGCGATTTCGAACTGCCATAGCCATAGTTCCTTCTACTGTGCTTGTCAATTTCACAAAACCTCTCTAATACAATGATTGCTTCTCGGCAATTAGAGGTGAATTAAAGTGGTGTTTTTTTTTTACGCCATTTTAGTTCCTATGTGGAAATGATTCTATTTTTAGGGATTAATATGTCGGCGGTGGGTTTTGGGGATTTTTGCAGATGCATATTTTGTTTGTTTTTCTTTCTTCAAGCTGTTGAGAAACCAAAGTGAAAAAACGTATCTAATACATTATTTTCAAAATAACAATCCGAAAGAGATATGTATCTGTTGGCGGCGGATAATCTTGGATTGTTATTTTATTTACATACAAAACCAAAGCCTAATGCCAATATGAAGGTTAACAAAGATTTAGGATATGTTTGGTTGGAAAGAAGGGTGAGAGGAAGAAAAAGAATTGCAGTTTTCGGGACATGTATTTGAACATATATAATGTCTAAATATACTCATCCTAATCCGTAAATTCTTTCATTTTTTTCCAAATTTAAGATATGACTTGTATCATTTTCACCTGCAATATAATTCTATATCTAGTTCTTTTAAAAGCTATAACTAATAGTTCCTCTATGGACCTTTGGCACTTGATTTCTTCTTTGTTTTTCGATATTGACAATGGCGACCAAAGCTACATATAACCATTGACAAATAAAAAATCATCTCCTTAATCAGTATCTTTGCTAGATGATAATAGATTTCGAGGGACATCGTATGTAAATAGCTTGAGCAAAATTCGCCCCTTAATTTGTAATCTTGATCCATTAATGTTTGCTTCTTGATTTTTTATATGAATCTTAGTTTATTTATTCTCTCTATATTTATCTACTTTATGGGAAGACTTTAATGAGGAAAAAAGAAATCATAAAGTAAATGAACTGAAGTGATTGACTTGATGAACCATAATAAGAAGACTATGACAAATTGCATTAAAACTTGAATCTATTGAGAACAGCTTCTTTTTTTTCCCATTTTGCATATGGAAGCCCAGTACATTACATCTATATGGAAAAGAAACATCACAATATTTTATTAATTTATTTAAGACACTTGCAAAAGAGAAATGTTGTTAATTGTTTTTGAACATTTCCCCTTGATGATCATTCCCAACTATGTGGAAATTCCACATCAAAATTACAACAAAGATCCAAGTCCAAGGACGACAAACTTGCTTCAGGCTTTGAATACTCGCAATTGTTCAGCAAAAGCTCATTATTTTCCGTTCCAGGCAAAACAACTCTAGCATCATTAGGACCCACAATAGCAGAAGAATCTAAAGAACCCAATGGCAAAGCAGTATCCATAGGGAGAGCAGAGATAGTAGTGTCAACAATAGGAGTGATACCACTACCTGTGGTTGCAATGATAGAAGGCTCTGCCTTATGCAAAAGCCACTGAATGGTTTCACCATCTGTCTTGTTGCCAAGCTCACGAGTGAGTTCAAAAATCCTAGCTGCACATGTAGCCGGCAATCGAATACGGCGATCTCTACCATTCACCTTGGAGTGACGATCTTTTCTAGGTTTGCTATTGAGAGTTTTAGATGCTCTTCTTTTTTTCGACTGGCTTGGAATACTACTAATTTCCTCTCTTTTACCCATTAGTTTGATTCTTTTTAGGACGTGATTTTTACCAAAGTCGTGTGCGTTATTTATAATCGATATAAAAAAATAAAATATTACGGTTTTTAAGGATTAGATAGAAGGTGAATTTTTTTATGTTTAATTAGAGAAAGCCAATTACCAATTGAGAAGATAAAAAATTTTAGTATAATTTTTTGGTTGGTTCTCTACAAAAGTCCAATGAAATCTCACAGTGCTTTTGTGTAACGCTTGAAAATAATGTAAGAATATTTTATCATTTCTTTGGACTAGATTAAGACCGTTGGATTTTGGAGTTGGTGAAAATCCAATGGTTATTAAAGAAAAAAGTAACTGACTAGGCTTTCTTAGGAAGGTGTTTGATATTTTACTTTTTTAATTCTTACTAAAACAGAATATGAATAAAATAGTAATGTCTGAGTTGTATTGATGTTTTTATCATTTATGAACTTGCTTTGTTAATTGCTCATATGAGTTGTCCTATATGAACAAAGACTATACATTCCACATGCATTAGTATTGATAATTTTGTTTACTTCATGAAGGATAAATCGCTATTAAACCTTCCTTGTATTCTCAAGTAAAACAATTTATTTCTTTTATTTTCAAATTAGTGCTTAGACTTTATGAACAAACATTTAAAACATTTTAGTGTTTTCACCCTACATAGTGTTTTATAGAACTAAAAACTTAAGTGTTGAATATTATAAATATTGGATGTATTAAATGATTAAATTGGTCGATTTGTATTAAAATTAAATGTTGAATGTCATTAATCTGTATGATAACTAAATCAAAAAAATTATAAAAATAAAAATTACTCTTTTTAATTAATTCAATTAATTCAAAGAAATAAAATTGAGTATGAAGGTTTTTGATAAAATTGGGTACGGAGGTTCTTAGTGTTGAACTCTTGAAGACTCTGAAATTCTATTTGAAACCCTTTTCTTCTCAATGTAGAAATCCTATTGCATGTGTTTTTTTTTTTTTTTTAAATAGATGAAGGAGTTTTTTCTTATTAATTATTAATTATAATAGGAAATCTATTGTATTTGATATTATTTTAAAACTGATTTTTCATGATAGAAAAGAAAAATGAAACGTATAATGTGAAGATAGAAAACGTGAGAAAGAATTGGAAGGCAACAAAAATCAACGTGGAGAGAGTTTTAAGAGTAAAAATAGAAAAAGTATCATGGATATAAAAGTCATAATAAGAAAATAAAACTAATGAACGTGTTCCATAACAATTTTTTAAGTTAAACATTTTTAATTACTCAATTAAGTGAATTTTGACTTAACATTTTAAGTGGTCGGTGAATAGTAGTTATTAAACTCACTTAAATAAAACAAAGCGTTAATTTTAAGTGCTTACATGGATTTAGGGGTGAGCAAAACTCGGTTCAGTTAACCAAACCAAATACTAAAATAGAAAAAAATGGAAAACAAACTGAACCAAATTATATTTGGTTAGGTTGAACTGAAACAAACTAAACTGGTTTGGTTTTAGTTTAGTTTGGTTAAAAACCAAATTTGCAAAATTTTCAAATTTAAAATTTATTATTATTATTATTATTATTATTATTATTATTATTATTATTATTATATGTAAATTATTACTAAAAAACGTTTATATTACATGTATATTATTAAAGTCTCGTAATTATAAATTATAGAATAATATAAATATATAATATGTCAAAATAAAATTTATTATATATATATGATTTTTTAAAAATTTTTTTTGCTAATTCGATTCGGTTTTGTTTCCCTTTTTTTAAATAAGAACCAAAAATCAAACTGGAAACCAAATTATTATATTTGACAAAACCGAAACCAAACCAAACCAAATTGAGTTCGGTTCGGTTCTCTTTTTTTGGTCATTTCGGTTCAATTTTTGGTTTTGGTTCAGTTTTGCTCACTTTGCGTGGATTATCAAACAAGCCCTAAGTTTTTTTTTAATAGAAATTTGAACACCTTTTTTTTAAAGAAAAGGAAAATCATTAAGACTAAAAGAGATGAGAAATACAAGGAGGGGGTGACATAGACTAAACCCCAATTGCCTCATCCAAAATACTAACTCGAGTTGGCTCATAAGCAATAACATTTACTTGTCTATGAACCCATGAGAACTTAGAATAAGTAAAACTTGAAGCTAAAAATTTGCAATCATTGATAATCATTCAAAGTAAGAATTTGAGGGATAAATTCCAATGAGTCCGTTATACACCATGATCAAATCAAGCTCCAAGATAATATAAGATAAAGAAAGAGACTTCATGCATGAAAGCGCCTTTTTTCTCGAGAGAGCTTCAGCCAAATGTCCTCCCCTTGAGGCAATACGCCAATGGATGTAACCAAAAAATTCCCCTCCCAATTGCGAAAGCAACACCCAAAACTTGCCATACTACCATTAAAAAATACTACAGCATCAGAATTACACTCGAGGAAAGGTCGTATCAAGAGAGACCAAGAGGGAATCGACATAAAGGGTGGGAGGAAGCAACAGACAATAGTAACCACTTACAAGCAATCCAAGATTCCAGGAAAATAGAAGCTAGACGGACCATAGTCTCTTTACTTGACACTTTCCCTTCGCAAATAAAACTGCTCTTGGCAAAGTAAATGGCCCAATAGAGAACTAAAGTAGAATGGAGAGCATAGATGGGAAAGGAAGCCAACTAGTGCTTGAAATGCTCCAAGAGAGACAAGTGAGGATGTAAAGAATGCACCAATGTATTAGCACTCCAAATATTCCTCGTTAGGGGACAATTGAACAGCCAGTGTAAGACATTTTCCTCTCTAGTACAACAAATACGACATGTGGGATTTTGGACAATTCGCCTATAGTAAAGATTGGACGTAGTGTGTAGCTGGTTACTCATCGCCAGAAGAAAATTTTGATATTCAAGGGGAAGTCCAAGTTCCAAAGCCGAGACTAGTTGATATCCAAAGAGGCTGGGAGGTTCCTTGCTTTGAAATTAGCTCGGTAAGCGCTCTTGACCGGAAAAAACCATTCTTTTCTAATGGCCACATAGGAACAACATCCCTATCCACAATCGGAAGGGGAAATTAGCCCTACAAAATACGAACCAAAAAGAGAGTGAATGGTGTCATAATCCCACCTTTTGGTGTCATCATCTTTATTTGAATTGCTTCATCTTTTATGTTTATACCATTTATTTTGATCAAAATTTCAAATAAAGATGCAAATTTGACACAAGTTTCATGGATTCAATTTTAGTCTAAATGATTAATCCAAATTTTGTTTACACTTAATCTCTTTATATGTTCTTATGTAAGAGTGATGGACCCAAAAGATTGGACTCTAAAAAAGTTTAATGTGTTTCTTGATATTTGTGTTCGGAGTGCTAATATTGGTAAAAGAAATCATAGGGAATAAGGTAATAAGGGATGGTCATGGGTCGAAAATGAAGAGAAGGTTATTGGTCTAGATTTTACTAGAGATCAATTGAGATATAAATAGGATTGGACGAATGAACAATAGAAATATATGGAATGATTAATAAGGAAAAGAAAAAGGAAACTAGTTTGGGATGAGATCCTATTAGAGGTACAATTGTTGCTTCTGACGAATGGTGGAATGCTAAAATATAAGTAGAGTTTAACTATATCCATTTGAATTACAAAATTAAAATTAATCAGTTAATATATAAATAATTTTATTTTTATTTTTTATGTCGAGGAAAATGCAAAGTATGCAAAACTATGAGAGAAAGGAACTAGAAAAGAGGTTTATGAAAGTTATGATAATATATTTATGTGTACTGTGGCTTCAGATGAATACGCATATGTACCCCCTTCTAGAATTTTTTATAATCACAGTGAAGAGGATGGAATTTATGATGATCTGATTAATTTGGTACGAAACAAAGAGTTAAAAGAAGATTTTGAAGATAGTTTAGGAAAAATGATAAGAGATTCGTATACTCCGACTATTGATGAAATTAATGACCATGAAAATATTGATAGCATTGATGGTCAACAAAATGCAAGGAAAGAAAAGAGAGTAGAACAATTTACAGACACTGCAAAAAGGAAAAGGAAAGATAATAGGGGTAAAAAAATAGGTACTATACAACTTACAGATATGGTAAGGGAATTAAACAAAAATATGAAAGAGGGTTGGAAGCAAAACTATTGCATTGTGTGGATTTTTAGGAGATCAACATGGTTGTTCAATTAACGAGGTTATGAAAAATTTAATGTCTATACCATATAATTGAGGGTACTAATATTCATTTCTTTTGCATGCTTTTGCTTAACAAAATAATCGAATAGAGAAATGTACAGTACGCTTAAAGATGCATATCAAAAACTCAAATAGGGGCTTGTGGAAACCGAGTAGCTGGAAGATTAATTTTAGATTAGCATTTATATTTTATTCTTATTTAGCGACATTAATTTATGTGAACTTTTTGTTGGCATTTGATATATGTGAAGTTTTTTTATTCCATGGTATTGTTTTGAATTTATATAATAAAGTTGTTTTCTAAATTCTTTTTCCTTTTATATGCATAGATATGGATGATGTGCATAAAGTCATTATTAATGGCGATAATAGGTGTGAGCGGACGACCTTGAAAAGAGCGAGACGAGGCGAAGCGAACCGGGGAAAATGAAAGAAAGAAATGGTTTAGTGATGTTTTGGGAAAAGCGGGTTTTTTTATCTTACTTCAGGGAAAATCACTCGTTTGTTTTGAAAATTCCATTTTGTAGAAAATGTTTTCCCATTTTATTACTTAAAGATCTCGAAACCTCAATTTCGAGATCAGTGATAGAGTCGCCACTCGGATCAGCTCATCCGGGAAATTCCGGTATAGCTCCGTACCGAGCGCAGACTACTGTACCTAATCCAGAGATTCAGGGTTCGGGCAACTTACCTACTTAACCTCAAGCTTGTATTCGTTTATTATTTATAAAACCATATTTATTCAATTTATTATCTTTCTCTACCCAAATTGTTTAGTTTATTAGCCCGTGCTAAAGCAGAATGCAGAAAATAAATAGCAGAAAAATAAATCATACATCTAAAATATAGAAGAAAATGATAGAGGCCGATTATACAATTCAATCGAATAAAAGATAAAAACTCTCGTCCTCACATTTACGATCGCCTAAGTACACGAGGATCTAAAAGATACAAGCGCCTAATTTACACGAATTAATCTATTAAATACAGCAAAAACAAAAATAAATGCTGCAAAACAGATGGTGAGCGTAGTTTATATTATAAACACAAATAGGACTCAAATCAGGACAGAATTTGGGATTTTAGGATTGGGAGCATACATTTAGGAGGTAAACCAGGTCGGACCGGTTAGACCTGGAAAACGGTTTTGAAACGCCCTGTAGATTTTTATGCTGGAAAACAATTTTTGGAAACCATTTGGCTTGGTTTCATGCAAATTTCCATTTTTGTGGGTCGGTTATCCCGGAATTTAGGGTTCCGTTCGTGTGGGTTCCTGAACTCAACATCCATCTAGGGTCCAAAATGCAATAAACACACCAAAAACATTTGAGA
Source organism: Euphorbia tirucalli (assembly GCA_039660915.1). Classification (NCBI taxonomy): domain Eukaryota; kingdom Viridiplantae; phylum Streptophyta; class Magnoliopsida; order Malpighiales; family Euphorbiaceae; genus Euphorbia; species Euphorbia tirucalli. The sequence goes on along the minus strand of CM077639.1, from coordinate 55,345,077 downwards.
AAAATATTATTTTGCACGATTTCAATATTTTCCGGGGATTTGGTAGGATTCGGGGGTCCACTAATACTGAACTGTGGATCCGATTATGATAAAACAAAATCGAAACTCAGGAAATAAACTCGGGAAACATCAAAAACCCTAATATCCGTACATACAGAAATTCAAAAACCAAAATATTATGACATACAGATGGATTTGGGCTGAAAACGATCGCAGCAGAAAGCTTGAAGTAGAAAAAGGGTTGTTTTTGGCCGATCAGGACAGACCAGGGATTTGTCCTTGAGGAACAGAGCCGGGCGGCTCTGGGGTCAGAGCCGGCCGGCTCTGTTCATTATGAACACAGCCGTACGGCTATGGTGGGCATCCCAGTTTCTGGATTTTTGCAGAAATGAAGAAAACACACAGGAAATCAATGCAAACAGGTTTTAAGGCCTCTCAGAGTTTACCTTGGTTTCGTTTTGATGCTTCGAGTGTCAAGAAGCGGATTGAAAGCGAGAAATGTGTCCTAGAGACTTAACTTGCCGAAACCCACGATGGTCCGAAACGATTCGAAACCAAGCTGAAATGATCCCGAATCAAAGAGTAAAGGTTAGAGGATTTGTTAACAATGTTTTGAGATTGATTTAGGGTTTTGATGGGAGTGTTTATGGGTTTTTCTCTCGGTTGCTTTCTCTCTTTCTTCTCTCTGTGTTTCTTTTCTTTTCTTTTTCTTTCTTCTCTCTCTGTGAGAACCGAAACCAAAAGTCCTTTTTCCCCTCGTTTCTTTTTCTGATTTTTTTTCTTTTATATCACTCTCTCTCACTTATTTCACTCAATCAATCAGCCGTCTGACCTTTGAAATCTCTGCGCCAATTTTTGTTTTGTTAAGCCAAGTTGCTCTACTTTGCAGAGCAACTTGGTGTGACCACTAGAGCTGCCCGGCTCTAGCTAAAGCCGCCTAGTTCTACCGAGAGTTGGGGTAAAATTTCAAAAGTTGGACGTGCAGAACAAACCCTAGAAATGATTTGGGAGACCTTTTCGGGGGCTTCAGATCGTGGATAGCCTGGCTTTCAGGACATTTGAGATTCTCCGGGCAACATTCCGATCGCTTTCAAGTCCCGTTTAAGCCCGTCTGGTCCACAGGTAACTAAGGAATTCTCATCACCGAGGTGGGAAAAACCCGTGCTCATAGACTGCCCCTTACAAGACCAAAATCGACTCATCCTGGGCTGTAAAGTCTAGATCGAGTTTGGTTTCACGGTGAGGAAGGAAAAGGAAACGTACTTGGCGTCCCTCGTCAGGGGTGCCGGCCGTGGTTCCAAGTCGACTCACTGTGGTGGAGTGTACCCATAATGTCGGCTCACTGTGGTGTAGCGTGCCCGATAAGAGATTCAATTCTTCCCCGTGTGGTGGAGCACCGAATAGACATCTCTTCTTTTCTTTCTCAATAGGCATTTTTTCCCTCTCCCTTATGGTGAAAAGGTTAAAATGACTATTCATCCTTCAACAAACACTTCTTCCTCTCCTATTTGGTGAAGAGGTTGAAATGGCTGTTCTTCCCTTCCTATGTGGTGAAAAGGTTGAACAAAACACACTGTCCCTCCTATGTGGTGAAGAGGCAGCACGAGTTTGGAGTTCTTCTCTGTGTGGTGGAGTTCCCGTGAGATTGATATCAGGTTGCGTATTTATTCCTTGATCGACAATTTTAGAAACAAAAATTTTTGCCCCTTCGATCAAGAATAAATACGGTTGAATTGTTTTGCCCCCAGATACCCGTTAAAGGCAAGAAATTTCTTCAATAGATATTTCTTCCCTGCCCATGTGACGATAAGGTTGAAATGGGTGTTCTTCCTTTCCCATGTGACGAAAAGGTTGAACGAGCTTGGTAGAGTTGTCTTACCCCCAGATACTTGTTAAAGGCAAGAAACTTCTTCAATAGACATTTCTTCCCTGCCCATGTGACGAAAAGGTTGAAATGAGCGTTCTTCCTTTCCCATGTGATAAAAAGGTTGAACGAGATGTACTGTCCCTCCTATGTGGTGAAGAGCAGCATGACCTGGAGTTTGTTTTTCCTTCCCCTCCCATGTGACAAAGAGGTCGGCTGAAATGTACTGTCCCTTCCATGCGGCGAAGAGAAGCACGAACTTAGTTTTTTCCTTCCCCTCCCATGTGACAAAGAGGTCGGATGAAATGTACCTAGCGTCCTTTGCTGGGGATGTTGGCCGTGGTTTTTAGTTGACTCGTTGTGGTGGAGTGTGCTCGTGAAGATTGATATAAGATTGTTTTGCCCCTAGAATCTGTTAATGGCAAGAAATACCCTTCTCGGAATTATATTGGCGTGAATGAATATTGTGATAGTTGGAGAATTTTCCATACCTGAGAATTGGAGTCGCACGGCTCTGATTTACGTGCTACGATTGTGAGCATGGGTTTTTTCCCCACCTCGGTGATGAAAGCCATTATTACCTTTTTCACGGATAAATGTGAAGCGGATTCAGAATGACCGGGATGACGTCAGAAATGTCTCGGGTGACTCGAATGTGTGTGACAAAGTCTTGGTACAGAACCCCGAAGGAATTCGAGTGAGTATTTAAGAAAACCAAAGAAAAGAATGAAAAATAAGCAAAATAGGCTAATCTGGTCACTACAGCCGCGCCCCTATAGTGCCTACAGCTGCGCGGCTGTAATCATCAGATTTTCTTTTTTGCCCAAAATCAGCATTTAATCCGGATTTTTAACCTAAATAGGAGATATAAATTGATTATGACTGGATTTTAGGGTTATAAAGGCAGACCAAAAAAATTAGAGAATTAAGAAATTGAGAGAAGAAGACATCCACACTTAGGGTTTTGGAGTGAAAAGGATTAAAATTGAGTGTTTTAATTAAAAATAATGAAAGAAACCTTAACAAAAATCCGTTTAAATCATCATAACTTTAGAGGGATTAGTTTTCTATGGGCATTCATAGACCATAATCTCTCATTCAATCTCATTCAGGGTTCCGCTCGGGCTTCAGAGATCGCATACACTTTTGGGTTGTTTATGATTACAAGGTGTTTCCCGGCATCGGAATCCATCCTTGGCGGTCCAAAACACTGGAACACAGACAAGGTATATTCTGAGAGGCCTTAAAAATCCTTTTTAATTCATTCTGGGTGCTATTTGTTTGTGTTTTTGAGTTTTTTGCGATTTTGGAAGCGATTCCGGTTACAGCCGCCCCACCTGATGATTACAGCCGCGCGGCTATAACCTACAGTGGTGCGGCTATAACCTACAGGGGCGCGACTGTAACCTACAGGGGCAGAAGCTCCAAATGCCCCGAATTGACCGATAACGCTTCCGTTTTCAAGTTAAATGTGTTTTTCATATTTATTATCGGTCTAATTATATCCATGTATGCTTAGATTCCCAGTTTTCTTATTTTAATTGATGGATGTGATTTCAAGTTTGGCGATTCTGAGTTCTTAGGGATTTCTGGACTTATTTCGATTCGTTTCGGATCCGTTTGGTTGAAGTTAGTGTGTTTCCAGAAATCCCAGATTACTTGAACTTGCTAAATTTGCAAAATGATTTTCAAAAACGAGAAAAGAAGGCCGGAACACAATTCTGAAGCATTACAGCCGCGCGACTGTAGTTGAGGCAGAATTACAGTTTTGCCCTTTTAGGTCCAAACTTGTAATTTTGCATCATTTTCCTATTTAAAACTGAATTTTGGTGTGTTTACATTCTTTTTGAACCCTAGATGGATGTTTAATTTAGGCCCACCCACGAACGGGACCCCCGGGTCCTGAGATATCCGGCCCACTAAAGTTGGAAAATGCATGTAAATGAGCCAAATGGTTTTCAAAATTGGTTTTTCATCCATGCAACCTACAGGGCGTTCCAAAAAACCGTTTTCCAGGTCTAACCAGGTCGACTCGGTTTCCCCTATGAATGATCCTGTTTCCTAAGATACCCCTGTTCTGTCCTATATGAGTCCTTGGTGTGATTTATTTACTTGTGCTAACCGTATTTGGATGCAGCTTTTATTTTTCTTTATTTTTATTTTTGGATGTATTTTATAGATTAAATCGTGTATCTAGGCGATTGTACTTTTTAGATTTTCATGTATTATAGGCGGTTGTAATGGTGAGGATGAGAGCTTTTTCTTTTTTTTTTTGGGTTGTATAATTTGGCCTCTACTTTACTTTTCCCACGCTTTTACTTTTCTGCATTTTATTTTGGATTTATATTTATGTCATATGAATGAGCATTAACTAAAAATAAAAAGAAGATAAAATGAGTAGAATTAAGTGAATGCAACATTATATTATGAAATAATAATTGAAAATAAGTGAGGATTAGTAGATTTGTTGCTCGAACCCTGAATCTCTGAATTAGGTACCGCGTCTACACTTGGTAGGGAGCTATACCGGAATTTCCCTGATGAGCTGATCCGAGTGGTGACTCTGTATCTAATTTCGAAATTTAGGTTTCGAGATCTTTAAGTTCAAATTAGGATTTTCTAAAAACCTATTTTTTTTTTCCAAAATTCACACTTACAATTAAGTTTTCTACAAAAGGGTTTTTCCAATAAAATGAAAGATTTTCTTAAGAAAGATTAAAGACCCGTTTTCAAACCACATCTTCACATCTCAAAAAGAAAATCCTCGGTTCCCGCTTCACCACGCGTTCTATAAAAACATTGTCCGCTCACAGTGGCGACTCCGCTGGGGATCAATGGTTTCTTTTAAAAGTTTTTTTATAAAAACTTAAGGAACTTAGGCAACAATCGAAGTACATCCTCACTTGTAGTTAATTATTAAATCATAATTCGATGTTTCATTCACATTTGCATAAGCATGATATTTTCTCTTCTTGAATCCCTCCAACACTTGTGTTAAGCCCGGTTTATCTTCAAAGGTGACCTACCTTTTCCGCTAGGATTGGAGGCACCCGAAGGGGTAACCACTCATAGCCTCGTACGAACCCCTTCATTTGGACCCTTGAGTGGGGAGAAGTGAGGAGTATATTTTCACTGTGGGAACTTGTACAACTCTTGGCTTGACTCATACCTTCATGTAATGGCCTAGCAACTTCCCCTTGGGGTTACCAAAACATATATTTGAAAATGGACATTGAGGGTGCGCCTTTGGTATCCCCGGTTGATGCCAAAGAGACCCAATACCTAGGCAGAATGTGAGGCCAATCAAATGGAGGAATAAGGTTGGAAGGGTGAGCATATTGTTGCATATGCTAACGTTTGTTCTATGGTGGTTCCATTCTTGACCTTTACATGCAACATCAAACATGCATCATCTGTGTGCCATTTTCTAACCATATTTTTTTATGCAGCCATTTGTAAGCATCACCATACATGTGCTATTATACTAACCATATTTTTATGCAGCCATAACATCTTACTCGTGTGTCATACACATCTTGTGTGCCCGTATTTCATAAAGCATACATGACATCATCTCGAGTTACACGTGACTTGTTTGTGACATCACCTCATCTAAGATGCCATAAAAGCATCGAACCTCTGTCTATGCAACGGCTCCCATATGACCATCACATGTCACTTCATTGACCTACAAAGTGTCGAACCACTGTTCGTGTGTCAGTACACATGTGACCATTTCACGACATCTGCTAGGTGCCCCGAAGGCGTCAAATTTCTGTCTGTGTGCAGGCCCACACGTGACATTTCCTTTTGCATGGCATGGGATATGCTTGGAACATCCAAAACAAAAAGAAAGAAAATACAAAAGTCATTTTCATCATCCGCATCCATAAAGCATCATCCGATCATGAACATGAACACACCATACACGTCATTTAGGGTGTCGAGTCTAGGTCCATGACATCCATCCGTGACTCTAACCTTGTGTTGAATATGCAGTTTGGAGACGAACCTCAAAGCGGTTAGTTCGTGTCGAGTCAATGCCAAACCCATTAGTTCAATCAGTTCAATCAGAGCCGGTCACCGTGGAGGGGATCAGTTCAGGGTCAGACTCAGATCGGGAGATCGAAATTCAATTGCCTACTCTACCAGTTGATAGTCAGATTTTGTTAGAAGAAGCTGACAGAGCGGAGATGGCTGACAAAAACAATGGAAACTTGCCTTTTGACATGGCTGCTTTTATGAGGAGCTTTCTAACCTCAGAAGAGTTCAAGGCTACTCTTAGGGAACAAGTGCAAGCTATGATAAGCACCATCCTTGTTCAAACTGTTCCACCGACTCAGACTTCAGTTGGAAGTGAGGGACAACAGTTTGTCCAAATTACTAATGGTGCCGCAGGAAGCCTTCCTGGAGGAAGTGGTGGAGTGGTTAACCGCAAAGAACCTGACCATCAGTCCGAAGAGGATGAGGCCTTTGAGAAGGCAAGGGAAGCCTCAATTGAGACTATGCTAGAGAAGTGCCTCAATCAGAAATTTTCTGATATTGAAGCCATGCTACCTAAGCTGAAGGAGATGGTCCACTATAACCCTGTTAAGTATGTCGACCCGACTACTTTGATGGCTGATGGAGGAGAGCTGCTCCCAGCTGGTTTTCAGATGCCTTATCTGCCTCCATACACAGGGGAAGGCCCACTGGAAGCCTATTTGGACAGTTATTGAGGTTGATGACTAGTATGGGGATTGGGAAAGGTTATCTCTTAAACCTAGTTCTGACTACTCTAAGGGGTGCTGTGCGAAGTGGTATATGAAAATGCCTCTCTACATCCGTTCTACTTGGGAGGACCTATCTGAAGCTTTTGTAAAGCAGTACACTTACAATACCCAAGTAGAGAATACCCTTAAACACCTGGAGAGAGTCCGCCAGAAGCCAAATGAGTCCTTCCCGGCTTACTACCAACGGTGGATGGATGTGCAAGTTTTGGTGGATGGAGCACCATAGTTGGAGTTGCTCATTGTGAAGCTGGTGGATGGTAGTCTGCCCCAATACAAGGATAAAATGAAACTGAAGAGATTCCACTCCTTTAATGAAGTGATTGAATTTGCCAAGCATATCGAACGATATGAGGAGGAGGAGTAGAGAGGCAGACAGGGTTCGGGCTCCTACAGAAATAACCAAGGGTACTCTTAAGGGTACAAGCGCAGCAGCTCTAAGGCTACTTTAGTGGTGTCCAATGCTAAGACAACTCAGGATGCAGCTCTGTTCGAAGTGCATGAGGCGGGCATGGCCTCCATGATCCAAGGAAGGCAGACTCCTTAAAGGGTCACTAGTCTGTAGGCCTAGTCATTAAGCCTGATTTATGCTAAGTGTAGAAAAGCTGGTCTGTTGCAGAGTTTGAGGCCATTTTCACCTCCGATTGAGGCGAATAAAGACAATTTCTGCTCTTACCCTGTGATGACGGGTCACCATACAAACGAATGCACCCAGTTGATTAAGGCCATCAAACAGTTGGTTGCTGACGGAAAGATCATCGAGCTGGCTTTGAAACCTAGCATTCAGAATAATCCCTTGCCCAACCTCGGATGATTCGGGTCCATAAGACATTGAGGACCGTGACGCTACAATAAAGAGAAGACCCTCAGTGTGTGGAGATAGTCATTTTGATGTTTTAATTTCTTTTATCTTATTGTTATTATCATTTATCATGTGAACAATTTAGCCTTTGAGGTGTTTAATTTGATAGAGTTTGATTTCAATTACTTGTACGATATTTTTTGGATGGAACTGTGCATGCATCCAAACATTCATTTAATACCTTTAACATACATGATACATCAATGCATGAAATGAATCTAGGGACAGATGATGACCCAAAAATGATATCCGTCTCAAGAGACATCACGCCTAATGAGAGGAAAGAAAATTGCAACATACCATAAAAGAACACGAAAATCTTTGCCTGACTAAACGATGTCGTGCCGAGGTGACAGAGAAATCACTAAACACCAAGTTCCAAAGGGTTTGAAGATGGAACCAGCCAAATAGGAGCTTCATAGGCTCGAACCAGAAAAAGGAGGATTGTCACAACATATTGACAGTGTCAGCAAAATAAAGCCACTGGCGTCAAACGGACATCACACCATGGTTGCAACCGTCGACCAATTCTCAAAGTGGGTAGAAACAGAACTATGTATGAATGTCACTTCTAAAAAAAAGGATCATGACTAGTGATGGACTATAATCCTAAGGGACAATAACACATTACTCCATAACAAAGGGTTGAACATCATAGACCATCTCCGTATCCCTCACAAGTCAACAGAGTGATAGTGGCGGCCAATAAATCCATCAAAAGGATCCCGTCAAAAGTTGTGGTTACCTACAGAATATGGGTCGACAAATTACCATTTGCTTTGCAAGACACAGAAATAGCATTAGAGTACTCATTGAAGAAACGTCATACTCCTTAGCCTATAGGATGGAAGCGGTTCCACCGGGGGAGACAAAGACTAAGTCGTCAGCCCCATCAACCCAGGCAAGCCCAGGCGCTGTTACATGTAAAAAAAAAGAGGTCCGGTGGGTCGCAAATTAAAAAGGCAATCCATGCAAAAATCAAGACAGTCCGATGGATCGAAGACCGAAAAGGCGGTCCATGCAAAAGTTAGGACAGAGAGGCGAGCACCATCAGCGGGAAAATCTACAAAGACCAGTTGGTGGCAGGCGTGGGTCTAGTCGAGACGGATACCATTACTGATTCTGTCCTTAGCTTCATAAATGAGTGAATGAATGAATGTCGTTTTCTGTTTAGGTTAAATGTCCCAAGTTTGCTTGAAATTGAATTCATATGGATGGGCACATTTTCTGTTTACATGCATCTCACTTCAAAAAAAAAAAGTTCGATGGATCGAAAACTAAAGAGGCGGTCTATGCAAAAATTAGGACAGTCCGATAGATCGAAAACCCAAAAAGGGCGGTCTATGCAAAAGCTAAGGCATAAAATAAAGTCTGCTGAATTGAAAACCCGAAAGGGCGGTTCAAGCAAAAATAAAGACAGTCCGATAGGCCAAAAACCCAAAAAAGGGTGACCTATGCAAAAATTAGGACAAGCAATGAAAATAACACAAAAGTCATACAGTAGTATCAAGCTCAAACAACTCTAATCCTGTAAAAACCGGGGTACATCAAAGCCAGTGCCTCACGGCCACGCTTCATGGACCAAGCAACCAGGTCAATCAACCAAAGTTCAACGCGATACCCCCCCTAGGACAGACTCATCTGGGCATCCCAATCGTCCGTCCTGTCCCTAAAAATTTGATTCATGACCTCCAGACCCGCTGACGTAACTGGTCAACCTCTGTTCTCAAACGAGCGGACTCACGGTGCTTGATCCCAATCATTGTCTGCAACAAACAAAACATGAAGAAACGCCATAATCATATGCATATGCATCCAGGTCATGCACATACACATACACTGAAAACATGCAAACACACATGCATACATGCATCAATGTGTACTCAAGTACACGTACATGCTGTCATCATCAGGCTGTCTCGAGCCATGAGTACTCCGAAAGTGGAAATAACCTGACACTGGGGCATCCTCAAATTCCAAGTAAGAGACTTTTCTCAATTTCGGAATTCATCTTTACGCTAACACTAATATAATCCTGAGAAGGGTATTCCTTGTCTTTTACAGGCATCCAGCGGCAAAACAATCGAGCCGTATTTATTCTTGATCGAAGGGGCAAAAATTTTTGTTTCCAAAATTATCAATCAAGGAATAAATACATACCTCGATCCAATTTCAATGGTATTGCTCCACCACAGAGGGCCGATTTCAATGGTATCGCTCCACCACAAAGAGCCGACTTCAATGGTATTGCTCCACCACAAAAAGCCAACTTTAATGGTTTTGCTCCCCCAAAGAGGGCCGATTTCAATGGTATCGCTCCACCACAGAAAGTCGACTTCAATGGTATTGCTCCACCACAGAAAGCCAACTTCAATGGTATTTCTCTACCACAAAGAACTGATCTCAATGGTATCGCTCCACCATAGAGAGCCGCCTATTGGGATTCGTCATCAGAAAAATAACGTGGCGCAGCGGAAAAAACACCGTTTAAAATTTCCTAGAATCCACCTATCGTGTCCAATTACCATTGATTAGAATAAAACCAATATAAATCAAGACAGATTAACTCACTAGATTCGTCTCTTTTAGAGATTGCTGCAGAATCGTTTCTTGAAACTGCGATCTCCAAAGTCCGGTGCACGACCAACTATTGAGCGGGAACCGGTGCTAGCCGAAGACGCGAAGGAATGGAGGATTAATGCTCGGATTTTTGGCTGATTTTGGGGTTGCTCTTCGTTGCTGAAATTTCCAGCAATTAATTAGGGTTGAATTAGGGTTTTATTCCTTAAGTGTGCCCTTATATAGACACCTTGTCTAATTAGGTTTTAATTAGGTTAATTAAACCCAAGCCCACTAGGATTATAATTAAATAAATAAACTTTAATTAAAAGTATATACTATGTAATTTAATTCCATTTGGCTAAATTTAATTATCCCTAAATAAAATTAAATCACACTTAAGTAAATACAATACATATATTTAATTTTCCTACTTAGGAAAATTATTTAATTAATTGTTTACTTTATGTAATTCAATTAATTGATAAATTAATTAATTACATTATGTAAACTTATTAATTAAATTAAATTTAACCCAGTGTTAATTAATTACCTTGACACCGAATGTCAATTAATTAATTAACACATTCCTTCCAATGTACATTACATGTACAATTTCTATAAGTTCCGGCTCAGTTGATCTATGTGCACGATCCTATAGGTCTGTCTTTATGTTGGCAGTAGGCCCAAGGCTCACAGATTGTAAGTGGGTTCTAGCAAACCATTACAGCCCCTAATTAAGACAGAGATGCAGCAATCTTTCTAAGACACTCACCCGGTAGGAATCTCATAGTGTCCTTTGCCTAACGATATCGATATGAATAAATAAGAGGCATGGTATCCGTCATCCTCTTCTGTTATTTATTATATTTCTTGATCTTGAGTTGACTGATTACTCAAATAAGCACCGACTTACTTGGGTATGGCCATACACTTATCAGTCCCACTCATCAAGTGGCCAATGATATCATCTCGGTGTTACCCGAGTGGCAGTTCCATCACTTCATCATCAATATCAACATGTTCACCAGTCCACCCAATCATACCCGTATTTAGCATCCTTTTATAGACCTGTTAGGCGTATGTCAAAGTGAACCAGATTCCATATTGATATTATAATGAAATCTGGTCTGAGGACAAAAGAGACCTACTCAAGAAAGACCTATGACGCGACAACCATGTGGCTTTCTTGTGCGGATCGATCCAGTCTCATGTCAATGACATGTACCTATATTCATGACTGACTATACAAGTACTATGGCTAGTTAAGAACTGCCATACAGTCATCGAATATACAAGTCTGTGGTTCTATTCGTTCCCACTATTAGAACAGACCTGGGATAGGTTTTATGATTATCAATCAATGGATACTCTACTCATATTATAGCATAAGATATAAATGAAATAGATTAATTGCCTTTATTAATGTGACACAAATAATGTATTCATACAATGAGTCTTAATGTATAATACAAAATACAAGAATCCAATGCCTTAAAAACTAGGGCACACCAATAATCTCCACTTGCACTAGTTCTAAGTGGGCATTGCCCTAATTCCTATAGATCTAGTATGACCGTCGTGCTGTGTCTACGGAAGCGCTTTGGTCAACGGATCAGTGACATTATTCTTGGTGTCAACCCTCTGCAATGATATGTCACCTCTGTTCACTATCTCCCAAATGAGGTGAAACTTTCTGAGCACATGTTTGGATCTCTTGTGTGACTAGGGCTCCTTATCTTTTGCGATGGCCCCGTTGTTGTCACAAAAAACATCAACTGGGTCTAGGATAGTGGGTTCTACTCCTAACTCGGTTATGAATTTCTTGATCCAAACGGCTTCCTTTGCAGCTTTACACGTAGCTATGTACTCAGCTTCCATTGTAGAGTCAGTAATGGTGGCCTACTTTGAGGACCTCCAACTAATGACACCACCATTCAGGAGAAAAACATAACCATACTATGACTGGTTCTCATCCTCATCGGTCTCAAAGATTGCAACAGTGTAACCTGACACTACCAGCTCATCTTGACCTCCATACACTAAGAAAGCATCCTTAATCCGATTAAGGTACTTCAAGATTGCCTTGATAGCCTTTCAGTGTTCCTCCCTGGGGTCTGACTGGTACCAGCTAGTCATACTTAGTGCAAACGCAACATCAGGCCTCGTACATAACATGCAGTATATGATAGATCCAATAGCAGATGCATAAGGGATCTTTTCCATGTTCTCCCGGTCCTTCTTTGTTTTAGAACCATCTTTCTTACTCAGCTTCAACCCATGGCGCATAGGCAAGAATCCTTTCTTTGCCTTGTCCATGCTGAATCTTTTCAGAACCTTGTCTATGTACATGGCCTGACTTAGACCTAGAAGCCGATTGGATCTATCTCTATAGATCCTGATCCCTAAGATCGTCTCAGCTTCGCCTAAGTCCTTTATTGCGAAGCACCTACTCAACCACTGCTTAACCCCTTGCAGTGTTGGTATGTCACCTCCAATGATAAGGATGTCGTCAACATACATCACTAGGAAGGTGGAAATGCACCCACTAACCATCTTATACACACAAGGCTCATCAGAATTCTGTGTGAAGCCATATTCCGTAATGGCCTTATTAAATCTCTGATTCTATAACCTCGATGCTTGCTTCAATCCATAAATGGATCTTTGAAGCTTGCATACCTGGTTTGGATACTTTGGATCGATAAAACCCTCAGGTTGTGCCATGTACACATCCTCGAGTAGCTTTCCATTAAAGAAAGCAGTTTTAAAACCCATTTGCCATATCTCATAATCGTACCATGCAGCTATGGCTAGTAGTATCCTAATGGATTTGAGCATAGCAACTGGTGAAAAGGTTTCATCATAGTCAATTCCTTGAACTTACCTAAATCCTTTTGCCACCAATCGCCCCTTGAAGGTGTTGTCGGCCTTTAACTTGAAACACCACTTGCAACCTATCACCTTAGCACCCAGAGGTGGATCCACCAAGTTCCATACTTGGTTATCGTGCATAGATTACATCTCAGCCTCCATGGCTTTGTGCCATTGATCTGAGTGTGGGCTTTCACCAGCCTCCTGATAGGTCTTGGGCTCCTCTTGGTCAACGACCATAAGGTCCCCATCATCAGTCACGAGAAAGCCGTACCTCTCTGGCTGATGACGTGTCCTACTGGACCTTCTAAGGTCCTGTGCAACCGGTTCTGGTTCCTCAATTTCTTGAGGAGTCAGATCAGTTCCCGAAGCATCCTTAGCAGTAGTTGCAGGAGTTTATGAGTCTTGAACTTCTGAAAGTTCAACATTACTCCCACTGTCTCTCTTGGAAAGGAATTCCTTCTCCAAGAAGACTGCATTTCTGGCTATGAAAACTTTGTTTTTCGCCGGATCATAGAAGTAATAACCCTTAGTTTCCTTAGGGTAATCCACAAACTGGCACTTGACAGATTTGGACTCGAGTTTGCCACTTGTCAATTTCTTAACATGTGCATCGCTGCCCCAAATCTTCAAGAAGTAAACATTGGGCTTTCGGCCCTTCTATAGTTCATATGGTGTTCCCTCAACTGCCTTGCTTGGTCTATTATTAAGAATGTAAGCAGCTGTCTCTAAAGCATATCCCCAAAAGGAGACCTTAGTGTGTAGCTTGACTCATCATTGAGCGAACCATGTCTCGCAAGGTCCTATTCCTCTTTTCTGACACTCCATTCCACTGGGGTGTACCAGGAGGAGTGAGTTGGGATACAATGCCACACTCTCTCAAAAACGAGTCAAACTCTTGGCTCAAATATTCACCCCCTCGATCAGACTGAAGTGCTTTTATTTTCTTGCCAAGTTGGTTTTCTACTTCATTCTTAAAGTCTTTGAACCTTTGGAGAGTCTCAGACTTATGCTTCATCAGATACACGTAACCGTATCTACTGAAGTCATCCGTGAAGGTGACGAAGTACAGAAAACCAGATCTAGCACTAGTGCTCATTGGGCCTCATACATCGGAATGTATTAGCTCCAATGGCTCTGAGGCCCTTTCAGCAGTCTTGCTAAAAGGCACCTTTGTCATCTTGCCTCTCAAACAAGATTCACATGTGTCATACGACTAGATGTCAAATGACCCTAGCACTCCACTAGAGTGAAGCCTAGCTATGTGCTTTTCATGTATATGGCCAAGTCGTCAATGCCAGATGTATATAGGATTAATTTCATTCTGTTTAATCCTTTTATTATTTATTTTATAGATTGAACTTTCATATTTTAGATCAAGGATATATAAACCATTTTTAAGAAATGCTGTTCCATAAATAATATTGCCACATTGCATAGAAATTCTACCATGTCCAATATTAAATACGAAACCAGAAATATCCAACAAAGAAATAGAAATAATATTCCTACGCATTGCAGGTACAACATAATAGTTTCTTAGTTCCAAAACAAGTCCACTAGGCATCTCTAAGAAATAATCTCGGATCTCCATGGCCTGAACTCGAGCACCATTTCCGAGTCGAAGATCTACTTCTCCAGATCCTAGTAATCTCCTATTTCTTAGACCCTGCACATTTGAACAAATGTGAGATCCACATCCAGTGTCTACCACCCAAGATGTAGAAATAGCCAGATTAATCTCAATAACATAAATACCTGAAGCAGCAGTTTTGCCCTTCAGTTGCTCCCTTAGCTTTGGACGTGAGCTCTTCCAGTGCCCTTTCTCATAACACTCATGTTAGACATCGTCAGGAGAAGCAACCCTTGCTTTAGGTTGGGCCACCACCTTTTTGCCTTTAGCCTTGGCCTTAGATTTGGCCTTTCCCTTAGTAATGGATGTATTGCCCTTGTTCACCAGTAATACTTCAGGAGTCTTCTTAAGAGACTGCTCAGCAAGCTTGAGCATGCCATGCAGCTCAACAACCGATTTATCCAACCCTTGCATATGGTAATTCATGATAAACTGGTTGTAAGACTCAGGAAGTGACCCGTGAATAATGTCTGCTGCCAAGTCCTACGGAACTGGAGAGCCGAGGCGGGCAAGTGTATCAATATACCCCTTCAACTTTAGCATATAAGTGCTAACAGAAGTCCCAGCTACCATCACAGTCGTGCAAAGTGCCTTAGTTGTCAGGTAACGTTCCTGAAGAGCCTGATCTTGGAACATCTTTATAAGCTGATCCATCATCTCATAAGCATGCTCGTCCATGAACTGCTTTTGAAGATCAGAAGCCATGGTACCCAGCATGAGGCACGAGACATCTCGGTCATCCCTCACATACCAGTCATACTGCTCCACCATCGCCATGGTGACGCCTCGACCTACGGGAGCGCCAGCTGGTAAAGGAGCATTCAGTACATACTCCTTAGACTCTTGTCTAAGAACTATTTGTAAGTTCCTAGCCCAGTCCAAGAAGTTAGTCCATGAAAGCTTCTCCTTCTCCAAGAGTGACCTAAGTAAGAGTGAGTTGTTGTTTGTTGCAGCCATTTAAATTGTTTAAGTGAAATGGGATTATCTACATGGAAGAAATCATTGCTTGAGTTAGAAATAAAGGACTTTCAAGCCAATTCAAATTAATAATCTGATTATAATTTGTTTGTTGGTGATGTTAATTGGCTGACTTGACCAAGATCCACAACTTATCAATGACTGGCCGAACTAGGGCTCGCTAACCAACCATTGATTCATTTGGTAGGACAACCTATCCAATCCTTCCACGAAGGACTCTTGGTTTGATGGGCTTATTGACACTTTACCCATCTGTGCTTAGGGCCCGCTCTGAGCTAATGCTACCCATGTTGAGTCAAACCACCATTCATATGTTAACCATACCAAGTATCCTAACCCTCGACGGCCCACCGAATACTACAATGTACCCAGCTAGGGCATGGAGCACATTGCAGCATTAATGGGAGGAAGAGGTGTGAATGTGGGAAGCACTTTTAAACGACTCAATATTTTAATTACCGGATTAAAATTAAGTGATACGGCTTAGCATGCATAAACGCGGGTAATAATTTGGTGATCCATACATCCATATTATATGACAAATGCAATTGCATACTTAATTTAAAATAAATGAGATCCTATGGGCCTTTAATTACAACCTAATGAAAAACTAGATATGCTATCTAATTCTTCATGGGCCGGACTGCAATCCTTCTTCGACTCCCACTATGGGCTTGCTCCATCTGGGCCTTCCACCATACTTGATGCAATTGCAACAATTTTGTAAAATAAAATCTACTCTAAAATTACATCAAAATAAAAAAATGGCACGCAGGCCATATTTCCTAAAACTAAATTACAACCGATAATAATTTAGGGCCCATAGAACTCAACATCACATTTCAAACAAAGTACCTGTCGTGCACATACATACCAATATGATGCATGATCATGGCATTCCAAATTATAAATATAAATGTTAAGCCGAGTTACTTAGGGTGAAATCGCCAATTTTAACAAATGTGACTGAGGCCCATAAAGGCCAAATGGATAACATCCATAAATGCAAAATTAACAATTTTGCTCCCACTTGAATTTGGGTTGTCACAAATTTAAAATTTAGCTCTCTCAATTTTAACCGGGGTCACGGTTTATTGGGCCAATTTCACAAAGTCCATATTCAATTTAATATGCAAACAATTAAATTAAATATGCATGCCAACAAAATAAACAATTTAAATACAAATTAATTTAAAAAAAATTAATTTAATTTGCATTAGGGTCCGGGATAAAAAAAATAATCCGCAAAATTTAAAACTGAACCCAAATCCCGCGCGCAGCAGTAGCCGCTGTGTGCCGCAGCAGTGCGATTCCAATTTTGGCCAACTAGTGATTTTTTTTTATTAAATCATAAACAAAAAAAATGTTTTCAGCCAAATATATAACTCATATAGAAAAACAATTTTAGATGGAAAACAATTGGGGAAAAATAATCAAAAATCCCAATCCAAAAATTCTAGGGTTTATCAAAACTAAAACCAATTGAATAAAAACCCTAAAATCACAAACTTGAAACCCATTCTTTCTTCAAGAACGCTTTCAAGAACTAATTCCATTCAATCTAATGGACAAAACCTAGGCTCTGATACCACTATTGGGATTCGTCATCGAAAAAATAACATGGCGTAGCGGAAAATACACAGTTTAAAATTTCCTAGAATCCACCTATCGTGTCCAATTACCATTGATTAGAATAAAACCAATTTGAATCAAGACAGATTAACTCACCGGATTCGTCTCTTCTAGATTCTGCTGCAGAATCGTTTCTTAAAACTGCGATCTCCACAATCCGGTGCACGACTAACTATTAAGCGGGAAAAGGTGCTAGCCGAAGACGCGAAGGAATGGAGGATTAATGTTCGGATTTTCGGCTGATTTTGGGCTGCTCTTGGTGGCTAAAATTTCCAGCAATTAATTAGGGTTGAATTAGGGTTTTATTCCTTAAGTGTGTCATTATATAGACACCTTGTCTAATTGGGTTTTAATTAGATTAATTAAACCCAAGCCCACTAGGATTATAATTACATAAATAAACTTTAATTAAAAAGTATATACTATGTAATTAATTCTATTTGGCTAAATTTAATTACCCATAAATAAAATTAAATTACACTTAAGTAAATACAATACATGTATTTAATTTTCCTACTTAGGAAAATTATTTAATTAATTGTTTACTTTATGTAATTCAATTAATTGATAAATTAATTAATTGCATAATGTAAACTTATTAAGTCAATTAAATTCAACCAAAGTTAATTAATTACCTTGACACTGAATATTAATTAATTAATTAACACATTCCTTCCAATGTATATTACATGTACAATTTCTATAAGTTCCGGCTCAGTTGATCTATGTGCATGTTGGCAGTAGGCCCAAGGCTCACAGACTGTAAGTGGGTTCTAGCAAACCATTACAGCCCCCAATTAAGACAGAGATGCAGCAGTCTTTCGAAGACACTCACCCGGTAGGAATCTCATAGTGTCCTTTGCCTAACGATATCGATATGAATAAACAAGAGGCATGGTATCCGTCATCCTCTTCTATTGTTTATTATATTTCTTGATCTTGAGTTGACTGATTAATCAAATAAGCACCGACTTACTTGGGTATGGCCATACACTTATCAGTCCCACTCATCAAGTGGCCAATGATATCATCTCGGTGTTACCAGAGTGGCAATTCCATCACTTCATCATCAATATCAACATGTTCACGAGTCCACCCAATCATACCCGTATTTAGCATCCTTTTATAGACCTGTTAGGCGTATGTCAAAGTGAACCAGATTCATATTGATATTATAATGAAATCTGGTCTGAGGACAAAAGAGACCTACTCAAGAAAGACCTATGACGCGACAACCATGTGGCTTTCTTGTGCGGATCGATCCAGTCTCATGTCAATGACATGTACCTATATTCATGACTGACTATACAAGTACTATGGCTAGTTAAGAACTGCCATATAGTTATCGAATATACAAGTCTATGGTTCTATTCGTTCCTACGATTAGAACAGACCTGGGATAGGTTTTATGATTATCAATCAATGGATACTCTACTCATATTATAGCATAAGATATAAATGAAATAGATTAATTGCCTTTATTAATGTGACACAAATAATGTATTCATACAATGAGTCTTAATATATAATACAAAATACAAGAATCCAATGCCCTAAGAACTAGGGCACACCAACAATCTTCAATGGTATTGCTCCGCCACAGGGAGCCAACTTCAATGGTATTGCTCTACCACAAAGAGCTGATTTCAAAGGTATTGCTCAGCCATAGAGACCCGATTGCAATGATATCAAGGGGCAAGATATTCAGTCCATATTCATTCTTGATCAAAGGGACAAAAAATTTTTGTTTCCAAAATTGTCAATCAAGGAACGAATACGTGCCCAAAACAACTGCAGTGCTTCGAGAGAGACGATCAAATTTCTTAAATCATCAAAGCATATTTTCCTCGGATACACTAATTTCGCGGGAAACACAACTACTCTTCCCTTCAGTGACACAACCATCATTAGAAGTGAAAAGACCAAAATGCCCATCTGTTAGGAACTGAACTACCGCAAAACTCTTCCTTTTAGCGACGCCAGCTATATGGAGGACCAAATCACTAAAATATTTCTTCTCCTAGTGACACAAGCTCCACTAGGGGCGAAAAGACCAAAATACCCCTTTTGTTAGCCACCAAGCTACCAAATGATAAAGATACCTCTTTTCACCAAAAAAAGGGAGCCAAATCATCAAAACTCATTCCTTTTCGTGACATAGGCCCCACGAGAAGTCAAATGACCAAAATACCTTTCCTTCAAAGGGTGCCAACAGTCCAAACTACAAAATTACCAAAATACCATTTCCTTTCATAAACATCAAATGGCAAGGAAAATTCAATCTGGGCAAAGTCCTCTGCTTCGCAATGGAGTCGAAGCAAGTCCCTGGAAAACCAATTCAATATGGGCAAAGTCCTCTGCTTTGTAACGGAGTCGAAGCACGACCCTAGAAAACCATTACAATCTGGGCAAAGTCCTCTGCTTCACGATGGAGTCGAAGCACGTCCCTGGGGAACATCAAATCAATTCGGGCAAAGTCCTATGCTTCATAACAGAATGGAAGTAAGTCCCTGAAGAATCAAATCAACCCGCGCAAGACTGCTGTTTCGTAAAACAACCAAGACTAGTCCCTGGAAACATCAAAGCTGGTAGACGCGGGAGGAGCCACTAGGTATGTTCTCTTCTCCTTCTCATCGTACTCCCTATCGTGGGACCAAACTCGAATTGGGCACAAGCACCAGTTCAAGTTGACTTTGGTCACGTGAGGGGCAGCCGGTGAGCACGGGTTTTTTTCCGACCTCGGTGATGAAAGCCATTATTGCCTTTTTCACGGATAAACATGCAGCAGATTCGGAATGACCGGGATGACGTCAGAAATGTCTCCGTTGACCCGAATGTGTGCGACAAAGTCTTGGTATGGAACCCCGAAGGAATTCAAGTGAGTATTTAAGAAAACCAAAGAAAAGAATGAAAAATAAGCAAAATAGGCTAATCTGATCACTACAGCCACGCCGCTGTAGTGCCTACAGCCGCGCGGCTATAATCATCAGATTTCCTTTTTTGCCCAAAATCAGCATTTAATCTGGATTTTTAACCTAAATAGGAGATATAAATTGCTTGTGACCGGATTTTAGGGTTATGAAGGCAGACAAAAAAATTAGAGAATTAAGAAATTGAGAGAAAAAGACATCCACACTTAGGGTTTTGGAGTGAAAAAGATTAAAATTGAGTGTTTTAATCCAAAATAATCAAAGAAACCTTAACAAAAATCCATTTAAATCATCATAAATTTAGAGGGATTAGTTTTCTAGGGGCATTCATAGACCATAATCTCACATTCAATCTCATTCAAGGTTCCGCTCGGGCTTCAGAGATCGCACACACTTTTGGGTTGTTCATGATTGCAAGGCGTTTCTCGGCATCTGAATCCATCCCTGGTGGTCCAAAACACTGGAACACAGACAAGGTATATTCTGAGAGGCCTTAAAAATCCTTTTTAATTCATTCTTGCTGCTATTTGTTTGTGTTTTTGAGTTTTTTACGATTTTGGAAGCGATTCCGGTTGCAGCCGCCCCACCTGATGATTACAGCCGCGCGGCTGTAACCTACAGTGGTGCGGCTGTAACCTAAAGGGGCAGAAGCTCTAAATGCCCCGAATCGACCGATAACGCTTCCGTTTTCAAGTTAAATGTGTTTTTCATATTTATTATCAGTCCAATTATATCCATGTATGCGTAGATTCCCGGTTTTCTTATTTTAATTGATGGATGTGATTTCAAGTTTGGTGATTCTGAGTTTTTAGGGATTTCTGGACTTATTTCGATCTGTTTCGGATCCGTTTGGTTGAAGTTAGTGTGTTTCTAAAAAAACCCAAATTACCTGAAATTTCTAAATTTGCAAAATGATTTTCAAAAAAGAGAAAAGAAGGCCGGAACACAATTCTGGAGCATTACAACCGCGCGGCTGTAACCTACAGTGGCACGGCTGTAGTTGAGGCAGAATTACAGTTTTGCCCTTTTGGGCCCAAACTTGTAATTTTGCATCTTTTTCCTATTCAAAACTGAATTTTTGTGTGTTTACATTCTTTTTGGACCCTAGATGGATGTTTAATTTAGGCCCACTCACGAACGGGACCCCTGGGTCATAGGACATCCGGCCCACTAAAGTTGGAAAATGCATGTAAATGAGCCAAATGGTTTTCAAAATTGGTTTTTCATCCATAAAACCTACAGGGCATTTCAAAAAACCGTTTTCCAGGTCTAACCAATCGGGTCGACCCGGTTACCCCCTATGCATGATCCCGTTTCCTAAGATACCCCTATTCTGTCCTATATGAGTCCTTGGTGTGATTTATTTACTTGTGCTAACCGTATTTGGATGCAGCTTTTATTTTTCTTTATTTTTATTTTTGGATGTATTTTATATATTAAATCGTGTATCTAGGCGATTGTACTTTTTAGATTTTCATGTATTATAGGTGG
This sequence comes from Euphorbia tirucalli, assembly GCA_039660915.1. Classification (NCBI taxonomy): domain Eukaryota; kingdom Viridiplantae; phylum Streptophyta; class Magnoliopsida; order Malpighiales; family Euphorbiaceae; genus Euphorbia; species Euphorbia tirucalli. Next base: position 55,323,485 of record CM077639.1, on the reverse strand, counting down.
TTGTAAGGGTGAGGATGAGAGCTTTTTTTTTGGGGTTGTATAATTTGGCCTCTACTTTACTTTTCCCGCACTTTTAATTTTCTGCATTTTATTTTGGATTTGTATTTATGTCATATGAATGAGCATTAACTAAAAATAAAAAGAAGATAAAATGAGTAGAATTAAGTGAATGCAACATTACATTATGAAATAATAATTGAAAATAAGTGAGGATTAGTAGATTTATTGCCCGAATCCTAAATCTCTGAATTAGGTACCGTGTCTACACTTGGTAGGAAGCTGTACCGGAATTTCCCAGATAAGCTGATCCAGGTGGTGACTTTGTATCTAATTTCGAAATTTAGGTTTCGAGATCTTTAAGTTCAAATTGGGATTTCTAAAACCTATTTTTTTCCCAAAATTCACACTTACAATTAAGTTTTCTACAAAAGGGTTTTTCCAATAAAATGAAAGATTTTCTTAAGAAAGATTAAAGACATGTTTTCAAACCACATCTTCATATCTCAAAAAGAAAATCCCCGATTCCCGCTTCACCGCGCGTTCCGTAAAAACGTCATCTTCTCACAACGATTCTGAGGGTGCCCCTGGATCAAATCATTTCCGCTTTGGGATGGATCCTGACTCAGGATGACCCAATGATGGTGATGAGTGCCTTAAAAAAATTTGATGTAAGAGCACGTATTTATTCTTTGATTGACAATTTTGAAAACAAAAATTTGTTGCCCCTTCAATCAAGAATAAATACGGTTGAGTTGGTTTTATGCATGTATGCGTGAATGCGTGCAGGATTCAAGTATATGCATATATGCGACATGATACTATGCTTGGTATCTGCGCTATGCTGGGGACTAAACTTGTGACTTTTGATGGTCTCCTGTGGGAACTGTTTCAATCGGATGACTTTGCCCGAGACTTTGACTTAGTGGGGATCGTTTCAGCTGAGAACTCTACTAGGGAGAACCCTGATCCATTCAATCCTATTGGGGAATTTGTTGGAAATTCTAATTCAGTGGGAAATGTCTTGGTTGGGATCTCGTTGGGGATTTTGCTGGAGACTCCGTGGGGATGATCCTGCTATGGACCATTCTGCCGGGGATAATTCTGCTGGGGATGGTACAACTGGGCCGGTATTTGCCATTTGTAACAGTTTCATTGGAATTGCCATGGGCTCGGATGCAACGACCTACTAATGGGTGTTTACATGTAATGGCACGATGTATGCAGTATGAACATCTAAGTAGACGATCAGAAACGCTTAATATCATTATGACGACATAAGAATGAATGTGATAGGAAAGTCAAAAGTGACTCTAAGTCTGAACATCACTCTCTTCTTGTTACCAACACGTCCTTTTGGTTTTCCGTGTCGAAAGCTCTCGCTGGGGATTGTAGTCATTGTTTTTTTTTTGAAGTGATAACCAAGTCTGCAAGAGCACCCAGCTGAGTGGATTTCTTAGCACTGGCTTGTCTTAGGATTGGAAAATGTGCTTCGACAAGTCCGCCAAGGATCATGAGAGAATTGTCCTTGATGATGCTTCATGGTTTAACTTTTACCTGCCCCTAGTGTAGGAGGCTTGTGTTTGGATGTTTGGTTGTAAAACACTTTATCAGATCTAGTTTGCTATGTGTGGCAACCTGTATATGGAAATTTATATGCAATGGCATGACGCATGCATATTGAACACCAAAACAGAATATGAAACATTCATGATATGATGAATGTGAATGCATTAGGAAAATCCAACCCGTGGCTCTGGTTTGGCCTATACCTCTTCATGCTACCAATATGTCTTTTTGGTTTTCCATATCGGAGGGAGTTTTGTTTTTTTTTTAAGATGCGCTGGGGATACGCTAAGGGCAGGTCACCAAGGTGTACAGCCGACCACTGGATAGAGCCGCCTCTGTGTGTAGACAACCTGAGATGGAGTCAATTAACCACTGAATTCTCCAAGGGTCTGGAACTGTGTTCATGTTCTCAATTCACCCAGATTCCAGCTTATGCGCAGTCTCCAAAGGTGGATACAGCTTTCAGTCCTTCAAGGCGTGGCCTGATTCAGGATGATTTGAGTTAATTGTGGTTTCCCTATGTCCGTCAACCACAATAGCCTTGAAGCAAACCACACCATCTTTAGGAGGTGAAAGGAACCACTGATAAGCAGTCACTTCTGTTGCAGCTGAAGACTGAGTTCTTGAAATGGTTGGTAAATGCAACTTTCCCCTGAATATTAGTACAACAGGCTTTGTAAATCTTTTTGTTGATGGGAACATCCCATTCATGATTGTTGAAAGCTTTGTAAGATCTGGTTGCTCCAACACTGTTGGTGAAGTTCACAGGGGTGAGTGTCAGGCTTCTCCTTTCCCTCTCGCATTTTGCTCAACAGAACCATCCCTTGCTGGGTTGAGTGTTGTTGGTAAATGACCATCCCTTTCACACAATGCCTCACCAACTACTCTTTTCCCTGAAGTCTAGCACAGACTATAGTGCAGATTTGGCTTTTATTCACTTTGTTTTTGAAAACAAGAGGAAGGCATAAGAAATCGAGGGTTGAGACTGATCTCTCATTGCTACTCTCGTTCTCTTTCATGCGGTGTTCATCCAAGAGTTGCACCAATAGTTGTTTACACATGGGTGGTATCCAGCTTAGCTAAAACAGACTTGTATTTAGATCCTCTCTCTGTCATGAAATTAAAGCCTTTCCTGTCAGTCTGAGGTTACAATACTTGGTCTAGGGGTTTATGTTAAAGAGAAGTGGCATGGGGTAGAAAGAGAATCCCCGATCTGGTACAGGTTGATGATAAACAAAGACTAATTGAGGCAGTGTTGTGACCATCTGCCCCATCACCTTTCTGGTGGTAGGATGAAACAGTATGGAAAAACATTGGGGTTCAATTTCTTGTTAGAAGCCATAGATGGTGGAAAATAAGGCTTCACAGAATCAGTTCATGGGAAGGATGAAAAAGGGGTTTTGTCATATAGGTGTTGGTGGTTTAGTGGTAAACGGAAGACAAAGGGTGTTAAAGGTGTGGAAGAGATTGGAAAAGGGAAGGGGAAGAGCTTTGGTTTTGAAGATAGGAAAGTCCAAATCTTTCACAGATAGGAGGGAAGGATCTGATAATGATGCGAGCTGGAGATTACCCTTTAATGCTATGAGACGCTCTAGTGTTAGCTATGGCGGCTATGCATGAGAGGGAGAAAGACTTCTGTCTGCACCGATCCCCCCCCTTTTTTTTTAAGGACTAAGCCCAAGCGTTGCCACCCATTGGTTTTCCTGCTGCATTCAAATTCATGCATGTCATGCGTGTTTAATATGCTTTTTGGATGAACAATGCATGCGTAATGTCATGTACATATGAATGTCACACAAACAAGATGATGTATGCACTACAACCAAGACTGCATCAGAGTCTTACCACATGAAAGATGGTGAGGATGATGAAAACCATTTGAATTCCCCACGGGGTGGAGATTTTGGTGAGTTTGGAATTTTAGTTTTAGGGTTCCAGCGTAGGGTACCTTCTTGGATCAGGAATTAGGCTTGAGGCTTTCTTTTGTGGTTTGGTTTGAGTTTCAATAATAGCTTTTGGCTTGGAACAGCTCAGGTGTTATGTGTGCTATTCAAATTGAAACTTTGGGGTAGGGCCAATAGCATCTTGCAAGGATTGGTGATTTGTACCAGCAAATGACTCGGCGGAAGTGGTGCCATCATATCATTTATTTATCTCACAAGCTCACCTTTCAAGAGAGAGTTTGGTCAGGACCAGATTCCCTTTTAGGTTCCCTATGGTATTCAGATTGATGTCATGCATTTTGATATTATGCGTGTTGGATATGTCATTTTAGATGATCAAATGCATGCATAATGCCATGTACATGCAATCACCACATAAGTAAGAAGACAACAAAATGCATTGCATCTAAAATGATATCAATACACCATAGAAACAAAAATGAGTCCCCTATGAAAAGGGAGCCTCTAAGGGTATTGATTCCATAGCATCAGATTATTCCCTAATTAGTCACCGTTTCGGCTTTAGTGCCATTGCCCCACTCCTATTAGATCAAACCTTGCAGTTCTTGACCATATCCCTCTCCCCGGGAAGTTTGAGGAATTTCCTTAAGGGTCTCCTTGATTGCCTTTTGGAGTCGTGTTGAAGCGACATAGTCCTTCACAATATATATTATGGCGTTGAAGCTCCTTGGGTTGGCCATCCTTAAGATCCTTCCCCCCTGATGAGAGCACTTATTAATGTCGGCTGGTGTATGCGTGGCAGATACCAAGTAAGGAACAATGTATGCATGAATATGCGTGACGTGATGTGCATATGTATGGATGGTGAGTTGCACACGTGATGTCATGTCATGCTATGCTATTCGGAACCGGCTAAGTATGCAGAGTCGAGAAGGGAAACGTGCAGATGCAATGAATGCTGTTGGGAATGATGCATGCTAAAGTAAAGCATGGCGTATAAATATACACCACAGGGATAAAATGACACTCGGGAGTGTCCACAGATCTAAGTAAGTGGTACTTGCGATAAGGTACATAGTTATGCCCTTGGAGAGAATGACACACTAGGGTGTCCACGGATCGAAGCAAGACATTGCTTGCGAAGGAAGTTAAGAAAGGGTGCATAGTTATGCCCCTGGGAAGAATGACACACTGGGGTGTCCACGGGTCGAAGCAAGACATTACTTGCAAGAAGAGTTAAGATAGGGTGCATAGTTATGCCCCAGGGGAGAAATGACACACTGGGGTGTCCACGGGTCGAAGCAAGACATTGCTTGCAAGAAGAGTTAAGATAGGGTGCATAGTTATGCCCCCGGGGAGAAATGACACACTGGGGTGTCCACAGGTCGAAGCAAGATATGACTTGCAAAGGAAGTTAAGATAGGGTGCATAGTTATGCCCCTGGGAAGAATGACACACTGGGGTGTCCACGGATCGAAGCAAGATATGACTTGCAAAGGAAGTTAAGATAGGGTGCATAGTTATACCCCTGGGAAGAATGACACACTGGGGTGTCCACGGGTCGAAGCAAGATATGACTTGCAAAGGAAGTGAAGGTAGGGTGTATAGTTATGCCCCTGGGAAGAATGACACACTGGGTTGTCCACGGATCAAAGCAAGATATGACTTGCAAAGGAAGTTAAGAGAGGGTGCATAGTTATACCCCTGGGAGGAATGACACACTGGGGTGTCCACAAATCAAAGCAAGATATGACTTACAAAGGAAGTTAAGATAGGGTGCATAGTTATGCGCTTGGGAAGAATGACACACTGGGGTGTCCATGGGTCAAAGCAAGATATGACTTGCAAAGGAAGTTAAGATAGGGTGCATAGTTATGCCCCTGGGAAGAATGACACACTGGGGTGTCCATGGGTCAAAGTAAGAAATGACTTGCAAAGGAAGTTAAGATATCATAGATGCATGTATGCGCACGGTGGCCAAACATAATTTTAGGCGCTCAGGGAGTGCCCTGAGTTTTCATGCATGAAATGAAATAAAATAAGACGGAATGGTGTGCTCGGTAGCCGGATAGTGTTTCGGCGCTTAGGGAGCGCCTTGTGTTTATGTATGAATGAGATGTACGGTCATGGGTTGATGCGATTGAATGATGTCAGATGGGTGGAGATAAGAATCAAGATGACTTACCTTATTATATATTTTGGATGTTCCACGAATGCCCCTATGCTATGCAAAAAGGTAATGCAAACAAACCGCGTGTGATCCCACACACGGGCATAGGTTCGGTGCCTTCGGAGCACCTAGTGGATGTCATGAAATGGTCATGCGTGGCTGGCACATGGATAGAGTTCTGATGCTTTTGAGGCACCTAATGGATGTTATGGAATGGTCGTGTGTATGCCAACATACAGACAGAGTTCTAATGCTTTTGATGCATCGGACATGAAATGATGTTACAGACAAGTCACGTGTAACTTGAGACACGGACAAAAGTTTGGCGTTCTTGAAATGCCTTACATAACTTAGCAATGTCATGGAATGCTTTTATATATGTAGTAACTGGGCACTCATGGAGTACCCTGGATGATTCGATAATGTTATGAACAATCCGATGTGGATCGCGGCACGCAGGCAAAATCTCGATATCCCCTTGACACCAATGATAAATGAACGAGGTGTAATCCAACGTTTGTCATGTAACTCCCCATATGAACATAAATCTAGGACGGTTGTAGGCTCCTAATGAATTTAATGTGTAGAGAAGTGACCGAATGGTAACCAAGGTGCGAGCAAAACATAGGTGGCTTCGGGGTCACATGTTATGAAATGAAATGATCATGATGGGCATCCTTGGAACATCCTTTATTAGGCATAATGAAATGAAATAGTGTGAATGCACGTGTCACACAAAATGCAGGTGGCTACAGAAAAATGTGGTTAGGATGCATGACATACAGAATGATGTCATGCGTGTAAGGAATGAATGCATATGTTATCCAAAGTGTAGGTGGCTGCAGAAAAATATGGTTAGGATGCATGACATCCTGAACGATGTTGTGCGTGCAAGGAATAAATGCATATGTCATCCAAAGTGTAGGTGGCTGCAGAAAAATGTGGTTAGGATGCATGACATATAGGACGATGTTGTGTAGGATATGTGGAAATGTTAACACACAATGCGCGTTTGGCATACGAACAAAATATCATAGCTGCACAAAGACATGGTTAGCGTCGATGTCATACAAATGTCAATGTTTTGAAAATGATTGTATAAAGGCATGATTAGAACGACACAAAAATAACAGTGTATGTTTGATGCTTTATGAATGAAAGCGATAATGGGTATGAGTTCTTTATTCCAGATGTTCCAAGAGTGCCTAACGTTATGCAAGAGAAAAGGCAAAGGGACCCGTGTGTGAGCCGACAAACGAACGGAGGTTCGGCCCTTTCGGGGCACCTAATGGAGGTTATGAAACAGTCGTGTGTGGCCGACACACGAACAGAGTTTTGACGCTTTTTAAGGTAAAATGAGATGGCATGAAATGGTATCATGGAATTCATTCCTCGAACAAAGTTCTGATGCTTTTGGGGCATACGATATGAAGTGATGTTGCAAACAGGTCACGTGTATGCCGAGACACATACAGAGGTTCGGCGTTCATGGAACACCTTGCATGAGTTAATAATGTTATGATATGCCCCTATATGTGTACTAATCTGGCGCCCGAGGAGCACCTGAAATGATTTCACAATGTTATGAAATGGTTCGATATGAACCATAATGCACAAACAGGACTCGGCGTCATCGGGACACCTATGATGAATGAACCTGATGTCATGTGATGGCATCGTACGAACTATCACACGGAAGCAAATCTAGGACCATTGTGGTCTACTATTGAATGATATGATATTTTGTGAAATGGCCGAGTGCAATCCGGTGCACGGGCGGAAATCGGATAGTTTTAGTTTATCCGACATGTGATGGAATGAAATGATCATGAGGGGCATGCTTGAAACATCCTTTATTAGGTGGGGTAATATGACATGGATGCGTATGTCATATGAAAATGCAAATGGTTGTATGAAAATGTGGTTAAGATACATGATACGCAGACCAATGTTGTGTATGCTTCATGGAAATATCGCACGTGAGATATAAATGGCACACGAATAAAATGTCATGGCTGCACGAAAATGCGATTAGTGTCACGCATATGTCAGTGTTCGAAAATGGCTACATGAAGATGTGGCTAGCATAAATGTCACACATATGCATATGTATTTAAAGATGGCTGCATGAAAATGTGATTAGAAACGACACATGAGATGATTATGCGTTTTTAATGCTTCGTGAAAAAGTAAAGAGAAAATCACAATGGAGCAAACATTAGCACATGCAAAAATATGCCCTCCCTTCCAACCTTATTTATCCTTTCGATTGGCCATGCATACTTCCTAGGTGTTGCGTTTCTTTGGCATCAATAGTGGATACCAAAGGAGCACGCTCAATTGTTCAATGTTAGATTTATGTTTTGGTAATCCTAGGGGAAGTTAGTAAGCCATTATATGTGGGCCAAAGTCAAACCAAGGGTCATACAAGCTCCCATAGCAAATAAACACTTCCCCACCATAGAACATGATGTAAGGTCATGCGGGGCTATGAGTGGTTTACCCCATTGGGTGTCTCCAATCCTGGCGATAGAGGTAGTCCACCTTCTTGGGTAAACTGGGGCTAATCAGTGTATTTGAGGGGTTGAGAAGAAGAAAATGTCATGATATGCAAAGCTTGAATAAATATGGTATTTATAAATCGATATGCGAATACAAGTGAGATTATATTTCAATAGTTGCCTAAGTTCCTTAAGTTTTTATAAAAAAAAACTTTTAAAGAAACTTTTTATATCCCCAGCAGAGTCGCCACTGTAAGCGGACGACCTTGAAAAGAGCAAGACGCGGCGAAGCGAACTGGGGAAAATGAAAGAAAGAAATGGTTTAGTGATGTTTTTGGAAAAGCGGGTTTTGTTTTTCTTACTTTAAGGAAAATCATTCGTTTGTTTTGAAAATTCCATTTTGTATAAAATGTTTTCCCATTTTATTACTTAAAGACCTCGAAACCTCAATTTCGAGATCAGTGACAGAGTCGCCACCCGGATCAGCTCATCCAGGAAATTCCGGTACAGCTCCCTACCGAGCGTAGACTACTGTACCTAATCCAGAGATTCAGGGTTCGGGCAACTTACCTACTTAACTTCAAGCTTGTATTCGTTTATTATTTATAAAACCATATTTATTCAATCTATTATCTTTCTCTACCCAAAATGTTTAGTGTATTAGCCCGTACTAAAGTAGAATGTAGAAAATAAATAGTAGAAAAATAAATCATACATCTAAAATATACAAGAAAATGATAGAGGCCGATTATACAATCCAATCGAATAAAGATAAAAACTCTCATCCTCACATTTACAATCGCCTAAGCACACGAGGATCTAAAAGATACAAGTGCCTAATTTACACAAATTAATCTATTAAATACAGCAAAAATAAAAATAGATGCTGCAAAACAGATGGTCAGCGCAGTTTATATTATAAACACAAATAGGACTCAAATCAGGACAGAATTCGGGATTTTAGGATTGGGAGCATGCATTTAGGGGGGTAACCGGGTCGACCCGACTGGTCGGACCGGCTAGACCTGGAAAATGGTTTTGAAATGCCCTGTAGATTTGTATGCTGGAAAACAATTTTTGGAAACCATTTGGCTCGGTTTCATGCAAATTTCCATTTTTGTGGGTCGGTTATCCCGGAATTTAGGATTCCGTTCGTATGGGTTCCTAAACTCAACATCCATCTAGGGTCCAAAATACAATAAACACACCAAAAACATTTGAGAAAAATACTATTTTGCATGTTTTCAATATTTTCCGAGGATTTGGTAGGATTCAGGGGTCCGCTAATGCCGAACTGTGGATCCGATTTGGATAAAACAACCCCGAAACTCAGGAAATAAACCCGGGAAAAATAAAAAACCATAATATCCGTACGTACAGAAATTCAAAAACCAAAATATTATGACATAAGGATGGATTTGGGGAGAAAACGATTGCGGCAGAAAGCTTAAAGTAGAAAACGAGCTGTTTTTGGCCGATCGGGACAGACTGGGAATATGTCCCTGAGGAACAGAGCCGAGTGGCTGTGTTCATGAAGAACACAAATGTACGGCTATGGCGGGCAGCCCAGTTTCTGGATTTTTACAGAAATGAAGAAAACACACAGGTTATCAATGCAAACAGGTTTTAAGGCCTCTCAGAGTTTACCTTGGTTTCGTTTTGATGCTTGGAGTGTCAAGAAGCAGATTGAAAGCTGGAAATGTGTCCTGGAGACTCAACCGTCTGAATCCCACGATGGTCCAAAATGATCCGAAACCAAGCCGAAATGTTCCCGAATCAAAGAGTAAAGGTTGTAGGATTTGTTAACAATGTTTTAAGATTGATTTAGGGATTTGATAGGAGTGTTTATGGGTTTTTTTCTCGGTTCCTTTCTCTCTTTCTTCTCTCTGTGTTTCTTTTCTTTTCTTTTTCTCTCTTCTCTCTCTGTGAGAACTGAAACCAAAAGTCTTTTTTCCCCCCTTTCTTTTTTTTATTTTTTTTCTTTTATATCACTCTCTCTCACTTATTTCGCTCAATCAATCAGCCGTCTAACCTCTGAAATCTCTGCGCCAATTTTTGTTTTGTCAAGCAGAGCAACTTGGTGTGACCACTAGAGCCGCCCGGCTCTAGTTTAAAAACCAGAGCCGCCCGGTTCTACCGAGAGTTGGGGTAAAATTTCAAAAGTCGGATGCACAGACCAAAACCTGGAAATGATTCGGGAGACCTTTTTGGAGGCTTCAGATCGCGGATAGCCTAGCTTTTAGGATGTTTGAGATTCTCTGGGCAACATTCGGGTCATTTTCAATTCCCGTCCGAGCCCGTCCGGTTCACAAGTAACTAAGGAATTCTCATCACTGATGTCAGGAAAAACCCATGCTCATAATAGGGATGATGATACTTAGAGACCAATGGTCTATTGTTATGAGCGGACGACCTTTTTAGAAAGCGGAACGCGGCGAAGTGAACCTGAGAAAAAGAGAACTGAATGTTTGATGATTGAATTTGCTTGGAAAACCATTGATTTGTTTGGAAATCCTTTTGTGGAAAACCTTTTATCTGAATGTGAGTTTTGGGAAAACTGGTTTTTACATTTTAGAAAATCTCGTTTTATTACTTAAAGATCTCGAAACCTAAATTTCAGGATCAGTGATAGAGTCGCCACCCAGATCAGCTCATCCAAAAAATTCTGGTACAGCTCCCTACCGAGCGTAGACTGCAGTACCTAATCTAGAGATTTAGGGTTCAGGCAACTTACCTATTCATCCTCAAGCTTGCTTTCATTTATGAATTCATATTACAATACTTTACTCACTTATTCTCTACCCATTTTATCTTTTATTATTTGATTAGCCTATACTCATTCAGATGATAGAAATAAATAAAGTGCAGAAAAGTAAACCATACATCCAAACCAAACCAAAAAATAATAGAGGCCACTTATTACAACATAAAAAGATAAAAACTCTCATCCTCACTAATACAACCTCCTAGATACATGAATATCTAAAAAATTACAATCGCCTAGGATACACGATCTATTAAATACATCCAAAAATAAAAATAAGAAGAAATAAAAGCTACAAAACAAATGGGTTGGCACAACTATATCACAAACACAACTGGGACTCATAAGAGGACAGAATATGGAATCTCAGGAAATGGGAGCATGTATTTAGGGGGTAACCAAGAAGTCCGGACGACTTACTCGATTAGACCTGGAAAACCATTTTAGAAATGCCCTGTAGGTTTTTGTGCTTGAAAACAGTTTGGCTCGATTACATGCAAATTACTTCATTTTGGTGAGTCGGATATCCCAGAACTCGGGGCTATGTTCGTGGGGGTTTCCTATCTCAAACATGCATCTAAAGCCCAAATCAGTAAACACATCAAAAATAGTTTGATCTTGAAGACAGCATCACGCGATGATGTTCATGTGAGTCGTCCTATGATTCTGCCTCCTCCTAGGAACTATAGCCACACGGCTCTAGTTAGAGCCACGCGACTCTAGTTAGAGCCACGCGACTATAGCCACTACAGCTGTACGGATGTGGTGTGCAGATCCCAAAATTGGTTTTTTTTTTTTTTGCTTTTGTAACTCATTATTTTGACTCGTTTCGATGATTTCTGAGGATTTTGTGGAATCTGGGGGTCCGCTAAAGTTGGATAGTGGATTCGATTTGGATCGAACAGCCCCGGATTCCAAACCAAAATCAACAAAACCTAAATCTCATATCAACATTCCAAGAAATCCGAAAACCATAATTCTGAATGTAACGTATGTGATTGGACCGAAATAGTTCATAACAAAACCATTAAAATGGGAAACTAACTGTATTTGGTCGATTTAGGGCACTTTGGGTTTCTGCCTAGAAGAGCACAGCTGTGCGGCTATAGTGGTATAGTCGCTCGGCTCTGTAGTTAGAGCTGCACGATTGTAATCAAACAGATAGTCTTTGAAAATTTTATATAACACAGAAAACACACAGTAAAAGCAATCAAATACGAGTTTAAAGCCTCTCAGAGCTTACCCTTTGGATGTTCCAGTGTGTTTGACAATTGGAGTTGGATTTGGATGCCAGAATCCTCTTAGAACCTCACGAACCTCCCTAAATACTTGAATACGCTTCTTGAATCGATCCAAAAAGACCCGAAAAGGATTTGAATGAGTGATAGTGTGACTAGGAACTCTCACCCTATGTGTTTCTAATCTGTATTCTTATTGTTTCTATCTTTTTCTTTTGGTTTTCTCTTCTCTTTTTTCGTTTTCTTTTCTCTCTCAGAGTTCTCTTTGTTTTTCTGCTAGAATTCTCTCTGTTGTTCTCTGTATTGCGTTTTTTGTGTTTTTGTTATGTTCTATCCTCCTAAGACCTAGAGAATCCCGGCTTAAATTCCCCCAATTTAGGAATCCTAGTTGCTGTCAAATACCGATGTTGGTCATTTAGGAAGTAATCTGGCCCCCCGTCATAGCCGCGCGGCCTTAAGGTTACAGTAGTGCGACTCTAGTGTTACAGTCGTGCGGCTGTATGATAAGATTGGTTTTTGACCTTATCTTTTAGGCAATTTCGTGGTTTAAACAGCAATTTTTTAGAGTCCTTTGTGTGAATGCTTGTTTGGTTTTGCGTATTTTATGATTTTTATGTTTTGGTTAGATTTTCATAACTTTTAGTATTTTTCGTGTTTTTTAGGGGTGTTTTTGTAATTTTGGATAATGCATCATTTTTGTGGTCCATGGCTGTGGTGCGGTTATGTTTCTTTATGTTTGTTTTGGATAGGCATTATGACCCGGATCGAAAGTTGGAGCGACGGCGGTGAAGAAGAGATTGAAGTGCTGAAAAGCAAGGTGGCATGGCGTGCCGCAATGAGGGCACGGCGTGCCATTCTAGTGTGCCACAGGATGGAATCCAGTGGATCCGCACGAAGGCGTGCCGCCACCACCAGCACGGGGTACCCCCCCAAATCAGCTCAGCACGGCGTGCTGCCACCACTAGCACGGCATGTCGAGCTCTGGAATTCTGCTGTTGCCCTACTTTCCTCTTTCCTGTTTAGTGGTTTCAGCCTAGCCTTATAAATAGGTTATTTTCTAAGTTGTATGGATCTTTTTCCAGACTTTTAAAGTAGAAAGCACAAACTTGTAGCTAGGTTTATTGCTTGAACTCTTTGTTTCTTTGAGTTTGATCCCTCAATTGGTAGAAGTTTTGCATTGAATCTTCCCCTTTTGCGATGTTCTTGGTTCCGGATTGAGTTCATCTATAGAGGTACACCCCAAGCATCTTCACACCATCGGAATCCGGTTAATCGGACCAAAAGGGCATAAGTTCCTCTTCTTCTCTTTTGTAATTCAATTAGTTAGTTTTTGATTCCTCAATTGATTATGTTTGGTTGTAAACATTGAATTCTTATCATCTTTCTTGATTAATACAATTGATTACAATTTAATTTCAATTTTTACACCTTTTCTTTATGCAATTCCTTTAATGATAATCTAGTCTCATAAGATCTTAACTTATTAAGTTCATATTTGTGGCATTACCTAGATTGACACTTAGGAAACCATTAGTATTGACAACACTATGGAATTTACATGCCCCTATTTTCTAAGCTTTAGAATTAGACCGCCTCTAAACAAGGGAAACCGACTAAGGACCTAAAAGATCTAGACACGCTAGGTTGAATCATCAAAAGAACATAATTAAGGTTTAATTGTTGAGTTAAATTAATCTATTTTAATTAATTGATAAAGCCATCACCATTAGCATTCATAGGTCGGTAAACCGCCAATTGATAACCTGAATTCAAGTGCAAAGTAAGCTGGGATAGATCAACTAGGAGTAGGATAATTTAGTTGTCAATATAATCACAACCCAAAATTAAGTTCCGCCTAGGACACGCAAGGAACCCCGAGTAGTTTAGTGTTTGCAGAATATTTTTCTCTGTGGGATCGATACCTGGACCAACCAGAATTATAACTTGTCAACGATAGGTACACTGCCTTAGTTGTGTGACTCTAGGTTTAGTTTCACTACTTCACCTAGGACCCACCAAGTTTTTGGCACCGTTGCCGGGGAAATTTATTTTCCTGCATCATTGAACCAAAGATCTATTTGCTGATCCAGGTACTGTTTATGTGCATATAGTTATATAATTTTTCTTTTTTGTGGATATTTGTTACAAATTGTATTTATTTATTATTTTTTTCTCTGTGTGTGTGTGTGCTTTCTAGCTTATGCGAACTCGTTCTCAGCACCCTGAGCTTTTGCCCTATAACCCTGAAATTGAGCATTTTTGTAGTAGGAACCGTAGAGCACAACAAGAGAGAATTGTCCAAATGGATCTTCAGCAACGTGAGGAAGAGGAGAGACAGCTACGGGAAAGAGCTGAGCAAGAGCAACTCCGGCGAGAGCGGGAGGAGTTTGAAAGAAGAAGGAGTGGTGATAGAGACAACATGGTCATGACTGACCTAATGGCTCCACATCGAACCCGGAACAGATCCGGAGTGGTTCTCCCAGCCATCACTGCTAATCACTTTCAGATGAAGTCCGGTATGATCAATTTGATCCAAGGGAACAGACTGTTCCGTGGCGGAATAAGTGATAACCCCAATGATCACTTAAACCTGTTTCTCATGGTGGCCGATACAGTCCGAATCGGGGGGTACCCCAAGATGCGGTGCGGTTGAAGTTGTTTCCCTTCTCATTATGTGGGGGAGCAATGGAATGATACAAGTCCTTGAGACCCGGGTCAGTGACTTCATGGGATCAATTGGAAGAACAATTCTTAGCATATGACTTCCCATCATCAAAGACGGTTCAGTTAAGGAATGAGATTATGGGATTCTGGCAATTTGGGACTGAGACTCTCAACAAAGCGTGGCAAAGGTTTCAACGGTTGTTGCGGAACTGTCCCTACCATGACAAGCCGCGATTCACTCAGGTAAGCACATTTTATCATGCTTTGACACCAGCTAACCGTGCCATTATTGATTCTTCTGCAGGTGGAGACATTTTTAAGAAGACTGCTACGCAAGCAGAGGAGTTAATCGCGGAGCTGGCTAGGAAGAGTACCTTGTGGCAGTCGGACATGCCAACAAGGAGTGAGGTTCGGGCTGCGGACTTGGGACGCCAAGATGCAGCCATAGACCACATGAACAAGAAGCTGGACCTGTTGATGTCCCGCTTGAATTTAAATGCGCCACAATACCAGCCGGTGTTATATGTATCATGTGGATCGGAGCATCCCGGTCAAGAATGTGCATTGGGCGATCCATTCGCCCAACCGTTCGAGAATGTGAGTTTTGTGGGAGGAAACCAAAGGTACAATAATTCTAACTCTTACCCATAAAATTTCAATAATAATAACAATTACGGAAGAAGGTATCAACACCCGAACATATCTTATGGTAATAACCAAAATGTGTTGAGACCTCCTTCCGGATTCCATTATGAGCACCGTGAGCAGGGGTTAGGTAAGGCCCCATTTGTTCCTAATGACCAATCCCCACAGCAACCTCAACAATTTAAGCAAGATGAGACGGTTTTATCTTTGTTAAAAGACATTTCGTCTCGGCATGCCGACAATGAGGCATACTGTAGGGATTTGGGCAAGCAGATGGCTCAAATGAGTAGGGAGAGGCAGGAAAGACCTCAAGGAGCACTCCCGAGTAAAACTGAACAAAACCCTAAGGGACATAAATGGGAGACAGCTCAAGCTATAACCCTGCGAAGTGGTAGGCAAGTGGAGGACCGAGTGCAAAACGCTGATATTCCATCCCAACCTACTGAGGTAAGTGGAGAGTCGGGAGAGGTAAGCAACCCCGACTCGATTTCTGAACCTGAACCTAGCACAAATGAAAAGGGGAAAATTCTTGACCCAGTGAGAGCCTATGTGCCTAAACTCCCTTATCCTCAAAGGGAGAAGAAAGATAAACTGGAGCAAAAATATTCCAAATTTCTGGAAATTTTCAAGAAGTTAGAATTCAATATGCCATTGATTGAGGCTCTCCAAGAGATGCCTTCTTATGCTAAATTCTTCAAAGAACTTCTTGCAGGGAAAAGAAAGCTAGGCGAGGACGAAGTGGTGGCTTTAACAGAGGAATGTTCGGCAATTATCACTAACAAACTTCCACCCAAGCTCAAAGATAGGGGCAGTTTTACTATCCCATGCCGGATAAGAAACTTGGAGATCGCCAATGCCTTATGTGACTTGGGTGCAAGTATCAATTTGATGCCTCTGTCGTTTTTCAGGAGACTTGGACTGGGAAACCCAAAGCCGACCAACATGACCCTCCAATTGGCGGATAGATCTCTCACGAGGCCAAAGGGGGTGGTCGAGGACATGTTAGTAAAGGTGGACAAGTTTATCTTCCCCGTGGACTTCGTGGTAATGGATATGGAGGAAGATAGCTCGGTGCCTCTTTTGCTTGGAAGGCCATTTCTTGCAACCGGTAGGACTTTGATAGATGTCCAGGAAGGTAAGATTATTCTTAGGTTGCACAACGAGGAGGTAAGTTTCAACGTCTATAACTCAAT
The DNA here is from genome assembly GCA_039660915.1 of Euphorbia tirucalli. NCBI lineage: Eukaryota > Viridiplantae > Streptophyta > Magnoliopsida > Malpighiales > Euphorbiaceae > Euphorbia > Euphorbia tirucalli. The sequence goes on along the minus strand of CM077639.1, from coordinate 55,306,840 downwards.
GAAATATCCATTAGATGTTGAAAACTGTAATTTTGTAGACTCCTTTTGTCCTATTGATGCTTGTGTGGTTGAGAATGTGTGCAGTGAATTATAGTGCATCATAGGAGAAGGCCTAATTGAAAGTAAGGCGAACGAAGTGTTAGTTGAAGAATGCTCATGGGTGAAGGGACGGTTTAACAAGCTGGAGCGTGAAGTCAAGCCGGCACCTAAATCCTCACTGGAGGAACCTCCATCATTGGAGCTCAAAACCCTTCCCCCTAACCTTAAGTATGTTTTTCTGCATCCTCCAAAGGACTTACCAGTTGTAATTTCTTCTTTGTTGATAGGAGAGGAGGAGGACAAGCTACTAGAGGTGCTGAGAAAGCACAAGGGAGCGTTCGGATGGACAATCCACGACATCAAGGGAATAAGTCCGATGTTTTGCACGCATAGAATCTTTCTGGAAGACGAGGTAAAATTGTGTGCACAGCCTCAGCATTGGTTGAACCCAAATATGAAGGAGGTGGTAAGAGCTGAGGTGATAAAACTCCTTGAAGCAGGTATCATCTTTCCTATTTCTAATAGTCAGTGGGTGAGTCCGGTTCAATGTGTGCCTAAAAAGGGAGACACAACGGTAGTGGAAAATGATAAAAGGGAACTAATCCCTACTAGAGCTGTCACGGGTTGGCACATGTGTATTAATTATAGGAAGTTGAATGATGCCACCAGGAAAGATCATTTTCCTTTACCGTTTATTGATCAAATGTTAGAGAGGATAGCCGGGCACGAATATTTTTGTACGTTAGATGGGCTATCCGGGTATATGCAAATTCCAGAGGACCCTCTCGATCAAGAGAAAACCACATTTACGTATCCATACGGGACATTTGCATATAGGCGAATGCCTTTTGGTTTGTGTAATGCCCCGGCCACCTTTCAAAGATGCATGCTAGCCATTTTTGCTGATATGATTGAGGATTTCATGGAAGTCTTTATGGATGATTTTTCCATTGTTGGTCATACTTTTGAGTCATGTCTTGGGAATTTGGACCAGGTGCTTTAGAGATGTGAAGACACCAATTTGGCACTTAGTTGGGAGAAGTGTCAATTCATGGTCCGGGATTGCATTGTCTTAGGGCATAAGGTGTCGGGAAAGGGGATTGAGGTCGATTCGGCCAAGATTGAGGTGATTGAGAAACTGCCTCCCCCAAGTTCGGTTAAGTTAGTTAGGAGCTTCTTAGGACATGCGGGCTTTTATAGGCGTTTTGTGAAAAACTTTTCTAGGATTGCTAAGCCGTTGACTGAGCTACTCCTAAAGGATGCCCCATTTAATTTCAATGATGAGTTTATGCATGCTTTTAATTTGCTTAAGCGGAATTGATTGAGGCACCGGTCATGGTGAGCCCAAATTGGGAAATCCCCTTTGAACTTATGTGCTATGCAAGTGACATAGCTGTTGGGGCATGTTTAGGTCAGAGGATGGACAAAATTTTCTGCCCAATTTACCATGCTAGTAAGACATTGAACCGTGCTCAAATGAATTATACTATGACTGAAAAAGAATTACTAGCTGTTGTGTTTGCTTTCGATAAGTTCAGGTCTTACTTGGTCTTATCAAAAGTAATTATGTACACTAACCATGTTGCTCTTAAGTATTTGTTAGCTAAACAGGATGCAAAGCCCAGGTTGATTCGATGGATTCTACTCCTGCAGGAGTTTGATATGGAGATTAAGGACAAGAAGGGAGTAGAGAACGTAGTGGCCGACCATTTATCGAGACTGCCAAGTGAAGGATCCGTATCCTCTCCAGAAGCGAACATTCGTGACACATTCCCCGATGAACAGTTGTGTGGGGTAACCTCTATGCCATGGTTTGCGGACATCGCGAACTTCAAAGTCGGTAACATTCTTCCACCTAACCTCTCACATGCACAGAGACGTAAATTCTTTCATGATGCTAAGGATTATTTTTGGGATGACCCTTACCCTTTTAGATTATGTGCGGACAATGTGATTAAGCGGTGTGTTGCTTATAAGGAGGTTCCCTCCATTATTAGGATGTGTCATGATAGAGAAGCGGGTGGCCATTTTGGACCCGATAGAACCGTAGGAAAGATTTTATCTAGTGGGTTTTATTGGCCGACCATGAAATAGGATGTCATTAGCTATATTCGGGCCTGTGATGCGTGTCAAAGGACGGGAAATATCTCCCAAAAGAATGAAATGCTTCAACAAGGTATCTTAGTGTGTGAACTTTTTGATGTCTGGGGCATAGATTTTATGGGACCCTTCCCAATATCCCACAACAACCAATACATTCTTGTGGCAGTTGAATATGTGTCTAAGTGGGTAAAAGCTGTCGCCTTACCAACCAATGATGCAAGGGTCGTTGTCAAGTTTCTAAAGAAAAACATTCTTACTAGGTTTGGAACCCCAAGGGCTATCATCAGTGATGGGGGATCCCATTTTTGTAATAGACAATTTGACAATCTTTTGCACAAGTATGGGATTAAGCATAAGGTAGCAACTCCTTACTATCCTCAGACGAGTGGGCAAGTTGAGGTATCGAATAGGGAACTAAAACGAATCTTAGAAAAGATGGTAGGTGCATCTAGGAAAGATTGGAGTCTAAGGTTAGACGATGCACTATGGGCATATAGGACTGCTTTTAAGACGCCTATAAGAATGTCCCCCTACCACTTAGTCTTCGGTAAATCCTGTCATCTACCTGTGGAACTAGAGCACAAGGCATATTGGGCTTTAAAATTTCTTAACTTTGACATGCAAGCTGCAGGTGAGCTTCGATTAAGGCAACTCATGGAGTTAGATGAGCTTCGGTTGAGTTCATATAAGAATGCCAAAATCTACAAGGAGAGGACCAAGAAGTGGCATAACCGGCATGTGATAGAGAAAGGTTTCAATCAAGGGGAGTTGGTGCTCTTGTATAACTCCCGGTTGAAAATATTTCCGGGCAAATTGAGAAGTCAGTGGACGGGACCATTTACCATGCATAAGGTCTATCCCTCCGGGATGGTGGAAATTGAAACCCCGGAGGGAATTCAACAAGTAAACGGGCATCGATTGAAGCCCTACGTCATTGGAGGGGTGAAGGAGGAGAAGCAAGTCTTACTCCTTCGTGATGTGTAATGCGTAATCATGGACGTAGAAGTCGAGCTATTCCGACTATAAACATAGCAATGAGGTACGTGTACTTCCCTTGTACATTAATTTTTGTGTTAATATGTTTTTGTGTGTTTATGTGTGTAGGAATAGGTCACTAAGCAAGTCAATCATAGTCTCGATCAAAGTGTGAAAAAGAAAAGGTTGGCAGAATTCCGGGATAGCACGCCGTGCCATCATGGGCACGTCGTGCTAAGATGAGAATGGGGTTAGCACGTGATGTGCTAGTGTGGCACACAATCGTGCCAGGCTGTTAGAACAAATCGCGTGCAAGAGCCGAGCCGCACGCCGTGCCAAAGTAAAGGTTTGCAAGAGAGCACGACGTTCCAAGTCAGCGCGCCATCGTGCTGTTTCAAAAGTGAATTGTGCAAGAGCAAGCCGCACGCCGTGCCAAAGTAAGGATTTTCAAGAGAGCACGACGTGCCAAGCCAGCACGCCATCGTGCCGTCGCGCTGTTTCAAAAGTAAGAGCGAGCCGCACGCCGTGCTGTAATGTAGCACACTGTGCCAATTATAGGGTTTTCAAGATAGCACGGCGTGCCAAGCCAGCATACCATCGTGCCCTTGTGCTGTTTCCAGGTAAGTTTATATGCTCTGCTCAGCACGCCGTGCTGTTTGTTTGGCACGGCGTGCCGAGTGTTTAAATTTTGAATTTTTAGGTCAAAAATCGCCCACCCTATATAAACTCTTCTCTTATTTCTTTCCTTGTATCCGCCCTTCTTCTTCTTATTATTCTTCTTCTTCTCCTTTCTACCTTTTCACTCTCTCCACTTTCTCTCTCTAGAACCAACCCTCACCTTCTCACTCTCTATCATTATTCTTCCTTCCCCTCTCACTTTCTGCCTCTCAACTTCTCTTCAACCGTTATTTTGACCTAGGATTTTGTTTTGCATCACTCTCCTTGGAACCTAGGTATGAATTCATGCTTTGATTTTCCTTTCTTCTTTTTATTGCTTTCTTCTCTCACTTTGATTTTGGTTGATTTACTTGCTTAATAAGGTGATTGTATTGCATTATTTTTCTTTATATATTCATTTTTAGTGGGTTTGTATTTATGTAAGTGGGGATTTAATTGGATTTGTCTTCTTTTGTTTTTGATTTTGGTTGTGTTTTGATGGTTGTGCAATAGTAAGATGAAAAAGAAGACTGTAGCTGATCAGAGGCACGGTTCTTCGTGACGGCCCATAGACCCGTCAACGGAACCGGTACCAAACGAAGAATTACCTCCCGAGCAGCAGATGGGCCCTTTAACTAGCCTCTCCAGGAAGTATAAATGCCCTTTCCCTCTTCTCTCTGATGATGAAGGTAAGCGCTATAAAACTCTGTTTCCATTAGAGAGTACCCCCTTTCGAACCTTTGATTGGGAATTTTTGTTTGTGCAAGATAGGTCAGAGGCTGTGCGTGCTAAATTAACCAGTCTAGGGTGGTATGAGTTTGTGAAGTCTAATCCGCCTATCTTTAGAGAGTTGAATTTAGAGCTTAAAAAAAACCCTGATACCGGCCTTAGGACCATGACCTTCCGCCTATTTGGTGATGAGCACTTTTTAGATATTGAGGGCCTTAAGGCTTGCATAGGAATAGAGGGGAATAGTTACAAATGGCCAGAGGATATAGATGACAAGAAATTTTGGAGTATGGAAGGTCAAGGGGTATACCAACCTAGGTTCACCAAAACCTCCCAATTACATGACCCAATCCTGTAATTAATCCACAAATTTATGTGTTTTAATTTCTCGGGCAAAACTGAAAGCAACAGGGTCAATGCATTTGAGCTTTTAATACTGTGGCATGTGCATAATGATGTTAAGGTGCACATGGGCTTCTTCGTCATGGAAGCCCTATACACCCACCATAACAGATCTAAGTCAGAACTCGGGTTAGGGCATATTGTAACTTGTATTGCATGTTTCTTTCGTAGTAATACTTGTTATAAGAACCTCGATAGCATCCTTCCCAAGAAGCTTTCGAGGGGAATTTTGTCTTGTTCCCATGTTATGGCAGCTGCAGGTACTTCAAGTACGGGAGGTTCGAGTAGGGGTAAGGCCCCTATGGACGTAGATGCTGAGGACGAGGATGAGGAAGCTGAGGATAATGAGGAGGATGACGAGCATGTTTCGGTGGGCCTGGATTTTATGGAGCGGATCGAAGGGCGGTTGGATGGTATAATCAAACAGTTGGAAGGTTTGACCATCCATCAGCTTGTGCTCGAGGAGCGGATGAACGAGCGCCTTGACCGGCAGGCGGCTCAGCTCACCAATGTCGAGGCGTTCGCCTCTCGTTTTTGTGTATCCCAAGGGTGGTCGTACCCGCCTCCACCACCACCAACCCCCGATATGTGAGGTAACCCTTTTCCTTTCCCGCTTTATTTTGTTCCTTCTTCCATTGCACTTTTGGAAGTAAGTGCAATCTAAGTGTGGGGTGGGTAAAGGGATTTCTCCCTTTCTTTTGCTTCTTTCTACATTGCACTTTTTGGTTGTTTTATTTCGTATGTTTGTGTGTGTTTTTATGTATTTGGATGTTTTGTGTTGGTTTTAGGTGTGCTTTGGTTTGGTTTATTTTTGGTATGATAGTGTTTTAGGTTGTTTATGTGTTAATTGCTGTTTGAGTAACATTGCCTAATCTACCCTCGAAACTAAGTCTCTGTGCTTGGATTGGTAGTAATTAGCTAGAGATATTGGAAGTCGATTGCGAGTCATTAGCTTGTTTGTGCATGATTTGTGATTCTTAATGGTAGTCATTGGTTAGATTTGTCATTCAGGTTGCATTAGGGAATTAACCCTCTACCTCTACTTACATGATCGAGCTAGGATTACGCCTTAGAACATTGGTTGAGTCACACGACCTAGCATACAACCCCTAGTACACTTGTGAGAATTTGAGCCTTTGGAACCATTTCACATCGATTCCATTTCTTTGTGAGGGTAAAAACAATCGTGGCACACTAGATCGTAGAACCCGGTGTCGTTTTGCACTTGGCATCGCGAGCTTAGTATGTGGAGACCCTTAGGATTAACCCCTTGACTTAAATAAGCCTAACCCTAACTACTAATTTATCCCTTAGATCACCTAAAGCCACCAAATTAACCTTTTTGACTTAAAAAAACCTTCACCAAGCCAAAAATATCATCCTAACTTTTTACCATTAACTTTGATTTTCCTTTCTTACCCTCCTCTCCTAAATCAAGTAATTGGCTAAGTTGTTCATTCATTTTGGGGTCAATCACCATTTGCATTTCAACTCTTTCACATCTAGTCCTATGGAAAAATTATGCGGCAATTTAATTTCAAAAAAAGAAAAAGAAAAAAAATCCAAATAGAGTCAATGTGTGTCCGGCTTCTTTTCTTAAAAATCGGATTTTGTAGAAGCATGTCTTGTTTGTCTGGCTCTTATCTTTAAGCCGGTGTATGTGTTAAATTTTCAGTTCATTTGTTTGAATAAGGGATTAGGGCGATCATCTAATTGCCTTGACCCATGTCTTGTCATCTTTTTCCCCGTTGGGTTGTGCTTTAGCCGTTGGTTGTGGATAAGGCATTCTCATTGTTAGTAGAATTTCTTGTTATATATAAAAAAAAAAGAAAAAAAATAAAAAAAATATAGCAAAGCAAGCACTCTTAGGACTAGTCTTGAGTTGAAATTGCATGACTGTCTTTAGTACTTAGTCAATTTGCATATATCACTTGATTTGTAGGAGTTGTACACCTAAAAACTTCCCTTTTATCAAACCTACCCTAAGCCGTAACATTACAAGCCCCAGGTTCTCTGATTTTGCTCCTTGACCAATGACTTTATCGGGATTGCCATTAGTTCGCTTTGTGATGTGCGCCATTGTTTGTTTTTGTGTGCTCGTCCGCCTCACCTTGAACTTGAGCATTAGAGTGACATCTTGTGAGGTGCTTTGTGGTCGTATAAACTCTGCTTGTTCCTCGCCCTTTGACTAGCTAAATTTTGTTGGGTTCAGGTATTGAGTGGTTTTGAACCTGGCGCACCTAGTGTCATTTTGAAAGTGATGTTTTACCTTCTTGAGTTAATGAATTTCGTACGGTTAAACCCTTAGTTGGATTTGCAAGTAAAAGCGAGCAAGTTTACTCCTTTGTCTTTAGTTTATTTGCTTGAGGACAAGCAAGACTTTAAGTGTGGGGTGGTTGATAAGGTCAGTTTTTGACCTTATCTTTTAGGCAATTTCGTGGTTTAAACGCCAATTTTTTAGAGTCCTTTGTGTGAATGCTTGTTTGGTTTTGCGTATTTTGTGATTTTTATGTTTTGGTTAGATTTTCATAACTTTTAGTATTTTTCGTGTTTTTTAGGGGTGTTTTTGTAATTTTGGATAATGCGTCATTTTTTTGGTCCATGGCTGTGGTGCGGTTATGTTTCTTTATGTTTGTTTTGGACAGGCATTATGACCTGGATCGAAAGTTGGAGCGACGGCGGCGAAGAAGAGATTGAAGTGCTGAAAAGCAATGAGGGCACGGCGTACCGCAATGAGGGCACGACGTGCCATTCCAGCATGCCACAGGACGGAATCCTGTGGATCGGCACGAAGGCGTGCCGCCACCACCAGCACGGCTCAGCACGGCATGCCGCCACCACTAGCACGGCGTGCCAAGCTCCGGAATTCTGTTGTTGCCCTACTTTCCTCTTTCCTGTTTAGTGGTTTTAGCCTAGCCCTATAAATAGGTTATTTTCTAAGTTGTATGGATCTTTTTCCGTACTTTTAAAGTAGAAAGCACAAACTTGTAGCTAGGTTTATTGCTTGAACTCTTTGTTTCTTTGAGTTTGATCCCTTAATTGGTAGAAGTTTTGCATTGAATCTTCCCCTTTTGCGACGTTCTTCGTTACGGATTGAGTTCGTCTATAGAGGTACACCCCAAGCATCTTCACACCGTCGGAATCCAGTTAATAGGACCAAAAGGGCATAAGTTCCTCTTCTTCTCTTTTGTAATTCGATTAGTTAGTTTTTGATTCCTCAATTGATTATGTTTGGTTGTAAACATTGAATTCTTATCATCTTTCTTGATTAATACAATTGATTGCAATTTAATTTCAATTTTTACACCTTTTCTTTATGCAATTCCTTTAATGATGATCTAGTCTCATAAGATCTTAACTTATTAAGTTCATATTTATGACATTACCTAGATTGACACCTAGGAAACCATTAGTATTGACAACACTGTGGAATTTACGTGCCCCTATTTTCTGAGCTTTAGAATTAGATTGCCTCTAAATAAGGGAAATCAGCTAAGGACCTAAAAGATCTAGACACGCTAGGTTGAATCCTCGAAAGTACAAAATTAAGGTTTAATTGTTGAGTTAAATTCATCTATTGTAATTAATTGATAAAGCCATCACCATTAGCATTCATAGGTCGATAAACCGCCAATTGATAACCCGAATTCAAGTGCAAAGTAAGCTGGGATAGATCAACTAGGAGTAGGATAATTTAGTTGTTAGTATAATCACAACCCAAAATTAAGTTCCGCCTAGGACACGCAAGGAACCCGAGTAGTTTAGTGTTTACAGAATATTTTTCTCTGTGGGATCGATACCTGGACCAACCAGAATTATAACTTGTCAACGATAGGTACACTGCCTTAGTTATGTGAATCTAGGTTTAGTTTCACTACTTCACCTAGGACCCACCACTGTAGTTGTGGAACTACAGCCGTACGGTTCTAACCAGAGCTAACAAGGTTTTTCCTAAATTCCACCCTCACATCTAAGCCCTCTAATCACTTGAAGGACCTTTCTCAAGGTTTCGGATCGAGGACTGTTCGGTTTTGGGAGCGTTTGAGACATTCCAAGCAATATTCCTCTCCTTTTCAAATCTGACTCATGTTCGTCTGTCTTAACAGGTAACATAGGATTTTCATCACAGAGGTCAGGAAAAACCGTGCTCACAATAGTGTTGAATTTATTTGCTAATGTTATTTGAAATATATATAAAAAAAGAACCATGTATGGATTCATTTCGAAACAGGGATTGTACTGTTGATGGATATAATAAGAGGCAATGAAAAAAAGATGCATTAATATGTTAAGGATGGATAAGCAAACCTTTTTTAATTTTTGTTTTAACCTAGAAAAAAAATATGGATTAGTACATTCAACTAGAATGTCAATTTTGGAGATCATCGATATGTTCTTGTTCTCACTCATGGAGCTTGAAATCAGGCTATTTAAGAATGTTTTCAATACTGGAGTGAGACAATTAGTTGGAATTTTCGTGGAGTATTAAATGCAATGTTACGATTCTCCATTGACCTAATAAACCATATTGATCCAACATTTTCCAGTTTACCTGTTGGGATACTTAAGGATGAGAGATGTATGTCATATTTAAAAGTAATAATATATTTTTATGTGTCTTTATTTTTTTTTATCGTCATCACATATTTTAATATCAGAATTGAAATGCAATTTGATTTAAAATAGAATTACAATGGAGTAATTGATGCAACTTATGTAGCAGGTTGTGTAAGCGAAAAAGATAAAATTCAATTTATTGGTAGAAAAGGAGTGCCTACAGAAAATATTATGGCTACATGTAGCTTTGACATGTTATTTACTTTTATAATGGCTGGTTGGGAAGGCACTGCTCATGATCCAAGACTTTTTCAATATGCTATCCACAAAAATGTAAATTTTCCAGAACACCTCTATGTAATCAAATCTCTCTTTTTATTATATATATGAAATATATATGTTGTGCATGTAGTTTAATGAGCAAGTGCACTCGATCACAAGTAGTATAAAATGGATGCCAAGTCCAAGTATCGATACCACGACGATAGATTATAAGAACTACTAGATGCAAATAGCTTTATAATTATTCGATAAATACAAAAGATAGATTTTTATGTCAAAAATAAATTGCAACTAAATTAAACAATCATCTTAAGCTCAAAGAAAGAAAAAAGCATAGCTAAGGATCAATAATCACAAAGGGGAAGCTAGGGTCATGGGATTTCAACAACGTTTATGGAAAGTAGAGGGCCATTTATTGCAATTCTTGGGTTCTTTCACTAAAATGGATGAAGGCAATGGTCATGCCTACCTTTATTTGCAGAAAATATCCATTTGATCCTATGAATATAAACATATAAACAAGTTACACATAAAGAAAACTTAAAGTTTGGTCCTTCATTAAGTTTATTAGGCTCTCTCCTCCAGGTTTGAGATTCAAAGCCAATAATCATGGCCATTTGTTGAGGAGAATTAGTGCAAAACAAAAAATTAAAACTGTAGCGGAAACGATTTTGCCTTGTGCTTGAATCCATTCCAAGAATAAATTGAACAAATTATGGAATAAGAAACAATAAAACTCAACCAAAAAGCGATTTAAATCGTACCAATGTCGTGCCCCATAACAGAGATTGAATTAAATCTTTTCTTTGCATGAAGAATCTCCACCCTCATGTACAAGGATGCCTACCGAATGAAACACATGCTAGCGTCTGACGAAACGGAACTCTACCCACAAGAACCTCCCTGGCTGAATTCCTCCCTTGGAATTGTGGACGCCGAAAATTCTCTCTAAGATTTAGTCCTAGGATTTGGGAAAAATATGCCTTTTATACTCCTTGTATATTTTAGGCCTTTTCCTTATTAAATTGGATTTTATTAATTCGTTTAATTAGCCTTTATCTAATTAATTTAATTTTATTATGACCATATAATAAAATCAAACTTAATTAATCAAAGCTCAATTAATTAAATTAAATTAACCACAATTTTATTAAGTAATGTCTTAAATTGAATATTCCATATTTAATATTTTCATCTATCAATTAAATTACTCCAAATAATTATAAAATGAAAAACTCTAATTTGACTTTACCATAAAGTCTATAAATACAATTAACGTAAAGCTCTATATAACATATAACCAATACATATTGAGTCCTTGACAATTTCGTTCAAACATCATTATGTTATACGTTTACTCTTATATTTTTTTTTATATTCATTTAACTTATGTCCATATTAGTCATTTTACATTTCAACTGAAATAGCTAAGTATAGTTTTACCAAACATTAATTATCAATTAGTAAACAATAACTAGCTACTAGCAACAACGACCAAATACTAGGGATGACAACGAGTTTGGGTTTCATGGGTACCCGGTGCTACCTGACCCTATTAGAACTACCCGAACCCGATATAAAAGGGTTTGAGATGGGAATGAGATTTAATTCCCTGTGTGAGTACGGGTTTTCCCGACCTCCGTGATGAGAATCTTTTATTACCTCTGTTAAGCAGTCAGACTTGGAATTGTGCAGAAGGTCGCTTGGAATACCTCAAACGCTCTGAAAACCGAACCGCCTATGATCCGAAACCCCGAGAAAGGTCCCTCAAGTGATTATAGGGTTTAGAGGTGAGCGTAGGAATAAGGTGAGTCTGCCCTGGCTCTATCTAAAGCCGCACATTTGGGTGGCTTATTTAATGTGTGAAATGATGAAAAAAGAGAGCTATAAATAGGATAAATTTTTCGGATTGGAAAAAGGGAGGCTTTTTGCAAAAATTGGTTTTCGGTAGAAAGAAAAAGAAACAGAGAAAAAGAGACAGAGAAAGAAAGAAAAGAGAGAAAAGAGAGATAGAGAGAAAGAGAGCAACCAAGACCAAAACATAACCCAAAAACACCTAGCAACAATTATAAACCATTTCTCACTCGTTCGGATACATTTTCGGATTCGTTTCGGATTGGTTCGGGATTCGTTTTCTAAATTTCGGGAAGTTTGCAGATTCAAGACACATTCTAGCTTTTCAATCCATTTCTGATTATCCAATACACTGGAACAACAACAAGGTAAACTCTGAGAGGCCTTAAACTTGTGTGCATTGTGTTTTCGTGCATTTTCTTTTCTGTTTTCTCATTTTTCCAGAAAACCGGCTACCCAGACAGAGCCGCACGACTGTGTTTCCTTAGAACACACCTGTGCGGCTATGATCGCTTGGAACCGAGCCACACGACTGTAAGACTACAGCCGCACCGCTATGTTTCTCCCGGGCAGAAACCCGAAAAGCTCGTGATTCGGTCGAAAGTAGCCCGTTTTCCATTTGGTTCATCCTGTTGAGATATATTTTTGGCCTAAATAAATCCGTGCATTATCAAACTGTGGTTTTCGGATATCTATGCGTACAGGTGTTAGGTTTTTGGTTTTTTCTGGATTTTGGGTTTGTTCGATCCAAATCGGATCCACCGTCCAGCACTAGTGGACCCCCAAACCCTATAAAAATCCTTAGGAAACATCAAAAACAACCAAAATAACAATTTTTGAAAAAACAAGAAAACCGATTTCAGGTTCCGGGTGTTACAGCCGCACAGCTGTGGATCGTAGAGCCGCACCGCTCTAGTTATAGCCACACGGCTGTAGTTCCCGGAAAGGGATAGAATCACAGGATGGCCCACATGGACATCGTCGTGCGATGCTGTCTTCAGAATCAAATCATTTTTTATGTGTTTACAGCTTTTGGACTCTAGATGGTTGTTGAAATTAGGAAAAACTGCACGAATGGAGCCCCGAGTTTGGGGATAACAGACCTGCTAAAGTACAGAAATTTGCATGAAATCGAGCTAAATGGTTTTTCAAAATTATTTTCCAGCACAAAAAATCTACAGGGCGTTTCAAAACTGTTTTCTAGGTCTAGCCGGGTCGACTGGCCGAGTCGACCCTTCTATCCCCTAAGTGCATGCCCCCGTTCCTAAAAGTCCCAATTCTGTCCTGTGTGAGTCCTATTTGTGTTTGTCTGATAATTGCGCTAACCATTTGTTTTGCAGCATTTATTCCCCTCTTTATTATTTTTGATGTAATTAATAGATTAATTCGTGTATTTTAGGCGTTTGTAAATTTTTAGATACCCGTGTATTCTAGGCGTTTGTAATACGAGAACGAGAGTTTTTTTTTCTTTTTATTCAATTTGGTTGTATAAGCGGCCTCTATTATTTTTGTATAATTTGGATGCATGATTTACTTTTCTGTAATTTATTTCTGTCATCTGTATGAGCATCGACTGGAAATTAAACAAAATCGGGTAGAGAAAGATAATAAATTGAATAAATACGGTAGTATAAATTATAAAATGAATACAAGCTCAAGGTTGAATAGGTAAGTTGCCCAAACCCTAAATCTCTAGATTAGGTACGGCAGTCTACACTCGGTAGGGAGCTGTACCAGAATTTACCGGATGAGCTGATCCGGGTGGCGACTCTGTCATTGATCTTGAAATTTAGGTTTCGAGGTCTTTAAGTAATAAAATGGGAAAATTTTTTCTACAAAAGGAATTTCTAAACAAACTAATAGTTTTCCCTAAATAAGATCATCAAACCCCGTTTTCAAAATCCAAACATTTCTACTTCTCTTTTTCCCCGGTTCGCTTCGCCGCGTTCCGCTTAAAAGGCATCCACTCACAGTGGCGACTCTGCTGGGGATAAAAGTTTCCTAAAATGATTTTATAAATAACTTAAGGAACTTAGGTAACTACTGAAATATAACCTCGCTTGTAATCATTTACTAACTTATAAATACCGTATTTATTCATACTTTGCATATCATGACATTTTCTTCTTCTCAACCCCTCAAATACACTAATCGCCCGGTTTACTCAAGAAGGTGACCTACTTCTTCCACCAGGATTGGAGGCACCCAAAGGTGTAAACCACTCATAGCACCGTATGACCTTACATCATGTTCTATGGTGAGGAGTGTATATTTGCTATGGGGACCTGTACGACCCTTGGTTTGACTTTGGCCCATATGTAATGGCTTAGAAACCTCCCCAAGGATTACCAAAAACATAAAATTAAAATTGGACATTGAGTGTACGCCTTTGGTATCCCCCGTTGATGCCAAAGAGACCCAACACCTAGGAAGAATTACGTGACCAATCGAAAGGAGGAATAAGGTTGGAAGGGAGAGCATGTTTTTGCGTGTGCTAACGTTTGTTCTGTGTTGATTTTCTTTTAACATTTTCACAAAGCATCAAACATGCATGATCATCCGTGTGCCATTTTTACCACGTTTTCGTGCAGCCATTTCATTCCATTACACCTAATAAGGGACATTATGAGAATCCCCGTCACGATCATTTCATTTTGTACCATATCGGGTATCCCAAAGACTAGCCGTGGTCTGCCTGTGCATCGGTTTGCACTTGGCCATTCCATTATACCATGTCATTCACTAGAGGATCACAATGATCTTAGATTTATGTTTGTGCGGCAAGTCACATGACAACATAACATCATATCCATTTATCGTTGATGTCATGGTGATGCCGAAACCTTGCTTACGTGTCGCAATCCACATAAGATTCGTCCCATGACATTAATAACTCATTCAAAGTACTCCACGAGTGTCGAATTGTTACACACGTAGGAGCATTTGATAACATTACTAAACCATACAAGGTGTTCCACGGATGCCGAACCACTGTATGTGTCTCGGGTTACACGTGATTTGTTTGCAACATCATTTCATGTTAGATGCCCCAAAAGCATCAGAACTCTGTCCGTGGAATGGCTTCCATGTGACCACATCATACCATTTCATAACATCCATTAGGTGCCCCAAAGGTACAGAACTTATGTCTATGTGATGGTCTACACACAACATTCTTGCATTGTCTTTTGCATAGTTTTGGGCATTCTTGGAACATCTGAAATAAAAAGATGAAAACAAAGGAAGCCACATTCATTATCATTTTCATTCATGAAACATCATTCGACCATGATCATCCCATAATCATACCATATATGCCACTTAGTATGTTGCATCTTGGGTCATGAAATCCATCCATGATGCTAACTCTGTGCTGAATGTGTAGTTTAGAGTCAAACTTCGAAGTGACTGGTACGAGTCAAATCAGGTCCTAGTTAGTAAGTTCAATCAGATCAAATAGAATCAGTCACCGTGGAAAGGGTTAGAGTCGATTCAGATTCAGAGTCAGAGCAAGAGTTTAGGGGACAGTTGCCTTCCTTGCCAATTGATAGTCAGTTTATGTTAGAAGAAGCAAACAGAGTAGAAATGGCCCAAGATGGATCCAGTGGAGGAATGCCCTTCGACATGAATGCATTCATGACTGCCTTTCTAAATTCAGACCAGTTTAAAGCCACCATCAGAGAGTAGGTGCAAGCTGCAATGACTGCCACTGTGGGCCAGAATAGTCAGCAGGCCCAAGCCCTAGTTGAGAACGAAGGAAATGTGGTTCAGGGAGCCCCTAACTCAGGAAGGAACATCCCTGGCAATAGTAGGGTGGTCATCCCACATCGAGAAGTTAATCACCAGTCTGAAGAAGACGAGGCCTTTGTGAGGGTGAGAGAAGCCTCAGTTGAGACTGCTGCTGAAAGCTGCCTGAAGGAAAAATTCTCTGATCTTGAGGTACTGTTGCTAAAACTGAAAGAAAAGGTGCATTACCATCCTATTAAGTGTGCAGATCCAACTACTTTACTAGCAGAAGAGGGAGAGCTGCTCCTGGTTGGGTTCCAGATGCTATACTTGCCTCCATACACTGGAGAAGGTCCACCGAAGGCTTACCTGGACAGCTATGTAAGAATTATGTCTAGTTTGGGAATCGGGAAAGTCCATTTGCTGAACTTGTTCCCAACAACTTTGCGAGGTGCAGCTGCTAAGTGGTATTTGAAGGTGGCAATCCATACCCGCACCACGTGGGAAGATCTGTTGGAGGCATTTGTAAAGCAATATGCTTACAATACTCAGGTGGAAACTACACTGGAAGATCTAGAAAGAATCGGTCAGAAGCCTAATGAATCCTTCTTTGCATATTACAAGAGGTGGATAGACGTGCAAGTACTGGTAGAAGGGGCTCCTAAACTGGAATCTCTTATTGTGAAGTTAGTTGATGGTAGCTTGCCACTTTACAAAGAAAAAATGAAGCTGAAGAGATTCCACTCTTTCAATAAAGTGGTGGACTTCGCTAAGCGTATCGAGAGATACGAAGAAGAAGAGCAGATAAGTAGACAAAGCTCGGGCTCTTATCTAGGTAACTGGGGGTATACACAAGGGTATAAGGCTGGTAGGTCCACGACCACGCTGTCTGGGTCTAGTTCGAAACCAGTTCAGTCAGCACCGTTAGACCAAGCAACAAAAGTGGATGTGGCCACGGTAAATCACGACAGGCTGGCAGTGACTCCTCAGAGGATCACCAATCCATGGGTCGAGTCCCTGGGTCGTATTTTTGCCAAATGTAGGAAGGCGGGGCTATTACAGAGTTTGAAACCATATTCATCCCCAATTGAAGCTGAAAAGAACAATCTCTGTGCCTATCACATGACTCCAGGTCACCACACCAACGATTGCACTCAACTAATGAAGGCCGTCCATTAGCTAATCACTGAAGGGAAGATTGTGGAACCAGCCTTGAAGCCGAGTGTTCAGAATAATCCCCTACCTAACTTCGGCTAGCCCAGGTGCACGAGCTACTAGGAAACCATGATGCCGCAAAAACAGAAGACCCTCCGCGTGCGGAGAATGATAGCTATTTTGATGTACTTGTTTTTTTTTTATTATTAATATTATTATCTATTATGTGAACAATTTTCAGCCCCTAAGGCGTTTAATTCAATGTAATTTTATTTCAATTACTTAATTGATGTTTTTCTGGATGGAACTGTGCATACATACAAACATTCATTTAATGTCTTTAGCATGCATGATGCATCATTTCATAAAATGAATCTAGGGACAGATGATAATCCAAAAATGGTATCCGTCTCGAAAAACCTCACGCCTAACAAGAGAAAAGAAGTTGGAAGGTTCTCTAAAAGTATGTAAAAGCCTTCACCTGGTCCTACGATGACAAGCCTGGGGCTGACAGAGAAATTACTGAGCACTAGATTCCAAAAGATTTGAGGACAAAACCAGCCAAGCAGAAACTCCACGAACTCAGACCAGACAAGAGGGGAGACCACAGCAGGGGGAACGGATGTCGCCAGAAAAATAAGGCTACCCACAGTGAATAGATGTCAGTTCATAGTTGTAACCGTCAAGTACTCAGAATATCACAGCCCAAAAAAAAAACGTGCATCCAAGTTCAGAAAAAAAAGAATACATCCGCACGATGCAGCACCCTATTGTGACCGAGAGTCGACTAAGATTTCAAGGGGCAACAATACAGTTGTTCTAGAATAAAGGGTTGGGGCATTGCTCATCATCTTCACGTCACCTATAAGCTAACGGGGTTATGGAAGCAATCAACAAATCTGTCAAAGGGATTCTGTCAAAAATGGTAGTTATCTACACAACTTAGATTGGTATGTTACCATTTGCCTTGTAAGGACACTGAACTGGCGATAGAGCACGTACTAGAGAAACACCATAGTCATCAACCTGTAGGGTGGAAGCGGTCCTACCAGGAAAGAGAAAGACCAAGTCATTAACCCCATCAACTAGGATGGGCTTAGGTGGTACTGCGTGTAATAAAAAAAACAAAAACAAAAACAAAAAAAAAAAGAGAAAAGTTCGGTGGATCGAAAACCGAAAAGGCGATCCACGTAAAAATTAGGACAGTCCGATGGATCAAAAATCGAAAAGGCGGTCCATGCAAAAGTTAGGACAATTGAGTGAGCCCCATCAACAGGAAAATCTGTAAAGATCAGTTGATGGCAGCCGTGGGTTCGGTCGAGGCGGATACCATTACTGATTCTGTCCTTAGCTCCATTTCATCTTTAATGTGCATTGTCCTAAAACATTTTAATGATTGAATGGATGAATGTAATGCTCTGTGCATTTAAACGTCCCAAGTCTATTTGAAATTACATTCACATCATGCATTTATGGCTGTACATATTCTATATTTGCATGCATCTCATTCAAAAAAAAAAAACAAAATCCGATAGACTGAAAATCAAAAGGTGGTCTATGTAAAACTTAGGATACAAATAAAAGTCTGCTGAGCCAAAAACCCAAAAGGGCAACTCAGGCAAAAATTAAGACAATCCGATAGGCTAAAAACTCATAAGGGCAGCTTATGCAAAAATAAGGATGTAAAAAAAAACACACAACAACAACCTGTAGCAGCATATCAAGACCCGATAAGTGTGAGACCAATAGCAATAAAGGCGAGTATAACAGAAGAAAGTCCATCCAGAAAGGAAACTTTAGCGAAAAAGAAAGAAGCAATAAATCTTATAACAGATATCAAAATATCACAATGTACCAAGTTAAAAGAATAAGTGCGTCAGAATAAAGCCCATAGACAAGCAAAATGTATTACAATACAATGTACCTCAACCCACAGGCGGGCTGTCATAATCAAAACTACAAAAATAAAAGAAGGCTATGATTGTCCCCCATCATCTGGGCCGTTTGCCTCATCCTCACTCTTGTCTATGCCCTCACCTCCATCGGCGGCATGCGCGACCGTCCACGCATCCATCTACGTACGAAGGGTCTCATTCATCACCCTCAGGTCTGAGCAGCTTCTCTAAGCCGCTCTACCTCCAATCTCAGGTGGGCCTCTTCATGACGGTGAGCTCCTATCCCGGCCTGCACCAGAATCAACAATGCAAACATCATGTCATATACATGCATACATTTGCAACACAGACACACATGCATATACGCATCAATGCAAACTCAAATATAGGAACTTACCGACATCGCCCTATTATCCCAGATCATAAGCAACCTAGAGGCCGAAACTGCCTCGTACAGGGCTATCCCCTGAGATTCTGGGATCTATATAGGAAACAGTGCATAAATCAAATCAATGGCAACAACAGGGGTCCAAAGCAAGTAAAAGCAAGCTTACTCATATGAGTAGTATCGGGAGGGAAAATAGCAGGAAGAAGCTGGTTTTGGAGGTATAGGTCAGCCTGATAAGGATTCCCAAACTCGTCTAGCAACAGCACCAATGGCTCCAATGTGAACTCGAGCCGACCCGGGATAAAACTAGCAGGAAGAACCACCGAAGGCACCATCGTATAAATGGGCGGGGTGCTCTCCATCCCGATATCAGTGCCATACTCGTCCCCATGTGCAGAAGAGCTCCCGTCACCCTGACCACCATCGGTCTCGGATTCGGGCCACTAGAATGCCTACCGGACGAAGTACAGGGACGTTTGCCTCTCCCACTCCCAGATGGCTGTAAAAAAAAAGTCAGCAAGCAGGCAGAATGGTCAGATATACAGCAAATAGGAGAAGAAATATACCTCTAGCTACACAGTTCAATTGGAGGAAGCAGGTGTGTATCGATGAATTGGGGGTAGTCTCCCTCCACTCCATTAGCAACGTACCCAGACCCGAAGAGGTCAGGATGGTCCTCAGCCAACAGCAGATGTGGCCAAAACAGCCTACTGGTGGAGCAATCGGGATCCTACACTCCGTCGGGCCAGCACCCGTCATGAGTTTGATATGGGAATGAGATTACTCCTCCGAATACCCGTGAAACCTAAACTCGTTTATATGTAACAATTATGTAATAATATGCGAATAAAATTAGATATAAGTATAATATTCTAAACAAAATTTTCACTTATATTATATTAATTATATTTATTTATATAATTATATTGGGTCTTATCCTTTCTCATAACCCATAACTTGACCCAATATTCACCTAACCTAAAAAGAATCTTTAACTAAATCTATCCTAAGTCTCATTTTTTCCTTCCTTTCAATGCTAATTTCTGGATTTTTTAAATTTTATTATTTATTTTATTTATTTAATGGTTACTTAACGGGTTAGGATCTTTACCCGATACTCGTCACGGAACGGGAATGAGATTGATTTATTCAATACCCGCTGGTAATGGGATGGGATAGATAGTGAAATTTATAAATGGGAATGGGATGTGTAGTTTCATTACCTGTGAATACCCTATCCGTTGCCATCCCTACTAGTAAAATCTAATAGTTGAACCAAACAAGCCCTAACGCTTTTACTTTTTGAGAAAATTTCCAAAATTTCCATGTTTTTAGTTTTTTTTTTTCTAAATATCGGTTTGTGTTTTTAGTAGATACATTTTTTTGCTTTAGTTTCCTTTTTAAACCCAGTATATTGAAACTCGTAGAATGATAGGTTATTATCATTGTTTATATATAATGAATCAAGTGAAAAAATAATATATACAATTTTTGAGAGATATTGAACAAAAGGCTTAAAGACCTTTTTGGTCCCTATGCTATGATCATTTTACCTTTTTTGGCCCCTGTCCTATTGAAATTGTCCTTTCATCCCCTGTGGTATACCAAACGAAGCTCATTTGGCCCAAATGTAATGGCCCACCACGTGTGAAATTCAAACAACATTAATATGCTCGTTATTTGAAAAGTGATGACACGTATGATGCACGCGTGGAAATATTTTATCCAAGTGGAAAATTTGGAATAAAAAAGTAAAAAGTATAAGTTTTAGCCAAACTTTGAATAAAACCTTTTCCCTTTTCCCCCTTCTTCACCACTTTATGCTTCACTTCAAAACAAAAAAAACCATAATTCCCAAATTTTTACATAAACACTGAATCCCACTGTTAATTGATTTTTTTTCGGCTTTCTTGAAGAAAAAAAATCATGGATTGAAGGGAGATTGTTTAGCTTGTTCTCAAAAGGAAGAAACCCAATATGAAATTGTCTCCTAACCAGGTAGGTTCCATGGTTCCCATCTTAGTTATATTTGATAATATGATTTTAATATGTGTGGTCCATTTCATGCTTTGATTTTGTAATGCATGTGGGTATGGGTGCCTTTAAGAAAGAAAAGTAATACATCCCTTAAATTCAAACTTTGGAAGCCCCAACACATAATTAAATTCAAATTAACAAATGATTCAAAACACAAGATTCCCTAATTAAGAAAAACATGTGTTTCTTAATTTTATATAAGATTAGAAAATTAAAACCAAAGTTACTGTTATATTTTTACAAGAAGCTTTTATATTGGGTGAAGGTGCGATATAGTTTCTAAGAAAATTTCTTTTGTTATTCAAAACAAATAAAAACTCCACTAATTAATTCAATTCCCAAACCCACAATTAGTAAATAATTAAAATCTGTAGACCTGAAATTGCTAATATATAAACAGATTGTTATGACTACAAGACATAGAAGAAAAAGATAAATATATGGTCTGAAACTTGAAAAGATAGTGCAATGCTTAAGCTGCTAGTCATGTGTGTTTCCCATTTTATTTTATTCCATTCTATTATATATATAATTAAGCTACTAGTCATGTGTGTTTCTTAATATACCCTTCTTCTCTTGTTTAACATAAGCTGCTATATATCTAATCAAGAAACTGTGAATAAAATTTCACAAGCAATGTATGACTTATTAAGTTTACCAATTATTGCCATAATTTCTAGTTATTCATATATTTTTTTGACATTTGTTGGTTTGGTTATGTTGCTTTTTTTTTTTTTTTGGTTTATTCTCTTTCCATCCCTTTGGTATAATCCCAGTATGTCAACGTTTTTATTAAGTTGGTCATTCACCATAGTGGTGAATTTATGCTCAATGATCCTAGGAAGTATGTGGGAGGTAAAACTAAAATAGTTAAGCCCAAATTTGATCTAGACAATTTATCTTACCCAAACATTGACTCCTACATAAAAGACTTAAACTGTAGGAATGCCGAAAACTTGTTTGTCAAATGCGGATTCACAGATAATCACTTTCTAGTTTGTAATGATGATGAACTTATTAGCTTGGTGTCAAAACAAAAGTTATGTACTAGTGATAAATTAGTAGTGTTTGTAGAACATGGGAACCTTATTGATGTAAATCATTATGTGAATGTGAATAGGGGGGCATATCCTGTTGATGATGAGAAATTTGAATTTAGATTTGAGTCTTGATGAGCCATCCCAAATATATAACCATCTAACTCAACCAATTGAGCCTGTCATTGAACCAAATAACCCAATTGAGCCTGTTATTGAACCAAAAACCCAATTGAGCCTGTTATTGAACCAAATGACCCAATTGAGCCTGTTATTGAACCAAATGACCCAATTGAGCCTAAAAATGATGAGAATCTTGATGAAAGCAACCTAAATGGTCCTGACCTGAATCAATTTAATTACCTTGCTTATAGTAACCAAAACAATCATGCACCTCATCAAACCTATGATGAGTTAGTGTCCCCAATAGGTATCCTAACATATGATAAGGATGAGGAACTTATAGAAGCAAAGGAAAATATTAGAGGATATAGGAAGCGGGTGAGAGGAATACCAAGTGAAAATATTATTGGTTTTGATGGTAATGTTGCAGAAAATGTTACTGGTTCTAATAGTGTGTCTAAAAATGTTATTAGTTTTGATGATAATGTTGCTGAAAATGTTATAAATGATGAAGCAATCACTAAATATGGTGCCATTAAGGGGTTAGATGTGAGAATGGTTAAGAATGAGTCGGGTAGAGTAAGGGTTAAATGTGTGGGAGAAAAGGGTTATCCATGGGTTCTACATGCTAGTAACTTAGGAACTAGGCAGGGACATTATTGTCAAAACTTACAAACCTCAACACTGATGCAAGAGGTTGAGAAGGGTCAAAAAATGTAAAGCCAGATTTTTGGCAGAGCATTATAAGACATGCGTAATGATACACCCTACAATTAAAATCATTGATATCATTAAATTAACATCACTACAACTCCATTTAGATGTAAGTTACAAAGTGTGTAGGAATGCAAAAAAGAAGGTGATTAAGCAGTTGATTAGGGATGTGAACAAACATTATGCAAAACTTTATGACTATTGCAGTGCAATTAGAAAAACCAATCCTGGAAGTAGCTATTTTGTTAATGGAAAGAAACTCAGTCCACATGCAAAACCCACATTTTTAGGTTTTATGTTTGTTTTGATGCTTTGAAAAAGAAATGTAAAGAGGGATGTAGACCAATTATAGGTCTAGATGGATGATTCTTAAAGGATGTTTACAAAGGGTAGCTTCTTTATGTTGTAGGTAGAGATGGCAATAACTAGATGTTTCCAATTGCATGGGTTGTATGTGACATTCAAAATACCGAAAATTGATCATGAATCCTAACACATTTGAAGGCTGACTTAGAGCCAAAAGAGGTGCTGGTTATATTGTAACCTTAGACATGCAGAATGTATTACTTCTTTGTTTAATTCATTGTTAAATATTTTGTGCAATTGTTGAATATGTAGTGATAGCGTACAAAATATACTATGCAAAAAGTAAGTGTACCCTATCATAATTAAGTAATAAAGTGATAAAATGGAGTATCGTTCCCACAGAGACCAATAACACAGATGCTGGAACTATTAAAATTCTACGCTAGTTAGACAAGTAAATAATTGGATTTGATTGATTAAACTAAACGAACAATTAAAGAATTTAATTAATAAAATAAAACTTTAGAAATATGGATAACACTCAATGAGATGGAAACTAGAGCATCCGGTTTCACCTAGCCAATATTTATGTAATTATTCTTAACATGCAATTTAAGCCATTTATTTTCCAAAGAGATGGTGATTTTCCCTAATCAAACTAATTATCTTTGGTACTAATTATTATCTCTATTCCTTATTCTAATTACCTAAACTTGGTCCATTCAAGCAATTATGTTAAGGAAGCATAAAGTTCTATGGAAAAACCGATAAACCACACTAATCTTGGTCGAATTAGGTTTAGTCATATAGGTCCACTAGTTATTAAATTGGTCCATTAACAACTAATAGAAATCAATATTGAAGTTGGTCCCTATCAATATGCATTAAGCAACACATAGCAAAATCTCTTGAAAACAAATATAAACTTAAATTGCAAATAAAAAGAATTCTTACATAAACATTAAGCTAGGATTCACCATAGCTCTAGCTATGATAAATCAGTTCATAACTAAAATAAAACAAATGAAAGAAATAGTAAACATGTTCATTATATTACAAGAATAAAAGAAAGTAAAAACTAGAAGAAGGAACCGAATGAATTGTGAAATAGATGAAGTATGGAATTGGCTGCTTCTCCTTATGATTTCTCCCTTCTCTTCTTGCATAATTCCTGAGCTCAAAGAGTGATATTTGTTGTGTTTCTACTGATTTTAAGGTCCTCTATTCGTGTCCCCTAGTTTTCCTTTTATAGGGAGAGAATTATACTCCAATATGGTCTCCTAATCTAAGCAGAATTTTTTGAAAATAAGTTGAATCCACTTAGAGCTTTAATTCTTCTCTAATGGACACGTTTTCTTCATTCTAAAACTAATGTGATTTGAGTCTTTTAATCCTATATGAAGTGCGGTTGAAGTCCCCAAGCAATTAGAAATTGAATCTAAGTGGAAAAAGAAGACACTTAGTTGAAGTCGAGTTTCACTTCGCCGAGTGGACATAGAAAATCTACACTTCTAGCTTTGCTCGAACATTTGCTCACTGAGTGGAGATTTTACTCAATGAGTAGGTGTGTTTTGCTCCAAAATACATTCTCCAATGTCCACTTTCACCAACTAAAGCACTAGTACTTTAATTAACCCTCAAAAAATGCAGAATTAAGACTATTAAGCATAAAAACCATCCATAAGCCAAAGATTCCAAGAATTAATAGAAATAACCAAATTAAAACCAAAAATTATGCATGAATGCATGAAAAATAACTACAAAAATTAACTAAAGAATGCATAAAAATGTAATCTAACAACTTCCTCACACTTTAAACTTTGCTTGTCCTCAAGCAAAACTAAAACTTAACTGATCCCGAGTAATGAATTGAATATGGTCGAATCCAAGTAAATCCATAATCGATTATACGAAGAAGCTAAAGATGCCAAGGTTCCATAAGAAGTTTCAAAATGCCACAAGCGAATAGACTTAACCATAAAAACTAGAAATAAAGTAAGCTAGCATAAAAACAACAGTTAACCAAAATTCATAAGATTTAGTCAATTGGAGAATTATCACAACTCTCTTAATTAACTAACTTTAGGTAAGCGAGTCATCCAACTTAGAAGGACATATAGAGATTTTGATTAAGCTTTCATTCACAATTAAACTCAGCAAACTTAATTAAATTTTTAACTTTAAGAACGAAAAGTCAACATTCCAATTTTTCGAGTATTAGAAAGTTCTCCAAAAAGGGGTAACTCTCCCTATGAACCACGCTCCATAAACAAAGAATTTTTTTTCTTTGCTTAAGGTGAGAAGGGCCTAGACCCCAATTCAAAGCTTATGGGTGTTGGAATGCAAGAGGTCTCTTTTGAGAAATTTGCTCTCCCCTTAAGCCATTCTCCATACACAAGGTTGTTTATCCCTTGTTTAAGGTGGATTGAGATGATTATTTATTTAAATTTAGATTTAACTTTTCCACACAATTAACCATAAACATTTCAAATAGAAAAAATAGAATTAAGCTTTTGACTCTAGTTATCTCATCCTTCCTGAGTTGGCAATAGACTCATCTACTTCATATTAGCTAACAAATTTATTGAAAATAAAACAACAATTAAAATTTGTCAAGATGAAAATCAAATCAAGAGTGGAATTTATACATCAAAACTTAACCCCAATTCTTATAACAAACCTACCAACAAGCTTTGTTTCTAATTCCCCTTATTTCTACTTGGCACAAAAGATGCAAAAATGATCAAGATTAGAATTTTCCAAAGACTCAACCAATCCAATTCCAAAATTAACTTAAGCATATTTCACTATTGGACAAACAACCGAGTTATCAATTGTGTGAAGAATCCTAAAAAATATATGCATGTATCTAACTAAGTGAATTAAGAGTTCCCTTATCACACTTTAAGATGCATTTATTTCCAAAAATGCAGAGAACATAAAAGTAAAAAGGAAAGGAAAGAAGTGCTCCCTCAATCATGAGTTGGAGAGTCAATAGAAGTGCCATGAGACGCAAGACTCAAGGTTTGCCTGCATAATCATTTTTCTTCAATCTTTTCTCCATTTTCAATAATTGGATCCTCCTTCTCACACATTACGACCTGAAAATGTCACTCACAACACTAATAAGCTCTATAAACATCAAAAAGAATGAATGAAGTGAAAACATAAAATAAACAAAAATAAATGAAACTAAAGTAAGATAAGGAATTGGGTTGCCTCCAAATAAGCGCTAAGTTTAAAGTTGATTAGCTCGACCTATACTTCCCTCTCAAGTAAAGGCTTGAAGTTGAATGATGAATGTTGCCTATAAAGATTGGACTCTAGTAAGAGCACTAGGTCAATTGTAGTATGTAGACAAGACCAAGTATCGTTCTCACAGGGATATGAGCGAACAACCTTAATTTTTACAGCGTACAAGCAGATCAAAATTCTTTTTCAAATAAAACAAAAATTTAAAGAAAAATAACTAAGTAAACTAAACAGATCTAAGAATTAACAGATTCAGGGTGTAAGCGCCGGAATTTTCCTCCCTAAAAAAAAAGAGAGAGCAGGTCTCACATAACTGTAATGTAAAAATTACAGTCGTACGACTGTAAGATCGAGGCAGGTGCAGAACACCATGCCTATGACATAAGAAAGAGAAGGGAGGAAGATTTTGGGCAATTAATGCCCAGATTTTCTGATGGAAAAGAGAAATCAGATGAGATAAAAAGAAGAAAAGAAGGGAAGATTTGGGGTTTTTTTATTCTGGTGAAAATTTTAGAGAGAGAAAAGGGAGAAAGAGATAAGGAAAAGGAGAAAGAAACCCAACCTCAAAAATCCTCTTTTCCTCTTCTATTTCTCTCGATTCTCAAGTAATTAAGCATAAAATCTGGTAGAAACATTTAGGTTATTAATCTAACTCTCTACACAAGCTAAATTTTGGACTAGAAACCCTAGGATTCCCAAGCATTTGGAGAAATTAGACCCGAAGTTTCTAATTCCAATTCAAGGAGAAAGGAGCAAACTTCAGTGGATTGGAGCAACGTCAGGGGCCAATTCGACGTTGGATAAGCGCCCAAAAGGTAGATACTCCTTTTCCCTTCTCTTTTTCATGCTTTCTGGGTGATTGGTTTGATTTTTGCGCATTTTTATTCAAGTTTTCGCATCTCTATTTCTGGAAATCAAGAACAGTCGTGCGACTGTTCCTGAGTTTGATGAACAGTCATACGACTGTATTCACAGTCGTATGAGTGTTTATGGTTTCCAGATGTTTTTCTTTCAGTTTATTTCAAGTAAAATTTTGGCGAAATCCTGAGATTGGACTGCTTACAGTCGCACGACTATAATTTACAGTCGTACGACTGTAGTTACAGTCGCACGACTGTAACATTTTTCCAGAATTAGAATTTCCAGAATAATCCCCAAAAATTTCCAAAAATCCCTAAAATCCCTAAAAATTCAGAAAATCAGAAAATCATCAAAATGAATTTTGTTGTGTGCATCCACGACCATAGATTCAATTTTCAGTAAAATTGCATTTAGAATAATGCTACAACGGAGACTCGATTCTCCTGAAAACCGACCCACCTCACATGTAAAAAATGCATGTAAACCGGCAAAATTGTTTTCAAAATAATTTTCTCACAAAACCAAAAATACAGGGACGTTTCAAAATGTTTTCCAGGTCTAACCGGGCCGGCTAGCCGAGCCAACCCGGTTATCCCCTGAATGCATGCCCCCAATTCTTGATTTCCCCAATTCTGTCTATTTGAGTCTTATTTGTGGCATGCCGTAAAAATTGTGCTAACCTTTGTTTTGCAGGTTTTATTTTTATTTTATATGTATTTAATAGAATTAATCGTGTATTTTAGGCGATTGTAATATTTTTAGATAAATCATGTATATTAGGCGGTTGTAAAAGTGAGGCTGAGAGTTTTTATCTTTCATTCGATCGGGTTGTAATAAGTTAATCATTTACTATTTTACTTTACCTGTATGCGCGCTGTATGTTTAACTTAATTTCAATAAAATTGACTTTAGAATTTGAAATATCTTCAAAGAACATTGGCCAATATTTATTTTAACTAGACACGAAATAAGGGACTTGTCTGGACCTAGATCTCTGGATAGTGTAGTGGTCGTTTGTCTGGTTCAGCTACATTATAAATTTGCCGGTTGAGCTGAGTCGGGTGGCAACTCCTACAATATTCATCGAGACTTAGGTCTCGGTTCTTTTATGAAATAATTCCATGTTTTCCAAAACACAAATTTCCATTATTAAAAACCCTCGCGGGGGAGGGGCCCGCCCGAAATCGAGGTGCCCCTTCCGAAAGGGAGTCCGCGTTCCATCGAAAATATCGTCCGCTCACAGTGGCGACTCCGCTAGGGATTTCTTAAAAAAGTTTTCTTAAAAACTTAAAAGAATTTGACAAGCCCTGAAAAGTGTCTAATTAAAATAAGGTGGATGATTCTTGATTTGTATTTCATTTTGCATTTTTAGTTAGACATGCTTGCATTAGGTTAAGTATCTGATTTTAGCCCGGTGGATTGTTGAAGTGTCACCTTTGTTCCTCCTGGTCTTAGGGAAACACCACCCATAGCCTCGTACGAACCCTTTCGTTCGGACCCTTGAGTGGGGAGAAGTGAGGAGTATATTTTGTTATGGGAACCTTGATTTTAACCCGACTTGGACCGAACTCATATAAGCAACCTTAGTTGGATTCCCTTAGGATACCGAAATAATTGTGTGAATAAATAAAATCGTGCCTTCATCATCCCCGGTTGATGATCGAAGAGAACCCCACCTAGGACTCGGTTAGAATTTTTGAGACCGACCACGTTTGGAGGAATAAGGTTGGAATTCGTTTTGTGTGTTACGTGTTTCTCGCTATCCCGTGACACATCACCATCGCCATCTACGCATGCATAACATACCATAATCACCATTTTCCATACACAATCAACATTTTCTATACATAAAACATTTTTGTGTGATAATAACCCATATTTTTATGTAGCCACGTGCATTTTATTTTCGTGTGAAAACATTAATTCATCCGTTTGCCATTCATACTAACCATTTCTTTTTCAGCCATAACATTATATTTGTGTGCATTTTTTCACATAGCATACATAACATCATTATGTGTGTCATGCATCCTAACCACATTTTTGTTCAGCCATTTGCATTTTGTGTGTCATAAACATTCATGAGATATCATTTAAATTAAATTAGGGGCATTCCAAGGACGCCCACCACGATCATCTCATTCCATCATATATCGGGTACCTCAAAATACCCGTGCTCTGCCAATGCACCAGGTTGCATTCGGCCATTCCACCAAATTATCTCATTTAATAGAGACCACAATGGTCCTAAGTATATTTCCGTGTGACAATCCACACGATACATTTCATGACATCATACCCATTCATCATAAATATCATACAACACTGTGATCCACATCGGGTTACTTCACGACATTACTACATTATTCAAGGCGCTCCCCGAGTGCCGGATTAGTACAAATGTAGAGGCATTTCATAACATTATCAAATCATAAAAGGTGTTCCCCGAACGCCGAATCTCTGTTCATGTCCCCGGTACATGTGACTCTTTTACAACATCATTTCATATCATATGCTCAAAAGCATCATAACTCTGTCCATGGGCCGGTCCCATGCAACCATTGCATACCATCTCATAGACCTTTAAAGTGTCGAACTCCGTCCGTGTGTGGGCACACATGCGACCATTTCACAAAATTCATTAGGTGCTCCAAAAGCGCCGAACCCCTGTCCGTGTGGTGGTTCACACGTGTTCTTTTCATAACATTAGGTGCACTTGGAATGTCCAAATTAAAAAAAAAAAAAAAAAGAAAAATGAATAAAAAAGGTCACATTCATTATCATCCATGTTCATGAAGCATCATGGTGGATCCTAGGCGAAGTAGTGAAACTAAACCTAGAATCGCACAACTAAGGCAGTGTACCTATCGTTGACAAGTAATAATTCTGGTTGGTCCAGGTATCAATCCCACAGAGAAAAATATTCTGCAAACACTAAACTACTCGGGTTCCTTGCGTGTCCTAGGCGGAACTTAATTTTAGGTTTGATTATGCTAACAACTAAATTATCCTACTCCTAGTTGATCTATCCCAGCTTACTTTGCACTTGAATTTGGGTTATCAATTGGCGGTTTACCGATCTATGAATGCTAATGGAGATGGCTTTATCAATTAATTACAATAGATGAATTTAACTCAACAATTAACCCTTAATTATGTTCTTTCGATAATTCAACCTAGCATGTCTAGATCTTTTAGGTCCTTAGCCGGTTTCCCTTGTTTAGAGGCGGTCTAATTCTAAAGCTCAGAAAATAGGGGCACATAAGTTCCACAGTGTCGTCAATACTAATGGTTTCCTAGGCGTCAATCTAGGTAATGCCACAATTATGAACTTAATAAATTAAGATCTTATGAGACTAGATTATCATTAAAGGAATTGCATAAAGAAAAGGAATAAAAATTGAAATTAAATTGCAATCAATTGTATTAATCAAGAAAGATGATACGAATTCAATGTTTACAACCAAACACAATCAATTGCGGAATCAAAAACTAACTTAATCGAATTACAAAAGAGAAGAAGAAAAACTTATGCCCTTTTGGTCTGATTAACCGGATTCTGACGGTGTGAAGATGCTTGGGGTGTACCTCTATAGACGAACTCAAGCCGGAACTAAGAACGTCGCAAAAGGGGAAGGTTCTATGTAAAACTTCTACCAATTCATGGTTCAAAACTCAAAGAAACAAATAGTTCCAGCCAAAACCTAGCTACAAGTTTCTGCTTTACAC
Organism: Euphorbia tirucalli; assembly: GCA_039660915.1. Classification (NCBI taxonomy): domain Eukaryota; kingdom Viridiplantae; phylum Streptophyta; class Magnoliopsida; order Malpighiales; family Euphorbiaceae; genus Euphorbia; species Euphorbia tirucalli. The sequence continues at coordinate 55,276,019 of CM077639.1, read as the reverse complement.
TCTAAAAGTCTGGGAAAAGATACCAAAAAACTTAGAAAATAACCTATTTATACGGCTAGGTTAAAACCATAAAACAGAAAAGATGAAAATAAGGCAACAGCAGAATTCCAGAGCTCGGCACGCCGTGCTGGTGGAGGTGGCACGCCGTGCTGTGCAGAATTATGGGTGGCACGCCGTGCTGGTGTAAGTGGCACGCCGTGCTGTGTAGTTTTAGGGTTGGCACGCCGCGCTGGTAGGAGTGGCACGATTTCATGCCGATCCACTGGATTCCATCCCTTGGCACGCTGGATTGGCACGCCGTGCCCTTATTGCGGCATGCCGTGCCACCTTGCTTTTTAGCACTTCAAACTCTTCTTTGCCACCGTTGCTCCAACTTTCGGTCTGGGTCATAATGCCTGTCCAAAACAAATATAAAGAAACATAACCGCACCAAAGCCACGAACCATAAAATTGACACAAAATCCAAAATTACAAAAACATCCCTAAAAAACATGAAAAAATGCTAAAAGTTATGAGAATCTAAATAAAACAAAAAAAATCACAAAATACGTAAAAACCAAACAAGCAATCACACAAACGACTCTAAAAACTGCCGTTCAAACCACGAAATTGCCTAAAAGATAAGGTCAAAACCGACCTTATCACATCATCCAAGCATTATCATTCATACCATCCAACCATGCACTTTTTAACCCCAACATTCTTTATGTGCATTAAAGCAGGATAAACTAGGGTGTCCTAGAACAAGATCCCAGACCACAAGAGCACGTGAGAGTGAAAGATCAGTCGAATCAAGCAGCGCAATAGAGTCTGGAGAAGAAGTAGCAATGGCTGATCAAACGCCAAATATTGCCAGTGTTCTGAAGGATTTCTTCCGATCCCAAGACTTTCGAGAAATACTAAAGGAAGAATTGAGGGTTGTTCTTAGGGAAAGTGGTGAAGCTGGTAATGGTGGAACTGGTAAAGAAAAAGAAGGGGAGCTGGATAAGATGCTAGCTAAGCTGAAAAAGGGAGCCAACATCAGTTTGGGTTCCAAGCAGGGCGTCAATGTGGATGCCATGATAAACATAGGAATCGAGACATTCCCTGTGGGGTTCCAAGTCCCCAAAATTCCTTCTTACAAAGGGCTCGGATCACCAGAAGCTCATATCAACCTCTATGCCCGTATAATGCTAACTGCGGGCGCTACCAAACAACAATTGGTCAACTTCTTCCCAACAACGCTAGAAGAAGGAGCTTTAAACTGCTACAACTCCCTAATGGAGGAGGTACAATCGGATTGGGGAACATTGTCAGTGGCCTTCATCAAATATTATAGCTTCAACAAAAAGATCCAGGTGAAGCTATATGACTTGGTGAGGATTAAGCAGAAGCTCAATGAACCCTTTGATGAATATTATCAAAGGTGGATGAACAAGATGATCTTGTTGAAGAATCGCCCCGATGAAGACGAGCTGATTCAGAAACTGATTAAAGGCAGTAGGGATGTCTACAGAGACAACATAAAGTTCCATGCTTTCAATGAACTCGGTGAGGTCTACAGCATGGCCATGAAAATTGAGAGGGACGAGGAAGAAAAAGCGGCCAGTCAAAAAGGTAGCAGAAGCTTCAAGCACGATCTGGGGTATCGATCGACAACTACCATCGGATCAAGCAGTGGATCCGGTTTCAGCTTTACAAATAAAAGTGACCAATCCCCAGAGGAAAAGCCCACTGAAGTTGCTGTAGTATCTCAACAACAAGGAGATCAAGCTGGAGATTCACAGAATCGAGGCCTATCCCCATGGACCCTTTCTTTGGCTAAGATTTTTGCGAAATGCAGGAACGGTGGTCTCTTGAGTTCTCTGAAGCTAGCTGAGACAGACAAAGGCAAATTCTGCTCCTATCATGTGACAGTGGGTCACCACACAAATGACTGCAAGCAACTACCGAGGGCTATTCGACAATTAATTGCTGACGGGAAAATCGTGGAGCCACCCTTGAAGCCCAGTGTGTAGAACAATCCTTTGCCCAGCTTTGACTAGTCTATGTGTGTGAAGCTATCAAAGTTGGTGGTGCAGCAGCGAAAGAAGACCCTCCGTATGTGGAGGACATTAATTATTTTGATGTATCTGTTTTTATTTTCTATCTTGCTTTGGAACAATGCAGCCCACAAGGCGTTTAATATAATGTGATTTGATTTCAATTATTTGTGTGATATTTTCATGGACGGAACACTGTGCATGCATACAAACATTCATTTAATGTCTTTAGCATACATGAAACATCATTACATGAAATGAACCTAAGGACAGATGAGCATCTAAAATGATATCCGTCCTGAAACACCTCACGAATGATAAGAGAAAGAAAAATTGCAAAATACCTAAAAGCATGTAAGACCTTCGCCTAATCCTATGACGACACGCATCGATGAAGGATTGCAAGATACAGAATTACAAAGAATCTAAAGGACAAGTCTAGCCGAGCGGAAGTTCTGTAAAAAAAAAAGGTTTCAAGTTCTGAAATAAGAATGCATCTGTGTCATATGATGTTTCGCACCATATCATCCCTGATAATAGAACACGAGTTCTGGGGCAACAGTATGATCATTCCAGAATAAAGGAGAGAGGCATCATGCATCGCCTCCATACCACCCATAAGCCAGCTGGATAGTTCAGGCAGCTAATAAGCACGTCAAAAAGGTGTTGTCAAATATGGCATCTATCTACAAAGACTAAGTTAGCATGTTACCATCTTTTTTGCAAATACACTAAACTAATGCAAGAGTAACATTAGGGAAACAGCACAGCCATCAATCTGCAGGATCAAAGTGGCCCTACCAAGAAAGACAGAGACCAAGTCGTCAACCCCTTCAATCGGGACAGGCTCAGGTCTCCACAAAAAAAAAGTCTAATGGATTGAAAATCACAAAAGCAATCTATGCAAAAGTTAGGACGGTGAGGTGAGCACCACAGGAGGAAAATCCGCAGGGACCAGTTGGTGGCAGTCGTGGGTTCGGTCGAGACGGATACCATACTCATCTTATCCTTAATTTCATTCCATATATAATGTGCATTATGCTAAAACATTATCAATGAATGAATGAATGAATGCCTTGCTCTGTTCATTTAAATGTCCCTATTCTGCTTGGAATTGAATCCGCATCAGGCATTATACATGGTTGTGCACATTTTTTGCTTACATGCTTACACTAAAAAAAAAAAAAAAAGAGCTCGCTGAGGTGAAAACCGAAAAGGTGCCTCAGGCAAAAATTAGAGCAGCCCGCTAAGCTGAAAACCCATATTGGGCAGTTTAGGCAAAAGTTAGGGCATATGAAAAGCTCGCTAAGGTGAAAACTGAAAAGGCGCCTTAAGCAAAAGTTAGAGCAGCTCACTGAGTTGAACACCCACTTTGGGCGGCTCAGGCAAAATTTAGAGCACTTCCAAATTCATGAAGCTTAGGGGCAGAGAAGGGAAAACCTCTCCATCGTTCCCCCAGCAGGAACATTTCAGTAATCCCCAACAAGATCCTCTGCATTGTTTCTCAACAACATCATTGCCAAGAACATCATCACTTTCTCTCCAACAGTCGTCATACTTCCTCATTAGCCATCATATATCCCTGGCAGGATCGCAAGAATTACATTGCACCCAAAATTTTGCTTCTCCAACTATGGACGATCAATCACACAACATATCTTCCCCAGTAAGAACCTGGAATGTAAAGATTGAGCAAACGGCACGAAATGCATTTTCTAAAGTTCATTCACACATGCACACATTGAAACATATACATGCATTCGAAACATACATGCATACATGCATATATATATCACAACCAACCCAAGCAAAGGTATCCACCATTATCATAGGACTATTCTGAATCAGGATCGCTCTCAAAGCAGAGATGGCATAATGCCGAGGCATCTATTGGGACTTAAAATATGAGAAGGATCCACGCAAACTCAAATCTCAACATACCAAATCTCCAAGGGGCAGAATAACCAAGCTGTATGCATCCTTGATCGAAGGGGTAAAAATTTTTGTTTCCAAAATTATCGATCAAGGGATAAATACTCATCCTTGAGCCAACATCAAAATTATCCTTCCTAAGGCTATCTCCTTATTTCATTCAAGCCAGATTTTAAACCCTTGAACTTCATTACGTTCAAGCATGGTTGCAAATCCTTGAACCCTTTCCTTCATTCAAGCCAGATTTCGAACCCTTGAACTCCATTACGTTCAAGCATGGTTGTAAATCCTTGAACCCTTTTCTTGATTTAAGCCAGATTTTGAACCCTTGAACTCCATTACGTTCAAGCATGGTTGCAAATCCTTGAACCCTTTTCTTGATTTAAGCCAGATTTTGAACCCTTGAACTCCATTACGTTCAAGCATGGTTGCAAATCCTTGAACCCTTTTCTTCATTTAAGCCAGATTTTGAACCCTTGAACTCCATTACGTTCAAGCATGGTTGCAAATCCTTGAACACTTTTCTTCATTTAAGCCAGATTTCGAACCCTTGAACTCCATTACATTCAAGCATAGTTGCAAATCCTTGAACCCTTTTCTTTATTTAAGCCAGATTTCGAACCTTTGAACTCCACTACATTCAAGCATGGATGCAAATCCTTGAACCCTTTTCTTCATTCAAGCCAGATTTTGAACCCTTGAACTCCATTATGTTCAAGCATGGTTGCAAATCCTTGAACCCTTTTCTTCATTCAAGCCAGATTTTGAGCCCTTGAACTCCATTACGCTCAAGCATGGTTGCAAATCCTTGAACCCTTTTCTTCATTCAAGCCAGATTTCAAACCCTTGAACTCTATTACGTTCAAGAATGGTTTCAAATCCTTGAACCTCTTATTTCATTATTTCGAGTCCATCCAATTCCAGTAAGATTTCAAATCCTCAAAATTTCTGTAGATTTGCCTCGGTAACCTAGACCCAGTATCGGCTTAGTTCTACATCAAACCCCTTATTTCATCCAAGCTAGATTTCGAATCCTTGAACTTCTTCAAGTATGATTCCCAATCCTTGATAAACACCTCTCCAAGCTAGATTTCAAATCCTTGAACTTCTTCAAGCATGATTCCCAATCCTTGATAAACACCTCTCCAAGCTAGATTTCGAATCCTTGAACTCCTTCAAGCATGATTCCCAATCCTTGATAAAAACTTCTCCAAGTTAGATTTCGAATCCTTGAACTCCTTCAAGCATGATTCCCAATCCTTGATAAACACCTCTCCAAGCCAGATTTCAAATCCTTAAACTTCTTCAAGCATGATTCCCAATCCTTGATAAACGCCTCTCCAAGCTAGATTTTGAATCCTTGAACTTCTTCAAGCATGATTCCTAATCCCTGCAAACCTCCTCAAGCGTGATCTTACATCCTTAAAACCTCCTCAAGCCTGATTCTTAATCCTTGAAAATCACCCAAGTAAGATTTTGGATTCTTGAAGATCAATTCAAGCAAGATCCTAGATCTTTAAAGCCAATTCAAATCTCCAGCATTGCCTCGGGTAACATAGACCTGGTATCGGCTTATTTCATCCAATCAACTCAACGCGTCACCACGGCAGTAAGGCTTCAGCAACTCAATTACATGTTGTATTTCCTGTGTCTGCGGTGCTTTGATTCACGCTCTCAAATTCATCACTTCAACTATTTCAGACCAAGATCGGGTGCTGAATTTGATCACGCGAGGGGCAGCTGTAAGCGCCGAAATTTTCCTCCCTAAAAAAAAAGAGAGAGTAGGTGTCACACGACTGTAATGTACAGTCGTATGACTGTAATGTAAAAATTACAGTCGTATGACTATAAGATCGAGGCAGGAGCAGAACACCATGCCCATGACATAAGAAAGAGAAGGGAGGAAGATTTTGGGCAATTAATGCCCAAATTTTCTTATGGAAAAGAGAAATCAGATGAGATAAAAAGAAGAAAAGAAGGGAAGATTTGGGGTTTTTTTGATTCTGGTGAAAATTTTAGAGAGGGAAAAGGGAGAAAGAGATAAGGAAAAGGAGAAAGAAACCCAACCTCAAAAATCCTCTTTTCCTCTTCTATTTCTCTCGATTCTCAAGTAATTAAGCATAAAATCTGGTAGAAACATTTAGGTTATTAATCTAACTCTCTACACAAGCTAAATTTCAGACTAGAAACCCTAGGATTCCCAAACATTTGGAGAAATTGGACCCAAAGTTTCTAATTCCAATTCAAGGAGAAAGGAGCAAACTTCAGTGGATTGGAGCGACGCTAGGGGCCAATTCGACGTTGGATAAGCACACAAAAGGTAGATACTCCTTTTCCCTTCTCTTTTTCATGCTTTCTGGCTGATTGGTGTGATTTTTGTGCATTTTTATTCAAGTGTTCGCATCTCTGTTTTTGGAAATCAAGAACAGTTCGTGCGACTGTTCTTGAGTTTGATGAATAGTCGTACGACTGTATTCATAGTCATACGAGTGTTCTTGGTTTCCAGATGTTTTTCTTTCAGTTTATTTCAAGTAAAATTTTGGCGAAATCCTGAGTTTGGACTACTTGCAGTCGCACGTTTGTAACATTTTTCCAAAATCAGAATTTCCAGAATAATCCCCAAAAATTTCCAAAAATCCCTAAAAATTCAGAAAATCAGAAAATCATCAAAATGAAATTTGTTGTGTGCATCCATGACCATAGATTCAATTTTCAGTAAAATTGTATTTAGAACAATGCCACGACGGAGACCCAATTCTCCTGAAAACCGACCCACCTTACATGTAAAAAATGCATGTAAATCGGCAAAATTGTTTTCAAAATGATTTTCTCACAAAACCAAAAATACAGGGACATTTCAAAATGTTTTCCAGGTCTAACTGGGCCGGCTAGCCGAGCCAACCCGGTTATCCCCTGAATGCATACCCCCAATTCTTCATTTCTCCAATTATGTCTATTTGAGTCTTATTTGTGGCGTGCCGTAAAAATTGTGCTAACGTTTGTTTTGCAGCTTTTATTTTTATTTTTATTTTATATGTATTTAATGGAATTAATCATGTATTTTAGGCGATTATAATATTTTTAGATAAATCGTATATATTAGTTGGTTGTAAAAGTGAGGCTGAGAGTTTTTATCTTTTATTCGATCGAGTTGTAATAAGTTAATCATTTACTATTTTACTTTACCTGTATGCGCGCTGTATGTTTAACTTAATTTCAATAAAATTGACTCTAGAATTTGAAATATCTTCAAAGAACATTGGCCAATAGTTGTTTTAACTAGACACGAAATAAGGGACTTGTCCGGACCTAGATCTCTGGATAGTGTAGCGGCTGATCGTCCGGTTCAGCTACATTATAAATTTCCGGATTGAGCTGAACCGAGTGGCAACTCCTACAATATTCATCGAGACTTAGGTCTCGGTTCTTTTATGAAATAATTCCATGTTTTTCAAAACGCGAATTTCCATTATAAAAATCCCACGCGAGGGAGGGGTCCGCCCGAAATCGAGGTGCCCCTTCCTAAAGGGAGTCCGCGTTCCGTCGAAAACGTCGTCCGCTCACACAGGGCATAGAAGAATGAATATAACAACAACAATAAGAAGAAAGCAGCAGACCCAAACCAAGCATAGCAAGCAGATTTAGTACATTCTTTCTCCTTAACCATTATGAGCAGGGTTGTAGAATATAGATCTAGGGTATCTCGCTCTCAAATCACCACACTAGGAATCTTCGGACATATGGATTCTATCTCAAGCAGCCTAATCGAATCTCTTCAGCAATAGACTACTTAACCAAGCATTAAGATCTTACAAGCATTTTATTAAAGATAAAAACCCCCACATGCAATCTACTCAAATTTCTTCAGCAATAAACATGCATGTGTTTTAAGGCATTTCCATAGTTAAGAATCTCCTCTCGATCTCATCCTAACCTCTAGCATATGAGGTGATCAATCTCAAAGAAAGATAAAATACACCAAGAAACAATCATCACACATATAATGGTCATAATAAAGAAGGAGAAAGAGTACTTACTACTGCCAGCTGAGCTGGCTCAAGCCTGCTTGAAACAGACTACTCACTATGCAGGAGCAACTTCAGCAGAGAATTAAATGGGAAAAATAAATGAAAAGAAATTAATTATATTAAACTAGAAAATTATAATACAAGGAAGAAAATGAACTAAGAGTCCAAAGCTCTCAAAAAGCTTGAAAGACTAAAATATCCTAAAGATTAAAATAATAAAAATGTACTTAGCATGGTGGCTCAAAATTAGCCACACAAATAAAATATTAAAAAGTACAACCACTCAATTTTAGTTAGATTTACGAGAAATATCTTCCCCAAAAATCAATTTCTACTTTTAGAGACAAGACACAATTTATTCTCCTCTCCCTTTGGGATCCACGGCATGGACAATTTCTGCTGGCCTCTTCTCTCTCTTCACAGCTCCTTTCCAGCTCTCATCCAACCTACTTATGAGCCTGCTTGCTTAGATTTTTCACAAATTTGCACCAATTTTCTTTTTAACCTGAAATAAGCTCTAATTAGCCAAAATTAATTAAATAAAACTCCATTTAATTCCAATTAATACCTGAAATTATTGGTATATTTATCACTTATCAATGAATCCAAATTCTTGAATAAATATTTGATGAATGGTCCTTAAAGAATCAGACTGATGCCAATCTGAAAATCTCGAAGCTACAAAGTTGTAAAAATTATAAAAGGTCCTTGATTTATCTATTTTCAATTTTGTTGATAGCTCAAATAAAGGATAAAATAGTTGTATTAGGGTTTCCTCAAACTTTATATCTATGAATTCAATCATAGGAAATTTAGGCTTGATGTCTTGTTCACCAATGTTGAAAATCGTAGCTCCCGCTTGACTTGTACTTTCCAGCTCCTCATAATTGATTAGATTTTCATTATTCCCCACAAAAATTGGCTTTGAAATGTGTTCAAGGATTTTGTAAGAAACTGAGATAGATACTTCTTTTGTTAAATTAGAATTGGTCTCCATAATTGATGTGTCTACATCCATATCAATTTGTAGACCCATTTGTGTCCATATATTTTCAATTACGATATATTGACTATCAAGTTGAGCCTTTTTTGAAGAAAGAAAATCTAACAGCAGTTCTTCAATTGTCTTCTCCTCATCCTCTACATGTTGTAGTGAAACTTGAAAATCTGACCATTGACAATCATTCCATGGTGTATCAAATTCATCCTCCCAATTTTGGTTGAATGTGCTAGAAATTTCTTCTATTGATTGCTCATACTAGTTATCTGCATAATTGTACAAATTCATTCCCCATTGATAACCATTCCACATCATCATCTCACAAAAACAAAATAAAAAAAGTGAAAAAGAATAAAATATTTACACAGACTATACAAAAAAAAGTCTCCCTTTGATATGATAATGTGTAACTTTAGTCCCCGACAACGACGTCAAAAACTTGATAGCGTATAAAATATACTATGCTAAGAGCAAGTGCACTGATAAGTATAAAGTATAACAATAATTTAAGGTATTAATTGGAATTGAATTGAGCTTTATTGAATAAATTTTGGCTAATTAGAGCTTATTTCAGGTTATAAATTAAAGTTGAGCAAAATAAGGAAAAATCTCAGCAAGCAGGCTCAAAAGTAGGTTGAAGTCTGGCTAGAAAGATCTTGGTAGGAAAAAAGATGGGTAGAAATTCATCCATGCCGTGGGCCCATGGAGGAATGGAGAGGAGAAGATTTGATTTGTCTTAAAAGGAGATTTGACTTTTGAAAGGAGATTTAGCTTGTAAATTTAGCTTAAGCTTTAGTGGTTGAATAAATACATTATTTTATTTTGTGGCTAAATTTGAGCCATTAAGGCTTAGTACTTTATTATTATTTTATTTACTAGGATAGTTTAGTCTTTTGGGGAGTACTATAAGTACTCCTTTAATGTTGGTAGTTGAGAGCTTTTAATTCTTGGCTCAATTGTCTCTTGTGTTCTAACTCTTTAGTTTAATATAATATTAGTAGCAATTTCTCTTAGTTTATTTATTATTTATTTTTCTATTGATGCTGCTCATGTGTTGTGAGTAGTCCGTTCTAAGCAGGCTTGAACCAGCTCGACTGACAGTAGTAAGTACTCCTCCTCTTTTATTATGGATATTATTTGTGTGATGATTGTTTCTTAGTGTGCTTCATCTTCCTTTGAGAATAATCACCTTATAAGCTAGTGGTTATGATGAGACCAAGAGGAGATTTATAGCCATGGAAATGTCTTGAAGCATATGCATGTTTATTACTGAGGAAATTCGAGTAGACTACATGCTAGGGGTTTTTATCTTTAGATAAAATGCTTGCAAGATCTTAATGCATGATTAAGTAGTCTTGTGCTGAAGAGATTCGATTAGGCTGCTTATCATAGGATCCACATGTTTGAAGGTTCCTAGTGTGGTGATTTAAGAGTGAAATACCTTAGATCTACGTTCTATAACCCTACTCATAATGTTTAAGGAGAGGAATGTACTAAAACTGCTTGCTTGTGCTTGGTTTGGGTCTGCTACCTTTTTATTATTATTGTTGTTTATTTTTTGTTCTTTGCAATTTTGAATCTATTGATGCTTGACTCTGCATTGGTTTACTTATTAGCTTTATTAGTTAGTTTACTTGAAATCTTCATGTTTATTGTGAAAGATACTAGATCTGCTTGTTTGCTAGAAATTTAAGGTTATTCGCATAGATCCCTAAGGAAATGATACTTAGTCTTGCCTAGATACTACCATATGACCTAGTGAACTTGCTAGTGTCAATTTTACAGGCAACAAGTTTTTGATGCTATTGCCAGGGATCGGTAGAGGAAAATTTTAATTTTTCAGTAAATTGGTAGTTTTTAACCTTATGTGTTCAGCCTGTGCAATAATTTGTGTCTAAGCAGTCTTCTATTGTATAAGAAGAGCTGGCTTACAATTACTTCTTATAGATCTCGAAAATGAAAGGACTTGTAAATGAAGAAGTGGTGCAGCCAGGCGAGTAAGGCGAAGGTAGAGGATGGCTGACCTTAGACAGAATAATCAGGAAGGAAATGGACACAAGGGTAAAAGGGAAATTAATCCAAGTGCCCAAAGGCAGAGACTTAAAGAGTATTCGAGACCATCGACCGAGGGACACTCTTCATGCATTATGATACCCAATGAAGGGAACCATCTCATTGAGATTAAAGCTTCGATGATACAAATGCTCCAAGCAGCTGTTCAGTTTGGAGGATTACTGGGAGAAGATCCAAATTCACACATTCAAGACTTTGTGACTATGTGTAATACCTTTCGCACAAATCATGGAGTTTTAGATAATGTTATAAGACTTAAGCTTTTTCCTCTTTCCTTTCAACCTGGTTTAGTACAACATAGGATGAAATGGCCAGAGCTTTCTTAACAAAATATTTCCCACCCAGGCAAGCAATTAAGTTAAGAAATGAGGTTACTCATTTTTCCCAACAATCTGATGAATCTCTTTCTGAAGCATGGGAGAGATATAAAGATCTTTTAAGGAAAGTGCCTAATGACGAAATTCCAATGTGGATGCAAATCCAAAACTTCTACAATGGATTAACTAATACTTACAAGATCTAAATCAAATCAGTAGCCAATAGTGATCCAGAGGAGCTTGCTCTAGAAGAACTTTATATGCTTATTGAGAGGCTAGTTAATACTAGCTATAAATGGTATGTAGTGAGTGAAGACAGAGCAAGGCAAGGTGAATCTAAAGCTGTTTCAAAATTATAAGACAAGGTGGACCTGATTCGGAGGCAGTTGACTAAGAAAAATGTTTCAACAATCTCAAATGCACAATTTTCTTATGATTTATATAACGGCAACCATAAAAACATTGATTGTGAAGGACCACTTAATAAAGAGCAATGTGATTTCATAGGAAACAATCAAAAGTAGAATAATTCGTTTTCCAACACATACAATCCTGGTTGGTAGAATCATCCTAATTTTTCGGGGAATCAGCAATCTGGAAAGCAATCTCAAGTTCCTTTTCAACAACCTCACAGCAATTTTTAACAACATCAACAAACTCAATAGAATTTTCATCAAGCAAGACCATCTCTTAAACCCAAGAAATCTGAGTTTGATGAGATGAAAGACATGAGGATGCAATTTATGAAGCTGATTCAGTCTTCTATAAAGAACTTGGAGACTCAGTTCCAACAACTTACTACGATTATTACACCAAAGAACAAAGGAGTCCTTCTAAGCAACACTAAACCAAATCCTATGGAGGAATGTACAATAATCACACTTAGGAGTGGTAAGGCTGTTGGAGGTACTAACAGAATGGTTGTTGTTGATGTTGATGAAAATACAAGTGAGCAAGCTAAGGAAGTGATCAAGTAACCAGAAGTTATTCAAACACAACCTGTTTAAAATATTAAGCAACACAAGGATAAAGTTGAGCAACCTCAAGTTCAACCTGATGCTGTTCATAAGTAACCCATTCAGACTCCAGTAATGTCGGACCCTGTTCAAAGCAATCCAGTTCCAGTTACGCATCCTACTCCAGCATATCAACCGAAGATTCCTTATCCTTAAAGAGCTAAGCAACATAAGATGGCTAAGCAATTTGATAAGTTTCTTGAAGTTTTTAAGAAGCTTCACATAAACATCCCTTTTGCTGAAGCTCTTTCATAAATGCCTATGTACATAAAGTTTTTGAAAGAATTGTTGGCAAACAAAAAGAAGTTAGAGCTTAATCGTGACTGCCCATCTATTCTACAATGCAGGCAACCTTTGCATAAGAAGTTAAAAGACCCAGAGAGTTTTTCTATAACCTGCTTGTTAGGATTTTTCATTGAAAAACATTCGATTAAAGCGGAAGCACGGAACGTTTTCTCAAATCCAATATCTAGGAGCATTTGAAATGGAAATCAAAACAACAAAACTAAGATGAGAAAATTCAGATTCCCACCGGAATTATCTCTTTCAGAGATGGCTACAGAAATCAAATTCGATCCCCTCCACAATCCCATACACGAACGGCTTCAGAGCGTGAACCCGTGCTAGTGGCGGATCAATGAAATAGAGAGCAAAATTGGGCTGAATATTTCTGCCTAGAAGTTGAAAATTTTCAGCAGAAAAATTTCTCACTAATTGCCAAAAATCATGTGCCAAAAATCCCACTTAATGGCCAAAATCTCATGCAATTAATTACCCCAAAAATCAGCAGCACACAATTCCTTTTGGCCGTGATTTTCATTTGTAATTAATTCTCATTTTGGTCAAAATGTTGAGCCTTAATTTTGGCTTGAGTTTAATTTGATTTAAGTTAGGGTTTAATGTCATTAATCCCTAAATCCAAATTAATCATCAGGGATAAAATTAAATGAAATTCTGTTTTGATTTTTCATGCATGTATTTATATAAAATCATATTATATAATGTACATGTCAATAAATTAAAATTGATTTACTAATTAATAGACCCAATGAATTAATTAAGATTCAACTTAAATTAAAATACATATAAACCTATATATGCATTTTATTTCCACCTGGAAATAAATTCCCAATCAATATATATCAATTAAATTATATTGATCAATCCAATTGATCCATAATTTAATTAATTAATATTTATCTCCCCAATCTGTATAATCCAAGTATAGGGGCTATCCGACAAGTTCAAACTCAGACATTTTATGTGTACGATCCTGTGGACGCGCCTTTATGTTGACAGTGGGCATATGATCCACAGACTGTAGGGGGGCTCTAGCAAGCCGTTATAGCCCCCAATTAAGACGGAGATAGCAGTCCAACTGAAATCGAAATCCTGCAGTTTAAACTTGTATATCCCATGTCATTGACTTTGGTGTCCAACGTAGAGGCATGGATTGATCACCCTCTTTTGTGTCTGGATATTTACTTGAACCTGAATGAACTGATGCTCACAAACAAGTTCCAACTTGTTTGGGTGTGGCCACACTCTTATCAGTTGCATTCATCAAGTGGCCGATGATATCTTCTTAGTGGACTACTGAGTGACAGTCCATTCTGCATATCCATAGTCCTACCATATTTACTAACATAGCTGAACGTACCCATACTTGGCACCCTGTTATAGGCCCTCTAGGCATACACTAAAGTATGTCACTTCACATGCAGCACCATGATATGGTCAGGTCAAAGGATCCATACAAGTTTTACACGAGAATCACTTGTGATAGTGTACCATGTGGATTTCTTGTTTAGTGGATCTATCCAGTACCATGCCCCTTTGCATGTACCCATTAACTTGGTTGACATTCCATGTCCAATGGCCGGTAAGACACCGCCATATAACTAAGCTTATGATAGTCTTTCATTCCATTCATTCCCATGACTGGAATAGACTACAGATGACTTTATGGTCATATCGTTTTCCCTATCCATGGTCTCACTGCCAAGTGCATCACACTTGTCAACATGGATATGGATATGTCCATTGGATACTCTATTTACAATATTGCACAAGGTATATGATAAACAGATTAATGCCTTCATATATTGACATAAATTGTATAATACATAAATCTCATAATAAAGTACAAATGTATGATACAAGAACGAGGACTAATGCCTTGGGACTAGGGCATATCCAACAATCTCCCATTTGCACTAGTTCCAACTAGGCATGAACCTAATCCCTATAGATTTAGTATGACCCTTGTGCTTTGGCTGAGCCAGTGACTTGGTCAAAGGATCTGCGACATTATCCTCGGTGTCCATTCTGTGTAATGAAATGTCATCCCTCTCGGCGATTGCTCATATGAGGTGAAACTTGCTGAACACGTGCTTCATGTTTTGTGTGACCGAGGCTCCTTAGCTTGTGCAACAGCCCCGTTGTTTTCACAGAAGATATCAACTGGATTCTGGATAGTTGGTACTACTCCCAATTCAGTGATAAACTTCTTTATCCACACAGCTTCCTTAGCTGCATCACATGTTGCAATGTACTCAGCTTCTGTAGTAGAGTTCGCAATGGTCAATTTCTTGGATCTCTTCCAGCTTATGGCACCACCATTAAGTAAGATACATATCCAGACTATGACCTATATTCATCCTGGTCGGTCTGGAAGCTTGCATCAGTGTACCTAGTAACCGACAGCTCTTCTTGACCCCCATACACTAAGAAGCTATCCTTAGTCTGGTTAAGGTACTTTAGGATTGCTTTGACAGCCTTCTAGTGGTCTTTGCTGGGATCCTGCTAGTATCAGCTCGTCATACTTAGTGCAAAGGTGACATCAGGTCTTGTACATAGCATGGAGTACATAATTGATCCTACAGCCGATGCATATAGGACCAACTTCATGTTCTCCCTATCCTTCCTTGTCTTAGGGTAGTTCTTCTTACTAAGTTTCAGTCCATGGCTCATTGGCAAGAAACCTTTCTTGGCCTGATCCATGCTAAATCTTTTCAGAACCTTATCTATGTTAGTAGCCTGACTTAGGCTTAAAAGCCAATTGGGTCTATCCTTATAGATCTTGATCCCTAGGATTGTCTCAGCTTCACCTAATTCCTTCATTGCGAAGCACTTACACAACCACTACTTTACTCCTTGTAGTGTTGGTATGTTGCTTCCAATCAGAAGGATGTCATCCACATATAACACCAGGAAAGTGACGATGCTCCCACTAATTCTTTTATACACAGAAGGCTCATCTTGATTCTTTATGAAGCCGTATTCCTTTATGGCTTCATTGATTCTAAGATTCCAACTTCGGGATGCTTGCTTCAATCCATAAATGGATCTTTGAAGCTTGCATACCCTTCTAGGATGCTTTGGATCGACAAAACCCTCAGGCTGTGTCATGTACACGTCCTCGAGTAGGTTTCCACTAAGGAAAGTGGTTTTAACATCCATCTGCCAAACTTTATAGTCATACCAAGCGGCTATGGCTAGCAGGATCCTTATGGATTTAAGTATAGCTACTGGTGAGAAAGTTTCATCATAGTCTATTCCATGGACTTGTCTGAAACCTTTCGCAACCAGTCGCCCCTTGAAGGTATTGTCGGCCTTCAGCTTGTAGCACCACTTGCAACCTATGGCCTTAGCACCCACAGGTGGATCAACCAGGTTCTAAACCTGATTATCATATATAGATTACATCTCCGCCACTATGGCTTTGCGCCAGGTGGCAGACTATGGGCTAGCAATAGCCTCTTGGTAGGTTTTGGGCTCTTCCTCATCAAAGACCAGAAGAGTGTCATCATCGGTAATAAGAAACCCATATCTCTCTGGTTCCAAATGATCCCTACCAGACCTTCTAGGTCCTTGTATGACCTGGGTTGGTGCTTCCTCTTGTGGAAGCTCCACCCTAGTCTATGAGTTATCCTCTTCAGGAGTTTGGAGCTTTGAACTTCCCTGAGTTCAACATTGCTCCCACTGTCTTTCTTGGAAATAAAATCCTTTTTGAGAAAGACTCCCTTCTGTGCCACAAACACCTTGTTCTCGGCGGGGTTGTAGAAGTAATACCCTTTGGTTTCCCTAGGGTAGCCCACAAACATGCATTTATCAGTTTTGGTTTCTAGTTTATCCCCAGTCAATTTCTTGACATGTGCATCACAGCCCCAAATCTGCAGGAAAGACACATTGGGCGCCCTGCCTGTCCATATTTCATATGGGGTCTTTTCCACAGCCTTAGTGGGAGTATTGTTCAAAATGAGATCTGCTGTCTTGAGAGCGTATCCCTAGAAGCTTATTGGGAGAGAGGTGTGACTCATCATTGAGCAAACCATGTCTAACAAGGTCCTATTCTTCTGTTTGGATATGCCATTCCATTATGGTGTTCCTGGAGGAGTGAGCTATGGAATGTTTCCATGCTTTCTTAGGTATGAGTCAAACTCTATACTCATATACTCACCTCCTCGGTCTGAGCGAAGGGCTTTGATATTTCTACCTAGTTGGTTATGTACTTCGTTCTTAAATTCCTTAAACCTATCAAGGATCTCAGATTTATATTTCATCCGATAGACACAGCCATATCTGCTGAAATCATCCGTGAAAGTGACAAAGTATAGGTGTCCACCTCTGGTAGCTGCACTCATGGGCCCACACACATCTGAATGTATTAGGTCCAATAAGCCAGTAGTCCTTTCAGCTTTCTTAATAAAAGGCCCTTTAGTGATTCCATGTCAAATGATCCTAGGATTCCATCTTTGTGAAGCCTAGCTATGCGCTTCTCGTTTATGTGGCCTAAATGATAGTGCCAAAGGTAGACAGGATTAAGTTTGTTAGACTTAACCTTTTTAGTATTTATGTTATAGACATGATTAGTTTCATTTAAATCCAGGATATATAGGCCATTATTTAATAGAGCTTCTCTATAAAATAATCCATCTCTAGATAAACCAATCTTACCATTTCCAATAGTAAAATTAAATCCATAAATATCCAAAACTGAAACAGAAATAATATTCCTGCACATAACAGGTATAAAATAACAATGTTCCAGAATCAAACTAATCCACTAGGCATCAACAGATGGTACTCGCCGATCTTTATGACAGCTACCCTTGCTCTATTTCCAACTCGCAAGTCCACCTCTCTAGATCACAGTGATCTCCTGTTTCTAAGTCCCTACACATTACAACAAATGTGAGAACCACATCCAGTATCCAATACCCAAGCTGTAGAAATAGTGAGGTTTATGTCTATGATATATATACCTGATGAAGATGCACCCTGGCTCTTCCTTTGCTCTCCCAACAGCGGGGACAAGATCTCTTCCAATGTCTAGCCTGCTTGCACTAGAAGCAGACATCCTATGGACCGGCCTTGGGCCTGGCCTTAGCCTTCTTAGCCTTGGCTTTCTTAGCCTTGGCCTTGGCTTTTACCTTGGCCTTGCCTTTAGCAAGAGGAGGGTTCCCCTTGTTGACCAGCAGTACCAGCAGAGTCTTTTTGATTGACTGTTTGGTGAGCTTGAGCATCCTAGATAGCTCACTAACAGTACGGTTCATCCCTTGCATGTTGTAGTTCAGGATGAATTGATCATAAGAATCCAGCAAGGAAGCCAGGATCATGTCAACTGCCAACTCCTATGAGATAGGTGATCCGAGACCTTCGTCTAAATAGCCCTTCGTCTTGAGCACGTGTGCGCTCACAAATGTCCCAGCCCCCATCTTACAGGAGTGGAATACCTTGTTGGTCAGTATCTCTCTTGACGAGCTTGCTCCTGAAACATCTCATTTAGAGTTGTTATCATGGCAAAGGCCTGACGGTCCATGAACTGCTTTTTCAGCTCAAGGACCATACATGCCAACATCAGGCATGTCACGTCCCGGTTATCCTTAACATGCACTTCGTATTCCTCTAGCTATGCAACTGGTGGATTACGCCAAATAGGTACAGTGGTACAGGCCTTTCCAGCATGTACTCCTTGGATTCCTGTCTTAAAACTATCCTTAAGTTCCTAGACCAATCCAAGAAGTTTGACCCGGAAAGCTTGTCCCTCTCGAGGATATATTGCAGTGAAAGAGTATTATTATTTGCCATTTGATTACTACATAGAAAAATTAGAGAGTGTTAATAAAGGTCTTAGTTGTTTTCCCATATTTAATTAATAATGAATCATGTTATTAATTAAGTCAAGTTGTTGGGCTAATGGGCCGAGATCCATGTTTCATCAAGATATAGCTAGATGAGGGCCTGGAAAAACTATACCCCAATTATTTAGGTAGGAGCGCTGTCCAATCCCAATCTAGGGACTCTCGGTTTGATGGGCTTGTTGGCACTTACCCATCTGTGCTTAGGGCCAGGAGAATCCTACTACCCATGCTAAGTCCAAACCTCTATCCAAGTGTTAGAGTAACCAATACACCAACCCAATACAAAATGACAATACTCCAGTGTATCCTATGAGGGCATGGTCTACAACTGGCCTATCCCCACTTCGAGTTAGTTTTGAATGAGGGAAGCACTTTTAAGCGACTTAGTAATTTACTTTTGGTTATTAGATTCATTTTAATAATGAATCTAAATGCATAGGCAGGTGAAAATGAGATTGGATCAGACATTGAATCATGTGAATAAATAAAAGCATAATTAAATAAATAATGGAATGCTATGGACCTATATTACAACCTAATATAGTTCTAGTAAACCTATACAAGAAAAACACCAGGTGGGCCTCCTTCCTTCCTTCTGGGGTCGCCTATCCAATGAGCTTCTTCTTTACAACATTTTATAATAAATAAATAAAATAAAATAACATAAAAAAGAAAAAAAGGGCACACAAACTGTAATAAAAAAGAAAAAAAGGGCACACAGACTGTATTTACCTAAAAAAAAAATACAACCCAACTTGAAATAAGGCCTAATAGCATTCATTCAAACATTTAATCACACAAGCATGTAATCCAATACATCAAATTAATAAACATGTTAAAATGCATGAAGTTAATCCCATTTTAATTATGTCTTTAGCCATTATTTAGAAATCGTCAGTCTGACCCATCATGGTTCCAGCCCTTAACGGGATTTGGACTTCCAGTCAGGCAAAACACTGCTCCCACTGGAATTGGAAAACCATGAATCCAAACTAGTAGTCTGGGTAATCGTGCCAAGAAAACCCAAACCAATTTCATTACACCATATTATTTTCCAAAATTAATATCTCATGAATAAAATTAAAATTTCACTCAAGAAACCATGCGCATTTAAATTACAGAAAATTTAAAAATACAAAATTTTAAAACTCATTAAAATTTAAAACTGGGCCAGAACCTAAAACCCGCCAAATCCAAAAACAGGGCCCGGCCAGCTGTAGCAGCAGCCGCAGCTATCACAGCAGCTGCCGCACTGCTGGTCTCAGCGGCAGCAATAGGCAGCAGCTGCTGCCGCTGTTTTTATAGCGGTGGCAATGGCCCTGTACCCACGAAAACAGCTCATGATTTTTTTTTAAATTAAAACATCAAATCAAAAAACATCCAACTAAGAATCAACAACAATAGAAAATGAAAACATACATAAACAATATGCAAATTAATTTTCGATTGCAAAATCAAATGGGGAAAATCATAAACCCCAAATCCAAGAATTCCAAAATAAAACATAAAATTTTAAAACCAGGGATTCAATCCTGTTTAAGATTTCCATGGATAAAAAGCCTGCTCTGATACCACTATTGGGATTTTCATTGAAAAACGTCCGATTAAAGCGGAAGCACGCAACGTTTTCTCAAATCCAATACCCAGGAGCATATGAAATGGAAATCAAAACAACAAAACTAAGATGAGAAAATTCAAATTCTCACCGGAATTATCTCTTTCAGAGATGGCTGTAGAAATCGAATTCGATCCCCTCCACAATCCCATACACGAACGGCTTTAGAGCATGAACCCGTGCTAGCATCGGATCAATGAAATAGAAAGCAAAATTGGGCTGAATATTTCTGCCTAGAAGTTGAAAATTTTCAGCAGAAAAATTTCTCACCAATTGCCAAAAATCATGTGCCAAAAACCCCATTTAATGGCCAAAATCTCATGCAATTAATTACCCTAAAAATCAGAAGCACACAATTCCTTTTTGGCCGTGATTTTCATTTGTAATTAATTCTCATTTTGGTCAAAATGTTGAACCTTAATTTTGGCTTGGATTTAATTTGATTTGAGTTAAGATTTAATGCCATTAATCCCTAAATCCAAATTAATCACCATTAATACAATTAAATGAAATTCTATTTTAATTTTTCATGCATGTATTTATATAAAATCATATTATATAATGTACATGTCAATAAATTAAAATTTGATTTACCAATTAATTGACCCAATGAATTAATTGAGATTCAACTTAAATCAAAATACATATAAACCTATATATGCATTTTATTTCCACCTGGAAATAAATTCCCAATCAATATATATCAATTAAATTATATTGATCAATCCAATTGATCTGTAATTTAATTAAATATATTTATCTCTCCAGTCTGTATATTCCAAGTATATGGGCGATCCGATAAGTTCAAACTCAGAAATTCTATGTGTACTATCCTGTAGGCCCGTTTTTATGTTGGCAGTGGGCCTGTGGTCCACAGACTGTAGTCTGGCTATAGCAAGCCACTACAGCCCCCAATTAAGACGGAGATAGCAGTCCAACTGAAATCGAAATCCTGTAGTTTAAAGTCGTATATCCCATGTCATTGATATCGGTGTCCAACGTAGAGGCATAGATTGATCACCCTCTTTTGTCTCCGGACATTTACTTGAACCCGAATGAACTGATACTCACAAACAAGTTCCAACTTGTTTGGGTGTGGCCACACTCTTATTAGTTGCATTCATCAAGTGGCCGGTGATATCTTTTTAATGGACTACTGAGTGACATTCCCTTCTGCATATCCATAGTCTTACTATGTTTACTGACATACCCGAACATACTCATACTTGGCACCTTGTTATAGGCCCTTTAGATATACACCAAAGTATGTCACTTCATATACAGCACCATGATATGGTCAGGTCAAAGGATCCATACAAGTACTACACGAGAATCACTTGTGATAGTATACCATGTGGATTTCTCGTTTAGTGGATCTATTATAAGCACTGGAATTTTTTTTTCATACTTAAAAAAAAAATTCAAAATCACCACATGATTGTAATTACAGCCGTGCGGCTGTATTTACAGTCGTATGACTGTAAATGCGTAGCAGGTGTAGCAGCCCATACCGCGAGATAGAAAAAGGGAGGAGGATTTTGAGGGGCATTTAATACCTTCTGAGACCAAATAAAAGGAGGAAAAGGAAAAAAGAAAAGGGACTTTTTTTGGAGAAAAAAAAAATTGGATTAAGAGAGGAAGAGATTGAAGGAAAAAGAGAGGGAGAAAAAGATCCAACAGAAAACACACTTTCTTCTACTTTTTTCTTTTAATTCTAATATTGTGAAGCTTAAAAACTGGTTAGAAATCATAGGATTGGACCTGATAAACACATACAAATTCGCAATTCACTCAAATCCGTAACTTCCTGGAATTTTGTACTTGATTTTGGAACTTTAGTACACAAGGAGAAAGAAGCAATTTGGAGCATTTTAAGCCGTGTCCAGTGGTCAAACCAACGGTGGATCAGCGCTACGAAGATAATTACACCTAAAACTTTCATTTTGTTGCTCTTTTTGGGCCTTTTGGTTTGATTTCGTGCATAAAACTTATATTTTTGGCTTGCTGTTTCTGGAAAATAAGAACAGCCGTATGACTGTTCTTGTGACAAAGAACGGGTGCACGACTGTAATGACAGTCGTGCCACCCAAGTTACAGTCATACGACTGTTCTTAGTTTTCCTCGCTTTCTCTTTTCATTTAAATAATTTTGGCGATTTTCTGCAATTGGATGAACTATAGTCGCATGACTGTAATTACAGTCGTTCGACTGTAGTTACAGTCGGACGGCTGTAATTACAGCAGGGCGACTGTAATTTCTGTCCAGGAGCAGAATTTCTAGAAAAATCCATAAAAATTCACAAAAATCATAAAAATTCAAAAAAAATCAGAAAATCATCAAAAACGAATTTTGTTGTGTGAATTCACGACCTTAGATTTAATTTCTTAAATTATTGCATTTAGAACAATGCAACGACGGAGATCCAAATCTCCCGAAAATCGACCCACCTCACATGCTAAATTACAGTAAACCGGAAAAAGAAAATGTTTTCAAAATGTATTTTCTCACAAAACAAAAATACAGGGACGTTTCAAAACTATTTTCCAGGTCTAATCGAGCCGGCTAGCCAAGTCGACCCGGTTACCCCCTAAATGCATGCCCCCGATCTCTAATTTCCCAATTCTGTCTTGTTTGAGTCCTATTTGTGGTATGTTATATATTGTGCTAACCATCTGTTTTGCAGCTTTTAGTTAGTTTTTCTGTTTCATTTTTAATGTAATTAATAATTTAATCCGTGTATTTTAGGCGATTGTAATTTTTTATATTATCGTGTATTTTAGGCGCTTGTAATGTGAGGACGAGAGTTTTATTTTCATTCGATTGGGTTGCAATAACTTATTTATTTACTGCTTTTATTTTTATCTATGTGTACGCTGTGTGTTTTAACTTAATAAAAATCAACTTTGGAAATTTAAAATACCATCTATGAACATTGGCCGAATTTATTTTGATTAAACATGAAATAAGGGACTTGTCTAGACCTAGATCTCTGGAAAGTGTAGCGGCCTTTATCCGGTTCAGCTACGCTGTAATTTCCAGGTTGAGCTGAGTCGGGTCGCGACTCCTACACTATCTATCGAGACTTAGGTCTCGATTCTTTTATGAAGCAATTTAATTTTCCAAAAATGAATTTCCATTCCAAAAACCCCGCGAGGGAGGGTTGCTCGATATCGAGGCTTCCTTCCGAGAGAGTTAAGAAAAACATCATCCGCTCACATCTATCCAGTACCATGTCCCTTTGTATGTACCCATTAACTTGGTTGACATTCCATGTCTAATGGCCGGTAAGATACCACCATACAACCAAGCTCATGATAGTCTTTGGTTCCGTTCATTCCCATGACTGGAACAGACTACAAATGACTTTATGGTCATATCGTTTTCCCTATCCATGGTCTCACTGCCAAGTGCATCACACTTGTCAACATGTACATGGATATGTCCATTGGATACTCTATTTACAATATTGCATAAGGTATATGATAAACAGATTAACGCCTTTATTTATTGACACAAATTGTCTATTACATAATCTCATAATAAAGTACAAATGTATGATACAAGAACAAGGACCAATGCCTCGGGACTAAGGTATATCCAACACTGCTCTATAGGTAATCTTAACATTGACAATGTATTGTGTGACTTAGGTGTAAGCATTAATCTTATGCCATATCATATTTATAAACAACTTGGACTAGGAGAAGCCTAACCTACTAGAGTATCTATTCAATTGCTGACAGATCTGTTAAATACCCTAGAGGCATTGTTGAGGACATTTAAGTGAAAGTAGAAAAATTCATCTTACCTGTTGACTTCTTATTATGGATATGGATAAGGATTTTCATGTTTTAATCATTTTTGGTAAGCCCTTCTTGGCTACTGGTCTTGCTCTTATAGATGTGCATAATGGAAAACTCATTTTGAAAGTCCATTATTAAGAAGTTATTTTGAAGATGAAAAAAGCAATGAAATACCCTTCTTCTTGTGATGATACTTGTTATTTTACGGATGCAACTGATCTTAATTTGAATCCACTTTTCATGCAGGAAAATTTTGAAGAAGAAGAATTCATTGAAGAAGAAGAGATTGTGGAGCAAGAAATTGAAAGAGAAATTGGTTGTCTAGCAAACTCAGGAAGTAGATAGTTTGTTGAACCTCTTAATCATACACCTATATTACCTCCAAAACCTTTAATTGAAGAACCACCCACTTTAGAACCCAACCATTACCTCCACATCTTGAATATGCTTTCTTAGACCCCCTAAGCAATCTTCTAGTGATCATATCTTCTAAACTTACACCCGATCAAAAAGAGCAATTACTTGATATCTTGAGGTAAAACAAAGAAGCAATAGCGTGGACAATCTCAGATATTAAAGGGATCAGCCCTTCATTTGTGTTCATCGCATTTTGATGAAGGAAGACCATAAACCAACCGTGCAACCTCAATGAAGACTCAATCCCAAAATGAAGGAAGTTGTTAAGAAAGAAGTAATCAAGTTGCTTGACGCCAGAATTATCTACCCAATCTCAGACATTATCTGGAGTAGCCCAGTTCAGGTTGTTCCTTAGAAAAGGGGAATGACTGTTGTTCAGATGACAACAATGAGCTTATTCCTACAAGAATAGTCATTGGTTTCAGAGTTTGTATTGATTATCGCAAGCTTAATTATGCAACAAGGGAAGATCATTTTCCTCTTCTTATATTATTCATTTTACATTGTTGCTCGACTTGGTAATTGGTTGTGCTTTGACTATATGTTCTGTCTATTTAAAAATGTTGCAGTTCATTGCTCCATCTAGGAGACAAGCTATGAAGAAGGTTGCTAATGCCCAGGCTTTAGCTTCAAGCAGTGCTTCTACTCAACCTATTGGTAATGCAAATGCCCAAACTGAATATATAACAAAAAACGCTTCAACTTAGCCAACAAGGCCAACTTAGTACCAGATCCTTTGCCACCAGATCAGTTTGCATCTAGTAGAGCTAGATTTCGAACATCTAATGAGCCTAATCTTTAATCTTCTATTACTGAGGCACTCAAATTTGTACAAGAAATGTCAACTTCAAAGAGTGAAAGGAAGAAGGCCAAGAGATACCTAACAACAGCTCAAATAAGAGATATGAAAAAAAAGTAAAGCTGGTGGAGAAGGTGGCAGTAGCATCGCATAAGTTTGTTAAGACTTCTAAAAACTTTTTTGTAGTAGCAATTCTTAATTGCACCAAAACTTTGAATTGTTATTAACTTAAGTTATTTCTAGTACTATTTTTTGCATGTATTTTTGCAATGTAGTTGGTAACTTACTTTTTTATGTATGTAATTTTGGTAATTGTAGTTGATAACGTTATGAATTACTAACTTCAGTACTCTTATAAGTTCTATTTAACATATGGTATTTTGTCCATTTCAATACTAGTTTTTTTTTATCAATTCAATACTAGTTTTAATCGAATGTTATTTTCCACACCTTCAATGCTATTTTTTTTTTTTTTTGAGTGAAATGTGATGAGATTCATTAAGACGCCAAATCGGCAACCACAAGAGCTACAATGGAGGGAGACATAAAATCTGAAAAACAAGGAAAAGGAGATTGTAACCCAAGTTTGGCTAAGTGGTGAGCCACTTGGTTGGCTTCTCTTCTAACAAAATTAAAGGTAATCGATGCTAGGGAGCTAGCAATTGCTCTATACTCATCTATAATTATTCCAAGCGAAGAGAAATCATCATTTTCCAAGCTTTTTAGAGCCAAAATCACAATTTGAGCATCACCCTCCAATTCAACTTCTTGGAAACCACTATCTTTTATCCAACTTAAAGCCTCTCGGCACGAAAGAGCTTCAGTAATGGGAGGAGTAAAATAACCTGAGATTGAAGAGTACCGGGAGGCAATAAACTCTCCATTTGCATCCCGTAAAACACAGCCCAATCCAACTCTCCCCACCTCCACATCTATTGCAGCATCAAAATTGCATTTCAGACCTGATGGGTCCTAGGCGTAGTAGTAAAACTAAACCTAGAAACGCACAACTAAGGCAGTGTACCTATCATTGACAAGTAATAATTCTGGTTGGTCCAGGTATCGATCCCATAGAGAAAAGAATATTCTGCAAACACTAAACTACTCGGGTTCCTTGCGTGTCCTAGGCGGAACGCAGTTTTGGGTTGATTATATTAACAACTAAACTATCCTACTCCTAGTTGATCTATTCCAGCTTACTTTGCACTTGAGTTTTGTGTTATCAATTGGCGGTTTACCGACGTATGAATGCTAATGGGGATGGCTTTATCAATTAATTACAAAAGATGAATTTAATTCAACAATTAACCCTTAATTATGCTCTTTCGATAATACAACCTAGCGTATCTAGATCTTTTAGGTCCTTAGCTGGTTTCCCTTGTTTAGAGGCGGTCTAATTCTAAAGCTCAGAAAATAGGGGCACGTAAGTTCCACAGTGTCGTCAATACTAATGGTTTCCTAGGTGTCAATCTAGGTAATGCCACAAATATGAACTTAATAAATTAAGATCTTATGAGATTAGACATTCATTAAAGAAATTACATAAAGAAAAGGAATAAAAATTGAAATTAACATGCAAACAATTGTATTAATCAAGAAAGATGAACGAATTCAGTGTTTACAACCAAACATAATCGATTTGCGGAATCAAACCTAACTTAATCAAATTACAAAAGAGAAGAAGAAAAACTTATGCCCTTTTGGTCCAATTAACCGGATTCCGACGGTGTGAAGATGCTTGGGGTGTACCTCTATAGAAGAACTCATGCCGGAACCAAGAACGTCGCAAAAGGGGAAGATTCTATGCAAAACTACAACCAATCGATGGTTCAAAACTCAAAGAAATCAGATGGTTCAAAACTCAAAGGAATCAAATAGTTCAAGCTCAAAACCTCACTACAAGTTTCTGCTCTCACTCAAAAAGACTGGAAAAAAATCCTTTCAAACATAGAAAATAACCTATTTATACGGCTAGGTTAAAACCAGGAAAAAGAAGAGATGAAAGTAGGGCAACAGCAGGTTTCGGGGCTCGGCACGCCGTGCTGGTGGAAGTGGCACGCCGTGCTGTGCAGAATTGAAGGCGGCACGCCATGCTGCTGGAGTTGGCATGCCGTGCCATGTAGTTTTAGGGCTGGCACGCCACGCTGGTCTGAGTGGCACGTTTTCGTGCCACTCCACTGGATTACTTCTGTTGGCACACCGGATTGGCACGCCGTGCCCTAATTGTGGCACGCCGTGCCACCCTGATTTTTAGCACTTCGAACTCTTCCTCGCCGCCGATGCTCCAACTTCCGGTCCGGGTCATAATACCTGTCCAAAACAAGCACAAAGAAACATAACCGCACCAACACCACGGACCATAAAAACGACAAATTAATAAAAACTACAAAAACAACCTTAGAAAACACAAAAAACACTAAAAGTTATAAAAATCTATCCAAAACATAAAAATCACAAAATACTCAAAAACCACACAAACATTCACACAAAAGACTCTAACAATTACCGTTCAAACCACGAAATTGCCTAAAAGATAAGGTCAAAATCTGACCTTATGAACCACCCCACACTTAAAGTCTTGCTTGTCCTCAAGCAAATCAACTAAAGACAAAGAAGTAAACTTGCTCGCTTTCACTTGCAAATCCAACTAAGGGTTTAACCG
Source organism: Euphorbia tirucalli (assembly GCA_039660915.1). Classification (NCBI taxonomy): domain Eukaryota; kingdom Viridiplantae; phylum Streptophyta; class Magnoliopsida; order Malpighiales; family Euphorbiaceae; genus Euphorbia; species Euphorbia tirucalli. Next base: position 55,248,190 of record CM077639.1, on the reverse strand, counting down.
TACGAGATTCATAAACTCAAGAAAGTAAAGCATCACCTTCGAAATGACATTAGGTGCACCAGGTTCAAAACCACTCAATACCCAAACCCAACACAATTTAGCTAGTCAAAGGGCGAGGAACAAACAGAGTTTATACGACCACAAAGCACCTCACAAGATGTCACTCCAACGCTCAAGTTCAAGGCAAGGCGGATGAGCACACAAAAACAAACAATGGCACACATCACATAGCGAGCTAATGGCAATCCCGGTGAAGTCATTGGTCAATGAGCAAAATCAGAGAACCTGGGGCTTGTAATGTTACGGCTTAGGGTAGGTTTGATAAGGGAAATTTTAGGTATACAACTCCTACGAATCAAGTAAAATATACAAATTGACTAAGTACTAAAGAAGGGTCATGCAACTTTCAACTCAGAACTAGTCCTAAGAGTGTTTGCTTTGCTAAATTTTTTTTTTTTATTTTTTTTATTTTTTTTGAAATTAACTTGACAAAAAGAAGGCCTTATCCACACCCAATGGCCAAAACACAACTTAATGGGAAAAACAGAACAAAAATTACAAGACATGGGTCAAGGCAATTGGATGATCGCCCTAATCCTTTATTCAACAAATGAAAAATTACAAGACATGGGACACAAATACCGACTTAAAGATGCAAACCGGACAAACAAGACAGGCGTTCACAAACTCCAAATTTTACAAAAAGAAACCGAACAAAAACATTGACTGTATTTGGATTTTTGTTTTTGTTGTTTTTTTTTTAACACAATTTTTCCATAGGACTAGATATGAAAGAGTTGAAATGCAAATGGTGATTGACCCCAAAATGAATGAACAACTTAGCCAATTACTTGATTTAGGAGAGAAGGGTGAGAAAGGAAAATCAAAGTGAATGGTAAAAAGTTAGGATTATAGAGTTGGCTTGGTGAAGGTTTTTTAAGTCAAAAAGGTTAATTTAGTGGCTATGGGTGATCTAAGGGATGAATTAGTAGTTAGGGTTAGGGTTATTTAAGTCAAGGGGTTAATCCTAAGGGTCTCCACATATTAAGCTCTCGATGCCAAGTGCAAAACAACACCGGGTTCTACGATCTAGTGTGCCACGATTGTTTTTACCCTCACAAAGAATCAGAACCGATGTGAAATGGTTCTAAAGGCTCAAATTCTCACAAGTGTATTAGGGGTTGTATGCTAGGTCGTGTGACTCAACCAATGTTCTAAGGCGTAATCCTAGCTCAATCATGCAAGTAGGGGTAGAGGATTAATTCCCTAATGCAACCTAAATGACAAATCTAACCAATGGTTACCATCAAGAATCACAAACCACGCACAAACAAGCTAATGACTTGCAAACAACTCCTAATATCCCTAGCCAATTGCTATCAATCCAAGCACAGAGACATAGGTTCGAGGGTGGATTAAGCAATGTTATTCAAACGGCAATTGACATGTAAGCAACCTAAAAATACTAACAAACCAAAAACAACCAAAACCAACTTCACATGCATTGAAAAGTAAAGCCTAAATCTAACCAAAAACCAACGCAAAACATCCAATCATGCAAAAACACCAACAAACACCAACAAACATGCTAAACAAACAATCAAAAAGTGCAATATAAGAAGAAGAAAAAGAAAGGGAGAAGTCCCTTTACCCACCCCACACTTAGATTGCACTTACTTCCAAAAGTGCAATGGAAGAAGAAGCAAACTAAATGGGAAAGGAAAAGGGTTACCTCACATATCGGGAGCTGTGGTGGTGGCGGCGGGTACGGCCACCCTTGGGCGGCACAGAAGTGGGAGGCGAACGCCTCGACATTGGCGAGCTGAGCTGCTTACCGATCAAGGTGCGCGTTCAGCCGCTGCTCAAGCAGAACCTGATGGACGGTTAAGCCTTCCAATTGCTCAATTATGCCATCCAACCGTCCTTCAATCCGCCCCATAAAATCCACTCCCACCGATACATTCTCCGCGTCCTCCTCGCTGTGTTGGAAATGCCCTAGTCCCGAGGCATTGGTCCTTGTGTTTGTATAATACATTTGGTACATTAATGTAAACTTTATGTATTATACAATTTGTGTCAAGGTGATAAAGGCATTAATCTATTTATTGTATGTCTTGTGCTATATTTTAAATAGAGTATCCAATGGACATATCCATATCCACGTTGTCAAGTGTGAGGCACTTGGCAGTAAGACCGTGGATAGGGAAAATGATATGGCCATAAATTCATCCGTAGTCTGTTCCAATCATGGGAATGAATGGAACCAAAGACTATCGTTAGCCTGGTTGTATGGCGGTGTCTTGCCGGTCATAGAACATGGAATGTCAACTAGGTTAATGGGTACATGTAAAAAGGGCATGGTACTGGATTGATCCACTTAACGGGAATCTGCATGGTATAGTATCACAAATGATTCTCGTGTAGTACTTGTATAAGTCCTTCGACCGGACCATATGATGGTGCTGCATGTGAGGTGGCACACTTTGGTGTACGCCCAACGGGCCTGTAAAAGGGTGCCAAGTACGGGTACGTTCGGGTGTGTCAGTAAGCATGGCAGCACTATGGATATGCAGAAGGGAATGTCACTCAGTGATTCACTGAGACGATATCATCGGCCTCTTGAAGAATGTTACTGATAAGTGTGCGGCCGCACCCAAACAAGATTGGATCTTGTTTGTGAGCATCAGTTCATTCGGTGTCAAGTCAAGGTCCAGACACAAGGAGGGTGATACTTCCATGCCTCTGTGTTGGACACCGATATCAGCGACATGGGATTTACAAGTTCAAACTACAGGGTTACGTTTTCAGTTGGACTGCTTACTCCGTCTTAATTGGGGGCTGCAGTGGCTTGCTAGAGTCCGCCTGCAGTCTGTGGGCCTTGGCCCACTGCCAACATAAAGACGGGCCCATTGGGTCGTACACATTGAACGTCTGGACTTTAACTAGTCGGATTAAGTGTGTACTTGGAGTATACACGTTTGAAGAGAGAGAGACATATTAATTATATTATATGCATCAATTGGATTGATCAAAGTGATATAATTAATATTTATTTTGGCCTTCTCATAATTAATTCAATGAATTAATTTATGGGATTATTTCCTAGGTGGAAATATTATGACATGTATAGGTTTACATGTTTGTCATTTTATGTGTGTCTAATTTAATCCATTGATTAAATTAATAGGTCAAATGAATTTTAATTTAAATGTATGTAATATGTTACATGGTATCATATCTAAACATACATGTTCAATTAAAGTTGCATTTGAATTTAAATAAATCAAAGGAATTAAATTGGGCTTAAAAACTTAAAATGAATATTCCCACTTGGCTTGGAATGGTTTGGCTGAATATTTGCATGGAAAGGGATGATAAGAATGAGTCATTTTGTTGGACAAAAAGTAATGATGAAGATGGTGAGTCATGCATGACTTTTTGGTAAACAAATATGACATCTTCATTCTCTTCTTCTTTTTGGCCGAATTGTTGGAGTATTGGTGAGTCATATTCTTGACTTTTTGGTATTATGGATGAAGATGAAGAAAAGGTGATGGTGAGTGATGGTGGTGAGTCACCATGGTGAGTCATTGGTTTGACTCATTGGTAGCAAAGTTGGACTTTGCTCTTCCATCTCATCTCCTTTTCTTTCATTAGAGATAATCACCATTAACTTCACTCCACTTTTGGCCGTCCATCACTCTTGCTTTAAGAGAAATTGGTTTTCTATTAAAGTATGAATTTTGCCCACTTTTATGCATTTTTCTTTTGGAAAGAAATTGGATGCACACTTGAGAGAAACTTGGTTCTATCTTTGGCTAGATAGATTTTTCTTTTGGAAAGAAATTTGGACAGCCATATTTCCTCTTGTGGGCAGCCCTCTCTCCCTCTCTTCTTGTCATCCGAGTCGCTAGCACGGGTTTCGGTCCGAGAGCCGTTCGTGTACGCATCGGTGGAGGAAATCTGCACTTGATTTCTGCAGTCTGCATCCGTCTCTTAGAGAGACTTTGTGGTGAGTTTTTGAAACCCTCTTTTTATGCTTTAAGTTTTTGATTTCCACATCTTAAGCTCCTGGGCCGGATTTGAGGAAATCGACGCGTATTTCCGCTTTTATCGGTCGGTTTCCCGTGACGAATCCCAACACGCTGTCCTCAGCTTCCTCACTCTCTTCCTCCTCGTCTACTTCCATAGGGGCCTTTCCCCTCCTTGAACCTCCTGCACTTGAAGGACCTGCAGCTGCCCCAACATGGGAACAAGACAAGATTCACCTCAAAAGCTTCTTGGGAAGAATGCTATTGAGGTTCCTATAACAAGTATTACTATGAAAAAAACATGCAATACAAGTCACAATATGTCCTAACCCTAGTTTGGACTTAGCTCGGTTGTGGTGATTGTATAAAGCTTCCATGACAAAGAAGCCCAAATGCACCTTAATCTCACTATGCACATGCCACAGGATCAACAGTTCAAATGCATTAACCCAGTTGCTCTCAGTTTTTCCCGAAAAATTAAAACATACAAATTTATGAACTAATTGCAAAACAGGGTTATGGATTTGGGAAGTTTTGGCAAACCGAGGTTGGTATACCTCTTGCCCTATCAAGCGCCAAAATTTCTTGGCATCCAAATTTTCGGGCCATTTATAACCATTCCCATCAATCCCTATGCAAGCCCTAAGGCCATCAATATCCAAAGTCCGCTCAGTGCTAAAGAGGCGGAAGGTCATGCTTCTAAGGCCCGTATCCGGGTTGGTTTTAAAACTCAAGGTGGAGTAGAATTCTAGGTTCAACTCCCTAAAGACTGGAGGATTAGATTTTACAAATTCGTACCACCCTAAACTAGTCAATTTAGCGTTTACTCCCTCCGACCTATCTTGTACAAAGAGAAATTCCCAATCGAAAGTGCGAAAGGGAGTGCTCTCTAAAGGAAATAAAGTTTTGTACTTCTTACCTTCATCGTCCGAAAGTAAAGGAAAGGGACATTTGTATTTCCTTGAGAGATTTGTCAGCGAGGCCATCAATTGTTCCGTGGGCAATTCGTCACGTGGCACCGGTTCCGGTGACGGTTCCATGGGCCGGCGAGACGAACCATGTCTCCGATCGGCGACGGTTTTCTTCTTCATCCTACAATTGCATAACCATAAAAATAAAGCAAAAATCAAAAACAAAAGAACACAAAGCCAAAGAACATCTACTGTCAAAGATACAAACCACAAAAAGAAAAAGAAAGTAAAATAATACCCTATTAAGCAGTCAATCCATCAAAACCAAAATGAGAAAAAGAACAACAATAATAATAATAATAAATAAAAGAAAGAATAAAGCAAGAATTCATACCTGGTTTCAAGGAAATTGAAGCAAAATAAAACCCTAGGGCAAAATAGTGGAGGAAAAGGGGTGAGATGGAGAAGAAGAAGAAGAAGGAAAGGAGAGTAAGAGGGGATAGGGAGAAGGAGAGAAAGGAAGGAAGAAGAAGAATAGAGAAGGAGAAGGAGAGAATGGATTCTAGAGAGAGAGAGTGAAGAGGGAGAGAGAAAGTGAGAGGGTGAGAGAAAGTGAGAGAGAGGAAGGAGAAGAAGAAGAAGAAGTCGGTTATGAAAAGGGGGAAGATGGAAAAAACATTAAATAGGCGGTGGAATAACCCTTGGAATTCAAAATTTAAACGCTCGACAGGCCGTGCCAAACACTCAGCACCGCGTGCTGAGCGGGACAAAAACTCTCACCTGGAAACAGCGTGATGGCACGCCGGTGTGCTGTCTCGGCACGGCGTGCTGCCTTGAAATTTGACTATGGGGCACGGCGTGCTGAAGTTTTGACACGGCGTGCTGGTCTCTCTTCCACAACTCACTTTAGGAACAGCGGGACGGCACGTTGGCGTGCCATATTGGCACGTCGTGCCGCCCTTCAGACCTGTGATTGGCACGGCGTGCTCCATTTTATGCACAAACCTCTTGCGAAACAGAACAACGGCACGCGGGCATGCTAAAGTGACACGTCGTGCCGCCCTGCATACCATCACCTTGGCACGGCATGCTGAATCTGGCACAGCATGCTGTCTATTTATGCACAATTTTCTTCCGGAACAGCAGCCTGGCACTATTTCGTGCCACTTTGGCACGCCACGTGCTACACCCAATTTCACCTTGGCACAGCGTGCTGCTTAGTGACACAGCGTGCCGCCCTGAATTCTGCCGACTGTTGCTTTTTTTCCACATTTTGATTACGATTTTCGATTAACTTGCTTAAGTACCTAATCCTACACACAAAAACACACAAAAACATATTAACGTAAAAACTAATGTACAAGGGAGGCATACGTACCTCAGTGCTATGTTTATAGTCGGAATAGCTCGACTTCTACGTCCACGTTTTAGCATTACACATCATGAAGGAGTAAGACTTGCTTCTCCTCCTTTATTCCTCCGCTGACGTAGGGCTTCAACCGGTGCCCGTTTACTTGTTGAATTCCCTCCGGGGTTTCAATTTCCACCATCCCGGAGGGGTAAACCTTATGCACGGTAAACGGTCCCGTCCATCGACTTCTCAGTTTGCCCGGAAAGAGTTTCAACCGGGAGTTATACAAGAGCACCAACTCTCCTTGGTTGAAACCTTTCTTTGTTACATGCTGGTCATGCCATTTCTTGGTCCTCTCCTTGTAAATCTTAGCATTCTAATACGAGCTCAACCGAAGCTCATCTAGCTCCATGAGTTGCCTTAACCGAAGCTCACCTGTAGCTTGCATATCAAAGTTAAGAAATTTTAAAGCCCAATATGCCTTGTGCTCTAGTTCTACAGGTAGATGACAGGATTTACCGAAGACCAAACGGTAAGGGGACATCCCTATAGGTGTCTTAAAAGCAGTCCTATATGCCCATAATGCATCGTCTAACCTTAAACTCCAATCTTTCCTAGATGCACTTACCGTTTTTTCTAAGATGCGTTTTAGTTCCCTATTCGAAACCTCAACTTGCCCACTCGTCTGAGGATGGTAAGGAGTCGCTACCTTATTCTTAACCCCATATTTGTGCAAAAGATTGTCAAATTGCCTATTACAAAAATGGGAACCCCCGTCACTGATGATAGCTCTTGGGGTTCCGAACCTAGTAAGAATGTTTTTCTTTAGAAACCTGACAACTACCCTTGCATCGTTGGTTGGTAAAGCGACAGCCTCTACCCATTTAGACACATACTCAACTGCCACAAGAATGTATTGGTTGTTGTGAGATATTGGGAAGGGTCCCATGAAATCTATACCCCAAACATCAAAAAGTTCACACACCAAGATACCCTGTTGGAGCATTTCATTCTTTTGGGAGATATTTCCCGTCCTTTGACACGCATCACAGGCTTGAATATAACTAATGACATCCTGTTTCATGGTTGGCCAATAAAACCCACTAGATAAGATTTTTCCTACAGTTCTATCGGGTCCAAAATGGCCACCCGCTTCTCTATCATGACACATTTCAGTAATGGAGGGAACCTCCTCATAAGCAACACACCGCCTAATCACACTATCAGCACATAATCTAAAAAGATAAGGATCATCCCAAAAATAATCCTTAGCATCATGAAAGAATTTACGCCTCTGTGCATGTGAAAGGTTAGGTGGAAGAATGTTACCGACTTTGAAGTTTGCGATGTCCGCAAACCATGGTATAGAAGTTACCCCACACAACTGTTCATCGGGGAATGTGTCACGAATGTTCGCTTCCGGAGAGGATACGGATCCTTCACTTGGTAGTCTTGACAAATGGTCGGCCACTACATTCTCTACTCCCTTCTTATCCTTAATCTCCACATCAAACTCCTGGAGGAGTAGAATCCATCGAATCAATCTAGGCTTTGCATCCTGTTTAGCCAACAAATACTTAAGAGAAGCATGGTCAGTATACACAATGACTTTTGATAAGACCAAGTAAGACCTGAACTTATCAAAAGCAAACACAACAGCCAGTAATTCTTTCTCAGTCACAGTATAATTCATTTGAGCACCGTTTAATGTCTTACTAGCATAATAAATTGGGTGAAAAATTTTGTTCACCCTCTGACCTAAACATGCCCCAACAGCATTGTCACTTGCATCGCACATAAGTTCAAAAGGGATTTCCCAATTCGGACTCACCATGACCAGTGCCTCAATCAATTTCCGTTTAAGCAAATTAAAAGCATACATACATTCATCATTGAAATTAAATGGGGCATCCTTTAAGAGTAACTCAGTCAACGGCTTAGCAATCTTAGAAAAATTTTTCACAAAACGCCTATAAAAGCCCGCATGTCCCAAGAAACTCCTAACTAACTTAACCGAACTTGGGGGAGGCAGTTTCTCAATCACCTCAATCTTGGCGGGGTCGACCTTGATTCCCTTTCCCGACACCTTATGCCCTAAGACAATGCAATCCCGGACCATGAATTGACACTTCTCCCAACTAAGTGCCAAATTGGTGTCTTCACATCTCTGAAGCACCTGGTCCAAATTCCCCAAACATGACTCAAACGTATGCCCAACAACAGAAAAATCATCCATAAAGACTTCCATAAAATCCTCAATCATATCATCAAAAATGGCTAGCATGCATCTTTGAAAGGTAGCCGGGGCATTACACAATCCAAAAGGCATCCGCTTATATGCAAATGTCCCGTATGGACATGTAAACATGGTTTTCTCTTGATCGAGAGGGTCCACTGGAATTTGCATATAACCGGATAGCCCATCTAAAGTACAAAAATATTCATGCCCGGCCATCCTTTCTAACAGTTGATCAATAAACGGTAATGGAAAATGATCTTTCCGGGTGGCGTTATTCAATTTCCTATAATCAATACACATACGCCAACCCGTGACAGCTCTAGTAGGGATTAGTTCCCCTTTATCATTTTTCACTACCGTCGTACCTCCTTTCTTAGGCACACATTGGACCGGACTCACCCACTGACTATCAGAAATAGGGAAGATGATACCTGCGTCGAGGAGTTTTATCACCTCAGTTCTTACCACTTCCTTCATGTTTGGATTCAACCGACGCTGAGGCTGTGCACACGGTTTTACCTCATCTTCCAGAAAAATTCTATGTGTGCAAAATGTCGAACTTATTCCCTTGATGTCGTGGATTGTCCACCCGAATGCTCCTTTGTGCTTCCTTAGCACCTCTAGCAGCTTGTCCTCCTCCTCTCCTGTCAACAAAGAAGAGATTACAACGGGTAAGTCCTTTGGAGGATGCAGAAAAACATATTTAAGGTTAGGGGGAAGGGTTTTGAGCTCCAATGATGGAGGTTCCTCCAATGAGGATTTAGGTGCTGGTTTGACTTCACGCTCCAGCTTATTAAACCGTCCCTTCACCATGAGCATTCTTCACTAATCACTTCATTTGCCTCACTTTCACCTAGACCTTCTCCTATGATGCAATCTAGTTCACTGCATAAATTCTCAACCACACAAGCATCAATAGGACAAAAGGAGTCCATAAAGTTACAATGTTCAACATCTAACGGATATTTCATTGAATTATAGACATTGAAACTTACCTCCTCGTTATGCAACCTAAGAATGATCTTACCTTCCTGGACATCTATCAAAGTCCTACCGGTTGCGAGAAAAGGTCTTCCAAGTAGAAGAGGCACCGAGCTATCTTCCTCCATATCCATTACCACAAAGTCCGCAGGGAAGATAAACTTGTCCACCTTTACTAACACATCTTCGACCACCCCCTTTGGTCTCGTGAGGGATCTATCCGCCAATTGGAGGGTCATATTGGTTGGCTTTGGGTTTCCTAATCCGAGTCTCCTGAAAAACGACAGAGGCATCAAATTTATACTCGCACCTAAGTCACACAAGGCATTGGCAATCTCCAAGTTTCCTATCCGGCATGGAATAGTGAAACTGCCCCTATCTTTGAGCTTAGGTGGGAGTTTGTTAGTGATAATTGCTGAACATTCCTCTGTCAAAGCCACCACTTCGTCCTCGCCTAGCTTTCTTTTCCCTGCAAGAAGTTCTTTAAAAAATTTAGCATAAGAGGGCATCTCTTGGAGAGCCTCAATCAATGGCATGTTAAACTCTAACTTCTTAAAAATCTCCAGGAATTTGGAATATTTCTGCTCCAGTTTATCTTTCTTCTCCCTTTGAGGATAAGGAAGTTTAGGCACATAGGCTCTCACTGGTCAAAAATTTTCCCTTTTTCATTTATGCTAGGTTCGGGTTCAGAAATCGAGTCGGGGTTGCTTACCTCTCCCGACTCTTCACTTACCTCGGTAGGTTGGGATGGGATATCAGCGTTTTGTACCCGGTCCTCCACTTGCCTACCGTTTCGTAGGGTTATAACCTGAGCTGTCTCCCGTTCATTTCCCTTAGGGTTTTGTTCAGTTCTACTCGGAAGTGCTCCTTGAGGTCTTTCCTGCCTCTCCCTACTCAATTGAGCCACCTGCTTACCCAAATCCCTACAGTATGCTTCATTATCAGCAAGCCGAGACGAGATGTCTTTTAGTAATGACAAAACCATCTCATCTTGCTTAGCCTGTTGAGGCTGCTGTGGAAATTGATCATTAGGAATAAATGGGGCCTTACCTAACCCCTGCTCACGGTGCTCATAATGGAATCCGGAAGGAGGTCTCAACACATTTTGGTTGTTACTATAGGACATGTTCGGGTGTTGATACCTTCTTCCGTAATTATTATTATTATTGAAGTTTTGTGGATAAGAGTTAGAGTTATTATACCTTTGGTTTTCTCCCACAAAACTTACGTTTTCGGATGATTGGGCGAATGGGTAGCCCAATTCACAATCTTGCCCGGGATGCTCCGCTCCACATGATACACACAACACCGGTTGGTATTGTTGCCTATTTAAATTCAGGCGGGACATCAACAGGTCCAACTTCTTGTTTACATGGTCCATAGCTGCATCTTGGCGTCCCAAATCTGCAGCTCGAACCTCATTCCTCGTTGGCATGTCCGACTGCCACAAGGTACTCTTTCTAGCCAGCTCCGTAATTAACTCCTCGGCTTGTGTAGCAGTCTTCTTAAAAATGTCCCCACCTGCAGAAGAATCAATAATGGCACGGTTAGCTGGTGTCAAACCATGATAAAATGTGCTTACCTAAGTAAATCGCGGCATGTCATGATGGGGGCAGTTACGCAATAACCGTTGAAATCTCTGCCATGCTTCATTAAGAGTCTCCATCCCAAATTGCCGGAATCCCATGATCTCGTTCCTTAGCTGAACCGTCTTTGATGGTGGGAAGTAGTATGCTAAGAATTGCTCTTCCAATTGGTCCCATGATGTCACTGATCCGAGCCTCAAGGATTTGTACCATTCCATTGCTCCCCCGCATAGTGAAAAGGGGAACAGCTTCAACCGCACAGCATCTTGGGGCACCCTACCGATTCGAACTGTATCAGCCACCATGAGGAACCGATCTAAGTGATCATTGGGGTTGTCACTTATTCTGCCACTGAATAGTCCGTTCCCTTGGATCAAATGGATCATACTGGACTTCAACTCGAATTGATTGGCAGTGATGGCTGGGATAATCACTCCGGATCTGTTCCGGGGCCGATGTGGAGCCATTAGGTCAGTCATGACCATGTTATCTCTATCACCACCCCTTCTTCTATCAAACTCCTCCCGCTCTCGCCGGAGTTGCTCTTGCTCAACTCTTTCCCGGAGTTGTCTCTCCTCGTCATCATGTTGCTGATGCTCCATTTGAACAATTTGCTCTTGGCGTACTCTACGGTTCCTGCTACACAAACGTTCAATTTCAGGGTTATAAGGTAAAAGCTCAGGATGCTGAGAGCGAGTTCGCATAAGCTAGAAAACACACACACAGAGAAATTAAAGAAAACTAAATTGCAACAAATATTCACAAAAAAGAAAAATTATTTAACTATATGCACAGAAATGTTGCCTAGATCAGCAAATAGACCTTTGGCTCAATGATGCAGAAAAATAAATTTCCCCGGCAACGGCGCCAAAACTTGATGGGTCCTAGGCATAGTAGTAAAACTAAACCTAGAAACGCACAACTAAGGCAGTGTACCTATCGTTGACAAGTAATAATTCTGGTTGGTCCAGGTATCGATCCCACAGAGAAAAGAATATTCTGCAAACACTAAACTACCCGGGTTCCTTGCGTGTCCTAGGCGGAACGCAGTTTTGGGTTGATTATATTAACAACTAAACTATCCTACTCCTAGTTGATCTATTCCAGCTTACTTTGCACTTGAGTTTTGTGTTATCAATTGGCGGTTTACCGGCCTATGAATGCTAATGGGGATGGCCTTATCAATTAATTACAAAAGATGAATTTAATTCAACAATTAACCCTTAATTATGCTCTTTCGATAATACAACCTAGCGTATCTAGATCTTTTAGGTCCTTAGCCGGTTTCCCTTGTTTAGAGGCGGTCTAATTCTAAAGCTCAGAAAATAGGGGCACGTAAGTTCCACAATGTCGTCAATACTAATGGTTTCCTAGGTGTCAATCTAGGTAATGCCACAAATATGAACTTAATAAATTAAGATCTTATGAGATTAGACATTCATTAAAGAAATTACATAAAGAAAAGGAATGAAAATTGAAATTAACTTGCAAACAATTGTATTAATCAAGAAAGATGAACGAATTCAGTGTTTACAACCAAACATAATCAATTTGCGGAATCAAACCTAACTTAATCAAATTACAAAAGAGAAGAAGAAAAACTTATGCCCTTTTGGTCCGATTAACCGGATTCTGACGGTGTGAAGATGCTTGGGGTGTACCTCTATAGACGAACTCAAGTCGGAACCAAGAACGTCGCAAAAGGGGAAGATTCTATGCAAAACTACAACCAATCGATGGTTCAAAACTCAAAGAAATCAAATAGTTCAAGCTCAAAACCTCACTATAAGTTTCTGCTCTCACTCAAAAAGACTGGAAAAAAATCCTTTCAAACATAGAAAATAACCTATTTATACGGCTAGGTTAAAACCAGGAAAAAGAAGAGATGAAAGTAGGGCAACAGCAGGTTTCGGGGCTCGGCACGCTGTGCTGGTGGAAGTGGCACGCCGTGCTGTGCAGAATTGAAGGCGGCACGCCGTGCTGCTGGAGTTGGCACGCCGTGCGGTGTAGTTTTAGGGCTAGCACGCCACGCTGGTCTGAGTGGCACGTTTTCGTGCCACTCCACTGGATTACTTCTGTTGGCACGCCGGATTGGCACGCCGTGCCCTAATTGTGGCACGCCGTGCCACCCTGATTTTCAGCACTTCGAACTCTTCCTCGCCACCGATGCTCCAACTTCCGGTCCAGGTCATAATACCTGTCCAAAACAAGCACAAAGAAATATAACCGCACCAACGCCACGGACCATAAAAACGACAAATTAATAAAAACTACAAAAACAACCCTAGAAAACACGAAAAACACTAAAAGTTATAAAAATCTATCCAAAATATAAAAATCACAAAATACTCAAAAACCACAAAAACATTCACACAAAAGACTCTAACAATTACCATTCAAACCACGAAATTGCCTAAAAGATAAGGTCAAAATCCGACCTTATCAAGACCGTGCTTTGAGGGCTGCCACCTGATGCATGAATCACCTGCAGAAGGCGTTTGCTGCAGCCGATGCTGCGCTCTGCTCCAACAACCCAAAAATGCTACAGCATTCCGCGCGATAGTTACCGGCGGAGTGGATTGCTGCTCCCAAATCAATTTATTCCTGCTGCACCAGATGTACCACGCCACCACTGCCCCCAAACTCGCCTCCTCCTTGCTGCAATTTAAAATTAGATCCTACCACCATTCCCAAATAGATCCAGCGTTCCAAACATTTCCTGCCAGCGGCGTGGCTTGCCAAATCTGTTTTGCAATTCAGCAATGAACTAAGACATGTAATGCGGTTTCCGCTTCTTCAAGACACCACGGGCAACAAGGATCAACCTCCACCCGACGCGTTTGAAGATTTACTCGAGTTGGAAGAACATCCCAAGCTGTACGCCATAGGAAACTTTTAACCTTTAGGGGACAGTTTAAAAGCCAAAGCCTATTCCAAGGAGCTGATTTGATTTCCAAAGATGGACTCAGAAGTAACCCCATAAGATGAAAATAGGCTGATATAACACTATAATTTCCTTTCCGTTCCCACCTCCAACAAAGACGATCTTCAGTTTCACACCTTACAAGGGGAATAGCCAAGATTAATTGGCGATCCTCTAGTGAAAACAAGTCGGATAAAATATCGAAATCCCATTGACCTGAATCATTGAACAAAGAGGCAACCATGCTACCTTCTAGTCCCGGAATACATGAAGCCACATCTGGATACCTAATTTCGGATGAGAGCCATCGATCTCCCCAGATTTGCATTGATTTTCCGTTACCAATACGGTGGAAAAGACCCTCCCTAACCAGCTCTTGAGATGAAAGAATGTTGGACCAAATAAAGCTTAGGTTCTGTCCCCTCTGAGCCATACAAAAATTTGAATCCGGGAAGTACCTTTTTTAAATACTCTTGATACCAAGGAGTTTGGTTCAGTCAGGAATTTCCAAGCTTGTTTCCCCAGGAAGGCAATATTATACTCTCGAAAACGTCTGAAGTTCATGCCTCCCCAGGCTCGTCGGATACACAACGATTCCCATGCCTTCCATTTTACTCCTTGTCCCCACCAGTAACCATTCAGGAGTACCTCCATCTGTCGACAGATACCCTGAGGTATAAGAAATACTGACATGATATATGAGGGCATTGCTTGTGCTACCGCTTTAAGCAAAATTTCCTTTCCGCTTTGAAAGACCCTTTTTGCCTTCCAACCCCTAATTTTCCTTTTTAGTCGATCAACCACATACTGGAATGCATCGGTTCTGTTTCTTCCTACCTATGTTGGAAGCCCTAGATAGGTGTCTTGGACATTCACAACTTCCACCCCTAACATCTGCTATACACTCAGGTCTAACATTTTGGCTGAACATAATTTTTGATTTCACAAAATTTATTTGTTGACCCGATGCCCTCTCATATCTTTCGAAAATATCTTTTACAGCACGACACTCTCTCGTATCCGCCTGGAAGAAAAAGTAGCTGTCGTCCGCAAAGAGCAGGTGCGAAATTAGAGGTGCCCTAGGACATATTCGGCAACCATGAATAATGCCTCTCTTTTCTGCATTTCGGAACAATTCTGAGAGCCCCTCTGCACAAAGAATAAAAAGATACGGAGACAACGGATCACCTTGCCTCAGACCTCGAGTCGGCTTAAAAGGGGGAAACTCAGCATTCCTGTTTAAAATCTGATACTCAACGGAACAGACACAGTGACGAATCAAATTAGTAAAACAAGAAGGAAAACCCATCTGATTCAGCATCGCCTTTAGAAAATCCCATTCAATTCGATCATAAGCTTTAGACATATCGATTTTAAGGGCTGCAAAACCAGCTTTTCCTCGGCGTTTCAGACGCATAAAGTGACCAATTTCAAAGGCCATCATAACATTATCTGAAATATACCGTTTGGGAACAAAAGCACTCTGCATTTCAAACACTACAGAATTAAGCACCCTTTTTAATCTGCTAGCAATCACTTTTGTCATGATCTTGAAAATAACATTACATAGAGCAATAGGCCGTAAATCTGACACAGCAGCAGGAACGGGTTTTTTCGAAATAAGCACAAGATTCATCTTATTTAAACCAGTTGGAATATGTCCCGTGTTTAAACAGTTGAGATAGAATTTAGTTACCTCGTCACTGATGACGGGCCAATGTTGTTGATAGAATCCCGGGTTCAGCCCGTCAGGACCTGGGGATTTATCCAGGTGCATGGCAAAAACTGCATCTTTTATTTCCGCCGCCGCATAATCTGCCTTAAGACGCAATATCTGCTCGTCGTTGAGTCTAGAGCGGATCAGCTGCACCATATCCAGATCCGAGCATCCTTGGGAACGAAATAACATTTGGAAATGCTCTTGAATATGCTCAACTAAACCATTATTCCAGTATAAGCAGTTCCCGTGCAAGTCTGTCAACCCGTTAAAATCATTCTTTTTCCTCCTAGCTGAAGCTGACATATGAAAAAACTTGGAATTTTGATCCCCCTCCCTCATCCACTTCTGTTTCTCCCGCTGCTTCCAGTATCTTTCTTGAGCCAGACGAACATCATCCAATTCGGAACATAGCCGCTGGAGGTGAGCTGAGTCTGCCGCATTTTGGGTAGCTTTAATGTGCTGCCTCAAAATGCGTGATTTTCCTCGGAATTGGTTCCTGTGCTTTGTACCCCACCGCTGAAGCTCGGTTGTGCAGGTCTGTAATTTTTCCTCGAAATTCCTCGTGCCTTCCCTTTGCCAAATTTCAGCTATTAAATCTTTACATTCTTTTCCTCAAACCAGCTGTTTTCATATCTGAAAGGAAAGCAGCTTTTCGGACGGTGAGAGGCTAGATCAAGAATTAAGACACTATGGTCCGATTGTGTAGCAAAGACATTATCAACTGCAGCTCGTGGAAATCTGTCCGACCACTCTTTGTTAGCAAGAACACGATCTAATTTCTCTTCCATTACCACTCTTCATTCCGTTTTCTGTACCAAGTGAAAGGATATCCATGCATAGTAATTTCAGCCAAGTCGCATTGTATTAAAGTCTCCCGGAAACCTCGGATATAGTTGGCTGGTTGCGGTCTCCCACCTCTTTTCTCATAAATGGATAACATGTCATTGAAGTCCCCCATGATGCACCAAGGTAAGTGGGATATGCGATATAAATCTTTCATGCTCCACCACGATTGATGTCTTCTTGCTCTTTCCGGAAAACCATAGAAACCTGTAAGTCGCCACGGATCATCATTGATAGACTTGACCACTACATCAATGAACCATCTACTGTACTTCAGCAGCTGAACCTCAACGAAGTCATCCCATAAAATAGCAATCCCTCCTCCTCCATTTACCCCTTCCACCAAAAAAGCTCTTTTCCAACCTAACTTATTCTTAACACCTTCAATAGCATCACAAGAAATCATAGTCTCTATCAAGAAAATGATGGAAGGGTTGCGGGTAGCTTTGAGCTCCTAGAGCTCCTGAACTGTCTTAGGGTTACCCAAGCCCCGGCAGTTCCAACTTATACAAATCATGGCTTCCAGCAGGCCTGCTGTCCAGGTCCCGCCGATATTTCATGGTCTGAAGTTGAAGTCTCCATTGTTGTAGTAGATGCACCCTCATCAGTGCCTAGTCATTTACGCTTTGCATCAGTGATAATCATCATCTCATTCTCCATAGCAGCTGTGTGGGCTAGTTGCTCTTGTGTTTGTAAAAGGTTGACAAAGCCTCCTTGAGTGGGGGCCTTATCTTGGGAAGCAGACGTTGCTAAAATAGGAGTAGTCAGCCATGTGGATGAATTGAATTGTAAACGTCTGGGAGGTGCACGAAGAAAGCCACCATATTGTTTGGGTAGGTCCGGATTGTTTAGAGCCCTGAATGCTCGGCACTCCCTCTCACTATGCCCAAGAAGACCACAATAAAAACAGAAGTGGGGAAGCCGTTCGTAATTATAATTAACCCAAAACCAATCTGTCTCAGTACGTCCCATCTTCATTCTTCTTTTCAGCGGTACTCTAACATCCATGGAAACTTGTATTCTAAGATAGCCTCGGAAAGGTTCAGTATAATCCTTCGGGTCAGTTCTAATAAGAGTTCCCACGTTTGAGGCACATAATTTCGCTACTCGTTCAGTTCTAAAACCAATTGGTAGATCATGTAGTTAAATCCAAAAATCTGCCCAATTTAGTTCAATGGTATGAAGTTCAGCCATAGAGGAAACACGTTTAAGAACTAGTAATTTATTTTCGAACTGCCAAGGGCCACCATTAAGCACAGCATTGACATCAAAAATATGGGCGAATTGAAAGAGGAAACGCTTCCTTTCAAGTTCGATTATGGCCATACCACCCGCCGACGCCCATAGCTTGGAGAGGGTAATCTTCATGCCTTCAGCATTTATATCTCTCTCTGTGATAAAACGGCCTACATAACTCCACCTCAAATCATACACTGTCGGCTCCTCCCCCTGAGGTATGAGGACTGGTGCTTCATCTTCTGCGGCAAGGGATAAGTGCTGGTATGCGTCTGTGATATCGTCGGCGGCCATGAGGTTGGAAACAGTGGGTATGGAGGAGTGATGAAGGATTAGAGGAGATGGCTAGCAAACCCTAATTTGGGGTAAAAACTAAAAAACCCTAGGAATGGGGTAGGGACGCATTTTTTAAATTCGCAGCATTCAATGCTAGTTTACATGGCATGAAATTATTAGCATGTGGCAAAAAATGGAAAAACATATCCTTTGACATTGTTGTATACATTGGATTGTCAAGACTTGTCAATGAATACTAGTAATCTGAAGACATGTTTTAACTAAATTGGTATGAAACCTATTTTCATTTCACACACTGAAGATAAAAATTAACATTCAAACTTTAACTTTAGTTCAAATCCACATCAATTGTAAAGTACATAAACTGAAATTAATATCGTTACATAAAAACACATAAACTTCATTTCATAACGCATTTCGTCTTCACACCGCTGGTAATTTCCTTGGTAAGTCCCTCCATAACAAACTAAAATTCATTGACCTTCATTTTCAGTTCTTCAAGCTGCAGATTCAACATGATAATCTGATTTCTTTTGGATTCCATCTCAGCAGACTTCACACAAGCAACATATTCCTCCCTGTGCATCAGACCAATTATAGTAATTACATTTACCCTGTACACATACCAATCAAATTGTTAATGCTTAATGTTAATTTAAGATAAACTCTAAATATATTATTCTAATTAGACCGACATATTCAGCATCACCATATTTACTTATTTGACTACAAGGTGTTTGATCATTTTTTGTTTTTTGTACCTAATTTGTGTGTATACAAACTCTCATGGAAATTAAGTTATCATCACAGAGCAACTAAAGGCTCACAAAGGAGCCTTGGTTCACAAACTAAAGCCTGTAAAATTTAATAAACCCTACTTTACCAAATATACCCAAATTCGTATCTTTTTTTCAATTACCAAATATAACATTAAATGATACTAGAATTACCTTCTTGTATTCCCAAAACCTTCATCGTTTGTGAAGCTGTGATTTGAACTTGTTAACATCGGCTTCTACCCACATTTGCATTGTAGCGTGCTATCAAATTCGAGAAACTCGGCAATCTTAGGATCAATTGTGCCACTCGAAGAAGAAGATGAAAACATGTTAGATTTAAGATGTTGATCTCCATGGACAGAGAGAGAAAGCATATCAGAGAACAAGAAAAACAAAAACCAGAAGGAAGAAAAGCAAGAGCAAATAAAGAATAAAGGTAAGGGAAGACTTTCAATGGCAGATCATTTTGCTTATGTGGCAATGATTTGTCAATATACATTAACAGTGAATGATAAAATTAACGACGTGAGAGTGGGCAGTTACATTTGGGCCAAATGGGCTTCTTTTGGTATACCACAGGGGGTGAAAGGGGAACTTCAATAGAACAAGGGCCAAAATGACAAAATGGTGATAGTGCATGGACCAAAAAGGTCTTTAAGCCTTGAATAAAATGCTATGTAATGAACCATCGTTACCATGTGTACAACTTTTCACCTTTTTTTATAGCTAACAACATACAGTTATTAGGTTCTCTATTTTTTCTCAAAAAAACATGCTTAAAAACATGTTCTAATTTGAATTATGTGAGAATTAAAAGTGACTAAGGTAGTTTTGTAGTGGGAATCAGATTTCTCATTCCACAACTATTTTCATGTGACTCATTCAGATTCCTTGATATATCTTAACCGAACCAACCACTTCCTTAAGTGAAAAATTAGTTTCAAATTATTAAAATTGAAGGCAAAAATTATTCATTGCTATTTTAAAAATATATATTAGTTGTGTAAGGGATGCAGGGGATACAAGTGTGTGTTTTTTTTTTTTTTTTTTCTCTTTTTTTTTTTTTCATATTATCGAAATATTAGTTTGAATTGTTAGAGATTTTTAGGGTCTTTAACATTTTTATATCTGATTTTTTTTATTTTTTATATTGATGGTATTTTTCGAAATAAATCCTTACTTTAGTGGGCCAAATGGGCTTCATGTGTAGGATTCAGATCAAAACCCGAAAAACTACAGTCCCCATAAAACCCTAATTGGTAGCCCTATAAAAGGCAATCTTGCTGCAACATAGCCCTGCGTCCTCTCCGTCTGCAGCTGCTCGTCTTTTCTCATATCTCTCAGCTAGAATCAATGGTGGGTATCAGATCTGATCCTTCCCCTCAATGTTTCTGGAAAATGGAATTTTGATTAATGAAAATTGTTTGTTTTAGGCGCCAAAGAAGGATAAGGCTCCACCGCCGTCATCAAAGCCGGCAAAATCTGGAGGAGGGAAGCAGAAGAAGAAGAAGTGGAGCAAAGGAAAGCAAAAGGAGAAGGTAAACAACATGGTCTTGTTCGACCAAGCCACCTATGATAAGCTCCTCTCTGAAGCCCCAAAATACAAGCTTATCACTCCCTCTATCCTCTCCGATCGTCTCAGGGTAATATTTTCTTTTCCTTTATCTACTCTTTCAATTTGTTAGAGAGCTTGATAGAAACCATATGAAGCTTCATTTATTTTTTGCTTGATTGCCATTGAGTTTATGAATCCATTTGATTTTGTGCTCTTAAAAGAAAATGCAACGATTTTTCTTTGTTTTGTTTTCTTCCTAAACCCAAATTAAGTTTCGTCTACATGTTCAAACTATGAGGCATTTGATTTTATTAAGTTAGGGTTTTATACTGAAAAGGGGATTTTGGGAAGGGTAGCTGATTAAATAAACGAAATGATTTTGGGATTTTGGAAAATGACATGTGCTTTAAGCTTAATAAACTTACTCGTGTCCTTAATAGACCCCGACTTGTAGATAATTGCTCCAAAAGTAGTTATTCCCCTAGCATAAAGGATTGGGTTACTTGTGGCTAGCAGGTAGAGCATCAAAAAAGCATCTGTTTTTGGAGACCCAAAAACCTTCATAAATTGTTGGTTATTGTTACTTTTATCATCAAAACCAAGAACAAATGGAACTTTAATTTTCAGCTTATATTGCCGTGTTTGATCTTTAATGTCAGGTTGTCAACTGCTTCTGTTGGTTTTTCTAGCTCTTATTGTACCCTCAGTTGTAATATAATATTAGTAATTTCAACAATTCAGTTTCTTGGAGAATGTCTTGTAGCTTTATATTGACCAATGTTGAGAGAGATCTGACTATTAGTTGCTAAAACCTGGTTCATCTTAGGTTAGCCTTTTGGCTCTAAATTTGATGTTGTATGGGCCCTTCACATAACAACATTAATTCTTCCCTTGTAGCAGCAGAGAAAAAAGAAGATTGTTTTTTAGTATTTACATGCGGTTCTGTCCTTCAATTTAATGTTTAGTAAGATGTAGAATTTTTTTTTTTTTTTTGACTGAATAGTAAGATGTAGAAGTTAATTGTTGGTAAGAGGCAAGTTTATGTATGTGTTTCTTTTTTCTGATTAGATTTAATATATGTACCTAACAGGTCAATGGGTCACTGGCGAGGAGGGCCATAAGGGATTTGATGGCAAGAGGTTTGATCAGAATGGTCTCTGCCCATGCCAGCCAACAGATTTACACAAGGGCAACAAACACCTAGATGTCTTTTATCTCTTGACATATTTTTGCAATATGTAGCTTTTTTGGCTTAAGATTTGTCAGTGGATTAGTTAAATGTTGGACTTTTATCTTGTGTCTCCCGTGAATTAATTTTGCTTGATACATTTTTTTTTACCTATAATGTCTGATTTTGCATATTGAATTGCATGATAATATTGCTCTAATCCAATATGGCAGCAGTGGCAAGTTAATGCGGTTGGTCCACTGAATATGTTTAAAGTTCAGAGGAAAATCGGTCCTTTAGCTATACATTTTTGTTATGTTTTTCTATTCACAAAATAGAAGGGACTCCCATTTTAGGCTATTCTATTCTAATGGTTGGTTTTCAATACTTATTACATTGAATAATCAGTAAGAAATAGCTTTTTTTCTCATGAAACTAATAAATTGCTATTTTATATTTAAGTGCATATTTTATTTTCTTATATTAAGTTTTATCATATTTATTTTTCTTAAATTCATACATATGCTCATTTTTTTTCTGTGTTTTTTCATTTCTATGTTGTCCATCTTTATTTAGTCTTATTTTTGTTTTACCTAAATTTTTTTTCATTTCATTTTATTTATTTTATTGTCATTATCGTTTTTGTTGGTGCTTGTTTTTCTCTTTGATTGATCTGATTTGACGCAATTTTATTTGTTTTAATATAACATATTTCATATATTCGTTTCAATATAATATATTTCATATATTATTGAACTATTAATGTGAAAAAGAATAACAATTTTGTTTCTTTTCTATTTCCTTGTATTTTATTAAGCTGATGAGTACCATTGGCCTCACCAGATACATTCCAATCACATTACTTTAAAGGCTAGGTCAACAGGCTCAATTTAGTGCCAGTTTGGTAGTGCTGTTAGTAAAATTGCTGTCAGGGAAAGTGCTATCAAGGAAAGAGCTGTTAAGAAAAGTGTTGTTTGGGAAAGCTGATAAGTGTTTGGTAATATTTTTATAGAAATAGCTTTATTTTTAAAAATAGTTTATGTGGTGTTTGGTAAAACTGTTTATAAAAGTACTGTTAAATATATAAAATAACATAAAAGGACATATATGATATAAATTAATTTTTACTTTAATTAATTAAATAATATTACAAATTAATAATTTCTTTCACACATATTCAATAAAAAAAATTATTTTAATTGAAAATAGTAATATAAAATAACAATTTTAATTCTTAATCAATTTGATTTATCATCTGCTTAGTTCCAAATCATCATCCGTTATTAATACCTTAGGTTACAGATTTTTTCTTTTTTCTTTCTTTGGTATTATTAATTATATAAACTCACACAATCTGAGGAGTATAACCATTAAAACAAAGGCCAAAAGCTAAAAGAGGTCAAAAAATCACTTGCTAATTATTTACATTTCACACAAGGTAAAATTGATATTATTGGAATTCATCCTTTCACATATAACATAAACATGAAAGGTAAGTTACAAGTCGAAGAGAACAACTTTGCAACGGGAAAGTGTAAAGGAACAAAAAGAAAATGAAGCACATGCACAATGAGTTCTCAAAGATGAACTCAAGAATAAACAATCAATAGAAATAATAAAAGTAATTAATGTAATAGAACTGGGAAAATGATGAGACGTCATTTGATCTTTCTCCAGTCACTTATGAAGATGGTGGAGCACCTGAATCGATCAAGTATGTTTGTTGGGATGACTTGTCATCTTCAACATCAATTTGTGTTTCGCCTACTCGTGAGTTAGAATGGCAGAGCTCCTCAATTTGGCTTAATCATAAGCTCTACAAGAAAAGACGGTTAAAAATGAAGAGGTGGCTTTCTAATTGTTAATAGAATGGAAATTAAGAAATCAAAATCAAAGTAATTAAATTTAGAAAAAATTGAAAAAAAGCAAAACCAATTAAATTTGTACAGTATAAGAAGGGTGAAAAGAAGGATTGCTTTCAAATGTGAATTGCACGAATCAAAACAAAACAAAACAGAAATGATAAAGTTAATTGCAAGAAGGAAAAACTAACACTAATAAAGAATTAGGCTGCCACACTTGTTGAATTCAAGCAATTAACTACTCCATTTGCACTTTGTAGAAGATTTTCGATGATGGAATAAAAGAAAAATAAAAACAAATAACAAAAGGATGACATTTAAAATTATTGTGTATCAAAGAATTACTGTGTAATATGTCAATGACAGCAGCCAAAGCAAATGAAAACAAGAAGGAAAACAAAAGAATTGAGACATTCAATAAGCAAAAGATAAATGGAGAGAATTATCCAAAAAAGAAGGGGGTCCTACTCATGAACACATATTATCATCCCAATAGAAATAAAGCAACAAATACACACAAGTAGTAATTAACTATGAGCAGTAATTATGGACTATATGAATTCAAATTTAGGCTTGTAAGATTTGAAGTTTAACAACGTTCTGCCAGAAATCTTGAATTCTATTTGATTTCATTGATCGGTCTGCATTTGAACTATTGGAGTTTATTGTTTAATAGTGGCAGAGCGATTCCACTAGTTTAATATGCTTACATTTCTGTCGGCAGGGTATCTTTTGGAAATTTGAATTGCATCCTATCTTGCAAGCAAAATTTAATCATTACTGTGAGCAATTCCTATCCTTTCTGTATCATAGCATCTAAGGTTCTAATTGCAGTTACATGTTCATATTGCTTAGACTTGCTCTATGTTTTAGCCTTTTATCAAAACCAAAATAGCTGCAATTTCTAATTATGGACAAATGTGTTATAAGAGGATAAATGCACAGTCGACATATAAGAAAGAGAGAAAATTGAAAATAAAACTTAGGTGATTTTACAGCAAATGTGTCATAAGAGGATGAATGCATAGTTGACATACAAGAGACACATAGAAATAGCTTTTTTGGTAAGCTCCCTCTTTTTTTCCTTTATAATGAATACTATCATGACATGGATAAATGCTATTGTGCAGCTTTCCAATCTTTTATGAGCTTCTATTTGATGCAATCTAAACATATTTTAAATTTATTATTTCTATGTTATTTTCATTTAAGTGACACCAAAGGAATAGTAAGTAAATTCTTTGAAAGTTCAAAGAAGTTAGGTATACCAAACAACAATTTCTTATTAAGAATCTGCAATATATATACAAGTCATAGTATATAGTAATTATTACCGAAGACATAAAATTAATTAAAATGCAGAAGTAAATTAATTACAGAGCAAAGGTAGGATCTCAAGCAATTGGAAACAAATTAAGTTAAAAAAAATAAAATAAAATGACAAATTGATTACTTTAATGTGCTTAAAAATGGTGTTGATGTGATCAAGGATGAACCCAATTCAGAGCAGAAAACACTAATCCACAGCTTGCAGCTTGTTTCTGCAAAATACAAACAGATAGGTTCAGCAATTGAGAACAAGAATTTCGTAATTGACAAGCAGCATTCACAAAATACGACTCATATTTCAATTCACACATGAGGTTGTGCATAAAATTAAACTTCATTTGATTCATCCTATTAGAAACAAGTGAAATAAATGGAACATGAAGTTACTTGTGAACAAGTGTACATTAAGGAGCCCATGTCTCGTACAGCCAATAACATCCTATATCATACATCTCATCTAATTCATAACAATAAAATCCTTATGCTACTACCCAACATAGACCACTTGACAAATTCACTAGTAGCAGACTAATAAATTACAATGCTCTCCTTATAGATGCCATCCCAACCAATCTTAACTATAAATTCTATCCCAAATTGAACAATGAAATAGGTGGGATAACGACCACAGGATATAAGACCAACCATGTATGATTTTTCGACCTCGCCCTTCAAAATTATATATACCTAATTCTGATTCTGGAAGTCTTAAAAGATATCTCTGAGTTTGACTGTGAGGGAGAAAATGATTTTGAGTAAGTTATTTCTTCAACCATGATATATATCAGTGGAATCAATGGTTTGTGCTTGATATACGTTAACAGCTGAGAAATTCCTCTTCTCAAACTTTCATAACCCTTTCACTCTCTCTTTTCTCATTCCACATCTGAAAGCTATGGCCTCTTCTGCTTCATTCTTCATCTCTTCTCCACCTTCTTTCCACCGTTCTAGAAAAACTTACACACCATCTCTTTTTTCTCTTAAACCTGTTTCGATTAAAGGTTCTTCTATTTCTACTGATTTCTCCAAACCCTCCATTGCGGATAAACCAGCCATCCCATTAAAGGTAAGCTTGATCTCCTTAACCGAATTTTGTTTCCAATTTCTCCTGTGTGTGATTACCTGAATTTTGATTATGATTCCCTCTGATTTTTATGTTTAATTTCTCGTGGTTGAGAGCTATTGGCTGCGAATTTAGTGAACATGTGAGCCAATGAATTTAAATCGCGGCAAAAAGTGAGTTCTTTTTTTAGTCAGTTCTTTCCGTCTTATCATGGAGAAGATTTGAAGCAAAAGAAGATAAGCATGCGATACAAATTGGAACCCAAAAAGATGAAATTTCATATTTCACAGTCTTCAAAATCCAAAGATAAGAACCAAAAATCCAGCCCCAACAATAACTCAAAGGGAAAAAGATAGAAAATCTCACCAGTAATATGGAGCGGAGGTGGGCAGCAGCAGCCGGCAAGAAGGAGAGAAGGAGTAGATCGTGAAAGAAAGGAGAGAGCACAGGGCAGAGAATGCGAGAGCAGATCGTTCCTTGGCTTTCAGCTGAAAGCTTGGATCTCTGGCTTTGGAGGAAAGCAGTTAAATGGGCTTTCCGTTATATTGACTTTCCCATTTTTATCTTCACCAAACACTTATAATATAGGCTTTCAGGGCTTTTCTTTTATGAAAGCGGCTTTCCCAGTTGGGAAAGCCCTCCTAAACGGCTCCTTAAAATAAAAAGTCTTCACAAACGGACTAATGATTGTAGAAAATTGAATAATTAAGGTTTAAAGTCCAATCGATATTTGATTTACCTCTTCAATTACAAATTTGTTAATTCACCCTTTTAACTACAAAATTCGCCAGTTCACTCCTCAACTAATAAAAAATCAGCAAGTTTGTCCCTCGTGCGTGAGCAATGGACGGCTTATGTTAATGAGTGGACGCCATTGACTATTCTGATTAGTGTAAAAAAATGGGGTCTAGCGTATTAAAATTTGTCTCTCTACTCTCACTTCATTCGTTAACGATTATAATTAAAATTTCCAAAAAATTAAAACATTCTTTTTTCTTCTTTCATTTATCAATAACAGTTTGAATCACAACTCACTCAACCTTAGAAATCGATCAATCATTCTTTATCCTTTTGCAATTCCTATCTTGTTTATCATTCTTAGAATAATGACAAATTTCGTACGTTGGAACCCATTTTTTTTTTATACTAGTTAGAAAATCTAACATGGCAGTCACTTGGATCCACTAGTTAACGGAAGTCATCCATCACCTATGCACGAGGGATCAGTTTGCTAACTTTTTATTAGTTGAGAGGGTGAATTGGCATATTTCGTAGTTGAAGGGGTAAATCAAATATGGACGAATAGTTGAGGAGGCAATTTAGACTTTAAGCCCATAATTAAAGTGATTCCATCTTTTCTCCCCTCTATTCACATTTACTAAAAACATACAGACGATTTCATGAAGAAGAATGTCCCTCACAATAAAAGCTGATTTCTTCACTATCTTCCTTCTTCTAGTTGTTGTGCAAAATCAATGATTTTATTTTGCAATGGAAGAAATAAAAGATTGAACTAATTAGAAATCACACAACAAAGATTTGGTAAATCAGAGGCCTGAAAAGGATGAAGGGATTGCTGGAATTGGAAATCATCTAACAAAGATTGGTGAATCACTATTTGGAATTTTACTAAGTCATTGCCCTGAACCGAACGCACTATCTAAACAAAAATTGCACGGCTACTCATCGACGGAATCATGTTGGGACTGCAATCTTGAATGGCAGACCGAGTGTTGATAGTTGTGCGATGCACGGATTTACTATTTTTAATATAATTTTTAATTTTAATTCATTATTTAGTTATTTTAATTTTTTTATTAGTTTTGTATACTTTTTTGATTATATGAATAATTGAAATAACTCTTAAACATATAATGAAAGGGCATCATTATATTTTCTTTGCCAATATTATCATTTTTTACCTCAAAATATAAAACAGAATTTTAAAGAAAGGATATGCAGTTGAAAACTCATGTACTCCACGTTACGTATAATTATATTTTCATTATATACACATGTGCGTGTGCATATTGTTCAATTCTAGTACTATTCTAATTATTTAAAATTATCGTAGTACATAAATTATAACCGTACGGAATTTAAATCAATAGCCATACGACTGTTACAATGGTTGATTCTTGTCTCTCTTTAACCCTAATTCTTCAAATTCTTCTTAGTTTCAATTTTCAGGTTTATTTGAATTCGAATCCTTGCTTCTCGAATTGGTCTTAACATTGATTCTAACACAAAGGTTAACTAAATTGGTTTTCATCACAGAGATCGTAAAAATCTAATGCTCACAGCCACCATCCTAGAGGAATGGAGATACTTAACATGTTCTTTCAAAGTGCAAAGTTTCCCAAGCACTAACAAGAAAGAAGTGATGGCCGTAGATGCAGTTGACCAAGGATGGATGAAGCCCATGATTGAATACTTAAGGGATAGAAAGTTGTCGAAAGACAAATTAGAATCCGTTTGGATCTCCAAGAAGTTGGCAGATATGTAGGGGTTTTTCATCGAAAATCAACCGTTTGCAGCGGAAGCCGATTTAAATTTTCTCAAACCCGGTCCTAAGAGCTTATGCAATAGAAATAAAAACAACAAAATATCAAAAGGAAAGAAACCAATTCTCACCTTGAATATCTCTTCTAGACATCGCTACAGAAACCAAAGCAGATTTCCTCTACAATCCCATACACGAACGGCTGCAGAGCGAGAACCAGTGCTAGCGGAGGCCAAATCTTAGAGAGAAAGCTAGGGAAGGTTGAAATTTTCAGTTAGAAAATTCCCCTTGGCGGAATTCTATATGATGCAATTAGGGTTAGGGCTTTCTTTCATTTAAGTGGGTATTTATAACATTTAAAACCCTAGGTCAAAAATAAAACCATAGCTTAAAATTAATTGCAATTCAATTTTAATTTTACATGGATGTTATTATATTAAACCATAAAATATAACACATAGCATTTAAGTTAAAATTAATTTGTCTAATTAAATTAACCCAATAAATTAATTTTGACTTTACTTAAATGAATTACATGCAAACATATATATTTAAATTACTTCCACCAGGAAATAAATTCATGAATTAATTTATACAAATTAATTCAACGAAACCTAATAAATTGATTATATTATTTTGATCAATCCAATTGACCTTATTAATTTAATCAATTAACAATTCCTCTCTAGTCAGTATACTCCAAGTATACAGTTGACCCGTTTATTTCAAGCTCAGACGTTCAATGTGTACGATCCTGTGGGCCCATCTTTATGTTGGCAGTAGGCCCATGGCCTATAGACTGTAGTTGAGCTCTAGCAAGCCATTACAACCCCTAATTAAGATGAAGACAACAGTCTAACGGAGTCGTAACCCTGTAGTTTAACTTATATATCCTATGTCACTGATATCAGTGTCTAACACAAAGGCATGGTCTCATCACCCTCTTTTGTGTCCGGATATTAACTTGATCCCGAATAAACTGATGCTCACAAACAAGTTCCAACTTGTCTGGGTGTGGCCACACTCTTATCAGTTGCACTCATCAAGTGGCCAGTGATATATTCTCAGTGAATCATTAAGTGACATTCCCTTTTCAATATACATGGCGTTGCCATGTTCACTGGCACACCCGAATGTACCCATCCTTGGCACCATGTTACAGGCCCTTTAAGCGTACATCAAAGTGTGTGAGATCACATGCAAGACCATAATATGGTCAGGTCTAAGGATCCAATATAAGTACTACAGGAGAATCACTTGTGATACTATACCATGTGGATTTCTCGTTTAATGGCTTTATCCAGTACCATGCCCCATTACATGTACCCATAAGCTTGATTGACAATCCATGTTCTATAGCCGGTAAGACACCACCATACAATCAAGGCTATGATAGTCATTGGTTCCATTCATTCCCATCAATGGAACAGTCTATGGATGGCTTTGTGGTTATATCGTTTCCCTATCCATGGTCTCACTACAAAGTGTATGTCAGTTGTCAACATGGATATAGATATGACCATTAGATACTCTCTTTATAATATTGCACAAGATATAGAATAAATAGATTAATGCTTTTATTTGAGAACACAAATTTACAATACATCAATCTATTAAAAGATCCAAAAGTAAAGTACAATACAAGGACTAATGCCTTTAGGACTAGGTCATTCCCAACAAGATATGCACTCATCGATAGGGAACTATATTGTAAGTCATTCAACTACCCCTGGTTAAAGTGTGTCACATCACACGAAGGCAACTACATCCTGAGAAAGCTGCATAAAAGCATATGTGGATCCCACCAAGTGGCCCAAACCTTGGTCTGGCAAGCCATGCTGCTGGGATATTGTTGGGAGAAAATGGAGGATATTATTTGGTAATGTATGTAGCAGCTTATCACTAGCCACAAATACACACTAGAAAGACAAACCTTTCACCTTCAAAGCAAAAAAAAAAAAAAAAAAAAAAAACCGAATGGCCCTCCTCCACTTGGGGAATAGACATAGTCGAGCCTATGTTAGAAGCTAGTAGATAAAGAAAATGGTTGATTGTGGCAGCGGACTGCTTCACCGAATTGGGTAGATGTTAAAGCGGTAAGTCCGATCACACTAGAAAGAATCATCAATTTTGTCCGCGACTGCATCATCATAAGGTTTGGGATCCCTCAGACCTTTATCTCGGATAATAAGACAGAGTTCATATAAGAGAAGTTCGGCAAATTTTGTAAGAGTCTTAAGATTAAGCTTAAATCAAGCTCAGTGGCTCATCCGCAAAGCTATGGTATAACTGAAGTCACCAACTGGACTTTAGGGGAAGATATCAAGAAGAGAATGAAAAAACACAAGGCAACCTAGGCAAACAAATTGAACCATGTCCTCAAGGAATACCGAACCACCCCAAGGAAAGCAACTGGAGAAACACCTTTCATTATGACATAAGGTGGAAGGGGTTGTGCCAGTTGAAATTGGATCCTTTAGTGACTGAATAATGTTCTACACTAAAGCTTAAAATGACATCAACATTAGATTTCACTTGGATTCACTGGAAGAAGAAGATAACAAGCCTATATCTTGATGGCAGCATAAACAAAACGAGTCTCCCACTACCATGATAGAAAAGTGAACATAGGTTTCTTCTAAGAAGTAGATTTGGTATTCAAAGATGCAGCCACAGCTCAATCCATAGAAGGGAAAGGAAAGATGGGAACAACATGGGAAGGACCATACCAAATCAAAGAGGTTGTAGGTCCGACTAATTACCAGTTAAGCTCAATGGATAGAAAGGGAATACCGCTAAAATGGAATGCTAGAAATCTCTAGAAGTACCACTTGTCAAATTGTGAATAAGGGGTCACAAACATTGCGCTCTTTTTTTATTGTCAATAGTTTTTTCCCACTTAGTTTTCCTTGGCGAGGTTTTCAATGAGGCAATGTCTTGAATCACGTAGAATCTAAGTAGAAACAATAACTCCTTAGATAGCAATATTTTATATCATATCAATAAAGTTTAGTTCATTGAATATTGTTATATCAATTTTTACTTATTATGTCGAATGTTGAAATCTATAAAACTAAGTAGCAACAAAACATTATATTCGACACACCGAACAGGAAAGCTCTAACCGTATCTGAAGCCTTTGAAGAAAGACAACCAAAACAAAACCTTGAATAAAACTTAAAGAGAAAGAAACTTAAAAAGTATTAGGTCCGGTTATGAGAAAAGTACCCTGGCCCAGTGTTAATATAAAACTTTTTGATCTCAATGATTGGACTATTTATACTCTCTAATATAGGTGTTAAAAAGGTCATGTCATTCCAAAATTTCTTCAAACCCTTGTAAAAGCTACAAAACAACTAATTAATGGAATTTTATAATTAAAACTCAGTCTCTAGGTCTTCGGATCGTAAAACCAACTACAAAGTTTCCTAATTTAGGTCACCTTGGGTCGTTGGGTCGGTTCAGGTCAAAACGACCCAAACCATACGGCTACAGTTACTAGCCGTATGGCAACTAACCTAGGTCATCCAAACCTAATTCTAGTCCAATTACTCTTCCAGTGTCTGTCTGAGCCTACAAATACATCTTTAAATTGCCAAATTCGGGGGACGAACTCGAGCCACCTAAAGAAACCCTAAAAACTCAAAAAAATCATATTCCAAGCCAAAAATGTTCTCCCTAATTCATCTGCTAAAACACTTCTTTCACCGATTAGTTACTTTGTTTTTCATCCAAACACCAAATTAGCTTACTATTTTGATATTAATTCATAAAAAATAATCAATATCAGAATATCAAACCTCCTTCCTTGGGTTTTGTTCATCTAATGGTGAAGAATTCCAATTATCAGTAGTGAATTGGTGTCGTTTATGGAAAAGACATTTTGGGGCATCTGTGATTCGAATCACCTCCGGTTAAAGTGTACTTCGAGTGGCAAATTCTAAAGGGCCATAAAATCTTGCTTATTTGTGTAAAAATATTTTTTGATCAATCTAGAGGCTTGAAAATTTGTCCAGGACAGACCATTATTTTGCTACAAATTCGTAACAGATTCAAGAGATTAGCGACCAATACTTGTTTTGTTCATATCTTTTTCGTTTAGACTCGGAATTGAGTTCTATTTTTTGCATTTTCTTTCCTATAAATTCTACTATCTTTTTGAGTCTCTGAAACTCATAAATCTTTTTGTTTGAATTATTTTCTTATTTTATTTGCATTTATTTGTGATTACTTGCTTATTATTTGTTTATTTATTGAAGTATTAATTATTAGATTCTGTTATTAGGTGGGGATCAAGATTTATATTAACCCCAGGAGACTATAACTGATAAAAGAAATTTCTGGAATCTTTTTAGATTCCCAAGAATCCTGAGTTATGTTTTATTTATTTATTTTTTGTATTTATTTATTGCTTTATTTGTTATTCATGTGCTTAAAATAAAATTGGTCTTAATGGGAAATTTATTTTCTTCCTATTATATTATGTGAATTAATGTTTTTAAACTTTGTTATATTATTATTTTGATTTGATTAAATACTTTAAGTTAATATTAATTTTGAATTAATTACGCTAACTGGTTTGGACTTTCGGTTTAGAATTCAATATAGAATCAGTCATTAAATAGTATCAAAATAATGATTTATTAATGTCCAATTATCACACCCTTATACTAATTCTTCATCTCTATCTTGTATTAGTCCTATTTTTTTATTTTACTAATTTAATGGTGTAATGTATGCTTTGCACATATGCTCGATGGATTCCATGCCTTTAACCCGATTACGCAAAATACGAGTTAGCCTCGCAACACCCCTAACACTTATTGTTTTGCAAGTTTTATTTACTCTTCCAATTTGTATTGTTCATTATCTAATTCTCCATTTTTATTGGTTGTGATTCCCCTTTCCCCTATTTTCAAAGGTTGTAATAATTTTAAGTAGGATTATTTGCTTATTATCCGACATGTTATGAATGGCTGCATGCATATTAGTAATTAATAGACACATGTAATATGTAGGTTGTCAATTAACTTAGAATACGAACTAATTCATCGAATCTTAAAAGACTAGTTAATATAATAAATAAGTTTTTTTTGTCTATGAACACAATCTCCTGAAATAAGGTGTAGTTTTGTTTGGATATCACTACACTTTCCTGGATGTTTGATTCCAAGGGGCAACTCCCTCTTATTTTTCCATCTAGATTATAAAGGTTTCATATTGCCACATAGTGATATAGTCAAACCTACCCACTTCAGTTGGGGCAAAAACCTCATGCCGCTCACACTCTATCTGTAATCATAATAGCGATAAAAAGGTTTCAAATTCAAAAGATCATTCCTGAACAAGATAGCCAGATAAAAGGAAAGCTTAAATCTATGAAAATCTATTAAGAAGTTATAAAAATTTACAACTACAAAGACTTATTGTTAAATCTAATGGTCCAGGGAAATGATACATGCATAAAGAAAAAGTGCAATAAAAGTAAAAATAACCGAATTGAAATATTTAGAAAACTTCAAAGCAAAATAATATACATAAAAGCTTGAAATAGAAAGGGAAATATCCAAGCATTCAATATAGATGCCCCACAAGGAATTTAAAAAAGAGTACATAAAGTTAGGCTGCAGGATCATTTTTAGTGTGACCAGTAGGCTTGGAAGAATTCTCTTCCTAAGTAGAGGCCAGGGAAGAGGCAAAAGCTCATGCTCCTCAGGAAAAGGGACGTTAATATCATTAAATGATTGATCCTGATACACTGAAGCACATTGCCATTCACTATAAAGAATGGCCAAACAAGTATATCTCTTCATCCTCTAATTTAGCTACTTATCAGCCTTGGTCCGATCTACCTCTCGTGTCGCACACTTATTGGCCAAGTCATTCAGAGCCTCTTCAAGAGATTTCTCAAGAGAGTCCACCTTGGTGAAAGCATCATCCTTTACCTTCTCAGCAACTTTCGAGTCCTCTTCTTCCTTGGACAACTTCTTTATTGCTTCCTTCCTATTTTGTTTAGCTTATTTCCTTAGGATTGCACTTTTGAGATGCTCCTCGTATATGCATTCAGCTTCAACTAGTCATTTCTCTAGAGTAATCACATAAGGGCCACCCTATAAAGAAACAAGAAAACACAAAAGGATCAAAAGGAAAAAGGAAGGAAAAGGAGAACATGACTCATATTTGTCATTTTATATAGGGCCTTAAAAGCAAGGGTCCAATTGGATAACTTGGGGAAGCCAATCGTATTTGAAGGGAGAAATAACCCCTTGCTCAGTTTGGAGTGGATAGCCAGATCGCCTAGACTCATTTCTTCCTTATACCACATGATGAGGATTTCTCTGCTTATGGGGTCAGCTTTCAACTCAGGATGAAATCACCATTGGAAATAGTAGGTTGAACCCATAAAAGGGAAACAAGAATTAAAAAGGCAGAATTAATAATTGAAAAAGCTAAAGGTAAAAGCAAATACCTGACGATCCTCCTCCTCTTAGCCTCTCCCTATGAGTCAGTGGATTTCCTTTTCATAGGAGAAGGATTGGGAATTTTTGTCACTTTAGGAGACAAAATGATGTGTTGTTCCACCACTACGGGAGAGGCAAAAGGAGGAGGATGAGGCTGCAAAATCTGATTCTGCCCAAAAGGATGGTTTTTGGCCCTCTTCTTCTTTTGGGTTGCAATAGATGGAGTGAGTATAAGCAAATAAGAATAAATACGTACAAATGTATAGGTCTAGTACCTTGGTGAACTTGCAAATGTCCAGTGTAAAAAAAAAGTATCCTCATCCTCCTATTAATGCCAACTAGTTTGATCTTCAGTAAAAAGGCCTATACGATGTTAGAAAGTTTCCAATGCTAATGGGGAACTAATTTCAGGAAGTTCAAACCAGCTTTTCTTCATCTAAGAGGCTTAATTTGTTCACCATCATATCCTTCTTGCTCTGGAATAACCACGAGGAGGGTAATGAAATCACATTCAACTTCTTCTTTATGAAGAAAAAGAACTCCTTGAAGAATTTCACTGAAGACTTCTAGCCACTGAAGAATTGGTAACACTTCCTCTTTGCAAAAGTTAGATGATTGGTGTTGGCATCATAGAGGTATGATGTGGCTATGTGATGGAACACTCGACCATTGAGAATAATCCCTAAATTCTAGCAAAGCCAGTAGATAAAAAATCCTCCTTTGACGCGTTTGGATGGATTTTCTCATAGAGGTGCTAATGGGTTAAAATGCAGCAAACAGGATCAGGCAAAGGGTACTTAGATCCACCTTTTATATGATGGAGATAGATGGAAAAATATCCATATAGTGGCCTGTGAACTTTTGCTTAAGAGTAGGGATTAAATACTCATATGGCTTAAGCCAAAGGTACATATCCCAACGGTGTTGCAAATTCCCCTCCATTGCTTCCAATATCATATCTTCAATAAGGGGGAAAGGGGTAGGGGTCACTCTTATCTCTTTAGGTACGCTAGCTTTACCACCAACTTCATCTACTCCTTCGCCCTCATCAAGAGGCACTTTCAAAGGGCCACTGCTAGAGGTACTGGTGTCATAAATCTTAGTGGCATTGGACTTAAAAGGGCTCCTGGTTAAAGGTACGTTCTCTTCCCCCTGCTACTTGAGGAGCAGGAATTTGATAAAATCCTTTCTGAAGATACGGAAGACCAAGAATACACAGGGGACTCCCATAATGAATAAAGGAAGAAATTCCAAAAAGAAACCTAGAAAACTAAAAAACAAAAAGCGATAACAAATAATCGTGAGAAATGCGATGAACAAAGAAAAAATATAGGTAGGAGCAAGTTGTGGCGACAATGCAAGCAATCTTTAAAACAAAACGGGAATCTCAAATCAGAGGAAGAAAAACTTGCTGATTTGGAGGAGAGTGATTTTCTAGGAAAACGCTTCGAAAAGTTACAAATCCGCTTCATTGAGAGAGTTCTGAAGCAAAAATGGAGTAATGTGAATAATTAATTCAAAATTTAAAAGTCATTTATCGACAAGATGTTCAAAGGTCATATCCCTTTTGATTCCTAAATGTATTAGCAATGCATGGCACAAAGAGAGATGCGACCCTCTACCCAAGAGTACTAACAGTTGGAGAAAAACTCCTAAAATGGTCTACAAGAGTTATGAGGGGGCTTCTGATGGCATCCGATTTATGAGGGGGCTTCTGATGGCATCCGATTATAAATGATACTAGATCCAAGAAGTGTGCCTATAAGAGAGGCCTAAGCGGGTTAAACCCAAAACTAGACCTCCCATATGACTGGGCCTAGGTAGTGCATTCGTAGGAGAGACCAAATGGGCCGAGCCTGAGATTGGATCTCTCACATTGCTTGATTAAGGATCTTGAATCCCATCCATTCTTCATATCCCTCTTTTATTAATAATATTCAAATAATCTATATATTATATAAACCAATAGACAATAGAGCCACGTGTTATCACCATATTTTTCCTACATTTTAATTATTATTTAATTTAAAATTATATTTAATTATTAATTATGTAGTATACATTTCATATACTTTATGGAAACAAATAATTATTTATTATACATTGATGTGGACAAAACCTATATTATAACGCAAGCAAGTTGTTTCATATAATGGAAACAAATATAAAGCATGGAAGTGTCAAGGTGATAAAATAGGTTATTTTGGGTATTCTTTAATATCCTATTTAGTATTGTATATTTCTTATATTGTATTGACTATACAGCTAATTAGCTACTTGAATTTCTCATTTAGCTAACTGGGAAATTTAGCTAGCCAGCTAAATGGCAAATTTAAATAGCTAACTTTCCATTTATATTTTTACATTTAACTTAATTCATACATATCTTTCCAATTTTAATATAGACATAACATATAATTAATTTGACTTAATTAGCTAAATGGGATATTCAAATAGCTAATTGATTACTAACTCGATCAAATCATCCTTAAAAATTATGAGGAATTGTTCTTCTATTTATTTTTAACAATTATGAGAAATTATTAATAATTATGGTTTTATTTTATACTACATAGGATACAAAGCTTTGGTTTGAAAATGGGTTAACAAATTTATGAGCCAATTGGAGGAGAATAAAAGCTATGTAATGCAAAATTTTAATGTTGTTGTGAGTATTGAATCTTATAAGGCAACAAAGGATCCATATAAGTTTTTTTTTTTCAAGACTCATATCAAAGAGATTACTAGTCCATCTATATATAAAAAAAAACCTATTCATTTTCACTTCGATCGATGAGGTAGGATCTAAAACCATTGATGGTAGTAACTTTTTAATTGGTAAGTTAATTTATATTGGATAATACGTATTGGCTACATATGTGGTATTTTTTTTTTTTCCTTTGTTAAAAAAATGTGCTTTGACAGATGTGATTGGGGAGGTCATAAATATTGAGGATATTGTTGAGAATATTAGTAATGGAAAATTCACAAAAAAGAGTTAATTTTATCTTGGTTAATGATATCACTTGGATATTTACTTTTATAATTAATGTATTTTATAAATGTATTTTAATATTTCATGTAGGGATAACGTGATTAATGACACTCGATGGGATGATTATGATGTGGAATTGTCGAACAATGTTATATGGGAGAATGCCCCAGAAGTGGTCATTTTCCAATATGCAAAGATAAAAAAAATTTAGAGATAAAGTAACTGTAACTTGGTATTAATTTACATCATTTATATTTTAAATTTTATTTAAATTAATTAATTTATTATATGATAAATTTATTTGTAGGAGAGCCAACAATTTCCAATATATGGTAATCGATCAGACTCTATTTTGGCCACGGCATTGATGAGATTGTCAAATTTGAGGGAATGTTCTTAAATATAAATACTTTAAATTTATTAATTTTCTAATCTAAAAAAAGGGATAATATAGTTAACGTTATAAATATTTATAAATAAATAAATATATGTGTGTAGACATTATTTAAATTAATTTTTTTAAAGTTTGTAACTATTTTGGTAATATATTATCTAGTCTGAACCAATATGAATCAACTAAATGGAGTCAGATTTCTACAAGCAATGCAATTAACTATGAAAGAAAAACATTGGTTTATGTCATGAATGCAACCGGCATATTCACTTATTTCTAATTTTTTAGGTTTCCTACTTTTCACAAGTAAAAATTAGCAAAAAATTTTACTTTAAAATTTTATAAGCCAATTAATTTTTTATTTAATAATTTATCACTTTGGATCATTTGTCCTTTTTTTAATCTAATCAG
Organism: Euphorbia tirucalli; assembly: GCA_039660915.1. NCBI lineage: Eukaryota > Viridiplantae > Streptophyta > Magnoliopsida > Malpighiales > Euphorbiaceae > Euphorbia > Euphorbia tirucalli. Next base: position 55,209,552 of record CM077639.1, on the reverse strand, counting down.
TTAGACATGTTCGATTTAGTAGTAACCATTGTTTGCATCGAACTACATTTTGGTTGGTATTACATTACATGTAAAAATTGCAAGAACAAGACTGAATGATCAAGTGATGACACATATAAGTGTGGTACATGCGAGAAAAGCAACATTAGTTTAAAAAAATTGCAGACTTGTGAGTTGTTATTGTTTAAATTTGGCGTTGTTATTGTTTAATAGCAAGCAATTAGTTGCTTTTGGGCATATTTTTTTTTCTTTACAAAAATATAAAGTGAAAGTATTACAAAATTACATAGGTAAAGATCTTACCAAAAAAAAAAAAAAAGTTACAATACTGTTGAAAAGTATTACTCACTTACACATATTATTTGCTTATAAATTTTTAGTTATAAAATCTGAATTAGTGTAACGGATGGAACGACAAGTGACAAGTGCTTTTTATGTTTTGTTTGATCGTGAAGCATTTCAATTTGTTGAGAAAAGTGTTTCTGACCTTAAGTCAAGCTTTAAAGAGGTAATCTTGTTAAATCTTAAAAATTAGTATTATTAGTAATACTGAATACTAAATTTACTTTTTTTGAATTGTTACGCAATATTTATGGTTAGAGATTTGAAGGCTATCCAAAGGCATTGGATAAGTTATTGAACAAGGGATTACTTTTGTGGATCAAAGTAACAGATTTCAATTTGGAGTAACAGTTTTCTGGATTAGTTTTCTTAATTATACAATTTAATAACATAAAAGTAAAAATTAATTTTTTTCTACTTCCATTCTATTTCATGTTTTAACTTAAAAATATAAAACTTAACATGTTGACCACAATTTTTATGTAATTGCCATAAGTCTTTATAAAAAAAAAAAGTAATTGCCACAAGTCTAATTATATATAAACACGTAGCTATCTTTTTTCTTTTTACTAATTAAATTAATCTTATCTAAATTTATGAAATAAAAGTGATTACTTAATATGTTGAGGTAGTTGACCGAAAAATAATCGACATTCTATGAGTACAATTCACTTTGTTTTAAATAAAAAGCTAAAACCGATGTGAAAAGTGTAACCAAACACCTTGACATAATTACGAAGTATTTGAAAGTAAATAAAAAAAAAAGGATTAATTTAATTAATTGATGCAAGAAAAACTGAAAAAAAAAGTATATTTTTAGTAAGATGCTTATCTTTTTCACCATACAAATTTAGTATGTAGGTAGTCCAAATAATTAAGCAGGTGGATATTTATGAGCCATAAAAATTAAAATTAAAATTCTTGTTTTTGACAATAATTCAACTTTTAGTAATGCTTCTTCTAAAGTATGTTCATTTCCAAATCAATTTCATAATGATGTTCATGTCATTTTTGTCTATCTATGTTGCTCACTAAATTATCTAACTGTTGAGAATTAGTTACCGTTAATAATGATAAATTATTTGCTATAGTTTCTCATGGCACCATTATATTTTCTTACTTATTTCTTCTATGATTCCTTTTAAAGAATTCATTTATTTTTCTAGAGTTATGTATGAGTCTTCTTATTAGAATTTTTTTTTTTTTTTTTTATGTTAAAGGATATAATATTGTTTCTTTATCATGCTTCATATTTAATAATTTTGGGACTTTATTACTACTTTCTCCTACTTCTCTACTTATTGTTAGAAGTTTTGTGCTTGTTTCTTTTCTTTAAATAGTTCTTTAATAAATGTTTGGTCTTTGTCAATATAATCTATCTCATGATCTGAATTGCTTAATGCATATCATACTGCATATATGATGCTAAAAGGATAATCTTCTTTTTCCATTGGATCTTCTCTTTTGAACTTGTATACTATTCCAATTGAATTATCAAGATTTTTATTTAATATAGGTATTGCAATTTAATGATACATTAAATTTTATTACTCAGTATTTAAGAATCTCATTTATGATTCCTATTATTTTTTATTTTTGATTTATTATTCTCTTGTCTATTACCATCAACCTTAGTGGTGAATCAATTCTTTTTAAGTAATTATTTCTTATAATTATTTGTATAGCACTAATATGTATATAGGATATTTCATTCCTATCTTCTTTAGGCGTTTTCATAATTCGTTTATTTATTTCTTCATCGTTGTGTTGGTATTCGTCATCGGAAAAATAACGTGGCGCAGTGGAGAATACACCATTTAAAATTTCCTAGAATTCACCTATCGTGTCTAATTACCATTGATTAAAATAAAAACAATTTGAATCAAGAGAGATTAACTCACCGGATTCGTCTCTTCTAAAGATTACTGCAGAATCGTTTCTTGAAACTGCGATCTCCAAAGTCCGGTGCACGACCAACTATTGAGCAGGAACCGGTACTAGCCGAAGACGCGAAGGAATGGAGGATTAATGCTGGAATTTTCAGCAGTTTTAGGGCTGCTATTGGTGGCTGAAATTTCCAGCAATTAATTAGGGTTGAATTAGGGTTTTCTTCCTTAAGTGTGCTCTTATATAGACACATTGTCTAATTGGGTTTTAATTAGGTTAATTAAATCCAAGCCCACTAGAATTATAATTACATAAATAAACTTTAATTAAAAAGTATATATTATGTAATTTAATTCCATTTGGCTAAATTTAATTACCCCTAAATAAAATTAAATCACACTTAAGTAAATACAATACATGTATTTAATTTTCCTACTTAGGAAAATTATTTAATTAATTGTTTACTTTATGTAATTCAATTAATTGATAAATTAATTAATTATATTATGTAAACTTATTAATTAAATTAAATCAACCCAATGTTAATTAATTACCTTGACACCGAATGTCAATTAATTAATTAACGCATTCATTCCAATGTATATTACATGTACAATTTCTATAAGTTCCGGCTTAGTTGATCTATGTGCATGATCCTACGGATCTGTCTTTATGTTGGCAGTAGGACCAAGGCCCACAGACTGTAAGTGGGTTCTAGCAAACCATTACAGCCCCCAATTAAGACAGAGATGCAGCAGTCTTTAGAAGACACTCACCCGGTAGTAATCTCATAGTGTCCTTTGCCTAACGATATCGATATGAATAAACAAGAGGCATGGTGTCCGTCATCCTCTTCTGTTGTTTATTATATTTCTTGACCTTGAGTTGATTGATTAATCAAATAAGCAACCAACTTATTTGGGTATGGCCATACACTTATCAGTCCCACTCATCAAGTGGCCAGTGATATTATCTCGGTGTTCCCCGAGTGGCAATTCCATCACTTCATCATTAATATCAATATGTTCACCTATCCACCCAATCATACCTATATTTAGCATCCTTTTACAGACCTGTTAGGCGTATGTCAAAGTGAACCAGATTCCATATTGATACTATAATGAAATCTAGTCTGAGGACAAAAGAGACCTACTCAAGAAAGACCTATGACGTGACAACCATGTGGCTTTCTTGTGCGGATCGATCCAGTCCTATGTCAATGACATGTACCTATATTCATGACTGACTTTACAAGTACTATGACTAGTTAATAACTGCTATGCAATCATCGAATATACAAGTATGTGGTTATATTTGTTCCCACGATGAGAACAGACCTGGGATAGGTTTTATGATTATCAATCAATGGATACTCTACTCGTATTATAGCATAAGATATAAATGAAATAGATTAATTGCCTTCATTAATGTGACACAAATAATGTATTCATACAATGAGTCTTAATGTATAATACAAAATACAAGAATCCAATGCCCTAAGAACTAGGGCATACCAACAATCTCCCACTTGCACTAGTTCTAAGTGGGCATTGCCCTAATTCCTATAGATCTGGTATGACCATCGTGCTGTGTCTACGGCAGCGCTTTGGTCAATGGATCAGCGACATTATTCTTGGTGTTAATCCTCTGCAATGATATGTCACCTCTGTTCACGATCTCCCGAATGAGGTGAAAGTTTTTGAGCACATGTTTGGATCTCTTGTGTGACTAGGGCTCCTTAGCTTGTGGGATGGCCCCGTTGTTGTCATAAAAAACATCAACTGGGTCTAGGATAGTAGGTACTACCCCCAACTCGGTTATGAATTTCTTGATCCAAACGGCTTCCTTTGTAGCTTCGCACGCAACTATGTACTCAGCTTCCATTGTAGAGTCAGCAATGGTGGCCTGTTTTAAGGACCTCCAACTAATGGCACCACCATTCAGGAGAAAATCATAACTAGACTATGACTAGTTCTCATCCTCATTGGTCTCAAAGCTTGCATCAGTGTAACTTGACACTACCAGCTCATCTTGACCTCCATACACTAAGAAAGCATCCTTAGTCCGATTAAGGTACTTTAGGATTGCCTTGACAACCTTCTAGTGTTCCTCCTAGGGGTCCGACTGGTACCAGCTAGTCATACTTAGTGCGAACGTGACATCAGGCCTCATACATAACATGGAGTATATGATAGATCCAATAGCAGATGCATAAGGGATCTTTTCCATGTTCTCCCGGTCCTTCTTTGTTTTAGGACCATCTTTCTTACTCAACTTCAACCCATGGTGCATAGGCAAGAATCCTTTCTTTGCCTTGTCCATGCTGAATCTTTTCAGAAACTTGTCAATGTATGTGGCCTGACTTAGGCCTAGAAGCCAATTGGATCTATCTCTGTAGATCCTAATCCCTAAGATCATCTCAGCTTTGCCTAAGTCCTTCATTGCGAAGCACTTACTCAACCACTGCTTAACCCCTTGCAGTGTTGGTATGTCACCTCCAATGATAAGGATGTCATCAACATACAACATTAGGAAGGTGGAAACGCTCCCACTAACCATCTTATACACACAGGGCTCATCAGAATTCTATGTGAAGCCATATTCTGTAATGGCCTCATTGAATCTCTGATTCCATGACCTCGATGCTTGCTTCAATCCATAAATGGATCTTTGAAGCTTGCATACCTGGTTTGGATACTTTGGATTGATAAAACCCTCAGGTTGTTCCATGTACACATCTTCAAGTAGTTTTCCATTAAGGAAAGTGGTCTTAACATCCATCTTCCATATCTCATAATCGTACCATGCAGCTATGGCTAGTAGTATCCTAATGGATTTGAGCATAGGAACTGGTGAAAAGGTTTCATCATAGTCAATTCCTTGAACTTGCCTGAGTCCTTTTGCCACCAATCATCCCTTGAAGGTGTTGTCAGCCTTTAACTTGAAACACCACTTGAAACCTATCACCTTAGCACCTGAAGTGGATCCACCAAGTTCCATACTTGGTTATCGTGCATAGATTGGATCTCAGTCTCTATGGCTTTACACCATTGATCTGAGTGTGGGCTTTCAATAGCCTCTTGATGGGTCTTGGGCTCCTCTTGGTCAACGACCATAAGGTCCCCTTCATTAGTCACGAGAAAGCCGTACCTCTCTGGTTGATGACGTGTCCTACCAGACCTTCTAAGGTCCTGTGCAACCAGTTCTGGTTCCTCAATTTCTTGAGTAGTCAGATCAGTCCCCGAAGCATCCTTAGCAGTAGCTATAGGAGTTTTGAGTCTTGAACTTCTGAAAGTTCAACATTACTCCCACTGTCTCTCTTGGAAAGGAATTGCTTCTCCAAGAAGACTGCATTTTTGGCTAAGAAAAGTTTATTTTCCATTGGATCGTAGAAGTAATAACCCTTAGTTTCCTTAGGGTAACCCGCAGATTGGCACTTGACAGATTTGGACTCGAGTTTGCCACTTGTCAATTTCTTAACATTTGCATCACAGCCCTAAATCTTTAAGAAGGAAACATTAGGCTTTCGACCCTTCCATAGTTCATATGGTGTTCCCTCAACTGCCTTGCTTGGTGTATTATTAAGAATGTAAGCAGCTGTCTCTAAAGAATATCCCCAAAAAGAGACAGGGAGTGTAGCTTAACTCATCATCGAGCGAACCATGCTCCATTCCTCTAGGGTGTACTAGGAGGAGTGAGTTGGGATCAATCCCACACTCTCTAAAAAATAAGTCAAACTCTTGGCTCAAATATTCACCCCCTCGATCAGACTGAAGTGCTTTTATTTTCTTGCCAAGTTGGTTTTCTACTTCATTCTTAAAGTCCTTGAACCTTTGAAGAGTCTCAAACTTATGCTTCATTAGATACACGTAACAGTATCTGTTGAAGTCATCCGTGAAGGTGACGAAGTACAGAAAACCAGATCTAGCATTAGTGCTCATTGGGCTGCATACATCAGAATGTATCAGCTCCAATAGCTTTGAGGCCCTTACAGCAATCTTGCCAAAAGGCACCTTTGTCATCTTGCCTCTCAAACAACATTCACATGTGTCATAAGACTGGATATCAAATGACCCTAGCACTCCACTAGAGTGAAGCTTAGCTATGCGCTTCTCATTTATATGGCCAAGTTGACAATGCCAGATGTAAGTAGGATTAATTTCATTTTGTTTAATCCTTTTAGTATTTATGTTATAGATTGAACTGTCACGTTTTAGATTAAGGATATATAAGCCATTTTCAAGAAATGCTGTTCCATAAATAATATTGCCACATTGCATAGAAATTCTACCATGTCTAATATTAAATACAAAACCATAAATATCCAACAAAGAAACAGAAATAATATTCCTGCGCATCGCAGGTACAAAATAACAGTTTCTTAGTTCCAAAACAAGTCTACTAGGCATCTCTAAGATATAATCTCCGATCTCCATGGCCTGAACCCGAGCACCATTTCCGACTCGAAGATCTACTTCTCCAAATCCTAGTAATCTCCTATTTCTTAGACCCTGTACATTTGAACAAATGTGAGATCCACATCCAGTGTCCAAGACCCAAGATGTAAAAATAGCAGCTTAATCTCAAAAACATAAATACCTAAAGCAGCAGTTTTGCCCTTCAGTTGCTCCCTCAGCTTTGGACATAAGCTCTTCCAGTGCCCTTTCTCATGACACTCATGGCAGACATCATCAGGAGAAGCAACCCTTGCTTTAGGTTGGGCCACCACCTTTTTGCCCTTAGCCTTGGACTTTTAGGCCTTAGCCTTGGCTTTAGATCTGGCCTTTCCCTTAGCAATAGGTGTATTGCCCTTGTTCACTAGCAAAACTTTAGGAGTCTTCTTAAGAGACTGCTCAACAAGCTTGAGCATGCCATGCAGCTCAACAACCGATTTATCCAACCCTTGCATATGGTAGTTCATGATAAACTGGTTGTCAGACTCAGGAAGTGACCCGAGAATAATGTCTACTACTAAGTCCTGCAGAATTGGCGAGCTGAGGCGGGCAAGTGTATCAATATACCCCTTCAACTTTAGCACATGAGTGCTAACAAAAGTCTCAGCTGCCATTGCAATCGTGCAAAGTGCCTTAGTTGTCAGGTAATGTTTCTGACCATCCTGATCTTGGAACATCTTTTTAAGTTGATCCATCATCTCATAAGCATGCTCGTCCATGAACTGCTTCTGAAGATCAGAAGCCATGGTACCCAGCATGAGGCACGAGACATCTCGGTCATCCCTCACGTGCCGGTCGTACTGCCCCACCATCACCGTGGTGATGCCTCGACCTACGGGAGGGCCAGCTGGTAAAGGAGCATTCAGTACATACTCCTTGGACTCTTATCTAAGAACTATTTGTAAGTTCCTAGCCCAGTCTAGGAAGTTGGTCCCTGAAAGCTTCTCCTTCTCCAAGAGTGACCTAAGTGAGAGTGAGTTGTTGTTTGTTGCAGCAATTTAAATTGCTTAAGTGAAATGGGATTATCTACACGGAGAAATCATTACTTGAGTTAGAAATAAAGGACTTTATGCCAATTCAAATTAATAATCCGATTTTAATTTGTTTGTTGGTAATATTAATTGGATGACTTGACCAAGATCCACAACTCCTCATTGATTGGCCGGACTAGGGCTCGCTAAGCGATCATTGATTCGTTTCGTATGACAACCTATCTAATCCCTTCACGAAGGACTCTTGGTTTGATGGGCTTATTGACACTTTACCCATCTGTGCTTAGGGTCCGCTCTGAGCTAATGCTACCCATGTTGAGTCAAACCACCATTCAGATGTTAACCATACCAAGTATCCTAACCCTCGACGGCCCATCGAATACTACAATGTACCTAGCTAGGGCATGGCGCACATTGCAACATCAATGGGAGGAAGAGGTGTGAATGTGGGAAGCACTTTTAAACGACTCAATATTTTGATTTCCGGATTAAATTAAGTTATATGGCTTAGCATGCATAAACGCAGTAATAATTTGGTGATCCATACATCCATATTATATGAAAAATGCAATATCATACTTAATTTAAAATAAATGAGATCTTATAGGCTTTTAAGTACAACTTAATGAAAAACTAGATATCCTATCTAATTCTTCATGGGCCGGACTGTAATCCTTCTTGGGCTCCCACCATGGGCTTGCTCCATCTGGGCCTTCCTCCATACTTGATGCAATTACTACAATTTTGTAAAATAAAATCTATTCTAAAACTACATCGAATACTACAATGTACCTAGCTAGGGCATGGCGCACATTGCAACATCAATGGGAGGAAGAGGTGTGAATGTGGGAAGCACTTTTAAACGACTCAATATTTTGATTTCCGGATTAAATTAAGTTATATGGCTTAGCATGCATAAACGCAGTAATAATTTGGTGATCCATACATCCATATTATATGAAAAATGCAATATCATACTTAATTTAAAATAAATGAGATCTTATAGGCTTTTAAGTACAACCTAATGAAAAACTAGATATCCTATCTAATTCTTCATGGGCCGGACTGTAATCCTTCTTGGGCTCCCACCATGGGCTTGCTCCATCTGGGCCTTCCTCCATACTTGATGCAATTACTACAATTTTGTAAAATAAAATCTATTCTAAAACTACATCGAATACTACAATGTACCTAGCTAGGGCATGGCGCACATTGCAACATCAATGGGAGGAAGAGGTGTGAATGTGGGAAGCACTTTTAAACGACTCAATATTTTGATTTCCGGATTAAATTAAGTTATATGGCTTAGCATGCATAAACGCAGTAATAATTTGGTGATCCATACATCCATATTATATGAAAAATGCAATATCATACTTAATTTAAAATAAATGAGATCTTATAGGCTTTTAAGTACAACCTAATGAAAAACTAGATATCCTATCTAATTCTTCATGGGCCGGACTGTAATCCTTCTTGGGCTCCCACCATGGGCTTGCTCCATCTGGGCCTTCCTCCATACTTGATGCAATTACTACAATTTTGTAAAATAAAATCTATTCTAAAACTACATCAAAATAAAAAAAAAATGGCACGCAGGTCATATTTCCCAAAATCAAATTACAATCGATAATAATTTAGGGCCCATAGAACTCAACAACACATTTCAAACAAAGTACCTGTTGTACACATACATACCAATATGATGCATGATCATGGCATGCCAAATTATAAATATAAATGTTAAACCGAGTTACTTAGGGTGAAATCGCCAATTTTAACAAATGTGACTAAGGCCCAATGGATAACATCCATAAATGCAAAATTAACAATTTTGCTCCCACTTGAATTTGGGTTATCACAAATTTAAAATTTAGCCCTCCCAATTTTAACCGGTGTCACAGTTTATTGGGCCAATTTCACAAAGTCCATATTCAATTTAATATGCAAACAATTAAATTAAATATGCATGCCAACAAAACAAAAAATTTAAATACAAATTAATTTTTTAAAAAAATTAATTTCATTTGCATTAGGATCCAGGGTAAAAAAAAATACCCGTAAAATCCAAAACCGGACCGAAACACTGAGCGCGGCAGCAGCAGCAGCAGCCAGCTGCTGCCACAGCTGCTGTAAACGGCAAAGATGGAATCGCAAATGCGATTCCATCTTTTGCCCACTTATTTTTTTTATAAAATAAAATCATAAAAAAACCCTCAAATAAAATAAACAAAACAACAAATTTAGATGGAAACCAATTGGGGAAAAATAATCAAAAACCCCAATCCAAAAATTCTAGGGTTCGTCAAAACAAAACCAATTGAATAAGAACCCTAAAAACACAAACTTGAAACACATTCTTTCTTCAAGAACGCTTTCAAGAACCAATTCCAATCAATCTAATGGACAAAACCTAGGCTCTGATACCACTGTTGGGATTCGTCATCAGAAAAATAACATGGTGCAGCGAAGAATACACCGTTTAAAATTTCCTAGAATCCACCTATCGTGTCCAATTACCATTTATTAGAATAAAAACAATTTGAATCGTGAGAGATTAACTCACCGGATTCGTCTCTTCTAGAGACTGCTGCAGAATCGTATCTTAAAACTGTGATCTCCAAAGTCCGGTGCACGATCAACCATTGAGCGGGAACTGGTGCTAGCTGAAGATGTGAAGGAATGGAGGATTAATGCTGGGATTTTTGGCTGTTTTGGGGCTGCTCTTGGTGGCTGAAATTTCCAGCAATTAATTAGGGTTGAATTAGGGTTTTCTTTCTTAAGTATACCCTTATATAGACACCTTGTCTAATTAGGTTTTAATTAGATTAATTAAACCCAAGTCCACTAGAATTATAATTACATAAATAAACTTTAATTAAAAAGTATATACTATGTAATTTAATTCAATTTGGCTAAATTTAATTACCCCTAAATAAAATTAAATCACACTTAAATAAATACAATACATGTATTTAATTTTCCTACTTAGGAAAATTATTTAATTAATTGTTTACTTTATATAATTCAATTACTTGATAAATTAATTACATTATGTAAACTTATTAATTAAATTAAATCAACCCAATGTTAATTAATTACCTTGATACCAAATGTCAATTAATTAATTAACACATTCCTTCCAATGTACATTACATGCACAATTTCTATAAGTTCCGGCTCAGTTGATCTATGTGCACGATCCTATGGGTCTGTCTTTATGTTGGCAGTAGGACCAAAGCCCACAGACTGTAAGTGGGTTCTAGCAAACCATTACAGCCCCCAATTAAGCCAGAGATGCAACAGTTTTTAGAAGATACTCGCTCGGTAGTAATCTCATAGTGTCCTTTGCCTAGCGATATCGATATGAATAAACAAGAGGTATGGTGTCCGTCATCCTCTTCTGTTTTTTACTATATTTCTTGATCTTGAGTTAACTGATTAATAAAATAAGCAACCAACTTATTTGGGTATGGCCATATACTTATCAGTCCCACTCATTAAGTGGCCAGTGATATCATCTCGGTGTTACCCGAGTGGTAATTCCATCACTTCATCATCAATATCAATATGTTCACCTATCCACCCAATCATACCCATATTTAGCATCCTTTTACAGACTTGTTAGGCGTATGTCAAAGTGAACCATATTCCATAATGATACTTCAATGAAATCTGGTCTGAGGACAAAAGAGACCTACTTAAGAAAGACCTATGACGTGACAACCATATGGCTTTCTTATGCGGATCGATCCAGTCCCATGTCAATGACATGTACCTATATTCATGACTGAATTTACAAGTACTATGGCTAGTTAAGAACTACTATACAGTTATCGAATATACAAGTATGTGGTTCTATTCGTTCCCACGATGAGAACAGACCTGGTATAGGTTTTATGATTATCAATCAATGGATACTCTACTCATATTTTAGCACAAGGTATAAATGAAATAGATTAATTACCATTATAAATGTGACATAAATAATGTATTCATATAATGAGTCTTAATGTATAATACAAAATACAAGAATCTAATGCCCTAAGAACTAGGGCACACCAACACATTGATGGATTGTCAAATTTATCCAGGTATATTTCACCGGAGTGGATTGAATCTTGCTCTTGCACGACCTGAACCCCTATAAAAAAAATTAGACACCACGTACCCGGGGAATATACTCTGATGTCTAAGTCAGTAGTATGAACTTAGCATGTAACACCCTATATTTCTCAAGGTATTATACACAAATATCTTGGCAAAACCCATCCTTAGACCCTATACTTGTCCAAATATCCCACTTATCTCCCTGAATATTAAGAATGTTCTGTCTGCCACTTGTATTTCTATAAGTGTTATAAACTAATCCTTTATACTCTCATTAACCATCAACTAGTGGAAAGTGAGCATCACGCAAGTTTGAATAGTTAAAGGTACTTGTCATAAGACTTTTCTTCATTCCACCTGTTAATTTTTTTTTTACCACGGCTTAAAAAAAATATCATTTCCTTTATCAAAAACTTCTCCAACATTTTACTTAGCCAAACCAAGCACAGGTACTTCTTTCATATCTTCATCAAGATCCAGCTTTAGCACGCCTTTGCTTCATTTGATTGCAATTTTTTTTCCTTTTAAAATGATACCTGATTGATTAGAGATTGCCAAAGAATTTTTTTTCAATTAGTTTTTAAATAAAATTTGTCTGAATTTAGGGGTAATGGTGGCAAATAAAATGATCTCATACTTAAGGATAGACAAAGAGGCAGAGAAGGATGAGGCAATGGAAAATCTAATAAGAAACGGAGGAATTTTGCTGGAGAAATTAATCTCTTTCAATAATTTTTGGATTTTGAATTCATGGGTTTCATAATTTATGGGTTTTGAATTTTTGAGTTTGAAATTTCTAATTTGGGTTTTGTTGTTGAATTCATGGTTTCGAATTTTGAATTTGGGCAGCAGTCGGGGAGGACAACTGCAAAAACGATCGGATGGTGGTGGTCCTTGTGGAGTTGAAGAAGGGTGGAGAGTGAGGAGACAATGCTGAAAAAAAGACTTGGAGAAAGAGAAGAAAAAGGAAAGGCGATCTGTTTTTTCCAAGTCTCACACGCTCATCATTGTAGTCATGCTAAATGTGTTGCCACTTCAGATTGAAAAGAGAAAGAGGGATTAGTGTATGACACTTTGTATAAGTATAGAGGGCAGAGAGGAGATTCTTGAAGTCTAGGGAGCCATGTGGGATATTTGGACAATTATAGGGGGCCAAGGATGGGTTTAGCCCAAATAGGCCTGATCCATCTATTCCCCCTTGAACTTGGCTCCAAACACAAAATAGCATCTTGAACTTTAGGAATGTCCAATTTGCCCCCTGAAGTTGGCAAAACTGAGAATGTCTAGTTTGCCCCCCTAAAGTTGGCAAAACTGAGAATGTCTAGTTTGCCCCCTAAAGTTGGCAAAACTGAGAATGTCCAGTTTGTCCCCTGAAGTTGACAAAACCGAGCCACTTTGCCATCCTGAATCTGACGTGGCAGAGAGAAAAAACAATTGACTTTCTCAAATTCTCTCTCTACCACATCAGATTTGGGAGGTAAATTGGGTCGATTAAGTCAAGTTCAGGGGGGCAAATTGGATGTTCTCAAAGTTGAGGGTGCACATTGGGCTTTTGGAGTTAAGTTTAAGGGGTATCGGATGTATTAATCCTTTTATTTATTTATTTTCGCTTGTTGTGACTCAACTAGCCACTGACCCAGGTTTATGTAACATGTAACTTATAATTTTGCCAAGTCACATGTTACATTTTAATAAAGGTATTACAAATTTTAATGTGATGACCTTCCGATTTAGATAATTATGTGGTTGACATTTCAATCCAAATATGTAATAGATAATCCATGTGATTTATACAGTTTTCAAAGTGTTCAACTAGTCAGTCACAATATTATTTAATTACCATATGTGTGCATGAACACACTCACATATGAAAAATATCTTATATCATAGACATCTCTTATACGAATGCTCATTTTCTTTTATTCATTGTTATAAACAAACCAAACATTGCCTTGGATATCATGTACATATAACAGATGATTTTGTTGGTCAATCTTGTATCATGTAATCATGTGGTGACCATTTCGTCCATACAATCATGTGTTGACCATAAAGGTCCATGTAATATGATAATCCATGTAATCATGTGATTGCAAATGTTTGTGCAAGCAAATCATGTAGTTATTATGTAGCATGTACTTCCATTTTATTTCCTTGTGATTTACATAATATGATTACCATGTACCATGTATTTGTAAATCTCTTTCATATGCACTAGTGATTAACATTAAACTTCTATTTCCATTATCGAACACATCACTAATACACTAGTAAATTTATTATTATTCCTTTTATAATTGTTAATTTAATAACTAACAAAACTTAAAAGATAATTGTGTCATCTACTTATATCAATACAACTATTTGGCTTGGACTTAATTATATTTTATTATCAAGATTCTTACATATTCTAATAACTCCAAATTAGGAATCAAAGCCACATAGTTCTCCGAATGTTAAGAAATTTAATTTCAATTCTAGTGTAACTTATTACACATGAAACATCATTATGTCACTATTCATATATACGGTTACTATTCATCATTATGTATATACCTATTCACAAAATATCACAAATTGCCCAAAACATCACATATTTCTCTAAATGCACATGTAGTAATTTTACCTATTTTCTCTAATTAAATATCAATCAAAATAATTAACCAACAATAATATAATTTAATTAACTCAAATACTTCAATAATTCATAAAAAGATATACTCAAATCATCAAAAACTCCAAGAATTAAAGTTGCTCTAAATATTATTTAAAATATTCTACAATTAATTTCATATATATTTTTCTATTTTGTTGTTTCATACCTCACCGCAAAACCCTCTCGTCACCTTCATGCATGGTGGTCAGAAAATTCAACTTGCACCGATGCAGAAGTTGATTATACCACCATGATCCTTGCAGTTCCTAGATCTCAACTATGCCTTTGTTTCATGTTAAAACAATCCAAAAGGCAATTAATTGGAGAAAATTTCATTTTCTCCGATGAAGCTCCATTCAATAGCCAAACCACCTCATATACTTCGATTTTCACCTTACCCAAAGGTTTTCCAATCTCCTGAGTTTATTTTTGGGATTAATTTTGAGAAATAATGGTTGATATATGTTGAATTCAAGAGGACAAGTAGATATATGGAATTTTCATCCCTCAAAACTTTTTAAAGAGATAGTTTCTCCTCCTAAAATTTATGCTCGATTATAGTATGTATTAATAGCTTCAGTTTGATACGAAGACTTCAACTAATAGAGGTAAGATGAGGAAGAATCAAGCTTGGTAAGATGATATGGCATAAGAAAAAATGCACATGATAGGAAATAGATGCAGATAAAAAGAAAGGAAGTTTAGGTTTCTCCAAAACTTTCATTTCTATTCATATTTGGTGAATATCAATTTTAGTCCTCTATTTCACATCTTTTAACCCTTAATCCAGTACTTTTATTTGCATATAAAAATAACATTTTAACTATATAATATATATGCAATATAGACAAATAATTAATTAAACAACTAATTATATTTTTTAGGATTGTCTTGTTTAAATTATTCATAATAGTGGTAAAAATATTATAATTTAGAAATAGTTGATAAAAATTCAAGATTTTACCTAGCAAGTTTAACTAATTCACTCAAGTATGGATTGTGTATTTTTCCTTTGGGTGAAATCAACTTTATATAGCTGTCGAAGTCCTAATCCTATTTAGACTCTTGATTCTGTAATCTCTTTTAGAAATATGTTAGGAATTAATATCTTATTGTCCTAATTAGATTCCAATTAGGATTCATGATAATATTTTCTACCTGCGTAGTGGTTATCGCCAAATAGGAATGTATCTCATCCTTTCCTTTTTAAGAGTTAGTATCACAGTTGGACTTTAGGATTGGATTCGAGATCTTTGATCCGGGTATGTGAGAGATCTGATCTCAGGCTCGAGCCCATCTAGTCTCTCCTGCGATGCACTACCTATGTCTAGTCATTTGGGAGGAGAAGTTCTGGGTTTAACCCAGTTAGGCCTCTTGTGGGCACACTCTTTATATTTAGTATCATTTATATTCAAATGCCGTCAATCATTAATAATCGATAGTGTAACATTTCCTTTGGTTGTGCTTATTTCAAGAGTATATTCTTGTATAAATTTTTCTAGGCATAATATACTTTTTCTACGTAAAACTTTACAAATTTTTGTATAAAATGTCCTTCTAATAGAGGTATTTTTCTTAAACATATATTTAATCATGCAAAACAGATGTTAGTGTATGAATGATTGCACTTACGACTCAACCATAACATATTGGGATAATAAATGAGTCGGGATCATGCATTTGAGGGGTGTGAGCACGGGTTTTTTTTCCGACCTAAGTGATGAGAATTACTTAGTTACCTGTGGATCGGACGGGATCGAACGGGACTTGGAAGAGGCCGGAATGCTGCCTGGGGAATCTCAAACATTCTGAAAACCAGGCTATCTGCGATCTGAAGCCCCGAAAAGATCTCTCGAATCATTTCTAGTGTTTGGTCTACACGTCTGACTTTTCAAAATTCCGCCTTAACTCTCGGAAGAATTGGGTGGCTCTGGTTTTTGAACCAGAGCCGGCCGACTCTAGTGGTCAAGATTAGTTGCTCTACAAAGCAGAGCAACTTGTCTTGATAGGCAAAACTTTTGGCAGATTTTCAAAAAAATTTCAGTCTGTTGATTGATGGAGCGAGAAGGAGAGAGGGAGAGATAGGGGTGACCATGGACTGGTTCGGTTCAAAAACCAAACTGAACCGAAAAAAACCGATCCAAAAAACACTGTATTTTATAAACCAATCGATCCAAACTAAATTTTGGTTCGGTTCTGTCCAAAATGAACCAGTTCAGTTCGGTTCGATTTGGACTAGGTCGAACCAAAAACATGAACTTCTTTTTTTTAAAAAAATCAAAATAAAAATTTTATATAAGTAGTTTGTTTAAAATACAAAAAAATTAACTTAAAAAACCAGTAATACTAAATAATACTATTACATCCTAATAAAATACTAAAATTCTCTACTTTTTTTTTTCAACTCTCAAGTTTTAACAACTATAAATTAGCATCCAAAAATCACCATATAAAACTATAAAAGAATATAATGTCTAAAATTATCTACAATTAGTATATATTAATTTTAGTATTTTACCAATTATTCGGTTTTTCAGTTTTTTCGGTTTTGAACCAAACCAAACCGAACCAAACCGAAGTCCAAACTTCATAATAACTTAAAACCAAACCAAACCAAACTATAAAATGGATCGGTTTGGTTCGGTTTTGTTTGGTTTGGATTTTTGGTTTTTAGACATTGGTTTGGTTTTACTCACCCCTAGGGAGAGAGAGAGGTAGATAAAAAGAAACAAAATGAGAGAAGGAAGGGGGGGACTTTTAGCTTTTGGGGAGTTCTCAAGTAGAAAAAAAAAAAGAAAAGAGAAGAAAAGAGAGAAAGAAAAGGAGAAGAAGAGAGATCGAGGAAAAGAGCCAAAACAACTCCCACAAACACTCTCATCTAACCCTAAATCAATCCTCAAGCATTATTAACACAACCAACAACCTCTACTCATCGATTTGGGATCATTTCGGCTTGGTTTCGGATTGTTCTGGGTCGTCAAAGGATTCAGCCGATTGAGTTCCAGTGCACATTCCAAAGTTTCCACTCCGTTTCTTGACGCTCCAAGCATCCAAACCATAATCCAGGTAAACTCTGAGAGGCCTTAAAACTTATCTGTATTGATTTTTTGTGTCTTTCTGTCATTTTTGCCAAAATCCGGAACTGGTGCTGCCCATCATAGCCATACGGCTGTGTTACTCATTTACACAGCCGGCCGGCTGTGTTTCTAAAGAACAGAGCTGGTGGGCTCTGACCCAGAGTCGGCCGACTCTGTTCCTCGGGGACAGATCCCTGATCTATTCCAATCGGCCGAAACAACCCATTTTCTATTTTGATTTTTCTGTTGGGATCATTTTGGGCCCAGGATCATTCATATGCGTTTATATTTTGATTTTCTGACTATTGTTCGTGCGGATATCGGGGTTTTCAGTATTTCCTGGGGTTTATTTTCTGAGTTTCGGGGTCGTTTCATCCGATTCGGATCCATTGTCCATTATTAGTGGACCCCCGAATCTTGTAAAATTCCCAGAAAATATTGAAAATAGAAAAGTAGTATTTCCATAAATGTTTTTGGTGTCTTTATTGCATTTTGAACCATAGATGATTTTTGCATTTAGGAACCCACACGAGCGGAACCCCGAGTTCCAGGATAACCGACCCACGAAAATGGAAATTTGCATGAAACAGAGCCAAATGGTTTTCCAAAATTGATTTTCTAGCACAAAAATCCACAGGGCGTTTCAAAACCATTTTCCAGGTCTAACCGGTCGAACCGGTTGGGTTGACCTAGTTACCCCCTAAATGCATGCTCCCAATCCTAAAATCTCAATTCTGTCCTGATTTGAGTCCTACTTGTGTTTATGATTTAAACTGTGCTAACTAATCTGTTTTGCAGCATTTATTTTTATTTTTACTGTATTTAATAGATTAATTCATGTAATTAGGCGGTTGTATTATTTTTAGATTCTCGTGTACCTATGCGTTTGTAAAAGTGAGGACGAGAGTTTTTATATTTTAGTCAATTTGGTTGTATAGTCGGCCTCTATTATTCTTTCGTATATTTGTGTGGATGGTTTAATTTCTCGCAATTTATTTTCTGCATTTTTGCCTTAGCATCGGATTAATAAAATAAACAAATTGGGTTAGAGAAAGATAATAAATTGAATAAATATGGTTTTATAAATAATAAAAGAATACAAGCTTGAGGTTAAGTAGGTAAGTTGCCCGAACCCTAAATCTCTGGATTAGGTACAGTAGTATATGCTCGGTAGGGAGCTGTTCTGGAATTTCCAGGATGAGCTGATCCGAGTGGCGACTCTGTCACTGATCTCGAAATTGAGGTTTCGAGGTCTTTAAGTTATAAAACGTAAAAACATTTTCTACAAATGAATTTCCAAAATCTAATGAATAGTTTTCCCAACTCAAGATAAACAAAATCCCGTTTTCCACAAAATTCACCAAATCAAAATCCTCTTCCCCTGCCCTGTTTCGCCCGCGCTTAATCTATTTTTGTCGAAAAGGTCGTCCGATCACAGTGGCGACTCCGCTGGGGAAGTCAAGTTTCCTAAAATGTTTTTATTAAAACTTAAGGAACTTAGGCAACTATTGAAATATACCTCGCTTGTATTCGTTTATCAATTTATAAACGTCATATTTATTCATACCTTGCATATCATGGCATTTTCTTTTTCTCAACCCTTCAAATACACTGTTTTACCCTGGTTTACCTAAGAAGGTGGTGTGAGCGGACGACCTTTTTTCTTCTTTGGAAAAGCGGACGCGGGGGTCCGAAAAGAAATAGTTTTTTTTATATTCTTTTTTTTCATGGTGAGATTTGGGAAAATCGAATTTCGTTTATCTTGCTTTAAGAAAAACCATTCGTTTATTTTGAAATTCGTTTTGTAGAAAACATTTTCTCATTTTATTACGTGAAAGAGCTCGAAACCTAAATCCCGAGATCAGTGACAGAGTCGCCACCCGGATCAGCTCATCTGGGAAATTCCGGTACAGCTCCCTACCGAGTATAGACTGCTGTACCTAATCCAGAGATTCAGGGTTCGGACAAGTCCCTTATTTCACGTCTAATCAAAATAAATTTGGTCAATATTCTTTGATGATATCTTACACTTCTAGAGTTGATTTTTATTGCATTAAGTTAAACACATAGCGCGCACACAAATAAAATAAAATAAAGCAGTAAATAATTAAATTATTACAACCGGATCGAATAAAATAAAAATTCACTTTACAACCGCCTAAAATACACGGATAAATCTATTAAATACATCCAAAATAAAAATAAAAGGCTGCAAAACAGAGGGTTAGCACAATTTATATTGCACACATAAATAGGACTCAAATCAGGACAAAATTGGGAATTTTAGGTAATGGGGGCATGCATTTAGGGGATAACCGGGTCGACCCGATTGGTCGGACCGATTAGACCAGGAAAACGGTTTTGAAACGCCCTGTAATTTTATGCTTGAAAATCAATTTTTGGAAAACAATTGGCTCAGTTACATGCAAATTTACATTTTCGTGGGTCTGTTATCCCGGAATCCATGGTTCCGTTCGTATGGATTCCTAAGTTTAACATCCATCTAAGGTCCAAAACGCAATAAACACACCAAAAACATTTATTAAAATACCATTTTATTTGTTTTCAATATTTTTCGGGGGCTTATAGAGTTTGGGGGTCCACTAACGCTGGACTATAGATTCGGTTTATATAAAATAACCCTGAAAATTAGAAAATAAACCCCGGGAAACTTGAAAATATTACTATCTGTATGTACAAAAAATTCAAAAACCGGTGTTAAAATGACGAACGAATATTTATAAGCCGAAATATATCAGATCAGAATGTGTATAAATGGAAAACTGGCTATTTTCGGCTTGTCGGGACAGATCGGGGAGCTGTCCCTAAAGAACAGAGCCGTACGGCTCTAGTTTTAGAGCTGGCCGGCTCTGTTCTAATTAAACGAGAGCCGGCCGGCTCTGTTTTTAAAGAACAGAGCCGTACAGTTCTATTCGGGTAGCCAGTTTTTCGGAATTTTAAAAACAGAGAAAAATCACATGAAAAATGCAATGAACACAAGTTTAAGGCCTCTCAGAGTTTACCTTGGTGTTGTTCCAGTGTATTAGATACACAAGAACGGTTTGAAAATCAAGAACGTAACTCGAATCCTCAAATATCCCGAAAATCCGAAAGTTTATCCGAACGAATCCGAAATAGAATCGAGAATCGTTGTGAACCGATGAGTAACCTCCAGAGTGTGTAGTTGTGTGCTTAGGAATTTAGTTTCTTGACCATAACTCTCTAAAACCTAAAATTCTCTCCTTTTCTTTTCTTCTCTCTCTCTTTTTTTTCTGTGTCTTTTTTCCTTCTCTCTGTCTTTCTCCCCTTCCCTGTGTCTTTCTCCCCTCCTTTTTTTTTTCCTATTATTGTTCAATCATTTTTCAAAATCTCCTCCAGACAAAATAATTTCCAAAATTAAATGCGTCGATTAATTGTTTTTGTTGCTTTTTACCAAATTTCGTAGACTTGGGACATGTTGTGACACTTCTGCCCGCCCATCACAGCCGGCCGGCTCTAGTTTGCAATAGAGCCGGCCGGCTCTAGTTTGTGAACCAGAGTCGGCCGGCTCTATTCCAGAGCCGACCGGCTCTGGTTTAAAAACCAGAGCCGTCCGGTTCTAGCTAGAGCCACGGCGACATTTCGATTATCTGACGCATACACTAAACCTTGAAAATCACTCGAAGGATCCGTTTTACGGTGGTTTCGGATTGCGGATAACTTCATTTTCGGAGAATTTGAGATGTTTCGGGTAACATTCTGCGCTTTTCTATATCCGAAGGTAATAAGGGTTCTCATCACTGAGGTCGGGAAAACCCGTGCTCACAGGTTGCCCCTCGCGAGATCAAAGTCGACTAGATCGGTAGCTTACGTCAGATTCAAGTTTTGGTCTCGCGATTGAGAGCGCGGTGAGTAAAACAAAGAAAAGCGCACCTGATATCCCTTGTGGGGGTACGGAGTTATCGACTCACTGTGGTAGAGTGTGCCCATAATATCGACTCGCTGTGGTGGAGTGTGCCCATGATATCGACTCGCTGTGGTGGAGTGTGCCCATAATATCGACTCACTGTGGTGGAGTGTACCTGTGGTATCGACTCGCTGTGGTGGAGTGTGCCCATAATATCGACTCACTGTGGTGGAGTGTGCCCATAATATCGACTCGCTGTGGTGGAGTGTGCCCCTAATATCGACTCGCTGTGGTAGAGAGTGCCCGTGATGATTTTTAACTTTTCTCCGTGTGGTGGAGCAACCAACTTATACTGTCTTCTCCATGTGGTGGAGTAACCATATAGAATTCTCTTTTCTCCGTGTGGTGGAGTGAACCGTTGGAATCGAGTCAAAAATACGTATTTATTCCTTGATCGATAATTTTGGAAACAAAAATTTTTGCCCCTTCGATCAAGAATAAATATGGTTTAGTCACTTCTCCTGGACATCTGTAAAAATGAAAAATACCCTTCTCGGGATTAAGTCGGACTAAATTAAAAAAAATTCAAAAAAAAATCTTAGAAAAAGTAAAAATTGGAGGGACCGGAGCGCGGCGGATTTGTCTTTTGAGACAGAGCCGGCCGGCTCCAAAACAGAGCCGCCCGGCTCCGACTAGAGTCGGCCGACTCTAGCGTGCCAAGCTAGAGCCGGCCGGCTCTAGTTGGGCGGCCCTAGTGGGTTCAAAAGGGTGTTTTTGCCCTTTTATTCACTCATCTCACCTTTCTTTCTTCAATTTCTTTCTCTAGAAAAAATTTTTTCTAGCATTTCTTGTCAAGATGAGGAAGATGAGGAAAGGTGTGCTCCCTAATGCTCCTACCCAACCTCCATCCCATGTGGGATACACATTACCTGAGGGTGAGTTTTTTCTGTCCACTGAATCTACAGTGGTGGTATACGGCTTGCGGGAAATGGTTCCTTATTATGGGATCGGGAGAAAAGATCCAGTGCCCGTAACTTTGAGCCCCTCCACGCACATTATTCAAGATCTGGTTAGTTTTTTGCTTAATTTTTCTTTTTGTCCATTTTTTTGAATTTCAGCAAAAATATGCAAAATTAGACGAGATTATATGAAATTGATGCATGTTTAGAGTAGATTTTGCCCCTAGGAAACTTAATTGATGATTTAAAGTTGGTTAGAATCGATTTTAGTGTGCAAAATGGCAAAAACCAAACTTGAAAACCTGGTTTTTTCCGGACAGAGCCGGCCGGCTCACCGTTAGAGCCGGGCGGCTCTGTTCCCGGTTCTGGCGAAGAACAGAGCCGGCGGGCTGTGTTCTATCCAGAACCGAACCGACCGGCTGTGGTTCAGCCTGGCGGTTCGACCGTTTTTTTTAATATTTATTTATTTATATATACATATATATATATATTTTTTTTATTTATTACTGGGAATAACCCGTGTTCATAAGAACCTATCCCGTGGAAGCGGTGCACGGTTCACTTTTAATTCGAATAAAATAACTAATATAACGATGTATACTACAAGGACGAACTGGAATAAAAGAAGCGATGTTTCGGAATCCACAGTGATTGAAATGTAGAGATTAGAGTTGGAAAAAAAAGAATGTATAAAATGAGTTGGAATGGAGATGTATATATACTCGCAGTCTCCAACGGTCCTGTGACCGTGGAAAGTGTAGCCATTGGGCGCCATTTCAACGGTCACTGAGCCGTTGGACGTGCGGGATTTTTTTTTTTGTATAAAAAAGATGCAAATTATAAGTGATTGAGAAAACTCCCTAATTATCGTTTTTGCAGGGGCAAAAAGATAACCGGGGTGCCGGTTCTGTGTCCGATGCGCTAATTTGGTACAGGAGACTCCCTGACAAGGTGCGGGAGTTGGTCGAGTTAACCGGGTTGGATCGGTTTATTTGTTCTATGTGTGAGACTCCACCTCGGACGAGCAGGGGCTTGCTGATGGCGCTTCTTGAGCGGTGGATGGATTCCACCCACACTTTCCATTTCCCGATCGGAGAGTTTACGATCACACCCGAGGACTTTGTTGCTATCACGGGATTATCTATTGGCGGGCGCACCGTTGAGTTCAATTAGACCTTTGGGCGAGAAGGTTTTAAGCCCGACGTGATTGCCATGTTGATCGGCTTGACTCCCGCAGGCAGGCGGATCCAGGGGAGCACCTTGAGAGATTATTGGTTGGGTAGACAGGACAGCCTTGCTGAGGGTTCTGCATTCTCCCTTACTGATGTGAGACGCTATACTCGAGCGTTCCTTCTTTACGCTTTGATCACTTTGCTGTTTCCCACAGGACAGAGTGACCTAAACCTTACCATGCTCCCCTCTTTAATACAGTTGGAGGACGTGGGGAGCTTGAGTTGGGGGCGAGCCGGGCTAGCCCAGTTATATTACGGTCTCAATGTCTGCGCCCGCGGAAGGCAGAAGGAGGTGAAGGGCGCGTGGATTGTCCTTCATGTGAGTCTCTCCTCTTTTTTTTTTTTTTTTTTTTGAAAAATTAATTCTCTCTTTTTATTGTGTAGATCTGGGCGTATGAATACGCTTTCGTTCCTCAGCCAAAGTTGGCTATATCGACCAATGCTGAGATTCCTGATTTCCCCCGGTTACGGCGGTGGCTGGGCTTTAGTTGGAGTGAGTTGGACACCGACATTTGGGCATGCCGCCAACTCTTGGCAGGCATGAGCTTCGAGCAGGTAAAATTTTTAAATTTTTTTTTTACCTTCGTCTATCTTTAGGTGATTAAGGAGCCTTGGGGGCATGCTGCGTGGTTCCCAGAGCTTTTCGATGCTTGGAGGCTATCACCTCGGCGATTCGTTATGGAGAGCCCCGTTAGCCTTGAGTGGTATCTTGGGGAGAGAGTCTCTGATTGGCGTGCTGGTCCCCACGAGCGTAGGATACCGCCTGCACCTCCCGTCGGATTGTTCTGGCCACACCTGCTACCGGTGGAGGAACATCAGGATCTGTTTGGGTCCGGTTACACGGTTATGGGGGATGATAGCGACTATCTCGAGTTTGTCAGGACACAGCTTCTTTCCCCCACCGTGGATGTACCACAAGAGGATGCGCCAGCTGAAGTATGTCTTTGCTTTGCTCTTAGCTTCTGCTTGTTTGAGATTATTCTGCTACATGCTAACTAATTAATTAATTTTTTTTTATTTTTTTTTATTTTTTTTTTCAGCCATCTGAGAGGGGTAAATGCCCTCGTGCATCGTCAGGTAGGTGTTCCAGTGGTCGTGGGTCTGGGACTTCCCGCGGCAAGGGAGATGGAGGTTCTTCTGCTCACACAACTGTATTCGGAGGCGACACCGAGCCTGTCACTTCGATGATGCCCCCTACTGGCTTTATTTCAGGTCATCTGGAGTACAGAGCTGAGCTTTGGGTGATGCTCCATAATGCGGCGGGGGAACTCTACCGCGCTGAGTTGTACACTGAGCAATACCCTCCTTCTGCTTATGATCCACCAGGCGCGACCCATGTGAGTATTTCTATCCCTGCTTAACTTCGGACTATCCTTGTTGCCATTGGCTTAAACCGTGCACTGTCCTTTGTACAGATTCCAGTACCACAGGCGACGCTCTGTATCAAGCGACTTCTGCGTTCAAAGCCCTCTCACTTCGGGATAACAGCGTCATGAATGTACGTACCTGTGTCAACATGTATATATGCATGTATGTATGCTTCAAATGCATGTGCACGTGTATGTATGACATGATGCTCATTTTGTTTAACTCTGTCTCAGGTTGCACTTGCCGCTCGCCGTTGTGAAGAAGTCCGCTTAAGAGCGGAGATAGAGAATATGCAGAGGTATATGAGAGCAGAGAGGGAGACTATGCAGAGGTCTATTTCGGATCTCACGCTCAGGAATGATACTCTTCATACTCGGTTGGACGACTGGGAGTCCGGTCGGTGTTTCTTTGGTGATGGCGTCGAGTCCCAGGATGAAGAGGATCACGATTCGACTGACGGAGGGCAGTCGTAGACTTTTATTTTATAGCTTTCTGTTTGATGTAGTCTGTCTGTAAGCCTGGATTTTATGCTACTATGTATCCTACTTATTTATTTATTTTTATTTTTATTTTATTTATTTATTATTATTTATTTATTATTTTTATTTATTTACTTTTTTTTTGTTTTTTTTTAGGTAGGTATAACGACATGTGATATGTAAGAAGTTATAACGACATATATGCACCAAACAATCTGGATTGCGATTAAACTTGGAACGTTTAAACGAACAGAATCACACATTCATTCATCCATTCATAAATAATGTTTTAGTACAATGTACATCAAATGATGAAATGAAACTATGGACAGAATCATTGATGGTATACATCTCGAATGAACTCATGCTTGCCACCAGCTGGTCTTTGTAGATTTTCCAGGTGGTGGTCCTCACCTCTCTGTCTTAACTTTTGCATGGATCACCTTTTTGGTTTTCAATCCATCAGACTGTCCTAATTTTTGGCATGGATCGCCTTTTCGATTTTCAATCCACCGGACCTTTTTTTTTTACACGTAATAATGTTTCAGCTTGTCTTGGTTGATGGGGTTGACAAATTCGTTCCCGTCCATATCTATGATTTTCACAGCACCTTTAGACAGCACCTTCTTCACCACATAAGGACCTTCCCAATTCGGCTTAAATTTCCCCCGTACATCATTGTGGGTCTGTTTCATCTGTTTGAGTACAAGATCACCGGCTTTAAGAGGGCGCTTCAGATGGCGGACTCTACCATTATAAGCTCGGGCCATTCGCTGCTGATACATCTGTAGACGGTCCAAGGCTTGGAGTCGCTTTTCATCAATGAGAGCCAACCGTTCGTACCGTGTCCGCATCCATTCCGATTCAGGTATCCGTGCCTCCATCACCATCCTCAAAGATTTCAGCTCAGTTTCAACGGGCAGTGTGGCCTCCATTCCGTAGACTAATGAGTAAGGTGTCTCACCAGTTGGGATCCTGATACTCGTCCTGTATCCGTACAAAGCGAAAGGTAGCTTGTCTGCCCAATCTCTGTACGTAACGACCATTTTGGCCAGGATTTTCTTGATGCTTTTATTGGCTGCCTCCACTGCCCCGTTGGCTTGTGGGCGATATGGTGAAGACTTATGGTGCTCAATCCCTTTGTCTTGAAACAACTGAGCTGTTACCCCTTGGAACTGAACACCGTTATCCGTTACCACATGGTGTGGGACTCCGTACCGGGCAAAGATATTCTTCTCAATGAACTTAGACATTTTCTTGGCCGCGAGGTTCGCAAAAGATTCTGCTTCGGCCCACTTCGAGAAATAATCTATGGCCACAACAATGAAGCGGTGTCCATTTGATGCCGGCGGCCTTATCTCTCCAATAATTTCTATCCCCCAGACAGCGAACGGCCAAGGAGTCGAGGACGTCTGAAGTTCGTGTGGGGGAAGATGGCTAATGTCTCCGTATATCAGGCATTCATGGCATCTTTTTACCCTTTCAATACAATCGGCTTGTAGTGTGAGCCAAAAGTACCCTTGCCTCAGAATTTTCTTTGCTAAGGCTAAACCGCTTATGTGTGGACCGCACGTTCCCGCATGAATCTGATCTATCACTACCTTGGCTTCTCTCTCGGTTAAACATTTCAGTAGTAAGCCATTCGCGGTTCGCTTGAAAAGTTGATTCTCAAAAATCCTGAATTGCACTGCTAATTTCCGGAGGGTAATCTTATCTGCTTCAGTGGCATCCTCGGGGTATGACCCTGTCTGAAGAAACTGTAAAATGTCATCATACCAGGGACGGTCTTCTATCACAGCCACCATGAAATTTTCTGCTCTGTAGTATGGACTTTGTGATACCTCCAACACCATTGGCCTAATCGGTTGTTTTTGAGGACCTCTCCATATGGACGACAGCGTGGCCAAAGAATCTGCCATTTGATTTTCTTCCCTAGGTACGTGTCTGAATTCATACTTCCCGAAGAGTTTGATCTTTTCCTGAACGGCTTCGAGGTAGGGTCGAAGGGACTCTTCTTTGATTTCCCAATCTCCAGTGATTTGCTTCACGACTAATGCCAAATCTCCGATGATAAAGGTTTCATGAGCTCCTAGAGTAATCAGGGCGTCAATTCCAAATAAGCATGCCTCGTATTCTGCCCCATTGTTAGTTACAGGAAAATCCAACTTCTTGGCTAGGGGAATGACTTCTCCATCAGGTGTCCTGATGATCACGCCTAATCCTGCTCCATGCTTATTCACAGCTCCGTCGAAGTACATAATCCATCTATCCGGTTCTGCTTCTACCGCTGCCAACTGTTCATCTGGAAATTCTAGGTTCTCCACGTAATCTGAATCAACTGGTTGATTCGCCAAAAATTCAGCCACTGCCCTTCCTTTGATCGTCTTTCGTGTGAGGTATTCAATGTCGAATTCTTATAATAGTAGCAACCATCGTGACAACTTCCCTGTTAATGCTGGAGTTTGGCATAGATACTTCATCGGGTCAACCTTGGCCACTGCTTGAATCTTATAAGATTGAAAGTAGTGTCTGAGTTTCTTTGTTAGCCATACCATTGCAGTACAAGTCTTCTCTACAACAGCGTATCGAGTCTCATAATCCAGCAGCTTCTTACTCAGATAATAAATAGCATTCTCTCGGCCATCCTCTCGCTCTTGGACCAGCATTGCCCCAACCAATGCATCTTCGATGGCCAAATAGAGGATCAAAGGCTTTCCTGGTACTGGAGGCCTCAAAACTGGAGGATTCATCAAGTAGCTTTTAATCTTATCAAATGCTATCTGACATTGTTCATTCCATTCTACCGGCTGGTTTTTCTTTAGAAGCTTAAATATTGGTTCACAAATCGTTGTCAACCTCGCAATGAATCGGCTGACATACTGTAGTGATCCCAGGAATGACCTTACCTCCTTCTCCGTCTTGGGCGCAGGCATATCTCTGATGGCTTTGATCTTGTCCAGATCCATCTCTATACCTCTTTGACTCACAATATGCCCTAGAAGTTTTCCCGATGTTACTCCAAACACGCATTTCTTCGGATTTAGATGTAGATTGTACCTTTCAATTCTAGTCAGAAATCTATCCAGGACGGTAGGATGCTCTTCCCGCGTCATCGATTTGACTAGCATATCATCGACATACACTTCTACCTCCTTGTGGATCATATCATGCAAGAGCGTCGTGACGGCCCGCTGATAAGTTGCCCCGGCATTCTTCAACCCGAAAGGCATGACCCTGTAGCAGTAAACCCCCCATTCTGTGATGAAAGCCGTTTTCACCTTGTCGATTACATTCATCAAAATCTGATTATACCCAAAGAATCCATCCATGAAAGAATACATAGATGCCCTAGCTGCACTATCAATCAAAACATCGATATGTGGAAGTGGGAAGTCATCTTTGGGAGATGCCTTGTTAAGATCTCTGTAATCCACGCAGACCCTTACCCGACCGTCCTTCTTTGCAATCGGTACGATGTTGGCCAACCATTTCGAATATTCCACAACTTCCAAAAACTTCGCTTTTATCTGCTTGGCCACTTCTTCCTTAAACTTTTCTGCCCATTCCAGTCTGAGTCGTCTGAGTTTCTGCTTAATAGGCTTCATTTTTGGATCTGTTGGGATTCTGTGTTCTGCTATTTCCCTATCAACCCCAGGCATGTCATCATAAGACCAGGCGAAAGCTTTGACGTGTTTTTGCAAGATTTTTATTAGTTCTTTTCTCTCATCAGGCATGAGGTCCTTCGAGACGGATACCATCTTAGGTTCATCATCTGTCCCTAGGTTCATTTCATGCAATGATGCATCATGTATGCTAAAGACATTAAATGAATGTTTGTATGTATGCACAGTTCCATCAGGAAAAACATCACACAAGTAAGCAAAATCAGATTTAATTGCATTATGTGCCTTATAGGCAGAGTTGTTTACATCAAATGTAGAAAAAGAAGATACATCAAAGTGATTTTCCCCCTCCACATGCGAAGGGTCTTCGCTTGCAGCAGCTTCATCCACTTCCTCGAACAAAGCTCCCAGGTTGTTTTCCAAAGACTGCTCCTCGTCAACAAACAAGCTTTTCTCAATCATCTTTGCTTTCCCGGCCATCATTATCTTGGCCAATTCCTTCACAGCCTGACTCATTAACTCCTCCTGAGTTTTTGGCATAGCCACCTATTCTAATTTAGACCCTGCAGTGGCTTTCATAAGAGCAGCCAGTGCCTTAGTAATAGCTGCAATAGCCTCTTCAGCTTCCTTACCCTTGGGACCCACTTTTCTAGAGGACTCTCCCTTGACCGTGGTTCCAGTTTCAACTTGGCTAATCGCTGTCTCTTCCATCCTTACAGCTTTTCCCTTGTCATTTTCGGTCTCAGTACGGAGCATACTAACAATCGGTTCCACCCCGTATTTTCCGAAGTCAACAACATCCGAAAAAATCTCAAATTCGGGGAACCATTCCCCTTCCATTTCCACCGACTCTGAGGTCCCATCATAGACCTTTTCAGATGGACGAATAAAAGTGTCTACCAAATTCATAGACTTCTTGCTCGGGTTGCCTCCTTTCTCATGATAACCAAGTCCGCATTGACGATACTTTCCGGGTGCTATGTCAAACTTGGGGATGCCTTGTAGCCTCACTCCCAAGCCCTTGCCAGGATGAAACTTTTGCTTGGCGAAATATTTATGTATCCAATCTGGTAATTTTGGATCATCATCCCCTTGTTTCATCACAACAACTACCTGAAATCCCGTCATCAGCTGTTCCTCAGTACTTAGGGCTGCTACCGCTGATGGCTCATCTGCCTCTATTGTCACCACCTTTCCTCCTATGAAGAATTTGACTTTTTGATGCAGGGTTGAGGGTACACCTCCTAGGGTATGGAACCAAGGCCTTCCTAGGAGAAGCGAAAATGTGACGGGGATATCGATAACCGTGAATAGTACATTTGACTTAACCTCTCCTACACTGACCTCGGCTTCAAAGTGATAGAGTAGCCCATTATGCTCACACAAAGGTACCAATCATTGATCTTCTACTGTCATCATATGCCCTGATCACTGTGCTAGAACTGCCGAGAGCCTCGACTTCAATGGCCAGATAAGGCAAAACTTTTAAAGGACAAATATTAAGAGCTGAACCATCATCGACCATCACGCACAGTATGGTCTTATCCAAAATCTACACTTTCAAATATAGAGCCCTATTGTGGTTCACACCCTCTGGTGGTAGATCAAATACTCCAAAGCTGATTTCTTGGGCCTTGTTAGCCCTCGGGTCAATTCCCTTTATCATTGCACAAACTTCATCCGGTGACATCATGGGAGTTGCCGCCATCTCCATCAACTGCTTTGCCACCGCCTCGTGATGTCTCTTAGACTCCATGAGGAGGTGCCAGATGCTGACCCGAGCCGGTGTCCTCTTCAGCTGAACCACCACTTCATCTTCTTCCCCTTTATCTACTGGAGTATCATTCCGTACCGACGTTGTGTTCCTTCTTGGGGGTGTGGAGGTAGTGCACTGAGGGGTTGATAAAACCTACCGCTCCTCGTGACGTGCATCACTGGCCCGTCCTTTTCTATCATAGTCCCCCTTTTTGTCTCTACCGGGTACACAGGCTTCGACTCTTGCACCTTGAATTCCTCATAATCATCATATGCTTTAAAATCGTCCAAATTGACAGGACCTGCTTTATCCCTTACTGCCAAGCTCTGTTCTTCAATGGCCACCGGCTTCTCCTCCATTTCTACCAGCATGGTTTGCACACTCGGATTTGCCTCAATTATTTGGGCGAATACATAATTAGCTGGCAGAGCTGACTGCACCATGTTCACCTGATTTGTGAAGGTAGGGAGTGGGTTTTTCTATACATTCGGCTTCAAGTTCGGCTCCACAATCTTGCCATCTGTGACTAGTTGTTTGATGGCTTTCATCAGTTAGGTGCACTCATTTGTACGGTGAGCCACCATCACATGGTAGGAATAAAAATTCTCCTTATCAGCTGCTGTAGGAGGGACATAAGGTTTCATACTCTGCAACAGGCCAGCCTTCCTACATTTGGCAAATATAAGGGCCAAGGATTCAGCCCACGGATTGATGGGTCTCTGAGGCATCCTTGTTTGGCCTCCTTGAATCACCATCGCCACATCAGCCTCTCTTGCTTGCTCTACTGCTGCTGCTGTATTTGAGACCAGCTTAGAACCAGTCCCTATTGGAGTAGATGAGGAACCACCAGCTTTATATCCTTAAGTGTATCCCCGACTTCCCCGGTAAGCAATCACATTCTGCTTGTTTTGCTGTTCCTCTTCATCATATCTTTCGACCTATTTTGCGAAATCCACCTCGTTAAAGGAATGGAACCTATTTAACTTCATTTTCTCCTTATAGGTTGGCAAACTACTATCCATAAGCTTCACGATGAGGGATTCCAACTTAGGAGCTCCATCCACCAACACTTGAACATCCATCCACCTCTTGTAATAGGCCGAGAAGGATTCATTGGGCCTTTGGCGGATTCTTTCCAAGTCTTCCAATGTGGTTTCAACCTGGGTATTATAAGCGTACTGCTTCACAAATGCCTCCGACAGATCCTCCCAAGTGGACCGAGTATGGAGTGGCGTCTTCAGATACCACTTGGTAGCTGCACCCCGCAATGTAGTTGGGAACAAATTCAGGAGATGGACTTTCCCGATCCCTAGACTAGACATAATCCTGACATAGCTGTCTAGATGAGCTTCTGGAGGACCTTCCCCAGTATACGGGGGCAAATAGGGCATCTGAAATCCAACCGGGAGTGGCTCTCCTCCCTCAGTAAAAAAAGTGGATGGATCTGCACATTTGACAGGCTGATAATGCACCATCTCTTTCAACTTTGGCAGTAGTGCTTCAAAATCAGATAATTTTTCCTTAAGACGCTTTTCAGCAGCAATCTCGATTGAGGCCTCCCTCGCCCTTTCAAAGGCTTCATCTTCTCCGGAATGATGGTCAATCTCCTTAGGTGGGATGATCACTCTACTACTTCCTAGCGCATTCCTTCCTAGATTCGGGACTCCTTGGACAACATTTCCTTCATTCTCAACCGGACCCTGGTCTCTGACTGGTCGCACCCCCTGCCGCAGACATTGCGGACTGCACCTGCTCCCTGATGGTGTCCTTAAACTGATCGGAACTTAGAAAAGTTGCCATGAATGCATTCATATTGAAAGGAGGAGTCCCCCCTTTCCATCTTGGGCCATTTCAGCTCTATCGATTTCTCCCAGCACAAACGGACTATCAACCGGTAATGCTGGCAACTGTTCTGCAAACTCTTGCTCTGAGTCAGACCCCAATCCTTCTCTAGTTTCATCCATAGTGCTCGATTCCAATTGATCAATTTCTGACTCCACTCTCATTAACCGTTTCGAGGTTCTTTTCCACACTGCACATTTCAACAGAGGGTCAGGCGTAAGAACATGGTATGAACCTAGACTCAATTCCCTAAATGCCATACTTCACATGGATGTGGGATGATTGTGATGAGATGAAAATGTGTGCATGAATATGAATATGACATCTAATAAACTCTATTGTTCACTAAGCTTCGCGAGAATGTCCAATGCCATGCATAATGGGCGCGTGGAAGCCGTCACGCGGATAGAGTTTCAGCGCCTTTAGGACACCTAATGAAAAATGTGATGACGTCACATGTATGCCTTCACATGGACAAAGGTTCGGTGCTTTAGGAGCGATATGGTGATATGAAATGGTCGCGTTGGAATCGATCCACAGACGGAACTTCGACGCCTTTAGGGCATCAGACATGTTATGGTACATGAAACAAATCGCGTGTACAACGGCACACGAACAGAGATTCGGCATTCATAGAACACCTTGCGTGATTTAGGGATGTCATGAAATGCCCGTAGATGTGTAAGGATTCGGCATTCGTGAAACGCCTCAAATGATTGATAAGATGTCATGAAACAATCCGATGTGGATTACGACATGAGACGAGATTTTTAGAATCTCCTTTATTCTTAGATGAATGGTCATGATGTCATGAAATGGAGTTGTGCATCCCACTTACACAATCTCGAGCCTAAACCCCTTTTTGGGTGTCCTAATTAGCGTATTTTGGTAAGATGGTCAATGTAATCCAATACACCGACATCAAAGGGGAGTTTTGGGGTTTCCGGGATGAAATGTGATGAAAGCATTTGGCATTCTTGGGATGCCTTAATCTTAACCAAAATGAAATGGATGCATGCTTAAGTCACGCAAATGCAAATGGCTGCACAAAAACGTGGTTAAAAATGGCATACAAAATGGTGCATGTATGATTATGGGTGTGTTGATGCATAAAAACGTGTATGGCACATGAAGATAAGCATGGCTGCAAAAGATGTGGTTAGTGTAAATGTCACACGGGTGATTAATATATTTACACACGAAAAAAAATGAAATGGCTGTACGAAAGATGTGAGTTAGTGTCACACAAATGTATTATGTGTGGCGTGCCATGTTCATAAAAAGAACTGATGATGGTATGTTATGATGGGATAAAAATCACATAGCACGTAGCATGCGAAACGTATTCCTCCAACTTTATCCCTCCAATCGTGGTCAACTTTTGAAGATTCTAACCGAGTCCTAGGAGGGGTTCACTTTAATCATCAACCGGGGATGACAAAGGCACGTCTTATAATATTCAAGCAATTGTTTTGGTACCTTAAGGGAATCCCACTAAGGTCGTCTATATGAGTTCAGTCCAAAGTCGGGATAACATCAAGGCTCCCATAGCAAAATATACTCCTCACTTGTCCCCACTCAAGGGTCCGATCGAAGGGGTTCGTACGAGGCTATGGGTGGTGTTTCGTATTCACGCCCCCAAGACCAAGAGGAACTTAGGCGACACTTCAACAATTCACCGGGCTAAATATTGGATACTTAACCTAATGCAAGTATGTCTAACTAAAATGCAAAAATAAAATACCATGCAGGAATCATCCACCTTATTTTGATTAGACATATTTCAGGGCTTGTCAAATTCTTTTAAGTTCTAAGAAAACTTTTGTAGAAATCCCCAGCAGAGTCGCCACTGTGAGCGGATGACCTTTTTTCTTCTTTGGAAAAGCAGACGCGGGGGTCCGAAAAGAAATAGTTTTTTTTATATTCTTTCTTTTTCATGGTGAGATTTGGAAAAATCGAATTTCGTTTATCTTGCTTTAAGAAAAACCATTCGTTTATTTCGAAATTCGTTTTGTAGAAAACATTTTCCCATTTTATTACTTGAAAGATCTCGAAACCTAAATCCCGAGATCAGTGACAGAGTCGCCACCCGGATCAGCTCATCCGGGAAATTCCGGTACAGCTCCCTACCGAGTATAGACAGCTGTACCTAATCCAGAGATTCAGGGTTCGGACAAGTCCCTTATTTCATGTCTAATCAAAATAAATTTGGTCAATATTCTTTGATGATATCTTACACTTCTAGAGTTGATTTATATTGCATTAAGTTAAACACACAGCGCAGACACAAATAAAATAAAATAAATAGTAAATAATTAAATTATTACAACCCGATCGAATAAAATAAAAATTCACTTTACAACCGCCTAAAATACACGGATAAATCTATTAAATACATCCAAAATAAAAATAAAAGGCTGCAAAACAGAGGGTTAGCACAATTTATATTGCACACATAAATAGGACTCAAATCAGGACAGAATTGGGAATTTTAGGTAATGGGGGCATGCATTTAGGGGATAACCGGGTCGATCCGACCGGTCGGACCGGTTAGACCTGGAAAACGGTTTTGAAACGCCCTGTAATTTTATGCTTGAAAATCAATTTTTGGAAAACAATTGGCTCAGTTACATGCAAATTTACATTTTCGTGGGTCTGTTATCTCGGAATCCATGGTTCCGTTCGTATGGGTTCCTAAGTTTAACATCCATCTAAGGTCCAAAACATAATAAACACACCAAAAATATTTATTAAAATACCATTTTACTTGTTTTCAATATTTTCCGGGGGCTTATAGAGTTTGGGGGTCCACTAACGTTGGACTATAGATCCGGTTTGGATAAAATAACCCTGAAACTTAGAAAATAAACCCCGGGAAACTTCAAAATATTACTATCCGTATGTACAAAAATTTCAAAAACCGGTGTTAAAATGACGAACGAATATTTGTAAGCCGAAATATATCAGATTAGAATGCGTATAAATGGAAAACGGGCTATTTTCGGCTTGTCGGGACAGATCGAGGAGCTGTCCCTGAAGAATAGAGCCGTACGGGTCTAGGTTTAGAGCTGGCCGACTCTGTTCTAATTAAACTAGAGCCGGCCGGCTTTGTTCTTGAAGAACAGAGCTGTACGGCTCTATTCGGGTAGCCAATTTTCCGGAATTTTAAAAACAGAGAAAAATCACACGAAAAATGCAATGAACACAAGTTTAAGGCCTTTCAGAGTTTACCTTGGTGTTGTTCCATTGTATTAGATATGCAAGAACGGTTTGAAAATCAAGAACATAACTCGAATCCTCGAATATCCTGAAAATCCGAAAGTTTATCCGAACGAATCCGAAATAGAACCGAGAATCGTTGTGAACCGATGAGTAACCACCAGAGTGTGTAGTTGTGTGCTTAGGAATTTAGTTTCTTGACCATAACTCTCTAAAACCTAAAATTCTCTCCTTTTCTTTTCTTCTCTCTCTCTCTTTTTTCTGTGTCTTTTTTCCTTCTCTCTGTCTTTCTCCCCTTCTCTGTGTCTTTCTCCCCTCTTTTTCTTTTTTTTTTTATTATTGTTCAATCATTTTTCAAAATCTCCTCCAGAAAAAATAATTTCCAGAATTAAATGCGTCGATTAATTGTTTTTGTTGTTTTTTACCAAATTTCACAGACTTGGGACATGTTGTGACACTTCTGCCCGCCCATCATAGCCGGCCGGCTCTAGTTTGGAATAGAGCCGGCCGGCTCTGGTTTGTGAACCAGAGTCGGCTGGCTCTATTCCAGAGCCGTCCGGTTCTAGCTAGAGCCGTGGCGACATTTCGACTATCTGACGTGTACACTAAACCCTGAAAATCACTCGGAGGATCGTTTTACGGTAGTTTCGGATTGCGGATAACTTCATTTTCAGAGAATTCGAGACGTTTCGGGTAACATTCTGCGCTTTTCTATATCCGAAGGTAATAAGGGTTCTCATCACTGAGGTCGGGAAAACCCGTGCTCACAGGTGGCCTACCTCTACCGCCAGGATTGGAGACACTCGATGGGGTAAACCACTCATAGCCCATATGACCTTACATCGTGTTCTACGGTGGGGAAGTGTTTATCCGCTATGGGAGCCTGTACGACCCTTGTTTTGGCTTTGGCCCATATGTAATGGTCTAGTAACTTCCCCTAGGGTTACCAAAACATAAAATTAAATTGAATATTTGAGTATGCGCCTTTCGTATCCCCCGTTGATACTAAAGAGACCCAACACCTAGGAAGAATGCGAGACCAAGCGAAAGGAGAAATAAGGTTGGAAGGGAGAGCATACCTCTGCATGTGCTAATGTTTGTTCCATGGTGATTTCCCTTTTATCTTTTCATGAAGCACCCAACATGCATAATTATCCATGTGTCATTTTTAACCATATGTTGTAGGACCATCTTTAACTCGCATGCATGTGTATGGCGTTTGCGCTAACCACGTCTTCGTGCAGCCATGACATTTTACTCGCATAACATATATATACATATCATATGCCAACATCTTCATAGCATATACATGATATCAGTCTGTGTGTCATGCATATTTATTACATTTTTCTGCAGCCACTTGCATTTTGTGTAACATATACATCCATGTCATATCATTTCATTACACCTAATAACCGATGTTCCAAGAATTCCTATCATGATCATTTCATTTCATTTCATATCAGATACCTAAGAGTACCCGTGTTTCGCCCATGCACGGTTTGCACTCGACCATTTCACAAGTATAATGTCATTCAATATAAGACCACAATGGTCTTAGACCTGTCTCCGTGTGACGGTTCACACGATGCATCACATGACATCATATTTATCCATTGGTGTCCTGAGGCGCTGAAATTCTGTTTGCACATATCGGTTCATGCCGGACCGCTTCATAACATGGTGAAATCATTTGAAGTACTCCACGAGCATCAGTTTAGTACTCATATAGGGGCATTTCATAACATTATCAAAACTATGCAAGGTGTTCCACCAACACTGAACCTTTGTCCGTGTCCTCAGTGGCACGTGACTTTTCTATAAAATCTTCTCATATCATATGCCTCAAAAGCATCAGAATTCTGTTCATGGGGTAGTTCCTGTACAACCATGTCACTTCATGTCCTCAACTTACAAAGTGTCGAAATTCTGCCTGTGTGCTGGCTCACACATGACTATTTCACGATAATTCATTAGGTGCCCCGAAAGCGCCGACTTACTACCTGTGTGACGGTTCACACATGGTTTTCTTTGCATTATTCTTGCACAGTATCGGGCATTCTTAGAGCATCCGGAATAAACAACTTGTATCCATTATTGTCTTCATTCACGAAGCATCAAATGTACATAATCATCTCATGTCTTGTATAATCATTCCTAAGGCATCAACATTTGTGTAGCATTGATACTAACCACATCCTTCTGCAGCCATGATATTTTATTCCAATGTGCCATATACATATTGTGTTAATATTTCCATGAAACATGCAAGGCATTAATTTGTGTGTGTGTTAGATGTGCTAATCACATCTTTGTGTAGCCGCGATGCTTTGTTTGGGTGACATATGCATTCATTCCTTGCATGCATGACATCACCTTGTATGTCATGAATCCTAACCACGTCTCTGCAGCCACCTGCATTTTGTGTGACATGTGCATTCACAACATTTCATGTCATTACACTTGGTAAAGGACGTTCCAAGGATGCTCATGCTGATCATTTCATTTCATGACAGGTGCCCCAAAGTTGCCTGTGTTTTGCCTGTGCCTTGGCTTGCACTGGGTTATTCCTCCATATCATTCATTAGGTGACCATAATGGTTCTAAATCTATGCTCATGTGAAGAGTCACATGATAAGCATTACATTACATCTCATCTATCTGTCTGCTCCCGGTGTCATTGGGATACTGAGATCTCGCTTGTGTGTCATGATCCACGTCGGATTGCTCATGACATTATTAAATCATCCAGGGTATTCCATCAATATCCAATTACTACATATATAAAGGAGCATATCATGACATTACTAAACCATCTAAGGTATTTCATGAATGCCAAACTTTTGTCCGTGCCTCAAGTTACACTTGACTTGTCTATCACATCATTTCATGTTAGATGCCTCAAAAGCATCAGAACTCTGTCTGTGTGTCGGCAAACACATGACCATTCCATAACATTCATTAGATGCCTTAAAAGCATCAGAACTCTGTTCATGCATCAGCCATGTGAGACCATTTCATAATCCCCACTAGGAGCTCCAAAGGCACCGAACCTGCACCCATGTGTCGGTGCACATGCGAACTATCTGCATTGCCTTTTTGCATAGCATTGGGGCATCTGCGAAACGTCCAAAAAAAAGTCATACTCATTCATGTTTCCATCTGTCTAACATCATTTGTCCGCATCAACCCATGATCATTCCTCTCATTTATACATAAACATAAAGCGTTCCCCGAGCACTGAAACTCAGTCCGCGTGCCAAGCACGTTATCTCATATCATTTCATCACATAAAAGCCCAAGGTGCTCTTCGAGTGCCGAAAAGCCATTCGCATGTCAAGCACTTTATTCTATCTCACCTCATATCATGTTTCATCATCCAAGGTACTCCCTGAGTGCTGAAGATTATGTTAGGTCATTATGCCCACACACGCCACCATAGCATTTAACTTCCCTAGTAAGCAATGTCTTGCTTTGACCCATGGACACCCCAGTGTGTCATTCTTCCCAGGGGCATAACTATGCACCTTATCTCAACTTCCCTCACAAGCAATATCTTGCTTCGACCCGTGGACAGCCCATTGTGTCATTCTTCCCAGGGGCATAACTATGCACCCTATCTCAACTTCCCTCATAAGCAATGTCTTGCTTCGACCCGTGGACACCCCAGTGTGTCATTCTTCCCAGGGGCATAACTATGCACTCTATCTCAACTTCCCTCACAAGCAATGTCCGTGGACACCCCTATGTGTCATTTTATCCCTGTGGTGTATATTTATACACCACGCTTTACTTTAGCATGCATTATCCCCAATAGCATCCATGACATTTGTGTGTTTCTGTTCACGACATTGCATACATTTGGTCGGTTTTGAGTAGTATAACATCATATGACATCACATGACATCACGTGTGCAACTCACCATCCATGCATGTGCATATCACGTCACGCATATTCATGCATACATAGGTCCCTGTTTGGTATCTGCCATGCATACACCTACCGACATTGACAAGTGCTCTCATCAAGGGAAAGGACCTTAAGAATGGCCAGCCCACAGAACGCAATGCCATAGCAGATGTGGTGGAAGACTTTATCGCTTCACCCCAATTTCGGAAGGCTGTTAGGGAGGAAGCGGCAACAATGTTGAGAGAAATACTAGGGGATGATCTTGACAGAGTAGAGAGGCTGATGGCGAGATGCGCTGAGTTGGAAACACGGGTGGCAGAGCTCGAAGGGAAAACAAGAGGCATGGCGAGCATGGACTCCAATATTGGTATGGATAAGGAGCAGAACGCCAAGATTGCTAACACTCCTTCTCGACATCTCAGAAGGCCCTCTCATCCGAACTGGGGCTTACCAAGGTTGACCAATGAAGGAGAACTGAAGGGGCCTCTTGACACCAGTGCCAACATTGACCCTGTTTTGCCACATATCCGGAGCTCAGCTCCAGAAGATAGTGGAGAAATCACAGCCTCTGGGTCTCGTTCAGTGGCCAGACTATTCGCCATCTGTAGAAAGATGAGCCTATTACAGAGTGTCCGACCATATGTTGCACCAACACTAGAAAAAAAGGATAATTACTACAGCTATCATGTGATAGCAGGCCACCGAACTAATGAATGCGTCGGTCTATGAAGGAAGATCCAGAAGCTGGTCGACGAAGGAAAATTGAGGGTGCCGTCTGCCTCTAACGGGCGATCAGTGGTGAGCAAAGGGAGCACCATAGGGATTCCTTAATCCTCCCAGGGAGAGGAATATGATGAAGAGCTAAGAGGTCTGATCTGACAAGAACAGGGCAATGGTGCTGAAGCCAGGGCAGCGACTGGTTTGGGTAAAAAAAAATCATTACCCTTAGAGCCTTCCTTTATATAGGGGACTTGTTTTGTTTCCACGATGTATTGATATTATTTTGAATGCAATGCATTTTGTTATCTCCTTACTTATTTGGTGATTGCATGTATATGGCATTGCGCATGCATTTGATCATCTAACATGACATGTCAAACACGCATAATATCAAAATGCATGACATTAATCTGAAAGCTATAGGAAACTTAAAAGTGAATCTGGACCTATCCAAACTCTCTCTTAAAAGGTGAGCTGGTGAGATAAATAAAATGATACAATGGCACCACTTCCGCCTAGATATTTGCTGACTCAACTCAACAATCCTTCAAAGACGGTCCTATTCTTGCCCCAAAATTTCAACTGGAGTGGCACACGCGATGCCCAAACCATTCCAAACCGAAAGCCATCTTGGAAACTCCAAATACTACAAAAAAAGCCCTCCTTGAGGGACCCAAACTGAAGAAAGCCCTCCTTGAGGTAAAATCAAATTTAGAAAACCCTCCTTGAGGCACCCAAAATGAAAAAAAAAAAAAGAAAAAAAAACTTCCTTGAGGCAACTACACCCAAGAAATCCTCCCAGGGACACAACTTGACCCCATATCCCAAGGGGGCATCTTAAGCCAAGACCCTGAAACTAAAATTCCCAACCTCACCAAAATCCCCAGCCTGTGGGAAGTTCAAATGGCTTTCACCATCCTCATCACCTATCATGTGGGAAATGCTGAAGCAATTTTGGTCGTAGTGCATACATTATCTTGTTCGTGTGACATTCATATGTACATGACATTACGCATGCATTGTTCATCCAAAAAGCATATCAAACACATATGACATGCATGAATTTGAATGCAGTAAGAAAACCAACAGATGGTCATGGTTCGTGCTTGGTTCTTAAAAAAAAGAAAGAAAGAAAGAAAGAAAGAAAGAGCATATGCAGAGGAAAGGCTCATTCTAACAGTGCAGACGAATGACTTGTTCTCCTTCTTGCAGTGGGGCTCTTGCTACACATATACAGTCTTGCTATCTTCCTCTATTGAACATGACTTTGCCAATCTCTGCATGGTGTTGCAACAATGGTGGCACAAAAAAAGTTAAACCCAAAAGTACCTGAATTCTCCCCGACCAATTACCAATTAACCCGTCACTCTGACGTCAAACCACCTATTCCCTTGTTTCTGTTACCAAATTTCAATCCCCCTATCTACTACTCCAATCCCTTATCCCATCTTTATCCTTCATCCCTTGTACAGTTTTCTAATTCTTCCTATCCAAATGATGAAACCCTAGCAAACCCCGTTGAGTGCTTGATGAATCCGGGGATGACTCATCCATTACATGAAGTACCGGTAACGGTGAGTTTGATGCACACATACCTATCATAGCTAACACTGGAATATCTCATTGCATTAAATGGTAAGGTATGGTGCACTTCCTTGGCTTCAACTACAAGGCACTTTCCCTTTTCCACATTCCTATCTACCTTCCTCCTTCCTTTCATCATCCCTACATCTATTGTCCTTTCACATTTTCCCTTGAACTGATTCTGTGAAGCCTTGTTTTCCACCATCAATGGCTTCTAACAAGAAATTGAACCCTAATGCTATTCCATATCACATCATCCCATCACTAGAAAGATGGCAGGGCAGGTGATCACAACACTACCTCAATCAGTCTTTGTTTATCATCAACTTACACCAGATGGGGGATTCTCTTTCTATCTTGTTCCAACCCTCTTCAACCTGAACCCCTA
Organism: Euphorbia tirucalli; assembly: GCA_039660915.1. NCBI lineage: Eukaryota > Viridiplantae > Streptophyta > Magnoliopsida > Malpighiales > Euphorbiaceae > Euphorbia > Euphorbia tirucalli. Next base: position 55,167,068 of record CM077639.1, on the reverse strand, counting down.
AACCACCTATTTTGTAACCTCAGACTCCAAGAAGGGTTTAACTTTCATGATAGAGAGAGGATTTGAATATAAGCCTACTTCAATTAAGCTGGAGTTTGCCCATACATGAGCAACTACTGGTGGAACTCCTTAATGAACACCGCATGAAAGAGAATGAGAATAATGATGAGCAGTTCACAATAAGAGCTAGCCACTGTTCTTGTCTAGCAAAGTCCGCACTATAAGCCTATGCTGGGTTCCAAGGAAAAGAGGAGCTGGTGAGGCACTTTGAGAGGTCTATATTTGGGATGGTCACCCATCAGTAACATTCAGCCCAGTAAGAGATGGTTCTGTTGAGCAAAATGTGCTAAGAAATGGAAAAGAATGACATCTACCCCTGTGAACTTCACCAACAGTGTTGGAGCAACCAGGTTTTACAAAGCTTTCAACAATCATGAATGGGATGTTCCTATCAACAGGAAGACTTGCAAAGCCTGCTGTGCTAATATTCAGGGGAAAGTTGCATTTACCGATCATTTCAAGAACTCAGTCTTCAACTGCAATAGAAGTGACTACTTACCAGTGATTCTCTCACTTCCTAGCCATAGCCATACCCTGAAGGACTAAAAGCTGTGTCCATCTTTGGGAACCATGCGTGAATTGGAATCTAGGGTGAATTGAAGGCATGAATATAGCCTCCTACCTTAGGAGAATCCAGTGGTTAATTGGCCCCATCCCAGATTATCCGCTCATGGTGGTGCCTCTGTTTCGGTTACATGGTCCGATTAAACTGGGGCCATGGGTTGGAATTTCCTAATGCATTCACATTCATCATGTCATAGATGTTTTATATTCTAATTTGATGTTCAACATGCATGTGTCATGCCATTGCATGTAAATGTCCATGTTCAGGTTACCGCACGCAGCAAACCAGGTTTAATGAAGTGTTTCACATCCAAACACAAACCTCCAATGCTTGGGGCAGGTAAAGGCTAAACCATGAATTATCATCAAGGACAATCCTATCATGATCCCCAGCAGACTTATTAAAGCACATTCTTCAACTCTGAGGCAAACTAGTGCTGAGAGATCCACTTGGCTGGCACACTCTTATAGACTTGGTCATCGTTCATAAAAAAAAAACATAACAAAAACAACAACAACAATGATCTTCAACGAGAGAATCTCTGACACAGAAAACCGAAAGGACATGTTGGTAACAAGAAGGGAGTGACACTCAGGGGCAGTGTCACTTTTGATTTTCCTATCGCATTCATTTTGATGTCATCATAATGATACTAGGCATGTTTGATTTTCTGCTTACATGTTCATATTGCATACACTGTGCCATTGTATATAAACATCCATCAATAGGTCATTACATCCAAACCCACAGCTGCTTCAATGCAATTGTTTCTATGAGTGGCAGCTACCAGCTTGGTTGTACCATCCCCGACATCATTATCCCCTGCGGAGTGGTTCCCAGCAAGGCTCCCCATAGAATATCCAGTAAAATCCACAACAGGTTCCTCGCTAGGATTCTTCCCACTAAATCAGAAGCTCCAATAGATCTCCCTGTGAGATTAAATGGATTAGAATATTCCCCAGTGAAGTTCGCAACTAAAAAGATCCTCACTGAGTCAAAATCCTCGACAAAGTCATCTGATAGAAACAGTCCCCACAGGAGATCATCAGGAGTCACAAGTTCACTCCCAAGCATAGTACAGATACCAAACATATTATCAGAAGTATCATGACGCATGCATGTGCACACGAATCATGCATGCATTCATGCATACATGCATCAAACCACCTCAACCATGTTTGTCTTTGATCGAAGGGGTCATCTCGAGAAGAGATCCTTCCCAATTCAGAAAGGCCTAACCCAGAGTCATAGCATGCAAATCTGAGCCCTACGACTCCAAAACCTCAGGTATGAAAATTTTTTATAAATATCGAAGTCTTTCGTTCACGCCAATTACACCCCGAGAAGGGTATTTCTTGCCTTTAACAGGGATCTGGGGGCAAGACAACAATTAACCTCATGCTGCTTCTTCGCCACATAGAAGGGACAGTGCATCTTTTATTTCGACCTTGTCGTCACATAGACAGGGAAGAATCTCTGTTGAAGAACTTCTTGCCTTTAACAGGTATCTGGGGGCAGAACAACAGAACAGATCGTTCAACCTTTTCATCACATGGGAGAGGAAGAACATTCATTTCAATCCTGTCGTCACATGGGCAGGAAAGAAATGCCTATTGAAGAATCTTCTTGCCTTTAACAAGGATCTGGGGGCAAGACGACAATCAACCTAGTGCTGCTTCTTTGCCACATAGAAGGGATAGTGCATCTCTTATTTCAATCCTGTCATCACATGGGCAGGAAAGAAATGTCTATTGAAGAACTTCTCGCCTTTAACAGGTATCTGGGGGCAAAGCAATTCAACCGTATTTATTCTTGATCGAGGGGGTAAAAATTTTTGTTTCCAAAACTATCGATTAAGAGATAAATACGTGACTTAACATCAATCTCACGGGAACTCCACCACACGGAGAAGAACTCCAAGTTCGTGCTGCCTTTTTATCACATAGGAGAGACAATATGTTTCATTCAGCCTCTTCACCACATAAGGAGGGAAAGAATAATCATTTTAACCTTTTCACCATAAGGAAGAGCAAAAAAGTGTCTATTGAAAAAAAAAAAGAAAAAGAAAAAAGGAAGAGATGTATATTCAGTACTCCACCACATGGAAAAGAATTGAATCTCTTTACGGGCATGCTCCGCCACAGAGAGTCAACTTTATAGGCATGCTCCACCACAGAGAGCCAACACTACGAGCATGCTCCACCACAGTGAGCCAACGTCATGGGAGTACCCCCCGCAGTGAGTCAACTTGGAACCACGGCCGGCACCTCCAGCAAGGAACGACAGGTACATTTCCTTTCCTTCCTCACCGCACTCCCAGTCATGAAACCAAACTCAATCTAGGCTTTACAGCCCACAATAAACTAACTTTGGTCCCGCGAGGGGCAGCCTGTGAGCACGGGTTTTTTTCCCGACCTCAGTGATGAGAATTACTTAGTTACCTATGGATCGGACGAGTTTGAACGGGACTTGCAAGTGACCGAAATGCTGCCTGGAGAATCTCAAACATTCTGAAAACCAGGCTATCTGTGATCTGAAGCCCCGAAAAGATCTCTCGAATCATTTCCAGGGTTTGGTCTGCACGTCTGACTTTTTGAAATTCCACCTTAACTCTCAGAAGAACCAGGCGGCTCTGGTTTTTGAACTAGAGCCGGTTGGCTCTAACTAGAGCCATACGGCTCTAGTACAAACTAGAGCCGGCCAGCTCTAGTGGTCAAGAATAGTTGCTCTATAAAGCAGAGCAACTTGTCTTGACAGGCGAAAGTTTTGGCAGATTTTCAGAAAAATTTTAGTCTGTTGATTGATGGAACGAGAAGGAGAGAGGGAGAGAGAGAGGCAGATAAAAAGAAAAAAAATGAGAGAAGGAAGGGGGGACTTTTAGCTTTTGGGGGGTTCTCAAGCAGAAAAAAAAAAAAAGAAAAGAGAAGAAAAGAGAGAAAGAAAAGGAGAAGAAGAGAGACCGAGGAAAAGAGATAAAACAACTCCCACAAACACTCTCATCTAACCCTAAATCAATCCTCAAGCATTATTAACACAACCAAAAACCTTTACTCATCGATTTGGGATCATTTCGGCTTGGTTTTGGATCGTTCTGGGTCATCAAAGGATTCGACCAGTTGAGTTCCAGTGCACATTCCAAAGTTTCCAATCCATTTCTTGACGCTTCAAGCATCCAAACCATAATCCAGGTAAACTTTAAGAGGCCTTAAAACTTATCTGTATTGATTTTCTGTGTCTTTCTGTCATTTTTGCCAAAATCCGGAACTGGTGCTGCCCATCATAGCCGTACGGCCGTGTTCCTCATGAACATAGCCGGTCGGCTATGTTTCTAAAGAACAGAGCTGGCTGGCTCTGACCAAGAGTTGGCCGACTCTGTTCCTCATGGACAGATCCCCGATCTGTTCCAATCGGCCGAAACAACCCGTTTTCTATTTTGATTTTTCTGTTGGGATCATTTTCGGCCGAGGATCATTCGTATGCGTTTATATTTTGATTTTCTAACTATTGTTCGTGTGGATATCGGGGTTTTCAGTATTTCCCGGGGCTTATTTTCTGAGTTTCGGGGTCGTTTCATCCGATTCGGATCCATTGTCCAGCATTAGCGGACCCCCGAATCCTGTAAAATCCCCAAAAAATATTGAAAATAGCAAAGTGGTATTTCCATAAATGTTTTTGGTGTGTTTATTGCATTTTGAACCCTAGATGATTTGTGCATTTAGGAACCCATACGAACGGAACCCCGAGTTCTGGGATAACCGACCCACAAAAATAGAAATTTACATGAAACCGAGCCAAATGGTTTTCCAAAATTGATTTTCCAGCACAAAAATCCACAGGGCGTTTCAAAATCGTTTTCCAGGTCTAACCAGTCCAACCGGTCGGGTCGACCCGGTTACCCCCTAAATGCATGCTCCCAATCCTAAAATCCCAATTCTGTCCTGATTTGAGTCCTACTTGTGTTTATGATTTAAACTGTGCTAACGAATCTGTTTTGCAGCATTTATTTTTATTTTTACTGTATTTAATAGATTAATTCGCATAATTAGGTGGTTGTATTATTTTTAGATCCTCGTGTACCTAGGCGTTTGTAAAAGTGAGGATGAGAGTTTTTATATTTTATTTAATTTGGTTGTATAGTCGGCCTCTATTATTCTTTCGTATATTTGTGTGGATGGTTTAATTTCCCGCAATTTATTTTATGCATTTTTGCCTTAGCATCGGATTAATAAAATAAACAAATTGGGTTAGAGCAAGATAATAAATTGAATAAATATGGTTTTATAAATAATAAACGAATACAAGCTCGAGGTTAAGTAGGTAAGTTGCCTGAACCCTGAATCTCTGGATTAGGTACAGTAGTCTACGCTCGGTAGGGAGCTGAACCGAAATTTCCCAGATAAGCTGATCCGGGTGGCGACTCTGTCACTGATCTCGAAATTGAGGTTTCGAGGTCTTTGAGTTATAAAACGTAAAAACGTTTTCTACAAATGAATTTCCAAAATCTAATGAATAGTTTTCCCAACTCAAGATAAACAAAATCCCGTTTTCCACAAAATTCACCAAATCAAAATCCTCTTCCCCGGCCCTGTTTCGCTCGTGCTTAATCTATTTTTGTCGAAAAGGTCGTCCGCTCACAGGGGGATCGCCGAAGAAACTCGACAAATCTCACCGACTTGACCTGGAAAACATTTTGAAATGTCCTTGCATTAATTTTTGAGAGAACGACTTTGAAAATGTTTTTACTGGTTAATTATTTAGCATGGAAAATTAGTTAATTTTGAAGAATTTAGGTTTCTATCATTGTTCTAGTGTAATACATATTTATGTAATGTAAATCTAAGGTTCAAATGCGGGTACGAAGACAACAGCCATGTGGCTGTTTATGTACACCCATGCAAGTGTCACTTCAAGACTAGTAGCCAAATTTTAAAATTTTAAGCTTTCATGCCACTAAACTGATATCCACAGCCTTGTGGCTGTTGACGCTACAGCTGTGTGGCTGTAACGACAGCCGTGTGGCTGTTGTGACTTTCGCACGGCTCTCGTTCTCAAACTAACATAAAAAAAAGTAGTTTTAAAAAATATGCAAATGATGCTCAAAATACAGCCCAATCAAGTCAAATGCTTTGGTTTCTTAGATATTTACCCTTGAAGCATAAATCCACAGCTGTAGGAAGCAAAAATCTCAAACGAGGCTCCAATTGAACACCCGAACTTCAAGCTCCGAAAATGGTTTCAAGCTCCAAATGTTAGATTAGTCTCTAAACCTATTGAAAACCTTATGAAGTGTTTTCCTAATATTTCTAACCAATTTTAAGCCTAATAATAGATATTGAAGAGAAATTGAAGAAAAAGTTTGGTTTTCTCTTTTCCTTTTCTTCATTTTTTGGTTTTCTCTTTTCCTTTTCTTCATTTTTCTTCTCCTCTCTCTCTAAATTCAAAATTCCAACCTCTAAACCAGAATGAAAATGGGTTTAAATAGGTAGAGATATGGTCTTTCCTTGTAGAATCTTCCCTCTAAAATCAAAAAAATCATTTCCAAGAAGAACATCACGGTTCTGTCAGAGAACAAGACCCGTGCGAGTCTCGACGTCATAGCCATTTGGTTGATGGAGCAACAGTTATGCCATTAATGTTACAGCCATGTGACTGATATACAGTCATGTGGCTGTTGATTTAGGATAGCCTCCTCCTTTGTTCGGGAAACAATTCGGGGCCTGAAGTTTGGTTGACTGGAGTTTCGATCTTAAATTGACTTTGACCCCTGCTACTATGGAAAGCTATAGAAGCAAACAAATTATTTATTCATCATTGAAACGTAGGGATGAAAATCCCATGCTCACAGTAATATTATATTAATCAAAGTGATATAAAAAAATATGTTCCTAATAATATTTATGACTCATTTTGCTCGAAGAGACTTTCTTCTTCTATCAAAATTCTAAGTTTTATTTCTAAATCTTGTGATGTAGTTAAACTAATCAGGGTGTATAAATATATTTTTCTTTACCATCAAATCTATATATCTGAATTGCTCATCTAGAACATATATATATTTAACTAACCTTTTAGAAATTTGTGATAGGCATGCTCATGTATCTATTAAAATTCTATCATAAATTCATGATTTAAAGTTGTTATAATATTATATTGTTGATAATATGGAGTAATTAAAGAGAAAGAATAGTCATTGATAGTGTTACATGTCTTCTTGCTTGCTAGATATTATGAAATGCTTAGTCTTGCTTCTAAATGCTTCTTGAATACTTATAGTTATGACCATGCAAAACTACACTTAAAGGGGTGACTCTATTTGAAGAGAAAGGTATCATGGAAACTCACACAACTCTTCTTTTTATTTTGAACATAAGACGCTTTATTTATAGTGGTGAGTCTAATACCACTTTTACAAAAAATATTATATTACATTATGGCTTAGATCATATTTTACATTACAAATGCTTACATAAAGCTAAATTATTATTGGTATTGGACTGTGGGTTCGACATATTTTACAGATGTCTAGTTACATTTACTCTTCTATCATATTTCTTCCCATAGATTGTTCTCAAATTCTGAAAATGTCTCTTCCTTATCACTCTTGTCATTTTCCTCTTTTGGTGGTCGACAATGATTACATTGACATGCTAACAAGGCTTTAATTATACTGTAAGTAATCTTCTTTATTTCTTCTAGCACTATGTCTTTCATCTAATAGTTGTCCTGGAGAGAAACAATAGATGATTATTGTTTCGGACTTGTAGTTGATTTTGTTTCTTTCCTTATCTGCTGGAGTGTGTTGATGATTCTTACAAGCATGCTGCATTTTGATAATTTAGAAGTTCATGTGTAATTTCCAACTTTGGTGCTTTTGAGATTGGTGGGTAATAAGAGTTACTAATTCCCATTGATACTGTCATTATGGATTATTGATGTATTTCAACCTCCCTGAAAAGTGGATGAGTGGAATAAGTTTCAAGAATATTTCTCATTCTTAGGCAACTTTATCCTTATATAATTTACCTACTTGGCAAAAACCAGTGGGAAAATATTTAATCATATTTAATTATCTAAGGTATATATATATATATTCAGTGAGTCCTAAAACCCAAATTTCATAGGTTAACAATGGTATTGCTTTAGGAAGTATAATTGCCTTAGGTCTACAATTGGGTTGGTATTTTTGGTAAATAATGAGGATTTCATAATAGGAATAAAAATTTTATTTTACTAATTTTAATTGGATATTTATATCATTATGAGTGGGAATTAATGTATTAATTTTTGTCTTTTGAAAGGTTATCATTTTTACGGGGACTGGTGCTGGGTTTTAGATTACTTAGGCATAATTTTTTTGTTTGCTGATCCCTAAATTATTGAACTTGTTGCCTCTTCACTTTTGCATTCTACTAGTGCTTTCTTTTTTTTCTTTCAAAGTGGTCTAATTTTTATGAATTATTCTGGATTGTCCTTGGATGTGCATTATACATTCCTGTCATCGAGCCATTGGATATGACATAGAATTTCTTCCTCTCATGGGTTGCAAGATTTGTTGAAGTAATAAGTTATGCTGTTGACGATAATGATCTCGCGTGAGTGCTTTTTGGAATTGCTGAAGTTCTTTTTCATTTACTAACATTCTTTTCAGCTCTTGAAGTTCAACTTTTTTTCTGAGTTTTTTGCTTTAAGATATTGATTGTCTCCATTATTTGATCAGAGTGTATACTCCAAAATTTTGTACTCCTTTGATGTACTCAATCCAAAAATAAAATTGTAATAATTCAAGTTGCTATGGAAGTGGGAGACCATGATTATAATTTGCATTTATTTTGTAATTGATAAGTCCTTTAAAATATTTATAATATGTGTGTAACAAAAATTCTTTTGTTAGCAATTCAACTTTCCATTTTTGAAAAGTACTAAGTATTGCCAGTGTTTCTATTTCATGTATAGGATATTTTTGTTCAATACCTGGAAAAGTTCCACATAAATATTTACTTAATCGTTCATGCTTTTCATTGGGTTTCAATGTTGTAAGCATCGGTCCATGATTTTGTGTAATTGCATAAGTATACACTTTTAATTTTTCTTCTTTACTTGCATTGTATGATGCATGAAGATTTTGACATTGTTTCTTTAATTTTTGTACTTGTATTATATGTTGCTCAATTCAATTCAATGGATGCTTTTTTAATAATAGCTTATGTAATTCTTTTCTTTCTCCTGCAAGAGTTTTCAAGAAACCTTAGTTAAGTATATAATTTAATATCCTAAAACCTTTGTAATTGTTTTCGATCTTGCATTTTTATCCAAGAATTTATCTATTTTTCTAATATATGAGGTTGTAATTTACATATCCTGAAAGTAATATTCAATTCTAAAAAATATATTTTAGTTTTTGTTATTTGAGCTTTTTCTTTACTAAGAATAATTCCTTTTCCTTTGCCTCTTTCTAGTACCCTTATTAAGTGAAAATGATAATATCATCTTCTAATCCTTCAAGATTTTCGTCCATAAATCGTTGGTAAATACTTGGTAATTCTATTAATCCAAACAATAATATATTCTATTGATAATATTTTTGAGGTGGACAAGTAAATAATGTTAGTTCTTTGCTAATATCCTATGGAGGAGTTTTTACATTATTTTATTGTGCCACTTCATCAATCTAGTTATCAGGTCCTTTTTCACACCAAAATTCAGTGTTTGAGTCTATCATTCAATAAATACACTCTCAACAACATATTTTACTCTAAGGGTAAAAACCATTAAAAGTACTTTTAAATGGCACCACCTAATTTAATAAACCAAATTTTATTTATTATAAGTACAAAAACTAATAAAAAAAAGGGACACAAAAACTACTCCTTTGAAGAATCCCTTCTTCTAAAAAACCCCCTTTTTATTTTGCTCCAATGGTCACTAGTATTTCAAGTGAGGCCCACTACAAATACTAGTATTTGTGTAAACATCAGAGATTCTCTTAGTTGCCAATAACTTGATTTAAAATATAAAGTTAAAAACCAATTATTTACTTTTATTGTACTTCATATATAATCTTTTCTTGATAATTTATAGGCATCTCCGATAGTTTCTTTATTCAAACCTTTATAATTAATAACAATCCTTTATTTCCTCACTTTAATTCATTGTGATTTTCTACTTTTACTCAGTGAAATTAATCATTTTTCCAAAAGTTTATAGCATTCTTCCTTAAATTCTTGGACATCTCTTTCTGAATATGGAATATTATTGGGAATATTTTTTTTAAAGTCTTTTAATTTTTATTTCCACTAGCATTCTATTCTTAAATTTATCTGGATTTGGAGGATCTTGGCTACTAGTTTCTTGTCATAATTCATTGACTGTTTTGCTATTAATTTTTCTTCCAAAATTTCTTGTATCTTGTTTAATTGTAAGGCAATTTTTTCTAAAAGAGTTTGTATTTTACTTATTTTCTAAGAGTGATAGATCGATATACTAATAATTTCTTGCTTTTGAAATTTTAATTCTAGGCACCTTAAAGTGGTATGACTTAGATACTGACAAAAAGGGTAATATTTAAGAAATCATTTTCTATAATCATAGGTAATCCTGTATCTTGTTGATAATAGAAGGTAATGGAACTTTCTTTCCCTTTATTTCTATTATGGAAAAGTAACATACCTACTAATTACCTTTTTAGTTTTATCTGCTACAATTACTTCGATAGGTTTTCTCATAGTTGTTCAGAAGTTTTGTGGTAAGAGTTTTTCTTGTCCTAAACAAGTACTTGCTTCAGTATCAATATATGCTGAGTTAGAGTATTCCTTATTCATAGTTTTGTAAATGTCGAATCCGGGTTCAGATTCATTATTTTCTAAAGTGTATACATAATCAATTGGTTCTTCGTCTTCTATTGGTTTTAATTCGAAATTGTCTACAATTTGTAATACCTTTACTTTTTCTTTCTTTTATCTTTGTTTATTTGGGCATTCACTCGCATAGCACTTTTGCTTCTGGCAAAGCCAACATTTATATATTTTTTTCTTGCAAACAAAATTTATTTTTTCTTTTTTCTAGAATATTTTTTTACCGTATTTTGGTTTCCACTATTTATTATATTTTATAATATCTATTTTTAGATTTTTCTTTAAATCCTTATTTTTTTAGAACATTGGGAAAAATGTTACAACACTTTATATGTACATTTGATCGTAGATTTCTTTGTTGTTCTATGTATTACTATGAAATATAATCTTCAACTATAGAGATTACTCCTCTGATTGTGTTTAGTACTTCAGTTTCTTTTATTACCTTTGAAACTTTTTATTATTGCTATATTTACTAGGTATGGTAATTTATCGACAAATAAGTATTTGTCGGTGTCTAATTCTAATCGTTCAAGTTTGTAATAAGATTTTTGATATTGACACGCCAAATGGCTTAAATTCAAACATATCACATAATTTCGTTTGATTTAATGTCCAAGTTGTTTTAGTATTTTCTCTTTCTTCTACTTTGCTTCTTAATTCCCTTCCTAAGAATTCTCTACTAATTTGATTTATTATGTTGTGTAGTACATCATAGTTTCATCTTGCTTGTTGTATTAAAGTTCCTTTAGTATATGTGAGACTTTGTAAATAGCAAAAAATAATTCCCTTTATTTTATTTACTATATAATTCCAATAATTTTGTCTATTCATTGATTCTAAAGTTTCTTCTATTTGTACTAATAATGTCATTCTTGCTCATCATTCTCTTATTCTTTTTTTTTTTTAATTTCGTTTCACAATGTCTATTGCATTATTAATGCCTATTGATGATATACTAGCATGTTTTTGTTTTTTCCATTGGTTTCGACTATCCTTATAATATCTTTTGTTATAAGCATAATCTTCATTATATGTTGGTTTTTCATAGTCATATTTTGATTACATCCCATAGTCTTTTCATGTTTCTGCTACTTAGTTTCTTTATGGTTTTACTTCATCCATAAATACTTAGTCGTCCTCAGTTTCATATCCAAAAAAAATTTTCATCTTTTTCTTTATGCTTATCTTTAGTAGTTATTTTTGTAAATCTATAAGTATTTATACTTTATCAATTATTTTTAGTTGTTCTATTAGCGATTTTAATTTTGATATACTTTCTTCCATTATCTAATTCTAAGTGGTAGCCCTAAAGTAAACTATTGACTTCATTCAATTCTTTGAATTTCTTTTAAATCTATACTTAATGTTTCATATTAATCTTTTGCACTAATTTGCCTATAGTTTACTGTTTCATTTATTTCATTTGATACTTCTGTGAGCAGACGATCTTTCAAGCGAAAGCGGAACGCGACGAAGCAAACCGGGAAAAGAAGAATTAGTGTTTGGATTATTTGTTGTTTTGGAAACGGGTTTATATCTTGCTTAGGAAAACCATTGATTTGTTTAGAAATCCTTTTGTAGAAAACTTTTCCCTTAAATGTGAGTTTTGGGAAAATTGGTTTTTCATTTTAGAAAAACTCGTTTTATTACTTAAAGACCTCAAAACCTAAATTTCAAGATCAGTGACAGAGTCGCCACTCGGATCAGCTCATCTAGGAAATTCTGGTACAGCTTCCTACCAAGCATAAACTGCTATAACTAATCCAGAGATTCAGGGTTCGGGCAAGTTACCTATTCAACCTTAAACTTGCATTCATTTATAAGTTGATATGACAATATTTTGTTCACTTAATTCTCTACCCATTTTTTCTTTTATTATTTAATCCATGCTCATTCAGATGACATAAATAAACTGCATAAAATAAAGTGCATAAAAATAAACCATACATCCAAAATAAACCAAAAGGAAATAGAAGCCCCTTATTACAACCCAAAAAGAGAAAAAGCTCTCATCCTCACCAATACAATCGCCTAGATACATGAATATCTAAAAAATTACAATCTCCTAGGATACACGAGTTGATATATAAAATACATCCAAAATGATAAAAAAGGAAAATAAAAGCTGCAAAACAAATTGTTAGCACAATTATATTACAAACACAAATAGGACTCACAACAGGACAGAATGGGGAATCTAGGAAGCGGGAGCATGTATCTAAGGGGTAACCAAGAAGTCCGGGCGACTTACTTGATCAGACCTGGAAAATGGTTTTTAGAAACGCCCAGTAAGTTTTTTGTGCTTGAAAACATATTTTTTTAAAACAATTTGGCTCAATTACATGCAAATTTCTCCATTTAGTGGGTCAGTTATCCCGGAACTCAGGGTTCCGTTCGTGGGGATTCCTAATTCCAAACATCCATTTAACGCCCAAAACAGTAGACACATCAAAAACAGGTTTGATTTTAAAGACAGTATCACGCGATGATGTTTGTGGAAGTTGTCTAGTGATTCTGCCTCCTTCTGGGAACTACAGTCGTGCGTCTGTAGTATCCAGAACACAAAATTGGTTTTCTTCGCTTTGAAAATCACTGTTTTTATCATTTTCAATGAATTCTAAGGACTTTGTGGAACTGGAGGGTCCGCTAAAGCTGGACAGTGGATCTGATTTGGATCGAACAACCCCGAATTTTAAAAATCAAAATCAAAGAAACCGAAAATCTCATATCAACGTTCTAGGAAAACCAAAAACCAAAATTTAGAATGTGACAGATGTGATTGGGACCAAAATAGTTCATAACAAGTCAAACAAAATGGAAAACTGACTGCTTTCGGTCAATTTAGGGCTTTTCGGGTTTCTGCCCATCGCAGCAGAAATCAAACAAGTATGAGTTTAAGGCCTTTCAGAGTTTACCTAGTTGATGTTCTAGTGTGTTTGATGACCAGAAACGGATTGGAAAATGGGAATCCGCCTAGAACCACACGAACGCTTCTGAAACTTTGAATATGTATCCCGAATGAATCCGAACAAACCCGAAAATAGTCCCAAATGGATGATACCCGACTGGGAACTCTCACTCTGTGTTTTCTAAGTCTGTTTTATTTCTGTGTCTTGTTTTCTGATTTTGTTCCTTGTTTTCTCTCATTTTCTTTTTCTTTTCAATCTCTCTCCTAGAATGATTTCTGTCTGTGTTTATTATCTTTCTCCCCCTTTCTATTGTGTGTTATCTTTCCCTCAATTGGTCTCTGCTCTATCCCTTAATCACGGCCGAGAATCCTCCTAATTAAGGAGTTCTAATTGCTGTCAAAGACTGGTTGGCGTGCGGCTGTAAGGTTAGAGCCGTGCTGCTCTGGAATTACATCCGTATGGCTGTAGTTGTGAAAATACAGCCGTGCGCCTCTAATCAGAGCTATGACAGATTCTCCTAGACCTTTCTCAGGGTTTCAGATCGATGACTGTTCGGATTTCGGAGCGTTTGAGACATTCCAGGCAACATCCAGCTCATTCTTAAGTCCGACTCACGTTCGTCTGTCTAACAGGTAACATAGAATTTTCATCATAGAGGTCAGGAAAAACCTGTGCTCACAACTTCTTTTAGTTCATGCTTTATTAATTCAACATATTCTATGTTATTTTCTATTATATTCTCATTTTGTTCTTCAATTCTTAATACTATGTTTATTATTTTTTCTTGTGTTTCATTCTGTTACACCTATTTTTTCGGGCCGATTTTGTAAATATTTTCTAGCCTAATTATCTATTTTGCCCAATATTTGAGATTAATTAATTAATTAGTTAATTGATTTATTAATGGTTATTTGTTGAAGAGAGTTTGTTACTTAAAGTGGGGGTTGGACGTTAACATTAGTTAAGTGAAGTAGTTGAATTATACAAGTGATGGAGATTGAGAAGTTGTAACTTGTTTAAAAGTGGGGAGATTCTCAGGCCATAACCTTGGCACTACCTTTGCACCATCATTTGGTGGTTACACTTTTCTCTTTAAAAGTAGTGGACAAAGCAAACATCAAGGGATCAACAAAAAAATCAACAACAACAACACTCAAATAAGAGTTGATCCTTTAATCCTTACAATTACAACATTCAAGTTTTATTTTCTTTTCGAATTCTTGGCTATTTATTTTACTTTTAGGATTCCTTAGAAGATTTCTTAGCAATTTAATTCATCAAGTCTTTGTAACTTTAATTCAATTTTTGTTCAAAAATTCATTTTAGTTTAGTATCCATTTCAATTCCAACAATTTTAATTTTGGTAATTTTGTTACTCAATTAATCTAATTCGAAAGAATTAATTTCGAACCTCAAGCTTTTAGTCCTTTTAGTTTATCACAATCGTCTGTTAGAAGTCAAGTATTCTATTAATTGTGATTTTCATTACAAAATCACCAGCACTCTCATTGAATTCCAAAAGGCAAGAAACAATATGGAATGCCTAGTGGGACAAACACAATGCCGCCAAAAAAGAATTATAGAGATAAAGAAGTTGTTGCATGCGAAGATGTAGATAAAGTGCCTGATAATACAAGACAAGTTGCTAACTTGGTTGGACAATTCAACACTATTGACATAGTCCCTCCAGTTCAACAACAAAGTGAGGTGTGCAACCAAAAAATTCCAGGTGAGAATGATTCTCCTAATGTTGCTGCAGCTTTGGTTAATCGAACCTAAATGATTGGTAAACTGTTGCATGAAGTCCAACAGATAAGTAGGAGTAAGAAGTGCTGGTGTGCCCTAGTCCAAATGGCATTGGTTCTTGTATTGTATTATACTTTATATTTGGATATTTTGTATTATGCATTTTGTGTTGAAATAAAGGCATGAATCTATTTATTCGTATCTTGTGCTATTTGTAAATAGAGTATCCAATGATTATAACCATACTAAAGTGAACCAATGTAGTCCATTGGATTATGAGACATTTTAGTAGAGTTAAAATTATAATCAAAGATATCCATAGTCTGTTTTCATCATGGGAACGAATAGAACCAAAGGCTAGCAGCATATCCTTAACTGGATGGTGGCGTCTCATCGGCCATTAGACATGGACTGTCAGCCAATGATATGGGTACATGTTGGGTTGCATGGTACTGGATCGATCAGCCACGAGAACACCACATGGTTTGATCATCATAGGTGTTTCTCGGGTAGGTCTTGTTATTATCCTTAGACCTGATGTTCATTGTAACATAATATGGGATCTCATACACTTTGATATACGCCTAACGAGCCGTAACAGGGTGCCAAGTATGGGTATGTTGGGTGGGCCAGTGAACATAATGATGTTGATAATAAAGCTGACGGAATTGCCACTCAGCGTCCCCTGAGGTGACATCACTGGCCACTTGATGAGTGGGACTAACAAGTGTATGGCCATACTCGAATAAGTTGGGATACTTATTTGTTAGGTTCAGTCCACTTGGTATCAAGAGATAAATATGCATATAAGAGGATGACAAGGCCATGCCTCTTGCTTATATATCGATGTCAGTTGGCAAAGGATATACAAGATCACTACCGAGTTATGTTTCACATTAGATTGCAGGTCTCCGTCTTAATTGGGGGCTGTAACAGTTTGCTAGAACCCACTTATAGTCTGTGGGCCTTGAGCCCACTGCCAACATAAAGACGGACCCACAGGATCGTACACATAGAACGATTGAACGTTGATAAATCGGAATTAGAACGAAAACCAAATTAATTGAGTTATTGACATTAGGTTATGTGATAATTAATTCAATTATAAAGGGAGAAATTTATTTTATTTGATTAATTAATTAAATGTAGGAAATAATTAATTAAATAAAATAATATTTCCTTGGTGGAAATAAAAAATACAAAGGTTGTATTTATTAAAGGTGACTTTAATTTAACTTTGGGTTATTTTAATTTGATGAAATTGTATTTAATTGTATCAATTAGGATTTTACAATATGGTTTTATTTAATCCTAATGATATAAGGTAAATCAATTAAATCAAATTAAATAATCTATAGTTTTAATCAAAATCCTAGTAGGCTAAGGAGTATATATAGGATGCATTAACCTAATTCTACCTAACCCTAATAGAGAATTTTCAGCCACAATAAGAAAAATTACAGCAGCCCCTTTTTGGATTTTCTTTTGGTTTTCGTTCAATCCATTCACTACCACGAGTCCCGTTCGAGATTCGTTCGTGTACCAGATTATGGAGGAAACGCGTTTGGGTTTCTGCAGTAGTCTCTAGAGGAGACAGTTAAGGTGAGAAAATTTATTTTCTCTATTCTTGATTTCATTCTATTAATCTACATGTATCTTGGGCTTTGGAATCGAGGAAAATTTTAATCGGTATTCCGCCTCACGTTTAATTTTTCTCGTGATGATTCCCTACATGAAGGACTTAGAAGAAAGTGTTAACAGTTCACCACTGAAGGGGAAAGAGGTTCTTGCTTCTATGGAGGACACTAAAGGTAGCCAAGTAGGCAAGAACTACCAAATTCCTCCCCTAAGAGAGGAGAATGGGCCTATTCAAGGCCGTATCTTAGCAGGAAGTTGGCCAAATCCCAATAGTGCTCCAATAATTCACCTACAAGGTCACGCCAATATGCAAGCTTCTCTTAACAGCTATACGAGGGAAAAGGAGCTGCACTCGGGGGGTATGTATAGATACAGGGTGAATGGAGGAATTCCCGTAGGTGGTGTTCTAATTCATGCATAACCACTACCCCTTCTTTATCACCAACCTGTGAATGTAGATGCAGTGAGAGAAATCATGTGAGAGTTGTATGGTCTAGGCCTAAGACAAGTGGGAAGGCTGGAGTTTCACAAACCATACCCAATTGCTGTGGATCGAGAAAACCTATATCCTAGGGGATACTGCATTCCAGATTTCAGCTTATTCTTTGGAGAAGATGGACAATCTACCTTGGAACAGGTTACCAAGTTCACAAAACAATGTGGAGAATTGACCAATCTTGTTAATTTTGACAATTATAAATTGCGGCTATTTCTTAACTCTCTAACAGGGATGACATTTACTTTGTATTCTACACTACCAAGAAACTCTATTTATACCTGGCAGGAAATGCAGAGATGTTTCCACACTTAATTTTTCATGCTAAACCAGAGGTGAGTGTTGCAGAACTATCCAGGATGCCACAAAAGAATGGTGAGAGAGTTATGCTTACATAGCTAGTTTCAAATGCATAAGGAGTAATGTAGGATATTCCTGCCCGAAAATGAGTTCATGAGGATGGGTTAGCGAGGCTTGGATATTGAATTGCACAAGAAATTCCAAGGAATGGAGTTCAGGGATTTTTATGAATTAGCAACAAAAGTTTCTGATTATCAAGAGCTATTGAGAGAGGAAGACCATAAAAAAAGACTTACCTTGGTTCATATTTGCAGGAGGTTAATCCTCCAAATGTTGCAGTAGTTGAACTTTTGTACAAAGGAGCTAAAGTTTGTCTAGTTGCTTTCAAACCAACAAAAGAACCAATCTTGAAATTTCCACAAAGGAATTCATACTGGTGGACAAGGGTCTATTTGTTCCAATAGCATCAATTAATGTATTTCTCTTGATCTTACACAGGTTTTTGACCAAGAAAAAGTCAAGAAAGATCAAAAGAATGACTAGAAGTGGGCACCAAAGCTAAGAGCTAGCAATCATGAAAAACGATAGTACTCATATGCAAAGAAGGTTAAGAGTTCTTTGTTGCAGTTCTTTAGAAGGAAGAGGTTTGTAGTTCCTCCATCTACTAAGCCAACCAAAGAATGGAAAGTGGTGAGGCACAAAAAATATCCAGCTCCAATGGAAAGTGGTGAGGCACAAAAAATATCCAGCTCCACATACTTGGACTTAAAAGAGATGGTTGTAAAGGAAAAAGCTTAATGAGAAATACAAGGTCATAGAGAACAAAGTGAATGTGAATAAGGTCTAGAAAGAAAAGCCTAAGAAAGACCCCTTCAATATAGAGTTGGCGAAAGAAATCAAGGTGGGAGACATTGTCATTCCTATCAACATAAAAGGCTGTAATAATTAGCTTCCAATGGGGGCAGGCATGGCTACAATCACAATCTTAAGTGCAGCAAGCTCTAAGTGAGTTGGTAATACAAGGTGAATATTTAACTGAGCCTACAATAATAAAGATGTGACAAATTTTCAACAGTGGAAAATGCAAGAAATTTCCTGAGAGAATCCTTAAAGAATTCTTAGAGAAAACTTAGGATTTGAGAAAGGGAGTTTTGAATTTGGCAGCATAGGTTGGCTTGCAAGTATAGACCACTTACATTCAGCTTAATTTTTTATCATATGCAATCAGCTAGCTAGTAAGCCAAATGAATGTATGCATGTTTTAAGGAATTGCAGTCCTCTGGCCGCTTTTCACACAAACCTAGTTTTCTATCAGGATGAGTATCCATTAACATGCAATCATTTATTGCAAACAAACAACACCCTAATCAAGTTGTACCTATGCAATTACAATAGGCCTAAGGCCATGCTCAACCACAAACAATGAGATGTTTGGCCTCAGTGACCATGCATGAAGGAAATGCAACAACTTGAGAAAGTTAGACATTTCTTGGAAATTAAACTTCCTTTAACAAATGACATTTTGAGGATAATATATGTTAACCTTCTTTTCTCCTACTTGTCATATAGCCACTGCAAGAGACAAATAACAAATAAGCATTCCATATTTCAATTCATTTAGTTTGTCGTTTGTTTCAAATAGGTAAAAATACCCTTCTTTCTTATTTATACACTTGCTTTGCTCAGCTGAATTAGATTGTTAGTGACATCTTATAAGTGATATTGGTTTCGTGATAAAAGCATTCTTATCATTTGCTGAGAAATCTTTCACATCTTAAGTGTCATATGTAGGTGTTTAGAGTTTGCCATGTTTTCTTCAAAGTTAAACGTTTCTTGTTTGTTTTCTCCCATTGCAAATTACAACTCTATTTTTTTTTTAGTCACAAATAAGGCCGAATAGTACATGTTTAGGCATTATTTAATACAAAAATCATTTTACAACAAGCAATTTTCACAAATTCAAAGTTGCAATATCTACTAACCGTCACACTCACTTGTAACTTGATAAGAGTTGTTATTCTTTCTCACATATCCTCTTAAATTTTAGAAACTTCATTTACCCTTTATCGAACTAATTTTAGTTCCAAAAACACACAAGTAAATACAAAACATTGGCATTCTAGAGTTAAGACATTAAGGTATCAAAAATTTTCAAAATCAGCAAGTTTTTGGTTGTTCTTAAAACATTTTTAGGAATGAGTTTTTCCAATTTATAGGCTTTCCTTTCTTTTTTTTCCCTTAAGATGAAGCTACATTTCAAATTTCATCTCAATCCGACCTCTAGAGCAAAAGTTATACTAAAAACTCCAAAAGGTGCCCTTTTTTCTTGAAATTCTGCCAAGTTTCGGCTTGGAATTTAAAATATGGAGGAATGGGTTTTAATACTTCATTTTTGCATCATCATATTGGTCTCTATGAGGTGAAGCTACATTTCAAATTTTGTCTCAATCCAAGGTCTATAGGAAAAGTTATAGTCATTGGGGTTTTTTTATCAAACACTTGGTATGCAAAACTCTCTAAGCATCTATTCTCAAATTTGGGGAAATTAAATTTGGCCAAGCCACCACACAAAATGTTTCAAGGCACCAAGTGAAACAAAATTCTCCAAAAAACCAATGACCCATCACCATTCCATTTTTTCCTAATTATTTTATTGCAAGTTTTTTTCAATTGAAAAAAAAAATCAAGGAAAAAAAGCCATGTACCAAAATTCCAAAAAATCACCCACTCACTTCCTAGCCTATTGTTGTTATCAATCAATTTCAACTAAAGATAACAAGAGCTTAGCAGGCGTGCAGGCAGACAATGTCACAACATCGCCTAGCCATTGTCTGCTCTAGGCGAGTAGTAGGTGGGCAGGCAAGTTCTCGCTTTAGCCACATTGCCATAGGGCGCACGCACTGTCTCTCCCCGCTAGGCCGCCACACAACAGGGCACAACAGGTCCGGCAGTGAGGTAAGTTTTCATTCGTTCTCTCATTTTTCAATAAAATAAAAAATAAAAAAGCCACGATAAATTCCATAAATTGAAAAAATAGTTGATTCAAGAGAGCTTACTTGTGTGAATTTGAGCGATTGAAGTTGGATTGAAGGATTAAGTTTTTTTCCTTTTCTTTGTGTGCTACTGATTTTTGAAATCGAAAAGAAGAAGAAAGGGAAAGGTTTAATGAAGTTTAGAAACTATCCACTTTGGTCCTCATAGTTCTGGTTTTCCTCATTCTTAGACTAAGTTTTGATTTCTTTTTATTTTTGGCATGTACCTATTTAATTTTTAAATTAGGTACATGGGTGGTAATTGTTACACCCATATTTTAATCGGACTGATTTTGCAAATATTTTCTGACCCAATTATTTATTTTCCTAAAATTTAAGATTAATTAATTAATTAGTTAATTAATTTATTACTGGTTATTTGTTGGAGGAGTTTGTTGCTCATAGTAGGGATTGGAAGTTAAAATCAGTTAAGTGAAGTGGAATTGTGGAGGTGATGGAGGCCAAGTGATAAGGTCGGTTTTTGACCTTATCTTTTAGGCAATCTCGTGGTTTGAACGGCAATTTTTAGAGTCTTTTGTGTGAATGTTTGTGTGGTTTTTGAATATTTTGTGATTTTTTTATGTTTTGGATAGTTTTTATAACTTTTAGTATTTTTCGTGTTTTCTAGGGTTGTTTTTGTAATTTTTGTTTATTTGTTGTTTTTATGGTCCGTGGCGTTGGTGCCGTTATGTTCTTTGTGCTTGTTTTGGACAGGTATTATGACCCGGACCGGAAGTTGGTGCATCAGCGGCGAAGAAGAGTTCAAAGTGCCGAAAATCAAGGTGGCACGGCGTGCCACAATTAGGGCACGGCGTGCCAATCCGGCGTGCCATTCAGGAGCAGTCCAGTGGAGTGGCACGAAAACGTGCCACTCAGATCAGCGTGGCGTGCCAACCCTAAAATCACACGGCACGGCGTGCCAACTCCACCAGCACGACGTGCCGAGCCCCGAAACCTGCTGTTGCCCTACTTTCATCTCTTCTTTTTGCTGGTTTTAACCTAGCCGTATAAATAGGTTATTTTCTGTGTTTCAGAGGATCTTTTTCCAGTCTTTTTGAGTGATAGCAAAAACTTGTAGTGAGGTTTGAGCTTGAACTATTTGTTTTCTTTGAGTTTTGAACTATTGATTGGTTGTAGCTTTACATAGAATCTCCCCCTTTTGCGACGTTCTTAGTTCCGGCTTGCGTTCGTCTATAGAGGTACACCCCAAGCATCTTCACACCGTCGGAATCCGGTTAATCGGACCAAAAGGGCATAAGTTTTTCTTCTTCTCTTTTGTAATTTGATTAAGCTAGTTTTGATTCCACAATTTGATTGTGTTTGGTTATAGACATTGAACTCAGTTCATCTTTCTTGATTAATACAATTGTTTGCAAGTTAATTTCAATTTGTATTCCTTTTCTTTATGCAATTCCTTTAATGAATGTCTAGTCTCATAAGATCTTAAGTTAGTAAAGTTCATATTTGTGGCATTACCTAGATTGACACCTAGGAAACCATTAGTATTGACGACACTGTGGAACTTACGTGCCCCTATTTTCTGAGCTTTAGAATTAGACCGCCTCTAAACAAGGAAAACCGGCTAAGGACCTAAAAGATCTAGATACGCTAGGTTGTATTATCGAAAGAGCATAATCAAGGATTAATTGTTGAGTTAAATTCATCTTTTGTAATTAATTGATAAAGCCATCCCCATTAGTATTCATAGGTCGGTAAACCGCCAATTGATAACACAAAACTCAAGTGCAAAGTAAGCTGGAATAGATCAACTAGGAGTAGGATAGTTTAGCCGTTAATATAATCAACCCAGACTACGTTCCGCCTAGGACACGCAAGGAACCCGAGTAGTTTAGTGTTTGCAGATTATTCTTTTCTCTGTGGGATCGATACCTAGACCAACCAGAATTATTACTTGTCAACGATAGGTACACTGCCTTAGTTGTGCATTTCTAGGTTTAGTTTTACTACTACGCCTAGGACCCATCACCAAGAAGTTGTAACTTGTTTAAAAGTGGGAGATTCTCCGACCATAACCTTGACACAACCTTTACACCATCATTTGGTGGTTACACTTTCCTCTTTAAAAGCAGTGGACAAAAAGCAAACAGCAAAGGATCCCAAACATCAATAAAAAAATCAACAACAACAATACTCAAACAAGAGTTGATCCTTGAATCCTTAAAATTAGAACATTCCGGTTTTATTTTCTTTTCAAATTCTTTGCTATTTGTCTTTCTTTAGGGAGATTCCTTAGAAAATTTCTGAGCAATTTCATTTGTCAAGTCTCTGTAAGTTTAATTCAATTTTTGTTCAAGCATTCATTTCAGTTCAATATCCATTTTAATTCCAACAATTTTTATTTCGGCGTTTTTGTTATTCAATTAATCTAGTTCGATAGAATTAATTGCGAACCTCAAGCTTTTCGTCTTTTTAGTTTATCACAATTATCTCTTAGAAGTCAAGCTTTTTTATTATTTTGTGATTTTCATTACAAAATCACTGGCACATTTAATTCAAAAAGGAAAGAAATGGATTGATTCTTCTATAATATTTTCTATTGTTATCCTTAAAATTTTATTAATACTTTCATTTTGATTTTGGATTCTCTCCGTTATACTCATTCCTTGCTTTTATACAGAAAAATTTCTTGCTTGCTTATTACTTTGCTTAAGCTTAATTATTACTTACAAAAATTACTTTCTCTAAAAAGTCAAATATTAACTATCACTAATTTAATACTCCATCATTTCCTAAATATATATCGTTTAAGGTTGTTCACCAAGACCAATGAAGAATTTATAAAACTATTTAAATAACTAATTTACCCTTAATAAAATTCTCTTTGTTCTTAATTACCATGTGATATTTTCTATTAATATTAAACATCTCTCTTGAAATAAATAAGATCAAAAGTGCATAGGTAAAATAAAACGTCATGTAACAAGAAACAAAATAAAAAAACTAAAACGATATTTATTTAGAAACAGAGGGAGTGATTAAAACCCCCATTTTATATATATATATATATATATATAACCGTATATATATATATATATATAGGGTAATTACGGTTACTTCCAATACAAGTTGTTTCCTTACCCTTCCACTTCTTAGCCATCTTTCTACCTTAATTACCCTAGAATGTCTTTCTTCTCATCTAAAACCACGTATAAGATATCTCACTTCTCCCTTTTTTTTTTTTTTTGTTTTGTTCTTTTTCATGCCTTTTGATACGGATGAACTCCTAATCTATGCTTTATAGCTTTCTCCAGACTTAAATTAAAAACATGAAAAAGATGGCTTGAATGCTGAAAGGCAAGGGTAAAGATCCACCATTTTTTCTATTTTCGTTTTTTTTTTTTTATCAAAGATCACCTAGAATTAACTTAAGACCAAAGAATATTCTTATCTAATATACAAATAGAGTATCTGAGCAAGGAGTAACTCTAAGGAATTAGCGATAAGGGCACAAGTAAACTAAAAATATACATCAGAAATTAAAAAAGTGACTGCACTGTAATAATAAGAAATATTTCCAATACACATAGCATTTTAGCTCGGGAAGTTATAGTTAGATCAAAGCAAAAGATCTAGATGGTATAGATAGGGATATGGTCCTCCTTACTTGCTTGTTCCCTGCCCATTTCTTGAAGACAAGCACATAAGTAGAGAGAATGATAATTGAATGGGTAAAGCATGTGAAATGTTTGTCAGGTAGTCGATTGTTTGTTTTGAATGAAATTGTTAGAAGGTGCTGTTTCTTATCACTCTGTCACATTCACATTCTTCTATGCCATCAAATCACAATATATGTTTTGATTTGATTATTTTCGTATCCTTACCCATCATCAAAACAAAGATGATAATTATCAGCTCAATTATCTCCTTCCACCTTATCACTCAATTTTATTTCCTTCCCACTTGTTTTATTACTTTATTATTATATTCAATTAATTAATTTAATTATTATATCTAACAATTATAACATTCTAATATGTATAATTATTTTTTAAAAACTATTTAATCATTTATATGTGATTTTTGTTTTATTATTCATATCTTATATAATTTAATCCTTTTACTTTTTTAGATAGCTTTGTATTAGGAGTTGAAGTTTGAACTCTCAAACTTTTCCATGTATGTTTGATAGATGTACCACGCGAACTATGTCCAATAAGTATCTAATTTAATTTAATCTTTATTAGTTATGTAATTGTTGTCAATCTCCATTAAAAAATAACCAAACAAAATATATAAATAATGATGTCCAATTTTATATGGTCGTGATTTTGAATTCATTTTGGGATTTTGTATTTTTTTAATATCATATAATATCGTATCGGTACCTATACAGATACGAAAGTTTTAAAATTTTTTTGTAAAAAAAAAATTTTTTTTATAATAATTTTGTAAAACATTTTAAATCTTTAATGAAGATACGTAAGCATTTTCCATTATGTATAAATGATATTGATTCTCTACTTTTTACTTTTTACTTTTACATCACAAAATTAATTTTTGATTTTAACGAGACTCTTTATTATTCAATACAAGAAATCGAAAAATTAATAATATAAATCTTGTACAAAATAAATGTTGTTCCCAAAAGAATTAATATAGAACTAATTTTAAAAATTGTTATCATATGTAAGGGTGGGTATGGACCGATTTGGTTCAAAAACTAAACCAAAGATATTGTATCTAATTCAAAGGAGAATTTCAAATTAAACTAAACCAAACTGAATTACCTTTTATTTTCGGATCAGTCTAAACCAAATTAAGTTGGTTTGGTTCCATCTGGTTGAGTATAAGCCATATAATTTTTTAATATAAAATAAATTTATCGTATTTGATGTTACATTTTAAATTTACCACATAAAAAAATAAAATGAAAACATGTAAATAGCATAGCTATTGTGAACAAAATATATATATATATATATATATATATATATATATATATATATATATATAAATGCTTTGAAAAGTATTATCAACTATAATCTAACTTGTTGGATAATGAATCTTACATTGAAAATGAAAAATATGAAATAGTAGCATATAAGTGGTGTAAATTAACCGTTAATATAAGTCAATTAATTCTGTATTACATGGGTTTAACCCCATATACGCGCTCATTATGCAGCCAGGCTCTACATTCTCAAGGGCCATGATGTTTTTTCATGGTTTTAGAATAAAAGAAGACCTGACAGTCAGAAAGATCTTGAGTTTACACTTGAGAAAAAGTGTAGGGGAATAAATCTTATATCTATGATATAATATAAAAGCTCAACCAGAAAAGCTTTTTCAAGAAGTGTCGTAACATCATTTAATGGCTTATTTAAGGTTAACATGAGCTAATTAACTAAGGTCATAATTATTGGGAATGCCCTAGTCCCAAGGCATTGGTCCTTGTACTGTATCATACATTTTGTATCTTATAATGAGATTTATGTATTATACATTCGTGTTAATGAATAAATACATTAATCTATTTATTATATATACCTTGTACAATATTATAAATAGAGTATCCAATGGACATATCCATATCCATATCCATGTTGACAAGTGTCATGCACTTGGCAGTAAGACCATAGATAGGGAAAACAATATGACCATAAAGTTATCTGTAGTCTATTAGAGTCATGGGAATGAATGAAACCAAAGACTATCATAAGCTTGGTTGTATGGCGGTGTCTTACCGGCCATAAAACATGGAATGTCAACTAAGTTGGTACTGGATAGATCCACTAAACGAGAAATCCACATGAGATGGTATCATATGTGATTCTCGTGTAGTACTTATATGAATCCTTAGACCTGATCATATTATGGTCTTGCATGTGAACACACACACTTTGGTGTATGCCTAAAGGGTCTGTAACAGGATGCCAAGTATGGGTATGTTCTGGTGTGCCAGTGAGCATGGCAAGACTATGAACATGCAGAAGGGAATGTCACTCAGTAAACCAGTGATAAGATATCACTGGCCTCTTAATGAATGCAACCGATAAGAGTGTGGCCACACCCAAATAAGTTGGAACTTTTTTGTGAGCATCTATTCATTCGGGATCAAGTTAATGTCCGGACACAAAAGAGGATGATGACACCATGCCTCCGTGTTGGACACCAATATCAGCGATATGGAATATATAAATTTAATTACAGAGTTAAGACTTCTGTTAGACTGCTGTCTCCGTCTTAATTGGGGGCTGTAATGGTTTGCTAGAGCCCGTCTATAGTCTGTGGACCTTGGGCCTACTGCCAACATAAAGATGGACCCATAGGATCGTACACATTTAACGTCTGAGCCTAAACTAATCGGATCACCTGCGTACTTGGAGTATACAGACTAGAGGGATAAATATTAATTAATTAAATTGTAGATCAATTGGATTGATCAATATAATTTAATTGATATGTATTTTAATTGGGTTTCATGAAGTTAATTTAATTAAATTAACTTGGGAATTTATTTGTGGGTGGAAATAAAATACATATATAGGTTTATATGTATTTGATTTAAGTTGAATCTCAATTAATTTGTTGGGTCAATTTAAATTACAAATCAATTTTAATTTAAATAACATGTACGTTATATAATATGGTTTTGTATAAATAGATGCATAAAAATTAAAATAGAAATACATTTAATTTTACCCATGGTAATTAATTTGGATTTAGAGATTTATGGTATTAAATCCTAACTTAAATCTAATTAAACCTAAGCCGAAAATTATGGCCATAATTTAAGCCAAAGGGAGCTAATTTCTATATGGGAATTTCAGCCATAAGTGGTGGAATAGGCTGAAATTTTCAGTGATCTCTTCCTCTCCTCTTTTGATCCGCTGCTAGCATGGGTTCCACTCGATAGATGTTAGTGTACGTGAGAGTGGAGGAAATCGACTTCGGTTTTTACAGCCGTCTCTAGAAGAGACATACAAAGGTGATAATCTAATTCTTGATCTTTGATTTTGTATTTTTGATTTCCACTTCAAATTGCTCCTGGGTCACAGATTTGAGAAAATTGATCGAACTTCCGCTTTAATCGGTTGATTTTCCATGAAAAATCCCTACAATAATAACATTCAATAAAAAATAATGCAAATTAAATTTTTTTCAACAACCTTCAAGAATTAAATACCATTCATCTTCTTTGGAGAATTAAATTTAATTAGGATCAAAACTTCTAATTTTGTATATTCCCTTCTCCTTTTAAAAATACTATTCCAATAACTTTTCATTTCAAATTCACCTCCACCCAAATAATTAGAAAATTGGCCTCTAATTTTCATTTTTTCAGATTTTCAATTTTTCATGAAATTTTGTCTTTATAATTAAACTTCTTCCACAAACTAATTTCATGTTGGTGTCGTTCATTTTGCACTGAGCGCAATGGAATCTAAGAATGCCAAAACTATGGTGGCAATACTGGATGGCCTTACAAAGGAGATATCAATAAAGCAAAACTAGCTTTGAGAATGGAAAGTTTGCAATGGTAATTTCATTATTCACCTTAAATCCATGAAGCGCAAAACATAACATTCATACCGATTCTTTTTCTTAATACAATTATTATTATTATTATTATTATTATTATTATTATTATTATTATCATTATTATTTTTCTTTTTTTTTTTCATGTCTAGACTATGGTTAGGATTTACTAACTAATGGTATCCGGATATGAATGGTGTTAGATCAAGGGAATGCGCCCACAAAAAAGGTCTGCCGAAGTTCGAACCAGAATTGGACCTCTCATATAACGAGACCTAATCATCAATTCGCAAGAGATGCTATATTGGCTCAAATCTGAGACCAGATCTCTCATAAAGCCAAATTGAGATAATCAAATCCAGTTTTAAAGTCCAAATGTGACACTAACTCCTAAAAAGGCAAGGATATGATACATTCCTATTTGGTGATAACCACTAAATAAGTGGCAAATCTTCCCAAAAATCTTAATTAGAATCCAATTAGAATTACAAGGCATTAATTCTAAATATATTTATAAGGAGATTACAAAATCTTTAGTTCAAATGGGATTAGAACTGTAGAGCCTATATATTAGATCGGTAAGAATCTGGCACTTCCTCTGATCTGATTTTATTATTATTATTATTATTATTATTATTAAAAAGTTTAACCCCTTTGATTTCTTAAGTAAGTATTTGTCATTTGTAATAATTATTTTGTTTTCCAAATTATGTGGTTAATGTCTGAATTCTCTCCCGTTCTCTATCTATTTAATAACATAATTTGATATTCTTAAATTATTAATCAATTTAAAGACTTTTAGCTTTTACTTTACTGCATTTATTAATTCAAAATTAATTGGTAAATTATATTTCAAAATACTAATTGAAAAATAGGACACCCAAACCCATTAGCCGAACCTAATTATCACAACTACATAAACTAAATTCGCTTTTTATAGAATTTATCATATAAATATTTATTATGATTAATTTTCTTTTTAGTGTGTCATAAAAATATAGTTAGTCTTTCTATGACGTAATGAATTTATTCTCATATGTTAACATATTTTCTTTCATCCAACTATTTGTGACTAAAATATTAATTAAATAAAATAATTTTATAATATTTGCTATATAATTATTATTTGTCCCCGTGCAACTGGGTATACAACTAATTGAAGATAAGAGTTATTAAAAGTATCATATATAAATAAGTAATGTAGACGGGACCTTAACACAAACCAATTAGTATTGTATTACATGGATCCATCTCTACACGTGTTCTCACTCATGCATGCAATCTCGACAATCTCAAGGCTCACAAAATTCCTTCATTAACAATCCAACTAAATTAAAGTTTCTCAAATAATAGTACTAATTTACTACTACTATAATAATAATAACAATAATAATAATGTTATTTTACATTTATAATAATACCAAATGATAATACTTATGTATTTTGGAAAAAAATATATATCTAAATATATAATTAATAAGTCAATTTAGTTTAGTGGAATCCAAACAAAACAGATTTGATTTGAAAACCAAATTATATGAAAATTATAATTTATAATATGAAATATAAATTGGATGAGTTTGAACGGGTTTAAATTGGGAAGTTAACTTTTTATGTTATATTTTTGTTGAAAAAGCCATAATGTAATTAATGTTAGTGATATTGTATTTTTCATATCATAGAGGGACAAGCGGGCGGTGAAGAAAAACTCACAATCTCGCATAAAAATAAAAAAGTAATCAATATGATTATGATGTGTGGTGTGAGTGAATTTTGAATACATATGGGTCCCCAACCAAATTCATCTTCAACGGTGTATAATATGTTGGCCAAATCTAATAATTAAATAGAGCCTGTGATTGATGATGAAATATGGGATATGAACCGTCAAATGAGGCCTAGCTAAGCAAAGGTAATTGTCAAGTGAATGCTCCAAATATGGATTGGATTGCATGATACAGCTTGTGTTTTCTTTCAAATTATTAATTGCCTGAACACATACCCCTTATTTTCTATTTTCTGTATCTTAATTTCCTAATCATTCAAATGTCGTGTTTTCAAGAATTGTTTCAACCTTCATAAAATAATAATAATAATAACAATAATAAGGGTTTCAACTAACATTTGTGGTTCTACATTTTTATCATATGATACACTTTAATTATCATTCTTAAAATATTGCTTTCTCCGATAGTTTTTTATGGCCGCATCATTCAAGGAATATGCCCGCATAAGGAATTTAACCAGGTTAGATCTAGAACTGAACCTCTTATATAATTGGACCTGGGTGATATATATTAGCAAAAGAGCCTGACGGTTTCAAGCCTAAGAGTGGGTCTCCTTTATTGATGATTCGAATCTGGTTCTTGAGTCCAAGTATGATACTAACTCCTAAAAGGCAAGAATGAGATATATTTCTATTCATGATAACCACTAGACATGTGGCAAATCTTATCAGTAATCCTAATTAAGATTCAAGGTTATTAATTCTTAATATCTCTAAAAATGATTACAGAATCTCAATCCATTCAGTCCAAACAGAATTAGGACTCTAACGCCTATATAAAGGCAATTTCACCCAAAGGTAATACATACAACTCATACTCCAGTAAATTAATTCAACCTGCTCAGCTCATATTACTAACTTAGGCATCAAAATAAACTCTCGGTTACCCAATGTCTAACCCCTTTTGTTTTGCAGGTGTTCAGGTCACATAAGAACAATATTGAACCCGATCCGACTAAAGCATACTCGAATATTTTCGACAATCCAACATTTTTAGATAATTTTTTAGAATTAGGAACTTAATTATTTTTATATGACATTTTGTATTACCTATGCACTTTAATGTTTTGTCAAATTTTCCTTTATTTATTACAAGAAAAAGATTTACAGTTAATGCATATTAAACCAAGAAAATAAGAATTTTAGTAATAGCAAATCATTAATATTGATAACCTAATTAATATTTCATTGGTTTTGGTGAATAACCTAAAAAAGTCATATAAAAATGGGCTTAATTACACCTATGGTACATCAACTTTACATATTTTTGCAGTATCATACATCAACTTCAATTTGTCACACTATCATACACAAACTTGTAGATGGCCTTCTATTATAATACATATGACCTACAGATGTTGTTGTTACACTTGTACAGGTGTTGTTGAATCACCAGCCTACCTAGAAACAAAGATAGGTG
Organism: Euphorbia tirucalli; assembly: GCA_039660915.1. Taxonomy (NCBI): domain Eukaryota; kingdom Viridiplantae; phylum Streptophyta; class Magnoliopsida; order Malpighiales; family Euphorbiaceae; genus Euphorbia; species Euphorbia tirucalli. Next base: position 55,135,762 of record CM077639.1, on the reverse strand, counting down.
GAGCTTTGCGGTGTTGACAACGAAAGTTACGAGATGGATGCTATCTGGAGCTTTCTTTAAATTGAAGAAAGCTCACTGAAAGGGTGAATACAATAAGTATTTACGGAGGGATGAAGGGGAAACAGAAAAAGAAAGAAAGAGGGAGAACAATACCTCAAGAACAAAAATTTCACACATTTAATCCATCAAAACTCAACCTAAAATTGATGAATCCACTGATCAATCCATCAAGAATTATTTGCAACTGGATTTTCAGATTTAATGTTAAATTTGGAGATTTTCTTCTTCGAGTTCAAAAATGGTTCAAGTTTGATTAATTTCGAATGTCAAGCTTCAAGACTTGATTTCCTTTAATCTTTACACTGGAAACACACTCCAAAGGTAATTTCTAAGAGGCCTTAATCCGTTTGCAGCTTTCTAGATTGATTCCTGGTTGTTTACATCATTTTTTCTAATTTTTTGTAATTCTGCATACCATATCTGTGGGGGTATCAATAAAGCCGTACGGCTGTTATATATCATCTGTACGCGTATAGTTATGGAATTTACAGTCTTCATTTAGAATAGAGAAATATGGATTTTAGCGATTTGGAACAAAAACTGTATGGATATAGTGATAGCCGTACAACTATTCAGTAAGAGCCGCACGGTTGTTGTCCCAAATCTAGGACTTCTTTTTGTTGTTTATATCATTTTTCATACATTTTAACCTAGTTTCATGTTTTATTGATTATAATAGACCAGTGCAATGATAGAAACTCCAGTTTCTTGAATGCAGACCGACACCTGTATGTGTAATATTTTAAAATTGGATTAAAATGTTTTCCAAATTATTTTTTTCCAAATTTAACGTTTTAAAAGATTTTCCAGGTCTAATCAGGTGAATCTGTCGGATTCATTTTGTTTCCCCATTCACACCCCGAGCTATCTCAATCCCTTATTCTGTTTATTTGAGTCCTATGTGCATATTTATTTATGTACTAGTCTTTGTTTTGTAGGTAGAATTAGGTTTTTTTTACTGAATAAAGATGTGTGATATTAATGAGAATCAGAGAATAAGATGTCCACAATACAGGAGGGGGGAATATTAACCCAGACACCGGGAGTAGTGGAAGTTAAACCTAAATTGGCTAATACATGTGCAGCCTTATTACTAGTTCTACGAATAAAAGAAAACTTACAACTATCAAAGGAGGAGGACAGCTGTTTGCAATCCTCTAAAACTACTCCTAAAAAAGAATCATCCACTAAATTCGTATTACTGAGTGCTTCTATCACAATTTGAGAATCACCCTCTATATAAATAGAAGACGTTAAGTCTTTAATCCAAGACAAAGCCTCACGACAAGACATTGCTTTAGCCAGTGTTGGATCGATATGCATGGATAAAGATGAGCAACGAATAGCTATAAAACCCCCAACTACCTCTCTAACAACACAACCAAAGCTTATCACATTATTATAAGCATCCATTAAGGCATCAAAATTACACTTCCAACCCACTTAAGCCGGCGACCAAACCGTAGCATGGTTATTAGTGGTAGAAACCAAGGATGCTTGAGCTCTACGCCCAGTGGCGAATCCAGGAGACGAAGTTCGGGGGGGCGAAAAGTCCTGCAAAAATTTTTGAAAGAAGATTATGTTCCGCCAAATTAAATGATACAAAATATATTAAATAAATATTCTTATACACATACCAATCATGTTTTTCTAACTGACGAGGATGAGTCATTCATAGTACGAGAGCTCTTGCTAGGTGGCAAATACTTCCTTCGAGATTTCAATTTCTGAAAACATTGCAAAATGGCTTCATTTTCAACGCTAATAAAAGCCTTTTTCTCAACGTAACACAATAAACAATCCGACAACAATTCATCTCCCATTCGGTTGCGCAAATCAGTCTTCACAATATTCATTGCAGAAAAAGATCTTTCAACAGTAGACATTCCAACAGGTAAGACCAAAGCCAGCTCAATAAGTCTATACACCAATGGAAAATAAGTGTGATACTGCTTTTCCACCATCTTTTTTGCAAGAGCTCCAATGTCATGAAGTTGAGAGAACTCTTCTTGGATCTCATAAAAGAAATGTAGAGCTGAAGTTGATGGTCAAGCTCCACTAGCTCAGCACTAGAGAAATCTTTGGAGTACAGCCCAGGAAGATACAATAGTCGCACATTATCAAAATTAGCAAATGAGTTTGTAGGATCAAGACACATTAACGATTTTCCAATTCTTGAGCAACAAGATCAATAACCTACCATTTTCTGAACAAAAGCAATTTAGAAAAACAAATTATAGAAAAATAAAGAGAAATACCATATATATCAATTTATCAATTAAAAGAGAAATCTAGTACCTTTATAAAGATTTCTGAATGAAAATGGTGAAAATGAGTCTTTGGTTGTCCATCAACAAGTTTTTTACTACGACATGGAATAATATCTTCCATATTAGGCACGTGAATTTCTTGGTCTTCACAAAATTTCGTGACATCTTCCAACAGTTTCTCCCAACCATCTTGTCTATATGCTTGTAAGTTCTTTTTCACCACTTCAACCATACTGATGGCATTTCCTATGTTTTGATCTTTTGCCTGTAGAATCTGTGACAAAGTATTTGTCATTCCCAAAATATGCAACATCAACTTTCCAACAAATGCAAACTCGAAAGTGAACATTTTTTCATCTAGACTCTTAGCAGTGCCTCGCATTTTTGCATCAGTACCATCCCTGTTTATTGCATTGAGCACTTCTCCCACTGAATCCCACATATCAAAAAGCCGAATTAATGTTTTATAGTGAGAACCCCAACGTGTATCACCTGGTCGAGCTAAGCTTATTTCTTGATTCTGACCCTTTCCTGTTGAAAGCTCACCACTTTGTATTTTGCTGATAACTTCTTCATGATGTAATTGGTGAAGAGCATCCTTCCTTTTACATGAAGCTCCAAACAAATTCATAATCATAGAAACATAGTCAAAAAATTGACTCACAACATCTTTATCCTGTGCAGCAGATACAACAGCTAACTGAAGTTGGTGAGCAAAACAATGAATATAATATGCGTGCTTGTTTTCATTTAGAAATAAGTGCTTTCAAGCCATTAAGTTCACCACGCATATTAGAAGCCCCATCATAACCTTGACCTCTAAGTCTTGAAAGGGATAATCCATTCTTTGCAAAGAAAGCATCGATGGCATCTTTTAAACTCTGTGCAGAAGTGTCACTAACATGAACCACTCCAAGAAACCGTTCATTAACTTCTCCATTATCTCCCATAAATCTCAAAACTATAGCCATTTGCTCTTTCACTGAGCTATCTCGGGCCTCATCAACCAAAAGAGAAAAGAACTTGTCCCCTATTTCACTTAAAATAACTTTTCTCGTTTCCATTGCACATGATTCAATAATATCTCTTTGAATTGATGGAGAAGTCAATATATTATTTTTAGGAGCATTTTGTATTACCTTTTTCACTTCTACATTACGCTCACAATACCAACTAATAAGTTCAAGAAAATGACCTCGATGCAGTGATTCAGGAGACTCATCATGTCCTCGGAAAGCCAAACCCTCCCCTAAAAGAAACCGAGCAACATCTAAAGTTACTATCAACCGAGTACGATACTCACCCTCTAAAGCAGCACTTTTTTCTGATAAAACATAATCCACATTCTCTCGTTGGTTTTGGTATTGGTCAACCTTAGTTCTACATAAAGAGTGTGAGCTACCTAAACCTCCTTCATGTGCAACAAAGTTAGTTATGGCATTTTTCCAATTATTATATCCAATTTCTGTAAAAGCATTTCCTCCATTTTTGTTGCTGTTACCAAACAAATAACAACATAAACAAAATGCTTTATCCTTGGAGACACTGTATGATGTGATATCATGTCCTTGTGGTGTGATGACCGCATCACTGTATTCTAACCAAGCAAATTTCTTAAACCATAAACTTTGAAACCTCCTTTTAACTCCCTTATAATCAGTTGGTGGAAATTGATGCCCAACTGGCTGACAAGGGCCTTTAGCTAGGTATCTCCTCCTTAATGAATCTCTAATCTCAAAAGGGTAACTATCAATTGGCTTTCGCAATCCTGGATCACCAATTATATCATCATCTGAAACCTCTATCTCAATACAAGGTCTTTTCTCATTATTTTGGTCAAGAGGTATTACACTACCAGTTGAAGATGGTTTGGAAGTTGAACTCAAATTTCTCTTAGTTCTACTAACAAAATTGTCCATTTTGTTTATTCCTAAAATAATAACACAACCAAATTATTAACACAATCCAAATTTCACAATCCCAAATTATAATATAATCCCAAATTCACAATTAATTCAATTTAATCTAAAACACAAATTCTCAATATAAATCAATTACAATTCAAATTATAACACAATTAATTCCATTCAATAGCAATATATTACAATCCCTAAATTAGAATCCCTAAATAACTAAACCCCTAATTCATCTATTTATCATATTAATGAAAAAAAAATTGATTCAAATAATAGTAAAATAATAAAATGCTAACATATTATTTACAATTCCTAATCCTAATTTAACATCATAACAATCTCAATTAATCTAATTGTGTAAATCTCAATTCAATTTAGGGTTTGAAATATAAAATATTTAGGAATTGAAAAATAAAAATTACCTAATTGAAGAGAGAGCCGGCAGACACAGACAGACGGAGAGGCGGAGCGTGACCAGGCGATGGCAGCTTGGACGGAGGAGGTAGTGGCGGAGGAGGTTGGTTGGGTGGTGGTGGAGGTGGAAATTGGAAACAGAGAAAGAATGGAAGAAAAGAGGGAGCTGCTGTGGTCGAGGGATACACAACACAATTTGTTTTATTTTTTTTTGTTCCAGCCCCCAGGCAAAACGACGTCGTTTTGCCTGGGAGGCAAAACGACATCGTTTTTGCCTGGAATTTTTTTTTAAAACCCCAGGCAAAAACGACGTCGTTTTGCCTCCCAGGCAAAACAACGTCGTTTTACCTGGGAAAAAAAAAAGAGGGCTTTCGTCCTCCTCTGCTTTTGGGGGGGCAAATCTGCCCCCCCAAAACCAGAGTTCTTTGTCGTTTGCCGCCGGTAACACCCCTACTAGGGGTGTTTTCCGGCGGCTGGGGGGGCAACGGCCTACCCGTGCCCCCCCTTCCTCCGCCCCTGTCTACGCCATTGGTGAACCATCCGAGAACCATTTGTCACAATAAATAAATGGTGAAACGACTTAACATTCCATACGACTTGATTATGGGCATACCAAAGATACCAAGTTATACTCACCAACAAGCCCAAAATCTCATAATTAAAATTACTTTACACCTCGAACCACCATCCCATGAAATTATCTGCTGAGCTAATGAAATTTCCAATCGATGAAACACGCCAAACCCGCCTAGCAAAAATACAATCCACCAAGCAATGGAGAACCGTCTCCGAGCTCTCTTTACACCATGGACAAAGATCATCCAAGTGCATACCTAGACGATTCAGACTTGCAATTATAGAAAGGACATTCATACAAGCTTTCCAAATTAAATATTTGAATTTTGCTGGCACCGAAAGGTTCCAAATAGACTGCCATAGAAACTGTTGCTCGATCAATAGAGGTGCTAGACGTTGAGACATTAACTAGTACTAAGCTGATTTGACTATATACCGGCCTCTCCTATCCAAATCCCAAATTAATTTATCATCTAATTCCCTTAGAGACAAAGGAATAGATTTAATTAAATCACAATCAACCTATTGAAGATATCCTGCAGTAAATCCACATCCCATCGTCGACCACCATGTACATCTGACGACACGAGTAAATTGACAACCATCACCTCGCTTGAGTTCTACATCCATAAGTGTGAGCACAGGTTTTTCTTGACCTCTATGATGAAAACCCTTTGTTACCTGTTAGACCGATGAACGTGAATCAGATTTGAGAATGAGCAGAATAATGCCCAAAATGTTCTCAAATGGCCTGAAATTCAGAAGAGTTCTTGATTCCAAACCCCGAGAAAGGTCTGTCGAGTGATTACGAGGCTTAGGTGTGGGTGTAGGCTATAACTTAGGCATGTAGGCTCTATCTAAAATCGCACTGCTGTAGTTTCACAACTACAGTCACACAACTTTAGTTTACAGTGGCATGATTGTAGTCTACAGTCATACAACTGTAGTAACTACAGCTGCACGACTATAATAACTACAGTCATGCCACTATAGTTAGAGCCGTGTGGCTCTAATCTTTGACCCAGCAGATTCCTAAATGGGTTATAACTCTATCTTTGACTCGGATTTTTGGCAGAGAATTAAGTAATTAAGGCGAGGAAAAGAAAGAAAAAAGAAGCAATAACAAAAGATAAAATGGGTAGAGAATTAAATGAGTAAAATATTGTCATATAAACTTATAAATGAATACAAGCTTGAGGTTGAATAGGTAAGTTGCCCGAGCCCTAAATCTCTAGATTAGGTACAGTAGTCTACACCTCGGTAGGGAGCTGTACCAGAATTTCTCGTATAAGCTGATCCGGGTGGTGACTATGTCACTGATATTGAAATTTAGGTTTCGAGGTCTATAAGTTAATAAAACGTGATTTTCTAAAATGCAAAACCAGTTTTCTCAAAACTTACATGCAAAGAAAAGGTTTTCTACAAAAGGATTTCCAAAAAAATCAATGGCTTTCGTAAGCAAGATACAACCCTGTTTTCAAAAATAACAACAAAACAAATCAAACATCTTTTTCTTTTTCTTCCTTGGTTCACTTCGCTGCGTTCCGCTTTCGTTGAGAAGGTCGTCCACTCACAGTGGCGACTCTGCTGGGAATTAAAGGTTTCTTAAAATGTTTTTATAAAAACTTAAGGAACTTAGGCAACTACTGAAATATAACCTCGCTTGCAGTCATTCACTAGTTCATAGTATCATATTTTACTCACACTTGCATAGCATGACATTTTCTTCTTCTCAACCCTTCAAACTCACTGATCAGTCCGGTTTACTTCAGAAGGTGACCTACCTCTTTCGCTAGGATTGGAGGCACCCGAAGGGGTAAACCACTCATAGCACCGTATGAACCTCTCATGTTCTATGTGGAGGAGTGTATATTCACTATGGGGACCTGTACGACCCTTGGATTGACTTTGGCCCATATGTAATGACCTAGTAATTTTCCCTTAGGGTTACCAAAACATAAATTTGAAATTAGATATTGAGAGTTCGCCTTTGGTATCCCCAGTTGATGACAAAGAGACCCAACACCTAGGAAGAATGCGGACCAATCGAAAGGAGGAATAAGGTTGGAAGGGTGAGCATGTTGTTGCATGTGCTAACATTTGTTCTATGGTGGTTTTGTTCTGACCTTTACATGAAACATGAAGCATGCATGATCATTCGTATGCCATTCTAACCACATCTTCGTGCAGCCATTTTCAAGACATGAACATATGTGTGACATTGATGCTAACCACATTGTCATGTAGCCATGACATTTTAATTGTGTGCCATTTACATCTTGTGTGTTGACATCTCCAGGAAGCATACATGACATCATCCCATATGTCATGCATCCTAACCACATCTTCGTGCAGCCACTTGCATTTCGTGTGACATAGACATATCATATCATCTCATCCCATATAATATAACACGTTCTGAGAATGCCCATCATGGTCATTTCATTTCTTATCATATTGGGTATCCCAAAACTACCTGTGTTTTGCCTGTGCATCCGGTTGTACTTGGCCATCCCACTATACCATAACATTCACTAGAGGACCACGACGGTCTTAGGTCTATATTCTTGTGGTGGATCACATGATAACATTACATGGCATCATGCCTATTCATCATTGGTGTCACAGTGACGCCGAAGTCTTGCTTGTGTGCCGCGATCCACATCAGATCGTTTCATGACATTATTTACTCATTTGAGGTTCTCCACCAGTACCGGATTACTACACATATAGGGGCATTTCGTAATATTACCAAATCATATAAGGTGTTCCACGAACGCCGAACTTCTATCCGTGTCTCGAAGTTACATGCGTCTTGTTTTCAACATCATTTCATGTTAGATGCCCTAAAAGCGTCGAAAACTTTGTCTGTGGGACAGCACCCATGTGACCATTTCATATCACTTTATTGACCTACAAAGCACCGAATCTCTGTCTGTGTGTTGGTACATACGTGACCATTCTATGACATTCATTAGGTGCCCCAAAGGTGTCGAACCTCTGTCCGTGTTACGGCTCACACGCGACCTTTTTGCATTGTATTTCGCATGGCATTGGGCATTCTTGGAATGTCCAAAATAAAAAGAATGAAAACATAAAGATCATCCTTATTATCATTCTCACTCGTGAGACATCATTCAACCGTGATCAACTCACGACTAAACATTTCACTTCATACATAAAATGTTTAAGTGCTCCACGAGCACCGAAAACTTCATTCCATAACACCAAGCCGTTTAGGTGCTCCACGAGCACCAAAAACTTCATCTCCAACACCAAGTCATTTAGGTGTTCCCTGAACACCGGAAACTTCGTGTCACACATTAATCCACTTAGGCACTCCACAAGCATCGAAAATCCATTTCATGCATTGATGTTCCATGAACATCGAAAAATCTCATCTCATATCACAGCACAAGAACCCAAGGTGCTCCCCGAGCACCGAAACTCCGTTCGTACACTATGTACATGCACACATCCATAGCATAGTCATGCACCATATTTCAAATTCCTTTGCAAGTATCATCCTGCTTCAACCCGTGGATACCCCGCGGGTCATTTTATTCCCTGGGTGTATGGTTATACACCCTATTTCAAATTCCTTCACAAGTATCATCTTGCTTCGACCCGTGGACACCCCACATGTCATCTTATTCCCCGGGTGTATAGTTATATGCCCTATTTTAAGTTCCTTTGTAAGTATCATCTTGCTTCAATCCGTAGACACCCTACATGTCATTTTATTCCCCGGGGTATAGTTATGGGCCCTATTTCAAGTTCGTTCGCAAGTATCATCTTCTTCGATCCATGGACACCTTGCGTGTCATCTTATCCCCCGAGTGTATAGTCATGTGCCTTATTTTAAATTCCTCAAAAGTATCATCTTGCTTCGATCTGTGGACACCCTACGTGTCATTTTATCCACATGGTGTATACTTATACGCCATACCTTGTCTTAATCTATGACCACCTCAGCGGCATTCATTAAATTTGTACATTTCTATTCTTGATTTTGCATACACTTGGTTGGTTTGGAATAGTATAACATGACATGGCATTACATGATATCACATTTATAACTCACCATTCATACATACACACATCACATCACACACTCATGCATACATGATCCTTTATTTGATATTCTTCATGCATGCGCCCATCAACACTAACAAGTGTTCTTATTAGGGGGAAGAGAGAAAATTTTGAGAATGGCCAACCTAATGAACTTCAACACCATAACAGATTTTGTAGAGGATTATGTCGCTTCATCACAATTTCGAAAGGCAGTTAGGGAGGAAGCAGCAGTAATGCTGAGAGAAATGTTAGAAGGTGATTTTGGCAAAGTAGAGAGACTGACGGCAAGGTGCACCGAATTGGAAGCAAGAGTGGCAGAGCTCGAAGGAAAAATAAGAGATATGGCGTGGACAGGCTTCAATGCTGATGCTAGCAGGAAGCAGAATGCCCAGATTACTGATGCTCATCCTCGACACCTTGGAAGGTCCTCTTACCGGGATTTGGGTCTACCAGGGCTGAACATGGATGCGGAGTCACCTCGAACCACTGTGAAGACCATAGCATGGCTGCTACACCTTTTTGCATCAAAGGAATCTGTAGGCTATCCAAAAGAGGATGTTGTAGTAGCCTCTCAGGGGCACCCTACTCGAATCGAAAGCCAAAAGAATCACATGACACTCCCCGAGATGGCTTCTCTAGATCAGATCTTTCAAGGAGGTGTTCAAGGCTGACCAATGAAATATAACTGAAGAGGCCCCTCAAGTTTGATGTCGACACCGACTCCATTCTGCAACACGCCCGAAACCCACTTACTAAGGGTAATGGAAAACGCATATCCTCGTGGCCCTACTCGTTAAACATACTATTTGCTGAGTGTAGAAGGAAGGGTCCGCTGCAAAATGTCAGGCCATACGTGGAACCAACACCAGCACAAAAGAGTAATTTCTGCAGCTATCATATGATGGGAGGCCACCGGACCAAAGATTGTTTAGCTTTAAGAGATGAGATTCAGAAGCTAGTCGACAACAGAAAATTGAAAATCCCATCTGGCTTTGATAGATGACCTGGGGCAATCAAAGAAGCTGCTAAGGAAATTCCTCAAGCACCTCGAGGAAAGGAATATGATGAAGAACTACAAGATCTGGTCTAATAAGAGTGGGGCAGCGGCACTGGAGCCGAAATTGTTACAAATCGGAGAATAATGAGATCAACACCTTTTAGAGATCTTCCTCTTGTAGGAAATTCATTTTGTTTGTGAGGTGTATTGAACTTATTTTGAATGCAATGCAGTTTGTTATTTTCTTACTCATGTGACGATTGCATGTACATGGCATTATGCATGCATTTGACCATCTGAAAAGACACGTCCACCACATATAATATGAAAATGCATGACATCAACCTGACTGTAGGGAACCTGAAAGTGAACCTAACTCTGATTGAACTCTCTCTTGAGAAGTAAGCTTCTGACATAAATAAATAATGGAATGGAATCACCTCCGCCAAGTCATTTGCCAACCCAGATCAGCAATTCTTACAAATCACAATCCAAGATGCTATTGGCCGTGCCCTAGAGTTTCAATTTGAGCAGCACATATGATACCTAAACCATTCTAGAGCCAGAAAGCTACTGCTGAACCTCGAAATCAAACTCCAAAATGGAGCTCCAAGCCTAATTCCTTATCCAATAAGGTACCCCATGCCAAAACTCTGAAGCTAAAATTCCAAATTTGCCAAAATCTCCAACCCGTGAGAAATTCAAATGACCTTCATCACCCATCATGTGGTAAAACCTAGAGATAATTCATGGTTGTAGTGCATGTATTATCTTATTCGTGTGACATTCATGTGTACATGACATTATGCATGCATTGTTTATCCAAAAAGGCATATTAAACATACATGACATACATGAATTTAAGTGCAGTAGGAAAACCAAAAGGTGGCTGTGGCTTGGGTTTAGTTTCTGTCTAAAAAAGAAAAAAGAAAAAAGGTATCTCAATAAGACATTCAACCAGCGGGAGACAGACTCATATGATTGATCGACCTGTTGTTTGAAGTTCTTACTATTAGGGCTTAATCTTGACCCCAATGACGTCTAAATTTGAAGCCTAAGTTCCCCATCCAAGTCATAACCAACCTATTCCTTAAATCAGCCACGCTTCTTTGACATATTAGATTCTCAACAGCTTCTATTGTGTTTCCCAAAAAAAAAGAGAGAGAGAATGGTGGAAACCAATTTCTTCTCACACCCAAATTACTATGCCATATCACCTATGTCATCCCGTTACTCCATTCCCTTTGTAAGTTTGAACCTAGAACAACATCATCTACATTGTCTCACCCACTTTTCTCATTTCTCCACAACAGGCATGACCCAAGGCAATTGTAGGTATCCAATATGATGCCGTTGGGGTCTAAGGAAGGACGCAGATAATGCAGATGACACAAGTACAATTCAGTATCCAAACACCATAAGTCAAAGGATCATCGCATGACTCCCTACACCAGGGGCAGAAAATGAAGGAGTGATTATCGCTCAAATTCCAGAAACTGCTCAAGAAACAGAGATCGATGCATGCCAAGTTGGTAGGGTAACATATGAAATACGTTTCAAAGTAAACTCGATATTACATCAAAGGGAGGGTTGGAAACTTTGGATCTGAAGAACAAATCTCACAGAGAAGAAAGTCTAGGATGAAAGATATCAAAATGACATGCATCAGTCCGCACTGATACCCAAAAAAAAAAGTGTCTCCAATGTGGAAAACCGAAGGACATGTTGGTAATCCGGAAGGACATTGATCAAAACCAGAGCCACGGTTTGGATTGTCCTAATGCATCCACATTCATTATTTCATGGATGTTTTATGTTCTATTTCAATGTTCAATATGCATACGTCATGCCATTGCATATAAATGTCCATATGCAGGCTACAGCATACAGTGAACCATATCCGACGAAGCTTTTTATGCTCGAATACAAATCCCTAATACTAAAGACGGGTAGAAGCCAAACCACTGGATATCATCAGGGGCGATGTTCTCGCGACCTTCAATGGACATGTCAAGGAACATATCCCAATCCCAAGACGGGCCAATATGAAGAGGTCAACTTGGCTGGAATACTTGCATAGAATTTTCAGGCCATCCCCCCCCCCCCCCCCCCCCAAAAAAAAAGGAAGCTATCAGAAAGAGAAAATTTCCGACATGGAAAATCGAAAGGACATGTTGGTAACAAGAAGAGGGTGATGTTCAGAGTCAGAGTCACTTTTAATTCCCCTATCGTGCTCATTCTGATGTCATCATGATGATATTATGCATGTTTGATTTTCTACTTAGATGTTCATATTACACGTATCATGCCATTACATAGAAACATCCATTAGAAGGTCATTGCATCCAAACCCACAATGAGGAAAATTGAATTCATGTCATAAACAGCAAAGCCCGGTCAGAATGTTATGTACAAAAGTGCATTACAAAATATAGAGTCTAACTCTCATCCTCTATCTTAGCCAAGTAGACCATTCCTTTGCAATGGGTGGCAAAGTCGGTGATCTTGATATGCCATGCTTGATAGCATTTCAGAGTATAGGAACATGCCCGAAGTAGGAAGGAGCATCCGTTGGTCTCAATGGAGCAATTAGAATGAGCGGAACCCAAATAAATCAGGGTCTTAGTTAAGATAACCTCCACAAGTGAAGTACGCTAGGCCATCTGGGCTGCCACTGAGGCTAATCGGAAGTCACAAATCCCATCTCTGGACTCGCACGAGCACCAAGACCAATAACAGAAACATCATGTCATATACATGCATACATTCAAAACATACACACATACATGCATACATGCATAAAGACCAACCCAAGTACAGGTAATCACTATCATCGTCGGATTGTCCTGAATCATGGGCACTCTGGAAGCAGAAATAGTCTGACACTGGGACATTCCCTTAGCTATACATTGCAAATTAGAGCCATACAGCTCTAAATCTCAGGTAAGAGAATTTCCTCAATTCTCATAATTTCCATTTATGCCAATATGATCCCGAGAAGGGTACTCTGTGCTTTTTGCAGGTATCCAGGGGCAAAAAAATCAAGCCGTATTCTTGATCGAAGGAGCAAAAATTTTTGTTTTCAAAATTATCGATCAAGGAATAAATACGCACTCTCGACACAATTTCAAAAATCAGCATCCCTTTGGATCGAATTCAAAAGTCAGCATCCCTTTGGATCGAATTCAAAAATCAGCATCCCTTTGGATCTAATTCAGAAATCAAAGAATTCAGAAATCAGCATCCCTTTGGATCGAATTCAGAAATCAGCATCCCTTTGGATCAAATTCAACAATCAGCATCCCTTTGGATCGAATTTAGAAATCAGCATCCCTTTGGATCAAATTTAGAAATCAGCATCCCTTTGGATCGAATTCAGAAATCAGCATCCCTTTGGATCGAATTCAGAAATCAGCATCCCTTTAGATCGAATTCAAAAATCAGCATCCCTTTGGATCGAATTCAGAAATCAGTATCCCTTTGGATCAAATTCAGAAATTAGCATCCCTTTGGATCGAATTCAAAAATCAACATCCCTTTGGATCAAATTCAAAAATCAGTGTCCCTTTAGATCAAATTCAAAAATCAGCATCCCTTTGGATCAAATTCAAAAATCAGCATCCCTTTGGATCAACTTCAAAATCAACATCCCTTTAAATTGACTTAAAAATCAGCACTCCTTTTGGGCCGACTTCAGAATCAGCACCCTTTTTTGGATCAACCTCAAGATTAGCGCTCGTAGAGCCAACTTCAGAACCAAAGCTCCTAGAGCCAACATCCCCAACAAGATGTTGCGCCTGATTTCCTTTACAAACCAAGACGTCAAGTATGTTTTCTTTTCTTTTTCTCACCGCGCTCTCTATCACGAGACCAAACTCGATACTTGACACAATAGCCTGACTATGTCGACTTTGATCCCGCAAGGGGCAACCTGTGAGCACATGTTTTTCCCGACTCCATGATGAAAACCCTTTGTTACCTGTTAGACAGATAAACGTGAATCAGATTTGAGAATGAGTGGCATAATGCCCAAAATGTTCTCAAACAGCCCAAAATTCAGAAGAGTCCTTGATCCAAAACCCCGAGAAAGGTCCATCAAGTGATTAGGAGGCTTAGCTGTGGGTGTCGGCTACAACTAACGCATGCAGGCTCTATTTAAAGCTGTGCAGCTGTAGTTTCACAACTACAGTCGCACGATTTTAGTTTATAGTCGTATGACTGTAGTCTACAGTCACACGACTGTAGTAACTACAGCCTCACGACTGTAATAACTACAGTTGCACAACTATAGTTAGAGCCGTATGGCTCTAATCTTTGACCCAACAGATTTCTAAATAGGTTATAACTCTATCTTTGACTTAGATTTTTGGCCGGGAATTAAGTAATTAGGGCGAGGAAAAGAAAGAAAAAAGAGGCAATAACAAAAGATAAAATGGGTAGAGAATTAAGTGAGTAAAATATTATCATATAAACTTATAAATGAATACAAGCTTGAGGTTGAATAGGTAAGTTGCCCGAACCTAAATCTCTGGATTAGGTACAGTGGTCTACGCTTAGTAGGGAGCTGTACCGGAATTTCTCGGATGAGCTGATCCGGGTGGCGACTTTGTCACTGATCTTGAAATTTAGGTTTCGAGGTCTTTAAGTTAATAAAATGAGATTTTCTAAAATGTAAAACCAGTTTTCTCAAAACTCACATGTAAAGAAAAGGTTTTCTACAAAAGGATTTCCAAACAAATCATTGGCTTTCCTAAGCAAGATACAAACCCGTTTTCAACAGTTTGCTTTGCTGCATTCCACTTTCATTGAAAAGGTCATCCACTCACATTAGGCTCAGTTGACGGTAGACCCGTGTCATTAGGTAGCCATCGGTCAGACCAAATATGAACCTGTAGTCCGTTCCCACCCAAAATTGCAAGCACCGTTGAAGCAATTCCTTAGATGCCAACAAACTACCCCAAATAAAACTTGGGTTACTGCCTTTAACAGCTCTAAAAAAAAAATCACAATTGGGATAATATTTAGCTTTATAAAAGTGGGCAACTAATGAATGAGGTTGTGTAGCTAATTTCCATGCTTGTTTACCCAATAAAGCTATATTAAATTCATGAAATTTTCGAAAATTGAAGCCTCCCCAATCTTTCCTTACATAAAGCCTCTCCCAAGCCCTCCACTTTATACCACTATTCCACCAAAAATCATTCAACATACGCTCCAGTTCCACACAAGTTGTCAGAGGAAGCAAAAAAAGACTCATAATGTAAGTAGGTAAAGCTTGTGCCACTGCCTTAATAGCCACCACTTTCCCACCTTAAGATAATTTTTTCATCCTCGAACCTTGAATTTTTTGTCTCAACCGGTCTACTAGAAATTTGAAAATCTCCACTTTATTTCAACTGACATAGGAAGGCATGCCTAAATAATTGCCAACAAAATCAGTCTCCTGCACACCCAACACTTGGCAAATATACTCATCATATGGCATTGAAACATTTGTACTAAAAACAATTGTTGACTTGTCAAAATTAATACAAAGACCGAAAGCTGCTTCATAACTGGGAAAAATATCACGCAATGTATAACACTCTATATCATCTGCCTTAAAGAAGAAAAAACTATCATATGTAAACAAAAGATGAGATATAGGGGGTGCCAACATTTTGACCAAGATTCCTGTTAAAGAACCACCTGTCTCTGCACACTGAAATAGGCATGTCAACCCTTCTACACACAGAATGAACAAATAAGGAGATAAAGGATCTCCCTGTCTCAGACCCCTTTCCGGTGAAAAAATGTTAAAATCACCATTCCCATTATGAATTTGATATTAAACAAAATGTTAAAATCACTATTCCCATTCTGAATGTGATATTAAACTGTATTAACACACTACAAAATCAAATTAATAAACAGAGTAGGGAAATTCATCTTCTATATTACCGCCTCCAAATAAGGCCATTCAATACGATAATATGCCTTAGACATATCAATTTTGAGGGCTGCCCAACCATCCGGTCCTTTTTTCTTATTTTTTTAAAAAATGACCAATTTCAAAAGCTATCATCACATTATTAGTAATTGCCCAATTAGGGACAAATGCACTATGTACTTTTGAGATTACAGAATTCAATACAAACTTCAGACGATTAGCAATTGCCGTAGTCATTATCTTGAAAAGAACATTACACAATGCAATAAGCCTCAAGTCAGACACAAAAATAGGAATGTTCTTTTAGGAATCAAGACAATATTTGTTAAATTAAGCTCTTCATGAAAAGTACCAGAAGTCAAACAACTTATACAAAAATTGGAAATATCATTACCAATTTCGGCCCAATAATGTTGATAGAAGCCTGGATTGAGACCATCTGGACCTGGCGCTTTATCCAGACCTATTGAACTAATAATGCAGCCTGCTCAACCGATATAGAAACATCAATGGAATTCACCATATCATCAAGCACACAACCTCTTGTAGTAAAGATATCCATAAAAAATTATTGAATTAACTCCCCTAAACCCGAATTCCAATATCTCCACTCACCATCTGTACCCTTCAGTGGATGAATATTGTGTTTTCTCCTCCTATAAGAAGCTGTTTGATGAAAAAAAATGAGAGTTTAAATCACCCTCTTCCAACCATAACTGTTTGGACCGTTGCTTCTAATACAATTCTTATTCTAATCGAATTTTATCCAACTCCCTATTGGCTTGCCAAAACTGTTGAATAGAATTCTAATCCTGCTGACCCTTCAAAGCATCAATTTGATTTCTTATAGTCAAAACTCATCGTTTAAATCACCCATGGTGCTCCTTACCCCACCGCTTTGACTGCATGCAAGATAAAAAATCGAAACCCACATATTGATGCCAAACCCTTCGAACCACCTCCTAACATTCAACCTCATTGTTCCAAGTATTTTCATATCGAAAAAAGTGAGATCTCATACAAGTCGCCACTGCCAATTGTAACACAAGCGCATAGTGGTCCGATTGAGTAGAATGCACATTAAGAATTGATGCTAAAGGGAAAATCAAAAACCATGCTTGTGATGCTAATGCATGATCTAGCTTTTCCTCCATCCAAACTTCATTATCCCTGAATTGAGTCCAAGTGGTATCCCTCTATTGGAACCTCGGTTAAATCACAAGATACAATGGCATCATTAAAACCTTGTAACAAACTAAATGGATGTCTCCTTCCTCCTACCTTCTCAAAGTCATATTGCAAATCATTAAAATCTCCCATAATACACCAAAGGGGCCTACGATATATGATAAAGGTCCTTCATGCATTGCCAAGATAATGCACGCCTAGATCGCTCCGGAAAGCCATAATACCCTGTAAATCTCCATTCTTCATGAACTGCATCATGAACCAAGACATCAATAAAATTTCTTCCATATGTTAACAAAGGAACATTTGTACCTGAGGACCAAAATAATGCTAACCCGCCCCCACCACAAACACAATCCACAGCAAACATATGCGTAAAACCAATTCTACGCTTAACCCCTTTAATAACAACTCTGGTAAGCATCGTTTCTATTACAAACACCAAACTCGGCCCAAATTTTAGCTTCAATTCTTAAAGCTCCTGAACTTTGTCAGGGTTAGCCAAACCCTGACAATTCCAGCTGATGTAATTCATGTTTGCTGGCAGGCCCCCTCGAGACCGGCCGATAGATTTTCAGAATTTCCATTAACAATCTACTTCCATATCTTTAGAGCCATCATTACTAATACATTTTTGTTTAGTGTCAGTAACGAAAACCGTCTCATTCTCCTTCGCCACTTCCAGTGCTAGTTGCTCCTACATTTTTTCAATTTGAGCATTAGTCACCATCTTCGGATTCAACTTTCCCGGTTCAGCTACTGCCAACCGAAGATTACTTCCAAGCCAATGGGATGTGTTTATTTCCAACCTTCACGGAATAGCTTGAAGTTGAGGTAACAATATACTTGACTGACATCCCATGTTCAGTGGTCAGTGAGACACTGCCATATAATCAAGGATATGCTGGTCTTTAGCTCTATTCATTCCTATGATTAGAACAGACTCGAGAAAACTTTATGATTACTGCTTTAACACTACTCAAGGTCTCATTAACTAATGAACTACATTAGTTAATAATCAATGGATACTTTATTTATTAAATTGCACAAGAAATAAATAAATAGATTACATGCCTTTTTATATAACATAATGTAGAATACAAAATATATGCATACGATGCACTATACAATCAAGAACCAATGCCTTTGGACTAGGACACATCAATAATCTCCCACTTGCACTAGTGCTAACCAAGCATGGCCCTAATCCCTATAGATCCAGTATGACCCTTATGCTACATCTGTGTTAGCGCCTTAGTCAACGGATCAGCAACATTGTTCTTGGTGTCTACTATCTGTAATGAAATGTCACCTCTGTCTATGATCTCTCGAATGAGGTGAAACTTCCTGAGCATATGTTTGGACCTCTTATCCAACCGAGGCTCCTTAGCTTATGCGATAACCCCGTTGTTGTCATAGAAGAAATCCACTACATCTAGGATAGATGGAACTACTCCTAACTCAGTGATGAACTTCCTCATCCAAACAACTTCTTTTGCAACTTCACATGCAGCAATGTACTCAGTTTTTGTTATAGAATCGGTAATGGTTAGCTGCTTAGAACTCTTTCAGCTAATGGCACCACCATTTAGTAAAAAGACATAACCAGACTGTGACAGGTTTCATCCTCATTGGTCTCAAAGCTTGCATCAGTGTACCCTGTCACTGATAGCTCTTCTTAATCTCTATACACTAAGAAGCTATCCTTAGTCCGATTAAGATACTTAAGGATTGCCTTGACAGCCATCTAGTGTTCCTCTCCGGGATCCGACTAATATCAGCTCGTCTTACTCAATACAAATACGACATCAAATCTTATATATAACATGGAGTACATGATTGATCCTATAACTGAAGCATATGGGATCCACTGCATCTTCTCTCAGTCCTCCTTTGTCTTAGGACTAAGTTTCTTACTTAGTTTCAGGCCATGGCGAATAGGCAAGAAACCTTTCTTAGCCTTATCCATGCCAAACCTTTTCGGAACTTTGTCTATGTATGAGGCCCGACTTAGTCCCAAAAGCTTATTGGATCTATCCCTATAGATCCTGATCCTTAAGATTGTCTCAGCTTCACCTAAGTCCTTCATTACGAAGCACTTACTCAACCATTGCTTTACCCTTTGTAGTGTTGGTGGCCAATAAGAATGATGTCATCCACGTATAGGACTAGGAAAGTAACAACACTCCCACTAACCATCTTGTACAGACAACGCTCATCTTGATTTTGTATGAAGCTATATTCCTTTATAGCTTCATTGAATCTAAGATTCCAATTCTGAGATGCTTGCTTCAATCCATAAATGGATCTTTGAAGCTTGCATACCCGGTCAGGATACTTTGGATCGATGAAACCCTCAACTTGTGTCATGTACACATCCTTGAGTAGCTTTCCATATAGGAAAGCGATCTTAAAATCCAACTGCCATATCTCATAGTCATACCATGCAGCTATAGCTAGAATTATCCTAATGGATTTAAGCATTACGACTGGTGAAAGGGTTTCATCGTAGTCTAATCCATGGACTTGTCTGAAACCCTTCACCACCAATTGCCCCTTAAAGGTATTGTCAGCTTTCAACTTAAAACACTACTTGCAACCGATTACCTTAGAACCCGGAGGTAGATCAACCAAGCTCTAAACTTGGTTATCATACATCGATTGCATCTCAGCTTCCATGGCTTTATGCCATTCAACTGACTATGGGCTTTCAATAGCCTCCTGATAGGTCTTGGGTTCTTCCTCGCCAAAGACTAGAAGATTTTCATCATCGGTCATGAGAAATCCATATCTCTTGGGTTATGACGAGCCCTACCAGACCTTCTAAAGTCCTGTGTGATCGGTCCAGAACCCTCAATTGCTTGAGGTTCTGGTTCGATCCCTGATTCTTTCTCTATAGGTACTTGTAGATCTTGAACTTTCCTAAGCTCAATGTTATTCCTACTATCTTTCTTGGAAAGGAACTCCTTTTCAAGAAAGATACCCTTTCATGCTATGAACACCTTGTTCTTAGCAGGGTTGTAGAAATAGTAACCCCTAGTTTCCTTGGGGTAACCCACAAACAAGCACTTCTCGGTTTTAGAGACTAGTTTGCCACTTGTCAATTTCTTGACATGTGCATCACAACCCCAAATCCTAATGAAGGAGATATTAGCTCCCTGCCCGTCCATATTTCATATGGCGTCTTTTCCATGGCCTCACTCGATGTACGGTTAAGTGTGAATGTAGCCGTTTCTAAAACATATCCCCAACAAGATGTTGGGAGAGTAACTTAACTCATCATTGAGTGGACTATATCCAATAGGGTCCTATTCCTCCTTTCTGACACTATATTCCATTAAGGTGTTCTAAGAAGAGTGAGCAATGAGATGATCTCACCCTTTCTTAAGAATGATTCAAACTCTAGGCTCATATATTCGCCACCTCGATCAGACCGAAGTGATTTTATAATCTTGCCTAATTGGTTCTCCACTTCGTTCTTATATTCCTTGAACTTATTAAGGGTTTCAAACTTGTTCTTCATCAGATAGACATAGCCAAATCTACTAAAGTTGTCTGTGAAAGTAAGAAAGAAGTGAAAACCATTTGTAAGCGCTGGAATTTTTTGAAAAAAAAAAATTACGTGTGTCACACGACTGTAACATAAAGTCGTGCGACTGCTGTTATAGTCGTGCGACTGTAATTAAATTACAGTTGTATGACTGTAACATCGGGGCAGGTGCAGAAGCCCATATCTCTGCAGCAGAAAAATGGAGGAGAGAGGAGGAGCAATTAATGCTCCGCCTCTTGCAGTAAGAAAGTAGGAAAGATAAAAAGAAAGAGAAGAGGAAGGATAGGGGCCTTTTTTGACACTTGATTTCTGGTGTTTAGAGAGAGAGAATTGGGAAAAAGGGAAGAAAAAGAAGGAAAACCACACAAATACAAGCTTCTTTTTCTCTTCTTTTTCTTTATAATTCTTAAGTGATTAAGTTTAAAATCTGTTAGACAACAATAGGTTAATAACTTAACACTCTAAATTCAATCAATTTCGGACTAGAAACCCTAAGATTCCTAAGCATTTTGGAGGTTTTGGATCCAGACTTCTCAACTTCAATTCAAGGAGAAAAGAGCAAATTTAAGTGGATTGGTGCAATGCCAGGGGTCAATCCTACGGTGGATAAGCACTTAAGAAGTAAACACTATTTATTTCATTTACTTTTAATGCTTTCTGGATGAATTGGTGTGTTTTTGTGCATTTTATTCCACTTTTTACGTTTTCTGTTTCTGGAAATCAAGAACAGCCATACGACTGTTCTTGAGTTGAAGAACAGTCATACGACTGTAAATACAGTCGTACGAGTGTTCTTGATTTTCATTGATTTTTCAGTTTTGTTTTGAATGTTTTGGTGAAATCCCACAATTGGAAGGATTACAGTTGCACGACTGTAATTACAGTCGGACGACTGTAGTTACGGTCGCATGACTGTAATGCTCGTCCAATGGCAGAATTTCCAGAATAATCCCTAAAATTTTCTAAAAATCCCTAAAATTCAGAAAACCCCAAAATCACCAAAAATAAATTTTGTTGTGTGCATTCACTACCTTAGATTTAATTTTCGATGTATTTGCATTTAGAACAATACCACGACGGAGATCCGATTCTCCCAAAAAATCGACCCACCTCACATGCTAAATTAAATTAAACCAGAAAATAAATTGTTTCAAAATGATTTTCTCACAAAACCAAAAGTACAGGGACGTTTCAAAATTTTTTCCAGGTCTAATCGGGCCGGCTAGCCGAGCCGACCCGGTTATCCCCCTAAATGCATGCCCCCAATTTCTAAATTCCTAATTCTGTCTATTTGAGTCCTATTTGTGGCGTGCCGTATATTATGCTAACCCTCTGTTTTGTAGCTTTTTATTTTTGTTTTGTATGTATTTAATGGAATTACTCGTGTATTTTAGGCGATTCTAATTTTTAGTTAAATCGTGTATTTTAGGCAATTGTAAAAGTGAGGCTAAGAGTTTTTATTTTCGTTCGATTGGGTTGTAAGCCATCTAATAGTTTACTGCTTTACTTCTATTTTTATTTTATGCATATGTGCGCCGTATGAATTATTTTAATAAAATTGACTTTAGAATTATGAAATACCTTCAAGAACATTGGCCATATTTATTTTAACTAGACACAAAATAGGGGACTGGTCCGGACCTAGATCTCTGGATTATGTAGCAGCCGTTCATCCGGTTCAACTACATTTTAAATTTCCCGATTGAGCTGAGCCGGGTGGCGACTCCTACAAAATTCATCGAGACTTAGGTCTCGGTTCGTTTATGAAAGAATCTAATTTTCTAAAAACGAATTTCCATTCTAAAAACCCCATGCGAGGGAGGGGTCCGCCCGAAATCGAGGCGCCCCTTCCGAAAGGGAGTCCGCGTTCTATCGAAAACATCGTCCACTCACACCATTTCTAGCACTTATGCTCATGGGCCCATACACGTCTAAGTGTATCAGGTCTAATAAGCTCATGGCCCTTTCAGCTTACTTGTTGAAAGGCGCCTTTGTCATTTTTCCCCTTAAACAAGATTCCTATGTATCATATGACTCCAAGTCAAATGACCCTACCACTCCAACCTTATGGAGCCTAGCTATGTGGTTCTCATTTATGTGGCTTAAATGACAGTGCCAGATATAAGCAGGAGTAAGCTCATTAGGTTTAATCCTCTTAATGTTAATGTTATAGACTTGGTTGGATTGATTTAAGTTAAGGATATACAAACCATCATTTAATAAAGCATTTCCATACAAAACATCATCTTTAAAAATTTCAATTTTACCAAATCCAATGTTAAAATTAAAACCATCAATATCCAAGACAGACAATGAAATAATATTCCTGCACATAGCATGTACAAAATAATAGTTCTTTAAAATTAAAATCAATCCAGTGGGCATCTTTATGTAGAAATCTCTAATCTCGATGGCAGCAACCTTAACCCCATTCCAAACTCAAAGATCTACCTCTCCAGATCCTGACAAAATCCTATTTCTTAGTCCTTGCACATTGCAACAAATGTGAGAACCATATCCAGTGTCTAAAACCCAAGATGTAGAAACAATGAGGTTAATATCTATAACATAGATACCTGAAGAACTAGTCACATTCTTCACATGCTGTCCCATAAGCCTTGGATAGGTTTGCTTCTAGTGTCCCTTATACTTACACTCAAAGTAGACATCCTTAGGAGTGACCTTAGGATTGGGCCCTTACTTAGCTTTCTTTGCCTTAGCCTTCTTAGCCTTGCCCTTGCCCTTAGCAAGAGGAGCATGGCCGTTGTTAACCAAAAGCACCACGGGAGTCTTCTTAACAAACTGTTCAGCTAGTTTAAGCATGCCATGCAGCTCAGCCACCGTCTTATCCATACGTTGCATGTCATTCACAATGAACTGATCATAAGACTCAGGATGGATCCCAAGGTGATGTCAATCGCCAACTCCTGTAAGACTAGCATGCCAAGATGGGCCAATGCGTCGAAGTAGCCCTACATCTTGAGCATGTGGGTGCTCACAGATGTCCTCGTAGCCATCCTATAGGTGTTGAGTGCCTTAGTCGTCAAGAACCTCTCTTGATGCGCTTGATCTTGGTACATCTTTTTCAAGGTGTCCATGGTGAAAATAGATTAGTAGCCATTCACGTATCTACATAGAAAAGTTATAGATAGTATTACTAAAGGTCTTTAATAATATAACCACATTAATTTACATATGGTTAAGATCATGGTTATATTTATGGTTAAGATTGACCAAGATCCATATTTCATAAGAATTAGCCAAGTGGTCAACTAACCCTTAACTATTTAGGTAGGACCTCCGTCCAATCCCAACCTAGGGACTCTTGGTTTGATGGGTTTATTGGCACTTACCCATCTGTGCTTATGGCCAGAAGCTGATCCTATTACCCACGTTGAATCAAACCTCCATTCGAGTGTTAAGTGTACCTAATATCTTAACCTAATACAGTAGATGAATACCACAATGTACCCGGAGGAGTCTCGGCCCACATTGCACTATTCAAGAACCGACATGGTTCGAATGTGGAAAACACTTTTAAGCAACTTGATATTTTTATTTAGGATTGTTAAAATTAAGGCTTAGCATACATAATTATGAGTGAGCTTGGAATACAGATTACATGCATTAATCTCATATACCTACATATTCAATTAAGAGCATAATATAAATAAAATTGAGATTTTATAGGCATAAAATATAACCTACTGAAAAAAATCTAGTAAACCTATATTAGAGAACATCGGGCCGGGCTACAAAATCTTCTAGGCTTGGCTCCATTGGGCTTCCTCTCCAAAGCTTTAGGTAATTACAAATTTTAATTTACATAAAATAAATAAAATAAAATTACATCAAAATAAACCAAAACAACTCGCAAGCCATATTTTCCAAAATAAAATTTTACAACCCATCTCGATTTAAGGCCTAATAACACTCAAATCCATACACCAAGTATAGCACATAAATATAGCATACAAATTGACATACATATATATTAAAATGCATGAATTTATTATTCCATTTTAATTATGTCCAACCGTTTAATGAAATCGCAAATTCTTGCGTTTATGACTTAAGTCCATTTACGAGCCCATCAGGCTTATAGCCTAATAATGCAAAATAAGATTTTTCTCCCACTTGAATTTGGGATGTCATAAACCCGAATTAGCCATCGAATTCCCAACCCATGCCAAATTTCAATTACCAATTTTATTTTCATACCAAATAAAATTAAAATCCCAATTAATGACAACTTTAATAAATCATTCAAGAGAAGACACGAATACAAATCGCTAAATTTAAATACACAGTTTTTAAAATAAATGTTAAACCCATGCGTTTCGGACTCGGGGCCAAGCCCATATACCCGCAAAATTCAAAACGGGCCAGGCCCGCGCTGTTGCCCTAGGCAGCGCTGCCGAGGCTACGACGGCTTCGCTACCCTCCGTAATGGCAGCAGCTACTGTTTCCCATAGCAGTTGCTGCTGCTGCGGACAGTGCTGCCCGCTATCGAGATCGCCAATGGCAGTGCTGTTCAGATGACTGGCCATTAATTTTTTTTTAAAATCCAGTAACAAGGAGGGATAAAAAAAATCCATCAACCAAAAACCATTTTTAGATTGAAAAAAAAATTAGGAAAAATTAATTAAAACCCTAATCGAATAAAATTAAGGTTCATACAAAATCAAAACCAATTGAAACAAGAACCTTAAAACCCTAATTCTATCAGAAATCATAACTAGCTTTGATACCACTATAGGGAATTCTCACAGGAAAAATCGGAGTGCAACGGAAAATACGGTTAAAAATTTTCTCTTACATTTCATGATCTTAGGAACCATGACTTTGATAGAATCAAAATAGAGATGAAGAAAATAAAATTTTCTCACCTTTCTTGTCTCTTCTAGAGACTACTGAAGATTGCAGAGCAGACGAACGGCAACTCAACATAGTCAGGTACATGAATAGCTATTGAACTACACTCATGCTAGCGAACAGAGACGAATGGAACTCCAATACATAGGAAGCAGAGGGGGAAGCACCTAGAGCTAGTGTTGGCCGAATTTTGCTTATGTGGCTAGGGTTAGAGAAATCAGTTTATAAGGTCCCTTTTATACCCAGTACAAAATGAGGTTTTAACTTTAGGTTAAATTATAATTTAATTAACTGATTCAGTTATGTAATTGGAATTAAATTAAACTATATAATAAAATTCCAATAGACTAAATTAAATCCAATTAATTAAATTTATTCAACCGAAATTCAATTTAACCCGACCTTAAATAAATACAACCCGTGTATTTAATTTTCCACCAAGGAAAATATATTTAATTAATTGTTTACATACTATAATTAATTAATCAAATACAATTAATTTCTCTTTTAAATTAATTGAATTAATTTTCATAACACCTATTGTCAATAATTTAATTAACCGAGTTTCCATTCTAAGTACACCCAATGTGTACAATTCTGATTTGTCACAAGTTCAGCTGTTCTATATGTACAATCCTATGGCTCCATCTTTATGTTGGCAGTGAGCTCAGAATCCATAGACTGTAAGTGGGTTTTAGCAAACCATTACAACCCCCAATTAAGACAGAGACTAGCAGTCTCATATGAAGCATAACCCGGTAGTATTCTTGTATGTCCCTTTAGGGGTGCACAAAAAAAATCGAAAAACCAAAAAACCGTGAAACCGAACCGAAACCGAGCTAAAAATATGGTTAACCGAAACTGATGGACTAGTGTATGGTTTTTATTTTTAGAAATTAACGGTTACAGTTTAGGTTTAGGTTTTTATACCGAAAGTCCATGTGGACTCGAGGTTAACCGACTTTTTACAAATATTTTTCTTGAAAAATTACGTAATTTTAAATATATAGGTAATATGGATAATAAGTGAAACATTTGGACCTTTGATGTTATTTTACTTTCTTACTATACAACACCAAGTAGTCTCGGTCACTCCTTTCCAATCTCATCTCCTCTCAATTCTTAATTTCACACTCATTGAAAAACGAACAACGAAGAACAATTTCATTAATTAATGTTTGATATTGTACAACAATTTCTATATTTGGGAACTTTCTTTTATTAATTTTGTAATTATTGAAGTTTATGGTTAAAATGTTATTTCAATTAATAATTAAGACTATCATATGTAATTTTGTATTTTTATTTGAAGTTTTAGATTTATAGTCTATTTATTTGAGGTTTCAAATATTATAAATTTAGCAAAATCATAATGTTCATTTCGTAAATGGTTAACTGTAAAGAAATGGTTAACTGACCGAAATCAATGGTTAACCGACTAATGGTTAACCGAATTTAATAGACAGTATATGGTTAGTAAATTAAAAAAACTGTTCAAATGGTTAACCGTTTGTAAAAGTCCATATGGACCGGTTAACCGACCATGTGCACCCCTATGTCCCTTGCCAGCTAACATCAATGTATAAGCA
The DNA here is from genome assembly GCA_039660915.1 of Euphorbia tirucalli. Taxonomy (NCBI): domain Eukaryota; kingdom Viridiplantae; phylum Streptophyta; class Magnoliopsida; order Malpighiales; family Euphorbiaceae; genus Euphorbia; species Euphorbia tirucalli. Next base: position 55,108,321 of record CM077639.1, on the reverse strand, counting down.
AAAGGCATGGTTCCCGTCAACCTCTTCTACGCTTAGTCATTCCCTAATTCTGAGGAGACTGATGATCACGAATAAGTATTCCAACTTATTCGGGTATGGCCATGCACTTATCAGTCCCACTCATCAAGTGGCCAGTGATGTCATCTCAGGGGACGCTAAGTGGCAATTCCTTCAACCCACTATCACCATCAATATGTTCATCAGCCCATCCAACATACCCATACTTGGCACCCTGTTACGAGCGCGTTATGTGTATATCAAAGTGTATGAAATCCCATGTCATGTCATAGTGAAATAAGGTCTAAGGACCATATCAAGAACTACTTGAGAAGCACCTATGACGATTGGAACATGCGGTGTTCTCGAGGCATATCGGTCCAGTACCATGTAACCTAACATGCATATACTTGACTGACATCCCATATTTAATGGTCAGTGGACACTGCCATCCAGTCAAGGATATGTTGTCCTTAGCTCTATTTATTCCCATAATTAGAACAGACCTGAGACAACTTTATGATTACAGCTTTAACACTACTTAAGGTCTCATTAGCTAATGAGCTACATTAGTTAACATGAGTATGGCTTTAATCAATGGATACTCTATTTATTAAATTGCATAAGAAATAAATAAATAGATTAAATGCCTTTATATGTAACATAATGTATAATACAAAATATTTGCATACAATTCACTACACAATCAGGAACCAATGCCTTTAGATTAGGGCACTGTGAGCACGGGTTTTTTCCCGACCTCGATGATGAAAGCCTTTATTACCTTTTTCATGGATAAACATGAGGTGGATTCAGAGCGATTGAGATGATGTCGGAGATGTCTCGAATGACCCGAAGAAGAGTAACAAATCTCGGTGCGGAACCCTGAAAAAGGTTGAGTGAGCACTCAAGAGAACCAGAGAGAAAAGTGCGAAAAAGTGAGAAATGCAAAACTGGCTACTATAGCCACTTGGCTATAATGCCTATAGCCACGTGGCTGTAGTTTGCACAACTACAGCCTCTCGGTTGTAGTTACCAGATTTAGTTTTTCTCCTAAATAAGGTGTATTTTATCATTAATTCGAGATTTTTAACCAAAAATTAGGCCATATAAAAGGAGAGACACAAAATAGGTCAGGGGATAGGGAGTCCATTCTACAATCAATCAGGAAACGGCTAGGGTTTTGATATTCTTGGAGAAATTAGAAAGAGAAAGAGAGAAAAACCAAAATTTAATCTATAAACCATCAAAACTCTAATCTAATCCGTAGAAACCATTAGGGTCCCGAGAGAATTCATATTCTGGGAGTAATTCTAATCAATTTGGTGTTCATTTGGATCGATTCAGGGTTTCATTTAGGTTAGGAGAATCGTGGACGATTTTCAAGTTTTTATGATTCTGAGGAGTTTTCCGGCGTCCGAATCTATTCCTGGTGATCCAAAACACTGGAACACAGATAAGGTATACTACAAGAGGCCCTAAAAACCTGTTTTGAATTGTTTTGTATGTTGATTGCATGTGATTTTGTATTTTTTCTCAAAGCTGGAAGTGGAAACCCAGCTATAGCCTCCCCATTAGATGTTTACAGCCGCTTGGCTGTAGTCTGATGACTACAGTGGCATTGCTGTAACCTACAATGGCATGGCTATAGTCTTCTGATTATAGCCGCTTGGCTGTAATCTTCAGGACAGAAGCTCCGAATGCCCTAAATCGGCTGATAACACTTCCTTTTTCAAATCAAATGTGTTTTTCATGAATAATATCGGTCGAGTCACATCCACATATGATTAGATTTGCGGTTTCACATATGATTCGTTTGATCCGATTTGGATCTGTTTGTGGAATTTCATAAGTTTCCCAAAACCATCAAAATACCAAAATGAATTTCAAAACGAGAAAAAAAAAGTAGAGTATTGATTCTGAATCACTACAGCCGGTTGGCTGTAGGTGCTATAGCCGCGCCAGCCATTACAGTGGCATGGTTGTAGTATCACAGTGGCTCGGCTGTAGTTGATGAAACAGAATTACAGTTTTACCCTTTGTAGCCCCTAACTTGTAATTTTATTTCTCTTTTCGATTCAAAAAGGATTTTTGGTGTGTTTATACTTCCAGACCCTAGATGAATGTTCAATTTAGGCCCACTCATGAACGGAACCCCCGGGTTCTGGGATATCCGGCCCACTAAAAGATGGAAAATGCATGTAAAAAGAGCCAAACCGTTTTCAAAATTGATTTTCATTCATAAAATCTACAGGGCGCTTCTATAAAATGTTTTTTTAGGTCTAATTGAGTAGTCGTTCAGACTTCTCGATTATCCCCCTATGCATGATCCCGTTTCCTAAAATACCCTTATTCTGTCTTATGTGAGTCCTTGGCGTGATTTGTTTATTTGTGCTAACCTTATTTGGATGCAGCTTTTTATTTTTCATTTTTTTTATGTATTTAATGGATCATTCCGTGTATCTAGGCGGTTGCACCTTTTTAGATTATCATGTATTACAGGCGGTTGTAAATGGTGAGGATGAGAGTTTTCTTCTTTTTCGGGTTGTATAATTTGGCCATTACATTACTTTTCTGCATTTTTATTTTTCCATACTTTATTTATGATTTATATTTATGTCATTTGCATGAGCATTAACTAAAATTCAAAGAAGATGAAAATGGGTAGAATTAACTGAATGTTATATTGTATTATGAAATAATAATTGAAAACAAGTTGAGGATTAGTAGATGTGTTGCCCGAATCCTGAATCTCTGGTACTGCGTCTACACTTGGTAGGGAGCTGTATCGGAATTTCTCGGATGAGCTGATCCAGGTGGTGACTCTGTATCTGATCACGAAATTTAGGTTTCGAGATCTTTAAGTTTAAATTGGGATTTTCTAAAAATCTGTTTTCCACACTTAAAATTAAGTTTTTTACAAAATGAGTTTTCTCAATGAAATGAAAGGTTTTCTTAAAGGAAGATTAAAACCCATTTTCAAACCACACTCGCACTTAAAAAGAAAATCCCCAGTTCCTGCTTCATCGTGCGTGTTCCGACAAATGATGTCCGCTCACAGGCACATCAACACAAGGAATATGTTGAAGCTGTGATTAAAGAAGAGTAATAATAACATAAGGAGATATGTGCATAATATAATGTAGATAAGGTTTAATTTTTGCTATTATCTTTGGAATTGTGTCTTTGATCAATTTTATGATTATTATGAGGATACTCATCCAACTGCTAAAAAGAGTTGGAAGGCTTGATCTCGTTGGAGTGAAGTTTGGTGACAACTTGATCGTGTTGGAGCTCATAGGCAAATTGACAGCTTCCTGGAGTTAATTTTAAAAGACATTTCGCTATAAACAAAAGGGTATCATTTTTGGAGGACCTAATCATGCATTTCCATGTGGAGGAGGCAAGAGGATAAGATGTCACAGTCACTTAAGATTTAATTGGAAGTTTTGCTAAGGTAAACCTTGTCACTCCTAATAACATTTCAAATAATTCCCAACATGCATATTTGAAACCAAATAGCAACATTGGAGAGAAAAATAATAGACCTCAAAATAAAAAATGGAAATCCAATTAGAAGAATAAGAATTTTATCCATCACTATAAAAATGAAAAATCAAATGGTTGTTATGTCTGTGGAAAAAGTGGGCATAATGCTCGATATTGCATATTCCAGAAATGTGACAATCAACCCTAAGTCAATGTTACCGAGGAGCCTTTTATGGCTATGTTGACAGACATTTAAAATTGAAAATGTGACAGATGATGGTCAAATTCTAATGCCAATAGGCATTTTTGTTTTGATAAACATTAGTTTGAGAAATACACTCCCTATGATGAACCTAAGATATTGATGCTTGAGAATTCACATACTATCCAAGCATTAGGTGGTAGGATGTCCAACTAAAATTTACTCCTGAAAGGGTGCTTATATTAAAAGATGTGATGTACACACCTTTAACAAGAAAAAATCTTGTGTCGAGTTTTCTTCTCAACTAAGTTGCTTTCAAACAAAACATAGTGTCTGATCAATAAATAACTTCTAAGAAGGAAATTTTTGTTGACAAGAGTTATGTTAGTGATGATATGTTCAAATTAAATATTGAAATTAATAACAGTGGTCTTTCTTTTGCTTACATGCTTTCTTGTGTGAATTTTTGGCATGTGCGTTTATGTCCCATTAATTCAAGATATGTTGGAATGATTTTAGGATTAACTCCCATATTGAATAAGTAGTTTGAAAAATGTAAAATTTGCAGCAAAACAAAAATAACTAAGGGGCCTCATAAAAGTGTCGACAAAAAAATTGAACTTCTTGAATTGATTCATATAGATTTTTATGAATTTGAAGGGAATTTAACTCAAGGAGGATATAGACATCATTACTGTTGTTGATGATTTTTCCAAATTCACATATTTTTATTTACTTAAGAATAAAAGTGATGCTCTTAAGAATTTTAAAACATTCCTCTTTGAAATTGAGAATCAATTAGGAAAAAAGATTAAAAGAATTAGAAGTGATAAAGGTAGAGAATATGAAGCTTTTGAATTCAACCCATATGTTTAATCTGTGGGAATTATCCATGAAACTACACCTCCTTATTCACCAGCGTCAAATGTTGTGCCAGAGAAGAAAATAGAACTCTCATTGAATTAAATAAAGCAATTTTAATTGAGTCATGTGCACCTTTAAGTTTATGGGGTGATGTCATTTTAACTGCATGTCATGTCTTGAATTGTGAGCCGCATAAGAAAACCAAGTTAACTCCATATGAATTTTAGAAAGGTTATAAGCCAAATTTAGGATATATAAAATTTTGGGAATGTTTGGCATATGTGAGATTGTTTGACCCCAAAAGGCCAAAATAAGGTATAAGAGCTATCACTTACGTTCTCATTGGCTATGCTAAATCGAGTACAGTCAACATATTTCTTAACCTTGAAAACAATATCATTTCGAAACTCAATGATGTTATATTTCATGAAGATAAGTTTCCTTATAAATATAAGAATAGTGGGGGCCAAATAGTCTTTCGAAATCTTTTAAATGAATATTCCTCTTTGAATCCTGTTTTATGAAAGTAACATCCATTAGACTTTTGATTACTATTGCTCCAATCCATGATTTACATATTCATTAAATGGATGTAAAAACTTCTTTTTTGAATGGAAATTTGGAAGAGAAAATTTATAATGACCAACCTAAGGGGTCATAGAGCCTAGTCAAGAAAACAAAATATGCAAAGTAAATAAATTCCTATATGGCTTAAAAAAGAGCTCCAAAGATATGGCATGAAAAATTTAATTCTTGCATGATTGTTAATGGCTTTAAAACTAATGGATGTAACAAATGCATATATACAAGTCTATTGAGAATTTAGATATGATTTTTTTGTCTTTATGTAAATGATATGTTATTTATGGCTCCAACTTAAACATTGTTCAAGATGCTAAAGAGTTGCTTGGGAGTCAATTTGATATGAAAGATTTGGAAGAGGCAAATTTTATTTTGGGGATAAAGATCACAAAATCTACTGATGGAGTTATGCTTGACCAATCGCATTATGCTGAAAAGATATTGATTGCAAGCATGTAGCTACTCCTTTTGATTATAGTGGTCATTTATTTCCAGTTAATAATGCTGATGAAATCCATAATCAAAAGGAATATGCTAGCTTAATTACTAGTTTGCGGTATGTAACTGATTGTACTATACTAGACATTGACTATGTAGGAAGAGTGCTTAGTAAGTTTACTAGCACGCCAAGCAAGCAACATTGGCATGCTATAAAAAGAGTTATGAAATATTTATCTAGTACAAAAGCATATGGCTTATTTTATAGACAATATCCTGCTGTGTTAGAAGGATATTGTGATGCTAATTATAATACATTGTGAAATGATTCTTTTTATACTAGTGGTTATATTTTTACGATAGGTGGTGGTGTTATACGCTAAAAGTAAAAAAACTATAATTGCAAGCTAAACAATGGAGGCTGAGCCGATGGCATTAGTATCAACAAGTGCAGAAGCTAATTGGCTTCATAACTTATTGTTTGATATTCCATTTTTTGATAAGTCAGCTCCACCTATCTTAATTCATTATGACAACACTAATGCAATTAACAGTGTAAGAAGCTATTATTAAAATGGAAAATCCAGACCTATAAGAAGAAAGAATAATACAAGAAGTAATGGTGTTGTTAACATTGAGTATATTAGATCTTAAGATAATCTTGCAAATCCATGAACTAAGCCATGGCAAGAGAAAGGGTCTAGAATACATCAAGGGAGATGGGTTTGAAGCCTACAAACTCATGATCCACATATGAGGATACCCAACACAAGGACCAAAGATCCTATAGTTGGGTTCAATGGAAAGAACAAATCATATGGTGGATGTAGAGAATGCATAATGTATTATTTACCATCCCTATGATGTTAGTGCGTTATCCTATAATGATTAGAGGGTTGATTTCATTACTCTTAATGATAATCTGTAGCTCATTATGAGTGGACTAATAATAAATACAAGAGTAGTCTTAACAGATTTCACCTATATCAGTGTGAAAGTGGCGCCACTTTCTTTGAGAATGTAGGCTTATTCTCAAAAATACTCATGAAAACCAAGAAAGCACAAGGCCTAAGATGTTGGCTATTAAGCTCAAATTTAACACCTGAGTTATTATGTGCGGGTAATGATTTTCTCTTTCCCTTAAGCAGTCAAAGTTCAATGTTGAGCATACTCTTAACTCTGGAGTGAAGATTATTACTTTACTAAGTTAAGGTTCAATGTAGAGCACGCCTTCATTAAGCATAATAGTTCGTCTTTAATTGGTATTTCTCTCTTATGGCGCCAATATACATCAATTTTAAAAAATAAGTGGGGGAATGTTGTGACTTGTTCATTTTATTAAAACTAATAACTCCTTTATTTATTTTTCTAACTTCATTTCTTTTAATTTTGCAGGTTTCTTTCATTAATTTCAAGTGAAAATTTCAACTTTCAACACCTATATAAAGACCCCCCACCCCCATGCACTTTCAACATAACAAAATCTTTGAGAGAAAAACTAGCTGAGAAAAGTTGTTTTTGTGGTGGAGCTTGAGCTTCAGCATTTGTACAGAATTACTGCAAGCTACACAACGAGACTGTTGGGCCGTTAAGCTTTGCTAGAGGGGGCGAGTCATTCAGAATAAACAATAATCCATTTTCTGAAAATGTTATTAATAATATAAAAAAATAAAACGATAGTTTTAATACCATGAAGTTTTCAAAAATAAATGAGTGAGACTTTTGTATCATGTTTAGAAATTAGATTATACTATTTTTAATTAATTAGATTAATCAGTTCAAAACTAGTCAAACATTTTTTAAGTAAATTATTAATTAAAATTTACTGTAGATCCTAAAATTAAACTCAAGTTCTTTAATTCAAACAATTTTAATGCGCTTTTTCTATTATTCCAAGCTGAATCAATAATTGAACATATCACTTTTTATAGATTGATGAACTCGAAACGGAATAAATAAATAAAAATTGTGAGAGAGATGAAAATCTTGAGAAATAAAAAAGGAAAGTAAATAGGATGGGATGTTAGAGAAAAGTTTCGTTTTTTCTCATTCAAAAGTAAGTATGATTTCTTCTATTTTATATTTTCTAGGAAGAGTTGGTTTAGTAGAACTTTTTCGTTTCCAATTTTAAATTTTTGTGCTTGGAATGAAACAAAAAGTAAAGAATTCAATTTCTAGGATTGAATTTATTGGAATTCGATTAGCCTTGGGTAAATTTCATCAAAATAGGTAGAATTTGTGAATAAATTCTATGTTTAGTGCATAGAAATATTTTTGGACAATTCTACACCACTACACTTTTATTATGCTTTTTCTGTTTCGTATAATTTTTTCAATATTAATTGTAAATAAAATTATTATAATATTTTTATTTTTTAATTGATTACATTTTATTTTATTCTTCATAATGTGAAGGATAAGGATTTTTTTTTTTTTTTTTTTTTGAATTATGTATGAGAACCGGTTAAGGTTGGTTGAATGGTAAGAGCTTCTAGTCACTTAAGTTAGGACTCAAATTTGATTCTTAGTGTATGCAAAATTTACTTTAGAGAAAGATCATTTACGAAACGCTTGAATAACATCAAACCGATTATTTTGCCAATAATAAAAGTTATATCTCAATGTAGTTATAAATTGTTAAAAAATATCTTGTTAAATTTTATTTTATATTTATGGTACATAATTAATTCTTGTAAATTGTTGTTGAAATCCTATGATTTATAGCAACAATAAAATTATTGTTACATGTTGCTGCTACAAAATTTTGGTCGTAGGTATTTGAAACAAAAGTTGATATAATTTATCTAACAAATATTTTTTTTTTTTTTTTTTTTGCAGCAAGTTTTGAATATTACTGCTAAATGACTTTTTTGCTGTAAACTTTTTTACTACTAAATCTAGCATTTATTGACATGTTATATTTTTTCTAGAGGGAAGAAGGAGATAATATATATATTTTTCCCGGGAGACAATGTTTCATATTTCCTAGTAAAAGTTCAATTTTTAATGTAAAGGATTTTATACAACATAGACAAAATGAAATTGGCAATAAAAAGGGATAAAGGACTTAAAAGACGAGAAAGAATGAAGGCAAATCCAAAATAGATTTTTGCTAGAATTTTGTCTCAGGAAGAATATTTAATATGCATTTCTTTTTTGAAAAAATGCATTACTTTTTCTTTATTGAGTGTTATATATCTTTGCATATTATGATTGATCTTAATATTTTAATTTTTAATTTTTTCAGTGGTAGAGATTAATAATTAAGTCAGTGAATATTATTTGATGAATAATTGAAAAATATGGTTGAGGCTTGATTGATTAGGTAACATAACTTTTGTAATATATTTTGGTTTATTATATTAGGGAGGAAAATTGTTTTGTAATTTGTTTGAGGAAAGCAAAATTCCAAACCACATAATTCTAAAGTCAGTCTAATAATCATGTGAAGGCTTAGCCAAAAAGGGAAAAAAAAAATGTGAAAATTGAGATATGGAAGCAAAAACCATGTGCTGTTACTCACACTAAAGGGAAACTTGCTAATCTTGGCCATGAAAATTGAAAATCAATTAAAAAATATATATATAGAAATCCAATTGCGTTTTGATTTCTTTTTTTTTTTTCCCCTAATTTTAACTTTTAATATGTGGCCAAGGCTTTCCTATGCACCAATTAGGCAATCACGGGTCACTATGTTGCTGTATGTGTATATAAATATTATTATTTTCAAAATCAAACCAGGCTTTGAATGGATAAAGATAGAAAATTAAGAGATAGAGGTTTAACAAGAATTGAACTGAAGTCAAATCGAATTTAAAAATATATTAAAACAATATTACATTTATGCTATTCAAATTATAACATATAAAAAATTTAACATCGCTACAACAATTTTATAAAATAAAATAAAAAAATTAACAACGATATATAATTAATAAGATAAATATATATTAAATATAATTTATATAGTTAAAATTAATTATCCACTTAATTAAAATAATTTTAAAATAATTAAATTTCATTTTATTTTAATAAGAAAATCCAAAAACCATCACCATTAACTATTTCATCTATTAACTACGTCACTTATAAATTTCATAATAATAAAAATAAAATAAATGTACATCCTACGGAGACAGAATTTGTAACTTGTTATCTTCTTGCCAAGCAGATAAAGATTTACCTCCAAGGAAAGAATGATTCATTCCAATCGAATTTTAATTGAAATAACATTTTTTTTTCAAAACCAATCTAGTTGAACCAAAAAAGGTCTGATTCATAGTTTTTTAATTCGACCTGCTGGTCCGAGTTGATATTAATCAGATTTTTACTTCAGAGAGAACAAACTGAAAACTAATTGGACTGTCTTTCGGTTTTAATCGAACCTAGTCCGACCATCAAGTCCGGTCTGATTTTGAAAACTATGATAAATATAAAAAATTAGAGCTCATTATTCTCGAACATTTCAAAGACCAGAACCAACTAAATAATTGTTTATCTTATATTGCGTAGCATCATGAACTAGTTTCACTTCAGTGCATATCCTAAATTTAGAAATGGTGGCGGTTTTTAATTATTTAGAGTGTCTTTGGAATGACAAAATTAGAAGGAATTCAATTCAATTGAATTCTATTTAGTCAAATTTCATGTTTGGAAAAATAAAAGAGTTAAAGTGAAATAAATTTTTTCATGATTTACATTAACTTAGGTATGAGAAATAGAAATCATTCCTAATGTAGAGTGATTTTGTCAAAATTCAAGTGGGATGAGCTTGTGGATCTTATTTTTACAAAAATACCCCTAATTATTTTACCATTTCCTTCATCCTCTCAACCGCTTTTAATTTTTAATTTTCACTAATTAAAATTTAGATTTAATATAAAAATATTCATGGAAATACATCAAATGAATTCATTAATGGCAAATAATATCCTGAAGCCCTTGAACTTTTATGGAATTTACAATTGGCCTCTTGATCTATTTTTTGAACACATTGGGTATATGATCTTTTTGTTTTAATAGTATTAGCGCCAAACTCAATATTTTTTTCTCTTGTGGGCTATAGTATCTGTTCACTAACACGTGACACAATTTTTGAGAAAAATAGAAGACTCTAGAGTTGATTGGAGAGATCAGAATCATACTTCCTATGCAATTTTATGATAGCTATGAATATAAATTATACCTCCGATTCAATCTCAGGTGTCTGTAAAAATTGTGTCACAAACCAGTGAATGGATACTATAGCCCATGGGAGAAAAAAGTGTCGAGTTTGGGGCTAATACTATTAAAACAAAAAGATCATCTACCCAATGTGTTCAAAAAATTGATCAGGGCTATGGATGAAATTCAATTGTTTTCTAGTATGAAAATGGTTCTAAACACATGGTTAAGAAAGCTATAAAAACAAAAGTACATATATAAGCAAAACAGAAACTACATACCACCATTTAGGGGAGCACACGGTCAGTTAACTGGTTCATGTGGATTTTTATAAACCATACAATGTCCATTAAATTCGGTTAACTATTAGTCGGTTAACCATTAATTTCGATCGGTTAACCATTTTTTTACGGTTAACCATTTACGAAATAGACAGTATATTTTTCTAAATTTATAATATTTTAAACCTTAAATAAATAAACCATAAATCTCAAATGTCAAATAAAAATATAAAATTACAAACCATAGTCTTAATTATTAATTAAAAATAATATTTTAACCATAAACTCCAATAATTAAAACATTAATAAAAAAAAAGTTTCCAAACATAAAAATTATTGTATAATATCAAACATTAATTAGTAAAATTATTCTTCGCTGTTCATTTTTCAGTGAGTGTGAAATTAAAAATTAAGAGGAAATGAGATTGGAAGGGAGTGACCGATACTACTTGGTGTTGTATAATAAGGAAATAAAATAACATCAAAGGTCCAAATGTTTCACTTATTATTCTTATTAAGTATACATATAATTACATAATTTTTTAAGAAAAATATTTATAAACGATCGGTTAACTGTGAGTCCACATGGACTTTCAATGTAAAAACCGAAATCTAAACCGTAACCATTAATTTCTAAAAATAAAAATCATACGCTAGTCTATTCGTTTCGGTTAACCATATTTTTAGCTCGGTTTCGGTTTGGCTTTACAGTTTTTCGGGTTTTTATTTATTTTTTATTTTTTTTCAGCCCTACTGCCATTTAATTTAACCTTAATGTCAGATTTTGGTTAACCATCGTAGCGCAAAGCCTCCGATTTTCAGTGTATCAAATAGGCAATAATATACAATAAGTTCTTACAATGTTGACATTTTAAATCCCATTTTTTTTTTTTTTTTAATTGTGTATCATATTACTCGTTTGAAGTTAGATTCCTATATTTTTTAATTTTATTCTCAGCAAAATTTGTCATCCTTTTGACACATTCGTCGCATTTATTTTTCAAATCATATTAAAGCATCAGTGAAGGGGATGTAATTACTACTTATGACGCGCGGGCGTGTGTGTCTATATATATATATATATATATATATATATATATACGGAAAAATTTAAAAAAAAAAAAAAAACAATTATGTGGTTTAACTGGTTTGTAGATTGAAAGTTGTGTTTCAAAACGGTACAAAAATATGACATATGGTTTGACAATTTTACAGATTAAAGGTTTATTATCCAATACACTCACTTAATACTCTTTTATCATTCAAAATTTCACCTAAAATTTTTTAACTTTGTTGATTAAAATATAATGGACCTTAATGTGGAAGCTTGAATTTTTTTTAGAAAATGAGTATATTTTTATCATTAATAACACAAAAAAAAAAAAAAAAATCCATAAAAAAGTATAAAAATTACCGAATAATATCCAATATTGTTGTGAAGTTGTTAAATAATATGTATTTATTTTTTTCGGAAATTTGACGGTAGTTTTTCTTTTTTTGAAAAAAAATTTTTGTGCAATATTAATTAATAAAAATATACTCATTTTCCAAGCTTCAACACAAAAAGCCCATTGCATTTTAATCAACAAACTTGCAAAATTTGGATATTTTTTAGTAATTTTTCTATTTTGTTTTTGTTTTTTGTTTTTTTTTTTATCATTAATTAACAAAAATGTATTCATTACCGAATAAATTTCAAGCTTCAACACTAAGGTGCATTGTACTTCAGTCAACAAACATGAAAACTTCCGGGTGAAATTTGGAAGGATAAGAGAGTTTTAGGGGAGTGTATTGGATGATAACCCTTCAATCTGCAAAGTTATTAAATCACGTGTCATGTTTTATACCATTTTAAAAAATAACCATCTATTGGCTGACCAACCAAACTACATTTTTTTTTTTTTTTTTTTTTACTTTTCTACACTTTTTAATAAATATATTTATATATATTTTTACAAAACGTGAAAGATACGCGGTGTTGAAATTAAGGGGGAAATAATTTCATTGAAAATAAAAGTTTACCATCATAGAGATATTAAAAATCACCAAATTTTAATATGGTAATATATCCTAATATTATCTACCACATGGTTCCTATATGAAGCTACACTGAATACATTTATCAATTGGTATTTTACAAAAATACTGACATTTTTACTTGAAAAAGAAATGTTTGCATAAATACATTAAAAACTTTCCAAAATTTCAAAAATACCTAAAACAAAACATTCCTGTTTTACGTGATTTTTCCACAATAAACAACAAAGCAAAAAATCATAATCTCCAAAATGCGTACCTTCTCGAACGTAAAGATCTCCAATCATGACAATCTTAGAATTGCAAAACTCAATTCATCACTGCCTCATTGCAAACAAACACAGCAATGCAACAAAATCATTCAATCAATCATAGAGATTTGCAAGAAATTGCAATTCTACTCCATCATAATGGAATTTGGACTGAAGATTCCAGATTCATCAACTACAAAGTAAGTGGAGTCCTAGTACTGACAACATCAACATTCAATGGCTTCAACCGAAAAATCAAAGGAAACATATAGATCGATCAACAAAAAGAAGATTTACATATCCAATTCTAGGTAATGAAAGAATATCCTCCAATGGAAATAATGAACGACATGTCCATTAGATTCTATTTACAGCTAAAGAGTGCAAGCAACATCCTAATAGAGTATCCACTATGCATCACAACAATTCAGAGAGAAATAGAAGATGAACAAGTTAAAATCATCATACTAACTCAGAAAGTATAATCACTAAATTGGAAGGTACAACTGAGCTATAATGTGTATTAAAAGGTATAACTAAGGTATAATTATTGTATCACAAACTATAACTAAAGTATAATCAATGTTTTAGAATGTATAACTAAGGTATAATCAATGTATCAGAAAGTATAACTAAAGTATATTGTATATCAAAAGGTATAATTAATGTATCACAAACTATAACTAAAGTATAATCATTGTATCATAAGGTATAACTATGGTCTAACTCTTTAGAAAAAGGTATTATTCAGAGTATCACAAGGTATACCTAAGGTATAATAATCATATAACAAGGTATAAGTAAGGGAATAATAAGTATATAAGTTTCACAAAAAGGTATAACTAAGGAATAATCATTGTATTAAAAGGTATAAGGGTCTAATAAGTGTATAATCATTGTATCACAAGGTACAACTAATGGTATAATAAGTGTATGAGTTTTACAAAAGGTATAACTAAGGTATAATCATTAACTAAGGTATCATAAAGTATAACTAAGGTATAACTAAGTTCTAACGAATGTATAACTAAGGTCTAACAGTTTTACAAAAAGTATAATCAATGTGTCACAATATATAACTAAGGTATAATCTGTGTATCAGAAGTTTTAACTCATGTATAATCAAAGTATCAATGTATCAAATGTAACATTATATAACGAATGCATCTGACATGTAACATCATGTGTGTGTGTGTGTGTGTGTATATATATATATATATATATATATATATATATATATATATATATATAATAGAAAGTGAAGAAAAGGAGCACAACAGTAGCATGGAAGAATTTATGTACCAAATAAAGTATAATCAGTACAACATAGAATAAAAAGACGAAGAAGATAACCATGTAGCTTACATAAGAAACATAACAAAAATAACAATAGAGGAAATATACAGCACAAAACAAGCAAACACAATTACAAAAGGAGAAGAAGACAATGAAATATCAGATGCCAATGTTGACTACATACAACTTGGACAAATCTATACAAACAAAAAGACACTGAAAGAAGCAATTATTCTCTATGCAATAAGAAAAAATTTCCAATTCAAGGTTCAAAAATCATGTCCAAAATAGTACTTCTTATAGTGCATCGATGAACAGTGTACATGGAGATTCAGTGCATCAAGGAAAAAAATACAGAAAGATTCATAAGAAGAAAATATGTCGAAAAGCATACATGCAACATTAATAACAGAAATGGTGAGAAAAGACAGGCAACAAAGGCACTTTAGCAAGGATGATCAAGAACAAATATATTAGACTAAAAAGAATATACACTGCAAAAGATATAGTATATGACATGAAAGAAAAAAAAAAGGGCAGAAATCAATTATCAAAAAGCCTGGTGTTCAAAAGAAGAAGCACTTAAAATAATTAGAGGTTCACCATCTAAATTATACAACATGCTATTGAGCTACCTTTATATGCTGCAAAAAAACAAACCCAGGAACAATAATCTACTTGGAAAAAAAAAGGAAACATATTCTTGTACCTTTTTGTAGGAATGCAGGCTTTAATACAAGGATGGAAACACTGCAAACTAATTGTTGTTGTTGTTGATGCCACATTCCTCAAAACATGTTACAGTGGAACACTCATTTCAGCCTACACGCAAGATGCTTTAGGTAAAAAAAGAAAACTATAATAGTGTTACCTTTTGATATAGTAATACATTAGTTGAACCTTAATTATTATACCTTTTGACAGATTGATTATACCTTCTTTATACATTGTTTATACATTATTTATTCATTGTTTAAGCATTGTAGTGTATAAAAGTGTATCAAAAGATATAAATAAGGTATAATCAGTGTATCAGAAGGCATAACTAAGGTACAAGTAGTATATTACTGTATTATATGGTATCACTAATGTATAATTAGTGTATTAGAAGGTATAACTAAGGTAATAAAAAGATTGCAGTGATTATATCTTAGTTATACCTTATAGATACATTATTACAGTGATTATACCTTATTTATACCTTAAGGCACTAATTATACTTATTCGTTAAATGACTATAGACTGGTTATACCCTAATTATACTTTGATACAATTACTTATTGAAAAAATCCATTCAAACCACCACCAAAAGAAAAATGTGATCCTTTACTTTTCTTAATTGCACTTTCCAAACATGGCCATTAAGTACCCATAGGTTAACTACATTGGGCAGTTCTTCTCTATATTTACTCACAAACTTCAATGCAACACTCTGCCTAAAATGATACAAGAAATCCATAACCAAAATCAATAGAGAATTTCAAAGAAAGCCTCTGCCTAAAAAGATAAAAGAAATCCATAACCAAAAACAATAGAGCATTCGTATAAAGATTATATGAACAAGGAGATGAACTCTTCAATGAAGATAATATAATGACACCTAATGGAAAAAAAGGATCACATTCTCTTTGGTGGTGGTTTGAATGAATTCTTTCAATAAATAACTGTATCAAGGTATAATTAACGTATAACCAATGTATCATTAAGTGAATAAATAAGGTATAATTAAGGTATAACACTTATTTATAAATAACGTATAATTAATAGTGTAACTAAAGTATAACTAAGGAATAAGCAAAATATAAATAAGGTATAACTAAGGTATAATGAATGTAATAGTGTATATTAAGTTATAACAAAGATATAACAAAAGGTATAACTAAGGTATGATGACTGTAATATTGTGTCTTAAGGTATAACTAAAGTATAATGATTGTAAAATTGTAGAATAAGTTATAAGTAAGGAATAACTAAAATATAATCACTATAATAGTGTATATTAAGGAATAACAAATGTATAACAAAGGTATAAATATGGTATAAGTAAGATATAACTAAGGGATAACCACTGTAAGTGTATGTTAAGGTATAAGTAATGTATAACTAAATTATAACGACTGTAATACTGTATCTTAAATGTATAACTAAAGTATAACTAAGGTATAAAATATTATAACTAAAATATAACTAAAGTATAAGCAAAATATAAGTAAGGTATAACTAAGATATAATGACTGTAATATTGTGTATCTTATGTTATAACTAAGATGTAATTAAGATATAACTAAAGTATTAGTAATGTATAAGTAAGGTATAACTAAGGTATAATCATTGTAATACTGTATATTAAGTTGTAACAAAGGTATACCTAAGGTATAACTAAACTATAACGACTGTAATATTGTATCTTAAAGTATAAGGTATAACTAAAGTATAATGATTGTACTATTATAGTAATATTGTAGTATAAGTAAGGTACAAGTAAGTTATAACTAAGGTATAAACACTGTACTAGTGTATAACTAAGGTATAATTAAGGTATAAAATATTGTAACTAAAATTTAACTAAAGTATGAGCAAAATATAAGTAAGGTATAACTAAGGTATAATGACTGTAATATTATGTATCTTATGTTATAACTAAGATGTAATTAAGATATAACTAAGGTATTAGTAATGTACAAGTAAGGTATAACTAAGGTATAATCATTGTAATACTATATATCAAGTTGTAACAAAGGTACACCTAAGGTCTAACTAAACTATAACGATTGTAATATTGCATCTTAAAGTATAAGTAAGGTACAAGTAAGGTATAACTAAGGTATAAACACTATAATAGTGTATAACTAAGGTATAATTAAGGTATAAAATAATGCCAATAAGGTACAACTAAGGTAAAAACAAATATCAGACTACCAAAATATCATACTAATATACAACAAACTGACAAATGCAGAGATGATCTTCCCGCTAACATTTACAATAGTTGACGGAGAAAATGATGAATCATGGAAATGGTTTTCAAACAATTCAAAAACGCATATGGACAAAGACAAGAAATGGTTATAGTTTCAGATAGACTTAAGAGCATAGAAAAAGCTTCAAAAATGGTGCTATCAGATGTTCCATATTGTGTTTGTGCATTCCATCTGTTGCAAAACCTCAAAATCAAATACAAAAGAAACACAAAAGACATGAAGAAGTACTTCAACAAAGCAACAAGAGCATACACAATAGAGGAGTTCAATAAGTACATGACCGAACTAGAAAATATTATCCCAACGTACCTTCAAGATGTTGGGCATGACAAATGGAGCAGAGTACACTCAACAAACAATAGATACAACATCTTAACATCAAACATTGCAGAATCAATAAATTCTATGAACAAAGCAGCAAAAGTCCTACCAATAATGACTCTTATGGAGTACTTACAGGGCATGCTATAAGATCTCTTCCATAAAAACAAAAGTATTACATAGGCAACAATGACAATGTTCACACACAGGCAAGAACAAGTACTGTAAGCAAACTACATACCAACAATGAAAATTCAGGTTTAAATTCACTATTGATCACTTCTATTATACATTCAATATACACTATACACACATAATAGTGATTACAAAAATGCAGGTAAAACCATCCACACGTAATATGGTAACAGTCACAAGAAATGGAATAGATTTCATAATAGACATGAGAGAAAAGACATGTACCAGCAATAGATTCCAAATGGATGACCTTCCATGTCCACATGCCCTTACATACATAAGGAAAACCTTAACACATATAATTATTGCTCACATTACTACACAAAACAAAAAATGTTAGCAATTTATGAAGGAACAATATACCTAATGCTGTCAAAAGATATGTGGAACATACCTCAAGAAATCAGGGATTAGAAACTCAATCCATTAGAAGGAAACAAAAAGCAGGAAGACCAAGGAAACAAAGATTCAAAGCAGCTTGGAAAAGAAAAACAAAAATGAAAGTAAAATGTGTAACTTGTTGAAATTCAAGCCATAACAGGAGAACATGTGAAGGAGCAAAACAATGATTAACTGAATATTGTATTGAATTGTATTGTATTGAATAAAAAAGACATTATACTTACACTTTTTCATTCAATAAACACTATATTTGAAATGTAAAAACTGTATAAAAAATGAAAACTAAATCTAAAAATGTATAAACACTATATATGAAAAATATAAAAAAGAAAAAAGAAAAACATCATAAGTAAAACTTCACTCATCCAGTGGATGCAAATATTCATTCTCACTCTCTTCATTCTCCTGATTCCTCCATAATCCATGGTTGTACAGAGAAACTGAAAACCTTGTCCTATGAGCTTTAAAATCAAATGGATCTGGAAAAGGTTTTTGCTCTATCAGATACTCTGCAAAGCTAAAAAAGACCTCCAGAATCACTGGAAAAAAGGTATAACAAGTGTATCAGTAACTATATAAATTGTATAATCAGTAAACACAATATCAGAAGATATAATCAATGTATAAAAATGCTTAACTATTGTATAATAAGTGTATAAGTAAGTATAAGTAAGCTCTAACAGTCCTAGAAGTGTATCACAAGGTATAACTAAGATATAACTAAGGTATAGCTAAGGTCTAACACTTTTACAAAAGGTATAACTAAGGTATAATCATTGTATCACAATGTATAACTAAGGTATAACTAATGTATCAGAAAGTATAACCAAGATATAATCAGTTTATCACAAAGGATAACTCATGTATAATCCTTGTATCATAAGGTAAAACTAACGTATAATGAAAATATAACAACAAGAAAAAAAACACCAGTTAATCTGCTGAGGTATGCATTCAACAATTTCCACTTCAAGAGGACATAGAGGATTCCCTACTTTATACACATCAGATTCCATAAGATCAACCTTGCTCCCAAGAATTGACCACTGATGCAAAAAGTATGGAAGTATAACAGCATACTCATTAGTGCCTTCACCAGTCAAATCAATACTATGTCTACCTAAATAAGAATCGTAGATAAAGAGTTTCCTCAACTTCAAGCAAAACCTTCCTAACATCCAATGGTTTTGACCGATATGAATTGGCAACAAAACTTCATTTACATCAGACCATGCCTTCGCCATCCAAATATCAACACCCTTCATCAAACTGGTGATGACATAATTAAATCTTATGTGCTAAAGTACCTCATTAATCCCAAGAATATTCTCTATAAGTCCATATATATACTTCACTCTAGCATAACCTCATATTAGTAGTTGTGAAGTTATATGTTATCCGATTACAGTATTTCCCCTTCTTCTTCAAATTATACATAATTAGATCCATGTGCTAAAAAAATTATAACAGTATCAGGAAAGTTATAAACACTGTTTTACAAAAAAATATCATTGTAATACAAAAGTAATAGTATGTATACTCAGTGTATCAGAAGTTACAAATCAGTCTTTAAAATAAATATAACTAAATAAAGTATAATAAGCGTATCATAAGTTATAAAAAAGGTATAATCAATTTATCAGAAGGTATAAATAAGGTGTAATAACTTTATTAGAAGGTTTAACTAAGGTATAATAAGTGTATCACTAAGTATAACTAAGGTTTAATAGTTTTACATAAGTATAATCAGCATATCATAAGATATAAAAAAAGTATAATCAATTTATTAGAAGGTATAATCAGATTTACAAAAGATATAATCAGTGTATCGGTAAAATATAACTGAAGGTATAATAGGGTTACAAAGGTATAATCTGTGAATCAAAATGATTGTTTAAGCATAACTAAGGTATAATGATTGTTTAAGCAAGTATAACTAAGCTCTAATAGTTATACAACACGTAGAATCATTGTATCAAAAAGGTATACTCAGTGTATTAGAAGGTATAATCTAAATATAAGTAAAGTGCGACAGTTTTACAAAGGTATAATCAGTGAATCAAAATGTATAACTAATGATCTGTGTAATAGAAGGTTTAACTAATGTATAATCAGAGTATCAAAAAGGTATAAGTAAGGTATAATAAGTGTATCATTAAGTATGACTAAAAAATAATCAATGTATTACAAATATAAACAAGGTATAAGAAATAAATACTTACAGTGCTACTTAAATACTCCCTAGGAGTATACAATTCAAGAAAGCTGAACCAACACCGTAACAGAAATGTAGATTAATCAAATTATTTTTAGGAGCATACCAGTTATTTCTTGAACTGAAAAAAAAATTCAAAGGAAACAACATAAATAAAAAATACAAGAAAAAAAAAACTTAAATGAAAAAAAAAAAAGAAAATTACTTCTTAGTTGGGTATTTGTTCGTGTTGATAGAACGGATGAAATCACTAGGAAGTTCATAATCACTAGGATACTCCCCCTAACTCAGACAAATCATCTAAAACAGTTGATCCACGAACAAACTTCAAGCAACCTTCTCATCAAACCTAAATTTAGTAGTATACGGTGAAGAAACTGCACGACCACTTCTTTTATAAATGCCCTTCTTTACATTTTCATCACCAATCACCATAATATCATCCTCCTAAAAAAGCAAGCATAAAATAAAAAAGATAAACACCACATTAAGAACAATAATAATAAAAAACATATGCACATCTTTGACAGAATATAATCTCTCATAACTCTCAACTTCAAGTTGATCCAAAATATTAGGATCAATAAAGTCTAAGAAACACATAGAACCAATCCCCTATAATATGTAATGAGTAAAGTCAGAAATATAATCACTATATTTAAAGTATAAGATGGTATAGACAATGTATAACTAAGGTATCAGTGTATAATATAAGATATAATCAAAGTATAAAAGCAATAAATACAAAACAAAGATTACTAAACACAAAAAAATAACAAAAAAAAAAAAAATCAAAAAAATGAAAAACATACGATCTGTTTCAGCTTTTCAAGAGCAACAACAGCTTCATGCTCTCTCTTATTACTTCCAGCAGCTATTCTGTCAGCCTTATCATCTTCCATAAAATCCAGTTTTGCAATAGCAGCTACTTTATTACTCTCAACAACAACAGAAACCTCCTTATTACCAAACTCCGCACCCTCCTTATCAACAACAGGAATGTCTAAACTAATACCAATACCTTCTTGCTTACTTTCCTCACCAATAGAAAATTCCCTATTACCAACCTGATCATTCTCCTCATGAACAACACAAGGAATTTCTAAATCATCACTCAAAGATAACATAACTTCATCACCAATTGCAGTTATAGCATCAAAGTTAAAATACTTAGTACAATCAAAATCAAGATCATTTATTGTTATTAGAGGGAAAAGTGGAGGTTTATACAAAACTATAGCCCTCTCACTCACCACACTGTCAAAAGTGAATCTATCTTCATTCATATCCTTTTTAACATCAAAATCCATACCATCATTCTTGACCTCCTCTTCCATAACAACATTGACACCAACTTCCTGCTTCACTTCCATAACAACAGTATTGTCATCCATACCAGCATCCTCCTTGCACTTATTCTCAGCCTTATCATCATGTTTCTCAATCATAACATCAGCCTTATCCTCTTTTCCTTTACTATCTACATACTGCAAAAGAAAAAAAAACAAATGTATAAAAAAAGTATTTAAATACATAAAAAAAATGTATAACTGAAGTCTAATGTGTGTATCACAAAGTATAACTAATGTATAAACAGAGTACCATAAGATATAATCACTATGATATTATATCTTAATGTATAACTAAGGTATAATAACTATATTAGTGTATCTTAAGGTATAAATAGGGTATAATAAGTGTATCAGTAAGTAAAACTAACATCTTAGATTTAAGAAAAAGGTATAATCAAACTATCAAAATGTATAAAAAAAGGTATAAGCAGTGTTCTAAAAGATATAACTAAGGTATGATAACTATATTAGTAAGTATAACTAAGGTGTCAGTTTTATAAAGGTATAAATAATGTATAACAACATATAACTAAAGTATAAAACAGTGTAACTAAAGTATAAAACAATGTTTAAGGTAGAACTAAAGTATAACTAATGTATAACAGTTGTACAAAGTTTTAAGTAAGGTATAATAAGAATATCAAAGGTTTAACTAAGTTATAAGTAAGGTACAACTAAGGTATAATTATTAAGAAAAGGTATCATTAGTCTATCAGAAGGTATAAAAAGGTATAATCATTTTATCAGAAGGTATAACTAAGGTATAATAAGTCTATCAGTAAGTATAACCAAGGTCTCAGTTTTACAAAAGGCATAAATAGTGAATTACAATGTATAACTAAGGTATAAAACAATGTTTAACTAAGTATAACTAAGGTATAAATAGTATATCACAACCTATAATTAAGCTATAACTAAGGTATACTCAGTTTTACTAACCTCATCAATATCATTCATAATATTATCCTCATCAGATACATAAACCTCATCCTCACTCTCATCACCCTCTTCACTTGATTCCTTAACATCATCATTAAAAACAGCCTAGAAAAAACAAAGGTTAATAAAAAAAATTAAAGATATGATAAAAAAAACACTGTAACCAAAGAATAATAAAAGATATAATAACAGTATACGGAATGTATAATTACAGAATAACAACAAAAACAAACCTTATTCAAAATGTCCCTTGTAGTTTCCTTAAAAAAAAGAAAAATAAGAATAAAAGCATAATTAAACAAAAAAAAAAAAAAAATACAAGTTTATAAATATGGCTGCTAATACTATCCAACTTTTCAAGAATAATTCTAAATGATTGCTCAACATATTTCCTCAATGATGTAACCTCAGATAACAAAGCTCCTTAACTAGAAGCATGAGATAGAGAAAAAGAACCTTTCAAATCACCATCATTTACTTCAACATCATCTTGTACATGCTCACCATCACCTGCTTCAATATCAACCTCTACATGTTTACCATCACCATCACCATCACCATTACCATCACCATCAACTTCATCTATTAAATTCAATTCTTGCAAAGAAAGCTTCCTTTTCACAAAAAATTTTCCAAAGAAAGCTCCTCAATCTCCTCATTAGCAGAGATATTTTTCAATCCCAACTAAAAAAAAAAGAAACAAATCATAACTAAGGTATAATTAGTGTATCACAAACTATAACTAAAAAATAATCAGTGTTTCATAAGATATAAATAAAGTATAATCAATGTAATAGTGTATCTTAAGTTATAACTAAGATATAATTAAGATATAACTAATGTAAAATCACTGTAATAACGTATCTTAAGGTATAACTAAGGTATAATCACTGTAATAATGTATCTAATGTATAATTAAGGTATAACTAAGGTATAATCAATGTAATAGTGAACCTAAAGGGTAAGTAACATATAACTAAGGTATAAATAATGTATAAGTAAAGTATAACTAAGATATAACTAAGGTATAAAAAAAAGTAAAACAAAGGTACAATTTACGTATAAGTGAAGAATAACATACACTTTTGGCCGACTTGTTGAATATGCATTTGTCTAATTTTTCTCTAAGGAACTCCTCAACATAAGTTCGCCAATTAAAGACCCTTAGAAGAAAATTTGCACCCTTTTGACTAATAACTTTGTCACATATTAATCCACTGCATGCAGGACAAACCTCATAAAACCAGAGCTGGAAAAAAATTAGACAACCCTGAATATGATAAGACTTAGGCTTTGATATAGAAATTTCAATCTTCTTTAGAGAAAAAATGGTTGCATCATAAGACTCACAACCTCATGCAGCCTTCACATAATCACCAAACTCTATCGCATCAAAATGGTAACTAGGAATAGATTTCGAAAAATCTATCCCCATTAGGTAGAAACCGATAAAATATACCAGTACAATCTTCAGGCAATCTTTAGCAGAATCAAACTTAAAAACATTCGAATCTTTCTTCAGAACTTCTTCAACATCTTTCTTCTTTACCTCACTCTTATTAGTAAAATAATGGGCAAGAAATCAAGAACCCACACCAGTAGAACAAAGAACAAAGTCATCATCAGCAAATGACTTCAAACTAGAAATCAACAAAATATCTTCAACACCAAATCTCAACTCATTTCCAGCAACCTTAACAACAATAGAATCATTTTAGCAACCTCAACAACAATAGAATCATTTTCTTCCTTTTGATAAACCTCTTGTAGTAATAAAGAACGGATCAACTGCTTTGTAACCCTTAAAATTGGCAAATCTAAGAAATAGCCAAACATAGTTTCCTTAAACAACTTAATCACTTGCTTAGGAAGATTTAATTTCAAAAATGTTAACAAGTCATAATAAAAAAAAAAGAAAACACAGCTTCCCCAATACTCGCGTTTCTTATATATATAGGTCTACCACCTTGAAAATGTTATAAAAATATATCAAAAAATATATCATAAATATATAAACAATAGAACAAAACACATATCATTAACAAAATAAGAAACTAAGGCATAAGTAAGATATAAACAATGTATGACTAAGGTATAACCAGTGATTTATACAATATATAACTAAGGTATAAACTGTGTATAATCAATGTATACTTAACAAAATAACAAACTAAGATATAACTATGGTATAATCAGTGTGTAATCAGTGTATCAGTAACAAAATAACAAACTAAGGTATAAGTAAGGTATAAACAATGTATAACTAAAGTATAACCAAGTTATAATCATTATACCAAAAAGTACAACTAAGGTATAATTAATGTATAAAAAGGTATAATTAGTGTATAATTAGTGTATCATTAACAAATATAACAAAAAAAGGTATAAGTAAGGTTTGTGTAACTAAGGTATAACCACTGTAAAGTGTATCTTAAGGTATAATTAAGATATAATTAAGTTATAATCACTATAATAGTGTATCTTAAAGTATAACTAAGGTATAATCAATATAATAGTGTATCTTAAGGTATAACTAAGGTATAATCAATGTAATAGTATATCTTAACATATAACTAATGTATAATTAAGGCATAACTAAGGTATAATCAGTGTAATAATGTATCTTAAGGTATAATTATGGTATAACTAAGGTATAATCAATGTAATAGTGTATCTTAAGGTATAACTAAGATATAATTAAGGTATAACTAAGGTATAATCACTGTAATAGTGTATCTTAAGATATAATTAAGGTATAACTAAGGTATAATCACTATAATAGTGTATCTTAAGGTATAACTAAGGTATAACAATTGTACAAAGGTATAAGCAAAGTATAATAGGAGTATCAAAGGTATAACTAAGGTATAATAAGTGTATAATCAATGTATAAAAAGATAAAATAAGTGTATAATTAATGTATCATTAACAAATATAACAAAAAAATGTATAAGTAAGGTCTAAAAAATATATAACTAAGACATAAACAGTGTATCATTAACAAAAAAAAAAAAAACTAAGGTATAATCGGTGTATCACAAGTTATAATAAGTTTATAATCAGTGTATAAAAAAGGTATAGCTAGGTATAATCAATCTATCATTAACAAAAAAAAAAAAAACTAAGGTATAAGTAAGGTATAATCAGTGTACGAGAATGTATAACTAAGGTTTAATCAAAATATCAGAACCTTAAAACACCCAAAAAACAGTATAACAACAAACAAATATACACAAACTATACATGCAGGAGAAACTGCAAAATCATAAATAACACAAAATCTTACCACAAGCTTTTTTGGAACAATCTCGTATCTAGCTTTTTCTTTACCAGCATCATCCTTCATCTTCCCCTTAAAAATAGTAAGTGACTTCTTAACAGACACACTCTTATCCTTTTGAGAATCCGAGTTTTTAGACAAAACAAACAACAAAAACCCAAAATGAAAAATAAACAAAAACAGGAAAAAAACCTAAACGAATGCATAAAAATGACGAGAAAATGATGAACCGCAAAGAAAACCCACGAACCTCAAAGAAGAAAATGATGAACAACCATGAAAGCGGGAAGAACGACTAAAAGTAGGAAGAAGAAAACTCAAGAACACGATTACCACGAAGCAGAAATGAATGAATACAAAAAGACAAACAAAACAAATGAAAAGCACAAAAAAGAAAAGAGTAATCGCAAAACGTAAAAATAAAAAATAGAAAATAGAAAAGTATATTTCAGTAAATAAGAAAACGTAGGCCCAAAAACAAAAGCCCAAAACGAGAGTATTCCTGACAATTTCCCTTTATTAGTGAAAGTATGCTCTAGTGGACCTTAATTCGCTTAAGTTATAAACCTAAAATTTAAGTTCAAGTGCATATAATAATTTTAATTGAAAGAGAATCCATATAAATTTCTGAGGAGATTTGAACTATTTAATTGGATAAACTATCTGAAAAAAAAAAGAATATTCAGACTAAATATTTGGTCTTACAAAGATTACCAAGTCCTAAATAGTTGGAAAGGAACCCTAATCTTGATGAATCAAGAACAACGAATTATTTCATAACATAAATTTACACTTACATGGGAGTTTATTACTATATATGTTCTAAATAGGCCAATTTTATTGCTAATTGTATAGTAACTTCTAAACAATCTGATATGCACCCAGTGCCCTGTATAAATTGGGGCTACTCAGATTCTTATATAAATTAAATGCCATTGGCTCAACAAGTATTCATTTACATTCATTATTTCAACTCAGGATTCTTCTACTTAATTTTCTAAAAGTAAAATACTGATTTAAACGAAAGAGTGAATCCACTGTTTCTTTAGTGTGTGGATGTGTACTAACAAAAATTCTAGATAAGTCCATTCAACAAATATATTGACGTGCTGTGATATTAAAGAGTAATTTATTCGAGGTAGATTCATGGTAAATTTCCTTGAGGTGGAATTCTTTACCTAATTCATTAGAATATAATATCAATATTTTGACTAGAGTGGTTATTATTAGTATTAGTAATTTTTTTTCTTTTTACCATGGGGTATTATCAAATAGTAATGTTGTGCCTTGTGACATATAATCAATAAGCGAGGGCATTATGAATCCAAAAGGAACATGACAAATTGGCGGGAAATATCTCCACCGAATTGTGACTTGAGCGACTGTAATCCACTAACCAATCCTAATCCCTAACCAGCGATCTTAATTCATTAGTTAGAGGCCAAAACAAGTCCTAATAATTAATCAATTGAATAATGATGTGAAAATGAAATCATCTGAGAAAATGACTCTTCGCATTTTGATGTGGACAGGTGTCTGTTGTTTGTTGCCTTTATATCCGAGGGAGGAGCCTATTACCCAGGACTTGAATGAAACACTCAAGAGAGACTGGCAATTCTAGAGAGAGAAACTCACGTTCCCATTTTTCGTTTTAAGGTACAAAATTAAAACCCAATTCTGCAGGATTTCCCGTGATGATTCACAGGCCATTAAAACGCCATTTTCACAACCTTCAACATCGTTTCACGAATCTCATTTTACCATCATAAATTTTGATTTATTTGGTGATTAAATTAAATCTTCAACTCCACTTTTTTTTTTTTGTTCCTTTTTTTCTTTTCTTTTCTTTTTCCTAGGTTTGTGTTAATTTTTATACCAAATTTCTTTTTCATCAGTCAAAAGTTTGGTTTTTTTATGCTTCTGAATACTCAAGATCCTTGAATTTTAAGTTTTTTTTTCTTTTTCTTTTTTTATATGGGTTTTACAAAAAGTTTTTAACTTTATTTAAAACTTACTTTTGGGTTTTCTTAGATTTGGTATTTGCATTATTCTGTGAGTTAAAGCATGTGTGACAACTGTCATTGATTTCCATTTATTATCAAATTTAACTCATTTATTTATTTTTTTTCTTGTGATCTGTACTTTACTTGGTTAGTTAGTTTGGAATTGGAATTCAGCTCATTGGGATTTGAGTCCTGTAATTTTGGAGATTAAACACGCACTTGATCCATAATCATCGTGATCGATCATCTTGCAATGGATTCTTACTGTGCCCTGAAAGCCAATACCCATCATCTGGATTTGGGAAAAACTAGAAGAAAATGTGATTCCAGAAATGGAGATAAAGAGTTTTTGGGTGAAAGGATCAGAGGGAGTCTAAATAACAATGTTGTGTTCAATCCGACGACAAGAAGCTTAAAAGCTGATTTCAATGCCAATTCGGTTAAACCAGGTGTGGCTCATGCTGTTTTAACATCAAATAACCCCAGGGAATTTGTGGTGAGTTTCATTTAATTCTCTAATTCTGTATTTGAATTCATATTCTCCAGATTCATAATCCCATTTAATCCCACATTTATGAACTTTGCATATCCCATCTTTAGACATTACAACCACAACGGTTTGAGAGAAGAAAAGTGGACCCAAAAAATGTAGCATCCATCATACTGGGAGGAGGTCCTGGGACTCAACTGTTTCCCCTTACTAGGAGAGCAGCAACACCAGCTGTAAGAAATTATTTTCATTCTTCTTCATCTCTGTGATTTTACAATTAATTGTACTTTGAGTATTATCCAAAATTGTATGCGGTTTGATTTTTCTAATTTGAGAAGATAATTAAAGGTTTCTTTATTAGCCCATGCTCCACAGAAAAGGATTCTATTGTTTGCTTTTGTGTTGGCGTTTAGAGTTTTAGAGCTTGCTTCTTTGGGATATTCATGCGTGTGAGCTTTGACTTTGTAATCTGAGTGTTGGGTTTGAAGAGTTGGGATTAAGGTAAAAAATGTGATTCTCTTTGTGTTGTACCAACTCGGACATTACTAGTAAATTATGTGCTCTTTCTCTAGTGCAATTAAGATTATAATGTGTGCTTGCTGGATTTATCTATCTTGCATATATTTCTCAATTTTGTATTTGCCATACTTAACAATAATATCTATAATACCTTGGTTAGTTTCTTCAAGTTTGAATTGGCTTTTGATCATGAAATTTTCGGATTTGTACTATTCAACCATACAGACCAGAGCCAATCTAGTGTTTTGTGTGAATTATTGTTTAGAAAATGAGGTTTGCTTATGATTTTTATGGTATTGTGCAGGTACCCGTGGGAGGATGTTATAAGCTTATAGACATCCCAATGAGCAATTGCATTAACAGTGGCATAAACAAGATATTTGTACTGACCCAATTCAATTCTGCTTCTCTTAACCGGCACCTTGCACGCACATACTTTG
Organism: Euphorbia tirucalli; assembly: GCA_039660915.1. Classification (NCBI taxonomy): domain Eukaryota; kingdom Viridiplantae; phylum Streptophyta; class Magnoliopsida; order Malpighiales; family Euphorbiaceae; genus Euphorbia; species Euphorbia tirucalli. Next base: position 55,078,584 of record CM077639.1, on the reverse strand, counting down.
GAAATGGTATCAACTTTGGAGATGGATTTGTTGAGGTATCACGTTTTCTGTTTTGTTTGTAAGGAAAAGTGAAATTACCTTCTTTTCGAGTTTTTGTTTTAACAGGATCTTAAAGTCCAACGCTTGAATTGAATGCTTCATATAAAATTATTAACTGCAGCTTAGACTGCTTAAGTATGTATATGATTGTTGGATGTCGAGGGATTATTATAACTCTTGATATTGTTTTTAACATATGCCTAGGGAGAATTGCTTCCTATTATTTGTGTTTCAATTTAAAATGCTGTGATCCTCCTATATGATGTGTTGTCGGATGTAAATTCACCTGCTGATGCACAGGTTCTGGCAGCAACTCAAACTCCAGGAGAAGCAGGAATGAAATGGTTCCAAGGGACAGCAGATGCTGTGAGGCAATTTATCTGGGTCTTTGAGGTGAATATGAAAGCTCTGCTTGCAATGAATATCATTTTGAAACCTGCACCTATACAACTTGTATTCCACTTTATCATTTCCTGATAAAAATGTATAGAGTCTAATAAGAGCTGCTGGTTCTTGTAGGATGCCAAAAATAAGAATGTCGAGAATATATTGATCTTGTCCGGTGATCATCTTTACCGGATGGATTATATGGACTTTTTGCAGGTGTGCCTTTATTCCACATATGAAATTGACTAGTGTTGGATATTACATTTTAGAACATTCAGTTTAACAATTTGGTATGCATCAACAGCATCATGCGGACAGTAATGCTGATATTACAATTTCCTGTGCAGCAGTTCATGAGAGGTTTCTTGTCCTTTATCTTTTCTTCAAGTCATCTTTGTTTGGATTAAGGCGGAAATTTGTATTTTTTTAATATTGCATCTAAATTTGAGTGGGTTCTTTACAGCCGTGCATCAGACTTTGGTTTGGTGAAGGTAGATAGTAGGGGCCGAATTGTCCACTTCGCTGAAAAACCAAGAGGTGCTGAACTGAAATCAATGGTGAGAACTGTACAATTCTTATACCTATACCTGGAGTCCTTTTTCTTTTCCTTTTTTCTTTTTCATGAATTTACCGCTTTATCACTGCATTCTGTCCAAGTACCGAAGTATTTAATACACCACTGCTTAATGGAGTGTTTATACAACGAACAAAGAGAAATGGCATGTAGACATAGCATCAAAGTGACAATTGAGCTATCCCATATTGAGCTATCCCATGTTATACATTTGTTCTTTGGAAGATCGGTTTCATCATTTCCAAAGACTAAAGGACATCATTCTAGCAGAATGAAACCAATCATTGTAATCGACTTGACTTTCACTTGATTACAATTTCCACTTTTGATTTTATGCAGAAAGCAGATACCACTCATCTAGGATTGTCTCCGCAAGAAGCCTTGGAATCCCCGTACATTGCGTCCATGGGAGTGTATGTATTTCGGACTGAGGTATTGTTGAAGCTTCTAAGGTGGAGATATCCAACATCAAATGACTTTGGATCTGAAATCATTCCTGCAGCTGTTAAGGAGCACAATGTCCAAGTATGAGCAGTCTATAACAATATTTAGTTAATGATTTTTCTTCATCATGTTTAAGGATGATGGGTTTTTTGTGTAAACTATGTTTGTATTTGCTAATCCGGATTTGGTTTGTTGCAAGATATGGTATCTAACTATCCATCTATGTATAATGCTAAAATGACTTGTTTTGTCTTTTGACAGGCTTATAATTTTAGAGACTACTGGGAAGATATTGGGACAATAAAGTCATTCTATGAAGCTAATTTAGCTCTTGCTGAAGAGGTTTGTAGTTTATAAAATTACTAGTGTGCATTTTGGATGGCATACCTTTTTCTCTAAGTGGCTAGCATGCCGTGATCCTCAGATGCAAGATGTAAAATGGCTTAATCCCTTCATCCTTGCACGGGTTCTTATGGCTTTCAGCATTTCTATGCTACTGCATTTTGGCAGATGAACTTGGTTTTTATCCTATAGTTGTAAAACTTTCTTTTTTTTTTTTTTTTTCTTATTTTTCTATTATGACATGACTGACTGCTGCAAATTGTTCGTATTTTGTGCAGCCTCCAAAGTTCGAGTTTTATGACCCAAAGACTCCTTTCTACACATCTCCACGATTCCTACCACCTACAAAAATTGATAAATGCCGTGTATGATGCTACCCTCTGGTATAAAATTGTGGGTTCATTGAGACATTGAATCATGTAGCTTCTAATTCCTAAAATGGATCGCAGATTAAAGATGCAATAATCTCCCATGGATGCTTTTTGCGAGAATGTAGTATTGAACACTCTGTGGTTGGCGAACGCTCACGGTTAGATTATGGTGTTGAACTAAAGGTGATCTGGTTCGCTTAGATTTTCCTTTTTCATGTAATGAGATGGCTGAAATTTTGAGAGTACTCATGAATTTCAACCAATTTTAGGACACCGTGATGTTGGGCGCGGATTATTACCAAACTGAAGTAGAAATTGCATCCCTTCTGGCAGAGGGAAAAGTCCCCATTGGTGTTGGAAGCAACACAAAAATCAGGTGTTATACTCTATCCCAAAAATACTACCCATAAAATAATATGATATTTTCGTAGTCTTATTTGTACAAGGTCATGAAAAATGAGATTACGAGAATGATGAACTCTGACGATGAGCTTGTGATTTTCTGTTTAGGAAATGCATAATTGACAAGAATGCAAAGATAGGAAAAGATGTGATCATCATGAATAAAGATGTAAGTTAGACCTCTCAATTAATTTCAACAGAGAATAAATGAAGTTGGCCGAGTGAAAGCACCTCTAGTTGTTTAAACTGATCTCACGGTCAACTTAAAAAGGGTGCTTGATCAACTTTAAAACGACTAACTGCCAACAATCTAACTGTGTAGTAGTAAATTTAAGATGCATCTAAATGCCTTTTTCATTTTGTAGGGTGTGCAAGAAGCAGACAGGCCGGAAGAGGGATTTTACATCCGATCAGGAATCACAATTATAGCAGAAAAGGCAACAATAGAGGATGGGACAGTGATATAAATAGACACTGGATTTGAGGTATGAACAAGGGGCTGGTCCTAAAAGGGTGAATTTTGAAGCAGGTGCATGCCTATTGAAGAATGCTGAGAGAGTGGAATGGCTCCCATTTTGGAGAAGTAGAGAAGAAGAACCAGAAGCTGCAACTCCTTTAGCATAATGTAAAACTAGCAGCTCCTTTGTAAGGCTGGATCTTCTTCCTTATTATGGTTGCCTCCTTAAATAAATCACAAGAGTCGACCAATTAGCTATTTTATTTCTGTTTAGATTTTATTATACATGAATAATGATACCTTCTGTAATCTATATCAATCACTAATAAGTTGTCTTCAGTTGTAAGACATTGTTTTGAGGCTTCAAGTTTTTATGTTTATGTGTATATATTGTTGTATGTAGGGAAAAATATATATATATATATACTGATGGTTAGGAGAAGGAAGATTTGGTCATTAACTAAAAATTGCAACCAATTAGACTTGGTCCAATTGGAAAGTCTAACTGGGAGGGAACTATGGGTTCTTGGATGAGCGGGGCTCGAATTCCAACCACCTCTTTCGAACAAATTGGAGGTTGAAAGCTAAGGAAAGAGGGGAGAGTTGGTTTATTTTTGGCTATGATTAGTTCTACAAGGAGGTAGAAGAAGATATAACTAACAAAATTCTTAAGAAAAATTTCTAACCATGTAGTTAACGCAACGGTTGACTCTTTTTTTCTACTATGTTGAATTCTTCGGTTCTTTTCCTTCTGCACAAATTTTTTATTTCTCATTTTATGTGCTTGGGCATTTTTTGAATAATTACTAAATTTAAGTGGATATATTGTAGACATGTAGGTAGACATGCTTATCAGTTGTCACAAAATAACATTATTTGAGATTATGCATGTTATAGAATGCATTAACGCACACATGCAAGAACACAAAAACTAGTTTGGCAAATTAATTGTTAAGTTTCCGCAACAAGCCAACGAGTAGAAAGTGATGGTAGGTAGAGCTATAGTTCAAGATTCAGTTGTCATTCTCCAATGCTCACCTCCTCCAACTTGTTTAAAAAGTGTCATTTAGCCCCCACCTAAATTTTAAGAATTACCCAATAGTCACCAATAAGGGTGGGTCCGAGTTGTAAGGAGTTGAACACCTGCTTGAAGGATTGGAGATTCAATTTTCTAGTCCATCAAAATTTAACCTTTGCTAGTAGGTTTCTATAAATTCCACTGTAAACCTAATATGTTGTTTTACCTAAACATTTTTTCCAAAAAATAAAAAAGAACCCAATAGTCACATGAATTTGCTTAAAACGTCTAAATAGCTTTTACGACTTGCTTAAAATGTCTAAGATGTTCTTGTAATTAATGGAGACAAACCCATATTCTGAGACTGTTGAATCTATATCCAATCCAAAAAGAATTATGTATTGATGGATTTGGTTGAAATCCTTCAACAGATCCAGATCTCCATCGAGGAAGACTCTGCTTTCGCCCAGATCCCTACAAGATAAAATGGGTGAGACACTAGTTAACCTTTGGATTAAGCTCCGATGCCTAAGTTAATTTCGTGAATAGAGGTTTAACCTCAGGCTGTATTAGCTTAGAATGATCGATCCATTTTACCTCATTGCTTACCCTTTTTATAGGGATGGTAATAGAGTTTGCTATGTTTGAGCGAATGACGTTTTGCACGGGAAAGCGGACTGTTGGCTTTTTATTCGTGTGGGCATATAATTATAATAGGAAACTCATTTTACGAAAATATAGCATTCGCAAAAGATTCGGTACAAAAATCGCAAAGAAACTATAGGAGTCGCCACCGGGCTCAGCTCAACTGGGAAATTCAGGTATAGCCGGAACCAAGTGAGAACCACTATACCTTTCAGAGATCTAAGTTAGGATGAGTCACTTATTTATTATCCAATTAAAATAACAGCTGCAATATTCAACCATAACATTTTATAGAACTAGATCAATTTTTATTTTATAGCACACGTCGTTCATGCCAGGTACATAGAGTAGAATTAAATTACAACCCAGATCAAGTATGCTATCCTACGGGGATACACATGAATTAAAAGAAGGATCGGGGTATAACCGCCTACAATACACGAATTCTACTAATGCAGAAATAAAATAATGAAAGTACGCTTAAACCTACAAAAATGGATATCAGTAACACGACAAGAACTTATGCGTATGAGATTTGAACATAAGGATGGAGGATGGAAAACGGTTTTGAAAACAATTTTACCGGTTAGTGCTTAACATGTTTAAAGTCGCTTTTTAAAGGTTCGAGTCATTATCATCACTTGAGTCTAACATCATTATTGGAAATTTAGATCCAAGGTCCAATATGCAACAAAAAACTCACAAAACACCTTATGGGTTATTATGTCTGAAAATAACATCTGTACGGTAATGGGTAACAACCGCACAGTTTTTGTTATATCCGTATAGACATCATTTCCAAGCGCGAAATAGATTTAAACTTTTAGTGATTTCTTTTAGGGATTTCTTGATATTAAAAGCTATGTGACCAAGAAGCAATATCCGTATGGTTGTTGGTGACCGTAAGAATATTGTTTCTAGGTAGAAAGCAAAAATACATAATAACAGAGCAACTTGAAGAAGCATATGAAATGATTTTTAAATGATGAAAATATGCAGGAAAATCATTGGTTTCTCAGAAATATACCTTTGACGCTTGAATCCACTGTTTTATGAGTTCAAGAACACTTTAAAGGAGCTCCGGATTGTTGAAATTCGGGTAAGGTTCCACAACTCTAAAAACCACCCAAAATCTCCAAAAAGTTATAGGTTGGTGATTTGTTTTAGTCTCCGAACCTATTATTAATCTTAGTGAAGTGTTTACCTATGATTTCTAAAAAGTTTTAAAGCCTAATATCAGAGAATTAATTATGAAAGCGAAGAGAAATCTCTTGAGTTCTTCCTTTCTCTTCTCTTTTCTCTCTGACTCCACTCCAACCTCATCTGTATCCTCACCTCACAAGATGTCTATCCCCTTCTCTCTCCTTATCCCTTTCCTTTTATATTAGCCGCATAATAGAGATTTATATCTGATCTAAGTGTAAGTGGGGTGGATAATTGAACACCCATACGATTGTGATATACATCCGTATGATTGTAACATGAAGTTTGTACGACCATAGTCTATAGCCGTATGGTTATATTTGATTAACTACAAACCCTAATTTGTTTGGTTCAGCAATTTGGAGCTTCGACCTTGAGTTGTCTTTGACTCGTGTGGCTGCAGAAGCAAGTCAAATAAAAGTTTATCTCATTGAAACCGGGGATTACTATCCCGGAATCAAAGGCTACCCCTCGTGTATCTAAAATCATGGCTTCCAGGTCTACCTTGTCCCGTGGTGAATTTGGATGTACGATAAAGAGCACGGTGAGTATGGAAAGAGAACATACTTGCGTTTATCGTCGGATGAGCGATTTGGCTGAACTTTTACCTTTTATGGTCGTGCAGGACCGATCATCTTTTATGAGTCATGGAGGACTTATGGCTTGTTACCTTTTAAGGTCATGAAGAACTGATGTTTGTTACCTTTTAAAATCGTAAAGGACTGATGGCTCGATTATGAGATATCGAGTGATAAGATACGCATTTATTCCTTGATTGATAATTTTGAAACAAAAATTTGTGTCCCTTCAATCAAGAATAAATGTGAATCGGAGTTGGCTATGATGTGTCAGAAGCTTCGTGACTTTGAGAAGCAAAAAATGTTAGCTATGGTATATTGGGATTTTTTGTGACTTTAAGGAGTCAAAACCACTGGCTATGATATGCCGGGAGTTTTTGTGACTTTAAGAAGTTGAAAGTGTTGGCTATGATGTGCCGGAAGTTTTTGTGACTTTGACAAGTCAAAAGTGCTGGCTATGATATGCTGGGAGTTTTTGCGACTTTGAAAAGTTGAAAGTGTTGGCTATGATATGTCAGGAGTTTTTGTGATTGCTTCAAATTTTCATGATTCTGAGTTGAAACAAGGGCATTCGTGAAAACATAGTCTTTGTCATTGTGTTAATCGGGCCTCCTTGGTCATTGGAAATGGTGCCCTAATAATCACGGGAGCCACAATTGCGACTCCTAGCCATTAAGGGAGGGTGTACTTATACCCCCCTCACTTCTCCTTCAAGATGCACCTAACTTCCTCACTTATTGTCTTATTTATTTCTTTGTTTTTCTTATTCCATGAGGGAAGTCGAAAAAGAGTTTATTTATTTTCAAGCGTTCGTCATGCTATTTCTAAGCTTTCTCACAATCTTCCTACACATCTACATATTCTGGGAGCACGACAACGTAAATACTTCTCTCTCTTCTTTACATTTTGCATGCTCAAAAGGATTTTAGGCGTTAACTTTCATTTTTGTTTATTTAGCGAGACCTTAAAGCTGAGATGTGGGAGAGGGTGTTTCCAATCGAAAGGGCTTGTTGGGGGCTTCTTGGACAGTTCAACTACCAACCGAACCAAAACCTACCACCGCTTGAGGAGAGCTAGGATGAAGAATGATCAATAGTTAGGTTTCACATCTTTGGTGACAGTTCTTGTATCTCGTGTTTTGCAACACCGCTTTCTTAGAATGAAAATAATCACTTTAGTGTTACCTTTGCTTTTAAAAAAAATTCTGAGTTGGTTTGGATAGTAATGGATATATGTTTGTACCCAGACTGATGAGTTATAAAAGATGGTTTGACATATTTAACATATGACATATGAAGCTCGCATAACTTGTTTGTGTACTGTTTAAGGTGTGTCAAAAGATAGGAATGAAAGGAAGAAAGAATGCTAGAATATGAACTACATCCGTACGATTGAGGATATAATCATACGGTTATAATTTATAACCACATGGATATAGCCATCAAATCCGCATGGATGTTAATGTTCATTATTGTGAGAATCAGAAACTTTTCGCCATTTTAATCTTGAAATTCAAATGACAAACATGCAGTCAAGGGTTTAACCATACAGATGTAATTGATAACTGTGTGATTGTAGACTTTACATCCGTGCGGTTATTATTCTTTATAACTATGGGAAACAGATTTTCTTCCCTATTTTGGCTCGAAACTTCATATTTTCTTCTCTCATTTCTCTCAATTTCTCTTTTTCTCAAACCCCATCTCTAGTCTTTTGCTCACTTTCACACCAAAATATTGAAGAAACAAAATAAGGCTCTCTGTAAGGTCACTCCTGGACTCATCCAGGATCCGCTTGTGCCCGAAGGACTCCCCATTCTCTCCATGAAAGACGGGTATGCTTTGGGCAGAAAAAAATTTGCCATTTGGGCGTAAAGCTCGGAATTCTTGCCTCTATAATACTCGAGTTGCATAACCACGCATTGGTACACCAAGTAAGTATACAAACCCTTAAAGATTTTGGAGTTTTCCATTGAAATAGAAAACCTAGATTTTGAATTAGGATTTGCAACTTTAATGCATGATTGGTGAAATCGATGGTTAGGATGCATCCTAAGGATGTTTATTGAACTGTAGGAAGCAAAAATAGAAAGAAAAATGAATTGGAATGTAGGATTTGGAGTTTTACACCAACACCCGCACGGGTGTTAATGCCTAATAGAACCATGACTCTTCTTCTTGGAAATGATTTTTCAGATTTTAGGGGGTGGATTCTACAAGAAAAAGCCACATTTCTGCCTATAAAAAGGGCTTTGGTTTTTAAATTAAGGGTTGGAAACTTGATTTAGAGAGAAAGGAGAGGAAAAAGGAAGAAAAGGAAAAAGGAAAACCTAAGCCTTTTCTTCAATTTTCATCTTCAATCTTTGTTTTTAGGCTTAAAATCGGTTAAAAATCTTAGAAAAACACTTCACTAAGACTTCTTATAGGTTTAGAGACTAATCTAAACACTAACACCTTAACTTTCGGAGCTTGAGACTGTTTTAGGAGCTTGAAGTTTAGGTTTGAAATTAAAGCTTTTCTTGAAGGATTCTCACCTCCTAAAGCTGTAGATCACGCTAAAAGGGTAAATATCTGAGAAACTAAAACATTCGACCTGTTTGTGCTGTATTTAGGCATCATTTGTATCATTTTTAAAATATTGAGAACCAGAGCCATGCGGCCGTTGCAACAGTCGCACATCTGTTACAGCTACAGCTGCATGGCTGTAATTCTCAAAACAGAACCACAAAAATCTAGATTTTGAAATCTACTCATACGTATATCATTGTAACTAGCAAAATCTAGTTAACCCTCTTCGATACTCCCCAAGTACCAAACCTTTATCCATGTGCAGACTCACATACACCTCAAACCCTAGGTTGCTTTAGGTCTAAAGAATTCACAACTGTATATTATTGCCCTTAGGTGCCCCAAGGGTGCCAAACCTCTGTTCATATACAGACTCATACGACTGTGACTAGCATAATCTAGTTAACCATATTCGATACTCCCTGAGTACCGAACCCCTGTCCGCATGCTCCCTGGGTATCGGATCCTTAACTATCCTGCTTGAACATCTATATCATACATATATCATGCGCTAAGCATGTCATGTCACCCATACGTGCACGCATGCCATTTTAGGTCAAAGGACTATCATGCATCCATCCATAATGCTAACTTGTATTGTGACTCTCTGTAGTTTGGAATCGCCCCCTTGAAGGAAGACTAGAAAGAGTTAGTTACATAGATCCTCAACCAAGGCAGAGAACTGGACTAAGATTAGTCAGTGTGGCATCCGGGTTAGTGGTTGTAGAGTTAGTGTCGGATTCAAAACAAGAGGAACATATTCAGACTTTAGGTGTTGACAGTTTGTTTGTGTTAGAGGAAAATACTACAGAGATGGGAGATCAACAAAACACCAACCAACAGAATGTTGCTATTATCACTGCTTCCATGGTGAAAGCCATCAGAGACCTTTTGGTTTTGGATGAGTTTAGAGCTAGCATCCACAGTCAAGTGCAGGCTGTTGTAGGCAACATTGTTAGTAACAGACTAGCAAAGCCTGAAGTAGATCAGGGGGTTAACAATAGGTAGCCAGAATAAAATTTAGATCATGGAATGTTGGTAGACAAGCTCCAGCAAGGGATAGAGATTGTCAGTCAGAATAACAAGATGCTTTTGGGAGAGTTAGAGAGGTACCGGCCAAGTCAGCGGCCGAAAGGAAGTTGAAAGAGAAGTATTTTGAGCTTGGCGAGTTGTTGCCCAAGCTCTACCAGATGGGATAAATTCGTACAGTGAAATGCATTAATCTAAATGCTTTAAGGGTTGATTGGGGTGACTTGTTACCACTAGGCTTCCAAATGCCAAAGTTCACTCCATATAAAGGAACCGGACCACCCGGAACTCACATTGACAACTATGTGATGGTAATGATGATGAATGGCTTGACTACCAGCTAGTTATTGGGACTGTTCCCGACCAATCTTGAAGATGGTGCCATTCTATGGTTCAGTAATTAGCTGGCCCACATCAAGAAAGATTGGAACTCTCTGGCTGAGGCCTTTGTGAAGCATTACAACTATAATACTCAGATTAAGGTAACAATTTAGGACCTAGAGGCAGTGAAATAGAAGCCAAATGAGACCTTTGTAGAGTATTATAAAAGATGGATGGAGAAACAAGTGCTGTTGGAGCATAGGCCTAGGGATTCCAAGCTTATTATCATGCTTATGGATGGGAGTTTGAAAAACTACCATGATAACATGAAACTTTATGACTTCAATTCTTTTGTGGCAAAAAATATTGAGAAGTATGAAGAGGAGGAAAAATAGAGCAGTGGTAGGGGTAACAGTTACTGAGGTGGTCAGAGCTACATACCCGGGTTCAAGAGCAGTAGTGGTACCATCGCGACTCTAACTAGTTCTAGTTACAGCCCAAAGCCTACATAGGCTTCTACCTTTGTTAAGCACGTCAAGGTAGTGGCAGAAGCTTAAGGATCAGCTTCTCAGGCCAATTTGAAAGAGATATCACCATAGGTCAAGTCATTAAGTAGAACATTCAATAAATGCACAAAGTTAGGGCTCTTGCAAAGTTCAAGACCCTGCAATCCTCCCGTTGAGGTAAACCAAGGACAATTTCTGCACTTATCATATGGCGAGAGGCCACTAGAAGAATGGCTACCTCTATCCGTGGGATGCTATTAAGCAGTTGGTGACTGAGAATAAAATCCAAGAGCTGGATGCCAAGCCGAGTGTATAGAGAAACCCATTACCCAGTTTTGGAAACTAGGTCAATATGGTGAAAACCAGGCTACTTTCTAATTTTGTATTTGCACAGACTATCTGAGCCAATCCTGTGGTATAGATAGTTTCCTTCGGTGGAAAGTCAAAGAAGGTGGTTGAGCCCGTGGCATTGGTAGAGAAAAAACCAGAGCTGATAAACTTGAATGATGTTGAGCTAGACTATGACTATGATGAGTATGAAGTCCCTGAACCCAAGGTAGTTTACCTGGTCTGTACCAAGGCCGGGATGTATGTGAGGAAAGAGGACGTGCCGATTGATCACATTACTAGGAGTGGGAGAGTCTATGAACCCACCAATCAACCACGGCAAAATGGGTCAACAATCAGGGCAAAAACATCGGTTCGTAGTGACTCTCCCACTACTCCAGTAAAAGAGAATGACAAGGTAGTTGAATAGCTAAAAAGAATGCCTTCCAAAGCTAGTGTTTGGCATCTGTTAATGGAATCCTAGAAACACCGTGTCGTGGTGGTGAAAAAGTTAATAGAAATATAAGCAACCCCTCTTACTTCTCTTGAAGAAGTATCCATGGTAATAAGCGGATTTGGTAACCGCCCGAAAAATCATCCTTTAGAGATAACATTCAGTGATGGTGAGAGGGAGTAAATCACAACAACTACCTATATTTGAAAGTTGATATAATGGATAGAGTGATGCCATACATCATGGTGGATGACGGCTCTGCCCTAAACATCCGCCCCTTAAAATTTCTACCTTGTTTGAATATGAGTGAAGAGGCCCTGTTGAGGTCCAGTACTATAATCCGTGCTTATGACAACTCTAAGTGTATGGTGATTGGAACTTTTAAAGTAGAAGTGGTAGTTGGGGAAGTGAAGTCTAAGGTGCTATTTATAGTCATTGATATTCCAGTGACCTTCTCTTTGCTGTTAGGGCATCCGTGGTTTCACTCTTTAGGGGGTGTGCCTTCCACTCTACACCAGAAAGTCAATTTTCCCATTGAAGGGAAGATAGTGACCCCTGAGGCTGATGAACCTTCAATTATTACTACTTTGAGCACCTCTGATCAGCTTCCAAGTTGTTGTCATATCTAGAGTGAAGGGTAAGGAACCCATGTTTGCAGATTGGGTCCACAGATATTCAGAGAAACAAAAGTTCTTCCTAGGAAAGGGTCTAAGAGCAAAACAACAGGGCATGCCTAAGTTTGAGATTGACATCGGGCAGACCCATCAGGCATGCCTTGGATACAAAGATGAGACCTCAAAGAGTAGAGCCAAGCATAAAGCAGTACACCTTATGGACAGCTTTATCCGTGCCATAGGTGGGGCTTATGACAGCAAGCTCAGGCCGGTGGAGGCGAAAGGAGAGGTGGTTTTGGGATTTGAGATCTTCATCAATGTCATAGATTTCTCCAAATATGGGATGGAACTAGTCAAAGGTATGCTCAAGCCTGAACCCGAGAAAGAGAAAGAAGAATTTCCCCTTGTAGAATCTATCTCTAAGGCATTGTTTGCCCTCGATAGAAAGGCCTTAATGATTAGATCGAAGAAAAGCCTATAACAATAGAACATAATGATCAGTTTAGGAAGATAGTAGCTGAATTGGCTGGGTTAATGGGCAGAGAGAAAGCACTGATGAAAGAGTCTACCCTCTATGGTGCATAGAAGGAAGCTCTGGAGTCCAACTTGGATGACCTACTGGAAGAGGATGAAGAGGAAGTTGTAGCAGCTGCCAGCGAAGACCCTCCTCATGTAAAGGAGGAAAGTGACTTCTATGTATCAATTTCTTCTATGTTTGATGTGAACAATTCTACCTACGAGGCTTTAAATGTAATAAAATCTGACTTTGCTTACTTGTGTGATGTTTTTCTTGATGGATCTGTGCATACATTCAAGCATTCATACAATGTGTTTAGCATACATGGCACTTCATTGCATGAAATTAACTTGGGAACGGATGAAAATCCCAAAATGGTGTTCATCTCGAATGATCTTACTCATGAGGAAAGGAGAGAGATTATAAAAGTCCTGGAGAAGCATGTTGGAGCATTTGTCTGGTCACATGAAGATATGCCTGGAGTTGACAGGGAGATCATAGAACATATAATTCCCACTGATCCTAAATACAAACCGGTGAAGCAGAAACTCAAACGTCTTATACCAGAATGGGCGGAAAAAGTTAACGATGAAGTGGCTAAGCAAATCAAATCTAAATTCCTAGAATTTGTAGAGTATCCCGAGTGGTTGGCCAATGTTGTGCTGGTTGTGAAGAAGGATGGGAGGGTCAGAGTCTATGTTGAATACATAGACCTGAACAAAAGCATCTCCTAAAACATAGACCTGAACAAAAGCATCTCCTAAAGATGACTTCCCTCTACCACATATAGACTTCCCTCTAAAGACGATAATGCAATAAGAGTAGTTATGTAGCCATTTATGGATGGGTTCTTTGGATATAATTAGAACTTCATGGACATTATCGATAAGGTCAAGGCAGCTTTCATCACAGAGTGGGGCATATACTATTACAGGGTGATGCCATTTGGATTGAAGAATATTGGAGCCACGTACCAAAGATCTATCACCACACTCCTTCATGACATGATCCATAAACAGGTCGAGGTGTATGTCAATGACATTTTGGTCTAATCCATGACCTAGGAAGAGTATCCCGCTATCCTAGATAGATTTATGACCAGGATGAGAAATATAACCTCCAACTTAATCCAAAGAAGTGTGTATTTAGAGTCATTTCGAGTAAGTTGCTGGGCCATATAGTCAATCAAAGGGGAATTGAGATGGATCCAGATAAAATCAAAGCTATTTGAGATATGCCGGTGTCGAAAACTAAAAAAGAAGTCAAATCATTCCTAGGGTCAATCCAGTATGTCAGCAGGTTCATCACCAGATTGACTACAGTTTGGGAGACTATTCTTAAACTCCTTAAAAAGCAACAACCAATGATATGGAATGACTAGTGCTAGATTGCTTTTGACAGAATAAAGGCTTACTTGAAAAATCTTCCTGTGTTGAAACCTCTAACACTGGGTAAACCTTTAATCCTGTATCTAGCCATCGAAGAGACTTCGATAGGGGTAATGCTGGTGCAGAAATAAGATGACAAAAGAGAGCATGCTATTTACTACCTCAGTAAATAGTTGCTAGACTACGAAACCAGATACACCATAATTAAGAAGACCTGTACAACTATGGTTTCGCTAACGAAGAAGCTGAGACACTATTTCTAGTCCTACAAGATACAAGCAGTAGCCCAGGTGGACCCAATGAAGTATCTATATAAGGCACCAGTATTGGCCAGGAAATTATCTAGGTGGTTGTTATTGTTATCTGAATTCGACATTAAGTACGTGACCAAAAAGTTGATAAAAGGTAGAGCAGTAGCAGAATTCTTGGCCAATCAATTGTTGGATTTGAAATATGTGGAAAACTTAGAATTTCCAGATGAGCAGTTCACAATGATTGAAGCTGAGCAGAGAAGATGGACAATGTACTTTGACTGGGCTATAAACAAGCGAGGCTTTGGCTTGGGAGTTATCATCCCTACCCTAGATGGAGAGATCACCCCACTCTCCAAGTGTTTGGAATTACCTTGACCAACAATGGAGAAGAATATGAGGCCTGTTTATTTGGTGTTGATGCCCCAATTACTCTAGGGGCAAATGATGTATTGATAATTGGAGATTCTTTGTTGGTCATTCACCAACCCACGAGAGAATGGGAAATCAAAGAGGAGTCACTGTGACCGTATCTGGAGTTCATATGGTGGTTGATCAAAACATTTGGCCATTATGAGTTTAAGCATGTCATTAGAGATGACAATTAAATGGCAAATGCTTTGGCAACACTCTCATTTATATGGGATGAACCGCAAGAACTACCTGTGAAACCCTTGGTCTTGGGAGTCTTTAAGAGACCCTTCAACGACTACGATAATGTTCTGAGTCTAACAGTGGATGATCAGCCTTGGTACTCTAATGGATAGTATCTAGAAGTAGCAATTAGGTGGTTGGCAATGCAGTTCAAAATATTTAAGAACCAACTCTTTAAGAAGACAACAGATGGTCTACTTTTGGGATGTATAGTGGAATCAGAAGCACAGCGAGTGATGAAGCATATACATGCAGGATCCTGTGGTCCGTATATGAATGGTATGGCTCTGGTGAAGAAGATTCTATGGCAAGGCTATTTCTAGCTTACCATGCATGCAGATTGTGTAAAAAAGGTGAGGAGATGCCACGAATGCCAGATTCATGGAGATATTAACCTCCTTTCACTAATGGAACTACAAAGCTCTCTACTCCTTGGCCATTCTCGGCATGGGAAATAGATATCATTGGCAAAATTCAACCTCTAGCATCGAATGGCCATAAATTCATTATGGTGGGAGTTGACTATTTCTCGAAGTGGGTAGAGGCTAAATCCTTCACCAGCATAACAACGAAGAAAATGGCTAAGTTCATTGAAAATCACATCTTCTCATGATATAGCATTCCGCACCATTAGTAACCAATAACGGTGTGCAGTTCCAGGGTGTGACGGCAGGATTACTTGCAAAACATGGCATAGAGCATCATAGATCTTCTCCCTACAGACCACAAGCCAACATTGCAGTAGAAGCGGTTAATAAGTCCATTAAGAAAATCTTGGCTAAAATGGTCATCAGTTACAAAGATTGGTCGGAAAAGTTATAGTTACTCTTTGGGGTTACAGAACTAGTATCAGGACTCCTATTGGTGAGGCCTTGTATTCATTAGTTATAGGATGGAAGCAGTGATGCTAGTGGAAATAGAATTGAAGTCCCTAAGGATCGCCTTAGAAGCTTAGCTGCCAGAGATAGAATGGGTCAGGGTCAGGTTTGAACAGTTGCCTATGGTTGATGAAAAGCATCTAAAGGCCTTAAATCATATGCAAATGAATTAGCACAGGATAGCCAGGGCATACAATTGCCGGGTTCATCACTAGAGGCATCCTCTAAAAGCGAGAGACCTAGTGTTGAAACAACTGAAACCTTCCAACGCAGACGTCAAGGGCTAGTTCAAGCCGAATTGGGAAGGCCTGTATGTGGTAAAGAAGATCCTTTTGAAAGGTGCAGCCAAGAAAATGGATATGGACGGGAATGAGTTCACCAACCTAGTCAATCAAGATCATCTCAAGTGCTATCATGTGTAGAAAAGTCAAAAATTAAGGCGTAAAGTGCGAGGTGTGGGCTAGAAAACCTGTGAATGCTAGTTGACTGCATAAATAAATCATTTGAGATGTATATTATTTTACGACCATTCCCACTTTGATTTCATCAATGGAATGTCATTCTGCTCAACATATTTCATGAATGCTTAAATGTATGTGTGGATCTGTCTGCTAAAACATCTAAGTAAGCCAAGTATTCAAACATATATGCACATCAGCTTTCACATCAAAATAAAACTTGCAATCATAGAAGTCTCCTTTATTAATAAATGAAAAAAAAGATAATAATAAGAGTAATAATAATAGCTTGCTGGATTGAAAACCTGATAAGGGCGGTCCAAGCAAAAGTAAAGGCGATCCAATAAATTGAAAACCCATATAGGGCAGTCTATGCAAAAGTTAGGATCATACAAAAAATAACAAAAAAAGGAATAAGGGAAACAACACAACTACACCCTCCTCCTTTTAGTAACCACAAACTCTTCAACGCCAGTCAATCCAAGCCACCTGAGAGTTATGCTTTGACGCTCCTTTCGGGTATGTAAAACCCTGATCTCGGCTAACCATGATCTATATGACTCATTACTCTCCACAGTAGCCAACATGTTTACAGGAAAGAGGGTGATTCTCCACCAAGGGCAAACCCACCTGATCTAGTCATCAACTCTTTGAGCCAGCTAGGTCTCCCACTTGTGCGAATTCATCCAACTATGGCCCACCATGGTGAAGTCTCACTCCCAAAAGTTGGCAGAAAGATACTTCTTGAAACTCCTTCGAGGCATATGGATGAGAGCCAGCTTCTCCATGAGCTATACCTATGATAGAACAAAGGTTCAAGGGTGATGACCTGATAAAAATCAACAGTTAGACACAAACAGTGATAGAAAAGGGTTACTTGAAGTAGTAGGAACTAGTTGTCGATCTGAAATGACCAATTGGAATGGGCAGAATCTAGCTAAACCAAAGTCTCAACTAAAATCAAAGCCACAGGCTCCAGTAGCCATCTGAAGGATGAAAGAAGCAAGTTAGAATGGGCACACCCTAGAGCTCACAAAGCATATATACTGACTTATCAATAATAAGCTAACCTTACTAGCTCATCCAGAATGATCCCAATAAGTATCCATACACCAGCTCAGCATAGAATTTAGGTGGAAGCTTAGCGTTAAAGCAGTAGTGGAAACCAGTGTTTTTATCTAAGACTTTGGAATATCGAACAGATTGGCTAAGGAAGGAGCATCACCAAAGACAAATTTAGGAATGGTAATCTTGGTACCTTTTAGGCAAGGCACATTCAAGATTGCACTGAAATCCTCGAATAAAAGACACAGCTCCTGATGTGAGAAACGAAACAAGTGATCAACTAGATCCTAACAATATATGGCAGCTTGTAATAAAGCCTTGACCCATTGTAATAGGCCTTCATATTCCAAAGCCTAAAAGGCTTTAGTTTCAACCAATTTGAGTCTTTCAAATTTTTAAGCAACTAACGAAGCTAGAATCAAATGAATACATGGTAGAATAAAATATTGGACAAATGAAAGTTAAGAATCTAAACTCAATAGCCGTATAGGTGAGGCGAGACCCATGCGGCTGATGCGAGAACTATACGACTGTAGTATCAGCCGGGCGGCTATTAATTAACACCCATGCAGCTGTTGATTCTACAATCATACTGCTATATCTATAAGAGGAATGATTTTATGTGATCTGCATGGGTGTTGATGATTCAAGGGTGTTTTTCAGCATATTTGGGCATTCTAGTATGTGATTATTTGTGTTTGTGGATGGAAACGACCGAATTTAGTGAAAACAACAAAAATTTTCATGAAAGTCAAAACAAAAGATGCTATAAAAGGTTTCAAAAGTCTAAACTACATAAATCCAATGTATTGAATGTATAAAGAAAGAATACAAATAACATGAATGTATATGAGATCTTATCATCTACTGCCTAGGACCCGGTGTCTCATCCTCATCCTCATCAGCATATGAATCCACCTCAACATTGGATACCCGGCCTTGTATTAGTCTAAGTCAATCCAGATTCCCTGAGTCTCCTACTCGTACTGCCTCCGTTGCATCTGGTGCTCCCGCTTAAGGTGAGCCAACCGCTCAGCAGCTCCTTTGATGAACCCACAATGACTGGACATGGGTCTGCAAAACCAAAGACAAAACAATCCATGTTAGCATAATCTTGCATCCATACATCTCATGCATACATCACATAATACATTATAATAATAGTTGCAGGAAACTCACTAACATCACTGCGTTCTCCCGAAGAAGGAAATGGTGTAAAGACTAGTACATTTGCACAGGCCTCTCTACAACCTTGCACGTGACCTGCAAAAATTAAACATCAAGTTTTTTTTTTAAAAAAAGAAGAAAATGGACCAGAAAGTACTCACGTGGGTGGTATTAGGTGGGACAAAGTCTACCGAGAATAGGTTGTATAGGGGTAGCTCTTTCTCTTCGTACCGATCGTCCATATTCATTAAACTGAACCGGCTCAAGAGAGGAGTCTAGAAGTCCCCATAAACCATTTGAACTGGTGTGGAAGAAGGGGCACCCCACTAGCAGCACCTGAGGAAGAGCCAACCCTTGGTATCTAGGCCTAACCTGGTGCCTTGACTCGGTAGGCTCTGGATTAGCTCTAGAGGCCTCAATCTCCTCCTCCTCCTCCTCATTTGTCTTAGTGGATACTTTCTTCTTCCCCTTCTTCTGCACGAGAAGAGAAAGGAGGACAAACAAGTCAAAAACCAATTGAAACGACAACGACAAAATCAAAATCCGAGGTTCACAAATTAAGATCTCTTACCTCATGAGGAATCGGGACACGAGGAGTCTCAGGTAGTAAGTGCCTCATGAAGGTGATGTAGTTGCCCGACATGGAAGGGATGTTCAGCCTGGCTCTAAAAATCATTGCTCGCTTAGCTAAATAGTAGACATGAGGCCAGAAAAGAGTCAATGGCAGCTCAGGGGGCACCGGCCTGGCACTTTGTCCTAGTTCCTCACTCTCTCACCCAAGTACCACTCTTGGAAGCATGGGCACTCCATCATGAACCACTGGTGATCCGACACTGCGGCAGCCTACACAACCTGAGGATTTGGGATATGGTCCCATGGATTCGTGTTCAACTGTTTCATAAAAGAAGATGAGATTAAAAACACTTATCAGGTACAAATCACAACTATAGTCAATTAAGTTTAAACTAACAAGTTTTGGTTTGTATTTTTCATACCTCATCCCAAGTCATGGCCCTGAGCTCCTGCCAAGCCCGCCTAACATCCCTCATGATGTCACCCCAGCTCGGAGTCCATCTTAGTAGTGCGGCTGGCCTATCGTCCCCCTATAGCATGCCTAGAGTAGGCTAGGTCAAGAACCTATGCTCGTAGGCCCAAATCTATGGGAAAATGTACAGTTAGAAAAAATAGACACAAACAAAAGTGAAAGCAATAATAAAGTGGGAAAAGTCGATAAGCTCACTAGATCGAGTGCACAAATCAAGATTGTAGTGGAGCTACCAAAGTCCTACTGGAGCCTAATCATACTCCTTGGCCCTCTCCAAGTCAACTAAATAAGGGAGAATGGCTAGGTTCACACAACTCCCACAGTCGGG
Source organism: Euphorbia tirucalli (assembly GCA_039660915.1). Lineage (NCBI taxonomy): Eukaryota > Viridiplantae > Streptophyta > Magnoliopsida > Malpighiales > Euphorbiaceae > Euphorbia > Euphorbia tirucalli. Next base: position 55,058,555 of record CM077639.1, on the reverse strand, counting down.
AAGAGAAGTGTGGAGAGAAGTGTGACAATGAAAGCATGAGCGTACTGATCTGTTGGTGTGCCCTAGTTCTTAGGGGATTGGATTCTTGTATATTGTATTATACATTAAGAATCATTGTATGAATACATTATTTATGTCACATAATAAAGGCAATTAATCTATTTCATTTATATCCTGTGCTATAATATGAGTAGAGTATCCATTGATTGATAATCATAAAACCCATCCTAGGTCTATTCTAATCGTGGGAAGGAATAGAACCACAGACTTGTATATTCGATGACTGTATGGTAGTTCTTAACTAGCCATAGTACTTGCATAATCAGTCATGAATATAGGTACATGTCGTTGACATGGGACTGGATCGATCCTAATAAGAAAGCCATATGGTTGTCGCGTCATAGGTCTTTCTTGAGTAGGTCTCTTTTGTCCTCAGACCAGATTTCATTATAGTATCAATATGGAATCCAGTTCACTTTGACATACACCTAACGGGTCTGTAAAAGGATGCTAAATATGCGTATGATTGGGTGGACAAGTGAACATATTGATATTGATGATGAAGTGATGGAATTGCCACTCGGGTAACACCGAGATGATATCACTAGCCACTTGATGAGTGGGACTGATAAGTGTATGGCCATACCCAAATACGTTGGTTACTTATTTGATTAATCAGTCAACTCAAGATCAAGAAATATAATAAACAACAGAAGAGGATGACGGACACCATGCCTCTTGTTTATTCATATTGATATCGTTAGGCAAAAGACACTATGAGATTACTACCGGGTGAGTGTCTTCTAAAGACTGCTGCATCTTTATCTTAATTTGGGGTTGTAATGGTTTGTTAGAACCCACTTACAGTCTGTGGACCTTGGGCCTACTGCCAACATAAAGACAGACCCATAGGATCGTGCACATAGATCAACTGAGCCGGAACGTATAGATATTGTGCATGTGATGTACATTGGAAGGAATGAGTTAATTAATTAGTTGACATTTCGGTGTCGAGGTAATTAATTAACATTGGGTTGGTTTAATTTAATTAATAAGTTTACATAATGTAATTAGTTAATTGAATTACATAAAGTAAACAATTAATTAAATTATTTTCTTAAGTGTGATTTTATTTTAATTAGGGGAAATTAAATCAGCCATATGGAATTAAATTATGTATTATAAATCTTATGGAATAAGGATTTAAATATGTAATTAAAATCCTAATGGGCTTGGGTTTACTTAACCTAATTGGAGTCCATATTGCATAAGGACTATAAAAGGCACATTTATGGAAAAATCACTCTCTTAACCCTAGGCACAAAGGAAATTCGGCCAGCAACAATATCAGCCCCAACAGCCGAATTCTTTGGTGCAATTTCTTCTGTTCTTCGACTAGCATCGGTTCCCGTTAGATAGTTGATCATACACCAGCCTGTGGAGATCAATTTTAAGAAACGATTCTGCAGCAGTCTCTAGAAGAGACATAATCTGGTGAGTTCAATCTCTTGATTCAAATTGTTTTTACTTCAATCAATGGTAATTGGACACAATAGGTGGATTCTAGGAAATTTTAAATGGTGTATTTTCCACTGCGCCACGTTATTTTTCCGATGACAAATCCCAACAGTGGTATCAGAGCCTAGGTTTTGTCCATTAGATTGATTGGAATTGGTTCTTGAAAGCATTCTTGAAGAAAGAATGGGTTTCAAGTTTGTGATTTTAGGGTTTTTTGTTCAATTAGTTTTGTTAAAACCTAGAATTTTTGGATTGGAGTTTTTGATTATTTTCCCCAATTGGTTTCCATATAATGATTATTTTTTTTATTGATTATTTAATTTTTGATGGATTTTTTTTATGATTTATTAAAAAAAAAGTATACATTTTTTTTGCTGCAATTTGGAATCGCAAGATTCCAAATTGCAGCTACTGCTGCTTGCCACCAGGCAGCAGCCCATTGTGGGCTGCTGTCCCCGGACAGCAGCACCGCACGTGTGGTTTGGGTCCGGTTTTGGATTTTGCAGGTATTTTTTTTATCCCGGACCCTAATGCAAATTAAATTAAATTTTTTTTATTTAATTAGTTTGTATTTAAATTGTTTATTTTTTTGGCATGAATATTTAATTTAATTGTTTGCATATTAAATTGAATATGGACTTTGTGAAATTGGCCCAATAAACCGTGACATCGGTTAAAATTCAGAGAGCTAAATTTTAAATTTGTGACAACCCAATTTCAAGTGGGAGCAAAATTGTTAATTTTACATTTATGGATGTTATCCATTGGGCCTTTATGGGCCTTAGTCACATTTGTTAAAATTGGCGATTTCACCCTAAGTAACTCGGCTTAACATTTATATTTGTAATTTGGAATGCCATGATCATGCATCATATTGGTATGTATGTGCACGACAAGTACTTTGTTTGAAATGTGATGTTGAGTTCTATGGGCCTTAAATTATTATCGGTTGTAATTTAATTTTGGGAAATATGGCCTGCGTGCCATTTTTTATTTTGATGTAATTTTAGAATAGATTTTATTTTACAAAATTGTTGTAATTGCATCAAGTATGGAGAAAGGCCCGGATGGAGCAAGCCCATGGTGGGAGCCCAAGAAGGATTGCAGTCCAGCTCATGAAGAATTAGATAGGATATCAAGTTTTTTATTAGGTTGTAATTAAAGGCCCATAGGATCCTAGTTATTTTAAATTAAGTATGCTATTGCATTTGTCATATAATATGGATGTATGGATCACCAAATTATTACCCCCGTTTATGCATGCTAAGACGTATCACTTAAATTTAATCCCGTAATTAAAATATTGAGTCATTTAAAAGTGCTTCCCACATTCACACCTCTTCCTCCCATTGATGCTGCAATGTGCGCCATGCCCTAGCTGGGTACATGGTAGTATTCGGTGGGCCGTCGAGGGTTAGGATACTTGGTATGGTTAATATGTGAATGGTGGTTTGACTCAACATGGGTAGCATTAGCTCAAAGCGGGCCCTAAGCACAGATGGGTAAAGTGTCAATAAACCCATTAAACCAAGAGTCCTTCGTGGAAGGATTGGATATGTTGTCCTATTAAACGAATTAATGGTTGGTTAACGAGCCCTAGTTCGGCCAGTCATTGATAAGTTGTGGATCTTGGTCAAGTCAGCTAATCAACATCACCAACAAACAAATTAAAATCGGATTGTTAATTTGAATTGGCTTAAAAGTCCTTTATTTCTAACTCAAGCAATGATTTCTTCCATGTAGATAATCCCATTTCACTTAAGCAATTTAAATGGCTGCAACAAACAATAACTCACTCTCACTAAGGTCACTCTTAGAGAAGGAGAAGCTTTCGGGGACTAACTTCTTGGACTAGGCTAGGAACTTACAAATAGTTCTTAGACAAGAGTCCAAGGAGTATGTACTGAATGCTCCTTTACCAGCTGGGCCTCCCACAGGTCAAGGCGTCACCACGGCGATGGTGGAGCAGTATGACCAACACATGAGGGATGACCGTGATATCTCGTGCCTCATGCTGGGTACCATGGCTCCTGCTCTTCAGAAGCAGTTCATGGACGAGCATGCTTATGAGATGATGGATCAGCTTAAAAGGATGTTCCAAGATCAGGCTCGTTAGGAACGTTACCGACAACTAAGGCACTTTGCACGACTGTGATGGCAGCTGGGACTGCTGTTAGCACTCATGTGCTAAAGTTGAAGGGGTATATTGATACACTTGCCCACCTCGGCTCACCAGTTCCACAAAACTTGGCAGCAGACATTATTTTCGGGTCACTTCCTGAGTCTTACAACTAGTTTATCATGAGCTATCACATGTAAGGGTTGGATAAATCGGTTGTTGAGCTGCATGGCATGCTCAAGCTTGCTGAGCAGTCTTTTAAGAAGACTCCTGAAGTATTGCTAGTGAACAAGGGCAATACACCCATTGCTAAGGGAAAGGCCAAATCTAAGGCCAAGGCTAAGGCCCAAAAGGACAAGGCTAAGGGCAAAAGGGTGGTGGCCCAACCTAAAGCAAGGGTTGCTTCTCCTGACGATGTCTGCCATGAGTGTCATGAGAAGGGCCACTGGAAGAGCTCATGTCCAAAGCTAAGGGAGCAAATGAACGGCAAAACTGCTGCTTCAGGTATTTATCTTGTTGAGATTGATCTGGCTATTTCTACATCTTGGGTCTTGGACACTGGATATGGATCTCACATTTGTTCAAATGTGCAGGGTCTAAGAAATAGGAGATTATTAGGATTTGGAGAAGTAGATCTTCGAGTCGGAAATGGTGCTCGGGTTCAGGCCATAGAGATCGGAGATTATTTCTTGGAGATGCCTAGTGGACTTGTTTTGGAACTAAGAAACTGTTATTTTGTACCTGCGATGCGCAGGAATATTATTTCCATTTCTTTGTTGGATATTTCTGGTTTCGTATTTAATATTGGACATGGTAGAATTTCTATGCAATATGGCAATATTATTTATGGAACACCATTTCTTCAAAATGGCTTATGTATCCTTGATCTAAAACGTGAAAGTTCAATCTATAACATAAATACTAAAAGGATCAAACAAAATGAAATTAATCCTACTAACATCTGGCATTGTCGACTTGGCCATATAAATGAGAATCGCATATCTAGGCTTCACTCTAGTGGAGTGCTAGGGTCATTGACATCCAGTCTTATAACACATGCAAATCTTGTTTAAGAGGCAAGACGACAAAGGCGCCTTTTTGCAAGACTGCTGAAAGGGCCTTAGAGCTATTGGAGCTAATACATTCCGATGTATGTGTCCCAATGAGCACTAGTGCTAGATCTGGTTTCTGTACTTCGTCACCTTCATGGATGACTTTAGTAGATACGGTTATGTGTATCTGATGAAGCATAAGTCTCAGACTCTCCAAAGGTTCAAGGACTTTAAGAATGAAGTAGAAAACCAACTTGGCAAGAAAATAAAAGCACTTTGGTCTCACCGAGGGGATGAATATTTGAGCCAAGAGTTTGACTCGTTTTTGAGAGAGTATTGGATTGTATCCCAACTCACTCCTCCTGTTACACCCCAGTGGAATGGAGTGTCAGAAAGGAGGAATAGGACCTCGCTCGACAAGGTCTGCTCGATGATGAGTCATGCTACACTCCCTGTCTCCTTTCGGGGATATGCTTTAGAGACAGCTGCTTACATTCTTAATAATACACCAAGCAAGGCAGTTGAGGGAACACCATATGAACTATGGAAGGGCTGAAAGCCCAATGTTTCCTTTTTGAAGATTTGGGGCTGTGATGCACATGTTAAGAAATTGATAAGTGGCAAAGTTGAGTCCAAATCTGTCAAGTGCCAGTTTGTGGGTTACCCTAAGGAAACTACGGGTTATTACTTGTACGATCCGACCGAAAACAAAGTTTTCATAGCTAGAAATGCAGTCTTCTTGGAGAAGGAATTCCTTTCCAAGAGAGACAATGGGAGTAATGTTGAACTTTCAGAAGTTCAAGACTTACAAACTCCTACAGCTACTGCTGAGGATGCTTCAGGAACCGATCTGACTACTCAAGAAATTGAGGAACCAGAATCAGTTGCACATGACCTTAGAAGGTCTGGTAGGACACGTCATCAGCTAGAGAGGTACGGCTTTCTCGTGACTAATGATAGGGACCTTATGGTCGTTGACCAAGAGGAGCCCAAGACCTATCAGGAGGCTGTTGAAAGCCCACACTCAGATCAATGGTGCAAAGCCATGGAGGCTGAGATACAATCTATGCACGATAACCAAGTATGGAACTTGGTGGATCCACCTCCGGATGCTAAGGTGATAGGTTACAAGTGGTATTTCAAGTTAAAGGCCGACAACACCTTCAAAGGGCGATTGGTGGCAAAAGGATTCAGGCAAGTTCAAGGAATTGACTATGATGAAACCTTTTCACCAGTTGCTATGCTCAAATCCATTAGGATACTACTAGCCATAGCTGTATGGTACGATTATACGATATGACAGATGGATGTTAAGACCACTTTCCTTAATGGAAATCTACTCGAGGACGTGTACATGGCACAACCTGAGGGTTTTATCGATCCAAAGTATCCAAACCGGGTATGCAAACTTTAAAGATCTATTTATGGATTGAAGCAAGCATCGAGGCCATGGAATCAGAGATTCAATGAGGCCATTACAGAATATGGCTTCACACGTAATTCTGATGAGCCCTGTGTGTATAAGATGGTTAGTGGGAGCGTTTCCACCTTCCTAGTGCTGTATGTTGACGACATCCTTATCATTGGAGATGGCATACCAACACTGCAAGGGGTTAAGCAGTGGTTGAGTAGGTGCTTCGCAATGAAGGACTTAGGCGAAGCTAAGATGATCTTAGGGATCAGGATCTACAGAGATAGATCCAATCGGCTTCTAGGCCTAAGTCATGCCACGTACATTGACAAGGTTCTGAAAAGATTCAGCATGGACAAGGCAAAGAAAGGATTCTTGCCTATGCGCCATGGGTTGAAGCTGAGTAAGAAAGATGGTCCTAAAACAAAGAAGGACCAGGAGAACATGGAAAAGATCCGTTATGCATATGCTATTGGATTTATCATGTGCTCCATGTTATGTACGAGGCCTGATGTCACGTTTGCACTAAGTATGACCAGCCGGTACCGGTCGGACCCTGGGGACTAACACTGGAAGGCTGTCAAGGCAATCCTTAAGTACCTTAATCGGACTAAGGATGCTTTCTTAGTGTATGGAGGTCAAGATGAGCTAGTAGTGTTAGGTTACGCTGATGCAAGCTTTGAGACCGATGAGGATGAGAACCAGTCACAGTCTGGTTATGTTTTTCTCCTAAATAGAGGTGCCATTAGTTGGAGTTCCTCAAAGCAGGCCACCATTGTTGACTCTACAACAGAAGCTGAGTACATAGTTGCATGCAAAGCTGCAAAGGAAGCCGTTTGGATCAAGAAATTCATAACCGAGTTGGGAGTAGTACCCACTATCCTAGACCCAGTTGATGGTTTTTGTGATAACAATGGGGCCATCGCCTAAGCTAAGGAGCCCCGGTCACATAAGAGATCCAAACATGTGCTAAAAAAGTTTCATCTCATTCGAGAGATCATGAACAGAGGTGACATATCATTGCAGAGGGTTGACACCAAGAATAATGTTGCTGATCCATTGACCAAAGCGCTGCCGCAGACACAGCACGACAGTCATATCAGATCTATAGGAATTAGGGCAATGCCTACTTGGAACTAGTGCAAGTGGGAGATTGTTGGTGTGCCCTAGCTCTTAGGGCATTGGGGGCTGTAATGGTTTGCTAGAACCCACTTACAGTCTGTGGGCCTTGGGCCTACTACCAACATAAAGACAGACTCATAGGATTGTGCACATATATCAACTGAGCCGGAACGTATAGATATTATGCATGTGATGTACATTGGAAGGAATGAGTTAATTAATTAGTTGATATTCGGTGTCGAGGTAATTAATTAACATTGGGTTGGTTTAATTTAAATTAATAAGTTTACATAATGTAATTAATTAATTTATCAATTAATTGAATTACATAAAGTAAATAATTAATTAAATTATTTTCTTAAGTGTGATTTTATTTTAATTAGGGGTAATCAAATCAAGCCATATGGAATTAAATTATGTATTATAAATCTTATGGAATAAGGATTTAAATATGTAATTAAAATCCTAATGGGCTTGGGTTTACTTAACCTAATTGGAGTCCATATTGCATAAGGACTATAAAAGGCACATTTATGGAAAAATCACTCTCTTAACCCTAGGCACAAAGGAAATTCGGCCAGCAACAATATCAGCCCCAATAGCCAAATTCTTTGATGCAATTTCTTCCGTTCTTCGACTAGCATCGGTTCCCGTTAGATAGTTGATCGTGCATCAGACTGTGGAGATCAATTTTAAGAAATGATTCTACAGCAATCTCGAGAAGAGACATAATCTGGTGAGTTTAATCTCTTGATTCAAATTTTTTTTTTATTTCAATTAATGGTAATTGGATATGATAGGTGGATTCTAGGAAATTTTAAACGGTGTATTTTCCGCTGCGCCACGTTATTTTTTCGATGACGAATCCCAACATGATCAACCTTTTATGCTAGGGGTAGCTGATGTCCCTGGCTCTCCTTAACCTAGAACTATCGAAGGTCAGAGCTCTGGACCTTCCTTTGGGTACTGCCCATGCTAATCATCTCTACTACATACAAGTCACGGTAGGAGACCTGAGATAAATAGCGGTTGAACTCCAGGGGAGTCCCACCAAAAGGCAGCCTAGTAACGGCTGTGAAGTCGGAAAGGGTGATGGTGTACTCCCCAATCGGAAAATGGAATGTGTGGGTCGTATCCACCCACCGCTCGATTAAGACAGTCAGTGCCTCGTGATTGGTTTGCGGAGCAGAAGGAGAGATAACCTCGCTAGGTCAGTGACACCAAGGGTGCTAACATGCCTCCTCACGTATTGGTGTCAGTGGATGATGTTTTTCGTTTACAGACTCGGCAAACCGAACCAGGGAAATTTTCATTTGTGGTTTTGTTTTATAATTATAATACGAAATTCATTTGGGAAAATCATATTTTTATAAAAGATTTGTGACCAAAATCTCGAAGAAAATACAAGAGTTCCCACCTGGTTTAGCTCAACCTGGTGAGGGCCACTATACCTTCAAGAGATCTAGCTCCGGACGAGTCACTTACTCATTGTCTAATTAAAATAAACGCTTCAACAACCAAATTGTAGCATTTTGTAAACTAAACGGATTTTATTTAGAGCATACGGCATTCACACAAGGTTCTGGAAACAGTAAATAAATTAATTATTACAACCATATCGAATCACATAAACTACCCTAAGGGATACATATAAATCAAATGGGGAATGAGGATACAATCGCCTAAAATACATGGATTTATCTAGCATAATAATAAAATCCTAAGATACATCTAATCCTGCAAAAAAGAGGTTAGTACATGAATAATCACATGTAAGACTCAACAAGATAGAATGGCATAACAACTCAGTTGGGATCACATATTTAGAAGGGGTAGCTGGAGAGACTCGACAAATCTCACCGACTAGATTTGGAAAATGTTTTGAAATGTCCCTGTGTTCATTTTTGACAAAATGATTTTAAAAATGATTTTTCCGGTTAATTATTTAACATGGCAAGTGAGTCGAATTTCAGGAAACTAGGTCTTCATCATTGTTCTATTCTAATGCATGCTTCTAGAATGTGAATCTAAGGTTCAAATGTCGTGAAATACACGAAATTGATTTTTGGTGATTTTGTCCCGAAGTAACACCTGTGCGGGTGTTGAGACAATAGCCGTGTGGCTATATATTTATACTTGTACGGCTATTACTTTAAGACCTGTGAAGAATTTCGAATCACAAACTTTCACGGGTCTGTTTTGAGAACCAACAGCCGTGCGGAAGTAACTGCTATAGCCATATGGCTGTAACTACAGTTGTGCTGCTGTTGCAAAGGCCGCATGACTTTGGTTCACAGTCTAGAACTGAAAAATAGAGTACTTCTAAAAAAGATGCAAATGATGCCCAAATATAGCACAAATAAGTCAAATGCTTAGGTTTCTTAGATATTTACCCTTGTAGCATGGATCCATAGCTTTAGGAGGTGAAAATTTTCAAGAAAAAGCCCTAGTTTCGAACTCGAACTTTAAACTTTGGAAATGGTTTCAAGCTCTGAAAGTTAAGGTTTTGGTGTTCAGATTAATCTCCAAAACTATTGGAAACCTTAATGAAGTGTTTTCCTAAGTTTTCTAACCGATTTTAAGCCTAATAACAGAGATTGAAGATGAAAATTGAAGAAAAAGCTTATATTTCTTTCTCCCTTTTTCTCTCATTTTCTCCTTTTTCTCAGTCTAAAAATTGCCAACCCCTAAAATCATAAATCAAATGGGTTTATATAGGCAGAATACTAATTTTTTCTTTGTAAAATCTTCCCAGAAAATCCAAAAAATCATTTCCAAGAAGAAAATCATGGTTTCTACCAGTGATCAATAGCCGTGCAGCTGTTAGTGTAACAACTGTCCCGCTCATCACGCTTCAGCCATACGGCTGTTGTTCCTAGATAGCATCCTCTTCATCTAGGAAATGTTTTGAGGCTTGAAGTTCAGTTGATCAGAGCTTTGATCTCGATTGACTACTCCTGTGGCTGTAGAAAGCTATAAAAGCAAATAAACAACTTAATCATCATCGAAACCAGGGATGAAAACCCGTGCTCAAAGGCTACCCCTCGTGTATCTTAATTCATGGCTTGCGTGTTTACCTCGTCTCGTGATGAATTTGGATACATGATAGAGAGCAAAGAGAGAAAAGAGAAACATACCCCCTAGCTTTAACTGAAGGGCTTCGTTGATCGTTATATTTTAAGGTCGTATAGGACCAATTACCTTTTAAAGCCATGTGGGACTGATTACCTTTTGAAGTTGTGTAGGACTAATTTACCTTTTAAAGTTGTGTAGGACTGATTATCTTTTAAATTTGTGTGGGAGTGATTACCTTTTAGAGTCATATGGGACTATTGGTAAATTATATGATATGTATTTATTCCTTGATTGATTATTTTGGAAACAAAAATTTTTACCCCTTCAATTAAGAATAAATGCAAAAGTGAAGCTGGCTATTAGGTGCTGATTTTGATGAAAGGAACTCTGGTAGATGGAGATACTAGGGTGATGATTGAAGTTCTTGGTGTGTTATGGGACACCTGGAACAGAGTAAATGAGTACTAACGTATTAGGGAACTTCTAAAAAGGTAATATTATGGAACGTTAAGAGCGATGGGAATGAAAGTCGATTGATGGTGATTATTCTTTTGGTTGATGGTTTTTATGGGAAACCAGAATCCAGTGAGGTCGCCTATACCTGTATATATAAATATTTCTTGGGAGAACATGGGTTGATTTACTATCGATAAATTGATGAAATTAATAATTATAATGGTAAAGGTGGCGTTTATAATAAAAATAGAAAAAGAAATACACAGCTAAAGTTAGTAAATAGCAAAAATAAATCAAAAAAGGGAGAAAAACAGAGTTTGGCATAGCTAACATGGGAATAGCCTTGCGGTTGTGCGGGCGACGCATCGATAACCATGCGGCTATTTAGACACCTATACGGTTGTCGAGTGCAAGCTAAAAGGGGGGGAAATGGAGGAGGTCACTTTCACCAAGTTTCTCAAATTCTTCTCTCAACTATTCTCCCCAAACTTTGATTTTTCTCCCAAATTTTTGCAAAAGTGATGAAGAAACAAGGCAAACGTCTCCCCAAAGTTCTCAGAAGGTTGATTAGAGCGGGTGAGAACCCCTAGGTGCTCCCATTTCTCTCCTCTGTTGATGGATGTGGTTTGACACGGGACACGCCCTATTTGGGCATTTCTTTCAGGCAAAACATCCCTCTACTCTTGGAGTTGCCATGCCTCACAACACCAAGTAAGTGCCTAATTTCCCCGATCTGTAGTTAAAATGAAAAGATTAGAAACCTAGGTTTTTGAATTGGGTTTTCACAATTTTATACTTGTTTGTTCAAATTGATGAGTAGAATGCATGCTAGGGACCCTTTAGAAACTCTAAGGAATGAAAAATTTGAGAAAAGTCGAGTGACATGGGAGTTTTTTTGGATTTTTGTGGTTTCATATGTGACAGGCATACGGGCCTAGTTTTGGCAGCATGGCTGTCTATCAAGAGTCGTACGGCTCTCGATGCAACACCCGTGAGGGTGATGAAACTAGCGATATATATATATATATATATAAAATTCCAGTGGGAACAAAATTGTTAATTTTGCATTAATGGATGTAATCCATTGGGCCTTTATGGGCCTTAGTCACATTTATTGAAATTGGCGATTTCACCCTAAGTAACTCAGCTTAACATTTATATTTATAATTTGGAATGCCATTGATGGGATTTTTCATCGCAAAACGTTTGATTAAAGCAGAAGCACGGATCGTTTTCTCAAATCCATAACGCAAGAGCAATTGAAGTGGAAATCAAAACAACAAAATTAAATGAGAAAATTCAGATTCTCACCAGGAATATCTCTTTTAGAGATGGCTGCAGAAATCAAATTTGATCTCCTCCACAATCACGTACACAAACGGCTTTGGAGCGGGAACCCGAGCTAGCGTCGGATTGTCGGAAGAGAGGGATTTTGGTGGCTGAAAATGTCTGCCTTAGAACCCCTATCTTGGCCGAAATTTCCCCTAGGGTTTTTAATCCTATTGGCCAAAATTCCCATGTAGAATTTAGGCCCTTTTGGTTTTTATTTTATGCAGGCTTTTGGCTCCTTTAAGCCTAAGTCTGAAATCAATTCTTTATGTTTATTTGATTGCAAATCTAATTTTAATCTTTCATGTATGTGAATATATTATACCATATAATATACTACATGCCATTTTAATTAAAATTAATTTGACCAATTAATTTAACCTTGCAAATTAAAATTAGACTTTCCATAAAATTAGATACATGGAAACCTATACATGTGAAATATTTCCACCTAGGAAATAATATCTTAAATTAATTCATTTGAATTAATTATAAGAAACCCAATATATTATTTTTATCAATCCAATTGTAGGTACAAAATAACAATGTTCCAGAATCAAAACTAATCCACTAAGCATCATCAGATGGTACTCGTCGATCTCTATGGCAGCTACCCTTGCTCCATTTCCAACCTACACGTCCACCTCTCCAGATCCTAGTGATCTCTTGTTCTTAAGTCCTTGCATATTGCAACAAATGTGAGAACCACATCAAGTATCCAATAGCCAGGATGTTGAAACAGTGAGGCTATGACATATATACCTGATGAAGACGCACCCTGGCTCTTCTTCTGCTCTCCCAACAGCTGGGGACAAGATCTCTTTCAATGTCCAGCCTGCTTGCACTGGAAGTAGACATCATCAGGCTGGCCATGCGCTTGGCCTTAGCCTTCTTGGCCTTGGCTTTCTTAGCCTTGGCCTTGGCTTTCACCTTAGCCTTGGCCCTAGCAAAAGGAGGGTTCCCTTTGTTGACCAGGAGTACCGAAGGAGTCTTTTTTTATTGACTATTCAGTGAGCTTAAGCATCTCATGCAACTAACTAATAGTACGGTTCATCCCTTGCATGTTGTAGTTCAGGATGAACTGATCATAAGAATCCGGTAAGGACTCCAGGATCGTGTCAACCGCCAACTCCTGCGAGATAGGCAAATCAAGAAAGGCCAAAGAATCCAAATAGCCTTTCATCTTAAGCATATGTGCGCTCACAGATGTCCCAGCCCCCATCTTGCAGGACTGGAATGCCTTGTTGGTCAAGTATCTCTCTTGATGAGCTTGCTCCTAAAACATCTCATTTAGAGTTGTTATCATAGCAAAGGCCTGATGGTCCATGAACTACTTTTGTAGCTCAAGCACCATGCAAGCCAACATCTGGCATGTCACATCCTGGTTATCCTTGGCATGCACCTCGTATTCCTCGAGCTATACAGCTGGTGGATTAAGCCCAATAGGTGCAGGCATACAGGTCTTTCCAGCACATATTCCTTGGATTCCTATCTTAGAACTATTCTTAAGTTCCTAGACCAATCCGGGAAATTTGGCCTGGAAAGCTTGTCCCTTTCGGATAGATCGCAGTGAAAGAGTATTATTATTTGCCATTTGATTACTACACAGAAAATTAAAGAGTGTTAATAAAAGTCTTATTTTTCCCATATTTAATTAATAATGAATCATTTTATTAATTAAGTTAAGTTGTTGGGCCGATGGGCCAAGATCCATATTTCATCAAGATATAGCCAGACGAGGGCCTGGAAAAACTATACCCTAATTATTTAGGTAGGAACGCTGTCCAATCCCAACCTAGGGACTCTTGGTTTGATGGGCTTATTGGCACTTACCAATCTGTGCTTAGGGCTAAGAGAATCCTACTACCTATGCTAAGTCCAAACCTCCATCCAAGTATTAGAGTAACCAACACTCTAACCCAATACAAAATGATGATACTCCAGTGTATCCTGCGAGGGCATGGTCTACAACTTGAGAGAAGCACTTTTAAGCGACTTAGTAATTTCCTTTTGGTTATTAGATTCATTTTAATAATGGCTTAGATGCATAGGCGGATGAAAATGGAATTGAATCAGACATTAAAGCATGTAAATAAATAAATGTATAAATTAAATAAATAATGGAATGCTATGGGCCTCTATTACAACCTAATATAATGGACATTTTACATAAATACATACTTTTTGGCACCATATAACATTTTTACCTCAAAAGGAAAAGTTTGCATGAATACATTAAAAACTTTTCAAAATTTCAAACATACCTGAAAACAAAATATTCAATTTTATGTGATTCTTGCCCAATAAAACAATAAAACAAAAATCAAAATCTCCAAAATACCTTCTCTACTTTGTCCACGTTTCTCACTCAACTTTTTATAAATTTTAATCTAATTTCACATTTATCTCTCAATCCGTTTATTTTTTTGTTATGCGACTTTAGAAAGTTTTTTTTTTGTTTGTTTTATCTTTGAAACAAAATCCATATGTATATATTTTTTCTGACATATTTTTTTCACTAAGATATAATTAATTATACCGTTGTATCTTAAGGTATAACTAAGGTATAATCAGTGTAATAGTGTATCTTAAGGTATAACTAAGGTATAATTAAGGTATAACTAAGGTATAAACACTGTAATAGTGTATCTTAAAGTATAATTAAGGTATAACTAAAATGTAATAGTGTATCTTAAGGTATAACTAATGTATAATTAATGTATAACTAATGTATAATCAATGTAATAGTGTATCTTAAGGTATAATTAAGGTATAACAAAGGTATAATCACTGTAATAGTGTATCTTAAGAAATAATTAAGGTATAAGTACGGTATAATCAATATAATAACGTATCTTAGGGTATAAATAAGGAATAACAAAGGTAAAATCACTGTAATAGTATATCTTAAGGTATAAGTAAAGTATAATCAATATAATAATGTATCTTAGGGTATAAATAAGGAATAACTAAGGTATAATCACTATAATAGTGTATCCTAAGGTATAATTAAGGTATAATTAAGGTATAAGAAGTGTATAAATGGTGTATAAGCAGTGTATAAGAAATGTATAAGCAGTGTTAACAATGTATAAGCAGTGTATAATAATGTAAATAAGTGTATAAACATATAACATTGTATAAGAAGTGTATAACAATGTATAACAGTGTATAAGAAGTGTATAAATACATTAGGAGTAAAAGGACCTAATCTAAATTACAAGATAATACTAATATGTCTTGCAGCAAAGGTGTTGGGTACAAATATAAAAAGATGACGGACTCAAACTACTCAATATTGAGATTCTATTCAGTTCTTTCAATCTTCTTCTTTAGTAAAAAGAAAAATTCTTATTGGTTTTCAATTGTACCACTAAAGATGAGATTCTATTCAGTTCCTGCAACAAAAAAAATGCATATATAATAGCATATAAAAAGGTATTTTCACATTTCAAGGTGGATTTCAACTTTCTCAGTAACAAATCTTCAAATTTATAAACATGAAAATCTCCTTTTAAAATTAACATTAGCAATTTGATAACAAATATTAATTAAGATTTGAAGATTGTATAACAATGTATAATAAGTGCATAAACATATAACATTGTATAAGAAGTGTATAACAATGTATAACAGTGTATATGTAGAGTATAAACAATATATAATAGTATATAAGAAGTGTATAAACAGTGTATAAACAATATATAAACAGTGTATAACAATACATAAGAAGTGTATGACAATGTATAAGAAGTTTATAAACAATGTATAAACAGTGTATAACAAGTGTATAAACAATGTATAAATAATGTATAAACAATGTATAATAATATATAAGAAGTATATAACAATGTATAAGAAGTATATAAACAGTGTATAACAATGTATAAGAAGTGTATAAACACTGTATAAACAGTGTATAACAATGTATAAGAAGTGTATAAACAGTGTATAAACAATGTATAAATAGTGTATAAACAATGTATAACAATATATAAGAAGTGTATAACAATGTATAACAGTGTAACAATGTATAAACAGTGTATAACAGTGTATAAACAGTGTATGAACAATATATAAACAGTAAAGTCATAAAATGCACTCCTAAAGTGCATATACAGTCCCAAAATTGAAGTCCTAAAGTGCAGATGCAGTCCCAAAATTGCAGTCCTAAAGTGCAGATGCAGTCCCAAAATTGCAATCCTAAAATGCAGTCATGAAGTACAAATGCAGTCCCAAAATTGCAGTCCTAAAATGCAGTCATAAAGTGCAAATGCATTCCAAAATTGCAGTCCTCAAATGCAGTCCTAAAGTGCAGATGCAGTCTCAAAATTGCAGTCCTAAAGTTCAAATACAGTCCCAAAATTGCAGTCCTAAAATGCAGTCCTAAAATTGTAGTCCCAAAATTGCAGTCCCAAAATTGCAGTCCAAAAGTGCAGATGCAGTCCCAAAATTGAACTGCAGTCCTAAAGTGTAGATGCAGTCCCAAAATTACAGTCCTAAAATACAGCCTTAAAGTGCAGATGCAGTCCCAAAATTGAAATGCAGTCATAAAGTGCAAATCCAGTCCTAAAGTGCATATGCAGTCCCAAAATTACAGTCCTAAAATGAAGTCTCAAAGTGCAGATGCAGTCCCAAAATTAAAATGCAGTCATAAAGTGCAAATGCAATCCCAAAATTGCAGTCCTAAAAGTGAAATGTAGTCCTAATTAAGGTATATTCAATGTAATAGTGTATCTTAAGGTATAATCAATGTAATTTTGTATCTTAAGGTCTAAATAAGGTATAATTAAGGTATAACTAAGGTATAATCAATGTAATAGTGTATCTTAAGGTATAACTAAGGTATAATCGCTGTAATAGTGTATCTTAAGGTATAACTAAGGTATAACTAAGGTATAATCACTGTAATAGTGTATCTTAAGGTATAATTAAGGTATAACTAAGGTATAATCATTGTAATAGTGTATCTTAAGGTACAACTAAGGTATAATTAAGGTACAACTAAGGTATAATCAATGTAATAGTGTATCTTAAGGTATAATTAAGGTATAACTAAGGTATAATCAATGTAATAATGTATCTTAAGGTATAAGTAAGGTATAATTAAGGTATAATCAATATAATAGTGTATCCTAAGATATAAGTAAGGTATAATTAAGGTATAATCAATATAATAGTGTATCTTAAGGTATAATTAAAGTATAACTAAGGTATAATCACTGTAATAGTATATCTTAAGGTATAATTAAGGTATAACTAAGGTATAATAAATGTAATAATACTGAATCAAAAATGTAATCAATGTATATCACTGTGATAGTGTATCTTAAGGTATAATTAAGGTATAACTACGGTATAATTAAGGTATAACTAAGGTATAATCAATGTAGTAGTGTATCTTAAGGTATAATTAAGGAATAACTAAGGTATAATCAATGTAATAGTGCATCTTAAGGTATAAGTAAGGTATAATTAAGGTATAATCAATATAATAGTGTATCTTAAGGTATAATTAAAGTATAACTAAGGTATAATCACTGTAACAGTGTATCTTAAGGTATAATTAAGGTATAACTAAGATATAATCAATGTAATAATAGTGTATCAAAAATGTAACAGTCCCAAAATTGCAGTCTTAAAGTGCAGGTGTAGTCCGAAAATTGAAATGCAATCATAAAATACAAATGCAGTCCCAAAATTGCAGTCCTAAAGTGCAGATATAGTCCCAAAATTGAAATGCAGTCCTAAAAAAATTCCCATAGTGCAGTCTCAATAATAAAATGCAATCTCAATAATAAAATCCAACCAAACAAATCAATACTGAAAAGCAAAATTCTTGAATCACCTGTTAATTGAAAAAATATAAACAATTAGAATAACAATAAAAAAAAACCCTAAAAACTCAACTCTATACTGATAACAGCAATCTCACTCCACCAAATACAAATACCAACCAAATCAGATCTAATACAATGAAAACTGGATTAAAAAAAAATTCAAGAAAACAATAAAATAGCACAAAATTCTAGGGTTTTTCAATAACAAAACAAAAAAAAAAATTTTTTCTCAAATCAGAACTGAATGATGCTCAAGCAAAACGGATTAAACGATCAGAAACATCATGAACAGATGAATTCATAAACTGAAAAAAAAGGAACAGAGATATCAAAAACAGAACTAAAAAACTGAGCAAAAGTGAAAAAGATGCTGACATCTGCCTATAGAGAAGTGGCGGGAATTGAAGTAAAGCTCATTGACAGGCAGATAGAAACAGAAACTGAATGTATTAATCCAAAGAAGAAAACGAAAATGTAAAAAGCTTTTTCGGTCGTGATGAATTAGGGATGGAGAAACGACAGAAAAGAAATCAAAAAACGTAAAAAATAAAGAACTCAAAAGGCAACGTAGAGCAGAATTGAATTAAAAAAAAAAAAAACATAAATGACTAAATAAGAAAAGGTAAGCCACCAAAATAAACCCTGAAACGGGGGTACTTTTGACAATTTCCCTAATATAATTCTAGTAAACCTATATTAGAAAAACACCAGGTGGGCCTCCTTCCTTCGTTCTGGGCTCGCCTCTCTAATGGGATTCTTCTTTACAATATTTTATAATAAATAAATAAAATAAAATTACATAAACAAAGAAAAAGGCATGCAGGTCGTATTTACCCAAAAAGAAATACAACCCATCTTGAAATAAGGCCCAATTGAATCCATTGAAACATTTAGTCACACATACATGTATTCAAATACATCAATTTATAAACATGTTAAAATGCATGAAATTAATCCTATTGAATTATGTCCTTAGCCATTATTTAGAAATAACCAATTTTGGCCCATCATGGTTCTAACCCTTAACAGGCTTTGGCTCTCCAGCCCAGGCAGAAAACTGCTCCCACTGGAATTGGGAAACCATGAATCCAAATTAGCCGCTTGGATAATCGTGCCAAGAAAACCCGAACCAATTTCATTACACCATATTAATTTTCCGAATTAATATCTCATGAATAAAATAAAATTTCATTCAAGAAACCATGAGCATTTAAATTGTAAAAATTTAAACACACAAAATTTTAAAACCCATTAAAATTTAAAACTAGGCCTCGACCAGAAAAACCAGCCAAATCCAAAGCGAGGCCAGGCTGCTACTGATCTCAGCGGAAGCTACCACTATTTTCACTACTATGGTGGCGGCCTGCGGTAGAATCCGCCAAAATAGCCCATGATTTTTTTAATTAAATTAACAAATCAAATCGCCAAGATCCAAACATCCAACAGAAAATTAAATCAAACATAACCAATACTCAAAATTAATTTTCAATTGGAAAAATCATATGGGGAAAATCATAAACCCCAAATCCAAGAATCCCAAAATAAAACATCAAATTTTAAAACCAGGGATTCAATCCTGTTTAAGCTTTTCACAGACCAAAAGCCTGCTCTGATACCACATAAGGGATTTTTCATCGCAAAACATTTGATTAAAACGGAAGCACGGATCATTTTCTCAAATCCATAATCCAGGAGCAATTGAAGTGGAAATCAAAGCAACAAAATTAAATGAGAAAATTTAGATTCTCACCAGGAATATCTCTTTTAGAGATGGCTATAGAAATCAAATTTGATCTCCTCCATAATCACGTACACGAACGGCTTTGGAGCGGGAACCCGAGCTAGCGTCGGATTGTCGGAAGAGAGGGATTTTGGTGGCTGAAAATGTCTGCCTTAGAACCCCTATCTTGGTCAAAATTTCCCCTAGGCTTTTTAACCCTATTGTCCAAAATTCCCATGTAGAATTTAGGCCCTATTGGTTTTTATTTTATGTGGGCTTTTCGTTCTATTAAGCCCAAGTCTGAAATCAATTCTTTAGGTTTATTTTAATTGAAAATCTAATTTTAATCTTTCATGTATGTGAATATATTATACCATATAATATACTACATGCCATTTAAATTAAAATTAATTTGACCAATTAATTTAACCTGCGAATTAAAATTAGACTCTCTATAAAATTAGATACATGTAAACCTATACATGTGAAATATTTCCACCAAGGAAATAATATCTTAAATTAATTCATTTGAATTAATTATAAGAAACCCAATACCAAAATTAATTATATTATTTTGATCAATCCAATTGATCTATATAATATAATCAATAGAATCCTCTCTTTCTAGTTGGTATACTCCAAGTATACGGTCGATCCGTTAAGTTCAAGCTTAGTCTGTCGGCCTATGGCCCACAGACTGCAGGCGGGCTCTAGCAAGCCACTACAGCCCCTAATTAAGATGGAGATAGCAATCCAACTGAAATCGAAACCTCTTGGGATTTGTCACCGGAAATCACCCGATTAAAGAGGAAGAACGTGATGATTTTCTCAAATCCATGCCCGGGAGCAATTGAGATGGAAATTGGAAAAAAAATTTTAATTGAAAGAGATAAATCTCTTACCCGAAATATCTCTTTCAGAGATGGATGCAGACCGCACGAATAAACTTAGAATCCTTCCTAGTTCACGTACACGAACACCTAACGAACACCACCCATGCTAGCGTCGGAAAACACGAAACTTTTGGAGAGGGAGGCTTGGGTCAATTTCGGCTAAATGGATGATTGCACACTTGGCCGAAATTCCTAGGGTTCTTAAACCCTAGGTGGCCGAAATTCCCAAGGGAATTTTGGCCCAAGCTGGCTCCTTCATCTATGTGGGCTTCCTTCCTTTAATTCAGGCCCAAACCTATTTTAATTAGTCTGGTTTAAACTAATTTCAAGCCCAATTTTAATTTACCCATGTATTTAATATATTACACCAAGTAACATATTATTTACATTTAAATTAAAATTGGTTTGACCAATTAATTTAATCCATCAAATTAAAATTAGATCATCATAAATAAAATTCATATGTAAACCTATACATATGAATATTTCCACCTAGGAAATAATCTCATAATTAATCCAATTAATTATGAAGAGCCAATCAAATATTAATTTTATTATTATGATCAATCCAATTGATCTTTATAATATAATTAATATATACCTCTCTCTCAAGAGTGTATACTCCAAGTATACATGTGATTCCTTAAGTCAGTGTTCAGTCGCTCAATGTGTACAATCCTGTGGGCCCATCTTTATGTTGGTAGTGGGCTTGTGGCCCACAGACTGCAGTTGGACTCTAGCAAGTCACTACAGCCCCCAATTAAGATGGAGATGGCAGTCTAACTGTTATCATAACCCCGTAGTTTGAACTTGTATATCCCATGTCATCGATATCGGTGTCCAACACAGAGGCATGGATTGATCACCCTCTTTTGTGTCCAGACATTAACTTGATCCCAAATGCACTGAAGCTCACAAACAAGTTCCAACTCGTTTGGGTGTGGCCACACTCTTATCAGTCACATTCATCAAAAGGCCGGTGATATCTTCCCAGTGGACTACTGAGTGACAAATCCCTTCTGCATATCCATAGCATTGCCATGCTAAGTGACATACCCGAAAGTACCCATACTTGGCAACCTATTACAGGCCCTTTAGGCGTACCCCTATGTATGCGACCTCACATGCAACACCATCATATGATCAGGTCAAAGGATCCATACAAGTACTACACGAGAATCACTTGTGATACTATACCATGTGGATTTCTCATTTAGTGGATCTATCCAGTACCATGCCCTTTTTACATGTATCCATTAACTTGGTTGACATCCCATGTCCAATGACCGGTAAGACACCGCTATACAACCAGGTTAATGATAGTCTCCCTTTCCATTCATTCCCATGACTGGAACAGACTAAGGATCTATTTATGGTCATATTATTTACCCTATCCATGGTCCTACTACCAAGTGCATGACACTTGTCATCATAGATATGGATATGTCCATTGGATACTTCATTTAATATATTGCACAAGATAAATATAATAAATGAATTAATGCCTTTATTAATAACACAAATGAGTATAATACATAAATCCAATAAATGTATAATACAAATACAAGGAGCAATGCCTCGGGACTAGGGCATATCCAGCAAAACCCTGTAGTTTAAACTTGTATATCCCATGTGATTGATATCGGTGTCCAACACATAGGCATGGATTAATCGCCCTCTTTTGTGTCCGGACATTTGCTTTATCCCGAATGAACTGATGCTCATAAACAAGTTCCAACTTGTTTGGGTGTGGCCACATTCTTATCAGTTGCACTCATCAAATGGCACGTGATATCTTCTGAGTGGACTACTGAGTGACATTCTCTTCTGCACTGCTATGATATCTTATCAGTTGTAGGTGTACACCAAAGTGTGTCACTTGACATGCAACACCATGATATGGTTAGGCTAAAGGATCCATACAAGTACTACACGAGAATCACTTGTGATAGTATACCATTTGGATTTCTCGTTTAGTGGATCTATCCAAAACCATGCCCCATTGCATGTGCCTATTAACTTGGTTGACATTGCATGTCCAATGGCCGGTAAGACATTGCCACATAGCCAAGCTTATGATAGTCTTTGGTTCCATTCATTCCCATGACTGGAACAGACTCCGGATAACTTCATGGTCATATCATTTCCCCTATCCATGGTCTTACTGCCAAGTGTATGACACTTGTCAACATGGATATGGATATGTCCATTGGATACTCTATTTATAACATTGCACAAGGTATATAATAAATAGATTGGTGCCTTTATTTATTGACACAAATTGTATAATGCATAAATCTCATAACAAGGTACAAAATGTATGATACAAAATGAGGACCAATGCTTGGGGTCTAGGGCATTTCCAATAGCAATGATCATACATCATATTGGTATGTATGTGCACGACAAGTACTTTGTTTGAAATATGGTGTTGAGTTCTATAGGTCCTAGATTATTATCGGTTGTAATTTGATTTTGAGAAAATGGCCTACGTGCCATTTCTTTTATTTTGATGTAATTTTAGAATAGATTTTATTTTATAAAATTACTGTAATTGCATCAAGTATGGAGGAAGGCCCAGATGGAGCAAGCCCATGGTGGGAGCCCAAGGAGAATTGCAATCTGCCCAATGGAGAATTAGATAGATTATCTATTTTTTCATTAGGTTGTAATTAAAGGCCCATAGGATCTCATTATTTTAAATTAAGTATGCTATTGCATTTGTCATATAATATGGATGTATGGATCACCAGATTATAACTTGTGATTATGCATACTAAGCTGTATCACTTAATTTTACTCCAAAAATTAAAATAATGAGTCGTTTAAAAGTGCTTCCCACATTCACACATCTTCCTCCCATTGATGCTGCGATGTGCGCCATGCCCTAGCTAGGTACATTGTAGTAGGTGGGCCATCAAGGGTTAGGATACTTGGTATGGTTAACATGTGAATGGTGGTTTGACTGACCCTAAGCACAGATGGATAAGTGTCGATAAGCGCATCATACCAAGAGTCCTTCATGGTAGGATTAGATAGGTTGTCCTACCAAACGAATCAATGGTTGGTTAGCGTGCCCTAGTTTAGCCAGTCATTGATAAGTTGTGGATCTTGGTCAAGTCAGCCAATTAAAATCACCAACAAATAAATTAAAATCGGATTATTAATTTGAATTGGCATAAAGTTCTTTATTTCTAACTCAAGCAATGATTTCTTCCATGTAGATAATCCTATTTCATAAAAACAATTTAAAACGGCTGCAACAAAAAACAACTCACTCTCACTTACATCACTCCTGGAGAAGGAGAAGCTTTCAGGGACTAACTTCCCTGGACTAGGTTAGGAACTTACAAATAGTTCTTAGACAAGAGTCTAAGGAGTATGTACTAAATTCTCCTTTTCCAGCTGGCCCTCCCAAAGGTCAAGGCGTCACCACAGTAATGGTGGAGTAGTACGACTGGCACGTGAGGGACGACCGAGATGTCTTATGCCTTATACTAGGTACCATGGCTTCTGATCTTCAGAAGCAGTTCATAGAGTAGCATGCTTATGAGATGATGGATCACCTTAAAAAGTTGTTCCAAGATCAGGCTCATTAGTAATGATACCTGACTACTAAGGAACTTTGCATTACTGCAATGGCAGTCGAGACTTCTGTTATCACTCATGTGCTAAAGTTGAAGGGGTATATTGATACACTTGCCCGCCTCGACTCATTGGCTCCACATGACTTGGCAGCAGACATTATTCTCGGGTCACTTCCTGAGTCTTAAATCCAATTTATCATAAACTACCACATGCAGGGTCTTGATAAATTGGTTGTTGAGCTGTATGGCATGATCAAGCTTGCTGAGTAGTCTCTTAAAACGACTCCCAAAGTTCTGCTGGTGAATAAGGGCAATACGCCTACTGCTAAGGGAAAGGCCAAGTCTAAGCCCAAGGCTAAGGGCAAGAAGGTGGTGGCCCACCCCAAAGAAAGGGTTGCTTCTCCTGAAGATGTCTGCCATAAGTGTCATGAGAAGGGGCACTAGAAGAGCTCATGTCCAAAGCTAAGGGAGCAATTGAAGGGTAAAACTGCTGCTTCAGGTATGCATGTTGTTGAGAGTAATCTGGCTATTTCTTCATCTTGAGTCTTAGACACTGGATGTGGATCTCACATTTGTTCAAATGTGCAGGGTTTAAGAAATAGGAGATTACTAGGATCTGGTGAAGTAGATCTTCGAGTCGAAAATGACACTCATGTCTTAGAGATGCCTAGTGGACTTGTTTTAGAATTAAGAAACTATTATTTTGTACCTGTGATGCGTAGGAATATTATTTCTATTTCTTTGTTGAATATTTCTGGTTTTGTATTTAATATTGGACATGGTAGAGTTTCTATGCAATATGGCAATATTATTTATGGAACAGAATTTCTTGAAAATGACTTATATATCCTTAATCTAAAATGTGAAAGTTCAATCTACAACATAAATACTAAAAGGATTAAACAAAATGAAATTAATCCTTCATACATCTAGCACTGTCGTCTTGGGCACATAAACAAGAAGTATATTGCAAGGCTTCACTCTAGTGGAGTGCCAGGGTTATCTGACATTCAGTCTTATGACACATGCGAATCTTGTTTAAGAGGCAAGATGACAAAGATGCCTTTTAACAAGACTAATGAAAGGGCCTCAGAGCTATTAGAGCTTATACATTCCAATGTATATGGCCCAATGAGCACTAGTGCTAGATCAGGTTTTCTGTACTTTGTTACCTTCACGGATGACTTCAGCAGATACGGTTACATATATCTGATGAAGCATAAGTCTGAGACTCTTCAGAGATTCAAGGACTTTAAGAACGAAGTAAAGAATAGCTTGGCAAGAAAATAAAAGCACTTTGGTCTGACCGAGGGGGTGAATATTTGAGCCAAGAGTTTAACTTGTTTTTGAGAGAGTATGGGATTGTATCCCAACTCACTCCTCCTGGTACACCCCAGTGGAATGAAGTGTCGGAAATGAGGAATAGGACCTTGCTAGACATGGTCCACTTGATGATGAGTCATGCTACACTCCCTGTCTCCTTTTGGGGATATGCTTTAGAAATAGCTGCTTACAAACTTAATAATACACCAAGCAAGGTAGTTGAGGGAACACCATATGAACTATGGAATGACCAAAAGCCCAATGTTTCCTTCTTGAAGATATGGGGCTGTGATGCACATGTCCAGAAATTGACAAGTGGTAAGCTCGAGTCCAAATCTGTCAAGTGCCAGTTTGTGGATTACTCTAAGGAAACTAAGGTTTATTACTTCTACGATCTGGTAGAAAATAAAGTTTTCATAGCTAGGAATGCAGTCTTCTTGGACAAGGAAATCCTTTCCAAGAGAGACAGTAATGTTGAACTTTCTAAAGTTCAACACTCATAGACTCCTGGAAGCAGAACCTGTTACATAGGACCTTAGAAGGTCTAGTAGGACACATCATCAACCAGAGAGGTACGGCTTTCTCATGATTGATGATGGGGACATTATGGTCGTTGACTAAGAGGAGCCCAAGACCTACCAGGAGGCCATTGAAAGCCCACACTAAGATCAATGGCGCAAAGCCATAGAGACTGAGATGCAATCTATGCACAATAACTAAGAATGGAACTTGGTGGATCCACCTCCGGGTGCTAAGGTGATAGGTTGCAAGTAGTGTTTCAAGTTAAAAGCCGACAACACCTTCAAGGGGTGATTGGTGGCAAAAAGATTCAAGCAAGTTCAAGGAATTGACTATGATGAAACCTTTTCACCAATTGCCATGCTCAAGTCCATTAGCATACTACTAGCCATAGCTGCATGGTACGATTATGAGATATGGCAGATAGACATTAAGATTGCTTTCCTTAATGGAAAGCCGCTCAAGGATGTGTACATGGCACAACCTGAGGGTTTTATCAATCTGAAGTATCCTAACCGGGTATGCAAGCTTCAAAGATCCATTTATGGATTGAAGCAGGCATCCAGGTCTTAGAACCAGGAGATTCAATAAGGCCATTATAGAATATGGCTTCACACATAATTCTGATGAGCCCTATATGTATAAGATGGTTAGTAGGAGCGTTTCCACCTTCCTCGTGTTGTATGTTGACGACATCCTTATCATTGGAGGTGAGATACCAACACTACAAGGGGATAAGCAGTGGTTGAGTAGGTGCTTTGCAATGAAGGACTTAGGCGAAGCTGAGATGATCTTAGGGATCAGAATCTACAGAGATAGATCTAAACGGCTTCTAGGCCTAAGTCAAGCCACGTACATAGACAAAGTTCTGAAAAGATTCATCATGGACAAGGCAAAGAAAGGATTCTTGCCTATGCACCATAGGAGGAAGCTGAGTAAGAAAGATGGTCCTAAAACAAAGAAGGACCAGGAAAAGAATGGAAAAGATCCCTTATGCATCTGCTATAGGATCTATCATGTACTCCATGTTATACATGAGGCTCGATGTCTCGTTTACACTAAGTATGACTAGTTAGATCTCGGTGAGGAACACTAGAAGGCAGTTAAGGAAATCTTGAAGTACCTTAACCACGCTAAGGATGCCTTCTTAGTGTATGGAGCTCAAGATGAGCTGGTAGTGTCAGGGTTACACTGATGCAAGCTTTGACACTGATGAGAACAAAAATCAGTCACAGTTTGGTTATGTTTTTCTCCTGAATGGTGGTGCCATTAGTTAGAGGTCTTCAAGCCAGGCCACCGTTACTGACTCTATAACGAAAGCTGAGTACATTGTTGCATGCAAAGCTGCAAAGGAAGCTGTTTAGATCAAGAAGTTTATAACTGAGTTGGGAGTAGTACCCACTATCTTGGACCTAGTTGAATTTTAATGTGACAACAACGGGGCCATCGCATAAGCTCATGAGCCCTGGTCACATAAGAGATCCAAACATATGCTCAAAAAGTTTCACCTCATTCGGGAGATCATGAACAGAGGTGACATATTATTGTAGAGAGTTGACACTAAGAATAATGTCGCTGATTTGTTGACCAAGGCATTGCCATAGACACAACACGATGGTCATACCAGATCTATAGGAATTAGGGCAATGCCTGCTTGGAACTAGTGCAAGTGGGAGATTGTTGGTGCGCCCTAGTTCTTAGGGCATTAGATTCTTGTATTTTGTATTATACATTAAGATTTCTTGTATGTATACATCATTTGTGTCACATTAATAAAGGCAATAATCTATTTCATTTATATCTTTTGCTATAAAATGAATAGAGTATCCATTGATTGATAATCATAAAACATATCCCAAGTCTATTCTAATCGTGAGAACGAATAAAATCACAGACTTTTATATTCGATGACCGTATGGTAGTTCTTAACTAGCCATAGTACTTATAAAGTTAGTCATGAATATAGGTACATATCATTGACATGAGACTAGATTGATCCATGTAAGAAAGCTGCATGGTTGTCACGTCATAGGTCTTTCTTGAGTAGGTCTCTTTTATCCTCAGACCAGATTTCATTATAGTATAAATATGGAATCCGGTCACTTTGACATATGCCTAACAGGTCTATAAAAGGATGCCAAATATGGGTATGATTGGGTGGACAGGTGAACATATTGATATTGATAATGAAGTGATGGAATTGCCACTCAGGTAACACCGAGATGATGTCACTAGCCACTTGATGAGTGGGACTATAAGTGTATGGCCATACCTAAATAAGGCAGTTGCTTATTTGATCAATCAGTTAACTCAAGATCAAGAAATATAATAAATAGCAGAAAAGGATGACGGACACCATGCCTCTTGTTTATTCATATCGATGTCATTTAGCAAAGGACACTATGAGATTACTACCGGGTGAGTGTCTTCTAAAGACTGCTGCATCTCTGTCTTAATTGGGGGGCTGTAACGGTTTGCTAGAATTCACTTATAGTCTATAGGCCTTGGGCCCACTGCCAACATAAAGATAGACCTATAGGATTGTGCACATAGATCAACTGAGCCGGAACTTATAGAAATTGTACATGTAATGTACATTGGAAGGAATGGGTTAATTAATTAGTTGACATTCGTTGTCAAGGTAATTAATTAACATTGAGTTGTTTTAATTTAATTAATAAGTTTAGATAATGTGATTAATTAATTTATTAATTAATCGAATTACATAAAGTAAATAATTAATTAAATAATTTACCTAATTAGGAAATTAAAATATATGTATTGTATTTTCTTAGGTGTGATTTAATTTTAATTTAGGGGTAATTAAATTTAGTCTAATGGGATTAAATTATATAATATGAACTTTTAATTAAAGTTTATTTATATAATTGTAATCCTAATGGGATTGGGTTTAATTAACCTAGTCAAAACCAAATTAGACAAGGAGTCTATAAAAGGCACACTTACGAATAAAAAAATCAACCCTAATCCTAATTTAATAGCTCGAAATTTCGGCCACCAAGAGCAGCCCCAACAGCAAAAAATTTCAGCAATTAATCCTCCATTCCTTCACCTTTTCGGCTAGCACCGATTCCCATTCAATAGTTGGTCGTGCACTGAACATTGGAGATCGCAGTTTTAAGAAACGATTCTGTAGCAGTCTCTAAAAGAGACAAATCCGGTGAGTTAATCTCTCTTGATTCAAATTGGTTTTCATTCTAATTAATGATAATCGGACACGATAGGTGAATTCTAGGAAATTTTAAACGGTGTATTTTTCGTTGCGCCACGTTATTTTTCCGATGACGAATCCTAACATAAATATGTATATCACATATAATGCTTCGGTATCTTAATGGAAAATTACTATGGCTATCACATGAGTTCGGTCAAAGTCCAGGTTAACATGTTAAAATCAAGGTCCCCATAGCAAAATATACTACTCACTTCTCCCCACTCAAGGGTCCAAATGAAGGGGTACGTATGAGGCTATAGGTGGTGTTTCATATCTATATCCCTATGACCTAGCGGAGCATAAGTGGCACTTCAACAGTTCATTGGGCTAAAAACGGTACCTTAACCTAATACTTAAATCTAGCTAAAATGCAATGCGTATAAAATTTTACAACAATTTATTGAAGCTATTTTAATTGGATACTTTCAATGCTCATTAAAATCTTTTAAGTTTTGGAAAAATTTTTAGAAAAATCCCCAGCAGAGTCACCACTGTGAGCGGACAAGCGGCGAAGCGGACCGCTGGCCTTTTATTCATGTAGGCATATAATTTAAATAGGAAACTCATTTTAGGAAAATACATCATTTGTAAAAGATTCGAGACCAAAATCACGAGGAAACTATAGGAGTCGCCACCTGGCTCAGCTCAACCGGGAAATTCAGGTAGCTGGAACCGAGTGAGAACCACTACACCTTCTAGAGATCTAGGTTCGGATGAGTCACTTATTTATTATCCAATTAAACTAACAGTTGCAATATTCAACTATAACATTTTATAGAATTAGATCAATTTTTTTATATAGCACACGACGTTTATGCAAGGTATATAGAGCAGAATTAAATAACAACCTATATCAAGTAAGCTATCCTAGGAGGATACACATGAATTAAATGGAGGATCAGGGTACAACTGCCTAACATATATGAATTCTACTAATGCAGAAATAAATTAACGAAAGTACGCTTAAACCTGCAAAAACAGATATTAGTAACACAACAAGAACTTCTACGTGTGAGATTCGAAAATAAAGAT
This sequence comes from Euphorbia tirucalli, assembly GCA_039660915.1. NCBI lineage: Eukaryota > Viridiplantae > Streptophyta > Magnoliopsida > Malpighiales > Euphorbiaceae > Euphorbia > Euphorbia tirucalli. Next base: position 55,028,324 of record CM077639.1, on the reverse strand, counting down.
GGAGGATGAAAAATGTTTTTGAAAACAGTTTTACCAGTTCATGTTTAGCATGTTGAGAATCGATTTTCACCGGTTTGAGTGATTATCATCGCTTTGGTCTTACATCAGTACTAGAAATTTAGATTTAAGGTTCATTATGCAACAAAAAGCTCACAAAACACCTTATGGGTTATTCTGTCTGAAAATAACATCTATACAGCAATAGGTAACAACCGCACGATCATAGTTATATCTGTATGGACATCATTTCTGGGCACGAAATAGATTTAAACTTTTAGGCATTTCTTAAAATTAAAAGCCATGTGGCCAAGAAGAAATATCCATACAATCATCACTATTGTCATGCGACTATGTCAATGACCGTATGGATATTATTTCTGGGAAGAAAGCAAAAATGGACAAAAACAGAGCAACTTGAAAAAGCGTATGAAATGATTCTCAAATTATGAAAATATGCAGGAAAATCATTGGTTTCTCATAAATATACCTTTAACATGTGAATCCACTACTTTACGAGTTCAAGAACACTTCAAAGGAGCTCTAGATTGTTGAAATTCGGCTAAGGTTCCACAACTCCAAAAACCACCCAAAATCTCCAAAGATTTACGAGTTTGTGATTCGTTTTAGTCTCTGAACCTATTATTAATCTTAGTGAAGTGTTCACCTACAATTTCTAACAAGTTTTAAAGCCTAATATCAGAGAATCAAGTAAGAAAATGAAGAGAAATCTCTTGAGTTCTTCCTTTATCGTCTCTTTTCTTTCTCTTTTCTCTTTAATTCCTCTCTAACATAATCTATATCTTCACCTTACAAAATGTCCATCCCCTTCTCTCTCTTTATCCTATTCCTTTTATACCAACTACATAATAAAGATTTAGATCTGATATAAGTGCAAGTGGGGGTGGATAATTTAACACCCGTACGATTATGATATACATCTATACAGTTGTAACATGAAGATCTGTATAGCCATATTCTATAGTCGTACGGTTATAGTTGATTGACTATAAACCCTAACTCATTTAGTTCAGTAATCTAGAGCTTTGACCTTGAGTTGTCTTTGACTCGTGTGGTTGCAAAAACATGTCAAATAAAACTTTGTCTCAATCATTGAAACTGGGGATTAAATCTCATGCTTACACTATGGATTAGGATTTTCTCATAGTCTCATTAAAGTCTAACTAGGAGAGAATAGCTTCAAGTTCCCAAGTGGTAGTGAGCACGGGTTTTCCTAACCTCTAAGATGAAAATTCTATATTACTTGTTAGACAAACGAACATGAATTGGACTTGAGAATGGGCAAGATGTTGCTTGGAATGTCTTAAATGCTCTGAAAACCGAACAGTCCTTGATCCAAAATCCTAAGAAAGGTCCTTTGAGTGATTAGAGGGCTTAGATATGAGTGTGGGATTTAGGGGAATCCATCACCGCTCTGATTAGAGATGCATGGCTATAGTTTCACAACCACAGTCACGCGGCTGTAATTCTAGATTCGCGTGGCTCGGACTAGTGGTAAGATTACTTCCTAAATAACAAACTTTAATCTTTGACAGAAAAGAATTCTGAAATAAAAGGGGATTAGCAAGATTTTCTAGGTTAAGGAGGTAAAGGCAGAAAACATAAGACAGAACACAACAAACAAAGAGAAAAAAAACAGAACACCCAAATCAGATCGAGAGAATAGAAAGGAGAGAATAGAATTCTAGGGAAAGTCATTCAAAGAGAAAAGACAAAAGAGAAAAAGAGAGAAACCAAAACAAAACACAAAAAAGCAGATTAGGAACACATTGAGCGTGAGAGTCTGGACATTCCACATTCATTCGGGATTGTTCTCGGTTTTTGTTTGGGTTGATTCGAGGCTCGTGTTTGAAGTTTTGGGATGTTCGTGAGGTTCTAAGCGGATTCTGGCATCCAAATCCAATTTTGATCATCAAACACACTGGAACATCAAAAAGGTAAACTCTGAGAGGCCTTAAACCTGTACTTGTTTGATTTATGCTGTGTTTTTCTGTGTTTTATGATTATAACCGTGCAGCTCTAACTAGAGCCGAGCGGCTGTAATCCCTTAGAACAAATCCGAGCAGCTGTAATACTACAGCCGCACGGCTATTTTCTTCTGGGCAGAAACTCAAACTGCCCTAAATCGATCGAAAGCAGTTAGTTTCTCATTTTAATCGTTCTGTTATAAGCTATTTCAGTCCAATCACATCCGTTACATTTAGAATTATGGTTTTCGAATTTCCTAGAACGTTGATGTGAGATCTTCGGTTTCTTTGAGTTTGATTTTTGAAATCTAGGGTTATTCAATCCAAATCGGATCCACTGTCTAGCTTTAGCGACCCCCAGGTTCCTAAAAGGCCTTAGAAATCATTGAAAATGATTAAAAGAGTGATTTTTAAAGCAAAGAAAGCTAATTTCGGGTTCTGGATACTACAGCCGCACGGCTATAGTCATTACTATAGCCGTGCGGAGTCGTCCCAAGATTCTTCCTTCATTTGGAGACTATAGCCATGCGGCTTTAACTAGAGCCACATGGCTGTAGTCTCCAAATGAAGGCAGAATCTCGGGACGACTCCCACGGACGTTGTCACGTGATGCTATCTTTAGAATCAAAATATTTTTTACGTGTTTACTGCTTTTGGACCTTAGATGGATGTTTGGAATTAGGAAACCCATGAACGGAACCCTGAATTTTGGGATATCCAACTTACTAAATGAAGTAAGTTGCATGTAATCGAGCCAAACTGTTTTGAAGCATAAAAACCTACAGGGTGTTTCTAAAATCTTTTCCATGTCTAATTGAGTAAGTCACCCGGACTTCTTGGGTACCCCATAGATGAATGCTCCCACTTCCTGATGTTCCCCATTCTGTCCTATATGAGTCTTATATGTGTTTGTGATATAGTTGTGCTAACCCATTTGTTTTGCAGCTTTTTTTTTCTTCTTATTTTTATTTTGGATGTATTTAATAGATCAGCTCGTGTATCCTAGGCGATTGTAATTTTTTAGATATTCGTGTATCTAGGCGGTTGTATTGGTGAGGATGAGAGTTTTTATCTTTTTGGGTTGTAATAAGCGGCCTCTATCTTTTTTTGGTTTGGTTTGGATGCATGGTTTACTTTTTCGCACTTTAATTTTATGCCATTTATTTCCGTCATCTGAATGAGCATGGGCTAAATAACAAAAGACAAAATGGATAGGGAATAAGTGAATATAATATGGTACTATAAATTTATGAATGAAAGCAAGCTTGAGGTTGAATAGGTAAGTTGCCCAAACCCTAAATCTTTGGGTTAGGTACGGCAGTCTACACTCGGTAGGGAGCTATACCGGAATTTCCTGGATGAGCTGATCCGAGTGGCGACTCTGTCACTGATCCTAAAATTTAGGTTTGGAGATCTTTAAGTAATAAAGTGGGATTCTTTCTAAAATTTTAAAACCAGTTTTCCCAAAAACTCACATTCAAATGAAAGGTTTTCTAACAAAGGATTTCCAAACAAATCAATGGTTTTCCTAAACAAGATACAAACCCGTTTTCAATTCAAACTTTAAACACCAAGCTTTTCTTTTTCCCCTGTTCATTTTGCTGTGTTCTGCTTTTCCCAAAAAGCTCGTCCGCTCATAGTGGTGTTGCCTGAGAGCCCCTTTTGAATACACTTTTTTGTCTAAGATTGACTTCAAAGAGGACATTACTTCCATCCTTCTAGAATACTCCATTAGCTGTACATCCGAATAACCGAATCTAGCCATATAGTCCAATTCTATCGAGCCATTTTAAACTGCCTATTATCATCATATATTCGGTGCAAGTATATTTGGATGTCATCGTAAGTCCTCTGCCAGTTTGGTAAGACCCTTGAGGGTTTTCGAATTTCAAAATGTCAGGCTTTTAGCTTTGTGTTGTATAACCACATGCCATATGTCTGTGCAAGGGACGTAACCCTTGGCTATCCTATAAAAATGGGTCTATATCTTATCTCTATCACTATCACACTGTTGGGAACTCTAAATCCTCTTAAATTCTCCCTCTATAGAACCTTTTTACCCTTCGCTTCAACCAGTAAGTAATTTCCTTCTTCTTCTTTACAATTTTTGTTCCTATTTATGTAGTACTATGTTGTTCCTTACATTTCTTTCTATTACGGACTCCCTATAGGCATTTATATCATTCTCACTTAATTCCACCCTTAATCTTTCTATGACCCTATAAAAATCCCATTCTCTGGTTATCTGTAGGGTCCTCATCTGCATTCTCTGAACTTAAAAGCCCTTCATACCATAAATTCCTTATAACAATAGAATCCCCCCAGTATTCTTGGTTTTCTAGTTTAGATAGACATAGCCCCCTTCCAAACTATCAAGGTCGAACTTAACTCCGACCTCACAAGAATCGCTTTAACTGAATTTTTCAAAGGACGCAAATCAGATTGCGGATATGGACTCCATTATCACGGAGGGAGAGATAAAATTACTGTATGCTACTTATGAGTGGCTTCGATCCTACAAGTGTCTAAGCCCCTCACCCTACCAGAAAGTCCATATGCCTCGTAAGGCTACTTTGCCATCTACGAGCACCATATTGAAGTTGGTTTTCCTACCCACTCCCAGAGGAGATTTGTAGCATTCTGGAGTGGTACCATATATGCCCCATATAAATCCACCCTAATGCCATAGGTGATTTACTGGCTATACTACAATCTCAGCATCAAGCTCACCGGTGCGATGTTCTGATATATCGCCACTTCATTCCAATGTGACTCGAACCATGACTGCTTCATATTCATTAAGGGAGTTAATTTTCGATTCTTTAATAGTAAAATCTCCTTTGTTAAAGGCTTCAAAGAGATCTTCTTCTTCATCAAAAGGAAGGAGGGTATTCCTACCTTTCCCAGGATCTGGTCCTTTCAGGACAAGAAAGAGATGAAGGGCAGTAAGGACCAGCCATCGAGTGTGCAGAAAGCTGAATTGGAGTTGCTAAGCTTTATGCCTGTGAAGTACCGGAAGCTTTCCTATGCCATTAAGGCATACCGCCTGAGGCTGCCTTTGGCTACCGTGGTTCTTTAGACAGGATTTCTGGTTTTCTTTACCGATCCCCTTGAAGATCTTTAAGGTACCACATCTATCTATATTTTATTTATCTTGTACTTTTGTGTTTGGTATGTATGTCACTAGCTGAGTCTGTTGCAGTTATGAAAAAGAACAAGAGAGGACCTAATCACATTGCTATAGCTTCTACTCCAACAACCACCACCACTACGCCAACCCCTTGATGGCTTAGCTTAAAGCACCAATGACAGGATTCAGGGGACAAACCGAACCTCCTGCCTATACCAAGAGGAAGGCTATAGAGACTACCACTCCAGAAAAAGGCAAATAGACATGTCTGGTAAGACTCGGCCTTAAACGATCTTCAATGCTCACTTCTTCCTATCATCTAAGTTGCTTTTGTAGGATGTGGTCCCGGACCTAAACAAGAGGAAGCACTCCTTCAATGATAGTTGTCTCATTATCAAAGAGATTAAGATGTCCAAGTTTGGGACGAAGGTGATCCTAGCAGATCTGGCAGTGCAGCTGGAGCTGAGTGAAGGGATATACCTCCTTATCGATATAACTAGAGTGAGTGGGCTTGATAACTGGATGATAGGGATTAAGATCCTCAATAAGCTCTATACCGTAAGTACCTTCTTATCTTCATATCTCCCAATATTAGATTTGGTTGACTTACTGGAGTAACGCTGAAGGTTATGCCGTTTTTGTACGAGGAGCTTAAGCATATGGAAAAAGTGGACCGCATATACGGTCAACATCTTTAAGGGATTTGAGAGAGGAAAAGGACAAAGAATGAGCTATCAGAGGCAACAGAGAATATCTTTGAGCTGTAAAAGAGCCTAGATGGTGCTTCTTCTAAAAACACAATTCTGAGGAAGTCCCTAACTGAGTCATAGGAGGGATTAAAGCACTAAAAAGAGGCTCATGCTATGAATCTTACTGCCGAGGAGATGTGCCTAAAATATAAGATGGATCTGTATGCACTGTTGGCCCTATGATAGGCGACCTGCAATTTGAAAGGTGTACAAAGGTATATCTAGACATCTCTTTTGATGACATAGACGTCGACTTTCCTATGAAGGTAGGTCTCTCTCCTTTCCCTCCAACCTTTTGGAGAACGATGCTTTAATACCCCTTGAACTAGAGATCAAGGTTGTTCCTTCTGATCTTGTGGCAGGTGAGCCCAGTAAGGAAGAGCATCCTTAAATTGTACTCTTAAGTCCTCCAAGGAGGATTCTTTTTTTTTTTTTTTTTTTGTAATTATGACAATCACCCCTTTATGGGGTTTTAAATGAGAATATATATTCATCTTTTTTTTTAAGTATACTTCTCATTTTATGATCATATAAAATCTAGTTTAGCCAATGTTAGCTGTGTCTATTCTAGAATGCAGACTCCAATTACTAGTGGATCTTTACATCTTCTTTTAGCTTTTCAACATCGCCATTGTTACTTTTGGCTTGTTCACCGGATATATATGAATTATGTTATTATGCCAAGATTCATGCATTTATAAAAGAACACAAAAATAAATTCGAAAGTGAAATTTTATTGATATGAAGCTGAATAATTACAACTACAACTGTATGTACATAAGTTTGTCACTCTACTAAGGACGTTGTCTCATTAAATCCTTGTCGAGGAAAACCCTATGTGAAAAAACCATTGACAAAGGAAAAAGATTACAATGCTTAAGCCCCTAGGAGCTACTTTGGTAGTACTTGCAGAGATTTCTCATATTCCATATACGCGGTATCTCCTTTCCCTCCATTCGACTTATGTTGTATGTGGTTAGACCTATGACCTTTTCAATCTATTATCGTTCATCCCACTTAGCTGATAGTTCCCCTTTTCCTTTTTTTGATTGGGAGGTTTCAACATCCTTGAGCACCAAGTCTTCTTGTTAGAATGATAACCCTTTCACTCTCTTGTAGTGACATCATGAGATCCAGCTTTTATAAGCGACCATTAAGACATAGGCTCGGTCTCTCCTTTCTTCCAATGAATCTAAGTGGAAACAGATTACGCTTCACTGTAGTATGTGATCCTATCACTTAGGGACCCAATCTCCATCGAGATGACAGCCTCAATTCCATATGTCATGGCAAAGGGCATTTCCCTTGTTGCTCATTGTGGAGTGGTCTGGAACACCCATAGAACATTATTCAGCTTATCTGCCCATGCCCTTTATGCTTTTATAGCCTCTTTTTTATTCCATCGTATAATTTTCAATTTTCGCTTATCTGCCCATGCCACTATTCTGAGGATGAGCTATCAAGTTCGATTTGTGATCGATGTGGAAGCTCTCACAGAATCCCATAAAGTTCTTCAATGTGAATTGCATGTCATTCTCCGAAATTATGACCTACGTTAGAATGTGCTCATGGATGAAACTTATTGTTTTCTCCGAGGTTTTATGGAAACGGCCTCGGCTTTAACCTACTTAGTAAAGTGATCAACCGCTACTATCAGCCACTTCCACTGCCTCCTGACTTCCGACATATGTCCTACCAGGTTAATTCCCTAGTAGAGAAGGGCCGAGCCATTAAAATTGTCCTTTGCTTCGATGGAGGGAGTGTTGTTTTCCTGGCATGTATTTCACATTGATGGCACACTGCAACATAAGTATCGAAGTCCTCCTTCATCGACTCCCAGAAGTATCCCATTAGCATCGCTTTCTGGACCATTGTTAAGGCTTCTTGGTGCGACCCATATATGCTTTCGTGCAATTCTCTTAGCACATAATTACCCTCTTATGCCTTTCTGCACTTTAGCCAAGGGTGACTAAATGACTTCCAGTATAATTCTCCCCCAATTATGATGTATTTGACAGATTTCTGGGAAATGCAAACTGTTGCAGCTTTTTCTTCCGGTAACTTTGCCTTCGTGATGCAAATCCATGATAGGCTTTATCCAGCCTAAGTTTGTCTCATCCATCTCCAGGGCTTCTGATTGATCTATACTCGGGTAACTCTGAACTTCACATAAACAGTAGTGATATTGCCATTCTGCCTGACTTGCTGCCACTTTTAGTAGTCCATCTACTGTATCGTTTCCATCTTTAGAGATGTTCTCTATTCTCTACACTGTGCCTTGGTGCTCGATCTCCTTCACTAACATTCGAACCTTCTCTAAGTACCTGCTCATTGATGGAAGTCTTACTTCAAAGTGCTTGTTTACTTTATTCCTCACCAGCTAGGAGTCACTCGATAGTCTGACCCTTTTAGGCCCTATCTCTCTAATATGTTCCAAGCCTTTGATAAGAGCCTCATACTCTACTGTGTTATTTATCATAGGAAAGTTGCGTTTGACCGTATAGTGTAGCTGAATCTAATTTGGCCCTCAGATATAAATTTTTGCTCCAGGACGTTCTTATGACGATGCTCCATCTATAAAGATTTCCCATTCTTCTGATGGCGGTGTTAACTCTGGTTCTAGCCTATAAATTCTACCATGAAATTGGCTGGGACCTGTGCTTTCAATACCTTCCTTGGTTCAAAATGGATATCAAATTCACACAGTCAGATAGTCCACTCTATTAGTCTTCCAGACGTTTTTGGTCACCGTAGTACCTTCTTTAACAGAAAACCTATCTTCATTATCACAGTTTGTGATTGAAAGTACGGCTGTATTCTAGTTGATGCTGATAGTACGGTCAGGGCCAACTTCTCAATGCTCAAATACCTAACTTCCACCGTTTTGGACACCTTACTTGTGTAGTAGACCAGAAATTGTTGTCCTTCTTCTTCTCTCACTAGAACTGACCCCATTGCTTCCTTGGTAGTGACTAGGTATAAGTATAGAGTCTCCCCTTTCATATGCCTATTGAGTAGTGGAGGGGAACTTAGAAATTTCTTGATCTGGTCAAAAGCTTCATGGCTTTCTCTGTCCCATTTGAAATTTTGACCCTTTTTTAGTGCTTTGTAAAACAGCATGCATCATTTGGTTGAGAATGAAATGAATCCTCCTAAGGCAGTGATCCGACCATTCGAATTCTGGATATCATTGATGGTTTTAAGGGGAGCCATGTCCAATAATGCTTTGATCTTCTTTGGATTTTCTTTTATCCCCCTCTAGGAAATCATGAATCCCAAGAATTTTAGCCCTCTCACTCAAAATACGTATTTTTTCGGGTTGAGTTTAAGCCTATATCTCTCAAGGATGGAGAAAGCTTCTTTGAGATCCCTTGGATGCTCTTCTAAGATCCAGCTTGTTATGATCATCTCATCAATGTAGACTTCCAATGTTTTCCCAATCTGGTCTCTGAATCATTAACCAGCCTTTGATAAATGATGCCTGCTTTCTTTAATCCGAAAGGCATGACTTTGTAATAATAGGTCCCTTCATAAGTGATGAATAGGGTCTTCTCCTAGTCAAGCGGATCCAATAGGATCTGGTGGTATCCGAATGCCATGTCAAGGAAGGAGTATAAGGCATACCCTACCGTGGAGTCAACCAGCTAGTTTATGCTTGATAGAGGGTAGTTGTCCTTTGGGTACAACTTGTTTAAGTCTATGAAATCTACACACATGTGCCATTTCCTGTTTTCTTTCTTCACCATTACCAAATTTTCCAACCACTTTGGGTCGGGGACTTTCTTGATGTGTCCATTGTCTATTAACTTCCAGACCTCTTGCTCTATAGCTCTCTACCTTTTCAGCACATACTTCTGTTTCTTCTAGATTAGAGGTGTTGCTTTTAGATCAATATTGAGGGAGTGCTTTATTATTTCAGGTGGGATGCCCTCTATGTCTTTGGTCTCCCAGACGAAGGTTTTCAGCTCCTCAATTACTGGTTGCACAATCTACTCTTAGGATTCCTTTTCAAGCTCCTTGGAAATCCGGATTGCTTTTCCCAGTGCTATTACTAGTGTCTCCAGTTCATTAATCGGTTCTGCCTTATTCTCATCCTCCATTCCCGAACCTGCCTTCTCGGGTTGTATGGAAGCAAATTATGTCCTCTAGGCTACCTATTAACTTCCTTTGCTATTGCTACCCCTGAAGAGGTTGGTATCTACAATGTCAGGTACTAGATGGATAATACCGTCTCTTATTTGGATAGGAACGGCCTTCCTAAGGTTACATTGTACGCCAACAGCATCTCTATTATTGTGAAATCTTCCTTTGATCTCCATATGTCTTTTTCATCTTCGATCTCTAGGTCTAGGGTCACTTTCCCTACTATTGGTATTGTGTGACCACTCAACCCTGTTAGTGGTGCATGGACTGGCTGGACCCAGTCCAGACTAACCTGAAGCTTTTCTACTACGTGCTTTATGATGATGTTGGTTAAGCTTCCCATATCCACCAATACTCTTCTCACTATGCACTTTTTTATCCTTACTTCCATTACCAAGGCATCTGAATGTCTGGCTTGAACATGATTTTGGGAAGAGAATGGAAGGTTTAGCATACTGCTCTCTCCTATTTCTTGGGGTCTTTTGGATTTCATATTTGGTAGCTCTCCCCCAGCTATCACCATTACAACGCCTTTGATTTCTTTCCAGGTCTATTTTCACTCGGGTCTTGGTCCTTTGGTTACTCTTTGCTTGGTTTCTTATCAACAAACTTCCGAAGTCTGTATCTTTTGATTAACTCTTCAATAGCTTCTACCAAATGTCTATAATCATCAATATCATAGCTGTATACCCAGTGGTATTTGCAGTAGGCCTTTTTATCATCACCCATAGTATGTCCTCTTCTTGCTTCAAGGCAAGCGAGACTCTTCTTATCTGAACTTTTTCTTGATAGCCACCAACACCTTACTGAGAGGCCTGTTCAAGGGGCTGAATTCACCTGATTGTCTCTGTATAGGGTCTTTTTGGTCACTTTTTACCCGTCTATCCTATGATTTACTCATTCCTTATCTGAATGTCTGCGGTTCTTAACCGGAGCTCCTACTTCATCAAGCTCAATAAATATTTTTGCCATTAAAATCATCTGGGTTATGTTCAAGGGCTTCCTTAGGACCAGGTCTGCCCTCACTCTCTCATTAGTGGTGCTTGCTATCAGTGCTTCGAACGTTGTATGGATGTTGGGAAGTGCCCTAGTCCCAAGGCATTGGTCCTTATTTTGTATCATACATTCTAGAACTTTTATGGATTAATGTATTATACATTTTTGTTATTAAATAAAGGCGTAATCTATTTAATTTATCACTTAAGTAATGAATGTGAATAGAGTATCCAATGGTCATATCTGTATTCATGTTGTCAAGTGTTATGCACTTAGCAGTGAGACCATGAATAGGAAAACGATATAACCTTGATTCTATGGCGGTTTCTTACCAGCCATAGTACATGGATTGCTAATTAGGTACATGGGTACATGTAATGGGACATGGTATTAGATAAATCCACTACCGAGAAATCCACATGGTATAGTATCACAAGCGATTCTCGTGTAGTGCTTACATTGGATCCTTTGACCTAACCACATCATGGAGTTGTGTGTGAACTCATGCACTTTGACATGTGCCTAAAGGGCCTGTAACAGGGTGCCATGTATAGGTACAGTTGGGTGTGTCAGTAAGCATGGCGAGGCCATGAATGTGTAGAAGGGATATGTCACTCAGTCATTCATTAAGAAGATATCACTGGCCCCTTGATGAGTGGGACTGACAAAAGTGTGGCTACACCCAAATAAGTTGGAACTTATTTGAGAGCATCAGTTCACTCGGTATCAAGTAAACGTCCGAACACAAAAGAGCGTGATAATACCATGACTCCGTGTTAGACTCTGATATCAATGACATGGGACATGTCAGTTATACTATAGGGTTACGACTTTTGTTAAACTACAGTCTCCATCTTAATTAAGGGCTGTAATGACTTACTAGAGTCCAACTATAGTCTTTGGCCCTGGGCCCATTACCAACATAAAGACAGGCCCATAGGATCGTACACATTATAAACATCTAAACCATACTTAACGGATCACTTATATACTTGGAGTATATTAACCTGCGAGGAGAAGTATTAATTGAATCATAGAACAATTGGATTGATCAAAATTATTTAATTAATTAGGATAGATTATTTCATAGAATTAATTGAATGAAGTAATTTCCCGGTTGGAAATTAAATTTATATATATATATATAGGTTTGTATATATTATTTCTGAAGTCTAGTCTAATTAATTATTGGGATAATTCTAATAGCCCAATTGCATTTAATTAACATGTTATAATCATATGATATGATTTAATTTATATCCATAAAATTAAATCAATTGGAAAATTAATTTTAACCTATGGTGAATTCATTAGACCTAGGGTTTACACACTATATTGACACGCTTAAGAAAGTCAAACCCTCTAACCTAATTTCTAACAAGAAATTTTTCCCCCTCCCCCCTTTTTCTCCCTTTGCTCTAGATCCGACGCTAGCACAGGGGTTGGTTCCATAGACGTTTCGTAAACATGAGCGTTGATAAGTGCTAAAAATGCATTTATATATAATATAAGCTATAAGTAGTTTTTACTTATTATATATTAGATTTCACGTTGTTATTGCTTGTTTTTGACGATTTACAGTTTTAAAGTCTAAGTATGCAAATATGTGGAATTTAGTTATAAAAGGAAGAAAAAAAAATAAAATTCTAAAGGAATAAAAGGACACAAGATTTAGACCATGTCACGATCGTAATGCATTATCACAAGCGCGAAAGAGCACTTTGATTTATAAAGAAATTGAAGGAAAGAGACAGATCACGAGCGCGATGCCTATCGCGGTAGCGACCTAGCACAAGCTGACTTTGACTTCAGTGTTTTGCAAAGAAACCCATGTGAATCATGACCGCGACACTCTGTCACGAACGTGACATACATTCAGTAGCAGTTTTTCGATCTTATCCAATTCAGACTTCAACTGCCACCATGGATAAAGACAACCTTTCATAAAAAGATACAACTTTCCAAGAAGAACCAATATTATTCAAGAGACACAACCATTCATTGGATCAACATAACCTTTTACAAAGAGACACAATCATCCATTGGATCAACATAACCTTTCACAAAGAAACACAATGCTTCAATGCTTATAAATGGAGAAGAAATTCCAGAACGTAAAGAGAGGGAAAAAATGGGCAAATGGAAGATACCTATAGTATATAAAGTTAGAAAAATAGAAGGTCTAGAGAGTTCGAGTGTTGTTTGTAATATTTAGTATACGTAAAGGGGAGCCTAAAGCTAAGGTCCTTGAATCAAGTATTGTCGCTGTATAGAGAAAAGATACCCCTGAGGTTGCAATATACCTATAGGCGTGAGGGTGTTTTTTATGGCCAATTGCTTTCTTAAGTCTATTCTTACGCTTTTCCTTCATAAGAGCGTCGCACTTGTGTATGTATTGAATAATTATGAAATCAATATCGATAAGTTTTCTTATATCTTACTCTTTATTGCATGACTAATGCCAAGTATGCATTATTAACATAGATTCATAATAAGATATAGAGAAGTTCGCATTTTACTTTGTCTTGTTTAGTTACTAAGATAGAATAAATTATGATGTATGATTGTTTTACTTCACTTTGTTAAATTGATTGGAAATCATCTTAATATAGCTTGGCCATTGTGTATTAAGACCTTTAGTTATTTTGGCAAAGGTATTCGATAATTTGTCTACGAGTTATCGAATAAAATCTGTTTCTAGACATGCCCGTTGAAATAGAACTTATCCGACATACTCTTATCATAAGGATTGAATAGATAATTAATGCATGTGCAACAAATATCTAAGATAAAATGCTTGTATATTTATGTGACTAGATATTAAACAACAACTCAACTCATAACTAGTACTTTAATTGATTTAAGTTGCCATTTACCCAATTCCCCATATCACCTTATAATTCGATACTCTATAGACGCATAGAAAAACAAACTAAAGTGTACATACATATTCCTCGTGGGATCGATATCTTTTATTACTGCGTTGCAATTTCGTATACTTGTGAGCACTAATCTCTAAATGGAATTATTGTTAGAAAAATTATTGTCAAAAGCTAAGTAAGAGATTTATACAAAGAGCAACAAGCGTGGAGGGAATCTTGCTTGTTCTTCAACAATCTCTAGAAGAGACACAAAAGGTGAGATCTAATCTTTTGTTCTCTTCAAAATTTTGATTTTGACTTCATCCACATAAGTTCCTAGATCCGGATTCGAGAAAATGAAAATGGCTTCCGTTGCTTTGGATTCATTTTTCGAGGACGAATCCCAACAATGGTATCAGAGCAGGCTTATGATTTAATGAAATCTTAATTGGTTGGATCCTTTTGTTTTTTAATCTAGATGATTTTTGGTTTCGGATCCTTTTGGTATTGGGTTTATGATTTTCTCCTAATGATTTCATAAACTGAAAATTGGATTGTATATTGGTTTATTCGAGTCTTGATTTTCTGTTTATGTTATGATTTTTTTCTTTTAATTTATTATTTTTTTTAAATCTAGGTTGTTACCGGTGCAACAAGGCTACCGGTGGCAGAATCTGCCGCCAGTAGCTGCTGTTGCAGCAGTAATAGCAGCAACAGTTGCTGCCTGCTGTTGCTTCGATAGCAGCAGTTGTATTTCTGCAGGTGATGCCTCCAAGGCCATCAGTGCTTTCCTTGAGGCAACAAGCCGGGCTCCATTTTTTGAATTTGGTGGATTTTTGTGTTCAGGCCTGAAGTTTTTAATTTTAATGGATTTAAAATTTTGCGTGTTTAATTTTATTAATTTGAATGCGCATGGTTTCTTGAATGAAATTTTAATTTTATTCATGGATATTAATTTGGATAATTAATACGGTGTAATGAAATTGATTTGGTTTTTCTTGGCATGATTAACCAGATGGCATGATCGAATTCATGGTTTCCCAGTGGGAGCAGTGTTTAGCCTAGGCTGAATGTCCAAGTCCATTACAGGTTAGAACCATGATGGGCCAAATCGGCTATTTATATATAATGGCTTGAGACATAATTTAATTAGAATTAGTTTCATGCATTGTAACATGTGAATGTATGATGTATTGGCTTACATGCTTTATTGTATAATTTAATATATGGATGGATATCATTGGCCTTATTATGAAGATGGGTTGTATTTTAATTTTGGGTAAACACGACCTACGTGCCATTTCTCTTTTTATGTAATTTTATTATATTATTATTATTATTATTATTATTAAATTTTATAAAGAAGGAGCCCATTGGAGAGGCGAGCCCGGAAGGAGATTTGCAAGCCCACCTGATGTTTTTCTAGTATAGGCTTACTAGAAATATATTAGGATGTAATAAAGGGTTCATAACATTTCATCATTCCTTTATTTTATGCAATTTTATTTACATGTTTATGCATTGATACCATTCCAATTTCACCCGCCTTTATGTATATAAGCCATTATTAAAATTGAATCCTTAATTTAAATAGAGATTACTAAGTTGCTTAAAAGTGCTTCCCTCATCTGAAATCTTATCGAAGTGGGGATACGCCAGTTGTAGATCGTGCCCTCGCCGGATACACTGGAGTATCATCATTTCGTATTAGGTGGGGGTATAGGTTACTCCAATACTCGGATGGAGGTTTTGACTTGGCATGGGTAGTAGAATTTTCCTAGCCTTAAGCAAAAATGGGTAAGTGCCAACAAACCCATCAAACCAAGAGTCCCTAGTTTGGGATTGGACGGCATTCCTACCTAAATAACTGAGGCATAGTTTTTCCAAGCCCTCGTTTGGCTATGTCTTGGTGAAATATGGATCTTGGCCCACTAGCCCAACAACCTGACTTAATTAATAAAATTGGATTCATTATTAATTATATGTGGCAAAAAGCTTAAAGACCTTTATTAATACTCTATCATTTTTCTGTGTAGTTTTATAATGGCAAATAATATGTTATCACTGCGTTCACTCCTCGAAAAGGACAAGCTTTCTATGCGTAACTTCCTGGACTGGTCTCAAAACTTAAGGATAGTTCTGAGATAACAGTCTAAGGAGTATGTGCATGATAGGGTTGTACCGGCTGCACCTATTGGGCGTAATCCTCCAGCTACACTGCTAGAGGAATACAAGGTGCATGTCAAGGACAACCGAGATGTGGCTTGCCTTATGTTGGCATGCATGGTCCCTGAATTACAAAAGTAGTTCATGGAGATGCAAGCCTTTCCTATGATGACATCTCTTAATGAGATGTTTCAAGAGCAAGCTCGTTAAGAAAGGTACTTGACCGCCAAGGCATTCAACTCCTATAGGATAAGAGGTGGAGACATCTATAAGCACTCAGGTGCTTAAGATGAAGGGCTATATTAATACCTTAGCCCATCTCGGCACGGTTATCTCACAAGAGTTGGCTATTGACACTCTCCTGGTACCTACCGAATTCTATGACTAGTTCATCATGAACTATAACATGCAAGGGATGCATTAAACTGTTACTGAGTTGCATAGGATGCTCAAGCTCACTGAACAATCGGTCAAGAAGACTCCACTGGTACTGATGGTCAGCAAGGGGAACCTTCCTCTCACTAAGGGTAAGGCAAAGGCTAAGAAGGCCAAGAAAAGAGCCAAGCCCAAGGCCGGTCCTGAAGATGTCTGTTTCCAAGGCAAACAGACTGGACACTGGAAAAGTTCGCATCTTCAGCTTCTGGGAGAGAAAATGAAGAACATGGTCGTGTCTTCATCAGGTATCTATGTTATAGATGTTGACCTTACTATTTCTACATCATGGGTATTAGATATTGGATGTGGTTCTCATATTTATTATAATATGCATGAGATTTGGAGAAGTGGACCTTTAAGTTAGGGAATAGAGCAATGGTAGCTACCATCGACATTGGAGAGTACCACTTAGAAATGCCCAATGGATTGGTTTTGATAATGGAACATTGTTATTTTGTACCTGCAATGTACAGGAATATTAGTTTGTTTTCAGTTTTAGATATTTCTGGATATTATTTTACTGTTGACAATGGTAGAATTAATATATCTAGAAAAGGATTATTTTATGCACATGCTCTATTAAATAATGGTTTGTATATCCTAGATCTCAAATAAACTAATCATATCTATAACATAAATACTAAAAGGGTTAAGCCTATCGAACTTAATCCTATCTATCTTTGGCATTATTTTTTAGGCCACATAAACAAGAAATGCATAGCTAGGCTTCACAAAGCTAGAATCCTAGGCTTATTTGACATGGAGTCTCTTGACATATGCGAGTCCTGTTTATGCAGCAAAATGACCAAAGTGCCTTTCGGCAAGAAGGCTAAAAGGGATACTAGTTTGCTGGACCTAATACATTTAGTTGTATATTGGCCCATGAGCATAGCTACTGGAGGTGGACATCTGTACTTTTTCACTTTTACAGATGATTTCAGCAGATATGGCTATGTCTATTTGATGAAACATAAATCTGAAACCCATAATAGGTTCAAGGATTTTAAGAATGAAGTACAGAACCAACTAGGTAAGAATATAAAAGCTTTTCACTCATACCAAGGAGGCGAATATATGAGCCTAGAGTTTGACTCATACTTGAGAGAGTGTGGAATCATTCCACAACTCACTCCTCTAGGAACACCATAATGGAATGGAGTGTCCAAAAAAAGGAATAGGACCCTGTTAGACATGGTCCGCTCAATGATGAGCCATCCCTCTCTCCCAATCACATTCTACGGATACGAGTTTGAGACAACTGCTCTTATTCTAAATAATACTCTAACTAAGGCTGTGGAAAAGACCCCATATGAAATATGGATGGGCAAATCCCTAATGTGTCATTCCTACGGATTTGGGGTTGTGATGCCCATGTTAAGAAATTGACGGAGGGAAAACTAGTACCTAAGACCAAAAAATGCCTATTTGTGGGCTATCCTAGGGAAACCAAAGGTATTACTTCTACAATCATGCTGAGAACAAGGTGTTCATGACACAAAAGGGAGTTCTTCTTGAAAAGGATTTCATTTTCAAGAAAGACAGTGGGAGCAATGTTGAACTGAACGAAGTTCAAAGCACATAAACTCCTGAAAAGGATAACTCGGAGACTAGGCAGGAGCTTCATAGGATCAAAGCACCAGCTCCAATCACACAAGAACCTATGAGGTCTGGTAGGGAACGTCGAGTGCCCAAGAGATATGGATTTCTCATGACTACCGACAACAGTTTTCTCATGTTCGATAAGGAAGAATCCAAGACCTATAAAGAGGCCATTGATAGCCTACAATCTGCCAATTGGTGCAAAGCCATGGAAGCAAAAATGCAATCTATGTATGATAATCAGGTATGGAACCTGGTTGATCTACCCCCGGGTGTGAAAGTCATAGGTTATAAGTCATGCTACAAATTGAAGGCCAATAATACCTTCAAGGGGCAATTAATCATGAAGGGTTTCAAACAAGTTTATAGGATAGACTACGACAAAACCTTTTGACCAGTTGCTATGCTCAAGTCCATAAGGATCTTGCTGGTCATAGCCGCATGGTACAACTATGAGATCTAGCAAATGGATGTCAAAACCACTTTCCTTAGTGGGGAAGCTACTCAAGGATGTGTACATGATGCATCCTAAGGGATTTGTCGATCCAAAGCATCCTAGACAGGTATACACACTGCAAAGGTCCATTTATGGACTGAAGCAAACATCCCAAAGTTGGAATCTTAGATTCAATGAAGCCATAAAGGAATAAAATTTTATACAAAATCAAGATGACCTTTGTGTGTATAAAAGGAATAGTGGGAGTATTGTTACATTTCTAGTGTTATTAAGGGGTTCAGCAGTGGTTGAGTAAATGCTTCACAATGAAGGACTTAGGTGAAGCCAAGATGATCCTAGGGATCAAGATCTACAGGGATAGATCAAATTGACTTCTAGGCCTAAGTCAAGGCACGTACAAAAATAAAGTTCTGAAAAGATTCAGCATGGATTAGGCCAAGAAAGGTTTCTTACCGATGAGCCATGGGCTGAAACTAAGTAAGAAGAACTGTCCCAAAACAAGGACAGGGAGAATATGAAAATGGTCCCATATGTGTTAGCTATAGGATCAATCATATACTACATGCTATGTTCAAGACCTAATGTCACCTTCGCATTAAGTATAACCAGCTGATACCAGCAGGATCCCAGGGAAGATCATCAGAAGGCTGTTAAGCAATTCGGAAGTACCTTAACAGGACAAAGGATAGCTTCTTAGTGTATAATGGTCAGGAAGAGCTGTTAGTGACATGTTACATTGATGCAAGCTTCCAGGCTGACCAAGATGAGTACTAGTCATAGCCTGGGTACATATTTCTGCTTAATGGTGTGCTATCGGTTGGAAAATCTCAAAGCAATCGACCATCACCGATTCTACAATAGAAGCCAAGTACATCACTACATGTGATGCAACAAAGGAATCTACGTGGATGAGGAAGTTATCACTAAATTGGGAGTAGTATCAACTATCAAGGATCCAGTTGATCTCTTCTGTGACAACAACAAGGTTGTTGCATAAGCCAAGGAGCTTCGGTCACACAAGAACATAAAACACATACTCAGGAAGTTTCACCTTATACGAGAGATTGTGGAAAGGGGTGACATTTCATTACATAGAGTAGACACCGAGCAGATCCTTTGACAAAGGCACTAGCATAGCCAAAGCACGAAGGTCATACTAGATTTGTAGGGATTACGCCAAGCCTAGTTGGAACTAGTGCACGTGGGAGATTGTTGGGAAATGCCCTAGTCTCAAGGCATTGGTCTTTGATTTGTATAATACATTGCTAGACCTTTTATGGATTAATGTATTATACATCTGTCTTATTAAATAAATAGAACATAAGACTAGCATTACCTTGATTATATGGTGATGTCTTACCAGCCATCGTACATGGATTGTCAATTAGGTACATGGGTACATGTAATGGGACATGGTACTAGATAGATCCACCAATGAGAAATCCATATGGTATAATATCACAAGTGATTCTCGTGTGGTACTTATATTTGATTCTTTGACTTGACCACATTATGGATTTGCATGTGAACTCGCACACTTTAACGTGTGCCTAAAAGGCTTGTAACAGGGTGCCAAGTATGGATACGGTTGGGTCTGTCGATGAGCATGGCAAGGCTATGAATATGTGGAAGGGATATGTCACTTAGTGATTCACTGAGAAGATATCACGGGCCCTTTGATGAGTGGGACTGATAAGAGTGTGGCCACACCCAAATAAGTTGGACCTTATTTGAAAGCATCAGTTCACTCGGTATCAAGTAAAGGTCCAGACATAAAAGAGGGTGATAATACCATGCCTCCATGTTGGACTCTGATATCAATGACATGGGACATATAAGTTATACTACAGGTTACAGCTTTCGTTACATTGTAGTCTCCATCCTATCCAACTACAGACTGTAGGTCATGGGCCCACTGCCAATATAAAATAAGCCCATAGGTTCATACACATTAAACATCTGAACTATACTTAATGGATCACTTATATACTTGGAGTATATTAACCTATGAAGAGAGTTATTAATTGAATTATCGATCAATTGTATTGATCAAAATGATTTAATTAATTGGGATTGATTATTTCATAAAATTAATTGAATTAATTAATTATATGAATTAATTTCCTGGTTGGAAATTAAATTAATATATATATATATAGGTTTATATATATTATTTCTTACGTCTAGTCTAATTAATTATTAGGATAATTCTAATAGACCAATTGCATTTCATTAACATGTTATAAATTATATCATATGGTATGATTTAATTTATATACATAACATTAAATCAATTGGAAAATTAGTTTTAACCTATGGTGAATTCACACACTATATAAACATGCTTAAGAAAGTCAAACCCTCTAACCTAATTTCTAACAAGAAATTTTGCACCCCCCCTTTTTCTCCCTTTGCTCTAGATCCGACCCTAACACAGGTGCTGGTTCCATAGACGTTCCGTGTACATGAAAGTGGAGGGAATCTTGCTTGGTTCTTCAGCAGTCTCTAGAAGAGACACAAAAGTTGAGATCTAATCTTTTGTTCTCTTCAAAATTTTGATTTTGATTTCATCCATATAAGTCCCTGGATCCGGATTCGAGAAAAATGAAAATGGCTTTCTCTGCTTTCGATTCATTTTTTGAGGATGAATCCCAACAATGGAAATCAAGTTTCTAGACTTCTATGGTTGCCAAGTTGAACTAGTCCATAAAATCCTTAAGGGACTCACCTTATCACTATTTTACTTCATGTAAGGTTCGGCTAGTTGTTCCTATTGGCACAGATCCATAGAACTTCATGCAAAATTGATCTCTCAGTTGCTCCTAACTATTTATTGAGGCTGGTTCCAGCGTCTCGAACCAATAAGAGGCTGGACCTACCAGCGTTGAAGAGAAAAGCCTGCACATCAACCCCTCGTTTAACCTTGCGATTTCCATTCAGTTTTTATATTTTCTGGAATGAACATACGGATCAGTATCTCCTCTATAGCTCTCGAAATTTAGCTGCTTGAATTTCAAATCATCGAGCATCTCTAAGATTTGATTGGTGAAGCAAGATTTGCCACTCTCTATTAATGATTCCTGGATTGGCACCGAGAACCGAGTGAAGTAATGTTTGAATAATGCCATCATCTTCAGATCATCTGCTCCCTCCGGGATGGCGGCTGTCGTTGGAGTCACTGATGGTCGCAACATATATCCGTGCATGGGGTGATAGCTAAGAGGAAGGGTCTACATCATGGTTTGATAGCTAGGGAACCTGTTCTATAGAGTCATTGGGTGCCCGAACTGGTTAGGTTGCATCACCATGGTCGGATGCTGCTGATATGTTTTTAGGTAGTCTCCATGTTGCATGAACCCGGCATTAATCTAACTTTTCTGTCGTATTGCCTCTAGAAAAAGCAAAGACAGGATGCTGTCATATATTGCACCGCCTAATCCATCAACGGAAGAGGTGGTAGGAAGAGGCTCCTTACCGTGCCAATTCCTTCGAAGCCACTTGCCATGCTTGTGATCAGAAGGATGTGTTACCAGGGATGGTGGATCCTTCCATACCAAAATTCTAGAGATGTAACACAGCTTGCCTGATTTCCCTAGCGTCATAGGGACTGAGGCCGCTGGAGATGCAATTGATTACAGCCGCTTGTGGAGCAACATCAGAATTACATGGGGCACCGTCTGTGAGGCTGGGGCTACCATGCCGCCCGTAGAGGAGTTCTCCGCCATCATTCCTAAAGTGTTCATGTATGTTGAACCTGATGAAGCCATTGTTCAGTCAGGTCCACGCTCACTGCATCGAATGATGGATTCGATTGAAATCCTTCAACAGATCCGAATCTCCATGGAGGAAGACTCTGCTTTTGATCTGATCCCTGTAAGATAAAATGGGTGAGACATCGGTTAACCTTAGGGTTAAACTTTCATGCCTAAGTTAGTTTCGTGAAAAAGATGTTTAATCTCAGGTTGTGTTAGCTTAGAATGATTGATCCCTTTTACCTCATCACTTACCCCTTTTATAAGGTTGGTAATAGAGTTTGCTATGGACTAGGATTGTCCCATATTCTCATTAAAGTCCCGCTAGAAAAGAACAGCTTCAAGTTCCCATGTGGTATCTACCTGAGAGCCCCTCCTGAACACGCATCTTGGGCTGAGATTAACTTCAAAGAGGACACTACCTCCTTCCTTCTAAAATACTTCACTAGTTGTACATCCAAATGACCGGATCTAGCCACAAAGTCCACTTCCATCTAGCCGTTCTAAACAGCCTGTTATCATCGTAGATCCAGCACAAGTATATCCGGATGTCATCATGTAAAATCAAAACACTTAAATTTTTAAGTTCAAAAAAATAATAGTACATAAATTTAGTAATTGAGTGGTAGACTAGACAACATATATGAACATATCATCATCATTTGTGCATATTTTCATGGGAGTAATTCTTCGACACTGAGTGGAGTTTAGTTATCCTTCTAAATATAAGCTAGTTAAGGAATAGAATTTACAATATAAGCACGTATATCGATTAATCACTAGTCTTCTAATGGAGATATCGTATTAATACACACATCAAAAGCACACAAGCATCACATAACACGTAGGCCACGGATAATAACATCCACACATCATTACAAATAAACATAATATGACATCTAGATGGAATAATGCATTTTATTGATATAATCAATCACACTACACTAAGGATAGGGAGAACCTAGGAACAAGCCAACGATTGTTACTGTGGTAAGCAGTCACACTTCCTAAAAATAGCTTTTATACTAATTGAAGGTCCAAGATGAACAACCGTTAAATGTCTCATTCACAAAACCCTCCTATTATATGTTCTCTTTCATTTAACGAGCGTTTGTTAACTCAATTCAGCACTTAAAATTAAAATTTACTCCTATCGATTTATAATAAATGTCTTTTAAGGTTTATGTACACATTAAGGAAATGATTAATGTGTCTACTATGATTTTTTACTAAAGTACCCTTATTAAAATTGCATTTTGAAATTTATTACATCTTGATATTTGAGTCCTACATAGGTCATAATAAGTGAAATAGAGAGATATTAATGTTCTCATTCATTTTTTTAAGCAATTATTATATAGAATAAATACAAGGATAAAATGTAAAAAATAATTTAAATTTTTAGTTTCTTAAAATGTCATGTATTTTGGAACCCAAAAAAAAATTTTGTTAGAGTGACATCTATTATGAAGGTGAAGGAGTAAAAGTTTATTAGTTTTAAACTTATTTAATAACACTATTTAAAAGTTTCAGTTAAGTAAAAAAATTATTTAATTTATTAAGCCAAAATATTTAATTTAAAATTTTAAGTTCAACAATATGAATAGTCATTTTAAATTATCTATTTTATTTTTTATGAAACAACTTTATCATTTAATAGTTTTAACATTAATAATGTTAAGCCGTAAAATTCAATACATAATTTTCAGGTTTACCTTGAATTAGTGAATCACAGTTATCTGTATACAATTAATGATTTTTTAGGATATTAGAATGGATTGTCATGTTGTATTTGTGTCGCATTGACTTACTTGTGATATATATAAGGTCAACGCTAAAATAATCCACTTATTGGATGGTTAAATGTATCAACCTACCCGTTTTCGACCCTACCCACATAATCTACCCCATCCAACAGGTAATGATTTTCGACATCTAGTCGTGTCATCATCCATTTCCACGCCGATAATGATTTTATTGGAAAAGAGATGAATTATTTAATAGGTGGCAAATGAAAGGATTAGGAATCCTATAAGTTACATATGTACATGCATGAAGGTTCTCCAGACACCTATATTTGTTATTTAATTTGAAGCCAAAAGAAAGAAATCTAACAAAAGAAGGAGATGGATGAAAGGCATGAATATGGAATGAAGGATGTTGATAGAAAGGTGGAGAATCTTCAAAAACATCAACAAAAGCATGACTCAGCCACTGCTCTTCAAATATTTCTTGATCGCATCCCAGTTAGTTCCATCCCTTCCATAAACACTTGTCCTGGTACGGTCCCTACCTACACATTTCTAATTTTTATTACATTCTCAAATTGGAAGCTCATGTTGTATTCGTTTTATCATTTTAAGTTGTCGAATTGAAAACTGGGGATACCGTCAATGATGCAATCCAATTACTCTATCAGAAGAACGTTTGTGGTGCTGTTATTGCTGATTCTAATGATCCTGATGATAATAATAGTTTTGGTAGATTCTGTGAACATTATATGGGTTACATTGATTTTGCTTCTTTGCTTCTTTGGTCTCTTGAGGTATGAGTTCTTGCATTATTTTATAAAAATAATGTATTCTCAGAAACCCATTGGAGTAAAAATCCCTAAAAGAGTTTTTAAGTTCATTAAAATAATACTAACAGCACAAATGATAAGGAAAAATCTGACCCAAATACTAGTTGTTCTATGAAAAAAAAAACCTTTTCTAGTTTTGCTCCCATGGTGTAACATCCTTTTTTTTCTTCTGGATCCCACTTAAAAACTATTTATCGTGTTAGCTATTGGAGATGCTCTAATAGGATATTTCTTTATGCTTTCCGCAGCAATGTGAAAAAGCTCATATCCAACCCAATCACAAGGATGCCACTACTACATTCTTTACCATGCTTCAACACTATCCTCAAATTGGACAAGCAAAGGTTTCTTTTATTACTTGCATTCCATATGTTTTTATTGTTTCTTTTTTACCAATCAACACATTCACATTTAACAGAATAGAACTATCAAAAAAGTCCTGGTTAATTGAATTCATGCTTATAGACTTTGGTAACTATGGGAGAATCCCACCGTTTATGGAAGGGAATGACCTGACCTCTGTCAATGAGGTATTAGAGAGTACTAGTGAACAGTGTATTGAAAGAGAAGTTCGTACCTTCAAAAATTATATCTTACTTTGAAGAGGCATATGGGGTGTGCATACTAGGCCGTTACCTTTTGTCATATGCACCTAGCATGTAACTTGTCCATGTATGAGAGATAATAATCTAGCATACATGTGTATCATGGTGATGTTACTACATATATGTGCTTATTGCGCAAACCAAATCTTTGATCCAACACGTGTATGGCCTGGATAAGTTCATTTCCAAGTTAATGGATTTTGCTAACACATGGACAAGGTCAGCGTCAAAATGAATCTAACATCCACGTCTACGGTCTAAATGGGCATATTATTTACCCTATTATTATTATGAGGTGAATGCCAGATTGGGGAGTTGGCAAAGTCATTCCTCTGGAATCCATTTTTCCCTGTACACTTGGATGACACACTCTTTCATGTTCTGCTGCTTCTCTCCAAACATCCCAGGCTCGAGACTGTGCCTGTTATAGACAAGAAATCTGACTCTATGGTCATTGGTTTCATAACCCAGGTACCTAACACCTACATCTTGTCGTTTCTGGATTCAGTTTATCTGCAGACTAAGGATCACCACTATGGATGCTTGGATAACTGATCACTGAATCTTTTAACAGAATGCTGTTACCCAGTTATTACTTCGATCAAGCGGACTAGAGTGGTTTGACAGCATTGCAGACAAGGCTTTGTCTGAGTTCCGGTAAAAAATGAAAGCATTCACAATTCAACTCAAATTTTTTGTTAAATCTGCTTACCTGGTGAAGTATTTGTATTTCTGCCTAGTTTTGAAAGTCAAGATCGTAGCATTCGTGTGTATGGAGACCAAAGCTTGGCAGAAGCTCTAGGTATGTTGTGGGAAAGCCGAACAGGTGTAGTTGCTGTAGTAAATCGAGGAGATGAGACAATCATGGGCTGCATGACAAGTAACGATGTTCACCTTCTTTTGCAGAACAACGAGCTATTCAGTAGGAGAGAGTGAGTTAGAGCATGAAATAAAAATGTCTACTTCTGATTCAGACCAATCTAAGTTTTGGACACTATTAATGCAGGAATGTAAGAATGAAGGAATTTATTCATATTGAAGCTGCAAAAGGAGATAATGGCAATTCCTCAGCTGGTGCACTTAGTCTGAGAAGTAACGCACTTCCAAGAATGTGCTCTCCGGTCACTGCAAAAAAAAGTGACATTCTCAAGCAGGCAATGTACAACTTGGTTGAGACAAAAGGGAATTTCTGCTTTATTGTTGATGATCTAAAGCAGCTAATGGGAATGGTGACATTAAGAGATATAATCATTGAGTTTGGTCCCCCTTGTATAGATTCAGGCATCCGCGGAGGTGGTTTTTTTGATTCTGCTTTGGAACAGACAGGATGCCAAGTAAAAAATGGAACCATCATTTCTGATCATTAAATAACATATAAATGTAGCAATTCATTACTTGCTATCAAAGATTCAAAAAGCTAGTCCAAGGATGTGGGAAATGGACATCTTCATTTGATATATGTTTCTTTCTTGTATATCCCTTTTACCGGAAAGGATTAACTAAATTCTATATATTTAGTCTACAACTTTTAGTGATAAAGAAGGCCAAATAGAATGCAACTTAGATCAATATGCACAAAACGTGAAGCAGAATTGTGCAAACAAGATGATGAATGCAACAAGCACAAAGAGAGTACATGAATGTTATTCAGTAAATACTTTTTCTTTCTTACAATACATGAGTTTTTAAATATTCAATTTCAAAATTCGCATTTGCCCGATCGAATCAATCTATCTATTTCAGCCCGTAAACAAGTCTACTCAAAGCTAAATCATTTAGTTATAGCATAAAAAACCAATTCATAGGAGGAATGACTTGTACTTAATCCCAAATACAATGTGCTCCTCCATAATCAATGTGCTCAGCTTCACCAAATATGAGTAAACACTACAGTATCCAAAATCTACAGTAATTTAACAACGCCAAAGTTCTTAATTGTTCCCACTTCTACATCAAATTCAGCCGATTTATGTTCCAAATGTGCTAAACAGCCCTGCCAATCTGCCCGGCGAACTTGACAAGTTCATAGAATAATTTCTCAGTTTAAAATCAAGTAATCAGCCAAATGAGAAACATGGTTTTTCGTTGCTACCTGTCCTATTATTCAGCATATCATTATAAATGAATTTTTATTAGGCATGATGTAGTTGATGCACTTATCATAAGCAAGGAAATGAACATACACTAGCAAACTTAATACAAGCCTTAGAGATCTGGCAATTCCCTCTATTTTGCTTTCGGATAAACAATTTGACTCTGCTTTCCACTTCTTGAGTATATCAATGTGCTCAATCCACCAATCCAGATCATGGAAACGAAATATACGCAGGATATCATACTATAAGATTATGATGTGAATCTAATTCAAATGCAGCTCTAATGTCTCCTAGAAGTATAACCTGCAGTTAGTCTGATCAATTACTACTTTATCTGTGTGTGTAGACATCTATTTATGAAGAACTCTCACATGTGTGCAACACTTCTTTATATCTATATATGAAGAAGAACGTAACAAGGACCTCATGTTGTGCCATCCACCAAACATTTTACAAAAGAGCATTCTGGTACTATCATTTTCATTGTGAAAGGAAAGGGAAAAAAGGAATTTATCCAAGGAGAATGCATACCAAAACAGGTGATTGATGGCCAACGATATCTTCCATTTGTTGCAATAACATCACGCAACAAACGGAACAATACCATCTAGAAAGCAGCGTAGTCACTCATCACTCAAAGCCTGAATAACTCATCTGAATCCTTAGGTATTCCAAGCAATAAAAGACCCCTCTTTCCTCAACTCACATGGGTGAAATCCACTCATTGCTTTCCCCATCAACGCCATAGCAGCAATGCTTGGATACTGCTTTTTGTGGATGTTGTGTTGTATTGCCTTTGAATTCTGTGGTTCACAAGCGACTGTGATGTTGGTGTTACACTTCTGCGAAGATGAAAGTGGGTTATGACACCACCTCCGGATCCAAGCATTTGAAAGTGTTTTCCCTTGACCTGCCCTCACCAATTCAACGGAAGAGGATTCAACATTCCTTTGTAAATCTGCACCCTTATCGATCACCTTATGTTCTTCACCAAAGGACTTGCTCATCTTTGGTTCTGAGCTACTTTTGCCAAAGTAAAGCATTTTACTGAAGAACTTGTTAACTTTTTCATGGGAAGGAGGTTCCACCATTTTTGAGCTCTTGGTACCATGCGCAACACCATCTGAGCTACTTGGTTTTAGACGCTTAACCCATCTGCTGCATGGGTCCAATTCCTGTGAACCATTTGCACAAACACTAGATTTCAAGTTTGTTGGATGTTCTGCATGGAAAAGGAAATCAGATGCATCCATACTCTGCGTTCTTGAGGTGCTAGTATCCCCGTCATCTGTAGAACTTGCAGCACTTGAGACTGGAGGAAGTTCCTGGTTAATGTCAGGTAACACTATGTTTGTTGATCTACCTCTGCTTTTTTCTTTCAATGAATTTAATGCACCCTCATATGTTGAAGACTTTTGGGCCTCGTCAATGTCCTGCAAATCCATAACTATGATTACTAAAAACAATGATCAAAAATTAGCAAATACACAGATCCTACTATGGTCTAAAAGCCATGCGGGGTACATACACACACAGACAACCTAGTAAGTATTTGACCCTAGAATTCAATCTTGTGTTTGTGAGTGATCTATTTTGAAGGGCAAAAGCATAATGAGGCAATCCCCTCCCCCTGCCAAGGAGAGAATGTGGTAGTTACATACAGTGAAGAACGATGGGGTTAGATAACAAACTACTAAAGAAATGTTTTTACTATAATACATTACGAATGGTTGAAAAGTAAGGGCTAGAAAGAGAGAGAGAGTTCGACAGAGAGAAAACAGACTAAAAAGAATGAAAGAAAAAAAAATTTCACCGGAAAACCAGCTCAAAAAGCCAAATCAATATAAAGGCTTTTTTTTAATAAGAACGAATAACCCCATCAAATTTGTTTGAAATAGTCCATTAGTGGGAACATTCTAGAAGTGACGGACTGTAAGGGGAATCAGTAGAGGGCTTTAGTATTTAGGGAGAAAGAGTTTAGGAAGAAGGACATTATGGAATATTTTGTGAATTGTGTTGTTGGCTGCATTATGCAAAGGCTCTGCCAAATTTGTAGAGAGGGGAGTTGGGTTAGCTCACTCCATTTATCTTCCATTTGTTCTTTTGTTAGTTCTTTCCTTCATCTCAACCATCATTCCATTTTAGTGTTCATTTGAGTTGTTCAATCTGTCCATTTTTTCTGTTATTGGTGTTGTGGTTACTGATTCTCTATCAGTTTCATACTGTAGAGAGGCCGAAAAAATAATAGGAAATTCATGAGGTTAGCTTTTACAAATACGCTCAATGAGAATGGGGAATGCTTTGTCTCAATAGCATATGCCTTTGAAGGGCCCTGCTTTTTCTAAAAGCAGTCGTATGCCCTTAAGTTCCACCTCATGTTCAAGCAAACCTCCAGCCCATGCATGCCTCTACTATGTAATCAAAAACATAGATTACAACGCTTAGATACTTCAATACAATTACCGTGATTAAAGTATGCTTGCTGCATTTTTGTAATGTAAGATTTTCGAGACAAAATGATCCACCCATATCCCCTTAAAAAAAACCTTTAAGACAAACTTGAACTGAACCTAATAAAAATAAAGACCAAACTCACTGTCTTTGCAGAAACTTCCCCAAAAACCTTTCCACTCAACTACCCTTCTAGAATGCAATTGATTTTAATGAAGCACTTAAGTAAAACCTAACTAAGAAATGCAATAATAACAAAAGCTACCTTATTTGCAATGGATGGAGCCACATCTGCAACCAAATACAAGAAGGAAATTACTAACTTTGAAAAATCAACATAACCAGCATCTACTTTTTATATCACAATTTCTATCTTGTATTACAATATACAGAAACCTAGGTCAACATGTTGCAAGACACCACTTGGTTAAGTCAATAACATATGAGATACAATGCGCACATACCAGGAAAACGATTCACCTCGAGCATATCCATGTCCATGGTATCAGTTTCAGCTGATGATTCATTCTTAAAATCAGCTGCAGTGTGGACATTCTCAATGTTTTCTTTTCCTTCACTTTCTGTGGAGCTGTCAAGAGGTTGGAGCTTCACTCCTTGTTTAAGGTTACCAAATCCCGGAGAAAAGCTGGAGAGATTACTTGGTGGATCTCTTTTAAAATTGGTGGATATTGACTCTCTTAAGATTTGAACTCTACCAGATAAGTTCATACTGGTGTCTTCTTTGATAAAAATATGGTGAGTTGTTTGAGAGAACTT
This sequence comes from Euphorbia tirucalli, assembly GCA_039660915.1. Classification (NCBI taxonomy): domain Eukaryota; kingdom Viridiplantae; phylum Streptophyta; class Magnoliopsida; order Malpighiales; family Euphorbiaceae; genus Euphorbia; species Euphorbia tirucalli. Next base: position 54,997,541 of record CM077639.1, on the reverse strand, counting down.
TGAAGGACCTCCAGAGTCTGTACATATTCTCATAGTCTCCTTACCATGTACAGAAGAGGTATTTATTGGTAGTTCAGACAATCCATGATGTAATCTTGTAGGCCTGATGGGACATAACCCATAGTTTGTCATATTCTGGAACTGTTGACCAAGAAAGTCTCTATGACAACTATTACTTGTTTCAGGATCATGCATTGATAGAGCCGCATTTTTACCCATTTTTCCCTCATGAATCAAAAAGCTACTTCTTGGTTGATTAATGTAGTCTTGCCTGGGAGAAAAGGATTCAACTGGAGTTCTTGTGCTGTTGTATTCTAACAGTGCACCTGCAGAAGTTGACCCCAAAAGGTCATCCTTCACATGTGATGATACATCTACTCTACTCCCTCCATGAAATTTGTCGGACTTGGCCTGTTGCTCTGGAATTGATGCAATGCCTTCAGGATGAAACGGAGATTCAGTTGATTGAATTTCTGGCTTGGTACGAGTCCTTCCTAGCATTGAGGGTAAAGATTTGACAGTTGGACCAAGAGAAGCACCACACGGAAAGATAGGACCAAGTTTTAACTTTGAGATCCCTTCCTGATGGCTAGAGGACTCACCATTCTTCAGAGATAAATTACCTTCTGTACATTGAAAAGATTTAAACATCGGAAAATGCTTGGTTTTTAATGTTTCAGGTCTCAAAATTTTACGACTTGTTGCTGAGCTCTCAGTCATAAGGACCTTATTAATTTCTCTAAGTTCCTTCACAAATTTGGAGCTGTGTGGTTCTATATCTGGCTCAGAAAGTGAAGTATCAAGCTTATTTCTGTGACTTTTTTCCCCAGACTCATAACAATTTGATGACTGATTCTCGACATGATCAACTGACCTCAAGCGTGTTTGTGTCCAGTGAGACATCCAAACATATTGGTAAGACTGCAGACACTTTTCAGGATTTGCATCCTTATTACTATCTGATTGAATTGCCTGACGAGACATAATAAGGTGAAATAGCTGATTATGCTTCAAAGTAGATGCTGACTTAAGTACCTGAAGTTCAAGTGTCAACAAGCAGAGTTACTTCCATAATATTTACGAGAATAATATTGCACAATCTAGCAAAACTCTATCGCTAATTTCCATCTTTTAATGTAACGAGTGATAATTCTGCTTGCTGAGTAGGGCAGTTGACAGTTGAATACAATATTTTTCATTATTTTCGTGGACTAGAAAAAGAAGGGTAGGAGACTATATATTTAGGATTATCGGATTTGTCTATCTCGAATTTAGCGATTCAAAGAATATAACAGAGAATATGAGATTCCCGAAACATAAGGGCGCCACTATTCTTTCTACATATTTTAGGTTTGCACTACATACTACACATTTAATCCACACAACACTAAAGTCATTTACAGAAATAATGTCACTAGCTTCACCTCACTCGAGCAACAATCTATAAATAGAAGCCCAAATAAGCATGGGAATTGAGAGAGAGAGCTAAAAATAAAGGGTGGAAAAAGTAAATGAAAAGAATTTCGCATTTTTTTTTTTTTATTTACAGATGAATTCTATCTCAAATGTAAGAAGTAATATATTTCCGAAGTGAAGGTTTGTCTTTATGTAACAATTTGGGTCACAAAGAAATATGGTAACTGGCAAACTCACCCTTCAAAATTCTAACTGTGAAAAGGGATAGATATGATAAACAATAAGGCTCTATCAAAGCATGTTTAATAGTTTCATAAGTGAGCTAGAAACTGAAGGAAACTGCAATTTGTAAAATGTCAATGCAAAACCTATAATATCAAATTGGAAAGAAAGGGTAGTTTTTTTCAGTTTTTTCCTTCTTGAAAAAACATTTTGAGCTCAAACTATAAACAATACATCACTATCAAATCAGGCTTCAGTAAAATGTCGCATCTCTTCCTAGATGACCAAAATAAGCACATGAGTCTTCCTTTATCATTAATTTAAAAACAATTACCAAAGTTTATTTTGTATAATGCAGGAGGTTCGGTTGTTTTTATTTAGGGGAGCTTTGGGTATCGCTTTTCATGGTTCCAATGGACCAACATTCAATTTTAAAACATCAGCCAATCAACCAAATCCTGTGGCTACACTTCAATTTTAGCTCTGTTGATCAGAGATTGATTTTCTAGCTATTTGCAGATAAAAGTTACTCACCATAGAAAATAAAAAAGCTAATACACAAAGGAAATTTTCAAGACAAAAAGATATCAATTCGATGGAAAAATAGACTCATTCACAGATTCACACATTAGCCTGTTTGTTTTGAGGCAAATGAAGAGAGGATCGAATCATAACTTGATGAGCAAAAAGTGAGAATTGAAGCGAAAGGAAGAAAAGTTAGTCACCTGAACATCCATGTAAAAGTCAAATTGGTTCAAAAATCTCCATACATAATTAAGCCTTCCATATACATAATCAAGAAAATAGCTTAAAAAGCAAAATCGTATTAAATTTAACCTTAATTCTGCCCAAACAACGATTAAAGCCGAAGGAGTTCTCAAATTCTTCGTGCTTTCCATTTCCATTTCATCCAAATCTTTCTCTTTACTTTATCCACAGCATTAGATTAAATTACCGTACAAATTGCAAAATTGAGAAAAGAAAACATAGAATTGGGATGCCAAAGCAACTTCTCATCCATAAAAGCACGAAAAATAGGATGAAAACAAGTACAGTATAGGCAAACACAAAATTAAGAAACCATTATGTAGTTAATAATTAAAATAAGCGGTAAGAGTTTGTTGTTCGTGTTCAACTTACTAAGTATACAGAGACAAAAAGTGAAGGAGAATTGGAGAAGATCGAAAGAGTTTGAATATTGTGGAGAGGAAGAAGAAATGCAGCGGTAAAAGAGCTCAGCTATATCTCTTTGCTCCTTTACTCTTACTCCAGCCTTTGGCATTCAGCTACATAAGCACTGAAAACCGACATACGTGCCCTGGCCATCAGGAGACCCCACATGACAGCACTTTTCGCACAATTTTACTTTTGTTGACTTTATTTATTAATTTTTTATGAAACTCTATTTATTTTTTAGCATATGTAAATATATTAATTAAAGAGAAGATATTTGTAACACAGAATCTAATCCGAAAGTTCAGAGATGGACTCTCCTCGAAATTAAATACAGCATCTTTAAAAAAGAATAATAATTATGAGAATAATTTGATTGTATCAGGTGTTATCTTCAAATGTTTCTCATATATGGAATCTTCCATACCAAATTTCTCATGGTACTCTATTTAGTAATAATCTCTTTTAAAAAAAAGTGCTTCATATGCTTTGGAGATGTTATCAAACTCTGGCAACTTGTGCTTCACTACAACCACATTCTTTAAACACTCCTTTGCTTTCACTTTTTCCCATTTGGGAGAGGAAATTGATCTATACCTTTTTTTTTTAATTATAATTTTAATTGCTACTGAAGTTGAAGTTTGGGATGTTGCAAAATTTAGGTTGAGATGAAAGATTATGTTAATTTTACTTCTTGGTGGCTAGTGGTTCTCTTGATCGTCACAAAACTCAGATTGGTGGTAAAGGGGTTTCACTAGTGCCCTGGGGTATATTTTACTAAAACTTTCAATTTGTTGTGAAATCTACTAGTGTGTGCCTTATTTTGTCTCTTGTTGAATTATGTTGATTGGGATGTGCAGCAATTAGATGTCTCTAATGCCTTTTCGAATGGGGATCTTCATGAGGATGTTTATATGTTCCAACCTCTTGGATTTGTTGATTTTGATATACCTAATTTTGTGTGAAAGTAGGCACCACATATGTGGCATGAGAACCTTAGTGTTGTATTACAAGAGTTCAAATTTGTAGAGTCTAAGGGTGATTATTCTTTGTACTATTATGCTTTTGGAGCCACCCGCATTTTTTGTTTGATCTACATTAATGATTTGCTAGTTGTTAGTACTAATTCTCATGTTATTCGACAGCTTATTACTTACTTGCAATCTCCGTTTTCTATTCGCCATCTTGGAAAGTTTTCTTATTTTCTTTCGATTAAAGCACATTGGGAAAATGGTGGTTAAATTTTGAGTCACCGACAATATATCAAATCCGTTATGCAAAAAGCTAGTATACAAGGATGTTTTTATGTTGCTAGTCCCCCTGATCTATCTGCAAAATTGAAAATTGGGGTTGGTGATTTGTAATGATGATGCTAGTTTATATAGAAGTATAGTTGGGAATCTGCAGTACCTCACTTTCACTCGTTATAATGTTTCCTATGTCATTAATTTGTGGCTCAGTTTATGCATGCTCCTACTAAGTCACATTGGTCAACTATCAAACACATTTTACGTTATATGTAGGGTGCTATTGACAAGGGATTATGTAGCTCTCCTTTCTCTAAATTTCATCTTCATTGTTATTTGAACTCAGATTGGGGGTGGGTGTCCTAATGATAGGGCTTTTACTGCTGGTTTTGCAATTTTTAGGGTTGAATTTGCATTGCTAGGTGTCTAAGAGACAATACACAATCTCTCATTCGTCTACTGATGCTGAGTATCTTGTTATTGCTACAACCACTTCTAAACTTCGTTGGTTAGCAGGGTTTATTCGTCCTCCTATTTGGTGGTGTGATAATTTAAGTGATGTCTATTTGTCTGCCAATCTAGTTTTTTTATAGCAACAACAAACATCTTGAGATTGATTTTTATTTTGTTTGGGACAAAGTTCACTCTAAGGCTCTTGTTGTGTGATATATTTCTACGATTAATCAAGTTGTTGAAATCTTCACGGGTGGTCTTTGTCATACTCATTTTTCATCTTTATGTATCAAGCTTACTGTTCGTCCCTCCATTAGCATGAGGGGGAGTGATAAGGATATAATGGACATTAGTCCTAGTTAGGATTGTATTCTATCATATTGTACATGTGTAAATATACTCATATTATTGTCAATACAATTCACAGTTGCACATTATCAAAAATAATCATCCAAAAAACTAAAAATGATCACAATATCATAAACTCATGCTACTCATTAGAAAAATAAATTCATAGGGCTATTGACTTAAAGATACATACTTTTAGCTAAATTTTCTTGGACAATATGCAACTTGGATAATTTACAATTGATAAACAAGCAGTGGACCAAAAATTATATCTTATCTAAAGACCATAATTTATGATGCACGAACAAATTAAAAGACTCAAAGTTTCCTATGTCTGACACGGATACTTTCAGACACCTAGTACTATACATCTTGAGTCACAACTCCTTAAGTGATATTGTTTGTCACTTCATCGCATATAATTTACGTAATAGTATAAAATGTTGATTTTCACTATATTTTATAATCATATAATAGTATAATATGAATGTATTAAACTACTAGTTGTACAGTTGATGTTGTTGAGCAAAATTCTATTTAGACAAGAAGTCATGTTTAGTAAGGTCCTATAATATCATATTTAGGTGAGAAACGTGTCTAGTGGTGGTGTTAAGAATCTGAGTGAGTGAGTGCAAATATTTAAAGTTTTAGAAATTTTATTTTTTATCCTTATTCTTTGTACTTTTTATTATTTGCTTATTATTTGCTGGTTTTTTTTAATAAATGGAGTGGGATCAATATTTTAAATTAGTGGAAAAATAATGGGTGGGAGCAATACAAGAAGAGCTAGAGAGAGAAGCTCTTCCTTCTCTCTAGCCCTTCTCTTTCTCTTATTTTTGTTCTTTTTCTTTATTCATTTTTCTTTTCTTCCCTTCCAACTTCACCTTTGGCTTTATAAATGGGAGGCTTCCTTATTCCTCCTTCTCATCCTTTCTTTTCTTGGTTTTTCATTTATTTATTTTCATTGTTTTGGTGTCTTGGCCATACTTCTTATCTATTATAAATTGGTGCTTAAACTCCTAAAATTCCAAATCTACATTACCTGCTCAAGATCTCTCAAATTTACTCTTCTTCAGCATCATCATTTTATGCAGAAGCGGTTTATTTTAGCCTATGTGAGTCAATATAACGTAGATCTGCAAATCTATGCTTTTATCAAATGATCTTATTAGATCTAACTATTGTTGAAAAGAGTCACCGGATTAGTTATTGCGTTGTTAATGCAAATCTACAACAATGAAATATCATACTCTAATTAGTTTAACAAGAATATTGTGTGGTTTATTATATTTTGTATTAGTTTTTTCTACTACCCTTTTGTGGTTAGTTTATATTTTCTTCCGTGGAATTTCCCTTTTGTGGAATAGTTACTAGCATAGTCCAGATCTTAGTATTTTTTTTCTCTTTTTCTAGGGTTATATTTACATATTTGGAATGGATATATTGCCTTTATTATAAAAAAAATTATAAATAGTGAATTTATTGTTATAAATGTGTAGATATACTTTTTCCATATATATACAAAAAAATTAAAAGTTCAATGGGGCCAGTTGATTCCACCTACTAAAGAGTGACTTTGCCATTGAACACATCTCCAGCTTATAGATAAGAATCAATGACATTATCGATATCCAGAACCTTTTGTCTAGTATATTGCTAAGACTTCTCCAAAGGTTCAGTCGTTACCATGTGAGTCCAAATCCTTTGAAAATATTTGGTCATTTCATCAATTGTTTCTATGACTTTAATATTAATAATATGATCCTATATTTTTATTATTGGCACATCTCTCCTACATATTTGTGTTTTACATTTTTCAGAAATAGCATTTTTCGGTTTTCATATGACGTCTGCATCCATTTTGTGTCAGTATCATGCAATGTTGACCATAATTCTTTTATATTAAATCAATTCAAATATTGCAATTACTATTCGGAATATTACAAATGAAATCAAATAGAATATTGCGAATGTTACATATGATAGTTCATCCCTTAGATTAGATCACTTAAAGGAATTTATTATAATAAAGTATAATTTATAAAATAACAATAAAATCAATTTCCATCCGACAAATTTTGTATTCTTGCAACTTGTTTCTGTAAGGTATGTTAATATTTAACTTTATCGCCCCAGCCTAGCGGATAGCAGAAAGTATAGATTTTGTAGGTACTTGATACTACTCGATTCTAATGGAACTACCTAATGGTTTAAAAAAAATTTTCCGTCACATTTGTTCATATAATATACTTTAATATCATTAAATTATTGTTAATAAATAGATATTAATATATGGTTCATCTTTTTATTAAACTGGTAACTTTTATGGGTAGTAAATAATATGTATCCATATAATATGCGATACAAAAATGAGAACAACGTTGCATAAATAAACGGATAATGAAACCACATAAATAGATATTTTGGTAAATAAAGATAAAGCGGATAGAGTCAATTTTTGTGGATAGCTTATCGGTTGTCTTCCCTATTGTGAGCGGACGATATTTTGAATAGAAAACCATGGTTTTCGGGTTTGGAAAATATTAAGACAAAACAAAGGAAAGTACAAAACCATTCCTCGTGCCTTAAAGGTTAACAGGAGTCGCCACCCAGCTCAGCTCTTACCGGAAAATTGTAATATAGCCAAACCCGATAGGGATTCCTATACCTTTAAGACAGAGATTCTGGCAAAAAAAAAAAACTTATTTCTACTTTATTGTGAAATAGCTTTAACTATACCAAATTTGCACCTTTTGTTATTTTGATTCCCTATTCAATATGCAATCCTAGATATTTACTATATGCTCATGCAGAAAGTCATAAATAAATTCGGAAAGTGATAAATAAATTTGGAAAAAATAAAATTATTACAAATCGAATAAACTATCCTAGGGGATACACTTGATACAAAATACAATCGCCTAATTTACACGAATTATTCTAAAAAATAGAAAGCTAGCATTCATCTATCCTAGCATACATCTACCTGCAAAACAGAGGTTAGTGATACAGATAAACATAAGCACATTGGACTAAGATCTGACAAAATGTGATATCCAGATAGCTCAGGGGCATGCATTTAGGGGATAATCAATAAAACCCGGCAGGTTTACCAGAGTAGACCTGGAAAACAATTTTATAAACTCCATATATTTTTGGATCTGGAGAAAACATTTTTGGAAAACATTTTTGCCAATTTATATTTTCCATTTTAGCATAGCAAATGTGGGCCGGTTATCCAGAGATTTATCGAAAACCTCTTTTGTATAGGTCCTGAAAAATGCTCCGAAATTAAATTTAGACCGATAAAGTGCATAAACACCCAAAATTCACTTTATAAAAAATGTAAGCACAATGAATAATAACAGAAATAAATGCTATGCTTATGGGTTCGAAAACAGGGTAGATCTGGATCTTGGGATCCATATCTAATGATAAAAACAATTTTTATTTGGCGATTTCAACACATAGAAATTCATTTTAGGGTTTTCTCCTTTTGAATTTTACAACCGTTGGAGGTCTATCAATTGATTAGACTGCAAAATCGAAGATTTTCACCTCGGATTCATAAAACTAAAATTCACAGAAAACAGGAAGACTATTGGGACGCATGGCTCATGGCCCAAAGATGAGCCGTACGGCTCAAGTTTCCTCAAAATTGGGTCGTGTTCTTAAATTTACAATAAAACTCTTTTTCGGTTTTGCATAACACATAGAAATGAAACAATGCAGGAATAGAGAGATAGGATTTTATGGCCTCTTAGTGATTATCCTTAGTTTGTTTATCCAGATTTTCAGGAAATAATCCAAATCTATTCCTTGGAGCTTTAAACCGGTGTAGCTCGTGAATCTGAACCAAAACTCACTGGGGACCCAAAATGCAGCTGCATAAAGCTTCGAACCGAGGAAATCTACGTATGGAAATGTAGTTTAGTGTTTGATTTGGCTGAGATTGGCTTGGATTTGGTATTGAAGGTTTGATGAATATGTTAATAGAGGTATATGAAAAATGCTAAGTTGCAGGAAAAGGAAAAGAAATGTTGAAGGAGGAGAGAATGAGAAGTGGAGATGAAGCCTTTAGTTGGTAAAAATGTGTTCTCCTCGTTATCTTTTAATTTCCTATAATATATCTTTCTACTCCATAATAATGAGTGACATCACCTGCAAGTGACCAAATTTGATAATCATTTTCTTAAGAGATAGGCCGTACGGCCTATTTTCCTTCCAATTGGGCCGTACGGCTCATCCTGAAGTTTTTTGGCAAGCAGCTCCCTACAACTTAACCCTAAAAATTTGGGCCGTGCCTCCTTTGCAATTGGACCGTACGGCCCTTCATGTAATAATGATCGACACAAATTATAGTCCGTTCTTGGCTACTCAGGCCGCGTTTTGAACAATTTCAGATAAAGGATAATCGAAAATCATCATCATAGAGGTCGAACAAAAATCCATGCTCACACCTATAGCTAGCATTTATGTAGAAATTTTTTTCATGCTTTTTTGTGAAATGTAAGAATACCCTTGTTAATTCTTATCAACTTTCAATATAACTATATTTAACAAAACGTACTTAATAACATGTTGAATTTAAAAATTTTCACAGCAATATAATTATATAGTAGAAGCAGGGACGAAACTGCAGGGGAGCAGCAAGATTTGTCGACCCTACTGAACGGAATCTGGTGAAGGATTTCCTTTGGCTGGTCTTTTGCTGACCCCTGTTATTTTTGTTAGATATATCTAGTTTAATCATTGTTGCACAATGATGGGGTTGAAGACAACCATTTGCTGATATATGCCCTAATATTTTTAGCTTTCGCTATCATATTAATAAGTGAGAAAAAGACAAATAAAATTAGAAGCAATGCAACGCATCATCCGAACTCTATCTCTGGTACGTTAGTTATTTACAAACACTCGAATAGATTTTTTTTTTTTTTCTTTTCTTGTCTTTTTCCCCTTTTTTCTTACTCCCTTTGATATTCATGTCCAAATATTTTCAATTTTAGATTTCTCAATTATGCTTAGTTTATATATTTATTTTATAATGCTTTTATAAAATAGAATTTTTTTTATGAAATAGAAATTGATGGATGAAAAACCATATATATATATATATATATATATATATATATATATATATATATATATATATATATATATATATATATTTCCTTAAATAATTTATTTCATGCATGTGAACTATTAATGATACAAACCAATTAACTTTATTGCTTTTCTATTTGATGCTTGATTTTTTTTTTTTTTTTTTTATGAAATTTAACTTAATAATTATAAAAGTGCTGCTATTTACTTCGTTACACTCTATAACTAAGAATTAACCAACTTATCTTTACTTATTCTATAATTAAAATTTTATACACACATAATACATAGATTATTAAAAAAATTAATATGCTAAACTCCTAATTTATATAATTTTTTGTTATTGTCCTAATTATATAGTTTTTTTTCAATGAAACTCATTAATCGTGTGACTAAAAATACTGAACTATTTTAGTCACACGATTATATATTTTTAGTATAATTGGACCCCCTTAAAAATTGTTCTGGTTACATCACTAAGTAGAAGTTTCTATGTAACAATACTTAACAATATGTATTTAATGAAATGTTGAATCTATCAATTTTCACAGCAGTAAATAATAGGACTATGATTCCTAAAATGCTTCTTCAATTGTGTCATGTAATAAGAACAAAAATTGATTCTTGATGAAACTTATCCATGATGAATTGAAATCATATTTGTAACGTTCCATACAACAAATGTACAGCTTTCCATAAACAACGTAAATAAACGGACTTACAGTTTATATGCAGAGAAACTTTGCTTACAAATTGAATCTGATAAACACGAGAAACCGGATCATTCTGATTGCCTTTTCTATGTATGTACGAATACACAGAGTACGGGCTTTATCCATGAATTCTTCTGATGAACGAAAGTAGTATATTTCGTGGTTTCTCTCTGTGAGCGTTTTTCCCGATACTATGGAATCTCTATGATTCTTTTTCGCATCTGAAATAGAGAAACCACTTCTCTATTTATAGATAAAATCCCAACTTCCATCTATTTATAGGGTTAGTCCAAATTACACATTTGGTCTCTGTAATTTACACATAATTACAGTTTAGTCCCTGCCATTCTAAAATGTCATGGGCGGACCTAAAACCAACATCTCCCACTAGCACATGACAAGACATACTTTCATTGCGATTGAACATACATACTTCTTTCAATTCTTATTCAGTGAATTCACGCGACTAGTCACCGTAACGGTTAAACCTTTGAAGCTCTTCTTCATCGTTCCTCCTTGAGCGTAACCCGACATCCTCCTAGTCTATTTTCCATGATCACTAGTTTTCGACTCACTTTTGATCTCATGAAAACATTCATACACACTACATAACTTTTCCATGAAAAAGTATTGAGCTCGAGTGTTATATGATTAACAAGTGACATGTTACTGAAAATGTACTTCCTCTCTATAAAAAACCTTCCACTATATATCCAATGTTTATCTGAATGGTCCCTATATGCCCGTTCATTGCTAACGTAACCTGGTTTGGGGTTCTAATCAAGATAATCATTAGACATACCCTTCTTGTTATTTACAAGAGTCCTTAAGGGTGAATTGAAACTTATAGTTTCATTTGGGCCTCACATTAGGAAAGTTGAGATCAATTTTTTTCTTTCCATCCCTTGGTTGGCTTTTACACATATTACTAAAATATACCATAGTGTTAATCCATTTAGGATGTATGTTTTATAAACACTATGCGAAAGCATTTAGTCTCTAAATGCAACTCATGCATCATTACCTCAAGTCCATATTTAAGCCTTTCACAGGACAGCTTTCGGTATAAACAAAATTATGATATTACACATATCACATATGGAGTTTCTCACATCTCTATCTATACTTTTACCTATGAACACACCGCTCATAGTAAAAGATTCTTCTATGTGAGTAGATGCATTTTGTCAACATACTGAACTATATTCAATAGCTCTATGTGTATCGCTTTAAATAGTGAATGAATATGAACACAACAAATAAATCACATTCTATTCCAATAAAAATTACCAAAGTTATTACAACAGTTCAAAAACAACAACATGTTCCTATAACCTATGAAGGCCAAATTCCAAAATGTGTTTACTAAAAACATTTGGAGCTATTGGCTTCATTAACGAATCTGCAATCATTTCTCCAGTTGGAACATGCACTAAACTTATTTCACCTTGTGCTACTTTGTCTTTAACAAAATGATATTTTATATCGATATGCTTGCTTTTTCTATGATAACAAGGATTCTTGGAATAAGCTATCTATGCAGTGTTGTCAGAATAGATAGTAGTACATTTCCCTTTAGGTAATAAATCCAAAAGATCTATGAAGCGTTTTAACCAAACCGCTTCTTGTACTGCAACTACATATTCCGACTCCATAGTCGACAATGCCACGCAAGTTTGTTTCTTGCTACACCAGGAAATCGTACCATTTCCTAGAGTGATATACCCAGACGTGGACTTCCTCCCGTCTTTATCAGTTCCATAATCAGCATCTATATATCCCTTTAACTGCAGATCCTTTCCTTGGTACCAAAGGGAATAATTTGAAGTCCCCTTCAAATATCTTAATATCCTTTTCACTGCTGCCCAATGCTTCAAACCTAGATTTGCCTAATATCGGCTTGCGAGACCAACCGTAAAACTTATACCAGGTCGTGTACAAATCATAGCGTACATCAAGCTACCAATTGCACACCTATAAGGAATTCTCTCCATCTTTTTAGTCTCTTTTAGAGTCTTAGGACACATACTTGCATTTAGTTCCATACCTTTAGCAATAGGGGTTGGATCAGGATCACAGTGAGCCATACCAAACCGTTCTAAGATCTTATTAATATAGGTCTCTTATGAAAGAGCCAATAATCTCTTAGATCAATCTCTTGAGATCTTAACCCTAAGAATGTAATTGGCTTCTCCTAGATCCTTCATCTCAAAGTTAGAAGACAACCAAGTCTTTACTATCTTGAGTAAGGAAATGTCATTTCCTGCTAACAAAATATCGTCAACGTATAATGTTAGAATGACAAACTTCCCTATGTTTTCACGCTTAATGTAGACACACGAGTCTGCATTAATCACCTTAAATTGCATTGAAATAATCGCTTCATGGAAACGAAAATACCATTGTCTTGAAGACTGCTTAAGGCCATAAATTGATCTTTTCAACTTACAAACCTTATGTTCTTGACCCTTGACAACGAAACCTTCAAGTTAAACCATATAGCTTTCTTATTTCAGTTCATCATTTAAGAATGCAATCTGTACATCCATTTGATGTAATTCAAGGTCCATACATGTTACAAAAGCAAGTACTATTCTAATAGACGCGAAACGGACAATAGGTGAAAAAATCTCCTGATAGTCAATTCCTTCCTGTTGTGTGAACCACTTCGTAACCAGCCGACTCTTAGTCTGGATAGGTTTCCCATCCGCTGATCGCTTAATAGTATGTACCCACTTATTCCCAATGGCTTTATGCCCTTTGGGTATATCAACTAGTTCTCAAACTTTATTGACCCTCATTGACTCCATCTCACTTTCCATTTCTTTTATCCATTCTTCCTTTGCTGGAGATGCCAATAACTCTCTCATGTTAGTGGGACTGTCTTCAATTTGAGCTACGATCAAGAAAGCTTCACTATCAACTAAATGACGGTGTCACGAAACATTTCCTCTCTTTGATCGTCTCGGAGGTTCTGCTTCTTAATAAACGAATCTCATATATTCATTAAGATTTTGGGCAGAACTCCCACTGGGATCTATATCCATATTCACACTTGAATTTTGAACAAGACTCCCAATCAAATCAAGACCACTCAAGTTAGGGTCAGGATTACTCAAATCCGTTTGTGAAGTTTGAAAAACATCATTTTCCTCCCTTTCCCTTATGTCTTCAACTTCATTCCTCCCACTCGGATTAAGTGATCCTGAAGTTTCAGACTCTTGAGTTTCAAAGAATGTGAATTCTTTATCCACCTCTCCTAGCTTTGGAAATTCATTTTCTAAGAATGTGACATCTAGTGACTCAAATTCTGGTATTTGACCATTTTCATTCTCTCCCACTAGAACATATCCTTTTGAGAGATAAGGATATCTTATAAAGATACCTTTCTTACCACTAAGGCCTAGCTTGCCATGCTTGCTAGATGTGTCGTGAACATAGGTAGCACATGCCCATGGTCGTAAATGGTTCAAATTAGGCTTGCGGCTCATCCATAATTCATAAGGCGTGGTTTCAACGGACTTAGAAGGTACTCTATTGAGTACATATGTGGCAGTCAATAATGCGTCTCCCCAAAAGGAGATAGACAAATTTGCTTCAGCCATCATAGACCTTACCATCTCTAAGAGGGTTTGGTTTCTTCTTTCCACAACTTCATTTTGTTGTGGAGTTCTTGGTATGGACAACTGATGTTCAATACCTCTTTCATCACATAAAACTTTAAATTCCTCGGAGAGGTACTCTCTTCCCCGATCAGTCCTTAAAGCTTTGATTCTCTTATCTAGTTGATTTTCAACCAGAGCCATAAATGGTTTGAAACATGCTAATGCTTCAGATTTATGTGCAATCAAATAGACATGACCATATCTTGTATAGTCATCTATGAATGTAATGAAATAATACGCACCATGCCTTGCCCTAACATTCATTGGGCCACAGATGTCAGAATGGATTAGTTGCAATGGTTGGTTAGCTCGCATAGCTTTACCAAATGGTTTTATTGTTATTGTTCCTTTTAAGCAGCTTTCACAAGTTGGGAGATCTACTTTTGATAGATCAGCCAACAAACCTGCTTTGGCCAATCTTACTAAACGATGTTGACTGATGTGACTAAGATGTGACTAAGTCTCGCATGCCATATTTTTGAAACATTAACATTATCCACAAACGAGTTAAAACTATTATGACACATATAATTTGGATCCAAATCCAAAACAATAAAACCATCCAATAAATGTCCACCACCAAAGTAGATATTGTTCATAAAGAGACTAAAATTTTTCAATTCAAAAGATAACATGAATCCCAAATTCATGAGGGTAGAAACAGATATCAAGTCCCTTCGAATTCCATGAGCATAGAGGACATCTTTAAGAAATAGTGGTCGACCACCATTTGAGACCAACTGACAACAGACAATCCCTAAGACTTCCTCTTTAGAGTTGTTTCCCATGTATATCCACCTAGTTCCCTATGGAACACTGCGGAAATCTATAAAGGAATCACATTCCTTTGTTATATGGTTTGTGGCTCCTGAGTCTACAATCCATAAAGGACAAGATTCAGTTAGGAAAACATAACTTGAGACAAATGTATAACACTTATACAATTCGGTAACATTTACCTTAGGAGATTTGCAGTCTCTGGTAAAATGCCCCTTCTGTCTGCAATTATAACATTTCCCTCTAGAAATGTTAACCTCTTTCTTGCCCTTCTTTTGAACTAGAACATTGCCCGCCATTCCTTTTGCCTTTTTCTTGAAGAACCTCTTATTCTTTCCCTCGGACTTCGGACCATAACTCGAACTGGCCATGTGAACTTCAAATTTCATATTAAGAGAAGCCAAACAGTCTTCTTCCAGCTCAAGATGATGAACAACATCATCAAAGGTCTTAATATCATTGGCATGAGTGGGATGCAACTTCATATGCTCCCACCATTCGGCAGAGGACGTATCATAGCTTAAACTTTTTGTTCCTCGGTCAACTTATGACCAGCATCATGAAGCTCAGTAATCATATTAGACATTTCTCTTAAATGCCTCTTAATTGTGTGGTCAGCTATTTTCTTGTAAGTATCAAACTTGATACTTAAAGAACGGAGTTTTGTTAAGGAGACACCTCCAAAGTTTTCCTTAAGAGCATCCCACAGTTCTTTAGCTGTGTTGTATATGCGAAACTTTTTCACGATATCATCATCCATCGCACTAAGCATGATGATACGGTCAAACGAGTTCTTCCTCTTCCAAGTTTGATAAGCCTTAAGGTCCCTCCTTGCTTGACCGGTGTTACCCTTTTTAGGAGGAACCATAATCCTCTCCAGAGTGTCCAGAGCCTTTTGCTCTTCAATTATATATTGGACTTTCATAGCCCAGACTTCATAATTGTCACCGTTCAAATAAAGATCCTTATTTAGCTCAGCAACTATTGATTTCGAAGCAGCCATTGAAAAATTCTAAAAACAAAGTAGCACTAATAAGTAAGCGATACACCATATTTATTATAAGATCATTTAAACTAAAAATAGTGTTTGGTTCATGTAAAATCGAACACTATGCGCAATGCATAGAGTCACCATTTACACGGGCTAATACAAACACTATATCAGGTTTAAATTTCCAATAATAAATATTTCTATTTTAGTTTTGTTTTAGATTCCATGCTAATTTATTTAACATTCATACTTCTCTTACGTATAAGACTAATGAGTAGTATAACACTTAGTTATAGTCTCAAAATAAATAAATTAGAATAACTAAAACAACTAACCAAAATAACAATGCTTAACGAATAAACATTTTTATGATACCATAAAAAAAATCCAACATTTAATCAAAATTACAACCACTTGAAACAAATTTAGCACGAAGCTGTTCAATACAAAATTAAAAAACGAAATTAGCAAGAGAAAGAATGGAAACTAAAGAACTCAATCTTCATTTTCGGACCAATACTCCACATTGTGGTAATTTTCTGAAGTCATTGGGTCACCCTCGACATTAGTGTCGATCTGTTTCTCTTCATCCAGTTCAACTATCTCAATTTCTTTAGAGATGACTGGGATCATCTCTATGAACTTATAGTAGAGATCCAAAGGGATGTTCTCGACACCCTCAAAAACAGCATCCAGACAAGGGCGGCGAACCAATCTGTTACTTCTAAGTAACATGGTTCTAGGATTATGAGACAATTTAGCTCCTGTTTCAGCCAATTGTAATACAAACACTTTGCATTGGTACTCATATTCCTTTTCAGGAACTAATCCTTCAATGGAGTCCACCGCTTTGTCAAATATAGGGTTTTCACCATACCAGAATTTCTTAAAATGCTTTTCACGGAAAGCCTTTTTCGTAAATTTTAACATTTTAAATTGATCAGTACCAGAGGAAAATCCTTCTTTCTAGACAAGCTCTTGGATTTCCCGGTTTAACGCCATAACTCCAACAATATCCTCTTTTTCCAATGGAGGATACTGTTTAGAGAAAAGCTCATCTTTAAGTATTTGTATTGTCCTTGCCTCCTCCTGAGACTGGATCACCTTCGCCGTTTTTATGAAAGTTGCCATTTCTATAACACATATAGAAATAACAAAGACTTGTTAATGATCAACCAAAAATCAGTATATAAATACACAATAAATATACTGAATTTTCTTGAAATTTTAAACATAAATGAAGCATTTATACATAATAAATACTAGTAAATTTAGTTTAAAATATCAAATGAATTACAAAAATTCATCAAAATATACAAAAAATTCAAGAAAAATGTAAATTTTAATTCTAGAAAAAATTTGACGAAATTTGGACACCGGAAATGCCCGCACGCGCCTGTGAAAGGACTACCACAAGCGTCCACGCGCCGTCAAGCGCCACGCAAGACCAACTGCCTTATGTGACACGTGGCCACATGTGATTGGTGCTGATGTGGCACACCTGCCACGCGTCATCACCTGATTGGTTCAAAGTGTTGACGTGGCACACACATAACTGCTCTGCCACGTGTCATCATCTTATTGGTCCACTATGATGACATGTCATGCTGACGTGGCACATTCACAACAGCCTGCCATGTGTCGTCATGCTATTGGTCTATGTTTCTACCACGTGTGCCATTTGACTATTTCAAAACGGTTGACTCAGGACATGTGTCGACACGTAATTGTTTTCACTTTTCAACCATCAGAAAAACCGTCCAATTGTGCTTCGACATGTGTCTTCGAATCCAGATTCATCTCAACCGTCCCGCGACCAACTCCAGCTGCAATGGTGATGCATGTGGTCTACGCGCCGCCTTTTGGGGCTCCGTTGGCCATGAAATTTGAGATTCCGACTCGATTTTTCTTGCTGATTTCAGTGGTGTAATCAGATTTTCGAAAATTTGACAAAAATTTTTGACTCTATATACTGTTGGATCAAATACGGCATCGTTTTGACATGGAAATTCAATGCAAAAGCATATCAAAACGAAAAAAAACGTGTTCTATTCATGAATCACCAGAAATCAAGATTTGAACATATCAATCTTTGAACCTTATGGCTCTGATACCAATGAAATCATATTTGTAACGTTCGGTACAACAAATGTATAGATTTTTATAAACAACGTAAATAAACGGACTTACAGTTTATGTGCAGCGGAAACTTTGTTTACGGATTGAATCTGATAAACACGAGAAACCGGATCGTTCTGGTTGCCTTTTCTACGTATGTACGAATGCACAGAGTACGGGCTTTATCCGTGAATTCTTCCGACAAACAAAAGTAGTATGTTTCTTGTTTTCTCTCTGAGAGCTTTTTTCCCGATCTTATGGAATCTCTACGATTCTTTTTCTTATCTGAAAGAGAGAAACCACTTCTCTATTTATAGAGAAAATCCCAACTTCCATCTATTTATATGGTTAGTCCAAATTATATATTTGGTCCCTGTAATTTACATATAATTACAGTTTAGTCCCTACCATTCCAAAATGTCATGGGTGGACCTAAAACAACATGAATAAATTGATTTATTCTATATTTTGCAATTATATTTGGCTCGATGCAATTAGGAAAATTAATTCCACCACTAGTATTTATAATTTAGCTGAGTTACAAGAAAGACGAATTGATGAAAAAGAAAATAAAAGTTCATAGCAAATTTGGCCCAAAAAAAAGGAACTGGTTAAAGTACAAAATAAAGATTATTTTACTATATCTTGGTAGAAAATTTTGCCATGCGTAATTACATATGACAACACTGAATTGCTTGTCATAGTTTCCAAATCGGCGATATCTGCAACAGTTAATATTTATTTTGGGATTTGTTCTTTTATGTCTACTGTTTGTTCTCGTATGAGCTATTAGATGTAAGCTAATTAATTTTAGTGTTTAATAAATTATAATAAATTATTGTTCTTAAAATGTAAAAAAATTAATAGAGACATATATTTTAGATAAAAATAAAAAATAAGATTTACATATATATGTAAAAGTATAATTTATTATTTTAAAAAAAATTAAATTTGTAAAAACTAAATGAATATAAAAATTTTTCGTAAGTTTTTTGTGAAAAATTGTCATTTTTCTTGAAATAACTAAAGTTAAAACTAACCAACATCATATTTTATGTTGTTTGAAGCACAAGGTTAAAAAGCTTATAAAAAATAAAAGAAAAAAAGAAAAAACCTAATAGCCCTAATCAATTATTATGTTAAAATAATTTTGAGTAAGAATAAATGTAAAATATAAGTTTATACAAATTAAATAAGTATCCCAAATTAATTATTTTTTTGACTAACTTCTTGATCCTTTCTTTAGTGGATGAAGATGAGGTCCACCGGCTTTTCTTAAAAGAATTTTCTGTCAATTGAAAATTCCATCTCAATCAAAATTTACATGAAAGAATAAGAATTTTAATATAGACTTGAGAAATAATTGCATTTAAGTGGTGGATATCACGCCAAATTATTCATTATATATTTTTATAGAATGGTGGATAAATTGCCACGCAACCACAATCTTGTCCATGTCCCTCTTTCCTTGTACGACGTCATCTTTCGATTCTTTTCATAATAATTCGTATTTCTATATGGTTTTAAGCTATGTTGTTAAAATCGGATCAAATTAATCAACTAATTAAATCATGAATCAGTTAAGTATTTGAATGGTTTAATTATAAAAACTCGTTATATTTAAAAATCGAGTCAGACCGGTAGAATTGAGAGAAACGTTCGAACTAATAAACTGATCAAAATCTAATTTTTTAATCAAATATAAAATACGATATAGTTTTGTTAAACTAAAAAATAATAAATAATCATTATTAATTATATCGTTCCTCTTCCTCCCTTTTACAATTCATCTCTTTTTCAAAATCAAAATTCAAAAAATTAAGAACCCTAACTTTTCTCTTTTCCATCTGCGTTTCTGTATCAGAGTCTTTATTTATTACTAAAATTTGTTTATTTTTCATATCATCTAAAATATTTAATTGTGCTAATCTAGCTTCAATTGTATCCAATACAGAATCTTCTTTTTTGAGATTAATTTTAATTCCAGGTTCACAAGGTTTAAATATTGGTGTTTCTATTTTGGATGTAGAGGCTTGATTAGTTTTTGGTACTATTTTTGTGGAGATTGTACTACACATTCAACTCTGTTAAGTTGTTCAGAAATAGTATTTAATACTTGATTGGAATAATTGTTTTGACAAATTACTTGCATTATTTCTTTCGTTGGATTGTTTTCATTCATATCTATTTTTCTAAATGGTGTTCCAATAAATGTTTCATCATTTTTATTTATTAGTATACTTTATAAAGGTGGATGAATAGATACAACAGATTGGACAACTCATCAGCATTATTGGATAAATTCAGCAGCAGCTTGGACAACTCAGGAGCATTATTGAATAAACTCAGCAGAAACTTGGACAACTCAACACTTGCAACAGTAGCCACAGCAGGAGATATTTTATCTCTCTTTCTCTTCTTTTGGTTATTTAAGAAGTTATTTGGCGAGCCAGAAAGCACGCGAAGCTACACACAACAATAATCTAATTCTTCAATTTTTCAATACACTTAAATCTTATTTTATTCTTATTTTCAGAGACTCTCTCCTTCCCTCTTGGGCTCTTCTGAAAATCTTGTCCAGGAAAAAAAAATGATTCATAAACCCAAATCATTTCATTACAATTATCCAGGAAAGTCTCCTGATATAAACCCATAAATTGTTTATGGGTTCTTTTAGAAATAACAGGCACTTGATAAAATTTATAAAAGAAATAATAATGAAACCCATAAACCGAGACCTACAACAATTTGAGTTCAAAAGTTGCATCATGACCTTGAAACGAAAATCGAATCATAAAATCAAAAGAATACGAATAGTAAACGCTAGTGGAAAGAAATAATGCAAGAATTGAGTTTACTTTTGGGAAAACTAACTTTGTTAATTCAGTTTTATGAAACCAAATTAAAAATTAGAAATAGAAATTTTGATGAAAATGAATTTTTAAGAATAACACGAAAGTTTATTTGATATTCAGCTAAATCGTCTATATTCCATTCACAAACAGATTCACCATCATATCTAGCCTGCAGTATATCTTTTCTTTCTTCAAATTGTATATCAGGGGGTGTTGGTCTGGAATAATAATTTTTTGTTCTGAGCAAAGGAGTGTATGTATTAAATTTAATTTTTTGAATAAATTGTTCGTCTCTATTTTGATCAAATTGATTTACCAAATTTTCAATATCACTTATTTCAGTTTCTGTATCAGAATCTTTATTTATTACTAAAATTTGTTTATTTTTCATATCATCTAAAATATTTAATTGTGCTAATCTAGCTTCAATTTTATCCAATATAGAATCTTCTTTTTTGAGATTAATTTTAATTCCAGGTTCACAAGGTTTAAATATTGGTGTTTCTATTTTGGATGTAGAGGCTTGATTAGTTTTTGGTACTATTTTTTGTGGAGATTGTACTACACATTCAACTCTGTTAAGTTGTTCAGAAATAGTATTTAATACTTGATTGGAATAATTGTTTTGACAAATTACTTGCATTATTTCTTTCATTGGATTGTTTTCATTCATATCTATTTTTCTAAATGGTGTTCCAATAAATGTTTCATCATTATTATTTATTAGTAAACTTTCTAAAGGTGGATGAATAGATACAACAGATTGGACAACTCATCAGCATTATTGGATAAATTCAGCAGCAGCTTGGACAACTCAGGAGCATTATTGAATAAACTCAGCAGAAACTTGGACAACTCAACACTTGCAACAGTAGCCATAGCAGGAGATATTTTATCTCTCTTTCTCTTCTTTTGGTTATTTAAGAAGTTATTTGGCGAGCCAGAAAGCACGCGAAGCTACACACAACAATAATCTAATTCTTCAATTTTTCAATACACTTAAATCTTATTTTATTCTTATTTTCAGAGACTCTCTCCTTCCCTCTTGGGCTCTTCTGAAAATCTTGTCTAGGAAAAAAAAATGATTCATAAACCCAAATCATTTCATTACAATTATCCAGGAAAGTCTCCTGATATAAACCCATAAATTGTTTATGGGTTCTTTTAGAAATAACAGGCACTTGATAAAATTTATAAAAGAAATAATAATGAAACCCATAAACCGAGACCTACAACAATTTGAGTTCAAAAGTTGCATCATGACCTTGAAACGAAAATCGAATCATAAAATCAAAAGAATACGAATAGTAAACGCTAGTGGAAAGAAATAATGCAAGAATTGAGTTTACTTTTGGGAAAACTAACTTTGTTAATTCAGTTTTATGAAACCAAATTAAAAATTAGAAATAGAAATTTTGATGAAAATGAATTTTTAAGAATAACACGAAAGTTTATTTGATATTCAGCTAAATCGTCTATATTCCATTCACAAACAGATTCACCATCATATCTAGCCTGCAGTATATCTTTTCTTTCTTCAAATTGTATATCAGGGGGTGTTGGTCTGGAATAATAATTTTTTGTTCTGAGCAAAGGAGTGTATGTATTAAATTTAATTTTTTGAATAAATTGTTCGTCTCTATTTTGATCAAATTGATTTACCAAATTTTCAATATCACTTATTTCAGTTCTGTATCAGAATCTTTATTTATTACTAAAATTTGTTTATTTTTCATATCATCTAAAATATTTAATTGTGCTAATCTAGCTTCAATTTTATCCAATACAGAATCTTCTTTTTTGAGATTAATTTTAATTCCAGGTTCACAAGGTTTAAATATTGGTGTTTCTATTTTGGATGTAGAGGCTTGATTAGTTTTTGGTACTATTTTTTGTGGAGATTGTACTACACATTCAACTCTATTAAGTTGTTCAGAAATAGTATTTAATACTTGATTGGAATAATTGTTTTGACAAATTACTTGCATTATTTCTTTCGTTGGATTGTTTTCATTCATATCTATTTTTCTAAATGGTGTTCCAATAAATGTTTCATCATTATTATTTATTAGTATACTTTCTAAAGGTGGATGAATAGATACAACAGATTGGACAACTCATCAGCATTATTGGATAAATTCAGCAGCAGCTTGGACAACTCAGGAGCATTATTGAATAAACTCAGCAGAAACTTGGACAACTCAACACTTGCAACAGTAGCCATAGCAGGAGATATTTTATCTCTCTTTCTCTTCTTTTGGTTATTTAAGAAGTTATTTGGCGAGCCAGAAAGCACGCGAAGCTACACACAACAATAATCTAATTCTTCAATTTTTCAATACACTTAAATCTTATTTTATTCTTATTTTCGGAGACTCTCTCCTTCCCTCTTGGGCTCTTCTGAAAATCTTGTCTAGGAAAAAAAAATGATTCATAAACCCAAATCATTTCATTACAATTATCCAGGAAAGTCTCCTGATATAAACCCATAAATTGTTTATGGGTTCTTTTAGAAATAACAGGCACTTGATAAAATTTATAAAAGAAATAATAATGAAACCCATAAACCGAGACCTACAACAATTTGAGTTCAAAAGTTGCATCATGATCTTGAAACGAAAATCGAATCATAAAATCAAAAGAATACGAATAGTAAACGCTAGTGGAAAGAAATAATGCAAGAATTGAGTTTACTTTTGGGAAAACTAACTTTGTTAATTCAGTTTTATGAAACCAAATTAAAAATTAGAAATAGAAATTTTGATGAAAATGAATTTTTAAGAATAACACGAAAGTTTATTTGATATTCAGCTAAACCGTCTATATTCCATTCACAAACAGATTCACCATCATATCTAGCCTGCAGTATATCTTTTCTTTCTTCAAATTGTGTATCAGGGGGTGTTGGTCTGGAATAATAATTTTTTGTTCTGGGCAAAGGAGTGTATGTATTAAATTTAATTTTTTGAATAAATTGTTCGTCTCTATTTTGATCAAATTGATTTACCAAATTTTCAATATCACTTATTTCAGTTTCTGTATCAGAATCTTTATTTATTACTAAAATTTGTTTATTTTTCATATCATCTAAAATATTTAATTGTGCTAATCTAGCTTCAATTTTATCCAATACAGAATCTTCTTTTTTGAGATTAATTTTAATTCCAGGTTCACAAGGTTTAAATATTGGTGTTTCTATTTTGGATGTAGAGGCTTGATTAGTTTTTGGTACTATTTTTTGTGGAGATTGTACTACACATTCAACTCTGTTAAGTTGTTCAGAAATAGTATTTAATACTTGATTGGAATAATTGTTTTGACAAATTACTTGCATTATTTCTTTCGTTGGATTGTTTTCATTCATATCTATTTTTCTAAATGGTGTTCCAATAAATGTTTCATCATTATTATTTATTAGTATACTTTCTAAAGGTGGATGAATAGATACAACAGATTGGACAACTCATCAGCATTATTGGATAAATTCAGCAGCAGCTTGGACAACTCAGGAGCATTATTGAATAAACTCAGCAGAAACTTGGACAACTCAACACTTGCAACAGTAGCCATAGCAGGAGATATTTTATCTCTCTTTCTCTTCTTTTGGTTATTTAAGAAGTTATTTGGCGAGCCAGAAAGCACGCGAAGCTACACACAACAATAATCTAATTCTTCAATTTTTCAATACACTTAAATCTTATTTTATTCTTATTTTCAGAGACTCTCTCCTTCCCTCTTGGGCTCTTCTGAAAATCTTGTCTAGGAAAAAAAAATGATTCATAAACCCAAATCATTTCATTACAATTATCCAGGAAAGTCTCCTGATATAAACCCATAAATTGTTTATGGGTTCTTTTAGAAATAACAGGCACTTGATAAAATTTATAAAAGAAATAATAATGAAACCCATAAACCGAGACCTACAACAATTTGAGTTCAAAAGTTGCATCATGATCTTGAAACGAAAATCGAATCATAAAATCAAAAGAATACGAATAGTAAACGCTAGTGGAAAGAAATAATGCAAGAATTGAGTTTACTTTTGGGAAAACTAACTTTGTTAATTCAGTTTTATGAAACCAAATTAAAAATTAGAAATAGAAATTTTGATGAAAATGAATTTTTAAGAATAACACGAAAGTTTATTTGATATTCAGCTAAACCGTCTATATTCCATTCACAAACAGATTCACCATCATATCTAGCCTGCAGTATATCTTTTCTTTCTTCAAATTGTGTATCAGGGGGTGTTGGTCTGGAATAATAATTTTTTGTTCTGGGCAAAGGAGTGTATGTATTAAATTTAATTTTTTGAATAAATTGTTCGTCTCTATTTTGATCAAATTGATTTACCAAATTTTCAATATCACTTATTTCAGTTTCTGTATCAGAATCTTTATTTATTACTAAAATTTGTTTATTTTTCATATCATCTAAAATATTTAATTGTGCTAATCTAGCTTCAATTTTATCCAATACAGAATCTTCTTTTTTGAGATTAATTTTAATTCCAGGTTCACAAGGTTTAAATATTGGTGTTTCTATTTTGGATGTAGAGGCTTGATTAGTTTTTGGTACTATTTTTTGTGGAGATTGTACTACACATTCAACTCTGTTAAGTTGTTCAGAAATAGTATTTAATACTTGATTGGAATAATTGTTTTGACAAATTACATGAATTATTTCTTTCGTTGGATTGTTTTCATTCATATCTATTTTTCTAAATGGTGTTCCAATAAATGTTTCATCATTATTATTTATTAGTATACTTTCTAAAGGTGGATGAATAGATACAACAGATTGGACAACTCATCAGCATTATTGGATAAATTCAGCAGCAGCTTGGACAACTTAGGAGCATTATTGAATAAACTCAGCAGAAACTTGGACAACTCAACACTTGCAACAGTAGCCACAGCAGGAGATATTTTATCTCTCTTTCTCTTCTTTTGGTTATTTAAGAAGTTATTTGGCGAGCCAGAAAGCACGCAAAGCTACACACAACAATAATCTAATTCTTCAATTTTTCAATACACTTAAATCTTATTTTATTCTTATTTTCAGAGACTCTCTCCTTCCCTCTTGGGCTCTTCTGAAAATCTTGTCCAGGAAAAAAAAATGATTCATAAACCCAAATCATTTCATTACAATTATCCAGGAAAGTCTCCTGATATAAACCCATAAATTGTTTATAGGTTCTTTTAGAAATAACAGGCACTTGATAAAATTTATAAAAGAAATAATAATGAAACCCATAAACCGAGACCTACAACAATTTGAGTTCAAAAGTTGCATCATGATCTTGAAACGAAAATCGAATCATAAAATCAAAAGAATACGAATAGTAAACGCTAGTGGAAAGAAATAATGCAAGAATTGAGTTTACTTTTGGGAAAACTAACTTTGTTAATTCAGTTTTATGAAACCAAATTAAAAATTAGAAATAGAAATTTTGATGAAAATGAATTTTTAAGAATAACACGAAAGTTTATTTGATATTCAGCTAAACCGTCTATATTCCATTCACAAACAGATTCACCATCATGTCTAGCCTGCAGTATATCTTTTCTTTCTTCAAATTGTGTATCAGGGGGTGTTGGTCTGGAATAATAATTTTTTGTTCTGGGCAAAGGAGTGTATATATTAAATTTAATTTTTTGAATAAATTGTTCGTCTCTATTTTGATCAAATTGATTTACCAAATTTTCAATATCACTTATTTCAGTTTCTGTATCAGAATCTTTATTTATTACTAAAATTTGTTTATTTTTCATATCATCTAAAATATTTAATTGTGCTAATCTAGCTTCAATTTTATCCAATACAGAATCTTCTTTTTTGAGATTAATTTTAATTCCAGGTTCACAAGGTTTAAATATTGGTGTTTCTATTTTGGATGTAGAGGCTTGATTAGTTTTTGGTACTATTTTTTGTGGAGATTGTACTACACATTCAACTCTGTTAAGTTGTTCAGAAATAGTATTTAATACTTGATTGGAATAATTGTTTTGACAAATTACTTGCATTATTTCTTTCGTTGGATTGTTTTCATTCATATCTATTTTTCTAAATGGTGTTCCAATAAATGTTTCATCATTATTATTTATTAGTATACTTTCTAAAGGTGGATGAATAGATACAACAGATTGGACAACTCATCAGCATTATTGGATAAATTCAGCAGCAGCTTGGACAACTCAGGAGCATTATTGAATAAACTCAGCAGAAACTTGGACAACTCAACACTTGCAACAGTAGCCACAGCAGGAGATATTTTATCTCTCTTTCTCTTCTTTTGGTTATTTAAGAAGTTATTTGGCGAGCCAGAAAGCACGCGAAGCTACACACAACAATAATCTAATTCTTCAATTTTTCAATACACTTAAATCTTATTTTATTCTTATTTTCAGAGACTCTCTCCTTCCCTCTTGGGCTCTTCTGAAAATCTTGTCTAGGAAAAAAAAATGATTCATAAACCCAAATCATTTCATTACAATTATCCAGGAAAGTCTCCTGATATAAACCCATAAATTGTTTATGGGTTCTTTTAGAAATAACAGGCACTTGATAAAATTTATAAAAGAAATAATAATGAAACCCATAAACCGAGACCTACAACAATTTGAGTTCAAAAGTTGCATCATGATCTTGAAACGAAAATCGAATCATAAAATCAAAAGAATACGAATAGTAAACGCTAGTGGAAAGAAATAATGCAAGAATTGAGTTTACTTTTGGGAAAACTAACTTTGTTAATTCAGTTTTATGAAACCAAATTAAAAATTAGAAATAGAAATTTTGATGAAAATGAATTTTTAAGAATAACACGAAAGTTTATTTGATATTCAGCTAAACCGTCTATATTCCATTCACAAACAGATTCACCATCATATCTAGCCTGCAGTATATCTTTTCTTTCTTCAAATTGTGTATCAGGGGGTGTTGGTCTGGAATAATAATTTTTTGTTCTGGGCAAAGGAGTGTATGTATTAAATTTAATTTTTTGAATAAATTGTTCGTCTCTATTTTGATCAAATTGATTTACCAAATTTTCAATATCACTTATTTCAGTTTCTGTATCAGAATCTTTATTTATTACTAAAATTTGTTTATTTTTCATATCATCTAAAATATTTAATTGTGCTAATCTAGCTTCAATTTTATCCAATACAGAATCTTCTTTTTTGAGATTAATTTTAATTCCAGGTTCACAAGGTTTAAATATTGGTGTTTCTATTTTGGATGTAGAGGCTTGATTAGTTTTTGGTACTATTTTTTGTGGAGATTGTACTACACATTCAACTCTGTTGAGTTGTTCAGAAATAGTATTTAATACTTGATTGGAATAATTGTTTTGACAAATTACTTGTATTATTTCTTTTGTTGGATTGTTTTCATTCATATCTATTTTTCTAAATGGTGTTCCAATAAATGTTTCATCATTATTATTTATTAGTATACTTTCTAAAGGTGGATGAATAGATACAACAGATTGGACAACTCATCAGCATTATTGGATAAATTCAGCTGCAGCTTGGACAACTCAGGAGCATTATTGAATAAACTCAGCAGAAACTTGGACAACTCAACACTTGCAACAGTAGCCACAGCAGGAGATATTGTATCTCTCTTTCTCTTCTTTTGGTTATTTAAGAAGTTATTTGGCGAGCCAGAAAGCACGCGAAGCTACACACAACAATAATCTAATTCTTCAACTTTTCAATACACTTAAATCTTATTTTATTCTTATTTTTAGAGACTCTCTCCTTCCCTCTTGGGCTCTTCTGAAAATCTTGTCCAGGAAAAAAAAATGATTCATAAACCCAAATCATTTCATTATAATTATCCAGGAAAGTCTCCTGATATAAACCCATAAATTGTTTATGGGTTCTTTTAGAAATAACAGGCACTTGATAAAATTTATAAAAGAAATAATAATGAAACCCATAAACCGAGACCTACAACAATTTGAGTTCAAAAGTTGCATCATGATCTTGAAACGAAAATCGAATCATAAAATCAAAAGAATACGAATAGTAAACGCTAGTGGAAAGAAATAATGCAAGAATTGAGTTTACTTTTGGGAAAACTAACTTTGTTAATTCAGTTTTATGAAACCAAATTAAAAATTAGAAATAGAAATTTTGATGAAAATGAATTTTTAAGAATAACACGAAAGTTTATTTGATATTCAGCTAAACCGTCTATATTCCATTCACAAACAGATTCACCATCATATCTAGCCTGCAGTATATCTTTTCTTTCTTCAAATTGTGTATCAGGGGGTGTTGGTCTGGAATAATAATTTTTTGTTCTGGGCAAAGGAGTGTATGTATTAAATTTAATTTTTTGAATAAATTGTTCGTCTCTATTTTGATCAAATTGATTTACCAAATTTTCAATATCACTTATTTCAGTTTCTGTATCAGAATCTTTATTTATTACTAAAATTTGTTTATTTTTCATATCATCTAAAATATTTAATTGTGCTAATCTAGCTTCAATTTTATCCAATACAGAATCTTCTTTTTTGAGATTAATTTTAATTCCAGGTTCACAAGGTTTAAATATTGGTGTTTCTATTTTGGATGTAGAGGCTTGATTAGTTTTTGGTACTATTTTTTGTGGAGATTGTACTACACATTCAACTCTGTTGAGTTGTTCAGAAATAGTATTTAATACTTGATTGGAATAATTGTTTTGACAAATTACTTGTATTATTTCTTTTGTTGGATTGTTTTCATTCATATCTATTTTTCTAAATGGTGTTCCAATAAATGTTTCATCATTATTATTTATTAGTATACTTTCTAAAGGTGGATGAATAGATACAACAGATTGGACAACTCATCAGCATTATTGGATAAATTCAGCTGCAGCTTGGACAACTCAGGAGCATTATTGAATAAACTCAGCAGAAACTTGGACAACTCAACACTTGCAACAGTAGCCACAGCAGGAGATATTGTATCTCTCTTTCTCTTCTTTTGGTTATTTAAGAAGTTATTTGGCGAGCCAGAAAGCACGCGAAGCTACACACAACAATAATCTAATTCTTCAACTTTTCAATACACTTAAATCTTATTTTATTCTTATTTTTAGAGACTCTCTCCTTCCCTCTTGGGCTCTTCTGAAAATCTTGTCCAGGAAAAAAAAATGATTCATAAACCCAAATCATTTCATTATAATTATCCAGGAAAGTCTCCTGATATAAACCCATAAATTGTTTATGGGTTCTTTTAGAAATAACAGGCACTTGATAAAATTTATAAAAGAAATAATAATGAAACCCATAAACCGAGACCTACAACAATTTGAGTTCAAAAGTTGCATCATGATCTTGAAACGAAAATGGAATCATAAAATCAAAAGAATACGAATAGTAAACGCTAGTGGAAAGAAATAATGCAAGAATTGAGTTTACTTTTGGGAAAACTAACTTTGTTAATTCAGTTTTATGAAACCAAATTAAAAATTAGAAATAGAAATTTTGATGAAAATGAATTTTTAAGAATAACACGAAAGTTTATTTGATATTCAGCTAAACCGTCTATATTCCATTCACAAACAGATTCACCATCATATCTAGCCTGCAGTATATCTTTTCTTTCTTCAAATTGTGTATCAGGGGGTGTTGGTCTGGAATAATAATTTTTTGTTCTGGGCAAAGGAGTGTATGTATTAAATTTAATTTTTTGAATAAATTGTTCGTCTCTATTTTGATCAAATTGATTTACCAAATTTTCAATATCACTTATTTCAGTTTCTGTATCAGAATCTTTATTTATTACTAAAATTTGTTTATTTTTCATATCATCTAAAATATTTAATTGTGCTAATCTAGCTTCAATTTTATCCAATACAGAATCTTCTTTTTTGAGATTAATTTTAATTCCAGGTTCGCAAGGTTTAAATATTGGTGTTTCTATTTTGGATGTAGAGGCTTGATTAGTTTTTGGTACTATTTTTTGTGGAGATTGTACTACACATTCAACTCTGTTGAGTTGTTCAGAAATAGTATTTAATACTTGATTGGAATAATTGTTTTGACAAATTACTTGTATTATTTCTTTTGTTGGATTGTTTTCATTCATATCTATTTTTCTAAATGGTGTTCCAATAAATGTTTCATCATTATTATTTATTAGTATACTTTCTAAAGGTGGATGAATAGATACAACAGATTGGACAACTCATCAGCATTATTGGATAAATTCAGCTGCAGCTTGGACAACTCAGGAGCATTATTGAATAAACTCAGCAGAAACTTGGACAACTCAACACTTGCAACAGTAGTCACAGCAGGAGATATTTTATCTCTCTTTCTCTTCTTTTGGTTATTTAAGAAGTTATTTGGCGAGCCAGAAAGCACCCGAAGCTACACACAACAATAATCTAATTCTTCAATTTTTCAATACACTTAAATCTTATTTTATTCTTATTTTCAGAGACTCTCTCCTTCCCTCTTGGGCTCTTCTGAAAATCTTGTCCAGGAAAAAAAAATGATTCATAAACCCAAATCATTTCATTACAATTATCCAGGAAAGTCTCTTGATATAAACCCATAAATTGTTTATGGGTTCTTTTAGAAATAACAGGCACTTGATAAAATTTATAAAAGAAATAATAATGAAACCCATAAACCGAGACCTACAACAATTTGAGTTCAAAAGTTGCATCATGATCTTGAAACGAAAATCGAATCATAAAATCAAAAGAATACGAATCAAACTTAACAATTTATAACTCAAAGGCTTGAAATCCAGAGAAAAGAAAGTTGGAAAATAGAAGACAACGTGTATATGTCGCGATTCTCTTGGCCGGAAGACGAACTCGGACCATTATCGAATGACGGCCGAGGGCAAAGGAGAATCAGAACTGGGTACAGAAACCGATGACTCGAACTGGCTTCCGATCTGGAGATCCGGCAAAGGCAGAGGCAAAGGCGGCGAGACGAAGAGAGAACTGTCAAGCCATAGGCGATGGCGAGGGAAACAGAGGACGACCATGAAAACGGCGATGAATCGACAAGAGGACGACGGCAGATCGAGATTCTGAACGGTGGACTCAGCGGCGGCGACAGAAGAAAGAGGGAGAGAAGGGCAAAAGCCTCGGAATCGGAAGGACTTTTTATTTTTTTGAAGCTCAGATTGCTCTCTCAACCATTTGTCCATATTCGATTTACTTTTCAACTACAAAATTCACCAATTCATTCCTTTTACTAATAAAAAATCAGCGAATTGATCCCTCTTACGTGAACAATTAATGGTTTTTGTTAATGAGTGGATCCAATTGACTATCATGCCAAATTTTCTAACTAGTGTAAAAAAAAAGAGATTCAACGTATGAAAATTTGTCTTTCTTCTTTTATTTCATTCGTCAACTATTATAATTAAAATTTCCAAATTTAAACCTTCTTCCTTCTTCTTTTATTTATCAACAGCAGTTTGAATTGCGATTCACTGAACCCTAAAAATTGATCAATCATTCTTTATCCTTTTACAATTCCTATCTTCTTTATCATCCTTAGAATAATAATAAATTCCGTACGTTGGATACATTTTTTTTACACTAGTTAAAAAATCTGATATAACAATCACTTGGGTCGACTAGTTAACGGAAGCTATCCATCGTCTACGCATAAGGGATTAGTTCGTTATTTTTTATTAATAGAGGGAGTGAATTGGTGAATTTTGTAATTAAGGGAATAAATTAAATATCAACGTATAATTGAGAGGGTAATTTTGACTTTAAGCTTCTTTGTTAGACGAGACTTAATTACAGTTAGTTGCTTATATATTTTTAGTTTTTATCAAGTAAAGTAATAATTTTATAATTAAACTAATGATTAAATAAATAAAAATAGTTTTTGGACAAGATTGTTCTTGCCACGTTATCGCAAGAAACGAAGTTAAGTGGAGTTCTTTGGTTTTGCAAACGGTGATAAATAGAATCCTTTTGCAAAAGAAAAAACCTACGGTCCTCATTTTTTCATTGAGTGTAAACACACACACACACACACACACACACATATATATATATATAATTAGCTCTAGAACATTTATTTAATGTAAATAAATTTCATGGAGATAGCACTTTTATATATTTAATTATTACCTTGGTGATTTTATATATTAACTTATTTGATGGTTTATTGATTTTGTCTATTTATATATATAAATTTATGTTATACATTTAATTTCTTTTTTTGAAAAATAAAAAAAAATTGGTTCAACCAGTGTCAAACCGGTTAAACTTGTCGAACCGTGCACCAATAGCTTTACCAGTACGCTGTCCGGTCTAGCTACCAAAACAATGATTTTAAAACACTAGAGCTAAATATTAGGCGGCGCACCACTTCTCTTACAAATCAAAAGCTAAAACATACATCAATGAAAGTTGGCTTCATTAGTAAAAACAACATTCACTTACCTAATGTTTAGTTAGATGGAAGAGTGGAAGGACCTCCAACCAGACATACCTTCGCGTTAGAGATTTTGAGTTTGATTATTAATACATGTGAAAAATTTTAATTGATAAAGAGTACACTATAAGGTGTCTGATCAATTTCGAACCGAGTAATCATATATACTTATATATATAAAAGCTAAACCTTCAAATGGGAATGTAACTCCTATATAAAAGGATTAGCTCCCAAGCTTGATTCATCTAATCTCTCAGCTCTTTTTCTTATTCCATTTTTTTTTCGAGAATCATTACTTAGGCATCAAAGTGTCCATAACTTTTTTATTTTCTTGGTGTTCTGACAAGAAGATTTGGCCAACCAATCAGCAAACATCCTATGTTCCAATGGATTTTTCCCTCGGCTAACTTGACCATCATAGTAGTAAATACATCATCCACAACAGCCCATACCATCAAAGGAACACAAGAATCATGTACCAGTAGCGTGATGGTCGCTCTAAGACCAGAGGATGCCAACAAATGTACAACTCAGAACCTATTCAACTAGCTTCAAGCACCAGCAGCTACGCCAAGCATTGGAGTAACTTCAGCGTTTGAATCCCTAATAAGCGATGCCACACCCCTTTGGACAATCATACGTGGAGGTTTGATGGTAGCCGTGTAGGGAGAATACCTTTTTCAACTCCATAGCAATAATTTAGACTCCCCCCGAATTACGAGCCCCTAGTGACAACATAGCCACAAGTAGCAGCCACACTTACAACACAGTAGGCCCAAACCTATAACAACAAGAAATTCAATTTCCATTACCAGTCCATCCACATGCAATGTTCTCTTCACTGCAAAAATCCCAACAAAACTACATGTCATGAGGGCGAGCGACACTAGGTAACATGAACATGTAGAGTGCATCAGCGTACGGAGCAGACATGACGAACATACTATGACTTATATTTTATTGCATTACTGGAGCAATATTGCAGTGGACTGAAATAACAAAGACTTCATTACAAATTAGACAACAAACTAACTAATCATTTTCATCATTCTTTGCATAAGACAAACATTTAAGAATTCCAAGAACCTAACTTACCTTAAGCTAAGCTCGCAGGCTTAGCTAGAAAACGGAACAGGAGCTGACTTTGAAACAAACTAAAGATATTAGTAACAACACATTGATAGAGATGGATGATGATCTCAGCAACGACCAACTTAGTTCCCCTCACAAATAATGATAGTTAGAACACTTTTGTCAAAGGAACAAAGAAGTAAAAGCAAATTGCAAATAAATAGGTTGTCATTTTTTAGGTAGACCTTTACTAGATGACTAAGCCCTGAATTTAGAAAAGAACTAATTACAAAAAGTAAGGATCAATTTTTGAACAATTGGAATAACTGTAAATAAATACAAATGGAAAAAAAGTATCCACGACAAAAGAAGAGATCAGAAGGCACTATGTTTTTCATTAGAGTCGCAAAGTTAGTAGTCAAATTTAAAAATGTAACTTCCTTCTCGCTATAGATATGAAGCCCAAGGTGGGATTGAATCAATCTTTCATTTTGTTTGTCAGTTCCAAAGAAGCCAAACTTACTTGAAGGGTAAGATCGATGGAAGACAAAGTTTCTGTTGAATCAAGTTTCGATTATAACAACCAGTAGATTGAAGATTGAAGAAGATAAAAGGAGTATTAATTACTTTAGTAATTAAATTAAGATTAACAAATAAATATCTTAACGAGTCAATTACAAAGTATATATCATTATGGAAATAATGACATATTACAATTGAAAATGTTGGATGACTTTACAAAAGAAGATAGAAGAATGGAGTTAAAAAGCTACATTACTTTAGGAGACTAAAAATATTTTCAGATAATCTTTTAAGAAGGCTTTAGTAGACTGAACACAGTATAACAGACATTTTTAGTATACAAAGAATTCTATTATAACTAGCTAGTTACCGAATACTGAAGGAATGCAAAAGTTTTATCCAAAAGGCTTCAATAGACTATGCACTACATAACAACTAGTTCCAAAAGACTTAATATATATGAAAAAGGTGCTTTAATAGACTACACAATGAATAATGACTAGCTCTAGTAGGTTAAAGATATATCAACAAGCAACTTCAATTTACTAAACATCATTAGAGAATTTAGGAGACAACTCCAATAACTTTTTTCACTTGTGTCTAACAACTAGTTGTTCAATTGCCTATAAAGAAGCTAAGACAACATTCACAAGTGTGGAGAATATATACAAATCACATATACCAACTATGAGCATGGATTTTTCAGACCTCAGTGATGAAAACCAAATTAGTTATTATTTACATTGGGTTTTCTACAAGAATCGGTTCGAAGGATGAAGAGGGCACTGAATCAGCTTAGGAATGAACTCGAGAATTTTCCAAGAGATTAATAGCCCAAACATTATTTTTAGAAAGAGTCGTACGACTCTTGTCTAGATCCCAAGGCTTTAAATAAAGTCGTACGACTTTATAAGAAGACGGGTTAAGTCGTGAAACTAAATTTACAAATTGATATTCTGACCAAAAAAATATATGGCTCTAATATATAGCGGTACGACTCTCAACTATAATCGTACGGCTCATCCCTTAAAAATTCAAGTTGTACAGCTTTAATCCCTGGAGACAAAAGAAAAAAACTTGCCTAGA
The DNA here is from genome assembly GCA_039660915.1 of Euphorbia tirucalli. Classification (NCBI taxonomy): domain Eukaryota; kingdom Viridiplantae; phylum Streptophyta; class Magnoliopsida; order Malpighiales; family Euphorbiaceae; genus Euphorbia; species Euphorbia tirucalli. The sequence goes on along the minus strand of CM077639.1, from coordinate 54,961,354 downwards.
ATGGGCAGGAGAGAAAGGATAAAAATTTAAGACCTTGAACTGGAGGCAGATAAGAAAGGAGAGGTAGGAAAGGAATGAGGATGGGAAAGGAATGAGGACGACTTTAGCAATAACAAAAAAGAATACCTTAGCAACCAGAGAGGAGGAGGGAGCAAAAAGCAAAGAAAGCGAGAGAAAGTTAGAGAGCTAGAGAGGGAAAAGAAAACCACATTCTACATTCTCTCCATCATCCTAAATCTTCATTTCCAAGTTCAAACACTAACCATCCTAGCCTTGAACCATCCAACTTCCATCCTTTATCTTTGGTTCGTAATCTCAGGGATGATTCAGGACGTAAACAAGCTCATTTAGGACCAACCGTCATTCTCAAAATTGACTTCAGAAACTCAAAGTACTAGATACAAGCAACAAAGGTAACTTCTGAGAGGCCCTAAATCTTTTTTACTGCTTTATCGGTTGCATTTTGTTATTTATTTGATGATTTTCACTCAAAAATGAAACTGCTCTTTTTTGAAGATTGGACCGTACGGCTCTGTTCTTCACCAAAGGAGAGCCGTACGACTCTAATCTTTAAGAACAACTCCATGCAAAATTAATCTTCGAACCAAACTTATTTTTCAAACATTAGAGCCATACGACTCATTTCTTAGTGACTAGAGCCGTATGGCTCTCATTTGAATCGTACTTCTCTATTCTTCGTTCTAGTTCGATTTTCTGATGAATCAGTGAGATTTCGCCCAAAAGAAGGCTAAATAGCTAAACTCATGTGAAGAAGAAATTTTCTGGAACTTTATATTTTGATAAAAAAAAATATATAAATAAAAACATGTCTTCCTTTGAACGTTGATCTCTCAACCTGTGGTCCTTTTGAAGGATGGGACGAGTCGATGAAGTGTTGAATCCAATATTCAAAATTTTGGTTTATTTTAGCAAAATTTTCGCCTAATATAATTCATCACATGAATTAAACATTCATAGGATCGTCTATTCTAATTTATAATCATCAAATATAATTCCCGGGATTGAAATTAATAACCTACCTTTAATACACTATATACAAAATATTACATAATGTACCAAATATTACACCTCTAGTAAGTCCACACGAGGATTTTTGCTCAAACTTTTAATTTCTGCTCTTGAGTTAAGACACAAAAACCTTTTCCTTAAAATATTTAAGCCTTTTCGCCGTACATATATGATATATCCTTCACAAGTATATATCAATATACATTAACTTGAAAAAAACTTTAAAAAGCTTATATCTTCCAATACATACATGTATATCTATATATATAAATGTATGCCAGAGAATTGGGTTAAGATGTCCTATTAACCATTTCAATTACATGTTCATATGACACATAGTGTCCTACTAATCCACCATCCCTTATTACAAGTAGGGCACGTAGTGTCCTACTAGTCATCTTTCTTTTTCTTTTTCTTTTTCTTTTTTAAAATAATAATAATAATAATAATAATAATAATAATAATAATATAAGTAAACTATTATTTATATATAATAAAATAATAATTAATTAACAACTTAATTAATTTCGATTATATTCCACAAGCGTCTATTACTTCCAATCATCGTATTAATTTGAGCAAGAACAATTTGGTTAAATTTCAAGATATGTTAGAGTCTTTGTTCATAACAAATTTAATCTTATAATTTATCATTTAATTGAATTCACAATTCAATTAATTAATTAATCATTTATAATCTAGAGCATTAAACTCTTGGGTGTGTGGCTTCTTAGGTTCACATATAATTGACAATAAGGAATAAAAACTCTTTCCTAAAAATAATATTCTATATCTCATATCTTATATTACTTTTAGTTCCTTAACGATCAGGGTTAATGCCTAGCATAACATGCCCCGACGTTTAATTAGAAATGAATAAATTCAATATCTATTAAATGAACCATGATTATTAATTATTATACACTTGAGTCTTTTTATTACAAGATCCCGATCTTGACTAGGTTCATGGTTTGTCAAAATCGTAATTGTCAATATATTATGACTTTCACCACCAATAATTGTTTTCTGTTAAATCTTACACACCTGGCGAGGAATTTATTTATCGAAGAATAATTAATAAAAGTCATTTGATCTTTCCCTATTCATGTAGGGCAACGAAATCCTATCTTAGCTGACCTTTTGTCACATTACATAATACGATAAGGCCATAACATGTGTATCACCAAATATGGCTAACATGTTGAAAAACAATAATAAATCTGAATATGTCATGTAAGAACAATTAGGTTGCTTCAAGTCAGAGGACTATATTTACTATTATGATCTAAATGACAAATGATTGACAAGTCAAGAAACCCCATGTCATTGTCATTTAATGCCACAGTTCTGTCAACTCATCTCTATGAGTACCTACATTTTCATTTTGATATCTCATATCAAGTAGTATGAGATTCACCACTTCTCTAAGAAAATGAATAGATGTAATGGTCTATGAATTAATGATTTCCACTTAATAATTCTTATGACCATGAACATTTGAAGTATATTATTCCTAAGAAAAAATCCATCTCATATTCTCAAACTTCTTGAGAATAGATTTTTCTTCAATAATAATATTAGGACAAATATTTACGAACATATGACTAATAAATATGACAATATGAAAGCAAACATTTTATTTATTGCCAACAAATATTTACAATATATATACAATTTATGGCACTAGTGCATATATCACTAACACCTTTGTAAGAAATAGTTCCTGGCAGTCCCACTACACCACGTCGCATGATCACACACATGCAATCTCGCTCCCTAAAGCCACAACAATTTCATGCAAAATATTGTTGCCCAAAAAATTAAACCCATAAGTTTCTCTCAAGCCTTCAAAATTGCAAAATGGAATCAATCTATGTAAGAGGAGTATAATTCTCTCATTGCAAACGATACCTAAAAATTGGTTCCCTTTTCAGGTAAGCAAAATTTAGTTGGATGTCGATGGGGGTTTTAAATTAAACGCCATTCGGATCAATGGCGGTACTAGGACATGTTGTTACAGCGGCCAAGTACTAAAAGACTAATTTAAATAAATTAAAGTAAACATATGCTTACTACTGTATGTTGTACAATAAAAGTGAATGATATAATATTTTATTTAAATTGTAATTTCGTTCCTTAAGAGCAACAAACTCATCAAGTAACATATCTAAATCAAACTCTTTACCAATTTGTTCTTCTATGTAAACAATCAAACTACAACAAGAAATTCATCCTGCATCCTATTTTGAAGTCTTTTCTTCACAATTTTCATAGCTGAAAAAGCTTGTTCCATAGTTGCTGTTGACACAAGAAGAGTCAAAATAAGTCGAATCAATCTATCAACAAGATAATAAGTCTCTGACTTTTTTTGTCACTGCTAAGGCTTGGCATAACTCTAAAATAAATGACAAATTTTGAAAACTTGTGTAATTGGGTATATCCATTTCAAAATGACTCAACTGAGTTTCAAATTGATTCGCTCTTGCTCAGTAAAATCAAGATAGTAATATGTTTCTACTAAATCATAATTATGACCAATATTAAAAGATTTATAACCATTCTGAGGATCCAAAGATGCACTCAAGGTAAAAAGGTCTATTACCTTTTCATTAAACCTATTATCTAGTTCTTGAAGCTGAAAGTCTATAGCATCATTAAAGATGCAAAGCGATAATGATGCTCAATAGTTATATGATCTTTTTCATGGCGACTTCTACCTTCAAAATACCGAGAACTAAAATCAGGAACATCAATATAATGTTTTTAGAAAAAAATTCATGACATCCTTAAGTAATCTATCCCATCCATCTGCTCTTAATTTCTAAAGAATTGGATTTATACTAGCAACTAATTGCATGGCATTCACTATATCTTGAGAATTTTGCTGTAAAGCTTGATAAAGAATGTTGGTGACAACCATTATTTCTTTCATTAAGTGCATATTGAAAATAAACTCAAAAGAAGTCATCATTTTATAAATTGCTCGTGCATTTCCTCGATTTGAAAAATCAGAGCCATCTTATTTTATATTTTCAAGCACTACACAAGTGGCATTATACATTCTAACAAGACTAAAAATAAAGTCTAATATTATCAACACGTCTTAATGTGCCAATTGGATTAGCACCTTTTCCAATTTCAAGTTCACCAAGAGATAACATCCATTCAATTTTAGATTGTTGTGCACCACGTAACTCATTATTGCATTTACAAGAAGAAATAACAGTATTAATAACGAATGTTAAGTTTAAAAAAATCATGAATATGAGGTGCCTCTCTAGTAGTTGTAACTAATGCCAACTATAGACAATGAGCCAAGCAGTGTACATAATAAGCATGAGGGCATTCATTTAAAAGCAATGCTTTAAGACCTTTCCATTCACCTTGCATATTACTAGCACCATCGTAGCCTTGACCATGAATATTTTGAATATCAAGGCCATGTTGAGAAAGAATAGAAGATTGCTTTATTTTTTAAAGTCAAAGTTGAAGTTTCTTTAACATGAGCAATATCAAGGCACGATATGAGTGGACGACATTTTTACGTACATGAAACGCGATGAAGCGAACCTATGAGTTTTTACAAAGTATGAGGTTTTTGTAATAATAAATATAAAATGAAATACATTTTTTTGAAACGATTTTCATAAAAGATTGGAGATCAAAATCCCAAAGAAAATATAGGAGTCACCACCTGGCTCAGCTGAACCTGAAAATTTAGGTATAGCTGAAACCTAGTGAGGGCCACTATACCTTCCAGAGATCTAGGTTCGGACGAGTTAGTTACTTGTTATCTAATTAAAATAAAAGCTTCAACAACCAAATTATAACATTTTATGAAACTAAACTGGTTTTATTTAGAGCATACGAAGTTCATGCAAGGTACAGACAGCAGTAAATAAATTAATTATATAGACCAAATCACATAAACTACCCTAGGGGAGATATATGAATCAAATAGGGAATAGAGGTACAATCGCCTAAAATAAATGAATTTATCTATGCAATAATAAAACATAAACATACATCAAATGCTGCAAAACAGACATTAGTACATGAATAATTGTATGTAGGACTCAATCAAGACAAAATAGGATAAAAATAAGCCGGAGTCATGTATTTAGAGGGGATAGCCAGAGAGACTCGACAAATCTCACCAACTAGACTTGGAAAATATTTTGAAACATCCTTGTATTGATTTTGAAAAAATGGTTTTGAAAACGATTTTTCCAGTTAATTATTTAACATGGTAAGTGGGTTAGATTTCAGGAAACTAGGTTTCCATCGTTGTTCTGTTCTAATACATGCTTCTGGAATATAAATCTATGGTTCAAATGTCATGAAATGTATGAAAGTCGGTTTTTGGTGATTCTGTCCCGAACTAACGCCCACGTGGGTGTTGAGACAACAGCCATGTGGCTGTATATTTACACCCGTGCAGGTGTCACTTCAAGATCAATAAAGGATTTCAAAATCCAAAGTTTCACGATTATGTTCTAGGAACTACAGCCGTGCGGCTGTAGCTGTAACAACCGTATGGCTATAACTATAGTCGTGCGACTGTTGCTATAGCTGCATGGGTCTGGTTCCTAGACCCAAACCTAAAAACAGAGAAACTTTCAAAATGATGCAAATGATGCCCAAATACAGCACAAACAAGTCAAATGTTTTGGTTTTTCAGATATTTACCTATGTAGCATGGATCCACAGCTCTAGGAAGCAAAAATCCTTCAAGAAAGACTCTGATTTTGGACCCAAACTTCAAGCTCCCGAAATGGGTTCAAGCTCTAAAAGTTAAGGTTGTAGTATTCAGATCAGTCTTCAAACCTATTAGAAGCCTTAGTGAGGTGTTTTCTTAAGATTTCTAACCGATTTTAAGCTTAAAAACAGAGATTGAAGATGAAAATTGAAAAAAAATTTTGATTTTTCCTTTCCCCATTCTTCCTTTTTCTCCTCCTTTCTCCCTAAATCAAAGTTGCCAACCCCTATTTCTGATTCTGGTCTGGTTTTTATAGGCAAAAAACTGGTTCTACATTGTTAAATCTGTTGGTGTGCCTTAGTTCTTAGGGCATTGGATTCTTGTATTTTGTATTATACATTAAGACTCATTATATGAATACATTATTTGTGTCACATTAATAAAGGCAATTAATCTATTTCATTTATATCTTGTGCTATAATATGAGTAGAGTATCCATTGATTGATAATTATAAAACCTATCCCAGGTCTGTTCTAATCGTGGGAACAAATAGAACCATAGACTTGTATATTCGATGACTGTATGGCAGTTCTTAACTAGCCATAGTACTTGTATAGTCAGTCATGAATATAGGTACATATTATTGACATGGGACTGGATTGATCCGCACAAGAAAGCCACACGGTTGTCGCGTCATAGGTCTTTCTTGAGTAGGTCTCTTTTGTCCTCAGACCAGATTTCATTATAATATCAATATGGAATCTAGTTCACTTTGACATACGCCTAACAGGTCTGTAAGAGGATGCTAAATACGGGTATGATTGGGTGGACCGGTGAACATGTTGATATTGATGATGAAGTGATGGAATTGCTACTCGGGTAACATCGAGATGATATCATTGGCCACTTGATGAGTGAGACTGATAAGTGTATTGCCATACCCAAGTAAGTCGGTGCTTATTTGATTAATCAGTCAATTCAAGATCAAGAAATATAATAAACAACAGAAGACGATGACGAATACCATGCCTCTTGTTTATTCATATCGATATCGTTAGGCAAAGGACACTATGAGATTCCTACCAGGTGAGTGTCTTCGAAAGACTACTGCATCTCTATCTTAATTGGGGCTGTAATGGTTTGCTAGAACCCACTTACAGTCTGTGGGCCTTGGGCCTACTGCCAACATAAAGATAAACCCATAGGATCGTGCACATAGATCAACTGAGCCGGAACTTATAGAAATTGTATATGTAATGTACATTGGAAGGAATGCGTTAATTAATTAGTTGACATTCGGTGTCAAGGTAATTGATTAACATTGGGTTGAATTTAATTTAATTAATAAGTTTACATAATGTAATTAATTAATTTGTCAATTAATTGAATTACATAAAGTAAACAATTAATTAAATAATTTTCCTAAGTAGGCAAATTAAATACATGTATTGTATTTACTTAAGTGTGATTTGATTTTATTTAGAGGTAATTAAATTTAGCCAAATGGAATTAAATTACATAGTATATACTTTTTAATTAAAGTTTATTTATGTAATTATAATCCTAGTGGGCTTGGGTTTAATTAACCTAATTAAAACCCAATTAGACAAGGTGTCTATATAAGGGCAAACTTAAGGAATAAAACCCTAATTCAATCCTAATTAATTGCTGGAAATTTCAGCCACCAAGAGCAACCCCAAATCAGTCGAAAATCCCAGCATTAAACCTCCATTCCTTCGCGTCTTCGGCTAGCACCGGTTCCCGCTCAATAGTTGGTTGTGCACCGGACTTTGGAGATCGCAATTTCAAGAAACGATTCTACAGCAGTCTCTAAAGGAGATGAATCCGGTGAGTTAATCTCTCTTGATTCAAATTGTTTTTATTCTAATCAATGGTAATTGGACACGATAGGTGGATTTTAGGAAATTTTAACTGGTGTATTTTCTGCTGCACCACGTTATTTTTCCAATGATGAATTCCAACAAAATCTACCCAAAAACATATAAAAAAAATCATTTCCAAGGAGAAGAGTCACGATTCTGTCAGGCATCGAGACCTGTACGAGTCTGGATGCAACAGCCATGCGGCTGACGTTACAGCCATGTCGCTGTTGTTTCCAGAAAGCCTCTTCCTTAGCCTGAAAAATCCAAGGATTGAAGTTCGGTCGATCAAAGCTTTGATCTTGGATTAACTTTGACTTCTACGGCTGTAAAAAGCTATAGGAGCAAACAAACAATTTCTTCATCATTGAAATCGGTGATGAAAATCCTGTGCTCACACATGGAAATTTTAATATTTTGAGTGGTCAGTTTTGTAATCTAAAATTTTATATGGTTTATGTTAGAACTTTTCCAATTGGCCCAAGCAATTCACGATTAGAATAAGGGTTTTTCACTTTTCTTTTCCTAGTTCGTGGCTTTCCAAATTCATCAAGTGGAACAAAGAACGAAATCGAACTGCAGGAAGTGACTGGTTTGGATTGCTTATTACTTGAATTCTCCATTGAAATCTAAAAGTTTGTTAATATGAAACAAAGTTAAATCATCTTGCATACGATAATTTATATTTTATCTATGTATAAAAAGTTCCTCTGATTTTCTTGTGCTTGATTTGATTTAGGAAAACCAAATTTTACTCCAATTTAGGGTCCTAATTAGTTAATATTGCTATTCCTATTAAAATCTTTCCAATTTTTCACTCTTTTAGTGTTTTTTACTATTTGTAGAAACAACTCTATGTCTCAATTATAAATGCATTTTTTTTGCTTAGGAGTTGGTTATTAGTAGAAGTAAAGGTAGATGATGTAGTATTTTTTTTGTTTGTTTGCTGGCATTACAACTAATTAGCAGTAGCCAAAATGTTTACACATTGCAATCAGTTTTGCATATGTTTGTGCCATATTAAGAAATAAGAATAGTGAATGGATTATTAATTAAAGCTATAGTTTTGCATATGTTTTATTAGTATTTTAGCAGAATATAATTTTTTTATATTCATTTTGATTTTCAGGTAAATGAGTAAAAAAAAAAGCCTTGATTCTTTCTTTAAGAGAAAGAATACTAATAATACAGAGAGTATTATCCCAAATGATAAGGAGCATCTGTCCAAATCACGAAGGTTGAATGATGAATATCATCCTAGATCCAAAATGAATAAAGACTCTCTTATTATATCTCAGGTTGTTCATGATAATATCTTTGATATTTCTTTCTTAGAACATGATCTTGGAAGGCGTTTGTCAATTTGGAAGTATCCGGTTAATAATCTCAATTAAATACGTTGGGCTAACTTAAAAGCTAGACCATATCAAATTCCTCTTTCCAACTATCCATTTTCTGGTGAAAAACATCATCATCATTTTCAAACTTCTTGGTTTGTGTGATTCTCTTATTGGCATTAGTATTCTTCTTCTAAAGATGCTGGTTACTTCTTGTCATGCTATCTCTTTATTTCAAAATCCAAAGGAATTGGAAGTGATGCATTTACAGTTAATAGGTTTAGATCAAGGGAAAAGGTTAGTGATGGTTATGAATGTGCTTTCTTAACTCATATTGGGGGATAATCTATGCTCTCCTCATAACAATGTTGTGAAAGCCTGTGTTGATTTAATGAAGCAACCAAGACATATTGATAAAGTTATGCACACGCAATCTTCTCAACAAATTCAGAATAATAGATTAGGAGTGAATACTTACATAGATGTTGTTCGTTGGTTGGCACTTTAAGGATTGACTTTTAGAGGTCATAATGAAACTGTCAATTCAGACAACAAAGGTAACTTCTTCGAATTCATGGAAAAGATAGTATTTTATAATGATAAAGTTACAAGTGTTGTTTTGGATAATGCTTCTGCTAAATCTAAATATCCTTCTAATTTAATTCAAAAGGAGATTTTGCATGTTCACTACAGAAACTACTCTTTTAGTAGCAAAAATATTAGTGGGCAATGGATGTTCCCCATTAAAAATAGTAGTTGAATTTACATAAAAAAACAAATGGAGAGTTTTGGTGTTGATAATCTCAGTATAGAAGAAGCATATACAAAGGTCATTGGATACAAATTTGGACACATAAGAGGTATGAGCGAAGGGTCTCCTCCTTTGAAATGTGTTAGTTGTGCTTTTGTTTCCCAATCCACTTTAACTGAATCTAAATTGCAAGTTAGATTGAAGGATGAGTTAGAAGTATTTTATATAAAAAAAAGAGATGTTGAACTTCAAGAAATCATTGATGCTTTATAGAAAAAGTTGCAAAATGACATAGCAGTCCTTGGGCATGCTAGAGGAACAGTTAACATCTTCCTAGAGCTCTCAAACTGCTATAGTTAGTTATTATAATAGTAGTTTGCATTTTACTTTCATTACATGTGTAATTTAACATTTAGATATGCAACTAAGTGAATTCTTTTAATTTTGTAACTTAAGAACCCATATTTAATTCCTCTTAAGGAGTCTATCTGTCCAAGTACAGTAGCACAACAAATTCGTATTAGATTTGATGATCCACTGGTAATTTTTTTTTCACTAAATGTTACTACCTTACCTGAAAGTTTTCTTCTTTAGATTGAAAATTTATCTTCTATTTTTCTTATTCTTAATTCTAACTGCTTATTCATTTGATTGCTTTGATTATGCATGATTACAAGATTATCTTCTATGATATATACATTTTGCATTACATTTTTAACTCTGTTGACTTTCCCTTTAAAAAGGTTTTGCTATGTAGGTCTATATTAGGATTTGAAGATTTATGATAATGAGGAATTTATTTGGATATTAAGGAAATTGTTTGGTAGTCCGAGAGATGTTAGAAGGGGTATAAAGGTTATAAAATTTTGGAGTTGGGTGTCACAATGTCTCTAGTAGCATATAGTTGCTGCTAATCATGTTTAATTGATTACCACATTAGATATTCGATAAACTTCCAATTGGAATAAGTATTTAATAACTTTATTGAAATGATATTCGTAAATTAGTTCTTATTTATATAAATTAAAGTCCAATGTTATGGTGATCATTAGAGGGAATTCTTTTCATTTTGTAGTCTAAGAATCCATCTTCAATTCCTTTGAAGAAGTCTGTCTATCCAAATTCAATACCACAATAAATGGATGAAGGATTTAATGATTCATTGGTATTTTTTCTTTGCAAACACTACTAACTAGCTTTAGTAATTGTATTATCAACTATGTTGAATTTTTATTTGAAAAGCTTTTTTATGTGTCCAAAAAACATTGAGATTTTAGATTAAGATGAGCAGGCATTTAACATTGTTTGTGGGTATTATATATGATCTCTTTAGTCGGGATTGGAAAATCCATTTTTGTTTACTTGACATTGATTAAACAATTGCAGTCTCGACATATAAGATTGTTTATCTTAATGTTGAATTAGAAGTTGATTGTTTTTATTGAAATATTTTTGTTACTTATTTTTCTTTGAAACCTATAAATTCTGTTTCGAAGCCTCTTAAAGATTCAATACATGGAGGTTCTTTAAGAAATGAGAAGGATGAAGTAAAATATAATAATACATTGCCCTGATATTTATTGGATTTAGTTTTGTTAAGATATTTTGCTTAAACTTTTTTCCCTTTTTTTTCTAGATTGGACTGGTTTGTGTAATTTTCCAAGTCACTTTGAAAGATACGGAAGTATTTATGAAGAATATGGAAGGAACCAAACGTATGTGTTTTCAAAACTTTTGGTGAATGAAATATTTTTTGTTCTTACCAAAATTTTTCATAATTCTAGACAAATGGAATTGACTTTAGCATTTTATATTTTAGACAAATAAACTATGGAGAAGTTTAAGACCAAGGTTGTAGGAGGTGAACGTTTTACTAGGTAAGATTAGTTATTAGGCATTGTACCTTTGATTACTTATTAGTCTACAATATTAATATTGTTATATCTTCTAAAATAATATTACTCTATGCATTATCTTATAATTCGTAATCTGACAGAAAGATCAAGAGATAACATTGAAAAGGTTAATAACTTTTTGGTACTAACTAAGGTAACTTTCTACTGTTTTACTGATGTATTTAAATGTCAATTTTTGCTATTTCATGCTTCCTAAGTGGATATCCTCATATAATGTATGTACTACAGAAACTAAATAAATGTAGCTAGAGAAGTTGAGACATCTATTTAACCTCTATAGAGTACTAAAGTGTATAATTGGTGGTCGCTTAGAAAATCAGTGAATTTACAAGTTATAGGTGTGTGCATAAATACATTTATAAATATTTTTACTGAATTTCATTTTGATGTCTCTAATTCCAGTTTCAAAACAATAGTGAACTACCTTACTTGGTGTATTATTAAGTATGTAAGCAGCTATCTCTAAAGTATATCCCCAAAAGGAGACATGGAGTGTAGCATGACTCATCATCAAGCGGACCATGTCAAGCAAGGTCCTATTCCTCTTTTCTGGCACTCCATTCTACTGGGGTGTATCAGGAGGAGTGACTTGGGATACAATCCCACACTTTCTAAAAAACAAGTCAAACTCTTAGCTCAAATATTCACCTTCCCGGTCATACCGACGTGCTTTTATTTTCTTGCCAAGTTGGTTTTCTACTTTGTTCTTAACATCCTTGAATCTCTGAAGAGTCTTGGACTTTTGATTCATTAGATACATGTAACAGTATCTGCTGAAGTCATCCGTGAAGGTGATGAAGTACAAAAAATGTGATCTAGCACTAGTGCTCATTGGGCCGCATACATAGGAATGTATCAGCTCTGAGGCCCTTTTAGTAGTCTTGTTAAAAGGCTTCTTTGTCATCTTGCCTCTTAAACAAGATTCGCATGTGTCATAAGACTAAATGTCAAATAACCATAACACTCCACTAGAGTGAAGCCTAGCTATGCGCTTCTCTTTTATGTGCCCAAGTTGACAATGCCAGATGTATGTGGGATTAATTTCATTTTGTTTAATCCTTTTAGTATTTATGTCATAGATTGAACTTTCACGTTTTAGATCAAGGATACATAAACCATTTTCAAGAAATGTTGTTCCATAAACAATATTGTCACATTGTATAGAAATTCTACCATGTCCAATATTAAATATGAAACCAGAAATATCCAACATAGAAACATAAATAATATTCCTGTGCATCGTAGGTACAAAATAACAATTTCTAAGTTCTAAAACAAGTCCACTCCATGGCCTGAACTCAAGCGCCATTTCCGACTCAAAGATCCACTTCTCCGGATCCTAGCAATCTCCTATTTCTTAGTCCCTGCACATTTGAACAAATGTGAGAACCACATCTAGTGTCTAAAACCCAAGATGTAGAAATAGTCAGATTCATCTCAAAAACATAAATACCTAAAGCAGCAGAATTGCTTTTCATTTGCTCCCTTAGCTTTGGACATAAGCTCTTCTAGTGCCCTTTCTCATGACACTCATGGCAGACATCATCAGGAGAAGCAACCCTTGCCTTAAGGTGGGCCAGCACCTTCTTAGCCTTAGCCTTGGCCTTTTGGGCCTTAGCTTTGGCCTTACCCTTAGTAATGGGCCTATTGCCCTTGTTCACCAGTGGAACTTTAGGAGTCTTCTTAAGAGACTGCTCAACAAGCTTAAACATGCCATGCAGCTCAACAACCGATTTATCCAACCCCTGCATGTGGTAGTTCATGATAAACTGGTTGTAAGACTCAGGAATGACCCGAGAATAATGTCCGCTGCCAAGTCCTGCTGAACTGGCGAGCCGAGGCTGGCAAGTGTATCAATATACCCTTTCAACTTTAGCACATGAGTGCTAACAGAAGTCCCTGCTGCTGCTGTAGTCGTGCAAAGTGCCTTAGTTGTCAGGTAACATTCCTAATGAGCCTGATCTTGGAACATCTTTTTAAGCTATTCCATCATCTCATAAGCATACTGCTCCATAAACTACTTTTGAAGATCAGAAGCCATGTACCCAGCATAAGGCATGAGACATCTTGGTTGCCCCTCACGTGCCGATCGTACTGCTCCACCATCACCGTGGTGACTCCTCGACCTCCGGGAGGGCTAGCTGGTAAAGGAGCATTTAGTACATACTCCTTGGACTCTTGTCTAAGAACCGTTTGCAAGTTCCTAGCCCAATCTAGGAAGTTTGTCCTTGAAAGCTTCTCTTTCTCTAGGAGTGACTGGAATATCTATATGGAAGAAATCATTGCTTGAGTTAGAAATAAAGGACTTTAGCCAATTCAAATTAATAGGTCAAACTAGGGCTCGCTAACCAACCATTGATTCATTTGGTAGGACAACCTATCCAATCCTTCCATGAAGGACTCTTGGTTTTATGGGCTTATTAACACTTTACCCATCTGTGCTTAGGGCCTGCTCTGAGCTAATGCTACCCATGTTGAGTCAAACAACCATTCACATGTTAACCATACTAGGTATCCTAACCCTTGACGGCCTACCGAATACTACAATGTACCCTACTAGGGCATGACGCACATTGCAACATCAGTTAGAAGAAGAGGTGTGAATGTGGGAAGCACTTTTAAATGACTAAATATTTTAATTCTTCGGATTAAATTAAGTAATATGGCTTAGCATGCATATATGTAGGTTATAATCTGGTGATCCATACATCCATACCATATAATAAACGCAATAGCACATTTAATTTAAAATAATGAGATCCTATGGGTCTTAATTACAACATAATGAAAACTAGATATTCTATCTAATTCTTCATTGGGCCGGACTGTAATCCTCCTTGGGCTCCCACCATGGGCTTGCTCCATCTGGGCCTTCCTCCATACTTGATGCAATTACAATAGCTTTATTTAAAATAAAATCTATCCTAAAATTACATCAAAATAAAAGAAATGGCATGCAACCCAAAATCAAATTACAACCTAGAAGAAATTAGGACCCCTAGAACTCAACACAACATTTTAAACAAAGTACCTATCGTGCACATACATACCAATATGATGCATGATCATGGCATTCCAAATTATAAATATAAATGTTAAGTCGAGTTGCTTAGAGTGAAATCGCCAATTCAACAAATATGACTAAGGCCCATAAAGATCCAATGGATAACATCTATTAATGCAAAATTAACAATTTTGCTCCCATTGGAATTTGGGTTGTCACAAATTCAAAATTTAGCTTTCCCAACTCTAACCGGTGCCACGGTTTATTAGACCAATTTCACAAGCTAAACCATATTCAATTTAATACATAAAGCAATTAAATTAAATATGCATGCCAATGTAATAAATAATTTAAATACAAATTAATTTAAAACAAAACGATTTTAATTTAATATGCATTACAGACCTGGGTTAAAATAACATACCCGCCAATTTTAAAACGAAACCCAACCCCCTAATCCAAAATGGACAGCCACCCTTGCTCACTTCGTGGTGCTCCTCCTTGGCCGTGGCAGGTTGTCCAAGACAGCACACCACTGGTTGGGTGGCACCATCGCTGGATAGCCGTGGCTATCTTGTAAACGCAATACAATCGGTGTTGTCAAGTGGCTGTGCGACATACACAACCTGCATCAGCAGGTTGTGCCATCGCACACACCACCAGTTGTTCCGCCTTGGGTGGCGGCTGGTGGTGAAATCATTTTTTTTCATAAAAGCCGAAAATCACAGCAACAAGAAGATGATTTCATAGAGTCCAACATGAAAAAACAGAAGGAATTCGATGAAAATTTCAGCAGTAATTCAATTAAAACAATTCGGGAAAAGTCATTCAAAAAACCCAAAAAAATTCTTAAAACCAATTCTTTCTTCAAGGACAATTTCAAGAATCAAATTCCAATCAATCTAATGGACAAAACCTAGGCTCTGATACCACTGTTGGGATTTGTCATCGGAAAAATAAATAAGCGCAGTAGAAATTACAGTTTAAAATTTCCTAGAATCCATCTAAATCGTGTCCGATTACCATTGATAGGAATAAAACATTTGAACTAGAGAGATTAGAAACTCATTAGGCTCGTCTCTTCTAGAGACAGCTGCAGAATCGATTCTTGAAACGATCTCCATAATCCAGTGCATGACCAACTATCGAGCGGGAACCGGTGCTTGCCAAAGAAGCGAAAGAATGGATCAAATTCACAGAAGAATTCGGCCAAGGGTGCTGCTCTTGTGGTGGCCAAAATTCTCCTTATTAATTCTATGGTTAACATTGATTTTTGCTTAAGTGATCCTTTTATGGTTTCTCCAATAAATGGGCTTGAGTTAGATTAATTAACTTCAAGCCCATTAAATTTTATTACATAAATAAACTTTATGTCATGAAGTTTATACTATGTAATTTAATTCCATTTGACTAAATTTAATTACCCCTAAACAAAATTAAATCTCACATAAGTAAATACAATACATGAATTAAATTTTTCTTCTTAGGAAAATAATTTAATTAATTGTTTACTTTATGGAATTTAATTAATTGATTAATTAATTAATTACATTATGTAAAAATACTAATTACACAAAATCAACCCTATATTAATTAATCACCTTGACACCAAAAGTCAACGAATTAATTAACTCATTCCTTCCAATGTACATGAAATGTACAGATTCTATCAGTTCCGGCTCAGTTGATTTATGTGCACGATCCTATGGGCCTATCTTTATGTTGGTAGTGGACCAAAGCCCACAGACTGTAAGTGGGTTCTAGCAAACTATTACAGCCCCTAATTAAAACAAAGATACAATAGTCTATTGAAGACACTTACCCAGTAGTAATCTCATAGTGTCCTTTGCCAAATGATATCGATATGAATACACAAGAGGCACGGTGTCTGTCATCCTCTTCCGCTGTTTATTATATTTCTTGATCTTGAGTGAACTGATTAATCAAATAAGTAACCAACTTATTTAGGTATGGCCATACACTTATCAGTCCCACTCATCAAGTGGCCAGTGATATCATCTCGGTGTTACCCCAGTGGCAATTCCATCACTTCATTATCAATATCAACATTTTCACCTGTCCACCCGATCATACCCATATTTAACATCCTTTCACAAACCCATTAGGTGTATGTCAAAGTGTATGAGATTCTATATTGTTACTATAATGAAATCTGGTCTGAGGACAAAAGAGACCTACTCAAGAAAGACATATGATGTGACAACTATGTGGCTTTCTTGTGTGGATCAATCAAGTTCCATGTCAATGACATGTACTTATATCCATGACTAAATTTACAAGTGCTATGGCTAGTTGAGAACTACCATACAGTCACTGAATATCTGTGGTTCTATTCATTCCCACGATTATAACAGACATAGGACAGGTTTTATGATTATCAATCAATGGATACTCTACTCATATTATAGCATAAGATATAAATGAAATAGATTAATTGCCTTTATTAATGTGACACAAATAACATATTCATACAAGAGTTTGAATATATAATACAAAATATAAGAATCCAATGCCCTAAGAACTAGGGCACACCAGCAGTTACTTTGTCTTTGGATACAATTTAATTCTTATTGTCAATGGATAAACTTCCAAAGTATTATTTTATTTTCCAGTTGATATTTTTTTTATTAGTAAATTTGAAATTTGTGAACTAAATTTTTCATTAAATAAACTTTTTGGTAATTTATTTCCCTATAAAATGCATGATCTAATATATGGGAAATGGATTCCTCATTAAAATATAACTTTTGTGGAGAATCCCCCCTTAAATAAACTCTTATGTGGAAAATTCTATTTTCCCACAAATGGAAAGTTATTTGTGGTGCCAAATTCCCCACTAAACAATAACTCTTTTGTGCCAAAAACATCGCTACTGAATTTAGAGTCTTTTGTGGAACATACACTCCCCCCTGCACAACATTATTTGTGGGGACATTTTTTCCACACTAATTTGATTCAAATTTGTGACGAATAAGTTGGCGCCATTAAACATTGCCTTTTGTAGCGCCATAAGTTCACTAGAGTAGAGCAATATCCCTGGCAAATCAGTACCCACCATTGAATAGTGTATTTTACTGAAAATTTATTTTTTTTGCCACTATAACCTTTACTTGTGCACTTATAGTGGCAAGTTTTAAATTCGCCACTTAAGACTTTAGTGGCCAAATTTCAGCATTTGTGGGAGAGTTTTCCCCATAAAAAAACTGTTTTCTTGCAGTGGTTCTTGCAACAAAAGTAAGAGAAAGAATTTGTTATAATATTGAAGATTTTAAATTTTGTATTATTGTTTATGAGGCACGTGATGAGTCCAAAAGGGAGCAAATGGCTCCTATTTTAAGATTTCTTATTAATGATGGATTTATAAGGGAATGCTTTTTTGATATTACCAATGTTAAAGAAACTTTAGCTTTGCCTCTAAAAAATAAAGTATCTTCTGTTCTTTCTCGGCATGGCCTTAATATTCAAAATGTTTGTGGTTAAGGCTAAGATGGTGCTAGCAATATGCGAGGTGAATGGGAAGTTCCTCAAGCATTTTTTTAAATGAATGCCTTAATTCTTATTATGTACACTGTTTGGCTCGTCGTCTACAGTTTACATTAGTTACAGCTACTAGAGCGATACCTCATATTCATGAGATTTTTTCAAACTTAACTTTCTTTATTAATACTATTAGTTCTTCCAATGTTCTTGATTTTAGTGGTAAGTGTTTTAAAGGTAGAAGTCGCAATCAAAAAGATCATATAACTGTTGAGCATCATTATCATTTTGACATCTTTAATGGTGCTATAGACTTTCAGTTTCAAGAACTAGATAATAGGTTTAAGGAAAAGGTAATGTAGCTTTTTACCGTGAGTGCATCTTTAGATCCTTAGAATGGTCATAATTTTTCAATATTGGTCATATTTGTTATTTAGTAGAAACATATTACTTTCTTGATTTTATTGAGCTAGAGCAGATCAATTTGAAATTTCAGTTGAGTCATTTTGAAATGGATGTACCCAATCACAAAAGCTTTCAAAATATGTCATCTATTTCATAGTTATGCAAATCCTTAGTAGCGAAAAAAAAGTCACAGAATTGTTATCATGTTGGTGGATTGATTTGACTTATTTTGATTCTTCGTGTATCAACAACAACTACAGAACGAGCTTATTCTGTTATGAAAATTGTGAAGATAAGACTTCGAAATAAGATGGAGAATGACTTTCTTATTGATAATTTGATTGTTAACATAGAAAAACAAATTGCTAAAGAGTTTAATTTAGATATGTTACTTGATGATTTTATTGCTCTTAAAGAACAAAATTTACAATTTAAATAAAATATTATATCGTTCACTTTTATTTTACAACATAGTTTAGTTAGTATATGTTTACTTTAATTTATTTTAATTAATCTTTTAGTACTTGACCCCTGTAATCAAAATGAGCTAGTACCGTCACTGATTAGGATTGAGCCGTGTTGGTAATGAAAAAAAAAAACGTTTGTCTCATATTCAAAACAAGGTTCCCTTAAAATGAAGTTATTTGTTGAAATGGCTGTATGTATATTGTACTCTCATTTTCTCATATCATAGTATTTCAATATATATATATATATATATATATGTTTTCAATCTATATTATATTCATATTAACTAATACAATTAATTTTATGTGCCAGTTAATCAGTTGGAACAATCTAGAAGTATATGTTTCAAAAGTCTCAGACAAGTTTATGTATAAAAGAAGTTGTACACATATACGGTGCTGAACCACAAGTATGAATATTTACACTAAATAAATTATAATCAAACTAATTATATAATTAAGCTTTCAACTATATAACATTATTCGTTATGAATTCATTTGAAACACATATTGAATTATTAAATAGTTAATTACTTATGGTTTGTAAATCAATTAGTTGACAATGAAGCTAGATTGAGTTTGTGGGAGGAGCCTGATAAATGTATTTTATATGATTATATTACCTTAGTTTATGAGCTATAATTGAGTTGTTTTACGTTATTTAAGGCGTATTTTGCTTCCTTTGTGTTATTTTTTGTGTTAAGACCAGAAAGAGGAAAAATGAGCTAAAATTGCATAAAAAAGGAGCAGAATTGGCTTGAATCAGTGCAGGAGTAGTCTTAAGGTATGACCATGCCTTCAAGGTGCTGAATTTTCAGTTTTGGAGCTGAAACTGCTTGTTGGGCCACCTTTATTGGTGGGCCTACTTGAAGCTGCGGGTTTGACTTAAAAGAAAAGAGTCAAAGCCTTTTCTTTAGGGTTTTTCCTTGTTTTTGTATCCTCTTATTCCTAATAGGAGTGGTTAACTTATTTTTCTAGAGAGACTTGGATTATAATTATTGTTATTCTCTCCTTTTTAGTGAAGGGTTTTGGGAGGAGAAAGTTAACAATTTTGGAGATTATTATTAGCTTTTAGTTTTAGCTAGTATTTGGAAGAAGAACGTGAACTTTTGGAGTAGTGAAAGAAGAGGCAAGGGTTTGGACTTTTCATCCGATATTCATCAACGATTCTTACAAGTCTCCATTGAGCATCTCGATTCTCTAGTTTCTTCTGAACTTTTTCTCCATTATATTTTTTTATGTTTTCCTTACTTGTATTTAGTTTAGTTATGAACTAATTCCACTATAGCTAAGGCTATGGTGGATCTTAGCATAAATTCGATGTAATTACTTTTTGGTTTAATACAATTCAACTCGTATTATTTTCCATTGATTGTGTTATGTTTTCTTAATGCCTTGAATGCATGACCATCAATTTCAATGCTTTTAGTTAATTTATAATTGAGCAAAGGACTAAATTAATGGAACCACATAACACAATGATTGCATGACCATTGCTTTTGTGGCTCACTAGTTCGTGCTAGGATTTCTTGAACTTAATACTTTCTTGATTAATTGCTTAGAATTGAGAGGTTGCAGTGCTTAGGTTAAGAATTAGAATTGATAACACTAACTGATATTGATTATTTGTGGAAATCGCTATCTTTGGAATTTGATTGAGTTAGTTGTATGACTTAAAGAATTCCTAGAATAAATGTTTGGTAAAACCATATGCCTTAGTTATTTCATCCATTGATACACTTCCCATCATATTCGCGATAGTTAATTGCTTTAATTAATTATTTCTTAGTTTTGTTTTAGATTTAAAAAACAAATAATCAAAGATTTATTACTCTTCACCTAAATTAATAGAAACCCGATTGCATTTAGATTTGGATGTATAGTCCTCGTGGGATTGATACTCTATTTATTCTGTATTACTTGAACGACTGAGTGCACTTGCTCTATAGTGTGGGCATTTAATACGCATCAGAGACTCAAGTTCGAATCCCACTAAATACATCTACAGGGTGTTGCCTTATTTGTGAGTAAGCTTCATGTTAGATTTTGCACATTGCTTAGTGAGCAATTTGTGTGGATCCTTATGTATGTAAGACAATCGTCCCCTTTTGAGGTTGCTTTTGGAGTGAGTTAAGCCTTTGTTTACACTCCAAACATGATTATATAAATGAACATACCAGTGGTTTATCCCAACTATCAAATAATGAATTAATATTTTCAATTTTAAGAATATATATATGAGAAGTAAAATATATAGGCATGACATACAAGAAATACAAGATATTGTGCAAGTTTGAGGCTATAGTTTGATTACGTAAGTTTAGAGTTTAAATATATGTATTTAGACATTAAATTAAAATTATATATATATATATATATATATACATACTCAGCCTTATTCATGGTTTTATCTGCATTTGGAGTAAGAGTAACCTTACAATCCAATTCATTCAAATCTACTAATTCTTATCTTATTTAGTTGCCTCCCAAAACTTCTTTTTTCTATATAGTTTTTGATGGATTCGGTTGGAAATCCATCAATAGATCCGGATCTATGTCGGGCAAGGCCTGCTTTGTCCAGGTTCCTACAAGAGAATAAGAATAAGACACTGGTGACCTCTGGGTTGGTCTTCAATGCCTAAGTCCATCCTGATTATGATTTAAATCACTAGCTTTAAGTCCATCCTGATTATGATTTAAATCACTAGCTTTGTTAGCTTAGTCCACTTACCACCTTGCACTCATCCTTTTATAGGGCTAATGGTAGAGTTTGACAAGGATTAGGAGTGCCTACCATCCTTGCCACAGTTGGAATAGGAGTCCACCATCTTATATCCCACGTGGAAGTTCAAGAGTCCCACTAGAACACACTCCCTATGCAAAAATGTACTTTGAAAAGGATACCAATCCCTTTCTTCTAGAAGATTCAACTAGCCATGGCAATGGATGCCCGGATCCATCCACCGAGTCTCACTTGGCATACCTACTGCTACTGTTTACTCTAGGCAAGAGACTCGGTAATAATATACCCGAGTGACATAAGTTTTTACTTATAAGATTTGAACTCAATTTCATGGATATCTTTCATATAAAGCTATGTGTACACTGATGGCATTAATTACTATATATTTCATTAATATGTTTGTTGACAATTAATAATCCACTTATTATTTATCATTATTTTCATTTCCAAAGTTAAATTTTAACGGTATATATTATGTAAATAAAAGAAAGAATTCCATGCATATTTCATTTATTTTTCAGGAAGTTAAAATTTTTCTACATGAAGTAATTATCAGTTAACATAACTTTAATACATGAAACATTTACTACAGTTTTATAAACATGAAAAAAAACTACATGAAACTTGATTTATTTTCTATTGTTTTGTTTATATATACATACAAGTTAATTGTCTTTTTAATACAAATCACATTTATTAAAAAAAAAGGTTAATTTTCTAATCTTTTTACAGAAAATCATAACAAAATATCACTTTTTTTTTTAATTTCTAATATGGACGAGGTCCATGTGATCCGTACCGTTGGATTTATGATATGTCACCAACTAAGATAACGTGTCAATCGTCCAATAGTATAGACTCCGTCCACAGTAGAATCTAGAATTAGATTAATTTATTAGTGAACTTATAATTTAAAGTCAAATTTTATTGGTTTTACTTGTATAAATTTATAAAAAGTGATTTATCGCAGTTTTTATTCAAGTTTCAGAAGTTAATTTATGACTTTTATTGGAGGGTAATAATAAAAATGCATTTATCAAATGCAACTTCCCAAAATAATAATAATAATAATAATAATAATAATAATAATAATAATAATAATAATAATAATAATAATGTTAACCTAAACCGTATATCATTTCCTTAATTTGTGGGATGTAAATTGTAATAGTTATAGTATATGTTGCATGAACACGGACACTCATACTGATACGGATACGGATACGGACACAGACAAGAAAAACGTTATTTTTAAAAATTATAGGACAGGATACTTGAAAGATACACGTAAATAATAAAAATATGGGTGAATTTAGAAATGTTAAAATTATAAAAATATGTTTTATGACAAACATAAACATAAAAATTGTTGTTTAATTTCGTTCAAAAATCTGTTGATTATTTTTTATTCCATATTCATCATTTTTCGTCCCCTATCAATACTAAGTTCCTAAGAGTCCAATATGGTATATAATTGAAATTTCTTAGAATTTCAAAATAAAGGTGTCATAAAACCAATTGACCTAAAAGCTTAAATTGATAGGTAAGGTCCAATTATAGCTTTTATTTTATCTTTGGCACTCCCCCATATGCGAATGTCCCTTGGGCATGAAGCGTATTCCACTACAAGAAAACTCATTATTAATAAGAAAAAATTAATGAGGGTAAGAAAATATTCTTATTAAAAACATCCATTTAAGAGTTATAGTAAGGAAAGATGACACCTCTCATTAAATTTCTCTTATTAATACTAGTAATTATCTATTAGAGATAAAAAAAAAACCCTTTCATTTAATAAATGTGTTTTCCTCCCCTCATTATTTAGGGTAAAAGTTCTATTAGAGAAAAAAAAAAGCTTTTCAATTAATAAATATTTTTCATCCCCTCATTATTTAGGGTAAAAGATCAAAAGAGCGGGAAAATTTTTTTCCTTCCCACCACTGCTTCTGCTTCTGCTTCTACTTCCTTTCACGCCCATACCTTCTCTGTTTCACGACCGATCCCTTCCCATTCTCTCTGATTCATCCTTTCACGCCCAGCTTCGCATCTTTCTGTCGCCGCTCCGCCCACCGTTGCTCCGCTTTGCACCGCTTCCTTCCGTTTCGCACTGCTGGTTCGCTCCGCTTCATCGTTTCACGCCCAGCTCTGCTTCTTATGTTTGCATTGGAGATTTACGAATACTGATAGATTCTTTTTATTCGTATAGGGAGTTCGTGGCGCCTACAGCGAGTCAGCCGCGGAGAAGGCGTATCCGAACTGTGAAGCTGTGCCATGCGAGCAATTTGAAACCGCTTTTGAAGTGAATTCTTCCATCTTTTTTCTTTTTCTCTTCATACTTTCTTTATCTTTACTATTATGCTTTCCGTCTAAATTTAAATTTGATGTCATTTTCTTTTAGTAGTGTTTTTCTCCGTTTGTTGCTTGATTTTTAATTAACATACTGGGCGTTGGTTGTGCTTTTCCTCAACTAATTTCTGGTAGTTGTCTAGTCCATTGTCTTGTATGTGCCCTGTCAAAATGAATAGAGTCAATGTCATAATAGCATTGTAATCATGTAATTGTATAGAATACAAGGATTAGAAAAGGTTTAATCATTGTGGACTGGTGGTCTGCCCGTTGGAAATTGGGGGCTTCATTGTTATTGGCAGGGAATTAGAGTTTTAATCACGGTTTCATTGCTTTATGAGCTATTGGTATTTAAGGTTCCCTTTAATGAAAAGTTCTTTTATAGGTTTATTGTTTAAGAGAAAAATCAGATTCATGTGAAATTTATTTATGTCACTAACATATCAATTCCTTTCCTGATATACTTTGTCTAGTTACAATTCTTAATAACTTAGGATCACTTCAGTTACTTCAGAACATTAATGTATTCTGGACACATTATCATCATTGTTATTATTATGTCCAACATTGTTTGGTTGCCTACTTGAGCTTTGCCTTTACATTGTGTTGGCCAGGCCATCAGTGTTTCTGGTTTTGTTTGGCATGTGCCTTCAATATCAATTTTAGTCCATTTATAGAAAAATATCTAACTTTATCATGGGATAAAAACAAGGCTGTACTGCTTAAAGGTACTTCTTTTGAGTTCCATGTATTTCAGAGTGAAGTTGAGGTTGATAGATGATAAAGTTACCCAAAAAATGTATAGTTATCCAGAAGTGGGTTTTGGTTGTCATCAAGAGATATGTTACTTTTACCATCATATTCCCTCTATCATCAAGAGATATGTTACTTTTACGATCATTTTCTTCTTGGTTGTCATCAAGAGATATGTTACTTTTCACATTAGACCTGAATTTGCTGCCTTCGTTATTAAAATCAATATAATGTAGCAGTAACTCTTCCAGTCCACCTTTTGTCACCCCTTTTTCTGTAAAATATAGCACCAGTCTTGGAGCAAGGACTGATTTGGAGCCATTAGCTAAGAGAAAGAGGAAATGAAGAATTGCTAAGTTGTATTTTCAAATTAATGCATGAAAATATTTATATGTATAACTTTATTTTCAATTTGTTTTGTTAAGTTGTTTGTTTCCTTAGCTAATTATGTTAATTTTCTTACAGCTAAAATGGCAAAGGAGAAACATAAGAAGGGCACAACCCAAAAGCGTGGCAAAAAATACATAAAACCTGGGATGCTAGCTAAGGGGCGTGGAATTTCAAGGATTGCAAGTCAAGAAGATCAATATACATGATACAAGTAAGTTTATTCTTACTATGCACTTTAATAGTATAGGTGTGATGAACATGTGATATCCTTGTAGAAAATATGAAGTTTAATGTTTCTATATTCGAGAAACAGACAATAATTTGAATGCTCTATTCTCAAATTACCAATAAAAACAGAAAAAACTATGCTGCAAGAGAAAAGGATAAGGCATAGTCAATTTATTTGCCAAAAGTTGGAATGGTTACCATATACACTTTTAAGACTTATTGCTCCCATATACAGAAAGGTCCAGCTAGCATGATCAAGTATTGATCATGTAGAATTCATAAACTAATAGTATTTCTACATTAATTTCATTTTTGCTTAGAAACTAATAAAAATTATCAAGTCAATCCATCACAGTTGGAAATTAGGAAACAAATAAATATTGCATCGACTTAAATAGACAATTCATCTAATGTAAAAGCATCCTTGTGCCTAAAATCATTGACTCTTGATAACTTTTATGCCAATTTCCTCCCTAGAAAGCCATATACGTTTCATCTGCTTTATTATTGCAGCATTCAAAGTAAACAGCAAAAGACCCATGCAAACTCAATTATTGCAGCAAGTTCACACTTTATTTTCTTAGGAACCAAACAAGGACTCTGTTCCACCAGTAGAAAACAAGTTGAATTCATATTCTTTATTTTAGTTTCCTAGCAACCAAAAAAGGCATTTCAAAACAAACAAATCACAATAAATAACTTAAATTCCACTTCCAGCCTACTTTAATATTTATTTATTCAAAACAAATCCCTTTGGCTTATATAGGAGACATTATGATCCACTTAAGACTTTTTTATGTTTTATTTTAAAAATGCAAAGCACACATGGAACTGGTAGTGAAACTGTACACCACTACTATTTAGGAAAATACTTTTATAATCCACATAAGAGAAGAAGAACGGAGAATGGAAGAGGCCAAAGTTTCAGAGGAAGCTGCACTGTCAGCCATACAGAAAGAGAAAGCGAGGTGCCAGGAAGCTATGGAAGCTGCTAAAGCAGCAAAGAAGTTAACAGAAATAGAAGCACAAAAGAGACTTACTATAGAACTTAAAGCCTTAAAAGAACAAGAGGAAATGAAGAAAACGATGGAGCTGATCTGAAGAGTTTATTGAGAATTTCTTGTTTGCTCTCAATACAGAAGTCCTTTTATGCAACAAGAAACTGCTTCTACTTGACTCTACAAGTTTTATCTTGGGAGAAACACTGGTTCTTGCACATATAGAGTGGAAAAGTTGAACATTATATTCACTATGTTTACCTGTATAATATTTCTATTAGTCAGAGATGAGCCAAATACAAATGTTCTGAAGGAAGCATAAAAGTATTTCATAAACACAGGAAAAAACGTTAAGTGAAAACAGTCAGAAAAGAGATAGCATAACAAAGATAAATCATGCATCATGCTTACACCACATAAATACGAAGATAACAGTTTCAGCAAGATAGCTGACTCAAGATAAATCATCAAGATACACTTTCATGTGTTCACCTTACTGTAGTGGCTTAAATGGTAAGGTTCTTTTTAAAAAATATATATATTATTTCATTCGATGTTGGCACTGATGGTAAAAATTATGGTAGGACTAATCTTTTAACCAAGTTGAAGACATTATTTATTTTCTTTTCATTTTCTTTAACACCGATCACGTTAAAGACAGTATGCCCACCGATCACGTTAAAGAATAAGAAAGTGGCAGCTCTGAAATATGGACAAAAGCTTGAAATCAAATTCTATGATAATCGTGCAGTGGGTGGCAATCATACATGTTGGTCAAGACACTTGGGGAAAATAGTTCGTGATGCTAATATTTGTCCTGTGCAAGTCAAAACATGGAAGGATATGACAAAAGAAGTCAAGAACCACTTATGGAGTGCAGCCAAGGTAATATGAAGAAATGAATCTGTTTATTCCTTCTTAATCTCTTTTTACAATAATATGACATATGCTGCTCTATAATCTATTTAGGAGTGTTTTGACAATGCTGACATGGAAATGTATCGTGAAGCAACATTGGACCATATGGGTTATTTGTGGACAGCATGGAGGTCAGATTACATATATTTCCTTATTGGACAAATCTTATGTGCTGCTGATTGTGAGGATAATTTTGTTCATGTGTATACTTAGTATTTTGTTTATCATTTAGTTCGTGTTCTGTGTACGAGTGTTTATTACAATCTGGTGTATGTGCCCCCCAAGAACTACCTATTATATATGCATACCTTTGAGACAGAGTTCGCAGTAGTATTTGGGAATTAACCTTCACACACCATGTGAGTTTTGTTTTTCCTTTATCTTTTTATTCTAGTATGTTGACTCATTGACTGATGATACACATTGAGAACAATATGTGATTTTGTGTGGGAGAAGGGGTGCAAAAAGTTCTTGCCAATTTTTTTTCCCAATTTTGTTTTTCCTGTTAATTAAATCTCTATGTTTTAGATTGTTTTACTTTTGTGTCATACAAATTATGTTGCATTGTTAATTGCCACTCTAGCATATCATTTAGGTGAAGTTTGTTTTAAATTGTTTTTCATTGACCATGTTTTCCATTTACAGGGGCACTAATGCTTTTCCTTATCAAATGTTGTTCTCATATTCAAATTCAGTATCATATTTGCATTGCTTGCATTTTAGGGCTGAATTTATATTTTAGTGTGTTGGAAGTGAAAAAAATATGTGGAATGAGATACTTTCGAGTTGTAAAAGATAGATAAGAAGATAAGAAAAAGGCAAGTAATTATGCTTTTTTTAGATGTTATTTTGTGTGTACGTTTTGTTGTCAAATCCCAAAGCCATGCCCTTTGCTTTTGTTTTCAATTAAAGTGATTAAAACAATCATTACAAGAGTAATTTATGGGTTTAAACTTTATAAGCTAATATTAAGTCTAAACTATCTACTGAACCATAGGAAATGAAATGGTTTCTAAAGATAATGCTAAATCATCTCTAAAACTAAATGATTTAGAATTAAAATCATGTCAACTCTGTTTAATTAAAGTCTGTAACTTTTACTACAGGTGTAGTCAAGTTGTCTAATATGATGTGTTACTGGAAAGTAAATTTTGAGCTTTTCATTATCTCCAACAGGTTGTTGTATATTAATTTTGGGTGCTATCTTGATTTATCTTCTGCTAATTGTGAGGATAATTCTGTTAATGTGTATACTTAGTATTCTGCTTATCATTTGGTTCGTGTTCTGTACAAGCATATGAAGCATCTGTCATTTGTTTATCATAATCTGGTGTTCATGTGTATAGATGAGTTTGTAGCAGGGTTAAGAAATTGAGTATCAGGTTGCAGAGACAGGATCTAATTGTGCTAATTACATGTATTTCCTTATCGGACAAATCTTGTTTGCAGATGTGATTTCTTGTTTGCATTCTCTATCAGCTAAGACGGACGTGTAATTATTTCTTTTGATTATTTCTTGCAGGCACTTGATGCACATTCAAGCTAAGCATCATTAGTATTTTTTGGACAAATGAAGACTACTTGATGCACATTCAAGCTAAGGATCATTAATCTACTTAGTGTATTTTGGACAAATGATCTTATTTTCATCTTTTGGATATAATCTTTTGTAAGACCAACGGTCTTTGATTTTGGGTAAAAGAAACTCTCATGTCAAAATTATGGAATACCAATTTTTGGTGTTAAGAAGTGACTATTTAATGACAATATGCTATATTATTAATATTAGTTGTTATTGATTATTTAATGAAAATATGTTATATTATATTATTAAAACCCTATATGTCATTTGAAGGGAAATAATTTCACTCATTATTTGTTTACAATAATAAGGGGTTTTTTCAACATTAAAACTGATTTTTAATGAGGGGATTTCCCCTTATTATATGGGTCCCTTGTTAATTGTTTTAATGAGGGTATTATGTCCCCTCATTATTTGTCCATAATGAGGGGATTTCCCCTCATTAGTCCCCTTATTATATGGGTCCCTTGTTAAAGGCTTTAATGAAGGTATTATGTACCCTCATTAGTATTTTACAATAAGGGGAATTTTTCCCCTCATTATTGATAAATAATGAGGGGACATAATACCCTCATTAAAGCCTTTAACAAGGGACCCATATAATAAGGGGCCTAATGAGGGGAAATCCCCTCATTAAAAAGTTTTAATGAGGGGATTTGAATTTTTAATGAGGGGAAATCCCCTCATTAAAAGCCGATTTTCTTGTAGTGTTCCACATTGGTTTACCTTGTCATGTGTTTAATTTTAATCAAGAAATAAAGCTGTCAGGATTTGAATCCTCGACCTCTAGGTCTAAGCGGCTCTAATACCGTGTCATGGAACCAATTGATCTAAAAGTTTAAGCTGATAGGTAAGGTCCAACTATAGCTTTTATTTTATCTTTAACAAAAAGGAGAAATCAAGCGACACGCTAGGGAAATAAGGATATGAAGTGTCCAATTTTCGGAAATTATGAACATAATTCCCAAGAAGTATCCGACAGAATATCACAAAACGTTGGGGTTTGAAATGTATCGGACACCAGACACAGTAACTTGCCAAGGTGTCTATGAATCATAGGTTCTAGTAAGTATGAAAGAAAAAATTAAGGTACAAATACAATATACCAACTCCACCCAATGACTTGTCCACTCCCTGTTTTCACTACACGATGCCTTCAAACTCGAGCTATTCATTGAAATGGCTGCATATATTAACTTTTATTTTTAATTAACCAAAGTATTATAATATATATCTTAATAGTGTATAATTGTAATTAAGTGTATTTATGTGATATAATTGTAATTATGTTAGGAAACCCTATGTATATATATTCCCTTACAATCAATAATATGATTTACAACCTCCAATCTTTATGGTATCAGAGCCACACCCGAAAATTCCATCATGAACCCTAGCACCACTGCCGACGCCTCACAGCCGCTCCCTCCACCGGCTGTCAGTCTCACCGGCATAGCTCCATCACCCTCTATACAGCAGTCAGTGTCGGCCTTTCCGTGGGGTTATACAGCCCTGTTTCTGACGTCTTAAACTGATGCTCTTGTTGTCGCTGCAGCGGCCAATCCGGCATCACTTTCTGGAGTGCAGCAGCCCATTCTCAATGGAGGAGGACCACCCCTTTCACCCCCAATTCTGGTTTTACAACCGTCGACCTTTTCCAATCTCACTGGACTTATCTCCAATAAATTGGATTCCAGCAATTTCATCTTGTGGAAAGGGCAGATGATGAAACTGCTCCATGGATGATGCCTTGCACATCATGTTGATGATAAGTCTCCAGTTCCAGATCGAACCTTAGCGAGTGGGATTTCTAATCCCCTATTTGAAGTTTGGGAACAACAAAATCAGCAAGTGTTGAGCTGGATTTTAGGTTCCGTTTCTACCTCTTTTGCTTCTGCAAATAATTAATTGCGAGACGGCTGCAAGTGCCTGGAATCGACTGCTCCGTACCTATTCTTCTGGGTCTCGGGTGTAAATTCGTAATTTACGTCAATAATTAACGATGATTGAAAGAGGTAATTCTAATATCACCACTTATTTGTTTTGAGCAAAGTCCATTTATGATCAGCTTGCTTCGTTAAACTACCTTATGAATGAAGAGGATTTAATTGATGCCATTCTTATGGGTCTTGGAGAAGAATATGGTCTGTTTACTAGGACTCCAGACACTAAATAGGAAGATGTTACCTTTGATGACTTGTTAGGTATGTTATTAACTAAGGAACGCTGATTGGTGAGAGAAAAGGCCAAAACCCTTGCTGCCATTCCGCCCACAGCTATGTTTTCTGCCCATTCTCAGTAATCTGGCCCAGGTAGCGGCCGTGGTGGGTGACAGCCTCACCAACGTGGTGGTGGAGGCCGGTTTGGCGGACGGCAGCACAGAGGGGCGGGCGACAGACATGGCGGACAACAGCAGTTTTCTAGCGGATAGCAGTAGCATTTTGGGGGGTATGTTGGTTATGGAAATTCCAATGGACGTCCACATGTGACTTGCCATAATTGCCATGGCTTGGGTCATGTAGCCCGAGATTGTTCTTCACCTAAACTCAACCTTCACAATCCAATTCGCCCCACCTCCAACATTGCCACCAGTCACACACCACCTCAAAATCAGTGGGTTGTCGATTTCGGTGCCACACATCATCTAAATTCTGACATGGGAAACCTGGACATTCATTCCGAGTATCAGGGCACGACTCAGTTACATTTGGTAATGGTTCTAAACTTCCTATTGTTCGTGTTGTTAATTCTATTGTTTCTGTTAATAATTGTTCGTTGAATTTGGATAATATGCTTTTTATTCCTAATTCTTCGAATAACTTATTATCTGTTTATGCTCTCACTAATTCTAACCCGGTTTCTGTTGAATTCTTTTCTTATCAAGGATTTGGCAACGGGGAAGATATGATACCGAGGTCGGAGTAACAACAGGCTGTACTCACTGTACTTAGATGTTTTAAATAAAAAATGTGTTAATCTAGCTTCTTTAAGTACTTGGCATGACCGTTTGGGACATGCCTCTATGTCTGCTGTTGAACATTTAATCAAATCTAATAAAATTCCTATTTCTGCTTCTGATAAATCTGTGTGTGCTTCTTGTTGCGTTAATAAAAGTCATAAATTACCTTTCTCTTTATCTCAATCTGTTTCACGGGAACCCCTTGAATTAATTTATGCTGATGTTTGGGGACCTGCTCTTGTTGTTTCATGTGATGGGTATCGTTATTATGTTGTCTTTGTTGATCACTTTAGTAAGTACTCTTGGATTTATTTTATACGCAAAAAATCCAACGTGCATGATATTTTTGTCCAGTTTTGGACCCTTGTGGAAAATTATTTTCAGACATCCATCAAAACCTTCCAATCTGATGGTGGGGGAGAGTTTATTGCTCTACAAAACTTTTTCCGTACCTATGGCTTTTCACATCGAATGTCATGTCCTCATACCCCAGAACAAAATGGAACCGCCGAACGCAAACACCGCCACATTGTGGAACATAGCCTAGCTCTCCTCCATCATGCTCACATGCCTCACAAATACTAGACCTATGCCTTTGATACCTTCGTTTACCTCATCAATCGGACCCCAATGACCCAATTACGAAACCGTACACCTTATCACATTTTATTCAATGATTCACCAGACTATCATGCACTTCGGATTTTTGGGTGCTGTTGTTATCCTTGGCTCAAACCATATGCCCGAAATAAATTTGATTCCAAGTCTCATCCTTGTGTCTTCATGGGGTATAGCCGTCTTCATAAAGGGTATGTTTGCTTTGATCCCGTCTCGTCAAAATTTTTTATCTCACGTCATGTTTTGTTTGATGAACAGGTGTTCCCCTTTTTAAAGCATGATGATGTGTTGCCCTTGGAGACCCCGACTCACTGACAATCTCCCCTTACAAATTCCTTTCCTGGCACCTGCTGTTCAATGCCCTATCTCTGATCCCCCCCAATCGGCCCCTCTCAACCTGCCTGCCACCATGTCCACCAACTCGATGTCCATGACGTCCACCCAGCCTTCCCCCCCACACCAGTAGTCCCCTCTTTACCGCCCAGCAGCCCCACTCAGCCCTCTACTGACCTTAATTTTTGTGTTGATCTCTCTAGATTTGGACAGCTTCAACCCGCCCACACCTCCTCTCCGCCACCACTGCTGTCTGCTTCTGCCGTTCCCACTACAGCAGCTCCCTCTCCTCCTAGACAAATGGTTACTCATCAAATGACGGGAAAGCTGAAGCCACACTCTCTTATCCATATTCGGGAGCCCTTTACCTTTTTGCAGGCCTCTAAAATTCTAGAGTGGCGAGATGCTATGTCTACTGAGTATAATGCCTTGGTGGCTAATGGTACATGGTCACTAGTACCTCCGAGTGTTGGTCAGAATGTGGTTGGATGTCACTGGGTTTTTAAGTTGAAACAAAAGGCTGATGGTAGCATTGATCGGTACAAAGCCCGCTTAGTTGCCAAGGGATTTCATCAACGACCGGGTGTTGATGTTTTTTGAGACCTACAGCCCCGTGATCAAGCATGCCATTATTCGTGCTTTATTGGCTGTTGCTATCTCTTTGAATTGGGTGATTATTCAACTAGACGTAAGCAGTGCCTTTTTACATGGTCACTTGGATGAAATGGTTTTTATGGAGCAACCTCCGAGTTTCGTGAATCCTGATTTTCCCACACACGTGTGTCGACTTCATAAATCCTTGTATGGTTTGAAATAGGCACCACGGATGTGGCACCACAAGCTAACTAATGTACTATGCTCGCTGGGTTTTATTGGCTCTAAATCCGACACCTCCCTTTATTTTCTTCACCACGGTTATGTTCACATTTTATGTGGATGATTTGCTGGTGTTGGGTTCTGATATGTCTACTGTTAATGATCTTGTTTGCAAACTTCAGTCCCAGTTTGCCATTCGCAATCTTTGTAAATTGGCCTATTTTTTAGGTGTTGAAGCTACTTGGTGCAAGAATGGTCTCTTCCTATCTCAGTCTAAATATATCCAAAATTTACTATGCCGAACACAGATGGAGGGATGTTTTGGGGTTGCGACTCCTATGGGTTCCAAGGATAAGTTCGTGTTGGAATTGGGTGATCCCTTCTCGGATCCGACTGCTTATCGAGGTGCTTTTGGATACTTACAATATTTATCCTTAACTCGGCCTGATATTTCCTTTGTGGTGAATAAGTTATCTCAGTTTATGCATGCTCCTACATCTCTTCACTGGCAGGGAGTCAAACGGCTACTTCCATATCTCCAAAAAACTTGCCATTTCGGTTTATTTATTCACCATGACTCTAATTTTATCCTTCAAGGTTACACTGATGCTGACTGGGCGGGAAGCTTAGATGATCGCAAGTCCACCACTAGCTATGCCATTTATCTAGGTCGCAATTTGATTTCATGGAGTTCTAAGAAACAACGGTCCGTCGCCAGGTCCTCCACTGAAGCTGAGTATAGGGCATTAGCTACTGGTGCCTTTGAAATTGGTTGGCTGCAGATTTTGTTGCCTGAAGTTGGTGTTCCAATTCCACAAGTTCCGCGGTTATGGTGTGACAATCTTTCGGCCACCTACCTTACTCTTAATCCAATTTATCATCAACGCAGTAAGCATTTGGAGGTTGAATTCTTTTTTGTTCGAGATAGGGTTTCTAAAGGTCTGTTACGTGTCCATTATGTGCCGACCCGTGATCAAGTCTCCGACGTTCTCACCAAAGCCTTGCCCAAGGATCGTTTTATTCCCTTTTGCCGCAAGTTGAGCATTTGTCCAGCCCCCGCTCAACTTGAGGGAGGGTAATAGTGTATAATTGTAATTAAGTATATTTATGTGATATAATTGTAATTATGTTAGGAAACCCTATGTATATATATTCCCTTATAATCAATAATATGATTTACTGCCTCCAATCTTTATATCTATCATCTTCACATTAATTATTATGCATACAAGCAGTGTTAAACAGTTGGAACAATTTAGAAGTATATATTTTAAAAGTCTCAATTGATTTTATGTATAAATGAAGCCAGACATATGGTGCCGAATACACTACTTGATCCGGTATTTACACTAATTAAATTAATTATACCTAAACGTATATAATTAAGTTGTTCATTATTTTCTTATTTATGATGTATATATGCTAACAAAATTATCCCATAAATAGCTGTGAATTGTGATCCATTAAATCTGTAATCCATTTTTTGACATGACTATGATAATAATATCAGATGTTTCTCTTGGAACATTGGTTATGCAAAACTATTCCACTTTATTTTGTATAGTGTAATTTTAACACAACAATCTCTCCAAAAGATTTAATTAGTTTTGGTTGTGTGATTAGAGATCATTGGAGTCAATTCATGACTTGTTCTCATGGTAATTTTGCTAGCTGTCCCAATCTTCTAGTCGGTATATATTAATCTCTTATACTATGTTTGGTTTAGGGGTTTTCATGGTATGGTAAGGTAGGTGTATAATTATACCCATGTTTGTTTTGAAGTGTTAATGGAGGGTATGACAACCTATAGTAAATTCTTGGGTTAAAGGGGTTGGTTTTTTTAACACCCCAATTTGGGTGTTTTCAAAATTCATGGTAAGATGTTTGGTTATTACTAAATTGCTCTTAATTTTTTTTTTCTTATTTTCATATTTGGTTATTATATTCTTTTCAAACTTGAAACAATTGAAACCCTAAAGTTATAATTGTAATTTTCATATAACATTATTAAATTAATAAAATGAGCATAATTATTAACCCATGAGTTTATATTACCATGAATTCAAACATAATATGGTATTTTATACATCTTTACCATATCACACCTCATCTATCATACCATACCATACCATACTTTATTAATACCTAATTAGTTGCCTTGAGAATGTGTCTTGGGTCCTCAACATTAATTAACTACAAGATATAGTAGAAGGTGAGACTCAATTAGTCATTCACTACCTGATTCAAGGAAAAAAAACCCGAACGTCAATTTCTCTTCTTGTATAATATTGGTTGCTTTTTATGTATTAAAATAAATGGATAAATAATGGAGCAAAAAATATATATATATAATGGCGAGCTTGAGTCCAACTCAGCGTTATTCATAGTTTGATATGCATTTGTGTGGTGTGTGGACTGTGGAGGATATATTTCTTTTGATCAGTTACCTTACAATCCAATTCACTTAGTTTTACTAATTCTGATCTTAATGCCTCGCCTACCATTACTCTATTTTTAAATAATATATATTATTTATTTATTTTCTTTATAACATTTCATTATAACTGTTGAACTCAAACTCTGAATATCTTTCATTTAAAGATACATAGATGTCCACCAAACTGCAATTAGATGACAATATTAAAAGGAAGCCATGATGCATTTTCATAAGAATAGTCTAAGGATACGATGAAAAGGAAGTAAAATACAATACATAAGTTCTAAGGATACGATGGTGCAGATGAAAATTGCAAGCCATGGTGCATTTTCATAAGAATATTCATCCATCTTCTTTGAAACTTCGAAGTAAGAACGCAAATTACAATGGTCGGAAAAAAAAAGTCTAGGGTAGTAGCACCTTCCAATTTGGCGGAGGCCACCGGAATACCATCCTTTCTAGAAATATGAGAAGAATAACTAAAATTATCACATAAAATAGCTGAATGTAAAAAGTATCTCGTGCTAATTTGTTGTTTATTTCTAGAGCAGTGATATAAAATGAAGGGAATGAGTATTATAGCTGTTGGGCACTGTTCCAACGGTCATGTAGCTATTTGGTACTGGCATTAAGATATGTTCTAATATTGTACCACGTTTTTTGGTCCAAAGGACTAATCAACAGGTATTTTTCATCCTTTTTTTTTTTTTTTGATAATTCATCTATATAGTTTTGTCTATAAAAGAATTAAATTAATTCTACGTTTATGGTTATAGCTATAAAATTTGATGTGAAAGTGATTACTGCAATAGTTTAATAGAAGTGTAGATTTATAATGAAAAGCATATGATAAGGTTTATGTTAATGTTCCGAGGTCCTTAGAAATTTCGAGGATGAAATTTTTTAGAGGGGGAGAAATGTAATATACTGAATTTTATGCAAGTGTGTGAACTTTTAGTAAAAGCATATTGCCAGAATAATTAACTTTAAATATGTTTTGGGAAAAAGAATATAATATCGAAAAGTTTAGTGGATGGAAATGATATGAACAGTAAGGGTATAATTGAAAGGAATCATAAGTTATGTGGAGGAAAGTAAAAATTAGAAATATGTTATTGTTGAAATAACAGCTCTAAATAGTAAACTGATTGAAAATAGTATTAAATACTAACATGTATAATACCAAATATTAAAAAAAAAAAAGTTAATTTTGATTATAAAAATATCTTAAATTCCTCTCATGCAACGTAGAAGAGGACTTTCGTCGAGGGCGAAGAAAGATTTATCTTTTCTAAAAAAGAAAAAATCAAAAACTCGATATTCTGCCGTTCTATTTAGATAATTTTTCAGGTAAAGGTTTAGTATTCAGTGTTTATAATTTTGTATGGCTAAGATTTAATTTGATGTCTAATATTTGAGATATTTGGATGATATATTTTGAAAGATTTTTGTAGTTTACAAGTACAGGATAAAGAATTCGAAGATTCAATTGATGTTAATGGACTACGACCAATGTCACAAGTTTGATGGTATCCTCTATTCCAACGAATCACGCTGATTTCAAATTTGAATTTCTATTCTGATAGAAGTATTTCAATGGAAAGTTATATTTATGTTAACCTATAAAATATGTTTAGTATCTTTAGTTTTTGAAGTTTGAAGAAATTCTCAACATATGAATTTATGTAAATGTTTGAACATGTATAGATATATAAATTATACATATTAGGTTATTTGATTATATGCCTAGATAAATTATATGTTTTTGATGAATTTGTAAGTTAATATTGATGCGCATGAATAGTAATCATATAAATGAATAATAGTCGTACAAGTGTAAAGTATGATACATGTAAATGAATAATATCATAAGATATT
The DNA here is from genome assembly GCA_039660915.1 of Euphorbia tirucalli. Taxonomy (NCBI): domain Eukaryota; kingdom Viridiplantae; phylum Streptophyta; class Magnoliopsida; order Malpighiales; family Euphorbiaceae; genus Euphorbia; species Euphorbia tirucalli. Next base: position 54,923,368 of record CM077639.1, on the reverse strand, counting down.
AGTACTATAAATATGGGTAGAGAATAAAGTCTAATGGGTGAGTGAATAGTATCGTAAATGTAAATAGTACATGAATGATATTATACATGAGCAGTAGCCATATAAGTAAAAGGATTGCACATACATTAGAGATTAAAAAGGATGTTGTGAGTAGCTAGTTGGACACCATGAAACTACATGAATTATAGCAGCTTATGACTCTAATTGACCAATTACATGAATTACAAAATTACAAAATGGACCTACATGATCATTTGTATGAATTACAAAATTACAAAATCATATTAATTTAGATTAGATGGTAAATCGATTATAGAATTACTGAATCATATCGATCTATATGGTCAACCATATAAATTACAAAATTACAAAATTACAGATTTATAGAATTACAGAATTATATAGACTAAAAGGTCACTACATCTTTACAGAATTGGCAAGCAAAATTGTATGTTACACAGTGATTCACTAGTTAAGTCAAAACAAATTAAATAAAGGTGAACTATCTATTCACATGGGCATTTTGTGTGGTCATGATATAACGTATTAAAAATATGTTTATAATTAAACAAGACATGAGTATGGTATTTGGAAAAGAGGGACCTACAGGTGTTATATAAAATATAAGTAAATATAATTAGGAATTATGTGGTTTTGATTCCCAGTATAATATATCGAGATACGTAGGAAGTTTGATAATAGAATATTATCAAGTCTAAACCAAACACGATAGCGGATGAAATAGGTTGACTTTGAGTTTAGGGGTTGACTAATGACTGTCTAGTAGTGGTAATAAGTGTCACAAGAAAAAGTGAGACGTTGGCATGTTACATTATATGTGATTATAATCTAATATGTGAAAAATTTTGTAATACATCATAGTTATATTGAATAGTATTTATCAATAACACTTAGAAAATATAGGGTGTTACACATGTAGATGTTTAAATTTTACCTCTCCAAGTTTGGCGTTTTGATACAAAATCTCTTGTTGGACAAGACTAGATCTATGTGTTCTCAACATCTCTGTATCCAAAATTTAAGCAACATCCCCTAGACAACTGTAAGGGAGATATGAAATTTGTCTATCCATGCTTGAAATTACTGGAACTAGATGGAAGTTTTTGGATATAAAGAGGCACTTATATGTCGTTTACTTTCCTCCACCCTTGTAAGAGTGATGCCATACTAGTTTAACATGCTAGAGCCTGCATCAATCTATAACTAGGAATAGCTCCCTAACCATTTTCGTAAAATGTTCTTGGCCTTCATCTCGACATTTGCCACTAGTGGAAGCTTACATTAAGTTATTTGAAAATTAGGCGAATCGCTTGGGAATTTCATGGACACATGCAATCTACCAAGCCTCGACATCCAAAGTTAGACTTCAAAACGACTATGTTGGAAAAATTTTGAGAGATTCTTGTAGTTTACAGGATAAAGGAGAAAGAATTTGAAGATAAAATTGATGTTAATGGACTCCTAGCGATGTCATGAGTCTGATGGTATCATTGATTCCAACAAATCATGCTAATTTTAATTAATTTGAATTACTATTCCATTAAGCGAAAATATTCTAGTAAGAGTGTTTCAATTGAAAGTTATATTTATGTTAGTCTATAAAATATGATGAGTATCTTGAATTTATGAAGTTTGAAGAAATGATGAGCATATGAATATATATGAATTTTTGAAGATTTATAGATATATAATTTATATATATTTGGTTATTTGATTATATACGTAGATAAATTAATTAAAGGGTATATGTAAGTGAGAAAAATATATGAACTAGATAGAAATTGAATTGAATGATTTTGGGATGTTTTTAATGAATTTGTATTTTAATGAATAGTACTATACACGTGAATATTGACGTACATGAATAGTAACTGTATAAAGGAATAGTTGTCTTATAAGTGTAAAGTGTGATGCGTGTAAATCAATAGTATCATAAGAGATTAGTACTATAAATATGAGTAGAAAATAAACGAGAAAGTGAATAGTATTGTATATGTAAACGGTAACAATATAAATGAATAGTATTCTACATAAGTAATAATTGTACAAGTAAAAGGATTACACATATATAAGAAATTGAAAAGGATGTAGTGACTAGCTAGTTGGACACTGTGAAACTACATGAATTATAGCAGCTTATGACTCTAAATAGCCATCTACATGAATTACAAAATTACAAAATTATATGAATTACTGAATTATAGAATGGACTTGTATAGTCATTTACATGAATTATAGAATTACAAATCTATAAAATTATATGCACCTATATGGTCAACTATATGAATTATAGAATAATAGAGTTATATGGACCGAAAAGTCACTTCATATTTATAGAGTTGTCCAGCAAAATTGTATGTTACACAGTGATTCATTAGTTAAGTCAAAACAAATTAAAGGTATCTATTTATTCATATGAGCATTTTGTGTGGTCATATAACGCATTAAAGATATGTCTATAGTTATATAAGACATGAGTATGGTATTTGGAGAATAAGTCCTATAGGTGTTATATGAAACGTAAATTTAATATAATTAAGAACTATGTGGTTTTTGATTCCCAGTGTATATAATATATTAGGATACATAGAGAGCTTGATAATATAATATTATCAAGTATCAAACCAAGCATGACAACAGATTTAATAAGATGACTTTGAGTTTAGTGGTTGATTAGTGACTACCTAGTAGAGGTAATAAGTGTCAAAAGAAAAATTGAGATATTAATAGGTTGCATTATATGAGATGATAATCTAATAAGCAAAAAAATCTATAATACTGAATAGTATTTTTAATAATACTTAGAAAATGTAGGATATTATCTTTTGGTATCAAAGCAGCGATATGACCTTATGACGCATATACATGCATATATTATATAGTGGAAAAAAAGACAAAAGTAAATACATTTATTGAGAGAAGTATATGGATATTATAATAAAACAAAAGTATACACATGGAAATGAATAAGAATATGAAAGAATATCAATAACAGTATTTGATAGGATTTCTTAAGATGTGCCCTTATATCTGGATATGATTTTTATTAGTATATGATTAAATGAATATCAATTGATTAAACAAATTTAAAGGGCTACCTAAAGAGGTGGAGCCGCTCCTAATAAATTACAGTTACAAAATATGTCTACATGACAAATGAGATAGTATTTGTTTGGATACACTATCACATGATGAAAAGTCATTATCAGATATTATTGATTTAGAGGCATATGAAGTTAGAAATAAAAGCTATATGAAAATTTATGGAAATTATTGTTTGGATTGATCAGGATAATTTACAAATATTACACAGTTTAATAAATTTAAAGAAAAAGAAAAAGAAACTATCTAGATCACCTTGACAAAATGACTAGGAAGCAACAACTTATAGTGAAGAAAAAAAAATAATGATAATAAAATATGGAAAATTGAATGCATTTGGTGGGGTTGAGCTACCTGAATTATTGCTTAATATAGGTTACAATTCTTGCAAAATAGAATTGTGTTGATCAATAGTTTGATATAATATTTATTGGTTATGGATGATCAATTGTTGATTTTATTGATACTGAACAGCCTCCTTTTGAGCTTGATTTGTTTTCTTTAGATTGTGTTTAATTCTCATAAAAGACCCATTATGTGAAAATCTATAAGATTCTGTTGATCAATTGGTAACTTATTCCTGGAACTTGTGTATACCATAATCCTCTAAAACATCTTGATCTATATGTTATATTTTTAGCTCAACATATGAAATGTCTTAAATAATTTTGTTTATCTCAACTTTGTCAAAAGGTTTTCCATAACAACATAACTTGTTAAACAAGTCTAGTTAAAAATATGGAAATAGAATACGAGTAATTTTTAAAATGAATTTCTTTTCGAGTCACACTAAATACTTGAGACATGTGTGATACACAAAATTAGGAAGATTTATTCTTTCTCCTAATAAAACCATATAAAGGGAAGCGTGCCTTTTGTGATTTTGATTGTTTTGGAGAAAATATGTTATAAAGTACATAAAAAAAGTAGATGAGTATACATGAATGGTATTATACATGAGCAGTAGCCGTAAAGTAAAAGGATTACATTTACATTAGAGATTAAAAAGGATGTTATGACTAGCTAGTTGGACATTGTGAAACCACATCAATTATAACAGCTTATGACTCTAACTCAAATACATGAATTATAGAATTACAAAATGGTTCTACATGGTCAATTGTATGAATTACAGAATCATATTAACGTAAATGGTCAATGAATTACAGAATTACAAAATCATATGGATCTATATGGACAACTATATGAATTACAGAATTACAAAATTATAGAATTATAGAATTACAAAATTATATGGACTGAAAGATCACTACATGTTTACAGAGTTCGCAGCAAAATTGTATGTTATAGAGTGATTCACTAGTTAAGTCAAAACAAATTAAATAAAGGTGAACTATCTATTCACATGGGCATTTTATGTGGTCATGACATAACATATTAAAAATATGTTTATAATTAAATAAGATATGAGTATGGTATTTGGGAAAGAGGGACCCACAGGTGTTATATGAAATATAAGTAAATATCATTAGGAATTATGTGGTTTTGATTCCTAGTATAATATATCGATATACGTAGAAAGTTTGATAACAGAATATTATCAAGTCTAAACCAAACACGACAGCGGATTAAATAGGTTGACTTTGAGTTTAGGGGTTGACTAATGACTATCTAGTAGTGGTAATAAGTGTCACAAGAAAAAGTGAGACGTTAGCATGTTACATTATATGTGATTATAATCTAATATGTGAAAAATTTTGTAATACATCATAGTTATATTGAATAGTATTTATCAATAACACTTAGAAAATATAAGGTGTTACACACGTAGATGTTTAAATTTTACCTCTCCAAGTTTGGCGTTTTGATACAAAATCTTCTTGTTGGACAGGTCTAGATCTATGTATTCTCAAAATCTCTGTATCCAAAATTTAAGCAGCATCCCCTAGACAACTGCAAGGGAGATATGAAATTTGTCTATCCATGCTTGAAATTACTGGAACTGGATGGAAGTTTTTGGAGCTAAAGAGGAACTTAAATGTCATTTACTTTCCTTCACCCTTGTAGAAGCGATGCCATACTAGTTTAACAAGCTAGAGCCCGCATCAATCTACAACTGTGAATAGCTCCGCTACCATTTTTGTAAAAATTTCTTAGCTTTCATCTTGACATTTGCCACTAGTTGAAGCTTACATTAAGTTATCTAAAAATTGGGTGAATCGCTTGGGAATTTCATAGACATATGCAATCTACCAAGCCTCGACATCCAAAGTTGGACTTCAAAATGACTATAGACGCAATGATCATCAACACATCAAATGAGCATTTGAGGATGGATTTGGTCTTGTGGAAGCCCCAAGACATGGTGCAAATGATGGAGAGAACCAAAATCGTCATTGAATTGCATGAGGCATTCTAATAGAAAGACAAAAAAATTGGCAAAAAAGAGGCTAAGGTAGAGCCATATAGCTTGAGGGACAAAGATGACAGAGAGAAAAATAGGAGAAAAATGAGACAGAACCTCTATATTGCTTTGGTGTGTCCTAAATACACACTCGCTAGCAAGTGTACTAGGCCGCAAGTAATAAAATAGGAAGTAGAGTATCATATTCGCATGGATTGTGATAGTCATGCACAACTTATGTATAAACTATATGGTTCTAAATAACAAAGATAAAAAGTAACATATATAATAAATAATGATTAAGTTGGTTTATAATAAGATCTAATAACATGAAAAGCAAATAAAATGAAGATAAACACAACTCTTTTACAACTTGGATTAGACACAACATAGAGCGGGTAGCTTGTAATATTAAATCTAGCATTTAAGGATAAATATGTTGTTTTAGTGAGACTAAGGTGTCTCTCATGAAATTCACAATAACCGATTGGTCTTCACGCTATTGATCCTAAGCATATATACTAGATATCGCATGGTCATGCTCAACTTAGCATATATACCAGGATAAAGAACAAGAAAGCATGCAACAAAGGTGCTATGCAACCATTGAAACCCTTAGATATAAATGCGAATCACATGGTTCAATCTCATTATTAATTTTTGAAATGTCATTCCATTCTTGGATTTATACTCCATGCTCAAGCAGTCCATAAATTATGCAAGTGATCAATTCTATGAGGATTAAGCACATGCATTTAAACACACACATTTAACAACATAAACAAAGAAGAAATACTAGAATAACATTACTTACAAACACAGCCCTAAGGCTAGTCCATCCAAATGGATATAGTCCATCTCCATGGTCGGCATAACTTGGATCAAGTGAAGTTTCCCCATGTTACAAAATATACGGAACTAAAATAGAAAGAAAATAATTATTCTATTGTAAAATGATAGATGGATCTCTATGGTGGTGATAAGACATTACATAACAGGAGAATATATACTCCTCGAAAACTTAAAAGTGTTTAAGGATAAAAATCCTAAAATGCATAGGATTATGACAAGGGTTCAAATCCTATTACATTATAGATAAAATATTTGGTTAGGAAAGGAATACTCCAAAAGGAATCTCTAGCTAAGCAGGTTTAGGAGATCTAAACTTGGTCTCCAAGGAAATCCATACAAGTTGTGCCATGTGTAATAATCTAATCGCATATGAGAACCAGTGCTGAAAAATATTTAGGGAATATTCCAAAGGTATCAAAAGCATCTCCAGCTTATCAGCTTCACGTGATTCAAATTTGCTCTCTAAGCAAGTCTGTGCAAGTTGTGCGCGGGACCACTAGACACATGTCAACTCCTCAGCAACCTTGTAGAACTGGAGCTTGTCTCCTTCACGCCACTACACTCCAAATCCTGTTATACAAAAGAAATTTCATGGAAAGTGGGTAAGAATGGATATAAATATGCCATTTTACTCATTTTAAGCACATTTAGACTCACACGCCTTGAAATCAATTATTTACTGAAAACAGGTTAAAACAGACAACTTATTTAGATATAAATTCGAGCTATCATGCATAACATAAAATTAATATATGAAACAATTATTGCATTTTTATAGAAATGACAAATATTAAATGAAACTTGATTTACTGCTCCTTTTTTTTCGGAAAGAAATAGAACTTCATAAAAACTAAAGAAGATGAGCAATACAAGAGAGGGGACAGCAGACCAAACCCCAATTGGTTCATCAGAAGAACAAACTCTAGCAAGAGAATGAGCTAAAAGATTAACACATATACAAATACAAGAAAAATTATATTCTGAAAAACTTTGTTGAACCTTGTTTTGATGAAAACAACTTTACATTTGAAGAAGATAAACTTAGATAAAAACTTTGAGAATTAATTAAAGATAAATGTGATTTTATTTTTAATTAATTAAACAAAGTATAAAGATAAAGACATTCAATAACGACATTGGAAGAATAATACAAAAAGAGAATAAAAAGTTTGGATTAATAAGATACACAATGCTTCAGGAGGTTGAAGGCTTAAGAAATTCAGTTACATATCTTCAGAGGCCTAAACACTGTATAACGGCCACATTCAGAGATATGAAGAAGTCAAGTTCAAAAGTTTGGAGTAATAAGATACACAATGCTTCAGGAGGCTGAAGGCTTAAGAAATTCAGTTACATATCTTTAAAGGCCTAAACATTGTATAACGGCCACATTTAGAGACCTAAAGAAGTCAAGTTCAAGTATTCAAAGCCCTGAACTCTGTATAATGGCTACATTCAGAGACCTGAAGAAGTTCAATTCAAATATTCAGAGACCTGAATACTGTATAACAGATACATTCAGAGACCTGAAGAAAGTTCATTACAAACCTTCAGAGGGCTAAACACGGTACAACGGCTAGTTTCAGAGACTTGAAGGAAATCAAAATTAAATCTTCAGAGGGCTGAATGCACTATAATGGCTAGTTTCAGAGACCTTATCAGAATTTGAATTTACTCTCCAAACCACTTCTCGAATTCCCATAAATAGAAGACAATTGCAAGCATTTCAACTTGGGAAGACAATTTGCAAAATCTACAATACATTCAAAGTAATCAAAGCATTCTTGCGTAGTCTTTTCAACAAACTTCAAAAAGAGAAATTGAAAGAAATTCAAGTCTTCATCAAAGCAATTCACATTCTTTCAAATACAATATTCTGAGTTGAAAATTCATACTAAGGCATAATAGTGTGAGGGGCAGCTTTGTTGATTAGTGTTCTATCAATAAAGTTATGTAAAAGTTTTGTTGTTGATCTTTGAAAAAAAACATGTTGTAAAAGTTTGGAGTTTGAGATCGCAAAAAGCACCGGTAGTCTCGATCCTAGACAGAAGAAGAATCAAAGTCTTAATCCTAAACAGAAGTAGGATTGATTGTCTCGATCTTAGACAGAAAAAAGATCACTTGGTTTGATTCCTACCGTTAAAGGAATTATAGTGGAAAATCGCAAGTGGTTCACTTGGGGAAAGGAGTAGGACAGTTGGTTCGAACCTGTATAAATCTTTGCGTCACAAATTTCTCTATCTCTACTCTCTTTAATTACTACCATTTAAATTTCTGCATTTATATTTAGCAGTAATAACCTTTTAGAGATTTTACTATATTTATTCAAAAGCAATTCTATTTACAAGTTTTACAGATTATTTTATTCCGCATTTAAAGTAAAACTTGTTTCTATGTTAAAATTGTTTTTGATTTTAAAGGTTTCACAAAAGAATTTTTATCTGAGTATTTACACTATTCACCCCCCTCTAATGTACCTCAAAACCTATTTGGGACTAACAAACTTGAAGCTATAAGTTTGCAATCATTAATAATCATCCCGAACTTTATTTATTTATGATTTTTTAATTAATAGTCAAACGTTATTGGTTTTACTTAAATTAAATTTAAAATTAGTGATCTACTGTCAATTTTATTCAAGTTTCAGAAGGTTATGACTGTTATTCGATGATAATAATAAATATGCATTTATCAAATGTATGATCTCCTTAGTCTATAAATAAAAATATATAAATATTTCTCTCTCATTTTCTTTTTTCTTTGTCTTTTTTTTTTTATCCAATATTAATATTTTTTTTAGATTAAGGTACAGTACACCAACTGCACCTAATGACTTGTTCACTCCCCATTTTCAGGACACGATGCCTTTAAACTCAAGCCATTCGTTGAAATGGCTGCATATATATACATATTAACTCTTATTGTTAATTAACCAAAGTATTGTAATATATATCTATCATCTTCTTCTTAATTACCTAATTAATTATTATCTATACAAGCAGTGTTAATTAGTTGGAGTAATATGGAAGTATATATTTTAAAATCTCAACTGATTTTATGTATAAATGAAGTCAGATATATGATACCAAATACAGTTGACAATGACCATTGACTCCACGGAAATAACTGAACAATTAATAATAACAAAATTTAGAGACTTTATAATTATTACATAGCAGACTAATACCATATATATATATAAATATAGGAACTAATAAATTGTTTACTTATTTTAAAAGTTCCAACTAATTTTGTGTATAAATGAAGTCATATGGTGGATGTGGTGCCCATTACACTTCTCCAATATTTACACTAAATTAATTATATGTAAATGTATATAATTAAGCAGTTAATTTTTTCTTATTGAGGATGTATATATCCTAATAATGGATCCATAACTAGTTGTGAATTGTGATCCATGAAATAAATGAAGTTTATTTTTTTTTTTGACATGAATAAGACAATTATATATATTAGGTCGAAAACTCCTCTACTTTATTTCGTAAAATATAATTTTAATGCACTAATTAGGATACGTTTGGAGCTGTGAAAGCAGCCTTCAGCCAAAGCAAGGAGAACCTTACTTTGGCTGAAAGTTGCTTTTGGGGATGTGAAAAGCAGCCTTCAGCCAAAGCAAGGAGAACCTTACTTTGGCTGAAAGTTGCTTTTGGGGATGCGAAAAGTAGCCTCAAATGCATAATTGGTAAAAGTCATATTATATTCACGAAAGCACTGGAAAAACACTTAAAACTACTTTTAAAGAAAGTAATGAAACCTAACTATAGGGAAAAACACTCTCACTAACAGCAATTCCAAACTGGCCCTTAATCTGCTCACAAGGTTCAGTCAACTTTAATTGTGTGATTAGAGATCATTGGGTTCTCATGGTAGTTTAGCTACTTGTCCGGATCCTCTAATTGGTGAAGTCTTAATTGTTGTGAGGCTATGCATGCATTGCCTCCTCATTAATATAATTAACTTCAAGTCAATTTCTCTTCTTGTTTAACCTCGTATGAATATATATACTTTGTCCTTTCATTTGATTATATTTCATTTGAAAAATATATAAAAAATATAAAGGCATGACATATATGACAAATACAAGAAGATGTTGTGGAAGGTTTGAGGCTATGGTTTGATTACGTAAGTTTGGAGTTTAAACATATATATGTATTTGGACAAATTAAAATAAATGGTAGCTTGAGTCCAACTCAGCCTTATTCATAGTTTGATATGCATTTGTGTGGTGTGTGGACTGTGGAGGATATATGTCTTTGAGTTACCTTATAATCCAATTTACTTAGATTTACTAATTCTTATCTCAATGACTCGCCTACCCTTACTCTATTTTTAAATACTATATATTATTTATTTATTTATTTTCTTTATAATATTTAATTATAAAAGTTGAACTCAAACTCTGAATATCTTTCATTTAAAGATATATAGATGTCCACCAGGGTGCAATTAGATGACAATATTATTATCATTATAAAATATGTTCCATGGAAATTAAGGATTCAAGTATTATTTAGTATTCCAACTATATATTCATGAAGTAGGCCATATATATGAATATATGTGATAAATTAATTAATTATCATTTATTCATTTTGCTAATAATTAATTCAATTAATTAACATGAATGATCAATAAGAACAATGTTCAATTGGTACTTAGTCCAGCATGTAACACGTAGACTAGTAATTTCAATCAAATAATTATTGGATTTGTCAACATAATTATATAACTAATCATTCCATTAATTAATTAATTAAATTTGCATGCATATTTACGTTAAGACAGCCACCTTTAGTTTGAACTTAATTAAGTAGCAAGAAAACGGCTTCAGGCCACCAAATTCATTGACCTTTTCGTTTAATCAAGAATACTATCATAAGCTCTAAAATCACAATATAAATACAAACACATGATTCGTCGGTTTAAGAAATTACCAATATCTTCTTAATACAATTCCATATTACATTACATAGTATTAAGAAATGGGTGCAGGTGCTACGTTAGTGAAGATATGTGGTTTAATTGTGATGATTTTAAGTGAAATTTGTGGTGCGGTTGACTTGTCAAATGCAATTCTGATAAGGGTAGATCAGTCTGGTAAAGGAGATTTTACTAAAATACAAGATGCTATTGATTCTGTTCCACCTAATAATTCTGAATTGATCTTCATATGGGTTAAGCCTGGAATATACAGGTATACGCACGTTTTAAATGTATCATCTCAAATATTAATTCTGCATTTTGATTTTTTCTGATTAAAACTCAATTCATTTGGTGAATATTAAACAGAGAAAAGATTGTAGTACCTGCAAATAAGCCGTTCATAACAATAAGTGGTACAAATCCATCAAAAACCATAATAACATGGAATGAAGGAGGGAATATAATGGAGTCTCCAACTGTTTCTGTGTTGGCTTCGGATTTTGTTGGCCGATCTCTTACTATTCAGGTTTCTATTTTGAATTCAATGTAGTTTTGTTTTTCTCCCAATGAATTAATTAACAACAGTATTGATATTGAATTTCAATTCTGTGGGGAGCAGAATACATATGGGAGTGGAGATAAAGCAGTAGCACTAAGAGTATCAGGAGATAGAGTAGCATTTTACGGTTGTAGGATTCTTTCTTATCAAGACACTCTCCTAGACGACGCGGGGTCACACTATTACAAAAATTGCTACATTGAAGGAGCTACTGATTTCATTTGTGGAAATGGAGCATCCCTCTTTGAAGTAAGTAGCTCATTAATTTAATTAGTTTTATTCTTTAAATGTAAGTGGATAAGTAATAATTTTTTTTTTTTTAAATGCAGAAATGCCATGTGCACTCAATATCAAAAAACAATGGATCAATAACAGCACAACACAGGAATAATGAGAATGAAAATACAGGATTTATATTGTTGGGATGTAAGATAACAGGCAGTGGAAGTGCATATCTAGGAAGGCCATGGGGTGCTTATTCAAGAGTAGTTGTAGCACTAAGCTATATATCTTCAGCCATTGTTCCAAATGGATGGGACACTTGGTCCTCCAAAACAGCTGACACTAGTAAGGTGATGTATGGAGAATACAAGTGCTATGGTCCAGGTGCTAATACAGCTAACAGAGTTCAATGGTCACAAAGCTTAACAACAACACAGGCAACTCCCTTCTTAACTAACCATGTATTTGGTGCCCAATCTTGGCTTAGGTCTTCACCAACCTCCTTTACATCTTTCACAAGATCCTCTTCTTCTTCTTCTTCTATTCCCAATAAACCTCATCATTAATTCTAATTCTTCCATCCATCTCTTCTCTTCTCTATTTAACAATTCTTTTTCTTCATTTCTTCGCCTTAATTCTAATTCATCCAATCCAATCATCTGCATTCCTTACTATTAATTAATTCATTTGTATATTATTTTATTTTTTTACGAAATTAATCATCAATTCTTTTTTCTATTCTTTATTAATGTTATTCTCATAGTTACCTATTTGTTGATCGGATATTTAAATAACTTTTTTTATGCATTTGGCCAATAAAGAGTATGTATATGAAGAGATATAATAAAGCTTAGAAGTAAATAAATAAATAAAATGTAAAAAGAATTGACCTTTCCAATTACACTGAAATAGAAAACAATAGAACATGATATTACATCATCAGCATACTTACAGACGTTCAAGAAGCTAAAGTGCAAACTATAATTGTCAACAATCAGCAAAACTATCCCAAATAAACATCCCCAATTCCTTGTCTTACTCTTTGTTTGTTTAGCATAGTATAACCTGTTAGTCCCACCGTTAATGTAAGTCGTAGCAGAAGCTAAATTCTGTTCAATATCGTCAATCTTATCGCCTTGTGCCTCCACCATAACAGCCATATCAAGAAACACCTGATGCAACTCAGTCATACTCCTTTGAATCTCCTTCAAAGCCTCATGCCTTTCTTGATTCTCCATTAACATATCTGTTTTCCCTTCAAAAATCTTCTCTTTCCTACTTCCCCGCAGAATCATGTTCTGTAACACTTCCTCAGTTGGATAGTCACCGGTTGCATTGAAGTACCTCCTTCTCAATCCTTCTTTATGATCTTTGAAAACCTGTTCTCTCAATGCTTGAAAATCATTCATCATATACCTTAACTGTGCTCTAAAGCCGTTAGTCACAGAAACCCTTGTGCGATCAATGGGGATTCCTTCTTTGTATGCTACGGACAAATCACGATTAGCCATGTTAGATTTGTCAAGTGATTCCAATTTGGACTAGATATTCTTGGCTTTTCTTAGAATGGTGACCATATTCGAGTTGATTCTGTCTCTGATTCCTCTAAGCACATTCATACTGTGAGTTGATTTGGAGTCCTCATTCAAGTCTTGAAGGTCAAAGAGAAGATTGGTGATCTCTTCCATTTCGTTCTTGATTGCTTTCACATGTTCAAAGAACTTTGAGAGGTTCTGTTCATGAGGACCCTCTAGATTACCCAGCTCAATATCTGGATCCGATTCCAGGTCTTTCATGGCTTGTCTCTTGATATCAACGTAATCAAGGAATGATTTAGTCATCAAATCGTTCATCGTTTCTCCGATCTATAAATACTCACCAGCGAAGAGCAGTTAATCTGTTAGAATTGGAACAGTTTATTAACAACATGATCATAACAAAACAGGAAGAAAGCCATTGGAAAGTAAAGATTAAGTAGATACCACAAAACAATCTATCAAGAAAGAAAGATCAATTGGATTGTGACGACGACGACTGTGGCCTTGTAGTGATTTCTTTCTCCCTCTAAGAAATCTGAAACGGAACGAAAGTACAATAAGCGGTGAAATCTACTGATACAAAAACGGAAACTTTTCTATAAATTGTGAATTCACAGAATCAAAAAGAAAGAGTTTGTATTCAAGAAGTAAGATTCAAAAAGATGAACATTAAAACTTTCACAGAACGGCATTATAATTTTTCATCAAAGTGCAAGAGTACCAACCAGAGAGAGTAAGTAAAGATAGAAACAAACCTTGAAGAAATTGATAATGTTGCAAAGGAAGTGCAGTCTCAGAGACACTGAGAAATTGATAGATAATGAGCGAAGAAAAATTTGCGAGCAACTTAGAGAGAGAGAGAGAGAGAGAGAGAGAGAGAGAGAGGATCATCAATGGCTCTGCTTTCTGTTATGTTTTCTTGGGTTTTCAAATTTTGAATTTAAAGGTTTTCACCAGGAAAACGAGAAACTGTTTTTTGGGGATCAAGAAGTCTATTTTACCCTGCCACCTGAAACGACATCGCAGTGTCCAGGGAGCCCTAAATTAAATTCTAATTTTAGACTCGTCAGCTTTTTTGCTGGTCCAATGCAATAATCAAATTGAATTGGGGAAGAAATGGAGAAGGGGAAGAAGAAGGAGAACAGCAAAATATTGATAGTAGGAGCAACGGGAAATTTAGGGTATCATTTGGCACATTTTAGCCTCGATTTTTCGCACCCAACCTTTATTCTTGTTAGGGATTCTGCTTTTACTGATCCTCTTAAACTTGAAAAGATTAACACTCTGCACTGCTGGTGCAACTGTTATCAAGGTCAATTTCTGTGTCTCTCCCTGACACTGTTTATTGTTGTGATTTGGCATTGTAAAGTTTTTAATTTTTATGAATTAGGGGTCCCCAGAGGATGAGAAAAGTCTTGTTGAGGCAGTTAAACAAGTGGATGTTGTCATATGTTCAAGTCCATCCAAGCAAGTTCTTGATCAGAAGCTTTTAATTAGAGCAATTAAACAAGCTGGGTGCCTCGAGGATCTTTTTTTACCGTGCTTTCCTTACATTTTCCTGAATTTTATGCTTCCTATATTATTTTTTTTCATTTTTGTATGCTTTCTTTGTGATCACTTGTGGTATTGACGCATTGCAAGAAGAAACTTGAAACCTGTTATATCTATACACGAAATATGTACTGTACTTGTGATAGTAAAA
Organism: Euphorbia tirucalli; assembly: GCA_039660915.1. Classification (NCBI taxonomy): domain Eukaryota; kingdom Viridiplantae; phylum Streptophyta; class Magnoliopsida; order Malpighiales; family Euphorbiaceae; genus Euphorbia; species Euphorbia tirucalli. Next base: position 54,908,063 of record CM077639.1, on the reverse strand, counting down.
ACTAATTGAAGGGACTTTCCAAAGGTTAACCTGTTTTATGAACAGCTTCTGTAGTGCAGAATTTATAACTAGAGAGCTTTTTCTTGGCTCAAGCCTGGAATTGGAAATATTAACTACATTAGTGAAAACGAACCTTCTTAACGGTTCTAAAAATATAGCTATAAGTTATCAGAAAAGTATGTAAGAGCTTTCTTAAACAGATAAAATTGAACCAATGAATATTCCAGGCTTTCAGTATGATGAAATGGTTTTGTTCAAACATGAATGAATCCTTGGCAAATTTGTGCATGCAATATCTATCTATATTTATTCATGTATTGTAGTACAGTTTTGTGCATATATATAAGAGTACGGATCATGGCTGAGGCCTTCCCTTGTAACCAAAAAAAAAAAAAAAAAAAAGAGAGTAGGGATCATAAAGGAGTGGTATCTTGTTCGAGTAATAATAAATCTGAATTATTTCAGAAGTTCATTCCATCAGAATTCGGAGCAGATCCATATAAAGTTCAAATATCCGACATGGACCACAATTTTTATCTTCGTAAATCCGAAATTTGACATCTTATAGAAGCGTAAGGCATTCCCTATACTTACGTCTGTTGCAACTTGCTCATGAACTACTTACTTCCTTCACTGATTCAACCTGGATTAAAGGCTCCACCAAGGGATAAGGTTACAATTTTCGGAGATGGGAATGTATAAGGTCTGCCATTCAAGATCCATCGGGAGAGTAAGATTGGGAAAAAGCTTGAAAAGATTTATGAACCAGAAGATCAACCTCTTGTAAAAATCAAAGGTATTTACATTGAGGCTAGGGCAGACTCTTATTTCATGATATTAAACTTAAGAAATAGAACAACCACATTCAAGATTAATTACATTTAATTTGCATGTAATTACCGTTAACCTTGAACCAAAAAGATTAATAATAAGGGTATGTTAAGTTTGACACGAAAACTCCCCAAAATAATTTTCCATGCTTAAAATTGATTTATTTACTCCCATTTTTAATGGCACTGCAATGCAGAGACTCCATATCCAGACAACACAACTCTGGTTTTTATATACTCGGTCTTTGTAAAAGGAGATCATACTTATTTCGACATTGAATCTTATGGAGGGCTAGAGGGGACACAACTGTATCCACAGATAAAATACACTACCATCAACAAGTATTTGGAGACCTTGGTGTAACTGTAACAAAACAAAAGATAAAAACTTGTAGGATCTTTACCTGCTTGCTGCCATTTTATAGAGGCTGGCAGAAGATGTTACGGCTGATCCTGTTTGCAACGTTTAAGAACTTTTTCACAAGGTAACTTCATCTTTGGTGGATAGAGCTGTACAATGTATTATGTGTACTAATTTATAAGATGCTCGTAATGATATTTTGGGATACTTATTTTGCCTACTAATTTGATGGTTTAAATCCATTGAATTTCTGAATATCAACCATAATTTTCTTAATTTTGTGGATTTTGTTCGAGTTGCTTTCCCCTTTAGTCTCTCTAGTTAGGATTCACATTATGGGTAGGGAAATTAGACAGTTTAGGCGTTTTTCTATGAAAAATTATATATACTCAATCTTGATACATAGCGAATGCTTGCGCCCGTTCTTTTTTCTAAAATCTGCTCGTATGCGTATGCTTTATCTTTTTTTTTTTTTTTTCGTGTATACATTTCATTTTAACCATTTGTGGTGCTAGGGATGACCAGATGAGGATTTGGCGCCCAAATTGCTTCTTAGTTCGGGAAGCAAATGTACTTGTATAATGGGCAGAATCTTCTGTTCAGATCTTGAACTTTGTTTTTTGCAATCAAGTCTCCATTGTTTTTGTTATTGTTGTAACAGAGAATAGATTGGAAAGATTCAAGCAAGTCTTGAATTTATGTTAAGCAGGACACCGTAGAATTCCTTTATATATTTAAGGCTTTTTCATTACTTTCAAAGATATTTATGTATTGTAAAAACAACGGAATGTATGTTGTCTTTGGCTGTATGTAGTTAGGGTTGTCAAACGGGTAACGGGGGCCCGTCCCTGTTGGGGGCCCGCCCGGATGGGGACGGGGAATCCCCGATTAAAATCCCGGCGGGGCGGGAACGGGGACGAATTTGTCCCCGTTTATTAATCGGGGACGGGGATGGTATTACCCCTACCCGCCCCGGGGGGCCCCCGTCCCCGTTCCCGTTTAAAGCCCCCGGAGATCCCCGATAAAATACCCGAATCCCCGTGTTAATTTATTTAATTAATATTAGATTATATATTATAAAGTAATTAATAAAATACTGAATTGCTTATACTGAATTGCTTATAAAGTATTTCTTATTCACGCTTTTTGTAATTCATACTGGCCCAGAGCATTCATACTTGAATTATTCACTTTTTGTAATTCATTTATTAACGTACATAATTAGCTTTTTCTGACGAAGAATTAATTTCATTGTTTCAGTAAAAATAATGATGGAAAAAGTTAGGTTTTACAAATTATTCAACTTTACAGAAAAAGGCATAGTGAATTCATTCCAATTGTAGAGATAGTCTAGAAAATGTTTAAGTTTAAAGACTGGAAAAAGTTGCCGACTGTTCATGTTTGGAAAGAAAATATATTCCTGTCCTTTCTCTTGAATCATATTTGCTGTCCTTTGTCTTGAATCATATCTGAGCAATGTTCCTAAGAAGATAATATATCCTTCTTGTGTTTTACAGGTTACATTGAAAGAACGATCCAACTAATGAAACATGAAAATGATATACACATACATAAATTCTTAATTGTTCGAATGAAAATCAACTTTTTGATGTTATTTTATGTTTAATTATTAATTATATATTAATGTATTTGACAATTGAGTTTTAAGAATTTTATGTTTGTATTTTAATGCATATTTGGATAAATTTGTGGGTAAAAATTAAAATTTTACAGGGTTTTTTTTATAAAATATTAAATTAACTAAACGGGGATGGGGATCCCCGCGGGGACCCGATTCCCCGCTGGGGACGGGGATGGGATAGGTTTTTATCCCCGATTAATAAACGGGGCGGGGACGGGGATCCCCGATTAATTTGGGGACGGGGATGGGGAATGCCATCCCCGCCCCGCCCGTCCCATTTACAACCCTATATGTAGTGGCCATGTGTTTATGCTGAACGAAAGTAAATATAAAAATTGAAAGTGAAACTAATACCAAGAAATAATATTTTTTAAAAAAAAACACCTAAACATGCAGAAATGTATAAATAGTAAAATTATTATTTTATAAATTTACTTGCAAGTTATGTGGGAGGAAAAAATTATTTTTTTAATTGTCTAAAGTTAAAAACTTGAGCTTTTAATTTTTCAAATTTATAAAAATGTGAATCGCAACGTTTTATATAATTTTTCTAGAATTTTAGTTTCGAAAACGTTTCAGAATTATAGAAACACTTCAAAGTGAGGGATTCTACTATGATTCCGGGACCAGATGGTCTATACCGTTGGATAATTGACATGTCATTATAGTTGATAATGTGTCAATAATCCAACAGCGGAGCACATGGTCCCCAATCATAAGGGCATTTCCAATGGAGATCTTCACAAGACTCTAAACTTTGAAGACTCTCATTTTACCATTAAAGAGGACTTGAGGAACTCCTCAAGTTGAAGAACGGTCTTCAACTTGAGGACTCCAAATCCTCAAGAAAAGTGACATATGTGTCAACTTTTCTTTTCTTTTCTTTTTTTTTAATCGGTTTATTAAGATGTCACTTAGAGTGAATTGGAAAGTCTTCCCATTGGGATGTCCTAAGGCACGAAGCCTTTCAAAACATTAACAAAAAGAGTCCAAGGGGAGAGAGAATTCCCTTATCCCAGATAAAAACTTGGTAATTTTTCCACGCTCCATAAAAAATCAAGTTAACCCAGTACGAATGCAGCTCTAGCACCTGTAAGGTCTCCTTGAGAAACTACCAGCTGACAAGATTATGCCGTCCCTAGATCTAACTTCATAAATTTGGCCTCACTTCCTTCGTGGAATAGTTTTTATTTAAAGAACACATAAGGACGGTAAACCAATTGTTCCATATAAGTCTAGTTCGGTGATGGCCTACCCAAAAACGATGATTATATTGACCAATTCAGGAATTGGAAGTTCCTTTAGACACGCTGAGCCTTGAAAGAACTCCATCAATGCTCTTTTTGGGGGTTAGCTAATGTTGAAAATATATCATGTTTTATATCGCCAAGGTTATGTACTTCTATTTGATCTGACCTGACTAACTGATCATATTACGAAATTTTATTATGGACGTGATCCAAATGAACCCCTTCAATGAGTTAGAAAAAAAATATGTATATAAGGGCATCTCCCCGTCTTGAAAGGAGTCCTCAGACTCCTTTACCATTGGAGAGGATTTCCGTATAGTCTTTCCTTATGGGTTACCGGCTTGACTACTTGATTCAGTTTCTTGGCATTCATCCGCTATGTATGTACTCAACCCGGTGTCTCCAATTGTGATTCCCTCAGCTGGCAGCTTATGTCTCACATTCTATGTGCTGGAATTTAGTATGAGTGCAATCATATCCACTGATTCCAATCAAGTGAAGCATTTGGCTGATCTGCTAATCTTGCTATGCATAGTTTCCCATTAAGCTAGTTTTGAAGATGTGAAACTTAAGACATGGGGGGAATCATGATCATGGAAGAAATTTATTGCAAGGGAATTTAGCTTTCAATTATAATTACAGTTTCAAATGTTTAATTAGTTATATATGTTTCTTCAATCACTACATCAGCCTCCAATCTAATTTCTTCTCTTTAATACCAAGCGAATAATAGAGTTAAAGTGAAGCATCCTCTTCGAGGTCTCGAGATTTCCATCATTTTGGGACAGTAACTAGCAAGAAGGAAGATCCTTTGGTGGAGGTAAGACAGACTGATCAGGGCCTTTTCCGTCCTCAACTACAAATGCTGTTTTGAGGCCCCAACCAGTATGTAGCTCCAAGTGGCAGTGCATGAACCACACCCCTGAATGACAAAGATGAAACAACGGAAACTAAGAGGTTAGTTGATCAAACCCTAAAAGCTCTATTTTATTTAGCAAGATAAAAAAAAAAAAAAAAAAAAAAAAAAAAAACCAAAGAAAGAAAGAAATTAGTTATATTGAGCATATGCAAATATTTACCTGGATTGTCTGCCCTCCACCGTATTGCGGTCCATCCACCAGTGGGCACGCTAACTGTGTTTCTTTCAGGGGGGTCGACCAGGTTAAACTTAGCTGGATCCTTTTTAGGATCAAAATTTCCAATCCCAGTTCCAACAACAAAGAAATTGTAACCATGCAAGTGAAAAGGATGAGACTCAACAGTAAGAAGATTTGTGTCTTGTAGCACTAACTGCACGGTCGAATTATATGCAATTTTACTAAGCCTGGTGCCTAAGGTAGTTCCAAGGTTTGCTGTAAGAGGTGCACCAGTATAATTAAATGGTGTGGGAGGATTATCAGGAAAATCAGTGCTAAATACTCCCTTCATATTGAAGTAGTGAGCTTGAAGCAGACCAACTTTAGGCATCACAAAAGTAATGTTGTTTAAAGAAGCAGTAAGCTGAGTACCATTTAAGCAGGAAGAACAAGGGTTTATACCTAAACCAATTGTGTAAAAAAGATGTCGGCTGATACTAAGAGGTACATTTGCAGGAAACTGCGGAGAATTGAGGCTTCTAAGCTGGGAATTGTAGGTGAGAGCGAAAGCTGTATCGTTAGGTAACGGAAGGTTTGGTAGGATAGGAAGGACAGTGTTCGGAACATATTTGTATTGGAGAATAGCAGTAGCAGTTTTGTTGTCAATCGATAGAGGTGCATCCATAAAAGGCCTGGCAGCCATGAAATATCTGTCTGGAGATTGTGTTGCTTGAACAAGAACGTTTGTGGTCTGACCAGGTGCTATAAGGATTGCATCAGTCGTGAAAGGTTTTGTATAGACAGCGTCAATTTCTACTACTGTCAAATTGTGTCCTGCAATCCCAAAAAAGAGCTCGTCATTCAGTGCGGCATTGATGATTCTTAAGAGGTACGTTTTTCCTTGTTCAACCTCCATGGCAAATGTATGTTTCTCAGAACAAGGGAAAAGGGGTCCGGGTTTGCCATTGATGGTATGAGCATCAGAGGCATTTGGAGGCAATCCAAGTTTGTTGCCTTGTTTAACGATATCTTCGACATCGTTATTCCACCATTCACCTAAAATGAGGACTTGTTCTCTTTGAGGGGAAGGGAAAGGAAAAGGGGTTTCAGGTTTAGGCATAATAACAATAGCACCATAAACAGTAGCCCTTAGCCATAGGATATGAGCATGCCACCAAAGTGTTCCTCTTTGTCCAGTTACATTAAAATTATAACTGTAACTGTGGCCGGTTTTAATAGGACATTGGGTTATATAAGCAGGTCCATCTGTCCATCCATTCCGAAACTGCTTTAGACCATGCCTGCACCCACACACCCCACCAATATGTTAGTTATATTAAGTAAACTTTGTTTACTCTGTTTCAGAAATTAAAACTTGAAATTAAAATTGCTAAGTACCAATGAATAGACATGTTATATTGTGCATGATTAGTGACATTCACAATAACTCTGTCTCCTTCTCTAGCATATATGGTTGGCCCTGGAAATCTCCCATTTACTGTCACAATGGGCTTGGCATGACACAGTCTACTTACATTTTTCACTTGAATCTGGAAAAAAAGAATATTAGAAAAGAGATCAAAACATATAGAGAAATGTACAGTCGATCATTTCTAGCAGAGTACTCACATCAAATTGGTATGTCTTAGTTTCTGCTTCTACTGTTAGAGAGATCATCAAATATGGAATCAAGAAAAGGAAAAGAAAATGGAGTCTTGTAGCTAGAGCCATTCTTTTTCTTGAGAAAAGGCAATATTTGATTTGAATGTAAAGAAATGGAAGAGAGAAAAGGAATTTATAAGGGAAGGATGAGTTTGTTAGTAGAGGAAATCTGAATTAGGTAGGAGCTGCGAATGCCAAAGCTTGTAAGCAAGATATATAGTGATGGAGACAGTCAAATTAGGAGGGAAATTAATTAAGCATCAAGAGGAGATAACGAAAAACTTGCTATTTTGTTAAGGATATATAAATATAAGAAAATGAGAGGAACAGTGAGCCAACCTCAGCTTTACCGTTAAGGAAAAGTGATTTTATTTACTTTGTGGGCTGTCTTCTGAGTTCAAAAGCTGCAACTACAGAATTAAGGAAGATTTAGTGAAAGACTCTTAAAGGTCTAGTTAGCCTTTTTGTTTGTCTTTTCCATATATGTCGGAATATTATATGTATATACTGATTATACTTTTATTTTATTATTATTATTTTTAAATTTACTCTTTGATTGGTTAAGATTTTGTATATTTGGTTCAGTCATTTTCTGGTAAAATGTTGAGTTTGTGCTAAAAATCACAGTTGATTGGAATTGAAAAGTAATTCCACATGTGGCTGCTCTTCTGACATTACTACGTATTTGAATTTGATTCCATAATTAAAGACTAGGAAATTAAATTTAGCACAATTAGATGAATTCCTTTTCTGACCTGGGTAGGGTTACTTTGTTTACTTTCTTTGTGCATTTTGGTTTCAATTTAATTTGTATGCTGTCTTCTGAGTTGAAAGCTGTATAAGAATATATGAAAATATAGAATAACGTTTTTAGTCGTCAAGTCATAGATGTTTTATTATTTATTTTTTACATCTGATTTGGTTTGATGAGTAAGCAACCTTGCTTCTAAGCTTTATTATATTTCTTCATATACATACTCTTTATTGGCCAAATGCATCAAAAAAAAATATTTAAATATCCGATCAACAAATAGGTAACTATGAGAATAACATTAATAAAGAATAGAAAAAAGAATTGATGATTAATTTCGTAAAAAAATAAAATAATATACAAATGAATTAATTAATAGTAAGGAATGCAGATGATTGGATTGGATGAATTAGAATTAAGGCGAAGAAATGAAGAAAAAGAATTGTTAAATAGAGAAGAGAAGAGATGGATGGAAGAATTAGAATTAATGATGAGGTTTATTGGGAATAGAAGAAGAAGAAGAAGAGGATCTTGTGAAAGATGTAAAGGAGGTTGGTGAAGACCTAAGCCAAGATTGGGCACCAAATACATGGTTAGTTAAGAAGGGAGTTGCCTGTGTTGTTGTTAAGCTTTGTGACCATTGAACTCTGTTAGCTGTATTAGCACCTGGACCATAGCACTTGTATTCTCCATACATCACCTTACTAGTGTCAGCTGTTTTGGAGGACCAAGTGTCCCATCCATTTGGAACAATGGCTGAAGATATATAGCTTAGTGCTACAACTACTCTTGAATAAGCACCCCATGGCCTTCCTAGATATGCACTTCCACTGCCTGTTATCTTACATCCCAACAATATAAATCCTGTATTTTCATTCTCATTATTCCTGTGTTGTGCTGTTATTGATCCATTGTTTTTTGATATTGAGTGCACATGGCATTTCTGCATTTAAAAAAAAAAAAATTATTACTTATCCACTTACATTTAAAGAATAAAACTAATTAAATTAATGAGCTACTTACTTCAAAGAGGGATGCTCCATTTCCACAAATGAAATCAGTAGCTCCTTCAATGTAGCAATTTTTGTAATAGTGTGACCCCGCGTCGTCTAGGAGAGTGTCTTGATAAGAAAGAATCCTACAACCGTAAAATGCTACTCTATCTCCTGATACTCTTAGTGCTACTGCTTTATCTCCACTCCCATATGTATTCTGCTCCCCACAGAATTGAAATTCAATATCAATACTGTTGTTAATTAATTCATTGGGAGAAAAACAAAACTACATTGAATTCAAAATAGAAACCTGAATAGTAAGAGATCGGCCAACAAAATCCGAAGCCAACACAGAAACAGTTGGAGACTCCATTATATTCCCTCCTTCATTCCATGTTATTATGGTTTTTGATGGATTTGTACCACTTATTGTTATGAACGGCTTATTTGCAGGTACTACAATCTTTTCTCTGTTTAATATTCACCAAATGAATTGAGTTTTAATCAGAAAAAATCAAAATGCAGAATTAATATTTGAGATGATACATTTAAAACGTGCGTATACCTGTATATTCCAGGCTTAACCCATATGAAGATCAATTCAGAATTATTAGGTGGAACAGAATCAATAGCATCTTGTATTTTAGTAAAATCTCCTTTACCAGACTGATCTACCCTTATCAGAATTGCATTTGACAAGTCAACCGCACCACAAATTTCACTTAAAATCATCACAATTAAACCACATATCTTCACTAACGTAGCACCTGCACCCATTTCTTAATACTATGTAATGTAATATGGAATTGTATTAAGAAGATATTGGTAATTTCTTAAACCGACGAATCATGTGTTTGTATTTATATTGTGATTTTAGAGCTTATGATAGTATTCTTGATTAAACGAAAAGGTCAATGAATTTGGTGGCCTGAAGCCGTTTTCTTGCTACTTAATTAAGTTCAAACTAAAGGTGGCTGTCTTAACGTAAATATGCATGCAAATTTAATTAATTAATTAATGGAATGATTAGTTATATAATTATGTTGACAAATCCAATAATTATTTGATTGAAATTACTAGTCTACGTGTTACATGCTGGACTAAGTACCAATTGAACATTGTTCTTATTGATCATTCATGTTAATTAATTGAATTAATTATTAGCAAAATGAATAAATGATAATTAATTAATTTATCACATATATTCATATATATGGCCTACTTCATGAATATATAGTTGGAATACTAAATAATACTTGAATCCTTAATTTCCATGGAACATATTTTATAATGATAATAATATTGTCATCTAATTGCACCCTGGTGGACATCTATATATCTTTAAATGAAAGATATTCAGAGTTTGAGTTCAACTTTTATAATTAAATATTATAAAGAAAATAAATAAATAAATAATATATAGTATTTAAAAATAGAGTAAGGGTAGGCGAGTCATTGAGATAAGAATTAGTAAATCTAAGTAAATTGGATTATAAGGTAACTCAAAGACATATATCCTCCACAGTCCACACACCACACAAATGCATATCAAACTATGAATAAGGCTGAGTTGGACTCAAGCTACCATTTATTTTAATTTGTCCAAATACATATATATGTTTAAACTCCAAACTTACGTAATCAAACCATAGCCTCAAACCTTCCACAACATCTTCTTGTATTTGTCATATATGTCATGCCTTTATATTTTTTATATATTTTTCAAATGAAATATAATCAAATGAAAGGACAAAGTATATATATTCATACGAGGTTAAACAAGAAGAGAAATTGACTTGAAGTTAATTATATTAATGAGGAGGCAATGCATGCATAGCCTCACAACAATTAAGACTTCACCAATTAGAGGATCCGGACAAGTAGCTAAACTACCATGAGAACCCAATGATCTCTAATCACACAATTAAAGTTGACTGAACCTTGTGAGCAGATTAAGGGCCAGTTTGGAATTGCTGTTAGTGAGAGTGTTTTTCCCTATAGTTAGGTTTCATTACTTTCTTTAAAAGTAGTTTTAAGTGTTTTTCCAGTGCTTTCGTGAATATAATATGACTTTTACCAATTATGCATTTGAGGCTACTTTTCGTATCCCCAAAAGCAACTTTCAGCCAAAGTAAGGTTCTCCTTGCTTTGGCTGAAGGCTGCTTTTCACATCCCCAAAAGCAACTTTCAGCCAAAGTAAGGTTCTCCTTGCTTTGGCTGAAGGCTGCTTTCACAGCTCCAAACGTATCCTAATTAGTGCATTAAAATTATATTTTACGAAATAAAGTAGAGGAGTTTTCGACCTAATATATATAATTGTCTTATTCATGTCAAAAAAAAAAATAAACTTCATTTATTTCATGGATCACAATTCACAACTAGTTATGGATCCATTATTAGGATATATACATCCTCAATAAGAAAAAATTAACTGCTTAATTATATACATTTACATATAATTAATTTAGTGTAAATATTGGAGAAGTGTAATGGGCACCACATCCACCATATGACTTCATTTATACACAAAATTAGTTGGAACTTTTAAAATAAGTAAACAATTTATTAGTTCCTATATTTATATATATATATGGTATTAGTCTGCTATGTAATAATTATAAAGTCTCTAAATTTTGTTATTATTAATTGTTCAGTTATTTCCGTGGAGTCAATGGTCATTGTCAACTGTATTTGGTATCATATATCTGACTTCATTTATACATAAAATCAGTTGAGATTTTAAAATATATACTTCCATATTACTCCAACTAATTAACACTGCTTGTATAGATAATAATTAATTAGGTAATTAAGAAGAAGATGATAGATATATATTACAATACTTTGGTTAATTAACAATAAGAGTTAATATGTATATATATGCAGCCATTTCAACGAATGGCTTGAGTTTAAAGGCATCGTGTCCTGAAAATGGGGAGTGAACAAGTCATTAGGTGCAGTTGGTGTACTGTACCTTAATCTAAAAAAAATATTAATATTGGATAAAAAAAAAAAGACAAAGAAAAAAGAAAATGAGAGAGAAATATTTATATATTTTTATTTATAGACTAAGGAGATCATACATTTGATAAATGCATATTTATTATTATCATCGAATAACAGTCATAACCTTCTGAAACTTGAATAAAATTGACAGTAGATCACTAATTTTAAATTTAATTTAAGTAAAACCAATAACGTTTGACTATTAATTAAAAAATCATAAATAAATAAAGTTCGGGATGATTATTAATGATTGCAAACTTATAGCTTCAAGTTTGTTAGTCCCAAATAGGTTTTGAGGTACATTAGAGGGGGGTGAATAGTGTAAATACTCAGATAAAAATTCTTTTGTGAAACCTTTAAAATCAAAAACAATTTTAACATAGAAACAAGTTTTACTTTAAATGCGGAATAAAATAATCTGTAAAACTTGTAAATAGAATTGCTTTTGAATAAATATAGTAAAATCTCTAAAAGGTTATTACTGCTAAATATAAATGCAGAAATTTAAATGGTAGTAATTAAAGAGAGTAGAGATAGAGAAATTTGTGACGCAAAGATTTATACAGGTTCGAACCAACTGTCCTACTCCTTTCCCCAAGTGAACCACTTGCGATTTTCTACTATAATTCCTTTAACGGTAAGAATCAAACCAAGTGATCTTTTTTCTATCTAAGATCGGGACAATCAATCCTACTTCTGTCTAGGATTAAGACTTTGATTCTTCTTCTGTCTAGGATCGAGACTACCGGTGCTTTTTGCGATCTCAAACTCCAAACTTTTACAACATGTTTTTTTTCAAAGATCAACAACAAAACTTTTACATAACTTTATTGATAGAACACTAATCAACAAAGCTGCCCCTCACACTATTATGCCTTAGTATGAATTTTCAACTCAGAATATTGTATTTGAAAGAATGTGAATTGCTTTGATGAAGACTTGAATTTCTTTCAATTTCTCTTTTTGAAGTTTGTTGAAAAGACTACGCAAGAATGCTTTGATTACTTTGAATGTATTGTAGATTTTGCAAATTGTCTTCCCAAGTTGAAATGCTTGCAATTGTCTTCTATTTATAGGAATTCGAGAAGTGGTTTGGAGAGTAAATTCAAATTCTGATAAGGTCTCTGAAACTAGCCATTGTAGTGCATTCAGCCCTCTGAAGATTTAATTCTGATTTCCTTCAAGTCTCTGAAACTAGCCGTTGCACAGTGTTTAGCCCTCTGAAGGTTTGTAATGAACTTTCTTCAGGTCTCTGAATGTATCTGTTATACAGTTTTCATGTCTCTGGATATTTGAATTGAACTTCTTCAGGTCTCTGAATGTAGCCATTATACAGAGTTCAGGGCTTTGAATATTTGAACTTGACTTCTTTAGGTCTCTAAATGTGGCCGTTATACAATGTTTAGGCCTTTAAAGATATGTAACTGAATTTCTTAAGCCTTCAGCCTCCTGAAGCATTGTGTATCTTATTACTCCAAACTTTTGAACTTGACTTCTTCATATCTCTGAATGTGGCCGTTATACAGTGTTTAGGCCTCGAAGATATGTAACTGAATTTCTTAAGCCTTCAACCTCCTGAAGCATTGTGTATCTTATTAATCCAAACTTTTTATTCTCTTTTTGTATTATTCTTCCAATGTCGTTATTGAATGTCTTCATCTTTATACTTTGTTTAATTAATTAAAAATAAAATCACATTTATCTTTAATTAATTCTCAAAGTTTTTATCTAAGTTTATCTTCTTCAAATGTAAAATTGTTTTCATCAAAACAAGGTTTAACAAAGTTTTTCAGAATGTAATTTTTCTTGTATTCGTAGACGTGTTAATCTTTTAGCTCATTCTCTTGCTAGAGTTTGTTCTTCTGATGAATGAATTGGGGTTTGGTCTAATGTCCCCCCTCTTGTATTACTCATCTTCTTTAGTTTTTATGAAGTTCTATTTCTTTCCAAAAAAAAAAAAAAAGGAACAGTAAATCAAGTTTCATGTAATATTTGTCATTTCTATAAAAATGCAATAAATAATATATATTATTTATTGCAATAAATAATATATATAAGAAAAGGGAACAGTAAATCAAATAATATTTCTATGTTGTGTCTAATCCAAGTTGTAAAAGAGTTGTGTTTATCTTTATTTTATTTGCTTTTCATGTTATTAGATCTTAGTATAAACCAACTTAATCATTATTTATTATCTGTGTTACTTTTTATCTTTGTTATTTAGAACCATATAGTTTATACATAAGTTGTGCATGACTATCACAATCCATGCGAATACGATACTCTACTTCCTATTTTATTACTTGCGGCCTAGTACACTTGCTAGCGAGTGTGTATTTAGGACACACCAAAGCAATATTGAGGTTCTGTCTCATTTTTCTCCTATTTTTCTCTCTTTCATCTTTGCCCCTCGAGCTATATGGCTCTACCTTAGCCTCTTTTTTGCCAATTTTTTTGTCTTTCCATTAGAATGCCTCATGCAATTCAATGACAATTTTGGTTCTCTCCATCATTTGCACCATGTCTTGGGGCTTCCACAAGACCAAATCCATCCTCAAATGCTCATTTGATGTGTTGATGATCATTGCGTCTATAGTCGTTTTGAAGTCCAACTTTGGATGTCGAGGATTGGTAGATTGCATATGTCCATGAAATTCCCAAGCGATTCACCCAATTTTTAGATAACTTAATGTAAGCTTCAACTAGTGGCAAATGATCTCTATAAATAATATATTTTAAAGTTGATTTTATATGCATAAAATCAGTTGAGACTTTAAAATATATACTTCCAGATTATTCCAACTTGTATAGATAATTAAGATGAAGATGGTACATATATATTATAATACTTTGGTTAATTAACAATAAGAGTTAATATGTATATATATGCAGCCATTTCAACGAATGGCTTGAGTTTAAAGGCATCGTGTCCTGAATATGGGGAGTGAACAAGTCATTAGGTGCAGTTGGTGTACTGTACCTTAATCTTAAAAAAAAAAAAAGAACAGAGAAAAAAGAAAAGGAGAGAGAAATATTTATATATTTTTATTTATATGTTATTTATATATACATATTTTTTATCTATTAATAATATTATTTAGAAATTTTATAAGAATTCTCTTCATATTATTATTACAATTCACATCCCACAGAGTAAGGAGATCATACAATTGATAAATGCATATTTATTATTATCATCGAATAAAAGTCATAACCTTCTGAAACTTGAATAAAATTTACAATAGATTACTAATTTTAAATTTATTTTAAGTAAAACCAATAACGTTTGACTATTAATTAAAAATTCATAAATAAATAAAGTTCACGATAATTATTAATGAATGAAAACTTATCGTTTCAAGTTTGTTAGTCTCAAATAGACTTTGAGGTACACTAGAGGGGTGAATAGTGTAAATACTCAGACAAAAATTCTTTTGTGAAACCTTTAAAATTAAAAACAATTTTATCCTAAAAACAAGTTTTACTTTAAATACGGAATAAAATAATCTGTAAAACTTATAAATATAATTGCTTTTGAATAAATATATTAAAATCTCTAAAAGGTTATTACTGCTAAATATAAATGCAGAAATTTAAATGTAGTAATTAAAGAGAGTAGAGATAGAGAAATTTGTAACACAAAGATTTATACAGGTTCAAACCAACTGTCCTACTCCTATCCCCAAGTGAACCACTTGAAATTTTCCACTATAATTCCTTTAACGATAAGAATCAAACCAATTGATCTTTCTTATGTCTAAGATCAGGACAATCAATCCTACTTCTGTCTAGGATTAAGAATTGGATCCTTCTTCTGTTTAAGATCGAGACTACTAGTGATTTTTGCAAGCTCAAACACCAAACTTTTACAACTTGTTGTTTTTCAAAGATCAATAACAAAACTTGTACATAATTTTATTGATAGAACACTAATGAACAAAGCTGTCCCTCATGCTAATATGCCTTAGTGTGAATTTTCAATTCACTCAGAATATTGCATTTGAAAGAATGTGAATTGCTTTGATGAAGACTTGATTTCTTTCAATTGCTCTCTTTGAAGTTTGTTGGAAAGACTACTAAAAAATTTTTTAAATGCTTAGATTGCTTTGAATGTATTGTAGATTTTGCAAATTGTCTTCCCAAGTTGAAATGCTTGCAATTGTCTTCTATTTGTAGGCATTGGAGAAGTGGTTTGGAGAGTAAATTCAAATTCTATTCTGGTATCTGAAACTAGCAATTGTAGTGCATTCAGCCTCTGAAGATTTGATTTTGATTTCCTTCAAGTCTCTGAAACTAGTCATTGTACAATGTTTAGCCCTCTAAAGATTTGTAATGAACTTTCTTCAGGTCTCTGAATGTATCTATTGTACAGTGTTCAGGTCTCTGAATATTTGAATTAAACTTCTTCAGGTCTCTGAATGTAGCCGTTATACAGTGTTTAAGAATTTGAATATTTGAACTTGACTTCTTTAGGTCTCTGAATATTGCCGTTATAGAGTGTTTAGGCCTCTGAAGATATGTGACTGAATTTCTTAAGCCTTTAGCCTCTTGAAGCATTGTGTATCTTATCACTCTAAAATTTTTATCTCTTTTTGTATTATTCTTCCAATGTCCTTATTGAATGTCTTCATCTTTATACTTTGTTTAATTAATTAAAAATAAAATCACATTTATCTTTAATTACTTCTCAAAGTTTTTATCTAATTTTATCTTCTTCAAATGTAAAGTTGTTTTCATCAAAACAAGGTTCAACAAAGTTTTTCGGAATGTAATTTTTCTTGTATTCGTAGACGTGTTAATCTTTTAGCTCATTCTCTTGCTAGAGTTTGTTCTTCTGATGAATGAATTGGGGTTTGGTCTAATGTACCCCCTTTTGTATTGCTTATCTTCTTTAGTTTTTATGAAGTTCTATTTCTTTCCAAAAAAAAAGGGAACAGTAAATCAAGTTTCATGTAATATTTGTCATTTCTATAAAAATGCAATAAATGTTTCATGTATTAATTTTATGTTAAGCATGATAGCTCCAATTTATATCTAAATAAGTTGTGAGCTTTAACCTGTTTTCAGTAAATGATCGATTTCAAGGTGTGTGAGTCTAAATGTGCCTAAAATGAGTAAAATGGCATATTTATATCCATTCTTACCCACTTTCCATGAAATTTCTATTGTATAACAGGATTTGGAGTGTAGTGGCGTGAAGGAGACAAGCTCTGGTTCTACAAGGTTACTGAGGAGTTGACATGTGTCTAGTGGTCCCGCGCACAACTTGTACAGACTTGCTTGGAGAGCAAATTTGAATCACATGAAGCTGATGAGCATGAGATGCTTTTGATGCCTCTGGAATATTCCCTAGATGTTTTCCAGCACTGCTTCTCATATGTAATTAGATTATTACACATGGCACAACTTGTATGGATTTCCTTGGAGACCAAGTTTACAGCTCCTGAACCTGCTTAGCTGGAGATTCCTTTTGGAATATTCTTTTCTTAACCAGATATTTTATCTAGAATGTAATAGGCTTTGAACCCTTGTCATAATCCTATGCATTTTAGGATTTTTATCCATAAACACTTTTAAGTTTTCGAGGAGTATATATTCTCCTGTTATGTAATGTCTTATCACCACCTTAGAGATCCATCTATCATTTTACAATAAAATAATTATTTTCTCTCTATTTTAGTTCCACATATTTTGTAACATGGAGAAACTTCACTTGATCTAAGCTATGCCAACCATGGAGAAGGACTATATCCATTTGGATGGACCAGCCTTAGGGCTGGGTTTGTAAGTAATGTTATTCTAATATTTCTTCTTTGTTTTTGTTGTTGAGTGTGTGCATTTGAATGCGTGTGCTTAATCCTCATAGAATTGATCACTTTATGCATAATTTATGGACTGCTTGAGCATGGAGTATAAATCCATGAACGGAATGACATTTTAAAAATTAGTAATGAGATTGAACCATGTGATTCATATTTATATCTAAGGGTTTCAATGGTTGCATAGCGCCTTTGTTAAATGCTTTCTTGTTCTTTATCTTGGTATATATGCTAAGTTGAGCATGACCATGTGATATCTAGTATATATGCTTAGGATCAATAGCGCGAAGACTGATCGGTTATTGTGAATTTCATGAGAGACACCTTAGTCTCACTAAAACAACATATTTAGCCTTGAATGCTAGATTTAATATTACAAGCTACCCGCTCTATGTTTTGTCTAATCCAAGTTGCAAAAGATATGTGTTTATCTTTTCTTTTTTTTTTTTTTTTGCTTTTCATGTTATTAGATCTTAGTATAAACCAACTTAATCATTATTTATTATTTGTGTTACTTTTTATCTTTGTTATTTAGAATAGCAAAGTTTATACATAAGTTGTGCATGAATGTCACAATCCATGCAAATATGATACTCTACTTACTATTTTATTACTTGCGGCCTAGTACACTTGCTAACAAGTGTGTATTTAGGACACACCAAAGCAATATTGAGGTTCTGCCACATTTTTCTCCTATTTTTCTCTCTTTCATCTTTGCCCTTCGAGCTATATGGCTCTACTTAGCCTCTTTTTTGCCAACTTTTTTGTCTTTCTATTAGAATGCCTCATGCAATTCAATGATGATTTTGGTTCTCTCCATCATTTGCACCGTTTCTTGGGGCTTCCACAAGACCAAATCTACCCTCAAATGCTCATTTGATGTGTTGGCAATCATTGCGTCTATAGTCGTTTTGAAGTACAACTTTGGATGTCGAGGCTTGGTAGATTGCATATGTCCATGAAATTCCCAAGCGATTTGCATAATTTTTAGATAACTTAATGTAAGCTTCAACTTGTGGCAAATGTCAAGATGAAAGCTAAGAACTTTTTACAAAAATGGTAGCGGAGATATTCACAGTTGTAGATTGATGCGGCTCTAGCTTGTTAAACTAGTATGGCATCGCTCCTACAAGGGTGAAGGAAAGTAAATGACATTTAAATGCCTCTTTAGCTCCAAAAACTTCCATCCAGTTCTGGTAATTTCAAGCATGGATAGAGAAATTTCATATCTCCCTTGCAGTTGTCCAGGGGATGCTGCTTAAATTTTGGATATGGAGATGTCGAGAATACATAGATCTAGTCCTGTCCAACAAGAGATTTTGTATCAAAACACCAAACTTGGAGAGGTAGAATTTAAACATCTACATGTGTAACACCCTATATTTTCTAAGTGTTATTCATAAATACTATTCAATATAAATATGATGTATTACAAAATTTTCCACATATTAGATTATAATCACATATAATGTAACATGCTAACATCTCACTTTTTCTTGTGACACTTATTACCACTACTAGGCAGTTATTAGTCAACCTACTTAATCCGCTGTCGTGTTTGGTTTAGACTTGATAATATTATGTTATCAAACTTCCTACGTATCTCGATATATTATATTGGGAATCAAAACCACATAATTCCTAATTATATTTACTTATATTTCATATAACACCTGTAGGTCCCTCTTTCCCAAATACCATATTGATGTCTTGTTTAATTATAAACATATTTTTAATACATTATATCATGACCACACAAAATGCCCATGTGAATAGATAGTTCACCTTTATTTTGTATTGACTTAACTAATGAATCACTGTGTAAGACACAATTTTGCTGGTGAACTCTGTAAACGTGTAATGACCTTTTAGTCCATATAATTTTGTAATTCTATAATTCTGTAATTTTGTAATTCTATAATTCATATAGTTGACCATATAGATCCATGTGATTCAGTGATTCTGTAATTCATTGACCATCTAAGTTAATATGATTCTGTAATTCATACAATTAACCATGTAGGTGTGAGCACGGGTTTTCCCGAACTCTGTGATGAAAATCCTATGTTACCTGTTAGATAGACGAACGTGAGTCAGATTTGAAAATGAGTGGAATGATGCCTGGAATGTTCTCAAATGCTCCGAAAATAGAACAATCCTCGATCCGAAACCCCGAAAAAGTTCCTTCAAGTGATTAGAAAGCTTAGATGTGAGTGTAGGATTTAGGAAAAGCCTTATTAGCTCTGGTTAGAGTCTCACGGCTATAGTTTCACAACTACAGCTGTATGGCTATAACGTTAAAGTCGCGTGGCTATGACGTTACAGCCACACAGCTCTAACAGTGGATCGAGTTATTTCCTAATTATCTTTTGACTAGCGTGTTTAATTCCTAAATAAGAGGAATTTGAGCTGTGATATGCTAGGTTAGGACACCAGAAAACGTAACAGAAGAGGGAGAAGAGGCATAAATCATTAGAGAGAAAGAAAAAGAAAACTAGGGAGAGAAATCATTCTAAAGATAATTTTTTAGGGAGAAAAGGGAAAAAGAGAGAAAGAACAAAAGAAAAGGAGAGAAATAGAGAGGAAACACTCGGGAAACACGTGAGAGTTTCTGGGCATGTCATATTTATTCGGATCATTTTCGAGTTTGTTCGGATCGGTTTGAGGTTCGTGTTGGAAGTTTCGAGACGTTTGTGGGATTCTAAGTGCATTTCGACGTTCAAATCTACTTTCAATCATCAAATACATTGGAACATAAAAAAAAGCTCTGAGAGGCCTTAAAATCATAATTGATTACTTTGTAGTGTGTGTTTTTCTGTTTAAATGAAAATATGGAAACTGTCTATTTGAATATAGCTGTACGGCTCTAACTAAAGGTGAGCAGCTATAATCTCTTAGAACAAAGTCGTGTGGTTGTACCTCTATAGCCGCATGATGAGTGAAAATATTACCAAGTAATTTAGCAAGAATTCAGTAGATAATTGATTAAAATTATATTGAGAATAGGCTAATAGTAAGTTTTTCCAGGTCTGATTCTTCGTTCAGAAGATCTCTTGAATTGGGAAGTCTCAGAGTGCAGCAACAAAAGAAGAGCGAGATGTAGCAGGATGCGGCATGGATGGGCCGGATTTGGAAGAGAAAGGCGCGGCCCAAGAAGAGGAGGAGATATTTTTGCTTTAGGAAATTCTGTTGCTGTCCTTGGCTTCTCGAAGAAGCTAATGGATTTTATGGTTATAAATTTTTAATAATAGTTTATTTGGTACTTGCTCCATGGATTATTGACACCTCATGACCTTTAGATCTTACTTTTTGGGCCTATAAATACTCTATTATTTGGGGGTTGGAAGGAGGCATTGAATGCTATCAACTACTTGTTAATTTGAATTAATTTTAGTTTGCAATTTTATTGTTTCTTTACAAGTTTTCTGTCTGGAAAATCTCATTTTTATTGTTATTATGTGCTGCGAGTAGGTTTCCTAATAGGCTGAAACCAGCTCAGGCTGGTGGTCTTAGGAAGTCTTTCTCAGTTTTTATTATGAATATCATGTTGAGATGATTGTGTGGTGAAGTGCTTAATTAATATGAGAAAAGGCCTTCTCATGTTTCTAGTATTCCTGAGGAGACCGAGAGGAGACTTAGGAGTATGGAACATCACACATACACACTTACCATGAAACAGAGAGGAGATTGGGAGTGTGCTAAGGGTTTCTACTTGTTGTGGAATGCTTGCTTGACTTAATGCATGATTTCCTATGCTAAGTGTGTTGGGATTTTTCACCGGAAATCACCCGATAAATGCGGAAGAGCGCGATAATTTCCTCAAATCCATGCCCAGGAGCAATTGAAATGGAAATTGTAAAACAAAAAAAATATATAATAGAAAGAGATAATTCTCTTACACGGAATATCTCTTTTAGAGATGGATGAAGACTGCAGGAATCAACGCAGAGTCCCTCCTCGTTCTCGTACACGAATGCCTAATGAACACGACCCGTGCTAGCGTTGGACCATACGAACAATGGAGAGGAGGCTAGGTTGAAATTTCGGCTATGTGTCTTGTGTCTTCTTTGGTCGAAATTTTCCTAGGTTAAAAACCTAGGTTGGCCGAATTCCCCTAGGGGAATTGAGGCCCAGCTTGGCTCCTTCATTTTGTGTGGGCTTCCTTCTTTTAATTCAAGCCCAATCTTATTTTAATTATTCTGGTTTAAATTAATTTCAAGCCCAATTTTAATATACCCATGTATTTAATATATTACACCAGGTAATATATTATTTACATTTAAATTAAAATTAGTTTGACCAATTAATTAATCCATCAAATTAAAATTAAATCTTCACAAAATAAAATCATACATAAACCTATACATATGAATATTTCCACCTAGGAAATAATCTCATAATTAATCCAATTAATTATGAAGAGCCAATTGAATATATTAATTTTATTATTAGGATCAATCCAATTGATCTTTATAATATGATTAATATATATATAACTCTCTCTCCAGAGTGTATACTCCAAGCATACATGTGATTCTTTAAGTCGGTGTTCAGTCGCTCAATGTGTACGATCCCGTGGGCCCATCTTTATGTTGGCAATAGGCCTTTGGCCCACAGACTGCAGTTGGACTTTAGCAAGCTACTGCAGCCCCCAATTAAGATGGAGATGGCAGTCTAACTGTTATCATAACCCTGTAGTTTAAACTAGTATATCCCATATCATTGATATCGGTGTCCAACACAGAGGCATGGATTGATCACCCTCTTTTGTGTCGGACATTAACTTGATTCCGAATGCACTGAAGCTCACAAACAAGTTCCCACTTGTTTGGGTGTGGCCACACTCTTATCAGTCACATTCATCAAGAGGCCGGTGATATCTTCCCAGTGGGCTACTGGGTGACAAATTCCTTCTACATATCTATAGCATTACCATGCTTAGTGACATACCTGAAAGTACCCATACTTGGCACCCTATTACAGGCCCTTTAGGCGTACCCCTAAGCATGTGACCTCACATGTAATGTTAGAGATTGTGCCCTAAGCCAATGTTGGATTATGTAAACAATCTTCTTAAGTCATTAATAAAGACTTATTTTATCATATATATTTGTATGTTAGTATTTATGATAATGTATCCATGAATTAATTGTGTAATTCTAAATTTTCCCTAGTCGATTGTTATTATGGGAATAATAACAAACTAAGACTAGTGTGAGTGATAATGGATATTCATAAGATGAATATAGTGTATACAGATACAGATTATACTCACGGGCAATGTGTTAGAGAACATGTTGCTGGAGACCCACTATAAGATCAAGTTCATGGTCACGTGTCACAACTGATCTTGATTATAGTAGTGTCATCAGCTGATTCCTTTGACCTGAGGTCACCATGGATTCCGGGATGAATTCATGTTGTGCTTTGACGCAGTCAAACGCTGCTTGTAACAGAGTAGTTATAAAGGCTGTGGTTGGGTACAATATGACTCATGCTTAGGGATGTGAGTGACAGATATGGGATTTTGTCCCTCTCTAACAAGAGAGCGATATCACTGGGCCCCTCGATAAGTAAGACTGTTAAATGCATGGCCGTGCTCAAATAATTGATAAGAGTATCAATTGATTTGTCTGAACAGTTTACTTTGAGATCGAGAAAGCATATGATTAATTATATAAGATTGACAAGTGTACCATGTCTTATAATTAATCTTGATATCAAAGAGACAAAAGGGAATATGACATTCTATAAATAGGTATTGGATCATTCCAATCATATTAATTGGGTAGTCGTAATGGCTTGCTAGAGTCCGCTTGTGACCTATAAGGACATTATGGTAATTTCCTTATTGCCAATTAATATGATCCTATGGGGTCACACACAAGAGCAAAATGAAGTTCATCTTATCGGGTATAAATTATTATTGGATAATAATTTATGAATGAGAAAGAGAATAAATATATATAGTGATATATATTTATGTATGTATATATAAATATTAATGTGATTAATATTGCATAAAGTATGCTACATATTATAATTAAATTATATGGAGATATAATTAATTATAATATTATATATACATATATGTATTATGGAGAATTGATTTGATTTAATGTTAATTGAGAATTAATATTAAATTGTGTGGGTTAATATATAATTATAACTAATAGGTGTATTAGGTTATAATTATAATTAACTATTTAGGTTAATTATTTAAGGAAACAATTAACCTAAACCTAATCACTCTCCACACTAATACTATAGCAGAATTCGGCCAGCCACCAGAAAAAAAAATAGCCAGCCGAAATTCAGTCTCTCCAAGCAAAAGAAAAATCTGTTTTTTTTTTTTCTGCTCTCTTCTCTCGATTCGAAGAAACCGTTTCTTCCATCCCGGCGCTAGCACGCGGTGAACGTATTGCTCCGTGTGGATCAACCATAGAGGGAAGCAATTTTGGTTCCTAAGTGATTCAAACTTCAAAGAATTAAGGTAATTCTTTAACCCTCCTTCCGATTCAATGCAATGCACATGGGTCCTTGGTGGGGATTAATCCTTTATCCGCTGCGTTTTATGTTTGTTTGTGCGATTAATTCCCCAACAGTGGTATCAGAGCCACTTGTGCATTGGTTGAATTGGATTTGTTATTTTGATTAGATCAAAATTGCATGTTAGGGTTGTATGTTCTTGATTTAGGGTTCAATGTTATTGTGAATAACATGTTTAAAATTTGATTTTAATGTGAATCATTGTGAATGATTTGGTTGTAATTGTTTTGAATCAGAAAAGGGGTGAAATTTTGGATTCAGCATGTTGGCACGCCGGCGTGCCGGTTTTGGCACGGCGTGCCAACAGGAAATCGTTCCTGGATGCTTGAGTTCAGAATGGTGGCACGCGGGCGTGCCGATTTGGCACGGCGTGCCAACCTGAAAATTTTGCATATGGCACGACGTGCTGGGCCTTTGCACGCCGTGCCAACTGGAAACCGTTTCCAGTGTTGCGACCAGAATGGCGGCACGACGGCGTGCCAACCTTGGCACGGCGTGCCACCTGGGAATTTTCAGAGGGGGCTGTTTTTTTGCGCGAAAAATTTTTTTGCCTGCGGCGCTTGCTTCGCAACAGGGGCTACCGCCCCCGTACCCCCGTCCAACTCAGCAGCGAGTTGGATCGCTGGAAGTTGGGTTTGGTGTTTTTCGTTTATGTGTGGAAATTGTTTCTACACATTTACGATTTTCAAATCAATTACTCTAAATACAATAGGATTGTATTTTACCCTTTATGAATCCTAAATCTTGTAGATGTAAAATTATTGTGATAATTTTATGCATGGTGTTGTGGTATGGTTTTGGACCCCATGGATGTTTTTTTTTTTGTTCCTTTTGTTTTGGTGGATGTAAGGTTTTATAAATACGGCCTGCGAGTCGTTTGTATTTATGTAATCTTATTTTTCTAGATAAATTGTATAGGATGCAATTTATTGTTTGTAAATTTTATTTTACTAGAAAATTGTATAGGATACAATTTTGTAAGATATGTAAATCCATGAGATGGTGCCAAGGAACAAAGACGTGAAGACGGATCCAAGGGGTGGGGGAGTGCTGTGACCATACGATGGTTACAACCACCTAGGAAATGACCTGTTGATTTTCATATTGGCCTATGAAAATCAATGTAGATAAAACCATACCATAACACGATTTTTTTTTTTTTTTTTTTTTTTTTTTTTTTTTTTTTTTTTTTTTTTTTTTTTTTTTTTTTTTTTTCGAGTCTATTGCATGTTTTATATTTTGATGCCATGTGATGCCATGCTTAGTATGAAATATGCATGCTAGATGAATGTATGACATTGGATGCCATGCTATAATTAATGTTAACTAAGAAGATTAATATTAATGCCATGTATTGTATATGATACAATTTAATCACGGGATTTAATAAACCCTAAAATAAACTTATGAAGTTTATATTTGCCACCCAATTACGTATAACACTAGTCAAGTACTATGTTCGCATCATGGTAGCCACGCCAAAGCGGGTACGCATGATGTGACCTTAGCGAAGCGATAATATGAGAAATGGTGATTCTCATTGTGTTGTAATTGGTTTAACAAAGGGTTAATCAAAATGGTGTTTGAGCCCTAGGCAAAGATGAGATGAGTAACATGCAAATTAAATATGATATATGATATCATGCATCTCATAAATCAAAAGAGTTACATAATGATGTAATTGACATGGTGATGTCTACCGAAATTATATTTAATCATAGGGACATGCCAAAGCAGTGCTATGGTTAAGTATGGATTTTGGGTCTTTTACCCACTTAAATAATTTTAAAGGGTTTTATAATTTTAGTGGGAGCTTAATTCTCTTATGTAATTTAACTTTGCATATATTTTCTGTTGTAGATAAATGGCAAACACAAGTAATCCCGGTTCTATTAGATCTATCCTTGAGAAGGATAAACTAAATGGAACGAATTACCTTGACTGGTATCGCAACTTGAGAATAGTTCTCAAGCAAGAGCGGAAGCTATATGTTCTGGATGGGCCTTTGCCCGCTAACCCTCCACCCACCACGGCTCCAAGAGCTGAAAGAGATGCTTTCCACAAGCATCAAAATGATCAGATTGATGTGCAATGCCTAATGCTCGCTTCTATGATTCCGGAACTTCAGAAGGATCTGGAAATGTTTGAGGCATACGAGATGTCTCAAGAGCTTAAGGAAATGTTCCAAAAGCAAGCGAGAAGGGAAAGGTATGAGACCTTGAGATCTTTGGTTGCGTGCAAAATGGCCGAAGGTAGTTCGGTTAGTGCACATGTTCTGAAGATGAAAGGGTACATTGATCAGTTGGAGAGACTTGGTTCGCCACTCAGACCTGAGTTGGCAACGGATTTGATCCTAAACTCTCTTCCCGATAGTTACTCCCATTTTGTCATGAATTATCACATGAATGATATGGACAAAACGGTAAGCGAATTGCATGGGATGCTTAAAAACGCTGAAGTGACTATAAAAGAGAAACCAAGCTCCAAAGGGATCCATATGGTGCAAAAGGGTAGGATCCAGAAGAAGAAGGGTAAAGCGCACAAACCCAAAGCGTTTGGGAAAGATGCTAAAAAGCCCGTAGCTGCTGCCAAGGCAAAGCCTGCAAAGGAAGGCGCATGCCATTTCTGCAATCAGCCTGGTCATTGGCGCAGAAATTGCAAGCTTTATTTGGAGGACTTGAGGAAGAAGAGAGGCGGTGAGACCGCTAATCAAGGTATTCATGTTATTGAAATACTTCATTCTACTTCTGTTTCTACTTCGTGGGTATTAGATACCGGTTGTGGTTCTCACATTTGTATGAATGTGCAGGGGCTTAGAGGAAGTAGAAAGCTCAAGAAGGGCGAGGTAGAATTCCATGTGGCGAATGGAGCTAGAGTTGCTGCTTATGAAGTCGGCCGCTACGAGCTCAAGTTGCCAAGTGGACTTGTCCTTTATTTGAATAATTGTTATTTTGTTCCTAATTTGTCTAGGAACATCATTTCTATTTCATGTTTGGACAAGGAAGGATTTAAATGTGTTATTGAGAATAATCACTTATTGCTTTTCAATAAAGACTTGTTTTATGCAAATGCGGATTTACATGATGGTCTTTATTTGTTGAACCTTAGTGAAGGTTATAATGAGCATGTATATAACATAAATACCAAAAGGATAAGAACAAATGTTGTGAATCCTACTTATCTCTGGCATTGTCGTCTAGGACACGTTAATGAGAAACGCATTTCAAAACTCCATAAAGATGGAATTTTGGGTCTAGATGTTTTTGAAACATATGACACATGCGAGTCTTGTTTAATGGGTAAGATGACGAAGAGCCCCTTTACTGGTCACAGTGAAAGGGCTAGTGACTTATTAGAACTCATACATACGGATGTATGTGGGCCTATGAGCACAACTGCTAGAGGTGGTTTTCAATACTTCATTACGTTCACTGATGATTTCAGTAGATATGGTTATCTATATCTAATGAAGCATAAGTCGGAATCCTTTGA
This sequence comes from Euphorbia tirucalli, assembly GCA_039660915.1. Taxonomy (NCBI): domain Eukaryota; kingdom Viridiplantae; phylum Streptophyta; class Magnoliopsida; order Malpighiales; family Euphorbiaceae; genus Euphorbia; species Euphorbia tirucalli. The sequence continues at coordinate 54,880,630 of CM077639.1, read as the reverse complement.
AATGTTCAAAGCATTCCAAAATGAAGTACAAAACCAACTTGGCAAGACAATTAAAGCACTTAGATCTGATCGAGGTGGTGAATATTTGAGCCAAGAGTTTGACGATCATCTTAAAAATTGTGGGATTGTCTCACAATTAACTCCTCCTGGTACACCACAGTGGAATGGTGTGTCTGAGAGGAGGAACCGAACTTTATTGGATATGGTTCGGTCTATGATGAGTCAAACAAATCTTCCTCTATCCTTTTGGGGATATGCACTTGAAACAGCGGCATTCACACTGAACCGAGTTCCATCAAAGGCAGTTGAAAAGACACCATATGAGATATGGGTTGGTAAGAGACCAAATTTGTCTTTTCTCAAGATTTGGGGATGCGAAGCTTATGTGAAATACTTGATTTCAGATAAGTTAGCACCAAAATCTGTGAAGTGCAACTTTGTAGGTTATCCAAAAGAAACTAAAGGTTATTTCTTTTACAATCCTAGTGAAAACAAAGTGTTTGTTGCTAGGAATGGTACATTCCTGGAAAAAGAGTTTATTTCCAAAGGAATCAGTGGGAGTAAAGTACACCTGCAAGAAAATCTGGATAACCAAATTGAAAGTGAGTTTCAAATGGAACAACAACCTGATTCACAAGAAGTTGTTGAGTCAGAACCAGTAACACAAGTCCAACGTAGATCAAGTAGAGTTCGTCATGAGCCCGAGAGATATGGATTTCTCGTCACGAACGAAAATGATCTGATTCTGTTAGAAGAGAATGAACCTTCCACGTATGTGGAAGCTGTCTCTAGTTCAGAATCTGTAAAATGGCTTGATGCTATGAAGTCAGAAATTCAATCCATGGACGACAACAAAGTATGGACTTTGGTTGATCTCCCAAAGGGTGCTAAAGCAATAGGGCACAAATGGGTTTTCAAGTTGAAAACGGACATGGATGGGAATATTCAGACTTATAAAGCAAGGTTAGTGGCGAAAGGTTACCGACAAGTTCATGGTATAGACTATGACGAAACCTTTTCGCCAGTAGCTATGATCAAGTCCATCAGAATTCTTGTTGCCATAGCAGCATATTATGACTATGAAATATGGCAAATGGATGTCAAAACAGCTTTCCTAAATGGAAACCTTGTTGAGGATGTGTACATGACACAGCCTGAAGGTTTTGTCGATCCAAAGAATCCTGATAAAGTATGCAAGCTTCAAAAGGCCATTTATGGTTTGAAGCAAGCATCAAGAAGTTGGAATCATTGTTTTGATGAATCAGTCAAAAAGTTTGGCTTCATCAAAAACGAAGATGAGCCTTGTGTGTACAAGAAGTTCAGTGGGAGTAATATAGTTTTCCTAGTTCTATATGTCGATGACATATTGTTAATAGGAAATCACATTCCTACCTTGCAAGAAGTAAAATCTTGGCTAGGAAAGTGTTTTTCTATGAAAGACTTGGGTGAGGCAGCCTACATTCTTGGAATAAAGATCTATAGAGATAGATCTAAGAGATTGATAGGCCTGAGCCAGAGTACATACATTGATAAGATACTGAAAAGGTTCAGTATGGATCAATCTAAGAAAGGAAATGTTCCTATTGGGCAAGGGATAAAGCTTAGTTGTAAGCAATGTCCCATGACAGTTGAAGAACGTCAACGCATGAATAAGATTCCTTATGCGTCAGCTATAGGATCTATCATGTATGCCATGGTATGTACTCGGCCAGATGTCTCTTTTGCTTTGAGCATGACAAGTAGATATCAGTCTGATCCAGGTGATAGTCACTGGACTGCTGTCAAGAGTATTCTTAAGTACTTGAGAAGAACTAAAGATACATTCTTGATATATGGAGGCTCGGACGAAGATCTTGTTGTAAATGGTTACACGGATGCAAGTTTCCAAACTGATCAAGATCAGATGCAGTCACAGTCTGGGTATGTGTTCATTCTGAATGGAGGTGCGATAAGTTGGAAGAGTTCTAAGCAAAGCACGATAGCTGCATCTACAACAGAAGCCGAGTATATTGCTGCATCAGATGCAGCCCAAGAGGCTGTTTGGATCAAGAAGTTCATCGAAGAACTTGGTGTCGTTCCTAGCATAGTGAATCCTGTGAGCCTCTTGTGTGACAACAATGGGGCAATATCACTTGCTAAGGAACCTAGTGTGTCACAGAAATCCAAACATATACTTCGGCGTTTTCACTACATAAGAGAAGTCATCTCAAGAGGAGATGTGAAGATATGCAAAGTTGCGTCTGAAGACAATGTTGCTGATCCACTAACAAAAGCTCTTTCACAAGCTGTACATGATGGTCATGCTAGGTCCATGGGTATTAGATACATTTGAGATTGGACTTAGGGCAAGTGGGAGATTGTTAGAGATTGTGCCCTAAGCCAATGTTGGATTATGTAAACAATCTTCTTAAGTCATTAATAAAGACTTATTTTATCATATATATTTGTATGTTAGTATTTATGATAATGTATCCATGAATTAATTGTGTAATTCTAAATTTTCCCTAGTCGATTGTTATTATGGGAATAATAACAAACTAAGACTAGTGTGAGTGATAATGGATATTCATAAGATGAATATAGTGTATACAGATACAGATTATACTCACGGGCAATGTGTTAGAGAACATGTTGCTGGAGACCCACTATAAGATCAAGTTCATGGTCACGTGTCACAACTGATCTTGATTATAGTAGTGTCATCAGCTGATTCCTTTGACCTGAGGTCACCATGGATTCCGGGATGAATTCATGTTGTGCTTTGACGCAGTCAAACGCTGCTTGTAACAGAGTAGTTATAAAGGCTGTGGTTGGGTACAATATGACTCATGCTTAGGGATGTGAGTGACAGATATGGGATTTTGTCCCTCTCTAACAAGAGAGCGATATCACTGGGCCCCTCGATAAGTAAGACTGTTAAATGCATGGCCGTGCTCAAATAATTGATAAGAGTATCAATTGATTTGTCTGAACAGTTTACTTTGAGATCGAGAAAGCATATGATTAATTATATAAGATTGACAAGTGTACCATGTCTTATAATTAATCTTGATATCAAAGAGACAAAAGGGAATATGACATTCTATAAATAGGTATTGGATCATTCCAATCATATTAATTGGGTAGTCGTAATGGCTTGCTAGAGTCCGCTTGTGACCTATAAGGACATTATGGTAATTTCCTTATTGCCAATTAATATGATCCTATGGGGTCACACACAAGAGCAAAATGAAGTTCATCTTATCGGGTATAAATTATTATTGGATAATAATTTATGAATGAGAAAGAGAATAAATATATATAGTGATATATATTTATGTATGTATATATAAATATTAATGTGATTAATATTGCATAAAGTATGCTACATATTATAATTAAATTATATGGAGATATAATTAATTATAATATTATATATACATATATGTATTATGGAGAATTGATTTGATTTAATGTTAATTGAGAATTAATATTAAATTGTGTGGGTTAATATATAATTATAACTAATAGGTGTATTAGGTTATAATTATAATTAACTATTTAGGTTAATTATTTAAGGAAACAATTAACCTAAACCTAATCACTCTCCACACTAATACTATAGCAGAATTCGGCCAGCCACCAGAAAAAAAAATAGCCAGCCGAAATTCAGTCTCTCCAAGCAAAAGAAAAATCTGTTTTTTTTTTTTCTGCTCTCTTCTCTCGATTCGAAGAAACCGTTTCTTCCATCCCGGCGCTAGCACGCGGTGAACGTATTGCTCCGTGTGGATCAACCATAGAGGGAAGCAATTTTGGTTCCTAAGTGATTCAAACTTCAAAGAATTAAGGTAATTCTTTAACCCTCCTTCCGATTCAATGCAATGCACATGGGTCCTTGGTGGGGATTAATCCTTTATCCGCTGCGTTTTATGTTTGTTTGTGCGATTAATTCCCCAACATGTAACACCATCATATCGTCAAGTCAAAGGATCCATACAAGTACTACACGAGAATCACTTGTGATACTATACCATATGGATTTCTCGTTTAGTGGATCTATCCAGTATCATGCCCCTTATGCATGTACCCATTAACTTGGTTGACATTCCATGTCCAATGACCGATAAGACACCGCCATACAACCAGGTTAATGATAGTCTCTTGTTCCATTCATTCCCATGACTGGAACAGATTATGGATCTATTTATGGTCATATCATTTACCCTATCCATGGTCTTACTGCCAAGTGCATGACACTGGTCATCATGGATATGGATATGTCCATTGGATACTTCATTTAATATATTGCACAAGATAAATATAATAAATGAATTAATGCCTTTATTAATAACACAAATAAGTATAATACATGAATCCAATTAATGTATGATACAAATACAAGGACCAATACCTCGGGACTAGGCATATCCAACAATCTCCCACTTGTACTAGTTCCAACTAGGCATGGGCCTAATCCCTATAGATCTAGTATGACCCTCATGCTTGGGCTGGGCCAGCGCCTTGGTCAAAAGATCTGTGACATTATCCTCGGTGTCCACTCTGTGCAATGCAATGTCACCTCTCTCCGCGATCACTCATATGAGGTGAAACTTTCTGAGCACGTGCTTTGTGTTCTTGTGTGACCGGAGCTCCTTAGCTAGTGGAACGGCCCCATTGTTGTCACAGAAGATATCAAATGGGTCCTGGATAGTTGGTACTACTCCCAACTCAGTGATAAACTTCTTCATCCACACAGCTTCCTTAGTCGCATCACACGCAGCAATGTACTCAGCTTCTGTTGTAGAGTCCGCGATGGTTGGCTGGTTTGAGCTCCTTCAGCTTACAGCACCACCATTTAGCAAAAATACATACCCAGACTGTGACTGGTACTTATCCTGGTCAGTCTGGAAGCTTGCATCAGTGTACCCAGTAACTGACAGCACTTCCTAACCACCATACACTAAGAAGCTATCCTTAGTCCGGTTAAGGTACTTAAGGATCGCCTTAACAGCTTTCCAGTGATCCTTCCCGGGATCCTGCTGGTACCGGCTCGTCATACTCAGTGCAAAGGCAACATCAGGTCTCGTACATAACATGGAGTACATAATTGATCCTATAGCCGAAGCATATGGAACCAATTTCATGTTCTCCCTGTCCTCCCTTATCTTAGAACAATGTTTCTTACTAAGTTTCAGCCTATGGCCCATTGGCAAGAAACCTTTCTTGGCCCAGTCCATGCTGAACCTTTTCAGAACAATGTCTATGTACGAGGCCTGAATTAGGCCCAGAAGCCGATTTGATCTATCCCTATAGATCCTGATCCCTAGGATCATCTCAGCTTCGCCTAAGTCCTTCATTGTGAAGCACTTACTCTGCCACTACTTTACCCCTTGTAGTGTAGGTATGTTGCTTCCAATGAGTAGGATGTCGTCCACATAAAGTACCAAGAATGTGACAATGCTCCCACTAGTCCTCTTATACACACAAGGCTCATCTTGATTCTGTATGAAGCCATATTCCTTTATAGCCTTATTGAATCTTAGATTCCAACTTCGGGATGCTTGCTTCAGTCCATAAATGGACCTTTGAAGCTTCCATACCCTTCCCGGATACTTTGGATCGACAAAACCCTCAGGTTGTGTCATGTACACATCCTCGAGTAGCTTTTGATTAAGGAAAGCGGTTTTGACATCCATTTGCCAGACTTCATAGTCGTACCATGTGGCTATGGCTAGCAAGATCCTGATGGCTTTGAGCATGGCTACTGGTGAGAAAGTTTCATCATAGTCTATTCCATGGACTTGTCTGAAACCTTTCGCAACTAGACGCCCCTTGAAGGTGTTGCCGGCCTTTAGCTTATAGCACCACTTGCAACCTATTACCAAGTTCCAAACTTGGTTATCGTACATAGATTGCATTTCTGCCTCCATGGCTTTACGCCAATTCGTAGATTATGGGCTAGTCATAGCCTCCTGGTAGGTTTTAGGTTCTTCCTCATCCCAGATGAGAAGAGTTTGATCATCGGTGATGAGGAGACCATACCTCTCCGGTTCCTGATGATCCCTACCAGACCTTCTAGGTCCTTGTGCGGCCTGGGTCGATGCTTCCCCTTTGTGGAAGATCCACCTGGGCCTCCGAGTTATCCTCTTCAGGAGCTTGTGGACTTTGAACTTCCCAACATTGCTCCCACTGTCTTTCTTGGAAAGGAACTCCTTTTCCAGAAGGACCCCCTTCCTTGCCACGAACACCTTGTTCTCGGGGTTGTAGAAGTAATACCCTTTGGTTTCCCTAGGGTAGCCCACAAACGGGCATTTATTGGTTTTGGACTCTAGCTTGCCACTAGTCAATCTCTTGACATGTGCTTTGCATCCCCAAATCCTTAGGAAAGACACATTGGGCTCCTTGCCCGTCCATATCTGATATGGGGTCTTTTCCACTGCCTTAGTTGGAGTATTATTTAAGATAAGAGCTGCTGTCTTGAGGGCGTGTCCCCATAAACTAATTGGGAGAGAGGCTTGACTCATCATTGAGCGAACCATGTCCAACAGGGTCCTATTTCTCTGTTCGGACACCCCATTCCATTGTGGTGTTCCGGGAGGAGTGAGCTGTGGAACTATTCCATGCTCTCTCAAATATGAGTCAAACTCTAGGCTCATATACTCACCACCTTGGTCCGACCAAAGGGTTTTGATATTTCTGCCTAGCTGGTTCTGTACCTCATTCCTAATTTCCTTGAACCTATCAAGGGTCTCGGACTTGTGTTTCATCAGATAGACATAGCCATATCTGCTGAAATCATCCGTGAACGTGATGAAGTACATGTGTCCACCTCTGGTCGTTGCACTCATAGGTCCACATACATCTGAATGTATTAGGTCCAATAAGCCAGTGGCCCTTTCTGCCTTCTTGCTAAAAGGCGCCTTGGTCATCTTGCCTCGTAAACATGATTCGCATGTATCAATTGACTCCAAGTCAAATGACCCTAAGACTCCAGCTTTGTGAAGCCTAGCTATGCGCTTCTCGTTTATGTGGCCGAGACGACAATGCCATAGGTAGACAGGATTAAGTTCGTTTGGCTTAACCCTTTTTATGTTTATGTTATAGACGTGATTGGTTTCATTTAAGTCTAGGATACACAGGCCATTATTTAATAGAGCATCTCCATAAATGCGGAACAGCGCGATGATTTCCTCAAATCCATGCCCAGGAGCAATTGAAATGGAAATTGTAAAACAAAAAAATATATATAATAGAAAGAGATAATTCTCTTACCCGGAATATCTCTTTTAGAGATGGATGAAGACTGCAGGAATCAATGCAGAGTCCCTCCTCGTTCTCGTACACGAACACCTAACGAACACGACCTGTGCTAGCATTGGACCACACGAACAATGGAGAGGAGGCTAGGTTGAAATTTCGGCTATGTGTCTTGTGTCTTCTTTGGCCGAAATTTTCCTAGGTTAAAAACCTAGGTTGGCCGAATTCCCCTAGGGGAATTGAGGCCCAGCTTGGCTCCTTCATTTTGTGTGGGCTTCCTTCTTTTAATTCAGGCCTAATCTTATTTTAATTATTCTAGTTTAAATTAATTTCAAGCCCAATTTTAATATACCCATGTATTTAATATATTACACCAAGTAATATATTATTTACATTTAAATTAAAATTAGTTTGACCAATTAATTTAATCCATCAAATTAAAATTAGATCTTCACAAAATGAAATCATACATAAACCTATACATATGAATATTTCCACCTAGGAAATAGTCTCATAATTAATTATGAAGAGCCAATTGAATATATTAATTTTATTATTAGGATCAATCCAATTGATCTTTATAATATGATTAATATATATATACCTCTCTCTCCAGAGTGTATACTCCAAGTATACATGTGATTCCTTAAGTTGGTGTTTAGTCGCTCAATGTGTACGATCCCATGGGCCCATCTTTATGTTGGCAGCAGTCCTTTGGCCCACAGACTGCAGTTGGGCTCTAGCAAGCCACTGCAGCCCCCAATTAAGATGGAGATGGCAGTCTAACTGTTATCATAACCCTATAGTTTAAACTTGTACATCCCATGTCATTGATATCGGTGTCCAACACAGAGGCATGGATTGATCACCCTCTTTTGTGTCGGACATTAACTTGATCCCGAATGCACTGAAGCTCACAAACAAGTTCCCACTTGTTTAGGTATGGCCACACTCTTATCAGTCACATTCATCAAGAGGCCGGTGATATCTTCCCAGTGGACTACTGGGTGACAAATTCCTTCTGCATATCCATAGCACTACCATGCTAAGTGACATACCCGAAAGTACCCATACTTGGCACCCTATTACAGGCCCTTTATGCGTACCCCTAAGCATGTGACCTTACATGTAACACCATCATATGGTTAGGTCAAAGGATCCATACAAGTACTACACGAGAATCACTTATGATACTATACCATGTGGATTTCTCGTTTAGTGGATCTATCCAGTACCATGCCCCTTATGCATGTAACCATTAACTAGGTTGACATTCCATGTCCAATGACCGGTAAGACACTGCCATACAACCAGGTTGATGATAGTCTCTTGTTCCATTCATTCCTATGATTGGAACAGACTACGGATCTATTTATGGTCATATCGTTTACCCTATCCATGGTCTTACTGCCAAGTGTATGACACTGGTCATCATGGATATGGATATATCCATTGGATACTTCATTTAATATATTGCACAAGATAAATATAATAAATGAATTAATGCCTTTATTAATAACACAAATAAGTATAATACATGAATCCAATTAATGTATGATACAAATACAAGGACCCATGCCTCGGGACTAGGGCATATCCAACAAAGTGAGGTCGAGAGATAAGCTTAGTTGTAGGTCATAGATCCAAGTGAGGTCGAGAGATAAGCTTAGTGAATAGAGAGCAAGAGAACTTAGATCTATATTCCCCACTATATTCATAGTAAATTCTAGAGAAAGATATTCTGAGATTGTCTGTTTAGCTGGTGAAAGCCTATGTCTTTATCATTACTGCTTTAATCTATTCTGTTCCAAGCAATCTTTCTTACACTACCTTGCATGTTTTCTGTTTTCAGCTTATATAAATTCTTTGTACACTTTTAACTGGAAAACCTTTAGATTTGTTGATTTACTAGGAATTTTTAGAATTTCCCGCACTCCCTGTGGATACGACACTTATCTTGCCCATCACTACAACTGACCTAGTATACTTGTTAGTGCATAATCTTAAGGCAAAAAGTTTTTGGTGTCGTTGCCGAGGAGTAACGGTTGCAAATTTTTAAAATTTCCTGTAAAGTTGTGTGCTTGATTTGGTGTTCTATGTTTTTATGCAGAAATTCTCTGTTTAAGCAATCTCCTGGTGTATGCGAAGAGCAGGTATTCCTTTAATTCCTATAGATCCAGAGATTGAGAGGACTTGTTGGAGAAGAAGTGGTGCTGCCAGAAGAGCTCGCAGAAGATATAGAATGACTTAACAAAATCCACCACCTCTACCACCAGAAGGAGAGGGAGAGGGAGAGGTTCATCTTCCCCTCCAAGGCAAAGACTCAAGGAATATTCGAGACCTATCACTGAGGGACACTCTTTCTGTATTGTGATACCCAATGAAGGGGAACATGTTTTTGAAATTAAAGCTTATATGATTCAAATACTTCAAGCTGCTGTTCAGTTTAGAGGATTGCCCGAAGAAGATCCAAATGCTCATATCCAAGATTTTGTGACTATGTGTAACACCTTTCATACCAATCATGGAGTCTCAGATGATGTAATAAGATTAAAGCTTTTCCCTTTTTCACTTAATGATAAGGCTAAAAGTCGGCTGAAAAACCTTCAACCAGGCTCAGTTACAACCTAGGATTAGATGGCATGAGTCATCCTGACTAAATACTTTCCACCCAGGTAAGCAATCAAGCTAAGGAATGAGGTTACCCATTTCCGTCAGCAACATGATGAATCTTTGTCAGAAGCATGGGAGAGATACAAGGAACTTTTGAGAAAAGTACCAAACCATGGATTTCCCATGTGGATGCAAATTCAGAATTTCTACAATGGTTTGGCCAATGCATATAGATTCAAATTAAATCCACGGCCAATGGAGACCCAGAAGAACTTGCACCTGAAGAGCTTTATGAGCTGATAGAAAGATTGGTCAATACTAGTTACAAATGGCACTCAGCAAGTGAAGATCGAGAAAAGACGGCAGAATCAGATGTTGTTGCCAAGCTTTCCGACAAAGTAGACTTGATTCTTAGACAGTTGGAAAAACAGAATATTTCAGCTATTTCTAGTTTAAAGCTTTCTTGCGAATTCTGTGGTGGTGACCATAGAAATATCGACTGTAACACTTCACTTACTCAAGAGCAATGTGATTACATTGGAAACAATCAAAGGCATAAAAATCCATTTTCCAACACTTACAATCCAGGTTGGCACAACCACCCTAATTTCTCCTGGAATCAGCAACCTCAAGCACCTTTCCAACAGACTCACAGCAACTTCCAAGCACATCAGTAACCTCATAATGTTCAACAAGCTGGACCGTCTTACAACTCTAAGAAGTCCAAAGTTGAGGAGATGAAGGAAATGATGTCTCAATTCATGAAGCAGACCCAAGCTTACATGAAGAATATGGAGACTCACCTTCAGCAACTTACAAATATTGTCACTCCAAAGAACAAGGGAGCCATCCTAAGTAATACTAAACCCAATCTAAGGGAGGAATGCAAAGCTATCACACTTCAGAGTGGTAAAAATGTTGAGCAATCTAATAAGATGAGTATTGTTAATGAGAAGAAAGATTCAGGAGAGAAGATTGTTGAGGAGAACAAGCAACCTGAGAATGCTCAAGTCACACAACCTCAGACTGCCCAGAGCACTATGAAGCCTTCCGGTATAGTCAAGCAACCTCAAGCTCAATCAGAGACTGCCCAACCAAATCAGAGTCAAGCAACATCAAACCCTATTCAAAGCACTTCTGTTCAAGATAAGCAACATGTACCTGTGTACCAACCAAGGATTCTTTATCCATAAAGAGCCAAGCAACACGAAATGGCCAAGCAATTTGACAAGTTTTTGGAAGTCTTCAAGAAGCTTCACATCAATATACCCTTTGCAGAAGCACTTGCACAAATGCCTATGTATTTGAGATTCTTGAAAGAACTTTTTGCCAACAAGAAGAAATTGGAGAATGTAGCAATGGTTCAACTCAACAGAGGTTGCTTATCGATCCTTCAGAGCAAGCAACCTTTTCCAACCAAGATCGAGGATCCAGGGAGTTTTTCTATACCCTGCTCTATAGGCAATCTTAATATTGAGAATGCACTGTGTGATCTAGGAGCAAGTATCAATCTTATGCCATACTACATTTATAAACAATTAGGATTAAGAGAACCCCAACCTACTAAGGTTTCTATACAACTTGCTGATAGAACTGTAAGGTATCCTAAGGGAATAATTAAGGATGTTTTGGTTAAGGTAGGAAAATTTATACTTCCTGTTGATTTCATTGTGATGGATATAGATGAAGACTTGTATGTTCTTATTATTTTAGGAAGACCTTTCCTAGCAACAGGCCGTGCATTGATTGATATTCATAATGGTCAGTTAATCCTAAAAATTCATAATGAGGAAGTAGTTTTTAAGATGAATGAATCTATGAGATATCCTCCTGTTTGTGATGATTATTGTTACTTCATTGATGCTACTGATGTGAATTTAAACCCATTCTTTATGCAGGAATTTGAGGATGCAAACTTTGAAAATGAAGAAGAAGACATGGAAAAACAAATTAAAGCTGAAATTGGCTGTCCAGCAATCTCAGGAAGCAGGCAGTTTATCGAACCTTTAAACTACACACCTACATTACATTCCAAACATTCCATTGAAGAGCCGGCCTACAAAGAGTTAACCTTGGAATTCATTAGCACCTTCAGTCATAATGAAAAGATTACTGAACTGGATGATCAAAGAAAGTACAATTTTAGAGTAATGGGAAAAAGGAAGACATGCTCTTTACTTGAGTTAAATCACTATTTGGAGTCGCAGGAATTTCCTTCTTGGAGTCTGACGAGTTTGCTCAGGCATATACTGATTTTGTTCTGGAGTTTAATCCAACTGCTTTCTAGAAAGAAATCACCGGGCGGAACGAGTACTCTTCATCGACCTCTTTAGCAACATAAATTAGGAAGTACAGCCACAAGATTTTACAAAATTTCATCGCTAGTTCTCTATTCAGAAGAAACAACCAGTCTCATGTTCCAAATCAAGACCTTTTCGCCCTATGGAGTATGGTAGAGGGCAAGAGGATGAATGTGGGAGCTTGGTTTGCAAGCTATATTGAAAGTAGCAAACCCCAGGGAAAGATTCTATACGGTTCGTATATGACCAGAATTGCAAAGCCTTGCTTAACTGAATTCTCTACAGAAGGTCTTACTTTTGAATGCCATCCTGCAGCTTTTGAATTTGTGAATCTTAACCAAATAGGAGTTTGTAAAAAGGTTGCTGGCAAGTGGATGCTATGGGACGTGGCTACCCAGTTGGAAAAAGATCTTGCTACAAAGACTGCTCAAAAACAGACATCTGAAACTCCAGCCAAAAGAAAGAGACCTGCCACTCGATCAACCACTTCATCTCAACCACAAATCATTGAAGACCTTACTTTGACTGACCAAGAAAAGTTAAGGCATTTTGAGCACATTTCAAATATAACTATAGAGGAGATGGTAAAGCTTATTGATCCCCTTTGGCAAGGCAAATAGACGACAGAGCCAAAATAGCTCTCCTGGAGAACAAGCTTGCTCGATTGGAAGCCAAAATGGACCAGTAAGATGACAATTCTGACACTATTGTGGAAGTACGCAATGAGCAGGTTGAAGTTGCCCAACCCACAAGAAATGAGAATGTTTTAATGGAAATTCCAGAGGAAGAGGATAAAGAAAATCCTGAAGAGGAAGACAAAAAGAAGCCCCTGCACCAGAAGAAGAGAAGCAAGTCTCCTCTAAGCCAGATGAGTGAAAGTTTTCCTACTACTCCTCTCAAAGCCTCTGGTATGTCTCTTTCGACTGTTGCCCATAACATTTTACTATTGCCATGTGATAGGTAGTTTTCCTTTCACCTTGCTTTTGTTTGATCAATTGTATGAATTAGTTGCTTTGAGGACAAAGCATAATTGAAGTGTGTGGGAGAGGATATTACCTAGTAGAATTATTGTTGAAAATGTTGATAATTTTTTAGAATGCTTGATTGATTGACTGAATTGCTTGGTATTGATGAACTACTGATTGAGAACTCCTGCTTGAGCATATGCTGTTTTGAGTAATATTAAGTTTTCTGTGTTGATTTTGTGAATTTTGTGTTAGTTTAGTTTAAGTAAGCACTTTGTAAAAATTTGTCAATTTTTTTTTCAAATTTTCTATGTTTAAATGAATTATGGTAGTCAATGAGATTTTCTGAACCCAAGGATGCATTAAGTCTGTAAAAAACACTTAAAAGTTGATTGCCTGTTGATTGGAAAAAACTTTAAGTAATGATGGTTTGGATGATTAAGCAGCTTAGGGTTATGAGACCTTAAAGTGCATTTCACAGTGATAGCTTGAATTAAACCAACTACAATAACCCTATATTTCTCTGTGAGGTTTTTGAGCCTGTTTTCTTTGATAACCAATATGAATTTTTGCTGGATTCCTTGCGGAGTGGGCATGCATAATCAGTTTTAAGCTAGAACTTGGTATGGATAGTCTTTGTCAAGACCACATGGTTTCTCGCATGCATAAAGTGATAAAGGCATCTGTTTTACCCCCCTCCCCCCTTTGTTTTTAATCCCAAAAAGCCACCCTAGCAATTTTCTCCCCATTTTTTAAAACCAATTGAGCCTTTAAGCCTTTTTTTTTGTTCAACCCACAATTTGTTTTACCTTGACCACTTCACAATATGTTGTCCAAAAATACCCCAGGAATACCAAAGGAATAAATTCAATTGTTTACATTTAGCAAGTAGTTTAAATTGATTCAATTCATTCAATCTATTTTTCTGGAAAATTTCATCTTATCCAAAACAAGTGTTCTTATGAAAGCCCTTTTTAAGAAGATATGCCTTGCAAATCCCTTTTCAAATAAATACCAAATGCAGTTAGTATTCTTATCTTTCTTTTAAAGACTGCTTAAAATCAAAGTTTTGAGCAAGCTCAGTCTTATATCATATTATATCATTAATGCTTGCATTCAATTGTATTATTGTTTCTTTAAAAAAAATTAAAAAATTTTAACTTGTAATTCGTGACGTGATTGCCTGACCTTCTATACTGTGCTCAATCCTTATTCCTATAAGAATACTTCAATATCCTTGTATGTTCTTGTTCCTGATTTGTGTAAAGGTTGCATGAGTTCTTTTAAGATGGCTTGCCTGTTGTTTTATTGTGCTGTAATTATGATGGTATTCCTTTAGCCTAAAAAGCCTTTTCAACGCACCCTTAACCTAAGCCTCACATTACAACCTTAGTGAAAGACCTTTTGATTATGCATGTGTTTAACTCGAGTGGTGGCGATAGGACCGATTATCAAGCCTATGGTCTAAGACTGCTATGTATTGCTGCTGAGAGTTCCTATAAAATCACCTAAAAACACTTGAGAGTTGAGTGAACTCTTTTAGAGAGGCAATCTTGGTCTAATTTCTTGCTAGTTCGTTGAAATTCAAGGTTTGGTCTCACTGCATTAGGTTGTTTCTGAAGCTGAGTCAGGTTACTTGGGAATGCTCTGATTAATTTGGTAATCTCAATTTTCGTGTTTTGCATGGAAGTCTTGCTATCTAAGGGTGATGAGATGATCATTGGTTACTGCTCAAGTTAAGTTAAGAAAGGTTTTTGAAAGTTTTTTTTAGTGTGTTTTTCATTTAAGTTTTTCTTCTCTTCTCTTCATTAAAAGCTTTTCTTTTTCTGTTTTCTTCTGAGATTGCTTGAGGACAAGCAATGTTCAAGTGTGGGGGTTCTTGATGAGTGAAAATATTACCAAGTAATTTAGCAAGAATTCAGCAGATAATTGATTAAATTTATATTGAGAATAGAGAAAACATGGCTAATAGTGAGTTTTTCCAGGTCTGATTCTTCGTTCAGAAGATCTCTTGAATTGGGAAGTCTCAGAGTGCAGTAACAAAAAAAGAGGGAGATGTAGCAGGATGCAGCATGGATGGGCCGGATTTGGAAGAGAAAGGTGCAGCCCAAGAATAGGAGGAGATATTTTTGCTTCAGGAAATTCTGCTGCTGTCCTTGGCTTCTCAAAGAAGCTAACGGATTATGTGATTGTAAATTTTTAACAATAGTTTATTTGGTACTTGCTCCATGGTTTATTGACACCTTATGAATTTTAGATCTTACTTTTTAGGACTATAAATACTCTACTATTTGGGGGTTGGAAGGAGGCATTGAATGCTATCAACTACTTGTTAATTTGAATTAATTTTAGTTTGAAATTTTATTGTTTCTTCGCAAGTTTTTTGTCTGGAAAATCTCATTTTTATTGTTATTATGTGCTGCGAGTAGGTTTCCTAACAGGCTGAAACCAGCTTAGGCTGGTGGTCTTAGGAAGTCTTTCTCAGTTTTTATTATGAATATCATGTTAAGATGATTGTGTGGTGAAGTGCTTAATTAATATGAGAAAAGGCCTTCTCATGTTTCTAGTATTCCTGAGGAGATCGAGAGGAGACTTAAGAGTATGGAACATCACACACACACACACACACTTACCATGAAACTGAGAGGAGATTGGGAGTGTGCTAAGGGTTTCTACTTGTTGTGGAATGCTTGCTTGACTTAATACATGATTTCCTATGCTAAGTGAGGTCGAGAGATAAGCTTAGTTGCGAGTCATAAATCCAAGTAAGGTTGAGAGATAGCTTGGTGAATAGAGAGCAAGAGACCTTAGATCTACGTTCCCCACTATATTCATAGTATATTCTAGAGAAAGATATTCTGAGATTGCTTGTTCAGCTGGTGAAAGCCTGTGTCTTTATCATTACTGCTTTAATTTATTATGTTCCAAGCAATCTTTCTTACACTGCCTTGCATGTTTTCTGTTTTCAGCTTATATAAATTCTTTGTATACTTTTAACTGGAAAACCTTTAGATCTGGTGATTTACTAGGAATTTTTAGAATTTCCCTTACTTCCTGTGGATACGACACTTGTCTTGCCCATTACTACAACTGACCTAGTATACTTGCTAGTGCATAATCTTAAGGCAACACCGCATAGCTGTGTTCTTCTGGGCAGAAACCCGAAAAGCCCAAAATCAACCGAATAGAGTCAGTTTCCGGTTTTAAGTGTTCTGTTATGAACTATATCGGTCAAATCACATCTGTCATGTTAAAAATTATGGTTTTCGGATCTCCGATAACGTTAATGTGAGATTCTAATTTCGGTGATTTCGATTTTTAGAATCCGGGGTTGTTCGATCCAAATCGAACCCACGGTTCAGCTTTAGTGGATCCCCAGATTCCCCAAAATCGTTAGAAATCATCAAAACCAGTTAAAACAGTGATTTACATAAAGAAAGAAAACCAATTCAGTTTCTGGACACTATAGCTGCATAATTGTAGTGGCTATAGCTGCACGGCTCTTGCTAGTGTGCCCTAGTCCAAATGGCATTAGTTCTTGTATTGTATTATACTTTATATTTTGATATTTTATATTATACATTTTATGTTGAAATAAAGGCATGAATCTATTTATTCATATCTTGTGCTATTTGTAAATAGAGTATCCAATAATTATAACCATACTAAAGTGAACAAATGTAGGCCATTGGATTATGAGACCTTTTAGTAGAGTTAAAGTTATAATCATAAAGATATCCCTAGTCTGTTCTAATCATGGGAATGAATAGAATCAAAGACTAAAGACTAGCATATCCTTGACTGGATGGCAGCGTCTCACCTGCCATTAGGCATGGAATTTCAGTCAATGATATGAGTACATGTTGGGTTGCATGGTACTGAATCGATCCGCCAAGAGAACACCACGTGGTTCGATCGTCATAGGTGTTTCTCAGGTAGGTCTTGCTATTATCCTTAGACCCGATGTTCACTATAACATAATGTTGCTCGCTTTATATTCAGTACAAATCTCTTACTTACCTTTTGATAATAATTTTAATAGTAATTTTAATAATAATTTCATTCAGAGATTAGTGCTCGCAAGTATACAAATCGCAATGTAGTAATAAAAGATATCGATCCCACAAGGAATAAGTATGTACATTTTGGTTTGCTTTTCTTCGCGTTTATAGAGTATCAGATTATAAAGTGATATGGAGAAATGGGTAAATGGCAACTTAAGTCAATTAAAGCACTAGTATTGAGTTGAGTTGTTGTTTAATATCTTAGTTACATAAATATACAAGCATTTTATCTTTGATATTCGTTGCACATGCTTTAATTATTTATTCAATCCTTATGATAAGAGTATGTCGGATTAGTTCTATTTCTATGGGCATGTCTAGAAATAGATTTTATTCAATAACTTGTAGACAAATTATCAAATACCTTTACCAAAATAACTAAATGTCTTAATACACAATGGCCAAGCTATATCAAGATGATCTCCAATTAATTTAACAAAGTGAAGAAAAACTATCATACATCATAATTTATTCTATCTTATTAATTAAACAAGACAAAGTAAAATGCGAACTTCTCTATATCTTATTAAAAATCACAATACATACTTGGCGTTAGTCATGCAATGTAAAATAAGAAATCAAAGCATACTTGGCGTTAGTCATGCAATGAAGAGTAAGATATAAGAAAATTTATTGATATTGATTTCGTAAATATTCAATACATATACAAGTGTGATGCTTTCATAAAGGAAAAGCATAAGAATAGACTTAGGAAAGTAATTGGGCATAAAACACTCCCTTACACCTATAAGTATATTGCAACCTCGGGGTATCTTTTCTCTATACAGCGACAATACTTGATTCAAGGACCTTGGCGTTAGGCTCCCCTTTACATGCACTATATATTACAAACAACACTCGAACTCTCTTAGACACTTTATTTCTCTAACTTCTGCTGATTCTCTCTCTCTTTTAGCATCCCATTGGGGGCACACCCCCTATGTTTTGGAATTCCTTCTCTATTTATAAGCGTTGAAGCATTGTGTCCCTTTATGAAAGGTTGTGTTGGTTCGTTGAATAGTTGTGTCTCTTGAATACTATTGGTTCTTCTTAGAAAGTTGTGTCCTTTCATGAAGAGTTATGTCTTGTTATGAAGGGTTATGTCTTTTCATGAAGAGTTGTGTCTATCCATAGCAATGGTTAAAGTTCCAAATAGATAGGATCAAATAACTGCTGTTGAGTGCATGTCACGATCGTGACAGAGTGTCGCGGTCATGATTTGTATGGGTTTCTTTGCAAAATGCTGAAGTCAAAGTCTGTCCATAGGCTAGGTCGTGATCGTGATAGGAGTCGCGCTTGTGACCTATCTCTTTCCTTTAATTTCTCTTTGTTTTTGCTTCCTTTTATAGCTAAATTCCACATATTTGCATACTTAGTCTTTAAAACTGTAAATCATCAAAAACAAGCAATACCAACGTGAAATCTAATATACAATAAGTAGAAACAACGCAGATTCCTTATAAATTGTATCATATATAAGTGCCTTTTTAGCACTTATCACATAACATGGGATCTCATACACTTTGATATTATACTAATGGACTCGTAACAGGGTGCCAAGTATTGTAGGGTGGGCCAGTGAACATGTTGATGTTGATAGTGAAGTTGACGGAATTGCCACTCAGCATCCCCTGAGATGACACCACTGGCCACTTAATGAATGGGACTGACAAGTGTATGGCCATACCTGAATAAGTTGGGATACTTATTCGTTAGGTTCAGTCCACTCGCTATCAAGAGATAAATAAGCATATAAGAGGATGACAGGGCCATGCCTCTTGTTTATGTATCAATGCCAGTTGACAATGGATATACAAGATCACTACCGAGTTATGTTTCATATTAGATTGCAAATCTCCATCTTAATTGGGGGCTATAACGATTTGCTAGAACCCACTTACAATCTGTGGGCCTTGGGCCCACTGCCAACATAAAGACGGACCCACAAGATCATACACATAGAACGACTAAACGTTGACAAATCAGAATTGGAACGGGAACCAAATTAATTGAGTTATTGACATTAGGTTATGTCATAATCAATTCAATTAGAAAGGGAAAAATTTGTTTTATTTGATTAATTAATTAAATGTAGTAAATAATTAATTAAATAAAATAATATTTCTTTGGTGGAAATAAAAAATACAAAGGTTGTATTTATTAAGGCTGACTTTAATTTAACTTTGGGTTATTTTAATTTGATGAAATTGTATTTAATTGTATCAATTAGGATTTTATAATATGGTTTTATTTAATCCTAATGATATAAGGTAAATCAATTAAATCAAATTAAATAATCTATAGTTTTAATTAAAATCCTAGTAGGCTAAGGAGTATATATACTAAAGAAGTATATATATGAAGCCTTAACCTAATTCTCCCTAACTCTAATAGAGAATTTTGGCCAGCAATAATAAAATTACAGCAGCCCCTTTTGTGACTTTCTCTTGGTTTTTGTTCAATCCGTTCACTATCACGAGTCCCGTTTGAGAGTCGTTCGTGTACCGGATTGTGGAGGAAACACGTTTGGGTTTCTGCAGCAGTCTCTAGAGGAGACAGTTAAGGTGAGAAAATTTATTTTTCTCCGTTCTTAATTTCATTCTATTAATCTACATGTATCTTGGGCTTTGGAATCGAGGAAAATTTTAATCGGTATTCCGACTCGCGTTTAATTTTTCCCGTGACGATTCCCTATAGCTCTAACTAGAGCCACACAGCTATAGTTGCTGAGGCAGAATCTCGGGACGACTCCCACGGACATCGTCGCGTGATGCTATCTCCAGTTTCAGATTCAAAACTATTTTTGGCGTATTTACAGCTTTCTGCCTTGGATGATTGAATTAGGAACCCACAAGAACGGAACCCCAAGTTCTGGGATAATCGACTCATTGAAAAGGAAATAATTTGCATGTAATTGAGCCAAACCGTTTTCCAAAACTGTTTTCAAGCACAAAAACCTATAGGGCGTTTCTAAAATGGTTTTCCAGGTCTAATCGAGTAAGTCGTGCGAACTTCTCGGTTACCCCCTATATGTATGCTCCCACTTCATGAAATTCCTCATTCTGTCATGTTGTGAGTCCTACATGTGTTTGTGATATAATTGTGCTAACCAGTCTGTTTTGCAGCTTTATTTCTTTTTTATTTTATTTTGGACATATTTAATAAATCAAATCGTGTATCTTAGGCGATTGTACTTTTTATAGATTTTCGTGTATCTAGGCAGTTGTAAGGTGAGGATGAGAGTTTTTATCTTTTTGGGTTGTAATTAGTGACCTCTATCCTTTTTGTTTGGTTTGGATGTATGGTTTACTTTTCTGCACTTTAATTTTATGCTGTTTATTTATGTCATTTGAATAGCATCGGCTAACATTAAAAGATAAAACGGGTAGAGAATAAGTGAGTATAATATGGCGGTATAAATTGTTAAATGAAAGTGAGCTTGAGGTTGATTAGGTAAGTTGCATGAACCTTGAATCTCTGGATCAGGTATGACAGTCTACACTTGGTAGGGAGCTATACTGGAATTTTTCGGATGAGCTGATCCGGGTGGCGACTCCATCATTGATCAAAATTTGGGTTTCGAGGTCTTTAAGTTAATAAAACAGGATTTTCTAAAATGTAAAACCAGTTTTCTCAAAACTCACATTCTAATTGTTGTTTTCTACAAAAGGGATTTTTCAATCATATCAACTGGTTTTCTTAAGCAAAATCATCAAACCCGTTTTCCCATCAAAATAAACTCCACACAATTATCGAAAAACCTCCCCGGTTTGCTTCGTCGTGTTCTGACTTTAAGATCGTCAGCTCATGGTAGGGCCATTTTGTAATTCTGTGATTAATGTATTTGAGTTAAAGTCATACGCTGCTATAATTGATGTGGTTTCATAATGTCCAACTAGCTAGTCATAACGTCCTTTTTAATCTTTAATGTATGTGTAATCCTTTTACTTATATGGCTACTGCTCATGTATAATACCATTCATGTATACTTAACTACTTTATGTACTTTATAACATATTTTCTCCAAAACAATCAAAATCATAAAAGGCATGCTTCCCTTATACGGATACTTTATGTACTTATCATGTGTAATCCTTTTACTTATACGGCTACTGTATGTACTTATCATGGTTTTATTAGGAGAAAGAATAAATCCTCCTAATTTTTTTGTGTCGCACATGTCTCAAGTATTTAGTGTGACTCGAAAAGAAATTCATTTGAAGATTACTCGTATTCTATTTCCATGTTTTCAAGTAGACTTGTTTAACAAGTTATGTTGTTATGGAAAACCTTTTGACAAAGTTGAGATAAACAAAATTATTTAAGACCTTTCATATGTTGAGCTAAAAATATCACATATAGATCAAGACGTTTTAGATGAGCAAAAACATATTGTGGTATCCACAAGTTCCAGGAATAAGTTACCAATTGAGCAACAGAATCTTATAGATCTTTAAATAATGGGTCTTTTACGTGAATTAAACACAATCTGGAGTAAACAAATCAAGCTCAAAAGGAGACTGCTCAGTAATTAAATCCGATTCAATAAAATCAACAATTGATCATCTATAACCAATAAATATTATATCAAATTGTTGATCAACACAATTCTATTTTGCAAGAATTTTAATCTATATTGAGCAATAATTCAAGTAGCTCAACCCCACCAAATGCATTCAAATTTCCATATTTTGTTATCATTATTTTTTTTCTTCACTATAAGTTGTTGCTTCTTGGTCATTTTGTCAAGGTGATCTAGATAGTTTCATTTTCTCTTTCTTTAAATTTATTAAACTGTGTCATATTTCTAAATTGTCCTAATCTATCCAAACAATAATTTCCATAATTTTCATATAGCTTTTATTTCTAACAACTTGATAAGCCACTAAATCAATAATATCTGATAATGACTTTTCATCATGTGATAGTGTATCCAAACAAATACTTTCTCATATGCCATGTAAACATATTTTGTAACTGCAATTTAGCAGGAGCGACTCCACCTCTTTAGGTAGCCCTTTCCTCCTGCTAATCAATTGATATTCGTTTAATCATATACTGATAAAAATCATATCCAGATACAAGGGCACATCTTGAGAAATCATATCAAAATACTATTATTTATATTGTTTCATATTCTTATTCATTTCCATGTGTATAGTTTTGTTTTATTATAATATCCATAAAATTTTCTCGATATATGTATTTACCTTTGTCTTTTTTTTCCAATATATAATATATGCATGTATATGTCTCATGAGGTCATACCGCTGCTCTAATACCAAAAGATAATACCCTAAATTTTCTAAGTATTATTAAAAAATACTATTTAGTAACTATGATGTACTACAGATTTTTTCGCTTATTAGATTATCATCTCATATAATGCAACCTATTAGTGTTCAATTTTTCTTTTGACACTTATTACCTCTACTAGGTAGTCACTAATCAACCACTAAACTCAAAGACATCTTATTAAATCTGTTGTCATGCTTGGTTTGATACTTGATACTATTATATTATCAAGCTTTCTATGTATATTATATCTATTGGGAATCAAAACCACATAGTTCTTAATTATATTAAATTTATATTTCATATAACACCTATAGGACTTATTCTCCAAATACCATACTCATGTCTTATATAACTATAGACATATCTTTAATGCGTTATATGACCACACAAAATGCTCATATGAATAAATAGATAGCTTTAATTTGTTTTGACTTAACTGGTGAATCACTGTGTAACATACAATTTTGCTGGCCATCTTTATAAATATGTAGTGACCTTTTGGTCCATATAATTCTATTATTCTGTAATTCATATAGTTGACCATATAGGTGCATATGATTTTGTAGATCCGTAATTCTATAATTTATGTAAATGACTATATAAGTCCATTCTATAATTTAGTAATTCATATAATTCAGTCATTTTGTAATTCATGTAGATGGCTAGTTAGAGCCATAAGCTGCTATAATTCATGTAGTTTCACAGTGTCCAACTAGCTAGTCACCACGTCCTTTTCAATTTCTTATGTACGTGTAATCCTTTTACTTATATAATTATTATTCATTTATATTGTTACCGTTTACATATACAATACTATTCACTTTCTCGTTTATTCTCTACTCATATATATATAGTACTAATCTCTTACGATACTATTCATTTGCACGTATCACAATTTACACTTGTACGACAACTATTCCTTTATACAGTTACTATTCATTTACGTTAATATTCACGTGTATAGTACTATTCATTAAAATACAAATTCATTAAAAACATCCCAAAATCATTCAATTCATTTTCTATCTAGTTCATATATTTTTCTTAATTATATATACCCTTTATCTACGTATATAATCAAATAACCCAGTATATATAAATTATATGTCTATAAATCTTGAAAAGTTCATATATATTCATATGCTCATTGTTTCTTCAAACTTCGTAAACTAAAGATACTCATCATATTTTATAGATAAATATAAATATAACTTTCAATTGAAATACTCTTACTAGAATATTTTCTCTTAATGGAATAGTAATTCAAATTAATTAAAATCGGCATGATTCGTTGGAATCAATGACACCATCAGACTCATGACAGCATTAGGAGTCCATTAACATCAATTTTATGTTCAAATTCTTTTATCCTTGATCCTGTAAACTACAAGAATCTCTCAAAATTTTTCCTCTAAATATCACAAATATTAGACATTAAAATTAAAATCTTAACCGTACAAAATGATAAACATGGATTGATTATCTCATACCTGAAACATCATATGGATCAAATGGTAGTACATGGAGTTTCCAATTTTTCCTCTTTTTTTAAAAAAGAAACCTTCCTTCATTGTGGACTTTTGTCCAGAGCAATTCCTCTTCTACAATGCATGAGAGGAATTTAAGATATTTTTATAATTAAATGTACCATTTTGCTTGCCATTTGGCATTATGCGTGTTATTATTTAGCACTATTCAATCAGTTTACTATTTAGAGTTACTCTTTCAGCAGTAACATTTTTCAGTCATGTTCAAATGTAAGTTGCAGTCTCTAGAGTTAAAAGTAAAACTTGATTGAAGTTTTTATTTGTGACAATAAAGATAAAATATGTAGTTATACTCAGCATAATATTCAAAAGAGTTTTTAATAATTTATATGGAATTACAATGTTAAAATTAGTCATATATTGTAAGATATAAATTACATATTAATATAATTTCCTCATATAAAAATTGTCTTATTTAAATATATTAAATATGCATGGCATGGTATAGAACTAAAACTATTCATGGCCTGCGTACCTTCTCGGTCTGTCCAAGCCTATATTCAGTGAGTCGGGCTTGGACATGTTAAATTTTTTATCAGCACAATTTGACCCGAGCCTAGATAGGTTTGAATTTATATATATTTTATTATTATAAAAAATAAAATTAAAACTATAAAATTATATGATTTGTTATTTTTTATGATAACTTTTTATCTATTTATGAATTTGAAGTTCTTGATTTTATATTTTGCATTTGATATTCTTTTATACATATTTATATATCACATATTGTTGTTATTATTATAAAAAAAAGTTAGTGCGTGGATCTGGCAGGGCTTGGGAATTGATTATAAAGCTCAAGCCCGGTCCTACTCAACCATTCAAAATTATCAAGCAGGCTAGGCTCGGCTTGCGCTAATATTATTAAAAGAAAGTTCTACTGGTCGTGGCCAGTGCTGGGCCAAACCCACTCGATGAACAGGTCTATATAGAACTCGTCAACAATATAAAACATAATGGAGTGACTCCACATGCTTCGTTTGAACCAATGTTATTCAAACTAGACCGAACATACTAGTTTGACCTTTTTAACCAGGAACCAGCAGGTGGTCTGGCTAGTTCAACCTTAAAAATCAATTTGAACAAAAGCAAACTACACCAATTTGAACAGAAAAAACTGGAGAACCAGATTGAACCTGACTAAATTGGGTTTTCTTCAAAATTGTTTCTTCTTTTTGATTTTTTTTTTTTTGGCTCAGATTTCTTCTATTCCTAACAAAAACTACGTACTGAAAGGTGAGACGTTAAAGAGGAACTAAGTTGTTCTTAAGCCGTTTAATCTTCTATCTGCTTCCTTAAATCTTGTAACTCGTCTTTCATTAAGAGGAACTAAAAAGTATAATCACAAAAATGAACTAATTCAAAGACCCCATATAATATTGTGGAATCAATTGACAATATCAAGAAATTTAGAACTAGAGTGGAATCAATTGAAATAAACTAAGATGTGTAGAATGATTTTGGAATCAATTATGATTAAATAAAAAAAAAGAAATATAAACCAAAATAGGTAGATGAAGAAATGAGAGAACGAAGCAGCAAAATGCATATGGCAAGAGAGGCAGCGAACTTATAATTATAGTTACCAGTGGCGGTGCCAGGATTGGTCCGTTGGGGGGGCAGAATTTGGTTCAAAAAATTTGCGGCCGGTTAACAAAAATTTCAGGCCAAAGAACAAACATTTTCGATCGGCCGACAAACCTGAATTAATTTAATTCAATTCAATAAGAACACAATTAAATTAATCCAAACAACAACTTCATTTAAAACATAAGTCTAATCCAACACAATTCAAACTTATAAATTCAAACCCAAAAATAACAATAAACAATCAATTCAATTCAAACCCACATTCAAATCTAATTTATCAATTTATCAATTCAAACACACATTCAAACCTAATTCATCAATTCAAATCTAAAAGTAACAACACAATTTACACAATCAATTTATCAATTAATGCCTCAATTTATCAATTTATCAATTCAAACCCACATTCAAACCTAATTTATCAAATAACAACACAATTTATACAATCAATTTATTAATTTATCAATTAATACCTCAATTTATCAATTCAAACCTAATTTACATAAATATTTTTCTTTAAAACCTAATTGCAATAAAAACTAACTAAATCACAAAAACCTAACATTTAAAATTAAAACTAACCAGAATAAGAAGCAATGAGGAAAGGAGCAGAGGAGAGGAGACGAACGGCGTCACAGCGGCAGCAGGGAAAGCAAAGAGGAGAGGAGAAGAGGAGAGGTGGCATCCAATGGTGGTGTGGGAGATGAAGTATATTGTTCTCTGTTTTATTTTCTTTTCCCCACCTGTTTTATTTTTTTTATTTTTTCTGAATTTGCCAAACGACGTCGTTTTGCCCTGGAAATTTAAAAAGAAAAATTAAACAAGCCCTGACAAATTAAAAAAAAAAAAAAATTAAGCCCTGATACAGTGACCCTGTATCAGGCAAGAGCAGGGGCAGCTCTTGGGAGGGTAGGGGGCTACCGAAAAGCCCCTACTTTGGGGCTTTTTCAGCTGCTGGGTGTTCAGCTGAATTTGGTTCAAAAAATTTGCGGTCAGTTAACAAAAATTTTTGGCCGATGAACAAAAATTTCCGATCGGCCGAAAAACCTGAATTAATTTAATTCAATTCAATAAGAATACAATTAGACTAATCCGAACAACAACTTTATTTAAAACATAAGTCTAATCCAACACAATTCAAACTTATCAATTCAAACCCAAAAATAACAATGCACAATCAATTCAATTCAAACCCACATTCAAACCTAATTTATCTTTTTATCAATTCAAACACACATTCAAACCTAATTCATCAATTCAAATCTAAAAGTAACAACACAATTTACACAATTAATTTATCAATTAATGCCTCAATTTATCAATTTATCAATTGATCAATTCAAACCCATATTCAAACCTAATTTATCAAATAACAGCACAATTTACACAATCAATTTATCAATTTATCAATTAATGCCTCAATTTATCAATTCAAACCTAATTTACACAAATATTTTTCTTTAAAACCTAATTGCAATAAAAACTAACTAAATTACAAAAACCTAACATTTAAAATTAAAACTAACCGGAAAAAGAAGCAAAGAGGAAAGGAGGAGAGGAGAGGAGATGGACGGTGTCGCAGCGGCAGCAGGCGGGCAGGCGGTAGGGAAGGCAAAGAGGAGAGGAGGATAGGAGAGAAGGCAGCAAGTGGGGGTGTGGGAGATGAAGTATATTGTTCTCTATTTTATTTTCTTTCCCCTAATTTGCCAGGGCAAAATGACATTGTTTTAACATGGCCTGTTTTAGTTTTTATTTTTATTTTTTGAATTTTTCCAAACGACATAGTTTTACCCTGGAAATTAAAAAAAAAAATTAAACAGGCCATGGCAAATTCAAAAAAAAAAAATTAAGCCCTGATACGGTGACCCTGGATCAGGGAAGAGCAGGGGGCCGCTGGAAAGCCCCCTACTTAGGTGCTTTTCTGGCAGCTGGGGATTCAGCTAAATTTGGTTCAAAAAATTTACGGCCGGTTAACAAAAATTTCAAGCCGATGAACAAAAATTTTTGATCGGCTGACAAACCTAAATTAATTTAATTCAATTCAATAAGAATACAATTAAATTAATCCAAACAACAGCTTCATTTAAAACATAAGTCTAATCCAACACAATTCAAACTTATCAATTCAAACCCAAAAATAACAATGCACAATCAATTCAATTCAAACCCACATTCAAACCTAATTTATCAATTTATCAATTCAAACATACATTCAAACCTAATTTATCAATTCAAATATAAAAGTAACAACACAAATTTATACAATCAATTTATCAATTTATCAATTAATGCCTCAATTTATCAATTTATCAATTCAAACACACGTTCAAACCTAATTTATCAAATAACACAATTTATACAATCAATTTATCAATTCATCAATTAATGCCTCAATTTATCAATTCAAACCTAATTTACACAAATATTTTTCTTTAAAACCTAATTGCAATAAAAACTAACTAAATTACAAAAACCTAACATTTAAAATTAAAACTAACCGGAATAAGAAGCAAAGAGGAAAGGAGGAGAGAAGACGGACGGCGTCGCAATGGTGGCAGGGAAAGCAAAAAGGAGAGGAGCAGAGGAGAGGAGACAGCAAGTGGTGGTGTGGGAGATGAAGTATATTGTTCTTTGTTTTATTTTCTTTCCCCCAATTTGCCAGGGCAAATCAACGTCGTTTTGCCCTGGCCTGTTTTATTTTTTATTTTTTTTTTGAATTTGCCAAACGATGTCATTTTGCCCTGGAAATTAAAAAAAAAATTAAACGGGGCCTGGCAAATTCAAAAAAAAAAAAAAAAATTAAGCCCGGATACGGTGACCCTGTATCAGGGAAGAGCAGGAGCGCTACCCCTACTCTTGGGGGGGCGGGAGGCCGCCGGAAATCCCCCTACTCGGGGGCTTTTTCTGCGGCTGGGGGTTTAGCTGAATTTGGTTCAAAAAATTTGCGACTGGTTAACAAAAATTTCGGGCCGATGAACAAAAATTTCCGATCGACCGACAAACTTGAATTAATTTAATTCAATTCAATAAGAATACAATTAAATTGATCCAAATAACAACTTCATTTAAAACATAAGTCTAATCCAACACAATTCAAACTTATCAATTCAAACCCAAAAATAACAATGCACAATCAATTCAATTCAAACCCACATTCAAACCTAATTTATCAATTTATCAATTCAAACACACATTCAAACCTAATTTATCAATTCAAATCTAAAAGTAACAACACAATTTACACAATCGATTTATCAATTTATCAATTAATGCCTTAATTTATCAATTTCAACATATATTCAAAACCTAATTTATTTTATAACAACACAATTTACACAATCAATTTATCAATTTATCAATTAATGCCTCAATTTATTAATTCAAACCTAATTTACACAAATATTTTTCTTTAAAACCTAATTGCAATAAAAACTAACTAAATTACAAAAACCTAACATTTAAAATTAAAACTAACTAGGAATAAGAAGCAATGAGGAAAGGAGGAGAGGAGAGGAGACAGACAGCGTCGCAGCAACGGCAGGTGGGCGGGCTGCTAGGAAAGCAAAGAGGAGGGGAGGAGAGGAGAGGAAACAAGTGGTGGTGTAGGAGATGAAGTATATTGTCCTCTGTTTTATTTTCTTTCCCCCAATTTGCCAGGGTAAAACAACGTCGTTTTGCCCTGGCCTGTTTTATTTTTTATTTTTTTGAATTTGCCAAGCGATGCCGTTTTGCCCTGGAAATTAAAAAAAAATTAAACAGACCTTGACAAATTCAAAAAAAAAAAAAAAAAGCCCTGATACGGTGACGGTGTATCAGGGAAGAGCAGGGGCGCTGCCCCTGCTCTTGGGGGGGCGGGGGGTTGCCGAAAAGCTCCCTACTCAAGGGCTTGTTCAGTGGCTGGGGTTCTGCTAAATTTGGTTCAAAAAATTTACGATCGGTTAACAAAAATTTCCAATTGGGCGACAAACCTGAATTAATTTAATTCAATTCAATAAGAATATAATTAAATTAATCCAAACAACAACTTCATTTAAAACATAAGTCTAATCCAACACAATTCAAACTTATCAATTCAAACCCAAAAATAACAATGCACAATCAATTCAATTCAAACCCACATTCAAACCTAATTTATCAATTTATCAATTCAAACACACATTCAAACCTAATTTATCAATTCAAATCTAAAAGTAACAACACAATTTACACAATCAATTTATCAATTTATCAATTAATGCCTCAATTTATCAATTTATCAATTCAAACACCCATTCAAACCTAATTTATCAAATAACAACACAATTTACACAATCAATTTATCAATTTCTCAATTAATGCTTCAATTTATCAATTCAAACCTAATTTACACAAATATTTTTCTTTAAAACCTAATTGCAATAAAACTAACTAAATTACAAAAACCTAACATTTAAAATTAAAACTAATTGAAATAAGAAGCAAAGAGGAAAAGAGGAGAGGAGAGGAGACGAACGGCGTCGCAGCGGCTGCAGGCGTGCGGGCGGCAGGGAAAGCAAAGAGGAGAGGAGGAGAGGAGAGAAGACAGCAAGTGGTGGTATGGGAGACGAAGTATATTGTTCTCTGTTTTATTTTCTTTCCCCCAATTTGCCAGGGCAAAACGACCTGTTTTATTTTTTATTTTTTTTGAATTTACCAAACAATATCGTTTTGCCCTAGAAATTAAAAAAAATAAAAAAAAAATTAAACAGGCCCTGGGAAATTCAAAAAAAAAAAAAAAATTAAGCCCTGATACGGCGACCCTGTATCAGGAACCGCCCCTGATAGTTACGCTTTGTTTGGTTGGTGTGTCGTAAAAATACGGGAAACTAGTAAGGTATTATAGGTTAGTAATGGTTTATGAAATACCTTATTATTTTGGGACCATGGTACGTAAGGTAAATTCATGATTTATTAATGTTATTGTGTTTGATTTGGAGGTAACAAATTGTAAAGTTATATAAAAAAAATTACAATTAAAATATTTACATATATAATTAAAAGCTAATAAAAATAATAGAAAAGATGAAACATAATTTGATAACAATAAAATATGTTACCATGAAAACACCTAAGTGGGCGTTCAAAAGGATCACAACATTTAGATCTTGAATATACCAAGAGTTACCCAACCCATATATATATATATATATATATATATATATATATATATATATATATATATATATATATATATATATATATATATATATATATATATATATATATATATATGGAAGAAAGTAAAATTTGGTTTTTGACTGAGGAATTACGCAAACCCTAGCTTTTTGGATAAGTGAGGATGCCATCGAATTTCTCAAATTCATTGGACTTTATTTTTTTTCTTTTTTTTTTCTTTTTTTTTTTTTAAGTTTGCTGAATTTTGAAGCATAATTATGTGGTTGTTCAAAATGAGATGCAGTCATTTTTATTATTATTATTATTATTTCTTTGTATCGTAAAGTGTTTCTTACACTAAAAAATGTCCAAAGGTTCGAGTAACAGAAAACAACCAAGTGGGAATGGGCTTTGGGTACAAGGTATTAACATATTCCAAAAGGGGAAATTACCCTATTTATCCATGAATATATAATATTATTTATTTTAGCATCCCATGATTTTTGTATTTAGATTATTAGTAAATTTATTTGTCTTTTAGCCCAATATTACAACTATTACCATCTTAAGATTTTTTTTATTATTATTTATCTCATTCTTATCTTTATCTTTTTTAATTATAATTTTTTTTATATTATTTTTCTAATTCTTATTTTTATCTTTTTAATTATAAATGGTATTACCTTCATATCTTGGTTGTTCTATCTTAGTAACTATTTTCTTTTTCATGTGTGGTATAGCTTCTTATCTATATTTTCATACTAGAGACACTAATTGGGATTCTAAAAGGTTCTATTCTTGTACAAGTTGTTTCTTTCTCTCCACCTTAACCGACATAGAATATTTCCGGTTCCATTCGTTTTTCAATAAAAAGAAAAAATTGAAATCTCAGTCAATATGATAAGCTTTTGATGTCCTTTTTTGTTGGCTTTTTGTCCAGGTTTGTAATTTTTATTTGAAATTTTATTGATTTCATGGGTATAATTTTGATTTCCTCTAATTGGTTTCTATATTTGTATATATTGTAGTATATTGATATATATATATATAATATATTTATGGTATATTAACATATACTTGTATAACCTTGCGGTACGTTGATATACACTTGTACAACATATATTTATGATATATTAGTATATTCTTATTGATATAAACTTGTACAACATGCATTTATGTTATATTGGTATATTGTTGTATAACATTGCAGTATATTGATATATTAATATATTGGCATAGTATCAATTAATGGTATATTAATTTCATATATGGAATACATACAAGTAAAATCTCATGGTATATTCATAAAATTATTTACGAGTTATAGTGTTAAAATAAAGATATTAATTTTGGTTCAAAAGATGTTCTTACCCAGTGTTTTTTTCTTTTATAAAAAGTTTCAATTCCTTTTTATGAGTTATAGTTTTAAAATAAAGATATTAATTTTGGTTCAAAATATATTCTTACCCAGTGTTTTTTTTCTGTTGTAAAAATTTTCAATTCCTTTATTTGATTTATTAATGACGTATGTTGGATTTTTTTCTAGTTAAAAAGGATGATAAAATTGGCTTCCATAGAGAAAAAAGGTGAAGAGCGACTATTTCAAATGTATTTTAATTCTAATAGGATTCTATTTACTAAATATTATTATTAAGATAATATAGCATTAATTATGATAATTTATATTTAGTTTTTTCTATTAAATTTTCCACAAAATGTGATAATTATCATATTTATGATAATTTCTTTTTAGTATTTTCAAAAGTATTTCAATTGTAATAGAATCCTATAAAAGATATTAACTGGATATTAATATTATGAATATTTAAATTAAATTTGTTCATTGTTTTTTCGTATTATCATTTTCTAAAAATTAAAATTTATTATCCTATTTAGCATTCTCTTATCTACACCATCAAAGATATTATTTAGATATTTTAGTTATTTTAAATTTTACAATCAAATTTGGGTCATTTAGAAGATAATTACGCAATAATATGCTACAAAGCTAATTATCCCTTTCCAAAAACATATCATAAAAAAATTGAGTGGATTTTAGGTGAAGACATAGGTCCAATTCAATTTTATTTTATTTTTGAATTAATTTTGATTTAAAAGAAAATAAATATTAAATAGGAACAATTATGAAAATAAACCATGTGGTTTTAGCAATTTACGAACTAGTGTTTGTGTTTAAAATGTTACAAATTGGAACTTATGATTTCGCAATGTTAACAAAACAGATCTATTGCCCAATACGCCTCCCTAAAAACTTTTTTACCCTTTGAAATTTTATTTGAAATTTTTCATGTTAGTTAATAAAAATATAACGGACCTTAATAACAAAATTTATAAATTTTCAGAAAGCACATATATTTTATCTTAATTAATAATCCGTAAAAATGAAAAAATACAAAAAAAATTGAAAAATGGCTAGAAAATGATCAAATCTTTGTGACATATTCATAAATAATGTAGGTAAACTATTGATATGCTAAACAATGAAAAAAGTTAAGTTTTGTATGAAAATTAGGTTCACGATGTGAACCTTAAGTTTTAACTTAAGGCCCATGTGAAACTCAAATTTGTTTACTATTTCGCATCCCAATAATTTATACATCTTATTCAATAATTTTCCATCAAGATTTGAACTGTTAGATTTTTTTTGTCAATTTTCTATTTTTTGTGATTTTTCCTTTTTTTGGCATTAGTAATTAATAAAAGTATAAGTACTCCCCGAAAATTTTGAAGTTTTGACACCGAGATCCACTGTATTTTAATCAACCACTGCGCAAAAATTTAAGTGAAACTTCGAAGGACTATAAAGTTTTTAAGAAAGTATATTGGACGATATATTATTTTTTTAACATTGCAAAATCGCAGGTTCTAGTTTGTAACATTTTAAACCACGGGTATCAGTTTGCAAATGATCAAAACTAAAGGATTTTTTTATACATATGCCTATTAAATATATGTTATAAAATAAAATAGAAATAGAAAATTACTATTTAGGATATCAGAAACTTTTTATTAGAATGTTTGTTATATAGTGGTATTTATAATTTATATTAACTAATAATATTTTTTAAGAAAAATAAAAATTCAATAGAATTTAGTTAAAATGGTTGAATCGTAAATCCCCAGCTCTACATGTTATTTGTTTTGTTTGGTTATATACATGGCCAAGTTTTATGAACCGTCGATTCAGGTTCAAGAAATCCTTTAATTTGAACCTTAATCTTCAAAATGGTTGAACCATCGGTTCGGACCAGACTGGTTCAGGTTCAGGGTTTGATCCGATTCAGGTTTGGTCCGGTTCATGTTCAACCCGTTTGAATAAATATTTAGAATTCAATTTGCGTGTGGTTTCGATGTAGACATTTCTCCATAAATTATTAATATACGTAACAAAATAATATAATTTCTCAAATATGAAAAACAACTTACATTTTTTTATTTTACAATTAATGATTTACATAATATACAAATTATTACAAAAATATAACTTGTACAAATACACTATTTATTTCTCTTACATCTTTAAAAAGAAAATCAAGTGAAATAGGTTAAATCGCCAGTTCAAAGGGTCAAGGGTTGATCAACCCTAATTTTTAACCTTCTTATTTTTAAACCATCGGTCCGGCTCCTATTACGATCCAGTTCGATCCAGTTCAGGGTTTAACCAATTTTGATCCAGTCTGATTCAGCCGGTTCAGGTTCAATTTGACCACCCCTATTGATTTGTGAGAAAAAAGTGACTACAGAGCAATTTAAAACATATAAAAAAGTGAAAGGGGTAATTGAGGGAAAATGTTTAAAAGGATATTATAGTAATTATAGTCATAAATATGCACTATAAAAAAAAAAGTAAAACCCTAGTCTCAACAAATTGTTGCCTCCCAAAGGAGATCTCAGCCTCTGCTATTTCTCATCAGTAGACGCCATTAACAATATCTTTCT
This sequence comes from Euphorbia tirucalli, assembly GCA_039660915.1. NCBI lineage: Eukaryota > Viridiplantae > Streptophyta > Magnoliopsida > Malpighiales > Euphorbiaceae > Euphorbia > Euphorbia tirucalli. The sequence continues at coordinate 54,845,924 of CM077639.1, read as the reverse complement.
CTCTTTAAATTTTTTTTTTTTTTAATTAGATGTGTTAAGAGGAAGTAAGGAGAAGGGTGCGATGATGATGAGAATATAATCTCGTTAATCTGATAATTGTATGAGGATTAACCCTCTTTCCATTCTTTTTACTCTGAGCCCCTTTCTCCTTTCTATATATATATATTTTTCTTTATCAGTATGCTCTGCTAATCACCTGTATTTGATTTCGTATATGGGCTCAACTATTAGCACGCCAATCTTTTTAAAATTATTCATTAAAACCTTTTTTTTTTTTTGTTCAGAAGTTTCAATGAATGAAGATAATTCAACTGGCAAGTAACAAAATCTAATGAGATTTTAGGATAAAAATATTTTTACGGTTCACGAATTTTTTTTTTTTTTTTCAGTTTAGATTTTAAATGTTTTAAAGATATAAATCCAATATGATAGTATCGTTTTCTTAATAATAGTATTATTAATACAATAATTATGAGTTTGAATTTTTATTTTTGTCAGATGGTGGTCTCTGTTGTTTATGTTAGCTAATCGGAAATTTTAGATGTAAAATTTGTATAATTGGTGCTGACATTGTAAAATGCATCTTAGCTAAAATTGTTTTTATATCATTTGAGATAATTAAAAACATTTGCATGTAATAAGAAAGGTCCGGTCCAATCTCGGATTGAAAATCTGTTGAATTATTTTGAAAATTGAAGTTTCTAAGAATTAACTTCCAGTACTGGGATTGAAATTGAACATGCTGAATTTTATTGGATTTCCAGCACAAACCAATTAGGATACATTGGATGTAACTACCTATTTCTTCCTAGTGTAATCTTGGAACTTGATTCATTTTTGGTATGCAATGCTTTGATTGGTGATTATCCTCCAAATTCTTATTTTGAAATGATGGTTAATCACTATAACTTTTGGTTTCGAGTTTTTACCATATGATTTCTCTTGTACTCAGAGGCAAGCAAATAGTCCATTGTCTTCCTAATGCCGTTCTAACGCGGCTATTGGGAGGTGGTTTAGTTCATTTTCATCAAATTCAATATCTCATTTTCATCGTTAGAAAAAAAAAAAAAAAAAAAAAAAAAAAAAAAAAAAAAATCTCATACATCCGATACCCCTGAATTTTGCTACAAACTTCAAATGGCACCCTTTACTTTAAAAATATCTACTTTATCCGCTAAACTTGGCTCATCGACCCAATTTGTTCCCTGGATCCGACTAAACCTAAAAACTAAACGAGAGTGTATTTCATGTGCTGCCATGTGTCAAATTTGAAAAGTCAATCCAATTAGAATTTGACACATGCCACCTTGTTACAAAAATTTCAAAAAAACCCCTTATACAATTTCTTTGAACTCACTCTTTCTTTTCTTCCAATGATACCATCTTCCTTCTTTTTGTCCTTTGTCTCTTTTTCAATTTCTAAAATCAATAAAAAATCTTCAAAACTGCACCAATTTCATAGAATTAAAATGTAATATCCCGAAAAGTCAATAAGTATTAATATTTATAAGTAATATTATAATTTGAGGATTTTTGTGGAATAGATTTCAGCGGTGAAATATATATATATATATATATATTATGGGGTGAAATATTAAGGAAATATAATATGAAATAGAAAGTTTTGGGATGAAAATTAGTAAGGGTAATTGTGAAAGAATTAAAAGTTTAAAGTTAAAAATAGTATCGATGGTAAAATCGTAATTTTGTAAGAAAAATTTAATATAAAAGTTTGGATCCAGAGATATCTACGGTCAAAACGCCGGCAATCATTCTCCCTCATCCGACCTCCGTTTTTCGATTTCTTGGTACCAAAACGAAACTCTCAACTCGTACTACAAGATGATATGATTTTTAAAGGGATAAATTACATTTTAGAAAAGTCATGGGAGAATTTCATAATTATGACTGCCCTCTTCGTTTCTCTATGTTCCAACCATTATCCCTCAAAATTACCCAAAAATGTACTTAGAAGGCTGGAAAACCTTTGGGTGAAGTGGAACTCGTAGCTTACACGGTGATTTAGCTGGTGATCGAAGGTTTACCGAAGAAAATGGAATTTTCTCTGATTAATTTCCTTTCCGGCTGTTTTATTGTGGTCTAAAAGTATATTTGAGGTCCTGAGATTGTAAGGATTATATTGAATTGATCAATTTCTCTATAGGTGGAAGTTTAATAATTCTGATCACCATGGACGACAATGACTACGGTGTTTTCCGGTGAGATACGGAACAGTAGTTGAAAATTATGAAATTAAGTTCAGAAAATTTTAAATATTATTTAGAATAGTTTTAATTCTTGGTATTTTTTGATGATTTTGAGCAGATTATTTTCTATATATTGTGATGCATTCTTTTGTTGATTAATTGTGTTATTATTTTTGGTTAATTAGTTTAATCAATATTTGTATGTAGATAAATATGGAAAATTAGCAAATATGCATCTGGAGACATATCTAGTATTTTGGTAATTTTTAATATTTTTGTGAATAGTAATATACATAATACTGTATTTTATGAATAGTACCACATGTGATAGAGGTATGTGAGTGATAGAGCCTCATATAGGTTTGTAAGAACTATATGTGAATTGTAATAGAGTGATATGCCAAGAAAGTTTTGTAATGTGTTAAAGAAATACTAGAATGAAATTAGGTTATTTAATATTAGTAGAACTACGTGGCTTTGATTCTTAAATTGGAATTTCGGATACGTAGGAAGCTTGATAATAAATAACTATCAAGTCCAAGCCAAATAAGTAGATTAAATTAGATAGAAATCTGAGAGCTAATTATATGTTTTGCATTTTTAATTTAGCATTTGTATTCATGGCATGGTTTCAAAGTGTATTTCTATTAAGAGATTACTAGAATTATTTTGAGAAGAGTATTGCCTATATTTATATTTTATATTTATATATGTTTCAATTGTGATTTAAATACGCGTTATGGACAAGCTTCCTGGTGAGCGGCATCAGGACCTTGTGCGCACAGGTACTATTAGGTTTATGGGACATAAATATATATATGATGATATGGATTATGGATAAGCTCGGTTGAGTTATTCTCGGGCTATACGATTTGATGGAATTAGAATTAATTAAGGCTAAGTATGGGTTCAGTTGAGTTATCCTCGGACCTCTAGCCGACTGGGTGCGGGTTCCGTTGAGTTATTCTCGATCCCCCAGTCATTGGATGTAAGCAAGCCTGATGGCTATGTAGATTATTGATATATTGATTTATTATTTGTTCTAAAAAATTTAGGTGTGTGCATACATATATAGTATATATAGATATGTATAGTATTTTGTGACCAGATGAGTGTTAAATTACTCATGCATTACATATAATTAATCCATTAAGGGAGGTCTAACTTCCTAAATTTTTCAGGTAATTAAAAGTGAATTGCAACCTAAGACTTTCCTCTGGGCGGCATAATTATCCTTGTTATGTAGGTTTATTATTAATCATATTTCATGTGTTAAATTATAGATCGCGGTTCCAAATTAAGGATTTTGTTTCAAGTTGAGTATGTTAAAAGGTTTTAATATGACAAGAATAATGAATTTAATTCTTGGATGATTGTGCATTTAATATTAATTATGGTTTTAAGGCTTACTACGTGTTCCAGTGGCATTAAGCTTACCCGTTTCTTAGCATCGGTCACGTTTTGAGGGATGGGTCGTGAATAAAAGCAATGAAATTGCTACAAACAAATGACAAGAGCTTTCATCACATCATTGGCATTCAAAGTACAAAAAGAAAAAAAAGAGGAAAAAAAAACCACAAAATTAAAACACAAACCCATAAAATTAAAATTTATCTCCACCACCTAATTTTCTCCAACTTTGCTCTTCCCCTTCTCCTTAGGTCACAATCAATATTATCGTTAGCAACAACAGAGGTATAATTCTTTACAACATCTCACTCGAAAATCCTTATATGATGTAAGGCAAGCTTTAATTTCAAAACCACAATTGATCTAATTTTCTCTGTAATTATTTTTCTTTCAAAACCCAGGTATGTTCTTAATTTTTCTTTTATCTTTATGATTCTTTAAATATATTGTAAGTGGGATTATGATTTAATACTTAATTAGAATAATGAATAAGCATAATGAAAAAAAAGAGGTAGAAGAGAGCAAGCAAGAGAGCAAGAAGAAGATGAAAAGCTTTAATTTCTTTTTCCATAAAAAAATTCTCAGACGTCTGATCGTATTGATGACAAATTCCAACCCTTTCATTGCTTTTAATGAAGTCCTTCACATGCCCAAATACATGCTGCTGCCACGTCAGATTTGAAGGGGGCAAATTAAGTTAGTTTAGCCAAGTTTAGGGGGGCAAATTAGACATTTCTTAAGTTGGGTGTGCCATATGGCATTTGGAGCTGAGTTTAGGGGTATCGAATGTATTATACCTAAAAAAAAAATTCAAAACAATGTCATTTTATCATTTAAATTTTGATATTTATTATACCAAATACAAATCATATATAATTTTAATTTTTGAATTTGCTTTTGTGCCACCAATGTTATTGAAACTAGAGTGGACTGTTAACCGGTGAGGCTATTGTTTCGCGGCTCGAATGGTTTTCATTTGGTTCAACCTAATGTTTATGTTTTAAAAATCATTATTCAATTAAAAATATTATTAAATTGTTCAATTGGTGATTCAACCAGTTAGTTTCCCAGTTCAACCACGATTGAATAGGTTTTGATCAGTTTTTACAAATACTGAAAATTCATATCAAACTGATTGGATTCATAGTCGGTTTGTTGTTGAACCAATTGAATTAGCTGGCCCAATTTAGTTTTGATAACATTCATCCAACCATTCTTCCTAGGATTGATGGCAAAGTCTACAGTGCTGCTATTGTAGCACTAAGAGGAGACTGGGGTGGAGCCATATATGGGCCCAAAGTGGCCCCAACTCCTGCCATAATTTTTGTTTTCAAAAGTATTGATATATGGTTTTATAAATTTTAGGTGATTAATTTATATATTTTACCAATTGGCCCTGGCACAAAGCAATTAAAGGAAAAAAATTTTAGCTTATTGACATATTCCCTATATTTCTACATCTTCTCAATGTTCTGTTCTTAAAATCTCAGCAAAAAGAAATTTCCAATCTCTGCCATATTTTATTAATTGAAAACTTTAATTAACTAATCCGTAAACAAAAACAAGGACTAACCAGTATATCTTGCGGAAATCTCGTTTACGGAACTTTCGAGTGCCACAGGTTAGATCATCCTGGTTGCCTTTTCCACGTATGCAGTATTACACAGGGTACGGGCTATCTTCATGAGTTCTGCCGAAGAACGAAGATGGAAAGTGTTTGTTTGGGAAATTATCCAGACGGATTCGATTTTCTGGTTATGGTTATTACATATGACAAAAGGTTCCAAAACTGATCTGGATTGGGGTATTTATAGAGTTAGGAAGTAACCACTGCTAACTCCCATAACTTCCTTCATGTTTATCCATTTCGACCAAATTACACATTTGGTCCCCGTAACTTAACACATATTATAGTTCAGTCCCTGCCAATCCAACAAATGTCATGGGCGGACCGAAAACCAACATCTCCCACTCGCACATGACAAGACTTACTTTCATTGTGAGAAACACAATCACATACTGCTTTCGATTCTTACTCGGTGAACCCACGCGACCAGTCGACGTATAGGCTAAACTTTTGAAGTTTCCTTCATAGCTCCAGCATTGGCTTGATGTGACTTCCCTACTAGTACATTTCCTTGATCACTAGTTTTCGACTCACTTTGATCTCTCGAAAACTTTCATATACACCATAAACTTTTTCCACAAAAAAGAGTACCGAGCTCGAGTGTTATATGACATTCAAGTGACATGTAACTAAAACGTACTTCCTCTTTATAAATAACCTTCTGCCATATGTCCAATACTTATTTGACTGGCTCTTATATGCCTGTTCATAGCTAACGAAGCCTAGTTTAGGGTTCTAATCAAGTTAATCATCAGACATACCCTTCTTGTTATTTACAAGAGTCCTTAAGGGTGAACTTGAAACTCATAGTTTCATTTGGGTCTCACATTAGGAAAGTTGAGATCAATTTTTCCATCCCTTGGTCGGCTCTTACACATATTACACAAATATGACATAGTGTTGATCCACGCAGGACGTATGTTTCATGAACACTATGCGAAAGCATTCAGTCTCCGGATACGACTCATGTATCAAGACCTTTAGTCCACTTTTAAGCCTTTAACAGAACAGCCTTCGGTATAAACGAAATAATGATATTACACAAAATATCACACATGGAGTAACTCACACTCCCAATTTTACCTATGAACACACAATTCATAGTAAAAGATTCATCCATGTGAGTAGATGCATTTCACCAACATACTGAACTATACATAATAGTTCTATGTGTATCGCTTTGAATAAATTTGAACAAAACAAATAACTTACATTTTATTCCACATAAAATTTACAAAGTTATTACAATAGTTCAAAGATTAAAATATGTTATTATATCTTATGGATACCAAATTCTGAAATGTGTCTACTAAAAACATTTGTTGCTATTGGTTTCGTTAATGAATCTGCAATCATATCTTGGGTAGGAACATATACCAAACTTAATTCTCCCTGTGCTACTTTGTCTTTAACAAAACGATATTTTATATCAATATGCTTGCCATTTCCATGATAACAGGGATTCTTGGAATAGGCTATCGATGCAGTGCTATCGGAAAATATAGTCGTACATTTTCCTTTAGGCAATAGATCTAAAAGATCTATGAAGCATTTTAACCAAATCGCTTCTTGTACTGCAGCTGCTATAGCTACATATTCCGACTCCATAGTCGACAATACCATGCAAGTTTGTTTCTTGCTACACCAGGAAATTGCACCATTTCCTGGAGTGAAAATGTATCCAGACGTAGACTTTCTACCGTTTTTATCAGTTCCGTAATCAGCATCTGTGTATCCCTTTAATTGTAGGTCTCTTCCTTGATAACAAAGGGAATAATTTGAAGTCCCCTTTAAATATCTAAATATTTGTTTCACTGCTACCCAATGCCTCAAACCTGGGTTTGACTGATATCGACTTGCGAGACCAACCGTAAAACTGATATCAGGTCGTGTACAAATCATAGCGTACATCAAGCTACCAATTGCACACCTATAAGGAATTCTCTCCATCTTTTTAATCTCTTCAAGAGTCATAGGACACATACTTGCATTCAGTTCCATACCTTTTGCAATAGGGGTCGGATCAAGATTACAATTTGCCATACCAAAATGTTCTAAGATCTTATTGATATACGCTTCTTGTGAAAGAACCAATAATCTCTTAGAACGATCTCTTGTGATCTTAACCCCAAGAATATAGTTGGCATCTCTTAGATCCTTCATCTCAAAGTTAGAAGACAACCAAGTCTTTACTTTCTTGAGTAAGGAAGTGTCATTACTAGCTAACAAAATATCGTCAACATATAACGTTAGAATGACAAACTTCCCTCCATTTTCACGGTTAATGTAGACACATGCGTCTGCACTAATTGTCTTGAAATGCATTGATAAAACTGCCTCATGGAAACGGAAATACCACTGTCTTGAAGACTGCTTAAGGCCATAAATTGATCTCTTCAACTTACAAACCTTGTGTTCTTGACCCTGAACAATGAAACCTTCTGGTTGAACCATATAAATTTCCTCGTTCAATTCACCATTCAAGAATGCAGTCTTCACACCCATTTGATGTATTCAAGGTCCGTACATGCTATAAAAGCAAGTACGATTCTAATCGATGCAAAACGGACAACAGGAGAAAAAGTCTCCTGATAGTCAATTCCTTCCTTTTGTGTAGACCCCTTCGCGACCAATCTACTCTTAGTTTGGATAGGCTTACCATTCGCTGATCACTTTATCGTATGTACCCACTTATTCCCAATAGCTTTACGCTCTTTGGGCAGATCAACTAGTTCCTAAACTTTTTTGACCCTCATTGACTCCATTTCACTTTCCATTGCTTTAATCCATTCTTCTTTTGCTGGGGATTCCAATAACTCTCTCATGTTAGTTGGAATATCTTCAATTTGAGTTACGACCGAGAGTGCTTCACTATCAATTAAATGATGGCATTGTGGGATATTTCCCCTCTGTGATCATCTTAGAGGTTCTGCTTCTTGATAAACATATCTCATATATTCATCAAGATTCGGAACAGAACTCCCACTGGGATCTATATCCATATTCACACTTGAATTTGGAACATGACTCCCACTTAAATCAAGACCACTCAAGTTAAGGTCAGGATTACTTAAATCCGTTCGTGAAGGTTGAAAACCATCATTTTCTTCCACTTCCCTAGCATCTTCAACTTCATTCCTCCCACTCGGATTAAGTGATCCTGAAGTTTCAGATTCTTGAGTCTCAAAAAAAGTGAAATCTTTATCCACTTCTCCCAGTTTAGGAAATTCATTCTCTAAGAATGTGACATCACGTGATTTAAATTCAGTTATTTGACCATTCTCACTTTCTCCCACTAGGACATATCCTTTGGAGAGATAAGGATATCTAATAAAGATTCCTTTCTTGCCTCTTGGGCCTAGCTTGCCATGCTTGCTAGAAGTGGTATGAACATAGGTAGCACATCCCCATGGTCGTAAATGGTTCAAATTTGGCTTGCGGCTCATCCACAATTCATAAGGCGTGGTTGCTACGGACTTAGAAGGTACTCGATTGAGTACGTATGTGGCAGTCAATACTGCATCACCCTAAAAGGAGATTGGCAAATTGGCTTCAACCATCATAGATCGTACCATTTCTAAGAGGGTTCGGTTTCTTCGTTCCGCAACTCCATTTTGTTATGGAGTTCTGGGTATGGACAACTGATGTTCAATACCCTTTTCATCACATAAAACTTTAAATTCCTCGAAGAGGTACTTTCTTCCCCGATCGATCCTTAAAGCTTTGATTGTCTTATCTTATTGATTTTCAACTAGATTCATGAATCGTTTGAATCATTCTAATGCTTCGGATTTATGAGCAATCAAATAGACATAACCATACCATGTATAATCGTCCATAAATGTGATGAAATAATATGCACCATGCCTTGCCCTCACATTCATTGGACCACAGATGTCAGAATGAATTAACTGCAATGGTTGGTTGGCTCGCGTAGCCTTCCCAAATGGTTTTCTTGTCATTTTTCCTTTTAAATAGTTTTCACATGTTGGGAGATCTACTTTTGATAAATCAGCCAAAAAACCTGCTTTGGCCAATCGTGCTAAACGATCTTGACCGATGTGACTAAGTCTCGAATGCCATAGTTTCAAAACATTTATAATATCAATAAATGAATTAACGTCAAAGGAAAAACTTTCATTATAATTATAATTAGGATCTAAATCCAATACAATAAAACCATGTGATAAATATCCACTACCAAAGTAAATATTATTCATAAAGAGATTAAATTTATCCATTTCAAAAGATAACATGAAGCCTAACTTCATCATGGCAGAGATAGACAACAAGTTCCTTCAAATCCTTGGAGCATAAAGGACATCTTTAAGAAACAGTGCTGGACCACCATTTAAGATTAGCTTACAACAGCCAATCCCTAAGACCTTCTCTCGAGAGTTGTTGCCTGTGAGAAGACGACCTTTTTCTGAACGCGCGGTGAAGCAAGAACCGGGGATTTTCTTTTTGGGTGGTTATGTTTTGGTTTTGAAAAACGTTTTTTAATCTCTCTTAGAAAAAAACCTTTCATTTTATTGAAAAAGTATTTTGTAGAAAACTTAGTTGTAAGTGTGAATTTTGGAAAGACAGGTTTTTAGAAAATCCCAATTTGAACTTAAAGATCTCGAAACCTAAATTTCGAAATTAGATACAGAGTCGCCACCCGGTTCAGCTCATCCGGGAAATTCTGGTACAGCTCCCTACCAAGTGTAGACGCGGTACCTAATTCAGAGATTCAGGGTTCGGGCAACAGGTTTACTAACCTCACTTATTTTTAATTATTATTTCATAATTTGATATTTCATTCACTTAAATCTACCCATTTTATCTTCCTTTAATCATTAACCAATGCTCATGCAAATGACATAAATATATAAAACTAAAATAAAGTGCGGAAAAATAAAAGTGCGGAAAAGTAAATCAGAGGCCAAATTACACAACCCAAGAAAAAGAAAACTCTCATCCTCACCTTTTACAACCGCCTATTATACACGATGATCTAAAAAATTACAATCGCCTAGATACACGATTTAATCTATAAAATACATTCAAAAATAAAAATAAAGCAAAAATAAAAGCTGCATCCAAATATGGTTAGCACCGATAAATAAATCACACCAAGGACTCATATAGGACAGAATAGGGGTATTTTAGGAAACGGGATCATGCAAAAGGGGTAACCGAGTCGACCCGACCGGTCGGCCCGGTTAGACCTTGAAAACAGTTTTTTAAACGCCCTGTAGGTTTTATGGATGAAAAATCAGTTTTAAAAGCTGTTTGGCTCATTTATATGCACTTTTCCAACTTTAGCGGGCCGGATATCCCGGGACCCGGGGGTCCCGTTCGTATGTGGGCCTAAATCAAACATTCATCTAGGGTCCAAAAGTATGCAAACACTCCAAAATTCATTTTTGAATGAGAAAAGAATGTAAAATTACAAGTATGGGGCCCAAAAGGGCAAAACTGTAATTCTGCCTCCATTACAGCCGCACCCCTGTAGGCTACAGCCGCACCCCTGTAGCTTACAGCCGGGCGGCTGTAATGCCCCAGAATTGATTCCAGTGTGTTTTCTCATTTTTTTGAAAATCGTTTTGCAAATTAAGTAATTTTGCCTTAACTACAACCGCGCGGCTGTAGGTTACAATCGAGCGGCTGTGATCATGAGTGGGGCGGCTGTAGCCGAAAAACTCCCAAAAATTGTAAAAAACTCAAAACATGGCATTACAGCCGCGCCTCTATAGGTCACAACCGCGCGGCTGTAGGTTATAGCTGAGCCGCTGTAGGTTACAGCCGAGCGGCTGTAGCCGGAAAAACTCCCAAAAATCGTAAAAAACTTAAAATATGCAATCAAATCACAACCAGAATGACAAAACGGATTTCTAAGGCCTCTCAGAAGATTACCTTGTCTGTGTTCCAGTGCTTGGACCACGAAAAATGGATTCGGATCCCAGAAACGTCTTGCAGTCACGAACAACTCGAAAAGAGTACGATTTTCGAAGCCCGAACGGAACCACGAAGAAGATTAAAGGATTGGTTGTTATGTGTTCTTTTAAGATTATCTCTGTGTTCTTTTTTTTTTTTTTATTTTAGGTGCAACTCTCTTTTTTTTTATTTTTTTCAATTGTGTTAAAAACCCTAGAAAAAATCTAAGTGATGGTGTTTTTCTCTCTAAAAATCCTTTCTTTCTTCTTTTCTTTTTTAGTTTTCTGCCTCCCTTTACCCTAATCCCGGATTAGGATGTTTAAATACCTCCTTTTTTGGTATTAAATCAGAATTAATTGCTGATTTTTGTAAAACAAGGAAAACTGACGCTTACAGCCACGCGACTGTAGGTTACAGCCGCGCCCCTGTAGACTACAGCCGCACGACTGTAGGTTACAGCCGAGCGGCTGTAGCGGCCAAAATGCCTATTTTGCTTAAAAACCGAATTAAATGCTGATTTTAACCAAAAAAGGAAATATGAAGATTATAGCCGCGCCCCTGTAGACTACAGCCGGGCGGCTGTAGGTTACAGCCGAGCGGCTGTAGCGACCAAAATACCTATTTTGCTTAAAAACCGAATTAAATGCTGATTTTAACCAAAAAAGGAAATATGAAGATTACAGCCGCGCGGCTGTAGGTTACAGCCGCGCACTACAGCCACATGGCTGTAGTTTACAGCGGAGCAGCTGTAATGTCCAGAAAATACCATTTTCACTTATTTTTCGTTCTTTTCCTCGGTTCTCTTAAAATACTCACTCGAATTCTTCGGGTTTCCGTACGAGGACTTGTCACACACCTTCGGGCTATCTGGGATATTTCCGACATTATCCAGGTTGGTCCGAATCCGCTCCACGTTTTTCCGCGAAAAAGGTAATAGTAGCTTTCATCACCGAGGTCGGGGAAAACCCGTGCTCACATTGCCCACATATATCCATTTTGTGCCCCTCAGTACACTATGGAACTCTACAAAGGAACCACACTCCTTTGTTACATGGTCGGTTGCTCCCCGAGTCCACAATCCACAAAGGATGAGATTCAGTTAGGAAAACAGAACTTGAAACATATGTATAACTATTATACAAGTTGGTAACATTTACCTTAGGAGTTTTGCAATCTCTTGCAAAGCCCTTTTTGTCTGCAATTATAACACTTCACTTTAGAAATTTTAACTTTCTTCTTACCCTTCTTTTGAACAGGAAATTTGCCCATCGTTCCCTTAGTCTTTTTCTTAAAGAACTTCTGTTTCTTCTTGGACTTCAAACCTGAACCTGAACTAGCCATATGAACTTCTGATTTCACATTCAGAGAGGCCAAACGGTCCTCTTCCAATTCAAGATGACGAACAGCATCATCAAAGGTTTTGATGTCCGTCGAATGAGTAATGTGTAGTTTGATATGCTCCCACCCATTCGGCAGGGAACGTATCACAGTATGAACCTTCTACTCCTTGGTCAACTTATGACCCGCATCATTAAGCTCAGTTATCATGTTGGACATCTCACGTAAATGTCTTTTCATATTATGGTCAGCCCGCTTCTTGTAAGTATCAAATTTGATACTCAAAGAACGAAGTTTTGTCATGGAGACACCTCCAAAATTTTCTTTTAGGGCATCCCATAATTCTTTTGCTGTGGGATATACGCGAAACCTTTTCGCTATATCATCATCCATGGCACTTAGCATGATGATCCTGACGGAGGAATTTTTCTTTTTCCGGGCCTCGTAAGCTTCAAGGTCTCTCCTTGCTTTAGCAGAAGTTCCCTCTAGAGGAGGATCCATAATCCTTTCCAGAGTTTATAGAGCCTCTTGCTCCTCAATTATATACTAGACTTTCATGGCCCAGACCTCATAATTGTCTCCGTTCAAGCGGGGATCCTTATTAAGCTCAGCAATAATTGACTTTGTAACAGCTATAGAAACTATTAAAGACAAAATAACTTAAATAAGTTAAGCGATACACCATATTTATTATAAGAACATTTAAAACTAAATATAGTATTCGGTTCATATAAAATCAAACATCCATGCTGTGAGCGAATGACCTTTTCAACGAAGATGAAATAAAATAAGCGCGGCGAAGTGGGCCAGTGTAAGGACCGGTATTTTCCCGACCTTGGTGATGAAAGCTATTTTTACCTTTTTCACAGATAAACGTAAAGCGGATTTGGACCGACCGGGATGACTTTGGAAATGTCCCGGATAGCTCGAAGGTGTGTGACAAGTCCTAGTACGGAACCCTGAAGAATTCGAGTGAGTATTTAAGAGAACCGAAGAACAGAACGAAAAATAAGTGAAAATGACCTATTCTGGGCATTACAGCCACTCGGCTGTAAGATACAGCCTCACGGCTGTAGTCTATAGGGGCGCGGCTGTAATCTTCATATTTTCTTTTTTGGTCAAAATCAGCATTTAATTTGATTTTTAAGCAAAATAGGCATTTTGGTCGCTACAGCCGCTCGGCTGTAAACTACAGCCGAGCGGCTGTAAGCGTCAGTTTTTCTTTTTTGCCGAAATTAGCAATTAATTCTGATTTAATACCAAAAAGGGAGGTATTTAAACATCCTAATCTGGGATTAGGGTTAAGGGAGGCAAAAAAAAAAGGAGAAAAAGGAGAGTTTTTTAGAGAGAAAAACACCATCACTTAGATTTTGCTAGGGTTCTTAACACAATTAAAAGAAAAGGAGTTAGACCAAAAATAAAGAAAAAGAGAAAACAAAGATAAACAAAAAAGGACACATAACAACCAATCCTCGAATCTTCTTCGTGGTTCCGTTTGGGATTCAGAAAGCGCACTTTGCTCGGGTTGTTCGTGATTGCAAGACGTTTGTGGCATCCAAATCTCTTTTTTGGTGGTCCAAGCACTGGAACACAGACAAGGTAATCTTCTGAGAGGCCTTAGAAATCGGTTTTGTTCATTTTGGTTGTGATTTGATTGCATGATTTTAGTTTTTTATAATTTTTGGGATTTTTTCCGGCTACAGCCGCCCCACCCATGATCACAGCCACGCGGCTGTGACCTATAGGGGCACGGTTGTAGTGCTACGTTTTAAATTTTTTTTACATTTTTGGGAGTTTCTCCGGTTACAGCCGCCACTCATGATCACAGCCGCTCGGCTGTAACCTACAGCCGCGCGGTAGTGACCTATAGGGGCGCGACTGTAATCTTCTGATTACAGCCGCTCGACTATAACCTACAGGGGCTGAAGCTCCAATCACCCCAAATCAATCGATAACACTCCCATTTTTCAATTAAATGTGTTTTTTCATATTTGTTATCGGTCCAATCACATCCCTGCATGCTTAGATTCTATGTTCTTCATTTTTATGGGTGGATGTGGTAAAATTTGGTGATTTTGGACGATTAGAGATTTTCGGATTTGATTTGATCCGTTTTGGGTCTTTTCTGTTGGTTTTAATGTTTTTCCAGAAATCCCAGATAGCCTAAAATCATCAAACTTTGCAAAACGATCTTCGAAAATGCAAAAAGTACGCTGGAATCGATTTTGGAGCATTACAGCCGCCCGGCTGTAAGCTACAGGGGTACGGCTGTAACCTATAGCTGCGTGGCTGTAGCCTACAGGGGCACGGCTGTGATATAGGCAGAATTACAGTTTTGCCATTTTGGGCCTCAAACTTGTAATTTTGCATTCTTTTCTGTTGGTTTTAATGTTTTTCCAGAAATCCCAGATAGCCTAAAATCATCAAACTTTGCAAAACGATCTTCGAAAATGCAAAAAGTACGCTGGAATCGATTTTGGAGCATTACAGCCGCCCGGCTGTAAGCTACAGGGGTACGGCTGTAACCTATAGCTGCGTGGCTGTAGCCTACAGGGGCACGGCTGTGATATAGGCAAAATTACAGTTTTGCCATTTTGGGCCTTAAACTTGTAATTTTGCATTCTTTTCTCATTCAAAAATGAATTTTGGCGTGTTTACATACTTTTGGACCCTAGTGGATGTTTGATTTAGGCCGACACATGAACGGGACCCCTGGATCCTGGGATATCTGGCCCGCTAAAGTTGGAAAAGTGCATGTAAATCCAAACTGCTTTTAAAACTGATTTTTCACCCATAAAACCTATAGGGCATTTAAAAAACTGTTTTCCAGGTCTAACCGGGTTGATCAATCGGGTCGACTCGGTTACCCCCTTTGCATGATCCCGTTTCCTAAAATACCCCTATTCTGTCCTATACGAGTCCTTGGTGTGATTTATTTATCTGTGCTAACCATATTTGGATGCAGCTTTTATTTTTGCTTTATTTTTATTTTTGAATGTATTTTATATATTATCCCGTGTATCTAGGCGATTGTAATTTTAGATTATCGTGTATAATAGGTGGTTGTAAAAGGTGAGGATGAGAGTTTTCTTTTTCTTGGGTTGTATAATTTGGCATCTGGTTTACTTTTCCGCAATTTTACTTTTCCGCATTTTTATTTTGGTTTTATATTTATGTCATATGTATGAGCATGGGCTAATAATAAAAGAAGAGATAAAATGAGTAGAATTAAGTGAATGAAATGTCTTTTTACGAAATAATAATTAAAAATTAGTGAGGATTAGTAGATATGTTGCCCGAACCTTGAATCTCTGGATTAGGTACTGCGTCTACACTTGGTAGGGAACTGTACCGGAATTTCCTGGATGAGCTAATCCAAGTGGCAACTCTGTATCTAATCTCAAAATTCGTGTTTCGAGATCTTTAACTTAAAATGAGATTTTCTAAAAAGCTTGTTTTCTAAAATTCATGCCTGAAATTAAGTTTTCTACAAAAAAAAGACTTTTCCAATAAAATGAAAGGATTTTCTAAGAAGAATTAAAGACCCGCTTTCAAAACCAAAACATCAACACTTAAACATCAAAATCCCCGGTTCCCGCTTCACCGTGCGTTTCGAAAAAGATCGTCCGCTCACAGTGGCGACTCTGCTAGGGATTAACAGTTTCTTCAAAAGAGTTTTCACAAAAAACTTAAGGAACTTAGGCAACAATTGAAGTATATCCTCACTTATAGTTGAATATTAAATCGTAACTTAATATTTCCTTCACATTGCATAAAGCATGACATTTTCTTTTCTTAAATCCCTCCAACACTGATTTAAGCCCGGTTTATTTCCAAAGGTGACCTACCTCTTCCGCTATGATTGGAGGCACCCGAGGAGGTAAACCACTCATAGCCTTGTACGAACACCTTCGTTTGAACCCTTGAGTAGGGAGAAGTAAGAAGTATATTTTCGCTATGGGAACCTGTACGACCCTTGGCTTGACTCATACCTTCATGTAATGGCCTAGCAACTTCCCTTTAGGATTACCAAAACATATACTTGAAAATGGACATCGAGAGTACGCCTTTGGTATCCCCCGTTGATGCCAAAGAGACCCAATACCTAGGAAGAATGCGAGACCAACCGAATGGAGGAATAAGGTTGGAAGGGTGAGCATATTTTTGTGTGTGTGCTAACGTTTGCTCTATGGTTGTTTTATTTTCGGCCTTTTCATACAACATAAACACGCATCATCCGTATGCCATATTCTAATCACTTTCTTTGTGCAGCCATTTAGAGAATCTTCATACGTGTGTGTTATGCTAACCATATTTTCATGCAGCCATAATCATTTTCCGTATGCCACATTCATTTGGTGTGCTCATGGATTCATAAAACATACACGACATCATCTTACTTGTCATACATTTTAACCACGTTTTTATGCAGCCATTTGCATTTTTGTATGACATAGGCATCCATATCATTTCATTTCATTAAAAATGTAAGGATGTTCTAAGTATGCCCTTCACGACCATTTCATCTTATAACATATCGGGAGTCCCCAAGGCTACCCATACTCCACCTGTGCACTAGTTTGCATTTGGCCATCCCATTAAACAATTAGAAGACCACAACGGTCTTAGGCTTGTGTTTGTGTGACGGACCACACGACATCATCACATCTTGATCATTCACATTTGGTGTCATGGAGACGCCTTAGTTTTACTTGCGTGTCCCGATCCACATTGGATTGTTACATAACATCGACAACCCATTTGAGGTGTTCCACGAGTGCCAAACTAGTTTTCATATTAAAACATTTCGTAGCATTCCTAAATCATGTAAGGTGTTCCATGAACACCGAAATGCCGTTCGTGTTTTGACTCGCACGTGACCTGTATGTGACATCACTTCATGTTAGATGCCATAATAGCGTCAAACGTCTGTCTGTGGGACGGCTCCCTCAAGACCGTTTCATGTCATCACATTGACCTACAAAGTGTCAAACTTATGTCTGTGTGTCGGTACATATGCGACCATTTCACGACATCCCCTAGGTGCCCCAAAAGCACCGACCCTCTATCCGTGTGAAGGCTCGCACGTGACGTTATTGCATTGTCTTGTGTGTAGCATAGGGTATGCTTGGAACGTCCAAAGCAAGAGAAAGAAAAGCACTAAAACCATCTTTAGCATCATCCACATCCATAAGACATCATCCAAACATGAGCATAAAAGTACCATTTAGAGTGTCGAGTCTAGGACCACGACATCCATCTGAAAATCTAACCTTATGCTGATTGTGCAGTTTGGAGTCGCATCTTGGGAAGGTTAATTCGAGTTGAATCAGAACCAAACACACTAGTTCAGCTAGTTCAATCAGAACCGGTCACCATGGAGGGAATCAGTTCAGGGTCGGATTCAGACAGGGAAGTCGAAGTTTAGTTACCTACTCTACCGGTTGACAGTCAAGCGTTGTTAGAAGAAGTTGACAGAGCAGACATGGCCGATGGAAACTGTGGAAACTATGGAAGCATGCCCTTCAACATGGCTGCCTTTATGAGGAGCTTCTTAAGCTCAGATGAGTTCAGGGCTACCCTTAGGGAGCAGGTGCAGGCGGTGATGACCATCCTCCCTGTTCTGGTTGTTCAACCAGCTCAGACCTCGGTTGGGAACCGGGACGACAGTTTGTTCAAGTCACTAATGGAACCAAGGGGAGTACCCCTAGCGGAAGTGGCAGAGTTGCCAATCATAGAGAGCTGAACTATCAGTCCGAAGAGGATGAGGCTTTTGAGAAGGCGAGGGAAGCCTTGATTGAGTCGATGCTAGAGAAACGACTCAACCAGAAATTCTCAGATATAGATGCTATGATGCCCAAGCTGAAAGAAATGGTCCACTTCAATCCTATCAAGCGTGCCGATCCTACCACGTTGGTGGCTGATGCGGAAGGACCGCTTCCGGCTTGTTTTCATATGCCATACCTCCCTCCCTACACCAGGGAAGGACCACCGGAAGCCCATTTGGATAGCTACGTGAGGTTGATGACCAGCATGGGGATTAGAAAGGGCCATCTTCTGAATTTGTTTTCTACTACTTTGAGGGGCGCTGCAGCAAAGTGGTACATGAAGACGCCACTGTATACCCGTTCCACTTGGGAAGACTTAGCTGATGCTTTTGTGAAGCAATATGCCTACAACACCCAAGTTGAGACAACTCTTGAGGATTTGGAGAGAATCTGCCAAAAGCCTAATGAGTCCTTCCCGGCTTATTGCAAATGGTGGATGGACGTGCAAGTTTTGGTGGATAGGGCACCAAAGTTGGAATCTTTGATTGTGAAGCTTGTGGATGGTAGCTTGCTCCAATATAAGGACAAAATGAAGCTTAAGAGGTTCCATTCTTTTAATGAGGTGGTGGAATTTGCCAAGTGTATCGAACGATACGTAGAAGAAGAGCAGAGGGGCAAGCAGGGTTTAGGCTCCTATAGAAGCAACCAGGGGTACTCCTAAGGGTACAAGAGTGGAAGTTCCAAGACTACTGCAGTAGGTCCTTGTTCAAGGACAACGCCAAAGGCAGCCTCTATTGAAACTTAGGAGGCGGAAGTGGCTGCTATGAATCAGGGGAGAGCAAATGTTTCAAGAATTACTAGTTCATGGGCTGAGTCAGTTAGTCGAATCTTTGCCAAGTGTAGGAAGGCAGGGTTGCTACAGAGTTTGAGGCCATTCTCACCTCCAGCAGAGGCAGATAAAGAGAATTTCTATTCTTACCATGTAATGATGGGTCACCATACGAACGAGTGTACCTAATTGATTAAAGCCATCAAACAGCTGGTCATAGATGGCAAGATAGTGGAGCCGGCTCTGAAGCCGAATGTGCAGAAAAATCCACTCCCCACCTTTGGTAGTCAGGTGAACATGGTGCAGTCAGGCCTGCCAGCCAACTATGTATTCACCCAGATCATTGAGGCAAATTCGAGTGTGTGAGCTGTACTGGTAGAAAAGGAAGAAGAGCCAAAGGTGTTTGAAGAGCAGACTGTGGCAGTAAGGGACAAGATGGGTCCTATCGATTTAGATGACTTTAAGGTGGAAGATGAGTATGATGAGTTTGAGGTGCAAGAGTCGAAGCCTGTTTACCCGATGGAGACAAAAAGAGGGATTGTGATAGAGAAAGATGGGCCGATGATGCACATCATAAGGAGCGGTAGGGTTTATCAACCCATTAGTGCACCACCTCCAGCACCCCCAAGAAGGAACACAACACCGGTACAGAATGATACCCCAGTAGTTAAGGAGGAAGACATGGTAGTGGACCAACTGAAAAGGACACCGGCCCATGCCAGTGTGTGGCACTTACTTATGGAGTCCAAGAGGCACCGAGAGGCGGTGGTAAAACAACTGATGGAGATGGACGCCAACCCCACTATGTTCCCTAATGAGGTGTGTGCAATGGTTAGGGGAGCGGATTTAAAGGTTAACAAGGCCCTAGAGATCAGTTTTGGGGTAGAGGACCTCCCACCTGAAGGGGTGAATCACAATAGGGCCTGGTACTTAAGGGTGGAAGTAATGGATAAAGTGATGCTGAGTGTGATGGTGGATGATGGCTCAGCCTTGAACATTAGTCCTTCTCAGGTCCTACCTTTCCTAGGGGTGAGTCCTGAAGCTCTCTGCCGGTCCACCATCGTAATTAGAGCTTATGATGATAGTAAAAGAGCTATCTTGGGAATCTTCGAAACAAAAGTTAAAGTAGGGGAGATCAAATCAAAGGTGCTGTTTATCGTGATCGACATTCCTGTCACCTTCTCCCTACTCTTGGGGAGACATGGTTCCATGCTTTAGGAGGAGTTCCATCAACTCTGCACCAGAAAGTGAAGTTCTTAATCGAAGGGAAAGTAGTAACAGTGGAAGCTGATGAGCCTTCTGTGGTAGCCGTATTGAGTGCTACCGAGCAGCCGATGATGAGGTTTCAGATTGTTGTGATTGCTGACAAGCCTGAGTTTCCAGACTGGATTCACAGGTATTTTGCCAAACAAAATTATGAACCGGGGAAAGGGATTAGGGGCCAAGCAACAAGAAATCCCTGAATTTAACATTGAGGCTGGAAAGTACCGACAATTTGGGCTGGGGTATCAAGAAGAAAGGGCTAAGCAAGAGCGGAAGCGTGTGAATCTGGTGGATACTTTTGTCCAGGCCACAGAATCAGCATATGATGGGACTCTTGAGCCGATAGTTGTAGAGGGAGGTCAGCTCCTTGGATTTGAAATTTTTGCTGATGTGGTTGATTTCAGCAAGTATGGAATAGAGCCGGTTGTGAGCATGCTGCATGTCGAAGCTGAAGATGGAAACAAGGGGGTTCAGAATCAGAAAGCTGTTGACCAAGTCAGGGTTGAATTCAGGGACAAGGGAGAAGCTTTTAAGAAGACAGACCTAGTGAGAAGTGAGATGGAAGTGGCTATGGGGGCCATTACGAGAGCACTGTCCACTTTGATGAAACCAAGCAAGGGTGCAAAAAGGAAGACATCATCTGCTGAAAAAACACATGAAGACCTGGTAGAGGAAGCAGTGAAGGAGCTCACTAAGCTGGTTGTGAGGGGCAAGGCTAAAATGATAGAGGAAGAGCTGACTGACAAACATAAGGAAGACCTAGAGGGAGACTTGGGATACCTGTTTGAGGAGATCGACTGTGCTGGGTTGACGAAGACCCTCTGCATGTGGAGGATGGAAACTTTTTGAATGTATCTGCTTTTTCTATTTTTAATGTGAACAATTCTGCCTATAAGGCATATAATGCAATAAAATCTGATTTTGCTTACTTGTGTGATGTTTTTCCGGATGGAACTGTGCATACATACAAACATTCATTTAATGTCTTTAGCATACACGATGCATCATTGCATGAAATGAACATAGGGACAGATGATGAACCAAAGATGGTATCCATCTCGAAAGACCTCACGCCTGATGAGAGAAAAGAACTTGTAAAAATCTTGCAAAAACAAGTCAAAGCCTTCGCCTGCTCCTACGACGACATGCCTGGGGTTGATAGAGAAATTGCAGAGCATAAAATCCCGATAGATCCAAAGATGAAACCGGTTAAGCAGAAACTCAGACAACTTCGACCAGAATGGGCTGAAAAGGTTAAGAAAGAAGTAGCCAAACAGATAAAGGCCAAGTTCTTAGAAGTGGTAGAGTATCCAGAATGGTTGGCCAACATTGTGCCAGTTGCAAAGAAAGACGGTCGAGTAAGGGTTTGTGTGGATTACCGTGATCTGAATAAGGCGTCTCCCAAAGATGACTTTCCACTCCTGCATATCGATGTTCTGATTGATAGTGCCACCAGGGCAGCTATGTATTCCTTCACGGATGGGTTTTCGGGGTACAATCAGATTTTGATGAATGTAATCGACAAAGTAAAGACAGCCTTCAACACAGAATGGGGAGTTTACTGCTACAGGGTTATGCCTTTTGGTTTGAAGAATGCCAGGGCAACTGATCAGCAAGCTGTCACGACACTTCAGCATGATATGATCCACAAAGAAGTTGAGGTTTATGTGTACGATATGTTGGTAAAATCCATGACCCGGGAGGAGCACTCAGCCATCCTGGATAGATTTTTAACTAGAATCGAGAAGTACAATCTTTGCCTCAACCCGAAGAAGTGTGTATTTGGGGTAACCTCAGAGAAATTGCTTGGTCATGTGGTCAGCCAGAAAAGGATTGAGATGGATCCGGACAACATCAAGGCCATCAGAGATATGCCGGCACCGCAGTCAGAGAAGGAAGTAAGGTCATTTCTCAGTTCACTACAGTATGTCAGTCGGTTTATTACGAGATTGATGACAGTTTGCGAGCCAATTTTCAGACTGTTAAAGAAGAACCAGCTCGTGAAATGGAATGAGCAGTGTCAGATAGCCTTTGATAGAATTAAAAATTATTTGATGAATCCCCCAATTCTAAAACCTCTAATACCAGACAAGCCTTTGATTCTGTACTTAGCCATTGAAGAGACTTCTGTGGGAGCCATGTTAGTAGAAGAGCAAGAGGATGGGCACGAACATGCGATCTATTATTTGAGCAAGAAGCTACTAAAGTATGAGACTAGGTATACGATAGTGGAAAAGACTTGTGCTGCTATGGTATGGTTGACAAAGAAGTTAAGACACTACTTCCAGTTGTACAAGGTTTAGGCGGTGGCCAAGGTGGACCCCATGAAGTACTTATGCTAAGCTCCAGTACTAGCTGGGAAGTTATCCAGGTGGTTGCTTTTGTTGTCAGAGTTCAAAATAGAATATGTGACGAGGAAGACAATCAAGGGAAGGGCCGTACCAGAATTCCTAGCTAACCAGCCAATAGATTCAGACTATGTGGAGAATTTAGAATTTCCCAACGAACAGCTGGCGGTGGTGGAAGAGGAGTTGAATAGGTGGGTGATGTACTTCGACGGAGTGGTGAATAAACACGGCACAGGCTTGGGGGTAATCATTGCTACACCTGAAGGAGAAATCATTCCTTTGGCAAGGCGACTTGACTTTCCAGTGACCAATAATAGGGCTGAATATGAAGCATGTCTCTTTGGTATCGATGCCTTGATCATGCTGGGGGCGAACGAGGTGTTAGTTATTGGGGATTCAACCTTAGTGATTTGGCAGGTAACCAGAGACTGGGAAATAAAAGAAGAATCACTCCGACCCTATCTCGAGTTGGTTTAGGAAAGGGCAAGGGTATTCAGTTAGTGTGAATTCCAACATGTACCGAAGGAGGAGAATCAGATGGCAGACTCTTTGGCTACATTGTCATCAATGTGGGAAGGCCCCCGAAAACAACCAATACAGCCGGTCATCCTAGAAATTGCTCAAAACCCATGCTATTTGTCAGTCAATACGGTTGCAACTATTGAGGCATGCCTTTGGTATTATGATATTCTACAGTTCATCCAGAACGGTCAGTACCCTGAAGACGCTAATGAATCTGATAAGGTTTCCCTCAGGAGGTTGGCAGCACAGTTCCGGATATTTGAGAATCAACTTTTCAAGAGGACAACTAACGAAGTTCTTCTGAAATGTATTACGGAAAAAGAAGCAGTCGTGGTTATGAAACAGATACATTCCGGCGCTTGTGGCCTGCACATGAATGGTCTGGCTCTAGCAAAGAAGATACTAAGCCAAGGATACTTTTGGCTCACTCTACAAGCTGATTGTATCGAGGAAGTTAAGAAATGCCATGAATGTTAAGTGTATGGAGACCTCAATCATCTCCCCCCGCTTGAACTTCAAGTATCTTCGACTCCATGGCCGTTTGCAGCTTGGGGTATGGACATAATTGGAGAGATAAGGCTGCCTGCTTCAAATGGGCACCGATTCATTGTTGTAGCTGTAGATTATTTCTCTAAGTGGGTCGAAGCAGAATCATTTGCGAATATCACCGACAAGAAGATGGGCAAATTTATAGAAAAGAACATCTTTGCAAGATATGGGATCTCTTATCATGTCGTGACCGATAACGGGGTACAATTCCAAGGGGTGACGGCACAGTTATTCCAAGAGAAGGGGATCGAGCACCACAAGTCATCCCCGTATCGTCCACAAGCCAATAGGGCAGTGGAAGCAGCCAATAAGCCCATCAAGAAGATTCTGTCAAAGATGGTGGTAACCTACAAAGATTGGGCTAACATGTTACCATTGGCTTTGTGGGGATACCGGACAAGCATCAGAACCCCTACCGGAGAAACTCCGTATTCACTGGTTTACGGGATGGAAGTAGTATTACCGGTAGAGATGGAAATCAAATCATTAAGAATGGTAATGGAGGCACAGTTGTCGGAATCTGATTGGCTCAAGTCGAGATATGAACAGCTATCACTGATTGACGAAAAGCATCTTCAGGCTTTAGATCGGTTGCAAATGTACCAACAGTGGATCGCTAGGACATACAATAACAAGGTTCATCATCAAAAGTGCCCATTTAAGTTAGGGGATCTGGTACTCAAGTAGATGAAGCAGACCAACACAGATGTGCGGGGGAAATTCAAGTCGAATTGGGAAGGTCCGTATGTAATCAAGAGGGTACTTTCGAAAGGTGCTACAAAAATTATGGATATGAACGGGAATGAATACATCAACCCCATCAATCAGGACAAGTTGAAACACTACTACGTGTAAAAAAAAAAAGTCCAGTGGATTGAAAACCGAAAACGCGGTCCACGCAAAAATTAGGA
Organism: Euphorbia tirucalli; assembly: GCA_039660915.1. Taxonomy (NCBI): domain Eukaryota; kingdom Viridiplantae; phylum Streptophyta; class Magnoliopsida; order Malpighiales; family Euphorbiaceae; genus Euphorbia; species Euphorbia tirucalli. Next base: position 54,821,233 of record CM077639.1, on the reverse strand, counting down.
CAGTCCGATGGGTCGAAAACCAAAAAGGCGACCCATGCAGAAGTTAGGACAGAGAGGTAAGGACTATCAGCTGGAAAATCTGCAAAGACCGGTTGGTGACAAGCGTGGCTTCAGTCGAGACTTATACCATCAATAATTCTGTCCATAGTTTCATTTCATCGTTCGATGTACATTGTGCTAAAACATTATTTATGAATGAATGAATGTTCAGTTTTGTTCGCTTAAATATCCCATGTTCATCTGCAATTCAGATTATTCTGTGCATATTTATCTTTATATATCTTCTGCATATCTCACATCCACAGATTGAACATATACATTAAAAAAAAAAAGTCCGATAGATTGAAAACCCGAAATGGGCAGTCTATACAAAAGGTAGGACATAAAGTAAGGTCTGCTGAATTGAAAACTCAAAAAAGGCGATTCAGGCAAAAATAAAGACAGTCTGATAGGCTGAAGACCCAAAACCAAAAGGGCAGCCTATGCAAAAATGAGGACAAAAAAAAGGAGTCATACAGCAGTAATTAATTTTGATCCTAATCATCTAGAGGCCAAGATACCGCAGTGTCAATGCCTCACATCCTCGCCTGATGGGACAGCCGACCAGATATGCCAACCAAGCCCTGTAGCAAGCATCTATCTCTACAGAGGCAAGACTATCATACCTCAAGACCTCAGTGCGAGTAGGATGCATCCACTGGTGCTGCACATGCCGAGGCCACTGTGATGTAAACACCCCGCACTCAATAGTACACAAAGATCGAGGAACTCCTTGTAGTTGCCTATACTGTCTGCACAGCCGAACAGGAGAGTAAAAAGTCACATGGGCCAACCCAAGCAACTGGAAACCTCCGGCCCAGGTCTTAGTAGTCACATCAGTGATATCCCACTAAGGGCAGACCTATCGGAGAGAGGCGTCAGACCACCTCCTCAGCCAGTCAAACCAATGCTCCATGGACATGAAACCGAAATCTGGGAGCTCGACGCACCGAGACCAATAGTGCTTTGGAGTATATCTCGGATGAGGTGGAGGAGGACTCAGGAGACACAGCTTCTCCAACAGCCAAATCTGCATGTGGTTTAGTCAGGATGAAGGGCTAATGAATGTTAGAATTCAGAAAAGAGTAGAACTGAAGCATACCTGAAGCAGAAAGGGAGACCTATGGCTCTCGATGGGAGAATCAGAATGGATGGAATCTAAGTGTATCAGGGTCTCAGCCAAAACAACCCCCATGAAAGATGCACCCTGAGGCACCTAAGTCACTACTGAAGCCAGCCTAAGGCTATAGCTATCATCTCGAGACTCGCACAGATAGCAAGCCGTCAGTAATAGACTCATCAGTGGAGCCCAGGCCGGGGGCAGGGAACACAGAGAATGGCACTAAACTCCTCTATCAAGGGGCATAACTCTTGAACGGAGAAACAGAACAAATGATCCATCGGATCCCAAAAGCTGACAGCTGCATCCAAGAAGACCCGGTTGGGGGTCAAAGCAATGTAAAACCTGAAATACTGCAAGCTAAAGGGGGCAAGTAGGGCCCAATTAGAAGAGCGGGTCATACCCCAGTAGTCCCAGAGTCGTCCTGTGAGCTGATCCATGCTAAAAGAGGAGCGAAAGAAGAAGAAAGGCTGAAGAATGAGTGGGGCGGCTATAATCCACTACAGGGGCTCGGCTATAATGCATGGGGCGGCTGTAATATTTATAGGGGCTCGGTTGTGCTGAAGAAAACTTGCAAATCGATGTGGGATGGATTTTTGGCATGGGCCTGCTGTAGTTTGCTACAGGGGTGTGGCTGTAGCCTACAGAGGCGCAGCTGTAATGCATAGGGTGGCTGTAATGCTTACAGGGGCACGGCTGTGATGAAGAAGGCTTGTAAAATCGATGTGAGATGGATGTTTGGTATGGGGCAGCTGTAGCCTGCTATAGGGGCGCTGCTGTAGTATGTGGGGCGGTTGTAATGCCTACAGGGGCACGGCTATAGTACAGACAACCCTTTGTCTATATCCTTATATGATTTCTGATGATTATGGCTACATAGCTAGGGGTTCTGAGGATCTCCTTTCAAAGAAAACAAAGTATAAGGTACCGGGATAAGTCCTGACCAAATTGAACAAAAGAGTGGTAAAACGTAAGAAAAGGCGAGAAAATATATGGATAAAAGGTACAAATGTCATACAAAAGTCATGTACATCAGACGCATCAGATACATCATTAAATCAGACCTACGCAAGGACCCGAAATGTGCAAAGAAATGGCCCACAGATGGGTTAATACATCACAAATATAGAATAGAAGGATAAGCGTAAGAAGAATCATCATTATCCTCATTATCTTCTGCCTCGTCATCACCTGCATCTCCCATCTGGACATTCCAGTCGCCCACCTGGTCTCTGAAGGTCTGATTCATGACCTCCAATTCGGTGACCCGATGCCACAATTGATCGTTCTCGGCCCTCAAGCGAGTGGACTCGCAGCGCTCCATCCCGATCGTCATCTGCATTGAAGAAAGCATGAGAAACATCACATTACATACATATGCATCCATACATACATGCATACATCTAGACATAAGCATACTATCATGTACAGGTACTTACTGTCCTAGTGGAATTATCCCGAAAGGATAGCACCCTCAGCGCATTAATGGCCTGACCCATGTACATACCTTGCATTACCAGAATCTACAAAGATCGAGATTCAGAGTATCAGCTAATGGAAGAAAAAGGGGCAGAAATAGATGAACAAGGAAATTCTCACATGTGTGGTGTTAGGAGGAATAGCCAGGGGAAAATTATGGTCTTGCAGATGTAGATCAGCCCGATAAGATTGCTGGAAATCATCATACAGCTGAATGGAATCTTCGATAAGGAATTCGAGTTGACCATGCACATATCCGACCTCGAGGGCCAGAGGAACCTGGAAGTGAGGAATGGGAATGTCCTCCGCAATGGCAGTAGAATCCACACCAGCGGCCTTGGAATCAGCTGTACCTGACCTACCTCCTTTTCCCCTGGCTGATGAAGACGCGCATGCTCATCCACCTTGGGAAGATGGCTGGAATCAATTAAAAACAATAATGTAAAAAAAAAAAAAGAAAAGAAAAAAGAAAAGAGAAGTTTAATTACCCCAACACCAGCACCAGCATCAGCAGATGGTGGGAGCAAATGAACAGTGGTGAAGCGACTATGATCACCGTCCACACTGCCAACATCGTATCCAACACCATAGAGGTCCGGGTGCAACTCAAGGGATAGCAGGTGAGGCTAGAATAGCCCTACTGGCAAGGCAGCTGGGATCCTACGTGCCCTAGGACCAAAGCGCCAGTCGTGAGTCCTCTCACCTAAGAACCACTCCTGGCCGAAGGGGCACTCATCACAAAGCGCCTGCACGTGAGCGCCTGTGCATCAAGAAGCTGCTGGGGTAAATTTTCGCCCTCCCGGCTCGAAGGGGCCTTGACAATCTGAGATTGAGGAACTAGGAATTAAAAAAAAAAAAAATACCCCCTCAAATGTCATATCTCTCAAAGCCTGCCGGCACTCCTCTTGATTTTTATCAACCTCTCTCCAGACGTATCCCATATAGCGTCGGAGGTGGGGGAACTCAACCAGGATGACCCCTTCAGGAATCTGCACCACTGGGGGAGGGATGAAATGGTACTCATAGGCCCAGATCTACGAGGGAAGATTTAAAGCAAGTCAGTTAAAAAAAAAAAAAAGAAGTCCAAGACACTCACATGCAGCAGAATCCAAAAAGCCTTCAACTCCTTATAGGAACCCCGGGCGCAGAGATCTAGAGCTTAGTAAAGTTGGGCCAAAGCAGCCCGAGCCCAATTAAGAGACCTCACAGACTCCAAGTCGATCAGCGTAGGCAGTAAAGCCAGATCCAGATTGCTCCAGCCCGCGGGGAAAAGAGTGGTGGAGAGAGCATGCAACAGGAAGGCTCTAACGTACTTCCTCTCATCACTAGCATCGAAGGTAGTGCCCTCTAGGAGCGCACGCTACTGCCTGAGCCAGTACTCATGGATACTACTACATTGGATCCGGCTCTTGGGAGAACTAATCCCAATCAGTGTGGATTTTAGCTCCTGACGATAGCCACCATGTACGAAGACCTGATTGAAGTGGATCATCTAGCCGGAGAAGGGAAGGCCCGTAATAGCAACGATATCCTCCGAGGTCACCGTGTACTCCCTGGAAGGGAAATGAAATATGTGGGTGGAGTCCATCCACCTCTCCAAGTGCAGCTAAAAGCCCTCAACTAGTGCAAGGAGTAGTGATCGACATGCTGCGAACCAGTTGGTGCAGGCTGGTAGAGTTTACTATATCTTTCACCCCTTGAGGGAGACTCCTATACCACTTTAAAGCCTCCATAATGGATCCGCTACCACAATGGCCGGATCTTAACTGCAAAATTAATAATCAGGGAGTTCATGAGCTTTTTAGAATGTATAGATATCATAAAAATCGAAAAAACATTATTCGAATCGCAAAAAAAGGGGGCTTGCCTTAAATCTGCAGGCTACAGCCGCCCAGCTATAGGGTCACAGCCGCGTGGTTGTAACCCCCCATGATCACAGGCACGTGGCTGTGATCATACATGGGGCAGCTATAGCTGTAAATTTTCGGCCCATTTGATTTTTCTTCGTTTTTTCGGTTAAATCTAGTCCTAACTCAAACCAAATCGACAACCAATCATCCTACGGGCATAATCTACTTAAATCATGCATCAGTTTCACATATTTTCCTCAATTTTGCAGAAAATTGGAAACTTGGAAAAAGTGAAAAAATTTGAGAAAACTAACCGGATTCGTGTAAGCATGGGTCGAAATTTGGAGTAAGATGGGCACCTAGTCGTCGATCTTCACTCCACAATACTCATCCTCCTCTTTTAACCCATAAATATACTCAGTGGGTTCAAAGGGTAAAGTAAAGTTTCCCTCCAGAATGGAAAACCAAGTTTGGAACAAGGGTTGGCAGCAGGGACGGGCCGGAGGACTCTACACATCTTTCGCCTCATGGTTTCGGTTTGGGAGTAAGAAAATCACCAAAGGAGAGAGTTTTTCGTCCAAATATTGGGTAAATGGAGGCTGTCATGTTTTATGGCTTTTAAGCATTCTCCCCACCTACCACTACAGAAGAGCCGCTGTATTTTTCAAACACTATAGCCGCGCGGCTGTAGCACAGCCGCTCGGCTGTAGCTTTTCTCCCTTAAAAATTTTTGTTCCTTTTCTTTTCCGAAATTTGTTTTATGTCTATTTAACCCCGAGAAAGGTAATTTTCATGTTTTGCAGGCATCAAAGAACAAGATATTAGGGTCATATTCATTCTTGATCAAAGGGGCAAAAATTTTTGTTTCCAAAATTATCGATCAAGGAACGTATACGAGACCGAAACGACTTCAAAACTTCAAGTGTTGACTAAAATTCTCAAACCGCCAAAGCACCATCTTCCCGGCTACATGAGCTCCACGACAACATAATTATCCTTTCCTTCAGTGACACAGGCTCCACCAGAAGTGAAATGACCAAAATGCCCTTCGGTTAATAACCACACCATCGAATGGCTAAAACACCTTTCCTTTAGCGACACGAGCTATATGGGAGACCAAATCACCGAAATATTTCCTCCCTTAATGACATAGGCTCCATTAGGGGTGAAATAACCGAAATTCCCTTTTGTCGGCCACCAAGCTGCCAAATGACCGAAATACCCTTTTCCACAAAAAAAGGAACACCAAATCACTGTAACCCATTTCTTTTGTGATGTAGGCATCACAAAAGACCAAACGACCAAAGTACCCTTACTTCAAGGAATGCCAACTTCCCAAGTTGTAAAATTATCAAAATACCCTTCCCTTTCGTAAGCATCGAATGGCAAGGAGAATTCGATCTGGGCAAGTCCTCTGCTTCACAATGGAGTCGAAGCATGTCCTTGGCAAATCAAACGAGATCTGGGCAAAGTCCTCTGCTTTGCAATGGTGTCTAAGCATGACCCTAGATAACATCAGAATAATTCGGGCAAAGTTTTATGCTTCGTATCAGAATCAAAGCAAGACCCTGAAGATTCAAACCAATTTAGCCAAGACCACTGTCTCAAAAGCAACTGAGACAAGTCCCTATAGACATCAAAACGAGTCAACACGAGGAAAACCCTTAGGTACGTTCCCTTTTCCTTCTCACCGTGCTCCTTATCGCGAGACCAAACTCAAATCGGGCACAAGCACCCGTTTAAGTAGACTTTGGTCATGCAAGGGGCGGCCTGTGAGCACGGGTTTTTTCCCGACCTCTGTGATGAAAGCTACTGTTACCTTTTTCACGGATAAACGTGAAGTAGATTTGGACCGACCGGGATGACATCAGAAATGTCCTAGATAGCCCGAAGGTGTGTGACAAGTCCTAGTACGGAACCCTGAAGAATTCAAGTGAGTATTTAAGAGAACCGAAGAACAGAAGAAAAATAAGTGAAAATGACCTATTCTGGGCATTACAGCTGCTCGGCTATAAGCTACAGCCGTGCGGTTGTAATCTACAGGGGCGCGACTGTAACCTACAGCCACATGGCTGTAATCTTCATATTTCCTTTTTTGGTCAAAATCAGCATTTAATTTGGTTTTTAAGCAAAATAGGCATTTTGGTCGCTACAGCTGCTCGGCTGTAAACTACAACCGCGCAGTTGTAGCCTACAGGGGCACAGCTGTAAATGTCAGTTTTCCTTTTTTGCCGAAATCAGCAATTAATTTCGATTTAATACCAAAAAGGCAGGTATTTAAACATCCTAATTCGGGATTAGGGTTAAGGGAGACTAAAAAAAAAGGAGAAAAAGGAGAGTTTTTTAGAGAGAAAAACACCATCACTTAGATTTTGCTAGGGTTCTTAACACAATTAAAAAAAACGGAGTTAGACCAAAAATAAAGAAAAAGAGAAAACAAAGATAAACAAAAAAGGACACATAACAACTAATCCTCGAATCTTCTTCGTGGTTCCGTTCCGGATTCGGAAAGCGCACTTTGCACGGGTTGTTCATGATTGCAAGACGTTTCTGGCATCCAAATCTCTTTTTTGGTGGTCGAAGAACTGGAACACAGCCAAGGTAATCTTCTGAGAGGTCTTAGAAATCCGTTTTGTTCATCCTGGTTGTGATTTATTACATGATTTGAGTTTTTTTACGATTTTTGGGATTTTTTCTGGCTACAGCCGCCCCACCCATGATCACAGCCGCTCGGCTGTAATCTATAGCCGCGCGGCTGTGACCTATAGGGGCATGGCTGTAGTGCTACATTTTAAATTTCTTTTATGTTTTTGGGAGTTTCTCCGGTTACAGCCGCCACTCATGATCACAGCCGCCCGGCTGTGACCTATAGGGGCGCGGCTGTAATCTTCTGATTACAGCCGCTCGTTGTAACCTACAGGGGCCAAAGCTCCAATCACTCCAAATCGATCGATAACACTCCCATTTTTCAATTAAATGTGTTTTTTCATATTTGTTATCGGTCCAATCACATCCCTGCATGCTTAGATTCCATGTTCTTCATTTTTCATGGGTGGATGTGGTAAAATTTGGTGATTTTAAAGGATTAGGGATTTTCGGATTTGATTTGATCCATTTTAGGTCTTTTCTCTTGGTTTTAATGTTTTTCCAGAAATCCCAGATCGCCCAAAATCATCAAACTTTGCAAAACGATCTTCGAAAACGCAAAAAGTACGCTGGAATCGATTCTGGAGCATTACAGCCGCCCGACTGTAAGCTACAGGGGCACGACTGTGATATAGGCAGAATTACAGTTTTGCCCTTTTGGGCCCCAGACTTGTAATTTTGCATTCTTTTCTCATTCACAAATGAATTTTGGCGTGTTTGCATACTTTTGGACCCTAAATGGATGTTTGATTTAGGTCCACACACGAATGGGACCCCCGGGTCCCGGGATATCCGGCCCGCTAAAGTTGGAAAAGTGCATGTAAATGAACCAAACCGCTTTTAAAACTGATTTTTCACCCATAAAACCTACAGGGCGTTTAAAAAACTGTTTTCCAGGTCTAACCGGGTCGACCGATCGGGTCAACTTGGTTACCCCCTTTGCATGATCCCGTTTCCTAAAATACCTCTATTCTGTCCTATATGAGTCCTTGGTGTGATCTATTTATCTGTGCTAACCATATTTGGATGTAGCTTTTATTTTTGCTTTATTTTTATTTTTGAATGTATTTTATAGATTATCCCGTGTATCTAGGCGATTGTAATTTTCAGATTATCGTGTATAATAGGCGGTTGTAAAAGGTAAGGATGAGAGTTTTCTTTTTCTTGGGTTGTATAATTTGGCCTCTGGTTTACTTTTCCGCACTTTTACTTTTCCGCATTTTTATTTTGGTTTTATTTTTATGTCATATGTATGAGCATGGGCTAATAATAAAAGAAGAGATAAAAAGAGTAGAATTAAGTGAATGAAATGTCTTTTTACGAAATAATAATTAAAAATTAGTAGGATTAGTAGATATGTCGCTCGAACCTTGAATCTCTAGATTAGGTACTGCGTTTACACTTGGTAGGAAGCTGTACCGGAATTTTCCAGATAAGCTAATCCAGGTGGCGACTCTGTATCTAATCTCGAAATTCATGTTTCGAGATCTTTAAGTTAAAATGAGATTTTCTAAAAAGCTTGTTTTCTAAAATTCATGCCTGAAATTAAGTTTTCTACAAAAAAAGACTTTTCCAATAAAATGAAAGGATTTTCTAAGAAAAATTAAAGACCCGCTTTTAAAACCAAAACATCAACACTTAAACATCAAAATCCCCGGTTCCCGCTTCACCGCGCTTTCCGAAAAAGGTCGTTTGCTTATAGCCGGGGAAAGAGATTTTGATTTACCAAGATTTGTGGAAAACAGGTTTTGTTTATGTAGAGTTGGGAAAACTATTGATTTAATTTTGGAAATTCATTTTGTAGAAAATATTTTTCCATTTTATAACTTAAAGACCTCGAAAACTCAATTTTGAGATTAGTGACTGAGTCGCCACCCAGATAAGCTCATCCGGGAAATTCTGGTACAGCTCCCTACCGAGCGCAGACTACTGTACCTAATCTAGAGATTCAGGGTTCGAGCAACTTACCTACTTAACCTCAAGCTTGTATTCGTTTGTTATTTATAAAACCATATTTATTCAATTTGTTATCTTTCTCTAACCCGATTCGTTTAATTTATTAACCCAATGCTAAGGCAAAAATGCATAAAATAAATTGCGGGAAATTAAACCATTCACACAAATATACAAAAGAATAATAGAGGCCGGTTATACAACCAAATTGAATAAAATATAAAAACTCTCGTCCTCACTTTTACAAATACCTAAGTACACGAGGATCTAAAAATAATAGAACCGCCTAATTATACGAATTAATCTATTAAATACAGTAAAAATAAAAATAAATGCTGCAAAACAGATTAGTTAGCACAGTTTATATCATAAACACAAGTAGGACTCAAATCAGGACAGAATGGGGAATTTAGGCCCGACCGGTTGGGCCGGTTAGACCTGGAAAACGGTTTTGAAATGCCCTGTGGATTTTTGTACTAAAAAATCAATTTTTATAAACCATTTGGCTCACTTACATGCAAATTTCTGCTTTTGTGGGTCGGTTATCCCGGAACTCGGGGTTCCGTTCGTTTGGGTTTTCCTAATTTTCACAAACATCTAAAGTCCAAAAAGCAATAAACACACCCAAAAACAGTTTGAATCCAAAACAGCATCGCGTAACAACATTCATACGGGGCATTTCGTAATTCTGTCTTTTCTGGGGAATTACAGCCACACAGCAGGAAATAGGGTCGGGGCGACTCTGGTTAGAGCCGGCCAGCTTTGATCCTCACTGGGCTGCTGTGATGCCCTAAACCGGTTTTCTTATCAAAAATTTTTTTTTTTGTTTGTTTTCAATGTTTTCCTGAGATTTTATGATGTTCGGGGGTCCGCTGATGCTGAACTACAAATCCATAATGGATCGAACAACCCTAAAATCGAAATCCTAAAATCGAAATATAAAACCCAAAGAAAAACCAAAAAACCAATGTTCATATGTCCATTAATATGAAAACCGGAGCTAAAACGACGTACAAACATTCTTGGGCCGGAAAATAACAAAACAGAAAAGCATGAAATGGAAAACAGACCCCTTCCGGCCATTCGGGACAGATCAGGAATCTGTGCCTGAGGAACAGAGTCGGGCGGCTCTAAGGTTAGAGCCGGCCGGCTCTATTATTCACAATCACAGCTGTGTGGCTATGTTCATGAAGAACACAGCCGTATGGCTATGATGGGTTAAGTCTATTTTTCGGAAAAATTTAAAAAGAGAAAAACATGCAGAAAACACAATGTAAACAGGTTTAGGCCTCTCAGAGTTTACCTTAGTGTCTTTCCAGTGTACTGGATATACAAGAACAGATTGAAAGCTTGAGATTGTTGCTGGAGTCTCAACTGATCAAGAACCACAATGATCCTCAACAAGCCAAAACGAACCCGAAATGATCTCCAACCAATAAGCAAAGGTTATGGAACTTCAGTCTTAATGTTCAAACGTTGGTTTAGGTTTTTAAAATCAGTATTTGATTCAACTTTCAATGTGTACTATCTTGGTCTCTCTTCCTTCCCTCTTTTTTTTTTCTCTGCCTCTCCTTTCTTTTCTTTTCTCTGGTTTTAAGATTGCAAAAATCCTCCTTTTAGATTTCATTTTTTCCTCTTTTTATATATCTCTGTCTCATATCATACCTCGCATTAAATGGCTGCCTGATTTCTGATTCTGCCCATACCCCTCCTTTTGCGAGACAAGTCGCCTGGTTTTGCAAGGCAACTTGTCTTGCCCACTAAAGCCGGCCGGCTCTACTGGTTCAAGAAACCAGAGCCGCTTGGTCCTAGCAAAGGCCGGAGTAAAAGATGAAACATCGGGCATGCACCCTAAACCCTAGAGATCACACGGGAGACCTTTCTGGGGGTTTCGGATCATGGATAGCTTGGTTTTTGGGACATTTGAGACACTCTAGGTAAATCCGATCACTTTTGAGTCTGATTCAAGTCCGTCTGCTTCATAGGTAACATATGAATTCTTTTCATAGAGGTTGGGAAAACCCATGCTCACAGGCTGCCTCTCGTGGGACCAAGGTCGGCTCATGGTGGGCTATAAAGCCTAAAACGAGTTTGGTCTCGTGACTAAGAGCACGGTGAGAAAGGACGAGAAAGCGTATCTGATGCCCCTCGTTGGGATACTGTATCGTTCACTCGCTGTGGGGGAGTGGTCCTGTAATATTGACTCACTGTGGTGGAGTGTGCCCGTGATATCGACTCGCTGTGGTGGAGTGTACCTCTAGTATCGACTCTCTGTGGTGGAGTGTGCCCATGATGTCAACTAGCTATGGTGGAGTGTGCCCGTGATATCGACTCGCTGTGGTGGAGTGTGCCCGTGATATCGACTCGCTGTGGTGGAGTTTGCCCGTGATGATTTTTAACTTTTATCGGTGTGGTGGACCAACCAAATGAAACCGTTTTCTCCGTGTGATGGAGTAGACCATTAAAGTTGAGTTGAAAGCGTGTATTTATTCCTTGATCGATAATTTTGGAAACAAAAATTTTTTCCCCTTTGATCAAGAATAAATACGGCTCGGGGCTTTTTGACCCCCAAATACCTACAAAATTGAATAATACCCGCCCCAGATTAAATTAGAATAAGTGGAAATCGTGAAAAATTGAAAAAATATGATACCAGATGAACCAGAGCCGGCAGCTCACAAATAGAGCCGCCCGGCTCAAGACTAGAGCCGGCTGGCTCTAGCTTGCCACACAAGCTAGAGCCGTACGGCTCTAGTGGGTTAGATTTGAGAAATAAAAAGCTTCTTCTGTGTTTCATTTTTTCATTCTTCTTCTTCTTCTTCATTCCCTCTCCCTCTCTTAAAAAGCGTCTTCATCTCTTCTATTAGAAAATGAGGAAGATGCGAAGAGCTATTCTTCCAAATGCTCCTACACAACCGTCCCCTCATGTGAGATATTCTTTACCCGAGGGGGAATTTTTCCTACCCACTGAATCTATAGTGGACATATACGGATTGCGAAAGACGGTTCCATATTGGGGCATTAGAAGAAATGATCCTGTGCCTGTGACTTTAAAGCCATCTACACACATTATGCAAAATTTGGTTAGTTTTATTTTCTTTTTCTATTTTTGAATTCCTGCAAAATTGATGAAATTAGTTGAAATTACATGAAATTGATGTATGTTTAGAGTAGATTTTGCCCTTAGGAAACTTAATTGATGATTTAGAGTTGATTAAAATCGATTTTTTGGGCGAAAAATCACAAAACCTAGGTTTTAGAAACCAAACCGCTAGTTTTCCGAACAGAGTGAGCCAGCTCAATGCTAGAGTCGGGTGGCTGTGTTCGTCATCCGGTGGCTCTAGTCAAGAACAGAGCCGGCTGGCTCTGTTCTGGCTAGAGCAGAGCCAGCCGGCTATGGTTAGGGTCGGGCGGCTTTGGTTCGACCAGAATCAGAATTTTAAGCCTCTAATTTTATTTTAAATGCTTTATTCATGCAAAATAATGAATAAATAACTCATAAAACTCCTTGTTTATTATTTTACAGTCGAGGATGCATAACCGGAGAGCTGGCTCTATGGCTGACGCTTTGTCCTGGTATCGGCGGCTCCTCGATGATGTGCGGGAGTTGGTTGATTCGACCGGTCTAGACCGGTTTGTTTCTTCGATGTGTGAGACTGCACCTCAAATGATTCGGGGTTTGTTGATGGCGCTCTTGGAGCGGTGGATGGACTCCACCCATACTTTCCATTTCCCGATCGGGGAATTCACCGTTACACCCGAGGATTTCATGGCTATTACCAGTCTATCTTTCGGTGGGCGCATTATAGACTTTGATCAGTGGCTGGAGTGAGGAGGCTTCAGGCCAGATGTGATTGCCATGTTGATTGGCTTGACTCCCGCGGGCAGGCAGGTCCAGGGGAGCACCCTGCTGGATTATTGGTTGAGACGTCGGGACAGTTTGCCTGAGGGTGCTTCATTCCCTCTTAGAGATGTGAGGCATTATGCACGGGCATTCCTGCTATTCGCCTTGAGCACTCTGCTATACCCCACAGGTCAGAGTGACCTGAACTTTGCTGTGCTCCCATCACTGATTCAGTTAGAGGATGTTGGGAGTTTGAGCTGGGGGCGAGCCGTGTTGGCTTAGCTATACTATGGCCTTGACGTCTGTGCCCGCGGGAGGCACAAGGAGCTGAAGGGTGCTTGGATAGTCCTTCATGTGAGTTATCTTCCTCTTTCCTCTTTTTTTTTAATTAACCATTTTGGCTATTATACAGATTTGGGCGTATGAGTATGCCTTTGTTCCTCCACTGAAAGTAGCCATACCGGCTAGCACTGTGATTCCTAACTTTCCTCGACTAAAGCGGTGGCTTGGTTTTGGCTAGAGCTAGGTAGACTCCGACCCTTGGATTTGTCGCTAGCTTTTGGTGAATATGACTTTTGAGCAGGTATTCTTTCAATTCAAACATTATCATTCATTTCATCATTCATTTTTTTTTATGTATGTCTGTTTTTCAGGTGATACAGGAGCCATAGGGAAATGTTGTGTGGTCCATAGAGCTTATAGATGCTTAGAGGCTGGTCTCCCAATGATTCGTCATGCAGAGCCCTGTTAGTTTGGAGTAGTACCTCGGGGAGAGAGTCACTGATTGGCGTACTGGACCCCAGGAGCGTAGGATCCCACCTGCACCTCTCGTTGGACTATTCTGGCCACATATGTTGTCGGAGGAGGATCATCCGGATTTGTTTGGGTCCGGTTACACAGTTATAGGAGATGATGAGAACTACCCGCAGTTCATCTGCATATAGCTTCTTCCTCCTGTCGGGATTGCACCACCAGAGGATGCACCAGCCGGGGTATTTCTCTGACTTGCTCTATTTTCTACTTATTTTGGAGTTGATCCGCCACTTACCATTTCTTTCTTTATTTTTCTTTAGCAATCTGAAAAAGATAAGCATCCACGTTTTTCATCAGGTAGGCGTTCTAGCGGACGTGGGTCTAGGATTGCTGGCGGCCGAAGAGATGGCAGTTCTTCTACCCATACCGGTGTGCCTAGTGTCGACACTAAGGCAGGGTACACTGAGCCTATTCCCCCTATGGTCCCTCCGATGGTTCCTCGTGCTGGCTTCATCCCAGGATGTCTAGAGTACTTGCTGGAGCCCTAGGTGATGCTGCAAAATGAAGCCGGGGAGTATTATCGAGTAGATCTGCATATCGAGTCACACGCTCCTCCTACAGCCGTTCCTCCTGACACGACACACGTATGTATCTCTGCCTCTGCCTCATTTTGATTACTGTCTTGGCTGTTGATCCAATCTTATATGCTGTTCTTTATACAGATTTCAGTGACACAGGGGATGGCCTTGTGCCAGGCGACTTCAGCTCTCAGGAATCCTTTTCTTCTAGATAATGGAGTGTTGATGGTAAGTACCTACGTTGACAAATGCATATGCATGTATGTATGCTTCAAATGCACATGTATGCATGACATGATGCTTCTATTGTTTATGGTACATGCTGCACTCGCTGCCCGTCGACGTGATGATACCCGTACAAGAGTGGAGACAGAGGAGATGTAAAGGACCATCGTAAACCTCACATTCATGAATGAGACTCTCCGCACTCAGCTAGATGACTAGGAGGCTGGTCGGTGTGTCTTTGGTGATGGCGTCAGGGCCGAGGGCGAGGAGGATGATGACTCGATTGATGGGGGACAGTCGTAGACTTTGTTTTTTGTAGTTTTGTAGTTTCGTGCTAATGTAGCCCGCCTGTGGGCTAGGATAGAACATCATTATGTACATATACATATTTTCATCGTGTGACCATTGACTGATGTATCACTTTTATTGATATTCTATGAAAACTCCTCCCTCTCTTATTGATCTATTATCTTCTCATTGCTGGATCCTACCTTACTGATAGCATTTCATCTATTTTCTGTGTAGAAAGGAGTAACAATTCAATTTCATTTCCCGTGCCCCCTCTGATGGATCAGTTTCATAACCGCCTCAGGGACTACTGGAGAACATGCCGCACTTCCAATTGGGCCTTATTGGCGCCCTTTAGCCTGCATTCAATGTTTTTTTACATGAATGTACCCCTGAATCGGACCTTTCTGGTGACTGCAGCCCGGTTTTGGGATCCCATGGACCACATTTTCTGCTTCTCCGGGCAAGAGTTGTGCCTGATGGTAGAGGAATTCGGAGCCATCCTCTTCGTTCACTGCCCACGTGGAGTCAGGTTAGCTATTCCTAACCCCGATTCAGACAACCTACAAATTCTCCGAGGGTTACTGAATACAGCACAGCTAGACCGTCTGCTGTTTGGTGAGACTGCCCCTAGGAGATTCAACATGTCTGTCATTATGGACATGTGTTTTGCCCTATACCCCTCTGCCCCTGGTTGGGCTTTTCTGATGGGTCTGCTATTGATGTCCCTCTATCTATGTGAATCAAGAGATGGGACCTGTGATTTCTGGTTAATCCTGGTGGTGGCCCAGAGGGCCGACGGTGCTTCACCTGTGGGAATCATCCTAGCCGAGACCTTGATTTATCTGTATTCTATCCACTCTAGTCACCCAATGGAAACATATGGATGTCCCTTTCTGCTTCAGGTTAGCCCTCAACTTTGAGTTTGACATTCTGATTAAACGTGTAATTCTACTGACTGACCACTTTTCTGCAGATTTGGCTATTAGAGAAGTTGAACCTCCTGAGTGCTCCTCCCCCTCAGCCGAGATATGTTCCAAAATGTTTTTGGACTCATTGTATAGAGCTTGCGGACTTCACCACACGGACTACAGAGGAGTGGTTCAATTGGTTGAGAGAAAGAACAAACGCATCTATCCGCTGGGTGTGTCCTTGGTGGGAAATCTCGCAGGTGACTACGGAGACTTGGGCAGGAGGCGTACAGCTCCTCGGACTATCCAGAGTGACATTTTACTCTCCTGCATGATTATGTAGACAATACGGGCAGGCACAGGGGGTGCCTCGTTCTTTATGTACGACAGAGTGCAATGAATTTAGACAACAGTGGCCCAGGCATGTGCAGCAGTAGTGGATGAATCCCACCCGCTTTAAGGTTTTGAGGTACAGTGAAATAGCCTCAATAGAGACAGATGGTCGGTACAGAGCTTGGTTAGCTGAGCTGGTAACCTGTCCTACAAGGCACGAGCGTGGGGTCCTAACCATGAGGTATCTCGGCCTGTAGATCTCCTTTATGTTGCATGGAGTTATCAATGGATAATATTTACTTTGATGTTTTATTTTTGTGTCCTTATTTTTGCATAGACTGCCCTTGTGGGTTTTCAATCTATCGGACTGTCTTAACTTTTGCCTGGACTACCCGTTTGGGTTTTTAACCCAGTAGAGTTTTATTTGTATCTTAAATTTTGCATGGACTGCCTTTCCATTTTCAATCGACCAGATTTTTTTTTACGCATGATCCATGCAAAACATGGGAAGTGCACAATCACAAACATATAACAAAAATCTGACTTCAGGCGAACTCAAGACATTTAATCGGACAGAAGAAACATTCATTCATTTATTCATTAATAACGTTTTAGTACAATATGTATCAAAAATGAAATAAATCTAGGAACAAGATAAAAAATGGTATCCATTCCAACTGAACTCGGGATTGTTGCTAACTGGTCGTTGAAGCCTTTTCCCACTGATGGCATCTACCTCCTCCCCTGACTTTTACACGAATCGCCTTTTCGGTTTTCGATCCATGTGCTGCCTCTCTTTTTTTTTTACACGTAGTAATGCTTGAGCTTGTCCTGGTTGACGGGGTTCACAAATTCGTTTCCATCCATGTCCATGATCTTCTCAGCCCCCTTAGAGAGTACTTTCTTCACCAAATATGGACCTTCCTAGTTGGGCTTGAACTTCCCTCTCACATCCGCGTTAACTTGCTTCGTCGGTTTTAGCACCAAGTCTCCAACCTTGAGTGGGTGCTTCTGGTGGCAGACTCTGTTGTTGTAGGCCCGAGCCATCTTTTGTTGATACATCTGTAAATGATCCAATGCTCGAAGACGTCTTTCATCGATCAGCGCCAGTTGTTCGTATCTTGATTGAATCCATTCTGATTCTAGCAACTGAGCTTCCATAACTAACCTTAACGACTTAATCTCAGTTTCTACTGGCAGTACAACCTCCATCCCATAGACTAGGGAGTATGGCGTTTCTCTGGTGGGGGTTCTGATACTGGTTTTATAACCCCACAAAGCAAATGGCAACATGTCAGACCAATCCCCGTAAGTGACTACCATTTTTGAAAGAATCTTCTTGATGGATTTATTAGCAGCTTCCACTGCATCGTTAGCTTATGGGTGATACGGAGACGACTTGTGATGCTTAACTCCTTTATCTTGAAATAGCTGTGCGGTAGGCCCTTGGAACTGTACCTCGTTGTCCATGACGACATGGTGCAGAATTCCGTACCTGGTGAAGATACTTCTCTCGATGAATTTGGCCATTTTCTTGGCTGTGACATGTGCAAATGACTCCACTTCCACCCACTTTGAGAAATAGTTGATGGCCACAACAATAAATCGGTGTCTGTTAGATGCAAGTGGTCTTATTTCCCCAATAAGATGTACTCCCTAAGTAGCAAATGGCCACGGAGTTACTGACATTTGAAGTTTGAGTGGGGGGAAATGACTGAGGTCTCCATATATCTGGCATTTATGGCATCATTTAACCTCTTCGATGCAATCCGCTTGCAGCATGAGCCAAAAATAGCCTTGCTGCAGTACTTTCTTGGCCAAAGCTAATCCATTCATATGTGGTCCGCAAGTCCCTGCATGGATTTGCCTCATGACTTCTTTAGCCTCCTTTTCTGTTAAGCACTTCAGTAGCAAGCCGCCGGCAGTTCTTTTAAAGATCTGACCCTCGAATAATCTAAACTGTGCTGCTAACCTCTTGAGGGAGATCCTATCTGATTCACTGGCATTATCAGGATACTGTCCATTCTGAATGAACTGCAAAATATCATGATACCAAGGGCATTCTTCGACAGTCGCCATAACACTGACTGGCAAGTAACATGGATTTTGTGCAACTTCCACCACCATTGGCTGCATGGGAAGCTTATGGGGTTCTTCCCACATTGACGAGAGCATGGCTAGAGAGTCTACCATTTGATTATCTTCTCTCGGCACATGTCTGAATTCGCAGAGCCTGAAAGCTTCTACTTTGTCCCAAACCATCTGGAGATATGGCCGAAGTGACTCTTCTTTTATTTCCCATTCACCTGCAATTTGGTGAATTACCAGTGCCGAATCTCCAATTATCAGTGCTTCCATTGCCCCTAATGTAATCAGAGAATCAATCCCAAACAGGTAAGCTTCGTATTCTGCCGCGTTGTTAGTCACTTGGAATTCTAGGCGTTTAGCTAGGGGAATGATTTCTCCATCAGGCGTGCCAATGATTACTCCTAATCTTGCCCTATGCTTATTCATAGCTTCATCAAAGTACATTACCCATCAACCCGATTCTGCTTTTATTATAGCCAGCTGCTCATCAGGGAATTCCAGATTCTCAACATAATCTAACTCTAAAGGCTGGTTAGCCAGAAATTCTGCCATTGCCCTTCCTTTAATTGTCTTTTTAGTCACATATTCAATGTCAAATTCAGACAATAAAAGAAGCCATCTTGATAACTTTCCAGTCAATGTAGGGGTTTGACATAAATATTTCATCTGGTCGACTTTCACCGCCTGAACCTTGTACGATTGGAAATAATGTCTCAGCTTCCTAGTTAGCCATACCATAGTGGTGCAGGTCTTTTCCACTATAGTATATTTGGCTTCATAGTCAAGCAACTTCTTACTTAGGTAATAGATCACATGCTCTCTTCCATCCTCTTCCTCTTGCACTAACATTGCTCCTACCGAATTGTCTTCAATGGCCAAATACAGAACTAAAGGCTTATTTGGCATTGGAGGCTTCAGAACTGGTGGATTTACCAAATAAGTCTTGATTTTGTCAAAGGCTAACTGGCATTGATCATTCCACTCCGTCGGCTGATTTTTCTTTAGGAGCTTGAAGATGGGCTCGCAAATTGTAGTCAACCTTGTGATGAACCTGCTGACATATTGGAGCGACCCCAAAAACGATCTAACTTCTTTCTCTGTTCTCTGTGCAGGCATTTCACTAATCACCTTGATCTTATCGGGGTCCATCTCAATACCCCTCTGGCTTACCACATGACCAAGAAGCTTTCCTGAGGTGACCCCAAACACACATTTCTTCGGATTGAGGCGGAGGTTGTACTTTGCAACCCTAGTCAAGAATCTATCCAAGATAGCGGGGTGCTATTCTCGGGTCATAGATTTGACTAGCATGTCATCCACGTAAACCTCAACCTCTTTATGAATCATGTCGTGCAACAATGTTGTGACAGCTCTCTGATAGGTGGCTCCTGCATTCTTTAGTCCAAACGGCATAACCCTGTAGCAGTACACTCCCCACTCTGTGATGAAAGCTTTTTTCACCCTGTCAACCATGTCCATGAGGATCTGATTATACCCTGAAAAGCCGTCCATGAATGAGTACATTGTGGCTCTAGCTGCACTGTCAACTAACACATCAATATGCGGGAGTGGAAAGTCATCCTTGGGAGACGCTTTATTCAAATCTCTATAATCCACGCAAACCCTGACTCTGCCATCCTTTTTGGTGACCGGCACTATATTAGCCAACCATTCTGGGTACTCCACAACTTCCAGAAATTTTGTTCTTATTTGCTTCGCCACTTCTTCTTTAACCTTCTCTGCCCATTCTGGCCTGAGTCTTCTGAGCTTTTGCTTGACAGGCTTTATTTTCGGATCCGTTTGGATTCGGTGCTCTGTAATCTCCCTGTAGACTCCGGGCATATTATCGTAAGACCGGGTGAAGGCCTTTACATATTTCAGGAGCACATTCACCAATTCCCTTCTCTCTTAAGGTGTGAGGTCTTTTGAGATGGATACCATTTTTGGGTCATTATCTGTTCCTAAATTCATTTCATGTAATGATGTATCATGTATGGTAAAAACATTAAATGAATGTTTATATGTATGCACTGTTCCGTCCGCAAAAACATCACATAAGTAAACGAATCAGATTTTGTTGCATTAAAGGCCTTATAGGCAGAGTTATTTACATTAAACACAGAAAAAGAAGATACATCAAAGTGATTTTCTCCCTCCATATGCGGAGGGTCTTCCCTTGCAACAGGTTCTTCCTTGAACAAAGTTCCCAGGTCACCTTCCAGAGACTATTCCTGGTCAACAATTGGGCTTTCCTCGATCATCTTTGCTTTCCCGGCCATCATCAACTAACTCTTCTTGAGTTTTTGGCACAGCCACCTGTTCTAGCTCAGACCCTGTAGTGGCTTTCATAAGAGCAACCAGTGCCTTGGTGACGGCTGCAATAGCCTCTACGGCTTCCTCACTCTTGGGGCCCACTTTTTCATAGGACTCTCCCTTGACCATGAATTCTTCTTCAACTCGACTGATCACTATCTCTTCCACTTTCACAGCTTTTCCTTTGTCATTTTTGGCCTCAGTACAGAGCATACTAACAATCAGTTCCACTCCGTATTTTTCGAAATCAACAACATCCAAAAAAATTTCAAATCTGGGGAACCATTCCCCTACCATTTCCACTGACTCTGAGGTCCCTTCATAAGCCTTTTCAGATCGACAGACAAAAGTGTCCAACAAATTCATAGACTTCTTGCTCGGGTCACCACCTTTCTCATGATAACCAAGCCCGAATCGATGATACTTTTCCGGTGCTATGTCAAACTTGGGGACACCTTGCAGTCTCACCCCCAAGCCCTTGCCAGGGTGAAACTTTTGCTTAGCAAAATATTTATATATCCATTCTGGGAATTTTGGCCCATCACAACCTTCTTTCGATACAACAGCTATTTGAAATCCTGTCATTGGCTGCTCCTCTGCTCTTAGGGTAGCTACCACTGACAGCTCATCCACCTCTACTTTCACCACCTTTCCTCCAATCAAGAACTTAACTTTCTGGTGTAAGGTGGAAGGCACACCTCTTAGGGCATGGAACCATGGCCTCCCTAGGAGAAGAGAAAATGTGACAGAGATGTCGATAACTATGAATAGCATATTTGACTTGACTTCCCCCATGCTGACCTCGGCTTCAAAGGTGTCGATCACTGATCTTCTACTGTCGTCGTATGCCCTAATCACCGTGCCAGAATTACCGAGGGCTTCCACTTCAATGCCCAGGTAAGGCAAAAATTTTAAAGGACAAATATTAAGAGCTGAGCCATCATCGACCATCATGCATGGGATGGTCTTGTCCATAATCTGTAGCCTCAGATATAGAGCCCTATTGTGATTCACACCCTCCGATGGCAGATCAGATACTCCAAAGCTGATTTCCTGGGCCTTGTTGTCCCCCAGGTCAATTCCCCTTATTATTGCACAAACTTCATCTGGTGACATCATGGGAGTTGCTGCCATCTCCATTAACTGCTTCACTACCACCTCACGATGTCTCTTAGACTCCATGAGGAGGTGCCAAATGCTAGCCCTAGTGGGCATCCTTTTCAGCTGCTCGACAGGTCATCCTCCTTACTCTTTGACCTTTGGGCTCCTGCGCTTGATTCTTCAGTAAAAAGATTTCTTCTTGGCAACATCGGGGGAGCTACATTGATGGATTGATAAACCCTACCGCTTCTATTGATATGCATGACAGGGCCGTCTTTTGCGACCACTGTCCACCGCTTCATTTCTATTGGATACACAAGCTTGGGCTCTTCAAACCCAAAGTCCTCATCCTCACCTTCTAAATCAATATCATTAAGATCAATGGGAATCTGTTCCTTCAGTACTATTGAAGTTCGGAGTTCAGGCCTTTCTGGTTCTTCCTCTCCCAGTTTGGCTGCAACCACCTGAACACTCAGATTAGCTTCAATTATCTATGCAAAGACACTATTGGCCGGAATGCAAGATTGAACCATATTAACTTGGCCACCAAAATTAGGTAAGGGATTCCTTTGCACATTCGGCTTCAGTGCAGGCTCCATAATCTCTCCTTCAGTGATCAACCTTTGGATGGCCCTTATCAAGCTTGTACAATCATTCGTGTGGTGACCTACTGTCATATGATAGGCACAAAAATTCTCCTTATCAGCTTCCGCAGGGGGAACATAAGGCTTCAAACCCTGCAACAGGCCATCCTTCCTACACTTGGTGAATATACGGCCCAAGGACTCAGCCCATGGATTAGTGAGTCTCTGAGGCATTATTGTTTAGCCACCTTGGCCCACCATTGCCATATCAACCTCTTTTGCTTGGTTAACTGCTGCTATAGTCGGGGCCGGCTTAGAGCTAGTCCCTGTCGAAGAAGACGTAGAACCACTGGCCTTATATCACTGAGTGTATCCCCGGCCTCCCCAGTAAGTACTCACATTCTGCTTGCTTTGTTGTTCCTCTTCATCATACCTCTCCACCCGTTTTGCGAAATCTACCACATTGTTGAAGGAATGAAATCTCTTCAACTTCATTTTCTCCTTATAAGTTGGCAAGCTACTATCCACAAGCTTCACAATGAGGGATTCCAATTTAGGGGCTCCATCCACCAACACCTGGACATCCATCCACCTTTTGTAATAGGATGAAAAAGATTCATTGGGCCTTTGGCGGATTCTTTCTAAGTCTTCCAATGTGGTCTCGACCTGGGTATTATAAGCCTACTGCTTTACAAATGCTTCCGATAGATCCTCCCAAGTAGAACGAGTGTAGATTGGTGTTTTTAAATACCACTTGGCAGTTGTGCCCTGTAGCATAGTCGGGAACAAATTCAGGAGATGGACTTTCCCAATCCCCAGGCTGGACATAATCCTGATGTAACTGTCCAAATGAGCTTTTGGAGGACCTTCCCTAGTATATGGGGGAAAATAAGGCATCTGGAATCCAACCGGGAGCGGCTTTCCCCCTTCTGCAAACGAAGTGGATGGATCTGCACATTTAACAGGCTGACAGTGCACCATCTCTTTCAACTTCGGCAATAGTGCTTCAAAATCAGAAAATTTTTCCTTAAGACGCTTCTCAGCAGCCATCTCAATTGAGGCCTCCCTCACCCTCTCGAAAGCTTCATCTTCCTTAGAGTGATGGTCAATCTCCCTAGGTAGAATGACCACTCTACTACTCCCTGGTGCATTCTTTCCTGGATTCAGGACTCCTTGAATAGCATTCCCTTCATTCTCAACAGGAACCTGGGCTCTCTGACTGGTTGCACGCTCTGCAGCAGACATTGCTGTCTGTACCTACTCTCTAATGGTGGCTTTAAACTCATCGGAACTCAGAAAGGCTGTCATGAATGCATTCATATCAAAAGGAGGGCTCCCTCCATTTCCACCCTGGGCCATTTCAGTTCTGTTAACTTCTTCTAAAACGAATGGACTGTCAACAGGTAATGCTGGCAACTGCTCCACAAACTCTTGCTCCGAGTCTGAATCTGAACTAACTCTAACCCCCTCCACTATAGCTGATTCAGTGTAAACTGACTGAATTGATTGTCTGGTCCCTAAGCTAACACGTTCAAGCCGCTTCAAAGTTCGTCGCTAAACTGCACATTCAGCATAGGGTTAGCATTACAGATGAATGTCGTGGCCCTAGATGTATATTACTATATGATATGGATGGTGTGATCGTTAAATGATTGTGATTGAATAATGACTCATGAATGAGAATGACAATGAATGTGATTTCCTTTTTCTTTATTTTAGAATGTCCTAAGAATGCCCCGAAATTATGTAGGAGACAATGCAAACAACTATCGTGTGCAGGCCGTCACACAGATAGAAGATCGGTACCTTCGGGGTACCTAATAAATGTTGTGAAATGGTCACGTACGCACCAACATATGGACAGAGGTTCAACACTTCATAGGTCAAAGTAAAATGGAGTGAAATGGTCACGTGGAAGTCATTTCCCGGACAAAAATCTCACGCTTTTGGGACATCAAATATGCTATGATGTCGCGAATAAATCCCATGTGGGCAAGAACACGGACAGGGGTTCGGTGTTCGTGGAACACCTTGCATGGTTTAAGAATGTCATGGAATATACCTATGCATGAAAAAGATCCGGCACTCGTGGAGTACCTTGAATGATTTGTCTATGTTATAAAGCGAACCCCGATGTGGATTGCCGCACACAAACAATGTTTTGGTGTTACCGCAACACCAACAACAAAAGACACTAAACATGGATGATAAAATGCCTATGTTGTCGTAAGGATTGCCGTATAACCAGACCTAAAATCTTTGAGATTTTCTAGTGAATGATGTGATGTAGTGAATGACCGAGTGCGAACCAATGCACAGGCGGACTGCGGGTAGTTTCGAGTTCCCGATATGGCATGAAATGGGATGATCATGACAGGCATTCTCAGAACGTCCTTTATTTAATGTAATGAAATGATATGGACGTGAGTGTCACACAAAATGCAAATGGCTGCACAAAAACGTGGTTAGGATGTATGACATACATAATGATGTCATGTTTATGTTATGGAAATGTGGACATATGAAATGTGTAAATGACACACGAATAAAATGTTATGGCTGTAAGAAGATGTGGTTAGCATGAATGCCATACATATGGATGATTAGAAATGGCATATGAATGGTTATGCATATTGGATGCTTTGTGAGAAAATAAAAAGGAACTTATCACAAAACAAACGTTAGCACACAAAAATATGCGCTCCCTTCCAACCTTATCTCTCCTTTTGATTGGTCTCGCAATCTTCCTAGGTGTTGGGTCTCTTTGGTATCAACGGGGATTACCAAAGGCGTACACTCGATTTTCAATTTAATTTTATGTTTTGGTAATCCTAGGGGAAGTTTCTAAACATTACATGTGGGCCAAAGTCATAACCAAGGGTTGTACAGGTTCCTATAGTGAGTATACACTTCCCTACCGTAGAACACAATGTAAGGTCATGCGGGGCTATGAGTGGTTTAGCCCATCGGGTGTCTCCAATCCTGGCAGTAGAGGTAGGCCACCGTCTTGGGTAAACCGGGGTAAAACAGTGTATTTGAGGGGTTGAGAAGAAGAAAATGTCATGATATGCAAAGCATGAATAAATATGGCATTTATAAATCGATAAACGAATACAAGCGAGGTATATTTCAATAGTTGCCTAAGTTCCTTAAGTTTTAATAAAAATGTTTTAGGAAACTTGAAATCCCCACCAGAGTCGCCACTGTGAGAGGACGACCTTTTCAACGAAGGTGAAATAAAATAAGCGTGGCGAAGCGGGCCAGGGAAAGAGATTTTGATTTAGCGAGATTTGTGGAAAATAGGTTTTGTTTATGTTGAGTCGGGAAAACTGTTGATTTAATTTTGGAAATTCATTTTATAGAAAATATTTTCCCATTTTATAACTTAAAGACCTCAAAACCTCAATTTCGAGATCAGTGACAGAGTCGCCACCCGGATCAGCTCATCCAGGAAATTCTGGTATAGCTCCCTACTGAGCGCAAACTACTGTACCTAATCCAGAGATTCAGGGTTCGGGCAACTTACCTACTTAACCTCAAGCTTGTATTCGTTTGTTATTTATAAAACCATATTTATTCAATTTATTATCTTTCTCTAACCCGATTCGTTTAATTTATTAACCCAATGCTAAGGCAAAAATGCATAAAATAAATTACAGAAAATTAAACCATTCACACAAATATACAAAAGAATAATAGAGGCCGGTTATACAACCAAATTGAATAAAATATAAAAACTCTCGTCCTCACTTTTACAAACGCCTAAGTACACGGGATCTAAAAATAATATAACCGCCTAATTACACGAATTAATCTATTAAATACAGTAAAAATAAAAATAAATGCTGCAAAACAGATTAGTTAGCACAGTTTATATCATAAACACAATTAGGACTCAAATCAAAACAGAATGGGGATTTTAGGATAAGGGAGCATGCATTTAGGGGGTAACTGGATTGACCCGACAGGTCGAGCCGGTTAGACCTGGAAAACGGTTTTGAAACGTCCTGTGGATATTTGTGCTGAAAAATCAATTTTTATAAACCATTTGGCTCGGTTACATGCAAATTACCACTTTTGTGGGTTGGTTATCCCGGAACTCAGGGTTCCATTCGTGTGGGTTTTCCTAATTTTCACAAACATCTAAAGTCCAAAAAGCAATAAACACACCCAGAAACAGTTTGAATCCGAAAACAGCATCGCACAACAACATTTGTGCTTGGCGTTTCGTGATTCTGCCTTTTCCTGGTAATTGCAGCCACACAGCAGGAAATAGGGTCGGGTGACTCTGGTTAGAGCCGGCCGGCTCTAATCCTCGCTGGGCAGCTGTGATACCTAGACCCGAAACCGGTTTTCTGATTTTTCAAAAAAATTTTGTTTTTGTTTGTTTTCAATGTTTTCCTGAGATTTTATGATGTTCGGGGGTCTGCTAATGCTGAACTACGGATCCGTAACGGATCAACAACCCTGAAACCGAAATATAAAACCAGAAAAAAAACCAAAAAACCAATGCTCATACGTCTATAAATCTGAAAACCAAAGCTAAAACGATGTACAAACATTCTTAGTCCGGAAAATAACAAACAGAAAAGCATGAAATGGAAAACAGACCCCTTCCGGCAATTTGGGATAGATCGGGAATCTGTCCCTAAGGAACAGAGCCGGGCGACTCTAGGGTTAGAGCCGGCCAGCTCTTTCTTCACAATCACAGCCGTACAGCTATGACGGGTTGAGTTTGTTTTCCAGAAAAATTTAAAAAGAGAAAAACATGCAGAAAACACAATGTAAACAGGTTTAAGGCCTCTCAGAGTTTACCTTGGTGTCTTTCCAGTGTACTGGATATACAAGAACAGATTGAAAGCTTGAGATTGTTGCTGGAGTCTCAACTGATCAAGAACCACAATGATCCGCAACAAGCCAAAACGAACCCGAAATGATCTCTGACCAATAAGCAAAGGTTATGGAACTTTAGTCTTAATGTTTAAAAGTTGGTTTAGGTTTTTAAACTCAGTATTTGATTCAACTTTCAGCTTGCACTATCTTGGTCTCTCTTCCTTCCCTTTTTTTTTTCTCTGCCTCTCCTTTCTTTTCTTTTCTCTGGTTTTAAGATTGCAAAAATCCTCCTTTTAGATTTCCTTTTTTCCTCTTTTCATCTCTCTCTCTCTCTCTCATATCATACCTCGCATTAAATGGCCGCCTGATTTCTGATTCTGCCCATACCCCTCCTTCTGCTAGACAAGTTGCCTGGTTTTGCAAGGCAACTTGTCTTGCCCACTAGAGCCAGCCAGCTCTGTCCGGTCCTAGCGAAGGCCGGAGTAAAAGACAAAACATCGGGCATGCACCCTAAACCCTAGAGATCACACGGGAGACCTTTCTGGGGGTTTCGGATCGCTGATAGCTTGGTTTTTGGGACATTTGAGACACTCCAGGCAATAATCCGGTCACTTTTGAGTCTGATTCAAGTCCGTCTACTCCATAGGTAACATATGAAATCTCATCATAGAGGTCAGGAAAACCTGTGCTCACACATGCGCAATGCATAGAGTCACAATTTTATTCGGGCTATACAAACACTATATCAGGTTTAAATTTCCAATAATAAATATTCTATTTTAGTTTTTCTTTTAGAGTTCATTCTAATTTATTTAACATTCATATTTCTATAATATGAAACTAATGAGTCATTATAACACATAGTTACAACCTCAGAATAAATAAATTAAAACTCTAAAACAAACGAACTAAAATAGTAATGTTTAACACTTAAAACAAACATTATGTTTAACAAATAAACATACACAATGTTTAACGAATAAACTTTCATTTATTAAAACTTAGTTCAACAGTGAATAAATAAAGAGATACGTACAACTACTAAAAGAAATGTTCTAAAAACACTCAGCATAAGAAGAACTCAAACCAACACAGAACTAATCTAATAAATCAAGTCCAAGACCCCACTGAGTGGTAATAGTCTAGAGTTAGTGGGTCCTCCTCATCACTAAAATCAATCTCCTCTATGGATTCGGAAATCAAATCCACCACCTCAATCCTCTTCGAGGTGACGGGGATAAGCTCTGTGAACCTGACATAAAGATCCAACAGGTCCAAACGCATCCCCTCGGCACTCTCTATAACAGTATCGAGGCAGGGACGTCTAATCTCCTTATTATTCCTAAGTAACATAGACCTAGGAAATCAGGCTACCTTAGCTCTCTGTATGAGAATATGTTCAGTACAAACACCTTACACTGATTCATATACTCCTCTCCACAGACAAATTATCAATAGAATCTACGATTTTATCATATTCCATATTGCCACCATACCAAAATTTATCAAAACATCTTTCGTGAAAAGCTCTTTTCGCGAAAGCTAGCATTTGAAATTGATCTGTGCCAGCTGAGAAACCACCTCTCTAAATGAGTTCTTGGATCTCTTCGTTCAACATATTGAACCGTTCCATAACTCCTATGATATCCCTTTCCTCTAACGGAGGATATCGCTTAGAGAACAGCTGTAGTTCTAGTTTTTGTATCATACTCGCCTCCTCTTGAGACTGGATTTGTCTCGGACGTTGCACAAAGAATGCCATTCCTATAACACATATAGGAATAACAAAAAAACTAGTCACTAATCAAGAATAATCAGTATAATAATATACAATACATATACTAAAACATTTCTTGATGCATAAAATCAATATTTATACACAATAAATCATACTGGAATTTTTAGGAGCTTTTAAAACACATTTTAAGTATTTATACATAATAAATACTATTTATTTTGGCTTAATTCAATCATTAAAACTATTGAACGAATTACAAGAATTCTCCAAAATATACCAAAAATTCAGAAAAATGTAAATTTTAATTTGGTGGAAAACATAAAAATTTTTGGACACCGGAAGACCACTCACGCTCCAACATGCGCCGCCTAGAGGGCTGGCCACGCGCCACCACTCGGGCCATGCTTCTGGCGTATGTTGGAGAGAAAAGGTTGACTTCAGTGACACGTGGCGTAATCTGAGTGGTGCTGACGTGTCAGACATGCCATGTGTCAAACTTTTATTGGTCCAATCCTGACGCAGATGATGACGTGGCATTGATGCGTGGTGATGATGACGTGGTAGTCAAACACAGTCATCGACATGTGTCACAACATCATTGGTTCACGTTGGCGTAATCATTTCCATGTAATCGCCACGTCAGACAAAGCAGTTATATGGGTGTTTATTAGGCACCACGTGTCGTCCTCTGATAGGTTTGACCGTTACGAAAACGGTTGACTTTTACACATGCCGTTCAGTAATTGGCCGGTTAAAATTCAACCGTTTTGCAACTGTCCAATAACCGTTTGACATGTGTTAGTCGTTTTTGGCCAACCAATCATAGAATGCCACGTGTCTCAATGTTATATAACTTTATATATAAACACTCACTGGAATCCCAGTCTCACCAGCGGGAAGTGAGGTCCACCGCCGGCCTTCTGGTGCTCCAATGAATGTGAAATTTTACACCCTAACTCAATTTTTCATGTTGATTCTAGTGGTGTACCCAGAATTACAAAATTCCAACAAAAATTTCATGTATTACATTGTTAAACGTATTTACGGTATGATTTCGACCGAAAACGACATATGAATCAAAAACAAATTCAATAGAACTCATTCTCATCGCAGATCAACCAGGAATTATAGATTCAAACACATCAAACTATAAACCTTAGGCTTTGATACCAATGAAAACTTTAATTAACTAATCCGTAAACAAAAACAAGGACTAACCAGTCTATCTTGCGGAAATCTCGTTTACGGAACTTTCGAGTGCCATAGGTTGGATCGTCCTAGTTGCCTTTCCCACGTATGTAGTATTACATAGGATACGGACTATCTCCGTGAGTTCTGCCGAAGAACGAAGATGGAAAGTGTTTGTTCAGGAAATTATCGAGACGGATTCGATTTTCTGGTTATGGATATTACATATGCCAAAAGTTTCCAAAACTGATATGGATTGGGGTATTTATAGAGTTAGAAAGTAACCACCGCTAACTCCCATAACTTCCTTCATGTTTATCCATTTCAACCAAATTATACATTTGGTCCCTGTAACTTAACACATATTACAGTTTAGTCCCTGTCAATCCAACAAATGTCATGGGCGGACCGAAAACCAACATTAATTAACTCCAATCTCAGCAAAATGATATTAAAATATTTGTATTTATACAATTAACAAATTGATAGAGATTTTAATTTAAATACATGATGCTTTTGTTAATTTGAAAAAAAGCAATTCAAAATGTTAGTTTTTATTTTTATTTTATTTTCGCAATTTATTTTATATATATATATATACACACTTCATAAACGAAAAAGCTATTAGTAAACTATTCTCATATTAAGACTGTCAAATTCATATTACAACACAATTTACATAGTCAATTATTTTGACATGAATATTATTTTCATTGCATTTTTAGTAAAATGTTATCAAAATCTAATTAGACTATCCTATTCGACTGGTTCACCGTCAATCGACCATTGGTTCGATCAGTTTATATACAATCTCGATTTTTCATTTAAAACTAGTTCGATTGATAGTTGAACTGATAAACCAAGCTAAGTGAACTATCGATTGAACTGTTAATTGATTAATTTTTGTAATAAAATTAATTAAACGATATTTTCAGAAATTAAATATCCGGTTGAACCGATCAAACAGTGAACCAATAAAAATCAACGTTATTAAATATCCGGTTGAACCGATCGAACAGTGAACCAGTAGCCTTATCGGTTCATTATCTGGTCCGGTTTTAATAACGTTGATTTTTAGCAAATATAATCATGTGAACATATTGATAATATAACATAATTATGACATGATAATCCATTTTGACACCCTTATTTCATAGCCAATCAAGGATAATTGCAAAATGTTTTTGTGAAATCTATATATATTTGAAAAGAAGATCTCACACCTTTTTTGTCTCCCCTATTGAAATTATCTCATTCATATTTATCTTGTTTCTTGCATTTTAAGTTTTTAACTCCAGTTATTCAATACAATAATATACATATATGCATCATCTTTGCAACCAATAATTTAATTCATTTATGCAAAATGCATTAAGTTCATAACGGTGGTTACAAAGTTTTAAATATTTTGCAATTTACCCCCTTCATGATTTTGTAACTTACTTTGAAATTTTCACTATAAAAAGGAGCTTGATGCTTTTATTTTTTTTTTCATACACCAGAAAGCTTTGTTCTCCTCTCCAAACCTTTTACTTCTCTAAGTTTTCTCGGCAATTGTAGTTCTGTTGTTCCAAAGCTTCAGCCTTAAATGTACGATTCTGAAGCTTGTCGTATTAACCTTCTATAGTGAACAACATTATGATTTACACCTTTGTCTCGCCAGAAATTCACTTTTGTACGTGGAGCTTCAAAGTTTGTATCTTCCTCTTTTATAATCATTGTAATAATTCCATTTAGTATACACCACGTGGAAAATTTTTAATAGTGGAGCGTTCTAATATTTGTTGATTATATTGTTGCAAACACATAAACAAACACACATATATGAAAACAAGATTACAGGTCTTTTCTTTCTCTCCTAATTGGCATCCATAAAAAACTTTCTTTCTATTTTTGTAGACTTTTCAAAATTTTAAAAAATCATTTATCAATTTTATTTAAAACTCATAACTGTTGTTAGAGACATCAATGATCATTATAACTCAAAACAAGATTTAAATGATAAAAAATGTAAGTTACATATTTGAAGTGTATATATACCTTGAAGATTATAATGATTTCTTTTATTGGAAGTGTATATATACCTTGAAGATTATAGTGATTTATTTATTAAAAGTATATATATACCTTGAAGATTATATTGATTTCTTGGTTTCATATGAAGTCTAGTATAATTTGATGCACTTAGTGTTGTATTCTAGAGAAAATATTTGTTTGTAAATGTTTGGTTTATTCGATGATACAGAAGATGGAAAAACAAAAGTTCAATTCTGATGAGAAAATGAAATCAGTTGGAGATTCTAGTGTTGCTAGTTTGGGTTTTGGTAATGATGTTGCTGGGGGTTCAAGTTTTCAGATTGATAATAAAAGGAAAGCTTTAGAAGGTAACGGTAGCTTGTTTTGGCACAATTTACAACATGCCAAGGCACATAAGAGAAACTTGTTTCAAGAGTATTACAATCCTAGAGTGATATAAACAGAGAGAGCATAAGAAAGATCAAAAGAAAGGAGGATGGGCTAAACAACATGCTCATTTGGCACAGGAAATTCTAGTGTAGGAAGTTCAGTGGATCTAAGTCATGAAGAACCTCCATCAGATTTGAATGTAGATGATTCAGAAGGAGGTGTAGAAGTGCATGACTAAAGTTGTAGCTCCATCTGAGTTTGCAAATTTTGTACACAGTTGATTTTATCTTGAGTTTTAGTCAATGCTCACAAACGAGATATAATGCTAAAAGCTATAAATAAATTCGAAAAGCAGTAAATAGATTCAGGAAATCTAAAATATACAAACAAACAAATGACTACCCTAAGGGATGCAGTTATATAAAAGGGATTCGGGGTATAAATTATGCCTATATACAAGTATTTAAAAATGGAAAGGTAGACATTCACCTAACCTAAAATACATCTACCTGCAAAACAAAGTTAGTATAGATAAATATATATACACGTAGGACTCAAACAGACTTAGAATTGGGATTTACAATATCTCAAGACGTGAAATGGGGAAAATCGGGAAATTTGATAAATTACCCGATTTGACCTGGAGAACATTTTGCAACTCAGTTTGGATGGGACTGGAAATTCATTTAAAAATCAATTTGTCCAATTTAATATAACACATACAAAAATGGGTTGGTTTTCAAGAAACTGATGTTGCTATCGTTGTACTGGTTTACAAAAAATTAATACAGAAATTAAATAAACACGGAATATAAATCTAGGTCTAATTGATATGCAAAAATAATAAAAATTCATAAAAATCAATTCTGGAATTAAAACTACAGCCATGCGGTTATTAAAACATCCATACGGCTATAGTTTCAAAAGAATTAGAGAAATCGCTAAAATTTGAAACAAACTACAGCTATGCGGCTGTTGTAATAGTCGTATAATTCTGGTTCGCCAGAAAACAGAGAAAAAATTAAAATGATGTAATGCATAACAAATCAATCCAGAAAGCTGTAAATGAGTTTATGGCCTTTCAAAATTACCTTTTAGATGTCTCTCCAAGGTTCAATTTGACAAAAAAATCAGTTCATAAAGCTTGAATTCAGATTTGCAATTGAACTTCAATTTTGAAACCAAACTTTTTGAACTCCAATTCAATCCCAATTCTTCAATTCCAACAATCAATAAGTCTCTGAAGGCTTAAGGATTGGTTTGGATGATGATTTTAGTGTCTGAATCATGGATTTTGTGTCTTTGATTCTTGAGTTTGCTTTTGAGAATTTGAGAATTTTTCCACTTTGCTTGCTTAATTTTCTATTAATGTTGTTAATCCCCTTTTTATTTTCTTTTGTGTTGTTCTTGTAAGATCATATGATCTCCCTTCAATCCAAAGATCAAATCTCGTAATGGGATTTGATTTGTCAACTCCATAATTGAACAATGTCTTCTCTATGTAAGGCTACTGCCACTCATCAACATCCGTATAGCTCTTGATCAATATCCATGTGGATGTCCATGCAATAACCGAACGGTTATTCCTTCATCCATGTAGATGTTGTCCTTTTTTGCCCTAATTTTTCAGATTTTTCTCGGTTTCAAGTTTCAAATTCATTCAAATCCGATTTTTTGCTTCTCGAATATATTCTCATAATGAACAATAAAGACAAATATTATTTATTATCCTATCATCATTGAGATCGGGAAACCCGGTGCTCACAATAGCATTCTCAACTTAATAGCTCAGTTAACACATGTTCTCTCCTTGTGAAGTTCATTTAGATGTTGCATTACATATTCTTCGATATTCGGAAGGCAAATTATAGTTTGGTATTTTGTATTCAAAGCAAACAAACTTGAGGCTTCATGGATATTGTGATGCTGATTGGCAGCTTGCAAAATTACTAAAAGGTAATTGATAGGCTATTGTTTTTTCTTGGGGAAAGCTTTGATCTCCTGGAAAATGAAAATACAAACCACAGTGAGTAGATCTTCGACTGAGATAGCTTGTGGGCTTAAGTGGATCAATTACATCTTGAATGAGTTTCAGGCACTAGTTACATTACCTATATCACTATATTGTGATAATATAGCTGCAATCTTCGTTGCTACCAATCCAGTGGACCATGATCACACTAAGCATTTTGATGTTGATGTGCATTTTGTTCGACAGTACATTGAAGATGGTTTTCTTATCACACCTCATCTCTCCACCAAACAACAACTTATAGATATGTTTACTAAACCTTTAATTACTTCCTGTTCTTTCCAAGTTTGGCATTGTTTCTTCACTATTACCAACTTGAGGGGATGTGAAGAATAATATTTAACTGTGTTTAGTTGAAGTTGGATTAACTCACTAATTCTGCTATAAGTAGTTTCACTCTCATAATGAGCTAATGGAATGTAATTTGATTCTTATTAATAATGAGAATTTTTCTTCCTTTTCTTTCATTCATCTTTAATTTGTAAATAAGTTTATAGCTTATTGGTCGTGTCATTTAATATTTTTTAAAATTTAAATATTTTAATAATTAATTATTTTTAATTGTTTTAATTTTTATATCAACTTTATATATTTTATTGACTTATACAAACAAGTGAAACGATCATAGAAATATTATGGTAAAATTATCCTGGCCCACTGGATTACTTTCTAATAAATTATTGGGTAAAAAATTTATCCATGTGTCTTTACATAATATACTAGTCAGTCTCTAACATAACTATATAGTCCATAAGCTTTGTCACTATCAACTATTTAGTCCTTTTATTAGAATCAATTATCAAATTAGACTAAAAATACCAAAAATATCTTTTATCCTAATTTATAATTGTAAAACATATATCTTTATTCCTAATTTTTTTCTCACATGGTTCCAATATTACCAATATTAATTAATTTATTAAATTTAATACAATTATATAAATTAAACTTTTGGTATAGAATTCATTTCATTAAAATAAATAAATAAATAAATATTTTTAAAATATAAAATAGGAGTAAAACTTTATAAAATTGGAAACATGAACATTTTATGAATAACATTAAAAAAATTTTTTTGAAAAATTATCAAGATTTATATGTACATTTATTGTTGGTTTAAAAATATTATATTACACTGACAAAGAAAATGATAAAAAAATTTAAGAGAATAAATGATAGAAAATTTTTATTTTCAAACTAACATATACAAATATAAAAACAAAAGTGCACACGTAGATATTACCAACAATTTAATATAAGTATTCTAATTAAATTAGAAGATATGTTGTTTTAATTATAACTAATGATAATTTTATACTTTTATATATAAAACTAGATGTAACGATTAAATAGTTAATTAAGATAAAACTTAAGAATTCTAAAATACATAAATGGATTAATTAATGTAATTTAGAAAATCATAGAAGCTAATAAATTGTTTAGTGTAAGGGTAGGAATAATACAATGAAATAATATAATAACTAAAACAATAGGGGAAGGCCCGCCGTGGAAACAAATTCAAACACGTCAACGTCGGCGGCTGCAAAAAAGTAGAAGGTTCCGTTTGGATTAGAAGAGATGAAAGATTGAACCGAAAAGAAACAAAAGAAGGAAATAATGGAGACATTGAATGAGGATGAAGAGTACAATTGGAGAACAGTGGAACTGCCATCGTTGATCCCAATAGTAGCAGAACCAGAGCTAGATAGGGAATCAGGAGAAAGAAGAAGAGGCAGAGATATAATCGTAGCAATTGATCATGGTCCCAACAGCAAGCATGCTTTTGATTGGGCTTTGATTCATCTTTGCAGGCTTGCTGATACCATCCATCTTGTTCATGCTGTTTCCAGTAAATATCTCGTCTCATCTCCATCTCTTCTGATTAATTATTTTCAAAATCGGGTGTATTCAATTTTGAATTTGATTGGTTTTTGTTAATTAGGTCTGAATAATAATATAGTGTATGAGATGGCCCAGGGGCTTATGGAGAAGCTTGCTGTTGAAGCTTACCAGATTTCCATGGTACGTGAAAATTTATTCCCTTTTCTCTCTTCTGCAGATTTTCAATTTGAGTTTTGGTTTATTTGAGAGCCAAGCTGTAGCTTTGATATTTCAATATTGGTAAATGGAGTTGTATGGAAAAACGCAGAAACATTTATGGTAACTTAATTTCTTTTATATATATATATATAAGTTCTTTTGTCTCATTTGGCTTGGTTGATTTTGCTTCATGACCACCTAATGCTTTAACATTTCATATGATTCAATACAAGATTTTTTTTTTTTCTTTTTAAAGATCAGAACCCATTTTCAATATCTTACAAATTAAAAGATGATCAGTTTGAATGTGAAATTTTGGGTGCTATTGATTGGTTAACATAGAGCTGGATTCGGTGAAAGAAGTCTTGATTTCAAT
Organism: Euphorbia tirucalli; assembly: GCA_039660915.1. Lineage (NCBI taxonomy): Eukaryota > Viridiplantae > Streptophyta > Magnoliopsida > Malpighiales > Euphorbiaceae > Euphorbia > Euphorbia tirucalli. The sequence goes on along the minus strand of CM077639.1, from coordinate 54,784,515 downwards.
ATTTGATTTTGTTTTTGAATCCATAACATCAGGCATCCTTTGGAATCCTGGATTGGGTTCTATTCCCATTTTTGGGGCCTGACATATTCGGCCGCTATTTGGTATCTATCCTATTGATTTGGTTCTTTTAGTATATACTCTATAGAAATTAAGAATATTTAGTACTTCACCTGTATAAATCAAGAATATTTTGATTCTTAGTCAATTATCACTATCACTATGATAACTTCCATAATAATTGCTATTTGTAATAGAAAAATTTATTCTTCACTACTACTCTTTCAACCACCGATATCATCAATTTCATCGATTCCACTCTTCAAATATTAAATGCTCTTGATTCATATGGTTCAAGTACCAAAAAGATCAACCCAATAGGTTAGGTACCAAATAGGCAAATTGGGGATCGATCATACCCAAAAAAGTCTAGAATGCCATTGTGAACCTTGATTCCATAGATGGTGAAGAATTTACAAACTAAAATAATCCAGTTATAGTGAAGCTTATGCATATATTCATTTTGATTGTATGGAAATAAATAGGTAAAGACTGTTGCTCGTGTAGTAGAAGGGGATGCAGGTAAGATAATTTGCAAAGAAGCAGAAAGGTTAAGGCCTGCTGCAGTCGTAATGGGTACCCGAGGCAGAGGCTTTGTTCAAAGGTACTCTCTTTCTCTCTTTTACATACCATTTTTACCCTTCTTTTTGGAAAAGTATTTGAAATCTGCAGTGAATTTTACTCTGTTTTTTTTGCAGTGTACTGCAGGGAAGTGTGAGCGAGTATTGCTTCCGCCATTGTAAAACAGCTCCTGTTATAATTGTTCCCGGGAAAGGTAATTTACTTTTTCAAATTTTGCAGGCTTTAGTTGTCAAATTGTATGTCATCTTGTTCATTTGTTTAATCTTCAAATATGTAGAAGCTGGAGATGAATCTTTGGTTGGATGGAATTAGCAGCATTGATCATACTAAAAGAAATTAAGGTAGAAATTTATATATAGCTATAGGATGCTGGATTTGACTTCATGAAATTTGTGTATTTAATGTTCTTGTAACAAATTGATTTATTGGATCTCTGATTAGAAGATGCTTTATTGTATGATTTTCTTTTTCTACAAGTCGTAGCAATATTTTATTTGATTGGGATATGCAACTTCAAATTGATTTCTTCTTCTAATTATGATTTGACTACAAGCTGTAAGCTATGGATGAATGGATGTGTTCTATGTCGCACGGATATGGAATTTGAAACGGAAATGAAAATTGATATTTGTAAAAATTATAGGAAACAGAAACGTGTGTGAAACGTATAAGTAATAAAATTATCTAGGCTAAACTTATAAATTTAAAAAACTATAAGATGCATTTATTTAGTACTTTTATATATATACAGTAAAGATAAATATAAGTCAAATAAAAGAAAAGGAATAAATTTTTAATTTTCTACTTAAAAAAAATGAGTTTTTAATTTTTCAAAATTACATAAATATGACCCGAAACATTCTTTACAAGTTTTTGAGTCGGAAACATGGAAACAAAGAAACGCTTCAAAGTTAAAGTTTACGTACAACATAAGATGTGTTAACTTAGAAGCTGCTTGATTAAGGTATAATGTAAGCAATTCTTACACTTCTCCAAGTTATTGGCAATTAATGTTCTTAGGCCAACTCCAAAAGTGCTCAAAATTTAAAGATTTCCTTATTTTGGAGTAGAGTGGCAATCCAACCCTGCTCCAAATTCTATTCAGTGGCAATCCAACCCTACTCCAATTTTAGAGCGGGACTTTGGCAATGTCGGCTTAACCATAAAGCCATTAAAGTAAGGACTTTTGGCCCCATATTTTTTAAAGTTGCAAAATTTTGAATTTTTGTTAAGCACGATTATTTAGTATAATATAATATTTGTTGTTAATTCAGTTAGTAAAACTTACAAGCTAAAGATATGTGTACATGGATTCGATACTAGAGAATAATTAAAAGGTCTTATTTTCTTATTGAAAATGCTTGAGTGTGTGTCAAATAAATTGCTATTGAGATGAAAGTAATTCATAGAAATAAAATGATTTAATAAAAACATGATATGAAAGTGTTTTCATTCTCTAAGAATCTTTTAAAACTAATTATTTCTTATACATATTAGATCAGGCTATTTAATTAAGAGAAATTGTCATAAATACCCTCATTTTGGGCTTTGTTTTTGGGCCTTACGTTTTCATATTTACTTAAATACGTGTTTCTCTCTCTCTCTTTTTTTTTATTTTTATTTTTTACGTTTTGCAGTTACTCTTTCCTTTTTTACACTTTTCATCTGTTTTGTTTATCTTTTTGTATTCACGCATTTCTATCTCGTGGTTTTTGATTGGTGTAATCGTGCTCTCGATTTTTCTTCTTCCTACTTTCGTTGTTGATCATCATTTCCTTTTTTGCGATTCTCATTTCTTTGTGGGGTTTTGTTTGCTTTGCGATTTTCTCGTCATTTTTCTGCATTCTTAGGTATTTTTTTTCTTTTCCTGTGTTTGTTTGTTTTTCATTTCTTTTTTGTTGTTTTTTTCTGTGGTTTGTGTGAGCGGACGACCTTTTTTTAATAGACGGGACACGGCGAAGCAAACCGGGGGTTCTGGTGTTGTTTTGGAAAAAAACGGGTTTTGTTTATCTTGATTTAGGGAAATCGTTTATTTGTTTTGAAATTCGTTTTGTAGAAAATGTTTTTCCCAATTTATTACTTAAAGACCTCGAAACCTAAATTTCTAGATCAGTGACAGAGTCGCCACCCGGATCAGCTCATCCGGGAAATTTCGGTATAGCTCCCTACCGAGCGCAGACTACTATATCTAATCCAGAGATTCAGGATTTGGGCAACTTACCTACTTAACCTCTAGCTTGTATTCGATTTATGATTCTTATTGCCATATTTATTCAATTCATTATCTTTTCTCTACCTAATTCGTTTATTTTACTAGCCCGTGCTCAATCAAGATGCATAAAATAAATTGCAAAAAGATAAAGCATACATCCAAAATATACAAGAAAATAGTAGAGGCTGATTATACAACCCAATCGAATAAAAGATAAAAACCCTCGTCCTCACTTTACAAGCGCCTAGGATACAAGCAGATCTAAAAATTACAACCGCCTAATTTACACGGAATAGATCTAAAAATTACAACCGCCTAATTTACACGGAATAATCTATTAATTACAGTAAAAATAATAAAAAGAAAAATAAATGCTGCAGAACAAATGGTTAGCACAATTTATATTGCACAACACAAATGGAACTCAAATAGGACAGAATTGAGATTTTTTGGATCAGGGGCATACATTTAGGGGGTAACCGGATCGACCCGACCGGTCGGACCGGTTAGACCTGGAAAACAGTTTTGAAACGCCCTGTAGATTTTTTTGCTGGAAAACGATTTTTGAAAACCATTTGGCTCGGTTTCATGCAAATTTCCGTTTAGCGGGTTGGTTATCCCTAAACTCAAAGGTCCGTTCGTGTGGGTTTCCTAATTCAACCATCCATCTAGGGTCCGGAAAACGATAAACACACCAAAAATATTTGTGAAAATATTGATTTGCTTGTTTTCAATATTTTCCGAGAATTTTATAGGGTTCGGGGGTCCGCTAATGCTTGACTATTGATCCGATTTGGATAGAATAACCCCGGAACTCAGGAAATAAAACCCCAGATAAACTGAAAACCCCAATATCCGTATGTACAAAAATCCAAGAACCAAAATATTACAACATACGGATGAATTTGGGCCGACAATGTTCACAACAGAATGCTTAAAATGGAAAACGGACTGTTTTTGGTCGATCGGGACAGACCGGGAATCTGTCCCGTAGAACAGAGCCGGCCGGCTTTGTTCATCATGAACACAGCCGTACGGCTATGGTGGGCAGCCCAGTTTCCGAAAATCACAAAAATGAAGAAAACGCACGGAAAAGGCAATGCAAACAGGTTTAAGGCCTCTCAGAGTTTACCTTGATGTTGTTTTGATGCTTTGAACGTCAAGAAATGGATTGAAAACTTAGAATTTGTCCTGGGAGCTCAACCGACCGAAAACTGCAACTCGATCCGAAACACCTCGAAACCAATCCGAAATGATCCCAAATCAATGAGTAAAGGTTGTGGGATTTGTTATTGATGTTTAAGGGTTGGTTTTAAGTCTTGACTTTGGTGTTTTTACGTCCTTAAGCTCTTGGTCCCCTTGCTCTCTTTCTCTGCTCTCTTTTCCTCCTCTTTTCTTTATCTCTTTTTTTTTTTCTTTTTCTCTCTTTTTTTTTTCTTTTAAGAACCAGAGCCTTAAAAGGTCCTCCCCCCTTCTTTTCTCCTTCTCTCCTTTTATCTCATTTCAATCAATCAATAAATGAGCCGTCCAATCTCTGAATTTCCGCCCCTCTTTTCTTCTGCCAAGGCAAGTTGCTCTGCTTTGCAGAGCAACTTGTTTTGTCCACTAGAGCCGTACAGCTCTAGTCTAGAGCCACCCGGCTCTAGCTTGAAAGCTAGAGCCGTGTGGTTTTAACGAGAGCTGGGACAAAATTTCTAAAATCGAACGTGCGCCTTAAACCCTAGACACAGCTCGGGAGACCTTTTCGAGGATTTCAGATCGGGGATAGCTTGGTTTTCTGGACGTTTGAGATACTCCGAGCGACATTCTAGGCGTTTCCAAGTCCGATTCAAGTCCGTCCGCTCCACAGGTAATACAGGAGTTCTCATCATAAAGGTCGGGAAAAACCCATGCTCACAGGCTGCCCCTCGCAGGACCAAAGTCGGTTCATGGTCCTGGGAAGCCTAGATCGATTTGGTCTCATGACTGGGAGCGTGGTGAGAAGGGAAAAGAAGGAAACATACTTGGCATCCCTTGTTGGGGGTGTGGACTTCGGTCCCGAATTCAGCTCAAAGGGCGTTCAATTTTTGAGATCGGCCCATGGGGGCATTTGGTTTGTGAAATCGGCTCAGAGGCATTTGGCTTGTAAGGTCGGCCCAAAGGCATTTGGCTTTTGAGGTAGGCCCAGGGGGCGTTTGGTTTGTGAGGTCGGCTCAGAGGCATTTGGTTTTTGGAAGTCGGCCCAGAGGGCATTTGGTTTTTGAAGTCGGCCCAGGGGGCATTTGGTTTTTGAAGTCGGCCCAGGGGGCATTTGGTTTTTATAGTGAAAAGGGTCAATGAAATGCATCATCTCTCTTATATGGTGAAGAGGCAGCACGAACTGGAATATGGGTCTTCAATAGGCATTTCTTCCTCTTTCATATGGCAAAGAGGTTGAAATGGGTGTTCTTCCTCTCGTATATGGTGAAAAGGTCGAACAAAATGCACTGTCCCTCCTATGTGGCGAAGAGATAGCACGAACTGGAATCTTTTTTCAATAGGCATTTCTTCCTCTTCCATGTGGTGAAGAGGTTGAAATAACTGTTCTTCCCCTCCTATATGGTGAAGAGGTTGGAAAGGTGGAAACGTACCTGGCACCTGTTGCTGGGGATGCTGGCCGTAGTTCTAGGTCGACTCACTATGGTGGAGTGTGCCCGTGAAGATTGATACAAGAGTCCGTATTTATTCCTTAATCGACGATTTTGGAAACAAAAATTTTTGCCCCTTCGATCAAGAATAAATATGGCTGAGTTGTTTTACTACCAGAACTTGTTTAAGGCAATAAACACCCTTCTTAGAAGGAGTGAGAAAGGAAAAGGAACGTACCTGGCATCCATTGCTGGGGACGCCGGTCGTGGTTCCAAGTCAACTCGCTGCGGTGGAGTGTACCCGTGAAGAATGATATAAGAGTTGTTTTGCCCCCAGAACCTATTAAAGGCAAGAAACACCTTTCTTAGAAGGAGTGAGAAAGGAATAGGAAACATACCTGGCATTCGTTGCTAGGGATGCCAGCCGTGGTTCCAAGTCGACTCGCTGCGGTGGAGTGTGCCCGTGAAGAATGATATGAAAGTTGCTTTGCCCCCAGAATCTGTTAAAGGCAATAAACACCCTTCTTAGAAGGAGTGAGAAAGGAAAAGGAAACGTAATTGGCATCCGTTGCTGGGGATGTCGGCCGTGGTTCCAAGTCGACTCGCTGCGGTGGAGTGTGCCCGTGAAGAATGATACGAAAATTGCTTTGTCCTAAGAATCTGTTAAAGGAAATAAACACCCTTCTTAAAAGGAGTGAGAAAGGAAAAGGAACTATACCTGGCATCCGTTGCTGGGGATGCCGGCCGTGGTTCCAAGTTGACTCGCTGTGGTTGAGTGTGCCAGTGAAGAATAAATAAAAGAGTTGTTTTGCCCCTAGAACCTGTTAAAGGCAATATAAACCCGTCTCGGGGATTATATTGGTGTGAACAAAAACTGTGATAATTGGAGAATTGTCATACCTGAGATTTGGAGCCGTAGGGCTCTGATTCGCATGCTATGACTCTGAGGGTGCCCCTGGATTAAATCATTTCCGCTTTAGTTGTCAAATCCCAACTCGGGACGATCCAATGATGGTGATGAGTACCTCAACAATATTTGATGCAAGAGTGCATATTTATTCCTTGATCGATAATTTTGGAAACAAAAATTTTTGCCCCTTCGATCAAGAATAAATATGACTGAGTTGGTTTGATGCATGTATGCGTGAATGTGTGTATGATTCGAGTGCATGCACATATGCGACATGATGTTTATGCTACTATGTCTGGTATCTGTGAAATGCTGGGGAAATGAACTCATGACTTTCGATGATCTTCTGTGGGGATTTTCTTAGCTGGGGATTTTGATTCGGTAGGGGTCATCTTAGCTGGAGACTCCACCAGGGATAGACCGAGGATCTTAAGGGATCGTTTTAGCTGGGGACTCCACTAGGGAAACTCGGACCCATTTAATCCTACTGGGGATCTTGTTGGAGACCCTGCCTTAATGGAGATTGACTTAGCTGGGGACTCTATTGGGGATTTTGATGGAGACTCTGTGGGGAATCCTGGCCCATTTAAGTTTTGTAAGAAGTTGTTCATGCTGGGGATTCTGTTTACCCTGAATTCCGTTCATTTCATATGGCCCAATTGAGACCAACAGATATTTCCTCCCAAGTAGGGATGTGCTTCTAGGTTGATCTTGCTGGGGACAACTTTGCCGGGGATGATCCTATTGGGGATGGTACGACTAGGCCAGGAGTTGCCATTTGTAACAATTTCATTAGAGTTGCCGTGGGTTCGAATGCAATGACCCACTAATGGGTGTTTACATGTAATGGCACGCTGTATGCAATATGAACACCTAAACGAAAAATCAAACATGCTTAATATCATTATAATGACATCAGAATGAGTATGATAGGGACATCAAAAGTGACTCTGACTCTAAACGTCACTCTTTTCTTGTTACCAACACATCCTTTCAGTTTTTCGTGTCGAAAATTCTCTCTTGGGGAATAATTGTCTTCGTTTTTTTATGGCCAATTCTTCGTGAGCACTCCAGCCGAGTAGATTTTGACGCACTGGCTTGTCTTAGGATTGAAAAGTGCGCCTCAACATGTTTGTTGAGGATTACGAAAGGATTGTTCTTGATGATGCTTTAGGGTTTAGCATTAACATGCCCCTTGTGTTAGAGGTTTGTGTTTGGATGTTTGGGTGTAAGATACTTCATCAGATCTGGTTTGCTACATGCGACAACCTGTACACGGACATTGATATGCAATGGCATGACGCATGCATATTGAACATCAAAACAGAATATGAAACATTTATGATATGATGAATTTGAATGCATTAGGAAAATCCAACCTGTGGCTCTGGTTTGACCTATGTCCCTTCATGCTACCAATATGTCCTTTCGGTTTTCCATATCGGAGGGATTTTTTTTTGGACTTCGTTGGGGACATGTTAAGGGCAGGTCACCAAGGTATACAGCAGATCATTGGATGGAGTCGCCTTTGTGAGCAGACAACCTGAGATGGAGTCAATTAACCATTGGATTCTCCAAGGGTCTGAAACTGTATTCATGTTTTCAATTCACCCCAGATTCCAGTTCATGCATAGTCTCCAAAAGTGGGAACAGCTTTCAGTCCTTCAAGATGTGGCCTGATTTAGAATGACTTGAGTTAATTATGGTTTCCTCATGTCTGTCAACCATAACAGCTCCGTAGCAAATCACACCATCTTTAGGAGGTGAAGGGAACACTGGTAAGTAGTCACTTTTATTGCAGCTGAACACTGAGTTCTCGGAATGGTTGGTAAATGCAACCTTCCCCTGAATATTAGCACAACAGGCTTTGCAAGTCTTCCTGTTGATTGGGTTCATCCCATCCATGATTGTTGAAAGCTTTGTAAAACCTAGTTGCTCCAACACCGTTGGTGAAGTTTAAAGGGGTGAGTGTTAGTCTTCTCCTTTCCCTTTCACATTTTGCTTAACAGAACCCTTTGTACCATCCTTTGCTAGGTTGAATGTTACCAGCGGATAATCATCCCTTCTCAAAGTGCCCCACCAGCTACTCTTTCCCCTGAAGTCTAGTATAGGCTATAGTGCAGACATGGCTGGAGTGGTCATCTCTTATTATGAGCTGCTAGCTGAAGTTGGTATGCGGCTTTTGGGTTTGTGAAATTTACAAATGCATACCTTTTGTTCGCCTTGTCTTTGAAAACAAGAGGAAGGCATAAGAAATCAAAGGTTGACACTGATTCCTCATTGTTACTATCATTCTCTTTCATGCAGTGCTCATTCAAGAGTTCACCAATAGTTGTTTGCGCATATGCAATCTTCTGCTCAGCTAAAATAGACTTGTATTCAGATCCTCTCTCTGTCATGAAATCAAAGCCTTTCCTGTCGTTTGAGGATGCAAGGTAATTAGTCTAGGAGTTTAGGTTGAAGGGAAGTGGTACAAGATAGAAAGAGAATCCCCGATCTGGCATAGGTTAATGATAAGCAAAGACTGATTGAGGCAGTGCTGTAACCATCTGCCCCATCGCCTTTTTGGTGATAGGATGATGCAACAATTTCTTGTTAGAAGCCATTGATGGTGGAAAATGAGGCTTTACAGAATTAGTTCAGGGAAAAGGATGAATAGGGGTTTCATCAAACAAGTGTTGGTAGTTTGGTGGTTCATTTGTAAACGGAAGACAAAGGGTGTTGAAGGTATGGAAGAGATTGGAAAAGGATAGTGCTTTGGGTTTGAAGACAGGAAAGTTCAAATCTTTCACAGATGAGAGGGAAGGATCTGACAATGAAGGAAATTGTGAGTTAGAGATTACCATTTAATGTTATGAGACACTCCAGTGTTAGCTATGACAGCCACGTATGAGAAGGAGAAAGACTCTTATCTGCACTGATCTCTCTCCCTTTTTTTTGGGGGGGGGGGGAACTCAGTCTAAGCCATAGCCACCTGTTGGTTCTCCTGCTGCATTCAAATCCATGCATGTCATGCGTGTTTAATATGTCTTTTTGGATGAATAATGCATGTGTAATGTCATGTACATATGAGTGTCACACGCACAAGATAATGTATGCATTACAACCAAAAACTGCATCAGAGTTTTACCAAATGATAGGTGATGAATCCCCAACAGGTTAGAGATTTTGGTGAGTTTGGAATTTTAGATTTAAGGTTTTGGCATAGGGTATTTCCTTAGATAAGGAATTAGGCTTGGGGCTTCATTTTAGAGTTTGATTCTGAGTTTCAATAATAGCTTTTGGCTTGGAATGGTTTGGGTATCATGTGTGCTATTCACATTGAAATTCTGGGGCAGGGCCGATAGCATCTTGCAAGGATTGTTGATTTGGATCAGCAAACAACTTCGCGGAGGTGGTGCCATCATATCATTTATTTATCTCACCTTTCAAGAGAGAGTTCGGTCAGGACCAGATTCACTTTTAGGTTCCCTACGGTATTCAGATTGATGTCATGCATTTTGATATTATGCATTTTGGATATGTCATTTTAGATGATCAAATGCATGCATAATGCCATGTATATGCAGTCACCACACGAGTAAGAAGATAACCAAATGCATTGCATTCAAGATGAGTTCAATACACCTTACAAACAAAAATGAGTCCCCTACAAAAAAGGAAGCCTCTAAGGGTATTGATTTCTTTGCATCTAATTATTCCCAGACTAGTCACTGTCTTGGCTTCAGTGTCGTTGCCCTACTCTTATCAGACTAGACCTTGTAGTTCTTCATCATATTCCCCTCCCTGGCAGGTTTGAGGAATTTCTTTGGCAGTCTCCCTATTTGCCCCTAGCTGCTTATTAGAGGTAAAGGGGACCCCCAACTTTCCTTCGTCGATGAGCTTCTGGATCCTCTTTCGCAGAGCGACACATTCATCGATCCGATGGCCTGCCATCACATGATAGCTGCAGTAGTTCCAATTTTGTTTTGGTGTTGGCCCCACATATGGTCTGACACTCTGCAGCAAACCCATCCTTCTGTTGGGATTCGTCACGGGAAACCGACCGATAAAAGCGGAAATACGCGTCGATTTCCTCAAATCCGGCCCAGGAGCTTAAGATGTGGAAATCAAAAACTTAAAGCATAAAAAGGAGGGTTTCAAAAACTCACCACAAAAGTCTCTCTAAGAGACGGATGCAGACTGCAGAAATCAAGTGCAGATTTCCTCCACCGATGCGTACACGAACGGCTCTCGGACCGAAACCCGTGCTAGCGACTCGGATGACAAGAAGAGAGGGAGAGAGGGCTGCTCACTTTGAGATTTATGGCTGTCCCTATTTCTTTCCAAAAGAAAATTCTATCTTTCCAAAAGATAGCACCAATAATCTCAAGTGTGCACCTAATTCTTACCAAAAGAATTAATTCATCAAGCTTGGCCAAATCTCTTTTCAAGAATAGATATATATCCCACGGCAAAGCAAGGTGAGTCTTTGCAGATTTTTTATTCTCTTTTCACTTAAAGAAAAGAAGATCAACACAAGGAAAGCAAAGTCCAACTTTGCTTCATCAAAGTCAAACCTATGACTCATCCATATGACTCACCATGCTAATGATGAAAAGAATGACTCATCCTCTCTTGCCAACAATAACATTCGGCCAAAAGAAGGATTGGTGATCCCACCTTCATCATTTCCTTACCATAAAGGAAAAGCAAGATGCAAGGTGGCAAAGTCCAACTTTGCCCCATCATATGTCCTACCAATGACTCACCATTCTTTCATTGGTCCATAAGAATATGTCATCATCATTTTTGTCCATAAAATGACTCACAATTCTTACTAATTCCATGCAAAATTTCGGCCAACATATCCCATTAAATGTAGACTTTATTCCTTTAAAAGCCCAAGCCTAATTTTAATCCCATTGTTTTAATTAATTGCAAATGCAACTTTAATTTAACATGTATGCATATATATATTATACCATATAATATATTACATACATTTAAATTAAAATTCATTTGCCCTAGTAATTTAATCAAGGGATTAAATTAGACATACATAAAATGAGATACATGTAAACCTATACATGTATAAGAATATTTCCACCTAGGAAATAATCCCATAAATTAATTCATTTAATTAATTATGAGAAGGCCAAAATAAATATTAATTATATCACTTTGATCAATCCAATTGAGTCATATAATATAATTAATATATCTCTCTCTCTTCAAACGTGTATACTCCAAGTACACACTTAATCCGACTAGTTAAAGTCCAGACGTTCAATGTGTACGATCCAATGGGCCCGTCTTTATGTTGGCAGTAGGCCAAGGCCCACAGACTACAGGCGGGCTCTAGCAAGCCACTGTAGCCCCCAATTAAGACGGAGTAAGCAGTCCAACTGAAAACGTAACCCTGTAGTTGGAACTTGTAAATCCCATGTCGCTGATATCGGTGTCCAACACAGAGGCATGGAAGTATCACCCTCCTTGTGTCTGGACCTTGACTTGATACCGAATGAACTGATGCTCACAAACAAGATCCAATCTTGTTTGGGTGCGGCCGCACACTTATCAGTAACATTCTTCAAGAGGCCGATGATATCGTCTCAGTGAATCACTGAGTGACATTCCCTTCTGCATATCCATAGTGCTGCCATGCTTACTGACACACCCGAACGTACCCGTACTTGGCACCCTTTTACAGGCCCGTTGGGCGTACACCAAAGTGTGCCACCTCGCATGCAGCACCATCATATGGTCCGGTCGAAGGACTTATACAAGTACTACACGAGAATCATTTGTGATACTATACCATGCAGATTCCCGTTAAGTGGATCAATCCAGTACCATGCCTTTTTGCATGTACCCATTAACCTAGTTGACATTCCATGTTCTATGACCGGTAAGACACCGCCATACAACCAGGCTAATGATAGTCTTTGGTTCCATTCATTCCCATGATTGGAACAGACTACGGATGACTTTATGGTCATATCGTTTTCACTATCCACAGTCTTACTGCCAAGTGCCTCACACTTGACAACATGGATATGGATATGTCCATTGGATACTCTATTTAAAATATAGCACAAGACATATAATAAATAGATTAATGCCTTTATCTCCTTGACACAAATTGTATAATACATAAAGTTTACATTAATGTACCAAATGTATCATACAAACACAAGGACCAATGCCTCGGGACTAGGGCATTTCCAACAATCTCCCACTTGCACTAGTACCTACTAGGCATGGGTCTAATCCCTATAGATCTAGTACAACCTTCGTGCATAGGCATAGCCAAGCATGTTGGTCAAAAGATCTGCGACATTGTCTTTGGTGTCCACTCTTTGCAATGAGATGTCACCCCCTCAGCGATTTCTCGCAATAGGTGAACCTCCCTGAGTTCGTGCTTCGTGTATATGTGTGACCGGGGCACATAGCTTGTGCAACAGCCCCGCGTTGTCACAGAAGATATCAACTGGTTCCCGGATAGTAGATACTATCCCCAGTTTTGTGATAAACTTCTTTATCCACACAGCTTCCCTAGCTGCTTCACACATTGCAATGTACTCAGTTCCTGTGATAGAAACCACGATGGTCTATTACTTGGAGCCTCTCCAACAATAGCACCACCATTTAGCATGAACATATACCTATACTGCGACTTATATTCATCCTGGCTGGTCTGGAAGCTTGCATCAGTGTACCTAGTAACTGACTGCTCTTCCTGACCCACATGGGCGACGTTAGGTCTTGTACATAGCATGGAGTACATGATTGATCCCATGGCTGAAGCGCATATAGGACCAATTCATGTTCTCCCTATCCTGCCCTGTCTTAGGACAGTACTTCTTGCTAAGTTTCAGCTTATGACCCATTTGGCAAGAAACCTTTCTTAGCCTGGTCCATGCTGAATCTTTTCAGAACGAAGTCTATGTACTTGGCCTGACTTGGGCCCAGAAGCCGATTGGATCTAACCCTGTAGATACTGATCCTTAGGATCGTCTCAGCTTCGCCTAAGTCCTTCATTGCGAAGCACTTACACAACCATTACAATTCCCTTGTAGTGTTGGTATGTCGCTTCGAATCAGAAGGATGCCATCCATATATAATACCAGGAAAGTTACTATGCTCCCACTAAACCTTTTATACACACCCTTAAAGGTATTGTCGGCCTATAGCTTATAGCACCATTTGCAACCTATTACCTTAACACCTGAAGGTGAATCAACCAGGTTCCAAACCTGATTACCGTACATAGATTGCAAATCCACCACCATGGCAGACAGTGGGCTAGCTATAGCCTACTAGTAGGTTTTGAGCTCCTCTTCGTCCAAGACAAAAGGAGCGTAATCATTACAAACAAAAACCGATGTTTCTCATGTTCCTGATGATCCCTACCAGACCTTTTAGGTCCTTGTGTGACCTGGGCTGGTGCTTCCCCTTTTGGAAGCTTCACCCTGGTCTCCGAGTTATCCTTTTCAGGAGTTTCTGAGCTTTGAACTTCCCTGAGTTCAACATCGCTCCCACTGTCTTTCTTGGAAAGAAACCCCTTTTCAAGAAGGACCCCCTTTCGCGCCATGAACACCTTGTTCTCAGCGGGGTTGTAGAAGCAATACCCTTTGGTTTCCCTAGGGTAGCTCACAAACAGGCAATAGTCGGTTTTGGGTGCTAGTTTTGCTCACAGTCAATTTCTTGACTTGTGCATAACAACCCCAAATCCGTAAGAAAGACACATTAGGCACCCTGCCCGTCCATATTCCAAATGGGGTCTTTTCCAAAGCCTTAGTCGGAGTATAATTGAAATTAAGAGCCATTGTCTTAAGAGCGTATCCATTAAAAACTTATTGGGAGAGATACATGACTCATCTTTTGAGCGGACCATGTCCAACAGGGTCCTATTCCTCCGTTCGGACACCCCATTCCATTGTGGTGTTCCTGGAGGAGTGAGCTATGGAACTATTCCATGCTCTCTCAAAATGAGTCAAACTATAGGCTTATATGCTCACCACCTCGGTCCAACCGAAAGGCTTTGATATTTCTGCCTAGTTGGTTCTGTACTTCGTTCCTTACACCCTTGAACCTATCAAGGGTCTCAGACTTATATTTCATTACATAGGCATATCCATTTCGGATGAAATCGTCTGTGAAGGAGACGAAGTATAGATGTTCACCCTTGGTTGCTATGCTTGTCGGTCCATATACATCTCAATGCATTAGGTCCAATAAGCTAGCGACCCTTTTAGCCTCCTTGCTAAAAGGTTCTTTAGTCATTTTACCTTATAAACACGACTCACATATATCAAGTGACTCCATGTCAAATGATCCTAGGATTCAAGCTATGTGAAGCCTAGCTATGCGCTTCTTGTTTATGTGGCCTAAATAACAATGCCAAAGGTAAATCGGATTAAGTTCGTTAGGCTTAACCCATTCAGTATGTATATTATAGACATGATTAGTTTCATTTAGATCCAGGATATAAAAGACATTATTTAACAGAGCTACTCCATAAAATAATTCTTTTCTAGATAAACCCTTTTTACTATTACCAATAGTAAATGTACATCCAGAAATATCCAAAAACTGAAACAGAAATAATATTCCTGTACAAAACAGGTACAAAATAACATAGTTTCAGTAACAAAACTAATCTACTAGGCATCATAAGCTGGTCCCGCTGATCTCTATGGCAGCAACCCTTGCTCCATTTCTGACCCGCAAGTCCACTTGTCCCGATCCCAGTGATCTCCTGTTCTTAAGTCCCTGCACATTCAACAAATGTGAGAACCACATCTAGTATCCAATACATAAGATGTTGAAACAGAGGTTAATGTCTATGACATATATACCTGATGAAGACACGCCCTGCGTCTTCCTTTTCTCTCCCAAAAGCTTGGGACACGATCTTTTCCAATGTCCAGCCTGCTTACAACCGAAGCAGACATCCTTGGAACAGGGCTTGGGCTGGGCTTTAGCCTTTTTAGCCTTGGCTTCCTTAGCCTTGGCCTTGGCCTTTGCCTTGCCCTTGCCTTTAGCAAAAGGAGGTTTCCCCTTGTTAACCTCAAGTACCGGCGGATTCTTCTTGATCGACAGTTCAGCGAGCTCAAGCATCCAATGCAGCTCACTAATAGTACGGTCCATCCCTTGCTTGTAAAATTTTAGGATGAATTGATCATAAGAATCCGGTAAAGAATCCAGGATCGTGCTAACTGCCAGCCCCCGTGAGATAGGAGTTCCGAGACGGGCTAAATTATCCAGATAGCCCTTCATCTTGAGCACGTGTGCACTCACAGATGTCCCGGCTCCCATCTTACAGCTGCGGAATGCCTTGTGAATCAGGTACCTTTCCTGATAAGCTTGCTCATAAAACATCTCGTTAAGAGTTGTCATTATAGCAAAGGCCTGATGATCCAAGAACTACTTTTGCAATTCAGGAACCATACTAGCCAACATCAGGCATGTCACATCCCGGTTATCTTTTACGTGTGCCAAGTATTCCTCTAGCTGGGCAGCCGGTGGATTACTACCCGTTGGCACAGCCGGTACAGGCTTTTCGAGCACATACTCTTTAGACTCTTGTCTTAGAACTTTCCTTAAGTTCATAGACCAGTCCCAAAAGTCAGGGCCAGAAAGCTTGTCCCATTCCAAGAAAGATCGCAGTGATAAAGTATCATTCGTAGCCATTGGTTTCTACACAGAAAAATTTACAAGTGTTAATAAAGGACTTAACTTGTTCTTCCCATATTATAATTAATAATGAATCGTGTTATTAATTAACTCGAGTTGTTGGGCTCATGGGCCGAGATCCATATTATATCAAGATATAGCCAGACGAGGGCCTGGAACAACTATACCCCAATTTTTAGGTAGGAACGCCGTCCAATCCCGACCTAGGGACTCTCGGTTTGATGGGTCTGTTGGCACTTACCCATCTGTGCTTAGGGCCAGGAACATCCTACTACCCATGCTAAGTCAAAACCTCCATCCAAGTGTTAGAGTAACCAATACTCCAACCCAATACAAAATGACGATACTCCAGTGCATCCAACGAGGGTTGGTCTACAGCTGGCCTATCCCCACTTCGAGTAGGTTATGAATGAGGGAAGCACTTTTAAGAGACTTAGTAATTACCTTTTGGTTATTAGATTCAATTAATAACGGCTTAGATGCATAGGCGGGTGAAATTGGGTTTGTACATACATTCTCACATGTAAATAAATAAAGCATAATTAAATAAAAATGAAATGCTATGGGCCAAAATTTACATCCTAATATAATTCTAGTAAACCTATACTAGAACGACATCAGGTGGGCTGCATCCTCATCCTTCTAGCACGCCAATCCAATCGGCTTCTTCTTCTTTACATAATTCCATAATAAACACATAAAATAAAATTACATAAAAGAAAAAACGGCGCGTAGGCCGTATTTACCAAAAGAATATTACAACCCGAATAAATAAGGCCCAAAACATCCATTCATGCACTTAATCATACATATACGTATCCAATACATACAATTTATAAACATGTTAAATGCATGAATTAATCCCATTTCAAATATGTCCATAGCCATTATTTTGAAATCGCCAAATTTTGGCCGATCATGGTTCTAAACCCGTGCGGGCTTTGGGCCTCCAACCCAGGCAAAATTGCTCCCAATCCAATTGGGAAACCATGAATTCCAAAATTAGCCGTCCGGGTAATCGTGCCAAGAAAACCCGAACCAATTTCAATTAACCGTATTTATTTCCAAAATAAATATCGCATGAACGAAAAATAAATCCATTCATAAAACATGCGCATAAAATTTCCAAAATTAAACACGCACAATTTAAAACAATTAAAATTCTAAAATCCCACGCGTATAAAAATTACCAAAATTTAAACACGCATATTTTTAAAATTTTAAATCCGGCCCGGCCCAAAAAATCCCGCCAAATCCGAAAACGGGCCCGGCCAACCGCGCGGGGAGGCTGCTGCCTAGCAGCAGCCCCTGCGGCCAGCAGCAGGCTGCTGCCTTCCCCACATGGCCCTATTTTTTTTTTTTTTTTTTTCATGTATGCATAAGAATAAAACCAATACATCAAGAATTAAATCAACAAGATTAAAGAACAAATCCAAGATACATATAATTAAATCCAAGATGCATAAAATTAAATTCAACATGCATAACATACAAAACAAATTGAAACATACACATAAAACCTAATATGCATAAACCTTTCAATTTGCAAAAACAAATGGGGAAAAATATAAAACCCCAAAACCGAAAGAATCCCGATCCATAAAACACCAATTTTAAAACACGGGATCCGCCAAGTTAAAGATTTCCACCGATCAAAAGCCCGCTCTGATACCACTGTTGGGATTCGTCACGGGAAACCGACCGATAAAAGCGGAAATACGCGTCGATTTCCTCAAATCCGGCCCAGGAGCTTAAGATGTGGAAATCAAAAACTTAAAGCATAAAAAGGAGGGTTTCAAAAACTCACCACAAAAGTCTCTCTAAGAGACGGATGCAGACTGCAGAAATCAAGTGCAGATTTCCTCCACCGATGCGTACACGAACGGCTCTCGGACCGAAACCCGTGCTAGCGACTCGGATGACAAGAAGAGAGGGAGAGAGGGCTGCTCACTTTGAGATTTATGGCTGTCCCTATTTCTTTCCAAAAGAAAATTCTATCTTTCCAAAAGATAGCACCAATAATCTCAAGTGTGCACCTAATTCTTACCAAAAGAATTAATTCATCAAGCTTGGCCAAATCTCTTTTCAAGAATAGATATATATCCCACGGCAAAGCAAGGTGAGTCTTTGCAGATTTTTTATTCTCTTTTCACTTAAAGAAAAGAAGATCAACACAAGGAAAGCAAAGTCCAACTTTGCTTCATCAAAGTCAAACCTATGACTCATCCATATGACTCACCATGCTAATGATGAAAAGAATGACTCATCCTCTCTTGCCAACAATAACATTCGGCCAAAAGAAGGATTGGTGATCCCACCTTCATCATTTCCTTACCATAAAGGAAAAGCAAGATGCAAGGTGGCAAAGTCCAACTTTGCCCCATCATATGTCCTACCAATGACTCACCATTCTTTCATTGGTCCATAAGAATATGTCATCATCATTTTTGTCCATAAAATGACTCACAATTCTTACTAATTCCATGCAAAATTTCGGCCAACATATCCCATTAAATGTAGACTTTATTCCTTTAAAAGCCCAAGCCTAATTTTAATCCCATTGTTTTAATTAATTGCAAATGCAACTTTAATTTAACATGTATGCATATATATATTATACCATATAATATATTACATACATTTAAATTAAAATTCATTTGCCCTAGTAATTTAATCAAGGGATTAAATTAGACATACATAAAATGAGATACATGTAAACCTATACATGTATAAGAATATTTCCACCTAGGAAATAATCCCATAAATTAATTCATTTAATTAATTATGAGAAGGCCAAAATAAATATTAATTATATCACTTTGATCAATCCAATTGAGTCATATAATATAATTAATATATCTCTCTCTCTTCAAACGTGTATACTCCAAGTACACACTTAATCCGACTAGTTAAAGTCCAGACGTTCAATGTGTACGATCCAATGGGCCCGTCTTTATGTTGGCAGTAGGCCAAGGCCCACAGACTACAGGCGGGCTCTAGCAAGCCACTGTAGCCCCCAATTAAGACGGAGTAAGCAGTCCAACTGAAAACGTAACCCTGTAGTTGGAACTTGTAAATCCCATGTCGCTGATATCGGTGTCCAACACAGAGGCATGGAAGTATCACCCTCCTTGTGTCTGGACCTTGACTTGATACCGAATGAACTGATGCTCACAAACAAGATCCAATCTTGTTTGGGTGCGGCCGCACACTTATCAGTAACATTCTTCAAGAGGCCGATGATATCGTCTCAGTGAATCACTGAGTGACATTCCCTTCTGCATATCCATAGTGCTGCCATGCTTACTGACACGCCCGAACGTACCCGTACTTGGCACCCCTTTACAGGCCCGTTGGGCGTACACCAAAGTGTGCCACCTCGCATGCAGCACCATCATATGGTCCGGTCGAAGGACTTATACAAGTACTACACGAGAATCATTTGTGATACTATACCATGCAGATTCCCGTTAAGTGGATCAATCCAGTACCATGCCTTTTTGCATGTACCCATTAACCTAGTTGACATTCCATGTTCTATGACCGGTAAGACACCGCCATACAACCAGGCTAATGATAGTCTTTGGTTCCATTCATTCCCATGATTGGAACAGACTACGGATGACTTTATGGTCATATCGTTTTCACTATCCACAGTCTTACTGCCAAGTGCCTCACACTTGACAACATGGATATGGATATGTCCATTGGATACTCTATTTAAAATATAGCACAAGACATATAATAAATAGATTAATGCCTTTATCTCCTTGACACAAATTGTATAATACATAAAGTTTACATTAATGTACCAAATGTATCATACAAACACAAGGACCAATGCCTCGGGACTAGGGCATTTCCAACACCTTCTGCATATGGCAAATAGCTTGTTCACCGAGTGTGGCCCAGAGGATGCGATTTTTGCATTATCTTCTGGAGGTGAACTCTAGTTATGTCTCGAAATAGGGTCAGCGTTGGCACTGGTGTCAAGAGCCCCTTTCAGTTCTCCTTCATTGGTCAACCCTGGTAAGCCCAAGTTCTGGTCAGAGGGCCTTCTGAGGTGTCGAGAGGGAGTGTCACCAGTCTGGGCATTCTGCTTCTTATCAGTATCAACATTGGAGTTCGTGCTTTCCATGCCCTTTATTTTTCCTTCGAGCTTTACCACTCATGCTTCCAACTCAGTGCACCTTGCCGTCAGCCTCTCTACTTTGTCAAGATCATCCCCCAGCATTTCTCTCAATATCGCCGTTGCTTCCTCCCTAACCGCCTTTCGAAACCGAGATGAATCGACATAATCTTCCACAACATCTGTTATGGCATTGAAGTTCATTGGGTTGGCCATTTTTGAGATTCTTTCGCTTCCCCTGATAAGAGCACTTGTTAATGTCGACAGGCGCATGTGTGGCAGATACCAGACAGGGAATAACATATGTATGCATATACGATGCAACGTGAACACGTGTGGATGGTGGATTGCACGTATGATGTCATGTAATGCCATGTCAAGCTATACTATTCGGAACCGACCAAGTGTACACAAAGTCAAGAAAAGAAACGTGCTGATGCAATGAATGCTGTTGGGGATAATGCATATTAAAGTAAAGCATGGCGTATGAATATACACCATAGGGATAAAATGACACACAGGGGTCTCCACGAGTCGAAGCAAGACATGGCTTACAAAGGAAAGTGAAATAGGGTGCATAATTATGCCCCTCAGAAAAATGACACACTAGGGTGTCCACGGGTCGAAGCAAGACATGGCTTGCAAAGGAAAGTGAAATAGGGCGCATAATTATGCCCCTGGGAAAAATGACACACTGGTGTGTCCACGGGTCTTTGCAATCCATGGCTTGCAAAGGAAAGTGAAATAGGGGGCATAATTATGCCCCTGGGAAAAATGACACACTGGGGTGTCCACGGGTCGAAGCAAGACATGGCTTGCAAAGGAAAGTGAAATAAGGTGCATAATTATGCCCTTGGGAAAAATGACACACTGGGGTGTCCACGGGTCGAAGAAAGACATGGCTTGCAAAGGAAAGTGAAATAGGGCGCATAATTATGCCCCTGGGAAAAATGACACACTGGGGTGTCCACGGGTCGAAGCAAGACATGGCTTGCAAAGGAAAGTGAAATAGGGTGCATAATTATGCCCCTCGGAAAAATGACACATTGGGGTGTCCACGGGTCGAAGCAAGACATGGCTTGTGAAGGAATTGGATTTACATGCGCAAAGTAAGATGAGCTCACGCTTGGTGCATGGGCAGGTTTAGGTATTCATGGATGGAATAGGATGAAAAGGTGTGCTTGGCACACCGACAGCATTTTGGCGCTTGGGGAACACCTTAAGCCTTTATGCGATGAAATGAGATGATAAGGTGGCTTGGCACACAGACAGCATTTCGACACTCAGGGAGCACCTTGTGCTTTTATGCGATGGAATGACATGAAATGGCATACTTGGCACGTGAGTCGAATCTCGGCACTCGAAGAGTACCTCGGGTTTTAACGAGATGATATGAAATAGGATGGCGCATTGGGCTCACACGCTGAATTTCGGCACTCGGGGAGTGCTTTGTGTTTATTAATGGATGAGATGCATGGTTGTGGATTAATGCGATTAAATAATGTTAGATGGATGGAAATGAGAATAAGGATGATTTTTTTTATTTTATTATTATTATTATTATTTTGGACATTCCGCGGATGCCCCAATGCTATGCAAAATGTAACGCAAATAGGCCGCGTGCGATCCGGCACGCAGGCGGAGGTTCGGCGCCTTTAGGGCACCTAGTGGATGTCATGAAATGGTCACGTATGGCCGACACACAGACAAGGTTTTGACACTTTGCAGGTCCATGAGGTGATATGAAATGGTCTCGTGGGGACCATCCCACGGATAGAGTTCTGATGCTTTCGAGGCATCCTATATGGAATGATGTTATTGGTAAGTCACGTGTAACTTGAGACACGGACAAAAGTTTGGCGTTCGTGGAACACCTTGCATGATTTGGTAATGTCATGGGATGCCCCTATATGTGTAGTAACTGGGCACTCATGGAGTACCTTGGATGATTTGATAATGTTATGAGCAATCCGATATGGATCGCGGCACACAAGTGAAATCACGGTATCCCTGTGACACCAATGATGGATGGATGAGATGTTGTGCAATTTTTTTCATGTGACTCCCCACACGAAAATAGATCTAGGACCATCGTGGTCTCCTAGTGAATGTAATGATATAGAGGAATGGCCGCATGCAAACCGGGGCACGGGCAAAACATAGGTGGCTTTGGGACACCTGTTATGAAATGCAGTGAGCATGATGGGCATCCTTGGAACATCCCTATTCGGTGTAATGGGATGAGACAGCGTGAATGCATATGTCACACAAAATGCTGGTGGTTGCAGAAAAATGTGGTTAGGATGTATGACATACAGGATGGTGTCGTACGTGCAGGGAACGAATGCATATGTCGCACAAATAAAACATCGTGGCTGCACAAAGATGTGGTTAGCATATATGACACGCAGGATGATGCCGTGTGTGCAAGGAATGAATGTATATGTCACACAAATAAAATATTACGGCTACACAAAGACGTGGTTAACACATTTGACACACAGGGTGATGTCTTGTATGCTTCATAGAAATATCAACACACAATGTGCATATGGCATGCGAACAAAATATCATGGCTGCACATGGATGTGGTTAGTGTCAATGTCATACAAATGTCGATGTCTTGGAAATAATTGCATAAAGGTGTGATTAGAATGACACATAAATGACTGTGCACATGTTTGATGCTTCATGAAAACAATAATGAGTGTGAGTTCTTTATTCTGGACGTTCCAAGAATGTCCAATGTTATGCAAAAGAAAATGCAAGAATCATCGCGTGCGGACCATCACACGGATGGAGATCGGCGCTTTTGGAGCACCTAATGGATGTTATGAAATAGTCACGCATGCAATGACACACGGACAGGGTTTTGATTCTTTTTAGGTCAAAATGAGATGGTCTGAAATGATCACATGGAAGCCGTTCCTCGGACAAGGCCCCAATGTTTTTAGGGCATCTATGATGAAATGATGCTACAAACAAATCTCGCGTATATAGGGACACGAATAGAGATTCGGTGTTCGTGGAACGCCTTGCATGAGTTGATAATGTTATAAGATGCCCTTGTATGTGTACTAATCTGGCACCCGGGGAGCACCTTGAATGATTTCACAATGTTCTGAAATGGTTCGATGTGAACTATAGTGCACAAACAAGACTTGGCATCACCGGGACACCTATGATGAATGAATGTGATGTCATGTGAAGGCATCGTGTGAACTATCACAAGGAAGCAAATCTAGGACCATTGTGGTCTACTATTGAATGATATGACATTTTGTGAAATGGCCGAGTGCAATCCGGTGCACGGGCGGAAATCGAGTAGTTTTGGGGTACCCGACATTGTTGGGATTTTTCAGTGGTCAATTCTTGGTAGCAGGTTATGGAATCTGATGTGTATAAAGTAAGGAATCCACTACGTCCTCTCGAAGTGGAAATTGTTGAAGGCGTATCTCAGTAAACTAACTGGTATTTTTTTGTTATATTTTCATTATACCTTAGTTATACCTTATGATACAATGATTATACCTTAGTTATACCTTTTATAAAACTGTCAGACCTTAGTTATATCTTAGTTATTCCTTTTGATACACTGGTTATAACTTTTAAAGCTTACTTATACTTACTTATACACTGATTATACATTAGTTAAGCATGTTTATACATTGATTTTATCTTTTGATATTGTGTTTATATAATGATTATACCTTTTTCCAGTGATTATGGAGTTTTTGTTTTGAGCTTTGCTGAGTATTTGATGGAGCAAAAGCCTTTTCCAGATCCATTTGATGTTAAAGCTCATAGGACAAGGTTGTTAGTTTCTCTGTACAACCATGGATTATGGAGGAATAAGGAAAATGAAAAGAGTGAGAATGAATATTTGCATCCATTAGATGAGTGAATGTTTTTACTTATGATTTTGTTCTATTTTTTTTATATGTTTAAGAAACAGTGTTTATACATTTTTAGATATAGTTTTCATTTTTTTTATATAGTGTTTATACATTTCAAATATAGTGTTTATTCAATTAAAAAGTACAACTATAGTTTCTTTGTTATTCAATACAATATTCAGTTAATCATTATTTTGCTCCTCCACATGTTCTCCTGTTATGGCTTCGATTTCCATAAGTTCCACATTTTACTTGCATTTTTGTTTTCCTTTCCCAAGCTGCTCTGAATCTCTGTTTCCTTGGTCGACCTGCTTTTTGTTTTGCTTCTAGTGGATTGAGTTTTTGATCCCTAATTTCTTGAGGTATGTCCCACATATCTTTTGACGGCATTGGGTATATTGTTCCTTGATAAGTTGCTAAAATTTTTTGTTTTGTGTAGTAATGTGAGCAGTAATTATATGTGTTGAGATGGAATTTCCTTATGTATGCAAGGGCATGTGACATGGAAGTTCATCCATTTGGAATCTATTCCAGGTACATGTCTTTTATCTCATGTCAACTATGAAATCTATTCCATTTCTTGTGACTGTTACCAGATTACTTGTGGATGGTTTTACCTGTATTTTTGTAATTATGTTTTTTGTTGTCTCGAATGTGTATACAGTGTCTATTGAATGTATAATAGAAATGATCGGTTGTGAATTTGAACCTGCATTTTCAAGGCTAGTATGTAGTTTGCTTGCAGTACTTGTTGTTGCCTTTGTGTGAGCATTGTTATTGTTGCCTGTGTAATACTTCTGTTTTTGTAAAAGAGATCTTGTAGCATGATTTGTAAGTACTCCATAAGAGTCATTATCGATAGGTCTTTTGCTGCTTTGTTCAAAGAGCTTATTGATTCTGCAATGTTTGATGTAGGATGTTGTATCTGTTATTTGTTGAGTCTACTGTGCTCCATTTGTCATACCCAACATCTTGAAGGTACGTTGGGATTTTTTTGTTAATATTCTCTAGTTCAATCATGTACCTGTTGAACTCTTCTATTGTGTATGCTCTTATTGCTTTGTTGAAGTACTTCTTCATGTCTTTTGTGTTGCTTTTGTATTTGATTTTCAGGTTTTGCATTAGATGGAATGCACAAACAGAATGCGAAACATCTGGTAAGACTCTTTTAAAGCTTTTTCTATGGTCTTATGACTTCTGGTCTTTATCCATATGCGTTTTTGAATTGTTTGAAAAACCATTGCCATGATTCATCATTTTCTCCATCAACTACAACAAATACCAGCGGGAAGATCATCTCTGCATTTGATAGTTTGTTGCATATTAGTCTGATATTTTGGTAGTCTGATATTTGCTTATACCTTAATTATACCTTAGTTACACTATTTTATACCTTAGTTATACATTTAAGGTACACTTGATTATACTTTAGTTATACCTTAAGATACAATATTACTTATGCCTTACCTATACCTTAGTTACCCTTTAGTATACATCAACATTCAATATTATAGTCTTATACCTTAGTTATTCCTTAACATACACTCACAATGATTATACATTGGTTATATCTTACTTATACCTTAATTATACCTTTATTATACCTTAACATACATTATTACAATGATTATACCTTAGTTATATCTTACTTATACTAAAATATTACAATCATTATACTTTAGTTATACCTTAGTTATATCTTAAGATACAATATTACAGTCGTTATACTTTAGTTATACCTTAGTTATACCTTTTTTATAACTTGACATACACTATTATAGTGATTATACCTTAGTTATACCTTACTTATACGTTAGTTATATCTTACTTACACCTTAGTTATACCTTAAGATACAATATTACAGTCATTATACCTTAGTTATACCTTAGTTATACCTTTGTTATACCTTTGTTATACCTTAAGAGACACTATTACAGTTTAGTTTTTTTTACTTGAAGCATCTTACGTGCAGGCTGATATGAGTGTTCCATTGTAGCATGTTTTAAGGAATGTGGCATCAACAACAACAACTGGTTTGCACTGTTGCCATCCTTGTATTAAAGCCTGCATTGCTACAAAGAGGTATAAGAATCCGTTTCCTTTTGTTTCCAGGCTGATTATTGTTCCTGGGTTTGTTTTTTGGAGCATATAGAGGTAGCTCGGTAGCATGTTGTATGATTCAGATGATGAACCTTTGATTATTTTAAGTGCTTCTTCTTTTGAACGCCTGGCTTTTTGGTAATTGATTTCTGCCCTTATTTGTTCTTTCATGTCATAGACTCTATCTTTTGCCTATATTTGTTACCTTAATTATAACTTAGTTATACCTTAGTTATACTTTGTCATTCAATGATTATACCTTAGTTATACCCTTTGTAAAAATGATACACTTATTATACCTTAGTTATACCTTGTGATACAATAATTATACACTTATTATACCCTTACACCTTGTAATACAATGATTATACCTTAGTTATACCTTTTTGTAAAACTGATACACTTATTACACCCTTACTTATACCTTGTTATACAATGATTATACCTTAGGTATAACTTGTGATACACTGATTAATACCTTTTCTAAAATAGTTAGACCTTAGTTCTACCTTAGTTATATCTTGTGATGCAATGATTATACCTTATACCTTAGTTATATCTTAGTTATAGTTTGTGATACACTAATTATATCTTAGTTATACCTTTTGATACATAATATACCTTAGTTATACTTTCTGATACATTGATTATACCTTAGTTATACCTTCTGAAACACTAATTATACCTTAGTTATAGTCTGTGATACACTAATTATACCTTAGTTATACCTTTTGTTACACATTATACCTTAGTTATACTTTCTGAAACACTGATTATGCCTTAGTTATACCTTCTGAAACACTGATTATGCCTTAGTTATAATTTGTGATACACTAATTATACTTAGTTATACCTTAGTTATATTTTTTGATATACTTTATAAAACTGTTAATATACGTTTTTGAGATAGTGTGATGATTTTACCTTGTTTATCTTCTATTTCTCTTTGAATTGTTGTTATGCAGAGTGGATACTGCATTAGGATATTGCTTGCACTCTTTAGTTGTAAGTAGAATCTAATGGACATGTCGTTCATTATTTCCATTAGAGGATATCCTTCCGTTACCAGGAATTCGATCTGTAAATCTTCTTTATGTTGATCGATCTTTATGTTTCCATTGATAGTTGGATTGAAGTAATTGAATGTTGATGTTATTGGTACTAGGGCTCCACTTACTTTGTAGTTTATGAATCTGTAATCTTCAGTCTAAGTTCCATTATGATGGATTAGAATTGCGATTTCTTGCATATCTTTGTGATCGATTGAATGATTTTGTTGCATTACTATGTTTATTTGCAGTGAGGTAGTGATGGAGTTTTGAGATTCTGAGATTGTCACAATTCTGAGTTATGCAATTGGAGATCTTTGCGTTTGAGAACTTACGTATTTTGGAGATTATGATTTTTTGCTTGGTTGTTTATTGCGGATGAATCACGTAAAACATGAATGCTTTGTTTTAGGTATTTTGGAAATTTTGGAAAGTTTTTAATATATTTATGCAAACTTTTCCTTTTCAGGTAAAAATGTTATATGGTGCCAAAAGGTAAGTATTTTTGTAAAATCCCATTTAATTAATTACTTCAAAGTGGATTTTATCAGTTTATATAAAAATATTTTTTTATTATCTATTTAGCATAAAAAATAAAGTCATAAAAATTTAAAAAAATATCATAAAAATTTAAAAAAATATTATCTTAATTTCTAAAGTTTCTTGGAATACAATAATAGTTTGGATACTGATGGTCTAAATTTATTTTTAGAATTAAAAATTTAAGAGAATTTATTGACATAAAAAAACATTGTTTTTAATTTATGTACTCAGTTAACTTAAAAAACTTAATTATGTTTAAAATGTATATATGTATATATTGCATATAGAGTAACATTAACCATTCTTATAAAGGTTGCTTCCACTAGTTGAAGTATTTTAACTATAAAATTTAGATCATAATGTCAGAAAAAAAGATACAGTGCATTAGTTATTTTTATTAGTTGAAACGACTTGATAGAAGAATATCAAAAGTCTGATTTAGGATTTTTGTATGTGGAACTCGAAAAAATTATTTCATACAGAAAAGAAAAATTAAGGGAAATTTTAATAAATACCTCTGTTTTAGGTTTTGTTTTTGGACTCTACCTTTTCAAAATTACTAATCTACTTTTTTTTTTTTATTTTCATAATTGTTGAATTGCCTTTTTTTTCTTAATTCATATCTTTTATACCTTTTTTCTTATAAAAATTTCTTTCAAACTTTTCAAATTTACTTAAATACTTGATTCCACTTTATCCACATTTTTCTTCTTCTTTTCCTAGTTTTAATCTAATTTTGCATTTATCTCTAAACCTTTTCCTTTTTTTGTCATGCACTTTTAGAAAGTTTTTTTTTTCTCTTTGAAACAAGATCTATATGTATATATTTTTTCCTACATTTTTTTTCACTAAGGTATAACTCATTATACCTTTGTATCTTAAGGTATAGCTAATATATAATCTTTGTAATAGTGTATCTTAAGGTATAACTAAGGTATAATCACTGTAATAGTGTATAACTAAGGTATAATCACCGTAATAGTGTATCTTAAGGTATAACTAAGGTATAATAGTTGTAATAGTGTTATTATATCTTAGTTATACCTTTGATACTCTTATTATACCTTTGTACAACTATTATACCTTAGTTATACTTTAGTTTTACCTTTGATACTCTTATTATACCTTAGTTATACATATTGATACACAAATACATTGATTATACCTTAGTTATACCTTCTAATACACTAATTATACATTCTGACACACTGATTATACCTTATTTATACATTGTTTGTACCTTATTTATTCATTGTTCAAGCATTGTAGTGTATAAGCAGTGTATAACAGTGTATCAGAAGGTATAACTAAGTTATAATCACTGTAATAGTGTATAACTAAGGTGTAATCACTGTAATAGTGTATCTTAAGATATAACTAACGTATAATCATTGTAATAGTGTAGCTCAAGAAATAACTAAGGTATAATAAAAGTATAATCACTATTATAGTGTATCTTAAGGTGTAACTAAGGTATAATCATTGTAATAGTATATACCTTTGATACTCTTATTATATCTTACTTATATCTTTGTACAACTATCATACCTTAGTTATACTTTAGTTATACCTTTGATACTCTTATTATACCTTAGTTATACTTACTGATACACTAATACACTGATTATACCTTAGTTATACCTTATAATACACT
This sequence comes from Euphorbia tirucalli, assembly GCA_039660915.1. NCBI lineage: Eukaryota > Viridiplantae > Streptophyta > Magnoliopsida > Malpighiales > Euphorbiaceae > Euphorbia > Euphorbia tirucalli. Next base: position 54,755,095 of record CM077639.1, on the reverse strand, counting down.
AATTATACTTTTTGACACACTGATCATACCTTATTTATACATTGTTTGTACCTTATTTATTCATTCTTTATGCATTCAAGTTCAATCTGATACTGTTCATAAGCAACCTGTTCATACTCCAGTAATGTCAGACCCTATTCAAAGAAATCCTGTTCCAGTTACGTAATCTACTCCAACATACCAACCGAAGATTCCTTATCCTCAAAGAGCTAAGCAACATGAGATGGCTAAGCAATTTGATAAGTTTCTTAAAGTTTTTAAGAAGCTTCATATAAACATTCCTTTTACGGAAGCTCTTTCACAAATGCCCATTTTTAAAAGAATTATTGGCAAACAAAAAGAAGTTAGAGAATGTATCAATGGTGCAGTTTAATCGTAACTACTCATCTATTCTACAATAGAATCGACCTTTGCCGAAGAAGTTAAAAAATCGAGGGAGTTTTTCTACACCTTGCTCAATAGGCAATCTTAACATTGACAATGCATTATGTGACTTAGGTGCAAGCATTAATCTTATGCCATATCATATTTATAAACAACTTGGGCTAGGAGAACCCCAATGATGGGTCCTAGGCGAAGTAGTGAAACTAAACCTAGAAACGCACAACTAAGGCAGTGTACCTATCGTTGACAAGTAATAATTCTGGTTGGTCCAGGTATTGATCCCACAGAGAAAAATATTCTGCAAGCACTAAACTACTCAGGTTCCTTGCGTGTCCTAGGCGGAACTCAGTTTTTGGATTTGATTATACTAACAACTAATTATCCTACTCCTAGTTGATCTATTCCAGCTTACTTTGCACTTGAATTTGGGTTATCAATTAGCGGTTTACCGACCTATGAATGCTAATGGAGATGGCTTTGTCAATTAATTACAATAGACGAATTTAACTCAACAATCAACCCTTAATTATGTTCTTTCGATAATTCAACCTAGCGTGTCTAGATCTTTTAGGTCCTTAGCCGGTTTCCCTTGTTTAGAGGCAGTCTAATTCTAAAGCTCAGAAAACAGGGGCACATGGTTTCCTAGGCGTCAATCTAGGTAATGCCACAAATATGAACTTAATAAATTAAGATCTTATGAGACTAGATTATCATTAAAGGAATTGCATAAAGAAGAGGAATAAAAATTGAAATTAAATTGCAATCAATTGTATTAATCAAGAAAGGTGATACGAATTCAGTGTTTACAACCAAACACAATCAATTGCGGAATCAAAAACTAACTTAATCAAATTACAAAAGAGAAGAAGAAAAACTTATGCCCTTTTGGTCCGATTAACCGGATTCCGACGGTGTGAAGATGCTTGGGGTGTACCTCTATAGACGAACTCAAGCCGGAACTAAGAACGTCGTCTATGTAAAACTTCTACCAATTGATGGTTCAAAACTCAAAGAAAACAAATAGTTCAAGCCAAAACCTAGCTACAAGTTTCTGCTTTACACTCTAAAAGTCTAGAAAAAGATCATTAAAACTTAGAAAATAACGTATTTATACGGCTAGGTTAAAACCACGTAATAGAAAAGATGAAAGTAGGGCAACAGCAGAATTCCGGAGCTCGGCACACCGTGCTGGTGGAAGTGGCATGCCGTGCTATGCAGAATTGGGGGTGGCACGCCGTGCTGGTGGAGGTGGCATGCCGTGCTGTGTAGATTTGGAGTTGGCACGCCGTGCTGGTAGGGATGGCACGATTTCGTGCCGGTCTGCTGGATCCCATCCCTTGGCAGGCTGAAATGGCACGCCGTGCCCGAATTGTGGCACGCCGTGCCACCTTGATTTTCAGCACTTCAAACTCTTCCTTGCCGCCGCTGCTCCAACTTTCGATCCGGGTCATAATGCCTGTCTAAAACAAACATAAAGAAACATAACCGCACCAACGCCACGGACCATAAAAATGACATATTATCCAAAATTACAAAAACAACCCTAGAAAACACGAAAAATACTAAAAGTTATAAAAATCTATCCAAAACATAAAAATCACAAAATACTCAAAAACCATACAAACATTCACACAAAGGACTCTAAAAATTGCGGTTCAAACCACGAAATTGCCTAAAAGATAAGGTCAAAAACCGACCTTATCAACCACCCCACACTTAAAGTCTTACTTGTCCTCAAGCAAATAAACTAAAGACAAAGGAGTAAACTTGCTCGTTTTTACTTGCAAATCCAACTAAGGGTTTAACCGTACGAAATTCATAAACTCAAGAAGGTACAACATCACTTTCGAAATGACACTAGGCGCACCATGTTCAAAACCACTCAATACCCGAACCTAACAAAATTTAGCTAGTCAAAGGGCGAGGAACAAACAGAGTTTATACAACCACAAAGCACCTCACAAGATGTCACTCTAATGCTCAAGTTCAAGGCAAGGTGGATGAGCACACAAAAACAAATAATGGCACACATCACATAGCGAACTAATGGCAATCCCGGTGAAGTCATTGGTCAAGGAGCAAAATCAGAGAGCCTGGGGCTTGTAATGTTACAGCTTGGGGTAGGTTTGATAAAAGGGAAATTTTAGGTATACAACTCCTACAAATCAAGTAATATATACAAATTGACTAAGTACTAAAGACGGGTCATGCAACTTTTGTTGGGATTTGTCACCGGAAATCACCCGATAAAAGCGGAAGAACGCGGTGATTTCCTCAAATCCAGTCCCAGGAGCAATTGAGATGGAAATTGAAAAACTTAAAATTAAATAGAAAGGGATTAAATTTCTTACCAGAAAAATCTCTTTCTAGAGATGGATGATGACTGCAGAATTCAATGTAGAATCCCTCCACTCTCACGTACACGAACGCTTAACGAATGCAACCCGTGCTAGCGTCGGAAAAAACAAAAACAATAGAAAGGAGAGGGCTAGAAATTTCGGCTAGGTTTGTAATGCTTAGAGGTGGCCGAAATTTCTAACCCTAGGTATTTATACCTAGGGTTGGCCGAATTCCTTAGGGGAATTCAGGCCCATCTTGGCTCCTGTTTATTCTGTGCGGGCTTCCATGTTTTAATTTAGGCCCAGTCTAATTTTAATTATTCTGGTTTAAATTAATTTCAAGCCCAATTTTAATATACCCATGTATTTAATATATTACTCCAAGTAATTTATTATTTACATCTAAATTAAAATTAGTTTGACAATTAATTTAATCCATCAAATTAAAATTAAATCTACACAAAGTAAAATCATATGTAAACCGATACATATGAATATTTCCACCTAGGAAATAATTTCATAACTAATCCAATTAATTATGAAGAGCCAATTGAATATATTAATTTTATTATTATGACCAATCCAATTGATCTTTATAATATAATTAATATATACACACTTCTCCCTCCATTGTGTATACTTCAAGTATACATGTGATTCCTTAAGTCTGCATTCTATCGTCCTATGTGTACGATCCCGTGGGCCCATCTTTATGTTGGTAGCGGGCCTTTGGCCCGCAGACTGCAGTTGGGCTCTAGCAAGCCACTGCAGCCCCCAATTAAGATGGAGATGGCAGTCTAACTGATATCATAACCCTGTAGTTTAAACTTGTACATCCCATGTCATTGATATCGGTGTCCAACACAGAGGCATGGATTGATCACCCTCTTTTGTGTCCGGACATTAACTTGATCCCGAATGTACTGATGCTCACAAACAAGTTCCAACTCGTTTGGGTGTGGCCACACTCAGTCACATTCATCAAGTGGCCGGTGATATCTTCTCAGTTGGTTACTGAGTGACAAATCCCTTCTGCATATCCATAGCATTACCATGTTTAGTGACATACCCGAAAGCACCCATACTTGGCACCTTATTACAGGCCCTTTAGGCGTACCCCTAAGTATGCGACTTCACATGTAACACCATCATATGGTCAGGTCAAAGGATCCATACAAGTACTACACGAGAATCCATTGTGATACCATACCATGTGGATTACTCGTTTAGTGGATCTATCCAGTACCATGCTTCCAGGCATGTACCCATTAACTTGGTTGACATTCCATGTCCAATGACCGGTAAGACACCGCCATACAACCAGGTTAATGATAGTCTGTTGTTCCATTCATTCCCATGACTAGAACAGACTACGGATCTATTTATGGTCATATCGTTTACCCTATCCATGGTCTTACTGCTAAGTGCATGACACTTGTCGTCATGGATATAGATATGTCCATAGGATACTTCATTTAATATATTGCACAAGATAGATATAATAAATGAATTGATGCCTTTATTCATAAAACAAATGAGTACAACACATAAATCCAATAAATGTATAGTACAAATACAAGGACTAATGCCTCGGGACTAGGGCATTTCCAAAAATCTCCCACTTGCACTAGTTCCAACTAGGCATGGGCCTAATCCCTATAGATCTAGTATGACCCTCGTGCTTGGGCTGGGCCAGCGCCTTGGTCAATGGATCTGCGACATTATCCTCGGTGTGCACTCTGTGCAATGCAATGTCACCTCTCTCCGCGATTTCTCGTATGAGGTGAAGCTTTCTGAGCACGTGCTTTGTGTTCTTGTGTGACCGGGGCTCCTTAGCTTGTGCGACGGCCCCATTGTTGTCACAGAAGATATCGACTGGGTCCTGGATAGTTGGCACTACTCCCAACTCAGTGATAAACTTCTTCATCCATACAGCTTCCTTAGCTGCATCACACGCAGCGATGTACTCAGCTTCTGTTGTAGAGTCCGCTATGGTTGGCTGCTTTGAGCTCCTCCAGCTTACAGCACCACCATTCAGCAAGAATACATACCCTAACTGCGATTGGTAACTCATCTTGGTCTGTCTGGAAGCTCGCATCAGTATACCCAGCAACTGATAGCACTTCCTGACCACCATACACCAAAAAGCTATCCTTAGTCCGGTTAAGGTACTTGAGGATCGCCTTGACAGCTTTCCAGTGATCCTCCCCAGGATCCTGCTGGTATCGGCTCGTCATACTCAATGCAAAGGCGACATCAGGTCTCGTACATAACATGGAGTACATGATTGATCCAATAGCCGAAGCATATGGAACCAATTTCATGTTCTCCCTATCCTCCCTTGTTTTAGGACAGTTCTTCTTACTGAGTTTCAGCCCATGGCCCATTGGCAAGAAACCTTTCTTGGCCCGGTCCATGCTGAATCTTTTCAGAACTTTGTCAATGTACGAAGCCTGACTTAGGCCCAGAAGCCGATTTGGTCTATCCCTATAGATCCTGATCCCTAGGATCATCTCAGCTTTGCCTAAGTCCTTCATTGCGAAGCACTTACTCAGCCACTGCTTTACCCCTTGCAGTGTAGGTATGTCGCTTCCAATGAGTAGGATGTCGTCTACATAAAGTACCAAAAATGTGACAATGCTCCCACTAGTCCTCTTATACACACAAGGCTCATCTAGATTCTGTATGAAGCCATATTCCTTTATAGCCTCATTGAATCTTAGATTCCAACTACGGGATGCTTGCTTCAGTCCATAAATGGACCTTTGAAGTTTGCATACCCTTCTCGGATACTTAGGATCGATAAAACCCTCAGGTTGTGTCATGTACACATCCTCGAGTAGCTTCCCATTAAGGAAAGCGGTTTTGACATCCATCTGCCATACCTCATAGTCATACCATGCGGCTATGGCCAGCAGTATCCTGATGGACTTGAGCATGGCTACTGGTGAGAAAGTTTCATCATAGTCTATTCCATGGACTTGTCTGAAACCTTTTGCAACTAGACGCCCCTTGAAGGTATTATCGGCTTTTAGCTTATAGCACCACTTGCAACCTATTACCTTAGCACCCGGAGGTGGATCAACCAAGTTCCAAACTTGATTATCGTACATAGATTGCATTTCTGCCTCCATGGCTTTACGCCAAGTTGCAAACTGTGGGTTAGCCATAGCCTCCTGGTAGGTTTTTGGTTCTTCTTCATCCCAGATGAGAAGAGTTTGATCATCGGTGACGAGGAAACCATACCTCTCCGGTTCCCGATGATCCCTACCAGACCTTCTAGGTTCTTGTGTGGCCTGGGTCAGTGCTTCCACTTGTGGAAGCTCCACCTGGGCCTCCGAGTTATCCTCTTCAGCAGCTTGTGGACCTTGAACTTCCCTGAGTTCAACATTGCTCCCACTATCTTTCTTGGAAAGGAACTCCTTTTCCAGAAAGACCCCCTTCCTTGCCACGAACACCTTGTTCTCGGCGGGGTTGTAGAAGTAATACCCTTTGGTTTCCCTAGGGTAGCCCACAAACAGGCATTTATCGGTTTTGGGCACCAGCTTGCCACTAGTCAATTTCTTGACATGTGCTTCGCATCCCCAAATCCTTAGGAAAGACACATTGGGCTCCTTGCCCATCCATATCTGATATGGGGTCTTTTCCACAGCCTTAGTTGGAGTATTGTTTAAGATGAGAGCTGCTGTCTCGAGGGCGTGTCCCCAGAAACTAATTGGGAGAGATGCTTGACTCATCATTGAGCGGACCATGTCCAACAAGGTCCTATTCCTCCGTTCGGACACCCTATTCCATTATGGTGTTCCAGGAGGAGTGAGCTGCGGAACTATTCCATGCTCTCTCAAGTATGAGTCAAACTCTAGGCTCATATACTCACCGCCTCGGTCCGACCGAAGGGCTTTGATATTCCTGCCTAGCTGGTTCTGTACTTCGTTCTGAAATTCCTTGAACCTATCAAGGGTTTCGGACTTGTGTTTCATCAGACAGACATAGCCATATCTGCTGAAATCGTCCATGAACATGACGAAGTACAGATGCCTACCTCTGGTCGCTGTGCTCATAGGCCCACATACATCTGAATGTATTAGGTCCAATAAGCCAGTGGCCCTTTCAGCTTTCTTGCTAAAAGATGCCTTTGTCATCTTGCCTCTTAAACATGATTTGCATGTATCAATTGACTCCAAGTCAAATGACCCTAGGACTACAGCTTTGTGAAGCCTAGCTATGCGCTTCTCGTTTATATGGCCAAGATGACAATGCCATATGTAGACAGGATTAAGTTCGTTAGGCTTAACCCTTTTCGTGTTTATGTTATAGATATGATTGGTTTCATTTAAGTCCAGGATATACAGACCATTATTTAATAGAGCATCTCCACAAAATAATCCCTCTCTAGATATAGAAATTCGACCATTTAAAATAGTGAAATTAAATCCAGAAATATCCAACATTGATACAGAGATAATATTCCTGCACATAGCAGGTACAAAGTAACAATGTTCTAAAATTAAAACCAATCCACTGGGCATCATTAGGTGGTATTCGCTGATCTCTATGGCAGCAATCCTTGCTCCATTCCCGACCCGCAAGTCCACCTCTCCCGACCCCAGCAACCTTCTGTTCTTAAGTCCCTGCACATTGCAACAAATGTGAGAACCACATCCGGTATCCAATACCTAGGATGTTGAAACAGTAAGGTTAATATCTATAACATAAGTACCTGAAGAGGACGCACCTTGGCCCCTTCTTTGCTCTCCCATCAGCCTGGGACACGATCTCTTCCAATGACCCGCCTATCTACACCCGAAACAGACATCATCAGGACCTGCCTTCTGCTGGGCCTTGGGTTGGGCCTTGGCCTTCTTGGCTTTCGCCTTCTTGGCCTTGGCCTTGGCCTTTTCCTTGGCCTTACCCTTAGCAAGAGGAGGGTTCCCCTTGTTAACCAGCAGCACCGACAGAGTCTTCTTGATCGACTGCTCAGTAAGCTTAAGCATCCCATGCAGCTCACTGACAGTTCGGTTCATCCTTTGCAAGTTATAGTTAAGGATGAACTGATCATAAGAATCCGGCAAGGACGCGAGGATTGTGTCCACCGCCAACTCTTGAGAGATAGGCGATCCGAGACGGGCCAAAGTATCCAAATAGCCCTTCATCTTGAGCACGTGTGCACTCACAGATGTCCCGGCCCCCATCTTACAAGAGTGGAATGCCTTATTGGTCAGGTACCTTTCCTGACGAGCTTGCTCTTGAAACATCTCATTAAGAGTTGTTATCATAGCATAGGCTTGGTGGTCCATAAACTGTTTTTGTAGTTTAGGGACCATGCAAGCCAACATAAGGCATGTCACATCCCGGTTGTCCTTGACGTGCGCCTCGTATTCCTCCAGCTGGGCAGCCGGTGGATTACGTCCTTGAGGCGCAGCCGGCACAGGCCTTTCCAGCACATACTCTTTCGACTCTTGTCTTAGAACTATCCTCAAGTTCCTAGACCAGTCTAAAAAGTTAGGACCGGAAAGCTTGTCCTTTTCAAGAATGGATCGCAGTGATAAGGTATTTGTGTTTGCCATTTGGGTGTTTCTACATAGAAAACATTGAGAGTGTTAATAAAGGGCTTTCCTTTGTTGTTCCCATATAAAATTAATAATGAATCAAGTTATTAATTTAAACCGAGTTGTTGGGCTCATGGGCCGAGATCCATATTTCATTAAGATATAGCCAAACGAGGGTTTGGTACAACTACATCTTAATTATTTAGGTAGGAACGCCGTCCAATCCCAACCCAGGGACTCTCGGTTTGATGGGCTTGTTGGCACTTACCCATCTGTGCTTAGGGCCAGGAGAATCCTACTACCCACGCTAAGTCAAAACCTCCATCCAAGTGTTAGAGTATCCCATACTCTAACCCAATACAAAGTGACAATACTCCAGTGCATCCTGCGAGGGCATGGTCTACAACTGGCCTATTCCCACTTCGATTCGGTTTTGAATGAGGGAAGCACTTTTAAGCGACTTAGTAATTCCGTTTGGTTATTAGATTCAATTATAACGGCTTACATACATAAAGCGGGTGAATGAGCTATTGGAACATACATTCATACATGCAAATGAATATAAAACATGATTAAATAAAATTAAAATGGACTGCTATGGGCCTATGTTACATCCTAATATTATTCTAGTAAACCTATACTAGAAACAGATACTAGGCGGGCCTCCATCTACTTCTTCTGGGCTTGCACCTCCAATTTGGGCTTGCACCTCCATATGGGCTCACCACTCCATGGACTTCTTCTTTTACAAATTTTATAATATTTAATTTTAAAAAAATAAAATTACATTAAAAAGAAAAACGACACGCAGGCCGTATTTACCCAAAAAGAAAAATACAACCCATCTCGTAAAAGGCCCAATAGCATCCAATCATACATTCATTCAACCATTCATATGCATCCAATACATACAATTCAAAAGCATGTCATAATGCATGATTTAAGCCCATTTTAATTATGTCTAAGCCATTATTAGGAAATCGCCAATTTTGGCCCACCATGGTTCTAACCCTTAACGGGCTTTAGGCCTCCAGCCCAGGCAGTCCAACTGCTCCCACTGGAATTAGGAAACCATGGGTCCAATTTAGCCGTCCGAGTAATTGTGCCAAAATTACCCGAACCAATTTCCATTAACCATATTAATTTCCAAAATTAATATCACATGAACGAAATTAAATCATCCAAGAAACCATACGCATTTAAATTACATAAACTTAAACACACGAATTTTAAAACCAATTAAAATTTCAAAATGGGTCCCGGACTTAAAAACCCGTAAAATCCAAAAACCGGGCCCGGCCCGCTGCAGCCGCCTAGCGACTGCCGGCTGCTGCCGCCGCGCCTCCCGCCGCGTGAAGCGGCCGCCGGCGGCGATTCCGCCGGCGGCAGCCTCACACCCCGGGAGGCACATTTTTTTTTTTTTAAAATTAAAACAGAATTAAAATAAAAAAAAATATCCATCTATCATCCAAAGCAATTCACCAAGAATTCCAATAACATACAACAAAATTAAAATACATAAACCAATATGCAATATTAATTTTCATTGTATAAAACATATGGGAAAAATCATAAAACCCATACCATAAATCCCGATAAAAAACCTCCAATTTCAAAAACGGGATTCAACCAAATTTATCAATTTCCACGGATCAAAAGCCCGCTCTGATACCACTGTTGGGATTTGTCACCGGAAATCACCCGATAAAAGCGGAAGAACGCGGTGATTTCCTCAAATCCAGTCCCAGGAGCAATTGAGATGGAAATTGAAAAACTTAAAATTAAATAGAAAGGGATTAAATTGCTTACCAGAAAAATCTCTTTCTAGAGATGGATGATGACTGCAGAATTCAATGTAGAATCCCTCCACTCTCACGTACACGAACACTTAACGAATGCAACCCGTGCTAGCGTCGGAAAAAACAAAAACAATAGAGAGGAGAGGGCTAGAAATTTCGGCTAGGTTTGTAATGCTTAGAGGTGGCCGAAATTTCTAACCCTAGGTATTTATACCTAGGGTTGGCCAAATTCCTTAGGGGAATTCAGGCCCATCTTGGCTCCTGTTTATTCTATGCGGGCTTCCATGTTTTAATTTAGGCACAGTCTAATTTTAATTATTCTGGTTTAAATTTATTTCAAGCCCAATTTTAATATACCCATGTATTTAATATATTACTCCAAGTAATATATTATTTACATCTAAATTAAAATTAGTTTGACAATTAATTTAATCCATCAAATTAAAATTAAATCTACACAAAATAAAATCATATGTAAACCCATACATATAAATATTTCCACCTAGGAAATAATTTCATAACTAATCCAATTAATTATGAAGAGCCAATTGAATATATTAATTTTATTATTATGACCAATCCAATTGATCTTTATAATATAATTAATATATACACACTTCTCCCTCCATTGTGTATACTCCAAGTATACATGTGATTCCTTAAGTCTGCATTCTATCGTCCTATGTGTACGATCCCGTGGGCCCATCTTTATGTTGGCAGCGGGCCTTTGGCCCGCAGACTGCAGTTGGGCTCTAGCAAGCCACTGCAGCCCCCAATTAAGATGGAGATGGCAGTCTAACTGATATCATAACCCTGTAGTTTAAACTTGTACATCCCATGTCATTGATATCGATGTCCAACACAGAGGCATGGATTGATCACCCTCTTTTGTGTCCGGACATTAACTTGATCCTGAATGTACTGATGCTCACAAACAAGTTCCAACTCGTTTGGGTGTGGCCACACTCTTATCAGTCACATTCATCAAGTGGCCGGTGATATCTTCTCAGTTGGTTACTGAGTGACAAATCCCTTCTGCATATCCATAGCATTACCATGTTTAGTGACATACCCGAAAGCACCCATACTTGGCACCCTATTACAGGCCCTTTAGGCGTACCCCTAAGTATGCGACTTCACATGTAACACCATCATATGGTCAGGTCAAAGGATCCATACAAGTACTACACGAGAATCCATTGTGATACCATACCATGTGGATTACTCGTTTAGTGGATCTATCCAGTACCATGCTTCCAGGCATGTACCCATTAACTTGGTTGACATTCCATGTCCAATGACCGGTAAGACACTGCCATACAACCAGGTTAATGATAGTCTGTTGTTCCATTCATTCCCATAACTAGAACAGACTACGGATCTATTTATGGTCATATCGTTTACCCTATCCATGGTCTTACTGCCAAGTGCATGACACTTGTCGTCATGGATATCGATATGTCCATAGGATACTTCATTTAATATATTGCACAAGATAGACATAATAAATGAATTGATGCCTTTATTCATAACACAAATGAGTACAACACATAAATCCAATAAATGTATAGTACAAATACAAGGACCAATGCCTCGGGACTAGGGCATTTCCAACAACTTTCAACTCAAAACTAGTCCTAAGAGTGTTTGCTTTGCTAGATTTTTTCTTTTTTCTTTTTTTTTTTTCTTTTTTTTTGAAATTAACTTGACAATAAGAAGGCCTTATCCACACCCAACGACCAAAACACAACTTAATGGGGAAAAGAAAAAAAATGACAAGACATGGGTCAAGGCAATTAGATGATCGCCCTAATCCTTTATTCAAACAAATGAACTGAAAATGGAACACATATACCGGCTTAAAGATGAAAACCGGACAAACAAGACATGCGGCTACAAACTCCGAATTTTACGAAAAGAAGCCGAACATACACATTGACTCTATTTGGATTTTGTTTTTTTTTTGTTTTTTTTGAAACACAATTTTTCCATAGGACTAGATGTGAAAGAGTTGAAATGTAAATGGTGATTGACCCCAAAATGAATGAACAACTTAGCCAATTACTTGATTTAGGAGAGAAGGGTAAGAAAGGAAAATCAAAGTGAATGGTAAAAAGTTAGGATGATAGAGTTGGCTTGGTGAAGGTTTTTTAAGTCAAAAAGGTTAATTTAGTGGCTTTGGGTGATCTAAGGGATAATTAGTAGTTAGGGTTAGGCTCATTTAAGTCAAGGGGTTAATCCTAAGGGTCTCCACATATTAAGCTCTCGATGCCAAGTGCAAAACGACACCGGGTTCTACGATCTAGTGTGCCACGATTGTTTTTACCCTCACAAAGAAATAGAACCGATGTGAAATGGTTCCAAAGGCTCAAATTCTCACAAGTGTACTAGGGGTTGTATGCTAGGTCGTGTGACTCAACCAATGTTCCAAGGCGTAATCCTAGCTCGATCATGCAAGTAGAGGTAGAGGGTTAATTCCCTAATACAACCTTAATGACAAATCTAACCAATGGTTACCATCAAGAATCACAAATCATGCACAAACAAGCTAATGACTTACAAACAACTCCTAGTATCCCTAGCCAATTGCTACCAATCCAAGCACAGAGACTTAGTTTCGAGGGTGGATTAAGCAATGTTATTCAAATGGCAATTGACACATAAACAACCTAAAAACACTATCAAACCAAAAACAAACCAAAACCAACTCCACATGCATTAAAAACTAAAGCCTAAATCTAACCAAAAACCAACGCAAAACATCCAAAAATGCAAAAACACAAACAAACATATGAAACAAACAATCAAAAAGTGCAATGTAAAAAGAAGCAAAAGAAAGGGAGAAATCCCTTTACCCACCCCACACTTAGATTGCACTTACTCCCAAAAGTGCAATGGAAGAAGGCGCAAAATAAAGTGGGAAAGGAAAAGGGTTACCTCACATATCGGGGGCTGGTGGTGGCGGCAGCAGGTACGGCCACCCTTGGGCTTCACAAAACGAGAGGCGAACGCCTCGACATTGGCGAGCTGAGCTGCTTGCCTATCAAGGCGCGCATTCACCCGCTCCTCAAGTATAAGCTGATGGACGGTTAAGCCTTCCAATTGTTCAATTATGCCATCCAACCGTCCTTCGATCCGCCCCATAAAATCCAGGCCCACCGAAACATTCTCCTCATCCTCCTCGTTATCCTCAGCTTCCTCACTCTCATCCTCCTCATCTACGTCGATAGGAGCCTTTCCCTTACTCAAAACTCCCGCACTTGAAGTACCTGTAGCTACCATGACATGGGAGCAAGACAAAATTTCCCTCGAAAGCTTCTTGGGAAGGATGCTATCGAGGTTCTTATAACAAGTATTACTATGAAAGAAGCACGCAATACAAGTTACAATATGTCCTAACCCTAGTTCTGACTTAGCTCTGTTGTGGTGGTTGTATAGGGCTTCCATGACGAAGAAGCCCATATGCACCTTAATCTCATTATGCACATGCCACAGTATTAAAAGTTCAAATGCATTAACTCGGTTGCTTTCAGGTTTTCCCGAAAAATTAAAACACACAAATTTGTGAATTAATTGCAAGATAGGGTCATGAATTTGGGAAGTTTTAGCAAACCTAGGTTGGTATACCCCTTGCCCTACCATACGCCAAAATTTCTTGGCATCCATATTCTCAGGCCATTTGTAACCATTCCCCTCAATACCTATGCAAGCCTTAAGGCCCTCAATATCTAAAGATCGTTTAGTACCAAATAGGCAGAATGTCATGCTCTTAAGGCCCGTATCAGGGTTTGTTTTGAAGCTTAAGGTGGAGTAGAACTCGAGGTTCAACTCCCTAAAGACTTGTGGATTAGACTTCACAAACTCATACCATCCTAGACTAGTCAATTTAGCATGTACTGCCTCTGACCTATCTTGCACAAATAAAAATTCCCAATCGAAGGTTCGAAAGGGGGTGCTTTCTAAGGGAAATAGGGTTTTGTATCTTTTACCTTCATCATCCGAAAGTAGAGGAAAGGGGCATTTATACTTCCTAGAGAGGCTCGTTAAAGGGGCCATCTGCTGTTCGGTAGGTAATTCGTCGCTTGGCACCAGTTCCGGTGACGGGTCTATGGGCCGTCGTGACGAACCGTGTCTCCGATCAGCGACAGTCTTCTTCTTCATCCTGGTTGCAAGGAGAATGAAGCAAAATAAAATCCTAGGTCAAAATAACAGTGGAAGAGAAGGTGAGAGGGAGAAATTGAGAAAGGAAGGAAGAATAAGGGTAGAGAGGGAGAAGGTGAGAGTTGGTTCTAGAGAGAGAAAGTGGAGAGGGAGAGAGAAAGTGAAGAGGAAGAAGAAGAAGAAGAAGAAGAAGAAGATGATGATGATGATGGTGGGTGGTTTAGAAAGAGAGAAATAGGAGAAGGGTTTATATAGGAGGGTGAATTGTGACCTAAAAATTTGAATTTCAAACGCTCGGCATGCAGTGCCAAACAAACAACACGGCGTGTTGAGCAGAGTTTTGAAACTTACCTGGAAATAGCGTGAGGGCACGCCGGCGTGCTAGATCAGCATGTCGTGCTGTCTTGAAAATTCCATATTTGGCACGGCGTGCTACAATTTGGCACGGCGTGCTGCTCACTCTACAACAATGCACTTTAGAAACAGTGCGACGGCACGTTGGCATGCTGTATTGGCACGTCGTGCCACCTTGAAGACCCTTACCTTGGCACGACATCCTAAATTTTGGCACGGCGTGCTGCTTGCTCATGCACAACCCTCTTCCGGAATAGCACGACGGCACGTGGGAGTGCTGTATTGGCACGTCGTGCCACTTTGAAGACCCTTACCTTGGCACGGCGTGCTCTATGTCAGTCACGGTGTGATGAATTGCTCTTGCACGTGATTTCGGAACAGCGGCCTGTTGGAGATTGTGCCCTAAGGCCAATATTGGATTATGTAATTTGACTTCTAAGATTAATCTAGTGTAGATTAATATTATCATTTATGTTTGTATGTTAGCATTTATGATAAGTATCCATGAATAAATCGTGTTATTCTAAATATCCCTAGTCGATTGTTATTATGGGAATAATAACAAACTAAGACTAGTGTGAGTGATAATGGATATTCATAAGATGAATATAGTGTATACAGATACAGATTATACTCACGGGTAATATGTTAGAGAACATGTTACTGGAGACCCACTATGAGATCAAGTTCATGGTTATGTGTCACAACTGATCTTGATTATAGTAGTGTCATTAGCTGATTCCTTTGACCTGAGGTCACCACGGATTCCGGGATGAATTCATGTTGTGTTTTGACGCAGTCAAACACTGCTTCTAACAGAGTAGTTATAAAGGCTGTGATTGGGTACGATATGACTCATGCCTTGGGATGTGAGTGACAGATATGGGATTTTGTCCCTCTCTATCAAGAGAGCGATATCACTGGGCCCCTCGATAAGTGAGACTGTTATATGCATGGCCGTGCTCAAATAATTGATAAGAGTATCAATTGATTTGTTTAAACAGTCCGCTTTGAGATCGAGAAAGCATATGATTAATTTATATAAGATTGACAAGTGTACCATGTCTTATAATTAATCATGATATCAAGAGACAAAAGAGAATATGACACATTCTATAAGTAGGTTTATTGGATTATACCAATCATATGAATTGGGTAGTCATAATGGCTTGCTAGAGTCCGCTTATGACTTATGAGGGCATTATGGTAATTTCCTCATTGCCAATTTATATGATCCTACGGGGTCACACACAAAGAGCAAAATGAGATTCACTTAATTCGGGGATAAATCATTATGAGATAATGATTTATTATTGATGAGAAATTAAATATATATAAAGATATATATTTACATGTATATGTATATACACATGAACATATTAATAAGATTAATATATTTATGGCATAAAGTATGCTATATATATATATATGTATATTATAATTATATTATATGGTGATATAATTAATTGTAATATACATTTACGTATATGTGTATATATACATATGTATGTATGAATGTATATATTAATAAGATTAATATAGCATAAAGTATGCTAATTATATTATATGGAGATATAATTAATTTTACATACATATGTGTATATGATGGAGAATTGACTAAGTTTAATATTAATTGAGAATTAATAAAACTTATGGGGGCTAATTTATAATTATAATTAAATATAGTATTTAATTACAATTATAAGTTAATAATAAAAGAAAAAAAAAAAAAACCCTAGAATAAGTAGTGTTGGATGTGATACAGCAGCCCTCTCCCAATCTCCATCAAATGGCCGAAAAAATGCTTTTGGCAAAAGGTGAAAAATATCAATTTTTCACCTTCTCATTCGAAGAACTGTTCTACGATCCCGGCGCTAGCACGCGGTGAGTCAATTGCTCGGTGTGGATCAACTGTAGAGGGAATCTGCTTTGGTTCCTGTATCCAATCCTGCAAAAATTAAGAGGTAATTCTGTAACCCTCCTTCCAATTCAATGCAATGTACATGGGTCCTTGGTGGGGATTAATCCTTTTATTTCCGCTGCGTTTTGTTTTGTGCGATTAATTCCCCAACAGTGGTATCAGAGCCACTTGTATTTTGATTGAATTGGATTTATGTTTTGATTGGATCAAAATTGCATGTTAGGGTTTGTATGATTTTGATTGGATCAAAATTGTTGTTAGGAGTTTGTATGTTTTATTTAGGGTTCTATGTTATTGTGAATAACAAAATAAAAATTTGATTTTATTGATTAATCATTGTGAATGATTTTATGTTAATGATTTGGAATGTTTAAGGGGTTTTGGAATCATGAATTTGATTCATGGGGTTTTAATTGAAATTGTTTCAATTAATTAAATGATATTAAAAAAAAAAAAAAAAAAAAAAAAAATTAAATACTGTTTTCGTTATTCTGGGCATAATGCCCAGAATAACTTTTGGGTGCAATGCAATTGCAATTGCAATTGCGCCCAACTGCAATTGCAATTGCAATTGCAATTGCACTTGCTGCGTAAGCAGCATGCTGCTTACGCAGCATGGGCTGCGCAGCCCGTCGGGCTGCGCGCAGTATTGGATACTGCAGTGCGAAGCCCGACTTGCATGCTGTCCGACAGTTTTTACCCCTTTTTCGTTTTAAGTGTGGAAAATTGTTTCTGCATATTTACGAATTTTTTTTTTCCAAATTAATTAATTCTTAATACAATGTGATTGTATTTTACCACTTTGAACCCTAAATATTTTAGATATAAAATTATTGTTGATAATTTTATGCATGGTGTTATGGTATGGTTTTGGACCCCGTGGATGTTTTATTTTATTTATTATGGTTTTATATAAATACGACCTGCGAGTCGTTTGTATTTATGTAAATTTTAATTTTAATTTTACTAGATAAATTGTATAGGATGCAATTTATGATATGTAAAATTTATTTTACTAGAAAAATTGTATAGGTTGCAATTTTTTGTAAAATATAAATCCATGAGATGGTGCTTAGAAGCAAAGACGTGGAGGCGGATCCAAGAGGCGGTGCAATGACCATGTGATGGATGCTACCACCTAGGATATGACCTTGTTGATTTTCATATTGGCCTATGAAAATCAATGTAGATTTAAACCATACCATAACACGGTTCGAGTCATATGCATGCTTTATTTTATTTAGATGCCATGTGATGCCATGCTAGATATTCTATATGCATGCTAGACAATTGTATGCCATAAGATGCCATGCTAATTAATATTAACAAAAGTATGATTAATATTAATGCCATGAAATTGTATATGATACAATTAACTCACAGGATTTAATAAACCCTAAATAAACTTATGAAGTTTATATTTGCCACCCAATTACGTATAACACTAGTCAAGTACTATGTTCGCATCATGGTAGCCACGCCAAAGCGGGTACGCATGTTGTGACCTTAGCGAAGCGATAATATGAGAAATGGTGATTCTCATTGTGTTGTAATTGGTTTAATAAAGGGTTAATCAAAATGGTGTTTGAGCCCGAGGCAAAGATGAGATGAGTAACATACAATTAAATATGATATATGATATCATACATCTCATAAATTATAAGAGTTGCATAATGATGCAATTGGCAAAGAAGTGCACATCCAAAATATGTTTAAATGGTTTAAAGCATGATTTTGAGTCTTTGCCTACCGAAATTATATTTAATCATAGGGACATGCCAAAGCAGTGCTATGGTTAAGTATGGATTTTGGATCTTCACCCACTTAAATATTTTAAAGGGTTTTATAATTTAAGTGGGAGCATTTAACTAAAATCTTTACACGCTTTATTGTAGTTATAATTGCTATTACCTTGATCTCGATTGTTATTGAACATTGAGAATTGTTCTCAAATCAAAAGGAATCATATGTTCTCAATAATCCTTTTGCCCAATGAACCACTAGCAATTGTAACACGAGTATAAAAGATGCTTACTTGAAGCATCGAAGGGACTCTGTTAAATTTTGTTATCTTACACTTGCCACCAATTCTTCCGTACGTGGAAGTTTTACTTGAGATATATGATACATCACAAATGGAAATGTTCCATCAGTTAGTGAGCAAGAAAAGATAAGTGTTTGAGGCAACATTTTCTCATTGGCCTCCAAAAGGCATTAAGATGTGATCTTGAATTCATTAATTGATAGTCATTGGTGATGAACTATCATTTGAATGACATGGGGAAAATTGTGAATTAGTTGCATAGGATGCAAAAGAATGTTAAGTTATCCATAAAGGATAAGCCCGCCTCGAATTGTGTGCTTATGGTTCAAAAGGAAAAGGATAATAGTAGGGTCGAAAAGTATAAATACCGAAAGGGTTTCGGTGAAAGTATTTTAAAGGCCAAAGCTGTTGGCATAGAGAGATCTCCAAAAGAAGGATGTTGCCATTTCTAGATTGAATCGTTCTTTAGAATGGAAATAGCAAACTTTGTTTGGAGAACTATGAGAAGATGAAAGGCAGTAAGACTGCTACCTTAAGTATTTATTAACTATTCTACTTTTGTTTCTATATCAAAGGTATTAGATACCAGTTGTGGATCTCATATTAGTAGAATATGATGAATCGCAACTTGAATAGAAACCTTATGAAGGTGAAAGGTAGAATGTGAATAGACAAGAGAAGCAAAGGTTGCTACTCGAAGGTTCTGAACTCTTACATGAAAGTTGTGAACTTCAAGTTAAAAGTTACGAACCTCTTTTCATAAAAGTTATGAACTTTTATATGAAAGTTATGAACTTTGGTTAAAGGTTATGAACTTTTACATGTGAGTTACGAACTCTTGTTGTCTATTGAGCTTGTTGACTTGAGTAAACAAATGTTGCTTATTTTATAATTGTGAATTATAAACTTTATAAAGACATGATTATGAAATGTAGATTTACATAATTGTCTTTATATGTGGAGCCCATCTGTAACATAAATACTGTAAGGATCGAATCAAATAGTTTGATCCAACCCATTTTGGCAGTGTCGTCTTGGAGACATAAGCAAAGTTGCATTTCGAAACTCCATGAGAATGGACTATTGGATTCATGAGATTATGAATCATCTTGAATCATGCGAATGTTGCTTATTGTAAAAAATGACAAAAGTGTTTCTTTGCTAAAAGTAGTTAAAGAATAATCGATTTATTAAGCATTATACATGTGGATGTATATGAATTATAAATCAACTGCTAAAGGAGGTTCTAATACTTCATTACTTTTATGGAACTTTTCACTAGATAAGAGTATCTAATGAAACACGAGTTTGGAACTTTTGAAGTGTTCAAAAGCTTGTAAAAGGAGTATGAAGTATCTTGACAAGATAGTAAAGTCACTTAGATATGATCCAAGTGGTGAACATTTGAGTCAAGATGTTGACAATCATCTTAGAGATTGTGGGACTGTCTCACAATTGACTTCTCCAAGTACGCCACAAAGTATGTTGTGTCGAAAAGGGAGTAGTCGAACTCTATACAGATATAGTTCAATCTATGATGAAGTCAAGTTGATCATCGTTTTCTCAAAAATATGCCATTAAAGCAGCTGTGTATATTGTTCCGTCTAAAACAATTCATGAATCAACATATGAGATATGGTTGGGTAAGAGACCCAAATTGTTTCATTGAATAAGTTTAGGGCTGTAAAGCTTATTTCGAATAAGTTGGCACCTAAATTTAAATATCGTATTGTGGATTACTCAAAAGGAAAGTAGGAGTTGTTACTCCTGTGTTTCTTTGGGATACAAAGTAGTTGTAGCTAGAAATGGTTTCCCCTTGAAGAGGGAGTTAATTTCTAGTAGAGTTAGTGGGAGTAAAGTACACCTACAAAACTCGTAATTCACAAAAGTGACATTTAACGTTGAAGAGGAACGTGGAAATGGTTTCATGATCATTGTTGAAATTACACAAGTCCAATGAAAGTCTAGTGGAATACGACATGATTAGGAGAGATATGGATTTCTCAAAATCATGATGTAATCTTACTAGATGAAGTAAGTCTTCTTCTATGAAGAAGCAATGTTAGATTTTGGATCTAATATGTGACTTGATGCTACAAAGGTTGAAGATAAGTCCATGTCTGACAATCAAAGTATAGACTTTGATAAGTCTTTTAGAAGATGCATATGCAATGGTTGCAAGTGAGTTTTCAAATTGAAAACCGATATGGATGGTGATCTTCAAACTTATAAAGCACGACTAGTGACTATAAGGGTACGAACAAATTCATAGTAGGACTATGATGAAATCCTCCTTAGTCATTAATCATGATCAAGTCATATTGAGTTCTTGTTGCCATATCCCCATAATATGATTATAAAATATGGCAAATGGATATCAAAATCTATTTTTTACGTGAAAACATGATTGAGGATGTGTACGTGACACAATCCAAAGTTTTGAGCATCCAAAGAATTCAAATAGCGTATGCAAGTTTTCAAAGATTCTCATAAGGATCGAAACATGCATCAAATAGTTGGAATCATAGTTTTGATAAAGAAATCAAATGGTTTGATTTTATCAAAAGGATGATGAATCTTGTGTTTCAAAAGGATCAGTGGGAGCATATCGGTATTCCTAATGCTATATGTGGATGACATATGGCTTGTTGGAAATAACATTCTTACCTTGCAAGAAGTAAAATCTTGGCTAAGAAAGTAATTTCAGTTAATGTTATAAGCATGACTGCCTGTATTCTTGAAATTGGAATCTATACAGATAGATCTAAAAGAATGTTTTGGCTTAAGTCAAAGCATTGAAAGCGTTCAATATAAAAGACTTAATAGAAGCTTGCTTATGTTAACTGTGTAAATAGTTGCACATATACAACTGATTGCAATTAGTTGCAATATATCAGTCGAGATCTAGTATTCTTTTAAAAAGAGAAGTTATGACTTTGAAAGGTTCAAAATAAAACGTTATAGCTAAATATCTATAATAGCAGCCAAAGTATACAGTTACATGTGATGCAAAGAAATTTTTGGATGAAGAAGTTCATCAAAATTTTATGTTTTTGTTCTAAGCATTGCTTATCCTGTGAGACTATTGTAGGGACAATAGTTCAATGCGTAAGAACCTTGTATGACACAAGCATATACTTAGGCGTTTTTCACTAATTTAGAGAGGCTGTCTCTAAAGAGAGAGTGAATATGTGTAAAGTAGCAACGGAAGCGAAAATTAATAATTCATTGACAAAGACTCCTGCACGAGTGAATACATGAAAGTCATGTAGGTCAATGGGTATAAGATACATGTATGATTGGCCATAGTGCAAGTGGGAGATTGTTGGAGATTGTGCCCTAAGGCCAATATTGGATTATGTAATTTGACTTCTAAGATTAATCTAGTGTAGATTAATATTATCATTTATGTTTGTATGTTAGCATTTATGATAAGTATCCATGAATAAATCGTGTTATTCTAAATATCCCTAGTCGATTGTTATTATGGGAATAATAACAAACTAAGACTAGTGTGAGTGATAATGGATATTCATAAGATGAATATAGTGTATACAGATACAGATTATACTCACGGGTAATATGTTAGAGAACATGTTACTGGAGACCCACTATGAGATCAAGTTCATGGTTATGTGTCACAACTGATCTTGATTATAGTAGTGTCATTAGCTGATTCCTTTGACCTGAGGTCACCATGGATTCCGGGATGAATTCATGTTGTGTTTTGACGCAGTCAAACGCTGCTTGTAACAGAGTAGTTATAAAGGCTGTGATTGGGTACGATATGACTCATGCCTTGGGATGTGAGTGACAGATATGGGATTTTGTCCCTCTCTATCAAGAGAGCGATATCACTGGGCCCCTCGATAAGTGAGACTGTTATATGCATGGCCGTGCTCAAATAATTGATAAGAGTATCAATTGATTTGTTTAAACAGTCCGCTTTGAGATCGAGAAAGCATATGATTAATTTATATAAGATTGACAAGTGTACCATGTCTTATAATTAATCATGATATCAAGAGACAAAAGGGAATATGACACATTCTATAAGTAGGTTTATTGGATTATACCAATCATATGAATTGGGTAGTCATAATGGCTTGCTAGAGTCCGCTTATGACTTATGAGGGCATTATGGTAATTTCCTCATTGCCAATTTATATGATCCTACGGGGTCACACACAAAGAGCAAAATGAGATTCACTTAATTCGGGGATAAATCATTATGAGATAATGATTTATTATTGATGAGAAATTAAATATATATAAAGATATATATTTACATGTATATGTATATACACATGAACATATTAATAAGATTAATATATTTATGGCATAAAGTATGCTATATATATATATATGTATATTATAATTATATTATATGGTGATATAATTAATTGTAATATACATTTACGTATATGTGTATATATACATATGTATGTATGTATGTAAATATTAATAAGATTAATATAGCATAAAGTATGCTAATTATATTATATGGAGATATAATTAATTTTACATACATATGTGTATATGATGGAGAATTGACTAAGTTTAATATTATTTGAGAATTAATAAAACTTATGGGGGCTAATTTATAATTATAATTAAATATAGTATTTAATTACAATTATAAGTTAATAATAAAAGAAAAAAAAAAAACCCTAGAATAAGTAGTGTTGGATGTGATACAGCAGCCCTCTCCCAATCTCCATCAAATGGCCGAAAAAATGCTTTTGGCAAAAGGTGAAAAATATCAATTTTTCACCTTCTCATTCGAAGAACTGTTCTACGATCCCGGCGCTAGCACGCGGTGAGTCAATTGCTCGGTGTGGATCAACTGTAGAGGGAATCTGCTTTGGTTCCTGTATCCAATCCTGCAAAAATTAAGAGGTAATTCTTTAACCCTCCTTCCAATTCAATGCAATGTACATGGGTCCTTGGTGGGGATTAATCCTTTTATTTCCGCTGCGTTTTGTTTTGTGCGATTAATTCCCCAACACGGCCTGGCACGATTGCGTGCCACACTGGCATGCCACGTGCTACCCCAATCTCACCTTGGCACGGTGTGCTGATGGTGACACGGCGTGCTGTCTTGAATTCTTCCAATCTTTACTTTTTTCCACATTTTGATCACGACTTTTGATTAACTTGCTTAATTACCTATTCCTACACACAAAAACATATTAATACAAAAATTAATGTACAAGGGAGGCACACGTACCTCGTTGCTATGTTTATAGTCGGAATAGCTCGACTTCTACGTCCACGATTTTGCATTACACATCACGAAGGACTAAGACTTGCTTCTCCTCCTTCACTCCTCCGTTGACGTAGGGCTTCAACCGATGCCCGTTTACTTGTTGAATTCCCTCCGGGGTTTCAATTTCCACCATCCCGGAGGGATAGACCTTATGCATGGTAAACGGCCTCGTCCACCGACTTCTCAATTTGCCCGGAAATAGTTTCAATCGGAAGTTATACAAGAGCTCCAACTCCCCTTGGTTGAAACTCTTTTCTATCACATAAGCATCAATAGGGCAAAAGGAGTCTATAAAAATTACAACTTTCAACATCTAATGGATATTTCATTGAGTTATAGACGTAGAAACTTACCTCCTCGTTGTGCAACCTAAGAATAATCTTACCTTCCTGGACATCTATCAAAGTCCTACAGGTTGCAAGAAATGGTCTTCCAAGCAGAAGGGGCACCGAGCTATCTTCCTCCATATCCATTACCACAAAGTCTCCGGGGAAGATAAACTTGTCCACCTTTACTAGCATGTCCTCGACCACCCCCTTTGGCCTCGTGAGAGATCTATCCGCCAATTGAAGGGCCATATTGGTTGGCTTTGGGTTTCCCAGTCCGAGTTTCCTGAAAAACGACAGAGGCATCAAATTTATACTTGCACCCAAGTCACATAGGGCATTGGCAATCTCCAATTCCCTATCCAGCATGGGATAGTAAAACTGCCCTTATCTTTGAGCTTGGGTGGAAGTTTGTTAGTGATGATTGCCGAACATTCCTCTGTTAAAACCACCACTTCGTCCTCACCTAGCTTTTATTTCCCTGCCGGAAGTTCTTTAAAGAATTTAGCATCAGAAGGCATCTCTTGGAGAGCCTCAATCAATGGCAAATTAAATTCTAACTTCTTAAAAATTTCCAAAAATTTGGAATATTTCTGCCCCAGTTTATCTTTCTTCTCCCTTTGAGGATAAGGAAGTTTAGGCACGTAGGCTCTCACTGGGTCATGAATTTTCCCTTTTTCATTTGTGCTAGGTTCGGGTTCAGAAATCGAGTCGGGGTTGCTTACCTCTCCCGACTCTTCACTTACCTCAGTAGGTTGGGATGGAATATCAGCGTTTTGCACTCGGGCCTCCACTTGCCTACCACTTCGTAGGGTTATAGCTTGAGCTGTCTCCCATTGATTACCCTTAGGGTTTTGTTTAGTTCTACTCGGGAGTGCTCCTTGAGGTCTCTCCTGCCTCTCCCTACTCATTTGAGCCACCTGCTTACCCAAATCCCTACAGTATGCTTCATTATCAGCAAGCCGAGACGAGATGTCTTTTAATAAAGATAAAACCGTCTCATCTTGCTTAGACTATTGAGGTTGCTGTGAGGATTGATCATTAGGAATAAATGGGGCCTTACCTAACCCCTACTCACGGTTCTCATAATGGAATCCGGAAGGAGGTCTCAACACATTTTAGTTATTACCATAAGACATGTTCGGGTGTTGATACCTTCTTCCGTAATTGTTATTGTTATTGAAATTTTTGGGTAAGAGTTAGAATTATTGTACCTTTGGTTTCCTCCCACAAAACTTACATTTTCGGACGGTTGGGCGAATGGGTCGCCCAATGCACATTCTTGCCCGGGATGCACTGCTCCATATGATACACACAACACCGGCTGTTATTGTGGCCCATTTAAATTCAGGCGGGACATCAACAGGTCCAACATCTTATTCACATGGTCCATGGCTGCATCTTGGCGTCCCAAATCCGCAGCCCGAACCTCATTCCTTGTTGGCGTGTCCGACTGCCACAAGGTACTCTTCCTAGCCAGCTCCACAATCAACTCCTCGGCTTGCGTAGCAGTCTTCTTAAAAATGTCTCCACCTGCAGAAGAATCAATAATGGCACGGTTAGCTGGTGTCAAACCATGATAAAACGTGCTTACCTGAGTGAAACGCGGCATGTCATGGTGGGGACAGTTCCGCAATAACCATTGAAACCTCTGCCATGCTTCATTAAGAGTCTCAGTCCCAAATTGCTAGAATCCCATGATCTCGTTCCGTAACTGAACCATCTTTGATGGTGGGAAGTAGTATGCTAAGAACTGTTCTTCCAATTGATCCCATGAAGTCACTGACCCGGGCCTCAAGGACTTGTACCATTCCATTGCTCCCCCGCATAATGAGAAGGGAAACAACTTCAAGCGCACAGCATCTTGGGGCACCCCACCTATTCGGACTATATCGGCCACCATGAGAAACCGGTCTAAATGATCATTGGGGTTGTCACTTATTCCACCACTGAATAGTCCGTTCCCTTGGATCAAATTGATCATACGGGACTTCAACTCAAAGTGATTAGCAGTAATGGCTGGAATAACCACTCCGGATCTGTTTCGGGGCTGATGTGGAGCCATTAGGTCAGTCATGACCATGTTGTCTCTATCACCACCCCTTCTTCTATCAAACTCCTCCCGCTCTCGCCGGAGTCGCTCTTGCTCAATTCTTTCCCGGAGCTGTCTATCCTCTTCCTCCTGTTGCTGATGATCCATTTGGACAATTCGCTGTTGTTGTACTCCACGGTTCCTGCTACACTAACGTTCAATTTCAGGGTTATAAGGTAAAAGCTCAGGGTGTTGAGAGCGAGTTCGCATAAGCTAGAAAACACACACGCACAGAAAATAAAGAAAACTAATTTGCAACAAATATCCACAAAAAAGAGAAATTATTTAACTATATACACAAGAATAGTGCCTAGATCAGCAAATAGACTTTTGGCTCAATGATGCAGAAAAATAAATTTCCCCGGCAACGACGCCAAAAACTTGATGGGTCCTAGGCGAAGTAGTGAAACTAAACCTAGAAATGCACAACTAAGGCAGTGTACCTATCATTGACAAGTAATAATTCTGGTTGGTCCAGGTATCGATCCTACAGAGAAAAATATTCTGCAAACACTAAACTACTCGGGTTCCTTGCGTGTCCTAGGCGAAACTCAGTTTTTGGATTCGATTACACTAACAACTAATTATCCTACTCCTAGTTGATCTACTCCAGTTTACTTTGCACTTGAATTTGGGTTATCAATTGGTGGTTTACCGACCTATGAATGCTAATGGAGATGGCTTTGTCAATTAATTACAATAGACGAATTTAACTCAACAATCAACCCTTAATTATGTTCTTTCGATAATTCAACCTAGCGTGTCTAGATCTTTTAGGTCCTTAGCCGGTTTCCCTTGTTTAGAGGTGGTCTAATTCTAAAGCTCAGAAAATAGGGGCACGTAAGTTCCACAGTGTCGTCAATACTAATGGTTTCCTAGGCGTCAATCTAGGTAATGCCACAAATATGAACTTAATAAATTAAGATCTTATGAGACTAGATTATCATTAAAGGAATTGCATAAAGAAGAGGAATAAAAATTGAAATTAAATTGCAATCAAGTGTATTAATCAAGAAAGGTGATACGAATTCAGTGTTTACAACCAAACACAATCAATTACGGATTCAAAAACTAACTTAATCAAATTACAAAAGAGAAGAAGAAAAACTTATGCCCTTTTGGTCCGATTAACCAGATTCCGACGGTGTGAAGATGCTTGGGGTGTATCTCTATAGACGAACTCAAGCCGGAACTAAGAACGTCGCAAAAGGGGAAGGTTCTATGTAAAACTTCTACCAATTGATGGTTCAAAACTCAAAGAAAACAAATAGTTCAAGCCAAAACCTAGCTACAAGTTTCTGCTTTATACTCTAAAAGTCTGGAAAAAGATCATTAAAACTTAGAAAATAACCTATTTATACGGCTAGGTTAAAACCACGAAATAGAAAAGATGAAGTAGGGCAACAGCAGAATTCCGGAGCTCGGCATGCCGTGCTGGTGGAAGTGGCACGCCGTGCTAAGCAGAATTGGGGGTGGCACGCCGTGCTGGTGGAGGTGGCACGCCGTGCTGTGTAGATTTGGAGTTGGCACGCCGCGCTGGTAGGGATGGCACGATTTCGTGCCGGTCTGCTGGATCCCATCCCTTGGCACGCTGAAATGGCACACCGTGCCCTAATTGTGGCACGCCGTGCCACCTTGATTTTCAGCACTTCAAACTCTTCCTTGCCGCCGCTGCTCCAACTTTCGGTCCGGGTCATAATTGATAAGGTCAGTTTTTGACCTTATCTTTTAGGCAATTTCGTGGTTTGAACGGCAATTTTTAGAGTCTTTTGTGTGATTGTTTGTGTGGTTTTTGAATATTTTGTGATTTTTTTATGTTTTGGATGGTTTTTATAACTTTTAGTATTTTTCGTATTTTCTAGGGTTGTTTTTGTAACTTTTGTTTATTTGTTGTTTTTATGGTCCGTGGCGTTGGTGCCGTTATGTTTCTTTGTGCTTGTTTTGGACAGGTATTATGACCCGGATCGGAAGTTGGTGCGTCGGCGGCGAGGAAGAGTTCAAAGTGCTAAAAATCAGGGTGGCAGCGTGCCTTGAAGAGTAGTCCAGTGGAGTGGCACGAAAACGTGCCACGCAGATCAACCCGGCGTGCCAACCCCAAAATTCGCACGGCACGGCGTGCCACCTCCAGCAGCATGGCGTGCCGCCTTCAGTTCTGCACAGCATGGTGTGCCAACTTTACCAGCACGGCGTGCCGAGCCCCGAAACCTGCTGTTGCCCTACTTTCATCTCCTCTTTTTGCTGGTTTTAACCTAGCCGTATAAATAGGTTATTTTCTATGTTTTAAAGGATCTTTTTCCAGTCTTTTTGAGTGAGAGCAAGAACTTGTAGTGAGGTTTTGAGCTTGAACTATTTGTTTTCTTTGAGTTTGAACCATCGTTTGGTTGTAGTTTTACTTAGAATCTTCCCCTTTTGCGACGTTCCTAGTTCCGACTCGAGTTCGTCTATAGAGGTACACCCCAAGCATCTTCACACCGTCGGAATCCAGTTAATCGGACCAAAAGGGCATAAGTTTTTCTTCTTCTCTTTTGTAATTTGATTAAGTTAGTTTTGATTCAGCAAATCGATTATGTTTGGTTGTAAACACTGAATTCATTCATCTTTCTTAATTAATACAATTGATTGCAAGTTAATTTCAATTTTTATTCCTTCTTCTTTATGCAATTCCTTTAATGAATGTCTAGTCTCATAAGATCTTAATTTATTAAAGTTCATATTTGTGGCATTACCTAGATTGACACCTAGGAAACCATTAGTATTGACGACACTATGGAACTTACGTGCCCCTATTTTCTGAGCTTTAGAATTAGACCACCTCTAAACAAGGGAAACCGGCTAAGGACCTAAAAGATCTAGATACGCTAGGTTGTATTATCGAAAAAGCATAATTAAGGGTTAATTGTTGAGTTAAATTCATCTTTTGTAGTTAATTGATAAAGCTATCCCCATTAGCATTCATAGGTCGGTAAACCGCCAATTGATAACACAAAACTCAAGTGCAAAGTAAGCTGGAATAGATCAACTAGGAGTAGGATAGTTTAGTTGTTAACATAATCAACCCAAACTACATTCCGCCTAGGACACGCAAGGAACCCGAGTAGTTTAGTGTTTGCAGATTATTCTTTTCTCTGTGGGATCGATACCTGGACCAACCAGAATTATTACTTGTCAACGATAGGTACACTGCCTTAGTTGTGCGTTTCTAGGTTTAGTTTTACTACTACGCCTAGGACCCATCAAGTTTTTGGCGCCGTTGCCGGGGAAATTTATATTTCTGCATCATTTAGCAAAAGGTCTATTTGCTGATCTAGGCAACATTTCTGTGCATATAGTTAAATAATTTTTTCTTTTCTGTGAATATTTATTACAATTTAGTTTTCTTTAATTTCTGTGTGTGTGTGTGTTCTAGCTTATGCGAACTCGCTCTCAGCATCCTGAGCTTTTACCTTATAACCCTAAAATTGAACGTTTGTGTAGCAGGAACCGTAGAGTACGCCAAGAGCAGATTGTTCAAATGGAGCATCAGCAGCATGATGACGAGGAGAGACAACTCCGGGAAAGAGTTGAGCAAGAGCAACTCCGGCGAGAGCGGGAGGAGTTTGACAGAAGAAGGGGTGGTGATAGAGATAACATGGTCATGACAAACCTAATGGCTCCACATCGGCCCCGGAACAGATTCGGAGTGGTTATCCCAGCCATCACTACCAACCAATTCGAGCTGAAGTCCAGTATGATCCATTTGATCCAAGGGAACGGTCTATTCAGTGGCGGAATAAGTGACAACCCCAATGATCACTTAGATCGGTTCCTCATGGTGGCCGATACAGTCCGAATCGGTGGGGTGCCCCAAGATGCTGTGCGGTTGAAGCTTTTCCCCTTTTCACTATGCGGGGGAGCAATGGAATGGTACAAATCCTTGAGGCCCGAATCAGTGACATCATGGGACCAATTGGAAGAGCAATTCTTAGCATATTACTTTCCACCATCAAAGACGGTTCAGCTAAGGAACGAGATCATGGGATTCCGGCAATTTGGGACGGAGACTCTTAATGAAGCATGGCAGAGATTTCAACGGTTGTTGCGGAACTGCCCCCACCATGACATGCCGCGTTTCACTCAGGTAAGCACATTTTATCATGGTTTAACACCAGCTAACCGTGCCATTATTGATTCTTCTGCAAGTGGGGACATTTTTAAGAAGACTGCTACACAAGCCGAGGAGTTGATTACGGAGCTGGCTAGAAAGAGTACCTTATGGCAGTCGGACACGCCAACAAGGAATGAGGTTTGAGCTACAGATTTGGGACGCCAAGATGCAGCTATGGACCATGTAAATAAGAAGTTGGACCTATTGATGTCCCGCCAGAACTTAAATGGACCACAATACCAACCGGTGTTGTGTGTATCATGCGGAGCGGAGCATCCCGGGCAAGATTGTGAGTTGGGCGACCCATTCACCCAATCGTCCGAAAACGTAAGTTTTGTGGGAGGAAACCAAAGGTACAATAACTCTAACTCTTATTCACAAAACTTCAATAATAATAATAATTACAGAAGAAGGTATCAACACCCGAATATGTCCTATAGTAACAACCAAAATGTGTTGAGACCTCCTTCCGGATTCCATTATGAGCACCGTGAGCAGGGGTTAGGTAAGGCCCCATTTATTCCTAATGATCAATCTCCACAGCAGCCTCAACAGTCTAAGCAAGATGAGACGGTTTTGTCGTTACTAAAAGACATCTCGTCTCGGCTTGCTGATAATGAAGCGTACTGTAGGGATTTGGGTAAGCAGGTGGCTCAATTGAGTAGGGAGAGGCAGGAAAGACCTCAAGGAGCACTTCCGAGTAGAACTGAACAAAACCCTAAGGGTAATCATCGGGAGACAGCTCAAGCTATAACCCTACGAAGTGGTAGGCAAGTGGAGGACCGGGTGCAAAACGCTGATATTCCATCCCAACCTACCGAGGTAAGTGAAGAATCGGGAGAGGTAAGCAACGCCGACTCGATTTCTGAACCCGAACCTAGTACAACTGAAAAGGGAAAATTCCTGACCCAGTGAGAGCCTACGCGCCTAAACTTCCTTATCCTCAAAGGGAGAAGAAAGATAAACTGGGGCAGAGATATTCCAAATTCCTGGAAATTTTTAAGAAGTTAGAATTTAATTTGCCATTGATTGAGGCTCTCCAAGAGATGCCTTCTTATGCTAAATTCTTTAAAGAACTTCTTGCAGGGAAATGAAAGCTAGGTGAGGACGAAGTGGTGGTCTTAACAGAGGAATGTTCGGCAATTATAACTAACAAACTTCCACCCAAGCTCAAAGATAAGGGCAGTTTTACTATCCCATGCCGGATAGGGAACTTGGAGATCGCCAATGCCCTATGCGACTTGGGTGCAAGTATAAATCTGATGCCTCTGTCGTTTTTCAGGAGACTCAGACTGGGAGACCCAAAGCCAACTAACATGACCCTCCAATTGGCGGATAGATCTCTCACGAGACCAAAGGGGGTGGTCGAGGACGTGCTAGTAAAAGTGGACAAATTTATTTTCCCCGCGGACTTCGTGGTGATGGATATGGAGGAAGATAGCGCGGTGCCCCTTTTGCTTGGAAGGCCATTTCTTGCAACTGGTAGGACTCTGATAGATGTCCAGGAAGGTAAGATTATTCTTCGGTTGCACAATGAGGAGGTAAAGTTCAACATCTATAACTCAATGAATTATCCATTAGATGTTGAAAGTTGTAATTTTGTAGACCCTTTTTGCCCTATTGATGCTTATGTGATAGAAAAGAGTTTTAACCACGGGGAATTGGAGCTCTTGTCCGATTTCCTATTGAAACTCTTTCCGGGCAAACTGCAGAGTCGATGGATGGGACCGTTTACCATGCATAAGGTTTACCCTTCCGGGATGGTGGAAATTGAAACCCCGGAGGGAATTCAACAAGTGAATGGGCACCGGTTGAAGCCCTATGTCAGTGGAGGAATAAAGGAGGAGAAGCAAGTCTTGCTCCTTCGTGATGTGTAATGCTAAACCGCAGGCGTAGAAGTCGAGCTATTCCAACTATAAACATAGCACTGAGGTACTTATACCTCCCATGTACATTAGTTTTCAAGTTAATATGTTTTTGTGTGTTTTTGTGTGTAGGATTAGGTACTTAAGCAAGTTAATCGGAAATCATGTTCAAAATGTGAAAAAAGGCAATAGTTGGCAGAATTCATGGTGGCACGCCGTGTCACTACTCAGCACGCAGTGCCAAGGTGAAGTTGGGTGTGGCACGTGGCGTGCCAGGGTGGCACGAAATCGTGCCAGGCTGCTGTTCTGGAAGAAAATTGTGCATAAGAAAACAGCACGCCGTGCCACATTTAGCACGCCCACGTGCCGCTGTTCTGTTCTGCGAGAGGTTTGAGAGAAAAAGGGCAGCACGCCGTGTCAAAATCCGCACGCCGTGCCTATCACTGTTCTGAAGAACGGCACGCCGTGCCAAGTTGGCACGCCAACGTGCCGTCTTTCTGTTCCAAAAAGTGAGTTGCGAGAAAAAGGATCAGCACGCCGTGTCAAGACTTCAGTACGCCGTGCCATATGTTCAAATTTCAAGGTAGCACGCCGTGCCAAGGCAGCACGCCGGCGTGCCATCATTCTGTTTCTAGGTAAGTACTTTTAACCCGCTCAGCATGTTGTGCTGAGTGTTTGGCACAGCGTGCCGAGCGTTCAAATTTTGAATCCCAAGGGAATTCCACCGCCTATTTAATGCTCTTTTCCCCTTCCCCCCCTTCTCATAACCGCCCACTTCTTCTTCTTCTTCTTTCTCTCTCTCACTTTCTCTCACCTTCTCACTTTCTCTCTCCCCTTTTCACTCTCTCTCTCTAGAACCCATTTTCTCCTTCTCCATTCTTCTTCTTCTTCCTTCCTTTCTCCCCTTCTCCCTATCTTCTTTTACTCTCCTCTTCTTCTTCTTCTTCTTCCTTTTCTTTTTCTTCTTCTTCTCCATCTCATCCCTTTTCCTCCATTCTTTTGCCCTAGGGTTTTATTTTGCTTCAATTTCCTTGAATCAGGTATGAATTCTTGCTTTATTCTTTCTTTTATTCATTATTCTTATTATTGTTGTTCTTTTTCTCATTTTGGTTTGATGGATTGACTGCTTAATAGGGTTTTATTTTACTTTCTTTTTCTTCTTTGGGGTTTGTATCTTTAACAGTAGATGTTCTTTGGCTTTGTGTTCTTGTGTTTTTGATTCTTGTTTTATTTTTATGTTTATGCAATTGTAGGATGAAGAGGAAAACCGTCACCGATCGGAGACACGGTTCGTCTCGCCAACCCCTGGAACCGTCCCCATAGCGGTGCCACGTGACGCGCCGCCCACCGACCCATTGATGGCCCCGCTGACAAATCTATCAAGGAAATACAAATGTCACTTTCCCTTACTTTCGGACGATGAAGGTAAGAAGTACAAAAATTTATTTCCTTTAGAAAGCACACCATTTCGCACTTTCGATTGGCAATTTCTTTTTGTGCAAGATAGGTCGGAAGGAGTGAAAGCTAAGTTGACTAGTCTAGGGTGGTACGAATTTGTGAAATCTAACCCTCCGGTCTTTAGGGAGCTAAACCTAGAATTTTACTCTACCTTGAGTTTTAAAACCAACCCGGATACGGGCCTTAGAAGCATGACCTTCCGCCTCTTTGGCACTGAGCGAACTTTGGACATTGATGGCCTTAGGGCTTGTATAGGGATTGACGGGAATGGTTACAAATGGCCCGAAAATCTGGATGCCAAGAAATTTTGGCGATTGATAGGGCAAGGGGTTTACCAACCCCGGTTTGCCAAAACCTCCCAAATCCAAGACCCTATTTTGCAATTAGTTCATAAATTTGTATGCTTTAATTTTTCGGGAAAGACTGAGAGCAACCGGGTTAATGCATTTGAATTGTTGATCCTGTGGCATGTGCATAGTGAAATTAAGGTGCATTTGGGCTTCTTTGTCATGGAAGCTTTATACAATCATCACAACCGAGCTAAGTCTGAACTAGGACTAGGGCATATTGTGACTTGTATTGCATGTTTTTTTCACAGTAATACTTGTTATAGGAACCTCGAGAGCATTCTTCCCAAGAAGCTTTCGAAGGGAATCTTGTCTTGTTCCTATGTTGGTGCAGCTGCAGGTCCTTCAAGTGCAGGAGGTTCAAGTCGGAGAAAGGCCCCCATGGAAGTAGACGAGGAGGAAGAGAGTGAGGAAGGAGAGGACGGCGAGGAGGACGCGGAGAATGTATCGGTGGGGGTAGATTTTATGGGGCGGATTGAAGGACGGTTGGATGGCATTATTGAGCAATTGGAAGGCTTAACCGTCCATCAGGTTCTGCTGGAGCAGCGGCTGAACGCGCGCCTTGATCGGCAAGCAGCTCAGCTCGCCAACGTCGAGGCGTTCACCTCCCGCTACTGTGCCGCCTAAGGGTGGCCGTACCCGCCGCCACCACCACCAGCCCCCGATATGTGAGGTAACCCTTCTCCTTCCCCATTTAGTTTGCTTCTTCTTCCATTGCACTTTTGGAAGTAAGTGCAATCTAAGTGTGGGGTGGGTAAAGGGACTTCTTCCTTTCTTTTTCTTTTTCTTATATTGCACTTTTTGATTGTTTGTTTAGCATGTTTGTTGGTTTTTGTTGGTGTTTTTGCATGATTGGGTGTTTTGTGTTGGTTTTTGATTAGATTTAGGATTTACTTTTCAATGCATGTGAAGTTGGTTTTGGTTGTTTTGGTTTGTTAGTATTTTTAGGTTGCTTATGTATCAATTGCCGTTTGAATAACATTGCTTAATCCACCCTCGAACCTAAGTCTCTGTGCTTGGATTGATAGCAATTGGCTAGGGATATTAGGAGTTGTTTGCAAGTCATTAGCTTGTTTATGCGTGGTTTGTGATTCTTGATGGTAACCATTAGTTAGATTTGTCATTTAGGTTGCATTAGGGAATTAGTCCTCTACCCCGAC
Source organism: Euphorbia tirucalli (assembly GCA_039660915.1). Taxonomy (NCBI): domain Eukaryota; kingdom Viridiplantae; phylum Streptophyta; class Magnoliopsida; order Malpighiales; family Euphorbiaceae; genus Euphorbia; species Euphorbia tirucalli. The sequence continues at coordinate 54,719,883 of CM077639.1, read as the reverse complement.
TTGCATGATTGAGCTAGGATTACGCCTTGGAACATTGGTTGAGTCACACGACCTAGCATACAAACCCTAATACACTTGTGCGAATTTGAGCCTTTAGAACCATTTCACATCGGTTCTATTTCTTTGTGAGGGTAAAAACAATCGTGGCACACTAGATCGTAGAACCCGGTGTTGTTTTGCACTTGGCATCGAGAGCTTAATATGTGGAGACCCTTGGGATTAACCCATTGACTTAAATAACCCTAACCCTAACTACTAATTCATCCCTTAGATCACCCAGAGCCACTAAATTAACCTTTTTGACTTAAAAAACCTTCACCAAGCCAACTCTATAATCCTAACTTTTTCCCATTTCACTTTGATTTTCCTTTCTCACCCTCCTCTCCTAAATCAAGTAATTAGCTAAGTTGTTCATTCATTTTGGGGTCAATCACCATTTGCATTTCAACTCTTCCATATCTAGTCCTATGGAAAAATTGTGTTAAAAAAAAAAATAAATAAAAAAAAAATAAAATAGAGTCAATGTGTTTGTTCGGTTTCTTTTTGTAAAACTCGGAGTTTGTGCACGCCTGTCTTGGTTGTCTGGTTTGCATCTTTAAGCCGGTATTTGTGTTCCATGTTTTGTAATTTTTCATTGGTTGAATAAAGGATTAGGGCGATCATCTAATTGCCTTGACCCATGTCTTGTAATTTTTGTTTTTGTTTTCTCATTAAGTTGTGTTTCGGCCATTGGGTGTGGATAAGGCCTTCTTTTTGTCAAGTTAATTTCAAAAAAAAAAAAAAAACAAAGCAAACACTCTTAGGACTAGCTTAGAGTTGAAAGTTGCATGATCCGTCTTTAGTACTTAGTCAATTTGTACATTTTACTTGATTTGTAGGAGTTGTACACCTAAAATTTCCCTTATCAAACCTACCCTAAGCCGTAACATTACAAGCCCCAGGTTCTCTGATTTTGCTCCTTGACCAATGACTTCACCGGGATTGCCATTAGTTCGCTATGTGATGTGTGCCATTGTTTGTTTTTGTGTGCTCATCCGCCTTGCCTTGAACTTGAGCGTTGGAGTGACATCTTATGAGGTGCTTTGTGGTCGTATAAACTCTGTTTGTTCCTCGCCTTTTGACTAGCTAAATTGTGTTGGGTTTGGGTATTGAGTGGTTTTGAACCTTGTGCACCTAATGTCATTTCGAAGGTGATGCTTTACTTTCTTGAGTTTATGAATCTCGTACGGTTAAACCCTTAGTTGGATTTGCAAGTGAAAGCGAGCAAGTTTACTCCTTTGTTTTTAGTTGATTTGCTTGAGGACAAGCAAGACTTTAAGTGTGGGGTGGTTGATAAGGTCGGTTTTTGACCTTATCTTTTAGGCAATTTCGTGGTTTGAACGGCAATTTTTAGAGTCTTTTGTGTGAATGTTTATGTGGTTTTTGAATATTTTGTGATTTTTTTATGTTTTGGATAGTTTTTATAACTTTTAGTATTTTTCGTGTTTTCTAGGGTTGTTTTTGTAACTTTTGTTTATTTGTTGTTTTTATGGTCCGTGGCGTTGGTGCCGTTATGTTTCTTTGTGCTTGTTTTGGACAGGTATTATGACCCGGACCGGAAGTTGGTGCTTCGGCGGCGAGGAAGAGTTCAAAGTGCTGAAAATCAGGGCGGCACGGCGTGCCACAATTAGGGCACGGCGTACCACCCCGGCATGCCTAGAAGAGTAGTCCAGTGGAGTGGCACGAAAACGTGCCACGCAGATCAACCCGGTGTGCCAACCCCAAAATTCGCACGGCACGGCGTGCCACCTCCAGCAGCACGGCGTGCCGCCTTCAGTTCTGCACAGCACGGTGTGCCAACTTTACCAGCATGGCGTGCCGAGCCCTGAAACCTGCTGTTGCCCTACTTTCATCTCTTCTTTTTGCTGGTTTTAACCTAGCCGTATAAATAGGTTATTTTCTATGTTTTAGAGGATCTTTTTCCAGTCTTTTTGAGTGAGAGCAAGAACTTGTAGTGAGGTTTTGAGCTTGAACTATTTGTTTTCTTTGAGTTTGAACCATCGTTTGGTTGTAGTTTTACTTAGAATCTTCCCCTTTTGCGACGTTCCTAGTTCCGACTCGAGTTCATCTATAGAGGTACACCCCAAGCATCTTCACACCGTCGGAATCCGGTTAATCGGACCAAAAGGGCATAAGTTTTTCTTCTTCTCTTTTGTAATTTGATTAAGTTTGTTTTGATTCCGCAAATCGATTATGTTTGGTTGTAAACACTGAATTCATTCATCTTTCTTAATTAATACAATTGATTGCAAGTTAATTTCAATTTTTATTCCTTCTTCTTTATGCAATTCCTTTAATGAATGTCTAGTCTCATAAGATCTTAATTTATTAAAGTTCATATTTGTGGCATTACCTAGATTGACACCTAGGAAACCATTAGTATTGACGACACTGTGGAACTTACGTGCCCCTATTTTCTGAGCTTTAGAATTAGACCGCCTCTAAACAAGGGAAACCGGCTAAGGACCTAAAAGATCTAGATACGCTAGGTTGTATTATCGAAAAAGCATAATTAAGGGTTAATTGTTGAGTTAAATTCATCTTTTGTAGTTAATTGATAAAGCCATCCCCATTAGCATTCATAGGTCGGTAAACCGCCTATTGATAACACAAAACTCAAGTGCAAAGTAAGCTGGAATAGATAAACTAGGAGTAGGATAGTTTAGTTGTTAACATAATCAACCCAAACTACGTTCCGCCTAGGACACGCAAGGTACCCGAGTAGTTTAGTGTTTGCAGATTATTCTTTTCTCTGTGGGATCGATACCTGGACCAACCAAAATTATTACTTGTCAACGATAGGTACACTGCCTTAGTTGTGCGTTTCTAGGTTTAGTTTTACTACTACGCCTAGGACCCATCAATAATGCCTGTCTAAAACAAACATAAAGAAACATAACCGCACCAACGCCACAGACCATAAAAACGACATATTATCCAAAATTACAAAAACAACCCTAGAAAACACGAAAAATACTAAAAGTTATAAAAATCTATCCAAAACATAAAAATCACAAAATACTCAAAGCAATCCTGTTCCAGTTACGTAATCTACTCCAACATACCAACCGAAGATTCCTTATCCTCAAAGAGCTAAGCAACATGAGATGGCTAAGCAATTTGATAAGTTTCTTAAAGTTTTTAAGAAGCTTCATATAAACATTCCTTTTACGGAAGCTCTTTCACAAATGCCCATTTTTAAAAGAATTATTGGCAAAACAAAAAGAAGTTAGAGAATATATCAATGGTGTAGTTTAATCGTAACTACTCATCTATTCTGCAATAGAACCGACCTTTGCCGAAGAAGTTAAAAAATCGAGGGAGTTTTTCTATACCTTGCTCTATCGGCAATCTTAACATTGACATTGCATTATGTGACTTAGGTGCAAGCATTAATCTTATGCCATATCATATTTATAAACAACTTGGACTAGGAGAACCCCAACCTACTAGAGTGTCTATTCAGCTTGCGGACAAGTCTTTTAGATACCCTAGAGGCATTGTTGAGGACATTTTAGTGAAAGTAGGAAAATTCATCTTACTTGTTGACTTTCTTATTATGGATATGGATAAGGATTTTCATGTTCCAATCATTTTAGGTAGAACATTTTTGGCTACTGGTCGTGCTCTTATAGATGTTCATAATGGAAAACTCATTTTGAAAGTCCATGATGAAGAGGTTGTTTTTAAGATGAATGAAGCAATGAAATATCCTTCTTGTGATGATACTTGTTATTTTATGGATGCAACTGATCTTAATTTGAATCCATTTTTCATGTAGGAAAATTTTGAAGAAGAAGAATTCATTAAAGAAGAGGAGATTGTGGAGCAAAAAATTGAAAGAGAAACTGGTTGTCCAGCAATCTCAAGAAGCAGATCGTTTGTTGAACTTCTTAATCATGCACCTGTTGGAAATGCCCTAGTCCCGAGGCATTGGTCCTTGTATTTGTACTATACATTTATTGGATTTATGTGTTGTACTCATTTGTGTCATTAATAAAGGCATCAATTCATTTATTATATTTATCTTGTGCAGTATAGTAGATGAAGTATCCAATGGACATATCTATATCCATGACGACTAGTGTCATGCACTTAGTAGTAAGACCATGGATAGGGTTAACGATATGACCATAAATAGATCCGTAGTCTGTTCCAGTCATGGGAATGAATGGAACAACAGACTATCATTAACCTGGTTGTATGGCGGTGTCTTACCGGTCATTGGACATGGAATGTCAACCAAGTTAATGGGTACATGCCTGGGAGCATGGTACTGGATAGATCCACTAAACGAGTAATCCACATGGTATGGTATCACAATGGATTCTCGTGTAGTACTTGTATGGATCCTTTGACCTGACCATATGATGGTGTTACATGTGAAGTCGCATACTTAGGGGTACGCCTAAAGGGCCTGTAATAGGGTGCCAAGTATGGGTGCTTTCGGGTATGTCACTGAACATGCTAACACTATGGATATGCAGAAGGGATATGTCACTCAGTAACCAACTGAGAAGATATCACCGGCCTCTTGATGAATGTGACTGATAAGAGTGTGGCCACACCCAAACAAGTTGGTACTTGTTTGTGAGCATCAGTACATTCGGGATCAAGTTAATGTCCGAACACAAAAGAGGGTGATCAATCCATGCCTCTGTGTTGGATACCGATATCAATGACATGGGATGTACAAGTTTAAACTACAGGGTTACGATATCAGTTCGACTGCCATCTCCATCTTAATTGGGGGCTGCAGTGGCTTGCTAGAGCCCAACTGCAGTCTGCGAGCCACAGGCCCGCTGCCAACATAAAGATGGGCCCACGGGATCGTACACATTGAGCGACTGGACACCGATTTAAAGAATCACAGGTACACTTGGAGTGTACACTCTAGGGAGAGAGAACTATATATATTAACTATATTATGAGGATCAATTGGATTGATCATTATAATAAAATTAATATTTGGCTTCACATAATTAATTGGATTAATTATGAGATTATTTCCTGGGTGGAAATATTCATATGTATAGGTTTACATATGAGTTTGTTTTGTGAAGACTTAATTTTAATTTGATAGATTAAATTAATTAGTCAAACCAATTTTAATTTATATGTAAATAATATATTACTTGGAGTAATATATTAAATACATGGGTTAATTAAAATTGGGCTTGATATTGATTTAGACCAGACTAATTAAAATAAGTTTGGGTCTGAATTAAAAGGAGGAAGCCCACACAGACAAAGAAGCCAGACTGGGCCCAAATTCCAGCAAGGGAATTTGGAAGCCCTAGGGTTAAAAACCCTAAGGGGAATTCGGCCAAGTTACTAGAGCTTCTAGCTCCCACTTGGCCGAATTCTCCCCCTCCCTCACTCTCTAATTTTTGTGATTTTTGACGCTAGCACGTGCGGTGTTCGTTAGGCGCTTGTGTACGGGAACGAGGAGGAATTCTATTTTGAATTCTGCAGTCATCATCCATCTCAGCAAGAGATTTTTCTGGTAAGAAATTTAATCCTTTTCTATTTGATTTTAAGTTTTTCAATTTCCACTTCAATTGCTCCTGGGACTGGATTTGAGGAAATCACCGCGTTCTTCCGCTTTTATCGGGTGATTTCTGGTGACAAATCCCAATAGTGGTATCAGAGCGGGCTTTTGATCCGTGGAAATTGATTAATTTGGTTGAATCCCTGTTTTGAAATTGGATGTTTTTGATTGGGATTCTTGGTATGGGTTTTATGATTTTTCCCATATGTTTTGATACAATGAAAATTAATATTGCATATTGGTTTATGTTGTTTTAATTTTATTGTATTATTTTAATTCTTGGTGAATTGCTTTGGATGGTGATTGGTTGTTTTATTTTTTTTTATTCTGTTTAAAAGAAAAAAAATCAGCCTCCCGGGGGCGGGGCTGCCGGCGGCAGAATCGCCGCCGGCGGCCGCCGCACTGTGCGGGAGGCGCGGCCGCTGGCAGCCGCTGGTTCCAGCAGCAGCCGCTGCCAGCCGCTGGACAGCAGTTGCCGCTGGGTGGCCACTGCACAGCGGCAGTGCCGCTGCAGGCGGCAGCAGCTGGCAGCCGCTAGGCGGCTGCACCGCTGCTGCTGCTAGGGCAACTCTGTTGCCCTAGCTGCAGCGGGCCGGGCCCAGTTTTTGGATTTTGCGGGTATTTTGGGTTCGGGGCCCAGTTTTGAAATTTTAATTGGTTTTAAAATTCGTGTGTTTAAATTTATGTAATTTAAATGCGCATGGTTTCTTGGATGAATTTTATTTCGTTCATGTGATATTAGTTTTGGAAATTAATATGGTTAATGGAAATTGGTTCGGGTAATTTTGGCAAAATTACTCGGACGGCTAAATTGGACCCATGGTTTCCCAATTCCAGTGGGAGCAGTTGGACTGCCTGGGCTGGAGGCCTAAAGCCCGTTAAGGGTTAGAACCATGGTGGGCCAAAATTGGCGATTTCCTAATAATGGCTTTGAGATAATTTAAATGGGCTTAAATCATGCATTTTGACATGCTTTTGAATTGTATGTATTGGATGCATATGAATGGTTGAATGAATGTTTGATTGGATGCTATTGGGCCTTTTACGAGTTGGGTTGTATTTTTCTTTTGGGTAAATACGGCCTGCGTGTCGTTTTCTTTTAATGTAATTTTATTTTATTTAAATTAAATATTATAAAATTTGTAAAAGAAGAAGCCCATGGAGTGGTGAGCCCAATTGGAGGTGCAAGCCCAAATTGGAGGTGTAAGCCCAAATAGGAGGTGCAAGCCCAGAAGGAGAAGATGGAAGCCCGCCTAATATATGTTTCTAGTATAGGTTTACTAGAATGATATTAGGATGTAATATAGGCCCATAGCAGTCCATTTTAATTTTATTTAATCATTTTATATTCAATTTGCATATATGAATGTATGTTACAAATAGCTCATTCACCCGTCTTATGTATGTAAGCCGTTATAATTGAATCTAATAACCAAACAGGAATTACTAAGTCGCTTAAAAGTGCTTGCCTCATGCAAAACCGAATCGAGGTGGGAATAGGCCAGTTGTAGACCATGCCCTCGCAGGATGCACTGGAGTATTGTCACTTTGTACTGGGTTAGAGTATGGGATACTCTAACACTTGGATGGAGGTTTTGACTTAGCATGGGTAGTAGGATTCTCCTGGCCCTAAGCACAGATGGGTAAGTGCCAACAAGCCCATCAAACCGAGAGTCCCTAGGTTGGGATTGGACGGCGTTCCTACCTAAATAATTAAGGTATAATTGTACCAAACCCTCGTTTGGCTATATCTTAATGAAATATGGATCTCGGCCCATGAGCCCAACAACTCGGTTAAATTAATAACTTGATTCATTATTAATTTTATATGGGAACAACAAAGTAAAGCCCTTTATTAACACTCTAAATGTTTTTCTGTGTAGAAACACCCAAATGGCAAACACTAATACCTTATCACTGCGATCGATTCTTGAAAAGGACAAGCTTTCCGGTCCTAACTTTTTAGACTGGTCTAGGAACTTGAGGATAGTTCAAAGACAAGAGTCGAAAGAGTATGTGCTGGAAAGGCCTGTGCCGGCTGCGCCTCAGGGACGTAATCCAACAGCTGCACAGCTGGCGGAATACGAGGCGCACGTCAAGGACAACCGGGATGTGACGTGCCTTATGTTGGCTTGCATGGTCCCCGAATAGCAAAAGCAGTTTATGGACCACCAAGCCTATGCTATGATAACAACTCTCAATGAGATGTTTCAAGAGCAAGCTCGTCAGGAAAGGTACTTGACCAATAAGGCATTCCACTCTTGTAAGATGGGGGCCGGGACATCTGTGAGTGCACACGTACTCAAGATGAAGGGCTATTTGGATACTTTGGCCCGTCTCGGATCGCCTATCTCTTAAGAGTTAGCGGTGGACACAATCCTCGCGTCCTTGCCGGATTCTTATGATCAGTTCATCCTAAACTATAACATGCAAGGGATGAACCGTACTGTTAGTGAGCTGCATGGGATGCTTAAGCTTACTGAGCAGTCGATCAAGAAGACTCCACCGGTGCTGCTGGTTAACAAGGGGAACGCTCCTCTTGCTAAGGGTAAGGCCAAGGAAAAGGCCAAGGCTAAGGCCAAGAAAGCCAAAGCCAAGAAGGCCAAGGCCCAACCCAAGGCCCAGCACAAGGCAGGTCCTGAGGACGTCTGTTTCGGGTGTAGACAGGCGGGCCATTGGAAGAGATCGTGTCCCAAGCTGATGGGAGAGCAAAGAAGGGGCCAAGGTGCGTCCTCTTCAGGTATTTATGTTATAGATATTAACCTTACTGTTTCAACATCCTGGGCATTGGATACTGGATGTGGTTCTCACATTTGTTGCAATGTGCAGGGACTTAAGAACAGAAGGTTGCTGGGGTCGGGAGAGGTGGACTTGCGGGTCGGGAATGGAGCAAGGGTTGCTGCCATAGAGATCGGCGAATACCACCTAATGATGCCCAGCGGATTGGTTTTAATTTTAGAACATTGTTACTTTGTACCTGCTATGTGCAGGAATATTATCTCTGTATCAATGTTGGATATTTCTGGATTTGAATTTTCAATTTTAAATGGTCGAATTTCTATATCCAGAAAGGGGTTATTTTATGGAGATGCTCTATTAAATAATGGCCTGTATGTCCTGGACTTAAATGAAACCAATCACATCTATAACATAAACACGAAAATGGTTAAGCCTAACGAACTTAATCCAGTCTACCTATGGCATTGTCGTCTTGGCCATATAAACGAGAAGCGTATAGCTAGGCTTCACAAAGCTGGAGTCCTAGGGTCATTTGACTTGGAGTCAATTGATATATGTGAATCATGTTTAAGAGGCAAGATGACAAAGGCACCTTTTAGCAAAAGGGCTGAAAGGGCCACTGGCTTGTTGGACCTAATACATTCAGATGTATGTGGACCTATAAGCGCAGCGACCAGAGGTGGGCATCTGTACTTCGTCACGTTCACGGATGATTTCAGCAGATATGGCTATGTCTATCTGATGAAACACAAGTCCGAGACCCTTGATAGGTTTAAGGAATTTAGGAACGAGGTACAGAACCAGCTAGGCAGGAATATCAAAGCCCTTCGGTCGGACCGAGGCGGTGAGTATATGAGCCTAGAGTTTGACTCATACCTGATAGAGCATGGAATAGTTCCACAGCTCACTCCTCCTGGAACACCGCAATGGAATGGGGTGTCCGAACGGAGAAATAGGACCTTGTTGGACATGGTCCGCTCAATGATGAGTCAAGCATCTCTCCCAATTAGCTTCTGGGGACACGCCCTCGAGACAGCAGCTCTCATATTAAACAATACTCCGACTAAGGCAATGGAAAAGACCCCATATCAGATATGGACGGGCAAGGAGCCCAATGTGTCTTTCCTAAGGATTTGGGGATGCGAAGCACATGTCAAGAAATTGAATAGTTGCAAGCTGGAGCCCAAAACCGATAAATGCCTGTTTGTTACCCTAGGGAAACCAAAGGGTATTACTTCTACAACCCCGCCGAGAACAAGGTGTTCGTGGCAAGGAAGGGGGTCTTTCTAGAAAAGGAGTTCCTTTCCAAGAAAGATAGTGGGAGCAACGTTGAACTCAGGGAAGTTCAAGGTCCACGAGCTCCTGAAGAGGATAGCTCGGAGGCCCAGGTGGAGCTTCCACAAGTGGAGGCACCGACCCAGGCCACACAAGAACCTAGAAGGTCTGGTAGGGATCGTCGGGAACCAGAGAGGTATGGTTTCCTCGTCACCGATGATCAAACTCTTCTCATCTGGGATGAAGAAGAACCTAAAACCTACCAGGAGGCTATGGCTAGCCCACAGTCTGCGAATTGGCGTAAAGCCATGGAGGCAGAAATGCAATCTATGTACGATAATCAAGTTTGGAACTTGGTTGATCGACCTCTGGGTGCTAAGGTAATAGGTTGCAAGTGGTGCTATAAGCTAAAAGCTGATAATACCTTCAAGGGGCGTCTGGTTGGGAAAGGTTTCAGACAAGTCCATGGGATAGACTATGATGAAACTTTCTCACCAGTAGCCATGCTCAAGTCCATCAGGATACTACTGGCCATAGCCGCATGGTATGACTATGAGGTATGGCAGATGGATGTCAAAACTGCTTTCCTTAATGGAAAGCTACTCGAGGATGTGTACATGACACAACCTGAGGGTTTTGTCGATCCTAAGTATCCGGGAAGGGTATGCAAACTTCAAAGGTCCATTTATGGACTGAAGCAAGCATCCCGTAGTTGGAATCTAAGATTCAATGAGGCTATAAAGGAATATGGCTTCATACAGAATCTGGATGAGCCTTGTGTGTATAAGAGGACTAGTGGGAGCATTGTCACATTTTTGGTACTTTATGTAGACGACATCCTACTCATTGGAAGCAACATACCTACACTGCAAGGGGTAAAGCAGTGGCTGAGTAAGTGCTTCACAATGAAGGACTTAGGCGAAGCTGAGATGATCCTAGGGATCAGGATCTATAGGGATAGATCAAATCGGCTTCTGGGCCTAAGTCAGGCTTCGTACATTGACAAAGTTCTGAAAAGATTCAGCATGGACCGGGCCAAGAAAGGTTTCTTGCCAATGGGCCATGGGCTGAAACTTAGTAAGAAGAACTGTCCTAAACAAGGGAGGACAGGGAGAACATGAAATTGGTTCCATATGCCTTGGCTATTGGATCAATTATGTACTCTATGTTATGTACGAGACCTGATGTCGCCTTTGAACTAAGTATGACGAGCCGATACCAGCAGGATCCCCGGGAGGATCACTGGAAAGCTGTCAAGGCAATCCTCAAGTACCTTAATCGGACTAAGGATAGCTTCTTGGTGTATGGTGGTCAGGAAGTTCTATCAGTTACTGGGTATACTGATGCAAGCTTCCAGACAGACCAAGATGAGTACCAATCGCAGTCAGGGTATGTATTCTTGCTGAATGGTGGTGCTGTAAGCTGGAGGAGCTCAAAGCAACCAACCATAGCGGACTCTACAACAGAAGCTGAGTACATCGCTGCGTGTGATGCAGCTAAGGAAGCTGTGTGGATGAAGAAGTTTATCACTGAGTTGGGAGTAGTGCCAACTATCCAGGACCCAGTCGATATCTTCTGTGACAACAATGGGGTCGTCGCACAAGCTAAGGAGCCCCGGTCACACAAGAACACAAAGCATGTGCTCAGAAAGTTTCACCTCATACGAGAAATCGCGGAGAGAGGTGACATTGCATTGCACAGGGTGGTGTAAGCGCCGGAATTTTCTATACTAAAAAAAAAAACCGTAGTCGTACGACTATTGTTACAGTCGTACGACTGTAATTTAAAAATTACAGTCGTACGACTGTAATGTCGGACAAACTGCAGGAACCCATACCTCTGCAGCAGAAAATGGAGGAGAGAGGGTTTGAGAATTAATTGCTCCGGCTCTGCAACAAGCAAGCAGAAAAAGAGGGTAGAAAAGAAGAAAAAAGGAAGAAGAAAAGGGGAGATTTTCTGGTAAAAAGAAAACTTAGAGAGAGAGAAAGAGAAGAGAGAGAAAAGAAAACCACAAAAAACTCACTTTTCTTCCTCTTTGATTTTCTTTAATGCTCGAAATTAAACCTAAAACTTGTTAGAAACCCCTAGGTTAACCAATTAACTACATAACCAAATCAAGAACTCGGACTTAAACCATCAGAAACCCTTGCAATTTGGATTTTGGACAAAAAGCTCTCAACTTCAATTCCAAAGGAGAGAGTGCGAATTTGTTGGGATCGGAGCGACGCCAGGGGTCAAAACGACTTGGAATAGCTTCTAAAAAGGTAGTCACTTCTTTTCCTTACATTTTTTCTCGCTTTCTGGGTGTTTGAAGTGAGTTTCGTGCGATTTTTGCTGCATTTTCATATTTCTGTTCCTGGAAATTAAGAACAGTCGTACGACTGTTCTTGGTTTTCATGAACAGTCGTACGACTGTATATACAGTCGTACGACTGTTCTTAATTTCCAGTCGGTTTTTCTTTAATTTTTGGTTAAAATTGATTTTTGGCGAAGTTCTGATCTTGGACTGATTACAGTCGCACGATTGTAAACTACAGCTGTACGACTGTAATCCCTGTTCCAGAATCAGAATTTCAGTCTCATCCTCAAAAAATCCCAAAAAAAAAAAAAAAATCCCAAAAAAATTAGAAAACCCCAAAAATCATCAAAATGGATTTTGTTGTGTGCATCACGACCATAGATTCAATTTTTTAGTAAAATTGCATTTAGAACAGTTCAACGACGGAGACCCAGTTCTCCTGAAAACTGACCCACTTAAATATATAAAATTGCATGTGAACCGGAAAAATTGTTTTCAAAATGATTTTCCCACAAAACCAAAAATACAGGGACGTTTCAAAACGTTTTCCAGGTCTAATCGGGCCGGCTAGCCGAGCCAATCCGGTTATCCCGTAAATGCATGCCCCCAATTCTCGATTTCCCAATTCTGTCTGCTTGAGTCCAACTTGTGGCGTGCCATATAAATTGTGCTAACCTTTTGTTTTGCAGGTTTTAATTTCTTTTATTTTTATTTTTGATGTATTTTAATAGATTAAATCGTGTATTTAGGCGGTTGTAATTCTTTTAGATTTTCGTGTATTCTAGGCGATTGTATAAGTGAGGCGAGTGTTTTTACTTTTCATTCGATTTGGTTGTAAGCCAATTAATATTTATTCCTTTTCCTTATTTTTGTATTAAATATTTTGTATGCGCGCTGTATGCCTTTTATATTCAATAAAATGGACCTTAGATTTTGAAATACCATTGAGAACATTGGCAATATTTATTTTAATTAGACACGAAATAAGGGACTTGTCCGGACCTGAATCTCTGGATAGTGTAGCGACCGCTCGTCCGGTTCAGCTGCATAAGAATTTCCCGGTTGAGCTGAGCCGGGTGGCGACTCTACAATATTCATCGAGACTTAGGTCTCGGTTCTTTTTAAGATTGAATTCCATTTGTTTTTCAAAACGCGGATTTCCGTTTATCAAAACCCCACGCGAGGGAGGGATCCGCCCGAGATCGTGGCGCCCCATTCCGAAAGGGAGTCCCGCGTCCCGCCGAAAACGCGTCGTCCGCTCACAGTGGCGACTCCGCTGGGGAATTCTTCAAAAAGTTTTCTTAAAAACTTAAAAGAATTTTGGCAAGCCCTGAAAAGTGTCTAATTAAAATAACGTGGATGATTCTCTTTTGGTATTTTATTTGCATTTTTAGTTAGCCATTTTTTTTGCATTAGATTAAGTATCCTTTTATAGCCCGGTGGATTGTTGAAGTGTCGCCTAAGTTCCTCCTGGTCTTAGGGGCACGAATACGAAACACCACTCATAGCCTCGTACGAACCCCTTCGTTCGGACCCTTGAGTGGGGAGAAGTGAGGAGTATATCTTGCTATGAGAGCCTTGATGTTATCCCGACTTTGACCGAACCCATATAGGCAGCTCTAGTTGGATTCCCTTAGGATACCGAAATAATTGTGTGAATAATAATAAAATCGCGCCTTCATCACCCCCGGTTGGTGATCGAAGTGAACCCCACCTAGGACTCAGTTAGAAATTTTTGAGACCGACCACATTGGAGGAATAAGGTTGGAAGAATTCGTTTGCTTGCTACGTGTTCTTCACCGTTTCGTGACACATCGTCGACGCATGCATAACATACCATAATCACCATTTTCCATACACATGACATATCATACACAAACATCTTTGTGTGATACTAACCCACATTTTTATACAGCCATGTGCATTTTTATTTTCGTGTGCAATCATTAAATCATCCGTTTGCCACTCATACTAACCATTTCTTTTTCAGCCATAACATTATACTTGTGTGATTAGCATTTTATTTTTGACATAGCATACATAACATCATTCTGTATGACATGCATCCTAACCCATGTTTTTATGCAGCCATTTACATATTGTGTGACATGTTCATTCACTACATTTCACTTAAATTAAATTAATGGGCATTTCAAGGACGCCTATCACGACCATCCCATCCCATTTCATAACATATCGGGTACCCAAAATTACCCGTGTTTTGCCAATGCACCAGATTGCATTCGGCCATTCCACCAATATCATTTCATTCAATAAAAGCCACAATGGCCTTGGGCCCATTTTCGTGTAATAATTTACACGATGCATCTCATGACATCATACCCATCCATCATAAACATCATATAACATTGTGGTCCACATCCGACCACTTCATGACATTAATTCACCATTTAAGGTACTCCCCGAGTGCCCGATTAGTATACATATAGGCTTGTAACAATCACCAAATCATGAAAGGCGTTCCTCGAATGCCGAATCCTTGTCCATGTTCCTGTTACACGTGACTTTCTCATAACATCATTCCATATCATATGCTCAAAAGCATCAAGACCTTGTTTATGGGCCCGGCCCATGCGACCATTTCATATCATCTCATAGACCTATAAAAGCGTCAAAACTATGTCCGTGTGCCGGTATACATGCGACCATTTCATGAATTCATTAGGTGCCCCAAAGGCGCCGAAGTTCTGTCCGTGTGATGGCCCACACGTGACATTTTTGCATAAACATTGGGTGTTCTTGGAATGCCTCGAAAAAAAATATAATAATAAAAAAATATATATTCATATCATCATTCCATACATAATTCCACTCCATGCATCTCAAGCACGTCCAATGTCTTAATTTTCATGTCATATCACGTCATTCATTCACGACCCTAATACCTCCTGTCTACCCCAAGCAGAATACACTGGAGCGACCTTGGACAAGATCCCAAGCTTCAAGGGCGGCTAGGAGACAGAGGGTAGTCGAGAGTGATAGTGATTCTGAGACTGGGGAAGGCGTGAATATGGCAGAGCAGACACCGAGTATGGCTGATGTTTTGAGAGATTTCTTCAGGTCGCAGGATTTCCGCGACATGTTAAAGGAAGAGATGAGGGCAGTCGTTAGAGAAGCTGGTGAGACCGGTGGTAGTGGAGCCGGGAAGGAAAAAGAAGCTGAGTCATCCCAACATGGTGGTGATGCTTCGGCTAGTCTTGAAAAGCTACAGGAGATAGAGGCAGCTATAGAATAGAGGATGAAAGCCAAGTGTTCCGAATTAGACGAGGTCATGGCCCAGTTGAAGAAGGGGGTCGGGATCAGTGCTGAATCCAAGAAGGGGGTGAATGTTGACGCCATGATCAGTAGGGGCATCGAGACATTTCCTATCGGCTTCCAAGTGCCGAAAGTCCCCACTTACAAAGGAATGGGCTCGCCGGAGGCCCATGTGAATTTATATGCCCGAGTAATGCTAACAGCAGGCGCTACAAAGCAACAATTGATTAATCTGTTCCCCACCACATTGGAGGGAGGTGCTTTAGGATGGTATAACTCATTGTCAGAGGAGGAGCAGTCTGACTGGGAAGTATTATCAACAGCCTTCATCAAATACTACAGCTTCAACACCAAAATCCAGGTGAAGCTGTATGATTTGGAGAGGGTGAAGCAGAAATTCAACGAGCCCTTTGATGAATACTACCAGAGGTGGATGAACAAGATGATCCTCCTAAAGAACCGCCCTGATGAAGACGAGCTTATACAGAAGCTCATTGATGGCAGCAAAGATATCTTCAAGAACAACATGAAATTCCATTCCTTCAAAGAGCTTAGTGAGGTCTATAGCATGGCCATGAAGATAGAAAGGGATGAAGAGGAGAAGCCAGCTGGTCAGAAAGGGGGAAGAAGTACAAGGTATAGTTCAGGGTATAGATCAACCACAGCAGCTGGGTCTGGCAGTGGGTCTGGTTCAGGTGTCAGTGGCAAGCAGGGGCAGTCATCAGAAGTGAAGCGGGTTGAGGTGGCTACTGTGAATTAGCAACAAAGCAACCAGAATAGGGGTCCTGGAGGACAAGGCATAACACCCTGGACTCTTACTTTGGCAAAGATATTCGCCAAGTGTAGGAATGGTGGCTTATTACAGTCCTTGAGGCCATTTGAGTTCCCACCTGAAGCTGACAAGGATAACTTCTGCACTTATCATGTGGTGACAGGCCACCGGACCAATAACTGCTATAAGCTAAGGGATGCTATTCAGAAGCTTATCGACGAGGGAAAGCTGCAAGAACCACCTAAGCCTAGCACTAAAACTAACCCACTACCGGCATTCGAGAAGCGGGTTAACATGGTTCAATCGGGGTTGCCGGCTAACTTTATATTTGCCCAAGTTCTGCAAGCGAACCCTACGATTCAGGTAGTGGCGGTAGGAGAACCCGAAGTGGAGCTTAAATGTGAGGAGAAGGAGGGGTGTAAGGAGGTCAAGCCTATAAGTCTGGATGACCTTGACTCCGAAGATGAGTACGAAGAATTTGACAGAAGAGAGGCTGTTAAACTCCCAGCTGTTGAGAAGCTGAAGATTTCAGAAGTGCAGCACGTGACCCGAAGTGGAAGGGTATATCAGCCGGCAGATCAGATGAAAGATAAAGCACCGATGAATGGGTCGTGCAGTACTTCGGCACTGGAAAGAGTCGAGAAAGAAGATTTGGTTATTTCCCAACTGAAGAAGACCCCTGCACAAGCTAGTTTGTGGCATCTGCTTATGACCTCCAAAGAGCATAGGGAGGCTTTAGTGAAGAAACTATCAGAAATTGAAGTCTCCCCTATAGCTTCACCAGAGGCTATGTGCTGCTTGCTAGACAAAGTCCATGCTGGAGCTCCTAATATCGTTTTCTCTGAGAAAGACCTACCAGCAGAAGGAAAGGCCCACAACAAGGCTCTTTACGTTAGGGCCAACATCATGGATAAGGTGATGCTGTGTGTCATGGTGGATGACGGCTCAGCTCTGAATATTTGCCCACCGAAAATGCTACCATTTCTAGGCATGAATGAAGAAGTGTTGAAGAGGTCCTCGACAGTCATTCGGGCGTATGACGATTCTAAAAGAACAGTGATAGGGACCTTCGAAACGGAAGTGGAGGTTGGGCCCATCAAGTCCATGGTTGTCTTCACGGTGATCGATATCCCGGTCACATTCTCCTTACTGCTTGGAAGGCCCTGGTTCCATCCTTTGGGAGGTGTTCCTTCCACATTGCATCAGAAGATTAAATTCTCTATGAATGACAGAATTGTGACTGTTGAGGTGGACACCCAGTCGATGGTAGCTGCAGTGGATGAAGGAGTGGTTCCTTTTGGTGGGTTCCAAATTGCTGCCATTAAGGAGGAAGAAACCACAGATGCCCCTATGGTTCTTTATGAGAATTACATGCCGGAGTGGCTATCCCGATATCTGTACAAGCGGAACTTTGTCCTGGGAATGGGACTCGGGATTAATTTGCAAGGTGTGCCAGAATTCAAGATCGACTCGGGAAAGTCAAAGCAGTACGGCCTTAGTTATATAGAGGGGTCATCCGAACAGAAGAACCTGAAAAAGGGTGAGAATGGCAAGGCCATGATGAAGCCATTTCTGAAGGCGGGAGAAAGCCTTTACAAAGGCCAAGCTGAACCGGTGCTGGTTGGAAATGTCGAACACCCTGGCTTTGAGATCTTTGCAGATGTTGTGGATTTTGAGAAAAGCCAGGAAGAGCCAGTAGCCC
This sequence comes from Euphorbia tirucalli, assembly GCA_039660915.1. Classification (NCBI taxonomy): domain Eukaryota; kingdom Viridiplantae; phylum Streptophyta; class Magnoliopsida; order Malpighiales; family Euphorbiaceae; genus Euphorbia; species Euphorbia tirucalli. Next base: position 54,702,230 of record CM077639.1, on the reverse strand, counting down.
CTGTGATGGAAGAAAAAGCAACTGCTGAATTTGAAATTTTGAAAGGAGAATCGCCTGAGGTGATAGCAGAAACCATAGGGTGGTCGAGGAAGGAGATGAAAAGAAGACCTATGCCGAAGCTACAGAAGTGATCTCGGGAGCTTTGACTGCTGCATTAACCAAAGCTTTTGGGAAATCCAAGGAAGGATTTGGCAAAGAACTAATGGCCAAAGTGAACTTAGACTCTGTGGTTGCTGAAATCGCCAAGATTATGGAGAAAGATGAAATCGCCAAGATTATGGAGAAAGCTAAGGCACAGGTGGCCGAGAAAGCTGCAGTCCCGGATGATGCTCTGGAAGGGAAGGTGGAAGCTGATGAAGAACAAGGCCCTCCGCCTGTGGAGGATGAAAATGATTTTGTTGTATCTATTTCTTCCATTTTCAATGTAACTGATGTACTCTATGATAAGTTCAATGTAATGAAATCCCAGTTTGCTTACTTGTGTGATGTTTATCCTGATAATTCTGTGCATGCATTTGAATCACCATCAAGCATATTTAGCATACATGACACTGCATTGCATGAAATCAATATAAGTACAGATGAAAACCCTAAAATGGTACTCATTTCACATGAGCTTAAATCCGAGGAAGAAAGAGAATTAATAAGAATACTCCGAAAACATGTTAAAGCTTTTGCCTGGTCGTATGAAGACATGCCGGGTGTAGATACAGAAATAGCAGTGCATAAAATCCCGACAGATCCCAAGTTCAGACCGGTAAAGCAGAAATTGAGAAGACTAAGGCCGGAATGGGCTACACTGGTGAAGGAAGAAGTGGCCAAACAGATAGATGCCAGGTTTCTCGAAGTGGTGGAGTATACGGAATGGCTAGCCAACATTGTCCTCGTGCCTAAAAAGGATGGAAGGGTCAGAGTATGCGTTGACTACAGGGACTTGAATAAGGCCTGCCCTAAGGACAATTTCCCACTACCTCACATTGACGTATTGGTTGATAGTGCAGCAACGGCAATGTACTCCTTCATGGACAGCTTTTCAGGGTACAACCAGATTCTGATGGATGTGATCGACAGGGTGAAAACATCGTTCATCACAGAATGGGGTACGTTCTGCTACAGAGTGATGCCTTTTGGATTAAAGAATGCCGGTGCCACTTATCAGAGGGCTGTCACAACTCTGTTGCATGATATGATCCATAAAGAAGTTGAAGTGTATGTCGATGATATGCTTGTTAAATCAGCAACCCGGGAGGAACACCCTGTTATCCTGGATAGATTTCTAACACGCATTGGAGAGTACAACTTGTGACTTAACCCCAAGAAGTGCATATTTGGGGTCACATCAGGGAAGCTGTTGGGCCATGTAGTGAGCCAGAGGGGGATAGAAATGGACCCAGATAAAATCAAAGCCATCCAAGATATGCCAGCTCCAAAGACTGAAAAGGAGGTCAGATCATTCCTGGGTTCCTTGCAGTATGTCAGCCGCTTCATAGCCAAGCTAACTTCCACTTGTGAGCCAATCTTCAAGCTATTAAAGAAAGATCAGCCGGTTGTGTGGGATGACAAGTGTCAGCTGGCCTTCGAGAAGATCAAGGCTTATCTGGTAAAGCCACCAGTGTTGAGTCCTCCAATTCCAGGGAAGCCCCTGATTTTGTACTTGGCAGTTGAAGAATCCTCTATAGGGGCAATGCTAGCACAAGAACAAGATGGCAAGAAGGAGTACCCCATCTACTACCTTAGTAAAAAGCTGTTGGAGTATGAAACCAAGTACACACTGGTGGAAAAGACATGTGTGGCAATGATCTGGTTGACCAAGAAGCTACGCCACTATTTCCAATCCTACAAGATACAAGCTGTGGCTAAGGTGGATCCAATGAAATATCTCTATGAAGCACCGGCTGTTGGGAATTAATCGCACAAAACAAACATAAAACGCAGCGGAAAAAGATTAATCCCCACCAAGGACCCATGTACATTACATTGAATCGGAAGGAGGGTTAAAGAATTACCTTAATTCTTTGAAGTTTGAATCACTTAGGAACCAAAATAGCTTCCCTCTATGGTTGATCCACACGGAGCAATACATTCACCGCGTGCTAGCGCCGGGATAGAAGAAACGGTTTCCTCGAATCGAGAGAGAGGCAGAAAATCAAATTTTCTCTTGGCTTGGAGAGGAGAATTTCGGCTGGCTGCTTGGTCTAGTGTGGCTGCCGAATTCTGCTTCTATATCATTATAGGATTGATTAGGTTTTAGGTTTTTATTTCCTTAAATATAAAACCTAATTAGTTAATTATAATTATAACCTAATACACCTATTAGTTATAATTATATATTAACCCACACAATTTAATATTAATTCTCAATTAACATTAAATCAAATCAATTCTCCATAATACACATATGTATATATAATATTATAATTAATTATATCTCTATATAATTAAATTATAATATGTAGCATACTTTATGCAATATTAATCACATTAATATTTATATATACATAAATATATATCACTATATATATTTATACTCTTTCTCATTCATAAATTATTATCCAATAATAATTTATACCCGATAAGATGAACTTCATTTTGCTCTTGTGTGTGACCCCATAGGTTCATATTAATTGGCAATAAGGAAATTACCATAATGTCCTTATAGGTCACAAGCGGACTCTAGCAAGCCATTACGACTACCCAATTAATATGATTGGAATGATCCAATACCTATTTATAAAATGTCATATTCCCTTTTGTCTCTTTGATATCAAGATTAATTATAAGACATGGTACACTTGTCAATCTTACATAATTAATCATATGCTTTCTCGATCTCAAAGTAAACTGTTCAGACAAATCAATTGATACTCTTATCAATTATTTGAGCACGGCCATGCATTTAACAGTCTTACTTATCGAGGGGCCCAGTGATATCGCTCTCTTGTTAGAGAGGGACAAAATCCCATATCTGTCACTCACATCCCAAAGCATGAGTCATATCGTACCCAACCACAGCCTTTATAACTACTCTGTTACAAGCAGCGTTTGACTGCGTCAAAGCACAACATAAATTCATCCCGGAATCCATGGTGACCTCAGGTCAAAGGAATCAGCTGATGACACTACTATAATCAAGATCAGTTGTGACACGTGACCATGAACTTGATCTTATAGTGGGTCTCCAGCAACATGTTCTCTAACACATTGCCCGTGAGTATAATCTGTATCTGTATACACTATATTCATCTTATGAATATCCATTATCACTCACACTAGTCTTAGTTTGTTATTATTCCCATAATAACAATCGACTAGGGAAATTTAGAATTACACAATTAATTCATGGATACATTATCATAAATACTAACATACAAATATAAATGATAAAATAAGTCTTTATTAATGACTTAAGAAGATTGTTTACATAATCCAACATTGGCTTAGGGCACAATCTCTAACACCGGCGTTGGTTGGGAAACTGTCCAGGTGGTTGTTACTTTTGTCTGAATTCGACATTGAGTACATCACGAAGAAAACCATTAAAGGGCGAGCCGTGGCAGAGTTTCTGGCAAACCAGCCCCTAGAATCAGATTACACCGAGAATCTGGAATTCCCTGATGAGCAGCTAGCCATGGTGGAAGTGAAAAGATGGTTCATGTGTTTCGATGGGGCAGTGAATAGAAAGGGTGCTGGAATTGGAGTACTTATAGCAACGCCAGATGGTGAAGTCATTCCCTTATCCAAGAGGTTGAATTTTCCCATAACCAATAACGGGGCAGAGTATGAAGCATGCCTATTTAGGATGGAAGCTTTGCTAACACTAGGGGCAAATGACGTCCTGATTGTTGGAGACTCACTTCTAGTGATCAGGCAAGCTCAGGGAGAGTGGGAACTAAAAGAAGAAGCCTTACGTCCTTATTTGGAGCTGCTACAGTTCAGAAAGGGTTTATTCGGCCAGTGTGAATTCAGACATGTCCCCAGGGATGAGAATAAGATGGCTGATGCATTAGCAAATTTGTCCTCCATATGGGAAAATCCAGAAGAGACGCAAGCTCAACCACTGGTCATAGCCACTTCCAGGCATCCTTGCTTCGAAGTGCATGAAGTAATGGAATTATCAGCCGAAGAAAAGCCATGGTTCTTTGACGTTTATCGGTATGTTAAGGAGGGAAAGTACCCAGAAGAGGCCAGTGCTGCTGATAAGTTGACAATGAGAAAATTGGCTAGTCAGTTCAGAATCTTCGAGGACAAGTTGTATAAAAGAACAGCACATGGAGTTCTTTTAAGGTGTCTAACAGAACAAGAAGCAGAGGATGTGATGCAGCAGGTACATGCAGGATCCTGTGGGCCACATATGAACGGGCTTGCCATGGCTAGGAAGATCATGAGACAAGGCTACTTTTGGATGACAATGCAAGCAGATTGTATAAGAAAGGTGAAGAGATGTCATGAATGCCAGGTCTATGCAGATATTAGTCATCTTCCTCCACTTGAACTTCAGAATCTAGCGTCTCCTTGGCCGTTTTCAGCATGGGGGATAGATATGATTGGTGAAATTCATCCAGCTGCATCTAATGGGCATAGATTCATAGTTGTGGCAGTTGATTATTTCTCCAAATGGGTCGAAGCGGAATCCTTCACTAATGTTACAGCCAAGCACATGGTCAAGTTCATCCAGAAAAATATCTTCACTCGGTATGGGATTCCTCATCACATAGTAACAGACAATGGAGTACAGTTTCAAGGGGCAACGGCTGAGCTATTTGCAGAGCATGGAATTGAACATCATAAGTCCTCTCCATATAGACCACAGGCTAATGGTGCAGTAGAAGCAGCTAACAAGGCAATAAAGAAGATCTTATCAAAGATGGTAACCACTTACAGGGATTGGGCTGATAAACTGCCTTATGCACTTTGGGGTTACAGGACCAGTGTCAGAACACCGACAGGAGAAACTCCTTATGCCTTGGTATATGGAATGGAAGCAGTGTTGCCGGTGGAAATAAAACTCAAGTCACTCAGAGTTGCCCTGGAAGCTCAATTGCCAGAGACTGAATGGGTTCAAGCTAGATATGAGCAGCTGGCTGCACTAGATGAAAGGCGACTAAAGGCACTGGATCACCTGCAGATGTATCAGCGTAGAATGGCTAGAGCCTATAATCGAAATGTGAAATACTCCAAGCGGCAGTTGAAAGCAGGAGATTTGGTTCTAAAGAAACTAAGGCCTTCAAATGTTGATGTTAGGGGCAAGTTTAGACCTAACTGGGAAGGACCCTATGTGGTGAAGAAGGTGTTATCAAAAGGTGCTGTCAGCATTATGGACATGGATGGAAACGAGTTCACCAACCCGATCAACCAAGACAGGCTAAAGCTTTATCATGTATAAAAAAAAAAAAAAAAAAAAAAGAGAAAAGGGTTTGCTAGGCTGAAAACTCGAAAAGAGCGGTCTGGGCAAAAGTTAAGACACAAGAGAAAATAATCAGTCGGAAAACCTGAAAAGGACGACTGATGACGGATTTGGGCTTAATGTGAAATCTGTACCATTTAGGAACCAACTTGTTTCAAATGTACTCATTTTGACTTCATCAATAAAGTGAAGTGTTTGTTTAAATATATTTGCATGGTTATGACAAATGCACAAACAAAGTTGTCTTGCATAAACACGTATTCAAAGAAAGCACTTTGCATTCAACTGATCAATATCATCACATTAAGTGACGAATGAAGATGTATCAAATACATGTAATTTAAAATCTCTTATCGTCTTCTAAAGTCTAGTTCATCTTCCCAGACGAGCAATAAAGAGTCACTACACCATTTTAGTTAAAAAAAAAAAAAATTGCTCACTGAGGGGAAAACCGAAAAGGCACCTCAGGCAAAAATTAGAGCGGCCCGCTAAGCTGAAAACCCATATCGGGCAGTTTAGGCAAAAGGTGGGGCATATGAAAAGCTCGCTAAGGCGAAAACCGAAAAGGCGCCTTAGGCAAAAGTTAGAGCGACTCGCTGGGCTGAAAACCTGATTTGGGCTACCCAGGCAAAAATTAGAGCACCTAAAAAAAAAAAAAAAAAAAAAATTTCCCCACGGAGTAAGAAAAATAAAACATCCTCAGTATTCCCCGCAGAATTCGTCATATCACTCCCCAGCATAGTTTCTCATACTATTCCCTAGCAGAGTCTACATAAAGAACACCATCAATTACTTCCCCGTAGAGTCACCATGTTACTCCTCAGTGTAGTCTACACTAAGAACACCACAATCGTTTCCCCAGTCAAGCTGTCACACTCTTCCCCAGCGGAATCTCTATGAGGAATACAGCAGTCATTTCCCCAGCAGTCACCTCACTCCGTCGATAATCACCAAACAATGCCCCAAGAAAAGCAAAATCAACCAGGAGCGGAAGACAGAAGCGTCCAATAACAGAAAATACATACATGTACATATACATCCTCATGCATTCATACATCGCATATATCAGTTACTTATCCCCGGCTAGTCTTCATTCTTGATCGAAGGGGCAAAAATTTTTGTTTAAAAATCTCTCGATCAAGGAACGAAGACTTGCCATTTTAAGTGCAGGAATTCATCCCCAGCTCAATATCCTTGGCAAGCCAGCAGATCCGCCTCGAGTAATGTAAACTCGGTATCGGTCCAGGTCCGCTCCATTATCTCAACTATCTCCAGCGAGTCCGCCTCGAGTAATGTAGGCTCGGCATCGGCCCAGATCCGCTCCATCATCTAAGCTCCCCAGCAGATCCGCCTCGAGTAATGTAAACTCGGTATCGGCCCAGATCGGCTTCGTCTATTTCCCCAGTAAAGTTCGCCTCGGGTAACCTAGACCCGATATCGGCTAATCTCTTCATCAATTTCGCCTCGGGTAACATAGACCCGGTATCGGCTAATCTCTTCATAAAGTTCGCCTCGGGTAACCTAGACCCGATATCGGCCAATTTCTTCATCAATTTCGCCTCGGGTAACATAGACCTGATATCGGCTAATCTCTTCATCAATTTCGCCTCGGGTAACATAGACCTGATATCGGCTAATCTCTTCATCAACTCGCCTCGGGTAACATAGACCTGATATCGGCCAATCTCTTCATCAATCTCGCCTCGGGTAACATAGACCTGATATCGGCTAATTTCTTCATCAACTCGCCTCGGGTAACATAGACCTGATATCGGCTTATTTTATCCCCAGTATCGCCTCAGGTAACCTAGACCTGATATCGGCTAATCTCTTCATCAATTTCGCCTCGGGTAACATAGACCTGATATCGGCTAATCTCTTCATCAACTCGTCTCGGGTAACATAGACCTGATATCGGCCAATCTCTTCATCAATCTCGCCTCGGGTAACATAGACATGATATCGGCTAATTTCTTCATCAACTCGCCTCGGGTAACATAGACCTGATACCGGCTTATTTTATCCCCAGTATCGCCTCGGGTAACCTAGATCCGGTATCGGCCTATCTCATCAGAAGGTTCATTCCAGTGTTCATGGCGCTTTGATCCACGCTCTCAAATTCATCATCACAGGTATTATAGACCCGGAGCTAGATGTCGAATTTGATCATGCGAGGGGCAGCTGTAAGCGCCGGAATTTTCTATACTTAAAAAAAAAAAAAACCATAGTCGTACGACTGTAATGTCGGACAGACTGCAGGAACCCATACCTCTGCAGCAGAAAATGGAGGAGAGAGGGTTTGAGCATTAATTGCTCCGGCTCTACAACAAGCAAGCAGAAAAAGAGGGTAGAAAAGAAGAAAAAAGGAAGAAGAAAAGGGGAGATTTTCTGGTAAAAAGAAAACTTAGAGAGAGAGAAAGAGAAGAGAGAGAAAAGAAAACCACAAAAAACTCACTTTTCTTCCTCTTTGATTTTCTTTAATGCTCGAAATTAAACCTAAAACTTGTTAGAAACCCCTAGGTTAACCAATTAACTACATAACCAAATCAAGAACTCGGACTTAAACCATCAGAAACCCTTGCAATTTGGATTTTGGACAAAAAGCTCTCAACTTCAATTCCAAAGGAGAGAGTGCGAATTTGTTGGGATCGGAGCGACGCCAGGGGTCAAAACGACTTGGAATAGCTTCTAAAAAGGTAGTCACTTCTTTTCCTTACATTTTTTCTCGCTTTCTGGGTGTTTGAAGTGAGTTTCGTGCGATTTTTGCTGCATTTTCATATTTCTGTTCCTGGAAATTAAGAACAGTCGTACGACTGTTCTTGGTTTTCATGAACAGTCGTACGACTGTATATACAGTCGTACGACTGTTCTTAATTTCCAGTCGGTTTTTCTTCAATTTTTGGTTAAAATTGATTTTTGGTGAAGTTCTGATCTTGGACTGATTACAGTCGCACGACTGTAAACTACAGTCGTACGACTGTAATCCCTATTCCAGAATCAGAATTTCAGTCTCATCCTCAAAAAATCCCAAAAAAAATCCCAAAAAAATTAGAAAACCCCTAAAATCATCAAAATGGATTTTGTTGTGTGCATCACGACCATAGATTCAATTTTTTAGTAAAATTGAATTTAGAACAGTTCAACGACGGAGACCCAGTTCTCCTGAATACCGACCCACTTAAATATATAAAATTGCATGTGAACCGGAAAAATTGTTTTCAAAATGATTTTCCCACAAAACCAAAAATACAGGGACGTTTCAAAACGTTTTCCAGGTCTAATCGGGCCGGCTAGCCGAGCCAATCCAGTTATCCCGTAAATGCATGCCCCCAATTCTCGATTTCCCAATTCTGTCTGCTTGAGTCCAACTTATGGCGTGCCATATAAATTGTGCTAACCTTTTGTTTTGCAGGTTTTAATTTCTTTTATTTTTATTTTTGATGTATTTTAATAGATTAAATCGTGTATTTAGGCGGTTGTAATTCTTTTAGATTTTCGTGTATTCTAGGCGATTGTATAAGTGAGGCGAGTGTTTTAATTTTTCATTCGATTTGGTTGTAAGCCAATTAATATTTATTCCTTTTCCTTATTTTTGTATTAAATATTTTGTATGCGCGCTGTATGCCTTTTATATTCAATAAAATGGACCTTAGATTTTGAAATACCATTGAGAACATTGGCAATATTTATTTTAATTAGACACGAAATAAGGGACTTGTCCGGACTCGAATCTCTGGATAGTGTAGCGACCGCTCGTCCGGTTCAGCTGCATAAGAATTTCCCGGTTGAGCTGAGCCGGGTGGCGACTCTACAATATTCATCGAGACTTAGGTCTCGGTTCTTTTTAAGATTGAATTCCATTTGTTTTTCAAAATGCGGATTTCTGTTTATCAAAACCCCACGCGAGGGAGGGATCCGCCCGAGATCGTGGCGCCCCATTCCGAAAGGGAGTCCCGCGTCTCGCCGAAAACACGTCGTCCGCTCACAAGTGGACACCGAGGATAATGTCGTAGATCCATTGACCAAGGCGCTGGCCCAGCCCAAGCACGAGGGTCATACTAGATCTATAGGGATTAGGCCCATGCCTAGTTGGAACTAGTGCAAGTGGGAGATTGTTGGAAATGCCCTAGTCTCGAGGCATTGGTCCTTGTATTTGTACTATACATTTATTGGATTTATGTGTTGTACTCATTTATGTCATTAATAAAGGCATCAATTCATTTATTATATTTATCTTGTGCAGTATAGTAGATGAAGTATCCAATGGACATATCTATATCCATGACGACTAGTGTCATGCACTTAGCAGTAAGACCATGGATAGGGTTAACGATATGACCATAAATAGATCCGTAGTCTGTTCCAGTCATGGGAATGAATGGAACAACAGACTATCATTAACCTGGTTGTATGGCGGTGTCTTACCGGTCATTGGACATGGAATGTCAACCAAGTTAATGGGTACATGCCTGGGAGCATGGTACTGGATAGATCCACTAAACGAGTAATCCACATGGTATGGTATCACAATGGATTCTCATGTAGTACTTGTATGGATCCTTTGACCTGACCATATGATGGTGTTACATGTGAAGTCGCATACTTAGGGGTACGCCTAAAGGGCCTGTAATAGGGTGCCAAGTATGGGTGCCTTCGGGTATGTCACTGAACATGGTAACACTATGGATATGCAGAAGGGATTTGTCACTCAGTAACCAACTGAGAAGATATCACCGGCCTCTTGATGAATGTGACTGATAAGAGTATGGCCACACCCAAACAAGTTGGTACTTTTTTGTGAGCATCAGTACATTCGGGATCAAGTTAATGTCCGAACACAAAAGAGGGTGATCAATCCATGCCTCTGTGTTGGATACCGATATCAATGACATGGGATGTACAAGTTTAAACTACAGGGTTACGATATCAGTTCGACTGCCATCTCCATCTTAATTGGGGGCTGCAGTGGCTTGCTAGAGCCCAACTGCAGTCTGCGAGCCAAAGGCCCGCTGCCAACATAAAGATGGGCCCACGGGATCGTACACATTGAGCGACTGGACACCGATTTAAAGAATCACAGGTACACTTAGAGTGTACACTCTAGGGAGAGAGAACTATATATATTAACTATATTATGAGGATCAATTGGATTGATCATTATAATAAAATTAATATTTGGCTTCACATAATTAATTGGATTAATTATGAGATTATTTCCTCGGTGGAAATATTCATATGTATAGGTTTACATATGAGTTTGTTTTGAGAAGACTTAATTTTAATTTGATGGATTAAATTAATTAGTCAAACCAATTTTAATTTATATGTAAATAATATATTACTTGGAGTAATATATTAAATACATGGGTTAATTAAAATTGGGCTTGATATTGATTTAGACCAGACTAATTAAAATAAGTTTGGGCCTGAATTAAAAGGAGGAAGCCCACACAGACAAAGAAGCCAGACTGGGCCCAAATTCCAGCAAGGGAATTTGGAAGCCCTAGGGTTAAAAACCCTAAGGGGAATTCGGCCAAGTTACTAGAGCTTCTAGCTCCCACTTGGCTGAATTCTCCCCCTCCCTCACTCTCTAATTTTTGTGATTTTTGACGCTGGCACGTGCGGTGTTCGTTAGGCGCTCGTGTACGGGAACGAGGAGGAATTCTATTTTGAATTCTGCAGTCATCATCCATCTCAGAAAGAGATTTTTCTGGTAAGAAATTTAATCCCTTTCTATTTGATTTTAAGTTTTTCAATTTCCACTTCAATTGCTCCTGGGACTGGATTTGAGGAAATCACCGCGTTCTTCTTCTTTTATCGGGTGATTTCCGGTGACAAATCCCAACAGCACCCACATTACCTCCAAAACCTTCAATTGAAGAATCACCCACTTTAGAACTTAAACCTTTACCTCCACATCTTGAATATACTTTCTTAGATCCCTAAGCAATCTTCCAGTGATCAATTCTACTAAACTTACACTCGATCAAAAAGAGCAATTGCTTGACGTCTTGAAGAACAACAAAGAAGCAATGGCATGGACAATCTCAGATATTAATCAGCCCTTCTATTTGTGTTCATTGCATTTTGATGGAGGAAGATAATAAAACAACTATGCAACCTTAACAGAGACTGAATCCCAAAATGAAGGAAGTTGTTAAGAAAGAAGTAATCAAACTACTTGATGCCGGAATTATCTACCCAATCTCAGACAGTATCTGGACCAGCCCAGTTCAGGTTGTTCCTAAGAAAGATGGAACGACTGTTGTTCAAGAATGAGCTTATTCCCATAAGAATAGTCACTAGTTTTAGAGTTTGTATTGATTACCGCAAGCTTAATGATGCAATAAGGAAAGATCATTTTCCTTTTCCATTCATAGATCAAATGCTTGAAAGACTTTTGGGCTGCTTTCTTGATGGTTACTCGGGATACAATCAAATTCCAATTCATCCCCAAGACCAAGAGAAGACAACCTTAACTTACCCCGTATGGTACATACGCATATCAAAGAATGCCTTTTGGTCTATGCAATGCCCCAGCAACCTTCCAAAGGTGCATGATGTCAATTTTTCATGACATGGTAGAAAAGATCGTGGAGGTTTTCATGGATGATTTTTCGGTGTATGGCAAGAATTTTTAGTCTTGCTTAAGCAACCTTGAAGCTGTTTTAGTTCATTGCAAAGGGACAAACTTAGTGTTGAATTGGGAAAAAAGCCATTTTATGATTAATGAAGGCATTGTTCTTAGCCATAAGATTTCTGAAAAGGCATTGAAGTTGATCAAGCCAAAGTTAAATTAATTGAGAAGTTGGCTGCTGCTACATCAGTCAAGGAAGTCCAAAGCTTTCTTGGACATGCTGGCTTTTATAGAAGGTTCATCAAAGACTTTTCTAAGATTGCTCAACCGCTCACCGCTCTTTTACACAACGATGTTGATTTCAAGTTCAATGTAGATTGTTTGAAGTCATTTGAAGAACTTAAAGCAAGATTGATCAATTCACCAATCTTGATTGCTCCTAATTGGGATTTTCCTTTTAAGCTAATGTGTGATGCAAGTGATACTTGCATTGGAGCAATCTTGGGACAGAGAATTGAGAAGCATTTTTGGACAATTTATTATGTAAGAAGAACGCTTTATAGAAGCTCAATAGAATTATACCACAACGAAGAAAGAATTACTTACAGTGGTGTATGCATTTGATAAGTTTAGATCTTATTTGGTGTTATCCAAAGTGACTGTTTTCACATATCACACAGCCCTAAAATACTTGCTTGTAAAGAAAGATGCGAAACCTCATCTCATCCGATAACTCTTTTTACTTCAAGATTTTGATCTTGAAATCAAAGATAAGAAAGGATCAGAAAATATGACTGCTGACCATTTTTCCAAAATTCCAGAGAGCAACCTCAGCGAGCAACCTTATTTTCCAGATGAGCAACTTTATTTGGTAAATTCTATCCCTTGGTTCGCTGACATAGCTAACTATCTTGCTTGTGGTATAATGCCTTGTTATCTTTCTTATCATCAAAAGAAAAAGTTCTTTTCGGATGTTAAATACTATTTTTGGGAGGAAGCTTTCTTGTTTAGATTGTGTACAGATCAGATTATAAGGCGATGTGTCTCCCAAGATGAAGTTCAAGCAATCTTAACAATGTGTCATACCAAAGGAGTCGGAGGTCATTTTGGTGCTACCTGAACATCTTTAAAGGTATTGGAATGTGGTTTCTTTTGGCCCACAATCTTCAAAGATGCTCAAAGGTTTGTTTTAGAGTGTAATGAATGTCAATACTCAGGTAACATTTCTGCCAAGAATGCCATGCCCTTACATAACGTTGTTATATGTGAAATTTTTGATGTATGGGGTATCAATTTTATGGGTCTGTTTACGAGTTCTTTCAATAACAAGTACATTTTAGTTGTGGTTGACTATGGAAGCAAGTGGGTAGAAGCAATTGCTAGTCCTACCAATGATGCTACTGTTGTTGTAAGGTTTCTTAAGAATTTGTTTACTAGATTCGGTGTGCCTAGAGCAATTATAAGCGATCAAGGTACTCATTTCTGTAATGTTTATTTTGAGAGGTTGGTTAAGAAATTTGGAGTCACTCATAGGATAGCTACACATTATTGGTGGTGCTAGGATTGGTCTGTTGGGGGGCCAGAATTTGGTTCAAAAAATTTCTGGCCGGTTAACAAAAATTTTCGGCTGATTAACAAAAATTTCCGATCGGGCGACAAACCTGAATTAGTTTAATTCAATTCAATAAAAACACAATTAAATTAATCCAAAAAAACAACTTCATTTAAAACATAAGTCTAATCCAACACAATCAAATTAATCCAAACAATTCAATACAAATAACATATCAATAATTAATTTTTTCTAATCGAAGGAGACGATGAAGAACTAGTAAAATTAGAAGTTTTCAGAGGTTTCAAATAGTTTTTGCGAGATGCCAACTTTTGAAAACACTGAAAAATGTCTTCTTCATCAATGTTGATGAATATCTTTTTCTCAATGTAACACAATAAGCAATCTGACAGTAACTCATCGCCCAGCCTATTGCGCAGATCAGTCTTCACAATATTCATGGTAGAAAAACATCTTTCAACAGCAGCTGTTGCAACTGGCAAGTCCAATGCCAACTCACTAAGCCGATACACCAAAGGAAAACAAATGTGATACTTACTCTCCACCATCTGTCTTGCAAGAGCTCCAATATCATCAAGATTAGACAATTCTGGATTCTCTCTCACAGCAGAAATGAATAGTTCAAGTTGGTAGCTAAGCTTGACTAGCTCAATACTAGAGAAATCTTCAGAGTATAACCCAGCAAGATTGAGTACTTCATGATGATCAAAATGTGCAAATGAGTTTGAAAGATCAAGACTCATTGTGCCTTTAAGCAAATCTGTGTTTGCCTCATTGAAACGATTGTTCAATTCTATAGCAACCTCATCAATTACCTATTATTATATAAGTAAAAACAATTTAGAACACGATCCATTTAAAGAATAAAGACCAATGACATATATATATCAATTACCATAAAATAAAATGGAATACCTTTACAAAGATTTCCACCCCAAAATGGTGAAAATGAGTCACAGGTTCTCCATCAATAAGTGTTCTACTACGGCTTTCAATAATGTCCTCCATATTAGGCACTTTAATATTTTGTTTCACACAAAATTCAGTGGTTTCTTTCAACAACTTTTCCCAACCATCCTCTCTGTATGTTTGTAACTTCTTTTTCAAAGCTTGAACCATACGAATAGCAATTCCTATGTTTTGATCCTTGACTTGAAGAATCTTTGATAAAGGTTCTATCACTCCCAAAATATACAACATTAACTTTCCAATAAACATAAATTCAAAAGAACCCATTTACTTTTCCCAACCATCTTCTCTGTATGTTTGTAACTTCTTTTTCAAAGCTTGAACCATATGAATAGCAGTTCCTATGTTTTGATCCTTGACTTGAAGAATCTTTGATAAAGGTTCTATCACTCCCAAAATATACAACATTAACTTTCCAATAAACACAAATTCAAAAGAACCCATTTTATTCACCAAACCCTTAGCTGTGCCTCGATTTTTTCTTGTATCACCATCTTTATTTATTGCCAAAAGCACTTCTTCCACTGAATTCCACATATCAAAAAGCCGAAGTAATGTCTTATAGTGAGAACCCCAATGTGTAGTCCCTGTTCTTGCTAAACTTATTTCTTGATTCTGCCCCTTTCCTATTGAAACCACTCCAACAAATCATTCAATAACTTCTCCATTATCATTCACAAATCTAAAAAACATAGCCATTTGCTCCTTCACAGAACTATCTTGGGCCTCATCAAGCAAAAGAGAAAAGTACTTGTCTTTGACCTCATTCAAAACGACTTTTCTTGTTTCTTTTGCACAAGCTTCAATCATTTGTCTTTGAATGGTAGACAAAGTCATTTGATTATTTTTAGGAGCATTTGATTGCATTACTTTATTTGCTTCTTCATTTTATTTAAAAACCAACTAATGAGTTCAAGAAAATGACCCCTATGCATTGATTCTTCGGACTCAACGTGTCCTCAGAAACCTAAACCTTCCCCTAAGAGATATCGAGCTACTCTTACAACCGTTTTCAATCAAGTACGATACTTATCATCTAAAGCATCACTTTTATTAGTTAAAACAAAATCCACATTCTCTCTTTGGTTTTGATATTGACCAACCTTAATTCTAGCATAAGTGTGTGGACTATCCGGACCTCCATCATGACCAACAAAATTTTTCATAGCATGTTTCCAATTATTATACCCAACTTCTGTAAAAGAAGTAGTCCCACTTTTATTACTATTTGTAGGAAACAAGTAGCAATAAAACAAAATTGTTTGTCTTTAGAAGCACTATACTCTAACCAATCAAATTTTTTAAACCTAGTAGATTGAAACCTCCTTTTACATCCACTATAAGTACTTTGAGGAAATTGATGCCTAATTGGTTGACAAGGCCCTAACTCTAAGTATCTCCTTCTTAATGTATCTCTCATCTCAATTGGATAACTATTAATTGGTTTCCTCAATCCTGGATCACCAATAATATCATTGTCTGAAACTTCAACCTCTTTGCGGGCTCTTTTTTCACTAGCTTGATCAATAGGGGTTTTATTACTAGTTGATGATGGTTTGGGATATGATAAAGAATTACACTTTGTTTTAGTAATAAACTTATCCATATTTCTAATTCCTATAAATAAAAACACAAATACTACAATCAATTAATCAATTCATACTTAAATTTAAACATATTTTATCAATTCAAACCCAAAAATAACAATGGATAATCAATTCAATTCAAACTCACCTTCAAACCTAATTTATCAATTTATCAATTCATTAATTCATCAATTTATCAATTCAAACACACATTCAAACCTAATTTATCAATTCAAATCTAAAAGTAACAACACAATTTACACAATAAATTTATCAATTTATCAATTCAAACCCATATTCAAACCTAATTTATCAAATAACAACACAATTTATACAATCAATTTATCAATTTATCAATTCAAACCTAATTTACATAAATATTTTTCTTTAAAACCTAATTGCACTAAAACCTAAATAAATTACAAAAACCTAACATTTAAAATTAAAACTAACCGGAATAAGAAGTAAAGAGGAAAGGAGGAGAGAAGAGGAGGACGGACATCGTCAGACCAACAGTGGTAGGCGAGCGGGGGCAGAGAAAGCAAATAGGAGAGCATGAGAATAAGGGAGGAAGACAGCCGCAAGTGGTGATGAGGGAGGAGACGAATCTATGATTTATTTTTGTCCCTAATTTTCCAGGGCAAAACGACGTCATTTTTCCCTGGTCAGTTTTAAATTTTTTTTAACTGACCAGGACCAAACGACGTCGTTTTGGCCTGGCAAATACAAAAAAAAAAAAAAAAAAAAAAAAAAAAAAAAAAAAAAATTATCCCTGATACAGGGTTGCCCTATATCAGGGGTGGGTGGGGAGCAAGAGCACTGCCCCTGCTCTTTGGGGGGCAGAGGGCCACTGGAAAGCCCCCTACTCAGGGGCTTTTGGGGGTTCAGCTACCCCCATGTGACACACCCCCACCCCCCCCCCCCCCCACACTGCCCCTGCACCCACAAACTAATGGGCAGGCTGAAATCTTAAGTTGAGAGATTAAGTGCATTCTTGAGAAAATGATGAGCAATTCTAGGAGAGATTGGTCCAAGAAGCTTGATAATGCTCTATGGAGAAGGATGCAGGTGAATGAGCTTGAAGAATTCAAATTGTTTGCATACGAGAATGCTATAAAATATAAAGAGAAAACGAAGAAATGACATGATCAAAGAATTCAAAACAAGGAGTTTTATCCTGGACAAAGTGTTCTTTTGTATAATTCTAGACTGAAATTATCTCAGGCAAGATCAGATTAAGATGGTCTGGACCTTACTCAGTTACCAAAGTGTTTCCCAATGGTGATATCGAGATTACAACTGATAAAGGTGAAATCTTCAAAGTAAACGGTCAAAGACTAAAGCCATACTATTGGGCAATCCCCCATTCTCTTACCTTGTAAATGTTTTATTTAGTAAACTTTTTGGTGTAAATACTCAAGCAACCTAACGAGTATGGGGATGGCAACATACAGTTTCAAATATTTAATTTTTAATTAATTTTTATGTCTGTGTGCATCTCATACTGTATTTTGACTTTTGTAATTTTTTAGAATTAAAATTTTTGCAACCACACAATTATTTTATTGCTTAAAATTTGGTTTGGCAAATCTTTTTCAACCGTGTCAGCCTAACTACTTGACTTAATTTGACTTAATCTCACCAAATCTGAAATTATTTATTTAATCAAGAGGAGGCAAAAGAAAAAGGCTACAATTTTCTCTCACTTGTCAAATCATTAGGAGTTAGTATTAGAAATTGATTAAAGCATGGGTTATGAAAAAGAGATAAGTATGGAGATTTGACATATGTCAAATTAAGCCCCTAAATTTCTCTCTCTTTCCTTTTTGGCCGCCCAAATCTAGCGGTTTTCTTTCTTTATTGGCAGTTTTTGGTTTTAATTTTTGAATCTTAAATTGGAAAAAACTGTCCAACTTTCCCCTTTTCTCGCCCTAATTATTCTCTTCTTCCTTTTTAAGAACTCGTTTCCTTTCAATTTTCTATCACTGTAGCAATGATCTCAACCTTTCCTTTTTCCATTCCTCTCTTCTATTTGCAGAATCATCTAAATAGCCATGCCTAGAGGAGTTAAGCATTTCGCTACTAAGCCCAGTGCTACTGCCCTCCATGCTAATGCAGCTGCTCCTTTAGCGATGCCTAGGCCCACCACGCCTTCTTCAATTAGTGCTGGTTCTCTCCTGAAGGAATAACTTTTCAAGAAGATGCTGACTTTCTATGATGATGAGCAGCAGTGATATCAAGTCTTTGAGAATCAACCTCTTGCTCCTTCGCGTATTATTGATTGGTCAATTCTTTTTGCATTGCAATTAGATGAAGATGTTAGAGATTTGATCAAGTCTAGAGGATTTGAACAATTTCTGGAAGTTAATGAACTCACCTACAAGGAACTTACCTTAGAGTTTCTTTACACTTTTACCAGTTATCCCAAAATCATAAACCCCAACAACCAAAAGAAATTTCAGTTTTGAGTTATGGGTAAAGGCCAATCACTTTCTTTGAATGAGTTTAAAAATTACCTTGGTGTCGCTAATGATGAAACCATAAATTCTGAGGAGTTTGAGAATGCTTTAACTGATTATCCTACTGATTTTGATGCTATTGCTTTTTGGGAGGAAATAACTGGGCTGACCAACTAATCCTCTCAAGACAGCAATTCCAGCAACTTAGTTGCTTACACCCACCGTATTTTGCAAAAGTTGATTGCTGGTTCCATCTTTGCTCATGCTAATCAGTTTCATGTGCCTACGTAGGACCTGTTTACCTTGTGGTATATGGTGAGAGGTAAGAAGATGAATATTAGAATGTGGTTTGTGGAGTACGTTTTGACTATCCCCAGCAAGACCAACACGCAGATCATGTGCAGTTCTTACATCACAAAGATTGCAAAAGCTGCTGTAGAATTTGATGACACCCACTTGACCATGGAATGCAAGCCTACTCCTATCGATTACAGTAATATGAGGCAGATTAATATGGTAAGGAAAGTTGGAACTAAATGGTATCTTTACCATAAAGGAGAAATCAAAGAGAAAATGTTGCAAGCTGCTCGAGAAGAGAAGAAAGTGATTAAGATTGATGATGACCAATAGAGCCAGAAGAGAAAGTTAGAGGACAGTGAGAAAGCTGAAGGTATGAAGCTCCCAAGGTGGAGGAGGTTACTGACAAGGCTGCTTTCTATAAGAAATGTTCTAAAGTTTCTATGGAAGCCCTTGTGCTTTGGATTGATGACTTGGCAGCTAAGAGAAAGGAGGATACCTTCAAGATGAAGGGAATGCAAAAAGAAATTAAACAACTGAAGAAGAAAGTGACTCAGCTGGAAGCACAACTTGAGTAAGAAGTCAGTTCTAATTCTACTCCTTCTTGCCCAATGAAGCATGCAACCTCCACTGCCCTTAAAAAGAACACTTCATAGCCCAGTGACAAGACTGTTCCAATAGAGGAGGTCCAACAGTCCTCCCAACAGCCTGAAAAGCAACTATTTTTTATTCTTCTCCTCTTGCTCTCTGGTATGTTTTGTCTCCCTCAGCCCTTTTAATTTCCAATTCCATGCCCTGCTTAGTAATTTCTTTTCCTTTCCCTTTATGACTTGTATTTGTTTGTTGAATTATTGCATTGAGGACAATGCAAGTTTTAAGTATGGGGATGGGAAGGTTAATTCTGATTGATGATTATGAATAACCATAAATTTAATTAATGCCTGAAATTGATGTTTATTGATGATGAATTTTATTGTTGCTTTGTTGAATATTGTCATTCTTGAACAAATGTTGCAAGTTCTTAAGTATTGTGTTTTATTTTTCTATTTCTCTTCTGTTTTTAAGCAACTAGTTAGGCTGTTTGTTTTCTGTTTCTTGTCAAAATTTGTCAAAATTTTTTCAATTTGTGTTTGTCTGGTGTTTTTTGGCGGCAAAGCAAAAGCTTTTGAATGTTTGATTCACATGTGATCACTTGTAGAATGCACTAAGTTTGGAAGCATGATGTTAGATTTACATTCGTAGCTTGCATAAGATGATTAAGCATTCTAGGACTTAGGATTTTTAATGCTTTTCTCAACTTTTTAGCTTGCTTAAGATCTACTGCAAAATTTCAACCCTCTTTTCTGATTGTGAGGATTTGAGCCTATTTGTTCTATCTTTGATTTAACCCATAAAATTTGCTTTTCATTTCCAAATCTTTAAATTACCCTTTGAATGTTATTTGCTTGAATTCCTTGCTGAGTGATCTTGCACAATCAATCTTAGCTAGAACTTCATTTGGATAGTACTTGTTAAGACCACATGATTGTTCACATGCATGATATGATAAAGGCATTAGGTTTTTAGCCCATTTAGCTTAAACAGTCACCCTGTTTATATGTTTTTCCCCTCATTTTAGTTAACCTAAGTAGAGCCTTATCTTGTTTCTTGTTGTTTACCCATAAAATTGTTTTCCCTTAACCTTTTTACTTTATGTTTTCCCAAAATTACCCAAGAATTTGACAAAGAAATTCATTTTCTCATTTTGAGAGAGTAATTGATCAATTGTTGTGTTGCTAAATTCTTGCTTTCTAAATTATTCAAGCAATTTAATTGTTCCTTAAAGCTTCACCTTTACAAAAATCATAAGAACTCTGAAAATCCTTTTTATCCAGTAGTGTTAGTATGAAAGTTCAAATAAAATTCTCAAAGATAGAATCAATTTTTTCAATGTTTCTTTCAAATCTTTGATGGCTCTTTAAAATCATCAAGTTTTATCATTTGTGAGCCTAAGTGTGCAAGTCATTCTTCCTAAGTAATTATGTATCAGTATCTAAGATTGCTTGGTAATTAATTTCTCTTCAAAAAAAAAATAATAAAAAACAAATAATGTCCTTGATTGCCTGACACTTTGTGCTTCATCTTACTATGTTTCTTGTGATTATTGCTTGAATTCCTTATAGGTTTTCAATTGCAAATCCAAATTAAAGCTTCAAAATGGATTTTCTGCCAAATTGAACCTTGGAGAGTCATCTAAAAGGTAATTTTGAGAGACCTTAAACTTGTTTATAGCTTTCTAGGTTGATTTATTGTGCATTTCATCAATTTAAATTTTTGCTCTATTTTTCTGTTTTCTAGCAAACCAGAGCCGTATAGCTATTGCGAGAGCCGCACTGCTGTAGTTCATTTAAAATTTAGCAATTTCAAGATTTTTAGTGATTTCTCTGATTCCCTTAAAACCAAAGCCGTACGAGTGTTTTAATAGTCGCACGACTATTGTTGTTACACCTACATGGCTGTAGTTTTAATTCCAGAATTGATTTTTGTGAATTTTTATTATTTTTGCATATCATTTTGACCTAAATTTATATTCTGTATTAATTTAAATTCTGTACTTAATTTTGTATTAATTTTTTGTAAACCAGTGCAACGATAGAAACACTAGTTTCTTGAAAATCGCTCCATTTTGTATGTGTATATGTTAAAACGGACAAATTTATTTTTAAATGAATTTCTAGTCCTATCCAAACTGCGTATCAAAATGTTTTCCAGGTCAAATCGGGTAATTTATCGAATTTCCTAATTTTCCCCATTTCACGTCCTGAGCTATCGTAAATCCCAATTCTAAGTTTGTTTGAGTCATATGTGTATATATATTTTTATCTATACTAACTTTGTTTTGCAGGTAGATGTATGTTAGGTTAGATGAATGTCTAGCTTTCTATTTTTAGATATTTGTATATAGACAAAATTTGTACCTCGAATGCCTTTTATACAATTGTATCCCCTAGGATAGTTATTTGATTGGTCTATATATTTTATATTTCCTGAATTTATTTACTGTTTTCAGAATTTATTTATTGCTTTCCACATTTTATTTATATCTCGTGTGTGAGCATCGGTTAAATAACAAAGATAAAATCAACCGTAGAAAATATAAAAGACATTGATATAAACTGTTAAATATGTTTTGAATTGAGAATAAATAGGTGAGTTATCTGAACCCGAATCTCTAACTAAAGGTATAGCAATTCGTAGCTTGTCTCAGTTGTACCATAATTTTCCCGGTTGAGCTAAGCCGGGTGGCGACTCCTATCACTTTAGCGAGACCATTCAAGTTTGTTGTTTTCTCATTATCAAACCTCGTTGTCATAAAAACCCAATTAAAAATTTTCCCGATCCAATCACGAGGCCCGTCTCTTTTAGGATCGTCCGCTCATAGTTGGGTAGATATGTTAGATGACTCTTCATTTAACATAACATTTCTTTCCATGCCACCTTCTACAATAAACTTTTTTTAAGACATATGGCATCTCTACTCACAACAACTCTTTCTTCAGTAGGATCCAAGATAATATTTGATTGATTTCACTTCTTATTTATCAGATTTTAGCCTTTCTAGGAAAGCTGGACAATTCATCAATAAAGGTAACGAAGTAATGAAAACCTCCTCTAGTCATTTCCTTTATTGGTCCACATACATCATTATGTATAATTCCTAAAATATTTGTAGCTCTTCTCATTTCTCCAAAAAATGGTGATCGAGTCATGTTGCCTTCAAGACATGATTCAAAAATTGAATGAGAATGAAGACCAAGATTATTCAAGCTCCTTATCTCTTCCAATTTGTTTATTATATCTTCAGCAATAGTCCTAATCTTAAGTGCCATAAATGATTTAGATTATTACGAATAAGTATGGTGATTGCATTAATTTCATTATTAGAAGTTAAAGGAACTTGAGCATTTATATTATTCATGTTGGGATTCTCTCGGTGTAAATAAAAAATTTAACCATAGCGGAAGCGATTTTAATCTACACTCGAATCCAATAATAGGAACTATTGCTCATATTAAAAAAAAAAAGAAAGAAGAATAAATTCAATTATAAAGCAAGATAAACCCATACATATGTCGTCTCCGATTAAGATTGATTTCAAGTTCTTGCATATGCATAGAGAACCTCCATGTTCACGCAGACGGATGCCTCTAGAATCAGCAGGCGTGCTAGCATCGGACCCGAAAATTTCCTTCTCCTTTCACTACTTTTGCCGAAATTCACAGAGAGAAAAATCCTCTATTGTTTCAAGTTAAAGCCTACTGATTTGTGGGCCTTTATTAGATTTTCCACTAGAGAAGAATCTAATAATTAAAATCAAATTAACTTAAAATAAATCTGCATCAGTTTTAATCCCCACCTTAAAATAAATATCCTAGATATTTATTAATCATAATCAAAAATTAAATAACCTAATTAAATATTTGATATGAATTTTATTTTATTGATTAATTTATCACCTAGTAATAAATTAACAATATAAATAAAATAAATCTCTCACAAGATTTATATAACCGAGTCTTTACCATAAAACTCATAAATCCAATATGAATTTTATTTTATTGATTAATTTATCACCTAGTAATAAATTAACAATATAAATAAACTAAATCTTTCACGGGATTTATATAACCGAGTCTTTACCATAAAACTCATAAATCCAAAATTTCCAAAGTGTATGACATGTATCCAATATATATCATATGGTCCGTGACAAACTGATTCAGACATCCTATGTGTGCGATGTTATAGGTCTATCTTATGTTAGCAGTGGGCCCAATACCTTAAGGCCCACAAACTGCAAGTAGGTTCTAGCAAACCGTTATATCTACCCAAATAAGATAGAAACATCAATCCTATCGGTGATGTAAACCTCGTAGTTAACTTATACCTCATATGCCAGTGATATTAGTGTCCAGCAAGAGGCATGGCAATGTCACCCTCTTTAGCTGCATGGACATTCGTTGATTCCAAGTAGATTGAAAAACTCAAGCCACTAATCACCTAGTGATTACCTTACTTGGGCATGGCCATGCTCTTCTCAATGTCACTTAATAAGTGGCCGGTGATATCTACTCTTAATTAAGATTATGGAAAGTCCCATCACATTACTCACATCCTTAGCATGATCACTGGCATACCCAACCGTACCCATACTTGGGACCCTGTTAAAGGCTTGTTAGGCATACATTAAAGTATATGAGCTAGCATCTAGGTTTGTAGCGATATCAGGTCAAAGGATCCTATACAAGTACTACCAGAGAACCACATATGACATGGGAACCATGTGATGTTCTCATAGTGGATCGATCCAGTACCATGTAACCTAACATGTACCCGTGTTCTTGATTGACATTCCATGTTCAATGGTCGGTAAGACACCACCATACAATCAAGACACATGCTAGTCTTTGGTTAAAATCATTCCCATGACTTTGACGGACTAAGGATAGCTTTATAACTGGTTTTCTTTCCCTGCTCAAGGTCTTACCACCCAAAGAACGTTACCGACATACTTAAGTAAAACACCAGTCAATGGATACTCTATTTATATTAATTGCATAAGAAATTAACAAAATAGATTATGCCTTTTCACTTATAAAAAATATCTGATTACATTATATAGGGACTAGGGCATACACCAACAATATCTCACTTGCACTAGTCCCTGCTATGCAGTGGCCCAATCCCTATAGATCTCACATGACCCTCACACTACGGCCTCACCAATAGCTTTGGTCAAGGGATTCACAATGTTTATCATCAGATACAACCTTATGAATGAGATGGGATCTCATGAGTACATGTTTAGATTTTAGGTGTAACTGTGGCACCTTAGCTTATGTGGCAGCCACGTTGATGTTACTGAAGAATTCAACTAGGTCTAGGAGAGAGTGAACGACTCCTAACTCAGTGATGAATTTCCCAATCCAAAAAATTTCCCAATCCAAAAAATTCCCCTTGCTACATTCCATATAGCAAGATACTCAGCTTCTATCATAGAATGACAATGGTGTTTGGCCTTGAACTTCCTAGCTCACAGTACCTATACACAATACAAACACATAATCTAACTACGATCGAAAGTCATCAGTATGTGTATGGCATTAGGTCTAGTACATGATATGATGTACATGGTAGATCTAATAGCAAAAGCATATGGAATGCCACTCATGCACTCCTTCTACTACCTAGTAGAAGGGTAGTCCTTCTTGCTCAGATTTAGCCTATGACGTATTGGCAAGAGACCTGTCTTGGAGTTGGCCATGTTGAACCTAGCTAGGACCTTGTCTATGTACCTTTCCTAACTTAGGCCTACAAGCCAAAGAGATCTATCCCTCAAGATCTTGATACCCAGTAGCATCTCGGCTTTGCCTAAGTTCTTTATTGTGAAACATTTACACAACCATTGCTTAACCCAAGCAGTGTTGTGACGTCATTTCCAATGAGTAGGATGTTGTTCAAATATAAGACAAAATGTGGTAGCGCTCCCACTAATCTTCTTATACACACAAGGCTCATCATCCTTCTTGATATAGCCATATTCCTTTATAGCTTCATGAAAAGGATGATTCCAACTTTAAGATGCATGGACTTTTGTAGCTTGCATACCGATCAAGATACTTTAGATAACCAAACCCTCTAGTTAAGCAATGTAAACATCCTCTGTGAGGTTTCCATTGAGGAAAGCTGTTTTGACATCCATTTGCCATATCTCATAGTCATACCGTGTAGTTATGGCAAGCAGTATCCTTATGGATTTGAGCATCACAACAGGTGAGAAAGTTTCATCATAGTCGATACCATGGACTTATTTGAAACCCTTTGCCACTAGTAGCCCCTTGAAGGTATCATCGGCTTTTAACTTGAACCACCATTTACAACTGATTACCTTAGCTCTCGGAGGTGGATCAACTAAGTTTCAAACTTGGTTATTGTATATCGATTGCATCTTAGCTTCCACGGCTCCAAGCCATCTTACTGAGTCTGGGATTGTAAGAGCCTCCTAGTAGGTAGTCGGTTCCTCAAGGTCATATAACATAAGGGTGTTGTCATTGGCCATGAGAAACCCATATCTCTCTAGCTGATCACAGACTCTACCAGACCTTATTAGGTCTTATGTGATTAGTCTAGACTCCTCAATTGCTTGAGTCTCTGGCTCAATCCCCGAACTTTTGTTTTTAGGAATTTATGGTTGTTGAACTTCCTCGAGTTCAACTCTACTCTTATTGTCTTTCTTGGAAATAAATTCCCTTTCTAAAAGACACCCTTTCTTGATACAAACAACTTGTGCTCGTCAGGATTGTAGAAGTAGTACCCTTTACTTTCCTTAGGGCATCGCACAAATAGGCATTTATGGGTTTTAGAGGATAGTTTGTCCACACTTAATCCCCAAATCCATAAGAAAGACATATTGGGCACCTTGCCCATCCATATTTCATTTGGTATCTATTCCACTCCCTTAGTCAGTGTACGGTTAAGCAGGAACGCTGTCGTCTCTAGGATATAACCCCAAAATGATGTTGGAAGAGCAGCATGATGCATCATTGAGTGGACCATGTCCAAAAGAGTCCTATTCCTCCTTTCAAAAACTGCATTCCATTGGGTTGTTCCAGGAGGAGTGAGTTGTGAGACTATCCCACACTCTCTCAAGTATGAATCAAACTCTAGGCTCATATATTCACCACCTCGATCCGATCGAATGGCTTTAATACTTTTGCCTAATTGGTTTTGTACTTTGTTTCTAAAATCCTTGAACCTATCAAGGGTCTCAAACTTGTGCTTCATCAGGTAGACATAACCACACCTACTGAAGTCAACTCTGAAATTCATAAAGTATAAAACCCACCTCTAGCATTGGTGCTCATGGGCCTTGTAGGGATTTTTCATAGAAAATCAACAGATAAAAGCGGGTGCTCACATCGATTTTCTTAAATCCGTGACCCAGGAGCAATTGGAATGGAAATCAAAAACACAAAATCAAAAGATAAAGAATTAGATTCTCACCTTTCAATGTCTCTTCTAGAGACGGCTGCAGAAACCGAAATCGATTCCCTCCACTCTCATGTACACAAACGTCTATCGAGTAGAACCCGTGCTAGTGGTGGATCAAAAGAGGAGACAATTTTTTCGCCGAAAATGTCAGCCTTCTTTTTCCTTTATGGCCAAAATTCTCATTTATGAGAATTAACTTTTGGCTCAAATCAAAGCCATTATTTAAGGCTTTGATTTAATTAGATATTAAGTAAGGATTTTAATACCATAAATCCCTAAATCCAAATTAACTATTATGGGTAAATTAAATGCAATTCTATTTTAATTTTCATGCATATATTTATATAAAATCATATTATATACTGTACATGTCATTAAATTAAAATTGATTTGCCAATTAAAATTGACCTAATAAAGTAATTGAGATTAAACGTAAATCAAATACATGTAAACCTATATATGTATTTTATTTCCACCCGGAAATAAATTCCCAATTAAAATACATATCAATTAAATTATATTGATCAATCCAATTGATCTATAACTTAATTAATTAATATTTATCTCTTCAGTCTGTATACTCCAAGTATACGGGTGATACAACAAGTTCAAACTCAGACATTCTATGTATATGATCCTGTGGGCCCAAGACCCGCAGAATGTAGGCGGCCTCTAGTAAGCCACTACAGCCCCCAATTAAGACGGAGATAGCAATCTAACAAAAGTCATAACCCTGTAGTTGAATTTATATGTCCCATGTCATTGATATCAATGTCCAACACGGAGGCATGGTGTCATCACTCTCTTTTGTGTCCGGACATTTACTTGATCTCGAATGAACCGATGCTCACAAACAAGTTCCCACTTGTTTAGGTGTGGCCACACTCTTATCGGTTGCATCTATCAATAGGTTGGTTGTGAGCGGACGACATTTTTAACACAATGCACTCTCTCAGATGGGAGCCTCGATATCGGGCAACCCCCCTCGTGTGGTTTTTTTAGAAGGAGAATTCATTTTTGGAAAATTAAATTATTGCGTAAAAGAATCGAGACCTAAGTCTCGATAGAGAGTGTAGGAGTCGCCACCCCGGCTCAGCTCAACCGAGAAATTATAATGTAGCTGAACCAAGGTGAGGACCGCTACACTAACCAGAGATCTGGGTCCGGACAAGTCCCTTATTTCGTGTCTAACCAAAATAAAATTGGCCAATGTTCATAGACCGTATTTTATAATTCTAAAGTTGATTTTATTAAATTAAAACACACAGCTTATACACAAATAAAGCAAAATAAAAAGAAGTGAATAAATAAATTATTACAACCCGATCAAATAAAAATAAAAACTCTCGTCCTCACCTTACAAACGCCTAAAATACACGATAATCTAAAAATTTACAATCGCCTAAAATACACGAATTAACTATTAATTACATCAAAATGAAAAATAAAAATAAACTAAAAGCTGCAAAACAGATGGTTAGCACAGGACTCATACAAGACAGAATTGGGAAATTAGAGATCGGGGGCATGCATTTAAGGGATAACCGGGACGGCTCGGCCAGCCGATCCGATTAGACCTGGAAAACAATTTTGAAAGGTCCCTGTATTTTTGTTTTGTGAGAAAATCATTTTGAAAATATTTTATTTTCCGGTTTACTTTCATTTAGAATGTGAGGTGGGTCGGTTTTCGGGAGAATCGGGTCTCCATCGTGGCATTGTTCTAGATGCAATAACATTGAACATTAAATCTAAAGTCGTGAATGCACACAATAAAAGTCATTTTTGGTGATTTTCTGATTTTTGTGAATTTTTATGATTTTTATGGATTATTCTGGAAATTCTACCCCTGGACGAGAATTACAGTCTTCCGGTTATAATTACAGCCGTGTGACTGCAACTACAGTCGTACGATTGTAATTACAGTCGTCCGACTATAGTTCATTCAGAAGCAAAAAATTACCAAAATTTATTCAAATAAAACTAAAAGTCGTGGGAAATCAAGAACACTTGTATGACCATATATACAGCCATGTGACTGTTCTTGTCACAAGAACAGTCGTACGACTGTTCTTGTTTCCCAGAAACAGCAAGTCAGAAAAATGAGTTTTATGCACAAAATCACATCAAAACACCCAGAAAAAGCAACAAAATGAAGGTTTAAGGTATAATTACCTTTGTGGCGCTGATCCACCGTTGGTTTGACCGCTGGAAACACCTCAATCGACTCCAGATTGCTTCTTTTTCCTTGTGTGCTAAGGTTACAAAAATTGTCCAAAATTCTCCAAAAGGTCATGGATTTTGGTGGATTTGAGGTCTGGAATTGATTTGATTTAGTGTGTCAAGTTGTTAACCTATGATTTCTATCAAGTTTTAAACTTATCACACCAGAATTAAAAGAAAAAGAGGAGAAAAAGATGACTTGGTGCTGGATTCCCTTTTTCTCTCCTTTTTACTTATTTTCTCTTCCAATTTTCTTTCCCAAATCTGCCAAATCCCCTCAGAGTCCAAAAAGTCCCCTCTTCTTCTCTTTCTCCCTTTTTTTTTCTTCCTTTCTTACTGCAAATCCGGGCATTAATTGCCCTTCAAATCATCCCCATTTTTTAATTCTTAAGGTATGGGCTACTGTACCTGCTCCATATTTACAGTCGTACGACTGTAATTTTTTCAATTACAGTGGCACGACTATAATACAGCCACAAGGCTATAATTACAGTCGTGTGGCGATTTTTTTCTAAGCCTGGAAAATTCCGTTGCTTACACCGGTGATATCTTCTCAGTGGTTTACTGAGTGACATTCCCTTTTACATGTTCATAGTCTTGCCATGCTTACTGGCACACGCAAACCTACCCATACTTGGCACCCTGTTACAGGCCCTTTAGGCATACACCAAAATGTGTCATTTTACATGCAAGACCATAAGATGGTCATGTCAAAGGATCCATATAAGTACTACATGAGAATCACTTATGATACTATACCATGTGGATTTCTCATTTAGTGGATCTATCCAATACCATGCCTCTTTGCATGTACCCATAAATTTGGTTGACATTCCATGTCCAATAGCTGGTAAGACATCGCTATACAACCAAGCTTATGATAGTCTTTGGTTCCTTTCATTCCCATGACTGGAACAGACTACGGATATCTTCATGGTCATATCGTTTTCCCTATCCATGGCTTACTGCCGAGTGCATGACACTTTTCAACATGGATATGGATATGTCCATTTGATACTCTATTTGTAATATTTCACAAGGTGTATAATAAATAAATTAATGCCTTTATTCATTAACGCAAATATATAACATATAAATCTTATTACAAGATACAAAATGTATGATGCAATACAAGGACCAATGCCTTGGGACTAGGGCATTCTCAACAATCTCTCACTTGCACTAGTTCCAGCTAGGCATGGGCCTAATCCCCATAGATCTAGTATGACCCTCATGCTTGGGCTGAGCCAGCGCCTTGGTCAAAGGTGACATTGTCCTCGGTGTCTACTCTGTGTAATGAAATGTCACCCTTCTTAGCGATTTCTCGTATGAGGTGAAACTTCTTAAGTACGTGCTTCGTGTTCTTATGTGATTGGGGCTCTTTAGCTTATGCAACAGCTCCGTTATTGTCACAAAAGATATCAACTGGCTCCTGGATAGTTGGTACTACTCCCAATTTAGTGATAAACGTTTTTATCCATACAGCTTCCTTAGTTGCATCACACACTACAATGTACTCAGCTTTTGTAGTAGAGTCAGTGATGGTCGACTATTTCTTCCAGCTGATAGCACCACCATTTAGCAAACACACATAGCCAGACTACGATTGGTAGCCATATAGTCAGTCTGGAAGCTTGCATCAGTGTACCTAGTCACTGATAGCTTTTTCTGACCACCATACACTAAGAAGCTATCCTTAGTCCGGTTAAGGTACTTTAAGATTGCTTTGACAACCTTCTAATGGTCCTCGCTGGGATCCTGCTGGTATCTGCTTTCATACTTAGTGCAAAGGCGACATTAGGTCTTGTACATAGCATGGAGTACATGATTAATCCTATAGCCGATGCATATGGGACTAAATTCATGTGCTCTCTGTCCTTCCTTGTCTTAAGATGTTTTTCTCACTAAGTTTCAGCCTATGGCTCATTGGCAAGAAACCTTTCTTGGCCTGATCCATGCTTAATCTTTTCAGAACTTTGTCTATGTACTTGGCCTGACTTAGGCCCAGAAGCCGATTTGGTCTATCCCTATAAATCTTGATCCCTAGGATCGTCTCAGCTTCACCTAAGTCCTTCATTACAAAGCACTTACACAACCACCGCTTAACTCTTTGCAGTGTTGGTATGTCGCTTCTAATCAGAAGGATGTCACCTAAATATAACACCAAAAAAGTGACAATACTCCTACTAATTTTCTTATACACACAAAGCTCGTCTTGATTCTATATCAAGTCGTATTCCTTTATGGCTTCATTGAATTTAAGATTCCAACTTCAGGATGCTTGCTTCAATCCATAAATGGACCTTTGAAGTTTGCAAACCCTTCCAAGATGCTTTGGATCGACGAAACCATCAGGTTGTGCCATGTACACATCCTCGAGTAGCTTCTCGTGAAGGAAAGCGGTTTTGACATCCATCTGCTAGACCTTATAGTCGTACCAAGTGGCTATGGCCAGCAGGATCCTTATGGATTTGAGTATGGCAACTGATGAGAAGGTTTCATCATAGTCTATTTCATGAACTTATTTAAAACCTTTTGCAACCAGCCGCCCCTTGAAGGTGTTGCCGGCCTTCAACTTGTAGCACCACTTACAACCTATGACCTTGCAACCCAAAGGTGGATCAACCAGGTTCGAAACCTGATTATCATACATAGATTGTATATCTGCCTCCATGGCTTTATGCCAATTAGCAGATTGCAGGCTATCAATGGCCTCCTGGTAGGTTTTGGGCTCTTCCTCATCAAAGACGAGAAGAGTGTGATCTTTAGTAATGAGAAACACATATCTCTCAGGTTCCCAATGATCCCTACCATACCTTCTAAGTTCTTCTGCGACCTGGGGTTAGTGCTTCCACCTATGGAAGCTCCTCCCTAGTCTCCAAGTTATCCTCTTCAGGAGTTTGTGTGCTTTGAACTTCCTTGAGTTCAACATTGCTCCCACTATCTTTCTTGGAAATGAAATCCTTTTCAAGAAAGACCCCCTTTCGTGCCACGAACACCTTGTTCTCGGTAGGGTTATAAAAGTAATACCATTTGGTTTCCCTAGGATAGCCCACAAATAGGCATTTATCAGTCTTGGGTTCTAGTTTTTCCCCATTCAATCTCTTGACATGTGCATCACAGCCCCAAATCTGCAGGAAAGACACATTAGGTGTTTTGCCCATCCATATTTCGTATAAGGTCTTTTGTACGGCCTTCGTCAGAGTATTATTCAAAATGAGAGCTGCTATCTTAAAAGCGTATCCCTAAAATGTTATTGGGAGGGAGGCATGACTCATCATTGAGTGGACCATGTCTAACAAGGTCCTATTCCTCCTTTCAGACACCCCATTCCATTATGGTGTTCCTGGAGGAGTGAGTTGTGGAATGATTCCATGCTCTCTCAAGTATGAGTGAAACTCTAGGCTCATATATTCACCTCCTTGGTTTGAGTGAAGGGCTCTAATATTCCTGCCTAGTTGGTTCTATACCTCATTCTTAAATTCCTTGAACCTATCAAGGATCTTGGATTTGTGTTTCATAAGATAGACATAGCCATATCTACTAAAATCATCCGTGAAAGTGACAAAGTACAGATTTCCACCTCTAGTGGTTAAGCTTATGGGCCAACATATGTCTAAATGTATTAGATCCAATAAGCCAGTAGCCCTTATAGCTGTCTTGCCAAGCGCTTTGGTCTTTTTATTGCGTAAACATGGTTCGCATAAATCAAGAGACTCCATGTCAAATGAGCAAGGATTCCAGCTTTGCGAAGCCTAGCTATGTTCTCGTTTATGTGACCTAAATGACAATGCCAAAGGTAGACAGGATTAAGCTCATTAGGCTTAATCCTTTTAGTATTTATGTTGTAGACATGATTAGTGTCATTTAAATCCAGGACATATAGGTCATTATTTAATAGAGCATCTCCATAAAACAATCCCTCTCTTGATAAAGTAATTCTACCATTACCAATAGTAAAATTAAATCCAAAATTATCCAAAACTAAAACAGAAATAATATTCATGCACATTGCAGGTACAAAATAACATGGTTCCAGTATTAAAACTAATCCACTAGGCATTATAAGATGGTACTCGCCAATCTCTATGGCAGCTACCCTTGCTCCATTTCTGACTCGCAAGTCCACCTCTCCAGATCCTAGTGATCTCCTATTCTTAAGTCCCTGCACATTACAACAAATGTGAGAGCCACATCCAGTATCCAATACCCAAGTTGTTGAAACAGTGAGGTTTATGTCTATGACATATATACCTGATGAAGACGCACCCTAGCTCTTTTTTTGCTCTCCCAACAACTAGGGACAAGATCTTTTCCAGTGTCCTGCCTACTTGCACTAGAAGCAGACATCCTCAGGACCGGCCTTGGGCTTGGCCTTAGCCTTCTTAGCCTTAGCTTTC
The DNA here is from genome assembly GCA_039660915.1 of Euphorbia tirucalli. Classification (NCBI taxonomy): domain Eukaryota; kingdom Viridiplantae; phylum Streptophyta; class Magnoliopsida; order Malpighiales; family Euphorbiaceae; genus Euphorbia; species Euphorbia tirucalli. Next base: position 54,668,714 of record CM077639.1, on the reverse strand, counting down.
TTAGCTTTAGCCTTAGCTTTCACCTTTGCCTTGCCCTATGTAAGAGGAGGGTTCCCCTTATTGACCAACAGTACCGGTGGAGTCTTTTTTATCGACTCTTTCGTAAGCTTAAGCATACCATGCAGCTCGCTAACAGTGCGGTTTATCCCTTGCATGTTATATTTTAGGATGAACTGATCATAAGAGTCCAGTAAGGACACCAGGATTGTGTCAATCGCCAACTCTTGTAAGACAGGCAAACCAAGATGGGCTAAAGTGTCCAAGTAGCCCTTCATCTTGAGCACATGAGCGCTCACAGATGTCCCAGCCCCCATCTTACAGGAGTTGAATGCTTTGTTGGTCAAGTATCTCTCTTGATGAGCTTACTCCTGAAACATCTCATTAAGAGTTGTTATCATAGCAAAGGCTTGTTGGTCCATGAACTGCTTTTGAGACTCAAGGACCATGCATGTCAACATAAGGCATGTCACATCCCGGTTGTCCTTTACATGTACCTCGTATTCCTCCAGTTGTGCAGCCGGTGGATTACGCCCAGTAGGTGCAGGCTGTATAGCTCTCTCTAGCACATATTCCTTAGATTATTGTCTTAGAATTATTCTTAAGTTCCTAGATCAATCCAGGAAATTAGGCCCTGAGAGTTTATCCTTCTCGAGGAGAACGCGGTGATAAAGAGTTTTTATTTGCCATTTGATTACTACATAGAAAAATTAATGAGTATTAATAAAGGTCTTAGTTGTTTTTCCCATAATTAATTAATAATGAATCCAAGTTATTAATTAAGTCAAGTTGTTAGGCTAATGGGCCGAGATCCATATTTCATCAAGATATAGCCAGATGAGGGCTTGGAAAAACTATACCCCACTTATTTAGGTAGGAACGCCGTCTAATCCCAACGTAGGGACTCTCAGCTTGATGGGTTTGTTAGCACTTACCCATCTATGCTTAGGGCCAGGAGAATCCTACTACCCATGCTAAGTCCAAACCTCCATCCAAGTGTTAGAGTAACCAATACTCCAACCTAATACAAAATGATGATACTCTAGTGTATCCTACGATGGCATGGTCTACAACTAGCCTATCCCCACTTCAAGTCGATTTTGAATAAGGGGAGCACTTTTAAGTGACTTAGTAAGTACCATTTGGTTTAGATTCAATTTAAATAACAGCGTAGATGCATAAGCGGGTGAAATGGGATTGGATCATGACATATAACATTGAAATAAATAAATGCATAATTAAATAAATAATGGAATGCTATGGGCCTATATTACAACCTAATATAATTCTAGTAAACCTATACTAGAAATACACCAGGTGGGTCTCTTTCCTTCCTTCTTGGCTCGCCTCGCCAATGGGCTTCTTTTACATAAATTTCATAATAATAATAAAATTACAATTAAATTACATTAAAAGAAAAACGGCACGTAGGCCGTATTAATCCAAAAGAAAATTATAACCCAGCTTGAATTAAGGCCCAATAGTATCCATTCAAACATTTAATCACATAGACATATAATCCAATACATCAATTTATAAACATATTAAAATGCATGATAACTCATATTCACATAGGCATATTTAGGTCCATTTTAACTTATTTTCTTAGTTATTTTTGCATTTTAGTATTAGTTTTATTATTTTCTTATTTAGTTTGTTTTTTCTATTTTATTTATTCTTATTTAGTATTGTTCATCACTTTTAGGTGTTTAAAGAGTAGGTTTTGGCAATTTAGGAAGACTGCTAGAAAAGGATTTGTTGGAGACTGAACTTCGGCTGGATTTTCGGAAGAGTTAGAGGCTGTTTTAGCTCCAGATTTATTCCGTAAGATTGTGCGTCTGTCCGTTAGCGTTTCATAGCATCTTGAATCGTGCTAATCGGAGCTGTATCGGAGAAGTTAGCTGAGGTTTTCTGTAACTTGTCTGGGTCCTACGGGTCAACACTCCCTTGTTGACTTTTTCTTCTTATTTGGGTACATCATTCCCTGATTGGGCCAGATTTCTCTTTAAGGAGCCCATTGCTTACACTTTAATTTCCAGCAGGCCTTTTAATTAAGGAGGTTAATGAGAGACTCCTAATTAGGTTAAGAGAAGGAAAGCCTATAAAAGAAAGAAGAGGAGAAGGTTTTGGGGACTTTTTGACTTCTTCTTGAATGTTTGGTGGAGGCTATCAAGGGGACAAGGCTACATGTTTTTCCTTAAGATTTTTGGTAGAATTTGTTTAGTTATGAGTAGCTAAACTCTCTTCTAGTTGAGGTACTTTGAAGTTTAATTCCATCAGATTCATGAGACTTGTGTTTTAACCGTATTCTTTTATTCGAATATTTATTCTATTCCTGTGATTATAATTTGTTATATTCCTGTGGATTTAATCAAATTGATTTGGCTAGTTAATTGATTGATTGTACTGCATATCACCGAATAGAATAATATATCCGTGATTGTTGTTCTATCAAAGTGGCAAGTTAGCTTCGTGTAAAGTTAACGGAATTGAATAGTTTAGTTTTTATGATTTACGGCGTTTCCGATTTCATTAACTAAGATAGAGGTCTTTTTGGTGTTTAATGCTGCCATAGGTTAATTCTTATTAAGAGGTTTCTTGGAGATTATATATTGGCTAGGGAAGTAGTTTATTCGGGCGTTTCCCGGAACTATCGATAAATTAAGAAAAGATTGGTTATTGAGTGTGTTTCATCTTTAACTATAACTCTATCTATTTGGATAATTGAATTGGATCTTTGGTGTCTATGATTGAATTACGGAATTAAACTGAAAAGTATCTCGGCAGATTTTTTTTTCTATTGATTTATTCTGTCTTAATTTACATTCTGCAAATTCACAAATCACTTCATTTATTTTTATTTCAATCCAATCAATTTTCTTTCTTTTTGCAAATAAATATACATGCATTAATCCCTGTGGTTCGACCTCGTTTTTGCTATACTACCCAGTATAAGGAATCGAAGATATTAAATTAAACTTTGACGGGTTGACAAGCTATCAATGCATGAAATTAATCCCAATTAATTATGTCCTTAGCCATTATTTAGAAATTGCCAATTTGGCCTATCATAGTTCTAGCCCTTAATAGGATTTGGGCTTCCAGCCCAGGCAAAATACTACTCCCACTGGAATTGGAAAACTCTGAGTCCAAATTACGCCGTTCGGTTAATCGTGCCAAGAAAAACCGAACCAATTTCATTACACCATATTAATTCCAAATTAATATATATCATGAACAAAATAAATCATTCAAGAAACCATGCGCATTTAAATACCAAATTTAAACACATAAAAAATTTTAAATTTGCACACCCAGCAGCATGCACCATATATTTTTTTTTAATTTGATTTTAAATCATAAACAAAAAAATAAATCCAACAACCAACCAATAATCAAATATAAATAAATACATATAACCTAATATGCAAATACCAATTTCCATTTGAAAATCAAATTGGGGAAAAATATTAAAACCCTAAATCCATGAATCCCTAATCAAAATACCCAATTTTAAAACCATGGGATTCAAACCATTTAAGATTTCCACGGATCAAAAACCTAGCTCTGATACCACTTTAGGGATTTTTCATAGAAAATCAACTGATAAAAGCGAAAGCTCACATCTTTTCTCTCAAATCCCTGACCTGGGAGCAATTGAAATGGAAATCAAAAACACAAAATCAAAAGATAAAGAATTAGATTCTCACCTTTCAATGTCACTTCTAGAGACGGCTTCAGAAACCGAAATCAATTCCCTCCACTCTCACATACACGAACGTTTATCGAGTAGAACCCGTGCTAGCGGTGGATCAAAAGAGGAGACAATTTCTTTGCCGAAAATTTTAACCTTCTTTTTCCTTTGTAGCCAAAATTCTCATTTATGAGAATTAACTCTTGGCTCAAATCAAAGCCTTAATTTAAGGCTTTGATTTAATTAGATATTAAGTAAGGATTTCAATACCATAAATCCCCAAATCCAAATTAACTATTGTGGTTAAATTAAATGCAATTCTATTTTAATTTTCATTCATGTATTTATATAACACCATATTATATAATGTACATGTCATTAAATTAAAATTGATTTGCCAATTAAAATTGACCCAATAAATTGATTGAGATTCAACTTAAATCAAATACATATAAACCTATTTATGTATTTTATTTCCACCCAGAAATAAATTTCCAATTAAATACATATCAATTAAGTTATATTGATCAATCCAATTGATCTATAATTTAATTAATTAATATTTATCTCTCCAATCTGTATTCTCTAAGTATACGGGTGATCCGACAAGTTCAAACTCAGACATTCTATGTGTACGATCTTGTGGGCCTGTCTTTATGTTGGCAGTGGGTCCAAGGCCTACAGACTGTAGGCGGGCACTAGCAAGCCACTGCAGCCCCCAATTAAGATGGAGACAGTAGTCTAACGGAAGTTTTAACCCTGTAGTTGAACTTATATGTCCTATGTCGTTGATATCGGTGTCCAACGCGGAGGCATGGTGTCATCATCCTTTTTTGTGTCAGGACATTTACTTAATCCCAAATGAACCGATGCTCACAAATAAGTTCCAACTTGTTTGGGTATGGGCACACTCTTATCGGTTGCATCCATCAAGAGGCCGATGATATCTTCTCAGTGGTTTACTAAGTGACATTCCCTTCTGCATGTTTATAGTCTTGCCATGCTCATTAGCACACCCGAACATACCCATACTTGGCACCCTGCTGCAAGCCCTTTAAGCGTACACCAAAGCATGTCACTTCACATGCAAGACCATAACATGGTTAGGTCAAAGGATCCATAGAAGTACTACACGAGAATCACTTGTGATACTATACTATGTGGATTTCTCATTTAGTGGATCTATCCAGTACCACGCCCCTTTGCATGTACCCATAAACTTGGTTGACATTCCATGTCCAATAGCTAGTAAGACACTGCTATACAACCAAGCTTATGATAGTCTTTGGTTCCTTTCATTCCCATGACTAGAACAGACTACGGATATCTTCATGGTCATATCGTTTTTCCTATCCATGGTCTTACTGCCAAGTGCATGACACTTGTCAACATGGATATGGATATGTCCATTGGATACTCTATTTATAATATTGCACATGGTATATAATAAATAAACTAATGCCTTTATTCATTAACACAAATGTATAATACATAAATCTCATTACAAGATACAAAATGTATGATACAATACAAGGACCAATGCCTTGGGACTAGGGTATTCCCAATAGGCCTATATACGTTTATGTGTATCAAGTCCAATAAGCTCAAAGACCTTTCAGCTTACATGTTGAAAGGACTCTTCATCATCTTGCCACTTAAACAAGGTTCACAAGTCCCATATGACTCAAAGTCAAATGAGCCTAGAATTCCAGCTTGGTGGAGTCTAGCTATGCGTTTCTCATTTACATGTCTTAGATGACTGTGCCAAAAGTAAATATGGTTTAACTCATTGGGTTTAATCCTTTTAGTATTTATGTTATAGATAGGTTTTCTTTCAGCCAAGTCCAGGATATATATACAAATATTTTCAATGACTAACTTTAATCCCTTGGGCATCTCCAAATAGTCCTCTCCAATCCTAATGGCTATAATGCTTGCCCATTTCCAATTAGAGGTCCATCTGGATAGATCCTAACAATATTTTATTTCTCAGTCCCTCTACATCACTACGAATGTGAGAACTACATTAGGTATCCAATACCCAAGATGTTGAAATAGTAAGATTAATTTCTATAACATATATATACCATAAGTGACAACCTTATCCTTCATTTGCTCTTCCATCAACTTAGGACACGTCCTCTTACAATGCTTTGATGGTTTGCATTGGAAGGAGACATCCTCGGGTTGGGCTTTGGGTTGAAGAATAGGCTTAGGTGTCCTTACCTAAGGCTCCTTAGCTTTTGGGCTTGGCTTTTGCCTTTCCCCTTCCCTTCACAAGAGAACCATTTCCTTATTTACCGTAAGCACATGACTCACTTTTTCAGGGACTATTCGGTTGCCTTGAGCATTCCATGCAGTTCAACCATAATTTTGTCCATGCCCTGTATGTTATAGTTCGTTATGAACCCTTCAAAAGTGTCCAGGAGGGACTCGAGGATTGTGTTAATTGCTAGTTCCTATGGGACTGGTGTACCAAGCTAGGATAATGAATCCACATATCCCTTCATCTTGAGTACATGAGTACTAAAAGATGTGTCGGGTGCCATCCTTCAAGAGTTTAATGCTTTTGTCATCATGAACCTTTCATGACATGTTTGCTCCTAAAATGTCTCCTTAAGACTGTTTAGAATATCACATGCTTCCATCTCCATGAACTACTTTTGCAACTTAGGGACCATAGTAGCAAGCATTAGGTAGTTAACATTCTCGTGGTCCTTCCTAAATAGCTCATGCTCCTTTACCGCATTGGTAGTTGGTGGATCCTAGGTGAAGTAGTGAAACTAAACCTAGAATCGCACAACTAAGGTAGTGTACCTATCATTGACAAGTAATAATTCTGGTTGGTCCAAGTATCGATCCCACAGAGAAAAATATTCTGCAAACACTAAACTACTCGGGGTTCCTTGCATGTCCTAGGAGGAACTTAGTTTTTGGATTTGATTATACTAACAACTAAATTATCCTACTCCTAGTTGATCTATCCCAGCTTACTTTGCACTTGAATTTGGGTTATCAATTGGCGGTTTACTGACCTATGAAGGCTAATGAAGATGGCTTTATCAATTAATTACAATAGATGAATTTAACTCAACAATTAACCCTTAATTATGTTCTTTCGATAATTCAACCTAGCGTGTCTAGATCTTTTAGGTCCTTAGCCGGTTTCCCTTGTTTAGAGGCAGTCTAATTCTAAAGCTCAGAAAATAGAGGCACGTAAGTTCCACAGTGTCGTCACTACTAATGGTTTCCTAGGTGTCAATCTCGGTAATGCCACAAATATGAACTTAATAAATTAAGATCTTATGAGACTAGATTATTATTAAAGGAATTGCATAAAGAAAAGGAATAAAAATTGAAATTAAATTGCAATCAATTGTATTAATCAAGAAAGGTGATACGAATTCAATGTTTACAACCAAACATAATCAATTGAGGAATCAAAAACTAACTAATCGAATTACAAAAGAGAAGAAGAAAAACTTATGCCCTTTTGGTCCGATTAACCGGATTCCGACGGTGTGAAGATGCTTGGGGTGTACCTCTATAGACAAACTCAAGCCGGAACCAAGAACGTCGCAAAAGGGGAAGGTTCAATGTAAGACTTCTACCAATTGATGGTTCAAAACTCAAAGAGACAAATAGTTCAAGCCAAAACCTAGCTACAAGTTTCTGCTTTACACTCTAAAAGTCTGGGAAAGATCCATAAAACTTAGAAAATAACCTATTTATATGGCTAAGTTAAAACCACTAAACAGAAAAGATGAAAATAGGGCAACAGCAGAATTCTGGAGCTCAGCACACCGTGCTGGTGGAGGTGGCACGCTGTGCTGTGCAGAATTGTGGGTGGCACGCCGTGCTGGTGGAAGTGGCACGCTGTGCTATGTAGATTTGGGGTTGGAACGCCGCGCTGGTAGGAGTGGCACGATTTCGTGCCGATCCACTGGATTCCATCCCTTGGCATGTCGTGCCCTCATTGCGGCACGCCGTGCCACCTTGCTTTTCAGCACTTCAAACTCTTCTTTGCCACCGTCGCTCCAACATTCGGTCCAGGTCATAATGCCTGTCCAAAACAAACATAAAGAAACATAACCGCAGCACAACCACGGACCACAAAAATGACATATTATCCAAAATTACAAAAACACCCCTAAAAAAACACAAAAAATACTAAAAGTTATGAAAATCTATCCAAAACATAAAAATCACAAAATACGCAAAAACCAAACAAGCATTCACATAAAGGACTCTAAAAATTGCCGTTCAAACCACGAAATTGCTTAAAAGATAAGGTCAAAAACCGACCTTATCAGTAGTGGTAGTACAAGCCAGTGCCTTAGGTAAAGCCCTATCAATACATACTCCTTGTACTTATGCCTTAGATTTATCATTAAATACTTAAAGCAGTCCAAGCATTTAGTACCAGATAAGAGGTCCTTATAAAGGATAGATCGCAGTGAAAACATGTTGGATGGTGTTGCTAATTTAAATCTACTATAGAAAAATAATAGGGTTGGTTAATAAAAAGGTCTTTTAGTTTTTCCCACTTTAATTTTGAATAAAAAATCCCATTTTAATTATATTCAAGTTAGTGTAGCCTGAAAAGTGGGACAAGATCCATATTTCATCGAGACTTAGTCAACCTGAGACTGTTCACCTAAGCCTTGACTATTTAGGTAGGAACGCAGTCCAATCCCACCCTTAAGACTCTTGCTTTGATGGGCCTATTGGCATTAACCCATCTGTGCTTAGGGCCGCGCAATGTCCTACTACCCACGTTAAGTCAAACCACTAATCGAATGTTAAGGCGTACCCAGTACCCTTAACCCTATATAAGACATGGATACCCCAATGCACCCAGCTTTATCATGGCTCACATTGGGTAACCCACATCCCTACAAGGTTTGAATGTGGAAAGCACTTTAGCGACTTTATTAATTTTAACGAACTTACATGCATAAAAGGGGGTTTGCAATTGGACAATATATCATGCAAAGCATATATATATAAATAAAATAATAAGTTGAGACATTATGGGCCTAATAATACATCCTAATGAAAAACAGTAAGCCTATACTAGCTCCTTCATCAAGTTGGACTTGCATCTCCTTATAGGCTTGTCACTAAACGGGCTTGTTCTCCATCTTGGGCTTGTGCAATTACATTTTATAAAATGAAACCTATCTATTAAATAAAATGAAATTACAACAAAATAAAATAGCAAGCAGGCTGTATTTACCAAATCCAAAATTAAAATACAACCCATGTTTAATCTAGGCCCAATAATGCTCAAAACGATACAACCAAGTATGCACATTATTTTAGAAAATTATACATGGCAAAATGCATGAGAATTAATCCAGTTTTAATTGTGTCATAGCCATTAGGGAAATCACCAACATTGGCGTTTATGTTCCAACCATGTTACAGGTTTGGGCCTCAAGCCCGTTACAATCTAATATCATATTTTTTCCGATTTTTCACGATTTCCACTTATTCCAATTTAATCCCGGGACGGGTATTATTCAATTTTACAGGTATTTGCCGGTCAAAAAGCCCCGAGCCATATTTATTCTTGATCGAACGGGCAAAAATTTTTGTTTCCAAAATTATCGATCAAGGAATAAATACGCGCTTCCAACTTTATTTACCGGGCACACTCCACCACAGCGAGTCAATACTACGGGCATACTCCACCACAGCGAGTCAATAGTACACGCACACTCCACCACAGCGAGTCAATACTACAGGCACACTCCACCACAATGAGTCAATACTACGGGCACACTCCACCACAGTGAGTCAATACTACGGGTACACTCCACCACAGCAAGTTAATACTACGGGCACACTCTACCACAGCAAGTCAATACTACGGGCACACTCTACCACAGCGAGTCGATGACATAGTATTCCCATGAGGAACATCAGGTACGCTTTCTCGTCCCTTTCTCACCGCGCTCTCAGTCGTGAGACCAAACTCGTTCTAGGCTTTACAGCCCACCATGAGCCGACTTTGGTCCCATGAGGGGCAGCCTGTGAGTACAGGTTTTTCCGACCTCTGTGATGAGAATTCATGTGTTGCCTATGAAGCAGACGGACGTGAATTAGACCTAAAAGTGACCGGATTGTTGCCTGGAGTGTCTCAAATGTCCCAAAAATCAAGTTATCCGCGATCCGAAACCCCCAGAAAGGTCTCCCGAGAGGTCTCTAGGGTTTAGGGTGCATGCCTAAGGTTTCGCCTTTTCGCTCCAGCCTTCGATAGAGTTGGGCGGCTCTGGTTCCTTGAACCAGAGCCGTACGGCTCTAATGGGCAAGATAAGTTGCCTTGCAAAATCAGGCAACTTGTCTCGCATGAAGGGGGTATGGGCAGGGTCCAAAATTTTAGGCGGCCATTTATTGCAAGAAAAGAAAGGTGAGAGGGAGGTATAAAAAGGGAAAGAGAAGAAATCTTTGAAGAGGGGGGATTTGGCAATCTAAAAAAGAAAACTGAAAGAAAAGAGAGAAAAAAAAGAAGCAGAAAGAAAAAAAGAGAGACCTGCAAAAAAAAAAAAAAACAGAGGGAGCTGAAAATGAAGAAGGGACTAAGTTTAAAACCTAAAGTAAGGAAAACATTAAGACTTAAGTTCTATAACCATTGCACATTGTTTGGAAACCATCCGGGGGTTCATTTCGGTTTGTTACGGACTGTTGTGATTTCATCAGTTGAGACTCCGGCAACGATCTTAAGCTTTCAAATCTGTTTGTGCATATCCAGTACGCTGGAAAGACACCAAGGTAAACTCTGAAGGCCTAAAACCTGTTTACATTGTGTTTTCTACATGTTCTTCTCTTTTGAAATTTTTTTCGAAAAACAGACTCAGCCCATCATAGCTGTACAGCTGTGTTCTTCATGAACACAGCCGGCCGGCTATGTCTTTGAAGAACAAAGCCGGCTAGCTCTAACCCTGAGCCGCCTAACTCTGTTCCTCTGGGACAGATTCCCGATCTGTCCCGAATGGTCGGAAGGGGTCCGTTTTCCATTTCATGAATTTCTATTTTGATTATTTTCCGGCCCAAGAATGTTTATACATAGTTTTAACTCCAGTTTTCGGATTTGTGGATGTATGAACATTGGTTTTTCGGTTTTTTTTCTGGGTTTTATATTTTGGTTTCGGGGTTGTTCGATCCGTTACGGATCTGTGGTTCAGCAACCCCATGAACATCATAAAATCACAAGAAAGCATTGAAAACGAGCAAAAACAGAAATTTATTTGAAAAATCAGAAAACCGGTTTTGGGTCCTGGCATTACAGCCTCCCAGCAAGGACCAGAGCCGGCCAGCTATAACCAGAGTCGGTCGGCTCTAACCAGAGCCGCCCGGCTCTATTTCCTGCTGTGTGGTCGAAATTCCCGGGAAAAGACAGAATTACAAAACACCCCACACGATTGTTGTTGCACAATGTTGTTTTTGGATTCAAACTGTTTTTGACGTGTTTATTGCTTCTTGGACTTTAGATGTTTGTGAAAATTAGGAAAACCCATACGAACGGGACCTCGAGTTCCGGGATAACCGAGCCACAAAGACGAAAATATGCATGTAACCGAGCCAAATGATTTATAAAAATTGATTTTTCCAGTACACTATCCACAGGGCGTTTCAAAACCGGTTTCCAGGTCTAACCGATCCGACCGGTCGGGTCAAACCGGTTACCCCCTAAATGCATGCCCCTGCTACCTAAATCCGAATTCTTTCCTGATTTGAGTCCTATTTGCGTTTATAATATAAATTATACTAACTAGTCTGTTTTGTAGCATTTATTTTATCATTTTTAATGTATTTAATAGATTCTCGTGTAAATTAGGCGGATGTAATTTTTAGATCTTCGTGTACTTAGGCGACTGTAAAAGTGAGGATGAGAGTTTTTATCTTTTATTCGATTAGGTTGTATAATCGGCCTTTACCATTTTCTGTATATTTTGGATGTATGATTTAATTTCCCGCAATTTATTTTCTGCATTTCGCTTTAGCATCGGTTAATGAAAGTAAGCCAATTGGGTTAGAAAAAGATAATAAAGTGAATAACATGGTTTTATAAATAATAAACTAAATACGAGCTCAAGGTTAAGTTGGTAACTTACCCGAACCCTGAATCTCTGGATTAGGTACAGTAGTCTACGCTCGGTAGGGAGCTGTATCAGAATTTCCCGGAAGAGCTGATCCGGGTGGTGACTTTGTCACTGATCTCGAAATTTAGGTTTTGAGGTCTATAAGTTATAAATTGGGAAAACGTTTTCTACAAAATGAATTTCTTAAACAAATAAATGATTTTCCCCTAAGCCAAGATAAACAAAACCCATCTTTCCAAAACTTCACAGAAAAACAAATTATTTTCTTCCCCGGTTCGCTTCGCCACGTTCCGCTAAAAGGTCATCCGCTCATAGCTCTGCTAGCACCTTTTGGCTTGCAGTACCTCAGGTTCTACACTACTCAGACTCCCAACCGGGTCTTCTTGGATGCAGTTACCAGCTTTTGGGATCCAATGGATCATGTCTTTCCCTTTGCTAGTCAGAAGTTATGCCCTTTAGTAGAGGAGTTCAGTGCTATCCTCTGTGTTCCTTGCCGTCAAAGGGTCCTATTAGTTGTTCCTGATTCCGACGCTGGTGACATTCATACATTCTTGAGCCGATTCGCTTCGGCTGTAGCAGGTATGGGTCGTGCACTTACTGGTAGGCCTGCCTCTCCTAGACTCAGCCTTTCTGTTATAGTTGATTTATGCTTTGCTTTGCCCCCTACTACCCTTAGCTGGGTTCCACTGATGAGTTTGCTGCTGATGGCATGCTACTTGTGCGAGTCTCGAAACGGTACTTGTAGCCTTAGATTAGCCTCGGTAGTGACTCAGATGGCTCAAGGTGCATCACCCATAGGGATTGTCTTAGCTAAGACACTGATCCACTTGGATTTTATCCACTCTGATTCTCCTGTCGAGAGTTATGGATCCCTTTTTTTGCTTTAGGTATGTTTCTGCACTGTACTTTTCTAAATCCAAATATCCATTATTCCTTTTTATTTGACTAACCCATGCACAGATCTAGCTGTTAGAGAAGCTGAGCCTCCTAAGCCCTCCTCTACCTCATCCAAGATACACTCCAAAGTGCTATTGTTCTCAGTGTATCGAGCTTCCAGATTTTAGTTTTATGTCCATGGAGCACTGGTTTGATTGGTTGAAGAGGCAGACTGATGCCTCAATCTGATGGGTCTGCCCTTGGTAGGGTATTTCTGATGTGACTACTGAGACCTGGCCCGGAGGTGTCCAGCTGCTTGGGTTGACCCATGTGACTTTCTACTCTCCCGCTCGGCTATGTAGATAGTATGGTCAGCTGCAGCGAGTCCCCCAATCTTTATGCACAACTGAGTGCGGAGTGTTTACACCACTATGGCCTCAACATGTGCAGCATCAGTGGATGCATCCTACTCGCACCAAGATTCTGAGGTATGATAGTGTTGCACCTATGGAGACAGACGCTCGCTACAGAGCTTGGCTGACGGACCTGATTGCTTACCCCACTAGGCATGGACATAAGGCGCTGACTTTGCTGTACCTTGGTCTTTAGGGGATTAGGATTATCAGAGTTGGTTACTACTATATGACTTTTATTCTATTTTCATTTCTTGTCCTAAATTTTGCATAGGTCACCCTTTTTGGGTTTTCGACCTATCGAACTGTCTTTATTTTTGCCTAAACTGCCCTTTTGGGTTTTCAATTCAGTAAACTTTATTTTGTGTCCTAGATTTTGCATTGACCGCCCTTTTCAGGTTTTCAATCTATCGGACTTTTTTTTACATACATTCAATCTATAGATGTGAGATATGTAATAGATATGAAGCCAATCACGCATAAAATAATCTGAATTTACATTAAACTCGGGACATTTAAACGAAATAGAACTGAACATTCATTTATTCATAAATAATGTTTTAGTACAATGCACATCAATGATGAAATGAAAGTAAGGACATAATCAGTGATGGTACACATCTTGACTGAATCCACGCTTGCCACCAACTGGTCTTTGCAGATTTTCCAGCTGATAGTCCTTGCCTCTCTATCCTGATTTTTGCATGGATCGCCTTTTCGGTTTTCGATCCATCGGACTATCCTAACTATTGCATGGATCACCTTTTCGGTTTTTGACCTATCGGACCTTTTTTTTTACACTTAATAAAGCTTCAGCTTGTCTTGATTGATAGGGTTGACAAATTCATTCCCGTCCATGTCCAAAATTTTTGCAGTGCCCTTCAAAAGTATCTTTTTGACTACATACGGACCTTCCTAGTTTGGCTTGAATTTCCCCCATACATCCGTGTTGAATTGTTTCATCTACTTAAGCATAAATCCCCTGCCTTAAACGGACATTTCTGATGATGGACTTTGTTGTTGTAGGTCCTAGCCATTAACTGTTGGTACATCTGTAATCCGTCTAGGGCTTGAAGACGCTTTTCATCAATCAGTGCCAACTGTTCATGTCTCGACTGAAGCCATTCAGATTCCGGCAAGTGTGCCTCCATGACTACTCTTAATGACCTGACTTCTATCTCCACTGGCAAAACGGCCTCCATCATGTAAACCAGTGAATATGGCATTTCTTCAGTAGGGCTTCTAATACTCGTCCGGTATCTCCACAAAGCAAATGGTAACATATAAGCCCAATCTCTGTAGGTCACTACCATCTTCGACAGAATCTTCTTAATAGATTTATTGGCCACTTCTACCACCCCATTGGCTTGTGGGTGATACAGGGATGATCTATGGTGCTCAACTCCCTTCTCTTGAAACAACTATATAGTTACTCCTTGAAATTGTACCCCGTTGTCAGTCACAACATGATGAAGGATCCCATATCCCGCAAAGATGTTCTCTTCCATGAATTTGGCCATCTTTTTAGCTGTTACATTTATGAATGATTCTGCTTCGACCTATTTCAAGAAGTAATCCACAGCCACGACAATGAACTGGTGTCCGTTTGAGGCGGGTGGCCTTATCTCTCCAATGATATCTATACCCCAAGCTGTAAATGGCCACGGAGTTGAAGAGACTTGAAGTTCGAGTGAAGGGAGATGATTGAGGTCTCCTTACACTTAACATTCATGGCATTTCTTAACTTCCTCGATACAATCAGCTTGTAGCGTGAGCCAAAAATATCCATGTCTCAGTATTTTCTTTGCCAGGGACAACTCGTTCATATGCAGTTCGTAAGTCCCAGAGTGTATTTGTTTCATAACCTTACTTACCTCTTCCTCTGTTATACACTTCAGAAGGACTCCGTTGGCTGTTCTTTTAAAGAGCTGATTCTCAAACCTTATTAGCATCACTAACGTCTTAGTGGTACTGACCGTTCTAAACGAACTATAAAATATCATAATACCAGGGACGTTCCTCAATTGTTACAACTGCATTGAATGATAAATAGCACGGATTCTGAGCAATTTCCAGGATTACCGATTGTATCGGCTGTTTCCGGGGGCCCTCCCACATTAACGACAGCATAGCCAAAGAATCTGCCATCTGATTTTCTTCCCTCCGCACATGCCAAAATTCACACTGACTGAATACCTTCGCCCTTTCCCAAAACATCCCGAGATAAGGCCAGAGTGATTCTTCTTTTATCTCCTAATCTCTAGTAACTTGTCAAATCACCAAAGCTGAATCCTCGATGATTAAGACCTTATTTGCCCCTAATATGATCAAAGCATCAATTCCAAATAGATAAGCTTCGTATTCTGCTTCGTTATTAGTTACTTGAAAGTCAAGCAATTTCGCCAGACGGATGATTTCTCCTTCAGGTGTAGCAATGATTACTCCCAACCCTGCGTCGTGTTTGTTCACTGCACTGTCAAAGTACATCACCCATTTGTTTACTTATTCTTCAACCACCGTCAGTTGTTCATCGAGAAATTCCAAATTCTCGATGTAGTATGAATCTATCGGCAGATTGGCTAGAAATTCTGCTATGTCTCTTCCTTTAATTGTCTTCTTTGTCACATATTCTATGTCGAACTCTGACAACAAAAGCAACCATCTCGATAATTTCCCAGCTAACACCAGAGCTTGGCATAAGTATTTCATAGGATCTACTTTGGCCACCACCTGAACTTTATATGATTGGAAGTAATGTCTTAGCTTCTTCGTTAACCATACTATACAGCACAAGTTTTCTCTACTATCATATATCTGGTCTCGTACTCTAGTAGCTTCTTACTCAAGTAGTAGATCGCATGTTCGTGCCCATCTTCCTGCTCTTGTACCAACATTGCTCCTACTGAAGACTCTTCAAAAGCCAAGTACAGAATCAGGGGCTTGTCTGGTATTAGAGGCTTTAGAACTAGAGGGTTCATCAGATAAGCTTTAATTCTATCGAAGGCTATCTGACACTGCTTATTCCATTCCACTAGCTGGTTCTTCTTCAGAAGTCTGAAAATTGGCTCGCAAACTTTTGTCAACCTTGCAATAAACCGACTGACATACTATAGTGAACCCAGAATTGACCTCACTTCTTTTTCTGACTGCGATGTCAGCATGTCCCTGATGGCCTTAATCTTGTCTGGATCCATTTCGATTCATTTCTGACTGACTACATGACCAAGTAGTTTTCTGGAAGTTACCCCGAACACACACTTCTTAGGATTGAGACGAAGATTGTACTTCTTGATTCTAGTTAAAAATCTATCAAGGATAGCTAGGTGCTCCTCTCGGGTCACGAACTTAACTAATATGTCTTCCATATAGACCTCGACCTCCTTATGGATCTGTAAGCGCCGGGTTTTCCCGACCTCTATGATGAGAATTCCTTATTACCTGTTGGGCAGACAAACCCGAATTGGACTTAAGAACGAGTGGAATGTCACCTGGAATATCTCAGACGCGCCAAAAACCAAGCTATCCTCGATCCGAAACCCCAAGAAAGGTCCTTCGAGTGATTTCAAGGCTTAGAAGTGAGCGTAGGTGTGAGCGGACGACCCGAAACTAAGAGCACGGCGAAGCGAACCAGGGGGTTTTTAAAAAACCGGATGTTTTTTAAGAAACGGGTTTTGTTTATCCTTATTTCTCCTTTCGATTGGTCTCACATTCTTCCTAGATGTTGGGTCTCTTTGGTATCAACGGGGGATACCAAAGGCGTACACTCAAATGACCAAATTTTAGATTTATGTTTTGGTAATCCTAGGGGAAATTACTAAGCCATTACATGTGGGCCAAAGTCAAACCAAGGGTCGTACAGGCTCCCATAGTGAATAAACACTTCCCCACCGTAGAACACGATGTAAGGTCATGCGGGGCTATGAGTGGCTTACCCTTCAGGTGTCTCCAATCCTGGCGGTAGAGTTAGGCCACCTTCTTGGGTAAACCGGGGCGAATCAGTGTATGTGATGGGTTAAGAAGAAGAAAATTTCATGATATGCAAGGTATGAATAAATATGGCGTTTATAAATTAATAAACAAATACAAGCAAGGTTATATTTCAATAGTTGCCTAAGTTCCTTAAGTTTTTAAGAAAAACATTTTTAAGAAACTTCAACAATCCCCAGCAGAGTCGTCACTGTGAGCGGACGACCCGAAACGAAGAGCGTGGCGAAGCGAACCGGGGGGTTTTTAGAAAACTGAAAAATCTATTTTGAGTGATGTTTTTGAAGAAACGGGTTTTGTTTATCTTGGCTTTAGGAAAGCTCGTTCATTTATTTTGAAATTTGTTTTGTAGAAAACGTTTTTCCCTTTTTTAACTTAAAGACCTCGAAA
The DNA here is from genome assembly GCA_039660915.1 of Euphorbia tirucalli. Lineage (NCBI taxonomy): Eukaryota > Viridiplantae > Streptophyta > Magnoliopsida > Malpighiales > Euphorbiaceae > Euphorbia > Euphorbia tirucalli. Next base: position 54,651,252 of record CM077639.1, on the reverse strand, counting down.
CCTTAATTTCGAGATCAGTGACAAAGTCGTCACCCGAATCAGCTCATCCGGGAAATTCCAGTACAGCTCCCTACCGAGCGCAGACTACTGTACCTAATCTAGAGATTCAGGATTTGGGCAACTTACCTACTTAACCTCAAGCTTGTATTCGTTTTTTATTTCTAAAGCTATATTTATTCAATTCATTATCTTTTTCTAACCCAATTTCTTTATTTTATTAGCCCGTGCTAAAGCAGAATGCAGAAAATAAATTCCAGAAAAATAAAGCATACATCCAAAATATACAAGAAAGTAATAAAGGCCGATTAGACAACCCAATCGAATAAAAGATAAAAACTCTCGTCCTCATATTACAATCGCCTAAGTACACGAGGATCTAAAAGTACAATCGCCTAATTTACATGAGTTAATCTATTAAATACATTAAAAATGATAAAAAAAAATGCTGCAAAATAAAGGGTTAGCACATTTTATAACACAACACAGATAGGACTCAGATAAGACAGCAATGGGGTATTAGGAAATGGGGACAAGCATTTAAGGGGTAACCGGGTCAAGCCGACCTGTCGGACCGGTTGGACTTGGAAAACAATTTTGAAACGCCCTATAGGTTTTATGCTGGAAAACAATTTTTGAAAACCATTTGGCTCGATTACATGCAAATTTCCACTTTTGCGGGTCTGTTATCCAGGAACTCGGGGTTCCATTCGTGTGGGTTTTCCTAATTTCACAAACATCTAAGGCCCAAAAAGAAGTAAACACACCAAAAACAGTTTGAATCCGAAAACAGCATTGTGCAACGACGTTCATACGGGTCGTTCTGCGATTTTGTCTTTTCTGGGAACCACAGCAGTGTGGCTGAAAATAGAGCTGGGCTGCTCTAACCCATGCTAGGCTGCTGTAATACCCAGACCTGAAACCGGTTTTCTCATTTTTTCGAAAAATTGCTATTTTTGCTCATTTTCAATGTTTTCCTAAGATTTTATGATGTTCGGGGGTCCGCTGATGCTGAACTATGGATCCGTAATGGATCGAACAACCCTGAAAAAACCAAAAAACCAATATTCATATGTCCAGAAATCTGAAAACCGGAGCTAAAACGACATACAAACATTCTTGGGCTGCAAAGTATCAAAACAGAAAGGCATAAAATGAAAAACGGACTCTTTTCGGCTGATAGGGACAGATCAAGAATCTGTCCCTGAGGAACAGAGCCAGCCGGCTTTGTTCATCACAATCACAGCCATATGGCTATGATGGGTTAAGTCTGCTTTTCGAAAAATGTAAAACAGAGAAAAACATGCAGAAAACACAATGCAAACAGGTTTAAGGCCTCTCAGAGTTTACCTTGGTGTTGTTCCAGTGTACTGGATATGCAAGAACAGATTAAAAGCTTGAAATTGATGCCGAAAGCTTAACTGGTCGAAAGCCGCAGCAATCCTAAGCAAACTGAAACCAACCCGAATGCATCCCAGATTGATCAGCCAAGGTCTTAGAACTTGATCTTAATATCTTTAGAATGATGTAAGGTTTTAATCTTGAGACTTTGGTTCACTCTTCTTTTCCTCTCCCTCCGTCTCTTTTTCTCTCTTCTCTCTTCTGCTTTTTCTTTTTTTTCTCTCAAGATGACTTTCTTTGACTTCCGATCGTCCAAAATCCCTCTACTCTGATTTTATTTTTTTCTATTTATACTCTCCTCTCACATATCATATCTAGCATTTATTGGCCGCCTGACTTCTGATGTTGCCCATATCTTGCTTCTGGCGAGACAAGTTGCTTTGTTTTGCAAGGCAACTTGTCTTGCCCACTAGAGTCGTCCAGCTCTAGTGTGCACTAGAGCCGTACGGCTCTGGTCCAAGAAACCAGAGCCGCCCAGTTCTAGCAAAAGCCGGAGCAAAAAAAAAATGGACATGCACCCTAAACCCTAGATATCACTCGGGAGACCTATCCGAGGGTTTCGGATCACGGATTGCTTGGTTTTCAGGGCATTTGAGACACTCCAGGCAACGATCCAGTCGCTTTTAAGCGCAATTCAAGTCCATCTACTCCATAGGTAACATATGAACTCTCATCACAAAGGATGAGAAAACACACCTGATGCCCCTCGTTGGGGGCACAGAGTCATTGACTCGCTGTGGTGGAGTGTACCTGTGATATCGACTCGCTGTGGTGGGGTGTGTCCGTGATATCGACTCGCTGTGGTAGGTTGTGCCTGTAGTGTCGACTCGCTATGGTGGAGTATGCCCATGGTGTCGACTTGCTGTGGTGGAGTGTGCCCGCGATATCGATTCGCTGTGGTGGAGTGTGCCCGCGATATCGACTCGTTGTGGTGGAGTGTGCCCGCGATATGGACTCGATGTGGTGGAGTGTGCCCGTAATATCGACTTGATGTACCGAAGTGTGCCCGTGATATCGACTCGCTGTGGTGGAGTGTGCCCGTGAAAATTTTTAATTCTTCTCCATGTGGTGGAGCAACCAAATAAGACTGTTTTCTCCATATGGTGGAGTAACCGCATAGAATATTCTCTTTCTTCTGTATGGTGGAGTAGACCGCTGAAGTTGAGTCAGAAGCACGTATTTATTCCTTAATCGACAATTTTGGAAACAAAAATTTTTGCCCCTTCGGTCAAGAATAAATACGGCTTGGGGACTTTTTGGCCTTCGGATACCTACGAAAGTGAAAAATACTCTTCTCGGGATTAATTTGGAATAATCGGAAATCATGAAAAATCGAGAGAAACACGATACCTAGAGAATCAGAGCTGGGCAGCTCTGTCTTGGTGAGACAGAGCCAGCGGCTCAAACATAGAGCCGCCCGGCTCAAGGCTAGAGCCAGCCGGCTCTAGTTGGCCACACAAGCTAGAGCCGTACGGCTCTAGTGGGTTGTGATTGAAAATAAAAAGGGAGAGTTCTCTCCTGCAACCCCACTTCTTCTTTCCTCTTCTTCCTCTTGCTAATTCTGTGAAAAATTTCTTCGTCTCCTTTAGATCAAAATGAGGAAAATGCGAAAAGCTATTTTTCCAAATGCTCCCACACAACCATCCCCTTATGTGAGATGTTCTTGACCCGAAGGGTAGTTTTTCCTGCCCACTGAATCTACAGTGGATGTGTATGGATTGTGAGAGATGGTCCCGTATTGTGGGTTTAGAAGAGATGATCCCGTACCGGTGACTTTGAAACCATCTATGCACATTATTCAGAATCTGGTTAATTTTCTTTTCTTTTAATTTACTCTTTTCCTCTATTTTTGAAATCCTGCAAAATAGACAAAATTAGGTGAAATTTCATGAAATTGATGCATGATTAGAGTAGATTTTGCCCCTAGGCAACTTAATTGATGATTTAGAGTCGATTAAAATCAATTTTTATGCGAAAAATCACAAAACCTAAGTTTCAGGAACTAAGCCGCCGGTTTTCCGAACAGAGCCGGCTAGCTCAACGCTAGAGCCAGGTGGCTGTGTTCATCGTCTGGCGGCTCTGGTCAAGAACAGAGCAGGCCAGCTCTGTTCTGGCCAGAACAAAGCTGACCGGCTATGTTTAGGGCCGGACGGCTCTAACCATAACCGAGCGGCTTTGGTTCGACCAAAACCAAGATTCCGAGCCTCTAGTTTTATTTTAAATGCTTTATTCATGCAAAGCAACATATAAATAACTCATAAAACTCCCTGTTTATTGTTTTACAAACGAGGAAGCATAATCGGGTGGCTGGCTCCATGTCTGACACATTGACCTGGTACTGAAGACTCCCCGACGAGGTGCGGGAGCTGGTTGATTAGACCGGACTGGACCGGTTCATTTGCTCGATGTGTGAGTCTGCGCCTCAGACTAGTAGGGTCTACTGATTGCACTCCTGGAGCGGTGGATGGATTCCACCCATACTTTTCATTTCCCAATTGGGGAGTTCACCATCATGCCCGAGGATTTTGTGGCCATCACTGGGCTATCCTTCGGTAGGCATACAATAGACTTCAACTAGTCACTAGAGCGAGGAGGCTTCAGACCAGATGTGATCGCCATGTTGATTGGCTTGACTCCCATGGGAAAACGGGTCCAGGGGAGTACTCAACGGGATTATTGGCTGAGTAAACAAGACAGTTTGCCTGAGGGCTCCTCATTCCCACTTAGGGATGTGAGACGTTACGCTCAGGCATTCTTACTATTCGCCTTGAGCACTCTGCTGTTCCCCACAGGTCAGAGCACCTGAACTTCGCTGTGCTCCCATCACTGATACAGTTGGAGGATATAGGGAATTTGAGCTGGGGGCGAGCCGGGCTGGCTCAGCTATACTATGGTCTTGATGTCTGTGCCCGCGAGAGGCACCAGGAGGTGAAGGGTGCTTGGATAGTTCTTCACGTGAGTTGCCTTCCTCCTTTTTTTTGACAGACATTCTGCTGTTATTGTGCAGATTTAGGCATATGAGTATGTCTTCGTTCCTCAACCAAAATTAGCCATACCGGCTAATGCTGTGATTCCCGACTTTCCTCGATTGTGGTGGTGGCTTGGCTTTGGCTGGAGTGAGGTAGACACCGACCCTTGGATTTTCCATCAGCTTTTGGCGAGTATAACTTTTTAGCAGGTACTTCTCCAATTCAATCATCATCATTGTTTGTTTTTTTTTTTTTTTTTTAATTGTCATCTGTTTTTAGGTGATCAAGGAGCCGTAGGGAAATGTTATGTGGTCCCTAGAGCTTATAGATGCTCGAAGGCTGGTGCCCCGATGATTCGTCATGGAGAGCCCCGTCAGCTTGGAGTGGTACCTCAGGCAGAGGGTCACTGATTGGCGTGTCGGGCCTCAAGAGCGTAAGATCCCGCCTGCACTTCCAGTCGGACTATTCTGGCCACATCTGTTGCCGAAGGAGGACCATCTGGATCTGTTTGGTTCCGGGTATGTAATTATGGGAGATAATGGCGACTACCCACAGTTCATCCTTGCACAGCTTCTTCCTCCCATCAGGACTGCACCACCAGAGGATGCACCAGCTGGGGTACTTCTTTGCCTTGCTTTATCTTTTGCTTATTTTGAGGTTGATCTGCCATTTACTCTTCCTTTTCTTCTTCCTTTTTTTTTAGCCATCTGAGAGAGGTAAGCGCCCACGTTCTTCATCTAGCAGAGATTCCAGTGGTCACGAGTCTGGGACCGCCCATGGCCGGGGAGATGGAGGTTCCTCTGCCTATATGGGTGTGCCTAGTGTTGACACCGAGGCAGTGTACACTGAACCTATTCCCTCGATGGTCCCTCCGGTGGTTCCTCCTACTGGCTTTATCCCAGGACGTCTGGAGTACCTCGTGGAGCCCTGGGTGATGCTACATAATGAGGCCGAGGAGCTTTATCGAGTAGATCTACACATCGAGGAACACCCTCCTCCTGCTGCTATTCCTCCTAACAAGACACATATGCGTATCCCTGCCCCTGCTTACTTTTGACTATTGTTTTTGCTACTGATCTAATCAGTGTGCTGTTCTTTGTGCAGATTTTAGTGACACAGGGGATGGCTCTATGCCAGGCGACTTCTGCTCTCAGGAACCTCTTTCTTCGGGATAACGGGGTGTTGACGGTAAGTAACTGTGTTGACAAGTGCATATGCATGTATGTATGCTTCATATGCATGTGTATGCATGACATGATGCTCTTATTGTTTGTCTATGGTGCAGGCTGCACTTGCCGCCCGTCGGCGTAAGGATGCCCGTGTGAGGGTGGAGATAGAGGAGATCCAGAGGACCATTGTAGACCTTACATTCATGAACAAGACTCTTCGTACTCAATTGGATGACTGGGAGGCCGGTCGGCGTATCTTTGGTGATGGCGTCAGAGCCGAAGGCAAGGAGGATGATGATTCGACTGATGGGGGACAGTCGTAGACCTTGTTTTCTGTAGCTTTATAGTCTCGTGTTGATGCAGCCCACTTGTGGGCTAGGATAGGACGTCATTGTATACATATACACATTTTCATTATGTGACCATCGACTGATGTACCACTTTTATTGATATTCTATGGAAATTCCTCCCCCTTTTTGTTGATTTGTTACCTTTTCTTTGCTGGGACCTGCCTTACTGATGGCATTTCATCTGTTTTCTATGCAAAAAGGAGTAATCATCCAGTTCTATTTCCCACACCCCTTCTGATGGATCAGCTTCGTGACCGCCTCAGGGACTACTGGAGAACATGCCGCTCTTCCAATTGGACCTTATTGGTGCCCTTTATTCTACATTCCATGCAGTTTTATATAAATGTGCCCCTAAATCGGACCTTTCTGGCGACTGTAGCCCGGTTCTGGGATTTGATGGATCACATTTTCTGCTTTTCTTGGCCAGAGTTGTGCCTAATGGTAGAGGAATTCGAGGCCATCCTTTTTGCTCCCTGTCCACGTGGAGTCAGGTTAGCTATCCCTGAACCCGATTCAGATAGCCTACAGACACTTCGAGGGTTACTAAATACAGCACATTTGGACCACCTGCTCCCTGGTGAGATTGCCCCTAGGAGACTCAACATGTCCGTTGTTATGGACGTGTGTTTTTCCCTCGACCCCTCTACCCCTGGTTGAATTTTTCTGATGGGTCTGCTGTTGATGTCTCTTTACCTGTGTGAGTCAAGAGACAGGACTTGTGATTTCCGGTTAATCCCAGTGGTGGCCCAGATGGCCGATGGTGCTTCACCTATGGGAATCATCCTAGCTGAGACCTTGATTTATCTAGATTCCATCCACTCCGGTCACCTGATTAAAACATATGGATGTCCTTTTCTGCTTCAGGTTGGTTCTCAACTTTAAGTTTGATATTCTGATTAAACATACACTCTACTGATTGACCATCTTTTCTGCAGATCTGGCTATTGGAAAAGCTAAGTGTCTTGAGGGCTCCTCCACCTCAGCTGAGATATGTTCCAAAATGTTTCTGGACCCGTCGTACAGAACTTACAGACTTTGCCACACGGACTACAGAGGAATGGCTCAATTGGCTGAGAGAAAGGACAGACGCATCTATCCACTGGGTATGCCCCTGGTGGGAACTCTCGCAGGTGACTACAGAGACTTGGGCAGGAGGTGTATAGCTCCTCGGACTATCCAAGGTGACATTTTATTCTCCTGCACGATTATGTAGGCAATACGGGCAAGCACAAGGGGTGCCTCGTTCTTTATCCACAACCGAGTATGGGGAATTCACACAACGATGGCCCCGGCATATGCAGCAGTAGTGGATGAATCCCATCCGCTTTGAGGTTTTGAGGTATGGTGAAATAGCCTTGACAGAGACAGATGGTTGTTATAGAGCCTGGTTAGCCGAGTTGGTGACCTGCCCTACAAGATGCGAGCGTGAGATCCTGGCCCTGAGGTATCTCGGCCTATAGGTCTCCTTTATATTACATGGAGTTATCGCTGGATAATATTTGCTTTGATGTTTTATTTTATGTCCTTATTTTTGCATATACTGCCCTTGTGGGTTTTCAATCTATCAGACTATCTTAAATTTTGCCTGGACCGCCCTTTTGGGTTTTCAACCCAGCAGACTTTTATTCGTATCTTAAATTTTGTGTGGACCACCATTAGGTTTTCGATCCACCTGATTTTTTTTTGAACGTATGATTGATGCAAAACATGGAACGTGCACAATCACAAACATATAACAAAAATCTGATTCTGGGTGAACTCAAGACATTTAATCAGACAGAAGAAACATTCATTCATTTATTCATTAATAACGTTTTAGTACAACGTGTATAAAAAATGAAATAAAGCTAGGTACAGAGTTAAAAATGGTATCCATCTCAACTGAACTTGGAACCGTCGCTAACTGGTCGTTGAAGCCTTTTCCCGCTGATAGTGCTCACCTTTCCATCCTAACTTTTACATGAATTGCCTTTTCGATTTTCGATCCATGTGCTGCTTTTTTTTAAACATACTACAGCCTGAGCTTGTCTTGGTTGACGGGGTTCATGAACTCATTTCCATCCATATCCATGATCCTTATAGCTCCCTTGGAGAGTACTTTCTTCACCAAATACGGACCTTCCCAGTTGGGCCTAAACTTCCCCCTTACATCCGTGTTGACCTGCTTCGTATGTTCTATAACCAAGTCTCCGGCCTTAAGTGGGTGCTTCTGGTGACGGACTCTGCTATTGTAGGCCCTAGCCATTCTCTGTTGATACATCTGTAAATGATCCAATGCCTAGAGATGTTTCTCATCGATCAGTGCCAACTGTTCATATCTTGATCGAATCCATTTTGATTCTGGCAACCGTGCTTCCATAACCACCCTTAATGACTTAATCTTGGTTTCCATTGGCAGTACAGCTTCCATCCCATAAACTAGGGAGTATGGAATTTCTTCGGTGGGAGTTATGACACTAGTTTTATAACCCCACAAAGTAAATGGCAACATATCGGCCCAATCCCTATAGGTGACTACCATTTATGAAAGAATCTTCTTGATGGTTTTATTGGCAGCTTCCACCGCTCCATTAGCTTGTGGGCGGTACGGAGAGGACTTGTGATGCTCAACCCCCTTATCTTGAAATAGCTGCGTGGTAGCCCCTTGAAACTGTACCCCATTGTTTGTAACGACATGATGCAGGATCCCGTACCTCGTGAAGATACTTTTCTCGATGAACTTGGCCATTTTCTTGACCGTGACATGTGCAAAGGACTCCGCTTCTACCCACTTTGAGAAATAGTCAACAGCCACGACAATAAATCAGTGTCCCTTAGATGCAGGTGGTCTTATTTCCCCAATAAGATCTATTCCCCAAGTAGCAAATGGCCACGGAGTTGCTAATATTTGAAGTTTGAGTGGTGGGAGATAATCCGCTTCAACATAATCCGCTTGCAGCATAAGCCAGAAATAGCCTTGCCGCAGTACTTTCTTAGCCAAAGCTAACCCATTCATGTGTGGCCCGCAGGTCCCTGCATGGATTTGCCTCATGACTTCTTTAGCCTCTTTTTCTGTTAGGCACTTCAGTAGCAAGCCACCGGCAGTTCTCTTGAAGATCTGACCCTCGAATAATCTAAACTGCGTTGCTAACCTCCTGAGAGAGATCTTATTTGATTCACTGGCATCATCAGGATACTGTCCGTTCTGAATAAGCTATAGAATATCATGATACCAGAGGCACTCTTCGGCCGTTGCCATAACGCTGACTGGCAAGTAACATGGATTCTGTGCAACCCCCAGTACCAGTGGCTGCATGGGATGATTTCAGGGTTCTTTCCACATTGACGAGAGTGTGGCTAGAGAGTCCGCCATCTGATTATCTTCTCTCGGCACGTGCCTGAATTCGCATAGCCTGAAAGCTTCTACCTAGTCCCAAACCAACTGGAGATATGGCCAGATTGACTCTTCTTTTATCTCCCATTCACCGGCGATCTGATGAATTACCAGTGCCGAATCTCCAATTATCAGTGCTTCTAGTGCCCCTAGTGTAATCAGAGAATCAATCCCGAATAGGCAAGCTTCGTACTCTGCCCCATTGTTGGTCACCTGGAATTCTAGGCATTTATCTAGGGGAATGATTTCTCCATTAGGCATGCCAATGATTACTCCTAATCCTGCCCTATGCTTGTTCACAGCTCCATCAAAATACATTACCCATCTACCCGATTCTGCTTTTATTATAGCCAGCTGTTCATCAGGGAACTCCAGATTCTCAACATAATCTGACTCCAAAGGTTGGTTAGCCAGAAATTCTGCCACAGCCCTTCCTTTGATTATCTTCTTAGTCACATATTCAATGTCGAATTTGGACAATAGGAGTAACCATCTTGATAACTTCCTAGTCAATATAAGGGTCTGACATAAATACTTCATCGGGTCGACCTTTGCCACTGCCTGAACCTTGTACGATTGGAAATAATGTCTCAGCTTCTTAGTTAGCCATACCATAGTGGTACAGGTCTTTTCCACTATAGTATATTTGGCTTTGTAGTCAAGTAGCTTTTTGCTTAGGTAGTAGATCACGTGCTCTCTTCCATCTTCTTCCTCTTGAACCAACATCGCCCCTACTGAAGCATCTTCAATGGCCAAATACGGAACTAAAGGCTTATTCGGCATTGAAGGCATCAGAACCGGTGGATTTACCAAGTAAGTCTTGATTTTGTCAAAGGCTAACTAGTATTGATCATTCCACTCTGTCAGCTGATTTTTCTTTAGGAGCTTGAAGATGGGCTCACAGATCGTAGTCAACCTCACAATGAACCTGCTGACGTATTAGAGCGACCCCAGAAATGATCTGACTTCTTTCTCTGTCCTTGGCGCGGGAATGTCACTAATCGCTTTGATTTTATCTGGGTCCATCTCGATCCCCCTCTGACTGACCACATAACCAAGAAGCTTTCCTGAGGTCACCCTGAACACACACTTCTTTGGATTAAGGCGGAGGTTGTACTTTTCAACCCTAGTTAAGAATCTGTCCAAGATAGTAGGGTGCTCTTCTCAGGTCATCGATTTGACTAGCATGTCATCCACATAAACTTCACCCTCTTTATGAATAATGTCATGCAACAGTGTTGTGACGGCTCTCTGATAGGTGGCTCCGGCATTCTTCAGTCCGAACGGCATAACCCTGTAGCAGTAGACCCCCCACTCTATGATGAAGGCCATCTTCACCTTGTTGACTATGTTCATGAGGATATGATTGTACCTTGAAAAGCCATCCATGAATGAATACATCATGGCTCTAGCTGCACTGTCAATTAACACATCAATATGTGGGAGTGGAAAGTCATCCTTGAGAGATGCTTTATTCAGATCTCTATAATTCACGCAGACTCTGACCCTGCCATCCTTTTTGGCGATGGGCACTACGTTAGCCAACCATTCTGGATACTCCATAACTTCTAGAAACTTTGCTTTTATTTGCTTGGCCACTTCTTCTTGACCTTTTCTGCCCATTATGGCCTAAGTCTTCTGAGTTTTTGCTTGACAAGCTTCATTTTCGGATCTATTGGGATTCGGTGCTCTGCAATCTCCCTGTCAACCCCGGGCATATCATCGTAAGACCAGTCGAAGGCCTTTACATGTTTCAGGAGCACAGTCACCACTTCTCTTCTCTCTTCAAGTGTGAGGTTTTTTTAGACGAATACCATTTTTGGATCATTATCTGCTCCTAGATTCATTTCATGTAATGATGCATCGTGTATGCTAAAAACATTAAATGAATATTTATATGTATGCATTGTTCCATCCGGAAAAACATCACACAAGTAAGCAAAATCAGATTTCATTACATTGAAAGCCTTATAGGTTGAGTTATTTACATCAAAAAGAGAAAAAGAAGATACATTAAAGTGATTTTCTCCCTTCACATATGGAGGGTCTTCCCCTACTGCAGGTCCTTCCACCTCTTCGAACAGATCTCCCAAGTCACCTTCCAAGCACTGTTCCTGGTCAACAATTGGGCCTTCCTCGATCATCTTTGCTTTTTCAGCCATCATCAGCTTGGCCAATTCTTTCACAGCCTAGTTCATTAACTCCTCTTGAGTTTTTGGCCCAGCTGCTTGTGCTGGTTCAGATCCCGTATTAGCTTTCATGAGAGCGGCCAGTGCCTTGGTGACGGCTGCGATAGCCTTCTCAGCTTCCTCACTCTTGGGGTCCACTTTTTCAGAGGACTCTCCCTTGTCCTTGAATTCGGCTTCAGCTCGACTGACTGCTGACTCCTCCACTGTCAAAGCTTTCCCTCTATCATTTTTAGCCTTAGTATGGAGCATACTGACAATCGGTTCAACTCCGTATTTTCCGAAATTAACAACATCCGAAAAAATTTCAAATCTGGGGAACTGCTCTCCTTCCATGTCCACTGACTTTGAGGCCCCATCATAGGCCTTTTCAGATGGACGAACAAAAGTGTCTACCAGATTCATGGACCTCTTGCTCAGCTCACCTCCTTTCTCGCGATAACCAAGCCCAAATTGACGATACTTTCCCGGTTCTATATCAAACTTTGGGACACCCTGTGTAGTCTCACCCCCAAGCCCTTGCCGGGCTGAAATTTTTGCTTGGCAAAGTATTTGTATATCCATTCTGGGAACTTCGGCCCATCACAACCTTCTTCTGTCATAACAGCCACTTGAAATCCTGTCATCAGCTACTCCTCAACCTTTAGGGAAGCCACCACTGACGACTCATCCACCTCTACTGTCACCACTTTCCCACCTATCAAGAACTTGACTTTCTGGTGCAAGGTGGAAGGCACAACTCCTAGGCCATGGAACCATGGCCTCCCTAGGAGGAGAGAAAATATGACAGGGATGTCGATGACCTTGAACAGCACATTTGACTTGAGATGTAGTGCACCATCTCTTTCAACTTTGGCAATAGCGCTTCAAAATCAAAAAAATTTTCCTTGAGACGCTTCTCAGCAGCCATCTCAAGTGAGGCCTCCCTCGCCCTCGAAGGCTTTATCTTCCTCAGAGTGATGGTCGACCTCCCGAGGTGGGATGACCACCCTACTACTACCTAGCGCATTCCTTCCTGAATTCGGGGCTCCTTGAATAACGTTCCCATCATTCTCAACTGGAACCTGGGCTCGCTGGCTAGTTTCACCCCTTCTAGCAGTCATTACAGTCTACACCTGTTCTCTAATAGTAGCTTTAAACTGATCGAAATTCAGAAAGGCTGTCATGAACGCATTCATATCAAAAGGAGGACTCCCACTATTTCTGCCCTGGGCCATTTCAGTTCTGTTAACTTCCTCTAAAACAAACGGACTGTCAATAGGTAATGCAGGCAACTGCCCTGCAAACTCTTGCTCCGAGTCTGAATCTGAACTGACTTTAACCCCTTCCACTGTGGCTGATTCAGTTTGAACTGATTGAATTGATTGTCTAGACCCTGAGCTAACGCATTCAAGTCGTTTCAAAGTTCATCGCCAAACTGCACATTCAGCATAGGGTTAGCATTACAGATGAATGTCATGACCCTAGATACAAAGTACTATATGATATGGATGGTATGATCGTTGAATAATCGTGACTGAATGATGCTTCATGAGTGAGAATGACAATGAATGTGATTTTATTCGTTTTTATTTTGAACATCCCAAGAATGCCCCGAAACTATGTAAGAGACAATGCAAACAAATGTCACGTGTAAACCGTCACACGGACAGAGGTTCGGCACCTTTGGGGCACCTAACGGATGTTATGAAATGGTCACGTATGTATCGACACACGGACAGAGGTTTGACTTTGTAAGTTGAAATGGAATGGCATGGAATGATCACATGGAAACCGTTCCCTAGACAGAGCTCTGATGCTTTTGGGGCACCAAATATGAAGTGATGTTGCAAATAAGTCACGTGTGCGCAAGAACACGGATAGAGATTCGGCGTTCATGGAACACCTTGAATGAATTAATGATGACATGATATGTTCCTATGTGTGTAATAATTCAGTACTCGTGGAGCACCACGAATGAGTTATTAATGTCATGAAACAAGTCCTATGTGGATTGCGACTCGCAAGCAAGGTCTCTGTATCATCGTGATACCAACAATGAATGGACATGAAATGGTGATGAAATGGTGTTAAGTTGTCATGTGACTTGCCACACAACCAGACCTAAAATCTTTGAGATTTTCTAGTGAATGATGTGATGTAATGAATGGCCGAGTGCTAACCAGTGCACAGGCAGACTACGGTAGTTTTGGGTAACCGATATGGTATGAAATGAAATGATCGTGATAGGCATTCTTAGAACATCGGTTAATAAGTGTAATAAAATGATATGGCGTGGATGTATATGTTACACAAAATGCAAGTGGCTGTAGAAAAATGCGGTTAAGATGCGTGACATACAGGATGATGTCATGTTTATGTTATGGAAATGTTGGCATACGAGATGCGTAAATGACACGCGAATAAAATGTCATGGCTGTAAGAAGACATGGTTATAATGAGTGCCATACAGATGCATATGTGAAAGATGGCTACACGAAAATGTGATTATAAACGACAAGCGAATGATTATGCATATCAAATGCTTTGAAGAAACAAGAAGAAAATCACCACAGAACAAACGTTAGCACATGCGAAAATATGCTCTCCCTTCCAACCTTATTTCTCCTTTCGATTGGTCTCACATTCTTCCTAGATGTTGGGTCTCTTTGGTATCAATGAGGGATACCAAAGGCACACACTCAAATGTCCAAATTTTAGATTTATGTTTTGGTAATCCTAGGGGAAATTACTAAGCCATTACATATGGGCCAAAGTCAAACCAAAGGTCGTACAGGCTCCCATAGTGAATAAACACTTCCCCACCGTAGAACACGATGTAAGGTCATGCGGGGCTATGAGTGGTTCACCCCGTTAGGTGTCTCTAATCCTAGCGGTAGAGGTAGGCCACCTTCTTGGGTAAACCGGGGCGAATCAGTGTATTTGAGGGGTTGAGAAGAAGAAAATGTCATGATATGCAAGGTATGAATAAATATGGCATTTATAAATTAATAAACAAATACAAGCGAGGTTATATTTCAATAGTTGCCTAAGTTCCTTAAGTTTTTAAGAAAAACATTTTTAAGAAACTTCAACAATCCCCAACAGAGTAGCCACTGTGAGCGGACGACCCGAAATGAAGAACGCAGCGAAGCGAACTGGGGGGTTTTTAGAAAACCGGAAAATCTATTTTGAGTGATGTTTTTGAAGAAACGGGTTTTGTTTATCTTGGCTTTAGGAAAGCTCGTTCATTTATTTTGAAATTTGTTTTGTAGAAAACGTTTTTCCGTTTTTCAACTTAAAGACCTCGAAAACTCAATTTTGAGATCAGTGACAGAGTCGCCACCCGGATCAGCTCATTCAGGAAATTCCGGTACAGCTCCCTACCGAGCACAGACTACTGGACCTAATCCAGAGATTCAGGGTTCGAGCAACTTACCTACTTAACCTCAAGCTTGTATTCGTTTATTATTTATAAAGCCATATTTATTCAATTTATTATCTTTTTCTAACCCAATTTCTTTAGTTTATTAGCCCGTGCTAAAGCAGAATGCAGAAAATAAATTCCAGAAAAATAAAACATATATCCAAAATATACAAGAAAGTAATAAAGGCTGATTATACAACCCAATCGAATAAAAGATAAAAACTCTCGTCCTCACATTACAATCGCCTAAGTACACGAGGATCTAAAAGTACAATCGCCTAATTTACACGAGTTAATCTATTAAATACATTAAAAATGATAAAAAAAAATGCTGCAAAACAGAGGGTTAGCACATTTTATAACACAACACAGATAGGACTCAGATAAGACAGCAATGGGGTATTAGGAAATAGGGACAAGCATTTGAGGGGTAACGGGGTTGACCCGCCTGGAAAACAATTTTGAAACGCCCTATACGTTTTATGCTGGAAAACAATTTTTGAAAACCATTTGGCTCGGTGACATGCAAATTTCCACTTTTGTGGGTCTGTTATCCCGGAACTCGGGGTTCCATTCATGTGGGTTTTTCTAATTTCACAAACATCTAAGGCCCAAAAAGCAGTAAACATACCAAAAACAGTTTGAATTCGAAAACAGCATTGCACAACGACGTTCGTACTGGTCGTTCCGCGATTCTGTCTTTTCTGGGAACCACAGCAGCGCGGCTGAAAATAGAGTCAGACGGCTCTAACCCACGCTGGGTGGCTGTAATACCAGGACCTAAAACCGGTTTTCTTATTTTTTCAGTTTCGGCTCTTCAATTGGATTCTGGACGTTAAACACATCAAAACAATAGCAAGGTAAACTCTGAGAGGCCTTAAACCTGTGTTCATTACTTTTTCTTTGCATTTTTTCTCTGAAAGCAATCCGTTTTCCATGTCTCCATTCTGATTATGATCTATTTTGGTCAAAATGTATTCGTGCATTGTAAAATTTTGGTTTTAGGATTTCTGATTAGACGGTTATGTGGTTTTTGGCTTCTTAGATTTCTTTTTATCTAAAATTCAGGGTTGTTCAATCCAAAACTGATTCGTAGTCCAGCATCAGCGGACCCCCGGCTTCTACGGAAATCC
The DNA here is from genome assembly GCA_039660915.1 of Euphorbia tirucalli. Lineage (NCBI taxonomy): Eukaryota > Viridiplantae > Streptophyta > Magnoliopsida > Malpighiales > Euphorbiaceae > Euphorbia > Euphorbia tirucalli. The sequence continues at coordinate 54,635,268 of CM077639.1, read as the reverse complement.
TTAGGAAACCCTGAAAACGAGCAAAACGGTATTTCCAAAATGAGAAAACCATTTTTTAGGTTATGGATGTTACAGTCGCATGGCTGTAATTGCCAGAGCCACACGGCTCTAACTACAGCCATACGGCTATAGTCTCCAGAAGGAGACAGAATCGTGGAACGACCCGTACGGACGTCATCGCATGATGTTGTCTTCATATCCAAACTATTTTTGGCGGGTTTACTGCTTTTGGACCTTATATGAATGTTGGAATTAGGAAATTCGCATGGACGGATCTCCGAGTTCTGGGATAACAGACCTGCTAAAAAGGGAAAATTTGCATGTAACGAGCCAATTGTTTTCCAAAAAATAGTTTTCCAGTACAAAAATTTACAGGGCATTTCAAAATCGTTTTCCAGGTCTAGTCGGGCCAACTGGTCGAGTCGACCCGGTTACCCCCTAAACGCATGCCCCCATTCCTAAAATCCCAATTCTGTCTTATGTGAGTCCTATCTGTGCTTGTGCGATAATTGTGCTAACCGTCTGTTTTGCAGCTTTTAATTTTTCCTTATTTTCATTTTTGGATGTAATTAATAGATTGATTCGTGTATTTTAGGCGGTTGTAATTTTTAGATTCTCGTGTATTCTAGGCATTTGTAATGTGAGGACGAGAGTTTTTATTCTTTATTTGATCTGGTTGTATAAGCAGCCTCTACTTTTTATTCTTTTAACTACTTAGATGTATGGTTTATTTATTCTGCAATTTATTCTTGTCATTCGCTTGAGCATGGGCTAAATAAACACAAAAATGGATAGAGAAAGATAATAAAGCGAATAAAATATGGTAATATGAACTGCAAATGAAAGCAAGCTTGAGGTTGAGTAGGTCACTTGCCCAAACCCTAAATCTCTGGATTAGGTACAGTAGTCTACCCTCGGTAGGGAGCTGTACCGGAACTTCTCGGATGAGCTGATCCGGATGGCGACTCTGTCACTGATCTTAGAATTTAAGTTTCGAGGTCTTTAAGTTAATAAAATGGGAAAAGGTTTTCTACAAAAAGGGGTTTCCAAATAAATCAACAGTTTTCCTAAAACAAGACAATCAAAACCCTATTTTCTAAAACCCAAAACGCCATTCTTCTTCTCAGATTCCTTTTCCCCGGTTCGCTTTGCCACTTTCTGCTTTTAGGTTGTCTGCTCACAGTGGTGACTCTGCTGGGGAATGAAGGTTTCTTAAAAAGTTTTCACAAAAACTTAAGGAACTTAGGCAACTACCGAAATATAACCTCGCTTGTAGTCACTTCACTAGTTCATAGTACCATGTTTTTTTGCCCCTGCATATTATGACATTTTCTTCTTCTCAATCCCTCCAATACACTGATCAACCCCGGTTTACTCAAGAAGGTGACCTACCTCTTCCACTAGGATTGGAGGCACCCGACAGGGTAAACCACTCATAGCACTGCATGACCTTACATCGTGTTCTATGGTGAGGAGTGTATATTCGTTATGGGAGCCTGTACGACCCTTAGTTTTGACTTTGGCCCATATGTAATGGCCTAACAACTTCCCCTAGGATTACTAAAACATAAATTCAAATTAGACATTGAGAGTATGCCTTTGATATCCCCCGTTGATGCCAAAGAGACCCAACACCTAGGAAGAATGCAAGACCAATCGAAAGGAGAAATAAGGTTGGAAGGGAATGCATATTATTGCGTGTGCTAAAGTTTGTTTGGTGGTGTTTTTATTTGACCTCTTCATAAAGCATCAAACATGGATAAGCTTTCATGTGCCATTCTAACCACATCTTTGTGCAGCCATTTTCGAGCATTGACATATGTGTGACACTAATCACATTTTCGTGCAGCCACGACATTTTATTTGTATGCCATTTACATCTCGCGTGCGACATTTCCATAAAGCATACATGACATCATCCTGTGTGTCATGCATCTTAACCACATTTTCGTGGAGGCACTTGAATCTTGCGTGAAATAGACATTCATGTCATCTCATCACACCTAATAAAGGACATTCCGAGCATGCCTTTCATGATCATTTCATTACATAACATGTCGGGTATCCCAAAACTACCCATGTTCTGCCCATGCACCGGATTGCACTCAGCCATTTCACTATACCATGTCATTCAATATAAGACCACAATGGTCCTAGCTCTATTTTCGTGTGGCAGTTCACACGATGTTATTACACAGCATCATACTTATTCATCATAGGTGTCACGGTGACACCGAATCCCTATTTACGCGTCGCGGTCCACATCGAACCGTTTCATGACATCATTAAATCATTTGAGGCACTCCCTGACTACCGGAATACTACACACATAGAAGTACCCTCATCTCATTATCTTCTTGGCCATAGTGAGTCCATTCATATGCGACCCGCAGGATCCTACATGTACCTGCTGCATCACTGTTTCTACCTCCTGTTCTGTTAGGCATCTTAGAAGAACTCCATTTGCTGTTCTTTTATATAGCCTATCTTCAAAGATTCTGAACTGAATGGCTAGTCTTCTTAATGACACTTTATTAGGAGTACTGGCTCCCTCTGGGTATTTTCCTCCCTTCACATACTGGTAAATGTCAAAGAACCATGGTTTTTCTTCAGCTGTCAATTCCATTACTTCATGCATCTCAAAGCATGGTTGTCTGGAAGTTGCTATAACCAGTGGTTGTACTTGAGTTTCTTCTGGATTTTCCCACATAGAAGACAGTTTTGCTAGCGCATCAACCATCTTATTCTCATTCTAGGGACATGTCTGAATTCACACTGGCCAAAAAGATCTCCTCTATAGTGTAGCAGCTCCAAGTAGGGCCGTAAGGCTTCTTCTTTCAGCTCCCATTCACCTTGAGCTTGCCTAATCACTAAAAGTGAATCTCCTACGATCAAGACATCATTTGCCCCTAGTGTTAGAAGAGCTTCCATCCTGAACAAGCATGCTTCATACTCTGCTCCATTGTTGGTTATGGGAAAATCCAATCTTTTTGACAAAGGAATAATCTCACCGTCTGGTGTCGCTATGATTACCCCAATTCCAGCACCCTTTCTATTCACGGAGCTATCAAAACACATTACCCATCTCTTTGATTCCATCATGGCCAGTTGTTCATCCGGGAACTCCAAATTCTCTATATAATCTGATTCCAGTGGCTAATTTGCTAGAAATTCTGCTACGGCTCACCCTTTGATGGTTTTCTTGGTGATGTATTCGATGTCGAATTCTGATAAAAGTAAGAGCCACCTAGATAACTTCCCGACTAGCACAGGTGCTTCATAAAGATACTTCATTGGATCTACTTCGGCCACAGCCTACACTTTGTATGACTGGAAGTAATGGCGTAATTTTTTGGTCAGCCAAATCATTGCTACACACATCTTCTCCACCAGTGTGTACTTGGTTTCATACTCCAAAAGTTTCTTGCTGAGGTAGTAGATAGGGTACTCCTTCTTGCCATTTTTCTCTTGTGCTAGCATTGCCCCTATGGAGGAATCTTCGACAGCCAAATACAAAATCAGAGGCTTCCCTGGAATTGGTGGGCTCAGAACTGGCGGATTTACCAGATAAGCCTTGATTTTCTTCAATGCCAACTGACATCTATCATCATATACAATAGGCTGATCTTTCTTTAACAGTTTGAAAATTGGCTCACAAGTGGAAGTCAACTGTGCTATGAAGCGACTGACATACTGTAAGGAACCCAATAATGACCGAACTTCCTTTTCTGTTTTTGGAGCTAGCATATCTCGAATAGCCTTGATTTTGTCTGGGTCCATTTCTATTCCTCTTTGGCTGACTACATGACCCAACAGCTTCCCTAATGTGACTCCAAATATGCACTTCTTAGGGTTAAGTCACAGGTTATACTTTCCAATGCGTGTGAGAAATCTATCCAGGATGACAGGATGCTCCTCTCGGGTGTTTGATTTAACAAGCATATCATCGACGTATACTTTGACTTCTTAATGGATCATATTATGCAGCAAAGTCGTGACAGCCCTCTAGTAAGTGGCTCCAGTGTTCTTCAACCCGAAGGGCATTACTCTGTAACAAAAGGTGCCCCACTTTATAATGAATGACATCTTCACTTTATCAATTACATCCATCAGGATATGGTTGTATCCCGAAAACCCATCCATGAAGGAATACATTGCTGCTTTAGCTGCACTATCGACCAGGACATCGATATGAGGTAGTGGGAAATTATCTTTTAGGCATGCCTTATTCAGATCCCTGTAGTTGACACATACTCTTACCCTTCCATCCTTTTTAGGCACTGGGACAATATTGGCTAGCCATTCTGTGTACTCCACCACTTCGAGGAATTTTGCTTCTATCTGCTCAGCCACTTCCTTCTTCACCGATGTAGCCCACTCTGGTCTCAGTCTTCTTAGTTTCTACTTCACTGGCTTGAACTTAGGGTCCGTTGGGATCTTGTGAACTACTATTTCTGTGTCTACACCCGGCATGTCCTCGTATAACCAAGCGAAAGCTTTAACATGTTTTTGCAATATTTTTTATCAATTCTCTCTCTTCCTTGGGTTTTAGCTCATGTGAAATGAATATCATTTTGAGGTTTTCATCTATACTTATGTTGATTTCATGTAATGCAGTGTCATGTATGCTAAATATGCTTGATGGTGCATGCACAGAATTATCAGGATAAACATCACACAAGTAAGCAAACTGGGATTTCATTGCATTGAACTTGTTATAGAGTACATCATTCACATTGAAAATGGAAGAAATAGATACAACAAAATCATTTTCATCCTTCACAGGTGGAGGGCCTTGCATCTCTTCATCTTTCACCTTCATCTCCAGGGCATTGTCAAGATCTGCAGCTACTTTGGCCTCTTGTTCAGCAGGAATAGTTGTCTCCTCAATTTCAGCCACCTGCGCTTTAGCCTTCTTTATGATCTCAGCAACCACAGAATCGAATTTCACCTTGGTCATCAACTCATTTTCGGACCCTTCTTTAGATTTCCCAAACTCCTTGCTTAAGGAGGCAGCCAGCACCCCTGAAATCACTTCTACAGATTCATCACAGATTTTCTCTTTGAATTTCTGCTTGGACACTTCCACTGCTTTTGCTATCACCTCAGATGGCCGATCTTACAGGACGGCAGGCTTAACAACTGACTCTTCCACTACCACAAGTGCTATTGGTTCTTTCCGGCTCTTCTCAAAGTTTACAACATCAGAGAATATTTCAAAGCCCGGGTATTCAATACTCCTAACTCTCACTGGCTCAGCTTGGCCTTTATACAGATCTTCTCCTGCCTTAATGAATGGTTTCATCATGGGCTTGTCATTCTTTCCTCTCCTCAGGCTTTGCTCTTCAGATGCCCCTGCTGTGTAACCTAAGTTGAACTGCCTCGGCTTTCCAGAATCAATGTTAAATTCGGGCACACCATATAAATTTGCTCCTAGTCCCATGCCCAGAACAAAATTCTATTTGTGGAGGTACCTAGACAACCATTCAGGCATATAGTTCTCATAGATGACCATCGGAGCATCCGTGGTTTCCTCCTCACTAACCATGGTGACTTGGAATTCACCGAATGGAATGATTTCTTCATTAACTATAGCAATCATGGATTGAGAGTCTGCCTCGACTGTCACAACTTCATTTCCTATCGAGAATTTTATCTTTTGATGTAGAGTTGAAGGGACACCCCCGAGTGGGTGAAACCATGGTCTTCCTAAAAGCAAAGAGAAGGTAACTAGAATGTCAATCACAGTAAAGGTGACCATCGACCTGATCGGTCCTACCTCTACCTCTGCTTCAAAGGTCCCGATCACAGTCCTTTTCGAATCATCATAAGCCCTGATCACGGTGGAGGACATTTTCAAGCTATCTTTGCCCAGGCCCAGGAATGGTAACATCTTTGAGGGACATATATTCAGGGCAAATCCGTCATCTACCATCACACACGGCATAACCCGGTCCATGATGTTGAACTTAATGTAAAGGGCCTTATTGTGGGCCCTTCCCCCGTGTGCCGAATCTTTCTCAGAAAATACAATGTCAGAGGACCCTACATGAATCTTGTCCAGTAAACAGCACATAGCCTTCGGAGAAGCAATTGGAGACACTTCAATTTCAAAGAGCTTTTTGACCAATGCTGCTCTATGCTCCTTGGAGGTCAACAGCAAGTGCCACAAATTGGCCTAGGCTGGAGTCTTTTTCAATTTTGAAATGGCTAGATCCTTCTTTTCTACTTCCTTTGGTGCTAACATACTGCTTGATCTGGTCACTGGAATCTTCTCATTCTGCTAAACTACTGGCTAGTTGACCCTGCCACTCTTTGATACATTCTGAACTTCAGAAACTTTTGGCTTTCCGCACCTGGCAGCTTAATAGTGTTATCACAGCCATACTCTTCATACTTATCCTCTGAATCCAGGTCATCCAAGCTCACAGGCTTCACTTCCCTTTGCTTTGTCAGCTCTCCACACTCTGACTTTGCCTCAGTATCATTGGCCACCACAGACTGTATGGCGGGGTTCGCTTGTAGGATTTGGGCAAAAATGAAGTTATCTGATTGTACCATGCCAACCTGCCTTTCAAATGTTAGCAGCGGATTAGTCTTCGTACTGGGTTTGGTAGGCTCTTGCAGCTTCCCTTCGTCGATCAACTTTTGGATGGCGTCCCTCAGCTTATAACAATTATTGGTCTAGTGTCCTACCATGTACAGAAGTTATCTTTATCCTCGTCTACTGGTTTCTTGAATGGCCTAAGAGAACTTAACAGTCTGCCATTCCTACACTTCGCAAAAATCTTGGCCAGGGAGAAGGTCCAAGGGGATATACCATGACCGTCTGGACCTCTACTTTGGTTTCCTTGCGGCTAAGACACCGCAGCAACCCCGGCTTGCTTGACCTCAGAAACTTGTCCTCCCTTGCTTGTAGAACCAGAACAAGACCCACTGCTTGACCCAGCTGCAGTAGTCGACTGGTATCCGAAGCTATACCTGGAGCTTCTACCACCCCTGTGGATTGCAGCCTTTTCCTCTTCATCCCTCTCGATTTTCATGGCCATACTATACACCTCGCTAAGCTCACTAAAAGAGTGGAACTTCATGTTGTTCTTGAAGATGTCCCTACTACCATCAATCAATTTCTGAATCAATTCATCCTCGTCGGGGCGATTTATCAGCAAAATCATCTTATTCATCCACCTTTGATAATATTCATCAAAGGACTCGTTTGCCTTTTGTTTGATCCTCTCCAGGTTGTACAGCTTCACCTAAATCTTGGTATTGAAGCTGTAGTATTTGATAAAAGCCACAGACAAGGATTCCCAGTCTGACTGTTCCTTCTCAGATAGAGAATTGTACCAGCTCAATGCTCCCCCCTCGAGTGTAGTTGGGAAGAAGTTAATTAGTTGCTACTTAGTGGTGCTCGCCGTCAGCATGACTCATTCATAGAGTTTTAATTGGGCTTCTGGTGAACCCATCCCTTTATAAGAAGGAACTTTTGGCACTTGAAACCTAATAGGGAAGGTCTCAATGCCTTTGCTGATCATAGTGTCTACATTTACTCCCCCCTTGGAGTCTAGGCTGATACTGGCCCCTTTCTTCAGCTGGGCCACAACTTCATCCAATTTAGAGTACTTTTCCTTCATTTTCCTTTCCATAGCTGCTTCAATTTCTTGCAGCTTTTCCAGACTAGCCGAGGCATCAGCACCATGCTGAGACGATTCAGCCTTTTTTTCTTTCCCAACCCCGCTAGTGCCGGTTTCACTAGTTTCCCTTGCGACTACTCGCATCTCTTCCTTCAGAATATCACGGAAGTCCAAGGATTTCAGGAAATCTCTTAGGATATCAGCAACATTAGGTGTCAAATTAGCCATCTCAAATTCTTCAGCAGATTCTGATTCTTCACTTGCCACAACTGTCTTCCTCTTCTCACGCTCTCTTGCAGTCTGTGACCTTGTTTGGGGTCGCTCCAGCTTACTCTTCTTGTCATCATATAGGAAGTGTTCGGGACAATGAGTGAATGACATGGTGACACGAAGAGTGAGACATCAAGGATGATTTATGATGAATAGGTGAAATGATGTGATGAGAGAAATGATGATGAGGATGATCTTTACATATTAATTTCCTTTGTTTTAGACGTCCCAAGAGTGCCCAATGTTATGCAAGAATAATGCAAAAAGATCACATGTGGACCACCACATGGACAGGAGTTTGGCACTTTCGAGGCACATAGTGAATTTTATGAAATGGTCGCGCGTGTGCTGACACACGGATAGAACGCGATGATTTCCTCACATCCGTTCCCAGAAGCAATTGATATGGAAATTGGAAAAAAAAAGATTTAATAGAAAGAGATAAATCTCTTACCCAGAATATCTCTTTCAGAGATGGTTGCAGACAGCAGGAATCAAACTAGAAACCCTCCTCGTTCACATACACGAACGCCTAACGAATACCACCAGTGCTAGCGTCAGAAAACACAAACTTTGGAGAAGGAGGCTAGGGCGAATTTCGGCTATCACTGTATCTTCAACTGTTGGACGAAATTCCTTAAGGAATTTTGGCCCAACTTGGCTCTTTCATTTGTGTGGGCTTCCTTCTCTTAATTCAGGCCCAATCTTATTTTAATTAGTCTGGTTTAAATTAGTTTCAAGCCCAACTTTAATTTATCCATGTATTTAATATATTACACCAAGTAATATATTATTTATATTTAAATTAAAATTAGTTTGACCAACTAATTTAATCCATCAAATTAAAATTAGATCTTCACAAAATAAAATCATATGTAAACCTATACATATGAATATTTTCACCTAGGAAATAATTTCATAATTAATCCAATTAATTATGAAGAGCCAATTAAATATATATTAATTTTATTATTATGATCAATCCAATTGATCTTTATAATATAATTAATGTATATACCTCTCTCTCCAGAGTGTATACTCCAAGTATACATGTGATTCCTTAAGTCAATGTTCAGTTGCTCAATGTGTACGATCCTGTGGGCCCATCTTTATGTTGGCAGTGGGCCTGTGGCCCACATACTGTAGTTGGGCTCTAGCAAGCCACTGCAACCCCCAATCAAGATGGAGATGGCAGTCTAACTGTTATCATAACCCTGTAGTTTGAACTTGTATATCCCATGTCATTGATATCGGTGTCCAACACAGAGGCATGGATTGATCACCCCCTTTTGTGTCCGGACATTAACTTGATCCCGAATGCTTTGAAGCTCATAAAAAAGTTTCAACTCGTTTGGGTGTGGCCACACTCTTATCAGTCACACTCATCAAGAGGCCGGTGATATCTTCTCAGTGGACTACTGAGTAACAAATCCCTTCTGCATATCCATAGCATTGCCATGCTAAGTGACATACCCGAAAGCACCCATACTTGGCACCCTATTACAGGCCCTTTAGGCGTACCCCTAAGTATGCGACCTCACATGCAACACCATCATATGGTCAGGTCAAAGAATCCATACAAGTACTACACGAGAATCACTTGTGATACTATACCATGTGGATTTCTCGTTTGGTTGATCTATCCAGTACCATGCCCTTTATGCATGTACTCATTAACTTGGTTGACATCCCATGTCCAATGACCGGTAAGACACCGCCATACAACCAGGTTAATGATATCTCTTTTTCCAATCATTCCCATGACTGGAACAGACTACGAATCTATTTATGGTCATATCGTTTACCCTATCCATGGTCTTACTGCCAAGTGCATGACACTTGTCATCATGGATATGGATATGTCCATTGGATACTTCATTTAATATATTGCACAAGATAAATATAATAAATGAATTAATGCCTTTATTTATAACACAAATAAGTATAATACATAAATCCAATAGATGTATGATACAAATACAAGGACCAATGCCTCGGGACTAGGGCATATCCAACAATCTCCCTCTTGCACTAGTTCCAACTAGGCATGGGCTAAAGTGTCCAAATAGCCCTTCATCTTGAGCACGTGTGCGCTCACAGATGTCCCAGCCCCCATCTTACAGGAGTGGAATGCCTTGTTGGTCAGGTACCTTTCCTGATGAGCTTGCTCCTGAAACATCTCATTTAGAGTTGTTACAATAGCAAAGGCTTGATGGTCCATAAACTGTTTTTACAGTTCGGGGACCATACAGGCCAACATTAGGCATGTCACATCCCTATTATCCTTGACATGCACCTCGTATTTCTCCAGCTGGGCAACCGGTGGATTACATCATTGAGGCACAGCCCGTACAGGCCTCTCCAGCACATGCTCTTTGGACTCCTGTCTTAGAACTATTCTCAAGTTCACCAGTCCAAAAAGTTAGGACCGAAAAGCTTGTCCCTTTCAAGAATCGATCGCAGTGATAAAGTGTTGTTATTTGCCATTTAGAGTTTCTACACAGAAAAACATTTAAGAGTGTTAATAAAGGACTTTACTTTGTTATTCCTATACATAATTAATAATGAATCAATTTATTAATTAAACCGAGTTGTTGGGCTCATGGGCCGAGATCCATATTTCATTAAGATATAGCCAGACGAGGGCCTGGTACAACTATACCCTAACTATTTAGGTAGGAACGCCGTCCAATCCCAACCTAGGGACTCTCGGTCTGATGGGTTTGTTGGCACTTACCCCTCTATGCTTAGGGCCAGGAGAATCCTACTACCCATGCTAAGTCAAAACCTCCATTCAAGTGTCAGAGTATCCCATACCCTAACCCAATACAAAGTGACAATACTCCAGTGTATCCTGCGAGGGCATGGTCTACAACTGGCCTATTCCCACTTCGAGCCGATTTTGAATGAGGGAAGCACTTTTAAGCGACTTAGTAATTTCATTTAGTTATTAGATTCAATTAACAACAGCTTGCATACATAAGGCGGGTGAAATGCGGTTGGAACATACATTCATACATGCATATCAATATAAAGCATAATTAAATAAATAAGTAAAATGGACTGCTATGGGCCTTTGTTACATCCTAATATTATTCTAGTAAACCTATACTAGAAAACAATATCAGGTGGGCCTTCATCTTCTTCCTTCTGGGCTTGCACCTCCACTTGGGCTCACGACTCCATGGGCTTCTTCTTTTACAAATTTTATAATAATTGAATATAATAAAATTACATTAAAAAAAGAAAAACGACACGCAGGCCTTATTTACCCGAAAAGAAAATACAACCCATCTTGAATAAGGCCCAATAGCATTCAATCATATAAAATATTTAATCACCCATATGCATCAAGTACATATAATTCATAAGCATGTTATAATGCACGATTTAAGCCCATTTCAATTATGTCCAAGCCATTATATTGAAATCGACAATTTTTGCCCACCATGGTTCTAGCCCTTGATGGGCTTTGGGCCTCCAGCCCAGGCAGTCCAACTGCTCTGGGTCCAATTCAGCCGTCCAAGTAATTGTGCCAAAATTACCCGAACCAATTTCAATTAACATATTAATTTCCAAAATTAATATCACATGAATAAAATAAAATTTCATTCAAGAAACCACACGCATTTAAATTACATAAATTTAGACACACGAATTTTAAAACCAATTAAAATTTCAAAACTGGGCCCCAAGCCCAAAACCCGCAAAATCCAAAAAACACTGGGCCCGGCCCGCTGCTCCCGCCGCCGGTAGCCCCGCACCCCGGGAACAGCCAGATTTTTTTTTTATAAACAGAAAATATAAAATAGAAAAAATATCATGGCATCCATAAACAAGAAATTCACCAAGATTTCCAAAACATACAATTAAATTGAACAAACATAAACCTGTATGCATATTCAATTTCAATTGCATAAAAATCAAATGGGGAAAATCTTAAACCCAAACCAAGAACCCCAATCAAAAAACATCCAATTTTAACACATAGGATTCAACCAATTTTAACAATTTCCATGGCTCAAAAGCCCGCTCTGATACCACTGTTGGGATTTTTCACCGGAAATCACCCGATTAAAGCGGAAGAACATGATAATTTCCTCAAATCCGTGCCCAGGAGCAATTGAGATGGAAATTGGAAAAACAAAGATTTAATAGAAAGAGATAAATCTCTTACCCGAAATATCTCTTTCAGAGATGGTTGTAGACTGTAGGAATCAAACTAAAAACCCTCCTCGTTCACTTACACGAACACCACCCGTGCTAGCGTCGGAAAACACAAACTTCGGAGAAGGAGGCTAGGGAGAATTTCGGCTATCACTGTATCTTCAACTGTTGGCCAAAATTCCTAGAGTTGATAAACCCTAAGTTGGCCGAAATTCCTTAAGGAATTTTGGCCCAACTTGGCTCTTTCATTTGTGTGGGCTTCCTTCTCTTAATTTAGGCCCAATCTTATTTTAATTAGTCTAGTTTAAATTAATTTCAAGCCCAACTTTAATTTACCCATGTATTTAACATATTACACCAAGTAACATATTATTTATATTTAAATTAAAATTAGTTTGACCAACTAATTTAGTCCATCAAATTAAAATTAGATCTTCACAAAATAAAATCATATGTAAACCTATACATATGAATATTTCCACCTAGGAAATAATTTCATAATTAATCCAATTAATTATGAAGAGCCAATTAAATATATATTAATTTCATTATTATGATCAATCCAATCGATCTTTATAATATAATTAATGTATATACATCTCTCTCCAGAGTGTATACTCCAAGTATACATGTGATTCCTTAAGTCGGTGTTCAGTCGCTCAATGTGTACGATCCAGTAGGCCCATCTTTATGTTGGCAGTGGGCCTGTGGCCCATAGACTACAGTTGGGCTCTAGCAAGCCACTGCAGCCCCAAATCAAGATGGAGATGGCAGTCTAACTGTTATCATAATCCTGTAGTTTGAACTTGTATATCCCATGTCATTGATATCGGTGTCCAACACAGAGGCATGGATTGATCACCCTCTTTTGTGTCCGGACATTAACTTGATCCTGAATGCACTGAAGCTCACAAACAAGTTCCAACTCGTTTGGGTGTGGCCACACTCTTATCTGTGACATCCCTAACTTTCTTAGCATGCAATGGCGGAAAACATTACATAAAGTCTAGGACATCATTATAAAAGAAACTTCCAATTATGCCTCTGATTAATACTACACGTGTTCATAAAATACGTACTCCCAAATTTAATTCTAAGTGATAAATAATAATTCAATACGAATAATACTTCAATGACAAAAACCTAAAAGTTTAGAGAATCTGAAAATCTCAATTCTAAAATGTTCATAACAACTATTTAATGTCTACTCAAAGCAATCCCTCCACACAATCCCAAGGACGGGCGTCAGGCATCATTCAATCATCACCGGCATACTCTGAAAATATCAACAGCGCCACTTAGTGACGAGTAACTAACAAATCCCAAACATCAATTTAAAGTTTGCATAAAATGATGACAGTTCACAAATATATGTTATATTAATTAATCAAGCACCGTAAGGGTAATAAACAACAATCATCATTCATACAAGTGTACATACTTACGCTCACAATCCTTGTAATAGGGAACGTACCTCGTTTAACAAGCCGCTCCAACACATATCACATAGATCATATCATTTAAGTAGCAAAACATCAATCAAAGAATAAAATTCCAAGTCAAGTCATACAAACTAGATGCATACAACCGTTTAGAACAAGGAATTGTATCATGAACATGACATTATTTCATTTACACAATAACCATTATTAGTTTCCTAATACACAAATTCCAAAGTCACAAGATAGCTTACAAACCTCACTATCACAGCCAAGCATCAAAATCACATTGTAATCAACATTAACATGCAATTACATTCTTAACCGTTGATTAACATCAACTTATGTATATGCGTACAACTCATTGCATTAACCTATACACTTGTGCTTACAGGGAGTTTGGCAGCAGACGCTGCAGAGTGCCATGAACCTAGGGCTTACCTCTGCGGAGAGCCATGAACCTAGGGCTTACCTCCTTAACACATTGAGTACCATGAACCTAGGATTTACCTCAGAATGCCATGAACATAGGTCTTACATCATAATGCCATTAACATAGGTCTTACATCACCGAGTGCCATGAACCTAGGGCTTACCTCGGTATTTGGGTTGCTGTCCTAGTGCCTACCAATCAAACATGGTAAACACTTTGCCAAACTAACCAAAGCACAGCTGTATAAATCACCACAACTCAAATTAATTACTATAATCATACCAATATCAAAAGGGTGCCATTAAAATAGGTCTTATTCCCAAAACATAGCACAATACATCAATAAACACAAGGTGCCATTAAAATAGGACTTACCCCAAACTCAATTTCATAATTCCAATATGTATTAATTTACCAAATCATATTTGTAATTATTATATTTCATGTCATGAGTTCTAGCACAAAATTTCTAGAATCAAATTATGCTTTACACACATTAAAAATAAATTCAGGCCTAAGGTGACAATTTCAGAATTCATAGTTCATGCCTCAACTTGCACATAATATTCCAGTAGGTTAGACTCAGAATTCAGCATGGCAATACAAAGGTGAATTTTAGCCTTACATCTTAGGAACACATGCCAGCTTGAATCATGCAATTCGTAGTCCTATAGCAAAAGATATTAAGGAAAAACTAAAAACATGCAATCTGTAAACTTACTTCAGTTCACTGCACATAGTCTGACTTCAACAGACAAAACGGACGTGTTACTCACTGATTTAGCAAAAATAATATAAAGCAACATTGAACATCAGGATTTTAGGAATACATATAATTTTGTTTCATGGAAAACGGAGCTACAGAGAGAAAATAAAGCCATAATCAACGCAAACTGTACAAACTGAAATTCAGCAGTTCCAGGAAATCGGCACAGTGCACATAAGGCAGTTTCAACAGGGAATACGAGCACTTTACTCACAGAATTTGCCAAAATAGTATAAAACAACCTTGTACACTTATGTCTCAGGAAAACACAGAAAGTTGAATCATGCCATTCGGAGTTATATAACGAAAATAAAGCTAAAATTACCACAACCTATACAATCTGAAATTTAGCAGTTCCAGCATAAAACCATTCCTAACATGCATATACATATTTCTTTCAACCCTTAACCTAATTATCACCATTTTATACCAGTAACATACATGCTTAAATTTCAATATACAAGATTATTATCTCACCATGCAATCAATAGGAACCTATCACGCAATCTATGAAAGCTTTAAATCGATATTAGAGTTTGTTTGTTACCTCGATTGCAGTGAGGTCGGTCACTAGAGTAAAAACAAAAATTAGGAGAGGGTGCTCCTCGATTTAGGTCACGAACTTAATCCGATGATTCCCAAAGAGAAGAAACTTCAGAAAGATGAATGATTTCCTCAACTGAGACAATGGAATTTCGGAATTCACAAGAATGATGCAAGGCTGGTTTGAGTGAAAGAGAGAGGAAGAGAAAGAATAAATTTCAGCTAGGGTTAGAGGAAATTTCGAAATTTGTAGTGTTAAATAGGAAATAGAAGTTGATTTGATGAAGGAAAGGTAAGTGGGAGAGATTTGCTCCACTAAGTTGGTAGTTTCTGATTTGAATTGGTCAAACTAAATAAAAGGGATATATAAAATAGTAAATTTCAGATTTTATGGGATTTTATGTCTCCCAAACCAAAAATATAAATCCTAAAAAAAATAACTAAATTAAGCTAAGTTGGGTTCGAACTCTAGACCTCTAGTTATTAAACACATCTCTCTACCATTAGGCCAAAGCCTACTAATTGTTCTATCATGCAAACTCATAATTAAATGCATAATCATAGAATTAAATATATCACATAAAGATACAATTTAGGGCAAGGAAATCTAGGGCATTACATTATCAATCACATTCATCAAGAGGCCGGTGATATCTTCTCAGTGGACTACTGAGTGACAAATCCCTTCTGCATATCCATAGCATTGCCATGCTAAGTGACATACCTGAAAGCACCCATACTTGGCACCCTATTACAAGCCCTTTAGGCGTACCCCTAAGTAGGCGACCTCACATGCAACACCATTATATGGTCAGGTCAAAGGATCCATACAAGTACTACACGAGAATCACTTGTGATACTATACCATGTGGATTTCTCATTTGGTGGATCTATCCAGTACCATGCCCCTTATGCATGTACCCATTAACTTGATTGACATCCCATGTCCAATGACCGGTAAGACACTGCCATACAACTAAGTTAATGATAGTCTCTTGTTCCAATTATTCCCATGACTGGAACAGACTATGGATCTATTTATGGTCATATCGTTTACCCTATCCATGGTCTTACTGCCAAGTGCATGACACTTGTCATCATTGATATGGATATGTCCATTGGATACTTCATTTAATACATTGCACAAGATAAATATAATAAATGAGTTAATGCCTTTATTTGTAACACCAATAAGTATAATACATAAATCTAATAGATGTATGATACAAATACAAGGACCAATGCCTCGGGACTAGGGCATATCCAACAATTTCGACGCTTTATAGGTCTATGAGATGAAGTGAGATGGTCATGTGGGGAACGGCCCATGGACAGAGTTTCGACACTTTTAGGAGCATCTAACATGACATGATGTTGCAAATAACTCACGTGTAACTTGTGACATGGACAGAGGTTCGGCGTTCATGGAACACCTTTCATGATTTAGTAATGTTATGAAATGCACTTATATATGTAGTAATTTGGTACTCATGGAATACCTCATATGATGCAATAATGTCATGCAACAATCCGAAGTGGATTGTGACACACCAATAGAACTTGGGCATCACCGTGACACCAATGATAAATGACGTGATGTCATATAATGATTGTTGGTGTGCCCTAGTTCTTAGGACATTGGATTCTTGTATTTTGTATTATACATTAAGAGTCATGTATGAATACATTATTTGTGTCACATTAATAAAGGCAATTAATCTATTTCATTTATATCTTGTGCTATAATATGAGTAGAGTATCCATTGATTGATAATAATAAAACCTATCCCAGGTCTGTTCTAATCATGGGAACGAATAGAACTACAGACTTGTATATTCGATGACTGTATGGTAGTTCTTAACTAGCCATAGTACTTGTATAGTTAGTCATGAATATAGGTACATGTCATTGACATGGGACTGGATCGATCGGCACAAGAAAGCCACATGGTTGTCATGTCATAGGTCTTTCTTGAGTAGGTCTCTTCTGTCCTCAGACCAGATTTTATTATAATATCAATATGGAATCCGGTTCACTTTGACATACGCCTAACAGGTCTGTAAAAGGATACTAAATACGGGTATGATTGGGTGGACCAGTGAACATGTTGATATTGATGATGAAGTGATGGAATTGCCACTGGGGTAACACCGAGATGATATCATTGGCCACTTGATGAGTGGGACTGATAAGTTTATGGCCATACCCAAATAAGTTGGTTGCTTATTTGATTAATCAGTGAACTCAAGATCAAGAAATATAATAAACAACAGAAGAGGATGACGGACACCATGCCTCTTGTTTATTCATATCGATATCGTTAGGCAAAGGACACTATGAGATTACTACCGGGTGAGTGTCTTCTAAAGACTGCTGCATCTCTGTCTTAATTGGGGGCTGTAATGGTTTGCTAGAACCCACTTACAGTCTGTGGGCCTTGGGCCTACTGCCAACATAAAGACAAACCCATAGGATCGTGCACATAGATCAACTGAGCCGGAACTTATAGAAATTGTACATGTAATGTACATTGGAAGGAATGCGTTAATTAATTAGTTGACATTCGGTGTCAAGGTAATTAATTAACATTGGGTTGAATTTAATTTAATTAATAAGTTTACATAATGTAATTTATTTATTTATTAATTAATTGAATTACATAAAGTAAACAATTAATTAAATAATTTTCCTAAGTAGGAAAATTAAATACATGTATTGTATTTACTTAAGTGTGATTTAATTTTATTTAGGGGTAATTAAATTTAGCCAAATGGAATTAAATTACATAGTATATACTTTTAATTAAAGTTTATTTATGTAATTATAATCCTAGTGGGTTTGGATTTAATTAACCTAATTAAAACCCAATTAGACAAGGTGTCTATATAAGGGCACACTTAAGGAAGAAAAACCTAATTCAACTCTAATTAATTGCTGGAAATTTCAGCCACCAATAGTAGCCCCAAATAGCTGAAAATCCCAGCATTAATCCTCTATTCCTTCGCGTCTTCGGCTAGCACCGGTTCCCGCTCAATAGTTGGTCGTGCACTGGACTTTAGAGATTGCAGTTTCAAGAAACGATTCTGCAGCAGTCTCTAGAGGAGACGAATCCGGTGAGTTAATCTCTCTTGATTCTTATTTGGTTTTATTCTAATCAATGATAATTGGACACGATAGGTGGATTCTAGGAAATTTTAAATGGTGTATTTTCCGCTGCGCCACATTATTTTTCCAATGACGAATCCCTACAATGATATCATGTGACCTGCAACATAAAAATAGACCAAAGACCATTGTGGTCCCTATTGAATGAGATGGTTTGGTGCAATGGCCGAGTGCAATTCGGTGCACTGGCAGAACACGGGCAATTCTGGGATTCCTGATATGTCATGAAATGAAATGACCGTGATAGGCATCCTTGGAACGTCCTTAATTTAAATGAGATGAGATGACATGAATGCTTATGTCACACAAAATGCAAATGTCTGCACAAAAACGTGGTTAGGAAGCATGACATACGTGATGATCTCGTGTATGCTTCATGAAAATGTTAACACACGAATATAATGTTATGGCTGTACAAAGAAACAATTAGTATGAATGTCACATGGATGATTTAATGTTTTCACACATGAAAATAAAATGTAAGTGGCTGCACAAAAGACGTGAGTTAGTATCACACAAATGTTTTGCATGTAGTATATCATGTTCATGGAGAATGTTGATGATGATATGTTATGAAGGGACAAGAAACACGTAGCATATAGCACGCGAAGCGTATTCCTCTAACCTTATTCCTCCAATCATGGTCAATTTTGAGAAAATTCTAACCGAGTCCTAGGAGGGGTTCACTTTGATCATCAATCGGGGATGATGAAGGCGTAATTTATAACATTCATGCAATTTATTTTGGTATCCTAAAGGAATCCAACTAAGGTTTCCTATATGAGTTTGGTCCAAGTCAGGATAAAATCAAGGCTCCCACAGCAAAATATACTCCTCACTTCTCCCCACTCAAGGGTCCGAGTGAAGGGTTTCGTATGAGGTTATGGGTAGTGTTTCGTATCCATGCCCCTAAGACCATGAGGAAAAAAGGTGACACTTCAATAATTCACCGGGCTGAAAATTAGATACTTAACCTAATGCAAGGATGCCTAACTAAAAATGCAAGATAAAATACCATGCAAGAATCATCCACCTTATTTTGATTAGACATTTTTTAGGGCTTGTCAAATTCTTTTAAGTTTTAAGAAAACTTTTGTAAGAAATCCCCAGCAGAGTTGACATTATGAGAGGACGACGTTTTTAACCTCTTGGAAGGGAGCCTCAATATCGGGCAACCCTCTCTCGCGTGGGGTTTTTGGAATGAAAATTCAGTTTTGAAAAATTAAGCTATCTCATAAAAGAATGGAGACCTAAGTCTCGATAAAGAGTGTAAGAGTCGCCACCCGGCTCAGCTCAACCGGGAAATTACAGTGTAGCTGAACCGGACAAAGGTCGCTACACTTTCCAGAGATAAAGGTCCGCACAAGTCCCTTATTTCATGTCTAATCAAAATAAAATTGGCCAATGTTCATTGATGATATTTTAAATTTCTAACATTGATTTTTATTAAACTAAAAAGTACAGCGTACACACAAATAAAATAAAGAGCAGCAAATAAATAAGTTATTACAACCCAATCGAATAAAGATAAAAACTCTCGTCCTCACATTACTAGCACCTAAAATACACGATGATCTAGAAAAATACAATCGCCTAAAATACACGATTTAAACTATTAATTACATTAAAAAAGAAAATAAAAAGAAACTAAAAGCTGCAAGCAGACAGTTAGCACAATTTACAGCATGCCACAAATAGGACTCAAATAGGACAGAATTGAGAAATTAGAGATTGGGGACATGCATTTAGGGGGTAGTTGGGTGAACTCGGCTAATTCGCCCGACTAGACTTGAAAAATAGTTTTGAAACGTCCCTGTATTTTTGTTTTATGAGAAAATACATTTTGAAAACATTTTCTTTTTTCGGTTTACTTCATTTAGCATGTGAGGTGGGTCAGATTTCGGGAGATTTGGGTTTCCATCATTGCATTGTTCTAAGTGCAATCACTTCAAAAATTAAATCTAAGGTCGTGAATGCATACAGCAAAATTCATTTTTGATGATTTTCTGATTTTTCTGAATTTTGATGATTTTTCTGATTTTTTATGGATCTTTTTGGATTCTGCTACTGGACAAAAATTACAGTGGCCCGGCTGTGATTTTAATTACAGTCGTACAACTGTAACTACAGTCGTGCGACTGTAACTCACCCAATCGCAGAAAATCGCCAAAATTTGTTTAAATGAAACAGATAGCCGCGGGAATTTAAGAACACTCGTATGACTATAGATACGGTGGCACGACTATAATTACAGTCGTGCGACCGTTTATCGCTACAAGAATAGTCGTACGACTGCTCTTCCTACCCAGAAATGGCAAAACAGAGGAAATCAATTTTATGCATGGATATCAACCAAAACACCCAGAAAGAGCAACACAATAAAAGTTTTAAGTGTAGTTACCTTTGTGGTGTTGATCGACCATCGATTTGACAGCTAGAAACACCTTAATCGACTCCAAATTGCTCCTCCTCTTTGTGTGTCAAGATTCCACAATGAGTCCAAAAGTCTCCAAAAAGTCACGAATTTGAGTGTGTTTAGGGATTTATGTGTGTTTGTCAAGTCCAAACCTATCATTTCTAACCGGTTTTTAAACTCAACAACACCAGAATTAAAAGAAAAAGAGGAGAAAAAGATAGTGCTCTTTGGTTGGGTTTTCCCTTTTTCTCGCCTTTTTCCTTCTCTTCTTTCAATCTCTCACTCAATCCTAGTTATTCTCTCCAAAAAGTCCCTCTCCCTCTCCCTCTCTTTTCCTTCTCCTTTATCTGCCTTTTCTTGCTGACCAAAAACGGGCATTAATTGCCCATCAAATCACCATTTTTTTATTCTTAAGGTATGGGCCTCTGCTACCTGCTACGGACTTACAGTCGTACGACTGTAATTTTTCAATTACAGTTGCATAACTGTAAATACAGTAGCACAACTGTAATTACTGTCTTGTGATGCAATTTTTTTCTGTGAATATGGAAAATTTCGGCACTTACAACTGAGCTGACAAGCTGCTATATGCCCTCTGGGGTTACAGGACCAGTGTCAAAACACCAACTGGCGAGACTCCCTACGCCTTAGTGTATGGAATGGAAGCAGTGTTGCCAGTGGAAATGGAACTCAAGTCACTCAGAATAGCCTTGGAAGCTCAGTTACCGGAAACGGGATGGGTCCAAGCTAGATACGAGCTGTTGGCAGCATTAGATGAAAAGCGGTTGAAAGCACTAGATCATTTGCAGAGGTATCGATGCAGAATGGCTAAAGCCTATAATCAGAAAGTGAAGCATCCCAGACAACAGCTAAAAGTCAGGGATTTGGTTCTGAAACAATTAAGGCCTACGAATGTCAATGTCCGAGGTAAATTTAGGCTGAATTGGGAAGGCCCATACATTGTAAAGAAAGTACTATCGAAGGGTGGAGTAAGCATCGCAGACATGGATGGGAATGAATTTGCAAAGCCTATCAACCAAGATCGCCTGAAGCCTTACCATGTTTAAAAAAAAAGAGAAGTCTGCTAGGTTGAAAAATCAAAAAGGGCGGCCTAGGCAAAGACACGAGAGAAAATGATCAGTCGGAAAATCTAAAAGGGACGGCTGGTGAAAGATTCTTGTTCTGTGTGAAATGTATACCATTTTGGGAACCAATCTCTTCAACTATACTCATGTTGATTTCAGCAATAAAGTGTGATGCTTTGTTTAAATATATTCGTATGAGAATGCATAAACAAAGTTATCCCGCCTAAACATCCATTTAAAGAAAGCACTTTACATTTAAATTGGTTAAAAGACTTGCATTATTTAACAGTGAAAATGTGCTAAATACATGCAATCTGCAATCTCTTCTTATCCTCCAAATCTAGCTCATCATTTCTCAGGGTGGCCAAAAGTTTCGAAACAAATCCAAGTTCAAATATCACAAGAGCTAAAAAAAAGCATGCTAAGGTGAAAACCGAAAAGGCACCTTAGGCAAAAGTTAGAACAGCTCGCTGAGCTGAAAACCCACATCGGGCAGTTTAGAAAAAATTTAGAGCACTTCCAGATTCACTATTTCTAGGGGCAGAGTGGTAAAACCCTTCCACTATTCTCCAGCAGGATCCTTTGCACTATTCCCTAGTGGAACAGCTACAAAGAACATCACCACTTTCTCCCTAGCAATCATCACGTATCCTTAACAGGACTACAAGGATTACACTGCCCAAAGGATGTGCTCCCCTAGCTAAAAGTCAGTCAGAGGCGTGACACAGTCTCCCTAGCATCCCCAGTAGGAAAGTGGGACATCAGGGCTAGGCATAGCAGGAAACTCATCCTTTAGAGTCTGCATGCATATGCATCATCATGCATGTACACATAACATACATGGAACATTCATCCCCGGCTAGTCTTCATTCTTGATCGAAGGGGCAAAAATTTTTGTTCAAAGTCTCTCGATCAAGGAATGAAGACTTGCCATTTCAAATGCAGGAATTCATCAACTTCGCCTCGGGTACAGATAAACCTGGTATCAGCTTATATCAGCTTCACCAGCAACTCAGCCTCGGGTACAGATAAACCCAATACAGGCTCATCTCATCACCACCTCAGATATAGATAAATCCGGTACAGGCTCATTCCATCATCGCCTCGGGTAATGTAGACCCGGTACAGGCTCATTCCATCACCACCTCATGTAATGTAGACCTGTTACAGGCTCATTCCATCACCGCCTCAGGTGATGTAGACCCGTTACAGGCTTATTCCATCACCGCCTCGGATACAGATAAATCCGGTACAGGCTCATTCCACTATCGCCTCGGATACAGATAAATCTTGTACAAGCTCATCTCAACATCGCCTTAGGTAATTTAGACCCGGTATAGGCTCATTCCAACATCGCCTCGGATACAGATAAATCTGGTACAGGCTCATTTCAACACCGTCTTGGGTAATTTAGACTCGATACAAGCGTATTCCATCATCGCCTCGGATAGATAAATTCGGTACAGGCTCATCTCAACATCGCCTTGGGTAATGTAGACCCAGTATAGGCTCATTCCATCATCGCCTCAGATACAGATAAATCCGGCATAGGCTCATCTCATAATCGCCTCAGATACAGATAAATCTGGTACAGGCTCATTCCATCATCGCCTCGGATACAGATAAATCCGGTACATGCTCGTCTCAACATCGCCTCGGGTAATGTAAACCCAGTACAGGCTCACTCCAACATCGCCTCAGATACAAATAAATCCGGTACAGGTTCAATCTCAACATCGCCGCGAGTAATGTAGACCTGGCTCCGGCTTATCCCATCTTCTCTATGGGTAATGTAGACCCGGCTCTAGCTCATTTCATCATTACTGCAGGTAATGTAGACTCGGCTCCGGCTTATTCCACCATCGCATCGGGCAATATAGACCCGGTATCGGCTCAATCAAAGATCACTGCAATAATGACACTTCGGCAAGTCAGGTACGTCTTTCTTTCCTTCCATTTACAGCGCTTCAATTTGCATTCTCAAATTCCCCACAGGTATTTTAGACCTGGTATCAGGTATCGAATTTGATCACGCGAAGGGCAGTTGTAAGAATCGGGTTTTCCCGACCTCTATGATGAGAATTCCTTATTACCTGTTGGGAAGACGAACCTGAATTAGACTTGAGAACGAGTGGAGTGTCACCTGGAATATCTCAGACATGCCAAAAACTAAGCTATCCTCGATCCGAAACCCCAAGAAAGGTCCTTCGAGTGATTTTATGGCTTAGAAGTGAGCGTAGGTTTTGGCAGAACCGGCCCCGGCTCTATCTAGAGCCACACGGCTATAGATCTAGAGTCGCATGACTCTAAAATCTAGAGTCATGTGACTCTAATGGGTCAGCCAAGTTACTCTGCAAAGGCAGAGCAACTTAGCTGAAACGAGAAAAGAGGTTGAAATCCCACAAAAGTAGAACGACTCATTTAATTTTCAAAATGATTACAGGGGTGTGAGATATAAAAGAAAAAAAATTAATCAAAGAAAGGGAGGGATTTTTTATTCTTAGGCAGAGAAAACAGAAAAGAAAAACAGAGAAGAAGAGAGAGGGAGAGAAAACGAGGACACAGAGAGAAAGAGTGAGAAGGAGATAACCAAATTCAATACCAAAGCCATACCTAAGCATAAAGGGAGGATTGATGGACCTTTCCACACTTAATTGGGACTGTTTCGGATTGGTTTCGGATTGTTTTGGAATTTTGGGATGGTTGAGGATTCGAGGAGTATTTCGGCTCTTCAATTCGATTCTGGATGTTAAACACATCAAAACAATAGCAAGGTAAACTCTAAGAGGACTTAAACCTGTGTTCATTACTTTTTCTTTGCATTTTTTCCCTGTTTCTCAAATTTTCCAGAAAACGGTTGCCCGAATAAAGCCGCGTGGCTGTGTTTGCTATGAACACAGCAACACGGCTGTATTTAACATTAACAGAGCCACAGGGCTCTAGTACTTAGAGCTGCATGGCTATGTTCCTCAAGGGCAGAAACCCGAAAATGCCCCGATAGGCTAAAAGCAATCCGTTTTTCATTTCTCCATTCTGATTATGATCTAGTTCGGTCAAAAGTATCCGTGCATTGTAAAATTTTGGTTTTCGAATTTCTGATTACGCGAATACATGGTTTTCAGTTTCCTGGATTTTTGTTTTTCAGAAATTCGAGATTGTTCGATCCAAAACGGATCCATAGTCCAGCATCAGTGGACTCTCGGCTTCTACGGAAATCCCTAGGAAACCCTGAAAATGAGCAAAACGGTATTTTCAAAATGATAAAACCATTTTTTGGGTTTTGGATGTTATAGTCACATGGCTATAATTGCTAGAGCTGCATGGCTCTAACTACAGTCCTACGCCTGTAGTCTCTAGAAAGAGATAGAATTACAAAACGACCCGTACGGACGTCGTCGTGCAATGCTGTCTTTAGATTCAAACTGTTTTTAGCGTGTTTACTGGTTTTGGACCTTAGATGAATGTTGGAATTAGGAAACCTACACGGACGGATCTCCGAGTTTGGGGATAATAGACCCGCTAAAAAGGGAAAATTTGCATGTAACCGAGCCAATTGTTATCCAAAAAATAGTTTTTCAGCACAAAAACTTACAGGGAGTTTCAAAATCGTTTTTCAGGTCTAGTCGGGCCAACTGGTCGAGTCGGTCAGGCTACCCTCTAAATGCATGCCCTCGTTCCAAAAAATCCCAATTCTGTCTTATGTGAATCCTATCTATGTTTGTGCGATAATTGTGCTAACCGTCTGTTTTACAGCTTTTAATTTTTCCTTATTTTCATTTTTGGATGTAATTAATAGATTGATTCGTGTATTTTAGGCTATTGTAATTTTTAGATTCTCGTATATTCTAGGCATTTGCAATGTGAGGATAAGAGTTTTTATTCTTTATTCAATTTGGTTGTATAAGCAGCCTCTACTTTTTATTCTTTTAACTGCTTGGATGTATGGTTTATTTATTTTGCAATTTATTCTTGTCATTCGCTTGAGTATGGGCTAAACAAACACAAAAATGGATAGAGAAAGATAACAAAGCGAATAAAATATGGTAATATGAACTGCAAAATGAAAGTAAGCTTGAGGTTGAGTATAAATCTCTGTACCAGAATTTCCAGAATGAGCTAATCCGGGTGGCGACTCTGTCACTGATCTTGGAATTTAAGTTTCAAGGTCTTTAAGTTAATAAAATTAGAAGAGGTTTTTTTACAAAAAGGGGTTTCCAAATAAATCAACGGTTTTCCTAAAACAAGACAATTAAACCCTATTTTCCAAAACCCAAAATGCCATTCTTATTCTCAGATTCCTTTTCCCTAGTTCGCTTCACCGCGTTTCACTTTTAGGTCTTCCGCTCACAGGATCATACAGTGTAGAAGTGTCCTGACTGCTTGCTGATAGGTCACCCCAGCATTCTTTAACCCAAAAGGCATGACTCTGTAGCAATAAACCCCCCACTCCGTGATGAAGGCCGTTTTTATTTTGTCAACCACATTCATCAGAATCTGGTTGTACCCCAAGAACCCATCTATGAATAAGTACATCGCTGCCCTAGTGGCATTGTCAATCAGAACATCAATGTGAGGAAGCAAGAAGTCGTCCTTAGGAGATGCCTTATTCAGATCCCTGTAATCCACACAAACCCTGACTCGACCATCTTTCTTCGCAACCGGTACGATGTTAGCCAACCATTCCGGATACTCTACCACTTCTAGGAATTTGGCCTTTATCTTCTTGGCCACTTCTTCCTTAACCTTTTAAGCCCATTCTGGTAGAAGTCTTCTGAGCTTCTAGTTAATCGGCTTCATCTTCGGATCTGTCGGGATTTTATGTTTTGCAATCTCTCTGTCAACCCCAGGCATGTCGTCGTAGGACCAAGCCAGGCTTTGACATGTTTTTGCAAAATTTTCACAAGTTCTTTTCTCTCATCAGCCATGAGGTCTTTCGAGATGGATACCATCTTTGGATTATTATCTGTCCCTAGGTTCATTTCATGCAATGATGCATCATGTATGCTAAAGACATTAAATGAATGTTTGTATGTATGCACAGTTCCATCCGAAAAAATATCACACAAGTAAGCAAAATCAGATTTTATTGCATTAAAGGCCTTGTATGCAGAATTGTTCACATCATCAATTGAAAAATTTTAATACATTAGAAAAACTTCCATCCTCCATATGCGGAGGGTCTTCATCAGCGGCAGCACAGTTGAACTCTTCGAACAGGTACCCAAGGTCATCTTCCAGATCTTCCTTTTGCTCCGCAGGCAGCTCCTCTTTAAGTGTTTCGGCTCTTCATGTGTCCTCCCAACATATGGCTCTTTCTTCTCTGAACCCTTGCTCGGCTTCATCAGAGTGGACAATGCCCTAGTGATGGCTTCCATAGCCACTTCAATCTCACTTCTCACTATGTTAGTCTTCTCTAAGGCTTCCCCCTAATCCCTAAATTCAACTCTAACTTAGTCAACTGTTTTTTGACTCAGAATTTCCTTGCCTTTGTCTCCGGTTCCGGTTCGCAGCATACTCACAACAGGCTCGATTCCATACTTGCTGAAATCAACAATATCAGCAAAAATCTCAAACCCCGGGAGCTGGCCTCCCTCAACAACTACCGGCTCAGGAGTCCCATTATAGACTGATTCAGAGGCTCGAACAAAGGTGTCCATCAAGTTCATGTTTCCTCTCTTGTTTAGCCTTCCCCTCTTGATAACCAAGCCCCAATTGGTGGTACTTGCCGGCCTCAATATTAAACTCAGGGATACCTTGCTGCTTGGCCCCTAACCCTTTTCCAGGCTTATAGTTCTGCTTGGCAAAGTACTTACGAATCCATTCTAGAAATTTCAGCTTATCAGTAACCACTGCCACTTGAAAACCAGTCATTGGCTACTCAGTAGCACTCAAGGCAGCCACAACAGAAGGTTCATCCGCTTCAACAGTCACCACCTTCCTTTCAATTAAAAACTTTAACTTTTGATGCAAGGTCAAGGGCACTCCTCCTAGGGCATGGAACCATGGCCTTGCCAAGAACAGAGAGAAGGTGACAGGATCACTATGAACAGCACCTTTGACTTAACTTCCCCCACCTTGACTTTAGCTTCAAAAGTCCCAAGCACAGTTCTTTTGCTATCGTCATATGCCCTAATTACAGTGTTGGATTGGCAAAGAGCTTTTATACTCATCCACAAATAGGGCAGGATCTGGGCGGGGCAAATGTTTAAGACTGAGCCGTCATCCACCATTACGCTCGGCATAATTGTATCCATGACTTCAACCTTCAGGTATAGAGCCCTATTGTGATTGACCCCTTCAGGTGGGAGGTCCTCAACCCCAAAACCGATCTCGGGGGCTCTATTGGTTTTCAAATCCAATCCCTTGATCATTACACATACCAGACATAATGGGATTGGCCTCCATCTCCATTAACTGCTTAACCACCGCCTTACAGTGCCTCTTTGACTCCATAAGTAAGTGCCAAACACTGGCATGAGCTGTCCTTTTCAGTTAGTCTACTACCGTATCTTCCTCTTTGGCCATTAGAGATGATCAGGTAGCATCATTCTACATAGGTGTGGTATTCCTTCTCGGGGGTGCCAGAGGTGGTACATTAGCGGGTTGATAAACCCTTCCCTCCTTGTAATGTGCATCACCGACCCATCTTTCTCAATCACGGTTCCCCTTCTCATCTCCATCAGATAAACTGGCTTCGACTCTTGGATCTCAAAATCCTCATACTCATCATCCACTTCGATCTCATCCAAATTGATGGGACCTGCCTTATTCCTCACTGCCAATGTCTGCTCTTCGACTACCTCCGCCTCTTTTTCACTTTCCACTAATACAGCTCGCACGCTTAGATTTGCTTTGATGATCTGAGTGAATACATAATTAGTCGACAGACCAGACTGCACCATATTCACTTGACTTCTAAAAGTAGGGAGTGGATTCTTCTGCATGCTTAGCTTCAGAGTTGCCTCAATAATCTTGCCATCAATGACCAACTGCTTGATGTCCTTAATCAGCTGGGTGCACTCATTCGTATGGTGACTCGTCATCACATGTTAAGAGCAAAAATTTTCTCTATCTACCTCAGCTGGAGGCAAGAACGTGCTCAGACTTTGCAACAGCCCAGCCTTTCTACACTTGGTGAAAATCCGACTTGCTAACTCGGCCCATGGACTGGTAACTCTCTGAGGAGTCTGTCTTCCTCGGTTCACAGCAGCCACCTCTGCCTTATGCACTTCAATAAAGGCTGCTTTCGGCGTCATCTTGGAACTAGACCCGACCGCGGTAGTCTTAAAACTACTACCTTTGTATCCTTGGGAGTACCCCGGGGTTACTTCTATAGGAGCCCGAACTCTGTCTACCCCTCTGCTCCTCTTCTTCGTATCGTTCGATACGTTTAGCAAATTCGACCACCTCATTGAAGGAGTGGAACCTTTTCAGCTTCATCTTGTCTTTGTACTGGGGTAGACTATCATCCACCAGCTTTACAATCAGCGACTCTAACTTCGGTGGCCCATCCACCAGAACCTACATATCCATCCACTGTTTGTAGTAACCTGGGAAAGACTCATTCGGCTTCTGGAGGATCCTTTCCAGATCTTTAAGAGTTGTTTCTACCTAGGTGTTGTTAGCATACTACTTCACAAAAGCATCAGATAGGTCCTCCCAAGTAGAACGGGTGTACAGGGGCATTTTCATGTACCACTTTGCCACAACACCCCTCAAAGTAGTCGGAAATAGGTTCAAGAGATGACCTTCCTGAGCCCTATACTAGTCATCAGCCTCACGTAACTATCCAAATGGGCTTCTGGTGGGCCCTCCCCAATGTAAGGAGGAAGATAGGGCATGTGAAAACCAACTGGAAGCTGCTCTTCTCCACCGGCCATCAAAGTAGCAGGGTCGACGCATCGAATGGGATTATAGTGCACCATCTCCTTCAGCTTAGGTAGTATGGCTTCAATATCAGACAATTTCTGATTGAGACGCTTCTCCACCACAGTCTCAATCGAGGCTTCTTTTGCCTTCTCAAAGGCCTCACCTTCTTCAGATTGATGGTTGGGTTCCATATGGTTGACGACTCCATTCGTCGCCTGGACAAACTATTGTTCTCCACTTTCAACTGAAGTCTGAGTCGATGGAACAGTCTAAACAGGGGTAGCGTTCATTACCGCCTGCATTTGTGTTGGAAATGCCCTAGTCCCGAGGCATTGGTCCTTGTGTTTGTATAATACATTTGTACATTAATGTAAACTTTATGTATTATACAATTTGTGTCAAGGAAATAAAGGCATTAATCTATTTATTATATGTCTTGTGCTATATTTTAAATAGAGTATCCATTGGACATATCCATATCCACGTTGTCAAGTGTGAGGCACTTGGCAGTAAGATCGTGGATAGGGAAAACGATATGGCCATAAAGTCATCCGTAGTCTGTTCCAATCATGGGAATGAATGGAACTAAAGACTATCATTAGCCTGGTTGTATGGCGGTGTCTTACCGGTCATAGAACATGGAATGTCAACCAGGTTAAGGGGTACATGCAAAAAGGGCATGGTACTGGATTGATCCACTCAACGGGAATCTACATGGTATAGTATCACAAATGATTCTCGAGTAGTACTTGTATAAGTCCTTCGACCGGACCATATGATGGTGTTGCATGTGAAGTGGCACACTTTGGTGTACGCCTAACGGGCCTGTAAAAGGGTTCCAAGTATGGGTACGTTCGGGTGTGTTAGTAAACATGGCAGTGCTATGGATATGCAGAAGGGAATGTCACTCAGTGATTCACTGAGACGATATCACTGGCCTCTTGAAGAATGTTACTGATAAGTGTGCGGCCGCACCCAAACAAGATTGGATCTTGTCTGTGATCATCAGTTCATTCGGTATCAAGTAAAGGTCCAGACACAAAGAGGGTGATACTTCTATGCCTCTGTGTTGGACACCGATATCAGCGACATGGGATCTACAAGTTCAAACTACAGGGTTACGTTTTCAGTTTGACTGCTTACTCCGTCTTAATTGGGGGCTACAGTGGCTTGCTAGAGCCCGCCTGTAGTCCGTGGGCCTTGGCCCACTGCCAACATAAAGACGGGCCCATCAGATCGTACACATTAAACGTCTGGACTTTAACTAGTCGGATTAAGTGTGTACTTGGAGTATACACGTTTGAAGAGAGAGAGACTTATTAATTATATTATATAAGTCAATTGGATTGATCAATATGTTATAATTAATATTTATTTTGGCCTTCGCTTAATTAATTCAATGAATTAATTTATGAGATTATTTCCTAGGTGGAAATATTATTACATGTATAGGTTTACATGTATTTCATTTTATGTATGTCAAATTTAATCCATTGATTAAATTAATAGGTCAAATGAATTTTAATTTAATGTATGTAATATATTATGGTATAATATATAAGCATACATGGTTTATTAAAGTTGCATTTGAAATTAATTCAATCAAAGGATGTTAAATTGGGCTTAGGCTTAAAATGAAAAATGCCCACATGGAGTGGGATTTGTATGGCCAAAATTCATGGGGTTTAAGATGACTCATTTGTTGGACAAAAGAGAGGATGTAAATGTTAAGTCATGGAATACTTTTGGGGTGGCAAAGTTGGACTTTGCCTCTTGGATATTTTGGTTCATTCTTATGGTAAGAATGGAATAAAATCAAATCATCCCACCATCTTTTCTTCTAGCTTGGCCGAATAAATAAGGCAAGTGGTGAGTCATTTTGTTGAAAAAATTGAATAATGAAAAGTGATGACTCATGGTGTGAGTCATAGGTTGAAAATTGGAAAGCAAAGTTGAACTTTGTTTATTTTTCAACTCATCCTTTTGTTTCTTTTGATAATGACTTGAAATAAATGGATGGATGACTTTTCTTCTCATTTTTGGTTGTTGTTTTGGCCGCCCATGTGATGGAATATTTTGTGGAAAAATAGTTTTTCACTTAATAAGATATTTGCCCACTTTGATTAAAGGTATTCTTTTGAAAGGATGGAAAAATACTTGAACAAGATGGTTTTCTTTTCCTTAGAAAAGAAATATTGTGGGCAGCCATTACACTTTGCTTGGCCGCCCCTCTCTTCTCTTTTTCTCCCTCTCTTCATATAATCTGGGTCGCTAGCATGGGTTGGGTCCAAGAGCCGTTCGTGTACGTGACGTTGGAGGGAGGCTACTTTGGCTCCTGCAGTCTGCATCCGTCTCTTAGAGAGACTTTGAGGTAAGTTTTTTGAAACTCTCCTTTTATGCTTTAAGTTTTTGATTTCCACATCTTAAGCTCCTGGGCCGGATTCGAGGAAATCGATGCGTATTTCCGCTTTTATCGGTCGGTTTCCCGTGATGAATCCCAAAAGTGGTATCAGAGCGGGCTTTTGATCCGTAGAAATCTTTAACTTGGCGGATCCCGTGTTTTAAAATTGGAGATTTTGTGGACGGGATTCTTTTGGTTTCGGGTTTGTGATTTTGCCCGTTGAATTTTGCAAATGGAAAATCATGTTGCATATGGTATATGCTTGGTTTTTATTTTCTATTTGTGATTTTCTAGTTTATGGAATTTTATTTTGCATATTTGTTTTATGCTATATTTAATTTTCATTGTTGAATTTTATTTCTTGGTGATTTAATTTCATGTTGCTATTTTTTTCGGAAAAATCACGGACCGGTTCGGGTCGAAACGGGGGCAGCAGCCACTGCCTGCGGCGCTGGGCGCCACTGGCAGTAGCCGCTGCGCGGCGGGCCGGGCCCGAATTTGGATTTCGAGGGATTTTTTTTTTGGGCCGGGCCGGGTTTTAAAATTTTAATTAATTATAAAAATTTTGCGTGTTTATATTTTGGTAATTTTATGCGCGTGGGGTTTTAAAATTTTATTTGGTTTTAAAATTGTGCGTGTTTAATTTTGGAAATTTTATGCCCATGTTTTATGAATGATTTAATTTTCGTTCATGCGATATTTATTTTGGAAATAAATACGGTTAATTGAAATTGGTTCGGGTTTTCTTGGCACGATTACGCGGACGGCTAACTTTGGAATTCATGGTTTCCCAAATGGATTGGGAGCAATTTTGCCTGGGTTGGAGGCCCAAAGCCCGCACGGGTTTAGAACCATGATCGGCCAAACTTTGGCGATTTCAAAATAATGGCAACGGATATATATGAAATGGGATTAATTCATGCATTTAACATGTTTATAAATTGTATGTATTGGTTTACATGGATGTATGATTAAATGCATGAATGGATGTTTTGGGCCTTATTTATTTGGGTTGTAATATTCTTTTGGTAAATACGGCCTGCGCGCTGTTTTTCTTTTTATGTAATTTTATTTTATTTGTTTATTATGATATTATGTAAAGAAGAAGCCGATTGGATTGGCGTGCTAGAAGGATGAGGATGCGGCCCACCTGATGTCATTCTAGTATAGGTTTACTAAAATTATATTAGGATGTAACTTTTGGCCCAAAGCATTTCATTTTTATTTAATTATGCTTTATTTATTTACATGTGAGAATGTATGTACAAACCCAATTTCACCCGCCTATGCATCTAAGCCGTTATTAATTGAATCTAATAACCACAAGGTAATTACTAAGTCTCTTAAAAGTGCTTCCCTCATTCAAAACCTACTCGAAGTGGGGATGGGCCAGTTGTAGACCAGCCCTCGCTGGATGCGCTGGAGCATCGTCATTTTGTATTGGGTTGGAGTATTGGTTACTCTGACACTTGGATGGAGGTTTGGACTTAGCGTGGGTAGTAGGATGTTCCTGGCCCTAAGCACAGATGGGTAAGTGCCAACAGACCCATCAAACCGAGAGTCCCTAGGTGGGGATTGGACGGCGTTCCTACCTAAAAATTGGGGTATAGTTGTTCCAGGCCCTCGTCTGGCTATATCTTTATATAAATATGGATCTCGGCCCATGAGGCCAACAACTCGAGTTAATTAATAACACGATTCATTATTAATTATAATATGGGAAGAACATGTTAAGTCCTTTATTAACACTCGTAATTTTCTATGTAGAAACCAATGACTACGAATGATATTTTATAACTGCGATCTTTCTTGGAATGGGACAAGCTTTCTGGCCCTAACTTTTGGGACTGGTCCATGAACTTAAAGAAAGTTCTAAGACAAGAGTCTAAAGAGTATGTGCTCGAAAAGCCTGTACCGGCTGTGCCAACGGGAAGTAATCCACCGGCTGCCCAGCTGGAGGAATACTTGGCACATGTAAAAGATAACCGGGATGTGACATGCCTGATGTTGGCTAGTATGGTTCCTGAATTGCAAAAGCAGTTCTTGGATCATCAGGCCTTTTCTATAATGACAACTCTTAACGAGATGTTTTATGAGCAAGCTTATCAGGAAAGGTACCTGATCCACAAGGCATTCCGCAGCTGTAAGATGGGAGCCGGGACATCTGTGAGTGCACACGTGCACAAGATGAAGGGCTATCTAGATAATTTAGCCCATCTCGGAACTCCTATCTCACGGGGACTGGCGGTTAGCACGATCCTGGATTCTTTACCGGATTCTTATGATCAATTCATCCTAAACTTTTACAAGCAAGGGATGGACCGTACTGTTAGTGAGCTGCATTGGATGCTTGAGCTCGCTGAACTCTCGATCAAAAAGAATCCACCGGTACTTGAGGTTAACAAGGGGAAACCTCCTTTTGCTAAAGGCAAGGCCAAGGCTAAGGAAGCCAAGGCTAAAAAGGCTAAAGCCCAGCCCAAGGCCCGTTCCAAGGATGTCTGCTTCGGTTGTAAGTAGGCTGGACATTGGAAAAGATCATGTCCCAAGCTTTTGGGAGAGAAAAGGAAGACGCAGGGCGTGTCTTCATCAGGTATATATGTCATAGACATTAACCTCTGTTTCAACATCTTATGTATTGGATACTAGATGTGGTTCTCACATTTGTAGTAATGTGCAGGGACTTAAGAACAGGAGATCACTGGGATCGGGACAAGTGGACTTGCGGGTCAGAAATGGAGCAAGGGTTGCTGCCATAGAGATCAGTAGGACCAGCTTATGATGCCTAGTAGATTAGTTTTGTTACTGAAAATATGTTATTTTGTACCTGTTTTGTACAGGAATATTATTTCTGTTTCAGTTTTTGGATATTTCTGGATGTACATTTACTATTGGTAATAGTAAAAAGGGTTTATCTAGAAAAGAATTATTTTATGGAGTAGCTCTGTTAAATAATGTCTTTTATATCCTGGGTCTAAATGAAACTAATCATGTCTATAATATACATACTTAAAGGGTTAAGCCTAACAAACTTAATCCGGTTTACCTTTGGCATTGTCATTTAGGCAACATAAACAAGAAGCGCATAGCTAGGCTTCACATAGCTTGAATCCTAGGATCATTTGACATGGAGTCACTTGATATATGCGAGTCTTGCTTATAAGGTAAAATGACTAAAGAACCTTTTAGCAAAGAAGCTAAAAGGGTCGCTAGCTTATTGGACCTAATGCATTGAGATGTATATGGACCGACAAGCATAGCAACTAAGGGTGAACATCTATACTTCGTATCCTTTACAGACGATTTCATCAGAAATGGCTATGCCTATGTAATGACATATAAGTCTGAGACCCTTGATAGGTTCGAGGGATTGAGGAACGAAGTACAGAACTAACTAGGCAGAAATATCAAAGCCTTTCGGTTGGACCGAGGTGGTGAGCATATAAGCCTATAGTTTGACTCATTTTGAGTGAGCATGGAATAGTTCCACATCTCACTCCTCCGGGAACACCACAATGGAATGAGGTGTCCGAACGGAGGAATAGGACCCTGTCAGACATGGTCCGCTCAAACGATAAGTCATGCCTCTCTCCCAATAAGTTTTTTTAATGGATACGCTCTTGATACAATGGCTCTCAATTTCAATTATACTCCGACTAAGGATTTTGAAAAGACCCCATTTGGAATATGGATGGGCAAGGTGCCTAAATGTGTCTTTCTTATGGATTTGGGGTTGTTATGCACAAGTCAAGAAATTGACTGTGAGCAAAACTAGCACCCAAAACCGACTAATGCCTGTTTGTGAGCTTCCCTAGGGAAACCAAAGGGTATTACTTCTACGACCCCGCTGAGAACAAGGTGTTCATGGCTCGAAAGGTGGTCCTTCTTGAAAAGGGGTTTCTTTCCAAGAAAGACAGTGGGAGCGATATTGAACTCAGGGAAGTTCAAAGCTCAGAAACTCCTGAAAAGGATAACTCGGAGACCAGGGTGAAGCTTCCAAAAAGGGAAGCACCAGCCCAGGTCACACAAGGACCTAAAAGGTCTGGTAGGGATCATCAGGAACATGAGAAACATCGGTTTTTGTTTCTAATGATTACGCTCTTTTTGTCTTGGATGAAGAGGAGCTCAAAACCTACTAGTAGGCTATAGCTAGCCCACTGTCTGCCATGGTGGTGGATTTGCAATCTATGTATGATAATCAGGTTTGGAACCTGGTTGATTCACCTCCAGGTGCAAAGGTAATAGGTTGCAAGTGGTGCTATAAGCTATAGGCCGACAATACCTTTAAGGGTGTGTATAAGAAGTTTAGTGGGAGCATAGTAATTCTCCTGGTATTACAAATGGATGGCATCCTTCTAATTGGAAGTGACATACCAACACTGCAAGGGTTTAGCAATGGTTGTGTAAGTGCTTCGCAATGAAGGACTTAGGCGAAGCTGAGATGATCCTAGGGATCAGGATCTACAGGGTTAGATCCAATCGGCTTCTAGGCCTAAGTCAGGCCAAGTACATAGACATAGTTCTGAAAAGATTCAGCATGGACCAGGCTAAGAGAGGTTTCTTGCCAATGGGTCATGAGCTGAAACTTAGCAAGAAGTACTGTCCTAAGACAAGGCAGGATAGGGAGAACATAAATTGGTTCTATATGCTTTAAGCTATAGGATCAATCATGTACTCCATGCTATGTACAAGACCTGATGTCGGCTTTGCACTAAGTATGATGAGCCGGATCCTGAATGAATCACAGATAGGCTGTCAAAGCAATCCTAAAGTACCTTAACCAGACTAAGGATAGCTGTGAGCGGACGACGCGTTTTCGACGGGACGTGGGACTCCCTTTCGGAATGGGGCACCACGATCTCGGGCGGATCCCTCCCTCGCGTGGGGTTTTTATAAATGGAAATCCGTGTTTTGGAAGATAAATGGAATTAATACATAAAAGAACCGAGACCTAAGTCTCAATGAATATTGTAGAGTCGCCACCCGGCTCAGCTCAACCGGGAAATTCTTATGTAGCTGAACCGGACGAATGGTCGCTACACTATCCAGAGATTCTGGTCCGGACAAGTCCCTTATTTCGTGTCTAATTAAAATAAATATTGCCAATGTTCCCAAATGGTATTTCAAAATCTAAAGTCCATTTTATTGAATATAAAAGGCATACAGCGCGCATACAAAATATTTAATACAAACATAAAGAAAAGAAATAAATATTAACCGGCTTACAACCAAATCGAATGGAAAAATGAAAACTCTCGCCTCACTTGTACAATCGCCTAGAATACACAAAAATCTAAAAATATTTACAACCGCCTAAATACACAATTAATTCTATTAAATTACATCCAAAATGAAAATAAAAAGAATTTAAAACCTGCAAAACAGAGGGTTAGCACAATATATACAACACGCCACAATTAGGACTCAAATAGACAGAATGGGAAATCAGGAATTGGGGGCATGCATTTAGGGGGTAACCGGGTTGGCTCGGCTAGCCGGCCCGGTTAGACCTGGAAAACATTTTGAAACGTCCCTGTATTTTTGGTTTTGTGGGAAAATCATTTTGAAAACAATTTTTTCGGTTCACATGCATTTTTTATATATTTAAGTGGGTCGGTTTTCAGGAGAACTGGGTCTCCGTCGTTGATTTGTTCTAAATGCAAATTTACCAGAAAATAGAATCTATGGTCGTGATGCACACAACAAAATTCATTTTGATGATTTTTGGGGTTTTCTAATAATTTTTTTTTTTGGGATTTTTACAGATAAAAGAGGAAATTCTGATTCTGGAATAATGATTACAGTCGTACGACTGTAGTTTACAGTCGTGCGACTGTAATCGGTCCAGGACCAGAATTTCAGCAAAAACTCATTTTGAGTTAAAAACGAAAAAGAAATATCCTGGAAATTAAGAACAGTCGTACGACTGTATATACAATCGTACGACTGTTCATGAAAACTAAGAACAGTCGTACGACTGTTCTTAACTTCCAGGAACAGAAATACGAAAAATACAGCAAAAAGGCACAAAACTCACTTCAAACACCCAGAAAGCGAGAAAAAAAGTAAGGAAAAGAAGTAAGAAAAGTGAGTTTTTTTTGTGGTTTTCTTTTTCTCTCTCTTCTCTTTCTCTCTCTAAGTTTTCTTTTCACCAGAAATCTCCTCTCCTCCCTTCCTTCTTCTTTTTTCCTCTTTTTATCTCTCTTTTTTTTGCTTGCTTGTTGCAGAGCCGGAGCAATTAATGCTCAAACTCTCTCTCCTCCATTTCTGCTGCAGAGGTATGGTCCTCTGCAGATTTTTCGACATTACAGTCGTACGACTGTAACAATAGTTGTACGACTCTCTTTCTCTTTTTTTTTTTTTTTTTTTTTTTAAAATTCCGGCGCTTACATCTGCCCCTCGCGTGATCAAATTCACCACCTGAACTTAGTCTGGGGTAGATGATGTGAATTTGAGAAACGCGACTCAAAGCGCCGCAGACACAGGAAAGAACCTCCGTTGAAATAAGCCGATATCAGGTCTAGGTCACCTGAGGTCATACTGGTGACGAAATAAGCCGATATCAGGTTTAGGCTACCCAAGGCAAAGCTGATGAGGAAATAAGCCGATATCAGGTTTAGGTTACCCGAGCCAAAGCTGATGAGGAAATAAGCCGATATCAGGTTTAGGTTACCCGAGGCAAAGCTGATGAGGAAATAAGCCGATATCAGGTTTAGGTTACCCGAGGCAAAGCTGATGAGGAAATAAGCCGATATCAGGTTTAGGATACCCGAGGCAAAGCTGATGAGGAAATAAGCCGATATCAGGTTTAGGTTACCCGAGGCAAGGTCGATGAGGAAATAAGCCGATATCAGGTTTAGGTTACCCGAGGCAAAGCTGATGAGGAAATAAGCCGATATCAGGTCTATGTTACCCGAGGCGAAATTGATGAAGAGATTAGCCGATATCAGGTCTATGTTACCCGAGGCGATGCTGGAGACGAGATTAGCCGATACCGGGTCTATGTTACCCGAGGCGAACTTTACTGGGGAGATAGATGAAGCTGATCTGGGCCGATGCCGAGTCTACATTACTCGAGGCGAATCTGCTAGGGGACTTGGATGATAGAGTGGGTCTGAGCCGATACCAAGCTTACATGACTCGAGGCGGACTCACTAGAGAAAGTTGAGATAATGGAGCGGACCTGGGCCGATACCGAGTTTACATTACTCGAGGCGGATCTGCTGACTTGTTGAGGATATTGAGCTGGGGATGAATTCCTGCACTTAAAATGGCAAGTCTTCGTTCCTTGATCGAGAGATTTTTAAACAAAAATTTTTGCCCCTTCGATCAAGAATGAAGACTAGCCGGAGATAAGTAATTGATGTATGCAATGTATGGATGCATGATGATGTATATGTACATGTATGTATTTTCTGTTATTATACGTTTCTGCCTTCCGCTGGGGAGATATGTTGTGCCCCTGGCTGATTTTACTTTTCTTGGGGCATTGTTTGGTGATTATTGACGGAGTGAGGTGATTACTGGGGGAATGATCATAATATTCCTTGTAGAGATTCCGCTGGGGAAGAGTGTGACAGCTTGACTGGGGAAACAATTGTGGTGTTCTTTGTGTAGACTACACTGAGGAGTAACATGGCAACTTTGCGGAGAAGTAATTGATAGTGTCCTTTATGTAGACTCCGCTGGAGAATAGTGTGGGAAACTCCGCTGGAGAGTGATGTGACGAATTCTGCGGGGGATACTGAGGATGTTCTGTTTTTCCTGCTCCGTGGGAAGTTATGAGTTTTCTTTTTTTTTCTTTTTTTTTTTTTTGCCTGGGTAGCCCAAATCAGGCTTCCAGCCCAGCGAGCCGCTCTAACTTTTGCCTAAGGCGCCT
Organism: Euphorbia tirucalli; assembly: GCA_039660915.1. Taxonomy (NCBI): domain Eukaryota; kingdom Viridiplantae; phylum Streptophyta; class Magnoliopsida; order Malpighiales; family Euphorbiaceae; genus Euphorbia; species Euphorbia tirucalli. Next base: position 54,595,203 of record CM077639.1, on the reverse strand, counting down.
TTTCGGTTTTCGCCTTAGCGAGCTTTTCATATGCCCTACCTTTTGCCTAAACTGCCCGATATGGGTTTTCAACTTAGCGGGCCACTCTAATTTTTGCCTGAGGCGCCTTTTCGGTTTTCACCTCAGCGAGCATTTTTTTTTTTTTTATGGCGCTCTGACCCTTTATTGCTCGTCTGGGAAGATGAACTAGACTTTAGAGGATGATAAGAGATTTTAAATTGCATGTATTTGATACATTTTCATTTGTCAAATAATGCGACGATATTGATCGGTTGAATGCAAAGTGTCTTCTTTGAATGTGTGTTTATGCAAGACAACTTTGTTTGTGCATTTGTCATAACCATGCAAATATATTTAAACAAACACTTCACTCTATTGATGAAGTCAAAATGAGTACATTTGAAACAAGTTGATTCCTAAATGATACACATTTCACATTAAGCCAGGATCCGTCACCAGTCGTCCTTTTCAGATTTTCCGACTGATTATTTTCTCTCGTGTCTTAACTTTTGCCTAGACCGCTCTTTTCGAGTTTTCAGCCTAGCAGACCTATTTTTTTTTTTTTATGCATGATAAAGCTTTAGCCTGTCTTGGTTGATCGGGTTGGTGAACTCGTTTCCATCCATGTCCATGATGCTGATAGCGCCTTTTGATAACACCTTCTTCACCACATAGGGTCCTTCCCAGTTAGGTCTGAACTTGCCCCTAACATCAACATTTGAAGGCCTTAGTTGCTTTAGAACCAAATCTCCTGCTTTCAACTGCCGCTTGGAGTATTTCACATTTCGATTATAGGCTCTAGCCATTCTGCGCTGATACATCTGCAGGTGATCCAGTGCTTTTAGTCGCCTTTCATCTAGTGCAGCCAGCTGCTCATATCTAGCTTGAACCCATTCAGTCTCTGGCAATTGAGCTTCCAGGGCAACTCTGAGCGACTTGAGTTCTATCTCCACTGGCAACACTGCTTCCATTCCATATACCAAGGCATAAGGAGTTTCTCCTGTCGGTGTTCTGACACTGGTCCTGTAACCCCAAAGAGCGTAAGGCAGTTTATCAGCCCAATCCCTGTAAGTAGTTACCATCTTTGATAAGATCTTCTTTATTGCCTTGTTAGCTGCTTCTACTGCACCATTAGCCTGAGGTCTGTATGGGGAAGACTTATGATGTTCAATACCATGTTCTGCAAATAGCTCAGCCATTGCCCCTTGAAACTGTACTCCATTGTCTGTTACTATGTGGTGAGGAATCCCATACCGAGTGAAGATATTTCTCTGAATGAACTTGACCATGTGCTTGGCTGTAACATTAGTGAAGGATTCCGCTTCGACCCATTTGGAGAAATAGTCAACTGCCACAACTATGAACCTATGCCCATTAGACGCAGCTGGATGAATTTCACCAATCATGTCTATCCCCCATGCTGAAAACGGCCAAGGAGACGCTAAGTTCTGAAGTTCAAGTGGAGGAAGATGACTAATGTCTGCATAGATCTGACATTCATGGCATCTCTTCACTTTTCTTATACAATCTGCTTGCATCATCATCCAGAAGTAGCCTTGTCTCATGATCTTCCTAGCCATGGCAAGTCCATTCATATGCGGCCCACAGGATCCTGCATGTACTTGCTGCATCACTTCTTCTGCTTCTTGTTCTGTTAGACACCTTAAAAGAACTCCATGTGCTGTTCTCTTATACAATTTGTCCTCGAAGATTCTGAACTGACTAGCCAATTTTCTCAGTGTCAACTTATCAGCAGCACTGGCCTCTTCTGGGTACTTCCCCTCCTTAACATACCGGTAAATGTTTAAGAACCATGGCTTTTCTTCGGCTGATAATTCCATTACTTCATGCACTTCGAAGCAAGGATGTCTGGAAGTGGCTATGACCAGTGGTTGAACTTGTGTCTCTTCTGGATTTTCCCACATGGAGGACAAAGTTGCTAATGCATCAGCCATCTTATTCTCATCCCTGGGGACATGTCTGAATTCACACTGGCCGAATAAACCCTTTCTGAACTGTAGCAGCTCCAAATAAGGTCGTAAGGCTTCTTCTTTTAATTCCCACTCACCCTGAGCCTGCCTGATCACTAGAAGTGAGTCTCCAACAATCAGGACGTCATTTGCCCCTAGTGTTAGCAAAGCTTCCATCCCAAATAGGCATGCTTCATACTCTGCCCCGTTATTGGTTATGGGAAAATTCAACCTCTTGGATAAGGGAATGACCTCACCATCTGGCGTTGCTATAAGTACTCTAATTCCAGCGCCCTTTCTATTCACTGCCCCATCGAAGCACATGACCCACCTTTTCACTTCCACCACGGCTAACTGCTCATCAGGGAATTCCAGGTTCTCTGTATAATCTGATTCTAGGGGCTGGTTTGCCAGAAACTCTGCCACGGCTCGCCCTTTAATGGTTTTCTTCGTGATGTACTCGATGTCGAATTCAGACAAAAGTAACAACCACCTGGACAGCTTCCCAACCAATGCCGGTGCTTCATAGAGATACTTCATTGGATCCACTTTAGCCACAGCTTGTATCTTGTAGGATTGGAAATAGTGGCACAACTTCTTGATCAACCAAATCATCGCCACACATGTCTTTTCCACCAGTGTGTACTTGGTTTCATACTCCAACAGCTTTTTGCTTAGGTAGTAGATGGGATACTCCTTCTTGCCATCTTGTTCCTGTGCTAGCATTGCCCCTACAGAGGATTCTTCAACTGCTAAGTATAAAATCAGGGGCTTCCCTGAATTGGAGGACTCAACACTGGGGGCTTTACCAGGTAAGCCTTGATCTTCTCAAAGGCCAGCTGACACTTGTCATCCCACACAACCGGCTGATCTTTCTTTAATAGCTTGAAGATTGGCTCACAAGTGGAAGTTAGCTTGGCTATGAAGCGGCTGACATACTGCAAGGAACCCAGGAATGATCTGACCTCCTTTTCAGTCTTTGGAGCTGGCATGTCTTGGATGGCTTTGATTTTATCTGGGTCCATTTCTATCCCCCTCTGGCTAACCACATGGCCTAACAGCTTCCCTGATGTGACCCCGAATATGCACTTCTTGGGGTTAAGTCGCAAGTTGTACTCTCCAATGCGTGTTAGAAATCTATCCAGGATAACAGGGTGTTCCTCCCGGGTGGTTGATTTAACAAGCATATCATCGACATACACTTCAACTTCTTTATGGATCATATCATGCAACAGAGTTGTGACAGCCCTCTGATAAGTGGCACCGGCGTTCTTTAATCCAAAAGGCATCACTCTATAGCAGAAAGTACCCCATTCGGTGATGAATGACGTCTTCACCTTGTCAATTACATCCATCAGGATCTGGTTGTACCCTGAAAAGACATCCATGAAGGAGTACATTGCCGCTTTTGCTGCGCTATCAACTAGGACGTCAATATGTGGCAGTGGAAAGTTATCTTTTGGGTATGCTTTATTCAAGTCCCTGTAGTCAACGCATACTCTGACCCTTCCATCCTTTTTAGGCACGGGGACAATGTTGGCTAGCCATTCCGTATACTCCACCACTTCGAGAAACTTGGCATCTATCTGTTTGGCCACTTCTTCCTTTACCAGTGTAGCCCATTCCGGCCTTAGTCTTCTCAACTTCTGCTTTATCGGTCTGAACTTGGGGTCCGTCGGGATTTTGTGCACCGCTATTTCTGTATCTACACCCGGCATGTCTTCATACGACCAGGCAAAAGCTTTAACATGTTTTTGGAGTATTCTTATTAATTCTCTTTCTTCCTCGGATTTTAGCTCGTGTGAAATGAGTACCATTTTAGGGTATTTTCATCTGTACTTATATTGATTTCATGCAATGCAGTGTCATGTATGCTAAATATGCTTGATGGTGATTCAAATGCATGCACAGAATTGTCAGGATAAACATCACACAAGTAAGCAAACTGGGATTTCATTGCATTGAACTTATCATAGAGTACATCAGTTACATTGAAAATGGAAGAAATAGATACAACAAAATCATCTTCATCCTCCACAGGCGGAGGGCCTTGTTCTTCATCAGCTTCCATCTTCCCTTCCAGAGCACCATCCGGGACTGCAGCTTTCTCGGCCACCTGTACCTTAGCTTTCTCCATAATCTTGGCGATTTCAGCAACCACAGAGTCTAAGTTCACTTTGGCCATCAGTTCTTCGCCAAGTCCTTCCTTGGATTTCCCAAAAGCTTTGGTTAATGCAGTAGTCAAAGCTCCCGAGATCACTTCTGTAGCTTCGGCATAGGTCCCCTTTTCATTTTCTTCCTCGGCCGCCTCTATGGTTTCTGCTATCACCTCAGATGATTCTCCTTTCAAAATTTCAGATTCAGTAATTGCTTTTTCTATCATTACAGGGGCTACTGGCTCTTCCTGGCTTTTTTCAAAATCCACAACATCTGCAAAGATCTCAAAGCCAGGGTGCTCGACATTTCCAACCAGCACCGGTTCAGCTTGGCCCTTGTAAAGGCTTTCTCCCGCCTTCAGAAATGGCTTCATCATGGCCCTACCATTCTTACCCTTTTTCAGGTTCTTATGCTCGGATGACCCTTCTACATAACCAAGGCCGTACTGCTTTGACTTTCCCGAGTCGATCTTGAATTCTGGCACACCTTGCAAATTAATCCCGAGTCCCATTCCCGGGACAAAGTTCAGCTTGTACAGATATCGGGATAGCCACTCCGGCATGTAGTTCTCATAAAGGACCATAGGGGCATCTGTGGTTTCCTCCCCCTTAATGACAGCAATCTGGAATCCACCAAAAGGAACCACTCCCTCATCCACTGCAGCTACCATCGACTGGGCATCTGCCTCAACAGTCACAATCCTGCCATTCATAGGGAATTTGATCTTCTGATGCAATGTGGAAGGAACACCTCCCAAAGGATGGAACCAGGGCCTTCCAAGCAATAAGGAAAATGTGACCGGGATATCGATCACTGTGAAAACAACCATGGACTTGATGGGCCCAACTTCCACTTCCGTTTCAAAGGTCCCTATCACTGTTCTTTTAGAATCATCATACGCCCGAATGACTGTTGAGGACCTCTGCAACACTTCTTCATTCATGCCTAAAAATGGTAGCATTTTCAGTGGGCAAATATTCAGAGCTGAGCCGTCATCCACCATAACGCACGGCATCACCTTATCCATGATATAGGCTCTAATGTAAAGGGCCTTGTTATGAGCTTTTCCTTCTGCTGGTAGGTCTTTCTCAGAGAAAACAATATTAGAAGCTCCAGCATGGACTTTGTCTAGTAAGCAGCACATAGCCTCTGGTGAAGCTATGGGGGAGACTTCAATTTCTGATAGCTTCTTCACTAAAGCCTCCCTATGCTCTTTGGAGGTCATAAGCAAGTGCCACAAACTGGCTTGTGCAGGAGTCTTCTTGAGTTGGGAAATGACCAAGTCTTCTTTCTCGACTCTTTCCGGTGCCGAAGTTCTGCCCGACCCATTTATATGTGCTTTATCTTTCGTCTGATCCGCCAGCTGATATACCCTTCCACTTCGGGTCACATGCTGCACTTCCGAAATCTTCAGTTTTTCAACAACTGGAAGTTTGACTGCTTCTCTTTTGTCAAATTCCTCGTACTCATCTTCGGAGTCAAGGTCATCCAGACTTATGGGTTTGATCTCCTTACACCCGTCTTCCTTCTCACACTCGGGTTTCTCTTCAGGTTCCCCTACCACCACTGCCTGAATCGTAGGATTCGCTTGCAGAACTTGGGCAAATATAAAGTTAGCCGGCAATCCCGACTGAACCATGTTAACCCGCTTCTCGAATGCTGGTAGTGGGTTAGTTTTAGTGCTAGGTTTAGGTGGTTCTTGCAGCTTTCCCTCGTCGATAAGCTTCTGGATAGCATCCTTTAGCTTATAGCAGTTATTGGTCCGGTGGCCTGTCACCACATGATAAGTGCAGAAGTTATCCTTGTCAGCTTCAGGTGGGAATTCAAATGGCCTCAAGGACTGTAGTAAGCCACCATTCCTACACTTGGCGAATATCTTTGCCAAAGTAAGAGTCCAGGGTGTTATGCCTTGTCCTCCAGGGCCCCTATTCTGGTTGCCTTGCTGCTGATTCACAGTAGCCACCTCTACCCGCTTCACTTCTGATGACTGCCCCTGCTTGCCACTGACACTTGAACCAGACCCACTGCCAGACCCAGCTGCTGTGGTTGATCTATACCCTGAACTATACCCTGTACTTCTTCCCCCTTTCTGACCAGCTGGCTTCTCCTCTTCATCCCTTTCTATCTTCATGGCCATGCTATAGACCTCACTAAGCTCCTTGAAGGAATGGAATTTCATGTTGTTCTTGAAGATATCTTTGCTGCCATCAATGAGCTTCTGTATAAGCTCGTCTTCATCAGGGCGATTCTTTAGGAGGATCATCTTGTTCATCCACCTCTGGTAGTATTCGTCAAAGGGCTCATTGAATTTCTGCTTCACCCTTTCCAAATCATACAGCTTCACCTGGATTTTGGTGTTGAAGCCGTAGTATTTGATGAATGCTGCTGACAATACTTCCCAGTCAGATTGCTCCTCCTCTGACAGTGAGTTATACCATCCCAAAGCACCTCCCTCCAGTGTGGTGGGGAAAAGATTAATCAATTATTGCTTTGTAGCGCCTGCTGTTAGCATAACCCGGGCATATAAATTCACATGGGCCTCCGGCGAGCCCATTCCTTTGTAAGTGGGGACTTTCGGCACTTGGAAGCCGATAGGAAATGTCTCGATGCCCCTACTGATCATGGCATCAACGTTCACCCCCTTCTTGGATTCAGCACTGATCCCGACCCCCTTCTTCAACTGGGCCATGACCTCGTCTAATTCAGAACACTTGGCTTTCATCCTCTGTTCCATAGCTGCCTCTATCTCCTGCAGCTTTTCAAGGCTAGCCGAAGTGTCACCACCGTGTTGGGATGACTCAGCTTCTTTTTCCTTCCCGGCTCCACTACCACCGGTCTCACCAGCTTCTCTAACCACTGCCCTCATCTCTTCCTTCAACATGTCGCGGAAATCCTGTGACCTGAAGAAATCTCTCAGAACATCAGCCATACTCGGTGTCTGCTCTGCCATATTCACGCCTTCCCCAGTCTCAGAATCACTATCACTCTCGACCACCCTCTGTCTCCTAGCCGCCCTTGAAGCTTGGGATCTTGTCCAAGGTCGCTCCAGTGTATTCTGCTTGGGAGTAGGTAGGAGATATTAGGGTCGTGAATGAATGACGTGATATGACATGAAAATTAAGGCATTGAACATGCTTGAGATGCATTGAGTGGAATTATGTATGGAATGATGATATGAATGGTTCCCTTTTATTATTATATTTTTTTTTCTCGAGGCATTCCGAGAACACCCAATGTTTATGCAAAAATGTCACGTATGGGCCATCACACGGACAAAACTTCGGTGCCTTTGGGGCACCTAATGAATTCGTGAAATGGTCGCGTGTATACCGGCACACGGACATAGTTTTGACGCTTTATAGGTCTATGAGATGGTATGAAATGGTCGCATGGGTCGGGCCCACAGACAAGGTCTTGATGCTTTTGAGCATATGATATGGAATGATGTTATGAGAAAGTCACGTGTAACAGGAACACGGACAAGGATTTCGGCATTCGAGGAACGCCTTTCATGATTTGGTGATTGTTACAAGCCTATATGTATACTAATCGGGCACTCGGGGAGTACCTTAAATGGTGAATTAATGTCATGAAGTGGTCGGATGTGGACCACAATGTTATATGATATTTATGATGGATGGGTATGATGTCATGAGATGCATCGTGTAAATTATTACACAAAAATGGGCCTAAGGCCGTTGTGGCTTTTATTGAATGAAATGATATTGGTGGAATGGCCGAATGCAATCCGGTGCATTGGCAAAACACGGGTAATTTTGGGTACCCGATATGTTATGAAATGGGATGGAATGGTCATGATAGGCGTCCTTGAAATGCCTCTTAATTTAATTTAATTTAAGTGAAATGTAGTGAATGAACATGTCACACAATATGCAAATGGCTGCACAAAAACGTGGGTTAGGATATATGACATACATAATGATGTTATGAATGCTATGTCAAAAATAAAATGTTAATCACACAAGTTTAATGTTATTGCTGAAAAAGAAACCGTTAGTATGGATGACAAGCGAATGAATTAATGTTTTACACACAAAATAAAATGCAAAATGGCTGCATAAAAAATGTGGGTTAGTATCACACAAAGATGTTTGTGTATGGTATGTCATATGTATGGAAAATGGTGATTATGGTATGTTATGCATGCGTCGGTAATGTGTCACGAAATGGTGAAGAACACATAGCAAGCAAAACGAATTCTTCCAACCTTATTCCTCCAACGTGGTCGGTCTTAAAAATTTCTAACCGAGTCCTAGGCGGGGTTCACTTCAATCACCAACCGGGGGTGATGAAAGCGCGATTTTATTATTATTCACACAATTATTTTGGTATCCTAAAGGAATCCAACTAGAGCTGCCTATATGGGTTCGGTCAAAGTCGGGATAACATCAAGGCTCTCATAGCAAGATATACTCCTCACTTCTCCCCACTCAAGGGTCCTACCGAAGGGGCTCGTACGAGGCTATGAGTGGTGTTTCGTATTCGTGCCCCTAAGACCAGGAGGAACTTAGGCGACGCTTCAACAATCCACCGAGCTATAAAAGGATACCTAATCTAATGCAAAAAATGGCTAACTAAAAATGCAAATAAAATACCAAAAGAGAATCATCCACGTTATTTTAATTAGACACTTTTCAGGGCTTGTCAAAATTCTTTTAAGTTTTTAAGAAAACTTTTTGAAGAAGTCCCCAGCAGAGTCGCCACTGTGAGCGGATGATGCGTTTTCGACGGGACGTGGGACTCCCTTTCGGAATGGGGCGCCACGATCTCGGGCGGATCCCTCCCTCGCGTGGGGTTTTTATAAATGGAAATCCGTGTTTTGGAAGATAAATGGAATTAATACATAAAAGAACCGAGACCTAAGTCTCAATGAATATTGTAGAGTCGCCACCCGGCTCAGCTCAACCGGGAAATTCTTATGTAGCTAAACCGGACGAACGGTCGCTACACTATCCAGAGATTCTGGTCCGGACAAGTCCCTTATTTCGTGTCTAATTAAAATAAATATTGCCAATGTTCCCAAATGGTATTTCAAAATCTAAAGTCCATTTTATTAAATATAAAAGGCATACAGCGCGCATACAAAATATTTAATACAAACATAAAGAAAAGAAATAAATATACAATCGTACGACTGTTCATGAAAACTAAGAACAGTCGTACGACTGTTCTTAACTTCCAGGAACAGAAATACGAAAAATACAGCAAAAAGGCACAAAACTCACTTCAAACACCCAGAAAGCGAGAAAAAAAGTAAGGAAAAGAAGTAACTACCTTTTTAGAAGCTATTCCAAGTCGTTTTGACCCCTGGCGTCGCTCCGATCCCAACAAATTTGCACTTTCTCCTTTGGAATGGGAGTTGAGAGCTTTTTGTCCAAAATCCGAATTGCAAAGGATTCTGATTGTTTTAGTCCGAATTCTTGATTTGGTTATGTAGTTAATTGGTTAACCTAGGGGTTTCTAACAAGTTTTAGATTTAATTCCGAGAATTAAAGAAAATCAAAGAGGAAGAAAAGTGAGTTTTTTTTGTGGTTTTCTTTTTCTCTCTCTTCTCTTTCTCTCTCTAAGTTTTCTTTTCACCAGAAATCTCCTCTCCTCCCTTCCTTCTTCTTTTTTCCTCTTTTTATCTCTCTTTTTTTTTGCTTGCTTGTTGCAGAGCCGGAGCAATTAATGCTCAAACTCTCTCTCCTCCATTTCTGCTGCAGAGGTATGGTCCTCTGCAGATTTTCCGACATTACAGTCGTACGACTGTAATTTTTAAATTACAGTCGTACGACTGTAACAATAGTCGTACGACTCTCTTTCTCTTTTTTTTTTTTTATTTTAAAATTCCGGCGCTTACAATAGCTTCTTAGTGCATGAAGGTTAGGAAGAGCTGTTTGATACTAGGTACACTGATGCAAGCTTCCAGACCGACCAGGATGAATATAAGTCGCAGTATAGGTATGCGTTCATGCTATATGGTGGTGCTGTTGTTGGAGAGGCTCCAAGTAATCGACCATCGCGGTTTCTATCACAGGAACTGAGTACATAGCAACGTGTGACACAGCTAGGGAAGCTGTATGGATAAAGAAGTTTATCACGGAACTGGGGATAGTATCAACTATCCGGGAACCAGTTGATATCTTCTGTGACAACTAGGGGCTGTTGCACAAGCTATGTGCCTCGGTCACACATATACACGAAGCACGAACTCAGGGAGTTTCACCTATTGTGAGAAATCGCTGAGGGGGTGACATCTCATTACAAAGAGTGGACACCAAAGACAATGTCACAGATCTTTTGACCAACATGCTTGGCTACGCCTATGCACGAAGGTTATACTAGATCTATAGGGATTAGACCCATGTCTAGTAGGAACTAGTGCAAGTGGGAGATTGTTGGAAATGCCCTAGTCCCGAGGCATTGGTCCTTGTGTTTGTATAATACATTTGTACATTAATGTAAACTTTATGTATTATACAATTTATGTTAAGGAAATAAAGGCATTAATCTATTTATTATATGTCTTGTGCTATATTTTAAATAGAGTATCCATTGGACATATCCATATCCATGTTGTCAAGTGTGAGGCACTTGGCAGTAAGATCGTGGATAGGGAAAACGATATGGCCATAAAGTCATCCGTAGTCTGTTCCAATCATGGGAATGAATGGAACTAAAGACTATCATTAGCCTGGTTGTATGGCGGTGTCTTACCGGTCATAGAACATGGAATGTCAACCAGGTTAAGGGGTACATGCAAAAAGGGCATGGTACTGGATTGATCCACTCAACGGGAATCTACATGGTATAGTATCACAAATGATTCTTGAGTAGTACTTGTATAAGTCCTTCGACCGGACCATATGATGGTGTTGCATGTGAAGTGGCACACTTTGGTGTACGCCTAACGGGCCTGTAAAAGGGTGCCAAGTATGGGTACGTTCGGGTGTGTTAGTAAACATGGCAGTGCTATGGATATGCAGAAGGGAATGTCACTCAGTGATTCACTGAGACGATATCACTGGCCTCTTGAAGAATGTTACTGATAAGTGTGCGGCCGCACCCAAACACGATTGGATCTTGTCTGTGATCATCAGTTCATTCGGTATCAAGTAAAGGTCCAGACACAAAGAGGGTGATACTTCTATGCCTCTGTGTTGGACACCGATATCAGCGACATGGGATCTACAAGTTCAAACTACAGGGTTACGTTTTCAGTTTGACTGCTTACTCCGTCTTAATTGGGGGCTACAGTGGCTTGCTAGAGCCCGCCTGTAGTCCGTGGGCCTTGGCCCACTGCCAACATAAAGACGGGCCCATCGGATCGTACACATTGAACGTCTGGACTTTAACCAGTCGGATTAAGTGTGTACTTGGAGTATACACGTTTGAAGAGAGAGAGACTTATTAATTATATTATATAAGTCAATTGGATTGATCAATATATTATAATTAATATTTATTTTGGCCTTCGCTTAATTAATTCAATGAATTAATTTATGAGATTATTTCCTAGGTGGAAATATTATTACATGTATAGGTTTACATGTATTTCATTTTATGTATGTCAAATTTAATCCATTGATTAAATTAATAGGTCAAATGAATTTTAATTTAATGTATGTAATATATTATGGTATAATATATAAGCATACATGGTTTATTAAAGTTGCATTTGAAATTAATTCAATCAAAGGATGTTAAATTGGGCTTAGGCTTAAAATGAAAAATGCCCACATGGAGTGGGATTTGTATGACCGAAATTCATGGGGTTTAAGATGACTCATTTGTTGGACAAAAGAGAGGATGTAAATGTTAAGTCATGGAATACTTTTGGGGTGGCAAAGTTGGACTTTGCCTCTTGGATATTTTGGTTCATTCTTATGGTAAGAATGGAATAAAATCAAATCATCCCACCATCTTTTCTTCTAGCTTGGCCGAATAAATAAGGCAAGTGGTGAGTCATTTTGTTGACAAAATTGAATAATGAAAAGTGATGACTCATGGTGTGAGTCATAGGTTGAAAATTGGAAAGCAAAGTTGAACTTTGTTTATTTTTCAACTCATCCTTTTGTTTCTTTTGATAATGACTTGAAATAAATGGATGGATGACTTTTCTTCTCATTTTTGGTTGTTGTTTTGGCCGCCAATGTGATGGAATATTTTGTGGAAAAATAGTTTTTCACTTAATAAGATATTTGCCCACTTTGATTAAAGGTATTCTTTTGAAAGGATGGAAAAATACTTGAACAAGATGGTTTTCTTTTCCTTAGAAAAGAAATATTGTGGGCAGCCATTACACTTTGCTTGGCCGCCCCTCTCTTCTCTTTTTCTCCCTCTCTTCATATAATCTGGGTCGCTAGCACGGGTTGGGTCCAAGAGCCGTTCGTGTACGTGAAGTTAGAGGGAGGCTACTTTGGCTCCTACAGTCTGCATCCGTCTCTTAGAGAGACTTTGAGGTAAGTTTTTTGAAACTCTCCTTTTATGCTTTAAGTTTTTGATTTCCACATCTTAAGCTCCTGGGCCGGATTCGAGGAAATCGACGCGTATTTCTGCTTTTATCGGTCGGTTTCCCGTGATGAATCCCAAAAATTTGCTCCCTAAGGGTAGCCTTAAATTTATCCAAGCTCAGGAAACTCCTCATAAAAGCTGCCATGTCAAAAGGCATGTTCCCACTATTTTCGTTGGCCATCTCTGATCTATCTGCTTCTTCCAACAGAATCTGACTGTCAACTGCTAAAGTAGGCAACTGAGTTTCAACCTCTCGATCTGAATCCGACCATGAACTGATCCCCTCCACGGTGACCGGCTCTGATTGAACTGATTGGTTCGGCTCTAACTCGACATGAAATAACCTCTTTGAGGTTCAACTCCAAACTGCACATTCAACATAAGTTAGAATTTCGGATGGATGTCGTGGACCTAGACTCGACACACTAAGTGGTGTGTATGGTATGTTCATGCTCATGTTTGGATGATGCTTCATAGATGTGGATGATGATGAAAATGACCTTTGTATTTTCCTTCTTTTTATTTTGGATGTTCCAAGCATACCCCATGCCATATGAAAAACAATGTAAAAATGTCGCATGTGAGCCGTCATATGGACAAAGGTTCGGCACCTTCGGGGCACCTAGTGGACGTCGTGAAATGGTCATATGTGTACCGATACACAGACAGAGGTTCGACACTTTGTAGGTCAATGAGATGAAATGAAGTGGTCATATGGGAGTCGTTCCATAGACAAAGGTTCGATGCTTTTATGGCATCTTGGATGAAGTGATGTTACAAACAAGTCAAGTGTAACCTGAAACATGGATAAAATTTCGGCGTTCGTGGAACACCTTGTATGATTTAAGAATGTTATGAAATCCCCTAATATGATTTCTAGTTTGGTACTCGTGGAGTACCTCGAATGAATCATCAATGTTATGGAACAACCCGATGTGGATCGTCACACACAAGCAAGACTCTGGCATCACCATGACACAAATGATGAATGGACATGATGCAATGTAATGATATCGTGTGATCCACCACATGGATATAAACCTAAGAATGTTGTGGTCCTCTAATGATTGAAATGATGCAATGAGATGGCCAAGTGCAATCCGGTGCACGGGTAGAGTACGGGTAGTTTTGGGACACCCGTTATGTTATGAAATGAAATGGTCATGGAGGGTACACTCAGAACGTCCTCTTCATTTTAGATGGGATGAGATGAGATGAAGGCCCATGTCATACAAGATGCAAGTGGCTGCACAAAGACGTGGTTAGGATGCATGACATACAAGATGATGTCGTGTATGCTTTATAAAGTGTGAACACAAAAAATGTGTAAGGCACATGAACAAGATGTTATGGTTGCACAAAAACGTGGTTAGTATAATAGCACACATATGATGATGCTTCAAAATGGCTGTATAAAAATGTGGTTAGAATGGCATACGTATGATGTATGTTTGATATCGAATGTAAAGGTCAAAGATAAAACAACCACGGAACAAACGTTAGCACATGCAACAACATGCTCACCCTTCCAACCTTATTCCTCCTTTCGATTGGTCTTACAGTCTTCCTAGGTATTGGGTCTCTTTGGCATCAACTAGGGACACCAAAGGCGTACTCTCAATGTCCAATTTGCAAATATATGTTTTGGTAGTCCTAAGGGGAAGTTACTAGGCCATTGCATGAAGGTATGAGTCAAACCAAGGGTCGTATAGGTTCCCATAGTGAAAATACACTCCTCATCGTAGAACACGATGTAAGGTTCATACAGTGCTATGAGTGGTTTACCTCCTCGGGTGCCTCTAATCCTAGCAGAAGAGGTAGGTCACCTTTGGAAATAAATCAGGCTTAAACATGTGTTGGAGGTATTCAAGAAGAGAAAATGTCATGCTATACAGTTGTAAATGAGATATCAGATTATGAATTAATAATTGACTACAAGCGAGGATATACTTCAATTGTTGCCTAAGTTCCTTAAGTCTTTGTGAAAATTTTTTTAAAGAAACTGTTAATCCCCAGCAGAGTCGCCACTGTGAGCGGACAACATTTTTCGAAACGCGAGGCGAAGCGAGAATCGAGGATTTTCTTTTTGGGTAAGTGTGGTTTTGAAAATGGGTTTTAATCTTTCTTAAGAAAACCTTTCATTTTATTGAGAAAACACTTTTTGTAGAAAACCTAATTTTAAGTGTGAAGTTTGGAAAACAGATTTTTAGAAAATCACAATTTAAACTTAAAGATCTCGAAATCTTAAATTTGGTGATCAGATATAGAGTCGCCACCCGGATTAGCTCATCCGGGAAATTCCGGTACAGCTCCCTACCAGGTGTAGACACAGTACCTAATCCAGAGATTCAAGGTTCAGGCAACACATCTACTAATCCTGAACTTGTCTTCAGTTATTATTTCATAATGCGATATGACATTCACTTAATTCTACCTATTTTATCTTCTTTTAAATATAAACCACAATAAAGTACAGAAAAATAAAAGTGCAGGAAAATTAAAGTAATGGCCAAATTATACAACCCGAAAAAGAAAAACTTTCATCTCACCATTTACAACCGCCTATAATACACGATAATCTAAAAAGTACAGCCGCCTAGATACACGAGTGATCTATTAAATACATCAAAAATAAAAAATAAAAAGCTGCATCCAAATACGGTTAGCACAAATAAGCAAATCACACCGAGGACTCATACAAGACAGAATAGGGGTATTTTGGGAAACGGGATCATGAATAGGGGGGATAATCGAGAAGTCTGGATGACTACTTGATTAGACCTGGAAAACATTTTATAGAAACGCCTTGTAGGTTTTATGAATGAAAACCAGTTTTGAAAACAATTTGGCTCATTTTACATGCATTTTTCATCTTTTAGTGGGCCGGATATCCTGGAACCCTGGGGTTCCATTCATGAGTGGGCCTATATTTAACATCCGTCTAGGGTTCAAAAACATAAACACACCAAAAATCCTTTTTGAATTGAAAAGAGAGGCAAAATTACAAGTTAGAGGCCAAAAGGGGCAAAAAATGTAATTCTGCTTCTCAAACTATAGCTGAGCGGCTGTAGGGTATCACCTCCGTGCCACTGTAGTGGCTGGGGCGACTGTAACACCTACAGCCGAGCAGCTGTAGTGCTCTAGAATCAGCAATTCGATTTTCTTCCTTGTTTCGAAAATCGTTTTAGAACTTTGATGATTTCGGGTAATCTGGGACTTTTCATAAAATTCCACAAAATAGATCCAAATCAGATCAAGCGAGTCCGGAAATCCCTAAAGACCCAAAATCATCAACATTCAATCCCACATCCATCAATCAAAAACCCGAAAACTGTGAATATAATTATATGTGGATGTGATTTGACTGATAATATTCATGAAAAACACATTTTATTTTGAAAACGGAAGTGTTATCAGTCGATTTTGGGCATTCAGAGCTTCTGCCCTGAAGATTACAGCCGAGCGGCTATAATCAGAAGACTATAGCCACACCACTATAAGGTTATAGCCGCACGGCTGTAGTACAACCGAGCGGCTATAATCATCAGACAAGGCGGATGTAACTGGGTTCACTTCTAGATTTGAGAAAACGTAAAATCATAAATAATTAACACCCAAAACAATTCAAAAGAAGTTTTTAGGGCCTCTTAGAGTATACCTTATTTGTGTCCTAGTGTTTTGGATCACCAAAAATGGATTGGGATGCCGGAAAACTCCTTAGAATCACGAACAACCCAAAATCACCTACGATCCTCTAAAGCCCGAACGGAACCCTGAATCAATCCGAATGAATACTAAACCGATCAAGATCACCCCAGACATTAATTCTCCTAGAACCCTAATTGTTTGTACGGATTAAATTAAGGTTTTGATGAATTTTAGATTGAGTTTTTCTCTCTTTTTTCTCTCAAGAATCCAAAACCCTAGCCATTTTTAATTGTTCTGGCAGAATTGAACTCTCTGTAATGTCCCCCTTGACCTAATTTTGAGTATGGCCTTATATATGTTCCAATTTAGGGTTAAAAATCTAAATTAATGGCTAAATTCTGCTTATTTAGGAAATCTAGTAATTACAGCGAGCGACTGTACTACAGCCGGGCAGCTGTACTATAGCCGAGCAGCTATAGTGGCCAAATTCGCATTTCTCACCTTTTCTCATTTTCATCTCAATTGCTCCTGGGCACGGATTTGAGGAAATTGTCGCTATCTTCCGCATTTATTCGGATGATTTTCGGTGAAAATCCCAACAGTGGTATCAGAGCAAATTTTTAATCTATGAAAATTGTTTAATTAGATTGAATCCATTGGATTTTAAAATTGGATTTTTATTTGGGATTCTTGGATTGGGGTTTGTGATTTCTCCCCATTGAAATTTGCAATTGAAATTAAATTTGCATATAGGTTTATGTTTATTTAATTTTATTGGTTGGATGTGATTCTTGGTGAATTGTTTTTGGTTTGGTTGCTATTTTTTAATTTTTGGAAAAATCACGAGCTGTTTCTGGGCATACGGGACTGCCGGTGACCGCCGCACGCTGCGGAAATAGCGGCAGCAGCCGCTACCTACTGCTGGGCAGTGGCTGCTGCTAGGCGACAGCGCTGCTGTTGCCCTAGCCGCAGCGGGCCGGGCCCAGTGTTTTGGATTTGGCAGGTTCGGGCCCGGAGCCCAGTTTTAAATTTTAATTGGTTTTAAAATTCGTGTGTTTAAATTTTTGCAATTTAAATACGCATGGTTTCTTAAATGAAATTTTAATTTTATTCATTGGATATTAATTTTGGAAATTAATATGGTTGATTGAAATTGGTTCGGGTAATTTTGGCACAATTACCTGGATGGCTGATATGGACCCATGGTTTCCTAATTCCAGTGGGAGCAGTTAAACTGCCTGGACTGGAGGCCCAAAGCCCGTTAAGGGCTAGAACCATGGTGGCCCAAAAATTGGCGATTTTGAAATAATGGCTTGGACATAATTGAAATGGGTTTAATTCATGCATTATAACATGCTTATGAATTTTATGTATTGGATGCATATGTGTGATTAACTATTTGTATGGTTGGATGCTATTGGGCCTTAATTCAAGATGGTTTGTATTTTCTTTTTTGGGTAAATACGGCCTGTGTGTCGTTTTTCTTTTTTTTTTTAATGTAATTTTATTTTATTCATTTATTATAAAATTTGTAAAAGAAGAAGGCCAATGCAGTGGTGAGCTCATATGGAGGTGCAAGCCCAGAAGGAAGGAAATGAAGGAAGCCCACCTGATATTTGTTTCTAGTATAGGTTTACTAGAATAATATTAGGATGTAATATAGGCCCATAACAATCCATTTTACTTATTTATTTAATTATGCTTTATATTTATTTGCATGTGTGAATGTATGATCCAACAACCAATTTCACCCGCCTTATGCATGTAAGCTATTATTAAATGAATCTAATAACCTAATGGAAATTACTAAGTCGCTTAAAAGTGCTTCCCTCATTCAAAACCAACTCAAAGTGGGGATAGGCTAGTTGTAGACCTTGCCCTTGTAGGATACACTGGAGTATCGTCATTTTGTATTGGATTAGGGTATGGGATACTCTAACACTTGGATGGAGGTTTTGGCTTAGCGTGGGTAGTAGGATTCTCCTGGCCCTAAGCACAGATGGGTAAGTGCCAACAAGCCCATCAAACCGAGAGTCCCTAGGTTGGGATTGGACAACGTTCCTACCTAAATAATTAGGGTATAGTTGTACCAGGCCCTCGTCTGTCTATATCTTAACGAAATATGGATCTCGGCCCATGAGCCCAACAACTCGGATTAATTCATAACTTGATTCATTATTAATTATAAATGGGAAATAAAGTAAAGTCCTTTATTAACAATCTCAAATGTTTTTCTGTGTAGAAACTCTAAATGGCAAATAACAACACACTTTCACTACGATCTATCCTAGAGAGGGACAAGATTTCCGGTCCCAACTTTTTAGACTGGTCTAGGAACTTAAGGATAGTTTTAAGATAAGAGTCCAAAGAGTACGTACTAGAAAGGCTTATGCCGGCTGTGCCTCAGGGACGTAATCCACCAGCTGCCCAGTTGGAGGAATACAAGATGCATGTAAGGGATAATAGGGATGTGACGTGCCTTATGTTGCCCTACATGGTCCCTGAGCTGTAAAAGCAGTTCATGGATCATCAAGCCTATGCTATGATAACAACTCTTAACGAGATGTTTCAAGAGCAAGCTCATTAGGAAAGGTACCTGACTAATAAGGCATTCCACTCCTGTAAGATGGGGGCTGGGACATCTTGTTGGGATTCGTCACGGGAAACCGACCGATAAAAGCGGAAATACGCGTCGATTTCCTCGAATCCGGCCCAGGAGCTTAAGATGTGGAAATCAAAAACTTAAAGCATAAAAGGAGGGTTTCAAAACTCACCACAAAGTCTCTCTAAGAGACGGATGCAGACTGCAGAAATCAAGTGTAGATTTCCTCCACCGATGCGTACACGAACGGCTCTCGGACCGAAACCCGTGCTAGCGACTCGGATGACAAGAAGAGAGGGAGGGAGGGCTGCTCACAATAGGAATAGATGGCTGTAATTTTTTTTTTTTCAAAGAAAAATACCATCACCTTAAGTTAGGGCTCTCAATTTCTTTCCAAAAGAAATCAATCCCTAAAATAGGCACCAATTTCTTTTCCTTAAGAAATTCATTCCTAAAGTGGGCAAAACATTTTGTTCTTATGAAAAGAAATGGACGGCAGAAAAAACACATGAGAATAGCTGCTGATTTTTTCCTTATGTATCAACCTTCTTACTAAGAAAAAAATCTTCAATGCCACCTAGCATGCAAAGTCCAACTTGGCAACTAACTAGGTCAAACCATGACTCACTCCATCACCATTGGACAAACATAAAGACTCATCATTTCTTCATTAAATGAAAAACATGACTCACCATCTTATTTTTGTCCAAGAATGAGTCACCATTCTCATCCATTCACCACCCATGAATTTCGGCCAACTCAATATGTGTGGGCTTAACATTTCAAGCCTTTGTTGCCCATTTAATTCTATGGTTTTAAAGTAATTGCAAATAGAATTTTAATTCAACATGTGTGTAAATATACAATACCACATAATGTATAATACATACATTTAAATTAAAATTAATTTGACCTATTAATTTTAACCAAGGAATTAAATTGGACACACATATTACATGTAAACCTATACATGTAAATAATATTTCCACCTAGGAAATAATCTCATAAATTAAATCAATGAATTAATTAAGAGAATGCCAAAATAAATATTTAATTATATTAGTTTGATCAATCTAATTGATCCATATAATATAATTAAAGTATCTCTCTCTCTTCCAACGTGTATACTCTAAGTACACACTTAATCCGACTAGTTAAAGTCCAGACGTTCAATGTGTACGATCCAATGGGCCCGTCTTGATGTTGGCAGTGGGCCAAGGCCCACAGACTGCAGGCGGGCTCTAGCAAGCCACTGCAGCCCCCAATTAAGACGGAGTAAGCAGTCAAACTGAAAACGTAACCCTGTAGTTTGAACTTGTAAATCCCATGTCGCTGATATCGGTGTCCAACACAGAGGCATGGAAGTATCACCCTCTTTGTGTCTGGACCTTTACTTGATACCGAATAAACTGATGCTCACAAACAAGATCCAATCTTGTTTGGGTGCGGCCGCACACTTATCAGTAACATTCTTCAAGAGGCCGATGATATCGTCTCAGTGAATCACTGAGTGACATTCCCTTCTGCATATCCATAGTGCTGCCATGCTCACTGACACACCCGAACGTACCCGTACTTGGCACCCTTTTACAGGCCCGTTGGGCGTACACCAAAGTGTGCCACTTCACATGCAACACCATCATATGGTCCGGTCGAAGGACTTATACAAGTACTACGCGAGAATCATTTGTGATACTATACCATGTAGATTCCCGTTAAGTGGATCAATCCAGTACCATGCCCTTTTTGCATGTACCCAGTAACCTGGTTGACATTCCATGTTCTATGACCGGTAAGACACCGCCATACAACCAGGCTAATGATAGTCTTTAGTTCCATTCATTCCCATGATTGGAACAGACTACGGATAACTTTATGGCCATATCGTTTTCCCTATCCACAGTCTTACTGCCAAGTGCCTCACACTTGACAACATGGATATGGATATGTCCATTGGATACTCTATTTAAAATATAGCACAAGACATATAATAAATAGATTAATGCCTTTATTTCCTTGACACCAATTGTGTAATACATAAAGATTACATTAATGTACAAATGTATTATACAAACACAAGGACCAATGCCTCGGGACTAGGGCAATTCCAACACATCTGTGAGCACACACGTGCTCAAGATGAAGGGCTATTTGGATACTTTGGCCCGTCTCAGATCGCCCATCTTTCAGGAGTTGGTGGTGGACACAATCCTTGCATCCTTACCAGATTCTTACGATCAGTTCATCCTAAACTATAATATGCAAGGGATGAACCGCACTGTTACTGAGCTGCATGGGATGCTTAAGCTCACGGAACAGTCGATCAAGAAGACTCCGCCGGTGCTGCTGGTCAACAAGGGGAACCCTCCTCTTACCAAAGGCAAGGCCAAGCCCAAGAAAGCCAAGGCTAAGAAGGCTAAGGCCCAGCAGAAGGCAAATCCCGAGGATGTCTGTTTCGGGTGCAAGCAGGCAGGCCATTGGAAGAGATTGTGTCCCAAGCTAATGGGAGAGCAGAGGAGGACCCAGGGTGTGTCTTCATCAGGTATTTATGTCATAGACATTAACCTTACTGTTTCAACATCCTAGGTATTGGATACTGGATGTGGTTCTCACATTTGTTGCAATGTGCAGGGACTTAAGAACAGAAGGTCACTGGGATTGGGGGAGGTGGATTTACGGGTCGGTGATGGAGCAAGGGTTACTTCCATAGAGATCAGCGAATATCACCTCATGATGCCTAGTGGATTGGTTTTAATTTTGGAACAATGTTATTTTATACCTGTTATGTGCAGGAATATTATTTCAGTTTCCATGTTGGATATTTCTGGATTTTATTTTACTATTTCAAGTGGTAGAATTTCTTTATCTAGAGAGGGATTATTTTATGGAGAAGCTCTATTAAATAATGGCCTTTATATCCTGGACTTAAAAGAAACCAATCATGTCTATAACATAAACACTAAAAGGGTTAAGCCCAATGAACTTAATCCTGTCTACCTATGGCATTGTCGTTTAGGCCATATAAACGAGAAGCGCATAGCTAAGCTTCACAAAGCTGGAGCCTTAGGGTCATTTGACTTGGAGTTAATTGATATATGCGAGTCATGTTTACGAGGCAAAATGACTAAGGCGCCTTTTAACAAGAAGGCTGAAAGGGCCACTGGCTTATTGGACCTAAAACATTCAAACATATGTGGGCCCATGAGCACAGTGACCCGAGGTGGACATCTGTACTTCATCACGTTCACGGATGATTTTAGCAGATATGGCTATGTCTAACTGATGAAACATAAATCTGAGACCCTTGATAGGTTCAAGGAATTTAGGAACGAAGTACAGAACCAGTTAGGCAGGAATATCAAAACCCTTCGGTCAGACCGAGGAGGTGAGTATATGAGCCTAGAGTTTGACTCATATTTAAGAGAGCATGGAATAGTTCCACAGCTCGCTCCTCCAGGAATACCACAATGGAATAGGGTGTCCGAACGGAGGAGTAGGACCCTGTTGGACATGGTTCGCTCAATGATGAGTCAAGCCTCTCTCCCAATAAGTTTCTGGGGACACGCCCTCGAGACAGCTACTCTAATTTTAAATAGTACTCCGACTAAGGCAATGGAAAAGACCCTATATCAGATATGGACAGGCATGGAGCCCAGTATGTATTTTCTGAGGATTTGGGGATGCGAAGCACATGCCAAGAGATTGACTAGTGGCAAGCTGGAGCCTAAAACTAATAAATGCCTGTTTGTGGGCTATTACTTCTACAACCCCGTCGAGAATAAGGTGTTCGTGGCAAGGAAGGGGGTCTTTCTAGAAAAGGAATTCTTTTCCAAGAAAGATAGTGGGAGCAATGTTGAACTCAGGGAAGCCCAACATGCTCCTAAAGAGGATAACTCGGAGGCTCAGGTAGAGCTTCCACAGGAGGAAGCACCAACCCAGGCCACACAAGGACCTAGAAGGTCTGGTAGGGATCGTCAGGAACCAGAGAGGTATGGTTTCCTCATCACCGATGATCACACTCTTCTCGTCTTGGACGAGGAAAAACCCAAAACCTACCAGGAGGCTATGGCAAGCCCACAGTCTGTAAATTGGCATAAAGCCATGGAGGCAGAGATGCAATCTATGTACGATAACCAGGTTTGGAACTTGGTTGATCCACCTCCGGGTGCTAAGGTAATTGGTTGCAAGTGGTGCTACAAGCTAAAAGTTGATAATACCTTTAAGGGGCGTCTGGTTGCGAAAGGTTTCAGACAAGTCCATGGAATAAACTATGATGAAACTTTCTCACCAGTAGCCATGCTCAAATCCATTAAGATCTTGCTAGCCATAGCCGCATGGTATGACTATGAGGTCTGGCAAATGGATGTCAAAACCGCTTTCCTTAATGGAAAGCTACTCGAGGATATGTACATGACACAAACTGAGGGTTTTGTCGATCTAGAGTATCCGGGAAGGGTGTGCAAACTTTAAAGGTCCATTTATGGACTGAAGTAAGCATCCCGAAGTTGGAATCTTAGATTCAATGAAGCTATGAAGGAATATGGCTTCATACAGAATCAAGATGAGCCTTGTGTGTATAAGAGGATTAGTGGGAGCATTGTCACATTCCTGGTACTTTATATAGACAACATCCTACTCATTAGAAGTGACATACCTACACTGCAAGGAGTAAAGCAGTGGTTGTGCAAGTGCTTCGCAATGAAGGACTTAGGCGAAGCTGAGATGATCCTAGGGATCAGGATCTACAGGGATAGATCAAATCGGCTTCTGGGCCTAAGTCAGGCCCCATACATAAACAAAGTTCTGAAAAGATTCAGCATGGATCGGGCTAAGAAAGGTTTCTTGCCAATGGGTCATAGGCTAAAACTTAGTAAGAAGAACTGTCCTAAGTCAAGGGAGGACAGGGAGAAAATGAAATTGGTTCCATATGCTTCGGCTATAGGATCAATTATGTACTCCACGCTATGTACAAGACCTGATGTTGCCTTCGCACTAAGTATGACGAACCGATACCAGCAGGATTCCGAGGAGGATCACTGGAAAGCTGTCAAAGCCATCCTAAAGTACCTTAACCGGACTAAGGATAGCTTCTTAGTGTATGAGGGTCAAGAAGTGCTATCAGTTACTGGGTACACTGATGCAAGCTTCTAGACCGACCAGGATGAGTACCAGTCACAGTCTGGGTATGTGTTTTTGCTAAATGGTGGTGCTATAAGCTGGAGGAGCTCAAAGCAGCCAACCATCACGGACTCTACAACAGAAGCTGAGCACATCGCGGTGTGTGATGCAGCTAAGGAAGCTGTGTGGATAAGGAAGTTTATCACTGAGTTGGAAGTAGTGCCAACTATCCATGACCCAGTTGATATCTTTTGTGACAACAATAGGGCCGTTGCATAAGCCAAGGAGCCCCGGTCACAAAAGAACACAAAGCATGTGCTCAGGAAATTTCACCTTATACGAGAGATCACAGAGAGAGGTGACATTGCATTGCATAGAGTGGACACTGATGATAATGTCGTAGGTCCTTTGACCAAGGCACTGGCTCAGCCCAAGCACGAGGGTCATACTAGATCTATAGGGATTAGGCCCATGCCTAGTTGGAACTAGTGCAGGTGGGAAATTGTTGGATATGCCCTAGTCCTGAGGCATTGGACCTTGTATTTGTATTGTACATTTATTGGATTCATGTATTATACACATTTTGTGTCATTAATAAAGGCATTAATTTATTTATTATATATATCTTGTGCAATATCTTAAATGAAGTATCCAATAGACATATCCATATCCATGATGACAAGTGTCATGCACTTGGCAGTAAGACCATGGATAGGGAAAACGATATGACCATAAAGAGATCCGTAGTCTGTTCCAGTCATGGGAATGAATGGAACTAGAGACTATCATTAACCTGGTTGTATGGCAGTGTCTTACCGGTCATTGGACATGGGATGTCAACCAAGTTAATGGGTACATGCATAAGGGGCATGGTACTGGATAGATCCACTAAATGAGAAATCCACATGGTATAGTCTCACAAGTGATTCTCGTGTAGTACTTGTATGGATCCTTTGACCTGACCATATGACGGTGTTGCATTCGAGGTCGCATACTTAGGGGTACGCCTGAAGGACCTGTAATAGGGTGCCAAGTATGGGTACTTTCGGGCATGTCACTTAGCATGGCAATGCTATGGATATGCAAAAGGGATTTGTCACTCAGTAGTCCACTGAGAAGATATCACTGGCCTCTTGATGAATGTGACTGATAACAGTGTGGCCACACCCAAACAAGTTGGAACTTGTTTGAGAGCATCAGTACATTCGGGATCAAGTTAATGTCCGGACACAAAAGAGGGTGATCAATCCATGCCTCTATGTTGGACACCGATATCAATGACATGGGATATACAAGTTCAAACTACAGGGTTATGATTACAGTTGGACTACCATCTTCATCTTAATTGGGGGCTGCAATGGCTTGCTAGAGCCTGCCTGCAGTCTGTGGGCCATAGGCCAGTGGGCCCACAGGATCGTACACATTGAGCGTCTGAACACTGACTTAAGGAATCACTTGTATACTTGGAGTATACACACTAGAAAGAGAGGATTATATTAATTATATTATAAAGATCAATTGGATTGATCATAATAATAAAATTAATATTTGATTAGTGTTCTCATAATTAATTAGATTAATTTATGAGATTATTTCCTAGGTGGAAATATTGCACATGTATAGGTTTACATGTATCCTAATTTTATGTTTCGTCAAATTTAATTCCATGGTAAAATTAATTGATCAAATTGATTTTAATTTAAATGTATAGAACATATTATATGTTATAATATGTTAGGATACATGTTAAATAAAAATTAAGTTTGATAATCAATTGGACCAAGGGAATTAAAATTGAATTGGGCTTGAAAAGGAGAAAAGAGCCCGCGTAGAATTGGGAAGCTTGGGCTGAAATTTTTACTAAAAAATTTCAGCCCACTAGGTCATAAAAGACCTAGGGATTTCGGCCAAGTGGTGAACACAAGCTATAGCCAAAATTTTTCTAGCCTTCCTCTCTCAAAAGTTTTCGATTTCCAACGCTAGCACGGGTCGTGTTCCACAAGCATTCGTGTACGTGAACGAGGAGGGAATCTACATTGATTTCTGCAGCCATCTCTAGAAGAGATACTCCTGGTAAGAGTTTAATGTCTTCTTGATAAAATTTTTATTTTACAATTTTCATCTCAATTGCTCCTGGGCACGGATTTGAGGAAATTATCGTGATCTTCCGCATTTATTCGGATGATTTCCGGTGAAAATCCCAACACAATTGTATGTGGGTGGAGAAACTACTATGTTTGAAGAACAATTGGATTATATGTCCTTTTTCCAATTGCTAAGTTATGGGGAGAAACTAGGATATACTCATAGTGTTCGAATGTGGTTTGTGGAATTGAAGGCATTAAAGAGATACACAATGACGCAAATATTGCAAACATGCTCGATTACAATAGAGGGGAGGAGTATAGTGATGTTTATTTTATGGAGATGGTGCTATTAGGAGTCCTTAATCCACACCCTCGACCTGTCGATGGGATTAATAAAGTAAAAGAAGCTGCTGATGAAGCTGTAGAGGAAGCAACTAATGAAGAGGAATAGTTTGAAGATAATGCTGAAGAGGAAGCAAATAATAAAGAGGAACAATTTGAAGATAATGTTGAAGAGGAAGAAAATAAGGAAGAGGAGCAGTTTGATGAAGAAGAAAATGTTGAAACAAAAGGTGATGAAAGAGAAGATAGCATTGAAGAGGAAGAAAATAATGAAGAGGAAAATTTTAAAGAAGAAGAAAATGCCGAAGAAAGTGAAGAATATGATAATACTGAAGATGGTGATGCTGAAGAGAGTCTAGAAGAAAGTGTTCATCTAAAAAGTGAAGATAATCATGTAGAAGAAAGTTCTGAAGAGGGTGATCAATCGATGATAGATTCTGAGGATTGTAATTATATGCAAGGTTCTAAAGAAGAAATTGATGAGGTTAACTTATGTTATGAAGAAGAATCTAGTAATAATTTGTATGAGTAGGATTTTGCTAAATTTAATGAGATAAATGATGACAGTGATACATTAGAGAGTTTGAAGGGATCATATGATGTTGGTTTGTCAAAATATCTTGATTATAATGAAGGAAATGAAGAATTAAATTCTGAATTATGTTTAGGGATGAAATTCTTTAATGTATATGTTCATCGAAAGGCATTGAAGGAATGGGCGATCAAAGGGGTATTTGATTATGTCTTCACCAATAATAATCGAAAGAAAGTGTCTATAATTTGTAGATTTAAATATGGATTTAGAGTTCATGCATCACTCATATGGGGCACTGGTACATTTCATATCAAGTCATTTAAGCCAACACACAATAGTTCAAGAGATAATTCTAATTCCCTTGTTGGTTCAAACTACATTACAGAGAAATACATTGAAGATCTCAGAGATAATCCAAATTATGAGGTGGATGCTTTAATGAAGAAGGTACAAAGAGAATTGGGGGCTGATGTTATTGCTTCAAAGTGCTATGGAGCAAGATCAAAGGCTAAGAGAATATTTGAAGGAGATATGAAGGAGCAGTATAGGAGGATGTATGATTATGCTACCACAATCAAGAAACATAACCCTGATTCAATGGTGAAAATACAAACTGAGATACAATATGAGGAACAACAAGGAACAAATAGAGAAGTTTCAAGGATTCCAAGAGAGATAATTGTTTTCTAATGTATATACATGGGATTCACAGCACAAAAACAAGGGTACTTTTCTGGTTTGAGGCCAATAGTTGGATTGGATGCTGCTTCTCAAAATCTCCAATGGGAGGGCAACTTCTTTCTGCCGTGGGGAGAGATGGTAATGAGAACATCTTCCTAATAGCAATGTGTTGTGTTGACATTAAATATAAAGCTTCATGGGAATGGTTCTTTAAATTGCTTATTAAAGATTTTGGAAGTCTAGCAGAGACTAAATGGGTCTTCATTTCAAACCAACAGAAGGTAATATATATCCTTTATTAAATTGAGTTGCATATCTATTTGTGCTTAATTGATATTTTTTTGAAATTTATTTATATTTTTGTTGTTGATAATTGTAGGGGTTAGTAGAGGCAATGAAGACCTTAATGCCAGGAGTGGAGCATCGCTTTTATGTCAAACATATGTATGACAATATGGAGCTGCATTTTAGAGGTGTGGAGTACAAGAAACTATAATGGAGTGCTGTTAAAGCAGAAAAATGAAGTTGTGGGAGATGCATATGAAGAAGCTGAAGGAGTTTAATGAGGCTGTATGGAAATGGGTAATGGAGCATAATCCGAAAACATGGGCCATGTGCTTTTTTTCCGCTCACACTAAATGTGATTCGGTTCAAAACAATATGAGTGAGTCATTTAATTCTGCTGTAAAAAAAGCTAGGGATAAACCTGTATTGGACATGTGAGTGGATTAGGAAGTACATGATAAAGAGAATGTATGTAAAATATGAAGAAATGAAAAATACAAAGTCATGTGTGTCCCTCTTACTAGGATAAACTTCAAAAACATAAACTATGGGCTAGAAATTGCTTTTCTATAGGTATTGCTAGGCTATAATATTCTAAAGATTGTGGTGACACTACTAGTGTAGTCGATTTGAAGAATGAGACATGTTCTTGTAGGATGTGGGATATTAGTGGACTACCTTGCAAACATTTTGTAGTTGCTATTTATACAAATAGGGAAAAGCCTGAAGATTATGTGGATGAATATTTCTTTAAGTATGTTTATTTAAGGGTTTATCGACATATAATTTACCCTATACCAAGTAAAGAAGAATGGGAGACAACTAAATTGCTAGATATACATCTATGGGTTGTTAAAAACCATATGGTAGGCCAAAAAAGAAGAGAACTAGACTAGCAGATGAACCGCGGAATCCATTTAAGGTTTCAAGAACCGGTGGAACTGTTTTGTGGGGGAATTGCAAAAGAGAAGGCCATAATTCAAGAAGATACACATTGGCTGTCACTGGTGAAACAACATGGCAAAGGAGGGTTAGAAAAGAAAAGAACAAGCAAATGGGAAACATTGGCCAGATCATATTTTTATTTATTTGACTTATGTTGATTAATAAATAATGTAACATGAGGCTTATTCAAAATATGTTTATATGTTTACAATATACAATATGTTTATATGCAGACATCTCCACCAAAAAGAAGGGGTAGGCCTAGAAAAACTCCTCATGCACATCAGGCTCCCAATATTTTTGAAATAAAGTTATAATTTGTTGGTAGTTTGAATATTATGAGGTTTTCAAGTTTTTTTTTTTTTTTAAATAAAAGTGCATTTTGGTAGCTTTTAACTAAAATTCCAATATATATATAAATAATTAACCTCTATTTTAAATATATTAAATTTGATAAAAGTAAATTAAATTGAATTCCTTCCCATTAAAATAATAATGTTATCAATTTCATCTTTGTTTTTGGATCTAAAATCAATCTCTCGATCCTCATCCACTTTCATATACGGCTTTTGGATTTCATAATAGTGTTCAACTTTCTGCTTCTATTAGTGCAAAATTCAATAAGAATCTCTTTGTTAAATAAAAGATTTAGAAGTCATGTTGATAAAAGGTTTTTTTCTTTTTTCCTCAAATAGAAGGTTGGTTATTAGATCATATTTGGTTGAAGTTATTAAAATATCCTCAAGCACATGCGTTTTCTTTTCTTTTTTTTTTTTTTATTTTTCCTTTTATGCAAACAATAGTCTAGCCATAGGTGAGACACAAGAATAGGGCTTAAAATTATCGACGGTACATGAACTTTCACCTTACTAACATAATGGTACATGAACTTTAATACTAGATATAAAAGTACATCAACTTAGTAACCCGCTAATATAAAAGTCAAAATTACCATTGACCATGAAAAATACCGTTGAATACGCCAGAATCGGGTGAAAACTGCCATGTCATCGTTTTTAACCGGTTCCTGGCGTGGTCAACCGTAATTTTGACTTTTATGTTAGCGGGTTGCTAAGTTGATGTACTTTTATGTCTAGTTTTGAAGTTCATGTACCATTATGTTAATAAGGTGAAAATTCATGTACTATTGATGATTTTTACCCCAAGAAATAGATTAAAAAAACTCACTTGTGTAATTTTGTTCTTACAATGAAACGGCGCAGTTTCAGTGGAAACCCTAAACCATCTTTATCTCTTTGTTTCTCAACTATCCAAATCCAAACTATTTAGTTTCCCTCTCCTTTTCTGTGAGACTGCCAGGTGGCTGCCAATACATTTTGCTGTCCACTGTTACAGTTGCGATTGCCTCATCAAATTTCGAGTTTGCCTAGTACATGGTACTATTTTCTATCTCAAACATCTGTAATTTTTATGGACTCTCTTAAGTCTGATGATTGTGTTGTCCATCTATCTTTCTTCTTCTTGCTCGTTTCTAGTGTTTGTTTATGCATTTTGATGTTAGTGGGTAATTTTGTCATAAAATAACAATGTGCATCTTTTCTGATACCTCCTCTTTGTCAAAACAAAGCATCTTACTTTTCATTTCTGTGTCATTCTGATTCCACCTCCAAATTGGTTGAAATATCAGATTTTTATCCATATCTAGTTTATTATTCTCTGGATTGCTGTCCAAATGTCAGATTTTTAGCGAATTGGGTTTCAAGTTGTGATATTTTATTGATCATTTCTACTTTTGGATGATTTATTTACGAAGGTGGTCTTCTCTCTTTGTTGTTATTTGAGTTGATTTTGATTGATGTTTTTCTGTTTCTGACTGGTAGTAAGTGTTAACACTCGCTTATCTATGTCAGCTTCCTGAATATATTGTTCAGCAATCAAATAACAGTAGCATATTATTTTAGGCCATACATGGGAGTTTTAGAGTTTTAGAGTTCATAGACTTCAAAATTAAAAGAAGGTTTAGGATGGGGATAGAATGGATGTCAAATATTAGTTTGATGGAAGTAAAAATATTAGAAATTTCTGGATTAGGAAGTTTATGGGTACAGATTTAACTCGTTGATGTACATCCATTTACATAAAAAGCGAAACTTATATATGTATATATATGTGTGTGTGTGTGTGTGTGTGTTTGCTTCAACTTAACATTGAGACTGCTGCTCTTTTGGATAGAAGTTATTCTATTAGTGTAAACTAACATGCTCTTGTCTAAGAACAAGTTTACTTTAGGAATGGGTTAAAAACATGTATTTTATGAGACATGGAGGGAAAGTGATCTTGGATGTTCTGCAGGTCACGTGTTTCCTGTCCAAGATTTAATCTATTGAAAATGGCAATAAGTGCGGCTTCTGGCCTGCAAATGGTAACAGCAAGACCCTGTCTTTCCTCTTCTCACAGTGTTTTCAAGGCTGGTTTTACTATCGGTGCCCATTCTATCGAAGCAGCACAGGCTAAACTTGCCAGTACTTCTAATATATCATCTATGCAACTTTTACGACAACAAAGTTCCATTTCAAGGTCTGTTAAATTCAGTAAGTTTACTACAAGAGCAATGTCTGAATCTAATGAAAGTAAGAAAGTGCCTGGATTGGCAATCGATTTGAGAGGTACTTCTACTCTTTCTTGTTTTCTCCCATTTGACTTTAGATTTTATTCCTGTTAAATTCTATATTTTCTTATTATTATGCTCTTCTTCCTTTTGGCTCAATCCTTGTCTTTATGCTTGTTAGAACAGTGAAATAAAAAAACTATGTTAAGTAGTACTTATGTTCCCAAACCTCTTTCTTCACTAGGTTGAATATTTTTTGAATTAATTCGATTCTTTTTCTTCTGACATGATTGCCGCACTGCTAGTTGATGACAAAGGCCTTTGTCTTACCACACATCTATTACATGATACTACTTTTGTTTCTATGTTGTTAGCTAAATCCAGAATTTCTGTGTAGGTAAACGCGCTTTTATTGCTGGAGTGGCTGATGACAATGGGTATGGTTGGGCAATAGCAAAATCTCTTGCTGCTGCTGGTGCTGAAATTCTGGTTGGAACATGGGTTCCTGTAAGTAAATCATGATTACTTCTTTGCACCGATTTTATTCCTTGGTATAAGAAATTTATGGCTACATAGAAATTGTTATGCTGCTGACTGGAAGCTTCTTTTGTAGGCTTTAAACATTTTTGAAACCAGCCTGCGACGAGGAAAGTTTGATGAATCACGAGTGTACGATTTCACAGCTTATTGAATTTGCATTCTGATTGGTAGATCCTTGCAAATGGTATCCATTGATAACAGTTTGATATGCCAGCTTGCCAGATGGTTCTTTGATGGAGATCACCAAAATATATCCCCTTGATGCAGTATTTGACAGTCCTGACGATGTGCCGGAAGATGTAACGGAGAGAGCAATTCAGTTTTTGCTAACATATTTACGATTGGTCTTAGCGGTTCTATACTATATAAACTTGGTTCTACTTTGTGCAGATCAAGGCAAATAAACGGTATGCAGGATCCAGTAATTGGACTGTTCAGGTATAGTCTCAAAAATCTTTCTCTACTACTGTATACTATAGAATGCTTCTAATCAAAGACGCAAAGCACTCAACACTCCCTCTTTTAAATGTAATGAAATGTCTGAGAGTCCATCAGTTCATGCAACACTGCTTTTTCACCTTCTGATTCTGTATTGCTGACTGGAGTCCATTAGTGACGGATCTAAGAAGTATATCAAAGGGTAGAATTGAAAAAATGGGAAAAAAAAGGTCAGTTCAGTGAACTAGTGCCATTGCGAAAATGGACTGAGATTAGATCATTGTACAAGATGGGAATGAATCAGCCGAAAAAAAAGGGCTTTGGTATTTTGAAAGTTTCTGGATCATCAGATAAACAAGAAGAAAAGTATGCATGTGTGAAAGAAAAACAGAAAACATAAAGGCCATCAAATATTATTAGGGTATGTAATTAGCAAACATTCAAACCTACCCTGTTATGATCCTCATGTGACAACCTCCAGCCAATCCTCTCACCATCAAAAAATTTTGGCATCATCTTTATTTTATTTACCATTCCCTGAGTTGCCTGGTGGCATCTTTAATCGAAACATTGGAGCAGGGTTTTTCTTCTTTTTAGGTCTCTATTCTGTTCTATTCTATTCTCTTTTTTTTAGTAACCTAGTAAATGTCATTTCATTTTCCAAGGACATTAATCTCCAATTGGCCACTTCTTTGTTCATTTATTTATTCTCTTTATTTTTCTTAAATCTAGTTTGCTGCTGGCTGGAGTTAAGTATTGGTGAAAAGATTAATCAAAGTTAACTATTCTATACTATAATTTATAAATATAGGAGCACGACGACTTTTTGTTTGTTAAAAGTTTTTCCTCATATTTGATCGGTTCTGTTTTGCCAAGTCTCAAGAATACTGGAGCTGTACTTCTGGGTGACCTTCACCTGCCATTTCTGAACTTGTCCTTGGTGCATATTCACATCCTTAATTTCCATTGGGACTTGGCGAGTACATTATTTTTCGTTCTCATAACGATTACAACCTTGTCATCGATATTCGGTGAACCTCCAACTAAAATGTGTATTGAACTCTAGCAACTTATAATTTTACAACTATCATATGCAAGGGGGGGGCTTCTATAATTTTTCAACTTCACTGTTATCTTTCCTGAAGAATGAAACCACTTGATGGAAAATGGAGAGAGTATTGCACAATTTTCATTTCAACAAATTGAAACAATTTATATGAATCACACTAACAACAGAGTAAAAAGTCAAAAGAAAAAGAGTAAAAACAAGTTGGTGATGTCTCTTTTCTAAGATGTAAATATTGCTAGGATGGCACTGGTATTACAAGAACAAAACTGTACTGAAAATTGAAGAATATTGTTGAACATGGGGGATAATGATGAAACCGAAGTGTAGTAATTTCTGCATCAGTCTACGATTTTTTAATCATTTTGATATGTTGTCCTACTCCTTGCCTCCAAGAACTTGTTCAAATATCTGGCAACTTGCATCAGGATTAACAATCAAGGATATATTGTAGAGGGCCTTTCCCTTTTTTTCAAATTACAATGCTTACAAGCTCAACTAAGTATTTTAAATTTGTAAAGTGGGTGAAAAAATTAAGATCCTCTGATTTCTGTGTTCACATCTTCCAGGAAGCTGCTGAATCTGTCAGAAAGGATTTTGGAAATATTGACATCCTTGTTCATTCACTTGCCAATGGCCCAGAGGTACCTTATTTTCTATCTTCGAATTACTTATGCACCACTGTGGTTTCTGTGATGCAAGAATATATCATTACTTTGATAGGTTACTAAACCTCTGCTAGAGACATCAAGGAAAGGGTATCTTGCTGCTGTATCTGCTTCGAGTTACTCTTATGTTTCTCTGCTCAAGCATTTCCTACCAATAATGAGTCCAGGCATGCTTTTCGCTAGTCCATCTCACAGCAGTTCTACTTTAGCTTTAATTTATGTACAAAGCATGTATATAGGATCTCAAGAGTACTTCTGAAACAGGTGGTTCTTCAATCTCTCTTACATACATTGCATCTGAGCGGATCATTCCTGGGTAGATTTTCAAATATATTAGGTCTAGCTTCAATGTTATATAGTTATCTTCTCATAGGTATGGTCCTTAAAACTTGTCATGCACAGATACGGTGGTGGTATGAGCTCTGCAAAAGCTGCACTTGAGAGTGATACAAGAGTGAGTGTCCTTCCAACCTTTGCCCTTTATTGTACTTGATTATATGATTTTGGCATATTTTATCTTTCCAGGTGCTAGCTTTTGAAGCTGGGAGGAAGCGCAAAATTAGAGTTAACACAATATCTGCAGGTACCACTGCCCTTCAATTTTTTGTTATTTCTTTGCATTCACTGGAATAATTTCACTGGCTTTAACAAGTTCCCTTTGGCCTTCAAACATGTTGTACCAATGTTCTTGATGCAACAATGGGCATCCATCTATTAGATGCATTATGATATCGTTCTTTTTTGGTCTTGTCATTTTTTGTGAAGACTCAAAATCACATGATTTTAGTTACACAGAGGGAGAAATAATTGTATTTCATATATAATCATCAAGTAATGCAAGTAAATATGCAAACCTATCTTCACCTACCATAATAGTATATAAGGAAATAAATCTAAATATGGAGACCCTATTAAACAATGTATTACAGCTCACAACACCCCCCTCAAACTAGGGATAATCATGCTTAGCTTGCTAAACATATAACCTTCTCAATTATCAGATAAAGCTTGAGTGAACACATTTATTAATTGGTTCCCTGTTTGAACATGATTGTTAGAAATCAATTCTTGCTCTTGCTTTTCTTGCAAAAAATGAGATTTACTTCTTTTTGCTTAGTTTTTGCCTGTTATATAAGAATTGTGCAATGTAAATAGTTGCTTGATCATCACACCTCAAGTTCATTGGCTGATTGGTAAACTGGATTTATCCAAGCAGATGACATAACCAGATAAGTTCACCAGTGATTTGCACCATAGCTTGATATTCAGATTCTGCATTTGATTGAGCTAGAACACTTGATTTTTTATTCTTCCAAGTTCCTAGGATTGAGATTGCTTCCATCAAAAATACGATATCTAGTGCTGGAAGGATTTATGACTTGTAATGTTAGAGTTTCTGCCCAATTAGCATATAAAAACCCGAGTACTCTACTATGTTTGTGATATCTATATAAGATTTCACATCTTGGAGGTCCTTTAAGATGCTTAGACTATGAGTCAGAGCATCGAAATTCAAAGTTTTTGTGGATAAAACAAGTTGGCTAACAACACTCATCGGAATTTACAGTACTAGGATGAGTTGTGAGATAGTTTATTTTTCCAACAACTCACCTGAACTTCTCTTCATGATTAAGATTAAGTAGATCTACATTAACTATGACATCCTTTGAGACAAATAGATTCCCTTGCTGCATTGAGGTACCTTAATGCCTAAGAATCAAGGAACGTAACTCTTTTGTCTGGAACCTGGTGCCAAGAAAAGCTTTCAATGTGCTGATCTAACCTCATCTCTACCAGTGATTACTATATCATTAATATTGCTTGTTAGCAAAAAGCACTTAGAGCTAAGAGTAAGATTATTTTAAGGAAAATGAATGATCATATTCTTTTCATTGCAAGTCAAGTTCAATTAGAATTTAGTATACCTCCCAAATCAGGAATGAGTAGATTGCTTCAAGACATCTAAAGACTTCGTATGATACAAATGTATACATGGAAGCCATATAATATTATATATATAGCTCATAACATTTGTAATGGGATTTTGTTTCTTCCTTATGTAAAAGCTTTCTTATTGTTGCAACTATGGTATATTCCTATGTTCATCATGAATGTTTGTCTTCTCCACCTCATTCTGATTGGTGCTCTACTGAGCTGTGGTAAAACTACAAGTTACATGCTTTGGAATTAACATGTTCATCATGGACTAGGTTTAATTGCACAATTAACCTTTTAGAATTGAAGCCTCACTATATTCTTATTGTTGCAGCTCCAACATCATCTGTTCACTTTTATAGGCCGATTTAGCTATGGAAGGGTTAATTTTCTGTTTTGTTTGATGTTAAGGGCTTGTTAGAGAGAACCCCCGATCTCTTTTAAACCTTTTTTTTAAATAAAATACTGCTTGCTTTCCATTAAATTCTTTCTGAAATAACAGTGCATAGAATGCAGCAACTACTGCCTAGTGAATTGACTTTCTCTGGATAAGTAGAAATGACCGTGAAAGAAGGGATTGCCCAACTGTCTCAGCTGGTGCAGCAGGAGGTTTGATATAACTGCCTTTTATAGGCTGTTTACAGCGAACCAATGAAAAAACACTGACCAACAGAATTAAAATGACACGGAAATCCTAAAACAATCTGTCTTGCTTCACCCGCCTTTCCCCTTCCGGAGGATGTTTCGGATGTTCCCATTCCTTGATAGCTGCTATTTCTAGTTAGGGTTTGACTTGTTTGATGTCAACAGATAGACTACCATGTGAATTAGTTCCTTATCATTTCTGTGCCTGCAATCGACTTACAGGTCCTCTAAGAAGCCGAGCTGCAAAAGCTATTGGTTTTATTGACACAATGATTGAGTATTCATTGGCAAACGCACCCTTGCAAAAGGAACTATCAGCAGGTGATACGCAGTTTCACTTTGTCTTATCTTATCATTTCCATTTGATTATTGTTTATCAGAATCACTGAGTTACAGAAATTGATGAAACAGATGAAGTGGGGAACACAGCTGCGTTCTTAGCATCGCCGTTGGCTTCAGCCATTACAGGTGCAGTTATATACGTCGACAATGGTCTGAATGCAATGGGCATCGGCCTTGACAGTCCGATACTGAAAGACCTTGACATTCCAAAGGACAGACATTAGTAACCTCAGGCTCAGCTGGTTACTTAATTTGTATAACTTGATCATTAGGGTTAGTGTTCACTTGGTCCCTTCACCTTCACCGGCATTGCATCCATTTTTGCATGAGATTTTCAATAGTGGAGAGAATTTATTATGATAAATATGAAACAAATTTTTATTTTTTTAACTGCACAACTTTCCTTTCAAGTGTTAATTGCTATCCGCTCTTTTTGGGAGATGTATGTTGCCAGCTTTGTTGAGGAAATGCAGCTGAGCCTTCACATGTGATTTCTTCCTATTTCAATCTCTTGTGAATGCCTAACACTCTTTAAAAACTTGTTTCAATTAAGATTTGTTGTATACACAAGAATTAAACTTGAGATCTAACTTGAACCAATAGCTGCAAATGGGATGTTGCTTAGTGTCTGATAATCGAGGGAGATTAAGCCGCCAACTAGGGAGGAGCAAGACTTGAAACAGAAACAGAAGTCCCAGCTGATGGTCAAGTTAGAGGGGTTTTAGAAAGAGAGATGAACAGTGAATAATCAATTATGAGATCCATTTATACTTAACTGTGTAGATGTGCTACTTGGCTGTTATGTACGACTGGTAAGGTAGTGGTCCACATGTTACTATAATAATATGGTCATTTATCTGTTCTACACATGTACGGGTATTGATGCGATAGGTCATTACGGTACTTGTTGTGCAAGATTAGATCATTTGGTTTTACATGTGTATAGAGATGATGAGTCTTTTTCGAGTTATTGCTATTACTTACCACATATCCTCTGGCTGAAGTTATAGTGGATCTAGACTCTATATGTTCGGCTAGGATATTATCTTTGATATCCTTGGTTAAAAGTTCCGATTTAGTTCAATATTTATATTTATGGTACTGGAAGAGTTCACACTTTGTGCTTGAGAATCTATGACTATAAGTAGCCCTTTGGCAACAATTTGAGATTAAAGAAAGAAAAATCTAAAATAGGTTAAAAGTTCCGAGCAACAACTTATTAAAATTTGTACATGCGGAAAATAAAAGCAGGAGACTTATTGTTCGACATCTAATGTCTTGAAAATAGTAAGCTACTTAACTCTAATGATAATAACAGACAAAGAAACTTTGGCTGCTTAAATATAGAATTTGACCCCTATTATTTTATTTAATTAACTTGTTAAGTACAATATTATAACCTTCTATTGGATTCGAAACTATAGTTTTTCTTCTATTAGTGTTTATCATATTGAGCTGATTTTCCTTAAATACATATAATACGTTTAATATCATACTTCATTTGGATAATTCTTCCCTCCCCCCCCAAAAAAAAAAGGTGGGGTTAAGAGCAAATGGAGCCCATATAAGTTGTGCAAATAGCAAAAATTAGGATGATTCAGGGAAAGATTATGGGAAATTGTCAAAATTACCCTCATTTCAGGGTTTATTTTAGTGGCTTACCTTTTCTTATTTACACTATTACGTTTTTTTTTTATATCTATTTCTTTTTTACGCTATTTTCTCCTTTTTCTTCCCAACCAAAAATCAAAGAGCGAAACTTCAGTTCTGAGAGCTTCCATTCTTCTCCTCTACTTTTGTTTTTGCTACTAATGATGATCCTTCTCCAATCTAAGTCACCACCAGCATTCTCCTCACTAGTCGTCAGCTACGATTTCCCGGATTTCAACTTTCAAATGATCGGATTAGGGCTCATTAATCTCTGTAAGTTTCAGTTTTTCTTCCTTAATGCAATAACATCTCTATCATTTCATTCGATTTGCTTTGTAATTTTTGCTGAATTCCTCCATTTTTCTGTTCTGTTTGACACTTATGTTGTGGTTCAGAATTACTTTCTCAGTTGTTAGAGCTTTTTTCTGTTGTGTTTGTCTAGATGGTTTATCTTTGCCCTGTTTTTTTTTTTTTGCCTTTTTTTTATGCGAATTTGAATTCTCCATCCTCTGTTTGGTTGATGTGGATATGCTGAAAAATGAAATGAAGAAAGTCTTTTGGGTTTTCAATAGGGGCTTTTAATTACCTGAAATGAACTCGAATTTTGGCAAATTGAGGTTAATACGTGCATTTGGCAATTCAGCTTAGTTGTAACGCTTACCCTTTTTATGCTTCTCCTTTGTTGTTAAAGATACATTGATTTTCTTTCTGATATTTTTGTTTCCTGTTCTTTCTTAATGGTGTAATGAGGAGATTAACAAAATTGGCTTAATTTTCTAGATAAAGCTTTCAAATTTTAATTAGTTTCTTTGATATGGGATTGATTTTGAAGCTTGATATCTTTGTTCTGCTCATCTTCGTTTGACGATAGAATCTTTGCCATTTGTCATCTGTTTAATTAAATTGAAGGTAGCCTAGCTTTGGCTTTGATTGCCATTTCTTTGTTCTTTAGCCATGGTTGTGCCCTTTCTTGAACCACATAAATTATCTAAGTTAATTGTAATATAGCTTGATTACATGAGAAGATTAAGACTGCCAATTCCATTTTGATTGTTGGAGAAGGCCCCACAGGCGTTGAACTTGCAGGAGAAATTGTTGTTAATTTTCCAGAAAAGAACATTACTTTGGTGCATAATGGATCAAGGTTAATGGAATTTATCGGACCAAAAGCTGCTGATAAGGCCCTAAAATGGTTGAGATCAAAGAAAGTTGATGTGAAGTTGGAGCAAAGGGTTGATGTAAATTCTGGTTCCGAGTTAAATGGTAATAGTAGCAAAATATATCATATTTCCAATGGCGAAACCATCAAAGCAGACTGTCATTTCCCATGCATAGAAAAACCACTGAGTTCAGCATGGCTCAAAGATATATTGAAGAACAACTTGAATTCTTCTGGATGCTTGGTGGTTGATGAGCACTTAAGACTCAACGGGCAAAGAAATGTATTTGCAATTGGAGATATTACCAACATTGCAGTAAGTTGTCATCTCAATTTTATCAAGGCTTTAAAACTGGCTTATACATTTGAGGAATTTAATATTTATTATTGTATGATACCAATGCACCAGAGATAACGATTTACTTGGGATACTATCCAATTTTAGGTTCGATTTCAGTTTTATGCTGAAATTTTTTTTTTTTAATTAGATCTATCTATCTATCTATATGTAATTAAATCCATTGAAATGAGTTTGTATTACTGTATATAAGTTTCTTGGAAACCAATGTAACATATATCCATGTTAATTTTGTGAATAACAACAATTTTTTTTTATATTACCATAACATTAAAAATTGTCACTGTATTTATAAGAAAACTGCAACAATATATAACTGATACAATGAATCAATCTCCGAATTTTTAAAAAAATAAAATTAAATAAATAAATAAATCATTCATTCATTCATTCACCCAAAAATTCGTCTAGTGCATTGTTTATATACTTCTTATACACTTCTTATATATTATTTTACATTGTTTATATACTGTTTATACATTGTTTATACACTTCTTATACACTGTTGTATACTATTATACACTGTTTATACATTGTTTATACACTTCTTAGACATTGTCATACACTTCTTATATATTGCTATACACTGTTTATATACTGTTTATACATTATTTATACACTTCTTATACACTTTTATACACTTTTTATACATTGCTTATACATTGTTTATACACTGTTTATACATTATACACTGTTTATACACTTCTTATACACTATTATACATTACTTATACATTGTTTATACACTACTTATACATTGTTATACATTATACACTGTTTATACATTATTTATACATTATTTATACACTGTTATACATTGTTATACACTGTTTATACACTTCTTATACACTGTTATACATTGCTTATACATTGTTTATACATTACTTATACATTGTTATACATTATACACTTTTTATACAATGTTATATGTTTATACATTTATTATACATTGTTATACATTCTTTTATATACTGTTTATACACTGTTTATACATTGTTTATACACTGTTATACATTATTTATACATTGTTTATACATTATTTATACACTGTTATACATTGTTATACACTGTTTATACACTTCTTATACACTATTATACATTACTTATACATTGTTTATACACTACTTATACATTATACACTTTTTATACAATGTTATATGTTTATACAGTTATTATACATTGTTATACATTCTTTTATACACTGTTTATACATTGTTTATACACTGTTATACATTGTTTATACATTATTTATATATTGTTTATACATTATACACTATTTATACATTATTTATGCATTATTTGTACACTGTTATACATTGTTATACACTGTTTATACACTTCTTATACACTGTTATACATTGCTTATACATTTTTTATACACTACTTATATATTGTTATATATTATACACTTTTTATACAATGTTATATGTTTATACATTTATTGTACATTGTTATACACTCTTCTATACACTGTTTATACACTGTTTATACATTATTTATACATTGTTATACATTGTTTATATATTATTGATACACTGTTATACATTGTTATACACTGTTTATACACTTCTTATACATTGTTATACATTATTATACACTTCTTAGATATTATTATACATTATTTATACATCGTTTATACACTTTATACATTGTTTATATACTGTTTATACCTTAGTTATACCTTAAGATATATTATTCTAATGATTATACCTCAGTTATTCCTTATTTATACCCTATTTATACCCTAAGATACATTATTATATTGATTGTACCTTAATTATACCTTAGTTATACCTTAAGATATACTATTACAGTGATTATACATTAGTTATAACTTAGTTATACCTTAAGATACACTATTACATTGATTATACATTAGTTATACCTTAATTATACATTAAGATACACTATTACAGTGTTTATACCTTAGTTATACCTTAATTATACCTTAGTTATACATTAAGATACACTATTACAGTGATTATACTTTAGTTATACCTTAATTATACCTTAGTTATACCTTAATATACAAAGGCATAATTAGTTATACTTTAGTGAAAAAAATATGTCGGAAAAAGTATATACATATGGACTTTGTTTCGAAGATAAAATAAAAAATAAAAAAAACTTTCTAAAGTCGCATGACAAAAAAATAAACGGATTGAGAGATAAATGCGAAATTAGATTAAAAATTATAAAAAGTGGAGAGAGAAATGTGGACAAAGTAGAGAATGTATTTTGGAGATTTTGATTTGTGTTTTGTTGTTTGCTTTGTGAATGAATCGCGTAAAAATGATAATTTTTGTTTTAGGTATTTTTGAAATTTTGAAAAGTTTTTAAGGTATTTATGCAAACTTTTTCTTTTGAGGTAAAAATGTTATATGGTGCCAAAAGTTAAGTATTTATGTAAAAACCCCAAAGATTATTTGTAGGATTGTTGTAAAGACACAAACTTAATTTGTTGGTGAAAACAAAATCTTATTGGATCACTAAAATACACATAGCCAAAGAGAATCATTGTGATCCACTCTTAACTTATACAACTAAGAAAAAATAAAATAGAGAAAGCTGAAATGGACCCAAGAAAGAGAAAAGGCAATTTATCATATTTCGCTATCCATAAGAAACAAAGAGAATCAAAGAGATCTTTGCTTTGCCACTATTTATTTATTTCTCCAAATTAAATCCACAACTACAATATAATTCATTAATAATGCTGTGAAAATTGTGGCAACCCGTTTGTGGTCCTTTTTCTTTTTCTTTTTTTTTTTTTTTTTTTTTTTTTTCCCTTCTCAATTAATGTCTTGAGATTCTCCAACTCCTAATTACTATCTTCTGCTATATATCCCCCTGCCTGTTACTACTTATATTAATGCCCACCAATTCTATATTTATATATCTATACATTAAATTTAAAGGGTTCCATAAAAAACATAAAATAATTGGATGAATGATTTATACATAGTAAGATCTAATAAATAGCTAATCCCCTCATTCATGATTTCGTTAATTAGAAATCAAATTTTATTCAAAATGACAAGTTTGCCTTTCCATCACTAAATAGAAGGAAAATTTTTTTTTTGATTTGCAAGTATATTGTTAGTAGATGTTGATCATACATTTTTTTTCAATTATTTACTGATGGTATCTTGGTATTCAGTCTAATACCGGATTCATAGGATGAATCCGAGTAGATCGTATGACCCGAATTAAGTATCATGCTAGGCCTCTTTATAGGCTGGATGGAAGATGGAAAGCTAAGTCCCAAGAGAATAAGCATGAGGCTTCGCCTCCTTTTGAATAGGTAACAGTTGTGTGTTAAGAACTTGTTTTTCAATAAGAGTCTACCACTTCCATAGTTCTTAATCAGGGTTAACAATCATGTTTGGAATCTAAAACTAAAACCACACATCACTCCGAATATGTCTCTAAAGACTACCAAGTATGAGTCCTAAGGAATTACATCCTGAATATCTATATAAAAGGGGTTTTCCCTACATGTTTGATATCTAATTCTCTACTTGAGTTTTCTACTATTATTTAAGTTCACACACTGACTTAATATTGGGGTATCCCCAACAGTTACCAAGTGCCTTACCCATTTTTGTTTTGCAGGTTTGGGACCAAAGTATAAAGTTTATAGGCTTAAAATTGGGGTTTGGCTTAATTATAACGTTGAATGATAAGATTGTAAGGTTAGGTATTTGGTGAGTGAGAAAGGGTAGTTAATGTACTTGTTTGATATAGGCAATTGATGCATTGGGCTTTCAGGGCAATATGTGCTGCTCATGCTTAAACATAGTAAAGCTGTTACAGCTTTGGTAATAAAACATACGTCACCCATTTTCATGATTTCGATCTTATCTCTAAATTAAATTAAAATTTATTTGACACCATCTCTGCTTTGCTTTCAACCGAAGAAACATGTCAAATGTTGTGCATGTATATATATGTAT
The DNA here is from genome assembly GCA_039660915.1 of Euphorbia tirucalli. Lineage (NCBI taxonomy): Eukaryota > Viridiplantae > Streptophyta > Magnoliopsida > Malpighiales > Euphorbiaceae > Euphorbia > Euphorbia tirucalli. The sequence goes on along the minus strand of CM077639.1, from coordinate 54,550,991 downwards.
CGTATGAATGTATTATTTCATACCAAGATACATGCACCATAGTCCAATCAATCAATACTCAATACAAAAAAGAAAAGTATTTGGAAAACTCCCAATTTTTCTATATTTACACATCAAATCCTCGATCTTTCAATTTATTACATTAAATCTTTAATTAGTTATTGTCACACATATTGTGTTCATAGTTAAGGAGATAAATATATACTTAACTAAAAGCACGTGATAAAGCACGTGATAATATTTATAGCCACATCAAAAAAAAAAAAAAAAAAAAAAAATCCTTTCAAACCATGAAAATGTCATGACGTATGCAGATAAAAAAGTTATACATTTTTATCAAGTCTAATGTTCATAGCTAACTCTTCCAATAATAAGAGATTTAATGTATATTGATCAACCTACGATTGTAGCTTAGTTGGCACCGTATTTGCATATTGAGTTTGAGGGAAGAGACTCATATTTGAATCTCATTACATATATTAAAAAAAAAAAAAAGAATAAAAAACCCAAACTATAACTAAGTTTCAAACAAAATTATTTTAATGAAAATACATATGATTTATACCAAAATATACATTGATTTTAATTGAAAGAGATACGTATCTCCTTCACTAGAAAAAATGAAACATGTAATAGCCCCAAAGGTGTTTTTTTTACTAATGGATAATAATAGTAATGACCCTGAATGTGCATAAAATGCAATTTGGATGTTTTCAAGACATGAAAACAGGACAAGTTAACGATTGAGGATGTAACAACAGTATTGTATAAATATTTTATCAGTGTCTCAATCAATTATCTAAAAGAAAAATTATGAATTTGTTAGTGAAATAAGAGGGAACTGAGAAGGTCCACCTGTAGGCTACAAGTTCTCTGGCCTAAATTGAACCTATTCTCAATCAGGTAAGGTTCATACAACAAGGGAGGGATAAAATTACTTTTTCGGTCCTATTTCATTATTCAATTATCTTTTAGCTCCTATTGTTTCAAAATTATCCTTTTAACCCATGTCCTAGACGAAATCATACCCAGCTGAACCAATCGATTATTTTCTCTTCAGTTTTCACTCAATCAAATTGAGTAGAATTTTGTATAAAAGACGGACCAAAAAGATAACTTTGAAATGATAAAGACTTAAGAAACAATTGAGTGAGAAATCAAGGACCGAGAAGTTCATTTTTCCGAGCAGAGGGACAACTTGTACCACTAGGACTTGGCGTACTAACTGCAAATAATTAACACAATCTACTTGCCTAATATTCTTTTAATTCAAATTCTGCTTTCATTAATCTGCTTTACTTTTTTGCACTTTTTCTGTGCTGAATAGCCAATGGAAATATTGAAAATAGACATTAATGTATTATGTACAAATATATATATATATATATATATATATATATAGATTAGAGATAAGAGATAAGAGATGAGAAGGACATTATACAGCTTTATTGCCCCCACCACTGCTTCAACCCAATTTCTTTGGTCCCCTTATCCGTCTCAATCAATCTTTTCTATAACAAAAATAAAATCATTATGATTATGGGGTTAAACACTAATATCATTTTTATTCATACTATATTTATGTTACAAACTATACATACATATATTTCATTCAATATGTACTTAGTGAATAAGTAGAAAAAGAATCAGCTGGATTAAAAGCATATATATATATATTAGAATAATTTCTTCCAAGAATCGTATAACTCTTCCAATTGATTCGGATTCACATCTCCATCTTCAGATTATTGCTTGTTTCAATACAACCTGCAAGACTCAAAAAAATATCCTTTTAGAATCAATTTCTTATTCCTAATCATGAGCCAATGGAATTTAATTTCAACATAAAAGTTTAATTAATCATCATTTCATGGTGCTTATATCATTAAACTTTTGAATTAAGAATAAAGAAAACGATCGTAATCATTCAAGATTAGTTGTGATTGTGAGAATCTACACTTTGTCAAATCTTTGGCTAGGGACCCATTTATATTATATGCCATCCATTAGAAATGGATGGCCATTATGTCTTTATATTGTTTATACAGTTTCAAAGAAAATAAAATAAAATCATAAAAATTGAAAGATGTATGGTTTTTGATGATTTGGGAGGAAAAGATAGAAAGTTCAATTGTAACCAACTTTCTTTCTCTCTCTTTCCTCGTTCTTTCTATCTCAAACACAAAACATAGACTTTGTAATTGAATAATTAAAATTTGTATCTAAAGCAAACTCATTAGCAATATGTGGGGTTATTGTAAAGGTCCCAATCAATGGTAGTTAAAGCCCACTTTGCTTTATTTTCAGCCTCATGGAAATTATCAAACCAATAATAAAGTGAAGATTGACAAGACATGTTTGTATTTAGCTTTCTTTATCTTACCCGTATATGACTGAGTTGTGAAGGATGTTGATCTTCCTTCATCAAACCCTACATTGTATAGATTTTGCAGATCACCATCCCAATTTGATGACCCCTGCATTTGCTGCAATTTAACTGTATCAGCAAAACTCTAATTAACTTAAATCTTAATTTAAAATATGAGATCATACATAAAGAGTAGGACTTTACAGTGAAGCAAGATGAATCTATGAATGTTTCAGGGTTGGATACTGGAGCACTAATTGTTCTTCTTAAACCTAAATCAGGAGGATTTATCCCCATTTCCAATCCACAACATGTAACCAATTGTTGCTGCTGTACTGGGTTGAACTGATGAAGATAGGCAGTACTTGTCATATCTGTTGTTGACATCCCAATTGATGCAAAATTGCTTGCACAAGGAGGAAATATCTGCCCCATTCAAATCAATAATTAATACTAGTTCATTTACTAAAATATAAACTTGATCAATTCTACTTTATATTCTTTTTACCTCTTTGGCAAATAAGTTGTCAATGTTAAAATCAAGCCTTGGATTTACAGCTGCTAGCTTCATTGATAAGAACTGTTTTGCAGCAACAAAATAATTGAGAAATAATTGATATTGAAGAAGAAAAAACTAGAAAAAAGTAGAATTAATTACCTCAACTTGTCTTTGAAGGGATTGAACATAGTTAATGATTTCATCAAGCATGCCAGCCTTTCCTGTGATTTTGTTGCATCCTGGAACTAGATCTTGCAAATACTTCATTCTCTCACTGATTTTTTCCCTCCTCACCTGAATGGAGAAATACAGTATTTGCTAAGCAGCATTGACCAAAATTAAACCAACAAAATTCATCATTTGAAGGTAGGTGCTCACTCTTTCAGCTAAGCTATGGCTATCAGTGGCTTGGCCACGGCGAGCACGGACATGAATGTAATCTGGTTTTTGAATCTCAGTAATCTTAGAATTATCCTTCGAAGTTTCAGCTGAATTTTCTTTATTACATTTTTTGCTATTGCTATTGCTGTTGCTGCTGTTGCTGCTTTTGTTTTTAGTATTCTCTGTGATCTTTGAATCTCCTTCCTCTGCAAATGTTTTCACCCTTTTGTCCTTACTCTCTTCTTCCGCAACAACCTGAACCAAACCCCCACATAGCAAAATCTCATTAACATAATATACCTGTAAATTGATTCAAAATTACACGAACTATTGGTGATGAGCAGCAGATGGATGCTGAAACAGAGTCAAAATGAAAAGAAGACGGAACTATGCAGAGCAGGGGTCCAAAGAGACGAACAATCAAACACATGGCACGCACCTTTGTGTTGTTTAAGACTTTATCAACCTTTCTCTTCTTGAAACTCTCTCTACCTATATCACAATTCTGTCTGCCTTTGGCAGCAACTGTAGCATCCACCGGTGCGGGAACAATGGGTGGGCAGCTAGCCGTTCTAGAAATAGGAAAACTGATATGGGAATTGGCATACCCAGAAGGAGCAAAACTCACCAAATCGGAGGTCCAGGCATTATCGATGGAACAAGGGTCATGCTTAACAGAGCGGATGACAACTTCGCCAAGATCACCCTGAAAACCCTGAAAAGCCCCATTGAAATTATAACAATCAGAGTCGTCTTCTTGTTCTTGGTTTTGAAATTGAAGGTGGTGGTGGTGGTGTTGTTGTTGTTGTTGTTGCCATTTGAGGCGAGCCCTTTGCCTTTCAAGCACAGTCGTATGATTCGTACAGTGTAAAATCTCCGGAACTAATGCTCTATTCATCATTTCAGTACTGTACCCCCACAAATTGAATTGTTTTGTTAGCAGAAAGAAAGCACAAGAAAGAGAAATTAAGAGTGTGAGGCGGTGGTGCTAATTGGGGAAGTTAATTTTGCATAAAAAGAGTGAGAGGGGAGAAGCAGAAATTACCAAGTGTTGGTGACATTTCATTAATGGGCGTGAAAAATAATACAATATATATAAAATGACATGAAAGAAAGAAAGAAGAAAAGAGAATGTATCCATAACCAGAGGCCGTAGGCGGTGGTCCCCACTGACATGACCGCCACGTGGGAGTGTCCGAAGCTACCAAAAAACGGCGTTCATTTGGGCTGCCACCTGCTTTGCTTCTCCCTCCCCCGTTACGGGGTTTATGTTCTTTTAGTTTTATTATACTATTTAAGTATGGGCAGACCGGACGTATCGATACTGCAGCTTTTTTTGTTTTTTTCAATCTAACACCGGATTATTATTATTATTAAATAAATAAATTCCCAAGCTAACACCGGATTATTATTATTATTATTATTATTATTATTATTATTATTATTATTATTATTACTACGACATAATATTTTAAAGGAGAAAAAACATTTTGGGACGTTTTTCTTAGGCAAATAGTCAAAAATACGTCTGTGGTATGTTTACAGTCTGTGGGCCTTGGACCTACTGCCAACATAAAGACAGATCCATAGGATCGTGCACATAGATCAACTGAGCTGGAACTTATAGAAATTGTACATGTAATGTACATTGGAAGGAATGCGTTAATTAATTAGTTGACATTCGGTGTCAAGGTAATTAATTGACATTGGGTTGAATTTAATTTAATTAATAAGTTTACATAATGTAATTAATTAATTTATCAATTAATTGAATTACATAAAGTAAACAATTAATTAAATAATTTTCCTAAGTAGGAAAATTAAATACATGTATTGTATTAACTTAAGTGTGATTTAATTTTATTTAGGGGTAATTAAATTTAGCCAAATGGAATTAAATTACATAGTATATACTTTTTAATTAAAGCTTATTTATGTAATTATAATCCTAGTGGGCTTGGGTTTAATTAACCTAATTAGAACCCAATTAGACAATGTGTCTATAAAAGGGCACACTTAAGGAATAAAAACCTTATTCAACTCTAATTAATTGCTGGAAATTTCAGCCACCAACAGCAGCCCCAAAACAGCCGAAAATCCCAGCATTAAACCTCCATTCCTTCGCGTCTACCAAGCTTCTTGATATTCATAATAATTATAGGTTTTATAAGGGTTTGTAGTTAAAATTTGGGAAGTAAAAGCTTTTTTATTCCAGTCATTTAAAGAAAGAACTTTGACAATTTTGACTTTACTATAATTAACTTTAATATTATCTTGAATATGTTCTATTTCAACAGAACCAGATAACACAAGGATGGACTCATAATACTCTCTATTTTTAGATGGGTCTGCTTCTATGTAATGAAAATTTTGAGGAAATATTTCAGGAATAAGTTTAGAAAAGTCAAAATTTTCAAGCAAAAATACTTCTTCAGGTTCTAAAACTTTAATAAATTGTCTAAGAGAATTGTTGCCTGGACTATTGTAGAATTAGTCCAGCAGGTAGACTAATGCCCTAAGTTTTGCCTAAGCTGCCACAGAGGGTTTTCAGCTTAGCAGGCTTATTTATTTATTTTTTGATTTACATTTTAATTATTACATTTAGAACAATTTACATTTTACAAATCAATATCACTAAACGGGTCTTGACTGTCTTGAAATAATTTGGAAATTACTTTCTTCTTTGTCGTCGACAAACTTGATTCTGATTCAGAGTCACTTGAAGTAGAACTAGCTTTTGCCAAGATATCTGCAACTTCCTCTTCTGTCTTTGCTTCTGAAATAAGTTTGATCAAATTTTCCTTGTCTCGTTGTAATTTGCTCTTTTCAACAGGAGGTTTTTCAGGATTGAGTTTCTTCAAACAAAAGTTTTCAACAATTTCTGGGGTCATTACACTAGGATTATCCCAAAATTTTGTTCTGAATTCTCGATATAAAAGTGGTAATGGGGTTTCTTTTTCATAGTGATAAGTCCAGGAAAGGATCCATGGGACGGAGAATATACTGGCGAATCTTATCAATTTGTCTGGTTCAGCATTATTATAAAATTCCAAAAATTTATTATAACTTTTAGTGACCAAGGTAGGGAATATCTCAGGGATCGGACCATAATACTTAGCCCATCTCACAAACCAATTTGGAAAAACACCATTAAAATCTTTATGAAAATAGAAAAACCAAGAATGATTAAAAAATCTTAATAAAAAGGCTTTATACCAAGCTTCTTGATATTCATAATAATTATAGGTTTTATAAGGGTTTGTAGTTAAAATTTGGGAAGTAAAAGCTTTTTTATTCCAGTCATTTAAAGAAAGAACTTTGACAATTTTGACTTTACTATAATTAACTTTAATATTATCTTGAATATGTTCTATTTCAACAGAACCAGATAACACAAGGATGGACTCATAATACTCTCTATTTTTAGATGGGTCTGCTTCTATGTAATGAAAATTTTGAGGAAATATTTCAGGAATAAGTTTAAAAAAGTCAAAATTTTCAAGCAAAAATACTTCTTCAGGTTCTAAAACTTTAATAAATTGTCTAAGAGAATTTGGAATATACTGACTACTAGTTTTCTTTAAATTCGAGGAAGTAGAAGGAGCTGAAGGTTTTGCCAAAACAGAAGAAAAAGAAGGTAAAGGGCTTTGCGGACGAAAACTTGAATAAGGGGCTCTAGGCCGAGTTGGAATAAGAGGAGAAAATCTATTTGGAGAAAGAATTGGATTTTGATTATTTTGATTATTTTCCAAAGAGGCTTTTGTCAAAACTTTCTTCATGTTCCCTGTAAAAATTCACGGGATAAAAAATCAGGTAAACTATTAGCCTCGCCTTTGATATATTCAATCTCAAAGTCAAAATTACTTAACAAAGCTTGCCATCTTGCAAATATTTGTTTAGAAACTAAATTTTTAACATCTTTTTCCAATACGTATTTAGCAGATAAACAATCAATTCTTAATAAAAATTTTTTCATATATAAATCATCTTCAAATTTCATAATACATAAAACAATACTTAAAACTTCCTTTTTAATGGTTGAATAATTTTTTTGAGCAGGATTCCAATTTCCAGAATAAAATCTAACTAAATCTTCTCTGTTTTTATTGGGTTCTTTTTGCTTTAAAATTCCCCCAAATCCAATTTCACTTGCATCCGTTTCTACAATTAAAAATGCATCAGGATGTGGAATGTTTAAACAAGGTAGACTTTTAATTTTTTCCTTAATTAATCTAACTATTCTTGTATGTTCTTCTGTCCAAGGTTTGGGATTCTTTTTTAACCTATCATATAATGGTATACAAAGTTTTCCTAAATCTTTGAAAAAATCATGCACATAATTCAAACATCCCAAAAATCTCTGTAATTGTTTTTTCTCTTTTATTTCATCTGGAAATTTTGAAGTAAATTCTAGACTTCTACTTATAGGCTTAATTGTTCCTTTATCTATGTCATAGCCCAAAAATCTTACTTTCGTCTGAAATAGTTTCATTTTTGTTGCTGATACTACTAAACCATTAGTATGAATAACATTATAAAACTTTTTTAAATGACTAACATGTTGTTCAATAGATTCTGAATATACCAAGACATCATCAATATAGATAATTGAATAATTACTTATTGGTTTGAGAATATCATTCATAATATTCTGAAATTCAGAAGGAGCATTTTTCAAGCCAAAGGGTATAACATTCCATTCATAATGACCAAAAGGTACATTAAAACCAGTCTTATATCTATCTAATTCATTAATACCTATTTGCCAAAACCCAGATTTCATATCAAATTTTGAGTAAATTTTCGCATTATATAATTTTTTTAACAAATCTCTTTTATTGGGTATGGGATATCTAATCCATTGTAACACTTTATTCAAAGGTTTATAATTTATAACCAACCTGGGAGTTCCTCTCTCAATTTCTGCGGAATTCATAACATAGAAAGCTGAACATGACCATGGTGATTTTGAGTCTCTAATTAATCCCTTTTCTTTTAAGTCTTGAATTTCTTTTCTACAAGTTTTTTCTAATTCTTCAGACATATGAATAGATTTTGACTTTGTGGGAATATCCTTTTCATTGAAGTCTTTAATATAAGGTAAATTAACTATATGTTGTTTTCTACTCCAAAAAGCATTAGGAATGGTAGCGCAAACATTTTTTGTAAACATTTCTTCAATCTCTTTTATTTTTAGTTTAACATCATTATTCTGTAATTGTTCTTCTATTCTTTTTTCAGTTATTTCATCAATTAAAAATTTTATTTGTTTCTGCTTATTTTCTATTAAATTAATATTATTTTCTATATTACCTATTCCTTTTGGAATAATAGGGAATACAAATTCAAATAAAATTGTTTTTCCCAAAATTTGAGTTTGAATACCATTATCACAAACAGTAAATGGGTATAACATTGTAATAAAAGGTGTTCCCAATATTACTCCTGAATTCAAATTTTTTACCAATATCAAATAGGTTTTAAAACAATATCCTTTATTACAGATTTTTACTTTGGGTAATTTGTAATGTATAATTAGTTTTGATCCATTTGCAGAACTTAATTTTTCAGAAGTTTTTTGATAATATTTTGTAGGTATTAATCCTTCTTGGATACAATTTTGATCAGCACCAGTATCAATTAAAGCCAAAGTAGTAAAATGAAATTCATCTTCTATTACAATATTTAATTTTACTAACCATTTTTGATAATTAACTTTATTAATTATGTTAACATATTCTTCATCTTCCGGTTCCTTAATGATAATTCCTTTATTCTTATTATTCGTTGTATTATGTGAAGTATTTGGGTGTACGGAGCTATTTAATTGAATCTTAAAAGTTTCTTCCTCAAGAATTGTTATTCTATTTTCCAAGGTTTTTAATTGTGCAATTTCTTTATGTAAAGTTTTTATTTCTTCTTGTAATTCTCTAATAGATACTTCTCTTGGTGTATTAAATCTATCATAGATTTCCTTAACATTATATGGAGTATAATTCTTAGGTTCTCTGTTTCCTATCATATCTTTTAATTTTTGTAAATAAATTCTTTTATCTTCAGGATTATCAATTTTTTCAATTAAATCAAATAAAAATTCTTGTTCATTTGTTAGCATATTTATTTTTTCACAATTACATGTTCCTATGCATTCACAACTGTCTGACTCAGTTTCACTATCACTATTACTAATAATATTTAAATCATTTTCTGAATAGTCTGAGATTTCTGATTCTGAATCCGTTGTCTCATTTATTAAAATTTTCATGATTTTATTTTTTAGGTCGTCTGAAATATCCAAATTATTTATTTTTTGTTTTGCTTTACAATCTTTTGAATAATGTCCCTGTTTTCCACAAGTATAGCAGATGACTATATCTTTTTTACCTTTTCTAAAAATTTTTTCTTTTCCTTTTAAAAGTATGTTTAACAACTGGTTGAGCTTCTTTAAATTTATTTTCCTTCTGATTATACCTCTTATAATATTTCTTTTTATAGCCAAATTTTTTCTTTCTAGATTTTCCTTTATATTTTGATGAAGGGGCTTTTATTGTTTCATAACCATATTGCTGACAAAAGGATCCTAACTCTTTTCTTCCTACGATATTATCTTTCTTTAATTTAGATTTAAATTTCATATCTGAACATATTAATAAACCTTCATGATTAATATAATTAATCAATTGTCCATAAGTTAATTCAGTATAAGGAATAATACCGTTGAACTCTGCCCTCAATTTTTCTCTAATTCTATCAGCAAATAATTTAGGTAAACCAGCAATAAATCTTTCCTTCCAATAAGGATTATTACAGTCTTCTCTAGTCATTACTTTTGTTAAAAATAAATCTTTATACCAACAAAAATCTTGCAATTTAGGACAAGTTAAATTTTGTAATATTTCAGAGTTTCTATCTTGATAAATTCTAGGGTCTCCTACAAAACCTTTTAATATTGCAAAAAGTAAAGTTGGAATAATATCGTCTTCTTCAGTTTGTAATCTTTGATTATTTTCTTCTTTAATAACAATTTTCTTAGCATTTACTATTTTATTTTTATCTTCTTGGGTTACGTAATAATCCCACCAACCTTTTAATTGACCAGTAAAGCCTGCTACTAATACTTGTAATACTTGTAATTCAGAATTATTTTTAGATCTTGCAGCAGTAGCTGCCATAGACATTTCTTGTAATAAATTTATTATTTGATATTCAGCTAAACCATCTATATTCCATTCACAGACAGATTCACCATCATATCTAGCTTGTAGTATATCTTTTCTTTCTTCAAATTGTGTATCAGGAGGTGTGGGTCTTGAATAATAATTTTTTGTTCTGGGCAAAGGAGTGTATGTATTAAATTTAATTTTTTGAATAAATTGTTCATCTCTATTTTGATCAAATTGATTTACCAAATTTTCAATATCGCTTGTTTCAGTTTCTGTATCCGAATATTTATTTATTACTAAAATCTGTTTATTTTTCATGTCATCTAAAATATTTAATTGTGCTAATCTAGCTTCAATTTTTTGCAATATAGAATCTTCCTTTTTGAGATTAATTTTAATTCCAGGTTCACAAGGTTTAAATATTGGTGTTTCTATTTTTGATGTTGTTGATGTTGAGGCTTGATTAGTTTTTGGTACTATTTTTTGTGGAGATTGTACTACACATTCAACTCTGTTAAGTTGTTCAGAAATAGTATTTAATACTTGGTTGGAATAATTGTTTTGACAAATTACTTGCATTATTTCTTTGGTTGGATTATTTTCATTCATATCTATTTTTCTAAATGGTGTTCCAATAAATGTTTCATCATTATTATTTATTAGTATACTTTCTAAAGGTGGATGAATAGATACAACAGATTCATTATTTGTAGTTTTCCAAAGTTTTGCAATTTTATTAGTAACATTAATTTCTCTAAAAGGATATTCAATATTATTTTGTCTACAATAAAATTCAAACCAAGTAAATAAAGGAATATCTACTTGTAAATTTTCCATCTTTTTATACCAAAGAGTTCTAAATTCATTCAATTGTTCTTTTGTAAAATTATTAAAATACCAATTACGTTTCTCATCATTGTAATTTGCATATAAATCCTGTTTTAAAAATTCTTTATTAATCTCAAAATTTGTCATAATTAAAATTTATTCAATTATTATGATTATTTAATACAGAAAATGTTTCCATTTGGGTTCTTGTTGGACTCAACGTATTATCATCCCTTATTTCTTCATAAATTGGTCTTGGAATATTTTCACTAAAATCAACACTTGATAAATTAAAATTTCTTTCAAAACTAGACCGAGGTAAAGTATTATTACTTGACGATGGCCTATTATTCATATAAACAGATGTTCTAGCGGGTTGACTTAAACTAGTTGAAAAATCTATTCGAACAGTGCCATTGCTGTGTTCAATAATTCTGGATGTTTGATTATTTATTTCTAAGGGTCTAGGTTCACAAATTTCTGTTAAATTCCAAGTTCCTGATCTACTTATTTCATTCCAATTTAATCTTTTAGGTACTTGAATATTCGAGTGTGCTTTATTAGCTTCAAATAATAAAGTCTCATTTCTTTTAAAATTCCTTTTCGATCTAGGATTAAGAGTAGTAGTCATAACCTTATAATAAATTCTATATATGATAGCAACAGATCTTACATTTTCTTTAAATTCTAAATTTTTTGTCTTAACACTCAATGTTAATGTATCTAAAATATTTGGATCAAATAAACTAATAGAAAATCCAGGATAACAATTAAAATATACAGGCCCATTTGCTAAATTTGTTTCAGCCATAGCAAGCAAAGAATTAGTAAAATTAATATGCCTTCCATCACGCAAACACATCAAAACAGGAATATCTAGTCCTAATCGAAACAAAGGTTTTATAGCAATTTGTACAGAACCAATATGCAAAAATTTATATTTTTTCAATTTATGTTCGTTTATAGTTTTTTCTGAAAATAATTGGATATTCTCATGCTCTTGGTTTATAGCAACAGTTTGCTCAGCAGTTTTAATAGCATAATCAGTTAAAAATTCAAATGTTCCAACAGAATAAATAGTACTAATATCTTGCTTTGGTATTGTCCAATCCATCAAGTCATTCTCAATTTTACTAATATTAATTTCCATGGAATTAATTTCTTCTTCAATATTATTATTATTCCTAATAGTAGAACCTGGTTCACGATTAGCAAATATTCTTGTCAATCTATTCATTTTAAATCTTATACTTGTTAAATTTATATTCAGAAATAAGATAATGCAATTTGAACCTGTTGACGAATAACGGGACCACCCAGCGTATCGGGACCACCTGGCTCTACTGGCTCTTACGGCTGACCAACGCTACGCCTCCAGGGCTGACCAACGTTTCATCATCAACCGGACCAACCTTCACTATCCAATTTCTTTGTATAAACTTAACAAACATAAAATCTAAAAGGATTAGTTCAACAAAAAGGTATAGTTAAAGTATAATCATTGTAATAATGTATCTTAAGATATAACTAAGGTATAATAAGAGTATAATCACTATAATGGTAACTAAGGTATAGTTAAAGTATAATCATTGTAATAGTGTATCTTAAGATATAACTGAGGTATAATAAGAGTATAATCACTGTAATAGTATATCTTAAGGTATAATTAAGATATAATCATTGTAATAGTATTATTGTACCTTAGTTATACCTTTGATACTCTTATTATACCTTACTTATACCTTTGTACAACTATTATACCATATTTATACTTTAGTTATACCTATGATACTCTTATTATACCTTAGTTATACTTCCTGATACACTAATACATTAATTATACCTTAGTTATACCTTCTAATACACTAATTATATATTTTGACATACTGATTATACCTTATTTATACATTGTTTGTATCTTATTTATTTATTGTTTAAGCATTATAGTGTATAAGCAATGTATAACAATGTACAAGCTATGTATAACAAATGTATAAGCACTGTATAACAATGTATCAAAAGGTATAACTAAGATATAATTAGTGTATCAATGTATTAGTAAGCATAACTAAGGTATAATCAGTGTATCAGAAGGTAAAACTAAAGTATAATCAATGTATCAAAAGGTATAATCAAAGTATCAGATGGTATAATCAATGTATAAACAATGCTAACAGTTTTACAAAGGTATAAAAAATGTATAACTAAGGTATAGTCAATGATCACAAGGTATAACTAAAGTATAATATTTATAAAAGTTATAAATACATTGTTATATATTGCATATACATTTTTATAAGCTGCTTATACACTGTTATACACTACTTATACACTATAATGCTTAATCAATGTATAAATAAGGTATAATCAGTGTATCAGTATGTATAACTAAGGTATAATCAATGTATCAGAAGGTATAACTATGGTATAATCAATGTATCAAAAGGTATAATAAGAGTATCAAAGGTATAACTAAAGTATAATTAAGGTGTAACAGTTATACAAAGGTATAAGTAAGTTATAATAAGAGTATCAAAGGTATAACTAAGGTATAAAAATGATTACACCTTAGTTATACCTTAAGATACACTATTATAGTGATTATAACTTAGTTATACCTTAAGATACATTATTACAATGATTATACCTTAGTTATACCTTAATTATACCTTAAAATACAGTATTACAGTGATTAAACCTTAGTGATATCTTAAGATACAAACATACAATTAGTTATACCTTAGTGAAAAAAAAATATCGAAAAAAATATATACATATGCATCTTATTTCGAAAAGAAAAAAAAAAACAAAAAGAACTTTCTAAAGTGGCATGACAAAAAAATAAACGGATTAAGAGATAAACACAAAATTAGATTAAAATTATGAAAAGAGGAGAGAGAAATGTGGACAAAGTAGAATAAGGTATTTGAGTAATTTTGAAAAGTTTAAAAGGAATTTTGGCAAAAACTTCCTGCTCACGTAAAAAAGAAAAAGGGTGCCAAAATGTAATTATTTTTGTAAAATCTCCATTTTCTTTACGTACTAAATTCTTGTTAAGCTTTTCTGACCCATGAGGAAAGCCTGAGTGGTTTAGACCCATGTGGAAAAACCCTAAGTATTTAAGTGTAAGAAAGAGACAAGTGGGTAGGAGTTAAGATAACCAAAACAAGAGAAAAAGAGAGAAGAAATTGTTGTTTTTGTTCCAACCATCCAGCCACACTATTTTGACGTTTCCTGGAGTTTCAATCGTTGGATCGCCGTGAAATTTGAACCATGTCTTCCTAACATCTATGTCTTCATGATGAATTGTCGGATCAGTCATCGGAGGTTCGGAGGGTAGTTTCATCCATGTGCAGATTGTAGGTGACTTTTAGTTTATCTTAATCTTTTGTCTCTAGTTCTATCTAGGGAAGACTTATTATATTTGCCCATTATTGGTGATAATGGAAGATTAAGTGGCCTACAGATCTTGTGGTTTTACTCCTTACATCAAGGGGTTTTCCACGTAAAAATCCTCTTGTGTTAAGTGTGTTTGTTTGTTGCTCCAAGTTTGGTTATTGTTGCTCTATTTATTAGTTTCTCATATATTCATTCAAGTTGGGAAAGGGTACTTTCTCATCAATTCTTAATTTTCTATCTAGTGCTAATAAAAACATTTCTCCGCAATTGGGATATTTAATGTTTGAGTTTGCTTGAGATCAGATACTAAACTCTTAAGAAGAATGAGGGTTATAAAAAAAATTCTTAATAGATATATTTATTTACGGATCACGCTTTGTTCTTCTATTGGTCTTCATTCTTATTTGGACAAAGAAAGAGTCATTACATTCCTTTTGATACACTCATGTATCTATAACTCTATAAAGTATGAGAAAAAGATCATAAAAGAAGCCCAATTCTAATATTTAGCCTATACCCTTAGATGCTTATATCTATAGAAGGAGTGCCTTGCAACTAAGAGAAATGGGGTAAGTTAGTTAAGGTATATAAACAAAAGGCCCCTAATAGAAAGTCCAAAGATCTACTGCTAAAACCAGTGGTGTGTTAAGCGTGGATTTAAAACATGACTTCATAATGGAAAACTAGGCTCGAGAAGAGAGGGATCAGGGTAAAGACCTTCCACCAAGTTCAAGTGGAGAATTCCTTGTGTTCTTCTCAAATTGGTCATAGTAGAAATGCATAAAGAGTATAATAGATTATTTGATATTGAAAGATCGAAAGAAGAGGAAGAAGTCAAGTAAACATCAAATTGTGTCAAGAAAATCCGATACATTCTAGAGCCTACCAACAAGGAGAATGAAGAAAAGCAATTAGACCTACAAGAAATATTATAGTAGTTAAGAGAAGTGAATGAACAATAAGGCAAAATGCTATAAAGGTGGGACTAGTAGCGGAAAAGATGGAGAAAGGAATCCAGTGATCACGAATCCATGACCATGGATCAAAGGAGATCCACAAGTGCAAAATTAGGACAATAAAAGAATAGGACCCTCGAATTAGAAGATGAGGAAATAAGTTCTCATTGGGAGTGGGATATTAAAAAAGAAAAAGTATGAAAAACATTAAAGGAAAAGCATAACAGTGGAGATTTAACAAGAATTTGATAAACACATATTAACGGAAGCCTTAAGGTTCCAATGTAAGATAGATGACCCCCTTGTCCAAGTAGTCTTAGATAGGGATTTCCCATCTAAGTGGAAGATGCCATATCTACCAACATACAATGGGAGTACAGACCCATATGACCATATGTTTTGATTTTGAACCATAATGCATATGTAGACAAAGGGCGATGACAATGGTGACAACATAGGTCAACAATGGTTTTGAACCTTAGAACCCCAGGTCTGTTTACAATTACAAGCTTTCAAAAGACCTTTCATAGCCCATTTCGTTACATTAGTAAAAGCTTAGCATATATCTATAGATTCATAAAATATTTGATAAGGACCTCTCAAATCCTTATGAAATTATTTAGATAGATTTAACAAGATGGAAAATACTTTAGAAATTGCAACCATGACGTATCAATGGATGCAATGTTAGCCGAGATGGTATGCAAGCCACTCAATCAGCAACTCCATGTAAATCCAGTATAAAGTTTTGTGTAACTAACGACAATGGGGCAAAGCTATATCCGACTAGATGATTACACAAGAACCCATGAAAAGAGAGACAGGAGAGTGTTGAAGATAGAAACAAAAAAAGGAGCCATTCACGATAACAAAGTAATCATGTAAGGGTAACGAGAAACCATGATATATATTCTTAACTTTACGAGGGAAGATGCTTCTATCAAGGAAGAAAGCAAGGAACTAGGAAAAATGAGACTACATAACATATATGTAACTTCTCATATCACATGGAGCTAAGTAGGCATCAATATAGCTACACGCTTATAGAGCCCAAATTCTACAACTACCATAAAATGTAGGGACATGCAACATGTGAATGTACTCATCTATAAGAAGAGGTTGACAACCTAAATGCAAAGGGTAGAAATCTGCAAGCACCAAAACAAAATGTAGAGAGACCTAAAGAGCAATAACGATGCAAAAAGCCCTAAAGGAAGTCTTATCAAGGGAAATCCCTATGATTATAGGGGGAGAAGTATTCTACTTATAGGTCACCTAGTTGATGGGGGAGAAAGAGAGGATTCCCCTATTAAAAGAGAAGACTCCAACACATATGGAGCCTTGGTAATAGCTAATTACCTAGTTCATGGAGTTCTAATAGTTACAAAAGCTCAATTAATGTAATCACCAAAATTACTTTTGAAGCCTTAAAGATACCAAAGGAGTGGATAATGATGGCATCTATCCCTTTAATATAGGTAGTTGATGTTGAGGTTAAAATAGAAGAAGTGTTGGCCTTATATAAGGTGTGTTAAGATAAAGAAAGGGGGTAAAAGTAGTGAGAGACAATTATGTTATAGTGGATGCGAACTCAACCTAAAACGCTACTATTAGACAAAGATTCCTCCACAAATTAGATAACAATATATTGATCCATACTCAATCCCTAGGTATACCAACCGATGAGAATATTATCACAGTATTGGTGGAGAGGCATTTAACACTCCTAAATCAAAGCACTACAGTGATTGCAACCACTAAACATACATGAACTTAACGAGATGCAGAACTTTAACTCCAAGCCTTTTGAAGGAATGTACAACTTGGAACTCGAAGGAGAAAGAAAGCTAATGCTTGGGACAACTTTTCCTATTGAGCAACAAGTGCGAGTAGAGACAATGTTATGCTGTAACCTAGATGTCTTCGCACAGAGCACCCACAACATTCTAGGAATCTTGCCATTTGTGGCTACTCATAAACTTAACATAATGTTAGCCCCATTAGGCAAAAACAAGGCGATGTCACGTAAGGGATAAGAAAAAAACTATCAAAGAAGAAATTCATAAACTATTATCTAAATAGGGTTTGTATAAGAGGTCTAGTGGTGTGGTGCCACACTCTTACTATATAAATAGGGGTAACCTTCCATTTTATAAAATCATCCCACTTGAGCCATTTTCTATAAAAAAATATCATTTAGGAGCTCCTATCAAAGAAATGTCAGCAGAGGAAATCTTTTGGGTTCTGTTACAGTGATAGAGTATCTTATATATAGTGCTATCACAGTAGTGGAGCATAAGAGTCGATCATATCACAAAGGAATTCACCAACATGAATAGTTTGACTATTTTTCATAATTATAAGAGCCATTTCTCTTTTATGAACCTTTCTAAATTATACATTCCTTTCATAGCTACATGTTCTTACTTTTTTGTTAGCATATGTGTAAATATTACACCTTCATTATTATTTTTGTAGGGTGATGGCCCCAATTTAAGTCATAATGGTGGTATGTCTAATTTGAAGACATAGTTTCCTATTCTTCCAATGAAGTGTCGAGCCGTTATCAAGATCATGGCATCAATAACAACAAAGATGAAATTTCCTTCCTTTACCTTATTGGTGGAGAGATGGCAAGGTACTATAAATACTTTCAACCTTCCCTTCGAAGAGATGATGATTACTTCAACATTTGTTGCAATTTTCAAGCTAAGCATTATTGAGGGTTCTACCTTCCTTTATCAATAGCTTTTAAAAGTTGCTCATTGGTCCCACTAAGCTACTTGAACTAACTAGTGTACGGGTCCTTCCATGGGAGATTGGTAGAGCATCGTATGACATTCTAATGCGAGCTTAGGCACTTAAAGGAGGTGTAAACATGTTTAAGCATGAGATTTTTAATATACTTAGGTCATTTTGTAGGATGACCTTTTCGTATCAATCTTTACAACCACCAACATTTGTTCCTTGTCAGTATTTATCTCATTTGGTGAACCAAAATAAGGTCCTTCATTATGATTGGGGATACATAACATTGAACTAGTTATAAAAGGCCTTAGATTGGTGTTTGTGGGGGCAAATGAAGAACTTTTAAGCCTCTCCTTACTTGTTAAGGAACCACTTTTGCATTTTCATCTTTCCATGGTTTATTTTATTGTTAATACAATGTTGTGTTATCTTGGAAAATTTGGGCTTGTGAATGTTGTTGAGTTGAGTTTTGATAATAACAACTAATTGAAAAGTTAACATAAAAGAGAAAGACAAAAATCATATTTACTTGAATATCATTACAATTATGTTGTAATTAATAAAGGAGTGAAATATGTTGATTATGAAGGAGATCAACAAATTTTACAAAGCATTAGGAGATTAAAGAATTATCACATGTCAAGTTGGACAAAGGATGAGCCTTGCTTATAAGCTAAATATCTTTTGCTTATAATCTTGAAGTGATCTCCAACGGCCACATTTGCTTCAAAGGATAGAAATAACATCAAGAGCTATAAGCCTCATTGACCAGAAGATGTAAATTACTTCAAGAGCTGCATACCTCACTTAATAAGCTACAACCAACGACCATATCTTCTTTAAGAGGTATATACAACAGCTATATTTTGTTTACAAGCTAGAAGGAACTGCCATATTATGTTCAGGAGCTCAAACGGCTAGTTCTCCTTGTGACCTGTATGCAACGGTTACTTCACCACCTGAAGAGCTTCTCATCACCTATAAAAGGAAGAAATATTGAAATTTGTTGGTTGGAGACTTACTTAGCAATATTCACACATACAAGCAATTTTATTCAAGTCTTCCACAATTCCTTCAAAGAGAAAATAACGAGAAAGCTTTATCTTTTTTCTTTCATTCAAATATTCATATTTAAGAGAATTGTATTTTCACACTAGGTTGTGTAAAAAGGGGTTTATTTGTTGATAGTGTGATCAATAAAGTTTGTAAAAGTTTGGTGCTTAAGCTTTGAAAAAAAAGCATCAGTAGAAGTTTGGTATTTGAGCTTGTAAAAAATACCAGATAAGTTTGGTGCTTAAGTTTGAAAAAGCATCGGAAGAGTTTTTTTACTTGATATCAGAAAAAGTAATGGTAAAGGTTTGATACTTAGCCTGTAAAAGTATTGAGTTTGTTACTTGAACTCGTAAAAAGTAACACAGGCTTATTTCCTACCCGTAAAGGAAATATTAGTGGAAAATCTCAAGTGGCTGAATTAGGGACTGGACATAGACCGGTTGGGTCGAACCAGTATAAATCTCGGTGTCTTTAATTCTCTATCCCTATACTCTTTACATTTATTGCTATTTAAATTTCCATAATTTAAATTAATAGCATTATTATTTGAAAACATTTTTATATTAGTCAAGCATGTATATATTCACAAGTTATATTATTTTATTAATTCCGCATTTTTTGTGAAACTTGTGTTTATTAAAAGAAAATTATTTTTCATAAAAAAGATTTTTAGAAGAGTTTACGAAAATTTTTATTCAGTATACCGTACTATTCACCCTCCTCTAATACTGTAGCTAGCCTATTTGGGACCATTAAATGTAACCAAATGCACCCTTACAAGCCCAGGAGCAGTTGTATTGAGGCAATCTACCCCTGCTTTAAGGTAGATGCTACTGATGCCAAGTGTTCACTGGAAGCCACCAACATCATTTGAACTGTCTCCAAGAGACATAAGAACTTGCTCCTACACAATGACATGTATAAAAATATAAGAAAAATACGTTGAAAATATGCATGAAAATGACATATAACAGGAAAATGACATATAACAGGTATCCTATAGGTGGTCTCTCTTCTAAGAACTGAATTCAATTACTATACTCTCTAGAGTAGTATTGATAGCGTTTAAACTGTTATACTTTTATAAGATGTTTATAATCAATTTAGATTCTAAGAAGATGAAAATGATACATTCTTATAATTTTCAACATAGAAATATGGTTTATAGTAAGCTTTAATTAGACCTTTTCACGATCAGAGTTGGTTTAGATGAACATAGTGAGAGATATCTTATCATTCTTAATTCATTAATGGAATTACCATTTATATGAAGAGATCTCTAAGCAAATGCTATATTGTGTTACAAGCTATGATCTATCTTGTTTGTCTTATATTACTGTTTTCATGCAGTATTATTTTCATTCTCTATTTATGCTATTGCTAGATTTGTTAATTTTAGTTCTAGGAATTACAGATAAACTCTCTTTCAAAATATATTAAAAATATTTTGTTTATTGTTAGTTAGAACCTGTGAGCATGGGTTTTTCCAGACCTTGGTGATGAGAATTACTTAGTTACCTGTGGACCGGACGAACTCGAACGGGATTTGAAAGCGACCAAAATGTTACCCGAACGATCTGAAATGTCCTAAAATCCAGGCTATTCGCGATCTGAAGCCCCCGAAAAGGTCTCCTGAATCATTTCCAGGGTTTGGTCTACGCGTCCGACTTTCAAAATTTCGCCTCAATTCTTGGTAGAACCGAGCGGCTCTGGTTTTGGAACTAGAGCCGGCATGCTCTAGTGGTCAAAATAAGTTGCTCTACAAAGTAGAGCAACTTGCTTGACAAAACAATAAAAGGGGCGCAGGATTCAGAGGGTTCAAACGGCTGATTGATTGAGCGAAATGAGTGAGAGAGAGTGGAATAAAAAGAGAAAAATCAGAAAGAGAGGGAGAGGCTTTTCAACATAAAAAAAAAAGCAGAGGAAGAGAGAAAGAAACTGAGGAAAACAGCTCCCACAAACAATCTCCTACAACCCTAAAATCAATCTCCAAATATTATTGACAAACTCTATAATCTTCACTCATTGATTCAGGATCATATCGGGTTGGTTTCGGATCGTTTCGGACCGTCGGGAGATTCGGCCGGTCGAGTCTCCGGGACATATTTCCAAGATTTCAATCCGCTTCTTAATGCTCCAAGCATCCAAACAACAATCAAGGTAAACTCTGAGAGGCCCTAAACCTGTTTGCATTGATTTCCTATGCTTTTCTATCATTTTTGCAAAAATCCAGAGACTGAGCTGCCCATCATAGCCGTACGGCTGTGTTTTTGAAGAACAGAGCCGATCGGCTTTGGCACCCAGAGCCGCCCGGCTCTGTTCCTCAGGGACAGATCCCCGATCTATCTCGATCAGCCGAAACAACCCGTTTTCCATGTTGAGTTTTCTGTTGTGATCATTTTCGGCACGAAATCATCCGTATGTTTTAATATTTTAGTTTTCAAATTTCTACAAGTATGGATATTAGAGTTTTTGATGTTTCCTGGGTTTATTTCCTGAGTTTTGGGGTTGTTTTATCCGAATCGAATCCACAGTCCAGCATTAGCGGACCCCCGAATCTTACCAAATTCCTGGAAAATATCGAAAACGACAAAACGATATTTTCAGAAATGTTTATCGTTTGTTTATTGTATTTTGGACCCTAAATGGATGCTGAATTTAGGAACCCACACGAACAGAACCCTGAGTTCCGGGATAACAGACCCAAAAAAATGGAAAATTGCATGAAACCGAGCCAAATGGTTTTCAAAAAATTGTTTTCCAGAACAAAAATCCGCAGGGCGTTTCAAAACTGTTTTCCAGGTCTAACAGGTTCGACCGATCGGGTCGATCCGGTTTTCCCCTAAATACATGATCCTGTGTCCTAAATTCCCAATTCTGTCCAATTTGAGTCCTATCAGTGTTTATAATATAAATCTCACTAACCAATCTGTTTTGCAGCATTTATTTTTATTTTTGCTATATTTAATAGATTAATTCGTGTATTTAGGCGATTGTATTTTTAGATCTTCGTATATCTAGGCACTTGTAATGTAAGGATGAGAGCTTTTTATATTTTATTCGATTTGGTTGTATAAGTGGCGTTTACTATTCTTTTGTATAATTTGTGTGGATGATTTAATTTCCCGTAATTTATTTTATGCATTCTGTTTGAGCATCGGGCTAATAAACTAAACAATTTAGGTAGAGAAAAGATAATAAATTGAATAAATATGGCTTTATAAATAATAAACGAATACAAGCTTGAGGTTAAGTAGGTAAGTTGCTCGAACCCTGAATCTCTGGATTAGGTACAGCAGTCTGCGCTCGATAGGGAGCTGTACCAAAATTTCCCAGATGAGCTGATCCGGGTGGCGACTCTGTCACTGATCTCGAAATTTAAGTTTCGAGATCTTTAAGTAATAAAGCGGCAAAAGGTTTTCTACAAAACGGAATTTCAAAACAAGCAAACGATTTTCCCTAAAGCAAGATAAACAAAACCTGTTTTTTCAAAGTCTCACCAAAAAGAAAAACAATCTTTCTTTTCTTTTTCCCCGGTTCACTTCGCCGTGTCCCTCTCTTCTTAAGGTCGTCTGCTCACAGTGGTGACTTTGTTAGGGATAATTCTGTTTCTTAAAAAGTTTTCATAAAAACTTAAGGAACTTAGGCAACTATTGAAATATAACCTCGCTTGTATTCGCTTATCGATTTATGAAAGCTATATTTATTCATACCTTGCATCTCATGACATTTTCTTCTTCTCAACCCCTCAAATACACTGTTTCACCCTGGTTTACCCAAAAAGGTGGCCTACCTCTACCACCAGGATTGGAGACACCCGACAGAGTAAACCACTCATAGTCCTGCATGACCTTTCATCGTGTTCTACGGTGGGAAAGTGTTTATTTGCTATGGGAGCCTATACGACCCTTGGTTTGACCTTGGCCCATATATAATGGCTTAGTAACTTCCCCTAGGATTACCAAAACATAAATCTAAAATCGAACGATTGAGTGTACGCCTTTGGTATCCCCTGTTGATGCCAAAGAGACCCAACACCTGAGAAGAATGTGTGACCAATCGAAAGGAGAAATAAGGTCGGTAGGGAGAGCATATTTTTTGCATGTGCTAACGTTTGCTCCATGGTGATTTTCTCTTTACTTTTTCACGAAGCATTAAAAACGCATAATCATCTCATATGCCGTTTCTAATCACGTTTTTGTGCAGCCATCTTTAAATACATATGCATATGTGTGACATTTATGCTAGCCACATCTTCATGTAGCCATTTTCGAACACCGACATATGCGTAACACTAACCGCATTTTCATGCATCCATGACATTTTATTCGTGTGCCATTTACATCTCGTGTGCGACATTTCCATGAAGCATACACAACATTGGTCTGTGTGTCATGCATCTTAATCACATTTTTGTGCAACCATTTGCATTTTCATATGACATACGCATCCATGACATATTACCCCACCTAATAAAAAGATGTTTCAAGCATGCCCCTCACGATCATTTCATTCCATGACATGTCAGATACCCCTAAACTATCCGATTTCCGCCCGTGCAATGGATTGCACTCGGCCGTTTCATAAAATATCATATCGTTCAATAGTAGACCTCAATGGTCCTAGATTTGCTTCCGTGCGACAGTTCGCATGATGCCATCACATGACATCACGTTCATTCATCATAGGTGTCTCGGTGACACCGAGTCCTGCTTGTGCATTATGGTTCATGTCGAACCATTTCACAACATTGTGAAATCATTTGAGGTGCTCCTCGGGCGCCAGATTAGTACACATACGGAGGCATATCATAACATTATTAACTTATGCAAGGTGTTCCATGAACACTGAACCTCTGTACGTGTCTCGACATACACGTGACCTGTTTGCAACATCACTTCATATCAGATGCCCCAAAAGCATCAGAGCTCTGTCTGAGGAACAAATTTTCATGAGACCATTTCATACCATCTCATTTTGCCTTAAAAAGCATCAAAACTCTGTCCGTGTGTCGACCACATGCGACTGTTTCATAACCTCCATTAGGTGCCCCAAAAGCGCCGAACCTCCGTTCGTGTGTCGGCTCACACACGACCCCTTTGCATCTTCTTTTGCATAATGTTGGGCACTCTTGGTAAGGGTGCACATGGTCGGTTAACCGGTCCATGTGGACTTTTGCTAACGGTTAACCGCTTGAACGGTTTTTTTAATTTACTAACCGTACACTGTCCATTAAATTCGGTTAACCATTATTTGGTTAACCATTAATTTCGGCCGGTTAACCATTTTTTTACGGTTAACCATTTCTGAAATAAACATTATATTTTAAACCTCAAAATTTTAAATCATAAATTTCAAATATCAAAACAAATATGAAATTATAAACCATAGTCTTAATAATTGATTAAAAATGACATTACAACTAGAAGTGAGCTGATTATGTTTGTTGGTGAATTGATTATTACTAATTAACAGATTGGGACACCTGACGTACTTTAGAAGTATTGCAAGATAAACTGTTATACAAGATTAGCTTTCTCTTCTAAGTTATGATGTAAATCCATGTTGGCATCAATCTTGTAGTCTTGCATCTTACAGATCATAAAAGAAAAAAAAGGTAACAATTAGCACAGATTTCATTTACGGATATTTAATTATGAAAGTAACATAACAAATTAATCAATACATTTTTCCAGTACATGACAAATTAAGCTATTCGGACTCTATAAACCTCAAGTATCGATGAATTTCTATAGTGATTCAGGACGATATCAATCTGGGACCACTACGATTGTGACATATCAATAATAGCATTGACGTATCAAAATCACAATGAATTTTTATTGATACTAGATTTTTTTTATGTAACACAAACTTAATTCTCAATCAACATCCATTACATACACTTGTTGGTTTATAAAATCAAGAAATTATTAGATGAATTTCTATTTGGATTTAGGTGAGCAATGAGTTAAAATTTGAAAGTGATAGGTTGGGATTTGACCTTTATTGGCTAGATTGTAATAATGCAGTCCTATATATTATAGGATGTAACAATTAATATTATTGTTACATTACTGAAAAATGTTTTCTCCATAATACAAAAATGTATCTTTAGTATTTTCCTTTTCATCTCTAAAAATTCAATTTTCTTTTCTAGAAATATATATATATATATATTGGAAAATAAAAATTAAATTAAGGACAAAAATTACATTAAACATATTGGAAACTATAGAGGTAAAATTACATTAAACACCCAAATGTTTCACCATTAATTCATATAACCTATATATCCAATTATATAATTAAAAATTTTTTTTTATTTTTCAACGGTCGGTTAACCGAGTCCACATGGACTTTTGAAACCGAAACCGAAACCGAAAATTTTTAAAAACAAAAACCGTACACTAGTCCATCGGTTTCGGTTAACCATATTTTCTGTCCGGTTTCGGTTCGGTTTCACGGTTTTTTGGTTTTCCGGTTTTTTTTGTGCACCCATAACTCTTGGAACATCTGGAATAAAGAACTCACACGCATTATCGCTTTCATTCATAAAGCATCAAACATACACTGTCATTTTTGTGTCGTTCTAATCATGCCTTTATACAATCATTTTCAAAACATCGACATTTGTATGACATTGATGCTAACCATGTCTTTGTGCAGCCATGATATTTTGTTCGGATGCCAAACACGCATTGTGTGTTAACATTTCCAAATAGCCTACAAAACATCGTCCTATGTGTCATGTGTCCTAACCACATTTTTCTACAGCCGCCTACATTTTGGATTACATATGCATTTATTCCTTGCACGCATAACATCATTATATATGTCATACATCCTAACCACATTTTTCCGCAGCCACCTACACTTTGGATGACATATGCATTCATTCCTTGCATGCACGACATCATTCTGTATGTCATGCATCCTGATCATATTTTTCTGCAGCCACTTGCATTTTGTGTGACATGTGCATTCACACCATTTTATTCCATTACACCTAATAAAGGATGTTTCAGAGATGCTCCATCATGATCATTTCATTTCGTAACGGGTGTCCCAAAGCCACCAGTGTTTTGCATGTGGCCATTCCTTTATATCATTACATTCATTAGGAAACCACAACGGTCCTAGATCTGTTTTCGTGTGGGTAGTCACATGAAAAACATTGCACAATATCTCATCCATCCATCATTGGTGCCACGGGGATACCAAGATCTTGCTTGTATGTCGTGATTCACATCGGATTGCTCATAACATTATCGAATCATCCAGGGTACTCCATGAGTGCCCAGTTACTACACATATAAGGCCATATCATGACATTACCAAAACATGCAAGGTATTTCATGAACGCCAAACTGTTGTCCATGTCTCAAGTCACACGTGACTTATCTTTAACATCATTTCAGATGCATCAAAAGCATCAGAACTCTGTCTATGTATCGGCATACACACGACCATTCCATAACATCCATTAGGTGCCTCAAAAGCATCGAAACTCTATCCGTGTGCTGGCCACGCATGACCATTTCATGACATCCACTAGGTGCTCCAAAGACACCGAACCTATACCCGTGTGGGGGATCACATGCGGTCTGCTTGTATTGCCTTTTTGCATGGCATAAGGGCATCCGCCGAACATCCAAAATGCATAATAAGGTAAATCATCCTCATTCTTATCTCCACCCGCCTGACATCAATCAATCGCATCAAACCATGACCGTACATCTCATTCATGCATAAACGTAAGGTGCTCCCTGAGCACCGAAAATCATGTCCTTTCATCGTGCGCCTGCATGTATCCATAGCATTCAACTTCCTTTGCAAGCAATGTCTTGCTTCTACTCGTGTGACACCCCAGTGTGTCATCCTTCCCAGGGGCATAAATATGCACCCTATCTTAACTTCCTTTGCAAGCAATGTCTTGCTTCGACTCGTGGACACCCCAGTGTGTCATTTTCCCTAGGGGTATAACTATGCACCCTATTGCAAGTACCACTTGCTTTGACCCGTGGACACTCCTAAGTGTCGTTTTATCCCTGTGGTGTATACTTATACGCCATGTTTTGCTTTAGCATGCATCATCTCCATCAGCATCCATCGCATCTATGTGTTTCTGTTCATGACATTGCATACATTTGGTCGGTCCCAAATAGTATAGCATGACATGGAATTACATGACATTGTACGCCACGTCACGCATTCATGCATACATCATTCTTTGGTTGGTATCTGCTACGCATACAACCGTTGCCACTAATAAGTGTTCTCATCAGGGGAAAGGATCTTGAGAATGGCCAACCCAAGGAACTTCAACACTATAACAGATGTGGTGGAAGACTATGTCACCTCATCATGGTTCCGGAAGGCAGTCAGGGAAGAAGCGGCAGTGATGCTAAGGGAAATGCTGGGGGGGTGACCTTGACAGAATGGAGAGACTAACGGCAAGGTGCGCTGAGCTGGAAGCCCGAGTGGTAGAGCTTGAAAGAAAATAAGGGGCATGGCAAGCACAGACTCCAATGTGGGTATTGCTAAGAAGCAGGATGCCTAGATTGCTGAAACTCCTTCTCGACACCTCTAAGGGCCCTCTCGCCAGAACTTGGGCTCACCGGGGTCGACCAGTGAAGGGGGACTGCAAGGACCTCTTGACACCAGTGATGACGTTAACCTTGTTCTACAACATATCCGGAGCTCACCTCCCGAAGATAAAGGGATAATCACTTCCTCTGGACCTTGTTCGGTGAACAGACTATTCGCCATATGCAGAAAGATGGGCCTGCTACAGAGTGTCAGACCATATGTGGTGCCAACACCTAAACAAAAGTGGAACTTTTTTAGCTATCATGTGACAGCAGGCCATCGGACTAATGAATGTGTCGGTCTGTGAAGGAGGATCCAGAAGCTGGTCGATGAAGGAAAATTGGAAGTACCGTCTGCCTCTAATGAACAATCAGTGGCAAACAAGGGGACCATCAAAGAAATTCCTCAAACTTCTCAGGGAGAGGGATATGATGAAGAACTACAAGGCCTGGTCTAACAAAAAAAAAAGGGGGCAATGGCAATGAAGCCGAGATGATGACTAGTCGGGGAATGATCAGATGCTAGGAAATCAATACCCTTAGAGGCTTCCTTTTTGTAGGGGACTCATTTTTGTTCGTAAGGTGTATTGAAATCATCTTGAATGCAATGCATTTTGTTATCTTCTTACTTATGGGGTGATTGCATCTACATGGCATTATGCATGCATTTGATCATCTAAAATCACATGCCCAACACGCATAATATCAAAATGCATGACGTCAATCTGAATACCATAGGGAACCTAAAAGTGAATCTGGTCCTGACCGAACTCTCTCTTGAAAGGTGAGCTTGTGAGATAAATAAACGATATGATGGCACTACCTCTGCCACGGCATTTACTGACCCAAATCCACAATCCTTGCAAGATACTATTGGCCCTGCCCTAGAGTTCCAATTTGAATGGCACATATGATACCCAAACCATTTCAAAAAAAAAAAAAAAAAAAACTATTATTGAAACTCAAAACCTTACTTCAAAACAAAACCCCGAGCTTGATCCCATATCCGAGAGGGCGCCCCAAGCCAAAACCCTAAAGCTAAAATTCCCAAACTCACCAAAATCTCCAACCCATGGGGAATTCAAATGGTTTTCATCATCCTCACCATCTGTCATGTGGTAAAACTCTGATACAGTTTTGGTTGTAGTGCATGCATCATCTTGTTCGTGTGACATTCATATGTGCATGACATTTCGCATGCATTATTCATCCAAAAGGCATATTAAACAGGCATGACATGTATGGATTTGAATGCAGTAGGAAAACCAACAAGTGGCGATGGTTTGGGCATAGTCCTTCAAAAGAAAAAAAAAAAAAGAACATACAAAAAGGGGATCGGTGCAGACAGGAGTCTTTCTCCCTCTCATGCATGGCCACCATAGCTAACACTAGAGTGTCTCATAGCATTAAAGGGTAATCTCCAGCTCTCATCATTGTCAGATCCTTCCCTCCTATCTGGAAAGATTTGGACTTTCCTATCTTCAAAACCAAAGCTCTTCCCCTTCCCTTTTCCAATTTCTTCCACACCTTCAACACCTTTTGTCTCCCGTTTACCACCCAACCACTAACACCCATCTGACAAAACCCCTTTTTCATCCTTCCCTTGAACTGACCCTGTGAAGCCTCATTTTCCACCATCTATGGCTTCTAACAAGAAATTGAACCCCAATGTTGTTCCATATTACATCATCCTATCACTAGAAAGGCGATGGGGCAAATGGTTACAGCACTGCCTTAATCAGTCTTTGTTTATCATCAACCTGTACCAGATTGGGGACTCTCTTTCTACCCTATACCACTTTTCTTCAAAATAAACCCCTAGACCAAATATTTTGTAACCTTAGACTGACAGGAAAGCCTTTGATTCCAAGACAGAGAGAGGATTTAAATATAAGCCTGCTTCAATTAAGCTGGAGTTTGCCATTGCACAAGCAACCATTGATGGAACTCTAAGACAACCACTGTTCCCCTCCGACAAAGTCCGCACTATAGCTTATGCCGGGCTCCAGGGAAAGGAGGAGCTGGTGAAGCATCTTGAAAAGCCAATATTTGGGATGGTCACCCACCAGTAACATCCAACCCAATAAGGGATGGTTTTGTTGAACACAATGTGTTAGGGAAAGGAAAAGACTGACACCTATCCCTATGAACTTCACCAACAGTGTTGGAGCAACCAGGTTTTACAAAGCTTTCAATAATCATGAATGGGATGTTCCCATTAATAGAAAGACTTGCAAAGCCTGCTGTGTTAATATTCAGGGGAAAGTTGCATTTGCCGACCATTTCAAGAACTTAGTCTTCAGCTGCAACAGAAATGACTACTTACCAGTGGTTCTTCCATTTCCTAGCCATGGTGTGCCTTTCTCTAGGGTTACTGTGGTTGACAGACATAGGAAAACCATAATTAACTCAAGTCATTCTGAATCAGGCCATACCTTGAAGGACTAAAAGCTATGTCCATCTTTGGCAACCGTGTGTGAATTAGAATCTGGGGTGAATTAAACGCATGTATACAGTCTCCTACCTTAGGAGAATCCAGTGGTTAATTGTCCTCATCTCAGATTATCCGTTCATAGTGGCGACTCTGCTTCGGTTACATGGTCTGATCAAACTGGAGCCACGGTTGGAATTTCCTAATGCATTTACATTCATCATGTCATAGATGTTTTATATGCCATTTTGATGTTCAATACGCATGTGTCATACCATTGCATGTAAATGTCCATGTTCAGGTTGCTGGACGCAGCAAACCAGATCTGATAAAGTGTTTTACCGCCAAAAACCCGAACATAAACCTCTAACACTAGGGGTTGTTAAAAGTTAAACCATGAAACATCATCAAGGACAATCCTATCATGATCCCCAGCAGACTTGTCGAAGTGCATTTCCCAATCCTAAGACAAGCCAGTGCTGAGAAATCCACTCGGCTAGTGTACTTTTGCAAACTTAGCCATCATTTCTAAAAAAAAAAAAGACAACAATCTCCAATGAGAGGATTTCTGACATGGAAAACCGAAAGGACCTGTCGGTAACAAGGAAAGAGTGACGTTTAGAGTCAGAGTCACTTTGGGTTTTCTTATTGCATTCATTTTGATGTCATCCTAATGATATTAGGCACGTTTGATTTTCTGCTTAGATGTTCATGTTGCATGCACCGTGCCATTGCATGTAAACATCCATCAGTAGGCCATTGCATCCAAACCCACGACGGCTTCAATGAACTTGTTACTACAAATGGCGACTACCAGCCCAGTTGTACCATCCCCAGCAAAATTATCCCCGGCAGAGTGGTCCCCAACAGGATCATCTCCAAAGAGTCTCCGATGAAATCCCTAACAGGGTCCCAACTGTAAGCGCCAGAATTTTACTTTCAAAAAAAAAAAAAATTATAGTCGCACGACTATCCCTACAGTCATATGACTGTAACCAAACTATAGTCGTACGACTATAGATCACGGCAGGTGAGCCACCCCATACCTCACAAGCTGAAAAAGCAAAAAGAGAAAGGAAGAGACAGACAGAAAAGAGGAGAGAAAAAACGAAGAAAGAAAAGAGAGAAAAGAGAGAAAGGGGAAAGAAGAGAAGAGAAAATCAAAAAGCAAAGGAAGAACTCATCATTAGAATCCCTCAGCATTTGGAAATCTTTGGACCCAAAACTCTCAAACCCTAATTCAAGGAGAAAAGTCCGGGTTTTAGTGGATTGGAGCGACACCAGGGGTCAATCCTACGGTAGACGCACGCCAAACAGGTAGACACCCCTTTTCCCCTTTCTTTTACAAGCTTTCTGGGTGATTGGTGTGATTTTGTGTTGTTTTCATTCATTTTTCTGCATTTCTACTTCTGGGAATCAAGAACAGTCGCACGACTGTTCTTGAATTTGATGAACAGTCGTACGACTGTACAGTCGTACGAGTGTTCTTGATTTCCAGGTGATTTTCTTCCCCGTTTTCTTCAAATAAAGTTTTGGCGAAATTTTGACTCGGGGCTACTTACAGTCACACGACTGTAATTTACAGTCGTACGACTGTAGTTACAGTCGTACGATTGTAACGTGGTTTCCAAAACCAGAATTTTGGTTTTTATCCCCAAAAATTTCCAAAAATCCCAAAAAATTCAGAAAACCCCAAAAATCATCAAAATGAATTTTGTTGTGTGCATTCACGACCATAGATTCAATTTCCTGTAAAATTACATTTAGAACAATGCCACGACGGAGACCCAGTTCTCCCGAAAACCGACCCACCTTAAATATGAAAAATGCATGTAAACCGGAAAAATTGTTTTCAAAAATGAATTTCTCACAAAACCAAAAATACAGGGACGTTTCAAAATGTTTTCCAGGTCTAACCGGGCTGGCTAGCCGAGCCAACCCGGTTATTCCCTAAATGCATGCCCCTGATTCTTGACTTCCTGTTCTGTCATGCTTGAGTCCAACTGTGGCGTGTCGTATAAATTGTGCTAACCTTTGTTTTGCAGCTTTTATTTTATCTTAATTTTCATTTTACTTGTATTTTAATAGAATTAATCTTGTACTTAGGCGGTTGTAATTATTTTTTTATATTCTTGTGTATTCTAGGCGATTGTATAAGTGAGGTGAGAGTTTTTATTTTTCTATTCGATTTGGTTGTAAGCCAATTAATATTTATTTTTCTTTATTTTTGCATTAAATATTTGTATGCGCGCTGTATGTCTTTTATATTCAATAAAATTGACTTTAGATTTTAAAATACCATTTGAGAACATTAGCAATATTTAATTTAATTAGACACGAAATAAGGGACTTGTCCGGACCCAAATCTCTGGATAGTGTAGCGACCGTTCGTCCGGTTCAGCTACCTTAAGAATTTCCCGGTTGAGCTGAGCTGGGTGGCGACTCTACAATATTCATCGAGACTTAGGTTTCGGTTCCTTTTAAGAATTAATTTATTTATTTTCCAAAAATCGATTTTCCATTCATAAAAATCCCATGTGAGGGAGAGGCCCGCTCGAGATCGTGGCACCCCTTCCGAAAGGGAGTCCCGCGTCCTGTCGAAAATGCGTCGTCCGCTCACAGTGGCGACTCTGCTGGGGAATTCTTAAAATGTTTTCTTAAAAACTTAAAAGAATTTGACAAGCCCTGAAAAGTGTCTAATTAAAATAAGGTGGATGATTCTCGATTGGTATTTCATTTTGCATCTTTAGCTAGACATGCTTGCATTAGATTTAGTATCCCATTTTAGCCCGGTGGATTGTTGGATTGTCGCCTTTGTTCCTCATGGTCTTAGCGGCACGGATACGAAACACCACCCATAGCCTCGTACGAACCCCTTCGTTTGGACCCTTGAGTGGGGAGAAGTGAGGAGTATATTTTGCTATGGGAACCTTGATTTTTAACCCGACTTGGACCGAACTCATATAGGCAGCCCTAGTTGGATTCCCTTAGAATACCAGAATAAATTGTGTGAATAATAATATAAAATCCCGCCTTCTTCACCCCAGGTTGGTGATCGAAGTGAACGCCACCTAGGACTCGGTTAGAATTTTTGAGACCGACCACGCTTAGAGAAATAAGGTTGGAAGAATTCGCTTCGTGTGCTACGTGTTACACTCTTTTCGACATTTCACTCCATACCATAATTCATATTTATCATACATATCAACATTATCCATACACAAAACATTTTTGTGTGATATTAACCCATATTTTTATGCAGCCGCTTGCATTTTATTTTCGTGTGAAAACATTAAATCATCCGCTTGCCAGCCATACTAACCATTTCTTTTTCAGCCATAACATTAAATTTGTGTGATTAATATTTTTCACATAGCATACATAACATCATTATGTGTGTCATGCACCCTAACCACGTTTTTGTGTAGCCATTTGCATTTTGTGTGTTATAAGCATTCACGACATATCACCTAAATTAAATTAGGGGCATTCCAAGGACGCCCACCACAATCATATCATTCCATCATATATCGGGTATCCTAAAATACCCGTGTTTTGCCAATGCACCGGATTACATTCGACCATTCCACCAAATTATTTCATTCAACAGAGACCACAATGGTCCTAGGTATATTTCCATGTGACAATCCACACGATGCATTTCATGACATCATACTCATTCGTCATAAACATCATATAACATTGTGATCCACATCGGGTTACGTCATGACATTACTATATTATTCAAGGTGCTCCCCGAGTGCCGGGTTAGTACGCATGTAGGGGCATTTCATAACATCCCAAATCATGAAAGGTGTTCCCTGAACACCGAGCTTTTGTCCGTGTCCCCGTCACACGCGACTCTCTCATAACATCATTTCATATCATATGCTCAAAAGCATCAGAACTCTGTCCATTGGCCGGGCCCATGTGGCCATATCATATCATCTCATAGACCTACAAAGCGTCGAACTCTGTCCGTGTGTCGATACACACGTGACCATTTCACAAAATTCATTAGGTTCCCCAAAAGCACCGAACTTTCATCCGTGTGGCGGTCCACACGCGACTTTTTTCGCATAACATTGGGTGTTCTTGGAATGTCCAAAGTAAAAAAAAAAAGAATAAAAACAAAGGGATCATCCTCATTATCTCACGTTGTACATCTCATCCGTCCATCAAACATTCAAGCACTCCACAACGTTCGAGCACTCGACGAGCATCGAGTACTTTACCGCATGCACTAGTCACTTAAGTGTTCCAAAAACACTAGAAGCTTCATCAAGCCCCTTATGTCTTCCATAATCCTTAGAAACCCTATCCTTGTGTACCCCACATCCAAATACCAAATATCTTTCCGTGCAAGACTAGCTCTGCACATTTCCTCCCCGTGTAAGACTAAGCTCTACACGTATCGTTCCATATATCTTTCTGTGCAAGACAAGCTCTGCACATTTCCTCCCCGTGTAAGACTAAGCTCTACACGTATCGTTCCATATATCTTTCTGTGCAAGACAAGCTCTGCATATTTCCTCCCCGTGTAAGACTAAGTTCTACACGTGTCGTTCCAAATCTTTTCGTGCAAGATAAGCTCTATACGTACCGCTTTAAACTCTACCCATCCTCTCTGTGTAAGACTAAGTTCTACATGTGTCGTTCCAAATTTCCCGTGCAAGATAAGCTCTGCACGTACCGCTTTAAGCTCTACCCTTCCTCCCCGTGTAAGACTAAGTTCTACACGTATCGTTCTAACTCTTTCCGTGCAAGATAAGCTCTGCACGTACTGCTTTAAATTCTACCCTTTCTCCCCATGTAAGACTAAGTTCTACACGTGTCGTTCCAAATCTTCCCGTGCAAGATTAAGTTCTACACGTACCGCTCTAAACATTAAACTTTTTCCCGTGAAAGACACGCTCTACACGTATCGCTCTAAACACTAAACCTTCCCTCGTGTAAGACACGCTCTACATGTACCACTTTAAACACTACATCTCTTCTCCCTGTAAGACCAAGTTCTACACGTATCATTCCAATTCCTCCTCGTGTGAGACTAAGTTCTACACGTACTGCTTTAAACTCTATCCTTCCTCCCCATGTAAGACTAAGTTCTACATGTACCGCTTTAAACTCTATCCTTCCTCCCGTGTAAGACTGAGTTCTACACGTATCGTCCCAAACCTCTTCCTGTGTAAGACACGCTCTACAGGTACCCCTCTAAACACTAAACCTTCCCCCGTGTAAGACACGCTCTACACGTATCGCTCTAAACATTAAACCTCTTCCCGTGTAAGACACGCTCTACACGTACCGCTCTAAACACTAAACCTTCACCTGTGTAAGACACGCTCTACACGTATCACTCTAAACACTAAACCTTCCCCCGTGTAAGACACGCTCTACACGTATCGCTTTAAACATTAAACCTCTTCCCGTGTAAGACACGCTCTACACGTACCGCTCTAAACACTAAACCTTCCCCCATGTAAGACACGCTCTACACGTATCGCTCTAAACATTAAACCTCTTCCCGCGTAAGACATGCTCTACACATATCGCTCTAAACACTAAACCTTCCCCCGTGTAAGACATGCTCTACACGTATCACTCTAAACACTAAAACTCTTCCCGTGTAAGACACACTCTACACGTATCGCTCTAAACATTAAACCTCTTCCAGTGCAAGACAAGCTCTGCATGTACCACATCAAACTCTACACTTCCTCCCCGTGTAAGACCCGCTCTACACGTACCGTTTTAAACACTACATCTCTTCCCCGTGTAAGATCCACTCTACATGTATCGCTTCAAATATTAACTCTCCTCCCGTGTAAGATACGCTCTACATATAAGCGCTACGCAAGTATCACCTTGCTTCGATCCGTGGACACCCTGTGTGTCATTTTATCCATGTGGTGTATATTTATACGCCACACTCTCCTTCAGCACATAGCTTTAATCAACAACACTCATTGCATTTTGCATGTTTCCACCCCTGGCTTTGTGTACACTCGACTAGCTTAGGATTGCATAACATGACGTGGCATCACATGAAATCATCATTCATACATGCATGCATCACATCTCGCATTCATACCTACATCATCACTTGACTTGGTATCCTCTGTGCACATGCCCCAGTCAGTGCTAACAAATGTTCTTATCAGGGCAGAAAAGGGAAAGAGTCTCGAGAATGGCTGGCCCAGTGAACTTCAACACCGTAACAGATATCCTAGATGATTATGTTGCCTCATCATGATTCCGAAAGGCGGTCAGGGAAGAGGCAGCGGTAATGTTGAAGGAAATGTTAGGAGGTGACCTGGACAAGGTGGAAAAGCTGACAACAAGGTGCTCTGAATTGGAGGCACGTGTGATTGAGCTCGAGGGAGTAATAAGAGGGCTGACTGGTGAAGCAGAATCGAAGGCCCCCCCTCAAAGCCAACACTGACCTTGTTCCACGACCAACCAAGAGTCCACTCCCCAAGGGTGACGGAAAGGGCATATCTCCGTGGCCTTTTTCACTGAGCCAATTATTTACCAAATGTAGAAAAGAGGGGCTACTGCAGAGCGTCAAGCCGTCTGTGGAGCCGGCACCGGATCAAAAGAATAACTTCTGCACCTATCACGTAGTGACCGGTCACCGAACCAATGCCTGTTATGTTTTAAGGAAGGAGATCCGGAAGTTGGTTGATGAGGCAAGGTTAAAGGTGCCATCCGCTACTAATGAGCAACCGAGGACAAGCAGGGAGAATAGTAAGGAAATTCCTCAAACCTCCCGGGGAGAGGAATATGATGAAGAGCTCCAAAGCCTGATCTGATAAGAGTGGGTCAGTGACCGGATAGGGAATAGTCGGGGGCTGTGAGATCAATACCTTTAGAGGCTCCTTCCCGTAGGGAACTCATTTTGTTTGTAAAGTGTATTGAACTCATTTTGAATGCAATGCATCTTGTTATTTTCTTACTTATGTGGTGATTACATGTATATGGCATTAAGCATGCATTTGATCATCTGAAACGACATGTCCATCACGCATAATATTAAAATGCATGACATCAAGCTGAGTCTTACAGGGAATTTACAAGTGAACCTGACTTCCGTTAAAGCCCTTTTCTTAAAAAAAAAAGAGAGAGAGAAAGAGAAGAAGTCTGCCAAGCAAATAATGGGATGGTACCATTTCCTTCGAATCAATTGCCAACCTAGATCAGTGATCCCTATAAACCATGATCCAAAAACGCTGTTGGTCTTATCCTAAAAGTTTCAACTTGGACAGCCCACAATACACCCAAATCATTCCAAACCAGAGACCATCGCCAAATTTTAGAGCCAATCCCAAGAAGAAGCTTCGAGCCTAATTCATGCTCGAAAGAAGCATCTCACATAAAAAAAACCAAACCCATCAAAAAGCACCAAGCCCTAAAAATCCAAATGACCTTCGCCACCCACCATGCTGTAAAACTCTGAAGCAGACATTAGTTTTAGTGCATGTATAGTCTTGTTTGTGTGGCATTCATGTGCATATGACATTACACATGCATTATTCATCCAAAAGGACATATCAAGCACGCATGACATACATGGATCTGAATGCAGCAGGAAAATCAATAGGTGGCTGTGGTTTGGATTTAACTTCTTCAAAAAAAAAAAAAGACCCAGACCAATGGAAGACCTCAGCTCCCTCTTACAGTCAAATTTTTGCTCCTGGCCTAAAGTTATGCTCTCTTCAATCATAGAGTCAAACTCTGTTGAGTGCTTAATGAATCTGGGGGTGGCCCACCTATTGCATGAAATGCCGGGGTCAATGAGTTGAGACAATGGAGATAAGTACGTTGTTGCCTATTTTGAAAAGTTAACTTCGTGCGGTGACAGAGAAGATCGATGTCTTTACCCAAAGCAGTTCCCTTTTCATTCTCCTCTCTGTCTTCTCCATTTGCCTTCAACACCTTTGTCTTCCCTTTATTGTCTTTCCTTCACTTTCATCTTCTATCTTTCATCTTCTCTCTGGAACTTGAACTGATTCTGTGATCCCATATTTCCTACCTCCAATGGCTTCTAACAAGAAGTTGAACCCTAATGCTACTCCATATTGTATTTTTCCACATCATCTCATCAGCAGAAGGGCACTGGAGCAGGTGGTTATGGCACCGTTTCAATCCGTCTTTGTTTATCATCAACCTTTACCGAATCGGGAATACCCTTTTAATCCCATGCCATTTCTCTTCAATCTAAACTCCCAGACTAATTATGTTGTATCCTCAGACGGTGGGAAGAGTTTTGACTTGATGACAGATAGAGGATTTGGATATGAGTCTACTTCAAATGAGTTCAACAATGCTGAAAAGGGGGAAAATGAAATATATAGCTTCGAGATTCCAGAGTAAGAAGAAAATAGTTTCTGTAGGTGAAAAGGAACAACAGTGGTCGCCCAAGAAATTGACTGTTGAAGAGACCAAGCCGAATAAAAGAGAGATTGAAGCTAATCTTGGTGGCAAAACAAGCCTGATGATCAGAAATCTACCAAATCAGTTCCAAGGACACAATCTACTGCAAATTCTGGACAAGCATTGTCTGGAGGAAAACAAGAATAAGTCCAAAGGGAAGTCTTCTTATGATCTCCTCTATTTGCCTACGAATTTCAAGACTGGAGGAAATTTTGGTTATGCATTTATGAACTTCACCAACTGTGTTGGGACAACTAGGCCTTACAAAGCTTTCAACAATCATGAAGGGGACGATGCCATCAACAGGAAAGCTTGCAAAGTCTGTTGTGCTCATATTCAAAGGGAAAGTTCCATTTACCAACCATTTCGAGAATTCAGTCTTCGAGAACCGTGTCTGAACTGAAATCTGGGGTGAATTA
Source organism: Euphorbia tirucalli (assembly GCA_039660915.1). Taxonomy (NCBI): domain Eukaryota; kingdom Viridiplantae; phylum Streptophyta; class Magnoliopsida; order Malpighiales; family Euphorbiaceae; genus Euphorbia; species Euphorbia tirucalli. The sequence goes on along the minus strand of CM077639.1, from coordinate 54,511,719 downwards.
GAAACATGAATACGGCATCAGACCGCAGGAGAATCCAGCGGTTAATTGAATTCATCCCAGGTTATCCATCCACAATAGCAACTCTATCCGGTGATCGGGCTTAAAAAAAAAAATCCAGTGTGTAAAACCGAAAGGGCAAATTGGTAATTTGAAGGGGCATCAATTAAAACCAGAGCCACATTTTAGATTTTCCTAATGCATCTGCATTCATTATGTCATAAATGTTTTGTATTCAACTTTGGTGTTCAATATGCATTTGTTATGTTATTGCATATCAATGTTCACTTACAAATTACATTGCGCAGCGAACCTTGTCTGTAGAAGTGCTTTACTCCCCAAACACAAACCCATAATACTCTCCAAACACAAACCTATAATATTGGGGGCAGGTAAAAAACCGAACCACTGGGTATCATCGACAGCATTATCTTCGCGAGTCGCAATGAACATATCAAGGTATATTTTTCCTGTCCTAAGGCAAACCATCGCAAAAGGGATCAACGCAGACAAAATGCCCATCACAGAATCTTTCTAAAAAAAAAAAATTTGTTGACACGGAAAACCGAAAAGACGTGTCGGTAACAGGAGAGGGGTGACATACAAAGTCAGAGTCACTGTCATACTCCCTGTTATACTCATTCTAATGTCATCATTGTAATATTGTGCATGTTTGGATTTCTAACCAGATGTTCATCTTGCATACACCATGCCATTACATATAAACATCCATCAGTAGGACATTGCATCCAAACCCGTGATAATATCGCAGAAGCTCCTGTTATGCGATACGGAAATGCAAAATCTCACTCTCATCTTCTTGCTCAACCAAACGAACCATCCGTCGGTGCAACCTATTACCCTGATCCACTGAGCCTGACAACGCTTCAGAAGATACAGAGGGTAAAGTGAAAAGTCACTCAAGACAGTCAACTCCTCTAATACCTAGATCCGCGTAATAGTCAGTCGGTCAGAAAACGCGTCGGGACAATCGGGCTAGGTCACCTGGGCTACCATTGGGGCTAGTCACAAGCCGTGAATTCCGTCTCCGGGCTCGTACGGATACCAAGGACCAAGCATAAGTCACATGTTGCATGCATACATACATTTAGGACTATTCATGCATCCGTGCATACGTGCATACGTTTAAAGTAAACACGCACAATTCATACGCATATGCATCACAACCAATCCAAGTGCAGGTACCCACTGCTATCACCAGGTCTCTCCGAACCAGGTTCGCTCTCAAAGAAGAGACGACACAATGTCGGGGTAAAATAATCAAGTCTCTAAGGGTCAGAGCAATCAAGCCGTATTTATCCTTGATCGAAGGGGAAAAAATTTTTGTTTCCAAAATCATTGATCAAGGGATAAGTACTCATTCCTCGAGCCAACATCAAAATTATCCTTCCTAAAGTCATCCTCTCTCTTCATTCAAGCCAGATTTCAAACCCTTGAACTCCAGTACGTTCAAGCATGGTTGTAAATCCTTGAACCCTTTTTGTTCATTCAAGCCAGATTTCAAACCCTTAAACTCCAGTACGTTCAAGCATGGTTGTAAATCCTTGAACCATCTTTTCCATTCAAGCCAGATTTCAAACCCTTGAACTCCAGTACGTTCAAGCATGGTTGCAAATCCTTGAACCATCTTTTCCATTCAAGCTAGATCTTAAACCCTTGAACTCCATTACGTTCAAGCATGGTTTCAGATCCATGAACCTCTTATTATTTCAAGTCTACCCAATTCCGGTAAGATCTCAAATCGTCAAAATTCCATCTTTTCTTGCCTCGGGGTAACATAGACTTGATATCGGCTTAACCGTAATTTCATCTTTCTTCGCCTCGGGTAACATAGACCCGATATTGGCCTAACCGCAATTTCATTTTTCTTCGCCTCGGGTAACATAGACCCGATATCAGCCAATCCATATTTCTTCCTCACCTTTGCCTCGGGTAACCTAGACCTGATATCGGCTTATTTCTTCCTCAGCTTTGCCTCGGGTAACCTAGAACTGATATCGGCTTATTTCTTCCTCAGCTTTGCCTCGGGTAACCTAGACCTGATATCGGCTTATTTCTTCCTCAACTTTGCCTCGGGTAACCCAAACCTGCTATCGGCTTATTTCTTCCTCAGCTTTGCCTCGGGTAATCTAGACCCGATATCGGCTTATCTCCTCCCCAACACCACCTCGGGTAACCTAGACCCGATATTAGCATATTTCAACGGCAGGTTCTTTCCTGTGTCTGCGGCGCTTTGAGTCGCGTTTCTAAATTCACATCATCTATCCTAGACTAAGTTCGAGTGGTGAATTTGATCACACGAGGGGCAGCTGTAAGCACCGGAATTTTACTTTCAAAAAAAAAAGTATAGTCGTACGACTATCCCTACAGTCGTACGACTGTAACCAAACTACAGTCGTACGACTATAGATCACGGGAGGTGAGCCACACCATACCTCAAAAGCTGAAAAAGCAGAAAGAGAAAGGAAGAGACATACAGAAAAGAGGAGAGAAAAAACGAAGAAAGAAAAAAGAGAAAAGAGAGAAAGGGGAAAGAAGAGAAGAGAAAATCAAAAAGAAAAGGAGGAACTCATCATCAGAATCCCTCAGCATTTGGAAATCTTTGGACCCAAAACTCTCAAACCCTAACTCAAGGAGAAAAGTCTGGGTTTTAGTGGATTGGAGCGACACCAAGGGTCAATCCTACGGTGGACGCACGCCAAATAGGTAGACACCCCTTTTCCCCTCTCTTTTCCAAGCTTTCTGGGTGATTAGTGTGATTTTGTGCCGTTTTCATTCATTTTTCTGCATTTCTGCTTCTGGGAATCAAGAATAGTCGCACGACTGTTCTTGAATTTGATGAACAGTCGTACGACTGTATATACAGTCGTACTAGTGTTCTTGATTTCTAGGTGATTTTCTTTCCAGTTTTCTTCAAATAAAGTTTTGGCGAAATTTTGACTCCGGGCTACTTACAGTCGCACGACTGTAATTTATAGTCGTACGACTGTAGTCACAGTCACACTATTGTAACGTGGTTTTCAGAACCAGAATTTCGGTTTTTATCCCCAAAAATTTCCAAAAATCCCAAAAAATTCAGAAAACCCCAAATATCATCAAAATGAATTTTGTTGTGTGCATTCACGACCATAGATTCAATTTCTTGTAAAATTGCATTTAGAACAATGCCACGACGGAGATCCAGTTCTCCCAAAAACCGACCCACCTTAAATGTGAAAAATGCATGTAAACCGGAAAAATTGTTTTCAAAAATGAATTTCTCACAAAACCAAAAATACAGGGACGTTTCAAAATGTTTTCCAGGTCTAACCGGGCTAGCTAGCCGAGCCAACCCGGTTAACCCCTAAATGCATGCCCCTGATTCTTGACTTCCTGTTCTGTCATGCTTGAGTCCAACTTGTGGCGTGCCGTATAAATTGTGCTAACCTTTGTTTTGCAGCTTTTATTTTATCTTAATTTTCATTTTACTTGTATTTTAATAGAATTAATCGTGTACTTAGGCGGTTGTAATTATTGTTTTAGATTCTCGTGTATTCTAGGCAATTGTATAAGTGAGGCGAGAGTTTTTATTTTTCTATTCGATTTGGTTGTAAGCCAATTAATATTTATTTTTCTTTATTTTTGTATTAAATATTTGTATGCGCGCTGTATGTCTTTTATATTCAATAAAATTGACTTTAGATTTTGAAATACCATTTGAGAACATTAGCAATATTTAATTTAATTAGACACGAAATAAGGGACTTGTCCAGACCCGAATCTCTGGATAGTGCAGCGACCGTTCGTCCGGTTCAGCTACCTTAAGAATTTCCTGGTTGAGCTGAGCCGGGTGGCAACTCTACAATATTCATCGAGACTTAGGTCTCGGTTTCTTTTAAGAATTAATTTATTTATTTTCCAAAAATCGATTTTCCATTCATAAAAATCCCACGCGAGGGAGAGGCCCGCCCGATATCGTGGCGCCCCTTCCGAAAGGGAGTCCCGCGTCCCATCGAAAACGTGTCGTCCGCTCACAGTGGCGACTCTACTAGGAAATTCTTAAAAAGTTTTCTTAAAAACTTAAAAGAATTTGACTAGCCCTGAAAAGTGTCTAATTAAAATAAGGTGGATGATTCTCGATTGGTATTTCATTTTGCATCTTTAGCTAGACATGCTTGCATTAGATTTAGTATCCCATTTTAGCCCGGTGGATTGTTGAAGTGTCGCCTTTGTTCCTCATGGTCTTAGGGGCACGGATACGAAACACCACCCATAGCCTCATACAAACCCCTTCGTTCGGACCCTTGAGTGGGGAGAAGTAAGGAGTGTATTTTGCTATGAGAACCTTGATTTTTAACTCGACTTGGACCGAACTCATATAGGCAGCCCTAGTTGGATTCCCTTAGGATACCAGAATAAATTGTGTGAATAATAATATAAAATCGCGCCTTCATCACCCCAGGTTGGTGATCGAAGTGAACCCCACCTAGGACTCGGTTAGAATTTTTTGAGACCAACCACGCTTGGAGAAATAAGGTTGGAAGAATTCGCCTCGTGTTACGTGTTACACTCTTTTCGACATTTCACTACATACAATAATTCATATTTATCATACATATCAACATTATCCATACACAAAACATTTTTGTGTGATACTAACCCACATTTTTATGCAGCCACGTGCATTTTATTTTCGTGTGAAAACATTAAATCATCTGCTTGCCATCCATACTAACCATTTCTTTTTCAGCCATAACATTAAATTTGTGTGATTAGCATTTTTCACATAGCATACATAACATCATTATGTGTGTCATGCACCCTAACCACGTTTTTGTGCAGCCATTTGCATTTTTTGTGTCATAAGCATTCACGACATATCACCTAAATTAAATTAGGGGCATTCCAAGGACTCCCAGCATGATCATGTCATTCCATCATATATCGGGTATCCTAAAATACCCGTGTTTTACCAATGCACCGTATTGCATTCGGCCATTCCACCAAATTATTTCATTCAATAGAGACGACAATGGTCCTAGGTATATTTCCATGTGACAATCCACACGATGCATTTCATGACATCATACTCATTCGTCACAAACATCATATAACATTGTGATCCACATCGTGTTACTTCATGACATTACTATATTATTCAAGGCGCTCCCCGAGTGCCAGGTTAGTACACATGTAGGGGCATTTCATAACATCCCAAATCATGAAAGGTGTTCCCCGAACACCGAGCTTTTGTCCGCGTCCCCGTCACACACGACTCTCTCATAACATCATTTCATATCATATGCTCAAAAGCATTAGAACTCTGTCCATGGGCCGAGCCCATGTGGCCATTTCATATCATCTCATAGACCTACAAAGCGTCGAACTCCGTCCGTGTGTCGATACACATGTGACCATTTCACAAAATTCATTAGGTTCCCCAAAAGCACCGAACTTTCATCCGTGTAGCGGTCCACACGTGACTTTTTTCGCATAACATTGGGTGTTCTTGGAATGTCCAAAGTAAAAAAAAAAAAGAATAAAAACAAAAGGATCATCCTCATTATCTCACATTGTACATCTTATCCGTCCATCAAACATTCAAGCACTCCACAACGTTCGAGCACTCCACGAGCACCGAGTACTTTACCGCATGCACTAGTCACTTAAGTGTTCTAAAAACGCTTGAAGCTTCATCAAGCCCCTTATGTCTTCCATAATCCTTAGAAACCCTATCCTTGTGTCCCGCACATCCAAATACCAAATATCTTTCTGTGCACGACAAGCTCTGCACATTTCCTCCCAGTGTAAGACTAAGCTCTACACGTATCGTTCCATATATCTTTCTGTGCAAGACAAGCTCTGCACATTTCCTCCCCATGTAAGACTAAGCTCTACACGTATCGTTCCATATATCTTTCTGTGCAAGACAAGCTCTGCATATTTCCTCCCCGTGTAAGACTAAGTTTTACACGTGTCGTTCCAAATCTTTCCGTGCAAGATAAGCTCTGCACGTACCGCTTTAAACTCTACCCATCCTCTCCGTGTAAGACTAAGTTCTACATGTGTTGTTCCAAATTTCCCATGCAAGATAAGCTCTGCACGTACCGCTTTATGCTCTACACTTCCTCCCCATGTAAGACTAAGTTCTACACGTATCGTTCTAACTCTTTCCATGTAAGATAAGCTCTGTATGTACCGCTTTAAATTCTACCCTTCCTCCCCATGTAAGACTAAGTTCTACACGTGTCGTTCCAAATCTTCCCGTGCAAGACTAAGTTCTACATGTACCGCTCTAAACATTAAACTTCTTCCTGTGTAAGACACGCTCTACACGTATCGCTCTAAACACTAAACCTTCCCCCGTGTAAGACACGCTCTACACGTACCACTTTAAACACTACATCTCTTCTCCGTGTAAGACCAAGTTCTACACGTATCATTCCAATTCCTCCCCGTGTAAGACTAAGTTCTACACATACCACTTTAAACTCTATCCTTCATCCCCGTGTAAGACTAAGTTCTACACGTATCGCTTTAAACTCTATCCTTCCTCCCCGTGTAAGACTAAGTTCTACACGTATCGTCCCAAACCTCTTCCCGTGTAAGACATGCTCTACAGGTACTGCTCTAAACACTAAACCTTCCCCCCTGTAAGACACGCTCTACACGTATCGCTCTAAACATTAAACCTCTTCCCGTGTAAGACACGCTCTACACGTACCGCTCTAAACACTAAACCTTCACCCGTGTAAGACACGCTTTACACGTATCGCTCTAAACACTAAACCTTCCCCCGTGTAAGACACGCTCTACACGTACCGCTCTAAACACTATTTCTTTCCCCGTGTAAGACATGCTCTACAAGTATCGCTCTAAACATTAAACCTCTTCCCTTGTAAGACACGCTCTACAAGTACCGCTCTAAACACTAAACCTTCCCCCGTGTAAGACACGCTCTACACGTGTCGCTTTAAACATTAAACCTCTTCCTGTGTAAGACACGCTCTACACGTATTGCTCTAAACACTAAACCTTCCCCCGTGTAAGACACGCTCTACACGTATCGCTCTAAACACTGAACCTCTTCCCGTGTAAGACATGCTCTACACGTATCGCTCTAAACATTAAACCTCTTCCCATGCAAGACAAGCTCTGCACGTACCGCATCAAACTCTACACTTCCTCCCCATGTAAGACCCGCTCTACACGTACCGTTTTAAACACTACATCTCTTCCCCGCGTAAGATCCGCTCTACATGTATCGCTTCAAATATTAACTCTCCTTCCGTGTAAGATACGCTCTACACATAAGCGCTTCGCAAGTATCACCTTGCTTCGATCTGTGGACACCCTGTGCGTCATTTTATCCATGTGGTGTATATTTATATGCCACACTCTCCTTCAACACATAGCTTTAATCAACAACATTTATTGCATTTTACATGTTTCCACCCCTGGCTTTGTGTACACTCGACTAGCTTAGGATTGCATAACATGACGTGGCATCACATGAAATCATCATTCATACATGCATGCATCACATCTCGCATTCATACCTACATCATCCCTTGACTTGGTATCCTCTGTGCGCATGCCCCAGTCAGCGCTAACAATTGTTCTTATCAGGGTAGAACCCGCATCCTGTCGAAAATGCATCATCTGCTCACACCAACTAAGACATTTTCCACTGAATCAGAATCTCCAACAGATCCCCTAGTAGGCTCAAAAGGCTTAGAGACTCCTCAGCGGGGTTCTCAGCTAAAACAATCCCTACTGAATCAACATCCTCGGCGAAGTCATCCGATTGAAACAGTCCCCATAAGAGATCATCGGAAGTCACAAATTCACTCCCCAACATAGTGCAGACACCAAGCATAGTATCAAAAACATCATGTTGCACATGTGCAGACACACAAATCACGGTCTCATGCACATATTCATGCATCAAACAATTCAACCGTATTTATTCTTGATCGAAGAGGCAAAAATTTTTATTTCCAAAATTGTCGATCAAGGCATAATACTTGCCCTTGCATTTAATTTCATTAAGACACTCACCACTGTCATTAGGTCATTCCAAATCAGGGACTCTCCTGAGATAGAAAAGATCTAATCCAAGGGTACCCTCAGAATCATAATACGCAAATCAGAGCTCTGTGATTCAAAATCTCAGGTACGAAAAAAATTTCTACAATTACCAGGATATTCTTTCACACTAATATTACCCCAAGAAGGGTACTCCTTGCCTTTGTCAGGAATCTGGGGGCAAAACAACTCTACCTCTCGTTCAATCTCTTCACCACATGGGAAAAAGAAGAACATCCATTTCAACCTTGTTGTCATATGGGCAGGGAAGAAATGTCTGTTGAGACTGTCTTACGTTAAACAGGTATCTAGAAGCAAAATCAAATCCAAAAAGCCCTCCTTGAGGCAACCAAACTGAAGAAAGCCATCCTTGAGGCAACCAAACTGAAAAAGCCCTCTTAGAGGCAAAAATCAAATCCCAAAAAGCCTTCCTCTTGAGGCACCTAAACTGAAGAAAGCCCTCCTTGAGGCACCCAAACCAAGAAAGCCCTCCTAGAGGTAAAATCAAATCTAGAAAGCCCTCCTTGAGGCAACCAAGCTGAAGAAAGCCCTTCTTGAGGCAACCAAACCAAGAAAGCCCTCCTAGAGGCAAAATTAAATCTAGAAAGCCCTCCTTGAGACAACCAAACTAAAGAAAGCCCTCCTTGAGGCAACCAAACTGAAAAAGCCCTCCTAGAGGCAAAAATCAAATCCCAAAAAGCCCTCCTCTTGAGGCACCTAAACTAAAGAAAGCCCTCCTGGAGGCACCCAAACCAAGAAAGCCCTTCTAGAGGCAAAATCAAATCTAGAAAGCCCTCCTTAAGGCAAACAAACTGAAAAAAGCCCTTCTTGAGGCACTTAAACTGAAGAAAGCCCTCCTTGAGGAACCCAAACCAAGAAAGCCCTCCTAGAGGCAAAATCAAATCAAGAAAGCCCTCCTAGAGGCAAAATCAAATCTAGAAAGCCCTCATTGAGGCAACCAAACTGAAGTAAGCCCTCCTTAAGGTAACCAAACTGAAAAAGCCCTCCTAGAGGAAAAAATCAAATCCCAAAAAGCCTTCCTCTTGAGGCACCTAAACTGAAGAAAGCGCTCCTTGAGGCAACCAAACTGAAAAAGCCCTCCTAGAGGCAGAAATCAAATCCTAAAAAGCCCTCCTCTTGAGGCACCTAAACTAAAGAAAGCCCTCCTTGAGGCACCCAAACTAAGAAAGCCCTCCTAGAGGCAAAATCAAATCTAGAAAGCCCTCCTTGAGGCAACCAAACTGAAGAAAGCCTTCCTTGAGGCAACCAAACCAAGAAAGCCCTTCTAGAGGCAAAATCAAATCTAGAAAGCCCTCCTTGAGACAACCAAACTGAAGAAAGCCCTCCTTGAGGCAACCAAACTGAAAAAGCCCTCCTAGAGGCAAAAATCAAATCCCAAAAAGCCCTCCTTTTGAGGCACCTAAACTGAAGAAAGCCCTCCTTAAGGCACTCAAACCAAGAAAGCCCTCCTAGAGGCAAAATCAAATCTAGAAAGCCCTCCTTAAGGCAAACAAACTTAAAAGAAGCCCTTCTTGAGGCAACCAAACTGAAAAAGCCCTCCTAGTGGTAAAAATCAAATCCCAAAAAGCCCTCCTCTTGAGGCACCTAAATTGAAGAAAGCCTTCCTTGAGGCACCCAAACCAAGAAAGCCCTCCTAGAGGCAAAATCAAACCAAGAAAGCCCTCCTAGAGGCAAAATCAAATCTTGAAAGCCCTTCTTGAGGTAAACAAACTGAAGAAAGCCCTTCTTGAAGCAACCAAACTGAAAAAGCCCTTCTAGAGGCAAAAACCAAATCCCAAAAAGCCCTCCTCTTGAGGCACCTAAACTGAAGAAAGCCCTCCTTGAGGCACCCAAACCAAGAAAGGCCTCCTAGAAGCAAAATCAAACCAAGAAAGCCCTCCTAGAGGTAAAATAAAATCTAGAAAGCCCTCATTGAGGCAACCAAACTTAAGTAAGCCCTCCTTAAGGTAACCAAACTGAAAAAGCCCTCCTAGAGGCAAAAATCAAATCCCAAAAAGCCCTCCTCTTGAGGCACCTAAACTGAAGAAAGCCCTCCTTGAGGCACCCAAACCAAGAAAGCCCTCCTAGAGGCAAAATCAAATCTAGAAAGCCCTCCTTGAGGCAACCAAACTAAAGAAAGCCCTCCTTGAGGCAACCAAACCAAGAAAGCCCTTCTAGCGCCAAAATTAAATCTAGAAAGCCCTCCTTAAGACAACCAAACTGAAGAAAGCCCTCATTGAGGTAACCAAACTAAAAAAGCTCTCCTAGAGGCAAAAATCAAATCCCAAAAAGCCCTCCTCTTGAGGCACCTAAACTGAAGAATGCCCTCCTTGAGGCACCCAAACCAAGAAAGCCCTCCTAGAGGCAAAATCAAATTTAAAAAGCCCTCCTTGAGGCACCCAAATTGAAAAAGCCCTCCTTGAGGCACCCAAACTGAAAAAGCCCTCCTTGAGGCAACTAAATCGAAAAAGCCCTCCTTGAGGCAATCAAACTAAAAATCCCTCCTTGAGGCAATTAAATCCAAGAACTCCTCCCAGAGGCAATTCAGATAGCTCGAGTAAGACCGCTATTCCACACTTCGACAGGAGCAAGTCCCCAATGTTGCAGAGGCCGACACAAGCGAAACCCTTGGTTATGCCTTATTCCTTTACTTACCGCGCTCCCAATCATGAAACCAAACTCGAATCGGACACAAGCTACCAATCTAGTTGACTTTGATCTCGCGAGGGGCAGCCTGTGAGCACGGGTTTTTCTCGACCTCGGTGATGAGAATTACTTAGTTACCTGTGGATCGGACGGACTCGAACGGGATTTGAAAGTGACCGAAATGTTACCCGGATAATCTCAAATGTCCTAAAATCCAGGATATTCATGATCTGAAGCCCTCAAAAAGGTCTCTCGAATCATTTCCAGGGTTTGTTCTACGCATCCGACTTTCAAAATTTCACCTCAATTCTTGGTAGAACCGGGCGGCTTTGGTTTTGGAACCAGAGCCGGCCGACTCTAGCTAGAGCTGTATGGCTCTAGTAGTCAAAACAAGTTGCTCTGCAAAGCAGAGCAACTTGCTTGACAAAACAAGAAAAGTGGCGTAGGATTCAGAGGGTTCAGACGGCTGATTGATTGAGCGAAATGAGTGAGAGAAAGTGGAATAAAAAGAGAAAAATCAGAAAGAGAGGGAGAGGCTTTTCAATGTTAAAAAAAAAACAGAGAAAGAGAGAAAGAAATGGAGGAAAATAGCTCCCACAAACAGTCTCTTACAACCCTAAAATCAATCTCCAAATATTGTTGACAAACTCTATAATCTTCACTCATTGATTCGGGATTATTTTAGGTTGGTTTTAGATCGTTTTGGCCGGTCGAGTCTCTAGGACATATTTCCAAGCTTTCAATCCACTTCTTGACGCTCCAAGCATCCAAATAACAATCAAGGTAAACTCTGAGAGGCCTTAAACATATTTGCATTGATTTCCTGTGTGTTTCTGTCATTTTTGCAAAAATCCAAAGACTGAGCTGCCCATCATAGCCGTACGGCTGTGTTTTTGAAGAACAGAGCTGGCTGGCTCTGGTACCTAGAGCCGCCCGGCTCTGTTCCTCAGGGACAGATCCCCGATCTGTCCCGATCGGTCAAAACAGCCCCTTTTCCATGTTGAGTTTTCTGTTGCGATCATTTTCAGCCTGGAATCATCCATATGTTTTAATATTTTGGTTTTCAAATTTCTACACGTACGATAGTAGAGTTTTTGATGTTTCTTGGGTTTATTTCCTGAGTTTCGAGGTTGTTTTATCCGAATCGAATCCACCGTCCAGCATTAGCGGACCCCCGAATCTTACCAAATTCTCGAAAAATATTGAAAACGACAAAATGGTATTTTCACAAATGTTTATGGTGTGTTTATTGTATTTTGGATCCTAAATGGATGCTAAATTTAGGAACCCACATGAACGGAACCCTGAGTTTTGGGATAACAGACCCACAAAAATGGAAATTTGCATGAAACTAAGCCAAATGGTTTTCAAAAAATTGTTTTCCAGCACAAAAATCCACAAGGAGTTTCAAAACCGTTTTCCAGGTCTAACCGGTCCGACCGGTCGGGTCGACTCTGTTCTAAATGCATGATCCCGTTTCCTAAATTCCCAATTCTGTCCAATTTGAGTCCTATAAGTGTTTATAATATAAATCGCATTAACCAATCTGTTTTGCAGCATTTATTTTTTTTTTTGCTGCATTTAATAGATTAATTCGTGTATTTTGGCGATTGTATTTTTAGATCTTCGTGTATCTAGGCACTTGTAATGTGAGGATGAGAGTTTTTTATATTTTATTCGATTGGGTTGTATAAGTGGCCTTTACTATTCTTTTGTATAATTTGTGTGGATGATATAATTTCTTGTAATTTATTTTATGCATTCTGTTTGAGCATCGGGCTAATAAACTAAACAATTTGGGTAGAGAAAAGATAATAAATTGAATAAATATGGCTTTATAAATAATAAACGAATACAAGCTTGAGGTTAAGTAGGTAAGTTGCCCGAACCCTGAATCTCTAGATTAGGTACAGCAGTTTGCAATCGGTAGGGAGCTGTACCGGAATTTTCCAGATGAGCTGATACGGGTAGCGACTGTTGGATATGTCCTAGTCCCGAGGCATTGGACCTTGTATTTGTATTATACATTTATTGGATTTGTGTATTATACTAAATTTGTGTTATTAATAAAGGCATTAATTCATTTATTATATATATCTTGTGCAATATCTTAAATGAAGTATCCAATGGACATATCCATATCCATGATGACAAGTGTCATGCACTTGGCAGTAAGACCATGGATAGGGTAAACGATATGACCATAAAGAGATCCATAGTCTGTTCCAGTCATGGGAATGAATGGGACTAGAGACTATCATTAATCTGGTTGTATGGCGGTGTCTTACCGGTCATTGGACATGGGATGTCAACCAAGTTAATAGGTACATGTAAAAAGGGCATGGTACTGGATAGATCCAGTATACGAGAAATCCACATGGTATAGTACCACAAGTGATTCTCGTGTAGTACTTGTATGGATCCTTTGACCTGACCATATGATGGTATCGCATGCGAGGTTGCATACTTAGGGGTAGGCCTAAAGGGCCTGTAATAGGGTGCCAAGTATGGGTACTTTCGGGTATGTCACTTAGCATGGCAATGCTATGGATATACAGAAGGGATTTGTCACTCAGTAGTCCACTAAGAAGATATCACCGGCCTCTTGATGAATGTGACTGATAAGAGTGTGGCCACACCCAAACAAGTTGGAACTTGTTTGTGAGCTTCAGTACATTCGGGATCAAGTAAATGTCCGGACACAAAAGAGGATGATCAATCCATGCCTCTGTGTTGGACACTGATATCAATGACATGGGATATACGAGTTCAAACTACAGGGTTATGATTACAGTTGGACTGCCATCTCCATCTTAATTGGGGGCTGCTGTGGCTTGCTAGATCTCAACTGCAGTCTGTGGGCCACGGGCCCACTGCCAACATAAAGATGGGCCCACGAGATCATACACATTTAGCGACTGAACACAGACTTGAGGAATCACCTGTATACTTGGAGTATACACTCTGGAGAGAGAGGACATATTAATTATATTATAAAGATCAATTGGATTGATCATAATAATAAAATTAATATTTGATTGGCTTTCTCACAATTAATTGGATTAATTATGAGATTATTTCCTGGGTGGAAATATTCATATATATAGGTTTACATATGAATTTATTTTGTGAAGATCTAATTTTAATTTCATGGATTAAATTAATTAGTCAAACCAATTTTAATTAAATATAAATAATATGTTACATGGTGTAATATATTATATACATGTGTAAATTAAATTTGGGCTTGAAATTAATTTAAACCAGACCAATTAAAATAGATTTGGGCCTAAAAATGAAAGAAGAAAAGCCCACACAAAAGGAGCCAATTGGGCCAAAATTCTCTTTGAGAATTTCAGCCACCTAGGTTTACAATAACCCTAGCTATTTCGGCCACAAAAGGTAAGACAAGCTAGCCAAAATTTCCAAGCCTTCCCCTCTCCATAGTTTGTGTTTTTCCGACGCTAACACGAGTTGTGTTTGTAAGGCGTTCGTGTACGTGAACGAGGAGGGATTCTATTTTGATTCCTGCAGTCTGCATCCATCTCTTGTAGAGATAATCCGGATAAGAGATTTATCTCTTGTTATTAAATTTTTGTTTTTACAATTTCCATCTCAATTGCTCCTAGGCACGGATTTGAGGAAATCACCGTATTCTTCCACTTTAATCGGGATATTTCCGGTGACATATCCCAACAGTGGTATCAGAGCGGGCTTTTGATCCATAGAAATTGTTAAAATTGGTTGAATCCCTTGGTTTTAAAATTGGAGATTTTTTATTGGGGTTCTTGGATTGGGGTTTATGATTTTTACCCTTTGATTTTGTACAATATAAATTGAATTTGCATATAGGTTTATGTTTATTTAATTTTATTGTATGTTTGAGATTCTTGGTGAATTTCTTGATGTGGATGCATATTTTTAATTTTTTGTTTTTAAATTTTAAAAAAAAATCTGGTTGTTCCCTGCGTGCTTGGTTGCCGGCGGCGGCAGCCGCAGCGGGCCAGGCTCGATGTTTTTGGATTTGGCTGGTTTTGGGCTTGAGGCCCAGTTTTGATATTTTAATTGGTTTTAAAATTCATGTGTTTAAATTTTTGCAATTTAAATGCGCATGGTTTCTTGAATGAAATTTAATTTTATTCATGTGATATTAATTTTGGAAATTAATATGGTTAATTGAAATTGGTTCGGGTAATTTTGGCACAATTACTCAGACAGCTAAAATAGACCAATGGTTTCCCAATTCCAGTGGGAGCAGTTGGACTGCCTGGGCTGAGGCCCAAAGCCCGTTAAGGGTTAGAACCATGGTGGGCCAAAATTAGCGATTTCAAAATAATGGCTTGGACATAATTGAAATGGGCTTAAATCATGCATTATAACATGCTTATAAATTATATGTATTGGATGCATATGGGTGATTAAATATTTGTATGATTGGATGCTATTGGGCCTTTATTCAAGATGGGCTGTATTTTCTTTTTGGGTAAATACGGCCTGCGTATCGTTTTCTTTTTTTAATGTAATCTTATTTTATTTACTTATTATAAAATTTGTAAAAGAAGAAGCCCATGGAATGGTGAGCCCAAGTGGAGGTGCAAGCCCAGAAGGAAGGAGATGGAGGCCCACCTGATATTGGATTCTAGTATAGGTTTACTAGAAAAATATTAGGATGTAATATAGGCCCATAGCAGTCCATTTTACTTATTTATTTAATTATGCTTTATATTTATTTGCATGTGTGAATGTATGATCCATCAGCAAATTTCACCCGCCTTATGTATGTAAGCCGTTATTAAATGAATCTAATAACCAAATGGAAATTACTAAGTCACTTAAAAGTGCTTCCCTCATTCAAAACTAGCTCGAAGTGGGGATAGGCCAGTTATAGACCTTGCCCTCGCAGGATGCACTGGAGTATCGTCATTTTGTATTGGGTTAGGGTATGGGATACTCTAACACTTGCATGGAGGTTTTGACTGAGCATGGGTAGTAGGATTCTCCTGGCCCTAAGCACAGATGGGTAAGTGCCAACAAGCCCATCAAACCGAGAGTCTCTAGGTTGGGATTGGACGATGTTCCTACCTAAATAATTAGGGTATAGTTGTACCAAGCCCTCGTCTGGCTATATCTTAATGAAATATGGATCTCGGCCCATGAGCCCAACAACTCGGTTTAATTAATAACTTGATTCATTATTAATTATATATGGGAATAACAATGTAAAGTCCTTTATTAACACTCTAAAATGTTTTTCTGTGTAGAAACTCTTAAATGGCAAACAACAACTCATTATCAATGCGATCAATCCTAGAAAGGGACAAGCTTTTCGGTCCCAACTTTTTGGACTGGTCTAGGAACTTAAGGATAGTTCTAAGACAAGAGTCCAAAGAGTACGTACTGGAAAGGCTTGTGCTGGCTGCGCCTCAAGGACGTAATCCACCGGCTGCCCAGCTAGAGGAATACGAGGTGCATGTCAAGGATAATAGGGATGTGACATGCCTTATATTGGCCTGCATGATCCTCGAACTGCAAAAACAGTTTATGGACCATCAAGCCTATGCTATGATAACAACTCTTAACGAGATGTTTCAGGAGCAAGCTCATCAGGAAAGGTACCTGACCACTAAGGCATTCCACTCCTGTAAGATGGGGGCTGGGATATCTGTGAGCTCACACGTGCTCAAGATGAAGGGCTATTTGGACACATTGGCCCGTCTCGGATCGCCCATCTCTTAGGAGTTGGCGGTGGACACAATCCTTACATCCTTACCGGATTCTTATGACCAGTTCATCCTAAACTATAACATGCAAGGGATGAACCGTACTGTTAGTGAGCTGCATGGGATGGTCAAGCTTACTGAACAGTCGATTAAGAAGAGTCCGCCGGTGCTGCTGGTCAACAAGGGGAACCCTCCTCTTGCCAAGGGCAAGGCCAAGGAAAAGGGCAACGCTAAGGCCAAGAAGTCCAAGGCTAAGAAGGCCAAGGCCCAGCCCAAGGCCTAGCAGAAGGCAGGTCCTAAGGATGTCTGTTTTGGGTGCAGACAGGCAGGCCACTGGAAGAGATCGTGTCCCAAGCTGATGAGAGACCAGAGGAGGGGCCAGGGTGCGTCCTTGTCAGGTATTTATGTTATAGACATTAACCTTACTATTTCAACATCCTGGGTATTGGATACTGGATGTGGTTCACATATTTGTTGCAATGTGCAGGGACTTAAGAACAGAAGGTCACTGGGATCGGGGGAGGCGGACTTATGGGTCGGAAATAGAGCAAGGGTTACTGCCATAGAGATCGGCGAATATCACCTCATGATGCCTAGTGGATTGGTTTTAATTTTGGAACAGTGTTATTTTGTACCTGCCATGTGCAGGAATATTATTTCAGTTTCCATGTTGGATATTTCTGGATTTTATTTTACTATTTCAAATGGTAAAATTTCTATATCTAGAGAGGGATTATTTTAGGGAGATGCTCTATTAAATAATGGCCTATATATCCTGGACTTAAATGAAACCAGTCATGTCTATAACATAAACAGTAAAAGGGTTAAGCCCAACGAACTTAATCCTATCCACCTATGGCATTGTCGTTTAGGCCACATAAACAAGAAGCACATAGCTAGGCTTCACAAAGCCGGAGTCTTAGGGTCATTTGACTTGGAGTCAATTAATATATGCGAGTCATGTTTACAAGGAAAAATGACTAAGGCACCTTTAAGCAAGAAGGCTGAAAGGGCCACTGGCTTATTAGACCTAATACATTCAGATGTCTGTGGGCCCATGAGCGCAGCGACCAGAGGTGGACATCTGTATTTCGTCACGTTCACAGATGATTTCAGCAGATATGGCTATGTCTATCTAATGAAACATAAATCTAAGACCCTTGATAGGTTCAAGGAATTTAGGAACGAAGTATAGAACCAGCTAGGCAGGAATATCAAAACCCTTCGGTCGGACCGAGGGGGTGAGTATATGAGCCTAGAGTTTGACTCATGTTTGAGAGAGCATGGAATAGTTCCACAGCTCACTCCTCCAGGTATACCACAATGGAATGGGGTGTCCGAACAGAGGAATAGGACCCTGTTGGACATGGTCTGCTCAATGATGAGTCAAGCCTCTCTCCCAATTAGTTTCTGGGGACACGCCCTCGAGACAGCTGCTCTTATTTTAAATAATACTCCGACTAAGGCAGTGGAAAAGACCCCATATCAGATATGGATGGGCAAGGAGCCCAATTTGTCTTTCCTAAGGATTTGGCGATGCAAAGCACATGTCAAGAGATTGACTAGTGGCAAGCTGGAGCCCAAAATCGATAAATGTCTGTTTATGGGCTACCCTAGGGAAACCAAAGGGTATTACTTCTACAACCCCGCCGAGAACAAGGTGTTCGTGGCAAGGAAGGGGGTCTTTCTACAAAAGGAGTTCCCTTCCAAGAAAGATAGAAGGAGCAATGTTAAACTTAGGGAAGTTCAAAGTCCACAAGCTCCTGAAGAGGATAACTCAGAGGCCCAGGTGGATCTTCCACAAAAGGATGCACCAACCTAGGCCACACAAGGACCTAGAAGGTGTGGCAAGCCCACAGTCTGTAAATTGGCGAAAAGCAATGGAGGCAGAGATTCAATCTATGTACGATAACCAGGTTTGGAACTTGGTTGATCCACCTCCGGGTGCTGAGGTAATTGGTTGCAAGTGGTGCTACAAGCTAAAAGCTGATAATACCTTCAAGGGGCATCTAGTTGCGAAAGGTTTCAGACAAGTCCATGGAATAGACTATGATGAAACTTTCTCACCAGTAGCTATGCTAAAATCCATCAGGATATTGCTGGCCATAGCCGCATGGTATGACTATGAGGTCTGGCAAATGGATGTCAAAACCGCTTTCCTTAATGGAAAGCTACTTGAGGATGTGTACATGACACAACCTGAGGGTTTTGTCGATCCAGAGTATCCGGGAAGGGTATGCAAACTTCAAAGGTCCATTTATGGACTGAAGCAAGCATCCCGAAGTTGGAATCTTAGATTCAATGAAGCTATAAAGGAATATGGCTTCATACAGAATCAAGATGAGCCTTGTGTGTATAAGAGTACTAGTAGGAGCATTGTCAAATTCTTGGTACTTTACATAGACGACATCCTACTTATTGGAAGCGACATACCTACACTGCAAGGGGTAAAGCAGTGGCTGTGTAAGTGCTTTGTAATGAAGGACTTAGGCGAAGCTGAGATGATCCTAGGGATCAGGATCTATAGGGATATATCAAATCGGCTTCTGGGCCTAAGTCAGGCCTTATACATAGATAAAGTTCTGAAAAGGTTCAGCATGGACCGGGCTAAGAAAGGTTTCTTGCCAATGGGTCATGGGCTGAAACTTAGTAAGAAGAACTATCCTAAAACAAGGGAGGACAGGGAGAACATGAAATTGGTTCCATATACTTCCGCTATAGGATCAATTATGTACTCCATGCTATGTACGAGACCTGATGTCGCCTTTGCACTAAGTATGACAAGCCGGTACCAGCAGGATCCCATGGAGGATCACTGGAAGGCTGTCAAGGCAATCCTCAAGTACCTTAACCGGACTAAGGATAGCTTCTTGGTGTATGGAGGTCAAGAAGTGCTATCAGTTACTGAGTACACTGATGCAAGCTTCCAGACCAACTAGGATGACTACCAGTCACAGTCTAGGTATGTGTTTTTGCTAAATGTTGGTGCTGTAAGCTGGAGGAGCTCAAAGCAACCAACCATCATGGACTCTACAACAGAAGCTGAGTACATCACGACGTATGATGCAGCTAAGGAAGCTGTGTGGATAAGGAAGTTAATCACTAAGTTGGGAGTAGTACCTGTTGGGAATTATCATCGAAAATCGAACCGAATAGACAGCGGAAGCCAGGTTCAATTCTCTAAATTCCAGTCCCAGGAGAATATGTAGATGGAAGAATAAATAAATTTAATAGAAAATTAATCCGAAAAACTTACATAGAATCCCCACTAGGGATGGCAGAAAATCAATTGAGATTCCTCCTTTATCACGTGCACGAACACCTCGAACAATCTACACCCGGTGCTAGCCTTTTTAACCGGAATGAATGAACAAAAGAGATGGAAGAACCCCAAAAAGAATTTAGCCCCTCACCCCCTTTTTTTCTTAAAGTGACGGCTGCCCCTTGCTACAAAACCCTTTCTTTTCTTTTTAAAGTGTTTTACCCACACTCCAATTCCTATTAGGGTAAACATTACAATTAAAATAAATTAATTGTAAATTGACCTCTTAATTAATTTAATTAAATCAATTAAAATATAAATATATTTAATTGATTCAATTAACATCAATTAGGTTCATCTGTAAATATTTACTACCCATAATACAATTAGAATTAATTAATCGTTTAATAAATTAACCCGATTAATTTATCTCTCCTGTATACTAACTTGATTAACTTGTTTAATAACAAATAATCAAATAGTATTAATTATTAATTATCAATTAATAATTATTACATCTTGTTCATCATTCCAATTTATACATTATCATGTATAAATTAATAAGTGTTGATCTCAGTGTTCATTGTGCACGATCCTTAGGGTCCGAATCAATTAGGGTTAAGTATACAACTTAAACTGAAATTGGGTTCTAGCAAAACATTACAGTCCCAAATTGATTACAGATAAATGCCATCATCTAGTAGATGTACCACCCTGTAGATATTCTATTTATCTCTCACCATCGCATATCGATATCTCAAACCAGAGGCACGGTGATGTCATCCTTTATAGTTTGATCTATTTCTTGATATTGTGTTAAACTGTTGAACAGATAAGTATCCTGCTTATCTGAGTGTGGCCACACATTTCACAGTTATAACTCATCAAGTGGCCCATGATATCTTCTCACTAAATAGTGAGTGGTAATCCCATCACTTCAACTACCCGCAGTAATGAGTTCATTGATTAAACCAACATACCCATATTTGGCATCCAATTACGGACCTGTTAGGCGTATATTAAATTTAATCTGATTCCTCATTATCTACTGTATTGAAATCAGGTCTGGAGATAAAAGAGATCTACATTTATAGAAAGGTTAATGACACTTCCACCATGTACTTTCTAAAGCGGATCGACCAAGTCCCGTGCTCCCCACACGCACCTATATTCATATCCATACATGTCATGCAACCTACATGATCCTGTATTTATCCTGAATATAAAAGCTTACACCCAAGTCATTCCCATGACTTGGATTAGCTTCTGGTATAATTTTTATGATTAACAATCAATGGATACTTCATACAGTTACTGTAGTACAAGATACATAACTTGAATGAATTAATGCTTTTATTCAATAACACAAGGAACAAAGTATAACAGTACAATAAACTAAAGTACGATACAATGTCCTAAACAGTGCCTTGGATCTAGGGCACACCAACAATCTCCCACTTGACCTAGGTCCAAGCAGGCATCTCCCTAATCCCAATAGATCGTGCATGACCATCGTTCACTACTTGAGAAAGAGCTTTGGTCATCGGATCAGCGACATTGTTTACTGTGTCAACTCTCTCTATCTGTACATCACCTCTCTGGATGATCTCTCTAATCAGATGAAATTTCCTGAGCACATGTTGGTTCCTCTTTGTTGACTGAGGCTCTTTAGCTTGTACAATAGCCCCATTGTTGTCACACAGTAGAGTAATAGGATTCTGGATAGAAGGAACTACTCCAAGATCCATGATGAACTTCCTCATCCAGACTGCCTCTTTTGCAGCCTCACAAGCAGCAATGTACTCAGATTCTGTAGTGGAATCGGCGATGGTAGGTTGCTTAGTTGACTTCCAACTGATGGCACCGCCATTGAGGAGGAAAACGAAACCCGACTGGGATTGCTTTTGATCCTGATCAGTTTGATAACCAGCATCAGTGTATGCTGTGACTACCAATTCCTCATCACCGCCATAAACCAAGAAATGATCCTTAGTACGTCTTAAGTACTTCAGAATTGCCTTGACTACCTTCCAATGCTCCATTCCTGGATCAGACTGGAAGCGGCTAGTCATACTCAAGGCAAATGCAACATCAGGCCTGGTACATAGCATCGCATACATAATAGATCCTATAGCTGATGCATAAGGAATCCTCATCATGTCATTTCTGTCCTTTGATGTCTTTGGACAGTCCTTTTTAGACAGTTTCAACCCATGACGCATCGGGGTAAAACCCTTCTTTGAGTTCGCCATGTTGAACCTCTTAAGGACTTTATCTATGTAACCAGCTTGACTTAACCCTAGCAGCCGATTGCATCTATCTCTATAGATCTTGATCCCTAAGATCATTTCGGCTTCTCCAAGGTCCTTCATTGAGAAACATTTATTCAGCCACTGCTTGGTTGCTTGCAACTCTGAAATGTTTCCACCAATGATAAGTATGTCATCTACATACAACACTAGAAAAGTGTTAGAGCTACCATTAACTTTTCTATACACACAGGGCTCATCAGAGTTCTGAATGAAACCAAACTCTTTTATGGATTCATTGAATCTTTTGTTCCACGACCGTGATGCTTGCTTCAATCCATAAATGGATTTTTGAAGTTTGCAAACCCGGTTAGGATATTTCGAATCGACAAAACCCTCAGGTTGAGCCATATAGACTTCTTCCTCGAGCTTTCCATTCAGAAAAGCAGTTTTGACATCCATTTGCCATATCTCATAGTCGTGCCATGCCGCTATGGCAAGTAATATCCTTATGGATTTGAGCATAGCCACTGGTGAAAACGTTTCATCATAATCAATGCCATGAATTTGCCTGAAACCTTTTGCAACCAGTCGCCCCTTGAAGGTGTTATCAGCTTTCAATTTGAAAAGCCACTTACATTCCACTACTTTGACTCCAGGGGGTGGATCCACCAACCTCCAGACCTCATTGTCGTACATGGATTGTATCTCAGATTCCATGGCTTGTCGCCATTTATCCGCATGTGGACTTTCCAGTGCTTCTCGATAAGACTGAGGATCTTCATGCTCAATGATCATAAGTTCCTCATCATGCGTGACCAGGTAACCATACCTCTCAGGCTCATGACGTGTCCTGCCTGACCTTCTAGGTTCCTGTACAACTGGTTCAGCCTGTTCGTTTGATTGAACATCCAAAACAGTTGTCTCAGCATCCACAGCCTCAGCCGTAGAAGTTTGTGGTTCTTGAACTTCTCTAAGTTCAATACTGCTCCCACTGTCTTTCATGGAAAGGAATTCCTTCTCCATGAATACCCCATTTCGAGCCACAAACACTTTATTCTCTTCTGGGTTATAGAAGCAGTAACCCTTAGTTTCCTTAGGGTAACCGACAAACTGGCATTTTATAGATTTGGACTCTAGTTTGCCACTAGTCAGTTTTTTGACATAGGCATCACAGCCCCAAATCCTCATGAAAGACACACAGGGTTTCCTGCCCTTCCATAGTTCATATGGTGTTCTTTCAACTGCCTTGCTGGGTGTATTATTCAAAATAATAGCAGCGGTTTCCAAAGCATATCCCCAAAAGGATATAGGGAGATTAGCTTGACTCATCATTGAGCGGACCATGTCAAGCAAAGTCCGATTTCTCCTCTCTGAAACCCCATTCCACTGGGGTGTACCAGGGGGAGTGAGTTGAGGTACAATCCCATACTCTATCAAGAATTCGTCAAACTCTTGACTCAGATATTCACCCCCTCTATCAGACCGGAGTATCTTTATCCTTTTGTCAAGTTGGTTCTCTACTTCGTTCTTGTATTCTTTGAACTTTTGTAAAGTCTCAGATTTGTGTTTCATCAAATACACATAGCCGAACCGACTATAGTCATCTGTGAACGTGACGAAGTATAAGTAACCAGACCTGGCACATGTACTCATTGGCCCACATACATCAGTGTGTATTAGCCCCAACAGTTCAGTAGCCCTTTCAGCTGTTTTAGTGAAAGGAGCTTTTGCCATCTTGCCACGTAAACAAGATTCACAAGTATCCAAAGCTTGCAGGTCAAATGACCCTAACAAACCACTTGAGTGGAGCTTTGCGATACGTTTCTCGTTTATGTGCCCAAGACGACAGTGCCAGACATACGTAGGATCAATATCATTTTGTTTAATCCTTTTATTTATGTTATAGATGTGTGAATGATTTGTTGTATCTAAAACATACAACCCGTTCTGAAGAACGCCTGTACAATAATTTATATTGCCACATTTAATAGAAAAAGTTCCATGCTCAATATAAAATGAAAATCCCAAATCATCCAAACATGAAATAGAAATAATATTCCTGCGCATAGCAGGTACAAAATAACAGTCTTTCAAAACTAGTTCTAGCCCTGTGGGCAAATCAAAGTAATAATCGCCGACTTCCATGGCCTCGACTCGAGCACCATTGCCAACCCGGAGATCCACATCACCTGGAACCAGTTTCCTTCTATTTCTCAGCCCCTGCACATTGCAACAAATGTGAGACCCGCATCCAGTGTCTAAGACCCAAGATGTTGAAATAGTAAGGTTTATTTCTATAACATAAATACCTGAAGATTCAGTAGCCTGCTGTTTCTTCTTTGTATTTCCCCTTAGCTTTGGACAAGCACTCTTCCAGTGCCCCTTTTCACCACACTCGTGGCATAAGTCCAATGGGTGTGGCTTAAAAGGCTTTTTGCCCTTTGCTTGGGCCTTTTTGCCCTTGGTCTTGAACCTAGACTGGTTCTTACCACTCCCACTGGGCTTCTTGCCCTTGTTTACCATCAGCACTTCAGACTTCTTACCCTTGGTCATAGTCTGCTCGGCTTGTTTTAGCATGCCGTGCAACTCCATAACCGTTTTATCCTGACCCTGCATATTGTAGTTCAGGATGAAGCTGTTGTAAGAATCTGGAAGTGACCCCAGAATGATGTCTACAGCAGTTGTCTCAAGCATTGGTGCATTGAGACTAGCCAGTCTATCAACATAGCCCTTCATTTTCAGCACATGTGCACTGACAGAAGAACCCGGCTGCATGACCGTGCTACATAATGCCTTGGTAGTCAAGTACCTCTCTTGACGAGCCTGATCTTCAAACATAGTTTTCAGATTGCTCATCATTTCACGGGCACCTTGATTCATGAACTGCTTCTGTAAATCAGCAGACATGGTACCAAGCATAATACAAGACACCTCTCTGTCATCCTTTACATGCTTTTCATACTCCTCAATAGCTTGTGGAGTAGCATTTCTTCCCGTAGGACGAGGGGGTATGGCAGTTGTCAGTACATACTCTCTTGCCTCGTGCCTCAAGACGATTTGCACCGCCCTAGCCCAATCAAGAAAGTTGGTCCCCGTCAACTTTTCTTTCTCAAGTAGTGGTTTAAGAGGGTTGTTTGTTGCCATTTCTTAAGGTTTACGTTCAAGTAGTTTCTACAGAAAATAGAGAGAAAGAGAGAATAAGAATGAAAGACTTTATATGTCAAAAAAAACAAATTAATAATCTGTCATAATTAATTTATGTTGGTGAATTAATTTTGACACGGTTATACCAAGATCCACAGTTCTACTAATAATTGACCAAGCTAGAGCTTGTCAACCAATTATTGCACACTTGGTAGAGCTTCCAACTCAATTCTCCCACCTAGAGAACTCTTGGTTCGATGGGCCTATTGGCACTTTACCCATCCGTGCTTAGGGGCCCGCAGTTAGCCATGATACCCCACCTTCGGGTCAAACCTACATCCTCATATTTACCATACTTTAAAAAAGTATCCAAAACCTCAACGGCCCACCAGTTACCACAATGTACTCAGCTAGGGCATGACGTACATTGCAGCACCACCTGGGAGGAAGAGGTGAGAATTAGGTAAAGCACTTATAAAATACCCGATATTTTTATTTTAACAGATTAATTAGGTTGATTAGCTTAAACATGTTAATAGGAAAAATCAAGTGATCACTAAGCAATTTATTTTAATATATATTCCAACAAGAGAGAGCAATATATAAAATAAATAATAATAATAGACATCCTATGGGCTTTAAAATTACAACCTATAATTTTTAACTATGAATTAAAAATAGGTCTTCAGGGCCACCACCACGCCACATGCATTTGGATCTCCAGCTCCGGCTTTTGTTACATAAAATGAAATAAAGCCTATACATATGATCTAATTTCAATTTAAATAATTAAATAAAAATTACAACCAATCTTGAAAAATAAAGCCCATAGGATTCTAAACATATTGCTGCATTAGAGTTAGAACAACAATATAAAATAATGCATGATCATGGCAATCCTAATAATAACAATTATTAAGCCAATCCTATACATGAGACCATTATTAATTTCACAACCAGTAATTAAGCCCATAAAGGCCCAATGAATTAAATCATTGCTCCCACTTGAATTTGGAAATTACTCAAGTGAAATTAAAATGTCCAATTAATACCATTGGTGCCCCAATCTATTAATTCAATCTCATAATTATAACAATTTCATTTATATATAACAGAAAATTAAATCTATTAACATATAAATGCATGGAACAACAAAAAAAAATTTATTAAATTAAAACGATCCGGTCCATAAAAAGAAAAACAGACCCGACATAAAAAAAAATCGTCCCGACTAAAGGGACGGGCTGCACCTACAGCCCGCCCAACTGCCTGCGCGAGGCAGCAAACAGCTGTTGCTGCCTTCGCAGGCAGCACAAGCTGCTGCGCAAGCAGCAACAAAATATTGCTGCTTGCGCAGCAGCCATGAGAATTGCGATCACTGTTGATCGCAATTCTCATGAAACATAAATATTTTTTTTTTTTTTTTTTTTTTATAACAACAAAACACAAATCATATAACCAATCACGCCCATGAATAATCATACATCCATGCATTAAAACAACATCAACCCAACAATTAATTAACAAATTAATTTTAGGTTAACAAAAATTTCAATTGAAAAAAAAAAAATTGCAAGTTATAGGGTTCCATTAAAATCAAAGATTAACAACGAAACCAAAAAAAATCTTCCAACGGAACATAATCCCGCTCTGATACCACTGTTGGGAATTATCATCGAAAATCGAACCGAATAGACAGCGGAAGCCAGGTTCAATTCTCTAAATTCCAGTCCCAGGAGAATATGTAGATGGAAGAATAAATAAATTTAATAGAAAATTAATCCGAAAAACTTACATAGAATCCCCACTAGGGATGGCAGAAAATCAATTGAGATTCCTCCTTTATCACGTGCACGAACACCTCGAACAATCTACACCCGGTGCTAGCCTTTTTAACCGGAATGAATGAACAAAAGAGATGGAAGAACCCCAAAAAGAATTTAGCCCCTCACCCCCTTTTTTTCTTAAAGTGACGGCTGCCCCTTGCTACAAAACCCTTTCTTTTCTTTTTAAAGTGTTTTACCCACACTCCAATTCCTATTAGGGTAAACATTACAATTAAAATAAATTAATTGTAAATTGACCTCTTAATTAATTTAATTAAATCAATTAAAATATAAATATATTTAATTGATTCAATTAACATCAATTAGGTTCATCTGTAAATATTTACTACCCATAATACAATTAGAATTAATTAATCGTTTAATAAATTAACCCGATTAATTTATCTCTCCTGTATACTAACTTGATTAACTTGTTTAATAACAAATAATCAAATAGTATTAATTATTAATTATCAATTAATAATTATTACATCTTGTTCATCATTCCAATTTATACATTATCATGTATAAATTAATAAGTGTTGATCTCAGTGTTCATTGTGCACGATCCTTAGGGTCCGAATCAATTAGGGTTAAGTATACAACTTAAACTGAAATTGGGTTCTAGCAAAACATTACAGTCCCAAATTGATTACAGATAAATGCCATCATCTAGTAGATGTACCACCCTGTAGATATTCTATTTATCTCTCACCATCGCATATCGATATCTCAAACCAGAGGCACGGTGATGTCATCCTTTATAGTTTGATCTATTTCTTGATATTGTGTTAAACTGTTGAACAGATAAGTATCCTGCTTATCTGAGTGTGGCCACACATTTCACAGTTATAACTCATCAAGTGGCCCATGATATCTTCTCACTAAATAGTGAGTGGTAATCCCATCACTTCAACTACCCGCAGTAATGAGTTCATTGATTAAACCAACATACCCATATTTGGCATCCAATTACGGACCTGTTAGGCGTATATTAAATTTAATCTGATTCCTCATTATCTACTGTATTGAAATCAGGTCTGGAGATAAAAGAGATCTACATTTATAGAAAGGTTAATGACAAAGCGGATCGACCAAGTCCCGTGCTCCCCACACGCACCTATATTCATATCCATACATGTCATGCAACCTACATGATCCTGTATTTATCCTGAATATAAAAGCTTACACCCAAGTCATTCCCATGACTTGGATTAGCTTCTGGTATAATTTTTATGATTAACAATCAATGGATACTTCATACAGTTACTGTAGTACAAGATACATAACTTGAATGAATTAATGCTTTTATTCAATAACACAAGGAACAAAGTATAACAGTACAATAAACTAAAGTACGATACAATGTCCTAAACAGTGCCTTGGATCTAGGGCACACCAACAATCTCCCACTTGACCTAGGTCCAAGCAGGCATCTCCCTAATCCCAATAGATCGTGCATGACCATCGTTCACTACTTGAGAAAGAGCTTTGGTCATCGGATCAGCGACATTGTTTACTGTGTCAACTCTCTCTATCTGTACATCACCTCTCTGGATGATCTCTCTAATCAGATGAAATTTCCTGAGCACATGTTGGTTCCTCTTTGTTGACTGAGGCTCTTTAGCTTGTACAATAGCCCCATTGTTGTCACACAGTAGAGTAATAGGATTCTGGATAGAAGGAACTACTCCAAGATCCATGATGAACTTCCTCATCCAGACTGCCTCTTTTGCAGCCTCACAAGCAGCAATGTACTCAGATTCTGTAGTGGAATCGGCGATGGTAGGTTGCTTAGTTGACTTCCAACTGATGGCACCGCCATTGAGGAGGAAAACGAAACCCGACTGGGATTGCTTTTGATCCTGATCAGTTTGATAACCAGCATCAGTGTATGCTGTGACTACCAATTCCTCATCACCGCCATAAACCAAGAAATGATCCTTAGTACGTCTTAAGTACTTCAGAATTGCCTTGACTGCCTTCCAATGCTCCATTCCTGGATCAGACTGGAAGCGGCTAGTCATACTCAAGGCAAATGCAACATCAGGCCTGGTACATAGCATCGCATACATAATAGATCCTATAGCTGATGCATAAGGAATCCTCATCATGTCATTTCTGTCCTTTGATGTCTTTGGACAGTCCTTTTTAGACAGTTTCAACCCATGACGCATCGGGGTAAAACCCTTCTTTGAGTTCGCCATGTTGAACCTCTTAAGGACTTTATCTATGTAACCAGCTTGACTTAACCCTAGCAGCCGATTGCATCTATCTCTATAGATCTTGATCCCTAAGATCGTTTCGGCTTCTCCAAGGTCCTTCATTGAGAAACATTTATTCAGCCACTGCTTGGTTGCTTGCAACTCTGAAATGTTTCCACCAATGATAAGTATGTCATCTACATACAACACTAGAAAAGTGTTAGAGCTACCATTAACTTTTCTATACACACAGGGCTCATCAGAGTTCTGAATGAAACCAAACTCTTTTATGGATTCATTGAATCTTTTGTTCCACGACCGTGATGCTTGCTTCAATCCATAAATGGATTTTTGAAGTTTGCAAACCCGGTTAGGATATTTCGAATCGACAAAACCCTCAGGTTGAGCCATATAGACTTCTTCCTCGAGCTTTCCATTCAGAAAAGCAGTTTTGACATCCATTTGCCATATCTCATAGTCGTGCCATGCCGCTATGGCAAGTAATATCCTTATGGATTTGAGCATAGCCACTGGTGAAAACGTTTCATCATAATCAATGCCATGAATTTGCCTGAAACCTTTTGCAACCAGTCGCCCCTTGAAGGTGTTATCAGCTTTCAATTTGAAAAGCCACTTACATTCCACTACTTTGACTCCAGGGGGTGGATCCACCAACCTCCAGACCTCATTGTCGTACATGGATTGTATCTCAGATTCCATGGCTTGTCGCCATTTATCCGCATGTGGACTTTCCAGTGCTTCTCGATAAGACTGAGGATCTTCATGCTCAATGATCATAAGTTCCTCATCATGCGTGACCAGGTAACCATACCTCTCAGGCTCATGACGTGTCCTGCCTGACCTTCTAGGTTCCTGTACAACTGGTTCAGCCTGTTCGTTTGATTGAACATCCAAAACAGTTGTCTCAGCATCCACAGCCTCAGCCGTAGAAGTTTGTGGTTCTTGAACTTCTCTAAGTTCAATACTGCTCCCACTGTCTTTCATGGAAAGGAATTCCTTCTCCATGAATACCCCATTTCGAGCCACAAACACTTTATTCTCTTCTGGGTTATAGAAGCAGTAACCCTTAGTTTCCTTAGGGTAACCGACAAACTGGCATTTTATAGATTTGGACTCTAGTTTGCCACTAGTCAGTTTTTTGACATAGGCATCACAGCCCCAAATCCTCATGAAAGACACACAGGGTTTCCTGCCCTTCCATAGTTCATATGGTGTTCTTTCAACTGCCTTGCTGGGTGTATTATTCAAAATAATAGCAGCGGTTTCCAAAGCATATCCCCAAAAGGATATAGGGAGATTAGCTTGACTCATCATTGAGCGGACCATGTCAAGCAAAGTCCGATTTCTCCTCTCTGAAACCCCATTCCACTGGGGTGTACCAGGGGGAGTGAGTTGAGGTACAATCCCATACTCTATCAAGAATTCGTCAAACTCTTGACTCAGATATTCACCCCCTCTATCAGACCGGAGTATCTTTATCCTTTTGTCAAGTTGGTTCTCTACTTCGTTCTTGTATTCTTTGAACTTTTGTAAAGTCTCAGATTTGTGTTTCATCAAATACACATAGCCGAACCGACTATAGTCATCTGTGAACGTGACGAAGTATAAGTAACCAGACCTGGCACATGTACTCATTGGCCCACATACATCAGTGTGTATTAGCCCCAACAGTTCAGTAGCCCTTTCAGCTGTTTTAGTGAAAGGAGCTTTTGCCATCTTGCCACGTAAACAAGATTCACAAGTATCCAAAGCTTGCAGGTCAAATGACCCTAACAAACCACTTGAGTGGAGCTTTGCGATACGTTTCTCGTTTATGTGCCCAAGACGACAGTGCCAGACATACGTAGGATCAATATCATTTTGTTTAATCCTTTTATTTATGTTATAGATGTGTGAATGATTTGTTGTATCTAAAACATACAACCCGTTCTGAAGAACGCCTGTACAATAATTTATATTGCCACATTTAATAGAAAAAGTTCCATGCTCAATATAAAATGAAAATCCCAAATCATCCAAACATGAAATAGAAATAATATTCCTGCGCATAGCAGGTACAAAATAACAGTCTTTCAAAACTAGTTCTAGCCCTGTGGGCAAATCAAAGTAATAATCGCCGACTTCCATGGCCTCGACTCGAGCACCATTGCCAACCCGGAGATCCACATCACCTGGAACCAGTTTCCTTCTATTTCTCAGCCCCTGCACATTGCAACAAATGTGAGACCCGCATCCAGTGTCTAAGACCCAAGATGTTGAAATAGTAAGGTTTATTTCTATAACATAAATACCTGAAGATTCAGTAGCCTGCTGTTTCTTCTTTGTATTTCCCCTTAGCTTTGGACAAGCACTCTTCCAGTGCCCCTTTTCACCACACTCATGGCATAAGTCCAATGGGTGTGGCTTAAAAGGCTTTTTGCCCTTTGCTTGGGCCTTTTTGCCCTTGGTCTTGAACCTAGACTGGTTCTTACCACTCCCACTGGGCTTCTTGCCCTTGTTTACCATCAGCACTTCAGACTTCTTACCCTTGGTCATAGTCTGCTCGGCTTGTTTTAGCATGCCGTGCAACTCCATAACCGTTTTATCCTGACCCTGCATATTGTAGTTCAGGATGAAGCTGTTGTAAGAATCTGGAAGTGACCCCAGAATGATGTCTACAGCAGTTGTCTCAAGCATTGGTGCATTGAGACTAGCCAGTCTATCAACATAGCCCTTCATTTTCAGCACATGTGCACTGACAGAAGAACCCGGCTGCATGACCGTGCTACATAATGCCTTGGTAGTCAAGTACCTCTCTTGACGAGCCTGATCTTCAAACATAGTTTTCAGATTGCTCATCATTTCACGGGCACCTTGATTCATGAACTGCTTCTGTAAATCAGCAGACATGGTACCAAGCATAATACAAGACACCTCTCTGTCATCCTTTACATGCTTTTCATACTCCTCAATAGCTTGTGGAGTAGCATTTCTTCCCGTAGGACGAGGGGGTATGGCAGTTGTCAGTACATACTCTCTTGCCTCGTGCCTCAAGACGATTTGCACCGCCCTAGCCCAATCAAGAAAGTTGGTCCCCGTCAACTTTTCTTTCTCAAGTAGTGGTTTAAGAGGGTTGTTTGTTGCCATTTCTTAAGGTTTACGTTCAAGTAGTTTCTACAGAAAATAGAGAGAAAGAGAGAATAAGAATGAAAGACTTTATATGTCAAAAAAAACAAATTAATAATCTGTCATAATTAATTTATGTTGGTGAATTAATTTTGACACGGTTATACCAAGATCCACAGTTCTACTAATAATTGACCAAGCTAGAGCTTGTCAACCAATTATTGCACACTTGGTAGAGCTTCCAACTCAATTCTCCCACCTAGAGAACTCTTGGTTCGATGGGCCTATTGGCACTTTACCCATCCGTGCTTAGGGGCCCGCAGTTAGCCATGATACCCCACCTTCGGGTCAAACCTACATCCTCATATTTACCATACTTTAAAAAAGTATCCAAAACCTCAACGGCCCACCAGTTACCACAATGTACTCAGCTAGGGCATGACGTACATTGCAGCACCACCTGGGAGGAAGAGGTGAGAATTAGGTAAAGCACTTATAAAATACCCGATATTTTTATTTTAACAGATTAATTAGGTTGATTAGCTTAAACATGTTAATAGGAAAAATCAAGTGATCACTAAGCAATTTATTTTAATATATATTCCAACAAGAGAGAGCAATATATAAAATAAATAATAATAATAGACATCCTATGGGCTTTAAAATTACAACCTATAATTTTTAACTATGAATTAAAAATAGGTCTTCAGGGCCACCACCACGCCACATGCATTTGGATCTCCAGCTCCGGCTTTTGTTACATAAAATGAAATAAAGCCTATACATATGATCTAATTTCAATTTAAATAATTAAATAAAAATTACAACCAATCTTGAAAAATAAAGCCCATAGGATTCTAAACATATTGCTGCATTAGAGTTAGAACAACAATATAAAATAATGCATGATCATGGCAATCCTAATAATAACAATTATTAAGCCAATCCTATACATGAGACCATTATTAATTTCACAACCAGTAATTAAGCCCATAAAGGCCCAATGAATTAAATCATTGCTCCCACTTGAATTTGGAAATTACTCAAGTGAAATTAAAATGTCCAATTAATACCATTGGTGCCCCAATCTATTAATTCAATCTCATAATTATAACAATTTCATTTATATATAACAGAAAATTAAATCTATTAACATATAAATGCATGGAACAACAAAAAAAAATTTATTAAATTAAAACGATCCGGTCCATAAAAAGAAAAACAGACCCGACATAAAAAAAAATCGTCCCGACTAAAGGGACGGGCTGCACCTACAGCCCGCCCAACTGCCTGCGCGAGGCAGCAAACAGCTGTTGCTGCCTTCGCAGGCAGCACAAGCTGCTGCGCAAGCAGCAACAAAATATTGCTGCTTGCGCAGCAGCCATGAGAATTGCGATCACTGTTGATCGCAATTCTCATGAAACATAAATATTTTTTTTTTTTTTTTTTTTTTATAACAACAAAACACAAATCATATAACCAATCACGCCCATGAATAATCATACATCCATGCATTAAAACAACATCAACCCAACAATTAATTAACAAATTAATTTTAGGTTAACAAAAATTTCAATTGAAAAAAAAAAATTGCAAGTTATAGGGTTCCATTAAAATCAAAGATTAACAACGAAACCAAAAAAAATCTTCCAACGGAACATAATCCCGCTCTGATACCACTGTTGGGAATTATCATCGAAAATCGAACCGAATAGACAGCGGAAGCCAGGTTCAATTCTCTAAATTCCAGTCCCAGGAGAATATGTAGATGGAAGAATAAATAAATTTAATAGAAAATTAATCCGAAAAACTTACATAGAATCCCCACTAGGGATGGCAGAAAATCAATTGAGATTCCTCCTTTATCACGTGCACGAACACCTCGAACAATCTACACCCGGTGCTAGCCTTTTTAACCGGAATGAATGAACAAAAGAGATGGAAGAACCCCAAAAAGAATTTAGCCCCTCACCCCCTTTTTTTCTTAAAGTGACGGCTGCCCCTTGCTACAAAACCCTTTCTTTTCTTTTTAAAGTGTTTTACCCACACTCCAATTCCTATTAGGGTAAACATTACAATTAAAATAAATTAATTGTAAATTGACCTCTTAATTAATTTAATTAAATCAATTAAAATATAAATATATTTAATTGATTCAATTAACATCAATTAGGTTCATCTGTAAATATTTACTACCCATAATACAATTAGAATTAATTAATCGTTTAATAAATTAACCCGATTAATTTATCTCTCCTGTATACTAACTTGATTAACTTGTTTAATAACAAATAATCAAATAGTATTAATTATTAATTATCAATTAATAATTATTACATCTTGTTCATCATTCCAATTTATACATTATCATGTATAAATTAATAAGTGTTGATCTCAGTGTTCATTGTGCACGATCCTTAGGGTCCGAATCAATTAGGGTTAAGTATACAACTTAAACTGAAATTGGGTTCTAGCAAAACATTACAGTCCCAAATTGATTACAGATAAATGCCATCATCTAGTAGATGTACCACCCTGTAGATATTCTATTTATCTCTCACCATCGCATATCGATATCTCAAACCAGAGGCACGGTGATGTCATCCTTTATAGTTTGATCTATTTCTTGATATTGTGTTAAACTGTTGAACAGATAAGTATCCTGCTTATCTGAGTGTGGCCACACATTTCACAGTTATAACTCATCAAGTGGCCCATGATATCTTCTCACTAAATAGTGAGTGGTAATCCCATCACTTCAACTACCCGCAGTAATGAGTTCATTGATTAAACCAACATACCCATATTTGGCATCCAATTACGGACCTGTTAGGCGTATATTAAATTTAATCTGATTCCTCATTATCTACTGTATTGAAATCAGGTCTGGAGATAAAAGAGATCTACATTTATAGAAAGGTTAATGACACTTCCACCATGTACTTTCTAAAGCGGATCGACCAAGTCCCGTGCTCCCCACACGCACCTATATTCATATCCATACATGTCATGCAACCTACATGATCCTGTATTTATCCTGAATATAAAAGCTTACACCCAAGTCATTCCCATGACTTGGATTAGCTTCTGGTATAATTTTTATGATTAACAATCAATGGATACTTCATACAGTTACTGTAGTACAAGATACATAACTTGAATGAATTAATGCTTTTATTCAATAACACAAGGAACAAAGTATAACAGTACAATAAACTAAAGTACGATACAATGTCCTAAACAGTGCCTTGGATCTAGGGCACACCAACAGTACCAACTATCCAGGACCCAGTTGATATCTTCTGTGACAACAATTGGGTTGTTACACAAGCCAAGGAGCCCCGGTCACACAAGAACACAAAGCACGTGCTCAAAAAGTTTCACCTCATATGAGAGATTGCAGAGAGAGGTGACATTGCATTACACAGAGTGGACACCGAGGATAATGTCGCAGATCCTTTGACCAAGGTGCTGGCTCAAGCCAAGCACGAGGGTCATACTAGATCTATAGGGATTAGGCCCATGCCTAGTTGGAACTAGTGCAAGTGGGAGATTGTTGGATATGCCCTAGTCCCGAGGCATTGGACCTTGTATTTGTATTATACATTTATTGGATTTATGTATTATACTAATTTTGTGTTATTAATAAAGGCATTAATTCATTTATTATATATATCTTGTACAATATCTTAAATGAAGTATCCAATGGATATATCCATATCCATGATGACAAGTGTCATGCACTTGGCAGTAAGACCATAGATGGGGTAAACGATATGACCATAAAGAGATCCGTAGTCTGTTCCAGTCATGGGAATGAATGGGACTAGAGACTATCATTAATCTGGTTGTATGGCGGTGTCTTACCAGTCATTGCACATGGGATGTCAACCAAGTTAATAGGTACATGTAAAAAGGGCATGGTACTGGATAGATCCACTATACGAGAAATCCACATGGTATAGTATCACAAGTGATTCTCGTGTAGTACTTGTATGGATCCTTTGACCTGACCATATGATGGTATCGCATGCGAGGTCGCATACTTAGGGGTACGCCTAAAGGGCCTGTAATAGGGTGCCAAGTATGGGTGCTTTTGGGTATGTCACTTAGCATGGCAATGCTATGGATATGTAGAAGGGATTTGTCACTCAGTAGTCCACTGAGAAGATATCACCGGCCTCTTGATGAATGTGACCGATAAGAGTGTGGCCACACCCAAACAAGTTGGAACTTGTTTATGAGCTTCAATACATTCGGGATCAAGTAAATGTCCGGACACAAAAGAGGGTGATCAATCCATGCCTCTGTGTTGGACACCAATATCAATGACATGGGATATACGAGTTCAAACTACAGGGTTATGATTACAGTTGGACTGCCATCTCCATCTTAATTGGGGGCTGCAGTAGCTTGCTAGAGCCCAACTGCAGTCTGTGGGCCATGGGCCCACTTCCAACATAAAGATGGGCCCACGGGATCGTATACATTGAGCGACTGAACACAGACTTAAGGAATCACCTGTATACTTGGAGTATACACTCTGGAGAGAGTGGATATATTAATTATATTATAAAGATCAATTGGATTGATCATAATAATAAAATTAATAAAATTAATATTTGATTGGCTTTCTCACAATTAATTGGATTAATTATGAGATTATTTCCTGGGTGGAAATATTCATATGTACATACATATGAATTTATTTTATGAAGATCTAATTTTAATTTTAAATTAATTAGTCAAACCAATTTTAATTAAATGTAAATAATATGTTACATGGTGTAATATATTATATATATATGTAAATTAAATTTGGGCTTGAAATTAATTTAAACCAGACCAATTAAAATAGATTTGGGCCTAAAAATGAAAGAAGAAAAGCCCACACAAAAGGAGCCAATTGGAGAATTTTGGCCCGCTAGGGTTAAAATAACCCTAGGTATTTCGGCCACCAAAGGTAAGACAAGCTAGCTGAAATTTCCAAGCCTTCCCCTCTCCATAGTTTGTGTTTTTCCAACGCTAGCACGGGTTGTGTTCGTAAGGCGTTCGTGTACATGAACGAGGAGGGATTCTATTTTGATTCCTGCAGTCTGCATCCATCTCTTGTAGAGATAATCTGGGTAAGATATTTATCTCTTGTTATTAAATTTTTGTTACAATTTCCATCTCAATTGCTCTTGGGCACGGTTTGAGGAAATCACCGTGTTCTTCCGCTTTAATCGGGTGATTTCCGGTGACAAATCCAAACAGCGACTCTGTCACTGATCTCGAAATTTAAGTTTCGAGGTCTTTTAGTAATAAAACGGGAAAAGGTTTTCTACAAAACGGAATTTTAAAACAAACAAACGATTTTCCCTAAAGCAAGATAAGCAAAACCTGTTTTTTCAAAGTCTCACCAAAAAGAAAAACAATCTTTCTTTTGTTTTTTTCGCCGGTTCGCTTCGCCGCGTCCCGCTCTTCTTAAGGTCGTCCGCTCACAGAACCCAAAATATGTGAAGTTCTTACTATATTACTTGTGCCTAATTTATTTGCTAGCAGTGATAAAAACCCAATTAAATAAAAGAGAGAAACAGACCACTAAATTAGAAATGATTGGTGTTAAGAAATACATGTAGACAAGTGGTACTAATTGATTGGTTATATATATTATTCCCACACGGTATTCTAAAATTCAGATTTTAGATTAGAATAATGTTTGTAAGGGAAAAAAATAGTCATTTTGATGTCTGGTCAGGGGAAAAACCCATTGTGGTACTAGTTTAACCATGAACGTTTTTGGAATCGTTGGTTCTGACATTAATTTGAACGAGAAATTAATAATTTATTTAAAATGTTTGATTTAAGAATCCCAACTTCTGAAATCAGACGAGTTTTTAAAAACAAAAATAAACTGGGGAATCCCCACTGTAGGAGGATTCCCACGCTAAACGTGAAGCGACCGGACCACATCGTCGGGTTGCTTCATGTCAGCAATTTTTGACTGTTTTGCTTTAATTTTTTTTTCTTTAAGATAAGAAATGTTCGGATACATAAAAAAAAAAAAACCCCAATTTAAACCAAACCAATTCTATATACTCTAAACCACTATAATATGCATTATATGCCCTTATTTCTACAACCCTATTCCTCTCTTCTCCTTCTACAACCCTAAATCGCTTATTTATTTCTCTATCTTCTCCACTATTTATTTATCTTCTCCTTCTTCTTACTTAAAAAATCACTTCATTATTTATCTACCTTGGCCAAAAAAAAAAGAAGAAGTGTTTTAATAAGGTATGAAAATGTAATTTTAGTTTTAGTTAATTGTAAATATTTTTTTATTAGCTGTTAATGTTTTTTATTGTTATTGTTAGTGAATAAAATTTCATAGATTCATACTTTTGGTTTTTTTAAAATTTTTCAGTGATTTATTATTAATATAAATTATAATTACTTAGCATATCTTAAAATATCAATTTTATTTATGGAAAATTAAATGATTGAATTAGAGCATTGATGATCATACGATGTTAGAATATTTTTAAAAATACATATATAGGCTCATAGAGTTTAAAATAATGCGGTAATTGCCTTTTTTATGTTTTAATTGATCAGTTTAATTAGATACATTTTTTTCAAATGTTATAGCTATAGAACTATATTACCAATTTTACATGCAAATTCTACTATTAAAATACTATCAGAAAATAAAATTAAGAATCTAAAAAAATAAATTCATAAATTATATACCTTTATTTGTTGAGATTAGTAAATTACTGCAAGAATAAGAAAAAAAATATGAAAGTATTAAATTTTATTCTACTACTAAGAACAATAAAAAAAGTTAAAATTAACTAATTAGAACTAGAAATACATTTTCATACCTTATTAAAAGAAATTTCTTTGTGAAGGAGAAGAGAATTTGCAATTGTGATGAAGAAGAAGAAGGAAATATGAGAGATGAATATGAGAAGAATAATGTTGAGTGAAGAGAAAATTGGATAAGTTAAAAATATATGTGCAAGATGAAGTGAGTACCCGGATATTTTTCTTCTTAAGAAAAAAAATTAAAGCAAAGCAGTCAAAGACTGCTGACATGAAGCAACCCGATGCTACAATCGAGCCGCTTCATGTTTGGCGGGATTCCCTGATTTAATTTTTTTTAAAGAAAAAAAAACTCATCCGATTTCGGAAGGCTAGCTTTCTAAATCAGACGTGTATTTCAAAATCAGACATTTTAAAAAAATTATTAATTTCGGAACCAACGGTTTCGAAAATACCTATGATTAAACCAGTACCACAGTGAAATTTTTCCTTTACTAGACATCACAATAGCTATTTTATTCCCTACAAGTATTATTTTGATCTAAAATTCCTATCTAACTTAATTGCCTAGCTATAAAATTTGAGCTCTCATTAGCTGAGTGATACGACATTTTATTATGATTATTCTCCCATTTTATCGTGATGTAAAGCGGAAAAAAGTATTACTTTCACTTATTGACAGTGAGATAAAATGTAAATATTTTATAATTTAAAGAGATAATAGTATAGAAACAACGACATAATAATAATAATAATAATAATAATAATAATAGAGGGGAGAGAAATATTTAATTATTTGCAGATGGGATATGGGAAAGGAAGCAATGAGGCAATGAAAGATTGCAGCAGATCCTATGTATTGGGGATCCTAGTTTTTGGAGGCCCTCATTTTACTATATTATTATTATTATTATTGTGTGTAAAGGAAAGAGAAAGAAATTGTTCTCATAGGAGATTATTGTCTCTTTTATCAAATATATATATATTTGATGGGTTACGAATTTAGGTTCCTGAAATTTTCAAACCCCTCCCGATCTTTCTCTACTAGAGGTGGGCAAAAAAGGCTCGCCGTCTTTCTTTTTCTTAAATGAAGAAGTATAATATTTTAATTTGACACAAAATTATCAACTAATTGTAATTGTATCCATCAAGTCTTCCATATCAACCTTGATTAAAACTATATTTCACCTACGTCTAAAATTGTCTATTTTATAGTTTGACATCAAGATTTTGCAGTTATCTTATAGTCACACCATGCATAAAAAAAAAAAAACTTCTGAACTGTTACAACTGGAATTTAAACTATAAATGAAATGAATAATATACTTTTAACTAGTTTTGATGTTTATATCTAAATTTTCAGGTAAGCAAGAATTTAACGTGTGCAACTTTAGTTTATCTAGTGCTTAAGGTGTTAAATTAAAATATGCATGTAAAACGCATCCTAAGTCTCTTGAATTTTTATGGCTCTTGATCAATTTTTTTTCAACACATTAAGTACATGATCTTTTTATTTTGATACTATTAGTCCAAACTTGACATATTTTTCTTGCATGGGCTACAACATCTGTTACACAATTCTTATGAAAAGTATAAGACTTTGGAGTTCACCAGAGATATATAAATTATATTTTTGATGCATGTGTATTATAGTTATAGATGTAAATCATACTGTCGATTTAGTTTTATACGTTCAGAAAATATTATCTTAGACGCTAGTTAATAGATGATATAGTATACATGAGATAAATGTGGCAAGTTTGAGGCTAATACTATGAAAACAGAAAGATCATATACTTAATGTATTGAAAAAATTAGTTGGGAGACTAATTGTCAAATCTATAAAAGTTTAGTGACTCGGGATAAATAAATATAATAATAAAAATAAAAACAGATAAAAAGCATCGAGTTGCATTTTGGCTAGTTGGAGTAAATAGGTACCATTTCTAATCATATACAGTGGAATACAATGGGCTGCCCCTTTCTCTTCTTTAACACATACACCCTTTATGATTTTGTATATATATATATATAATTATTTTTGGGGTTTTTGAGGAAAGAATATGGGAGTGTTGATGTTAGGCTTATGCCAATCTTACTTGAAATGCATGGGGCTTACACACATTTCCACATTGAAACTCACAAAATCTATCTATGATCAAATGATAATATATAGTAAGTACTATGAACTTAATTATTTATTCGTGGGATTTTTTTTTCTTGCATATATAATAATTAATTAATGCGTTTCTCTATCATATTTTTAGGAGTGTAAAAAAAAAAAAAAATGGTTGGTTTATACCAAACCATCCAAATTAAGCGCAACTAAACCATCGAGTTTGGAGATGGGTTATAGGCGGGTTAAATGAGTTGAATGGTTAAAAAAAAAAAGATATATCTGGTTTGGATGGTGTGAATGAGTTATATAGTTTAGCCTAATATATAAATTAACTTATTCTTTATTAAAAGTTCATAATTTCAAAACTTTTCATCTGTACCACATTCTAATTTTGCCGGATATTACAAATGTTTTATTATTTAAAAAAAAAAAAAATACAAATTGATTAAATAAACACAGCCCCTGCAATAAGGATCAATTAACGTACGTATTTTTAAAATCCATTGGTAAAATTATACTTAATATTATTTTAAAATTATTATATATTTGTTTTTTTGTTTTTTACATCTACACATCTTTATCATGGAATTTTCCTTCTTTCAGCTCTGATGCATTAATCATGTTCCAAATCCAAAATAATAGAATCTATTCGTTTTCTTTTCTTTGGAGTTTTTTTTAAACGCTTAAAGTTTCTATCTAATATTTAAAATTTTGTTTAAAATAAATTTAATAAATTATAGAAATAATCTATTGGTACAATAGAATTTAATACTATTTTAGAATCAATTGGTATTTTTATTGGTAAAAAAAAAACAAGTATAATTAAAACAAAACAATTGGAATTCTGCATATTAAATTACAATAGATTAACCAATTTGTTGTTTTCTCTTTATTATTATAATTTTACCAATAGATTTATCTGCAAATTAAATTCTTGTATGTTGTAAAATCTTCCCAAGTAGTATCCAAACGATAATTTAGAAAAAGGTAAATCATAAACATAGAATAATTATTTCACTATGTGTAAGCCATTAAAACCATATAAATCATTTAATTAAAACCAACCAAACCGTCATGATCATGGATAGAAACCATTTAATATTACGTGATTTGGATTCAAAACTATCATTTGGTGGGTTGGATTGAAAACCACCCCTAGATATTTTCATACTTGTACAATATATATTTCTTTGATACAACAATAGGGCATGTGCACCAAAATCTTTTGATGTTGCATTAATATTTAATGAATTTGAGAAATTCTTGAAAACTATAAATGCATAGA
The DNA here is from genome assembly GCA_039660915.1 of Euphorbia tirucalli. Lineage (NCBI taxonomy): Eukaryota > Viridiplantae > Streptophyta > Magnoliopsida > Malpighiales > Euphorbiaceae > Euphorbia > Euphorbia tirucalli. The sequence goes on along the minus strand of CM077639.1, from coordinate 54,469,240 downwards.
AGAAGATAGCCAAATCAATATATGTGCACAAGTTTGTTTACTTTTGATACGTAATAAAATAAACACACTATAGAGTAACATACTATAGAGCAAGTGCACTTAGTCGCTTAAGTAATACAAAGTAAATACAGTATCGATGCCACTAGGACCAATCATGCAATCGCTAAACGCAATTGACTTATTTATCAAGCTAGGTTAGATATTATAATTTGATAATTTTTTATTTTATTTGTAAGATTAAAACTAAGAAAGCAATTAATTAAAACACAAGGAAATTGATAGGAGAAATTCGATGGAAAGGCTAACTAAGGCATTTGGTTTCACCTAACATTTATTCTAGTAATACTTTAAGTCATAAAACTAACTCAATTAGATCCCAAAAATGACGATTTCCACAAATAATGAATATTGGTTATGGCTATCAATTCTAATTCTTAACCTAAGCACTTAAACCTCTTAGCTCTAACCAATTAAGCAAAAAAACATTAATTTCAAGAAATCTTAGTACAAACTAGTGAGCCACAAAAGCAATGACCATGCAATCATTGTGTTTTGTGGTTCTATTATCCTTTGGTCAATTATCAATTAACTAGAAGTATTGAAATTGAAGGTCACGCATTCAAGGCATTAAGCAAACACAACACAATCGATGAAAAATAATACTTGTTATATTGTATTGAACTAAAAATAAGATCCACCATAGCCTTAGCTATGATGGATTTAGTTCATAACTAAACTAAATACAACCAAGGAAAGCATAGAAAACATAATGGAAAAGAAGTTCAGAATAAAACTAGTGAATCGAGATGTTCAATGGAGACTTGTAGAAACTATTGGTGAAGATCGTATGAAAAGTTCTCCAAACCCTAGCCTTTTCTTTCACTGCTCCAAATACACATTATTTTCATCCCCTGGAGAAAGAAAAATAATCGACTAAAAAAAACTCTCTCTAAACGTAAAATAAAAACTAATATTAATCCCCTAAAAATTGTTGACTTCTCTTTTTAAAAACTAAAACTAAAATGGAGTTCTAAAGAGGAAAACAAATTAATGAATCCTATTAGGAATAGGAAAAATACAAAAATAATAGAAAATCCTAATGCAAAGGTTTTGACTCCTTTTCAAGTCAAACCGCAGCTCCCAAAAGGCCTATCAATAAAGTTGGCCCAAAAAGCAATTTCAGCTCCAAAACTTCAAAATCAGCATTCCATAAGGCAAGGTCATGCCTTAAGACTACTCCTGGATTGATCCAAGCCAATTTTTCTCCTTTTTCATGCATTTTTAGCTCCTTTTTCATCTTCAAGGTCCTAACATGGAAAATATCACAAAGGAAGTAAAATCTGCCTAAAATGAAGTAAAACAACTCAATAATGGCTCATAAACTAAGGCAATTTAAGTGTATTAAATACATTTATCAACTTTCCATTCACATTTATGTGAAGTTATAAGAATTTCAGTTAATTAAAATGATTTAATTCTGTTTATTTTTTGCTTATAAACAAGTGTTATAACTAATTCATTTGTTCATCACAAAATTGAGATTTTTACAAAATTTAGGATCTGGGAGTAGGCACTTCAGAATCCCCTCATGATTAATCTTCAAATGACATATTGATTAACTAATGATATTGTTGAGGAAAAATCCATCTGACCGCACCTGATCTTCTTTAATTGCCTGTAGAGAGCCGAACCTTCTAGCTTGAACACCCAAAACAAAGAAAAAAGCATCAGTTATCTTAGCTAAGGACATTTCGATGCATAAGTTAGTGTCAACTCTAAGAGAAAATAATAAGCCAAAGAATAAAGATTATATTATCAAACCTAAGGGATAACCCTTTTGTATAGGCATGAGGAACTCACAAATCCACTAGAACAAGGGAGCATCTTTGCCTATTTAGAAGTTAGATTCCCACTAAAATTGCAACTCTTTTATACATGACATGTGTTTACAAATTAGTCTCCTAGTTAGACAACTGTTGGCCCTAAAATAGGCTAGAGACACACTAGAGGGGGGTGAATACTTTGTAATATAGACTTAATTATTGTTCTATAAACTTTTTCTGTAAAAATAATTTTGCCCAATAATACAAGGTTTACTAAAAATGTGGAATTAAATTATTTGTAAAACTTGTGAATATAATCGCTTTGATGAGATTAAATAATATCTCTAGATACTACTAGTGCTATTAATTTAAATGCTCAAAATGTAAATTGCAGTAAGTAAAGAGTTCAGGGATAGAGATATTGGAGACACAACGATTTATACAGGTTTGGCCCCACCGGTCTACTCCTGTCCCCAAGCCCATCGCTTGAGATTTTCTACTAGTGATTCCTTTACGAGCAGAAATCAAGCCTATGATTTCTTTATGGGAAAAAAAATCAAGCCTAATGTTACTTTTACGAGTTCAAGTAACAAACTCAATACTTTTCCAGGCAAAGTATCAAAACCTCTACCAACACTTTTTACAAGCTCAAGTATCAAACTTATAGGTGTTGTATTATAGCTCAACAACAACTATCTCGGTCCTTTTCTCACGCTCAAATACCAAATTTTTACAACTGTTGTTTTCAAACTTAATAACCAAACTATCACCATACTTTTTAAGCTTAAGTGTGAAAATTTCACAATGCTTTATTGAAATCGCCACAACAAAGTTCCCTTTCACACAAAACCTTTTGTGTGAATTACAATTCCCTTTGAATAAATCAATTTGTTTGAGAATTGATTAAGACTATAATTCTTTGAATATCTCTTTGAAGACTTGTGTTGGAAAAGACTTTCAAATGTATGCTTGGATTGTGATTTTGCTAATTGTCTCCTCCACTTGTGAATGTTGGATTTGCTCTCTATTTATAGGTGGAGAAAATATAGCTGTCACTCATAAGCAAGGTTTGAGCTCTTTCTTAGAAACTATCTAGGACTCTATAGGTCTCTATAGATGTCAATTTGCATTGCTATAGCCTTTTATGGAAGTTGTTTATGTAATGTATATCCTCTTATAGCTATATTTAGATTTTCTTAGTCTTCTCTTGGTAATGATTATACAATACATAGCCTCTTATCGATAACCGTTATAGAAAGCAGCCTCCTGTTGGTGACTGTTATACAGTGCATAGCCTTATATAGGTGTATGACTGCAATAGTCCTTTTGTAGCTCCAAACATAATATCCTTAAGCACCAAATGTTTATAAACTTTGTTAATTCACGCAATTAAGAAAGTAAATCCCCTCACACAAATCCCTTGTATGAAATACAAAACCCAAATATAGAATATTTGAATGAACAAAGATGAAACTTTTCTCTTAATTTGCTCTTGGAAGGAATTATGGAAGACTTGAAAAAGTAGCTTGTATGTGTGATTTCAATTAAGTATCCCCCTTGACAAATTTGATCTTTCTTTCTGGTGGCTTCATTTAATTTTCTATAGTCAATACACATACGCCATCCAATGACTTTTCTCACAGGAATCAATTCCTGCTTATCATTTTCCATCACAGTGGTGCCACCCTTCTTAGGTACCACTTGTACGGGGCTTACCCATGGACTGTCGGAGATAGGATAGATAATACCTGCATCAAGTAGCTTGATTACCTCAGCCTTTACCACTTCCTTCATGTTTGGGTTCAACCGCCTCTGAGGTTGCACTGTGGGTTTCACCTGCTCCTCCATAAAAATCCGGTGTGTGCATAAGGAAGGGTTAATTCCCTTAATATCTGTAATTGACCACCCGAATGCTCCCTTGTGGTTCCTAAGCACTTCCAGTAATTTCTCTTCCATATTACCTAGCAAGGATGAAGAGACAACAACAGGTAAGGAAGATGGAGGGTTAAGAAATACATATTTCAAGTGGGAGGGTAAAGGTTTCAATTCTAAAATTGGAGCTTCTTCCAATGAAGGTTTTTGCCCTTGGCTTATCCTCACGGTTTAGACTTTCGAAGTGATCTCTCACCCATAAGCAATCCTCTTTATTATCATTAAGAGAAGCAATAATAGCTTGGGTTTCTAGGTCAATCAAATCTTCCTCTGCATTTCCCCCGAAGCTAACGCTCACCATGGCTTTTCCCAATGGGTCGGTCTAATGCATTGCCTGAAAAACATCCTCAACACACTCATCAGTAGAGTCAATAAAATGGACACTCTCAAATTCAGCACTAGGATATTTAAGCGAATTATAAACATTGAAAACCACTTCTTCATCTTGCAACCGAAGAATTAGCTTCCCTTGTTAAACATCAATCAATGTTCTACCGGTTGCTAAGAAGGGCCTACCTAACAAAATAGGAACCATGTCATCTTCTGCCATGTAAATCACCACAAAATCAGCCGGGAAGATGAACTTGTCCACTTTAACCAGCACATCTTCCACTATCCCCTTTGGATGAGCGATTGACCTATTAGCTAACTGAAGGGTCATGTTGGTCGGCTTTGGGTCTCCTAGTCCTAATTTCCTGAAAATAGACAAAGGCATTAAATTAATACTGGCACCTAAATCGCATAATGCCCTTTTAAAGGTACAATTGCCAATGGTACAAGGGATATAGAAACTCCCTGGACCCTTAAGCTTAGGGGTTAGCTTATTATGGATAATAGCTGAACACTCTTCAGTCATTGCAACTATTTCATGCTCCTCTATCTTCCATTTCTTGGACAATATATCCTTCAAGAATTTAGCATAAGCAGGCATCTGTTCTAAAGCTTCTGCAAAAGGTATGTTAATATGCAATTTCTTAAAAATCTTAAAGAATTTAGAGTACTGTTGATCTTGCTTTTCTTTTTTAAACCTTTGAGGAAAAGGTAATTTAGGCACATAGGGTTTAATAACAGGATCAACAAATAGTTTAGGAGGTACAGAATTTTCATGTTTATCGTTAGAGCCACTTACCTCTTTTGGTCCTTTACCTGCTTGCAGAGATTGAGATGGTTACTTAGGAGGTTGAGTGTCCACTTCCTTTCCACTCCTAAGGACGATAGCTTGAGCTTGCTCCCTCGAATTTGCCTCAGTGTTACTAAGATGATCACCAGGGGTCTTTCTGCTCTACCTCTATTTAATTGATCCACTTGAGTGCCCAAATCTCTGCAATACGCCTCATTGTTTGCTAGGTGAGTCTAAATGTCCTTTAGAATGGATAGAACTGGATCAACGGAAGGGGGATTCTGCTTTGGAGCCTGTTGAGCTTGTTGGTGGTGTTGAGTTCTCTGCTCGTTCCCATTAAATCCCGGAGGTGGTCTCAACACGTTCTGCTGATTGGCATAAGAGAAATTAGGATGATTCCTCTATCCCGGATTATATGTGTTACTGTAGGGGTTGTTTTGAAATCTATTTTGACTAGTCCCTATGTAGCTTACATTAGCAGTGTCTTCTTCAAATGGATTTCCCAGTTGTCATTCATGGCTTTGATGATCTCCTCCACAATTTCCGCACACCAAGACCTGTGCTGGTTGCTTTAGGCATAGATGAGCCATCATCAAGTCCATCTTGCAACTTAGCTCAGCCACAACCGGGTCACCCGCCCTTGCTTCCATGACGAAAGCACCGTGTCTCCTCCCACTTGGTTTCTCAGCTTGCCACTGAGCACTTTTCTTGGCTAGCTCATTCACTAACTCATAAGTTTCCCCTTGTGTCTTTTTGAATATGTTACCACCCGCAGCCGAATCAATAGTGGCACAGTTGGAGGGGGTCAAACCATTATAGAAGGTGCTCACTTGCTGCCATTTAGGAAGATCATGGTGTGGACAATTCCGTAGTAACTTCCGAAACCGCTCCCAAGCTGTGAATAAGGTTTCTGACTCAAATTGCCTGAAGGAAGTGATCTCATTCCTCAATATCGCTGTCCTGGAAGGCGGGAAGTAATATGATAGAAACTCCTTCTCCAACTCATCCCAAGTTCTAATCGATCCTGGCTCCAAAGATTTCAACCAATCCAACGCCCTACCCTTTAGAGAAAATGGAAAGAGCTTCATCCGAATAGAATCCGTTGAGATGCCTTCCTATCTAAAAGTGTCTGCATGCATAAAAAATTTATCCAGATGATTATTTCGATTTTCATCTGGCTCTCCCTCAAATTGGCCACAATGCTTGATCAATTGCAGCATCCCAGTTTTAATTTCAAAACTCATCGCATTTATTGGTGGAGCAACGATGCTAGAGTTGTTTTGATGTCTATGCGGAGCCAAAAGTTCCATGATTGGTCAGTCATTCTGCTGCCTCGCTTCCTCGGCCAATCGAGCTTGTCTTTGCTCATTTGTCTCCATGGCTTGCTTTCGTTCCTCACACTTTTGCTTCCGATTCCTATGACAAGTTTTCTCAATTTCAGGGTCAATAGGTAAAGGAAGAATACCACTGCTCCTGCTAAGCATGCACAACCAACAAAATAAAAGAAAAAAGAAAAGCCTAAATCAAAGAAACCTTTTAATTAGTATCGCATAAAAATAATCCCTGGCAACGGCGCCAAAAACTTGATGCGTCTAAAACACACATTATAAAGCAAGTGTACTCTGTCACTCAAGTCATATGGAAATAAGAAGGATGTTGATCCCACGAAGACTATGTATGCTAATCCTAAATGTAGTCGGGTTTCTCTTAATTTAGGCGGAAGAAATTATATCTTTGATTGTGGTTTGTAAAATAAAATCTACTGCAAAGCAACAAACTAAATAAAATAATTTAAACTAAAATTGGAATGCAATTGGATAAAACTCAATGGAGAAATTGGCTAAGGCAAATGGTTTTACTTAGATTCATTCTAGCAACTTCCTCAAGTTATGTAACTAAACTTATTAAATTCCGAATTCCTAAAACAATTAACATCGGTTAGGGCTGCTAACTCTAGCACAAACTAGTGAACCATAAAGCAATGGTCATGCATTTGTCATGTTATGAATTTCCGTTAATTCAGTCCTTTGGTCAATTATGAATTAACTATGAACTTTGAAATAGATGGTCACGCATTCAAAGCTTTAAGCAATCATAACACAATAAAGGAAAAAATAATACGAATGAATTGCATTAAACAAGGAAAATTACATAGAAATCCTACTAAGCTCCACTATAGCCTTAGCTATGGAGGAATTAGTTCGTAATTGAGTTATAAACAAATGAATAAATTAAAGAAAACATAATAATAGGAGTTAAGAAGAAAAACTAGGAACATGAAGATCCCAATGGTGGCTTGTGAAGAGAAATCGGAGAGGAATTGCGGATTGAACCTTTTGAAAACCTAGCTTCTTGCCTTTCTTCCCCCAAAAAGAAAATAAATCCCAGCCTTGATGAATGATAAAAAAAAAACATCCCCCTCCAAGCCACTAAAACACGTCTTCAAGAGATGCAGGAAGAGAGAGAGAGAGACCTACTTAGGAAATAACTCCCCTAAAATTAATGCTAAAATAATTCTTTAATTAGAGTTATTCCTAAAATAAAAGTCTTAAATGCAAGTTGTTTCTCCCTATCCTACTTGCAAAAAGAGAGAAATTAAAATAGCCCAAAAGCTAAAAAGGAAAACTCCTAACCCTAGTTGGAGTACAAAATTCATAATTCTGCAGCCCGGGCGTGTCTTAAGACTGATAAGCTTCTGTTTCTAAAAAATTCTTAAGTTTTAGCTCTTCATAAGGCATGCCCATGCCTTAGGACTTTCTTGCTCTTCCAAATAGCAAGTTTGAGCTCCAAAAATAGGCGATTTAGCCTCCAAATGTTCAAATTCTGCTTTTAATGCCCTAACACACAAAAATAAAACAAATGAGATAAAATCCGCCTAAATTAAAGCAAAATAGCACAATTAAAGCCCACAAAATAGGACAAAAATATATGCACAAAATGTACCTATCACTTCTCCACTTGTGAATATTGGATTTGCTCTCTATTTATAGGTGGAGAAAATATAGCTGTCACTCATAAGCAAGGTTTGAGCTCTTTCTTATAAACTATCTGGGACTCTATAGGTCTTTATAGATGCCAATTTGCATTGCTATAGCCTTTTATGGAAGTTGTTTATGTAATGTATATCCTCTTATAGCTGTATTTAGATTTTTTTTAGTCTTCTCTTGGTAACGATTATACAGTACATAGCCTCTTATCGATAACTGTTATAGAAAGCAGCCCCCTATTGGTGACTGTTATACAGTGCATAGCCTTATATAGGTGTATGACTGCAAGAGTCCTTTTGTAGCTCCAAATATAATATCTTTAAGCACTAAACTTTTATAAACTTTATTAATTCACACAATTAAGAAAGCAAATCCCCTTACACAAATCCCTTGTATGAAATACAAAACCCAAATATAGAATATTTGAATGAACAAAGATGAAAATTTTCTCTTAATTTGCTCTTTAAAGGAATTATGGAAGACTTAACAAAGTAGCTTGTATGTGTGATTTCAATTAAGTATCCCCCTTGACAAATTTGATCTTTCTTTCTTTTATAGGAGGTGAAAATCTCTTTATCAAGTGAAATGACAGTTGCAATAAGCTCCTGAAGGAGTTATAACCATTGCTTGTAGGTCACAAGGAGAGTGTGGCAATATCATCAAGATCTTGAACAACTTATGGCCGTTGTATCTAGCTCATAAACTAGATATAGTTGTTGCTCTTACCTTTTGAACAACATATGGTGACGCTTCTAGGTATTGAACACATTATAGCTGTTGCTCTTAGCTTGTAAGCAAGATGTAGCCGTTGGAGAGTTTAGGTTCATATGATAATTGAAACTTGTATCTCTTGAAGCAATTTCCACCTTCTGAACAATAAAGCTTGTATCTCTTGACTCAATTTCCATTCTCTAGAGCTAGTATAGTCTTTGGAAGCTTTTGGCGATTATAAGACAAAGGATGTTTTAGCTCACAAGCAAGACTTGTTGATGTAGCTTTATCTTTTTCATAATCATAATTTCCTTAATAATTAATTACAAACTATTAAGATGAATATGATTTTACTTTTTATCTATATGTCAACTTTTCAAATAATTGTTATTATCGAAACATGATTCAAGAATATCGTCTTAAATTAAATCTGGGATCATTAGGAATCAATTTGATTTCCAATTTCTCTGAGAGTCAATCTTAAATTCTCTGTGCAAAGTAATATATGATCAAGTTAAAAGGAATCTTTTTGAGTGAATTAGTTATTAGTTTAATTTTCAATGGTTTGAAGATTTATCGGCAACTAATTTTCTAAAATATTTGATGAAACAGAGCGAAATTTTCAGGCTTTTACAACATGAACTTGGAGCGAATTTTAGTCCAAAATTAAAAGCAATTAACTCAAATATATGAGAAGTAGTGCTTCAATGTTTTGGGCTTTTAAAAGAATAAAATTTTATTTTAGCCTAAGACAGAAAAAATATATTAATAGATAATGGACTTAAGAAAGCCTGTTTGATAAACCAAGGAGATTAAAAGCAGATTTTTAGTAGCTTGGGCTCTTAAGGAAAACAAGTTCAATAAATTAGCCCAAAACTAGTAAAGGAGAGTCCTTGATTTTGAAAACCATAAAATGCCCATGTCCTTGGCTATTTGAAGTGGAAAATTGTCTTACCATTTTACGAGCCAAAACCTGTAATAGAATTTATATAATATCCAAGGTCTCATTATTCAAAGCTAAGGGTAACTATGTATTCTTTTGTCTTTATAGATATCTATAAGCATAAAGGTTTGCTCGTTATAACAAGTTATAGCAAAACATTTATGTATAGACAACATAAAAATGCTCAAGGGTTACTACCTGTTTCAAAGAAGATGTCTATGAAAATTTCAAAGTCTTTTTGTGCCTCATAAAAATAGGATATACAAACATGACTCAATATATGATTAACAACAAGTATATATCATGTATCAGAGTTTATGCATTTCATATTTATGACTTGCAGATACAGACATATCTTGCTATACTATAGTGAATCAATTTCATGCAACAAGCAGAAACAAGAATTTTTGTGAATGCAACAATAGATAATGGCAGATAAGGTTAAGAGTATTAACTCAACAAGCCAAAGTTATCAAATGTTAATTAAAATTTTTTGCAACCAATAATGCAAGAGAAATATCTTAGAAATTTCAAAAAATTTATAAACATATTCTTATCAAGATTATATCATTTAACTTGCATCTTTCATGAGTTAGATTATATCTAAATATGTCATGATCAATCAAATATATAGTACTTTCTGCAGAAACCTGGCTCATGTCATAAATGTAGACAATTTCTTTGTTCAAGTAAAAGAGCATTCATTAGAAGTCCAGAATTCTGAAGTTATATTCATGCATAATTTTTAGTAGAAAAATTCTTACTAATAACTCAATCCTGTAGCAATTTCAAGGCATAACTGTAGTAGCAACTTCAACATAAAAAATCTAGATCACATTGTATTTATAAGTAAGACATATAGATATTTTTGTATAAAATGCATTAGTGACATATTAAAAAAAATATCATTTGCCAATATTATCAAAACAAATTTGGCCAAAAATTACTATGGTAGAGGTAACAGAAACATATTTCATAACTATACCATAAAGCAAACTTGTGACACACAAAAAAATTATCTTATAAACCTATCACAATAAATTCAGCAGACACATATATACACACCACCAAAATAAATTCACATCATAAATCAGTAAAATAGATAATATATGTCACAATCACTTTGGTTTCATAGGATAGACAGCATGCATAATAAAGGTATTACACATGGTATAAACACAGGTTTTTTAATGACTATAAATCTAACACAGAGGTATTACAACAAAGATATGTTATAGTTGTAATAACTGATCAAATCATAAGATATTTCTGTTGGTGTGCCCTAGTTCTTAGGGCATTGGATTCTTGTATTTTGTATTATATATTAAGATTTATTGTATGAAAGCATCATTTGTTTCATATTAATAAAGGCATTTAATCTATTCCATTTATATCTTGTGCTATAATATGATAGAGTATCCATTGATTGATAATCATAAAACATATCCCAAGTCTATTCTAATCGTGGGAAAAAATAGATCACAGATTTGTATATTCGATGACTGTATGGTAGTTCTTAACTAGCCATAGTACTTGTATAGTCAGTCATGAATATAGGTACATGTCGTTGACATGGGATTGGATCGATTCGCAAAAGAAAGCCACATGGTTGTCACGTCATAGGTCTTTGAGTAGGCCTCTTTTGTCCTCAGATCAGATTTCATTATAGTATTAATATGGAATCCAGTTCACTTTGACATACACCTAACAGGTTTGTAAAAGGATGCTAAATATGGGTATGATTGGGTGGACCGGTGAACATATTGATATTGATGATGAAGTGATGGAATTGCCACTTGGGTAATGCGGAGATGATATCACTGCCCACTTGATGAGTGAGACTGATAAGTATATGGCCATACCCAAATAAGTCGGTTGCTTATTTGATTAATCAGTCAACTCAAGATTAAGAAATATAATAAACAGCAGAAGAGCATGATGGACATCGTGCTTCTTGTTTATTCATATCGATGTCATTTGGCAAAGGACACTATGAGATTACTACTAGGTGAGTGTCTTCTAAAAACTACTATATCTCTGTCTTAATTGGGGGCTATAACGGTTTGCTACAACCCACTTACAGTCTGTCGGCCTTGGGCCTACTGCCAATACAAAGACAGACCCATAGGATCATGCACATAGATCAACTGAGTCGGAACTTATAGAAATTGTACATGTAATGTATATTGGAAGGAATGTGTTAATTAATTAGTTGACATTTGGTGTCAAGGTAATAAATTAATATTGGATTGATTTTATTTAATTAATAAGTTTACATAATGTATTTAATTAATTTATCAATTAATTGAATTACATAAAGTAAACAATTAATTAATTTATTTTTCTAAGTAAGAAAATTAAATACATGTAATATATTTACTTAAGTGTGATTTAATTTTATTTAGGGGTAATTAAATTTATCCAAACGGAATTAAATTACATAGTATAAACTTTTTAATTAAAGTTTATTTATGTAATTATAATCCTAGTGGACTTGGGTTTAATTAATTTAATTAAAACCCAATCAGACAAGGAGTCTATATAAGGGCACACTTAAGTAGAAAAATCAGCCATAACCCTAGAAAATTCCAGCAATTATTCCATTCCTTCGCTCTTCAGCTAGCATCGGTTCCCGCTCGATAGTTGGTCGTGCACCAGACTTTGGAGATCACAGTTTCAAGAAACGATTCTGCAGCAGTCTCTAGAAGAGACAAAACTAGTGAGTTTAATCACTCTTGTTTCAAATTGGTTTTATTTTAATCAATGGTAATTGGACACAATAGATGGATTCTAGGAAAATTTTAAATAGTGTAATTCCACAGCACCATGTTATTTTTCCAATGATAAATCCCAACAGTAGTTTCAGAGCCTAAGTTTTGTCTATTAGATTGATTGGAATTGGATCTTGAAAGCATTCTTGAAGAAAGTTTAGGTTTCAAGAATGGGGTTTTAGGAATCTTGTTCAGTTGGTTTTGGTTTTTGTTGAAACCTAGAATTATTGGATTGGGGTTTTTGATTATTTTTCCCCAACTGGTTTTTAATCTAAAATTAATTTTTGGATTTATTATTTTCTTTTTTTCCTACTATGTTCTTCGATTTAGCTGCTGGAATTTAAAAAAAAAAAATATTTGGGCTACGTTTTGGAATCGCAATTGCGATTCCAAATCGTAGCTGCTGCTGCTTGCCTCAGCAGGGGTTGTTGCCTGCTACAGGCAACATGTTGTTGAGGTGCAGCGCTGCTCCCTGGATAGCAGCGCCGTTGCACGGGGGTTCGGGTACGGTTTTTAGATTTTACGGGTATTTTTTAAACCCAGGCCCATAATACGAATTAAATTACAATGTTTTATTTTAAATTAATTTGTATTTAAATTGTTTATTATGTTGGCATGTATATTTAATTTAATTGTTTTGCATATTAAATTGAATAAGGACCTTGTGAAATTGGTCCAATAAACTGTGGCACCGGTTAAAATTGGGAGAGCTAAATTTTAAATTTGTGACAACCTAAATTCCGGTGGGAGCAAAATTGTTAATTTTCATTAATGGATGTAATCCATTAGACCTTTGTCACATTTGTTAAAATTGACGATTTCATCCTATGTAACATGGCTTAACATTTATATTTATAATTTGGAATGCCATGATCATGCATCATATTGGTATGTATGTGTACGACATGTTCTTTGTTTGAAAAGTTATATTAAGTTCTATGGGCCCTAAATTATTATCGGTTGTAATTAATTTTAGGAAATATGGCTTGCATGCCATTTCTTTTATTTTGATGTAATTTTAGAATAGATTTTATTTTATAAAATTATTATAATTGCATCAAGTATAGAGGAAAGCCTAGATGGAGCAAGCCCATGGTGGGAGCCTAAAGAGAATTGCATTTCAGCACGATGGAGAATTAGATAGGTTGTTTAGTTTTTCATTAGGTTGCAATTAAAGGCCCATAGGATTATGAGTACAGGTTTTCCCAACCTCTGTGATGAAAATCCTATGTTACCTGTTAGATAAACGAACATGTGTCGGATTTGAAAATGAGCAGAATGTTGCCTGGAATGTCTCAAAAGCTCCGAAAACAGAACAGTCCTTGATCCGAAACCCCGAAAAAGGTCATTCGAGTGATTAGAAAGCTTAGATATGAGTGTAGGATTTAGGAATAGCCGTGACAGCTCTGGTTAGAGTTGCGCAACTGTAGTTTCACAACTACAGTCGTACAACTATAATACTAGAGCCGCACGGCTATAAAATTATAACCGCACGGCTCTAACGGTTGACCAAGTTACTTCTTAAATAAAACAGCCTTCTCTTTGACTAGCGATGGAAACTCCTCAATTAGAGGATGGAGGCAGGATATTTGAGGTTTAGTGGGCAGAAAACAGAGAACAACAACATAAGATAGAGGGATCATTCTAAAGAGAGGATTAGAAGGAGAAATCAAGAGAGAAAGGGAGAGAAAGTGAGGGAAAGTGAGAAAAAACAAAAGAAAAAGAGAGAAATAGAGAAAAAAACACTAGGGAAACACATAAAATGAGAGGTTCTAGCCATTTTCTTTGATCCCAAATTGTCTACGGGTTTGTTCAGGTTCGTTTGGGATTCGTTTTTGCCATTTCGGATTGTTTTCGAGACTCTAGAAGCATCCCGGCATCTAAATCCATCTCCAGTCATCAAATACACAAGAATACAACAAAGGTAAGCTTTGAGAGGCCTTAAACTCGTAATTAATTGCTTTGTAGTGTGTCTTTGTGTTTAAACAAAAATTCAAAAACTGTCTATTTGATTATAGCCGTACGGCTCTAACTAGAGCCGAGCGGCTATAATCCCTTAGAACAGAGCCGCGCGACTGTAACTCTATAGCCGCACGATTATGGTCTTATAGGCAGAAACCCGAATGCCCTAAATTGACCGAATACAGTCAGTTTCCCATTATAATTGTTTTGTTATAAACTATTTCGGTCATATCACATTCGTTATATTCAAAATTATGGTTTTCAAATTTCCGATAAAGTTGATGTGAGATTTCGGTTTCATTGATTTCAATTTTCAGAATCCGGGGTTGTTCGATCCAAATCGAATCCACGGTTCAACTTTAGTGGACCCTTAGATTCTCCAAAATCCTTAGAAATCATCGAAATGAGTCAAAATAGTGATTTACAAAAAGAAAGAAAACCAATTTGGGTTCTAGACACTACAGCTGCACGGTTGTAGTGACTATGGCTATGCGGCTCTAACTAGAGCAGCAAGGCTATAGTTGATAAGGCAGAATCTCGAGATGACTCTTATGTACGTCATCGCGTGATGTTGTCTCCAGTTTCAAATTCAAACTGTTTTTTATGTGTTTACTGCTTTGGGCTTTAGATGGATGTTAAGGTAGAAAACCCCTACGAATGGAACCCCGAGTTCCGAGATAACTGACTCACTAAAAAGGAGAAATTTGCATGTAATTGAGCCAAACTATTTTCCAATATGGTTTTCAAGCACAAAACCTACAGGGCATTTCTAAAATGGTTTTCTAGGTCTAACCGAGTAAGTCATCCGGACTTCTCGGTTACCCCCTAAATGCATAACCCCGTTTCTTAAAATTTCCCATTCTGTCCTGTCATGAGTCCTGTGTGTGTTTGTGATATAATTATGTTAACCATCTATTTTGCAGCTTTTATTTTTCTTTTTATTATTTTGGATGTATTTAATAGATCAAATCGTGTATTCTAGGCGATTGTAACTTTTTATAGATTTTCGTGTATCTAGGCGGTTTTAAGGTGAGGATGAGAGTTTTTATATTTTTGGGTTGTAATAAGTGGTCTCTATTTCCTTTTGTTGTTTGGATGTATGGTTTACTTTTTTTGCACTTTATTTATTTCTATCATCTGAATGAACATGGGTTAATCAATAATAAAAGATAAAATGGGTAGAGAATAAGTGAATATAATATGGTACCATGAACTATCAAATGAAAGCAAGTTTGATGTTGAATAGGTAAGTTGTCCGAACCTTGATCTCTGGATCAGGTGTGGCAGTCTACACTTGGTTGGGAGCTATACCGGAATTTCCGGAATGAGCTGATCCGAGTGGCGACTCCATCACTGATTTCAAAATTTAAGTTTCGAGGTCTTTAAGTTAATAAAATGGGATTTTCTACAATGTAAAACCGGTTTTCCCAAAATTCACATTCAAAGAAAAGGTTTTCTATAAAGGGATCTAAAATCAAATCAATTGGGTTTCTTAAACAAAATCATTAAAACTGTTTTCCCATCAAAATAAAATCAACATCACTTACATCAAAAACCTCCTTGGTCTGCTTCGTTGCATGCCAACTTTAAGGTCGTCCGCTTATAGTGGCGACTCCGCTGGGGATGAAATGTTTCTTAAAATGTTTTTTTTTATAAAAACTTAAGGAACTTAGGTAACTACTGAAGTATAACCTCGCTTGAAGTCATTTTATTAGTTCATAATACCATATTTTACTTATAACTACATAGCATGACATTTTCTTCTTCTCAACCCCTCAGACTCACTGATCAGTCCGGTTTATTCTGGAAGGTGACCTACCTCTTTCACCAGGATTGGAGGTACCCGAAGGGGTAAACCACTCGTAGCACCACATGAACCTCACATCTTCTATGTTAAGGAGTGTATATTCACTATGGGAACCTGTACGGCCCTTGGTTTGACTTTGGCCCACATGTAATGACCTAGTAATTTCCCCTTAGGATTACCAGAACATAAATATGAAATTTGACATTGAAAGTACACCTTTGGTATCCTCGATTGGTATCAAAGAGACCCAATGCCTAGGAAGAATGTGTGCCAATCGAAAAGAGGAATAAGGTTAGAAGGGTGAGCATATTGTTGTGTGTGCTAATGTTTATTTTGTGATGGTTTTATTTGACCTTTTCACCAAACATCAAGCCCTTATAATCACTCGTGTGCCATTCTAACCATGTTTTGTGCAGCCATTTTCAAGACATGAACATATGTATGACATTGATGCTAACCACATCTTCGTGTAGCCACGACGTTCTATTTGTATGCCATATACATTTACATCTCATGTGTTGACATTCCCACGAGGTATACACGACATCATCCTGTATGTCATGCACCCTAACCATATTTTTGTGTAGCCATTTACATCTCGTGTGACATGAACATTCATATCATCTCATTCCACTTAATATAAAACATTTTGAGAATGCCTATCATGATCATTTCATTTCATATCGGGTGTCCCAAAACTACCTGTATTTTGCCCGTGTACTGGAATGCACTTGTACATTTCATTAGACCATTTCATTCACTAGAAAACCACGACAGTCTTAGGTAGATATTCATGTGGCAGGTCACATCCATTCATCATTGGTGTCACGGTGACACCAGAGTTTGGTTTATATGTCGTGATCCACATCTGATTGTTCCATGACATTATCGAATTGTTTGAGGTACTCCACAAGAACCAGATTACTACATGTATAGGGATATTTCACAACATTACTAAGTTATACAAGTTGTTCCATGAACGTCGAATCTCTATCCGTGTCTTGATTCATACGTGACTTATTTGTAACACCATTTCATGTTGGATGCCCTAAAAGCGTCAAAACTCTATCCTTGGGATGGCCCCCAGGTGACCATTTTATATCACCTCAATTAACTTGAAAAGTGTCGAAACTCTATCCATGTTTTGGTACGTGTGTAACCATTCCATGACATTCACTAGGTGTCCCAAAAGCGCCGAAACTCTGTCCGTGAGACGGCTCACACGTGACCATTCTGCATTGCTTTTCACATGGCATTAGGTATTCTTAGAAAGTCCAAAATAAAAGAAATAGAAATATAAGAAAAGGTCATCCTTATTGTCATTTTCATCCATCTGACATCATTCGACTATGATCATTTCATGACCATACCATACACGTCACTTAGTGCGTTGTGTCTAGAGTCATGGCATTCATCCACGGTGCTAACCTTATGCTGAATGTGCAGTTTGGAATCCACCTTCGAAATGGATGATACGTGTTGAACCAGAGTCCAGTAAGCCAATTCAGTCAGTTCAACCAGAATCAGTCACCGTGGAAGAGATCAGGGACGGTTCAGGGTTAGAATCAGAGCAGGAATTTGGGGATCAATTACCTTCTTTACCAGTTGACAGTCAATGTTGTTAGAAAAAGTGAATGGAACATAAATGTCTAATCCAAATGTATCTGGTGAAGTGCCCGCCTTTGATATGAATGCCTTCGTGGATGCCCATCTGAATTCAGATCAGTTTAAGGCTACTCTTAGGGAGCAGATGCAAGCTATGTGGAGAACCAATGTGATTCAGACTGTTTAATGGACTTAGCCTTTGGTTAGGAATGTAGGAAATATTGTCCAAGCGACGAATGGAGCCGGAGGAAGCAAACCTAGTAGTAGTACAATGGTCGTTCCTCATTGGGAAATTGATCGCCAGTCCGAAGAAGATGAAGCTTTTGTGAGGACGAGGGAGGCCTCAATTAAGGCGGCTACTGAAAAGCATCACACCTAGAAATTTTCTGACTTTGAAGCCCTGTTGCCAAAATTGAAGGAGATGGTGCACTACAATCCTATCAAATGCGCCGACCCGACTAGTTTGATGGCAGAAGGGGGAGAACCATTGCCAGTAGGCTTTCAGATGTAATATTTACCCTCGTACACTGGAGAAGGTCCACCAAAGGCTCACTTGGACAGTTATATGAGGATCATGTCCAATCTGGGAATTGGGAAAACCCATCTACTAAACTTGTTCCTGACAACCTTGAGAGATGCTGTAGTGAAGTGGTATTTAAAAATGCCTATTCATACTCGTTCCATATGGGAGGAATTGGCCAGAGCGTTGGTGAAACAATATGCCTACAACACCTAAGTGAAATCTACTCTGGAGGATTTGGAAAGGATTCGCTAGAAGCCAAATGAATCCTTTTTGTCTTACTATAAGAGATGGATGGATGTCCAAGTGTTGGTAGACAGGGCTCAAAATTTGGAATCCCTTGTTGTGAAGCTAATTGATGGTAGCTTATCCCTTTATAAGGAGAAAATGAAGCTGAAAAGGTTCCACTCTTTTAATGGTGTTGTTAAGTTTGCCAAACATATCGAGAGATACGAGGAAGAAGATCAAAAGAGTAGACATAGCTTGGGTACTTATCGAAGTGGCCAAGGGTATTCACAAGGTTATAAGAGAAGTAGTTCCACAGCTACACAAGCCGGGTCTAGTTCAAAAATGGTACAAGTACAAGCAGCGGATGTGGCTGCAGTAAACCAAGGTAGGCAGACGGTGGTTCCTCAGAGGATCGCCAACCCATGGACAGAATCTTTGGATTGTATTTTTGCCAAGTGTAGGAAGGCTAGGTTGCTACAGAGTATGAAGCCATATGTTCCTCCATCCGAGTCAGAAAAAGACAACTTCAGTGCCTATCATGTGACAGCGGGTCATCGCACTAATGATTGCACTCAGCTAATAAAGGTCATTCGATAGCTAATCACTGATAGGAAAATTGTAGAACCTCCTTTGAAGCCTAGTGTTCAGAAGAACCCTTTGCCTAACTTTGGGGTCAGGTTAACATGGTATAGTCGAGAACACTAGCTAATTATGTGTTCGCTGAGATTATCAAGGCTAATCTGAGTGTGCAAGTGGTTATAGCAGAGGGAGGTGAGAAATTGGAAGAAGCCGAAGGGCAGACATCTATAGTGAAGAATGGGCAGGTGTGAGCGGATGACGTTTTCGACGGAACGCGGACTCCCTTTCGGAAGGGGTGCCTCGATTTCGGACGGACCCCTCCCTCGCGTGGGGTTTTTAGAATGGAAATTCGTTTTTAGAAAATTAGATTATTTCATAAAAGAACCAAGACCTAAGTCTCGATGAATATTGTAGGAGTCGCCACCCGGCTCAGCTCAACCAGGAAATTTATAATGTAGTTGAACCGGACAAACGGCCGCTACACTATCCAAAGATCTAGGTCCGGACAAGTTCTCTATTTCGTGTCTAATTAAAATAAATATGGCCAATGTTCTTGAAGGTATTTTATAATTCTAAAGTTAATTTTATTAAAATAATCCTTACAGCGCACATACACATATAATACAAAATAAAAGTAAAGTAGTAAATTATTAAATAGCTTACAACCTAATCGACACAATCGCCTAAAATACACAATTTATCTAGAAAAATACAATCACCTATATGGATAAATCTATTAAATACATCCAAAATAAAAATAACCAAAAGCTGCAAAACAAAGGGTTAGCACAATATATGGCACGCCACAAATAGGACTCAAATAGGACAGAATGGGATTTTAAGGATTCGAAAACATGCATTTAGGGGGATAACCGGGTTGGCTCGGCTAGCCGGCCCGATTAGACTTGGAAAACATTTTGAAACGTCCCTGTATTTTTGGGTTTGTGAGAAAATCGTTTTGAAAACGTTTTTCTTTTCCGGTTTAATTTATTTTAGCATGTGGGGTGGGTCAGTTTTCGGGAGAATCGGGTCTCCATCGTGGTATTGTTCTAAATGCAATAATATTGAAAATTAAATCTAAGGTAGTGAATGCACACAACAAAATTCATTTTTGGTGATTTTCTGAATTTTTATGGATATTTAGAAATTTTTAGGGATTATTCTAGAAATTCTGCTCTTTGAGGAGCACTACAGTCGTGCAACTGTAACTACAGTAGTACGACTGTAATTATAGTCGTGCGATTGTAAATAAATCCAACTTCAGAATTTTGCCAAAATTATTCAAAATAAAACTGAGAAATTAATGGAAATCAAGAACACTCGTACGACTGTTCATCAACTCAAGAATAGTCGTACGGCTGTTCTTGATTTCCAGAAATAGAAAACGTAAAAAGTGGAATAAAATGCACAAAAAACACACCAATTCACCCAGAAAGCATGAAAAGTGGAGGGAATAAAGAGTGTTTACTTCTTTGCTGCTTATCCACCGTAGGATTGACCCCTAGCGTCGCACCAATCCACTTAAATTTGCTCTTTTTCTCTTGAATTGAAGTTGAGAAGTTTAGGTCCAAAATCTCCAAAATGCTTGGGCTTCTTAGGGTTTCTAGTCCGAAATTTAATTTGTTTAGAGAGTCAGATTATTAACCTATTGATTTCTAATAGATTTTTAATCCAAACCTTAAGATTTAACAAGAAAAAGAGTAGAAAAAGAATGCTTGAAGTTGTGTATTTTCCTTTTCCTCCCTTTTTTCCCAAATCTCTCTAAATTCTCTCTCTCTAAAAACTAGAAATCAAGTGTCAAAAAGTCCCTTATTTCCTCCTTCTCCCCTCTCTCATTTTCTGCCTTTGCTTCACCAAAAACCGGAGCAATTAATGCTCCCCCAAAATCCTCAGCTTTCTTATGTCATAGGTATGGTCTTCTGCACCTGCCCTGATCGAACAGTCATACGACTGTAATTTTTTAATTACAGTCACATGACTGTAACACAATCGCACGACTGTATATTACAGTCATGTGACACACGTTTTTTTTTTAAAGAGTGGAAAATTCTGGCGCTTACAGCAGGGTCCAATTGATCTGGCCGATATTTAATTGGATGATGATTGTAGGATTTTTAGTTTGAAGAACCGGAGCTGGTTTATCCAGTAGAGACAAAGAGAGGGACGTGATTGCAAAGGATGGACCTGTTATGCATATTACCAGAAGTGGTAGGATTTATCAACCCGTTAATGTGGCACCTCAAGCACCACTAAGAAGAAATAACCTACCCATGGGAACTGACACTGTCGTTCACATGCCAAGAAACAAGGAAGGAGATGTAGTAGTCGAGTAATTGAAAAGGACATCGGCCCGAGCTAGTATTTAGTACCTCCTTATGGAGTCTAAGAAGCACCGTGAGGCAGTAGTGAAACAGCTCATGGAAATGGATGCTATTTCTGCAATGTGTCCTGATGAAGTATGTGCCATGATAAGGGGGATTGACCTTAAAGCTAATCGGGCCCCTAAAATTAGCTTTAGAGTGTCTGACTTGCCACCAGAGGACATGAACCACAATCAGGCTCTGTACTTAAAGGTTGAAATCATGGACAGGTGCCTTTTGTGATGGTTGATGATGGCTCGGCCCTAAAACATTTGTCCTTCTAAGATTTTGCCATATATGGGGATTAGCGTAGAAGCATTTTATCGGTTTAGCACAGTGATTAGGGCATATGATGACAGCAAAAGGACCATAATTGGAACATTTGAAGCCGAGTTCAGTGTAGGGGAGATTCGGTCTAAGGTACTGTTCACTATTATAGGCATTCTTGCCACTTTTTCCTTACTTCTCGGGAGGCTGTGGTTCCATGCTTTAGGAGGCGTACCATCGACTCTGCACCAGAAAGTGAAATTCCTAATTGGAGGAAAAGTGGTGACTGTGGAAGCTGATAAGCCATCGTTTATAGCTACTTTGAATGCTGTGGAGCAGCCAATGACTGGGTTTTAGGTAGCAGTGATTTCAAACAAAGGCGAGGACAAGCTGAAGTTCCCAAAATGGATCCATAAATAATTCACTAAGCAAAGCTTTGAACCTGGTAAAGGGTTAGGAGCAAAGCAACGAGGAATTCTTGAGTTTAACATAGCGGTAGGTAAGTATCGTCCGCATGGGCTTGGATACCGTGAGGAAAGGAATAAGCGAAACAAGAAGTATGTGAATCTGGTGGACACTTTTGTCCATGCCACTGAAGAAGTGTACAATGGAGCTCCTGAGCCAGTGATCATTATGACCGGACAACCTTTTTAAAAGAAATATAAACGCGGCAAAGCAGGCTGGGGAAAATGTTTTGATTTGGTGAAGTTTATGGAAAACGGGTTTTGTTTATCTTGATTTAGGAAATTGTGGATTTAATTTGGAAATTTCTTTGTAGAAAACATTTTCCCGTTTTTAATTTAAAGACCTCGAAACTTAAATCCCGAGATCAGTGATAGAGTCGCCACCCGGATCAGCTCATCTGGGAATTCCGGTACAACTCCTTACCGAGGACAGACTACTGTACCTAATCCAGAGATTTAGGGTTCGGGCAACTAACTTACTTAACCTCTAGCTTGCTTTCACCTTATCGTTCATATTACCATATTTAATTTGCTTTATTATCTTTTCCTAATCCCAATTTGTTTATTTTAATCAGTCGATGCTAAAGTAAAATGCAGAAAATAAATTACAGAAAAATAAAATATACATCCAAAATATATAAGAAAATAATAGAGGCCAATTATACAACCCAATAGAATAAAAAGAGAAAACTCTCGTCCTTACTTTACAAACGCCTAAGTACATGAGGATCTAAAAATTACAACCACCTAATTTACACGAGAATCTATTGAATACATTAAAAATAATAAAAATAAATTCTGTAAAACAAATTGGTTAGCACAGTTTATATTACATACACAAGTAGGACTCAGGTAGGACAGAATAGGGAATTTAGGAAACGGGGAGCATGCATTTAGGGGATAACCGGGTCGACCCGACTGGTCGGATCGGTTAGACCTGGAAAACGGTTTTGAAACGCCTTGTCATGTTTTGTGCTGGAAAACAATTGGCTAGGTTACATACAAATTTCCACTTTTGTGGGTCGGTTATCCCGGAACTCAGGGTTCCGTTCGTGTGGGTTCTTAAATACACAAACCATCTAGGGTTTAAAATGCAATAAACACACTAAAAAAATTTGTAAAAAATACTATTTTGCTCATTTTTAATATTTTCCAGGAATTTTATAGGGTTCGGGGGCCCGCTAATGCTGAACTATGGATCCGATTCGGATAAAACTACCCCGAAACTCAGAAAATAAAACCCCGGGAAATACAAAAACACTAACATCCATACATATAGAAATTTAAAAACCAAAATTTTAGGGCATACGGATGGATTTGGGTTGAAAATGATCGCAGTAGAATGTACAAAATGGAAAACAGACTGTTTTCGGCTGATCGGGACAAATCGGAAGTCTGTCCCTGAAGAACAAAGCCGTACGCCTCTAATACTAGAGCCGGCCGGCTCTGTTCTTCATGGACAGAGCTAGCCGGCTCTGTTCATGAAGAATAGAGCCATACGGCTCTATTCAGGAAATCCGGTTCTGAAATTTGCAAAAACGAAGGAAACGCACAGAAAAGACAATGCAAGCAGGTTTAAGGCCTCTCAGAGTTTACCTTGATATTGTTTTGATGCTTAGAACTTCAAGAAATGGATTGGAAGCTCAGAATATATCCTAGAGACTCAACCAGCCGAAAACCGCAATAATCCAAAGCAACCCGAAATGAATCCGAAATGATCTCCAACGAATAAGCAAAGGTTATAGAACTTGTGTTTAATGTTTTTACATTGATTTTAAGCTTTAATCTTTAAGTTTCTTGGGTTCTCTCCTTGCTTGGCCTTTCTTCTTTTTTCTCTACCTCTTTTCTTCTCTGTTTCTTTCTTTTTCTTTTTAGATTGAAAAGCCTCTCCTTTTTCTGATTTGATTTTCTCCTTTTATACTCTCCTCTTACGTATCATTTCAAGCATTTAATGGCTGCCTGACTCTCTTTGATTATGCCCCCCATTTTTCTCTGGTGAGACAAGTTGCTTTGCTTTGCAAGGCAACTTGTCTTGCCCACTAGAGCCGGGGCAAAATTTTGAAAGTCTGACATGCACCCTAAACCCTGGAAATCATACGGGAAACCTTTTCAGGGATTTCAGATCACGGATAGCTTGGTTTTTAGGATGTTTAAGGGACTCCATGCAACATTCCATCATTTTCAAGTCCAATTCAAGTCCTTTCGGTCCACAGGTAACACAAGAATTCTCATCATAGAGGTTGGGAAAACCCGACGCTTATAGCTGCCCCTCGCATGATCAAATTCAATACCTGATACCAGGTCTAGGTTACCTGAGGGTAATTTGAGAACACGAATGAAAGCACCGCAAATGGAAGGAAAGAAATACATACCTGAGTGGCAGAAGGTTGTTGTTGTAGTGATGATTAAAAATAAGCTGATACCGGGTCTAGGTTACTCGAGGCAAAGTTAGTTGGGGATCTAGAATGAAGCCGATCTGGGCCAATACCAAGTTTACATTACCCGAGGTGGATCTATTAGAGATTTGAGGATGATGCTGATCTAGGCCGATACTGGGTTTACATTGCCTGAGACGGATCTGCTGAGGGGCTGAAGATGAAGCCGATCTAGGCCGATACCGGGTTTACATTACCCGAGGCAGATCTGCTGGAGAACTTGAAGATGGAGCCGATCTGGGCCGATACCGAGTTTACATTACCTGAGGCGGATCTGCTGGAGAACTTGAAGATGGATCTGATCTGGGCCGATACCGGGTTTACATTACCTGAGGCGGATCTACTAGAGAACTTGAGATGAAACCGATCTGGGCTGACACCGGGTTTACATTACCCGAGGCGGATCTGCTGGAGAACTTGAAGATGGAGCCGATCTGGGCTGATACCGGGTTTACATTACCCCAGGCGGATCTACTGGAGAACTTGAGATGAAGCCGATCTGGGCCGACATTAGGTTTACATTACCCGAGTCGGATCTGCTGGAGAACTTGAAGATGGAGCCGATCTAGGCCGATAACGGGTTTACATTACCTAAGGCGGATCTGCTGGAGAACTTGAGATGAAGCCGATCTGGGCCGATACCGGGTTTACATTACCCAAGGCGGATCTACTGGGAACTTGAAATGAAGCCGATCTGGGCTGATACTGGGTTTACATTACCCGAGGCGGATCTGTTGGAGAACTTGAAATGAAGTCAATCTGGGCTGATATCGGGTTTATATTACCCGAGGTGGATCTGCTGGAGAACTTGAAATGAAGCAGATTTTGGCTGATACCGAGTTTATATTTCCCAAGGCGGATCTGCTGGAGATGCGAAGCTGTGGATAATGAATTCCTGCACTTAAAATGGCAAGTCTTCATTCCTTGATCGAGAGATTTTGAACAAAAATTTTTGCCCCTTCAATCAAGAATGAAGACTAGCTAGGGATGAATGGTTCATTTATGCTATGTATGCATGTATAATGATGTATATGCGTATGTATGCACTTTCTGCTATTTGATGTTTCCTCTTTCCGCTGGGGAGAGGTATGTTATGCCCCTGGCTGTCTGTGCAGGTGTGAGGCATTGTATGATGATCGTTGGAGAAGTGAGATGACTGCTGGGGATGCATGATACTACTGGGGAAATGATTGTGGCATTCTTTATGGAGATTCCGCTGGGGAATAATGTGAAGAATTTTGCTAGAGAATAATGTAAGGACTTCTGTGAGAAATTGCTGCGGAAATTCTAGTTTCCTGCCTCTAGGGAGTTTTTGAATCTGTAGGCGCTCTATATTTTGCCTGGGTTGCCTAATGCGGTTTTTCAGCCCAGCGAGCTGCTCTAATTTTTGCCTGAGGTGCCTTTTCGGTTTTCACCCCAGCGAGCTTTTCTTCTTCTTCTTTTTTTTTTAAGACCGATCGATCGAAACAGCAAGTTCTTGGACAATCGCTGTCGCTCTTCAGAAAGCTGAATTGGATTTAGAGTACGATAAAAGATTTCAGGTTGTATGTATTTAGCACATTTTCATTGTTAAATAACGTGATATATTTGACCTGTTAAATGCAAAGTGCTTTCCTTAAGTAGAAGTTTAAGCATGATAACTTTGTTTATGCATTTCGTCACAACCATGCAAATATATTTAAACGAACACTCCACTTTATTGATAAAATCAAAATGAGTACATTTGAAAGAATTGATTCCCAAATGGTATATATTCCACACTAAGCCAAAATCCGTCCCCAGTCGTCCTTTTCAGGTTTTCCGACTGATCATTTTCTCTCGTGTCTTAACTTTTGCCTAGACCGCTCTTTTCGAGTTTTCATCCTAGTAGACTTCTTTTCTTTTCTTTCTTTTTTTTTACACATGATAAAGCTTTAACTGGTCTTGGTTGATAGGGTTGGTGAACTCATTTCCATCCATGTCCATGATGCTGACACCACCTTTCGATAGCACTTTCTTTACAACATAAGGTCCTTCCCAATTGGGTCTGAACTTGCCCCTAGCATCGACATTCAAAGGCCTTAACTGTTTCAACACTAAATCTCCTACTTTCAACTGCAGCTTGGAGTACTTCACATTTTGATTATAGGCTCTGGCCATTCTACCTTGGTACATCTGTAGGTGATCTAGTGCTTTCATCGCTTTTCATCTAGTGCTGCCAACTATTCGTATCTAGCTTAGGCCCATCCAGTCTCTGGCAATTGAACTTCCAGGGCAACTCTGAGTGACTTGAGTTCTATTTCTATTGGCAACACTGCTTCCATACTATATACTAAGGCATAGGGAGTTTCTCCTATTGGCGTTCGGACACTGGTTCTGTAACCCCAAAGAGCATATGGTAACTTGTCAGCCCAATCTCTGTAGGTGGTTACCATCTTTGATAAGATCTTCTTTATCACCTTATTAGCTGCTTCCACTACTCCATTAGCCTGAGTTCTGTATGGAGAAGACTTATGATGCTCAATGCCATGTTCTGCAAGCATCTCAGCTGTTGCCCCTTGAAATTGCACTCCATTGTCAGTCACTATATGATGGGGAATCCCGTACCGGGTAAAAATGTTCTTCTGGATGAACCTCACCATTTGTTTGGCTGTTACATTAGCGAAGGATTCTGCTTCTACCCACTTTGAGAAGTAATCGACTGCCACGACTATGAATCGGTGTCCATTAGATGCTGCAGGATGAATTTCACCAATCATATCTATCCCCCATGCTGAAAACGGCTAAGGAGACTCCAGGTTCTGTAATTCAAGTGGTGGAAGATGGCTGATATCTGCATAGATCTGACACTCGTGACACCTCTTCACTTTTCTTATGCAATCTCCCTGCATTGTCATCCAGAAGCACCCTTGTCTTATTATCTTCCTGGCCATAGCGAGCCCATTCATATGTGGCCTGCGGGAGCCTGCATGTACCTACTGCATCACTTCTTCTACTTCTTGTTCTGTTATGCACCTTAAAAGAACCCCATGTGCTATTCTTTTGTATATCTTATCCTCGAAGATTCTGAACTGACTGGCTAGTCTCCTTAGTGACAGCTTATCAGCAGTACTAGCTCCCTCTGGATACTTTCCTTCCTTAACATACTGGTAGATGTTAAAGAACCATGGCTTTTCTTCAGCTGTCAACTCCATTACTTGTTGCACTTCGAAGCAAGGATGTCTGGAACTGGCTATAACCAGCGGTTGTACTTGAGTTTCTTCTGGGTTTTCCCACATAGAAGATAACGTTGCTAGTGCGTCAGCCATTTTGTTCTCATCCCTGGAGACATGTCTGAATTCACACTGGCTAAATAACTCTTTTTTGAACTGTAGTAGCTCCAAGTAAGGCCGTAAGGCTTCTTCTTTCAGCTCCCATTCACCCTGGGCTTGCCTGATCACCAGAAGTGAATCCCCAACGATTAAGACATCATTTGCCCCTAATTTCAACAGAGCTTCCATCTCGAACAGGCATGCCTCATACTCTGCCCCGTTATTGGTTATCGGAAAATTCAACCTCTTTGATAAAGGAATGACTTCACCGTCCGGTGTTGCTATTAGCACCCTTATTCTAGCACCCTTTCTATTCACTGCCCCGTCGAAGCACATAACCCACCTTTTTACTTCAACCATGGCTAACTGTTCATCTGGGAACTCCAAATTCTCAGTATAATCTAATTCTAGAGGTTGATTCACTAGGAACTCTGCTACGGCTCGCCCCTTGATGGTTTTCTCAGTGATGTACTCGATATCGAATTCCGATAAGAGTAACAGCCATCTAGACAACTTCCCAACTAACACCAGTGCTTCATACAGATACTTCATTGGGTCCACTTTGGCCACGACATGCACTTTGTAGGACTGGAAGTAATGGCGTAGCTTCTTAGTCAGCCAAATCATCGCCACACACGTCTTCTCCACCAGTGTGTACTTAGTTTCATACTCCAATAGCTTCTTGCTGAGGTAATAGATAGGGTCTTCCTTCCGACCATCTTGCTCTTGTGCCAGCATTGCCCTTATAGAGGACTCTTCGACGGCCAAGTATAAAATCAGAGGCTTCCCTAGAATTGGTGGACTCAGGACTGGTGGATTTACCAGATAAGCCTTAATTTTATCAAACGCCAGCTGACATCTATCATCGCATATGATCGGCTGATCTTTCTTTAACAGCTTGAAAATTGGCTCACAGGTGGAAGTCAGCCATGCTATGAAACGACTGACATATTGTAAGGAACCCAGAAATGATCGGACTTCCTTTTTCATTTTTGGGGCTGGCATATCTTAGATGGCTTTGATTTTGTCTGGGTCAAATTCTATTTCCCTCTGGCTGACTACATGGCCCAATAGTTTCCCTGACGTGACACTGAATACGCACTTCTTGGGGTTAAGTCACAAGTTGTATTCTCCAATGCCCGTAAGAAATCTATCCAGGATAACAGGATGTTCCTCCCAGGTCGTTGATTTAACAAGAATATCATCGACATACAATTCGACTTCTTTGTGGATCATGTCATGTAACAGAGTTGTGACAGCCCTTTGATAAGTGGCTCCAGCATTCTTTAACCCGAAGGGCATTACTCTGTAGCAGAAAGTACCCCACTTCGTAATGAAGGATGTCTTCACCTTGTCAATTACATCCATCAGGATCTGGTTGTACCCCGAAAAACCATCCATGAAGGAATACATTATTGCTTTTGCTGCACTATCAACTAGGGCGTCAATATGAGGCAGTAGAAAATTGGCATGCCTTATTTAGGTCCCCGGTAGTCAACACATACTTTAACTCTTCCATCCTTCTTGGCTACTGGGACAATGTTAGCTAGCCATTCTGTGTATTCTACCACTTCGAGAAACTTGGCGTCTATCTACTTAGCCACTTCCTCTTTTACCAGTGTAGCCCATTCTGGTCTCAGTCTTCTCAGCTTCTGCTTTACTGGCCTGAACTTAGGATTTGTTGGAATCTTGTGCACTGCTATCTCTGTGTCTACACCCGGCATGTCTTCATATGACCAGGCGGAAGCTTTAACATTTTTTTGTAATATTCTTATTAACTCTCTCTCTTCCTTGGGTTTTAGCTCGTGTGAAATGAATACCATTTTAGGATTTTCATCTATACTTATGTTGATTTCATGCAATGTAGTGTCATGTATGCTAAATATGCTTACTGGTGATTTAAATGCATGCACAGAATTATCAGGATAAACATTACACAAGTAAGCAAATTGAGATTTCATTGCATTGAACTTGTCAAAAAGTACATCGTTTACACTAAAAAATAGAGGAAATAGATACAACAAAATCATTTTCATCCTCCACAGGCGGAGGGCCTTGTACTTCTTCAGCTTCCATATTCATTTTCAGAGCATCATCCAAGTCTACAGCTGCTTTGGCTTCTTTTTCAGCCACTTGTGCCTTAGCCCTTTCCATGATCTTGGTAATCTCGGCAACCACAGAGTCTAGGTTCACCTTGGCCATCAGCTCTTCGCCCAACCCTTCCTTGGTCTTCCCAAATGCCTTGCTTAAGGCAACAGTCAATGCACCTGAAATAACTTCTACAGTTTGATCATAGGCTTTCTCTTCATTTTTCTCTTCGGCCACCTCCACTACTTCTGCTATCTCCTTAGACGGTTTGCCTTGCAGAACATCAGATTCAACAGCTGCCTTTTCTATCACCACTGGGGCCACTGGTTCCTCCTAGCTTTTCTCAAAATCAACAACATCAGCGAAAATTTCAAAGCCAGGATATTCAACATTTTCAACCTTTATTGGTTCAGCCTGGCCTTTGTATAACCCTTCTCCCGCTTTCAGGGATGGCTTCATCATAACCTTGCCATTCTTGCCCCTTCTCGGGTTTTTCTGCTCAGATGTCTGCTCTGTGTAGCCAAGGCCAAACTGCTTTGGTTTCCCCGAGTCAATATTGAATTCAGGTACTCCTTGCAAGCTGATTCCAAGTCCCATGCCCAGGACAAAGTTCTGTTTGTGTAAGTAGCGGGACAGCCATTCCAGTATATAATTTTCATAGATCACCATGGGAGCATCTGTAGCTTCCTCTTCCCCGATCATGGCGACTTGGAACCCGTCAAAAGGGACAATGCCTTCATTCACAGCAGCAATCACCGATTGGGCATCCGCCTCAACAGTCACTATCTCACCATTCGTCGAGAACTTAATCTTCTTGTGGAAGGGACGCCACTTAGAGGGTGGAACCATGGCCTTCCTAATAGTAAAGAGAAGGTAACCGGGATATCTATCACCATGAAAATGACCATTGACTTAACTGGTCCAACCTCTACTTCAGTTTCAAAAGTCCCTATCACTATTCTCTTGGAGCCGTCGTACGCCTGAATTACTGTTGAGGACTTTTTCAATACGTCTTCATTCAGACCCAGAAATGGTAGCATTTTTAGTGGACATATATTCAGCGCCGAACCATCATCCACCATAACATATGGCATTACTTTATCCATCACATAGGCTCTAATGTAAAGAGCCTTGTTGTGAGCCTTCCCTTCACCAGGCAGATCTTTCTCAGAGAAAATAATGTTAGGAGACCCAGTATGGATCTTATCCAATAGGCAGCACATGGCCTCTGGAGATGTAATAGGGGAGACCTCGATCTCCGATAAATTCTTTACTAAGGCTGCCCTATGCTCCTTAGAGGTCAACAGCAGATGCCACAAACTGGCTTGTGTAGGAGTCTTCTTCAACTGAGAGATAACCAAGTCTTCTTTCTAAACCCTCTCCGGTGTTGACGTACTACCCGACCCAGTCATCGGGGCTTTGTCCTTCACTTGGTCTACTGGTTGATACACTCTGCCACTCCGGGTCATATTCTAGACCTCCTGAACTTTCAGCTTCTCAATGGCTGGAGGCTTAATTGACTCCTCTCCGCCAAACTCTTCATATTCATCTTTAGAGTCAAGATCATTCAGGCTTATGGGTTTGCCTTCCTTCTATTTCGCCTTCTTCTCACGTTCTGATTCTACTTCAACTTCTCCTACCGCTACAGCTTGAAAGGTAGGGTTTGCTTGAAGGACCTGAGCAAAGATGAAATTAGCTGGCAGTCCTGAATGTACCATGTTGACCCGCTTCTCAAATGCTGGTAGTGGGTTGGTCTTTGTACTGGGCTTGGCTGGCTCTTACAGCTTCCCTTCATCTATCAGCTTCTGAATGGCGTCCCTCAGCTTGTAACAACTATTAGTTTTATGGCCAGTAACAACATGATACGTGCAGAAATTGTCTTTATCTGCCTCAGAAGGTTTTTCAAAGGGCCTTAAGGACTGTAGCAACCCACCATTTCTACACTTAGCAAATATCTTCACCAATGGAAAAGTCTAAGGTGATATGCCCTGACCTCCTAGATTCCTACTCTGATTGCCTTGTTGCTAGGTCACTTTAGAAACTTCAACATGCTTTACTTTTAAAGACTGCCCCCCTTTGCCACCAGAACTCGAGCTAGAGCCACCACCAGACCCGGCTGCAGTAGTTGATCTATATCCAGAACTGTACCCCGAGCTTCTACCGCCCTTATGACTAGCCGCCTTCTCTTCTTCATCATGTTCGATTTTCATTGCCATACTGTAGACTTGACTGAGCTCGTTGAAGGGATGAAATTTCATATTGTTTTTAAAGATGTCCTTATTGCCATCTATCAACTTCTGTATAAGCTCATCTTCATCTGGGTGGTTCTTTAGAAGGATCATCTTATTCATCCACCGCTGGTAGTACTCGTTGAAAGGCTCGTTGGGTTTCTGCTTGATCCGCTCCAAGTCATATAGCTTCACTTGAATTTTGGTGTTGAAGCTGTAATATTTAATAAAAGCTGCTGACAAAATTTCCTAATCTGACCGTTCCTCCTCCGTCAGCGAATTGTACCAGCCTAGTGCTCCTCCTTCTAGTGTGGTGGGGAAAAGATTAATCAATTGCTGCTTTGTGGCGCCCGCCGTCAGCATGACTCGGGCTTACAGATTCACATGGGCCTCTGGAGAGCCCATTCCTTTATAAGAGGGAACCTTCGGCACTTGGAAGCCGATGGGAAAAGTTTCGATGCCCCTACTGATCATAGCATCAACGTTGACCCCTTTCTTGGATTCTGCACTGACATTGGCCCCTTTCTTCAACTGGGCCACCACCTCATCCAACTCAGAGCATTTTGCCTTCATTCTCTGCTCCATGGCTGCCTCTATTTCTTGCAACTTCTCGAGGCTGGCTGAAGTGTCACCACCCTACTGGGATGATTCAGCCTACTTCTCTTTTCCGGCTCTACTACCACCGGTCTCTCCAGCCTCTCTCACTACTGCTCGCATCTCCTCCTTTAACATATCACGGAAGTCTTGTGATCTTAGGAAATCTTTTAAGGCATCAGTAAGGCTCGATGTAGTATTAGCCATTTCCACTTCTTCCCCAGATTCAGAATCACTCTCTCTTTCAACTGCTCTTTGTTCCCCAACAGCCCTCGAGACCTGAGATCTTGTTCTAGGGCGATCCAGCTTATTCTGCTAGGCATCATACGGGAAGTATTAGGGACATGAATGAATGGCATGGTGACATGAAGATTGAAACACTAAAAGTGCTTTATGTGAATGGATGATGCCATGAATGAAATGATGGTATGAGTGGTTTTCTTTTATTATTCTTTTTCTTTTTGGGACATTCCAGGAACACCTAATGCTATGCAAAAGGATCACGTGTGGACCGTCACACGGACTGGGTTCGGCCCCTTTGGGGCACCTAGTGAATTTAGTGAAATGGTCGTATGTGTACTGACACACGGACAGAGTTTCAACGCTTTGTAGGTCTATGAGATGACATGAAATGGTCATATGGGACCCCTCCTTGGACAGAGTTCTGATGCTTTTGAGGCGTATGATATGAAATGATATTATAAGGAGGTCACATGTAACAGGGACACGGACAGAAGTTCGGCGTTTGGGGAACACCTTCCATGATTTGGTAATGTTATGAACTTATATATGCACTAATTAGGCACTTGGGGAGAACCTTGAATGATGTGTTAATGTCGTGCAATGATCCGACGTGGACCATGGTGCTATTTATGATCAATGAGTATGATGTCATGAAATGCATCGTGTAAATCATCACACGAAAATGGGCCTAAGACCATTGGGGTTTCTATTGAATGAGATGATTTGGTGAAATGGCCGAACGCAATCCAGTGCATTGGCAAAACACGGGTAATTTCGGGATACTCGATATGTTATGAAATGAGATGATCGTGATGGGCACCCCTGGAATGTCCTTAATTTAATTTAAATGAAATGATATGAATGCTTATGTCACACGAAATGCAAATGGCTGCATAAAAATGTGGTTAGGATGCATGACATACATAATGATGTTGTGTATGTTTTGTGGAAATATTGCATGCGGGATGCAAATGGCAAGCGAATAAAATGTCATGGCTGCACGAAAATGTGATTAACGTCACACATATGTCAATGTTCGAAAAATGTATGCGTAAAGATGTTAAAATGGCACACGAAAGCAATGCATGTTTGATGCTTCGTGAAAAGTCAAAATAGAAAACACCACAGAACAAACATTAGCACGCAAAAATATGCACTCCCTTTTGACCTTATTTCTCTTTTCGATTGGCCTTGAATTCTTCCTAGGAGTTGGGTCTCTTTGGCATCAACGGGGGATACCAAAGGCGTACACTCAATGCTCAATTTGAATTTAAGTTTTGGTAATACTAGGGTAAGTTGCTAAGCCATTACATGTGGGCCAAAGTCAAAAACCAAGGGTCGTACAGTTTCCCACAGCGAATATACACTTCCCCACCATAGAACACGATGTAAGGTCATGCGGGCTATGAGTGGTTTACCCCGTCGGGTGTCTCCAATCCTGGCGGTAGAGCTAGGCCACCTTCTTGGGTAAACCGGGGCTAAACAGTGTATTGGAGGGATTGAGAAGAAGAAAATGTCATGATATGCAAGGTGCAAATAAATATGGTATTATGAATTAGGTAAAGTGACTGCAAGCGAGGTTTTATTTCGGTAGTTGCCTAAGTTCCTTAAGTCTTTTATGAAAACTTTTGAAGAAACCATTTCCCCAGTAGAGTCACCACTGTGAGTGGACGACCTTTTTAAAAGAAATATAAACGCGGCGAAGCGGGCCAGGGAAAATATTTTGATTTGGTGAAGTTTATGGAAAATGGGTTTTGTTTATCTTGAGTTAGGAAATTGTGGATTTTATTTGGAAATTTCTTTGTAGAAAACATTTTCCCATTTTTAATTTAAAGACCTCGAAATTTAAATCTCTAGATCAGTGACAGAGTCGCCACCCGGATCAGCTCATCCGGGAATTCCGGTACAGCTCCCTACCGAGGACAGACTGCTGTACCTAATCCAGAGATTTAGGGTTCGGGCAACTAACTTACTTAACCTCTAGCTTGCTTTCACCTTATCGTTCATATTACCATATTCAATTCGCTTTATTATCTTTTCCTAATCCCAATTTGTTTATTTTAATCAGCCAATGCTAAAGCAAAATGCAGAAAATAAATTGCAGAAAAATAAAACATACATCCAAAATATACAAGAAAATAATAGAGGCCGATTATACAACCCAATCGAATAAAAAGAGAAAACTCTCATCCTCACTTTACAAACGCCTAAGTACACGAGGATCTAAAAATTACAACCGCCTAATTTATAAGGGAATCTATTGAACACATTAAAAATAATAAAAATAAATGCTGCAAAACAAATTGGTTAGCACAGTTTATATTACATACACAAGTAGGACTCAGGTAGGATAGAATAGGGAATTTAGGAAACGGGGGCATGCATTTAGGGGATAACTGGGTCGACCCGACCGGTCGGACCGGTTAGACCTGGAAAATGGTTTTGAAACGCCTTGTAATTTTTTGTGCTGGAAAACAATTGGCTAGGTTACATGCAAATTTCCACTTTTGTGGGTCGGTTATCCGGGAACTCAGGGTTCCGTTCGTGTGGGTTCCTAAATACACAAACCATCTAGGGTTCAAAATGCAATAAACACACCAAAAACATTTATAAAAAAATACTATTTTGCTCATTTTTAATATTTTCCGGGAATTTTATTGGGTTCGGGGGTCCGCTAATACTGAATTATGGATCTGATTCGGATAAAACTACCCCGAAACTCAGAAAATAAAACCCCGGGAAATACAAAAACACTAACATCCGTACGTATATAAATTTAAAAACCAAAATTTTATGGCATACGGATGGATTTGGGTCAAAAATGATCCCAGCAGAATGTACAAAATGGAAAACAGACTGTTTTCGGCTGATCGGGACTAACCGAAAGTCTGTCCCTGAAGAACAGAGCTGTACGGCTCTAATACTAGAGCCGGCCTGCTCTGTTCTTCATGGACAGAGCCAGGCGGCTCTGTTCATGAAGAATAGAGCCATACGGCTCTATTCAGGCAATCCGGTTCCGAAATTTGCAAAACGAAGGAAACACACAGAAAAGACAATGCAAGCAGGTTTAAGGCCTCTCAGAGTTTACCTTGATGTTGTTTTGATGCTTAGAACTTCAAGAAGCGGATTGGAAGCCCAGAATATATCCTGGAGACTCAACCAGCTGAAAGCCGTAATAATCTAAAACAACCCGAAATGAATCCGAAATGATCTCCAACCAATAAGCAAAGGTTATAGAACTTGTGTTTAATGTTTTTACAATGATTTTAAGCTTTAATCTTTAAGTTTCTTAGGTTCTCTCCTTGCTTGGCCTTCCTTCTTTTTTCTGTGCTTCTTTTCTTCTCTTTTTCTTTCTTTTTCTTTTCAGATTGAGAAGCCTCTCCTTTTTCTGATTTGATTTCCTCCTTTTATACTCTCCTCTTACGTATCATTTCAAGCATTTAATGGCCGCCTGACTCTCTCTGATTATGTCCCCTATTTTTCTCTGGCGAGACAAGTTGCTTTGTTTTGCAAGGCAACTTGTCTTGCCCACTAGAGCCGTACGGCTCTAGTTTGAAAACTAGAGCCGTGCACATCTAACAAGAGCCGGGGCAAAATTTTGAAAGTCCGACGTGCACCCTAAACCTTGGAAATCATATGGGAGACTTTTTCGGGGATTTCAGATCACAGATATCTTGGTTTTCAGGACGTTTGAGGGACTCCAGGCAACATTCTGTCGTTTCAAGTCCAATTCAAGTCCGTTCGGTCCACAGGTAACAAAAGAATTCTCATCACAGAGGTCGGGAAAACCGGGCGCTTACAATCGTTGAGGGAGTGTAAGCGCCGGAATTTTACTTCTTAAAAAAAAAAGAGTACAGTCGTACAACCTTACTACAGTCGTACGACTATAATCAAACTACAGTCGTACGACTGTAGATCACGGCAGGTGAGCCAACCCATACCTTAAAAGCTAAAAAAACAGAAAAAAGGGGGGGGGGGGGGGCGAACAGAGACAGAAAGAAAAAAGGAAAGAAAAGGGAAAAAAAAGAGAAAAGAGAAAGAAGAAAAGAAACAAAGAAGAAGGAAAAGAAGGAACTCACCATCAGAAATCCTTGCATTTGGAAATCTTTGGACCCAAATCCCTAACCCTAACTCAAGGAGAAAAGTGCAGATTTTAGTGGATTGGAGCGACGCCAGGGTCAATCCTACGGTGGACGCACGCCAAAGAGGTAAACACTCCTTTTCCCCCCTCTTTTACAAGGTTTTTGGGTGATTGGTATGATTTTGTGCCATTTTTATCCGTTTTTCTGCATTTTTGTTTCTGGAGATCAAAAAAAGTCGTGCGACTATTATTGAGTTGATGAACAGTCGTACGACTGTAGTTACAGTCGTACGAGTGTTCTTGTTTTCCAGGTGTTTTCGTTCCAGTTTTGCCTCAAATAAATTTCTGGCGAAATTCTGACTTTGGACTCGCTGTCTCCAGAATCCGAATTGCCGTTTTTATCCTAAAAAATTTCCAAAAATCCCAAAAAATTCAGAAAACCCCAAAAATCATCAAAATGAATTTTGTTGTGTGTATCCACGACCATATATTCAATTTTCAATAAAATTGCATTTAGAACAATGCCACGACGGAAACCCAGTTCTCCCGAAAACCGATCCACCTCACATGTAAAAAATGCATGTAAACCAGAAAAATTGTTTTCAAAATGATTTTCCTTCAAAACCAAAAATACAAGGACGTTTCAAAATGTTTTCCAGGTCTAACCGGGCTGGCTAGCCGAGCCAACCCAGCTATCCCCTAAATGCATGCCCCCAATTCTTGATTTCCCATTCTGTCATATTTGAGTCCTACTCGTGGCGTGCTATATATTGTGCTAACCCTCTGCTTTGCAGGTTTTAATTTCTTTTATTTTTATTTTGGATGTAATTTAATAGATTAAATCGTGTAACCTAGGCGATTGTATTTTTCTAGATTCTCGTGTATCCTAGGCGCTTGTAAAAGTGAGGCGAGAGTTTTTATTTTTTATTTATTCGATCGGGTTGTAATAATTTAATTATTCACTATTTCACTTTAACCTGTATGTGCGCTGTATGTCTATTCATTTCAAAAAAATTGATTTTAGGGTTTGAAATACCATTCGAGGACATTGACAAATTTTATTTTAATTAGACACGAAATAAGGGACTTGTCCGGACCCGAATCTCTGGATAGTGTAGCGACTGTTCGTCCGATTCAGCTATCTTAAGAATTTCTCGGTTGAGCTGAGCCGGGTGGCGACTCTACAATATTCATTGAGACTTAGGTCTCGGTTCTTTTATGTATTAGTTCCATATGTTTTTTAAAACGCGATTTTCCATTCATAAAAACCCTATGCGAGGGAGGGGCCCGCCTGAGATCGTGGCACCCCTTCGGAAAGGGAGTCTTGCGTTCCGTCGAAAATGCATCATCCGCTCACAGTGGCGACTCTGCTGGGGATTTCTCAAAAAGTTTTCTTAAAAACATAAAAGAATTTGACAAGCCCTGAAAAGTGTCTAATTAAAATAAGGTGGATGATTCTCGACTGGTATTTCGTTTTGCATCTTTAGCTAGACATTATTGCATTAGAATTAATTATCCATTATAGCCCGGTGGATTGTTGAAGTGTCGCCTTTGTTCCTCATGGTCTTAGGGGCACGGATACGAAACACCACTCATAGCCTCGTACGAACCCCTTCGTTCGGACCCTTGAGTGGGGAGGAGTGAGGAGTATATTTTGCTATGGGAACCTTGTTTTTTAACCCGACTTGGACCGAACTCATATAGGCAGCCCTAGTTGGATTCCCTTAGGATACCAGAATAAATCGTGTGTAAATAATAAAATCGCGCCTTCATCACCCCCGGTTGGTGATCGAAGTGAACCCCACCTAGGACTCGGTTAGAATTTTTGTGACCGACCACGCTTGGAGAAATAAGGTTGGAAGAATTCGCTTTGTGTGCTATGTGTTACACGCTTCTCGACATTTCACGACATACCATAATCATCATCTTCTATACACGATTAACATTTTCCATACATAAGGCATTTTTGTGTGATACTAACCCATATTTTTATGCAGCCACGTGCATTTTATTTTCATGTGCAATCATTAAATCATCCGTTTGACATTCATACTAACATTTCTTTTTCAGCCATGACATTAAATTTGTGTGATTAGCATTTTTCACATAGCATACATAACATCATTATGTATGTCATACATCCTAACCACGTTTTTGTGCAGCCATTTGCATTTTGTGTATCATAAGCATTCATTACATATCACCTAAATTAAATTAGGGGCATTCCAAGGATGCCCACCACGATCATATCATTCCATCATATATCGGGTATCCTAAAATACCCGTGTTTTGCCAATGCACCGGATTGCATTCGGCCATTCCACCAAATCATTTCATTCAATAGAGACCACAATGGTCCTAGGTATATTGACGTGTGACAATCCACAAGATGCATTTCATGACATCATATCCATTCATCACAAACATCACATAACACCATGGCCCACATCGGACCATTTCATGACATTACTACATTATTCAAGGCGCTCCCCGAGTGCCGGATTAGTACACATGTAGGGGCATTTCATAGCACTATCAAATCATGAAAGGTGTTCCCCAAATGCTGAATCTCTGTCCGTGTCCCCGCCACACGCGACTCTCTCATAACATTATTTCATTTCATATGCCTAAAAGCATCAGAGCTCTATCCATGGGCTGGTCCCATGTGACCATTTCATATCATCTCATAGACTTACAAAGCGTCGAACTTCGTCTGTGTGTCGGTACACACGTGACCATTTCACAAAATTCATTAGGTGTTCCAAAAGCACCAAACTTTCATCCGTATGGTGGTCCACACGTGGCATTTTTGCATAGCATTGGGTGTTCTTGGAATGTCCAAAGTCAAAAGAATAAAAACAAGGGAATCATTCTCATTATCTCATGATGTACATCTCATTCATCCATCAAACATTCAAGAACTCCACAACGTTCAAGCACTCCATAAGCACCAAAGACTTTACAGCACGCACTAAGTCATTTAAGTGTTCCAAAAGCGCTAGAAATTCCATCAAGCCCCTTAGGTTTTCCATAATCCTTAGAAATCCTATCCTTATGTCCCGCACACATAAGCTCCAAAATCTATTCCCGTATAAGACAAGCTTTGCACACTTCCTCCCTGTGTAAGACAAGCTCTACACGTATCGCTCCAGATCTCCCCGTGCAAGATAAGCTCTGCACGTACCGCTTTAAACTATATCCTTCCTCCCCGTGTAAGACTAAGCTCTACACGTACCGTTCCAAAATCTCTTCCCATGCAAGA
The DNA here is from genome assembly GCA_039660915.1 of Euphorbia tirucalli. Taxonomy (NCBI): domain Eukaryota; kingdom Viridiplantae; phylum Streptophyta; class Magnoliopsida; order Malpighiales; family Euphorbiaceae; genus Euphorbia; species Euphorbia tirucalli. Next base: position 54,428,940 of record CM077639.1, on the reverse strand, counting down.
CAAGCTCTGCACGTACCGCTTTAAACTCTACACTTCCACCCCGTGTAAGACTAAGCTCTACACGTACCGTTCCAAAATCTCTTCCCATGCAAGAGAAGCTCTGCACGTACCGCTTTAAACTCTACACTTCCAACCCGTGTAAGACTAAGCTCTACACGTACAGTTCCAAAATCTCTTCCCGTGCAAGACAAGCTCTGCACGTACCGCTTTAAACTCTACACTTCCACCCCGTGTAAGACTAAGCTCTACACGTACCATTCCAAAATCTCTTCCCATGCAAGATAAGCTCTGCACATACCGCTTTAAACTCTACCCTTCCACCCCGTGTAAGACTAAGCTCTACATGTACAGTTCCAAAATCTCTTCTTGTGCAAGATAAGCTCTGCACGTACCGCTTTAAACTCTACACTTCCACCCCATGTAAGACTAAGCTCTACACGTACCGTTCCAAAATCTCTTCCCGTGCAAGATAAGCTCTGCACGTACCGCTTTAAACTCTACACTTCCACCTCGTGTAAGACTAAGCTCTACACGTACCATTCCAAAATCTCTTCCTGTGCATGATGAGCTCTGCACGTACCGCTTTAAACTCTATCCTTCCTCTTCGTGTAAGACTAAGCTCTACACGTACCGTTCCAAAATCTCTTCCCGTGCAAGATAAGCTCTGCACATACCGCTTTAAACTCTTTCCTTCCTCCCCGTGTAAGACTAAGCTCTACACGTACCGTTCCAAAATCTCTTCCCGTGCAAGATAAGCTCTGCATGTACCGCTTTAAACTCTATCCTTCCTCCCAGTGTAAGACTAAGCTCTACACGTACCGTTCCAAAATCTTTTCCCGTACAAGATAAGCTCTACACATACCACTTTAAACTCTATCCTTCCTCCCCATGTAAGACTAAGCTCTACACGTACCGTTCCAAAATCTCTTCCCGTGCAAGATAAGCTTTGCACGTACCGCTTTAAACTCTATCCTTCCTCTCCGTTTAAGACTAAGCTCTACACGTACCATTCCAAAATATCTTCCCGTGCAAGATAAGCTCTACATGTACCGCTTTAAACTCTATCCTTCCTCCCCGTGTAAGACTAAGCTCTACACGTACCGTTCCAAAATCTCTTCCCGTGCAAGATAAACTCTGCACGTACCGCTTTAAACTCTATCCTTCCTTCCCGTGTAAGACTAAGCTCTACATGTACCACTCCAAAATATCTTTCCGTGCAAGATAAGCTCTACACATACCGCATCAAACTCTACCCTTCCTCCCCGTGTAAGACTAAGCTCTATAAGTATCGTTCCAAAATTTCTTTCTGTGCAAGACAAGCTCTGCACACTTCCTCCCCGTGTAAGACAAGCTCTACACGTATCGCTCCAAGTCTTCCTATACAAGACAAGCTCTGCACGTACCGTATCAAACGGTACCCTTCCTCCCCGTGTTAGACCAAGCTCTACACGTATCATTCCAAATATCTTTCTGTGCAAGACAAGCTCTGTACACTTCCTCCCCGTGTAAGACAAGCTCTACACGTACCGCTCCAAATCTCCCCGTGCAAGATAAGCTCTGCACGTACCACATCAAACTCCACCCTTCCTCCCCGTGTAAGACAAGCTCTACACGTATCACTCCAAATACCAAACCTCTCCTGTGTAAGATACGCTCTACATGTACCTCTTTAAACACTACATCTCTTCCCCTTGTAAGATCCGCTCTACATGTACCGTTTCAAATGTTAACTCTCCTCCCATGTAAGATTCGCTCTACACGTAAGCGCCTCGCAAGTATCATCTTGCTTTGATCCGTGGACACCCTGTGTGTCATTTTATCCATGTGGTGTATATTTATACACCACACTCTACTTCAGCACATATCTTCATTAACAACGTTCATTGCATCTTGCACGTCTCCATTCTTCATTTTGTGTGCACTTGACTAGCTTAGGATTGCATAACATGACATGGCATCACATGACATCATCATTCATACATGCACGCATCACATCTCGTACTCATGCCTACATCATCTCTTGACTTGGTATCCTCTGTGCGCATGTCCCAGTCAATGCTAACAGGTGTTTTTATCAGGACAGAAAGGGAAGGAGTCTTGAGGATGGCTGGCCCAATGAACTTCAACAGCATAACAGATGTCATGGATGATTATGTAGCCTCATCGCGATTCCGAAAGGCGGTCAGGGATGAGGCGGCGACAATGTTGAAGGAGATGCTAGGAGATGATTGTGACAAGGTAGAAAAGCTGACGGCTAGGTGTTCCAAATTAGAGGCACGTGTAACAGAGCTCGAAGGAGTAATAAAAGGGTTCACTGGTGAAGTAGAATCAAAAGCCCCCCTTAAAGCCAACGCTGACCTTGCTCCACGACAAACTAGAAGTCCACTCCCCAAGGGTGACAGAAAGGGCATATCCCCATGGACTACTTCATTGAGCCGATTATTTGCCAAATGTAGGAACAGCAGTCGCTTGAGTTCTCTGAAGCCGTTCGAGAACCCGGCTGAGATAGACAAAGGCAAGTTCTGTTCCTATCATGTGACAGTGGGGCACCACACAAAACTGCAAGCAATTGCTGAAGGCTATTCGACAACTAATCACTGACGGGAAAATGGTCAAGCCACCCTCGAAGCCCAATGTCCAAAGCAATCCTTCGCCCAGCTTTGACTAGCTATCGAAGTTGATGATGCAACAGCAAAAAAAGACCCTCCGTATGTGGAGGATGTTAATTATTTTGATGTATCTGTTTTGTTCTTTATCTTGTTTTGTGAACAATGTAGCCCACAAGGCGTTTAATGTAATGTAATTTGGTTTCAATTATTTATGTGATATTTTCATGGAAGAAACATTGTACATGCATTCAAACATTCATTTAATGTCTTTAGCATACATGACACATCATCACATGAAATGAATCTAAGGACAGATAAGCATCCAAAATAGTATTCGTCCTGAAAGACCTCACGACTGATAAAAGAAAGAAAAATTGCAAAATGGCTAAAGGCATGGAAGACCTTCGCCTAGTCCTATGGCGACACACCTAGAGATCGACAAAGGATCGCAGAATGTAGAATTACAAAGAATCCGGAAGACAAGTCCAGCCAAGAGGAAGTTCCGTAGCAAAAAAAAAAAAAAAAGAAAAAAAGGGGGGGGGGGGTGCTAAGCTCCGAAGTAAGAATGCATCTGTATCATGTGATGTCTCACACCATATCATCCTCGATAATAGAATGCAAGTTCTGGGGCAACAGTACAATCATTCCAGAATAAAGGAGAAAGGCATCATGCATCGCCTCCATACCACCCATAAGCCAGCAGAATAGTTCAAGCAGCTAACAAGCACATCAAAAAGGTGTCGCTGAATATGGCATCTATCTACATGCCTAGTTAGCATGCTACCATTTGTCTCACAAACACACTGAATTAATGCAAGAATAACATTAAGGAAACGATGCAGCCATTGACCTGCAGAATCGAAGCGGTCCTACCGAGAAAGACGGAGACCAAGTCGTCAACCCCTTCAATCGGGACAGGCTCAGGTTCCAAAAAAAAAAAAGGTCCGATGGATTGAAAATCATGAAAGCAATCCATGCAAAAGTTAGAACAGTGAGGTGAGCACCACCGGTAGGAAAATCCGCAAGGACCAGTTGGTGGCAGTCGTGGGTTCGGCCGAGACGGATACCATACTGATTTTGTCCTTAATTTCATTTCATAAATAATGTGCATTATGCTAAATCATTATCAATGAATGAATGAATGAATGCCTTGCCCTATTCATTTAAATATCCCAAGGTTTGCCTGAAATTGAATTCACATCATGCATCATATATGGCTATACGCCTGTAAGCTACAGCAACAGTGATGGAACAACCAAGTCCTACAAGACTTTCGACAATCGTCTCATAAACAGAGGGACAACTGAGCAAGTGGGCATGGCGATACTTCAATTAATTCTCGGTTATCGTCGACCTATACTGAATTAGAAATCTTCAAAAAAAAAAGTGAGCTAGCTGAGGTGAAAACCGAAAAGGCGCCTTATGCAAAAATTAGAGCAGCTCGCTAAGCTGAAAACCCGTATTGGGCAGTTTAGGCAAAAGTTAGAGCACCTTTGAAAAAAAAAAAAGAAGCTTACTGAGGTGAAAACCGAAAAGGCGCCTCAGTCAAAAATTAGAGCAACCCACTAAGCTGAAAACCCATATTGGGCAGTTTAGGCAAAAGTTAGGGCATGTGAAAAGCTTGTTAAGGTGAAAACCGAAAAGGCGCCTTAGGCAAAAGTTAGAGCAACTCGCTGACTCGAAAACCCACTTTGGGCGGCTCAGGGAAAATTTAGAGCACTTCCAAATCCATGAAGCCTAATGGCAAAGAAGGCAAAAAACCTCTCTGTCATTCCCCCAGCAGGAACATTTCATCAATCTCCAACAAGATCCTCTGTATCATTTCTCAATGACATCGTTGCCAATAACAGCATCACTTTATCACTTTATCTCCAACAGTTATCGTACTTCCTCATTGGTCGTCATATATCCCTGGCAGGAACGCAGGGGTTACATTGCATCGGAAATTTTGCTTCCCCAGCTATGGACGATCAATCGCACAACATATCTTCCCCAACAAGAACTTGGAATGTCAAGATCGAGCAAATGGCGCGACATGCATTTTCAAAAGTGCATTTGCATATGCATGTATTGAAACATATACATGCATTCAAAACATACATGCATACATATACATATACATCATCATGCACTCATACATTGCATACATCAATCAATTATCCCCAGCTAGTCTTCATTCTTGATCGAAGGGGCAAAAATTTTTGTTTAAAAATCTCTCGATCAAGGAATGAAGACTTGCTATCTTAAGTGCAGGAATTCATCATCCCCAGCTTCAATTCCCCAGCAGATCCACCTCGAGTAATATAAATTCGGTATCGGCCCAGATCAGGTTCATCTATTTCCCCAGCAAAGCTCGCCTCGGGTAACCTAGACCCGGTATCGGCCAATTTCTTCATCAACTTCTCCTCGAGTAATGTAAACTCGATATCGGCTAATTTCACCTTTCCTTTGCCTCGGGTAACACAGACCCGGTATCGGCCAATTCATCAATCCACCTTCCTTCATCTCGGGTAACATAGACCCGGTATCGGCCTATCCACAAATTCCATCTTCCTTTGCCTCGGGTAACATAGACCCGGTATCGGCCTATCCACAAATTCCATCTTCTTTTGCCTCGGGTAACATAAACCCAGTATCGGCCTACCCACAAATTCCATCTTCCTTTGCCTCGGGTAGCATAAACCCGGTATCAGCCAATTCATAATCCACCTTCCTTTGCCTCGGGTAACATAAACCCGATATCGGCTTAAACGCATTCCATCTTTTCTTGCCTCGAGTAACCTAGACTCGATATCGGCTTATTTCCTCCCCAGCATTGCCTCGGGTAACCTAGACCTGATATCGGCTTATTTCAACTGCGTGTTCTTTCCTGTGTCTGCGGCACTTTGAGTGGCATTTCTCAAATTCACATCAACTATCTTAGACTAAGATCGGGTGGTGAATTTGATCACGCGAGGGGCAGCTGTAAGTGCCGGAATTAGAGTACAGTCGTACGACCTTACTACAGTCGTACGACTGTAATCAAACTATAGTCGTACGACTGTAGATCGCGATAGGTGAGCCAACCCATACCTCAAAAGCTGAAAAAATAGAAAAAGGGGGGGGGGGGAGGCGAACAGAGATAGAAAGAAAAAAGGAAAGAAAAGGGAAAAAAGAGAGAAAAGGGAAAGAAGAAAAGAAACAAAGAAGAAGGAAAGGAAGGAACTCACCATCAGAAATCCTTGCATTTGGAAATCTCTGGACCCAAATCCCTAACCCTAACTCAAGGAGAAAAGTGAGGATTTTAGTGGATTGGAGCGACGCCAGGGGTCAATCCTACGGTGGACGCACGCCAAAGAGGTAAACACTCCTTTTCCCCCCTCTTTTACAAGCTTTCTGGGTGATTGGTGTGCTTTTGTGCCATTTTTATCTGTTTTTCTGCATTTCTATTTCTGGAGATCAAGAACAGTCGTGCTACTGTTCTTGAGTTGATGAACAGTCGTACGACTGTAGTTACAGTCGTACGAGTATTCTTGATTTCCAGGTGTTTTCATTCCAGTTTTTCCTCAAATAAATTTCTGGCGAAATTCTGACTTTGGACTCGCTACAGTCGCATGACTGTAATTTATAGTCATACGAATGTAGTTACAGTCGCACGACTGTAACGTGTCTCCTGAATCTGAATTGCCGTTTTGATCCTCAAAAATTTCCAAAAATCCCACAAAATTCAGAAAACCCCAAAAATAATCAAAATGAATTTTGTTGTGTGCATCCACGACCGTAGATTCAATTTTCAGTAAAATTGCATTTAGAAAAATGCCACGACGGAGACCCAGTTCTGCCAAAAACCGACCCACCTCACTTGTAAAAAATGCATGTAAACTGGAAAAATTGTTTTCAAAATGATTTTCCTTCAAAACCGAAAATACAGGGACGTTTCAAAATGTTTTCCAGGTCTAACCGGGCCGGCTAGCCGAGCCAACCCAGTTATCCCCTAAATGCATGCCCCCAATTCTTGATTTCCCATTCTGTCATATTTGAGTCCTACTCGTGGCATGCTATATATTATGCTAACCCTCTGTTTTGCAGGTTTTAATTTCTTTTATTTTTATTTTGGATGTAATTTCATAGATTAAATCGTGTATCCTAGGCGCACGTAAAAGTGAGGCGAGAGTTTTTATTTTTTATTTATTCGATCGGGTGGTAATAATTTAATTATTCACTATTTCAGTTTAACCTGTATGCGCGCTGTATGTCTATTCATTTCAAAAAAATTGATTTTAGGGTTTGAAATACCATTCGAGGACATTGACCAATTTTATTTTAATTAGACACGAAATAAGGGACTTGTCCGGACCCAAATATCTGGATAGTGTAGCGACCGTTCGTCCGGTTCAGCTACCTTAAGAATTTCCCCGGTTGAGCTGAGCTGGGTGGCGACTCTACAATATTCATTAAGACTTAGGTCTCGGTTCTTTTATGTATTAGTTCCATATATTTTTCAAAACGCGATTTTCCATTCATAAAAACCCCACGCGAGGGAGGGGCCCGCTCGAGATCGTGGTGCCCCTTCCAAAAGGGAGTCTCGGGTTCCGTCGAAAACATGTCGTCCGCTCACAGGGAGGACAGCTCTTGGGATTTGAGATCTTCTCTAATGTTGTTGATTTCAACAAATATGGGGTTGAGCCTGTTGTAAATATGCTGCATACTGGAACTGAAACTAAAGGAAAGATGGTTCTGGGTAATCAGAAGAAGGTAGTTGATCAGGTCAGAATTGAATTCTGGAACAAAGGTGAATTAGCTGAGAAAGCCGACCTAGAAAAAGGAGAAGTTAAAGCAGCCATCGAAGCAATCACCAAGGCATTGTCGGTTCTAATGAAGTCGAATAGGGGTTCTGGAAAGAAGAAGGCACCTATGGTGAAAACTCAAGAGGAATTAATTAATGAAGCTGTGAAAGAATTGACCATGTTGACAATGGCAGGGAAGGCAAAAGTGATTGAAGAGGAGCTGTCTGTTGACCAGAAAGAAGCCCTTAAGGGTGATATGGGAGACTTGTTCGAAGAGATTGATGATGCTGCAACAGTAGAAGACCCTCCGCATATGGAGGATGACCATTATTTTGATGTATCTATCTCTTACATTTATGATGTGAAAAATTTAGCATACATGATGCATCATTGCATGAAATGAATCTAGGGACAGATGATGATCCAAAAATGGTATCCGTCTCAAAAGACCTCACACCTGATGAGAGAAAAGAAATCGTGAAAGTACGGCAAAAGCATGTGAAAGCCTTCGCTTGGTCCTATGATGATATGCCCAGGGTTGACAGGGAGATTGCCGAACACAGAATTCTGATAGACCCAAAAATGAAACCCGTCAAATAAAAGCTCAGGGGACTCAGATCAGAATGGGCAGAAAAGGTTAAAGAAGAGGTAGCCAAACAGATAAAAGATAAATTCCTGGAAGTAGTAGAGTACCCAGAATGGTTAGCCAACGTCGTACCAGTTGTGAAGAAAGACGGTCGAGTTAGGGTTGGTGTGGATTACAGGGATCTAAACAAGACATCGCCCAAGGATGACTTCCCACTCCCGTATATTGATGTTCTGATTGACAGTGCCACTAGGGCAGCAATGTGTTCATTCATGGACAAGTTTTCAGGGTATAATTAGATTCGGATGAACATCATCGATAAAGTGAAGATGACCTTCATCACTGAATGGAGAGTCTATTGCTATAAGGTTATGCCATTCGGGTTGAAGAATGCCGGGGTAACTTATCAACGAGCAATCACTGTACTTCTGTATGATATGATCCATAAGGAGGTTGAAGTTCATGTGGACGACATGCTAGTCAAATTGATAACCCGGGAAGATCATCCCGCTATCCTGGATAGATTCCTAACGAAGATCAAAAAGTATAATCTCCACGGAATCCCAAGAAGTATGTTTTTGGGGTAACTTTAGGGAAGCTTCTCAGCCATGTAGTAAGCCAGAGAGGAATCAAAATGGATCCAAAAAAAATCAAGGCCATCAGAGATATGCCCGCACCAAAGACAGAAAAAGAAGTGAGGCCTTTTTTGGGGTCATTACAATATGTCAGTCAGTTCATCACAAGGTTAACAACAATTTCTGAGCCCATCTTTAAACTCTTGAAGAAGAATCAGCCAGTGGAATGAAGTATTTGTGTGAAACCCTGGATTGGCTGGAAAATTATCAAGATGGTTACTCTTGTTGTCAGAGTTTGATCTTTAGTATGTAACTAGGAAGATGATCAAAGCAAGAGCTGTAGCAGAATTCCTAGCCAATCAGCTTCTAGATTCAGATTATGTCGAGAATTTGGAATTTCCAGATGAACAGTTGGTGGTGGTGGAGATAGAACCAAGTAGATGGGTGATGTATTTTGATGGTGCTATGAACAAACACGGTGCAAGTCTGGGAGTAATCATCAGCACCCTAGATGGAGAAATCATCCCTCTGGCGAAACGTCTTGAATTTCCAGCAACTAATAACAGAGCAGAATATGAAGCTTGCCTCTTTGGAATTAATGCCCTAATCACACTAGGAGCACATAAAGTGTTAGTTATCGGGGACTCAGCTTTGGTGATTCGACAGATTGTTAGGGATTGGGATATAAAGGAGGAATCACTCCGGCTATTTTTTGAGCTCGTTTGAGAAAAGGTGAAAGTATTTAGTCATTATGAATTTAGACATGTCCCGAGGGAAGAGAATCAGATGGCTGATTTCTTAGCTACACTCTCATCAATGTGGGAAGGACCCCGGAAGCATCCGATACAACCAGTGATCCTAGAAACTACACAAAACCCTTGTTACCTATCAGTTAGTGTTGCAGCAGCAGAGGAAGAATGTCCTTGGTATCATGATATCTTGCAGTTCATTCAGAATGGGCAATACCCCGAAGATGCCAGCAAAGCAGATAAGATCTCTTTTCGAAAATTAGCAGCACAGTTTAGGATATTTGAGAATCAGTTCTTTAAGAGAACTACCGATGACATACTCCTGAAATGTTTGACAGAAGAGGAAGCGAAGAAGGTCATGAGATAGATCTATGCAGGAACCTAAGTGCTGCATATGAACGGGTTAGCCCTGGCCAAGAAAGTATTGAGGCAAGGTTACTTTTGGCTTACCTTGTAAGCCGACTGTATCGAAGAAGTAAAAAGATGCCATGATTACCAAGTGTACGGAGATCTCAATCATCTCCCCCCACTCAAACTTCAAATATCATTGACCCCATGGCCTTTTATTGCTTGGGGGATAGACATCATTAAAGTAAGGCCGCTTGCATCAAATGGGCACCGCTTCATAGTCGTGGCTGTTGATTACTTCTCGAAATGGGTAGAAGCGAAATCATTTGCGAATGTTACAGCTAAGAAAATGACCAAGTTCATCGAGAAGAACATCTCTGGGCGGTATGGAATCCTGCATCATGTCGTGACTAATAATGAAGTACGGTTTCAGGGATAACAGTATAATTGTTCCAGGAAAAAGGGGTTGAACATTATAAATCATCTCCGTATCATTACACAAGCCAATGGGGTGGTAGAAGTGGCCAATAAGTCTATCAAGAGGATTTTGTCAAAAATGGTAGTCACCTACAGAGATTGGGCCGACGTGTTACCATTTGCCTTTTGGGGACATAGAATAAGTGTTAGAACTCCTACCGGAGAGACACCGTACTCATTGGTCTATGGGATGGAAGCTGTCTTACCAGTGCAAAACCGAGATTTGGTCATTAAGGATAGTCATTGAAGCGCAGCTGCCAGAGTTTGAATGGGTTCAGTCGAGATATGAGCAGTTGGCAAGTCCCTAAAATCAACTGGGGCAAGACTGCTGTTTCGCACAGACATCGAAATAAGTCCCTAAAGTCAACACAATCCCATCCGTGACACAAGCACTATGAAAAACCAACAAGAAGAACCGACACAACATCATAATCATTGCTCCATAAAGAGACGACACAACTTTAAATTAAAGTGTCTGGGGCCAACACACAACCATTGCTCCACGAAGAGCTGAGACACATCCCCCAGCTAGGCGTTGCACCTGATTTCCTCGACAAACCAAGACGTTAGGTACGTTTTCTCTTCGCTTTTCTCACCGTGCTCCTTATCGTGAGACCAAACTCGAACCGGGCAAAATAGCCCGACCATGATTCGATTTTGATCCCGCGAGGGGCAGCCTGTAAGCATGGATTTTCCCGATCTCTATGATGAAAATCCCATATTACCTGCTAGACAGACGAACATGTGTTGGATTTGAAAATGAGTAGAATGTTGCCTGAAATGTCTCAAATGCTCTGAAAATAAAATAGTCCTCGCTCCGAAACCCCAAAAAGTCCTTTGAGTGATTAGAAAGCTTAGATATGAGTGTAGGATTTAGGAAAAGCTGTGACAGCTCTGGTTAGAGTCACGTGAGTGTAGTTTCACAACTACAGTCGCACGGTTGTAACACTAGAGTCGCACGACTATAAAATTATAGCCTCGCGGGTCCAACGGTTGATCGTCGTACTTCATAAATAAAATAACCATATCTTTGACTAGCAATGGGAACTCCTTAATTAGAGGATTGAGGTTAGGATATTCGAGGTTTGGAGGGCAGAAAATGGAGAACAACAACATAAGATAGAGGGATCATTCTAGAGAGGATTTGAAGGAGAAATCAAGAGAGAAAGGGAGAGAAAGTGAGGGAAAGTGAGAAAGAACAAAAGAAAAAGAGAGAAATAGGGAGAAAAACACTAGGAAACATATAAAATGAGAGGTTCTGGCCATTTTCTTTGATCCCAAATAATCTTCGGGTTTGTTCGGGTCCGTTTGGGATTCATTTTTGGCGTTTCGGATCATTTTCGGGACTCTAGACATATTTCAGCATCTAAATCCATCTCCAGTCATCAAATACACTGGAATACAACAAAGGTAAGCTCTGAGAGGCCTTAAACTCATAATTAATTGCTTTGTAGTGTGTGCTTTTATGTTTAAACAAAAATCCAAAAACTGTCTGTTTGATTATAGCCGTGCGGCTCTAACTAGAGCCGAGTGACTATAATCCCTTAGAATAGAGCCACGCGACTGTAACTCTATAGATGCACTGTTGTGTTCTTCTGGGCAAAAACCCGAAATGCCCTAAATCAATCGAATACAGTCAGTTTCCCGTTATAATTGTTCTGTTATGAACTATTTTGGTCAAATCACATTCGTTATATTCAAAATTATGGTTTTTGGATTTCTGATAACGTTGATGTGAGATTTTGGTTTCGTTGATTTTGATTTTCAGAATTCGGGGTTGTTCCATCCAAATCGGATCCAGTCCAAAATCCTTAGCAATCACCGAAACGAGTCAAAACAGTGATTTATGAAAAGAAAGAAACCTAATTCGGGTTCTGGTCACTATAGCCGCACGCCTGTATTGACTATAGCTACACGGCTCTAACTAGAGCCGCACGGCTATAGTTGTTGAGGTAGAATCTAGGGACGACTCCTATGTACGTCGTCGCATGATGCTCTCTCTTGTTTCGAATTCAAACTATTTTTGATGTGTTTACTGCTTTGGGCCTTAGATGGATGTTGAGGTAGGAAACCCCCACAAACGGAATCCTGAGTTTCGGGATAACTGACTCACTAAAAAGGAGAAATTTGCATGTAATTGAGCCAAACTGTTTTCCAAAATGGTTTTCAAGCACAAAACCTACAGGGCATTTCTAAAATGGTTTTCTAGTTTACTCCTCGGTTACCCCCTAAATGCATACCCCGTTTCCTAAAATTCCCCATTCTGTCGTGTCGTGAGTCCTATGTGTGTTTGTGATATAATTATGCCAACCATCTATTTTGCAGCTTTTATTTTTTTTTATTATTTTGGACGTATTTAATAGATCAAATCGTGTATTCTAGGTGATTGTACCTTTTTATAGATTTTTGTGTATCTAGGCGGTTGTAAGGTGAGGATGAGAGTTTTTATCTTTTTAGGTTGTAATAAGTGGCCTTTATTTTCCTTTATTGTTTGGATGTATGTTTTACTATTTTCGCACTTTATTTATTTCTATCATCTGAATAAACATGGGTTAATCAATTGTAAAAGATAAAATGGATAGAGAATAAGTGAATATAATATGGTACCATGAACTATTAAATGAAAACAAGTTTTAGGTTGAATAGGTAAATTGCCCGAACCCTTAATCTCTGGATCAGGTATGGCAGTCTACACTTGGTAAGGAGCTACACCGGAATTTCTCGGATGAGCTGATCCGGGTGACGACTTCATCACTGATCTCGAAATTTAAGTTTCGAGGTCTTTAAGTTAATAAAACGGGATTTTCTGAAATGTAAAATTGGTTTTCCCAAACTCACATTCAAAGAAAAGGTTTTCTATAAAGGGATCTAAAATCAAATCAATTCGGTTTCTTAAACAAAATCATCAAACCCGATTTCCCATCAAAATAAAATCAACATCACTTATATAAAAAACCTCCCCGTTTTGCTTTGCCACGTTCCAACTTTAAGGTGATCCGCTCATAATGGCGACTCCACTGGGGATGAAATGTTTCTTAAAACATTTTTTTTTTAATAAAACTTAAGGAACATAGGCAACTACTAAAGTCTAACCTCGCTTGAAGTCATTTTATTAGTTCATAATACCATATTTTACTCACAACTACATAGCATGACATTTTCTTCTTCTCAACCCCTCAAACTCACAGATCAGCTTGGTTTATTCTGAAAGGTGACCTACCTCTTCCGCCATGATTGGAGGCACCCGAAGGGGTAAACAACTCATAGCACCGCTTGAACCTCACATGTTCTATGTTGAGGAGTGTATATTCGCTATGGGAACCTATACGACCCTTTGTTTTACTTTAACCCATATGTAATGTCCCAAAAGTGTCGAAACTCTGTCCGTGAGACAGCTCACACGTGACCATTCTGCATTGCTTTTCACATGGCATTAGGTATTCTTAGAACGTCCAAAATAAAAGAAACCAAAATATAAGAAAAGGATATCCTTATTGTCATTTTCATCCATTTGACATCATTCGACCATGATCATTTCATGAACATACCATACACATCAATTAGTGCGTCGTGTCTAGAGTCATGGCATTCATCCATGGTGCTAACCTTATGCTGAATGTGCAATTTGGAATCCACCTTTGAAACGGTTGATATGTGTTGAACCAGAGTCTAGTCAGCCAATTCAGTCAGTTCAACCAGAATCAGTCACCGTGGAAGAGATCAGGGACGGTTCAAGGTCGAAATCAGAGCAGGAATTTAGGGATCAGTTACCTTCTTTACTAGTTGATAGTCAGTTGTTATTAGAAGAAGTGAATGAAATAGAAATGTATAATCCGAATGTATCTGGTGAAGTGCCCGCCTTTGATATGAATGCCTTCATGGATGGCCTTCTGAATTCAGATTGGTTTAAGGCTACTCTTAGGGAGCAGATGCATGCTGTGTTAAGTACCAATGTGAGTCAGACTGTTCAACCGACTCATCCTCCAGTCAGGAATGTAGGAAATATTATCCAAGTGACGAATGGAGCCAGAGGAAGCATTCCCAGTAAGAGTAGAGTGGTCGTTCCTCATTGGGAAATTAATCGCCAGTCCGAAGAAGATAAAAATTTTGTGAGGGCGAGAGAGGCCTCAATTGAGATGGCTACTAAAAAGGATCTCAACTAGAAATTTTCTGACTTTGAAGCCCTGTTGCCAAAACTGAAGGAGATGGTGCACTACAATCCCATCAAATGTGCCGACCCGACTAGTTTGATGGTAGAAGGGGGAGAACCATTTCCAGTAGGCTTTCAAATGCCATATTTACCCCCGTACACTGGACAAGGTCCACCAAAGGCTCACTTGGACAGTTATGTGAGGATCATATCCAGTCTGGGAATTGGGAAAACCCATATGCTGAACTTGTTCCCGACAACCTTGAGAGATGCTGTAGCAAAGTGGTATTTAAAAATGTCTATTCACACCCGTTCCACATGGGAGGAATTGGCCAGAGCGTTTGTGAAACAATATGCCTACGAGACCCAAGTGAAAACTACTCTAGAGGATTTGGAAAGGATTCGCCAAAAGCTGAATGAATCCTTTTTGTCTTACTATAAGAGATGGATGGATGTCCAAGTGCTGGTAGACAGGGCTCCAAAGTTGGAATGCTTTGTTGTGAAGCTAGTTCATGACAACTTACCCCTTTATAAGGAGAAAATGAAGCTGAAAAGGTTCCACTCTTTTAATGATGTTGTTGAGTTGCCAAACGTATAAAGAGATACGAGGAGGAAGATCAAAGCAGCAAACAGCTTGGGTACTTGGCTGGAGGTATTCACAAGGTTATAAGAGTGGTAGTTCCACATCTACACCGGCTGGGTCTAGTACGAAAATGGCACAAGTGCAAGAAGCGAATGTGGCTACAGTAAACCAAGGTAGGCAAATGGCTTCCTTAGAGGATCACCAACCCGTGGATTGAATCTTTGGCTCTTATCTTCGCCAAGTGTAGGAAGGCTAGGGTGCTACAGAGTATGAAGCCATATGTTCCTCCATCTGAGTCAGAAAAAGACACCTTCTATGCCTATTATGTGACAGCAGGTTATCACACTAATGATTGCACTCAACTAATAAAGGCCATTCGACAGCTAATTATTGATGGGAAAATTGTAAAACCTCCTTTGAAGCCTAGTGTTTAGAAGAACCCTTTGCCTAGTTTTGGGGGTCAAGTTAACATGGTACAGTCGGGAATGCCGGCCAATTGTGTGTTTGCTCAGATTATCGAGGCTAATCCAAGTGTACAAGTGGTTATAGCCGAGGGAGGTGAGAAATTGGAAGAAGCCAAAGGGCAGACATCTATAGTGAAGAATGGGAAGGGTCCAATTGATCTGACTGATATTGAATTAATGATGATTGTGAGGATTTTGAGTTTGAAGAACCGAAGCCAGTTTATCCAGTAGAGACAAAGAGAGGGACTGTGATTGCAAAGGATGGGCCTGTTATGCACACTACCAGAAGTGGTGGGATTTATCAACCCGTTAATGTGGCACCTCAAGCGCCACTAAGAAGAAATAACCCACCCGTGGGCGTTGACACTGCCGTTCACATACCAAGAAAAAGGAAGAAGATGTAGTAGTCTAGCAATTAAAAAGGACACCGGCCCGAGCTAGTATTTGGCACCTCCTTGTGGAGTCTAGGAAGCACCGTGAAGCAGTAATGAAACAGCTTATGGAAATGGATGTTACTCCTACAATGTCTCTTGATAAAGTATGTGCCATGATAAGGGGGATTGACTTGAAAGCTAACCAGGCCCCAGAAATCAGCTTTGGAGTGTCTGACTTACCACCAGAGGGTGTGAACCACAATCAGGCTTTGTAC
This sequence comes from Euphorbia tirucalli, assembly GCA_039660915.1. NCBI lineage: Eukaryota > Viridiplantae > Streptophyta > Magnoliopsida > Malpighiales > Euphorbiaceae > Euphorbia > Euphorbia tirucalli. The sequence continues at coordinate 54,412,984 of CM077639.1, read as the reverse complement.
TTAAAGGTTGAAATCATGGACAGGGTGATGCCTTGTGTGATGGTCGATGATGGCTTGGCCCTGAACATTTATCCTTCTAAGATTTTACCGTATCTGGGGATTAGCACGAAAGCACTTTGCCAGTTCAGCACAGTGACTAGGGCATATGATGACAGCAAAAGGACCGTAATTGGAACATTTGAAGCCAAGGTTAGTGTAGGGGAGATTTGGTCTAAGCTACTGTTCACTATTATTGACATTCTTGTCACTTTTTCCTTACTTCTCGAGAGGCCGTGGTCCCATGCTTTAGGAGGCGTACCATCAATTTTGCACCAAAAAGTGAAATTTCTAATAGGAGGAAAAGTGGTGATTGTGGAAGCTGATAAGCCATCAGTTGTAGGGGCAATGTTAGTGTAAGAACAAGAAGACAGACGTGAACATGCAATCTACTATCTGATTAAGAAGCTACTTAACTACGACCAAATATACTGTGCTGGAAAAGACTTACACTGCTATGGTATGGTTGACTAAGAAGTTAAGGTACTACTTTCAATCATATAAAGTCTAGGTAGTGGCTAAGGTTGATCCGATGAAGTATTTGTGTCAAACCCATGCATTGGCTAGAAAATTATCAAGATGGTTACTCTTGTTGTCAGAGTTTGATATTAAGTATGGAACCAGGAAGACGATCAAAGGAAGAGCTATAGCAGAATTCCTGGCCAATCATTCTCTAGAATCGGATTATATCGAGAATTTGGAATTTCTAGATGAACAGTTGGCGATGGTGGAGATAAAACCAAGCAGTTGGGTGATGTATTTTGATGGTGCTGTGAACAAACACAATTTAGGTCTGGGAGTAATCATCAGGACCCCTGATGGAGAAATCATCCCTCTGGTGAAACACCTCGAATTTCTAATAATTAATAATAGAGCAGAATGTGAAGCTTGTCTCTTTGGAATTGATGCCCTAATCACACTAGGAGCGCATGAAGTGTTAGTTATCGGGGACTCAGCTTTGGTGATTAGACAGAACACCGGGGATTGGGACATAAAGGAGAAATCACTCTGGCCGTATCTCAAGCTGGTCTGGGAAAAGGTGAAAGTATTTGGTCAATATGAATTCAGACATGTCCCGAGGGAAGAGAATCAGATGGCTGATTCCTTAGCTACACTCTCATCAATGTGGGAAGGACCCAGGAAGTGTCCGATACAACCAGTGATCCTAGAAACTACACAAAACCCTTGTTACCTATTAGTTAGTATTGTAACAGTAGGGTAAGAACATCCTTGGTATCATGGTATCTTGCAGTTCATTCAGAATGGGCAATACCCTAAAGATGCCAGCGAAGCAAATAAGATCTCTCTTCGAAAATTAGCAGCATAGTTTAGGATATTTTAGAATTAGCTCTTTAAGAGAACTACCGACAACCTACTCTTCAAATGTTTGACAGAAGAAGAAGCGAAAAAGGTCATAAGATAGATCTATGTGGGAACCTGAGGGCTGCTTATGAACGGGTTAGCCCTGGCCAAGAAAGTATTGAGGCAAGGTTAATTTTGGCTTACCCTGTAAGCCGACTGTATCAAAGAAGTAAAAAGATGCCATGAATGCCAAGTGTACGGAGATCTCAATCATCTCCCTCCACTAAAACTTATGATATCATTGACTCCATGGCCATTTGCTGCTTGGGGGATAGGCATCATCAGAGAAGTAAGGCCGCCTGCATCAAATGGGCAATGCTTCATAGTCGTGACTGTTGACTACTTCTCAACATGGGTAGAAGCAGAATCATTTGTGCATGTTACAGCTAAGAAAATGACCAAGTTCATCGGGAAGAACATCTTTGCATGGTATGGAATCCTGCATCATGTCGTGACTGATAATGGAGTATGGTTTCAGGGATAACAGCATAATTATTCCAGGAAAAAGGGGTTGAACATCATAGATCATCTCCGTATCATTACGCAAGCCAATGGGGCGGTAGAAGTGGCCGATAAGTCTATCAAGAGGATTTTGTCAAAAATGATAGTCACCTATAGAGATTGGGCTGACGTGTTGCCATTTGCCTTTTGGAGAAATAGAACAAGTGTCAGAACTCCTACCAGAGAGACACCATACTCATTGGTCTATAGGATGAAAGCTGTCTTACTAGTGGAAACCAAGATTAGGCCATTAAGGATAGTCATGGAAGCGCAGTTTCCAGAGTCTGAATGGGTTCATTTGAGATATGAGCAGTTGGCATTGATCGATGAGAAGCATCTTCGAGCTTTAGATCATTTGTAGATGTATCAGCAGTGAATGGCGAGGGCTTATAACAATAAAGTCCATCATCGGAAACACCCACTCAAAGCCTGGGATTTGGTTCTTAAATAGATGAAACAGACCAATACGGATGTGTGGGGGAAGTTCAAGCCTAACTGGGAAGGTCCATATGTGGTCAAGAAGGTGTTTTCAAAGGGTGCTGTAAAGATCATGGATATGGACAGAAACAAATTCGTCAACCCCATCAATGAAGACAAGCTCAAGCGATACTACGTGTAAAAAAAAAAAGAAGAATTCTGATGGATCAAAAACCGAAAAGGTAGTCCATGCAAGAGTTAGGACAGTAAGGTGAGCATTGTTAATGGGAAAATCTGCAAATACTGATTGGTGGCAGTTGTGGATTTGGTCGAGACGGATACCATTACTGATTCTGTTCTTAGCTTCATTTTATCTTTGATGTGCATTGTACTAAAACATTATTAATGAATGAATGAACGAATGCTTTGCTCTGTTTGTTTAAATGTCCCGAGTTTGCTTGAAATTGAGTTCGTATTGTGCGTATATGGCTATATACATTTTCTGTTTGCATGTATCTCACTTAAAAAAAAATCCGATAGATTTAAAACCTGAAAAGGCTAGGTATGCAAAAATCAGGATATAAATAAGCGTCTACTGAATAAAAAACCCAAAAGGGCGGTTCAGGTAAAAATTAAGACAGACCGATAGGCCGAAACCCCAAAAGGGCGGTCTATGCAAAAATAAGGACACAAAATAAAACAAAAGTCACACAGCAGCAGGTTCAGGTGATCCTAGCACCCTACAGCCCGAGGTATCTCAAGGTCAGTGCCTCGCGCTCATAGCCTATGTACCAAAACAAAATAAATGTGTGGAAATGGGCCCACACACGGGCAATACAAGCAGAAAATCAGAATGAGCCCATACACGGGCTAGAATGCCAAAGAAGGAAGAAGGATCTAGGGTTGTGCTCTGTCGTCCCCCTCATGGCGGTGGCTCACGACATCCTCATTGTCATCGCCATGCCCTTTGAATGTGTCCATATGCATCTGGATGCTCCAGTTCATGCGCTCCGAGTCAGAGACCCACCTCCGCAGACTAGCTGCCAAATACAGACTACACTAAGATCAACAGCAGAAATATCATGTCACATGCATGTATACACTAAAAACATACACACACACATGTATACATGCATCAATGTTAACTCAAGTATAGGTAATTACTGTCATCATCAGGTTGTCCCGAATCGTGAGCGCTCTGAAAGTAGAAATAGCCTGACATTGAGGCACCCTCTAAATCTCAGGTATGAAAATTTTCTCAATTTTCAGAATTTCCATTTACACTGATATGATCCCCAAGAAGGGTATTTCTTTCTTTTGCAGGTATCCAAGGGCAAAACAATCGGTCTGTATTTATTCTTGACCGAAAGGGAAAAAATTTTTATTTCCAAAATTATCGATCAAGAAATAAATACACACCCCACATAACTCAAATCGGGCTAGACCCCTGTTTCGCACAGACATCGAAATAAGTCCCTGAACCGATTTAACTTGGGCAAGACTGCTACTTCACACAGACATCGATGCAAGTCCCTAAAATCAACTCGGGTAAGATCGATGTTTCGTATAGACATTGAAACAAGTCCCTGAACCAATTCAACTCCGACAAGACCACTGCTTCACACAGACATCAAGGCAAGTCCCTAAAATCAACTCGAGCAAGACCGCTACTTCGCACGGACATTGAAACAAGTTCCTGAACCAATTCAACTCGGGCAAACCACTGCTTTGCACAGATATCGAGGTAAGTCCCTAAAATCAACTCATATAAGACCGTTGTTTCACACAGACATCAAAACAATTCCCTGAAGTCAACACAATCCCATTTGTGACACAAGCACCACGGAAAACCAACACGAACAACCGACACAACATCAGAATCATTGCTCCACGAAGAGCCGAAACACATCCCCCAGCTAGGCATTGCGCTTGATTTCCTCGACAAACCGAGACATCAGGTACGTTTTCTCTTACTTTTCTCACCGTGCTCCTTATCGCGAGACCAAACTTGAACCGGGCACAATAGCCCGACCATGATTTGATTTTGATCTCGCAAGGGGTAGCCTGTGAGCATGGGTTTTCTCGACCTCTGTGATGAAAATCCTATGTTACCTGTTATACAGACAAATGTGTGTTGGATTTGAAAATGAGCAGAATGTTGCCTGGAATGTCTCAAACAATTTGAAAACAGATCAGTCCTCGATCCGAAACCCCAACAAAGGTCCATCAAGTGATTAGAAAACTTAGATGTGATTGTAGGATTTAGGGAAAGCTATGACAGCTCTGGTTAGAGTCACATAAATGTAGTTTCACAACTACAATCGCGTGACTGTAACACCAGAGCTGCACGACTATAAAATTACAACCACGCGGCTCTAACGGTTGACTGAGTTACTTCCTAAATAAAACAGCCATATCTTTGACTAGTGATGGGAACTCCTCAATTAGAGGATTGAGGTCGGGCTATTTAACTTTTGGAGGGCAAAAAACGGAGAACAACAACATAAGATAAAGGGATCATTCTAGAGAGAGGATTCGAAGGAGAAATCAAAAGAGAAAGGGAGAGAAAGTGAGGGAAAGTAAGAAAGAACAAAAGAAAAAGAGAGAAACAGAGAGAAAAACACTAAGAAAACACATAAAATGAGAGGTTCTAGCCATTTTCTTTGATCCCAAATCGTCTTCGGGTTTGTTCGGGTCTGTTCGGGATTCGTTTTGGATTGTTTTGGGGACTCTAGAAGCATTCTGGCATCTAAATCTATCTCCAATTATCAAATACACTGGATACAACAAATATAAGCTCTGAGAGGCCTTAAACTCGTAATTAATTGCTTTGTAGTGTGTGCTTTTGTGTTTAAACAAAAATCCAAAAAATGTCTGTTTGATTATAGTCATGCAGCTCTAATTAGAGCTGAGCGCCTATAATCCTTTAGAACAGAGCCACATGGTTGTAAATCTAAAGCCGCACGGTAGTGTTCTTCTGGGTAAAAACTCAAAATGCCCTAAATCGATCGAATACAGTCAGTTTCCAGTTCTAATTGTTCTGTTATGAACTTTTCGGTCAAATCACATTCATTATATTCAAAATTATGGTTTTCGGATTTCTGATAAAGTTGATGTGACATTTCGGTTTTGTTGATTTTGATTTTTGGAATCTTGGGTTGTTCAATCTAAATCGAATCCAGTCCAAAATCCTTAGAAATCACCGAAACGAGTCAAAATAGTGATTTACAAAAATAAAGAAAACCAATCTGGGTTTTGGACACTATAGCCGCATAACATAGTGACTAGAGCCGCGAGGCTCTAACTAGAGCCGTACGGCTATAGTTACTGAGGCAGAATCTGGGGACGACTCCCATGTACGTCATCGCGTGATACTGTCTCCAGTTTCAGATTCAAACTATTTTTTATGTGTTTACTGCTTTGGGCCTTAGATGGATGTTGAGGTAGGAAACCCCCACGAATAGAACCCCGAGTTCTGAGATAATTGACTCACTAAAAAGAAGAAATTTGCATGTAATTAGGCCAAACTATTTTCCAAAATGGTTTTCAAGCACAAAACCTATAGGGCGTTTCTAAAATGGTTTTCCAGGTCTAACCGAGTAAGTCGCCTGGACCCCTTGGTTACCCCCTAAATGCATACCCCTATTTCTTGAAATTCCCTATTCTATCTTGCTGTGAGTCCTATGTGTGTTTGTGATATAATTATGCTAACTGTCTGTTTTGTAGCTTTTATGTTTCTTTTTATTATTTTTGATGTACTTAATAGATCAAATTATGTATTCTAGGCAATTGTACCTTTTTATAGATTTTCGTGTCTCTAGGCAGTTGTAAGGTGAGAATAAGAGTTTTTATATTTTTATGTTGTAATAAGTGGCCTCTATTTCCTTTTGTTGTTTGGATGTATGGTTTACTTTTTCCGCACTTTATTTATTTCTGTCATCTGAATGAACATGAGTTAATCAATAATAAAAGATAAAATGGGTAGAGAATAAGTGAATATAATATGGTACCATGAACTATTAAATGAAAGCAAGTTTGAGATTGAATAGGTAAGTTGCTCGAACCCTGAATCTCTGGATCAAGTATGGCAATCTACACTTGGTAGGGAGATATATCGGAATTTCTCGGATGAGCTGATTGGGTAGCGACTTCATCACTGATCTCGAAATTTAAGTTTCGAGGTCTTTAAGTTAATAAAATGGGAATTTCTAAAATGTAAAACTAGTTTTTCCAAAATTCACATTCAAAGAAAAGGTTTTCTACAAAGGGATCTCAAATCAAATCAATTGGGTTTCTTAAACAAAATCATCAAACCCATTTTCCCATCAAAATAAAATCAAAATCACTTATATCAAAAACCTCCCCAGTTCGCTTTTCCGTGTTCCAACTTTAAGGTCGTCCGCTCACAAGGATCTCATTGTTTTAAATTAAGTATGCTTTTGCATTTGTCATTTGATATAGATGTATGGATCACCAGATTATAACCTGTGATTATGCATGCTAAGTCGTATCACTTAATTTTAATCCAAAGAATTAAAATGTTGAGTCGTTTAAAAGTGCTTCCCACATTCACACCTCTTCCTCCCATTGATGTTGTAATGTGTGCCATGCCTTAGCTAGGTACATTGTAGTATTTAGTGGGCCATCGAGGGTTAGGATACTTGGTATGGTTAACATGTGAATGGTGGTTTGACTCAATATGGGTAGCATTAGCTCATAGCGGGCCTAAGCATAGATGGGCAAAGTGTCAATAAGCCCATCAAACCAAGAGTCCTTCATGGAGAGATTGGATTGGTTGTCCTACCAAATGAATCAATGATTGGTTAGCGAGCCCTAGTTCAACCAATCATTGAGGAGTTTTGGATCTTGGTCAAGTCAACCAATTAACATCACCAACGAACAAATTAAAATCAGATTATTAATTTGAATTGGCAAAAGTCCTTTATTTCTAACTCAAGCAATGATTTCTTCCATGTAGATAATCCCACTTTCACACTAGCAATATAAAAATGGCTGCAGCAAACAACAACTCACTCTCACTTAGGTCACTCCTAGAGAAGGAGAAGATTTTGGGAATGTGAGCGGACGATGTTTTTTGGAACGTGCGGTGAAATGGGAACCGAGGATTTTCTTTTTATGGTGATGATGTGGTTTGGAAAACGAGTTTTAATCTTCTTTAAGAAAACCTTTCATTTTTATTGAGAAAACACTTTTTGTAGAATACTTAGTTTTAAGTGTGAATTTTGGAAAATAGGTTTTTTAGAAAATCCCAATTTAAATTTAAAGATCTTAAAACCTAAATTTTGAGATTAGATACAGAGTCACCACCCAAATCAGCTCATCCGGGAAATTCCGGTACAGCTCCCTACCAAGTGTAGAGGCAGTACCTAATCCAGAGATTCAGGATTCGGGCAACACATCTACTAATCCTCACTTGTTTTCAATTATTATTTCATACTATGATATGACATCCACTTAGTTCTACCTATTTTATCTTCTTTTATTTTTAGTTAATGCTCATACAAATGATATAAATATAAATCCAAAATAAAGTGCAGAAAAGTAAAAGTACGGGAAAAGTAAAGTAGAGGCTAAATTATACAACCCAAAAAAAAAAGAAAAACTCTCATCCTCACCATTTACAACTGCCTATAATACATGATAATCTAAAAGGTACAATCACCTAGATACATGAGATAATCTATTAAATACATCAAAAATGAAAAATAAAAAAAGTTGCATCCAAATACAATTAGCACAAATAAATAAAGCACACCAAGGACTCACATAAGACAGAATAGGGGTATTTTGGGAAACGGGATTATAAATGGAAGGATAATGAAGAATTCCGAACGGCTGCTCAATTAGACCTGGAAAACATTTTATAGAAACGCCCTGTAGAATTTGTGAATGAAAACCAATTTTGAAAACAATTTGGCTCATTTTACATGCATTTTCCAAATTTTAGTGGGCCGAATATCCCAGAACCCAGGGGTTCTGTTCATGAGTGGGCCTAAATTGAACATCCATCTAAGGTCTAAAAATGTAGACACACCAAAAATCTGTTTTGAATAGAAAGCAGATACAAAATTACAAGTTAGAGGCCCAAAAGGGCAAAACTATAATTCTGCTTCTCAAACTACAGCCGAACGGCTGTAGGTTATCACAACCGCACCACTGTAGTGGCTGGGGCAGCTATAACACCTACAGCCAAGCGGCTGTAGTTCTCCAGAATCGATGAATCGGTTTTCTTTCTTGTTTTGAAAATCGTTTTAGAACTTTGATGATTTCAAGTGATCCGGGACTTCTGGAAATTCATATAATTCAATCAAAACAGAACCAAATTAGATCGAACAAGTCCAGAAATCCCTGAAAACCCAAAATCATCAAACTTCAATCTCACATCCATCAATAGAAACTAGAAAACCGCAAATCTAAACATGCATGGATGTAATTTGACCGATAATAATCGTGAAAACAGCTTTGATTTGAAAACGGAAGCGTTATCGGTCGATTTAGAGCATTCGAAGCTTCTGCCCTAGAGATTATAGCCAAGCAGCTATAATCAGAAGATTACAGCCGTGCCACTATAGGTTACAGCTACGCAGCTGTAATACAGCCTTGCGGCTGTAATCATTAGGTGGGGCGGCTATAATCGGGTTCACTTTTAGATTCGAAAAAAAACACAAAACCACAAACAAATAGCACCCAAAATAAATCAAAAGGAGTTTTTAAGGCCTTTAAGAACAGACCTTGTCTGTGTTCCGGGGTTTTGGATCACCAGGAATGGATTCGGATGCCAGAAAATGCCTTGAAATCACAAACAACCCGAAAACATCTACGATCTCTGAAGCCCGAACGGAACCCCAAATCAAATCGAATGAGTGTTAAACAGATCAGAACCACCCTAGAATACTAATTCCCAGCGAATCATAATCGTTTCTATAGATTTAATTAAAGTTTTTTATGATTCAAGATTGAATAGTTTAATTTCTCTCTTTTGCCTCTCTCTAAAATCCCCAAAACCCTAACTTCTTGTATGTATTTTCAGAATGTGGTGGCTGCTTCTTATTCTGCTCCAACCTAATTCGTTCTTTTTGTTTTTATATCTCCTATTTTAGGTTAAAAATCTGAATTAAAGACTGATTAGCGCTAATTAGGAAGTCTGGTAATTATAGCCGTGCGGCTGTACTCAGCTGTGCGGCTGTAGGGCACTATAGTCAAGCGGCTATAGTTGCCAGACTTGCCTAATTCGCCCTTTTTCACTTCTTTTCTTTGGTTCTCTTAAATGCTCACTTGGCCTTCTTCGGGGTTCCGCACCAAGACCTGTCACACACATTTGGGTCATCCGAGATATCTCCAACATCATTTCGATCGCTCCGAATTCACCTCACGTTTATCCATGAAAAAGATAATAAGAGCTTTCATCATTAAGGTTGGGAAAAAACCCGTGCTCATAGAGGACAAACTTCCTGGACTGGGCTATGAACTTGAAAATAGTTCTTAGACAAGTGTCTAAGGAGTATGTACTGGATACTCCTTTACCAGCTAGCCCTCTAGGAGGTGGAGGCATCACCATAACAATGGTGGAGCAGTACGACCGACATGTGAGGGATGACCGAGATGTCTCATGCGTTATACTGGGTACCATAGCTTCTAATCTTCAGAAACAGTTCATGGAGCAGTATGCTTATGAGATGATGGATCAACTTAAAAAGATATTCCAAGATCAAGAGCATCAGGAACGTTACCTGACTACTAAGGCATTGTGCACGACTACAATGGTAGTTGGAACTTTTGTTAGCACTCATGTGCTAAAGTTGAAGGGGTATATTGATAAACTTGCCCACCTCGGCTCGCCAGTTCCACAAGACTTGGCAGCAGACAATATTCTCAGGTCACTTCCTGGGTCTTACAACCAGTTTATCATGAACTATCAAATACAGGGGTTAGATAAATTGGTTGTTAAGCTGTATGGCATGCTAAAGCTTACTGAGCAGTCTCTTAAAAAGACTCCTAAAGTTTTACTGGTGAGCAAGGGCAATATGCCCACTGCTAAGGGAAAGCCCAAGGCTACAGGCAAGAAGGTGGTGGCCCACCCCAAACCAAGGGTTGCTTCTTCTGAAGATATCTGCCATGAGTGTCATGAGAAGGGACACTGGAAGAGCTTGTGTCCAAAGCTAAGGGAGCAACCGAAGGGCAAAACTGCTGCTTCAGGTATTATGTTTTTGACATTGATCTGGCTATTTCTACATCTTAGGTCTTAGACACTAGATGTGGATCTCACATTTGTTCAAATGTGTAGGGTCTAAGAAATAGGAGATTACTAGGATCTGGAGAAGTAGATCTTAGAGTAAGAAATGGTGCACAAGTTCAGGCCATGGAGATCAGAGATTATTTCTTAGAGATGCCTAGTGAACTTGGTTTAGAATTAAGAAACTGTTATTTTGTACCTGTGATGCATAGGAATATTAAATCTGTTTTTTTGTTGGATATTTCTGGTTTTATATTTAATATTGGACATGGTAGAATTTCTATGCAATGTGGCAATATTATTTATGGAACATCATTTCTTGAAAATGGCTTATATATATAAAACATGAAAGTTTAATCTACAACATAAATACTAAAAGGATCAAACAAAATGAAATTAATCCTACATACATTTGGCACTGTCGTTTTGGGCACATAAACGAGAAGCATATTGCTAGGCTTCACTCTAGTGGAGTGCTAGGGTCATTTGACATTCAGTCTTATGACACATATAAATCTTGTTTAAGAGGCAAGATGACAAAGACGCCTTTTAGCAAGACTATTGAAAGGGCCTTAGAGCTATTGGAGCTGATACATTCTGATGTATGTGGCCTAATGAGCACTAGTGCTAGATCCGGTTTTCTGTACCTTGTCACCTACATGGATGACTTTAGCAAATACGGTTATGTGTATTTGATGAAGCATAAGTCTGAGACTCTTCAGAGGTTCAAGGACTTTAAGAATGAAGTAGAAAACCAACTTGGCAAGAAAGTAAAAGCACTTTGGTTTGACCGAGAGGGTGAATATTTGAGCCACGAATTTGACTTATTTTTTAGAAAGTGTGGGATTGTATCCCAACTCACTCTTCCTGGTACACCCCAGTGGAATGGAGTCTCGGAAAAGAGGAATAGGACCTTGCTAGACATGGTCCGCTCCATGATGAGTCATGCTACACTCCTTGTCTCCGTTTGGGGATATGCTTTACAGACAGCTGCTTACATACTTAATAATACACCAAGCAAGACAGTTGAGGGAACACCATATAAACTATGGAAGGGCCGAAAGCCAATATTTCCTTCTTAAAAATTTGGGGCTGTGATGCACATGTCAAGAAATTGACAAGTGGCAAGCTCGAGTACAAATCTGTCAAGTGCCAGTTTATGGGTAACCCTAAGGAAACTAAGGGTTATTACTTCTATAATCTGGCAGAAAACAAAGTTTTCATAGCCAGAAATGCAGTCTTCCTAGAGAAGGAATTCCTTTCCAAAAGAGACAGTGGGAGTAATGTTGAACTTTCTAAAGTTTAAGACTCACAGACTCCTACAGCTACTGTTGAGAATGCTTTGGGAACCGATCTGGCTACTGAAGAAATTGAGGAAGCTGAATCGATTACACAGGACCTTAGAAGGTCTGGTTGGACATGTCACCAGCCAGAGAGGTATGGCTTTCTTGTGACTGATTGTGAGCGGACGACGTTTTCGACGAAACGTGGACTCCCTTTCGGAAGGGGCGCCACGATTTCGACAAATCCCTCCCTCAGGTGGGGTTTTTAGAATGGAAATTCATTTTTAGAAAATTAGATTAATTCATAAAAGAACCGAGACCTAAGTCTCGATGAATAGTGTAGGAGTCGCCACCCGGCTGAACTCAACCGGGGAAATTTTAGTGTAGCTGAACCGGACGAAAGGCAATTACATTATCCAGAGATCTAGGTCTGGACAAGTCCCCTATTTTGTGTCTAATCAAAATAAAAATTAGCCAACGTTCAAATACGATATTTTAAAATTTCTGGAGTCAATTTTATTGTATTAAATTAAGCATACAACGCGCATACACATATAATAAAAACAAAAGTAAAGTAGTAAATAATTAAATGACTTATAACCCAATCGAACAAAAAATAAAAACTCTCAGCCTCACTTTTACAACCACCTAAAATACACGATTTATCTAGAAAAAAATACAATCGCCTAAGATACACGAATTAATCTATTGAAATAAATCAAAAATAAAAATAAAAGAAACTAAAACTTGCAAAACAGAGGGTTAGCACAGTTTACAGCACACCACAAATAGGACTCAAACATGACAGAATTGGGAAATTAAAGTCCAGGGGCATGCATTTAAGGGGATAACCGGGTCGGCTCGGCTAGCTGGCCTGGTTAGACCTGGAAAACATTTTGAAACATCCCTGTATTTTGGTTTTGCAGGAAAATCATTTTTGAAAACATTTTATTTTCCGGTTTAATTTAGTTTGGCATGTGAGGTGGGTCGGTTTTCGGGAGAATCGGGTCTCCGTCGTTGTATTGTTCTAAATGCAATAATACTGAAAATTAAATCTAAGGTCATTAATGCACACAACAAAATTCATTTTGATGATTTTCTGATTTTTCTGAATTTTTTTCATGGATTTTTGGAAATTTTTCTGGATTAAAATGGAAATTCTGCATCTGGACGGATATTACAGTTGTGCGACTGTAAATTGCCCAGATGCAGGATTTTGCCAAAATTATTCAAAAGAAACTAAAAACTTAGAGGGAAATCAAGAACACTCGTATGACTGTAATTACAGTCGTACGACTGTTCTTCAATTCAAGAACAGTCGTACGTGTGTTCTTGGTCTCCAGAAATAGCAAGTTCGAAAATTAAGTTTAAATGCACAAAAAACACACCAAATCACCCAGAAAGCACAAGAAAATGAAGGATTGAAGTGTATTTACCTCTTTAGCGCTAATCCACCGTAGGAATGACCCCTGGCAACGCACCAATCCACTTCAAATTGCTCTTTTTTCTTTGAGTTGAGGTTTGAAAGGTTGGGCCCAAAATCTCCAAAATGTTGAAGTATCTGAGAGTTTTAAGTCCAAAATTAATTGAGTTTAGAGTGCTAGATTATTAACCTAGGATTTCTAATAGGTTTTTAATTTAAACACTTAAGAATTAAAAGAAAAAGAAGAGGAAAAAAGCTTGTGTTTTATGGTGGTTCTTTTCCTTCCCTTTTTCTTCAATTCTCTTTCTAAACTCTCTCTGATTTTCCTCTAGCCAAAAAGTCCCAAAAGTCCCCAATCTCTCCTTCTTTTCTTCTTTTATTTGTTGATTTTTCGGCCTTGCTTGCTGCCACCGCCGGAGCATTAATTGCTCCCTCTTTTTCTCCCATTTTTCTGCTCCAGGGGTATGGGCTGTTGTACCTGCCCTGTAATTACAGTCGTATGACTGTAACTACAGTCTTATGACTATAATTACAGTCATTTGACACGTATATTTTTTTTAAGGATAGAAAAATTCCGGCGCTTACAGCTGCCCCTTGCGTGATCAAATTTGACACCCGGATCCAGGTTTAAGATACCTGAGATGATGAATTTGAGAGCGCAAATCAAAGCGCCGCAAACATAAGAAAGAACCCATAATTGAAATAAGTCGATATCGGGTCTAGGTTACCCGAGGCAAAGGAAGGTGGAAGGCGGATTAGCCGATACCAGGTTTAGGTTACCCGAGGCAAAGGAAGATGGAATGCGGATTGGCCGATACCGGGTCTAGGTTACCCGAGGCAAAGGAAGAAGATGAAATAAGCTGATACCGAGTTTAGGTTATCCGAGGCAAAGGAAGGTGGAAGGCAGATAGGCTGATACCGGGTCTAGGTTACCCAAGGCAAGGAAGAAGATGAAATAAGCCGATACCGGGTTTAGGTTACCCGAGGCAAAGGAAGGTGGAAGGTGGATAGGCCGATACTGGGTTTAGGTTACCCGAGGCAAGGAAGGTGGAGTACGGATTGGCCGATACCGGGTTTAGGTTAACCGAGGCAAGGTTCGCTGGGGATTTGAAGATGGAGCGGATCTGGGCTGATACCTGGTTTACATTACCCGAGGCGGATCTGTTGGAGACTTGAAGATGGAGCCGATCTAGGCTGATACTGAGTCTAGGTTACCTGAGGCGGATCTGCTAGGGATATGGAATGAAGCTGATCTGGGCCAATACCAAGTCTATGTTACCTGAGCCGGATCTACTAGGGATGTGGAATGAAGCCGATTTGGGCCGATACCGGTCTATGTTACCCAAGGCGGATCTGCTAGGGATGTGAAGATGGAGCCGATCTGGGACGATACCGGGTTTACATTACTCGAGACGGATCAGTTGGAGATGTGAAGCTGTGGATGTGAGTTCCTGCATTTGAAATGGCATGTCTTCATTCCTTGATCGAGAGATTTTGAACAAAAATTTTTGCCCCTTCGATCAAGAATGAAGACTAGCTGGGGATGAATGATTTGTGTATGCCATGTATGCATGCGTAACGATGTCTATGCACATAGAGATTAAGTGATGCATTTCTCATTGTTTGTGCAAGATTGATATTTCTCCTTTCTGCTGGGGAAGGCATGTTTTGCCCCTGGATGGTGGAAGACACTCTTTGCGTAAAGCTTTCCCTTTGTTGATGGTATATGTGAGGACTGCTGGGGAAATGAGATAATTACTTGGAATGCGTGGCGATGCTGGGGAAAAGGATCATAGTATTCTTTGTAAACGTTCCACTGGGGAGTGATGTGGAGAATCCTGTTAGGGAGATGATGGGGAGACTTGGCTTCTCACCCCTGTAATTTATGAACCTGGAAATGCTCTAATTTTTGCCTGGGTTGCCCAATACGGGTTTTCAGCCCAGCGAGCTGCTCTAATTTTTGCCTGAGGCGCCGTTTTGGTTTTCACCCCAGTGAGCTGCTTTAATTTTTGCCTAGGGCGCCTTTTCGGTTTTCACCCCAGCGAGCCTTTTTTTTTCTTTTTACCGATCGATTGAAACAGCAAGTTCTTAAACAATCGTTGTCGCTCTTCGGAAAGCTGAATTGGATTTAGAGGACGATAAAAGATTTCAGATTGTATGTATTGAGCACATTTTCATTGTTAAATAACGTGATATGTTCGACTAGTTAAATGCAGAGTTCTTTCTTTAAATGGATGTTTAAACAAGATAACTCTGTTTATGCATTTCGTCATAACCATGCAAATATATTTAAACAAACATTTCACTTTATTGATGAAACCAAAATGAGTACATTTGAAAAGATTAATTCCCTAGATGGTATACATTCCACACAGAGCCAGAATTCGTCACTAGTCGTCCCTTTCAGATTTTCCAATTGATCATTTTCTCTCGTGTCTTAATTTTTGCTTAGGCCGCTCTTTCGAGTTTGCAGCCTAGCAGACTTTTTTTTTAAACATGATAAAGCTTTAAGCTGTCTTGATTGACAGGATTTGTAAACTCATTTCCATCAGTGTCCATGATGCTGACTCCGCCTTTCGATTGTACTTTCTTCACAACATAGGGCCCTTCCTAGTTGGGTCTGAACTTTCCTCGAACATCAACATTTGAAGGCCTTAATTATTTTAGAACCAAATCCCCTACTTTCAACTGCTACTTGGAGTACTTCACATTTCGATTATAGGCTCTGGCCATTCTGCATTGGTACATCTGAAGATGATCCAGTGCTTTCAGTCGCTTTTCATCTAGCGCTGTCAACTGCTCATATCTGGCTTGAACTCATTCAGTTTCTGGTAACTGAGCTTCCAAGGTGACTCTAAGTGACTTAAGCTCTATTTCCACTGGTAATACTGCTTCCATACCATATACCAAGGCATAAAGAGTTTCCCCTGTCGGTGTTCTGACACTGGTTCTGTAACCCCAAAGAGCATATGGTAGTTTATCAGCCCAATCTCTGTAAGTGGTTACCATCTTTGACAAAATCTTCTTTATCGCCTTATTAGTTGCTTCTACTGCTCCATTAGCTTGTGGTCTGTATGGAGAAGATTTATGATGCTTAATGCCATGTTCTGCAAGTAGCTCAACTGTTGCCCTTTGAAACTATACTCCATTGTCAATCACTATGTGATAGGGAATCCCATATCGAGCGAAGATATTCTTCTGGATGAACTTGACCATTTGCTTGGCTGTTACATTAGTGAAGGATTCTGCCTCCACCCATTTTGAAAAATAATCAACTGCCACGACTATGAATCTGTGCCCATTAGACGTAGCTGGATGAATTTCAACAATCATATCTATCCCCCATGCTGAAAACGGCCAAGGAGACACCAAGTTCTGTAGTTCAAGAGGTGGAAGATGACTGATGTCCGCATAAATCTGACACTCGTGACATCTCTTCACTTTCCTTATATAATCAGCCAGCATAGTCATCCAGAAGTACCCCTGTCTCATTATCTTCCTGGCCATAGCGAGCCCATTCATGTATAGGCCACAAGACCCTGCATGCACCTGCTGCATCACTATTTTTGCCTCCTGTTCTGTCAGGCATCTTAGGAGAACTCCATTTTCTGTTCTTTTATATAGCTTATCTTCAAAGATTCTGAACTGACTGGCTAGCTTTCTTAATGACACTTTATCAGCAGCATTGGCTCCCTCTGGATATTTTCCTTCCTTCACATACTAGTGGATGTCATAGAACCATGGCTTTTCTTCGACCGTCAACTCCATTACTTCGTGCATTTCAAAGCAGGGTTGTTCGGAAGTTGCTATAACCAGTTGCTGTACTTAAGTTTGTTCTGGGTTCTCCCACATAGAAGACAGAGTTGCTAACAAATCAGCCATCTTGTTCTCATCTCTAGGGACATGTCTGGATTCATATTGGCCATATAATTCTTTTCTGAATTGTAGCAGCTCCAAGTAAGGCCGTAAAGCTTCTTCTTTCAGCTCTCATTCGCCCTGAGCTTGCCTAATCACCAAAAGTGAATCCCCAATGATCAAGACATCATTTGCCCCTAGTGTCAACAGAGCTTCCATCCCAAACAGGCATGCCTCATACTCTGCCCCGTTATTTGTTATGGGAAAATTCAACCTCTTTGATAAAGGAATGATTTCACCATTTGGCATTGCTATTAGTACTTCGATTCCAGACCCTTTTCTGTTCATGGCACCGTTGAAGCACATAACCCATCTTTTTATTTCAACCATGGCTAACTGTTCATCTGGAAACTCCAAATTTTCTATGTAATCTGATTCCAGTGGCTGGTTTGCTAGAAATTCCGCTACGGCTCACCCTTTGATGGTTTTCTTGGTGATGTACTCGATGTCAAACTCGAATAAGAGTAATAGCCACCTAGACAACTTCCCAACCAATACTGGTGCTTCATAAAGATACTTCATTGGATCCAATTTGGCGACGACTTGTATCTTGTATGACTGGAAGTAATGACGCAACTTCTTGGTCAGCCAGATCATTGCCACACGTCTTCTCCACCAGTGTGTACTTGGTTTCATACTCCAGCAATTTCTTGCTGAGGTAGTAGATAGGGGACTCCTTCTTGCCATCTTGCTCTTGTGCCAGCATTGCCCCTATAGAGGAATCTTCAACCGCCGAGTACAAAATCAGAGGCTTCCCTGGAATTGGCGGGCTCAGGACTGGTGGATTTACCAGATAAGCTTTGATCTTCTCGAATGCCAGCTGACATCTGTCATCCCATATAATCGGCTGATCTTTCTTTAACAGCTTGAAAATTAGCTCACAGGTGGAAGTCAGCCGTGCTATGAAGCGACTGATGTATTGTAAGGAGCCCAAGAATGAGCGGACTTCTTTTTCTATCTTTGGAGCTGGCATATCTTAAATGGCCTTGATCTTATCTGGGTCCATTTCTATTCACCTCTGGCTGACTACATGGCCCAACAGCTTCCCCGATGTGACTCCGAATATGCACTTCTTAGGATTAAGCCGCAAGTTATACTCTCTAATGCGGGTGAGAAATCGATCCAGGATGACAGCATGTTCCTCCCGGGTCATTGATTTGACAAGCATATCATCGACATACATTTCGACTTCTTTGTGGATCATATCATGCAGCAAAGTCATGACATCCCTTTGATACATGGCTCCAACATTCTTTAATCCGAAAGGCATTACTTTGTAGCAGAAAGTACCCCATTTTGTGATGAAGTACGTCTTCACTTTATCGATCACATCCATTAGGATCTGGTTGTATCCTGAAAACCCATCCATGAAGGAATACATCGTTGCTTTTGCTGCACTATCAACCAGGATGTCAATATGAGGCAGTGGAAAGTTATCTTTTGGGCATGCTTTGTTCAAGTCCCGGTAGTCAACACATACTCTGACCCTTCCGTCTTTCTTAGGCACTGGGAAGATATTGGCTAGCCATTCTGTATACTCCACCACTTCAAGGAATTTGGCATCTATCTGCTTAGCCACTTCTTTTTTCACTAGTGTGGCTCACTTTGGTTTCAACCTTCTTAGCTTCTACTTTACTGGCCTGAACTTAGGGTCCGTTGGAATCGTGTGCACTGCTATCTCTGTGCCTACACCCGGCATGTCCTTGTATGACCAAGCGAAAGCTTTAACATGTTTTTGCAATATTCTTATTAATTCTCTCTCTTCTTCGGGTTTTAGCTCACGTGAAATGAATACCATTTTGGGATTTTCATCTGTACTTATGTTAATTTCATGCAATACAGTGTCATGTATGCTAAATATGCTTGATGGTGATTCAAATGCATGCACAAAATTATCAGGATAAACATCACACAATTAAGCAAATTGAGATTTCATTGCATTAAACTTGTCATAAAGTACATCATTCATGTTGAAAATGGAAGAAACAGATACAACAAAATCATTTTCATCCTCCACAGGTGGAGGACCTTGCACTTCTTCAACTTCCACTTCCATCTTTAGGGCATCATTCAGGTCCACAATCAGCTTGGCCTCTTTCTCAACACCAACAGTGGTGTCCTTACTTTCAGCCATCTGTGCCTTAGCCTTTTCCATGATCTTGGCTATTTCAGCAACCATAGAATCCAAGTTCACCCTGGCCATCAGCTCTTCACCGAACCCTTCCTTGGACTTTCCAAATGCCTTGCTTAATGCAGCAGTCAAAGCACTTGAGATTACTTCTACAGCTCCGTCGCAGGCTTTCTCTTCATTTTTCTCTTCTGCCACCTCTACTGCTTTTGCTATTACTTCGGGCAGCTCACTTTGCAGAATAACAGACTTAGCAACTACCTCTTCTACCAACACAGGGGCTATTGGTTCCACCCAGCTTTTCTCAAAGTCTACAACATCAGCAAATATTTCAAAGCCGGGGTATTCAACACTTCCGACAATTACTGGTTCAGCTTGGCCATTATAAAGCTTTTCACCTGCTTTTAGGAACGGTTTCATCATGAGTTTGCCATTCTCGCCCCTTCTCAGGTTCTTCTGATCAGATGTCTCCTCTGTATACCCAAGGCCAAATTGCTTTGGTTTCCCTGAGTCAATGTTGAATTTAGGTACTCCTTGCAAGTTGATTCCAAGTCCCATGCCCGATATAAAATTCTGTTTGTGCAAGTACTGGGATAGCCATTCCTGCATATAATTTTCATAGATGACCATGGGAGCATTTGTAGCTTCCTCTTCCCCTATCACGGCGACTTAGAACCAGCCAAAAGGGACAACTCCTTCATTCACAGCAGCAATCATTGATTGGGCATCCACCTCAACAGTCACAATCTCACCATTTATCGAGAACTTAATTTTCTAGTGCAAGGTAGAAAGGACGCCTCCTAGAGGGTGGAACCATGGTCTTCCTAACAGTAGGGAGAAGGTGACCGGGATGTCGATCACGGTGAACACAACCATTGACTTGACTAGCCCAACCTCTACTTCAGCTTCAAAAGTCCCTATCACTGTTCTCTTGGAGTTTTCATATGCTCGGAATACTGTGGAGGACTTTTTCAGAAAATCTTCATTCAGGCCCAAACATGGCAGCATCTTTAGTGGACATATATTCAACGCTGAGCCATCGTCCACCATCACACACGGCATCACCTTATCCATCATATGGGCCCTGATGTAAAGAGCCTTATTGTGAGTCTTTCCTTCACCAGGCAGATCTTTCTCAGAAAAAACAATGTCAGGAGATCTAGAGTGGATCTTATCCAACAGACAGCACATGGCCTCTGGAGATGCAATAGGAGAGACCTCAATCTCCGACAACTTCTTCACTAAGGCCACCCTAAGCTCCTTAAAAGTCAAAAGAAAATGCTACAGGCTAGCTTGTGCAGGAGTCTTCTTTAACTAGGAAATAACTAAGTCCTCTTTTTCAACCCCCTTTGGTGCTGATGTACTACCCGACCCAGTCATCGGGGCTTTGTCCTTCACTTGATCTGCTGGTTGATACACCCTACCACTCCGGGTCACATTCTAGACCTCCTGAACTTTCAGCTTCTCAATGGCCGGAGGCTTAACTGACTCCTCTTCACCAAACTCTTTATATTCATCTTCAGAATCAAGATCATTCAAGCTTATCAGCTTGATTTCCTTCTGTTCCGCCTTCTTCTCATATTCTGATTCTACTTCAGCTTCTCCTATTGCTACAGTTTGAATTGCGGGATTTGCTTAAAGGACTTGAGCAAAGATGAAATTAGCTAGCAGACCTAAATGTACGATGTTGACCTGCTTCTCAAATGCTGGTAATGGGTTAGTCTTCATGCTGGGCTTAGCTGGCTCTTGTAACTTCCCTTCATCAATCAACTTTTGAATGGCGTCCCTCAGCTTGTAACAATTATTAGTTCTGTGGCCAGCAACAACATGATACGTGCAGAAATTGTCTTTATCTGCCTCGGCGGGCTTTTCAAATGGCCTCAGGGTATAGTCCAAGGTGAGATACCCTGCCCCCCTGGATTCCTGTTCTGACTATTCTGTTGCTGGGTTACCGTAGCAACCTCTACTTGCTTTACTTCCGAAGTCTGCCCCCCTTTTCCACCAGAACTTGAGCTAGAACTGCCACCAGAGCCGGCTGCAGCTGTTGATCTATACCCTAAACTATACCCTGAGCTTCTTCCACCCTTATGGCTTGATGCCTTTTCTTCTTCGTCCCGCTCGATTTTCATCGCCATACTGTAGACTTCACTAAGATCATTGGATGGATGAAATTTCATATTGTTTTTGAAGACATCCTTACTGCCATCAATTAGCTTCTGTATCAGTTCATCTTCATCAAGGTGGTTTTTCAGAAGGATCATCTTGTTCATCCACCGCTGGTAATACTCATCAAAAGGCTCATTGGGCTTCTGCTTGATCCGCTCCAAATCATACAGCTTCACTTGAATCTTGGTGTTGAAGCTGTAATACTTAATAAAGGATGCTGACAGAACCTCCCAATCTGATTGTTCCTCCTGTGATAAAGAGTTATACCAGCCCAATGCTCCTCCCTTCAAGGTAGTCGGGAAGAGATTAGTCAATTGTTGTTTAGTGGTGCCCGCCGTCGGTATGAGCCGAGCGTAAAGATTCACATGGGCCTCTGGTGAGCCTATTTCTTTGTAAGAAGGCACCTTCGGCACTTGGAAGCTGATGGGAAAAGTCTCGATGCCTTTACTGATCATAGCATCTACATTGACCCCTTTCTTGGACTCTGCACTGACACTGGCCCCTTTCTTCAACTGGGCCACCACCTCATCCAACTCAGAGCATTTTGCCTTCATCTTTCGCTTCATGGTTACCTCTATTTCTTGCATCTTCTCTAGACTAGCCGAGGCATCACTACCTTGTTGGGATGATTCAGTCTCCTTCTCCTTTCCAGTTCCACTACCACCAGTTTCTCCAGCCTCTCACTACAGCCTGCATTTCCTCCTTTAGCATATCACGGAAGTCTTGTGATCTTAGGAAATCCTTCAAAGCATCAGCAAGACTTGATGTTGGATTAGCCATCTCTACTTCTTCCCCAGACTCAGAATCACTTTCCGTTTCAATAGCTCTCTGTTCCCCAACAACCCTCGAAGCCTGAGATCTTGTCCAAGGTCGCTCCAGCTTATTCTGCTTGACATCAGTCAGGAAACGTGTAGGGTCAATGTATGGAATGATGTCATGAAGAGTGAGACATTGAAAATACTTATAATGAATGAATGGAGTGATGTCATGTGTGAAATGATGATAAAAATGATTTCCACTTATTACTCTTTTTTTTTTTGTTGGACATTCCAAGAACACCCAATACTGTGCAAAAAGGTCACGTGTGGACCGCCACACGGACAAAGGTTCGATGCCTTTGGGACACCTAATGGTTTTTGTGATATGGTCGCGTGTGTGCCGTGTTGGATATGCCCTAGTCCCAAGGCATTGGTCCTTGTATTTGTATTATACATTTATTGGATTTATGTATTATACTCATTTGTGTTATTAATAAAGGCATTAATTCATTTATTATATTTATCTTGTGCAATATATTAAATGAAGTATCCAATAGACATATCCATATCCATGATAACAAGTGTCATGCCCTTGGCAGTAGGACCATGGATAGGGTAAACGATATGACCATAAATAGATCCGTAGTCTCTTCCAGTCATGGGAATGAATGGAACGGGAGACTATCATTAACCTGGTTGTATGGCGATGTCTTACCGGTGATTGGACATGGAATGTCAACCAAGTTAATGGGTACATGTAAAAAGGGCATGGTACTGGATAGATCCACTAAACGAGAAATCCACATGGTATAGTATCACAAGTTATTCTCGTGTAGTACTTGTATGGATCCTTTGACCTGATCATATGAGGGTGTTTCATGTGAAGTCGCAGACTTAGGGGTACGCCTAAAGGGCCTATAATAGGGTGCCAAGTATGGGTACTTTCGGGTATGTCACTTAGTGTGAGCGGACGACGCGTTTTCGACGGGACGCGGGACTCCCTTTCGGAAGGGGCGCCTCGATTTCGGGCGGGACCCTCCCTCGCGTGGGGTTTTTGATTTGGAAATTCACTTTTGGAAAAACGGATCATTTCGAAAAAGAATCGAGACCTAAATCTCGATAAAAAGTATAGGAGTCGCCACCCGGCTCAGCTCAACCGGGAAATTACAGTGTAGCTGAACCAAAGTGGGAACTGCCACACTTTTCAGAGATTCGGGTCCGGACA
The DNA here is from genome assembly GCA_039660915.1 of Euphorbia tirucalli. Taxonomy (NCBI): domain Eukaryota; kingdom Viridiplantae; phylum Streptophyta; class Magnoliopsida; order Malpighiales; family Euphorbiaceae; genus Euphorbia; species Euphorbia tirucalli. Next base: position 54,389,516 of record CM077639.1, on the reverse strand, counting down.
AGTCCTTTATTTCGTGTCTAATTTAAATATTATTGTCAATGTTCTAGTTACGACACTTTAAGTAGCTAAAGATTTATTTATATTAAAAGAATACACACAGCGCGCATACAGGATAATAATACAAAATATAAAGTAAAAAGAATAAGTATTTAAGGGCTTACAACCAAATTGAAAGGAAAATAAAACTCTCGTCTCACGGATACAATCGCCTAGGATACACGAGAATTTAAAGAAAATTTACAACCGCCTAAATACACGATTTAATTCTATTAAATACAAATAAAAAGAAAATTAAAATAAAATAAAAGCTGCAAAACAAAGGTTAGCACAATTTATACGGCACCACAAGTAGGACTGAAGTAGACAGAAATGGGAAATTAGAATTTGGGGTCATGCATTTGGGGGTAACCGGGTCAGCCCGGTCGGCCGGCCCGGTTAGACCTGGAAAACTACTTTGAAACGTCCCTGTATTTTGGTTTTGTGAGAAAAATCATTTTTGAAAACAATTTTTCCGGTTTATCACAATTAAGCATGTAAAGTGGGTCGGTTTTCGGGAGAATCGGGTCTCCGTCGTGGAATTATTCTAAATGCAACATTACTGAAAAATAAATCTAAGGTCGTGATGCACACCACAAAATTCATTTTAATGATTTTTTGAGGGTTTTCTAATTTTCTGATTTTCTGGAATTTTCTGATTTTTATGAAATTTTTCGAATTTTTGGAATTTTATTTGGATTTTAGGGATTTTTTAGGGATTTCTGTCCCTGGCTAAGAAATACAGTCGTACGACTGTAGTTACAGTCGTACGACTGTCTACTACAGTCGTGCGACTGTAGTTCTGGCCTGGGCAGAAATCGCTAAAAAAACCCTAAAACAAAACCCTGAAACTGAAAAAGTATGCACAGTCGTACGACTATAGGCTATTTGGCACAACTATATTTACAATCATGCCCCTGTTCTTATTTCAAGAACAGTCGTACGACTGTTCTTACTTTTCCGGAAATAAAAGTGCAAAAACTTGAAGAAAAATGCACCAAACACAATCAAATCACCCAGAAAGCTGGAAAATGAGATGAGTTAGAGGTTGCTTACCCCCTTGGTGACGATCCACAGCTGGAATGACCCCTGGCTTCGCACCAATCCACGTGAATTTGCACTTTTTCTCCAAAAAGTCAAGGTTGCAAGAATGTCCAAATAACTCCAGAAAAGTCACGGATTTGTGTTTGTTTTTGGTCCGAAATGATTTAATTTGTTAGTGTGATAGTTAACCTAAGATTTCTAATTCGTTTCAGTGATTAAAAACAAGAAATCAAGGAGAAAATGTGAGAAGAAAGTAAGCTCTTTTACTCCTCTCTCTTCTTTCTTTTTCTCCCTCTTTCTCTCTCTAAAATTCTGATTTCTTGCTCAAAAAAGCCAAAAGTCCCTAAAAATCTGCTTTTTCTTTTCTTTTATACCCTACTAGCCTGGAAATCTTGATCATTAAATGCTCAAGATTTCCCTTCTTTTTTAAGTCAAAGAAGTATGGGCTGGAACCTGCCCCCCGAAAGTACAGTCGTACGACTGTACTTACACTACAGTCGTACGACTGTAGTGAATTCCCACGACTGTATTATACAATCGTGGGTCAACGGTCAACAGCCCCATTCATTTTTTTTTTTAAATTAAAATTTCGTGTTCACAGGCTGCCCCTTGTGTAGCTGAGATCCGATTTCCGAAACGGATTTAGATACACGACAAAGAACACGAAATCGTGAATATGCTAGGGTAGTTTTCGTAGGTGACTTTGGTAGTCAGGTGGCCCATATGCCTTTTGCATGAGGATGACACCGAGAGTACAAATGACTTTTGGAGTCGGGCGGTTCCCTACGATGGCTTTCACGTAAGGACGACACCGAGATGGAATGACTTTTGGAGTCAAAAGGCTGTGTACGGTTTGTCACACCGAGCCCAAAAATGCATGTGATGCATGTTTGATGAACGCATTTATTCCTTGATCGATAATTTTGAAACAAAAATTTTTGCCCCTTCGATCAAGAATAAATACGGGAATGTGTGCCATGGTTGCCTTTTATAGTCGTGCGGGACCGGATTTTTGAATACAAGATGTGATAGTCGTGTGCGACTGGCGCACTCAACGGACTGACACAGGATTTTTGGTTCCCTTTTAAAGTCGTGGGGGACTATGATTTTTGTATGAATGCATGACGATCGTGTGCGGCTGGGCGCACCCGACAGACTGAAATCGGATTCAGGTTCCCTTTTAAAGTCATGGGGGACTATGATTTTTGTGTGAATGTAACGGCCCGGAGTGGCTTGGCACGTGGGGCGTGTTGAAAATGCGATTGGTGTAATTATACTTACAGTGAATTTTTCATGGTTTTTCTTGGATTTCGTGCCCCTTAGGCGAGGCGGACCGTCATTGAAATAAATTAGTCGTCGCTGGATTAGTCCTGCAAAATTACTGAAATGCCCCTGTGGGGATTTATTGCACATTAGATAATGAAAATAGGTTTAAGGAATAAATAGAAAAAATAAAAGAAAATAAAATTTCCCCCCTTTTTTCCACTACAGTCGCACGACTGTATTCAAATTTTGAATACAGTCGTTCGACTGTAGGCGAAGTACAGTCGTACGAATGTACTTCGCGGGCGGCCAAAAATAAAGGGGCGGTTTCCGCCCCTTTCTCTCCCACTTTCTCATTTTTCACAAAAAACCTTTCCTCTCCTTTCTCTGAAACCGATCCGAAACCTCGAAAAGCCATCCAAAATGTTGAAGCAAATGGGGAAAAAGTTGAAGAAGATCCAGAACAGCGCGGTTCCGGAACCCAACAATCCGGAAGAGATCGCTTTTGTGGGAATCGCCCAAGGATACGGGCACCCGCTTTATATGGACCACTTTGGGATCCGATTCGGGATGGAGATCCCTATTCTGCTGGCAATGGACTCTCATTTGTCCGTTACACAGGTTGGTACTCGATTCCTATGTCTTGATTTTGAGTTTTTTTTTTCAATATTTTTCCTTTTGAACTTTTGGAACTGATTTGCATGATTTACTGCTTTCTGGGTTGAATTGATTGAGTAGAATGCATGCTAGGAGTCCCCTGTAGTTAATAGGAACAAGAAACTAGGAAAAACAGGTTAGAAATCGCGAAAATAAACGAATTGGAATTTTGTTTCTGCAGGTATATGAACAGTCGTGCGACTGTTCATGCAAATGATGAACAGTCGTATGACTGTGGGCACTACAGTCGTGCGACTATAGCTACGCTCGTGCAATGCGTACTACAGTCGTACGACTGTAGCAAGAAAACATGGTTTTTTTTTTTTTTTTTTTTTTTTTTGCAAAATCTGAATACATGTGTGTTGTACTTCCCGGTGATGCAGGCGCACAGGATTGCTGGTAGTGGGAATCTTTCCCTACCCTGGGTCTGGTGGGACCGACTTCCAGAGCCGTGCGGGCTCGGGGTAGGCTCCTAGGGCTACAGTCTTTCGTCCTGTCTTTGCCCATGAGCACACCGCACACCACACATGCCATGCTGACGACCCTGTGCGAGAGATGGGTTTGCACTACCCACACCTTCCATCTGCCCATCGGGGAGTTCACTGTCACTCCCTCGGACTTCGTGGCGATCACAGGTTTTGGGTTCGGCGGGACCCCTATTGTCTTTAACTGCAGCTTGACCCGATACCAGCAGGTGGACACTTATATCCGGAGGTTGATTGGCTGCGCCCCTGAAAGGGGGAAGATCTTGTGCTCCCGGGTGGAGGCTTATTGGGCCTCCCACGCAGTCCTGGCTGAGGAGGACGTGGAGCAGTACACCAGGGCCTACGTGCTCGTCCTCCTGTCCTGCACATTGTTTCCGACCGGACAGAGCACCTGCAATTTGACTCTGCTCCCGACATTGGTGGACCTGGCTGCCTTCCCGTCTTTGGACTGGGCGCGGGCTGCGTTAGGGCAGCTGTATTACGGGCTGGACTTGTGCCCCCTGGGAGAGCAGCAGGAGATTCTGGGATTCTGGTTCGGCCTTCTGGTATTGCCTCTCTCCTTTTTTTTTTTGCATTATAATTATATTTTTTTTTATAATTACAGATCTGGGCTTTTGAGCATTGGGTGCTGGAGCCGCCTGATTTGAGGAACGTTCAGGGTGACGTTCATCCGACTGTCCTGCGTTGCTGGACGCAGGGGTGGCAAGGTACCGCCCGTGACATCGAGGAGGTGCGGCAGAGTCTGCTCGACCCGACCTGGAGGAGGGTAAGTAAACAAAATTCGTTAGTAAGAAAATTTGAATAATTTTTGTTTACCTGTACTGAATTTCTTTTATTGCACTTCTACAGATCCGGCACCACCCTTGGGAGAATTTGGGTGCCATCACCCTCCTCGTTCAGTCCTCGGCATGCTTCGACCGTCGCCGATTTGTCATGGAGAGCCCCATGTCCCAGGAGTGGTATTTGGGCGATCGTCTCTTCCTTTCTGACCACGTCGATGGTCCGATTGGCCGGCTTGTGCCCCCGCCGCTTCCGCAGGCACTCTTCTGGCCACATCTGGCGGATCCTGCGACAGACCCCGAGATATTTGGAGAGGGGTATGGTGTGGACCCCGTGGATGGAGACTACCCCGCTTATATCCAGCAGTGTTTACTGCCCGCTGCGGGTGTCGCACCAGCAGCTCCTCCTCCTCGTCCTCGTCAGGTATTCATTCATATTTCATTCCTTTTTTTTTTGACTTTATATTCTCTTTGCAGGTTAAGAGGCGCAGGGGATCTGGGTCCTCTCAGCCCAGTGGGCCGACCGGTGGGAGCACTGATGCAGGTACAGGAGGCGAGGATACTCCTGTTCAGGATAGGACTCACCCTGTCCATGCAGGCAGTGCCGCAGCTTCGGCTTCGCAGGCCATCGGCGCTAGTGGGGTTGTAGAGGGCCGCTTGATATCTGAGCTTAGGGCCGGCTTTACTTTGATAGGGTTGGATGGCACCCAAGCCTACACGACCTGGAGCATTCCTCATGAGGAGCCTGCTGTGTTCCTTCCGGAGGACACTCACGTCAGTCTCTTTTTTTTTTTTTTTTTTTTTTTGATCTCTGATATTCTTTCAGGTCCGGCGAGCTGATGTGGAGGAGATAGCCTACCGGTACAAGGGCTTAGGAGACTTCTTAGTCCGGGAAAACGGCGTTTGGGCGGTAAGTATCCTGTATTTCCTGCATCAAAATTTATGTAATGCATGAATGTGTATGTATGTATGTATGTATGGATGCTAATTTATGCTGTTAATTGCAGTCCTGAGTTGAGATGTTTCGAGAGCAGGCCCGGGAGGCTGCTTCTTCCGTGGCTCAGGCCCAGGCTGCAAACCAGGAGGTGGAGAGGGCGAGGGCCGAGATAGCTAGACTGCAGGCTGGGATGGCTCGTCTGCTGGCAGACTTTGACTCCTACAGGGCTACGCATCAGAGTGAGTCCGAGGAGGAGGAGGATGATGAGGGGCAGGATGAGAGCTAGTTGGAGTGTCCTGCTTGTCTTATTTGCTGCTTTCATAGTTTTTGTCTTTTGTATTGAATTTTTATAAACATTGTGAACTGCATTTTTATATTATGGGATTTGACTTTATTTGATTGAATTTTTGGAAATTCACTTTTCTTCTTTTTCTCTTTTTTTTCAAATTTTTCTTTATCCAGGCTTTTACAATTTTCTAGAATCTTTACAAGACTCTGATTGGCTCAAATTGAAGCCTTTCGGGTTGTGGAATCTCAAGGCCTATTACAGACACTCGTGAAACATCGAGCTGTTGAATGCCTGTTACCGTTTCTGAGATCCAGTAGACAACGTTTTCCGCTTCTCATGCCAAGAGCTCTGCCCCTTGTATGAAGAGTTCAGTGCTATCTTGAATATCCCCTGCCATAAGGGAGTGGACATCGCCGTCCCCGAGTTCACTTTTGGTAGCACTTCCTCCTTGGTAAGCTTGTTCGGGCTTCCCAATCCCGAGGTGGAAGCTTTATTCGCTACTGATTCTCCTTTTCCTGGATTGAGCTCGGATTCCGTATTAGGATGGTGTATCAATGGCCCTAGGGACCACATGAGTTGGGCCTCCATGGTCAGCCTGTTACTGGTGAGCCGGTATTTCTGTGGTCCTAGTGATGGGATTATCTCCTTCAGAGCTGTCTCCCTTATCTCTCAGATGGCTGTTGGAGCATCTCCAGCTCCTTTTGCACTTGCTGAGACACTGATTAGTTTGCATGCATCCAAGACAAATGGTGTTCTCCACATTGGCCCTCACCTCACATTGCTCCAGGTGAAATTCCTTATTATCTGGTGTATTTTTGAGTCGAATGAGCCGCTAACCCTTGCTTACCATCAATTGCAGATCTGGTTGTTGGAGAAGTTATCAATTCTTAAGATCCCGAGAGGGAACTTCAAGAAATACAACCCGGCCAATCTCAGGGAACGTGGCTTCTCCGTCGACTCCTATACTGATATGTCTGCTGATGAGTGGGGCGCTTGGCTATCTCACCGGACTGATGACCAGATTAGGTGGGTGTGCCCCTGGTGGAAGATTACCCACGTGATTGTAGAGATGTGGGCACATGATGTGCAATTATTAGGACAGACCAGGGTGACATTCTACTCTCCGAGTCGCCTCCGCCGTCAGTACGGTCATCTGCAGGACATCCCCCAGCGATCTTGTGTTACCAATTGTGAGGAGTATACTGCTGCTTGGCCAGATCACATCAGACTTCGCTGGGCTAGAGATACCCATCGCGTGACGCTGAATTATGCCAGTCTTGCCCCTACAGAGACAGATGATCGTTACAAGCTGTGGCTGGCTGAGATCCGGGATTTACTGACCCGTGAGGCGCGTGAGAGTGCGACTTTCCGCTGGCTGGCTCCTTCTGAGACCGCGGGACCACTTCCTGTCAAGAAAAGAAGATCATAAAGAAAATGTGATTTTCATTATCATGCATGAATTGACCACCATTATTGTTATATGTATACATTTTTATTATTATTATTAATGCAGTCCCCCTCTTTTTTTTTTATTTATTTAAGCCGCCCTTGCGGGTTTTCGACCTAACAGACTTTCCTTTTTTTTTTTTTTTTTACCTTAACTTTTGCTTAAGTCGCCCTCGCGGGTTTTCGACTTAACAGGCTTTTTTTTTTTAGGGTTGTATGATATTCGCAATTGCACACTTAGGCGTTTAAATGTCTTTGTTTATCTGGATGTTTCGACAAATGTATCATGTAACATACTCCAAACATTCATGCAATATGTTGAGCATAACGCACTTCATTAATGAAATTTAATCATCACATCAATTGAAAATTTTAAAATCGGTACATATCTCGGACGAACTCATTCCTGTTATCAACCATCCTATACGGGTTTTCTGGTCGATAAGCTAACCCTCGTTGCGTTAACTTTTGCTTAAGTCGCCCTTACGGGTTTTCGATTTAACAGGCCCTTTTTTTTTTTACACGTGGTAGCGTTTGAGATGATCTTGATTAATCGGATTGGTGAATTCATTACCGTCCATGTCCATGATCTTCACTGCGCCTTTGGAGAGTACCTTCTTAACCACATACGGCCCTTCCCAGTTGGGTTTAAATTTGCCCCTTGCATCCGTATTGGTTGGTCTCATCTGTTTCAATACTAGGTCTCCCGCTTTCAGAGGTTGTTTCTGATGACGAACCCGCCGATTATAGGCCCTAGCCATCCTTTGGTGATACATTTGCAGATGATCCAAAGCCTTAAGACGCCTTTCATCAACCATAGCCAGCTGCTCAAATCTTGCCTTCACCCATTCTGTTTCAGGCAATTGGGCTTCTAAGACCGTCCTTAGTGACTTCAATTCCATTTCAACAGGAAGGACTGCTTCCATCCCATAAACCAGCGAGTAAGGCGTTTCCCCAGTCGGCGTTCTAACACTGGTTCTGTACCCCCACAGAGCATAAGGTAATCTATCTGCCCAATCTCGATAGGTTGAAGTGGTCTTGGACAAGATCTTTTTGATGGACTTGTTCGCTGCCTCCACTGCTCCATTGGCTTGTGGCCTATAAGGGGAAGACTTACGGTGTTCCATATTGTACTCTTCGAATAGCTCAGCTTTGGCTCCTTAAAATTGCACTCCGTTATCGGTTACCACGTGATGTGGTACCCTATATCTTGCAAAAATGTGCTTCTTCACGAACTTAGCCATGTTCTTAGCTGTGACCGTAGCATACGACTCGGCCTCAACCCACTTGGAGAAATAATCGACTGCCACTACAATGAATTTGTGACTGTTCGATGCGGGAGGCCGAATTTCACCAATTATGTCTATGCCCCATACTGCAAACGGCCAAGGAGTCATGAGGTTTTGCAACTCCATTGGTGGAAGATGGCTGATGTCCCCGTAAATCTGGCATTCGTGGCACTTTTTCACTTCTTCTGCACAGTCAGTCTGCATAGTGAGCCAGAAGTACCCTTGTCTCATGATCTTCTACGCTAGAGCTAATCCGTTCATATGCGGGCCACAGATCCCTGAATGCATTTCTTGCATGACCTTCTTGGCTTCTGCTTCCGTTAGACACTTTAACAACAATCCATCCGCAGTCCTTCTGAAAAGCTGCCCATCAAACCATCTGAACTGAGCTGCCAACTTTCTTAAAGTTGTCTTATCCGATGCATCTGCTTCTTCAGGGTATTGGCCATTCTGCAGAAAGTCAGCTATATCTTGGTACCAGGGCTTATTGTCTGCAACTAAAGCCAGGACCGCGCTAGGACGATGAAACGGTGTTCTAGCAGTCTCCAGGATCAAAGGCTGCATCGGTGCTTTCTGAGGTCCTTCCCACATGGATGACAGGGTAGCCAATGAATCTGCCATCTGATTATCATCTCTAGCCACATGCTTGAATTCAGTATGCCCGAATACCTTCACCATTTCCCACAAGGTTTCCAAGTATGGGCGAAGTGATTCTTCCTTGATTTCCCATTCTCCGGTGGCCTGGCGGATTACCAACAGCGAATCTCCCACAATGGTCACATCATTTGCCCCTAATGTGATGAGAGCATCAATGCCAAACAAACAAGCTTCATATTCTGCGCCGTTGTTAGTTACCGGGAATTCCAAACGTTTTGACAGAGGGATTATCTCTCCTTCAGGGGTTACAATGATTTCTCCGAGGCCCGCCCCTCTTTTGTTTACAGCTCCATCAAAATGCATGATCCACTTCCTGATCTCCACTTCTACGAAGGCCAACTGTTCATCAGGAAATTCCAGGTTTTCCACATAATCAGATTCAAGCGGCTGATTGGCCAGGAACTCAGCCACCGCTCTTCCTTTGATCACCTTCTTCGTTACATACTCTATGTCGAACTCTGATAACAAAAGCAGCCACCGGGATAATTTCCCCGTTAAGGATGGGGCAGAGCAAAGATATTTCATTGGATCAACCTTTGCCACGGCTTGTATTTTGTAGGATTGGAAATAGTGTCTCAACTTCTTCGTAAGCCAGACCATAGCAGTGCAAGTCTTCTCCACGACAGTGTATCGGGTTTCGTAATCTGGCAGCTTCTTACTAAGGTAGTAGATGGCATGCTCCCTCTTATCATCTTGCTCTTGGACCAACATCGCCCCTATGGAGGTTTCTTCAATGGCTAAGTATAGAGTTAGAGGTCTTCCCAGAGTTGGGGGTTTCAACACTGGAGGATTAATCAGGTACTCTTTGATCCTATCAAATGCAATCTGACACTGATCATTCCACATGACGGGTTGTTCCTTCCGAAGAAGCTTGAAAATGGGTTCACAAACTGTAATCAATCTGGCAATGAACCTGCTGACGTACTGAAGAGACCCCAGAAAAGACCTGACTTCTTTCTCTGTTTTTGGTGCTGGCATATCTCGAATTGCTTTGATCTTGTCTGGATCCATCTCAATGCCCTTTTGACTGACAATGTGCCCCAACAGTTTGCCCGATGCAACTCCAAAAACACACTTCTTTGGATTGAGTCGCAGGTTGTACTTTTCAATCCTGGTCATAAATCTATCCAGGATAGCAGGGTGCTCCTCCCGGGTCATTGACTTTACCAGCATATCATCAACATACACCTCTACCTCTTTGTGGATCATGTCGTGCAGTAATGTCGTAACCGCCCGTTGATATGTTGCCCCAGCATTCTTCAACCCAAACGGCATCACTCTGTAGCAGTACACCCCCCACTCGGTGATGAAGGCTGTCTTGATCTTGTCAATGACATTCATTAAGATCTGGTTATACCCCGAGAAACCATCCATGAACGAATACATAACTGCCCTTGCTGCACTGTCGACCAGGACATCAATGTGAGGAAGTGGGAAGTCATCCTTTGGAGAGGCCTTATTCAAATCCCGGTAATCCACACAAACCCGGACCCTTCCGTCCTTCTTGGCAACTGGGACTATGTTGGCTAACCATTCAGGGTAATCTACCACCTCCAGGAAATTAGCCTTTATCTGCTTTGCCACTTCTTCTTTGACTTTCTCAGCCCATTCTGGACGTAGACGCCTGAGCTTCTGCTTTACTACGCTGAACTTAGGGTCAATCGGAATTCTGTGCTCTGCTATCTCTCTGTCAAACCCCGGCATATCGTCGTAAGACCAGGCAAATGCTCCCACATGCTTTTCAAGTATTTTTGTCAATTCTCTCTCTTCTTCAGGATTGAGTTCGTTAGAGATAGATACCATTTTAGGATTTTCAATTGTGCCCAAATTAATTTCATGTAATGCAGTGTCATGAATGCTGAACACATTGAATGAATGATTGCATGTATGCACAGAGCCATTAGGAAAAACATCACACAAATAAGCAAAGTCAGATTTCATTTCATTCATCGCCTTAAAAGGGGAATTGTTCATATCGAGTACATAGGATAAATTTACAAAGAAATCATTTTCTTCCTCCACATGCGGAGGGTCTTCTGCAGCAAGGTCTTCCAGGTCAGCCGGCTCTTCTTCGAACAAGTCACCCAAATCAGCTTCAAGAGTCTCTTTCTGTGCTTCAGATAAGGCATCTTCTTCCACCTTCGCTTTTCCTTTAGCCATCATTTTGGTGAGTTCAGCGACAGCTTTTTCTACTAACTCTGCCCGTCCTGAAATAGCTTCCTTCTTCACAGGGCTCTCTTTCAACCCTTTCTTCAGTAGTTCAGCAAATGCTTTGGTAATGGCGTCCACCAGGGGGTCTGTATCTTCTTTTGGTTGCTCCTCTGGGATGATGGGAGCCACCACTTCAGCTTGGCTTATTGGAGAAGAAGTGGTCTCCTTCACACCTTCAGGCTTAAGCATTCCTTCTACTGAGCCAATCCCACATTTCGAAAAGTCAACAACATCAGCAAAAATCTCAAACCCGGGGACTGTTTCCCTATCAATGACCATCGGTTCCGGTTTACCACTATATGGTCCACTACTGGCTCGAACAAAAGTGTCCAAGAGATGGACCTTCTTTGTCTCCGGGATTCCCTTCTTTTCGGCATCTTTATAACCAAGACCCCCTCGGTGTGACTGGCCCATAGTGATATCAAACTTTGTGACCCCTTGTTGATGGACTCCTAGCCCCCTTCCCAGAATGAAATTTTGCTTCTGAAAATACTTATGGATCCATGGAGAAAATGTCAAGTCTTTCTCCTTATGCCCTGAGATAACCGCCACTTGAAAGCCAGTCAAAAGTTGTTCAGATGAGTTTAGAGCAGCCACCATAGAAGATTCATCCGCCTCTAGAGTTACAATTTTCTCCCCCACCGGAATCTTCAACTTTTAGTGCAAAGTTGATGGCACACCTCCCAATGCATGAAACCAAGGTCTTCCCAAAAGCAAGGAGAAAGTCACAGGAATATCAATGACAGTGAACAGTACGGTTGACTTAACTTCCCCCACCGACACTTCTGCTTCAAAGGTTCCAATCACAGTACGCTTGGAATCGTCATAGGCCCAGATCACCGTGTTAGACCGTGACAATGCTTCTTCGGACAGATGAAGGCTAGGTAAAACTTTCAGAGGGCAAATGTTCAATGCTGAGCCGTCATCAACCATCACACACGGCAAAATTCGATCCATCATCTCCACTTTCAGATACAAGGCACGATTGTGGTTAGTGCCTTCCGGAGGTAAGTCATCCTCGGTAAAAGTGATCCCCCTGGGATTATCAGATTGTTGACTCTTTGTACTCCCAATCACCATGCAGACTTCCTCGGGAGACATGAATGGGTTTGCGTCCATTTCCATAAGCTTTTTTACCACTGCAGCTTGGTGTCTTTGGGATTCCATAAGCAAATGCCACACAGATGCACGTGCGGGCATCTTTTTGAGTTGCTCCACTACCAGATCTTCTTTTTCATTCACCTTGATGGGCAAATAATCTTGAACTGGTGCTTCTGCCCTTTTACTCGGCTCTCCCAACCGTTGTGGCTCGGGTTGATATACCCTTCCACTTCTCGTGACATTATTCACTGGAGCGTCTTCCTTCCTTATATACACCCCATCCTTAGTGCAGACAGGATAGACAGGTGTTGTCCGGTTCAGAGGTTCGGGCCTACTCATCAACTCAAATTCATCCGCATCATCATCCAATTCTATATCATCCAGATTCACAGGTTTGCTCTCCTCCACTGAGGGCTCAACATCTTCACCAACCACCACTCGAATCGCGGGATTCGCCCTTGCAATCTGGGCCAAGACAAAGTTAGGAGATAACCCCGATTGCACCATGTTTACTCTTCTTTCAAACTGAGGTAGCGGATTACTCTGAACATTGGGCTTTGAACGGGGCGCTTCTATCTTCTTTTCATCAATCAGCTGTTGAATCGCCTTTTTCAAAGCATGACACTCGTTGGTTCGATGGCCCTTAGTCACATGATAGGAGCAAAAGTTGTTCTTGTCCGCCTCAGCCGGAGGCGTGTACGGTTTCAGACTTTGAAGGAAGCCCAGATTCCTACATTTCAGAAAAATCCGCCCCAAAGAATCTTCCCAAGGAGAGATCCCTTTCCCGGCTGTCTGTTGACTGGTCCCTTGCGCAACTGTTGCCACCTCTATTTGTTTAACAGGTGCAGGCGGCTGGCTTGGCTTAGCACTCGTTGATGAAGAAGCCACAGGGTTATTATTGCTTTTATACCCCGAGGAGTATGTGCGGCTCCGATACCCTCCTCCATAACTGTTCTGAGCTGGGTCAATCTCATACTTCTCAACCTTGCGAGCCAACTCATGTACCTCTATCAAGGATTGGAATTTATGGTACTTCATCACATTCCTATAAACCTCCAAGCTCCCATCAATTAGCTTCACGATCAATTCATCTTCCAATGGCTTCTGATGAAGGAGAATCATCTTATCCATCCATCTTTGGTAATATTCAGAGAAGGTCTCATTCGGTTTCTGCCTCACCGCCTCTAAGTCTTGCAGCTTGACCTCCAGTTGCGTATTGAAACTGAAGTACTTAATGAAGGCATCAGACAGTGCATCCCAGTCACCTTGTACCCCTTCGGGCTGCTTATTGTACCACGTGATAGCACCCCCTTCCAAAGTAGTGGGGAACAGTCCCACCAATTGATTCATAGTGAGCCCAGCCATGGTTATAATCCGCACATACTGATTCAAATGGGCCGTAGGAGGACTTTTCCCCACATATGGTGCAATCCTAGGCATTTGGAAGCCTACTGGAAGCATTTCAACCCCTCCGGCTATCAGTGTGGATGGGTCGATACGTTTGGCAAATTGGATCTTAGAGCTGGCACGCAGCTCCGCTATAGTTTCTTCCATCTCCTTCATCTTTCTTTCTAAGGCGGACTCCACAGGCCGCTCAGCATTATCCCTCCGGCCTTCTTCAGCGTCCGATTGCCCATCATTCAGTCTTCCTCCACTACTTTCTTCCCGAGCACCCCTTTCCGGCCTCTGATTAGATGATTCGGCCAAAGCACTCTGCACTTGGCTCTTGATAAGATTCTTGAACTCATCAGAATTCATGAAATCACGAAGAGCAGAGGTAGCCATCATGGCAGCAGCAGCTTCGGGTGGGATTGCCATATCTTGAAACCTTTGTTGCAATTGTTCAAGTTCCAACGAAAACCAGGCACTCAATTCAGACGACACTTCAGCCTCCCCAAACTGAACAGATTCCTCAGACTCACTAGATGATGAATCACTGTGCTCTATCCTCACGAGTCGTCGTCCCGATCGGAGCCAAACTACAAAATATTCCAAAAAAAAGTTAGTGAAATATGATCACCCAAAGAGTCATAAACTCTAGGGGATATGTATGTATGCATGGCGTGTTGGATGCATGATGTGTGGATGTTGTATGGAATGAGTTTGTAATACGAACCTTGAATAACTAACCTTTCGGGTGGTTAAGTATGCATGAACTCCTATTTATTTATGCATATATTGCAATCCAAGCATTAGATGCATGGACGATACCTTTGGTGCTCGGGGAGTACCTCAGGTTTTTTGTGAAATGATATGATTGTCCTTAGTGGACGGACAGAGTTTTCGGCACTCGTGGAGTGCCTCGGATTTTTGTGATGTGATATCGACACGCGCATGGCACTTGGTCGAGGTTTCGGTGTCCGTGGGACACCTTGGACTTTTGATGATATGAAATGAACTCGTGCTTGGCTTGCGGGTGGAATTTCAATACTCAGGGAGTATCTCGGTTTTCGCACCACAATGTGAATGCGTACTTGGTGAACGGGCAGAGTTCCGGCGCTCGGGGAGCGCCTAAATGTTTTGATGTATGAAATGAAATTTTCCGGTCCTCGTGGAGTACCGAAAATGATTCAATAAAATGCAAAGAATTTTTGCAGGCACTTGTGGAGCGCCTAAAAATGATTTAATGAAATGCAATGAATTTTTGTCGGCACTCGTGGAGTGCCTAAAATGCTTTAATGAAATGCGATGAATTTTTGTCGGCACTCGTGGAGCGCCTAAAATGATTTAATGAAATGCGTGAATTTTTTTTGTCGGCACTCGTGGAGCGCCTCAAATGATTTAATGAAATGCGATGAATTTTTTTGTCTGCACTCGTGGAGCGCCTAAAATGCTTTAATGAAATGCGATGAATTTTTGTCGGCACTCGTGGAGCGCCTAAAATGATTTAATGAAATGCGATGAATTTTTTTGTCGGCACTCGTGGAGCGCCTAAAATGCTTTCCTACTTGGTCGGTAACGTGATGTGTGTGACCCTTGTGGAGTTATTCAAGATTCGTATAATGCTTTATGCATGACACGCGTCTCCCATGGCTGCAAAATAAAATGGTTAATGCTCATGACATTCAAATGATGTTCGTGAGTTAATTAATTTTTCACACGAAGAAAAAATGCATGGCTACAAAAAATGTGGTTAGTGTAAATGTCACGCGAGTGATTAATGTATTTACAGGCGAAATAATGGAGATGGCTGTACAAAAGATGTGAGTTAGAATCACACAAATGTTCTATATGCGGTATGTTATGTTCGTGAAAAATGTGAATGATGATATGTTATGGAAGAACAAAAAAAAGACACGTAGCAATTAGCACACAGATCGTATTCTTCCAACCTTATTCCTCCAAACGTGGTCAGGTCGATAAAATTCTAACCGAGTCCTAGGAGGGGTTCTCTTCGATCACCAACCGGGGGTGATGAAGGCGGATTTTATTTTATTTTATTCACACAATTTGTTTTGGTATCCTAAGGGAATCCAACTAAGGTTGCCTAAGTGAGTTCGGTCCAAAGTCGGGATAACATCAAGGCTCCCATAGAAAAAATATACTCCTCACTTCTCCCCACTCAAGGGTTCGAACGAAGGGGTTTGTACGAGGCTATGGGTGGTGTTTGGTATTCATGCCCCTAAGACCAAGAGGAACTTAGGCGACACTTCAACGATTCACCGGGCTAAATAGTGGATACCTAACTTAATGCAATAAATGCCTAACTACAAGAATGCATAAAGTGCCATATAAGAATCATCCACTTAATTTAAATTAGACACTTTTCAAGGCTTGTCAAATTCTTTTAAGTTTTTGAAAAACATTTAAGAAATCCCCAGCGGAGTCGCCACTGTGAGCGAACGACGCGTTTTCGACGGGACGCGGGACTCCCTTTCGGAAGGGGCACCTCGATTTCGGGCGGGACCCTCCCTCGCGTGGGGTTTTTGATTTGGAAATTCATTTTTGGAAAAACGGATCATTTCGAAAAAGAATCGAGACCTAAATCTCGATAAAAAGTATAGGAGTCGCCACCCGGCTCAGCTCAACCGGGAAATTACAGTGTAGCTGAACCAAAGTGGGAACTGCCACACTTTTCAGAGATTCGGGTCCAGACAAGTCCTTTATTTCGTGTCTAATTTAAATATTATTGTCAATGTTCTAGTTACGACACTTTAAGTAGCTAAAGATTTATTTATATTAAAAGAATACACACAGCGCGCATACAGGATAATAATACAAAATATAAAGTAAAAAGAATAAGTATTTAAGGGCTTACAACCAAATTGAAAGGAAAATAAAACTCTCGTCTCACGGATACAATCGCCTAGGATACACGAGAATCTAAAGAAAATTTACAACCGCCTAAATACACGATTTAATTCTATTAAATACAAATAAAAAGAAAATTAAAATAAAATAAAAGCTGCAAAACAAAGGTTAGCACAATTTATACGGCACGCCACAAGTAGGACTCAACTAGACAGAAATGGGAAATTAGAATTCGGGGTCATGCATTTGGGGGTAACCGGGTCAGCCCGGTCGGCCGGCCCGGTTAGACCTGGAAAACTACTTTGAAACGTCCCTGTATTTTGGTTTTGTGAGAAAAATCATTTTTGAAAACAATTTTTCCGGTTTATCACAATTAAGCATGTAAAGTGGGTCGGTTTTCGGGAGAATCGGGTCTCCTTCGTGGAATTGTTCTAAATGCAACATTAGTGAAAAATAAATCTAAGGTCGTGATGCACACCACAAAATTCATTTTAATGATTTTTTTATGGTTTTCTAATTTTCTGATTTTCTGGAATTTTCTGATTTTTATGAAATTTTTCGAATTTTTGGAATTTTATTTGGATTTTAGGGATTTTTTAGGGATTTCTGTCCCTGGCTGAGAAATACAGTCGTACGACTGTAGTTACAGTCGTACGACTGTCTACTACAGTCGTGCGACTGTAGTTCTGGCCTGGGCAGAAATCGCTAAAAAAACCCTAAAACAAAACCCTGAAACTGAAAAAGTATGCACAGTCGTACGACTATAGGCTATTTGGCATGACTGTATTTACAGTCGTGCCCCTGTTCTTATTTCAAGAACAGTCGTACGACTGTTCTTACTTTTCTGGAAATAAAAGTGCAAAAACTTGAAGAAAAATGCACCAAACACAATCAAATCACCCAGAAAGCTGGAAAATGAGATGAGTTAGAGGTTGCTTACCCCCTTGGTGACGATCCACAGCTGGAATGACCCCTGGCTTCGCACCAATCCACGTGAATTTGCACTTTTTCCCCAAAAAGTCAAGGTTGCAAGAATGTCCAAATAACTCCAGAAAAGTCACGGATTTGTGTTTGTTTTTGGTCCGAAATGATTTAAATTGTTAGTGTGATAGTTAACCTAAGATTTCTAATTCGTTTCAGTGATTAAAAACAAGAAATCAAGGAGAAAATGTGAGAAGAAAGTAAGCTCTTTTACTCCTCTCTCTTCTTTCTTTTTCTCCCTCTTTCTCTCTCTAAAATTCTGATTTCTTGCTCAAAAAAGCCAAAAGTCCCTAAAAATCTGCTTTTTCTTTTCTTTTATACCCTACTATCCCGGAAATCTTGAGCATTAAATGCTCAAGATTTCCCTTCTTTTTTAAGTCAAAGAAGTATGGGCTGGAACCTGCCCCCCGAAAGTACAGTCGTACGACTGTACTTACACTACAGTCGTACGACTGTAGTGAATTCCCACGACTGTATTATACAGTCGTGGGTCAATGGTCAACAGCCCCATTCATTTTTTTTTTTTAAATTAAAATTTCGTGTTCACACTTAGCATGGCAATTCTATGGATATGCAGAAGGGATTTGTCACTCAGTAGTCCATTGGGAAGATATCACCGGCCTCTTCATGAATGTGACTGATAAGAGTGTGGCCACACCCAAACGAGTTGGAACTTGTTTGTGAGCTTCAGTGCATCCGGGATCAAGTTAATGTCCGGACACAAAAGAGGGTGATCAATCCATGCCTCTATGTTAGACACCGATATCAATGACATGGGATGTACAACTTCAAACTACAGGGTTATGATAACAGTTAGACTGCCATCTCCATCTTAATTGGGGGCTGCAGTAGCTTGCTAGAGCCCAACTATAGTCTGTGGGCCACAGGCCCACTGCCAACATAAAGATGGGCCCACGGGATCGTACATATTGAGCGACTGAACACTGACTTAAGGAATCACATGTATACTTGGAGTATACACTCTGGAGAGAGAGGTATATATTAATTATATTATAAAGATCAATTGGATTGATCATAATAATAAAATTAATATTTGATTGGTTCTTTCATAATTAATTGGATTAATTATGAGATTATTTTCTCGGTGGAAATATTCATATGTATAGGTTTACATATGAATTTATTTTGTGAAGATTTAATTTTAATTTGGTGGATTAAATTAATTAGTCAAACCAATTTTAATTTAAATGTCAGTAATATGTTACTTGGTGTAATATATTAAATACATGGGTAAATTAAAGTTGGGTTTGAAATTAATTTAAACCAGACTAATTAAAATAGATTTGGGCCTAAAATAAAAGATGGAAGCCCACACAGATGAAGGAGCCAGCATGGGCCGAAATTCCCTTGTGAATTTCGGCCACCTAGGGTTTAATCACCTAGGATTTTCGGCCAAGCACACAAGAGAATAAACTAGCCGAAATTCTCCAAGCTCCCTCTCCAAAGTTTTGTGTTTTCCGACGCTAGCACGTGTAGTGTTTGTTAGGCGCTCGTGTACGTGAATGAGGAGGGACTCTAAATTGATTCCTGCGGTCTGCATCCATCTCTGAAAGAGATATTCCGGGTAAGAGATTTATCTCTTTCAATTAAATTTTGTTTTTCCAATTTCCATCTCAATTGCTCTTAGGCACGAATTTGAGGAAATCATCGCGTTCTTCCAATTTAATCGGGTGATTTCCGGTGACAAATCCCAACAGTGGTATCAAAGCGGGCTTTTGATCCGTAGAAATTGTTAAAATTGGTTGAATCCCATGTTTTAAAAATGGAGATTTTTTATTAGGGTTCTTGGTTTAGGTTTAAGATTTTTCCCATTTGATTTTTTGTACAATTGAAATTGAATATGCATGTTGGTTTATGTTTATTTAATTTGATTGTATGCATGAGAATTCTTAGTGAATTTCTTGTTATGGATGCCATGTTTTTTTAATTATTGGTCTGTTTTATAAAAAAAAAAAAATCTGGCTGTTCCCAGCATGCAGGGCTGCCAGCGGCCGCCGCATGCGGCGGGAACAGCGGCGGCAGCCGCTACCTGCTACTGCCCCAGCAGCAGCGGCCGCTAGCTCTAGCGGCAGCTAGGCGGCTGCACCGCTGCTACCTCTAACCGCAGCGGGCCGGGCCCAGTATTTTTGGATTTGGTGGGTTTTTGGGCCCGGGGCCCTGTTTTGAAATTTTAATTGGTTTTAAAATTCGTGTGTTTAAATTTATGTAATTTAAATGCGTGTGGTTTCTTGAATGAAATTTAATTTATTCATGTGATATTAATTTTGGAAATTAATATGGTTAATTGAAATTGGTTCGGGTAATTTTGGCACAATTACTTGGATGGCTGAATTGGACCCATGGTTTCCCAATTCCAGTGGGAGCAGTTGGACTGCTTGGGCTGGAGGCCCAAAGCCCATTAAGGGTTAGAACCATGGTGGGCCAAAATTGGCGATTTCAAAATAATGGCTTGGACATAATTGAAATGGGCTTAAATCATGCATTGTAACATTCTTATGAATTATATGTATTGGATGCATATGGGTGATTAAATATTTTGTATGATTGGATGCTATTGGGCCTTATTCGAGATGGGTTGTATTTTCTTTTTGCGTAAATACGGCCTGCGTGTCGTTTTTTTTTTTAATGTAATTTTATTTTATTCACTTATTATAAAATTTGTAAAAGAAGAAGCCCATGGAGTGGTGAGCCCAAGTGGAGGTGCAAGCCCAGAAGGAAGAACATGGAGGCCCACCTGATATTGGATTCTAGCAGTCCATTTTACTTATTTATTTAATTATGCTTTATATTTATTTGCATGTATGAATGTATGATCCAACAGCAATTTCACCCGCCTTATGTATGTAAGCCGTTATTAAATGAATCGAATAACCAAATGAAATTACTAAGTCGCTTAAAAGTGCTTCCCTCATTCAAAACCAGCTCGAAGTGGGGATAGGCCAGTTGTAGACCATGCCCTCGCAGGATACACTGGAGTATTGTCATTTTGTATTGGGTTAGGGTATGGGATACTCTAACACTTGAATTGGAGGTTTTGACTTAGCATGGGTAGAAGGATTCTCCTGGCCCTAAGCACAGATGGGTAAGTGCCAACAAGCCCATCAAACCGAGAGTCCCTAAGTTGGGATTGGATGGCGTTCCTACCTAAATGGGTACGTGCAGAGCTTGTCTTACACGGGAAAAGATTCTGAGCGATACGTGTAGAGCTTGTCTTACACGGGGAGGAAGTGTGCAGAGCTTGTCTTGCACGGGAAGATATTTGGAACTATACATGTAGAGCTTGTCTTACACAGGGAGGAAGTGTAGAGTTTGACGCGGTACGTGCAGAGCTTGTCTTGCACGGGAAGATATTTGGAACGATATGTGTAGAGCTTGTCTTACACGAGGAGGAAGTGTGCAGAGTTTGTCTTGCACGGGAAGATATTTGGAACGATACGTGTAGAGCTTGTCTTACACGGGGAGGATGTGTGCAGAGCTTGTCTTGCATGGGAAAAGATTTTGGAGCTTATGTGCGCGGGACACAAGGATAAGGATTTTTAATGATTATGGAAGACCTAAGGGGCTCGATGAAGTTTCTAGCGTTTTTGGAACACTTAAATGACTTAGTGCATGCGGTAAAGTACTTTGGTGCTTATGGAATGCTTGAACGTTTGACGGATGAATGAGATGTACATCATGAGATAATGAGGATGATTCCCATGTTTTTATTCTTTTAACTTTGGGCATTCCAAGAACACCCAATGCCATGCAGAAATGTTATGTGTGGACCGCCACACGGATAAAAGTTTGGTGCTTTTGGGGCACCTAATGGATTTTGTGAAATGGTCGCGTGTGTACCGACACACAGACGGAGTTCGACTCTTTGTAGGTCTATGAGATGATATGAAATGGTCACATGGGACCGCCCCTTGGATAGAGTTTTGATGCTTTTGAGCATATGATATAAAATGATGTTATAAGATAGTTATGTGCCATAGGAGACACAGACAGAAGTTTGACGTTCGGGGAATGCCTTTCATGATTTGGGATGTGATGAAATGCTCCTACATGCGTACTAATCCGGCACTCGGGGAGCGCCTTGAATGATATAGTAATGTCATGAAGTAACCCGATGTGGATCATAGTGCTATATAATATTTATGATGGATGGATATGATGTCATGAAATGTATCGTGTGGATTGTCACACGGAAATACACCTAGGACCATTGTGGTCTTTATTGAATGAAATGATTTAGTGGAATGGCTGAATGCAATCCGGTGCATTGGCAAAACACGGGTATTTTAGAATACCCTATATATGATAGAATGATATGATCATGGTGGACATCCTTGGAATGCCCCTAATTTAATTTATGTGATATGTCATGAATGCTTATGGCACACAAAATGCAAATGGCTGCACAAAAACGTGGGTTAGGATGCATGACATCCATAATGATGTTATGTATGCTATATGAAAAAATGCTAATCACAAAAATAATGTTATGGATGAAAAAGAAATGGTTAGTATGAATGGCAAACGGATGATTTGATGTTTCCACACGAAAATAAAATGCACGTGGCTGCATAAGAATGTGGGTTAGAATCACACAAAATGTTTTATGAATGGATAATGTTAATGTGTATGGAAAATGGTAATTATGGTATGTAGTGAAATGAGGCGTGTAACATGTAGCATACGAAGCGAATTCTTCCAACCTTATTACTCCAAGGGTGGTCAGTCTCAAAAATTTCTAACCGAGTCCTAGGCGGGGTTCACTTCGATCACCAACAGGGGGTGATGAAGGCGTGATTTTATTTATTCACACAATTATTTTGGTATCCTAAGGGAATCCAACTAGGGGTGCCTATATGAGTTCGGTTCAAGTCGGGTTAAAAATCAAGGTTCCAATAGCAAAATATACTCCTCACTTCTCCCCACTCAAGGGTCCGAACGAAGGGGTTCGTACGAGGCTATGGGTGGTGTTTCGTATCCGTGCCCCTAAGACCAGAAGGAACAAAGGCGACACTTCAACAATCCACCGGGCTAAAATGGGATATTTAACCTAATGCAAGCATGTCTAACTAAAATGCAAAATGAAATACCAATTGAGAATCATCCACCATATTTTAATTAGACACTTTTCACGGCTTGTCAAATTATTTTAAGTTTTTAAGAAATACTTTTTAAGAAATCCCTAGCAGAGTCGCCACTGTGAGCAGACGACTTTTTCGACGGAATGCGAGACTCCCTTTTGGAAGGGGCGCCACGATCTCAGGCAGGCCCCTCCCTCTTGTGAGGTTTTTATGATGGAAAATCGTTTTGGAAAATAAATGGAATTAATTCTTAAAAGAACCAAGACCTAAGTCTCGATGAATATTGTAGATTCGCCACCCGGCTCAACTCAACCGGGAAATTTATAATGTAGCTGAACCGGACGAACGGCCGCTACACTATCCAGAGATTTGGGTCCGGACAAGTCCCTTATTTCGTGTCTAATTAAAATAAATATTGGTCAATGTTCTTGAATGGTATTTCAAACTCCAAAGTCAATTGTATTGAAATAAATAGACATACAGCGCGCATACAAGAAAAGTAAAATAGTAAATGATTAAATTATTACAACCCGATCGAATAAAAGATAAAAACTCTCAGCCTCACTTTTACAATCGCCTAAAATACACGATTTATCTAGAAAAATATAATCGCCTAGGATACACGTATTAATCTATTAAATACATCCAAAATAAAAACAAAAGAAATTAAAGCCTACAAAACAGAGGGTTAGCACAATATATAGCATGCCACAAGTTGGACTCAAACATGACAGAATGGGAAATCAAGAATCAAGGGCATGCATTTAGGGGATAAAAGGGTAGGCTTGACTAGCCGGCCCGGTTAGACCTGGAAAACATTTTGAAACGTCCCTGTATTTTTGGTTTTGTGAGAAAATCATTTTGAAAACAATTTTTCCGGTTTACATGCATTTTTTACATGTGAGGTGGGTTGGTTTTCAGGAGAACTGGGTCTCTGTCGTGGCATTGTTCTAAATGCAATTTTACTGAAAATTGAATCTAGGGTCGTGAATGCACACAACAAAATTCATTTTGATGATTTTAGGATTTTCTGAATTTTTTAGGGATTTTTAGAAATTTTTGGGAATAAAAACGGAAATTCTGATTCTGGAAATACGTTACAGTCGTACGACTGTAAATTACAGTTGTGCGACTGTAAACAACCCAAAGTCAGAATCTCGCCAAAACTTTATTTGAAACAAAACTGGAAAGAAAACGCTAGAAATCAAGAACACTTGTATGACTGTAGCTACAGTCGTACGACTGTTCATCAAACTCAAGAACAGTCACACGACTGTTCTTGATTTCCAGAAACAGAAACCCAGAAAAATGAACGAAAATGGCACAAAACCATACCAATCACCCAGAAAGCGTGGAAAAGAGAAGGGAAAAAGAGTGTCTACCTTTTTGGCATGCGTCCACCTTAGGATTGACCCATGGCATCGCTCCAATCCACTAAATCCGCACTTTTCTCCTTGAGTTAGGGTTAGGAACTTTGGGTCCAAAGATTTCCAAATGCAAGGGTTTTTGATGATGAGTTTTGTCTTTTTCTTTCCTTGTCTGTTTTCTTCTCTCTTTTCTCTTCTTTTCTTTTTTTCTCTCCTTCGTATTCTGTCCGGCCTCCTCTCCCCTTTTTTTCTTATTTTTTTCTGCTTTTAGGGTATGGGCTGGCTCACCTGCCACGAATCTACAGTCGTACGACTGTAATTTGATTACAGTCGTACGACTGTAGTAAAGTCGTACGACTGTACTCTTTTTTTCTTTTTTTCTTTTTTTGAGGAAGTAAAATTCCGGCTCTTACACATATGCTTAACAGGTCTATAAAAGGATGCTAAATACGGGTATGATTGGGTGGACCGGTGAACATATTGATATTGATGATGAAGTGATGGAATTGCCACTCGGGTAACACCGAGATGATATTACTGGCCACTTAATGAGTGGGACTGATAAGTGTATAGCCATACCTAAATAAGTCGGTTGCTTATTTGATTAATCAGTCAACTCAAGATCAAGAAATATAATAAATAGTAGAAGACGATGACAGACACTGTGCCTCTTGTTTATTCATATCGATGTCATTTGGCAAAGGAGACTATGAGATTAAATTAAGGGTAATTAAATTTAGCCAAATGGAATTAAATTACATAGTATAAAATTTTTAATTAAAGTTTATTTATGTAATTATAATCCTAGTGGGCTTGGATTTAATTAACCTAATTAAAACCCAATTAGACTAGAAGTCTATATAAGGGCACACTTAAGTAGAAAAATCAGCACTAACCCTAGAAAATTCTAGCAATTATTCTTCCATTCCTTCGCTCTTCGGCTAGCACCAGTTCCCACTTAATAGTTGGTCATGCACTAGATTTTGGAGATTGCAGTTTCAAGAAACAATTCTGCAACAGTCTCTATGAAGAGACAAAACTGGTGAGTTTAGTTTAAATTGGTTTTATTTCAATCAATGGTAATTGGACATGATAGGTGGATTCTAGGAAAATTTTAAACGGTGTAATTCCACTGTGCCACATAATTTTTCCGATAACAAATCCCAACAATTTCAACATACACAGCTTATCATCACACATAGCTATTTTTCTCCTCCTGTCAATATCAAAAAGAGGGTAAGCATTCATTAGCAAAAAGCATATAGGATTTAGAAAAGCCATAGCAGTACAAATAGAATAGATAACAAGCACTCGTTATCATATTTTGATCCAGTGATCAAAATACAACAAAATACCAATAAATAAGTCCAAAAAATATAGTAAAGAGATCCTAGTTACTACATTATATTGAATATAACATAAATAAGGTAGAGTACTTTAAGGGCTTCTTCAAAAGATATGTAGAAATAAGAATTAAGAGCTGGAGAGGCTAACTGCTACCACAATGCCTTCTTATACTAGAATATGTCTACATCAAGAAGTTGGGTGGATCAAACCTGATTTATGGCATAGTTGAAGGAGGAGGACTACTGTAGATTTTGGACATCATGTAGTGCATGGATTCCACCTGATTTGCCAGATGCCTCATCTCACCAGTCACCTTAGTCAAGGTCTCCTCTTGGTATTGAGTAATTTCTATGATTTTATTCTACAATGTCAAGATCTGTTGCTACATCTGTTTGATTTTTGTTGGAACTTGCTAGAAAATCTCTAAACTCATCATGGTCTGTGCTATCTTTAAGACTACAGAGAGGAATCCATGGTAAAGGCTGTGGTTCTTAAAGGTCATGGATTAAGGTGGTATGAACAAGATGAAATTTTTATGGCATTTCTGATGGATTTTCATATGGATTTGCTGAAGGAGCTATTGGTGGAGTATGAGTTGCTTGGCAGTGTTCATTGGAGTAGGTAAGGATTAGGGCTGGGCACAGTTCTGTCCAATCTGGGAATTTAGAAATCTCCAGAATTGGATTGGAGAAATAAATCTCCAAAACTATATTGTTCCAAAAATTTTAGTCCAGTCCAGTTCGGGTATTCGGAGATTCGGTTCTGGTCCTATCCGGTTATGGAGTCTGGGGATTCAGTCTAGTCCAATCCAAATATAAAAAATAAATCCTAAAAATAAAAAAAAAAAACACAGATATTTTCTTATACAATTCCAACTAAAAAATATAAATTCTAATAATATCTATCAAAATATTCTAAATTAAGTTGATTCAGTGGTTATAAATATTATAAATTATTATTTTCAGTATATTATAAAATTTTAATATTAAATAATCTCTTCATATATGAAACATAAATTTAATACTAATAAATTCTCGGTTTTATCAGTCCGGTCCTCGGTCCAGTCCAATTCAATCCAGTCCTCGTTCCGGTCTTGGATAAATTACTGTCTAGTCTAGTCTAGTTCTTTTTTTGAAAAAAGTCAACAGTTCGGTCTAATTCTAGATCTTTTTCCTCAGATATTTGGTCCTGTCCAATATATCCAGTTCTTATGCCCAGCCCTAGTAGGGATGGAAATTCAATTTGTAGAGGTTGAGGTTGGTAAAGAGATGAAGTGTGTTGCTGGGCCATTTTAGGAAAGCCTGGATAAAGGCAGTAAACAGGAGAAAGATCAACAAATCTAGTGTAGAAGACTGAGGAATTGATTCTACCTTCAAAGATCTTACAATGAATACATTGCCTCCTAGACTTTTGAAGGAGTTAATAATAAGTGATGAAGGTGGAGTGGATGCAGATAGAGTAAAGATAGAAGAAGCCATGTTATTTACTGGCAGAGTAAGCAGACTTGCCTCAACTTCTTCAGTGGAAAAGAAATAGGAATGAAGGATTTTATACAACTCATCTAGAGTATCAAAAATGTCATTTTTAGCCAAAGGGGGGTCCACTTCTCAAGGTTTGTCTCTGCTGATTTCGACAAGTGCCTCTTATACAAGTCTTTCTATGCTTCTAAATTGGTGAGAGGTTTCATCCTCCTAGTAAACTTAATCAAAAGCATCATTTAAGTTTTGGCTTGTTCCATGAAAGTGATTTCATCTTAGATCAGGTTAAAAATCAGCCTCATTCTCTTTTCTCTTCTCACTACTAGCATCAACTTCTATTCCACAATCAGGAATTTCCTTATTTTCATAATCATGACCAATGTCACCAATCTCATCTTCATTTTCTTTAAGATCATCATAAGATTGTTCATAGCTGAGAGGTTTAGTGGGAAGCTAGGTCTTGTGCCTATTCATTCTAATGGTTTTCTTAATGTTCATTTCATTTAGGATGGATTTGGATCCTACAGAAGAGGGCAGGTGATTTTCTATGGAAATGTTGTAGTATTGGAAGAATTTTGTAAGAAACATTCCATAGGGGAGGGCAGAAGTACACCTAATATTGGTCATGTAGTTTATCATGATCCAAAGGAGATTGATTTCCTCTTATTGATCAAGTGCCACATAAAGCATATTTCAGACCCATCCATAGTGGCGAAGCTAGAAGCTTAGGGCACAAAAAACATGGAATTAAGCAATTGAAGGGTCCTATAAATGCCATTCAAATATCCCAAATCTAAACGAAATGTAGGAACTTATGTCAAGTATGTTGAAATACATTCTAGCAAAGCTCTCAAAATTTTAATCTCCAAAAACCTATATATCAGCATATCTATTGATTTTAGCACCAGTTCTTGGCAGATTCAAGATTTTGGCAAACACTTTTTCATTTACAGGAAATACTTTCCCTCTTGTGGTCACTTCAAACTGCATATTACCAATATCTGTGAAGGTTCCATAGAACTCAGACATAAGTGATAGATACATTAGTTCATTTGTTTTCATGAATTCTTCCCAACCATGAAATCTACACCATTCAGTGAAAAGGAAATCATCCCTTCCAATGTATGCCCAATCTATCCTTCTACAGGCAATTTTATGAGTTTTTCTTCTATGTCGAGAAGATATCAACTCTTTTGCCGTGGTTCTGCCCTTTATTTTTTCTGATGAAGCATAATCAGACAATTTTTCTCTTTGTCGCTTTCAAGAGGTACCACTCTCCATTATTGGTGCTTGTTTTTGTTTCAATTTTGAGGCTCTTTTTTTTTAACTCCTTGCTTCTTCATTTTTAAAATTTGTCTCTTTTTCAGAATGAAAGGATGAAGATTTGGTGGAGGGAAGAGATCAATGGAGACTGTCTTTCTACCTCTCTTCCTTTTATTATGGTGCCATAATTTTCTGACAGTTGAGGAAAATTTGAATTGGCAAATGCTATTGTTTCTTTTGTTTCTCTTTTTGTTAAAGCTAGAAAAGGAAATTCTTTTTGTTGTTAATTTTTAATCTGAAAATAGACTTGAGCCTGAGTAATAAGTTTTAGGCCAAAAAAAAATACTTAAGCCTGATAAGGCTTTGGGCCTTTTTTTTTTTTTTTTTTGTAAAGTTTGGGCCGATAGTGAACAAAGGATTTATTAGCCCAAAAAGATTGAATAATTTTGGCTTAGTAAGGAATATTTTGAATTTTAAAATAAATGGATAAATGACTTGATTTATTTTAGATTCAATTTTTTTAAATTAATAGATAAATGACCTATTAATTTATTTTTGCATAAAATAATGAATAGAATGCTCATTATTTTAATTGCAAATTAACAAGTAGATGACTTATTTATTTAATCAAAGAGGCATAATTAACCCAAATATGTGGAATGTGGATTAATTTACAAAGAAATCCATATCTATGTATATCTTATAAATTGATACCTAAATACTTTAAGATGTATTAGGCACAATAAATACATAAATATGAAACTATTTATTTTCAATAGGATTGCTTATTCCTATTTCTCTCTTTAATTGATTGAATCTTTCTTCATTGAGAAGTTTTGTAAAAATATCTGCAATTTTTTTTTTCGTAGGAACAAATAGCAAATAGATATCTCCTTTCTGAACATGATCTCTGATAAAATAATGTTTGATATTTATATGCTTTGTTTTTGAATGTTGAATTGGATTCTTTGTTATATCACATCTTATAAGGATATGATCATACTTTAACCCATAGTATTCTAGGTGTTACTTCATCTATAGTATATGTGCTACATAGTGGCTTACAGATAAATTCAGCTTTTATTGTTGATGTTGCTACTGAAGTTTGTTTCTTGCTTGACCGTGAGACTAATGCTTATCCTAGAAATTGACAAGTACCAGATGAACTGTTTCTTTTTAATTTGCATCCAGCATAGTTAGCATCACTGTACCAATAAGATCAAAATTTCTGCACTTTGGTACCAAATTCCAATTTCTAGAGTACCATTTAAGTACTTGAAAATTCTTTTAACCGCACTTAGATGTGACTCTTAGGGTTAGTCTGAAATTTTGAGCACAAACAGACATTAAATTGAATATCTGGACTACTGGTAGTTAAATAGAGTAGAGACCCAATCATACATCGATATAATTTGGTATCTACATTTGTACCTCTCATCATTGTCTAGTGAAATTGCAGTATTCATTGGTGAATTCATTGATTTGAAATTTTCTGATTAATACTTTTTAATGAGCTTTTTGGTATTTTTTTTTACATATAATTGTTCCTTTCTTTCTTTGTTTAATTTGAAAACTGAGAAAGAAGGTTAATTCACTCATCATTGACATCTCAAGTGTTTTGCCTATTTCTTGTGAAAACTTCTTGCATAACAACTCATTAGTAGAACCAAATATAATATCCTCTATGTAAATTTGCACAATAATATATGGTTATTAATATGCTTAATAAACAAAGTAGTGTCAACGTTACCTCGAGTAAACCCTTTTGCAAATAAGAAGGCACTTAACCTTTTATACCAAGCTCTTGGTGCTTGTTTTAATCCATATAGAGCCTTGGTTAGTTTATAGACATACTCAAGATGATGACAATCCTTAAATCCAGGTACTTGCTTTACATAAAATTTTTCATTGATGTAGTCATTTAGAAATGCACTCTTCACATCCATTTGATAGAGTTTAAAATCTTTTTAACATGTAAATACACACAACATTCTAATGGCTTCTAATCTTGCCATCATAGCAATATCTCATCATAGTCTATTCCTTCTTGTTGGCTGTACCTTTGTGCAAGTAGTCTGACTTTGTTTCCGATAACTTTTCCAGACTCATTAAGTTTTTTTCTGAAAACCTATTTGGTTTCAATAATTGTTTGATCTTTTGCTTTAGGAACAAGTTCCCATTCATTGTTTCTTTTGAATTGATCAAGCTCTTCTTGCATAGCAATCATCCAACTTTCTTCATTTTCAGCTTTCTTGAAATTTTTAGGTTCTACTTCAAAAACAAATGCAGTATTGTCAAAGTACTCTCTCAATTGATTTCTTATCATCACTCTTTCTGATGGATTGTCAATAATATTGTCTTTTGAGTGATATTTGTGATATCTGAATTCCTTTGGTAGATCAAGATGTTGATTTTTTTGCTTTTGCAATTGTTGTATATCCTGCTCATCTTGATCACCATTATTATCCATTTTATATAGAGTATGATCAATGTTGTTTTTATTTTCAACCTATGACTCAAATATATCAATAGTATCCTCAAACTTTTCTTTACCTAGGAGAGGGTCAATTTCTTCAAAGACTACATGCATGGACTCATCTATGGTAATAGTTCTTTTATTAAAAACTCTATATGCTTTGCTATGTGATGACTATTCCAAGAAAATACCTTTGACTGATTTAAAATGGAACTTGCTAAGATATTCCTTGCTGTTGAAAATAAAACACTTACAACTAAATGACTGAAAATAATTGATATTAGGTTGTCGATTATTCCATAACTAATATGGTGTTTTCTTTATGACGGGTCTTATTAAAGCTTTATTTAGAATATAGCATGCTGTATTCATAGCTTTAACCAAAAAATATTTTGGTAAATTATTTTTATTTAGCATCATTCTAGTCATCTCTTCAAGAGTTCAATTTTTCATTTCTACTACACCATTTTGTTGAGGAGCCCTTGGTACTGAGAAATTGTGGGAAATACTATGTTTATTGTAAAACATTTCAAAAAGGCAATTTTCAAATTCTTTTCCATGATCACTTCTAACAGAAACAATATAAGTGTTTTTCAAATTTTGAAGCTTCTTATAAAGACTTGAAAACTTTTCAAAAACTTCATATTTTTGACTTAAAAATAGTGTCCATAAATTGAAATTGATCTTTGGTAATCCATTGACTAAATCTTTTTCTAAAAGTTTTAAAATCAAATGTATATTTGTATGTGCTAAGCTACAATGCCATAGTTAACTTTCTTCCTCTTGTAAAATTAAGCATTGATCATACATAAGACTACTTGAATTCAAAAGATAAATATTAGCAACTCTAAGAACAACAAGTAAAGTCTTACCATCTGTATCAACAATTTCATATTTCTTTGAATCAAAGATTACCTTTCAGTTGTTATCGCACAGTTGTTTGACACTTAATAAGTTGTATTTTAATGCATCTACTAATAATATTTCATCAATGCATGGATTATTATTGATTTTTTCTTTACCAATGATTTGACCTTCCTTTTTATCTCTGAATTTCACAATTCCTCCCTTTACTTGTCTAAGAGTGTTAAAATACTTGCTATCACCAGTCATATGCCTTGAACATCCACTATCA
This sequence comes from Euphorbia tirucalli, assembly GCA_039660915.1. Taxonomy (NCBI): domain Eukaryota; kingdom Viridiplantae; phylum Streptophyta; class Magnoliopsida; order Malpighiales; family Euphorbiaceae; genus Euphorbia; species Euphorbia tirucalli. The sequence goes on along the minus strand of CM077639.1, from coordinate 54,357,925 downwards.
ATATACTAATTTTACTTTCCAATGGTGTTCTTTAGGCATACCCGCAAGACAAATTACGTAGCCTGAGGTACCAAAACAAAATTGGGCCCAGTCTTGTTAGAACTTTTTTTATTCCTTTACTTTAGGAATCCACATTATTTTTCCATAAAAACCTTTTCAAAATTTACATTCACCAATAACATGCCCTATATGATTGCAATAGTAGCATGTAGCTTTCCTTTGTTGCTTGTGTGAATATTGATGCAGGCGACGTGACTTGGTAGCAAGGTTTCTATATTTGTGAAAAGAGCCAAGGTTAGATTTTTGATGTGAGTGTTTAGGAACATAACAATGTCTTGATGATGACCTATAGTTGAATGGGTAATTTTTGAAGTTTGTTATAAGTCTAGAAGAGTTCTTGAAGTATGTCCTTTGATTAGGAAGCACAGAAGGTTGTGACAAATGTGAACACTTTCTTTCGTTTTGTACAGAAGGCTGTAACAAATTTGAACTCTTCCTTCTGTCGTATATAGAGGGTTGTATTCTTTTGTTTCTCTTATTTATGGGGTTTGTAGCCTTTTTGTGATTGTTTGTACAAAGGACTATATATGACTAATCTTCAATTTTGTTGTTTGTACAGAGGGCTATATATATTGCTTTGTAGATGGAAAACTTTTCTTTTGTATGAAAGATGAGAGGTTAGATGTGGTAAGTATTTAGGGAGTTTCAACAAGTATTCTTTGATTTGTTTGGTAACCAATTCTTGATCTACCATTTAGATTTTTCTAGGCATCCAATATCATATTCAGCATATTTTCTTCGTGTGTGAGAGTAGGTATACTTTGATTTTTTTGGTAACCAATTCCTTATCTACCATTTAGATTTTTCTAGGTATCCAAGATCATATTCAATATATTTTCTTCATGTGTGAATTTGTTAAAATTACTATTCAGCTTTTCATACTTTTTTTCTATACATGATACTTTGTTTATTAATCAAAGATTAGTATCCTCTAAAAAATTTATTTGTTTCTTAACTCAAGATTTTTTAATTCTTTCTCAGAACTTTTTCTCTTATATTCCTTGAGTTTTGAACTAGTTTCTTGTAAAAATATCATGAACCTTAAAATATGCTTGAATGAGATCTTTATGAGATAGAGAAGTTAGGATTACCTCATCTTCAACATCTTTTTCTTCTATTTGTTCCTTTGATGAAGTTTCTTTATGATCATCTGCCATGAAACAAATTTGAGCATTGCCTTTTGTTTCTTCATCATTAGAAGAGGAATCTCCACTTCCACTCCAAGTTGCTGTCATTGCTTTTTGTCCTTTTTTGAATTTGCTTTTGAGCTTTGAACATTCGGCTTTGAAGTGCTCGAGTTTGTTACATTCAAAGCACATAGTGGAGGATTGTGAATCTTTCTTGACTCTATCTACCCTGTTGCTTTTGAAGGTTCTTTCGAATGGTTTCTTATCTTTATTCTTCTTTTTCAAAACTTTTTGAATTTCTTAACAAGGCTTCTTCCTCATCATCAATGTCTTCATCATCACTACTTGATTCGTCATCAATTTCTTCAACTTTAGAGCTCACAGCTTGTAGTTAGGGTTGTCAATAGGTATGCAAGGGCCTACCCAACGCAGACGGGGATTCCCTGTTTAGGATCCCCGCTGGACGGGGAAGGGGATAAATTTGTCCCTGAATGCTAAACGGGGACGAGAATGAGATTAACTCTCCCTGCCTCTCAGGCCCCCATCCCTGTCCCTATTTAGTTCCTGCGGGGATCTCGGACAATATCCCCGTTAAATCCCCATTAAAATCTCACTTCTAATTATATTTTTATTATTATATATATAGTTATATATTCATCTGTTGGGATTTTTCACCGGAAATCAACCGATAAAGCGGAAACATGCGTTGATTTCCTCGAATCCGTGCCCAGGAGCAATTGATGTGGGATTTTAAAACAACAAAACAAAATTAAATAAATTGAGATTCTCACCAGAAAATCTCTTTAAGAGATGGCTGCAGAAACCGAAACTGATTCCCTCCACTCTCACGTACATGAAAGCCTATCGAGTTGAACCCATGCTAGCGGCGGATCAAAAGAGAAGAGGAAGAATCCCTTAGCCATGGTTGAAAATTTCAGCTCCCTATAACCATTATGGCTAAAATTCCACTTAAGGAAAATCTACCTTTTAGCTTTAAATCATGGCCTTTCTTATTGGGTGATTTAACTTTGTTTCTATAAATGGAATTAATTCCATAATTCCATAAATCCTAATTAATTAATAAGGTTTAATTCCTAATCAACTCTAATTTAATTTCTATGCATATATTTATATAATACCATACTATATAAGATACATGTCATTTAAATTAAATAGATTTGCCAATTGGAATTAACCCAACAAATTAATTTATGATTTGACTAGAAACAAATACATATAAACCTATATATTTATTAAATTTCCACCATGAAATTTATTCACAAGTTAATTTATTTAAATCAACTTTGTGCAACCTAATAAAATATAAATATATGTCAATTAAATTATATTGACCAATCCAATTGATCTTTAATTTAATTGATTAATATTTATCTCTTCAATTAGTATACTCCAAGTATACAGGTGATCCGACTAGTTCGAACTCAGACATTCTATGTGTACGATCCTGTGGGCCCATCTTTATGTTGGCAGTGCGCCTTTGGCCCATAGACTGCAGGTGGGCTCTAGCAAGCCACTACAGCCCCCAATTAAGGCGGAGATAGCAATCCGACTATGATCGTAACCCTGTAGTTTAAACTTGTACATCCCATGTCATTAATATCGGTGTCCAACACAGAGGCATGGATTGATCACCCTCTTTTATGTCCGGACATTTACTTGATCTCGAATGAACTGATGCTTACAAACAAGTTCCAACTTGATTGGGTGTGGCCACACTCTTAGCAGCTGCATTCATCAAGAGGCTAGTGATATCTTCTCAGTGGACTACTGAGTGACATTCCCTTCTGCATATCCATAGCACTGCCATGTTCACTGACATACCCGAACGTACCCATAATTGGCCCCCTTTTACAGGCCTTTTAGGCGTACACCAAAGTATGCCACTTCACATGCAGCACCATCATATGGTTAGGTCAAAGGATCCATACAAGTACTACACGAGAATCACTTGTGATACTTTACCATATGAATTTCTCGTTTAGTGGATCTATCTAGTACCATGCCCCTTTTGCATGTACCCATTAACTTGGTTGACATCCCATGTCCAATGGCTGGTAAGACACCGCCATACAACCAAGCTAATGATAGTCTCTAGTTCCATTCATTCCCATGATTGGAACAGACTATGGATCTCTTTATGGTCATATCGTTTTCCCTATCCATGGTCTTACTACCAAGTGCATGACACTTGTTAACATGGATATGGATATGTCCACTGGATACTCTATTTAAAACATAGCACAAGATATAAAATAAATAGATTGATTGTCTTTATTTAATGACACAAAACTGTATAATACATGAATCCAATAAATGTACAATACAAATACAAGGACCAATGCCTCGGGACTAGGGCACATCCAACATCATCTTATATAAATAATTAAATTTTGTAATACTAAAATAAAATTAAAACTAAGGTTTTTATGTTGATTGTTTAATGCACTTATGGATTTAATTAAGTATTTATTTAGATTATGGATGTTTGTCAATATTATGTTGAACTTCAAAAAACCATGGCTTTGAAATTGAATTTTACTTATTTTTTTTTAAATTGTCTTCATAGGGACGGAGATTCCCGTAGGGAACCCATTACAAGACTAGGGATGGGGATTAAAATTATCCCCGTTTGCTAAATGGGGATAGGGATAGGGATTCCTGCCTAGCCAGGAAACAAGGATGGGATTGTCAATTTCTACACCACCCCGTCCCATCCACATCCTTACTTATAGTGTAATAGATCTTTTCTTCTCGGTATATTCACGATCGCTGGTGGATTTTATCTCCATTGCATAGGTAAGTAATGACCCAACGAATTCATCATATGAGTAAGAACATAAATCCTTTAATCCTTCTATTGCTGTGATCTTTGAATCCCATCTTGATGGCATTGTTTTGATGAATTTTTTGATCAACTCTTTGTTTGTCTAGTTCTTGCCGAGATTCTTTAATTTGTTCACAATAAGCTTGAATCTTGTGTTGATATCTAATATAGATTCTTTAGGCTCTACTTTGAACAACTCATATTCTGTGATGTAAAGATTAAATTTTCCATCTTTAACTTGCACTTGAAGAAATATTAGAATTAGTAGCAAAAAAAATTAGCAGCAAAATGAATTTTGCTGCTAAAGAGCATATTTAGCTACAAAATCTAAAAGTTGCTGCCAAAAAACCCATTTAGCAGTAAAATTATATCAATTTTTTTGTTACAAATATCTATGGTCACAACTTTATAGTATCAACTTGCAACAACTATTTTATTGTTGCTAAAAAGAGCATTTAGCAGTAATATCCAAAAGTTGCAACCAAAAAGCACATTTAGCAGCAATAAAGTAGTTGTCGCATGTTGTTGCTACAAAGTTTTGACTGTAGATATTTGCAACAAAAAAATTGATATAATTTTTCTGCTAAATGTGTTTTTTTTTTTCATCAACTTTTAGATTTTGCTGCTAAATGTGCTTTTTGGCAACGGAATTCATTTTGCTGCTAAATCTAGCATTTGTAATGTTGCTTAGTTCCTTCATAAGTCGTCTCGAGTTTGTCCCATATCTCTTTGACTATTATGCAACCTGAAACATGAATGAATTCATTAATATATAAAGCACATTACAATAAATTATTAGCTTTAGAGTTTGAGGTACTTTATTCCAATCAAGACCATTATATTCTGTCAACAATCTTAGTTGGAATATTATGTCCTTCCTTGACAATTCTCCAGACTTGAATATCCGTAGATTGTAAAAATATCATCATTCTATTTTTCCAGAAACTATAATTGTCTCTATGAAATAGAGAATGTTTGTTGATTGAATGACCTTCTGGTATAAAACCATTTTTTACTTCCAAAAGTACTAGCCATTTCAGATCACTCAAAGGATGTTGGTCCTTTTGGGCAAGTGCTAGGATCTGATACCAATTGTTGGCCCTAAAATAAGCTAGAGACACACTAGAGGGGGTGAATAATGTGTAAAATAGAATTAGAGATTCTTTTATAAACTTTTTCTGTAAAAACAATTTTGCCTAATAATACAAGTTTTACTAAAAATGAGGAATTAAATAATTTATAAAATTTGTGAATATAATCGCTTGATGAGATTAAATAATATCTCTAAATACTACTAGTGCTATTAATTTAAATATTCAAAATGTAAATAGCAATAAGTAAAAAGTATAGGGATATAGATATTGGAGACACAACAATTTATACAGGTTCGGTCCCACCGACCTACTCCTGTCTCCAAGCCTACCGCTTGAAATTTTCCACTAGTGATTCCTTTACGGGCAGGAACCAAGCCTATGATTTTTTCACTGGCAAAAATCAAGCATAATGTTACTTTTTACGAGTTCAAGTAACAAACTTAATACTTTTCTAGGCAAAGTATCAAAATCTCTATTAACACTTTTTACAAGCTCAAGTGTCAAACTTGTAAGTGTTGTTTTATAGCTCAACAACAACTATCTTGGTCCTTTTCTCATGCTCAAACACCAAACTTTTACAACTATTGTTTTCAAGCTTAATAACTAAACTATCACCACACTTTTTAAGCTCAAGTGTGAAAACTTTATAATGCTTTGCTGAAATCACCACAACAAAGCTTCCCCTCACACAAAACCCTTTGTGTGAATTATAATTCCCTTTGATTAAATCAATTTGTTTGAGAATTGATAAAGACTAATTCTTTGAATATCTCTTTAAAGACTTATGTTGGAAAAGACATTCAATTATATGCTTGTATTGTGATTTTGCTAATTGTCTTCTCCACTTGTGAATGATATATTTGCTTTCTATTTATAGGTGAAGGAGCAAATATAGCTGTTACTCACAAGCAAGGTTGGAGCTCTTTCTTCAAAACTGTCTAGGACTCTATTAGCCTCTATGAATGCCAATTTGAATTATTATAGCCTTCTATGGAAGCTGTTTATGTAATATAAACCCTCATATGTATTTAGATTTTCCTATAGCCTTCCATTGGTGGTCATTTTATTATATATAGCCTCATATCAATAATTGTTATAGAGCACAATCTCTTGTTGGTGACCAATATATAATGCATAGCTTCCTATAAATAACTGTTATAGAGCACAACCTCTTGTTGGTGGCCGCTATACATTACATAGCCTCTTATAGGTGTATGACTGCAAGAATATTTTTGTAGCTCTAAACATAATATCCTTTTATGGACCATAGTAATCTTTTCTTTGTCTTTAATGTTTGTATGTCTTCATGTTAATAATATTATACCCTTTGTAATTGAATTAAGATTTTGGTTTATTCTTAATTGCATCACTTGAATATATATTATTCTTCCTTTCTTTATTTCTTTTGACTTTAATAATTTAACGTCATTATAATATATCTTATGTAATCTTAAATTAATACCCCTTAGAACTTTGAAAGTGTCTTATTATCCCCTTGAACTTCCAAAAAATGACCCACTTTACCGCTTGAGTATGATATGGCATGGGAAGTGGTTCCTAAACAAAATCAGGTGAGTTAAATGACTATGATCAGAATAAAAAATTTATTAAAAAAAATTTATAAAAAAACCCTTATCATCGTCTTTAACTTGTCTCACCCTCATTTTTTTTCCATCACGCATTAAAATCTTTGTTTGATCCATAACTCGTCCATCTACAGCCTTGAACTGTCACCCCCATCTGCCTTTGATATTCCTTCACCTCACTCCGTCAATTGTTCCTACCTCCTCTTTGTGACTTTTTCTTCTCTGAGATTGATTTTTTTCTTTGTTGATGAGATTGTTGCTACCATTGGCGGAGTTATGGGAGAGAAGAAATTAAGGAGGTTTCATATTACTCCTTTTTACTTGACTGGTGGATCTCGATCTAATTGGGTCATGTGCGAGTCATGCTTGAATTCTCAGCAAGATTTTTTTAGGTTTTTTGTGCGAGTCTTAATTGCTTGAATATGTGTTTGGTTTTATTGATGATTTGGTATATGAAATTTACTTTATCTTCTTCATTAATTTAATTTTTGTGAATTTGAATTTGTTTTTAATTTCTACTACTAATTTATTGGTTTCATAATTATTTTCAATTTTCTGATGCTGTGTTTGAACGTTCTTTAGCTATTTCATCAAAGAAGAGGATGTTGTGTTTAAATTGTTCTCTACCTATTTTCAATTTTTTTGCTGCTATTTTGTTTTCAAAATCGAAGTCTCGAAGATGAAGAAGAAGCTGGACAAAAAAAGTCTTCGATTTCAATACATTTTTTAATAATAATTGTTGCTGCCACTTGTTAAGTTACGATAGGTTGTTATATGGTTTGGCTTTTCAAACTTGACACATGGCAATAAGTATATTACAAAATCCTCACTTGGTCTAGTTTAGTCTATTGAAGGGGGTAAAGTGGATTGGTTTTGCCAAGTTCAGAGTGTCAATAAGACACTTTCAAAGTTCAAAGGGACATTAGGCGCTTTTGATCAAGTTCAGAGGGGTCCATATGTATTCGACCTTATTTATCATTATTATTCCCTTCTTTCATTTTTAATACTATTATCATCAAAACTTGATTCAACAACAAGAAATCCTAAAAAGACAAACATCTTATCCTCCTATTTAGGCGAGAAGCATTTTCTCTAGAGAAATAAATGAGATAACCAATAAATGATTGACACATGGTAGCAAGGGGGCAAACTAGATTATTTTTTCAAAGTTCAAAGGGGTAGTCAGACACTTTGAAAGTTCAGGGGACATTAGGTACTTTTGACTAAGTTCAGGGGGGTCTAGATGTATTTGGCCTAATAATAATAAACTGTGGGCTAACGGTTTGTATAAGTGATGAATATATTAATATGATCAATGCAAGTAAGTAAATGTGCCGTTAGCATATTAATTGATTCTTCTGTAATTGATTTTAGCGACAAAAGTTCACTGCAGTGGTGTCTAATTAGGTGAAAAATGCTTTGCAATTTCACATATGAGGTGGTTCGGGAACAAATCAAGTTGAAGCTGATAGGTCTGTAACGGTTCAATTCTAAAAGTGGTGTCACTGAGGTAAAAGGCCTAAATAAAAAGCGGCCATGAAAGATAGCGATGGGTAAAAATAAACTAAATTTCACATCAAAAGTGGATAATCAACTTATAAAAAGTGTTTCCAATGAATTTTGACTCATTTTAAAGGAGAAAAGAAATTGCCATAATGGAAAATATGTATATGATATTAAAAACAATTTGTTTGAATATATATTTATATGCCAATTCAGTAACAAATAAAGAAAGCTTTGGTTATGTTGACATCATATATTTGTATTGTTAAAAAGAAAAAAAAAAGAAAAAAAGGAACTCAAAGCTATGTTGCAAACCTCAACACTTGCTAATTTTCATTTTATTGATTTACTTTATTATTATTTTAATTTTGATTCCGTACAAACCACACAATTACACCCCTCGTATGCATATTGCGTATTACATCTTGGAAATTTAATTTTTGATTCTATTTCGCTTGCTTTTTTTATTATATAGTTTCAGCTTTACATTAATTATTATCCAATCAGAGGGGAGGGGATAAGGTGCAAAAATACCCCCAAAATTGTAGGTCTAAGGGGTACCAGTCATTGCAGTTCAGGAGCTAAGGGCAGCTGCTGTTGCTAAAAGAGATGTTGGGTTTAATGAATAGTTATGAGAAGTTATAACCCGCATGGAAAAGGGCAGGACAAGGAAAAGGGGTTTATTCCCACTTGGTTCCGATGTGGAGTGATTCTAGGGGATTCCAATGGACCCTTAATTTGACTTAAAATTGCAATGGCTGGTTTGGTATGTTTTATGCCTATGATTGCTATATTTCAAAGCTTTGTACTCACCATAAGAGAGCATTTTTGCACCTTATCCCTATCCAATCATGAATAAGACTCCATCTATTTAGTCATTCTATCGTAGAATTAAATTCTACCCAATACATTATATAATTCTTTTGAGTGAGAAATACATACCAAGAAAATAGATTGCAATACAGCTTAAAATAAAAATTTGATAATCAATGCAAATCATCATTTTTCGTTGTTGAATTTTATATGATTAATGGTAAATATACAATTAGTTATCAAACATATATTATTTTCACATAAACCTCTTATAGATTTCTAAGTGAATCTTTTAATTCGCAAGCAAAAAGACGAAATCGCAAAGTCAGATTGATTGATGTTGGATTTTTGGTTTTTTTGTGTTCTTAGGCACAAAACATTAGATGAAAGAGAGAATGAAAAAGACACCCTTTCACTTTCAAGCCCTCCTTTTCATACTCCAAAAAATAATTGCACTTAGTTAACTAATTATATGGGTCGAGTCTCATCAAGGGTGATCTGGTTCCAACAAGGGCGATCAACTCAATACTTTTTATAATTATTTTCATCACAATAGAAAAATATAATTGGTTAATCAATAAATACATCATTAGTAATGTGACATTTAAAGCCATTGTATGATCTTCTCTTTTCTCGAATCTCACAACCTTAATTTAATATATTTTTCATACCCTTTTGGCTTTACTCTAAGATTACAAACATTAAACTAAGATTTGAGAGGCATATTAGAGTAATAAGAGTATTATCATAATTAAGATTCACTTTAAATCTCAAGGTCTCACACACTGTTAAATTTGAGATTTTTACTTTAATTACCAATTGTAGTTAATATTTCTACACACGTGACATTACATTCTATGGCATTTTCTCTGTTTTAATGGAATGCATGCCTTTCATTTATTTTATTAAGTGTCATACAAATTTTTAGTTCAAGTACACATAATATCTAACTTGAGTTCACTTCATACTTTATACTTCACAAGATACTTTATGCTTCACTAGAATTGAGATCCGGTGATTAAATAGATCATTTTGATGACCAGATAAAATATTCATCACAATATGTCACTAGCTATATAAAGAAAAGAAGTAGTTCTACACTTTCAAATGTATGCGAAGATTGATTACTTAAACTTGGGTCTCTATTATCACATAAATTACAAGTTTTAATTGTTTCCTTTTTGCTTTTAACCCAAAAAAAAGTGAAGACAGCTTCCCTTATGAGAGGGCAAGTCTCATATCTATCTGACATGCTTTTAAAATATATATTTATAACAAATATAAACATATGTCTCTTTCATGTATGTTGTACAATTAACGTATAATACTAAGACATAAATAATATTATTACTCAAATCATTAGTATTACTAACAAAATGTAAAGAGAAAACACAAATTTAAATGGTACATTTTAAAACATACGCAACCCTAATGATCTCACATGTCTATAATATGCATCTCTTGGCATAGACTTTGTAAATGGGCCTATAACCATATCATGTGTAGGTATATACTTTATGTTAATATATTTTTGGGCAATCATGTCTTTCACATAATGGAACTTGATATTTATATATTTTGTTTGTGCATGATATTTGAGATCATTCATATATGGTATTGTTATTTGACTATCACAAAGCTTTAACATTGGGTCAACAATAAAATTTATTACTCCCAAATGATCCATGAATTGCCTTAACCAAGCGACTTCTTGGCTAGAGGTTGAAAATGCAATATACACAACTTCCATTGAGTATAGGCTATGTATGATTATTTCTTGCTACTCAAAGATATGACACTATTATTTAGCAAGAAAACAAAACTAGAGATGGACTTTTCTTCCTCTAGATCTCCTTTATGATTAGCATTTGTAAAACCTTTTAAATGCAAATAATTGCTTTGGTAGCACAACGGGTAGTCAGTTGTTCCTTATAGATACCTTAATATCCTTTTTACTACTATCCATTTGTGCTTAATCAGGATTGCACTATTACCTACTTGACATTCCAACATCATAACAAATACCAAGCCTAGTGCACAATATAGCATACATAAGGCTTCTAATTGCACTTGAATAAGGAACATTACTTATTTGTTGCTTTTCTTATGGATTCTTAGGACATTACTTTTGGCTTAAAAGGATCACCTTCGTTATTAGGGTATCAATGGGTTTATTATCTTGCATATTGTACCACTCAAGTACTTTAATTATGTACAACTCATATGAAAGAGATAATAATTTCTTTAAACTAAGGATATATGCAGCTTCACCCATGTCTTTCATTTCAAAATGAGATGACAACTATCCCTTAATGTCATTCACTTGTTGTCATTTTTAGCTATAAGAATTTTTTTCCACATATAACAACAAGATCACGAACTTATCTTTTGATCTTTTTATATAAACATAGTGATATTGTTTAGTCATAGTGAAATTAAATGACATTAATGCATTGTGAAAGCAAATGTACCATTGTCTTGAAAACTACTTAAGAGAATAATTTTTTTTTTTTTTTGTTATTTTATAGAGTTTTTGTGTGTTTGGTATTTTGGAAAGAAAACTTCAATGTGTGGTTTTTTTTTTCTAAAAAGTCCTTGTGTAAAGTGTTGGTGTATGCCCTAGTCCCAAGATATTGTATCTCATTTGTATTGTACATTTTGGTTTATGTATATATTATACATTAGTTTGTTATTAATAAAGGCATAATTTATTTTATTAATTACTTGTGCAGTTAATGGTAACAAAGTATCCATTAATTTTGTTTGTACTTTTGATTGTCGAGAACGATAATAACTAAAAACTAGCATGTGGCTTGATTGTATGGTGGTGTCTTACCGACCATCGGATATGGATTGTCAATTAAGGACATAGGTACATGTTAGGTTACATGGTACTGGATCGATCTACTTTAAGAACACCACATGGTAGCTTTATCATAGGTGATTCTCATGTAGTACTTGTATAGAATCCTTAGACCTGATATTCCTATAGGTCTAGATGTGAGATCACATGCTTTGATGTACACCTAACAGGCCTGTAATAAGGTGCCAATTATAGGTACAATTGGGTATGCCAGTGATCATTGGGAGACTAATAGGGATGTGAAGGGATATGTTACTCTGTTAACTCAAAGCAGATATCACCAGCCCCTTGATTAGTAGGACTGATAAGAGTGTGGCCACACCCAAGTAAGAAATCAAAGGGTGATTACTTATTTGTGAACTTCAGTCTACTCGAAATCAAGGAATGTCCATGTAGCTATAGAGGGTGACATTGTCATGCCTCTTGTAGGACATTGATATCACTTGCAGAGGATGTATAAGTTACTACAGGGTTAATGTCTCGCATAAGATTGATGTCTTCGTCTTATTTAGGTGGTTGCAATGCTTTGCTAGAACCCACTTGAAGCTTATGGGCCTTAAGGTATTTGGCGCATTGCCAACACAAGACAAACCCACAGGATCGTACATAAAGATATCTAAATGAAATTGTCATGGACTTTATATTTATTGGTTATATATTGTATGGAGCTTTATGTTAATTTTATTTGTTGACTTTTTGGTAGAGTCAAATTAATATAATCAACTTAGCTAAACGACCCACTCTGGTCCCCTCAATCTTACGTGACAAGCAAATGTAATTCAAAAATAATAAGCGTGAACCTGATTCAAAAACCAAAAAAAAAAATAATAACAAAAGAATTAGGGGCGTGAACCTTACCCCCTCTTTTTCTGTAATTTTCAAATCCTGCAAATCTTCTTCTTGTTATTTAGTCATCAATTCTATTCCTATAAGCGGGCGATCCTCAAAAGACGGGCCTCGAGATCAGGCTGGGAAGAATTTTAATTAAGAGGGTTTTATGGTGAGAAAATAAACAAATTTGAATGCTCTCACTAAAGTCACAGGAGTGGCCACTTGGCTCAGCTCAACCGGGAAAATTGTGGTACAGCCGAGACGAATTACTAATCGCTATACCTTTAATCAAAGATTCAGGTTCGAACAACTCACCTATTTCTCTCGATTCAAAATGTATTTAATAGTTTATATCAATGCCTTTTATATTTTCTACAGTTGATTTTATGTTTATTTTATTTAGTCGATGCCCACACATGAGATACAAATGCTGAAAGTAATAAATAAATTCGGAAAGCAATAAATAAATTCAGGAAATCTAAAATATACAGAACGATCAAATGACTATCCTATGGGATACAATTGTATAAAAAGGGATTTGGGGTACAAATTTTGTCTATATACAAAATACCTAAAAATAAAAAGCTATGCATTCATCGAACCTAACATACATTTATCTACAAAATAAAGTTAGTACAGATAAAAATATACATGTAGGACTCACACAAACTCAGAATTGGAATTCAAGATAGCTCGGGACGTGAAATGGAAAAATCAAGAAATTTGATAAATTACCCAATTTGACCTGGAAAACATTTTGAAACACGGTTTTCAAAAAACTCGAGTTTCTATCGTTGAACTGATTTACAGAAAATTAATACAAAAATTAAATATATAATATAAATCTAAGTCAAAATGATATGCAAAGATGTGAAAAATTCACAAAAATTTAATTCTGGAATTAAAACTATAGCCGTGCGGGTATAGAAACAACAGCCGTACGACTTTGGTTTTAAATACTATAAAGAAATTACTAAAAATTTGAAATCACTTATTCTGAAATGAACTACAGCTGTACGGCTATAGTGCAACAGCTGTGTGAGTCTTGCAAACCCTACTGCTCTGGTTCGCTAGAAAGTAGAAAAACAGAGCGAAACCAAAATTGATGAAATGCACAACAAATCAACCCACACTACAACATATTAGATTAATAGCTACAAAAGTTAGCTATAAAAATAAAATTCATAGCTATTATACATTACTAGCCACAAAAATACGTCATTTATAGCTATTCATTTATTTTTGCTTTGACATAAATATAATGTAGCAATATGTCGTTTAATAGTTACAATATTTTAGCTATAAATAAAATATTGTAGTTAATTTTATTAACTAGCTACAATTTTTGTTTATACTTAGCAATGTTGACATCTAGTTACAAATTTTAGTCTTACATGGCAACATTAACTCCGTGAAAACTTATAGCTACAGTTCATACACCTATATGGCAATGGAAATTTAGTTTGATATGAATTTTCTCTGGGGTAGCTATATATATTATCATCCTCCATATAGGTTGACATAGAAATTTCATTCTACAAATATTTGATTAAATTCATAAAATCAAATATTTGTACAAGTTGATAAAAGTTAAGTCATACAACATAAGTCATACAACATATCAAATACGTATGATGGAGCATTCTAATCCTAATTCTTTATTTCATATTATTTGATCTAATAATAATAATAATAATAATAATAATAATAATAATAATAATAATAATAAATGGTTAAGAAGAAAAGGATAAGGTTGAAAAAACCTAAATTTGTTAAGAAAGTGCAACTTTATCTTTAATATACTAAATAGTTTACTAAGGCTATAACGTTGTGATTTAATGTCAATTTCATCTCTCACTAATGAAACTACGTGTTAATTTATTAATTATGTTGATATTTAGCCAAATCAACGTGTAATTATAATTACTAGACCAACCAACTGGCTGCTGAATTCATGTTGTTGCTGAATGAATTTTGAAACATTAATTCACTGAACTGGTTAGTTGATCGAAAGTTCAATGACAGATTTAATTGACACATGGCTAATCTTAAATTAGTTTGGCGATAAAAAAATGTTGATATTGTCTTACATTCTCAATCTCAATACATAGTTTTATTATTATTTTTTTAATTCTCATTCTTTTTAAAGGTGTAATGTTTAGTCTTAAGCAAATTCAAATTATGAACTTCTTATTTAAGAAAATTTTACAATTAGCAGTAGGACGTCACTAGTTATGCATGTTAATGCAGCTACATGGTTCTCCTAAAATATCAATATCCTATATGAAATAAGTTACAATAAGGTTTTGAATTAGAAAAGTTCTACACTAGTCCCGGATCGGACTGGTCTGGGACTAGTGTAGAACTATCATATAATTAATTGACTATATGTTAATAATTAATAAGAAATTTCAATAAAAAGTAATTAATTACAAATGAATCGTGATCAATATATATATATATATCAAATAATGATTTAATGATATAATTGACTATCATTTCATAATTTAAATATGATAATTATAATACAAGTATCATAACTTTATAAATCTCTTCATGAGATAATAGGATAAAATGACCATATTTTTAGCATAGTGGCGTCATCACTAACCGTCCATTCCCACAGCGCCATCTTAATCCCTTTTATTTAGTTTTTTTTTTTTCATCCTCAATTTTTACACTCTGCCTTTTTCATTCAACATGAAAGTAGCCTTTTTTTAGAGAATGAAGATCAGAGACGCAACTCACAAATGTTCTCGGATCCATCAAATATTAGCAGCAGGTGATAGAAGAGTGTGCGGGCTATAGATGAACTCCCTTTGATGACCACCTGAAGAATGTTATTGATTTTTTTTTTTTTTGTTGCGAAATCCCAGCCATATGTGGTGATGGAAACGGTGGTTTAGCTAGGTACATATTGTCATGATTTTTTGTTTTTCAAATTATCGATTAATTTTGAGTGAATTTATCTACTATGTAGTATATTGTCATTATTGAAGGGAAGTAAATGCACGGAGAACAAACTTGTGCGAAAATTTATTTTTTGTTATTTATGTTTTTATCTATATTTACTTTGTATTATTTGTGTTAATTGATTTTCCATGTATTTTTTGAATGGCTAATATTGTATAAATTTTTCCAATTCTTAACATTTTGTGAATTCATTTTGGATGCAGGAGGTTGGATATTATGGATGAATAAGGATATAGAGAATGAAGAACGAAACAATAACTAAAACAATTTGTACTTTTTTTTATTAAGATATGGGGAATTAAACATGGCTAAAGAATTGTCGTTTTTTTATTTTGTTTTGATTGAATGAGCTTATAAGCTTTTGTATTGTAACAGATTAATGAGTTTTAATTATTTAATATAAATTATGTATCTGTTGTTTTATTTATGCTTCATGTTTCTGGAGACAATTCCAATAATAAAAATGAAAAATCTGATTCTGATAATTAAATATTTTATAATGTTTTTAAAAAATTATAATTAAATATCAATAACTTTTATTTACACTACAAATAATTCTTTTCGTACAAATTACAATTTTATAAAATAACACAGAATATTATAATTAATAAATTTTTATAGCTACGCTTTTAATTGTTTTGTAGCTATATAGCTATAGTTAGTAAGTCACAAATGACTCTTTATATCGTAGCAATAAACGATATATTTAATTGTAGCTACATTTTACTTACTGTTGTGGCTATAAATATCAATAACTAGCTACGAATGACCTAACTTATGTAGCTAAGATATTAGCTAAGCGACTTCTTGCTACCACAAGTTATGAATTATTTTTTAGTAGCTAAATCAATTTACTATAGATGTTATTCATTTTAGTCACAATCTCGTGGCAATAAATGTATTTTGTTGTAGTGCCAGAAATCTGTAAAAGGTTTAATACCTCTCAGAATACCTTTTAGATATCTCTCCAGGGTTCAATTTAAGAGAAAATCGCTTCTTGAAGCTTGAATCCAGATTAAAATTAAACTTGAACTTTGAAACCAAGCTTTGAACTCCTCCAAATCTAGCTCCAAAATTCTCCAATTTCAGCAACCAAATAAGTCTCTAGAGGTTTAGGATCGGTTTGAATGATAAGTTTGTGACCAAATTTGAGGAATTTTATGGTTTTGATTCTAGAATTTGGGATTTTCAAGTTTGAGAATTTTGTGATTCTTGCTTTGTTTAATCTCCTTCTTTTTTTATGTTAATTATATTCTTGTTCTTGTTAATTTTCATTACAGAGGTCCCTTTGATCCAAATGTAATGCTGAGATTAGTGGAAAATTGTATGTCTCCCTTAAATCCAAACAGCTATCCATTTCATGCAACATTCTGGTGACGCATCAACAGCCGTGCAACTGTTGACACAATAGCAATGCTGCTCTTCTAATGGTCGTGCAGCTGTTATCATCAGTTCAACCTCAACTTTTCAAATTCTTATTGGTTTTAAGTTTCAAGTTCATTTAAATCTGAATCTTCGCTTCGCGAATCGACTCTCATAATGAATAATAAGGATAGATAAAATTCGGTATCATCATTGAGGTCGGGAAAATCCAGCGCTCATAACTCCAATTCTAATAATAATGGTCATTCCTTTACCAAAGACCAACGATCCCTTTAACATAAAAAAGACGAGGTATTTAATTATCCGACCAATGTTCGAGCCACCACTGTTACATGCGATGGATTGTGCCCTAGAATGATTATAGTGATAAGAGAGCTTGTGGCTGGACTGTGGGAATTGTATGGGGTGCGTTAGATTTATGGGATTGTGGCTGGGTATAGATCTGAAACTTTAAAGGGTGAGTTTTTATATTTCTAAACTTTAAAGATTGTTGAAATTATTGATGCCAATTATGGTTTTAATTAGGGAATTGGTTTCTAAATTTTGTTTAAGTTTTCTAATTATATGCATCTAAATTATCGGAATTGGTTTTGAGATTTTTTATTAATTTAAGAAGTTGGAAGAGAGATAGGGAAGAAGCTGTTATTGAAAGAGGGACTTTTTTGAAATTGTGTGAGTGATTTTTATGTAATTTTTGCAATAAGCGCCACGTTTCAAGTTTTGATTAGGTTGACTTTTTAAATATGAGACGTGGCAGACCATGAAGTCTACTCTCCCTTAGTTTGTCTGGTTAAGTCGGACACAAGGGGCAAAGTGGGTCGGTTTAGCCAAGTGAACGTTCCTTAAGTTGGAGGTAACAATAGACGATTGGTGCCAATTTTACAAGGTATCAGATGTCTCGGAACTGTAACAACAGGTAGAAATTTTTTTTAAATTTGGCATGAATAGTTATTATAACGATTTATTAAAATGCTTGGGATAATAACGATGTTTTTGTAGAGTCGCCACCAATCGAGTTTTGGTTCGATTGGATACCTTAAATAACCAGAGATAATATTTGGTTCGTTTGCTAATTACATGTAGGAAAGATAATAATCGCCTTACCCCGCCTATATTTGGTACTAAAAGGTCGTGAATTATTCTTGTGGGATGTATTTCTTTTATTTTTATTTATTTATTTATTATTATTATTTTTTTTTTTTTTTTTGTATCCATACACGAATGTAGAAAACCTACATATTAACTAGATATATGTTCATAAAGATACCTCACTTTAGTTAATTGTATTTATTTATACCCATAACATGGATATAAAAACCTATACAAATATTATATTTGTACTTAAATAAAATTTGTATTATATACACATATAATATATAATATAGATACGATAAATATACAAATATCTATATATGATTATGTAGGACATACGTCTATGATTGACGTAAAAAGTAATAAGGACTTTATACTACTTGCTATTAAAATAAATAACAAATTTAAAGCTCACTTGAAATAAAATTAGTGAATATTATAATTTTGATTACAAAAAGTAAGGTTAACTTTATCAATATAAATTAAACTTAAATTATATTCCACAACCATAGCATAGTTATGAAATTGAACTTTTAAAATTATACGTATACAAATTTATTTTGTGTGACTTATTTTACTCTAGAGATTTTTAAATTTCATAAACCCAAGTTTTTTTAATTAATTCCTAACAAGTGTACATGTATTAATATGAGAATTAAAAGTAATGCTAAAAATAAAAGGGATTAATTTTCCTGTTAGGCCTCAATTTATCTTTAACCCCTTTTTTTAGGCCCAAAACCCAAGCCTTGACCCAAACCAACCCAAGACCACTAACCAATGGTCTTTACCCATCATATATAAGCTAATCTTCCCTTCCAACCTTAAATCCCTTTTATTCACCGGCCGCCTCTCCCTTTTTCTCTTTTCACTCGTCTCACATCAGCGGCTCAAATTCCGGCGATCTTCCTCTAAACTAGCTCAATCTTGAATGCTGGCCTCTCCTTCTTCCTACGTCGATCTGACCTCTGTCTAGTACTGATATCTCACCGCCGTCCACCGTCACCTCAGTTGTCGCCGATCAACGGTACTGCTTTTTCCCTCTTTCTACGTTGCACTCTTCATTTTTTTCTGTCTGATTCACGCTCCTTTCTCAACAGATTTGGAGAGGCTAGATTGTACCGAGTCATCAGAGGCTCACCGGGAGCTGTCGTGACGGAACACCGTTGATGATGGACTTGAAGGTACTTTCTGACCGGTGATACTTTTCTTTTGGCTACTATAGTTTGTTTTTTCTGATGTTTTCTGGATTGTTGAATTATTTTTGGTGATTTAGGGTTAACATTTTCTTTACTTGATTTTTCTGGTGGAGATGCAGGCTTTGCTTTGTGGTTTTTTTTGAAATATTCTGAAGTATCTTTGGGTGATTTGGAATTAGTTTTTTTTACTTGATTTTTTCTGGTGGAGATGCAGGGGAGACCGAATGCCGAGTTCGGTCTGCTCATCGAAAAATATGCCGGAACCGCAGCGTGCTACCGGCGCTATTGCCGTTGCCGCACACCCGTTACTAATAATCACAGATCTGTGGGTATCACCCTTCTTGTCCCTTTTAATTTATTTAATTTTTTACTTTATTTCAAGGTTTTTTGTTTAGTTCCTAATCTAAGTTTACTCTTTGCAAGGTTAGAGGTTTCAAGGCTATATTCAGTTTCGGAGAACTTATGCTAGCTAAGTTTCCAAACCCTCTTTTTAAGTGACGTGAAGGAATACTAATGCATGAATAAAAATGGACCAATGTCATGAACTGCTTATGTATGCTTGGTTGGGTTTAAGATGACCTTTATATTCTACTTATGTGAGTTTGGAATGGCCTTCATTTGTTGCTGGAAATGAAATAAAATAGATTTTTGAATGCAAATTTTGATAAAAATATGGGATTTAAACTGTGTATGCTTGTGTTGTGGGTATGTAATGTTGGTATCTGACGATTGTGATATGATACATCTAGGGCTTGGACTAGGTTTATAATTATGCAGATATGAGTTTGGTTGAATAACACAGATTAGTGATTAATGCTATTCTTAGGTGAACATATAAAATAAAAGAAAAGAAGAAAAAATAATATAGAGAAAGAAAAAATGAAATAAATAGATAAATTAACTAAAGAGGCACCAATATTTGGTATAGACATAACATGTCACTACACTGTTGATGAATCTGTATTATATAAGGTAGTTTTTCTTGTATATTGATTTACAAAGAAAAATAGAAGAGATGCATACATGTTACTGTCTGTATTACTTTTGGCCTTATTAATGGACTGCTTTCGAGCTTCTCAAATTTATATACTTGCTGGGTATTTCTTTGTGCAGGAACTAATAAACAAAATAAGTGAAATGGGAAGGGTAACTTATCTTTCAACTCCCCATTCCTCTCTTTTTAAAGGAAATCATGAAGACTCCTGGAGAAATAGAAGAGCTGAGAAATAGGACCTCTTCCCAAGAAATAAACTTCTGGAAATCAACCAATTATTCTGAACTAAGGGAGAAGCTAAAGAAGATAAGAGTGAGAACAAGGTTTCTTTGTCTCTTTTTTTTCTTTCTTTCTTTCATGTTTTTTCTCTGTTTTTTCCTCTGCTTCCTTTTTTTCCCCCTGTGTGTGTTGTGGGACTGCCCTTTTATAGGCAAAGGGATGGGCAGTCCCAAACTTGTAAAACTTGGAAATTCTCAAGGTTAATATTGTAGTTATAACAATTTTGGGTTTTGCAGAAGGTACAATTTCAAGGACTTTTTTTGTTACTAGGTTGGCCATATCGTCCCCTTTTCTTATAATTCTCTTTTTGCATTTTTAAATTTTCTGAAATTCCAAATTAATTGTAAAGATGAGTAATTCATTAAAAAAATATGTTAGTTTTTAATTTATCTTCTATAAATGTGCCTTTTGCACTTCATATATCTTGATTATAAAAAGGCATTTAATTTTAATAACAATCAGGATATTTCAAAAGCTCAGAAAAATAAAGAAAAAAATAAAAATAAATAAATAAATAAATAGATTATTAGTAAATCACTTTATAATAAAAGTTGTAAAAAAGAAAACTACCTCAGACAAAATGGGTATCTACAAGATGTATTAAGTGTTGGGATTCATCATCGGAAAAATAACATGGCGTAGCGGAATTACAACATTTAAAATTTTCCTATAATCCACCTATCGTGTCCAATTACCATTGATTGGAACAAAACAATTTTGAATCAAGAGAGATTAAACTCACCTTATTCATCTCTTCTAGAAAACTGGTGCAGAATAATCTCTAAAGTCTGGTGCATGATTAACTATCAAACAGGAATCAGTGCTAACCGAAGAGCGAAGGAACGGAGGAATTATTGCTAGAATTTTCGGCTAAGGGGCTGCTCTAAGGGTGCTGAAATTTATAACTCAATAATCAGGGTTAGGGCTTATTTTTTCACCTTAAGTGTGCCTTATATAGCCCTTCTGTAATTAGGATTTTAATTAGGTTAATTAAACCCAAGCCTATTAGGATTTGGATTACATAAATAAACCTTATACCAAAAGGTTTATAGTATGTAATTTAATTCCATTTGGCTAATTTAATTACCCCTAAATAAAATTAAATCACACTTAAGAAAATATAATACATGTATTTAATTTTCCTTCTTAGGAAAATAATTTAATTAATTGTTTACTTTATGTAATTCAATTAATTGATTCATTAATTAATTACATTATGTAAACTTATTAATTAAATTAAATCAACCCAATGTTAATTAATTACCTTGACACCGAATGTCAACTAATTAATTAACGCATTCCTTCCAATGTACATTGCATGCATAATTTCTACAAGTTCCGGCTCAATTGATCTATGTGCACGATTCTATGGGTCTGTCTTTATGTTGGCAGTGGGCCCAAGGCCTACAGACTGTAAGTGGGTTCTAGTAAACTATTACATCCCCCAATTAAGATAGAGATACAACAGTCTATTGAAGACACTTATCCAGTAGTAATCTCACAGTGTCCTTTGCCAAAGGATATCGATATGAATAAACAAGATGCACGGTGACCGTCATCCTCTTCTAATGTTTTTTATATTTCTTGATCTTGAATTCACTAATTAATCAAATAAGCAACCAACTTATTTAGCTATGGCCATACACTCATCAGTCCCACACATCAAGTGGCCAGTGATATCATCTCAGTGTTACCCGAGTGGCAATTCCATCACTTCATCATCAGTATCAATATGTTCACCTATCTACCCAATCATATCCATATTTAGTATCCTTTTAAAGACTTGTTAAGCGTATGTCAAAGTGAACCAGATTCCATATTGATACTATAATGAAATCTGGTCTGAGGATAAAAGAGACGTACTCAAGAAAGACCTATAACATGACAACCATGTGGCTTTCTTGTGCAGATCGATTCAGTCCCTTGCTAACAACATGTACCTATATTCATGATTGAATTAACAAGTACTATGGTTAGTTAAGAACTACCATACAGTCATCAAATATACAAGTCTGTGATTCTATTCATTCCCACGATTAGAATAGACTTGATATATGTTGTATAATTATCAATCAATGGATACTCTATTCATGTTATAGCACAAGATATAAATGAAATAGATTATTACCTTTATTAATGTGACACAAATAATGTTTACATACAAAGAGTCTTAATGTATAATACAAAATATAAGAGTCCAATGCCCTAAGAACTAGCGCACACCAATAATCTCCCACTCACACTAGTTCCAAGCAGGCATTGCCTTAATTCCCATAGATCTGGTGCAACCATCATGCTGTGTCTGTGGCAACACCTTAGTCATTGGATCAGCAATATTATTCTTTGTGTCAACCCTCTGCAATGATATGTCACCTGTGTTCATGATCTCCCGAATGAGGTGAAACTTTTTGAGCACGTGTTTAGATCTGTTGTGTGATCGAGACTCCTTATCTTGTGCAATGGCCCTGTTGTTATCACATAAAACATCAACTGGGTCCAGGATAGTGGGTACTGCTCCTAACTCAGTTATGAACTTCTTGATCCAAATGGCTTCCTTTGCAGCTTCGCATGCAGTGATGTACTCAACTTCCGTTGTAGAGTCAGTAATGGTGGCCTGCTTTGAGGACCTCCAACTAATGGCTACGCCATTGAAGAGAAAAACATAACCAAACTATGATTGGTTTTCTTCCTCATCGGTCTCAAAGCTTGCATCATTGTAACCTGACACTACCAGCTCATCTTGACCTCCATATACTAAGAAAGTATCCTTAGTTTGCTTAAGGTAATTTAGGATTGCCTTGACTACCTTCAGTGTTCCTCCTGGGGTTCGACTAGTACTGGCTAGTCATACTTAGAGCAAACGTGACATCAGGCCTTACACACAACAAGGAGTACATGATAGATCCTATAGCAGATGCATAAGGATCTTCTCTATGCTCTTTCGGTCCTTCTTTGTTTTAGGACCATCTTTCTTACTCAGTTTCAACCCATGGCGCATAGGCAGAAATTATTTCTTTGCCTTATCCATGCTGAATCTTTTTAGAACCTTGTCAATGTACGTGGCTTGGCTTAGGCCTAGAAGCTGATTGGATCTATCTCTGTAGATCCTGATCCCTAAGATCGTCTCAGCATCACCTAAGTCCTTCATTGTGAAGCACTTACTTAACCACTGTTTAACCCCTTTCAGTGTTGGTATGTCTCATCCAATGATAAGGATGTCATCAACATATAGCACTAGGAAGGTGGAAACACTCCCACTAACCATCTTATACACAGAGGGCTTATCAGGATTCTATGTGAAACCATATTTTATGATGGCCTCATTGAATCTCTCATTCCATGACCTTGATGCTTACTTCAATCCATAAATGGATCTTTAAAGCTTGCATACCTGGTTAGGATACTTCATATTAATAAAACCCTCAGGTTGTGCCATGTACACATCCTCGAGTAGCTTTCCATTATGGAAAGCAGTCTTAACGTCCATCTACCATATCTCATAATCATACAATACAGCTATGGCTAGTAGTATCCTAATGGATTTGAGCATGGCATTTGGTGAAAAGGTTTCATTATAGTCAGTTGCTTGAACTTGCCTGAATCCTTTTGCCACCAATCGCCCCTTGAAGGTGTTGTCGGCTTTTAACTTGAAACACCACTTGCAACATATCACCTTAGCACCTGGAGGTGGATCCACCAAGTTCCATACTTGGTTATCGTGTATAGGTCTTGGGCTCCTATTGGTCAATGACCATAAGGTCCCCATCATTAGTCACAAGAAAGTCGTACCTCTTTGGCTGATGACTTGTCCTATCAGACCTTCTAAGATCCTATGTAACCAGTTCAGCTTCCTTAATTTCTTGAGTCATTGGTTCGGTTCCCAAAGCATCCTCAGCGGTAGCTGTAGGAGTTTGTAAGTATTGAACTTCAGAAAGTTCAATAATACTCCCACTATCTCTCTTGGACAGGAATTTCTTCTCTAAGAAGACTGCATTCCTGGCTATAAAAACTTTATTTTCGATCGGATCGTAGAAGTAATAACCCTTAGTTTCCTTAGGGTAACCCACAAACTGGCACTTGATAGATTTGGACCCAAGCTTGCCACTTGTCAATTTCTTGACATGTGCATCACAGCCCCAAATCTTCAAGAAGGAAACATTAGGCTTTCGACCCTTCCATAGTTCATATAGGATTAATTTTCCTTCTTAGGAAAATAATTTAATTAATTGTTTACTTTATGTAATTCAATTAATTGATAAATTAATTAACTACATTATGTAAACTTATCAATTAAATTAAATCAACCCAATGTTAATTAATTATCTTGACACCGAATATCAACTAATTAATTAACGTATTCCTTCCAATGTACATTGCATGCATAATTTCTATAAGTTCCGGCTCAGTTGATGTATGTGCATAATCATATGGGCCTATCTTTATGTTGATAGTGGGCCCAAGGCCCACAAACTGTAAGTCGGTTCTAGCAAACCATTACAGTCCCTAATTAAGATAGAGATACAATAGTCTGTTGAAGACATTACTCAGTAGTAATCTCACAGTGTGCTTTGCCAAACGATATCGATATGAATAAATAAGAGGAACGGTGACCATCATCCTCTTCTACTTTTTATTATATTTCTTGATCTTGAGTTGACTGATTAATCAAATAAGCAACCGACTTATTTAGGTATGGCCATACACTTATCAGTCCCACTTATCAAGAAGCCAATGATATCATCTCGGTGTTACCCAAGTGGTAATTCCATCACTTCATCATCAATATCAATATGTTCACCTGTCTACCCAATTATACCCATATTTAGTATCCTTTTACAGATCTGTTAGGTGTATGTCAAAGTGAGCCGGATTCCATATTGATACTATAATGAAATCTGGTCTGAGGACAAAAGAGACCGACTCAAGAAAGACCTATGACGTGACAACCATACAGCTTTCTTGTGCAGATCGATCTAGTCCCATGTAAACGACATGTACCTATATTCATGACTGACTGAACAAGTACTATGGCTAGTTAAGAACTACCATACAGTCATCGAATGTACAAGTCTGTGATTCTATTCATTCCCATGATTAGAATAGAATTGGGATATGTTTTATGATTATCAATCAATGGATACTCTATTCATGTTATAGCACAAGATATAAATGAAATAGATTATTGCCTTTTGTGAGCGGATGACTTTTTAGGCGGAACGCGGCGAAGCGAACTGGGGAAAAAAGAACTGGAAATGTTTAGTGTTTTGTGTCTTAATTAGGAAAACCATTGATTCTTCTTGGAAATCTTTTTGTAGAAAACCTTTTCTCTTTTTATTAACTTAAAGACCTCGAAACTTAAATTCTAAGATCCGTGACAGAGTCGCCACCCTGATCAGCTTATCCGGGAAATTCTGGTACAGCTCCCTACCGAGTATAGACTACTGTACCTAATCCAGAGATTTAGGGTTCGGGCAACTTACTTATTCAACCTTAAGCTTATATTCATTTAAAAGTGCATATGACAATATTTTACTCACTTATTATCTTTCTCTATCCAATTTAATCCTTTACTACTAGCCCATGTTCATTCAGATGACAGGAATAAAGTACATAAAATTAAAGTGTGGAAATATAAGCCATACATCCAAAAATAAACCAAAAAGAAATAGAGGCCTCATTACAACCCAGAAAAAGGAAAAAAGGCTCTCATCCTCACCATTACAATCGCCTAGATACATGAGGATCTAAAAAGTACAATCGCCTAGAATACACGATTAATCTATGAAATACATCTAAAATAAAAATAAAGAAAAGTAAAAGCTGCAAAATAAATGGTTAGCACAAATATATCCCAAACACATATAGGACTCACACAAGATAGAATGGGGATTTTAGGAAGTGGGAACATGCATTTAGGGGATAACCGAGAAGTCCGGGCGACTTGGTCGGTTAGACCTGGAAAACGGTTTTAGAAACGCCCTGTATGTTTTCGATGCTTGAAAACAGTTTTGGAAAACAGTTTGACTCAATTACATGCAAATTTCTTTGGTTTAGTGGGTTGGTTATCTTGGAACTCAGGGTTCCATTTGTGGGGGTTCCTAATTCCAAACATTCATCTATGGTCTGAAAACAATAAACATACCAAAAATAGGTTCGAGTCTAAAGACAGCATCACACGACGACGTCCATGCAGGTCGTCCTGTGATTCTGCCTTCTGCCCGTCACTACAGCCGTGCTGCTGTATTACAGTGGTGCGACTGTAATGATTACGGTCGTACGACTTTAGTTAGAGTAGCATGACTATAAAGTTATGGTCACATGGCTATAATGAATAGTGCCCGACAGTGGTTTTCTTATTTTCTAAAATCATTATTTCAATCGATTTTGATGATTTCTAAGGATTTTGGAAATCCGAGGATCCGTTATCACTGGACCGAGGATCCGGTAAGGAATCTAACAACCACGAATTCTGAGAATTGAAACCAACAAAACCCTAAATCTCACATCCGTATCATTGGAAATCCGAAAACCACAATTTTATAGTGTACAGATGTGATTTGACCAAATTAAATCATGAAAAATCATTTAAAATGGAAAACCAATTGTATTCGGTCGTCTTTAGGCTTTTCGGGCTTCTGCCCAGAAGAATACAGTCGTGCGACTGTAATATATAGTCACACGGATGTGTTCCAGATAGCTACAGTCGTGCGACTGTAGTTGCGCAGACAGTTTTCTGGATAAATTTTTAAACACAGAATCAATCATAAATCAACATGAAGCTAGTTTTAAGGCCTCTCAGAGTTTACCTTTTTTACATTCCAGTATGCTTGATGACTAGAGTCGGATGTAGACATCGGAATCTGCTTAGAATCTCCAAACGACCCTAAATTCTCAAACATGTGTCCCGAATTGATCCAAACGAACCCGAGAATGGTTTTGAATGAGTGATATCATATTGGGAATCCTCACACAATGTGTTTCTCCACTGTATTCCCTCCGTGTCTTGGTTTTTCAGGGATTTCCCTTAGTTTTCTCTTACTTTCTCTCTCTAAAACACTCTTTCCCTTGCTAGAATGCTCCCTCTTATTTTAGAATTGATCCCCCTTATTCTTGTGTTTTTCTGCCTCTTTTGTTATCTGTTATGTCACCCTAATTCCCCCAAATCACGCCCAAAATAATTCCAGCCAAAATAGAATTCTTTCCTATTTAGGAATCTACTAAGTCAAAACTAGAGTCATACGACACGCATTACAGTCATGCGACTGTAGTTGTTACAGTTGTGCGACTATAAACGATAATCGTTCGACTGTAAATTATAGTCATGCAACCTTAGATAGAGCCTTCACGCGCACCTAAGCTTCCTAATCTCTCGATGGACTGTTTTCGAGGTTTCGGATCAAGGACTCTTCTGAATTTTATGCCGTTTGAGAACATTTCGTGCATTATTCTTCTCATTCTTAAATTTGACTCACATTCATCTGTTTAACAGGTAATAACAGGTTTTCATCATAGAGGTCGGGAAAAAACCCATGCTCACACCTTTATTAATGTGACACAAATAATGTATACATATAAAGAGTCTTAATGTATAATACAAAATACAAGAATCCAATGCCCTAAGAACTAGGGCACACCAACATTAAGCCTAAAAATAAACATATTGGACTCAAGTATGACAGATAAGGAGACTCAGAATAGGGGTGATGGGGAATTAGGACATGAATATATCGTAATTTGACATAATTTAATCTATTAATTTCATGATTAATTCCATATTAAATTGGATGTGTTGTTAGAGATCATCTTGGCTCTTTTATCACTTGTTGTTATGGTCATTTAATCTATATGGCGGATCCTCTTCTTGGTAAAGAGATAATTTATCGTGAAGCTCTTTCTTGGCTCATCGATCTCCACTATGATCAAGTGATAGTTGAAGGAGAGTGTTAAGTTCTTATTAATCATCTTTAGAATAATAGCTCCAATGTCTCTTCTTCAGCCAATTTGATTGTTGAAGACTACATTCATCTAGTTAAAGTTTTTTCTTGTATTAAGTTTAGTTTTGTTAGGAGGAATTTCAATAAGGTAACCCATATCCTTGTGGTGATTCGTCATTGAAAAACAATCCATTGGCAGCGGAAGCCGATTGAGTTTTCTTGAATCCAAGCCCAAGAGCTTATGCCATAAAAATATAAAACAATACAAATGAAGAAGAAGAGAATTAATCTAACTTTGAATGTCTTTTCTAGAGATGGCTGCAGAAGCCAATAGAGATTTCCTCCACACTCCCGTACACGAACGGATTTAGATTAGAAACCCGTGCTAATGGAGGATCAGAAATCAATGAAGAGTGCTCAAGGGGGCTGAAAATTTTCTAAGAGAAAATCTATGCCTTTGCCGAAATTTTGAGCACACAAAAAATGGTCTATAGGTTTGTTCTTTAAGTTGGTTTTTATACCTCTAAAAACCCTAGGTCTAAAATAATTACTATAGGTTAAAATTCAATTGCAATTTAATTTCAATTTTCATGTATGTGATTATATTAGACCATATAATATAACACATAATATTTAAATAAAAATTAATTTACCTAATTAAATTTGCCCAATAAATTAATTTAGACTTCACTTAAATTAAATACATATAAACCTATACAATTATTATATTTCCACCAGGAAATAAATTCATAAATTAATTTATTTAAATTAACTTTATGAAACCCAATAAAATATATATATTGATTGTATTATTTTGAGCAAACTAATTGATCTATAATTTAATCAATAAATATCTCCTCTCCAGTCAGTATACTCCAAGTATACAGTTGATCCGTTTAGTTTAAACTCAGATATTCAATGTGTACAATCTTGTGGACTCGTCTTTATGTTGGTAGTGGGCCCATAGCTCATAGACTATAGGTGGGCTCTAACAAACCATTATAGCCCCCAATTAAGATGGAGACAGCAGTCAAATGGAAGTCGTAACCCAGTAGTTTAACATGTCATTGATATAGGTGTCCAACACGGAGGCATGATATCATCACCCTCTTTTGTGTCCGGACATTAACTTGATCCCGAATGAATTGATGCTCATAAACAAGTTTCAACTTGTTTGGGTGTGGCCATACTCTTATCAGTTGCACTCATCAAGCGGCCGGTGATATCTTCTCAATGGATTACTGAGTGACATTTCCTTCTGCATATCCACGGCCTTGCCATGTTCACTGGCATACCCAAACGTACCCATACTTGGCACCCTGTTATAGGCCCTTTAGGCGTACAACAAAGTGTGTGAGTTCACATACGAGACCGTTATATGGTCACGTCAAAGGATACAATATAAGTACTACATGAGAATCACTTGTGATACTATACCATATAGATTTCTCATTTAATAGATCTATCCAGTACCATGCCCCGTAGCATATACCTATAAGCTTGATTGAAATTCCATGTTCTATAGCCGATAAGACACCACCATACAATCAAGGTTATGATAGTCTCTAGTTCCATTCATTCCCATTACTGGAACAGACTACGGATGGTTTTATGGTTACATCATTTTCCTATCCATGGTCTCACTGTCAAGTGCGTGACACTTGTCAACGTGGATATAGATATGACCATTGGATACTCTATTTATAATGTTTGCACAAGATATAAAATAAATAGATTAATGCCTTTATTTAATAACACAAATATACAATACATCAATATATTAAAAGATCCAAAATGTACAATACACTACAAGGACTAATGCCTTGGGATTAGGGCATTCCCAACAATCCTTGCAAAAATAGGATTAAATTGTAATGGCTCATTTGTGAGTTGTCTCACACCTCCTCCTAATATTCTAGATGTACTTTTTTCTGACTTAATACAATAATCACATTTTCAGTAAAAAAAAAAAATTCTAAACCGAATTAATATTAACTTAATGGATCCAATTAAATCAAATAAATAATCTAATCAAGTTTTAGAACATCAATTTACAATATATAATAGCAAGAAAATAAATTTAGCCATGACAACCATTTAATTAAGCACATAAATAATAAATAGAGCAATAGATAGCGGGAAATTAAATAAATAAATCATGACTCAGGAATCTCGGAAACCTAATAATATTCCAGGAATTCCCCCTAACGGTTATAACATCATCGGGTTAATATAAAATCCAAATCATTGCCTAATAACCGAATCTAATAATTAACTTCAACAAATAAGCAAATAAGCACAAATAAATGAAAATAAAATAATAAATAAATTAAGACAAGAAGTTTATGAGTTACAAGGACTTGGAAAGATGCTAGAATTAATAAGAAAAATATCATAAAAAACAGAACTCAATTCAGAGTTAAAACGAGAAAGTTGAAGAAAACAATTTTTTGTTGCTAATCTGTCAAATAAGTTACAAATTCGTAACTAACCAGTGTGTAAGGGCCGGAATTTTCTATACTTAAAAAAAAAAGGATTTTATGGTCGTACGACTATACTTACAGTCGTACGACTGTAATGTCGGAAAAATTGCAGGAGCCCATACCTCTGCAGCAGAAAATGGAGGAGAGAGAAGGAGTATTAATTGCTCCGGTGTTGTAGCAAGTAAGCCGAAAAAAGCAGAGATAAAAGAGAGGAAAGGGAGGAGAGAAGAGACAATTGGATATCTGGTGAAAAAACTTAGAGAGAGAAGGAGAAAAGAGAGAAGGAAAAGAAAAAGTGAAAAACCCACAAAACTCATCTTTTCCTCTTCTATTTTCTTTTAATTCTCAGAATTAGGATTAAAACTTGTTAGAAATCCCTAGGTTAATCAATTAACTTCACAACAAAATCAAAAATCCGGACTTAAATCATCAGAATCCCTTGCAATTTGGATTTTTGGACATAAAGCCCTCAACTTCAATTTCAAAGGAAAAAGTGCGAATTTGTTAGGATTGGAGCGACGCCAGGGGTCAAAACGACTTGGATTAGCTTCTAAGAAGGTAGACACTCCCTTTCCTTACACTTTTTCTTGCTTTCTGGGTGTTTGAAGTGAGTTTTGTGCATTTTCTGCTGCATTTTCGTGCTTCTGTTTCTGGGAATTAAGAACAGTCGCACGACTGTTCTTAGTTTTGTTGAACAGTCGTACGACTGTATATACAGTCGTACGAGTGTTCTTAATTCCCAGATTGTTTTTCTTTCTTTTTTTGATTCAGAATAATTTTGGCGAAATTCTGATCCTGAACTGTTTATAGTCGCACGAATGTAAACTACAGTCATACAACTGTAATTACAATCGCACGACTGTAACTCTTGTTACAGAAACAGAATTTCAGCTTTTGCCCAAAAAATTTCCAAAAAATCCAGAAAATCCCAAAAATCACCAAAATGAATTTTGATATGTGCATTCACTACCTTAGATTTATTTTCAGTAAGTTTGCATTTAGAACAATTCAACGACGGAGATCTAGTTCTCCCGAAAACCGACCCACCTAATATATGAAAAAGGCATGTAAACCGGTAAAACCGTTTTAAAAAAAATGATTTTCCCACAAAACCAAAAATACAGGGACGTTTCAAAATGTTTTCCAGGTCTAACCGGGCCGGCTAGCCGAGCCAACCCGGTTATCCCCTATATGCATACCCATAATTCTTGATTTCCCAATTCTGTCTATTTGAGTCCAACTTATGATGTGCCGTATAAATTGTGCTAACCTTTGTTTTGCAGCTTTTATTTTATCTTAATTTTCATTTTTATTTGTATTTTAGTAGAATTAATCGTGTATTTAGGCGGTTGTAATTATTTTTTAGATTCTCGTGTATCCTAGGCGATTGTACATGTGAGGCGAGAGTTTTTATTTTTCCATTCGAATTGGTTGTAAGCCAATTAATATTTATTTCTTTTCCTTACTTTTGTATTAAGTATTTGTATGCGCGCTATATGCCCTTTTATATTCAATAAAATTGACTTTAGATTTTGAAATACCATTTGAGAACATTGGCAATATTTATTTTAATTAGACACGAAATAAGGAACTTGTCCGGACCCGAATCTCTGGATAGTGTAGCGACCGTTCGTCCGGTTCAGCAACCTTAAGAATTTCCTGGTTGAGCTGAGCCGGGTGGCGACTCTACAATATCCATCGAGACTTAGGTCTCGGTTCTTTTATGTATTAATTCCATTTATTTTCTAAAAACCCATTTTCTATTTATAAAAACCCCACGCGAGGGAGGCGCTCACCCGAGATCGTGGCGACCCTTCCGAAAGGGAGTCTCGCGTCCCACCAAAAACGCGTCGTCCGCTCACAGTGGTGACTCTGCTAGGGATTTCTTAAAAAGTTTTCTTAAAAACTTAAAAGAATTTGACAAGCCCTGAAAAGTGTCTAATTAAAATAAGGCGGATGATTCTCTTTTGGTATTTTATTTGCATTTTAGTTAGCCACTTTTGCATTAGCTTAGGTATCCCTTTATAGCCCGGTGGATTGTTGAAGTGTCGCCTAAGTTCCTCTTGGTCTTAGGGGCACGAATACGAAACACCACTCATAACCTCGTACGAACCCCTTCGCTAGGACCCTTGAGTGGGGAGAAGTGAGGAGTATATCTTGCTATGAGAGCCTTGATGTTATCCGGACTTTGATCGAACCCATATAGGCAGCCCTAGTTGGATTCCCTTAGGATACCAAAATAATTGTGTGAATAATAATAAAATCGCGCCTTCATCACCCCCGGTTGGTGATCGAAGTGAACCCCGCCTAGGACTCGGTTAGAAATTTTTGAGACCGACCACGTTGGAGGAATAAGGTTGGAAGAATTCGTTTTGCTTGCTATGTGTTTCTCGCCGTCTCGTGACACATCGCCATTGCTACCTACACGTGCATAACATATCATAATCACCATTTTTCATGCATGTGACATACCATACACAAACATTTTTGTGTGATACTAACCCATATTTTTATGCAGCCATTTGCATTTTATTTCGTGTGAAAAACAATAATTCATTCGTTTGACATTCATACTAACCATTTCTTTTTCAGCCATAACATTGTATTTGTGTGATTGATTAGCATTTTTTCATATAACATACATAACATCATTATGTGTGTCATGCATCCTAACCCACGTTTTTGTGCAGCCATTTGCATATTGTGTGACATGTTCATTCACCACATTTCACTTAAATTAAATTAAGGAGCATTTCAAGGACGCCTATCATGACCATCCCATTCCATTTCATAACATATCGGGTATCTAAAATTACCCGTGTTTTGCCATTGCACAGGATTGCATTCGGCCATTCCACCAAAATCATTTCATTCAATAAAAGCCACAACGGTCTTAGGCCCATTTTTGTGTAACAATTTACACGATGCATTTGATGACATCACACCCATTTATCATAAACATCATATAACACCTTGGTCCACATCCGACCACTTCATGACATTACGGTCTTAGGCCCATTTTTGTGTAACAATTTACACGATGCATTTCATGACATCACAGCCATTTATCATAAACATCATATAACACCTTGGTCCACATCCGACCACTTCATGACATTAATTTACCATTCAAGGTACTCTCCCAGTGCCCAATTAGTATACATATAGGTCCATAACATCACCAAATCATGGAAGGCGTTCCTCGAATGCTGAATTCTTGTCCGTGTCCCTATTACACGGGACTTTCTCATAACATCATTTCATATCATTTGCTCAAAAGCATCAAAACCTTGTCCATGGGCCCAGCCCATGCGACCATTTCATATCATCTTTTAGACCTACAAAACGTCAAAACTCCGTCCGTATGCCGGTATACACGCAACCATTTCACGAGTTCATTAGGTGCCCCAAAGGCGCCGAAGCTCTGTCCGTGTGACGGCCCACACGTGACATTTTTGCATAAGCATTGGGTGTTTTTGGAATGCTCCAAAAGAAGAAAATTAATAAAAGGAAACCATTTATATCATCATTCCATACATAATTCCACTCCATTCATCTCAAGCATGTTCAATGTCTTAATTTTCATGTCACATCACGTCATTCATTCACAACCCTAATACCTCCTGTCTACTTCAAGCAGAATACACTGGAGTGACCTTGGACGAGATCCCAAGCTTCAAGGGCAGCTAGGAGACAGAGGGTAGTTGAGAGTGACAGTGATTCTGAGCTTGGGGAAGGAGTGAATATGGCAGAACAGACACCAAGCATGGCTGATGTTTTGAGAGATTTCTTCAGATCCCAAGACTTCCGCGACATGTTGAAGGAAGAGATGCGGGCAGTCGTGAGGGAAGCTGGTGAGGCCGGTGGTAGTGGAGCCGGGAAAGAAAAAGAAGCTAAGTCATCCCAACATGGTGGTGACGCTTCAGCTAGCCTGGAAAAGCTGCAGGAGATAGAGGCAGCTATGGAACAGAGGATGAAAGCCAAGTGCTTTGAACTAGACAAAGTTATGGCCCAGTTGAAGAACGGGGTCAGTATCAGTGGTGAATCCAAGAAAGGGGTGAATGTGGATGCCATGATTAGTAAGGGCATCGAGACATTTCCCATTGGCTTCCAAGTGCCGAAGATCCCTACTTACAAAGGGATGGGCTCGTCGGAGGCCCATGTGAATCTGTATGCCCGAGTTATACTGACGGCGGGCGCCACAAAGCAGCAGCTGATCAATTTATTCCCCACCACACTGGAGGGAGGTGCTTTAGGATGGTATAACTCACTATCAAAGGAGGAGCAATCTGATTGGGAAGTATTGTCGGCAGCCTTCATCAAATACTACAGCTTCAACACCAAAATCCAGGTGAAGCTGTATGATTTGGAGAGGGTGAAGCAGAAATTCAATGAGCCCTTTGATGAATACTACCAGAGGTGGATGAACAAAATGATCCTTCTAAAGAACTGCCCTGATGAAGACGAGCTTATACAGAAGCTCATTGACGGCAGCAAAGACATTTTCAAGAACAACATGAAATTCCATCCCTTTAAGGAACTCAGTGAGGTTTACAGCATGGCCATGAAGATAGAAAGGGATGAAGAGGAGAAGCCAACTGGTCAGAAAGGGGGAAGAAGCACAGGGTATAGATCAACCGTAGTAGCTTGGTCTAGCAGTGGTTCTGGTTCAAGTTCCGGTAGCAAGCAGGGGCAATCATCAGAGGTGAAGCAGGTTGAAGTGGCTACTGTGAATCAGCAGCAAGGCAATCAGAATAGAGGTCCTGGAGGAAAAGGCATATCGCTTTGGACTCTTACTTTAGCAAAGATATTTTTCAAGTGTAGGAATGGCGGCCTGCCGCAGTCTTTAAGGCCATTTGAGAAGCCATCTGAGGTTGACAAGGATAACTTCTGCACTTATCATGTGGTGACAGGCCACCGAACCAACAACTGCTATAAGCTAAGGGATGCTATACAGAAGCTCATTGACAAGGGAAAGTTGCAAGAGCCAGCCAAACCTAGCACTAAAACCAACCCACTGACGACATTCGAAAAGCGGGTTAACATGGTCCAGTCAGGGTTGCCGGCTAACTTCATATTTGCCCAAGTTCTGTAAGCGAACCCTACGATTCAGGTAGTGGCGGTAGGGGAACCCGAAGTGGAACCTGAGTGTGAGAAAAAGGAGGGATGTAAGGAGATCAAGCCCATAAGTCTGGATGATCTCGACTCCAAAGATGAGTATGAAGAATTTGACAGAAGAGAGGCAGTTAAACTCCCAACTGTTGAAAAGATGAAGATTCAGAAAGTGCAGCACGTGACCCGAAGTGGAAGGGTATATCAGCCGGAAGATCAGACGAAAGATAAAGCACCGATGAATGGGTCGGGCAGTACTTCAGCGCCAGAAGGAGTTAAGAAAGAAGACCTAGTCATTTCCCAGCTGAAGAAAACTCCTGCCCAAGCTAGCTTATGGCACTTGCTTCTGACCTCCAAGGAGCATAGGGCTGCTCTAGTAAAGAAATTATCAGAAATTGAGGTATCCCCTATAGCTTCGCCAGAGGCTATGTGCTGTTTGTTAGACAAAGTCCGTGTTGGAAGCCCTGATATTGTCTTCTCCGAGAAAGACCTGCCTGCTGAAGGGAAGGCCCACAACAAGGCCCTTTATGTCAGGGCCCATGTGATGGATAAGGTCATGCCGGGCGTCATGGTGGATGATGGGTCAGCGCTGAATATTTGTCCACTAAAGATGTTGCCATTTCTGAGCTGAGTGAAGAAGTGCTAAAGAAATCCTCAACAGTCATCCGAGCATATGATGACTCCAAAAGAACAGTGATAGGGACGGTTGAGGCGGAAGTAGAGGTTGGGCCAGTTAGGTCCATAGTTGCTGTTACGGTGATTGACATCCCAGTCACATTTTCCTTGTTGCTCGGAAGGCCCTGGTTCCATCCTTTGGGAGGTGTCCCTTCCACATTGCATCAAAAGATCAAATTCTCTATGAATGGTAGGATTGTGACTATTGAGGCGGACGCCCAGTCGATGGTAGCTGCAATGGATGAAAGAGTGGTTCCTTTTGGCAGATTCCAAGTTGCTGTCATTAAAGAAGAAGAAACCACAGATGCCCCTATGGTCCTTTACGAGAATTACATGCCAGAGTGGCTATCCCGATACCTGTACAAGCTGAACTTTGTCCCGGGAATAGGACTCGGGATTAATTTGCAAGGTATGCCAGAATTCAAGATCGACTCGGGAAAGTCGAAGCAGTGCAGCCTTGGTTATGTAGAGGGGTCATCCGAGCAGAAGAACCTGAAAAAGGGCAAGAATGGCAAGGTCATGATGAAACCATTTCTGAAGGCCGGAGAAAGCCTTTACAAGGGCCAAGCTGAACCGGTAATGGTTGGAAATGTCGAGTATCCTGGCTTTGA
Source organism: Euphorbia tirucalli (assembly GCA_039660915.1). Classification (NCBI taxonomy): domain Eukaryota; kingdom Viridiplantae; phylum Streptophyta; class Magnoliopsida; order Malpighiales; family Euphorbiaceae; genus Euphorbia; species Euphorbia tirucalli. The sequence continues at coordinate 54,320,471 of CM077639.1, read as the reverse complement.
GATCTTTGCAGATGTGGTTGATTTTGACAAGAGCCAGGAAGAGCCAGTAGCCCCTGTAATGGTGGAGGAAGCAATTGCTGAATCTGAAATTTTGAAAGGAGAATCATCTGAGGTGATAGTAGAAACCATAGAGGTGGCCGAGGAAGAAGATGAAAAGAAGACCTGTGCAGAAGCTACAGAAGTGATCTTGGGAGCTTTGACTGCTGCATTAACCAAAGCTTTTGGGAAATCCAAGGAGGGATTCGGTGAAGAATTAATGGCCAAAGTGAATTTAGACTCTGTAGTCGCTGAAATTGCCAAGATTATGGAAAAAGCTAAGATGCAAGTGACTGAAAAAGAAGCAGAGAAAGCTGCAGCCTTGGATGATGCTCTGGAAGGGAAGATGGAAGCTGATGAAGAACCAGGCCCTCCGCCTATGGAGGATGAAAATGATTTTGTTGTATCTATCTCTTCCATTTTCAATGTAACTGATGCACTCTATGATAAGTTTAATGCAATGAAATCCCAGTTTGCTTACTTGTGTGATGTTTATCCTGATAATTCTGTGCATGCATTTAAATCACCATCAAGCATATTTAGCATACATGACACTGCATTGCATGAAATCAATATAAGTACAGATGAAAACCCTAAAATGGTACTTATTTCACACGAGCTAAAATCCAAGGAAGAGAAAGAATTAATAAAGATACTCCAAAAACATGTTAAAGCTTTCGCCTAGTCGTATGAAGACATGCCGGGTGTGCATATAGAAATAGCAGTGCACAAAATCCCAACGGACCCCAAGTTTAGACCGGTAAAGCAAAAGTTGAGAAGACTAAGGCCGGAATGGGCTATGCTAGTGAAAGAAGAAGTGGCCAAGCAGAAAGACGCCAGGTTTCTCGAAGTGGTGGAGTATACAGAATGGCTAGCCAATATTGTCCCCGTGCCTAAAAAGGATGGAAGGGTCAGAGTATGCGTTGACTACAGGGACTTGAATAAAGCATGCCTAAAAGATAACTTTCCACTACCCCATATCGACGTCCTAGTTGATAGTGCAGCAAAAGCGGCAATGTACTCCTTCATGGATGGCTTTTCAGGGTACAACCAGATTCTGATGGATGTGATCGACAAAGTGAAAACATCATTCATCACAAAGTGGGGTACTTTCTGCTACAGAGTGATGCCCTTCGGGTTAAAGAATGCTGGTGCCACTTATCAGAGGGCTATCACAACTCTGTTGCATGATATGATTCATAAAAAAGTCGAAGTGTACGTCGATGATATGCTTATTAAATCAACAACCCGGGAGGAACATCCTATTATCCTGGATAGATTTCTAACACACATTGGAGAGTACAACTTACGACTTAATCCCAAGAAGTGCATATTTGGGGTCACATCAGGGAAGCTGTTGGGCCATGTAGTCAGCCAGAGGGGGATAGAAATGGACCCAGACAAAATCAAGGCCATCCAAGATATGCCGGCTCCAAAGACAAAAAAGGAAGTCAGATCATTCCTAGGTTCCTTACAGTATGTCAGCCACTTCATAGCATAGTTGACTTCCACGTGTGAACCAATCTTCAAGCTATTAAAGAAAGATCAGCCAATTGTGTGGGATGACAGGTGTCAGCTGTCATTCAAGAAGATCAAGGCTTACCTGGTAAAGCCACCAGTGTTGAGTCCTCCAATTCCAGGGAAGCCTCTGATTTTGTATTTGGCAGTTGAAGAATCCTCTATAGGGGCAATGCTTGCACAAGAACAAGATGGCAAGAAGGAATATCCTATCTATTACCTTAGTAAGAAATTGTTGGAGTATGAAACCAAGTACACACTGGTGGAAAAGACATGTGTGGCGATGATTTGGTTGACCAAGAAACTGTGCCACTATTTCCAATCCTACAAGATACAAACTGTGGCTAAAGTGGATCCAATGAAGTATCTCTATGAAGCACCAGCATTGGTTGGGAAGCTGTCCAGGTGGTTGTTACTTTTGTCTGCATTCGACATCGAGTATATCACGAAGAAGACTATTAAAGAGCGGGCCGTGGCAGAGTTTCTGGCAAACCAACCTCTAGAATCGACTATACGGAGAATCTAGAATTCCCTGATGAGCAACTAGCCATGGTGGAAGTGAAAAGATGGGTCATGTGCTTTGATGGGACTGGAATCGGGGTACTTGTAGTAACGCCGGATGGTGAGATCATCCCTTTATCCAAGAGGCTGATCATTCCTGTAACCAATAATGGGGCGGAATATGAAGCATGCTTATTTGGAATGGAAGCTCTATTAACCTTAGGGGCGAATGATGTCTTAATTGTTGGTGATTCACTTCTAGTGATCAGGCAAGCTCAGGGTGAGTGGGAGCTGAAAGAAGAAGCCTTACGGCCTTATTTGGAGCTACTACAATTCAGAAAAGGTTTATTCGGCCAGTGTGAATTCAGACATGTCCCCAGAGATGAGAATAAAATGGCTGATGCTCTAGCAACGTTATCCTCCATGTGGGAAAACCCAGAAGAAACACAAGTACAACCACTGGTTATAGCCACTTCCAGACATCCTTGCTTTGAAGTGTACGAGGTGATGGAGTTGACAGTTGAAGTGAAACCGTGGTTCTTTGACATCTATCGGTATGTTAAGGAAGGGAAATATCCAGAAGAGGCCAGTGCCGCTGATAAGTTGACACTAAGAAAGATGGTTAGTCAATTCAGAATCTTCAAGGATAAGTTGTACAAAAGAATAGCACACGGAGTTCTTCTAAGATGTATGGCAGAACAAGAAGCAGAAGAAGTGATGCAGCAGGTACACGCAGGATCCTATGGACCACATATGAATGGGCTTGCCATGGCTAAGAAGATAATGAGACAAGGATACTTCTGGATGACGATGCAAGCAGATTGTATAAGAAAAGTGAAGAGATGTCATGAATGTCAGATCTATGCAGACATTAGTCATCTTCCTCCATTTGAACTTTAGAATCTAGCATCTCCTTGGCCGTTTTCAGTATGGGGGATAGATATGATTGGTGAAATTCATCCTGCTGCATCTAATGGGCACAGATTCATAGTTGTAGCAGTTGATTACTTTTCCAAATGGGTCGAAGCAGAATCCTTCACTAATATAACAGCCAAGCAGATGGTCAAGTTCATCCAAAAGAACATCTTCACTCGGTATGGGATTCCTCACCATATAGTAACTGACAATGGAGTACAGTTTCAAGGGGCAACAGCTGAGCTACTTGCAGAGCACGGAATTGAACATCATAAGTCTTCTCCATACAGGCCTCAGCTAATGGTGCAGTGGAAGCAGCTAACAAGGCAATAAAGAAGATCTTGTCAAAGATGGTAACCACTTACAGAGATTGGACCGATAAACTGCCTTATGCTCTTTTGGGTTACAAAACCAGTGTCAGAACGTCGACAGGAGAAACTCCTTATGCCTTGGTATATGGAATGGAAGCAGTATTGCCGGTGGAGATAGAACTCAAATCACTCAAAGTCGCCCTAGAGGCTCAGCTACCAGAGACTGAATGGGTTCAAGCCAGATATGAACAATTGGCAGCACTGGATGAAAGGTGGCTGAAAGCACTGGATCATCTTCAGATGTACCAGTGCAGAATGGCCAGAGCCTATAATCGGAATGTGAAGTATTCCAAACGACAGTTGAAAACAGGTGACTTGGTTCTAAAGCAGCTGAGGCCTTCAAATGTCGATGTTAGAGGCAAGTTCAGACCCAACTGGGAAGGGCCCTATGTGGTGAAGAAGGTGCTATCAAGAGGCGCTGTCAGCATCATGGACATGGACGGAAATGAGTTCACTAATCCTATCAACCAGGACAGGCTAAAGCTTTATCATGTATGAAAAAAAAAGAAAAAAAATGATGATAAAAAAAAAGAGAGGTCTAGTAGGCTGAAAACTCGAAAAGAGTGGCCTAGGCAAAAGTGAAGACACGAGAGAAAATAATCAGTCGGAAAACCTGAAAAGGATGACTGATGACGGGTTCTGGCTCAGTGTGGAATATGTATCATTTAGGAACCAACCTATTTCAAATGTGCTCATTTTGACTTCATCAATAAAGTGAAGTGTTTGTTTAAATATATTTGCATGGTTATGACAAATGCACAAGCAAAGTTATCTTGCATAAACATACATTTAAAGGAAGCACTTTGCATTCAACTAATGGAAATCATCGCATTATTTAACAAGTGAAAATGTATTAAATACATGCAATTTGAAATCTTTTGTCGACCCTTAAGATCTAGTTCATCTTCCTAAAAGAGCAATAAAATGGTCATGGCGACGTTTCAATCATTAAAAAAAAAAAGAGGAGCTCGCTGAGGTGAAAACCGAAAAGGCACCTCAGGCAAAAGTTAGAGCGGCCCGCTAAGCTGAAAACCCATATTGGGCAGTTTAGGCAAAAGTTAGGGCATATGAAAAGCTCGCTAAGACGAAAACCGAAAAGGCGCCTTAGGCAAAAATTAGAGTGGCTCGCTGGCCTAAAAACCCGTATTGGGCAACCCAGGCAAAAATTAGAGCACTTACAAACTCATAATTTCCCCACAAAGCAGGAAAAGTAGAATGTCTCTAACATTCCCCACAGAAGTCATCACATCGACTCCCCATAGAGTCATCACGCAATTCCCCAGCAGAATCTACATAAAGAACACCATAATTATTTCCCCAATCGAGTTGCTACGCAATTCCCCAGCGGAATCTCTGTAAGGAGCACTACGAGTATCTCCCCAGCAGTATCATGCATCCTTAATAGTCACCTCATTCCTTCGAAAATCACCAAGCAAAGCCCCGAAGAAAGCATAATCAACCAGGGGCCCGACATATCCTTCTCTAGCGGAAGGCGGAAACGTCAAATGACGGAAAATGCATACACGTACACATGCATCATCTTGCATTCATACATTGCATACATTGATCACCCATCCCCAGCTAGTCTTCATTCTTGATCGAAGGGGCAAAAATTTTTGTTTAAAAATCTCTCGATCAAGGAATGAAAACTTGCCATTTTAAGTGCAGGAATTCATCCCTAGTTTAATATCCTTAACTTTCTCCAGCGAGTCCGCCTCGAGTAATGCAAACTCGGTATCGGCCCAGACCGGCTTCATCATCCATTTCCCCAGCAGATCCACCTCGAGTAATGTGAACTCAGTATCGGTCCAGATCAGCTTCATCTATTTCCCCAGGAAAACTCGCCTCGGGTAACCTAGACCTGGTATCGGCTAATTTCTTCATCAACTTTGCCTCGAGTAATGTAAACTCGATATCGGCTTAATCACAATTTCATCTTCCTTTGCCTCGGGTAACATAAACCCGATATCGGCTTAACTGCATTCCATCTTTTCCTTCGCCTCGGGTAACCTAAACCTGATATCGGCTTATTTCCTCCCCAGCATCGCCTCGAGTAACCTAGACCTGGTATCGGCTTGTCTCATCAGAAGATTCATTCCAGTGTTCGCGGCGCTTTGATTCGCACTCTCAAATTCATCATCTCAGGTAACCTGGAGCTAGGTGTCGAATTTGATCACGCGATGGGCAGCTGTAAGCGCCGGAATTTTCTATACTTAAAAAAAAAGAGTTTATGGTCATACGACTATACTTACAATCGTGCGACTGTAATTTAAAAATTACAGTCGTACGACTGTAATGTCGGAAAAATTGCAGGAGCCCATACCTCTGCAGCAGAAAATGGAGGAGAGAGAAGGAGCATTAATTGCTCCGGTGTTGCAGCAAATAAGCCGAAAAAAGCAGAGATAAAAGAGAGGAAAGGGAGGAGAGAAGAGACAATTGGATTTCTGGTGAAAAAACTTAGAGAGAGAAGGAGAAAAGAGAGAAGGAAAAGAAAGAAGTGAAAAACCCACAAAACTCATCTTTTCCTCTTCTATTTTCTTTTAATTCTCAGAATTAGGATTAAAACTTGTTAGAAATCCCTAGGTTAATCAATTAACTTCACAACAAAATCAAAAATCCGGACTTAAATCATCAGAATCCCTTGCAATTTGGATTTTTGGACATAAAGCCTTTAACTTCAATTTCAAAGGAAAAAGTGCAAATTTGTTAGGATTGGAGCGACGCTAGGGGTCAAAACGACTTGGATTAGCTTCTAAAAAGGTAGACACTCCCTTTCCTTACACTTTTTCTCGCTTTCTGGGTGTTTGAAGTGAGTTTTGTGCATTTTCTGCTGCATTTTCGTGCTTCTGTTTCTGGGAATTAAGAACAGTCGCACGACTGTTCTTAGTTTTGTTGAACAGTCGTACGACTGTATATACAGTCGTACGAGTGTTCTTAATTCCCAGATTGTTTTTCTTCCTTTTTTTGATTCAGAATAATTTTGGCGAAATTCTAATCCTGAATTGTTTACAGTCGCACGACTGTAACTCTTGTTACAGAAACAGAATTTCAGCTTTTGCCCAAAAAATTTCCCAAAAATCCCAAAAAATTCAAAAAATCCAAAAATCACCAAAATGAATTTTGATGTGTGCATTCACTACCTTAGATTTATTTTCAGTAAGTTTGCATTTAGAACAATTCAACGACGGAGATCCAGTTCTCCCGAAAACCGACCCACCTAATATATGAAAAATGCATGTAAACCGGTAAAACTGTTTTTAAAAAAAAAAATAATTTTCCCACAAAACCAAAAATACAGGGATGTTTCAAAATATTTTCCAGGTCTAACCGGGCCGGCTAGCCGAGCCAACCCGGTTATCCCGTATATGCATACCCTCAATTCTTGATTTTCCAATTCTGTTTATTTGAGTCCAACTTGTGATGTGCCGTATAAATAGTGCTAACCTTTGTTTTGCAGCTTTTATTTTATCTTAATTTTCATTTCTATTTGTATTTTAGTAGAATTAATCGTGTATTTAGGCGGTTGTAATTATTTTTTAGATTCTCGTGTATCCTAGGCGATTGTACACGTGAGGCGAGAGTTTTTATTTTTCCATTCGATTTGGTTCTAAGCCAATTAATATTTATTTCTTTTCCTTACTTTTGTATTAAATATTTATATGCGCGCTATAAGCCCTTTTATATTCAATAAAATTGACTTTAGATTTTGAAATACCATTTGAGAACATTGGCAGTATTTATTTTAATTAGACACGAAATAAGGAACTTGTCCAGACCCGAATCTCTGGATAGTGTAGCGACCGTTCGTCCGGTTCAGTTACCTTAAGAATTTCCCAGTTAAGCTGAGCCGGGTGGCGACTCTACAATATCCATCGAGACTTAGGTCTTGGTTCTTTTATGTATTAATTCCATTTATTTTCTAAAAACCCATTTTCTATTTATAAAAACCCCACGCGAGGGAGGGGCCAGCCCGAGATCGTGGCGACCCTTCCGAAAGGGAGTCTCGCGTCCCGCCGAAAACGCGTCGTCCGCTCACACAGTGGTCTGTCCCGGATGAATTTTCAAGCCTTTAGACCGATTAAAAAATGATTTTATTCAATAAAAAGGATTTTATGGTCCCTCTGAATTTACCTCTCGAAGCGTGCTTTAACTGTAGGTAATTCAGAGCTCAGATGACCCCAAAACACTTTTCCGGGCAACGATTCACCTGTATAATTAGAATTCCTCAACAATGGATGTGTAAAACCTAAGGAAGATGAGTAATAATTATGATATCAATTATTATTGATAAATTAATATCAAAATAAGAGAATTTGGTGGTGTTTTGATGAAGAACTGAGAGATTATTTGGTGAAATCACAATGTTTTAGCAGATTGATTAGGAATAAAATTATTAGTTTCTTTTATGGTTTTTCTTGGTTCTAGGATTTTTTTAAAGTCTCTGGGTTTGTCCCTCGAATTGGGCGATTTTAGGATGAATTTATAGGCTTCAGAAGACAATGACATAGTCCAAATAAGAGTAAAATTTGCAAATCTAATATGGTAGCTAGTAGCCGCATGGCTACCACTGATAACCATATGGTTACCAGCCATAACTACATAGTTAGAATGGTAGCTGCATGGTACGAGTGGTTCGACTCGAACCACCTGGACCCTGAAAATTTTCGACTTGGGTTATCAGTAAGTGTTTTGATGCGTTGATTCCAAAAATGTAGTTGGTTTTTGCCATCCAGGGTCCCCGAAGATTAAGTTTTAGCTACATGAATTCCAATAATCGGTCGTTTTGGAGTTTTTACAAGCGATTTAAAGACATTTTGGGTTAACTAGACCTTCTCAACACCTATTAAGAGAGTATAAAATAATCCAATAGTCATGGTCAGAAAAATCTGTGTTCCCACATCGTCTAACAATGCAAACAGTAATTAACTCATTCAATTTGAATTTGCATTCCTTGTTATGAACCATGTAGCAATTAGTATTTCCTTTTCAGTCATAAATCTATTTATTGTCAGATTTTATTAAAATAACTAATTGCAATTAAATATTAATGTAATGATATATTTCATTTTTATTATTTTCATAGGCATATTGTTTTTAGTTTTCATTTATTTTAAACCTTGACATCCAACATATTAATACTTGATTTTGATTATTATACTATATAATATATATTTTTTTTGGGTAATTGTCAAAAACACATCTGTTTTATACTTTGTTTTGGTAGTCTACCTTTTCAAAATTACTTTTCTACCTTTTTTTTTTATGTAATTGTTGAATTACTTTTTTTTCTTAATTCATGTCTTTTATACATTTTCCCTTACAAAAATCTCTTTAAAACTTTTCAAATTTACTCAAATACTTAATTCTACTTTGTTCACAATTCTCTATTCTCTTTTTATAATTTTTAATCTAATTTCTTATTTATCTCTCAATCCGTTTATTTTTTTTATCATTCTCTCTTCGAAACAAGATCCATATGTATATATTTTTTTCGACCATTTTTTTTCACTAAGATATATAGCAAATACATGCATTATACTCGTATGCAATTGGTTGGCTATAACCACCGACTCAAGAATAGAAAAACTGCACTATTACGTGAATTATTTTTCTTAAATTGCAAAGGAATCAATATTAGATACGAATATATAATTCTTCACCTATCTAATAATAATCAAATAAAAAACAATTATCTACACCGTTTGATGAAATAAAAAACATAGAACAATTAATGGTTGGAAAATAACAATATATATACTATCATTCATGTAAATGTAAGTCATGATTAGCTACTAAATTTTTTAATATTCAAACATCAAATACATAAGACCATTTTAATAAATTAACGATCCCAAAATTGGTAGATCAGTTGACAAATGAAATTATACAGAGTATAATTAAAAGTCGAGAGATACATACCTAATTCCTACTTTCACCAACTAATACAAATTGATATCGCCATTAACATTTTAATAAATTTAATTATTTATTATACACTATTATACCTTAGTTATAATTTAATCATTTTTTTTAATAAATTGTTTAGGAAGATTTGATACACTATTACATTAATTATAACTTAGTTATACCTAAATTATATCTTAAGATACAAAGGTATAATTAGTTATACCTTAGTGAAAAAATACGTTAGAAAAAATATATATATATGGATCTTGTTTCGAAGAGGAAAAAAAAAATTCTAAAGTCACATGACAAAAAAATAAACAAATTAAGAGATAAATGCGAAATTAGATTAAAATTATGAAAAGAGGAGATCGAAATATGGACAAAATAGAATAAGGTATTTGATTAATTTTGAAAAGTTTAAAAGAGATTTTGACAAAACTTTTCTCTTTATGTACAAAAGAAAGTTAGTACCAAAATATATGTATTTTTGTAAAATCCCTATTTTTTTTTCCCCTTGGACTTGTAGCTACTTTAGTGTAGTTATTGTGAAATCCACAAAATTTACCCGTTAATTAAGGGTTTGGGTTTTGTTGAAGTTGGACGTCTGCATTTTCAGGCCTTAGTAGCCATAACTAAACTTGCTTGGGCTTAAAATCCACATGTTATACCATTTCCAACCTTTTAGCTCCTCCAAAAACGCTGGTCACCGACTCACAGCAGGTGGATTTCCGGCCGCTGAGATGACCACCTCCTGTTTGCCGTTCCCTTCCTTGATTCGTCAGGGACCGCAACGATCACAAACTCTATCCTCGCTTAAATCACGCTGCAGGTAAGTATTTCTAGAATGGCTAGACAATTGAATGGTAGAAACTGAAAGTTCATTTGTGTTGTACCTAATTTGATGATTTTCTAAATTTCTAACCGACAGGAAATCAAGTTTAAAAAGATTTCATCAATATTTCACAATCTCATGCAATTACTCTTACTTTGAAGTGAGTTTCATGTTTCAATTTTTTAGTGTAGTTATCAGCTGAATATAGCTTCTTTTGAGTAAAATTGGGGAAATACTGAGACCGGTACTCTGTTAACTTAAGGTCAGGAATGTTAGCTATAGACCTCCTGGCACTGAATTCAACCTCTTAAATGAAGTTAGTTTTTGTCTTCCAGAGAAGAGGTATTTCTCTTGTTCTGATTTAGTTTTGATGATTAGAAAAGGAAGTGTGTGTTTGATGACATTTTTTTCTATTTGAATGCAGTTTTGGCTTGATTTTTGGACAAAGTGGGAGCGGAAAAACTACTCTTTTGCAGGTTTGCTTTATTGACTTCATGCTTGATCTAGCTGGGATATCTGCTGTTAATTTATCACTTCTGGAAATCTTAATTTGGTACAGTCCTACTTGCAGCTTCTTGCAGGGTTAAATGAACCAACATCAGGTTCTATCTGCATTCAGAGATATGGGAATGATGGCAATCCATGTAACTTAACTGAACGACTCAGTCCTGAAAGAGTTGGTATTGTCTTTCAATTTCCCGAAAGGTATCTGATAGCAGTTTGATACTCATAGTTATAAGCTCCTAGTAATGTCTGGTTAGCAATTTTTTAATTTATTTCTCTTTTATTTTTTATTTATTTATTTATTTTTTTCCAGAAAAGTTAAATGGATGCATTTTTGCATCCTCATTATAATTTTTGTTGGGATAAATAAACCCCTGATTCAAATTAGCCTTAGAAAGTGGCATGTTCATTTTGAACTCATAATAAGAAAACACAATTCTTAAGCTGGGAAACAAAGTCTTCCTTCTCATGCTAGAGTTACAAGTTCCGCTCCTAGACTAATTTATTGAACAAACTTGTTGATCTTGTCAAGCTTTTGAATAGTTAAGCGTCAAAAGCATCTTTATCTTTCCTTTCTAGCTAGGTACTTTGTGGCTGATACTATACTTGAAGAAGTTATATTTGGATGGCCAAGGCAAAAGGGCAGCCCACAATTGAAAGAGCATCTTGCTTTGAACCTTCAGAAAGCAATTACTTGGGTATATAAATGCATTTTTCCATTAAAACAATATTCGTTCTTTCCCTTCACTTCCATAAACGTTTGTATGTGTGTTTTGAGGGCTTGTTTGTTGTATTAGTGCCAATATCAATTTCATATGTGTTAATGTAGTTGGTAACATCAGGTTGGATTGAATGGGATCTCCCTGGAAAAGGACCCTCACTCCCTTAGTGGTGGCTATAAACGGAGGCTTGCTTTGGCAATCCAATTGGTAAGACTCAGTTCAGATGTCTGCACTTTAAATTCATTTATTCATGTGCTTTAAACTGAAGCCAACATGTTTGATACTTGTGTTTATTCATGGCCTACTCTGAATCTCTGATTTGTAAGTATATTTTGATATTCAGGTACAAGTTCCTGATTTATTGATACTGGATGAACCTCTTGCTGGTCTTGGTATGACTCTAATATAAATATTTCCTTCTTTGTGTTTGTTCTTTGATCACTTCTTTTACTAACATCTAGTATAAATTGATAGTTTATGAACACTAAAATGCAGTTGAAGTTAATCTTTATAAGCTTGATGCCTGCAGTTTTTTGAAAATTTGTATTATGTCTCACCTTGATCTGTTAATCCATGCTCTTTGCTGCAACTTTTTAATACTTAACTTGCTGTAACTAACTAAACATCCTTGTGCTCCTCCCGGAACTGTTATGTTGCTTAACTTAACAATATAGAATTATACTTTCCAGTATTTTTCCATTGGTGTGTTATGATTAATTATCTATGCATTGTGCAAGACCAGATTTGAAAGCTCGAGCAGATGTCATAAAGCTTTTAAAACAGCTGAAGAAAGAGTTAACTATACTTGTCGTTAGTCATGACCTCAAGTAAGTATGAAAAAATTAAGTATCTTTCCTTAGAATTTTTACTTGTATTTTTTTCCCTCTATTCTTGTCAATCTGCTGCTTTTGCAATTTCGCGAGCCTATGGTACTCTGTTACCTTATGGACTATCTGGTTTCTTAAGGGAGTTGCTGACCCTAGTTGATCATTCTTGGAGGATGGAAATGGGAGGATTTCTCAAGGAAGAACGACTTCCAATATCATGAATTGCTACCCTGTAAAAATAAGATAATACGAGGTATGACTCTATCAAACCTTGTCATTATTATTATTATTATTATTATTAATTTGGGTAAACCTAGTCATTATATTCGTTTAATATCCAAGAAAACTGAAATTAATATAATCCTGATGCCTCACAATCGTGATGCTTGCTAATTGGCATGGATGACCAGATGTAGAGTAAATGTCCAAGTTATACACTGATTTATGTGATAACAGTTTCAAATGTCGATCCTAAAGGCAGATTTAACTAGGTTTTGTTTTATCAAACCAAGGTGGTTGACTTTCTGCATAAAGTCGAACTTCAAAAAGAAAGACGATGATGACTTAAAGGGATAGTTTGATGCTAGCTTTTCTTCCTTTTCTTTTTTTGGGGTTTCGCAGTTAAAAGTATTATGCTTTTAGAGTTTATGACGCCAGTAAGCATCTTAAAAAAAAAAAAAAAAATCAAGAACTCCAATGTTGAAACTGGCTTTTATCCTTACTATCTGAGGAGCAAGGATTATGGTCTGTTGGCATCACTTCATGTTATCTATTAGCTTTGATTATCACTTGTTCATAAAAGACCTAATGATCTCTTGAGAATTCAAATGACACTCACAAGAAACTTCAAATCATGATTCCTGATAAGAAAGTTTGCACAACACTTGTACTGCTCACAACTCATTATTACACAGGGAAATCAGAATAAACCTCATTCTGTTCCCATCTTCTTGAGTCTGTCACCACTCATTCATCACAAAAATACATAATAACATAGATGACATTAACAAACAGCATATTCTACATATGTTTTTCCTCCTTTTTTTCTACAGCTCCAGCACCAAGTCTACAGAACCAATATTAACTGAGGGTCAGATACTCAATATTGCATCTTGAGAACAACAAACATTTCTTTGGAAAAAAAAAAAGATTATATAAGCATTCAATAATTAATAGCATAAATGATCACTCTTTGTTTTGTGCCATAAATACCCTTTCTAGTTAAATACTGGAACTTGGGAAGCATGCTGATGCTGATGTTATAACTGGCAATGGAATGGATCATTTATTTTTTTGTAAAGTTACATGTCTTCGTCAAACAGATAAGTGTATGATACTACTCTACTAAATAGTACATATGCATCCAATCCCAATTAATTGGTGCGAATGCATAGTTAACTTAACATAAGGTGTGGAAACTGTATTGAAATAGACTGGTTCACATTGTGTCATTATCCTTAGTTTTCAATAATAGCGCTGCACTTGGGTGTTAGAATAAACATAAGACTGAACTAAATCTGGAAATTTTGACGTTTTCTACTTATTTCTTAATGCTCTTTTTTTTTTTTTAAAAAAAAAGGATAAATATAATATATAATCAATTACATAAAAAAAATAAAAAAATAAATAATTAATAAATAAAATTTACCTGCTTTTCAGCTACCATCATAATAATAAAATTGCTACTAGATTTTCCAATTTACTAATACATGTCCTATGCTATGTTAAACTAGCATTTGTTTTAAGTTTACTGTTTATACGTTTGTGTTCTGATTCTCATTGGTAGACATAAAAATTATGCATTTAGTGTCTCATAATCCATCATACTTTATTGCAGTAAATGATAAACATGGTGACTTAGCAATTTATACTTAATATAAACCAAAATTTCCTGTTCGTGTTAGCACTTACAGTCTGCATCTGTTTTGATCCAGTATTCCTTATTTCCACTAGAGTTAATGCAGCTCAGATCATGATGGGATTGTTTAAAATTGTTCTCGACGCTTTGCATCTCTTCCATTGAATTGGGTCCTGGAGGGAATTCTTCACTGTGCTCATCCTCGCACACCAGGTTTGCATGATGATCCATAGTTTTTTTAGTCTCTAGGGGGCACTTGGTAAAATCCTTTTCAGGATGAACTTTTCTATGGAACATTCTTAGGATCTGCATGCCAAAGTTCAAGAAAATTAGAGCCCTGGTGGAAAATGCACACTTTTTGTGAAGATTCCAACTCATATTCCATAAAGTCTCATATGATGAATCCTGGACTAGATATGTTCATGTTGATAGTGGATTCTTTGCTTGGTGGAGACATTTGTTCAAGTGTAATGCGTGGCTCAGTCTGAATTGGTGATAAAAAAAACTCTTAAATGACTAGTTTGTAATTTAAAATCTAGAATAAGAAAGAAGCTGTTTTTCTTGTTGCCATTAAGATACTGTGAAAACAATCATTGACTTTCTTATGTAAACAGTTTTTTACTTGTAGAGAAAAGAATAAAAATGACTATTCTGTAATTGAATGTCTAGAATAAGATAGAAAAGGTGATGTGTTTTATTGAGGTAGAGCTGGAAGACGCACCTTGTTAAGCTTCTGCTTGGTTGAAACAGAATTAGCAGCAGCACCATTTCCAGGAGCTGGATTTCTTGGAGATGCATAAAACTTTTTTAGTATCTTTTTCATGAGAGTTTTAGCAGACATGTGTGCTTGCTTGATCTGCATCTCCCCTTTTCTATCAGTTTCTGCTGAAACTTCCTCTATAATCTTTGTCCTATGAAATATCTCACCTAGTGATGTTTTTTCCTTGTTTAGTTCAGGTTTTGTTTCTGGCAGTTGTATTGTTGATCCAAATAGATATCCTTGAAGTGGAAATACTGCATACTTTCCATAATCTTCGATGCTGACTCGCTCCAGTTGCGTTCCACTAAGTGTAATAGTGCTAACATAACTGCTTCTAGCCAATGATTCATCGCTTATTTCCTCTTCAGCTTCAGCCTCAAAAAACTTTTCTAGTTGACTGTTGATGAGCTTCAGGTCATTCTCTGTCACCTCTGCTTTTTCATCTTCAATTTTTGAGGGAAATGTAGGTGTTGCTGGCTCACTGTGGACTGGTTTTGAACCAAGAGTTCCAATTGCTAGAAAACCATGAAAAAGTTCAGACATAACTGTAGATGTTGGATCTTCACAATTCTCATACTCTGTGTTGGAGTCAACTTCAAATGAAGTTTTTTGACAATCCTCATAGATGGAGTTAAACCTTGGCCTTACATGGAAGTGTTCGTCATCAAGGGATGACTTTGCTGAAAGACATGCACAGTAGTTCCCTGAATACAGAATCAAGTTTAATTAGCTTGTTGGAATTTTTTTATTTTTATATTTTTCATTGGGAACACTTGTACTCCTTGTGTGCTTAAAAGAGGAATATCTGACAGTCAATTGATTCAGTTGGTGTTTCACGATCGCTAGAGGATCAATGGATCATGCATTTATGCAATCAGTTAGCAATACTGCCGCACACGGCACTGAACATTAATTTTTGAATTACAAGATTGATGCCATTCATGTTTTAAAATACGAAGCTGAAAACTGATTTACAGAAGAAGGATGTTCAGCTGCACATGATCACATGTATGAGGTCCGAAGGCTCTCAACTAATGTTGGAAACTCAACAACGGGTCAGACGGTGACCCCTCCACTACAACAAATTTTGGATGTTAGATTTGACAGCAAAAGTTTGCAGTTTGCAACCAAAAAACTAATATAGCGGTAAATATCCAAAAATTACGGCTATATGATAACAATGTTTTATCAAATTTTGTTGGAAATGTGTATGTGATAACTTTATAGCAGTAATATGCATCAAATTTTTTTTATTGTTGTTAAAACGCTGCGACAACGATTTTTATACTTTTGCTAAAATCAACTCTTTTTATTGTTGCAAAAGTTAATGACAACTTTTTTGCTGTTGGTTTGCTGCCAAATCTAGTATCTCTTATAATGCTTTTAGTTAATTCGTTTATTCTTCTGTCCATCTTGTTTTAGTAATATCCTGCAAAAATCTGGACTGGTGAGATGATTGATAGTGTACTCCTTTTGAAACCTAGTACTTAATTATCCTACAATATTTGGTGTTCAAAACTTATCTAAATTGCATAGTTGTCAGTTTAGCTTATTAAGTGATCATAAATAACCATGGATACCAGTGATGGAACCTAGAAGCTTATATTTGGGGGTGAAAAAATATGCAACCCCAGAATTAGGGACGCCGGCAGATGGGGGGCAACGACACACTCGTGCCCCTTTGCTGTCGCCTTTGATGGATACATATTTATAGAAATGAAAGAAAGAAGAAAGTTGGAGTACCTAAAGTGAAATCCTTGAATGGATCAATGCTTGTATGCCGTAACTTATTGTGCATCCAACCTAGTAACTGCAAAAATGAAAATGCAGAGATGAAGTTAGAAGGATCATTAACATCATGTGTTGATGGAATATTTGGTAGAGAAAGGACTCACCCTCATTTTGGTGTATGGGTTTTGAAGTTAGATGTGGAGAAAAAAAAAGACTTAAAAAAGAAGAATGAAGTTGGTTCCTGTTGAATAAGTTGGAAGTGAGTGAATGGTATAAGAATCTGAAATGAGAGAAACATTTAGATAGAAACAAGTTTTTTGGTTGGCTGTTGTTTGTCAAAGCTCAAGGCAACTAATTAATTTTACAAGAATTGGGAGTTGTTAGATCATCTTCAAGTTTGGGGTTCACCACCATATATTCCTTGCCCTTGTATGCTTTACAGTTCCACATTTATTGGTATATATGCTAATTAAAATGTATTCACTTAATAACGATTTTCTTAGGCAATGTTAGATAATTAAACAAATAACTTAAATTAATACACTAAGTTATTATTTTCTTTTAAGTTTGTTTGATAACAGTACTTAAAAGTTTCAGTTAAATAAAAAATCACTTAATCTAAAAAAACCAAACTATTTAACTTAAAATTTTAAGTCGAATACTATCAATATTTTTTTAAAATTCAATGTTTTATTTTTCGTGTTTATTAAACAACTATATAATTTAATAGTTTCGGCATTTATAATATTCAACACTTAAAATTCAATGCATAATTTTTCAGCACTTAATTTTCAATCAAATGCCACCTTAGTATTTGAAGATAATTTGTAGGCATTGAAAGTGCGCCTGATTGTATAAGTGGGATTTGATCCATGTAACACAACCAACTTATGTTAAGGTTCAATCTACATAATTTATATAACACTCTTTAGTTGCATTTATTATCAATGTGGGACTTCCAACACTCTTCCTAAAGTGTAACCGGGGGTGGAACAATATACGGTTAGTTAACCAATCTATTTGGATTTATTTAATCGGTTAACTGTTTGATCGGTTTTGAAAAACTATTAACCGTACACTAATCCATTAAATTTGGCTAACCAGTTATTTCGGTCGGTTAACCTTTTATTTCGGCTATTAACCATTAATAAATTTACAAAAATTAAATCATACGTTTAAATTTTTTAATAATTAAAAAAATATATAAACGTCTACTAAAATCTTAAATTAATAGAAATCATAACATAAAAACTCAGTTATTAAAATAAGATAACAAGAACCAAATCCCATGTATAATTAAGAGAATTGAAAATTAAAACCATAAAAAAACATATATATAATATGTATTCCAATTTTTAAGTTTTCAACAAACCCAATCACAATATTACCAGTTCATTTAGATTTAAAATTTAGCTACTAATACTGCTTTTACTGCTGATGAGAACACAAGCGTAGAAAATATAAATCCACTTTGTGATTTAGGGCTGAAAAAAATAGTGCACTAATGTCATCACATAATTATTAAATTACCCTATCTTAATTATATCTCTAATTTATATATAATATACATTTTTTAATTATATGTTCAACCCGTTTAACCGAGTCCATAAGGGCTTTGAAAATAAAAACCGAAAACCGAAAATATTAAAATTAACTCTTAAAAAATAGTCCATCGATTTCAGTTAACCTCAATTTTGGTTTGGTTTCGTTCAATTTTTGCGGTTTTTCCCTTTTTTTGTGCAACCCTAATTATCACTTGTCAAACATTTATTGGTATACTCATTTGAAAAGTTATCAACGAACCTAGTATTTTTTACCAGTCCAAGCTACATTAGGTCTTAAGTATGAACTTAGAATATTTCTTTTGCTTGTCTTTCTTATGCTCTGATACTAGAAAGAGACTATGTGACCATTGAGAGTTCACCTAACTGCATAAATGACTACATAAGTGGAATTAGACCCATATAATATAAAACCAATTGATTTATGTTAGGACCTAATATACACCGTTTATATTGCACTCTTATTCTCATTTATCATATAACAATATTCAATTCAATATATTTACCAAATTATTTTGTGTCCGATTCATCTGTTACGTTTAGCTATATTCAAACGAGGGTAATGAATGGGATGTCCACCTCCAACAATTGTGAACTCGATTAAACATTTATACACATATCAATCTTTAAATTTATTAACAGATATATTGGTTAATAACAATGTTAGGTTATCAATGGCACGATATAAAACATTAGATGTAAAATTTCATTTTTCTTCCAATATTTCATGTATTTTTGTTCCTTACCCCAAAATTTGTTAGGAGAGGAGCTGGTGGATTTGATTGGTTACCCGTAGAAGCATCGAGTCTAGGGCAAGAGTTGACAGGGCCACCATGCAATTTGACAATATAGTTGTTTGAATGCTTTTTGTCATTTCAATCATTTCAGTTACTTTTCCAACATACAATTCCACCAAATCTGATTTCTTACACACCAAGATACAGTCCCCATCCACACCCTAATTGGCCCATTTTATATATGACGTACGTGGAGGTTAAAAAAAAAAAAAATCTTTATCAAAATGTTTTGTCATTTTGATTATAAGTTCCCTGCATTTCATGTTTACTGTTCAAACTTTTATTCATAAGAACATCTTATACTTTGTTTTGGGATATCAATGAAAGAATAATGTTTCGTGAAATTTTTTGGGAAAAAAGAACACTTTAGTACACATTGATGAGTAGGGTTGTAAATGGGGCGGGACGGGGCAGGGATTGCATTCCCCATCCCCGTCCCCAAATTAATCGGGGATCCCCGTCCCCGCCCCGTTTATTAATCGGGGATAAAAACCTATCCCATCCCCGTCCCCAGTGGGGAATCGGGTCCCCGCGGGGATCCCCGTGTCTGTTTAGCTAATTTAATATTTTATAAAAAAAACCCTGTAAAATTTCAATTTTTACCCACAAATTTATCCAAATATGCATTAAAATACAAACATAAAATTCTTAAAACTCAATTGTCAAATACATTAATATATAATTAATAATTAAACATAAAATAACATAAAACCAGAAGTGCAACCATTTCAACAATCAAGCCTCCTAAACTAGAACATCGAAGTTTATTGACTATTTTGAAAATGGCAGAGTTAGAGAGGTTTTAACAAGCAAAAATTGACAGAGGTTGTCGCCATCGTTGAACAATCAAAGAAAATTATGCCGTAGATTTCGAATCACAAATTTCAAATTTCAAATTGCATCCACAACAAGCATATATACAAAACAAAAGGAATCAATATTCCGAAACCCAAAAGGCAAAGAAAAACAGAATATAAAGAACTAGGGTTTCTGTCCAAAAAACATAAAATCGCACCTCTCAGTCTCTTCCTGAAAATTAATTTAAAAAATTCAATATATAATTTCAGAAATATATTATTAATTATGTGAATAAGAAATACAGAGAAGAGGGAGGACTTACTAGTAGAAGGAACAGCAAGAAAAGAGAAAAGAGAAGAGAAAGCCAGGACGACGGGATGGAGACGCAGACGAGAGAGAGCGAGAGAGAGAGGAGCTGTTCTCTGAGAATGGCAGGATATATATTAATGGATGAGTTAGGGTTTCTAATCTTCTTTAGCAGAGAGAGACGAGAAAATGAGAGAAGCAGGGGAAGAAGTGGGTTTGGGCAAATAACATTTTTTAATTTATTAATTGGTTGGGCCGGATTGTTACTAGTTGGGCTGTTCTGTTTCCTATCCAGATTAGCAATTCAATATTTTATTAATTACTTTATAATATATAATCTAATATTAATTAAATAAATTAACACGGGGATTCGGGTATTTTATCGGGGATCCCCGCGGGCTTTAAACGGGGATGGGGACGGGGGCCCGCGGGGCCGGTAGGGGTAATACCATTCCCGTCCCCGATTAATAAACAGGGACAAATTCGTCCCCGTCCCCGCCCCACGGGGATTCCCCGTCCCCATCCGGACGGGCCCCCAACGGGGACGGGCCCCCGTTACCCGTTTGACAACCCTATTGATGAGGCTGTGAAGGCAGGGTCGTCTATTCCAACCACTCCTAAAAGAAGAAGGTTGTTGGGTGATTTCGAGAGAACTCTTCAATGTCTAAGTTGGTAGATAATAAAAAACAGTTTGAGAATGTATGATATAGAAAGTTAACATAGAAAAGATAGCTTTTATACCAATACTCATAGGAGAGTATACATATATATAGAATGGTAGAAGTATCTTTTTCTTGGTAGACTGTGGGCAATGGTAGAGTTAAAAGCCGATCATTGGCGAGTGAAACCCTCATTTGAGAGGTTTACCTCCATTAAAGTTCTTTGAGCTTGTGTTCCACCTCTTTGGTAATTTAGGGTTAAAATGATTCAAATTTTTTTTCTCTCATATGTTTTAAATCCGTATCAGGATAACAACACACTAGTGCCCATATTGCCGCCGCCCCTGACCATAGGCCTTGTGTTGTATAAATTGGACTTTTGTTTCAATGATATTTTATTTTCTCGAGTTGTACAAGTGTCTAAATTATTCCATATTTTATAACAACATTCGAGAAGGCAATAATATGCATAACAAAAAAAAAAAAAAAAAAAACTAAGTAGTAGAGATATATATAGGAAATAGTATGAATTGATTAGTAGTGAGGATTGTCCCTATGCCTTTAGTATACAATGTGAAGCTAGGGTTTTCCCTTAGCATTTACTGAATCATTATGAAGAATATATACAGTGGATTTACAGGTGGGCCGAATACTAGTATGGGCAGAGTACTATTGGACTATACATAATACAATACATAGATTTAAGTACAATACTCTATTACCCTCCAACAAGTTGAGCGGGGCTTGTCACGGTCAACTTGGCGCGAAGAGTGAGAAATCGGTCTTTAGAGAGACCCTTTGTGAAGATGTCGGCTGGCTGATGTAATGTGGAAATGTGCTGAACTCGGAGTTGTCATTGAGCTACTTTGTATTGTGGAAGACCGGGTTGGCACTCAAGTATGTTGCACCAAGGTTATCAGACCAAACCGTGGGAGCCGTTGAGGAGGAGAACCTAAGCTCCTTAAGGAGCATTGTGAGCCATAGAACTTCCGAACTGACTGTAGCAAATGCACGG
The DNA here is from genome assembly GCA_039660915.1 of Euphorbia tirucalli. Taxonomy (NCBI): domain Eukaryota; kingdom Viridiplantae; phylum Streptophyta; class Magnoliopsida; order Malpighiales; family Euphorbiaceae; genus Euphorbia; species Euphorbia tirucalli. Next base: position 54,298,852 of record CM077639.1, on the reverse strand, counting down.
TATTCGGCCTCAATACTGCTCCTGGGGACTGTCCGTTGTTTCCGAGAGCTCCATGATACTAAATTGCTACCAACATACATAGCGAATCCTGTAGTGGATTTTCTATCATCCAAGCACCACCCCCCCTCCCCCCGTTCAGAATCACAAAAACCATGTATGTCAATGGAGGAAGACTTCCGCAATAGAAGACCATGAGATGTTATATCTTGGAGATAACACAGGATACGTTTAACTACCTTCCAATGTTCAGTGGTCGGACAATGCATGTACTGAGAGATTTATTCACTGAAAAGGCCACATCTGGTCTGGTAATTGTGACATATTGGAGACCCCCAACTACACTGCGATATAGAGATGGATCATCAAATGGATCAACAACATTAAGTGTTAACTTGGTGCTCGTACAGAATGGAGTTGAGATTGCTTTTGCTTCATGCATTTTGGCTCTCAACAAAAGATCAGAGATGTATTTATGCTGGTGGAAAAGTAGTCCATCCCGTTGCCGAGAAGCCTCAATACCCAAAAAAAACTTCAAGGGACCAAGATCTCGAATAGCAAATTTGTTCTGTAAGAAATTGATAACCTGTTGCAGCATAGCAGCATCATTACTAATGAGAATATCATCAACATATAACAGGCAGAATAGCCAAACATGTTTTGCTTGATAGAAAAAGAGTGATATGTCGGCTTTGGAGCACACAAATCCAAATTGAATTAACACATCTGCCAGACACTTATGCCACATCCTGGGTGCTTGTTTTAGTCCATAGAGAGACTTTTTCAGAAGACAGACGTAGTAAGGTCTTTTTTTATCAACAAAGCCAGGGGGTTGATCCATGTAGACTTTTCCTCCAAGGCACCATGAAGAAAGGCATTTGATACATTAAGATGGTGGACAGACCAGTCAAAGGAGACAGCTAGAGATAAGATTAGCCGGATGGCAGTTGGCTTGATGACTGGACTGTAGGTCTGAACATAATCTAGCCCAGGGCGTTGATGAAAGCCCTTGGCTGCAAGACGTGCTTTATGCCTTTCAATTGACCCATCAGGATGAAGTTTGGTTTTAAAAACCCATTTACAGCCAATCAGATTCTGTGCTTGGTGGCGTGGAACAAGAACCCATGTATCATTTTTCAGTAAAGCCTGGTACTCCTTTTCCATGGCTGTACGCCATTCAGGAAAATTCAGCGCCTATGTGTAACTTGTGGGCTCTAGAGGAATAGAGTTGGTTGCCAATAAATTCAGAGGACGTCTCAGCTTTAATGTAGCCGTTTTGGACCGAGTCACCATAGGATGTGGGAACCAGCAGAAACAGGTTCAGGTTGTCCTAGATCAATAATTAAAGACACTTCCGGTGATTCATGTTGGTGAGGAATGATTCGATTAGGGGATGACTGATGTGGGGGCGAGATTGGGGGATTTGGGTTGTGAGGTGGTTGACGTGAAAAGGCGGATGGGGCTGGATTGTGGGGCTGTAGTTGTTCGGCTGGAGGTGGCGTGTTGCCGTAGGGAGACTGTGGCGGATTTTGTGGTGGTGACTGTGAGCACGGGTTTTTTCCCGACCTCTGTGATGAAAGTCATTATTGCCTTTTTCACGGATAAACGTGAAGCGGATTCGGACCAATCGGAATAATGTCGGAAATCTCCCGGATGACCCAAATGTGTGTGACAAGTCTTGGTACAGAGCCCCGAAGGAATTCTAGTGAGTATTTAAGAAAATCAAAGAAAAGAATGAAAAATAAGCAAAATAGGCTAATCTGGTCACTACAGTCGCTCGACTGTAGTGCCTACAGCCGCACGACTGTAGTACATTACAGTCGAGCGACTGTAATCATCAGATTTCCTTTTTTCGCCCAAATCAGCATTTAATTCGGTCTTTTTAAACAAAATAAGGTAATCTGGTCACTACAGTCATACGACTGTAGTTCCTACAGCCGCGCGACTGTATTACAGTCGCGCAACTGTAGTCATTTAAGTTGCACGACTGTAATCACCAGACTTCCTTTTTTACCAAAAATCAACATTTAATTCCGATTTTTAACCAAAATGGGAGATATAAAAGCCTCATATCGGGGATTAGGGCTAACAGAACAGAGGAGAGGCAGAAAATTAGGGGGTTTTGAGAGAAAAACACACAATAACACATAATAACACAGATTTTGGGACTTTTTCTAGGGTTCTTAAGAAAATAAAAGGGTTTGATCTAAAATAACTTAAGAAAATTTCAACGAAACATATAGAAACTATTTTGGGGTGTTGTTAAATCATCACTGCTCACTCAATCTCTCTCGGGGTTCCGTTCAGGCTTCGTTGATCGCGCATTTTTCGGGTTATTCGTGACTGCAAGACACTTTCCTGCATCCGAATCCATCTCTGGTGATCCAAACACTGGAATACAGACCAAGTAACATTCTGAGAGGCCTTGAAAATCCATTTTTGTTCATTTTGGGTGTTGTTTATTGATTTTTTTTTTCCAATTTTTATGATTTCGGAAGCGAATTTTGATTACAGCCGCCTCACCTAAGATCACAGTCGCCCGGCTGTAACCTACAGCCGTGCGACTGTAACCTACAGCCGCGCGACTGTAACCTACAGCCGCGCGACTGTAACCTACAGCCGCGCGACTGTAACCTACAGCCGCGCGACTGTAACCTACAGCCGCGCGACTGTAACCTATAGTCGCGCGACTGTAATCTTCTGATTACAGTCCCTCAACTGTAATCTCTGGGGCAGAAGCTCCGATTGCCCCAAAATCGGCCGATAACGCTTCCGTTTTTTTATTAAATTTGTTCTTTACGTTTATTATCGGCCCAATTACATCCCTATATGCTTAGATTCCTGGTTTTCTGATTTTTGATTGATGGATGTAATTTAAAGCTTGGTGATTTTGAGGGATTAGGGATTTCCGGATTTGATTCGATCCGTTTCGAATCCATTTTATTGATTTTAGTATATTTCCAGAAATCCCGGACCCCCCCCCCCCAAAATTATTAAATTTGCAAAGCGGTTTTCAAAAACGAGAGAAGAATATTGGAATCAATTCTAGAGCATTATAGCCGCACGACTGTAACCTATAGCCACGCGACTGTAACCTACAGCCGCGCGACTGTAGTTGAGATAGAATTACGGTTTTTCCCTTTTGGGCCCCAAACTTGTAATTTTGCATCTTTTTCCCATTCAAAACTGAATTTTGGTGTGTTTACATTCTTTTTGGACCCTAGATGGATGTTTAACTTAGGCCCACACACGAATGGGACCCCCGGGTCCCGGGATATCCGGCCCACTAAAGTTGGAAAAATGCATGTAAATGAGCCAAACCATTTTCAAAATTGGTTTTTCACCCACAAAACCTATAGGGCATTTCAAAAAACCGTTTTCTAGGTCTAACCAGTCCGACCGATCGAGTCGACCCCGGTTACCCCCCTAAATGCATGTCCCCACTCCTATAAATCCCTATTCTGTCTTATTTAAGTCTTTCGTATGCCTTGATTATTTATGTTAACCGTATTCAGATGCAGCTTTTATTTTTACTTTATTTTTATTTTTAAATGTATTTTATAGATTAAATCGTGTATCTAGGTGATTGTAATTTTTTTAGATCATCGTGTATTATAGGCGGTTGTAATGGTGAGGATGAGAGATTTTTCTTTTTATGGGTTGTATAATTTGGCCTCTATTTACTTTTCCCGCACTTTTACTTTTCTGCATTTTATTTTGGATTTATATTTATGTCATGTGAATAAGCATTAACTAAAAATAAAAAGAAGATAAAATGAGTAGAATTAAGTGAATGCAACATTACATTATGAAATAATAATTGAAAATAAGTGAGGATTCGTAGATTTGTTGCCCGAACCCTGAATCTCTGAATTAGGTACCGCGTCTACACTTGGTAGGGAGCTGTACCGGAAATTCCCGGATGAGCTGATCCGGGTGGCGACTCTGTATCTAATTTCGAAATTTAGGTTTCGAGATCTTTAAGTTCAAATTGGGATTTTCGAAAAAAAAAACTTTTTTTTCCAAAATTCAAACTTACAATTAAGTTTTCGATAAAAGGGTTTTTCCAATAAAATGAAAGATTTTCTTAAGAAAGATCAAAGACCCATTTTCAAACCCCAACATCACATCTTCAAAAAGAAAAACCCCGGTTCCCGCTTCACCATGCGTTCCGTAAAAAACGTTGTCCGCTCACAGTGGCGACTCCGCTGGGGATCAACAGTTTCTTTTAAAAGTTTTTTATAAAAACTTAAGGAACTTAGGCAACAATCGAAGTACATCATCACTTGTAGTCAATTATTAAATCATAATTCGATGTTTCATTCATATTTGCATAAGCATGACATTTTCTCTTCTTGAATCCCTCAAACACTTTTTTAAACCTGGTTTATCTTCAAAGGTGACCTACCTCTTCCCCTAGGATTGGAGGCACCCGAGGGGGGTAAACCACTCATAGCCTCGTACGAACCCCTTCGTTTGGACCATTGAGTGGGGAGAAGTGAGGAGTATATTTTCGCTCTGGGAACCTATACGACCCTTGGCTTGACTCATACCTTCATGTAATGGCCTAGCAACTTCCCTTTAGGGTTACCAAAACATATATTTGAAAATGGACATTGAGAGTGCGCCTTTGGTATCCCCAGTTGATGCCAAAGAGACCCAACACCTAGGAAGAATGCGAGACCATTCGAATGGAGGAATAAGGTTGGAAGGGTGAGCATATTGTTGTGTGTGCTAACATTTGTTCTATGGTGGTTTCATTTTTGACCTTCACATGTAACATCAAGCACGCATCATCCATGTGCCATTTTCTAACCATATTTTTATGCAGCCATTTTGGAGCATCATCATACGTGTGTGTTATACTAACCATGTTTTCTTGCAGCCATAACATCTTGCTCGTGTCTCATATACATCTTGTGTGCTTGCATTTCATAAAGCATACATGACATCATCTCGCGTGTCATGCATCTTAACCATGTTCTTGTGCAGTCATTTGCATTCTATATGACATAGGCATTCATATCATCTCATCCCATCTAAAATGAAGGATGTTCTAAGCATGCCCCTCATGACATTTCATTTCATGACATATCGGGAGTCCCCAAGATTACCCGTGTTCGCCTGTGCACTGGATTGCACTTGGCCATTTCATCACATCATTGCACCATTAGAGGACCATAACGGTCATGGCGACACTAACGTCTTATTTGGTGTGTCACGATCCACATCAGATTGTTTCATAACATTGAAAGTTCATTCAAGGTACTCTACGAGTGCTGGATTAGAACTCGTACTAGGACATTTCATAACATGCCTAAATCATGCAAGGTGTTCCATGAACGCCAAAATGCTGTTCGTGTCTTGAGTTACACGCGACTTGTTTGTGACATCACTTCATCCAAGATGCCATAAAAGCATCAAACCTCTGTCTATGGAACGGCTCCCATATGACCATCACATATCACTTCATTGACCTACAAAACATCGAACCTCTGTCCGTGTGTCGGTACACACGTGACCATTTCACGACATCCGCTAGGTGCCCCAAAGGCTCCGAATTTTTATCCGTGTACTGGCCCACACGTGACATTTTTGCATTGTCTTTTGCATGGCATGGGATATGCTTGGAACATCTAAAACAAAAAGAAAGAAAATACAAAAGTCATTTTCATCATCCGCATCCATAAAGCATCATCCGATCACGAACATGAACACACTACACACGTCATTTAGGGTGTCGAGTCTAGGTCCATGACATCCATCCGCGACTCTAATCTTGTGTTAAATGTGCAGTTTGGAGATGAACCTTAAAATATTTAGTTAGTGTCGAGTCAGTGCTAAACCCATCAGTTTAATCAGTTCAATCAGAGCCAGTCACCGTGGAGGGGATCAGTTCAGGGTCAGACTCTGATCGGGTGATCGAAATTCAATTGCCTACTCTACCAGTTGATAGTTAAATTTTGTTAGGAGAAGCTGACAGAGCGGAGATGGCCGACGGAAACAATGGAAACTTGCCTTCGACATGGCTACCTTAATGAGGAGCTTCTTAAGCTCGGATGAGTTCAGGGCTACTCTTAAGGAGCAGGTGCAGGCGGTGATGACCACCCTCCCTAACCAGGTTGTTCAACCGGCTCAGACTTTGGTTGGAAATAGGGAACAATAGTTTGTCCAAATTACCAATGCTACTAGATCAAGTCTTCCTGGAGGAAGTGGTGGAGTGATCAACCACAGAGAACCCGACTGTCAGTCCGAAGAGCATGAAGCCTTTGAGAAGGCAAGGGAAGCCTCTATTAAGATGATGCTGGAAAAGTGTCTCAATCAGAAATTTTCTGATATTGAAGCCATGCTACCTAAGCTGAAGGAGATGGTCCACTATAACCCTATTAAGTATGTCGACCCGACTACCTTGATGGCTGATGGAGGAGAGCCACTCCCAGCTGCTTTTCAGATGCCTTACCTACCTCCGTAGACCGGAGAGGGCCCACCGGAAGCCCATTTGGACAGTTATGTGAGGTTGATGACTAGCATGGGGATTGGGAAAGGTCATCTCTTAAATCTGTTTCCGACTACACTGAGGGGTGCTGCGGCGAAGTGGTATATGAAGATGCCTCTCTACACCCGATCTACTTGGGAGGACCTATCTGAAGCTTTTGTAAAGCAGTACGCTTACAATACCCAAGTAGAGACTACCCTTGAGGAGCTGGAAAGAATCTGCCAAAAGCCAAATGAGTCCTTCCTGACTTACTACAAACGGTGGATGGATGTGCAAGTTTTGGTGGATGGGGCACCAAAGTTGGAGTCGCTCATTGTGAATTTGGTGGACGGTAGTCTACCCCAATATAAGGACAAGATGAAACTGAAGAGATTCCATTCCTTCATTGAGGTGGTAAAGTTTGCCAAACATATCGAGTGATACAAGGAAGAGGAGCAGAGGGGCAGATAGAGTTCAGGCTCCTACAGAAGCAATTAGGGGTACTCTCAAGGGTACAAGGGCAGCAGCTCTAAGGCTACTTCAGTGGGGTTCAATGCTAAGACAACTCCGGATGCAGCTCCATTCTAAGTGCATGAGGTGGGCGTGGCCGCCGTGAACCTGGGAAGAAGACTCCTCAAAGGGTCACCAGTCCACGGGGCAAGTCAGTAAGCCGAATTTTTGCTAAGTGTAGAAAGGCTGGGTTATTATAGAGCTTGAAGCCATTTTCGCCCCCAGCTGAGGTAGATAAAGATAACTTCTGTACTTATCACGTGATGACGGGTCACAATACAAATGAGTGTACCCAGTTGATTAGAGCCATCAAGCAGTTGTTCATTGATGGAAGGATCATCGAGCCGTCTTTGAAACCTAGCATTCAGAGTAATCCCTTGCCCAACCTCGGATGATTCGGTTGCACAAGAAGCTATTAAGGACCAGGATGTTGCAGTAAAAGAAGACCCTCCGCATGTGGAGGACGATAGTCATTTTAATGTTTTAGTTTGTTTTATTATCTTTATCCTTTATTCTGTGAACAATTCAACCTCTCAGTGTTTAATTTAATACAATTTGATTTCAATTACTTGTGCGATATTTTTTTTCGGATGGAACTGTGCATGCATCCAAACATTCATTTAATGCCTTTAACACACATGATACATCAATGCATGAAATGAATCTAGGGATAGATGATGACCTAAAAATGATATCCGTCTTGGGAGACCTCACACCTGATGAGAGGAAAGAAAATTGTAACATACCACAAAAGAACATGGAAGTCTTTCCCTTATTGAACGATATCGCGCGGAGATTGACGGAGAAATTACTGAATAGAAAGTTCCAAAGGATTCAAAGACGAAATCAATCAAGCAGGAGCTCTGTAGACTCGAATGGGCGTCGCTCCATGGTCGCAACCGCCAACTACTTCTCAGAGTGGGTAGAAGGCGAGTCATATATGAATGTTACCGACAAAAAAAAAAAAAGAAGAAGAAGAAGAAAAAAAAAAGCATTATCATGTCGTGACCAATAATGGCCTACAATTACAAGGGGCAAAGATGCAGCATCATAGATTATCTTTACATCTCCCACAAGCCAATGGGGGGGATAGAAGCGGCTCACAAGATTCCATCCAAATGACAATCACCTACAAAGGATAGGCCGATATGCTGTCATTTGTCTTGCAAGGACACAGAACTAGCATCAGAGCACGCACTGAAGAAACATCATACTCCTTAGCCTATAGGATGGAAGTGGTTCCACTAAGGCACACAAAAACTAAGTCATCAGCCCCATCAATCCAGGCAAGCCCGGGCACTGTTACGTATTAAAAAAATATATAAAAAAAGGGTCCGATGGGTCGCAAACTGAAAAAGCGATCCATGCAAAAATCAGGACAGTCCGATGGATCGAAAACCGAAAAGGCGGTCCATGCAAAATTTAGGATAGAGAGGCGAGCACCATAAGCTGGAAAATGTACGAAGCCCAGTTGGTGGCAGGCGTGGGACTGGTCGAGACGGATACCATTATTGATTCTGTCCTTAGCCTCATTTCATCTTTAATGTGCATTGTCCTAAAACATTATAAATGAGTGAATAAATGAATGCCATTTTCTGTTCGGTAAAATGTGCCAAGTCTGCTTGAGATTGAATTCATACAAATGTGCACATTTTCTATTTACATGCATCTCACTTCAAAAAAAAAAAAAGAAGTCCGATGGATCGAAAACCGAAGAGGCGGTCCATGCAAAAATTAGGACAGTCCGATAAATCGAAAACCTAAAAAGGCGGTCTATGCAAAAGCTAGGGCATAAAATGAAGTCTGCTGAATTGAAAACCCGAAAGGGCGGTTCAGGCAAAAATAAAGACAGTCCGATAGGCTGAAAACCCACAAAGGGCAACCTATGAAAAAATTAGGACAAGCAATGAAAATAAAACAAAAGTCATATAGTAGTATCAAGCTCAGACAACTCTAATCCTGTAAAAACTGAGGTACATCGAAGCTAGTGCCTCACGCCCACGCCTCGTGAAGCAAGCAATCAGGTCAATCAACCAAACTTCAATGCCATATCCCTCCAAGGATAGACCCATCTGAGCATCCCAATCATCCGTCCGGTCCCTGAAAGTCTGATTCATGACCTCCAGCTCGGTCACCTGCCGACGCAATTGATCAAACTCTGTTCTCAAACGGGCAAACTCATGGCGCTCAATCCCAATCACCGTCTACACCAAGCAAACCATAAAAAGCACCATAATCATATGCATATGCATCCAAGACATGCACATACACATACACTCAAAACATGCACACACACATGCATACACGCATCAATGTGTACTCAAGTACAGGTACATGCTGTCATCATCAGGCTATCTCGAGCCATGAGTACTCCGAAAACGGAAATAATCTGACACTGGGGTGTCCTCGAATCCCAAATATCTAGGGGCTTCCGTATTTATTCTTTATCGAAGGGGCAAAAATTTTTGTTTCCAAAATTATCGATCAAGGAATAAATATGTACCCCCGATCCAATTTCAACAGTATTGCTCCACCACAGAGAGCCGATTTCAACGGTATTGCTCCACCACAGAGAGCCAGTTTCAACAGTATTGCTCCACCACAGAGAGCTGATTTCAATGGTATTGCTCCATCACAGAGAGCCGGTTTCAACGGTATTGCTCCACCACAGAGAGCCAGTTTCAATGGTATTGCTCCGCCACAGAGAGCCGATTTCAACAGTATCAAGGGGCAAAATATTCAGTCATATTCATTCTTGGTCGAAGGGGCAAAAATTTTTGTTTCCAAAATTGTCGATCAAGGAACAAATACGTACCTGAAACAACTTCAAAACATCAAAGGAAATCATCAAGCTTCTCAAATCACCAAAGCATCTTTCCCCAGCCACAAAAGCTTCACGGGAAACACTATTATCCTTTCTTTCAGTAACACAGGCCCCACTAGAAGTGAAATGACCAAAATATCCTTCTATTAGTAACCAAACTACCAAATGGCTAAAACAACTTCCCTTTAGTGATGCAAGCTTCACGGGAAACCAAATCATCGAAATATGTCTTCCCCTAGTGACATAGGCTCCACTAGAAGTGATATTACCAAAATAACCTTCCTCCAAAGGGCGCCAACTTTCCAAGCTACAAAATTACCAAAATACCCTTCACCTTCACGAACATCAATTCACAAGGAGAATCTGATCTGGGCAAAGTCCTCTACTTCAAAATGGAGTCGAAGCACATCCCTAGAGCATCAACCCAATCCGGGCAAAGTCCTCTACTTCGCAATAGAGTCGAAGCATGTCCCTGGAGCATCAAACCAATCCGGGCAAGGTCCTCTGCTTCGCAATGGAGTCGAAGCACGTCCCTGGAGCATCAACCCAATCCGGGCAAAGTCCTCTGCTTCGCAATGGAGTCGAAGCACGACCCTAGAAAACTAATACAATCTGGGCAAAGTCTTTTGCTTCACGATGGAGTCGAAGCACGTCCCTGGAGAACATCAAACCAATTCAGGCAAAGTCCTATGCTTCGTAACAGAGTCAAAGTAAGACCCTAAAGAATCAAACCATCCTAGACAAGACCGCTGTCTCACAAAAACAACTGAGACAAGTCCCTACAGACATCAAAACAAGTCAACGGGAGGAGAACCCGCCAGGTACATTCTCCTTTCCTTCTCACCGTGATTCTTATCGCGAGACTAAACTCCAATCGGGCATAAGCACTCGTTCAAGTCGACTTTGGTCATGCGAGGGGCAGCCTGTGAGCACGAGTTTTTTCCCAACATCTGTGATGAAAGTCATTGTTAAACGTGAAGCGGATTTGGACCGATCGGAATAATGTCGAAAATGTCCCGGATGACCCAAATGTGTGTGACAAGTCTTGGTACGGAGCCCCAAAGGAATTCTAGTGAGTATTTAAGAAAACCGAAGAAAAGAATGAAAAATAAGCAAAATAGGCTAATCTGGTCACTACAGTTGCGCGAACCGTTCGCTCGACTGTAATATATTACAGTCGAGCAACGGTAATCATCAGATTTCCTTTTTTCACCCAAATCAGCATTTAATTTGGTCTTTTTAAACAAAATAAGGCAATCTGGTCACTACAGTCACGCTACTATAGTCATTACAGTCGCGCAATCGTAATCACCAGACTTCCTTTTTGACCAAAAATCAACATTTAATTCTGATTTTTAACCAAAATGGGAGATATAAAAGACTCATATTGGGGATTAGGGCTAACAGAATAGAGGAGAGGTAGAAAATTAGGGGGTTTTGAGAGAAAACACATAATAACACAGATTTTGGGACTTTTTCTAGGGTTCATCAGAAAAATAAAAGGGTTTGATCTAAAATAGCTTAAAAAAATTTCAACGAAACACATAAAAACTATTGTGGGGTGTTGTTAAATCATCACTACTTACTCAATCTCTCTCGGGGTTCCGTTCGGGCTTCGTTGATCGTGCATTTTTCGGGTTGTTCATGACTGCAAGACACTTTCCTGCATCCGAGTCCATCTCTGGTGATCCAAACACTGGAATACAGACTAGGTAACATTCTGAGAGGCCTTAAAAATCCATTTTTGTTCATTCTGGGTGTTGTTTATTGATTTTTTTCGAATTTTTACGATTTCGGAAGCGAATTTTGATTATAACCGCCTCGCCTAAGATCACAGTCGCCCGGCTGTAACCTATAGTCGTGTGATTGTAATCTTCTGATTACAGTTGCTCGATTGTAATCTCTAGGGCGGAAGCTCCGAATGCCCCAAAATCGGCCGATAACGCTTCCGTTTTTCAATTAAATGTGCTTTACGTTTATTATCGGCCCAATTAGATCCCTATATGCTTAGATTCCTGGTTTTCTGATTTTTGATTGATGGATGTAATTTAAATTTTGGTGATTTTGAGGGATTAGGGATTTCCGGATTTGATTCAATTCCTTTCGAATCCATTTTATTGATTTTATTATATTTCCAGAAATCCTGGACCCCCCCAAAATCATTAAATTTGCAAAGCGGTTTTCAAAAAACGAGAAAAGAATATTGGAATCAATTCTGGAGCATTGCAACCGCACGACTGTAACCTACAGCCGCGGGACTATAACCTACAGCCGTGCGACTGTAGTTGAGGCAGAATTACGGTTTTGCCCTTTTGGGCCCCAAACTTGTAATTTTGCATCTTTTTCCTATTGAAAACTGAATTTTGGTGTGTTTACATTCTTTTTGGACCCTAGATGGATGTTTGACTTAGGCTCACACACGAATGGGACCCCCGGGTCCCGGGATATCCGGCTCACTAAAGTTGGAAAAATGCATGTAAATGAGCCAAACCTTTTTCAAAATTGGTTTTTCACCCACAAAACCTATAGGGCGTTTCAAAAAACCATTTTCCAGGTCTAACCAGTCCGACCAGTCAGGTCGACCCGGTTACCCCCTAAATGCATGTCCCCGCTCCTATAAATCTCTATTCTGTCTTATTTGAGTCTTTCATATGCCTTGATTATTTGTGCTAACCGTATTCGGATGCAGCTTTTATTTTTACTTTATTTTTATTTTTAAATGTATTTTATAGTTTAAATCGTGTATCTAGGCGATTGTAATTTTTTTAGATCATCCTGTATTAGAGGTGGTTGTAATGGTGAGGATGAGAGATTTTTCTTTTTATGGGTTGTATAATTTGGCCTCTATTTACTTTTCCCGCACTTTTACTTTTCTGCATTTTATTTTGGATTTATATTTATGTCATGTGAATGAGCATTAACTAAAAATAAAAAGAAGATAAAATGAGTAGAATTAAATGAATGCAACATTACATTATGAAATAATAATTGAAAATAAGTGAGGATTAGTAGATTTGTTGCCTAAACCCTGAATCTTTGAATTCGGTACCGCATCTACACTTGGTAGGGAGCTGTACCGGAATTTCCTGGATGAGCTTATCCGGGTGGCGACTCTGTATCTAATTTCAAAATTTAGGTTTCGAGATCTTTAAGTTCAAATTGGGATTTAAAAAAAAAAATCATTTTTTTCCAAAATTCACACTTACAATTAAGTTTTCTACAAAAGGTTTTTTCTAATAAAATGAAAAGTTTTCTTAAGAAAGATTAAAGACCCATTTTCAAATCCCAACATCACACCTTCAAAAAGAAAATCCCCGGTTCCCGCTTCCCCGTACGTTCCGTAAAAAACATCATCCGCTCACAGTGACGAAGGAACTAGTTGAGGCGGGGTTGATGTTTGTTGTACCGGGTAGGTGATGTAAGATGGAACTTCCGGTTCAGATTGAATTGTAGACATAGGACGTCCCTCATTTATCAGCTGACATGGAAACACCTGTTCATCGAAAAGAACATGATGCGAGATGTATAACTTTTGAAGAGAAGGATCAAAACAATGATACCCTTTGTGGATTTTGTTATAGCCAAGGAAGACACAGCGAGTAGAATGAGGTGCAAGTTTGTGAGGTGATGAATAACGGAGCCATGGATAGCAGAGACATCCAAAAACACATAAATGATTGTAATCAGGACGGGCATCAAACAATTTTTCAAACGGTGTCAAATAGTTCAAAGTAGGAACAGGCATGCGATTAATCAAGTAGATAGTTGTTTCAAAAGCTAAGGTCCAGAATTTCAGAGGAATAGAAGCATGATTAAGTAAAGATAAGCGTATTTCAACAATATATCGATGTTTCCATTCCGCACAACCATTTTGTTCTGGTGTGTACGGATAGGAAACTCGATGTGATATACCATGTGTGAAGTAAGGAACTAAGGCTTGAAATTCAGCCCCCCAATCTGATTGAAAGGTTTTAATAGGATGCCCAAAGCGTTTCTCCACAATTGTTTTAAATTGAATAAATGCATTCATCACATCAGATTTGTATTTCAATGGATACACCCAAGAGTACTTGCTAAAATGATAAAAAAAGAGCACTTAATAATTAAAGGTATCAAATGATTGTATAGGGGCAGGACCCCATAGGTTAGAACAAACAAGCTCCAATGGAGAAGAAACAACACTAGTAGCAACAGGAAATGGTAATCTATGTGCTTTGCTAACAGAGCAAGCATGACACAATTGTTCACAGGATTTATTTGAAACAGGAATATTATTCAAAGACAAAATTTTCTTTACTGCAGGAATGGCAGCGTGACCAAGACGAGCATGCCATTGAGAAACAGAGGCCAAGTGAACTTTTATCTTATCTGGTGGACTCTTGGGAAGGCGAAGAGAGTAAAGGCCATCTCTATTCTGCCCTGTATGAAGTACCTACTTTGTCATCAAATCCTTAAGAAAAAAATGGTCAGCAAAAAACTCAGTAGAAATTGGATTTGATTTTGTCAAGGCTGAAACAGAAACAAGATTAGTGGATGCTGATGGCACATGCAAAATATTGTCAAAGCGAATAGAGTGCCCATTTACAGAATGCAAAGAATCACCAACATGAGAAATAGCAAGTTTAGAGCCGTTACCTATTGTAACTTCTTCAGGACCGGAATATTCAGTGTGAAGATTCAGGTTGTCCAAATCAGCCGTTAAGTGGTGAGTTGCACTGGAGTCTACTACCCAATCTTGAGTTGAATTCATGTGTGCAGTGGTGTAAAAGGAGGCTGGACGTGTTTTATTTGATCTGGGTTGTCTAGGTGATGGGCAATTTCTGGCTAGATGATTTATTCCTCTACAATTATGGCAATAAAATGGAGTGGAAGTGTCTAATGGTGCCATTGAAGTCATGGGTTGCAAAGAGTTTCCAGCAGTGTGCATATTTAAATTATTTCCAGTAGCAGTAGGCACATTTGACAAGTTATTATGAGTGCGGAATTGAGTGGGGAACGAAGGAAAATTACCCTGATATGAGGCGAAGTGGGGCTGCTATCCTCTGGTGTGAGAACGACGCTGCTGTCCAGAGAAAGGGCCAAAATGCTGCCTCGATCCGTTCGGCCGGGACTGACCAGATTGGCGTGCACCATAAAGAGAAGTGGGAGCTGCTCGTTCAGCTTGTATTTCACGTTTTAGACTCCTCTCCTCAGAGAGCAATAGGCCATGAAGATCCTCAAATCCGGTGGGATCAACCTTGATTTCTAAAGATCGACAGAATGGGCGAAAGACGGGTAAAAGCCCATCCACCACAGCATCAACAAGGTCTGATTCTGTAATTGCCGAACCAAGGGCAGCAAGATTGTCAAAAATTTGATTGGCATGGGTCACATATGAAGTAATTGTTTCGGCTTCCTCTTGTTTCAGATTGCGTAATTGCAATCGGTAGTCTCTAATTTGAGATTTCGATCTAGCAGCATAGGCTGCAGTTAATCTGTTCCAGGCTTCAAGCGTAGTTCAGCGCCAACAATTTGAGTCACAATTCCAGGGTACAAGGAATTGATAATCCAGCTCATAACTTGAGCATCTTTCTCCTCCCAACGCTCATATTCAGGTTTAATCTTCGTTGTACCGGGCAAGTTCTTTGGTGGAGGGACAATTCGGCCATCAACGTGTCCCATCAATCGGGATCCCTTCAACAACAGTACGAGCTGTGTTTTCCATAGCAAGAAATTCGTGGTATCGAGTTTGATAGGAAAGGTGGTGGTTGAAGGGATTAAGACATTGGTGGTGGTGCTACCGGCGGCATAGTTGGTGTTCATCGTTGAGGTGTTAGCCGAAAAAGGCTCTGATACCATGTGAAGCTAGGGTTTTTCCCTTAGCATTTACTGAATCATTATGAAGAATATATACAGTGGATTTATAGGTGGGCCGAATACTAGTATGGGCTGAGTACTATTGGACTATACATAATACAACACATAGATTTAAGGGCATTTTACATAAATACATAACTTTTGGCACCATATAACATTTTTACCTCAAAAGGAAAAGTTTGCATAAATACCTTAAAAACTTTTCAAAATTTCAAAAATACCTAAAACAAAAATTATCATTTTTACGGATTCATTCACAAAATAAACAACAAAACACAAATCAAAATCTCCAAAATACCTTCTCTACTTTGTCTATGTTTCTCTCTCCTCCTTTTATAATTTTTAATCTAATTTCGCATTTATCTCTCAATCCGTTTATTTTTTTGTCATGCGACTTTAGAAAGTTTTTTTTTTTTTATTTATCTTCGAAATAAAGTCCATATGTATATACTTTTTCCGACATATTTTTTTTCACTAAAGTATAACTAATTATGCCTTTGTATATTAAGGTATAACTAAGGTATAATTAAGGTATAACTAAAGTATAATCACTATAATAGTGTATCTTAATGCATAACTAAGGTATAATTAAGGTATAACTAAGGTATAAATACTGTAATAGTGTATCTTAATGTATAATTAAGGTATAACTAATGTATAATCAATGTAATAGTATATCTTAAGGTATCACTAAGGTATAATTAAGGTATAACTAATGTATAATCACTGTAATAGTATATCTTAAGGTATAACTAAAGTATAATTAAGGTATAATCAATATAATAATGTATCTTAGGGTATAAATAGGGTATAAATAAGGAATAACTAAGGTATAATCACTAGAATAGTGTATTTTAAGGTATAATTAAGGTATAACTAGGGTATAAAGATTGTATAAACAGTGTATAAACAATGTATAAAGTGTATAAACGATATATAAATAATGTATAATAATATATAAGAAGTGTATAATAATGTATAACAATGTATAAGAAGTGTATAAATAGTGTATAACAGTGTATAAATAATGTATAAACAGTGTATAATGTATAAACAATGTATAAATAATGTATAAACAATGTATAACAGTGTATAACAATATATAAACAATGTATAAACAGTGTATAAAGAGTGTATAACAATGTATAATAAATGTATAAACATATAACATTGTATAAAAAGTGTATAATGTATAACAATGTATAAGTACTGTATAAACAATGTATAAGGAATGTATAATAGTGTATAAGAAGTGTATAAACAGTGTATAACAATGTATAACAGTGTATAAATAATGTATAAACAGTGTATAATGTATAAACAATGTATAAATAATGTATAAACAATGTATAACAGTGTATAAACAATGTATAAATAGTGTATAACAATATATAAACAATGTATAAACAGTGTATAAAGAGTGTATAACAATGTATCATAAATGTGTAAACATATAACATTGTATAGAAAGTGTATAATGTATAACAATGTATAAGTAGTGTATAAACAATGTATAAGCAATGTCTAACAGTGTACAAGAAGTGTATTAACAGTGTATAACAATGTATAACAGTGTATAAATAATGTATAAACAGTGTATAATGTATAAACAATGTATAAAAGTGTATAAACAATATATAAACAGTATATAACAATATATAAACAATGTATAAACATTGTATAAAGAGTGTATAACAATGTATAATAAATGTATAAGTATATAACATTGTATAAAAGTGTATAATGTATAACAATGTATAAGTAGTGTATAAACAATATATAAGCAATGTATAACAGTGTATAAGAAGTGTATAAACAGTGTATAACAATGTATAACAGTGTATAAAAAAGGTATAAACAATGTATAAACAGTGTATAAACAGTGTATAATGTATAAACAATGTATAAATAATCTATAAACAATGTATAACAGTGTATAAATAATGTATAAATAATATATAAACAGTGTATAAACAATGTATAAAGAGTGTATAACAATGTATAATAAGTGTATAAACATATAACATTGTATAAGAAGTGTATAATGTATAACAATGTATAAGTAGTGTATAAACAATGTATAAATAATGTATAATTAAGGTATAGCTAAGGTATAATTAAGGTATAACTAAGGTATAAAGAGTGTATAAATAGTGTATAAACAATGTATAAAGTATATAAACGATGTATAAATAATGTATAATAATATATAAGAAGTGTATAATAATGTATAACAATTTATAAGAAGTGTATAAATAGTGTATAACAATGTATAACGGTGTATAAATAATGTATAAACAATGTATAAACAGTGTATAATGTATAAACAATGTATAACTGTGTATAAATAATGTATAAACAATGTATAAAGAGTGTATAACAATGTATAATGAGTGTATAAACATATAACATTGTATAAGAAGTGTATAACGTATAACAATGTATAAGTAGTGTATAAACAATGTATAAGCAATGTATAACAGTCTATAAGAAGTGTATAAACAGTGTATAATAATATATAACAGTGTATAAATAATGTATAAACAATGTATAAATAGTGTATAATGTATAAACAATGTATAAACAATGTATACATAATGTATAAACAATGTATAACAGTGTATAAATAATGTATAAACAGTGTATAACAATATATAAGAAGCATATATTGGTATATCAGACATTGGAATTCCAACTACTCTGTATATGCAGACTTTGGCTTTCATCTGTGCTTCCACGTGCAGAGCAGGAGTGGGATGAATACAGGGATTCTCTATCTGCTCTTCCAAATAATGCTTGGACTCCTCAAGTGCTCCCAACTACTCTTCGAACTGGAGGTGCCATTATCAGAACTTGGAACTTCAGTTACAGGTTTGATTAGTGACTCCAATAGGTACCTAAATATTTTTGTAACTGCAAACATATGCTGAATATTTTCTTACAGCATTGTCAAGTTCAAATCAATTAGAATGCAAGGGAGAGAGGGTTGATAAATTAGTTAGGCTTGGCTTATTGAAGCTTGCAAGTGGAGTAAAAGGATCGACTCTGGAAGATATTCCTGAAACCCTTAAACTAAATCTATCAAGATTGAGAGCTGTCTAATCACAATACCAAAAAACCATTGTCATTTCCGCCTGGTAGGCATATAGTCAAATTATTACGTTACTATTTTTGACATTTAATTTTGTGCTGCAACAGTCTATTAATTTGATGTTCTGTCCCCAACATGTTGATCCTTCGGCAAATGCTTGTGTCTGAGAAGTTACTGAGCAATGCTTCAGACATGGAAAATGCAGTATTTGAATGCCATAAGAAACTGTCTATGCTTTTGGACAGTGTTGAAGACATTGGTATATCAGAAATTATTGGTACAATATTAAACATTGGAATTCCAATATATATTGGTATATCAGACATTGGAATTCCAACTAACAACATCCCTGTCAGGCATTTTATCAAACAGATAACGTGCAGTCTCAAAATGGCCAATCTGTAACACACCTTTTAAACAAATGTTCCAAGATATAGTATTTTTACTAGTTATATCACCAAATATTCTCAAAATATCGTCAGCAGGACCAAACAACAGAGAACACAGATCAAGACAGCGAATTAAGGACATATCAGTCTTTTATTGAGGAAGATGTCTTTACCATATTATCCAGAATAGGATAAAACTCATATCCTATAACTCAAAGGTTAATTGAGTGGCATTAAATATTGAAAAGAAAAAATGAAAGTAATAGAAAGTGGTGTATTAGAAAAGGA
This sequence comes from Euphorbia tirucalli, assembly GCA_039660915.1. Lineage (NCBI taxonomy): Eukaryota > Viridiplantae > Streptophyta > Magnoliopsida > Malpighiales > Euphorbiaceae > Euphorbia > Euphorbia tirucalli. The sequence goes on along the minus strand of CM077639.1, from coordinate 54,279,422 downwards.
AACAGAAAAGCAACAACAAAACTAAATCTGTACTCTTAAGCTGAAAGTTTGAAAATTGTTTACCTTAATGGTCGCCTCCCCAAAAATCGACTGCCGATCTTTATTATCCACAAACAATGCATAACTCTCATCCACCCCAAGCCGAAGCTGCAAATAACCCCAAATCCCCAAACTCAATAAGGGTCAATATTCAAATTATGAAAACATAAACTGAAATCTCAATTCGATTTCAGAAATTCCCTTATTGTAATAATTACTCACTTCTTCACCATAAGAGACAACCACAAATTTCAATCTATTGACATCGTAATCCAGAGAGACAACCGCCGGTGAGGAATCAGCGAGAGAGACAACCGCCGGTGAGGAATGAAGGCCTTCTGTAAGATAACCAACACGAAAGGAGATCTACCAAGCCATCAGATGAGGGAAAAGCATAGACGAAGGAGGGCAGATCGAAGAAGCGTAGAGAGAACGTAATTAATTTTTTAAAAAAGAAAAAACCGTATTAAAAGAAATAGAATTTGGGAAAAACGTATTTAAGAGAATAGGAAAAGGTATGGGCAAAAAGTAAACTCAAAAACAGGGTATATATGACAATTTCCCTATATTTAAGTACAATACTCTATTATACAAAACATAATAATGTATAGTGTGACAAACAAGTACGTATTGATATGGTTGGATATAAAAGGAAAGAAATATATAGGAAGGCATAACTACAAACAACTATAAAACAATGACGTTTTCATATACAAAAAACAACAACTAGAAAACGTTCAAATATTGTGCCACTGCCACACTCATTGGTTTTGAATTCGTCAAAAATTGTTAGCTATTGTCACCACGTGACTCCATCCTGCAAATTTGTGGAATCACTCTGTACATATGCTTTTTCTCTTTTCTTATCAGATCTTAACAATAAGCCAATTTTAATTAATTGAAATAGAGACCTCCACTTGCCTTTCTGCTTTCCAATCCATCATACATCTCCATTCCTCTTTATACGTGTAAAAATAACATAGCCAGCTACGCTTAATTTGATTGGCTTTTAATGTCTTAAGAAAAACAAAATTACAACATTAATTCTTTCCTTCAAGATATAAGAATAAATCCCATTTATTATATTAAAAAAATTATGGAACAACCCATTTATATTTAGATATCGCGTACATATATGTATACTTTGAAAGAGTGAAAGTGAAAAATAAAAAATTAATAGATAAAATGTGAAAATGGAAAAGATAAAAAAACCATTGAATATGTAGGGCCAATTACATTTGAAAAAGAACTTTATGGTTTCGGGGATTTGCAAATTGGGGAGTGTAATTTTTTTCGTTGTAAAAAGAGAACCATTATGACGTTCGCAAATTCGAGAAATTTTAAGATTTTTGAGAAATTTCAAATGCAAATCAAATGAATGACGCATTTTTTTGTTGAGTGTGATCTACGTGTCTTATTAAATAGGACTTTTATTTGTACGATTATAATTGGTTAAGGACTTTGTCACGACCCAATCTGGCAGTGATCGGCGTATAAATTAGGAAAGTCTAATCCTATGCAAGTGTTAAAAACAATTTCAAACATAATATATATTCAGAAATATTATCCTTAAATCCAAATATAGCAATTGAAAGAAAATGTGCTTAAAGTAGACAGTGTAAGTCTAATAAATTCAATATAAAGAGAAGTCTGAATTTACAAATAAATGCCCAAAAAAAGAGTCTGAGCTAATGATAATTCATAACTAGCTAAACAAAAGAGAAGCGACTAAGTTCTCCCAAGGAAGCTTGTGAGATTGAGTTAGCTACAGAACTAATAATCTGAAAGAAAATAATTAAAGTGGTATGAGATTTCAACTCAAAGAGATGAATCTCAGTGAGCAAATAACTACGGAAATCCCAGTGAGTAGCAACTACAGTATACAACAGAGAGGGAACATGAATATAAGTTGATAATTTTTACAAACATTATATATTTATAATTTCTTAATATCAAAGTTGTATCAAATGTAAATAATTCGATGAACAAAATCCAAGCTATCCCAATAGTTTATCAAATACATTTCAAAACACATGGTACAATATGTCATAGTGGTGATACTACACACCACCAGGGTCAGAATTGGTACGCGCGTTACCAATAACAGATATAAAAAATAGATGGTAAGTACCGCCAGATACAAAATGCCTTCACCGACCTTATGCATGTTTCTAATGTGAACAAACTTGAACACATATTCATAGACATGCCATGAAACCATTATGACATTAGCAAACTCGAGAAATTTTAAGATTTTTGAGAAATTTCAAATGCAAATTAAATGAATCAAATTTTAAGGTCCAATTATAGTTTTTATTATTATGTATGACATACCCCTGCACGCGAATACCCCTTAAGCTTGAAGCATTACAACACAGGCCCAATACACCATATGTTGAAATTCCACAAATTAATAAGGATGCTAGGATTCGAATCCTCAACCACTAGGTCCAAGAGGCTCTAATACCATGTCATAGAACCAATTGACCTAAAAGCTTAAGCTGATAGGTAAAGCCCAATTATAGCCTTTTATTATTATCTCTGACAAGACAAACATGAACATAGACACAAAAATTGAATGCAAACCTAATATGAAGGTCGGCAAGACATAATAACAGATACAAATATATACACAGAGCACATGTACCAATTTGAAATCACTTAAATTCCAATCAATTCATCAAACCGAAACAATTTAGAAATCAAAATAGATATTTATATAATTCTAATTATAATTGAGCTCTTTCATATCAAAATATGCCAGACATAAACAAATACAAGGGATTGTTCCCATAAGCCTATAGCTTTAATACAAGAAAGTTTTAGTAATTAATGAATTTTCCAAATTAAGTAAAGCTTTTATAAAATTTGAAACAAAAGAAAAGTTGAACAATTAATTTTATCAAAAGAATTTTATGTGGAAGCATTTAACCAAATAAACAAATTTTGTGAAAACCAAGATCAATATTTATATACATAAGATTAAATAGGAAAGAACACAATAGTTTAGGTATTTTAAACAATTCAAAAATGGTGTCGTGCACCGTAAGTACCACTCATTTGGAAACCAAATGAAATGCTGGTTGTATGAGCTCAACAACTTGTCTATTAATTAGCAGGAGGAATTTCGGAACTTGCTATAAATCAAATTAAGGAAAGCGAATGTATTAAACTGAGATCCTAATTGATGCGATGCTAATATAGGATGATCGAATTTCTAGGGGAAAGCACAATCAAAACAATAGATTCCAAAATACATTTTGTAGGCTTTTAAATCCTTATAATAAATAAAAAATAATACATAATTTTTGGTACCAACATAATTAAGATAATATTGAAATTAAGTAAAATAAAATTAACTAGTATCAGTAGCAAAATCGAATGAAAGAGTAATAAAAGATAACAACTTCATAATTGATAATTCAATTAAAGAATAAAGGCCAAGTTGTACATAGAAAAGAGGATAAAAAGGAAGATGGTTTTCAATTCTTGTTAACACACAAATTAATTAATCAAAATCAAAAGAACTTAAATTATGAGAATAAAAAACAAGACCAATTAAAGTTGTATAGAAGAAGAAGGGTGTAGGTTTATTTGAAGCATGCATATAAAGATAATAAAGAGAGAGTAGTTTTTTGGGTACAAAACCGATATGTTTTATTGAGGAACAGATGACCTATTTATACAAAAATTTGTTACAAGTGAACTCAGGAAAATCATGAGCATAACAACAAAATAAAATCTCAACTAACTGTTCCTATTATTTCTGCATAATATCTTCAACCAAAACAACAGCTTCAAGAGTCATTATTCAAACTCCTCTTTGGCTTTGAAGCTGTAAACTCCAAGCTTTTCCCTCAGAAATTTAAATCTAGACTTAGGAAGCATCTTTGTAAGAATATCAGCTTTTTGATTTTCTGTATTGCAGTAAATCAATTTCACTTCTCCTTTTTTTTAACTTCTCATAGAAAGTAAAATTTAATCTTAAAATGCTTCGTTTTTTGGTGGAACATAGGATTCTTTGAAATTGCAATAGCAGCTTGGTTGTCAACAAAAATTTCTGTGGGTTCTTCTTGTTCCCATGTGTAAATTTGCAATAAGTTTTCTAAGCCATAAAGCTTGATTTGCAGCAACAACAGCAGCTACATATTCTGCCTCTGCTGTAGATTGGGCTATGACTTCTTGCTTCTTAGAACACCACGAAAACATCATAGAACCAAACTAAAACAATAACCAGAAGTGCTCCTCATATCATCCTCACACCCAGCTAAATCACTATCACAATAACCATAGAGCTTGAAATTTTTAACTTCTCCGAACTTGATTCCATAATCAATTGTGCCTTTAATATATCTAACAATTCTTTTTACAGCTTTAAAGTGAATTATGCTACCATAATGCAAGTACCTTGACAGTAAACTCACAGCTTGCATGTTATCTGGCCTGGTTGCTGGAGATATGAGACATCCTATCAAACTTCTGTACAACCTTTAAACAGTCTTTTCAGCTTCATCTTCTTCACAAAACTTCTCTTTTTGATTCATAGGGGTTGACTTTGATTTGCATGCTTCCATGTCGAACATCTTGAGATTCTTTTGCATATTTTGGTTGATGCACAAATACTTCATTTTGTCTTTGATGTATCTGCATACCAAGAAAGAATGTCATTTTGCCAAGGTCTGCCATTTCAAAGATTTTCTTCATTTCTTCCTTGAATTTGTTAATCAGCTCCTTACTACTGCCTGTAACAAGCACATCATCAGCATACAAAGACACCACAAGTATTTCATCACCAACCCCTCTTGATGTACAACATAAATTCACTTAAACTCTTTTCAAAGCCTAAGTTTACCAAGTGAGTGTCACTTCTGCTATACCAAGCCCTTGGTGCTTGTTTTAAACCATACAAGGCCTTTTTCAATATATATACTTTCTCCTTCTGTCCACGAACAATAAATCCTTTAGGTTGCCCTATAAAAATTTCTTCATTTAAATACCCATTTAGAAACACAGATTTAACATCCATTTGATGTATAATCCATCCCTTTTGAGCAACAATGGCAAATAACATCCTTATAGTATCCAATCGAGCAACTGGAGCAAAAGTTTTAGAGAAATCCACCCTACACACTTGAGTATATCCTTTGACAACTAACCTTGCCTTGTGCTTATTCACAGAACCATCAAAGTTAAACTTGGTTCTGTAAATCCACTTGACTCCCAGAGCTTTCTTGTATTTAGATATGTCTACCAAAACCCATGTTTGGTTTTTTTCAATCATATGTAGACTCCTCCTTCATTGCATCTGGCCATTTTTTATCAGCATAAGCTTCTTCATATCCCAAGGTGCCATTTCAGCAACATTACACCTTTGATAAATGTCAGAAAGTGATCTTGTTCCTGTTATTGGTTCTTCATCAACATCGTCATTCTTCCTTTTTAACTCAGGTTTATCATTGTTTTCCCAATTCCAACAATTTGATTCAAGAAAGTGGACATCTCGACTAATAATGACTTTAATTTTTTTCCTAGATATAGATTCTATAGGATTTATAATTTGTGCTATAGCCTATAAAAATCCCAGGTTTCACCTTCTTGTCCTATTTATCTCTCTTAACCTAAGGAATGTGTAAGGGCCGGAATTTTCCAACCTCAAAAAAAAAAGAAGAAGAAGACTTGTGTCACACGACTGCAATTACAGTCGTGTGACTGTATTTATAGTCGTACGACTGTAATAAAAAATTATAGTCATACGACTGTAAGATCGCAGCAGGTGCAACAGCCTATACAGCGAAAGAAGAAAAAGAAGGCTTTATGGGAGTGGCATTAAATGCTCCTGCAACAGAAAAAAAAAAGATTAGATATAAAAGGAGGACAGAGAGACAATTGGGATTGAGGAGAGAAATTAAAAAGAAGAGGAAGAAAAAGGAGAGAAGGAAAAACCCAACTAAAGCATCATCTTCTTCTACTCTTTTAATTCTGGTGTTGTAAAGCTTAAAACTGGATAGAAATCATAGGTTAAAAACTTGACACACCAAATATAATCAATTTCAGACCTTAAACTCACTCAACTCCATGACACTTTGAGATTTTTGGACTTATTTTGGAACCTTGACATATAAGGGAGGAGGACCAATTTGGAGCTAATTCAAGGCGTTTCTCGAGGCAAATCAATGGTAGATTTGCACAACAAGGGTAACTACACTTAAATCCTTTGTTTCGCTTCGCTTTCTGGGTGTCTTGGTTCATTTCCATGCATAAAAACTCATATTTTTGGTCTGCTATTTCTAGGTAGTAAGAACAGTCGTACGACTGTTCTTATGGCTATGAACAGTTGCACGACTGTAATCACAGTCGTGCTACCGTAGTGACAATCGTACGACTGTTCAACTCCCACCATTATCTATTTTTACTCGATCAAATTTCAGTGATGTTTCTGTAATGGGTGAATTACAATTGTGCGATTGTAGTTACAGTCGCACGGCTGTAATTACAGCTGTACGATTATAATCTTCGTCCAGGAGCAGAAAATTCAGAAAAATCCATAAAAAAATCAGAAAATTACAAAATTTCATAAAAATCAGAAAATCATCAAAAATGAATTTATCTCACGCATTCATGACCTTAGATTTAATTTTTGAAGTTATTGCACTTAGAACAATGCAACGATGGAGATCCAAATCTCCCGAAATCCGACCCACCTCACACGCTAAATGGAAGTAAACCAGAAAAAGAAAATATTTTTAAAATGTGTTTTCTCATAAAACAAAAATACAGGAACGTTTCAAAACCGTTTTCCAAGTCTAACCGGGCGAACTAGCCGAGTTTACCCGACTACCCCCCTAAATGCATGTCCCCGAATCGCTCATTTCCTTATTCTGTCTGTTTGAGTCCAACTTGTTGCATATATCTATGCTAACCTTTGTTTTGCAGGGTTTAGTTTATATATTTTTATTTTTTTATTTTAATTTTAATTTCAATTCATTAGATACTAGTGTAAAATAGGTGATTGTATCCCGATCCCTAAATTATACAAATGAATCCCCTAAGATAGTTTATTTGTGATTCGATTGGGTTGTAATAATTATTTATTTACTGCTTTATTTTTATTTGTGTGTACGCTGAATGATTAAATCAATAAAATCAACTTTAGAAATATAAAATATCATCAATGAACATTAGCCAAATTTATTTTGATTAGATGTGAAATAAGGGACTTGTCCAAACCTAGATCTCTGGAAAGTGTAGCAGCCCTCATCTGGTACAGTTACACTGTAATTTCCCAGTTGAGCGGAGCCAAGTGGTGACTCTTACACCTTCTATCGAGACTTAGGTCTCGGTTCTTTTATGAAATAATTTAATTTTCTAAAACCGAATTTTCATTCCAAAAACCCCCGCGAGGGAGGGTTGCCCGATATTGAGGCTCCCTTCTAAGAGAGGAAAACATCGTCTGCTCACAGAATGTAAGAGAAACACACACAACCAAAAGTTTTCAGATTAATTAACTTTGGTTTGAACCTATACCATGCTTCAAATGGAGTCTTTTTCTGCAATGGTTTTGTTGACAATCTGTTCAGTAAGAAAATTGATGTAGTTGCAGCCTTAGCCATAATTCTTTTGGGAGCCCTCTTTCATGAATCAAACATCGATTCATTTCCATAATTGTTTTGTTTTTCTCTCATATACACCATTTTGTTGAGGATTGTATGGTGCTGTCAACTGGTGTTCAATGCCTGCATCTTCATAAAATTTGGTAAATTTTTCGGAGGTGTGTTCAATTCCGTTATTAGATCTGATCACCTGCATTTTGCATTTGCTTTGAGTTTCGACCCAAGCTTTTAATTTCCAAAAATATGAGCAACTTTAGATTTGAACTTCATGAAGTAAATCCAACACATTCTTATGTAATCATCAATGAATACAATATAGTACTTTCTGCCGTTCAATGATGGTGTTTTCATAGGCCCTCCCACATCTGTGTGCACTAATTGTAACCTTTATATAGCCCTCCATGTACTGTTTTAAGGAAATGGAAGTTTTGTTTACTTTCCATATTGATAGGCTGAGCATGCTAGAATCTCTTCCTCTAATTTAGGTAGGCCTTCCATAAGATTGTTCTTCCTCATATAAAGTAGTGTTGTCTGGTGAAAATGCCCCAATCTCTTATGCCATAGCAAACCAACACTTTCTTCTTTATGAATTGTAGCTTGCTCCTTTTTTAAATTCAAGGCAAAGCTTTTCTCCTTCATTGGAATTTTAAGTACTTCACAACTAGTTGCATCTTTGATCATACAGCTTTTGTCTTCAAATAACACGTTATAGCCTTTTTCAAGTAGTTGGCCAACACTCAAGAGGTTTTGATCAATTTCAAGAACATATAAAACATCAAAAAGTAATTTCAAACCTGTGTGATCATTAATCGCAAATATTCCTTTGCCTTGTACTATAATATATGCTCCATTTCCAATCTTCACCTTTGAAACAACTGTTTTGTCAAGTTTTGTAAAGAGACCTCAATCATAAGTCATGTGATTTGTACAACCATTGTCAATAACCCAACTTTCGGTAGAGCTATTAGTTGCAAAACATGATACTGATATTCAATAATAATGGCTTGTTCAGGCTGTTGTTGGGACTTACATAGTTTCTTCATATGCCCTAACTAACCACACTTGTGACATTTGACATCGGGCCTCCACTAACACCTTTTTTTATGGATGATTGGTTTTTTTGCAATAAGGGCAAGGTGGAAACATTTGAGTCATATTATTGTTGTTTGCGTTGTTGTTATTTGAAAACTTAGGCTTATTGTCGTTGGTGTTGTTTTGGGCTTTGAAAGCACCCTCCATAGATCCTTGTTGCCTCATAAGTCTCCTTTGTTCTTGTGTCTGAAGAGCATTTAACAATTCTGCCAAGGTGATACTTGACATATTTTTTGATTTTTCCAGAGAAGAAATTGTTGCCTCAAACTTTTTAGAAATTGTGACAATGATTTTTTCAACTATTCTAGAGTCAGAAAAAATGGTACCAAGGAGTCTTACAGTGTTGGCAACACTAATAATTTTATCAGAATATTCTTTGATCATTTCTGATTCCTTCATTCGTTACATCTCGAATTCTTTAATGAAATTCATAACTTTCATCCCTTTAACTCTTTCATTTCCTTCGTACACTTGCTTCAAGAAGTCCCAAATCTCATTGGTCATTTTCAAGGTTATGATTCTAGAGAAAATCGTCTATGATACAACTGTAAACAAATGGGCTCTTGCTTTTGACTTTCTTTGCTTCCTTTCTTTGTGGTTCTTCATTTGTGTAACATTTGGATTAGTTGGTAAGGGAGGAACTTCATATTCCTACTCAACAGCTTCCCACAGATCTTGAGCATCAAGGTAGGCTTCCATTCTAACAGCCCACACTTGATAATTTGTGCCATCAAATAATGGAGATGCAATAGCATTGAATGGTGTTTCTGAATCCATTCTAAATATATATAGGTGTTGTGTTTGTAAGGTTTGGTTATGGCTTGTGTTTAGGCTCACTCAACTCACAGATCCCTCAAGACATAGCTCTGATACTAATCTGTAGGTTTATTTGAAGCATGAATATAAAGATAATAAAGAGAGTAGTTTTTGGCTGCAAAACTGATATGTTTTCTTGAGGAAAAAATGACCTGTTTATACAAGAAGTTGTTACAAGTGAACTCAGGAAAATCATAAGCATAACAATAAAATAAAATCTCAACTAACTGTTCCTATTATTTCTGCATAATATCTGCAACCAAAACAACAGCTTCAAGAGTCATTAGTCAACAAAGGGTGAAAAGAAGGGCTGCTTTTTAAAAAGTTAATTGCACGATTTCCAAGACAATGAACAAAAAACTGGAATAAACAAAAAGCTTCTAATTGGTTGTTGGCATGATTTTAAGAATAAAAAAAATCAAGAGCAATGAAATCAAATTACCTAGCGACTTAATATATATATATATATATATATATATATATATATATATATATATATATATAAGAAAAGGAACATGAACGTTGAAAGCTAACCTGGAAAATTTTTGTAGAACAAAGCTTGAAAATTAAGCAATTGATTTGCAACAAACTGATGAACAATGACGACAGCAAAAATAGACAGATATCAATAGGGTTTTGTTCTTAAAAATAGAGGGTAGTTTCTTTTAACAAAAAAATATTACTGTATATATTTAGGAATGATAAAACTTTACATTACGAAAGAAAAATGGTAGAAATTAAAAAAATATTTACAACTTATATGGTGTTAGAATAGATTTAATATTTTTTTGAATATATATATATAAGGTGCATATTTATGCCCCTGGGAAGAATGACACATTGGGGTGTCCACGAGTCGAAGCAAGACATTGCTTTCAGAGGAAAGTTAAGATAGGGTGCATAATTATGCCCCTGGGAAGAATGACACACTGGGGTGTCCACGGATCGAAGCAAGATATGACTTACGAGGGAAGTTGAGATAGGGTGCATAGTTATGCCCCTGGGAAGAATGACACACCGGGGTGTCCATGGATCGAAGCAGGATATGACTTGCAAGGAAAGTTGAGATGGGGTGCATATTTATGCCCCTTGGAAGAAATGACACACTGGGGTGTCCACGGATTGAAGCAAGATATGACTTACAGAGGAAGTTAAGGTAGAATGGATGCATGTATGCGCATAGTGGCCAAACATAATTGTAGGCACTCAGGGAGTGCCCTGAGTTTTCATGCATGAAATGAAATAAAATAAGACGGAACGGTGTGCTCGATACGTGGATAGTGTTTCGGCGCTCGGGGAGCATCTTGGGCTTTTATGTTATGAAATGATATGAGATAACGAGCTTGGTACGCGAGCCGAGTTTCGGTGCTCGGGGAGCGCCTTGTGTTATGTATGAATGAGATGTAGGTCATAGGTTGATGCGATTGAATGATGTTAGATGGGTAGAGATAAGAATGAAGATGATTTACCTTATTATATATTTTGGACGTTCCACGGATGCCCCTATGCTATGCAAAAAGGCAATGTAAACAAACCGCGTGTGATCCCACACACGGGCATAGGTTTGGTGCCTTCGGAGCACCTAGTGGATGTCATGAAATAGTCACGCGTGGTCGGCAGATGGATAGATTTCTAATGCTTTTGAGGCACCTAATGGATGATATGGAATGGTCGTGTGTATACCGACACACAGACAGAGTTCTAATGCTTTTGATGCATCTGACATGAAATGATGTTACAGACAAGTCACGTGTAACTTGAGACACAGACAAAAGTTTGGCGTTCGTGAAATGCCTTGCATGATTTAGTAATGTCATGGAATGCCCTTATATGTGTAGTGATCGGGCACTCATGGAGTACCTTAGATGATTCGATAATGTTATGAGCAATCCAATGTGGATCATGACATACAAGCAAGATTCTGGTATCCCCGTGGCACCAATGATAGATGGATGAGATATCGTGCAATGTTTTTCATGTGACTACCCACACAAAAACAGATCTAGGACCGTTGTGGTCTCCAAATGATTCTAATGATATAGAGGAATGGCCGAGTGCAAACCAGAGCATAGGCAAAACATGGGTGGCTTTGGGAAACCTGTTATGAAATGAAATGATCATGATGGAGCATCCCTGGAACATCCTTTATCAGGTGTAATGGAATGAAATAGTGCAAATGTGCATGTCACACAAAATGTAGGTGGCTGGAGAAAAATGTGGTCAGGATGCATGACATACCGAATAATGTCGTGCATGCAAGGAATGAATGCATATGTCATCCGAAGTGTAGGTGGCTGCAGAAAAATATGGTTAGGATGCATGACACACATGACGATGTTTTGTAAGTTATGTGGAAATGTTAACACACAATGCACGTTTGTCATGCGAACAAAATATCATGGCTGCACAAAGACATGGTTAGCATCGATGTCATACAAATGTTGATGTTTTGAAAATGATTGTATAAAAGCATGATTAGAACGACACAAAAAATAACAGTGTATGTTTGATGCTTTATGAATGAAAGCGATAATGGGTGTGAGTTCTTTATTCCAGGTGTTCCAAGAGTGCCCAACGTTATGCAAAAGAAGATGCAAAGGGACCGTGTGTGAGCCGACACACGAACGGAGGTTCGACGCTTTCGGGGCACCTAATGGAGGTTATGAAACAGTCACGTGTGTGCCGGCACATGGACAAAGTTTCGATGCTTCTTAAAGCAAAATGAGATGATATGAAATGGTCTCGGGGAATTCGTTCCTCGGACAAAGTTCTGATGCTTTTGAGGCATTCGATATGAAGTGATGTTGCAAACAGGTCACGTGTATGCCGAGACACGTATAGAGGTTCGGCGTTCATGGAACACCTTGCATGAGTTAATAATGTTATGATATGCCCCTATATGTGTACTAATCTGGCGCCCGGGGAGCACCTCGAATGATTTCATAATGTTATGAAATGGTTCAATATGAACCATAATACACAAACAGGACTCGGCGTCGCCGGGACACCTATGATGAATGAACGTGATGTCATGTGATGGCATCATGCGAACTATCACATGGAAGCAAATCTTGGACCATTATGGTCTACTATTGAATGATATGACATTTTGTGAAATGGCCGAGTGCAATCCGGTGCACGGGCGGAAATCGGATAGTTTTGGGGTATCCGACATGTCATGGAATGAAATGATCATGAGGGGCATGCTTGAAACATCCTTTTATTAGGTGGGGTAATATGTCATGGATGCGTATGTCATATGAAAATGCAAATGGCTGCACGAAAATGTGGTTAAGATGCATGACACGTAGACCAATGTTGTGTATGCTTCACGGAGATATCACACGCGAGATGTAAATGGCACACAAATAAAATGTCATGGTTGCACAAAAATGCGATTAGTGTCACGCATATGTCGGTGTTCGAAAATGGCTGCATGAAGATGTGGCTAGCATATATGCATATGTATTTAAAGATGACTACATGAAAACGTGATTAGAAATGGCACATGAGATGATTATGCGTTTTTATGCTTCGTGAACAAGTAAAGAGAAAATCACCACGGAGCAAATGTTAGCACATGCAAAAATATGCTCTCCCTTCTGACCTTATTTCTCCGTTCTATTGGTCATGCATTCTTCCTAGGTGTTGGGTCTCTTTAGCATCAACAGGGGATACCTGTGAGCGGACGACGCGTTTTCGACGGAACGCGGGACTCCCTTTCCGAAGGGGCGCCTCGATCTCGGGCGGGCCCCTCCCTCGCATGGTGTTTTATAAATGGAAAATCGGTTTTGAAAAATAAATAGAACTAATTCTTAAAAGAAACCGAGGCCTAAATCTCGGTGAATATTGTAGAGTCGCCACCCAGCTCAGGTCTACCGGGAAATTCTTAAGGTAGCTGAACCGGACGAATGGCCGCTACACTATCCAGAGATTCGAACAAATCCCTTATTTCGTGTCTAATTAAAGTAAATATTGCCAATATTCTCAAATGGTATTTTAAATTCTAAAGTCAATTTTATTCAATATAAAAGGCATACAGCGCGCATACAAATACATAATACAAAAAATAAAGAAAAAAAATAAATATTAATTAGCCTACAACCAAATCGAATGGAAAAATAAAAACTCCCGCCTCACTTATACAATCGCCTAGAATACACGAGAATCTAAAAATAATTACAACCGCCTAAATACACGATTAATTCTATTAAAATACAAATAAAATAAAAATAAATATAAATAAAAGCTGCAAAACAAAGGTTAGCACAATTTATACAGCACTCCACAATTAGGACTCAAATAGACAGAATTGGAAAATCAAGAATTGGGGGCATGCATTTAGGGGATAACTGGGTGGGCTTGGCTAGCCGGCCCGGTTAGACCTGGAAAACATTTTGAAACATTCCTGTATTTTGGTTTTGTGAGAAATTCATTTTTGAAAACAATTTTACCGGTTTACATGCATTTTTATATTTAAGGTGGGTCGGTTTTCGGAAGAACCGGGTCTCCGTCGTTGAATTATTCTAAATGCAATTTTATTGAAAATTGAATCTATGGTCGTGAATGCACACAACAAAATTCATTTTGATGATTTTTGTGGATTTTCTGAATTTTTATGGGTTTTTATAAGTTTTTGTGGCTTAAAGGTGAAATTATGATTCTGGAACGAGGGTTACAGTCATGCGACTGTAACTATAGTTGTACTGCTGTAAGTTACAGTCGTGCGACTGTAAACGGCCCAGAATCAAGATTTCGTCAAAATTTTATTCAAAAAAAAATAAAAGAAAATGACCTGGAACTCAAGAACACTCGTACTACTGTAATATACAGTCGTACGACTTTTCATAAAATCCAAGAACGGTAGTGTGACTGTTCTTGATTTCTAGAAACAGAAACGTAAAAACACAGTAAAAATGCACAAAAATACACTTCAATCACCCAGAAAGCAAGAAAAAGTGAAAGGAAAAGGAGTGTCTACCTTTTTAGAAGCTTATCAAAGTCGATTTGACCCCTGGCGTCGCTCCAATCAACACGAATTTGTACTTTTTCTTAAGTTTGGGGTTGAGAGCTTTGGTCCCAAGAATATCCAAATGTCAAGGTTTTTGTTGATTTTAGTCCAAGATTTCGATCTGTTTGTGAAGTTAATTGATTAACCTAAGGATTTCTACCAAGTTTTAATCCTAATTCTGAGAACTAAAGAAAATAGAAGAGGAAAAGAAGAATTTTTGAGTTTGGGTTTTGTTCTTTCTTTTCCTTCTCTCTTTTCTCCTTTCTCTCTCTAATTCTTTTCACCAGAAATCCAAATTGGCTTTTTCTCCTTCCCTTTCTCCTTTTCTACTCTGATTTTTCTGCTTGCTTATCTTCAGACATGAGCAATTAATGCTCTTCCACTTTTCTCCATTTTTCTGCTACAGAGGTATGGGCTTCTGCAACTGCTCCGACATTAAAGTCGTACGACTGTAATTTTTAAATTACAGTCACACGAATGTAAGGACAGTCGTACGACTATTCTTCTTTTTTTTTAAAGTACAGAGAATTCCGGTGCTTACAGCTGCCCTTCACGTGATCAAATCCGACATCTCGATCCAGGTTTACAACACCTAAGGTGATGAATCTGAGAGCGCGAATCAAAGCGCCGCGAACACTGGAATGAACCCTCTGATGAGATAAGCCGATACTGGGTCTAGGTTACTCGTGGCGATGCTGGGGAGGAAATAAGCAGATACTGGGTTTAGGTTACCTGAGGCGAAGTCGATGCGGATAGGCCGATACTGGGTCTAGGTTACCTAAGGCAAATGAAGGGTGAATTGCAGTTTAGCTAATACCGGGTCTAGGTTACCCGAGGCGAAGAAAGATGGATTGTGGATTGGCTGATACCGGGTCTATGTTACCCAAGGCAAAGGAAGTGTGAAATTACGGTTTAGCCGATACCGGGTCTAGGTTACCCGAGGCGAAAGATGAGTGAAATAAGCCGATACCGGGTCTAGGTTACCCGAGGCGATGCTGGAGATGAAACTAGCCGCTATCGAGTTTACATTACTCGAGGTGAAATTGATGAAGAGATTGGCTGATACTGGGTCTAGGTTACCTGAGGCGAGCTTTGCTAGGGAAATGGATAATGAAACTGATCTAGGCTGATACTGAGTTTGTATTACTCGAGACGGATCTGCTGGGGAACTTAGATGATGAAGCTGATCTGGGCCGATACCGAGTTTACATTACTCGAGGCGGATCTACTGGGGAACTTAGATGATGAAGTTGATCTGGGCCGATACCTAGTTTACATTACTTGAGGCGGATCTGCTGAGGAATTGAAGCTGGGGATGATGAATTCCTGCACTTAAGATAGCAAGTCTTTATTCCTTGATTGAGAGATTTTTATACAAAAATTTTTGCCCCTTCGATCAAGAATGAAGACTAGCTGGGGATAAGTGATTGATGTATGTAATGTATGAGTGCATGATGATGTATATGTACATGTGTGCATTTTCCGTTATTTGATGTTTCCGCCTTCCACTGGAGAGAGATATGTCGTGCCCCTAGTTGATTTTGCTTTCTTTGGGGCTTTGCTTGGTGATTTTCGAAGGAGTGAGGTGACTATTGGGGATGTATGATACTGCTAGGGAGATAATCGTATTGCCCCTTACAGAGATTCCGCTGGGGAAAAGTGTGGCAACTCGATTGGGGAAATAATTATGGTGTTCTTTATGTAGATTCTGCTGGGGAATTACGTGATGACTCTATGGAGAGTCGATGTGATGACCTCTGTGGGGAATGTTGGGGACATTCTGCTTTTCCTACTTCATGGGGAAATTATGAGCTTGTAAGTGCTCTAATTTTTGCCTGGGTTGCCTAATACCGGTTTTCAGCCCAGCCCTTAATTTTTACCTGAGGCGTCTTTTCGGTTTTCACCTTAGCGAGCTGCTCTAATTTTTTCCTGAGGCGCCATCTCGGTTTTCACCTCAGCGAGCTTTTTTTTTTTAGATGATTGAGATGTCACCATGACCATTTTATTGCTCTTTTAGGAAGATGAACTGGATTTTAGAGGTCGACAAAAGATTTAAAATTGCATGTATTTGGTGCATTTTCACTTGTTAAATAATGCGATGATTTCATTCAGTTGAATGCAAAGTGCTTTCTTTAAATGTATGTTTATGCAAGACAATTTTGCTTGTGCATTTGTCATAACCATGCAAATATATTTAAACAAACACTTCACTTTATTAATGAAGTCAAAATGAGTACATTCGAAACGAGTTGGTTCCTAAATGGTACATATTCCACACTGAGCCAGAATCCGTTACCAGTAGTCCTTTTCAGGTTTTCCGATTGATTATTTTCTCTCGTGTCTTAACTTTTTCCTGGACTGCTCTTTTCGAGTTTTCGGCCTAGCAGATTTTTTTTACACATGATAAAGCTTTAGCCTGTCCTGGTTGATAGGATTAGTGAACTCATTTCCATCCATGTCCATGATGCTGACAGTGCCTTTTGATAGCACCTTCTTCACCACATAGGGCCCTTCCCAGTTGGGTCTGAACTTGCCCCTAACATCGACATTTGAAGGCCTTAGCTGCTTTAGAACCAAATCGCCTGTTTTCAACTACCATTTGGAATACTTCACATTTCGATTATAGGCTCTGGCCATTCTGCACTGGTACATCTGAAGATGATCTAGTGCCCTCAGTCGCCTTTCATCTAGTGCTGCCAACTGTTCATATCTAGCTTGAACCCATTCAGTCTCTGGCAGTTGAGCCTCTAGGGCGACTCTGAGTAACTTAAGTTCTATTTCCACTGGCAATACCGCTTCCATTCCACATACCAAGGCATAAGGAGTTTCTCCTATCGGCGTTCTGACACTGGTTCTGGAACCCCAAAGAGCATAAGGTAGTTTATCGGCCCAATCCCTGTAAGTGGTTACCATCTTTGATAAGATCTTCTTTATCACCTTGTTAGCTGCTTCCACTGCACCATTAGCTTGTTGTCTGTATGGAGAGGACTTATGATTTTCAATACCATGCTCTGCAAGTATCCCAGCTGTTGCCCCTTGAAACTGTACTCCATTGTCAGTTACTATGTGGTGAGGAATCCCATACCGAGTGAAGATGTTCTTCTGGATGAACTTGACCATTTGCTTGGCTGTCACATTAGCGAAGGATTCTGCTTCGACCCATTTGGAGAAGTAATCAACTGCTACAACTATGAATCTATGTCCATTAGATGCAGCTGGATGAATTTCACCAATCATATCTATCCCCCACGCTGAAAACGGCCAAGGAGATGCCAGATTTTGAAGTTCAAGTGGTGGAAGATGACTGATATCTGTATATATCTGACATTCATGACATCTCTTCACTTTTCTTATACATTCTGCTTGCATCATAATCCAGAAATACCCTTGTCTCATTATCTTCCTAGCCATGGCAAGCCCATTCATTTGTGGACCGCAGGTTCCTGCGTGTACCTGCTGCATCACTTCTTCTGCTTCTTGCTCTGTTAGACACCTTAGAAGGACCCCGTGTGCAGTTCTTTTGTACAACTTATCCTCGAAGATTCTGAATTAACTAGCCAGCTTTCTTAGTGTTAACTTATTATACCTCCCTTCTTTAACATACCGGTAAATATCAAAGAACCACGGTTTCTCTTTAACTGTCAACTCCATTACCTCGTGTACTTCGAAGCAAGGTTGTCTGGAAGTGGCTATAACCAGTGGTTGCACTTGAGTTTCTTCTGGATTTTCCCACATAGAGGATAACGTTGCTAGAGCATCAGCCATCTTATTCTCATCCCTGGGGACATGTCTGAATTCGCACTGGCCAAATGAATCTTTTCTAAAGTGTAGCTGCTCCAAGTAAGGCCGTAAGGCTTCTTCTTTTAGCTCCCACTCGCCCTGAGCTTGCCTGATCACTAGAAGTGAATCACCAACAATTAAGACATCATTTGTCCCTAAGGTTAACAGAGCTTCCATTCCAAATAAGCATGCTTCATATTCTGCCCTATTATTGGTTACGGGGAAAGATCAGCCACTTGGATAAAGGAATAATCTCACCATCCGGTGTTGCTATAAGTACCCTGATTCCAGCACCCTTTCTATTCACAGCACCATCGAAGCACATTATCCACCTTTTTATTTCGACCATGGCCAATTGTTCATCTGGGAACTCTAAATTTTTTGTGTAATCCGATTCCAGCGTTTGATTTGCTAGAAACTCTGCCACGGCTCACCCTTTGATGGTTTTCTTCGTGATGTACTCGATGTCAAACTCAGATAAGAGTAACAGCCACGTAGATAGCTTCCCAACCAATATAGGTGCTTCATAGAGATACTTCATTGGATCCACCTTAGCCACGGCTTGTATCTTGTAGGATTGGAAATAGTGGTGCAGCTTCTTGGTCAACCAGATCATCGCCACACATGTCTTTTCCACCAGTGTATACTTGGTTTCATACTCCAGCAATTTCTTACTAAGGTAGTAGATAGGGTATTCCTTCCTGCCATCTTGTTCTTGTGCCAGCATTACCCCTATAGAGGATTTTTCAACTGCCAAGTACAAAATCAGAGGTTTCCTTGGAATTGGGGGACTCAATACTGGTGGCTTTACCAAGTAAGCCTTGATCTTCTCGAATGCCAGTTGACACCTGTCATCCCACACAATCAGCTGATCTTTCTTTAGTAGCTTGAAGATTGGTTCACGAGTGGAAGTTAACCGTGCGATGAAGCGACTGACATATTACAAGGAGCCCAAAAATGACCGGACTTCTTTTTCCGTTTTTGGAGCTGGCATATCTCGGATGGCCTCGATTTTATCTGGGTCCATTTCTATCCCCCTCTGGCTAACTACATGACCCAGCAACTTTCCCGATGTGACTCCAAATACGCACTTCTTAGGGTTAAGTCGCAAGTTGTACTCTCCAATGCTTGTTAGGAATCTATCCAGGATAACAGGATGTTCCTCCCGGGTTGTTGATTTAACAAGCATATCATCGACATACACTTCGACTTCTTTATGGATCATATCATGCAACAGAGTTGTGACAGCCCTCTGATAAGTGGCACCGACATTCTTTAGCCCGAAGGGCATCACTCTGTAGCAGAAAGTACCCCATTCTGTGATGAACGATGTTTTTACCTTGTCGATCACATCCATCAGAATCTGGTTGTACCCCAAAAAGCCATCCATGAAAGAGTACATTGCTGCTTTTGCTGCGCTATCAACCAGGACGTCAATATGGGGCAGTGGAAAGTTATCCTTTGGGCATGCTTTATTCAGGTCCCTATAGTCGACTCATACTCTGACCCTTCCATCCTTTTTAGGCATGGGGACAATGTTGGCTAGCCATTCCGTATACTCCACCACTTCGAGAAACTTGGCATCTATCTGCTTAGCCACTTCTTCTTCCACCAACGTAGCCCATTCCGGCCTTAGTCTTCTCAACTTCTGCTTTACCGGTCTGAACTTAGGGTCTGTTAGGATTTTATGCACTACTATCTCTGTGTCCATGCCCGGCATGTCTTCATATGACCAGGTGAAAGCTCTAACATGTTTTTGGAGTATTCTTATTAATTATTTCTCCTCCTCGGATTTTAGCTCGTGTGAAATGAGTACCATTTTAGGGTTTTCATCTGTGCTTATATTGATTTCATGCAATGCGGTGTCATATATGCTAAATATGCTTGGTGGTGATTTAAATTCATGCACAGAATTATCAGGATAAACATCACACAAGTAAGCAAACTGGGATTTCATTGCATTGAACTTATCATAAAGTGCATCAGTTACATTGAAAATGGAAGAAATACATACAACAAAATCATTTTCATCCTCCACAGGCGGAGGGCCTTGTTCTTCATTAGCTTCCATCTTCATTTTCAGAGCATCATCCGGGACTGCAGCTTTCTCTGCTTCTTTTTCGGTCACTTGCATCTTAGCTTTTTCCATAATCTTGGCAATTTCAGCAACCACAGAGTCTAAGTTCACTCTGGCCATCAGTTCTTCATCAAACCCTTCCTTGGATTTTCCAAACGCCTTACTTAAAGCAGTAGTCAAAGCACCCGAGATCACTTCTGTAGTTTCAACATAGGCCTTCTTTTCACCTTCTTCTTCGGCCACCTTTTCTGCTTTCTCCATCATTATAGGTAGCTCGCCTTGTAGCTCATCAGATTCAACATCGGTTTCTTCCACCATTACAGGCGCTACCGGTTCTTCCTGGCTTTTGTCAAAATCAACTACATCTGCAAAAATCTCAAAGCCAGGATACTCGACACCTCCTACCATCACCGGTTCAACTTGACCCTTGTAAAGGCCTTCTTCTGCCTTCAGAAATGGCTTCATCATAATCTTACCATTCTTGCCCTTTTTCAGATTCTTCCGCTCAGATGCCCCTTCTACATAGCCAAGGCCACACTGCTTCGATTTTCCCGAGTCAATTTTAAATTATGGAACCCCTTATAGATTACTTTCGAGTCCCATTCCTGGGACGAAGTTATGTTTATACAGATACCGGGATAGCCACTTTGGCATGTAATTCTCATAAAGAACCATAGGAGCATCCGTGGTTTCTTCCTCTTTAATTACAGCAACTTGAAATCCACCAAAGGGAACCACTCCTTCATTCACTGCAGCTACCATCGATTGGGCATCCACCTTAACAGTCACAATTCTGCCGTTCATAGAGAACTTGATCTTTTGATGCAATGTGGAAGGGACACCTCCCAAAGGATGGAACCAGGGCCTTCCAAGCAATAGGGAAAATGTGACCGGGATATCAATCACTGTAAAACCAACTGTGGACCTAACTGGCCCAACTTCTACTTCTGCCTCAAACGTCCCTATTATCATTCTTTTAGAGTCATCGTATGCTCGAATGACTGTTGAGGATCTCTTTAACACTTCTTCGTTCAGCCCCAGAAATGGCAACATTTTTAGTGGACAAATATTCAGTGCCGATCCATCATCCACCATAACGTAAGGCATTACCTTATCCATCACATGGGCCTTGACATAAAAAGACTTGTTGTGGGCCTTCCCTTCAGTAGGAAAATCTTTCTCGGAGAAGACAATATCAGGGCTTCCAACATGGACTTTATCTAACAAACAGCACATAGCCTCTAGTGAAGCTATAGGGGAGACTTCAATCTCTGACAATTTCTTTACTAGAGCAGCCTTGTGCTCCTTGGAGGTCAAAAGCAAATGCCATAAGCTAGCTTGGACAGGAGTCTTCTTTGGCTGAGAAATGACTAGGTCCTCTTTCTCAACTCCTTCTGGTGCCGAAGTACTGCCCGATCGGTGCTTTATCTTTCATCTGATCTGCCGGCTGATATACTCTACCACTTCAGGTCACATGCTGCACTTCTTGAATCCTCATCTTTTCAAGAGCTGGGAGTTTAACTGTCTCTCCTCTGTCAAATTCTTCATACTCATCTTCGGAGTCGAGATCATTCATACTTATAGGCATGATCTCCTTACATTCCTCCTTTTTCTCACATTCGGGTTCCACTTCGGGTTCCCCTACTGCCACTGCCTGAATTGTAGGGTTTGCTTGAAGAACTTAGGCAAATATAAAGTTAGCCTAGAACCCCGACTGGACCATGTTGACCCGCTTTTTGAATGCCGGCAACGGGTTGGTTTTAGTGCTAGGTTTGGCTGGCTCTTGCAGCTTCCCCTCATCAATAAGCTTCTGGATGGCATCCCTTAGCTTGTAACAGTTGTTGGTTCGATGGCCTGTCACCACATGATAAGTGTAGAAGTTATCTTTGTCAGCTTCAGATGGCTTCTCAAATGGCCTTAAAGACTGTAGCAGGCCATCATTCCTACACTTGGCGATTATCTTCACTAAAGGAAGAGTCCAAGGCGATATGCCTTGTCCTCCAGGACCCCTATTCTGGTTGCCTTGCTGCTGATTTACAGGAGCCACTTCAACCTGCTTGACTTCTGAAGATTGCCCCTGTTTGCTACCGGAACCTGAACCAAACCCACTACCAGATCCAGCTGCTGCTGTTGATCTATATCTCGAGCCGTACCCTGTGCTTCTTCCCCCCTTGTGACTGGTTGGCTTCTCCTCTTCATCCCTCTCTATTTTCATTGCCATGCTGTAAACTTCACTGAGCTCGTGGAAGGGATGAAATTTCATGTTGTTCTTGAAAATGTCTTTGCTGCCGTCAATGAGTTTCTGTATAAGCTCGTCTTCATCAGGGTGGTTCTTTAGGAGGATCATCTTGTTCATCCACCTCTGATAGTATTCATCAAAGGGCTCATTAAATTTCTGCTTCACCCTTTCCAGATCATACAGCTTCACCTGGATTTTGGTGTTGAAGCTGTAGTATTTAATGAAGGATGCCGACAAAACTTCCCAATCAGATTGTTCCTCCTCTGACAGTGAGTTATACCATCCTAAAGCACCTCCCTCCAGTGTGGTGGGGAATAAATTGATCAGTTACTGCTTTGTGGCGACCGCCGTCAGTATAACTCGGGCATACAGATTCACATGGGCCTCCGAAGAGCCCATTCCTTTGTAAGTAGGGACTTTCGGCACTTGGAAGCCAATAGGGAATGTCTCGATGCCCCTACTAATCATGGCATCAACATTTACACCCTTCTTCGATTCAGCACTGATACTGACCCCCTTCTTCAACTGGGCCATAACTTCATCTAGCTCAGAACATTTTGCTCTCATCCTCTGTTCCATAGCTGCTTCTATTTCTTGCAGCTTTTCTAGCCTAGCCAAAGCGTCACCACCATGTTGGGATGACTCAGCCTCTTTCTCCTTCCCAGCTCTACTGCCACCGGTCTCACCAGCTTCTCTTACCACTGCCTGTTAGAGATTGTGCCCTAAGCCAATGTTGGATTATGTAAACAATCTTCTTAAGTCATTAATAAAGACTTATTTTATCATATATATTTGTATGTTAGTATTTATGATAATGTATCCATGAATTAATTGTGTAATTCTAAATTTCCCTAGTCGATTGTTATTATGGGAATAATAACAAACTAAGACTAGTGTGAGTGATAATGGATATTCATAAGATGAATATAGTGTATACAGATACAGATTATACTCACGGGCAATGTGTTAGAGAACATGTTGCTGGAGACCCACTATAAGATCAAGTTCATGGTCACGTGTCACAACTGATCTTGATTATAGTAGTGTCATCAGCTGATTCCTTTGACCTGAAGTCACCATGGATTCCGGGATGAATTCATGTTGTGCTTTGACGCAGTCAAACGCTGCTTGTAACAGAGTAGTTATAAAGGCTGTGGTTGGGTACAATATGACTCATGCTTAGGGATGTGAGTGACAGATATGGGATTTTGTCCCTCTCTAACAAGAGAGCGATATCACTGGGCCCCTCGATAAGTAAGACTGTTAAATGCATGGCCGTGCTCAAATAATTGATAAGAGTATCAATTGATTTGTCTGAACAGTTTACTTTGAGATCGAGAAAGCATATGATTAATTATATAAGATTGACAAGTGTACCATGTCTTATGATTAATCATGATATCAAAGAGACAAAAGGGAATATGACATTCTATAAATAGGTATTGGATCATTCCAATCATGTTAATTGGGTAGTCATAATGGCTTGCTAGAGTCCGCTTGTGATCTATAAGGACATTATGGTAATTTCCTTATTGCCAATTAATATGAACCTATGGGGTCACACACAAAGAGCAAAATGAAGTTCATCTTATCGGGTATAAATTATTATTGGATAATAATTTATGAATGAGAAAGAGAATATATATATAGTGATATATATTTACATATATATGTATATGTGAATATTAATATGGTTAATATTGCATAAGGTATGCCACATATTATAATTAAATTATATAGAGATATAATTAATTATAATATTGTATATACATATGTGTATTATGGAGAATTGATTTGACTTAATATTAATTGAGAATTAATATTAAGTTGTGTGGGTTAATTTATAATTATAACTAATAAGTGTATTAGGGTATAATTATAATTAACTTATTAGGTTATATATATAAGGAAATATATAACCTAATTGATATACAACAAAACACTGATTTTCGACAGCCACAATAAGGTGAATAGTGGTAGCCGAAATTCTCAAAAAAACTCCAAGGAAAAATCTGATTTTTCGCTTTCTCTGTCTCGTTCGAAGAATCGTTCTTCAATCCCGGCGCTAGCACGCGGTGAATGAATTGCTCCGTGTGGATCAACCGTAGAGGGAAGCTATCTTGGTTCCTTTTGATTCAAAACCTACAAAGAATTAAGGTAATTTTTTAACCCTCTTTTCAATTCAATGCAATGTACATGGGTCCTTGGTGGGGATTAATCCGTTTTTCCGCTGCGCATATTTTGTTTTGTACGATTAATTCCCAACAGTGGTATCAGAGCCACTTGTGCATTGGTTGAATTGGATTTGTTATTTTGATTAGATCAAAATTGCATGTTAGGGTTGTATGTTCTTGATTTAGGGTTCAATGTTATTGTGAATAACATGTTTAAAATTTGATTTTAATGTGAATCATTGTGAATGATTTGGTTGTAATTGTTTTGAATAAGAAAAAGGGGTGAAATTTTGGATTCAGCATGTTGGCACGCCGGCGTGCCGCCCTTGGCACGGCGTGCCACCTGGGAATTTTCAGAGGGGGCTGTTTTTGTGCGAAATTTTTTTTTTTGCCTGCGGCGCTTGCTTCGCAACAGGGGCTACCACCCCCGTACCCCCGTCCAACTCAGCAGCGAGTTGGATCGCTGGAAGTTGGGTTTGGTGCTTTTCGTTTATGTGTGGAAATTGTTTCTACACATTTACGATTTTCAAATCAATTACTCTAAATACAATAGGATTGTATTTTACCCTTTATGAACCCTAAATCTTGTAGATATAAAATTATTGTGATAATTTTATGCATGGTGTTGTGGTATGGTTTTGGACCCTTGGATGTTTTTTGTTTTTCTTTTGGTTTTGGTGAATGTAAGGTTTTATAAATACGGCCTGCGAGTCGTTTGTATTTATGTAATCTTATTTTTCTAGATAAATTGTATAGGATGCAATTTATTGTTTGTAAATTTTATTTACTAGAAAATTGTATAGGATACAATTTTGTAAAGTATGTAAATCCATGAGATGGTGCCAAGGAACAAAGACGTGAAGACGGATCCAAGGGATGCGGCTGTGCTGCGACCATGCGATGGTTACAACCACCTAGGAAATGACCTGTTGATTTTCATATTGGCCTGTGAAAATCAATGTAGATAAAACCATACCATAACACGGTCTTTCGAGTCTATTGCATGTTTTATATTTTGATGCCATGTGATGCCATGCTAAGTATGAAATATGCATGCTAGATGAATGTATGACATTGGATGCCATGCTAGAATTAATATTAACTTGTATTGTATGAGATACATTTTAATCACAGGAATTAATAAACCCTAAATAAACTTATGAAGTTTATATTTTTGCCACCCAATTACGTATAACACTAGTCAAGTACTATGTTCGCATCATGGTAGCCACGCCAAAGCGGGTACGCATGTTGTGACCTTAGCGAAGCGATAATATGAGAAATGGTGATTCTCATTGTGTTGTAATTGGTTTAACAAAGGGTTAATCAAAATGGTGTTTTGAACCCGAGGCAAAGATGAGATGAGTAACATGCAAATTAAATATGATATATGATATCATGCATCTCATAAATTAAAAGAGTTACATAATGATGTAATTGACATGGTGATGTCTACCGAAATTATATTTAATCATAGGGACATGCCAAAGCAGTGCTATGGTTAAGTATGGATTTTGGGTCTTTTACCCACTTAAATATTTTAAAGGGTTTTATAATTTTAGTGGGAGTTTAATTCTCTTATGTAATTAACTTTGCATATATTTTCTGTTGTAGATAAATGGCCAACACAAGCAATCCCGGTTCTATTCGATCTATCCTTGAGAAGGATAAACTGAACGGAACCAATTACCTAGATTGGTATCGCAACTTGAGAATTGTTCTCAAGCAAGAGCGAAAGCTGTATGTTCTGGATGGGCCTTTGTCCGCTAACCCCCACCCACCACAGCTTCAAGAGCTGAAAGGGATGCTTTTCACAAGCATCAAAATGATCAGATTGATGTACAATGCCTGATGCTCGCATCAATGATTCCGGAACTTCAGAAGGATCTGGAAACATTTGAGGCATATGAGATGTCTCAAGAGCTTAAGGAAATGTTCCAAAAGCAAGCGAGAAGGGAAAGGTATGAGACCTTGAGATCTTTGGTTGGGTGCAAGATGACCGAAGGGAGTTCGGTTAGTGCCCATGTTCTGAAGATGAAAGGGTACATTGATCAGTTGGAGAGGCTTGGTTCGCCACTCAGACCTGAGTTGGCAACGGATTTGATCCTTAATTCTCTTCCCGAGAGTTACTCCCATTTTTTCATGAATTATCACATGAATGATATGGACAAAACGGTCAGCGAACTGCATGGGATGCTGAAAAACGCTGAAGTAACGATAAAAGAGAAGCCAAGCTCCAAAGGGATCCATATGGTGCAAAAGGGTAGGATCCAGAAGAAGAAGGGTAAAGCAAACAAACCCAAAGAGTTTGGGAAGGATGCAAAGAAAACCAAAGCTGTTACCAAGGCAAAGCCTCCAAAGGAAGGCACATGCCGTTTCTGCAATCAGCCTGGTCATTGGCGCAGAAATTGCAAGCTTTATTTGGAGGACTTGAGGAAGAAGAGAGGCGGTGAGATCGCTAATCAAGGTATTTATGTTATTGAAATATTTCATTCTACTTCTGTTTCTACTTCGTGGGTATTAGATACCGGTTGTGGTTCTCACATTTGTATGAATGTGCAGGGGCTTAAAGGAAGTAGAAAGCTCAAGAAGGGCGAGGTAGAAGTCCATGTGGCGAATGGAGCTAGAGTTGCTGCTTATGAAGTCGGTCGCTACGAGCTCAAGTTGCCAAGTGGACTTGTTCTTTCTTTGAATAATTGTTATTTTGTTCCTAATTTGTCTAGGAACATCATTTCTATTTCATGTTTGGACAAGGAAGGATTTAAATGTGTTATTGAGAATAATCACTTATTGCTTTTCAATAAAGACTTGTTTTATGCAAATGCGGATTTACATGATGGTCTTTATTTGTTGAACCTTAGTGAAGGTTATAATGAGCATGTATATAACATAAATACCAAAAGGATAAGAACAAATGTTGTGAATCCTACTTATCTCTGGCACTGTCGTCTAGGACACATTAATGAGAAACGCATTTCAAAACTCCATAAAGATGGAATTTTGGGTCTAGATGTTTTTGAAACATATGACACTTGCGAGTCTTGTTTAATGGGTAAGATGACCAAGAGTCCCTTTACTGGTCACAGTGAAAGGGCTAGTGACTTATTAGAACTCATACATACAGATGTATGTGGGCCTATGAGCACAACTGCTAGAGGTGGTTTTCAATACTTCATTACGTTCACTGATGATTTCAGTAGATATGGTTATCTATATCTAATGAAGCATAAGTCGGAATCCTTTGAAATGTTCAAAGCCTTCCAAAATGAAGTACAAAACCAACTTGGCAAGACAATTAAAGCACTTAGATCTGATCGAGGTGGTGAATATTTGAGCCAAGACTTTGACGATCATCTTAGAAATTGTGGGATTGTCTCACAACTAACCCCTCCTGGTACACCACAGTGGAATGGTGTGTCTGAGAGGAGGAACCGTACCTTATTGGATATGGTTCGGTCAATGATGAGTCAAACAAGTCTTCCTCTATCCTTTTGGGGATATGCACTTGAAACAGCAGCATTCACACTGAACCGAGTTCCATCAAAGGCAGTTGAAAAGACACCATATGAGATATGGGTTGGTAAGAGACCAAATTTGTCTTTTCTCAAGATTTGGGGTTGCGAAGCTTATGTGAAATAATTGATTTCAGATAAGTTAGCACCAAAATCTGTGAAGTGCAATTTTGTTGGTTATCCAAAAGAAACTAAAGGTTATTTCTTTTACAATCCTAGTGAAAACAAAGTGTTTGTTGCTAGGAATGGTACATTCCTGGAAAAAGAGTTTATTTCCAAAGGAATCAGTGGGAGTAAAGTACACCTACAAGAAAATATGGATAACCAAGTTGAAGGTGAGTTTCAAATGGAACAATCTGATTCACAAGAAGTTGTTGAGTCAGAACCGATAACACAAGTCCAACGTAGATCAAGTAGAGTTCGTCATGAGCCCGAGAGATATGGATTTCTCGTCACGAACGAAAATGATCTGATTCTGTTAGAAGAGAATGAACCTTCCACGTACATGGAAGCTGTCTCTAATTCAGAATCTGAAAAATGGCTTGATGCTATGAAGTCAGAAATTCAATCCATGGACGACAACAAAGTATGGACTTTGGTTGATCTCCCAAAGGGTGCTAAAGCAATAGGGCACAAATGGGTTTTCAAGTTGAAAACGGACATGGATGGGAACATTCAGACTTATAAAGCAAGGTTAGTGGCAAAGGGTTACCGACAAGTTCATGGTATAGACTATGACGAAACCTTTTCGCCAGTAGCTATGATCAAGTCCATCAGAATTCTTGTTGCCATAGCAGCATATTATGACTATGAAATATGGCAAATGGATGTCAAAACAGCTTTCCTAAATGGAAACCTTGTTGAGGATGTGTACATGACACAGCCTGAAGGTTTTGTCGATCCAAAGAATCCTGATAAAGTATGCAAGCTTCAAAAGGCCATTTATGGTTTGAAGCAAGCATCAAGAAGTTGGAATCATTGTTTTGATGAATCAGTCAAAAAGTTTGGCTTCATCAAAAACGAAGATGAGCCTTGTGTGTACAAGAAGTTCAGTGGGAGTAATATAGTTTTCCTAGTTCTATATGTCGATGACATATTGTTAATAGGAGATCACATTCCTACCTTGCAAGAAGTAAAGTCTTGGCTAGGAAAGTGTTTTTCTATGAAAGACTTGGGTGAGGCAGCCTACATTCTTGGAATAAAGATCTATAGAGATAGATCTAAGAGATTGATAGGTTTGAGCCAGAGTACATACATTGACAAAATACTGAAAAGGTTCAGTATGGATCAATCAAAGAAAGGAAATGTTCCTATTGGGCAAGGGATAAAGCTTAGTCGTAAGCAATGTCCTGTGACAGTTGAAGAACGTCAACGCATGGACAAGATTCCTTATGCGTCAGCTATAGGATCTATCATGTATGCCATGGTATGTACTCGGCCAGATGTCTCTTTTGCTTTGAGCATGACAAGTAGATATCAGTCTGATCCAGGTGATAGTCACTGGACTGCTGTCAAGAGTATTCTTAAGTACTTGAGAAGAACTAAAGATACATTCTTGATATATGGAGGCTCGGACGAAGATCTTGTTGTAAATGGTTACACGGATGCAAGTTTCCAAACTGATCAAGATCAGATGCAGTCACAGTCTGGGTATGTGTTCATTCTGAATGGAGGTGCGATAAGTTGGAAGAGTTCTAAGCAAAGCACGATAGCTGCATCTACAACAGAAGCCGAGTATATTGCTGCATCAGATGCAGCCCAAGAGGCTGTTTGGATCAAGAAGTTCATCGAAGAACTTGGTGTCGTTCCTAGCATAGTGAATCCTGTGAGCCTCTTGTGTGACAACAATGGGGCAATATCACTTGCTAAGGAACCTAGTGTGTCACAGAAATCCAAACATATACTTCGGCGTTTTCACTACATAAGAGAAGTCATCTCAAGAGGAGATGTGAAGATATGCAAAGTTGCGTCTGAAGACAATGTTGCCGATCCACTAACAAAAGCTCTTTCACAAGCTGTACATGATGGTCATGCTAGGTCCATGGGTATTAGATACATTTGAAGATTGGACTTAGGGCAAGTGGGAGATTGTTAGAGATTGTGCCCTAAGCCAATGTTGGATTATGTAAACAATCTTCTTAAGTCATTAATAAAGACTTATTTTATCATATATATTTGTATGTTAGTATTTATGATAATGTATCCATGAATTAATTGTGTAATTCTAAATTTCCCTAGTCGATTGTTATTATGGGAATAATAACAAACTAAGACTAGTGTGAGTGATAATGGATATTCATAAGATGAATATAGTGTATACAGATACAGATTATACTCACGGGCAATGTGTTAGAGAACATGTTGCTGGAGACCCACTATAAGATCAAGTTCATGGTCACGTGTCACAACTGATCTTGATTATAGTAGTGTCATCAGCTGATTCCTTTGACCTGAAGTCACCATGGATTCCGGGATGAATTCATGTTGTGCTTTGACGCAGTCAAACGCTGCTTGTAACAGAGTAGTTATAAAGGCTGTGGTTGGGTACAATATGACTCATGCTTAGGGATGTGAGTGACAGATATGGGATTTTGTCCCTCTCTAACAAGAGAGCGATATCACTGGGCCCCTCGATAAGTAAGACTGTTAAATGCATGGCCGTGCTCAAATAATTGATAAGAGTATCAATTGATTTGTCTGAACAGTTTACTTTGAGATCGAGAAAGCATATGATTAATTATATAAGATTGACAAGTGTACCATGTCTTATGATTAATCATGATATCAAAGAGACAAAAGGGAATATGACATTCTATAAATAGGTATTGGATCATTCCAATCATGTTAATTGGGTAGTCATAATGGCTTGCTAGAGTCCGCTTGTGATCTATAAGGACATTATGGTAATTTCCTTATTGCCAATTAATATGAACCTATGGGGTCACACACAAAGAGCAAAATGAAGTTCATCTTATCGGGTATAAATTATTATTGGATAATAATTTATGAATGAGAAAGAGAATATATATATAGTGATATATATTTACATATATATGTATATGTGAATATTAATATGGTTAATATTGCATAAGGTATGCCACATATTATAATTAAATTATATAGAGATATAATTAATTATAATATTGTATATACATATGTGTATTATAGAGAATTGATTTGACTTAATATTAATTGAGAATTAATATTAAGTTGTGTGGGTTAATTTATAATTATAACTAATAAGTGTATTAGGGTATAATTATAATTAACTTATTAGGTTATATATATAAGGAAATATATAACCTAATTGATATACAACAAAACACTGATTTTCGGCAGCCACAATAAGGTGAATAGTGGCAGCCGAAATTCTCAAAAAAACTCCAAGGAAAAATCTGATTTTTCGCTTTCTCTGTCTCGTTCGAAGAATCGTTCTTCAATCCCGGCGCTAGCACGCGGTGAATGAATTGCTCCGTGTGGATCAACCGTAGAGGGAAGCTATCTTGGTTCCTTTTGATTCAAAACCTACAAAGAATTAAGGTAATTTTTTAACCCTCTTTTCAATTCAATGCAATGTACATGGGTCCTTGGTGGGGATTAATCCGTTTTTCCGCTGCGCATATTTTGTTTTGTACGATTAATTCCCAACACTGCCCTCATTTCTTCTTTTAACATGTCGCGGAAGTCTTGGGATCTGAAGAAATCCTTCAAAACATTAGCCATGCTTGGTGTCTGATCTGCCATATTCACTCCTTCCCCAAACTCAGAATCACTGTCACTGTTAACTACCCTCTGTCTCCTAGCTGCCCTTAAAGCCTGAGATCTTGTCCAAGGTTGCTCCAACGTATTCTGCTTGGATTTGACAGGAGGTATTAGGGTTGTGAATGAATTACGTGATGTGGCATGAAAATTAAGGCATTGAGAATGCTTGAAATGAATGGAGTGATTATATATGAAATAATGGTATGAATGGTTTCTTTTTATTATTTTTTTCTTCTTCTTGGGACATTCCAAGAACACCCAATGCTTATGCAAAAATGTCACGTGTGGGCAGCCACACGGACAGAGCTTCGGCGCCTTTGGGGCACCTAATGAATTCGTGAAATGGTCGCGTGTGTACCGACGCACGGATGAAGTTTTGATACTTTGGCAGGCCTATGGGATGATATGAAATGGTCGCATGGGCCGGGCCCACAGACAAAGTTCTGATGCTTTTGAGCACATGATATGAAATGATGCTATGAGAAAGTCATGTGTAACAGGGACACGGACAGAGATTCGACATTCGGGGAACACCTTTTTATGATTTGGTGATGTTATGGACCTATATGTGTACTAATTGGGCACTCAGGGAGTACCTTGAATGGTGAATTAATGTCATGAAATGGTCGGATGTGGACCACGGTGTTATATGATGTTTATGATAAATGGGTGTGATGTCATGAAATGCATCGTGTAAATTGTTACACGAAAATGGGCCTAAGACCGTTGTGGCTTTTATCGAATGAAATGATTTTGGTGGAATGGCCGAATGCAATCCGGTACATCGGCAAAACACGGGTAATTTTGGATACCCGATATGTTATGAAATGGAATGGGATGGTCATGATAGGCGTCCTTGAAATGCCCCTTAATTTAATTTTAAGTAAAATGTGGTGAATGAACATGTCACACAATATGCAAATGGCTGCACGAAAACGTGGGTTAGGATGCATGACACATATAATGATGTTATGTATGCTATGTGAAAAATGCTAATCACACAAATTTAATGTTATGGCTGAAAAAGAAAGGGTTAGCATGAATGACAAATAGATGAATTAATGTTTTACACATGAAATAAAATGCAAATGGCTGCATAAAGGTGTGGGTTAATTAACACACAAATGGTTAATGTTTGAAAGAATGTCATGTGTATGAATTATGGCATGCTATGCACATGTAGGTAGCAATGGCGATGTGTCATGAGATGGCAAAAAACACGTAGCAAGCAAACGAATTCTTCCAACCTTATTCCTCCAACGTGGTCATTTTGGCAAAAATCTAACCGAGTCCTAGGTGGGGTCCACTTCGATCACCAACCGGGGGTGATAAAGGTGCAATTTTATTATTTACATGCGATTTATTTTGGTATCCTAAGGGAATCCAACTAAAGTTGCTCATATGAGTTCAGTCAAAGTCAGGATAACATCAAGGCTCTCATAGCAAGATATACTCCTCACTTCTCCCCACTCAAGGGTTCTAGCGAAGGGGTTCGTATGAGGCTATGAGTGGTGTTTCGTATTCGTGCCCCCAACACTAAGAGGAACTTAGGCGACACTTCAACAATCCACCGGGCTATATAAGGATACCTAACCTAATGCTAAAATGGCTAACTAAAAATGCAAATAAAATACCAAAAGAGAATCATCCGCCTTATTTTAATTAGACACTTTTCAGGGCTTGTCAAAATTCTTTTAAGTTTTTAGGAAAACCTTTTAAGAGATCCCCAGCAGAGTCGCCACTGTGAGCGGACGACGCGTTTTCGACGGAAAACGGGACTCCCTTTTGGAAGGAGCGCCTCGATCTCGGGCGGGCCCCTCCCTTGCATGGGTTTTTTATAAATGGAAAATCGGTTTTGAAAAATAAATAGAATTAATTCTTAAAAGAAACCGAGACCTAAATCTCGGTGAATATTGTAGAGTCGCCACCCGGCTCAGCTCAACCGGGAATTTCTTAAGGTAGCTGAACCAGTCGAACGGTCACTATACTATCCAGAGATTCGGGTACGGACAAGTCCCTTATTTCGTGTCTAATTAAAGTAAATATTGCCAATGTTCTCAAATGGTATTTTAAATTCTAAAGTCATTTTTATTGAATATAAAAGGCATACAGCGCGCATACAAATACATAATACAAAAAATAAAGAAAAGAAATAAATATTAAGTAGCCTACAACCAAATCGAATGGAAAAATAAAAACTCTCGCCTCATTTATACAATTGCCTAGAATACACGAGAATCTAAAAATAATCACAACCGCCAAAATACACGATTAATTCTATTAAAATACAAATAAAATAAAAATAAATATAAATAAAAGCTGCAAAACAAAGGTTAGCATAATTTATATAGCACGCCACAATTAGGACTCAAATAGACAGAATTGGAAAATCAAGAATTGGAGGCATGCATTTAGGGGATAAGTTAGACCTGGAAAACATTTTGAAACGTTTCTGTATTTTGGTTTTGTGAGAAATTCATTTTTGAAAACAATTTTATCGGTTTACATGCATTTTTATATTTAAGGTGGATCGGTTTTCGGGAGAACCGGGTCTCCGTCGTTGAATTGTTTTAAATGCAATTTTACTGAAAATTGAATCTATGGTCGTGAATGCACACAACAAAATTCATTTTGATGATTTTCTGAATTTTTATGGGTTTTTATAAGTTTTTGTGGCTTAAAGGTGAAATTATGATTCTGGAACGAGGGTTATAGTCGTGCGACTGTAACTACAGTCGTACAACTGTAAGTTATAGTTGTGCGACTGTAAACGGCCCAGAATCAAGATTTCGCCAAAATTTTATTCAAAACAAAATGAAAGAAAATGACCTGGAACTCAAGAACACTTGTACGACTGTAATATACAGTCATACGATTGTTCATAAAATCCAAGAACAGTCGTACGATTGTTCTTGATTTCTAGAAATAGAAATGCGAAAACACAGCAAAAATGCACAAAAATACACTTCAATCACCCAGAAAGCAAGAAAAAGTGAAAGGCAAAGGAGTGTCTACCTTTTTAGAAGCTTATCCAAGTCGATTTGACCCCTGTTGTCACTCCAATCCACACGAATTTGCACTTTTTCTTAAGTTTGGGGTTGAGAGCTTTGGTCCCAAGAATCTCCAAATGTCAAGGTTTTTGTTGATTTTAGTCCAAGATTTCGATCTGTTTGTGAAGTTAATTGATTAACCTAAGGATTTCTACCAAGTTTTAATCCTAATTTTGAGAACTAAAGAAAATAGAAGAGGAAAAGAAGAATTTTTGAGTTTGGGTTTTGTTCTTTCTTTTCCTTCTCTCTTTTCTACTTTCTCTCTCTAATTCTTTTCACCAGAAATCCAAATTGGCTTTTTCTCCTTCCCTTTCTCCTTTTCTACTCTGATTTTTTTGCTTGCTTATCTTCAGACTGGAGCAATTAATGCTCGTCCACTTTTCTCCATTTTTCTGCTGCAGAGGTATGGGCTTCTGTAACTGCTCCGATATTATAGTCGTACGACTGTAAGGACAGTCGTACGACTATTCTTGTTTTTTTTTTTAAGTACAAAGAATTCCGGCGCTTACAATACCAAAGGTGCACACTTAATCGTTCAATGTTAATTTATGTTTTGGTAACCCTAGGGGAAATTACTAAGCCATTATATGTGGGCCAAAGTCAAACCAAGGGTCGTACAGGCTCCCATAGAGAATAAACACTTCCCCACCGTAGAACATGATGTAAGGTCATGCGGGGCTATGAGTGGTTTACCCCGTCGGGTGTCTCCAATCCTGGCGGTAGAGGTAGTCCACCTTCTTGGGTAAACTGGGGCTAATCAGTGTATTTGAGGGGTTGAGAAGAATAAAATGTCATGATATGCAAAGCATGAATAAATATGGTATTTATAAATCGATAAGCGAATACAATCGAGATTATATTTCAATAGTTGCCTAAGTTCCTTAAGTTTTTGTATATAAAAAACTTTTAAAGAAACTTTTTAAATCCCCAGCAGAGTCGCCACTGTGAGCGGATAACCTTTCTCAATGGGACGCAGCGAAGCAAATCGGGGGTTTTCCAAAAAACGGGTTTCGGTGATGTTTTGGGAAAAGCGGGGTTTTGTTTATCTTACTTTAGGGAAAATTGTTCGTTTATTTTGAAATTCGTTTTGTAGAAAACGTTTTCCCGATTTATTACTTAAAGACCTCGAAACTTAAATCCCGAGATCAGTGACAGAGTTGCCACTCAGATCAGCTCATCCGGGAAATTCCGGTACAGCTCCCTACCGAGCGTAGACTACTATACCTAATCCAAAGATTTAGGGTTCGGGCAACTTATCTACTTAACCTTTTGATTTATTGTTTATAAAACCATATTTATTCAAGTTATTATCTTTTCTAACCCCAATTTGTCTATTTTATTAGCCCGTGCTAAAGCATAATGTGGAAAATAAATTACAGGAAATTAAATTATCCACACAAATTATACAAAAGAATAATAAATGCCGATTATACAACCCAATCGAATAAAAAATAAAAACTATCGTCCTTACATTACAATTGCCTAAGTACACGAGGATCTAAAAATACAATCGCCTAAATACACAAATTATTCTATTAGATATAGCAAAAATAATAAAAAAAATGCTGCAAAACAAAGGGTTAGCACAGTTTATATTATAAACACAAATAGGACTAAAATCAGGACATAATTGGATTTAGGAGACGGAGGCATGCATTTAGGGGCACCCGGGTCGACCCGATCGGTCGGACCGATTAGACCTGGAAATCGGTTTTGAAACGCCCTGTAATTTTTGTGCTGGAAAACAATTTTTGGAAACCATTGGGCTCGGTTTTATGCAAATTTCCATTTTTGTGGGTCGATTATCCCGGAACTCGGAATTCCATTCATGTGGGTTCCTAAACTCAACATCCATCTAGGGTCCAAAATGCAATAAACACACAAAAAAATTTGTGAAAAATACTATTTTTCATGTTTTCAATATTTTTCGGGGATTTGGGGGTCCATTAATGCTGAACTATGGATCCGATTTGGATAATATGACCCCGAAACTCAGGAAATAAACCCAGAAAACATCAAAAACCCTAATATCCGTACGTACAGAAATTTAAAAACCAAAATATTACAACATACGGATGGATTTGGGCCGAAAATGATCGCAGCAGAATGTTTAAAATGGGAATCGGGCTGTTTTCTGTCGATCGGGACAAACCAGAAATATGTCCCTAAAGAACAAAGCCGGGTGGCTCTAGGGTTAGAGCGGACCGGCTTTGTTCATCATGAACACAGCCGTAGGGCTATGATGGGCAGCCCAGTTTCTGGATTTTTGCAGAAATGAAGAAAACACTCAGAAAATCAATGCAAACAAGTTTTAAGGCCTCTAAGAGTTTACCTTGGTTTTGTTTTGATGCTTTGAACGTCAAGAAATGGATTGAAAGATGGAAATGTGTCTTGGAAACTCAACCAGTAGAATCCCACGATGGTCTGAAATGATCTAAAACCAAGCCGAAATTATCCCGAATCAATGAGTAAGGGTCGTAGGATTTGTCAACAATGTTTTGAGATTGATTTAGGGTTTTGATGAGAGTGTTTATGGGTTTCTCTCTCGGTTTCTTTCTCCCTTTCTTCTCTGTATTTCTTCTTCTTTTTTTTTTCTTTTCCCTCTTTTTTTTTTTTCTTCCTAAGAACCGAAAACCAAAATGAGCCCCCCCTTTCCTTTGATTTTTCTTTTCCTTTATATCACTCTCTCTCACTCATTTCACTCAATCAATTAGCCGTTTGACCTCTGAAATCTCTGCGCCAATTTTTGTTTTGTCAAACCAAGTTGCTCTGCTTTGTCCACTAGAGCTGCCCAGCTCTAGTTTGTACTAGAGCCGTGCGGCTCTAGCTAGAGCCGCCCGGTTCTATCGAGAGTTGGGGCGAAACTTCAAAAGTCGGACGTGCAGACCAAACCCTGGAAATGATTCTGGAGACCTTTTTGGGGGCTTCAGATTGCGGATAGCCTGGCTTTCAGGATGTTTGAGATTCTCCGGGCAACATTCCGGTCGCTTTCAAGTCTCATTCGAGTCCGTCCGGTCCACAGGTAACTAAGGAATTCTCATCACCGAGGTCGGGAAAAGCCCATGCTCACAACTACATACAATCCTGGAAAAGGACAAGCTCTCGGGTCCTAACTTCATGGATTGGTCTAGGAACTTAAGAATAGTTCTAGGGCATAAATCTAAGGAGCATGTACTAGAGAGGCCTGTACCGGCTGTGCCTCAAGGACGTAATCCACCATCTGCCCAACTGGAGGAATATGAGGTGCACGTGAGGGATAATAGGGCTGTGACATGCCTTATGTTGGCATGGATGGTCCCTGAGCTGCAAAAGTAGTTTATGGACCATCAGGCCTATGCTATGATAACAACTCTATATGAGATGTTTCAGGAGCAAGCTCATCAGGAAAGGTACCTGAGGGGCTGGGTGTGAGCGGACAACCTTTTTACGGAACGCGCGGCGAAGCGGGAACCGGGGATTTTCTTTTCGAGATGTGAAGATGTGGTTTGAAAATGGGTCTTGAATCTTTGTTAAGAAAATCTTTCATTTTATTGGAAAAACCTTTTGTAGAAAACTTAATTGTAAGTGTGAATTTTAGAAAAATAGGTTTTTAGAAAATCCCAATTTGAACTTAAAGATCTCGAAACCTAAATTTCGAAATTAGATACAGAGTCGCCACCCGGATCAGCTCATCTGGGAAATTCCGGTACAGCTCCCTACCAAGTGTAGACGCGGTACCTAATTCAGAGATTCAAAGTTTGGGCAACAAATCTACTAATCCTCACTTATTTTCAATTATCATTTCATAATGTAATGTTGCATTCACTTAATTCTACTCATTTTATCTTCTTTTTATTATTAATCAATGCTCATACAAATGACATAAATATAAAAACCAAAATAAAGTGCGGGAAAAGTAAATAGAGGCCAAATCATACAACCTATAAAAAAGAAAAAGCCCTCATCCACTACAACCGCCTATAATACACAATGATCTAAAAAATTACAATTGTCTAGATACACGATTTAATCTATAAAATACATCCAAAAATAAAAATAAAGAAAAATAAAAGCTGCATCCAAATACGATTGGCACAAATAAATAAAACACACCAAGGACTCATATAGGACAGAATAGGGGTATTTTAGGAAGCGGGGTCATGCATTTAGGGGGGTAACCGGGTTGACCCGATCGGTCGGCCTAGTTAGACCTGGAAAACGGTTTTTTGAAATGCCCTGTAGCTTTTATGGACAAAAAACCAATTTTGAAAACCATTTGGCTCATTTACATGCATTTTCCAACTTGAGTGGGCCGGATATCCCGGGACTCGGGGGTCCTGTTCGTGTGTGGGCCGAAATTAAACATCCATCTATGGTCCAAAAAGAATGTAAACACACCAAAATTCAGTTTTGAATAGGAAAAAGATGCAAAATTACAAGTTTGGGGCCCAAAAGGGCAAAATTGTAATTCTGCCTTGACTACAGCTATGCCACTGTAGGATACAGCCGCGTGGCTATAATGCTCCAGAATTGTGCTCCGGCCTTCTTTTCTCGTTTTTCAAAATCGTTTTGCAAATTTAGCGATTTCAGGTAATCTGGGATTTCTGGAAACACACTGATTTCAACCAAACGGAACCGAAACAAATCGAAATAAGTCTGGAAATCCCTAAAAACTCAAAATCGCCAAACATGAAATCACATCCATCAATTAAAATAAGAAAACCGAGAATCTAAGCATAGATGGATGTAATTGGACCGATAATAAACATGAAAAACACATTAAATTTGAAAACGGAAGCGTTATCGTTGATTCAGGGCGATTGGAGCTTCTGCCCCTGTAGGTTACAGCCTCACGGATGTAATCTAGAAATTACAGCCACGCCCCTATAGGTTACAGCCGCGCGGTTGTAGGTTACAGCCGGGCGGTTGTAATCATAAGAGGGGCTGTTGTAATAAAAAAATCACTGCCAAAATCACAAAAAATTAAAAAACACCAACAAACAGCCATCAAAACGAAAGAAAAGGGATTTTTAAGGCCACTCAGAATGTACCTTGTCTGTGTTCTAGTGTTTTGAACCACCAGGGATGAATCCAGATGCTGAGAACGCCTTGCAATCACGAACAACCCAAAAGCTTGTGCGATTTCTAAAGCCCGAACGGAACCCCAAATGAGATTGAATGAGTGATTATGGTCTAAGAATGTTCCTAGAAAACTAATCCCTCTAAAGTTATGGTGATTTAAACCGATTTTTGTTAAGATTTCTTTGATTGTTTAGGATTAAAACGTTCACTTTTAGTCTTTTTTCTTAAAAACCCCAAGTGTGGATGTCTTTTCTCTCAATTTCTTAATTCTCTCTTTTTTTGTAATTTTTTTCTGCCTTTCTTAACCCTAAAATCCTATCACACTCTATTTATATCTCCTATTTTGGTTAAAAATCCAAATTAAATGCTGATTTGGATAAAAAAGGAAATTTGATGATTACAGCCGTGCCACTGTAATACAGCCGTGCAGCTGTAGGGCACTACATGGGCATGGCTGTAGTGACCAGATTAGACTATTTTGTTTATTTTTCATTCTTTTCTTCGGTTTTCTTAAATACTCACTCGAATTCCTTTGGGATTCCGTACCAGGACTTGTACATTACATGTACAATTTCTATAAGTTCCAGCTCAGTTGATCTATGTGCATGATCCTATGGGTCTGTCTTTATGTTGGCACTAGGCCTAAGGCCCACAGACTGTAAGTGGGTTCTAGCAAACCATTACAGCCCCTAATTAAGACAGAGATGCAGCAGTCTTTAGAAGACACTCACCCGGTAGTAATCTCATACTGTCCTTTGCCTAACGATATCGATATGAATAAACAAGAGGCATGGTGTCCGTCATCCTCTTCTGTTGTTTATTATATTTCTTAATCTTGAGTTGACTGATTAATCAAATAAGCAACCAACTTATTTGGGTATGGCCATACACTTATCAGTCCCACTCATCAAGTGGCCAATGATATCATCTCGGTGTTACCCGAGTGGCAATTCCATCACTTCATCATCAATATTAACATGGTCACCGGTCCACCCAATCATACCCATATTTAGCATCCTTTTACAGACCTGTTAGGCGTATGTCAAAGTGAATCAGATTCCATATCGATATTATAATGAAATCTGGTCTGAGGACAAAAGAGACCTACTCAAGAAAGACCTATGACATGACAACCATGTGGCTTTCTTGTGCGGATCGATCCAGTCCCATGTCAACGACATGTACCTATATTCATGACTGACTATACAAGTACTATGGCTAGTTAAGAACTACCATACAGTCATCGAATATACAAGTCTGTGGTTCTATTCGTTCCCACGATTAGAACAGACCTGGGATAGGTTTTATGATTATCAATCAATGGATACTCTACTCATATTATAGCATAAGATATAAATGAAATAGATTAATTGCCTTTATTAATGTGACACAAATAATGTATTTATACAATGAGTCTTAATGTATAATACAAAATATAAGAATCCAATGGCCTAAGAACTAGGGCACACCAACAATCTCCCACTTGCACTAGTTCCAAGTGGGCATTGCCCTAATTCCTATAGATCTGGCATGACCGTCGTGCTGTGTCTGTGGCAGCGCTTTAGTCAATGGATCAGCGACATTATTCTTGGTGTCAACCCTCTGTAATGATATGTCACCTCTGTTCACGATCTCCCGAATGAGGTGAAACTTTCTGAGCACATGTTTGGATCTCTTGTGTGACCGGGGCTCCTTAGCTTGTGCGATGGCCCCGTTGTTGTCACAAAAAAATCAACTGGGTCTAGGATAGTAGGTACTACTCCCAACTCGGTTATGAATTTCTTGATCCAAACGGCTTCCTTTGCAGCTTCACATGCAGCTATGTACTCAGCTTCCGTTGTAGAGTCAGCAATGGTGGCCTGCTTTGAGGACCTCCAACTAATGGCACCGCCATTCAAGAGAAAAACATAACCAGACTGTGACTGGTTCTCATCCTCATCGATCTCAAATCTTGCATCAGTGTAACCTGACACTACGAGCTCATCTTGACCTCCATACACTAAGAAAGCATCCTTAGTCCGATTAAGGTACTTTAGGATTGCCTTGACAGCCTTCTAGTGTTCCTCCCCGGGGTCTGACTGGTACCGGCTGGTCATACTTAGTGCAAACGCGACATCAGGCCTCGTACATAACATGGAGTACATGATAGATCCAATAGCAGATGCATAAGGGATCTTTTCCATGTTCTCCCGGTCCTTCTTTGTTTTAGGACCATCTTTCTTACTCAGCTTCAACCCATGGCGTATAGGCAAGAATCCTTTCTTTGCCTTGTCCATGCTGAATCTTTTCAGAACCTTGTCAATGTACGTGGCCTGACTTAGGCCTAGAAGCCGATTGGATCTATATCTGTAGATCCTGATCCCTAAGATCGTCTCAACTTCGCCTAAGTCCTTCATTGCAAAGCACCTACTCAACCACTGCTTAACTCCTTGCAGTGTTGGTATGTCGCCTCCAATGATAAGGATGTCGTCAACATACAGCACTAGGAAGGTGGAAACGCTCCCACTAACTATCTTATACACACAGGGCTCATCAGAATTCTGTGTGAAGCCATATTCTGTAATGGCCTCATTGAATCTCTGATTCCATGACCTTGATGCTTGCTTCAATCCATAAATAGATCTTTGAAGCTTGCATACCCGGTTTGGATACTTTGGATCGATAAAACCCTCAGGTTGTGCCATGTACACATCCTCGAGTAGCTTTCCATTAAGGAAAGCGGTCTTAACATCCATCTGCCATATCTCATAATCGTACCATGCAGCTATGGCTAGTAGTATCCTAATGGATTTGAGCATAGCAACTGGTGAAAAGGTTTCATCATAGTCAATTCCTTGAACTTGCTTGAATCCTTTTGCCACCAATCGCCCCTTGAAGGTGTTGTCGGCCTTTAACTTGAAACACCACTTGCAACCTATCACCTTAGCACCTGGAGGTGGATCCACCAAGTTCCATACTTGGTTATCATGCATAGATTGCATCTCAGCCTCCATGGCTTTGTGCCATTGATCTGAGTGTGGGCTTTCAACAGCCTCCTGATAGGTCTTAGGCTCCTCTTGGTCAACGACCATAAGGTCCCCATCATCAGTCATGAGAAAGCCGTACCTCTCTGGCTGATGACATGTCCTACCAGACCTTCTAAGGTCCTGTACAACCGTTTCTGGTTTCTCAATTTCTTGAGTAGTCAGATTGGTTCCCAAAGCATCCTCAGCAGTAGCTGCAGGAGTTTGTGAGTCTTGAACTTCTGAAAGTTCAACATTACTCCCACTGTCTCTCTTGGAAAGGAATTCCTTCTCCAAGAAGACTGCATTTCTGGCTATGAAAACTTTGTTTTCGGCCGGATCGTAGAAGTAATAACCCTTAGTTTCCTTAGGGTAACCCATAAACTGGCACTTGATAGATTTGGACTCGAGTTTGCCACTTGTCAATTTCTTAACATGTGCATCACAGCCCCAAATCTTCAAGAAGGAAACATTGGGCTTTCGGCCTTTCCATAGTTCATATGGTGTTCCCTCAACTGCCTTGCTTGGTGTATTATTAAGAATGTAAGCAGCTGTCTCTAAAGCATATCCCCAAAAGGAGACAGGGAGTGTAGCATGACTCATCATCGAGCGGACCATGTCAAGTAAGGTCCTATTCCTCCTTTCTGACACTCCATTCCACTGGGGTGTACCAGGAG
This sequence comes from Euphorbia tirucalli, assembly GCA_039660915.1. NCBI lineage: Eukaryota > Viridiplantae > Streptophyta > Magnoliopsida > Malpighiales > Euphorbiaceae > Euphorbia > Euphorbia tirucalli. The sequence goes on along the minus strand of CM077639.1, from coordinate 54,235,520 downwards.
GAGTGAGTTGGGATATGATCCCACACTCTCTCAAAAACGAGTCAAAATCTTGGCTCAAATATTCACCCCCTCGGTCAGATCGAAGTGCTTTTATTTTCTTGCCAAGTTGGTTTTCTACTTCATTCTTAAAGTCCTTGAACCTTTGGAGAGTCTCAGACTTATACTTCATCAGATACACGTAACCGTATCTGCTGAAGTCATCCGTGAAGGTGACGAAGTACAGAAAACCAGATCTAGCACTAGTGCTCATTGGGCCACATACATCGGAATGTATTAGCTCCAATAGCTCTGAGGCCCTTTCAGCAGTCTTGCTAAAAGGTGCCTTTGTCATCTTGCCTCTCAAACAAGATTCGCATGTGTCATAAGGCTGGATGTCAAATGACCCTAGCACTCCATTAGAGTGAAGCCTAGCTATGCGCTTCTCATTTATATGGCCAAGTCGACAATGCCAGACGTAAGTAGGATTAATCCTTTTAGTATTTATGTTATAGATTGAACTTTCACGTTTTAGATCAAGGATATATAAGCCATTTTCAAGAAATGCTGTTCCATAAATAATATTGCCACATTGCATAGAAATTCTACCATGTCCAATATTAAATACAAAACCAGAAATATCCAACAAAGAAATGGAAATAATATTCCTGCGCATCGCAGGTACAAAATAACAGTTTCTTAGTTCCAAAACAAGTCCACTAGGCATCTCCAAGAAATAATCTCCGATCTCCATGGCCTGAACCCGAGCACCATTTCCGACTCGAAGATCTACTTCTCCAGATCCTAATAATCTCTTATTTCTTAGACCCTGCACATTTGAACAAATGTGAGATCCACATCCAGTGTCCAAGACCCAAGATGTAGAAATAGCCAGATTAATCTCAACAACATAAATACCTGAAGCAGCAGTTTTGCCCTTCAGTTGCTCCCTTAGCTTTGGACATGAGCTCTTCCAGTGCCCCTTTTCATGACACTCATGGCAAACATCGTCAGGAGAGGCAACCCTTGCTTTAGGTTGGGCCACCACCTTTTTGCCCTTAGCTTTGGCCTTTTGGGCCTTAGCCTTGGCCTTAGATTTGGCCTTTCCCTTAGCAATGGGCGTATTGCCCTTGTTCACCAGCAATACTTCAGGAGTCTTCTTAAGAGACTGCTCAGCAAGCTTGAGCATGCCATGCAGCTCAACAATCGATTTATCCAACCTTTGCATATGGTAATTCATGATAAATTGGTTGTAAGACTCAGGAAGTGACCCGAGAATAATGTCTGTTGCCAAGTCCTGCGGAACTGGCGAGCCGAGGCGGGCAAGTGTATCAATATACCCCTTCAACTTTAGCACATGAGTGCTAACAGAAGTCCCAGCTGCCATCACAGTCGTGCAAAGTGCCTTAGTTGTCAGGTAACGTTCCTAACGAGCCTGATCTTGGAACATCTTTTTAAGCTGATCCATCATCTCATAAGCATGCTCGTCCATGAATTGCTTCTAAAGATCAGAAGCCATGGTACCCAGCATGAGGCACGAGACATCTCGGTCATCCCTCACATGCCGATTGTACTGCTCCACCATCGCCGTGGTGATGCCTCGACCTGCGGGAGGGCCAACTGGTAAAGGAGCATTCAGTACATACTCCTTAGACTCTTGTCTAAGAACTATTTGTAAGTTCCTAGCCCAGTCCAGGAAGTTACTCCCCGGAAGTTTCTCCTTCTCCAAGAGTGACCTAAGTGAGAGTGAGTTGTTGTTTGTTGCAGCCATTTAAATTGCTTAACTGAAATGGGATTATCTACGTGGAAGAAATCATTGCTTGAGTTAGAAATCAAAGACTTTTAAGCCAGTTCAAATTAATAATCCGATTTTAATTTGTTTGTTGGTGTTGTTAATTGGCTGACTTGACCAAGATCCACAACTTATCAATGACTGGCCGAACTAGGGCTCGCTAACCAACCATTGAGTCATTTGGTAGGACAACCTATCCAATCCTTCCACGAAGGACTCTTGGTTTGATGGGCTTATTGACACTTTACCCATCTGTGCTTAGGGCCCGCTCTGAGCTAATGCTACCCATGTTGAGTCAAACCACCATGCACATGTTAACCATACCAAGTATCTTAACCCTCGACGGCCCACCGAATGCTACAATATACCCAGCTAGGGCATGGCTCACATTGCAGCATCAATGGGAGGAAGAGGTGTGAATGTGGGAAGCACTTTTAAGCGACTCAATATTTTAATTTCCGGATTATAATTAAGTGATACGGCTTAGCATGCATAAACGCGAGTAATAATTTGGTGATCCATACATCCATATTATATGAAAAATGCAATAGCATACTTAATTTAAAATAAATGAGATCCTATGGGCCTTTAATTACAACCTAATGAAAAACTAGATATCCTATCTAATCCTTCATGGGCCGGACTGCAATCCTTCTTGGGCTCCCACCATGGGCTTGCTCCGTTTGGGCCTTCCTCCGTACTTGATGCAATTACAATAATTTTGAAAATAAAATCTATTCTAAAATTACATCAAAATAAAAAAATGACCCGCAGGCCATATTTCCCAAAATTAAATTACAACCGATAATAATTTAGGGCCCATAGAACTCAACATAACATTTCAAACAAAGTACCTGTCGTGCACATACATACCAATATGATGCATGATCATGGCATTCCAAATTATAAATATAAATTTTAAGCCGAGTTACTTAGGGTGAAATCGCCAATTTTAACAAATGTGACTAAGGCCCATAAAGGCCCAATGGATAACATCCATAAATGCAAAATTAACAATTTTGCTCCCACTTGAATTTGGGTTGTCACAAATTTAAAATTTAGCTCTCCCAATTTTAACCGGTGTCACGGTTTATTGGGCCAATTTCACAAAGTCCATATTCAATTTAATATCCAAACAATTAAATTAAATATGCATGCCAACAAAATAAATAATTTAAACACAAATTAATTTAAAAAATTTAATTTAATTTGCATTATGGTCCGGGATAAAAAAAAACCCGCAAAATCTAAAACCAGACCCAAAACCCGCGCACGGCGCTGCTGTCCTGGCGGGGCAGCAGTGCCGCAGCGCGGCAGCTTGCCACGGCAGCAGCAGGCTGCAGCAGCAGCCAGCTGCTGGCCGCAGGATGGAATCGCAATTTGCGATTCCATCCAGCCCAAAATCCTTTTTTTTTTTGTTAAATCATAAAAAAAAACATCCAAAATTAAATAATCAATAAAACAATAATTTTTAAGATGGAAACCAATTGGGGAAAATAATCAAAAACCCCAATCCAAAAATTTTAGGGTTTATCAAAACCAAAACCAATTGAATAAAAACCCTAAAATCACAAACTTGAAACCCATTCTTTCTTCAAGAATGCTTTCAAGAACCAATTCCAATCAATCTAATGGACAAAACCTAGGCTCTGATACCACTGTTGGGATTCGTCATTGGAAAAATAACGTGGCGCAGCGGAAAATACACCGTTTAAAATTTCCTAGAATCCACCTATCGTGTCCAATTACCATTGATTAGAATAAAATCAAATAAGAATCAAGAGAGATTAACTCACCGGATTCGTCTCCTCTAGAGACTGCTGAAGAATCGTTTCTTGAAACTGCGATCTCCAAAGTCCGGTGCACGACCAACTATTGAGCGGGAACCGGTGCTAGCCGAAGACGCGAAGGAATGGAGGATTAATGCTGGGATTTTCGGCTATTTGGGGCTGCTATTGGTGGCTGAAATTTCCAGCAATTAATTAGAGTTGAATTAGGTTTTTATTCCTTAAGTGTGCCCTTTTATAGACACCTTGTCTAATTGGGTTCTAATTAGGTTAATTAAACCCAAGCCCACTAGGATTATAATTACATAAATAAACTTTAATTAAAAAAGTATATACTATGTAATTTAATTCCATTTGGCTAAATTTAATTACCCCTAAATAAAATGAAATCACACTTAAGTTAATACAATACATGTATTTAATTTTCCTACTTAGGAAAATTATTTAATTAATTGTTTACTTTATGTAATTCAATTAATTGATAAATTAATTAATTACATTATGTAAACTTATTAATTAGATTAAATTCAACCCAATGTCAATTAATTACCTTGACACCGAATGTCAACTAATTAATTAACGCATTCCTTCCAATGTACATTACATGTACAATTTCTATAAGTTCCAGCTCAGTTGATCTATGTGCACGATCCTATGGGTCTGTCTTTATGTTGGCAGTAGGCCTAAGGCCCACAGACTGTGAGTGGGTTCTAGCAAACCATTACAGCCCCCAATTAAGACAGAGATGCAGCAGTCTTTAGAAGACACTCACCCCGGTAGTAATCTCATACTGTCATTTGCCTAACGATATCGATATGAATAAACAAGAGGCATGGTGTCCATCATCCTCTTCTGTTGTTTATTATATTTCTTGATCTTGAGTTGACTGATTAATCAAATAAGCAATCAACTTATTTGGGTATGGCGATACACTTATCAGTCCCACTCATCAAGTGGCCAATGATATCATCTCGGTGTTACCCGAGTGGCAATTCCATCACTTCATCATCAATATCAACATGTTCACCGGTCCACCCAATCATACCCATATTTAGCATCCTTTTACAGACCTGTTAGGCGTATGTCAAAGTGAATCGGATTCCATATCGATATTATAATGAAATCTGGTCTGAGGACAAAAGAGACCTACTCAAGAAAGACCTATGACGTGACAACCATGTGGCTTTCTTGTGCGGATCGATCCAGTCCCATGTCAACGACATGTACCTATATTCATGACTGACTATACAAGTACTATGGCTAGTTAAGAACTACCATACAGTCATTGAATATACAAGTCTGTGGTTCTATTCGTTCCCACGATTAGAACAGACGTGGGATAGGTTTTATGATTATCAATCAATGGATACTCTACTCATATTATAGCACAAGATATAAATGAAATAGATTAATTGCCTTTATTAATGTGACACAAATAATGTATTTATACAATAAGTCTTAATGTATAATACAAAATACAAGAATCCAATGCCCTAAGAACTAGGGCACACCAACAATACCTTCAAGGGGCGTCTAGTTGCAAGAGGTTTTAGACAAGTCCATGGAACAGACAATGATGAAACTTTATTTCTAGTCGCTATGCTCAAATCCATCAGGATCTTGCTGGCCATAGCCGCTTGGTACGACTATGAGGTCTGGCAAATGGATGTCCAAACCCCTTTCCTTAACGGAAAGCTACTCGAGGATGTGTACATGACACAACCTGAGGGTTTTATCGATCCAGAGTATCCTGGGAGGGTATGCAAACTTCAAAGGTCTATTTATGGACTGAAGAAAGCATCCCGAAGTTGGAATCTTAGATTCAATGAAGCTATAAAGTGTTGGATATGTCCTAGTCCCGAGGCATTGGTCCTTGTGTTTGTATTATACATTTGTACATTTTATGTAAGATATGTGTTATACAATTTGTGTTAATAAATAAAGGCATCAATCTATTTACTATATGTCTTGCGCAATATTTTAAATAGAGTATCCAATGGACATATCCATATCCATGTTGTCAAGTGTGAGGCACTTGGCAGTAAGACTGTGGATAGGGAAAACGATATGGCCATAAAGTCATCCGTAGTCTGTTCCAATCATGGGAATGAATGGAACTAAAGACTATCATTAACCTTGGTTGTATGGCGGTGTCTTACCAGTCATAGAACATGGAATGTCAACCAGATTAATGGGTACATGCAAAAAGGGCATGGTACTGGATCAATCCACTTAACGGGAATCCACATGGTATCACATCACATCGGATTCTCGTGTAGTACTTGTATGGATCCTTTGACCTGACCATATGATGGTACTGGATGTGAAGTGGCATACTTTGGTGTACGCCCAACGGGCCTGTAAAAGGTTGCCAAGTACGGGTACGTTCGGGTATGTTAATGAACATTGCAGTACTATGGATATGCAGATGGGAATGTCACTCAGTGTTCCACTGAGAAGATATCACTGGCCTCTTGATGAATGCAGCTGATAAGAGTGTGGCCACACCCAAACAAGGTGGAACTTGTTTGTGAATATCAGTGCATTCGGGATCAAGTTAATGTCCAGACACAATAGAGGGTGATCAAACCATGCCTCTGTGTTGGACTCCGATATCGATGACATGGGATGTATAAGTTTAAACTACAGGGTTAAAGTTTCAGTTGGACTGCTTACTCCATCTTAATTGGGGGCTACAGTGGCTTGCTAGAGCCCAACTATAGTCTATGGGCCTTAGCTCACTGCCAACATAAAGATGGGCCCATCGGATCGTACACATTGAACGTCTGGACTTTAACTAGTCGGATTAAGTGTGTACTTGGTGTATACATGTCAAAGAGAGAGAGGTCTATTAATTATATTATATAGCTCAATTGGATTGATCAAAATATAATATGATTACTATTTATTTAGGCCATCACATTATTAATTCAATGAATTAATTTTGTGTATTTATTTCCTAGGTGGAAATATTGATATATGTATAGGTTTACATGTATGTCATCTTATGGACGTCTAATTTAATCTCTTGGTTGGTTAATTTGATGTGTCAAATAAATTTTACTTTAAATGTATGTTACATATTATATGAGATAATATATTACCATACATATAGAATTAAAATTTTATTTGAAATCAAATTAATACCAAAGAATTAAATATGGGCTTGAGCTTTTAAACATGAAAGCCCTTCTTTTTGGATGAGTTGGCCGTAAATATTTGGTGGGTTTTTTGCCAAGTTTTGTTGAGTCATTTTGGATAGGAAGAATGACTTATTAAAGGGACAAAAGATGATGATTAATATGGTGAGTCATTATTTGACTTTGTGATAGAAAAGTTGGACTTTTCTTTCTTTGATTTTTTGATCTTTCTTTTGGCGATATAAGAGAAAAAAATCTGCCATACTATCATACTTTTGGACGTCCAACATAGCCTCCCCTCACTTTCTCTCATTGATTTTCCAAACCGCTAGTACGGGGTTTCAGTCCGAGAGCCGTTCGTGTACGGGACGAAGGAGGAAATCTAATTTGGTTTCTGCAGTCTTCATCTGTCTCTTGGAGAGACTTTAAGTGAGATTTTAAAACCTTCTTCCTTATGCTTTGTGTTTTTTATCTGGGACCGGATTCGACGAAATCGACGCGTATTTCCACTTTTATCAGTCGATTTCCGGAAGTGAATCCCAACAATGGTATCAGAGCGGGCTTATGTTCTGTGGAAATCACTAACTTGAAGTGAATCCCATGTTTTAAAATTTGGCGATTTTGTGGATGGGATTTGTTTTCGGTTTGGGGTTTGTGGTTTTGCCCCTTTGAATTTTACAAATGGAAAATTATATGCATAGGATTTATGCTAGATTTAATTTTCTATTTGTGTTGGTTATTCATGATATTTACATATGAAATTGTTTAGCATATGGAGCATGCTAGGGTTCAATTTCCTTTTGCAAATATATATATATATGTATATATATATATAGTTTTTGGATGCTTGAATTTAATTCTTGGTTGATTTAATTTCTTGCATCTAGGTTGTATGCTAGATTTTATTTCTTGGTGATTTAATATCTTGCATATGTTGTTTTCTTAAAAAAAAAAATCACCGACCGTTTCGGGCGGAAACGGGGGCAGCAGCCGCTGCCTGCGGCGCTACGCGCCATAGGCAGTAGCTGCTGCCCGCTACTGCTGGGTAGCAGCTGCTGGCCAGCAGCAGGGCTGCTTCGTGCCAGCAGCATGCCGCTGCTGGGCAGCAACACCGCAGCTGCCCCGCACGGCGGGCCGAGCCCAAATTTGGATTTTAGAATTTGTAAAATGTTTTTAAAATTTGCGTGCTTAAATTTTAGAAATTTAATGCGCATGGTTTCTTGAATGGAATTTATTTTTCGTTCATATGATATTTATTTTGGAAATAAATACGGTAAATTGAAATTGGTTCGGGTTTTCTTGGCACGATTACCCGGACGGCTAATTTTGGAATTCATGGTTTCCCAATTGGATTGGGAGCAATTTTGCCTAGGTTGGAGGCCCAAAGTCCGCACGGGTTAAGAACCATGATCGGCCAAAATTTGGCGATTTGAAGATAATGGCTATGGACAAATGAAATCGGATTAATTCATGCATTTAACATGCTTATAAATTACATGTATTGGTTTACATGATGTATTTGTTTACACGATGTATGATTGAATGTGTGGATAGATGTAAATGGGCCAAATTTATATTGGGTTGTAATATTCCTTTTGGTTTTTACGGCCTCCATGTCGTTTTCCTTTTATGTAATTTTATTATATATGTTTATTATGAAATTATATAAGCAAGGAGCCGATTGGATTGGCGAGCCCAGAAGGAATAGGAGGCGGCCCACCTGATGCTGTTCTAGTATAGGTTTACTAGAATAATATTAGGATGTAAATTTTGGCCCATTGCATTCCATTCTTTAATTTAATTATGCAGTATTTATTTGCGTGTGCGAATGTATGTACAAACCCTTTTTCACCCGCTTTTGCATCTAAGCCGTTATTAATTGAATCGAATAACCAAATGATAATTACTAAGTCTCTTAAAAGTGCTTCCCTCATTCATAACCTACTCGAAGTGGGGATAGGCTAGTTGTAGACCAACCCTCGTTGGATGCACTGGAGTATCGTCATTTTGTATTGGGTTGGAGTATTGGTTACTCTAACACTTGGATGGAGGTTTTGACTTAGCATGGGCAGTAGGATGTTCTTGGCCCTAAGCACAGATGGGTAAGTGCCAACAGACCCATCAAACCGAGAGTCCCTAAGATGGGATTGGATGGCGTTCCTACCTAAAAATTGGGGTATAGTTGTTCCAGGCCCTCGTCTGGCTATATCTTGATATAATATGGATCTCGGCCCATGAGCCCAACAACTCGGATTAATTAATAACATGATTCATTATTAATTATTTAATGGGAAAAATTTGTTAAGTCCTTTATTAACACTCACTTATTTTTCTGTGTAGTAATCAATGGCATCGAATAACACTTTATCACTACGCACTATCCTTGAGAAGGACAAGGTTTCTGGTCCTAGTTTCCTGGACTGGTCTAGGAACTTACGGATAGTTCTGAGACATGAGTCTAAGGAATATGTAATGGAAAGGCTTGTACCAGCCGCACCTACTGGGCGTAATCCACCAGCTGCTCAGCTGGAGGAATATAGGGTGCATGTGAAGGACAACCGAGATGTTACTTGCCTTATGTTGGCGTGCATGGTCCCCAAACTGCAAAAACAGTTTATGGATCATGAGGCCTTTGCTATGATGACAACTCTGAATGAGATGTTTCAGGAGCAGGCACGTTAGGAAAGGTACCTGACGAATAAGGCATTCCATCTGCAAAATGGGGACTGGGACATCTGTGAGCGCTCACGTGCTCAAGATGAAGGGCTATTTGGATTCTTTAGCCCGTCTCGGGTCGCCCATTTCACAGGAATTGGCGGTTGATACCATCCTGGCTTCCTTGCCGGAGTCTTATGATCAATTCATCTTGAATTACAACATGTAAGGGATGAACAAAGTTGTTAGTGAGCTGCATGGGATGCTTAAGCTTACTGAACAGTCGATCAAAAAGACTCCACCGGTACTTATGGTAAACAAGGGGAAGGCTCCTCTGGTAAAGGCCAAGGCTAAGGCAAATGCTAAAGCTAAGGCTAAGAAAGCCAAAGCTAAGAAGGCCAAGGTCCAGCCTAAGGCCCGTCCTGAGGATGTTTGTTTCGGGTGCAAGCAGATGGGACATTGGAAATGATCATGCCTAAAGCTTCTGGGAGAGCAAAAGAAGGCGCAGGGCACGTCTTCATTAGGTATATATGTCATAGACATTAACCTTACTGTTTCAACATCTTGGGTATTTGATACTAGATGTGGTTCTCACACTTTTTGTAATGTGCAGGGACTTAGGAACAGAAGATCACTGGGATCAGGAGAAGTGGACTTGCGGGTCAGGAATGGAGCAAGGGTTGCAGCCATTGAGATCAGCGAGTACCAGCTTAAGATGCCTAGTGGATTAGTTTTGTTACTGGAACAATGTTATTTTGTACCTGCAATGTGCAGGAATATTATTTCTGTTTCAGTTTTGGATACTTTTGGATATGTATTTACTATTGGTAATGGTAAAATGGTTATATCTAGAGAAGGCATATTTTATGGAAATGCTCTATTAAATAATGGCCTTTATATCCTGAATTTAAATGAAACTAATCAAGTCTATAACATAAATACTAAAAGGATTAAACCAAATGAACTTAATCCCGTGTACCTTTGGCATTGTCATTTAGGCCACATAAACGAGAAACGCATAGCTAGACTCCACAAAGCTAGAATTCTAGGATCTTTTGACTTGGAGTCACTTGATATTTGTGAGTCTTGTTTATGGGGTAAAATGACTAAAGCGCTTTTTAGCAAGAAAGCTGAAAGGGCTACTGGCTTATTGGACCTAATACATTCGGATGTATGTGGACCTATGAGCACTGCTGCCAGGGGTGGGTTTCTATACTTCGTCACCTTTACAGACGATTTCAGCAGATATGGCTATGTCTATCTGATGAAACACAAGTCTGAAACACTTGATCATTTCAAGGAATTTAGGAACGAAGTACAGAACCAATTAGGCCGAAATATTAAAGCCCTTCGGTCGGACCGAGGTGGCGAGTATATGAGCCTAGAGTTTGATTCATATTTAAGAAAGCGTGGAATAGTTCCACAGCTCACTCCTCCAGGAACACCACAATGGAATGGGGTGTCCGAACGGAGGAATAGGACCCTGTTAGACATGGTCCGCTCAATGATGAGTCATGCTTCTCTCCCGACAAGTTTCTGGGGATATGGTCTTGAGACAGCAGCTCTCATTTTGAATAGTACTCTGACTAAGGCAGTGGAAAAGACCCCATTTGAGATATGGATGGGTAAGGCGCCCAATGTGTCTTTCCTGTGGATTTGGGGTTGTTATGCACATGTCAAGAGATTGACTGGGGGCAAACTGGAACCCAAAACCGACAAATGTCTATTTGTGGGCTACCCTAGGGAAACCAAAGGGTATTACTTCTACAACCCTGCCGAGAATAAGGTGTTCGTGGCATGGAAGGGGGTCTTTCTTGAAAATGAGTTCATTTCTAAGAAAGATAGTGGGAGAAATATTGAACTCAGGGAAGTTCAAAGCTCAGAAACTCCTAAAAAGGATACCTCAGAGATCAGGGTGGAGCTTCCACAGGAGGAAGCACTTGCCCAGGTCACACAAGGACCTAGAAGGTCTAGTAGGGATCGTCGATAACCTGAGAGATATGGGTTTCTTGTTACCGATGATAACACTCTTTTTGTCTTCGATGAAGAAGAGCCGAAAACCTACCAGGAGGCTATAGCTAGCCCACTGTCCGCAAATTGGCAAAAGGCCACGGAGGCGGAAATGCAATCTATGTACAATAATCAGGTTTGGAATCTGGTTGATCCACCTCCAGGTGCTAAGGTAATAGGTTTGCAAGTGGTGCTACAAGCTTAAGCCAGACAACACCTTCAAGGGGCGGCTAGTAGCGAAAGGTTTCAGGCAAGTCCATGGAATCGACTATGATGAAACTTTCTCACCAGTCGCTATGCTCAAATCCATAAGGATCCTGCTAGCCATAGCCGCATGGTACGACTATGAGGTCTGGCAGATGGATGTCAAAACCGCTTTTCTTAATGGAAAGCTACTTGAGGATGTGTATATGACACAGCCTGAGGGTTTTGTCGATCCACAGCATCCTGAAATGGTATGCAAGCTTCAAAGGTCCATTTATGGATTGAAGCAAGCATCCCGAAGTTGGAATCTTCGATTCAATGAGGCTATAAAGGAATATGGCTTCATACAGAATCAAGATGAGCCTTGTGTGTACAAAAGGATTAGTGGGAGCATTGTCACATTCCTGGTATTATATGTGGATGACATCCTTCTTATTGGAAGCGACATAGCAACACTGCAAGGGGCAAAGCAGTGGTTGTGTAAGTGCTTCGCAATGAAGGACTTAAGCGAAGCTGAGATGATCCTAGGGATCAGGATCTACAGGGATAGACCAAATCGGCTCCTGGGCCTAAGTCAGGCCAAGTACATAGACAAAGTTCTGAAAAGATTCAGCATGGACCAGGCTAAGAAAGGTTTCTTGCTAATGGGTCATAAGCTGAAACTTAGTAAGAAGAACTGTCCTAAGACAAGGCAGGACAGGGAGAACATGAAATTAGTCCCATATGCTTTGGCTATAGGATCAATCATGTACGCCATGCTATGTACAAGACCTGATGTCGCCTTTGCACTAAGTATGACTAGCAGGTACCAGCAAGATCCCGAGGAGGATCACTGGAAAGCTATCAAAGCAATCCTAAAGTACCTTAATCGGACTAAGGATAGCTTCTTAGTGTATGGAGGTCAGAAAGAGTTATCAGTTACTGGGTACACTGATGCAAGCTTCTAGACCGACCAGGATGAATATAAGTCGTAGTCAGGATATGTATTCATGCTTAATGGTGGTGCTGTAAGCTGGAAAAGCTCCAAGCAACCGACCATAGCGGATTCTATCATAGAAGCTGAGTACATTGCAGCGTGTGATGCAGCTAAGGAAGCTGTATGGATAAAGAAGTTTATCATGGAACTGGGGGTAGTTTCAACTATCCAAGACCCAGTTGATATCTTCTATGACAACAATGGGGCTGTTGCACAAGCTAAGGAGCCCCGGTCACACAGGAACTCGAAGCACGAACTCAGGAAGTTTCACCTCATCAGAGAAATCGTTGAGAGGGGTGATATTTCATTACGACGAGTGGACACCGAGGAGAATGCCGCAGATCCTTTGACCAAGGCGCTGGCTCAGCCCAAGCACGAGGGTCATGTTAGATCTATAGGGATTAGGCCCATGCCTAGTTGGTACTAGTGCAAGTGGGAGATTGTTGGATATACCCTAGTCCCGAGGCATTGGTCCTTGTGTTTGTATCATACATTTGTACATTTTATGTAAGATATGTATTATACAGTTTGTGTTAATAAATAAAGGCATCAATCTATTTACTATATGTCTTGTGCATTATTTTAAATAGAGTATCCAATGGACATATCCATATCCATGTTGTCAAGTGTGAGGCACTTGGCAGTAAGACTATGGATAGGGAAAACGATATAGCCATAAAGTCATCCGTAGTCTGTTCCAATCATGGGAATGAATGGAACTAAAGACTATCATTAACCTTGGTTGTATGGCGCTGTCTTACCAGTCATAGAACATGGAATGTCAACCAGATTAATGGGTACATGCAAAAAGGGCATGGTACTGGATCAATCCACTTAACGGGAATCCACATGGTATCACATCACATCGGATTCTCGTGTAGTACTTGTATGGATCCTTTGACCTGACCATATGATAGTACTGGATATGAAGTGGCATACTTTGGTGTATGCCCAACAGGCCTGTAAAAGGGTGCCAAGTACGGGTACGTTCGGGTATGTTAATGAACATTGCAGTACTATGGATATGCAGATGGGAATGTCACTCAGTGTTCCACTGAGAAGATATCACTGGCCTCTTGATGAATGCAGCTGATAAGAGTGTGGCCACACCCAAACAAGGTGGAACTTGTTTATGAATATCAGTGCATTCGGGATCAAGTTAATGTCCAGACACAATAGAGGGTGATCAAACCATGCCTCTGTGTTGGACTCCAATATCGATGACATGGGATGTACAAGTTTAAAGTACAGGGTTAAAGTTTCAGTTGGACTACTTACTCCATCTTAATAGGGGGCTACAGTGGCTTGCTAGAGCTCAACTATAGTCTGTGGGCCTTAGCTCACTGCCAACATAAAGATGGGCCCATTGGATCGTACACATTGAATGTCTGCACTTTAACTAGTCGGATTAAGTGTGTACTTGGTGTATACATGTCAAAGAGAGAGAGGTCTATTAATTATATTATATAGCTCAATTGGATTGATCAAAATATAATATGATTACTATTTATTTAGGCCATCACATTATTAATTCAATGAATTAATTTTGTGTATTTATTTCCTAGGTGGAAATATTGATATATGTATAGGTTTACATGTATGTCATCTTATGGATGTCTAATTTAATCTCTTGGTTGGTTAATTTGATGTGTCAAATAAATTTTAATTTAAATGTATGTTACATATTATATGAGATAATATATTACCATACATATGGAATTAAAATTTTATTTGAAATCAAATTAATACCAAAGAATTAAATATGGGCTTGAGCTTTTAAACATGAAAGCCCTTCTTTTTGGATGAGTTGGCCGTAAATATTTGGTGGGTTTTTTGCAAAGTTTTGGTGAGTCATTTTGGATAGGAAGAATGACTCATTAAAGGGATAAAAGATGATGATTAATATGGTGAGTCATTATTTGACTTTGTGGTAGAAAAGTTAGACTTTTCTTTCTTTGATTTTTTGATCCTTCTTTTGGTGATAGAAGAGAGAAAAATCTGCCATATTATCATACTTTTGGACGTCCAACATAGCCTCCCCTCACTCTCTCTTATTGATTTTCCGAACCGCTAGCACGGGTTTCAGTCTGAGAGCCGTTCGTGTACGGGACGAAGGAGGAAATCTAATTTGGTTTCTGCAGTCTTCATCTGTCTCTTGGAGAGACTTTAAGGTGAGATTTTAAAACCTTCTTCCTTATGCTTTGTGTTTTTGATTTCCACTACTTAAGCTCCTGGGACCGGATTCGAGAAAATCGATGCATATTTCCGCTTTTATCGGTCGATTTCTGGAAGTGAATCCCAACATAAAGGAATATGGCTTCATACAGAATCAAGATGAGCCTTGTGTGTATAAGAGGATTAGTGGGAGCATTGTCACATTCCTGGTATTATATGCAGATAACATCCTACTCATTAGAAGCGATATACCTACACTGCAAGGGTAAAGCAGTGGTTGTGTAAGTGCTTCATAATGAATGACTTAGGTGAAGCTGAGACGATCCTAGGGATCATGATCTACAGGGATAGATCCAATCGGCTTCTGGGCCTAAGTCAGGCCTCATACATAGATAAAGTTCTGAAAAGGTTCAGCATGGATCGAGCTAAGAAAGGTTTCTTTCCAATAAGCCATGGGCTGAAACTTAGTAAGAAGAACTGTCCTAAGACAAGGGAGGAGAGGGAGAACATGAAGTTGGTTCCATATGCCTCGGCTATAGGATCAATCATGTACTCCATGCTATGTACTAGACCTGATGTTGCCTCTTCACTAAGTATGACGAGCCAGTACCAGCAGGATCCCGGGGAGGATCACTAAAAGGCTGTCAAAGCAATCCTCAAGTGCCTTAACTGGGCTAAGGATAACTTCTTAGTGTATAAAGGTCAGGAAGAGCTGTCAGTTACTGGGTACACTGATGCGAGCTTCCAGACCGACCAGGATGAGTACTAGTCGCAGCCTGGGTAAGTGTTTTTGCTAAATGGTGGTGCTGTAAGCTGGAGGAGTTCAAAGCAACCAACCATTGTGGACTCTATAACAGAAGCTGAGTACATTGCAGCGTGTGATGCAACAAAGGAAGCTGTGTGGATTAGGAAGTTTATCACTGAGTTGGGAGTAGTGCCAACTACCAAGACCCAGTTAATATCTTCTGTGACAACAATGGGGCCGTTGCACAAGCTAAGGAGCCCTGGTCACACAAGAACACAAAGCACGTGCTCAGGAAGTTTCACCTCATAATAGAAATCACCGAGAGGGGTGACATTTCATTACATACAGTGGACACCGAGGATAATGTCGTAGATCCGTTGACCAAGGCACTGGCACAGCCTAAGCACGAGGTCATCCTAGATCTATAGGGATTAAGCCTATGCCTAGTTGGAGCTAGTGCAAGTGGGAGATTGTTGGATATGCCCTAGTCCCGAGGTATTGGACCTTGTATTTGTATTGTACATTTATTGGATTCATGTATTATACATATTTTGTGTCATCAATAAAGGCATTAATTCATTCACTATATATCCTGTGCTGTATTTTAAGAAGTATTCGATGGACATATCCATATCCATGTTAACAAGTGTCATGCGCTTGGAAGTAAGACCATAGATAGGGGAAACGATATGACTATAAAGAGATTCATAGTCTGTTCCAGTCATGGGAATGAATGGAACTATAGACTATCATTAACCTAGTTGTATGGCGGTATCTTACCAGCCATTGGACATGGGATGTTAGCCAAGTTAATGGGTACATGCAAAAGGGCATGGTACTGGATAGATCCACTTAACAAGAAATCCACATGGTAATGTATCATAAGTGATTCTTATGTAGTACTTGTATGGATCCTTCGACCTGACCATATGATGGTACTGCATGTAAAGTTACATACTTTGGTGTATGCCTAAAGGGCATGTGAAAGGGTGCCAAGTATGGGTATGTGAGGGTATGTCCACTAAGCATGGCAGTGCTATGGATATGCAGAAGGGATATGTCACTCAGTAGTCCACTGAGAAGATATTACCAGCCTCGTGATGAATGCAACTGATAAGAGTGTGGCCACACCAAAACAAGTTGGAACTTGTTTGTGAGCATCAGTTCATTCGGGATCAAGTAAATGTCCGAACACAAAAGAGGGTGATCAATCCATGCCTCTGTGTTGGACACCGATATCTATGACATGGGATATACAAGTTTAACTATAGGGTTATGATTTCAGTTCGACTACCATCTCCATCTTAATTGGGGGCTGCAGTGGCTTGTTAGAGCCCGCCTGCAGTCTGTGGGCCACAGGCCCATTGCCAACATAAAGATGGGCCCACAGGATCATACACGTTGAACGACTGAACACGGACTTAAGGGATCACCTGTATACTTGGAGTATGCGTACAAGAGAGAAAGGATTATATTAATTATATTATAAGGATCAATTGGATTGATCAAAATAATAAAATTAATATTTGCATTGGCCCTCTCGTAGTTAATTCAATGAATTAATTTATGAGATTATTTCCTAGGTGGAAATATTTCACATGTATAGGTTTACATGTATCTTTATTTTATGAAAGTCAAAATTAATCCCATGGTAAAATTAATTGATCAAATTAATTTAAATTTAAATGTATCAAATATATTATTTGGAATAATATATTAAGAATACATGTTAAATAAAATTAAGTTTGATAATTAATTGGGCCAAGGAGATTAATTTTGGACTGGGCTTTAAAAGAAGAAAAGCCCGAATAAAATAAAGAAAGGGAATTGGGCCAAGTAAGGGTTGAAAATTTCGGCCAACCCTAGGTATATCACTTAGGGCAATTCGGCCAAAAGAAAAAAAACACACATAGCTGAAATTTCTAGCCCTAACATACTCTCTCACATTCGATTCCATCGCTAGCACGGGTCGTGTTCCAAAGGCGTTCGTGTACGTGAGAGTGGAGGAAATCTCCTTTGATTTTTGCAGCCATCTCTTAAAGAGATATTCCGGGTGAGAATTGATTCTCTTTTATTTAATTTTAAAGTTTTACAATTTCCACATCAATTGCTCCTGGACACGGATTTGAGGAAATCATCGTGTTCTTCCGCTTTTATCGGGTGATTTCCGGTGAAAAATCCCAACAAAAACTCCCATGGTTGATTGAGATTGTCTAAATCATAAAAAAAAACCTTGGTTCAAATAGGTGGTGATGTCATCCTCATTAAGTTCAAAATTTTGCCAAGGACAAAGATACAAAATTAATTCGGTCATTGAAAAGACCAATTCGGGATAAGCATGGCTATGTGATCTTTAAGAATTTGTCGAGCAAAATAAAAATTGATTTTAGAAAATATGACCCTTGCTGCATATTTCTTGGTGTAATAATCCTCACATTCTTTAGACTCATGAACAACAGTAGTGCGGGTGGATGCACGCTCATCCTAAAGTTCTTACACAATTCTACTCTCATCATATGACTTTCTTTTAAGTTTTTGGAAGTGTATTTTCATTCTTTAGATTTTCATAATCATCGGCTAAGAGATAATACTTGTAAGTGTTTTCTTTTAAAATTATCATGATCAGACTCTAATGATCGAATAAGGTCTTTAACCTTTTTGTTTTGATCTTTGACTTGTTGCTTTAGTTTAGTTCACAAATCTTTCTCTGAAGGTCTTTAATGGTTTGATTCAATTTCTTTTCATGATCATAAAATTAATCAAGTTATTTTTATCGATGACCTTGAAAATGCAAAAGCCAATGAAAGACGTAGAGCCTCTTATCATCCAAGCAAGATAAACATATGATATTCATTTATAAAATTCATAATTAGAGACAAAAAAAGGTATGTACCTCAACAATTTTACATTCAGTAGTATCATTTTTTTCATACATGCATATCTTGGCAGTACTTCATTTCAAGGTAGACTGGCTAGATTATTTTGAATCATTCACCATACTCTAATGAAGAGTTTGTATCCTTAGATGAAGAGTTATGATTTTAAGAAGTATGCTCGGATGAAGAGTATATCTTCTTAGAAGTATGCTCAAATGAAGAGGCATCATAGATTAGACTTTTGCTTGGACAAAGAGTTGGCATGATTAAATGTTTGCATGATCATATGTATGCTCAGATGAAGAGTTAGTTATTCTTATAGAAGAATTAGAGCTAGATTTTCTTGCATCGGAATTCTTTATTATAGGTGAAGGATTGGAAGTTGAAGAAACTCCCAAACCCATAACGATCAAATTAGATGTTGTCAAAAGTTAACTAAGATGACATTTCATAAATCAATCTCAATGGAATAGTCATCCAAAAGTTTAGGGTGAGCTAGCCTTGTGATTTTCCTTATAATCCAACTACAACACCTAACTCTTGTTTGTTAGGAGCATCTCCTAGCAGTAGGACTGCGAGTATGGTAAACACTTAACTATAAATAGCCATCATCTGTAATCTCATGGGAATGATACTAACAAAAGACTAGCATGGTCTTTGATTGTATGGTGGTGTCCTACCGACCATTGGACATGGAATGTCAATCAAAGAGATGGGTACATGTTAGGTTATATGGTACTGGATCAATCCACTCAGAGTACTTCACTTAACCTCTATAAGACAAATGAATCTCTAGTAGCACTTATATTAGATCCTTAAACCTGATGTTGCTATGGACTTAGGGATGATCACATATACTTTGACATACGCCTAACGGGGCTCATAACAGTGCTAAGTATGGGTATATGATAAGGTCGGTTTTGACCTTATCTTTTAGGCAATTTCGTGGTTTGAACGGCAGTTTTTAGAGTCCTTTGTGTGCTTGCTTGTTTAGTTTTTGCGTATTTTGTGATTTTTTTGTTTTGTTTAGATTCTCATAACTTTTAGCATTTTTTCGTGTTTTTTAGGGGTGTTTTTGTAATTTTGGATTTTGTGTCAATTTTGTGGTCCGTGGCTTTGGTGCGGTTATGTTTCTTTATATTTGTTTTGGACAGGCATTATGGCCCGGACCGAAAGTTGGAGCAACGGCGGCAAAGAAGAGTTTGAAGTGCTGAAAACCAAGGTGGCATGGCGTGCTGCAATGAGGGCACGGCGTGCCAATCCAGCGTGCCAAGGGATGGAATCCAGTGGATCGGCATGAAATCGTGCCACTCCTACCAGCGCGGCGTGCCAACCCCAAAACTACACAGCACGAGATGCCACCTCCACCAGCACGGCGTGCCACCCATAAATCTACACAACACGGCGTGCCACCTCCACCAGCACGGTGTGCCGAGCTCCGGAATTCTGTTGTTGCCCTACTTTCATCCTTTTTGTTTAGTGGTTTTAACCTAGCCGTATAAATAGGTTATTTTCTAAGTTTTTTGCATCTTTTCCTAAACTTTTAAAGTGTAAAGCATAAACTTGTAGCTAGATTTTTGCTTGAACTATTTGTTTCTTTGAGTTTTGAACCATCAATTGGTGGAAGTTTTACATTAAACCTTCCCCTTTTGCGACGTTCTTAGTTTCGGCTTGAGTTCGTCTATAGAGGTACACCCCAAGCATCTTCACACCGTCGGAAATCCGGTTAATCGGACCAAAAGGGCATAAGTTTTTCTTCTTCTCTTTTGTAATTCGATTAAGTTAGTTTTTGATTCCGCAATTGATTATGTTTGGTTGTAAACATTGAATTCTTATCATCTTTCTTGATTAACACAATTGATTGCAATTTAATTTCAATTTTTACACCTCTTCTTTATGCAATTCCTTTAATGATAATCTAGTCTCATAAGATCTTAATTTATTAAGTTCATATTTGTGGCATTACCTAGAATGACGCCTAGGAAACCATTAGTATTGACGACACTGTGGAATTTACGTGCCCCTATTTTCTGAGCTTTAGAATTAGACCACCTTTAAACAAGGGAAACCGGCTAAGGACCTAAAAGATCTAGACACGCTAGGTTGAATTATCGAAAGAACATAATTAAGGGTTAATTGTTGAGTTAAGTTCATCTATTGTAATTAATCGATAAATCCATCTCCATTAGCATTCATAGGTCGGTAAACCGCCAATTGATAACCCGAATTCAAGAGCAAAGTAAGCTGGGATAGATCAATTAGGAGTAGGATAATTTAGTTTTTAGTATAATCACACTCCAAAACTAAGTTCCGCCTAGGACACGCAAGGAACCCGAGTAGTTTAGTGTTTGCAGAATATTTTTCTCTGTGGGATCGATACCTGGACCAACCAGAATTATTACTTGTCAACGATAGGTACACTGCCTTAGTTGTGCGATTCTAGGTTTAGTTTCACTACTTCGCCTAGGATCCACCAAGTTTTTGGCGCCGTTGCCGGGGAAATTTATTTTCCTGCATCATTGAACCAAAGGTCTATTTGCTGATCTAGGTACTATTTATGTGCATATAGTTATATAATTTTTCTTTTCTGTGGATATTTGTTGCAAAAATTTTTTTTTTTATTTTTTTTTCTGTGTGTGTGTGTGCTTTCTAGCTTATGCGAATTCATTCTCAACACCCTGAGCTTGTACCATATAACCTTGAAATTGAACATTTTTGTAGCAGGAACCGTAGAGCACAACAAGAGCGAATTGTCCAAATGGATCATCAGCAACATGAGGAAGAGGAGCGACAGCTACGGGAAAGAGTTGAGCAAGAGCGACTCCGGTGAGAGCGGGAGGAGTTTGATAGAAGAAGGGGTGGTGATAGAGGCAACATGGTCATGACTGACCTAATGGCTCCACATCGGCCCCGGAACAGATCCGGAGTGGTTCTCCCAGCCATCACTGCTAATCACTTTGAGTTGAAGTCCAGTATGATCAATTTGATCCAAGGGAACGGGCTATTCAGTGGCGGAATAAGTGACAATCCCAATGATCATTTAGACCAGTTTCTCATGGTGGCCGATACAGTCCGAATCGGTGGGGTGCCCCAAGATGCTGTGCGGTTGAAGTTGTTTCCCTTCTCATTATGCGGGGGAGCAATGGAATGGTACAAGTCCTTGAGACCCGGGTCAGTGACTTCATGGGATCAATTTGAAGAACAATTCTTAGCATACTACTTCCCAACATCAAAGACGGTTCAGTTAAGAAACGAGATTATGGGATTCCGGCAATTTGGGACTGAGACTCTCAACGAAGCGTGGCAAAGGTTTCAACGGTTGTTGCGAAACTGTCCCCACCATGATATGCTGCGATTCACTCAGGTAAGCACGTTTTATCATGGTTTGACACTAGCTAACCGTGCCATTATTGATTCTTCTGCAGGTGGAGACATTTTTAAGAAGACTGCTACGTAAGCCGAGGAGTTGATTGCCGAACTGGCTAGGAAGAGTACCTTATGGCAGTCGGACACGCCAACAAGGAATGAGGTTCGGGCTGCAAATTTGGGATGCCAAGATGTAGCCATAGACCATGTGAACAAGAAGCTGGACCTGTTGATGTCCCGCCTGAATTTAAATAGGCCACAATACCAGCCGGTATTGTGTGTATCATGTGGAGCGGAGCATCCTGGTCAAGAATGTGCATTGAGCGATCCATTCACCGAACCGTCCGAGAATGTAAGTTTTGTGGGAGGAAACCAAAGGTACAACAACTCTAACTCTTACCCACAGAATTTCAACAATAATAACAATTACAGAAGAAGTTATCAACACCCAAACATGTCTTATGGTAATAACCAAAATGTGTTGAGACCTCCTTCCGGATTCCATTATAAGCACCATGAGCAAGGGTTAGGTAAGGCCCTATTTATTCCTAATGATCAATCCTCACAGCAACCTCAACATTCTAAGCAAGATGAGACGGTTTTAACTTTATTAAAAGACATCTCGTCTCGGCTTGCTGATAATGAAGCATACTGTAGGGATTTGGGTAAGCAGGTGGCTCAAATGAGTAGGGAATGGCAGGAAAGACCTCAAGGAGCACTCCCGAGTAAAACTGAACAAAACCCTAAGGGACATCAATGGGAGACAGCTCAAGCTATAACCCTGCGAAGTGGTAGGCAAGTGGAAGACTGAGTGCAAAACGCTGATATTCCATCCCAACCTACTGAGGTAAGTGAAGAATCGGGAGAGGTAAGCAACCCTGACTCGATTTCTAAACCCGAACCTAGCACAAATGAAAAGGGGAAAATTCCTGACCCAGTGAGAGCCTATGTGCCTAAACTCCCTTATCCTCAAAGGGAGAAGAAAGATATACTGGGGCAGAAATATTCCAAATTTCTGGAAATTTTTAAGAAGTTAGAATTTAATATACCATTGATTGAGGCTCTCCAAGAGATGCCTTCTTATGCTAAATTCTTTAAAGAACTTCTGGTAGGGAAAAGAAAGCTAGGTGACGACGAAGTGGTGGTTTTAACAGAGGAATGTTCAGCAATTATCACTAACAAACTTCCACCCAAGCTCAAAGATAAGGGCAGTTTTACTATTCCATGCCGGATAGGAAATTTGGAGATTGCCAATGCCTTATGTGACTTGGGTGCAAGTATCAATTTCATGCCTCTGTCGCTTTTCAGGAGACTCGGACTGGGAAACCCAAAGCCGACCAATATGACCCTCCAATTGGCGGATAGATCTCTCACGAGGCCAAAGGGAGTGTGGTCGAGGACGTGTTAGTAAAGGTGGACAAGTTTATCTTCCCCGCGGACTTCGTGGTAATGGATATGGAGGAAGATAGCTCGGTGCCCCTTTTGCTTGGAAGGCCATTTCTTGCAACCGGTAGGACTTTGATAGATGTCCAGGAAGGTAAGATTATTCTTAGGTTGCACAATGAGGAGGTAAGTTTCAACGTCTATAAATCAATGAAATATCCATTAGATGTTGAAAGCTGTAATTTTGTAGACTCCTTTTGCCCTATTGATGCTTATGTGATAGAAAAGAGTTTCAATCTAGGGGAGTTGGAGCTCTTGTATAACTTCCAATTGAAACTATTTCCGGGCAAATTGAGAAGTCGGTGGACGGGGCCGTTTACTATGCATAAGGTCTATCCCTCCGGGATGGTGGAAATTGAAACCCCGGAGGGAATTCAACAAGTAAATGGGCATCGGTTGAAGCCCTACGTCAGTGGAGGAATGAAGGAGGAGAAGCAAGTCTTACTCCTTCGTGATGTGTAATGCGAAATCGTGGACGTAGAAGTCGAGCTATTCCGACTATAAACATAGCAATGAGGTACGTGTACTTCCCTTGTACATTAATATTTTTGTGTTAATATGTTTTTGTGTGTTTATGTGTGTAGGAATAGGTCACTAAGCAAGTTAATCACAAGTCTTTATCAAAGTGTGAAAAAAAGCAAAGGTTGGAAGAATTCCATAGCAGCACGCCGTGCTATCATGGGTACGCCGTGCCAAGGTGAGAATGGGGTAGCACGTGACGTGCTAGTATGGCACGCAATCATGCCAGGCCGCTGTTCCGAAATCGTATGCAAGAGCAACTCAGCATGCCGTGCTGAAATTCCACACGCCGTGCCAAAGTAAGGGTTTTCAAGGTGGCACGACGTGCCAATACAGCACGCCAACGTACCGTTGTGCTGTTCTGAAAGAGGATTGTGCAAGACCAAGCAGCACGCCGTGCCAAAATTTAGCATGTCGTGCCAATTATAGGGTCTTCAAGACAGCATGACGTGCCAACCTAGCACGCCGTCGTGCTGTCATGCTATTTCAAAAGTTAAGTGTAGCAAGATCGAGCCGTACGCCATGCTAGATTGTAGCACGCCATGCCGATTATAGAGTTGTCAAGACAGCACGACGTGTCGAGCCAGCACGCGGTCATGCCCTCACGCTGTTTCCAGGTAAGTTTCTATGCTCTGCTCAGTACGTCATGCTGTTTGTTTGGCACGGTGTGCCAAGCGTTTAAATTTCGAATTTTGAGGTCAAAAATCACCTGTCTATATAAACCCTTCTCTTTTATTTCCTTGTAACCGCCCATCTTATTCTTCTTCTTCTTCTTCTTCTTCTACTCCTTTCTCACTCACTTTCTCTCTCTAGAACCAACCCTCACCTTCTCCCTCTCTACCCTTATTCTTCCTTCCCTTCTCATTTTCTTCCTCTCAACTTCTTTGCAACTCTTATTTTGACCTAGGATTTTATTTTGCATCATTCTCCTTGCAACTATGAATTTGTGCTGTGATTTTCCTTTATTCTTTTTATTGCTTGTTTTTTTTCTCACTTTGATTTTGGTTGATTTACTGCTTAATAGGGTGATTGTACTGCATTCTTTTTCTTTTTTGTTCATATTTAGTGGTTTGTATTTTTCAAAGTAGGGTTTCTTTGGCTTTGATTCCTTTTGTTTTTGATTTTTGTTGTGTTTTTATAGTTGTGCAATAGTAAGATGAAGAAGAAAACTGTCGCTGATCGGAGACACGGTTCTTCACGACGGCCCTTAGACCCGTCACCGGAACCGGTGCCAAGCGAAGAATTACCTCCCGAATAGCAGATGGCCCCTTTAACTTGCCTCTCTAGGAAGTATAAATGCCCCTTCCCTCTCCTTTCGGATGATGAAGGTAAACGATACAAAACTCTATTTCCATTAGAAAGTACCCCCTTTCGAACCTTCGATTGGGAATTTTTATTTGTGCAAGATAGGTCAGAGGCTGTACGTGTTAAATTAACTAATCTAGGATGGTATGAGTTTGTGAAATCTAATCCGCCTGTCTTTAGGGAGTTGAACTTAGAATTCTACTCCACTTTAAGCTTCAAAACTAACCCCGATACTGGCCTTAGGACCATGACTTTCTGCTTATTTGGTGTTGAACACTCTTTAGATATTGAAGGTCTTAATGCTTGTATAGGAATAGAGGGGAATAGTTACAAATGGCCGGAGAATATGGATGCCAAGAAATTTTAGCGTATCGTAGGACAAGGGGTATACCAACCTAGGTTTGCTAAAACTTCTCAAATTCATGACCCTATCTTGCAATTAATCCACAAATTTGTGTGTTTTAATTTTTCGGGCAAAACTGAAAGCAACCGAGTCAATGCATTTGAACTTTTAATACTGTGGCATGTGCATAATGATGTTAAGGTGCACATGGGCTTCTTCGTCATGGAAGCCCTATACACCCACCACAACAGATCTAAGTCAGAACTAGGGTTAGGACATATTGTAACTTGTATTGCGTGCTTCTTTCGTAGTAATACTTGTTATAAGAACCTCGATAGCATCCTTCCCAAGAAGCTTTCGAGGGGAATTTTGTCTTGCTCCCATGTTGTGATAGCTGCAGGTACTTCAAGTGCGGGAGGTTCGAGTAGGGGTAAGGCCCCTATGGACGTGGATACTGAGGACGAGGGTGGTGAGGAAGAAGAGGATAACGAGGAGGATGAGGAGAATGTTTCGGTGGGCCTGGATTTTATGGGGCTGATCGAAGGGCGGTTGCATGGTATAATTGAACAACTAGAAGGTTTAACCGTCCATCAGCTTGTGCTCGAGGAGCGGATGAACGCGCGCCTTGATAGGCAAGCAGCTCAGCTCGCCAATGTCGAGGCGTTCGCCTCTCGTTTTTGTGCAGCCCAAGGGTGGCCGTACCCGCCGCCACCACCACCAGCCCCCGATATGTGAGGTAACCCTTTTCCCTTCCCGCTTTATTTTGTTCCTTCTTCCATTGCACTTTTGGAAGTAAGTGCAATCTAAGTGTGGGAGTGTGGGGTGGGTAAAGGGATTTCTCCCTTTCTTTTGCTTCTTTCTACATTGCACTTTTTGGTTGTTTTATTTCGTATGTTTGTTTGTGTTTTTACGCATTTTGATGTTTTGTGTTGGTTTTTGGTTAGATTAAGGCTTTAGCTTTTAATGCATGTGGAGTTGGTTTGGTTTGTTTTTGGTATGATAGTGTTTTTAGGTTGTTTATGTGTCAATTGCCGTTTGAATAACATTGCTTAATCTACCCTCCAAACTAAGTCTCTGTGCTTGGATTGGTAGCAATTAGCTAGGGACACTGGTATTTAATTGCAAGTCATTAGCTTGTTTGTTCGTGATTTGTGATTCTTGATGGTAACCATTGGTTAGATTTGTCATTAAGGTTGCATTAGGGAATTAACCCTCTACCTCTACTTGCATGATCGAGCTAGGATTACGCCTTGGAACATTGGTTGAGTCACACGACCTAGCATACAACACCTAGTACACTTGTGAGAATTTGAGCCTTTGGAACCATTTCACATCGGTTCTATTTCTTTGTGAGGGTAAAAACAATCATGGCAGACTAGATCGTAGAACCCGGTGTCGTTTTGCACTTGGCATCGAGAGCTTAATATGTGGAGACCCTTAGGATTAACCCCTTGACTTAAATGAGCCTAACCCTAACTACTAATTTATCCCTTAGATCACCCAAAGCCACTAAATTAACCTTTTTGACTTAAAAAACCTTCACCAAGCCAAATCTATCATCCTAACTTTTTACCATTAACTTTGATTTTCCTTTCTTACCCTCCTCTCCTAAATCAAGTAATTGGCTAAGTTGTTCATTCATTTTGGGGTTAATCACCATTTGCATTTCAACTCTTTCATATCTAGTCCTATGGAAAAATTGTGTTCAAAAAAAATTAAAAAAAAAATCCAAATAGAGTCCATGTATGTGTTCGGCTCCTCTTCTTAAAAATCGGAGTTTGTAGAAGCATGTCTTATATGTCCGGCTCTCGTCTTTAAGCCGGTGTATGTGTTCCATTTTCAGTTCATTTGTTTGAATAAAGGATTAGGGCGATCATCTAATTGCCTTTACCCATGTCTTGTCATCTTTTTCCCCCGTTGAGTTGTGCTTTGGTCGTTGGTTGTGGCTAAGGCCTCTCATTGTTAGTAAAATTTCTTGTTTCAAAAAAAAAAAAAAAAAAAAAAGAAAAAGAAAAAAAATATTTAGCAAATAAGCACTCTTAGGACTAGTTTTGAGTTGAAAATTGCATGACCCATCTTTAGTACTTAGTCAATTTGCATATATCACTTGATTTGTAGAAGTTGTATACCTAAAATTTCCCTTTTATCAAACCTACCCTAAGCCGTAACATTACAAGCCCCAGGTTCTCTGATTTTGCTCCTTGACCAATGACTTCACCAGGATTGCCATTAGTTCGCTATGTGATGTGTGCCATTGTTTGTTTTTGTGTGCTCATCCACCTCGCCTTGAACTTGAGCGTTAGAGTGACATCTTGTGAGGTGCTTAGTGGTCGTATAAACTCTGTTTGTTCCTCGCCCTTTGACTAGCTAAATTTTGTTGGGTTCGGGTATTGAGTGGTTTTGAACCTGGTGCGCCTAGTGTCATTTCGAAAGTGATGCTTTAACTTCTTGAGTTTATGAATTTCGTACGGTTAAAACCTTAGTTGGATTTGCAAGTAAAAGCGAGCAAGTTTACTCCTTTGTCTTTAGTTTATTTGCTTGAGGACAAGCAAGACTTTAAGTGTGTGGTGGTTGATAAGGTCGGTTTTGACCTTATCTTTTAGGCAATTTCGTGGCTTGAACGGCAGTTTTTAGAGTCCTTTGTGTGATTGCTTGTTTGGTTTTTGCGTATTTTGTGATTTTTTTGTTTTGTTTAGATTCTCATAACTTTCAGCATTTTTTCGTGTTTTTTAGGGGTGTTTTTGTAATTTTGGATTTTGTGTCAATTTTGTGGTCCGTGGCTTTGGTGTGGTTATGTTTCTTTATGTTTGTTTTGGACAGGCATTATGACCCGGACCGAAAGTTGGAGCAACGATGGCAAAGAAGAGTTTGAAGTGCTGAAAAGCAAGGTGGCACGGCGTGCCGTAATGAGGGCACGGCGTGCCAATCCAGCATGCCAAGGGATGGAATCCAGTGGATCGGCACGAAATCATGCCACTCCTACCAGCGCGGCGTGCCAACCCCAAAACTACACAGCACGGCGTGCCACCTCCACCAGCACGGCGTGCCACCCACAAATCTGCACAACACGGCGTGCCACCTCCACCAGCACGGTGTGCCGAGCTCCGGAATTCTGTTGTTGCCCTACTTTCATCCTTTCTGTTTAGTGGTTTTAACCTAACCGTATAAATAGGTTATTTTCTAAGTTTTCTGCATCTTTTCCCAGACTTTTAAAGTGTAAAGCATAAACTTGTAGCTAGGTTTTTGCTTGAACTATTTGTTTCTTTGAGTTTTGAACCATCAATTGGCAGAAGTTTTACATTGAACCTTCCCCTTTTGCGACGTTCTTAGTTTCGGCTTGAGTTCATCTATAGAGGTACACCCCAAGCATCTTCACACCGTCGGAATCTGGTTAATCGGACCAAAAGGGCATAAGTTTTTCTTCTTCTCTTTTGTAATTCGATTAAGTTAGTTTTTGATTCCGCAATTGATTATGTTTGGTTGTAAACATTGAATTCTTATCATCTTTCTTGATTAACACAATTGATTGCAATTTAATTTCAATTTTTACACCTCTTCTTTATGCAATTCCTTTAATGATAATCTAGTCTCATAAGATCTTAATTTATTAAGTTCATATTTGTGGCATTACCTAGATTGACGCCTAGGAAACCATTAGTATTGACGACACTGTGGAATTTACTTGCCCCTATTTTCTGAGCTTTAGAATTAGACCGCCTCTAAACAAGGGAAACCGGCTAAGGACCTAAAAGATCTAGACACGCTAGGTTGAATTATCGAAAGAACATAATTAAGGGTTAATTATTGAGTTAAGTTTGTCTATTGTAATTAATCGATAAAGCCATCTCCATTAGCATTCATAGGTCGGTAAACCGCCAATTGATAACCCGAATTCAAGAGCAAAGTAAGCTGGGATAGATCAATTAGGAGTAGGATAATTTAGTTTTTAGTATAATCACACTCCAAAACTAAGTTCCGCCTAGGACACGCAAGGAACCCGAGTAGTTTAGTGTTTGCAGAATATTTTTCTCTGTGGGATCGACACCTGGACCAACCAGAATTGTTACTTGTCAACGATAAGTACACTGCCTTAGTTGTGCGATTCTAGGTTTAGTTTCACTACTTCGCCTAGGATCCACCAGTATAATTGGGTATGATTGGGTATGCTAGTGAGTACCTAAGGGTTATGAACAAGGTGAAGGGACATGCCAATCTCTAAAATGAGATGGTGATATCACCAGCCAATTGATGAGTGAGACTGAGAAGTGTTTGGCCAAACCTAATACTTAATTACTAGGTAATTAAGTGATGGAGTTCTTTAGTCTACTCGGTATCAAGAAATGTACTTGCAACCATAGGGGATGACTTAGTCATAGTACTCGCAGTGCAGAGATATCCATAGGGCATGTGATGTATAGGAAAAAGGCTACAAGGTATATATGTTCAAAAGATATATTCATCTTAATTAAGGGCTACAATGATTTGCTAGAACCCACCTCTAGTTTGTGGGCCCAAAGGTTGGAGGTCCATTGTCAATATAAAGATGAATCTATCAGATCGCATGCATAGGGTCAAGATTGGATGTTTAGGACATAAATATATATTGGATATATATTTAATTAAAGGAGCAACTGTTATATTTATATTAATTTAATTATTGCATGGTGCAATAAACAAATTAATTAAAATGTAACGTATCAAAATTGGATTTTGACATTTATGGGATTTAAATTATATTCATGATTAAATTAATTATTACATGATACAATAAATAATTTAATTAGAATATAAATTGTCAAATTTGGATTTTAACATCATAGGGAATTAAATCATATTTAGGTTAATTTATTTTATTGCATAGTGCAATAAATAAATTAAGACTAAAATATAATTATGTTAAAATTGGATTTTGATATAAGGAAATATGTATATTTATATCGTAAGGTTGATGGGTATTTAATTGAATTGAAACTTTAACACGAAGTTTAATTAATTAAACCCCAATTTAACATAGAATATAAATAACACTATTTCTCTTAATTCCCTAAGAATGAAAAACACTGTTTATCCTTCCCATTCACTATGAAATTCGGCCAACATCAATCTTTAGGGTTTTGGCCACTTCTTGCTCCCAGTCTAGTGCTAGCACGCTCATTTGATCACTTGAGGCCTGCGTGTGTGAAGGCAGAGATTTCCTACTTGGAAATTTATAGTAAAAGCTTCATATCTCAGGTAAGATTTATGATTGCTTTCTAGTTGAGTCGTTTCTTCCCGATCTGAATGGATTCTTGGGGCCGGATTTGAGTGCAAAATGACTACTTCTACTGATAAAAAAATTTTTTGCACGGTGAAAATCCGTACAGTGGTATCAAAGCAAACCATTCTTAATTGAAGCATATTGGTTAGGGTTTATAGATTCTAGGTTGAATTTATGTGATGATTTGTGGAAAAATCGTTTTTGGGAACCCTAGCTCTTAAAAAAAAATTGAAATCCCTAATTTTTGGTCTTGTTTTGTTTTTGGATTTTTAGGGATTTCGGATTCTAGGAATCCATGGATAAACTAGCGGTTAGACCACTGGGTTTCTCCCTGGATGATGATGGCATGTTAGGCAGCGCTGCCAGCAACAACTGTTGCTGCCGGTAGCGCATCCCAGCGTGCCATCGTGGATGGGTAGGGCGAGCAGAAGTAGCAAACAGTAGCCACTGCATCCCCAGAGCCCATGGCATGTAGAGGTTGGTGCCTCTACAGGTAGTACATGCGGTGCCATGCACAATCAAGACATATGATCCTAACAAGTACCCATGTTCTTGATTGACATTCCATGTCTAATGGTCGGTAAGATACCACCATACAATCAAGACACATGCTAGAGTTTAGATAAAATCATTCCCATGACTTTAACATACTAAGGATAGCTTTATAACTGGTGTTTTTTCCTTACTTAAGGTCTCACTGGTCGAAGAACGTTACCGGCATACTTGAGTAAAACACCAGTTAATGGATTCTCTATTAGTATTAATTGTACAAGAAATTAACAAAATAGATTATGCCTTTTTACTTATAACAAAATATCTTATTACATTATATAAGGACTATGGCATACACCAACAAACAGATAAATCACATAGGACTCAAATAGACTCAGAATAGGGGATTAAGATAGCTCAAGGCATGAATGGGGGCAGTTGAGAAAATATAACAGATTTATCTGATCAGACTTGGAAAATGTTTGAAATTTCTAAATTTGATTTTGAAAACATTTTATAAAATATTTTATCCGATTGTATATATTTCACATATAAAATGGGTCGGTTTTCAAGAAATTGGAATTTCTATCATTGAACTGTTTTACAATAAGCTTTGGGAATTAGATCTAGGTCAAAATGATATGCAAATGCATGAAAAATACATAAAAATACAATTCTAGAATCAAAACAATAGTACATATGTGAAGACAAAGGTTTATACGCTTATGTGTTTTTCATGTTGAAATGGTTGTGGAAAACACAGGTACACATATTTATGCACCAAATACAGAATTTTAAGGTTTTGAATGATTATTCATTTTAAACACAAAATGCATATGCTACATAAAAGGGATTAATGAAAATGCACACATAAATTGAATGATATTTATAACTCGATTGATTTGAATGTTTATAAAAATGAAAATGTTTATGTTTTCTTGGACAAAGAACATATCATTAGGGTATGCATGGAATGCACACCCTTCCAACCTTATATCTGCTGGTGTGCCTTAGTCCAAATGGCATTGGTTCTTGTATTGTACTATACTTTATATTTGGATATTTTGTATTATACATTTTGTGTCGAAATAAAGGCATGAATCTATTTATTCATATCTTGTGCTATTTATAAATAGAGTATCCAATGATTATAACCATACTAAAGTAAACCAATGTAGGCCATTGGATTATAAGACCTTTTAGTAGAGTTAAAGTTATAATCATAAAGATATCCCTAGTCTGTTCTAATCATAGGAATGAATAGAACAAAAGACTAGCATATCCTTGACTGGATGACGGCGTCTCACCGGCCATTGGGCATGGAATGTTAGTCAATGATATGGATACATGTTGGGTTGCATGGTACTGGATCGATCGGCCACGAGAACACCACATGGTTCGATCGTCATTGGTGTTTCTCAGGTAAGTCTTGCTATTATCCTTAGACCTGATGTTCGCTATAACATAACCTGGGATCTTATACACTTTGATATACGCCTAACAGGCCCATAACAAGGTGCCAAGTATGGGTATGTTTGGTGGGCTAGTGAACATATTGATGTTGATAGTGAAGTTGACGGAATTGCCACTCAGCATCCTATGAGATGACATCACTAGCCACCTGATGAGTGGGATTGACAAGTGTATGGTCATACCCGAATAACTTGGGATACTTATTCGTTAGGTTCAGTCCACTCAGTATCAAGAGATAAATAAGCATATAGGAGGATGACAAGGCCATGCCTCTTACTTATATATCGATGTCAGTTGTCAAGGGATATACGAGATCACTATCGGGTTATATTTCACATTAGACTGCTAGTCTCTGTCTTAATTGGGGGCTGTAACGGTTTGCTAGAATCCACTTACAATTTGTGGGCTTTGGGCCCACTGCCAACATAAAGACAGACTCACAGGATTGTATACATAAAACGACTGAACGTTGACAAATCAGAGCTTAAACGGAAACCAAATTAATTAAATTATTAAATTAGGTTATGTCACAATTAATTCAATATATATTAAGGGAAAAATCAATTTTATTTGCTTAATTAATTACATACAGTAAATAATTAATTAAATAAAATAAAATTTCCTTGGTGGAAATATAAATACAAAAGGTGTATTTATTTAGGTTGGTTTTAATTTAACTTTGGGATATATTAATTTGATAAAATTATATTTAATTATGTCAATTGGAATTTTATAATAAAATACCCTATAGTTTAATTAAAATCCTAGTAGGCTAAGGAATATACTAAGGAGTATATAGAAGGAAGCCTTGACCTAATTTCTCTCTAACCCTAACCCTAATAGAGAATTTCGGCCAGCATTAATAAAATTACAGCAGCCCCCTTTTATGACTTGCTCTTGGTTTTCATTCAATCCGTTCGCTAGCACGAGTCTCGTTCAAGAGTCGTTCGTGTACCAGATTGTGGAGGAAATGCGTTTGGGTTTTGCATTGTCTCTAGAGGAGACAATTGAGGTGAGAAAATTTATTATTCTCTCTATTCTTGATTTCATTCTATTAATCTACATGAATCTTGGGCTATGGAATCTTGGGCCTTGCGTTTAATTTTTCCCGTGACGATTCCCTACAATATCTCTATGTTGGTCAACATAGATCTTTCCTAGGAATTGGTCTATTTACCACCAATAGGGGGTGATAAATATGTTTCTCTCGGAGTAACCAACGCAGTTTAGATTTTGGTTATCCTAAGGAAAATTACTACGGCGACTTATATGGGTTCAAGTCAATAGTCTCGATTTTACATCAAGGTTCTTATAGCAGAATATACTCCTCACTTCTCCCAACTGAAGGGTCCAAATGAAGGGATTCATACTAGGCTATGAGTGATGTACCATTTTCATGCCCCTAAGACTAGGAGGAACTTAGGGAACACTTCAACAACACATCGGGGTTTAAAAGGTACCTTAAAAGAGTGTGTGAAAAGTGTTTCTAAGTGATATGCAATAAAAGGCATTGAGATGAATTTGCTAAAACATTTTGAACCAAAAATTTTCAGTATTTATCGATCTTGATTTTTAAAAACAACAAAAGCATCCCCAACAAAGCCGCCATTGTGAGTGGATGATCCTTCAGAGTGCACGAGCCGTGAGGACGAGCCAGGGTTTTGAATAAATTGTAAAATGGGTTTAAGAAAATCTAGTAAGAAAATGAAAGAAACCAATCGATCTCACTAAAAGTGGCAAAAGTCGCGACCCAGTTCAGCTCAACTAGGAAATTTCAATCTAGAGCAGGAATTGCTATACCTTTTAGTTAGAGATTCGAGTTTGAACAAATCACCTATTTCTTTCTGGTTCAAAATATTACTTCAGCGATTTCATTTCTTTATCTTTTATATTTCTACCATTCATTTTATCTAGATAAGATTAAATGCTTAAGTAGAAAAGCTTTAAAAAAATTCAAAAATGTAATAAATTCAAAAAAGTAAAATTATTACAACCCAAACAAATAAACTAATCTACGAGATACATTGTGTAAAAAGGGAATTTAGAGTACAAAAATCTATATTTGCATTTGACCTAAAATACAGAAAGTCTAAAAGAAAAGCTAAACATACATCTAACCTAAATGTACCTGCAAAACAAAGGTTAGTATATAAACAGATAAATCACATAGGACTTCAACAAACTCAGAATAGGGGATTAAGATAGCTCAAGGTGTGAATGTGGGCATTCAAGATAATCCGAAAGATTTATCTGACCAGACCTGGAAAATGTTTGAAATTGCTAAATTTGATTTTGAAAACATTTTATAAAATCGTTTATCCGATTTTATATATTTCATATAGAAAATGTGCTGGTTTTCAAGAAATTGGATTTTCTATCATTGAACTATTTTACAATATGCTTTAGAAATTGGAATTTCTATCATTATAGGGATGCATCTGTATTTCCAAAAACACATGTCTCTTCTATTGCCTTGAATCTTTTTTCTAATGAGCCAATTTTCTTAGACATTGGTTCAACAATTGGTTGTTTTAGATCTGCTTGAACTTTTGGATCATCCAGATCTGGAATCATTCTTATTTCTTCCATTGGGGTGGATGTTTGAGGTTTATGTTGGATTTCGTTTAGAGTATTCAATTGAGGAATAAATCCCATTTCAACTTGTTGTGGTTTAGGTGAAAAACCAGGAAAAAAACCTTGGGATGCCATCGGTCCTAAAAAAAGGTATGCAAATCAGTGTGTAAGGCTCTATTGGATTAGGTAAACTTTCAACAACACTTTTCTCTTTGACTAATTCCATATCTTAGCCCATTGATCTTTCATTCATAGCATTTCTGTCATTTATTCCTTAATTTGATCAACACCATGTCTTAAATCTTCTTGATCTTAT
This sequence comes from Euphorbia tirucalli, assembly GCA_039660915.1. Lineage (NCBI taxonomy): Eukaryota > Viridiplantae > Streptophyta > Magnoliopsida > Malpighiales > Euphorbiaceae > Euphorbia > Euphorbia tirucalli. The sequence continues at coordinate 54,200,096 of CM077639.1, read as the reverse complement.
TCTTCCATTTTTTTGCCTTCGCACGAGTCACGTAAGGATGGTTTCATTTGGAAAATTTCTTATAACGATGATTTATTTTGATTTCTTGTTTAAATATTTTATTTCTGGATAAGTTATTATATTAATAAGAATACAATAAAATTAATATGCATTTTTATAAAATAAACACAACAAGCCATATCATAATATGATTTCAACATAATACAAATGTTCAAAATAATAAAAAAATGCAATCGCATTACATAATTAAAAGTCATCCATGCTAATCATTGTTTTCTACACGAACTACCCGTAATACTCTAGTTATCCTCATAAATTTCTTCTAAGAAGTATTGCAATCATTTATCAAATGATCCAATTAGCAAATAGATGTACTTTAAGGTTTCAGCCTTCTTAGACAAGGGATAGGCCCAACAAGCCATTAATCTCAGTTTTCTTGTGGCTTGCTCCATCTTACTATCAGCCTCTGCTAGTCTATCTTGATAAAACATATTGTCAAACTGCATTAATTGTTGAACCTCTATCTTAACTCTCTCCCTTTCTTTAGAATATCATGATGTAACATTCTCATATTAATGTATCTTATTTTCAAACTCTACAAGCCTTCAAGTTTGTTTATAATTCTTTTGTATTAAAGTTACCATAGTAGTCTCCAATTGTTGTTTTCTCTTGTTTGACTCTGACAGTTGTTTCTCGAGTTGAACTACCTTATTTTTCAAATCCTGCCTTTCTTTGGTCAGTTCAAATGCTTTTTCCTCTCGTTCCTTGGCTCCTAATTCCCATGCACAAATAGTATTCCTTCTTTCATCAATCCCTTTGTCTCTTTTTACCTCCATCGATCCTAAGTGCGTCTCCTCGAATGATTGGTTCATTATCTTAGGACTTGGGAGAGAAAAACTCTTCCCTCTATCCCTATATCATTCAAGTAGCTATCAACCATATCTACTCTATAAACTAATAGTGTTGGCATTCTTATTTTCATCCAAGCATCCACCATATCATTCATTTTCTTAGCACTTTTTGCTTTTGTATAAGCAAAATCCACATTATGGAGTCCGTTTCTAGCAAGAATGAACTGATAAGACCTTAGGTGTCTTCTTACCATGATTAGAGCATATCTTATGAACCCAAGGACCTATTAAGGGCACCCACTGAAATATCCCACAACTGTATATCATTAGACATCTTTCTTTCCCTTCCGCCATCCAAAGAATATTGCTCTCCTTTACATTTTGTAGGAAATTTTCCTATAGTTTCTTTTTAGGTAGTGATCTTGGCCATTTTATTTTCTGAAATTTAACACATAATTTTTACGTTTATCATATTCTGCTGTAGGATAGGTAAATTTTGGAAGACATTTAAAATGATTTAGTGCTCGCCCACTTAAAAGAGACACACATTCTTCAAACCTTCTGTTTCCTTCTCGTTGACATGCATCCAATGATCAAAAAGTTTCTGCTAAAATTCTAATTATCGGATAAACCCCATGAGTCACCTTGCTAAAAAAACAATCACTCTATGATCAACGTATCCTAATTACTTCGGAAAGATTATCATTCCATACATCAGCAGTGCTAACACTTTCAAAACTCATTTAATCTAGAAATTATTGTTAACAAAGTCTGTTAGAGGACAAACATTAGTGTTTCTTGTTTGTTTATCTTCCAAATCTTCCAACTCAAACATTTTCTTATCCATCATCTTTGTTAATTGTTTCTTTTATTTTTCCTTCTTATCATGCAAGTAAAATCTCAGCTTTTTATTATCAGATATATTCAACATGCAATGATATTCATCCAAAGTAGGTGTTATTCTCCAGTTGTGAAACATTTATAACTAGGATCCCAATAGTACATAATAACTTTTAATATTCCAATATGAACTAGAATAAACATCAAATAAACAATTCTTTTATATTTCTCATCGAAATGCAAACGTTGTTCAACAGTCAGAACTCATAAATATCTTCTCACATCATCAAACCTATTTTATTGGAAGTCTATTTTTGATACATGAGGGAATTCAAAATCCTATTCATATGGAAGGATATCACTGTATCTCTTTTGATTGAAAGATGATTGCAAAGAGACTTCAAATTTGGTATGAGTTTGTGCCTTTGGGAATTCCATTAGTGTAGAAAACCAAGATACACAATAACCTGTATTCTGTAATTATTTAACATCGTTAAAATAAAATAAATAGTTGTTTTTTCAAAAAACTATGTTAACAAGAAACATTCATCATTGCAAACACATGTACTTTTACCAAATATTCATCCTTTATTGATGATGAAAAAAATCACAAATTTGTGTTGCTACCCATCCTATCACCTAGTCTGTCTTTTAATATAAGGACCATACTACATTGATATACTATCATCGAACAAGGATTAAGGAAAATTTTGTGGCATTATGCCAAACTATTTCCCAATATATGGTCTTTGTAGAACTATTTCCGGATTTGTGGTTTTTTTTACTAGATCTGCTAGTGAACACCTCTTTTTGAAGTCAAAATTCCACCTCGAATAAGTCTACAAGTTAAAAAAAATGGACATATTGGTGTCCAACTTTAGCAATAGCGGACACAAGGATTCATGTTTCATCATAGCAGACAAACTTTTTGTTGGGAATTAATCGCACAAAAAAAAAATAAATAAATAAACGCAGCGGAAAAACAGATTAATCCCCACCAAGGACCCATGTACATTGGATTGAATCGGAAGGAGGGTTAAAGAATTACCTTAATTCTTTGAAGATTGAATCAAGCAGGAACCAAAATAGCTTCCCTCTACGGTTGATCCACATGGAGCAATACGTCCACCGCGTGCTAGCGCCGGATTTGAAGAACAATTCTTCGAACGAGAGAGAGAGAGATAGAAAATCAAATTTTCTTTTTGGGGTTTTGGATGAATTTCGGCTGGCTCTTCTTCCACCACCTTTTTTTCTGCCGAAAACTCCACTTTTGTTATATAAGAATTACATTAGGTTTAGGTTTTTTCTTATTTCCTTAAATAAAAAACACCTAATTAGTTAATTATAATTATAATCTAATACACCTATTAATTATAATTATAAATTAACCCACATAATTTAATATTAATTCTCACTTAATATTAAATCAAATCAATTCTCCATAATACACATATGTATATATATAATATTATAATTAATTATATCTCTATATAATTTAATTATAATATGTAGCATACTTTATGCAATATTAATCACATTAATATTTATATACACATACATAAATATATATCACTATATATATATTTATTCTCTTTCTCATTCATAAATTATTATCCAATAATAATTTATACCCGATAAGATGAACTTCATTTTGCTCTTGTGTGTGACCCCATAGGATCATATTAATTGGCAATAAGGAAATTACCATAATGTCCTTATAGGTCACAAGCGGACTCTAGCAAGCCATTACGACTACCCAATTAATATGATTGGAATGATCCAATACCTATTTATAGAATGTCATATTCCCTTTTGTCTCTTTGATATCATGATTAATCATAAGACATGGTACACTTGTCAATCTTATATAATTAATCATATGCTTTCTCGATCTCAAAGTAAACTGTTTAGACAAATTAATTGATACTCTTATCAATTATTTGAGCATGGCCATGCATTTAACAGTCTTACTTATCGAGGGGCCCAGTGATATCGCTCTCTTGTTAGAGAGGGACAAAATCCCATATCTGTCACTCACATCCCAAAGCATGAGTCATATTGTACCCAACCACAGCCTTTATAACTACTCTGTTACAAGCAGCGTTTGACTGCGTCAAAGCACAACATGAATTCATCCCGGAATCCATGGTGACCTCAGGTCAAAGGAATCAGCTGATGACACTACTATAATCAAGATCAGTTGTGACACGTGACCATGAACTTGATCTCATAGTGGGTCTCCAGCAACATGTTCTCTAACATATTGCCCGTGAGTATAATCTGTATCTGTATACACTATATTCATCTTATGAATATCCATTATCACTCACACTAGTCTTAGTTTGTTATTATTCCCATAATAACAATCGACTAGGGAAATTTAGAATTACACAATTAATTCATGGATACATTATCATAAATACTAACATACAAATATATATGATAAAATAAGTCTTTATTAATGACTTAAGAAGATTGTTTACATAATCCAACATTGGCTTAGGGCACAATCTCTAACAATCTCCCACTTGCCCTAAGTCCAATCTCAAATGTATCTAATACCCATGGACCTAGCATGACCATCATGTACAGCTTGTGAAAGAGCTTTTGTTAGTGGATCAGCAACATTGTCTTCAGACGCAACTTTGCATATCTTCACATCTCCTCTTGAGATGACTTCTCTTATGTAGTGAAAACGCCGAAGTATATGTTTGGATTTCTGTGACACACTAGGTTCCTTAGCAAGTGATATTGCCCCATTATTGTCACACAAGAGGCTCACAGGATTCACTATGCTAGGAACGACACCAAGTTCTTCGATGAACTTCTTGATCCAAACAGCCTCTTGGGCTGCATCTGATGCAGCAATATACTCAGCTTCTGTTGTAGATGCAGCTATCGTGCTTTGCTTAGAACTCTTCCAACTTATCGCACCTCCATTCAGAATGAACACATACCCAGACTGTGACTGCATCTGATCTTGATCAGTTTGGAAACTTGCATCCGTGTAACCATTTACAACAAGATCTTCGTCCGAGCCTCCATATATCAAGAATGTATCTTTAGTTCTTCTCAAGTACTTAAGAATACTCTTGACAGCAGTCCAGTGACTATCACCTGGATCAGACTGATATCTACTTGTCATGCTCAAAGCAAAAGAGACATCTGGCCGAGTACATACCATGGCATACATGATAGATCCTATAGCTGATGCATAAGGAATCTTATCCATGCGTTGACGTTCTTCAACTGTCATAGGACATTGCTTACGACTAAGCTTTATCCCTTGCCCAATAGGAACATTTCCTTTCTTAGATTGATCCATACTGAACCTTTTCAGTATTTTATCAATGTATGTACTCTGGCTCAGGCCTATCAATCTCTTAGATCTATCTCTATAGATCTTTATTCCAAGAATATAGGCTGCCTCACCCAAGTCTTTCATAGAAAAACACTTTCCTAGCCAAGATTTTATTTCTTGCAAGGTAGGAATGTGATTTCCTATTAACAATATGTCATCGACATATAGAACTAGGAAAATTATATTGCTCCCACTGAACTTCTTGTACACACAAGGCTCATCTTCATTTTTGATGAAGCCAAACTTTTTGACCGATTCATCAAAACAATGATTCCAACTTCTTGATGCTTGCTTCAAACCATAAATGGCCTTTTGAAGCTTGCATACTTTATCAGGATTCTTTGGATCGACAAAACCTTCAGGCTGTGTCATGTACACATCCTCAACAAGGTTTCCATTTAGGAAAGCTGTTTTGACATCCATTTGCCATATCTCATAGTCATAATATGCTGCTATGGCAACAAGAATTCTGATGGACTTGATCATAGCTACTGGAGAAAAGGTTTCGTCATAGTCTATACCATGAATTTGTCGGTAACCTTTTGCCACTAACCTTGCTTTATAAGTCTGAATATTCCCATCCATGTCCGTTTTCAACTTGAAAACCCATTTGTGCCCTATTGCTTTAGCACCCTTTGGGAGATCAACCAAAGTCCATACTTTGTTGTCGTCCATGGATTGAATTTCTGACTTCATAGCATCAAGCCATTTTTCAGATTCTGAATTAGAGACAGCTTCCATATACGTGGAAGGTTCATTCTCTTCTAACAGAATCAGATCATTTTCATTCGTGACGAGAAATCCATATCTCTCGGGCTCATGACGAACTCTACTTGATCTACGTTGGACTTGTGTTACTGGTTCTGACTCAACAACTTCTTGTGAATCAGGTTGTTCCATTTGAAACTCACTTTCAACTTGGTTATCCATATTTTCTTGTAGGTGTACTTTACTCCCACTGATTCCTTTGGAAATAAACTCTTTTTCCAGGAATGTACCACCCTTAGCAACAAACACTTTGTTTTCACTAGGATTGTAAAAGAAATAACCTTTAGTTTCTTTTGGATAACCAACAAAATTGCATTTCACAGATTTTGGTGATAACTTATCCGAAATCAAATATTTCACATAGGCTTCGCATCCCCAAATCTTGAGAAAAGACAAATTTGGTTTCTTACCAATCCATATCTCATATGGTGTCTTTTCAACTGCTTTTGATGGAACTCGGTTCAGTGTGAATGCCGCTGTTTCAAGTGTATATCCCCAAAAGGATAGAGGAAGATTTGTTTGACTCATCATAGACCGAACCATATCCAATAAAGTTCGGTTCCTCCTCTCAGACACACCATTCCACTGTGGTGTACCAGGAGGAGTTAATTGTGAGACAATCCCACAATTTCTAAGATGATCGTCGAACTCTTGGCTCAAATATTCACCACCTCGATCAGATCTAAGTGCTTTAATTGTCTTGCCAAGTTGGTTTTGTACTTCATTTTGGAAGGCTTTGAACATTTCAAAGGATTCCGACTTATGCTTCATTAGATATAGATAACCATATCTACTGAAGTCATCAGTGAACGTAATGAAGTATTGAAAACCACCTCTAGCAGTTGTGCTCATAGGCCCACATACATCTGTATGTATGAGTTCTAATAAGTCACTAGCCCTTTCACTGTGACCAGTAAAAGGACTCTTGATCATCTTACCCATTAAACAAGACTCGCAAGTGTCATATGTTTCAAAAACATCTAGACCTAAAATTCCATCTTTATGGAGTTTTGAAATGCGTTTCTCATTAATGTGTCCTAGACGACAGTGCCAGAGATAAGTAGGATTCACAATATTTGTTCTTATCCTTTTGGTATTTATGTTATATACATGCTCATCATAACCTTCACCAAGGTTCAACAAATAAAGACCATCATGTAAATCCGCATTTGCATAAAACAAGTCTTTATTGAAAAGCAATAAGTGATTATTCTCAATAACACATTTAAATCCTTCCTTGTCCAAACATGAAATAGAAATGATGTTCCTAGACAAATTAGGAACAAAATAACAATTATTCAAAAGGAGAACAAGTCCACTTGGCAACTTGAGCTCGTAGCGACCGACTTCATAAGCAGCAACTCTAGCTCCATTCGCCACATGGAATTCTACCTCGCCCTTCTTGAGCTTTCTACTTCCTCTAAGCCCCTGCACATTCATACAAATGTGAGAACCACAACCGGTATCTAATACCCACGAAGTAGAAACAGAAGTAGAATGAAGTATTTCAATAACATGAATACCTTGATTAGCGGTCTCACCGCCTCTCTTCTTCCTCAAGTCCTCCAAATAAAGCTTGCAATTTCTGCGCCAATGACCAGGCTGATTGCAGAAATGGCATGCGCCTTCCTTTGGAGGCTTTGCCTTGGTAACAGCTTTGGGCTTCTTTGCATCCTTCCCAAACTCTTTGGGTTTGTTTGCTTTACCCCTCTTCTTCTGGATCCTACCCTTTTGCACCATATGGATCCCTTTGGAGCTTGGCTTCTCTTTTATAGTTACTTCAGCGTTTTTCAGCATCCCATGCAGTTCGCTGACCGTTTTGTCCATATCATTCATGTGATAATTCATGACAAAATGGGAGTAACTCTCGGGAAGAGAATTAAGGATCAAATCCGTTGCCAACTCAGGTCTGAGTGGCGAACCAAGCCTCTCCAACTGATCAATGTACCCTTTCATCTTTAGAACATGGGCACTAACCGAACTCCCTTCGGTCATCTTGCACCCAACCAAAGATCTCAAGGTCTCATACCTTTCCCTTCTCGCTTGCTTTTGGAACATTTCCTTAAGCTCTTGAGACATCTCATATGCCTCAAATGTTTCCAGATCCTTCTGAAGTTCCGGAATCATTGATGCGAGCATCAGGCACTGTACATCAATCTGATCATTTTGATGCTTGTGGAAAGCATCCCTTTCAGCTCTTGAAGCTGTGGTGGGTGGAGGGTTAGCGGGCAAAGGCCCATCCAGAACATATAGCTTTCGCTCTTGCTTGAGAACAATTCTCAAGTTGCGATACCAGTCTAGGTAATTTGTTCCATTCAGTTTATCCTTCTCAAGGATAGATCGAATAGAACCGGGATTGCTTGTGTTGGCCATTTATCTACAACAGAAAATATATGCAAAGTTAATTACATAAGAGAATATAGCTCCCACTAAAATTATAAAACCCTTTAAAATATTTAAGTGGGTAAAAGACCCAAAATCCATACTTAACCATAGCACTGCTTTGGCATGTCCCTATGATTAAATATAATTTCGGTAGACATCACCATGTCAATTACATCATTATGTAACTCTTTTAATTTATGAGATGCATGATATCATATATCATATTTAATTTGTATGTTACTCATCTCATCCTTGCCTCGGGCTCAAACACCTTTTTGATTAACCCTTTAGTTAAACCAATTACAACACAATGAGAATCACCTTTTCTCATATTATTGCTTCGCTAAGGTCACAACATGCGTACCCGCCCTGGCGGTATACCATGATGCGAACATAGTACTTGACAAGTGTTATACGTAATTGGGTGGCAAAAATATAAACTTCATAAGTTTATTTAGGGTTTATAAATCCCGTGATTAAAATTTTATCATATACAAAACATGGCATTAATATTAAACTTTCCAAGTTAACATTAATCCTAGCATGGCATCCAATGTCATACATTCATCTAGCATGCATATTTCATACTAGGCATGGCATCACATGGCATCAAAATATAAAACATGCAATAGACTCGAAAAACCTTGTTATGGTATGGTTTTATCTACATTGATTTTCATAGGCCAATATGAAAATCAACAGGTCATTTCCTAGGTGGTTGCAACCATCGCATGGTCACAGCACAGCCGCACCCCTTGGATCCGTCTTCACGTCTTTGTTCCTTGGCATCATCTCATGGATTTACATATTTAACAAAATTGTATCCTATACAATTTTCTAGTAAAATAAGATTTACAAACAATAAATTGCATCCTATACAATTTATCTAGAAAATAAGATTACATAAATACAAACGACTCGCAGGCCGTATTTATAAAACTTTACATCCACCAAAACCAAAGGAAAACAAAAACATCCACAGGGTCCAAAACCATACCACAACACCATGCATAAAATTATCACAATAATTTTACATCTACAAGATTTAGGGTTCAAAAACTAAACACAATCTTATTGTATTTAAAAGAAATTGATTTGAGAAGAAAAGGTATAGAAGACAATTTCTACATTGCAGCACTAAGGGAACACGGCGTGCAAAACCGGTTTGCACGGCGTGCAACACTTGCACGCGGCCGTGTTCCTCGCTGTTGCTCAGCGCACATGAGAAATTTCCGGTTGCACGCCGTGCAAAACCAGTACACGGCGTGCAACACACATATGCACGGCGTGCAACACTTGCACGCCGGCGAGTTATGCACTGATTCTCAGCTTACGAAAACGATTTCCGACTACACGCCGTGCAAAACCAGTACACGGCGTGCAACACACGTTTGCACGGCGTGCAGTGCCTGCACGCCGGCGTGCTCTGCACTGAAAAACAATTCTGCGTCAATTTGTTCAAAACAACAATTCCCAAATCAATTCCAAACGTTATTCACAATAACAAAGAACCCTAAATCAAAAACATATAACCCTAACATGCAATTTTGATCTAATCAAAATAACAAATCCAATTCAATCAATGCACAAGTGGCTCTGATACCACTGTTGGGAATTAATCGCACAAAAAATAAATAAATAAATAAACGCAGCGGAAAAACAGATTAATCCCCACCAAGGACCCATGTACATTGGATTGAATCGGAAGGAGGGTTAAAGAATTACCTTAATTCTTTGAAGATTGAATCAAGCAGGAACCAAAATAGCTTCCCTCTACGGTTGATCCACATGGAGCAATACGTCCACCGCGTGCTAGCGCCGGATTTGAAGAACAATTCTTCGAACGAGAGAGAGAGAGATAGAAAATCAAATTTTCTTTTTGGGGTTTTGGATGAATTTCGGCTGGCTCTTCTTCCACCACCTTTTTTTCTGCCGAAAACTCCACTTTTGTTATATAAGAATTACATTAGGTTTAGGTTTTTTCTTATTTCCTTAAATAAAAAACACCTAATTAGTTAATTATAATTATAATCTAATACACCTATTAATTATAATTATAAATTAACCCACATAATTTAATATTAATTCTCACTTAATATTAAATCAAATCAATTCTCCATAATACACATATGTATATATATAATATTATAATTAATTATATCTCTATATAATTTAATTATAATATGTAGCATACTTTATGCAATATTAATCACATTAATATTTATATACACATACATAAATATATATCACTATATATATATTTATTCTCTTTCTCATTCATAAATTATTATCCAATAATAATTTATACCCGATAAGATGAACTTCATTTTGCTCTTGTGTGTGACCCCATAGGATCATATTAATTGGCAATAAGGAAATTACCATAATGTCCTTATAGGTCACAAGCGGACTCTAGCAAGCCATTACGACTACCCAATTAATATGATTGGAATGATCCAATACCTATTTATAGAATGTCATATTCCCTTTTGTCTCTTTGATATCATGATTAATCATAAGACATGGTACACTTGTCAATCTTATATAATTAATCATATGCTTTCTCGATCTCAAAGTAAACTGTTTAGACAAATTAATTGATACTCTTATCAATTATTTGAGCATGGCCATGCATTTAACAGTCTTACTTATCGAGGGGCCCAGTGATATCGCTCTCTTGTTAGAGAGGACAAAATCCCATATCTGTCACTCACATCCCAAAGCATGAGTCATATTGTACCCAACCACAGCCTTTATAACTACTCTGTTACAAGCAGCGTTTGACTGCGTCAAAGCACAACATGAATTCATCCCGGAATCCATGGTGACCTCAGGTCAAAGGAATCAGCTGATGACACTACTATAATCAAGATCAGTTGTGACACGTGACCATGAACTTGATCTCATAGTGGGTCTCCAGCAACATGTTCTCTAACATATTGCCCGTGAGTATAATCTGTATCTGTATACACTATATTCATCTTATGAATATCCATTATCACTCACACTAGTCTTAGTTTGTTATTATTCCCATAATAACAATCGACTAGGGAAATTTAGAATTACACAATTAATTCATGGATACATTATCATAAATACTAACATACAAATATATATGATAAAATAAGTCTTTATTAATGACTTAAGAAGATTGTTTACATAATCCAACATTGGCTTAGGGCACAATCTCTAACACTTTTTACCTGATAGATTCTTCTGCTAGGGAGGCATCTAAGAATGAAAGACGGGACTGCTTTAAGTCCGCATGTCTAAAAATCAGACTTTTTACTGTCCGTGTTAGTCGGACAAGACAAGCCAATGTCTACGAATGGGGAAATTGGACACGTTGCAAAGTCCGCTTTCTTTAAAATTGGATGATTTTTTCTCTTACCCCAGCCTTCTGATCTTCACTAAACATTTACTCATAGCCGTCTAATCAATTGAAAATAAATTAGAGGAATTATTTTTGCCCTACCAAACATTAGTCCTCTCCTACCATCTTCTCTTTTCTCTTCTTCTACAAATTCAAAAACCAACTTCACCTTCATCAAAACAAAAAATACTAAAATCACCATTTCCTTACTAAAACCAGCTTCAGCTTTAGCTCTTCTTTTCCCCCTCTCAAACTAAAACCAGCCATTTCCTTACTGGTGATTATTTTGGTAACTTGTTCTTGATTATATTTTTTGTTTATATGCTGAATTATTTTTTTAATTTGTTTGTAATTTGTTTTATGAATAAATTGTTTATTTACTCTTAATTAATTTCTTCTATATATAATTCACCTAGGATCATCACATGCCAAAAAAAAAAATCTAGTAAATTTACCGTCAAACATTAGCCATTTTGAAGCATTAAACCCAAAAGAGGTGAATATAAGAATATTTTTTAGATCTTTATTTTTTGCATTTTTTAGAAATTAATTTGCAAATTTCCTTAAATTTGTGTAGTATTCTCTTGACAATAATATGTGATGCATGCAAAATATATGTATCATCTTGTTTTTAGTAGGTAAGGTTGTTGATTTTTATTATTATAAATTGTATTAGATTTATTTTTTGTAAAGTTAGTATATAAACTATATATGTTTATAAAGTCTTAAATATATGATATAAACTATATAGTTAGTGAATAGAACTTGTGTATTAGTTTGTTTAAAAATAGTTATTACATTTTGAAATATTATATATATTTATTTGGCATGTTAATGTTAGAATTAATTAAAAAATATAATAATTTTGTTTAAAATATGGATAATGATAATATAAATGAAATATAATTGTTTAATTGCAATTTTAATGTGTAATATGTATATATATAATGTATGCTTTTTAATTATATGATAGAATAATGTCAACTTCATTACCAATATATATTCATTGGAGTGGTGAAATCATAAGGAATCAACTTGGAGTGGATTATGATAATGGATATTGCAAAGTAATATCAATGAATGGTTTATTTAATCTAGGTTGATTGTTTGATAAGATTAAGATTGCTATTAATGTACCGACAAATGAAAATTTGATTAGGGTGTAATTTCGAAACCTCGTTGCAATGAATGGTGCACAATTGGTGTATAATTGTTTTGAACTATGTGATAATGATGACTTGAATATGATGTTGGGGATAGTTAGTAGTCTATGTAGTAGCTTGTTTTGTATTGAATTATACATCGAATACAATCATAACACACCTTTTACATGCACAAGAGATAAAGCTGGCCCATCTAATTCTCAAGGTGTTGATTATGATAGTGGCGGTAGTGGCATTAGTGGTTATGGTGGCAATGGTGGTGATGATGATGATGATGATGATTGTGTTTATTTGAATGGTAGCGGTGGTGGTGATGATAGTAAATCTGATGATGCTGCTTCTAATGGTAATGATAGTGAATCTGATGATGCTGCTGATGTTGATGCTGATAATGATAACGACAATGATGGGGTGGAGAATGAGGAGGAGGGTGAAAGGAATTGTAGGGCATTTTCTTCAAATATTGATAACTCCTTGTCACATAATAATTCAATTTTTATATTTTTCCCAAATATTCCCCAACTTATAGAACTTGATTCATCAGCTATAACAGTCCATGCAACTGATGAAAATAGTAATGCTATTGTATGGGATTCATCAATGAATCTTTCAAATGGAATGTTGTTTTATTTAAGAGAAGCAGTTAAAATTGCAGCTAAAGAATACTCTATGAGAATTCAAAAAGATTTCAGAGTAAAGAGACAAGGCTGAATACTATTACATTGGTATGTCATTATTATGATGAAGGATGTCCTTGGATGTTGCGTGTGATGCTGAAGAAGAAGGCTTATTTATGGGAGATCACGAAGTATGTCAATGAACATAATTATCATGTATTGAAAAGGTCTCAAGACAACCGAAATCTTGACACAATCTACATGTCCTATGGTGGAGGCTATGATTAAGAAGGATGCCTCACTAAAGGTAAAGGTGATTGTTGTAAACTTTGATGAAAGATATAAGATCAATATCTCCTACAAGAAGGCATGGTTGGCAAAAAATAAAGCAAATGAGAAGATATATGGAAGTTTTGATGAGTCATATAATCATCTTCGCCCTCGGATTCATGTTGTAACCGAAATGAACCCTAACTCAATCTACCATATTGTTGATTTTGATCACTTTGTGAATAGCCAATTTGTGCTAGGAGTTAAATTATTTCAGCATCTTTTGTTGATTTTGCAACCATGCATTGATGGGTTTAAACATTGTATGCTAGTATAGTACATTAATGGCACTTTTCTAACTAAAAAGTATAAAGGTGTGTTGCTAATAGCATTGATGCTTGATGTTAACAAAAAAATATTTCCAGTAGCATTTGCTATAGTTTGAAGTTGAAAACAGGGAAAATTGGGATTTCTTCTTGCATAGTTTATGGGAATTTGTTTGCCTAGATTGGCCCTATGTTTGTGTGGTATCTAATAGGTATGCTGGAATCTTAAGCGCTATACAGAGTGAAAAATGGAATATGGCACCTCATTCTACATTCGACATCTATCAAGTAACAATAAGCAATTCAAAAATACAGAAGTTAAAAAGTTTATCAATAAAACAGGTATTTGATACTATTGCCCTATCAATTACCGTAAAACCTAATACATTAATTATACAACTGTTGAACTCATTATGTTTTGAAATATATTTTCATGTTTTTTTAGCATCTCAACATCAACAGTGAAAGTTTAATCGAATGATGAGGTTCCTTCAGGTAAAGAACCCGACATGGGCTCAGTTTCCAAAGGAGAAATGGGCTCTTGCATTTGATGGTGGTTGTCGTTGGGGCAGTATGACAACTAACATTGCTGAATCTAAAAATGAGTGGCTGCTAAAATACATTCACGGATTACCAATAACAACAATGATGGAAAGTTTGTTTTTAAATTGGTCAAACGTTTTGACAACCAAAGATATGAAATCACATCCCAAATGCAACAGGGATTCTCATATACTACTTTTGCAATAGACATTTTGTGGAAAAGGTTTGAAAAGGCACCTGGGCATGTGGTATGAAGCTTTAATTCGCAGAATGGTATGTATGAGATTAAAATTACTCATAGGAATTCAGTAAAGAAGGGGGCACACAAGGAGGCAGTGAATCTTAAAGAAATGAGTTGCAGTTGTGGGAAGTTCCAACAGTTAAGAATACCATGCCCTCATGCCATTGCTGTGTGTTTGGCATATGACATTGACCATAGAAATTTTATTGATCCCATTTTCGATTTTGTTTTTTAAATTTTAATATACCCCAAGAGTGCAACAAAATAAAACACACAAATTGTCTATCTCATTTCCCTAGTTATGCTTAATTAAGAAAAAGTTCTTTAGAAAATCTGGGTCTCGAAGTGATACAACTCAACCCAAGAGTTCATGACATCACAAAGGTTTCAATCAACTAGGCCTTATGTCACATATTGTGTGATCAACTCCCTCAACAGGAATACTAGACAAAAGTACGATTTTGAAAACCATAATCAATACATTTTCTTTCCAATTCTCTTTTGAAAAAAATTCAAATTTTTCTTTGATTTTGAGTTGGATGTCAAAAGTTGACAAGAGGACAAAGAAAGTACAAGATATCACCAATCATGCCACAAACCTAGCCAAAAACAAACAAGCCAAATAATCCCTTCCCCACACTTAAAAATAAGCATTGTCCTCAATGGAAAAGAAATTTAAGACAACATAATTAGTTAAAAAAAAAAGAAAAAGGAAACTCCCCGAGTTGTGAAGGCAGAGATGAAGCATCACTGAGGATAAGGCGGACACGAAGGCTCACATCTTTGAAGTCGAAACAACTCAGTAATATTCGCCTCATTCTTGGAACCCTGGCTAACTAACTGCTGCAACAACTCGTAAATGGCTGTCAAGTCAATAAAATGAGAGGAAGAAGCGATAGGACCCTCTGAAGTTGGTGGAACAACTTCAGGCTCGCATTGCTTGGTTTTACCCATCGGGTTTGGCAAATGGGAATTTCGCACAAACCACTTCCAATAGCTAGTAGACTTATCCATAACAATAACCTGCATATTCTTAAGACAATCCAAACCCAAGGGAAACTGCCTATAGGCCTCATGCAAATTGGTGTTAACTAAGTTAATCAACTATGCATTCTTAGCTATACATGTAATGATTGATCCTAGGATTAGGCGCCCTTCATGAGAAATAACAGCAACAATTCAGCAATCCAACACCCTAAGTTAACTGACACTTTGTTTTCCATACAGCACCAAAAAAAATTATGCCTTATTGCAAGTATTAGAATTATCTTTTCTCCCAAAAAATACAAATGCCAAAAAAGATGTACATATTGTCGCACAAGTTTTCTCAAATAATAAGCTTTGGATTTACTAGGATTATAATGTGTATCCCAGGACATATTAACCCATGTAATAGTGGAATTAAATTCAGGCATAAAATCAAGGGCAACATTCCTATATGCATCCATTCTAGCATAACCAGAATCAATAAATCCATAAGATAAATTGAACTCGGCTATAGATTACTTGAATTCTTTCACCATTAATCGATATTCAATCACTTTAGGTGTATTAGTGGTGAGAGTCTTTGGATTATTGAATTTAAATATGGTGTAAAACTCCCTAATCAATTAGATGTAACCCAGTTTGTTCAAAGCAAAGAAGGACTTCCAACCAATATTATCAACCATGGAATTAAACTCATCAACCATACCAAACTCGTTACAACAAAATCAAGCAATTTATGTGCAATAAAATGACTAATCTGAATATTCTCATAAATTTTAGATTCAGCTTTACCAAACTTCAAACTACCATGAAACTAAGATTCAGGAATAGTAAGAATTGTACCTCGAGGTAGCAGGGATCGAGCCCGAAATACCTTAGTTGCTATAGGTGTGCTCGTGGGATTTGAAGGGGCCAACTGCTCGGATCTATAGGGAAGTTCTGATGAAGATGGCTCGGCAACAGCTTAAGAATTTTCCCCTTTTCCCCTCTTTAATTTTGATTTGGATTTAGGGGAGGTTGCAGTGGATTTTTATTTAGTAATTCTTATGCAGGCTATGGCTTGAATCTGAGTTGGGCTCATCGGAACTGAGTCATCGATGGTATCGACAGCAGTCGAAGGTTCAGTTGGTGCTACTGTGGAATGCGAAAATGGCGGTTGCTGGTCAATTACGGCAACGAGTAGTTGTTGTTCATGGCTGGAAATAGGCCCTTCACAAGATTCAACAGTGACAGTAGGAGGTGAAATAGGTGGTGACACACAAGGGCTCGGCGGTGGAATTACAGGCAGAGGTGGAATAGAAACACAATGATGGGGTGGTGGGGCGTTCTTCCGAAAATGAACAAGAGGCTTGCGGCCGGCTGAAACTTTCATGTGAACCATAGAAGCGGTGGTCTTGGACGGCGACAACGACTAATGGAGATGGGTGGCAGTGGAAAGAGGTGGGTGGCTATGATGAAGGTGACGACTGCAAAGAATAGAAGGAGAAGTTAGGGTTAGGCAAAAAAAAATACACAGGCTTTATATTTTTTTTATTTTATTTTTTTCCGAAAATAAAAAAATAATTAATTTTCAAGCTCTCCCCATTTAGAAACAGAAGACTCTAGTGCACAAGGCACGGGCATGCCTTGTGGTAAGTTTTTCAAATCGACAAAATTCACTCTTAAAGCACGGGCGCACCTTGTGCCAAGCATTACTTCATAAATAAGAGCCTAAAAGAAATAGAAGACTACGCTACATAAGACACAAGCGGGCCTTAACCAAAAATTTCAGCACTACCATTTTCAAAAGGGAAACATAAGGCACAAGCATGCCTTATGAACAAAACCTGAAAATTAAAAACAAATAAAGGGAGAAATAAATACAACTGAATGTATAATAAAGCAAGCAAAAACAAGTAAATTAAATTGGGTTGCCTCCTAAAAGTGCTAATTTATAGTTGATTTGCTTGACTTCTCCCTGTTTAAATTGGATCTGAAAGGAACATGGTGACCGCATTGGCTTCATAGTCACCACCATCATAGAGCTTAAGTAGTTGGCCATTTACTTTAAATGGAGGTTTGTCACCTGCTTAATTTCCACCGCCTCAGATGGAAAAACATCGGTTATTTCAAATGGACTAGTCCATCTACTCCTTAGGTTCCTCAAAAAAAGAAAAAGGCAAGAATTAAATAGTAACACTTTGTCACCCACATTAAACACCACCCCTAAGTATTCGTTTGTCATTCCATTGCTTCATTCGTTCCTTACAAAGTTTTGCATTCTCATATAAAGATAGACGAAATTTGTCCAATTCATTGAGTTGCAGAAGATGCTTTGCACTTATAACCTACACATCAAATTAAGAAATTTCAGCGCCCAATAAGCCTTGTGCTCTAGCTCAACAGGTAAATGACATGCTTTGCCAAAAAGTAAACGGTAATGGGACATACCAATAGGGGTCTTAAATGCAGCTCGATATGCCCATAATGCATCATCTAGCTTAAGAGACCAATCTTTCCTAGATGAATTTACCATTTTCTCTAAGATGCTTTTCAGTTCCCTATTGGAGACCTCTACTAGGCCGCTTATCTGTGGGTGATACGGTGTTGCTACCTTATGGGTGAAGCTATATTTGTTCAAGAATTGGTCAAATTGTTTGTTACAAAAGTGGGTTCCCCTATCACTAATAATTGCTCTAGGCATGCCAAAACGAGTAAAAATATTCTTTTTAAGAAATTTAACTACCACGCTAGCATTGTTTATTGGTAGAGATACAGCTTTAACCAATTTGACACGTAGTCGACAGTGACAAGTATGTACTCATTGTTGAAAGACATAGGAAACTGTCCTATGAAGTTGATACCCCAAACATAAAAAAGCTTTAAAATACCATTTTGAGGCATCTATTGCCTACGAGAAATACTACTAGTATGTTGGCATGCATCACAAGATTTAACAAAGTCATAAGCATCTCTAAGCAACGTCGGCCAATAGAAACAACATTGCATGACCTTGGCCGCTATCCTGGTTGGGCCCAAGTGGCCACTAGGTACCTTAATATGACAAAGGGTTAGGATAGAATTTATCTCTTCACTTGGTACACAATGATGAATCACATTATCACCACATATTTTTAACAAGTATGCATCTTCCCATAAATAATATCTAGCGTTAGAGAAAAACTTACGCTTTTGCTGATAAGAAAGACTAGAGGGAATGATATTACCTGCCAAGAAGTTGGCAAAATATGCATACCAAGGTAGCGAGGAGATTGCCATTAATGTTTCATTTGGAAAGTTCTCCTTGATTTCCTCACTAGGTAAAGATACTTTAGCTTCAAAGTTAATCTGAGAGAGATGATCCACTACCACATTCTTGATTCCCTTCTTATCTTTTATCTCAATGTCAAATTCTTAAAGAAGGAGAATCCAGCTGATTAATCTTGGCTTCGCGGCCTGTTTTGGTAACAAATACTTAAGAGCTGCATGGTTAGTATAAAACAACAACTTTTGAAAGCACTACATATGAACAGAATTTATCGAAAGCAAAAACTACAGCAAGCAATTCCTATTCAAGAACAGTATAGTGCTATTATGTGTCATTTAAGGTCTTACTAGCATAGTAGATGGGTTGAAAAATTATTCAATCTTTGCCCTAAGCATGCTCTTACAGCCAAATCACTAGCATCACACATCAATTCGAAAAGGAAAGTCCAATCCGGGCTAATCATAATTGGTGCATTGATTAATCTCTCTTTAGTTTGTTAAAAGCATGCACACACTCATCAAAGAAATCAAACACAATATCTTTTGTGAGCAAACGGGATAAAGGCTTAGCAATTTTGGAAAAATCCTTAATGAAATGCCTACAAAACCTTACATGTCCAAGGAAACTATGTACCAATTTGACATTTGTAGGTGGGGGTAATTTACCAATCACCTCCACCTTGGCTGGATCAACCTCTATTCCCCTCTTCGACACCTTGTGCCCTAGAATAAGACATTCTTCTACCATGAACTGGCACTTCTCCTAGCTAAGTGCCATATTAGTGTCTTCACACCTTTTTAAACTAAATTAAGATTATGCAGACAACTATCAAAGGAGGACCCAAAAACAGAAAAATCATCCATGAAATCCTCAATCATATTAGAGAAAATAGTAGTCATACTTCTTTGAAAATTAACAGGTGCATTACACAATCCGAATGCCATATGCCTATATGCAAAAGTACTATATGGACAAGTGAATGTGGTTTTCTCTTGGTCCAAAAGAGTCCACTAGTATTTGCATATAGCCGAACAGACCATCTAAAAAAAATAAAATTCATGCCAGCCATTCTTTCTAACATTTGGTCAATGAAAGGTAATGGAAAATGGTCTTTTCTGGTGGCTTCATTTAATTTCCTATAGTCAATACACATACACCAATCAGCGACTTTTCTCACGGGAATTAGTTCCTGTTTGTCATTTTCCATCACAGTGGTGCCATTTAGGTACCAGTTGTACCGGGCTCATCCACGAACTATCAAAAATGGGATAGATAATACCTGCATCTAGTAGCTTGACTACCTTAACTTTCACCACCTCTTTCATGTTTGGGTTCAACTATCTTTGAGGTTACACTGTGGGCTTTACCTGCTCCTCCATAAAAATCCGGTGTGTTCATAAGGAAGGGCTTATTCCCTTGATATCCATGATTGACCACCTGAATGCTCCTTTACGGCTCCTAAGCACTTCTAGCAATTTCTCTTCCATGTTCCCTGTCAAAGATGAAGAGATAACAACAGGTAAGGAAGATGGATGACTAAGTAAACTCTCTTAGTGATCCCTTAACCCATAAACAATCCTCTATATTGCCATTGAGAGAGGTAATAATAGCTTAGGTTTCTTGGTCAATCAAGTCTTCCTCTGCATTTCCCTTCACCATAGCTTTTCCTAATGCTTCAGCCCAATGCATCACCTGAAAAACATCCTCAACACACTCATCAGTAGAGTCAATAAAATGGACACTTCAAATTCAGCACTAAGATATTTAAGCAAATTATAAACATTAAAAACCACTTCTTCATCTTGCAATTGAAGAATTAACTTCCTTTGTTGAACATCAATCAATGTTCTACCGATTGCAAAGAAGGGCCTACCCAACAAAATAGAGACCATTTCATCTTCCGCCATGTTGATAACCACAAAATTAGCTTGAAAGATGAACTTGTCCACTTTAACTAGTACGTCCTCCACTATCCACTTTGGATGAGCGATCGACCTATCATCTAACTGAAGGGTCATGTTAGTCGACTTTGGATCTCCTAGTCCCAATTTCCTAAAAACAGATAAAGGCTTTAAATTAATACTGGCACCTAAAACCCATAATGCCCTTTTAAAAGTATAGTTGCCAATAGTACAAGGGATTTTAAAAGTACAGTTGCTAATAGTACAAGTGATAGAGAACTCCCTGGATCCTTAAGCTTAGAGGTTAGCTTATTAAGGATAATGGTTGAACACTTTTTAGTCATAGCAGCTATTTCATTATCCTTTATCTTCCTTTTCTTTGACAATATATCCTTTAAGAATTTAGCATAAGCAAGCATCTGTTCTAAAGCCTCTGCAAAAGGTAAGTTAGTATGCAATTTCTTGAAAATTGATGCAGAGCTGGTAGCAGATGAGTTCCTGGATCAAGTATCAAGAAAGAAAAGGGATTGTAGGTGTAAGCGCTGAAATTTTACTTCCTAAAAAAAAAGTATAGTCGTACGACTTTAACTACAGTCATACGATTATAATTAAACTACAGTCGTACAACTGTAGGTCGTGGCAAGTGAGCCAACCCACACCCTAAAAGCTGAAAAAATAGAAAGAGAAAAGAGGGGGGGGGGACAGACAAAAAAGGGGGCACAGGCGCGGACAGAAAACGAAAAGGGAGAAAAGAAGAAAGAAAGAAAAAGAGAGAGGAGAAGAGAAAATCAGGGAGAAAGGGAAAGAACTCATCATCAGAAACCCTTGCATTTGGAGATCGTTGTCCCTAACCCTAACTCAAGGAGAAAAGTGTGGATTTTAGTGGATTGGAGCGACACCAGGGGTCAATCCTACGATGGACGCACGCCAAGCAGGTAGACACTCCTTCTCCCCTCTCTTTTACGAGCTTTCTGGGTGATTGGTGTGTTTTGTGCCATTTTCGTTCATTTTTCTGCGTTTCTGCTTCTGGAAATCAAGAACAGTCATGCGACTGTTCTTGAGTTTGATGAACAGTCATACGACTGCAGTTACAGTCGTACGAGTGTTCTTCATTTCCAGGTGATTTTCTTTCCAGTTTGCTTCAAATAAGATTTTGGCGAAATTCTGACTTTGGAACGGTTACAGTCGCACGACTGTAATTTACAGTCGTACAACTGTAGTTACAATCGCACGACTGTAACTTGTCACCAGAATCAGAATTTTCATTTTTAATCCCCAAAAATTTCCAAAAACCCATAAAAATTCAGAAACCCCCGAAAATCATCAAAATGAATTTTGTTGTGTGCATCCACGACCATAGATTCAATTTCCAATAAAATTGCATTTAGAACAATGCCACGACGGAGACCCAGTTCTCCCGAAAACCAATCCACCTCACATGTAAAATATGTATGTAAACTGGAAAAATTGTTTTCAAAATGATTTTCCCACAAAAACAAAAAATACAGGGATGTTTCAAAAGTTTTTCCAGGTCTAACCGGGCCGGCTAGCTGAGCCAACCCGGTTATCCCCTAAATGCATGCCTTCAATTCCTGATTTCCCATTCTGTTGTGTTTGAGTCCAATGGCGTGCTATATATTGTGCTAACCCTTTATTTTGCAGGTTTTAATTTCTTTTATTTTTATTTTGGATGTAATTTAATAGATTAAATCGTGTATCCTAGGCGATTGTATTTTTCTAGATTCTCGTGTATCCTAGGCGCTTGTAAAAGTGAGGCGAGATTTTTTTATCTTTTATTCGATAGGGTTGTAATAATTTAATCTTTTACTATTTTACTTTAACATGTATGCGCGCTGTATGTCTATTTATTTCAATAAAATTGACTTTAGAATTTGAAATACCATCTTTGAACATTGACCTATATTTATTTTAATTAGACACGAAATAAGGGACTTGTCCGAACCCCGAATCTCTGGATAGTGTAGCTGCCATTCGTCCGGTTCAGCTGCATTATAAATTTTCCGGTTGAGCTGAGCCGGGTGGCGACTCTACAATATTCATCGAGACTTAGGTCTCGGTTCTTTTAAGAATTTAATTCCATTTATTTTCCAAAACCGATTTTCCATTCATAAAAACCCCACGTAAGGGAGGGGTCCGCCCAAAATCGAGGCGCCCCTTCTAAAAGGGAGTCCCGCGTTCCGTCGAAAATGTCGTCCGCTCACAGTGGCGACTCTGCTGGGGATTTCTTAAAAAAGTTTTCTTAAAAACTTAAAAGAATTTGACAAGCCCTGAAAAGTGTCTAATTAAAATAAGGTGGATGATTCTCGATTGGTATTTCATTTTGCATTTTTAGTTAGACGTGCTTGCGTTAGATTTAGTATCCATTTATAACCCGATGGATTGTTAAAGTGTCACCTTTGTTCCTCATGGTCATAGGGGCACGGATACGAAACACCACCCATAGCTTCGTACGAACCCCTTCATTCGGACCCTCGAGTGGGGAGAAGTGAGGAGTATATTTTGTTATGGGAACCTTGATTTTTAACCTAACTTGGACCGAACTCATATAGGCAGCCCTAGTTGGATTCCCTTAGGATACCAGAATAAATAGTGTGTAAATAAAATAAAATCGTGCCTTCATCACCCCCGGTTGGTGATCGAAGTGAACCCCACCTAGGACTCGGTTAGAAATTTTCGAGACCGACCACGCTTGGAGAAATATGGTTGGAAGAATTCGCTTCGTGTGCTACATGTTACACGCTTCTCGACATTTCATAACATACCAAAATCAACATTTTCCATACACATGACATACCATTTATAAAACATTTTTGTGTGATATTAACCCACATACCAAATATCTTCCTATGCAAGACAAGCTCTGCACACTTCCTCCCCGTGTAAGACAAGCTCTACACGTACCATTCTAAATATCTTCCTGTGCAAGAAAAGCTCTACACACTTTCTCCCTGTGTAAGATAAGCTCTACATGTATCACTCAAAATCTTCCCGTGTAAGACAAGCTCTACACGTGGCGCTCCAAATCTTCCCGTGCAAGACAAGCTCTGCACGTATCGCTCCAAATCTTCCCGTGCAAGACAAGCTCTGCACGTACCGCATCAAACTCTACCTTTCCTCCCCGTGTAAGACAAGCTCTACACGTATCGCTCCAAATCTTCCCATGCAAGACAAGCTCTGCATGTACTGCTCCAAATCTTCCCGTGCAAGACAAGCTCTACACGTACCACATCAAACTCTGCACACTTCCTCCCTGTGTAAGACAAGCTCTACATGTACCATTCCAAATATCTTCCTGTGCAAGACAAACTCTGCACACTTCCTCCCCATGCAAGATAAGCTCTACACGTACCGTTCCAAATATCTTCCTGTGCAAGACAAGCTCTGCACACTTCCTCCCCGTGTAAGACAAGCTCTACACATATCGCTCCAAATCTTCCCGTGTAAGACAAGCTCTGCACGTACCGCATCAAACACTAAACCTCTTCCCTGTGTAAGATCCGCTCTACATGTACCGCTTCAAATATTAACTCTCCTCCTGTATAGGATTCACCCTATGCATATGAGCTCTTCACAAGTATCACCATGCTTCAATCTGTGGACACCCAGTGTTTCACTTTATCCATGTGGTGTATATTTATACACCATGCTCTACATCAGCGTATAGCTTCATCAACAACATTCATCGCATCTTGCATGTTTCCATCCCTGGCTTTATGTGCACTTGACTAGCTTAGAGTTGCATAACATGACTTGGCATCACATGACATCGTCATTCATACATGCTTGCATCCCATCACGCATTCATACCTGCATCATATCTTGAAATGGTATCCTCTATGCACATGCCCCAGTCGATGCTGACAAATGTTCTTATCAGGACAGAAAGGGAAGGAGTCTCGAGAATGGCTGGCCCAATGAACTTCAACACCATAACAGATGTCGTAGATGATTATGTTGCTTCATCACGACTTCGAAAGATGGTTAGGGAAGAGGCGGCGGCAATGTTGAAGGAAATGCTAGGAGGTGATCTTGACAAGGTGGAAAAGCTGATGATAAGGTGCTCTGAATTGGAGGCACGCATGATCGAGCTTGAAGGAGTAATAAGAGGGCTGACTGGTGGAGCAGAATTGAAGGCCTCCCTCAAAGCCAACACTGACCTTGTTCCGCGACCAAATAGGAGTCCACTCCCCAAGGGTGACAGAAAGGGCATATCCCCGTGGCCTTTTTCACTAAGCCAACTATTTGCCAAATGTAGAAAAGAGGGGCTACTGCAGAGCGTCAAGCCATGTGTGGATCCCGCACCGGATCAAAAGAACAACTTCTGCACCTATCATGTAGTGACAGGTCACTGAACCAATGTCTGCTATGTTTTAAGGAAGGAGATCCAGAAGTTAGTTGATGAGGGAAGGTTAAAGGTGCCATCTGCTACTAATGAGCGACTGGGGGCAGGCAGGGAGACTGGCAAGGAAATTCCTCAAATCTCCCGGGGAGAGGAATAAGATGAGGAGCTCCAAAGCCTGATCTGATGAGGGCGAGGCAGTGACATTGAAGCTGGGGCAGTGACCGGATAAGGATTAGTCGGACGCTGTGAGATCAATACCTTTAGAGGTTCCTTCCCGTAGGGAACTCATTTTGTTTGTAAAGTGTATTGAACTCATTTTGGATGCAATGCATCATGTTATTTTCTTACTTATGTGATGATTACATGTACATGGCATTAAGCATGCATTTGATCATCTAAAATGATATGTCCATCGTGCATAATATTAAGATGCATGACATCAATCTGAGTCTTGCAGGGAATTTAGAAGTGAACCTGACTTCAGTTAAATCCCTTTCTTCAAAAAAAAAGAAAGAAAAGTCTGCTAAGCAAATAATGGGATGGCGCTATTTCTATCGAATCGATTGCCGAACTAGATCAGTGATCCCTATAAACCACGATCCAAAACACTGTTGGTCTTGCCCTAAAAGTTTCAACTTGGCCAGCCCACAATACACCCAAATCATTCCAAACCAGAGACCATTGCTAAATTCCAGAGCCGATCCCCAAAATGAAGCTTCGAGCCTAATTCATGCCCGAAAAAGCTTCTTACATCAAACCCAAGCTCACCAAAAGCACCAAGCCCTAAAAAATCCAAATGACCTTCACCACCCACCATGCTGTAAAACTCTGAAGCAGACACTGGTTTTAGTGCATATATAGTCTTGTTTGTGTGGCATTCACGTGCATATGACATCACACATGCATTGTTCATCCAAAAAGACATATCAAACACGCATGACATACATGGATTTAAATGCAGTAGGCAAATCAACAGGTGGCTGTGGCTTGGATTTAACTTCTTCAAAAAAAAAAAAAAAACCGATACCGATGGAAGAATTCATCTCTCCCTTACAGTGGGATTTCTGCTCCTGGCCTAAAGTTGCACTCTCTTCAATCATAAAGTCAAACTCTGTCGGGTGCTTGATGAATCCAGGGGTGGCCCATCTATTGCATGAAATGCCGGGGTCAGTGAGTTGGGACAATGGAGATAAGTATGTTTTTGCCTGTTCTGAAAAGTTAACTTCGCGCGGTGGCAGAGAAGATCAGTGTCTTTATCCATCTCATACACAGCGACCATAATTAAGTCTGGAGTGTCTCATGGCATTAAATGGCAAGGCGCAATACTTTCATATTCTCCCTCGAACCGATCCTGTGAAGCCTTATTTTCTACCTGTAATGGCTTCTAACAAGAAGTTGAACCCCAATGCTGCTCCATATCTTTTTTTTTTCCGCATCATCTCATCAGTGGAAGGGCGTCGGAGCAGGTGGTTATGGCGCCGTTTCAATTTGTCTTCGTTTATCATCAACCTGTACCGAATTGGGAATACCCTTTTAATCCTGTGCCATTTCTCTTCAACGTAAACTCCCAGACTAATTACTTTGTACCCTCAGATAGTGGGAAGGGTTTTGATTTGATGACAAATAGAGGATTTGGATATGAGTCTGCTTCAAATGAGTTCAATAATGCTGAAAAAGCGGGAAAATGAAATATATAGCTCCGAGATTCCGGAGTAAGAAGAAAATAGTTTCTGTAAGTGAAAAGGAACAACAGTGGTTACCCAAGAAATTAACTATTGAAGAGACCAAGCTGAATAAAAAAGAGATTGAAGTTAATATTGGTGGAAAAACAAGCCTGATGATCAGAAATCTACCAAATCAGTTTTAAAGACATAATCTGCTGCAAATTCTGGACAAGCATTGTTTGGAGGAAAACAAGAATAAGTCCAAAGGGAAGTCTGCTTATGATTTCCTCTATTTGCCTATGGATTTCAAGACTGGAGGAAATTTTGGTTATGCATTTATGAACTTCACCAACTGTGTTGGAGCAACTTGGTTTTACAAAGCTTTCAACAATCATGAAGGGGACGATACCATCAACAGGAAAGCTTACAAAGTCCGTTGTGCTCATATTCAAAGGGAAAGTTGCATTTACCAACCATTTCAAGGATTCAGTCTTCAGGAACCGTGCCTGAACTGGAATTTTGGGTGAATTGGAAACATGAATACGGCAGCAAACCGCAGGAGAATCCAGTGGTTAATTGAATTCATCTCAGGTTGTCTGTCCAAAATGGCAACTCTACCCAGTGATCGGGTATTCATTCCTTAAAAAAAAACTCCAATGTGTAAAACCGAAAGGGCATATTGGTAATTTGAAGGGGCATCAATTAAAACCAGAGCCACATTTTAGATTCTCCTAATGCATACGTATTCATTATGCCATGAAAGTTTTGTATTCAACTTTGGTGTTCAATATGCATTTGTCATGTCATTGCATGTCAATGTTCACTTACGGGCTACATCACGCAGCAAACCTTGTCTGTAGAAGTGCTTTACTCCCCAAACACAAACCTATAATACTCCCTAAACACAAACCTATAATACCAGGGGCAAGTAAAAAAAAAGGGAACCATTGGGTATCATCGACAGCAGTATCTTCCGAGTCGCAATGAACATATCAAGGTATATTTTTCCCATCCTAAGGCAAACCGTAGCGAAAGGGATCAACGCAGACAAAATGCCCATCACAGAATCTTTCTCAAAAAAAAAAAAGTTGACACGAAAAACCGAAAGGACGTGTCGGCAATGGGAGAGGGGTGATATACAAAGTCAGAGTCAATGTCACATCCCCTGTTATACTCATTCTGATGTCACCATTGTAATATTGTGTATGTTTAGATTTCCGATCAGATGTTCATCTTGCATACACCATGCCATTACATACAAACATCCATCAGTAGGACATTGCATCCAAACCTGTGATAATGCCACAGGAACTCCTGTTATGCGGTACGGAAATGCAAAGTCTCACTCCCATCTCCTTGCTCAACCAAACGGACCATCCGTCGACGCAGCCTATTACTCTGATCCATTAAGCCTGACAACGCTTTAGAATATGCAGAGGGTAAAATGGAAAGTCACCCAAGACGGTCAACCCCTCTAATACCTAGATCAGCGTAGTAGTCAGTTGGTCAGAAAACACGTTGAAACAATCGAACTAGGTCACCTGGGTTACCATCGGGGCCAGTCACAAGCAGTGAATTCCGTCTCCGGGCTCGTACGGATACCAAGAACAAAGCATACGCCACATGTTGCAT
Organism: Euphorbia tirucalli; assembly: GCA_039660915.1. Taxonomy (NCBI): domain Eukaryota; kingdom Viridiplantae; phylum Streptophyta; class Magnoliopsida; order Malpighiales; family Euphorbiaceae; genus Euphorbia; species Euphorbia tirucalli. Next base: position 54,171,564 of record CM077639.1, on the reverse strand, counting down.
GCATACATACATTTAGAATCATACATGCATCCGTACATACATGCATACGTTTGAAGTAAACATGCACGATCCATATGCATATGCATCATGACTGATCCAAGTGCAGGTATCCATCATTATCATCGGGCTATTTCAAACCAGGATCGCTCTCAAAGCAGAGGTGGCACAACACCGGGGCATCTATTGGACCTTAAGCATCAGTGGAAACCCAAATCTCAACATACCAAGGGGCAGAACAATCAAGTCGTATTTATCCTTGATCGAGGGGGCAAAAATTTTTGTTTCCAAAATCATCGATCAAAGGATAAATACTCATCCTCGAGCTAACAATCAAAATTATCATTCCTAAACCTATCTCCTCATTTCATTCAAGCCAGATTTCGAACCCTTGAACTTCACTACGTTCAAGCATGGTTACAAATCCTTGAACCACCTTTTTCATTCAAGCTAGATTTCGAACCCTTGAACTCCATTACGTTCAAGCATGGTTGCAAATCCTTAAACCACCTTTTTCATTCAAGCCAGATTTCGGAACCTTGAACTCCATTATGTTCAAGCATGGTTGCAAATCCTTGAACCACCTTCTTTATTCAAGCCAGATTTCGAACCCCTGAACTCCATTACGTTCAAGCATGGTTGCAAATCCTTGAACCCCTTTCTTCATTCAAGCCAGATTTCAAACCTTTGAACTCCAGTACGTTCAAGCATGGTTGCAAATCCTTGAACCCCTTTCTTCATTCAAGCCAGATTTCAAACCCTTGAACTCTATTGCGTTCAAGCATGGTTTCAGATCCTTGAACCTCTTATTATTTCAAGTTCATCCAATTCCAGTAGGATTTCAAATCGTCAAAATTGCATCTTTCCTTTGCATCGGGTAACCTAGATCTGGCATTGGCTTATTTCTTCCCCAGCTTTGCCTCGGGTAACCTAGACCCGATATCGGCTTATTTCAACAGCGGGTTCTTTCCTGTGTCTGCGGTGCTTTGATTCGCGTTCCTCAAATTCACATCAACTATCCCAGACCAAGATCGGGTGGTGAATTTGATCATGCGAAGGGCAGCTGTAAGCACCGAAATTTTACTTCCTCAAAAAAAAAAAGTATAGTCGTACGACTTTAACTACAGTCGTACGACTGTAATTAAACTACAGTCGTACGACTGTCGGTCGTGGCAGGTGAGCCAACCCACACCCTAAAAGCTGAAAAAATAGAAAGACAAAAGAGGGGGGACAGATAAAAAAAGGGGCACGGGCGCGGATAGAAAACGAAAAGGGAGAAAAGAAGAAAGAAAGAAAAAGAGAGAGGAGAAAAGAAAAATAGGGAGAAAGGGAAAGAACTCATAATCAGAAACCCTTGCATTTGAAGATCTTTGAACCCAAAATCCCTAATCCTAACTCAAGGAGAAAAGTACGGATTTTAGTGGATTGGAGCGACGCTAGGGGTCAATCCTATGGTGGACGCATGCCAAGCAGGTAGACACTCCTTCTCCCCTCTCTTTTACGAGCTTTCTGGGTGATTGGTGTGTTTTGTGCCATTTTCGTTCATTTTTCTGCGTTTCTGCTTCTGGAAATCAAGAACAGTCATGCGACTGTTCTTGAGTTTGATGAACAGTCGTACAACTGTAGTTACAGTCGTACGAGTGTTCTTGATTTCCAGGTGATTTTCTTTCCAGTTTTCTTCAAATAAGATTTTGGCGAGATTCTGACTTTGGAACGGTTACAGTCGCACGACTGTAACGTGTCACTAGATTTAGAATTTTCGTTTTTAATCCCCAAAAATTTCCAAAAACCCATAAAAATTCAAAAAACCCCGAAAATCATCAAAATAAATTTTGTTGTGTGCATCCACGAACATAGATTCAATTTCTAGTAAAATTGCATTTAGAACAATGCCACGACGGAGACCCAGTTCTCCCGAAAACCGACCCACCTCACATGTAAAATATGCATGTAAATCGGAAAAATTGTTTTTAAAATGATTTTCCCACAAAAACCAAAAATACAGGGATGTTTCAAAAGGTTTTCCAGGTCTAACAGGGCCGAATAGCCGAGCCAACCCGGTTATCCCCTAAATTCATGCCCCCAATTCCTGATTTCCCATTCTGTCATGCTTGAGTCCAATTTGTGGCATGCTATATATTGTGCTAACCCTCTGTTTTGCAGGTTTTAATTTCTTTTATTTTTATTTTGGATGTAATTTAATAGATTAAATCGTGTATCCTAGGCGATTGTATTTTTCTAGATTCTCATGTATCCTAGGCGCTTGTAAAAGTGAGGCGAGAGTTTTTTATCTTTCCTTCGATCGGGTTGTAATAATTTAATCTTTTACTATTTTACCTTAACCTGTATGCGCGCTGTATGTCTATTTATTTCAATAAAATTGACTTTAGAATTTGAAATACCATCTTTGAACATTGACTTATATTTATTTTAATTAGACATGAAATAAGGGACTTGTCTGGACCCAAATCTCTAGATAGTGTAGCTGTCGTTCGTCCGGTTCAGCTGCATTATGAATTTCCCGGTTGAGCTGAGCCGGGTGGCGACTCTACAATATTCATCGAGACTTAGGTCTTGGTTCTTTTAAGAATTTAATTCCATTTATTTTCCAACACCGATTTTCCATTCATAAAAACCCCACGCGAGGGAGGGGCCAGCCCGAAATCGAGGCACCCCTTCCGAAAGAAAGTCCCACGTTCCGTCGAAAACGTCGTCCGCTCACAGTAGGCCTAAGAAAAGAAATAAGTAGTTTTATTTTTGGCAAATCTTAAAACGGATATAACTTTTTGCATAGGAGTTTGATTGATTATTATAATATGTTTTAGAATGTGATTTTTTAGGTCTATAAGAGTTGTCATTAGCTTATCATGACAGGTCATGTCTAGGCCCATAAAAACGCTGTTTAGGCCTTTATCTGTCAGTTTTAAGTTTTGGTGTGTTTTTGTAATTTTTGTTTTTTGTGTTTGCCTTGTTAGGATTGGACTACAGCCTAGACAAGGTTTTCTTTTCCTGTTGTTGAGTAGTTTTTTTTTTTTTGAATTATTGAATAATATTGCAGATTTCGTCTCGAATTTTCCCCTAATTTTCGTTTTGGGATTAATCGTCAATTGATCCTATTTTTCACGCGATCTTGTTGCGTAAAAAATATTTAGGAATTTAGAGTACTGTTGATCTTTCTTTTCTTTTTTTAACCTTTGAGAAAAAGGTAATTTAGGCACATATGGTTTAATAACAGGATCAACAAATAATTTAGAAGGCACAGAGTTATCTAATTTATCGTTAGATTCATGTACCTCTTTAGCTTCCTTACTTACTTGCAGAGATGGAGATGGTTGCTTAGGAGGTTGATTTTCCACTTCCTTTCCACTCCTAAGTATAATAGCTTGAGCTTGCTCCCTTAGGTTTGCTTTAGTATGACTTGGAAGAGCACCAGGAGGTCTTTCTGCTTTACCTCTAATCAACTGAGCTACTTGTTGGTGGTGCTGACCTCTCTGCTCATTCCCATTAAACCCAGGTGGAGGTTTTAGCATATTATTTTGATTCCCATATGAGAAGTTTAGATGGTTGCTCCATCCTGGATTATACGTGTTGCTATAAGGATTGTTCTGAATCTATTCTGACTGCTCCCCATATAGCTCACATTAATGGTGTCTTCCTCAAAAGGATTACCCAGTTGGCACTCATGGCTTTGATGATCTCCTCCACAATTCCCACACACCAAGACCTATGTAGATTGCTTTAAACTCAAATGGGCCATCATCAAGTCCATCTTACGACTAACTCAGCTACAACTGGGATAACTTGATAATGTTTCTGTGGCAAAAGCATTTTGCCTCCTCCCACTCGGCTTCTCAGCTTGCCATTGAGCATTATTTTTAGCTAACTCATTTACAAGCTCATAAGCTTCCCCTTATGTCTTCTTAAAGATGTTACCACCCACAGCAGAAAAAATGGTGACCCAGTTGGTAGGGGTTAAACCATTGTAAAAAGTGATCAATTGTTGCCACTTAGGAATGCCACGATGAGGGCAATTTCGTAGTAGTTTCCGAAACCTTTCTCAAACTGTGAATAGGGTTTTAGAGTTGAACTGTCTGAAGGAGGTGATCTCATTCCTTAATATAGCTATCTTGGATGGTGGAAAGTAGTATGATAGAAACTCCTTCCAGCTCTTCCCAAGTTGTAATCAACCCTGGCTCTAGAGATTTCAACCAATCCAAAGCTTTACCCTTCAGAGAAAATAGGAAGAGCTTCATCCGAATAGAGTCAGCTGAGGCACCTTCCTATCTGAAAGTGTCGGTATGCATAAAAAATTTATCCAGGTGATCATTTGGATTTCATCAGGCTCTCCCTCAAATTTACCATAATGCTTGATCAATTACAACATCCCGATCTTAGTTTTAAAACTCGCCGCATTTATCAGTAGAGTAACAATGCTAGAATTGTTCTGATGTTTATATGGAGCCAAAAGCTCCATGATTGGGAAGTCATTCTGTTGCCTTCTTTCCTAAGCTAACCAAGCTTGTCTTCCCTCCTTTGTCTCTATAGCTTGTTTTCATTCCTCACACCTCTGCTTTCGGTTCCTATGATAATTTTTCTCAATTTCAAGGTTAATAGGTAAAGGAATAATACCACTACTTCTTCTCAGCATGTACAACCAATAAAATACCACTACTTCTTCTCAGCATGCACAACCAACAAAATAAAGAAAAAGAAAAACCTAAATTAATGAAAACCATTTAATCTAGTATTGTATAAAAATAGTCCCCGGCAACGGTGCCAATAACTTGGTGGGTCTACAACACACACAAAAGCAAGTGTACTTTGTCAACTAAGTAATATAGAATAAGAATGATGTCAATCCCATGTGGACTATGTATGCTAAACCTAAATGTAATCGGATTTCTATTAATCTAGGTGGAGAAAATTATATCTTTGATTGCAGTTTGTAAAATAAAATCTACTGCTAAGCAACAAAGGAAATAAATAATTTAAACTAAGATTGAAATTTAGATGCATAAAATCAGTGGAGGAACTAGTTAAGGTGTATGGTTTTACTTAGCATTCATTCTAGCAATTTCTCAAGTTTTGCAATTAAACTTATTAAATTCCCAAGATGGTGAATCCCTAAAGCAATTAATACCAGTTATGGCTATTAACCCTTATTCACAACCTAAATACTTAAACTGGCTCGGTCTTAAAGAATTAAATTGGAACGCATAAAAACTTGAAAACCTAGCACATACTAGTGAGCCACAAAGCAATGGTCATGCATTTGTTGTATTATGAATTTTCGTTTCAATTCAGTCCTTTGGTCAATTATGAATTAACTATGAACTTTGAAATAGATGGTCATGCATTCAAAGCTTTAAGCAATCATAACATAATAATAGAAAAATAACAAGAACTTAATTGCATTAAACTAAAGAAATTTCATAGAAATCCTATTAAGCACCACTATACCCTTAGCTATGGTGCAATTAGTTCATAATCAATGTAAATAAATGAAAAGAGTACAAGAGACATAACAAAGAGAGAGTTAAGAATAGACTAGAAAAGTGAAGATCCAATGGCAGCTTACGGAGGGATATCGGAGAAGAGGAATGGTGGATTGAACCTTTAAAACCCTAGCTTTCTTGAATCTTCTCCAAAGTCACGTTCTTGTGTAGAGAGAAAAATAAAAAAAATATTGTTGTCTAATGAATCAATGAATAACGTAAACCCCCCCCCCCCCCAACCCCCCAATTCCCTAAACCAAACATTTTTCAAGGAGAGAGAGAGAGAGAGAGAGAGTGAAGAAAAACCTAGTTAGGAAATAACCCTCCCAAAAGTAACAAAATAATCCTAATTGAGAGTTATTCATAAAATAAAAGTATTAATTAGAAGTTATTTCTCCCTTCCTAATTACAAAAGGAAAATAAATAAAATAGTTCAAAGATGAAAAGTCAAAACTCCTAACCCTAATTAGAGTACAAAATTCGTAACTCTGTAGCCTGGGCATGCCTTAAGACTGGTCAACTTCTGTTTCTAAAAAATTCTTCACTTTTAGCTCTACACAAGGCATGTCCATGCCTTAGGACTTCGCTCTTCCAAATAGCACGATTAAGCCCCAAAAATAGACGATTAGCCTCCATTTGTTCGAATTCAATCTTGAAAGCCCTAACATGCAAAAATAAAACAAATGAGGTAGAATCCATCTAAATTAAAGCAAACTGACACAATTCAAGCTCAAAGCATAGGATAATTTACATGCACAAAATGCACTTATCATTACTGCCGTACGGGCATTGATACAGCCGCACGACTGTTGTGTAGTGCGTCACAGGGCTGTAGTGTCTTAATTGGTAGACCTCCTTCCTGGTTAGCCATGCTGCAGCTGCCAAGAGCCGCATGGCTCTAGGAGACAACCGCACGGGTTTTGGCTTCAACCGTACGGCTGTACACCACTGTTTTGTACAGCCGTGCGGCTATTGATGTATGACCAGGTTTCTGAAATTTCTTTTCTCAAGCCTGTTTTCTGATTTTATAGGCTTTTACATGGTCTGGGATGGTGAATTTTAAAATGGTTTTAAAATTCAAATGTTTAATTATGCCATTGGATGTGTATGGTTTCTTAATTGAGATTTTATCATATTGGATATGTTTTGAAATTGGTAAAGGAAATTGATTCAAGAGACAATAAGATTGGCTAGCTCAGGTTTCTTGGTCGCCCCATTCTAGTGGGAGACAATAAGATTGGTCAATGGGCCTCGGGCCTAAGCCTGTTACAAGGGGCTTAGACCAAGAATCCCAAAATTGGCAATTTCCATAACGGTTATGGTAAATAAAATTGGTTAACATATTCATGCATATTCAATTCTAATAAATATGATTTGACTGGATGGTATGATGTATGTTGTAATTTGATTAGCTGTGCATTTCATGGGCTCCTCTGAAGATGGATTGTAAATTTGGATTTTGGTTATTATGGCCTGCGTGACATTATATTTGTTGTAATTTTTCTTTTATTTAGAATAGTTAGAAAAATTGTATTAGGCCAAAATCCTTTGTAATTTGCAAGCCAAAGCCTAGAAGGTGAAGGAGCTTGGAGATGGTGTCCATGCTTAGCTTGTTGGAGGGTGCTAGTTGTTCTAATAGGTTGTATTATAGGCCTATGATCTGTCACATTTACATATATCTTTATGCATGTTATATATGTTCTCCAAATCACCCGTGTTTGCATGTAAGCCCGTTTAAACTGAATTGATTCCATTAACTATTAAGTCGCTTAAAAGTGCCTTCCATAATCGAACCACATCAAAGTGTCGATCATCTAAAATTAGGCCATGCCAAAGCCGGGTGCATTTGGGTTATCTTCATGAGACTAGGCTTAAAGGCAAAAGTAGCATTTTAACACTAGATTGGTGGTTTGACTTAACATGGGAAAGGAATGTCTGGACCCTAGGCACAAGTGGGAAAGTGCCAATAATCCCACCAAACCAAGAGTCACATAGTATGTGGATTGGATGTTATCCTACCTAAATAACCAAGGCTTAGGTGTACAAGCTCAACTTGACTAAGTCATGGCCAAATATGGATCTTGGTCCACTTAAAGAGCATAACTAACATGAATAAGTAAAATTGGAATTTTATTCATTAAGTGGAAAAATCAAAAGTCCTTTTATTAATCAAAACCTTAATTTTTTGTGTAGATTAATGGCAAACCATGGCAATGCTTTTTTACTGCATCTGTCCTTGAGAAGGACAAGTTATCTGGACCTAACTTCTTAGATTGGTTAAAGAATCTTTGGATTGTCCCGCAAGAGGAAGTCAAGGAGTATGTCCTAGATAGGGCCGTACCTAAAGCACTGCTAAGGAATGCATCTAAGAATGTTATGGCTTAGTTTGAGGACCACAAGAAGGGCTTTCGAGATGTCACTTGTTTGATGCTAACCATGACTTCTAAGCTGCAATAGCAGTTCATGGACATGGAGATGTATGCTATTATGGAGAATCTCAAGGAGATGTTCCATGTACAAGCCTATCAAGAAAGGTTCTTGATAGCTAAGGCTTTGTACACCTACAAGATGGCACCGGGCTCATCTGTTAGTGCTCACTTGCTAAAGATGAAGGGGTATATTGATACGCTCACTAGGCTTGGGACTCCAATCCTATAGGACTTGGCTATTGACATTGTTTTGTCATCTCTACCAGAGTCTTATAATCAATTCATCCTTCATTATAACACGGAAGGGATGAGTAAGACTGTTTCAGAGTTGCATGGGATGCTTAAGACTATTGAAAAATTGGTTAAGAAGACCAATCTAGTGCTCTTGGTAAACAAAGGGAATGTCCCTATTAGCAAGGGCAAGCAAAAGGCCAAGGTTACTCCTAAAGGTAAGAAGGGTTCTATGCCTAAAGGAAAGCAACCCAAACCTATTGTAAAGCCCATGGCCAAGGCCTACACTGAGGAGCCCTACTTCCATTGCCATCAACTAGGGCATTGGAAGAGGCAATGTCCTTTGTACCTGGAAGAGCTAAGGAAGAGCAAGGGTGCTGCTTCTAACACGGGTATCTATGTTGTTGAAGTGAACCTTTCTATTTCTACATCTTGGGTATTGGATACCGGATACGGTACTCACATTTGTTCAAATGTGCAGGGACTAAGAAGTAGAAGGGCACTGGCATCAGAGAGGAGGCTCTCAGAGTCGGAAACAACGTAAAGGTTAGAGCTGTAGAAGTTGGAGAGTTCCACTTAGAGATGCCGACATGATTGGTTTAGTTTTGAGAAACTGTTATTATGTACCTGCCATGAGTAGGAATACTATATCTATTTCTACTTTGGATTGTGAAGGATTTCATTTTGTTATTTCTAACAATGTAATGAAAGTCTTTCATGGAGACATTTTTTATTGTCATGCATAGTTAAATAATGATCTCTATATCCTGGAACTAAATGCATCTAATCTTGTTTATAACATAAATACTAAAAGGATTAAACCAAAGGAATTGAACCCTTCATACTTTTGGCACTGTCGTTTAGGCCCCATAAATGAGAAAAGCATGACTAGGCTTTACAAGGCTGGAGCGCTAGGTTCATTTGACTTGGAGTCATATGAAACATATGAATCTTATCTATGTGGAAAAATGACCAAAAGCCCATTCAATAAAAAAGGTGAAAGGGCTTTAGGCTTATTGGACCTAATACACTCAAATGTATGTGGGCCCATGAGTACTAGTGCTGGAAGTGGTTTTCAGTACTTTATGACTTTCACAGATGACTTCAGCAGTTATGGCTATGTCTACCCAATGAAGTGCAAATCTGAAACTTTTGAAAAGTTCAGAGAGTTTAGGAACGAAGTACAAAACTAGTTAGACATAAGTATTAAGGCCATTTTATCAGATCAAGGTGGCCTTAATACTTGCAACCTATCACCTTAGCACCCGGAGGTGGATCCACCAAGCTCCATACTTGGTTATCGTGCATAGATTGAATCTCAGCCTCTATGGCTTTGCGCCATTGATCTGAGTGTGGGCTTTCAATAGCCTCCTGATAGGTCTTAGGCTCCTCTTGGTCAACAACCATAAGGTCCCCATCATCAGTCACGAGAAAGCCGTACCTCTTTGGCTGATGGCATGTCCTACCAGACCTTCTATGGTCCTATGCAACCGGTTTTGGTTCCTCAATTTGTTAAGTAGTTAGATTGGTTCCCGAAGCATCCTCAGGAGTAGCTGCAGGAGTTTGTGAGTCTTTAACTTCTGAAAGTTCAACATTACTCCTACTGTCTCTCTTGGAAAAGAATTCCTTCTCTAAGAAGACTGCGTTTTTTGCCTATGAAAACTTTGTTTTCCACCGGATCGTATAAGTAATAACCCTTAGTTTCCTTAGGGTAACCCATAAACTGGCACTTGACAGATTTGGACTCGAGTTTGCCACTTGTCAATTTCTTAACATGTGCATCACAGCCCCAAATCTTCAAGAAGGAAACATTAGGCTTTCAACCCTTCCATAGTTCATATGGTGTTCCCTCAACTACCTTGCTTGGTGTATTATTAAGAATGTACGCGGCTATCTCTAAAGCATATCCCCAAAAGGAGACAGGGAGTGTAGCTTGACTCATCATCGAGTGAACCATGTCTACCAAGGTCTTATTCCTCCTTTCTGACACTCCATTCCATTAGGGTGTACCAAGAGGAGTGAGTTGGGATACAATCCCACACTCTTTAAAAAATGAGTCAAACTCTTAGCTCAAATATTCACCCCTTCGGTCAGACCGAAGTGCTTTTATTTTCTTGCCAAGTTGGTTTTCTACTTCATTCCTAAGTCCTTGAACCTTTGGAGAGTCTTAGACTTATGCTTCATCAAATACACGTAACCGTATCTGCTGAAGTCATCCATGAAGGTGACGAAGTACAAAAAACCAGATCTAGCACTAGTGCTCATTGGGCTGCATACATCGGAATGTATTAGCTCCAATAGCTCTGAGGCCCTTTCAGTAGTCTTGTTAAAAGGCGCCTTTGTCATCTTGCCTCTCAAACAAGATTCGCATGTGTCATAAGACTGGATGTCAAATGACCCTAGCACTCCACTAGAGTGAAGCCTAGCTATGCACTTCTCATTTATATGGCCAAGTCGACAATGCCAGATGTAAGTAGGTTTAATTTCATTTTGTTTAATACTTTTAGTATTTATGTTATAGATTGAACTTTCACGTTTTAGATCAAGGATATATAAGCCATTTTCAAGAAATGTTGTTCCATAAATAATATTGCCACATTGCATAGAAATTCTACCATGTCCAATATTAAATACGAAACCAGAAATATCCAACAAAGAAATGGAAATAATATTCCTGCGTATCGCAGGTACAAAATAACAGTTTCTTAGTTCCAAAACAAGTCCACTAGGCATCTCCAAGAAATAATCTCCGATCTCTATGGCCTGAACCCGAGCACCATTTCCAACTCGAAAATCTACTTCTTTAGATCCTAATAATCTCCTAATTCTTAGACCCTGCACATTTGAACAAATATGAGATCCATATCCAGTGTCCAAGACCCAAGATGTAGAAATAGCCAGATTAATCTCAATAACTTAAATACCTGAAGCAGTAGTTTTTCCCTTCAGTTGCTCCCTTAGCTTTGGACATGAGCTCTTCCAGTGCCCTTTCTCATGACACTCATGGCAGACATCGTCAGGAGAAGCAACCTTTGCTTTAGGTTGGGCCACCACCTTTTGCCCTTAGCCTTGGCCTTTTGGGCCTTAGCCTTGGCTTTAGATATGGCCTTTCCTTTAGCAATGGGCGTATTTCCCTTGTTCACCAGCAAAACTTTAGGAGTCTTCTTAAGAGACTGCTCAGTAAGCTTGAGCATGCCATGTAGCTCAACAACCGATTTATCCGACCCTTGCATATGATAGTTCATGATAAACTGGTTGTAAGACTCAGGAAGTGACCCAAGAATAATGTCTGCTGCTAAGTCCTGTGAAATTGGCGAGCCGAGGTGGGCAAGTGTATCAATATACCCCTTCAACTTTAGCACATGAGTGCTAACCGAAGTCCCAGCTGCCATCACAGTCGTGCAAAGTGCCTTAGTTGTCAGGTAACGTTCCTGACGAGCCTGATCTTGGAACATCTTTTTAAGTTGATCCATCATCTCATAAGCATGCTCGTCCATGAACTACTACTGAAGATCAGAAGCCATGGTACCCAGCATGAGGCATGAGTCATCTCGGTCATCCCTCACTGCCGGTCATACTGCACCACCATCGCCGTGGTGATGCCTCAACCTGCGGGAGGGCCAGCTGGTAAAGGAGCATTCAGTACATACTCCTTGGACTCTTGTCTAAGAACTATTTGTGAGTTCCTAGCCTAGCCCAGGAAGTTAGTTCCCGAAAGCTTCTCCTTCTGCAAGACTGAACTAAGTGAGAGTGAGTTGTTGTTTGTTGCAGCCATTTAAATTGCTTAAGTGAAATGGGATTATCCACATGGAAGAAATCATTACTTGAATTAGAAATAAAGGACTTTTAAGCCAATTCAAATTAATAATCCGATTTTAATTTGTTTGTTGATGATGTTAATTGGTTGACTTGACCAAGATCCATAACTTATCAATGACTGGCCGAACTAGGGCTCGCTAACCAACCATTGATTCGTTTGGTAGGACAACTTATCCAATCCTTCCATGAAGGACTCTTGGCTTGATAGGCTTATTGACACTTTACCCATCTGTGCTTAGGGCCCGCTCTGAGCTAATGCTACCCTTGTTGAGTGAAACCACCATTCACATGTTAACCATACCAAGTATCCTAACCCTCGATGGCCCACTGAATACTACAATGTACCCAGCTAGGGCACGGTGCACATTGCTGTTGGGATTTGTCACTGGAAATCACCCGATAAAAGTGGAAGAATGCGATGATTTTCTCAAATCTGTGCCCAGGAGCAATTGAGATGGAAATTGGAAAAACAAAAATTTAGTAGAAAGAGATAAATCTCTTACTCGGAATATCTCTTTCAGAGATGGATGCAGACCACAGGAATCAACTTAGAATCCCTCCTCATTCATGTACACGAACGCCTAACGAACACCACCTGACTAGCGTCGAAAAGCACGAACTTTGGAGAGGGGGGCTAGGGTGAATTTCGGCTATGGTGGCTTCCATTGTGGTGGCCAAAATTCTTAGGGTCATTAAACCCTAGGTTGGCCGAAATTCCTAAAGGAATTTTGGCCCAACTTGGCTCTGTCATTTGTGTAGGCTTCCTTCTTTTAATTTAGGCCCAATTTTATTTTAATTATTTTTGTTTAAATTAATTTCAAGCCCAACTTTAATTTATCCATGTATTTAATACATTACAGCAAGTAATATATTATTTACATTTAAATTAAAATTAGTTTGACCAATTAATTTAATCCATCAAATTAAAATTAGATCTTCACAAAATAAAATCATATGTAAACCTATACATATGAATATTTTCACCTAGGAAATAATCTCATAATTAATCCAATTAATTATGAAGAGCCTGATAGATAGCATAATTCGCATAATTTAGTTGAATTTTATGGATTTATTTCGTTATGTTTTGTGTGATTTTCGTTTGTTTGTGCTCTAATTAGTGTTTTGAATGTTTTTAGTGGTTTATGGCGGTTTTTAGTGATTTAAGGGTTTATTTCCATATTTTTCGGGTTATGCTTAATTGTGGACAAATACCGTGGTGCCGTTATGTGTTTCGTGTTTGTTTTGGATAGGTAATTGGACCCGAACCAAGAACCGGAGTGGAAGGGTGCTTGAAAAGCTTGAAGTGCTGGAAATTCAATATGGCATAGCATTCCAAATTCAAAGCAAGAAGTTCCATTTCCAGAGACTCGGCACATTTCTGTGCCAAGCCAGCATGCCGGCGTGCCGACATCCGATGCCAACAGCACCAGCTGCACTGTTTTGGCATTTGCTGGAGTTCTGACCGTTGGATCACCGTGAAATTTGAATAGCATCTTCCTTACATCCATGTCTCAAATCTGAATGGTGAAGATCGTTGTTGAAGATCTAGAAGGAATTTTTATCTAAAGGCAGATTGGGTGTAATTGTTGCAGCAATTCAGCCGTGCCAAGCCCACCAAATGCACGATTTCATGCTTTTATTAGCTGTAATTATTAGCTTTAAACAAAGGTGTTTCTCCTTGACAAACTTACGTGGATATTAATTAGGAATTAAATAACAAATTTAAGTGGAGAATAAATAACAAACTTAAGTGGAAAATGGGTGGTTACTACAACACTTTATTGTAAAGGCTGGCTTTTTGGCAGCTATAAAAAGGGCCATCAAGGGGAGAACGAAAAATATATATCATAATAGAGAGAAGCCTTTTGGCAGCTGAAAAACATTCCATCATAGCCATTGAGGGCTGCAACTTTCTTTCATCTATTTCTCTATAAGTTTTTCATGTCTTCTATGCTTTCAATTGGTGTTATGTCTAGCTAGTTTCTTATTCTCTACCTAAGGAATTCAAGGCTTGGAAGAACTTGATTGTGAGATTGTTCTTATACTTTAATGCTATTTAATTGTTTCATATTCTGTTGGGATTTGTCACCGGAAATCACCCGATGAAAGCGGAAGAACGCGGTGATTTCCTCAAATCCAGTCCCAGGAGCAATTGAGGTGGAAATTGAAACAACTCAAAATCAAATAGAAAGGGATTAAATTTCTTACCAGAAAAATCTCTTTCTGAGATGGATGATGACTGCAGAATTCAAAATAGAATTCCTCCTTGTTCCCGTACACGAGCGCCTAACGAACACCGCACGTGCTAGCGTCAAAAATCACAAAATTAGAGAGTGAGGGAGGGGAGGAGAATTCGGCCAAGTGGGGGCTAGGAGCTCTAGTGGCTTGGCCGAATTCCCCTTAGGGTTTTTAACCCTAGGGCTTCCAAATTCCCTTGCTGGAATTTGGGCCCAGTCTGGCTTCTTTGTCTGTGTGGGCTTCCTCCTTTTAATTCAGGCCCAAACTTATTTTAATTAGTCTGGTCTAAATCAATATCAAGCCCAATTTTAATTAACTCATGTATTTAATATATTACTCCAAGTAATATATTATTTACATATAAATTAAAATTGGTTTGACTAATTAATTTAATCCATCAAATTAAAATTAAGTCTTCACAAAACAAATTCATATGTAAACCTATACATATGAATATTTCCACCCAGGAAATAATCTCATAATTAATCCAATTAATTATGTGAAGCCAAATATTAATTTTATTATAATGATCAATCCAATTGATCCTCATAATATAATTAATATACATAGTTCTCTCTCCCTAGAGTGTACACTCCAAGTGTACCTGTGATTCTTTAAATCGGTGTCCAGTCGCTCAATGTGTACGATCCCGTGGGCCCATCTTTATGTTGGCAGCGGGCCTTTGGCTCGCAGACTGCAGTTGGGCTCTAGCAAGCCACTGCAGCACCCAATTAAGATGGAGATGGCAGTCTAACTGATATCATAACCCTGTAGTTTAAACTTGTACATCCCATGTCATTGATATCGGTATCCAACACAGAGGCATGGATTGATCACCCTCTTTTGTGTTCGGACATTAACTTGATCCCGAATGTACTGATGCTCACAAACAAGTACCAACTTGTTTGGGTATGGCCACACTCTTATCAGTCACATTCATCAAGAGGCCGGTGATATCTTCTCAGTTGGTTACTGAGTGACAAATCCCTTCTGCATATCCATAGTGTTACCATGTTCAGTGACATACCCGAAAGCACCCATACTTGGCACCCTATTACAGGCCCTTTAGGCGTACCCCTAAGTATGCGACTTCACATGTAACACCATCATATGGTCAAGTCAAAGGATCCATACAAGTACTACACGAGAATCCATTGTGATACCATGCCATGTGGATTACTCGTTTAGTGGATCTATCCAGTACCATGCTCCCAGGCATGTACCCATTAACTTGGTTGACATTCCATGTCCAATGACCGGTAAGACACCGCCATACAACCAGGTTAATGATAGTCTGTTGTTCCATTCATTCCCATGACTGGAACAGACTACGGATCTATTTATGGTCATATCGTTAACCCTATCCATGGTCTTACTGCTAAGTGCATGACACTAGTCGTCATGGATATAGATATGTCCATTGGATACTTCATTTACTATACTGCACAAGATAAATATAATAAATGAATTGATGCCTTTATTAATGACACAAATGAGTACAACACATAAATCCAATAAATGTATAGTACAAATACAAGGACCAATGCCTCGGGACTAGGGCATATCCAACAATCTCCCACTTGCACTAGTTCCAACTAGGCATGGGCCTAATCCCTACAGATCTAGTATGACCCTCGTGCTTGGGCTGGGCCAGCGCCTTGGTCAATGGATCTGCGACATTATCCTCGGTGTCCACTCTGTGCAATGCAATGTCACCTCTCTCCGCGATTTCTCGTATGAGGTGAAACTTTCTGAGCACGTGCTTTGTGTTCTTGTGTGACCGGGGCTCCTTAGCTTATGTGACGGCCCCATTGTTGTCATAGAAGATATCGACTGGGTCCTGGATAGTTGGCACTACTCCCAACTTAGTGATAAACTTCTTCATCCACACAGCTTCCTTAGCTGCATCACACGCAGCGATGTACTCAGCTTCTGTTGTAGAGTCCGCTATGGTTGGTTGCTTTGAGCTCCTCCAGCTTACAGCACCACCATTCAGCAAGAATACATACCCTGACTGCGATTGGTACTCATCTTGGTCTGTCTGGAAGCTTGCATCAGTATACCCAGTAACTGATAACACTTCCTGACCACTATACACCAAGAAGCTATCCTTGGTCCGGTTAAGGTACTTAAGGATTGCCTTGACAGCTTTCCAGTGATCCTCCCCGGGATCCTGCTGGTATCAGCTCGTCATACTTAGTGCAAAGGCAACATCAGGTCTCGTACACAACATAGAGTACATAATTGATCCAATAGCCGAGGCATATGGAACCAATTTCATGTTCTCCCTGTCCTCCCTTGTTTTAGGACAGTTCTTCTTACTAAGTTTCAGCCCATGGCCCATTGGCAAGAAACCTTTCTTGGCCCGGTCCATGCTGAATCTTTTCAGAACTTTGTCAATGTACGAAGCCTGACTTAGGCCCAGAAGCTGATTTGATCTATCCCTATAGATCCTGATCCCTAGGATCATCTCAGCTTCGCCTAAGTCCTTCATTGCAAAGCACTTACTCAGCCACTGCTTTACCCCTTGCAGTGTTGGTATGTCGCTTCCAATGAGTAGGATGTCGTCTACATACAGTACCAAAAATGTGACAATGCTCCCACTAGTCCTCTTATACACACAAGGCTCATCTAGATTCTGTATGAAGCCATATTCCTTTATAGCCTCATTGAATCTTAGATTCCAACTACGGGATGCTTGCTTCAATCCATAAATGGACTTTTGAAGTTTGCATACCCTTCCCGAATACTTAGGATCGACAAAACCCTCAGGTTGTGTCATGTACACATCCTCGAGTAGCTTGCCATTAAGGAAAGCGGTTTTGACATCCATCTGCCATACCTCATAGTCATACCATGCGGCTATGGCCAGTAGTATCCTGATGGACTTGAGCATGGCTACTGGTGAGAAAGTTTCATCATAGTCTATCCCATGGACTTGTCTGAAACCTTTCGCAACCAGACGCCCCTTGAAGGTATTATCAGCTTTTAGCTTATAGCACCACTTGCAACCTATTACCTTGGCACCCGGAGGTGGATCAACCAAGTTCCAAACTTGATTATCGTACATAGATTGCATTTCTGCCTCCATGGCTTTACGCCAATTCACAGACTGTGGGCTAGCCATAGCCTCCTGGTAGGTTTTAGGTTCTTCTTCATCCCAGATGAGAAGAGTTTGATCATCGGTGACGAGGAAACCATACCTCTCCGGTTCCCGACGATCCCTACCAGACCTTCTAGGTTCTTGTGTGGCCTGGGTCAGTGCCTCCACTTATGGAAGCTCCACCTGGGCCTCTGAGCTATCCTCTTCAGGAGCTTGTGGACCTTGAACTTCCCTGAGTTCAATGTTGCTCCCACTATCTTTCTTGGAAAGGAACTCCTTTTCCAGAAAGACCCCCTTCCTTGCCACGAACACCTTGTTCTCGGCGGGGTTGTAGAAGTAATACCCTTTGGTTTCCCTAGGGTAGCCCACAAACAGGCATTTATCGGTTTTGGGCTCCAGCTTGCCACTAGTCAATTTCTTGACATGTGCTTCGCATCCCCAAATCCTTAGGAAAGACACATTGGGCTCCTTGCCCATCCATATCTGATATGGGGTCTTTTCCACTGCCTTAGTCGGAGTATTGTTTAATATGAGAGCTGCCGTCTCAAGGGCGTGTCCCCAGAAACTAATTGGGAGAGTTGCTTGACTCATCATTGAGCGGACCATGTCCAACAAAGTCCTATTCGTCCGTTCGGACACCCCATTCCATTGTGGTGTTCCAGGAGGAGTGAGCTGTGGAACTATTCCATGCTCTCTCAAGTATGAGTCAAACTCTAGGCTCATATACTCACCGCCTCGGTCCGACCGAAGGGCTTTGATGTTCCTGCCTAGCTGGTTCTGTACCTCGTTTCTGAATTCCTTGAACCTATCAAGGGTCTCGGACTTGTGTTTCATCAGATAGACATAGCCATATCTGCTGAAATCATCCGTGAACGTGACGAAGTACAGATGCCCACCTCTGGTCACTGCACTCATAGGTCCACATACATCTGAATGTATTAGGTCCAACAAGCCAGTGGCCCTTTCAGCTCTTTTGCTAAAAGGCGCCTTTGTCATCTTGCCTCTTAAACATGATTCGCATATATCAATTGACTCCAAGTCAAATGACCCTAGGACTCCAGCTTTGTGAAGCCTAGCTATGCGCTTCTCGTTTATATGGCCAAGACGACAATGCCATAGGTAGACTGGATTAAGTTCGTTAGGCTTAACCCTTTTCATGTTTATGTTATAGATGTGATTGGTTTCATTTAAGTCCAGGACATACAGGCCATTATTTAATAGAGCATCTCCATAAAATAACCCCTCTCTGGATATAGAAATTCGACCATTTATAATAGAAAATTCAAATCCAGAAATATCCAACATTGATACAGAGATAATATTCCTGCACATAGCAGGTACAAAGTAACAATGTTCTAAAATTAAAACCAATCCGCTGGGCATCATTAGGTGGTATTCGCTGATCTCTATGGCAGCAACCCTTGCTCCATTCCTGACCCGCAAGTCCACCTCTCCCGACCCCAGCAACCTTCTGTTCTTAAGTCCCTGCACATTGCAACAAATGTGAGAACCACATCCAGTATCCAATACCCAGGATGTTGAAACAGTAAGGTTAATATCTATAACATAAATACCTGAAGAGGATGCACCTTGGCCCCTTCTCTGCTCTCCCGTCAGCTTGGGACATGATCTCTTCCAATGGCCCGCCTGTCTGCACCCGAAACAGACGTCCTCAGGACCTGCCTTCTGCTGGCCCTTGGGTTGGGCCTTGGCCTTCTTGGCTTTGGCCTTCTTGGCCTTACCCTTAGCAATAGGAGCGTTCCCCTTGTTAACCAGCAGCACCGGCGGAGTCTTCTTGATCGACTGCTCAGTAAGCTTCAGCATCCCATGCAACTCACTGACAGTGCAGTTCATCCCTTGCATATTGTAGTTAAGGATGAACTGATCATAAGAATCCGGCAAGGACGCGAGGATTGTGTCCACTGCCAACTCTTGAGAGATAGGCGATCCGAGACGGGCCAAAGTATCCAAATAGCCCTTCATCTTGAGCACGTGTGCACTCACAGATGTCCCGGCCCCCATCTTTCAAGAGTGGAATGCCTTATTGGTCAGGTACCTTTCCTGACGAGCTTGCCCTTGAAACATCTCGTTAAGAGTTGTTATCATAGCATAGGCTTGATGGTCCATAAACTGTTTTTGCAGTTCGGGGACCATGCACGCCAACATAAGGCACGTCACATCCCGGTTGTCCTTGACGTGCGCCTCGTATTCCGCCAGCTGTGCAGCCGTCGGCTTACGTCCCTGAGGCGCAGCCGGCACAGGCCTTTCCAGCACATACTCTTTCAACTCTTGTCTTAGAACTATCCTCAAGTTCCTAGACCAGTCTAAAAAGTTAGGACCGGAAAGCTTGTCCTTTTCAAGAATTGATCGCAGTGATAAGGTATTTGTGTTTGCCATTTGGGTGTTTCTACACAGAAAAACATTTAGAGTGTTAATAAAGGGCTTTACTTTGTTGTTCCCATATAAAATTAATAATGAATCAAGTTATTAATTTAACCGAGTTGTTGGGCTCATGGGCCGAGATCCATATTTCATTAAGATATAGCCAAACGAGGGTTTGGTACAACTATACCTCAATTATTTAGGTAGGAACGCCGTCCAATCCCAACCTAGGGACTCTCGGTTTGATGGGCTTGTTGGCACTTACCCATCTGTGCTTAGGGCCAGGAGAATCCTACTACCCATGCTAAGTCAAAACCTCCATCCAAGTGTTAGAGTATCCCATACTCTAACCCAATACAAAATGACAATACTCCAGTGCATCCTGCGAGGGCATGGTCTACAACTGGCCTATTCCCACTTCGATTCGGTTTTGAATGAGGGAAGCACTTTTAAGCGACTTAGTAATTCCCCGTTTGGTTATTAGATTCAATTATAACGGCTTACATACATAAAGCGGGTGAATGAGCTATTTGTAACATGCATTCATACATGCAAATGAATATAAAATGATTAAATAAAATTAAAATGGACTGCTATGGGCCTATATTACATCCTAATATTATTCTAGTAAACCTATACTAGAAACATATATTAGGCGGGCCTCCATCTTCTCCTTCTGGGCTTGCACCTCCAATTTGGGCTTGCACCTCCACTTGGGCTCACCACTCCATGGGCTTCTTCTTTTACAAATTTTATAATATTTAATTTAAATAAAATAAAATTACATTAAAAGAGAACGACACGCAGGCCGTATTTACCCAAAAGAAAAATACAACCCAACTCGTAAAAGGCCCAATAGCATCCAATCATACATTCATTCAACCATTCATATGCATCCAATACATACAATTCAAAAGCATGTCAAAATGCATGATTTAAGCCCATTTAAATTAAGTCAAAGCCATTATTAGGAAATCGCCAATTTTGGTCCACGATGGTTCTAACCCTTAACGGGCTTTGGGCCTCCAGCCCAGGCAGTCCAACTGCTCCCACTGGAATTGGGAAACCACGGGTCCAATTTAGCCGTCCGAGTAATTGTGCCAAAATTACCCAAACCAATTTCCATTAACCATATTAATTTCCAAAACTAATATCACATGAACGAAATAAAATTCATCCAGGAAACCATGCGCATTTAAATTACATAAATTTAAAAACACGAATTTTAAAACCAATTAAAATTTCAAAACTGGGCCCCGGACCCAAAATACCCGCAAAATCCAAAAACTGGGCCCGGCCCGCTGCAGCTAGGGCAACGAGGTTGCCCTAGCAGCAGCAGCGGCGCAGCAGCAGTGGCGTAGCCGCCTTGCGGCTGCCCGCTGCTGCCGCTGCCCAGTGGCCGCCCAGCGGCCACTGCCCAGCAGCAGGCAGCGGCTGCCGCCGCGTACTGCGGACGCCGGCGGCGATTCCGCCACCGGCAGCCCCGCCCCCGGGAGGCCGATTTTTTTTTTTTTTTATAAAACCAGAATTAAATAAATAAATAAAATAACCAATCATCATCCATAGCAATTCACCAAGAATTACAACAACACAATAAAATTAAAACAACATAAACCAATATGCAATATTAATTTTCATTGTATTAAAACATATGGGAAAAATCATAAAAACCTATACCAAGAATCACAATCAAAAACATCCAATTTCAAAATAGGGATTCATCCAAATAAATCAATTTCCACGGATCAAAAGCCCGCTCTGATACCACTGTTGGGATTTGTCACCGGAAATCACCCGATGAAAGCGGAAGAACACGGTGATTTCCTCAAATCCAGTCCCAGGAGCAATTGAGGTGGAAATTGAAACAACTCAAAATCAAATAGAAAGGGATTAAATTTCTTACCAGAAAAATCTCTTTCTGAGATGGATGATGACTATAGAATTCAAAATAGAATTCCTCCTCGTTCCCGTACACGAGCGCCTAACGAACACCGCACGTGCTAGCGTCAAAAATCACAAAATTAGAGAGTGAGGGAGGGGAGGAGAATTCGGCCAAGTGGGGGCTAGGAGCTCTAGTGGCTTGGCCGAATTCCCCTTAGGGTTTTTAACCCTAGGGCTTCCAAATTCTCTTGCTGGAATTTGGGCCCAGTCTGGCTTCTTTGTCTGTGTGGGCTTCCTCCTTTTAATTCAGGCCCAAACTTATTTTAATTAGTCTGGTCTAAATCAATATCAAGCCCAATTTTAATTAACCCATGTATTTAATATATTACTCCAAGTAATATATTATTTACATATAAATTAAAATTGGTTTGACTAATTAATTTAATCCATCAAATTAAAATTAAGTCTTCACAAAACAAATTCATATGTAAACCTATACATATGAATATTTCCACCCAGGAAATAATCTCATAATTAATCCAATTAATTATGTGAAGCCAAATATTAATTTTATTATAATGATCAATCCAATTGATCCTCATAATATAATTAATATACATAGTTCTCTCTCCCTAGAGTGTACACTCCAAGTGTACCTGTGATTCTTTAAATCGGTGTCCAGTCGCTCAATGTGTACGAACCCGTGGGCCCATCTTTATGTTGGCAGCGGGCCTTTGGCTCGCAGACTGCAGTTGGGCTCTAGCAAGCCACTGCAGCCCCCAATTAAGATGGAGATGGCAGTCTAACTGATATCATAACCCTGTAGTTTAAACTTGTACATCCCATGTCATTGATATCGGTATCCAACACAGAGGCATGGATTGATCACCCTCTTTTGTGTTCGGACATTAACTTGATCCCGAATGTACTGATGCTCACAAACAAGTACCAACTTGTTTGGGTGTGGCCACACTCTTATCAGTCACATTCATCAAGAGGCCGGTGATATTTTCTCAGTTGGTTACTGAGTGACAAATCCCTTCTGCATATCCATAGTGTTACCATGTTCAGTGACATACCCGAAAGCACCCATACTTGGCACCCTATTACAGGCCCTTTAGGCGTACCCCTAAGTATGCGACTTCACATGTAACACCATCATATGGTCAGGTCAAAGGATCCATACAAGTACTACATGAGAATCCATTGTGATACCATGCCATGTGGATTACTCGTTTAGTGGATCTATCCAGTACCATGCTCCCGGCATGTACCCATTAACTTGGTTGACATTCCATGTCCAATGACCGGTAAGACACCGCCATACAACCAGGTTAATGATAGTCTGTTGTTCCATTCATTCCCATGACTGGAACAGACTACGGATCTATTTATGGTCATATCGTTAACCCTATCCATGGTCTTACTGCTAAGTGCATGACACTAGTCGTCATGGATATAGATATGTCCATTGGATACTTCATTTACTATACTGCACAAGATAAATATAATAAATGAATTGATGCCTTTATTAATGACACAAATGAGTACAACACATAAATCCAATAAATGTATAGTAGAAATACAAGGACCAATGCCTCGGGACTAGGGCATTTCCAACATATTCTTGTTCTTGCTTCAAGGGAGGGACCCTCTCTTTTTATTATTTTTTGGTTTAATTTCTTGGCCAGCTATTTTACTTGCAATCTAATAAATTGTTTCAATGAATCGTATCCGTGATCGATTCATTGAGTTAGAACACTAAAGGAAACAAAGGTTTAAACTTAAATTGATATCGCTAAGAATTGATTGGTTTAGATTAGGCTTCTCTAGTTTCTAATGCTTTCGGTAAATTAAATTCTGGCCGCTAAGGAAGGGTTGTTTATCGATTAGGTAGTTGTTTGAGCCGTGCTAAGCAATCACATGTTAGGAGAAGTTGGTTCGTATGCGCGAAGCTACGAACTATAACTAATCTGGAATGATTAAATTTTATCCTTGTACAATCTATGATCAATCTCGAATTATTCCAAGTCGAAGAATTACCTTAGGTAGGGGTTTCACTTATTTGATTTTTATTCATTCTTTGGTCTTAATTCAATTACTTTAAAATTTATAATTATTAGCACTTAATTCTTTGTCATTCGAAAAATCATCAATCCCCCCCTTTAATTTATTTATGTTTGTTCTTACTGGATCATTAACGAATTAAATCAATTGATAGCTCTCCAGGGTTCGACCTCGATTTACCACTACGCTACTGTTATTGTTATAAGGTGAAACGAGTTTATAAATTATGTTTTTGGTGGAATCGACAACCGACCCGAGCCAACCAAATATTAACTTTTATTATTATGATCAATCCAATTGATCTTTATAATATAATTAATATATACCTCTCTCTCCAGAGTGTATACTCTAAGTATACATGTGATTCCTTAAGTCGGTGTTCAATCGTTCAATGTGTACGATCCCGTGGGCCCATCTTTATGTTGGCAGTGGGCTTGTGGCCCACAGACTGTAGTTGGGCTCTAGCAAGCCACTGCAACCCCCAATCAAGATGGAGATGGCAGTCTAACTGTTATCATAACCCTATAGTTTGAACTTGTATATCCTATGTCATTGATATCGGTGTCCAACACAGAGGCATGGATTGATCACCCTCTTTTGTGTCCGGACATTAACTTGATCCCGAATGCACTGAAGCTCACAAACAAGTTCCAACTCATTTGGGTGTGGCCACACTCTTATCAGTCACATTCATCAAGAGGCTGGTGATATCTTCTCAGTGGACTACTGAGTGACAAATCTCTTCTACACATCCATAGCATTGCCATGCTAAGTGACATACCCGAAAGCACCCATACTTAGCACCCTATTACAGGCCCTTTAGGCGTACCCCTAAGTATGCGACCTCACATGCAACACCATCATATGGTCAGGTCAAAGGATCTATACAAGTACTACACGAGAATCACTTGCGATACTATACCATGTGGATTTCTCGTTTAGTGGATCTATCCAGTACCATGCCCCTTATACATGTACCTATTAACTTGGTTGACATCCCATGTCCAATGACCGGTAAGACACCACCATATAACCAGGTTAATGATAGTCTCTTGTTCCATTCATTCCCATGACTGGAACAGACTACGGATCTATTCATGGTCATATCGTTTACCCTATCCATGGTCTTACTGCCAAGTGCATGACACTGGTCATCATGGATATGGATATGTCCATTGGATACTTCATTTAATATATTGCACAAGATAGATATAATAAATGAATTAATGCCTTTATTAATAACACAAATAAGTATAATACATAAATCCAATAAATGTATGATACAAATACAATGACCAATGCCTTGGGACTAGGGCATATCCAACAATCTCCCACTTGCACTAGTTCCAACTAGGCATGGGCCTAATCCCTATAGATCTAGTGTGACCCTTGTGCTTGGGCTGGGCCAACGCCTTGGTCAAAGGATCTGCGACATTATCCTCGGTGTCCACTCTGTGCAATGCAATGTCACCTCTCTCTGTGATCTCTCGTATAAGGTGAAACTTTCTAAGCATGTGCTTTGTGTTCTTGTGTGACTGGGGCTCCTTAGCCTGTGCAACGGCCCCATTGTTGTCACAGAAGATATCAACTGGGTCCTAGATAGTTGGCACTACTCCCAACTCAGTGATAAACTTCTTCATCCACACAGCTTCCTTAGCCACATCACACGCAGTGATGTACTCAGCTTCTGTTGTAGAGTCCGCGATGGTTGGCTGCTTTAAGCTCCTCCAGCTTACAGCACCACCGTTTAGCAAAAATACATACCCAGACTGTGACTGGTACTCATCCTGGTCAATCTGGAAGCTTGCATAAGTGTACCCAGTAACTGATAGCACTTCCTGACCACCATACACTAAGAAGCTATCCTTAGTCCGGTTAAGGTACTTAAGAATTGCCTTGACAGCTTTCCAGTGATCCTCCCCGGGATCCTGCTGGTACCGGCTCATCATACTTAGTGCAAAGGTAACATCAGGTCTCGTACATAATATGGAGTATATAATTGATCCTATAGCCGAAGCATATGGGACCAATTTCATGTTCTCCCTGTCCTCCCTTGTCTTAGGACAGTTCTTCTTACTAAGTTTCAGCCCATGGCCCATTGGCAAGAAACCTTTCTTAGCCCAGTCCATGCTGAACCTTTTCAGAACTTTGTCTATGTACGAGGCCTAACTTAGGCCCAGAAGCCGATTTGATCTATCCCTATAGATCCTGATCCCTAGGATCATCTCAGCTTTGCCTAAGTCCTTCATTGCGAAGCACTTACTCAGCCACTGCTTTACCCCTTGCAGTGTAGGTATGTCACCTCCAATGAGTAGGGTGTCGTCCACATAAAGTACCAAAAATGTGACAATGCTCCCACTTGTCCTCTTATACACACAAGGCTCATCATGATTCTGTATGAAGCGATATTCCTTTATAGCCTCATTGAATCTAAGATTCCAACTTCGGGATGCTTACTTCAGTCCTTAAATGGACCTTTGAAGCTTACATACCCTTCTCGGATACTCTGGATCGACAAAATCCTCAGGTTGTGTCATGTACACATCCTCGAGTAGCTTTCCATTAAGGAAAGCGGTTTTGACATCCATTTGCCAGACTTCATAGTCGTACCATGCGGCTATGGCTAGCAAGATCCTGATGGATTTGAGCATGGCTACTGGTGAGAAAGCTTTATCATAGTCTATTTCATGGACTTGTCTGAAACCTTTTGTAACCAGACACCCCTTGAAGGTATTGTCGGCCTTTAACTTATAGCACCACTTGCAACCTATTACCTTAGCACCCGGAGGTGGATCAACCAAGTTCCAAACTTAGTTATTGTACATAGATTGCATCTCTACCTCCATGGCTTTGTGCCAATTCGCAGACTGTGGGCTTGCTATAGCCTCCTGGTAGGTTTTGGGTTCTTCCTCATCCCAGATGAGAAGAGTTTAATCATCGGTGATAAGGAAACCATACCTCTCCGGTTCCCGATGATCCCTACCAAACATTTTAGGTCCTTGTACGGCCTGGGTCGGTGCTTCCTCCTATGGAAGCTCCACCTGGGCCTCCGAGTTATCCTCTTCAGGAGCTTGTGGACCTTGAACTTCCCTGAGTTCAACATTGCTCCCACTGTCTTTCTTGGAAAGGAACTCCTTTTCTAGAAAGACCCCTTCCTTGCCACGAACAACTTGTTCTCGGTGGGTTTTTAGAAGTAATACCCTATGGTTTCCCTAGGGTAGCCCACAAACAGGCATTTATCAGTTTTGGGCTCTAGCTTGCCACTAGTCAATTTTTTGACATGTGCTTCACATCCCCAAATCCTTAGGAAAGCAACATTGGGCTCCCTGCTCGTCCATATCTGATATGGGGTCTTTTCCACTGCCTTAGTCGGAGTATTATTTAAGATAAGAGCTGCTGTCTCGAAAGCGTGTCCCCAGAAACTAATTGGGAGAGAGGCTTGACTCATCATTGAGCGGACCATGTCCAACGGGGTCCTATTCCTCCGTTCGGACACCCCATTCCATTGTGGTGTTCTGGGAGGAGTGAGCTGTGGAACTATTCCATGCTCTCTCAAATATGAGTCAAACTCTAGGCTCATATACTTACCACCTCGGTCCGACCGAAGGGTTTTGATATTTCTGCCTTGCTGGTTCTGTACCTCGTTCCTAAATTCCTTGAACCTATCAAGGCTCTCAGACTTGTGTTTCATCAGATAGACATAGCCATATCTGCTGAAATCGTCCGTGAACGTGACGAAGTACAGGTGCCCACCTCTGGTCGCTGCGCTCATGGGTCCACATACATCTGAATGTATTAGGTCCAATAAGCCAGTGGCCCTTTCAGCCTTCTTGCTAAAAGGCGCCTTAGTCATCTTGCCTCGTAAACATGATTCACATGTATCAATTGACTCCAAGTCAAATGACCCTATGACTCCAGCTTTGTGAAGTCTAGCTATGCGCTTCTCATTTATGTGGCCGAGACGACAATGCCATAGGTAGACAGGATTAAGTTCATTAGGCTTAACCCTTTTTGTGTTTATGTTATAGACATGATTGGTTTCATTTAAGTCCAGGATATACAGGCCATTATTTAATAGAGCATCTCTATAAAATAATCACTCTCTAGATATGGAAATTATACCATTAGAAATAGTAAAATAAAATCCAGAAATATCCAACATAGAAACTGAAATAATATTTATGCATATAGCAGGTACAAAATAACATTGTTCTAAAATTAAAACCAATCCACTAGGCATCACAAGGTGGTATTCGCCAATCTCTATAGCAGCAACCCTTGCTCCATTTCCGACCCACAAGTCCACCTCTCCCGACCCCAGTGACCTTCTGTTCTTAAGTCCCTGCACATTGCAACAAATGTGAGAACCACATCCAGTATCCAATACCCAGGATGTTGAAATAGTAAGGTTAATGTCTATAACATAAATACCTGAAGAGGACGCACCTTGACCCCTTCTTTGCTCTCCCATCAGCTTGGGACACGATATCTTCCAATGGCCTGCCTGTCTACACCCGAAACAGACATCCTCAGGACCTGCCTTTTGCTGGGCCTTGGGTTGGGCTTTGGCCTTCTTAGCCTTGGCCTTCTTGGCCTTGGCCTTAGCCTTTTCCTTAGCCTTACCCTTGGCAACAGGAGGGTTCCCCTTGTTGACCAGCTGTAAGCGCCGGAATTTTACTAAAAAGAAAAAAAAAAGAGTATAGTCGTACGACTGTCACTACAGTCATACGACTGTAACCATACTACAGTCATATGACTGTAGGTCGTGGCAGGTGAGCCAACACATACCTCAAAAGCTGAAAATACAGAAGAAAACGAGGGGAGACAGAAAGGAGAGGAGAAAAAGAAAAAAGAAGAAAAAGAAAGGAAAAGAGAAGAGAAGAGAAAATCAAAAAGAAAAGGAGGAACTCATCATCAGAATCCCTCAGCATTTGGAAATCTCTGAATCCAAACCTCAAACCCTAACTCAAAGAGAAAAGTCCAGAATTTAGTGGATTGGAGCGACGCCAGGGGTCAAACCTACGGTGGACGCACGCCAAATATGTATACACTCCTTTTCCCTTCTCTTTTACAAGCTTTCTGGGTGATTGGTGTGGTTTTGTGCCGTTTTTATTCGTTTTTTCTGCATTTCTATTTCTGGAGATCAAGAACAGTCGTGCGACAGTTCTTGAGTTGATGAACAGTCGTATGACTATAGTTACAATCATACGAGTGTTCTTGATTTCCAGCGTTTTCTTCCCAGTTTTCTTCAAATAAAGTTTTTGCGAAATTTTGGCTCTGCGCCACTTACAGTCGTACGACTGTAGTTACAGTCGTACGACTGTAGTTACAGTCGAACGACTGTAACGTGGTTTCCAGAACCAGAATTCCCGTTTTTTACCCCAAAATTTTCCAAAAATCATAAAAAATTAGAAAATCCCAAAAATGAATTTTGTTGTGTGCATTCACGACTATAGATTCAATTTCCAGTAAAATTGCAGTTAGAGAAATTCAACGACGGAGACCCGGTTCTCTCGAAAACCGACCCACTTAATATGTAAAAATGCATGTAAACCGGAAAAATTGTTTTCAAAATGATTTTCCCACAAAAACCAAAATACAGGGACGTTTCAAAATGTTTTCCAGGTCTAATCGGGCCGGCTAGCGAAGCCAACCCGGTTATCCCCTAAATGCATGCCCCCAATACTTGATTTCCCAATTCTGTCTATTTGAGTCCAATTTGTGGTGTGCTGTATGTTGGGAATTAATCGGAAAAAAACAAATACGCAGCGGAAAGAAAAACGGATTAATCCCCACCAAGGACCCATGTACATTGCATTGAATTGGAAGGAGGGTTAAAGAATTACCTTAATTCTTTGTAGGTTTTGAATCAAAAGGAACCAAGATAGCTTCCCTCTACGGTTGATCCACACGGAGCAATTCATTCACCGCGTGCTAGCGCCGGGATTGAAGAACGATTCTTCGAACGAGACAGAGAAAGCGAAAAACAGATTTTTCCTTGGAGTTTTGTTGAGAATTTCGGCTGGCTTTTTCTTAGAAGGGGCTGCCGAAAATCTGCTCATATGTGTAGGCTAGGGTTAGAGATTTTAGGTTATAAAACTTCCTTTTATATCCATTAAACTTAATTATAATTATAACTTAATACCCTTATTAGTTATAATTATAAATTAACCCACACAACTTAATATTAATTCTCAATTAATATTAAATCAATTCCATTCTCCATCATACACATATGTATATTTGATATTATAATTAATTATATCTCTATATAATTGAATTATAATATGTAGCATACTTTATGCAATATTAATCATATTAATATTTATATATACATATATATATAAAAATATATATATATATCATTATATATATATTTATTCTCTTTCTCATTCATAAATTATTATCCAATAATAATTTATACCCGAAAAGATGAACTTCATTTTGCTCTTTGTGTGTGACCCCATAGGTTCATGTTAATTGGCAATAAGGAGATTACCATAATATCCTTATAAGTCATAAGCGGACTCTAGCAAGCCTTTATGACTACCCAATTAATATGATTGGAATGATCCAATACCTATTTATAGAATGTCATATTCCCTTTTGTCTCTTTGATATCATGATTAATCATAAGACATGGTACACTTGTCAATCTTATATAATTAATCATATGCTTTCTCGATCTCAAAGTAAACTGTTTAGACAAATTAATTAATACTCTTATCAATTATTTGAGCATGGCCATGCATTTAACAGTCTTACTTATCGAGGGGCCCAGTGATATCGCTCTCTTGTTAGAGAGGGACAAAATCCCATATCTGTCACTCACATCCCAAAGCATGAGTCATATTGTACCCAACCACAGCCTTTATAACTACTCTGTTACAAGCAGCGTTTGACTGCGTCAAAGCACAACATGAATTCATCCCGGAATCCATGGTGACCTCAGGTCAAAGGAATCAGCTGATGACACTACTATAATCAAGATCAGTTGTGACACGTGACCATGAACTTGATCTCATAATGGGTCTCCAGCAACATGTTCTCTAACATATTGCCCGTGAGTATAATCTGTATCTGTATACACTATATTCATCTTATGAATATCCATTATCACTCACACTAGTCTTAGTTTGTTATTATTCCCATAATAACAATCGACTAGGGAAATTTAGAATTACACAATTAATTCATGGATACATTATCATAAATACTAACATACAAATATATATGATAAAATAAGTCTTTATTAATGACTTAAGAAGATTGTTTACATAATCCAACATTGGCTTAGGGCACAATCTCTAACAATCTCCCACTTGCCCTAAGTCCAATCTCAAATGTATCTAATACCCATGGACCTAGCATGACCATCATGAACAGCTTGTGAAAGAGCTTTTGTTAGTGGATCAGCAACATTGTCTTCAGACGCAACTTTGCATATCTTCACATCTCCTCTTGAGATGACTTCTCTTATGTAGTGAAAACGCCGAAGTATATGTTTGGATTTCTGTGACACACTAGGTTCCTTAGCAAGTGATATTGCCCCATTATTGTCACACAAGAGGCTCACAGGATTCACTATGCTAGGAACGACACCAAGTTCTTCGATGAACTTCTTGATCCAAACAGCCTCTTGGGCTGCATCTGATGCAGCAATATACTCAGCTTCTGTTGTAGATGCAGCTATCGTGCTTTGCTTAGAACTCTTCCAACTTATCGCACCTCCATTCAGAATGAACACATACCCAGACTGTGACTGCATCTGATCTTGATCAGTTTGGAAACTTGCATCCGTGTAACCATTTACAACAAGATCTTCGTCCGAGCCTCCATATATCAAGAATGTATCTTTAGTTCTTCTCAAGTACTTAAGAATACTCTTGACAGCAGTCCAGTGACTATCACCTGGATCAGACTGATATCTACTTGTCATGCTCAAAGCAAAAGAGACATCTGGCCGAGTACATACCATGGCATACATGATAGATCCTATAGCTGATGCATAAGGAATCTTATCCATGTGTTGACGTTCTTCAACTGTCATAGGACATTGCTTACGACTAAGCTTTATCCCTTGCCCAATAGGAACATTTCCTTTCTTAGATTGATCCATACTGAACCTTTTCAGTATTTTATCAATGTATGTACTCTGGCTCAGGCCTATCAATCTCTTAGATCTATCTCTATAGATCTTTATTCCAAGAATATAGGCTGCCTCACCCAAGTCTTTCATAGAAAAACACTTTCCTAGCCAAGATTTTATTTCTTGCAAGGTAGGAATGTGATTTCCTATTAACAATATGTCATCGACATATAGAACTAGGAAAATTATATTGCTCCCACTGAACTTCTTGTACACACAAGGCTCATCTTCATTTTTGATGAAGCCAAACTTTTTGACCGATTCATCAAAACAATGATTCCAACTTCTTGATGCTTGCTTCAAACCATAAATGGCCTTTTGAAGCTTGCATACTTTATCAGGATTCTTTGGATCGACAAAACCTTCAGGCTGTGTCATGTACACATCCTCAACAAGGTTTCCATTTAGGAAAGCTGTTTTGACATCCATTTGCCATATCTCATAGTCATAATATGCTGCTATGGCAACAAGAATTCTGATGGACTTGATCATAGCTACTGGAGAAAAGGTTTCGTCATAGTCTATACCATGAATTTGTCGGTAACCTTTTGCCACTAACCTTGCTTTATAAGTCTGAATATTCCCATCCATGTCCGTTTTCAACTTGAAAACCCATTTGTGCCCTATTGCTTTAGCACCCTTTGGGAGATCAACCAAAGTCCATACTTTGTTGTCGTCCATGGATTGAATTTCTGACTTCATAGCATCAAGCCATTTTTCAGATTCTGAATTAGAGACAGCTTCCATGTACGTGGAAGGTTCATTCTCTTCTAACAGAATCAGATCATTTTCATTCGTGACGAGAAATCCATATCTCTCGGGCTCATGACGAACTCTACTTGATCTACGTTGGACTTGTGTTACTGGTTCTGACTCAACAACTTCTTGTGAATCAGGTTGTTCCATTTGAAACTCACTTTCAACTTGGTTATCCATATTTTCTTGTAGGTGTACTTTACTCCCACTGATTCCTTTGGAAATAAACTCTTTTTCCAGGAATGTACCACCCTTAGCAACAAACACTTTGTTTTCACTAGGATTGTAAAAGAAATAACCTTTAGTTTCTTTTGGATAACCAACAAAATTGCATTTCACAGATTTTGGTGATAACTTATCCGAAATCAAATATTTCACATAGGCTTCGCATCCCCAAATCTTGAGAAAAGACAAATTTGGTTTCTTACCAATCCATATCTCATATGGTGTCTTTTCAACTGCTTTTGATGGAACTCGGTTCAGTGTGAATGCCGCTGTTTCAAGTGCATATCCCCAAAAGGATAGAGGAAGATTTGTTTGACTCATCATAGACCGAACCATATCCAATAAAGTTCGGTTCCTCCTCTCAGACACACCATTCCACTGTGGTGTACCAGGAGGAGTTAATTGTGAGACAATCCCACAATTTCTAAGATGATCGTCGAACTCTTGGCTCAAATATTCACCACCTCGATCAGATCTAAGTGCTTTAATTGTCTTGCCAAGTTGGTTTTGTACTTCATTTTGGAAGGCTTTGAACATTTCAAAGGATTCCGACTTATGCTTCATTAGATATAGATAACCATATCTACTGAAGTCATCAGTGAACGTAATGAAGTATTGAAAACCACCTCTAGCAGTTGTGCTCATAGGCCCACATACATCTGTATGTATGAGTTCTAATAAGTCACTAGCCCTTTCACTGTGACCAGTAAAAGGACTCTTGATCATCTTACCCATTAAACAAGACTCGCAAGTGTCATATGTTTCAAAAACATCTAGACCCAAAATTCCATCTTTATGGAGTTTTGAAATGCGTTTCTCATTAATGTGTCCTAGACGACAGTGCCAGAGATAAGTAGGATTCACAATATTTGTTCTTATCCTTTTGGTATTTATGTTATATACATGCTCATCATAACCTTCACTAAGGTTCAACAAATAAAGACCATCATGTAAATCCGCATTTGCATAAAACAAGTCTTTATTGAAAAGCAATAAGTGATTATTCTCAATAACACATTTAAATCCTTCCTTGTCCAAACATGAAATAGAAATGATGTTCCTAGACAAATTAGGAACAAAATAACAATTATTCAAAAGGAGAACAAGTCCACTTGGCAACTTGAGCTCGTAGCGACCGACTTCATAAGCAGCAACTCTAGCTCCATTCGCCACATGGAATTCTACCTCGCCCTTCTTGAGCTTTCTACTTCCTCTAAGCCCCTGCACATTCATACAAATGTGAGAACCACAACCGGTATCTAATACCCACGAAGTAGAAACAGAAGTAGAATGAAGTATTTCAATAACATGAATACCTTGATTAGCGGTCTCACCGCCTCTCTTCTTCCTCAAGTCCTCCAAATAAAGCTTGCAATTTCTGCGCCAATGACCAGGCTGATTGCAGAAATGGCATGCGCCTTCCTTTGGAGGCTTTGCCTTGGTAACAGCTTTGGGCTTCTTTGCATCCTTCCCAAACTCTTTGGGTTTGTTTGCTTTACCCCTCTTCTTCTGGATCCTACCCTTTTGCACCATATGGATCCCTTTGGAGCTTGGCTTCTCTTTTATAGTTACTTCAGCGTTTTTCAGCATCCCATGCAGTTCGCTGACCGTTTTGTCCATATCATTCATGTGATAATTCATGACAAAATGGGAGTAACTCTCGGGAAGAGAATTAAGGATCAAATCCGTTGCCAACTCAGGTCTGAGTGGCGAACCAAGCCTCTCCAACTGATCAATGTACCCTTTCATCTTCAGAACATGGGCACTAACCGAACTCCCTTCGGTCATCTTGCACCCAACCAAAGATCTCAAGGTCTCATACCTTTCCCTTCTCGCTTGCTTTTGGAACATTTCCTTAAGCTCTTGAGACATCTCATATGCCTCAAATGTTTCCAGATCCTTCTGAAGTTCCGGAATCATTGATGCGAGCATCAGGCACTGTACATCAATCTGATCATTTTGATGCTTGTGGAAAGCATCCCTTTCAGCTCTTGAAGCTGTGGTGGGTGGAGGGTTAGCGGGCAAAGGCCCATCCAGAACATATAGCTTTCGCTCTTGCTTGAGAACAATTCTCAAGTTGCGATACCAGTCTAGGTAATTTGTTCCATTCAGTTTATCCTTCTCAAGGATAGATCGAATAGAACCGGGATTGCTTGTGTTGGCCATTTATCTACAACAGAAAATATATGCAAAGTTAATTACATAAGAGAATATAGCTCCCACTAAAATTATAAAACCCTTTAAAATATTTAAGTGGGTAAAAGACCCAAAATCCATACTTAACCATAGCACTGCTTTGGCATGTCCCTATGATTAAATATAATTTCGATAGACATCACCATGTCAATTACATCATTATGTAACTCTTTTAATTTATGAGATGCATGATATCATATATCATATTTAATTTGTATGTTACTCATCTCATCCTTGCCTCGGGCTCAAACACCTTTTTGATTAACCCTTTAGTTAAACCAATTACAACACAATGAGAATCACCTTTTCTCATATTATTGCTTCGCTAAGGTCACAACATGCGTACCCGCCCTGGCGGTATACCATGATGCGAACATAGTACTTGACAAGTGTTATACGTAATTGGGTGGCAAAAATATAAACTTCATAAGTTTATTTAGGGTTTATAAATCCCGTGATTAAAATTTTATCATATACAAAACATGGCATTAATATTAAACTTTCCAAGTTAACATTAATCCTAGCATGGCATC
This sequence comes from Euphorbia tirucalli, assembly GCA_039660915.1. NCBI lineage: Eukaryota > Viridiplantae > Streptophyta > Magnoliopsida > Malpighiales > Euphorbiaceae > Euphorbia > Euphorbia tirucalli. The sequence goes on along the minus strand of CM077639.1, from coordinate 54,136,060 downwards.
CAATGTCATACATTCATCTAGCATGCATATTTCATACTAGGCATGGCATCACATGGCATCAAAATATAAAACATGCAATAGACTCGAAAAACCGTGTTATGGTATGGTTTTATCTACATTGATTTTCATAGGCCAATATGAAAATCAACAGGTCATTTCCTAGGTGGTTGCAACCATCGCATGGTCACAGCACAGCCGCACCCCTTGGATCCGTCTTCACGTCTTTGTTCCTTGGCATCATCTCATGGATTTACATATTTAACAAAATTGTATCCTATACAATTTTCTAGTAAAATAAGATTTACAAACAATAAATTGCATCCTATACAATTTATCTAGAAAATAAGATTACATAAATACAAACGACTCGCAGGCCGTATTTATAAAACTTTACATCCACCAAAACCAAAGGAAAACAAAAACATCCACAGGGTCCAAAACCATACCACAACACCATGCATAAAATTATCACAATAATTTTACATCTACAAGATTTAGGGTTCAAAAACTAAACACAATCTTATTGTATTTAAAAGAAATTGATTTGAGAAGAAAAGGTATAGAAGACAATTTCTACATTGCAGCACTAAGGGAACACGGCGTGCAAAACCGGTTTGCACGGCGTGCAACACTTGCACGCGGCCGTGTTCCTCGCTGTTGCTCAGCGCACATGAGAAATTTCCGGTTGCACGCCGTGCAAAACCAGTACACGGCGTGCAACACACATATGCACGGCGTGCAACACTTGCACGCCGGCGAGTTATGCACTGATTCTCAGCTTACGAAAACGATTTCCGACTACACGCCGTGCAAAACCAGTACACGGCGTGCAACACACGTTTGCACGGCGTGCAGTGCCTGCACGCCGGCGTGCTCTGCACTGAAAAACAATTCTGCGTCAATTTGTTCAAAACAACAATTCCCAAATCAATTCCAAACTTTATTCACAATAACAAAGAACCCTAAATCAAAAACATATAACCCTAACATGCAATTTTGATCTAATCAAAATAACAAATCCAATTCAATCAATGCACAAGTGGCTCTGATACCACTGTTGGGAATTAATCGCAAAAAAACAAATACGCAGCGGAAAGAAAAACGGATTAATCCCCACCAAGGACCCATGTACATTGCATTGAATTGGAAGGAGGGTTAAAGAATTACCTTAATTCTTTGTAGGTTTTGAATCAAAAGGAACCAAGATAGCTTCCCTCTACGGTTGATCCACACGGAGCAATTCATTCACCGCGTGCTAGCGCCGGGATTGAAGAACGATTCTTCGAACGAGACAGAGAAAGCGAAAAACAGATTTTTCCTTGGAGTTTTGTTGAGAATTTCGGCTGGCTTTTTCTTAGAAGGGGCTGCCGAAAATCTGCTCATATGTGTAGGCTAGGGTTAGAGATTTTAGGTTATAAAACTTCCTTTTATATCCATTAAACTTAATTATAATTATAACTTAATACCCTTATTAGTTATAATTATAAATTAACCCACACAACTTAATATTAATTCTCAATTAATATTAAATCAATTCCATTCTCCATCATACACATATGTATATTTGATATTATAATTAATTATATCTCTATATAATTGAATTATAATATGTAGCATACTTTATGCAATATTAATCATATTAATATTTATATATACATATATATATAAAAATATATATATATATCATTATATATATATTTATTCTCTTTCTCATTCATAAATTATTATCCAATAATAATTTATACCCGAAAAGATGAACTTCATTTTGCTCTTTGTGTGTGACCCCATAGGTTCATGTTAATTGGCAATAAGGAGATTACCATAATATCCTTATAAGTCATAAGCGGACTCTAGCAAGCCTTTATGACTACCCAATTAATATGATTGGAATGATCCAATACCTATTTATAGAATGTCATATTCCCTTTTGTCTCTTTGATATCATGATTAATCATAAGACATGGTACACTTGTCAATCTTATATAATTAATCATATGCTTTCTCGATCTCAAAGTAAACTGTTTAGACAAATTAATTAATACTCTTATCAATTATTTGAGCATGGCCATGCATTTAACAGTCTTACTTATCGAGGGGCCCAGTGATATCGCTCTCTTGTTAGAGAGGGACAAAATCCCATATCTGTCACTCACATCCCAAAGCATGAGTCATATTGTACCCAACCACAGCCTTTATAACTACTCTGTTACAAGCAGCGTTTGACTGCGTCAAAGCACAACATGAATTCATCCCGGAATCCATGGTGACCTCAGGTCAAAGGAATCAGCTGATGACACTACTATAATCAAGATCAGTTGTGACACGTGACCATGAACTTGATCTCATAATGGGTCTCCAGCAACATGTTCTCTAACATATTGCCCGTGAGTATAATCTGTATCTGTATACACTATATTCATCTTATGAATATCCATTATCACTCACACTAGTCTTAGTTTGTTATTATTCCCATAATAACAATCGACTAGGGAAATTTAGAATTACACAATTAATTCATGGATACATTATCATAAATACTAACATACAAATATATATGATAAAATAAGTCTTTATTAATGACTTAAGAAGATTGTTTACATAATCCAACATTGGCTTAGGGCACAATCTCTAACAATCTCCCACTTGCCCTAAGTCCAATCTCAAATGTATCTAATACCCATGGACCTAGCATGACCATCATGAACAGCTTGTGAAAGAGCTTTTGTTAGTGGATCAGCAACATTGTCTTCAGACGCAACTTTGCATATCTTCACATCTCCTCTTGAGATGACTTCTCTTATGTAGTGAAAACGCCGAAGTATATGTTTGGATTTCTGTGACACACTAGGTTCCTTAGCAAGTGATATTGCCCCATTATTGTCACACAAGAGGCTCACAGGATTCACTATGCTAGGAACGACACCAAGTTCTTCGATGAACTTCTTGATCCAAACAGCCTCTTGGGCTGCATCTGATGCAGCAATATACTCAGCTTCTGTTGTAGATGCAGCTATCGTGCTTTGCTTAGAACTCTTCCAACTTATCGCACCTCCATTCAGAATGAACACATACCCAGACTGTGACTGCATCTGATCTTGATCAGTTTGGAAACTTGCATCCGTGTAACCATTTACAACAAGATCTTCGTCCGAGCCTCCATATATCAAGAATGTATCTTTAGTTCTTCTCAAGTACTTAAGAATACTCTTGACAGCAGTCCAGTGACTATCACCTGGATCAGACTGATATCTACTTGTCATGCTCAAAGCAAAAGAGACATCTGGCCGAGTACATACCATGGCATACATGATAGATCCTATAGCTGATGCATAAGGAATCTTATCCATGTGTTGACGTTCTTCAACTGTCATAGGACATTGCTTACGACTAAGCTTTATCCCTTGCCCAATAGGAACATTTCCTTTCTTAGATTGATCCATACTGAACCTTTTCAGTATTTTATCAATGTATGTACTCTGGCTCAGGCCTATCAATCTCTTAGATCTATCTCTATAGATCTTTATTCCAAGAATATAGGCTGCCTCACCCAAGTCTTTCATAGAAAAACACTTTCCTAGCCAAGATTTTATTTCTTGCAAGGTAGGAATGTGATTTCCTATTAACAATATGTCATCGACATATAGAACTAGGAAAATTATATTGCTCCCACTGAACTTCTTGTACACACAAGGCTCATCTTCATTTTTGATGAAGCCAAACTTTTTGACCGATTCATCAAAACAATGATTCCAACTTCTTGATGCTTGCTTCAAACCATAAATGGCCTTTTGAAGCTTGCATACTTTATCAGGATTCTTTGGATCGACAAAACCTTCAGGCTGTGTCATGTACACATCCTCAACAAGGTTTCCATTTAGGAAAGCTGTTTTGACATCCATTTGCCATATCTCATAGTCATAATATGCTGCTATGGCAACAAGAATTCTGATGGACTTGATCATAGCTACTGGAGAAAAGGTTTCGTCATAGTCTATACCATGAATTTGTCGGTAACCTTTTGCCACTAACCTTGCTTTATAAGTCTGAATATTCCCATCCATGTCCGTTTTCAACTTGAAAACCCATTTGTGCCCTATTGCTTTAGCACCCTTTGGGAGATCAACCAAAGTCCATACTTTGTTGTCGTCCATGGATTGAATTTCTGACTTCATAGCATCAAGCCATTTTTCAGATTCTGAATTAGAGACAGCTTCCATGTACGTGGAAGGTTCATTCTCTTCTAACAGAATCAGATCATTTTCATTCGTGACGAGAAATCCATATCTCTCGGGCTCATGACGAACTCTACTTGATCTACGTTGGACTTGTGTTACTGGTTCTGACTCAACAACTTCTTGTGAATCAGGTTGTTCCATTTGAAACTCACTTTCAACTTGGTTATCCATATTTTCTTGTAGGTGTACTTTACTCCCACTGATTCCTTTGGAAATAAACTCTTTTTCCAGGAATGTACCACCCTTAGCAACAAACACTTTGTTTTCACTAGGATTGTAAAAGAAATAACCTTTAGTTTCTTTTGGATAACCAACAAAATTGCATTTCACAGATTTTGGTGATAACTTATCCGAAATCAAATATTTCACATAGGCTTCGCATCCCCAAATCTTGAGAAAAGACAAATTTGGTTTCTTACCAATCCATATCTCATATGGTGTCTTTTCAACTGCTTTTGATGGAACTCGGTTCAGTGTGAATGCCGCTGTTTCAAGTGCATATCCCCAAAAGGATAGAGGAAGATTTGTTTGACTCATCATAGACCGAACCATATCCAATAAAGTTCGGTTCCTCCTCTCAGACACACCATTCCACTGTGGTGTACCAGGAGGAGTTAATTGTGAGACAATCCCACAATTTCTAAGATGATCGTCGAACTCTTGGCTCAAATATTCACCACCTCGATCAGATCTAAGTGCTTTAATTGTCTTGCCAAGTTGGTTTTGTACTTCATTTTGGAAGGCTTTGAACATTTCAAAGGATTCCGACTTATGCTTCATTAGATATAGATAACCATATCTACTGAAGTCATCAGTGAACGTAATGAAGTATTGAAAACCACCTCTAGCAGTTGTGCTCATAGGCCCACATACATCTGTATGTATGAGTTCTAATAAGTCACTAGCCCTTTCACTGTGACCAGTAAAAGGACTCTTGATCATCTTACCCATTAAACAAGACTCGCAAGTGTCATATGTTTCAAAAACATCTAGACCCAAAATTCCATCTTTATGGAGTTTTGAAATGCGTTTCTCATTAATGTGTCCTAGACGACAGTGCCAGAGATAAGTAGGATTCACAATATTTGTTCTTATCCTTTTGGTATTTATGTTATATACATGCTCATCATAACCTTCACTAAGGTTCAACAAATAAAGACCATCATGTAAATCCGCATTTGCATAAAACAAGTCTTTATTGAAAAGCAATAAGTGATTATTCTCAATAACACATTTAAATCCTTCCTTGTCCAAACATGAAATAGAAATGATGTTCCTAGACAAATTAGGAACAAAATAACAATTATTCAAAAGGAGAACAAGTCCACTTGGCAACTTGAGCTCGTAGCGACCGACTTCATAAGCAGCAACTCTAGCTCCATTCGCCACATGGAATTCTACCTCGCCCTTCTTGAGCTTTCTACTTCCTCTAAGCCCCTGCACATTCATACAAATGTGAGAACCACAACCGGTATCTAATACCCACGAAGTAGAAACAGAAGTAGAATGAAGTATTTCAATAACATGAATACCTTGATTAGCGGTCTCACCGCCTCTCTTCTTCCTCAAGTCCTCCAAATAAAGCTTGCAATTTCTGCGCCAATGACCAGGCTGATTGCAGAAATGGCATGCGCCTTCCTTTGGAGGCTTTGCCTTGGTAACAGCTTTGGGCTTCTTTGCATCCTTCCCAAACTCTTTGGGTTTGTTTGCTTTACCCCTCTTCTTCTGGATCCTACCCTTTTGCACCATATGGATCCCTTTGGAGCTTGGCTTCTCTTTTATAGTTACTTCAGCGTTTTTCAGCATCCCATGCAGTTCGCTGACCGTTTTGTCCATATCATTCATGTGATAATTCATGACAAAATGGGAGTAACTCTCGGGAAGAGAATTAAGGATCAAATCCGTTGCCAACTCAGGTCTGAGTGGCGAACCAAGCCTCTCCAACTGATCAATGTACCCTTTCATCTTCAGAACATGGGCACTAACCGAACTCCCTTCGGTCATCTTGCACCCAACCAAAGATCTCAAGGTCTCATACCTTTCCCTTCTCGCTTGCTTTTGGAACATTTCCTTAAGCTCTTGAGACATCTCATATGCCTCAAATGTTTCCAGATCCTTCTGAAGTTCCGGAATCATTGATGCGAGCATCAGGCACTGTACATCAATCTGATCATTTTGATGCTTGTGGAAAGCATCCCTTTCAGCTCTTGAAGCTGTGGTGGGTGGAGGGTTAGCGGGCAAAGGCCCATCCAGAACATATAGCTTTCGCTCTTGCTTGAGAACAATTCTCAAGTTGCGATACCAGTCTAGGTAATTTGTTCCATTCAGTTTATCCTTCTCAAGGATAGATCGAATAGAACCGGGATTGCTTGTGTTGGCCATTTATCTACAACAGAAAATATATGCAAAGTTAATTACATAAGAGAATATAGCTCCCACTAAAATTATAAAACCCTTTAAAATATTTAAGTGGGTAAAAGACCCAAAATCCATACTTAACCATAGCACTGCTTTGGCATGTCCCTATGATTAAATATAATTTCGGTAGACATCACCATGTCAATTACATCATTATGTAACTCTTTTAATTTATGAGATGCATGATATCATATATCATATTTAATTTGTATGTTACTCATCTCATCCTTGCCTCGGGCTCAAACACCTTTTTGATTAACCCTTTAGTTAAACCAATTACAACACAATGAGAATCACCTTTTCTCATATTATTGCTTCGCTAAGGTCACAACATGCGTACCCGCCCTGGCGGTATACCATGATGCGAACATAGTACTTGACAAGTGTTATACGTAATTGGGTGGCAAAAATATAAACTTCATAAGTTTATTTAGGGTTTATAAATCCCGTGATTAAAATTTTATCATATACAAAACATGGCATTAATATTAAACTTTCCAAGTTAACATTAATCCTAGCATGGCATCCAATGTCATACATTCATCTAGCATGCATATTTCATACTAGGCATGGCATCACATGGCATCAAAATATAAAACATGCAATAGACTCGAAAAACCGTGTTATGGTATGGTTTTATCTACATTGATTTTCATAGGCCAATATGAAAATCAACAGGTCATTTCCTAGGTGGTTGCAACCATCGCATGGTCACAGCACAGCCGCACCCCTTGGATCCGTCTTCACGTCTTTGTTCCTTGGCATCATCTCATGGATTTACATATTTAACAAAATTGTATCCTATACAATTTTCTAGTAAAATAAGATTTACAAACAATAAATTGCATCCTATACAATTTATCTAGAAAATAAGATTACATAAATACAAACGACTCGCAGGCCGTATTTATAAAACTTTACATCCACCAAAACCAAAGGAAAACAAAAACATCCACAGGGTCCAAAACCATACCACAACACCATGCATAAAATTATCACAATAATTTTACATCTACAAGATTTAGGGTTCAAAAACTAAACACAATCTTATTGTATTTAAAAGAAATTGATTTGAGAAGAAAAGGTATAGAAGACAATTTCTACATTGCAGCACTAAGGGAACACGGCGTGCAAAACCGGTTTGCACGGCGTGCAACACTTGCACGCGGCCGTGTTCCTCGCTGTTGCTCAGCGCACATGAGAAATTTCCGGTTGCACGCCGTGCAAAACCAGTACACGGCGTGCAACACACATATGCACGGCGTGCAACACTTGCACGCCGGCGAGTTATGCACTGATTCTCAGCTTACGAAAACGATTTCCGACTACACGCCGTGCAAAACCAGTACACGGCGTGCAACACACGTTTGCACGGCGTGCAGTGCCTGCACGCCGGCGTGCTCTGCACTGAAAAACAATTCTGCGTCAATTTGTTCAAAACAACAATTCCCAAATCAATTCCAAACTTTATTCACAATAACAAAGAACCCTAAATCAAAAACATATAACCCTAACATGCAATTTTGATCTAATCAAAATAACAAATCCAATTCAATCAATGCACAAGTGGCTCTGATACCACTGTTGGGAATTAATCGCAAAAAAACAAATACGCAGCGGAAAGAAAAACGGATTAATCCCCACCAAGGACCCATGTACATTGCATTGAATTGGAAGGAGGGTTAAAGAATTACCTTAATTCTTTGTAGGTTTTGAATCAAAAGGAACCAAGATAGCTTCCCTCTACGGTTGATCCACACGGAGCAATTCATTCACCGCGTGCTAGCGCCGGGATTGAAGAACGATTCTTCGAACGAGACAGAGAAAGCGAAAAACAGATTTTTCCTTGGAGTTTTGTTGAGAATTTCGGCTGGCTTTTTCTTAGAAGGGGCTGCCGAAAATCTGCTCATATGTGTAGGCTAGGGTTAGAGATTTTAGGTTATAAAACTTCCTTTTATATCCATTAAACTTAATTATAATTATAACTTAATACCCTTATTAGTTATAATTATAAATTAACCCACACAACTTAATATTAATTCTCAATTAATATTAAATCAATTCCATTCTCCATCATACACATATGTATATTTGATATTATAATTAATTATATCTCTATATAATTGAATTATAATATGTAGCATACTTTATGCAATATTAATCATATTAATATTTATATATACATATATATATAAAAATATATATATATATCATTATATATATATTTATTCTCTTTCTCATTCATAAATTATTATCCAATAATAATTTATACCCGAAAAGATGAACTTCATTTTGCTCTTTGTGTGTGACCCCATAGGTTCATGTTAATTGGCAATAAGGAGATTACCATAATATCCTTATAAGTCATAAGCGGACTCTAGCAAGCCTTTATGACTACCCAATTAATATGATTGGAATGATCCAATACCTATTTATAGAATGTCATATTCCCTTTTGTCTCTTTGATATCATGATTAATCATAAGACATGGTACACTTGTCAATCTTATATAATTAATCATATGCTTTCTCGATCTCAAAGTAAACTGTTTAGATAAATTAATTGATACTCTTATCAATTATTTGAGCATGGCCATGCATTTAACAGTTTTACTTATAGAGGGGCCCAGTGATATCGCTCTCTTGTTAGAGAGGGACAAAATCCCATATCTGTCACTCACATCCCAAAGCATGAGTCATATTGTACCCAACCACAGCCTTTATAACTACTCTGTTACAAGCAGCGTTTGACTGCGTCAAAGCACAACATGAATTCATCCCGGAATCCATGGTGACCTCAGGTCAAAGGAATCAGCTGATGACACTACTATAATCAAGATCAGTTGTGACACGTGACCATGAACTTGATCTCATAGTGGGTCTCCAGCAACATGTTCTCTAACATATTGCCCGTGAGTATAATCTGTATCTGTATACACTATATTCATCTTATGAATATCCATTATCACTCACACTAGTCTTAGTTTGTTATTATTCCCATAATAACAATCGACTAGGGAAATTTAGAATTACACAATTAATTCATGGATACATTATCATAAATACTAACATACAAATATATATGATAAAATAAGTCTTTATTAATGACTTAAGAAGATTGTTTACATAATCCAACATTGGCTTAGGGCACAATCTCTAACACTGTATATATTGTGCTAACCCTCTGTTTTGCAGATTTTAATTTCTTTTATTTTTATTTTTGATGTATTTAATAGAACTAATCGTGTATCCTAGGCGATTGTATTTTTAGATAAATCGTGTATTCTAGGCGATTGTATAAGTGAGGCGAGAGTTTTTATTTTTCCATTCAATTTGGTTGTAAGCCAATTAATATTTATTTCTTTTCCTTATTTTTGTATTAAATATTTGTATGCGCGCTGTATGCCTTATATTCAATAAAATTGACTTTAGATTTTGAAATACCATTTGAGAACATTGGCAATATTTATTTTAATTAGACACGAAATAAGGGACTTGTCCGGACCCGAATCTCTGGATAGTGTAGTGGCCGTTCATCCGGTTCAGCTACATTATAAATTTCCCGGTTGAGCTGAGCCGGGTGGCGACTCTGCAATATTCATCGAGACTTAGGTCTCGGTTCTTTTATGCATTAATTCCATTTATTTTCCAAAACGCGAATTCCCATTTATAAAAACCCCACGCGAGGGAGGGGCCCACCAGAGATCGTGGTGCCCCTTTCCGAAAGGGAGTCTCGCGTCCCGTCGAAAACGCGTCGTCCGCTCACAGTGGTGACTCCGCTAGGGAAGAGTCTTTAAAAAGTTTTCTTAAAAACTTAAAAGAATTTGACAAGCCCTGCAAAGTGTCTAATTAAAATAAGGTGGATGATTCTCGATTGGTATTTCATTTTGCATCTTTAGCTAGACATGCTTGCATTAGATTTAGTATCCATTTATAGCCCAGTGGATTGTTGAAGTGTCGCCTTTGTTCCTCATGGTCTTAGGGGCACGGATACGAAACACCACTCATAGCCTCGTACGAACTCCTTCGTTCGGACCCTTGAGTGGGGAGAAGTGAGGAGTATATTCTGCTATGGGAACCTTCATTTTTAACCCGACTTGGTCTGAACCCATATAGGCAGCCCTAGTTGGATTCCCTTAGGATACCAAAATAATTGTGTGAATAATAATAAAATCACGCCTTCATTACCCCCGGTTGGTGATCGAAGTGAACCCCACCTAGGACTCGATTAGAAATTTTTGAGACCGACCACGTTGGAGAAATAAGGTTGGAAGAATTCGCTTCATGTGCTATGTGTTACACGTCTTTCGACATTTCACTCCACACCATAATTCACATTTATCATACATATGACATTTTGCATACATCGAATATTTTGTGTGATACTAACCCACATTTTTATGTAGCCATTTGTATTTTATTTTCATATGAAATCATTAAATCACTCGCTTGCCATTCATACTAACCATTTCTTTTTCAGCCATAACATTGTATTTGCGTGATTAGCATTTTTCACATAGCATACATAACACCATTTTGTATGTCATGCATCCTAACCACGTTTTTGTGCAGCCATTTGCATTTTGTATGTCATAAGCATTCACGACATATCACCTAAATTAAATTAGGGGCATTCCAAGGACGCCCACCATGATCATATCATTCCATCATATATCGGGTATCCTAAAATACCCGTGTTTTGCCAATGCACCGGATTGCCTTCGGCCATTCCACCAAATCATTTCATTCAATAGAGACCACAATGGTTCTAGTTATATTTCCGTGTGACAATTCACAAGAGACGTTTCATGACATCATGCTCATTTATCATAAATATCATACCATACTGTGATCCACATCGGATTACTTCATGACATTACTACATTATTCAAGGTGCTCCCCGAGTGCCGGGTTAGTATACATGTAGGAGCATTCAATAGCATTACCAAATCATAAAAGGTGTTCCCCGAACACCAAATTTCTGTCCGTGTCTCCTATGGCACATGACTTTCTTACAACATCATTTCATTTCATATGCTCAAAAGCATCAAAACTCTGTCCATGGGCCGGTCCCATGTGACCACTTCATATCATCTCATAGACCTACAAAGCATCGAAATTCGTCCGTGTGTCAGTACACATGCGACCATTTCACAAAATTCATTAGGTGCCCCAAAAGCACCGAACCTTCATCCGTGTGGTGGCCCATACGTGGCATTTTTTTGCAAAGCATTGGGTGTTCTTGGAATGTCCAAAGTAAAAAATAATAATAATAATAAAAATAATAAAATAAAAACAAAGGGATCATCCTCATTAACTCATATTGTACATCTCATCCGTCCATCAAACATTCAAGCACTCCACAATGTTCGAGCACTCCAGGAACACCGAGTACTTTACAGCATGCACTAAGTCATTTAAGTGTTCTAGAAATGCTAGAACTTCATCAAGCCCTTTAGGCCTTCCATAATCATTAGAAATCCTATCCTTGCGTCCCGTGCACCCAAATACCAAAATCTCTCCCTGTGTAAGACAAGCTCTACACGTACCGCTCCAAATCTTCCCGTGCAAGACAAGCTCTGCACGTACCGCAGCAAGCTCTGCACATTTCCTCCTCGTGTAAGACTAAGCTCTACACGTATCGTTCCATATATCTTTCTGTACAGGACAAGCTTTGCACATTTCCTCCCCGTGTAAGACTAAGCTCTACATGTATCGTTCCATATATCTTTCTGTGCAGGACAAGCTCTGCACATTTCCTCCCCGTGTAAGACTAAGCTCTACACGTATCGTTCCATATATCTTTCTGTGCAAGACAAGCTCTGCACATTTCCTCCCTGTGTAAGACTAAGTTCTACACGTATCGTTCTAAATCTTTCTGTGCAAGATAAGCTCTGCACGTACCGCTTTAAACTCTATCCTTCCTCTCCGTGTAAGACTAAGTTCTACATGTGTCATTCCAAATCTCCCCGTGCAAGATAAGCTCTGCACATACCGCTTTAAACTCTATCCTTCCTCCCCGTGTAAGACTAAGCTCTACACGTGTCATTCCAAATCTCCCCGTGCAAGATAAGCTCTGCACGTACCGCTTTAAACTCTATCCTTCCTCCCCGTGTAAGACTAACGTGTAAGACTAAGTTCTACACGTGTCATTCCAAATCTCCCCGTGCAAGATAAGCTCTGCACGTACCGCTTTAAACTCTATCCTTCCTCTATGTGTAAGACTAGGTTCTACACGTGTCATTCCAAATCTCCCCATGCAAGATAAGCTCTACACGTACCGCTTTAAACTCTATCCTTCCTCCCCGTGTAAGACTAAGTTCTACACGTGTCGTTCCAAATCTCTTCCCGTGTAACACGTATCGCTCTAAACATTAAACCTTCCCCCGTGTAAGACACGCTCTACACGTACCGCTCTAAACATTAAATCTCTTCCCGTGTAAGACACGCTCTACACATACCGCTCTAAACACTAAATCTCTTCCCGTGTAAGACACGCTCTACACGTATCGCTCTAAACATCTCCTTCCCCCGTGTAAGACACGCTCTACACGTATCACTCTAAACATTAAACCTTCCCCCGTGTAAGACACGCTCTACACGTACTGCTCTAAACACTAAACCTTCCCCCGTGTAAGACACCCTCTACACATACCGCTTTAAAAACTACATCTCCTTCCCCCATGTAAGACACGCTCTACACGTATCTCTCTAAACACTGAACCTTCCCCCGTGTAAGACATGCTCCATACGTACCGCTTTAAACACTAAACCTCTTCCCGTATAAGACACGCTCTACACGTATCGCTCTAAACACTAAACCACTTCCCAAGTAAGACATGCTCTACACGTATCGCTTTAAACATTAAACCTCTTCCCGTGTAAGACACGCTCTACACGTACCGCTTTAAACACTACATCTCTTCCCCGTGTAAGATCTGCTCTACACATACCGTTTCAAATGCTGACTCTCCTCCCGTGTAAGATTCGCTCTACACGTAAGCCCTTCGCAAGTATCACCTTGCTTCGATCCGTGGACACCCTATGTGTCATTATATCCATGTGGTGTATATTTATATGCCACGCTATACTTCAGCATATAGCTTCATCAACATTCATTGCATTTTGCACGCCTCCATTTTTGTCTTTGTGTGCACTTGACTAGCATAGGATTGCATAACATGACATGGCATTATATGACATCATCATTCATGCACGCATGCATCACATCATGCGTTCATACCTACATCATCCCTTGACTTGGTATTCTCCGTGCGCATGCCCTAGTCAGTGATAACAAATGTTCTTATTAGGGGAGAAAAGGAAGGAGTCTTGAGAATGGCTGGCCCAATGAACTTCAAAAGCGTAATAGATGTCGTGGATGATTATGCTGCCTCATCGCGATTCCGAAAGGCGGTCAGGGAAGAGGCAGCGGCAATGTTGAAGGAAATGCTAGGAGGTGATTTGGACAAGGTGGAAAAGCTGACAACAAGGTGCTCTGAATTGGAGGCACGTGTGATTGAGCTTGAGGGAGTAATAAGAGGGCTGACCGGTGAAGCAGAATCGAAGGCCCCCCTCAAAGCCAACACTGACCTTGTTCCGCGACCAACCAGGAGTCCACTACCCGAGGGTGACGGAAAGGGCATATCCCCGTGGCCTTTCTCACTGAGCCAATTATTTGCCAAATGTAGAAAAGAGGGGCTACTGCAGAGCGTCAAGCCGTATGTGGAGCCGGCACCGGATCAAAAGAACAACTTCTGCACCTATCATGTGGTGACGGGTCACCGAACCAATGCTTGCTATATTTTAAGGAAGGAGATCCGGAAGTTAGTTGATGAGGGAAGATTAAAGGTGCCATCCACTACTAATCAGCAACTAGGGGCTAGCAGGGAGACTGGCCAAGAAATTCCTCAAACCTCCCGGGGAGAAGAATATGATGAAGAACTCCTAAGCCTGATTTGATGAAAGTGGGGCAGTGACATTGAAGCAGGGGCAATGACCGGATAAGGAATAGTTGGGCGCTGTGAGATCAATACCTTTAGAGGTTCCTTCCCGTAGGGAAATCATTTTGTTTGTAAAGTGTATTGAACTCATTTTGAATGCAATGCATCTTGTTATTTTTCTTACTTGTGTGGTGATTACATGTATATGGCATTAAGCATGCATTTGATCATCTGAAACGACATGTCCATCTCGCATAATATTAAAATGCATGACATCAATCTGAGTCTTACAGGGAATTTACAAGTGAACCTGACTTCGGTTAAGCCCTTTTCTTCAAAAAAAAAAAAAGAAGAAGAAAGAGAAAAGTCTGCCAAGCAACCAATGGGATGGTACCATTTCCATCGAATCAATCACCAATCTAGATCAGTGATCCCTACAAACCACGATCCAAAAATGATGTTGGTCTTGCCCTAAAAGTTTCGACTTGAACAGCCCACAATACACCCAAACCATTCCAAGCCAGGGACCATCACCAAATTTCAGAGCCGATCCCCAAGATGAGGCTTTGAGCCTAATTCATGCTTGAAAAAAGCATCTCACATCAAAAACCAAATCCATCAAAAAGCATCAAGCCCTAAAAATCCAAATGACCTTCGCCACCCACCATGCTGTAAAACTCTGAAGCAGACATTAGTTTTAGTGCATGTATAGTCTTGTTTGTGTGGCATTCATGTGCATATGACATTACACATGCATTGTTCATCCAAAAATACATATCAAACACGCATGACATACATGGATCTGAATGCAGCAGGAAAATCAACAGATGGCTGTGGTTTGGATTTAGCTTCTTCGAAAAAAAAAAGAGAAGAAACGAGCACCGATGGAAGACCTCAGCTCTCTCTTACAGTCAAATTTCTGCTCCTGGCCTAAAGTTATGCTCTCTTCAATCATAGAGTCAAACTCTATTGAGTGCTTAATGAATCTGGGGGCGACCCACCTATTGCATGAAATACCAGGGTCAATGAGTTAAGACAATGGAGATAAGTACGTTGTTGCCTGTTCTGAAAAGTTAACTTCATGTGGTGACAGAGAAGATCGGTGTCTTTACCCAAAGCAATTCCCTTTTCATTCTCCTCTCTGTCTTCTCCTTTTGCCTTCAACACCTTTGTCTTCCCTTTATTGCCTTTCCCTCACTTTCATCTTCTATCTTTCATCTTCTCTCTGGAACTTGAACCGATCCTGTGAAGCCTTATTTTCTACCTTCAATGGCTTCTAACGAGAATTTGAACCCTAATGCTACTCCATATCATTTTGTTCCGCACTATCTCATCAGCGGAAGAGCATCGGAGCAGGTGGTTATGGCACCGTTTCAATCCGTCTTCGTTTATCATCAACCTGTACCGAATTGGGGGATACCCTTTTAGTCCCATGCCATTTCTCTTCAATCTAAACTCCCAGACTAATTATTTGGTAACCTCAGATAGTGGGAAGGGTTTTGATTTGATGATAGATAGAGGATTTGGATATGAGTCTGCTTTAAATGAGTTCAACACTGCTGAAAAAGGGGGAAAATGAAATATATAGCTCCGAGATTCCAGAGTAAGAAGAAAATAGTTTCTGTAGGTGAAAAGGAACAATGGTGGTTGCCCAAGAAATTGACTATTGAAGAGACCAAGCTGAACAAAAAGAGATTGAAGCTAATCTTGGTGGAAAAATAAGCCTGATGATCAGAGATCTACCAAATCAGTTTCAAGGACATAACCTGCTGTAAATTCTGGACAAGCATTGTCTGGAGGAAAACAAGAATGAGTCCAAAGGGAAGTCTGCTTATGATCTCCTCTATTTGCCTATGGATTTCAAGACTGGAGGAAATTTTGGTTATGCATCTGTGAACTTCACCAACAGCGTTGGGGCAACTAGACTTTACAAAGCTTTCAACAATCATGAAGGGGACGATACCATCAACAGAAAAGGTTACAAAGTCTGTTGTACTCATATTCAAAGGGAAAGTTGCATTTGCCAACCATTTCAAGAATTCAGTCTTCGGGAGCCGTGCTTAAACTGAAATCTGGGGTGAATTGGAAACATGAACACGGCATCAGACCGCATGAGAATCCAGTGGTTAGTTGAATTCATCTCAGGTTGTCCGTCCATAATGGCAACTCTATCCAATGATCGGGCTTAAAAAAAATCTAATGTGCAAAACCAAAAGGATGCATTGGTAATTTAAAGAGGCAACAATTAAAGCCAGAGCCACATCTTAGATTTTCCTAATGCATCTACATTCATTATGTCATGAATGTTTTGTATTCAATTTTGGTCTTCAATATGCATTTGTCATGTCATTGCATGTCAATGTTCACTTACGGGCTGCATCACATAACAAACCCTGTCTATAGAAGTGCTTTACTTCCCAAACACAAACCCATAATACTCCCCGAACACAAACCTATAATATTATGGGCAAGTAAAAAACTGAACCACTGGGCATCATCGACAGCATTATCTTCGTGAGTCGCAATGAACATATCAAGATATATCTTTCCCATCCTAAGATAAACCATCGTGAAAGGGATCAACACAGACAAAATGCTCATCACAAAATCTTTCTCAAAAAAAAAAAAGATTTTGTTGACACGGAAAACCGAAAGGACGTGTAGAGGGGTGATATACAAAGTCAAAGTCAATGTCATATCTCCTGTTATACTCATTCTGATTTCATCATTGCAATATTGTGTATGTTTGAATTTCTGATCAGATGTTCATCTTGCATACACTGTGCCATTACATATAAACATCCATCAGTAGGACATTGCATCCAAGCCCATGATAATATCGCAGAAGCTCCTGTCACGCGGTACGGAAATGCAAAGTCTCACTCTCATCTTCTTGCTCAACCAAATGGACCATCTATCAGTACGGCCTATTACTCTGATCCCACTGAGCCTGATAACGCTCCAGAGTATGCAGAGGGTAAAGTGGAAAGTCACTCAAGACGGCCAACTCCTCTAATACCTAGATCAGCGTAATAGTCAGTCGGTCAGAAAACATGTTGGAACAACTGGACTAGGTCACCTGGGCTACCATCGGGGCCAGTCACAAGTTGTGAATTCCGTCTCTGGGCTCGCACGGATACCAAGGACAAAGCATAAGCCACATGTTGTATGTATACATATATTTAGCACCACACATGCATCCGTACATACATGGATACATTTAAAGTAAACATGCACAATTCATATGCATATGCATCGCAACCAATCCAATTGTAGGTACCCACCGCCATCACCAGGTACTCCAAACCAGGATCGCTCTCAAAGCAGAGATGGCACAACGCCGAGGCATCCATTTGACCTTAAACGTCAGTGCAAATCCAAATCCCAACATATCAAGTCTCCAAGGAGCAGAACAATCAAGCCGTATTTATCCTTGATCGAAGGGGCAAAAATTTTTGTTTCCAAAATTATCGATCAAGGGATAAATACTCATTCCCTAGCCAACATCAAAATTATCATTCCTAAACCTATCTCCTCATTTCATTCAAGCCAGATTTTGAACCTTGAACTCCAGTATGTTCAAGCATGGTCGCAAATCCTTGAACCCTTCTCTTCATTCAAGCCAGATTTCGAAACCTTGAACTCCATTACGTTCAAGCATGGTTGCAAATCCTTGAACCCATTTCTTCATTCAAGCCAGATTTCAAACCCTTGAACTCCAGTACGTTCAAGCATGGTCGCAAATCCTTGAACCCTTCTCTTCATTCAAGCCAGATTTCGAACCCTTGAACTCCATTCCGTTCAAGCATGGTTATAAATCCTTGAACTCCCTTTCTTTATTCAAGCCAGATTTCCAAACCCTTGAACTCCATTACGTTCAAGCATGGTTTCAAATCCTTGAACCCCTTTCTCTTCATTCAAGCCAGATTTTTGAACCCTTGAACTCCATTACGTTCAAGCATGGTTTCAAATCCTTAAACCCCTTTCTCTTCATTCAAGCCAGATTTCAAACCCTTGAACTCCATTCCGTTCAAGCATGGTTATAAATCCTTGAACACCCTTTCTTTATTCAAGCCGGATTTTCAAACCCTTGAACTCCATTACGTTCAAGCATGGTTGCAAATCCTTGAACCCCTCATTTCAATCAAGCCAGATTTCAAACCCTTGAACTCCATTACGTTCAAGCATGGTTGCAAATCCTTGAACCCCTTTTTCAATCAAGCCAGATCTTAAATCCTTGAACTCCATTATGTTCAAGCATGGTTTCAGATCCTTGAGCCTCTTATTATTTCAAGTTCATCCAATTCCAGTAAGATTTCAAATCGTCAAAATTCCATCTTTCTTTACCTTGGGTAACATAGACCCGATATCGGCTAATCCACAATCCACCTTCCTTTGCCTCGGGTAACATAGACCCGATATCGGCTTAACCGCATTCCATCTTTTTTTTGCCTCGGGTAACCTAAACCTGATATCGGCTTATTTCTTCCTCAGCTTTGCCTCAGGTAACATAGACCCGATATCGGCCAATCCATAATCCACCTTCCTTTGCCTCGGGTAACATAAACCCGATATCGGCTTAATCGCAATTCCATCTCCCTTTGCCTCAGGTAACCTAAACCTGATATCGGCTTATTTCTTCCTCAGTTTTGCCTCGGGTAACCTAAACCTGATATCGGCTTATTTCTTCCTCAGCTTCGCCTCGGGTAACATAGACCTGATATCGGCTAATCCATCAATTTCATTCAGCTTTGCCTCGGGTAACCTAAACCTGATATCGGCTTACTTCTTCCTCAGCTTTGCCTCGGGTAACCTAGACCTGATTTCGGCTTATGTCCTCCCCAACATTGCCTCGAATAACCTAGACCCGATATCGGCATATTTCAATGGTAGGTTCTTTCCTGTGTCTGCGGCGCTTTGAGTCGCGTTTCTCAAATTCACATCAATTATCCCAGACTAAGATCGGGTGGTGAATTTGATCACGCGAGGGGCAGCTGTAAGCGCCGGAATTTTACTAAAAAAAAAAAAGAGTATAGTCGTACGACTGTAACCATACTACAGTCGTACGACTGTAGGTCGCAGCAGGTAAGCCAACCCATACCTCAAAAGCTGAAAAAACAGAAGAAAAAGAGGGGAGACAGAAAGGAAAGGAGAAAAAGAAAAAAGAAGAAAAAGAAAGGAAAAGAGAAGAGAAGAGAAAATCAAAAAGAAAAGGAGGAACTCATCATCAGAATCCCTCAGCATTTGGAAATCTCTAAATCCAAACCTCAAACCCTAACTCAAGGAGAAAAGTCCAGATTTTAGTGGATTGGAGTGACGCCAGGGGTCAAACCTACGGTGGACGCATGCCAAATAGGTATACACTCCTTTTCCCTTCTCTTTTACAAGCTTTCTAGGTGATTGGTGTGGTTTTGTGCCGTTTTTATTCGTTTTTTCTGCATTTCTGTTTCTGGAGATCAAGAACAATCGTGCGACTGTTCTTGAGTTGATGAACAGTCGTACGACTATAGTTACAGTCGTACGAGTGTTCTTGATTTCCAGCGTTTTCTTCCCAGTTTTCTTCAAATAAAGTTTTGGCGAAATTTTGGCTCCGGGCCACTTACAGTCGCACGACTGTAACGTGGTTTCTAGAACTAGAATTACCATTTTTTACCCCAAAATTTTCCAAAAATCATAAAAAATTAGAAAATCCCAAAAATGAATTTTGTTGTGTGTATTCACGACCATAGATTCAATTTCCAGTAAAATTGCAGTTAGAACAATTCAACGATGGAGACCTGGTTCTCCCGAAAACCGACCCACTTAATATGTAAAAATGCATGTAAACCGGAAAAATTGTTTTCAAAATGATTTTCCCACAAAAACCAAAATACAGGGACGTTTCAAAATGTTTTCCAGGTCTAATCAGGCCGGCTAGCCGAGCCAACCCGGTTATCCCCTAAATGCATTCTGTCTATTTGAGTCCAACTTGTGGTGTGCTGTATATATTGTGCTAACCCTCTGTTTTGCAGATTTTAATTTCTTTTATTTTTATTTTTGATGTACTTAATAGAATTAATCGTGTATCCTAGGCGATTGTATTTTTAGATAAATCGTGTATTCTAGGCGATTGTATAAGTGAGGCGAGAGTTTTTATTTTTCCATTCGATTTGGTTGTAAGCCAATTAATATTTATTTCTTTTCCTTATTTTTGTATTAAATATTTGTATGCACGTTGTATGCCTTATATTCAATAAAATTGACTTTAGATTTTGAAATACTATTTGAGAACATTGGCAATATTTATTTTAATTAGACACGAAATAAGGGACTTGTCTAGACTCGAATCTCTGGATAGTGTAGCAGCCGTTCGTCCGGTTCAGCTGCATTATAAATTTCCCGATTGAGCTGAGCCGGGTGGCGACTCTACAATATTCATCGAGACTTAGGTCTCGGTTCTTTTATGCATTAATTCCATTTATTTTCCAAAATGCGAATTCCCATTTATAAAAACCCCACGCGAGGGAGGGGCCAGCCCGAGATCGTGGCGCCCCTTTCCGAAAGGGAGTCTCGCGTCCTGTCGAAAACGCGTCGTCCGCTCACACCAGTAGCACCAGCGGAGTCTTTTTGATCGACTGCTCAGTAAGCTTAAGTATCCCATGCAACTCACTGACAGTGCGGTTCATCCCTTGCATGTTATAGTTCAGGATGAATTGATCATAAGAATCCGATAAGGATGCAAGGATTGTGTCCACCGCCAACTCCTGAGAGATGGGCGATCCGAGACGGGCTAAAGAGTCCAAATAGCCCTTCATCTTGGGCACGTGTGCGCTCACAGATGTCCCAGCCCCCATCTTACAGGAGTGGAATGCCTTGTTGGTCAGGTACCTTTCCTGACGAGCTTGCTCCTGAAACATCTCGTTTAGAGTTGTTATCATAGCAAAGGCTTGATGGTCCATAAACTGTTTTTGCATTTCGGGGACCATACAGGCCAACATTAGGCATGTCACATCCCTATTATCCTTGACATGCCCCTTGTATTCCTCCAACTGGGCAGCCGGTGGATTACGTCCTTGAGGCACAGTCGGTACAGGCCTCTCCAGCACATACTCTTTAGACTCCTGTCTTAGAACTATTCTCAAGTTCCTAGACCAGTCCAAAAAGTTAGGACCGGAAAGCTTGTCCTTTTCAAGAATCGATCGCAGTGATAAAGTGTTGTTATTTGCCATTTAGAGTTTCTACACAGAAAAACATTTAAGAGTATTAATAAAGGACTTTACTTTGTTATTCCCATACATAATTAATAATGAATCAAGTTATTAATTAAACAGAGTTGTTGGGCTCATGGGCCGAGATCCATATTTCATTAAGATATAGCCAGACGAGGGCCTGGTACAACTACACCCTAACTATTTAGGTAGGAACGCCGTCCAATCCCAACCTAGGGACTCTCGGTTTGATGGACTTGTTGGCACTTACCTATCTGTGCTTAGGGCCAGGAGAATCCTACTACCCATGCTAAGTCAAAACCTCCATTCAAGTGTTAGAGTATCCCATACGCTAACCCAATACAAAGTAACAATACTCTAGTATATCCTGCGAGGGCATGGTCTACAACTGGCTTATTCCCACTTCGAGCCGGTTTTGAATGAGGGAAGCACTTTTAAGCGACTTAGTAATTTTATTTGGTTATTAGATTCAATTAACAACGGCTTGCATACATAAGGCGGGTGAAATGCGGTTGGATCATACATTCATACATGCATATAAACATAAAGCATAATTAAATAAATAAGTAAAATGGACTGCTATGGGCCTTTATTACATCCTAATATTATTCTAGTAAACCTGTACTAGAAAACAATATCAGGTGGGCCTCCATCTTCTTCCTTCTGGGCTTGCACCTCCACTTGGGCTCACCACTCCATGGGCTTCTTCTTTTACAAATTTTATAATAATTGAATAAAATAAAATTACATTAAAAAAAGAAAAACGACACGCAGGCCATATTTACCCAAAAAAGAAAATACAACCCATCTTGAATAAGGCCCAATAGCATCCAATCATACAAAATATTTAATCACCCATATGCATCCAATACATATAATTCATAAGAATGTTACAATGCATGATTTAAGCCCATTTCAATTATGTCCAAGCCATTATATTGAAATCGCCAATTTTGGCCCACCATGGTTCTAACCCTTAACGGGCTTTGGGCCTCCAGCCCAGGCAGTCCAACTGCTTCCACTGGAATTGGGAAACCATAGGTCCAATTCAGCCGTCCAAGTAATTGTGCCAAAATTACCCGAACCAATTTCAATTAACCATATTAATTTCCAAAATTAATATCACATGAATAAAATAAAATTTCATTCAAGAAACCACACGCATTTAAATTACATAAATTTAAACACACGAATTTTAAAACCAATTAAAATTTCAAAACTGGACCCCGGGCCCAAAACCCGCCAAATCCAAAAACACTGGGCCCAGCCCACTGCGGCTAGGGCAACCAAGTTGCCCTAGCAGCAGCAGCCGCTGCTTCCGCCGCCGGCAGCCCCGCACCCCAGGAACAGCCAGATTTTTTTTTTTAAATAAACAAAAAATGTAAAATAAAAAAATATCATGTCATCCATAAACAAGAAATTCACCAAGAATTCCAAAACATACAATTAAATTAAACAAACATAAACCAATATGCATATTCAATTTCAATTGTACAAAAATCAGATGGGGAAAAATCTTAAACCCAAACCAAGAACCCTAATAAAAAATCTCCAATTTTAAAACATAGGATTCAACCAATTTTAACAATTTCCACGGATCAAAAACCTGCTCTGATACCATTGTTGGGATTCGTCACTGGAAATCACCCGATAAAAGCGGAAAAACGCGATGATTTCCTCAAATCCGTGCCCAGGAGCAATTGAGATGGAAATTGGAAAAACAAAAATTTAATAGAAAGAGATAAATCTCTTACCCGAAATATCTCTTTCAGAGATGGATGCAGACCGCAGGAATCAACTTAGAATCCCTCCTCGTTCACGTACACGAACACCTAACGAACACCACCCGTGCTAGCACGAACTTTGGAGAGGGGGGCTAGGGTGAATTTCGGCTATGGTGGCTTCATTTATGGTGGCCGAAATTCTTAAGGTTATTAAACCCTACGTTGGCCGAAATTCCTAAAGGAATTTTGGCCCAACTTGCCTCTGTCATTTGTGTGGGCTTCCTTCTTTTAATTCAGGACCAATCTTATTTTAATTAGTTTGGTTTAAACTAATTTCAAGCCCAACTTTAAGTTACCCATGCATTTAATACATTACACCAAGTAATATATTATTTACATTTAAATTAAAATTAGTTTGACCAATTAATTTAATCCATCAAATTAAAATTAGATCTTCACAAAATAAAATCATATGTAAACCTATACATATGAATATTTCCACCTAGGAAATAATCTCATAATTAATCCAATTAATTATGAAGAGCCAATCAAATATTAATTTTTATTATTATGATCAATCCAATTCATCTTTATAATATAATTAATATATACCTCTCTCTCCAGAGTATATACTCGAAGTATACATGTGATTCCTTAAGTTGGTGTTCAGTCGCTCAATGTGTACGATCCCGTGGGCCCATCTTTATATTGGCAGTGGGCCTGTGGCCCACAGACTGCAGTTGGGCTCTAGCAAGCCACTGCAGCCCCCAATCAAGATGGAGATGGTAGTCTAACTATTATCATAGCCCTGTAGTTTGAACTTGTATATCTCATGCCATTGATATCGGTGTCCAACACAAAGGCATGGATTGATCACCCTCTTTTGTGTCCGGACATTAACTTGATCCCGAATGCGCTAAAGCTCACAAACAAGTTCCAACTCGTTTGGGTGTGGCCACACTCTTATCAGTCACATTCATCAAGAGGCCGGTGATATCTTCTCAGTGGACTACTGAGTGACAAATCCCTTCTGCATATCCATAGCATCGCCATGCTAAGTGACATACCCGAAAGCACCCATACTTGGCACCCTATTACAGGCCCTTTAGGCGTACCCCTAAGTATGCGACCTCACATGCAACACCATCATATGGTCAGGTCAAAGGATCCATACAAGTACTACACGAGAATCACTTGTGATACTATACCATGTGGATTTCTCGTTTAGTGGATCTATCCAGTACCATGCCCCTTATGCATGTACCCATTAACTTGGTTGACATCCCATGTCCAATGACCAGTAAGACACCGCCATACAACGAGGTTAATGATAGTCTCTTGTTCCATTCATTCCCATGACTGGAACAGACGACGGATCTATTCATGGTCATATCGTTTACCCTATCCATGGTCTTACCACCAAGTGCTTGACACTGGTCATCACGGATATGGATATGTCCATTGGATACTTCATTTAATATATTGCACAAGATAGATATAATAAATGAATTAATGCCTTTATTAATAACTCAAATAAGTATAATACATAAATCCAATAAATGTATGATACAAATACAAGGACCAATGCCTCGAGACTACGGCATATCCAACAATTGCAGCATCAATGGGATGAAGAGGTGTGAATGTGGGAAGCACTTTTAAATGACTCAATATTTTGATTTCGAATTAAATTAAGTGATACGGCTTAGCATGCATAAACGTAGGTAATAATTTGGTGATCCATACATCCATATTATATGACAAATGCAATAGCATACTTAATTTAAAATAAATGAGATCCTATGGGCCTTTAATTACAACCTAATGAAAAACTAGATATCCTATCTAATTCTTCATGGGCCAGACTGCAATCCTTCTTGGGCTTCCACCATGAGCTTGCTCCATTTGGGCCTTCCTCCATACTTGATGCAATTACAACAATTTTATTTTAAATAAAATCTATTCTAAAATTACATCAAAATAAAAGAAATGGCACGCAGGCCATATTTCTCAAAATCAAATTAGAACCGATAATAATTTAGGGCCCATAGAACTTAACATCACATTTCAAACAAAGTACCTGTCGTGCACATACATACCAATATGATGCATGATTATGGCATTCCAAATTATAAATATAAATGTTAAACCGAGTTATTTAGGGTGAAATTGCCAATTTTAACAAATGTGACTAAGGCCTATAAAGGCCTAATGGATAACATCCATAAATGCAAAATTAACAATTTTGCTCCCACATAAATTTAAAATTTAGCCCTCCCAATTTTAACCGGTGTCACGATTTATTGGGCCAATTTCACAAAGTCCATATTTAATTTAATATGCAAACAATTAAATTAAATATACATGCCAACAAAATAAACAATTTAAATACAAATTAATTTAAAAAAATACCCGTAAATCCAAAACCGGACCCAAACCCTGCGCGCAGCGCTGTTGTCCCGGTGAGGCAGTAGCAACCTAGTGGGCTGCTGGCGATGGCCAGCAGTTGCTGCGCACGTAGCAGCCTGCTGCGTTGCGATTTCCTTCCCCAAATCTATTATTATTATTATTATTATTATTTTATATTAAATCATAAAAAAAAATTCCAGCCATAAAAAAGATAAATAATCAATAAAAACAACAATTTTAGATGGAAACCAATTGGGGAAAAAAAATCAAAAACCCCAAACAATAATTCTAAGGTTCATCAAAAACCAAAACCAATTGAGTAAGAACCCTAAAATCACAAACTTAAAACCCATTCTTTCTTCAAGAACGCTTTCAAAAACCATTTCCAATCAATCTAATGGACAAAACCTAGGCTCTGATACCACTGTTGGGATTCATCATTGGAAAAATAACGTGGCGCAGTGGAAAATACACCGTTTAAAATTTCCTAGAATCCACCTATCTTGTCCAATTACCATTGATTAGAATAAAAACAATTTGAATCAAGAGATATTAATTCACCAGATTCGTCTCTTCTAGAGACTGCTGCAGAATCGTTTCTTGAAACTGCGATCTCCAAAGTTCGGTGCACGACCCACTATTGAGCGGGAACCAGTGCTAGCTGAAGACGCGAAGGATGGAGGATTAATGCTGTGATTTTCAGCTATTTTGGGGCTGCTCTTGGTGGCTGAAATTTCCAGCAATTAATTAGGGTTGAATTAGGTTTTTCTTCCTTAAGTGTGCCCTTATATAAACACCTTATCTAATTGGGTTTTAATTAGGTTAATTAAACCCAACCCCACTAGAATTATAATTACATGAATAAACTTTAATTAAAAAGTATATACTATGTAATTTAATTCCATTTGGCTAAATTTAATTACCACTAAATAAAAATTAAATTACACTTAAGTAAATACAATACATTTATTTAATTTTCTTACTTAGGAAAATTATTTAATTAATTGTTTACTTTATGTAATTCAATTAATTGATAAGTTAGTTAATTACATTATGTAACTTTATTAATTAAATTAAATCAACCCAATGTTAATTAATTACATGACACTGAATGTCAACTAATTAATTAACGCATTCCTTCCAATGTACATTACATGCACAATTTCTATAAGTTCCGGCTCAATTGATTTATGTGCACGATCCTATGGGTCTGTCTTTATGTTGGCAGTAGGCCTACAGCTATAAGTGGGTTCTAGCAAACCATTACAGCCCCCAATTAAGACAGAGATGCAGCAGTCTTTAGAAGACACTCACCCGGTAGTAACCTCATAGTGTCCTTTGCCTAACGATATCGATATGAATAAATAAGAGCCATGGTGCCTGTCATCATCTTTTGCTATTTATTATATTTCTTGATCTTGAGTTGACTGATTAATCAAATAAGCACCGACTTACTTGGGTATAGCCATACACTTATCAGTACCACTCATTAAGTGGCCAATGATGTCATCTCGGTGTTACACGAGTGGCAATTCCATCACTTCACCATCAATATCAACATGTTCACCGGTCCACCCAATCATACTCGTCTTTAGCATCCTTTTACAGACCTATTAGGCGTATGTCAAAGTGAACTGGATTCCATATTGATATTATAATGAAATCTGGTCTGAGGACAAAAGAGACCTACTCAAGAAAGACCTATGACGTGACAACCATGTGGCTTTCTTATGCAGATCGATCCAGTCCTATGTCAATGACATGTACCTATATTCATGACTGACTATACAAGTACTATGGCTAGTTAAGAACTGCCATACAGTTATCGAATATACAAGTCTGTGGTTCTATTCGTTCCCACGATTAGAATAGACCTGGGATAGGTTTTATGATTATCAATCAATGGATACTCTACTCAAATTATAGCACAAGATATAAATGAAATAGATTAATTACCTTTATTAATGCGACACAAATAATATATTCATACAATGAGTCTTAATGTACAATACAAAATACAAGAATCCAATGCTTTAAGAACTAGGGCACACCAACATAGAGATCTATAGGGATAGATCTCTTCGGCTTCTAGACTTAGGTCAGGAGAGATGCATAGACAAAGTCCTTGAAAGGTTTAACATGACAAATGTGAAGAAAGGTTTCTTGCCATTTCTTTATGGTCTTACTTTAAGTAAGAAGGACTGTCCCTCCACAAAGGATCAACGGGAATACATGAATACGATTCCTTGTGCTTCGACAATTGGATCCATTATGTATGCTATGTGATGTACCCGACTTGATGTTGCATATACACTGAGTTTGACCAGTCGGTACCAATAGAACCCTGGTGAGGCCTATTGGACCATGGTCAAAGCCATCCTAAAGTACCTTAAAAGGACTAAGGATAGCTTCTTGGTGTTCGATGGTCAGGAAGAGCTCACTATAAGTGGTTACACTAATGCTAGCTTCCAGACAAATGCCGATGACTTTAGATCACAGTCTGGTTATATGTTTATTCTAGATGGGGGTGATGTAAGCTGGAAAAGCTCAAAGCAATACACTATTGCTGATTCTACCATAGGCTAAGTATATTACTACATCGGATGCTGCAAAGGAGGCTGTTTCGATTAGGATGTTCATCACTGAGTTAGGAGTTGTTCCCTCCATCCTAGACCCAGTTGAACTCTTCTATGACAACAATGGGGCCATAATACAAGCCAAGGAGCCACGGTCACATCAAAGATCCAATTACATACTTAAGAAATTCCATCTCTCTCAGGAGATAGTCGACCGAGGGGATGTGAAGATTTGTAGGCATGCTTCAGAGGATAAAATCGCTAATCCATTGAGCAAGGCGTTAGCGTAGTCCAAGCATAATGGTCATATTAGATCTATAGGGATTAGACCCCTACACAGTAGTGACTAGTGTAAGTGGGAGATTGTTGGGTTATGCCCTAGTCCCCGTATGATGTACTCTGTTTATTTGGTGTATGACACATTTGCTTTATATTAATAAAAGACATAATCATATTTATTGAATTACTTATGCAATTAATAAATATTGAGAATCCATAAATTGGTGTTCACTCATGTTTGTTAGTAGCGTGTACTGAACGAGCAAGACCATAGGTTTAAAGAACATAGTTTTAAAGCTATCCCTAGTCTTATAATCATGGGAATGAATATAACAAAAGACTAGTACGTTCTTTGTGGGATGGGTGGTGTCTTATCAACCATGAGACTTGGAAAGTCTATCAAGGACATAGATGCATGCTAGTGAACAATGTACTGGATCGATCCGCTTGTGAGAACACTACATGGTTTAGTGTCATAAGTGTTTCACACGTATTGCTTATATTGGATCCTTAGACCCGATATTACTACACTCTCAGATGTGACCTCATATACTTTGATGTGAGTCTAACGGGCCCGTAACTGGGTGCCAAGTATGGGTACATTGGGTATATTGGGAACCATGCTAAGACTGGGAGTAATGTGAACGAATTGTCTGTCTCTTCATAAAAGAGATGATACCACCGGCATCTTGACGAGTGAGACTAACTAGTGTACGACCGTACCCAAATAAATTGATTATTGGATAATCATTTATTTGATCTTATCAGTCTTCTTGGATGTCAAGTAAATGTCCTAGCACTGAGAAGGATGATAGTGCCATTCCTTGTGTAGAACACTGATATCAGATGTGCAAGGGATCATATAAGAATACTACAGGTGTATGTCATTTTGATTTTGACATCTCCATCCCAATTGGGGGTTGTAACAGCTTGTTAGAGCCCACTTACAACTTATGGGCCGAATGTCATTTCGGGTCCATGGCCAATCTATGGATAGGCATATAGGATCATACGCTTAGGAGTTTAAGCAAGCTTTATGATGGACCAATTGATATGTATTGGATACGTATTAATTATTGATTATTGGATTATTTTATTTTATGGGATTAATTGTTAAGTCTAAATAAAATAAAATAATCTATAATGAGAAATTAGTTTTATGGTTTTTCACAGTTACCATATGGTGAATTTGGTTAAATCATAATATATATAAATTATAGTGGATATTTACATAAGAGGTAGTTTGGGTATCTCACTATTATGTTTCATATACATATACATGGCCAAGGTTCATGAACCGCTGGTTCTGGTTCAAAAAATCCTTGAACCTTAACCTTAACCTCAAAAGAGTTGAACAGCCGGTTCAGTCCAATTAGGTTCGGGTTCAGGGTTTGACCAGGTTCGGTCTGGTTCAGGTTCAACCCTTTTAAATAAACATTTAAACTTCAATTTGTGTGGTTTCGATGTTGACATTTCTCGATATATTATTAATATACATTACAAAATAATATAATTTTTCAAATATAAAAAATAATTTACATTTTTTATTTTACAATTAATAATTTACATAACATACAAATTATTATAAAAATATAACTTGTACAAATACACAATTTATTTCTCTTACACCTTTAAAAAGAAAATTAAGTGAAAGAAATTAAACATGTTAAAAAAAAGAGAGAGAGAGAGAGAGAAATATGTTAAACATGTTAAAAATATAAGGGTTGAACCGCCGGTTCCAAGGGCAGGGGTTAATCGATCCTGACCCTTAACCTTCTTTTCTTCTGAACCGCCGGTCCGGTTTCGATCTAGTCCAGTTCAGGATTTGACCGGTTTTGACCCGGTTCGGTTTGTCCAGTTCAGGTTCAATTTGGTCACCTCTACATATACAAAGGTAAGGAGGAAACCCTAAACCCAATGGTCAATGACCTAGCCACCATCTCATCGTTTTCTCCTTTTGGGCAAAAGGGTTTTGGCACAAAGGAGAAACTATTAGTCTGAGAGCTAGCACTAGAGTCCCGTTGAGAAGGCTCCGCGTGCAGGAACATAGAGAGGGCGACAAGTGGAGCCCTTATTCAAATCAATCTTGTGCGAGGACAGCTTAGGTGAGAAACCCATATTCTTCCTCTTGTTTTTGGTAGATCCATAACCTAGCTTTGTGATTTTGGGCACGAACCTTAGCTTAAAGCATTTTATTCCGCAAGTTTGTTTTCTTTTCAAGCCGGGATAGGTTCCTACATAGTTTATATAGAGGAGAGGATTTGGTGAGTAAAATTTATTCAGCAAAAAAAATTTTTTTTTTTTTTTTGGGAAAAATTTAGTATATGTAATTCACGAGCAAATAGTGATAGCTTATTGTACTTTGCGTGTAAGAAGAGCGATCGAAAAACTAGAGGGCCCTGTGAGCCTACTGCAATGGCACCAAAATGGGGTCTACGGGACGAGAACCCTACAACCAATGTTGTGAAAACTGGACCGGACCGGCCGGTTCGATCGGTTTTACCGCGAACCGGCCATGGGTCCGGTCGGTTTGATTAAAATCACCGGTTTGACAAAAAACTGGAGATGACCGGTGAAAAACCAGTGAACCGGCGAACCGGTCAAAAACCGGTTTTTATAATTTTCTATGTTTGGTTTTTGATTCAGTTTGGTTCGGTTCGGACCGAACCGAACCGAATCAAAAAATAAACATAGAAAATTATAAAAACCAAAATCAAACCAATATATATTTGATTTGAATTGAACCAAATTGAACTAGTTTGGTTTGGTTCTGGTTCAGTTCGGTTCGGTTTCAAACCAAAATTTTCCAAATTTTAAAATTTGAATCAATTATTATTAAAATTTAAAATTGATGAAGTTTTAGGATATTTCATGAAGTTATTTTGAGTATTAAACATTTAAAACTTGTATTTGATAAATTTATAAACTTATTTATTTTTTAAATAATATTTTTTTCCGAAAAAATAATAATCCGGTATAACCACAGGTAAAATCGGGTTGAATTGATTGTACCATATACCAGTAGTTTTACCGGTTTGATGTCCGGTACGGTTATGATAACATTACCTACAACAGTTGAGATTCTTTTGTGTGCACAACATACCTAAAGCTATTAGCAACTTTGTGACGAATGGCAACTTGCCTGTGAATTATTAAGGATGCATGTAGTGACTCTTGAGAAGTCCCTTTATGCAACCTTATTTTAAGGCTTGGGAATTCCCACCTGGAGATGCCAAAGACACGAAAACAAAGGTTCGATCTTATGTTGTTCAAAAACTATGCCCATGATGTTTGGTTTTGACCACTGTCGGGCGGGGTTTTTAGCGCCTGACATGTCATTAAGAAACCGGACATCTGATGTGCGGTTTTTTAACAGCCTAAAATTGGACATCCTACCTCTGAATTTAGGTTGGTTAATTCGGCACCACAACATGAATATTTCTAACTGGGTACCAAAGTGGAAAATATCATTCTTTTAAGCATTATTTAGGTGCTTTATTCCTAATGGCATAGGACAATGGAAAAGGAGAAAAAGTATTTTTATACCGGTTAGGTACAGTCGTTTAACTTCCTAGTATACCCTGAAGAATTGCTACAAATCGTAAGTCATTCTACGAAACGAGATCCATTCAATGTAGAAAAAGAAGGGTGAGAAGTTATTAAATATTAAAAATTAAAAGAGTTGTTCTCCAATTAAACTGAGATGATATCATCTCATTAAAATAGAAAATTAAATTCCTATTTTGAAGCAAAACCCATCATTTGTTATTATCCAATCAAAACCAGAAATTAATATTTCTTATTATGGAAGACATCCTTTCCTTTTTTTTTTTTTTTTTATGCTCTTTATTTATTTTATTAATTTTCATTAAGTCCATCTTTTCTTTGTCCAAGTACATTTTAACCCTTACAACTTTATAAGAGGTATGTATAGGATTAAAGTTAAGATGTTTATTTCTACCTCTTCGGTAAACATAAAAATGAAAGTGGAGAATAACTATAACATAGTATTAGCTTAGAATCAATCCTAAGCTATGTAATTATTTATCATGTACTAACAAATCATGCAGTTGTTGAATAATCCAACTGTCAACATACATCTCTAACAGTTATAAAATAAACATCGAACATGATTTTTTTTATCTGATAACTTCCATTTGTGAAAGCTATAAATTGCTTTTCATTTAAGGGTACAAGAGTTGGATTTTTGGAATTCCCGAGCGATTACTACATCATCTAATTTTGGAGTATTTGTAGGAAGGATACATTTTCTCATTGCAACAAGTACCTTATTGAAAAGCATCTATAGTCACTTCAAAGCTTTAATTAAAGCTTTTATCGAGGATCAACTATCAAAGGTAACATCAACTCAAGGTTTTAATTTTAGAATTAAATCTTTCATCCTTTCACGACATTCAAATCAATACGCAAGACGATCTCTCCTTTTTATAAATATATTGTTGTATTCAGGCTACAACAATATTTTATAATAAACTAAATAAAAATTAAAATTTAAAATTATATTATCTATTTTGTAAATTTATATATATATATATATAAAAACGTAATTAACTAATCCGTAAATAAAAACAATGACTAACCAGTATATCTTGCGGAAATCTCGTTTACGGAACTTTCGAGTGCCACAGGTTGGATCGTCCTGGTTACCTTTCCCACGTATGCAGTATTACACATGGTACGGGCTATCTCCGTGAGTTCTGCCGAAGAACGAAGATGGAAAGTGTTTATTCGGAAAATTATCGAGACAGATTCGATTTTCAGGTAATGGATATTACATATGCCAAAAAGGTCCCCAAAACTGATCTGGATTGGCGTATTTATAGAATTAGGAAGTAACCACCGCTAACTCCCATAACTTCCTTCATGTTTATCCATTTCGATCAGATTACACATTTGGTCCCTGCAACTTATCATATATTACAGTTCAGTCCCTGTCAATCCAACAAATGTCATGGGCGGACTGAAAACCAACATCTCCCACTCACACATGATAAGACTTACTTTCATTGCGAGAAACACAATCACATACTGCTTTCGATTCTTACTCGGTGAACCCACACGACCAGTCGACGTATAGGCTAAACTTTTGAAGTTTTCTTCATAGCTCCAGCATTAGCTTGACGTGACTTCCCCTTAGTACATTTCCTTGATCACTGGTTTTCAACTCACTTTGATCTCTTGAAAACTTTCATATACACCACATTCTTTTTCCACAGAAAATAGTACCAAGCTTGAGTGTTATATGACATTCAAGTGACAAGTAACTAAAACGTACTTCCTCTTTATAAATAACCTTTCGCCATATGTCCAATGCTTATCTGACTGGTCCTAATATGCCCGTTCATAGCTAACGAAGCCTGGTTTAGGGTTCCAATCAAGTTAATCATCAGACATACCCTTCTTGTTATTTACAAGAGTCTTTAAGGGTGAACTTGAAACTCATAGTTTCATTTGGGTCTCACATTAGAAAAGTTGAGATCAATTTTACCATCCCTTGGTCGGCTCTTACACATATTACGCAAATATGCCATAGTGTTGATCCACGCAGGACGTATGTTTCATGAACACTATGCGAAAGCATTCAGTCTCCGGATACGACTCATGTATCAAGACCTCTAGTCCACTTTTAAGCCTTTCACAGAACAGCTTTTGGTATAAACAAAATGATTATATTACACAAAATATCACATATGGAGTAACTCACACTCCCACTTTTACCTATGAACACACAATTCATAGTAAAAGATTCATCCATGTGAGTAGATGACATTTCGCCAACATACTGAACTATACATAATAATTCTATGTATATCGCTTTGAATAAATTTGAACAAAACAAATAACTTACATTTTATTCCACATAAAATTTACAAAATTATTACAATAGTTCAAAGATGATAATATGTTCCTATACCTTACGAACACCATATTCCGAAATGTGTCTACTAAAAACATTTGGTGCTATTGGTTTCGTTAATGAATCTGCAATCATATCTTGGGTAGGAACATATACAAAACATATTTCTCCCTGTGCTACTTTGTCTTTAACAAAATGATATTTTATATCAATATGCTTGCCATTTCCATGATACAGGGATTCTTGGAATAGGCTATCAATGCAGTGCTATTGGAAAATATAGTTGTACATTTCACTTTAGGCAATAGATCCAAAAGATCTATGAAGCGTCTTAACCAAATCGCTTCTTGTACAGCGGCTGCTGCAGCCACGTACTCAGACTCCATAGTCGATAATGCCACACAAGTCTGTTTCTTGCTACACCAGGAAATAGCACCATTACCTAGAGTGAAAATGTATCCAAACGTAGACTTTCTACCGTCTTTATCAGTTCCATAATCAGCACCTGTGTATCCCTTTAATTGTAGGTCTCTTCCTTGATAAAAAAGGGAATAATTTGAAGTCCCCTTCAAATATCTAAATATCCGTTTCACCACTACCCAATGCCTCAAACTTGGGTTTGACTGATATCGACTTGCAAGACCAACTGTAAAACTGATATCAGGTTGTGTACAAATCATAGCGTACATCAAGCTACCAATTGCACACTTGTAAGGAATTCTCTCCATCTTTTTAATCTGTTCAGGAGTCATAGGACACATACTTGCATTCAGTTCCATACCTTTTGCAATAGGGGTCGGATCAGGATTACAATTTGCCATACCAAAATGTTCTAAGATCTTATTGATATACGCTTCTTATGAAAGAGCCAATAATCTCTTAGAACGATCTCTTGTGATCTTAACCCCAAGAATATAGTTGGCATTTCCTAGATCCTTCATCTCAAAATTAGAAGACAACCATGTCTTCACTTTCTTGAGTAAGGAAATGTCATTACTAGCTATCAAAATATCGTCAACATATAACGTTAGAATGACAAACTTCCCTCCGTTTTCGCACTTAATGTAGACACACACGTCTGCACTAATCGTCTTGAATTGCATTGATAAAACCGCCTCATGGAAACAGAAATACCACAGTCTTGAAGACTGCTTAAGGCCATAAATTGATCTCTTCAACTTACAAACCTTGTGTTCTTGACCCTGAACAATGAAACCTTCTGGTTGAACCATATAGATTTCCTCGTTCAATTTACCGTTTACGAATACAGTCTTCACATCCATTTGATGTAATTCAAGGTCCATACATGCTACAAAAGCAAGTACGATTCTAATCGATGCAAAACGAACAACAGGAGAAAAAGTCTCTTGATAGTCAATTCCTTCCTGTTGTGTAAACCCCTTCGCGACCAGTCTACTCTTAGTTTGGATAGGCTTACCATCCGCTGATTGCTTTATCGTATGTACCCATTTATTCCCAATAGCTTTACGCCCTTTAGGCAGATCAACTAGTTCCCAAACTTTGTTGACCCTCATTGACTCCATTTTACTTTACATTGCTTTAATCCATTCTTCCTTCGTTGGGGATTCCAATAACTCTCTCATGTTAGTTGGAATATCTTTAATTTGAGCTGCGACCGAGAGTGCTTCGCCATCAATTAAATGACGGCGCCGCGGGATATTTCCCCTCTGTGATTGTCTTAGAGGTTCGGCTTCTTGATAAACATATCTCATATATTCATCAAGATTCGGAACAAAACTCCCACTAGGACCACTCCCACTGGGATCTATATCCATGTTCACACTTGAATTTTGAACATGACTCCCACTCAAATCAAGACCACTCAAGTTAGGGTCAAGATTACTCAAATCCATTCGTGAAGGTTGAAAACCATCATTTTCTAGCACTTCCCTGACATCTTCAACTTCATTCCTCCCACTCGGATTGAGTGATCCTGAAGTTTCAGATTCTTGAGTTTCAAAAATAGTGAAATCTTTATCCACTTCTCCCAGTTTAGGAAATTCATTCTCTAAGAATGTGATATCACGTGACTCAAATTCAGTTATTTGACCATTCTCACTTTCTCCCACTAGGACATACCCTTTGGAGATATAAGGATATCTAATAAAGATTCCTTTCTTGCCTCTTGGGCCTAGCTTGCCATGCTTGCTAGAAGTGGTATGAACATAGGTAGCACATCCCTATGGTCGTAAATGGTTCAAATTTGGCTTGCGGCTCATCCACAATTCATAAGGCATGGTTGCTACGGACTTAGAAGGTACTCGATTGAGTACGTATGTGGCAATCAATATTGCATCACCCCAAAAGGAGATTGGCAAATTGGCTTCAGCCATCACA
Source organism: Euphorbia tirucalli (assembly GCA_039660915.1). NCBI lineage: Eukaryota > Viridiplantae > Streptophyta > Magnoliopsida > Malpighiales > Euphorbiaceae > Euphorbia > Euphorbia tirucalli. The sequence goes on along the minus strand of CM077639.1, from coordinate 54,099,033 downwards.
GATCGTACCATCTTTAAGAGGGTTCTGTTTCTTCGTTCAGCAACTGCATTCTGTTGTGGAGTTCTGGGTATGGACAACTAATGTTTAATATCCTTTTCATCACATAAAACTTTAAATTCCTCGGAGAGGTACTCTTCCCCGATCGGTCCTTAAAGCTTTGATTGTCTTATCTTGTTGATTTTCAACTAGATTCATGAATCGTTTGAAACATTATAATGCTTCGGATTTATGAGCAATCAAATAGACATAACCATACCGTGTATAGTCGTCTATAAATGTGATGAAATAACATGCACCATGCCTTGCCCTCACATTCATTGGACCACAGATGTCAGAATGAATTAACTGCAACGGTTGGTTGGCTCGCGTAGCCTTCCCAAATGGTTTTCTTGTCATTTTTCCTTTTAAACAGTTTTCACATGTTGGGAGATCTACTTTTGATAAATCAGCCAACAAACCTGCTTTGGCCAATCGTGCTAAATGATCTTGACCGATGTGACTAAGTCTTGAATGCCATAATTTCGAAACATTTATAATATCAACAGATGAATTAACGTCAAAGGAAAAAATTTCATTATAATCATAATTAGGATATAAATCCAATACAATAAAACCATTTGATAAATATCCACTACCAAAGTAAATATTATTCATAAAGAGATTAAATTTATCCATTGCAAAAGATAACATGAAGCCTAACTTCATCATGGCAGAGACAGACAACAAGTTCCTTTGAATCCCTGGAGCATAAAGGACATCTTCAAGAAACAGTGCTCAACCACCATTTAAGATTAGCTTACAACAGCCAATCCCTAAGACTTCCTCTCGAGAGTTGTTACCCACGTATATCCATTTTGTGACCCTCGGTACACTATGGAACTCTACAAAGGAACCACACTCCTTTGTTACATGGTCGGTTGCTCCCGAGTCTACAATCCACAAAGGACGAGATTCAGTTAGGAAAACAGAACTTGAAACATATGTATAGCTATTATACAAGTCGGTAACATTTACCTTAGGAGTTTTGCAATCTCTTGCAAAGTGCCTTTTTTGTCTGCAATTATAACACTTCGCTTTAGAAATGTCGACTTTCTCTTACCCTTCTTTTGAACAGGAACTTTACCTGTCGTTCCCTTAGCCTTTTTCTTGAAGAACTTCTGTTTCTTCTTGGACTTCAAACCTGAACCTGAACTAACCATGTGAACTTCTGATTTCACATTCAGAGAGGCCAAACGGTTCTCTTCCAATTCAAGATGACGAATAGCATCGTCAAACGTTTTGATGTCCGTCGAATGAGTAGGATGTAGTTTCATATGCTCCTACCTATTCGACAGGGAACGTATCACAGCCTAAACCTTCTGCTCCTCGGTCAACTTATTGTTGGGATTTTTCACCGGAAATCACCCGAGTAAAGCGGAAGAACGCAGTGATTTCCTCAAATCCATGTCCAGGAGCAATTGAGATGGAAATTGGAAAAACAAAAATTTAATAGAAAGAGATAAAATTCTTACCTGGAATATCTCTTTCAAGAGATGGATGCAGACTGCAGGAATCAAACTAGAAACCCTCCTCGTTCACGTACACGAATGCCTAATGAACACCACCCATGCTAGCGTCGGAAAACAAGAACTTTGGAGAAGGAAACTAGGAAGAATTTCAGCTATCACTGTGTCTCACCAGTTGGCCGAAATTCCTTAAGGAATTTTGGCCCAACTTGGCTCTTTCATTTGTGTGGGCTTCCTTCTCTTAATTCAGGCCCAATCTTATTTTAATTAGTCTGGTTTAAATTAATTTCAAGCCCAACTTTAATTTACCCATGTATTTAATATATTACACTAAGTAATATATTATTTACATTTAAATTAAAATTAGTTTGACCAATTAATTTAATCCATCAAATTAAAATTAGATCCTCACAAAATAAAATCATATGTAAACCTATACATATGAATATTTCCACCTAGGAAATAATTTCATAATTAATCCAATTAATTATGAGGAGCCAATTAAATATATATTAATTTCATTATTATGATCAATCCAATTGATCTTTATAATATAATTAATGTATATACCTCTCTCTCCAGAGTGTATACTCTAAGTATACATGTGATTCCTTAAGTCGGTGTTCAGTCGCTCAATGTATACGATCCCGTGGGCCCATCTTTATGTTGGCAGTGGGCATGTGGCCCACAGACTACAGTTGGGCTCTAGCAAGCCACTGCAGCCCCCAATCAAGATAGAGATGGCAATCTAACTGTTATCATAACCCTATAGTTTGAACTTGTATATCCCATGTCATTGATATCGGTGTCCAACACAGAGGCATGGATTGATCACCCTCTTTTGTGTCCGGACATTAACTTGATCCCGAATGCACTGAAGCTCACAAACAAGTTCCAACTCGTTTGGGTGTGGCCACACTCTTATCAGTCACATTCATCAAGAAGCCGGTGATATCTTCTCAGTGGACTACTGAGTGACAAATCCGTTTTACATATCCATAGCATTGCCATGCTAAGTGACATACCCGAAAGCACCCATACTTGGCACCCTATTACAGGCCCTTTAGGTGTACCCCTAAGTATGCGACCTCAAAGGCAATACCATCATATGGTCAGGTCAAAGGATCCATACAAGTACTACATGAGAATCACTTGTGATACTATATCATGTGGATTTCTCGTTTAGTGGATCTATCCAGTACCCTGCCCCTTATGCATGTACCCATTAACTTGGTTGACATCCAATGTCCAATGACCGGTAAGACACCGCCATACAACCAGGTTAATGATAGTCTCTTGTTCCATTCATTCCCATGACTGGAACAGACTACGGATCTATTCATGGTCATATCGTTTACCCTATCCATGGTCTTACTGCCAAGTGCATGACACTGGTCATCATGGATATGGATATGTCCATTGGATACTTCATTTAATATATTGCACAAGATAAATATAATAAATGAATTAATGCCTTTATTAATAACACAAATAAGTATGATACATGAATCCGATGAATGTATGATACAAATACAAGGACCAATGCTTCGGGACTAGGGCATATCCAACACTTATGACCTGCATCATTAAGTTCAGTTATTATGTTAGACATCTCACGTAAATGTCTTTTTATATTATGGTCAGCCCGCTTCTTGTAAGTATCAAATTTAATACTCAAAGAACGAAGTTTTGTCATGGAGACACCTCCAAAATTTTCTTTTAGGGCATCCCATAATTCTTTTGCTGTGGGATATACGTAAAACCTTTCGGCTATATCATCATCCATGGCACGTAGCATGATGATCCGGGCAGAGGAATTTTTCTTTTTCCAGGCCTCATAAGCTTCGAGGTCTCTCCTTGCTTGAGCGGAAGTTCCTTCTGGTGGAGGATCCATAATCCTTTCTAGAGTTTGTAGAGCCTCTTGCTCCTCAATTATGTACTAGACTTTCATAGCCCAGACCTCATAATTATCTCCATTCAAGCGGAGATCCTTATTAAGCTTAGCAATAATTGACTTTGTAGCTGCCATAGAAACTATTAAAGACAAAATAACTCAAATAAGTTAAGTGATACACCATATTTATTATAAGAACATTTAAAAACTAAATATAGTATTCGATTCACATAAAATTGAACATCCATGCGCAATGCATAGAGTCACAGTTTTATTCAGGCTAATACAAACACTATATCAGGTTTTAATTTCCAATAATAAATATTCTATTCTAGTTTTGCTTTTAAAGTTCATTCTAATTTATTTAACATTCATATTTCTACAATATGAATCTAATGAGTCATTATAACACATAGTTACAATCTCAGAATAAATAAATTAAAACTTTAAAACAAACGAACTAAAATAGTAATGTTTAACACTTAAAACAAACATTATATTTAACAAATAAACATACACAATGTTTAACAAATAAACTTTCATCTATTAATAACTCAGTTCAACAGTGAATAAGTAAAGAGATATGTACAACCACTAAAGGAAATGTTCTAAAAACACTCAGTATAAGAACAACTCAAACCAACACAGAACTAATCTAATAAATCAAGTCTGGACCATCACAAGAACCAATCGACTCAGTCCAAGACCCTACTAAGTGGTAATGGTTTGGAGTCAGTGGGTCCTCCTCATCACTAAAGTCAATCTCCTCTACGGATTCGGAAATCAAATCCACCACCTCAATCCTCTTCAAGGTGACGGGGATAAGCTCTGTGAACCTGACATAAAGATCCAAGAGGTCTAAAGGCATACCCTCAGCACTCTCTATAACAGTATCAAGGCAGGGACGTATGATCTCCTTATTATTCCTAAGTAACATAAACCTAGGAAATCGGGCTACCTTAGCTCCGTATGAGAATATGTTCAGTACAAACACCTTGCACTGATTCATATACTTCTCCTCCGTTGACAAATTATCAATAGAATCTACGATTCTATCATATTCCATATTCCCACCATACCAAAATTTATTAAAACATCTTTCATGAAAAGCTCTTTTCGCGAAAGCCAGCATTTGTAATTGATCTGTGCCAGCTGAGAAACCACCTCTCCAAATGAGTTCTTGGATCTCTTGGTTCAACATATTGAACCGTTCCATAACTCCTACGATATCCCTTTCCTCTAACGGAGGATATCGCTTAGAGAACAGCTGTAGTTCTAGTTTTTGTATCATCCTCGCCTCTTCTTAAGACTGGATTTGTCTCGGACGTTGCACAAAGAACGCCATTCCTATAACACATATAAGAATAACAAAAAAACTAGTCACTAATCAAGAATAATCAGTATAATGATATACAATACATATACTGAAACATTTCTTGATGCACAAAATCAATATTTATGCACAATAAATCATACTGGAATTTTTAAAACACATTTTAAGTATTTATACACAATAAATACTATTTATTTTGGCTTAATTCAATAATTAAAATTACTGAACGAATTACGAAAATTCTCCAAAATATACCAAAAAATCAAAAAAATGTAAATTTTAATTTTGTGGAAAACAGAAAAATTTTTGGACACTGGAGGACCACTCATGCTCCAACACGCGCAGCCCAGAGGGCTGGCCACGTGCCACCAATCACGGCACACTCCTGGCGCGTGTTGGAGAGAAAGGTTGACTTCAGTGACACGTGGCACAGTATGAGTGGTGCTGACGCATCAGATATGCCACGTGTTTTATTGGTCCAATCCTGACGTAGATGATGACGTGGCAGTCAAACACAATCATCGACACGTGTCACCATATCATTGGTCCATGTTGGCACAATCATCGCCATGTAATCACCACGTCAGAAAAAGCAGTTATATGGGTGGGTATTAGGCGCACCGTGTCATCCTCTGATTGGTTTGACCGTTACGAAAACGGTTGACTTTTACACGTGTCGTTTAGTAATTAGCCGGTCAAAATTCAACCCTTTTTGCAACTGTCTAATAACCGTTTGACACATGTTAGTCGTTTTTGGCCAACCAATCATAGAATGCCACGTGTCTCAATGTTATATAACTTTATATATAACCGCTCACCGGAATCCCAGTCTCATCGGCGGGACGTGAGGTCCACCGCTAGTCTTCTGGTGCTCTGATGAACGTGAAATTTTACACCCCTACTCGATTTTTCGTATTGATTCCAGTGGTGTACCCAGAATTACAAAATTCCAACAAAAATTTTACGTATTACACTGTTAAACGCATTTACGGTATGATTTCGACCGAAAACGACATATGAATCAAAAACGAAATCCGACAGAACTCATTCTCATCGCAGATCAACCAGGAATTATAGATTCAAACACGTCAAACTATAAACCTTAGGCTCTGATATCAATGAAAACATAATTAACTAATCCGTAAACAAAAACAAGGACTAACCAGTATATCTTTTGGAAATCTCGTTTATGGAACTTTCGAGTGCCGTAAGTTGGATCGTCCTGGTTGCCTTTCTCACGTATGTAGTACTACACAAGGTACGGGCTATCTCCGTGAGTTCTGCCGAAAAACGAAGATGAAAAGTGTTTGTTCGGGAAATTATCGAGACGGATTCGATTTTCCGGTTATGGATATTACATATGCTAAAAAGGTCCTCAAAACTGATCTGGATTGGGGTATTTATAGAATTAAGAAGTAACCACCGCTAACTTCCATAACTTCCTTCATGTTTATCCATTTCGACCAAATTACACATTTGGTCCCTGTAACCTATCATATATTACAGTTCAATCCCTGTCAATCCAACAAATATCATGGGCGGACCGAAAACCAACAATATATATATATATATATATATATATATATATATATTTAAATACTTAAAAGAGTCAAGATTTCTAAATTACTCAAAAAAAAAAAAAAAAAAAGCAACCAGACCACTGTAGTATTTTTACTTTTTCTCTCTTCCAGGAAAAGTGCAGTTAATGGATTATTTACTATTTTAACCATTGATTTTTTTTTTTAATTGTGTATATAATTTTAGGTAAATTTTTCCAATATTTATACAATTTAGGTAATTTTCTTGAAGAAACAATCAAAGCACAAATTCTGTTTGGGTGTGTGGCACAAATCCTGATTATGGAATGTTATAATCCTAATAACCAAACACTGGACTTATTCCCAGAGGGAGCAAAAGCCTTCAAAATACCCAAATCGACGAAAATTACAAGAGAGACGAGAGCAGAGTCGGAAGTGAAGAAGTTGAAGGAAAAGGAAGTAAAAATGGGGGGAGGAATGGAGGTTAACAAGAATAAATTCATTGAGGACTGGGGCTCTGCTCGAGAGAATCTTGAACACAATTTCCGCTGGACTCGTCGCAACTTTGCTCTCATTGGCCTTTTCGGCCTCGCTGTTCCCATCTTGGTCTACAAGGGCATCGTCAAAGAATTCGTAAATTCCTCTCTCTTCTCATTTCTACTTTTGTTTTCATCTTAACGTCTTGCAAATTTAGTTTTAACCTAATTAGATCCATGTTGATAGTTGGGATTCGATCCAATTTATTTTTAATTGTATTACATGTTACTTATTTCCCGTAGATTTGGTCGTAGGGAATTAGAGTTTTTATGATATCCCATGTTTTGAGAAGAGGATATTTTAAGTTTGATTTGGAGTTTTGAATAATGGAACATTTGAGGGCTTGGATTCTAATCTGCTTGTATGATTTTTTGCATATTTTGACAATTTCATGATTTTTGGATTGCTGTAAGGTTTCTCTACCTGGTTCTTAGGGAATTATTTGTAAAACAAAGTTGGTTTGAGCAAGATAGCATGGTGGTAGGCATAAAATATACTAAATCGTAATCTAAATCAAACAGATGATAGTAATATGCATTAAGGGAAAAAATGTTATTTACAGAAGTTCTGTAAGGTAACCCTTAAAATCAGCCAATTAATTCTCATCATTTGTAGCATACGATTTCATGTTTCCTGGCAGTTATATGATTGAGGGAGTATTGATATCATCTTCTTATATTGGAGTCAGATTGTTATGATGTCAAATTCATATCATTAGTTTTTACCATATCACCTATGACTTGCTACTTTAGAATTTTTGAACTCAAGAAATAGTGGAGGGAAAGTAGTGGAGTATGACAAAGCACTTCCCTATTTGTTTGGTAGGAAGGGGTTGGCACTTGAAAGGGTTAGTTTCCTATGAAGTGAAATGGTTAGTTTCCTATGAAGTCTTTGTGTTTTTCCTTCTCCTTTGCCCATTTTTTTGTTGTCGTTGTGGTATAATAAAAGAGATTTTCTATTTTCACATTCCTTCTTTTTTCCATCCTTGACCTCTAGTAAATACAGATGAGTGAGACTTGTCATTTCTTTCTCATCTTTTGGCTCCCTATTACCTTTTCTCTTCTCATTTATTTTTCTTACAGTAGGATTCATCACAGAATCTATAGTTCATTTTGATTGATAAAACCTTATGTAAGCACATATAGACATGTGGTAACATATTGAAGACTGCACTCTCCTGTCACTGACATTTGCTGGTGATTACTGAATGTCTTCTCTTCTTCTGAACACCATTGCTTGGCCTTACTTTTGGGAGATGGAATTTGATTATCCTTTACACTGGCTACAAAAGAAAGGTTGGCTATTTTTAATCTCTTGTGAGGCTATAACCATACTACTCCAATGCCAACTGATTGCTGTAGAAGAAAACAAGATACCTCATTCCTCTTAAACTTCTCATGTCGCTCTTTCTTATTTCCAGCTTCAGAATTGAAGTGGTACACAATCCTGATCTTTGTGCGCTCCTTCACTCACAGATTGTTGCTTGAATGTATAACATTTTAACTTTTTTATTCTCTCTTATTTCCAGCTATGGCAAGTTGGCAACTATTGACAAGAATAACAAACATACCTTTCCTAGTATGAACACTTCATTTACAATTCTAGCAATTTTGTGAGGGTTATGTTGGCAGGAAAGAGTATGATCAAAGTGTAGGTTTTACGGTTTATTAGGTACAGTTCAAATCTGCAGATAAATATGGAGACCAAATCATCAAAGTGATAGTGGCACGTGGTCTGATATAAACCTATTTGGTGGATTTGATTGCTTTTCATTAGATTGAAAACTATGTACTCATCCTGAGGAATCATTTTCTAAAATGCTGATGTCATGTATATAGGTTCCTGGTTTGACACTTTTGGCTTGTTTGTTCTTTATTATAATATGAGGTTAGATAATCAAAGACATATATCTAACTTTTGTGAGAAACTGCAAGCAAAATGGAAGGGGAAATAGATTATTCTGAGGTTTTCGCTCATAACTAAAGTTTATAATTGGGTTTATTCTTCACTGTCAAAGTTGAGCTGGTCCCTTGATAATTGTTTAGGACCTATACTGCATAAGTTAAAACCTATAGATTTTTCTTTAGATGACAGGTTTGAATGGAAGTGAAATGGTGTACCATTTGATTGCATAATTGGCTAAGCTGAACATGCTTTGGTGTGACTGAGATAAGCAAATCTTTTAGCATCTTAAAATAAATTAATGAGTTTTGATTTTAATGGCTTCAACATTTCCTGATGTTGGGACAATGTTAATCACTTGCAATACCACATGCATGAAAAACTAACATTTTCAGTATTCATAGTCAAATAAGTTTATCTCTCAGAATGAGTAAATTTTGTTGGCTAATAATAGAATACGGCAGTACATGTGCATGGTCTCTCTTGAAATACAGCCAGCTTAGTATTTGACATTTGACTGAAGCAATAAAACATATTCTTCATTATCGGATAGTATGCTTGCGTGATCAGAGATGTATGGACCATACGTTTTTGTGCTTAGTTCCTGGAACCATAAGTTTTTACCTTTTTGGCAGCAGAGATGTATGGACCTGGTTGTGATTGATTATTGCACTTCATTTGATACTGTGGATCCTCTCAGTTGAAAAGTGACTTTTAGATGTTCTTCTCTATGTGTTCAACTTTTTTTATTAATGTTGGCATTTTGGTTATATGAACTGACAGCACATGCAAGATGAGGATGCTGGCAGACCATACAGGAAGTTCCTTTGAGTTACTTCGTTCAATTGCTTAATAAATTGCGCCTCCACTAAAATTGATGTTCTGTAAGAACATCCCTTTTTTTCCATAATCTAAAAATAGCTTGCCATCTCCGTTGATGTGTAGTACTGTGCTTGCAAAGAATTCTCCTGTATTTCAAAATATAACAGTTTGTTGAGAATGCTCAATGATTTATGAATATTGTTTGTGCTCTAATAACATTTGATCCAGCATGTCATTGTCTGGATAGCATAGAGTAGACATATTAAGGCAAGATTTGGTAGAATGCAATGCAATATCAAATTCATAAAAATTGTACAATAAATTTGACACTATTGCATTGCAGTGCGTGGTACCAAATATAGCTTAAGAAAATTGTACAATGGTTGTGTTTATATCAAGGAAAATCGTTTGAACTTGTGCCTTTATTCACAGGATGGGAGCGTTAGGATTTGCCAAAAAATAAACATTATGCTTGGTACACAACTTGAAAAATGTGCTTTAATATCACAAAATTTTTGTACTTTTTTTTGGGAACATGAAAAATAAAAATATATTTGACTCTATATAAAGTTGTAGTGTCATTATCTTTATTAAACTTTGTTATTATTTTCTTTTATTTATTTCGATATAGGTAAAATGAGGAGTGTTACAAAAAATAATTAAATTATATTTAACATGAAAAGTGTTAAAAAAGGAAAAATTAACGCCGCTTAACATTGGTTTTTAACTCTTGCTTTTATTATGAACATTTTACGAAAATTAAGAACTCTTGGATTGTTTTCCTCCTGCTAAGAAAATGTTCTTTTGGCAACTTATTTTAAAATATTTCAATTGGTACATGCAAAAAAAATAGGCCAATTCTGCTACATTTTGCTCAATTTCTGGTGAAGTAAAATTCTCATCTCTACGAGTCAAAGGAACAGTTTTTGAGCCTCTAATTTCCATAGAAGGAATACACGAGCATAAATACTCTCTTTTAGACTGAATATCTTTCATAAGGAAGGCCAATTTTTCCAGAAAATTTCTACTTAAAAAAAAAAAAAAAACAACTTCTTAACAATATCCTTAAAAAAGAAAAATGATTACCAATAAAATTGCCCTCAACGTTTAAATAGATTTTTTTAAGGAGAAATGTTGGTATTTGAAAATTCGCGTAATTTCAAGACATTTTCTTAATTAAGAGATATTTTAAAATAGTAAGAGAATATTTAACATTTTTTTCGGTAATTAAAAAAATTTATTATATTTAAAATGTATTTTAATGGAATAACAATTCAATTGGAATAAAATTTTTTTTAACTAAAAAAAAAAAAAAAAACTGAATTATTGGTAATAACATCATTTTTCTGGTAGTGATAAATTTATCGAAATCGAGGCCTGAGCCAGCCCACGTTTCTGAAATTCAATTAAACAAGACGAACTAACAAACTGTATTTTTTTTGTCCAATTGCTACTGCCAATTACATTGCTACACTTGGCCAAATCGTATTCGATTTTGCTTTCGTTTCCTCTTCCTTTAGAAATTGCAACTAACATTCAATTCAATCATCTGTTCCTACCTTTCCTTTTCTTTGCAAATTCTGATATTCTTACTTTTCCCCTTCAATTTCTTATCCCCTCAACTGTATTATCTCCGATCATTGAACCAGAAAATCCAATTAAATATCTTTCCATGGGGACTGAGATATCGGAGCCGCTTTTGTCTGCTGATTCTAATAAAACTAAGACCATCGATCACGAACAAATTCCTGATTGGAAGGATCAAATCACACTCAGGGGCTTGGTAGTCAGTGCTTTGTTAGGTACTCTCTTTTGCATCATTACCCATAAGCTCAATCTCACCGTCGGCATTATCCCCTCTTTGAATGTTGCTGCTGGTTTGCTCGGCTTCTTTTTTGTTCAGTCCTGGGTTGGATTTTTATCCAAATTGGGCTTTCAAGTTGCTCCTTTCACCAAGCAGGAGAACACTGTTATCCAGACATGTGTGGTTGCTTGCTACGGCCTCGCATTTAGCGGTACTTGCTGCTACTAATTTTTTTAGGGTTTTCTGTTTCTGTCTGGCTATCTGATTTTCTTTTGACATTTGTAGGAGGATTTGGGTCGTATTTACTTGCAATGGACAGCAGAACTTATGAATTGATTGGTCCTGGTTACCCTGGCAACAGAGCAGAGGATGTTATTAACCCAGGATTGGGTTGGATGATTGGGTTTTTGTTTGTTGTCAGTTTCCTTGGACTTTTTAGTCTTGTGCCCCTCCGTAAGGTAGAGACTGTTTGATCGTTTCCTTCTACTATATTAAGTGTTGTCTCTTATTGTTACATTCCTTGCAGGTTATGGTGATGGAGTATAAGCTTACATATCCTAGTGGGACAGCTACAGCAATGTTAATTAATAGCTTTCACACACACTCAGGAGCTGAGCTTGCTGGGTAAGCTGGATGTTTTATATTTTCATGTCATATATGTTTGGTTTTGGTTTTACTATTTTCCCATATAGGAAATGTTAACACTGATAACCAAGTTGGTAGATAATAGTTTTCAAAGTCTAACAAATTAGACTGCAATGAAACAATGGTGACTGGGGAAATTGATTTTCCATTAAGTGGTATTATGGTAACTATTTCCCACTTCATGTTGAGTTTTGCTACTTGTGGGCATATTTTAATAAATTGATAATCTTAGCATGGATCCTTGGGTGCCAGCTGCATTAGGCCTACTGCATTAGGAAAAAACAATCAGTAAATGGATAAGAGAGTAAGACTATAAATCTTCTGAATAGTCTACAACTGTCCACTTTAATACAGAAAACCTTCTCCACTATTTATTATAACACTTATCTTCTTCCTTCACTCAACTTTTTCCTGATCCATGATTTCATTTCATATTTTTTTGTTATGTGACAGCAGCAGTTCCATGATATCATTGATATGCACTAATGTGCCTTTATGTGCAAGTATTCTAAGTATGCGTTATGGGCTCGCAAATAGTGTTTTCACAAGAAAATCATTGATTTACCTTACTTTTCCTATTCTTCGAGCGGCCTATCCTTGAAGCGCAATAAGATTACCAAACTCCCTTGAGGCTAATTTGACTGAAAATTCTTGATAATTTTATTGAGAATGTGATCCTCCCTTTAACTGGACAAGGATCCTAAATACATAAGAATTCTTATATCGAAAAACTCCTAAATAAACTCTTAAAGAATAAACCCTTCAATAATAAGACTCATAAATAATGAAACATCCTAAATACTAAAACTCTTAAATAATAAAATAAATCCACAACAGTATGACCTATGTGTGCTACGCACAAGTGTCTTTGAGTATTTGTATTAAAGTAGAACTGTCTGTCCTCCTAGTAACTGCACTAGGCATCAGTTAGCCATTACAGTATGTACTATTTTACTTTCAAAAAAAATTTTAATGGCAGACAAGCAAGTGTTTCTCTAGCAACTAGTTTCAATAGAAGGAATGGTTCTCCCTAAAAATCCCTTAGCTTTAAGAGGTTGAAGGGTACCCTCTAAAGGAACCCTTAGCTTCAAGGGGTCAAAGGGTTCTCTCTAGGAGCCTGAACATAAATCAGAGGATCAAATTAGCCAGAAAATTATACCCTTTCCATAACTAGATCCCAGGGCCATAAAGTTTTTTTTTTTTTTTTTTAAAGCTGAAGAACATTTATGTTCAATTAATCTTAGTAGAGAGGTCCCTCTTACAATGGAATATTTGACACTAAGTGACTGTAAATTTGTTAAGTTGTAAAATGAAATTCACAGAGGCAGAAATAATTTTTCTATATGCATGCCTTGGAAATGTTCATTTGTATTTCATGTTGGTACATTTCATTTGCTTGAAATATTGTAATTTGTGTATTTTGATGGAAGTAATAATGGAAATATTTCAAGGAAGAAATCAGTAAAAGAATTTTTGCATTTTTTGTTTATTGCCAAGCTGTTATATTTTCCATCATCTCACTATTTGGTACTTAAAACAAACACTTACAATGATAATCCCCTTGTAAATGAGGGAGCAAAGTGTATTAACTTGTTGCTATGATAGATCATATGTGCATTTGTATTTATGTTGTATCATGCAAACAAGGGAGCAAAATGCATTAGGGAGCAAAATGCATTCGCCCCTCATCAAGGTCAAGATTTTAAGCCATGACCTTTTTCCTCGTACTATCTCTTTTATTGATACCCAAAGCATCAATTTACAGTAGGCTGGACATGTGGGACCTATTTTATCCAGAAATTTAACATTCAGGCTATCAAATTGTTGAAATTTGCCCGAGTGTAAAATTCACCATGAAATGGGAAATAAGTTGCACATTCACCACTAAATGGGATATATGTTTGGTATCAAACATATTTTGGTCAAAAATTGCTAATTATTTTATTGTTTTTCAATTGAACAATTTTGGCATCTCGAAAACTGAATGATCAAAGCAACAAAAGGAAAAAGGAAGAATCCCTATCCTAACCTGTTTTATGAACTTTTTACAGGAAACAGGTTAATTGTCTTGGGAAGTATTTGAGCATAAGTTTAGTCTGGAGCTGCTTCAAGTGGTTCTTCAGTGGCGTAGGGGATTCATGCGGATTTGATAACTTTCCCAGCTTTGGTTTGACTCTATTCAAAAACACGTAAGCCTTAATGTATTTAGTTTCTGAATTGTCTGAAAATGCTGTTTGATAATTTGTTCCATGTTCTTACTTTCAGTACATCAGGGTCCTGCAATAATATTTTACAAGGAATTAGATTTGCTAATGTTAGATTATGTTGTACTTTTTCAAGTTTTAGCTGCATATTTGGTACCAATTGTGTATTGCTGATAAGTAACAGTCCAAGTTCGTTATGTTAGAAGTTGTTCATGTGACTATCACTCTTCCTGCAGGTTCTATTTTGACTTCAGTCCAACTTATGTTGGATGTGGTCTTATTTGCCCGCACATAGTCAACTGCTCAGTTCTTCTTGGCGCTATCCTCTCATGGGGCTTTTTGTGGCCCTTCATCTCTCAACATGCTGGGGACTGGTATCCAGCTGATTTGGGTAGCAATGATTTCAAGGGTCTTTACGGATACAAGGTATAGTATCAAGATCTGAAAAATTAACTGCAGTTTTTAACTTCTGTGACTTTTAACATTGATACGGTTAAGAGTACCAGTGGTTCCTAAACTTTCGGTATTATTTCATCACAGTCCCAAAAGTTTAATTCATGTCACTAAAACCTTTTTACTTTTATTTAGGTGTTATTAAAATTCTTTCTCAAGATTCTCTCACCATAAATTTACGTGCCCCTATGTATTAAATTAATTTCCATGTTGGATATCCAATTAATGCCAATCAAAAATATATTACTTTGCCTAAGAAATATATATTGACATGGCATCTATTAGACATCCGGACCGGAGATTAATTTGGAAAGCAAAGATGCCACGGAAGCTTTCCAGTGAGAGAATTGCCAAAGAGGTTTTTCACTGGTAGCTAAACTAAAGTAGAAAGGTTTTAGTGGCACAAATTAAACTTTCCGGACTCTGGTAAAACAAGGATCATGGTCCACGTAGATGCTCTTTATCCATGTTAGTGTGCCTTGAGAGAAAGATACTGTTGGTATTTTTGCATGTCTACACAGATAATTCTTTTGCCTCTATGTCTATGTGCAAACACTCAATAGTGTTTATATTAATCAGCGGAGGGGCTGCAAAAATTCTACCTAAATTTTTGCGACATTATTTTCATCCGTTTAAAATAGTACAATTTCTGGAAATAAAATTAAAATAGAAAAAACAAAATACATGAAAGAGACGTAAAACCATGTATGAAGCAAGCCTGAAATTAGATACTTGTCTGGTGAATCTATTATACATCTCACGTGCTCATTATTATCCTAATTTCCTGGCCCCGCTGTAAAATATTGAATTATATGTGCTCTGATATTCATCCACAACGTTGCTTTTTTTGCAGGTTTTTATAGCCATTTCTCTTATCCTTGGAGATGGTCTTTACAATTTGGTTAAGATAATTGCCATAACTATTAAGGAAATATGCAATAAAAACACTAAAGAGAGTCACCTTCCTTTACTCAGGGAGGTTCAAGGTGAGATACATTATAACGTGGACAAATAGTCTTGTTTGCTATAATTGTTTCAACAACTGTGGAACAGTTATGTTTCTTCTACATGTTTCTTAGTCCATTTAACAGCTGCCATTACGTCTGCTGCTTTGATCTGAAATGGCTTTATGGTTATTTCTAGTGCACACAGGAACTAAGTAATTGTAGTCAAACAATTAACTGATGCTTCAACACTGTTTGGGGGATATCTTTTGTCTCTTGCTTTTACCGTTGATGATTGTCGACGTTCTTCTACTGTTTTTCTCATCTTTAAATGTCAACCTTGTTTGTACAACACAACATAAATAGGAGGTTGTTAATGTCAATATGTGAATTTCAATGATTAAATAAAAACAATTACGGTTATAATCTATCTTTCTAAGCTTAATAAAACTCAAATAGTTCTTACTGAATCATGTACCAAGTGCCTTGAACCTTTCAGTCTTGTATGACTATTTGATGCATATGCAATTTTTCCTAGTTCAAAAGAATTTCTGTGTTTGCTTTAGACTAACAATTATAATGGTACATCTGCAGATGATGAGACTTCGAAATTGCAATTGGAACAGAGGAAAAGAGACGAGGTATTCCTAAAGGATAGGATACCTTCCTGGTTTGCAGCATCTGGTTATGTGGGATTGGCTGCAATATCAACAGCAGTAATTCCAATAATATTTCCACCCTTGAGATGGTATTTGGTTCTCAGTTCATATGTTATTGCTCCTGCTCTTGCCTTCTGCAACTCATACGGAACTGGGCTCACAGATTGGAGCTTGGCCTCAACCTATGGAAAGATTGGTCTTTTCATCATCGCTTCGCTGGTTGGAACAGATGGTGGTGTTGTAGCTGGGTTAGCTGCTTGTGGGGTGATGATGTCAATTGTATCAACTGCAGCTGATCTGATGCAGGATTTTAAGACTGGCTACCTCACTCTATCATCAGCAAAGTCGATGTTCGTGAGTCAGTTAGTAGGCACAGCCATGGGTTGTGTTATAGCCCCATTGACATTTTGGATGTACTGGACTGCTTTTGATATCGGTGCACCTGATGGTTCATACAAAGCTCCATATGCTGTGATATTCAGAGAGATGGCCATTCTAGGCATTGAAGGATTCTCAGAGCTGCCAAAACATTGCTTGGCCATGTGTTGTTGGTTCTTTGTAGCTGCATTGATTATAAATCTGTTGAGGGATGTGACTCCAAAGAGAATATCGCAGTTTATACCTATTCCAATGGCTATGGCTGTGCCATTTTATATTGGAGCATATTTTGCTATAGACATGTTTGTTGGGACAGTGATATTGTTCATATGGGAGAGGGTAAATAGGAAGGATGCAGAAGATTATGCAGGAGCAGTAGCATCAGGTTTAATTTGTGGTGATGGGATTTGGACAATACCATCAGCAGTGCTGTCTATTTTCAGGATCAATCCACCCATTTGCATGTACTTTGGTCCTTCTGCAAGTCATTAGTTAGCAGCTTGTGGCTTTGTTGTGAATTAATATGAATTTGTTGTGTTGATGGGACTTTGTAAATGTGTATGTGATGTGTGTTGTATCAAGAATGATCTTGAAAAAAGGGGAAAAAGAAATTTGAGTTGTAAATAAGCACCATGTCTCTCCACTCCTTGTGTCATCTTACTACATGAGTTCAATGCTGGCCAAAAGCAAATATTTGAGGCAAAATGACCTTGCCCGTCCTATGAACCAATTACTCCTTTGGCCCCCCTTGTTTCAGATTTGCTCTTTCTGCCATGTTCTATGCGACTAAAAGGATCAATTATGGTATAGTTGAGTATGAGGCTAAAAGGACAACTTTGAAATGACAAAAACTAAAAAAGTAATTAGTTGATGAAACAAGGGCTGAAAAGATTATTTATCAAAATATTTAGCTCTTGTACTCAGCATTATTTGTTGTTTATTTTGTCCTTGTACACTTCAAGCTCTGCATCTTTGTTCTTTATAATTTTTTCTTTCAAAAAGAAAAATTTAGTCATTAATTGAGAGACGGTTCAGTTACATGAGTAGTTAAAAAGAATGTGCTGAAAGTATGTTGTGTCGAATATAATGAAAAAGTCTATTAAGGGTCTTATTTTTTTAAAATTATAGATGGTCAAATGTGTAAAATTCAGATCTAAAATGACAAATTTTGTGAATAAAAGAAGTTGAAAGTGATATTGTCAATGAAATATTTTTTAATAATCCGCTAAATTTTTGGTTAGCAAAAAGAACCAAATTTAGATAAATGTTTATAAAAGTAAGTAATAAAATTGTACTTGTATGAACAAATATGAAAATTCATGGTACATGTTTATTTGTTCTACTCAGTTTTTGTTTCCCTATGAGTATGGGCTGGATGGTTGTTATTCAAAATTAGAAAAAGAGTTGTTGGTTTAGAGACAAGGTTTCCAAAATATAATTAAAACAGCTGTTGATTGATATATCAGTTGCCATTTACTTTGCTGCAAACGCCTTCCGGCCCCTCCATTTTGGAGAGCTACATTTTGCTTACAACGCAAGGCATGTCAATCCTCAAGGTATGATTTTGCTTACGAAATCCCTTGTCTGAAATCATCTTGGCAGTCTGATTTTATTCCTAGAGACCCTGAATTAGCAACTAATTCCAAATCGCAATTATATATTTAGACTTCGTTGAGCCTGAATTTTGTTTTTAATCCTCTTTGTACCTATATACGATTTTTGTGGGGGATGAAGAATTTCATTGTTTATTTTAGTGAAGGGTATTCGGTGTCTAATTCAGAAATTGAAACCCAGAATCCGGCGACGTTACAACCCAAGATCTACGGCAATGGCGGAATTAGATTCTTTATCCTTTGATTTCTCTCTCAGAATAGTGAGTTTTCTTTCTCTACTCTATATGGAACAGAAATATTGTTGAAACATGACTACACATTTATATAATTGAAATTTGAAAGCAAATGAAGAAAAAAGAGATTCTTAATTGGATTTGTTGAAAAAGAAAAAGGAATTGCAGCAGATGGAGATAAAGGAAGAAGAAGATGTTAGTGGAAGAAGATATAAAAGTTACGTCTTTTTATTATTTGTTTTTCTTGATGCTACGATGACTGGTCCGAATATCAAACGTGTGAAATTACTGGTACGTAGTTTGAACTGTTTCAACTAGCAGTTTTACTAAATCATTGATTTTCTTTTGAAAAAAATTATTATTTAAATAATAATTAATTTTATAACTTTATCAAATATAAGTCTTAAATTTTTAATATTCAAAATAATTTCATTAAATATCCTAAAAATTTATCAAATATAAATCTTGAATAATAAAAATAAACTAATAACTTTAAATATCATTGAGAGTCTTAAATATTGGCATTGTGCTCATTAATCATCTCCAATTTTACTGTAATCTCGCTCCTCATCATCTAAATAATAAAGATAAAATAGATTAATTTCCAGCCTTTAATTTAATACGTAAGAAGAACTAAATTCATAAATCCAGATAAATTACAGAAAGAGAAAAAAGTAAATATGCTCGAATATTATTTGGTTCTTCAAGAGCCAAATTCTCAATTACATCAAAATAAAGTTCAGCTTCCTTATCAACGAACCAAAAGTCAGTTTCATCAATTGGATCAAAAGGTCACTTAGACAATGACAACCTAATAATTAAGAGTCATAACAAGAACATTACTTTGGTGCAAAGAATACAATTTAAATATAAACGATTATAGAAGTTACAATAATATACATATTCTTCAATCGCAAATTGTAGTGGATATAAACAAAGTCATTCAATCTCTCATGCTCTAATCTATTTCTCTTCTAACAATGAATGCATTCAAACACATTCCAATTACGTTCACATCCAGAAGAAGAGGCAGTTTGGGTAAGAACTTTAATAGCCACACCTTTAGTAAATTTGGAGCATCATAACTAAATACTTTCCACCATTCATCTTTTATTGAACATGAAAAAAGAAAATATATTTCAGATTAGAAATGAAAATTGCATGCATAACATATACATAAGCTAAAAATTCAAAACATAAATAAAGTATGAGATTGATTAGTAGCCAAACGAGTGATTTTGCTGCAAGCAAGTGCCTTAGGACAAGAAAAACACTTTTCACGTTCTTTAAAGATTCTTAACTCCTCTAACATCACATTGCTTGATTTGTCCTCAGCCTTCTCAATCTTGTCCAACAAGTTCAATATACTAAGCATTATCTCACTATCATTATAGACTGAAGTTGGATCATATTGAAATGCAAATTCGAGAAATAAGCTACTGCATGAAGATCTTTTTGCAACATGCAATCTCATCTCCAATCTATAATATCGGTGAAGGGTTCATACAATTCTGGCCTATGATGAAATATTTTCATAATCCCTGTGCATGCCCTATACATGCCCTCATAGATATAACCCAAAGATGGCTTTTCATTAGTATTATAAAGTCTCCATAACCGCTTTACTAGAGTCATAGCTTTTGCCACTATTAAACAGTTATCCCAAAACTTCAAAGACAACACAGTTTCTCTCATATCTTTGGCTTTTCTGAATCTTCATGAATTGCTTAAACTCATTGCTGACAATTAATGCTTCTTAATCATCTTTATACTCATACAACCTTTGTAAAACAATAAATGAAGTTGCAACACGAGTTACACCCTGGCGAATAATTTCTCTCCAACTAGGTCTTTTTCTTAGCCAATTCAAGTTAACTTGTGATTATAAACAAAAACGGTAATTTAAGATGCAAGAGTAACAACATTCTTCACATCGAGCATTTCTGTAACATCTTTCAAGATTAGATTAATACAATGAGCTGCACAAGGTGACCAATAATAGACTCATATTTATCCATCAACAAGGCACTTGCAGCCTTATAATTAGCCCCATTATTATCACCATATGTACCACATTTTCAGGACAAACACTTCCACAATTTCACTAAAAAGATTACACAAATTTTCAGCATTTGTGTAAATATCAAAAGCATAAATAGATTTGATAAAAGTAATCCCCTTTGGACAATACAATAAGAAGTTGATTAAAGGATTTTGGTCCAGTATCTATCCACCCATCTCCCATTATAATGCAACCAGTATCAACCCAAGTTGCCTAATGGACTGAACAGTTAACCTTACATGACTGTTCGTATCATTCAATAAATTACACGCAAAGCATGAGATGGAGGATGCTTATATCCATGACCCATGCTAGCAAATTTATCAATAGCAAGTTACAAATAAGGCGAATTGACAGTATTGAATGGAAGGGAAGCATCATAAAACCATAAAGCAATTGATAAGTCAATATCTTTCCATTTTTCAACACTTTGTATGCATGCCTTAATAGAAGGTTGAGAAGGATCACTTACACCTTTTTAAAAATATGAGTCAATTTTTGAAATAGCTTATCTCTTTCTTGCTGAAACAGAATCATTAGATGGACCATCGTTTCTTTCATCCAATGTCAAGTCCTCAGTAAACCCTTTCTTTTCCAAGGCTTTTTGCGAAGTAGCATACAATATACATTTAATTTCATATTGAATCTTTAGAGTAACACTTTTGCATGCACCAATGTCACCTTTAACTCCAATAAGGTGTCTCTTCATCCTAGTTACCCCTCCACCAACAACTTTCTTTAGACATAAGTTACATACATATGACTTCTTACCATTTGCAAGTGATACCTTAGTCACGTATTTCCATGCAGCCTCCGTTTTTGTCCACTTGAACTTTCTGAAGGAGCAGTTCAGCTACTTGTGATTCAGTAGGAGCCGAAGAAGCTGCTTGTGATCCAGTAGGAGCGGTAGAAGTTGCTGATTGTAATCCAGTAGGAGTTGTAGATGGTGCAGCTGGTGCTGACATTGTTCCTATAAAACATCACAAGCCAAAACTATTAAAATAAATTAATATACTCTTTATTATTCATATATATAAGAGTTCAATAATTTAATACTACAAAAATAATCTCATAGCAAGTCAAAACCAGCCGCCAATAAATGCAATAGCCAGTAACCACACCAAATACCAATCACTGAAACATGAAATTAAAATTAGCATCAATAAGATCATACACATAAACTAAAGCCATTAGTTCAGCTAGAGGAGGAACCTGTTAAGAACACAGATAGCAACAATGTTGCCATTTCCGAGGCCAAGACCGAGCAGTGTTATCAACACAACAAAATGTGAGAGAATAAAAAAAATCAAACATGCTGCTCAGTTATTGATACATACAAGCAGGAGGCATTTTGTGTATGAGAACTCAGTTTTTAACATAACAAATGGACCATGTCAAAACAATGATAAAACAACTGAAATTTAGAGAAAAGAAAAGGTTATACAGAGTTACAGACCTAATAAAATAAAGATGTAATTAGTACTAAAATTATGTTACACAAATCATATGTGAATCTAATAGTAAGGAAGATTAAAATTCAATGTTATGAACAGAGGAAGAGAATAGGAGAATCACAACACTAGCAAGATAAAGATAGATAAATTACAAATTACAAATTTCATTCACAACTAGCATAATTACAAAATAAAAGGAATCAATATCACTTGCAATCTAGAAACTGAAACCCAAAAGACAAAGAAAAAGAGAATATAAAGAACTAGGGTTTCTGATTGGAAAAAACCATACCTAATTGGAAATAGAGGATCAAAAATCGCTCCTCTCAGTCTGATCAGCGACGACAATGGCAAAGGCGCTAGGGAGCAAGAGATTTTCACAGCAAGATGAAGATTGAATTGAAGTGATGAACTGAATATAGTGAAGAATGTAAAGAAGCATTTTGACGAACTGTGAAGGAGATGAAGATCTAATTTAGCAATTTTAGATTCAGAAATAAAAATCTCCTTCTTTGGCTCAAAATGACGCAATAAATATCAATAAGAAGAAAATCGAGTTTTGATCGGTTCACCGGTTCGAACCGGTCAGCTGCGGTTTTCTTTTAAACTACTGATTTTAATCAAACCAATTGGATCTATGATCGATCGTGATAAAACCGATCGAACCGATTGGTCCAGTCTGGTTTTCATAACTTTGGTTTTTCTATGTCTCATTATTAGATATTTTATTATTATTATTAATTAGTTTTGGATGAAGTGATCACGTGCGTAGGAATTTTTAATATCTATTTGCTTTGTTATGTAAGATTAAGGGGGTATCTTGGTGGTTTTATCAATTTTAAAGGGTAAATGGACATCTTTAAAGTTGAAAGAGCTCGAATATGTTTGCAACAAATATATTAGGTAAATAATATATCTTTAAAAATTAAACTTGCATGCTTTTAAAAATAATATGTTTGCGCATTTCATTTCATGATTATTGCTTAACCAAAAATGAAACTTGTGTTTTAATAATAATAATAAACAAAAATGAATCAGCAATATTATTAAAATGTAAACGAATTACCGATTAAGATAAAATAATAAACCTTAGCCTAGTAGAAACAAAGAACAATGGAAGAACGTGAGACTTGTATGAAGTCTCCTTAAAATACAATTTTTCATCTACGAACAACTATCTTAAGGATAAAACAATGATGACATCGAACTTAACTGTGCGCAGAGCAAAATTACTGAAACCTAAAACTAGCAGCCTATTTTAGAAAACTAGAGAGAAAATGAAATTTTTTTAATTCTGTGTGTAAGAGCATAACGAAAAGCTTTTTAGTTATAGGTTACAAATGGAGGTTTTGAATTAAATGGCAGTAAAAAGAAATTAATATCCTAATTGAGAATTAACAAAAATTAATTGTACTTTATTACAATTAATCTGCTAGGAATATATGTTAAAGAATATGAAAAAGACTTACATTTTAGAGAAAGAATAATTAGGACAGATACAAAAGTAGAGAGACCCGTAGTGGTCCATTTCAGTCCAGTATTTGTGATGCCTAGGTTGTATAGGTGAGGTTCTAACCCACTCGATAGGGATATGTACTCCTCGCTCATGAGAGAGCATTTAAGCTAGTTAATCTTAACTATTTATTAGACAGTCTGTATCAACCAGTTACAGCAAATGAACTCACACCGAGTGCGCCAAAACACAGCCAATCCTAGGCATTCAACAGGCAGCGGTGGTGAACCTGTTGCTCATCCACTGTAACTAATTAACAAACTATCTAATAGAAATTAATGTCTCATATTAAGATATTAACTTCGAAAATATAATACAAAGAAAAGAAGAAACTTAGAAAATCATATTTGAAGAAAACTTAGAAAATATTATTGATGATAGCTTGCCTTACAACAAATGCTTAACCCCTTTATATAGGAGAGGAAGCAGAAGAAACAGACAAACCGACACTCCACTTACTAGACAGCATAAAACAGAAAGCAGAAAAACAGATAATAAAGACACACCGAAAGCACCGAAAGCATCTAATAATGCTGATGCCTTTTACAAAAGTAAAGTACATAATTATAATAAAAGATTCTGCCGACAAATAGTAAAAGGCAGAAACAGCTAGAGGTGATGACGTGGCAGTCTTAGAACCACTGCTTTGAGAAAGGTTCATGAGATGGAGACAGATTCATGTAATCAGGAGGATCTGATCCGGAGTCAGAGGAAAAATCTTCATTCCACTCAGGAGATGGAGCAATTGGTGGAACTTCTGGACTGTAAGGATCTTGAGAATCTTGGAACAGAGAACAAAGTGGAGAGTGCTTTACAGTCTGTGAGGAGGATCCAGGAAATAATGGAAGTGTAGGAGGAGAAGCTTTAGCAGATGGATTTACAGGAGATGGATCATCTGGAACTGGATCTGAAACACCTGGCGGAGGATAATCTGGAGTATCAACTCTATACTGAACTGGTCTCAGAGCTTGAAAGGCTGGAGAACGAGTGAGAAGCAATGGATAATCAGAAGTACCATGAATCCATGCAACTGGTAAATGATAGATGCCATTAAAATTCTTGAGGGTTCCTCGAAGAAGACTGATATCTGCAGGATCTGAAAGAGGAGCTTTATATGTCTTTAGATGGAACACCTGATTTCTGGAGAAGAAATGACCCTGTGGATATTTGAAATATGGCCGATGGAAGATGAACACTGCATGAGCATTGTTATCCAGAATATGACCTGTGCGAGGATTAAAGAGATCTTCAAACATAAGAGCTTTCTGAATTTCTTTTTGCCACCATGGGAGAGGAGCAAACCAGTCAAGAAAAGTGAAAAGCAATGAATCCTGATTATCTAGATTCATAATAAACCTGAGCATTGGCAGGAGAGGAATTTGAACAGCTGTATTGTAAAGAACAACACAACACCAGAGGCACCAAAGAGCACTTTCTAAAAATGGATAGTAGGTATTAAGAGTCCACAGCAAAAGGAAAGGGTATTCAGTAAAAATGGAGGATGGGTTATTTGGAACTGGTTTAAGATGAAAGGTTTGAGCTAGAAAAGAAGGGAACTGGGATTTAGCATAATTTTTAATGGCTTGAGGAGTAGAAAAAGTCATTCCAGGAGGGAATTCCCTTTTTTGAGTTGGAGCTAGAGGCTGTTTCCAAAGATTTTCAGTATGGTGAGGATCAAAAGGAGAGGGATTTGAACTGGAAGCCATGAGGATAAGAGGGATAGAAGTATGAGGAGTAATAAGAGAGAGAGTTGTATCAGGTGATGGAGGTTTTGAAGGTCTGGATAGAAGATCAGGGATGAGATTGTGGTCTCCTTTTATATGCTGAACTGAGAATTCATATTTTGCAAACCAATCCTTAAGTCTGAGTAATTGTGCACTGGGCAACTGCTTATTGCGGAAGTTAAGGATTTAGGGAAAAGCAGAATTATCCATTCTAGTCAGAAAATGATGACCAATAAGATGGAATTCAAACTTCTTAATTCCATACTTAACGGCTAATACCTCTTTGATAGTGGTGTGATAATGCTTTTCAGATTCTTGGAATTGTCCACTAGCATGTCCACAATAATGATCTCTGCCATCCACGTGTTCAATCAGAACTGCACCCCAGTATTCATCACTGGCATCTGTCTGAAGGATGCGTTGGCCAGCACCAGGAATCTTAAGAGGTGGAGGAGCTTGTGCCACTTGTTTGAGAATCTGAATGGCTTCTGTTTGAGCTGGGCCCCAAGGAGGAGGATTCTTTCTGGTCATCTTAGCCAAAGGAGCTGTGTACTGAGCAACATGAGGAAGGAAATCTCTCATGAAATTGATAATTCCCAAGAATTGCTGGATTTGCTTGACTGTAAGATTTTCATCTGGAAAATTCAATAATTCCACAGCAATGTGTAAACCAGGAACATAGTGACCATCTTTGAAATGCATACCCAGAAAATCGATGGAGTTAACACCAATGGTACTCTTTTTCTCAGAGAGCATAACACCATATTGTTGCACAAGAGCATAGAACTGAGCTAATAAATCAGCATGAGCCTGATCATTAGAAGAGAACAATAAGATGTCATCAATAAAAATAAGAGTACTATGGAGAATAGGTTGAAAAATTCTCATCATAGTTTTCTGGAACAAGGAAGGAGCAGTCTTTAAACCAAACGGCATTACTTTCCATTGATACTGGGCAGTAGGAATGCAAAAAGCTGTTTTATAGCGATCAGCTGGATGAATACCAAGTTGCCAAAATCCTGCTTTGAGATCAAACTTGGAATACACAGTAGCATTATTCAAATGAACAAACAAAGCATTAATCTTTGGCAAAGGAAACTTATCATCTTGGAGGAATTGATTAAGGGGCTTATAATCAATCACAAGTCTCTTTTTTCCTCGTTTAAGTTCTGCTCGTTTTTCCACATAGAAGGCCTGACAAGCCCATGGAGATTGTGTGGGCTCAATTAAGCCTTGGGCCAATAACTGGGAACATTCATCTTGGGCTAATGTAAGATCTGTAGGAGTCATTCCTGGATGAGTAGCCTTGGTAGGATTGATATCTTCATTAAGTTTGAAAGGTAGAGTGATGAAAAATTCAGGATTGGTCCAGAGAGGATTAGGGTGAGTGAATTGAGAATGAGATTCAGCACAGGATTGGATAATGAGATCTCTAACAGATTGGTAAGGTGGAAGAACATCTGAAAGAGAGAATATCTTTTGGGTATGGTCAAAAGGTTTGAAGAAATGCTTGAATTTCAGCCCATCAGGAAGGATTCGAAGTCCCTTTGCTTTTCTGTAATCTCTGAAACTGACCAGTATGTCTTTATCAGGCAGAGAAGAACCAAGAACTTTGGTCCAAACAATACAATCAGGAAAGAACTGAATTCCAACTGGCTGCTTCGAACGGAGCTTGGTAGAGAACACTTCACCATTGGCAGCTCTGAAGTAGGTTTTGAAAGATTCCCAGGATTCTGGAGGAAGAATGGAAGGATTCATAATGGTCTGGAATGAACCTGTATCCATGAAAGCAATGACTGGAATAGGTCTGGCATATTTGGAAGACAATATATGAATGGGAACATGAGGCATCAGAACTGAATCATCTGGAGGAGCTGCATGGAAGGAAGAGACTGCTTGGAATGCTTGGCATGCACTATCTTGGAAAGCTTGGATTGCACCGTCAGGATCAGGATTAGGGAGAACATCACCATGAAGTTCCTGCAAAGTATAAACGGGAATAGAAAAATCGTTAGAAATATCAGAAGAGGCTTTTGATTCAGAGGTGGCTTCAGAATCTGTGTCCCATTGTACTGCAAAAACAGTATGCTCATCATTGTCACTCTGCTCAGAATAGAGTGATTCAATATCAGCAGTAGCATCATCAAGGCTGTATAGGGAAACAAGCTTTTGAGCCCTGGAAGGCTTGTTGGGACAGTTCTTTGCAAAATGCCCTTTCTGACCACAGGCAAAGCATCGGTTGGCACCTTTAGGCTTTCCTCTATGTTGTCTGCGTCTGAAGAACTTGAAACGCCGAAAAGGCTGTCTGAACTTCTTCGAGGAAGAAAAGAACTTCTTTTTGTGGAATTTGGACTTATGGGTTGAATGAGACTGGCAATCACATTTCTTCTTACATTTGATCCCAAGGTGGGATTTACTACAAATCTTCTTGGCAATGGACTTACTTTGGAGCAGATCAGAAAAGAATGTCTGTTGTTCACACATCTTTTCAAGAGCAGCAAGAGTGAACTGATGGATTTCGCCAAGAGTAACATCCGCAAAAGGTTTTCTTGCTTGAGCAATCAATCTATTGATTTCTGGCTGCAATTCAGTAGGCAAGGAAGAAATATATACATATCGAAGGTTAGGATCATTTAAACCATTCAACATGTAATACCTCTTAGTCATCCTTTTGTAATGCTTTTCCAGATCTTTTTGCTTCAAAGAACAGCACTTCATATCAAAGTATTCCTGGCGGGTACGTTTCTCATAAATAGAAAAATCACCAATATGATGTTGATGAATAATACCTAATGCAGCAGAAGCACTAGGAGTCTGAATGAACTGAAGTTGGCGATATTCACCAAGACTTTGATACCATTCTCGCAAAGTGCCAGTGAATCTGGAAACGAGCTCTTGAAGAATTTGTTGCAGCTGAGCATCAGGCTTTGTCATCTGGAGATCTATCCAGGCTCCCATCTCATCAATAATGTTGCGCCACTGATGGGGAGGAAGTTTATCAAAAGTAAACCAAGGGCCTGAGCTGGAAGGAGAAGGAGCTGAGGTGTGCTGAGGATGATAACCATGGGGAGAGTCCATGTCATCTACATCAGAGTCATATTCTTCAACTCTGGGTCCTCTTTGAGTGCCTTGAGTCTCTGGGTTATCCGCCATAAGAATAGCAGAAATATCAGCGATCTGGTCGTCAGAATGAAGAGAGGCATCTTCAGAATCAGAAGAAGAAGTATCTGAAGGAAGATTCTCAATAACTTGTTCAAGAGAAAACTGCATGGGTCTTTTTTCTGGGTTTTTGGGAAATTGGTGAGAGTCCGAAGAAGGAGATTCTGTAGGTTGAGTTGGAGGGGGAAGAGTTTGTGCTGGTGGAGGTGTAGGTTGAGACAGTTTTCTAAAGGTTTCATAAAGAGGTTGAAAAGGTTGAAAAGTATGAGAAGGTGGAGGGAATGGTGTTTGATGAGTATGAGGATAAAAAGGATAAGGTGTAGGTTCATCCAAAGGAGTTGGTTGAGACTTCAACTTTGTAAGATCATTCTCCATGCGAGATAACTCCAATTTAAGAGAACGGATCTCAGCTTCTTTCTGTTTGAATTCAAGACCAAACTTCTTCTTAGCAATTAAGGCTCTAAGAGATCTGTCAAGCTGGTCTATTTTCTCAGCAGTTTTGTTGTAAGAGTCCTGCACAAAAGAAAGCATAGAACTAATCTCTTTGTTAGTGGAGGACTGAGAGGCAGTTAAGTGATCTAACTTCTGATCAATCTTATGAAGAACTTGGTTTTGGGCTCTGGCGTTATCAGTCTGCCAGTTTAAAACAGTTTCAGCCGGTTTAGGTTCCTCAAATTGACCAGTAGAAGTGACTGTGTGTGGGTAAATATATGGAGAGGATACAGTATGTGTTTGTGGGTTGGTAGTCTTTGTAAGAGGAGGAAATTCAACGGGATCTGTAGGATTGAACATCATACAGGGGGAAACTAAGGGAAGAGAAGGAGGTAGAATCAAAGGTTCTGGAAGAGGTTTGATCTGAGTGAGGCCTTTTTGGTAGATAGGCAAAGGTTTACAGTTAGAGGTAGCCTTACTGTAAAATTCAACTTCAGCTTGTTCTTTCTCAAGAACCCAGTCATGGATGCCAATCCAAGGACGATCTGGTTTTCTGTCATCAAATCGTTTTGATGGAGGGCGACATCGAGAGCGAGACTTAGCCTGGTTTTCTGTAATTTCATCATCAGAATCATCAAGATGGCAAGTACAAGTGGAATCACACATACCACTTCCAGGAGCATCCCAAATAAAATGACCATCAATCTTGGCCACATAATTGTGAGTACCATCAGAATTAGCCCATACCAAGAACAAAACCTTGAGGGCATGAGGCCCAAAGAGGACAATATCATGGCAAGAGATTGGTCCCCATGACATTTGGTATCAGAGCCAGGCCCTGCTCTTAGGGTGTGAAAGGATTATCCCAGTGAGGACACTGGGCTTCCCAAGAGGGGGAAGGGTTCTGAGGAACCGTAATCCCACATCGCTAAGAGAGGGTTTGAGTGAGATGCATAAAAGGGGTGGGGAGCCTTAGACTTGCATGACGCGTTTTGGGTGGGCTTGCCAGAGGGCGGCCCATACCAAGAACAAAACCTTGAGGGCATGAGGCCCAAAGAGGACAATATCATGGCAAGAGACTGGTCCCCATGACATTTGGTATCAGAGCCAGGCCCTGCTCTTAGGGTGTGAAAGGATTATCCCAGTGAGAACACTGGGCTTTCCCAGAGGGGGAAGGGTTCTGAGAAACCGTAATCCCACATCGCTAAAGAGAGGGTTTGAGTGATGTGCTTAAAAGGGGTGGGGAGCCTTAGACTTGCATGACGCGTTTTGGGTGGGTTTGCCAGAGGGCGGCCCATACCAAGAACAAAACCTTGAGGGCATGAGGCCCAAAGAGGACAATATCATGGCAAGAGACTGGTCCCCATGACGTAAAATAAAATAACATCATTTAAGTTATTCAAATCGCAATCTATCCGTAAAATTATTGTGCCTAAAGTTGACCAATAATCACATGTAAAATTACCAATTTTCCAACAACTTGTAGCTAATCTTTTAATTATTTTTCCACCTTCAAGAATTTCTAATTTACCAAATACAACTGAGAACCAAATAAAAAGAAAACGAAAAGGAGTAAATTAATAAGCGTAAGTGGACAAAAGAACATCACAAATTTCATGTATTGTGAAGTAAAGTAACCCAAAAGTCAAAGAATGAAGCTACTAAAAAAAAATGAAATCATGAATGAGAAAAGGAAATGTATAAAATTCTTAAATATAAAACGAGTGCACGTCAGGCACATGGCAAAGATTGTGACATGTCATGGGTCCAATGGAATCTATTCATCTGAAAATTTAATGAATATGAATCTAAACCAACCATTTTCCATGTTTATCACTAATTATACATTTGGCTCAAATGTCATTTCTTAATAAGAAAAAAAAAAAAATCATTAGAAAATTAGGGTTGATGTTACTATTTTTTTTTTTAATAGTTACAAAAATAAAATATGTGGTTTTGGATATTTATGAATTGATATATGTGGTTTAAAAGCTACAAATTAGAACTTATATTTTTATAATATTAAATATTTTATTATTATCCAATATACTCTCTTAAAATTTGTTATATCTTTTGAATTATTACATGAATTTTTCATATTTATTGATAAAAATACAATGGACCTTACTGATAAAACTCATAAATTTTCGAGAAACGCATGTATATTTTTAATTAATAATAAAAAAATCACAAAAATAGAAAAAAATGTCAAAAAATGTTCAAATCTCAAAATGTAGATAACTATTGAGATACTAAATAGTGAGAATATTAAGTTTTGTGCAATGATAAGGTTAATTGTGTAAATTTTAGGTTTTTAATTAGTTCTATGTTCAAAACTCAACATTTTCTATAATTTAACATCTTAATAATTTATACACATTATTTAATAATTTTACATTAAGATTTGAAAGTTTGGATATTTTTTCTACAATTTTTAAATTTTTATGATTTTTTCAATTTTACATAATTAAATAATAAAAATTAATGCGCTTCCTGAAATGTTTCAAGTTTGGTCACCAAAATTCATTATACTTTAATCAACCAATATGCAAGATTTCAGATAAAATTTTAAAGAATAAAAAATTTTTCAGAGAAATATATTGGAATATATTGGACGATAAACTATTTTTATTAACATTACGAAACTACATGTTATAATTTCTATTGTTTTAAATTATAATATCTGAAATCACAATCTTTATTTTTTACTTATCTTTTTCTTTATTAACTAAATTTAGATTTGGTTGGGCGTATAAACTTGACAAAAAAAACGGTGGCGATGAAACATGAACATAGAGCTACGAAATACTAACGTAAAGTACCCCAAAAAAAAAAAAGAAAGAAAAAAAAAGGAAATGTAGATGGTGAGGTAAGGATGACGTGAATGGTTAGGTCATCTTATTCTTATCGAAAGCAAGTATTGGTCAGCAATTGGTAAGATGGATGTGCCTCACCTTCATGTTGCACTTTTCATTCTACACCTACCCCGTTCTCTTATCCAAAATTAGAGAGCATATCACCGCGATAAACACTATGTCCAAATTTATATTTGGATTAATCACTGATTAAAAATCTTTAAAGACTTATTTCTAGAAGTTGTTTCTCTTAATAATGTATTTTACTTTTATTAAGTTCAAACTCGAGATCTTATGATCCAAATGTCGGTTCTCAATTAAAACGATATGATCCAATTTTAATAACATTAATTCAATAC
Organism: Euphorbia tirucalli; assembly: GCA_039660915.1. NCBI lineage: Eukaryota > Viridiplantae > Streptophyta > Magnoliopsida > Malpighiales > Euphorbiaceae > Euphorbia > Euphorbia tirucalli. The sequence continues at coordinate 54,067,011 of CM077639.1, read as the reverse complement.
TTTATTCTTTTTGACAATAAATCGGTTATTAAAAAATACACATGTTGAGCTGCTTCACATTTGTGGAATAATCATAAATATCTTTTTAGCGAATAAGCTAGATGGATGAAATTCATTAAAGAGAAGTTTAATTTTAAAATCTAATATTAATAATCTTTTTAATAAAAGTAAATATTTATACAATATAAGAATAATGGGAGTAAACTTTCACACACATTCAAACTAAAATCAGTATAAAAGTTATAAAGGTAAATAACACCATGAAAAGTAAAATAAATAAACAACTACAAACTATACTTTGAAAAAGCAAAAAAAAAGCCTTAATTAGAAATCCAAACATATAGAAATACCGCAACAATACAATCATCAACTAGAGGCGGAATCAAAGGGCTAGTCGGGGCTTCAGCCCCACTCGATTTTGGCCGGCAACATTTTCCATGGAATGTTGTTGCAATTTTGTTCAAATAGTTAAAATAAAGAGAGGTTGAAGACAATGTGTGGGAGCCACTCTCTTCTAGTTTTTTAAGGGACCATCATACGAAATCATTTTGATAGTCCCCATTAAAAAAAAAAAAAAACTTAAGTTATTAACCCCAAAATAGGCTAGAAACACACTAGAAAGAGGGTGAATAGTGTGTAAAATAAAAATTCTTTTTCAATAAAAAGGATTTTGTCTAATAATTCAAGTTTTACCAAAAAAAATACAGAATTAAAATGTTTGTAAAACTTGTGAATATAATTACTTCAATTAGTTTCATCAATATCTCTAAATAAATATTAATGCCATTAATTTAATACTAAAAATATAAATAGCAGTGAATAAAGAGGTAGGCATCGGGATGTTGAAGACACAATAATTTATACAGGTTCGGCCCAATCAGCCTACTCATGGCCCCATGCCCAACGTTTGAGATTTTCCACTAACAATTCCTTTACTGGCAGGAACCAAGCCTTGTGTTACTTTTTACGAGTTCAAGTAACCAACTCAATACTTTTCGAAGCAAAGTATCAAAACCTCTACCAATACTTTTTACAAGCTTTAGTGTCAAACTTACAGATATTGTTTTATAGATCAACAACAACTATTTTCAAACACTAAACTTTTACAACTGTTGTTTTCAAGCTAAACAACCAAGCTTTAACTACACTTTTTAAGATCAAATGTAAAACTTTACAATGCCTTGTTGAAATCACTACAACAAAGTTCCCCCTCACACAAACCTTATTGTGTGAAATACAATTCCCTTAGTATAAATGAAATTGTTTGAGAATTGATGAAGATTATAATTCTTTGAATATCTTTATAAAGACTTATGTTGGAAAAGACTCTCAATTGTAAGCTTGTATTGTAATTTTGCAAATGTCTTCTCCACTTGTGAAAGTCGAACTGGCTCTCCTTTTATAAGTGAAAACCTAGCCGTTTTATGACCATTTATAGCCGTTACTTACTAGTGCAATTTGTTGGAATTTATATTCTTTCAGGTCTCTAAAGCTGCTTTAAGGATTCGTTCATGTAATGCACAGCCTCCTGAAGCTTATAAACTATCATTTCTTCGGCCTTTTGTAGTTGACTGTTATACAGTATATAGCCTCCTGTAGGTGCATAGCCTTCTAAAGAAGTGTTTCATTTTTGTAACTCCATGCTAGTATAGTCTCTTCTTTTGTCTTCAATTCTTCTTGTAAATTTTCGTATTTTATAATACTATACTCTTTATAAATTTTATCCAACTTTAAGTACAAGAGTATGTATTATTTTCTTTCTTCTTTCTTTGTTGAATAATAATAAATCCTTTGTAATTTTTAATTAAGACCATTATTCAGTTAATCTTAATTTAATTACTTGAAATTTTATTATTATTTTCATTATCTTTTTAATATTGTTAACATCAAAATTTGGTTCAACACAAGTCAAATCACATGCAAAATCTGACAATCTCTAACTCCATTTGGCAACTTTCTCACTTAACCCTTAAAGTTATGCTTGATGAATATGATTTCTTCCTTAAAAATGGGACCTAAGACTTGGTTCCTTTTCACACTTCTCATAATATTGTTGGCTATAAGTGGGTTTTATGCTTAAAAACTAATCTAGATGGCAGTATTGATCGTTATAAAGCCCGATAGGTTGCTAAAGGCTTTCAAAAAATGACCTGGTGTTGATTTTTATAAGACTTACAGTCTGGTCATCAAACCAACAACTATATGTGTATTCCTTTCTTTGGTTGTGCATTTTGGTTGGCGAGTTATTAATATGGATGTTTCTAATATCTTCCTTCATGGAGAATTGGAAGAGATGGCTTATATGTCTCAACCATCGGGATTTGTTCACCTTAACTACAAGCATCATGTTTCCAAACTAAAATATTCCTTGTATGGGCTAAAATAAACTCCATGTATGTGGCATAAAAAGCTAACTCATGCCTTAAAGAGTCTTGGCTTTCCGACACTCTAAAACTGACACTTCTCTATATTTCAGATAGTTTGGTTCTACTACAATATTCTGCCTCATTTATGGGGAAAAAATACTAATGCTATAACTACTCTTATTTAGTCTCTTCAACAAACACTTGTGGTTAAAAATGTTGGCATTCTTTCTTAATTTTTAGGTGTCAAGGATGTGTGGAGTTCCAAAGGCCTTTTTCTTCATCAACATCGGTATATCTGTAATCTTTGGAAGAAAAGGAAAAATGACAAACTGTAAAATTATTCTCAAACTTAAGGACAATGCACAGTTTGATGATCCCACCTTATATTAATGCATTGTTGGTAGTTTACAACATCTTACACTTACTCATCCAAACATCTATTTTGTTGTCAATCGTCGTTCCCGGTACATGCATACTCCAACTGAGAATCATTAGTCGACAGTCAAATGAGTCTTGTGCTACTTACAACATTCTAAAGGTCATAGTCTTTTATTGACAAAAAGCTCTCAGCTTTATCTTCATGGATCACTAATGCTGATTGAGTTGGCAATCTGAATTATCAAATCTACTTTAGGCTATACCATTTATTTATGAAAGAATTTGGTCTCCTAGTGCTCAAGGAAATAACATACATTTCTCATTCTTCTATTGAAGCCAAATATCAGGTTATTGCTATACCTACTTTTGAGATTTGCTGGTTGGAAAATTTAATTTGTGAAATAGGCCTTGTTTTACTTCGGCCCTTTTATTATTATGTGATAACTTATCATCCACCTGTCTTACCATAAACTGGTTTTTCATTCTCGAAGTAAGCATATGGAGATTTTTTTTTTCGTGATTGGGTTACGACGAAGTTGCTAATCATCCGATTTATATCCTCTTGAGAACAAGTTGCATGAGTCTTCCTTTCTTCTTTTTACTGGCAAGTTGAACATTGGTTGTAATATCCCAAGTTTTAAATACTTGTGAATTTTGTTTCGAAATATATATTATCTAAATAGTTATATGTTCAAATAAGTTATAGGGATGAACTATAATAATAAAGAGTTTAGTGGATGAAAATAATATGAATAGTAAAGGTATTAATGAAATGAATTAGAAATCATGTAGTAACAATTCGAAATTAAAAATATGGATAAAGAGTTTAGTGGATGAAAATAATATGAATAGTAAAGGTATTAATGAAATGAATTAGAAATCATGTAGTAACAATTCGAAATTAAAAATATGGTTGAAATAGTAAGTCCAAATAGTAAAATAACTGAATAATGTTAAATAGTAATACGCATAGTACTAGACAGTAAGGGGTAAAATGGTAATTTTAATAAAAAAAGTAGCTTAAATTCGTGTAAGGAGAAGGAACAGCTTTGGACAAAGTCCATAGCTAAAGAAAAAGAAAAAGACAAAAAAAGAAAAAAAAAAAGAAAAGAAAAGAAAAGAGGAAAATAAAGGAAAATTGGAAACTTGATTTTCTCCCATTCGATTTTGATAATTTTTTAAGTACATGTTAAGTATTTGGTGTTTATTATTTTGTATGGTTCAGTTTTTAATTTTGCTAACTAATAATTGGGATATTTTGGAGAGAATTTTTGAGAGATTTTTGTAGTTTATGGACAAAGGATAAAAAAATTTGAAGATAAAAATGATTTTAATGGACTCTTAGTGATATCACGAGTCTGATGATATCATCAATTTGAATGAGCTACACCGATTTCAATTAATTTAGAATATTATTCTGGTAAGTTGAAATATTCTGATTAGAGTATTTCAATTAAAAGTTATTTTCATATTAATCTATAAGTTATTTTGAGTAACTTTAATTCTTGAAGTTAGAGAAAATTCTAAATATATAATTTTATATGAATTTTTGAAGAATTATAGAAAAACTAATTATATATATTGATTAATCTAATTATACGTAATGATAAATTAATTCAAGGATATTTGTATGTAAAAAAAATATATGAACTAGTAAAATTGGATGGATTTGTGCTCTTTTAGCAAAATTATGTATTTATGAATAGTAACATATACATGAATAGTAACATACATAAATGGTAACAATATAAATGAATATACTAACCGTAATAGTGACAAGCATGGTTTTCAGAGCCGGACCGGTCATCGAACCGGTAAAGCGATAGATTCATGGATTTTGGATTAAACCAGAATAAATTGGAATCGAACCGGATTTAATAAATGTAGCAAAATAATAATATATTTATTTTATTTATATATATATAATATATGAAAATTTGAACATTTTTATTATAATTCTTTAAATTTAAGGATTTTAAACATAATATAGTAATTAAAAAAGCTCAATATATGTTACATAGGTTCTTAGTTACATTAAATGCCAATTTAATTTAAAAATTAAAATTATCTTTTATTTTAATTAAAAACCTAAAAATAATAACATAAATTATCAATTAAAATATTATTATTTTTTAAAAAACAGCCTGGTTGAATCAGAAAACTGATCTGGTTTGACCGACCGGTGTGATCGGGTATTGACCAATTTTTTACCAGGATAAGAACCTCTTACAAACCAATCAGATCGAACACCGGTTGTAGTCGAACTCGGTCCGACCGACTGATCCAAACTATGGTAATAAGTATTATATGAGAGCATTACATATTATATGTGAATATCTGATTACATAGACCTTTATGCCCTACTAAAAAATTGGCTATTACCGATGATAGATCCGTGTGTAATTCATCGGTAAACTAGAGATCCGTTGATAAATTAGGTTGACGAGCATTTTATCAAGGTATTCTGTCGGTAATCGCGAATTTTATTATAGTGATAGTCAACACATGATTATCTGATTATATGAACCTTTACGGTCAAAACACGATTATATGGACCAAATGGTCACCATATGATCATATTATACAAGACTGGCCAGCAAAAAAAACAATTGTTATATGCACATGATATTCGAGGCGATGCTTGGCTTGCTGATCGCTATAGATAAAAGAAAATGAGTATTAGTATAGGAAATGTCAGTGGTAGAAGATACTTGTCATATGTGAGAGTGTTCACACATATATATGGTAATTAAAGGATATTGTGACTCTCTAGTTAAACACTATGAAAACTACATTGATTATCAGATTATTTGGACATATATGGTCAACCAATTAAATATATGATTATCTGGATCAAAAGGTAAACCACATTATTATCTAGAGTGAAAGGTCACCATATGTTATAAGGTTGGTTAGTGAGATTATATGTTACATAAACCTAGGATAGTGGTTCATTGGTTGAATCACATTAAAATAAAAATCAACCATTCATTCGCATGAGCGTTTGGTATGGTCATGACATAAAGTCATTACAAGAAAACACGTTTTTAATAGGGAAAATTTTCCCCATAAAAAATCAAAAGAGCTAACACTTGCCACAAAAGATCTAACACTTGTGGCAGACTATACCGCCACAAAAGACAATGTTTAGTGGCACTTTTATGCACCACAAAAGTTGACACGTTAGAGGGGAAGTAGAATTGCCATAAAAGCATGTATGTTTAGTGGGGATAAAAATTTCCACAATATGTTGTACTTAATTTTCTTTTAAAAAAAGCATAGTCGTAAAATCTTTCAGCATAATAAGTATCTCTAAAACTATAAAAAATCCTCTCCATGGCCCCGCCCCCCACCCCAAACCCTAGCCCCCGCAATCAGTCCCTGGTCGCCACCTCCCGCCGGCCTCCGATCAGCACCGGACACTCTCCTCAGCCTCAACCGCCCAGCCATCCCTCTCAAAGCTGTGTCCCCTCTGTCCATCAGCCTCTACCCAAACTAGCTCACTCCTCCAATCTTCAACCAAAAGTAATCTTTTTCGAAGGTTTCCCTGATGGTTGGTTCGTTCAGCATCTCCACAAACTCTTCTTATCTTATCACATCCATGGCATTATCACAATTGCTCGGAAAAGGAATGTCAGGAATCTGCGCTTCGGTTTTCTGGGCATCCACCAAGATTTGAGCATCTCATCAGTGATTTCAGCAATCAATTCCATCAACATTGGCTCTCGGTGCCTTAGGGCTTTCCAAGCTGGGTTCCCCTCCAATCCATTGCCTCGACAACAACATTCAAACTTCAGACGTGTTCTGCCCAGATGCCCCTCTTCACACCCCTTGGCTTTTAAACCTGCCCTCCGAGACGCACGTTCTTATGCTTCGGTAGCTCAAGATAAGTCCCAATCCGCCTCCATTATTTGCTTCAGTAAAATCTGTCCTCCACCCTCCTGGATTTCTTGCTCATGTCTGGTTTGAAGGGGATTAATCACACAAAACAAAATACGCAGCGGAAAGAAAACGGATTAATCCCCGCCAAGGATCCATGTATATTGCATTGAATTGGAAAGAGGGTTAAAGAATTACCTTAATTCTTTGAAGGTTGAATCAATAGGAACCAAAATTGCTTCCCTCTACGGTTGATCCACACGGAGCAATACGTCCACCGCGTGCTAGCGCCGGGATACAAGAAACGGTTTCCTTGAATTGAGAGAGAGAGTCAGAAAATCAAATTTTCTATGTGTTGGATTGGAGGATTTCGGCTGCCCCTTTGTTTTGTTGTGGTGGCCGAATTCCTTAGTCTATTAGGAGTGTAGAGTTGTTTTAGGTTTAGGTCAATTGTTTCCTTAAATAATTAACCTAAATAGTTAATTATAATTATAACCTAATACACCTATTAGTTATAATTATATATTAACCCACACAATTTAATATTAATTCTCAATTAACATTAAATCAAATCAATTCTCCATAATACATATATGTATATATAATATTATAATTAATTATATCTCCATATAATTTAATTATAATATGTAGCATACTTTATGCAATATTAATCACATTAATATTTATATATACATACATAAATATATATCACTATATATATTTATTCTCTTTCTCATTCATAAATTATTATCCAATAATAATTTATACCCGATAAGATGAACTTCATTTTGCTCTTGTGTGTGACCCCATAGGATCATATTAATTGGCAATAAGGAAATTACCATAATGTCCTTATAGGTCACAAGCGGACTCTAGCAAGCCATTACGACTACCCAATTAATATGATTGGAATGATCCAATACCTATTTATAGAATGTCATATTCCCTTTTGTCTCTTTGATATCAAGATTAATTATAAGACATGGTACACTTGTCAATCTTATATAATTAATCATATGCTTTCTCGATCTCAAAGTAAACTGTTCAGACAAATCAATTTGATACTCTTATCAATTATTTGAGCACGGCCATGCATTTAACAGTCTTACTTATCGAGGGGCCCAGTGATATCGCTCTCTTGTTAGAGAGGGACAAAATCCCATATCTGTCACTCACATCCCTAAGCATGAGTCACATTGCACCCAACCACAGCCTTTATAACTACTCTGTTACAAGCAGCGTTTGACTGCGTCAAAGCACAACATGAGTTCATCCCGGAATCCATGGTGACCTCAGGTCAAAGGAATCAGCTGATGACACTACTATAATCAAGATCAGTTGTGACACTTGACCATGAACTTGATCTTATAGTGGGTCTCCAGCAACATGTTCTCTAACACATTGCCCGTGAGTATAATCTGTATCTGTATACACTATATTCATCTTATGAATATCCATTATCACTCACACTAGTCTTAGTTTGTTATTATTCCCATAATAACAATCGACTAGGGAAATTTAGAATCACACAATTAATTCATGGATACATTATCATAAATACTAACATACAAATATATATGATAAAATAAGTCTTTATTAATGACTTAAGAAGATTGTTTACATAATCCAACATTGGCTTAGGGCACAATCTCTAACAATCTCCCACTTGCCCTAAGTCCAATCTTCAAATGTATCTAATACCCATGGACCTAGTATGACCATCATGTACAGCTTGTGAAAGAGCTTTTGTTAGTGGATCGGCAACATTGTCTTCAGACGCAACTTTGCATATCTTCACATCTCCTCTTGAGATGACTTCTCTTATGTAGTGAAAACGCCGAAGTATATGTTTGGATTTCTGTGACACACTAGGTTCCTTAGCAAGTGATATTGCCCCATTGTTGTCACACAAGAGGCTCACAGGATTCACTATGCTAGGAACGACACCAAGTTCCTCGATGAACTTCTTGATCCAAACAGCCTCTTGGGCTGCATCTGATGCAGCAATATACTCGGCTTCTGTTGTAGATGCAGCTATCGTGCTTTGCTTAGAACTCTTCCAACTTATCGCACCTCCATTCAGAATGAACACATACCCAGACTGTGACTGCATCTGATCTTGATCAGTTTGGAAACTTGCATCCGTGTAACCATTTACAACAAGATCTTCGTCCGAGCCTCCATATATCAAGAATGTATCTTTAGTTCTTCTCAAGTACTTAAGAATACTCTTGACAGCAGTCCAGTGACTATCACCTGGATCAGACTGATATCTACTTGTCATGCTCAAAGCAAAAGAGACATCTGGCCGAGTACATACCATGGCATACATGATAGATCCTATAGCTGACACATAAGGAATCTTATCCATGCGTTGACGTTCTTCAACTGTCACAGGACATTGCTTACGACTAAGCTTTATCCCTTGCCCAATAGGAACATTTCCTTTCTTTGATTGATCCATACTGAACCTTTTCAGTATTTTGTCAATGTATGTACTCTGGCTCAAACCTATCAATCTCTTAGATCTATCTCTATAGATCTTTATTCCAAGAATGTAGGCTGCCTCACCCAAGTCTTTCATAGAAAAACACTTTCCTAGCCAAGATTTTACTTCTTGCAAGGTAGGAATGTGATTTCCTATTAACAATATGTCATCGACATATAGAACTAGGAAAACTATATTACTCCCACTGGACTTCTTGTACACACAAGGCTCATCTTCGTTTTTGATGAAGCCAAACTTTTTGACTGATTCATCAAAACAATGATTCCAACTTCTTGATGCTTGCTTCAAACCATAAATGGCCTTTTGAAGCTTGCATACTTTATCAGGATTCTTTGGGTCGACAAAACCTTCAGGCTGTGTCATGTACACATCCTCAACAAGGTTTCCATTTAGGAAAGCTGTTTTGACATCCATTTGCCATATTTCATAGTCATAATATGCTGCTATGGCAACAAGAATTCTGATGGACTTGATCATAGCTACTGGCGAAAAGGTTTCGTCATAGTCTATACCATGAACTTGTCGGTAACCCTTTGCCACTAACCTTGCTTTATAAGTCTGAATATTCCCATCCATGTCCGTTTTCAACTTGAAAACCCATTTGTGCCCTATTGCTTTAGCACCCTTTGGGAGATCAACCAAAGTCCATACTTTGCTGTCGTCCATGGATTGAATCTCTGACTTCATAGCATCAAGCCATTTTTCAGATTCTGAATTAGAGACAGCTTCCATGTACGTGGAAGGTTCATTCTCTTCTAACAGAATCAGATCATTTTCGTTCGTGACGAGAAATCCATATCTCTCGGGCTCATGACGAACTCTACTTGATCTACGTTGGACTTGTGTTATCGGTTCTGACTCAACAACTTCTTGTGAATCAGATTGTTCCATTTGAAACTCACTTTCAACTTGGTTATCCATATTTTCTTGTAGGTGTACTTTACTCCCACTGATTCCTTTGGAAATAAACTCTTTTTCAAGGAATGTACCATTCCTAGCAACAAACACTTTGTTTTCACTAGGATTGTAAAAGAAATAACCTTTGGTTTCTTTTGGATAACCAACAAAATTGCACTTCACAGATTTTGGTGCTAACTTATCTGAAATCAAGTATTTCACATAAGCTTCGCAACCCCAAATCTTGAGAAAAGACAAATTTGGTCTCTTACCAACCCATATCTCATATGGTGTCTTTTCAACTGCTTTTGATGGAACTCGGTTCAGTGTGAATGCCGCTGTTTCAAGTGCATATCCCCAAAAGGATAGAGGAAGATTTGTTTGACTCATCATCGACCGAACCATATCCAATAAAGTACGGTTCCTCCTCTCAGACACACCATTCCACTGTGGTGTACCAGGAGGAGTTAGTTGTGAGACAATCCCACACTTTCTAAGATGATCGTCAAAGTCTTGGCTCAAATATTCACCATGAGGAATTTTTGGGGGCATAATGACTTTGGTTTCGAGATTATTCCTGCAGTTCACTCTTCGGGTGGTTTAATTATTTCATAGAATTCAGCTATCTTACTTGCTCCTTATGTGCTTCGTCTCGTAGATGGGGCTTGTTTCGGTGTGTCAGTCAGGATATTGACTTCCATATGTTATTTCTGTATGCTCCAAATGACCCTACTGATAGAGAATCTTTTTGGAACTAGATTAAGCATCACATAATTCCTCATTCTAAGATATTGGTTTGTGGGGACTTTAACGAGGTATTATATCCGTCTGAGAGACACAATGGCTGCCTTTCACCATTTATTCAGGTTTTTCAGGATTTTGTGAATCACAATGAGCTCCATGACACTCCTTTGCACGGGAGGCAATATACATAGCATAACGCTATCTCCTATTCCCGTATTGATCGAGGTTTTGGTCAGCTCGGAGTTAGTAAGTTCTTGGCCTTTTCTGCTTTCTTTTACAATGGATTGCTCTCTTTCGGACCATCTCCCAATTGTCTTCCAATCTGAGTCGAAGCCTTCCAATGGTCCCAAGCCTTTCCGTTCTATTAATTGCTGGTCGGACAGGTCTGATTTTTCTCCTTTTGTCAAGAGAGAGTGGGAATCTATATGCACTGATTTCTTGGATTTTTCTATTCACCAAAAATTAAAGTTATTGCAAGGCAAGCTTTCAGAATGGAATGAGTCTGTCTTTTGTAATGTAGAAACTGATCTCTCCTCCATAGAGCAGCGTCTACTTGCTCTTACTTCGGATTCAGTACCTCGTCCTCTTTCTGATGCCCAAAGATTGTCTTTGGTCGATCTCCGATCTCAGCTGTATGAAAAACGGAAATATTGGGATTCTATCCACCATCAACAATCGCGGATTATATGGTCTTTGCTTGGAGACAATAACACTTCTTTCTTTCACCACACGGCATCAGCAAGATTTAAAACAAACAGAATTTTGAGTATTGATGTAGGGGGTGAAATTGTGTCGGAGCAAGATTTAATTAAAGACCATATCTTCAATTATTACAATGCTTTATTTCAGGAAGAGATTACCGTCCCTTTTAGGCTGGATACTCTGCAATTCTCATGTATTTCAGAGAGTGGAAATAGGGATTTAATAGCGCCATTTAGTGAGAATGAAGTTGTGGATGCAGTGAATTCTTATGGGAAAAATAAGGCCCCTGGACCCGATGGTTTTAATTTTTTCTTTTACAAGAAATCTTGGGATTTTTTGAAAAAGGAGATTTTACAGGTTATCAATTCTTTCCATGAATCAGGTTTCCTTGCCCCCGCTCTTAAGACTTCGTTTACTGTGCTGATTCCGAAAATAGCAGGGTCATGTCAGTTGAGCAACTTCCGTCCTATTTCACTAATCAATGGGATATATAAGATTATTTCCAAATTACTGTCTCGGAGACTTCAAAAGGTTCTACCCTCACTTATTTCAGAGTGTCAATTCGCTTTTGTGAAAGATCAGAACATTCATGACTGTACTTTCTTAGCCTCGGAGATTGTTCATTATTTAAAGAACAGCCGTCAATCCACCTTCATTCTTAAGTTGGATTTCTGGAAGGCGTTCAATTGTATTTCTTGGGAATTTCTACACCAGGTTTCGGTTAGCATGGGATTTAATGACAAATGGAATCAGTGGATGTTGAGTTGTAGAACGGATTCGTCAACCTCTATACTTGTGAATGGTTCTCCTATTAAACCGATTTATCTTAGGAAAGGAGTCAAACAGGGAGATCCTCTATCCCCTTTTCTTTTTGTTCTTGCTGTTGAGGGTCTCAAACGTCTTCTAGACAGGGCAAAAGAAACGGGTCTTATCTACGGTTTTCCATTGGATACAGCTCACCACCCTCCGCCTATTCTTCAATTTGCAGATGATACCATCTGCTTTCTCCCTGCTGTTGAGGAAGAGCTAATCACTTTCATCCATATTCTCCACTGTTTTGAGGCTATTTCAGGACTTTGAATAAACTTTTCCAAAAGCTCTCTTGTTGGTTTGGGAGTTAATGCTGATTTCACGTCCTATTGTGCAGAAAAAATCGGTTGTGTGGTATCTTTTTTCCCCTTACAGTATTTAGGCGTGCCTCTAACCCATAAGGCCCTGAAATGCCATGATTGGGATCCCTTGGTCTCAAGGTTTGAATCTAAGTTATCTTTGTGGAAAGGCTCTTGTTTATCCTACGCTGGTCACATCACTCTTATTAAATCAATCTTAAACAGCATTCCAGTTTATCTTATGTCTATTTTCAAGATGCCGGCGGCTATTGTGCAGAAATTAGAGCGATACATGAGGAATTTCCTTTAGAAAGGTGACGCACTAATGAAAGGTTTTAATAAGGTCAGCTGGGAAACAAATTGTCTTCCTTATGGTCTTGGTGGTCAGAATATTCAGCGGCTACACCTGAAAATTTCCAGCCTTCTTCTAAAATGGGTGTGGAAGATTCGAGTGTCGGAGCCTACCTCTCTTTGGTACAGGTTTTGCGTCCATTGGATTGGTGTTACTGACTGGAATACTCTGAGCATGGCTGCCTCTCTTTCGCCAATTTGGAAGGGTATTTCGAGTGTATGTGTTAAGAAAATTTTAATATGGTCTACCTTTTGTAAAGGGGTTCGGTTTCGCCTTCTCAACGGCACCCGAATTAATTTCTGGTTTGATGCTTGGTTAGATTCAGTCCCCTTGAAAGATGCTTTTCCGTTATTGTTTGATTTGGCTACAGATAAATATGTCTCCATTTCTCAGGCTTATGAGTTTATTTTTTCGCTCTTGGGGAGATCGTTTTGGTCTCAAAGATTGCGGATTACAGGACAGCAGCAGCTGCACTCCCTCTTATCTCGGCTTCCTCCACTTGCCTCTACTGAGAGTGATCAGTTTTTCTGGATGACAATAACCCAGGGACAGCAGCCATTCACTCCAAGTTCTTTCCTTCAACACCTGTATGCTATTCAGTTCATTCCGTCCCCTCAGTGCAGCACCTTCTTGACTCTGCACCGCACCCTAACTATTCCCAAAATTCAATTTTTTATGTGGTTGTTGATTCACAACAGGATTCCTTGCCGTGCTACTCTTCACAATTTTCAGATTATACCTTTCGAAAGTGCTAGCTGTCCTTTTTGTTCTGAATTCGAGACTCAAGATCATGCGCTGATACATTGTGCTTCCAATTACAAAATATGGATGGAATTATTAAGATGGTTCAGTCTTAGCTTCTCTATTCCGAGAAGTGCAACGAATTTCTTCATCCAATGGTCCGGATGTTTTCATACAGCAGATCACAGATTATTTTGCCAGTATCTCTGGATGTCCATTTGTTGGGAAATATGGAAGAAGAGAAATAGAGCGGTTTTTCAAGATTGCCATGATTTAAATGATATTCTTTTCTCATGTATTCACCATGCTTGGTCCATTTTTCATCTTAGATCTAGTTCGTTTAATTTGTTAGCTTCGGATGTAATTGTAAACCACGAACTCTTACTTTTGTAATTTTTCGACCTTTCCTCGAGGTCTTTACTGGATTTCGGACTGTTGTGAAGTGGAGTGTCTAAAGGTGCCAACCTAGTTGGGATATTTAGTCTCTTCCATCCTTCATCCTGCATTATTTATCCAAAAAAAAAAAAAAAAAGTATCTCTAAAACTGAAAAAAAGGGCAGGGCACAAATTTAATGAAATATATATATTAGCTAGAATCAATCAAAATAAGAACAAATGTAAAATAGAAAATGTAGCTATCATTTACAATCATAGTTATATAAAAGGCCAAATACATTATTTCCCCCTGTTCTGGCACCAAACATCTACTGACCCCCTCAATTTTGATGTTGCTCAATTTACCCCTTCAACTTGGCACAACCGATACAAATTGCCCTCTGCATCTGACGTGGCAAGGAGAGTAGAAAAAAGGCAGCTTGGAGCGCATGAGAGCTTAAGAAAAACTAAAAATATATTTAAAGAAATTATAAAAAAAAACCCACCATTGTTGGAGCTTGGCGCTTTAATCCCACCTGCAACTCCACCATCTCCGCCTCTTCCTCCCCTTCCTCCACCAAGAATAAAGAAATTTTTAAGGGACTTTTATGAAATTTTTTGACTTTTTTGACTTTTCAAATATGCCACATGGCGGTTGTTATTGGTTGATTTAATGGGTTGATTTTTCAAATATGCTACGTGTGCGCGTGTATTACACCATATCTAATGTGTCTAGTAAAGTCGGATTTAGGAGGAATTTTGTCCCGGTTTTGCCAAGTTTAGGGGGTAAGTTGAGGAGGTCAATAGGTGTTTAATACCAAGTATAGGAGGGAAGTGATTTATTCGGCCTATATTGAAACGAAATATACTCTACTAACAGTAACAAATCTAAAACTGAAAAAATAGCAAAGCAGTTTTACTTCATCTTTCTGTTGTGTAATACTTCAATGCATGGACTCCTTAAGAGGATTAGAAACAGGATCGGCAGGCTGTAAATTTGAAATTTGCAAATCATGTGGAGTACATGACATCAATTGTGAATAGTCTTGAACATCAACACCAAAAGCAAAATCAGTCGCAATGAGCATTCAGTAGTCATTATTAACATTTAGGAGCAAGAGAAACTATTATTTAACAAGTCACATCTTCTCCAAAGTGTTCATGGACACACCTGCAACGAGATCCAGTTGCCTCACCTTATCAAAGTCCCTTTAGACAAAAGCACTTACAAGTATTGCCTAAAATTACATGTATATTTAATACATAGCTAAATTCCAAATTCTATGTTGCATGTTTTGAAGAAAAGGAAGCATGCTAATCATGGTAGTAGTTGTGATTACTGCTGAATTGAAAACAAACTAACCTGACCTGCAACAGCCAATCCATTCAGTAGAAGAGATGTAGCCCGCCAAACATGCAGCCACACCTAAAAAAAAACCACTCACATGCTTTCATAATTTACTACAGGGCAAGGGAGAAGGAGAGAAATTTTAGAATCTATAATTACCTAGCTACAATGCTAACTCTGCCATATCTCGTCCAAAGAGTTGCGTTTGCCAATTTAGAATCCCGACCAGCATCATTATTAAGGTATTACCAGAATTACCAATGTTCTTCGACCATCTGATTTTAGAGATGAACTAGAGAAAGCTTATGTGTTACAATTAAAGCTTGTTTTCCATCAATTCCTCCTACCAAAGAAAGTAATATCTTTTGTGCAGCAACAAACACAGATGGCAACAAAGAAATAAATATCAATACAAACTTAACGTTCATTTCACTACATATTGTCTTACCATCTAACCACGTACAAGTACCAAGAATTAACAATTATTTTGATTAAATCGAAAGCTTAAATTACGTCATCATTTCAATGCTTTTGCTTCTCAAACTGATTGAAATTGTCTATGATCAAAATTAACTACAAGAAATTAAAACATGGGCATGAAATAATTCAAGGAAATTATTCAAAATAAAACAAACGTACAAAGCTTATATCTCCATACCTGAGAGCCAAACTGAACCATAGACGAAAATTACATTATTCTGCATCAAAAGGATTGCGCTACACACAATATATAGCTAGAGATATGCATACAAACAATGTAGAGGAAAACATTTAGGTATCTTCTACTTTCTTGGAGATCAGAAGCCTATCAAAGCTCAAAGACTGACGATGAGGATCACTATATGTGACCACTGAATGTCGACTTCACTAGCGAACGACAGCGAGAGGAAGGGAACGACAGTAAGGCGAGAGTCCCCACTACCACCAACTAGAGGAGAAGAAATCGAGATAGGCAGGGCCAGTTTGGGGCAGATTTCAGTAGCTCCGAAAGCAGCTTTAAGCTAAATTATAGGGAACCTTACTTTGACTGAAAGTTGCTTTTAGGGCTGCAGAAAGCAGTCTCAAAGAAAAACACTGGAAAAACACTTAAAACTATTTTTAAAGAAAGCAATGAAACCTAGCTTTCCCAGCACTTTCACTAGCAGCAATCCCAAAATGCCCCGCAGAATTGATCCTACCACCAGCAAATGACGATGAGAGTCTGAGAAACAATTTTCTGTGTCATCTGGAAAAACGGTGGTTATGGCCACAGTTTGCTAGAGGAGAAAGCGCTCTGGAAAACCCTTAACAAGGGAATATCGATCTAGGGCAGAGATAGAAGCCCTTTATGAACGAATCAAAACACAATATAAGCTGCGTTTTTTTTTTTTTTAATTATTTTGTAGAAACTTGAATTATTTCCTTTAAAGAGTTCCAGAGTTAAGAAATGAAAACAAATCCCTCCTAAATATTAAATTAATATATTTCTGGAATTTATTTTGTTAGAAATTTCAAAATAATAAATTGGATGATTAATATCTTAATTAAAATAAGCAAAACATTATCAATTAAAATTCATTGATGTGATTTTCGTTCAACAAATTTTAAAAAAATAAATTTAATATTTATTATGAAAAATTATTGTAAGAATATATTTTGGATTTAATCGTTACGAGTCTACATTTAAGTTTTAAGAATATAAGCTATAATTTAAATTAGATATCTTTTTATCAATATCTTTCATAATTAGTTTATAAATATGAAAATTCTTATTTATAAAATAAAAATAAGAATATCTTTAGTTATTTAGAAACTTACAATTTCATACTTTGAAGAAGCCTATTATTATTATTTGATGAAACGTATACTACGGCAAATATTTATAAATGAGATTTCTCATTAGTTATTATATGCATTTTTAAGGGGGGAAATATAAATTGCCACTAGTAATATACATATAGCTAGTAGCGAGTTCAGAAGTCCCCAGTAATATGAGTGTTTAGTATCGAAATGTAAAATTTTCCACTGTACATAACATCATTTGTGGTGGGAATCAAAATTCCCCACTAATATGTCTCTTCGCAGTGAATATCTCTGATCCCACTATTAACCTTATATCCGCGGCGAACTTTAGTTTCCCATAAATGTAATAGTTTTAGTGGTGAATATATATTCCCCACTAGAATTTCACCGCTATATTCCAAATATGATAGATATGCTCTTATATCCGAATATGATATTTTATCAGTATATGATCAAATGGATACAAATTGATTGGTATGAGTAAATGGCTACCCAAAGAGGTGAAGCAGCTATTGTTTACAGCATATGTTTACAAGGCACATGAAAAAATATCTGTTTACATATATATATATGATTGTTGATAATTTATGGACTTTGAAAAGAATTTGCAATGTTTTGAATAGGCAAATCACATCGTGAGGCCTTTGAATTTTTATAAAATTTATAATCAGCCTATTGGTCAATTTTTTGAATACATTGAGTATATGATATTTTTGTTTCAATAGTATTAACCCCAAACTCGATATTTTTTTCTCTTGTGAGCTACAGTATCCGTTCACTAACACGTGACACAATTTTTTAGGAAAATAGAAGACTTTAGAGTTAATTGGAGAGATCAAAATCATACTTTGTATGCAGTTCTATGATAGCTACAGATATAAATTATATCTCAAACTTAATCTCACGTGTATGCGAAAATTATGTCATGTGTCAGTGAACGGATATTGTACCCTACAAGAGAAAAAAGTGTCGAATTTAGGACTAATACTATCAAAACAAAAAGATCATGTATCCATTGTATCGGAAAAATTGATCAATGGACCAATTACAAATTCCATAAAAATTTAGGGGCCTCAGAATGTGTTTGCCTTTTGAATATTCATGGACTTTAAACATGAGATCAAATAGTAATGTTAATGAGGATATACATGCATCAAGAAGTCGAATCACATTCATGGTATTTCACAGTATATTGTATAAGCTATATATTAATTAGTAACATCTTCCATAAAAAAAAAAAAATTAGTTATATATATTATCAACATTTGTTTTCAGGGAGCATGGTATATGTTAATGGTATTTATTGTTGGTTATTATACAGTAAATTACGCGACTCATTGATGAAATCCATGATGGTTAGTGTTTTGACAACGTCACGAATTATGATCACCTCATGCATGTGTATGACAAATAAATGATAAAATGTGAAATGTAAGGATCTCATGGAGTTGTTTTACGCATATTAAGACTTGGGATATAGAGACTTAATGAATGACGTAATGATAATTGGAGCAAACCTTATGGGTATAAGTGTTGTTATGATGTGTTTCTAGACAAATGACTTATTACTCATTGAAACAAAATTCACAAGTTTGTGGATGAAAATAAGCTATTGTTTAAATAGTAACTCCAAATAGTATTTAACAGACCGTCAGTAGCAAAATGGTAATTTTGATATATATATATATCTTAAATTCCTTAGAAGAAAACAAAAAGAAAGAAAAAAAAAAAAGGAATTGAAAACTTGATTTTCTGCCGTCCGATTTTGATGATTTTTCAGGTATAAGTTCAACAATCAGTGTTTATCATTTTGTACTGTTCAGATATTAATTTTGATGTCTAGTATTTGAGATATTTGGAGGGAAAATTTTGAGAGATTTTTATAGTTTACGGACAAATGATAAAGAATTTAAAGCACTACAACAAATTTTGCATTTCGCTACGCATAAAAATCGTCATGAAAAGTCTTTTTTCATCACAATAAACAATTAGCGACGAAATTTTTTTGTAGCTGTGATCGTCATAGCAAGTATGTGGTATTTTGAATAAGCGAAATCTACATTAGTCGTTATAGGTTCTCTTTTTGGTGACGTTCCTTTTGTCATTTTTATTGAATGTTTTGTCGTATAAAACAATATTTTGTCATGTAAAATTAACAACTTAAATGATGAATTCAAATTTTTGTGTGTAAAAAAAGACCTATGGCAACGAAACTCAATATAAGATTGAAATCAGAAAGTATCAATGACATTAGAAATTGTCATAAATAAATCACCTTTTTGTCATATTAAAATTTGTTTTGTCATGATAGGGTGATGTTTATTGATAATATAATGATTGTCATTGTATTAATAATTATAACAATACACGTATTTCGTAATGAAAAGTATAATATTGTAACTAAATTTACATTTAAGTTGACGAATTCATTTGTCATAGATATACATGTTATAGTTACAATTTAGTTTGTCACTATAAAAACAAACAAAGACAGAAATCAATTGTTGAGAAAAATATTTTCGCCAACATTTTCATTTGTCATAAAATAGCAAAGAAAATGACATTTATTATTGTCATTAAATAATTATAGTGACACACATGTTGCGTAAATAAAAGTATAGTAATTGTAATGAAATAAACATCATAACTGACAAAATCATCTATCATAATAGATAATGTATAGTGACGATTTAGTAATTGTCAGTCTATAATATGATTTTGTTGACAATAACTTATTGTCATTCATGTGGGTAAAAATTATGACAAATAGTAATTGTCACTAGAAACATAATCAGTGGTCATGAAAATAATTTGGTGACATTATTATAATTGTAAGTATATGTTGTAAATTTTGGTTACAATATTTATCGTCATTAAATTAGTATAAAATATGACAGAAAAGAAGAAATTTGCCGTTGAAAATTTTATTTTTCTGACATAACTCTTTGTCATAAAAGAACCGCTAACATGACATTTTATAAATGTGTTCAACTTTGGTGACAAACATGTATTATCATTTAAGTAATTTATATTAATCACATGGTTGTCAAATAAAAAGATCATAATATAAATTAGACGGATAACAAAATAATCACTCCAATAATTAAAAAACTGTAGTCTTAAACAATTAAATAAAATAAATTGTGGTCTTGAAACATACTCTTAAATAAATATTAAAAGCTAATCTACCAAGTTTCAAAATTAGCTACAATAAATTTTGCCGTGCTCTTTCTTAAGCTTCCAACTTTCCTTTTTTAAATAGCACACCTGTATAAAACAAAGACACAGATTAAAGACAAGACTTTTTTTCAAATAAGCAAAAGACCTTTCCAATAATTCATTGATTTGTAAAATAATTTTACCTTATCTTTTTTTGAAGCCATAAACTCCAATAGCTCTTTGATATTGGCAGCTTGCTTACTTAATTGGTCTTCCAAGCTTGTAACATTTGCTCTTTGTTCCCTTAATTGTTCTTCCAAATTTGTAACATGGCTTGTAAGCTTATCCACTTTAACTTCAGATTCCTCCAATTTTTCTCGTGTTTCAAAGAGTTCCTTTTCGAATTCTTGCGTTGCAAAATTATTTGATGTACTATGTCTACTCGGAGGTTTGGGACCGTATCCAAGACTTTTTATGTAACTAGATATCCTACCGAGAACTTCTTGAACTATTTCATCTTTGGACTTTAAAATATCATCTCGAACATATTGTTCTTGCTTTCATTAAATTCTATCAAAATCATAACACAAATAAGAAGTAATAATTTTCATGGACAAATTTAAAGAAAATTGTAACTGTTGATATAGTAATATATATATATTCATTACCCATTTTTCTTTAGCATCTTTTGTTGACCAACCCTTTTTATCGGGATGATGTGTGCGTTTGTACAATTCAATTCTATCACAAGGTTCTCCATTCAACTCCTTTTTGAGACTAGTGCCATAAAAAAAATCACAATTAATAATATGAATTATCTACATATCACTTAACTTTTGATAATTAGAAATACTTATGAAAGAAACTGTCAACAAACTTAACCATTGAGCAATAACAAAGAGATAGAAATTGATCTCAATTATGTTTAGAGATTATTCATTGCAGATAAAAAATTGATATTTCAAAATAAAAGATGCAATCAAGACAAGCTAAGACATTATTTCAGTTGTGAGCATCACGTGGGACTCATCTAGAAAAGATAAAGCATGAAGATGAATCATTAATTCACGTTAACATACGGATCACAAAAAAACCAACTTTCACACTTATCTAAAATTCACACATTTATGCAATCAATCTCTAACATAACCAAAAATGTTTCAAATTGGGAACATAATATTCGATAACTTACAATTTCATTTTGTCGAACAGTGAAAGCCTTTCTACCCGAAAAATGAGGAGCTTTAACATTTTTTCGGTTCTCAGTATTAATAGCACTTCTCTCCTACAAAATGATTACTAATATATCAATACTATTTACTTAAATACTCAATATATCAATTTATTTTTCTTTCTATATTAATCCAATTAGTCAAACATACAAGCCACATATTTTTAAACTCATGTCAAAGACTGGATTAAGAAGACATAACCTGAAATTTTTTTGATGCAAAATGGACACATAATGTTTCCCAATTTTCACGATCAGGACAAAAAACGGGCTTGTTTCTCTCAGCCTCTTCCAAAGTTAAAAACTTCTTGAAGTGCTTGTGCAACCTATGGCGTTGTTGTTGACTACTATTCTGCATTCTATATTGCACGGATCTTCTCACACCTGGATCATCTAAATTAAAATCTAAGTGAATCTGCATATATGAAAGAAACTGTTAGAGTAATGCATGAAATATTTTTATACCATAAGGTTATTTTATTCTAAAACTTACATTCAAGTGGTCAAACCCTGCATTCAAGTCCTTTTCCATATCAATATATTTCCATTTGTTAGGCACCAAAATTACATCGCGTGTCACACCACCAATCTAACTAGCAAACTTTGCTGATTCATCTGCATCTATGGGTCTTCCTATTAGTGGATCAATGGTAATTTTTAGCTTTTTGCCAGAAATTGCAAGTGCCTTCATAATTCCTTTGCCCATTGTTAGTCTACGACCTCTTTTCTTTGAAAAATTTTCTACATGAATGAAATTGAAATATAATAAGATCTATATACATATAAAGTACGTATGTCAATTATTCAAAAATTCCTAGCATGTAATATGGTAGAATCCCTCTACCTGTATCAGGTTCTATTGATTGATTGGGAGAATTTCCAATTGATTGACCTTGAGAGAGTTGAGTATCAGCAAATGCATGTTGGTTAGTTTCAATAGCTCCATTTGAAGCTGATTGAATTGAGATGCCTGGTGGAGTTCCATTTGATTGACCAAGATTATGAGCATTTTTTGCTCAATTTATAAGTCCACGAATACCTTTTTCGACTGGTAAGTCATAGGACGATTATTTGAAGAGAATATAGGACATTCAGAATTTTTTTTTTCACTTCTCAATTTCCTGCGTTGTATGCCACCAGGAGCCATTTTGTGTTCCTATGATGAAACAAAAACTGTTGGTCTAATTTATATCATCAAATTTTGTTGATAGAAATGTAAAATTCCTAATATCGCCAAAATTTACAAGATTATAAGAAATTAGAGTCAAATTTCAAAACCTGCCTAAAAAGTCTAAATCATGCATATGCAATTAACAAAATGAAGATTAAGCATATACCTTCTCAGCCAATGGTAAAGCTTCAGTCCAAGAAAGTTGAAGTTGCTTTATGTAGCCTTTTATATACAATGGACTATATATGTATATGGAGCTAATGCAATATAATCTTATATAAATTAATATTACTTATAATGATGGTATGTTATATAAACTATACTACTCTTCTGATCGTATATCGTTTCTGTCCTTCCATCGAAAAAGTTAATTATCTCAATGGTCTAACTGATTTTAATTCCTTGCATACAAAATGCCATGAGATCACGTAACACTTGTATCTAAACACATGAATTCAAAAAAGTCTATATCTAATTGCCCAAAACATAACTTGTTAGAGCCCAAGAATCAGCAGTTTTAAGCCACCAAAAGGAGTTTTTCAAGCAGCATTTATCTGATTTTTTCCACAGAAAATACATACATATATATATATATATCAAATATTGGAGGGCTTTCCTAATCCCGCCAAAATTTTAACACACAAATCTGTGCGTGACTTTCTTGTTAATTGGAAGAGTATTTGACTATGAAATTAATCGACTCAATAAACGAAACACATATATACAAAATACTCGAGAGTATTAATTGCTTGAATTCATTCCACTTTAAGAACTATGATACCATACATGTATCGAATTTTTGCACATGAAAATAAATAATGGAATTCAGACCGAAAATAATTTACTTTTGAAGCTATTTGATGTACTTTTAATGTTTTTTTTTTTTTTTTTTTAATGTACAACCAATAAATCAATTCGAAGCTTATCACATTATGGGCGTTCAAATACCGAATTGAATTGAAATAACCAATTGGACAACTGAATTTTTATTTTTATTTTTATTTTTTTTAAGTATAAACTAGACATGTTCATCGGACTAGATACCTGGAAAAAGCAATAAATTTTAGTGGATGGATTTGGGTTGGGCTTGGGATTGATGTTCTCAGCCTGAGCTCCAATTAATTTTTATGTGGGCTGGGCTTAAACAAGCTTTTTTATTATCAAACCCGACAGGACCGGCCCAAGCCCACCGAAGGCCACTCGATGAATAGGTCTAGTATAAATTGTTTAGTTTAGACTTTAGATTTTTTATATTTCTGGTAATGTTCAATTGGTTTTAGTTGGTTTTGGGTTTAGGATTTAGTTGGTGATTATTAACTTATAAAACCAATAAAGTATAATTGGTAAACAAAAAGCCACAAAAAAACTAAGCAACCATATTGACTGAACTAAACAGTTCGGTTCAATTCAGTCAATTATTCTACTATGATTAGGTGTCATCTTTATATTTATGTTTATCTAACTTATAGTATAATCTGTTGGATTCAATTATCCAATCGAACCGATCAAGCATCTTTTACCGGATCCTTTATCCAATATACAAGGTTTTCAACATACAACAGAAAATCGAGTTCGAAATCTAGCTTAAGTCACTAAGTGCCTTAACAGCTCTTACTGCTCAAGCAAACATTACCTGGTTGACATTTTTTGAAAGTATAATAATACCTAAAATTTTTCATTTGAAAAGAAAACTCCCAAAAAGTTGGTATTCAATGAAATTAGCAATAATTGACTGTATAACCTTGTCCTTCACTAGCTACAATTTTCGATCAGAAGTCTTGGCATTATTGCTGAGTTTAAAACCAGCAACAACACATTTTTTTTTTAATTAGTAAAAAATTATATATAATCTAAGTTGCAGTTCTGTACTATAATACACTAAATATTTACAGTGTAATTATTTTATTCTTCTTCATAATACACTAATTTATGACAATCAACAGAACACTCCTTCCACACATGAAACTTCTTCGACATCTATCTCTTCATCCTGCATCTCATCAACATTGTATATATGCTGATGTTGAAAGGGTAACATAACCCGCCAATCTCTTCCTAATTTAGGATCATTGACATAGAAAACTTGACTTGCTTGATCAGCTAATATATAAGAATAATTTTGATACCATTTCTTTGTAATATTAACACTTGTAATGTTTCCTTCATGTTTTATTCCTGATTTCTTTTTCCCAATATCAAACCAATCATATTTGAATATAGTAACATGTCTATCTTTTACATAATCCAATTGAATTATATCAATTAGAACACCATAAAAGTTAATGATAGCTTCACCATGATTTCCCTTTACTACAATACCATTGTTTTGACTTTTATGACGACTATCACGTTCTTTCGTCAAAAACCTTATACGATTCACAATGCAACCCATGTATTTCCATGCACACCTATGCAGCGAACAAGCAAGCGAATACAAAGATTCATTTACTTTTGATGGCTAGTCACTATATAATTGTATCATCTAAGAAAAAGAAATTAAAATGTCAAACGGTAATGCTAATTGATGTAGAAGAGCAAGCATTAGTCTTTTTGAGCAAATATTATGGTGAATAGTAGTATCCGAAAATTTGGTCTGATTTCAGTGATTTTTGAGCCTAACTTTATTGGAAACGGGCCAACAATTCAAACTCATAAGCTTTAGCCATGATGTCTGTCGCTTTTCGGCCAAAAAACTTCGTTTAGAGCCTCAAAATCGCCATTTACTATTTTTATGCCTATTCGGGAAATTTTCGGTTTTTATTTTCTTTTGTCCTTTTTTGTTTTGATTTCCTAGTTTGGCTAGGACTCTGTTTAGAGTTAGGATTTCTTGTTTTGGACAGATTTTATTGTACCCTATAAATAGGCTTTTAATTCTCAATTGTAAGGGGTTTTTTCATTATTCAATAAAATTTTGGATTTATTCCTTTACCCTGCTTTTGTGAATTTTGCGAAATTCAATTAGTAGAAGACTAAATTCCGGCATCATGTACGATCAACGGATTTTAGTGTCCTTTGTTCGAGTTTCCGCTGCATCAGTTGGTGTCAGAGCCGAATTCCTAAACCCTAGCCGTCACCATGCCGCCAAGGAGAGAGCGAAGGGTGGACGAGGTCGCGGGACAGGATGATCTGAATCGGTTGGAGCAGGGGTCGAGCAACGCCTTACGAACATGATGGACCAGAGGATGGAGGCCATGATGGATTGGTTGGCGGAACGGATGGAGGGGCTGTTTGCTGTTGGGATGGGAGAAAATCGTAGACAGAGACAGAACCCTAATCTTTAGAATCCATTCGCTGTATTAGAGGAGGATGAAGAGGATTCAGATGAAGGAGTTTACCACCAGCGTCGACGCCAGGCAGTGGTGGAGGATAGACGTTGGGAATCTAGATTGAGAACGGAGATTCCAGAATTTCATGGTACGCTGTAGCCTGAGGAATTCCTTGATTGGAGGAGGTCCTAGATTTCAAGGGAGTTCCCGAAGATAAAAGAGTCTCATTAGTCACAACCAGACTTCGAGATCGAGCTATGGCCTGGTGGATGCAGGTTAAACAGACTCGGTTACGAATGGGTAAACCTAAAGTAGGTACTTGGGAAAAGATGAAAAAATAGATGAGAGCTACCTTTTACCTTTAAATTTTCAACGATTGATGTATCAAAGATTGCAGAATTTAAGGCAAGGTAGTCGAACCGTTGATGATTACACAACAGAGTTTTATCAATTGATTGCAAGGAGTGATATTATGGAGTCCGATGATCAGTTGGTGTCCAGGTATATTGGAGGGTTGAGAGAGCAGATTAGGGAGGTAGTTAATGATTTTGATCCTTTAAATGTAGCTGACGCACATCAGCGAGCCTTAAGGCTCGAGAAAAGGATGCAACACCCGAATTATGGCTTTTCTGGTGGTAGAGGCGGTAGGAAGACTGTAGAGGCGGTTCCAATAAAACCCCCTGAAACTGCCCCTAGAAGGACTAGCCAAAACATTACCATGAAGTGTTTTGGTTGTGGAGAGTTGGGGCATAGACAATCTGATTGCAAGAAGGATGGGAAGAGAGCCATGTTTGTAGAGGCGGATGAAGGTGTAGAGGCGGATGCTGGTGAGTTTGAAAATCCAGCCTCTGATAAGGAAGAGGAGATTGAAGAGGAGGTTGTGGTTGGTGACACAGGCACTGCTTTAGTGGTACATCGATCATGTTTGACACCCCGGGTAGCTGTTGATGATGAGTGGCTAAGGAGTAATATCTTCCAGTCCACTTGTACCATTAAAGGAAAGGTGTGCAAGCTAGTAATTGATGGAGGGTGTTGTGAGAATATCGTGGAAACTGAGGCTGTTCGAAAATTGGGATTGGTAACTAAAAAGCATCCCAAACCCTATAAGTTAGCGTGGCTGAAATAAGGGGGAGAGGTGTTGGTGACCAAGAGGGCAGTAGTAACTTTCTCTATAGGGTCTCGGTATAAGGATGAAGTAAAGTGTGATGTTGTAGAGATGGATGCGTGCCATCTGTTGTTGGGAAGACCCTGGCAGTTTGATAGAGATGTGACTCACCAAGGAAAGGCAAACACTCATACCTTTGTGTTTGAAGGAGTGAAAATCACCCTTGTCCCAAAGAGAGACGAAGTTAAGAACAATGCTGGAGCTGATAACGTTGTGTTGTTAACCTTGTCACAGTTTGAGGAGGAAGCCAAAGAGAATGAGGTGGTGTATGCACTGGTTGGGAAAACGGCGGAGAAAGAGGTTGTGATTCCCGAGCAGATCAAACCCGTTCTAAGTGAGTTTGAAGACCTGTTTCCAGACGAACTTCCTGCTGGCTTACCACCCCTTTATGACATTCAACATCAGATTGACTTGGAACCTGGAGCAATCCTGCCACATCGTCCCCATTACCGAATGAGCCCAACGGAACATGAGGAGTTAAAGAGACAAGTGGAAGAGCTGTTGCAGAAGGGCTATATCCGGGAGAGTCTGAGTCCTTGTGCGGTTCCAGCCCTGTTAATTCCAAAGAAAGATGGCAGTTAGCAGATGTGTGTGGATAGCAGAGCTATCAACAAAATAACCATCAGGTATCGGTTTCCTATCCCTCGTTTGGATGATTTATTAGACCAACTTAGTGGGGCGTCCGTTTTCACTAAACTAGATTTGAAGAGTGGTTATTATCATATTCGTATAAGACCGGGGGATGAGTGGAAAACTGCGTTTAAAACAAGGGAAGGGCTGTATGAGTGGATGGTTATGCTGTTTGGGTTGCGTGTCATGAACCAGATTTTGAGATCTTTCATTGGTAAATTTGTTGTGGTTTACTTTGATGATATTCTAATTTTTAGTGCTAGCCAAGAAGAGCATATTCATCATTTAAAAGAAGTGTTGCTAGTATTAAGAAGGGAAAGAATGTACGCTGCATTAAAAAAGTGTGTTTTTATGTCCCCTAGTGTTCTGTTTTTGGGATATATTATTTCTACAGAGGGTTTGAAAGTCGATGAGGCAAAGGTGGAGGCAATTAGAACTTGGCCTAGACCTAGTTCTCTTACTAAGGTGAGAAGCTCTCATGGTCTAGCCTCGTTTTATAAGTGATTTATTGCCTATTTCAGTAGCATAATGGCCCCAATCATAAAGTGTATGAAGCAAAGTAGGAAGTTTGAGTGGACTGAACAAGCTGAAGAAGCGTTCCAGAGAATTAAAGAGCGATTGGTCACAACCCCCATTCTGATTTTACCGAATTTCCAACAACCATTTGAATTGCATTCTGATGCCTCAAATTAGGCATGGGAGCTGTGTTAAGTCAGAATCATAAACCAGTTGCTTATTTCAATGAAAAACTATCCGGTGCAAAGCTTTGATATAGTACGTATGATGTCGAGTTTTATGTGGTGGTCCAGGCAGTTAAACATTGGCGTCATTATCTCTTTCAGAGGGAATTCATATTGTTTACTGACCATGAGGCTTTACGGCATTCGCATAGTTAGGATAAGGTTTCGGCTAAGCATGCTCGGTGGGTGGCTTATCTTCAACAATTTACTTTTGTTGTTAAACACAAATCTGGTGTGTCTAATACGGTGGCTGATGCATTGAGGAGGAGAAAGGGGCTGCTTGTTCGCCTATCCATTGAAGTTCTGGGTTTTGCATCTTTTGCTGACTTGTATGACACAGATCCTTACTTTGCAGCTATAGTTCAGAAGGTTCGAAAAGGAGCGCCATCAGAGTTTCATCAGTGTGAGGAGTTTCTCTTTAAGGGAAACAAGTTGTGCATTCCTGATTGTAGTTTAAGGTTGAAAATTATTAAAGAAGTTCATGGTGAGGGGCATATTGGGCGAGATAGGACTTTGCAGCTAATCCAAGCTAGTTACTTTTGGCCATCCATGCGCAAGGAGGTGGACAAGTATGTGCAGCGCTATCGGATTTGTCAAGTTTCCAAAGGAGCAGCCACTAATGCAGGGTTATACATGCCTTTGCCTATTCCTTCTCAGCCATGGGAAGAGATCAGCATGGACTTTGTGTTGGGACTACCACGAACCCAATGAGGCAATGACTCTATTTTTGTTGTCGTTGATCGCTTCTCAAAAATGGTGCATTTTATTCCGTGCAAAAAGATAACAGATGCAGTAAACGTGGCTCAATTGTTCTTTCGAGAGGTTTACAAACTTCATGGGCTACCTAAGTCCATTGTTTCGGATCGGGATACCAGGGTTCTCAGTCACTTTTGGCGCAGTTTGTGGAGACTTGTCAACACCCAACTTAATTTCAGCAGTGCATATCATCCTCCGACCAACGGTCAAACTGAAGTAGTTAACCATTCTCTTGGAAATATGTTGCGTTGTTTGGTCGGAGAGCATGTGAAGAGTTGGGATAAAAAATTGTGCCAAGCTGAATTTGCAAATAACCGAGTAGTCAACAGAAGCACTGGATTCAGCCCTTTTGCCGTGGTTTACTCAGTTGTTCCGAGAGGCCCCCTTGATCTTTTGCCCCTTCCCGACAGGACTCGAGTTCACAGAAAAGCTACAAATTTTGTGGCTGAGTTGTAGTCACTTCATCAAACTGTCCAAGCTAATCTAGAGAATGATGCTGCAAGATATAAACGGGCTACTGGCAAGAAGAATCATTTGGTGGCATTCGAAGTTGGCAATTTTGTTTGGGCCATTCTGACCAAGGACAGATTTTCTGTGGGGGAATATAACAAGTTGTCGGCCAAGAAGATTGGTCTTGTTGAGATTGTGGAGAAAATTAACCCCAATGCTTACCGGTTGAAGTTGCCTAGCCACATTCGTACAGCCGATGTGTTTAATGTCAAACACCTAATTCCATATGCTGGTGATTCATCCGATGATGACAATTCAAGGGCGAATTCTTTTCATCCGGGAGAGAATGATGTAGAAGAGCAAGCATTAGTCTTTTTGAGCAAATATTATGGTGAATAGTAGCATTCGAAAATTTGGTCTGATTTCAGTGATTTTTGAGCCTAACTTTATTGGAAACGGGCCAACGATTCAAACTCACAGGCTTTAGCCATGATGTCCATCATTTTTCAGCCAAAAAACATCGTTTAGGGCCTCAAAATAGCGATTTAATGTTTTTAGGCCTATTCGGGAAATTTTCGGTTTTTATTTTCTTTTGTCCTTTTTTGTTTTGATTTCCTAGTTTGGCTAGGACTCTGTTTAGGGTTAGGATTTCTTATTTTGGGTAGATTTTATTGTAGCCTATAAATAGGCTTTTAATTCTCAATTGTAAGGGGTTTTTTCATTATTCAATAAAATTTCGGATTTATTCCTTTACCCTGCTTTTGTGAATTTTGCGAAATTCAATTAGTAGAAGACTAAATTCCGGTATCGTGCGCGATCAACGGATTTTAGTGTCCTTTGTTCGAGTTTTCACTGCTGTGAGCACGGGTTTTTTCCCGACCTCGGTGATGAAAGCTACTATTACCTTTTTCACAGATAAACATGAAGCGGATTCGGACCAATAGGGATAATGTCGGAAATGTCCCAGATAGCCCAAAGAATTCGAGTGAGTATTTTAAGAGAACCGAGGAAAAGAACAAAAAATAAGTGAAAATGGCATTTTCTGGACATTACAGCCGCTCGGCTGTAAACTACAGCCGCGCAGCTGTAGTCTACAGGGGCACGGCTGTAATATTCATATTTTCTTTTTTGGTCAAAATCAACATTTAATTCGGTTTTTAAGCAAAATAGGCATTTTGGCCGCTACAGCCGCTCGGCTGTAACCTATAGCTGCGCGGCTGTCGTCTACAGGGGCGCGGCTGTAACCTACAGCCGCGCGGCTGTAATATTCATATTTCCTTTTTGGTCAAAATCAATATTTAATTCGGTTTTTAAGCAAAATAGGTATTTTGGCCGCTACAGCTGCTCGGCTGTAACCTATAGCCGCGCGGCTGTAGTTTACAGGGGCGCGGCTGTAACCTACAGCCGCGCGGCTGTAATCTTCATATTTCCTTTTTTTTAGGTAAAATCAACATTTAATTCGGTTTTTGAGCAAAATAGGAATTTTTGATGCTATAGCCGCCCGGCTGTAACCTACAGCCGCGCGGCTGTATATTACAGGGGCGCGGCTGTGACCTACAGCCGCGCGGCTGTAATCGTCAGTTTTCCTTTTTTGACAAAATCAGCAATTAATTCCGATTTAATACCAAAACAGGAGATATTTAAGGTTGCTATTCGGGAATTAAAAATAAGGGAACCAGAAAACTAAAAAAGAAAAAAAGAAAGAAATGATTTTTGGAGAGAAAAACACCATCACTTAGATTTTTCTAGGATTCTTAATACAATTGACAAAAAAAAAAAGAGTTGCACCTAAAATAAAAAAAAGAAGAAAACAAAGATAATCTTAAAAAAGAACACATAACAACCAATCCTTTAATATTCTTCGTGGTTCCGTTCGGGCTTCGGAAATCGCACTCTGTTAGAGTTGTTCGTGACTGCAAGACGTTTCTGGGATCCGAATCCATTTTTCGTGGTCCAAGCACTGGAACACAGACCAGGTAATCTTCTAAGAGGCCTTAGAAATCCGTTTTGTTCATTCTGGTTGTGATTTGATCGCATGTTTTTAGTTTTTTTACGATTTTTGGGAATTTTTCCGGCTACAGCCGCGCGGCTGTGACCTATAGGGGCACGGCTGTAATGCCATGTTTCGAGTTTTTTACGATTTTTGGAAGTTTTTCGGCTATAGCCGCCCCACTCATGATCATAGCCGCTCGGCTATAACCTACAGCCGCGCGGCTGTAGTTGAGACAAAATCACTAAATTTACAAAACGATTTTCAAAAACGAGAAAACGCATTAGAATCGATTCTGGGGCATTACAGCCGCCCGGCTGTAAGCTACAGGGGCGCGGCTGTAGGGTAGCCTACAGGGGCGCGGCTGTAATGGAGGCAGAATTACAGTTTTACCCTTTTGGGCCCCAAACTTGTAATTTTGTATTCTTTTCTCATTCAAAAATGAAATTTGGCGTGTTTGCATACTTTTGGGACCCTAGATATTTAGGCCCACGCACGAACGGGACCCCCGGGTCCCGGGATATCCGGCCCGCTAAAGTTGGAAAAGTGCATGTAAATGAGCCAAACAGCTTTTAAAACTGATTTTTTATCCATAAAACCTATAGGGCGTTTAAAAAATCGTTTTCCAGGTCTAACTGGGCCGACCGATCGGGTCGACTTGGTTACCCCCTTTGCATGATCCCGTTTCCTAAAATACCCCTATTCTGTCCTATATGAGTCCTTAGTGTGATTTATTTATTTGTGCTAACCATATTTGGATGCAGCTTTTATTTTTGCTTTATTTTTATTTTTGAATGTATTTTATAGATTATCCCGTGTATCTAGGCGATTGTAATTTTTAGATTATCGTGTATAATAGGCGATTGTAAAAGGTGAGGATGAGAGTTTTCTTTTTCTTGGGTTGTATAATTTGGCCTCTGATTTACTTTCCCGCACTTTTATTTTTCCGCACTTTATTTTATTTTTATATATTTATGTCATTTGCATGAGCATTGGTTAATGATTAAAGGAAGATAAAATGGGTAGATTTAAGTGAGTGAAATATCAAATTATGAAACAATAATTAAAAATAAGTGAGGTTAGTAAATCTGTTGCCCGAACGCTGAATCTCTGATTAGGTACCGCGTCTACACTTGGTAGGGAGCTGTACCAGAATTTTCCGGATGAGCTGATCCGGGTGGCGACTCTGTATCTAATCTCAAAATTCGCGTTTCGAGACCTTTAAGTTAAAATGGGATTTTCTAAAAAGCTTGTTTTCTAAAATTCATGCCTAAAATTAAGTTTTCTACAAAAAGACTTTTCCAATAAAATGAAAGGTTTCTCAAAGAAAGATTAAAACCCGTTTTCAAAACCAAAACATAACCACCCAAAAAAGAAAATCCCCTGTTCCGGCTTCACCGCACGTTGCAAAAAAGGTCGTCCGCTCACAGTGGCGACTCCGCTGGGGAGTAACGGTTTCTTCAAAAGAGTTTTCACAAAAAACTTAAGGAACTTGAGTAGGGAGAAGTGAGGAGTATATATTCGCTATGGGAACCTGTACGACCCTTGGCTTGACTCATACCTTCATGTAATGGCCTAGCAACTTCCCTTTAAGAGTACCAAAACCATATACTTGAAAATGGACATCGAGAGTACGCCTTTGGTATCCCCCGTTGATACCAAAGAGACCCAATACCTAGGAAGAATGCGAGACCAATCGAATGGAGAAATAAGGTTGGAAGGGTGAGCATATTTTTGTGTGTGTGCTAACGTTTGCTCTATGGTTGTTTTTTTTTTCGACCTTTTCATATGACATAAACACGCATCATACGTATGCAATATTCTAATCACTTTCTTTATGCAGCCATTTTTTAGCATCCTCATACCTGTGTGTTATACTAACCATATTTTCGTGCAGCCATAATCATTTTCCGTATGCCACATTCATTTTGTGTGCTCATGGATTCATAAAGCATACACGACATCATCGTGTGCGTCATGCATTCTAACCACGTTCTTGTGCAGCCATTTGCATTTTTGTATGACATAGGCATCCACATCATTTCATTTCATTAAAAATGTAAGGATGTTCTAAGTATGCCCTTCACGACCATTTCATATCATAACATATCGGGAGTCCCCAAGGCTACCCGTACTCTGCCTGTGCACTAGTTTGCATTTGGCCGTCCCATTACATTATTAGAAGACCATAACAGTCTTAGAAACACATTTGTGTGATGGACCACATGAAATCACCACATCTTGATCATTCACATTTGGTGTCATAGAGACGCCTTCGTTTTGCTTGCGTGTCCCAATCCATATCGGATTGTTACATAACATCGACAACCCATTTGAGGTACTCCACGAGTGCCGAGCTAGTTTTCATGTTAAGACGTTTCATAGCACCCCTAAATCATGTAAGGTGTTCCACGAACACCGAAATGCTGTCCGTGTTTTGATTCGCACGTGACTTGTATGTGACATCACTTCATGTTAAGATGCTATAAAAGCATCGAGTGTCTATCTGCGGGATGGTTCCCTCAAGAACATTTCATGTCATTACATTGGCCTACAAAGTGTCAAACTTTAGTCCATGTGTCGGCACACATGCGACCATTTCACGACATCCCTTAGGTGCCCCAAAGGCACCGAACCTCTATCCGTGTGATGGCTCGCACGTGACGTTGTTGCATTGTCTTGTGTATAGCATAGGGTATGCTTGGAACATCTGAAGCAAAAGAAAGAAAAGCACTAAAACCATCTTTAGCATCATCCACATCCATGAGACATCATCCAAACAGGAGCATAAAAGTACCATTTAGAGTGTCGAGTCTAGGACCACGACATCCATCCGAAACTCTAACCTTGTGCTGATTGTGCAGTTTGGAGTCGCATCTCAGGAAGGCTAATTCGAGTTGAATCAGAATCAAACACCTCAGTTCAGTTAATTCGATCAGAACCAGTCACCGTGGAGGGAATCAGTTAAGGGTCGCATTCAGACAGGGAAGTCGAAGTTCGGTTACCTACTCTACCGATTGACAGTTAGACGTTGTTAGAAGAAGTAGACAGAGCAGACATGGCCGACGGAAATAGTGGGAATAGTGGAACCAGTGGAAGCATGCCCTTCAACATGGCTGCCTTTATAAGGAGCTTCTTAAGCTTAGAAGAGTTCAGGGCTACCCTTAGGGAGCAGGTGCAGGCAGTGATGACCACCCTCCCTGTTCCGGTTGTCCAACTAGCCCAGACCTCGGTTGGGAACGGGGGACGACAGCCTGTTCAGGTCACTAATGGAACCGGGGGGAATACTCCTAGCGGGAGTGGCGGAGTTGCCAATCACAGAGAGCCGGACCATCAGTCCGAAGAGGATGAGGCCTTTGAGAAGGCAAGGGAAGCCTCGATTGGGACGATACTAGAGAAGCGCCTCAATCAGAAATTTTCTGATATTGAAGCCATGCTACCTAAGCTGAAGGAGATGGTCCACTACAACCCTGTTAAGTATGTCGACCCGACTACTTTGATGGCTGATGGAGGTGAGCCGCTCCCAGCTGGTTTTCAGATGCCTTACTTGCCTCCGTACACCGGAGAGGGCCCACCAGAAGCCCACTTGGACAGTTATGTGAGGTTCAGCATGGGGATTGGAAAGGGTCATCTGTTGAACTTGTTTCCAACTACTCTGAGGGGTGCTATGGCAAAGTGGTACATGAAGATGCCCACACACACTCGCTCCACCTGGGAGGATTTATCTGATGCTTTTGTGAAGCAGTATGCCTACAACACCCAGACTGAGACAACTCTTGAGGATCTAGAAAGGATCCGTCAGAAACCAAATGAGTCTTTCCCGGCTTACTACAAGCGGTGGATGGATGTGCAAGTTTTGGTGGATGGGGCACCAAAGTTAGAGTCACTCATTGTGAAGCTAGTAGATGGTAGTCTGCCCCAATATAAGGACAAGATGAAGCTGAAGAGATTCCACTCCTTCAATGAGGTGGTGGAGTTTGCCAAACGTATCGAGCGATACGAAGAAGAGGAACAGAGGGGCAGACAGAGTTCGGGCTCTTACAGAAGCAATCAGGGGTACTCTCAAGGGTACAAAGGCAACAGCTCTAAGGTTACTCCAGTGGGGTCCAATACTAACTCGACTCAGAATGTAGCCTCGATCGAAGTGTAATAGGAGGATGTAGCCGTTGTGAACCTGGGAAGACAAACTCCTCAAAGGGTCACCAGTCCATGGGCTGAGTCAGTAAGCCGAATTTGTGCTAAGTGTAGAAAGGCTGGGTTATTGCAGAGCTTGAAGCCATTTTCACCTCCAGCTGAGGCGGATAAAGACAATTTCTGCTCTTATCATGTGATGACGGGCCACCGCACAAACGAGTGCAGCCAGCTAATTAAGGCCATCAAACAGTTGGTCGCTGATGGAAAGATTATCGAGCCGGCTTTGAAGCCCAGTATTTAGAGTAATCCTTTGCCCAAGCTTGAGTGATTCGGGTGCACAAGCTATCGAGGATCATGTTGCAGCAATAAAGGAAGACCCTCCGCATGTGGAGGACGATATCTTTTTTTTATGTCTTTAGTTTTATCTTTAAAATTTATTCTTTGAACAATTCAACCTCTCAGTGTTTAATTCAATACAATTTGATTTCAATTACTTGTGCGATATTTTTCGGATGGAACTATGCATGCATCCAAACATTCATTTAATGCCTTTAACACACATGATGCATCAATGCATGAAATGAATCTAGGGACAAATGATGACCCAAAAATGATATCCGTCTCAAAAGACCTCACGCCTGATGAGAGGAAAGAAAAATTAAAAGTACCACAAAAGCACATGGAAATCTTTGCTTGGCTGTATAGTGTCGCGCGGGGGTTGATGGAGAAATTACTGAACACCAAGCTCCAAAGGATTCAAAGATGAAATCAATCAAGCAGGAGCTCTGTAGACTCGAATGGGCATGGCTCCATGGTCACAACCGCCAACTACTTCTTAGAGTGGGTAGAAGCGGAGTCATATATGAATGTCACCGACCAAAAAAAAAAAAAAACAAAAATAAAGAAAAAAAGCATTATCATGTCGTGACCAATAATGGCCTACAATTACAAGGGGCAAAGATAGAGCATCATAGATTATCTTAGCATCTCCCATAAGCCAATAGGGCGGTAGAAGCGGCTCACAAGGTTCCGTCCAAACGATAATCACCTGCAAAGGATAGGCCGATATGCTGTCATTTGTCTTACAAGGGCACAAAACTAGCATCAGAGCAGGCACTGAAGAAACGTCATACTCCTTAGCCTATAGGATGGAAGCGGTTCCACCAGGGAAGACAGAGACCAAGTCGTCAACCCCATCAACCTAGACAAGCCCAGGCACTGTTGCGTGTAGAAAAAATAATAATAAAAAGTAAAAAAAAAGGTCCAATGGGTCGTAAACCGAGATGGTGATCCATGCAAAAATCAGGACAATCCGATGGATCGAAAACTGAAAATGCGGTCCATGCAAAAGTTAGGACAGAGAGGGGAGCACCATCAGCGGGAAAATCCACAAAGACCAGTTGGTGGCAGGCATAGGTCCAGTCGAGACGGATACCATTACTGATTCTGTCCTTAGCTTCATTTCATCTTTGATGTGCATTGTGTTAAAACATTATAAATGAGTGAATGAATGAATGCCGGTTTTATGTTCAGGTTAAATGTCCCAAGTCTACTTGAAATTGAATTCGTATGGATGTGCACATTTTCTGTTTACATGCATCTCACTTAAAAAAAAAAAAGAAAGAAAGAAAAAGAGTTCGATAGATCGAAAACCCGAAACGGGCGGTCTATGCAAAAGCTAGGGCATAAAATAGAGTCTGCTGAATTGAAAACCCGGAAGGGCGGTTCAGGCAAAAATAAAGACAGTCCGATAGGCCGAAAACCCAAAAAGGGCGACCTATGCAAAAATTAGGACAAGTAATGAAAATAAAACAAAAGTCATACAGTAGTATCAAGCTCAGACAACTCTAATCCTGTAAAAACTGAGGTACATCAAAGCCAGTGCCTCACGCCCACGCCTCGTGGAGCAAGTAATCAGGTCAATCAACCAAACTTCAGTGCGATATCCCACCAAGGACAGACCCATCTGGGCATCCCAATCGTCCGTCCGGTCCCTGAAAGTCTGATTCATGACCTCCATCTCGGTTACCTGCCGAAGCAATTGATCAACCTCTGTTCTCAAACGAGCGGACTCACGGCGCTCGATCCCAATCGTCTTCTGCAACAAACAAAACATGAAAAAGCACTATAATCATACGCATATGCATCCAGGACACGCACATACACATACACTCAAAACATACACACATACATATGCATACACGCATCAATGTGTACTCAAGTACAGGTACATGCTGTCATCATCAGGCTGTCTCAAGCCATGACTACTCCAAAAGTGGAAATAACCTGACACTGGGGTATCCTCAAATCCCAAGTATCCAGGGGCAAAACAATCAAGCCGTATTTATTCTTGATCGAAGGGGCAAAAATTTTTGTTTCCAAAATTATCGATCAAGGAATAAATACGTACCCCCAATCCAGCTTCAAAGGTATTGCTCCACCACAGAGAGCCAGTTTCAAAGGTATTGCTCCACCACAGAGAGCCGGTTTTAATGGTATTGCTCTGCCACAGAGAGCCAATTTCTACAGTATCAAGGGGCAAGATATTCAGTCCATATTCATTCTTGATCGAAGGGGCAAAAATTTTTGTTTCCAAAATTATCGATCAAGGAACGAATACGTACCCGAAACAACTTCAAAACATCAAAGGAGATCATCAAGCTTCTCAAATCACCAAAGCATCTTTCCCCAGCCATAAAAGCTTCGCGGGAAACACAATCATCCTTTCCTTTAGTGACACAAGCTCCACTAGAAGTGAAATGACCAAAATGCCCTCCTGTCAGTAACCGCATTATCGGATGGCCAAAACACCTTTCCTTTAGTGACACGAGCTACACAAAAGACCAAATGACCAAAGTACCCTTACTTCAAGGAATGCCAACTTCCCAAGTTGCAAAATTACCAAAATACCTTTCCCTTTCGTAAGCACCGAATGGCAAGGAGAATTCAATCTGGGCAAGTCCTCTACTTCGCAATGGAGTCGAAGCATGTCCCTGGAAAATCAAACAAGATCTGGGCAAAGTCCTCTGCTTTGCAATGGAGTCTAAGCATGACCCTAGATAACATCAGAACAATTCGGGCAAAGTCCTATGCTTCGTATCGGAATCGAAGTAAGACCCTGAAGATTCAAACCAATTTAGGCAAGACCACTGTCTCAAAAGCAACCGAGACAAGTCCCTATAGACATCAAAACAAGTCAACATGAGGAGAACCCCCAGGTACGTTCTCTTTTCCTTCTCACCGTGCTCCCTATTGCGAGACCAAACTCGAATCGGACACAAGCACCCGTTCAAATCGACTTTGGTCCCGCGAGGGGCAGCTTGTGAGCACGGGTTTTTTCCCGACCTCGGTGATGAAAGCTACTATTACCTTTTTCACGGATAAACATGAAGCGGATTCGGACCAATAGGGATAATGTCGAAAATGTCCCAGATAGCCCGAATGTGTGTGACAAGTCCTAGTACGGAACCCCGAAGAATTCGAGTGAGTATTTTAAGAGAACCGAGGAAAAGAACGAAAAATAAGTGAAAATGGCATTTTCTGGACATTACAGCCGCTCGGCTGTAAACTACAGCCGCGCGGCTGTAGTCTACAGGGGCCCGGCTGTAACCTACAGCCGCACGGCTGTAATCTTCATATTTCCTTTTTTGGTCAAAATCAACATTTAATTCGGTTTTTAAGCAAAATAGGCATTTTGGCCGCTACAGCCGCTCGGCTGTAACCTATAGCCGCGCGGCTGTAGCCTATAGGGGCGTGGCTGTAATCTTCATATTTCCTTTTTTTTGGGCAAAATCAGCATTTAATTCGGTTTTTGAGCAAAATAGGAATTTTTGATGCTATAGCCGCCCGGCTGTAACCTACAGCCGCGCGGCTGTATATTACAAGGGCGCGGCTGTGACCTACAGCCGTGAGGCTGTAATCGTCAGTTTTCCTTTTTTGACAAAATCAGCAATTAATTCCGATTTAATACCAAAACAGGAGATATTTAAGGTTGCTATTCGGGAATTAAAAATAAGGGAACCAGAAAACTAAAAAAGAAAAAAAGAAAGAAAGGATTTTTGGAGAGAAAAACACCATCACTTAGATTTTTCTAGGATTCTTAACACAATTGACAAAAAAAAAAGAGTTGCACCTAAAATAAAAAAAAAAAAGAAGAAAACAAAGATAATCTTAAAAAAGAACACATAACAACCAATCCTTTAATAGTCTTCGTGGTTCCGTTCGGGCTTCGAAAATCGCACTCTATTAGAGTTGTTCGTTACTGCAAGACGTTTCTGGGATCCGAATCCATTTTTCGTGGTCCAAGCACTGGAACACAGACAAGGTAATCTTCTGAGAGGCCTTAGAAATCTGTTTTGTTCATTCTGGTTGTGATTTGATCACATGATTTTAGTTTTTTTACGATTTTTGGGAATTTTTCCGGCTACAGCCGCTCGGCTATAACCTACAGCCGCTCGGCTGTAACCTACAGCCGCGCGGCTGTGACCTATAGGGGCACGGCTGTAATGCCATGTTTCGAGTTTTTTGCGATTTTTGGGAGTTTTTCGGCTATAGCCGCCCTACTCATCATCACAGCCGCTCGGCTATAACCTACAGCCGCGCGGCTGTAATCTACCGGGGCGCGGCTGTAACCTACAGCCGCGCGGCTGTAGTTGAGGCAAAATCACTAAATTTGCAAAACGATTTTCAAAAACGAGAAAACGCATAGAATCGATTCTGGGGCATTACAGCCGCCTGGCTGTAAGCTACAGGGGTGCGGCTGTAGCCTACAGGGGCGTGGCTGTAATGGAGGCAGAATTACAGTTTTGCCATTTTGGGTCCCAAACTTGTAATTTTACATTCTTTTCTCATTCAAAAATGAATTTTGGCGTGTTTGCATACTTTTGGGACCCTAGATGGATGTTTGATTTAGGCCCATACACGAACGGGACCCCCGGGTCCTGGGATATCCGGCCCGCTAAAGTTGGAAAAGTGCATGTAAATGAGCCATACCGCTTTTAAAACTGATTTTTTATCCATAAAACCTACAGGGCGTTTAAAAAACCGTTTTCCAGGTCTAACAGGGCCGACCGATCGGGTCAACTTGGTTACCCCCTTTGCATGATCCCGTTTCCTAAAATACCCCTATTCTGTCCTATATGAGTCCTTAGTGTGATTTATTTATTTGTGCTAACCATATTTGGATGCAGCTTTTATTTTTGCTTTATTTTTATTTTTGAATGTATTTTATAGATTATCCCGTGTATCTAGTCAATTGTAATTTTTAGATTATCGTGTATAATAGGCGATTGTTAAGGTGAGGATGAGAGTTTTCTTTTTCTTGGGTTGTATAATTTGGCCTCTGATTTACTTTCCCGCACTTTTATTTTTCCGCACTTTATTTTATTTTTATATATTTATGTCATTTGCATGAGCATTGGTTAATGATTAAAGGAAGATAAAATGGGTAGATTTAAGTGAGTGAAATATCAAATTATGAAACAATAATTAAAAATAAGTGAGGTTAGTAAATCTGTTGCCCGAACCCTGAATCTCTGATTAGGTACCGCGTCTACACTTGGTAGGGAGCTGTACCGGAATTTCCCGGATGAGCTGATCCGGGTGGCGACTCTGTATCTAATCTCGAAATTCGCGTTTCGAGACCTTTAAGTTAAAATGGGATTTTCTAAAAAGCTTTTTTTCTAAAATTCATGCCTAAAATTAAGTTTTCTACAAAAAGACTTTTCCAATAAAATGAAAGGTTTCTCAAAGAAAGATTGAAACCCGTTTTCAAAACCAAAACATAACCACCCAAAAAAGAAAATCCCCGGTTCCCGCTTCACCGCGCGTTCCGAAAAAGGTCGTCCGCTCACAACTGCATCACTAATTAGATAAGATATATGATTTTACACTAAATATGGGTTTAGTCATCTTACCTGCTTTTTGAACCATGCAATGAATTGTTCTCTGTGTCTTTGATCTATATATCCTTCACTAGATAAACGAAGTCCTTCCTTATCCATCCTAAAATATATGTTAGATTAATATACGTTAAATATCTTAACAATGACATAAATCAATTGATAACAACCAACACTCACTCGAAAAGGGGTTCAACTTCATCGCAGTTTTGTAGAACAAACCAATGGATAGATTTAAACTCTTCGTCTGATAGTTCAACAAATTTTGTTACTCCAAAAGGCCGACAATGTTACAAAAAAATTGATAAGATATCTCCCTTGAAGAAGTCGTTATTGCGTTCATCTTGATTAAACTGAGTCTCAAGACCTTGCAAGTATAATGAACAAAATGTCATACATTCTTTTGCAATGTAAGCTTCAGCAACACAACCTTCTGGATGAGCTTTATTCCGTACAATTTGCTTGAATTCACATAATGATCTATAAAGACATTGTATAAAATTTCAAAATAATAAAATTAAGAATATAAATTTATGACTTATGAGTTTTTAATGTTGTTACCTTTTAATTGGATACATCCATCTGAATTGAACTGTTCCACCAAGCAATCCCTCATCTGGTAAATGAATAGCTAAATGTACCATTACATAAAAAAAAGCAGGTGGATACACTGTTTCCATCTTGCACAAAATTAGAAAAATTTCAACTTGCATTTTCTCTA
This sequence comes from Euphorbia tirucalli, assembly GCA_039660915.1. Lineage (NCBI taxonomy): Eukaryota > Viridiplantae > Streptophyta > Magnoliopsida > Malpighiales > Euphorbiaceae > Euphorbia > Euphorbia tirucalli. The sequence goes on along the minus strand of CM077639.1, from coordinate 54,024,516 downwards.
CTTCCTTTTTTTGTTTTTTTTACTTTTTACAGCATATGCGTTGAAATACATGACCCAACTAGGCCAACATTACTATTTAAGCACCCACGTACACCAAATGGAAGTATCCTTTGCAAAAGTACATGATAATCATGACTTTTCTTTGATGACATCTTAAAGTACATGATAATCATGACTTTTCAATGATGACATCTTAACCTCACTTGAACTTACACATCTAGAGATGTTTGAGGCATAACCATCCGAAAATTTCAGAGACTTAAAAATTCACAAAAACCCTGCTTTTCTTGTTTTTTCTTGACATATCATGCATTTGGCATCATATATTTTCCTTCACTCTTCTTGATTTTAGTGTAACTCCTTGTAAATTCTCATATCTTCCAAATCCAACCTTACATTCACAGTATCTTTTGTTTTCCCATCAATAGACAAAAGTTTTCCTAAAATGCTTTCACAAATGTTCTTTTCTATATGCATAACATCTAGATTATGCCTTAACTTTAACTTACTCTAATAAGGCAAATTAAAGAAAATACTACGTTTAGTCCAATTCAACTCTTCTGGCTTCCGTTTTCTCTTTCTACTATCATGCTTACTTAGTGCTGAATCTTCTAGTCGACCCAACTGCTCTAGTATTTCATCTCCACTTAATCTTCTAGGTGCCTCCCTATCTTCCTTTTTATCATTAAACTCCTTACTTTTTCTCCATGGATGATCTTTCTCTAAGAATCAACGATGCCCCAAATAACATATTTTATTTCGCAATCCAATAGAACTTGTTTGCTCATTACAAATTGGACATGCCATATATCCCTTAGTACTCCATCCTGATAAATCACCATAAGCTGGAAAATCATTTATTGTCCACAAAATTGAAGCATGCATTTGAAAATTTTGTTTGCTAGAAACATCAAAAGCTTCTTCCCCATCAGTCCATAGCTCATTTAACTCATCAACTAATGGTTCTAGATATATATCAATATCCTTCCCTTGTGACTTCGGGCCTGGAATTAACATTGACAACAAAAGAAATGGTTGCTTCATGCAATCCCATGGAGGAAGATTCAATGGTGTGAGAATGATCGGCCACATGCTATATGTGCTACTCAAATTACCAAATGGATTGAAACCATCTACGGCTAGAGCTAATCTAACATTTCGGGGGTCCTTAGCAAACCAAGGAAATTCACGATCAAAGTCTTTCCAAGCTAAGGAATCAGCTGGGTGCCTCGTATATTCATCATCCTTAAGTTTTTCCTTATGCCAAACTATTTTCTTAGCTGTCTTCTGAGACATGAATAGCCGTTGTAGCCTAGGTTTTAATGGAAAGTACCTCAGAACCTTTTGTGGTATCCTCTTGCCCGTAGCATCATGACCTTTCCATCAACAAGTACCACACTTTGGGCATGTCTCCACATTTTGCTTATCTTTCCAAAATATGACACAATCATTCTTATAAGCATTAATACATTCATATCCTAGTCCTATATCCCTTAGTATCTTCTTAGCCTCATAATACCAACATAGGAGTGTATCACCATCCGATAGACTTGACTTCAGCAACTGCAAGAACAAATTTATAGTTTTATTGCTCAGCTTTTTATAAACTTTTATATGGAGCAATGGGATAATAAAAGATAGCCTAGATATCTTTTTACATCCAGGATATAGTTCTGTCTTGGCATCTTTTATAAGATTATCAAGATAAGAAGGCAAACCACCAATACTTGTATCATTGTTAAAAGATACATTATCCTCATTTGATTGAAAGCAATTTGCCTCAAGGTCGGTTAACATGTCATAAACTCCATCTTCTTCATTATTATCATCTTCTTCATCAACATCATCTTCTACCATGTTGTCGACATCAGATTGGTTTCCAAAATTATTAGACTTTGATGCTTCACCATGATGAAACCATGTTATGTACCCTGGATCAATCCCTCGCTCCATAAGATGACTTCTAACTATTTTATGGTCTTGATATAATAAATTCAAACAGCCTTTACACGGACATCGAACCTTGCACTCCTTACCAACTTTATTTTCGACAAATTTCGTTAAACTTTTCACCCCTTCTATATACTTAGTAGACCATTTGGTAGCTCCCATCCAACTCTTGTCCATTTTTTCTACAAAAATAAGTAATAATGCTAATTAATGTGTAGTGCATGAAATTACTTAAAAAGATAACGAAAAGAGTGATTCAGTTACAAAAACATCATTATCCTATAAGAAAGACCAATAGTCTTTATGTAATAATAAAGCAAATCTAGTACAAAGAATGTGTATCTAATCTATATAGTAACTTGATTGACCCAAATTTGTGATTTATAATTTATGAAGCTCTTTCTCAGATTTCGTGAATTTATGTTAGATTCTAATATTAAGGTAATAATTCCTTTTAAATATAATGGAATTGGCAGTACGACATTCTAATTTGCAAGGAAAAAGAAGTCTTTATCCCCTTAATTAGTATCTATCAATTAAGAAGGCTTACTTTCAAGATGCACGTCTTATTTTTGATTCTGCAACTGGAAACATCATTTGGGAAGGGGATGTTCAACAAGGGTTAATTTTCCTCTATTATAGTTTAAATATTTTATTCATTTTCCAGCTTAATTATATTAGCTACATGAATTATTTTATTATTACATAATTTAGCTTTATTTGGTTTAATTAACCAAATTAAAATTAAAAAATTAAAAAAATTGATATATGAATATCGTAAAAAAAATTAGAGGTATACTATTTATTTTATGTCTTTTTTTTTTTCGAATCAAGCAGGACTTGGGTTGTATCTTTGCCTGATTCGCTCTTTAAAATTTTGGCTTGGACACTTATTTTACATATTAGGTCCATCTGAACCAAAAGTCGGTAAATCCAAAGTTTAATACTCAAGTTTCGGTAAATAATCAAGTTCGACCAAAGTAATATATGTTTTATTTTATTGTACTGTTTATACGTCATATAAATAGTTACTAAATATGATATGAACTTTTTTTACTAAATTTATTTAGATATTATTTTTTCAGTTGTGCTTTGTAATTATATCTATTTTATTCAGATAGTCTTTGTTTCAGTTTGATTATAAAAACAAAGATTGAAAACTAAAAAGGAAATCAATTTTAGTGTGTGCACTTCAATTGGGCTTGAGATTGATTTTTTTGCCTACGACAAGCCCAAATTAAGTTTTCTAGAGTATATACTTGGGAGAGTTTTTGACAAAAAAAATTCTAATAAAAAAATGTATATACGACGACAAAACCAAAGGGAATTTATCAAAAATACCTATATTTTATGTTTTGTTTTGAGATTCCACCTTTCTAAAATTACTTTTCTACTTTTTTTTATTCATAATTATTAAATTACCTCTTTTCTTAATTTATAACTATTATCCCTTTCAAACTTTTCAAATTTACTCAAATACCTAAGTCTTATTTGTCTACATTTCTCTCTCCTCTTTTCATAATTTTATTCTAATTTCGTATTTATCTCTCAATCTGTTTATTTTTTTGTCACGCGACTTTAGAAAGTTTTTTTTTACTCTTTGAAACAACACTACTACATTAAAGAACTAAACACCCTAATGCAACATGTATGGCTAATGCAACACCCTAATGCAACAGACACGGCTAATGCAACACCCAAATGCAACAGGTGAGACTAATGCAACACACAAAGGCAACATGCGAGGCTAATGCAACACACCTAATGCAACATGCTAGGCTAATGCAACACACCTAATGCAACATGTTAATTAATTGATCAATTGCAACAGTATTGGCGGGTTATTGCAACACTTAATAAGCTTTTCAATTAATTAAAATTTTTCATCCCTAAAATTTAGGGTAAAAGATCAAGAGCGGGAAATTTTTTTTCCTTCCCACCACTGCTTCTGCTTTTGCTTTTCCTTTCACGCCCATACCTTCTCTGTTTCACGACCTATCCCTTCCCAATCTCTCTGATTCATCCTTTCACGCCCAGCTTCGCATCTTTCTGTCGCCGCTCCGCCCACCGTTGCTCCGCTTCGCACCGCTTCCTTCCGTTTCGCACAGCTGGTTCGCTCCGCTTCATCGTTCCACTGCTTCCTTCCGTCATCGCCATTGTTTCTGGTTAGTGCTTTAGTTAGTTGTTATTTTTTTACCTTTTGTTTTCCTCTTATCTTTTAGTTCTTTGGTGTCATTGTATCCGTGTTAAATCCAAAAGTTTCTGTATCTAAGAAATTACACTGCCTATCTAAGAAATTACTTACCTTTACCTTGCTGCAAACTCTTTTGCTTTCGTAGGTGCAAGAACAATCCTAAAGCTAGAACTCCCATCGCTAAAATAAGACAGCTGACAATAATTGCAACTTTTTTCTTCTCACTTAATTTATGATTTTCTGGAAGAACAGAAGTAGTTGTTTTTGATACCTCACCTATTGAATCCGATTATAGGTTAAGTTAGTTAATTACCGTAATGTGGCTTGAAAATTTGAAAAGACTGAAGCAAAACCCAGGTTTGTGTTTGTAGAAAGGGTTCAAAAGAGCTGATGCTGCTAATGTTTGCTTGGTGTACATGTGTTCATAAATGGCTCTTTTGATATTTACTAAAATTTACAGCACATAAGAGTTCCTTTTTTTTTTCCTTTTCAAACAAGGATCTTGCACCCTTCATTTTGTGATTTTCTCTCTCTGTTATCATTCCTAGCTTTCTCATCTCAGCTGTATGGAATGCTAGTGCTTGTCTTGTTACAGCAGTTGACTGAAGTAGATGAACTGCTTCTGAGTTTTGCATGTTCCTGGTTTGTTTACTTATATCTGTAAATGGGTACAGTTTGGCAATGCTATTCATCTGATTCTTTATTCAGTGGACAGTATTGACTTTGTGGCGGTCCATGTAAATTGTTTAGCTCCTGTAATTTTGGAATTGTTGACTCAGCAAGAACAATATCATTTTGGTGAGTCTGGTGGGCTTCTTCTTTTTTCTGATGTACCATGAACTTAATTTAGATTCTAAAATATCCAATTCATTTTATGATTATTTTATCTGCATTAGACAACAGCCAGATCTGCCTTTCTTTGGAGGAAAAGATTAGCGACCCGTAATATAAAACATTCTCTTTCTTTAACTAGAAAAAAAACGCCTAATATGTGCAATTGTAAGTGTATGGGCAAGCTTGATAGAGAACAGAATCATGTGAACAATGAGTAATCAATAATACAGGAATTATGGGGGAGACATGTATATCAGTATATATATATATATAGAGAGAGAGAGTTAGGCTCTGCTCTGTGAGTGGAGAGGGAAGGGTTCTTACTGTGGGGATTGCGTTCTTGTTCTATCCATGGATATCTTTTTGTTTGTAATTTCTTTTTCTTCCCTAATCTTTCTCTTTGCAAGGAAGTCTATTAATATAGTATAGCGTTTCTTCTATTTGTTTAGGTGTTTTGATTTTGTTCTTATCAAAACTTGAAAGGAATGGAAGAAAACTAAAATCAAAAGAAGCAAAATATTGAAGGCCTTTATTCAAATTGGTTGTACTGGAATTAATAGGAAGCATTGGCATGTTCTTCCAACTTGAAGTTTTGTACTTTTTCTTTCGAACTCTGTTTCAGTTGACCAGGAAACAGAGACAACCTCGCAAAGTTTAGTCTTATGGATGAACTAATTGTCCTACAAATTCATTTTGCAGATGGAATAGATTTACTTAATGTGAGCTTTGATGGTCAGTTGGCGCTTGATAGAATCTCAGCCAGGGCAGGAGTAGAAGAACTCATAAGAATTGCACCGTTGAGAAGGTACAGACAGAAATGTTTGTTTCTCTTAGGTCTGATGTTAAATGTCTCGCCTTTTTGTGAACTAAGCATTGTTTAAAATCTTCTAATTTCATGCCAAGGATATGCGAGTTGTATTTTGAAAATTAGGGCACATCATTGTTGTTATGGGAAGGTAAATGCACCATAATATGCAGTGACAGTTACTTGGAGAACTATAATTTGATGAAATGAAGAACGAAGATGTATGCAGAAAAATAAAATCAATATCTCTGCACCATAAAGATCTATGTTCATTGTTCCTGGTAAAGCCAAGGTCCTCATGCAGAAAAAGAGAGTTGAGTTGCATTCTTTTGGGTGTAACAAATTTTGATGATCTGATGTTAATATTTTTCTGAATGATCTTTCCTTTGTGTTATTCCTTTCATTAAACTCAGTTTTTCTCTGGCATTGCAGGTGGAAACTTGTAGAGATTGATGCTGATATGCCAAAGTTAACTTCAGAAATGAAGCATGTTATGTCTCTAATTACCCCTGCAAATACCTATATGGTAAGTATTTCTAATTCCTTAAGTATTGTCTATAATATAGGTCTGTCACTCGATGCTCAGCAACCAAAGGCATATAAATAGTGCTGAATGTAATTGTAGTTCTTTTTACATGGACATTTTTTTCTTTTTATAAGAAAGGACAAGCCTTATGCAACTTTAGCTTTTACTTGAAGCATTTGGTTTGAACTTTTCTTCTTCACATTTTAATTTAATTGAGATACTACAACTATAATTTAATTCTAAAATAATCTGGTTGTTAAGTTCTCATCTGAAATTTTTCTTCTACAGCTGTAACTGAAGCTTTGGAGGAGTTGAAGTTAGGATCAGCTGGATATTACAAAAAGAAGTTGCAAAAGAATAAAGGTACCTGCATTATACTTGTCATTACTCAAGGATTGCTTGAAAGAGAATTGAACAAGCCAAGTAGGAAGTGTGGTTGTGTTGAAAAGGATACAAATGGGTTGGAGAAAGTTTGTGGTTTGCAATACTCTGATTTTGATCAAGCTGCCACTTGTGCCATTCCCAATCCCCCCCAGTGGCCTCCCTTGTTACAAATTCCAGCTCCTCAGTATCGTGCAGTCAGATCTGATATTTTGCCATTTCAAGACTTGCCAAATGAGTTATGCAGGAGCTCAGGGTCCTGTCCTGTAACTATACTTTTCACTGGAAATAATCATTCAATGGGAAACAGTAAATTCTCTGACTATATGCTGATGCACATGTGTCTATCCCCTTAATTATTTTCTGTGTCACATTCTAATTCTACTGATCTTGTTTGTCTCATTTACTGGAAACTTGAAAATGAATATCCTTTGTTTTGTATAACCTGCGACTTTTTTTATGTACAGGTTTGGCTGCGAATATGATCCCAAGTTCTTTAACTTTTAATTCTTCTGATATTATGGGTAGTATAGCTGAAAATGTAGTGGTTAGTTGTTTTGCTTTGTTCTTTGCATTTTATTCTATTCTTTATCTAGTTTCACTTTTGTCGTTTGTAAATTTTTGCAAGTACTTTTTGCTACTAATATGATTTCTCTTAACATTTCAGGGCTCAAATACAGAACCAAATCGAGACATCTTTCTTGATCCAGCCTTTGTGGATAATTCACCTCTGTATAATGTTCAGCGTCAATGCCCATTGAACTCGATGTTCACTGTTTCTGTTTCTATTCAATCAGTCATTGAATTCAAGAAGGGTATAGTTAACAAGTTTACAGTTAAGATTCATGTAATATAGTTATGATGCAAATCATGTTTTGGAATTTTTTTATCATGATCATGATGGTCCATAAAACACAGAAAATATGTTTGTCCTTTCTATTTCTTATGTTTTTTTCCCTGCTGTGCTGTTCGTGTAGCTTTCTCTCTCTAGAGATATATAATTTACCACCCTCCTTGGTTTAATTGTGTAAACTCATTTGCATATAATCTTCTCAAGTCTTTTATTCTTTTCTTGTCTTAAATACAGATGTAGAATGTGTTCAAGGTCTAAACTTGTGGCGCAATAATTTTTCTGAGGTGAATGAAGAGCTATACAAAGGATATCGCCGAGGGAATTCAGCTGGGAAGATCAATGAGATACTTGCAGGTCACTCTCCTGTTTCGGATTCATTTCTTTTGTGTTATTGAATTTGTCAGCAGAATTCTAACCATGTCATCTTCTGCAGCCTATGATTTCTTAAATTCTGATGGGAATAATCTTAATGTGAGCATATGGTATAATTCTTCCTATAGAGATAATGATGTTCCAGGGCAATTTAACTATGTGAGGGCACCACGCTCTGTAAATCTGGTATGTATGGATCAGTTGTGTAGTTAACGCGCTTGGTTTGATTCTTGAGAGCTAGTGCTGGGAATTGTTTCCTTTTCAAACTTACATAAGACTAAGGAACAAAAGTCGCAGGAAAGAAATATTGAAAGTTAAAGATTGTGATATTTCTTTTTTTTTTTTTTTTTTTTTTTTGCTGCTGTGTAAGGAGAAAGGAATCCTTAGGTATTCACTGTCAGTGGGGAGTGATAGGGGCAGCAGGAAGCCATTCTCCTGTCTTGGCAAAGAATGTCGTGTGTTGTATTGGCTGGGTGATGTCTTTTTTCCATTATTGAGTTGGGAAAGTTTTATGCAACCGCTTTGAAGAGTTTGCATTCTCTTTTATTTATTTCATGTTTTCTATGTATCATATGTTCTACATTACCTGTTGTAGAAATTCATTTTCCACCATCCTCTGTTTGCAGTTTTGTGCTGTTGAAGCTTTTCATCATTCGAAATTATCTATGATATCACTCTGACATTTATACCCTTGGTCACAGGTGTCAAATGCCTACCTTCAGTTTCTCCAAGGTCCCGGTACAAAGATGCTATTTGAGTTTGCGAAAGAAATGCCTAAATCTGCCAGCAAGATCAACGTAGATCTTGCATCTCTAATTGGAACACTTTTCTTTACATGGGTTATTTTACAGCTATTCCCTGTAAGCATATGGATTATTTTTCATTGTCATTTTTTAATTTAGTATCCTCTATTTTATTGAAAACTGTTACCTATCATTTGTTTACTATAAATGGTGGGAAAGTTGACGACCTTTGCATGGGTGCAAAGGATTATTCTGAGTGATTAAAACTAATCGCTTGTTACAAAATTGACACCAGTAATCTTAGTTTGTTTGCTAAATGAATTCTATTTGAAATTTCTCCTTCTTAAATGAGCTGATGCATGACAACGAACATATTGAGTACGAATTGTTTCATTATACAACATAAATCATACCAAGTTAGAATTCTTCTAGAACAAAATATGGTTATAGTGGGCAATTAAGCATCAATGCTTGGTTAAAATAATTTGCCTTAACAAATGGCCATTTACAAATATTAGACATAATATTGGGTGGCTTTTGGTAAATTTATTTTGAAGCTAATTTACTTAATTGTGTTCCAGCAATCTGCTTTTTCCTTGATCTCATTTCTACTGAATTGTGGTTTTGTATGTGCTTTTGGTAAGACATGCTTTGCTGTTTGGTATGTTATATAGATATTTTTTTTTTACTTTTATGGCCTTGGGTTTTTTAGTTAGACTAAACAAAAGTAGGAAAACCTCTGTTTGTATGATTCATTGATTTTTATGGCTTCCTGTTTATTGAAGTCTATTGATTGATTGTGTGAGATTCAATTTTGTTTTTGTATTTCCTTTTTAGTTATTAATAATGGTTGTGACATCTAGTTTAATTCACTTTGATCATAATATGACATATATGTTGGTTTTTTTGCTATTATTCTGTAACTTATGCTAAAAGTAGATTTGTTTGGATATCTTACTTCTAATTATGTGTATAAAAATATTAAATGTTTAGGTACATGTTGAAGAAAATGAAGATGAACAAGAAGAACCATCGGAGTGAATTATATGGAAGGCATATTAGAATGTCTATGATGTATACCTTTCTTTATCAAGTTTGTGGACCTTTAAGGTAGAACAAAAGTTAACAATGAATTTTTATATTTTTATGTTATACATTTGAACTAAATTATGGATAATGAATTTTGTAGTGATTTTTCTATATTATGAAATGAAAATATTCTATTATATGTATTTTTTAGAATGAAATTTCTATTTTTGATGGAATGTATTGTAAATTGGATAATCTTGCATTAGATTAAAGAAACCAAATAAATATTATAGCAAATAATTATATAGCAAATAATTAATAATAAATTAGAATGAAAATTGAAATATGTCTAATGCAACAGGTGTAAAATTTTCCTAAAGCTGTTGCATTAGAAAATCTGATGTTGCTGTAACTCTAATGCAACAGGTGTAAAATTTTGTAAAAACTGTTGCATTATTGATATTTTGTGTTGCAATACGTCTAATGCAACTGTACAATTTAATATAATGGTGTTGCAATAGATGTATTACGCTGTTGCCATAGGGCAAATGCAACAGGTTAAAAAAAAAGGACGGAACTGTTGCATTAGGTCGCGTTAACTGTTGCATTAGACCTAATGCAACTGAAGCTAGTGCAACACACCATGTTGAGCTAATGCAACAGTTAATTGGTCTATTGCAACAGTTATGGCACCTAATGCAACAACAAAAACCTGTTGCATTAGGTCTTAAATGTAGTAGTGCAAGATCCATATGTATATATTTTTTCCGATATTTTTTTCCACTGAGATATAACTCATTATACCCTTTGTATCTTAAGGTATAACTAAGGTATAATCAATGTAATAATGTATAATTAAGGTATAATTAAGGTATAACTAAGGTATAATCAATGTAATAATATATAACTAAGGTATAATTATTGTAATAGTGTATCTTAAGGTATAACCAAGGTATAATCATTGTAATAGTGTATCTTAAGGTATAATCACAGTAATAATATATCTTAAGGTATAACTAAGGTATAATTACCATAATAGTACATAAAAAATACCAATTATTATTGTCTTTTAAATTATTGGATTATACCTTAGTTATATATTAATTATACATTAGTTATACATTAATTATACCTTAATTATACCTTTGTTATACATTAATTATACATTAGTTATACCTTAATATACACTATTATATTGATTATACATTAGTTATACCTTAATTATACCTTAAGATACACTATTACAGTGTTTATATGTTAATTATACCTTAATTATACTTTAATTATACCTTAGTTATACCTTAAGATACAAAGGTATAATTAGTTATATCTTAGTGCAAAAAAAAAAAAATATCGGAAAAAGTATATACATATGGATCTTGTTTCGAAGATAAAAAAAAAAAAAACTTTCTAAAGTCGCATGACAAAAAAATAAATGGATTAAGAGATAAATGCGAAATTAGATTAAAAATTATAAAAAGAGAAGAGAGAAATGTGGATAAAGTAGAGAATGTATTGTGGATGAGTCACGTAATACAACAATCTTTTTTTAGGTATTTTTGAAATTTTGAAAAGTTTTTAATGTATTTGTGCAAACTTTTCCTTTTAAGGTAAAAATGTTATATGGTGCCAAAAAGTATGTATTTATGTAAAATGCCCAAAACCAAATTGTCATCATTAATTTTTTCAGGCAAAATGTATCCTTAGCCCCCTAATCTTTTATCAAAACCACAATTAGCTCCATTATTAATTTTTTGAACACATTGAGTACCTGATCTTTTCATTTTAATATTATTAGTCCTAAACTCAAATTTATTTTGTGTCTATCTAACATGCTCTATTAAATGGTCTACCTAACAATATTTTAGTACGTAACATAATTTAAGAAAATTATCTGGATAAGAAAATAGAGTTGTTAGTAGTGTCTGTTTCATAGTTTCAAGTGATAAAATTGTGTAATTTTTAAATTATTTGGAAGTGTTTGTTTCATAGTTCCGCCCCTAAATAAAAATTACACGCACGCAAAAGACAATTCGATTTTTGGGCTAATAATATTAAAATGAAAAGATCAAATACTCAACGTATAAAAAACAATTGATCAATGTGCCAATTATAATTTTAGTAAAAGATCAGGGAACTTAGGATATATTTTCCCTTTTTTTATAACAACATTTACATCGTCACACAAATATTAAAAACATATGATGGTACAAAAATCGTCATATAAAAGTACAAAATTGGTTTTGCCACAAAATGTCTTGTACGTTTTATGACAAAAAAAAAAAACAAAATCTTCATAAAAGAATTTACATACAATGACAATATGTAATCGTCATCTGATGAACTGTGTTTGTAACGATGCTCATGTCGTCACGTAAAAACTACATCTATGACAATATGTAAATATTGTCACATTAAGATACATATATTGACGAAAATAAATTTGTCATAAATGTCTTGTTATTTTACGACAAGAAGAAAATCATCACAAAAAAAAAAAAATAATGGTGTGACCTATAACTATAAGTCATTGCAACAAGTTTTACAACATAACGATATACTCATTACGTCATAATAAAAGGACGATATATGACTAAATATATTATGTCACCATACTTATTAGCTAATTTGTAATGAATAGTATTGTCATATTAAAATTATTTTACAATGACAAATAAATTGTCATAAATTGACATAATTTCGCTACTAAAAAACTTCCCTCCAAATTTTTATTATTAAAAGTTTGCCTTCAAATTTATAAGTGACAGAAAAGGTAATGATGATGACGACATATAATTTTTATCATCAATAAACTATCTCTTATGACGAAATTCTTTTCGTAGAGATAAAAAAATGTCATTAAAAGGCAAATTTCTTGTAGTGGATAAAATTGATGTTAATAGACACCTATCGATATCACAAGTCTGATGGTATCATTAATTCGAATAAATCACATTGATTTCAATTAATTCAAATTACTATTCTGGTAAGACTATTTAAATTTAAAGTTATATTTATATTAATCTATAAGTTATTCTGAGTAACTTTAATTCTTGGAGTTAGAGAAAATTCTAAATATATGATTTTATATGTATTTTTGAAGATTTATAGATAAATTAATTATATATATATTGATTATTTGATTATATGTATAGATAAATTAATTCAAGGATATTTATTTGCAAGGAAAATATATGAACTAGTTAGATGTGAAATTGGATGGATTTGTGTTGTTTTGGTAAGATTGTGTATTTAAGAATAGTACCGTATATGAATGGTAACTATACGAGTGAGAAGTATTATATGACAACATTATAGTATATGTAAATAGTATATAATGTCCATGTATGTAGTATTTGTATCGATGAATAATACTTTTGTAAGTGGTAATCCTGTACAAATAGTATTGGTATATTTGACATGAGCATAAGAACATGCAAGGACAATTACAAGAATAATATGGACCTACAAGGTTATATTATATGAGCAAATTTCACAATTTACATGATACAAAGTGATCTATGACATGTTTACTTCAATAAGGGAAGGTAGTTGTAAATGTATATGATCTTATATGAAGTTGTAAAACATATGACTGAAAGAAGAAAGATATGAAAGTACATGTTACATGGTAGTTACATGAGCACATGCATATGAGTATAAAATAAAGGCCTACGAGAAAGTGCATAGTATTGTACGCATGAACAGTAGTAACATTATAAATGTATAGTATCGTACATGAGTAAAAGTATTACAAGTGAGTATCATTATACATATGTGAGCACGGATTTTTCCGAACCCAATAATTGGAACTATTTTACTCTCTTTTGATAGGTATTGAGAAGGTTGAGTCGATCCAAAATGTTTTCAAATGCCTATAAAAGCTCTGAAATCCTCGTGTATTGAAATTCCCGAGGCCAAAATCAATCTTCGGGACCTTGGATTGCAAAACCGATTGCATTTTGGAATCAGCGAGTCAAAATACATAAAATGGGCTGAAATCAAAATTTTCAGTTCAAAATGGTCTAAGTCAAATCGGCCCAAGCCATGCAGTTATGATTGGTAGCCACCAATGGTAGCCGCACGGCTTCCAATCCAACAAGGATATGATTTTGCTTTTCAGTCCGATTTGGACTCTATTCGTGTCTTTTGAAGCCTATAATACATCCTAAAATTTTTTAATAGGGAAGAAAAATTCTAAAGACTTAAAAAAACCCTAAGAATATCTGAAAATCAAATTCTAAGCTAATAATTTTCTCCTTAATCAGTCCACTAAAATACTACATTTTCTCCTAAAAATCTCTTCATTCTTAATCCAAACATCATCCAAACCTTTTATTCTGATATTAATTCATCCCAAATAATTAATATCACAATATCAAACCTTCTTCCTTGAATTTTACGGATCAATCGGTGAAGAATTCCAATTTTCCGAATGAATCAGTGGCATTTACACTTGTAGAAAAGGAATTTTGGATCATCTGAGCTTTGAATCACCTTCAATTAAAGCACACTTCAAGTGATAATATTTTGAGGGGTCTTAAAGCTTTTTTTATTGCATAAAGTTATTTTCAAATTGGTCTAGAGGCTTGAAAATTAGCCCGGGATAGACCACTGGGTAGCTATGGATCCGTAACAGATCTGGCAGATTAGCAACCAAAATTGTTTTCTCTATAATTCATTTGTTTTAACTTCGATTTGCATTTCGTTTATTGCATTGGTTTCGTCGTACCTTCTAGAATCGTTTTAGATGTCTAGAAATTACAAAACCCTATATTTTTATTTGACAGTCCCAAATAGGCTAGCTACAGTGCTAAGAGGGGTGAATAGTACTGCATACCGAATAAAAATTTTAGCAACATAATTTAGAAAATTTTTTTAATGAAAAATAATTTTCTTTCAATAAACACAAACTTTACAAAAATGCGGAAATTATAAAATAGTAAAATTTGTAAATATAAATTTGCTTGACTAAATAAAAATGTCTTCAAATAATAATGCTATTAATTTAAGTTGCGGAAATATAAATAGCAATAAATATAAAGAGTGTAGAGATAGAGAATTGAAGACTCCAAGATTTATACTAGTGTGAGTAGACGACCTTTTTTATGAGATGAAAAAATGGGATGAGAGAGGAGCGCCGCGAGGCTGGCCGCTTTTCGTGGTTTTGGTTTTAATAGAAATTCAATTTTCGGTTTTGGAAAATTCGTCATTTATTTCATAAAAGAATCGAGACCTAAATCTCGAAAAAAAATATAAGAGTCACCACTCGGTTCAGCTCAACTGGAAAATTAGAGCGTAGCTGAACTGGATGAGGGCTGCTACACTTTCCAGAGATCTAGGTTCAGACAAGTCGCTTATTTCATGTCTAATCAAAATAAATAGCTAATGTTCATTGATAGCATTTTATATTTCTAAGGTTGATTTTCCATTAATTTAATAATGCGGTGTACATACGGATAAAAGTGATAAATTAATTAGTTATTTACAACCCAATCAAATCACCACAAAAATATCTTAGGAGATACATTTGTATAATTTGAGGATTGGGGGTACAATCGCCTATTTTACACGAGTATCTAATGCGTTAAAATTAGAATAAATACATAAAAATAAATAAATTAAATTAAATTCCTGCAAAAAAAAGGTTAGCACAAATATATTCAACAAGTAGGACTTAAGTAGACAGAACGGGGAGATTAGTAATTTGGGCACATGCATTTAGGGGGTAGTCGAGTAAACTCGGCTAGTTCGCCAGACTAGACCTGGAAAACGGTTTTCTTTTACCGATTTATTTTCATTCAGCATGTAAATATGGGTCAGTTTTCAAAAGATTTGGATCTCCGTCATTATATTGTTTTAATCTCAACAACTTCAAAAATTAAATCTAAGGTCGTAAATGCATGAAATAAATTTATTTTGGATGATTTTAATGATTTTCTGATTTTTATAGATTTTCCATGATTTTTCTTTTTTTTTTTGGTATTTTTCTGAATTTTTTATGATTTTATGTTCTTGACCGGAATTTACAATCGTGGGACTGAAATTACAGTCGTACGACTGTAAATAAATTCTGGTCAAAAAATTGCTAAGATGAGATTAAAATGATAGGAAGTATGGTCATGGTGACCAAGTACATTCGTACGACTATAATTAGAGGCATACGACTCTAATTACAGGAGTACAACTGTTCATCCTGCCCAGAAATAGCAAACGTGTATTTTGGGTTTCAGGTGATTTTATACATAAAAATGAGCCAAAACAACCAGAAAATGAGCCAAAACACCTAGAAAATGAAGCAAAATACTAGTTTAGGATGTACTTACCCTTGTAGCATGGATTCACTATCGATTTGACCCAAGAAAACACCTTGAATTGGCTTCAAATTGCTTCTCCTCCTTAGAATGTTAGGGTACAAAAATAAAGTCCAAAATTCTTCATAAGTTATGGATTCAATTGAGTTCAAGTTCTGGAATTAATTATCTTTAAGTGACAGATCATTAATCTATGATTTCTATCAATTTCAACCTCACAATACAAAGATTCAAAAAGAATAGAGTAGGAGAAAATAAGTGAATGTGTATTTTCTACTCTTCTATCCTCTTCTCTCTACGCCTCTTGAGCTCTCTTCAACCCAAATTTTTTGAATTCTGGTTAATTCCCCCCTTCTCTTTTGTAATTATTTGGCTTAAATATAAGACAAAAAGAGAAGAAAACATCTAAAAAATCCACCCCCTTCTCTCCCAAATGGGCTAGGTAGGAATGAGCTGTAAATGGATTTACATTTGTGCGACTGTAAAATTAGGTTATTGACTTTTATTTCTTTGACTTTGACCAAGAATTTTAACTACAGGCGTGGAAACCAAATTACAGTCGTATGAATTTAACTACAATTGTGTGATTGTAGTAGTTAATTTTCGCAATTTTCAATTTCTGAAGCCCTTTAGTTCATAGAATTAGGTTATTGACTTTTATTTTTAATTTCTAATTTATGCAAAAATTAAATAAATGTTGATTTTACTTCATTGAATATGTAGGATAGGGAGATATCGGGCTGTGGGAATCTTTCCTTGCCCCGAGTTTGGTGGGGACATCTCCCCAAGGCTGTAAAGGCCCATGTCAGAGGTCTCGGTCTGGAGGCTTTCATTATTTCTTTGCCGGAGAGCACGCCAAATACGACTTACGCCGTGATGATGGCCTTATGTGAGAAGTGGGTCTGCACCACCCACACCTTCCATCTGTCCATCGATGAGTTTATAGTTACGCCTTTGGACTTCGCTGAGATCACCAGATTCGGCATTTGTGGGACCCCGATCCGGTTCAACTGCTTTCTGTCCTGGCAGCAGTTAGTGGATGACTACATTAGCTAGCTGATCGGCTATTCCCCTGAGAAAGGGAAGGTCCTCTGTTCTCGGGTGGAGACATATTGGGTCTTCCGCCTAAACCCGTGTGAGGAGGACGTAGAGCGATACACCCGAGCCTACGTGCTTGTCCTGTTGTCTTGCACGTTCTTCCCTACTGGGTAGAATACATGCAATCTGACTCTGTTACCATCCTTGGTCAATTTGACCATCTTCACGACCCTAGACTGGGCTTAAGCTGGGTTGGGCTAGCTGTATTATGTGTTAGACCTGTGCGCCAGAGGAAGGTAACAAGAGATCCTAAGCTTTTGGCTCGGATGTTTGGTATTACCCTTCTCCTTTTCCTTTTCCTATTCATTTTTTTTATAAATTCCTTGGGCTTAGGTGCAGGACATAGCCTAGCAGTACTTAAGCATGGAGTCCTTCGTGACTCAGGAGAACGCCGCCTGAATGGTAAGTACTCTGTAATCCCTGCATTTTCACATAATTTATGCAATGCATGAATGAATATGTATGTATACATGTTAATTTGTATTGTCGTTTTGTAGTCTTGGGTATAGATGCTGCGGGAGCAAGCTAGACAGATGGTGACTTTTGAGGCTTGAGCCCTGGCTATGACGCACGAGTTGACTTGGGTACGAGTTGATTATTAGGCTCAGTTGAGCCGGGTACAGGCCGACTATGATGCCTATAAAGTGGCACATCCGAGTGAGTCGGAGTCTTCTAATGAGGAAAGAGATGAGAGTTAGATTAGGGCTCTTCGTATTTTGTACTAAATTTTTGCACATTACATTCTGACTGAATAGTGCTATTTATAACATGAACTTCATTTTCATTGTCATGGCCTTCCATTTTGCTCATTTTAATGATTCAATTCTTTCTCAAATTTGCCTCTTTTCATTCAGGCTTTTACAATTTCCTAGAATCGTTACAAGACTCTGATTGTCTCAAATTAAAGCCTTTTAAGCTGTGGAACATTAAGGCATATTGCAGACATCCATTAAACAACAAATTGCTGAATGCTTGCTATCGCTACTAGGACCCAATTGACAATGTTTTCTGCTTCTCGTACCAAGAACTCTACCCCTTGTATGAAGAGTTCAATGCCATCCTGAACATCCTGTGCCACAAAGGTATCAACATTGTAATTCCTGAGTTCACCTTTGGCAATACTCCTTCGTTAGCAAGTTTGTTCGGGCTCCCCAATCCTGAAGTGGAAGCTCTACTCTCCACTGAATCTCCTTCTCCTGGTCTCGACTTGGAATCCATAGTAGAATGGTGTATCAATGCCTCTAGGGACCATATTGGTTGGGCTAGCATGGTTAGCCTACTGCTGGTGAGCCAATACTTCTATAATGTTGGTAACAAGGTTAACTCCTTAGGAATGTTTCCCTTATTCCACAAATGGCTGCCAGAATGCCTCTGGCTCCATTTGCACTCGTTGAGACCCTAATTAATCTGCATGCTTCCAAGATGAAAGGTTCCCTTCGAGTTGGCCACCATCTTATGTTGCTCCAAGTAATTCCTTTCATTGGCTTATGTACATTCTGGTGTCCAGATGAGTTTCTCACCTCTGTTTTAAACTATGTTACAGATCTGGCTATTGGAGAAGTTGTCAATTCTTAAAATTCTAAGAGGAAATTTTAAGAAATATCACCCGACTAACTTCAAGGAAAAAGGCTTCTCCATAAACTCCTATGTTGACATGCCTGCCAATGAATGGGCCACTTGGTTAGCTTGCATAATAGATTATCAGATTAGATGGGTCTACCCCTGGTGGAAGATTACCCATGTGGTTGTGGAGATGTGGGCTTGTGGTGTCCAATTTTTAGGATTGACAAAAGTGACCTTTTATTCTCTAAGTCGCCTTCGTTGGTAGTATGGCCAATCACAAAACATTCCTCAGCTTTCATATATTACCTCGCGTATGAAATAAACTGCTTCTTGGCCAGATCATATCAGGTTTCATTAGACTAACAATACTCGCCATGTGACGTTGAACTATGCTTCCTTTTCTTCTATGGAGACGAATGAATGGTATAAACCCTGGTTGGCTGAGATTAAGGACTTGCCGATCCATAAGGCACGTGAACATATGACTCACCATTGGCTGGGTTCTTCCGAGGCTACAAAACTACTTCCTGTCAAGAAAAGAAAAATATGAAAGAAACATGATTCCTATTACCATTTTTATTTTTTTATTTTTAATTATTTTTATGATGTTCACAGTTCGTATGCCTAGGCATATGAATGACTTTGTTTCTCTAGATGTTTCAACAAATGAATCATGTAACATACTCCAAACATTCATACAATATGTTGAGCAATATGCACTTCATTAATGAAATTCAATTATTATAACAATTAAAAATGCCAAAATCGGTACATATCTCGAACGAACTCATTCCTATTATCAACCATCCCGTATAGGTTTTCTGGCTGATAAACTGCCTTTCATTGCCTTAATTTTTGCTTAAGCCACCCTTACAGGTTTTTAACTTAACAGACTTTTTCTTTTTTACACATTGTAGCGTTTGAGATGATCCTGGTTGATCGGATTAGTGAATTCATTGCCATCCATGTCCATAATCTTTACTGCACCTTTGGAGAGTACCTTCTTAACCACATATGGCCCTTCCCAATTGGGTTTGAATTTGCCCCTCACATCCTTGTTGGATGGTCTCATCTACTTTAACACCAGATCCCCCATCTTTAAAGGATGTTTTTGATAACGAACTCATCGATTATAGGCTCTAGCCATCCTTTCATGATATATTTGCAAATGATCTAAAGCTTTGAGATGTTTTTCATCGACCGTAGCCAGCTATTCGAATCTTGCCTTTACCCATTTTTTCTCGGGCAATTGAGCTTCCAGGATGATCCTTAAGGATTCTAGTTCCATTTCAATAGGAAGGACTGCCTCCATCCCATAAACCAGCGAATACGATGTTACCCCTGTTAGTGATTCAACACTGGTTCTGTAACCCTATAAGGCATATGGTGTTGGATATGCCCTAGTCCCAAGGCATTGGTCCTTGTGTTTGTATTATACATTGTACCTTTTATGTAAGATATGTATGATACAATTTGTGTTAATCAATAAAGGCATCAATCTATTTACTATATGTCTTGTGCAATATTTTAAATAGAGTATCCAATGGACATATCCATATCCATGTTGTCAAGTGTGATGGTAATGGGCATGAAAAGGGATGCCCTTCTTTGGTGACATGTTGGCCGAATTTTTGGGAGATATTTTGCCAAGTTGTGATGAGTCATATGTGATAAGAAGGATGACTCATCTTAAGGACAAAAGGTGATGATCATTTGTGATGAGTTATGGTTTGACTTAGGGTGGAGAAGTTGGACTTTTCTACTTGAGATATTTGTGATGAGTCATGATTTGTCTTTTGGTGATATAAAAGAAATATGGCAGCCATGTTTCTTCACTACTTCTTGGCCGAAAATTACATCTCCCCTCACTCTCTCTTATTGATTTTCCTAACCGCTAGCACGGGTCTCAATCCGAGAGCCGTTCGTGTACGGGACGAAGGAGGAAATCTAATTTGGTTTCTGCAGTCATCATCTGTCTCTTGGAGAGACTTTAAGGTGAATTTTAAAACCTTCTTCCTTGTGCTTTGTGTTTTTGATTTCCACTACTTAAGCTCCTGGGACCGGATTCGAGGAAATCGACGTGTATTTCCGCTTTTATCGGTTGGTTTCCCGTTACGAATCCCAACATATGGCACTCACCCACTCTCTGTAGGTCGAGGTGGTCTTTGACAAGATCTTCTTCATAGACTTGTTTTTCACTTCCACTGCTCCATTGGCTTGTGGCCTATAAGGTGAAGACTTGCGATGTTCTACATTTTGTTCTTCAAGTAGCTTAGATGTTGCTCTTTAAAACTGTACTCCGTTGTCAGTCACCACATAGTGTGGTATACCATACCTTGCGAAGATGTGCCACCTTATGAATTTAGCCATGTTCTTAGCCGTGACTTTGGCATAAGACTCAGCTTCAACCCACTTGGAAAAGTAACCCACAGCCGCTACAATGAACTTGTGACCGTTTGATGTTGGAGGCTGAATCTCACCGATTATATCTATCCCCCATGCTGAGAATGAACAATTTTATTATTAACATTGATTTCTTCAAAGTTTTTTCATAATATTTAGTAGGTATTAATCCTTCTTGAATACAATTTTGATCAGCAACAGTATCAATTAAAGCCAAAGTAGTAAAATGAAATTCATCTTCTATTACAATATCTAATTTTACCTACCATTTTTTATAATTAACCTTATTAATTATATTAACATATTCTTCATCATTTTGTTCTTTGATAATAATACCTTTCCCATTATTACTGGTAGAAGGCGGATTATTTCACTGTATTATATTATTTAATTGTATTTTAAAAGTTTCTTCTTCAAGGATGTTTATTCTATTTTTCAAAGTTTTTAATTGATTAATTTCTTTATGTAAATTTTTTATTTCTTCTTGTAATTCTTTGATAAATACTTCTCTAGGTGTATTAAATCTATTATAAATTTCCTTAAAATTATATGGAATATAATTCTTAGTTTCTCTATTTCCAATAATATCTTTCAATTTTTGTAAATAAATTATTTTATCTTCAGGATTATCAATTTTTTCAATTAAATTTAATAGAAATTCTTGTTCATTAGTTAGCATATTTATTTTATCACAATTACAAGTTCTTATACATTCACAACTATCTGATTCTGTTTCACTTTCATTATTACTAATAATATTTAAATCATTTTCTGAATAATCTGAGATATCTGATTCTGAGTTTGATGGTTCATTTATCAAGATAGAAATTCTGAAATATTACAAAATTTAACTTGTCCTAAACTTCAAGATTTTTGTTGGTATAAAGATTTATTTTTGACTAAAGTAATGACTAGAGAAGACTGTAATAATCCTCATTGGAAAGAAAGATTTGTTGCTGATTTACCTAAATTGTTTGCTGATAGAATTAGAAAAAAACTAAGAACAAAATTTAATGGTATTATCCCCTATCATGATTTAACTTATGGTCAATTGATAAATTATATTAATCATGAAGGTTTAATGATTTGTTCTGATATGAAATTTAAGTCTAAATTAAAGAAGGATAATTTAGTAGGAAGAAAAGAATTAGGATCTTTTTGTCAACAATATGATTATGAAACAATAAAAGCCCCATCATCAAAATATAAAGTTAAATCTATAAAGAAAAAATTTAGAGAAAAATACTATAAAAAATAAAATCAAAATAATAATAAATTTAAAGAGTCGCAACCAGTTGTCAAAAATACCTTTAGGAAAAGAAAAGGGAATTTTAAGAAAAATAAAAAAGACATAGTCATTTGTTATACTTGGGGAAAACAGGGACATTATTCAAAAAATTGTAAAGCTAAACAAAAAAATAAATAATTTGGATATTTCAGATGAATTAAAAAATAAAATTATGAAAATTTTAATAAATGAACCAAATAAATTTTATTATTAAGAATTGATTGTTTATCTTTGCCAAATTTCTCTGTATTGTATTATTTAATTGTATTTTAAAATTTTTTTCTTCAAGGATGTTTATTCTATTTTCCAAAGTTTTTAATTGATTAATTTCTTTATGTAAATTTTTTATGTCTTCTTGTAATTCTTTGATAGATACTTCTCTAGGTGTATTAAATCTATTATAAATTTCCTTAAAATTATATGGAGTATAATTCTTAGTTTCTTTATTTCCAATAATATCTTTCAATTTTTGTAAATAAATTCTTTTATCTTCAGGATTATCAATTTTTTCAATTAAATTTAATATAAATTATTGTTCATTAGTTAGGATATTTATTTTATCACAATTACAAATTCCTATACATTCACAACTATCTGATTCTGTTTCACTTTCATTATTACTAAGAATATTCAAATCATTTTCTGAATAATCTGAGATATCTGATTCTGAGTTTGAAAGAGTTCTGTAAGCTTTAAACTCAGTTAAAAATCAAGATTACAGAAAAAAAAACCTTTGATAATATCAACCTCTCTTTGCAAAAAATCCCTAGACCTACAGTTGTTATTCAACCCTTGCATGTATTTCCAATCACCTAGAGTCTACCTCACCTATTCAAAATCCTTGTATTCAAACGTCTTGTTCCAAAATTCCATAGTCAAGTCTTTGTATTCAAAAATCTTGTTCCAACATTCAAGAGTCAGATCTTTGTATTCAAACTTCAACTCTTTGTAAAACTTTGTTTAATAAAGGTAATTCAGATTTTTAATCAATTATGCATCGTCATATAGACAAAATTATTCTTAATTTTGAACTTTTAGATTTTTCTAATATTGAAGAATTAATATATTTCAAAAAAGAATTATTAGACTTTGAAGAAAAAATATATACAAAGCATATTGATTTTCATATTGAAGGTTAGTGCAATTGTTTAGATTTTCAAAGAAAATGTCATTTTATTATAGTTTTATTACAATTTATTAATAGTTATTTAAATTAAACATATTTCAAGTTGAGCTTCAAAATAATCAAATATCAGATAATTTTATTAACGCAATTAATCAATTGGATTTATACAATATGCAAGAGCTTGGTTTATTATTGGGAAAATTGACTTTATTAATTCAGTTTTATGATACTAAATTAAAAATTAGAAATAGGAATTTTGATGAAAATGAATTTTTAAGAATGAAATTAAAAATAAAATTGATCAAAGCCTTGGCCAAATGTATTATTGAAATTTTTGAATCATAGACTGCTTCATATGAGGTAATCTTAGGTTGTTAATCAAACATAAAATCACGATCTTCTCCAATTTGTATTCTTTGATTATCTTCTTCTTTAAAAATTATTTTTTTAGCGTTTATTATTTTATTTTTATCTTTTTGGGTTACGTAGTGATTCCACCAGCCTTTTAACTGACCAGTAAAACCTGATACTAAAACTTGTAAAACTTGCATTTCAGAATTATTTCTTGACCTAGCAACGGTAGCTGCCAGTGACATTTCTTGTAATAAATTTATTATTTGATATTCAGCTAAACCATCTATATTCCATTCACAAACAGACTCACCATTATATCTAGCCTGAATCATATCTCTTCTTTCTTCATATTGTGTGTCAGGTGGTGTTGGTCTTGAATAAAAATTTTTTGTTCTAAGTAGAGGTGTGTATGTATTAAATTTAATTTTTTGAATAGATTGTTCTTCCCTATTTTGATCAAATTGATTTTCCAAATTTTTTATATCACTTATTTCAGTTTCTGTATCTGATTCTGTATTTATTAATAAGATTTGCTTATTTTTCATATTATCTGTAATATTTAATTGTGCTAATCTAGCTTCAATTTTTTCTAATATAGAATCTTCCTTTTTTAAATTAATTTTAATCCCTGGTTCACAAGGTTTGAATATTGGTGTTTCTATTCTAGATGTTGAGGGTTGATTAGTTTTTGGTACATTTTATTATGGAGATTGCACTACACATTCAACTCTATTAAGTTGTTCAGAAATAGTATTTAATACTTGATAAAAATAATTGTTTTGATAAATTACTTGCATTATTTCTTTAGTTGGATTATTTTCATTAATATCTATCTTTCTAAAAGGTGTTCCAATAAATGTTTCATTGATGAGTGAAAATATTACCAGATAATCATGCAAGAATTCAGCAGCTAATTGATTAAATTCTATTGTAAATAGAGAATTCATGGCTAATATTGAGCTTTTCCAGGTCTAAGGCATCGTTCAGAAAGGCTACTGGATTCAGGAAGTCTCAAGGTGCAGCAGGAAGGAGGAGAAGAAATTAGTGTGGGCTGTGGCGTGAATGGGCCAGAGTTGAGAGAAAAGGGCACGGCCCAGAAAGGAGGAGGAGATATTTTCTTATGGGAATTTCTAGATCTATCCTTGGCTTCTCAAGGAAGCCATTATGTTTTGTGGTTGTAAAATTTTAACTACTATTTTATTTGGAACATGTCTCAAGGTAGATTAGATTTCACTTTTTAAGGGGACTATAAATAGTTTGCTGTTTTGGGGGGTTGAGAGTATTGATTGCTGTTTTAACTACTTTTAATTTTTGCATTAATTTTAGTTTTAATTCTTCTTTCAAGCTTTGTGGTTAGGAAATCTCGTTTGATGTTGATTATGTGTTGTGAGTAGGTTTCTCAGCAGGCTGAAGCTAGCTTAGGCTGGTGATCTTGGGAAGTCTTTCTTCTTTTTCTTATGAATATTATGTTGAGATGATTGTGTGGTGATGTGCTTACCAAAATTACAACGAGGCCTCGTTGTATGTCTATTATTCCTAATGAGACCGAGAGGAGATTTAGGAATATGGAAAAATCACACACACACACACACTTGCCATGAGACCGAGAGGAGATTGGGGGTGTGCTAAGGGTTTCTATTTATAGTAGAATGCTTGCTTGACTTAATGCATGATTACTATTGCTAAGTGAGGTCGAGAGATAAGCTTAGTTGTGGGTCATAGATCCAAGTGAGGTCGAGAGATAAGCTTGGTGAATAAAGAGCAAGAAACCTTAGATCTACGTTTCTTAATATATCCATAATAAATTCTAAAGAAAGATATCTCGAGATTACCTGTCTAACTGGTGGAAGTCTGTGTTTTTATTATTATTGTTTTACATCTTTTGTTTTAAGCAACCATTCTTAGATTGTCTTGTATGCTTTCTAGTTTTAGTTTGTATAAAGTTGTAGTTCTGATTTTATTGGAAAACCTTTACATCTGGTGGTTTATTAGGAAGTCTAAGAGTTTTCCCTTTTTCCCTGTAGGAACGATACTTGTCTTGCCGCTTCTACAATTGACCTAGTATACTTGCTAGTGCATAATTTTAGGGCAATAAGTTTTTGGCACCATTGCCGCGGAATTCATGGTTAAAAATTTTAAAGATTTCTTGTAAATTCGTGTAATTAATTTGGCGTTTGGTGTTTTGTGCAGAAATTCTCTGTTTAAGCAATCTCTTGGTGTATGCGAAGAGCAGGAATCCCTCTAATTCCTATAGATCCAAAGATCGAGAGGACTTGTAGGAGACCAAGTGGTGCTGCCAGAAAAGCTCGCAGAAGACAGAGAATGGCTGAACAAAATCCACCACCTCCACCAGCAGAAGGAGAGGGAGAGGTTCATCTTCCCCCTCAAAGGCAAAGACTTAAGGAATATTCGAGACCTATCACTGAGGGACACTCTTTTTGTATTGTGATACCTAATGAAGGGGACAATGTTTTTGAGATCAAAGCCTATATGATTCAAATGCTTCAAGCTGCTGTTCAGTTTGGAGGATTGCCTGGAGAAGATCCAAATGCTCACATCCAAGATTTTGTGACTATGTGTAATACTTTCCATACTAATCATGGAGTCTCAGATAATGTGATAAGATTAAAGCTTTTTCCTTTTTCACTTAGGGATAAGGCTAAAAGTTGGCTGAAAAATCTTCAACCAGGTTCAGTTACAACCTAGGATGAGATGGCATAAGTCTTTTTGACTAAGTATTTTCCGCCCAGACATGCAATCAAGTTAAGAAACGAGGTTACTCATTTTCGCTAGCAACATGATGAATCTTTGTTAGAAGCTTAGGAAAGATACAAGGAACTCCTGAGAAAAGTACCAAACTATGGATTTCCCATGTGGATGGAAATTCAGAATTTCTACAATGGTTTGACTAATGCATATAAGATTCAAATTGAATCTGCAGCAAATGGAGACCCAGAAGAACTAGCACCAGAAGAGCTTTATGAGTTGGTCGAAAGGTTGGTCAACACCAGTTATAAATGGCACTCAGCACGTGAAGATCGAGAAAAAACTGCAGAATCAGATGATGTTGCTAAGCTTTCTGACAAAGTAGACCTGATTCTTAAACAGTTAGCAAATCAGAATATCTCAGCTATTTCAAGTTCGAAGATTTCTTATGAATTCTGTGGAAGTGACCATAGAAGCATTGATTGTGATATTTCACTTACTCAGGAGCAATGTGATTACATTGGAAACAATCCAAGGCAGGATAATCTATTTTCCAACACTTACAATCCAGGTTGGCACAATCACCCTAATTTCTTTTGGAATCAGCAATCTGGCAAGCAACCTCAAGTACCTTTCCGGCAGACTCACAGCAATTTCCAACCATATCAGCAGCCCAATCATGTTCAACAAGCTGGATCATCCTATACTTCTAAGAAATCCGAGGTTGAGGAGATGAAAGAAATGATGTCTTAATTCATGAAGCAGACTCAAGCTTACATGAAGAACATGGAGACTCAGCTTCAGAAACTTACAAACATTGTCACCCCAAAGAATAAGGGAGTCATTCCAAGCAACACTGAACCCAATCCAAGAGAGGAGTGCAGAGCTATTACCCTTAGAAGTGGTAAGAATGTTGAGCAACCTCATAAGATGAGCATAGCTGATAAGAGCAAAGATTCAGAAGAAAAGACTGTTGAGAAGAATGCGCGACCTGAGACTACCCACATCACTGAGCAGCCTTCAGATACAATCAAGCAATCTCAAGTTCAACCAGAGAATGCTGAACCAGAGCAGAGTCAAGCAACATTAGATTCTATTCAAAGCACTTCTGTTCAAGATAGGCAACCTGTACCTGCTTATCAACCAAGGATACCTTATCCACAAAGAGCCAAGCAACATGACATGGCCAAGAAGTTTGACAAGTTTTTGGAAGTCTTCAAGAAGCTTCACATCAACATACCCTTTGCAGAAGCACTTGCACAAATGCTTTTATATTTGAGATTCTTGAAAGAACTTCTTGCTAATAAGAAGAAGTTCGAGAATGTAGCAATGGTGCAGCTTAACAGAGATTGCTCATCAATTCTTCAGAGCAAGCAACCTTTACCAACCAATATCAAAGATCCAGGGAGTTTTTCTATACCTTGCTCTATTGGTAATCTAAATATTGAAAATGCATTGTGTGACCTAGGAGCAAGCATCAATCTTATGCCATATTACATTTACAAACAATTAGAGTTAGGAGAACCTTAACCTACTAGGGTTTCTATACAACTTACTGATAGAACTGTAAGATATCCTAGGGGAATAATTGAGGATGCTTTGGTTAAGGTAGGAAAGTTTATGCTTCCTGTTGATTTCATTGTGATGGATATGGATGAAGATTTGTATGTTCCTATTATTTTAGGAAGACCTTTCTTAGCAACAGGCCGTGCATTAATTGATGTTCATAATGGTCAGTTAATTTTGAAAATTTATGATGAGGAAGTAGTCTTTAAGATGAATGAAGCTATGAAATATCCTCCTGCTTGTGATGATCGTTGTTATTTCATTGATGCTACTGATGCCAACTTAAACCTATTTTTCATGCAGGAATTTGAGGAAGCAGATTTTGAAAATGAAGAAGAAGATATGGAAAAGCAAATTGAGGCTGAAATTGGATGTCCAGCAATCTTAGGAAGCAGGCAATTCATTGAACCTTTAGACTATACACCTATACTGCATTCTAAACCTTCCATTGAAGAGCCTCCCACCCTAGAATTGAAACCATTACCCTCTCACTTAGAATATGCATTCCTTGATCCACCAAGCAAACTACCTGTTATTATATCTTCCAAACTTACCCAGGAGCAGAAAACTCAATTGCTCTGTGTTTTGAGAAAGAACAAGGAAGCAATGGCCTAGACAATCTTAGATATAAAAGGCATTAGTCCTTCTATTTGTGTCCATTGTATTCTAATGGAGGAAGATCATAAGCCTGTCATACAACCTCAGAGGAGACTGAATCCTAATATGAAGCAAGTTATGAAAAAGGAGGTGATTAAGCTACTTGATGCAGGTATTATTTACCCTATTTCCGACTCAGTGTGGACTAGTCCTGTTCAGGTAGTGCCTAAGAAAGGTGGGATCACTATCATTCAGAACGAGCAAAATGAACTTATCCCCACTAGAACAATCACTGGATGGAGAGTTTGCATTAACTACCGAAAGCTCAATGATGCTACAAGAAAAGATCATTTTTCGTTGCCATTCATTGATCAGATGCTAGAAAGACTTTTAGGTTATGCATTTTATTGTTTTCTTGACGGTTATTTAGGCTACAATCAGATTCCCATTCATCCATAAGATCAAGAGAAAACAACTTTTACCTGTCCATATGGCACCTATGCTTATAGAAGGATGCCATTTGGATTGTGTAATGCTCCAGCAACTTTCCAGAGATGCATTATGGCAATTTTCCATGATATGGCCGAAAAGACAGTAGAAATCTTCATGGATGATTTCTCAGTATATGGCAAGACTTTCCAATCCTGTCTCAACAATCTTGAAGCGGTCCTAACCAGGTGCAAGGAGACCAACCTTGTATTGAACTGGGAAAAATGCCACTTCATGGTTGATGAAGGCATTGTTCTCGGCCATAAGATCTCTTCAAGAGGAATGGAGGTTGATAAAGCAAAGGTGGAAGTCATAGAAAAGTTAGCTGCTCCTACATCTGTTAAAGAAATTAGAAGCTTTCTTGGTCACGCCGGGTTCTACAGAAGATTCATAAAAGACTTTTCTAAGATCGCTCAG
Source organism: Euphorbia tirucalli (assembly GCA_039660915.1). Classification (NCBI taxonomy): domain Eukaryota; kingdom Viridiplantae; phylum Streptophyta; class Magnoliopsida; order Malpighiales; family Euphorbiaceae; genus Euphorbia; species Euphorbia tirucalli. The sequence continues at coordinate 53,994,908 of CM077639.1, read as the reverse complement.
CCGCTAACAGCACTCTTACATAAGGATGTCCAATTCTGTTTTGATGAACCTTGTGAAAAAGCTTTCGAAACTCTTAAGGCAAAACTGGTGAATGCCCCAATTCTGATTGCTCCCGATTGGAGTCTTCCATTTGAGCTTATGTGTGATGTGAGTGATACTTACATTGGAGATGTGCTAGGACAAAGGATAGACAAGCATTTCCACCCAATCTACTACGTAAGCAAAACCTTGACAGAGACACAACAAAATTACACTACTGTAGAAAAAGAATTGCTTGCTGTTGTCTATGCTTTTGATAAATTTAGATCTTATTTGGTTTTATCTAAGATTACTGTTTTTACTAATCATGCAGTATTGAAATACTAAGAAGGATGCGAAACCTCGTCTCATACAATGGCTCTTGCTTCTTTAAGAATTTGATATTGAGATCAAATATAAGAAGGGCTCAGAGAACGTGGCTGCAGACCATCTTTCCAGAATTCCACTAAGCAACCTCGATAAGCAAGCTAAGATTGTTGACTCTTTTCCTGATGAGCAACTTTATGCGATACATTCTATACCTTGCTTTGCTGATATTGCAAATTATTTAGCTTGTGGTATTATGCCTCGCTCTTTGTCTTCTCACCAAAGAAAGAAATTCCTTTCGGATTTAAAATATTATTTTTAGGAGGAACCCTTTCTCTTTAAGTTGTGTGCAGATCAGATTATTAGAAGATGTGCTTCGCAAGAAGAAGTCCCAACAATCATGTCAATGTATCACACTCAAGAAGCTAGAGGTCATTTTGGTGCAAACCGAACAGCCTCAAAAGTTTTGGAGTGTGGATTCTTTTGGCCTACAATTTTTAAGGATTCTCATAGGTTTGTCTTGGAATGTAATGAATGCCAAAGAACAGGTAATATTTCTGCCAAAAATGCTATGCCTCTGCATAATATCATTGTTTGTGAAATTTTTTATGTATGGGGTATTGATTTTATGGGACCTTTTCCAAGCTCACATGGTAATAAATATGTTTTGGTTGCTGTGGATTATATGAGTAAGTGGGTAGAAGCCATTACAAGTCCTACTAATGATGCTCGAGTTGTGATAAGATTTCTGAAGAAATTATTCACAGGATTTGGAATTCCTAGAGCAATAATCAGTGATCAAGGTACTCATTTCTGTAATAGCCAATTTGAAAGACTTCTTGCTAAATATGGAGTCACGCATAGAATTGCTACACCTTATCACGCACAAACCAATGGGCAGGTTGAGATTTCTAATAGAGAGATCGAGAGAATTCTTGAGAAAACTGTTAGTAATTCTAGCAGGGATTGGTCAAGAAAGCTCGATAATGCTCTTTGGGCATACCGTACAGCCTACAAAACACTTATTGGGATGTCGCCTTTTAGATTGCTTTATGGAAAAGCTTGTCACTTACCTGTTGAATTAGAATTTAAGGCTTTATGGGCTCTAACATATTTGAAATTTAACAGGAACTTGGTTGGCGAAAAAAGGAAACTACAGCTCAATGTGATAGAAGAGTTCAGGTTGTTCAGTTATGAAAATGCCATCAACTATAAAGAAAAAATCAAGAAATGGCATGACAAGAAAATTCAAGAGAAGACTTTCTACAAAGGTCAGAAAATCTTATTGTACAATTCAAAGCTACGATTGTTCCCAGGAAAGCTTAAATCAAGATGGACTGGACCCTACACAGTAAATAAAGTCTTTTCACATGGAGTAGTTGAGATAATGAATCAGAATGGTGAAATTTTTAAAATCAATGGTCAAAGATTAAACCCTTATCTTGCACAGGAATCATCAAAGGGAGTTGGAAGTCTCCAATACCTTGAACCACCTTAAGCAACCAAAGATTGCTCAGTGTCCGCTTCAAACACTAATTGAAGCAATTTTGTCCGAAAAATTTCTTAACCCCTCTATCATTTTAAATTTCCTTTATAACTTTTTGATATGCAAATTTTAATAATGAATTTTTTTGTTTTTGGCAAGGCTATGACTGGAGTAAGTATGGGAAGTAACATCAAGTTTAAAATTGATATTATCTTTTTGTTAAAATCCATACTTGCTTTTTATTTTCTTTTTACATCCACAAGTCAGTTTGGGAATTTTTATTATTTTCTTTTTCTGGCTATAATTTTTGGGAACGGGAGTAATTATGAGAGTGTAAAAGTAAATTGTAGGGAAGTGTGTACTATCCCATCAGCCATAATTTTTATCTCTCCTCTCCCACTCTGACTCTCACGTTTCCCTCCTCTCTATCCTTCTGTCAGTTTTATTTTGAATTTTAAATTAGTAGCTGCCCTCTTTTCTTTCACGTTATGATTTTAAGTCTCTTCCTCTTCTCTATCCTCATTCTTCTGTTTCTTTTTCTTAAATTCTCTGTACTTTCTTATCTTCAAATTTTTCTTTGGTTAAAATTATTAGTATGGCCAGGGAGAAGAGATCTGCTAAGTGAGCTCCTAGTGCATCCCGCTCAAAACCCTCCTCGTCATCCATTAGCGTTCAGCCTTCTGGTTCTGAAACCAGCACTGTGGAGAAGATGCTAGCCAAAATGAAGACCTTCGACTCCAAGGAAAACGAGCGCTATGAGCAATTCAATGGTTTACCCTTTGCAGCCTCAAGCACCTTCGACTAGAACATTCTGTCAAATTTAGGTCTTAATGAGGAAATTCTCCAGTTATTACAAAACAGGGGTTTCGAATTTTATGCCCAAATTGATGAGCCAGCTTATAGAGAACTAACATTGGAATTCATCAGCACTTTTACTCACAATCCCGAGATCTCTGAGCTTGATGATCAACACAAGTATAGTTTCAGAGTAATGGGAAAAGAAAAACTTGTTCCTTGATTGATTTAAATCAATACTTGGGGGTGGCGGGCACCGCCTTTCTGGAATCTGAAGAATTTACGCAGGCCTACACTGATTTTGCACCAGAGTTCAATCCTGCTAATTTTTGGAAGGAAATCACTAGTAGAAGTGAGTATTCTTCGATAACTTCTTCCGCCACATACATCAAAAAGTACAGCCATAAAATTCTCCAAAATTCATCGCAAGTTCAGTCTTTAAGAGGAACAACCAATCTCATGTTCCGAACCAAGATCTTTTCACTTTATGGTGCATGATTGAAGGTAGAAGGAAGAATATTGGGGCCTGGTTTGTCCACTATATTGATAGCCTTAAGCTACAAGGGAAAATTCTATATGGATGATGTGTGACAAGAATTGCCAAAGCATGTTTGGCAGAGTTCTCTGAAGAAGGTCTTGCTCTTAAGTGCCATCCAGCGCCTTTTGAGTTTGTCAATCTTAATCAAATGGGAGTATGCAAGAAGGTAGCCGGAAAGTGGATGCTCTAGGACGACGCTATTCAATTGGAAAAAGAACTTGAATTAAAGAAAGAAGCTAAATCAGCTTCCAAGTAGCCTTCTGAAACTCCAGCAAAAAGAAGAAGGCCTGTTACTCGCTCCTCCACATCATCCCAACCGCAAATCATTGAAGACCTTACTCTAAATAACCAAGAAAAATTAAAGCATTTTGAAAGAATCTCTAAGATGACCATGGCAGAGTTGGTAAATCTAATTGACCGTCTTTGGGCCAGGCAAATTGAGGATAGAGCCAAGATTGCTGTTTTAGAAAATAAGCTTGCTTTCCTTGAAGCCAAATTGGAAAAGCAAAATGATAGTTCTGACACTATTGAAGAAGTGCAGAAGGAGTAAGAAGAGGCTGGCCAGCCCAAGGGGGTTAAGAAGATTCTGATGGAGATCCTTAAAGAAGAGGAGGATGAAGATTCTGCTGACGAGGAAATCAGGGATGCGTCTAAGGAAAAAGAAAAGGAGCAAGTCTCCTCTAAGCCTGTTGAATGATATGTTCTTCCTCTCCTCCTCAATCATCTCTGGTATGTTTCTTTTCAATGACTACTCTCAACATTTTTCTGTGCCATGAATAAGTGGTTATCTTTTGCCCTGTTTTGATTTCTTTAAATGCATGAATTTTATGCTTTGAGGACAAAGCATGATCTAAGTGTGGGGGAGAAGAACTGCCTAGGAAGTTAGATTGTTAATGCTGATAATTCTTGGTATTGCATGGTTGATGGATGAATTATTTGGTAATTAATGAACTGCTGATTAAGAATCCCTGCTTGAATTTTTGCTGTTTTGAGTAATCTTTAGTTTTATATGTGAATTTGTAAAGTTTTCTGTGTGATTTTATAAACTTTTGTGTTGGTTTAGTTTTCTAAGCATTTTGTAAAAATTTGTAAAATTTTTCGATTTCTTTGTGTTTACTTGAGTATAGCAGCCAGTGAGATTTTTTTATCCTAAGGATACAGGAATTCTGTATAAAATACTTAGAAATTGATTGCATATTGATTAGAAAAGACTTTAAGAAATGCTGGTTTTTGTTGATTAAGCAGCCTAGGGCTTAGAGACCTTAAAGTTTGTTTCACCAAGATAGCTTGAATTAGGCCAATTACATTAACCCTGCATTTCTCTGTGAGGTTTTTGAGCCTGTTCTTCCTTGTTTAATCATTCTAATTCTTACTTGAATTCCTCGTGGAGTGGGCATGCTTATTGAGTTTTGAGCTAGAACTTAGTGGATTATCTTTGTCAAAACCACAATGTTTTTCGCATGCATAAAGTGATTGAGGCAATTATTTATACCCTTCTCTGTTTTTAATCCCAAAAAGCCTCCCTAACAATTCTCTCCCCATTTTTTTTAAGCCCTTTGAGCCTATAAGCCTGTTATTTTGTTTTTCCCATAATGTGTATTTTTCCTTAAGCCAAGTCACAGTATGTTGTCCAAATTACCCTAGGAATACCATAGCAATAAATCAAATTGTTCTCGAATAGCAAGTAGTCTAATTCAATTGAATTTGTGCAACCAGCCTTTTTGGAAATTCTCATGGTTCCCAAAACAAATGTTCTAGTGATAGTCTTTCTTTCAAAGTCATAATTTTGCAACTATTTGCCAAATCTTTGTCAAAAGGCAGTTAGAATTTTCACTCATTCAAAACTACTTAAGATTCAAAATTTTGAGCAAGCTCAGTTTTACCTCATATCATATCATTAAATGGTTGCCTTCAATTGTATTATTCCAAATAATTCTTCTTTTTTTAAAAAAAACCCATTTCTAAAGAGCTTATAATTCTGTGCTAGGATGTTTAATATTTCTTCTTGTGCTAAAATCCTTGTAGCTCTTGAGAATGCATCTGAATCTTTGAGTTTTCCTGTTCCTAATTTGTTCTTGGTTGCTTAAGTTCTTTTTGGATAAGTTGCTTGTTATTTTGTTATGTTGTTTGATATGGTATTCCTTTAGCCTAAAAGGCCTGTTCAACACACCCCTAACCTAAGCCTTACATTACAACCCTTTGTTAAGACCTTTTGATTGTGCATGTGTCAGATTGAGTGGTAGTGGTAGGATGTTTGCTAAGCTTTTGGTTTAAGACCAATTTGTGTTACTGCTGAGAGTTCTTATAAAAATCGCCCAAACACTTGAGAGTGAGTGAACTCCTTTAGAAAGGCAAATTAGATCTAATTTCTTGGTAGCTTGCTGAACTTAAAGTTTGGTCTCACTGCTTTAGGATGTTTAAGAAGCTAAGCCAGGTCTCTTCAGAATGCTATGATTAATTTAGTATTTTCAATTTTCGTGTTTTGCATGGAAGTCTTGTTGTTCAAAGGTGATGAATTGATTAATGGCTGCTGCTTAAGTTAAGTTAAGAAAAGTTTTTAAAGGTGTTTTTCATTTAAGTTTTTCTTTCTTTCTTTTCTTTTGTCCTGTTTTATTCTAAGATTGCTTGAGAATAAGCAATGTTTAAGTGTGTGGTTTCTTGATGAGTGAAAATATTACCAAAAAATCATGCAAGAATTCAGCAGCTAATTGATTAAATTCTATTGAGAATAGAGAATTCATGGCTAATATTGAGCTTTTCTAGGTCGAAGGCATCGTTTAGAAAGGCTGCTGGATTCAAGAATTCTCAAGGTGCAGCAGGAAGGAGGAGAAGAAATTGGTGTGGGCTGCGGCATGAATGGGCCAGAGTTGAGAGAAAAGGGCACGGCCCAGAAAGGAGGAGGAGATATTTTCTTATGGGAATTTCCAAATCTATCCTTGGCTTCTCAAGGAAGCCATTATATTTTATGGTTGTAAAATTTTAACTACTATTTTATTTGGAACACGTCTCAAGGTAGATTAGATTTCACTTTTTAAGGGGCCTATAAATAGTTTGCTGTTTTGGGGGGTTGAGAGTATTGATTGCTGTTTTAACTACTTTTAATTTTTGCATTAATTTTAGTTTTAATTCTTCTTTCAAGCTTTCTAGTTAGGAAATCTCGTTTGATGTTGATTATGTGTTATGAGTAGGTCTCTCAGCAGGCTGAAGCCAACTTAGGCTGGTGATCTTGGGAAGTCTTTCTTGTTTTTCTTATGAATATTATGTTGAGATGATTGTGTGGTGATGTGCTTACCAAAATTATAATGAGGCCTCGTTGTATGTCTAGTATTCTTAATAAGACTGAGAGAAGATTTAGGAATATGGAAAAATCACACACACACACACTTGCCATGAAACCGAGAGGAGATTGGGGGTGTGCTAAGGGTTTCTATTTATAGTAGAATGCTTGCTTGACTTAATGCATGATTACCATTGCTAAGTGAGGTCGAGAGATAAGCTTAGTTGTGGGTCATAGATCCAAGTGAGGTCGAGAGATAAGCTTGGTGAATAGAGAGCAAGAAACCTTAGATCTACGTTCCTTAATATATTCATAATAAATTCTAAAGAAAGATATCTCGAGATTGCCTGTCTAACTGGTGGAAGTCTGTGTTTTTATTATTATTGTTTTACATCTTTTGTTTTAAGCAACCTTTCTTATATTATCTTGTATGCTTTCTAGTTTTAGTTTATATAAAGTTGTAGTTCTGATTTTATTGGAAAACCTTTACATCTGGTGGTTTATTAGGAAGTCTTAGAGTTTTCCCTTATTCCCTGTGGGAACGATACTTGTCTTGTCGCTTCTACAATTGACCTAGTACACTTGCTAGTGCATAATTTTAGGGCAACATTCATCATCTAGAATAGAAACACCAATATTCAAACCTTGTGAACCAGGGATTAAAATTAATTTAAAAAAGAAAGATTCTATATTAGATAAAACTGAAGCTAGATTAGCACAATTAAATATTACAGATAATATGAAAAATAAGCAAATCTTAGTAATAAATAAAGAATCAGATACAGAAACTGAAATAAGTGATATAGAAAATTTGGAAAATCAATTTGATCAAAATAGGGAAGAACAATGGCAAATTTATATATGAAAAAATTTCTATTAAGAATTGACAGTTTATCGGCTAAATATGTTTTATAAAAAGATGTTAAAAATTTGGTTTCAAAACAAATATTTTTAAGATGGCAAGCTCTATTAAGTAATTTTGAATTTGAAATTGAATATATTAAAGGCGAAGCAAATCGTTTACCTGATTTTTTATCCCGTGAATTTTTACAGGGATCATGAGAAAGTTCTGACAAAAGCCTCTTTAGAAAATAATCAAAATCAAATTCTTACTCCTCTCCTCTTGTTCCAACTCGTCCCAGAGCTCCTTATTCAAATTTTCATCCATAGAGTCCTTTACCCTTTTTTTCTTCCGTTTTGGCAAAATCTTCCTCTCCTTCTACTTCCTCAAATACTAAGAAAACTGTAAGCCAATATATTCCAAATCCTCTTAGACAATTTGTTAAAGTATTAGAACCAGAAAACTTAGATTTTATGTTTGTTAAGTTCGTATAAAGTAATATGATAGTTAAGATTAGTCTGGTTGATGATGAAACGTTGATTAGCCCTGAAGGCGTACCGTTGGTCAGCCGCAAGAACTAGTAGAGCTAGGTGATCCCGATATACTGGGTGGTCCCGTTATTCATCAACAGGTTCTAATTTAATTATCATATTTCTAAGTTTAAATTTAACATGTATAAGATTTAAAATGAATAGAATAACAAAATATTTTTTAATCGTGAACTAGGTTCTAGTTCCAGGAATAGTTATGATAATAACATTGAAGAAGAAATTAATTCAATGGAAATAAATATTAGTAAAATAATGATAAACGTAATTGGTATTTTAATAATTTTCATTAATATCTATCTTTCTAAAATGTAATTTTCATTAATATTAGTAAAATGTTTCATCATTATTATTTATTATTATACCTTCTAAAGGCAGATGAATAGATACAATAAATTCATTATTTGTAGTTTTCCAAAGTTTAGCAATTTTATTATTAACATTAATTTCTCTAAAAGGATATTCTATATTATTTTGTCTATAATAAAATTCAAACCAAATAAATAAAGGAATATCTACTTGTAAATCTTCTATTTTCTTATACCAAAGGGTTCTAAATTCATTCAATTGTTCTTTTTAAAAATTATTAAAATACCAAACGTTTATCATTATAATTTGCATAATAATGGTTTAGTAGTTTTAACAATAAAATTGTTTCAGACTAAGGTAAGATTTTTAGGTTATGATATAGATAAGGGTACAATTAACTCCATTAATAGAATTTTAGAATTTACTTCAAAATTTCCTCATGAAATACAAGACAAAACACAATTGTAGAGATTTTTAGGATGCTTAAATTATGTACATGATTTTTTCAAAGATTTAGGAAAAATTTGTACACCATTATATGATAGATTAAAAAAGAATCATAAACCTTGAACAGAAGAACATAATAAAATAGTCAAACTAATCAAAGAAAAAATTAAGAGTTTACCTTGTTTAAATATTCCACATCTTGATACATTTTTAATAGTAGAAACAGATGCAAGTGAGATTGGGTTTGGGGGAATTTTAAAACAAAAAGAACCTAATAAAAATAAAGAAGATTTGGTTAGATTTTATTCTAGAAATTGGAATCCTGCTCAAAAGAATTATTCAACTATTAAAAAAGAAGTTTTAAGTATTGTTCTGTGTATTATGAAATTTGAAGATGATTTATATGAAAAAATTTCTATTAAGAATTGATTGTTTATCGGCAATGAATGACTTTGTTTCTCTGGATGTTTCAACAAATGAATCATGTAACATACTCCAAACATTCATGCAATATGTTGAGCAATATACACTTCATTAATGAAATTCAATTATTGTAACAATTAAGAATGCCAAAATCAGTACATATCTCGAATGAACTCATTCCTGTTATCAACCATCCCGTATAGGTTTTTTGGCTGATAAACTGCCTCTCATTGCCTTAATTTTTGCTTAAGCCACCCTTACAGGTTTTCAACTTAACAGACTTTTTCTTTTTTACACATTGTAGCATTTGAGATGATCCTGGTTGATCGGATTGGTGAATTCATTACCGTCCATGTCCATAATCTTTACTGCACCTTTGGAGAGTACCTTCTTAACCACATATGGCCCTTCCCAATTAGGTTTGAATTTGCCCCTCACATTCGTGTTGGATGGTCTCATCTACTTTAACACAGATCCCCCATCTTTAAAGGATGTTTTTGATAACGAAGTCATCGATTGTTGTTATATGCTCTATTTTGCATGTTTTGACTTTGTTTTAGGGGCTTAAATGGATATATTTTGGTAAATTCTATGGGCTTTCTACTGTTGTGTGGGTTTTTATATTTGCAGGTGCTTTATTGTAGATTTGGGCCTTAAAGGCTGTTTTGGGCAAGATTTTTGGAAGGCTGGAGCTGAAATGCATTTTTCCGATTTTAGCCTTGCCCAAGGCTAAATTTCTCTCGTTAGGGGCTGTTTAGGAACTTTTCTAATTTTAGGCTGGCAAAAATTGGAGCTGATTAAGGCCCTAATTTAGAGAATTTTGACGTGGGATTGAAGAGGCTATTTTGGGAACATCTTTAATTTTTATGGTCTTCAGGGTTAGATAAATAGGGAAAAGACGTTTTGTTTTAAAAGAAGAGATCAATATCAGAAAACAATTTTCTTTTTCTTAGGAGTTCTATCAATGTCAATGTATAGCTAATCTTCTTCTTTCATCTAAGGGATTCAAGGCTTGGATATCTTGGATTGTGAGATTGTTCTAAACTTTAAACTTTCAATTTAATTCTCCATATTCTTATTCTTGCATCAAGAGGGAATTCTCTCTTTTATTATTTTGTGATTTAAAATTCCTGGCTAGTTGTTTGAATTGCAATTTAATGAGCTGTTATCAGTGAATATGATTCGTAATCATTCGATTCATTGTATCTAGAATAATAAAAAGAAATAAGAATTTAAACTTAAATCAATATCGCTAAGAATTGGTTGGTTTAGATTAGGCTTTCCTAAATCTTAATGCTTTTGAGGAATTAAATCCTAGCCGCTAAGGAAGGGTTATTTGTCGAATAGGGAATTGCTTGAGCTGTGCTAGACAATTTCACAGTAGGAAAAGTTGATTCGGGTGCGCTAAGCTATGGGTTATAACTAGTCTGGAATAATTAAATTATCTTTTCTCAATCAATGATCAATCCCGTTAAATCCAAGTCGAAGAATTGCCTTAGATGAAGTTTCACATTAATTGATTTTCTCTATTTTCATATTAATTTTAGTTTTAATTCAGTGTTAAAAAATTGTTACTTTTTGAGATTGTAGTTTAGTATTAATCCAATCAACTCTCAAAACCCCCCTTTTTTATTATTTGTTTGTTTTAATTTTACTTGGTGTTAGCAAGCTTAAATCAAGTATTAACTCCTTAGGGTTTGACCTCGACTTACCCATTGCAATTATTTTTTTGTTAAGGTTAAGCGAGTTTATAAATTTAATTTTGGCAGAATTGACAACCGACCAATTGTAGGCTCTAGCCATCCTTTCATGATATATTTGCAAATGATCTAAAGCTTTAAGATGTTTTTCATCGACCATAGCCAGCTGTTCAAATCTTGCCTTTACGCATTCTATCTCGGGCAATTGAGCTTCTAGGATGATCCTTAAGGATTTTAGTTCCATTTCAATGGGAAGGACTGCCTCCATCCTATAAACCAGCGAATACGACGTTTACCCTGTCAGTGTTTCAACACTGGTTCTGTAACCCTATAAGGCATATGGCACTCACCCAGTCTCTGTAGATCGAGGTGGTCTTTGACAAGATCTTCTTAATAGACTTGTTTGTCGCTTCCACTGCTCCATTGGCTTGTGGCCTATAAGGTGAAGACTTGTGATTTTCTACATAGTGTTCTTCAAGTAGCTTAGCTGTTGCTCCTAAAAACTGTACTCCGTTGTTAGTCACCACATAGTGTGGTATATGATAGCTTGCAAAGATGTGCCTCCTTAAGAATTTAGCCATATTCTTAGCTGTGACTTTGGCATAAGACTCAGCTTCAACCCACTTGGAAAAGTAATCCACCGCCACTACAATGAACTTGTGACCGTTTGATGCTGGAGGCTGAATCTCACCGATTATATCTATCCCTCATGCTGAGAATGGCTAAGAGGTCATGAGATTCTATAATTCCATGGGCAAAAGATGGCTGATACGCCCTTAGATTTGGCACTCGTGACACTTCTTCACTTCTTCTGTATAATCTGTTTGCATGGTGAGCCAGAAGTACCCTTGTCTCATAATCTTTTTTGCCAAATCTAGACCATTCATATGTAGGCCTGAGATTCTAGAATGCATCTCTTGCATAGCCCTCTTGGCTTCCATCTCCGTTAGACACCTCAATACAATCCATCGGCTGTCCTTCTGAAGAGTTGTCCGTCAAACCATCTGAATTGAACTGCTGGTTTCCTGAGTGTGGTCTTATCCACTGAATATGCTTCTTTAGGATACTAACTATTTTGGAGGAAATTAGCTATGTCTTGGTAACAAGGCTTATCATCCATTGTCAGGGTCAGGACATCACTAGAGCGATGGAATGGTGTTCTAGCAGTTTCGAAGATCAAAAGGCTGCATTGGTGCCTTCTGAGGTCCATCCCACATGGACGATAAGGTTGCTAATGAATCAACCATCTGATTATCATCTCTGGCTACATGCTTGAATTCAACGTTTCCAAATGTCTTCACCAGCCCCCATAAAGTCTCTAGGTATGGGCAAAGAGATTCTTCTTTGATTTCCCATTCTCTCGTGGCTTGGTGGATCACCAATAATGAATCTCCAATAATGCTCACATCGTCTGCTCCTAGTGTGATAAGAGCATCAATGCCAAATAAACAGGCTTCGTATTCAGCACCGTTGTTGGTTACTAGGAATTCTAGCTGTTTTGACAAAGGAATTATTTCCCCCTCTGGAGTTACAATGGTTACTCCGAGACCTGTGCACCTTTTGTTCACAGCTCCATTAAAGTGCATAACCCATTTCCTGGTTTCCACATCCACCATGGCTAACAGCTCATTTGGAAATTCTAGATTCTCCACATAGTCAGATTCAAGAAGCTGATTTGTTAGGAACTCTACCATTGCTCTTCCTTTGATCACCTTCTTTGTCCCATATTCGATGTCAAATTTCGACAGCAAAAGTAGCCATCGGGACAGTTTTCCTACTAGAGATTGAGCAGAATAGAGGTATTTCATTGGATCAACCTTTGCCAATGTTTGTACCTTGTATGATTGGAAATAGTGTCTCAATTTCTTCGTCAACCAGACCATTGTAATACAAGTCTTTTCCACCATAGTGTACCAGGTTTCATAATCCGCGGCTTCTTACTAAGGTAGTAAATAGCGTGCTTCTTCTCATTATCTTGTTCTTGGACCAATATAGCCCCTATGGAGGTTTCTTCAATGGCTAGATACAATATCAAAGGTTTGCCCGGAGTTGGAGGTCTCGACACTAGAGGATGGGTCAAGTACTCTTTGATCTTGTCGAATGAAACTTGACATTGGTCGTTCCACTCGACTAGCTGTTCTTTTCAAAGTAGTTTAAAAATGGGTTCATAGACAGTAGTCAATCTAGCAATGATTCTGCTAACATATTGAAGTGACCCCAGTAATGATTTGACTTCCTTTTCCATTTCTGGCACTGGCATATCCCGAATAGCTTTGATCTTATCTGGGTCCATCTCCATCCCCTTTTGACTAACAATGTGCCCCAACAGTTTGCCCGATGTAACTCCAAATACATATTTTTTCAAGTTAAGGTGTAAGTTATACTTTTCGATCCTGATCATGAATCTATCCAGGACAGCAGGGTGCTCTTCCAAGGTCATGGATTTGACCAACATATCATCAACATATACCTCGACCTCCTTGTGGATCATGTCATATGGCAGCATTGTGACAGCCATTTGGCAGGTTGCCCCAGCATTCTTCAATCCGAAAGGCATCAACCTGTAGTAGTACACCCCCCACTTAGTAATGAAAGCCATTTTGACTTTGTCAATAATGTCCATCAAAATCTGATTTTATCTAGAGAATCCATCGATAAATGAGTACATGATTGCCCTTGCTGCACTATCGATTTGGACGTCAATGTGAGGAAGTGGAAAATCATCCTTTGGAGAGGCTTTATTCAAATCTCAGTAATCCACACAAACCCTAACCCTTTTGTCTTTCTTGGCGAATGGGACTACATTGGCTAGCCATTTTGGGTATTCTACCACTTCTAGGAAGTAAGCCTTAATCTACTTTGCTACTTCTTTGACTTTCTTGGCCTATTATGGACATAGGTGTCTGAGCTTCTGCTTTACTGCACTGAACTTAGGATCCATTGGGATTCTGTGTTCTGCTCCCACATACTTTTTAAGTACTTTTATTAATTCTCCCTTTCCACATGAGTGAGTTCATTGGAGATAGATACCATTTTAAGATTTTCAATAGTATCCAAATTAATTTCATGTAATGCAGTGTCATGAATGCTGAACATATTGAATGAATGTTTGCATGTATGCACAGAGCCATCGGAGAAAACATCACATAAGTAAGCAAAGTTGGACTTTATTACATTCATCGCCTTATAGGCGGAATTGTTCACATCGAAAATAGAGGAAATGTTTACATGAAAATCGTTTTCTTCCTCCATATATGAAGGGTCTTCAACAGCAGTATCCTCGGGGTTAGCAGGTCCCTCTTTAAATAGGTCATTCAAGTTCGCCTCCAGACTCTCTTTTTGTGCCTTTGACAGAGCATCTTCTTCCTTCTTTGCTTTTCCCTTAATCAACATCTGAGTTAGTTTGGCTATGGCCTTCTCCACCAGTTCAGCTTAATTTGGGGTAGTTTCTTTCTTTGTAGGACACTAGTTTAGGCTTTTCTTCAATAGAGCCAAAAATGCCTTGGTGATGGCATCCACCAGTGCATCCGCCTCCTCTTCCTTTGGCTTCTCATCCAGAAGGATAAAAGCAACCACTTCAACTTGCTTCGGTGGAGTCTTCTCTTGGATCACTGGACAGATGATCTCAGCCTTCATTTCAGGCTTGAGCATTTCCTTGATAGAGCCAACCCCATACTTTGAGAAGTCAACTATATCAGAAAATATTTCAAACCTGGGAACTGTTTCCCCCTCGACTATCACTGGTTCGAGCTCTCCATCATATGACTCATTGCTTGCATGGACAAATGTGTCCATAAGGTGGACTCTCTTCAGTTCAAGCCTCTCCTTTTTAGCGGCTCCCTTGTAACCAAGACCCCTACGGTGTGACTGGCCCGCTTCGATGTCAAATTTTGTGACCCCTTGTTAACGAGCTCTGAGCCCTTTGCCTAGAATGAACTTTTACTTCTAAAAGTACTTATGGATCTAAGGAGAAAACATAAGATCTTCCCCTCTTGCTTTGAGATGACCGCCATATGAAAACCCATTATGGGTTGCTCGAAGGCATCCAATGCTGCCACCATTGATGATTCATCGGCCTCAAAGGTCACTATTCTTTCCCCCACCAGGATCTTCACCTTTTGATGTAGGGTCGATGGCACCCCTCCCAATGCATGGAACCATGGCCATCCCAAGAGCAAAGAAAATGTCACTGAGATATCAATGATAGTGAATAGTACTTTGGATCTTATCTCTTCGATTATCACCTCCGCTTTGAAGGTACCAATCACTGCGCGCTTCGAGTCATCATAAGCGTAGATCACTATGTTAGATTTTAGGAAGGCTTCTTCACTCATGTTGAGGCCCAGGAGCACTTTCAGGGGGCAAATGTTTAATGCCAAACCATCATCAACCAATACACAGGGTAGCATCCTGTCCATCATCTCAACCTTCAAATACAATGCCCGATTATGGTTGATACCCTCAGGCGATAGGTCATCACCAGTGAAAGTGATTACTTTGGAGCTGTTGGCTTGTTGATCCCCAGTATTTTCGATCATCATACATACCTCCTCGGGGGACGTCAACAAAGTTGCATCCATCTCCATAAGCTTTTTGACCATTACTGCTCGGTGTTTTTAGGATTCCATAAGTAAATGCCACACAGATGCTCGTACATGCATTCTCTTCAACTGTTCAACTGCCAAATCTTCCTTTTCATCAATTTTAATCGGCACATAGTCTTGGGTTAGAGCTCCGGCTCTCCGAATAGGCTCTTCTTACTGTTGTGGCTCGGGTTGGCATACTCTCCTGCTCCTTGTGACGTGATATAGAAGCATCCTCCTTTCTCAAGTACATCCCACTTTTGGTGCAAACAGGATACATGTTTGCTTGGCTCACGGGCTTAGGCTGGCTCATCATCTCAAATTCATCCGCATCATCATCTAGTTCTATGTCGTCTAGATTGATGGGTTTACTCTCCTTTGCAATTGGCTTAGTTTCTTCACCTGTCACCACTTGTATTACCAAGTTTACCTTTGCAATTTGGGCAAGCACAAAATTAGTGGGAAATCCCGTTTGCACCATAGTGACTCTCCCTTCAAACTGAGGCAAAGGGTTGTTTTGAACATTGGGCTTCGAATGGGGCTCTTCTATCTTCTTTTCATCAATGAATTGCTGGATAGCCTCATTCAAACTATGGCAATCATTGGTGCGATGCCCTTTTAACACATGGTAGGAGCAAAAGTCTTTTTTATCCGTCTTAGCCGAAGGTATGAACGGTTTCAAGCTTTGGAGGAAACCCAGATTTCTACACTTCAGGAAAATCCGTCCCAAAGAATCCTCCCACAAGGAGATCCCTCTACCAATTGCTTATTGGTTCATCCTTACACTACAGCTACTACATCCGCTTGTCTAACCGGAGCAGAAGACTGACTTGGCTTAGCATCTATTGAGGAAGATACTGTAGGATTTTTGTTTTCTTGTATCCCAATGAATACGTTCGGCCTTAATACCCTTCTCCCGAACTATTCAGGATGGAATCAACCTCATACTTCTCCACTTTTTGGGTTATCTCATGCACCTCTACCAAAGAATGGAGCTTATGGTACTTCATCACGTTTCGGTATGTAGGGAATCGTCACGGAAAAAATTAAACGCAAAGCGGAATACAGATTAAAATTTTCCTCGATTCCAAAGTCCAAGATACATGTAGATTAATAGAATGAAATCAAGAATGGAGAAAATAAATTTTCTCACCTTAACTGTCTCCTCTAGAGACTGTTGCAGAAACCCAAACGCGTTTCCTCCACAATCCGGTACATGAACGACTCTCGAACGAGACTCGTGCTAGCGAATGAATTGAACAAAAACCAAGAGAAAAAGGAAAAGGGGGCTGCTGTAATTTTATTATTGCTGGCCCCAATTCTCTATTAGGGTTAGTGAGAATTAGGTTAAGGCTTCCTATATATACTACTTTAGTATATATACTTCTTAGCCTACTAAGATTTTAATTAAAACTATAGATTATTTAATTGATTTAATTGATTTACCTTATATCATTAGAATTAAATAAAACAACATTATAAAATCCTAATTGATACAATTAAATACAATTTCATCAAATTAAAATAACCCAAAGTTAAATTAAAGTCACCTATAATAAATACAACCTTTGTATTTTTATTTCCACCAAGGAAATATTATTTTATTTAATTAATTAATTATTTACTACATGTAATTAATTAATCAAATAAAATAAATTTCTCTGTTTATAATTGAATTAATTATGACATAACCTAATGTCAATAACTCAATTAATATGGTTTTCGTTCCAATTCCCATTTGTCAACGTTCAGTCGTTCTATGTGTACGATCCTGTGGGTCCGTCTTTATGTTGGCAGTAGGCCCAAGGCCCACAGACTGTAAGTGGATTCTAGCAAACCATTACAACCCCCAATTAAGACGGAGAGTTGTAGTCTAATGTGAAACATAATCCGGTAGTGATCTTATATATCCCTTGCCAACTGACATCGATATATAAGCAAAAGGCATGGGCCTGTCATCCTTTTATATGCTTATTTATCTCTTGATACCGAGTGGATTGAACCTAACAAATAAGTATCCCAACTTATTCGAGTATGGCCATACACTTGTCAGTCCCACTCATCAAGTGGCCAGTGATGTCATCTCAGGGGACGCTGAGTGGCAATTCTGTCAGCTTCACTATCAACATCAAAATGTTCACTGGCCCACCCAACATACCCATACTTGGCACCCTGTTACGGACCCGTTAAGAGTATATCAAAGTGTATGAGATCCCATGTTATGTAACAATGAACATCAGGTCTAATGATAATTACAAGACCTACCCGAGAAACACCTATGACGATTGAACCATGTGGTGTTCCCGTGGCGGATCGATCTAGTACCATGCAACCCAACATGTACCTATATCATTGACTGACATTCCATGTCCAATGGCTGATGAGACGCTGCCATCCAGTCAAGGATATGCTAGTCTTTGGTTCTATTCATTCCCATGATTAGAACAGACTAGGGATATCTTTATGATTATAACTTTAACACTACTAAAAGGTCTCATAATCCAATGACCTACATTGGTTTACTTTAGTATGGTTATAATCATTAGATACTCTATTTATAAATAGCACAAGGTATGAATAAGAACAAATAGATTCATGCCTTTATTTCAACATAAAATGTATAATACAAAATATCCAAATATAAAGTACAATACAATACAAGAACCAATGCCATTTGGACTAGGGCACACCAACAATCTCCCACTTGCACTAGTTCCAACTAGGCATTGCCTTAATCCCTATAGATCTAGTATGACCCTTGTACGGTGCCTGTGGCAGTGTTTTGGTGAATGGATCAGCAACATTGTTCTCGGTGTCAACTCTCTGCAGTGAAATGTCTCCTCTATCCAAGATCTCTCGGATGAGGTGAAATTTCCTGAATACGTTTTTGGACTTCTTATGTGACCGAAGTTCCTTAGCTTGTGCGATGGCCCCGTTGTTGTCACAGAAGACATTCACTAGGTCCAGGATAGATGGAACTACTCTTAACTCAGTGATGAACTTCTTCATCCAAACTGCTTCCTTTGCAGCATCACATACAGCAATGTACTCAGCTTCTGTGGTAGAATCGGCGATGGTTGGCTGTTTTGTGCTCCTCCAACTGATGGCCCCACCATTCAAGAGGAAGACATAACCAGACTACGACTGGTTTTCATCCTGATCTGTCTCAAAGCTTGCATCAGTGTACCTTGACAATGATAGTTCTTCTTGACCTTCATACACTAAGAAGCTATCCTTAGTCCTATTAAGGTACTTAAGGATTGCCTTGACTGCCGTCTAGTGATCCTCCCCGGGATCTGACTGGTATCAGCTAGTCATACTCAGTGCAAAAGCGACATCAGGTCTCACACATAACATGGAGTACATGATAGATCCTATAGCCGAAGCATATGGGATCTTCTGCATCTTCTCCCGGTCCTCCTTTGTCTTAGGACCATTGTTCCTACTTAGTTTGAGCCCATGGTGCATAGGCAAGAAACCTTTCTTTGCCTTATACATGCTAAACCTTTTCAGAACTCTGTCTATGTAAGAGGCCTGACTTAGGCCCAGAAGCCGATTGGATCTATCCATGCAGATCCTGATCCCTAAGATCATCTTAGCTTCTCCTAAGTCCTTCATTGCGAAGCACTTACTCAACCACTGCTTGGCCCCTTGCAATGTTGGTATGTCGCTTCCAATGAGAAGGATGTCCTCTATATATAGGACTAGGAATGTAGATACACTTCCACGAACCATCTTGTACACACAAGGCTCATCTGGATTCTGCATGAAGCCATGTTCCTTAATGGCCTCATTAAATCTCAGGTTCCAACTCCGAGAAGCTTGCTTCAATCCATAAATGGACCTCTGAAGCTTGCATACCTGGTTAGGATACTTTGGATCGATAAAACCCTCAGGTTATGTCATATATACATCGTCGAGTAGCTTTCCATTTAGAAAAGCGGTCTTAACATCCATCTGCCATATCTCATAATCATACCATGCAGCTATGGCAAGTAGTATCCTAATGGATTTGAGCATTGCAACTGGTAAGAAGGTTTCATCATAGTCAATTTCCTAGACTTGTCTGAAACCCTTCGCCACCAATCGCCCTTTAAAGGTGTTGTCGGCCTTTAACTTGAAACTCCACTTGCAACCGATTACCTTAGCACCCGGAGGTGGATCAACCAAATTCCAAACTTGGTTATCGTACATCGATTGCATCTCAGCTTCCATGGCTTTACACCAGTTAGTTGACTGTGGGCTTTCAATAGCCTCCTCGTAGGTCTTGGGTTCTTCTTGGTCCAAGACTAGAAGATTCCCATCATCGGTTATGGAAAAACCCATATCTCTCGGGTTAATGACGGACCCTACCAGACCTTCAAAGGTCCTGTATGATCGGTTTAGATTCCTCAATTGCTTGAGGTTCTAGTTCGATCTCCGAGCTATCCTGTATAGGTGCTTATGGATCTTGAACTTCCCTCAGCTTAATATTGCTCCCACTGTCTTTCTTGGAGATGAACTCTCTTTCAAGAAAGACACCCTTTCGTGCTATAAACACCTTGTTCTCAGTAGGGTTGTAGAAGTAATATCCCTTTGTTTCTTTGGGCTAACCCACAAACAGGCACTTTTCGGTTTTGAAGTCTAGCTTGCCACTTGTGAATTTTTTTACATGGGCCTCACAACCCCAAATGTACATGAAAGAGACATTGGGCTCCTTACCCATCCATATTTCATAGGGCTTCTTTTCAACTGCCTTACTCGGTGTATGGTTAAGTGTGAATGCAGCTGTCTCTATTGCATATCCCTAGAAGGATGTTGGGAGAGTGGTTTGACTCATCATTAAGCGTACCATGTCCAATAAGGTGCTATTCCTCCATTCTGACACTCCATTCCATTGGGATATTCCAGGAGGAGTGAGCTGTGAGATTATCTCACATCTGTCAAGAATGAATCAAATTCTAGCCTTATATACTCACCTCCTCGATCAGACTGAAGTGCCTTAATAGTCTTGCCTGGTTGGTTCTCCACTTCGTTCTTGTACTCCTTGAACCTATCAAGGGTTTCAAACTTGTTCTTCATCAGATAGACATAGCCATATTTGCTGAAGTCGTCTGTGAAAGTACAAGAAATCCAAATCGAACCCGCAAAATCCAAATCGAATCTGCACCCTGGACGTCAGCACTGCTGTCCGGAGACAGCAGCCCAAAAAATGCTCAAATTGGAATCGCAATTATGCGATTCCAATTTGGCCATTTTTTTTATTTCAAACCAATAAAAAAAAACTTGGGGAAAAATAATTAAAACCCCAAAACACGAATTAGGGTTCCAAACAAAATTAAATTGAAAACTAATTCAAACACCAAGAACCCTAATACCAATCATTCTATTAATCGGAACATGAACCTATGCTCTGACACCACTGTAGAGAATCGTCACAGGAAAAATTAAACGCAAGGCGGAATAACGATTAAAATTTTCCTTGATTCCAAAATCCAAGATACATGTAGATTAATAGAATGAAATCAAGAATGGAGGAAAATAAATTTTCTCACCTTAACTGTCTCCTCTAGAGACTGCTACAGAAACCCAAACGCGTTTCCTCCATAATTCGGTACACGAACGACTATCGAACGGGACTCGTGCTAGCGAACAAATTGAATGAAAACCAAGAGAAAAAGGAAAAGGGGGCTGTTGTAATTTTATTATTGCTGGCCCCAATTCTCTATTAGGGTTAGGGAGAATTAGGTTAAGGCTTCCTATATATACTCCTTTAGTATGTATACTCCTTAGCCTACTAGGATTTTAATTAAAACTATAGATTATTTAATTTGATTTAATTGATTTACCTTATATCATTAGGATTAAATAAAACCATATTATAAAATCCTAATTGATACAATTAAATACAATTTCATCAAATTAAAATAACCCAGAGTTAAATTAAAGTCACCCTTAATAAATACAACCTTTGTATTTTTATTTCCACCAAGGAAATATTATTTTTAATTAATTATTTACTACATGTAATTAATGAATCAAATAAAATAAATTTCTCCCTTTATAATTGAATTAATTATGACATAACCTAATGTCAATAACTCAATTAATATGGTTTTCGTTCCAATTCCGATATGTCAACGGTTAGTCGTTCTATGTGTATGATCCTGTGGGTCCATCTTTATGTTGGCAGTAGGCCCGAGACCCACAGACTGTAAGTGGGTTCTAACAAACCATTATTGCCCCCAATTAAGATGGAGACTTGTAGTCTAATGTGAAACATAACCCGGTAGTGATATTGTATATCCCTTGCCAACTGACATCGATATATAAGCAAAAGGCATGGGCCTGTCATCCTCTTATATGCTTATTTATCTCTTGATACCGAGTGGACTGAACCTAATGAATAAGTATCCCAACTTATTCAGGTATGGCCATACACTTGTCAGTCTCACTCATCAAAAGTGGCCAGTGATGTCATCTCAGGGGACGCTGAGTGGCAATTCTGTTAACTTCACTATCAACATCAACATGTTCACTGGCCCACCCAACATACCTATACTTGGCACCCTGTTACGGACCCGTTAGGCCTATATCAAAGTGTACGAGATCCCATGTTATGTAACAATGAACATCAGGTCTAATGATTATTACAAGACCTACCCGAGAAACACCTATGACGATCGAACCATATGGTGTTCCCGTGGCGGATCGATCTAGTACCATGCAATCCAATATGTACCCATATCATTAACTAATATTCCATATCCAATGGCCGATGAGACGCTGCCATCCAGTTAAGGATATGCTAGTCTTTGGTTCTATTCATTCCCATGATTAGAACAGACTAAGGATATCTTTATGATTATAACTTTAACACTACTAAAAGGTCTTATAATCCAATGGCCTACATTGGTTTACTTTAGTATGGTTATAATCATTGGATAATCTATTTATAAATAGCATAAGATATGAATAAATAGATTCATGCCTTTATTTCAACACAAAATGTATAATACAAAATATCCAAATATAAAGTACAATACAATACAAGAACCAATGCCATTTGCTTCTGTTTAATCCTTTTAGTATATATGTTATAGATTGAACTTTCACGTTTTAGATCAAGGATATATAAGCCATTTTCAAGAAATGCTGTTCCATGAATAATATTGCTACATTGTATAGAAATTCTACCATGTCCAATATTAAATACAAAACCAAAAATATCCAACAAAGAAACAGAAATAATATTCCTATGCATCACAGGTACAAAATAACAGTTTCTTAGTTCCAAAACAAGTCCACTAGGCATCTCCAAGAAATAATCTTCGATCTCCATGGCTTGAACCCGAGCACCATTTCCGACTCGAAGATCTACTTCTCCAGATCCTAGTATTCTCTTATTTCTTAGACCCTGCACATTTGAACAAATGTGAGATCCACATCCAGTGTCCAAGACCCAAGATGTAGAAATAGCCAGATTAATCTCAACAACATAAATACCTGAAGCAGTAGTTTTGCCCTTCAGTTGCTCCTTTAACTTTGGACATGAGCTCTTTCAGTGCCCCTTCTCATGACACTCATGGCAGACATCATCAGGAGAAGCAACCCTTGCTTTAGGTTGGGCCACCACCTTTTTGCCCTTAGCCTTGGCCTTTTGGGCCTTAGCCTTGGCTTTAGATCTGGCCTTTCCTTTAGCAATGGGCGTATTGCCCTTATTCACCAGCAAAACTTCAGGAGTCTTCTTAAGAGACTGCTCAGCAAGCTTGAGCATGCCATGCAGCTCAACAACCGATTTATCCAGCCCTTGCATAGGGTAATTCATGATAAACTGGTTGTAAGACTCAGGAAATGACCCGAGAATATTGTCTACTGCTAAGTCCTGCAGAACTGGCGAGCCGAGGTGGGCAAGTGTATCAATATACCCTTTCAGCTTTAGCATATGAGTGCTAACAAAAGTCCCGGCTGCCATTGCAGTCGTGCAAAGTGCCTTAGTTGTCAAGTAACGTTTCTGACGAGCCTGATCTTGGAACATCTTTTTAAGTTGATCCATTATCTCATAATCATACTCGTCTATGAACTGCTTCTGAAGATCAGACGCCATGGTACCCAGCATGAGGCACGAGACATCTCGGTCATCCCTCACGTGCCGGTTGTACTGCTCCACCATCGCCGTGGTGATACCTCGACCTGCTGGAGGGCCAGATGGTAAAGGAGCATTCGGTACATACTCCTTGGACTCTTATCTAAGAACTATTTGCAAGTTCCTAGCCCAGTCCCAGAAGTTAGTCCCCAAAAGCATCTCCTTCTCCAGGAGTGACCTAAGTGAGAGTGAGTTGTTGTTTGTTGCAGCCATTTTAAATTGCTAATGTGAAATGGGATTATCTACATGGAAGAAATCATTGCCTGAGTTAGAAATAAAGGACTTTTAAGCCAATTCAAAGTAATAATCTGATTTTAATTTGTTCGTTGGTGATGTTAATTGGCTTACTTGACCAAGATCCACAACTCCTCAATGATTGGCCGAACTAGGGCTCGCTAACCGATCATTGATTCGTTTGGTAGGAAAACCTATCCAATCCGTCCACGAAGGACTCTTGGTTTGATGGGCTTATTGACACTTTACCCATGCTTAGGGCCCGCTCAGAGCTAATACTACCTATGTTGAGTCAAACCACCATTCATATGTTAACTATACCAAGTATCCTAACCCTCGACGGCCCATCGAATATTACAATGTACCCAGCTAGGGCATGGCGCACATTGCAGCATCAATGGGAGGAAGAGGTGTGAATGTGGGAAGCACTTTTAAACGACTCAATATTTTGATTTCCAGATTAAATTCAGTGATACGGCTTAGCATGCATAATCGCGGGTTATAATATGGTGATCCATACATACATATTATATGACAAATGCAGTAGCATACTTAATTTAAAATAAATGAGATCCTATGGGCCTTTAATTACAACCTAATGAAAAACTAGATATCTTATCTAATTCTTCATGGGCCGGATTGCAATCCTTCTTGGGCTCCCACCATAGGCTTGCTCAATCTGGGCCTTCCTCCATACTTGATGCAATTACAATAATTTTGTAAAATAAAATCTATTCTAAAATTACATCAAAATAAAAAAATGGCACGTAGGCCATATTTCCCAAAATCAAATTACAACCGATAATAATTTAGGGCCCATAGAACTCAACATCACATTTCAAACAAAGTACCTATCGTGCACATACATATCAATATGATGCATGATCATGGCATTCCAAATTATAAATATAAATGTTAAGCCGAGTTACTTAGGGTCAAATCACTAATTTTAACAAATGTGACTAAGGCCCATAAAGGCCCAATGGATAACATCCATAAATGCAAAATTAAAAATTTTGCTCCCACTTGAATTTGGGTTGTCACAAATTTAAAATTTAGCGCTCCCAATTTTTACCGGTGTCACAGTTTATTGGGCTAATTTCATAAAGTCTATATTCAATTTAATATGCAAACAATTAAATTAAATATGCATGCCAACAAAATAAACAATTTAAATACAAATTAATTAAAAAAAAAATTTAATTTAATTTGTATTAGGGTCCAGGATAAAAAAATACCCGTAAAATCCAAAACCGGATCCAAACTCTGCGTACGGCGCTGCTGTCCAGCAGTGCCACTGCATGCTGCTGCAACTAGATGAAATCGCAAATTGTGATTCCATCTAGCCATATATATATATATATATATATATATATATATATATATTAATCATTAAAATTCCAGCCAACAAATAAGAATAAATAATCAATAAAAAATTAGATTGAAAACCAATTGGGGAAAAAAAAATAAAAAACCCCAAACAATAATTCTAGAATTCATCAAAAACCAAAACTAATTGAATAAGAACCCTAAAATTACAAACTTGAAACCCATTCTTTCTTCAGGAACGCTTTCAATAACCAATTCCAATCAATCTAATGGACAAAACCTAGGCTCTGATACCACTGTTGGGACTCGTCATCGGAAAAAAAAAAAGTGGCGCAGCGGAAAATACACCGTTTAAAATTTCCTAGAATCCACCTATCGTGTCCAATTACCATTGATTAGAATAAAAACAATTTGAATAAAGAGAGATTAACTCACCGGATTTGTCTCTTTTAGAGACTGCAGCAGAATCGTTTCTTGAAACTGCGATCTCCAAAGTCTGGTGCACGACCAACTATTGAGCGGGAACCAATGCTAGCCGAAGACGCGAAGGAATAGAGGATTAATGCTGGGATTTTCGGCTATTTTGGGGTTGCTATTGGTGGCTGAAATTTCTAGCAATTAATTAGGATTGAGTTAGGGTTTTCTTCTTTAAGTGTGCCCTTATATAGACACCTTTTAATTAGGTTAATTAAACCCAAGCCCACTAGAATTATAATTACATAAATAAACTTTAATTAAAAAGTATATACTATGTAATTTAATTCCATTTGGCTAAATTTAATTACCCCTAAATAAAATTAAATCACACTTAAGTAAATACAATACATGTTTTCAATTTTCCTACTTAGGAAAATTATTTAATTAATTTTTACTTTATGTAATTTAATTAATTGATAAATTAATTAATTACATTATGTAAACTTATTAATTAAATTAAATCAACCCAATGTTAATTAATTACTTGGACACCGAATATCAACTAATTAATTAACGCATTCCTTCCAATGTACATTACATGTACAATTTCTATAAGTTCCGGCCTAGTTGATTTATGTGCACGATCCTATGGGTCTATCTTTATGTTGGCAGTAGGCCCAAGCCCCACAGACTGTAAGTGGGTTCTAGCAAACCATTACAGCCCCCAATTAAGACAGAGATGCAGCAGTCTTTAGAAGACACTCACCCGGTAGTAATCTCATAGTGTCCTTTTCCTAACGATATCGATATGAATAAACAAGAGGTATGGTGTCCGTCATCCTCTTCTGTTGTTTATTATATTTCTTGATCTTGAGTTGACTGATTAATCAAATAAGCACCGACTTACTTGGGTATGGCCATACACTTATCAGTCCCACTCATCAAGTGGCCAATGATATCATCTCGGTGTTACCCGAGTGGCAATTCCATCACTTCATCATCAATATCAACATGTTTACCGGTCCACCTAATTATACCCGTATTTAGCATCCTTTTACAGACCTGTTAGGCGTATATCAAAGTGAACCGGATTCCATATCGATACTATAATGAAATCTGGTCTGAGGACAAAAGAGATCTATTTAAGAAAGACCTATGACGCGACAACTATGTGGCTTTCTTGTGCGGATCGATCCAGTCCCATGTCAACGACATGTACCTATATTCATGACTGACTATACAAGTACTATGGCTAGTTAAGAACTGCCATACAGTCATCGAATATAAAAGTCTGTGGTTCTATTTGTTCCCATGATTAGAACAGACTTGGGATAGGTTTTATGATTATCAATCAATGGATATTCTACTCATATTATAGCACAAGATATAAATGAAATAGATTAATTGCCTTTATTAATATGACACAAATAACGTATTCATTTAATGAGTCTTAATGTGTAATACAAAATATAGGAATCCAATGCCTTAAGAACTAGGGCACACCAACAGCGAGAACATTACCCCTGATGATATCCAGTGGTTTGGCCCTTACCTGTCCCTAGTATTAGGAACTTGTATTTAGACGTAAAGCACTTTGTCAGATATGGTTCGTTGCGTGCTGTAACCCGTATGTGGACATTTATATGCAATGACATGACGTATGCATATTGAACATCAAAATAGAATATAAAACACCCATGACATAATGAATGTGGATGCATTAGGAAAATCCAAACTGTGGCTCTAGTTTTGATCAATGCCCCTTCGTGTTACCAATATGTCCTTTCGGTTTTCCACATCAGAGACTTCCTTTTTTTTGAGGTATCAGTATGGACTGACTTATGTTATTTCGGTATCCTTTATCCTAGGCTTTTTTTCTTTGTGAGGTTTGTTCTTTGGGTCTGAAGTTTACAACCCTCCCTTTGATGTAACGTCAAGTTTACTTTGAAGGTATTTCATTTGTTACCCTACCAACTTGGCATACATGGACCTCTATTTCTTGAGCAGTTTCTGGAATTTGAGTGATAATCACTCCTTCATTTTCTACCCCTGGTGTAGGAGTCATATGATGATCCTTTGATTTGTGGTGTTTGGATATCGAATTGTCCTTACGTCATTTGCAATATGTGCATCCTACCTTGGACCCCAACGGTGTCATATTGGACAGCTGCAATTGCCTCAGGCCATGCCTTTTGTGGCAAAATGAGAAAAGTGGGTGAGACAACGCAGGTGGCATTATTCTAGGTTCGAGCTTTATGAAAGGAATGAAGTAATGGAATGACATAGGTGATGTAGTATGGTAATTTAAGCGTGAGGAGAAATTGGCTTTTTTTTTAGGGAATCACAATAGAAGGTGTCAGGATTCCCATATACCAAATAAGCATGGCCGATTTAAGGAATGGGTTGGTTATGACTTTGATAGGGGACTGAGGCTGCAAATTTGGACGTCATTGGGGTCAAGATCTGTTAAGTCCTAATAGTAAGAACTTCAAACAGCAAGTCAATCAATCACGTAAATTTGTCTTCCACTAGTTGAGTGACCTATTGAGATACCACTTTTTTTTAGAAACTAGATCCAAGCCATAGCAACCTTTTGGTTTTCCTGCTGCACTTAAATTCATGCATGTCATCTGTGTTTAATATGCCTTTTTGGATGAACAATGCATGCGTAATGTTATGTACAAATGAATGTCATACGAACAAGATAAAATAAGCACTACGACCATTAATTACTTCAAGGTTTTACCACATGATGGTTGATAAAGGTTATTTGAATTTCTCACAGGTTGGAAACTTCGACAAATTTGGAGTTTAGCTTTAGAGTTTTGACACGAGGTACCTTCCTGGATAAGGAATTGGGCTTATGGTTTCATTTTGGAGTTTGATTTTGTGGTTTAGCTGTAGCTTTTGGCTTGGAATGATTTAGGTATCATGGATGCTGCTCAAATTGAAACTCTAAAGGGAGGCCGATAGCATCTCGAATTGTGATTTGTGAGGATTGCTGATCTTGGTTGGCGAATGACTCGGTAGAGATGATGCCATTCCATATTTATTTATCTCACAAACTCACTTTTCAAGAGAGAGTTCGATCAGAGCCAGATTCATTTTCAGGTTCCCTATAGTACTTAGATTAATGTCATGCATTTTAATATTATGCGTGTTGGATATGTCTTTTCAAATGGTCAAATGCATGCATAATGCCATGTACATGCAATCATCACATGAGTAAGAAGATAACAAACTGCATTGCATTCAAAATAAGTTCAATACACCTCACAAACAAAATGAGTTCCCTACGAGAAGGAAGTCCCTAAAAGGTGTTGATCTTATAGAATCTGATTATTTTTTCGATTAGTCACCATTTTGGCTTCAGTGCCATTGCCCTACTTTATCAAATCAGACCTTGTAGTTCTTCATCATGTTCTTTTCCTCGAGAAGCTTGAGGAGTTTCCTTGGCAGCTTCTTTGATTGCCCCAGGTCATCTATCAAAGTCAGATGATATTTTCAATTTTCTTTTATCGATTAGCTTTTGAATCTCATCTCTTAAAGCTAAACAATCATTGGTCCAATGGCCTCTTGTCATATGATAACTACAGAAATTACTCCTATGTGCTTTTTCTAGTTCTACAAATGGCCTGACACTCTGCAACAGATCCTCTTTTCTACACTCAGAAAATAGTTTGGTTAACGAGTAGGGCCATGGCGAGATGCCTTTTTTGCTACACTTGGTAGGTGGGTGTCGGGCGTGTCGCAGAAGGGAGTCGGCGTTGACATTGGCCTTGAGGGGCTCCTTCAGTTCTAATTCATTGGTCAACCCTTGAACACCCTTTTGAAAGATCTGATCTAGAGAAACCATTGCGGATTCCTTTGATTTAAGAAGGTGCAGCAGCCATGCTATAGTCCTCACAGTGATTGGAAGTGATTTTGCACCCATGTTTAGTCCTGGTAGACCCAAGTCTTGATAAGACGACCTTTCTAGGTGTTAGGAATGAACATCAATAACCTGGGCACTCTGCTTCTTGCTAGCATTGTCGTTGGTATTTGTGCATGCCATATCGCCTATTTTTTCTTTGAGCTCCACCACTTTTGCTTCCAATTCGGTACACTTTGTCGTCAGTCTCTCTACTATGCCAAAGTTATCCCCTACCATTTATCTGAGCATTGCTGCCGCTTCTTCTCTGACTTCCTTTTGAAATCATGATGAAGCGACATAGTCCTCCACAGCATCTATCATGCTATTAAAGTTCATTGAGTTGGTCATCTCCTCCTTATGAACTTTTGCTGAAGTATTGACTCCTTCTGCCAAATTCAGCTCTGATCCTGACACTACTTGTGAACCTAAATTCATCATTTTTTGATTCTAACTTTGGAGGTTGAACTTGATTGATGGCTTCTCCAATGATCCCTTCTTAAAATCTTACCCTTCTTCCCTAATAGGAACACCTTTTAGTGTTGATGGGTGTGTGCGTGGAAAATATTAAATAGAGGATGATGTATCCATATGTGTATGATGTGATTCGTGCATGGGGAATAACATGAATGAGATAAACTACCTCGTGATAAGTATGTATGAACGATAAGTTGTACATACGATTTCATGTAATGTAATGTCATGTTATATTCTTCTGAACCACCCAAATGTATGCAAAATCAAGAACGGAAATGCACAAATGTAATGAATGATGCTGAGATGGTCGCAGATTAAGGCAAGGTATGGTGTATAAGTATACACCAAGTGGATAAAATGACACGCGGGGTGTCCACAGATCGAAGCAAGATGATACTTGCGAAGGACCTGAAATAAGGTGCATAATTATACACCTAGGGAATAGAATGACACAGGGGATGTCCACAGATTGAAGCAAGGTGATACTTGCAAGGAACTTGAAATAAGGTGTATAATTATACACCCGAGGAATAAAATGACATGCAGGGTGTCCACGGATCGAAGCAAGGTGATACTTATGAGGAACTTGAAATAAGGTGCATAATTATATACTTAAGGAATAGAATGACACGTGAGGTGTCCACGGATCACAGCAAGGTGATACTTACGAGGAACTTGAAATAAGGTGCATAGTTATACACCTAGGGAATAGAATGACACATAAGGTGTCCACGGATCGAAGCAAGGTGATACTTGCGAGGAACTTGAAATAAGGTGCATAATTATACACCCAGGGAATATAATGACATGCGGGGTGTTCACGGATCGAAGCAAGGTGATACTTGTGAGGAACTTGAAATAAGGTGCATAATTATACACCTAGGGAATAGAATGACAGGCGGGGTGTCCACGGATCAAAGCAAGATGATACTTGCGAGGAGCTTGAAATAAGGTGCATAATTACACACCCGGGGAGTAGAATGACACACGGGGTGTCCACGGATTGAAGCAAGGTGATACTTATGAGGAACTTGAAATAAGGTGCATAATTATACACCCGAGGAATAGAATGACACGTGGGGTGTCCACAGATCGAAGCAAGGTGATACTTGTGAGGAACTTATGTATGTGGTGCGGACCATGCTATGGATGTGTGCATGTGCGTGGTGCACAGATGGAGTTTCGGTGCTTGGGGAGCACCTAATGAGATTATGCATGGACATGTTATGGAGTGTATATGTGCATGGTGCACGGGTAGAGTTTCGGCACTCGGGGACCACATTGGGTTTTTATGTCATGGGATGGATATGTGCTTGGCACACGGGCAGAGCCTCGGTGCTTGGGGAGCACCTTAGGTTTTATGTTTTGATATGAAATGAATGTGTGCTTAGTGCACGAGCAAAGTTTTGGCGCTCGGGGAGCATTTTGGGTTCATATGTCATGATATGAAACGAATGTGTGCTTGGAGCATGGGCAAGGTTTCGGCGCTCGGGGAGCACCTTAGAAACATACCATGTGAGATTCTTCGACGTTCATGGAACATTAATGCATGAGGTGAGTTTTCGATGCTCGTGGAGTGCCTAAATGACTTGGTGTTATGTAATGAAGTTTTCGGTGTTTGTGGATCACCTAAACGAATTGATGTGTGAAACAAAGTTTTCGGTGTTTATGGATCACCTAAACAAATTGATGTGTGAAATGAAGTTTTCGGTGTTTGTGGAATACCTAAATGACTTGGTGTATGATGAAGTTTTCGGTGCTCGTGGAGCACCTAAACGGTTTGATGTATGAAGTGTGGTTTTCGGTGCTAGTGGAGTACCTAAACAGTTTGATGCATGAGTGAGATGAACGGTCGTGAGTTGATCATGGTTGAATGATGTTAGATGGATGAAAATGACAATAAGGATGACTTTCTTTTTCCTTTTCTTTATTTCTAAGAAGACCCAATGCTATGCAAAAAAAAAATGCGAAAAGGTCGCGTATGAGCCATCATACGGACAGAGTTTCTGCTCTTTTGGGGCACCTAGTGAATGTCATGGAATGGTCACATGCGTACCGACACACAGACATATTTTTGATGCTTTTCAGGTCAATGAGGTGATATGAAATGGTCACATAGGGACCGTCCCATGGATAGAGTTTTGATGCTTTTAGGGCGTTTGGGATGAAACGGTGTTACAAACAAGTCACATGTGAATCGAGACATGGATAAAGGTTAGGCATTCGTAGAACACCTTGTATGATTTATTAATATCATGAAATGCCCTTATACATGTAGTAATTTGGTGCTCGTGGAGCACCTCAAATGATTCAATAATGTCAAGGAACAATCCGATGTCGACTACTACACACAAACAAGACTATGGCATCACCGTGACACCAATGATGAATAAGCATGATGTCATGTAATGTTATCATATGACTGGCCACACAAATATAGACCTAAGACCATTGTGGTCCTATAGTGAATGAAATTGTCTAGTGAAATGGCCAAGTGCAATCGGATGCACGGGTAGTTTTGGGACACCCGATATGAAATGAAATGATCGTGATGGGCATTCTTAGAACGTCTTATATTAAGTGTAATGAAATGTTATGCATGTCTATGTCACACAAAATGCAAATGGTTGCATGAAAATGTGGTTAGGATGCATGACATACGGGGATGATGTCATGTATGCTTCGTGGAAATGTCAACACACGAGATATAAATGTATATGGCATACAAATAAAATGTCGTGGCTGCACGAAGATGTGGTTAGCATCAATGTCATACATATGTTCATGTCTTGAAAATGGCTGCATGAAAACGTGGTTAGAATGGCACACGAATGACTATATGTGCTTGATGCTTCATGCAAAAGTGAAAAGGTCAAAAATCATCATAGAACAAACGTTAGCACATGCAACAATATGCTCACCCTTCCAACCTTATTCCTCCTTTCGATTGGCATGCATTCTTCCTAGGTATTGGGTCTCTTTGGTACCAATTAGGATACCAAAGGCGTACTCTCAATGTCCAATTTCATATTTATGTTTTGGTGATCCTAAGGGGAAATTACTAAGTCATTAAATGTGGGCCAAAGTCAAACCAAGGGTTGTACAGGTCCCCATAGTGAATATACACTCCTCAACATAGAATATGAGAGGTTCATGCAATGCTATAAGTGGTTTACCCCTTCAGGTGCCTCCAATCCTAGCGGAAGAGGTAGGTCACCTTTCGGAATAAACTGGGTTGATTAGTGAGTTCGAGGGGTTGGGAAGAAGAAAATGTCATGCTATGCAGTTATGAGTAAAATATGGCATTATGAACTAATGAATGACTGCAAGTGAGGCTATATTTCAGTAGTTACCTAAGATCCTTAAGTTTTTTTTAATTTTTCAAGAAACCTTTTTTCCCAACACAGTCGCCACTGTGAGCGGACGACCTTCAAATCAGAACATGGCAAAGCGAACCAGGGACAGAGAACTAGTTTGAAGTTTGAATTGAAAATGGGTTTGATGATTTTGTTTAAGAAACCCAATGGATTTGATTTGAAATCCCTTTTGTAGAAAACCTTTTCTTTGAATGTGAATTTTTTGGAAAAACTGTTTTTACATTTTAGAAAATCCCATTTTATTAGCTTAAAGATCTCAAAACCTAAATTTTAGGATCAGTGACAGAGTCGTCACCCGGATCAGCTCATCCTGGAAATTCCGGTACACCTCCCTACTGAGCGTAGACTGCCGTACCTAATCTAGAGATTTAGGGTTTGGGCAACCTATCTATTCAACCTCAAGCTTGCTTTCATTTATAAGTTCATATTACATTATTATACTCACTTATTCTCTACCCATTTTATCTTTTGTTATTGATTAATTCATGCTAATTCAGATGATATAAATAAATAAAGTGCGGAAAAAGTAAACCATACATCCAAACAACAAAAAGAAATAGAGGCCACTTATTACAACCCAAAAAGATAAAAACTCTCATCCTCACCTTACAACCGCCTAGATACATGAAAATCTATAAAAAGTACAATCGCCTAGAATAAACGGTTTGATCTATTAAATACATCCAAAATAAAATAAAATAAAAAGAAATAAAAGCTGGAAAACAGACTAGTTAGCACAATTATATCACAGACACACATAGGACTCACAACAAAATAGAATGGAGAATCTCAGGAAATGGGGATATGCATTTAGGGGATAACCAAGAAGTCCAGGTGACTTACCCAATTAGACCTGGAAAACCGTTTTAGAAACGCCCTATAGGTTTTTGTGCTTAAAAACAATTTTGGAAAACCATTGGGCTTGATTACATGCAAATTACTTCCTTTTAGTGGGTTGGCTATCCTGGAACTCGAGGTTCCATTTGTGGCTGTTTCCTAATTTCAACATCCATCTAAGGCCTAAAGCAGTAAACACATCAAAAACGATTTGATTCCGAAGGTAGCATCACGCGACGATATCCGTGGGAGTCGTCCCGAGATTCTACCTCCATTTTGTAACTACAGTCATGCAGTTCTAGTTAGAGCCGCACGGCTATAGCCACTACAGTCGTGCAGATGTAGTGTCCAGAACCCGAAATTGGTTTTCTTTGCTTTTGTAAATCACTGTTTTAACCCGTTTCGATGATTTCTAAGGATTTTATGGAATCTGAGGGTCCGCTAAAGCTGAACCAGGGATCCAATTTAGATCGAACAACCCCGAATTCCAAAAATCAAAATCAACGAAACCCAAACCTCACATCAATGTCATCGAAAATCCGAAAACCATAATTTTGAACATAACGGATGTGATTTGGCTGAAATAGTTCATAATAGAACAATTAAAATGGGAAAATGACTGTGTTCGGGCGATTTCAGGCATTTCGGGTTTTTACCCAGAAGAAAAGAGTCGTACGGCTATAGAGGTACAGCCGCACGGCTTGTTCTAAGGGATTACGGCCGCTCGCTCTAGTTAGAGCCGCACGGCTATAATTAAATTGACAGTTTTTGGATTTCACAAAACTCAAAAAAATACATGGCACAAAGCAATCAAATATAAGTTTAAGGCCTCTCAGAGTTTACCCTTTTTGTGTTCTAGCCTAGTTGATGACCGAAAGTGGATTTGAACGTCGAAGTATGCTTAGAATCGCGTGAACGTCTCGAAACCCTTGAACATGGACCTCGAATCAATCCGAACAAACCCAAAAATGAACTAAATGAGTGATAGCGTGACTGGAAACTCTCACCCTATGTGTTTCTCGGGTGTTTTTTCTCTGCTTTTCCTCTTCATCTTTTGTTCTTTCTCACCTTTCTCTCTTTTTCCCTCTTTTTTCCTTGATTTCCCTTAGAATCCTCTCTTTTATTCTCTCTTTTTCTTTTTTCTTATGTTCTGTTATGTTTTTCTGCCAATGTTGGCTCCTTAACCCTAGAGTGTTACGCATAAATTCCTTCAATTATGGAACTCCTAGCTGTCAAAGATTAAGGTTGGTTATTTAGGAAGTAACCTGGTCGCTCGTTAGAGCCGCGTGGCTGTAATTTTATAGCCGTGCGACTCTTATGTCATAGCCACACAGCTGTAGTTATGAAACTACAGCCATGTGACTCTAACCAAAGCTATTAAGGCTTTTCCTAAATCCTACACTCATATCTAAGCTCTCTAATCACTCAAGGGACCTTTCTCTGGGATTCGGATCAAGGACTATTTGATTTTCGGAGCGTTTGAGACATTCTAGGCAACAATCCGCTCATTTTCAAATCCGACTCACATTCGTCTGTCCTAGCAGGTAACATAGTATTTTCATCACAAAAGTCGAAAAAACCTGTGCTCACACCACATTCACAAAATACTCTTTCAGTTGGCTCCTTGTCATCACTTTTTGTGAAGGATTGTCAATAATGTTATCCTTGGAGTGATATCTGTGATATCTAAACTCTTTTGGTAGATCATCATGTTGATTTTCTTGAACTTGCAGTTCTTGCACATTATGTTCATCTTGATCACCAAGTTGTCTTCTTTTTGCAGGACATTTTCATCATTTTCAATGTTTTCAACCTGTGGATCAAATACCTCAAGAGTATCCTTAGATTCTTTATCTAGGAGAGAGTTAGCTTCTTCAAATACAACAGGCATGGACTCATCAATGGTAAGAGTTCTTTTGTTAAAGACTTTATATGTTTTGCTATATAATGAATACCCCAACAAAATACCTTCATCTGACTTAGAGTGAAATTTATTAAGATATTCCTTATTGTTGAAAACAAAACACTTACAACCACATGGATGGAAAAAACCAATATTAGGTTTTCTACCATTCCATAACTCATATGGTGTTTCCTTCAGTATGGGTCTTATCAAAGCTCGATTCAGAATATAACATGTTGTGTTCATAGCTTCTGCCCAAAAATATTTTGGTAAATTATTTTCATTGAGCATGGTTCTAGTCATTTCTTCTAGTGTCCTGTTTTTCCTTTCAACAACACTATTTTGTTGTGGAGTTCTAGAAGCTGAGAAATTATATGAGATACCATGCTGAGAGCAAAACATTTCAAAAAGATGATTCTCAAATTCTTTTCCATGATCACTTTTAATAGCAACAATAGAAGTGTTTTTCAAATTCTGAAACTTTTTATACAAGGTAGAAAATTATTCAAAAGCCTCATCTTTTTGACTCAAAAATAATGTACATATAAAACATGAGTAGTCACCTACGATGACAGATGCATATATCATACCTCCTAAACTTGTTAGTTGAATCGGACCAAGCAAGTATAAATGCAATAGCTTTAATGGTCTAGAGGTAGAAACAACTACTTTAAGATTAGAAGAGCTTCTAGTTTGCTTTCCTCTTTGACATGCATCACAAATATGAGTTTTATCAAAACTAATTTTGGATAAACCTTTGACAAGATCTTTCTTTGAAAGCTTTGAAATCAGATGCATACTTGCATGACCTAGTCTACGTGTCATAACCAACTCTCTTCTTCTTGTGAAATTAAGCATCGATCATTAGTAAGAGTACTTGAACTTAAAAGATAAAATATTTCCAACTCTAGGTACTTCAAGTAAAATCTTACTATTCTTAGCTTCCACAATTTCACATTTCTTAATCGAAGATTACCTTGTGATCTTTATCACAGAGTTGACTTACACTGAGAAGATTGTATTTCAATCCATCTACTAGAGATACTTCATTAATGCACGAATTGTTTCCAATTTTTCCTTTTCTAATGATTCGTCCTTCTAGAATATCTCCAAATTTCACAGATCCTCGTTTTACTTGTTTCATAGAAGTAAAGTATCATCTATCACCAATCATATGTCTAGAACAACCACTATCGATGTACCACTTTGAATTTCCAAGGGTGTTCTTTAGACATACCTGCAAGATAAATCAAGTAGACTTAGGTACCTAAACAATATTGGGCCCTTTCGGGTTAGAATCAACATTTTTTCTTCTTAGGAATCCAAATAGCCTTTCCTTTGAAATACCCATTTTAAAACTTCCACTCACCAATTACATGTCCTGTATGATTACAATTGTGAGCGGATGATGTTTTTCTCTCTCGGGAGGGAGCCTCGATATCGAGCAACCCTTCCTCGCGTGGGTTTTTATGTTGAAAATTTGGTTTTGGAAAATTAAATTATTTTGTGAAAGAATCGAGACCTAAGTCTCGATAAAAGGTGTAAGAGTCGCCACCCGGCTCAGCTCAATCGAGAAATTACAGTGTAGCTGAACCGGATGAGGGCCTGCTACACTTTCTAGAGATCTAGGTCCGGACAAGTCCCTTATTTCATGTTTAATCAAAATAAATTTGGCCAATGCTCATTGATAGCATTTATCTTTCTGAAGTGGATTTTTATTGATTTAATCATGCAGCGTACACGTAAATAAAAAGCAGTAAATAAATAAATTATTACAACCCAATCGAATCACAAATAAACTATCCTAGGGGATACATTTGTATAATTTGGAGATCGGGGTACAATCGCCTATTTTACAAGAGTATCTAATGAATTGAAATTAAAATAAACAAATAAAAATAAATAAACCAAACCCTGCAAAACAAAGGTTAGCACGAATATATGCAACAAGTCGGACTCAAATAGATAGAACAGGGAAATGAGAGATTTGGGGACATGCATTTAGGGGATGGTCGGGAAAACTCGGCTAGTTCACCCGTCCAGACTTAGAAAACGGTTTTGAAATGTTCTTGTGTTTTTGTTTCATGAGAAAATATGTTTTTGAAAATATTTTCTTTTTTCGGTTTACTTCCATTTAGCATGCAAATGTGGGTCGGTTTTCGGGAGATTTGGATCTCCGTCGTTGTTCTGTTCTAAATGCGACAACTTCAAAAATTAAATCTAAGGTCATGGATGCATGAGATAAATTTATTTTTGATGATTTTCTAATTTTTCTGATTTTTTTCATTTTTCTGATTTTTTTGAGGTTTTTCTGAATTTTTTCGAAAACGGGTTATCACAGGATAAGAGATTGATAGAGTTGGAGAGACGGGGCCTCTTATGCCGAACGGACATTGATTCGTGGTCATAACTGTCAATTACTCCTCAAAGTGAGTAGAATCAGGGTTATATATGAATGTAAAAAAAAAAAAAGAAGAGTGTGTGGGCCCAAGTTTAGAAAGAAGAATGTACTCATACTATATGGCATTCCGCACCATATCATGTCCGGTAGCGGAACGTAGGTTCAGGGGGCAACAGGGCAATTTTTCCAGGATAAAGGGGTGTGGCATCATACACCACCTCCGTATCACCCGTAAGCTAGCAGGGTGGTATAAGTAGCCAATAAGTCCATCAAAAGGGTGCTATCAAATATAGCATTTACCTACAGAGATTGGGCACATGTTACCATTTGCCTCACAAAGAACAAGGGACCAGCAGTGGAGCACACACAGGAGAAACACTGTACTCATTTGTTCCATGAGATGGAAGTGGTTTTAACAGAGGAAACAGAGACTAAGTCGTTGACCCTATCAATCAGGACGAACTCAAACATTAATACATAAAATAATAATAATAATAATAATAATAATAATAATAAATAAAGATAAAAAAATTTAGGGCAGTCCGATGGATCGAAAACTGAAAAGGCGGTCCATGAAAAAGTTAGGACGGTGAGGTGAGCACCACCAGTGAGGAAATCTGCAAGGACCAGCTGGTGGCAGTTGTGGATTCGGTGGAGACGGGTACCATTGCTGATTCCGTCCTTAACTTCATTTCATCTGTGATGTGCATTATGCTAAAACATTATTAATAAGGGAATGCATGAATGCCTTGCGCTATTCATTTAAATGTCCCAAGTCTGCTTGAAATTGATTTCACATCATGCATCATTTATGGCTGTGCACATTTTCTGTTTACATGCATCTCACTAAAAAAAATAAATAAATAAAAAAAGCTCGCTGAGGTGAAAACCGAAAAGGCGCTTAAGGCAAAAATTAGAGCAGCTCGCTGAGCTAAAAACCCACATCGGGCAGTTCAGGCAAAACTTAGAGCACTTCCAGATTCGCTATTCCTAGGGGCAAAAAGGTGAAACCCTTCCACTACTCCCAAGCAGGAGCCCTTCCACTTTTCTCCAACAGGATCCTCTGCACTATTCCTCAGCGGAACCATCACAAAGAACATCACCGCTTTTCTCCCCGGCAGTCATCGTACTTCCTTAACAGTCATCATATGTCCCCAGCAAAAACGTAAGAATTACATTGCACAAGGAATGTGTTCCCCCAGCCATAGTCAATCAGCAGTGTGACATAGTCCCCCAGCGAGGACATGGAATATCAAGA
The DNA here is from genome assembly GCA_039660915.1 of Euphorbia tirucalli. NCBI lineage: Eukaryota > Viridiplantae > Streptophyta > Magnoliopsida > Malpighiales > Euphorbiaceae > Euphorbia > Euphorbia tirucalli. Next base: position 53,955,348 of record CM077639.1, on the reverse strand, counting down.
TTAGACAAATAACTGGAAATGCATCTTCTAGAGTCCATTCGTGTATGCGTACATTGAAACATATACATACATACATTCAAAACCTACACACACATGCATACACGCATCACGACCAATCCAAGTGCAGTACCAATCGCCATCATCGGGTCGTCCCGAATCAAGATTGCTCTGAAAGTGGAAATAGTCCAACACAGGGGCATCCATTGGGCCTTAAGATACAAATTAGAGCCGTGCGGCCCCAAACCTCAACATCTCAGGTATCCAGGGGCAAAACAATCAAGCCGTATTTATTCTTGATCGAAGGGGCAAAAATTTTTGTTTCCAAAACTATCGATCAAGGAATAAATACTCATTTTCGACCCGTTTTCAAAACTATCACTCCTAGAGCCAACCATAATTCGATTCAAGCAAGATTTCAAATCCTTGAACCCATTCAATTCAAGCAAGATTTCAAATCCTTTAACCCATTCAATTCAAGCAAGATTTCAAATCCTTTAACCCATTCAATTCAAGCAAGATTTCAAATCCTTGAACCCATTCAATTCAAGCAAGATTTCAAATCCTTGAACCCATTCAATTCAAGCAAGATTTCAAATCCTTAAACCCATTCAACTCAAGCAAGATTTCGAATCCTTGAATCTATCTTAAGCAAGATTATGTTCCGCACAAGCATCAGGGCAAATCCTTGAATCCAACTCAATTCAGGTAAGACCGCTGTTTCTTATAGACATCGGATCAGGTCCCTAAATAAAAACTCAACTCAGTCCATCACCGCCTCGGATACAGATAGATCCGGCACAGGCTCATTTCATCCACTCAGCCTCGGGTATAGATAAACCCGGTATCGGCTTATATCACATTCATCATCATCATCATCGCCTTGGGTATAGATAAACCCAGTATCGGTAAATCATCCTCAGCCTCAGGTACAAATAAACCCCGGTATCGGCTTATCTTAACTTCGCCTCAGGTACAGATAAACCCGGCATCGGCTTATACCAAATCATCTCTGCAACAATGGGACTTCGACAAGTTAGGTATGTCTTTCTTTCCTTATGTTTACGGTGCTTCAATTCGCGCTCTTAAATTCATCACCTCAGGTATTTTAGACCTGGAATCGGGTGTCGAATTTGATCACTCGAGGGGCAGCTGTAAGCGCTGGAATTTTCCAACCCAAAAAAAAAGGATATGGTCGTGTGCTATGCATTACAGTCGTACGTCTGTAATTCTATTACCACGCTCCCCCTTTGGGTATGGCCAAAATGTCAGAAAACGGATCTACAGTCGTATGACTATAATGTTTGGTAATTACAGTCGTACAACTGTAATTAGAGGTGGACGAATGTAAAATTTGGTTGCTTATTTGACTTTGACTGAAAACTTAAATTACAGTTGTGGTAATAGAATTACAGACATACAATTGTAGTTACAGTCGTACGACTGTAATTCATAGCACACGACCATATCCTTTTTTTTCTAGCTGGAAAATTCCAGTGCTTACAACAGTAATAACATGTAACATTTCTCCTTTTCTTGTACTAGTGTGATTGATATAGTTTTAAGTATGATGTTGGTGATAAGGAACATGGTTAGTTTGATATGATTGTTTGGGCTTATAACCATGTCTTTGTTTTGACATATAATTTAAAGGATAAAAGTTTTCAGAATACATAGGTCTAGAAGTGTTTCTATGGACAATCTTCTGCTGTGAATGGGAATTTTGGTTTGAAGATTGTACACTTCTTAGTTTGGAAGGATATATCTTCTCTTTGGCTTTTTGGTCAGTAGACCGAACATGGATGATTTTTTGTTTGGATATTGGTTCAATGAACTATTTCTGACTTTTACTATGCTTTTGACATATAGGTTTGGGAGACGAGGTTTGCATAGCAAAAGTGGAGGAAGAACATTATATAATTGGCTTCGACGAAATTTGAGAAGGTATCTCATCAAAACTTTCATAACCAATTTTTATTCTATCATTTGGATTTCTTTGGGTCTAAAAGCATATTTAACATATTTTCTCCATTGGTGAATTTGCTAATAGTATAATCTAGCTTTTCACATTTCATCTCAAGATATGATACTTTGCTGACTAAATCAAGATTAACACTTTCAAGAAAGCTCACTTTGTTCTTCAATTCAAGCTTTTTAGATTCTTTTTCTAAAAGATTGTTTTCATACTCTTTGCACTTAGCAATCATATCTAGCTTAGAGCATTTTAAAGAATTCATGAATAAGATCATTGTGAGATAAATTTTGAAGAATTACCTCATCTTCTTCACTTTCTACTTACTGTTGTGATGAACTTTCTGCATTATTATCTTCCATGAAGCATATTTAAGCTTTTTCTTACTTCTCATCATCATCATCATCAGAACTCGATTCATCACTGTCACTCCAGGTAGCCACCATTGTTTTCTTGTCTATTTTCTTGTACTTGCTTTTAAGCTTTGGACAATTAGCTTTGAAATGGCCTAGCTTGTTACATTCAAAACATATATTTTCTTGTTTTGAATCTGTCTTGGCTTTAACAACTTTGTTGCCGTTAAATTGCTTCCTGAATGACTGTTTATCTCTGTTTTTGCTTTTCATAAATTTTCTGAATTTTCAAACTAACAGAGCTTCATCTTCATCTTCCTCATCATCATTGTCTAATTCAAAAGTAGATTCTTTAAAGTTTGAGCTAGCAGCTTTCAGTGTGATGGACCTCTTCTTGTCAGTTTGCTCACGGTCAGTAGTAGACTTAACTTTCATCTCATACGTGAGTAATAAACTAATGAATTCATCATATGAGCATGTAGTTAAATCTTTTTACTCTTCTATTGTAGTGAGCTTTGCATCCCATGAAGTTGGGATCGTTCTAATTAATTTTTTAATAAGTTCTTCATCTGTGCAGCTCTTGCCAAGATTCTTCAATTTGTTCACGATGAGTGTGAACCTTGTGTTAATTTCTAAAATTGACTCTTTAGCATCCACCTTGAAGAACTCATACTCTGTTATGTAAATATTAAATTTTCCATCTTTAACTTGTTTGGTTCCTTCATGAGTTGTCTCAAGTTTGTCCCATATTTGCTTTGCTATCGTGCAACCTGAAACACAATTAAATTCATTAATATCTAAAGCATATTGTAATAAATTAATAGTTTTAGAGTTTAAAGCTTCTTTATTCCAATTAGCAATTTCATATTCATTTTCTTCTTTACGAACAGACTTTCCATCAACAATTTTTGTGGAAATACTAAGTCCTACCTTGACCATTATCCACACCTGAATATCCGTAGACTGTAAAAATATCCTTATTCTATTTTTCCAAAAACTATAGTTCTCTCCATTAAATAAAAGAGGCTTGTTGATGGAACATCCCTCAGGCATAAAAATATTTTGACTACCAGATGTACAAGCCATTTTAGGATCACTCTAAGGATTTTACTCCTTCTATTTAAAGTCAAACTCTGATACCAATTGATGATCTTAAATAGGCTAGCTACAGTACTAAAGGGGGGTGAATAGTATTGTTTACCAAATAAAAATTTTAGCAACACAATTTAGAAAATTTTTTTACTGAAAATTAATTTTCTTTCAACAATCATAAATTTTACAAAAATACGGAAATAATAAAATAGTAAAAATTGTGAATATAAATTTACTTGACTAAATAAAAATATCTTCAAATAATAATGTTATTAATTTAAGTTGCAAAAATGTAAATAGCCATAAACACAAAGAGTGTACGGATAGAGATTGAAGACATCGAGATTTATACTCGTTTAACCCAACTGGTTTATGTCCAGTCCCCAAGCCAACCACTTGATATTTTCCACTAGTGTTTCCTTTACTGGTAGGAAACAAGCATGTGTTACTTTTTACGAGTTCAAGTAAAAAACTTAATACTTTTGCAGGCTAAGTATCAAACATCTGTCGTTACTTTTTCTGAGCTCAAGTAACAAAACTCTTTTGATGCTTTTTCAAAACTCAAGCACCAAAATTATTTGGTATTTTTTACAAGCTCAAATACCAAACTTTTCCCGATGCTTTTTCAAAGCTCAAGCACCAAACTTTTACAAACTTTGTTGATCACACTATCAACAAAGAAACCCCCTCAGACAAATCCCTTATGTGAAAATACAATTTCCTTGAATAAATATTTAAATGAATAAAGATGAACAAAGATGAAGCTTTTCTCTCTTAATTTGCTCTTGACGGAATTGTGGAAGACTTAAAAATAGCTTGTATATGTGTGAAATGTTGCTAAGTCTCCCACTTGACATATTTCAACTTGATTTCCATTTATAGGTGTTGGAGAAGCTCATTAAGAGATGGAGTAGCCATTGGTTGCAGCTCTTAAACATAATATGGCCGTTACATTTAGCTCCTGAAGGAATTATGACTGTTGTAACTTCTGAGGAAGCTTATGACTATTGTCTTCAAGCTTATAAGAGGAAAATGGCAGTTGTATTCAGCTCCTTATCAATATATGACCATTGCTTTGCAGCTCTTGAAGGTACACTAGTTGTTGGAGCTTCTGAAGTATAATACGGCTGTTGGTTTCAAGTCACAAATGATATATAGTTGTTGCACCAAGGTCTTGAAGCTTCTCTTTAGTTTGTGATCTGCTGGGATTCGTCACGGGAAACCGACCGACAAAAGTGCGGAAACACGCATCGATTTCCTCGAATCCGGGTCCCGGGAGCTTAAGTAGTGAAAATCAAAAACAAAACACAGAGGAGGCGTATAAATGTCTTACCAAGATATCTCGTAAGAGATAGAAGAAGACTGCAGAAATCAAGTATAGATTTCCTCCACCGATGCGTACACGAACGGCTCTCGGACTGAAACCCGTGCTAGCCACTCGGAAAATTCAAGAAGAGAGGGAGAGAGCAATTTTGGGCAGCCAAGAGTACTTGTTAGAGTGAATTGGTAGAATCAAATTTTCCCTTATATATCATACCAAAGAAGAAGGCAAAATATCCAAGTAAGCAAAGTCCCACTTTGCTTACCAAAAAGTCAACCATGACTCACCAATTCACTCATCACATTTTGTCTCAAAATGAGTCATCTTCCTTGCCACATCACATGTAGAATTCGGCCAAGAGGTGATCAAAAGGATGGGATATTTTTCTCATTTGTCTTTAATCATAATGACCAAGAATATCCAAGTTAGTAAATTTCAACTTTGCTAACCAAAAGTCCACCATGACTCACCCATTTGATCATTACCTTTTGTCCAACAATGACTCACTCTTCTCATCTTAAATACTCGTCATTCTTGCCTTAAAATCCACCATGAATTTCGGCCAAGACATGATGAATAAGTGGGCTTACCATTTCAAGCCCTAGCCCACTTTAATTCTTTGGTTTTTATTTGATTTCAAATAACATTTTAATTCAACATGTATGAAAGTATATTATACCATATAATATGTTACATACATCTAAATTAAAATTAATTTGACACATCAAATTCACCAAGGAATTAAATTAGACACATATAAGTTGAGATACATGTAAACCTATACATGTATAAATATTTCCACCTAGGAAATAATCTCATAAATTAATTCATTGAATTAATTAAGCGAATGCCAAAATAAATATTAATTATATTATTTTGATCAATCTAATTGATCTATAATATAATTAATAAATCTTTCTCTCTTCAAACGTGTATACTCCAAGTACACACTTAATCCGAGTAGTTAAAGTCCAGACGTTCAATGTGTACAATCCAATGGGCCTGTCTTTATGTTGGCAGTGGGCCAAGGCCCACAGACTACAGGCGGGCTCTAGCAAGCCACTGCAGCCCCCAATTAAGATAGAGATAGCAGTCAAACTTTCACTGTAACCTTGTAGTTGAACTTGTATGTCCCATGTCACTGATATCGGTGTCCAACACAGAGGCATGGTTGATCACCCTCTATATGTGTCCGGACATTACTTGATCCCGAATGAACTGATGCTCACAAACAAGATCTAATCTTGTTTGGGTGTGGCCACACTCTTATCAGTAACATTCATCAAGAGGCTGGTGATATCGTCTCAGTAAAGTACTGAGTGACATTCCCTTCTGCATATCCATAGTACTGCCATGCTCACTGACACACCCGAACGTACCCATACTTGGCACCCTTTTACAGGCCTATTAGGCGTACACCAAAGTGTGCCACTTCACATGCAGCACCATCATATGGTCCGGTCAAAGGACTTATGCAAGTACTATGCGAGAATCATTTGTGATACTATACCATGTAGATTCCCTTTAAGTGGATCAATCCAGTACCATGCCCCTTTTTGCATGTACCCATTAACCTGGTTGACATTCCATGTTCTATGACCGGTAAGACACCGCCATACAACCAGGCTAATTATAGTCTTTAGTTCCATTCATTCCCATGATTGGAATAGACTACGGATGACTTTATGGCCATATCGTTTTCCCTATCCATAGTCTTACTGCCTAGTGCATGACATTTGACAACATGGATATGGAAATGTCCATTGGATACTCTATTTAAAATATAGCAAAAGACATATAGTAAATATATTAATGTCTTTATTTCCTGACACAAATTGTATAATACATAAAGTTCACATTAATGTACAAATGTATGATACAAAGACAAGGACTAATGCCTCGGGACTAGGGCATATCCAACAATCTCCCACTTACACTAGTACCAACCAGGCATGGGCCTAATCCCTATAGATCTAATATGACCCTCGTGCTTGGAATGAGCCAGCACCTTGGTCAAAGGATCTGTGACATTCTCCTCGGTGTCCACTCTGTGTAATGAAATGTCACCCCTTTCGGTGATTTCTCGAATTAGGTGAAACTTCCTGAGTACGTGCTTTGAGTTCCTGTGTGACAGGGGCTCCTTAGCTTGTGCAACAGCCCCATTGTTGTCACAGAAGATATCAACCAGTTCCTGGATAGATGATACTACCCCCAGTTCCATGATAAACTTCTTTATCCATACAGCTTCCTTAGCTGTATCACATGCTGCAATGTACTCAGCTTCCGTGATAGAATCTGTAATGGTCGGTTGCTTGGAGCTTCTCCAGCTAATAGCACCACCATTAAGCATGAATATGTACCCTGACTGCGACTTATATTCATCCTGGTCAGTCTAGAAGCTTGCATCAGTGTACCCAGTAACTGACAGCTCTTCCTGACCTCCATACACTAAAAAGCTATCCTTTGTCCAGTTAAGGTACTTTAGGATTGCTTTGACAGCTTTCCAGTGATCCTCCCCGGGATCTTGCTGGTACCGGCTTGTCATACTTAGTGCAAAGGTGACATCAGGTCCTGTACATAGCATAGAGTACATGATTGATCCAATAGCTGAAGCATATGGGATCTCACTCATGTTCTCCCTGTCCTGTTTTGTCTTAGGATAGTTCTTCTTACTAAGTTTCAGCCCATGACCCATTGGTAAGAATCCTTTCTTAGCCTGGTCCATGCTGAATCTTTTCAGAACCTTGTCTATGTACTTGGTCTGACTTAGGCCTAGAAGCCGATTAGGTCTATCCCTATAGATCCTGATCCCTAGGATCGTTTCAGCTTCGCCTAAGTCCTTCATTGCGAAGCACTTACACAACCACTACTTTACCCCAAGCAGTGTTGGTATGTCGCTTCCAATCAAAAGGATTTCATCCACATATAAAACCAGGAATGTTACGATGCTCCCACTAATCCTTTTATACACACAAGGCTCATCTTGATTCTGTATGAAGCCGTATTCCTTTATGGCCTCATTGAATCTAAGATTCCAACTACGGGATGCTTGCTTCAATCCATAAATGGACCTTTAAAGCTTGCATACCCTTTCAGGATACTTTGGCTCGACAAAACCCTCAGGTTATGTCATATACACATCCTCGAGTAACTTTCCGTTCAGGAAAGCGGTTTTGACACCCATCTGCCAGACCTCATAGTCGTACCAAGCGGCTATGGCCAGCAGGATCCTAATGGATTTGAGCATAGCGACTGGTGAGAAAGTTTCATCATAGTCGATACCATGGACTTGCCTGAAACCTTTCGCTACTAGCCGCCCCTTGAAGGTATTGTCTGGCTTCAGCTTGTAGCACCACTTGCAACCTATTACCTTAGCACACGGATGTGGATCAACCAGATTCCAAACCTGATTATCGTACATAGATTGCATTTCCGCCTCAATGGCCTTTTGCCAATTTGAGGACAGTGGGCTAGCTATAGCCTCCTGGTAGGTTTTTGGCTCTTCTTCGTCGAAGACAAAAAGAGTGTTATCATCGGTAATAAGAAACCCATATCTCTCAGGTTCCCGACGATCCCTACCAGACCTTCTAGGTCCTTGTGTGACCTGGGCCGGTGCTTCCTCCTATGGAAGCTCTATCCTGGTCTCCGAGTTATCCTTTTCAGGAGTTTCTGAGATTTGAACTTCCCTGAGTTCAACATTACTCCCACTATCTTTCTTGGAAATGAACTCATTTTCAAGAAAGACCCCTTTCCGTGCCACGAACACCTTGCTCTCGATGGGGTTGTAGAAGTAATACCCTTTGGTTTCCCTAGGGTAGCCCACAAATAGGCATTTGTCAGTTTTGGGTTCTAGTTTGCCCCCAGTCAATTTCTTTACATGGGCATAACAACCCCAAATCCGTAGGAAAGACACATTGGGCGCCCTGCCCGTCCATATCTCAAATGGGGTCTTTTCCACAGCCTTAGTCGGAGTACTGTTCAAAATAAGAGCAGCTGTCTCAAGAGCATATCCCCAGAAACTTGTTGGGAGAGAGGCATGACTCATCATTGAGCGAACCATGTCTAACAGGGTCCTGTTCCTCCGTTCGGACACCCCATTCCATTGTGGTGTTCCTAGAGGAGTGAGCTGTGGAACTATTCCATGCTCTCTTAAAAATGAGTCAAACTCAAGGCTCATATATTCGCCACCTCAGTCTGACCGAAGGGCTTTAATACTTCTACCTAGTTGGTTCTGTACTTCATTCCTAAAGTCCTTGAACTGATCAAGTATCTCAGACTTATGTTTCATCAGATAGACATAGCCATATCTAGTAAAATCATCTGTAAAGGTGATGAAGTATAGATGTCCACCCCTGGTCGCTACACTTATTGGTCCACATACATCCGAGTGTATTAGGTCCAATAAGTCAGTAGCCCTTTCAGCTTTCTTGCTAAAAGGCGCTTCAGTCATTTTACCACGTAAACAAGACTCGCATACATCTAGTGACTCCAAGTCAAAAGATCCTAGGATTCCTACTTTGTGAAGCCTAGCAATGCATTTCTCATTTATGTGGCCTACATGACAATGCTAAAGGTAAACAGGATTAAGTTCGTTAGATTTAATCCTTTTAGTATTTATGTTATAGACATGATTAGTTTCGTTTAAATCCAGGATATAAATGCCATTATTTAATAGAGCATCTCCATAAAATAAACCTTCTCTAGATATAACCATTTTACCATTAGCAATAGTAAATACATATCCAGAAGTATCCAACACTGAAACAGAAATAATATTCCTGCGTATAGCAGGCACAAATTAACATTGTTCCAGTAACAAAACTAATCCACTAGGCATCCTAAGCTGGTGCTCGCCGATCTTAATGGCTGCAACCCTTGCTCCATTCCTGACCCGCAAGTCCACTTCTCCTGATCCCAATGATCTTCTGTTCCTAAGTCCCTGCACATTACAACAAATGTGAGAACCACATCCAGTATCCAATACCCAAGATGTTGAAACAGTAAGGTTAATGTCTATGACATATATACCTGATGAAGATGCACCCTGCGTCTTCTTTTGCTCTCCCAGAAGCTTTGGACATGATCGTTTCCAATGTCCTGTCTGCTTGCACCCGAAACAGACATCCTCAGGACGGGCCTTAGGCTGGACCTTGGCCTTCTTAGCTTTGGCTTTCTTAGCCTTTGCTTTAGCCTTTGCCTTAGGCTTGGCCTTTACAAGAGGAGCCTTCCCCTTATTTACCATAAGTACCGGTGGAGTCTTTTTGATCGACTGTTCAGTCAGCTTAAGCATCCCATGCAGCTCACTAACAGCTTTGTTCATCCCTTGCATGTTATAATTCAAGATGAACTGATCATAAGACTCCGGCAAGGAAGCCAGGATGGTATCAATTGCCAATTCCTGTGAAATGGGTGACCCGAGATGGGCTAAAGAATCTAAATAGCCCTTCATCTTGAGCACGTGAGCGCTCACAGATGTCCTAGTCCCCATTTTCCAGGAATGGAATGCCTTATTCATCAGGTACCTTTCCTGACGTGCCTGCTCCTGAAACATCTCATTTAGAGTTGTCATCATAGCAAAGGCCTCATGGTCCATAAACTGTTTTTGCAGTTCGGGGACCATTTATGCCAACATAAGGCAAGTAACATCCCGGTTATCCCTCACATGCACCCCGTATTCCTCCAGCTGAGCAGCTGGTGGATTACGCCCAGTAGGTGCGGCTGGTACAGGCCTTTCCAATACATATTCCTTAGACTCATGTCTTAGAACTATCCGTAAGTTCCTAGACCAGTCCAGGAAATTAGGACCAGAAAGATTGTCCTTCTCAAGGATAGTGCGCAGTGATAAAGTGTTATTCGATGCCATTGATTACTACACAAAAAAATAATTGAGTGTTAATAAAGGACATAACAAATTTTTCCCATAAAATAATTAATAATGAATCATGTTATTAATTAATCCGAGTTGTTGGGCTCAAGGGCCCAGATCCATATTATATCAAGATATAGCCAGATGAGGGCCTGGAACAACTATACCCCAATTTTTAGGTAGGAACGCCGTCCAATCCCATCCTAAGGACTCTCGGTTTGATGGGTCTGTTGGCACTTACCCATCTGTGCTTAGGGCCAGGAACATCCTACTTCCCACACTAAGTCAAAACCTCCATCCAAGTGTTAGATTAACCAATACTCCAACCCAATACAAAATGACGATACTCCAGTGCATCCAACGAGGGTTGGTCTACAACTGGCCTATCCCCACTTCGAGTAGGTTATGAATGAGGGAAGCACTTTTAAGAGACTTAGTAATTACCATTTGGTTATTTGATTTAATTAATAACGGCTTAGATGCAAAAGCGAGTGAAAAAGGGTTTGTACATATATTCGCACATGCAAATAAATACCGCATAATTAAATTAAAGAATGGAATGCAACGGGCCAAAATTTACATCCTAATATCATTCTAGTAAACCTATACTAGAACAGCATCAGGTGGGCCGCCTCCTATTCCTTCTGGGCTCGCCAATCCAATCGGCTCCTTGCTTACATAATTTCAGAATATACATATATAATAAAATTACATACAAGGCAAACGACACGCAGGTCGTAAAAACCAAAAAAGAATATTACAACCCAACATAAATTAGGCCCATTTACATCCATCCACATATTCAATCATACATGTAAACCAATACATCATGTAATTTATAAGCATGTTAAATGCATGAATTAATCCGATTTCATTTGTCCATAGCCATTATTTTGAAATCGCCAAATTTTGGCCAATCATGGTTCTAAACCCGTGCGGGCTTTGGGCCTCCAACCCAGGCAAAATTGCTCCCAATCCAATTGGTAAACCATGAATTCCACAATTAGCCGTCCGGGTAATCCTGCCGAGAAAACCCGAACCAATTTCAATTAACCGTATTAATTTCCAAAATTAATATCGCATGAACGAAAAATAAATTCCATTCATAAAACACGCGCATAAAAATTACCAAAATTTAAACACGCAAAATTTTAAAACCAATTAAAATTTTAAAATCCAGCCCGGCCTAAAAAATCCCGCCAAATCCAAAAACGGGCCCGGCCAACCGCGCGGGGAGGCAGTAGCCCCGCAGCAACTGCTGCGGCCGGCAGCAGGCTGCTGCCCCCCTTTTTTTTCATCATGCATAAGAAAAGAAATAAATACACCAAGAATAAAATCAATTTGCATAAAATAAAATTCAAGGTGCATAAAAATAAATTCAACATGCATAACAAAATAAACAAATTGAAACATACACATATAACCTAATATGCATAAACCATTTCAATCAAACAAATGGGGAAAAATATAAAACCCCAAAACTGAAAGAATTCCGATCCATAAAACACCAATTTTAAAACACGGGATCCACCAAGTTAAAGATTTCCATGGATCAAAAGCCCGCTCTGATACCACTGCTGGGATTCATCACGGGAAACCGACCGACAAAAGTATGGAAACACGCGTCGATTTCCTCGAATCCGGGTCCCGGGAGCTTAAGTAGTGAAAATCAAAAACAAAACACAAAGGAGGAGTATAAATGTCTTACCAAGATATCTCGTAAGAGATAGAAGAAGACTGCAGAAATCAAGTATAGATTTCCTCCACCGATGCGTACACGAACGGCTCTCGGACTGAAACCCGTGCTAGCCACTCGGAAAATTCAAGAAGAGAGGGAGAGAGCAATTTTGGGCAGCCAAGAGTACTTGTTAGAGTGAATTGGTAGAATCAAATTTTCCCTTATATATCTTACCAAAGAAGAAGGCAAAATATCCAAGAAAGCAAAGTCCCACTTTGCTTACCAAAAAGTCAACCATGACTCACCAATTCACTCATCACATTTTGTCTCAAAATGAGTCATCTTCCTTGCCACATCACATGTAGAATTCGGCCAAGAGGTGATCAAAAGGATGGGATATTTTTCTCATTTGTCTTTAATCATAATGACCAAGAATATCCAAGTTAGTAAAGTCCAACTTTGCTAACCAAAAGTCCACCATGACTCACCCATTTGATCATTACCTTTTGTCCAACAATGACTCACTCTTCTCATCTTAAATACTCATCATTCTTGCCTTAAAATCCACCATGAATTTCGGCCAAGACATGATGAAGAAGTGAGCTTACCATTTCAAGCCCTAGCCCACTTGAATTCTTTGGTTTTTATTTGATTTCAAATAACATTTAATTCAACATGTATGTAAGTATATTTTACCATATAATATGTTACATACATCTAAATTAAAATTAATTTGACACATCAAATTCATCAAGGAATTAAATTAGATACATATAAGTTGAGATACATGTAAACCTATACATGCATAAATATTTCCACCTAGGAAATAATCTCATAAATTAATTCATTGAATTAATTAAGAGAATGCCAAAATAAATATCAATTATATTCTTTTGATCAATCTAATTGATCTATAATATAATTAATAAATCTCTCTCTCTTCAAACGTGTATACTCCAAGTACACACTTAATCCGACTAGTTAAAGTCCAGACGTTCAATGTGTACGATCCAATGGGCCCGTCTTTATGTTGGCAGTGGGCCAAGGCCCACAGACTGCAGGCGGGCTCTAGCAAGCCACTGCAGCCCCCAATTAAGACGGAGATAGCAATCAAACTGTCACTGTAACCCTATAGTTGAACTTGTATGTCCCATGTCACTGATATCGGTGTCCAACACAGAGGCATGGTTGATCACCCTCTATATGTGTCCGGACATTACTTGATCCCGAATGAACTGATGCTCACAAACAAGATCTAATCTTGTTTAGGTGTGGCCACACTCTTATCAGTAACATTCATCAAGAGGCCAGTGATATCGTCTCAGTAAAGTACTAAGTGACATTCCCTTTTGCATATCCATAGTACTGCCATACTCACTGACACACCCGAATGTACCCATACTTGGCACCCTTTTACAGGCTCGTTAGGCGTACACCAAAGTGTGCCACTTCATATGCAGCACCATCATATGGTCCGGTCAAAGGACTTATGCAAGTACTACGTGAGAATCATTTGTGATACTATACCATGTAGATTCCTGTTAAGTGGATCAATCCAGTACCATGCCCCTTTTTGCATATACCCATTAACCTGGTTGACATTCCATGTTCTATGACCGGTAAGACACCGCCATACAAGCAGGCTAATTATAGTCTTTAGTTCCATTCATTCCCATGATTGGAACTGACTACGGATGACTTTATGGCCATATCGTTTTCCCTATCCATAGTCTTATTGCCTAGTGCATGACACTTGACAACATGGATATGAATATGTCCATTGGATACTCTATTTAAAATATAGCACAAGACATATAGTAAATAGATTAATGCCTTTATTTCCTGATCATGATGTACACATTGTAGCTCTTGAAGTACTATCTTTCTTTGAAAAGATAAAGTAGCCGTTGGAGAGATTCATGTTAGCTCTTGAAGTAATATCCATCTTCTTTTAATCATTTGATCTCCTGGTGCTTTTTGTTGAGCTCTGTAAGCTTCTGATTACAAGACTTGTTTACATCCTTCTTTGTTGTAGCCTTGTCTTTATCATAATCATAAATTACTTGACAGTTGATTACAAAATAATTTGTAATAATATTAAGATAAGTATGATTTTACTTTTTATCTTATATATCAACTTTTCACATAGTTGTCATCATTGAAACATGATTCAACATTATTTATTATAGTTTTTTTGCATTTATTTGTGAATATGTATTTGATTAGTGAAATGTTAAGGTTAGGGTCAACATATATAAAAACCTATACTTTTATTTATTATAGTTCTTTGGTGTTGTTTTAGTACAATGTATCATATATTCAACCCCAAAAAATGAATATTAGGGTTAGGGACAACATTTTTTTTAACGGTAAGTCATATTTTATGTGTTCCTAGTCTCTCAAATGTTTTTTTTGTTATTTGGAATTTATTTATGCAGTGTGGTCCATACATATATATTTGTGTTCATTGATATTAAGGGAAGGGTTCAAAGAGTTAAAAACAAAAAACAACACATATTGAAGAAAAAAAATATAATTTTTCCATTATTCAAAATACAATAAAACTTCTATAAATGAATATCCTTGGGACTAGAAAAAATTATTATTTTATAGAATGTTAATAATTGATCAATAAATAAATATTTATTAATTTAGAGAATAATTATATATATATTGCAAATTATTTTCAACATTGCAAAATTCAATCTGAGGAATGTATGTCTGCTCTCAAACAAGAAATTGGTAACGTTTAAGGTATTCATGGATTAGAAGTTATTTCTAATTTATACTATAGAAATGTTATAAATGTTGAGCATATTTTGATTTATCCTGGTGAAATGGAAGCTTTAATGAAATTACCTATAAATGAAGAAATTATTCAAGAAGTGATGGATGTGCTAGTCGATGACAATTGAGATCCAGATTTACCACATGTTTCTCCAATAGAGACTTTGCTTATTGTAGAGACCTTGAAAAATTACTTGTTCGAACATGAGAAGAATTAATATACCTAATATGGTCTATGACCAATAAAAGTTTAAAGATGAAATTGAATTTAATGCACAAAAAAAGAAGAAACAAGTGATTATGGATAATGAAGAGAGAATAACATATTGATCATACAATGAATGTATAGAATCCGTAATCAGAATATATAAACAGACTTATAGTTTATGTTGTAGCAGAAACACATTTATGGAATGGATCTGATCTACACGAGAAACCGGATCGTTTTGGTTGCCTTTCCTATAAGTGTATGAATACACTGAGTACGGGCTATCTCCGTAAATTCTTCCGACGAACGAAGAAGTATATCGTGTTCTCTCTCTAGGGACGTTTTCCCCGGAACCAGAAAGGAATCTCTACGATTCTCTCATCATTAGGAAATAGAGAAACTTCTTCTCTATTTATAGTGGAAATCCCAACTTCTATCTATATATAGGGTCCGACCAAATTACACATTTGGTCCCTGTGATTTACACATAATTACAGTTTAGTCCCTACCATTCCAAATGTCATGGGCAGACCAAAAACCAACATCTCCCACTCGCACATGACAAGACACACTTTCATTGCGATTGAACACACATACTTCTTTCAATTCTTATTCGGCGAATTCACTCTACCAGTCAACGTAACGGTTAAACCTTTGAAGCTCTCCTTCATCGTTCCACCTTTAGCTTAACGTGACTTCCCCCTAGTCCATTTTCCATTATCACTAGTTTTCAACTCACTTTTGATCTCACAAAAACATTCATATACACTACATACCTTTTCCACGAAAAAGTATTGAGCTCGAGTGTTATATGATTACTAAGTGACATGTTACTGAAAATGTACTTCCTCTCTATAAATAACCTTCCACCATATATCTATTATTTATTTGATGGTCCTTATATGCTCATTCATTGCTAACGCAGCCTGGTTTGGGGTTCCAATCAAGATAAACAATGAGACATACCCTTCTTGTTATTTACAAAAGTCCATAAGGGTGAATTGAAACTTATAGTTTCATTTAGGTCTCACATTTGGAAAGTTGAGATCAATTTTCTTCTTTCCATCCCTTGGTCGGCTTTTACACATATTACTAAAATATGCCATAGTGTTAATCCACTTAGGACGTATGTGTTTATAAACACTATGCGAAAGCATTCAGTCTCTAAATGCAACTCATGCATCATTACCTCTAGTCCACATTTATGCCTTTCACAAGACAGCTTTCGGTATCAATGAAATTATGATATTACACATATCAGTTATGGAATTTTTCACATCTCCATCTATACTTTTACCTATGAACACACTGCTCATAGTAAAAGATTCATTTATGTGAGTAGATGTATTTTGTCAACATACTAAACTATACTCAGTAGCTCTATGTGTATCGCTTTAAATAGTGAATGAATTTGAACACAACAAATAACTCACATTCTATTCCAATAGACTTTACCAAATTTATTACAACAGTTCAAAAACAACATGTTCCTATAACCTACGAAGACCAAATTCCAAAATGTGTTTACTAAAAACACTTGGAGCTATTGGCTTCGTTAATGAATCTACAATCATATCTCCAGTTGGAACATGCACTAAACTTATTTCTCCCTGTGCTACTTTATCTTTAACAAAATGATATTTTATATCAATATGCTTGCTTTTTCCATGAAAACAAGGATTCTTGGAATAAGCTATCGATGCAGTGCTGTGGGAATAGATAGTCACATATTTCTTTTTAGGCAATAGATCCAAAAGATCTATGAAGTGTTTTAACCAAATCGTTTCTTGTACTGCAGCTGCTGCAGCTACATATTTCGACTCCATAGTCGATAATGCCATGCAAGTTTGTTTCTTGCTACACCATGAAATTACACCATTTCCTAGAGTGAAAATATACCCAGATGTGGACTTCCTCCAGTCTTTATCAGTTCCGTGATTAGCATCTGTGTATCCCTTTAACTGTAGATCCTTTCCTTGGTAACAAAAGGGAATAATTTGAAGTCCCCTTCAAATATCTCAATATCCTTTTCACTGCTGCCCAATGCTTCAAACCTGGATTAGCCTGATAACAGCTTGCGAGACCCATCGCAAAACCTATATCAGGTCATGTACAAATCATAGCGTACATCAAGCTACCAATTGCACACCTATAAGGAATTCTCTCCATCCTTTTAGTCTCTTCTAGAGTCGTGGGACACATACTTGCATTCAGCTCTATACCTTTTGCAATAGGGGTTGGATCGGGATCATAGTGAGCCATACCAAACCGTTCTAAGATCTTATTAATATATGTCTCTTGTGAAAGAGCCAATAATCTCTTAGATCGATCTCTTGAGATCTTAACCCTAAGGATGTAATTAGCTTCTCCTAGATCCTTTATCTCAAAGTTAGAAGACAACCAAGTCTTTACTTTCTTGAGTAATGAAGTGTCATTTCCTGCTAACAAAATATCATCAATGTATGATGTTAGAATGACAAACTTCCCTCCGTTTTCATGCTTAATGCAGAAACATGAGTCTACATTAATCACCTTAAATTACATTGATATAATCGCTTCATGGAAATGAAAATACCATTGCCTTGAAGACTGCTTAGGGCCATAAATTGATCTTTTCAACTTACAAACCTTATGTTCTTAACCTTGGACAATGAAACCTTCAGGTTAAACCATATAGATTTCTTCATTTAGTTCACCATTTAAGAACATAGTCTTTACATCCATTTGATGTAATTCAACGTCCATACATGCTACAAAAGCAAGTACTATTCTTATAGATGCAAAACGGATAACAGGTGAAAAAGTCTCCTGATAGTCAATTCCTTCCTGTTGTGTAAACCCCTTCGCAACCAGCCGACTCTTAGTCTGGATAGGTTTCCCATCCACTGATCACTTAATAGTATGTACCCATTTATTCTCAATGACTTTACGCCCTTTGGGTAGATCAACTACTTCCCAAACTTTGTTGATCCTCATTGACTCCATCTCACTTTCCATTGCTTTTATCCATTCTTCCTTTGCTGGAGATTCCAATATCTCTTTTATGTTAGTTTGAATGTCTTCAATTTGAGCTACGATCGAGAAAACTTCGCTATCAACTAAATGACGGCGTCATGGAATATTTCCCCTCTTTGATCGCCTTAGAGGTTCTGCTTCTTGATAAACAAATCTCATATATTCATCAAGATTTTGGACAGAACTCCTACTGGGATCACTCCCACTAGGATCGCTCCCACTAGGATCTATATCCATATTCACACTTGAATTTGGAACAAGACTCCCACTCAAATCAAGACCATTCAAGTCAGGGTTAGGATTAGTCAAATCTGCTTGTGCAGGTTGAAAAACATCATTCTCTTCCCTTTCCCTTACGTCTTCAACTTCATTCCTCCCACTCGAATTGAGTGATCCTAAAGTTTTAGACTCTTGAGTTTAAAAGAAAGTGAATTCCTTATCCACCTCTCCTAGCTTAGGAAATTCATTCTCTAAGAATGTGACATCTCGTGATTCAAATTCTGTTATTTGACCATTCTCATTCTCTCCCACTAGAACATATCCTTTGGAGAGATCAGGATATCTTATAAAGATACCTTTCTTGCCTCTTGGGCCTAGCTTGCCATGCTTGCTAGATGTATCATGAACATAGGTAGCACATCCCCATGGTCGTAAATGGTTCAAATTGGGCTTGTGGCTCATCCACAATTCATAAGGCATGGTTTCAATGGACTTAGAAGGTACTCTATTGAGTACATATGTGGCAGTCAATAGTGCGTCTCCCCAAAAGGAGATAGGAAAATTACCTTCAGCCATCATAGACCTTACCATCTCTAAGAAGGTTTGATTTCTTCTTTCTGCTACTCCATTTTGTTGTGGAGTCCTAGGTATTGTCAACTAATGTTCAATACCTTTTTCATCACATAAAACTTTAAATTCCTTGGAGAGGTACTCTCTTCCCCGATTGGTCCTTAAAGCTTTGATTCTCTTCTCTAATTGATTTTCAACTAAAGCCATAAATCATTTGAAACATGCTAATGAGTCAGATTTATGTGCAATCAAATAGACATAACCATACCTTTTATAGTCGTCTATGAATGTAATGAAAAAGTACACACCATGGCTTGCCCGAACATTCTTTGGGCCACAGATGTCAGAATGGATTAGTTGCAATGGTTGGTTAGCTTGCGTAGCTTTACCAAATGGTTTTCTTGTCATCTTTCCCTTTAAGCAGCTTTCACAAGTTGGGAGATCTAATTTCGATAAATCAGCCAACAAACCTGCTTTAGCTAATCGTACTAAATGATGTTGACCAATGTGACTAAGTCTCGCATGCCACATTTTTGAAGTGCTAACATTATCCATAATTGAGTTAACATTAAAAGAAAAGCTATTATTACACAAATAATTTGGATCGAGATCCAATACAATAAAACCATTCATTAAATATCCACCACCAAAGTAAATATTCAAAAAGAGACTGAAATTGTTTAATTCAAAAGACAACAGGAATCCCAAATTCATTAGGGCAGAAACAGATATCAAGTTCCTTTGTATCCCAGGAGCATAGAGGACATCTTCAAGAAATAGTGGGCGACCACCATTCAAGACCAGCTGACAATAGCCAATCCCTAAGACTTCCTCCCTTGAATTATCTCCCACGTATATCCATTTTGTTCCTCTTGGAACACTTCGGAACTCTACAAAGGAATCACGATCCTTTGTTACATGGTCTGTGGCTCCTGAGTCTATAATCCACAAAAGATAAGATTAAGTTAGGAAAACAGAACTTGAAACATATGTATAACACTTATACAATTCGGTAACATTTACCTTAGGAGCTTTGCAGTCTCTTGTAAAATGCCCCTTCTGTCTGCAATTATTACATCTCACTCTAGAAATGTTAACCTATTTCTTGCCCTTCTTTTGAACTGGAACACTGCCCGCCGTTCCCTTAGCCCTCTTCTTAAAGAACCTCTTGTTTTTGCCCTTAGACTTCGGACCAGAACTTGAACCTACCATGTGAACTTCAAATCTCACATGGAGAGAAGCCAAAATGTCCTCTTCTAGTTCAAGATGACGAACTGCATCGTCAAAGTTCTTAATATCGTTGGAATGGTTAGGTGCAACTTCATATGCTCCTACCCTTTCGGCAGAGAATGTATCACAGCTTGAACCTTCTGTTCTTCGGTCAACTTATGACCAGCATCATGAAGCTCCGTGATCATGTTGGACATTTCCCTTAAATGCCTCTTCATTGTATGGTCAGCTCTCTTCTTATAAGTATCAAACTTGATACTCAAAGAATGGAGTTTTGTTAAGGAGACACCTCTAAAATTCTCCTTGAGAGCATCCCACAGTTCTTTACCTGTGGTGTAAACGCGAAACCTTTTCGTGATGTCATCATCCATTGCACTAAGCATGATGATGCGGGCAGTAGAGTTTTTCCTTTTCCAGATTTGATAAGTCTCAAGGTCCCTTCTGGCTTGTGCGGTGGTACCCTCTTCAGGAGGAACCATTATTCTCTCCAAAGTGTCAAGAGCCTCTTGCTCTTCAATTATGTATGGGACTTTCATCGCCCAGACCTCATAATTGTCACCGTTCAAGCATAGGTCCTATTCAATTCAACTATAATTGACTTGGAAGCAGCCATTGAAAACTATAAAGACGAAGTAGCACAAACAAGTAAGCGATACACCATATTTATTATAAGATCATTTAAAGCTAAAAATAGTGTTTGGTTCACATAAAATCGAACACTATGCGCAATGCACAGAGTCACCATTTATACGGGCTAATACAAACACTATGTTAGGTTTGAATTTCCAATAATAAATATTTCTATTGGTTATGTTTCAGACTACTGATTTATTTAGAAATCTATACTTTTTCAAGTATAAAGCAAATGATTATATAACACTTAGCTATAAAAATCAAAACAAATAAATTTGAAGAACTGAAACAATTAACCAAAGTAGAAATGCTTAACAAATAAACATTTTTATTATTTCATAAAATATCCAACAGAAAAAAAATACAACCACTTAAAAATTTAGCACGAAACTAATTCAATACACAATTGAACAACGAAATCAGCAACAAAAAAATCATTTGGAAATAGAAGAACTCAATCATCATTTCCAGCCCAATAGTCCATACCATGGTAACCTTCTGGAGTCATCGGATCATCCTCGACACTAGTGTCGATCTCATTCTCTTCCTCTAGGTCAACAATCTCAATTTCTTTAGAGGTGACCGGGATCGTCTTTATGAACTGATAGTAGAGATCATGAGGCATGTTCTCAACACCCTCAAAAACAATATCCAAATAAGGTCGACGAACCAATTTATTACTTCTAAGTAACATAGTTCTAGGATTATGAGACAGTTTGGCTCCAGTTTCAGCCAATTGTAATACAAACACTTTGCATTGGTACTCATATTCCTTTTTAGGAACTAATCCTTCAATGGAGACCACGGCCACGTCAAATATAGGGTTTTCACCAAACCAGAATTTCTTAAAATGCTTTCCACGAAAAGCCTTTTTAGCAAATTTTAACATTTTTAATTGATCAGTTCCAGAGGAAAATCCTCCTTTCCAGACAAGCTCTTGGATTTCCCGATTTAACGCGTTAAACCGCTCCATAACTCCAACAATATCCCCTTCCTCCAACGGAGGATACTGTTTAGAGAAAAGCTCATCTTCAAGTTTTTGTATTGTCCTCGTCTCCTCTTGAAACTAGATTATTTTCGTCGTTTTTACGAAGGTTGCCATTTCTATAACATATATAGAAATAACAAAAACTTGTTAATGATCAACCAAAATTCAGTATATAAATACATGATAAATATACTGAATTTTCTTGAATTTATTAAACATAAATTAAGCATTTATACACAATAAATACTAGTAAATTTAGTTTAAAATATCAGATGAATTCCAAAAATTCATCAAAATATACCAAAAATTCAAGAAAAATGTAAATTTTAATTCTGGAAAAAATTTAACAAAAATTGGATGCTGGAAACGCCCGCACGCACTGCCTGAAAGTGGGCCACGCGCGGACACTTGCCTTCATGTGCTCCAAAGGTTTTGCTGACTCACGTGACATGTGGCAACAAGTGATTCAAGCTGACATAGCACACCTGCCACGTGTCATCACCTTATTGGATCAACTGATGATGTGGTTGATGATGTGGCATGATGACGTGGCAACTGCCCTGCCACGTGTCATCACCGTATTGGTTCAATGTGATGATGTGGCATATGACGTGTCATGGTGACGTGGCACATTCACAAATGTCTTGCCATGTGTCATGACGCTATTGGTCCACGTGTCAAACACATGGCATTTGACCGTTCAAAAACGGTTGACTTGGTACACGTGGCAACATATGATTGGTCAGACTTTTCAACCGTCAGAAAATTCGTCCAATTGCGATTTGACATGTGTCCCCTTATCCACAATTCTCCCAACCATTGCGCGGCCAATTCCAGCCGCAGTAGTGGGGCGTGAGGTCCACACACCGCCTTATGGGTCTCCGTTGGCCGTGAAATTTGAGATTCCGACTCGATTTTTCGTGTTGATTTCAGTTAGATTTTCAAAATTCTGACAAAAAAATTTTGACACTTTGTACTGTTGGATCAAATACGGTATCATTTTAACACGGATAACAATGCAAATCCGTATCAAAACGAAGAAAAACGAATCCAAATGAATAAAAAAACATATTCTTATTCATGGAACATCAGAGATCAAGATTTACGGAATCATTTTGACACGGATACCAATATAAATCCGTATCAAAACGAACAAATATGTATTTAAACTAATAAATACACATTCAAACGAACAAAAGTTATTCTAATTCACAGAATTCCAGAAATCAAGATTTGAACACATCAATTATTCATGGAATACCAGAAAACTAGATTTGAACACATCAATCTATAAACCTTTTGCCTCTGATACCAATGAAAACTTAATTAACTAATCCGTAAACAAAAAACAAGGACTAACCAGTATATCTTGCGGAAATCTCATTTACGGAACTTTCGAGTACCACAGGTTAGATCGTCCTGGTTGCCTTTCCCACGTATGCAGTATTACACAGGATACGGGCTATCTCCGTGAGTTCTACCGAAGAACAAAGACAGAAAGTGTCTGTTCGGGAAATTATCAAAACGGATTCGATTTTCTGGTTATGAATATTACATATCCCAAAAGTCCCCAAAACTAATCTGGATTGGGGTATTTATAGAGTTAGGAAGTAACCACTGTTAACTCCCATAACTTCCTTCATGTTTATCCATTTCGACCAAATTACACATTTGGTCCCTGTAACTTATCACATATTACAGTTCAGTCCCTGCCAATCTAACAAATTCATGGGCAGACCGAAAACCAACAGATACATATTTTAGGAAATAATAAAATTTGAAGATAGAAAAAATCTAGAAAATGCTTTATTATGAATTATATCTGTAATTTTTTTAATGTATTTAATGAATTATTATTTCATATTTCCAATGAGCCTTAAAGAATTTTTTAAAAATTATTATCTTATGCATTTAGTAAAATCATTATTTTAACTCATTAGTTGAAGTCGAGACCGGAAAAAATTATTATTTTATCGATGTTATTAATTTATCGAACATTCATTTATCAAAATTTAGTTGTATATGTATATAAGTTTAGGAAAAGATAGAAAATTGGAGTTTGAAATCATTAAAAGAAAAGGCAGATCCTATGTTTGAAATCTGCCATAATTGATGTTAAAAAGAAAGAATACGTTTCCCACTGAAGCTTTGAATTCATAATATTTGGAGATATTTCAACAACGATACCTTTCAAAGAGAAAGAGTGGCCTCTTTGTCTCCATTATGGGAAACCATATTTGACTACTGAATCGATCACCAACACACACTTCTTATCATCATAATTTTACACCAACTTAAAACATCATTTTTTTTCCAACTTTCACAACTTTAACAAAATCCATAATTGGTTAAAACCAACTGCTGGAGAGTACCATCATCCAAATAAATTAAAACAAAAAAATATACCAAATATACATATGTTTTTATAAACTATTAAGCATCCTTTTTGAGGTAATAATGTTCGGAATTTAGTTACACTTAAAATTTATCATCATTTTCTGTAAATGTATTTTGTCGGAGTTAAATCTGAATCTTCTCTCACAAAATCAATCTACGTTGACATAGATAAAAAATTATATTAAAAATATAGTCTTTAACAATTATCCCATTTTGGTAACCATCAATTCAATCTACAACAGTTGGAGTGTATTTTCATTTTTCATAATTGATAGTTAGCTAATTATAATCCTCATGGCCTTATCATAATCACCATCATCATCATCTCAAACTATAATTTATTATTTTTGTCCGAAAGTAAGTGCCTTTGTTTTTATTAAACTTGTGTTTCATTTCCCACGTACATATATTTTCAAGATTTTTTAGTTTATTTTATAAATTTTCCTTCCTATATCACTCCGAAGGGCTTGAAACAGATCTAAATATAAAAGACATTCAACATGAATTATTTACAATACAAAAGACTTTCTATATAAAAGCAATAAATATTTTTAAAAACTACATAATTAGTACATAAAAGATAAATATTAAAAGTGCGACAAAATATAAATTATAATAATAGTTTCTCTTTCCAACTGGTATTGTCTTTTTAATCTCACCCAAAAATCTCTACTTTTCTCTCTTCTTTTATATAATTAAAAACTAATTTCTTCATTTATCTTTATATCCGTTCATTTTTTCATCATTCCATTTTAGAAAGTTTTTTGGTTTTTTTTTTCTCTTCGAAATAATATCCATATCTTTTTTTTTTTTAATCTTCGTTTTTGGCACCAATATTGCACAAAATATGCAAATATTATGTGTATACTGCTTCTATACTAATATTATACTCATTTTCTCTTTATTTTGTACATATATCCTTTTTTTATGCTTATATCGTGCTGATTTTATATTGCGATTATACTGATTATATGCTATGAAAGTGATATATATATTTTCATTTTTGTTTTTGGCACTAATATTGTACATAGTCTGTAAATACTTTTTTTTTTTGTAAATATATCGCTTTTATATTAATTTTATAGCGATATCATATTGATTGTATACTATGAAAATGAAATTAATATACAATTGCAATATAAAACCAGTATAGAAGCGACACATGTGCAAAAAGATAGAGAAAAGTGGTATAAAAACAATATAAAAAAAAAAGTATTTGCAGATTGTGTCTAATAATAGTGCAAACAACAAAGATAAAAAAAAAAGAAAAAAAATATATATAGATATGAATTTCATTTGAAAGAGGAAAAAAAAAAAAAAGAAAAAAACTTTTGAAAACTAAATGACAAAAAAAAAAATGAATGGATATAAAGATAAATGAAAAAGAAAAAGTTAATTATAAAAGAGAATGGAGAAAAAGTAGAGATAAGGGAGAAAAAAATCTTTAAAGAGACGAAGAGATAAAAAGCTAGGAGGGAAATCTCATAAATGTAATTTGTAAAAGATATTTACTCTAATAAACTCAGCAATATAATTCTCAAAAATGTAATAGTAGTATTATTATTATTATTGGGTTTACTATTTTGTATTTATTTATTGAAAGTGAGATTTAATTGGTAATTATCTCAAAAATGTAATTACTATTTGCATGTATAAGCCGAATGGTAACATGAATAAAGGCCTAGTACCCGACCCATTGAGTATTTAAATCACAATTCATAAGGAATACTTCACCCAATCAACTAGTAACAGTTTCCAACTGATACTCTATAAAAAGCCTTGGCTTCCCTTCACTTACGGTATGTAATCATTATTGTTTCAGTCTTATCTCTGGCTGCCTTTTCTCTTTAAGACATGGACATAGTCAGAGTTCATGTAAAGGACTATTCCTAGCACAGATTTGGTGACTGGAACAGTACCTTATAATTGATTACCTTATCAAATACTAATTATCAAATCTTGACACATCATTTTAATATCTAATAAGAGATTTCAAAACTAATAAATGAGTAATTCTTTATCATGATAATATTTTTTTACTAATAATATTACAATACAATTAGTATATATGTACTAAAGTTCTACTTCTACTTCTACCTCAACCCTAGCAGTTAAAATGATATTTCCTAACGAAATCAACGGAGACAATTTCCTTATAACTCATGAGTGGCCCCAAGTTGACTATAGCTACCACATTAGTTGGTTAATGGTTTATCTCTAAAATTAATATTTCATTTCTTTGTACCGTAATTAGGTGGCAACATATTTTGACGACTTTAAGTTGATAAGTCTTTCCCATAGTTATCTATAGCAATATCACTAAAAAAAAAAGATTTGACAGGATTAAAATTCATTTAATAATAATATTTAAAAACTGCTGTCATATATATATTAACGGCAATAAAATTCTATCATTAAATATATACGGTTATAATTTTATAGCAGTAACATGTAACAATTTTTTTGTTGTTATTTAAAACTAGAACAACCTTATACTTTTGCTAGTAAAAGTTTTTGGTAGTAAATCTTTCTTTTTTAAAAGTGAATAAGTTATTTTTTAAAAGTGAATAAGTTAATTTTTTAATTTTTTTTTTTTAAGAAAAAAAGGGTGAATTAATTTTGAATTATAGATCTATGTTTGTAAGAGGACAAAATCTAATTATAAAAAATTACTAATACGACAAGACAACTATAAAAACATTATCAATAACCTGAGTACAAAACCAAATGAACACATTTTGATAAATACGCAATTGTTATTGTTTAAAGTGGTTAGGTTTAATATATATATGTATATATATATATATATATAGATTGAAGATTAAGACATAAGAAATCACTTTCAAAGTTGGATTGAAAAATGGGAATACAAGACTTTGGGTGTCGTTTTCAATTCATTAGCTGCTATGGGCATCCACTAAGTTTCGTTGCGTCTAATTGCTTTGACATGTGTCCATTCACCTTATAAATTATATACATTGACGATCTTTCACTTTTCTTTTCACCTGTTATTAATTATTGGGATAAGATGTGAATTTTGCTTTAAAGTTATTGGACAACTTCAATTTTATTCTTTCCGTATAAAATGGTTCAATTTTATCATTTCTTACAAAATTCCGCCGCTGATTTTTATTGTTATTTATTCAAAAATGGGTAAAATTAAAGTAAATTCTCTATCATCTTGAACTAAAACTTTTATCATAAAATCATTCTAATATTAATTCTAAATTAACCCTCATCCCTAGATAAGATCACATAGTTTTTCACTATTCTTACATTCATTCTTTTTTTTAATAATTTATATATGTGTAAAATCTAAAATATGCTTCAAATTGATTGCTAACAAAGGTGATTTCACTAATTAACTTACATTAGAGATGAAGTTGGAGCTATTATGTATACAATATTTTTTAACTTGGAGAGAATCCAAGGTATCTGACATACTTCAAAATTGATTAATCGAATTATTCGTTGATGCTTTATCCTTAAACGATAAGATCTTATGTATTCTTTCTAGTCATAGTGTTACCAGTAACATATCATTGTTAGAATTAACTATTAAGTATAATTAGGAACCAAACTTTTTTTTGTTAGTTTGTATATACTAGAGCTGGATTCCGTTCGTAATTTTTGTTAATAATCAAAATAGGCAAAAGCCAAAGTCAAAATTGGATGCTACTCATTTTGTATATAAGGCAATCCAATTGCCATATTCTTAATATAATGAAGAATTTATTCTCCATTTACTTACTGATTTCATAATCCCTTCACGGTATCAGAGCGGATTTTGATCCTGCTTTTCTGAATAATCTCCTTCTTCATAATTTCTTTTCTATTTCATCTTTTGTAATTCTCTTTCACCATGGTGAAGATCATCAAGCTCTTCAAATCACTACTAATGATAGAAGTTCTTCCGACGAGGAAGTTGAAACTAATTACTAAGATTTTGCATGAAGCAAATCGGAATCAGGATCTTCTATTGATAATCCTAGATTATGTTTGGTTAACGTATCCTTAATAGCTAAGAATTATTTTACCTAGAAGCATGGAACTTTCGTCATTGATTGCTAAAGGAAAAGTTGATTTCGTTCTTCGAGATGATATCAAACTAGGTTTAAAATCTATAGCATATGGTTGCTAGAAACAGATTGATTGTATAGTTGCTTCATGGCTTCTCAATGCAATTTCGAAGGATCTAGTGAAGAATTTTGTTTTTACCTACTTCAACAAAGAAGCTGTGCTCAATTTGGAACAAAGGTTTGGATCCAGCTATGAGCGGACAACGTTTTAGCGACGCGGCAAAGCATGTCGTGTGGTCTTTTTATTTATTAAGGAAATTCTTTTTGAGAATTAATGTTCATAAAAGATTCGAGAAGTAAATCTAAAGAATGTATAGGAATTGCCATCCGGATAAGGTCAATTGAGAAATTTAGGTACAGCCGAAACCAAATGAGGACCGCTATATCTTCTAGAGAACTAAGTTCGAATGAGTCACTTACTCATTATCTAATTGAAATAAAACAGAACATTCAATCCATTGAATTTTATAAGTTAAGGTTAATTTTATTTTAATCAAACGATGCAAATGGAATAAATATGTATAATAAATAAATTAATTATTACAACCCGAATCAAACAAATACTATCCTAAGGGGTACATTCGTATAAAAAATGGATTAGGGGTACAATCGCCTATAATACACGAGAATCTAGGAAATGAAAAGCCTAAACATTTATTTAAACCTGTAAAACAAAGGTTAGAGTACTAATAATCACATTTTGAACTAAAAAATGACAAAAAGGGATAATAACAGGTTCGGGGGTCATGCCTTTAGGGAGGATAGTCAGAGAAATCTAGTAGATTTACCAGAATAGACCTGGAAAATATCTTGAAACGTTCCTGTGAAGATTTTTGAGAAAACTGTTTTTCCTATTAATTATTCAACATGGTAAAGAGAGTTGGTTTTCAAAAGACCAAGTCTCTATCATTGATTTGCTATAAATATAACTTCTGGAAATTGAATCTAAGGTCAGATATCATGAAATGCTTGTAAAATAGATTTTCATGGCTCTATTCCGAGGCAACATCCGTGTTGTTGTGGGATGACATTCGTACGACGATAGATGAGAACCGCTCGGTTCTAACAACAATCGCACCAATGTTGCTTCTGGTTCAAAATCTTAGTTCATCTTTTAGCTTGGTTCTTGGCAATTTCTGGTTTTAGACAACCATGCGGTTGTTGTATGCAGACAGAACCTAGAAATTCTTAGGAATGAAATAAGGCAAAAATGATGCGAATGATGCTCCAAATTAAGTCAAAAAAGAGATATATGCTTGGTTTCTTAAAAATATACCTTTGTAGTACGAATCCACGGTCTTAGATGTCGAAAATCAACTAAAGTGCTCCAATTCTTTAAAATCCAACTTTGAACTCTAAACTCCAAAAACTCAGAATTTTGCTTTGTAGTTAGGGATTTAGTGATTCAATTCATCTCTAAACCTATTATTGATCTTAGTGAAGTGTTTTCCTAAGATTTCGAACATATTTTAGCCTTAAAACTTAAAAATTATAAAAAGAAAAAGCTAAGAACTCTCACCTTTCTCCCCTCCTCTCTCTTTCTCACCTTATCTCTATAGAATAAGATTATTTTCCTTCCCCAGTGATTCAAGAATTTTATCCTTATTTATGGCTCTTTCTAAAATCTCCCCTAACCTACAACCGTACAAGACCCCAAGGCATTAGTGGTTTTGAGATTTTGTCTCTAATGTTCAGCTAATTTGATCATGATCCATACAAATATTAGGTATAACTGTATGATTGTTGTTCAACAACTGCACAAATATCACCATGGTCGTATGGTTGTTGTCTAAAAACAGCTAAAAAAATTTTTTGAGGCATAAAGTTCAATGACGTGAAGCTTCGACCTTCAGTTGATCTAGACTCCTAAAACCGTAGAAACCAATTTTATTCAATTGAAGAAACTGTAGGCTGAAATTGAAAATTTGTTGCCTTTGCCTTCTTACGCTTGTGATGTTGTTAATACGTGCACTTGTAATGTTGCAAAGAAAATTAAAGATATGAACAATGCTGCTGAACTAGTTCAATTTTTCATGTGGAGAAATGACACTCATGAGGCAATTAGGAATCAATTGCTCTTATTTGATCCTTTGCCTAATGTTGATAAGGCCTATTCACTTGTTCTGCAACTTGAAACATAGAGAGAAGTAGTTATTGACAAATATATGGAAATTGCTAGTTAGACTTTTGTTCATTGTCATACTCATGGTTTCGAATTCGGATTATATTCTAGTTCTGAAGCTGCTTATGGATCTAGATTTTTAATTGATCATAGTACGAAAAAGGACTTTGTAAAAAATCTGGTCATCCTCATGACACATGTTTTAAGCTTTATAAAACACTTGGGTGGTATACGAGTATAACTAAAATGAAGTTTGAAGCTAATGTTGTTCAAAGTGTTGTTTGTCCACTTGATTTCATACCATATACACTTGATCATCTTACAACTAGTTCACATGAAGCATTTATGGCTCGTATGATACAATAAGAAGTTCAAAGTATATGAATGGCAAGGCTAAGGTGACTAATGATTTTGGAGATTTTACTGGCTTTTGTGGTGCAATAGGTAAGCAAATTCCTATTTCTCCTTTTTATATCCATTGGATCATTGATTCAAGAGCTACATCACATATATGTAGCAACTTATCTCTTTTCCATCTACAAGAAAATTAGAGAGACCTCGATCTATATTTTTACCTGATAGATCAACAAGGCAAATAACCATGACATGACTGTGCATTATATTAATGCTTTTCAACTACAAAATGTTCTATTTGTTCTAACAATTACACATAATTTGCTCTACGTTGGACAATTAACTACAGGCACCACTATCAAAGTTCTTTTCTACATTGATTTTTGTGTTTTGCAAGACCATTTGAGTAACCGATTGCTGTCTATTAGCTTTTATCAGGATTGTTTATACATACTGAATAGAGAGTCCTTTCATTTTGCTACTCTTACTAAGTATAGTTTTTTTATTGCAAATAAAAATGTTAGTGCAGTTGCAGCATACGCTAGAACAATTAGCAAAGATGATTTGTTATGGCATAAAAGGTTATGCCGTCCCTCTTTTAGTACTATGTCCCATTTAATTTTTGACAATTTTCATACTAAATGACTTGTATCTAATCGTGTTATTTGTTAAACATCGAAACAAACTTGGTTGCCTTTTCCTTCTAGTATTATAACTAGTCAAGTTGCTTTTGAATCTTTACATGCTGATATTTAGGGACCTTATCAGAAATCTTCTTTACTTAGAGCTAGGTATATGTTGACATTAGTTGATGATTTTACTCGTAATACTCGGACTATTCTTTTGAAAACTAAAGATCAAGTTGTTGTAGCTTTACAATAGTTTCTAAAAATAAAATGTTTTTGTCGCCAATGTTCAATATGATAATGGTACAGAGTATACCAATCAGACTTGTCAAGCTTTGTTTATAATTGGGAATTGTTCACCAACAGTCTTGTCCTTATACTTCTTAAGAAAATAGGGTGGTTGAACAATGTCATAGCAGCTTGCTTAATCTTGCTTAAGCCTTATTATTTCAAGCTCATCTTCTTGATACTTTTTGGGGACAAGCTTTTCTTATTGCCACCATATTTTGAATATTCTACCAAGTGCAATTCTTAAATGGAAGTGCCCTTATGAATTGTTATTGAACAAATTACCTGATTATCAATCTGTTAAAGTATTTGGCTGCTTATGCTTTTACACTCATCCTCAACCTCATAAACTTAAGTTTTCTCCACGTACTTCCCTAGCCATATTTAATGGCTATAGCTCAACTCAAAAGGCCTATCAAGTTTATGACCTTTCTACACATCATCTTCTCGTTTCTAAAGATGTTACATTTTGACAAACCAAGTTCTTTATGCTAAAATTTTTTCTATGCCATCCAATTCTACTTCACTTTCACCTTTTCCTTTTGATTCCATAACAACTCTCTTGCTTCTTATTTTAGATAGTCCTGATCTTATACATTCTTCTTTTACTATTCAGCTTGATATTCCATTTGACATTACTCTTGCTTCACCAGCTAAATTTTCTTCTTCTCCATTTGTTCCAGCTCCCCAATAAACTTTTTTTGGACCATTTCGTACTAAGAAACCTTCTATTTTCTTGCAAGATTTTACTACTTGTAGTATTACCTCCCCTTCTCCTTCTTTGGTTCAGAATACCCCTTCTTATCAAGCCTTTCTTGTAAACTTATATCAAGAAAAAAAAACCCAAAAAATTTATTGAACCTGTTACTAATTCTTAATGGTTCAGTGCTATGCAGCAAGAGTTGACAGCTCTAGAGGCCAATCAAACTTGGACCCTTACTTCCCTCCCTCCTTAAAAAGGGCCATTAGCTCTAAATGGATTTATCATATCAAACGACACCCTGATGGTCTTATTGACAAATTTAAAGCCCGCTCAATTGCTAAGAGTTTTAATCAACATGCTGGTGATGATTTCTTTGAATGATTTTCTTTTGTTGCTAAGATTATTACTATTCAATTTTTGTTGGTTGTTGCTGCAGCTAATTCCTAGCCTCTTCACTAATTAGATGTGAATAACACCTATCTTTATGGGAAGATTATAAGGGTTTGTATTTGAAACCTCATGAAGGTTACACTTGTGCTCAACCTGGCCAAGTTCGTAAATTGGTCAAAGCTTTATATGGTTTACAGCAAGTCGGGCATCAATGGAATGTCGATTTCACTAAAGTTATTACTAGATTTGGTTATCAACAATCTCTATATGACCATTGCTTATTTACTTAGCAAACTCAAGGTCAGCTCTTTAGTTTATGTTGATGACATCCTTTTAAGTGGCACTTCTGAATCTCTTATACCTCAAACAAAGAAATTCCTTAATGATATGTTTACAATTAAAGATTTGGGAAATGCCAAATATTTTATGGGCACTGAATTAGCAAGGGTAGAATAAGGTCTTTTCATTACACATCATAAGTTTATTCATTATATGATTATTAATGTTGGAATGGCAAATATCTATATTAGCAACACTCCCCTTCTTAGTGGTGGTGATTTGACTTTATCTAGTCCTTTATTCCCACATCCGAAGTCTTATTGGTGTTTAATGGGCGGTTTACTCTACTTAGGGTTAACTAGGCTTGACATTTCTTATCTTATGCAAGAATTGAGTATGTATATGCATTCCCTATAATTTCTTATATGTCTACTACTATTCATGTTCTTGGGTATTTAAAGGGCATACAACAGTTAGGATTATTGTATGGCATTCAAACTTCTCTTTCTCTCATTGCATGTTGTGATGTTGACTGGGCTTGGTACAACGAAACACTTTAATCTATTTCTGAATACTGCATTTTCTTAGATACCTCTTTGATTTCTCAAAAATAAAAAAAAAATCCACTGTTTGTTGGTTCTCCATTAAAGCAGAATACCGCAGTATGGCCTCAACAAGTTGTGAACTCAAGTTTTTTTCTTATTTGGCCCGTGATTTTCATCTCAAGTTGGAGTTCCCTATTCCTCTTTACTGTGATAGTCAAGTTGCCATCAACATTGCTTCCAATCCCATTTTCCATGAGAAAATGAAACACATTGACATTGATTGTCATGTGGATTAAAATCACTTGCTTGAAGGATTTATCTCCACATCTTATCTGGAAACACATCAACAACTTAGTGATATTTTCACTAAATGTTTTTCTTCATCCCAATATGCTCCAACTTTGTTGAAGATGCAGTTTGTGTCTTTTGCTTCCCCTGCTTCATCTTGAGGAGCAAGTATTAAGTACAATTGTAAGCCAAACATGTTTTGTTAGTTTGTATATAGTACAGTTGTATTTCGTTTGTAATTTATGTTAATAGTCAAAATAGCCAAAGTCAAAATTGGCTACTACTGGTTTTGTATTTAAGGCAGCCTAGTTGCCATTTTCTTAACACAATGAAGAATTTCTTCTCCACTTAACGTATTGATTTCATAATCGCTTCATGAACACAATTTGAATTGTTTGGAAATTCTAAGTTGGAGTCTTTGTTTTAAATAGTAAGATTAGGGTTGTTAAAGGTGATGCGTGGGCACACCCAAACGAGGACTGGGATTCCCTGTTTAGGATCCCAGCTAGGCGGTTCCGGAATGGTAAACGAGGATGTGGATGGGATTACCTCTCCCTGTCCCGCGGCTCTAGCCCCCGTCTCCGTTTAGTCCTTGCGGGGATCCCTAACAACATCTACGTTAATATCCCTACTTCTAATTATATATATATATATATATTTATCTTATACAAATAATTGTGATTTATATAAGATAAATATATTATTTTATATATGTTGAATTGTGATTCTTTTTTTATCTCTATCTTTTTTATAATTAAGATGTAACTTGAAAGAGTTTTATGTTGATTATTTAATGCACTTATGGACTTAATTAGGTATTTATTTAAATTATGGATGTTTGTCAATATTATGTTGAACCTTAACGCTGAATTTACTTATTTTTTTCAAAAAGAATTGTCTTAACGGGTATAGGAATCTTCAGGGAGAACTCGTTCCCCGACAGAACCGGAGATGAGGATTATAATTGTCCCAGTTTATTAAACGGGGACGAGGACGGGGATCCCTACCAACCCGGAGAACGAAGATAGGATTGCCCTGCCTCCGTCTTGTTTACATCCCTAAGTAAGATGCTTTTCAGATTTTTACAGTTTATATTTTCAGTAGAGCTTCTTATCAGTGCAACACCTCTATTAACTTTGCACCCATTGATCGGCTACATCTTTTCCGTTGGTGATTGCACGAATCTACTAGTAGAATAATACCCTTTAGCAGTTGTTTTAGTAACAGGACATGATCTGCTAGCGTGACCAGTAAAAGCATTCCTTCATTAGTTACCAAAAGAAAAAAAAAAATATTTTGCCTTCAGCTTAATTTCAACTAATGTTTGTGGATACACTTGAGACATGTATAATGTGATTGTTATCAATATTTTACAGTTAGAAATAAATATTTGCTATAATAATCAATTTATGTCATGATACAGATCATGTGTTCATGTTTATACATATTAATCATCAAATAAATATCATCAAAATCTAGTCAACACCCGTTCAGATATATATAAATATATATAAATATATATATATATATATATATTTTTTTTTTTTTTTTTTGCCAAGGATCAAGAATTTGGAGTAAAATCTCACTAAATAAAAGTTAAAAAGTTAAAAGTTAGAAATCTGACTATGTGATGTGTTTTTTAAAAAATTGTTGGGAATGATTTAAAATTCTAATCAAACTATTTTGTCAGAGACACAAAAGAGTTTGAAAAATAGGAGCAAAATACATAAAAAAAAAAAAAATTATATTAGAATTCTGGAATAAATATGGATCAATTAAGAAGTAGTGAAATTGATTTGAGTTAAAAAGCATGATTGGCATTAAATCAACCAAGTTGAAAGTTAATATATAATCGGCTTGGCGCTTGGAATATGGAAAAAGGAAGTGATTGAATTTCCGTCCCTAAAAACTAGAAAGTAGGAAATTAGTTCCTATTATGTTTACCAAATACTCGGGGGTTGATTTGAGCTTTATTATAACCTATATAAATATATTGAAAGAGTATTATATAGTGTGAGGTTAATTGTATGAACGACTGAAGTAAATAAATATCTCTTAAGTATTTAAGGTTCTTCTCAATATTATTAATATTATATTTTTATTCTTATAAATAAATATCTCTTTTATCTTGTGACTGTAAACATAATTAGACAAATTACATAAATATTATTTCTGCAATTATATGTTAATTTCATTTTTACATGTT
The DNA here is from genome assembly GCA_039660915.1 of Euphorbia tirucalli. Lineage (NCBI taxonomy): Eukaryota > Viridiplantae > Streptophyta > Magnoliopsida > Malpighiales > Euphorbiaceae > Euphorbia > Euphorbia tirucalli. The sequence continues at coordinate 53,919,142 of CM077639.1, read as the reverse complement.
AAATTTGTTTAATTAATATCCGATAAGCTATCATTCCTAATATTTTTCTACAAAGATATAAACACAAGATAGCTAAAACTCATAAAAAGAAGAAAAGCAAGTAGACTAAAATTCACCTAAAAAAAAAAATTAATTGGAAGCATGGTATTTCCAATATTTGGTGAACAAAATTGTTGAAAATAGCAAGTTTTTATTAAGATTAGAAATCGATTAGATCCACAAACAAACATGCAACAGATAAATGTTTTTTCTTTTAATTATAATTGGCATGAAAAGAATATTATAAATAAAATCAAAGTTATGGTGTGAGGAATGGGGCAAAGAGTGGGTTAGAAGGCAACCCCACACTAAGAAATACTCAAGAACAAAATACAGATGTCAGCACACTAATATTCCACATAGGCAGTTAAGTTCCTTGCAAGAGATGGCATCCTATATATTTGCTGCTCTGCTGTTGTTGCCATTATGGTATGCAAAGCTGTAGGACAATAATAATTTATTAACATTATTAATGCAATAAAATCAGGAGTAGAAGATGCAAATTAATAATGGAGTTCCACTATACAATTTAACAAAATTACTGAAATGCTGGTTCAACTTTTGCTGACAAATTTATTTTTATTTAAAGAAAAAAAAAGAAAATGTTTCCAGTCAAAACAACAGTGAAAAAGTAGTAAGAAAATAAAAGTACAAATACGAACATATGCTTGAAGAAAGACAAAAAGAAAAAAAATTAGTTGGACTTAGTGTTACTACTTTATATTCGCTTAAATTAGATTTAAAATTTGAGATTACTAATGTTGGTGTGTACTCGAAGGATCGTTAAAAGAGAGAAATATAGTTAAGACTAATGCTTATGTATTTAGTTAGATTCGAATCCGAATCCGAACTTTCTATTATGTATTGTTTACTGAATTACAATTTATATTTGAATGAAATGATTTTTAAGGAAAATAATTTATACCCTTATAAATACCCAAATTACAGATGTTGAAAATTAGAAAAAAAAAAAAGAAGTTGAGGGTTATTAAATATTTATTTAAAACTTTCCATTTCAAATAAACTTATCTGACATATTTTTTTATTAACATTTGAAAAATCTCTATCTAAACAAGCAATTAGGAAGGGTTTGAATAACCTTGAACTGAACAATGTAAGATTAAAAAAAAAAAAAAAAAGGATTTAAAAAACTCGAAAGGCAAAGCAAAGGATTGATTTCTTTTGACATTAAGGATTTATAATATTTAAAATATTTATCCTCTTTTTCATCTTTGTTTGTCCTGTGACTATTTTTCTAGCCAAAAACAGTGAAAACTCATGATAGTATAGGACTTTTCAGGTCATCTCCTTCAATCAAAGAGGACCCATCTTTTCCTTTCTTTTCTTTTCTTTTTCCTTTAGTTTTTTTCATCAGTTAATTTGTGTTTCGTGCTCCTGTACATGGATCCCAAGACCTCAAACTCAAAAAACCCGCATGAATTACCTAACTTCTTGACTCATCTGCCCCAGCAAACCCTACAACAACAGCAGCAGCAGCAGAATCAGAACGAAAAACAAAATCAAAACCTAGCACAGTATCAACAGCAGCGAAACATGGGAGAAAACAAACCAGCGGAAATTAAAGATTTTCATATCGTAATTGCAGACAAGGAGGAACAAAAGAAGCAGTTGGCACCAAAAAGAAGCTCAAACAAGGATAGGCACACAAAGGTTGAAGGAAGAGGAAGGAGAATAAGGATGCCAGCTCTTTGTGCAGCAAGAATTTTCCAATTGACCAGAGAATTGGGACATAAATCAGATGGGGAAACAATACAGTGGTTGTTACAACAAGCAGAACCCTCTATAATTGCAGCAACTGGGACAGGAACAATACCAGCATCAGCTTTGGCAGCAGCAGGAGGATCAGTTTCGCAGCAAGGGACCTCTCTTTCAGCAGGATTGCACCAAAAGATTGATGAATTAAGTGGGTCCAGCAGTAGTAGGACCAGTTGGGCTATGGTAGGTGGCAATTTAGGAAGACCCCATCATGTGCCAACAACTGGAATATGGCCCTCAATGGGTGGGTTTTCCACTGCTCCACCAACAACTAATTTGGGGAATGAAAGTTCTAGTTTTTTGCAAAAAATGGGGTTTCCTGGGTTTGACTTGCCTGGAAATAATATGGGTGCTATGAGTTTTACATCAATTTTAAGTGGCAGTAGCCAGCAGGTTCCTGGTTTGGAGCTTGGCTTGTCTCAGGATGGCCATATTGGGGTTTTGAACCCACAGGCTTTTAGTCAGATTTATCAGCAGATGGAGCAGGCCAGAGTTCATCATCATCATCAGCAGCAGCAGCAGCATCAACAACAACAACAACAGCAACAGCAGCAGCAAAATCATCCTGCTAAGGATGATTCTCAAGGGTCAGGACAGTAATACTCCTTTGAAGCAGGCATTCTTGCTGTTGAGAGAAGCTGAGTGAATTTTGAAATGGTTTTTGTGTTGTATGATTGGTAAAGAATATATATATGGGAGAATTCAATTAGGGATTGGATTTGGTTTTGCCTCTTTTGCTGTCCACTTCATAGCTCATGTCTCCAGATACAGGTACTTTAGGGTCTTTCTGTATAAATTAATTTCCTGTGTTATGGCAATTGGCATGAAATTATTAAGGTTGTAATGTTCTTGTTTTGGTGTGGAATGTGCAGGTGGAGTTCTTCAGAGCCAAATATTTTGGGTTTGGGCTTTAACTTCTTATCTAGTTCAGAGAGATGTGTTGATTATAATGTAAGGCATCATTAATTATTTTGTTCTTCTCTTGCTCTGGATGGAGAGGTAATCAGTTTGTTTGTGAGCTTGAAATATTCATATAATTATCCTATAGTGTTGTTAGATTATAGCAAGCTTCTCAACTCTCTGGTCAATTCATTTGTTCTGCAAAAGTCTATTGATTTTTTTTTATCGCAATTGGATGCTTGCTACATGCATTTAATTTCCATCTTGTGTGTGGGAATTGTCTCTCCGGCCGTTCCCTTATAATTCTCATATATTCCTTTATAACTTCATCTTTGTTCTCATCTTCGTCAAACAATTTTCATTCAGGATTGTATGAATATGTATAATTTGTTTTGTATTTAAGATTGCCTAATTTTTTAGTTAGGCTGTTAATCACCCAAATTTTGCCTCCTAGTCATGCTGTGCCCTTTTCTTCACGTTGCTTCCTGTATGAGTTATAAATATAGCTCTTCACATAAAAATGGTTAATTTTTCGGTAGTGTTGGCTGTGTTTGTTAAAGAGGAAAATGGGAAGGCAGGGTGAGGAGTTTAATTCCCATTTTTCCTCGTAACCAAACACACACTTGGAGTCAAACTGCAGCAGTCAACTTTCATACTATCATTTGACTATTGTTCTTACTAACATAATGTTGCAACGGTAAGCTAGACATCTGGTAGAACCTTAAAGCATGTTTCTTCACATAAGTTAGATCTTGTTGTGATCTTTTATTTCTGCAGAGTTAAATTGCAGATACATCAATCTCCCTTCAGTAGAACTGGTAAAGTGGAGACGGCCTTTATATATGGACTTTGCTCTTCAATCTTAAATGTACGTCCTCAGATCCTCTGTCTCAGTATTATCAAACATCGAGTCTTAATCAATTTGAAGAATTTATCATGTAACTGTGAATTAGGAACCTCTAAATCTATCATTCTCAGTTCTGGTAACCATTGTGATTTAGCCCTCTCCAAATTTGCATCTGTGTTAATTTTGTTATAGTCACGTAGGTATCAAAATTTTAAAGGATTTTGTAGAGCAGACTCTAAACTGCTGAAAGTTACTAAGAGTTTATTTTTCTAAAATTTAAAAAGCATTCATCATGGTGTTAAAGCTCTAATTTCACGAGCTAGTTTTATTTGAATTGAAAAATTTGAGCTTATGGTGAAATTTATGTTGGTGTGAAGTTTCCTGGATGCGTAAGCCAAGTTTTTATAAATGCAGAAGAAGTCGGTTATTGCATCATGATTCATAAGTTTGGCATATAACACTGTGACATGAAATATGAAGTGAAACGACATTCTCTGTAGAAATTGGACTGTGTTCAGCAAATTATATAAGAGTGCTTTTTCTGCATGCTGGCATCTGAGAATTGAATATTTGAGAGTATATTTGTTCAATTTTTCTTTGATACATAATAGTTGAGTGTTCCATTTACAGTTTTATGCTTATATTTCCTATTACACGTTGTTTGGTACCAGAACCTTGGATTTCATAATAGAAAGGTTTACATGCAATGCTTCCCTGAGTTGAATACATTTGAAATCAATCATCTTGATTTGTGATTTTCTGGATATATGATCTAGACTGGTATTTGGTTGGGTAACCAACGTTTCATTTTTGTCTTTCCTCTTTTGTTTCATCTGCTGGAAGATGAGAAGTTTAATAGTGAAAGTTTTTAACCTAGGTTGGAGATAAATTTACTTCTGTAGGTGACAAATGCGACAAAATATATCTGAAAGGGACTGGACAAGACTTGCAATTATTATGTTTATCAATTGTATGTGTACATTTTGATTCTTGATGCATAAGCTATAGGGCAGAGAGGCTTTTTGCATTTTTTGAAATTTGAAATTTAGACATGAAATACTCCTTACTGAATACTTCATCCCTTTTCTTCTCCTGCTGCATATTATTGGTTTTGAATAGAACTCTGTTTTGTGATGTCAAAGTAGTGCCCTGTAAATTTCTTGATTTTGAGTTTACAGTCAATTACAAGTGAACTTTACAGCATATGTGATGGCATATTGAGCAGCTATTAGTCGCAGGTTTGTATTGTCTGAAATATGAGTTTTTCAAGCTCAGAAGTGACTTCGTTCCGTTAAGGAAATCCGTCTCTTTTGACTGACTATAAGTCTGAAATACCCTACCTATCATATTTACTTTTGTTCTTCAGTTATCTAGTCAGTCATATTGGATGTAAACTCAAACATAAACCTTTTCTTGGATGAAAAGCATGACTTCTTTGTGCTAATGAATGATACATTTGAAGAAACTACATATGATGGAATCATTAAACATACGAAACGGTCACAAATTGTACATATATATATATAAAAAATACATTCATGATGATATGGGTATGTTCAGCCTAACAACACCAGCATCAGATAGCACAGCACAAAAGGACTCAAGGGCGGCCTATTTTCTACTGTGAAAGCCATTTTTGTACATTTAAGGAAAATGGGCATGAGCATGATTCTGTTCCTACATCAATCAAAAGGACTTTTATATTACTGTCAAAGTCAAAATTTTATATATATATATATATATATATATATATATATGTTTGTATTTCACATTATTGGAAAGGAAATGTTGGATTGTGAGCAATGAACTCTCTCTTTTTAATACAAATAATTGCGCTCCCTTTTTCTCTGTTCTGCTATAACCAAGTAAAAATTTATATAAGATGGCATTTCATGTACGAATCTGGTGCACAACAGAGGGGACTTAACCGAGCCAAAGCTTTTTTTTTTTTTTTTACAGCCTCTAAAATTGTTCCTTCACAATTTGATTGTGTTATTTTAGACCTTGGGTTATTAAAATATTTTTTTCGTTGTGATTGTTAATATCTGAGATAATAAAATGAAATTTTAACGAATCCCTTAATATTTGATGGATTAGTTTTAATCTTGATACTTGCATCATATTGTTAATATGCTCTGTGACTATAATCCAAATCTTTTGACATATACAAAAATAAAAATATTCAAAAGTACATCAAAGAGTAACCTGTAATCTATGAAGGACGGAAACTCTAAGGAACTCACCTTTGAGCGTTTCATGTCCGTTTTGGAAACAGAAATTCCCAGAAACCAGTATGAAACTTTTCCAGGTTTGTTTCTGTAAATAATAAAAGTTCGAAACTCGTTTCCTATGATCTGGGAAACCGTTTCCAGCAAATTAAGCTCCAATTCAAACTACAACTTGTGTCAATCTTGGATTCAAAACTTATTTACTTTAAGTTTCTTATTTCATCATATTTTTTTATTAATACCAACTATTCCCGTATTATCTTTCTATTTTCTATAAAAATATAATTATATAAATGCATCTTTATAGTTTTAATAGTTATAAAATGTATCTTATGTTTTTATTAATCACACATTTTACCACAGATTCCATTTTTTGTATTTTTTAGAAGGACGTTTTCCGATGTCCATTTCAGCTTCTGATTCAGTTTTCGTGCAACATAGCTTGTAATTATATGGCACACTCACATGATTGGGAAAATAAGATAACTCAATAAAGATGTATGATGAATTCTTGAATTGACGATCACCATCCAAATTGTCGTTTCTTTGTGCCCTCATATCCTCCTTTTCTTAGTTTGCTATCTCTTTATCAACTTTTTTTTTTTTTTTTTTTTTTTTTTTTTTAATTTCTTCTCTTGTGCCAAGTCCAACTATTTACCCCATTTGCTTTGCTGCAAATCTTATTTTGCAGTATTTACAATAATTTTTCTCCATCTATTTACTCCATTTTCAATCCCTAATAAAAGATTCCTTCCAAACAATTATATTTTTTTTATTATTATATTAATTTTCTAATATCATTTATATTCTAATTATTATAGTCAAAATTTATTTTTTTCATTTAATATAATAACTAAATATTAAATAGATTAATATGCAATTTAAGAAATTAATTTTTTAAATTAAATTTTAGTTATTGAATTAATTATTGCTATTATTATTGAATAAAAAATCGAAGAAAATTATTGTTATTTAATATATATATAATAAAAATAAAATATAACAAAAAAATTACTCTCATTAATAAATAAACTGAACACAATACAACAATCATAACAAAGGGTGCATGGATAGTAAAATAGACATATGATAATAGCACTAACAATGAAAGATATAATTGCTAAACCAAACACACTTGTTAACAAACATCAACAAACATCATAATATTCAAATTTTATGAATTACTATGTTCTTGCCACAAATGCTTTATTAAAGCATTTCGAAGTTTATAATGTGTTGTTATGTCCTTAATTTGCCTATGTCGTTGAAGAAAGTTAGCAAAATAGGTGTGTTCATCATCCGGCTTTTCAAGTGTTGGTGGTGGAGCTACTATTGCTTTCTTGATTAGTGCATTCAAAACATGTTCATGTTCGATAATTATGTTGTGTAAAATTATACATGTTTTCATGACTTCTTTATCCCAAAAACGAGCTAGTCCTACAACAATGCTAAATTGCGATTGTAACACTCCAAACACATGCTCAACATCTTTTCTACATGCCTCTTGCTTCTTAGCAAAATGTTTTTTCTTTTCACCTTGTGGCTCACGAATCGTTTGAATAATTATAGCCCTTTTTTTTTGTAGATTCCATCAGCTAAATAATAAGCCATATTATATTCTTTTCCTTGAATTACATATTTAGCTGGAGGAGAAATACCATTTGTAAGATTAGAAAATAAATTTGATGATTTTAAAACATTGATATCATTGTTATTGCCACATATACCAAAATATGCATGCCATACCCATAGATCATAATCAATGACTACTTTTAAAATGATAGTTGGTTTTCTAGAACGTCTAGTGAATTGTCTAGCCTAGGCTGAAGGATAACGTTTCCACCTCTAATGCATACAATCTAGGCTGCCCAACATTCCTGGGAAACCACTGTGAGCACGGGTGTGAGCGGACGATGCGTTTTTGACGGAACGCGAGACTCCCTTTTGGAAGGGGCGCCTTGATCTCCGGCGGGCCCCTCCCTCGCGTGGGGTTTTTATAATGGGAAATTCGCGTTTTGGAAAATAAATGGAATTAATGCATAAAAGAATCGAGACCTAAGTCTCGATGAATATTGTAGAGTCGCCACCCGGCTCAGCTCAACCGGGAAATTCTTAAGGTAGCTGAACCGGATGAATGGTCGCTACACTATCCAGAGATTCGGGTCCGGACAAGTCCCTTATTTCGTGTCTAATTAAATTAAATATTACCAATGTTCTCAAATGGTATTTCAAAATCTAAAGTCAATTTTTATTGAATATGAAAGGCATACAGCGCGCATACAAATATTTAATGCAAAAGTAAGGAAAAGAAATAAATATTAATTGACTTACAACCAAATTGAATGGAAAAATAAAAACTCTCGCCTCACTTTACAAGTGCCTAATATACACGAGAGTCTAGAAAAATACAACCGCCTAGAATACACGTATTGATATATTAAATTACATCTAAAATAAAAATAAAAGAAATTAAGACCTGCAAAACAGGGGGTTAACACAATTTACGGCACGCCACAAGTTGGACTCAAATAGACAGAATTGGGAAATCAAGAATTGGGGGCATGCATTTAGGGGATAACCGGGTTGGCTCGGCTAGCCGATCCGGTTAGACCTGAAAAACATTTTAAAACGTCCCTGTATTTTAGTTCTTGAGGGAAAATCATTTTGAAAACAATTTTTCCGGTTTACATGCATCTTTATATATTAAGTGGGTTGGTTTTCAGGAGAACTGGGTCTCCGTCGTGGCATTGTTCTAAATGCAATTTTACTGGAAATTAAAACTAAGGTAGTGAATGCACACAACAAAATTCATTTTCATGATTTTCGGGATTTTCTGAATTTTTAGGGATTTTTGGAAATTTTCGGGGATGAAAACGAAAATTCTGATTCTGGAAAATAAGTTACAGTCGTACGGCTATATCTATAGTCGTGCGACTATAAACCACAGTCGTGCGACTGTAAACGTTCCAGGGTCAGAATCCCGCTAAAGTTTATTCGAAATAAACTGGAAAAAAATGGCTAGAAATCAAGAACAGTCGTACGACCATAACTACAGTCGTACGACTGTTCATCAAATCCAAGAACAGTCGTATGACTGTTCTTGATTTCCAGAAACAGAAGCATGAAAACAGAGCAAAAATGCACAAAACACACTTCAATCACCCAGAAAGTACGAAAAAGTGAAAGGAAAGGAGTGCCTACCTTTTTGGAAGCCGATCCAAGTCGATTAGACCCCTGGCGTCGCTCCGATCCACAAGAATTTGCAATTTTCCTTGAGTTTGGGGTTGAAAACTTTGTGTCTAAAAATCTTCAATTGTCAAGGTTCTTTGCGGTTTTGGTCCGAAACTTGATTTTGTTGGTAAGATCAGATTGTTTCTTTATTAGTTTAACAAGTCTTTTATGTTAGTTTTAGGATTTTTCTTTTGAAGAAAAAGAGAGGGAGTGGAATGATATGTGTGAGCGGACGACACGTTTTCGACAGGACGTGGGACTCCCTTTCGGAATGGGGCGCCATGATCTCGGGCAGGCCCCTCCCTCACGTGGGGTTTTTATGAATGGAAATCAGTTTTGGAAAATGAATAGAATTAATGCATAAAAGAACCGAGACCTAAGTCTCGATGAATATTGTAGAGTCGCCACCCGGCTCAGCTCAACCGGAAAATTCTTAAGGTAGCTGAACCGGATGAACGGTCGCTACACTATCCAGAGATTCGGGTCCGGACAAGTCCCTTATTTCGTGTCTAATTAAGATAAATATTGCCAATGTTCTCAAATGGTATTTCAAAATCTAAAGTCAATTTTATTGAGTATATAAAAGGCATACAACGCCCATACAAATATTTAATACAAAAGTAAAGAAAAATAAATATTAATTGGCTTACAACCAAATCGAATAGAAAAATAAAAAAACACTTGCCTCACTGATACAATCGCCTAAATACACGAGAATCTAAAATCTAAAAAAAAATATTTACAACCGCCTAAATACACGATTAATTCTATTAAAATACAAATAAAATAAAAAAATAAATATAAATAAAAGCTACAAAACAAAGATTAGCACAAGTTATACGGCACGCCACAACTAGGACTTAAATAAACAGAATTGGGAAATCAAGTATTGGGGGCATGCATTTAGGGGATAACCGGGTTGGCTCGGCTAGCCGGCCCGATTAGACCTGGGAAACATTTTGAAACGTCCCTGTATTTTGGTTTTGTAGGGAAAATCATTTTGAAAACAGTTTTTCCGGTTTACATGCATTTTTCATATTTAAGGTGGGTCGGTTTTCGGGAGAACTGGGTCTCCGTCGTGGCATTGTTCTAAATACAATTTTACTGAAAATTGAATCTATGGTCGTGAATGCACACAACAAAATTCATTTTTGGGATTTTCTAATTTTTTATGATTTTTATGGATTTTTTATGAAATTTTTGGGGCTTAAGGTGAAATTCTGGTTTTGGAAACGACAGTCGTACGACTGTAAATTACAGTCGTGTGAATATAACTACAGTCGTACGACTGTAAATTATAGTTGTGCGACTGTAAACACTCCAGAGTCAGGATTTCGTCAAAATCTTATTTAAAACAAACTGGAAAGAAAATCACCTGGAAATCAAGAACACTCGTACGACTGTAACTACAGTCGTACAACTGTTCATCGAACTCAAGAACAGTCGCACGACTGTTCTTGATTTCTAGAACAAAAACGTAGAAAAAAAGGATAGAAATACAGAAAAAGCACACCAAACACCCAGAAAGCTTGAAAAAGAGAGGGGAAAAGAAGTGTTTACCTCTTTGGCGTGCGTCCACCGTAGGATTGACCCTTGGCGTCGCTCCAATCCACTAAAATCCGGACTTTTCTCCTTTAGTTAGGGTTTGAGATTTGGGTCCAGAGATTTTCAAATGCTGAGGGATTCTGATTGAGGAGTTCTTCCCTTTTCTTTGGTTCTCTTCTTTCTCCTCTTCTCTCTTCTTCTTTTCCTTGATTTTTCTCTCTTTTTTTTTCTGTCTCTCTGTCCATTCCCATCTTTTTCTTCTTTTATGGGTAATGATCTACAGTCGTACGATTGTAGTTTGACTAAAGTCATACGACTGTAGCCAATGCCGTACGACTTCTCTTTTTTTTTTTTTGAAGTAAAATCCCAGCGCTTACAATATGCTTGCTTTTTTTTTTCTCTCTTTTTTTTCCTTTCTTTCTTTCCTTCTTTTTTTTTTCTCTCAAAAATCTCTCTCTAAAAAAAAAACCTCTCACCAGATCATCTGCCCCCTTTTCCCAAATCTTCCCCCTTTTCTTTTTACGTCAATCCTCGCCGCCTGATTTTGCTGTAAAGGGGCAGGCATTAATTGCCCTTCCCTTTGCAGCCCGCAATTCCTGCTGTTGGCAGACGTAAGTGGACGTTACAGTCGTGCGACTATAATATTTTTAAGTACAGTCGCATGACTGTAACACATTGACACGACTGTATATTACAGTCGTGTGAAATCTGCTCTTTTTTTTCAATTCCGGCACTTACAGCTGCCCCTCGCGTGATCAAATTCACTACCTGATCTTAGTCTGGGATAGTTGATGGGAATTTGAGAAACGCGACTCAAAGCGCCGTAGATACAAGAAACAAAGCATGTAACCGAGCTGCCGACGCTTCACTGCTGTGGTGATATGTTGAGTTGATTGGATGGAATGAGCCGATATCGGGTCTAGGTTACCCGAGGCAAAGCTAATGAGGAAATAAGCCGATATCGGGTCTATGTTACCCGAGGCAAAGCTAATGAAGAAATAAGCCGATATCGGGTCTAGGTTACCCGAGGCAAAGCTGATGAGGAAATAAGCCGATATCGGGTCTAGGTTACCCGAGGCAAAGCTGATGAAGGAATAAGCCGATATCGGGTCTAGGTTACCCGAGGCGGATCTTCTGTGGAACCTGAGACAAAGCCGATCTGGACCGATACCGAGTTCATATTACTCGAGGCGGATCTGCCGGAGAACTTGAGATGATGGAGCCGATCTGGGCCGATACCGAGTTCATACTACTCGAGATGGATCTGCTGGGGAAGAAATAAGCTGATCTGGACCGATACCAAGCTTACATTAGTCGAGGCGGATCTGCCGGGGAACTAGATGATGAATTCCTGCACTTAAGATGACAAGTCTTCATTCCTTGATTGAGAGACTTTTGAACAAAAATTTTTGCCCCTTCGATCAAGAATGAATACTAGCTGGGGATGAATGATTGATGTATGCAATGTATGCATGCGTGATGATGTATATGTACATGTATGCACTTTCTATTATTGGATGTTTCCTCTTTCTGCTGAGAGAAGATATGTTGTGCCCCTGGTCGATTCTGCCTTCTTTGAGGGTGTTGTTCAGTGATTGTCAAATAAGTGAGGTGACTGCTGGGGATGTATGATACTGCTGGGGAATTGATTGTAGTATTCTCTATGGATGTCCTACTGTGGAATAGTGTGGGTAAACTCTGTTGGAGAGTAATGTAAAGAATCCTGCGGGGCATTGCCGGGGAAATCATGCTTTTCCTATCCCCGGGGAGATTATGAATTTGTGAGTGCTCTAATTTTTGCCTGGGTTGCCCAATGTGGGTTTTCAGCCCAGCGAGCTGCTCTAATTTTTGCCTGAGGTGCCTTTTCACCTCAGCGAGCTGCTCTAATTTTTGCCTGAGGCTCCTTTTCGGTTTTCACCTCAGCGAGCTTTGTTTGTTTGTTTTTTTTATACGTGATAAAGCTTCAGCCGGTCTTGGTTGACAGGGTTTGTGAACTCATTTCCGTCCATGTCCATGATGCTAACACCACCGTTCGAGAGTACTTTCTTCACCACATAGGGCCCTTCCCAATTAGGCCTGAATTTGCCCCTAACATCGACATTGGAAGGCCTTAGCTGCTTTAGGACCAAGTCACCCACTTTCAACTACCTCTTGGAGTATTTCACATTACGGTTATAGGCCCTGGCCATTCTGCACTGGTACATCTGTAGGTGATCCAATGCCTTTAGTCGCCTTTCATCTAGTGCAGCCAACTGCTCGTATCTAGCTTGAACCCATTCAGTTTCTAGTAATTAAGCTTCCAGGGCAATTTTGAGTGACTTGAGTTCTATCTCCACTGGTAACACTGCTTCCATATCGTATACCAAGGCATAAGGAATTTCTCTTGTTGGTGTTCTGATGCTGGTTCTGTAACCCCAAAGAGCATTAGGCAGTTTGTCGGCCCAATCTCTGTAGGTGGTTACCATCTTTGATAGGATCTTCTTTATTGCCTTATTAGCTGCTTCCACTGCTCCGTTAGCCTGTGGTCTGTATGGAGAAGACTTATGATGCTTAATGCCATGCTCTGCAAGTAGCTCAGCTGTTGCCCCTTGAAACTGTACTCCATTGTCAGTTACTATATGGTGAGGAATCCCATACCAAGCAAAGATATTCTTCTGGATGAACTTGACCATTTGTTTGGCTGTTACATTGGCAAAGGATTCTGCCTCCACCCATTTGGAAAAATAATCAACTGCTACGACTATGAATATGTGTCCATTAGAGGCGGTCGGGCGAATTTCCCCAATCATATCTATCCCCCATGCTAAAAATGGCCAAGGGGATGCCAAATTCTGTAATTCAAGTGGAGGAAGATGGCTGATATCTGCATAGATTTGACGTTCATGACATCTCTTCACCTTCCTTATGCAATCACCTGCATAGTCATCCAGAAGTATCCTTGTCTCATGATCTTCTTGGCCATGGCAAGTCCATTCATATACGGCCCACAGGACCCTGCATGTACACACTGCATCACTTCTTCTAATTCTTGCTTTGTCAAGCACCTTAAAAGGACTCCATATGCTGTTCTTTTGTATAACTTGTCCTCGAAGATTCTGAACTGACTAGCCAGCCTTCTTAGTGACAGTTTATAAGTAGCACTGGCCTCTTTTGGATATTTTCCTTCTTTAACGTATCGGTAGATGTCAAAGAACCATGGTTTCTCTTTAGCTATCAGCCCTATCACTTCATACGTCTCAAAGCAAGGATGTCTAGAAGTGGCTATAACCAGTGGTTGAACTTGTGTTTCCTCTTGATTTTCCCACATGGAAGACAGGGTTACTAATGCATCGGCCATTCTGTTCTCATCCCTGGGGACATGTCTAAAGTCGCATTGGCCAAACAAATCTTTTCTGAAGTGTAGCAACTCCAAGTAAGGCCGCAAGGCTTCTTCTTTCAGCTCCCACTCACCCTGAGCTTGCTTGATCACTAGAAGTGAATCACCGACAATTAAGACATCATTCGCCCCTAAGGTTAACAGAGCTTCCATTCCAAATAAGCATGCTTCATATTCTGCCCCATTATTGGTCACTGGAAAGATCAGCCTCTTGGATAAAGGAATAATCTCACCATCCGGTGTGGCTATAAGTACCCCGATTCCAGCGCCTTTTCTATTTACTACCCCATCGAAGCACATAACCCATCTTTTCACTTCCACCATGGCCAATTGTTCATCTGAGAACTCTAATGTTGATTAGCTAGAAACTCTACCACGGCTCACCCTTTAATGGTTTTCTTCGTGACGTACTCAATGTCGAACTCAGATAAGAGTAACAGCCATCTGGATAGCTTCCCAACCAATACTGGTGATTCATAGAGATACTTCATTGGATCCACCTTAGCCACCGCTTGTATCTTGTAGGATTGAAAATAGTGGCGCAGCTTCTTGGTTAGCCAGATCATTGCCACACAGGTCTTCTCCACTAGTGTGTACTTGGTTTCATACTCTAGCAATTTCTTGCTAAGGTAGTAGTAGGGTATTCCTTCCTGTTGTCTTGTTCTTGTGTCAGCATAGCCCCTATAGAGGATTCTTCAACCGCCAAGTACAAAATCAGAGGTTTCCTGGAACTGGTGGACTCAATACTGGTGGCTTTACCAGATAAGCCTTGATCTTTTCAAACACCAGCTGACACCTGTCATCCCACACAACCGGCTGATCTTTCCTCAATAGCTTGAAAATTGGCTCACAAGTGGAGGTCAACAGTGCTATGAAGCGACTGACATACTGTAAGGAACCCAGGAATGATCTGACTTCCTTTTCTGTCTTTGGGGCAGGCATATTTTGGATGGCTTTGATTTTGTCTGGGTCTATTTCTATCCCCCTCTGGCTGACTACATGACCCAACAGCTTCCCTGATGTGACCCTGAATATGCACTTCTTGGGGTTAAGCCGCAAGTTGTATTCTCCAATGCGTGTTAGAAATCTATCCAGGATAACCGGGTGTTCCTCCTGGGTTGCTGATTTAACAAGTATATCATCGACATACACTTCGACTTCTTTATGTATCATATCATGCAACAGAGTTGTACAGCCCTCTTGTAAGTGGCACCAGCGTTCTTCAATCCAAAAGGCATCACTCTGTAGCAGAAGGTACCCCATTCTGTGATAAACGATGTTTTCACCTTGTCAATCACATCCATCAAGATTTGGTTGTACCCTGAAAAGCCATCCATAAAGGAATACATTGCTGCTTTTGCTGCACTATCAATTAGGACATCAATATGGGGCAGTGAAAAGTTATCTTTTGGGCATGCTTTATTCAGGTCCCTGTAGTCGACGTATACTCTGACCCTTCCATCCTTTTTAGGCACAGGGACAATGTTGGCTAGCCACTTTGTGTACTCCACCACTTCAAGAAACTTGGCATCTATCTGTTTAGCCACTTCTTCTTTTACCAGCGTAGCCCATTCTGGCCTTAGTCTTCTCAACTTCTGCTTTACCGGCCTGAACTTGGGGTCTGTTGGGATTTTGTGCACTGCTATCTCCGTGTCCACACCCGGCATGTCTTCATACGACCACGCGAAAGCTTTAACATGTTTTTGGAGTATTCTTATTTATTCTTTCTCTTCCTCGGATTTTAGCTCGTGTGAAATGAGTACCATTTTAGGGTTTTCATCTGTACTTATGTTGATTTCATGCAATGCGGTGTCATGTATGCTAAATATGCTTGATGGTGATTTAAATGCATGCACAGAATTATCAGGATAAACATCACATAAGTAAGCAAACTGGGATTTCATTGCATTGAACTTATCATAAAGTACATCAGTTACATTGAAAATGGAAGAAATAGATACAACAAAATCATTTTCATCCTCCACAGGCGGAGGGCCTTGTTCTTCCTCAGCTTCCATCTTCCCTTCTAGAGCATCATCCGAGGCTATATCTTTCTCTGTTTCTTTTTCGGTCACCTGCATCTTAGCCTGCTCCATGACTCTGGCTATCTCAGCGATCACAAAATCTAAGTTCAGTTTAGCCATTAGTTCTTCATCAAACCCTTCCTTGGATTTTCCAAATGCCTTACTTAAAGCAGCAGTCAAAGCACCTGAAATCACCTCTGTAGCTCCAGCACAAGTCTTCTTTCCATCTTCCTCCTTGGCCACCTCTATGGCTTCTGCTACCACCTCAGATGGTTCTCCTTATAAAATCTCAGATTCAGCAGCTGCTTCTCCTGCCCCCACAGGGGCCACTGGCCCTTCTTGACTTTTCTCAAAATCCACAACGTCAGCAAAGATCTCGAAGCTAGGATACTCGACATTTCCAACCATTATAGGTTCAGCTTGGCCTTTGTAAAGGCCTTCTCCTGCCTTTAGAAATGGCTTCATCATAATCTTCCCATTCTTGCCCTTCCTCAGATTCTTCTGCTCAGATGCCCCTTCTACATAACCAAGGCCACACTGCTTCGACTTCCCTGAGTCGATCTTAAATTCTGGAACCCCTTGTAGATTGATTCCGAGCCCCATTCCGGAGACGAAGTTATGTGTATACAGATACCGGGATAGCCACTCTGGCATATAATTCTCATAAAGAACCATAGGAGCATCCGTGGTTTCTCCCTCCTTGATTACAACGACTTGAAATCCACCAAAGGGAACCACTCCTTCATTTACTGCAGCTACCATTGATTGGGCATCCGCCTCAACAGTCACAATTTTGCCGTTCATAGAGAACTTGATCTTTTAATGCAATGTGGAAGGGACACCTCCCAAAGGATGGAACCACGGCCTTCCAAGCAATAGGGAAAAAGTGACTGGGATGTCAATCACTGTAAAAGCAACTGTGGACCTGACTGGCCCAACCTCTACTTCTGCCTCAAACGTCCCTATCACCGTCCTTTTGGAGTCATCATATGCTCGGATGACTGTTGAGGATCTCTTTAACACTTCTTCACTCAGCCCCAGAAATGGCAACATCTTTAGTGGGCAGATATTCAGTGCCGATCCGTCATCGACCATGACACATGGCATTACCTTATCCATCACATGGGCCCTGACATAAAGAGCCTTGTTGTGGGCCTTCCCTTCAACAGGCAGGTCTTTCTCGGAGAAGACTATATCAAGACTTCCAACATGGACTTTGTCTAACGAACAACACATAGCCTCTGGTGAAGCTATAGGGGAGACTTCGATCTCTGACAGTTTCTTTACTAAAGCAGCCCTATGCTCCTTGGAAGTCAGAAGTAAATGCAACAAGCTAGATTGAGCGAGGGTCTTCTTCAGTTGGGAGATAACCAGGTCCTCTTTCTCAACTCCCTCTGACGCCGATGAACTACCCGACCCAGTCACCGGGGCTTTATCTTTCATCTGATCTACCGCCTCATATACCCTACCACTTTGGGGCACATGCTGCACTTCCTGGACCTTCAGCTTTTCAATGGTTGGAAGCTTAACTGTTTCCTCTCCATCAGACCCCTCATACTCGTCCTCAAAATGAAGATCATTTAAGCTTATTGGCTTGATCTCCTTCCGCTCCTCCTGTTCTTCACATTCTGTTTCCACCCTGGTTTCCCCTACTGCCACAGCCTGAATGGTAGGGTTTGCTGGGAGAACTTGTGCGAAGATAAAATTGGCGGGCAGCCCAGAATGAACCATATTAACCCATTTTTCGAATGCCGGCAGTGGGTTGGTTTTAGTGCTGGGCTTGGGTGGCTCCTGCAGCTTTCCTTCTTCAATAAGTTTTTGGATGGCATCCCTTAGCTTATAGCAATTATTAGTCTTTTGACCGACAACCACATGATAAGAGCAGAAATTTCCCTTGTCTGCTTTGAAAGGCTTTTCGAAGGGCCTTAAGGATTGCAGCAATCCGCCATTTCTATACTTGGCAAATATCTTCACCAAAGGAAAAGCCCAAGGTGATTTACCTAGTACACCCGGATTCTTACTTTGATTGCCCTATTGCTGAGTCACAGTAGCAACTTCCACCTGCTTTGCTTCTGAGGTCTACCCCCCTTTTCTGCTGGAACTTGAACCAAAACCACTGCCAGGCCGAGCTGCTGCAGTTGACCTATAACCATAACCGTATCCTGAGCCCCTACCACCTTTGTGTCCAGTTGCCTTTTCCTCTTCATCCCATTCTATTTTCATTGCCATACTATAAACCTCGCTGAGCTCTTTGAATGAATGGAATTTCATGTTGTTCTTGAAGACATCTTTGCTGCCATCTATCAACTTCTATATAAGCTCGTCTTCATCTGTACGATTCTTTAGGAGAATCATTTTGTTCATCCAGCGTTGGTAGTACTCGTCAAAGGGCTCGTTGAACTTCTGCTTTATCCTTTCCAAATCATACAGCTTCGCCTGGATTTTAGTGTTAAAGCTGTAGTATTTGATGAAAGCCGCCGATAAGATCTCCCAATCATATTGTTCCTCCTCCTTCAGTGAGTTGTACCATCTTAGCGCTCCTCCCTCCAGTGTGGTAGGGAATAGATTAATCAACTGCTACATTGTGGCGCCCGCCGTTAACATAACTCGGGCATACAGATTCACATGGGCCTCCGGCGAGCCCATTCCTTTGTAAGTAGGGATTTTCGACACTTGGAAGCCGATGGGAAATATCTCGATGCCCTTACTGATCATAGCATCAATGTTCACCCCTTTCCTTGATTCTGCACTAACACCGACCCCCTTCTTCAACTAGGCCACTACTTCATCCAGCTCAGAACATTTTTCCTTCATTCTCTATTCCATAGCTACTTCTATTTCTTGCAGCTTCTCAAGACTGGCCAAAACGTCACCACCCTGTTCGGATGACTCAGCCTCTTTCTCTTTCCCGGCTCTACTACCACCGGTCTCACCAGCTTCCTTTACAACTGCTCTCATTTCTTCCTTCAAAATGTCGCGGAAGTCTTGCGATCTGAAGAAATCCTTTAGAACATCAGCCATGCTTGGTGTCGAATTTGCCATGCTTACCTCTTCCCCAGACTCAGAATCATAGTCACTCTCAACTATCCTTTATCTTCTAACTGCCCTTGAAGCTTGGGATCTAGTCTAAGGTCGCTTCAGTGTATTCTGCTCAGGATCATACAGGAAGTATTAGGATCATGAATGAATGGCGTGATATGGTATGAAAATTAAGGCATTGAGAATGCTTGAAATGAATGGAATGGGATTATGTATGAAATGATGGTATGAATGTTTTCTTTTTTATTATCTTTCTCCTTTTAAAGCATTCCAAAAACACCCAATGCTTATGCAAAAATGTCACATGTGGGCCGTCACACGGACAGAGCTTCGGTGCCTTTGGGGCACCTAATGAATTCGTGGAATGGTCGCGCGTATACCGGCACACGGACGGAGTTTTGATGCTTTGTAGGTTTATGAGATGATATGAAATGGTCGCATGGGCCGGGCCTACGGTCAAGGTTTTGATGCTTTTGAGCATATGAAATGATGTTATGAGAAAGTCACGTGTAACAGGGACACGGACAAAGATTCGGCATTCGAGGAACGCCTTTTTATGATTTGGTGATGTTATGGGCCTATATGTATACAAATCGGGCACTCAGGGAGTACCTTGAATGGTGAATTAATGTCATGAAGTGGTCGGATGTGGAGCACGGTGTTATATGATGTTTATGCTAAATGGGTGTGATGTCATGAAATGCATCCTGTGAATTGTTACATGAAAATAGGCCTAAGGCCGTTGTGGCTTTTATGAATGAAATGATTTTGGTGGAATGGCCGAATGCAATCCGGTGCATCGGCAAAACACGGGTAATTTTAGGTACCTGATATGGTAAGAAATGGAATGGGATGGTCATGATAGGCGTCCTTGAAATGCCCCTTAATTTAATTTGAGTGAAATGTGGTGAATGAACATGTCACACAACATGCAAATGGCTGCAAGAAAACGTGTGTTAGGATGCATGACACATATAATGATGTTATGTATGTTATGTAAAAAAAATGTTAATCACACAAGTTTAATGTTATGGCTGAAAAAGAAATCGTTAGTGTGAATGACAAACAAATGAATTAATGTTTTACACACGAAATAAAATGCAAATGGCTGCATAAAAATGTGGGTTAGTATCATACAAAAATGTTTGTGTATGGTATGTCATATGTATGGGAAATGGTGATTATGGTATTTTATGCACGCGTAGGTAGCAATGGCAATGTGTCGCGAGACGGCGGGAAGCACATAGTAAGCAAAACGAATTTTTCCAACCTTATTCCTCCAACGTGGTCGGTCTAAAAAATTTCTAACCGAGTCCTAGGCGAGGTTCACTTAGATCACCAACCGGGGGTGATGAAGGCGCGATTTTATTATTGTTCACACAATTATTTTGGTATCCTAAGGGAATCCAACTAGGGCTGCCTATATAAGTTCGGTCCAAGTCGGGTTAAAATCAAGATTCCCATCGCAAAATATACTCCTCACTTCTCCCCACTTAAGGGTTCTAGTGGCGTCTCGTATTCGTGCCCCTAAGACCAAGAGGAACTTAGGCGACACTTCAACAATCCACCGGGCTATAAAAGGATACCTAAACTAATGCAACAATGGCTAACTAAAATGCAAATAAAATACCAAAAGAGAATCATCCTTCTTATTTTAATTAGACACTTTTCACGGCTTGTCAAAATTCTTTTAAGTTTTTAAGAAAACTTTTTAAGAAATCCCCAGCGGAGTCTCCACTGTGAGTGGA
This sequence comes from Euphorbia tirucalli, assembly GCA_039660915.1. Lineage (NCBI taxonomy): Eukaryota > Viridiplantae > Streptophyta > Magnoliopsida > Malpighiales > Euphorbiaceae > Euphorbia > Euphorbia tirucalli. Next base: position 53,898,389 of record CM077639.1, on the reverse strand, counting down.
CGACGCGTTTTTGACGGGACACGGGACTCCCTTTCGGAAGGGGCTCCTCGATCTCGGGCGAGCCCCTCCCTCGCATGGGGTTTTTATAATAGGAAATTTGCGTTTTGGAAAATAAATGGAATTAATGCATAAAAGAACCGAGACCTAAGTCTCGATGAATATTGTAGAGTCGTCACCCAGCTCAGCTCAACCGGGAAATTCTTAAGGTAGCTGAACCGGACGAACGGTCGCTACACTATCCAGAGATTCGGGTCTGGACAAGTCCTTTTTTCGTGTCTAATTAAATTAAATATTGCCAATGTTCTCAAATGGCATTTCAAAATCTAAAGTCAATTTTTATTGAATATGAAAGGCATACAGCGCGCATACAAATATTTAATACAAAAGTAAGGAAAAGAAATAAATATTAATTGGCTTACAACCAAATTGAATGGAAAAATAAAAACTCTCGCCTCACTTTACAAGTGCCTAATATACACGAGAGTCTAGAAAAATACAACCGCTTAGGATACACGTATTGATCTATTAAATTACATCTAAAATAAAAATAAAAGAAATTAAGACCTGCAAAACAGGGGGTTAACACAATTTACGGCACGTCACAAGTTGGACTCAAATAGACAGAATTGGGAAATCAAGAATTGGGGGCATGCATTTAGGGGATAACTGGGTTGGCTCAGCTAGCCGGCCCGGTTAAACTTGGAAAACATTTTGAAACGTCCCTGTATTTTAGTTTTTAAGGTAAAATCATTTTGAAAAAAAATTTTCCGGTTTACATGCATCTTTATATATTAAGTGGGTCGGTTTTCAGGAGAACTGGGTCTCCGTCGTGGCATTGTTCTAAATGCAATTTTACTGGAAATTAAACCTAAGGTAGTGAATGCACACAACAAAATTCATTTTGATGATTTTCAGGATTTTTTGAATTTTTAGAGATTTTTGGAAATTTTAGGGGATGAAAACGGAAATTCTGATTCTGGAAAATAAGTTACAATCGTACTACTATATCTATAGTCGTGCGACTGTAAACGTTCCAGGGTCAGAATCCCGCTAAAGTTTATTTGAAATAAACTGGAAAAAAATGGCTGGAAATCAAGAACACTTGTACGACCATAACTACAGTCGTACGACTGTTCATCAAATCCAGACTGTTCTTGATTTCCAGAAACAGAAGCACGAAAACAGAGCAAAAATGCACAAAATACACTTCAATTACCCAGAAAGCATGAAAAAGTGAAAGGAAAGGAGTACCTACCTTTTTGGAAGCCTATCCAAGTCGATTAGACCCCTGGCGTCGCTCCGATCCACAAGAATTTGCAACTTTTCCTTGAGTTTGGGGTTGAAAACTTTTTGTCTAAAAATCTTCAATTGTTAAGGTTCTTTGCGGTTTTGGTCCGAAACTTGATTTTGTTGGTAAGATCAGATTGTTTCTTTATTAGTTTAACAAGTCTTTTATGTTAGCTTTAGGATTTTTTTTTTTTAAGAAAAAGAGAGGAAGTGGAATGATATGCTTGCTTTTTTCTTCTCTCTCTTTTTTTTCCTTTCTTTCTTTCCTTCTTTTTTCTTTTTCTCTCAAAAATCTCTTTCTAAAGAAAACCTCTCACCAGATCATCTGCCCCCTTTTCCTAAATCTTCCCCCTTTTCCCAAATCTTCGCCCTTTTCTTTTTACATCAATCCTCGCCGCCTAATTTTGCTGCAAAGGGGCGGGCATTAATTGCCCTTCCCTTTGTAGCCTGTAATTCCTGCTGTTGGCAAACGTAAGTGGACGTTATAGTCATGCGACTGTAATATTTTTAAGTACAGTCGCACGACTGTAACACATTGACACGCCTATATATTACAGTCGTGTGAAATATGCTCTTTTTTTTTTTCAATTCCGACGCTTACAACGGGTTTTTTTCCGACCTCGGTGATGAAAGCCATTATTATCTTTTTCACGGATAAACGTGAAGCAGATTCAAAGTGACCGGGATAACATCAGAGATGTCTCGGATGACCTGAATGTGTATGACAAGTCTTGGTATGGAACCCCGAAGAAGTTCGAGTGAGTATTTAAGAGAACCGAGGAAAAGAATGAAAAATAAGTGAAAGTGGGCTAATCTGGTCACTACAGCCACGCGGCTGTAATTACCAGATTTCCTTTTTTGACACCAATCTAGGCAAAGTCCTCTGCTTCGCAATGGAGTCGAAGCACGACCCTAGAAAACCAATACAATCTGGGTAAAGTCCTCTGCTTTATGATGGAGTCGAAGCAGGTTCCTGGAGAACATCAAACCAATTCGGGCAAAGTCCTATGCTTCGTAACTGAGTCGAAGTAAGTCCCTGAAGAGTCAAATCAACTTGGGTAAGATCGTTGTTTTGCAAAACAACTGAGACAAGTCCCAACAAACATTAAAACTTGTCGGCGCGGGAGGAGCCACCAGGTACGTCCTCTTCTCCTTCTCACCATGCTCCCTACCATGGGACCAAACTCGAACCAGGCATAAGTACTCGTTCAAGTCGGCTTTGGTCATGCGAGGGGCAGCCTATGAGCATGGGTTTTTTCCCGACCTCGGTGATGAAAGGCATTATTACCTTTTTCACGAATAAACGTGAAGCAGATTCGGAACGACCGGGATAATGTCGAAGATGTCTTGGATGACCCGAATATGTATGACAAGTCTGAGTACGGAACCCTGAAGAAGTTCTAGTGAGTATTTAAGAGAACCGAGGAAAAGAATGAAAAATAAGTGAAAGTGGGATAAGATGGTTGCTACAGCCGCTCGGTTGTAGCGCCCTACAGCTGCGCGGTTGTAATCACCAGATTTCCTTTTTTGACACCAATCAGCCTTTAATTCAGATTTCTTAACCTAAATGGGAGATATAAAACCATAATAATAGGATTAGGGTTTACAACAGAGAGAGAACATACAGAATAGAGGGAATTGAAAGAAAACACAACCACACTTAGAGTTCTTGAAAGAAAAAGATTGAAATTAGGTGTTTTAATCCAAAAATAATAAAAAAGACCTTAATAAAATCTATAGAAACAATCATAATTTTGAGAGAACTAGTTTTCTAGGGGTGTTTCTAGACTGTAATCATTCATTCGATTTCATTCGGGTTCCGCTCTGGCTTCGGAGATCACACGCGCTTTTGGGTTGTTCATGATTGCAAGGTGTTTCCCGGCATCCGAATCCATTTTTGGTGGTCCAAAGCACTGGGACACAGATAAGGTATATTCTGAGAGGTCTTAAAAATCCTTTTAAATTCGTTATGGGTGCTATTTGTTGGTGTTTTTGAGTTTTTTGCGATTTTAGAAGCGATTGCGGCTACAGCCACCCCACCTAACGATTACAGCCGCGCAGCTGTAATCTACAGGGGCATGGCTGTAACCTATAGCCACGCGGCTGTAACCTATAGGGGCGCGGCTGTAACGCTTCTGTTTCCAATTAAATGTGTTTTTCATGTTTATTATCGATCCAATTACATCCATGTATGCTTAGATTCCCGGTTTTCTGATTTTAATTGATGGATGTAATGATAAAGTTTGGCAATTTTGAGTTTTTAGGAATTTCCGGACTTGTTTTGATCTGCTTCGGATCTGTTTTGTTGAAATTTGTGTGTTCCCAGAAATCCCAGATTACCCGAAATCGCTAAATTTGTAAAACGATTTTCAAAAACGAGAAAAGAAACCCGGAACACATTCTAGAGCGTTACAGCCACACGGCTATAGGTGTTACAGCCACGTGGCTGTAACCTACAGCAGCACTGCTGTAACCTACAGCCGCTCGGCTGTAATTCAAGAGGCAGAATTACAGTTTTGCCCTTTGAGGCCCCAAACTTGTAATTTTGCATCTTTTTCTTATTCAAAACTGAATTTTGGTATGTTTACATTCTTTTTGGACCCTAGATGGATATTTAATTTAGCCCCACTCACGAACGGGACCCCCAGGTCCTGGGATATCCGGCCCGCTAAAAGTTGAAAAATGCATGTAAATGAGCCAAATGGTTTTCAAAATTGGTTTTTCATCCATAAAACCTACAGGGCATTTCAAAAAACTGTTTTCCAGGTCTAACCGAGCCGACCGGTCGGGTCGACCCGGTTACCCCCCTGAATGCATGACCTCGTTTCCTAAAATACCCCTATTCTGTCTTGTATGAGTCCTTGGTGTGTTTTATTTACTTATGCTAACTGTATTTGGATGCAGCTTTTATTTTTCTTTATTTTATTTTTGGATGTATTTTATAGACCAAACCGTGTATTCTAGACGATTGTACTTTTTTAGATTTTCATGTATTTAGGCGATTGTAATGGTGAGAATGAGAGCTTTTTTCTTTTTATGGGTTGTATAATTTGGCCTCTACTTTATTTTTATCGCACTTTTACTTTTCTGCACTTTATTTTGGATTTATATTTATGTCATGTGTATGAGCATTGATTAAAAATAAAAGAAGATAAAATGAGTAGAATTAAGTGGATGTTATATTATGTTATGAAATAATACTTGAAAACAAATAAGGATTAGTATATTTGTTGCCCGAACCCTGAATCTTTGAATTAGGTACCGCGTCTGCACTTGGTAGGGAGCTGTACCAGAATTTCCGGATGAGCTGATCCGGGTAGCAACTCTGTATCTGATTTTGAAATTTAGGTTTCGTGATTTTTAAGTTCAAATTGGGATTTTCTAAAAACCTATTTTCCAAAATTCACACTTACAATTAAGTTTTCTACAAAAGGGTTTTTCCAATAAAATGAAAGGATTTTTCTTAAAGAAGATTAAAAACCCGTTTTCAAAACCACATCATCACACTTTAAAAAGAAAATCCCCGGTTCCTGCTTCACCGTACGTTCCGTAAAATCGTCGTCCGCTCACAACCACACATCAATATACAATAATCTTGCTATGTCATTAGCATTAAGGGATCTAAGATATTCCTCTCTAAAAATTTTTGGAATAACAGGATAGAATCGTTTGGAAGATTCAATTGCAGTTAACTTGCCCATTTTGATATATTTATCGCATGCATTTGCAGGTATACCATATGCCATCATTCGGAATACAGGAGTTGTTTTTTTATTATAGAAACGCTAAGTCTGCTCGTGACATCGCGTCGTTGTTGGAAGTACACATCATGATTTTTTACCTTTTCAATTCTATAGAGGAAAAGATCACAAGACATACGATACCGGTTATGAAAATTTTTGTTATCATATATTTGGTTATACAAGAAATAGTCTCTAAGAGTTTATTGATTAGTTTCCTCACGGTTGCGATAGATGACATTATGGCCTGGTATGGATCCTATATGCCTTAACCGACTGCTCTTAACATCTAAGAAGTGTTCCAACAGTCTGTTATTATTTAGTATCACTTGACTTGCAGCAGCAATCATTAAATCGTTGTTATCATCCAATACTGACCCTCATAATTGTAAGACATTGTAAGGAAACAGAGAGAAATTATTTCAATAAGACTATGAGAAAGATTATACTTAACAAAGATTGTGCACAACCTGGCTTCAGGCGAATATGAAAAAAGAGATGGGGGAATTTAATTGTCTAAATGAAGTCAAAGTGATTCAATGGCTTACAATACATGTGGAAAAGATGCGGATGGTATTGGCTCTTATAGATTGATAAGGAAATACATGCGGAGATTGGTGGGGTTTGAACGGTCTAGATGCATTCAAAGAGATCTAATGGCTGGGAACGCATATAGAGAAAGAATGGATGGTATTGGCTCTTGCAAATTGATAGTGACAATTCATGTAGAGATTAGTGGGGTTTGAACGGTCTAGATGCATTCAAAGAGATCTAATGGCTGGGAATGCATGTAGAGAAAGAATGGATGATATTGGCTCTTACAGATTGATGGTGATAATGTAGGGAATCATCACAGGAAAAATTAAACGTGAGGCAAAATACCAATTAAAATTTTCCTTGATTCCAAAGCCTAAGATAGATGTAGATTAATAGAATGAAATCAAGAACGGAGAAAATAAATTTTCTCACCTTAACTATCTCCTATAAAGACTGCTGCAGAAACTCAAATATGTTTCCTCCACAATCCGGTAAATGAACGACTCGAACGGGACTCATGCTAGCGAACGGATTGAATGAAAACCGAGAGAAAGTGCAAAAGGGGGTTGCTGTAATTTTATGTATTGTGGCTGAAAATTCACTATTAGGGTTAGGGAGAATTAGGTTAAGGCTTCCTATGGTGGTGGCCAAATTGGATCCGAACTTGACCGAACCAGACCGGGTCAAAACGGTCAAATCCTGAACCGGACCGATGGTTCAGAAGAAAAAAAGGTTAAGGTTCATCGACGATTTTGAACCGGTGGTTCAACCCTTAGGTTTAATCAAGGGTCAGTTGTAATATAAATTAATATTATGTAAATTATTAATTGTAAAATAAAAAATGTAAGCTGTTTTTCATATTTGAGAAATTATATTATTTTGTTACGTACATTCATAATTTATTTGGAAATGTCTACATCGAAACCACATGCAAATTGAATTCTAAAAGTTTATTCAAAAGGGTTGAGCCTGAACCTGGTCAAACCCTAAACCTGAACCGGACCAGACCGGCAGTTCATCCCTTTTGAAGATTAAGGTTCAGGTTCAAGGATTTCTTGAACCTGAACCGACGATTCATGAACCTAAACTGACGGTTCATGAACCATGGCCACCTCTAGCTTCCTATATATACTCCTTTAGTATATATACTCCTTAGCTTACTAGGATTTTAATTTAAATTATAGATTATTTAATTTGATTTAATTGATTTACCTTATATCATTAGGATTAAATAAAACTATATTATAAAATCCTAATTGACAATTTCATCAAATTAAAATAACCTAAAGTTAAATTAAAGCCAGCCTTAACAAATACAACCTTTGTATTTTTTTATTTCCACCAAGGAAATATTATTTTATTTAATTAATTATTTACTATATGTAATTAATTAATCAAATAAAATAAATTTCTCCATTTATAATTGAATTAATTATGACATAACCTAATGTCAATAACTCAATTAATTTGGTTTCTGTTCCAATTCCGATTTGTCAACGTTCAGTCATTCTATGTGTACGATTATGTGGATCCGTCTTTATGTTGGCAGTGGGCCTAAGGCCCACAGACTATAAGTGGGTTCTAGCAAACCGTTATAGCCCCCAATTAAGATGGAGACTTGCAGTCTAATGTGAAACATAACCCGATAATGATCTTGTATATCCCTTGCCAACTGACATTGATATAGAAGCAAGAGGCATGGCCTTGTCATCCTCTTATATGCTTATTTATCTCTTGATACCGAGTGGACTGAACCTAACAAATAAGTATCCCAACTTATTCTGATATGGCCATACACTTGTCAGTCCCACTCATCAAGTGGCCAGTGATGTCATCTCAGGGACGCTGAGTGGCAATTCCGTCAACTTCACCATCAACATCAACATGTTCACTGGCCCACCCAACATACCTATACTTGGCACCCTGTTATGGGCCCATAAGGTGTATATCAAAGTGTATGAGATCCCATTTTATGTTATAGCGAACATCGGGTCTAAGGATAATAGCAACACCTACCAGAGAAACACCAATAACGATCGAACCATGTGGTGTTCTCGTGGCGGATCGATCCAATACCATGCAACCCAACATGTACCCATATCATTGACTGACATTCCATGTCCAATAGCCAGTGAGACATCGCCATCCAATCAAGGATATGCTAGTCGTTGGTTCTATTCATTCCCATGATTAGAACAGACTAGGGATATCTTTGTGATTATAACTTTAACTCTACTAAAAGGTCTCATAGTCCAATGACCTACATTGGTTTACTTTAGTATGGTTATAATCATTGGATACTCTATTTATAAATAGCACATGATATGAATAAATAGATTCATGCCTTTATTTCAACACAAAATGTATAATACAAAATATCCAAATATGAAGTATAATACAAAACAAGAACCAATGCCATTTAGAGTAGGGCACACCAGCAATTTCCCACTTGCACTATTTCCAACTAGGCATTGCCCTAATCCCTATAGATCTAGTATGACCCTCGTGTTGTGCCTGTGGCAGCGCTTTGGTCAACTGATCAGCGACATTATTCTCACTGTCAATCTCTATAGTGAAATGTCTCCGCTATCCCCGATCTCTCGTATGAGGTGAAATTTCATTAGTACATGTTTGGACTTCTTATATGACCGAGGCTCCCTAGCTTGTGCGATGGCCCCGTTGTTGTCACAGAAGACATTCATTGGGTCTAGGATAGATGGAACTACTCCTAACTCAGTGATGAACTTCTTCATCCAAACTACTTTCTTTGCAGCATCACATGCAGCAATGTACTCAGCTTCTGTGGTAGAATCGGTGATGGTTGGCTGTTTCAAGCTCCTCCAACTGATAGGAAGAAATAACCAAACTACGACTAGTTTTCGTCCTGATCGGTCTCGAAGCTTGCGTCAGTGTACCCTAACAATGACAGCTCTTCTTGACCTCTATAAACTAAAAAGTTGTCCTTAGTCTTAATAAGGTACTTAAGGGTTGCCTTGACTGTCGTCTAGTGATCCTCCCCCGAATCTGACTTGTATCGGCTAGTCATACGTAGTGCAAAAACGAAATCAAGTCCTCGTACATAACATGGAGTACATGAAAGATCCTATAGCCGAAGCATATGGGATCTTCTGCATATTCTCCTAGTCCTCCTTTGTCTTAGGAACATTGTTCCTACTTAGTTTGAGCCTATGGTGCATAGGCAAGATACCTTTCTTTACCTTATCAATGCTAAACCTTTTCAGAACTTTGTCTATGTAAGAGGCCTGACTTAGGCCCAAAAGCTGAATGGATCCATCCCTGTAGATCATGATCCCTAAGATCATCTCAGCTTCTCCTAAGTCCTTCATTGCGAAGCACTTACTCAATCACTGCTTAACCCCTTGCAGTGTTGGTATGTCGTTTCCAATGAAAAGGATGTCATCTACGTATAGGACTAGGAATGTAGATACACTCCCACTAACCATCTTGTACACACAGGGCTCATCTAGATTTTGTATGAAGCCATATTCCTTAATAGCCTCATTGAATCTCAGGTTCCAACTCCGAGAAGCTTGCTTCAATCCATAAATGGACCTCTGAAACTTGCATACCTCGTTAGGATACTTTGGATCAGTAAAACCCTCAGGTTGTGTCGTGTACACATCCTTGAGTAGCTTTCCATTCAAAAAAGTGATCTTAACATCCATTTGACATATCTCATAATCATACCATGCAGCTATGGCAAGTAGTATCCTAATGGATTTGAGCATTGCAACTGGTGAGAAGGTTTCATCATAGTCAATTCCTTGGACTTGTTTGAAACCATTCGCCACCAATCACCCTTTGAAGGTGTTGTTGGCCTTTAACTTGAAACACCACTTGCAACCGATTCCTGGTAAGTTTTGGGTCTTCTTGGTCAAAGACTAGAAGATTCCCATCATCGGTTACGAGAAACCCATATCTCTCGGGTTGATGAGGGACCCTACCAGACCTTCTAAGGTCCTATGTGATTGGTTCAGATTCCTCAATTGCTTGAGGATCTAGTTCGATCACCGAGCTATCAGGTATAGGTGCTTGTGGATCTTAAACTTCCCTTAGCTCAATATTGCTCCCACTGTCTTTCTTGGAGATGAACTCTTTTTCAAGAAAGACACCTTTTCATGCTATGAACACCTTATTCTTAGTAGGGTTATAGAATTAATATCCCCTTATTTCCTTGGGGTAACCCACAAACAGGCACTTTTTGGTTTTGGAGTCTTTGCCACTTGTCAATTTCTTGACATGGGCCTCACAACCCCAAATCCGTATGAAAGAGACGTTGGGCTCCTTGCTCGTCCATAGTTCATATGGCGTCTTTTCAACTGCCTTACTCGGTGTACGGTTAAGTGTGAATGCAACTGTCTTTATTACATATCCTCAGAAGGATGTTAGGAGAGTGGTTTGACTCATCATCAAGTGAACCATGTCCAACAAGGTCCTATTCCTCCTTTCTGACACTCCATTCCATTAGGGTGTTCCGGAGGAGTGAACTGTGAGATTATCCCACACTCTCTTAAGAATGAACAAACTTTAGGCTCATATACTCGCCAACTCGGCTAGACCGAAGTGCCATAATAGTCTTGCCTAGTTGGTTCTCTACTTCTCATTTATGTGGCCTAAACGACAGTGCTAGAAGTAAGCAAAATTAAGTTCATTGGGCTTAACCCTCTTAGTGTTTATGTTATAGATTGGATTGTCTTGATTTAAGTCTAGGATATATAAACCATTATTTAGAAAAGCATTTCCATAAATAATATTGTCTTTCACAATATCAATTTTTCCAAAACCAATATTGAAAACAAATCCAGAAATATCCAAGATAGAAACTGAAATAATATTCCTGCACATGGCAGGTACAAAATAACTGTTGGTGTGCCCTAGTTCTTAAGGCATTGGATTCTTGTATTTTGTATTATACATTAAGAGTCATGTATGAATACATTATTTGTGTCACATTAATAAAGGCAATTAATCTATTTCATTTATAACTTGTGCTATAATATGAGTAGAGTATCCATTGATTGATAATCATAAAACTCATCCCAGGTCTGTTCTAATCATGGGAACGAATAGAACCATAGACTTGTATATTCGATGACTGTATGGTAGTTCTTAACTAGCCATAGTACTTATATAGTCAGTCATGAATATAGGTACATGTCGTTGACATGGGACTGGATCGATCCGCACAAGAAAGCCACATGGTTGTCGCATCATAGGTCTTTCTTGAGTAGGTCTTTTTTGTCCTCAGACCAGATTTCATTATAGTATCAATATGGAATCCAGTTCACTTTGACATACGCCTAATAGGTCTGTAAAAGGATGCTAAATATGGGTATGATTGGGTGGGCAGGTGAACATATTGATATTAATGATGAAGTGATGGAATTGCCACTCGGGTAACACCGAGATGATATCACTGGCCACTTGATGAGTGGGACTGATAAGTGTATGGCCATACCTAAATAAGTTGGTTGCTTATTTGATTAATCAGTCAACTATCAAGAAATATAATAAAAAACAGAAGAGGATGATGGACACCATGCCTCTTGTTTATTCATATCGATATCGTTAGGCAAAGGACACTATGAGATTACTACCGGGTGAGTGTCTTCTAAAGACTGCTGCATCTCTATCTTAATTGGGGGCTGTAATGGTTTGCTAGAACCCACTTACAGTCTGTGGGCCTTGGGCCGACTGCCAACATAAAGACAGACCCATAGGACCGTGCACATAGATCAACTGAGCCGGAACGTATAGATTTTATGCATGTGATGTACATTGGAAGGAATGAGTTAATTAATTAGTTGACATTCGGTATTGAGGTAATTAATTAACATTAGGTTGGTTTAACTTAATTAATAAGTTTACATAATATAATTAATTAATTTATCAATTAATTGAATTACATAAAATAAACAATTAATTAAATTATTTTCTTAAGTGTGATTTTATTTTAATTAGGGGTAATTAAATCAAGCCATATTGAATTAAATTATATATTATAAATCTTATGGAATAAGGATTTAAATATGTAATTAAAATCCTAATGGGCTTGGGTTTACTTAACCTAATTGGAGTCCATATTGCATAAAGACTATAAAAGGCACATTTATGGGAAAAATCACTTTCTTAACCCAAGGCACAAAGGAGATTTGGCCAGCAACAATATCAGCCCCAATATCCGAATTCTTTGGTGCAATTTCTTCCGTTCTTCGACTAGCATCAGTTCTCGTTCGATAGTTAATCGTGCACCGGACTGTAGAGATCAATTTTAAGAAATGATTCTGCAGCAGTCTCTAGGAGAGACATAATCTGGTGAGTTCAATCTCTTGATTCAAATTGTTTTATTTCAATCAATGGTAATTGGGCACGATAGGTGGATTCTAGGAAATTTTAAACGGTGTATTTTCCGCTATGCCACGTTATTTTTTCGATGACGAATCCCAACAATAACAATCTTTCAAAATCAAAACCAATCCAATAGGCATCTCCAAGTAGAATCTCCAATCTCGATGGTAGCAACCTTAACGCCATTCCCGACTCAAAGATCTACTTCTCTGGATCCCAATAACCTCCTATTTCTCAGTCCCTGCATATTGCAACAAATATGAGAACCACATCTAGTGTCCAACACCCAAAAGGTTGAAATAGTGAGGTTAACGTCAATAACATATATACCTGAAGAACCACCCTGGTTCTTCTCTTGCTCTCCCACGAGCCTTAGACATGTCTTTTTCTAGTGTCCTTTCTGCTTGCATTCGAAGCACACATCCTCGGGAGCGGCCTTGGGTTGGGCCCTTGCTTAGCCTTCTTAGCCTTGGCCTTTTTGGCCTTGGCTTTAGCTTTAGCGTTGCCTTTGCCCTTCACAGTAGGGGTGTTCCCCTTGTTTTCTAGCAGCACTAGTGGAGTCCATTTAATAGACTGTTCAGCAAGCTTGAGCATTCCATGTAGCTCAGCCACAGTCTTGTCCATGCCCTGTATGTGATAGTTCATGATGAACTGATCATAAGACTTAGGGAGGGATCCCAAGATGATGTCTATCACCAACTCCTACGGGATTGGCATACTGAGACGGGCCAATGCATCGATATAGCCCTTCATCTTGAGCACGTGGGTGCTCGCAGATGTCCCAACTGCCATCCTACAGGTGTTAAGTGCTTTAGTTGTCAAGAACCTTTCTTGACGTGCCTGATCTTGGTACATCCTTTTGAGATCATCCATGATCGCATAGGCTTGATAGTCCATGAACTGTTTTTACAGCTCAGGAACCATTGTGCCCAACATAAGGCAAGACACATCTCTATCATCTCTCCTATGTAGGTCGTACTCCTCAATTTGAGCTTGAGTAACCCCTCAACCTACAGGCGGTGCGGCCGGTAAGGCCTTATCTAGCACATATTCCTTGGACTCTTGTCTCAACACTATTCTTAGCTGTTGAGCCCAGTCTAGGAAGTTAGGCCCAGATAGTTTCTCCTTTTCGAGGAGTGATCACAGTGAAAATGAATTACCAGCCATTTTAATTGATTATCTACACAGAAAAATTACAGAGTGATTAATAAAGGGCTTTATTATTTTAACCATGTCAATTAACAATCCATTTTAATTAATTTGCTGGCGATGTATGGTTACAAGACCAAGATCCATATTTCATTAAGAATTGGCCAAGCGGAGGCTTGTCAACCAACCCTTAACTATTTAGGTAGGAACTCCCTCCAATCCCAACCTAGGGACTCTTGGTTTGATGGGCTTATCGGCACTTACCCATCTGTGTTTAGGGCCAAGAGCTTATCCTACTACCCATGTTGAGTCTAACCACCATTATAGTGCTAAGCGTACCCAGTACCTTAACCCTATACAGTAATTGAATAGTAATGTACCTGGTGGAGTCACAGCCCACATTGAACTATTAAAAAACCGACAAGGTTTGAATGTGGAAAGCACTTTTAATCGACTCAATATTTAATTGGATTAATTAATAACGGCTTAGCATGCATAATCGCGGGTGATTGGAATGGCTAAACATACATTCATACATATGTATATATGATTGACATAAGCATAAAATATGTATATAAATAAAATAGACACCATGGGCCCTATTTTACAACCTAATGAATAACTAGTAAGCCTATACTAGAGATCCACTAGGTAGACTTGCAAACTCCTATTGGGCTTGGCACCAATGGGCTTCCTCTCTAATGGCTTGATGCAATTACAATTAAATTTACAAAATATAAATTAAATATAATTAAATCAAAATAAAATAAAACGACACGCAGGCCGTATTTCCTAAAATTAAATTTTACAACCCAACTTCATCTAAGGCCCAATAGTGCTCAAAACCATGCAACCAAGCGTAAAAAATTATAAACACATAGCTAATATCAATATACATACATGTATTAAAATGCATGAACATGGCAATTCCAATTTTAATTAATTATGTCCAGCCATTTGTGAAATTGCCGATTCTACCATCCATAACCGATGCTTGGTCACGGACGCGAATTAGCAGTCCAATTCTCAACCCGTGCCAAGGGCCAATTGGACCAATTTCATTAACCAATTTAATTTTAACCAAAAATTAAATTATATGCATAGATTAAATAACACAAGAAACCACACGAATCCAATCGCGAAAATAAAATCATATGAATTTTGAAACCAATTTAAAAAATTCAAATAGGGTCTGAAAAATAAAATACCCGTAAAATCCAAATCGGACCCGCACCCAGTGCGTCAGCAGTGCTGCCACGCAGCAGCCCGCAAGGGGCTGCTGCCACGTGTCACAGCAGGTAATAAACCTGCTACGGCAAGCAGCAAAACAAATGCCCAAATTGGAATCGCAAACCAAAAATAAAAAAATGGATTGGAGAAAATAATTAAAAACACCAAATCACCAAATTAGGGTTCCAAACAAAATGAAATTGAAAACCAATTCAATAAAATCAATTCAAATACCAAGTACCCTATTACCAATCACTCTATTAATCGGAACATGAACCTACACTCTGATACCAATGTAGGGAATCATCACGGGAAAAATTAAACGCGAGGCGGAATACCAATTAAAATTTTCCTCGATTCCAAAGCCCAAAATACATGTAGATTAATATAATGAAATCAAGAACGGAGAAAATAAATTTTCTCACCTTAACTGTCTCCTCTAGAGACTTCTATACAAACCCAAACGTGTTTCCTCTACAATTCGGTACACAAACGACTCTCGAATGGGACTCGTGCTAGTGAACGGATTGAACGAAAACCAAGAGAAAGTGAAAAAGGGGGCTGCTATAATTTTCTGGATTGTGGCCGAAAATTCACTATTAGGGTTAGGGAGAATTAGGTTAAGGCTTCCTATATATACTCCTTTAATATATATACTCTACTAGGATTTTAATTAAAACTATAGATTATTTAATTTGATTTAACTGATTTACCTTATATCATTAGAATTAAAAAAAACCATATTATAAAATCCTAATTGATACAATTAAATACAATTTCATCAAATTAAAATAACCCAAAATTAAATTAAAGTTAGCCTTAATAATACAACCTTTATATTTTTTTATTTCCACCAAGGAAATATTATTTAATTTAATTAATTATTTACTACATGTAATTAATTAATTAATCAAATAAAATAAATTTCTCCCTTTATAATTGAATTAATTATGACATAACCTAATGTCAATAACTCAATTAATTTGGTTTCCGTTCCAATTCCAATTTGTTAATGTTCGGTCGTTCTATGTGTATGATCCTGTGGGTTCGTCTTTATGTTGGTAGTGGGCCCAAGGCCCACAGAGTATGAGTGGGTTCTAGCAAACCGTTACAACTCCTAATTAAGATGGAGACTTGTAGTCTAATATGAAACATAACCCGGTAATGATCTTGTATATCCTTTGCCAACTGACATCGATATATAAGAAAGAGGCATGGCCTTGTCATCCTCTTATATGCTTATTTATCTCTTAATACCGAGTGGACTGAACCTAACGAATAAGTATCCCAACTTATTCAGGTATAGCCATATACTTGTCAGTCCCACTCATCAAGTGGCCAGTGATGTCATCTCAGGGGACGCTAAGTGGCAATTCCTTCAACTTCACTATCAACATCAACATTTTCACTGGACCACCCAACATGCCCATACTTGGCAACCTGTTACAAGCCCGTTAGGCGTATATCAAAGTGTATGAGATCCCACATTATGTTATAACGAACATCGGGTCTAAGGATAATAGCAAGACCTACCCAAGAAACACCTATGACGATCGAACCATGTGGTGTTCTCCTGGCGGATCAATCCAGTACCATGCAACCCAACATGTGCCCATATCATTGACAGACATTCCATGTCCAATGGCTGGTGAGACGCCGCCATCCAGTCAAGGATTTGCTAGTCTTTGGTTCTATTAATTCCCATAATTAGAACAGACTAGGGATATCTTTATGATTATAACTTCAACTCCACTAAAAGTTCTCATAATCCAATGACCTACATTGGTCTACTTTAGTATGGTTATAATCATTGGATACTCTATTTATAAATAGCACAAGATATGAATAAATAGATTCATGCCTTTATTTCAACACGAAATGTATAATACAAAATATCCAAATATGAAGTATAATACAAAACAAGAACCAATGCCATTTGGACTAGGGCACACCAGCAGATGATACATGTAGAGATTGGTGGGGTTTGAATGGTGCAGATGCATTTAGAGAGATCTAAAGGCTAGGAATGCATGTAGAGAAAGAATAGATGGAATTGGCTCTTATAGATTGATGGTGACAATACATGTAAAGATTGGTGGGGTTTTAATGATACAAATGCATTCAAAGAGATTTAATGGCTAGGAATGCATGTAGAGAAAGAATGGATGGTATTCAAACTCCATTATAAATAACATGTATTTTACTCCACTCTACACATATCCACATCATTCCTCTCCTCTGTATTTACATAAACTTGTTAAAGCAAATTTGTTATCAAAATGTCTATACTACAAGTTGGGTGCTCTATGGAGGAAGATAAGATTCTAGGTGAGACTTACATAGAAGTATCACAGGATCCTATGTTGGTGCAAACCAAACCTTGAATGTATATTGGTCACGTATAATAGATTTATTCAAGGAAAGGTGCACTAGGGGTGGGCCTCGTACATTGATATCGCTTCAGGAAAGAATGTGTACCATTATTACAGAAGTTAAGAAGCTCAGAGGTTGTTTTAAGAAAGACGAACTTCTCAATGCCCGTGGAGCATCACACCATGATATTGTGAGTATTTCTATTAGTTCCATGAAAATTGTAGTACCATAATTATAATTTTACTAATTTTTTTAAACCTTATTGTAGCTAAATCATGCAAAAGAATTATTCACCTAAGAAATGAGTGGAAAAAGCTTCAAGTTTAATCATATGTGGGAGATGTTAAAAGATTTTGAAAAATTTAATGACAGTGTCAAATAGTGAAAAAGAATTATTTGCCTAAGAAATGAGTAGAAAAAGCTTCAAGTTTAATCATGTGAGGGAGATGTTAAAAGATTTTGAAAAATTTAATGACAATGTCATCGTTCCAAGAAATAAGGGTAAGAAGAAGCAGTCCACATATTATGTTTCATTTGACTCTGAAAATCCAACTCCTGAAATTCCAACACCAGAATCCCCCAGTTTGTCATCTTTTTCTTTAAATTTAAATGATGAATCTTCTTATTTCAATTCATCTGAACCACCTATATAGATTAAGAAAGAAAAACTTAAAATGGCACATAAATCACAAGTCAACAAATTTAGAAAGAATGTGAAAGAAGAAAATGAAAAACTATTTGAAATGATGCAGAGTTGAATGCAAATGTAGAAGGAAAGAATGATAATATGGAGACACAAATTAAAATTAGAGGAAGATGCAATATTATTCAAAGATCTAAATTTCATTCCAGACCCAATTTTACGTAGTCATCTTTTGCAAAGAAAAGGGAAAATCTATGGTAGGAGATTGGCAAAATAGAGAAACCAATCATAAATGCCACTTGCATCGTCTCAAATGGAAAATTTCGGTTATTTCAACAATTTGGGTGGAAACCTTATTAATAATTGTGTTTTTATCATTATTATTCAAAAATCTAATTCGTTTTTATGTGTTTTTTTTTTTAATTTGTTTTAGTAAGTTGATTTAAATGTCTTTATTTTGTGGTATTTGTAATGTTTTTATTTCGTTGTGTTTGTAATGTTTTTTCATATAGTAATATTTGTAATTCAATTTTAAATTATTGTTAAGTCAATTTATCAGCTATTTTATTTCATAATATAATGTTGTGAAATAAATTTTAAATTTATTAGCTATTTTATTAGTCTAATTTTAAATTTTAAAGATTATATATAAACTAAATAATAATACTATATTTAATATTTAAATATGTATTATGTGAAAATAAAATTATTTTCATAATTTTAATATTAATATATTAAAGCTATATAATAAAAAATATTACAAACAAACATAATAAACACAATAAAATTATACACTCCCCGCTCCTCATGCACCCATCTCACTCGATCAGGGATTGTACGAAATGACAATAGTATTTTAGCAATTAAATCAGCATCCCGTTGTCCAAATAAAGCTTGAATCAATTCGTCATTCCAACCCCTTTTATTCGGCAACATTAGATCCTTAACACGCATCTAATCTCCTTTTGGGAGCAGCGGGGTTTGAATAATTGGCGACCTTGCATCCGGTAGCCATGCAACATGCCAAATTAGAGTGGCAACTGCAACTCCTATCACCATTTGTAACCCTTCTCAGATCACTAATATAGCCGCAACAAGGCTCTCCCAAAGATAACTATCATTTCCTTTAACTATACCTTGTAAGACATCATATTCAGGGAAGTATTTTGCCTTAAACAAACAACTCACAAGAGCATCTGGATGAACAATATATCTCCAAATAGAACAACCCAATAATGCTAAATTATATTCTCGCAACTTCCAAAAATTCAAGCCACCATCTTCCTTTGGTAAACAAAGTCTTACCCAAGTCATCCAATGAATCACTCTTCTCCTCGAGAGATTATTATCCCATTAAAAGAATTAAGCATTTTTTCTAAGGTGTCACAGATATTGTTCGGTAACAGAAAAATGCCCATAGCATAAACATGCAAAGCTTGTGCTACCGACTTAAGCAAGACCTCTTTTCCTGCCTGAAAAATTCCTCTCTTCTGCCAACCTTGTATCTGGCTAGTAAGTGTGAACACGAAATTTTTTCTTAAAAAAAAAAAAAAATTTCTGTCGTTGACCGTTGACTCACGACTGTAAAATACAGTCGTGAGATTTTGTTACAGTCGTACGACTGTAACATAAGTATAGTCATACGACTGTAACATAAGTACAGTCGTACGACTGTACTTTCGGGGGCAGGTTGCAGAGCCCATACCCCCTTGACTTGGAAAAGGTGGGAAATCTTGAGCATTAAATGCTCAAGATTTCCGGGTTAGTAGGGAGTATATAAGGTGAAAAAAACCAGAATTTTAGGGCTTTTTTGGGAAGAAATCTGATTTTTAGTGAGAGAAAAAGAGAGGAAAAGAGATAAGAGAGATAACAAACACATTGCTTTCTTCTTACCTTTTCTCTTTGATTCTTGTTGTTAATCACTAAAATGAAGTAGAAATCCTAGGTTAACACTCACATTAAAAATCTAAATCATTTTGGGACAAAAACAAACACAAATCCGTGACTTTTCTGGGATTATTTGGACACATTTTGCAACCTTGACTACTTAAGGAAAAGAGCGAATTCACGTGGATTGGTGCGTAGCCAGGGGTCATTCCAGCTGTGGATCGTCGCCAAGGAGGTAAACAACCTTTAACTCAACCCTTTTTCCAGCTTTCTGGGTGATTTTCTTGTGTTTGGTGCCTTTTTATTCAAGTTTTCAAGTTTGCATTTCTGGAAAAATAAGAACAGTCGTACGACTGTTCTTGAAACAAGAATAGAGGCACTACTGTACTTACAGTCGTGCCAAATCCTCTACAGTCGTACAACTGTGATTATTTTCTCAGTTTCAGGCTTTTGTTTTTAGTTTTTTTTTTTAGCGATTTCTGCCTAGCCAGGATTACAGTCGCACGACTGTAGTATACAGTCGTACGACTGTAACTACAGTCGCACGACTGTAGTCCTCGGCCAGAAGCAGAAATCCCTAAAAAATCCCTAAAATCCAAAGAAAATCATAAAAATCCAAGAAATTTCATAAAAATCAGAAAATTTCAGAAAATCAAAAAAATTAGAAAACCCCAAAAATCATCAAAATGAATTTTGTTGTGTGCATCACGACCTTAGATTTATTTTTCGGTAAAATTGCATTTAGAACAATTCCACGACGGAGACTCGGTTCTCCCGAAAATCGACCCGCTTTTTGCATGCTAAGTTAAAATAAACTGGAAAATTGTTTTCAAAAATGATTTTCCCACAAAACCAAAAAAAATACAGGGACGTTTCAAAATGGTTTTCCAGGTCTAACCGGGCCGGCCGACCGGACCGACCCGGTTACCCCCAAATGCATGACCCCAAATCCTAATTTCCCAATTCTGTCTATTTGAGTCCTATTTATGGTGTGCCGTATAAATTGTGCTAACCTCTGTTTTGCAACTTTTATTTTATTTTAATTTTCTTTTTATTTGTATTTAATAGAATTAAATCGTGTATTTAGGCGGTTGTAATTTTTTCTATATTCTCGTGTATATAGGGGATTGTATCAGTGAGGCGAGAGTTTTATTTTTCTTTCCATTGGGTTGTAAGCTCTTAAATATTTATTCTTTTTACTTTACATGTTGTATTATTATCCCGTATGCGCGCTGTGTGCATTATTCAATAAAAATTTACTTTTAGTAATTTAAAGTGTCATAACTAGAACATTGGCAATAATATTTAAATTAGACACGAAATAAGGGACTTGTCCGGACCCGAATCTCTGAAAAGTGTGGCAGTTCTCGCTTTGGTTCAGCTACACTGTAATTTCCCGGTTGAGCTGAGCCGGGTGGCGACTCCTATACTTTTTATCGAGATTTAGGTCTCGATTCTTTTTCGAAATGATCCGCTTTTCCAAAAAACGAATTTGCAATCCAAAAAACCCCATGCGAGGGAGGGCCCCGCCCGAAATCGAGGCGCCCTTTCCGAAAGGGAGTCCCGCGTCCCGTCGAAAATGCGTCGTCCGCTCACAGTAAGCTTAATTATCAATCAAAAATAAAAAATTAGTTGTCTTTCTCTGACCTAAAGATGAAGGCAAACTAAGGTATTTCCCATGTGAAGCCACTGCCTTAACACACAAGATATCATAGACATTCTGCAGCTGCTCATTTGGCATGTTAACACTAAACATTATACTAGATTTTTGAAAATTTATATGTTGTCTTGAAGCTTGGGAATACAATTGTAACCCCAATTTCAACTGTTGGGCTTTCGATTTTGTTGCATGAAAGTAAAAAATACTATCATCTATAAAGAATAGATGAGAGATGACTGGAGCCTCGGTAATAATAGTACAACCATGCAACAAACCCTTATCAACCCAAGTATTCAAACGGGATGATAAACCTTCTACATATAGCAGAAATAAAAACGTAGATAAAGGGTTGCTCTATCTAACACCACACGTCAGCATTATGCTATCAAAAATCGCACCCTTATACTATTGTATGAATAACAGAATTGTAGCAGTGCGATGGAATGTTTCATGGGCATTAAAGGTTCCTCTAAGGATGCAAAATTTCTGGTGTATTAAATCGTTTACCAGTAAAAGTGAACTTGGATCGAAAAAGAATTTCACTTGATCCAAGATGTCTTCTGTGTGGAGTTACGAACAAAATAGTTGTTCATTGCCTCTTTTATGTCCATGTATAGCTGCCATATGGAGAGATGTACCAAGAATGTGAGCACGGGTTTTCCCGACCTCTGTGATGAAAATCCTATCTTACCTGTTAGAAAGACGAACATGAGTCAAACTTGAGAAGGAGCAGAATATTGCCTGGAATGTCTCGAACGCTCTGAAAACCAAACAGTTCTCGATCTGAAACCCCGAGAAAGGTCCTTCGAATGATTCGAGGGCTTAGATGTCAAGGTGGAATTTAGAGAAAAATCTTGTTAGCTCTGGTTGGAGCCGTATGGCTATAGTTCCACAATTACAGCCATGTGGCTGTAACACCAGAGTCGCATGGCTGTAACCTTACAGCCGCGCAGCTCTAACAAGCGATCAGATTACTTCTTAACTAACCAACATCAGTATTTGACAGGAGATAAGATTCCTGAATTAGAGGAATAAAAACTGAGGATTCTAGGTTTTGGGAAAGAGGCAGAACATAACAAAGACAAAAAAATGCAACACAAAAAAAAAAGAAGAGAAAAGAGAGAAAACTAAGAAAACTGAGGAAAAAACCACCAAGAAAACTAAGAGAAAAAGAAATAAAACGGACTAGAAACATTTAGAGCGAGAATCTCCAATCGCATTACCACTTATTCGGTTCATTCTCAGGTTTGTTCAGATCGATTCGGGATGCGTATTCGAGGATTTCAGGATGTTCAAGGGATTCTATGTGCATTCCGACGTTTAAGTCCACTTCCGATCGTCAAACACACTAGACATCAAAAGGGTAAGCTCTGAGAGGCCTTGAACTCGTATTTGATTATTTTTACTGTGTGTTTTTTGTGTTTTATTAAAATTTCCAGAAACTGTGTGTTTGATTATAGCCATGCGGCTCTAACTAGAGCCGAGCAGCTGTAACACTATAACCGCACAGCTATGTTCTTCTGGGCAGAAACCCGAACTACCCTAAATCGACCGAAAGCAGTCAGTTTCCTATTTTAATCATTCTGTTATGAACTATTTCTGTCCAATCACATCCGTTATACTCATAATTATGGTTTTCGGTTTTCCAATAACGTTGATATGAGATTTGGGTTTTGTTGATTTTAGTTTTTGGAATCCGGGGTCATTCGATCCGAATTGAATCCACTGTCCAGCTTTAGCAGACCCCTAGATTCCCTGAAATCCTCAAAAATCATCAGAACAAATCAAAATAGTGATTTATGAAACAAAGAAAACCAATTTCGGGTTCTGAATACTACAGCCGCACGGCTGTAGTGGCTGTAGTGGCTATAGCCGTGCAGCTCTAACATGAGCTGCACTGCTATAGTTCCCAGAATGCGGCAGAATCATGGGACGAATCCTACAGACATTGTCACGTGATGCTGTCTTCAGAATCAAATAGTTTTTTTTATGTGTTTACTACTTTAGGCCTTAGATGGATGTTTGGAATAGGAAAACCCCACGAAACCGAGTTCTGGGATATTTGAGTCACCAAAATGAATTAATTTGTATGTAATCGAGCCAAACTGTTTTCAAAACTTTTTCAAGCACACAAAAAAACCCTACAGGGCATTTCTAAAATGGTTTTCTAAGTCTAATCAAGTAAGTCACTCGGACTTCTCGGTTACCCCATAAATGCATGCTCCCCTTTCCTGAGATTCTCCATTATGTCATTTTATGAGTCCCATTTGTGTTTGTGATATAGTTGTGCTAACCCATCTGTTTTGCAGCTTTTTATTTCTTCTTATTTTTATTTTGGATGTATTTGATAGATCAGCTCATGTATCCTAGGCGATTGTAATTTTTTTAGATATTTGTGTATCCAAGGGGTTGTATTGGTGAGGATGAGAGTTTTTATCTTTTTGGGTTGTAATAAGCGGCCTTTATTATTTTTGGTTTGGTTTGGAAGTATGGTTTACTTTTCTGCACTTTATTTCATGCTATTTATTTACGTCATTTGAATGAGCATGTGTGTAAGCGCCGAAATTTTTCATCCTTCAAAAAAAAAAAGAAAGAAGAGACAATAGTCATATGACTTTGACTACAGTCGTGCGACTGTAATCAACCTACAGTCGTACGACTGTAGGGTCTGTTGGGGAATTAATCGCACAAACAAACATAAAACGCAGCGGATAAAGGATTAATCCCCACCAAGGACCCATGTGCATTGCATTGAATCGGAAGGAGGGTTAAAGAATTACCTTAATTCTTTGAAGTTTGAATCACTTAGGAACCAAAATTGCTTCCCTCTATGGTTGATCCACACGGAGCAATACGTTCACCGCGTGCTAGCGCCGGGATGGAAGAAACGGTTTCTTCGAATCGAGAGAAGAGAGCAGGAAAAAAAATCAGATTTTTCTTTTGCTTGGAGAGACTGAATTTCGGCTGGCTATCTTTTCTGGTGGCCGGCCGAATTCTGCTATATTATTAGTGTGGAGAGTTATTAGGTTTAGGTTAATTGTTTCCTTAAATAATTAACCTAAATAGTTAATTATAATTATAACCTAATACACCTATTAGTTATAATTATATATTAACCCACACAATTTAATATTAATTCTCAATTAACATTAAATCAAATCAATTCTCCATAATACATATATGTATATATAATATTATAATTAATTATATCTCCATATAATTTAATTATAATATGTAGCATACTTTATGCAATATTAATCACATTAATATTTATATATACAT
The DNA here is from genome assembly GCA_039660915.1 of Euphorbia tirucalli. Taxonomy (NCBI): domain Eukaryota; kingdom Viridiplantae; phylum Streptophyta; class Magnoliopsida; order Malpighiales; family Euphorbiaceae; genus Euphorbia; species Euphorbia tirucalli. The sequence goes on along the minus strand of CM077639.1, from coordinate 53,874,232 downwards.
ACATAAATATATATCACTATATATATTTATTCTCTTTCTCATTCATAAATTATTATCCAATAATAATTTATACCCGATAAGATGAACTTCATTTTGCTCTTGTGTGTGACCCCATAGGATCATATTAATTGGCAATAAGGAAATTACCATAATGTCCTTATAGGTCACAAGCGGACTCTAGCAAGCCATTACGACTACCCAATTAATATGATTGGAATGATCCAATACCTATTTATAGAATGTCATATTCCCTTTTGTCTCTTTGATATCAAGATTAATTATAAGACATGGTACACTTGTCAATCTTATATAATTAATCATATGCTTTCTCGATCTCAAAGTAAACTGTTCAGACAAAACAATTGATACTCTTATCAATTATTTGAGCACGGCCATGCATTTAACAGTCTTACTTATCGAGGGGCCCAGTGATATCGCTCTCTTGTTAGAGAGGGACAAAATCCCATATCTGTCACTCACATCCCTAAGCATGAGTCATATTGTACCCAACCACAGCCTTTATAACTACTCTGTTACAAGCAGCGTTTGACTGCGTCAAAGCACAACATGAATTCATCCCGGAATCCATGGTGACCTCAGGTCAAAGGAATCAGCTGATGACACTACTATAATCAAGATCAGTTGTGACACGTGACCATGAACTTGATCTTATAGTGGGTCTCCAGCAACATGTTCTCTAACACATTGCCCGTGAGTATAATCTGTATCTGTATACACTATATTCATCTTATGAATATCCATTATCACTCACACTAGTCTTAGTTTGTTATTATTCCCATAATAACAATCGACTAGGGAAAATTTAGAATTACACAATTAATTCATGGATACATTATCATAAATACTAACATACAAATATATATGATAAAATAAGTCTTTATTAATGACTTAAGAAGATTGTTTACATAATCCAACATTGGCTTAGGGCACAATCTCTAACAGGGTCGTGGCAGGTGAGCCAGCCCATACCATGAAAGCTGAAAAATGGGGGAATAGAAATGGGCAATTAATACTCCAGCAATAAAAAGAGAGAAAGAAGAAAGGAATAAGACTTTTTGCTCTTGGCTAAAAAAAAGATCAGAGAGAAAGAAATTTGAGAGAGAAAATAGAGAGAAAAAAAGGAGAGAAAACTCACCCACAAAACTCAAGCTTCTCTCTTTTCTTTTCCTCTAATTCTTGAGTGTTAATGTCTAAAACCGGATAGAAATCATAGGTTAATGACTTAACACTTAAACTCAATCAATTTCGGGCTCTAACTTCACTCAAATCCGTGACATTTTGGAGATTTTGGACCAAACTTCTCAACCCCAACTTAAGGAGAAAAGAAGCAATTTGGTGTGGATTGGGGCGTTGCCAGGGGGTTAATCCTACGGTGGATCAGTGCCTAAGAGGTAAACATACTTCATTCCCTCTTTTTCTCGTGCTTTCTGGGTGATTTGGTGTCTTTTGTGCATTTTATTTCAATTTTTGCGTTTTCTGTTTCTAGAAATTAAGAACAGTCATGCGACTGTTCTTAAATTGATGAATAGTCATACGACTGTACATACAGTCGTATGAGTTTTCTTAGTTTCCAGATTGTTTTCTTTCATTTTTATTTTGAATAAATTTTGGCGAAATTCTGAAGTTGCAACTGTTTATAGTCGCACGACTGTAATACCCGTTTAGAATCAGAATTTTCATTTTAATCCATAAAAATTCAGAAAATCAGAAAATCACCAAAAATGATTTTTGTTGTGTGTATCCACGACCCTAGATTTAAATTCCAGTATTATTGCATTTAGAACAATACCATAACAGAGACCTGATTCTCCCGAAAACCGACCCACCTCACATGTAAAAAAGCATGTAAACTGGCAAAATTGTTTTCAAAATGATTTTCTCACAAAACCAAAATACAGGGACGTTTCAAAATGTTTTCCAGGTCTAACCGGGCCGGCCAGCCGAGCCAACCCGGTTATCCCCCTAAATGCATGTCCCCAATTTCTAAATTTCCCATTCTGTCATGTTTAAGTCCTATTTGTGGCGTGCCGTAAACTATGCTAACACTCTATTTTGTAGCTTTTAATTTCCTTTATTTTTATTTTGAATGTAATTTAATAGATTAATTTGTATATCCTAGGCGATTGTAATTTTTAGATAAATTGTGTATTTTAGGCGGTTGTAAAAGTGAAGTCGAGAGTTTTATCTTTTATTCGATCAGGTTGTAATAATTTGATCATTTACTATTTTACTTTACCTGTATGCGCTGTATGTTTAACTTAATGATTAACTTTAGAATTTGAAATATCTTCAAAGAACATTGGCCATATTCATTTTAATTAGACACGAAATAAGGGACTTGTCCGGATCTAGATCTCTGGATAGTGTAGCGGACGTTCATCCGGTTCAGCTACATTATAAATTTCCCGGTTGAGCTGAGCCAGGTGGCGACTCCTATAATATTCATCGAGACTTAGGTCTCAGTTCTTTTATGAAATAATTCTATGTTTTCCGAAACACGAATTTCCATTATAAAAACCCCACGCGAGGGAGGGGTCCGCCCTAAATCGAGGCACCCCTTCCAAAAGGGAGTCCGCAAAACGTCGTCCGCTCACAGTGGCGACTTTGCTGGGGATTTCTTAAAAACTTAAAAGAATTTGACAAGCCCTGAAAAGTGTCTAATTAAAATAAGGTGGATAATTCTTGATTGTTATTTCATTTTGCATTTTTAGTTAGACATGCTTGCATTAGGTTAAGTATCCCATTTTAGCCCAGGGGATTGTTGAAGTGTCACCTTTGTTCCTCATGGTCTTAGGGGCATGGATACGAAACACCACCCATAGCCTCGTACGAACCCCTTCGTTCGGACCCTTGAGTGGGGAGAAGTGAGGAGTATATTTTTCTATGGGAACCTTGATTTTAACCCGACTTGGACCGAACTCATATAGGCAGCCTTAGTTGGATTCCCTTAGGATACCAAATAATTGTGTGAATTAAATAAAATCACGCCTTCATCATCCTCGGTTGATGATTGAAGAGAACCCAGCCTAGGACTTGGTTAGAATTTTTGAGACCGACCACGCTTAGAGGAATAAGGTTGGAAGAATTTGTTTTGTGTGCTATGTGTTTCTCGCCATCCTGTGACACATCATCATCGCTATCTATGCGCGCATAACATACCATAATCACCATTTTCCATACATATGATATACCATTCACAAAACATTTTTCGTGTGATACTAACCCACATTTTTATGTAGCCACTTGCATTTTATTTTCATGTGAAAACATTAAATCATCTGTTTGCCATTCATGCTAACCGTTTCTTTTTCATCCATGACATTAAATTTGTGTAATTAGCATTTTTTCACATAGCATACATAACATCATTATGTATGTCATACATCCTCACCATGTTTTTTATGTAGCCATTTGCATTTTGTGTGTCATAAGCATTCATGACATGTCACCTAAATTAAATTAGGGGCATTCCAAGAATGCCCACCACGATCATCTCATTTCATAACATATCGGATATCCCAAAATAGCTGTGTTCTGCCAATGCACGGGGTTGCATTCGGCCATTCCACCAAATTATTTCATTCAAAAGAGACCGCAATGGTCCTAGGTATACTTCCGTGTGACAATCCAAACGATGCATTTCATGATATCATACCCATTCATCACAAATATCATGTAACACTGTGATCCACATCGGGTTACTTCATGACATTACTACATTATTCAAGGCGCTCCCCGAGTGCCGGGTTAGTAGGCATGTAGGAGCATTTCATAACATCCCAAATCATAAAAGGTGTTCCCCAAACACCGAGCCTCTATCTGTGTCCCTGCCACGCGTGACTCTCTCATAACATTATTTCATATCATATGCTCAAAAACATCAGAACTCTGTCCATGGGGCGGCCTCATGCGTCCATTTCATATCATCATATAGACCTATAAAGTGTCGAAACTCTGTCTGTGTGTCGGCACACACACGACCATATCATAAAAATCACTAGGTGCCCCAAAGGCGCCGAACCCTTGTCCACGTGACGATTCATATGTGACCTTTTTTGCATAGCATTAGGCATTCTTGGGATGTCCGGAATAGAGGATTTGCGCCCATTATCATTTTCATTCACAAAACATCAAATGCATGCAATCATCTGTATGTCATTCTGATTGTGCCTTTGCACGACCGTTTTCAAGATATCAACATTTGTATGACATTGACATCAACCACATTTTTATGCGTCTATTTTTGAACATCAGCATATGCGTGACACTAATCACATCTTCGTGCAGCCATGATATTTTGTTTGTGTGCCATTTACATTTCATGTACAATATCCCATAAAGCATACATGACATCATTCTGCGTGTCATACATCTAACCACATTTTCGCACCGTCACTTGCATCTCCATATGACATGCACATCCATATCATATCATGCCACTCAATAAAGGATGATTCCAAGTGTGCCCCTCATGATCATTCTATTACATGACATATCGGGTATCCCAAAACTACCCATGTTCTGCCTGTGCACCGGATTGCACGTGGCCATTTCACAAAATATCATATCATTCAATGGTAGACCACAACGGTCCTAGATTTGTTTTCGTGTGATAGTTCATATGATCTCACTGCATGATATCACAATCATTCATTATAGGTATCCCGGTGATGCAAAGTGCTATTTGCGCGTTATGGTTCACATCAAACCATTTCATAACATTGTGAAATCATCCGAGGTGCTCCCCAGTACTAGATTAGAATAGATATAGGGGCATTTCATAACATTATCAAATAATGTAAGATGTTCCATGAACGCCGAACTTTTGTCTTCAAAAGCATTAGAACTCTGTCCGTGGGGTGGTCCCCATGCGACCATTTCACTTCACGACATCGACCTATAGAGTGTCGAAACTCTGCTCGTGTACCGGCCCACACATGGCCATTTCATGACAACTCACTAGGTGCCCCGAAAGTACCAGGCTTATGCCCCGAATGACGGTTCACATACGGTCTTCTTGGCATTATTTTTGCATAGCATGGGATACTCTTGGAATATCCAAAGTCAAAAGAATAAAAATAAGGAAGTCATCCTCATTATCTCACGATGTAAATCTCACTCATCCGTCAAACGTTCAAGCACTCCATAAGCACCAAGGATTTTACCACATGCACTGGGTCATTTAGGTGTTCCAAAAACGCTAGAAATTTCATCAAACCCTTTAGGTCTTCCGTAATCATTAGAAACCCTTTCAGGCATTGATGTTCTGTGAACATCGAAAAGTGTCATTCCATATCACAGTATGAAAACCAGAGGTGTCCTGAGCATCAAAACCATATCCATATGTCCCGCGCACATAGACGAAATCTCTTCCCGTGTAAGATCCGCTCTACATGTATCACTCTAAACATTAAACCTCTTCCCGTGTAAGATCCTTTCTACATGTACCGCTCTAAATATAAAACCTCTTCTCGTGTAAGATCCGTTCTCCACGTACCGCTCTAAACATTAAACCTCTTCCCATGTAAGATCCGCTCTACACGGACTGCTTTAAATATTAAACTTCTTCCTGGGTAAGATCCGCTTTACACGTACCACTATAAACATTAAACCTTTTCCCGGGTAAGATCCGCTCTACATGTACCGCTCTAAACATTAAACCTCTTCCCGTGTAAGATCCACTCTACACGTACCGCTCTAAACATTAAACCTCTTCCCGTGTAAGATCTGCTCTACACGTACCGCTCTAAATATTAAACTTCTTCCCATGTAAGATCCGCTCTACATGTACCGCTCTAAATATTAAACTTCTTCCCGTGTCAGATCTGCTCTACACTTAACGCTCCAAATATTAAACCTCTTCCCATGTCAGATCCGCTCTACACGTACCGCCCTAAATATTAAGCTTCTTCCCGTGTAAGATCTGCTCTACATGTACCACTCTAAATATTAAATTTCTTCCCGTGTAATATCCGCTCTACATATACCGCTCTACACGTAGATCTAACCCCTGTATAAGATCCACCCTATACGTATAATCATTTCGCAAGTATCACCTTGCTTCGATCCGTGCACACCCTGCGTGTCATTTTATCCATGTGGTGTATATTTATATGCCACGCTCTACTTCAGCATATAGCTTCATCAACAACATTCATTGCATTTTGCACGTCCCCATTCTTGGCTTTGTGTGCACTTGACTAGTTTAGAATTGCGTAACATGACACGGCATCACATGTGTGAGCGGACGACGTTTTCGACGGAACGCGAGAATCCCTTTCGGAATGGGCGCCACGATCTCGGGCGGGCCCCTCCCTTGCGTGGGGTTTTTATAAATGGAAAATCGATTTTGGAAAATAAATGGAATTAATTCTTAAAAGAACCGAGACCTAAGTCTCGATGAATATAGTAGGAGTCGCCACCCGGCTCAGCTCAACTGGAAAATTTATAACGTAGCTGAACCGAACGAACGGCCGCTACACTATCCAAAGAATTGTCCGGACAAGTCCCTTATTTCGTGTGTAATTAAAATAAAATTGGTCAATGTTCATAGACGGTATTTCATAATTCTAAAAGTATTGAAATAAATAGACATACAGGGCGCATACAGGTATTACAAAAATAAAAGTAAAGTAATGAATATTTAAGTGGTTTACAACCCAATCGAATAAAAAATAAAAACTCTCGCCTCACTTTTACAAACGCCTAAAATACACGATTTATCTAAAAATATTACAATCGCCTAAAATACATGATTAATTCTATTAAATACATATAAAATAAAAATGAAAATAGAAGCTGCAAAACAAAGGGTAGCACAATATATAACACGCCATAAATTGGACTCAAACATGACAGAATGGGAAATCAAGAATTGCGGGCATGCATTTAGGGGATAACCGGGTTGGCTTGGCTAGCTGGCCCAGTTAGACCTGGAAAACATTTTGAAACGTCCTTGTATTTTTGGTTTTGTGGGGAAATTGTTTTGAAAATATTTTTGCCGGTTTACATGCATTTTTTACAAGTGAGGTGGGTCGGTTTTCGGGAGAATCGGGTCTCCGTCGTGATATTGTTCTAAATGCAATTTTACTGAAAATTGAATCTAAGGTCGTGAATGCACACAACAAAGTTCATTTTGATGATTTTCTAATTTTCTGAATTTTTAGGGATTTTTGAAATTTTTTGGGGATTAAAATGGAAATTCTAATTCTGGAAATATGTTACAGTCGTGCGACTATAACTACAGTCATACGACTATAAATTACAATCGTGCGACTGTAAGCGATGCACACTAAGGATTTTGCCAAAATTTTATTTGAAATAAACTGGAAAGAAAACTATCTAGAAATCAAGAACGCTCGTACGACTGTAAATATAGTCATACAGCTGTTCATCAAACTCAAGAACAGTGGCACGACTGTTCTTGATTCCTAGAAACAGAAATACGAAAACTCGAACAAAAATGCATAAAAACCACACCAAGCACCCAGAAAGCTGGAAAAAGAGAAGGGAAAAGGAGTGTCTACCTTTTGGGTGCTTATCCAACGTTGAATTGACCCCTGGCATCGCTCCAATCCGCACAAATTTATTCTTTTCTCCTTGAGTTGATTTTGGGAACTTAGGTCCAAAAATCTCCAAAATGCAATGGTTTCTGATGATTTTAGTCCGAGATTGATTGAATTTAGAGTGTTAAGTTGTTAACCTATTGATGTCTAGCAGATTTTACACTTAAACACTCAAGAATTCAGAAGGAAAAGAAGAGAAAAAAGAATACTCTTTATTTGGTATTTTCCGTTTCTTTCCTTTTACTCCCAATTCTCTCTCTAAACTCTCTCTCTTTTTCCACCAGAACTCCAATGTCCAATCCCCTCCTTTCTCTCTTCTCTGCGCTCTTATTTTCTGCTCTTTCTTCATCAAAAATCAGGCATTCATTGCCCATCTTTTCCCTCTCTTTTTCTTATGTCATGGGTATGGTGTTCTGCACCTGCTCCAATCGTACAGTCGTACGACTATAACAACAGTCACACGACTTTAAGTTACAGTCGTGTGACACCAGCATTTTTTTTAGGACGGAAAATTCTGGCGCTTATAGCTGCCCCTTGCGTGATCAAATTCATCACTTGATCTTGGTTTGAAATAGTTCATGTGAATTTGAGAACACGACTTAAAGCGCTATAAACAAAAGAAGATGGAAATAGACATCATGTGCCGAAGCATTGTTGTTGCAATGTTGATGAAGTAATAAGCCGATACCGGGTCTAAATTGCTTGAGGCAATATTGATGAGGTGGAAGCTGATCTGGACCGATACTAGGTCTAGGTTACCCAAGGTGGATCTGCTGAATTTCTGAAATGGATTGAAGGATTTGGAACCATGCTTGAATCGAAGAAGGACTCAAGGATTCTAAACCTAGCTTGATTGAGCAAGGGTTCAAGGATTTGGAAGCATGCTTGAACGTAATGGAGTTCAAGGGCTCGAAGTCTGGCTAGAATGAAATAAAGGATTCAAGGATTAGAAACTATGCTTGAATGTAATGGAGTTCTAGGGCTCGAAATCTGGCTTGGATGAAATAAAGGATTCAAGGATTGGAAACCATGCTTGAACGTAATGGAGTTTAAGGGCTCGAAATCTGGCTTGAATGAAATAAGGGGTTTGATGTAGAACTAAACCGATACCGGGTCTAAGTTGCCCGAGGCAAGCCTGCTGAAATTTTGAGGATTTGAAATCTTCCTGGAATTGGATGGACTCAAAATAATGAAATAAGAGGTTCAAGCATTTGAAACCATGCTTGAACGTAATGGAGTTCAAGGGCTCAAAATCTGGTTTGAATGAAACAAGGGGTTCAAGGATTTGAAACCATGCTTGAACGTAATGGAGTTCAAGAGCTAAAAATCTGGCTTGAATGAAACAAGGGGTTCAAGGATTTGAAACCATGCTTGAACGTAATAGAGTTCAAGAGCTCAAAATCTGGCTTGAATGAAATAAGGGGTTCAAGGATTTGAAACCATGCTTGAACATAATGGAGTTCAAGAGCTCAAAATCTAGTTTGAATGAAATAAGGGGTTCAAGGATTTGAAACCATGCTTGAACATAATGGAGTTCAAGAGCTCAAAATCTGGCTTGAATGAAATAAGGGGTTTGATGTAGAACTAAACCGATACCGGGTCTAAGTTGCCCGAGGCAAGCCTGCTGAAATTTTGAGGATTTGAAATCTTTCTGGAATTGGATGGACTCAAAATAATGAAATAAGAGGTTCAAGCATTTGAAACCATGCTTGAACGTAATGGAGTTCAAGGGCTCAAAATCTGGTTTGAATGAAACAAGGGGTTCAAGGATTTGAAACCATGCTTGAACGTAATGGAGTTCAAGAGCTAAAAATCTGGCTTGAATGAAACAAGGGGTTCAAGGATTTGAAACCATGCTTGAACGTAATAGAGTTCAAGAGCTCAAAATCTGGCTTGAATGAAATAAGGGGTTCAAGGATTTGAAACCATGCTTGAACATAATGGAGTTCAAGAGCTCAAAATCTAGTTTGAATGAAATAAGGGGTTCAAGGATTTGAAACCATGCTTGAACGTAATGGAGTTCAAGAGCTAAAAATCTGGCTTGAATGAAACAAGGGGTTCAAGGATTTGAAACCATGCTTGAACGTAATAGAGTTCAAGAGCTCAAAATCTGGCTTGAATGAAATAAGGGGTTCAAGGATTTGAAACCATGCTTGAACATAATGGAGTTCAAGAGCTCAAAATCTGGCTTGAATGAAATAAGGGGTTCAAGGATTTGAAACCATGCTTGAATGTAATGGAGTTCAAGAGCTCAAAATCTAGCTTGAATGAAGGAAGGGGTTCAAGGATTTGAAACCATGCTTGAACGTAATGGAGTTCAGTGCCTCAAAATCTGGCTTGAATGAAATAAGGGGTTCAAGGATTTGAAACCATGCTTGAATGTAATGGAGTTCAAGAGCTCAAAATCTAGCTTGAATGAAGGAAGGGGTTCAAGGATTTGAAACCATGCTTGAACGTAATGGAGTTCAGTGCCTCATAATCTGGCTTGAATGAGATAAGGGGTTCAAGGATTTGAAACCATGCTTGAATGTAATGGAGTTCAAGAGCTCAAAATCTGGCTTGAATGAAATAAGGAGATAGCTTTGGGAATGATAATTTTGATGTTGGCTCAAGGATGAGTATTTATCCCTTGATCGATAATTTTGGAAACAAAAATTTTTGCCCCTTCGATCAAGGATAAATACGGCTTAATTGTTCTGCCCCTTGGAGACCTGATATGTTAAGATTTGGGTTTGTACGGATCCTTCTCATATTTTAAGGCCCAATAGATGCCCTGACATTATGCCATCTCTGCTTTGAGAGCGATCCTGGTTCGGAATAGCCTAATGATAATGGTGGATACCTGTGCTTGGGTTGGTTGTGATACATATATGCATGTATGCATGTATGTTTTGAATGCATGTATATGTTTCAATGTGTGCATGTGCAAATGAACTTTAGAAAATGCATTTCGCACCATTTGTTCAATCTTGACATTCCAGGTTCTCACCGGGGAAGATATGTTGTGCGATTGATCGTCCATAGTTGGAGAAACAAAATTTTGGGTGCAATGTAATTCTTGCATTCCTACTAGGGATATATGATTGCTAATGAGGAAGTACGACGACTGTTGGAGAGAAAGTGATGATGTTCTTGGTGACGATGTCGTTGAGAAATAATGCAGAGGATCTTGTTGGGGATTAATGAAATGTTCCAGCTGGGGAACGACGGAGAGGTTTTGCCTTCTTTACCCCTAGGCTTCATGAATTTGGAAGTGCTCTAAATTTTGCCTGAGCCGCCCAAAGTGGGTTTTCAACTCAGCGAGTTGCTCTAACTTTTGCCTAAGGCGCTTTTTCGGTTTTCACCTTAGCGAGCTTTTCATATGCCCTAACTTTTGCCTAAATTGCCCAATATGGGTTTTTAGCTTAGCGAGCTACTCTAATTTTTTCCTGACATGCTTTTTTGGTTTTCACCTCAGCGAGCTTATTATTATTATTTTTTTATTTTTTTTATTTTTATTTTTATTTATTTTTATTTTTTTTAAAGATGTCGTGGAATTAGAAGAAGACTTCCAATTCAGTACAGGTCGACGATAACCGGGGATTAATTGAAGCGGTGCCACGTCCACTTACTTTGTTGTCCCTCTGATGATGAGATGATTGTGGAAAGTCTTGTAGGACTTGGTTGCTCCATCGCTGTTGCTAAAGCTCACAAGCGCATAGCCATATATGGTGCACGATGTGAATTCAATTTCAAGCAAACTTGGGATATCTAAATGAACAGAGCAACGCATTCATTCATTCACTCATTGATAATGTTTTAGCATAATGCACATTATATATGAAATGAAATTAAGGACAAGATAAGTACGGTATCTGTCTTGACGGAACCCACGACTGCCACCAACTAGTCCCTGCGGATTTTCCTGCTGGTGGTGCTCACCTCACCGTCCTAACTTTTGCATGGATTGCTTTTGTGATTTTCAATCCATCGAACTCTTTTTTTTTATGGAAACCTGAGCCTGTCCCAATTGAAGGGGATGACGACTTGGTCTCTGTCTTTCTCGGCAGGACCCCTTTGATCCTGCAAGTTGATGGCTACGCTGTTTCCGTAATGTTACTCTTGCATTAGTTCAGTGTATTTGCAAGACAAATGGTAACATGCTAACTTAGTCTTTGTAGATAGACGCCATATTTGACAACACCTTTTTGATGTGCTTGTTAGCTGCTTGTACTATCCTGCTGGCTTATCGGTGGTACGGAGGCGATGCATGATGCCTCTCACCTTTATTCTCTCAGAACTCGTGTTCTATTATCGGGGATGATGTGGTGCGAAACATCATATGATACAGATGCATTCTTATTTCAGAACTTGAAACCATGTTTTTTTTTACGTCTACGGAACTTCCACTTGGCTGGACTTGTCTTTCGGATTCTTTGTAATTATGTATCCTGTAATCCTTTGTCAATCTCTAGGTGTGCCGTCATAGGATTAGGCGAAGGTCTTCACATGCTTTTAGGTATTTTGCAATCTTTCTTTTCTTTCTCTTATCAGTCGTGAGGTCTTTCAGGACGGATATCATTTTGGATGCTCATCTGTCTTTACGTTCATTTCATGTAATGATGTGTCATGTATGCTAAAGACATTAGATGACTGTTTTTTATGCATGCACAGTGTTCCGTCCAGGAAAATATCACACAAATAATTGAAATCAAATTACATTACATTAAACGCCTCGTGGGCTGCATTGTTCACAAAACAAGATATAAAATAAAAACATATACATCAAAATAATTAACGTCCTTCACATACGGAGGGTCTTCTTTTGCTGCTGCATCATCAACTTTGATATCTTCACACACATAGACTAGTCAAAGCTGGGCAAAGGATTGTTCTGAACACTAGGCTTCAAAGGTGGCTCCACGATTTTCCCATCAACGATCAGTTGTCGAATAGCCCTTAGTAGTTGCTTGTAGTCATTCGTGTGGTGCCCCACTATCACGTGATAGGAACAAAATTTGCCTTTATCTGTCTTAGCTGGCTTCTCAAACGGCTTCAGAGAACTCAAGAGACTGTCGTTCCTATATTTCACAAAAATCTTGGTCAAAGAAAGAGTCCAAAGGGATAGACCCCAATTTTGTGAATCTCCAGCTTGATCTCCTTGTTGTTGAGACATTACAGCAACTTCAGTCAGTTTATCCTCTGGGGATTGGTCGCTTTTGTTTATAAAGCTGAAACCGGATCCACTGCTTGATCCAGTGGCAGTTACCGATCGATACCCTAAACCGTGTCTGAAGCTTCTGCCACCCTTTTGACTCACCGCTTTTTCTTCCTCATCCTTCTCAACTTTCATGGCCATACTGTAGACCTTGCTGAGTTCATTGAAAGCATGGAACTTCATGTTGTCTCTATAGACATCCCTACTACCCTCAATCAGTTTCTGAATCAATTCGTCTTCATCAGGGTGATTCTTCAACAGGATCATCTTGTTCATCCACCTTTGATAATACTCATCAAAGGGTTCATTGAGCTTCTGCTTAATCCTCTCCAAGTCATATAACTTCACATGGATCTTTGTATTGAAGCTATAATACTTGATGGAGGCCGCTGACAATGTTCCCCAATCTGACTGTATTCCTCCGTTAAGGAGTTGTACCAGTTTAAAGCTCCTTCTTCTAGTGTTGTTGAGAAGAAGTTGACCAACTGCTGTTTGGTAGCGCCCGCGGTTAGCATTATACGAGCATAGAGGTTTATGTGAGCTTCTGGTGATCCGAGCCCTTTGTAAGAAGCAATTTTGGGGACTTGGAACCCCACAGGGAATGTCTCGATACTTTTGTTTATCATGGCATCCACATCGATGCCCCGCTTGGAACCCAAACTGATATTGGCTCCCTTTTTCAGCTCAGCTACCATCTCATCTAGCTCAAAGTATTTGGCCTTCATTTTCTATTCCATAGCTGCCTCGATTTCCTGTAGCTTTTCTATACTGGCCGAAGCATTAGCCCTATGTTGAGAGGTCTCCCCTTCTTTTTCTTTACCGGTTCCACCATTACCATCTTCACCACTTTCCTTAACAACAGCCCTCAGTTCTTCCTTCAGCATATCCCGGAAGTCTTGGGACCGGAAGAAATCCTTCAAAACACTAGCAATGTTTGGCGTTTGATCAGCCATTGCTACTTCTTCCCTGGACTCTGTTGCACTGCTTGATTCGACTGATCTTTCACTCTCACGTGCTCTTGCAGTCTGGGATCTTATTCTAGGATGCCCCAGCTTATTCTGCTTTAATGCACATAAAATGTTAGGGTTAAAAAGTACATGGTTGGATGGTATGGATGATAATGCTTGGATAATGCTTTATGAATGTGGATGATAATGCATGTGACCTTTTTTATTCATTTTTTTTATTTTGGACATTCCAAGTGCACCTAATGCTATGTAAAAGAACACGTGAGGACCACCACATGGACAGGGGGTTCGGCGCTTTTGGAGCACCTAATGAATTTTGTGAAATGGTCGCGTGTGTACCGACACACGGACGAAGTTCGACGCTTTGTAGGTCTATGAGATGATATGAAATGGTCACATGGGACCGTCCCTTGGACAGAGTTCTGATGCTTTTGAGCATATGAAATGAAATGATGTTGTAAGAAAGTCACGTGCCACAGGAGACACAAACAGAAGCTCGGTGTTCAGGGAACACCTTTCATGATTTGGGATGTTATGAAATGCCCCTACATGCATACTAATCCGGCACTCAAGGAGCGCCTTGAATAATGTAGTAATGTCATGAAGTAACCTGATGTGGATCACAGTGTTATATGATATTTATGATGAATGGGTATGATGTCATGAAATGCATCATGTGGATTGTCACACGGAAATATACCTAGGACCATTGTGGTCTCTTTTAAATGAGATAATTTGGTGGAATGGCCGAATGCAATCTGGTGCAATTGCAGAATATGGGCGTTTGGGGATACCCGATATGTTATGAAATGAGATGATCGTGGTGGGCATTCTTAGAATGCCCCTAATTTAATTTAGGTGATATGTCATGAATGCTTATGACACACAAAATGCAAATGGCTGCACAAATACATGGTTAGGATGCATGACATACATAATGATGTTATATATGATATGTGAAAAAAAAATGCTAATCACACAAATTTAATGTTATGGTTGAGAAAGAAATGGTTAGTATGAATGGCAAACGGATGATTTAATATTTTCACACGAAAATAAAATGCAAATGGCTACATAAAAATGTGGGTTAGTATTACACAAAAATGTTTTATGGATGGTATGTCATATGTATGGAAAATGTTAATTATGGTATGTAGTGAAATGTCGAGAGGCGTGTAACACGTAGCACACAAAGCGAATTCTTCCAACCTTATTTCTCCAAGCATGGTCGGTCTCAAAAATTCTAACCGAGTCCTAGGCAGGGTTCTCTTCGATCACCAACCGGGGATGATGAAGGCGCGATTTTATTTATTCACACAATTATTTTGGTATCCTAAGGGAATCCAACTAAGGATGCCTGTATGAGTTCGGTCCAAGTCAGGTTAGAAATCAAGGTTCACATAGCAAAATATACTCCTCACTTCTCCCCACTCAAGGGTCCGAACGAAGGGGTTCGTACGAGGCTATGGGTGGTGTTTCGTGTCCATACCCCTAAGACCAGGAGTAAGACTAGGAGGAACAAAGGCGACACTTCAATAATCCACCGGGCTAAAATGGGATATTTAACCTAATACAAGCATGTCTAACTAAAATGCACGGCGAAATACCAATCACGAATCATCCACCTTATTTTAATTAGAACTTTTCAGGGCTTGTCAAATTCTTTTAAGTTTTTAAGAAAACTTTTTTAAGAAATCCCCAGCGGAGTCGCCACTATGAGCGGAAGACGTTTTCGACGGAACGCGAGGCTCCCTTTCGGAAGGGGCGCCATGATCTCGGGTGGGCCCCTCCCTCGCGTGGGGTTTTTATAAATGGAAAATCGATTTTGGAAAATAAATGGAATTAATTCTTAAAAGAACTGAGACCTAAGTCTCGATGAATATTGTAGGAGTCGCCACCTGGCTCAACTTAACTGAAAAATTTATAATGTAGCTGAACCAGACGAACGGCCGCTACACTATCCAGAGATTCGGATCCGGACAAGTCCCTTATTTGGTGTCTAATTAAAACAAAATTGGTCAATATTCATAGATGGTATTTCATAATTCTAAAAGTCAATTTTATTGAAATAAATAGACATACAGCGCGCATACATGTATTACAAAAATAAAAGTAAAGTAATGAATATTTAAGTGGTTTACAACCCAATCGAATAAAAAATAAAAACTCTCGCCTCACTTTTACAAATGCCTAGAATACATGATTTATCTAAAAATATTACAATCGCCTAAAATACATGATTAATTCTATTAAATACATATAAAATAAAAATAAAAATAAAAGCTGCAAAACAAAGGTTAGCACAATATATAAAACGCCATAAATTGGACTCAAACATGATAGAATGGGAAATCAAGAATTGGGGGCATGCATTTAGGGGATAACCGGGTTGGCTTGGCTAGTTGGCCTAGTTAGACCCGGAAAACATTTTGAAACGTCCTTGTATTTTTGGTTTTATGGGGAAACTGTTTTGAAAATATTTTTGCTGGTTTACATGCATTTTTTACAAGTGAGGTGGGTCGGTTTTTGGGAGAATCGGGTCTCCATCGTGGCATTATTCTAAATGTAATTTTACTGAAAATTGAATTTAAGGTCGTGAATGCACACAACAAAGTTCATTTTGATGATTTTCTGATTTTCTGAATTTTTAGGGATTTTTGAAATTTTTTGGGGATTAAAACGGAAATTTTGATTCTGGAAATATGTTATAGTCGTGCGACTATAACTACCGTTGTACGACTGTAAGTTACAGTCGTGCGACTGTAAGCGATCCACACTCAGAATTTCGCCAAAATTTTATTTGAAATAAACTGGAAAGAAAACTATCTGGAAATCAAGAACGCTCGTATGACTGTTCATCAAACTCAAGAACAGTGGCACGACTGTTCTTGATTTCCAGAAACAGAAATACGAAAACTCGAACAAAAATGCACAAAAACCACACCAATCACCCTGAAAAGGAGTATCTACCTTTTGGGCACTTATCCAACGTCGAATTGACCCCTGGCGTCGCTCCAATCCACACAAATGTACTCTTTTCTCCTTGAGTTGAGTTTGGGAACTTAGGTCCAAAAATCTCCAAAATGCAACGGTTTCTAATGATTTTAATCCAAGATTGATTGAATTTTGAGTGTTAAGTTGTTAACCTATTGATGTCTAACAGATTTTACACTTAAACACTCAAGAATTCAGAAGAAAAAGAAGAGAAAAAAGAATACTCTTTGTTTGGTATTTTCCTTTTCTTTCCTTTTACTCCCAATTCTCTCTCTAAACTCTCTCTCTTTTTCCACCAGAACTCTAATGTCTAATCCCCTCCTTTTCTCCCTTCTCTCCTCTCTTATTTTCTGCTCTTTCTTCACCAAAAATCGGGCATTCATTGCCCATCTTTTCCCTCTCGTTTTCTTATGTCATGGGTATGGTGTTCTGCACCTGCTCTGATCGTACAGTCGTACGACTGTAAGTTACAGTCGTGTGACACCAGCATTTTTTTTAGGACAGAAAATTCCAGCGCTTACAACATGACATCACTGTCTGTACATGCATGCATCACATCATGCACTCATGCCTACATTATCCCTTGACTTGGCATTCTCCGTGCGCATGCCCCAGTCAATGCTAACAGGTGTTTTTATCAGGGGAGAAAGGGAAGGAGTCTCGAGAATGGCTGGCCCAATGAACTTCAACACCATAATAGATGTCATAGATGATTATGTTGCTTCATCACGATTTCAAAAGACGGTTAAGGAAGAGGTAGCGGCAATGTTAAAGGAGATGCTAGGAGGTGATCTTGACAAGATAGAAATGCTAACGACAAGGTGCTCTGAATTAGAGGCACGTGTGATTGAGCTTGAGGGAGTAATAAGAGAGCTGATTGGTGAAGCAGAATCGAAGGTGCCCCTCAAAGCCAATACTGACCTTGTTCCGCGACAAACCAGGAGTACACTCCCCAAGGGTGACGGAAAGGGCATATCCCCATGGCCTATTTCGTTGAGCTAATTAATTGTCAAATGTAGAAAGGAGGGGCTACTGTAGAGCATCAAGCCGTATGTGGAGCCGGCACCGATTCCGTAAAAAATAATGCTCACCTTAAACCCTAAAATCACCCAGGGGACCTTTCTCGGGGTTTCAGATTGAGGATAGCTCGGTTTTCAGAATGTTCGAGGCGTTCCAGGTGACCTTCTGCTCTTTTCTGGGTCTGACTACTTAACAGAGGTAACAAAAGGTTCTCATGACTGAGGTCGGGAAAACCCGTGCTCACACTTATAATAGCAAAGTTCGTCATGAGAAACACCCGCTTAAGGTCGAGGATCGGGTGCTTAAACAGATGAAGCAGACCAATACAGACATACGAGGAAAGCTCAAACAGAAGTGGAAAGGCCAATATGTAGATAAGGAAATGCTTTCAAAGCACACTGTGAGGATCATGGATATGGAAGGAAACGAATTCGTCAACCCCATCAATCAAGACAAGCTCAGGTGATACTACATATGAAAAAAAAATAGAGGAAAAAGCAGTCCGGTGGATCGAAAACCGAAAAAGGGATCCATGCAAAAGTTAGAACAGTCCGATGGCTCAAAAACTGAAAAGGCGATCCATGCAAAAGTTAGGACAGTGAGGTTGTTGGGATTTGTCACCGGAAATCACCCGATAAAAGCGGAAGAACGCGGTGATTTCCTCAAATCCAGTCCCAGGAGCAATTGAGATGGAAATTGAAAAACTTAAAATTAAATAGAAAGGGATTAATTTTCTTACCAGAAAATCTCTTTCTAGAGATGGATGATAACTACAGAATTCAAAGTAGAATTCCTCCTCGTTCACGTACACGAGCGCCTAACGAACACCGCACGTGCTAGCGTCAAAAATCACAAAGATTAGAGAGTGAGGGGGTAGGGAGAATTTGGCCAAAGAGGGGACTCCACACACTTGTGTGTTGGCCGAATTCCCCTTAGGGTTTTTTAACCCTAGGGCTTCCAAATTCCCTTGATGGAATTTAGGCCCAGTCTAGCTTCTGTGTCTGTGTGGGCTTCCTCCTTTTAATTCAGGCCCAAACTTATTTTTAATTATTCTGGTTTAAATCAATATCAAGCCCAATTTTAATTAACCCATGTATTTAATATATTACTCCAAGTAACATATTATTTACATTTAAATTAAAATTAGTTTGACTAATTAATTTAATCTATCAAATTAAAATTAAGTCTTCACAAAACAAATTCATATGTAAACCTATACATATGAATATTTCCACCTAGGAAATAATTTCATAATTACTCCAATTAATTATGTGAAGCCAAATATTAATTTTGTTATAATGATCAATCCAATTGATCCTTATAATATAATTGATATATATACTGATCTCTCTCTACTGTGTACACCCCAAGTGTACCTGTGATTCTTTAAGTCGGTGTCCAGTCGCTCAATGTGTACGATCCCGTGGGCCCATCTTTATGTTGGCAGCGGGCCTTTTGGCCCGCAGACTGCAGTTGGGCTCTAGCAAGC
The DNA here is from genome assembly GCA_039660915.1 of Euphorbia tirucalli. Classification (NCBI taxonomy): domain Eukaryota; kingdom Viridiplantae; phylum Streptophyta; class Magnoliopsida; order Malpighiales; family Euphorbiaceae; genus Euphorbia; species Euphorbia tirucalli. Next base: position 53,854,978 of record CM077639.1, on the reverse strand, counting down.
CACTGCAGCCCCCAATTAAGATGGAGATGGTAGTCTAACTGTTATCATAACCCTGTAGTTTGAACTTGTACATCCCATGTCATTGATATCGGTGTCCAACACAGAGGCATGGATTGATCACCCTCTTTTGTGTCCGGACATTAACTTGATCCCGAATGTACTGATGCTCACAAACAAGTTCCAACTTGTTTGGGTGTGGCCACACTCTTATCAGTCACATTCATTAAGAGGCCGGTGATATCTTCTCAGTGGGTTACTGAGTGACAAATCCCTTCTGCATATCCATAGTATTACCAAGCTCAGTGACATACCCGAAAGTACCCATACTTGGCACCCTATTACAGGCCCTTTAGGCGTACCCCTAAGTATGTGACTTCACATGTAACACCATCATATGGTCAGGTCAAAGGATCCATACAAGTACTACACGATAATCCATTGTGATACCATACCATGTGGATTACTCGTTTAGTGGATCTATCCAGTACCATGCTCCCAGGCATGTACCCATTAACTTGGTTGACATTCCATGTCCAATGACCGGTAAGACACCGCCATACAACCAGGTTAATGATAGTCTGTTGTTCCATTCATTCCTATGACTGGAATAGACTACGGATCTATTTATGGTTATATCGTTTACCCTATCCATGGTCTTACTGCTAAGTGCATGACACTTGTCGTCATGGATATAGATATGTCCATTGGATACTTCATTTAATATATTGAACAAGATAGATATAATAAATGAATTGATGCCTTTATTAATAACACAAATGAGTACAACACATAAATCCAATAAATGTATAGTACAAATACAAGGACCAATCCCTCGGGACTAAGGCATTTCCAACAGAGGTGAGCACTATCAGTGGGAAAATCAGCAAAGACTGGCTGGTGGCAGTCATGGATTCGGTCGTGACGGATACCATTACTGATTCTGTCCTTAGCTTCATTTCACCTTTGATGTACATTGTATTAAAACATTATTAATAAAACATTATTAATGAATAAATGAATGAATGAATGCTTTGTTCTTTTCGCTTAAATGTCCCGAGTTTTCTTGAAATCGAATTCTTATTATGCATATATGGCTGAACCTGCTTTCTGTCTCCATGCTTCTCACTTCAAAAAAAAATCTGATAGATTGAAAACCTGGAAAGGTGATCTATGCAAAAATTAGGATATAAATAAAAGTCTGCTGAGTCGAAAACCCAAATGGGTGGTTCAGGCAAAAATTAAGACAGTCCAATAGGCTAAAAACCCGCAAGGGTGGTTTATGAAAAAATAAGGATATAAGAAAAAAGAAAAAAAGGGACGAATAAAGGTCAATCAGCAGTAATCCATCAAGTCTCGGGAAGTGTTAAACTGATTCGAATGGCAATAAAAGCGAGTAGAGTTGAAAAACATTCATTCAGAAATGCAAATTCAACAGAGGAAAAGAGTGAATATCAGAAGACATATCGGAATAGCCAATGTGTCAGGTCAAATGAACAAATGTAATAGAGTAGAGCCCACAAATGAGCAAAATGTACTAAAATACAGAGAGCTAAACCTATAGGCAGGCTGTCACATTGATAGAAACAAAAAGGAAGGATCTAGGACTGTGCCCTATCACCCTAATCATCCACCTGGTTCTCATCCCCGGTGTCCTCATAATAAGAAAGTTGCTCCTCCAGTGGGTTCATGTGCTTCTGGAAAGCCTGGTTTATGACCTCAGTCCATAACTTGGCCAACTCTTGATGTTGAACGCCAAATATGGACTACGCCAAGACCAACAGTAGAAACATCATGTCATATACATGCATACACTCGAAACATACACACACACACATGCATACATGCATCAACACTAATCCGATTATAGGCACTTGCTATCATCATCGGGATGTTCCAAATCGTGAACTCTCTGAAAGCAGAAATAGTCTGACACTTGGGCATCCCCTGGGCTATAACGCACGAATTAGAGTCACACGGTTCTAACTCTCAGGTATGAAAATTTCCTCAATTTTCAGAATTTCCATTTATACCGATATAATCCCGAGAAGGGTACTCTTTGCTTTCTGTAGGTATCCAGGGGCAAAGCAATCAAGCCATATTTATTCTTAATCGAAGGGACAAAAATTTTTGTTTCCAAAATTATCGATTAAGGAATAAATACACACTCTTGACGCAACTTCATACCAGCGCCCCTTGGGTCGACTTCAAAATCAGTGCCCCCTTGGGCCGACTTCAAAATTAGCGCCCCTTGGGCCGACTTCAAAAGTAGTGCCCCTTGGGCCGACTTCAAAATCAACGCCCCTTTGGGATAACTTCAAAATTAGCGTCCCCTTGGGTTGACTTCAAAAGCAGCGCCCCTTGGGTCGACTTCAAAATCAGTGCCCCTTTGGGCCAACTTCAAAATCAGTGCCCTCTTGAGCCGACTTCAAAATCAGCTCCCTTTTGGGCCAACTTCAAAATCAGTACCCCTTTGGGCCAACTTCAAAATCAGTGCCCCCTTGGGCCGACTTCAAATTTCAATGCCCCTTTGGGCCGGCTTCAAAATCAGCACCCCCTTGGGCCGATTTCAAAAGTAGCACCCCTTAGGCCAACTTCAAAATCAGCGCCCCCTTGGGCCAACTTCAAAATCAATGCCTTTGGGCCAACTTTAAAATCAGTATCCCTTAGGCTGACTTCAAAATCAATGCCCTCTTGGGCCGACTTCAAAATCAGGGCCCCTTTGGGCCAACTTCAAAATCAACGTCCCATTGGGCCGACTTCAAAAGTAGTGCCCCCTTGGGCCAACTTCAAAATCAATGCCCCCTAGGCCAAACTTCAAAATTATAGCTCCATCAAAAGAGCCAACTTCAAACCAAAGCTCCTAGAGCCAACTTCAAAATTATTACTCCACCAAGAGAGCCAACTTTAATCCAAAGCTCCTAGAGCTAAATTCAGAATCATTACACCACGAAGAGCTGATGTATGTCCCTAACAAGACGTGGCACCTAATTTCCTCGACAAACAAAGACGTCAGGTACGTTTTCTTTCCTTCTCTCACCGTGCTCCTTATCGCGAGACCAAACTCGATCTGGGCATAATAGCCCGACCATGAGTTGACTTTGATCCCTCGAGGGGCAGCCTGTGAGTACAGGTTATTTCTACCTCCGTAATGAAAATCCTATGTTACCTGTTAGACAAATGAACCTGAGTTGGGCTTGAGAAGGAGCAGAATATTGCCTGGTATGTCTCGAATGCTTCAAAAACCAAACAGTCCTCGATCTGAAACCCCGAGAAAGGTCCTTCGAGTGATTAGAAGGCTTAGATGTGAAGGTGGAATTTAGGGAAAAATCTTATTAGCTTTGGTTAGAGCCGTATGACTATAGTTCCATAACTATAGCCATATGGCTGTAACACCAGAGTTGCACAGCTGTAAACTTACAGCCGTGCGGCTTTAACGAGCTATCGAATTACTTCCTAAATAACCAACATCAGTATTTAATAGGAGATAGGATTCTTAAATTAAAGGAATAAAAACTGGGGATTCTAGGTTTTAGGAAGGAGGCAGAATATAACAAAGACAGAAAAAACGCAACACAAAAAAAGGAAGAGAAAAGAGAGAAAACTAAGGAAAAAAAAACACTAAGAAAACTAAGAGAAAAAGAGAGAAACAGAAATAAAACGGATTGGAAACACTTAAAGCGAGAATCTCCAATCACATTATCACTCATTCGGTTCATTCTTAGGTTTGTTCTGATCGATTCGGGACGCGTATTCAAGGTTTTCGGGACGTTTATGGGATTCTAGGCGCATTCTAAAGTTCAAGTCCATTTTCGATCGTCAAACACACTGGAACATCAAAAGGGTAAGCTCTGAGAGACCTTACACTCGTATTTGATTGTTTTTGCTGTATGTTTTCTGTGTTTTATAAAATTTCCAGAAACTGTCTGTTTGATTAGTACCGTATGGCTTTAACTAGAGCCAAGTGGCTGTAATCCCTTAGAACAGAGCCGAGCGGTTGTAACACTATAGCTGCACAGCTATGTTCTTTTGGGCAGAAACCCGAACTGCCCTAAATCGATCAAAAGTAGTCAGTTTCCTGTTTTAATAGTTCTGTTATGAACTATTCAGTCCAATCACATCCGTTACACTCAGAATTATAGTTTTCGATTTTCCAATAAATTGATGTGAGATTTGGGTTTCCTTGATTACGGTTTTTGGAATCCGGGGTGGTTCGATCCAAATCGGATCTAGTGTCCAGCTTTAGCAGACCCCCAGATTCCCTGAAATCCTTAGAAATCATCGGAACGAATCAAAATAGTGATTTACGAAACAAAGAAATCTAATTTTGGGTTCTGGATACTATAGCCGCGCAGCTCTAACTAGAGCCGCACGGCTATAGTTCCCAGAAGGAGGCAGAATCACGGGACGACTCCTACGGATGTCGTCATGTGATTCTGTCTTCAGAATCGAACTGTTTTTGATGTGTTTACTACTTTAGGCCTTAGATGGATGTTTGGAATTAGGAAGCCCCTACGAACGGAACCCTGAGTTTCAGGATATACGACTCATCAAAATGAAGTAATTTGCATGTAATCGAGCCAAACTGTTTTCAAGCAAAAAAAAAAAAAATAAAAGCCAACTGGGGGTTTCTAAAATGGTTTTCCAGGTCTAATCGAGTAAGTCACCTGGACTTCTCGGTTACCCCCTAAATGCATGCTCCCCTTTCTTGAGATTCCCCATTCTGTCCTGTTATGAGTCCCACTTGTGTTTGTGATATAGTTGTGCTAACCCATCTGTTTTGTAGCTTTTTATTTCTTCTTATTTTTATTTTGGATGTATTTGATAGATCAGCTTATGTATCCTAGGCGATTGTAATTTTTTTCGAGGAGTTTATCTTTTTGGGTTGTAATAAGCGGCCTCTATTATTTTTGGTTTGGTTTGGATATATGGTTTACTTTTCTGCATTTTATTTCATGCTATATATTTATGTCATTTGAATGAGCATGGGCTAAATAACAAAAGATTAAATGGGTATAGAATAAAGGTGAATATAATATAGCACCATAAACTATTAAATGAAAGCAAACTTGAGGTTGAATAGGTAAGTTGCACGAACCCTGACTCTCTGGATTAGGTACGGCAATTTACACTCAGTAGGGAGCTGTACCGGAATTTCCCAGATGAGTGATCCGGGTGGCGACTCTGTCACTGATCTCGAAATTTATGTTTCGAGATCTTTAAGTAATAAAACGGGATTTTCTAAAATGTAAAAACCAGTTTTCCCAAAATTCACATTCAAATAAAAGGTTTTCTATAAAAGGATTTCCAAACAAATCAATGGTTTTCCTAAGCAAGATACAAAACCGTTTTCAATTCTAAACAACCAACATTCAGTTATTCTTTCTTCCTGGTTTGCTTCGCCGCGTTCCGCTTCTCAAAAAGGTCATCCGCTCATAGGTGGTTGGTCAATTATATGAGTTTGTGTCTAAGTGTGATTAGGTAATTAATTCAATGTCAGCTTTAGGGGATTTGATCCAAGTGCAAGTTGTCGCGGGTGCATGGAGCATTTGGCTAGCAAGGAATAATTTGTTATGGTAGCAGGAACCCATAATTTGGTTTGGATTCGTATGATGGCTACAATGTCTGTCCAAGAGTGGCGCATTGCACAACCACCGACAATGGCGTCATTGAGTCGGGCAGTGGTAGGGTCGACTCCCCTTATGTGGTAGTTACCTCCGAGGGGTCGTTTGAAGTGTAACATTGATGCCAGTTTCTTTGCACAAGGTAAGAGTGTGGGTTTTGGTAGGGTACTTCGAAATGATCAAGGTGACTTTGTGGCGGCGCGTCATGCCCAATTATCTGTTGCAACTATTGTGGCGGAAGCAGGAGCCATGACATGCTGAGAAGCTCTCTCTTGGCTTAAAGATATGCAGATCACCACAGTTATCATCGAATTAGATGCCAATGGAGTTGTCGATCTCTTAGTAGTCAAATATGTATACGTACTTCACTTGGTCATTTGTTAGATGATTGTTTGAAGATAGCTCGCCAAATAAGAGATGTTAGTTTTGTTCATGTAAAACAGTCTGGGAACAATATTGCACATTTTCTAGTGCAAGCAGCTTGTTCTTCGACACATGTAAAAGAATGGTCATTTGTACCATCTCTTTTCATCCAACCTGCTTTAGAGGCAGATCATTTTCAATGAATTTTACCAGCTTACTTAAAAAAAAAAACACAATACAATTAATTCAAACATTTAAATATATAATGTAATATATAATATATAATTTAATATATATTAAAAGAAAAAAATATTATTTTATTATTTACAGCAAAATCTGCGGTGAGATCCAATCCACTATAAAAATAGGGTCCAACAGTAAAATGGGATACTGTTGGACATACTCTTATCTGCTTCCCTGGCTTTCTCCACCCCTCTCTCTAAGGCCTCACTGTGATGTATCAATTGCAATGGTATCCAGCGATTTCCCTTATTGTTTCGTTGCTCATTTTCATCACTTTCTTCATTTTGTTTGGTATGACGCAGAACAAAATGTCCAATTTATAGTACAAAAAGATTGTGCCCTTATAGTAACCAAAAGGATTTGATAAACTGAACAATTATAAGGTGGATCAAGGGAGAAAAACGTTTAATGTATTCATTTATTTTTCTTAAAAAATCAATATTACAAATGATATAAAGGGGAAAAAAAAAGAAATTAAGGGAAAATTTTGTATTAAGGGAAAATTTTGTATTTTTAGAAGTGAGCTTATATGTATATATGTGTGTGAAAAAAAAACAAGTGAGCATAATAGAATTTGCGCTAGCTAGATCTTTTCGCGTGTCTGGCTATTCTGTCAGGTCTACATCTTTTTAATTGGACAACCTAAAATTATAAAAAATACATCTCTTAAGATTTTTTTAGTTATATTATTCAGAGCAGCTTTTCACCCCGAAAAGCATAAAAAGTAATATTTGGTTAGATTTGTTCAACTGCAGCTTTTAGTTGTCTTGTAGAAAAAAGCAGCTTTTCATCCCATGAATAAATTTTTATAATTATTTGACTTTTATAATTTAATCTTTCCAAAATAATAACTTACTATTTTTATATAAATACATAGATCTTTTTTATGAAATTTTTTTCATGTCTATAAATATTGAAAAATTTTGCAGATCAATTGTTCAAATTAATTTATTTAGGCTAGTTTTATATTTTTGTAATTTATATATATTAATTTAGTCAAAGATTAAAAATATATTATTTTGATTAAAAGTATATTATTTTGATGTATTTTAAGTAAATGAAACTAGAATTTAAATTATTTTTGTACATTTATCATGTCGTTATTTAATGAAAATAATCATTTTTGAAGTGTATAATAAGTTAAAATTATTTTTAAATTATCTATTTTGTAATTATTTTCACTAATATTTATAAAATATTTCATTTTTGTACAATTATTATATATTAGTATAAAATTAAAATATATGTACATATTAATTTTTTTACATCTTAACAGCAACAGTAGATCATAAGTTTACAAAATCAATCAATTAGCTAACAGCTAATAACTTAATGCAATAACAAACAGTTAATATGAATAGCAAACAACTAACAATAACAACTATTAGTATTTGGTTAGTTTTTTTTAATAGCAGCTTTTTAGCTGTTCTGTAAAACAAAAAAAGAAAAAAAACACCTTTTCACGAATAACATCATAAGAATAAACAATACTATGTTATTTTATTATTTAAATAACTATTATACATAAATATAATGTAGAAATATCGATGTATATGGGGTTTTTTTTGTGAAAAAAAATCTTTTTTTTTTTTTTTTTTTTTTTATTGGAGATTAAAATGGTGAAGTAATCTTGTAAAGGAAAACCCTTTACCGATATGTTGTTGGATGGATAAGAGTTTTTCACTTGTTTTCCCGTTACCGGCTTTGGGTTAACGGTCTACGCCTGTGCCTGTTCTTCATTTATGAGACCTGCATCCGAGTTAGCAACTCGGATTAGCCGAGCTCTAATTTCTGCGTCAAGTAACTCAATTCCGTCTGGATCATGGACACCATCACTGGAACGAATTCTACACGGAATCGGTTGCCGGGCCTCGCTCAATCCTTCACTGGTCGCCCAAGTGATCGACCCTTGCCTCTTAAGTCACCACTCACTCGCACTCGGTTTCTTCAACTGGTCCTCGCAGCAGCCTGGTTTTGCACACACTTCACTTACTTATCAATCAATCCTCAAATCCCTCTATCTCTCTCGCCAATTCAACACCATTGACACTATCTTAAAACAAGTCAAAGCCCACAAATTTACTCTCGATTCTTCCTCTTGTCGTTATATTATTAGCTCCTTAATCCAAGGGAGAAAATCTCAAAATGCATATTTGTATTTCAACGATGTTAAAGCCCACATCGTGGATTTTGGGCCCGAGACATGTAACTCTCTCTTAGCTGTTTTGGGTTCAGATGGGTGTTTCGATAATGCATTGAAGGTGTTTGATGAAATGGCTAAGCGAGGAGTTGCTTTTAGCACTGTCGGGTTGGGTGTGTTTATATGGAGGTTTTGCAGGAATGGCAACTTGGGTGTGGTCTTGCATTTGTTAGATGAAGCTAAGAAGAGTAGTGCAAGTTTTAACGGGTCAGTTATTGCAGTTTTGATTGTTCATGGGCTTTGCCAGGCTTCCAGGTTAGGTGAGGTTGTCTGGGTTTTGAACGAACTAAGGATTAGGGACTGTAAACCAGATTTTATTGCATATAGGATTGTGGCTGAAGCTTTTAGATCAGTGGGTAGTGCAGCTGATGTGCATAAGATTTTGAAAATGAAGAGAAAGCTAGGGGTTTCACCAATGAGTAATGATTACAGAGAGTTTATTTTGAGTTTGATTATGGAAAGATTTACATCTGAAGCGAAAGAATTAGGTAAGGTGATTGTTGATGGTAACTTTCCTATAGAAGTTGATGTATTGAATGCATTGGTGGGATCAGTTTCAAGCATTGACCCCTCTTCTGCAATGTTGTTTTTTCATTTCATGATTGGAAAAGAGTGGTATCCTAGTCTTTTAACATTGAACAACTTAAGCCGAAATCTGTGTTGGCATGGAAAGGTTGACGAAATGCTGGAAGTCTATCACATCTTGTCTCCAAAAGGTTATTTCTCAGATATTGAGAGCTACAATGTGGTTTTCTCATTCTTTTGCAAGGTTGGAAAAGTAAGAGAAGCTTATGGTATTCTTCAGGAGATGAAGAAGAAAGGTCTTGGTACAGATATCTCAATGTATAATTCATTAATGGAGGCCTGTTGTAGAGAAGATCAAATGCGTCCTGCAAAGAAGCTTTGGGATGAGATGTTTGTAATTGGATGTGGAGTGAATCTAAAAACGTATAATATTCTGATTGCAAAATTCTCAGAAATTGCTGAAGTTGAAGAGTCGCTAAGTCTGTTTAATCACATGTTGAATAAAGGGGTGGCACCTGATGCTACAACTTACACCTCTCTCCTAAAAGTTCTTTGTCAGGAAAGCAAGTTTGACACTGCTATTGAAATTTTCAATAATTTAATTAGTCAGGATTTGATGCTGGCTCAAAGCATATTGAGTACACTCATTTTAAACCTCTGCAGTGAAGGTATGCTGCATACCAATTGGCTGACTTAAGCAATGGAAAGTTTATTCTTTCTGTAGTTGTTACTTATACACCCTCAACCTCTCGTCTCAGCAACTCAACTAAAGAAAGGCTTGAAGACATTTGTTGTGCTGCTTTGTGCGTAGCCATAAAAGGGCATAAATCAGGGACACGGCATAGAACATTACCCATATTTTTTTGTTGCTGTCTTCATTGTCCTTATTTTTAGATCTTGTCAAAGCAAATAATATGGAGATTATTGTAATATTATTTCTTGGTATAAACTGATAGAGTTGAAGAAGATGCCATTCACACAAGATCTGGTACTCCTAGTATTTTGAAAAGGCAGAAGCATGTGATTAGAAAGAAGCTTAATTAAGCTTTATGACAAATAAATGTTATCATTGCTCTAGGGATATTGCTGTTAACGAGTACGATTATTGTTTTAGTCTAAGTTATCTTCATTTTAAACTTTATTATGAATATGGAAAATATTGTACTAATTTCGTGCATATTTTGTGTTGTGATTACTAGTAGCTTTTATTATGCAAGTTCAGTTCAGTTGTCTTATGAATTTTGGTGTTTTTATTTGTGCCTCATCTCTATTTGGCACGCACCTACTCCTTGGTCCTGGACCCCAAGACCTCTCTTGGTCTTACTACTAGTGTCTTTATTCATGCATCTTGGTTTTCAGTCATCTGTTTTGCATAAGCTTTACTAATCTTTATTCTTTGTTCACTAATCTACAATGTAGGTCAATTTCTTAAAGCTTCTGAATTGCTCACCAGCCTTGCTCATGACATAAAGCATTCAGATTCTCATGTTGTTTTGCTAAAATGCCTTGTTGATGCTGAAGAGATTTACATTGCTGTTAACCATTTGCAACTGATGCAAGCTGCCTCACCTCTGTTGTTTCAAGTCATTTGTTCAGAGCTTTTTGCCATGCTTTCTTCTTCATCGAGACCAGAATCTTTCTCAAGCTTCCTCCAGGCAATGTCTGAACAGGGTGTGCTTTGCAAGATGATTCCATAGGTTATGCAGCAAATTATGCCATTTGTAGAAGCTAAGCTTGAGGTGTAAAAATTTGGTGGCTCAATTTTGACAAGGGTGGCTTAATTTGAAAATTTCTTACTGCTGTTTTTTTTTTGAACCTCAGATAAGGTGAATTATTTCGAAATTGATCTTCTGGCTAAGAGAATAATTCAACCTGAGTTTTTTTTTTTTTTCCTTAACAATTGACTACACTACCATATACAAGATGCAGATCCGAAATCTTCTAGTTTTTAGTGGGAATTTTTATTCAAAACCATCTTGAATAGTTAAGGTGCTAGAGTTGGTATGCTGTTGGCTTGTTGCACCACCATAATTGTGGAGTTGATAAACTGTGATGAACTGAACAAATCAGCAACCATTCCTAACTCTTTCTGATCTTGCCAATCTGCAAGCCCAGACAGAAGTAGTGATCTAGGATCATGGCGTTTACCAACTATGATAAGATCATACTGGTCTTGCATCGAATTTATTACTGAAGTGGTGCCTGTCCCATCCATCACCACCTCCTCTGTATACATGACCTGAAGATTTCCTGTCATAGCAATTCTAAATTCAGTCACTACTATGTTATCAATCTTCCTTTCTTCTGTTCCTTCACTAGAAATACTTCCATTCTCAAGGAGCCTTATGAGTGTGAGCTTGATGCAGTGATGTCCAGCCATCCGTGCCCCAATAGCGAGTGCCTCCCTGTCATCAATTCCACCCAAGAAGAGAACAGCAACACGATAACAAGACTGGGTGCTGATGATAGCCCTTGGAGCACCAGTAAAGCCATTTTCAACAAGAATTGCTATTGAGCAAGGTGCTTTGTCCAGTATATTCAAGTTTGTGATCCTAATGCCGCTTTTGTAGGATACTGACATACCACTTGGTTGAATTCTTTTGTGGAAAGGAGCTAGAATGAGAGAAGTTCTTTGGTCTAGTGCCATAGAACACACATCATTGTGCATTGCATTAGTTGGTGAAATTGAAGTATAAGGGAGAACTGAAACAAGACCTGAATTGTTGCGCTCAAGGTTTCTGAAAACATTAAATATTTGTTCAGAAGTCTTAGCACTGCTAGAGATCATTCTATCACGCTTGTGAGGGATGAGAAGGGCGTTTGAACGGCCTACAAGCTCAATGAAGTGAAGAACGTACACCATTAATGGGCTTCTCTTTGAGGGGTTCAAGGCCTCAAGGACGTCAATCATTGCAGGTACATTTGAATCTTCATGAATGCAAACCAGCACTCTTAGTTCTAAGTTGGATTTTAGGTTCATAATGGATCTTCTCTTGTAAACTGTAAACTTCTTTGAAGGATCACACAAGAATTTAATGATGGGTGCGATTGTGCCATTTACTATAATTAAGGATATACACATGATCACATATGCCTCATTAGAAATTACCTGGACAGATAATAAAAAATTCGATTAATACTTGTCAAAGGCAGATGATGTTCTAAATTATTTGTTTTGTAGTGTTACTGAAGCACATACCTGTTCTCTCTTCATCAATTTAAACACACCTAGCTCAAGGACGCCTTGGGCATTCATGACAAGGCCAAGAGCAGCAGCATCTGTGGAGGGTATATCGTTCAACCGGGAAACTACATATGTTCCGAGAAACTTGCCAAATGCACTGATGAGGGCAACAGACTGCACCACCAGATAATTCTTCAGTTTAATGGTGGAGATGTTGATGACCAACCCATTCTTCACCAGGTAGAGTGGCATAAAGAACCAATTGGTAATCAAATCAAGTCTTTCAACTATGGAAGAACCAACAGGAGGTCCAGCTGGCATACAGATCCCAAAAGCAAGTGGTCCTAGGTAAAGGTTCAAACCGAATGCCCTACTAAGGAACCCAGTAAATAATGCTGACATAATTATGGCTACAACATATGATTGTTTCAATGGTTGTCCCTCTGGGCTATGCTTGATCATACATAACAACAAAGGACGCATTATGAATATAATGATAAGTAGAAGAAGCAGAATATTAACTAGGCCACTAATGCCTTTATGATTGGTTGATTTCTCTGGTGCATCTTGTTGCCACAGGACTGTAGATATGACTACTATGGTTCCGCAAACCCCAGCAACAAAGGATGCAGACAACGCTACCCTTCCGAATTCAGAATTTATAATCTTGAGCTCTGCTAAGAGGCCTGCAACTATGGGTAAGCAAAGCAAAGACTCTGCTTGTGCAATGTATGGAAGTGACTTAGCTACGTTTACATCTAAAGTTATATTGGAAGCTATCATAGAACTAGCACCAGTGCTTATTACCATAGGTACACCCACACTACATAATCCAATGGTCATGGTTTTTCTGTCTAGGTTTCTAAATAGACCTGGATCCATTTGTACTCCTATTAGGAAGAAGTAAAAGATAAAACCAAATGCAGCTACTGTATCCATCATTATTAAACCTCTCAATGGAAAAAATGCATTTGCAAAATTATGGTCTTTGCATAGTACTGACGGACCTAGTATTATTCCACCCTGAAAAAACAAACATTACCCATACCAATTATATTATAGTTTTACCAAAAAAATAATTTGAAAAGATACGTAATTTTTTACTTTGTATTTGATACAGTTTGCCATGCAAGTCAGAGGAGCATAATGACAATTTTGCTACGTACAGTTTCAAACTATATATTTTTCCAAAATAAATTATACATAGTTTTTTCTTCCCTTTTCTACTTGTCATGTCTCTAATTCTTCCATTCCTATTTATGTGTTTTCTTAATTTTCTGCATATTTTTAAATGAAAAAACATCAATATTTGGTAATTACATCTTCAAAAATTAATAAGCTATTTCAAAACGTGGGTTTCAATCTTCTTTTCAATTCTCAATAAGTAACTCTTCTATTACTAAAATCAGCTAGTATCAATCATATATTCATAACAATTACAATCCAAAGACCATTCATGAGTTTAATGGTCATTTTCAAAGCTATAAAAGGCTACTGAAGAAGGATAAAGCTATCTTATTTATCTAATCTTTTTCCCAGTCTCTTTCTTATTCTCGTATACGGAGTCTACTCACGAAGGCACCCACCATTATTATGAATTGTTTTAGACGAAACCAAATGTGAAAAACAACAAAGACATAATTTTATTATTATTATTATTATTATTATTATTATTATCCTTTTGCAAACAGAAAAAGAATAAAATAAAAAAATCTGTAAGCAAAAAAAAACCCTCTCAAATTTATGGATTAATTTTGTTTTTATTTTTTTTGGTAAGTATTCGACATATATGATTTTATATGAACAAATAAATTAAATAGAAACCTTACAAGGAGTTGCCTGACAACCAAAGGGAGACCAAAGGGCTTGAGAATTGCAGTGAGGAAAAGAAGAGTAGAACAGGATAAACTGATTTGGACAAGAAGAAGTGGGACCCAAAAATGCAAAGGATTTGCTCCTTTGAATATTCCATATGATTCTACCCGACCATAAGTTGCACATATTATTGTTAAATTTCCAGTTCCAGTTTTAAGACCCAAATTTTCTGCAATCGTAGCTACATCAACTGGGTCCATTATTGCAGAACCCACCATTTCCCTTTTTCCTTTATTCTTTGTTTTCTTTTTACTAGATTTGAGAAACAGAGAAAAAACGGCCAACAAATTCTTAAATATAACCCATCAAAACAGGTATTGACCATGTCTAATTTTGTTCAATTTTACCTTAAATTAGTAAATCATTTTACTTCATAGCTCTGCCTATCACCTTACCAATTTAGGAAACTCAATCATACACCATCAAAATTCTTCAATGGCTAATAACAATGTATGATCCATCACTTTCTTGCATGCTTTAATCTCAAATCTCCCTAAAGTCTTTCTTTCTTTACCTCATCACTCATTTTGGGAGTTAGTTTCGCAAAATAACTAGCTCTAAGCTCTTCAAATGTTTTTGAAATTTTTTAAATTATGAAAATCAAAATTTTGATTCATTCGGCGTTTACTTGTAATTAAAATCTTTTTATTTATATTTTAAAAATATCTTTTTACTTATTTTTTGACCTTTATGTACTTTTAATTCCCCACGGGATGATCGTGGGGCAGAGATTTTCCATTCCCAGTGGAAACCTGCCTAACAAGGATGGAGAATTTCCAACCCATGAGAGTGGGGATGAAGAGAAATTTTTCTCCTAACCGGAGATTGGAAGGGATTTAGGGGGCCGTCCACCCCATTTTAGTCCCCATGGAACCCTCATAGTATGCCCATGGGGAATTGTATATATTTGTGTGTTTGTGTTCTTGATTAATGATAAAATACATAAACCCATATCTGATAAAGACATCCTAAAAAAAAGTACGAAATTGTGAGCTTAGTTGATCTTGAAATTCCTAAGATCTTTGATTAATTTATTTTTTAATATAAGTTCTCTACTTAATTTATGTACCCTTCTTTGCTCATAAATGAGTTAGTTGATCTTATTACGAAATTCTTAAAGAATGCATGTTTGGGCATATTTTATTATTAGTTGGCTATTGGTTCCTTTTACTTCACAGTTGAGCTCTCTTAAAGTGAAGAAAAACACTTTACAGTTTGGTAAAGTTGGAGATATAGATTGTAGTTAATTTGTATTTGTCCCAAACACATACTTCTGTTATCTACGGGTTGTACCTAGGGGTGAGCATGGACTGGTTCGGTTCAAAAACCAAACCGAACCGGAAAAAAGATACAAAAAACACTGTATTTTATAAACCAATCTGATCCAAACTAAATTTCGCTTATGTTCTGTCCAAACCGAACCAGTTCGGTTCGGTTCGGTTAGGACTATGTCGAACAAAAAAATTAACTTCTTAAAAAAAATCAAAATAAAAATTTTATATAAGTAGTTTGTTAAAAAAAAAAAAAGAAATACAAAAAAATTAACTTAAAAAATCAGTAATACTAAATAATACTATTACATCACAATAAAATACTAAAATTATCTACTTTTTTTTTTTCAACTCTCAAGTTTTAACAACTATAAATTAGTATCCAAAAATCATAATATAAAACTATAAAAAAATATAATGTCTAAAATTCTCTACAATTAGTATATATTAATTTTATAATTAATTTTAATATTTTACCAATTATTCGGTTTTCCAGTTTTTTTGGTTTTGAACCGAATCAAACCGAACCGAACCGAAGTCCAAATTTCTTAACAACTTAAAACCAAACCGAACCTAACTATAAAATAGATCAGTTTGGTTTGGTTTGGATTTTCGGTTTTTGGACATTGGTTCGGTTTTGCTCACCCCTAGTTGTACCTCAGTTGGCAACGCAAGTTGAGTATATGGGAAGTGACTCAGGTTCAAATCCACTAAATACATCTGCAGGAAGAAGTGAGGAGCCTGAACTGTGACTAAGTCCCGAACAGGATTATCTCGATGAGGATAACTGTGGTTTAAAAAAAAAAAAAAAAAAAAAAAAAAAGTTTTGTTTTTAATGATTCTATGTTAGTTTTTAATGATGGAAACGTATTTTGATTTATTTTCAGTTTTTCTCCTCCATGTTGCGAACATTTCCATATAATTTTGTTGATCTCTTTGTAGTAGTTTCTACTTACTAGCCGTTGATTTATTCATTCAAATGAGGAATTGGGATCTCCACGGATATGAAGATGTTGGCAAATTGGCTTTTGACAATATGATTGTTTGTCAACTTTGGGCTTAATTATTTTATACATAGATTGCAATTCAAATAACGAGAGTTATGTCATCATATTTTACGCAATGAGATTTTTCTAAGGGTATATAATATGCCAAAAACAAATAAATAATGAATGAGAAATTGATGCTTAAAGTGAGCTTGAAACAAAGGGATTTGTAGAGGAAAAATAGGATTAAAATTTCATATTTCATGTTTCCTTTTTTATGAGAAGAGCAAGAAGCATATAAGCCAGAATGTTCTCTCATGCATTGGGCGTGGAAATCCCGTCCTACCGTTGGGGCTGCACCCTCACAACGTAAACGACGCGAATGTCGAACTAAAATAAACCACTATAGACCTACCTACTTTTGTTTTGGACTGAATTTTTTTTTTCTTAATAATATAATGGACTTTAAGTAACTACCACAGAGTTATGGTTGCAATTTTTCATTTGTTAATTTGAGATTTTTAACTCAAAAGGTTGATGATTGTATTTGAGTAACTAATTTAACTAAATGAGTCTCATCCAATAAATGAGATTAAAATTTATTTGATATAGGTAATACATACATACATATTTATACAGACAAATATGTAATTTTTTTTGCAACATGTTAAATTATTAAATTATGCAGAATAAATAATTATATTCATATCAACATCAATATAAATTTCAATAACAATATATGAATATGAATTGGAGATTTGGATTAGCTCAATAACAAAGATGCAGTGGGAGAATCTCGTTTGTGTTACTGGTCGGATTATTATCCACAATTAACGGGATAGTAATATAGTACCACACCCTAAAAGGCTAAAAACCTATAGAAGAAGCAATATGAGAGGAGGGAAAAACAAAGCTTTTTATCTATTTTTAAATTATGAACACCAAATTTTTATCAATCTTAAATCTAGTATAAAGACCCCTTTTTAGAAGGTGGAAAAACTATTCCCTATAAGAATTGGTTATCCAAACTAAATTAAAATTCTATTTAATTAATAAATAGGATGTATGTATATTAGTTCCATTTGGATTAGATTTATCGTTATGAATTTTAGAGTCATAGGCCTATCCAAATTCTAACATCTTCCACTATCACATGATAAAACAAAATTCTGTCACAGCAAAAACTTAGACTCTCAAATAGACAAAACAAATTCACATCTAAATCGCCATTCATTCAGGTAGATAGGTCGTGCAACCAGTATACGTCAAGAGCCTTAATGTTGTACACCGGTTAAGGATATACA
Organism: Euphorbia tirucalli; assembly: GCA_039660915.1. Classification (NCBI taxonomy): domain Eukaryota; kingdom Viridiplantae; phylum Streptophyta; class Magnoliopsida; order Malpighiales; family Euphorbiaceae; genus Euphorbia; species Euphorbia tirucalli. The sequence continues at coordinate 53,837,406 of CM077639.1, read as the reverse complement.
ACTTGTTAATAAATAAGATTCTTATATGAATTGTGTATGTTATTATTCTTTTAACATTCATTGTTTACAAAAATAAGTTCTTGGAAAACATTATTCGTATTCCCTATTATGTTTTCACTTATGGAAACAATATTAGGCTAACCGGTGTAAGCGCCGAGTTTTCCCGACCTCTGTGATGAGAATTCCTGTATTACCTGTGCAGCAGATGGACTTGAAAACAACCGGAATGTTGCCCGGAGTATCTCAAACATCCTGAAAACCAAGCTATCCGCGATCCGAAACCCCCGAAAAGGTCTCCCGAGTGATTTCTAGGGTTTAGGGTGTGCGTCAGACTTTCGAGAATTTTTGCCCTGGATCTAGTGCAAACTAGAGCCGGGTGGTTCTAGTGGGTGAGCCAAGTTACTCTGCAAAGCAGAGCAACTTGGCACGACAGAAAAGATTTGGGGTGAAAGTCTCAAAGTTGCAGGCGTCCATTTAATGTTTGAAATGATGATGGAAGGAGGGTATAAAAAGAAAAGTAAAATCAAATCAGGAGGCAGGGAGGTTGAGTCTTGGGCAGAAAAAAAAGACTTTGAAAACCAAAGAGAAACAGAGAGACAAGGGGAAGTAGAGAAAAAGAAAGAAAGGGACCGAAAAAAAAAACCAAGTGAGGCCCCAAAAACACAAAGGCTAAGACTTAAAACCAATCCTAATACATCAAGAACGAGTTCTACAACCTTTGCATATTGGTTTGGGATCGTTTCGGATTCATTTCGGGTTATTTCGGATCGAATTTCGGTTTTTGGCCAGTTGAGCTTCCAGGATAAATTCCAAGCTTTCAATCCGTTTTTTAACATTCAAAGCATCAAAACAACATCAAAGTAAACTCTGAGAGGCCTTAAACTTGGTTGCATTGTCTTTTCTGTGCGTTTTCTTCATTTTTGCAATTTTCAGAACCGGACTTACCCAAATAAGAGTCGGGCGGCTCTATTCTGCAAGGACAGATTCCCGATTCGTCCCGATCGGCCGAAAATAGTCCGTTTTCCATTTTGTGCATTCTGTTGTGATTAATTTCGGCCCAAATCCATCTGTATGTTATAAAATTTTGGTTTTTGGATTTCTGTACATACGTATATTAGGGTTTTTGGTTTTCCCGAGGTTTTATTTTCCGAGTTTCGGGGTTATTTTATCCGAATCGGATCTGTAGTCTAGCATTAGTGGACCCCCGAACCCAATAAATTTCCAGAAAATATTGAAAACTAGCAAAATGGTACTTCCCAAAAAAAAAAAAAAAAGAAAACCAAATTTTCGGGTTCCAAAAATTACAGCTGCACGGCTGTAACTACAGCTGTACGACTGTAATTTCCAGAATAAAATAGAGCTGCGAAGTGACCCGTTCGGACGTCGTCGCATGGTGTTGTTTTCAAATTCAAGTTATTTTGTTGCGTTTATTGCACTTTGGATCCTAGATGGATGTTGAATTTAGGAACCCGCACGAACGAAACCCTGGATTCCGGGATAACAGACCCACAAAAAATTGAAATTTGCATGTAACCGAGCCAATTGTTTTCCAAAAAAATGATTTTTCAGCACAAAAATTACAGAGCGTTTCAAAACCATTTTCCAGGTCTAACCGGTCTGACTTGTTGGGACGACTCGGTTACTCCTCAAGTGCATGCTCCCGTTTCCTAAATTCCCAATTCTGTCCTATTTGAGTCCTATCTGTGTGTGCAATATAAACTGTGCTAACCATCTGTTTTGCAGCATTTATCCCTCTTTTATTTTCATTTTTTATGTAATTGATAGATTTCATGTATTTTTAGCCGGTTATAATTTTTAGATCCTCGTGTACTTAGGCGATTGTAATGTGAAGACGAGGGTTTTTATCCTTTATTCGATTGGGTTGGATAATCAGCATCTACTATTTTCTTGTATATTTTGGATGTATGCTTCATTTTTCTGCAATTTATTTTCTACATTTTCCTTTAGCATTGGCTGATCAAAATAAACAAAATCGGATTAGAGTAAGATAATAAAGCAAATTAAATATGGTAATATAAACTGTAAAGTGAAAGTAAGCTAGAGGTTAAAGTAAGTCACTTGCCCAAACCCTAAATCTCTGGATTAGGTATATTAGTCTGCCCTCGGTAGAGAGCTGTACCGGAATTTCCCGGATGAGCTGATCCAGGTGGCGACTCTGTCACTGCTCTTGGGATTTCAGTTTCGAGGTCTTTAAGTTAAAATGGGAAAATGTTTTCTACAAGATTTTTTCCAAGATAATCAAAACCCGTTTTCCACCAAAATCAAAACGAATGAAAATGTTTTCCCCGGTTCGCTTCGCTGCATTCCAGATTTTCCCGCTTTTAGAAAAGGTGCTGGAATTGGGGTGATCATAGCAACACCAGATGGCGAGATCATTCCGCTATCGAAGAGGTTGGACTTCTCCATAACCAACAACGGAGCGGAATATGAAGCGTGCTTATTCAGAATGGAAGCTCTCCTGACACTAGGGGTAGACAGCATTTTGATTATTGGGGACTCACTCTTGGTGATTAGGCTGGCTTAAGGAGACTGGGATTTGAGAGAAGAAGCCTTGTGGCCCTATTTGGAACTGCTGCAGTATAGAAGAGGGTTATTCAACCAGTGCGAGTTCAGACACATTCCCAGAGAAGAAAATAAGATGGCGGATGTACTAGCAACATTCTCCTCCATGTGGGAAGATCCAAAAGAGACACAGATATAGCCTCTAGTTATAGTAATTTCCAGGCAAGCCTGCTTTGATATGCAGGAAGTAATGGAGTTAACAGCCGAGGAAAAAGCCATGGTTCTTTGACATTTATCAGTATGTGAAAGAGGGAAAGTATCCAGAAGAAGCTACCATTGCTGATAAGATGTCATTAAGAAGATTAGCCAGCCAGTTCAAAATCTTCGAAGATAAGCTATACGACAGAACTACAAATAGGGTCCTTCTAAGATGTTTGACAGAAAGAGAAGCAAAAACTATAATGCAGCAAGTACATGCCAGATCCTGTGGGCCGCATATGAATGGGATCGCCATGGCTAGAAAGATAATGCGACAAGGATACTTCTGGATGACAATACAGTCTGATGTGTGAAGGAGGTAAAGAGATGTCACGAGTGCCAAATCTATACGGATATCAGTCATCTACCACCATTTAAACTGCAAAACTTGGCATCTCCTTGGCCATTCTCGACGTGGGGGATTGACATGATCTGTGAAATTCATCCTGCAGCATCTAATGGGCACAGATTCATAGTGGTTGTGGTTGATTATTTCTCAAAGTGGGTAGATGCAGAATCCTTCTCCAGTGTGACAGCTAAGCAGATGGTTAAGTTCATTCAGAAGAACATCCTCTCTCGATATGGAATCCCTCATAGTGACTGACAACGGAGTGCAGTTTCAAGGGGCAATGGCTGAGCTACTTGCAAAACATGGCATTGAACATCACAAGTCTTCTCCTTATAGACCACAAGCTAATGGTGCAGTAGAAGCGGCTAATAAGTCGATAAAGAAGATCCTATCAAAAATGGTAACCACTTACAGAGACTGGGCTGACAAATTGCCATATGCTCTTTGGGGTTATAGAACTAGTGTCAGAACACCAACCGGTGAGACTCCTTATGCCTTGGTGTATGGAATGGAAGCAGTGTTGCCAGTGGAAATGGAACTCAAATCACTCAGAATAGCCTTGGAAGCTCGCTACCAGAAATGGGATGGGTTCATGCTAGGTACGAGCAGTTGGCAGCATTAAATGAAAAGCCGTTAAAAGCACTAGATCACCTACAGATGTATCAACGCAGAATGGCTAGGGCCTATAATTGAAATGTGAAGTATCCCAGACAGCAGCTGAAAGTCGGGGATCTGGTTCTGAAACAGTTAAGGCTTACAAATGTGGATGCTCAGGGGAAATTCAGACCGAATTGGGAAGGCCCATGCGTGGTGAAGAAAGTGCTATCAAAGGGTGGTGTAAGCATCGTAGACATGGATGGGAATGAATTTGCAAACCCAGTCAACTGATACCATCTGAAGCCTTACTATGTTTAAAAAAAAAAGTCTGCTAGGTTGAAAACTCGAAAAGGGTGGCCTAAGCAAAAATTAAGACAGGAGAGAAAATGGTCAGTCGGAAAACTAGCAAGGGAGGGCTGGTGACGGATTTGGTTCTGCGTGGAATGTATACCATTTTGGGAACCAACCTTTTCAAATGTACTCATATTGATTTCAGCAATAAAGTGTGATGTTTTGTTTAAATACGTTTGCTTGGTTATGTCAGATATATAAACAAAGTTATCTCGCCTAAACATCCATTTAAAGAAAGCACTTTGCATTAATTGGTTAAAAGACTCGCATTATTCAATGATGAAATGTGCTAAAATCCTTGCAACTCAGAATCTTTTCTTTTCCTTCCAATTCAATTCATCATTCCTTAGAGCAGTCGAAAATTTCAAAACAGATCCAAGTTTAAGAGCCACATGACCTTAAAAAAAGAGAGAGAGAGAGAGAGCTCGCTAAGGTGAAAACCGAAAAGGCGCGTTAGGCAAAAATAAGAGCAGCTCGCTGAGCTAAAAACCCACGCCGGGCAGTTCAGGCAAAATTTAGAGCATTTTCGAACTCACTGCTCCTAGGGATGGAAAGACGAGACACTTTTGTCATTCCCCAACGGAGACACTTTCATTCCCCAGTGGAGATCCCTTTCATCATTCCTCGGTAGAAGCCTTTCCATATGTCCTCCAGTAGGATCACCTCCACTATTCCCCAGCGGAACTATCACAAAGAGTGCCACCACTTTCTCCCCAGTAGGAACCCTTCCATGATATCTTCCCCAGTAAGAGCATCCACACTACTCTCAGTAGGACCCTTACAAGGGGCGTTTTCATTTCCTCCCTAGTAAGTCATTGCACATCCTCAACAAGGCTATAAGGACCACGCCACCCAAAGGGCGTACTTCCTCAGCTAAAAGCCAGTCAGAGTCGTGGCATAATCTCCACAAACATCCCCAGCAGGAATATGAGACACCCGGGTTGGACATGGCAGGAAACACATCTTTTAGAGTCTGTATTCATATGCATCGTCATGCATACATACATATCATGCATAAAGCACTCATCCCCAGCTAGTCTTCATTCTTGATCAAAGGGGCAAAAAGTTTTGTTCAAAATCTCTCGATCAAGGAATGAAGACTCGCTGTTTCAAACGTAGGAATTCATCAACTTTGGTCCGCCGTGGATACATATAGATCCAGTATCGGCTTACATCAACTTCATCAGCAGATCTGCCTCGGGTACAGATAGACACGGTATCGGCCCAAATCGGATTCATCAACCTTACCTTAGGTAACTTAGACCCGGTATCGGCTTATTTCTGTAGCAGATCCACCTTGGGTAACCTAGACTCGGTATCGATCTAGATCCGCTTCATCAACCTTGCCTTGGGTAACCTAGACCTGGCATCGGCTTATTTCTATAGCAGATCCACCTCGGGTAACCTAGACTCGGTATCGGTCTAGATCCGCTCCACCAACTTTGCCTCGGGTAACCTAGACCCAGTATCGGTCCAGATCGGCTTCATTTCAAATCCCCAGCAGATCCACCCTAGGTAACCTAAACCCGGTATCGATCTAGATCGGCTTCACTCCAAATCTTCAGCCGATCCACCTCGGGTAACCTAAACCCGGTATCAGTCCAGATTGGCTCTATTCCAGATCCCAGTAGAACCTCGCCTCGGGTAACCTAAACTCGGTATCAGCTTATTTCGTCACCAACTTTGCCTCTGGTAACCTAGACTCGGTATCGGCTTATTTTTTTAGTAGATCCACCTCGGGGTAACCTAGACCCAGTATCGGTCCAGATCCGTTTCATCAATTGCCTTAGGTAACCTAAACCCGGTATCGGCTTATTTCTCTAGCAGATCCACCTCGGGTAACCTAGACCCGGCATCGGTCCAGATCGGCTTCTACCTCATCAACCTCGCCTTAGGTAATATAAACCCAGTATCAGCTTATTCCAAATCATCACTATAGCTCAGGTATGTCTTTCTTCCCTTCCGCTTACGGCGCTTCATTCGCATTCTCAAATTCCCCTCCTGGTATCGGGTATTGAATTTGATCACGCGAGGGGCAGCTGTAAGCGCCTGGTTTTCCTGACCTCTGTGATGAGAATTCTTGTATTACCTGTGGAGCAGACGGACTTGAATTGGACTTGAAAACAACTGGAATGTTGCCCAGAGTATCTCAAACATCTTGAAAACCAAGCTATCCGCGATCCGAAACCCCCGAAAAGGTCTCCCGAGTGATATCTAGGATTTAAGGTGTGCGACAGAAAAAATTTGGGGTGAAAGTCTCAAAGTTGCAGGCAGCCATTTAATTTTTGAAATGATGATGGAAGGAGGGTATAAAAAGAAAAGTAAAATCAAATCAGGAGGGAGGTTGAGTCTTGGGTAGAAAATAAAGACTTTGAAAACCAAAGAGAAACAGAGAGACAAGGGGAAGCAGAGAAAAAGAAAGAAAGGGACCAAAAAAAAAAAACTAAGCAAGGCCCCAAAAACATAAAGGCTAAGACTTAAAACCAATCCTAAAACATCAAGAACAAGTTCTACAACCTTTGCATATTGGTTTGGGATTGTTTCGGATTCGTTTTGGGTTGTTTCGAATCGAATTTTGGTTTTTGGCTGGTTGAGCTTCCAGGACCAATTCCAAGCTTTCAATCCACTTCTTGACATTCAAAGCATCAAAACAACATCAAGGTAAACTCTGAGAGGCCTTAAACCTGGTTGCATTATCTTTTCTATGCGTTTTCTTCATTTTTGCAATTTTTGGAACCGGACTTACCCGAATAAGAGCCGGGCGGCTGTGTTCATGATGAACAGAGCCGAGCGGCTCTGGCACCTAAAGCCGCCTGGCTCTGTTTTGTAGGGACCGATTCCCGATTCGTCCCGATCGGCCGAAAATAGTCCGTTTTTCATTTTGTGCATTCTGTTGTGATCAATTTCAGCCCAAATCCATCCGTACGTTATAAAATTTTGGTTTTCAGATTTCTGTATGTACAGATATTAGGGTTTTTGGTTTTCCCAGGGTTTTATTTTCCTAGTTTCGGGGTTATTTTATTGAAATCGGATCTGTAGTCCAGCATTAGTGGACCCCCGAACCCTATAAATTCACGAAAAATATTGAAAACAAGCAAAATGGTATTTTCCCAAAAAAATAAGAAAACCAATTTTTTGGGTTCCAGAAATTACAGCCGCACGGCTGTAGCTACAGCCGTACGACTGTAATTTCTGGAATAAAACAGAGCCGCGAAGTGACTCGTACGGACGTCATCGCGCGGTGCTGTTTTCGAATTCAAATTATTTTGGTGTGTTTATTGCACTTTGGACCTTAGATGGATGTTGAATTTAGGAACCCTGGATTCCGGGAGAACAGATCCACAAAAAAATGGAAATTTGCATGTAACCGAGCCAATTGTTTTTTGAAAAAATGATTTTTCAGCACAAAATTTACAGGATGTTTCAATGCCATTTTCTAGGTCTAACCGGTCCGACTGGTCAAGACGACCCGGTTACCCCCTAAGTGCATGCCCCCGTTTCCTAAATTCCCAATTATGTCCTATTTGAGTCCTATCTATGTGTGCAATATAAACTGTGCTAACCATCTAATTTGCAGCATTTATCCCTCTTTTATTTTCATTTTTTATGTAATTGATAGATTTCGTGTATTTTTAGATGGTTGTAATTTTTAGATCCTCGTGTACTTAGGCGATTGTAATGTGAGGACGAGGATTTTTATCCTTTATTCGATTGGGTTGTATAACCGGCATCTACTATTTTCTTGTATATTTTAGATGTATGCTTCATTTTTCTACAATTTATTTTCTGCATTTTGCTTTAGCATCGGCTGATTAAAATAAACAAAATGGGGTTAGAGAAAGATAATAAAGCAAATTAAATATGGTAATATAAACTGTAAAGTGAAAGTAAGCTAGAGGTTGAAGTAAGTCGCTTGCCCGAACCCTAAATCTCTGGATTAGGTACAGTAGTCTGCCCTTGGTAGGGAGCTGTACCAGAATTTCTCGGATGAGCTGATCCGGGTGGCGACTCTGTCACTGATCTTGGGATTTAAGTTTCGAGGTCTTTAAGTTAAAATGGGAAAATGTTTTCTACAAAGGAATTTCCAAATCAAATCCATGATTTTTTCCAAGATAATCAAAACCTGTTTTCCACCAAAATCAAAATGAACGAAAACGTTTTCCCCGGTTCGCTTCGCCGCGTTCCTGATTTTTCCGCTTTTCGAAAAAAGGTCGTCCGCTCACAACCGTTGAACCACAAAATTATTGAAAGTGATAAAAAAATAATCTTTCCCTCTTACTATTTGTCATTCATCATGACTCAGCTTATTTTTCTAGTTAATTTTGTCAGGTCACGGTTATCATAACTTTCTCGAGATAAACTAAACTAGTCAAATTAATTTATATTTCAGGGATAAGTTAAGGGTCCAGAGGGTCCAAGAAATTAGGTCATACAGAAGGTAAAGTGAAATCATAAAATTCATTCCCATCCTAAGGTTGCTATAAGCACATATGGTAAGAAACATATGTTATGGTATTCTTTCCTTCCCTTAAAAGAGTTTATGCCTCATAAGTTACATACAACACCATATAAAAACATAAGGATGCAATGCACCAAAGCATCCAACTTTACCAAACTTACCTAAAGAACTATTTTTGGGCTTTAGACAAAACATGGAGGTTACTTGACAATACTTAATCCATTTTGGAGCACAAGCTAAAGCATGTTTTCTTTCGCTTTACTTTATTTTGTACCTTAATAAGATTAATCTCATCTCATAGTTTCTACAAAACGACATTTTTATTTTGACAAGCTCTCACTTATGTTCAAAATTCACTTCATCTCAATCTTTTCCAACTGGTTCGACAAAACAAAGGTAAATACCACTGTAAGTGGACTACTTTTCTATCCAACATGCTCAATTAAAATTATGGGTTAAATAACATTTTGGCCCTTAAATTTTAGTACCAGGAGCAATTTCCCCCTCAAAGAAATAAAAGGTTTATTAATCTCACTTAAGTATTAAAATGGACCAAATTCATCTTTTTTTTTTAACCTTAAACATTAGTTGACTGACTCTATCTTCTCAATTAATTATTAACCAATAAAAATTGAAATACATGGAGAGCATAGTATTCATTGATAAAACTTTCAGTTAAATCTTTGAGAAATTTCAATCATACAACTTTAGACACTATATCCATGTATAAACATTTGTAGTTGGAAGGAAAATAAATGAACATAACATTTAGCTTCTAGAATTCCTAAGCAGGAACTATTTTTCTCAATTCTAGAAGGAGATAATATTTTCGAGATTAAAGCTTCTATAATTCAAATGTTACAAGCTGTTGTTCAGTTTGGATGACTGCCTCATGAAGATCCAAATGGACATATTCATAACTTTGTGAATATGTGTTATACTTTCTAAATGAATCTATTTCGAATGAAGTCATTAGACTAAAGTCGTTTCTTTTCTCGCTCAGAGATAAAGCTAAGATATGGTAAAGAATTTGCAACTAGGATCTATTACTCCCTAGGAGTAAATTGTTCAAGCCTTTCTGCTCAAACTCTTTCCACTAAAATAGATTAACAAGCTGCGTAATGAAGTTTTCCAATTCAAGCAAAGAGATGATGAGTCACTATTTGAAGATTGGAAAAGATCAATGATTTATTGAGAAGAGTTCCAAATCATGGAATTCCACTTTGGATACAGATTCAAAGTTTTTTCAATGGTTTGACTAATTATTTCAAGCTTCAAATTGAATCTGTAACCAATAGAGATCTAGGAGCTGTGGATGTTGAAAGTCTTTTTGAGACTATTGAGAAGTTGGTGAGCGAAAGTTGTAAGTGGCATGCTGATAGAAGTAATAGAAAAGTTAATGGTTCTGTAGATCTATAAGTTCTTTCTAGGCTGTCTAAAGAAGTTATCGAACATACAAGATACATAAAAAAATATGGGGCCAAACTTCAAACAAATTAACACACAGATTTTACATGGAAAATTCCAATCAAATTAGGAAAACCATAAGTAAGGTTAGAAAAATTCCAGTATGAGAATAAAACTGAAGTTAGAGCTTCTCTCTGTTCTTAAAGAGAACAACAACGTTTTATATTTCACTCTTATAATAGGAGTGCGACCACAATACTAACTCTCTTAATTTTATCTCTAGCTCTCTCTCTCTACAAAACTTCCACACTTTGACAAACAATACATCCTCACTGTTGGGATTTGTCACCAGAAATCACCCGATTAAAGCGGAAGAACGCGGTGATTTCCTCAAATCTGTACCCAGGAGCAATTGAGATGGAAATTGCAAAAACAAAAATTTAATAACAAGAGATAATTCTCTTACCCAGATTATCTCTACAAGAGATGGATGCAGACTGCAGGAATCAAAGTAGAATCCCTCCTCATTCACGTACACGAACGCCTTACGAATACAACCCGTGCTAGGGTCAGAAAAACACTAAAACAATGGAGAGGAAAGAGGTGGTGATTTCGGCTGTTTGGCTTGTACTCATGGTGGCTGAAATACCTAGGTGTTATTTTAACCCTAGGTGGCCGAAATTCTTAGGGAGAATTTCGGCCCAATTGGCTCCTTTTGTGTGGGCTTTTCCTTCTTTCATTTTTAGGCCCAAATCTATTTTAATTGGTCTGGTTTAAATTAATTTCAAGCCCAAATTTAATTTACACATGTATATAATATATTACACCATGTAACATATTATTTACATTTAATTAAAATTGGTTTGACTAATTAATTTAATCCATGAAATTAAAATTAGATCTTCACAAAATAAATTCATATGCAAACCTATACATATGAATATTTCCACCCAGGAAATAATCTCATAATTAATCCAATTAATTATGAGAGAGCCAATCAAATATTAATTTTATTATTATGATCAATCCAATTGATCTTTATAATATAATTAATATATCTTCTCTCTCCAGAGTGTATACTCCAAGTATACAGGCGATTCCTCAAGTCTGTATTCAGTCGCTCAATGTGTACGATCCCGTGGGCCCATCTTTATGTTGGCAGTGGGCTCGTGGCCCACAGACTGCAGTTGGGCTGTAGCAAGCCACTGCAACCCCCAATTAAGATGGAGATGGCAGTCCAACTGTAATCATAACCCTGTAGTTTGAACTTTTATATCCCATGTCATTGATATCGGTGTCCAACACAGAGGTATGGATTGATCACCCTCTTCTGTGTCCGGACATTTACTTGATCCCGAATGTACTGAAGCTCACAAACAAGTTCCAACTTGTTTGGGTGTGGCCTCACTCTTATCAGTCACATTCATCAAGAGGTCGGTGATATCTTCTCAGTGGACTACTAAGTGACAAATCCCTTCTGCATATCCATAGCATTGCCATGCTAAGTGACATACCCGAAAGCACCTATACTTGGCACCCTATTACAGGCCCTTTAGGTGTACCCATAAGTATGCGACCTCGCATGTGATACCATCATATGGTCAGGTCAAAGGATCCATACAAGTACTACACAAGAATCACTTGTGATACTATACCATGTGGATTTCTCGTTTAGTGGATCTATCCAGTACCATGCCCTTTTTGCATGTACCTATTAACTTGGTTGACATCCCATGTCCAATGACCGATAAGACACCGCCATATAACCAGGTTAATGATAGTCTCTAGTTCCATTCATTTCTATGACTGGAACAAACTACGGATTTCTTTGTGGTCATATCGTTTACCCTATCCATGGTCTTACTGCCAAGTGCATGACACTTGTCATCATGGATATGGATATGTCCATTGGATTCTTCATTTAAGATATTGCACAAGATATATATAATAAATGAATTAATGCCTTTATTAATAACACAAAATGAGTATAATACATAAATCCGATAAATGTATAATACAAATACAAGATCCAATACCTCGGGACTAGGGCATATCCAACACTCACAAATTGTAGTACCTCTCAACTACCCACTTTCACCTTGTGGGATGTCTCACATATCTTCTTTCCAATTTTGCACTTGGGAATTTTGTATGTGGTGATACATTGAGATGGATTTTAAGTTTTGTATCAGTAAAACATATCCTGAGCTCCCTGATTTTTTTTTCCTCATTATATACAATCAGCCCCTTGATCTTCGCTTTGTACATATTGAGTTCTTGATCTCCTTATTTGTATTCTAGTCATCCAGTTTTAACTCTTCCATCACACTATGTTACAAACCTCGTTACTTGGTCTGTCGACTCATTGAAGTTGCCATATTAGTGTCCACGCCATTAAAATATCATCACATTAATTGGGACCTCCTCAACCTATCTATCTTCAAATATCCGGCCCGTAACCCGCTTCCGAATAAAACCTAACCCATCTCTCTCTCTCTCTATCTCCCTAATCAAGGTTGAAGACAACAAATATCCATCCTTGTGAACAACAACCATATTTACAACATGATTGCAACAATATAATTGATATTTCAAAAAAGTTAGTTAACTTCTTGTTTACATCTGAAAATTTGTAATTTTAGAACATGTTGAATTTCATTCCAATAAAGATATTGCAATTTACTTTAAGATTTCTATGCTAACTTAATATATTTACTTTCAAATAGTTGTGACAAGTTCCAGCAATTTACTGATAAACCGTTAAAAGAAAAAATTTTAGAAGGCAACAAATTGCAAGTGAATACTGCCTTTTTTTATAAGCCAAATAATTATAAAAGATAAAGATGTGAACTTTACAAATGAAGGACAACCAAGATACAAAAAGTTGTAACAGCAAAACAAAATAATTAGCAGTGGAGAGAAAAACTTGAAAATTAGACATCTCACATCCAGGATATGAAATCTTGAGTTCGATTCACCCCTCCTTTAGCAAGGGAGTCAGCGAAATAATTTCATTCCCTCATACTATGATGAATAGAATACGATTTGAGCTTAGATAAAAAGTTGTTAATCATATTAAAGGTAGAAGTAAGCCTCCAAGGTCTTGATGAACTAATGTTCCTCAACCAATTTACAGTATTCAAGGAATCAAGCTGAAAGACCACCTTCATATTCTGGTCCTAGAGATAGGGACAAGAAATTTGTTAACTTGAAAATTAGACATCTCACATCCAGGCTATGAAATCTTGCGTTCGATTCACCCCTCCTTTAGCAAGGGAGTTAGCGAAATAATTTCATTCCCTCATACTATGATGAATAGAATATGATTTGAGCTTAGATAAAAAGTTGTTAATCATATTAAAGGTAAAAGTAAGCCTCCAAGGTCTTGATGAACTAATGTTCCTCAACCAATTTACAGTATTCAAGGAATCAAGCTCAAAGACCAGCTTCATATTCTGATCCTAGAGAAAGGGACAAGACATTTTTTGTGCCTTGCACACTGCAAGGACCTCAGCCGTATTGGAATACTGCCTTAGAACCGATCAACCATGAACTGTTCATTATCCGATCTAGTTTTAACAACACTGATTTTATTATTATTTTGACTTTCTATGAAAATTGGATTTCTTATAGTGAAAATCATGTTAGATGTTATTATGAAATTGGATGTTCGTATAGAACATGTAAAGATTGGTTATTTTTCATGTTTTTGTAAGCTTAATGTGGCATAGGGTTATTGAAAAAACTGGTGAAATTGAGGAGCAGGAACCTACTGTGAGGAGCTAAGATGAAATGCACAATGTTATATTGGTCAAGTATTTGAGTCTTTTGAAAATCTTCAATTTACTTTAGGCATTACTCACGTTTGTAGGTTATGGCGAATGGCTTCCTGTGATCATTACTTTTGTACAGTTGATTTGTCAATGTGGAAATCCGAATTTTATAAAAAAAGCCCCTTTATAGCTTGATGCGAATGTAGATGGGAGACACTGATCATAGGTTTGGTGTTGTTGAGCCAATGTTTGTAGTTTATTTTGCTGCTGAAGAATCAGCTATTGTTGTGATTTCACAGTATCACTAGCGCTGGTTCAATACTTGACTTTTTAAAACTTGTCTCTCAAAAACTCCAATGTTTGATTTCGATTGATTCGGCTAGTTTCTTCAAAAATTTGGATGGATTGAAGAATGTGCTCATTGTTCTTCTAAATAACCTTTGTCATAATCTCTAGTGCCTGATCGCGGCTGAAATTCATCTCTGATAGCAAAAGTTGGATGTTGTGAATTACTTCGAGAATACATTGATAAAGATGGAGATAATCATGAGATGGCTTTTCTGTACGACCATGATAGGATAATCATGATATGTGCTCATTTAATTTTCAGTAATCAATTTCCCATTACAAGTTCAACACTTTAGAAATTGCAGTGTTTTTACTTGTATGCAAAAACTGCTCAAGATTGAGATATGTGATGCAAATTTGATGGATTTTGATTTCCTTGGAATATACCCATAGATCATGTGCTTGATTTTTTCTCCTTGTTTGGTCAATGATAATGAAACAATATCATTTCTTTTGAAATTTTACATGAAAGGTTTTTTTTATGCTTTTTTGAATTTGTGTAATTTCAGCATTTTTTGCAATTTTCTATGTGTTTTGTTTATGAGATAAATTCGAAATACACAATTACACTATTACAACTATGATTAAGTTTTGATATATATGTTATACATGTATGGTACACGTATGAACAATACAAAATAAATGATATGATTTTTTTCACTTTTTTGTGTGTTTGGTTTCTGAGATACATATATGATACGATCTAGATACAATTAAGATAAATGATTATATCGATACATGTTTGATATAGTTTTGATACATGTGTAAAATGATACACATATGAACAATACAAAATGACAAGATACATGTAAATAAATTCCACAAACGTATCACAAATGTATAATAGAGTTTTATAAAGAAACGTGTGTTATCATGGGCTCGTTGCACTAAAGCATTTCTGTAAACATATCATACATGTATCAAACATGTATCAAATAAGTTAAATAACGATATACATTTTCGTTTTATACATTTTTTTTATTAGTGCATTCCCTAGTCCCAAGGCATTGTATCTCATTTATATTGTATATTGTAGTTTATGTATCATACATTAGTGTTATTAATAAAGGCATAATTTGTTTTATTAATTTCTTGTGCAATTAATAGTAACAAAGCATTCATTAATTGTGTTTGTACTCATAATTATCGAAAACATTCTTCAAGCAGTTAGACCATGAGTAAGGAATCAAACATAGTTGTAAATTTATCCCTAGTCTGTTAGAATCATTGGAACGATAATAACTAAAGACTAGCATGTGGCTTGATTGTATGGTGACGTCTTACCGACCATTGGACATGGATTGTCAATCAAGGACATGGGTACATTTTAGGTTACATAGTACTGGATTGATCTATGCCACTTTGTTAATTCAGAGTAGATATCACCGGCCACTTGATGAGTATGACTGATAAGAGTGTGGCCACACCCAAATAAGCAATCACTGGGTGATTCCTTATTTGTTCCATGCAGCTTCAAAGGGTGCCATTTTCATGCCTCTTGTAGGACACCAATATCAATGACAGAGGGTGTATAAGTTACTACTGGGTTTATGCCTCCCATAAAATTGATGTCTTCGTCTTATTTGGGTAGCTGTAACGGTTTACTAGAACTCACTTACAACTTATGGCCTTTAAGGTATTGGGCTCATTGCCAATATAAGATCCACAGGATCGCACACTAAGATGCATGAACGTGATTGTATATATATATATATATATATATATATATATATATATATATTGCTTATATATATTGCTTAGAGCTTTAGTTAATTATATTATAGACTTTTGGAAAAGTCAAATTAATTAAATTAACTAAAAAAGGAATTCATTTTCAGTCTATTAAATAATTACTTGGAGTAATAAATTAATATATGAAAATTTATCTAAATATAAATATGGAATATTTATATTTGTGACCATAGTTTAATGTAATTGGGAATTAATTAATTTATTGAATTGAGCCTTAATGTTAATTAGATTTTATCATTAGGTTATATTACAATCATAAATTAATTAATTAAGCTCAATCAACATAGATTTAATTAAAAGCCTAATCCAAATTAAACTTGATTTTCTCTTGATTTTCTCTTTTATGGTATAGGGAAATTAATTCCCTAACGCTAATAAGCCAAGAAGAAAAATTTTAGCCATCTTCTTTAAGAGCTAGAGATCTCGACCATAGTGGTTTAAGGTGTGAGCTTCGTTTCGTGCGATGCTAGCACATGGTTCCGTTCGGTAAGCATCTGTGTGTGTGAGGGTGGACATTCTTCATGAAAAGTAAGGATTAAAATCAATCTCTATTGCGAGGATGACACATGTGAGATTTGATTCTTTCTCTTTATGTTTTTCTTTTCATCAATCTACGTATTCCGATCCTATTATCGAGTTATAGCGAAATCAATGGTCCGCTTCCACTGGGATTAATTTTTGTTTTTACTAGGATGAACCCCTATATTTTTTCTTTTATTTTTATGTGTATTTATGTAATCTCTGCATTTCTCATCTTAAAAAATGTGCTAGATTAAATGATTTCTCATCTTAATCATACCAAATATCATTACTAGAAAAAAAATGTTTTTTGATGGAAAATTTCATATGTAATCACTCAAATTCTATCAGAAATTAAAAACAAAATTACTGAATTTTATTTGTTCGGGGCATAGTTACACTTAAGGCTGTGTATTTAGTGTGAATAGAACCTTAGTCTCTTTTCACAAATTCAATTTTCATTGTAAACTGAGCTCTCTCTCTCTCTCTCTCTCTCTCTCTCTCTCTCTCTCTCTCTCTCTCTCTCTCTCTCTATATATATATATATATATATATATATATATATATATATATATTATTGGTTTTTGGTCCGTCCATGACATTTTGGAATGGTCGGAACTAAACTGTAATTATGTGTAAATTACAGGGACCAAATGTGTAATTTGGTCCGACCCTATATATAGATGGAAGTTGGGATTTCCACTATAAATAGAGAAAAAGTTTCTATATTTCCTAATGATGGAAGAATCGTAGAGATTCTCTTCTAGATCCG
Source organism: Euphorbia tirucalli (assembly GCA_039660915.1). Taxonomy (NCBI): domain Eukaryota; kingdom Viridiplantae; phylum Streptophyta; class Magnoliopsida; order Malpighiales; family Euphorbiaceae; genus Euphorbia; species Euphorbia tirucalli. The sequence goes on along the minus strand of CM077639.1, from coordinate 53,820,298 downwards.
GGGAAAACGTCCCTAGCGATAAACACGACATACTTCTTCGTTCGTCGGAAGAATTCACGGATATAGCCCGTACTCATTGTATTCATACACTCATAGGAAAGGCAACCAGAACGATCCGGTTTCTCGTGTAGATCAGATCCATTCCATAAAAATGTTTCCGCTGCATATAAACTATAAGTCTGTTTATTTATTCTGTTTATGGTAATCTATACATTCGTTGTATGATCTTTATGGAATTCTGACTTCATTGGTACCAGAGCCGATAGGTTTATAAATTGATGTGTTCGAATCTAGTTTTCTGGTATTCCATGAATGATTGATGTTTTCAAATCTTGATTTCGGGAATTCCGTGAATTAAAATAAGTTTTATCCGTTATGAATGCGTGTTTATTCATTTAAATACATATTTGTTCGTTTTGATACGGATTTATATTGATATCCGTGTCAAAATGATTATGTAAATATTGAAATCTGATGTCCCATGAATAAGAATATGTTTTTTTTTGTTCATTTGGATTTGTTTTTGTTCGTTTTGATACGGATTTGCATTGTTATCTGTATCAAAGTTATACCGTATTTGATCCAACAGTACAAAGTGTCAAAATTTTTTTATCGGAATTTCAAAAATCTGACCACAACGGAGGCCCGGAAGGCGGTGCGTGGCCCTCACGCGCCACCACTGCGGCTGGAATTGGCGGCATGACGGTTAGGGGAAGTTTAGGTCTGCTGGACATGTGGCGCGACACGATTAGTTGATTTTTTGACGGTTGAAAACTCCGCCTAATCACATGTTAACACGTGTAAAAGTCAACCGTTTTGAAACGGTCAACTACCACGTGTCAAACACGTGGACCAATAGAATGTCGCCACGTGGCAAAACAGTTGTGATTCTGCCACATCATCACATTGGACCAATAGGGGGTGATGACACATGTCAGGTCAGTGCCACATCAGTATGCGACGTTATCAGCCACGTCATCCGTTGATCCAATCAGGTGATGACACATGTCTTGTGTACCACATCAGCACGAATCACATGTTGCCACATGTCACGTGAGTCAGCAAATCCTATGGAGCATGTGAAGGAGCGTGTAACAGATGCAGACGGCGTGTGTGGGTGCCTGCGGTGGCTTCCAGCGTCCAAATTTCGTCAAATTTTTTCCAGAATTAAAATTTACATTTTTCTTGAATTTTTGGTATATTTTGATGAATTTTTGGAATTCATTTGATATTTTTATACTAAATTTACTTGTATTTATTGTGTATAAATGCTTAATTTATGTTTAATAAATTCAAGAAAATTCAGTATATTTATTGTGTATTTATATACTGATTTTTGGTTGATCATTAACAAGTTTTTGTTATTTCTATATGTGTTATAGAAATGGCAACGTTCGTAAAAACATCGAAAATAATCCAGTCTCAAGAGGAGGCGAGGACTATACAAAAACTTGAAGATGTGTTTTTCTCTAAACTGTATTCCCCGTTGGAGGAAGGGGATATTGTTGGAGTTATGGAGCGGTTTAATGCGTTAAACCGAGAAATCCAAGAGCTTGTCTGGAAAGGAGGATTTTCCTCTGGAACTGATCAATTAAAAATGTTAAAATTTGCGAAAAAGGCTTTTCGTAAAAAGCACTTTAAGAAATTCTAGTTTAGAGAAAATTCTGCATTTGACGAACTGGTGGACTCCATTGAAGGATTAGTTCCTGAACAGGATTATGGATCCCAATGCAAAGTATTTGTGTTGAACTTGGTTAAAACAGGAACTAAGTTATCTTATAATCCTAAAACCATGTTACTTAGAAGTAACAAGTTGGTTCGTCACCCATGTCTAGATGCTGTTATCGAGGGTGTTGAGAACATGCCTTTGGATCTCTACTATAAGTTCGTAGAGATGATCCCAGTCACCTCAAAAGAAATTGAGATAGTTCAACTCGATGGAAATGAAGAATAAGCTCTTCATTTTTACACTCTTTCTCTTGCTGATTTCGTATTTCAATTTTGTATTGAATGGCTTCGTGCTGAAATTTTTTTGTAGTTATAATTTTGACTAAATGTTGGATATATATTTTTTGTGGTTGTAATTTGTTTTAGTAATTTTAATTTATTTATTTTGAGATTATAAGTAAGTGTTATATTACTCATTAGTTTTATACTTAAGAGAAGTATAAATGTTAAATAAATTAAAATATAATCTAAAACAAAACTATATATATATTTATTATTGGAAATTTAAACCTAATATGGTGTTTGTATTAGCCTATGTAAATGGTGACTCGATGCATTGCACATGGATGTTCGATTTTACGTGAACCAAACACTATTTTTAGTTTTAAATGATCTTATAATAAATATGGTGTATCATTTACTTATTAGTGCTACTTTGTCTTTAGTGGTTTTTCAATTGCTGCTTCAAAAGCAATAGTTGCTTAACTAAATAAGGACCTTCGTTTGAACGGTGACAATTATGAAGTTTGGGCTATGAAAATCCAATACGTAATTAAAAAGCAAAAGGCTCTGGATACTCTGGAGAGAATTATGGTTCCTCCTGAAGAGGGTAACACTGTTCAAGCAAGGAGGGACCTTGAGGCTTATCAAGCCTAGAAGAGGAAGAACTCATCTGCCCACATCACCATGCTTAGTGCGATGAATGATGATCGTGAAAAAGTTTCACATATACAACACATGCTTAGTGCGATTTTTGCTCTCTAGGAGCAGAAAGTTCAAGCTGTGATACGTTCTCTGCCGAATGAGTGGGAGCATATGAAGTTGTACCTAACCCATGCCAACGACATTAAGACCCTTAACGATGTAGTTCATCATCTTGAACTTGAAGAGGACCGTCTGGCCTCTCTTAGTGTGAAATCTGAGATTCGCATGGCTAGTTCAAGTCCTAGTCTGAAGTCCAAGGATAGGAACAAGAGGTTCTTCAAGAAGAAGGCAAAGAGAACGGTGGGCAGTGTTCCAGTTCAAAAGAAGGGTATGAAAGATTAACATTTCTAGGGTGAAATGTTACAGTCGCAGACAGAAGGGGCATTTTGCAAAAGATTGCACAGCTCCTTAAGTAAATGTTAATGAAGTGATAAGTGTTATACATTTGTTTCAAGTTCTGTTTTCCAAACTGGATCTCATCCTTTGTGGATTGTAGACTCAGAAGCAACAGACCACGAAACAAAGGATCGAGATTCTTTTGTTGAGTTCCACAGTGTTCCACGGGAACAAGGTGGATATACATGGGAAACAACTCTAAAGAGGAAGTCTTAGGGATTGGCTGTTATCAGCTGGTCTTGAATGGTGGTCGACCACTTTTTTTTTTTTGAAGCTGTCCTCTATGCTCCTGGAATACAAAGGAACTTGATATCTGTTTCTGCCCTTATGAATTTAGGATTCATGTTATCTTTTGAATTGAAAAATTTTAGTCTCTTTATGAACAATATCTACTTAGGTAGTGGACATTTATTGGATGGTTTTATTGTTTTAGATTTGGATCCAAATTATGTGTGTCGTAATAGTTTTTCCTTTACTGTTAACTCATCTGTTGATAATGTTAGCATTTGAAAAATGTGACATGCGAGACTTAGTCACATTAGTCAACATCGTTTAGTACGATTGGCTAAAGTAGGTGTTGGCTGATTTATCTCAAGCAGATCTACCAACTTGTGAAAGCTGCTTAAAAGGAAAGATGACAACAAAACCATTTGGTAAAGCTACACGAGCTGACCAACCTTTGCAACTAATCCATTTTGACATCTGTGGCCCAATGAATGTTCGGACAAGGCATGGTGTGTACTATTTCATTACACTCATAAACAACTATACAAGGTACGGTCATGTCTATTTGATTACACATAAATCTGAAGCATCAGCATGTTTCAAAAGATTTATGGCTCTAGTTGAAAATCAATTAGAGTAGAGAATCAAAGCTTTAAGGACCGATTGGGGAAGAGAGTACCTCTCTGAGGAATTTACAATTTTATGTGATGAAACAGGTATTGAACATCAGTTGACAATACCTAGGACTCCACAACAAAATGGAGTAGCGGAAAGAAGAAACCGAACCCTCTAAGAGATGGTAAGGTCTATGATGGCTGAAGCCAATTTGCCTATCTCCTTTTGGGGAGACGTACTATTGACTGCCATATATGTACTCTATAGAGTACCTTCTAAGTCCATTGAAACCACGCCTTATGAATTGTGGATGAGCCGCAAGCCCAATTTGAACCATTTGCGACCATAGGGATGTGCTACCTATGTTCATAATACATCTAGCAAGTATGGCAAGCTAGGCCCAAGAGGCAAGAAAGGTATCTTTATAAGATATCTTGATCTCTCCAAAGGATATGTTCTAGTGGGAGAGAATGAGAATGGTCAAATAACAGAATTTGAGTCACGAGATGTCACATTCTTAGAGAATGAATTTCCTAAACTAAGAGAAGTGGATAAGAAATTCACTTTCTTTGAAATTCAAGAGTCTAAAACTTCAGGATCACTCAATCCGAGTGGGAGGAATGAAGTTGAAGACATAAGGGAAAGGGAAGAGAATGATGTTTTTCAACCTTCACAAGCGGATTTGAGTAATCCTGACCCTGACTTGAGTGGTCTTGATTTGAGTGGGAGTCTTATTCCACATTCAAGTGTGAATATGGATATAGATCCCAGTGGGAGTGGTCCTAGTGGGAGTTCTGCCCAACACCTTGATGAATATATGAGATTTGTTTATCAAGAAGCAGAACCTCTGAGGCGCTCGAAGAGGGGAAATATTCCGTGACGCTGTCATTTAATTGATAGCGAAGCACTCTTGGTCGTAGCTCAAATTGAAGCTATTCCAACTAACATGAGAGAGTTATTGGAATCCCCAGCGAAAGAAGAATGGATTAAAGCAATGGAAAGTGAAATGGAGTCAATGAGGATTAACAAAGTTTGGGAACTAGTTGATCTACCCAAAGGGCGTAGAGCCATTAGGGAATAAATGGGTACATTCTATTAAGCGATCAGCGGATAGGAAACCTATCCAGACTAAGAGTCGGCTGGTTGCGAAGGGGTTTAACACAACAGGAAGGAATTGACTATCAGGAGACTTTTTCACCTGTTGTCCGTCTCATGTCTATAAGAAAAGTACTTGTTTTTGTAGCATGTATGGACCTTGAATTACATCAAATGGATGTAAAGATTGTGTTCTTAAATGGCAAACTGAAGGAAGAAATCTATATGGTTTCATTGTCCAGGGACCAGAACATAAGGTTTGTAAGTTGAAAAGATCAATTTATGGCCTTAAGCAGTCTTCAAGACAATGGTATTTTCGTTTCTATGAAGCGATTATATCAATGCAATTTAAGGTGATTAATGCAGACTCGTGTGTCTACATTAAGCGTGAAAATGGAGGGAAGTTTGTCATTCTAACGTTATACGTTGACGATATTTTATTAGCAGGAAATGACACTTCCTTACTCAAGAAAGTAAAGACTTAGTTGTCTTCTAACTTTGAGATGAAGGATCTAGGAGAAGCTAATTACATTCTTTGGGTAAAGATCTCAAGAGATCGATCTAAGAGATTATTGGCTCTTTCACAAAAGACGTATATCAATAAGATCTTAGAACGGTTTAGTATGGCTCACTGTGATCCCGATCTAACCCCTATTACATAAGGTACGGAACTGAATGCAAGTATGTGTCCCACGACTCCAGAAAAGACTAAAAGGATGGAGAGAATTCCTTATAGGTGTGAAATTTGGTAGCTTGATGTACGCTATGATTTGTACATGACCTCATATAGGTTTTGTGGTGGGTCTCGCAAGCCGTTATCAGGTTAATCCAGGTTTGATGCATTGGGCAGCAGTGAAAAGGATATTAAGATATTTGAAAGGGACTTCAAATTATTCCCTTTATTACCATTGAAAGGATCTGCAGTTAAAGGGACACACAGATGCTGATCACGGAATTGATAAAGACGGGAGGAAGTCCACGTCTGGGTATATTTTCACTCTAGGAAATGGTGCAATTTCTTGGTGTAGCAAGAAACAAGCTTGCGTGGCATTATCGACTATGGAGTCGGTATATGTAGCTGCAGCAGCTGCAGCACAAGAAGCGGTTTGGTTGAAACTCTTCATAGATCTTTTGGATTTATTGCCTAAAATGAAATATACGACTATCTATTCCGACAGCACTGCATCGATAGCTTATTCCAAGAATACTTGTTATCATGGAAAAAGCAAGCATATCGATATAAAATATCATTTTGTTAAAGACAAAATAGCACAAGAAGAAATAAGTTTAGTGCATATTCCAACCAGTGATATGATTACACATTCGCTACCGAAGCCAATAGCTCCAAATGTTTTTAGTAAACACATTTTGGAATTTGGTTTTCGTAGGTTATAGGAACATGTTGTTGTTTTTGAACTGTTGTAATAACTTTGGTAAATTCTATTGGAATAGAATGTGAGTTTTTCATTGTGTTCAAATTCATTCACTATTTAAAGCGATACACATAGAGCTATTAAGTATAGTTCAGTATGTTGGCGAAATGTCATATACTCACATGGATGAATCTTTTACTATGAATTATGTGTTCATACGTAAAAGTGGGAGTGTGAGTTACTCCATATATGTGATATTTTGTGTAATATCATCATTTCGTTGATACCGAAAGCTGTCCTGTGAAAGGCTTAAAAGTGGACTAGAAGTCTTGATACATGAGTTGTATCCGGAGATTGAATGCTTTCACATAGTGTTCATGAAACATACATTCTGCGTGGATCAACACTATGGCATATTTGTGTAATATGTGTAAAAGCTAACCAAGGGATGGAAAGAAGAAAATTGATCTCAACTTTCCTAATGTGAGACCCAAATGAAACTATGAGTTTCAAGTTCACCCTTAAAGACTCTTGTAAATAACAAGAAGGGTATGTCTGATGATTAACTTAATTGCAACCCTAAACCAGGCTTTGTTAGCTATGAACAGGCATATAAGGACCAGTCAGATAAGCATTAGACATATGGCGGAAGGTTATTTATAGAGAGGAAGTACATTTTCAGTAACATGTCACTTGGTAATCATATAACACTCGAGCTCAATACTTTTTTGTGGAAAAGGTATGTAGTGTATATGAATGTTTTCGTGAGATCAAAAGTGAGTCTAAAACTAGTGATCATGGAAAATGGACTTGGGGGAAGTCATGTTAAGCTAAAGGTGGAACGATGAAGAAGAGCTTCAAAGGTTTAACCGTTACGTTGACTGGTCACGTGAATTCACCGAATAAGAATTGAAAGAGGTATGTGTGTTCAATCGCCATGAAAGTATGTCTTGTCATGTGCGAGATGTTGGTTTTTGGTCCGCCCATGACATTTTGGAATGGTAGGAACTAAACTGTAATTATGTGTAAATTACAGGGACCAAATGTGTAATTTGGTCCGACCCTATATATAGATGGAAGTTGGGATTTCCACTATAAATAGAGAAGAAGTTTCTCTATTTCCTAATGATGAGAGAATCGTAGAGATTTCCTTCTAAATCCGGGGAAAACATCCCTTGCGATAAACACGACATACTTCTTCGTTCGTCGGAAGAATTCACGGATATAGCCCGTACTCAGTGTATTTATACACTCGTAGGAAAGGCAACCAGAACGATCCGGTTTCTCATGTAGATCAGATCCATTCCATAAACGTGTTTCCGCTGCATATAAACTGTAAGTCTGTTTATTTATTGTTTATGTTAATATATGTATTTGTCGTATGATCTTTATGGAATTCTGACTTCATATATATATATTCTTAATACAAGCAAACAGTGGTGGAGCCAGAGTTTCAACTTCAGGGGAGGAGGGAACTTTCACTGATGAGAGTGGCAGGATACAGGTGGATATAAACTTTTTTTTCCAATGTTTTATTTTATTTTATTTTTGTTCCATGGGACAAATTGACATCGTTTTACTATGGTAAAATAAAATAAATTAAAAGCTCAACCTAGTTTGGATTAAACTACATAAATATACACCAATAACAAAACTAGAACCTACTTTAGGAGCAAATATATGGTACCTAAACATATAATAATCTATTTTAGTAAATAAAAGTACATATCTATTAAAGGAATCATAAAATAGTCAATTTAAAGTTAAAATAAATATTTAAAATTAATAATTAAATCATTCGATCAACCAGTAACATAATTGAAATTTACTACTGACAAATAATAATATAATAAAGAGTTTGATTGAATAAATTTGATAAATTTTAATTTTAGAGTTTAAAGGTATAATTAAATTTAATAATAAATAAAATTAGAATACATGACTCAGTTAAGATAAGAAAATATATAATACATAAAATATTAGAATTGGGCTAACTGATATTAATTGGGAAAATATAAAATTGAAAAGGAAAAGGAGTATATGAACTTGGGGAAAAAAAAAATTCTAAACAGATCAAAGTTCAAGTTTTCAATCTCTCTCTCTCTCTCTCGATATATATATATATATATATATATTAAATTAAGGTTGTAAGGATATTTATCTTTTTCCTCATTTTTTCTTTTTTTTTTCTTCTTATTTTGGGTGAAATATTCATTCAAAATATTCATTGCAAAAAAAAAAAAAAAATTATAACTCCTAAAAGTTTAATAAATTGTATTAATTATCTTATTAAAAACATAACTTTTATTTTAAAATTCATAGTATAACTTGTTAGGATTCATTCCAGTGTAAATGAAAATTTTTATCGCAGCAGAAACAAATCGTTATACACTAAGAACCCGTGACAGGACTGAATTGCTTAAACTATAAAATAAAACAAACAGATATAACCAAAAGCTGTTAAATTCATACCTATACCGTCCCCGCAATAGATTGAATATAAACCCTTGCTAATACACGAAGGATCTCTACTCTCACACACACAAAACCCTACCGATTAAGCATGTGTACTAACACCAGAACAATGAGGTCAACTTTTTCGCAAAAAACCTCACGGCAAAAATCTTAGCCCACTTTTTCTCAAAAACCTCATGGCAAAAATCTTCGTCCAAAATTAATGAATAATGGCCGAAACTTTAATAGCCAAAATTGAAATGGCCAATTAATAGCAATTCCCAAAACCACTTTTTCCTTTTTTTTTTTCCTTTTATATCTGTAACAGCGGAATCCCATTTAGCTATTAATTAGTGGCATCTCCTTTTGCCAAAAACGTAATAGCCGCAATTGGGAAAAAGGTGTGAGACATATTAGTTAGGTTTTGTATTAGAATAGATTTAGGTTTTATTTTATCTATCTTTTATTTCTTCATTAGGATTTTCTAACCATAAAACCCTTAATTCAGAATATAGATAAATCAAAATAATAGCCATCTTAATTCTAATACTATTAACTAAATAATTAAATAGTTTTATTTAATTTAGTCTTATTTCATTCTTAATTTATTTACCTTATGGTAACAAATTAACATATTAAATAAAGTCTAGTCTCACAAGGTTTATACCATTGGGCTTTAACCATAAAACTCATTAACCAAATAGCTCAAAATAAATATGTAACCTATACATATTCACAGTCCGTGACTAACTCAATCAGATATCTGTGAGCATGGGTTTTTCCCGACCTCTATGATGAGCACCTCTTATTACCTGTGAAGCAGACGCACTTGAATCGGACTTAGAAACGCCCGAAATATCGCCCGGAATATCTCAAACGTCTTGAAAACCAAACTATCCGCGATCCGAAACCCCCAAAAAGTTCTCCCGAGTGATTTTTAGGGTTTAGGGTGAGCGTTGGATTTTCAAGAATTTTGCCACGGTTCTTGCTAGAGCCGGGCGGTTCTGGACTAGAGCCGCACAGCTCTAGTACAAACTAGAGCTGAGCGGCTCTAGTGGGTTGAGCCCAAGTTGCTCTGCAAAGCAGAGCAACTTGGCTTGATAGAAAAGAGAGGGGGGCGGAAAATTCAGAGAGGCAAACGGCTCATTTATTAATTGAAATGATTATGAGAGAAGGAGAAAAAAGAAATCAAAAGGGGAGAAAAAGAAACAAAGAAAAAAGAGAGGTGGAGAGGCCTTGAGCTTGAGCAACCAAAAACCACAAATCCAAAACTTTAAACCAATCTTCAAACATCAATAACAAGTTCCACAACCCTTGCACATTGATTCGGGATTGTTTCGGGTTGATTTTGAATTGTTTCGGATCGTTTCGGTTTTCGGCCGGTTGAGTATGTAGGGCAAATCCCAAGTTCTCAATCCGTTTCTTGACGTTCAAACCATCAAAACAACATCAAGGTAAACTCTGAGAGGCCTTAAACTCGTTCTGGTTGCATTTCCTGTGATTTTCTCCTTCTTCTGCAAAAATTTCCGGAAATGGGCTGTTGATCAGAGCTGAGCGGCTCTAGTTCTCAAGAATAGAGCCGCACGGCTCTGTCCCGTAGGGGGGTAGATTCCAGAACTACCCCGATCGACCGAAAACAGTCCGTTTTCCATTTTATGCATTCTGATATAATCGATTTCGGCCCAAATGCATCCGTATGTTGTAAAATTTTGGTTTTCGGATTTCTGTACGTACGGATATTAGGGTTTTCGGTTTTCCCGAGATTTTATTTTCTGAGTTTCGGGGTTATTATATCCGAATCGGATATGTAGTCTAGCATTTCTGGACCTCCAAACCCCACAAAATTCCCGGAAAAAATTGAAAACGAGCAAAACGGTATTTTCACAAAAAAAATAAGAAAACCAATTTTCTCGGGTTCCGGGAATTACAGCCACACGGCTGTAATTACAATCGTACAATTATAGTTCCGGAATAAAACAGAGCCGCGAAATGACCCGTACAGACGTCGTTGCGTGGTGCTGTTTTCGAATTAAAATTATTTTTGGCTTGTTTATTGCTGTTTGAACCCTAGATGGATGTTGGAATTAGAAAACCCGCACGAACGGAACCCCGATTTTGGGATAATAAGCCCACAAAAAATGGAAATTTGCATATAACCAAGCCAATTGTTTTCCAGAAAGATGATTTTTCAGCACAAAAATTACAGGACGTTTCAAAACTATTTTCCAGGTCTAACCGGGGTCGACCCGGTTACCCCCTAAATGCATGCTCCCGTTTCCTAAATTTTCAATTTTGTCCTATTTGAGTCCTATCTGTGTATGCAATATAAACTGTACTAACCCTCTGTTTTGCAACATTTATCTTTCTTTTATTTTCATTTTTTTATGTAATTGATAGATTTTGTGTATTTTTAGGCGGTTGTAATTTTTAAATCCTCGTGTAATTAGGCGATTGTAATGTGAGGATGAAGGTTTTTATCATTTATTCGATTGGGTTGTATAATCGGTCTCTGCTATTTCCTTGTATATTTTAGATGTATGCTTTATTTTTCTGCAATTTATTTTCTACATTCTGCTTGAGCATCGGCTAATAAATTAACGTAATTGGGTAGAGAAAGATAATAAATTGAATAAATATGGCAATATAAATAATAAACTGAATGCAAGCTCGAGGTTGAATTGGTAAGTTGCCCGAACCCTGAATCTCTGGATTAGGTACGGCAGTCTACGCTCGGTAGGGAGCTGTACCGGAATTTCCCGGATGAGCTGATCCGGGTGGTGACTCTGTCACTGATCTTGAAATTCAGGTTTCGAGGTCTTTAAGTAATAAAACGGGAAAACGTTTTCTACAAAAAGAATTTCCAAAATGAACAGATGGTTTTCCCCTAAAGCAAGATAAACGAAAGCTCGTTTTCCAAAACATCATCGAGAACCCAGTTTTTAAAAACCCCCGGTTCTTCAACATTGTTTATACCTTGGTGATTCTTTTTTAACCTCGTATACCATTAGTATACCATTATGATACCTTCTTTATACTTTGTTTATACCTTCATGGTACTTTTATAACATATACCGTTTTAATACCATTATGATACTATTTTGATACTATTATTGTCACGACCGTGTCCTACATTTCTAGAATTATTATCCTAAGTTTAATCACTATTTAATTATTTTAGCATTGGAGTATTAATTATTTAATTGGGTATTTTCCAACATGAGGAAACCCTTTAGGAGCTATCGTTTAGGAGATTAAACTTAGAGGCTATGAGTTTACAAAGTGAGATATATGAATTTATAAGGTGAGATTATAAGATGAGATATATAGGTTTAGAAGATGAAATTTATATGGAGTTATAAGGTGAGTTTATAAAGTGAGTTATGTAGGTTTATAAGGTGAGATGTATGGATTTATAAGGTGAGTTTATAAGGTGAAATATATGGGTTTATAAGGTGAAATTATGAGTTTATGAGGTGAAATATATGGGTTATGAGGTGAGATATATGTCTTTATAAGGTGAAAATTTGGTGCAACCCATTACACCACTTTCTTCTTCTTTTTCTTCTTCATTTTCTCCTTCTTTGTTCTTCATTTTTCTATTCTGCCCAGCTTTAGTGATTTTCGATTTGTGGGAGTTTGAACCATCGGATTGCCACCAAATTTTAATTAGAACTTTTAGACTCATAGCTCTTCAATCTGGACGGTGCAGATTGGATTTGGAGACCTAGAAAGTTATTTCGTATCTAGGCAGATTTAAGGAGATTTCTTAATCCTTGGTTGTTTCTTTTCATTTCCTTGTTCAAGGAAGTGATTATCAACTACCCTTGTGATTTTGAATATATTTATATAGTTATATAAAGGTATTCATACTTGTGAATTTTCCATAATTTCATACTTGGGTTCTTTGGGTGAAATTATTAAATTTGGGGATTTTCATTAATGGAGTTCTTAAATGATGAATTGAAGTTATTTTTGAAGTGATTAAGTATATACATGTGTTGTTTTCTATATTTGTAGAATTATTTCTTTGCTATATATATATATATATATATATATATATATATATATATATATATATATATATATATATATATATATATATATTTGTAAGATATGTTTTGAAAAATGAAGAATTCAAAGTATCTGTGATTATGTTGAAAGGGGTTGTTAAACCCAGAATGTGATTGTGAAAAGTTTGGTTTATATGAAGTGGTTTTGCATGAGATCTATTTTGATGCTGGAAATGAAATGTTTTGATATCCATCTAGAGTGATTCGGATCGGTAGTTTTATTTGAAGACCATATCTAGTGAGAGATATTGCTTGTGTACACAACTTAAAGACCTAATCGGGTATGACAAAGAAGTGTTGGGTAAGACCATGCGGGATTAGGCAATGTAAGAGATATCTCGACTATATTGTGATTGTTGATTATGATACAAATGGGGATGAACTCTAATATGGATATGACTTGTTTTGGAATGAATGAGATTTGGAAGTAAATATATGTATTTTATGTTTTGGGAATTTTTATGATAAAACCTTATTTTATTTCTATTTTTGTTGTAAGATGTTTTTATAAGGATTTTAGTATTTTGATCTTTGTTGTGGGATAAAAACGTTTATTTAAGCTTTTATTTAAAAAGAGTTGATTTTGGTATATATATATGTAGCTACTTTGAGTATGATTAATTTATGTAGTTGATAATGACTTATTGAGATTTTTGTCTCATTTTTCTTTAAATGTTTTTAATGTTTTTAGGCGAAGAGGAAGTAGGTACCGAGGAGGGTATACTACGCTAGGGCGGAGGGGTTCGGAAGCGGCTACAGTTTGTCAAGTCGTCGCTAGGCTATTGCATTGCATACTAAAGATTAACTCATGTGTGCGAGCATGAACTTGTTCTGTTGTTTTGTGTGAATGTTATTTCCGAAAAAATGATATTTTGGGATTGGAATGTGAAGCAAAGTATTTGTATATTTCTATTGTCACTATTTTGGGTATAAATTCTAGAACATAAAATTTTTATTTCTTTTATTGACTCTTCCATCATTATCAATTTTTTTTTTTTTTTTTTTTTTTTTGTGAGACGCTACCTTGGCTTAGGTGCCCACCAAAGTAGTGCCTCACCGTCACGCCACATCTAGTTTGAGCTGGGTGTGACAATTATAATACCATTACGATACCATTTTGATATAATTTTAATATCATTTTGATACCATTATGATAGAATTTTGATACCATTTTGATTCTATTATGATACCATATATGATAGAATTTTGATTCCATTATGATACCATCTTGATACCTTTGCGAAAAAAAAAACATGTATTATATGTGTTATATATGCATTTTTTTCATTGTTATTACATTTTTCTACCATTTTGATACGTTTGCCAAAAATACGTATGTTTATATGTTGTTTTATATGTATTTTTTTTGTTGTTATACCTTCTTATACCATTTTGATACTATTTTGATACTTTATTTATACCAAAACCGAAAGACAAAAAAAATATTTTCATATGGATCTCGTTTTGAAAAGAAAATATATTTTCTAAAATGGCATGTCAAAAAAATGAAGATATTAAGATATTAAAGTTAAAATTATAAAAGAAGAGAGAAAAACTAAGGAATCTGATGAGAAAAGAATGACCGTATTCTGATAATTTTGAAAAGTTTTTGAAGTGTTTTGGAGGGAATCTCCTTTACAAAGTAAAAACAAAATGTATAGCTAAAATTTGAGTATTTTGCTAAAAATCCCGTAAACATATGGTTCTCATCTTATTTAGTTTTTGGGAGGGTGAAATGCTCCCCAAAACCTGAAACCTAAATTGCAGGGACGGCAACCTCCACCTGGAGGAGTTTCTGACGACTGGAGGGACACCGGCTCCCCTAGGTCCCCTGCCATTCCCACGCATGTAAATGAGGGAAAAAAAATCTTAAGCATAACATACAAGACAGAATTATTAATTTTTATTACTCCATAAGACGTATGGTTGAGTAGACAGTAAAAAGAAATTAATTAAGAGCAATAAGAATCAGAATTCCAAAATCACAATACTCTAATCTACCAGTTTGGTAGTTAAAGAGACAAGGTTGAGATTCTTGAATCTTCCAATGCCAAACATCACAGAGATCCCTCTCATCTATGTAAATATCGAACCAATGTGCCTCTTTATCCCATTTGAACAAACAATATAAAGATTTGGTCGAAATTTGAACGAATAAGACTCATCAAAATGGATGGTATGATTTCCAAGATCATCATCTTCAGATTTGCAATGGTTAAATAAATCCTTCTTTCCCTCTAAATTGTTTGTTATGTTAACAATCTTTTCATCCTTTTGAAATGGGATTGGGATTTTGAAATTGGTAGGGGGAAAGAATAAAACTCAGATATTTTGGATATTTTGAAGTTCATTTCTCTTGTTGAATCTTTTGTAGTGTTCGTATTTTAGGAATTAGAAAAAATTAATAGTTTATGATTTTTTCCTTTTGAAAAGTTTTCCTAGGTAAAAAAATTAATAGATAGTGATATTTTACTTAGAAATCCCTAAACTTAATTGTGAACCGAAGAACATAAATTTTGCAGCAGCAAGGTAGAACGCAGCAACAGCCTCATGTGAAAATTGCTAATAAACAGCAATTCAATACAAACTTCGTAATTAGAGATTAAAGATCGCATGGGCATATATTATCTATGAATAAAATAAAAACTATTGTTAGGGTGTAATATTTGATAGTTAATATATTGTTTTAACTGTGCTCTTTTTTAACTTTGCAATAACTAACCTCCACAGCCTAATTGAGGAAGGTAGGAACAAAATCAGGCAATTGCTCTAACTCACAAAAGAATGAAAGAATTTATAACTGATACACGCATTTCTCATAATCTGTACAAAACCTATTCACACTGTAAAAAATCAATAGAGAATTTACAGATATATACATTTAACAATTAATCTTCAAGTCCATAAATTTCGCCCATCATGATACGGTTGCTGGAAACTTTGAAGCCAAGAAGTGCAGGATCAATCTGCCTTCCTTTCTTCCCTTTCTTTTTACCACTTCGTGCCGCTTGTGAACCATCAAATGACTCCGAAGCAGCAATATTAGCTGCATCAGCCTCAGAATAGACTGGCTTTTTAAGCACATCAATGAACGAAGTCTCTGATACAGTAGCATCACCATAAGATGAGGTCCTCCTAAAACGCATTTCTTTCTTGCCAGATGCCCTTGTTTCACTCATTGAGTTTGTGCCTACATTCCCTCCAGAGTCGTGCCTCTTATCTGAAAGTTATCAGAGTACCCACTTATCAATCGCCATTATTATCTAAATCCAGCATCATGTAAAACATATTGAAAGAGAGAACTAATATACCATTAGGTGGAAGGCTCATCGAGCTTTTCTGCTTGGCAACTGAAGTAGAGGCCAAGTCCGATAACCCATCATGGGAAGACAAAGCAGGGGATGGAGGCGGGCGTTTATTAGAAGCATTATCAATGCCCTTTGTTAATATAGAAAGTGCACTGTTTGGCCCCAAAAAAATCATTAATCAGTGAAATAACTCGCACCTTTAAACAGTGAGAAAATCTAGTACCAGAAGCAATACTTCAAGCTGAATATATTTTTTACAGATCAGTTACAGGGCACACGAGATGATTCACACAATCAAACCAACATTGGTGTAAACTATTAATACAAAGTGATTTTAAAGGAAAAGAAAACAATACTTCAAAATTTAATATATTATTGACCCAAAGATAGATGCAGCAATTATTGGAGAAATCAAAAGGATTGTCAATTTACATTCACACCAATATTTGTCTTACAAAAAAAGTTGGCTAGGTGCCCAAGTGCTGCTGATTAAAAGAAAACCACAGGATCTTGAGTCTCATGATTATGAACACAGCACACATACAAAGGACCAAAAGAGTAAAACTATGATAATAGTAACTGTATTTACTCATCCTTAAATTTAAATCCGCAATTGAATCTCAAAGGTGGACCAAGAAACTACTACTACTGCTACTACTGCTAATAATAATAAAAGAAAAAATAAAACCTAGCAATTAAAGTGCTGAATCCAAACCCTTTTTATCTTTCACCAATCTTCTCAATAAAGCCGTTAAAATGACATGTTTATGGACGCATGGAACTAAAATTTACCACAGAAAAGATTAATACAGAAGATCAACAATACCTGTCACTAGAAAACGCTTCTCCAGATGATATATTATGTCCCTTTTCATGGGAGTAGAAGCCTTGATTTCCACCTGAAGAATATTATTAGGGCCTTAGCATTCATCTAAAGGCTAATACAAATTTCAAGTTTAACATGATGACATCATGAAGGTCAGAAAAGTTACCACTGCTTATGGAACCATGCCTGCCGCTGCCTTTCATTGGTAACCTCCCAAACTCCATTGCAGCTTCTGCTTGATCAACAAATTTGTCTTCAACTGGTGAGACAGACCTGCCCATAGAACTCATGGCTTTGTACCCAGAAAAATTTCCCTTTCTTTCCAGCTCATCTAACTCTCTGTCAAAGTTTGATTTAGTGATAGATCTAGGATCTACATAACTAGTATGAGAGTCTCTGGTGCTCGACAAGGATGTCGGTTCTTCAATTGCTCCATAATCAGACCTAGAGCCATTTTGGCCACTGACTGCTGCACTAACCATTTCATCTTGCAATAGAGAAGTTGGATCCAAATTATGTTGCGCTTGCATCATTGAAAGGTTAGTAGCAACTTCTAGATCTGGAATATGTTTTGAAGGAAGTTTTGAAGAGTGCAACTGATTGATTGCCCAAAAGGCATCCTGAGGCTCAGAAGATGACATATGATGCTGATACTCCCTTTCTGCCTGAACGGATTGATGGAGACCCAATTTTCTATGAAGGTCCATCAGAAGTCTTTTTGAGCTCTCCTCCTCAGCTCCAATTGATGCCCAAATATCAGAATTTGCAGTAACTTCTGAAACTCGATGTCCAAAGTCTTTATGACTTCCAGGATGCAGTTGTTGCATCCCTCCTTCAATCCTGCTAATTCCCAATTGCCCATCTTTCCCAGAGAGGAATTCCATTGTCTCCAGTCGAGAATCATAAAATTTATCAGAAATTTGCTTGCCTGGGGAAGGGATACTAGAAGAGAAAGAGCCTAGTCGGCCAGTAGGGAGAAAATTAAGATGTTGCTCTGCTGTATCTGGATGATGAGGATGACCATTTACAAGATCCATTATCCCAGCAGCAACATCAGGATGAGATATTGATCTTTCGTATTCGACAGAACTTGGTTCATAAAATGCTTGCTCAATTCTCTCCTTTAATGCATGTTTCCATCCAAGATGGTTTACATGCTCTGCCATTGAGGAAAATCTGTGCTGTTGCTGGTACAAGTTTGGAGTATTAATTCCTAAAGACTGAGGCTGGCAAAGAAGATTGAGATTTCGAGGAAGCTGACTGGATTCATCAGCAGACCAAGACCCACTCAAATGTCTACCTCCATCCATTCCTAACTGCTGTTTCAGTGCCCAAGATAATTGTTGTGCCTGCGATGGTTCTTGCTGAACATGAAACTGATCAGAATGGAGTATGTTTCCACGGTTTGCCTGTAATAGGTCTAAATAATCATTCTGTGGGCCTCGAGGAGCATCCAAACCAATCTTTGCTCGAATTATTTGCTCCACTGCAGGATCAAGGTGCCTTGAAGGATGAGAATTCTGTAGCAGTTCTGGCAGCTGCATCCTGAACTGAACCTGGTCGAGTATGTTATCCATGATTGCACCAACCTTTGGCTGTCTATAACCAAAATCAGACATTTGATGCCGCAGCAATTGTTCAACCAACTGCTCCTGCTGTTGCTGCTGCAACTTCACTTGATGGTTACGAAGTTGCTGCTGCAGCAATTGATGCTGCTTCTGAATCTCCAATTGTCGTTGCTGTTGTTGGAGATCCAATTGCCGCTGCTGCTGTAGGCGCTCTAACTGTCTTTGCTGCTGTTGGAGCTCCAACTGTCGTTGCTGCTGTTGGAGCTCAATCTGTCGTTGCTGCTGTTGGAGCTCAAACTGTCGTTGCTGCTGTTGCAGCTCCAACTGCCGTTTTTGTTGTTGAAGCTCCAATTGTTGTTGCTGCTGAAGCTCCAACTGCCACTGCTGTTGTTGAAGTTCCAACCTTCGTTGTTGCTGCTGTTGAAGCTCTATTTGCTGCTGCTGTTGCAGCTGCAAGTTGAAAAGATGAGAATGGTTTTCCTCAATGCCCAATCTATTATTTGAAGCGTCAAGAGAATTATTATGTTGCTGCAACTGTCCTTTCTGCAAATTCTGCAAAATTTGGTGCTGTAGGTCAAAATCACAAAACTCTAGCTCCGTCTGAGATGATTGGCGATTAATATTTGAATTAGTGAGTATATTTTTGCGACAATCATCAGACCATGTCTCCAGATAAGGCAGTTGATCAACCAGTGCACTGACAGAGCTTTGATTGGGAAAAGCGTTGTTACTTTCCAAGAAAGGCTCCACAAACTGATCATGACCACCTATGCTTGAAGAAATATTAGACGGATGAGCACGCCTCGACTGAGAGTTGCCAGTCAGCTCAGACATCAATAGGCCAAATGGATGCACATTCTCATCCTGATGAGTGTGGATGCTCATAGCAGCACGTTCATTAGCAAAAGATGGGTGACTAGAAGGATCAGAAAGAATGTCTGCAGAATGTCCTATTGAAAGGTCACCACTGTTACTTCCAGGCCTTCCAGGTGGGACACCTACTGCATCTAAAAGGGATATAACACAACAAAGCAATTAAACTCGTGCTATAAAAACAACATTATGAACACAAGAACCAAGGTTCAATAACTTGCCTTCGGAGTACATATTCCCAGGCTGAAAACCATTATTTGATGCCCTCAACTCGCCATCAACTTCTGAGACAGCCTGAAATCTAGATGCAGCCTGTTGATGGTCTTCCGTAACAGCAGAAGAATTGTCATGGTTGATAGCAAAATCAGGAGTAGATACATTATCTTCCAAGCTGCCTCCAACAGTATCAGATAACCTACTACCAGTAGAGACAGACCTAGCTTTAAGATACGGCATTATTTCACCAAGTTCATAAAATGGTGAATCAGCAGGAGCATCTGAAAAACGAACTGGTAAATCAGTTCCAAAATAACCTTGCTCAAACCAGGTCAAGATATCAATCCCTAAATATGGGCCCTGTATAGCCCCTTGAGGATCAAGATAGCAAAATGATAACTCTTCTGGTGGGATAACTCTTCCTAGTGGATGTGCCTTGTCAATGCTCTTTTGAGCGAACTCATTATGGCTTTGATATTGCTGACCAGAAGTAAAATCAAATGGAAAACCAGGATCATCAGGAAGCTGACTAGCAATGTGAAAAGAAGGTGCTGACTCAATATCTTCTAGCTTTGGGTGCTCCATATGGGCTGATTCTGGCACTTGCTGGTTCTCAAAACCTTTCTGTTTTACAATATTGTTATTGTGGCCAATCTCCTGGAAGACTCTGGAATCCCCTTTCTCCATAAATGCAGGCATTAAGCAATCACTTAAGGGTGGGCTTATTGCAGTTTTAGGTTGCTGCTCACTATCTTTAGGTGCATCTACTTCTGAAATACAATTTTTTTTTCAAAAAAAAAAAAGCATTAATACTATCATTCTAAATTCTAAAAATCTGAACTCTACCCATAATTAAAAAATTCAAATGTTCACTTCTTACTCTCAGCAATGGGTACATATGACATCTCAGCCTGACTACCACAGAAAGAATCAGTAATAGCAACCTTTCCAAAAGATTCAACAATTTCATCAGTCTCTACTGAAGAACCGCAATTTCTTTCACGCATAACCTCATCAAGGCCTGGACAAAAACAAAATCTTTTAGAATATTAAAAAATGCACAGTACAGAATTTAAACAAAGTAGAGCCATGCTTACTTCCAATATCATCATTAGATGCCCCATTACTGCTGCCAAGTTGGTTCAGTATCCCTCCACTGCTTGTGATTTTTCCCAGCCACAGATCTCCAAGGACAGCCTGCAACATAATACCAGATTAAGCTACGGTAATAACAAGTTGAATGTATATCTATTGCTGTGACATGTTTGATATACCTCTTCATCGACATCAGGTGCAACAAAAGCCAAGGGCTCAATAACAACTTTTTGTGTTATATTAATTATGTTCTCCATTGCATCAGGCATGGTATCAAAACTTTGAAGAGTTTTTTGCCAACGGTAAATGTCAAGAAGTTTTCCCCTTGGATAGCTATATGACAAATTCTTATCCAAGGAGACAGAACCAATAGCAGGAGCAGAAAGCTGTCCGCCAATTTGTATGGTTGCTTTAATTGATCTTCCTCGCCCAGCAGAAAACCGGAAATTTGATCTCTCAACACGTCCTCTTTCTGAACCAAATCCTGGTGCACCTCGATAAGCAGATGTTCCACCAGCATGAACTTCCATACGATGGCGAGGCCTCCACTTATCCCGAGAGTCATTCTCACGATCAGAAGTTGTGCGGCTTCCAGTAGCAAAAGGTTGTTTGTCTATCTGAGTATCTTCCTTCTCAATATCTGCCCTCTTCTCAGTCCAAGAATCCTTCTCTTTATCTTCAGGACCCCATCTCGATGACCACTTGCTGTCTCTACGAGATTCATTTCCAGAATTACGGGTACCACTGTCATGCCAACAATCTGAAGAAGATGTAGATTTATTGTCAGTAATTTCCCTTGACAACATGGAATCTGCATGACGTTCTTCTTTCCTACAATCTCTTCCACCAAGTAAGCTCGTATCCCTCTCCTCTTCACGCCACCGACGACTGTTTTCTATATCAAAAGCAGTTTTCTTCCTCCTGTCCTTGATATCCTGAGATCCATCCAGCCGCCAACTCTCTTTCAAACTACTGTCCAAGGACTTCCCATGGGAACTCGGTGAACGCATTTCCTGTTTTTTTATTTTAAGTACGTAAGGAATTAATAATTGCAACAAACTGAGTAAAATATAAGATAATCCATCAGGAAGCACGCAGAATCAAATATATGTTAAAGCATAGGGGTTTCTTGTTGTTAAAAGATAATTTTTATGGAAGCTAAGAGAGAATAGGGATTTACAACACCAAACTGTTTCTTATTACTTCTCATTAATCACTCAACTTCAAGCATATTATATCTAGAGCATGCAACCAGCCTGTCATAAAGTTTACAACTGGCTCTAACGAAAAGACATGCTTTCGAATACCAATTAGAGTTATTGTATAGCATAGAGATGGAGGGGGATTAGGCTGAAAGAGAGGCCAAAACCACAGTGATGCGAGATGAGACAAACAGCAGAACTTACAACTGCAACATGAAGCATCCAAATATATATTGTCTCAAATTGTATGCATTCAACAAAACATAGTAAGATATGAAGAGATGAAGGCATGAGGAACGTCATGCTCTATAGTTCATCAGCAACATATTCAAAAAATTATATACAAAAAAAATACTGATGGGCTTTCAATAAGGATATTGTTGCATACTATCCATGTAAATCTCCCTTTCAGGGAATTTTCATAATCAATGCAAACATATGATCTGCGTTCTCCAAACACACTTAAATTACACAAAATCCAAGAGGCAATGCCACACTATCTCAACCAAAATACATATAGAATTGCTTGGCAGAAAAATGATTTAGATCTGAACCCAATTCAAGATGACAATTCTATTAAAGGTAAATGGCACACATTAGTAACTTTGTAGTATTCGGAAAACTTAACAGAACATGAATCCTAGAAACCAACACTATGATTATTAGAAGTAAGATAGTTAAATGAAGCACCAACACAATAAATAGTCCAAGAGAAACTATAGAAGGATTTGAAAAAGTGTGCAGGGGTAGTATCTAATTAAAATTAATGTCAAATAATAATAATGATGATGATGATAATTATTATTATTATTATTATTATTATTATTATTATTATAATAATAATAATAATAATAATAAGAACAACAACAACAACAATAATAATAATAATGTAAAAATACAAAGAGCAAAAACAGGAAAGAAAGATCTAACTCTCACACAGGCAAAAAGAAAATTAAGACTAGTCAAGATATTTGTGAATGAAGAAGAGTTCAATGTCATACATACCATTGATGCTCCAACAGATGGTATCTTAGCATCAACTGGTTTGGCATAAAGCCATTGTGGAGAGAGAGGTATGCTGCTATCTGAAGTTACTTGATCTGCAAATGCCAGATATAATATTATATGAAAATCAAGAGCCAATAAATAGGAGTGGACTCTGCACATCAAAATTGACGAAGGAGACAGCACTCTGAAAACCCAAGAAAGGTGAAGGAGCTAATGTCAGGCATCAATTAAGTTAAAGTCACAATGAGACAACCTTTTGAATCATCAAGTGAGCCCATCATTGCCTTGCCCTCGACAGTGCCTCCACCCCAAACTTCATCTAGCATTTAAACAAAGGATAGAGGCGAATTCATTAAATACTTAATCCAGCAATTAAGCGAAGTAAAAAATTAAAAGAAAACAAAAGCGTCCAAAAAACAATAGACAGATAAGGGTACCAAAGAGGAAGAAAATGGGAAAACGGAAATGAAAACCGAAAACCCCAAAACTAAGCTGACTTGAACGCACATTAACAATAAAAAGAAAAAACTAAGGATGCAGAAATGTAAATGATAAATACAGATTGAGATTAGCATAAATAGATCAGGAACAGGTAAAAATTGAAAAAAGGAAATGCAAGAAAAAGAACAATAAATAAAGAAAAACTAAGTAACAAATCTAACAAATACCATTGGTGTTGGAGTAGAGGAGATCATCAGGCAGGTGAAGTTTCCCCTCAGCCATTGGAGACAAAGGTCAACAGCAGAAAGAAGAAGAATGGATAATGGATTGGGATTGGGATTGAGGAAGAGATCCCAAATGAAAGAATGGTGGAGATGAGATTGATAAGGTTTGGAATCGCGCAGTGCAGAAGATTTCGGAATTTGCAGAACAGAGTCAGAAAGAGAGAGAGAGAGAACGGTGAGGCTTGGCCGCTTGAGGTGTATTGATCAGAACGACCAGGGGAGTGAGTTTTTTTTTTTTAATTTTTATTTTTATTTGCTACCAATTTTTATCATTATCAGAGGGGGGAAAAAATTAAAAAGGAACAAACAAAGCTTGTAATATTTCTTGTACTTTTCAAATTTTAAGTTTCCAAAACTAGCTTATGGGCAGTCCAATGCACGAATTTTTTTTTTTTTTTTTTATAATTTTAAATATCTTCATTTAATTGGTTATTATATATTTTGTTGAATTATATGAATAATTGAAATAATCATATATAAAACTTATTATGAGAAATTTATGAAAGTCAACATACATAATATACATTCAGTTTTTTTTTCTTCTTTTTTTTTTTTTTTTTTTTTTGGAAACGTGAAATATTATTCAAAGAATTGAATCAAGTATTACAACAGATTTGACGAAATGGGAGGGGTGTTAAACCAAATCACTTCATGTGTCATTGAATTAGCCGTTCTTGATATTATATGAGTAACTATATTTGCAGACTGATTCACAAACTTAAGCTTCATTCTACCAAGCTTCTGAGCCAACATCGCATAAGCCTCCAAGAGATAATTATAAGTTGATCGATGTTCCGAAAATTGTCGATTATTTAGAGTATCCACAACAAACTTCGCATCCATTTCTACCAACAAAAGTCTTATAGGGACATTCTTAAGCCAACTCAATACCTCTCTACAACCCATTGCCTCGGCATGTTTTGCATCCACGGCAACTGACAAGACATTAAGTTTTAGTTTTCAATATTATTATTTTTGAGCTTACGAAAAATAGTAAAAATATAGGTATTCAATTTGTACAAATATTTTCCGTTAATTTTAAAATATTCAATTAAAATATACATTAATGAGAAGTTTGGAGTGAATGAATTCCATAAAATTTTATATAATTCATTTACAATTTCAATTTTTCTTGTTTGGAACAAGACAAAAATAGATTTTCAATTCCTAGAATTAAATGGAATTCATCATGCTTTAAGCAAATCCAACTAAAATAGTTGAAATTTGCAATGTTATGAAAACCGGACAGACCGGACAGTTCGACCGGTTTTACCGCGAACCGGCTATGGGTCCGGTCGGTTTAATTAAAATAAACAGCTTTATAGAAAACCCGAGATGATCGGTTTGACCAGCGAAAAACCACTGAACCGGCGAACCGGTCAAAAAGCGGTTTTTATAATTTTCTATGTTTGGTTTTGGATTCGATTCGGTTCAAAACCGATTAGGGTTCGGTTTACCGAACCGAACCGAACCGAATCACAAACCAAACATAGAAAATTATAAAAACCAAAATCAAACCAATATACATTCGGTTTGAATTGAACCGAACCGACTAGTTTGGTTTGGTTCGGTGCGGTTCGGCAAACCAAAATTTTTCAAATTTTTAAAATTTAAATCAATTATCATTAAAATTTAAAATTGATGAAATTTTAGGATATTTTATGAAGTTATTTTGAGTATTAAACTTTTAAAACTTGTGTTTGATGAATTTATAAGCTTATTTATTATTTAAATAATATTTTTTCCAAAAAAATAATAATCCGGTATAACCACTAGTTAAACCCGGTTGAACCGGTAATACCACGTACCAGTAGCTTCACCGGTTTGATATCCGGTACGGTTATAATAACATTGGAAATTTGCAAATAAATTTCACATTTTAATGAGTTAAAAATTTATGAGTAAATAATATCATTTTTTATATTTTACATGCTTTTAAGTTTACTCAATCTAATTTTCTAGTATTTCTGATTTTTTTTTTTTTTGGTAAATATTATTTCCAAAACTACTTCATAGTGATAGATATTTTTTTTTCTTGCTCCAATGACATAAATAAGCACACAATTGTTCTAGTTATTAAAATTAATATTGTACTTCAACATATGCAGTTTGTACTCTAATTTTTTGTTAAATAAAATTTGCATATTTTAAATATATATATATATATTATTGCTACTAATTTGTATATTTTACTTTTTTTTCATCTTTATTAATTGATAATTTTTAAAAATATTATAGTGTGTGTATATATATATATAATTATTATACATTGGTATATATATTGAGTATGTCTTTTTAGAAGAATATATTAAGTATTTTATTCCAATATATATGAACTTTTAAGTAATTTAAACAGATGAAATTTATTTTAATTAGGATGTTTAGAAAATAAAATTAATTTATTCATTCCAAGCATAAAATTAGGAAATGCTATTCAATTTCATTTTTTAAATTATGTTATACCAAGTATGGAAATTCATTTGGAAATGAATTATATTTTGAATTCATTTATTCCAAGCTAGCCCTAAGTTTTAGTTTTCAATATTACTATTTTTGAGCTTATGAAAAACAGTAAAAATATTGGCATTCAATTTACACAAATATTTTCCCTTAATTTTAAAATATTCAATAAAAGAATGTCAATAGAAAGTTGTTGGCAGAGTGCTAAAGAAAGAACCGGGTATACCGGGGATAGTGATTAAAAGATGGCAAAAATAATAGAGAAGATCTTTTAACTAAACCCGATAGCACATAAAAGGGAAATAGCATATTAGGGAGTATTTTAATTTTAAAAGGGAAATAACATATTTTATTTAGAGAAATTTTACATTACTCTAAGTGTATATACTCTTTTAATTATAAAATGGGATTTATATTTTTTATTATACCCTAAAAGGGCATAGATCAACCATTTTTGTTAATATATTTTAAAGAGTACCATACTCCATGAGTATGAAAAATTTTAGAATACTCCCGGTGTGTGGTATTTCCATAAGATATATTAGCAAAAAGGGTTGTTGCTTTCCCTTTTAGGGTATAATAAAAAAATATAAATCACATTTTATAACTATAAGAGTATATACTTCTCAATTATTCTAAAATTTCTCCCATGAGTATTTTAAAATTTTCCATTTTTATGGAGTTAAATTAGGGATATAACATGCATTCAATTAAGGCTTAATTTCACCCATGGTATACCAACTATCGACCTTATCACAGTTTGGTATACCAACTTTCATTTTGCACATTGTAGTACCCCAACTACCAAGTGACCTCCCATTGTGGTTTTTTTACCTATGACTCCCGGTTGACCATGCCATGTCAGCGTGTTGACTAGTGTCAAACTGAAGATGTGGGCCCCACCATAATATGAATTCCCAAAAATACCCTCCATGGAAATTGAATCTGCTTCTCCCTCCTTTTTTTTTCACTCTTCCCAATGTCTGACATTTTCTCTCTCTTACTTACCGGAAACCACTCTCTCTCCCTCACTCATTTTCGATCTGATTTCGTCTCCTTTTTCCCCAAAATTTCTCTCGCAAACCCTAAAAATCATGCTTCTGATTTCGTGAATCACCGATAGAGGAAATTATTGCGCTATTGTTCTTCAAGCACAGCATTTGAACGGGTAAGTGAAGGCTTTGTGATTTCTGTCTCTGCTGGTGCTTTGATATTCTCTCTCTACAAACTTCGTTCTTTCTCTCACTCTCTGTTGTTGCCTTTATGTGGTTTTTGTGAGCCTGTGTCGCTACATAAATAGTAGGAAAAAATGCCTAAAATTTTTGGTTTTTATGTATATAATAATAGACCTAACAGTAATGGAATATTTTGGGTTTGTGAATGCAGTGGACCCGGTTGAAAAGTTGATTCTTTTTGGAGCTTTTGGACCAGAACCAACTGTGATCAATGGCTGGGATGGCTTATGGCCCATGTAAGTCTGACTTCTCTTTGTTTGCTCTTTATTTTTGCAATTATTATATTTTTAAATGGTTGTTGGATAGTGATGGTACTGAATTAAATATTTGGTAGAATTGGTGTTGTTTTTAATTGGTGTTGTGTTGTCTATGATACTTAGCCACATTATACCACATTTTTGCAATTGCAATTGATTTTTTTATTACATCAGAAAATGTGTCATTGGGGATTGTGATATTAGATTTGTAATTGATTGGATATTAGATTGGATTATGCAATTTGTTGATTTGTATAAATCTTTTTTGTTTAATCTAATTAGATTTTTATTAATCTTTGTTGATTAGTTTCTTGATTTGTGCCAATCTGTGTTTTCATAATAATAGTATGCAATTATACTTGAAATTAAATTTTGAGTACTATCATTGGGTGTTCAAATGCAGATCCGGAAAAGGGCTATTTTGATATTATAATTAGGTATGATGGGAGATTCAAAGGGGATAGTTATATAGATGGTGATGTGTACATATGGGAAGCTTGTAATTGGGATGAAGGGTTGGCTTTATGTACAATAGAGAAAGTGGTTCAGCAAAGGTTAGAGATTAATGGAACTATCCAATATCTTTGGAAACCATAGGATAAGCCAATTCAGGGATATTTAAATTACTTAGGCAATGATATAGATGTTGGAAATGCCCTAGTCCCGAGGCATTGGTCCTTGTATTTGTACTATACATTTATTGGATTTATGTGTTGTACTCATTTGTGTCATTAATAAAGGCATCAATTCATTTGTTATATTTATCTTGTGCAGTATAGTAAATGAAGTATCCAATGGACATATCTATATCCATGACGACTAGTGTCATGCACTTAGCAGTAAGACCATGGATAGGGTTAACGATATGACCATAAATAGATCCGTAGTCTGTTCCAGTCATGGGAATGAATGGAACAACAGACTATCATTAACCTAGTTGTATGGCGGTGTCTTACCGGTCATTGGACATGGAATGTCAACCAAGTTAATGGGTACATGCATGGGAGCATGGTACTGGATAGATCCACTAAACGAGTAATCCACATGGTATGGTATCACAATGGATTCTCGTGTAGTACTTGTATGGATCCTTTGACCTGACCATATGATGGTGTTACATGTGAAGTCGCATACTTAGGGGTACGCCTAAAGGGCCTGTAATAGGGTGCCAAGTATGGGTGCTTTCGGGTATGTCACTGAACATGGTAATACTATGGATATGCAGAAGGGATTTGTCACTCAGTAACCAACTGAGAAGATATCACCGGCCACTTGATGAATGTGACTGATAAGAGTGTGGCCACACCCAAACAAGTTGGAACTTGTTTGTGAGAATCAGTACATTCGGGATCAAGTTAATGTCCGGACACGAAAGAGGGTGATCAATCCATGCCTCTGTGTTGGACACCGATATCAATGACATGGGATGTACAAGTTTAAACTACAGGGTTATGATATCAGTTAGACTGCCATCTCCATCTTAATTGGGGGCTGCAGTGGCTTGCTAGAGCCCAACTGCAGTCTGCGGGCCAAAGACCCGCTGCCAACATAAAGATGGGCCCACAGGATCGTACACATAGAACGATAGAATGCAGACTTAAGGAATAACATGTATACTTGGAGTATACACCATGGAGGGAGAAGTGTGTATATATTAATTATATTATAAAGATCAATTGGATTGGTTATAATAATAAAATTAATATATTCAATTGGCTCTTCATAATTAATTGGATTAATTATGAAATTATTTCCTAGGTGGAAATATTCATATGTATAGGTTTACATATGATTTTATTTTGTGTTGAGTTAATTTTAATTTGATGGATTAAATTAAATGTCAAACTAATTTTAATTTAGATGTAAATAATATATTACTTGGAGTAATGTATTAAATACATGGGTATATTAAAATTGGGCTTGAAATTAATTTAAACCAGAATAATTAAAATTAGACTGGGCCTAAATTAAAACATGGAAGCCCGCACAAAATAGAAAGGAGCCAAGATGGGCCTGAATTCCCCTAAGGGAATTCGGCCAACCCTAGGTATAAATACCTAGGGTTAGAAATTTCGGCCACCCTAGCTCATACACTCCTAGCCGAAATTTCCTAGCTCCCCTCTCCATTGGTTTTGTTTTTCCGACGCTAGCACGGGTTGCATTTGCCAAGCGTTCGTGTACGTGAGAGTGGAGGAATTCTCAATTGAATTCTGCAGTCATCATCCATCTCTAGAAAGAGATTTTTCTGGTAAGAAATTCAATCTCTTTCTATTTAATTTTAAGTTTTTCAATTTCCACATCAATTGCTCCTGGGACCGGATTTGAGGAAATCACCGTGTTCTTCCGCTTTTATCGGGTGATTTTCAGTGAAAAATCCCAACAATAGATGTCTATAGGATGGCTTTGGTTGGGTTGATTGTGGAGAAATTGATCTTTATGTTAAGGTTATAGATCCAAAAGAAGTGGATGATCTACTACATGAACTAAAAACCAGAGGGCAGAGCAGTGTTGAAATTGAAGAAATTGTAAAGGAAAATCCACTGGTTATAGCTACTGATAGGAAGGGTAAAAGGAAATTAAATGTTAGGGAGACAAGAGGAGTCAAATTTCTTGAATATAACACAAGAGAGATAGGGAGTAGCTCAAGGCTGAATGTTGCTGTTGGTGATTTAAATGTTGATGTAATTGTTGGTGATGTAAATGTAGGTGATGTACATATGGACAGTGGTGTAAATTTTGGTTCTAATAGAGGAGGAGTTGAAGCTGATTTTTTAGATAATTCTACAAGTGATGTTGTAGATGCATTTTTTCCAACTGTTAATGACTTTTCTGCTGTTGATGAAGAAATTAGGGATCATGAGATTGGTGGTTGTAGCACCCCAATTAATGATAGCAATGTGGATAACAATAGTGTAGAAACTGAGATGGGTGATAATGAGAATGCTGAAGGTGAACAGCAATTGGATGAAGAGGATTTTGTTGATCCTGATTATGTTTTTGAAGATGGTGATGAAGATTTAATGAATGGAATTGATGAAGCTAGGACATCGAATCCAATTACCAAGCAGAGAGCTAGTGAGAACATGGGGAATACTGGTTATGAAACCGGTATGAGATTTGAGGTGCAGGATGGTTCATCTGAATATGAAGATTCTGATGCACTTCACACAGATGTAAGCTCAGACTCCGAGAATGAAGCAAGGGTTAGATTTCCGGAGTTCAATGCACAAAGGGATTCAGAAGACCCTCAGTTCAGAATTGGTATGATATTCGATAATGCAGAGGAGTTTAAAGAAGCATGCAGAAACCATGGCATCAATAACATATTTCAGATTTGGTTTCCAACCAATGCAAAAATAAAGGTCACGGCAGTATGCAAATCAAAGCAAGATGATGGGGAAAATGTCCATGGAGGTGTTATGCCTCAAGACAAAATCGCCATAATGAAAACAATGTTACAATGCAAGTGAAGAGTGGCCATTTCCAACACTTATGTTCGAAGGTGCACCGCAACTTCCATATGACATCCAAGTGGATTGCAAAAAGATATTTGAAGGCTTTTAGGAGTGCTCCTGACTGGAAGATAAGGGCTTTAATTGATGATATTAGTAGGCATAAAGAGCTGAAGATTGGGAGAATGAAGGCATATCGTGCTAAGTGTTTAGCACTTGAAAAGATTAACGGGGATGAAAGAACACAATATGCAAACATTTATAGGTAAACTTTTTATACAATTATCTTTAATTGCATTGTAAGAGTTTACTGTGTTTTTATTAATTGCATTATACTATTTCACTGAATTGCATTGTCTTGTGTTTTAATTAATTGTATTCTATGTATTTGTAGGTATAGAACTGAGTTGCTGAGATCAAATCCAGGCAGCACTGTTACTGGTAGATTCAAAGATGGAAAGTTTGTTGGGCTGTATGTCTGCCTAAATACTTTAAAATCAGCATTCAAAGCAGGATGCAGACCTTTCATTGGATTAGATGGCTGCTAGCTTAAAGGCTTGTTTGGAGGGCAACTATTGTCTGTTGTTGGAATTAACCCTAATAACTGCATTTTCCCAATTGCATGAGGAATGGCTGAAACAAAAAGCACAGAGACATGGACTTGGTTCTTGCAGCTGCTAGCAGAAGATTTGGGGATTGACAGCAACAGACATTGGACTTTTATGTCAGATAGACAAAAAGTACATTGTTCCAATTCTTAATGATTAAGCTGGATTATTTTTAACTTATACTTATTACAATAGCATGTACAAAAGATTAATTATCTAGTGGTGTACGGTTGCTTATGTGGATTTATGTGTTTGCATTTCAGGGACTGATAAATGCAGTTGAGACCTTATTCCCATCAGCAGAACACAGATTTTGTGTACGACATATGTACACAAATTTTAGAACTTTGTTCAAGGGGAAGGAGTTGAAGGACATGTTATGGAATGCAGCAAGGGCACCGTATAAAGCCAAATTGGATGGGTGTCTTAAGAAGATTGAAGAAAATGCCCTGAAGCAAGAAAATGGTTAGGGGAAAGACCTTTTGAGCAGTGGTCTAGGGCTCAGTTTTCTAAAATATCACAATGTGATATGCTTCTTAATAATATGTGTGAGTGCTTCAATAAGTACATCTTGGATGCAAGAGATAAAGGGGTGATCACAATGAATGAGTTGATTAAAGTGAAGTTAATGAAAAGAATGAAGAAGAAGTGTGATATGTTGAAGAACAGTGTTGCTTTGTGGTGCCCAAAGATAATGAAGAAGCTATGGAAGAATAGAGAGTTCTCTTTCAATTTCGAGCCAATATATTCTGGTGGTCCAAGAGCGCAAGTGGCAGGGTTTGGTGAGCAGTTTACAGTTGACATGGAAGCCAAAAGTTGCACTTGTAGAAGATGGCAACTAACAGGCATACCATGCAGCCATGGAATTACTGCCATTATTGGCAACAACGAGAATCCGGCTAATTACTTAGCCGAGTGTTATTCAGTGGAGACATATCAAAAGGTGTATGCTTTCTTTATTGAACCGACAAATAGGAGTGATCAGTGGCCTAATCCTAAAGAGGTCGTGCCAATTGTGCCTCCATCACCAGTAAAAACTAAAAGAGGAAGGAAGAAGAAGTCCAAGAGAAAGGAGCCCGAAGAACTAGAAGAAGCCAACCGGAAAAGGAAGTTAAGCAAGAGGGGACTAATCAAAATGACTTGCAATAATTATGGTAGCAAAGACCATAACAAAAGGAGGTGCACACAACCACTAAGATCCACTACACCAAATGTAAGTAATTATTTAACTACAGCTTTTATAATTCTTGGTGGGAATGACAATTAGAAACTTACTGCAATTACTTTCTCAATGTAGGTGAAGAGAAGGAGGACTACTGATGATCCAAAAAATGAATTTTCTAGTGAAGGTGCAAGGACGACAGGAATAGGCCATGGAGATAGTCCTAGGGGTGCATATGCTGGAAGGGGAAGCACTGGCAGAGGAGGAGGGGCAGGAGGGGTAGCACTAGCAGAGGAGGAGGGGGAGGAAGGGGCAACAATGGCAGAGGAGGAGGGGCAGGAAGGGGAAGCAATGCCAGAGGAGGAGGGGCAGGAAGGGGAAGCAATGCCAGAGGAGTAGGGGTAGGAATGGGAAGCAACACCAGAGGAGTAGGGGTAGGAGAACAGACACTAAGATGGATGATGGATATAAGTATTTCAATTTTTCTTCATAGATAATTGTCACTAAGTTGGTAGTTTAATTTGATATAAATTGGATGTTCAAATTGTTATGGTTTAGGAGTTCAAATTGATATGGTTTGTTAGTTGTCATGCTGTTACATTGGTATATAATTGTGGCAAATTGGTAGTTGAATTTAATTGCCAGTTATTCTGCTAGTAAATGACAATTATCTTGACTTTTGTTTTATGTTACACAATTTCAAAAGGGAACTACTCAATATGTGCCAAGTCAACCTACTCAAACTGCATTCAGCAGTCAAGGAAGCAATGTCACTAGTGTTGGCCCCAGTCAGCCAAGTGAGGCAACTCAAAGTCAGCCAAGTCCGGCAATTCAAAGACAAGTCCCCAATGCTGTCCCTAATGTTGCTAGGAAGCCAACTACAAGAAGTGCTACTTTCAATGCACTAAGAAGGCAGTGGAGATGAAATAAGACAATATAATAGAAATATGGTGGAATTTTGTTGGAATTTTGCTTAAACTGTAGAACAACAAAATTATTTATCTTGTTTATTTATATATGGTTTGTAACTTTATTTATAGTTTGTAACTTTTTGTTATCATCATTTTGTCATCATCCCTTTCAAATCCAATTTGTTGGCTACTAGTGCAGCTAGTCCATGCTTGAATTTTGCCTATTTTCTTTTACTTCTTTGGTTTGCTTTTCATTCATTGGCCCATGTTGTATTCTTTTAATTCTGATTTTCAACATTGTACATGTTGTATTCTTAATGCACTTGTAAATTGTGGCAATTCATTTGCACATTGCCTCCATAATTTTAAAATCAATTTTAGAATATTATGTTAATTCATTTGCACATTGTGCTATTGTATGCGGCAAAATAATTCCAAAAAAATTATTTCAATCATGGTATACAAACTATCAAAATTATTTCACCCATGGTATACCAACTATTGCTTTTATTACATTATGGTATACCAACTAAGGATTTTATGACATTTTGGTGTACCACATATCGAATTTATAACAATACCTACTATCGAATTTATCACAGTAAATGTGCACCCAAAAATTGAGATTCAATTATCGCCTTCATGACAGCAAATGTGCATCAAAAATTGAGAGTCAACTATCGCCTTTTTCATAGCAAATGATCCACTTACATTACACCCTAAATTTTAGTGGATTTAAAGCTCTTAAATGTGCAACAAAATTAACAGCAAAGCTACATAAGAGTTTTAAGATTCTTTTATCATTGAGAGGGGATAAAAGAATGCAGAAATTAACATCAATCCACTTTTTATGAATGCAGAAGATTCTTTTATCATTTCAAAGTTGAAAGCCGCCCGTTAAACCCAGATCAATGGGGCATGGTATATCCAGCAGATTTTATCCACAAATTGCAGTGCTTTTTCTCAGATTTCATCCAACAGGTAACTCTATCAGTACAAATGGCAAAATCACAATAGTTCTCTGTCGGTGGAAACCGCAAAATCGTCATAGTGCTCTATCTTTGCAAATCGTAAAAACGCAACAGGTCAGTGGAAGGAAAGGACGATTTTCAGGGTTTGCGAAACAAATTTTGAGGAATAAGGAGAGGAGAGGAAATAAGGAGAGGAAATCAGCAACAGTGCTCTATCTGTGCAAATCGCAAAATCGCATGAGGTAACTCGAAGGAAGGACGATTTTTAGGGCTTGTGAAAGAAATTTTGGGGAATAAGGAGAGGAGAGAAGTAAGGGAGAGAGAGACGACACCGGTGAGTGAGGAGAGTGAAGAGAGAGAGTGGTTGAGGAGGAGAGAGAAACGATCAGACATGGGAGGAAGAGGGAAAAAAAGGAGGGAACATAGAAATTTCAATTTCAATGGAGGGTGTTTTGGGGAATTCATATTATGGTGGGGCCCACATCTTCAGTTTGAGACTAGTCAACACGCTGATGTGGCATGGTCAACCGGGAGTCATAGGTAAAAAAACCACAATGGGAGGTCACCTGGTAGTTGGGGTACTACAATGTGCAAAATGAAAGTTGATATACCAAACTGTGATAAGGTTGATAGTTGGTATACCATGGTTAAAATTAAGCCATTCAATTAATAAGATTAGAAGAGAAAAAAAAATTAATAAGAAATATCGAAGAAATTAGAGAAAATTTGGAAAATTTGAGGAGTTAGATAAATAGATTAAATATCAAGAAAAATTCAAGAGACGACACGTAGCTCTGGTGTCTATTGCTTTATATTTTATCTAAATATAAATACAGATATAGATAAAATATAGATATAGATTTATTTGTATGAAAAAAAATGTTAGGGTGAAGATTACCATAAATAAATTACATAATTAAGACGTTAAATTGAGTTACTTTTCCTAAAAATAATGTTAAACGGTACTACCTGTAAAATTAAGATTTTGAATCATACGAAGAGATCAATTTATTAAAAAATAATCAAATGAATATTTCTACAAACCAATTCAAATTTTGTGTTTTATAAACAATACTTTTCATGATCATCAAGTATATTCAATAGTTTTAGGTTGAAGATATTTTAATTTTTGTAAAAAATCCTTTCACAACATTTTTCGTACCTATTTTTATATTATAATATTATATAATAAAATGGTTCAATTGGTTCTCCTCCTAGAATAAAAATTTGTAAAATATTTTATTTGAAATTTGTGAAAATAGTAATTTTTAATTTCAAGAGTTAAGAATTTCTTCTTAATTTTCAAATGTAATTAACGATAAAAATTGATGGCTGTAATGTTTAATTATGTTAGTAATTAGCTTTGAACTCACGCATTACACGGATTTTTAAAATATTATTTTCAATGTACACATAAAAAAAAGTAAAATTTTTTCATATAATAAAACTTTCTAATGTTTTTAAAACTAAATTAAAAATAAAAAAAATTATTTTTGTACAAAACAAAGAATTTGATATAAGATAAGATGATTGAAAATAAACATATGCGCTAATATTTTTTTTCTACTCAGTCTTATAATTTATGTACTAAAATATATGATAATGTTACGGAAAAAAAAATTGAGACTTGACTTATCCGGTTTGTCCATTTGATACCTAATGTTTTGATTTGAATCATAATCACTACTATTGTACTAGATAGATCCTTGTGACCAGTGGCGGAACCAGGATGAAATTCCTGGGGGGCTACGTGGTACCTAAAATAAATTTATCTACATATAATAAATTAAGATAAAAATTTCATAAAAATATTTAATTACACATATGAATAAAAAAGCTACATATTAATATTAGTACTTAAACTTATCATGCCAATCAAGATAATTGTGTTTCACGCTTAGACATATTCTGATAATATTGTAAAATTGTTTCATTTTCAAGTGCTACAAAAATTTCCTTCTTAACATAAACAACCATACAGTCATTTAGCCAATCGTCTCCCATTGTATTGTGTAAATTTTTCTTTACATGTTTCATGGCAGAAAATACTCTTTCAGCTGTAGCAATAACAACTGGTAACACCAATACCAACTCGATCAAGCGAAATACCAATGAAAGGTAGTATGCTTCCTAGTTTCAACCATTTTCTTAGCAAGACTTCCCAAATCTCCAATCTCAGAAAATTGCTCATGATATCTTACATTACGAATGTAAGTCCGAAGTTGATTTTTAAGCATAAGGGGATCCAAATATGAAAAGTTTTCTAGATAAGGTTCAACAAGTCTAAGTAGCTTCTGATCATCAAAGTTAGCAAATGAATTTTTTAGGTTAAAGCATGCTATACAACAAAGTATGTCAGTGTTTGCATCTGTAAAACGACTATACATCTCTTGCCTTATCCAATTAACAACCTATCATCCCAATTGTAAGCACCGGAATTTTCTATACTTAAAAAAAAAAAAGTTTATGGTCATACGACTATCATTACAGTCGTGCGACTGTAATTTAAAAATTACAGTTATACGACTGTAATATCAGAAAAATTGCAGGAGCCTATACCTCTGCAGCAGAAAATAGAGGAGAGAGAGGAGGAGCATTAATTGCTCCGGTGTTGCAGCAAGTAAGTAGAAAAAAAAGGGAGTAGAAAAGGAGAAGAAAAGGGAGAAAGAGAGGGAGGTTGAATTCTGGTGGAAGACTAGAGAGAGAAGGAGAAAAGAGAGAAGGAAAAGAAAGAAGTGAAAGAAAACCACAAAACTCATCTTTTCCTTTTCTATTTTCTTTTAATTCTCAGAATCAGGATTAAAACTTGTTAGAAATCTCTAGGTTAATCAATTAACTTCACAACCAAATCAAGAATCTGGACTTAAATCATCAGAATCCTTTGCAATTTGGATTTTTGGACTTAAAGCCCTCAACTTCAATTTCAAAGGAAAAAGTGTGAATTTGTTAGGATTGGAGCGACGCCAGGGGTCAAAACGACTTGGATTAGCTTCTAAAAAGGTAGACACTCCCTTTCCTTACATTTTTTCTCGCTTTCTGGGTGTTTGAAGTGAGTTTTGTGCATTTTCTGCTGCATTTTTCGTGCTTCTATTTCTGGGAATTAAGAACAGTCGCACGACTGTTCTTGGTTTTGTTGAACAGTCGTACAACTGTATATACAGTCGTACGAGTGTTCTTAATTTCCAGATTGTTTTCCTTCATTTTTGATTTAGAATAATTTTGGCGAAATCCTGATCCTGAACCGTTTACAGTCGCACGACTGTAACTCTTGTTCCAGAATCAGAATTTTAGCTTTACCCCATAAAAATTTCTAAAAATCATCAAAATGAATTTTGTTGTGTGCATTCACGACCATAGATTCAATTTTCAGTAAAATTGCATTTAGAACAATTCAACGACGGAGACCCGGTTCTCCCGAAAACCGACCCACTTAATATGTAAAAATGCATGTAAACCGGAAAAATTGTTTTCAAAATGATTTTCCCACAAAAACCAAAATACAGAGACGTTTCAAAACGTTTTCCAGGTCTAACCAGGCCAGCTAGCCGAGCCAACCCGGTTATCCCCTCAATGCATGCCCTCGATTCTTGTTTTTTCCGTTCTGTCGTGTTTGAGTCCAACTTGTGGCGTGCTATATAAATTGTACTAACCTTTGTTTTGCAGCTTTCATTTTATCTTAATTTTCATTTTATTTGTATTTTGATAGATTAATCGTGTATCCTAGGCGGTTGTATTTTTCTAGATTCTCGTGTATATAGGCGATTGTATAAGTGAGGTGAGAGTTTTTATTTTTCCATTCGATTTGGTTGTAAGCCAATTAATATTTATTTCTTTTCCTTACTTTTGTATTAAATATTTGTATGCGTATGCCTTTTATATATTCAATAAAATTGACTTTAGATTTTGAAGTACCATCTTTGAACATTGACCAATATTTATTTTAATTAGACACGAAATAAGGGACTTGTCCGGATCCGAATCTCTGGATAGTGTAGCTGCCGTTCATCCCGTTCAGCTACCTTAAGAATTTCCCGGTTGAGCTGAGCCGGGTGGCGACTCTACAATATTCATCGGGGCTTAGGTCTCGGTTCTTTTATGTATTAATTCCATTTATTTTCCAAAACACGGATTTCCATTTATAAAAACCCCACGCGAGGGAGGAGCCCGCCCGAGATCGTGGCGCCCCTTCCGAAAGGGAGTCCCGCTTCCCGCCGAAAACGCGTCGTCTGCTCACACCAATGATATTGAAACAATTAAAAAAATTTTAAGGAAAGAATAAGAAAAATGAAAATATAAAGTTATAGAGTTAATACCTCAGAAAATATTTGAACATGGTAATGGTGATAATTGGTGAGCAATTCACCATCACGGGCTGTCATATTATCTTCCATGTTAACCACTGTAATATCATGTTTAACACAAAATGTATTGACTTCTTTCAGCAAAGTCTCCCATCCCTCCTTCCTAAGTTCTAGTAATCCCATTTTCACACCTTGAATCAAATCCACAGCTTGTATAATGTCTTGATCTTTTTGTTGCAATGCCAAAGATAATTCATTTGTGATTCCTAAAATTGTATCCATTAAGGGCAATATGAACACAAATTTATAACTTTCCATTTGTGGAATCAATCCCATAATAGTTGCAATACCATCATCATAAACCTTATAAAGAAGTTTAAATACAAAATCATACATTGTGAGTAGACAAGATGTTGTTATGTAATGCAAACCCCAACGAGTATCCCCTGGTCGTCTTAAACTAGTTTCTTGGTTCTTTCCTTTCCCACTAGTTATCTCTCTATGCTCCAAACAATCCAATATTCTATCATGTTCAAGTTGTCTTAGGTTATCTCTCCTTTTACATGATGCTCTAGCCGCATTCACAATCCCACTTACATAAGCAAAAAAATCATTCACAACCCGATTACGGTTAGCAACTTCAACAATAGCTAACTGGAGTTGGTGAGCAAAACAGTGAACATACATTCACTTGGATTTTCATTTAATATGAGAGTTTTCAACCCATTGAGCCCACCTCGCATATTTAAAGCTCCATCATATCCTTGACCTCTCCATCTCAATATTGATAATCTATGTTTTGCAAAAAAAAAAAAAGTATTAATAGTTGTCTTTAAAATAATAGAGGACGTTGCATGTACGTGAACAAGACCAAGAAACCGCACAACCACTTCTCCTTGGTTGTTTACATATCTAAGAACTACTCCTATTTGCTCCTTCACAAAAACATTTCTACACTCATCAACCATAAGAGAGAAAAAATTATCCCTAATATCCTTAATGATTGCTTCTCTAACTACTGACACGCAAGCATTTGTTAATTCTCTTTGAACTTTATCACTAATCAATTGATAATTTCCAAGAGTATTCTCTCCACTTGTACTCTTAACTTCTTTATTTTGTTGGATATACCAATTCCTAACTTCTAAAAAGTTTCCTTTATTTAAGGAACTTGGTGACTCATCATGTCCACGAAAAGACAAACCTTGCATCAAAAGTAAGCGAGTTGCATCCAAAGATGCTGTTAAACAGATGTGATAGTCATCCTCTTCTGCATGCCCTTTTGATTGCC
Organism: Euphorbia tirucalli; assembly: GCA_039660915.1. Taxonomy (NCBI): domain Eukaryota; kingdom Viridiplantae; phylum Streptophyta; class Magnoliopsida; order Malpighiales; family Euphorbiaceae; genus Euphorbia; species Euphorbia tirucalli. The sequence goes on along the minus strand of CM077639.1, from coordinate 53,779,949 downwards.
ACAAATGGTCTATACCTTGTCTTTGGTTCCTAAAATCCTCAAGGTATCAAAAACACTTATTGTGAGGACTATTCATAGAACCAACATGTTCATTCAATATTTCTAATGCTCTTTTCCAATTAGTAAAGCCTTTTTTTTTGTAAAAGTATCATCTCCAATGCAACCCAAACTCTTGTTATGATCTTTGAAAAGAAAGCAACAAAAACAAAAAACATCTTTTTCTACATTATATTCCAACCAATCAAATTTCTTAAACCAAGATTCTTGAAAATATCTTTTCTGTTTTCCAAATTCTCTAGTGGATATTTATGACCCATTGGTCGACATGGACCTTAGTCACATATTCTCTTCGTACTTGATCTCTAATATTAAGATGAAATTCATCAATTTGTTTACGTAACCCCAGGTTACTAATGATATCACTTAGGTTGAATTCTGCTTCAATTGTTTCTAATACTACTAGATTTCTTAATATTCTACGTTTTTCTAATCACCCATTTCTCCATGTTCTACAAGATATAAAATAATTTAGTTAATAACCTTATTTAAATCATTGTGATTTATCACAATCTTTCTAAAATTAAAATCATAATCCTAATCTAATAAACCATTTCTAACATACAACATAAATCATTCGAAATTTACATACTATCAATTTAAATATATTACTTTAATCTAATTAGCTCAATCCAATTAATTTGATATATACTAAACCCTAAATATATAAATTAAAACCTAATAACTTAAAATTATGAAATATTTAAGAATATAAACACATACTATCTACAAAATTAACATGATAATTTTCTAATGAGTATTAAATTCAAATACCAACAAACAATAAGAAGATGAAACAACACATAAAAAATTAAAATTACCTCTCTTGAAGCCTTGAAGGAATATCCAAAAACAAAAAAAAATAAAGAAAGAATGTCTTTAAAGTGAAAGTACATCAATTATTTGGACTAAAATAGAAGTTTTGCCAAAATCTTTAATCTTTTGTTTCTTTTTTTTTTTGGGGGGGGGGGGGGGGGGGGGACGGGGGTGGAGAGCTACTGTGAATAAAGAAATAAGAAAGGAAGATGGGGATAAGGGGTTTTAAGTTTAAATATTAAATACTTGTTTTTTTTTCAAATTAGGCATCCCATTTAGGCAAATGTTTTACGCAGCAACAATCTCCATTGGAGGCTGTTGCTGCTGGGGCTGGTCAGAGGACCTTAAGGGGGGTCCTCCGACCACCGGAACTAAGGTGGGGCTAAACCCCTTGGTCAGCCCCCCTCAGTTCTGCCCTTGCTTGTGACTTCACTATTACTCTCTAAACTTCCAGTATTATATATTTCATTGAATGTCAATATTTCAGTCACTCTAAACTCTAAGTAATCTTAATTGATATAGGTACTAAAAAACTAAATTAATAGAACATATGTCAAATGAGCGGATTATGGATATATCATGCCGAAAAAGGTCTTTTATCAATAATGTTAACATCAAATAATTTGGTATTTTCCACAATTAGCTAAAATGTAAACAGAATTAATCAGTATCAAAACTTATTTATTTTTTTATGATGAAATTGTATTTGAATTTATGATTATCGAAACGAACTCCATTAACCTTGAATATACCTTTGATCCAAATGATCTTTCTAAATTTTAGTATTTTAAATGTAAAATCTTAGAAGTTTTCATTGTTGAAGATTGGAATCAAAGTTCTTATACTCAAAAATCTTTTTTCAATTTAAATACACACCTTCAACTTATAATTACTTTGATAAGATTGCATTACGATTGTTCACACATGTTTTTATAGACGAAGAAACTATTTTAACTTATAACTAGAAATTCTACCAATGACAATCACCAGGTTATTTTGTACACAAATGATTAATCTAAAACATAATTTATTATTCGCATATTGTGTTACTTTTGATGTTCTCGGAATCTGCTCTTGGTAATTCAAGAGTCAACAAGTTGCTTTTTATATTCACCATCCAATTTACAAATTTAGTTACAAACAATGGTTAGTTTAAAAGAACAACACAGTTGTAGAAAAGTTTTTTTAAGATGGTTTACCTTTAAGAATATATTATAGCTCTCTAACTTTTCTTTTTCTTTTTCTCTTGCAGGAAGCTTCTAATTGTTCATTTTTTAAGAGGAGCCTCCTCAAATCCATTTCCTTTTCTTCATCTCCTTTGGTGTGATTTGTTCCTTTTTGGTTTGAAATAATCTACATCCGATGTTGTTCTCCAGCTTCAACTATAATAACGTCTTCCTCAGTTGTAGATCTATTACTACATAACATGATTTTGATACTTTGTTTGGATGAATTAGTCATCATCTATTCTTAGTGAAAACAATATCATTATGTTAGTTTTTTTTATAAGTTGGTCATCATATGCTCTGAGTTAAAGATTCATGGAGATCTTTACATCATATGTACTAAGTCTATCTCTTTAAAACAATATTTGTCCATATTTGCAAACTGTTTGATGTTATGCAGTAAGTCGGAAGTCTTATAGTTGTAGATCTCTAATAAAGTATGGTGGAGTTAGCAAAATGTAGATTACAATGTGGTGAGTTTATGTTATTCCGATTGTTGTAGGATATTATAGTGGATTTATCTTATTTTTATTTACCAATAAATCAATTTTGAGGTATTGCACAGTTTAAAAAATGAAATTCTCATTATTATATAAAAAATGCTGAATACATCATTTCCCCTTGTACTTGACACTAAACACTTACTAAGCCCCCGAACATACATGAAGTCCAGTTTACCCTCTCAACTTGGTAAAACTGACTCATTTAATCCCTCAAATTGGCAAAACCGACCCATATAATTGTTGGGATTTTCACCGGAGATCATCCGAATAAATACGGAAGATCGCGATAATTTCCTCAAATCCGTGCCCAAGAGCAATTGAGATGAAAATTGTAAAATCAAAAATTTAAGAAGAAGAGATTCAACTCTTACCAAGAGTATCTCTTCAAGAGATGGCTGCAGAAATCAAAGCAGATTCCCTCCGCGTTCACGTACACGAACAGCTCTAGAACAAAACTCATGCTAGCATTGGAATCGAAGAATTTTGGGAGAAATGGAGGCTGCAATTTTCGGCTGGTGTGTCACTAGTTATTGACCGAATTCTACCCTAGGTATTTTACCTAGGGTGGGCCGAAATTCTCCTTGTAATTTCGGCCCAATTCCATCTTTTATTTTATGTGGGCTTTTTTGCATTTAAAACCCAGGCCAATATTAATTCCTTAGGTCCAATTAATTATCAAACCCAATTTTATTTAACTTGTATCCATAATATATTATTCTAAATAATATATTTGATACAATTAAATCAAAATCAATTTGATAAATTAATTATACTATGGAATTAATTTTGACATCCATAAAATATAGATACATGTAAACCTATACATGTGAAATATTTCCACCTAGAAAATAATCCCATAATTTAATTTAATTAATTATAAGAAGGCCAATGCAAATATTAATTTTATTATTATGATTAATCCAATTGATCTTTATAATATAATTAATATAATCCTCTCTCTCCGATGTGTAATACTCCAAGTATATAGGTGATTCCTTAAGTCCGTGTTCAGACGTTCAATGTGTACGATCCTATGGGCTCATCTTTATGTTAGCAGTAGGCCTATGGCCCACAGACTGCAGGCGGGCTCTAGCAAGCCACTGTAGCCCCCCAATTAAGATGGAGATGGCAGTCCAACTAAAACCATAACCCTGTAGTTTGAACTTGTATATCCCATGTCATTGATATCGGTGTCTAACACAGAGGCATGGATTAATCACCCTCTTTTGTGTCCGGACATTTACTTGATCCCGAATGTACTGATGCTCACAAACAAGTTCCAACTTGTTTGGGTGTGGCCACACTCTTTTCAGTCACATTCATCAAGAGGCCGGTGATATCTTCTCAATGGACTACTGAGTGAAATATCCCTTCTGCATATCCATAGCACTGCCATAGTTAGTTACATACCCGAAAGTACCCATACTTGGCACCCTATTATAGGCCCTTTAGGCCCCTAAGTATGCGACTTCGCATGCAGCACCATCATAAGGTCAAAGGATCCATACAAGTACTACATGAGAATCACTTGTGATACTATATCATGTGGATTTCTCGTTTGGTGGATCTATCCAGTACCATGCCCCTTTTGCATGTACCCATTAACTTGGTTGACATCCCATGTCTAATGACCGGTAAGACACCGCCATACAACCAGGTTAATGATAGTCTTTAGTTCCATTCATTCCCATGACTGGAACAGACTACAAATCTCTTTATGGTCATATCGTTTTCCCTATCCATGGTCTTACTGCCAAGTGCATGACACTTGTCAACATGGATATGGATATATCCATTGGATACTTCATTTAAAATACTGCACAAGATATATATAATAAATGAATTAATGCCTTTATTAATGACACAAAATATGTATAATACATGAATCCAATAAATGTACAATACAAAAATAAGGTCCAATGCTTCGGGACTAGGGCATATCCAAAAATCTCCCATTTACACTAGTTCGAACTAGGCATGGGCCTAATCCCTATAGATCTAGTGTGACCCTCGTGCTTGGACTGAGCCAGCTCCTTGGTCAAAGGATCTGCGACATTATCCTCGGTGTCCACTCTATGTAATGCAATGTCACCTCTCTCCGCGATTTCTCGTATGAGGTGAAATTTCTTGAGCACGAGCTTTGTGTTCTTGTGTGACCGGGGATCCTTAGCTTGTGCAACGGCCCCATTGTTGTCACAGAAGATATCAATTGGGTCTTGGATAGTTGGCACTACTCCTAACTCAGTGATAAACTTCCTTATCGACACAGCTTCCTTAGTTGCATCACACGCTGCGATGTACTCAGCTTCTGTTGTATAGTCCACGATGGTCGGTTGCTTTAAGCTCCTCCAGCTTACAGCACCACCATTTAGCAAAAACACATACCTAGACTGCGACTGGTACTCATCCTTGTCGGTTTGGAAGCTCGAATTAGTGTACCCAGTAACTGACAGCTCTTCCTGATCTCCATACACCAAGAAGTTATCCTTAGTTCGGTTAAGGTACTTGACGATTGCTTTGACAGCCTTCCAGTGACCCTCCCAGGGATCCTGCTGGTATCGGCTCATCATACTTAGTGCAAAGACAACATCAGGTCTCGTACATAGCATGGAGTACATAATTGATCCTATAGCCGAAGCATACGGACCAATTTCATGTTCTCCCTGTCCTCCCTTGTCTTAGGATAGTTCTTCTTGCTGAGTTTCAGCCCATGACCCATTGGCAAGAAACCTTTCTTGGCCCGGTCCATACTGAATCTCTTTAGAACTTTGTCTATGTGTGAGGCCTGACTTAGGCCCAGAAGCCGATTTGATCTATCCCTGTAGATCCTGATCCCTAGGATCGTCTCGGCCTCGCCTAAGTCCTTCATTACAAAGCACTTACACAGCCACTACTTTACACGTTGTAGTGTAGGTATGTCACTTCCAATGAGTAGGATGTCATCTACATATAGTACCAGGAATGTGACAATACTCCCACTAATCCTCTTATACACACAAGGCTCATCTTGATTCTGTATGAAGCCATATTCCTTTATAGCTTCATTGAATCTAAGATTCCAACTTTGGGATGCTTACTTCAGTCTTTAAATGGACCTTTGAAGTTTGCATACCCTTCCAGGATGCTCTGGACCGACAAAACCCTCAGGTTGTGTCATGTACATATCCTTGAGTAGCTTTCCATTAAGGAAAGTGGTTTTGACATCCATTTGCCAGACCTTATAGTCGTACCATGTGGCTATGGCCAGTAAGATCCTGATGGATTTGAGCATGGCTACTGGTGAGAAAGTTTCATCATAGTCTATTCCATGGACTTGTCTGAAACCTTTTAAAACCAGACACCCCTTGAAGGTATTATCGGCTTTTAGCTTGTAACACCACTTGCAACCAATTACCTTAGCACTCGGAGGTGGATCAACCAAGTTCCAAACCTGGTTATCATACATAGATTGCATCTCTGCCTCTATGGCTTTACACCAATTTACAGACTGTGGGCTTGCCATAGCCTCGTGGTAGGTTTTAGGTTCTTCCTCATCCAAGACGAGAAGAGTTTGATCATCGGTGCTTCCTCCTGTGGAAGCTCCACTTCGGCCTCCGAGTTATCCCGTTCAGGAGCTTGTGGGCTTTGAACTTCCCTGAGTTCAACATTACTCCCACTGTCTTTCTTGGAAAGGAAATCCTTTTCTAGAAAGACCCCCTTCCTTGCCACGAACACCTTGTTCTCGGCGGGGTTGTAGAAGTAATACCCTTTGGTTTCCCTAGGGTAGCCCACAAAGAGGCATTTATCGGTTTTGGGCTCCAGCTTGCCACCAGTCAATCTCTTGACATATGCTTCGCATCCCCAAATCCTTAGGAAAGACATATTGGGCTCCCTACCCGTCCATATTTGAGGTCTTTTCCACTGCCTTAGTTGGAGTATTATTTAAAATAAGAGTGGCTGTCTCGAGGGCGTGTCCCCAAAAGCTTATTGGGAGAGAGACATGGCTCATAATTGAGCGGACCATGTCCAACAGGGTCCTATTCCTCCGTTGGGACACCCCATTCCACTGTGGTGTTCCTAGAGGAGTGAGCTGTGGAACTATTCCATGCTCTCTCAAATATGAGTCAAACTCTAGGCTCATATACTCACCTCTTCGGTCTGACCGAAGGGTTTTGATATTTCTGCCTAGCTGGTTCTGTACTTCATTCCTAAATTCCTTGAACCTATCAAGGGTCTCAGACTTATGTGTCATCAGATAGACATAGCCATATCTGCTGAAATCATCCGTGAACGTGACTAAGTATAGATGTCCACCTTTGGTCGCTGCGCTCATGGGCCCACATACGTCTGAATGTATTAGGTCCAATAAACAAGTGGCCCTTTTAGCCTTCTTGCAAAAAGGCGCCTTAGTCATTTTGCCTCTTAAACATGACTGACATATATCAATTGACTCCAAGTCAAATGACCCTAGGACTCCAGCCTTGTGAAGCCTAGCTATGCACTTCTCGTTTATGTGGCCCAAACGATAATGCCATAGGTAGACAGGATTAAGTTCATTGGGCTTAACCCTTTTAGTGTTTATGTTATAGACACGATTGGTTTCATTTAAGTCCAGGATATATAAGCCATTATTTAATAGAGCTTCTCCATAAAATAATCCCTCTCTAGATAAACAAATTCTACCATTAGAAATAGTAAAATTAAATCCAAAAATATCCAACATTGAAACTGAAATAATATTCCTGCACATAGCAGGTATAAAATAACATTGTACCAAAATTTAAACCAATCCACCAGGCATCATAAGGTGATATTTGCTTATCTCTATGGCAGCAACCCTTGCTCCATTACCGACCCGTAAGTCCACCTCCCCCGATCCCAGTGACCTTCTGTTCTTAAGTCCCTGCATATTGCAACAAATGTGAGAACCACATCCAGTATTTAATACCCAGGATGTTGAAACAGTAAGGTTAATGTTTATGACATAAATACCTGATGAAGACGCACCCTGGGTCTTCCTCTGATCTCCTATCAGCTTGGGACACGATCTCTTCCAATGCCCTACTTGCTTGCACCCGAAATAGACATCCTCGGGATTTGCCTTATGCTGGACCTTGGGCTGGGCCTTAGCCTTCTTGGCCTTGGCTTTCTTGGCCTTGGCCTTGGCCTTTTCCTTGGCCTTGCCCTTCGCAAGAGGAGGGTTCCCCTTGTTGACCAGCAGCACTGGCGGACTCTTCTTGATCGACTGTTCCGTGAGCTTTAGCATCCCATACAGCTCAGTAACAGTGCGATTCATCCCTTGCATGTTATAGTTTAGGATGAACTGATCATAAGAATCTGGTAGGGAAGCAAGGATTATGTCCACCACCAGCTCCTGTGAGATAAGCGATTCGAGATGGGCCAAAGTGTCCAAATAGCCCTTCATCTTAAGCATGTGTGCGCTCACATATGTCCCAGCCCCCATCTTACAGGAGTGGAATGCCTTATTGGTCAGGTACCTTTCCTAACGAGCTTGCTCCTGAAACATCTCATTAAGAGTTGTTATCATAGCATAGGCCTGATGGTCTATGAACTGCTTTTGTAGCTCAGGGACTATACATGCCAACATAAGGCATGTCATATCCCTATTATCCCTCACGTGCACATCGTATTCCTCCAGCTGGGCAGCTGGTGGATTACGTCCCTGAGGCGCAGCCGGCACAGGCCTCTCCAGTACGTACTCCTTGGACTCTTGTCTTAGAATTATCCTTAAGTTCCTAGACCAGTCTAAGAAGTTTGGACCGGAAAGCCTGTCCCTCTCTAGGATAGATCACAGTGAAATTGTGTTGTTATTTGACATTTAGAATTTCTACATAGAAAAAATTAAGAGTGTTAATAAAGGACTTTATTTTGGTTCCCATATATAATTAATAATGAATCAAGCTATTAATTAATCCGAATTGTTGGGCTCATGGGCCGAGATCTATATTTCATTAAGATATAGCCAGACGAGGGCCTGAAAAAACTATACCCTAATTATTTAGGTAGGAATGCCGTCCAATCCCAACCTAGGGACTCTCGGTTTGATGGGCTTGTTGGCACTTACCCATCTGTGCATAGGGCCAGGAGAATCCTACTACCCACGCTAAGTCAAAACCTCTATCCAAGTGTTAGAGTATCCCATACTCTAACCCAATACAAAATGATGATACTCCAGTGTATCCTGCGAGGGCAAGGTCTACAACTGGCCTATTGTGAATGGACGAAGCATTTTCGATGGGATGCGGGACTCCCTTTCGGAAGGGGCGCCTCGATCTCGGGCGGGCCCCTCCCTCGCGTGGGGTTTTTATAAATGGAAATCCGCGTTTTGGAAAATGAATGGAATTAATGCATAAAAGAATCGAGACCTAAGTCTCGATGAATATTGTAGAGTCGCCACCCGGCTCAGCTCAACCGAGAAATTTATAATGCAGCTGAACCAGACGAACGGTCGCTACACTAGCTATAGATTCGGGTCCGGACAAGTCCCTTATTTCATGTCTAATTAAAATAAATCTTGCCAATGTTCTCGAATGGTATTTCAAAATCTAAAGTCAATTTTATTGAAGTAAATAGACATGCAGTGCGCATACAAATTAAAGTAAAAGAGTAAATAATTAAATTATTACAACCCGATCGAATAAAAAATAAAAAAACTCTCGCCTCACTTTACAAGCGCCTAATATACACGAGAATTTAGAAAAATACAACCACCTAATATACACAATTTAATCTATTAAATTACATCCAAAATAAAAATAAAAAGAAATTAAAACCTGCAAAACAGAGGGTTAGCACAATATATGGCATGCCACACGTTGGACTCGAATAGACAGAATTGGGAAATCAAGAGCTGGGGGAATGCACTTAGGGGATAACCGGGTTGGCTCGGCTAGCCGGCCCGGAGCCAACCCGGTTAGACCTAGAAAACATTTTGAAACATCCCTGTATTTTGGTTTTTGTGGGAAAATCATTTTTGAAAACAATTTTACCAGTTTACATGCATTTTTTATGTATTAGGTGGGTCGGTTTTCGGGAGAACCGGGTCTCCGTCATTGAATTGTTCTAAATGCAATTTTACTGAAAATTGAATCTATGGTCGTGAATGCACACAACAAAATTCATTTTTGGGGTTTTCTAATTTTTTGGGATTTTTGGGAATTTTTGGGGATTTTTATGGATTTTTGGAAATTTTTAGGACTTAAAGGTGAAATTCTGGTTCTAGAAACGACAGTCGTACGACTGTAAATTACAGTCGTGCGAATACAACTACAGTCATACACTCCAGACTCAGGATTTCGGCAAAATCTTATTTAAAACAAGCTGAAAAGAAAATCACCTGGAAATCAAGAACACTCGTACGACTGTTCATTGAACTCAAGAACAGTCGCACGAATGTTCTTGATTTCCAGAACAGAAACGCAGAAAAAAGGATAGAAATGCAGAAAAAGCACACCAATCACCCAGAAAGCTTGTAAAAGAGAGGGGAAAAGGAGTGTTTACCTCTTTGGCGTGCGTCCACCGTAGGATTGACCCCTGGCGTCGCTCCAATCCACTAAAATCCGGACTTTTCTCCTTGATTTAGGGTTTGAGAGTTTTGGGTCCAAAGATTTCAAATGCTGAGGGATTCTGATGAGGAGTTCCTCCTTTTCTTTTTGATTTTCTGCTCTCTTCTCTCCTCTTTTTCTCTTTTTTTTTCTCCTTTCTTTTTTTCTCTGTCTCTCTTTTTTTCTGCTTACTTGCTGCAACACCGGAGCAATTAATGCTCCTCTTCTCTCTCCTCCATTTTCTGCTGCAGAGGTATAGGCTCCTGTAATTTTTTTGACATTACAGTCGTACAACTGTAATGATAGTCGTACGACCATAAACTTTTTTTTTTAGGTATAGAAAATTCCGGCGCTTACAGCTGCCCCTCGCGTGATCAAATTCTTTCAAATGCTGAGGGATTCTGATGAGGAGTTCCTCCTTTTCTTTTTGATTTTCTCCTCTCTTCTCTTCTCTTTTTCTCTCTTTTTCTTCTCCTTTCTTTTTTTCTCTGTCTCTCTTTTTTTCTGCTTACTTGCTGCAACACCAGAGCAATTAATGCTCCTCCACTCTCTCCTCCATTTTCTGCTGCAGAGGTATGGGCTCCTGCAATTTTTTTGACATTATAGTCGTACGACTGTAATGATAGTCGTACGACCATAAAATTTTTTTTTTAGGTATAGAAAATTCCGGCGCTTACAGCTGCCCCTCGCGTGATCAAATTCGACATCTAGCTCCAGGTCTACAATACCTGAGATGATGAATTTGAGAGCGTGAATTAAAGCGCCGCGAACACTGGAATGAATTACTAATGAGATAGGCCGATACCGGGTCTAGGTTACCTGAGGCGATGCTGGGGAGGAAATAAGCCGATATCAGGTCTAGGTTACCCGAGGCGGAGGAGTGGATGAATTGCGGTTTAGCCGATACCGGGTCTAGGTTACCCGAGGCGAGTTGATGAAGAGATTGGCCGATACCGGGTCTAGGCTACCCGAGGCAAGCTTGATGAAGAGATTGGCCGATACCGGGTCTAGGTTACCCGAGGCGAGCTTGATGAAGAGATTGGCCGATACCGGGTCCAGATTACCCGAGGCGAGTTGATGAAGAGATTGGCCGATGCTGGGTCTAGGTTACCAGAGGCGAGCTTTGCTGGGGAAATAGATGAAGCTGATCTGGATCGATATTGAGTTCACATTACTCGAGGTGGATCTGTTGGGGAAGTGGATGATGAAGCCGATCTAGGCCGATACCGAGTTCACATTACTCGAGGCGGACTTGCTGGAGAAAGTTGAGGATATTAAACCGGGGATGAATTCCTGCACTTAAAACGGTAAGTCTTCATTCCTTGATCGAGAGATTTTTAAACAAAAATTTTTGCCCCTTCGATCAAGAATGAAGACTAGCCGGGGATGAGTGATCAATGTATGTAATGCATGAATGTGTGATGATGCATATGCATGTGTATGCATTTTCTGCCGTTTGATGTCTCCGCCTTCCGCTGGATAAGGACATGACGTGCCCTTGGTTGATTTTGCTTCCTTCAGGGCTCTACTTGGTGATTTTCGAAGGAATGAGGTGACTACTAGGAATGTGTGATACTGCTGGGGAGATAATCGTAGTGCTCCTTACAGAGATTCCACTGGGGAAGAGTGTAGTGACTCGATTGGGGAAATGATTATGGTGTTCTTCATGCAGATTCTGCTGGGGAATCACGTGATGACTCTATGGGGAGTCGATGTGATGACTTCTGTGGCGAATGTTGAGGACATTCTGCTTTTCCTGCTCTGTGGGAAAATTATGAGTTTGTAAGTGCTCTAATTTTTGCCTGGGTTGCCCAATATGGGTTTTCAGCCCAGCGAGCCGCTCTGACTTTTTGCCTAAGGTGCCTTTTTGGTTTTCGCCTTAGCGACCTTTTCATATGCCTTAACTTTTGCCTAAACTACCCAATATGGGTTTTCAGCTTAGCAGGCCGCTCTAATTTTTGCCTGAGGTGCCTTTTCGGTTTTCACCTCAGCGAGCTCTTCTTCTTTTCTTTTTTTTTTTAAAGATGATTGAAATGTCGCCATGACCATCTTATTGCTCTTCTTGGAAGATAAACTAGATTTTAGAGGTCAACAAAAGATTTCAAATTGCATATACTTAATACATTTCCACTTGTTAAATAATGCGAGAATTTCAATCAGTTGAATGCAAGGGGCTTTCTTTAAAAGTGTGTTTATGCAAGACAACTTTGTTTGTGCATTTGTCATAACCATGCAAATATATTTAAGCAAACACTTCACTTTGTTGATGAAGTCAAAATAAGTATATTTGAAACAAGTTAGTTCCTAAATGGTACAGATTCCTCACTGAGCCAGAATTCATCATCAGTCGTCCTTTTTCAGGTTTTTCGACTGATTATTTTCTCTCTCGTGTCTTAACTTTTTCATAGACCGCTCTTTTCAAGTTTTCAGCCTAGCAGACCCCTTTTTTTTATACATGATAAAGCTTTAGCCTGTCTTGGTTGATTGGATTAGTGAACTCGTTTCCATCCATTTCCATGATGCTGACAGCTCCTTTTGCTAGCATCTTCTTCACCACATAAGGCCCTTCCCAGTTGGGTCTGAATTTGCCCCTAACATCGACATTTGAAGGCCTTAGCTGGTTTACAACCAAGTCTCCTACTTTCAACTGCTGTTTGGAATACTTCACATTCTGATTATAGGCTCTGGCCATTCTGCGCTGGTATATCTGAAGATGATCCAGTGCCTTTAGTCGCCTTTCATCTAGTGCAGCCAGCTGCTCATATCTAGCTTGAACCCACTCAGTTTCCGGTAATTGAGCTTCCAGGGCAACTCTGAGTGATTTGAGTTCTATCTCCACTGGATATACTGCTTCCATTCCATACACCAAGGCATAAGGAGTTTCCCCCGTCGGTGTTCTGACACTGGTTCTGTAACCCCAAAGAGCATAAGGCAGCTTGTCGGCCCAATCTCTGTAAGTGGTTACCATCTTTGATAAGATCTTCTTTATTGCCTTGTTAGCTGCTTCCACTACACCGTTAGCCTGAGGCCTGTATGGAGAAGACTTATGATGTTCAATTCCATGTTCTATAAGTAGCTCAGCTATTGCCCCTTGAAACTGTACTCCATTGTCAGTTACTATATGATGAGGAATCCTATATCGAGTGAAGATATTCTTCTGGATGAACTTAACCATGTGTTTGGCTGTCACATTAGTGAAGGATTCTGCTTCGACCAATTTGGAGAAGTAATCAACTACTACAACTATGAATTTGTGCCCATTAGATGCAGCTGGATGAATTTCACCAATCATATCTATCCCCCATGCTGAAAACGGCCAAGGAGATGCTAGATTCTGAAGTTCAAGTGGAGGAAGATGACTAATGTCTGCATAGATCTGACATTCATGACATATCTTCACTTTTCTTATGTAGTCTGCTTGCATTGTCATCCAGAAGTAGCCTTGTCTCATGATCTTCCTAGCCATGGCAAGTCCGTTCATATGCAGCCCACAAGATCCTACATGTACTTGCTGCATCACTTCTTCTGCTTCTTGCTCTATAAGGCATCTTAAAAGGACTCCATGTGCCGTTCTTTTGTATAACTTGTCCTCGAAGATTCTGAATTGACTAGCCAGCTTTCTTACTGTCAGCTTATCAGCAGCACTGGCCTCTTCTAGGTACTTTCCTTCTTTAACATACTGGTAAATGTCAAAGAACCATGGCTTTTCTTCAGCTGATAATTCCATCACTTCGTGCACTTCGAAGCAAGGGCGTCTGGAAGTGGCTATGACCAGTGGTTGTACTTGTGTCTCTTCTGGATTTTCCCACATAGAGGACAACAGAGTTGCTAACGCATCAGCCATCTTATTCTCATCCCTGGGGACATGTCTGAATTCACACTAGCCGAATAAACCTTTTCTGAACTGTAGCAGCTCCAAATAAGGCCACAAGGCTTCTTCTTTTAGCTCCCATTCACCTTGAGCTTGCCTGATCACTAGAAGTGAATCACTAACAATTAAGACATCATTTGCCCCTAAGGTTAATAAAGTTTCCATTCCAAACAAGTATGCTTCATATTCCGCCCCATTGTTGGTTACAGGAAAGATCAGCCTTTTGGAGAAAGGAATGACCTCACCATCCGGTGTTGCTATAAGTACCCCGATTCCAGTGCCTTTTCTATTCACTGCCCCATCGAAGCATATGACCCATCTTTTCACTTCCACCATGGCTAGTTGCTCATCAGGGAATTCCAGGTTCTCTGTGTAATCTGATTCTAGGGGTTGGTTTGCCAGAAACTCTGCCACGGCTCCCCCTTTAATGGTTTTCTTCGTGATGTACTCGATGTCGAATTCAGACAAAAGTAACAACCACCTGGACAGTTTCCCAACCAATGCTGGTGCTTCATAGAGATACTTCATTGGATCCACCTTAGCCACGGCTTGTATTTTGTAGGATTGTTGGTCAACCAAATCCTCGCCACATATGTCTTTTCCACCAGTGTGTATTTGGCTTCATACTCTAGCAATTTCTTGCTAAGGTAGTAGATAGGATATTCCTTCTTGCCATCTTGTTCTTGTGCTAGCATCGCCCCTATAAAGAATTCTTCAACTGCCAAATATAAAATCAGAGGCTTTCCTGGAATCGGAGGACTCAACGCTGGTGGCTTTACCGGGTAAGCCTTGATCTTCTCAAATGCCAGCTGACACTTGTCATCCCACACAACCGGCAGATCTTTCTTTAATAGCTTGAATATTGGTTCACAAGTAGAGGTTAACCGTGCTATGAAGCGGCTGATATACTGTAAAGAACCTAGGAATGATCTAACTTCCTTTTCTGTCTTTGGGGCTGGCATATCTTGGATGGCCTTGATTTTGTCCGGGTCCATTTCTATACCCCTCTGGCTTACTACATGGCCCAACAGCTTCCCTGATGTGACCCCGAATATGCATTTCTTAGGGTTAAGTCGCAAGTTGTACTCTCCAATGCTTGTTAGAAATCTATCCAGGATAACAGGGTGTTCCTCCCGGGTTGTTGATTTAACAAACATAGCGTCAACATACACCTCGACTTCTTTATGGATCATATCGGGCAACAGAGTTGTGACAGCCCTCTGATAAGTGGCACCAGCATTCTTCAACCCGAAGGGCATCACTCTGTAACAGAAAGTACCCTACTCTGTGATGAACGATGTTTTCACTTTGTCGATCACATCCATTAGAATCTGGTTGTACCCTGAAAAGCCATCTATAAAAGAGTACATTGCTGCTTTTGCTGCGCTATCAACTAGGACGTCAATATAGGGCAGTGGAAAGTTATCTTTTAGACATGCCTTATTCAGGTCCCTGTAGTCGACGCATACTCTGACCCTTCTATCCTTTTTAGGCACGGGGACAATGTTGGCTAGCCATTCCGTATACTCCACCACTTCGAGAAACCTGGCATCTATCTGTTTGGCCACTTCTTCCTTCACCAGCGTAGCCCATCTGGCCTTAGTCTTCTCAACTTCTACTTTACCGGCCTGAACTTGGGGTCTATTGGGATTTTATGCACTGCTATTTCCGTTTCCACACCCGACATGTCTTCATACGACCAGGCGAAAGCTTTAACATGTTTTTGGAGTATTTTTATTAATTCTTTCTCTTCCTCAGATTTTGGCTCATGTGAAATGAGTACCATTTTAGGGTTTTCATCTGTACTTATATTGATTTCATGCAATGCAGTGTCATGTATGCTAAATATGCTTGATGGTGATTTAAATGCATGCACAGAATTATCAGGATAAACATCACACAAGTAAGCAAACTGGGATTTCATTGCATTGAACTTATCATAAAGTACATCATTTGCATTGAAAATGGAAGAAATAGATACAATAAAATCATGTTCATCCTCCACAGGCGGAAGACCTTGTTCTTCATCAGCTTCCATCTTCCCTTTCAGAGCATCATGCAGGACTGCCGCTTTCTCGGCCACCTGTGCCTTAGCTTTTTCGATAATCTTGGCGATTTCAGCAACCACAGAGTCTAAGTTCACTTTGGCCATCGGTTCTTTGCCAAATCCTTGCTTGGTCTTTCCAAAAGCTTTGTTCAATGCAGCGGTCAAAGCACCTGAGATGATTTCTGTAGTTTCAGCACAGGCTTTCTTTTCTTCCTCCTCTTCGGTCACCTCTATGGCTTCTACTGCCGCCTCAGATGATTCTCCTTGCGAAATCTCAAATTCAGCGGTTGCTTCTTCCACCATTACAGGGGCTACTGGCTCCTCCTGGCTTTTCTTAAAATCCACAACATCTGCAAAGATTTCAAAGCCAGGGTACTCGATATTTCCAACCATTACCGGTTCAGTCTGACCCTTGTAAAGGCTTTCTCCTGCCTTTAGAAATGGCTTCATCATGACCTTACCATTCTTGCCCTTTTTCATGTTCTTCTGCTCGGATGACCCCTCTACATAACCAAGGCCACACTGCTTCGACTTTCCCGAGTCGATCTTGAATTCTGGCACACCTTACAAATTAATCCCGAGTCCCATTCCCGGGACAAAGTTCAGCTTATACAGATATCGGGATAGCTATTCTGGCATGTAGTTCTCGTAAAGGACCATAGGGGCATCTGTGGTTTCTTCCTCCTTAATGACAGCAACTTGAAATCCGCCAAAAGGAACCACTCCTTCATCCACTGCAGCTACCATCGACTGGGCATTCGCCTCAACAGTCACAATCCTGCCATTCATAGAGAATTTGATCTTTTGATGCAATGTGGAAGGAACACCTCCCAAAGGATGGAACCAGGGCCTTCCGAGCAACAGGGAAAATGTGACCGGGATATCGATCACTGTGAAGACAACCATGGACTTGATGGGCCCAACCTCCACTTCTGTTTCGAAGGTCCCTATCACTGTTCTTTTAGAATCATCATATGCCTGAATGACTGTCAAGGACCTCTTCAACACTTCTTCATTCATGCCTAGAAATGGTAACATTTTTAGCGGGCATATATTCAGGGCCGAGCCGTCATCCACCATAACGCATGGCATCACCTTATCCATGACATAGGCTCTAATGTAAAGAGCCTTGTTGTGGGCCTTTCCTTCTGCAGGTAGATCTTTCTCAGAGAAAACAATATTAGGAGTATTAGGAGCTCCAGCATGGACTTTGTCTAGTAAACAGCACATAACCTCTGGCGAAGCTATAGGGGAGACACCAACCTCTGATAGCTTCTTCACTAAAGCCTCCCTATGCTCTTTGGAGGTCATAAGCAAATGCCACAAACTGGCTTGTGTAGGGGTCTTCTTCAATTGGGAAATGACCAAGTCTTCTTTCTCGACTCTTTTCGGTGCCGAAGTACTGCCCGACTCATTCATCGGTGCTTTATCTTTCGTCTAATCTGCCGGCTGATATACCCTTCCACTTCGGGTCACGTGCTGCACTTTTGAAATCTTCAGCTTCTCAATAGCTGGGAGTTTAACTGCCTCTCTTCTGTCAAATTCTTCGTACTCATCTTTGGAGTCGAGGTCATCCAGACTTATGGGCTTGATCTCCTTACATCCTTCCTTTTCCTCACATTTGGGTTCCACTTCGGGTTCCCCTACCGCCACTGCCTGAATCGTAGGGTTCGCTTGTAGCACTTGTGTAAATATAAAGTTAGCCGGAAACCCTAACTGGACCATGCTAACCCTCTTTTTAGATGTCGGCAGTGGGTTGGTTTTGGTTCTAGGTTTGGGTGGCTCTTACAGCTTTCCTTCGTCGATGAGCTTCTGGATAGCATCCCTTAGCTTGTAGCAGTTGTTGGTTCGGTGGCCTGTCACCACATGATAAGTGCAGAAGTTATCCTTGTCAGCTTTAGATGGCTTCTCAAATGGCCTCAAGGACTGTAGTAGGCCACCATTCCTACACTTGGCGAATATCTTTGCTAGAGTAAGAGTCCAGGGCGTCATGCCTTGCCCTCCAGGACCCCTATTCTGGTTGCCTTGCTGCTGATTCACAGTAGCCACTTCAACCTGCTTCACCTCTGATGATTGCCCTTGTTTGCTACTGGAACCTGAACCAGAACCACTGCCAGACCCAACTGCTGCGGTTGATCTATACCCTGAGCTATACCCTGTA
Source organism: Euphorbia tirucalli (assembly GCA_039660915.1). Lineage (NCBI taxonomy): Eukaryota > Viridiplantae > Streptophyta > Magnoliopsida > Malpighiales > Euphorbiaceae > Euphorbia > Euphorbia tirucalli. Next base: position 53,761,724 of record CM077639.1, on the reverse strand, counting down.
CTTCTTCCCCCTTTCTGACCAGTTGGCTTCTCCTCTTCATCCCTTTCTATCTTCATGGCCATACTGTAAACCTCACTAAGCTCCTTGAAGGGATGGAATTTCATGTTGTTTTTGAAAATATCCTTGCTGCCATTAATGAGCTTCTGTATAAGCTCATCTTCATCAGGGCGGTTCTTTAGGAGGATCATCTTGTTCATCCACCTCTGGTAGTATTCATCAAAGGGCTCGTTGAACTTCTGCTTCACCCTTTCCAAATCATACAACTTCACTTGGATTTTGGTGTTAAAGCTGTAGTATTTGATGAAGGCTACCGACAATACCTCCCAGTCAGATTGCTCCTCCTCTGACAGCGAGTTATACCATCCTAAAGCACCTCCCTCCAATGTGGTGGGGAAAAGATTAATCAATTGTTGCTTTGTAGCGCCTGCTGTTAGCATGACCCAAGCATATATATTCACATGGGCCTCCGGCGAGCCTATTCCTTTGTAAGTGGGGACTTTCGGCACATGGAAGCCGATGGGAAATGTCTCGATGCCCTTACTGATCATGGCATCAACGTTCACCCCTTTCTTAGATTCAGCACTGATCCCGACCCCCTTCTTCAACTGGGCCATGACCTCGTCTAATTCAGAACACTTTGCCTTCATCTTCTGTTCCATAGCTGCTTCTATCTCTTGTAGCTTCTCAAGGCTAGTTGAAGCGTCACCACCATGTTGGGACGACTTAGCTTCTTTTTCTTTCCCGGCTCCACTACCACTGGCCTCACTAGCTTCCCTCACGACTGCCCGCATCTCTTCCTTCAGCATGTCGTGGAAGTCTTGGGATCTGAAGAAGTCTCTCAAAACATCAGCCATACTTGGTGTCTGTTCTGCCATATTCACTCTTTCCCCAGGTTCAGAATCACTATCACTCTCAACTACCCTCGGTCTCCTAGCTGCCCTTGAAGCTTGGGATCTTGTCCAAGGTTGCTCCAGTGTATTCTGCTTGGGAGTAGACAGGAGGTATTAGGGTTGTGAATGAATGACGTGATATGACATGAAAATAAAGACATTGAACATGCTTGAGATGAATGGAGTGGAATTATGTATGGAATGATGGTATGAATGGTTTCTTTTTATTTTTTTTTTTTTGGGGCATTCCAAGAACACCCAATGCTTATGCAAAAATGTCATGCGTGGGCCACCACATGGACAGAGATTCGGTGCCTTTGGGACACCTAATGAATTCGTGAAATGGTCTCGTGTATACTGGCACACGGACGTAGTTTTGACGCTTTGTAGGTCTATGAGATGATATGAAATGGTCGCATGGGCCGGGCCCACGGACAAGGTCTTGATGCTTTTAAGCATATGATATGGAATGATGTTACGAGAAAGTCACGTGTAACAGGGACACGGACAAGGATTCGGCATTCAAGGAACTCCTTTCATGATTTGGTGAAGTTGTGGACCTATGTGTATACTAATTGGGTACTCGGGGAGTACCTCGAATGGTAAATTAATGTCATGAAGTGGTCGGATGTGGACCACGGTGTTATTTGATGTTTATGGTAAATGGGTGTGATGTCATGAAATGCATCATGCAAATTGTTACATAAAAATGGACCTGAGACTGTTGTGGCTTTTATTGAATGAAACGATTTTGGTGGAATGGCCGAATGCAATTCGGTGCATCGACAAATCATGGGTAATTTTGAATACCCGATATGTCATGAAATGGAATGGGATGATCATGATAGGCGCCCTTAAAATGCCCCTTTATTTTAATTTAAGTGAAATGCAGTGAATGAACATGTCACACAATGCGCAAATGGCTGCACAAAAACGTGGGTTAGGATGCATGACACACATAATGATGTCATGTATGTTATGTGAAAAAAAAAATGCTAATCACACAAATATAATGCTATGGCTGAAAAAGGAATGGTTAGTATGAATGTCAACGAATGAATTAATGTTTTTCACATGAAATAAAATGCAAATGGCTGCATAAAAATATGGGTTAGTATCACACAAAAAATGTTTGTGTATGGTATGTCACATGCATGGAAAATGGTGATTATGATATGTTATGCACGGTGGGTAGCAATGGCGATGTGTCACGAGACGGTGAAGAACACATAGCAAGCAAAACGAATTCTTCCAACCTTATTCCTCCAACATGGTCGGTCTCAAAAATTTCTAACCGAGTCCTAGGCGGGGTTCACTTTAATCACCAACCGGGGGTGATGAAGGCGCGATCTTATTATTATTATTCACACAATTATTTTGGTATCCTAAGGGAATCCAACTAGAGCTGCCTATATGGGTTCGGTCAAAGTCGGGATAACATCAAGGCTCTTATAGCAAGATATACTCCTCACTTCTCTCCACTCAAGGGTTCTAGCGAAGGGGTTCATACGAGGCTATGAGTGGTGTTTCGTATCCATGCCCCTAAGACCAAGAGGAACTTAGGCGACACTTCAACAATCCACCGGGCTATAAAAGGATACCTAATCTAATGCAAAAATGGCTAACTCAATGCAAATAATATACCAAAAGAGAATAATCTGCCTTATTTTAATTAGACACTTTTCAGGGCTTGTCAAATACTTTTAAGTTTTTAAGAAAACTTTTTAAAGAAATCCCCAGCAGAGTCACCACTGTGAGCGGACGACGCGTTTTCGACAGGACGCGGGACTTCCTTTCGGAAGGGGCGCTCGATCTCGGGTGGGCCCCTCCCTCGCGTGGGGTTTTTATAAATGGAAATCCGCGTTTTTGAAAATGAATGGAATTAATGCATAAAAGAACCGAGACCTAAGTCTCGATGAATATTGTAGAGTCGCCCCCCGGCTCAGCTCAACCGGGAAATTTGTAATGCAGCTGAACCGGACAAACGGTCGCTACACTATCCAGAGATTCGGGTCCGGACAAGTCCCTTATTTCGTGTCTAATTAAAATAAATCTTGCCAATGTTCTCGAATGTTATTTCAAAATCTAAAGTCAATTTTATTGAAGTAAATAGACATGCAGCGCGCATACAAATTAAAGTAAAATAGTAAATAATTAAATTATTACAACCCGATCGAATAAAAAATAAAAAAACTCTCACCTCACTTTACAAGCGCTTAATATACACGAGAATTTAGAAAAATACAACCGCCTAATAAACACGATTTAATCTATTAAATTACATCCAAAATAAAAATAAAAAGAAATTAAAACCTACAAAACAGAGGGTTAGCACAATATATGGCACGCCACACGTTGGACTCAAATAGACAGAATTGGGAAATCAAGACCTGGGGGCATGCACTTAGGGGATAACCGGGTTGGCTCGGCTAGCCGGCCCGGTTAGACCTGGAAAACATTTTGAAACGTCCCTGTATTTTGGTTTTTGTGGGAAAATCATTTTTGAAAACAATTTTACCAGTTTACATGCATTTTTTATGTATTAGGTGGGTCGGTTTTTGGGAGAACCGGGTCTCCGTCGTTGAATTATTCTAAATGCAATTTTACTGAAAATTGAATCTATGGTCGTGAATGCACACAACAAAATTCATTTTTGGGGTTTTCTAATTTTTTGGAATTTTTGGGAATTTTTGGGGATTTTTATGGATTTTTGGAAATTTTTGGGACTTAAAGGTGAAATTCTGGTTCTGGAAACGACAGTCGTACGACTGTAAATTACAGTCGTGCGAATACAACTACAGTCGTACGACTGTAATTACAGTCGTGCGACTGTAAACACTCTAGACTCAGGATTTCACCAAAATCTTATTCAAAACAAGCTGGAAAGAAAATCTCCTGGAAATCAAGAACACTCGTACGACTGTAACTACAGTCGTACGACTATTCATTGAACTCAAGAACAGTCGCATGAATGTTCTTGATTTCCAGAACAGAAACGCAGAAAAAAGGATAGAAATGCAGAAAAAGCACACCAATCACCCAGAAAGCTTGTACAAGAGAGGGGAAAAGGAGTGTTTACCTTTTTGGCGTGCGTCCACTGTAGGATTGACCCCTGGCGTCGCTCCAATCCACTAAAATCCAGACTTTTCTCCTTGATTTAGGGTTTGAGAGTTTTGGGTCCAAAGATTTCAAATGCTGAGGGATTCTAATGAGGAGTTCCTCCTTTTCTTTTTGATTTTCTCCTCTCTTCTCTTCTCTTTTTCTCTCTTTTTCTTCTCCTTTCTTTTTTTCTTTGTCTCTCTTTTTTTCTGCTTACTTGCTGCAACACTAGAGCAATTAATGGTCCTCCTCTCTCTCCTCCATTTTCTGCTGCAGAGGTATGGGCTCCTGTAATTTTTCCGACATTACAGTCGTACGACTGTAATGATAGTCGTACGACCATAAACTCTTTTTTTTTAGGTATAGAAAATTTCGGCGCTTACAGCTGCCCCTCGAGTGATCAAATTCGACATCTAGCTCCAGGTCTACAATACCTGAGATGATGAATTTGAGCGTGAATTAAAGCGCCGCGAACACTGGAATGAATCTTCTGATGAGATAGGCCGATACTGGGTCTAGGTTACCCGAGGCGATGTTGGGGAGAAAATAAGCCGATATCAGGTCTAGGTTACCCGAGCCGGAGGAGTGGATGAATTGCGGTTTAGCCGATACTGGGTTTAGGTTACCCGAGGCGGACTTAGTGAAGAGATTGGCCGATACCGGGTCTAGGTTACCCGAGGCGAGTTGATGAAGAGATTGGCCGATACCGGGTCTAGGTTACCTGAGGCGAGCTTGATGAAGAGAATGGCCGATACCGGGTCTAGGTTACCCGAGGCGAGCTTGATGAAGAGATTGGCCAATACCAGGTCTAGATTACCCGAGGCGAGTTGATGAAGAGATTGGCCGATGCCGGGTCTAGGTTACCCGAGGCGAGCTTTGCTGGGGAAATAAATGAAGCTGATCTGGACCGATACTGAGTTCACATTACTCGAGGTGGATCTGTTGGGGAAGTGGATGATGAAGCCGATCTGGGCCGATACCGAGTTCACATTACTCGAGGCGGACTCGCTGGAGAAAGTTGAGGATATTAAATCGGGGATGAATTCCTGCACATAAAACGGTAAGTCTTCATTCCTTGATCGAGAGATTTTTAAACAAAAATTTTTGCCCCTTCGATCAAGAATGAAGACTAGCTGGGGATGAGTGATCAATGTATGTAATGCATGAATGCGTGATTATGCATATGCACGTGTATGCATTTTCTACCATTTGACGTCTCCGCCTTCCGCTGGAGAAGGACATGACGTGCCCTTGGTTGATTTTGCTTCCTTCGGGGCTCTACTTGGTGATTTTCGAAGGAATGAGGTGACTGCTAGGAATGTGTGATACTGCTGGGGAGATAATCGTAGTGCTCCTTAAAGAGATTCCACTGGGGAAGAGTGTAGTGACTCGATTAGGGAAATGATTGTGGTGTTCTTCATGTAGATTCTGCTGGGGAATCACATGATGACTCTATGGGGAGTCAATGTGATGACTTCTGTGGGGAATGTTGAGGACATTCTGCTTTTCCTGCTCTGTGGGAAAATTATGAGTTTGTAAGTGCTCTAATTTTTGCCTGGGTTGCCCAATACGGGTTTTTAGCCTAGCGAGCCGCTCTGACTTTTTGCCTAAGGCGCCTTTTCGGTTTTCACCTTAGCGAGCTTTTCATATGCCTTAAATTTTGCCTAAACTGCCCAATATGGGTTTTCAGCTTAGCAGGCCGCTCTAATTTTTGCCTGAGGTGCCTTTTCGGTTTTCACCTCAGCGAGCTCTTCTTCTTTTCTTTTTTTTTTTTTTAAGATGATTGAAATGTCGCCATGACCATCTTATTGCTCTTCTTGGAAGATGAACTGGATTTTAGAGGTCAACAAAAGATTTCAAATTGCATATACTTAATACATTTCCACTTGTTAAATAATGCGAGAATTTCAATCAGTTGAATGCAAGGTGCTTTCTTTAAATGTGTGTTTATGCAAGACAACTTTGTTTGTGCATTTCTCATAACCATGCAAATATATTTAAGCAAACACTTCACTTTATTGATGAAGTCAAAATAAGTATATTTGAAACAAGTTGGTTCCTAAATGGTACAGATTCCTCACTGAGCCAGAATCCGTCATTAGTCATCCTTTTTCAGGTTTTCCGACTAATTATTTTCTCTCTCGTGTCTTAACTTTTGCTTAGACCGCTCTTTTCGAGTTTTCAGCCTAGCAGACCCTTTTTTTGTACATGATAAAGCTTTAGCCTATCTTGGTTGATTGGATTAGTGAACTCGTTTCCATCCATTTCCATGATGCTGACAGCGCCTTTTGCTAGAATCTTCTTCACCACATAGGGCCCTTCCCAGTTGGGTCTGAATTTGCCCCTAACATCGACATTTGAAGGCCTTAGCTGCTTTAGAACCAAGTCTCCTGCTTTCAACTGCCGTTTGGAATACTTCACATTCCGATTATAGGCTCTGGCCATTCTGCGCTGGTATATCTGAAGATGATCCAGTGCCTTTAGTCGCCTTTCATCTAGTGCAACCAGCTGCTCATATCTAGCTTGAACCCGCTCAGTTTCCGGTAATTGAGCTTCCAAGGCAACTCTGAGTGACTTGAGTTCTATCTCCACTGGCAATACTGCTTCCATTCCATACACCAAGGCATAAGGAGTTTCCCCCGTCGGTGTTCTGACACTGGTTCTGTAACCCCAAAGAGCATAAGGCAGCTTGTCGGCCCAATCTCTGTAAGTGGTTACCATCTACGGCTTACATGCATAAGGCGGGTGAAAATGGCTTTTGGATCATACATACACACATGCAAATAAATATAAAGCATAATTAAATAAGTAAAATGGACTGCTATGGGCCTATATTACATCCTAATAATATTCTAGTAAACCTATACTAGAAACAAATATCAGGTGGACCTCCTTTATTTCCTTCCTTCTGGGCTTGCACCTCCATATGGGCTCACCACTCCATTGGGCTTCTTCTTCTTTTACAAATTTTATAATAAATGAATTAAAATAAAATTACATTAAAAGAAAAACGGCACGCAGGCCATATTTACCAAAAAAGAAAATACAACCCATCTTGAAATAAGGCCCAATAGCATCCAGTCATACATACATTTAATCACACCATATGCATCCAATACATAAATTTATAAGCATGTTATAATACATGAATTAAGGTCATTTAAATTATGTCCAAGCCATTATTTTAAAATCGCCAATCTTTGGCCCACCATGGTTCTAGCCCTTAACGGGCTTTGGGCCTCCAGCCCAGGCAGTTAACTGCTCCCACTGGAATTGGGAAACCATGGGTCCATATCAACTGTCTGAGTGATTGTGCCAAAAATACCCGAACCAATTTCAATTAACTATATTAATTTCCAAAATTAATATCCCATGAATAAAATTAAAATTTCATTTAAGAAACCATGCGCATTCAAATTGCAAAAATTTAAACACACGAAATTTTAAAACCAATTAAAATTTTAAAACTGGGGCCCGGGCCCAAAACCCGCCAAATCCAAAATACAGGGCCCGGCCTGCTGCAGCTAGGGCAACCAAGTTGCCATAGCAGCAGCCGCCTAGCTGCAGCCCGCTGTTGCCGTGCAGCGGTTGCCGCCGAGCAGCCACTGCCTGTTGGGATTTTTCACCAGAAATCACCCGATAAAAGCGGAAGAACGCGGTGATTTCCACAAATCCAGTCCCAGGAGCAATTGAGATGGAAATTGAAAAACTTAAAATTAAATAGAAAGGGATTAATTTTCTTACCAGAAAATCTCTTTCTAGAGATGGATGAAGACTGCAGAAACCAAAGCAGATTTCCTCCTCGATTTCGTACACGAACGCCTAACGAATGCAACCCGTGCTAGCGTTGGAAAAACGAAACAATGGAGAGGAGAGGGCTAGAGAATTTCGGCTACTTGGTGTGCTAGGGTTCATTGGCCGAAATTTCACCCTAGGTTTTATACCTAGGGTGGCCGAATTCCCCTAGGGGAATTCAGGCCCAAGCTGGCTCCATTCCATTCTGTGCGGGCTTCCATGTTTTAATTTAGGCCCAGTCTAATTTTAATTATTCTGGTTTAAATTAATTTCAAGTCCAATTTTAATATACCCATGTATTTAATATATTACTCCAAGTAATATATTATTTACATCTAAATTAAAATTAGTTTGACAATTAATTTAATCCATCAAATTAAAATTAAATCTACACAAAATAAAATCATATGTAAACCCATACATATGAATATTTCCACCTAGGAAATAATTTCATAATTAATCTTATTAATTATGAAGAGCCAATGGAATATATTAATTTTATTATTATGACCAATCCAATTGATCTTTATAATATAATTAATATATACACACTTCTCCCTCCATAGTGTATACTCCAAGTATACATGTGATTCCTTAAGTCTGCATTCAGTCGTTCTATGTGTACGATCCCGTGGGCCCATCTTTATGTTGGCAGTGGGCCTATGGCGCACAGATTGCAGTTGGGCTCTAGCAAACCACTGCAGCCCCCAATTAAGATGGAGATGGCAGTCTAACTGATATCATAACCCTGTAGTTTAAACTTGTACATCCCATGTCATTGATATCGGTGTCCAACACAGAGGCATGGTGTGAGCACGGGTTTTCCCGACCTCAGTGATGAGAAATCTTTATTACCTTCGGTCACAGAAAAGAACAGAATACTACCCGAAACGTCTCGAATTCTCCGAAAACGAAATTATCCGCGATCCGAAACTACCGTAAAGCGGGTTCTCCAAGTGATTTTCAGGCGCGTCATACTAAAAAAAAAAAAAATATATTTAATTATTATTGGGCCCCGGTTCAACCAGAACCGGCCGGCTCTGGTCCACAAACCAGAGCCGGCCGGCTCTAGTACAAACTAGAGCCGGCCGACTCTAGTGGGCGGGCATGGGTGCCACGCTTTGTCCCAATTCTGTGAAATTGATGAAAAAAACGACAAAAACCATTAATCGACGCATTTAATTGGGAAATTATTTTGTCTGAGAAATAATTGAACAATTGAATGATAAAGAGAGAAGGATCAAAACACAGAAAGGGGAGGGAGATTTAAAAAAAAAAAAAGAAAAGAAAAAAAGAAAAAAAAAAAGAAAGAAACACAGAGAAAAGAGAGACAGAAAAAAAAAATCCTTTTAATTTTATCTTTGAAATCAAATTTCTTAGCACACAACCATTCACTCTAGTATTTACTCACCGGTTCACAACGATTCTCGGTTCGATTTCGGATTCATTCGGGTAAACTTTCGGATTTTCGGGATATTCGAGGATTCGAGTTACATTCTCGATTTTCAAACCGTTCTTGTGCATCAAATATACTGGAACAACACAAAGGTAAACTCTGAGAGGCCTTAAACTTATGTTTATTGCATTTTTCGTGTGATTTTTCTCTGTTTCTGAAAATCCGGAAAATTGGCTACCCGAATAGAGCCGTACGGCTCTGGTCCAATTAGAACAGAGCCGGCCGGCTCTAACCTAGAGCCGTACGGCTCTGCTTTTTAGGGACAGCTCCCCGATCTGTCCCGACATGCCGAAAATAGCCCGTTTTCCATTTTTATGCACTCTGATTTGACATATTTCGGCTCGTAAATATTCGTACGTCATTTTAACACCGGTTTTTGAATTTTTATGCGTACGGATATTAATATTTTCAAGTTTCCCGGGATTTATTTTTCAAGTTTCGGGGTTGTTACATCCGAAGCGGATCGATTGTCCAGCATTAGCGGACCCCCGAACTCATAAGTCCTTGGAAAATATTAAAAACAAATAAAATTGCATTTTAAATAAATGTTTTTGGTGTGTTTATTGCGTTTTGGACCCTAGATAGACGTTGAATTTAGGAACCCGCACGAACGGATCCATGGATTCCGGGACAAGAGACCCACGAAAATCAAAATTTGCATGTAACCAAGCCAATTGTTTTCCAAAAATTGATTTTCCAGCATAAACTACAGGGCGTTTCAAAACCGTTTTCCAGGTCTAACCGGTCTGACCGGTCGGGTCGACCCGGTTATCCCCTAAATGCATGCCCCCATCTCCTAAAATTCCCAACTCTGTCCTGATTTAAGTCCTATTTGTGTGTGCAATATAAATTGTGCTAACCCTCTGTTTTGCAGCCTTTTATTTTTTTTATTTTGGATGTATTTAATAGATTTATCCGTGTATCTTAGGCGGTTGTAAAGTGAATTTTTATTTTTATTCGATCGGGTTGTAATAATTTAATTATTTATTCGATCGGGGTTGTAATAATTTAATTGTTTACTGCTTTATTTTGTTTTATTTGTGTGCGCGCTGTGTGTTTAACTTAATGCAATAAAAATCAACTCTAGTAACGTAAAATACCATCAAAGAATATCCGCCAAATTTATTTTGATTAGACATGAAATAAGGGACTTGTCCGAACCTTGAATCTCTGGATTAGGTACAGCAGTCTATACTCGGTAGGGAGCTGTACCGGAATTTCCCGGATGAGCTGATCCAGGTGGCGACTCTGTCATTGATCTCGGGATTTAAGTTTCGAGATCTTTCAAGTAAAAAAAAATGGGAAAATGTTTTCTACAAAAGGAATTCCGAAACGAATGAATGAATTTTTCTAAGTAAGATAAACAAATCCTGTTTTTTCCCAAAATCTCACCATGAAGAGAAGGAAGAAGGTTTCAAAAACCAAAAATCAAAAACCAAAAACCCCAAGTTTTCCTCGTCGGGCCCCGCCCCGCGTCCCGTCCGAGAGAAGAGGTCGTCCGCTCACAGTGGCGACTCTGCTGGTGATTTCTACAAAAGTTTTCCTTAAAACTTAAAAGAATTTGACAAGCCCTGAAAAATGTCTAATCAAAATAGCGTGGATGATTCTTACATGGTATTTTATGTTTGCATTTTAGTTAGACATCCTTGCATTAGGTTGAGTAGCCAATATTTAGCCCGGTGAATTGTTGAAGTGTCGCCTATGTTCCTCCTGGTCTTAGGGGCATGGATACGAAACACCACTCATAGTCTCGTACGAACCCCTTCGATCGGGCCCTTGAGTGGGGAGAAATGAGGAGTATATTTTGCTATGGGGACCTTGATGTTATCCCGGCTTGGACCGAACTCATTTAGGCAACCTTAGTTGGATTCCCTTAGGATACCAAAATAAGATGTGTGAATAAAATAAATTGCGCCTTCATCATCCCCGGTTGATGATCGAAGAGAACCCCTCATAGGACTCGGTTAGAATTTTATCAACTTGACCACGTTTGGAGGAATAAGGTTGGAGGAATACGATTTGCGTGCTAATTGCTACGTGTCTTTTTGTCCCTCCATAACATGCCATCATCCACACTTTTCACGAGCATAACATACCACATCCAAAGCATTTGTGTGATTCTAACTCACATCTTTTGTACAGCCATTTTCATCTTTCGCGTGTAAATACATTAATCACCCGTGTGACATAAAACTAACCACATCTTTTGTAGCCATGCATCTTTTTATTGTATGAAGAATTAATTAATTAATCCACATGCATCACTCGAGTGTCATAAGCACTAACCGTCTTATTCTGCAGCCATGGGAAACGAGTGTCATGCATAAAGCATTTGCACGGACCTTGAATGACCCCACACGGGCCACATACATCGCACCACATATCGAGTAGGAAATCATTCTAAGCACTCCACGAGTGCCGACAAAATGCATCACATCGCATTTTTAGTGCTCCACGAGTACGAATGAATTTCATTGCGTTTCATCTTAGGCGCTCCACGAGTGCCGACCAAATTCATCACAGTTCATCAAATCATTTTCGGTGCTCCACGAGTGCCGAGAAAATTCCATCGCATTTCATTGAATCATTTTAGGCGCTCCACGAGTGCCGACCAAATTCATCACATTTCATCAAATCACTCTCGGCGCTCCACGAGCACCGACAAAATTCCATCGCATTTCATTAAATCATTTTAGGCGCTCCACGAGTGCCGGCCAAATTCATCACATTTCATTAAATCATTCTTGGTGCTCCCCGAGTACCAACAAGATTCATCGCATTACATTAAATCATTTTAGGCGCTCCACGGGTACCGACAAAATTCATCACATTTCATTAAATCACTTTCGGTGCTCCGCGAGTACCAACAAAATTCATCACATTTCATCAAATCACTTTCGGTGCTCCACGAGTGCCGACAAAATTCCATCGCATTTCATTAAATCATTTTAGGCGCCCCACGAGTACCGAAAAAATTCATCACATCTCATTAAATCATTTTAGGCGCTCCACGAGTGCCGACCAAATTCATCACATTTCATTAAATCACTTTCGGCGCTCCACGAGTACCGATAAAATTCATCACACCTCATTAGATCACTTTTAGGCGCTCCACGAGTGCCGACAAAATTCATCACATTTCATAAAATCACCTTTAGGCGCTCCACGAGTGCCGATAAAATTCCATCGCATTTCATTAAATTGCCTTTCGATGCTCCACGAGTGTCGTCCAAACTCATCACATTTCATTAAATCACTTTCGATGCTCCACAAGTGTCGACAAAATCCATCACTTCATCAAATCATTTTAGGTACTCCATGAGTGCCGAAAATTTCATTTCACGCATCAAAACGTTTAGGTGCTCCCCGAGCGCCGGAACTTTGCCCGTTCACTAAGAACGCATTCACTCCACATCGCGGCACGAAAATTGAGGTACTCCCCGAGTATTGAAATTCCACTCGCAAATTAAGCATGACTTCATTTCACATCATCAAAAACCCGAAGTGTCCCACGGACATCGAAACCTCGACCAAGTGCCATGCGCGTGTCGATCTCACATCACAAAAATCCGAGGCACTCCACGAGTGCCGAAAACTCTGTCCGTCCACTAAGGACAATCATATCATTTCACAAAAACCCGAGGTACTCCCCGAGCACCAAAGGTCGCATTCATGCATCTAACACTTAGATTGCAATTCGTACATGCAAAAATAAGAATTCATGCATACTTCACCCCCGAAGGATTAGTTGTTCAAGGTTCGTGTTACAAACACATTTCATGCAACACCTGCACATCATTCATCTAACACGTCATGCATACATGCATATCCCTTAGAGTTTATAACTCTTTAGGTGGTCATTTCTTTGTACTAACCTTTGTCCGAATCACTTTGAAGTTTGGCTCCGATCCGGACGAAGACTTGTGAGAATAGAACGCAGTGAACCGTCGTCTAGTGAGTCTGAGGAGCTTGTTCAGTTTGGGGAGGTTGAAGCATCATCTGATTTAAGTGCTGAGTTCCCGCTGGGATTTGAACAGTTGCAACAGAGATTTCAAGATATGGCGATCGCACCCAAAGCTGCTGCTGCCATGATGGCCGCCACTGCTATTCGAGAATTTATGAGCTCTGATGAGTTCAAGGACCTTATCAAAAATCAAGTGCAGAATGCTTTGAATGAGTCGCCTAATCAGAGGCCGGAAAGGCATGCTCGAGAAGAAAGTAGTGGGGGGAGACTGAATGATGGGCAGTCGGATGCTGAAGAGGGTCGAAGGGATAATACTGAGCGACCTGTGGAGTCAGCTTTAGAGAGAAAGATGAAGGAAATGGAGGAGACCATAGCGGAGCTGCGTGCCAGTTCTAAGGTTCAATCCGCCAAGCGTATTGACCCGTCCACGCTCATAGCCGGAGGGGTTGAAATGTTACCAGTAGGCTTCCAAATGCCTAGGATTGCATCATATGTTGGGAAAAGTCCACCCACGGCCCACTTGAATCAGTATGTGCGGATTATGACTATGACTGGGCTCACTATGAATCAATTAGTGGGATTGTTCCCCACCACTTTGGAGGGGGGTGCTATCACATGGTACAATAAACAACCCGAGAGTGTGTAAGGCAACTGGGATGCACTGTCCGATGCCTTCATCAAGTACTTCAGTTTCAACACACAGCTGGAGGTCAAGTTGCAGGATTTAGAGGCGGTGAGGCAGAGGCCGAATGAAACCTTTTCTGAATATTACCAAAGGTGGATGGATAAGATGATTCTCCTCCATCAGAAGCCGTTAGAGGATGAACTGATTGTGAAGCTGATTGATGGGAGCTTGGAGGTTTATAGGAATGTGATGAAATATCACAAGTTTCAGTCCTTGATAGAAGTACATGAGTTGGCTCGCAAGGTTGAGAAGTATGAGATTGACCCGGCCTACAACAGTTCTGGAGGAGGGTATCGAAGCCGGACATATTCCTCGGGGTATAAAAGTAATAACAACCCTACAGCTTCTTCATCAACGAGTGCTAAGCCAAGTCAGCCGCCTGCACCTGTTAAACAAGTAGAGGTGGCAACAGTTGCACAAGGGTCCAGTCAACAGGTAGCTGGAAAAGGGATCTCTCCTTGGGAGGAGTCTTTGGGGCGGATCTTTCTGAAATGTAGAAATCTGGGCTTTCTTCAAAGCCTGAAGCTGTACACACCTCCGGCCGAGGCGGACAAGAATAACTTTTGCTCCTATCATGTGACTAAGGGGCATCGAACCAACGAATGCCATTCTTTGAAAAAGGCGATCCAACAGTTGATTGACGAAAAGAAGATAGAAGCTCCATGCTCTAAGCCCAATGTGCAAAGTAATCCACTGCCCCAATTTGAAAGGAGAGTGAATATGGTGCAATCGGGATTATCTCCTAACTTTGTCTTAGCTCAGATTGCAAGGGCGAATCCCGCAATTCAAGTGGTAGTAGGTGAAGATGTTGAGCCACCTGTGGAGGAAAGCAAACCTGTGAATCTGGATGATATAGAATTGGATGATGATGCGGATGAATTTGAGTTGATGAGTAGGCCCAAGCCTGTGGACCAGATGACACCTGTCTATCCTGTCTGCACTAAGGATGGGATGTATATAAGGAGGGAAGACGCTCCAGTGAATAATGTCACGAGGAGTGGAAGGGTATATCAACCCGAGCCATAACGGTTGGGAGAGCCGAGTAAGAGGGTAGAAGCACCGGTTCAAGATTATTTGCCCATCAAGGTGAATGAGAAAGAAGATATGGTAGTGGAGCAACTCAAAAAGATGCCTGCACGTGCATCTGTGTGGCACCTGCTCATGGAGTCACAAAGGCACCGGGCTGCAGTAGTGAAAAAGCTTATGGAGATGGATGCCAATCCATTGATGTCTCCCGAGGAAGTATGTATGGTGATTGGGAGTATCAAGAGTCAGCAATCTGATAACCCCAAGGGGATCACTTTCACCGAGGATGACTTACCACCGGAAGGCACTAACCACAATCGTGCCTTATATCTGAAAGTGGAGATGATGGATAGAACCCTGCCTTGTGTGATGGTTGATGACGGCTCAGCATTGAATATCTGCCCTCTGAAAGTTTTACCTAGCCTCCATTTGTCCGAAGAAGCATTATCACGGTCAAATACAGTGATACGGGCCTACGATGATTCAAAGCGTACTGTAATTGGTACTTTTGAGGCAGAGGTGTCAGTGGGAGAAGTTAAGTCAACCGTGCTGTTCACTGTCATTGATATTCCTGTGACTTTCTTCTTGCTTCTAGGGAGACCTTGGTTTCATGCTTTGGGAGGTGTGCCATCAACCTTACACCAAAAGGTGAAAATTCCAATGGGGGGAAAGATTGTAACACTTGAGGCAGATGAATCTTCTATGGTGGCAGCTCTGAACTCATCTGAACAACCTTTGACCGGCTTTCAAGTGGCAGTTGTCTCGGAGCATAAGGAGAAAGACTTGACATTTTCTCCATGGATCCATAAGTATTTTCAGAAACAGAACTTCATCCCAGGAAAGGGACTTGGGGTCAACCAACAAGGGGTCACAAAGTTTGATATTGCCATAGGCCAATCACACCGAAAAGGTCTTGGTTACGAAGGCGCCAAAGAGAAGGAGGTCCCGGAAACTAAGAAAGTCCATCTTTTGGACGTTTTTGTTCGAGCAAGTGGTGGGCCATATGGTGGTGATCAAGAGCCAATGGTTATTGATGGGGAAACAGTCCCCGGATTTGAGATTTTCGCTGATGTTGTCAACTTCTCAAAATATGGGATTACTTCAGTGGAAGGAATGCTTAAGTGGGAAGCGGTGCAAGTGATCAATCCTCCTCCGATGAGCCAAGCCGAAGTGGTGGCTCCCATCACTCCAGAAAAGGAATCAGAAGAAGATACAGACCCCCTGGTGGACGCCATTACCAAAGCATTTGCTGAATTACTGAAGAAAGGATTGAAAGAGAGCCCTGTGAAGAAGGAAGCTATTTCAGGACAGGCAGAGTTAGTGGAAAAAGCTGTTGCTGAACTCACCAAAATGATGGCTAAGGGAAAAGCGAAGGTAGAAGAAGATGCCTTATCTGAAGCACAGAAAGAGACTCTTGAAGCTGATTTAAGTGACTTGTTCGAAGAAGAGCCTGCCGATCCGGAAGACCCTGCTGCAGAAGACCCTCCGCATGTGGAGGAAGAAAATGATTTCTTTGTAAACTTGTCATATGTACTTGATGTGAACAATTCCGCTTTTAAGGCGATGAATGAAATAAAGTCTAACTTTGCTTATTTGTGTGATGTTTTCCCTAATGGCTCTGTGCATACATGCAATCATTCATTCAATGTGTTCAGCATTCATGACACTGCATTACATGAAATTAATTTGGGTACAAGTGAAAATCCTAAAATGGTATCTATCTCTAACGAACTCAATCCTGAAGAAGAGAGAGAATTGTCAAAAATACTTAAAAAGCATGTGGGAGCGTTTGCCTGGTCTTACGACGATATGCCAGGGGTTGACAGAGAAATAGCAGAACACAGAATTCCGATTGATCCCAAGTTTAGTGCAGTAAAGCAGAAGCTCAGACGTCTGCGTCCAGAATGGGCTGAGAAAGTCAAGGAAGAGATAGCAAAGCAGATCAAGGCCAACTTCCTGGAGGTGGTGGATTACCCTGAATGGTTAGCCAACATAGTCCCGGTTGCCAAGAAGGACGGAAGAGTAAGAGTTTGTGTGGATTATCGGGATTTGAATAAGGCCTCTCCAAAGGATGACTTCCCACTTCCTCACATTGATGTCCTGGTCGACAGTGCAGCAAGGGCAGTTATGTATTCGTTCATGGATGGTTTCTCGGGGTATAATCAGATCTTAATGAATGTCATCGATAAGGTCAAGACAGCCTTCATCACTGAGTAGGGGGTGTATTGCTACAGAGTGATGCCGTTTGGGTTGAAGAACGCTGGGGCAACCTATCAATGGGCAGTCACAGCATTGCTACATGACATGATCCACAAAGAGGTCGAAGTGTATGTTGATGATATGCTGGTGAAATCTATGACTCGGGAGGAACACCCTGCTATTCTGGATAGATTTATGACCAAGATTGAGAAGTACAACTTGCGACTTAACCCAAAGAAATGTGTATTCGGAGTTGCATCGGGCAAGCTGCTGGGGCACATTGTCAGTCAGAAAGGCATTGAGATGGACCCGGACAAGATTAAAGCTATTCGAGACATGCCAGCACCGAAAACAGAGAAAGAAGTCAGATCTTTCCTAGGGTCACTTCAGTACGTCAGCAGGTTCATTGCCAGATTGACCACGGTCTGGGAGCCCATTTTCAAGCTTCTTCGGAAAGAACAACCCGTCGTGTGGAATGACCAGTGTCAGGTTGCATTTGATAGGATCAAAGAATACTTGATCAATCCACCAGTGCTAAAACCTCCAACTCTGGGAAAACCTTTGACTCTGTATTTAGCCATTGAAGAAACCTCCGTAGGGGCGATGTTGGTTCAAGAGCAAGATGACAAAAGGGAGCATGCTATCTACTACCTCAGTAAGAAGCTACTGGATTACGAAACTCTGTACACTATGGTGGAAAAGACTTGCACTGCTATGGTCTGGCTTACGAAGAAATTGAGACACTATTTCCAATCCTACAAAATACAAGCTGTGGCAAAAGTTGATCCAATGAAATATCTCTGCTCTGCCCCATCCTTGACAGGGAAATTGTCCCGGTGGTTACTTTTGTTATCAGAGTTCGACATCGAGTATGTGACGAAAAAGGTGATCAAAGGGAAAGCAGTGGCTGAGTTCCTGGCCAATCAGCCACTTGAATCTGATTATGTGGAAAACCTGGAATTTCTGGATAAACAGTTGGCCTTGGTGGAGGTGGAAGTCAGGAAATGGATTATGCATTTTGACGGAGCTGTAAACAAGAGGGGAGCAGGCCTTGGAGTAATCATTGTAACTCCCGAGGGAGAGATAATTCCTTTGTCAAAACGGCTAGAATTCCCGGTAACTAACAACGGCGCAGAATATGAAGCCTGTTTGTTTGGCATTGATGCTCTCACCGCACTAGGGGCAAATGATGTGACCATTATTGGAGATTCACTGTTGGTAATTCGCCAAGCCACCGGGGAATGGGAAATCAAGGAAGAATCACTTCGCCCATACTTGGAGACTTTATGGGAAATGGTGAAAGTATTCGGGCATATTGAATTCAAGCATATAGCCAGAGATGATAATCAAATGGCAGATTCATTAGCTACTTTGTCATCCATGTGGGAAGGACCTCAGAAAGCACCGATGCAACCTTTGATCCTGGAAACAGCTAGAACACCGTTTCATCGTTCTAGCGAGGTCCTGGCTTTAATTGTAGATGATAAGCCCTGGTACCAAGATATAGCCAACTTTCTACAAAATAGCCAATATCCCGAAGGAGCAGATGCATCAGATAAGGCCACTTTAAGAAAGTTAGCAACTCAGTTCAGATGGTTTGGTGGACAACTCTTCAGAAGAACCGCGGATGGATTGTTATTGAAGTGTCTAACGGAAGCAGAAGCCAAGAAGGTTATGCAAGAAATGCATTCAGGGGTTTGTGGCCCGCATATGAATGGATTAGCTCTGGCAAAGAAGATCATGAGACAAGGATATTTTTGGCTTACCATGCAAACAGACTGTGCAGAAGAAGTGAAAAAGTGCCACGAGTGCCAGATTTACAGGGACATCAACCATATCCCACCTATGGAATTACAGAATCTCATGACTCCTTGGCCGTTTGCGGTGTGGGGCATAGACATAATTGGTGAAATTCGACCTCCAGCATCGAATGGGCACAAGTTCATTGTGGTGGCAGTGGATTATTTCTCTAAGTGGGTTGAAGCTGAATCTTATGTCACTGTCACAGCTAAGAATATGGCTAAGTTTGTAAAGAAGCACATCTTCACGAGATATGGTGTACCACATCACGTGGTAACCGATAACGGGGTGCAATTCCAAGGAGCCACAGCTAAACTCTTCGAAGAATACAATGTGGAACATCGTAAGTCTTCACCCTATAGGCCACAAGCCAATGGAGCAGTGGAGGCAGCAAATAAGTCCATCAAGAAGATTTTGTCCAAGACCACTTCAACCTACCGAGATTGGGCAGACAGATTACCTTATGCTCTGTGGGGGTACAGAACCAGTGTTAGAACACCGACTGGAGAAACACTTTATTCGCTGGTTTATGGGATGGAAGCAGTCCTTCCTATTGAAGTGGAGTTGAAGTCACTACGGACGGTTTTGGAGGCCCAATTACCTGAGACGGAATGGGTAAAGGTCAGATTTGAGCAACTGGCTATGGTCGATGAAAGGTGTCTCAAAGCTTTGGATCATCTACAGACGTACCACCAAAGAATGGCTAGGGCCTATAATCGACGGGTTCGTCATCAGAAACAGCCTCTGAAAGCGGGAGATCTAGTATTGAAACAGATGAGACCGACCAATACGGACGCGAGGGGCAAGTTTAAACCCAACTGGGAAGGGCCGTATGTGGTTAAGAAGATACTCTCCAAAGGTGCAGTGAAGATTATGGATATGGATGGCAACGAGTTTACCAACCCGATTAATCAAGATCACCTCAAACGCTACCATGTGTAAAAAAAAAAATAAAAAAAAAATTAAAAAAAAAAGAAAGAAAAAAAAAAGAGGCCTGTTAAGTCGAAAACCCGTGAGGGCGATTTAAGCAAAAATCAAGGCAACGAGAGTTAGCTTATTGACCAGAAAACCTGTATAGGATGGTTGATAACAGGAATGAGTTCGTTCGAGATATGTACTAATTTTAAAATTTTGAATTGATACGATAATTAAATTTCATTAATGAAGTGCGTTTTGCTCAACACATTGCATGAATGTTTGGAGTATGTTACATGATTCATTTGTTGAAACATCCAGATAAACAAAGACGTTTAGACGCCCAAAGTGTGCAATTGCGAACATCTTTCAAAAAAAAAAAAAAAAAAGGGATCGCATCAATAATAGAAAGACGGATATGAATGATAATAATGATAGCCAATACATGCATGATAATGAAAATCACATTTTTTCCTCTCTTGTTTTTCTTTTCTTGACAGAAAGTGGTCCCGCGGTCTCAGAAGGAGCCAGCCAACGGGAAGACGCACTCTTACGCGCCTCACGGGTCGGTAAACCCTAGATCTCGGCTAGCCACTGCTTGTAACGGTCATATGTCTCTGTGGGAGCGAGCGATGCATAATTCAACACCACATGATGGGTGTCTCCAGCCCAGCGAAGTCTGACGTGATCTGGCCAAGAAGTAGTATATTCCTCACAACTGGTGACACAAGAGTGCCGAGGGATACCCTGTAGACGACCGTACTGTCGGCAGAGGCGACTCGGAGAATAGAATGTCACCCTGGTCTGCCCCAGCAATTGCACACCATGTGCCCACATGTCCACAATCACGTGGGAGATCTTCCACCAAGGGCATACCCACCTAATCTGGTCATCAGTCAGGCGAGATAGCCAAACACCCCACTCATCAGCAGACATATCAGTGTAGGAGTCAATGGAGAAGCCTCGTTCCCTGAAATTGGCCGGGTGGTATTTCTTGAAGTTCCCCCTCGGAATCTTAAGAATTAATACTTCTCCAATAACCAGATCTGCAGTTGACAGCAAGCAATGGTTAGAAGTTCATTCGACCCAGAAATACATCAGACAACAAGGAATTTCACCTGGAGCAGTGTGAGGTGAGGGCCAATATGGAGAACACCGCTTGCCTTAGATGCATGTAAACTGATGAGTGTCTCAGCAAGTGCGAAAGGAGCTGGAAATGCTCCCACAGCCATCTGAGAGATAAGGGAGACAACCCTGAAGGAGACAACCCCATCATTAGGACCACAGAAATACCGACTCACCAGTAACAGGCTGACCATGTAGGCCCAGCTCATGTGGTCCCTAGGAGCATTGACACACCACTCCAACACAGAATTCGAGTTCAACCTGGGAAGAGGGGAACCAGTAGCAAATAAAGATCCCACCTCGGGATCAGAAAGCCCGAACAAGCTCACCAAGGAGGAGGTGCTACCAAAAGTGAAATCGGGGATGGCAATGTCCACTCCTTTGTGGCAGGGAATGTTCAAGATAGCACTAAACTCCTCATATAAGGGGCAGAGCTCTTGGCATGAGAAGCGGAAAACGTTATCCACTGGATCCCAGAAGCGATAACAGGCATTCAACAGCTCAATGTTCCACGAGTGCTTGTAATAGGCCTTGAGATTCCACAACCCGAAAGGCTTCAATTTAAGCCAATCAGAGTCTTGTAACGATTCTAAGAAATTGTAAAAGCCTGGATAAAAAGAGAAAAAGCAAAAATTGAAGAAGAAAGTGAATTTCCAAATATCAACGAAACAAAAGCAAATCACATAATCAGATAAAAAAATGAATGAAGACATCAAATAAGAAGAGCAGGGCGCTCTGTATAGTTCTCATCCTGCCCCTCATCTTCCTCCCCCTCCTCGGACTCACTCTGATGCGTAACCTTGTAGGAGTCAAAGTCCGCCTGTAGACGAGCCATCCCAGCCCGTAGCCTAGCTATCTCGGCCCTCGCCCTGTCCACCTCTTGGCTTGCAGCCCGGGCCTGAGCCACGGAAGGGGCGACCTCCCTGGCCTGCTCTCGGGACATCTCGACTCAGGACTGCAATCGACAGCATAAATTAACATTCATACATACATACATACGCATTCAAGTATTGCATAACTTATGATGCAGGGAACACGGGATGCTTACCGCCCAAACGCCGTTCTCCCGGACTAAGAAGTCTCCTAGACCCTTGTGCCGGAATTCAAAAAATGGAAAAAAGGGGAAAATCGAAGAAACAAAAACTAACCAGATCTGTGATGATGTGCGTGGATGGACTTAAAGTTACGGGTACTAGATCGTTCCTCCCAATTCCGCAGTAAGGAACCGTCTCTCTCGAGCCGTATACCTCCACTGTAGATTTGGTAGACAGAAAAACCTCACTCTCAGAGAAAGAGAAATTGAAGAAAGAAGAATGAAATGGGTGAAAGAAAGAGGAAGCCCCTTTTAAAACCATGTTGGCCGCCCAACTAGAGCCGGCCGACTCTATCTTGGCAAGATAGAGTCGGCTGACTCTAATTAGAGTCGGCCGACTCTGGTCAGAGCCGTCCGGCTCTGTCTCTTCTGACAGAGCCGCCCGACTCTGATCCTTCAAAAAAAAAATATATATAATAAAAAAAAATATAATAAAAAATAAAATAAAAAATAAAAAATAAAATAAAAAATTAATTTTAATTTAGTCCAATTTGATCTCGAGAAGGGTATGTCTTGTTTATTTTTGCAGACATCCAAAGGAAAAATGACCAAACCGTATTTATTCTTGATCGAAGGGGCAAAAATTTTTGTTTCCAAAATTATCGATCAAAGAATAAATACGCAACTTGACGCAATTCCAACCACGCGCTCCACCATACGGAGAAGATAGTATCATTTGGTTGCTCCACTATACGGAGAAAAGTTAAAAATCATCGGGCACACTCCACCATACGGAGAAAAGTTAAAAATCATCGGGCACACTCCACCATACGGAGAAAAGTTAAAAATCATTGGGCACGCTCCACCATACGGAGAAGACAGTATCATTTGGTTGCTCCACCATACGAAGAAAAGTTAAAAATCATCGGGCACACTCCACCATACAGAGAATCGGGCACACTCCACCATACGGAGAAGACATTATCATTTGGTCGCTCCACCATACGGAGCAAAGTCAAAAATCATCAGGCACACTCCACCACACGGAGAAGACAGTATCACGGGCACACTCCACCACAGCGAGTCGATACCACGGGCACACTCCACCACAGCGAGTCGATTACTCTGTACCCTCTGCGAGGGGCATCAGGTGCGTTTTTCTATCCTTTACTCACCGCGCTCTTAATCGCGAGACCAAAAACTCAAATCGGACGAAAGCTACCGTTCTAGTCGATTTTGATCTCGCGAGGGGCAGCCTGTGAGCACGGGTTTTCCCGACCTCAGTGATGAGAAATCTTTATTACCTTCGGTCACAGAAAAGAACAGAATACTACCCGAAACGTCTCGAATTCTCCGAAAACGAAATTATCCGCGATCCGAAACTACCGTAAAGCGGGTTCTCCAAGTGATTTTTAGGCGCGTCATACTAAAAAAAAAAAAATTATTTAATTATTATTGGGCCCCGGTTCAACCAGAACCTGCCGGCTCTGGTCCACAAACCAGAGCCGGCCGGCTCTAGATTGAGCCGGCCGGCTCTAGTACAAACTAGAGCCGGCCGACTCTAGTGGGCGGGCATGGGTGCCACGCTTTGTCCCAATTCTGTGAAATTGATGAAAAAAACGACAAAAACCATTAATCGACGCATTTAATTGGGAAATTATTTTGTCTGAGAAATAATTGAACAATTGAATGATAAAGAGAGAAGGATCAAAACACAGAAAGGGGAGGGAGATTTAAAAAAAAAAAAGAAAAGAAAAAAAGAAAAAAAAAAGAAAGAAACACAGAGAAAAGAGAGACAGAAAAAAAAAAATCCTTTTAATTTTATCTTTGAAATCAAATTTCTTAGCACACAACCATTCACTCTAGTATTTACTCACCGATTCACAACGATTCTCGGTTCGATTTCGGATTCGTTCTGGTAAACTTTCAGATTTTCGGGATATTCAAGGATTCGAGTTACATTCTCGATTTTCAAACCGTTCTTGTGCATCAAATATACTGGAACAACACCAAGGTAAACTCTGAGAGGCCTTAAACTTGAGTTTATTGCATTTTTCGTGTGATTTTCTCTGTTTCTGAAAATCCGGAAAATTGGCTACCCGAATAGAGCCGTACGGCTCTGTTCTTCAAGAACAGAGCCGACCGGCTCTGGTCCAATTAGAACAGAGCCGGCCAGCTCTAACCTAGAGCCGTACGGCTCTGCTTTTTAGGGACAGCTCCCCGATCTGTCCCGACATGCCGAAAATAGCCCGTTTTCCATTTTTATGCACTCTGATTTGACATATTTCGGCTCGTAAATATTCGTACGTCATTTTAACACCGGTTTTTGAATTTTTATGCGTATGGATATTAATATTTTCAAGTTTCCCGGGATTTATTTTTCAAGTTTCGGGGTTGTTACATCCGAAGAGGATCGATTGTCCAGCATTAGCGGACCCCCGAACTCTATAAGTCCTTGGAAAATATTAAAAACAAATAAAATTGCATTTTAAATAAATGTTTTTGGTGTGTTTATTGCGTTTTGGACCCTAGATAGACGTTGAATTTAGGAACCCACACGAACGGATCCATGGATTCCGGGACAACAGACCCACGAAAATCAAAATTTGCATGTAACCAAGCCAATTGTTTTCCAAAAATTGATTTTCCAGCATAAACTACAGGGCGTTTCAAAACCGTTTTCCAGGTCTAACCGGTCTGACCGGTAGGGTCGACCCGGTTATCCCCTAAATGCATGCCCCCATCTCCTAAAATTCCCAACTCTGTCCTGATTTGAGTCCTATTTGTGTGTGCAATATAAATTGTGCTAACCCTCTGTTTTGCAGCCTTTTATTTTTTTTATTTTGGATGTATTTAATAGATTTATCCGTGTATCTTAGGCGGTTGTAAAGTGAATTTTTATTTTTATTCGATCGGGTTGTAATAATTTAATTATTTATTCGATCGGGTTGTAATAATTTAATTGTTTACTGCTTTATTTTATTTTATTTGTGTGCGCGCTGTGTGTTTAACTTAATGCAATAAAAATCAACTCTAGTAACGTAAAATACCATCAAAGAATATCCGCCAAATTTATTTTGATTAGACATGAAATAAGGGACTTGTCCGAACCTTGAATCTCTGGATTAGGTACAGCAGTCTATACTCGGTAGGGAGCTGTACCGGAATTTCCCGGATGAGCTGATCCGGGTGGCGACTCTGTCACTGATCTCGGGATTTAAGTTTCGAGATCTTTCAAGTAAAAAAAAATGGGAAAATGTTTTCTACAAAAGGAATTCCGAAACGAATGAATGGATTTTTCTAAGTAAGATAAACAAATCCTGTTTTTTCCCAAAATCTCACCATGAAGAGAAGGAAGAAGGTTTCAAAAACCAAAAATCAAAAACCAAAAACCCCAAGTTTTCCTCGTCGGGCCCCGCCCCGCGTCCCGTCCGAGAGAGAAGAGGTCGTCCGCTCACAAATGGATTGATCATCCTCTTTTGTGTCCGGACATTAACTTGATCCCGAATGTATTGATGCTCACAAACAAGTTCCAACTTGTTTGGGTGTGGCCACACTCTTATCAGTCACATTCATCAAGTGGCCGGTGATATCTTCTCAGTGGGTTACTGAGTGACAAATCCCTTCTGCATATCCATAGTATTACCATGTTCAGTGGCATACCCGAAAGCACCCATACTTGGTACCCTATTACAGGCCCTTTAGGCGTACCCCTAAGTATGCGACTTCACATGTAATACCATCATATGGTCAGGTCAAAGGATCCATACAAGTACTACACGAGAATCCATTGTTATACCATACCATGTGGATTACTCGTTTAGTGGATCTATCCAGTACCATGCTTCTAGGCATGTACCCATTAACTTGGTTGACATTCCATGTCCAATGACCGGTAAGACACCGCCATATAACCAGGTTAATGATAGTCTATTGTTCCATTCATTCCCATGACTGGAATAGACTACGGATCTATTTATGGTCATATCGTTTACCCTATCCATGGTCTTACTGCCAAGTGTATGACACTTGTCATCATGGATATAGATATGTCCATTGGATACTTCATTTAATATATTGCACAAGATAGATATAATAAATGAATTGATGCCTTTATTAATAACACAAATGAGTACAACACATAAATCCAATAAATGTATAGTACAAATACAAGGACCAATGCCTCGGGACTAGGGCATTTCCAACAATCTCCCACTTGCACTAGTTCTAACTAGGCATGGGCCTAATCCCTATAGATCTAGTATGACCCTCGTGCTTGGGCTGGGCCAGTGCCTTGGTCAATGGATCTGCGACATTATCCTTGGTGTCCACTCTGTGCAATGCAATGCCACCTCTCTCCGCGATTTCTCATATGAGGTGAAACTTTCTGAGCACGTGCTTTGTGTTCTTGTGTGACCGGGGCTCCTTAGCTTGTGCGACGGCCCCATTATTGTCACAGAAGATATCGACTAGGTCCTGGATAGTTGGCACTACTCCCAACTCAGTGATAAACTTCTTCATCCATACAGCTTCCTTAGCTGCATCACACGCAGCGATGTACTCAGCTTCTGTTGTAGAGTCCGCTATGGTTGGCTGCTTTGAGATCCTCCAGCTTACAGCACCACCATTCAGCAAGAATACATACCTTGACTATGATTGGTACTCATCCTGGTCTGTCTGGAAGCTCGCATCAGTATACCCAGTAACTGAGAGCACTTCCTGACCACCATACACCAAGAAGCTATCCTTAGTCCGGTTAAGGTACTTGAGGATCGCCTTGACAGCTTTCCAGTGATCCTCCCCGGGATCCTACTGGTATCGGCTCGTCATACTCAGTGCAAAGGCAACATCAGGTCTCGTACATAACATGGAGTACATGATTGATCCAATAGCCGAAGCATATGGAACCAATTTCATGTTCTCCCTGTCCTCCCTTGTTTTAGGACAGTTCTTCTTACTAAGTTTCAGCCCATGGCTGATGGAGCCTGAACGGACTCACAAACAAAGGCAGTGTACCTCGTCGTTCAAGTAATAAAATCTGGCCTAAAGTCCAGGTATCGATCCCACAAGGAATTTAAACCTCGATAATCACTAAATTACTAAGAGTCTTTACGTGTCTAAGCGGAACTAAATTTAAGTTTGATTATATTAACAACTATATTAGTCTACTCCTAGTTGATCTATCCCAGCTTTCTTTGCCCTTGAATTTGGAATATCAATTGGCGGTTTTACCGACCTATGAAGACTGATGGGGATGGCTTAATTAATCAACTACAAAAGACGAAGTTAACTCAACAATTAACCCTCAATTATATTCCTCCAATTAAATCAACCTAGCGTATCTAGATCTTTTGGGTCCTTAGCCGGTTTTCCTTGGTTAGAGGCGGTCTAATTCTTAAAGCTCAGAAAATAGGGGCACGTATGTTCCACAGTGTCGTCAATACTAATGGTTGCCTAGGTGTCAATCTAGGTAATGCCACGAATATGAACTTAATAGATTAAGATCTTATGAGACTAGATTATCACTAAAGGGATTGCATAAAGAAAAGGAATAAAGATTGAAATTAACTTGCATTCAACTGTATTAATCAAGAAAGATGTAACAGATTCAATGTTTTCAACCAAACAAAATCGATTGCGGAATCAAAAGCTAGCTAAATCGAATTACAAAAGACAAAAAGAAAAACTTATGCCCTTCTTGATCCAATTAACCGGATGCCGACGGTGTGAAGATGCTTGGAGGTGTACCTCTATTAACGAATCCGAGCCGAAACTAAGAACGTTGCAAAAGGGGAAGGTTCAATGCAAAGCAATCTACCAATCGATGGTTCCAAAATTCAAAGAAAACAAAAAGGTCAAGCTAAACCCTAGCTACAAGTTTTTGCTCTGCCTCTACAAGTTGGGAAAAAGATGCCCTAAAACAAAGAAAATAACCTATTTATACGGCTAGGCTAAAACCACAGAAAAGAAAAGCTGAAATTAGGGCAACAGCAGATTTTCGGGCCTCGGCACGCCGTGCTGCCATTGTGGCACGCCGTGCTGCCATTGTTGGGATCGGCACGCCACGCTGATTGGAATGGCACGCCGTCGTGCTGCTTCTCTGGAACTCTTGGCACGCTGGTTGGCTTGGCACGCCGTGCTGCCATTGTGGCACGCCGTGCCATTCTGATTTTCAGCACTTCAAGCCCTTCCTTGCCACCGTTGCTCCAACTTCCGATCCGGGTCCTAATGCCTGTCCAAAACAAACACAAAGAGACATAACCGCACCACAACCACGGACCATAAAACACGAAAAAAAACACGAGGAATACTAAAAATATAAGAAATCAAACCAAAACATAAAAATCACAAAAATACGAAAAAAAACAATCCAACATTCACATAAATGATTCTAAAAACTACCACTCAAACCACGAATTTGGCTAGAAGACAAGGTCGAAACCGACCTTATCAATGGCCCATTGGCAAGAAACCTTTCTTGGCCCGGTCCATGCTGAATCTTTTCAGAACTTTGTCAATGTACGAAGCCTGACTTAGGCCCAGAAGCCGATTTGATCTATCCCTATAGATCCTGATCCCTAGGATCATCTCAGCTTCGCCTAAGTCCTTCATTGCGAAGCACTTACTCAGCCACTGCTTTACCCCTTGCAGTGTAGGTATGTCGCTTCCAATGAGTAGGATGTCATCTACATAAAGTACCAAGAATGTGACTATGCTCCCACTAGTCCTCTTATACACACAAGGCTCATCTAGATTCTGTATGAAGCCATATTCCTTTATAGCCTCATTGAATCTTAGATTCCAACTACGGGATGCTTGCTTCAGTCCATAAATGGACCTTTGAAGTTTGCATACCCTTCCCGGATACTTAGGATCGAAAAAACCCTCAGGTTGTGTCATGTACACATCCTCGAGCAGCTTTCCATTAAGGAAAGCGGTTTTGACATCCATCTGCCATACCTCATAGTCATACCATGCGGCCAGCAGTATCCTGATGGATTTGAGCATGGCTACTGGTGAGAAAGTTTCATCATAGTCTATTCCATGGACTTGTCTAAAACCTTTCGCAACCAGACGCCCCTTGAAGGTATTATCAGCTTTTAGCTTATAGCACCACTTGCAACCTATTACCTTAGCACCCGGAGGTGGATCAACCAAGTTCCAAACTTGATTATCGTACATAGATTGCATTTCTGCCTCAATGGCTTTACACCAATTTGCAGACTGCGGGCTAGCAATAGCCTCCTGGTAGGTTTTGGGTTCTTCCTCATCCCAGATGAGAAGAGTTTGATCATCGGTGACAAGGAAACCATACCTCTCCGGTTCCCGACGATCCCTACCAGACCTTCTAGGTTCTTGTGTGGCCTGGGTCGGTGCTTCCACTTGTGGAAGCTCCACCTGGGCCTCCGAGTTATCCTCTTCAGGAGCTTGTGGACCTTGAACTTCCCTGAGTTCAATGTTGCTCCCACTATCTTTCTTGGAAAGGAACTCCTTTTCCAGAAAGACCCCCTTCCTTGCCACGAACACCTTGTTCTCGGCGGGGTTGTAGAAGTAATACCCTTTGGTTTCCCTACGGTAGCCCACAAACAGGCATTTATCGGTTTTGTGCTCCAGCTTGCCACTAGTCAATTTCTTGACATGTGCTTCGCATCCCCAAATCCTTAGGAAAGACACATTGGGCTCCTTGCCCGTCCACATCTGGTATGGGGTCTTTTCTACAGCCTTAGTCGGAGTATTGTTTAAGATGAGAGATGCTGTCTCGAGGGCGTGTCCCCAGAAACTAATTGGGAGAGATGCTTGACTCATCATTGAATGGACCATGTCCAATAGGGTCCTATTCCTCCGTTCGGACATCCCATTCCATTGTGGTGTTCCGGGAGGAGTGAGCTGTGGAACTATTTCATGCTCTCTCAAGTATGAGTCAAACTCTAGGCTCATATACTCACCACCTCAGTCCGACCGAAGGGTTTTGATGTTCCTGCCTAGCTGGTTCTATACCTCGTTCCGAAATTCCTTGAACCTATCAAGGGTCTCGGACTTGTGTTTCATCAGATAGACATAGCCATATCTGCTGAAATCATCCGTGAACGTGACGAAGTACAGATGCCCACCTCTGGTCGCTGCGCTCATAGGCCCACATACATCTGAATGTATTAGGTCCAATAAGCCAGTGGCCCTTTCAGCCTTCTTGCTAAAAGGCGCCTTCGTCATCTTGCCTCTTAAACATGATTCGTATGTATCAATTGACTCCAAGTCAAATGACCCTAGGACTCCAGCTTTGTGAAGCCTAGCTATGCGCTTCTTGTTTATATGGCCAAGACGGCAATGCCATAGGTAGACAGGATTAAGTTCGTTAGGCTTAACCCTTTTCGTGTTTATGTTATAGATATGATTGGTTTCATTTAAGTCCAGGATATATAGGCCATTATTTAATAGAGCATCTCCATAAAATAATCCCTCTCTAGATATAGAAATTTGACCATTTGAAATAGTGAAAATAAATCCAGAAATATCCAACATTGATACAGAGATAATATTCCTGCACATGGCAGGTACAAAGTAACAATGTTCTAAAATCAAAACCAATCCGCTGGGCATCATTAGGTGGTATTCGCCGATCTCTATGGCAGCAACCCTTGCTCCATTCCTGACTCGCAGGTCCACCTCTCCTGACCCCAGCAACCTTCTGTTCTTAAGTCCCTGCACATTGCAACAAATGTGAGAACCACATCCAGTATCCAATACCCAGGATGTTGAAACAGTAAGGTCAATATCTATAACATAAATACCTGAAGAGGATGCACCTTGGCCCCTTCTTTGCTCTCCCATCAGCCTGGGACACGATCTCTTCCAATGACCCGCCTGTCTACACCCGAAACAGACATCATCAGGACCTGCCTTCTGCTGGGCCTTGGGTTGGGCCTTGGCCTTCTTGGCTTTGGCCTTTTTGGCCTTGGCCTTGGCCTTTTCCTTGGCCTTACCCTTAGCAAGAGGAGGGTTCCCCTTGTTAACCAGCAGCACCGGCGGAGTCTTCTTGATCGACTACTCAGTAAGCTTAAGCATCCCATGCAGCTCACTGACAGTGCGGTTCATCCCTTGCATATTGTAGTTGAGGATGAACTGATCATAAGAATCCGGCAAGGACGCGAGGATTGTGTCCACCGCCAGCTCTTGAAAGATAGGCGATCCGAGACGGGCCAAAGTATCCAAATAGCCCTTCATCTTGAGCACGTGTGCACTCACAGATGTCCCAGCCCCCATCTTACAAGAGTGGAATGCCTTATTGGTCAGGTACCTTTCCTAACGAGCTTGCTCTTGAAACATCTCGTTAAGAGTTGTTATCATAGCATAGGCTTGGTGGTCCATAAACTGTTTTTGCAGTTCAGGGACCGTACAGGCCGACATAAGGCATGTCACATCCCGGTTGTCCTTGATGTGCGCCTCGTATTCCTCCAGCTGGGCAGCCGGTGGATTACGTCCTTGAGGCGCAGCCAGCACAGGCCTCTCCAGTACATACTCTTTTGACTCTTATCTTAGAACTATCCTTAAGTTCCTAGACCAGTCTAAAAAGTTAGGACCGGAAAGCTTGTCCTTTTCAAGAATAGATCGCAGTGATAAGGTATTTGTGTTTGCCATTTGGGTGTTTCTACACAAAAAAACATTTAGAGTGTTAATAAAGGGCTTTGCATTGTTGTTCCCATATAAAATTAATAATGAATCAAGTTATTAATTTAAACCGAGTTGTTGGGCTCATGGGCCGAGATCCATATTTCATTAAGATATAGCCAAACGAGGGTTTGGTACAACTACACCTTAACTATTTAGGTAGGAACGCCGTCCAATCCCAACCTAGGGACTCTCGGTTTGATGGGCTTGTTGGCACTTACCCATCTGTGCTTGGGGCCAGGAGAATCCTACTACCTATGCTAAGTCAAAACCTCCATCCAAGTGTTAGA
Organism: Euphorbia tirucalli; assembly: GCA_039660915.1. Classification (NCBI taxonomy): domain Eukaryota; kingdom Viridiplantae; phylum Streptophyta; class Magnoliopsida; order Malpighiales; family Euphorbiaceae; genus Euphorbia; species Euphorbia tirucalli. The sequence continues at coordinate 53,729,781 of CM077639.1, read as the reverse complement.
GTATCCCATACTCTAACCCAATACAAAGTGACAATACTCCAGTGCATCCTGCGAGGGCATGGTCTACAACTGGCCTATTCCCACTTCGATTCGGTTTTGAATGAGGGAAGCACTTTTAAGCAACTTAGTAATTCCATTTGGTTATTAGATTCAATTATAACGGCTTACATACATAAAGCGGGTGAATGAGCTATTGGAACATACATTCATACATGCAAATGAATATAAAACATGATTAAATAAAATTAAAATGGACTGCTATGGGCCTATATTACATCCTAATATTATTCTAGTAAACCTATACTAGAAATAGATATTAGGCGGGCCTTCATCTTCTCCTTCTAGGCTTGCACCTCTAATTGGGCTTGCACCTCCATTTGGGCTCACCACTCCATGGGCTTCTTCTTTTACAAATTTTATAATATTTAATTTAAATAAAATAAAATTACATTAAAAAGAAAAACGACACGCATGCCGTATTTACCCAAAAATAAAAATTACAACCCATCTTGTTCAAGGCCCAATAGCATCCAATCATACATTCATTCAACCATTCATATGCATCCAATACATACAATTCAAAAGCATGTCATAATGCATGATTTAAGCCCATTTAAATTATGTCTAAGCCATTATTAGGAAATCGCCAATTTTGGCCCACCATGGTTCTAACCCTTAACGGGCTTTGGGCCTCCAGCCCAGGCAGTCCAACTGCTCCCACTGGAATTGGGAAACCATGGGTCCAATTTAGCTGTCCAAGTAATTGTGCCAAAATTACCCTAACCAATTTCCATTAACCATATTAATTTCCAAATTAATATCACATGAACGAAATTAAATCATCCAAGAAACCATGCGCATTTAAACTTCACAAATTTAAACACACGAATTTTAAAACCAATTAAAATTTCAAAACTGGGCCCCGGACCCAAAAACCCGTAAAATCCAAAATTACTGGGCCTGGCCCGCTGCTGCCGCCCAGCGGTAGCTGCTAGCGCAATAGCAGGCAGCGGCTGATGCGCCTCCTGCCGCCGGCAGCCCCGCACCCCGGGAGGCAGATTTTTTTTTTTTTTTAAACAGAATTAAAATAAAAAAATTATCCATCCATCATCCAAAGCAATTTACCAAGAATTCCAATAATACACAATAAAATTAAACTAACATAAACCTATATGCAAATTTAATTTTCATTGTATAAAACATATGGGAAAAAATCATAAAACCCATACAATGAATCCCAATAAAAAACATCCAATTTCAAAATAGGGATTCAACCAAATTAATCAATTTCCACGGATCAAAAGCCTGCTCTGATACCACTGTTGGGATTTTTCACCGGAAATCACCCGATAAAAGCGGAAGAACGCGGTGATTTCCTCAAATCCAGTCCCAGGAGCAATTGAGATGGAAATTGAAAAACTTAAAATTAAATAGAAAGGGATTAATTTTCTTACCAGAAAATCTCTTTCTAGAGATGGATGAAGACTGCAGAAACCAAAGCAGATTTCCTCCTCGATTTCGTACACGAACGCCTAACGAATGCAACCCGTGCTAGCGTTGGAAAAACGAAACAATGGAGAGGAGAGGGCTAGAGAATTTTGGCTACTTGGTGTGCTAGGGTTCATTGGCCGAAATTTCACCCTAGGTTTTATACCTAGGGTGGCCGAATTCCCCTAGGGGAATTCAGGCCCAAGCTGGCTCCATTCCATTCTGTGCGGGCTTCCATGTTTTAATTTAGACCCAGCCTAATTTTAATTATTCTGGTTTAAATTAATTTCAAGCCCAATTTTAATATACCCATGTATTTAATATATTACTCCAAGTAATATATTATTTACATCTAAATTAAAATTAGTTTGACAATTAATTTAATCCATCAAATTAAAATTAAATCTACACAAAATAAAATCATATGTAAACCCATACATATGAATATTTCCACCTAGGAAATAATTTCATAATTAATCTTATTAATTATGAAGAGCCAATGGAATATATTAATTTTATTATTATGACCAATCCAATTGATCTTTATAATATAATTAATATATACACACTTCTCCCTCCATAGTGTATACTCCAGGTATACATGTGATTCCTTAAGTCTGCATTCAGTCGTTCTATGTGTACGATCCCGTGGGCCCATCTTTATGTTGGTAGTGGGCCTATGGCCCACAGACTGCAGTTGGGCTCTAGCAAGCCACTGCAGCCCCCAATTAAGATGGAGATGGCAGTCTAACTGATATCATAACCCTGTAGTTTAAACTTGTACATCCCATGTCATTGATATCGGTGTCCAACACAGAGGCATGGATTGATCACCCTCTTTTGTGTCCGGACATTAACTTGAATGTACTGATGCTCACAAACAAGTTCCAACTTGTTTGGGTGTGGCCACACTCTTATCAGTCACATTCATCAAGTGGCCGGTGATATCTTCTCAGTGGGTTACTGAGTGACAAATCCCTTCTGCATATCCATAGTATTACCATGTTCAGTGGCATACCCCGAAAGCACCCATACTTGGCACCCTATTACAGGCCCTTTAGGCGTACCCCTAAGTATGCGACTTCACATGTAATACCATCATATGGTCAGGTCAAAGGATCCATACAAGTACTACTCGAGAATCCATTGTGATACCATACCATGTGGATTACTCGTTTAGTGGATCTATCCAATACCATGCTTCCAGGCATGTACCCATTAACTTGGTTGACATTCCATGTCCAATGACCGGTAAGACACCGCCATACAACCAGGTTAATGATAGTCTATTGTTCCATTCATTCCCACGACTGGAACAGACTACGGATTTATTTATGGTCATATCGTTTACCCTATCCATGGTCTTACTGCCAAGTGCATGACACTTGTCATCATGGATATAGATATGTCCATTAGATACTTCATTTAATATATTGCACAAGATAGATATAATAAATGAATTGATGCCTTTATTAATAACACAAATGAGTACAACACATAAATCCAATAAATGTATAGTACAAATACAAGGACCAATGCCTCGGGACTAGGGCATTTCCAACACTGCCCAGCAGCAATCCACTGTTGAGGCAGCAGGCAGCGGCTGCTGCCGCTGTTTCCGCCGCGTGCGGCGGCCGTGATTTTAAATTCCAAAAAAAAAAAAAATTGTAGCCAATAAACATGTAATTCACCAAGAAATACAACCATCCAACAAAATTAAATAAACATAAATCTATATGCAAATTTAATTTCAATTGAAAAATCCAAAGGGGAAAATTACAGACCCCAATCGAAGAATCCCAAATTAAAATCTCTAATTTCAAAACCAATGGATTCAATCCAATTTAACAATTTTCATGGATCAAAAGCCCACTCTAATACCACTGTTGGGATTTTCACCAGAAATCATCCGAATAAATGCGGAAGATCGCGACAATTTCCTGAAATCCGTTCCCAGGAGCAATTGAGATGAAAATTGTAAAATCAAAAATTTAACAAGAAAAGATTCAACTCTTACCAGGAGTATCTCTTCAAGAGATGGCTGCAGAAATCAAAGCAGATTCCCTCCGCGTTCACGTACACGAACGACTCTAGAACACAACCCGTGGTAGCGTTGGAATCGAAGAATTTTGGGAGAGATGGAGGCTGCAATTTTCGGTTGGTGTGTCACTAGTTGTTAGCCGAATTCTACCCTAGGTATTTTACCTAGGGTGGGCTGAAATTCTCCTTGCAATTTCTGCCCAATTCCATCTTTTATTTTATGTGGGCTTTTCTCCATTTAAAACCCATGCCAATATTAATTCCTTAGGCCCAATTAATTATCAAACCCATAATATATCCTCAAATTCTATTTAACTTGTATCCATAATATATTATTCTAAATAATATATTTGATACAATTAAATTAAAACTTAATTTGATCAATTAATTATACCATGGAATTAATTTTGATATCCATAAAATATAGATACATGTAAACCTATACATGTGAAAATATTTCCACCTAGAAAATAATCCCATAATTTAATTTAATTAATGATCCTGTGGGCCCATCTTTATGTTGGCAGTAGGCCTATGGCCCACAGACTGCAGGCGGGCTCTAGCAAGCCACTGCAGCCCCCAATTAAGATGGAGATGGCAGTCCAACTGAAATCATAACCCTGTAGTTTGAACTTGTATATCCCATGTCATTGATATCGGTGTCCAACACAGACGTATGGATTGATCTGTTGGGATTTTTCACCGGAAATCACCCGATAAAAGCGGAAGGACGCGGTGATTTCCTCAAATCCAGTCCCAGGAGCAATTGAAGTGGAAATTGAAAAACTTAAAATTAAATAGAAAGAGATTAAAATTTCATACCAGAAAAATCTCTTTCAGAGATGGATGATAACTGCAGAACTCAATTTAGAATTCCTCCACTCTCACGTACACGAACGCTTGGCAAATGCAACCCGTGCTAGCGTCGGAAAAACCAAAACCAATGGAGAGGGGAGCTAGGAAATTTCGGCTAGGTATGTTTTTTCTAGAGTGGCAGAAATTTCTAACCCTAGGTATTTATACCTAGGGTTGGCCGAATTCCCTTAGGGGAATTCAGGCCCATCTTGGCTCCTTTCTATTTTGTGCGGGCTTCCATGTTTTAATTTAGGCCCAGTCTAATTTTAATTATTCTGGTTTAAATTAATTTCAAGCCCAATTTTAATATACCCATGTATTTAATACATTACTCCAAGTAATATATTATTTACATCTAAATTAAAATTAGTTTGACATTTAATTTAATCCATCAAATTAAAATTAACTCAACACAAAATAAAATCATATGTAAACCTATACATATGAATATTTCCACCTAGGAAATAATTTCATAATTAATCCAATTAATTATGAAGAGCCAATTGAATATATTAATTTTGTTATTATGACCAATCCAATTGATCTTTATAATATAATTAATATATACACACTTCTCCCTCCATGGTGTATACTCCAAGTATACATGTTATTCCTTAAGTCTGCATTCTATCGTTCTATGTGTACGATCCTGTGGGCCCATCTTTATGTTGGCAGCGGGCCTTTGGCCCGCAGACTGCAGTTGGGCTCTAGCAAGCCACTGCAGCCCCCAATTAAGATGGAGATGGCAGTCTAACTGATATCATAACCCTGTAGTTTAAACTTGTACATCCCATGTCATTGATATCGGTGTCCAACACAGAGGCATGGATTGATCACCCTCTTTCGTGTCCGGACATTAACTTGATCCCGAATGTACTGATTCTCACAAACAAGTTCCAACTTGTTTGGGTGTGGCCACACTCTTATCAGTCACATTCATCAAGTGGCCGGTGATATCTTCTCAGTTGGTTACTGAGTGACAAATCCCTTCTGCATATCCATAGTATTACCATGTTCAGTGACATACCCGAAAGCACCCATACTTGGCACCCTATTACAGGCCCTTTAGGCGTACCCCTAAGTATGCGACTTCACATGTAACACCATCATATGGTCAGGTCAAAGGATCCATACAAGTACTACACGAGAATCCATTGTGATACCATACCATGTGGATTTCTCGTTTAGTGGATCTATCCAGTACCACGCTCCCAGGCATGTACCCATTAACTTGGTTGACATTCCATGTCCAATGACCGGTAAGACACCGCCATACAACCAGGTTAATGATAGTCTGTTGTTCCATTCATTCCCATGACTGGAACAGACTACGGATCTATTTATGGTCATATCGTTAACCCTATCCATGGTCTTACTGCTAAGTGCATGACACTAGTCGTCATGGATATAGATATGTCCATTGGATACTTCATTTACTATACTGCACAAGATAAATATAACAAATGAATTGATGCCTTTATTAATGACACAAATGAGTACAACACATAAATCCAATAAATGTACAGTACAAATACAAGGACCAATGCCTCGGGACTAGGGCATTTCCAACATGATCACCCTCTTTTGTGTCCGGATATTTACTTGATCCTGAATGTACTGATGGTTACAAACAATTTCCAACTTGTTTAGGTGTGGCCACACTCTTATCAGTCACATTCATCAAGAGACCGGTGATATCTTCTCAGTGGACTACTGAGTGACATATCCCTTCTGCATATCCACAGCACTGCCATAGTTAGTGACATACCCGAAAGTACCCATACTTGGCACCCTATTACAGGCCCTTTAGGCGTACTCCTAAGTATGCGACTTCGCATGCAGCATCATCATATGGTCAGGTCAAAGGATCCATACAAGTACTACACGAGAATCACTTGTGATACTATACTATGTGGGTTTCTCGTTTGGTGGATCTATCCAGTATCATGCCCTTTTTGCATGAACCCATTAACTTGGTTGACATGATGCCCAATGACCTGTAAGACACCGTCATATAACCAGGTTAATGATAGTCTCTAGTTCCATTCATTCTCATGACTAAAACAGACTACAGATCTTTTTATGGTCATATCGTTTTCCCTATCCATGGTCTTACTGCCAAGTGCATGACACTTGTCAACATGGATATGGATATGTTCATTGGATACTTCATTTAAAATACTGCACAAGATATATATAATAAATGAATTAATGCCTCTATTAATGACATAAAATATGCATAATACATGAATCTAATAAATGTACAATACAAAAAACAAGGTCCAATACCTTGGGATTGGGGCATATCCAACAATAATCTCCTCATCTGAAATACACATTCTATGCCATGTAAGATTTAGGAGGTAAATTGGTTCGGTTTTGTTAAATTGGGGGGATACATTGGATTTTATACAAGTTAAAAGGGTCAGTAAACGTTTAGTGCCAAGTACGGGAGAAATGATGGACTTGAGCATGGCTACTGGTGAGAAAGTTTCATCATAGTCTATCCCATGGACTTGTCTGAAACCTTTCGCAACCAGACGCCCCTTGAAGGTGTTATCAGCTTTTAGCATATAGCACCACTTGCAACCTATTACCTTAGCACCCGGAGGTGGATCAACCAAGTTCCAAACTTGATTATCGTACATAGATTGCATTTCTGCCTCCATGGCTTTACGCCAATTCGCAGACTGTGGGCTAGCCATAGCCTCTTGGTAGGTTTTGGGTTCTTCTTCATCCCAGATGAGAAGAGTTTGATCATCGGTGACGAGGAAACCATACCTCTCCGGTTCCCGACGATCCTTACCAGACCTTCTAGGTTCTTGTGTGGCCTGGGTCGGTGCCTCCACTTGTGGAAGCTCCACCTGGGCCTCCGAGTTATCCTCTTCAGGAGCTTGTGGACCTTGAACTTCCCTGAGTTCAATGTTGCTCCCACTATCTTTCTTGGAAAGGAACTCCTTTTCCAGAAAGACCCCCTTCCTTGCCACGAACACCTTGTTCTCGGCGGGGTTGTAGAAGTAATACCCTTTGGTTTCCCTAGGGTAGCCCACAAACAGGCATTTATCGGTTTTGGGCTCCAGCTTGCCACTAGTCAATTTCTTGACATGTGCCTCGCATCCCCAAATCCTTAGGAAAGACACATTGGGCTCCTTGCCCGTCCATATCTGATATGGGGTCTTTTCCACTGCCTTAGTCGGAGTATTGTTTAATATGAGAGCTGCTGTCTCGAGGGCGTGTCCCCAGAAGCTAATTGGGAGAGATGTTTGGCTCATCATTGAGCGGACCATGTCCAACAAGGTCCTATTCCTCCGTTCGGACACCCCATTCCATTGTGGTGTTCCGGGAGGAGTGAGCTGTGGAACTATTCCATGCTCTCTCAGGTATGAGTCAAACTCCAGGCTCATATACTCACCGCCTCGGTCCGACCGAAGGGCTTTGATATTCCTGCCTAGCTGGTTCTGTACCTCGTTCCTAAATTCCTTGAACCTATCAAGGGTCTCGGACTTGTGTTTCATCAGATAGACATAGCCATATCTGCTGAAATCATCCGTGAACGTGACAAAGTACAGATGCCCACCTCTGGTCGCTGCGCTCATAGGCCCACATACATCTGAATGTATTAGGTCCAACAAGCCAGTGGCCCTTTCAGCCCTTTTGTTAAAAGGTGCCTTTGTCATCTTGCCTCTTAAACATGATTCATATGTATCAATTGACTCCAAGTCAAATGACCCTAGGACTCCAGCTTTGTGAAGCCTAGCTATGCGCTTCTCGTTTATATGGCCAAGACGACAATGCCATAGGTAGACTGGATTAAGTTCGTTAGGCTTAACCCTTTTCGTGTTTATGTTATAGATGTGATTGGTTTCATTTAAGTCCAGGACATACATGCCATTATTTAACAGAGCATCTCCATAAAATAATCCCTCTCTAGATATAGAAATACGACCATTTATAATAGAAAATTCAAATCCAGAAATGTCCAACATTGATACAGAAATAATATTCCTGCACATAGCAGGTACAAAGTAACAATGTTCTAAAATTAAAACCAATCCGCTGGGCATCATTAGGTGGTATTCGCCGATCTCTATGGCAGCAACCCTTGCTCCATTCCCGACCCGCAAGTCCACCTCTCCCGACCCCAGCAACCTTCTGTTCTTAAGTCCCTGCACATTGCAACAAATGTGAGAACCACATCCAGTATCCAATACCCAGGATGTTGAAACAGTAAGGTTAATATCTATAACATAAATACCTGAAGAGGACGCACCTTGGCCCCTTCTCTGCTCTCCCATCAGCTTAGGACACGATCTCTTCCAATGGCCCGCCTGTCTGCACCCGAAACAGACGTCCTCAGGACCTGCCTTTTGCTGGCCTTTGGGTTGGGCCTTGGCCTTCTTGGCTTTGGCCTTTTTGGCCTTAGCCTTGGCCTTTTCCTTGGCCTTACCCTTAGCAAGAGGAGCGTTCCCCTTGTTAACCAGCAGCACCGGTGGAGTCTTCTTGATCGACTGCTCAGTAAGCTTCAGCATCCCATGCAGCTCACTGACAGTGCGGTTCATCTCTTGCATATTGTAGTTAAGGATGAATTGATCATAAGAATCCGGCAAGGACGCGAGGATTGTGTCCACCGCCAACTCTTGAGAGATAGGCGATCCGAGACGGGCCAAAGTATCCAAGTAGCCCTTCATCTTGAGCACGTGTGCACTCACAGATGTCCCGGCCCCCATCTTACAATAGTGGAATGCCTTATTGGTCAGGTACCTTTCCTGACGAGCTTGCTCTTGAAACATCTCATTGAGAGTTGTTATCATAGCATAGGCTTGGTGGTCCATAAACTGCTTTTGCAATTCGGGGACCATGCAAGCCAACATAAGGCACGTCACATCCCGGTTGTCCTTGACGTGCGCCTCGTATTCCGCCAGCTGTGCAGCTGTTGGATTACGTCCCTGAGGCGCAGCCGGCACAGGCCTTTCCAGCACATACTCTTTTGACTCTTGTCTTAGAACTATCCTCAAGTTCCTAGACCAGTCTAAAAAGTTAGGACCGGAAAGCTTGTCCTTCTCAAGAATCGATCGCAGTGATAAGGTATTAGTGTTTGCCATTTGGGTGTTTCTACACAGAAAAACATTTAGAGTGTTAATAAAGGGCTTTACTTTGTGGTTCCCATATAAAATTAATAATGAATCAAGTTATTAATTTAACCGAGTTGTTGGGCTCATGGGCCGAGATCCATATTTCATTAAGATATAGCCAAACGAGGGTTTGGTACAACTACACCTTAACTATTTAGGTAGGAACGCCGTCCAATCCCAACCTAGGGACTCTCGGTTTGATGGGCTTGTTGGCACTTACCCATCTGTGCTTAGGGCCAGGAGAATCCTACTACCCATGCTAAGTCAAAACCTCCATCCAAGTGTTAGAGTATCCCATACTCTAACCCAATACAAAGTGACAATACTCCAGTGCATCCTGCGAGGGCATGGTCTACAACTGGCCTATTCCCACTTCGATTCGGTTTTGAATGAGGGAAGCACTTTTAAGCGACTTAGTAATTTCCATTTGGTTATTAGATTCAATTATAATGGCTTACATACATAAAGCGGGTGAATGAGCTATATGTAACATACATTCATACATGCAAAAGAATATATAAAATGATTAAATAAAATAAAAATGGACTGCTATGGGCCTATGTTACATCCTAATATAATTCTAGTAAACCTATACTAGAAATACATATTAGGTGGGCCTCCATCTTCTCCTTCTGGGCTGGCAACTCCATTTGGGCTTGCACCTCCATTTGGGCTCACCACTCCATGGGCTTCTTCTTTTACAGATTTTATAATATTTAATTTAAATAAAATAAAATTACATTAAAAGAAAACGACACGCAGGCCGTATTTACCCAAAACAGAAATACAACCCAACTCGTAAAAGGCCCAATAGCATCCAATCATACATTCATTCAACCATTCATATGCATCCAATACATACAATTCAAAAGCATGTCAAAATGCATGATTTAAGCCCATTTAAATTATGTCAAAGCCATTATTAGGAAATCGCCAAATTTTGGCCCACCATGGTTCTAACCCTTAACGGGCTTTGGGCCTCCAGCCCAAGCAGTCCAACTGCTCCCACTGGAATTAGGAAACCATGGGTCCAATTTAGCCGTCCGAGTAATTGTGCCAAAATTACCCGAACCAATTTCCATTAACCATATTAATTTCCAAAACTAATATCACATGAACGAAATTAAATCATCCAAGAAACCATACGCATTTAAATTACATAAATTTAAACACACGAATTTTAAAACCAATTAAAATTCCAAAATGGGCCCCGGACCCAAATACCCGCAAAATCCAAAACACTGGGCCCGGCCCGCTGCAGCTAGGGCAACAGAGTTGCCCTAGCAGCAGCAGCCACTGCCCAGCAGTGGCTGCCGCCTGCAGCGGCACTGCCGCTGTGCAGTGGCCGCCCAGCGGCCACTGCCCAGCAGCAGCGCGCTGCTGCTGGAACCAGCGGCAGCAGCCGCGCCTCCCGCCGCGTGCAGCGGCGCCCCCGGGAGGCCGATTTTTTTTTTTTTTTTAAAACAGAATAAAATTAAATAAAACCAATCAATCACCATCCATAGCAATTCACCAAGAATCACAAAATACACAATAAAATTAAACTAACATAAACCTATATGCAAATTTAATTTTCATTGCATAAAACATATGGGAAAAATCATAAAACCCATACCAAGAATCCCAATCAAAAACATCCAATTTCAAAACAGGGATTCAACCAAATTAATCAATTTCCACGGATCAAAAGCCCGCTCTGATACCACTGTTGGGATTTTTCACCGGAAATCACCCGATAAAAGCGGAAGGACGTGGTGATTTCCTCAAATCCAGTCCCAGGAGCAATTGAAGTGGAAATTGAAAAACTTAAAATTAAATAGAAAGAGATTAAAATTTCATACCAGAAAAATCTCTTTCAGAGATGGATGATGACTGCAGAACTCAATTTAGAATTCCTCCACTCTCACGTACACGAACGCTTGGCAAATGCAACCCGTGCTAGCGTCGGAAAAACCAAAACCAATATAGAGGGGAGCTAGGAAATTTCGGCTAGGTATGTTTTCTCTAGAGTGGCCGAAATTTCTAACCCTAGGTATTTATACCTAGGGTTGGCCGAATTCCCTTAGGGGAATTCAGGCCCATCTTGGCTCCTTTCTATTTTGTGCGGGCTTCCATGTTTTAATTTAGGCCCAGTCTAATTTTAATTATTCTGGTTTAAATTAATTTCAAGCCCAATTTTAATATACCCATGTATTTAATACATTACTCCAAGTAATATATTATTTACATCTAAATTAAAATTAGTTTGACATTTAATTTAATCCATCAAATTAAAATTAACTCAACACAAAATAAAATCATATGTAAACCTATATATATGAATATTTCCACCTAGGAAATAATTTCATAATTAATCCAATTAATTATGAAGAGCCAATTGAATATATTAATTTTATTATTATGACCAATCCAATTGATCTTTATAATATAATTAATATATACACACTTCTCCCTCCATGGTGTATACTCCAAGTATACATGTTATTCCTTAAGTCTGCATTCTATCGTTCTATGTGTACGATCCTGTGGGCCCATCTTTATGTTGGCAGCGGGCCTTTGGCCCGCAGACTGCAGTTGGGCTCTAGCAAGCCACTGCAGCCCCTAATTAAGATGGAGATGGCAGTCTAACTGATATCATAACCCTGTAGTTTAAACTTGTACATCCCATGTCATTGATATCGGTGTCCAACACAGAGGCATGGATTGATCACCCTCTTTCGTGTCCGGACATTAACTTGATCCCGAATGTACTGATTCTCACAAACAAGTTCCAACTTGTTTGGGTGTGGCCACACTCTTATCAGTCACATTCATCAAGTGGCCGGTGATATCTTCTCAGTTGGTTACTGAGTGACAAATCCCTTCTGCATATCCATAGTATTACCATGTTCAGTGACATACCCGAAAGCACCCATACTTGGCACCCTATTACAGGCCCTTTAGGCGTACCCCTAAGTATGCGACTTCACATGTAACACCATCATATGGTCAGGTCAAAGGATCCATACAAGTACTACACGAGAATCCATTGTGATACCATACCATGTGGATTTCTCGTTTAGTGGATCTATCCAGTACCACGCTCCCAGGCATGTACCCATTAACTTGGTTGACATTCCATGTCCAATGACCGGTAAGACACCGCCATACAACCAGGTTAATGATAGTCTGTTGTTCCATTCATTCCCATGACTGGAACAGACTACGGATCTATTTATGGTCATATCGTTAACCCTATCCATGGTCTTACTGCTAAGTGCATGACACTAGTCGTCATGGATATAGATATGTCCATTGGATACTTCATTTACTATACTGCACAAGATAAATATAACAAATGAATTGATGCCTTTATTAATGACACAAATGAGTACAACACATAAATCCAATAAATGTACAGTACAAATACAAGGACCAATGCCTCGGGACTAGGGCATTTCCAACATGATCACCCTCTTTTGTGTCCGGATATTTACTTGATCCTGAATGTACTGATGGTTACAAACAATTTCCAACTTGTTTAGGTGTGGCCACACTCTTATCAGTCACATTCATCAAGAGGCCGGTGATATCTTCTCAGTGGACTACTGAGTGACATATCCCTTCTGCATATCCACAGCACTGCCATAGTTAGTGACATACCCGAAAGTACCCATACTTGGCACCCTATTACAGGCCCTTTAGGCGTACTCCTAAGTATGCGACTTCGCATGCAGCACCATCATATGGTCAGGTCAAAGGATCCATACAAGTACTACACGAGAATCACTTGTGATACTATACTATGTGGGTTTCTCGTTTGGTGGATCTATCCAGTATCATGCCCTTTTTGCATGAACCCATTAACTTGGTTGACATGATGCCCAATGACCTGTAAGACACCGTCATACAACCAGGTTAATGATAGTCTCTAGTTCCATTCATTCTCATGACTAAAACAGACTACAGATCTCTTTATGGTCATATCGTTTTCCCTATCCATGGTCTTACTGCCAAGTACATGACACTTGTCAACATGGATATGGATATGTTCATTGGATACTTCATTTAAAATACTGCACAAGATATATATAATAAATGAATTAATGCCTCTATTAATGACATAAAATATGCATAATACATGAATCTAATAAATGTACAATACAAAAAACAAGGTCCAATACCTTGGGATTGGGGCATATCCAACAATAATCTCCTCATCTGAAACACACATTCTATGCCACGTAAGATTTAGGAGGTAAATTGGTTCGGTTTTGTTAAATTGAGGGGATACATTGGATTTTATACAAGTTAAAAGGGTCAGTAAACGTTTAGTGCCAAGTACGGGAGAAATGATGTATTCGACCTAAAAAAACAATCATATTCTCATTTGAGAAGCTTCTTGACCGAATATTTTACTTTTTAATAATGTTATTTGTTTATGAGATCTTCGCTCTTAAACATTTATTTTTCCTATATACAAATAATAATGTTATTTGGAAACTTAAAAATTTTAAAAGTACAAGAAATACAAGCTTTGTTTATTGTTTTTTATTATTTTCCTCTGATAATGACCAAAATCCGTAGCAAATAATAATAAGAAAAAAAAAACAACTCACTCTTCTTGGTTGCTCTGATCGGCCAAGCCTCACCTTTAGCTCTTTTTTCCGACTCTGTTCTGCAATTCCGAAATCTTCGCTGTCTTCTGCTCTGCGCGATTCCAAACCCTATCAATCTCATCTGTTCCATTCTTTCATTAGCTATCTCTTCGTCAATTCCAATTCCAATCCCAATCCCAATCCCAATCCCAATCCCGATCCAATATCCATTCTTCTTCTTTCTGCTGTTGACCATTGTCTACAATGGCTGACGGGAAGCTTCACCTGCCTGCCGATCTCCTCTCCTCCAACACCAATGGTATTTAATAGATTTGTTGCTTAGTTGTTGTTTATTCATTCTTCTTTTTCTTGCATTTCCTTCTCTTCAATTGTTACATGTTCCTGATCTATTTATCTTAATCTCAATCTGTATTTTATCATTTACATTTATTTCTACATCCTTAGTTTTTTTTTTCATTGTTAATGTGCATTCAATTTCGTTTCTGTTTTGGGGTTTTCGGTTTTCATGTTTTCGTTACCCCATTTTAATCTCTTTGGTGATCTTTTTTCCTTTTTTTTGTACGCTTTTGTTTTCTTTTACTCTCTTTTTTTTTTCTTAGGATTTCTCCAAAATATTTTCGTTGTTATTTTGAATCAACAATTTCTGTATTTATTATTTTAGCTAGTTTTTGTTGTTTTGGATAGAATTGCAATAAAAAGCTCAAGTTGTGCCTGGTACAATAATACGGTAAGTTCTGCAAAGCAATATCGTAATTGATTGTCGCTGATAAGAAGCAAATAGCAAGCAAGCGAGAATTGACTGGTCACCGGACATCGCTGCTTATTTTAACCAGAAACCACCTTCATCTTCTGACTGAAGGAAAGTGGAGAATCAAACACTCACAGTAGAATTTGCCTTGACATGGACAATAAAAACGTTATCGTCTGTGACAATGGCACCGGGGTATGCTCCTTCCTTTCTATGTATTCTTCATTTTTTACTCCATTTCTCTCGATTTTCTGCAAAATTATTCTCTCTTTTTCTGCATATTATTTGGGATCTGATCCAGCTCTTGAAATATGTTTCTGATCAAGGCAGCCTTTAATTAGTGCAGATTAAGCTTAGGTTTAGGATAGCATCTACTTAGTTAATTTTCTCGCATGCATCTGTTATAATCTGTTCTTTTTTCTTTTTGAATAGTCCTGTATAATTGCTTTTGTTTTCCATTGTCTCTTTTATTGGATTGAAGTGTTAATCCACCTTTTCAATTTACGGAACTTTGATGATCGCAAATGCTCAAGGATTACGGAAACTTTGCAATTTGAATTTTAGCTGGGTGATTAAAAGACACCAAAGAGAAATGGTCACCATTCTTGCAAAAAAGTTGGTTGCACGGTTGCAAGTTTGAGAAAAAATGATGGCTAATGTAGTTTGATATTTTGGTGTGTCTAATGTGGCTATATGCCTAATTGGTGGACTTGCATATATTTTTAATGTAAAACAGATGGAAATACCTTGTATAGTTTTTTACCTCCGGTAGAGGGAAAAGGGGGACGGGGGAGACCACATTTTTCAACTGCTTCATTTTTATAATGACATCTTTGGCTTATGTAACTTAATTTCCTAATTGCAGTATGTCAAGTGTGGATTTGCTGGAGAAAATTTTCCTACTTCTGTATTCCCTTGTGTGGTTGGAAGACCTATGCTCCGTTATGAAGAATCACTAGTTGAAGAACAATTGACGGTGAAAATATTCAATTGAACCTTCACTATGTTGTGCATTAGCATTTTTTTTTTTTTGTTTTCTCTGTGTCTCCTTTTTTGGCTGAGAAGTGTACATTAATTTCTATAACATCTGATATGCTGTTTATTTTTTTTTTTAAATAGGATGTTGTTGTTGGAGATGCTTGTGCTAACTTGAGGCATCAACTTGATATATCGTATCCTGTTAACAATGGCATAATTCACAACTGGGATGACATGGGTCATGTGTGGGACCATGCATTCTTTGACAAACTTAAAGTAAAATTCTGGTGCTTCTTTTCTGTACAAACATATATGTCATTGTTCTGTTGCTTCCTCTTACCATAATTCATTAGATAATAATTAACTTTTTCCCTTCATTTTCTCTGAACAGATAGATCCAACGGAATGTAAGATTTTACTCACTGATCCACCTCTTAATCCCTCAAAGAATCGTGAGAAAATGGTTTGTGATTCGTCTTTGTTTTGTGCCATTGTGTTGTATATTGTTACATAATAATCTTATTATTTGTGTTTGACTTAGAATCGGTGATACAGGTGGAGACCATGTTTGAGAAATACAACTTTGCTGGTGTCTTCATTCAAATTCAAGCTGTTTTAACATTGTATGCCCAAGGTGCTTGTGAAGATTATTGAAGGCTTATACAAGTTTAGCAAATGCCTCTCATGGTGTGATGCAGTTTGAAAAATTGCATTTTGAATTTTTGATACTGATATCTGGACATGCATCATTAAAGACAGTTTAGTTATTGTTAATTTCTATTGATGCTGCTAGTCCTCCTCACATACAGTTCAAACTGTTATCTTCAATCCTCACAGGTTTACTTACAGGATTAGTTATTGACTCTGGAGATGGTGTCACTCATGTGGTAACTACTCGAGAAATATTCTTGCACTGTGTTTGAGAGTTTTCTAATCTGCTCTTTCAATTACCAATGAAAATTTCAAAGTTGCAACTGTAGCCATAATTTATTTAGAGAAAGGGCATTTATCTTTTCATAATGGTTCGTGACCTTAAATTGAGTATGGTGCCTTTTTCTTTTCTGTATATGCATATTGTTTCAAATATAAATTATAAATCGGTGACTTCTCTTCATAAAAATTGAGTCAGTGATTTAGCATCTTGGATGTGCCTGATCATGGTGTCTCTTGATTGTCCGGGTATGTAATGTAAATTTAACCCAAAAGAATGATCCACTTTTCCTCTTTCCAGGTTCCTGTTGTTGATGGCTACTCATTCCCCCATCTGACTAAGAGAATGAATGTTGCTGGTCGTCACATTACTTCTTATCTTGTTGATTTACTTTCTCGCAGAGGGTGAGGCCTCAATTTTCATGTATGATATACAAAATGCTAATTTTGTTCAAAAGATGATGCCTTTTTAAATTGGAGCAACACCATTCGCTGTAGGTATGCAATGAATAGGACTGCTGATTTTGAGACTGTTAGGGAAATCAAAGAGAAGCTTTGCTACATAAGGTGCGCCATCATTGCTATTCTGTAGTATTATGTTTCGGAAATTTGTTATATTTATGGTTGAATACTAAGTCCATTAATCTCCAGTTATGATTACAAAAGGGAGTATCAACTGGGACTTGAGACCACAATCCTCGTTAAGAATTACACTGTGAGTTGATTCTCTTTGTATTCTCACTACCTTTTTTGCTTTCTGCAAAAGTATTGGATTTGATTAGTTGTAAGCAATTATGTTTATAGATTATGTTTATAGGATTAACACCCATCTCACTTGCAACGAGAAGATCTCATCCATTAAGGACATGTTTACTGTGGGCATCACTGAATTGAGGATAGAAGAGGCATGAGTAGGAAGCTTAGTTTATAACCCATTTGCTTTTATGCTATATCTACTTGTTTCATCCTTTTTAAATATGTAGAAGTTTATTATGTTAATTAGAGTCCCAATAAACAGTTCTTTTGGCTCAAATAATCTGTGAATTGAATGTGATGCAATCTTGTAGTTAAGGTGGCACTCTAGTGTTTGGTTTGGTATTGTTTAATATAGTTTGTAAATAGCTGCAAACTCACTTATATAATAATCTGCTCACATATATTATACTAATCAGCTCCCAGATGGAAGGGTAATAAAAGTAGGCACTGAGAGGTTCCAAGCGCCTGAGGCTCTCTTCACACCAGTAAGCCTATAGCTCTCTTTTACTGTAAATTTCAAGTTTCTCCATATTTTTTTTTTCGCAGATAGTCTTCTTGCCAGCATTGAGCTTTTAAGCCCAATTAACATTTATTGCCTGGTGGGGGATTTTGAGTGTTATGAGGTGTTTCTTTTTGTAGGAACTTATCGATGTTGAAGGTGATGGGATGGCTGATATGGTTTTCCGGTGCATCCAGGAGATGGACATTGACAATCGAATGATGGTACTTGGACTATTTACTAATTCTATGCATCACTGTGAATAGTCGTGAATTTGAATTTAACCTTTCTAAAACCTTTTCTAGTAAGGATGTGAAAAATTTCTTTCAAAAAATGTTGCTTTATTTGTTTTGAGTTATGCATATCTCTGGGGGCTATTGTTTTTCACATTAGAACTAAACGTCTAAACCTGTCAGTGTTTTCTTATTCAGTTTCGTCTCCATCTCTTCTTGCACAATGATTGCTTTTGTCAAACTGTAAAAGTTGCACTTTAACTTCTAATTGGTTTTAGTTTTCCTCAATCACTGGGGCTCTGGGATGCATTTCGTCTTGTGACATTCTTGTTCAGAAACTCGTTCATGAGAGTGAACTACTATATTTTTGTTTATATATCCCTGGTGCATCACCATTTACCTTGTCATCTCTAGTACATCAGCATGTGGTACCTTGGTCCAGTTTAATTTCTCCATGAGTGAAGTGGTTAAGGGTAATGATTTTAGCTCTTTCTGCAGTGGCAATCACAGTCATTAAATATTGCCAGAATTCTGATCCTATGTGACTGGACAAGCTCTAGCTTGGAGGGTAGATAACTGTTTAGGCTCATGCCTGCCATTCTATCTATGCTCTCCACTATGAAATTCGCAATGCCAATCTGCTTCTAATTTTGCAGCTGTACCAGCATATAGTATTAAGTGGAGGGAGCACCATGTATCCAGGATTACCTAGTCGGTAATTTTCTAATTGCTTTTGGGCTGGTGGGCCTTTTATTTTCTTTGATAATGCTCTATTGATTTATATGCACTAAAGAAATTGTCATTGTATTTTCTGACTTAGAATGTGTACAGATCAGTTTTGCATATTGATATCTTGTTCTCTTGCAAGTTATGGCTTGGGACTTGTGGCAGCATTTTGTTTATGCCTTGATCCATTATTGTTAAGAAAATATACATGTGGCCAATTGGAAAGAGAATGCAACTAAACTGGTGAAATGTTTGTTTCTTACTTAATCTGCCTGCACAGTATATGCGTTCTTTTGGTTACTTGTGTGACTTCAATTGATTATTTAAATATTATCCGTAGATCTGGTTATGAACTGACGACCTATCTGGTTTGCTGAACTAGTGGCTTTGAACATTTCCTGTTGTTGCGTTCAACATTTTCTCTATTTTGTTCAGCTTGGAGAAAGAAATATCGGATCGCTATCTTGATGTTGTTCTTAAGGGAAATAAAGATGGGTTAAAGGTAAGATCCTACCCCCTGACACTGCTACTTATATGAGATGCATAAGTTCTAATAGAATATTTAGGAACAAGTTATAATTTTTCTTTTCTTGTACATAGTTGACGATGGCAAAAGTAACCTAGAAAATTGATTTCTTATACAGAGCAATTCAGCAATGGAGAGATTCCTTGCAATTCATTAGCTTACAATTTGTAACAGAAATTATAAATGTTATATATCTGTCAGTGATGATGAAAATAATCATGAGTTAGATTAATGCAGTTAAGATAAAGTTTGTAATGAAAATTGTGAAGATGCTAGATACAGATGGAAAATGATTATGCAACCACTTTTCATATTAAGTTTCATTTGATTCAAATGCTTTCTGCCTGTACCTACGGAAAAGATGAAATGAAGTGATTACGATGTATCTGTGGTGAACAGAAACTGCGACTACGGATTGAGGATCCACCACGAAGAAAGCATATGGTCTACCTAGGAGGTGCAGTTCTCGCTGGAATTATGAAGGTAGAAAGAACTTTTCTAACAGTTTCGTTGTGCTAATACGTGTGAAGTAATGCGTGTGTTTTCTTTTTTGGAAAACTATGCAGGATTCACCAGAATTCTGGATAAGCAGAGATGATTATCTGGAGGAAGGAGTTGCTTGTCTGAACAAGTGTGGTTAGGACTCCTGGATTGGAAAATGGGTTTTTTCAGCTGTTTAAAAAGACGATATTTCTTATATGGATGCGTCCATGCATGTGTATCCATCCATGTTGTATTATGGCCAATGACGCTGGTGAATCACTGGTTAAGTGTTAATTACTAGGAGCAGCTTCAATGCTGATCTCAAATAGAGCACTGAAAAACACATATTAGTTGCAGTGTACTTTCATGAATATGGGGGAAAAAAAAAGTCGCTGTAATTTCAGCTGAGCTATTTGAGGCTCTCATCATCAATTCATCCGTGAGAGAAAACCTGCCATTTAGGGGTGGCAACGCGGCAGAGCCAGATGGGATCCACATCTGCTGGGATGGATTCTGGGAAATCCCCATTTTCGTCCGCCTCCACTAAAAATAATAAAAAAAGTTGAGTCCTAATTTGAAATTGCCATATATAACCAATTCTTACATAACTAGGGAACATGTAATGCTTAATTTTACTAGTTTTCGGAATCAGAAATATTCTGGAAACAAGTAATGGTTTTATCCTAGTTATCTGTAACTAGGCGCTTCAATCTTGAAGCGGATCGATGTCCCAGTCAATTTAGTTGTGGCACCTCGTTGTGGGTCTATCTTAATGCCTCTTATACTATCACATTATGTATTAAAAAATGTATAGAAAATGGGGAATTCCCATGGGTTTTTCTTGTGTCCCTATGGGGATTTACATGGGGATAGAGATTCTTACCGGGCGGATAGAACATTTTCCATTCCCATCTCTACAAAATGTTCCCCATTGGTGAACATTTCAGTGACCTATTGCCGTGTCCGCTGATAGAGTATTCTCTGCCCGCCATTGCCAACTGTCATTTGTTTTCTGACAACGTTTTTTTATATGCTCAAACGTCAGCTTCTCCTTTATCGAACTTTGTGAGGAAACAAAAATGATTGTGAAAATTAAAATGGAAACGATATGACCTTGTTTAGGTGTAGAAATGCATTGCTCTTTTCCAAATTTCTTTTTCTATTTTGTTTTTTTTTTTTTATAGTTTTCTAATTTTAAATAATTGGTATTCATCTCTTTCAACTTCTTTAGACATAAACATGTCTATTATTCTTAAACAAATATAATTTCTTTGAACTTTATCTAACAAAAGTATTAATAATATAAAAAATAACATCAACATTGATTGTTCACCTGTATATATTATTGAATTGATGACACTAGTTTTTGAAACAGTAATTTTTATACTGACATAAACTTATAAAGGTACCAATCATCAAACGAAAAATGAATCATGACTTTACATTTAACGTTAATGTATAAAATCTTTATTCTTATTAATGCTCGAAATTGTTCAACTATTATTGAGGTGCTCTTTTATAAAGAGGTTCTTTATCAATTGAAAGATAATGGTTACACTAGTGTGTTTAATAGATCGGTGTTGGGTCAAATTACTTCGGATTGTAAATGGCTAACATCCTCTTTTAGTTTATGTAATTTAGTTGGGTTCGTAGGTTAACGAATCATGTAGCTGATCACTTGTTTAATACAGGAAAAGAGCATTCTCACTTCAAGGATAAGGCTCAATAGATGTGAGGGCGGAGGTAAATAACAACTCCATTTCCACTAACACCAATGATAGAATTTGTCCCTTATCTATTCGTGCTATCCGATGGGTGGATATGGGGAACTTGTTAGGTGGTGGACCTAATTAATAATTAAAAACTTCACTTTTAGAGGACCACTCACTGCCTACTTTCTATGCCTTTTCATAGCATAGCATAGCATATATGAACATCCACTCTACACTTCCCTCCTGACTATACCTTATTTTCAATTTCTTGTTCAAAATTGGCATTTTAGTCCTCTTATTTAGCTATTTGATGAATTGTTGAAGTAGAAAAATGAGGATGGAACCAAAATTCACAATAAATGCATTCATGTAAATGTTAAAATAGTAACTGACTGTCTATTGAAAAGCAAAACAGAAGAAAGTCACATGATGTGGACACATGCATCACAGATCAATTAATTCTGCAATGCTCAAGGGCCAACCTCAACACATTGTACACAAAAATAACTGAGCTTTTGACCTTTATATATATAGTAAAATAATGTATAATTAAATAACTTTTGACCTTCTAATAGATGATGCCAATATCCAGGTTGGATACAGATATATCCAACTCCAATTTAGTTAATTAATTGGGATTATGGTTTAAATTAGTATAAACCATAAAAGGAAAAAATGTAATAAGGGAAGTGTAAAAGAGAAAAAGGTGGTTATATAATAAATATATATTGAGACAGAAAAAACAAAGAAAAGGCATAGATATATGTTATTGAATTAATTAGCACATAAGCTAACATCAATCTTTGAGGGTCTAAAATTCATAGGATTAAGGCTGTAAATGCAGAGATTAGGTTGTTTAGATTTGATTGAAATCTGATCAGAAGTGGATTTGTAACCAGGAACATTACATGATTTAGATGAAGTCCGAATCAAGTTAGCCTCACAGGAAGATTCAATGGCTGCTTCAGTACAATCAATCCCATCAACAGAAGGTATTTCAAGCTTGTAAACTCCATGCCTATTTGTTGTTCTGTTCACTGACAACCATACTTGTTCTCTACTTTTTTCTGTGCTTGCTTTGAATTTGCAGTCTATTCTTACTGCTGCGCCTATTTTTCACATTTAAAACAATTATTATTTGTATACCTCAAATGAGAGGATTCACGAAATGTTAAATTTGACAGAAAAAAAAAGGTGAACAAACAAATTTTGCAGTCAAAAAGTTTATTTAGCAGCAATATCTAGAAGTTGCTGCCAAAAATATCATTCATATTTTTGTTGCAAATACATATATAATCATAACTTTACAGCAGTAGCATGTATCAACTTTTTATGGCAATAAGTTTTATTCTTTTAGCAGAAAAATTTGGTGACAAATCTTGGATTTCTTATAGCGATTGCCTCACGTATTAAGAACTACATAACTGTAAACAAAGGCGTAATTCACTCCAAAAAGTATCTTAAAGGAGAATGATTGCCTCGCATAGTATAAGGAGCAATATAGTTCCCTCGTTAAGTAACGTGAGATTCAACATTAGCAATTATTTTAAAAAGAATGAAAAAAGCGTAATAGTGAATTAAAGAGATACCTGGTAAGAAGTAACTGTGTTTGGAGAAGGTGTTGTTGGAACAAATATCACAGTAAACAAAACCCATGACAGTAATATGGGCATAGTTTTTAGGTGCAGGCTCATTAAGTTTTGAAGAGAAAGAATTGAGAAACAAGGACGAGAGAAAGAGGAGAAATAATGGATTCATCTCCACCAAACTAACAAAATGAAAGGTGTGTTTGTTGTTTTGGGGATAAGCAGATCCCAATTGTATACAAAATCTGAGGAGATTTTAGTTTATTTTTCTTTTTGTTTTCCACTACAAAACAAAATCATGTGAATGTCATTTGGCATATATGGAGTTTGATGTATAGGAGAGAGATTTTTTGTTTTTAATTTTTTAATTTTTTTTTTCTAAACTAAATTAAATTCCAGATTACTCAACGTTATGTATGTTGAATTTAATTAAACAAATGAACAGCTGATTGTTGGAATTAATTTATAGCAGATGCACACTCAACCCGTGTTGCTAATAAATAAGAGGAGTTTGTGTATGAAGAAGATAGGGCTGTGTTGCAATTGCTAGATATTGTTGTTGTTCATGTGAACTTTTAAATGACGAGTAATTGCCATTAATCAATACCATTTTATCTGTGCCACCAGAAAAGTAAAAATAAAAAAGAAATTAATATCTTTTTGGGTCTGATCTATCTATCATATGCCTAGTTGATAGTTGATCTATTAATTTGGTCTTTTTGATATTTACACTATAGAAATTGAGAACATTTGGTTCCCGAAGAATTAAATTTAACGAAATTGATGATATTAGTGGTTTAAAGAGTGGTATTAAAGAGTAAGAATGATCTGTTTATTACAGTAACAATGATTATGTAAGTTATTATAATGATATTAACAATTGTTTGAAGAATAAAATATCTTAAATTTTAATAGGTTAATACCAAATGTTCTCGATTTTGAAATGTGAGGTATCAAAAAAACCATATCAATAGATCAGGTACTAAATAAGTAGATTGTGAATATACCAGATCCCAAAAAGGTTTTCCTTCCAAATTACAAAAAAAAAAATGTGAATTGGTTTGGGGAGAAATTTGCAATCCAACCAACAAAACTTAAACAACAAACAGATGAACACTTAATTAAACCTAGCTATTCCACTTCTTACTTTGCTACTGATCAAGTTGAAATCATATTGTCAAAATTTTAAAAAGAAAAGAAAAGAATTGATACGTTAATTACTAGATATGATTGCTCATGCATTAGATATGTCTCTTTCAACCAAAATTTTATATAAGATAAGGATTATTGGCTTGGGCTGCCGACCAATCGGATTACTTCGACACATTACAACTTCCAACTCAACTAAGTTGACTACATACATATATGTCTCTTCTGTAACAGTTATTTTGGTATTTAATGTTCAACATTCCATTTGCGAGGTTTTTTTTTTTCCATCAATATTCAGCAGCTAATTGAGTTTCATATAATAAATAATTTATTGTAGTAATTATAATTTTACAATTGTTTTTTTATGCATGTTATAACGTTTTTTAAAAAGAAAAATAATACAAAAATAAACACCATGGTTAAATCTTTTCATTCACGATTATGTAACTTATTGAATTATAATATTTATAATTTAACAAGTTACATAAAACTTTTATAATTCACAATTCTGTGGTTTGCCCTGGTCTTAGGAGTAGGTACATTTATCCTTACCTAAATTTTTATTCTAAAAAAAAAAAAACTTGTTGAATTACAGTAAACATATTTAAACATAAGTTGTATAACAGATAAAAATATAGATAACAAATATTAAATAACTCTTACAATAACTCCTTTGTTTACATAAAATAGCTAGCTATATATCTAACACATTTCATCATACCCAAAAAAAAAAAGAAATAACTTGAATGATTAATTATATATGAGTGTGTGTTTTCAATTGAAAAACAAACCCCCATATAGGTTTTGCTATAATTTGTCTCTAGGTTTTGTTAGAATTTCTTATATTTTAGAGTTTATTTTTAATATATTTCATGGATAATCTTCCTATTTATTCAGTTAATTGATCATCCATAGGAATATGTTAAAACTATTTAATGTTGGATTTAATTTTGTGAATTGGTCTATGAATATAAGAGTTTATATATAGAGCTGTTTATTCTTTGACACAATCTTCTTTGTAAGGATTTGTAATCTCTTGATTTAAATAATTAAATTTTATGTACCATTAAAAAAAAAATTCATCATACAACTACTATTACTTGTTGTTATCCCCACCAAGTACCAGGTATTGAATTTGAACATCTGAATCAAACAAGTCTTAGTCAATAGCAAGGTAGTATTTTGTAAAACTTGAAATTAAATATCGAAAAAATAAGTACCAAGCTTTAAGTTGAATGATACAGTTGTTTGATAGATATTAAAATAAACTACTCAATCTAAGAAAATCACTTTGTTATGTTTTTTTTTTTTATTTAAACTATATTATTTTTTCATTGTCAATAAGTTAGGAAAATTACCTTTTTACATTGCTAAGTCACTTGGGGAAATTACCCTACATTTGTTGAGACTCCCACCATAGTCTATTATTTAGGCCCAACCATGTAGAGGATAACTATATACGGTGTACCCTTGACATTCCAACCCCAAGGTATGTAAGCATACATCTATTTATTGGGCAGGTATTTGCTCCGCCTGCTTTGGTCATATCTCTAAAATATAGGCTTGGACATATATTTTATATGTTAAGCCCGTCTGAACCTGATGAAGTCTGAAGTTTAGTGGATTGGGCTTGTGATTTATGTAAATACTTATATATTTTTTTCATTTTAATTTTAGTTTATAATTCGTATAAATAGTTTCTAAATTTATTATAAACATTTTTAACTAAATTTAGTTAGATGATATTAGTTTTGTAGTGTTATATTATATAATTATATTTTTTCATCATATCGTCTTTCTTCTTAGTATATTTATTGAGAAAAATTGAAAAATAAGAAAATTAATTAATTTAACTGGATGTAGTTGGATTGGGTTTGAAATTGATGGTCTAAGCCTGACTCGAGCTTGAATTAATTTTTATGCGGTACTGCGTGCCGAGCACAAAAAAAATAAATACCTACTATTCAGAACCAAATTTTGTAGTAAGGGTGAAGCATGATCGTATCCACAGGGATTGGATAAGTTATTTCTTCTAAAATTGAAAAAAAGAAAAGTAAAAGGGGGTTTGTAGATGGCAATTAATTGTAAAAATAACAAAAGCAAAAGTAAATTGATGAAAAATAAATATAAAAAGACTATCTAGCTAGGGGGATTTGAGTCTTAAACGATTGATTGT
Source organism: Euphorbia tirucalli (assembly GCA_039660915.1). NCBI lineage: Eukaryota > Viridiplantae > Streptophyta > Magnoliopsida > Malpighiales > Euphorbiaceae > Euphorbia > Euphorbia tirucalli. Next base: position 53,703,166 of record CM077639.1, on the reverse strand, counting down.
GAGATCTTCTTGTACTTACCTTTATTTATTGCATTCAGACAATTAATTCAATTCAATTATTATTCGTATTGCATGATTTAATTTAATCCTTGATTCGATTTATTACTTGTGATCGATTTGCTATCTAAGTGGTTAAATATTTAACTGTTTAATTTCATCTATAACACATAGCAGATAATATGATTAATTATGGATAAGTTTTTAATCCATGTTGTGAATTAAATTGATATACTTTAAATCATCCCGCTTGTGTGATTGTTGGGTAGAATTAGTGTTTCTTTCATGTGTATTGTGATTGAATGAATTAAATTCTAAAGCTTGTTTAGGACTGTTTATTCAATTCTATAGCTAATTTATTTGAATGATTTAGTATTATCTTTGGAATAGGATTAGTGATCAATCAGTTCAATTTAAGACTCAGACCGTCCCTCTGGCTGGAATGTCTTCCTATATTTATTTTTCATCAATTTACTTTTGCTTTTATTATTTTTACAATTAATTGCAATCTATAAAAACCCTCTTACTTTTCTTTGTTTAAATTTTAGGAGAAATAACTCACCCAATCCCTGGGGTTACAATCCTGCTTCACTCTTATTACAAAATTTGGTTCTGAAGAGTAGATATTTATTTTTAGTGTGTTCGGCATGCATCAAATTTTGGCGCTGTTGCCAGGGAATTGATTTATTTCTTCTAATCATGTGCCTTTTAGTGTATGCCTCGTTCTACTCGTATAGGTGAATTTGAATTTGATCCTGAAATAGAAAAAATTGCTCGTCAATTGAGGAAGCAAACAAAGGAAAAAGAAGAGCCAAAATCACCTGAAGTGGACTTAGCAACTGATTTGTCAGAATCAACCAAGAGTGAACCAGGGAAAGAGGAAGAAGTAGAGATGGCTATTATAAAACAAACATTGAGAGCCATGGCTGAACCAGATATGGATCAATAACCTCTTTGCATATTGTATCTAGAAAATAAGGTAAATTTTGAATTGAAATCCGGTTTAATTCACTTATTGCCTACTTTCCGTGGAATTTCAGGTGAAGATCCACACAAACATCTTAAGGAGATCCATGTGGTATGTTCGAGTATGAAACCACCGGGGAATGCGGTCTCCGTTGAGCAAGTGAAAATACGAGCCTTTCCATTTTCACCAACTGATAAAGCTAAGGACTGGTTGTACTACCTCCCATTCGAGTCAATCACAACTTGGGGTAAAATGAAGAAGCAATTTCCAACTTCACGAGTCTCTTTAATCCGCAAGGATATATTAGGCATTCGCCAATATGTTGGGGATAATCTTTATGAGTACTGGGAAAAATTTAATTAGATTTGCAATAGTTTTCTGAATCATCAGATAAAAGACCAACTTTTACTTTAATATTTTTATGATGGTTTAACTTTATTTGACAAGAATCTGATTGATGCATCAAGTGGTGGATCCTTAGTCGATAAGATGATCACTAGTGCAAGGGAGCTGATTACAAGAGTAGCTACTAATACTTAACAATTTGGCACCCGACAAGATTATTATGTGCAGAAAGTGAATGAAGTAAATACTTCTGCTCTTGAACAACGAATTGACAATCTTACTTCACTTATGCAGAAAGCATTCTTTGGAAATACTTAGCAAGTGAAAGCTTATGGAATTTGTTCAAGTAAAGACCATCTAACTGATGCATGTCATACTCTCCAAGAGGAGGAACACGTGAATGCCGTGGGAAACTTCCAACATCAGCAAAATCAAAAGAGATATGATCTTTATTCATAAACATACAATCCAGGGTGGAAAGATCACCCCAATTTCAGTTATGGTTAGAAATCCAACAATTTCCAGCAACAAAGCTTTCAACAAAGGCCACAAGATCAAGCACAACTGCCTCCTCCTAAGCCAGCTATGTCTTTGGAGCACATTAACCTCTGTTTCAACATCTTATGTATTGGATACTAGATGTGGTTCTCACATTTGTTGAATGTGCAGGGACTTAAGAACAGGAGATCACTGGGATCGGGACAAGTGGACTTGCAGGTCAGAAATGGAGCAAGGGTTGCTGCCATAAAGATCAGCGGGACCAGCTTATGATGCCTAGTAGATTAGTTTTGTTACTGCTGAAACAATGTTATTTTGTACCTGTTATGTACAGGAATATTATTTCTGTTTCGGTTTTGGATATTTCTGGATGTACATTTACTATTTATAATAGTAAAAAGGGTTTATCTAGAAAAGAATTATTTTATGGAGTAGCTCTATTAAATAATGTCTTTTATATCCTGGATCTAAATGAAACTAATCATGTCTATAATATACATACTTAAAGGGTTAAGCCACCACAATGGAATGGGGTGTCCGAACGGAGGAATAGGACCCTGTTGGACATGGTCCGCTCAAACGATGAGTCATGCCTTTCTCCCAATAAGTTTTTTTAATGGATACGCTCTTGAGACAATGGCTCTCATTTTCTATTATACTCCGACTAAGGCTTTGGAAAAGACCCCATTTGGAATATGGACGGGCAGGGTGCCTAATGTGTCTTTCTTACGGATTTGGGGTTGTTATGCACAAGTCAAGAAATTGACTGTGAGCAAAACTAGAACCCAAAACTGACCAATGCCTATTTGTGAGCTACCCTAGGGAAACCAAAGGGTATTACTTCTACGACCCCGCTGAGAACAAGGTGTTCATGGCGCAAAAGGGGGTCCTTCTTGAAAAGGGGTTTCTTTCCAAGAAAGACAGTGGGAGCGATATTGAACTCAGGGAAGTTCAAAGCTCAGAAACTCCTGAAAAGGATAACTCGGAGACCAGGGTGAAGCTTCCAAAAGGGGAAGCACCAGCCCAGGTCACACAAGGACCTAAAAGGTCTGGTAGGGATCATCAGGAACATGGAAAACATCGGTTTTTGTTTCTAATGATTATGCTCTTTTTGTCTTGGACGAAGAGGAGCTCAAAACCTACTAGTAGGCTATAGCTAGCCCACTGTCTGCCATGGTGGTGGATTTGCAATCTATGTACGATTATCAGGTTTGGAACCAGGTGCTAAGGTAATAGGTTGCAAGTGGTGCTATAAGCTATAGGCCGACAATACCTTTAAGGGTGTGTATAAGAGGTTTAGTGGGAGCATAGTAACTTTCCTGGTATGAAATATGGATGGCATCCTTCTGATTGGAAGCCACATACCAACACTACAAGGGAATTGTAATGGTTGTGTAAGTGCTTCGCAATGAAGGACTTAGGCGAAGCTGAGACGATCCTAGGGATCAGTATCTACAGGGTTAGATCCAATCGGCTTCTGGGCCTAAGTCAGGCCAAGTACATAGACTTCGTTCTGAAAAGATTCAGCATGGACCAGGCTAAGAAAGGTTTCTTGCCAATGGGTCATAAGCTGAAACTTAGCAAGAAGTACTGTCCTAAGACAAGGCAGGATAGGGAGAACATGAATTGGTCCTATATGCGCTTCAGCCATGGGATCAATCATGTACTCCATGCTATGTACAAGACCTAATGTCGCCCATGTGGGTCAGGAAGAGCAGTCAGCTACTAGGTACACTGATGCAAGCTTCCAGACCAGCCAGGATGAATATAAGTCGCAGTATAGGTATATATTCATGCTAAATGGTGGTGCTATTGTTGGAGAGGCTTCAAGTAATAGACCATCGCGGTTTCTATCACAGGAACTGAGTACATTGCAACGTGTGAAGCAGCAAGGGAAGCTGTGTGGATGAAGAAGTTTATCACAAAACTGGGGATAGTATCTACTATCCGGGAACCAGTTGATATCTTCTGTGACAACGCGGGGCTGTTGCACAAGCTATGTGCCCCGGTCACACATATACACGAAGCACGAACTCAGGGAGGTTCACCTATTGCGAGAAATCGCTGAGGGGGTGACATCTCATTGCAAAGAGTGGACACCAAAGACAATGTCGCAGATCTTTTGACCAACATGCTTGGCTAAGCCTATGCACGAAGGTTGTACTAGATCTATAGGGATTAGACCCATGCCTAGTAGGTACTAGTGCAAGTGGGAGATTGTTGGAAATGCCCTAGTCCCGAGGCATTGGTCTTTGTGTTTGTATGATACATTTGGTACATTAATGTAAACTTTATGTATTATACAATTTGTGTCAAGGAGATAAAGGCATTAATCTATTTATTATATGTCTTGTGCTATATTTTAAATAGAGTATCCAATGGACATATCCATATCCATGTTGTCAAGTGTGAGGCACTTGGCAGTAAGACTGTGGATAGTGAAAACGATATGACCATAAAGTCATCCGTAGTCTGTTCCAATCATGGGAATGAATGGAACCAAAGACTATCATTAGCCTGGTTGTATGGCGGTGTCTTACCGGTCATAGAACATGGAATGTCAACTAGGTTAATGGGTACATGCAAAAGGGCATGGTACTGGATTGATCCACTTAACGGGAATCTGCATGGTATAGTATCACAAATGATTCTCGTGTAGTACTTGTATAAGTCCTTCGACCGGACCATATGATGGTGCTGCATGCGAGGTGGCACACTTTGGTGTACGCCCAACGGGCCTGTAAAAGGGTGCCAAGTACGGGTACGTTCGGGTGTGTCAGTAAGCATGGCAGCACTATGGATATGCAGAAGGGAATGTCACTCAGTGATTCACTGAGACGATATCATCGGCCTCTTGAAGAATGTTACTGATAAGTGTGCGGCCGCACCCAAACAAGATTGGATCTTGTTTGTGAGCATCAGTTCATTCGGTATCAAGTAAAGGTCCAGACACAAAGAGGGTGATACTTCCATGCCTCTGTGTTGGACACCGATATCAGCGACATGGGATTTACAAGTTCAAACTACTGGGTTACGTTTTCAGTTGGACTGCTTACTCCGTCTTAATTGGGGGCTACAGTGGCTTGCTAGAGCCCGCCTGTAGTCTGTGGGCCTTGGCCCACTGCCAACATAAAGACGGGCCCATCGGATCGTACACATTGAACGTCTGGACTTTAACTAGTCGGATTAAGTGTGTACTTGGAGTATACACATTTGAAGAGAGAGAGATATATTAATTATATTATATGAATCAATTGGATTGATCAAAGTTATATAATTAATATTTATTTTGGCCTTCTCATAATTAATTCAATGAATTAATTTATGGGATTATTTCCTAGGTGGAAATATTATGACATGTATAGGTTTACATGTTTGTCATTTTATGTGTGTCTAATTTAATCCATTGATTAAATTAATAGGTCAAATGAATTTTAATTTAAATGTATGTAATATGTTACATGGTATCATATATATAAACATACATGTTAAATTAAAGTTGCATTTGCATTTAATTAAATCAAAGGAATTTAAATTGGGCTTAAGGCTTAAAATGAAAAATTCCCACATTAAGTGGGATGTGTTGGCCGAAATATTGGGCAAGGAAAGGAAAGAATTATGAGTCATCTTAAGACAAAAGAAGATGGTGGAAAGGATGAGTCATGGATGACTTTAGGTGGCAAAGTTGGACTTTGCTTCATGAGATATTTTTTGGTCATTATTATGGTATGATGATGAGAAAAATATCCACCCCTTTCTCTTTCCTCTCTTGGCCGAATTGTGGAGTCTTGGTGAGTCATATCCTTGACTTTTTGGTATTATGGATGAAGATGAAGAAAAGGTGATGGTGAGTGATGGTGGTGAGTCACCATGGTGAGTCATTAGTTTGACTCATTGGTAGCAAAGTTGGACTTTGCTCTTCCATCTCATCTCCTTTTCTTTTATGAGAGATAATCACCATGAACTTGACACTACTTTTGGCCGTCCATCATGGGTGTGCTTTAAAAAGAGAAATTGGTTTTCTTTTGCCCACTTGAAGGAGGATTTTTCTTTTGGAAAGAAATTGGATGCACACTTGAGAGAAACTTGGTTCTATCTTTGGCTAGATAGATTTTTCTTTTGGAAAGAAATTTGGACAGCCATATTTCCTCTTGTGGGCAGCCCTCTCTCCCTCTCTTCTTGTCATCCGAGTCGCTAGCACGGGTTTCGGTCCGAGAGCCGTTCGTGTACGCATCGGTGGAGGAAATCTACACTTGATTTCTGCAGTCTGCATCCGTCTCTTAGAGAGACTTTGTGGTAAGTTTTTGAAACCCTCCTTTTATGCTTTAAGTTTTTGATTTCCACATCTTAAGCTCCTGGGCCGGATTCGAGGAAATCGACGCGTTTTTCCGCTTTTATCGGTCGGTTTCCCGTGACGAATCCCAACATCAAATCCCCCTAGCTAGAACTTAGGGTTTAGTTCTTCATAGCTATAAAATAAAAACGTAAAAGGAGAAGAAGAAGGCTCAAAATTCATGTTCAAAATTGGAGAAGAAGAAAAAGAGAAAGTTTTCTCCACCTAAACTCTTTTAATCCCCATCGACTAAGAAAAAAGACCTAAAGAGGAAATAACTCTAATTAAGATTTGTAGGAAAAATCTAATTAGTCTTATTGTAGGAATAAAACTAAAAATATCCTAAAATCCAATTACAAAAAGGCTGAAATAATTAAAATAAAAACCAATTAAGAAGTCTTCTAATCTTATAAAAACTTTACAAATTCATAGCTCCTTTTAAGCCGTGATCTTAGCTTATATAAAACAGCTTTTTATGTCCATTTTCATCATCAGAAGCACACCACAAGCCGTACTTATGGGTTATGACTTCACAGCTCCATCTTCTATGCACTCCAAGCTCCCAAAATCGACACTGTAAGCTCAATTCCAACGCCAAGGCCCTTAGCACGAATAATGACACAAAATGAAGTAAATCCACCTAAATTAACCAAAAATATAATGATTAAAACTTCTAAACAAAGGCAGAATACGTGCATTAAATGCACTTATCATGTGGGTTGGGTTGAGCTTGCACAAGCTTTTTTTATTATCAAACTTGTTAGTTCTGGCTTAAGCCTGCTCAAGTCTGCCCGACGAACAGGTTTATACTAAGCAAACCACTTTCTCCCCTTTGAGGATTTTATCTAAATATATTGTCACTTTCGGGGATGTTTGTTTAAAAGTACACTCTATTTTGTTCTCTTGTTTGTACATTTTCTTTTTTATGTTAGTTATGAATATCAACAACTAGTGTTTTTGGTAGGGATGTAGAATCTCATCTACAAATTTTAACAACGATAACTGTTTGTACAAAACTAGGTCTAAACACCCGAGGAAGAAATCGAATTGAAATGATTTTTTTTATTTAAATTGGATATAGAGGACGTTGTTTCTCTAAGGAAAAAATAATGGTCTTAAGAAGTTGAGAAGGAAGTTAAACAAAGATGTTATCAAGGAGTTTGAAGATAAGAACTTGAAGTGGAAATTTGGTAATGTTGATGATGGTGATCTAGTCCTTGGCCAGAGCCTTGGTTGACTTTACGAATAAATGTAAAAGAGAAGAGATGAGAAGCAGAAAATAAGTCGATGTCTACACGTTGATAGTAAGTCAGTAATGGACCTCAAAACAGTAAATAATAATCAACTGGGGTTTAAGGGTTTTGGAGATATCTTTATATAGTAAACCATTTAGAAAAAAGAATGCGTATGAAGCGAGACATTTTCCTTTACTTTCGTGTTCTTGCTTTCCTTCCCTTCTATATTTTATAATTTTCTAAACTATCATTCTCTGTATTTTAGCTATGAACCCATATTACAAAGTATTTCCCTTGATCTGCATTTCTATCTTGGATTCTATTGTTTGCTAATTCTTTTTTATGGTTTATGGATTCGTTTAATTTTATTTGAAGTTAATAAGGTGCCTTTTAAGTGGTTTCTTTTCAATTAAGATTTTCTAGTTACACTAATTAAATTGGAAAGCAATTTAACCCACTTGAGGACCTTATCATTAAAGCAAAATTCAATTGTTTTATTGTTTGTTGATTCTAGTAAAATCATCTATATCATTTTGTTCTTTCTAGAAAAATTATAATATTTTTTGACTTGGCAATTAACAAGCCAATAAGATCCAATACTAAATATAAATGGTTAAAGGAGTGTTTTTGGACAATAGCTTTTTTACTGTTTCAAAGCTTATTTTTATTATCTTTTTTAAGCATAAACTACAATGTTGTATTCCATGGAAACAAATCATAAAACACTTTTAATTTTGTCCTTCTTATAAGATGATTTATCAGCTACAACGCACCCAAAATTTTTTTTAAAGGGTATTTGACTTTAGTTAATTTAGATATATAAAGGAATGAAAAAAAAAAAAAGTTGATAATTATGCCGCCTATTATAAGCAAAAAGAAAAAGAGGTGAGGACAAGTACAAGCACTTAGTTCCTTTGGCAAATCCAAGGGCGCAGGCGGCGACACAAACCACTCTTCCTCTTTGTCTTCTTCTTTCTCTTTTCACTCTTCCACCCTTCCCCCTTCAATTTTTTTTTTTTTTTTCTTTTATAATTTCCCCTTTCGTTTAACTTTTCAAAATTACTAATATCTCATTTCACATTTTAAATTTTCAACAATTTGCTCTATTTTATAACAGCAGCTCATTAGAGATCATGTAATTTAGACTATCGTACCTAACACAAATATTCCTAGTTGTATTGTCAAAGGCTATTAGTTTTTGCTGTTTATTTGTATCCTTTACCTTAGTATTTTAAAATTAGTGGAGATATTACCTTTCTAGTGGGAAAAGATGGATCGAAAAAACAACTTGAAGTTAATAATTATTTGAATCAAATTTAGATATATTATTGAACATAAATTTTCAACCAAAAATGCACTAACTACAGTCGCAAGAGAGGGCAACTAATTGAAAATTTAAAATGTAAAAGGGAATTTGGCAATTTTAAAAGATTAAGGACCCAATCAAAGTTTGGATAATATTTCATAGGGCAACTCCAAAGCGTTTATTATTGAAAGGAGTTTGATTTGGCTTTAAATTGGTATTTGCTCTTGTTATTTATGAATAATTTATCCTCTAATTAAGTTTTCTTAAACAAAAAAAAGATGAAAATAAAATTACATCAAACAAGGGATATCATTTTATATCCTGTCTTCGCAATAAGTCGGTGAAGATGTTCCGACGAAGTAACAACATCAGTGAACAAGGAAGTGGTACGCTTGATGCGTTAACCAGTTTGCACAATAATTTGTTAGAAACAGTATATATATAGAAATAATAAGAACGAAAAGGAACGTGATTTTATTGAAAAATATAAAATCACAAATTACAGAAACTATGATGAAACTTCAAATAGAGGAATAATGAGCAGTATGCTGAGGCCCGAATAAAATTAGTTTCCTAAAGACATATGAGTTCGCGTTGAATTTTGGCCTCCCAGGATACAACAACAACAAAATCTAACTCAATCCTGTGCTAGAAATGTCACCAGACTGATGAATCTAGAAGCAGCCTTGAATTTCGAAAAAGATTGTTCTTGAATGTTTTCTCAAAAACGGAATTGAAAAAAAATATAAAAGGCTGTAGAGCAAGAGTAGGCAAGCTCGTAGTGGCCTATCATTCACATTGCCCATGTCATGTGGGTGTGCATTACCGGCCTTGGATTTGCACCACTCTCCCTGCGCGTGCATGAGAGAGTCTTTTGGCTTATAATTCTTACCAACATAAGGAAAGACGTTTCGTTTTAAATCCATCAACCATCTTATAAGAAAGAGATGTAGGATATGAGAATTATAATCAATTTTTCTCTACAATTTCTTTCCTCCAAAGCTCATTTTGAGCATCAATTTCTCATTCATTTTTAATCCGTTTTATGCGTATTATATACCGTTGAAAAGATCTCTTTGCGTAGAATATGATGACAAAATTCACGTTATTCAAATCGCAAACTAACCATAATATAATTAAGTCTAAAATTGACAAATAATCACTTTGTCACATGATAATTTTTCAACATGATTACTTTCTTTAATTAATAAATTTATTAGGTATATCTTCAATTATGGATTAATTAGCATTTCATTTTCCATATCAGATGTAATTTTATTAGTTGCCGATGAGTTAACTACTAAGTTTATTTGCAATTTACAGGTAGGATGGCTAATTGAGTCCAAATTGAAATACATGAACTCATTAAAATAATTTAGTCAAATACAGGACCACGATATGACGTTTGCTAATTTTGCATGTTAACTTATCATCACATTTATTATAATTTATAACAATTGAAATTCACTAAAACTTAATTGCAAAAATGCAAAATATAGTTCCTGTATTATTATTTTGTTACTAAATAAAAGGAAAAATTAGCTTATTAACAAGCTATTAAAAAAATATCTGTCAAATAACCCAAATCAAATTATAAAATTCAAAATAACCAGAATATCAATTAACAAAACTATAAACATGATAACACATATTATTTTGTGGAAAATTTAATAGAAAAAAGGAACAATCATAAATTCAATATTATCTTAATATTAATATCCAACTAAATTACATTTTGAAATACAACTAAGTTAAAGCAAAATCCCCAATACCAAACTTCAACCTCCGGAGTACTTGCCCCAACATCTCATATTCATTCTCAAGTAATTCTAAAAACAAGAACAAAGAACAAAAAATTAGTATCATTTACATTTTATGAATACACTATAAAATTTTACATGTATATATCAATATTCCATGTGTGTGATCAATATACCATTAATCAATATTATATCAATATACTACAAACTTATATATATATATATATATATTACACAATTAAGTACATATTAATTTAGTACAAGAATACATGAGAGTATAAATAACAATATCCCATAAATAGAAAAATAATATACTGTAAAGGTTATTAGAAGCATGGACCTTAGGTTGCTCATTATCAATCAGCTTTAAAATTAGAATCAAGCCATATTTCTTTTTACAAATTGCAAAGATTGCGATTTTTATTTTCGTACAATATACTCTTCCCAGATTTGGCTTCATATTAACATTAGATTTAGGAGAACAATATATCTTAACACTTTTGAGACTATCAGCAGAATTCGTTCCAAGTGAACCCACACTCAACAAATTTCTTGTCTTTGCCATCACTAAAAAAACGTATAATCATTTAATCAAAATAAAATGGGATATTTAGGGATTGAAAACGCGGGATTTTCACCTCTAGTTTCAGTGATGAATAAGTTGTTTATTTGCTTCTATAGCCTTTTACAGCCACAAGAGTCAAAGTCAATTCGAGATTAAAGCTCCGGTCGACTGAACTTCAAGCCTCAAAGCATTTCCCAGGCGAAAAGGAGGCTGTCTGGAAACAACAACTGCATGGATGTTGCATCAAGACTGGCATGGGTCTCGATGCCCAATAGAACCGTGTCTCTTCTTCTTGGAAATGATTTTTTAGATGTTTTTGGGGGGATTTAACAAGGGAAAACTAGCTTTTTACCTATGAAAACCGGACCAAAATTAGAGTGAAGAGGTTAGCAACTTTGATTTAGAGAGAAAGGAGAAGAAAAAGGAAGAAAAGAAAAAAGAAAAATCGAAATTTTTCTTTAATTTTCATTTTCAATCTCTGTTTCTAAACTTAAAATCAGTTAGAAATCGTAGGAAAACACTTCACTAAGACCTCTAATAGGTTTAGAGACTAATCTGAATACTAAAACCTTAACTTTTGGAGCTTGAAACTGTTTTCGGAGCTTGAAATCAGAGCCGTTCTTGGAAGATTTTTACCTCTTAAAACTATGGATCCACGCTGCAAGGGTAAAAATCTAAGAAACCAAAGCCTTTAACCTATTTGTGTTGTATTTTGGCATCATTTGTATCACTTTTGAAGTTGCTCTGCTTTTTGGGTCCTGGTCTGGGAACCAGACTCATGTGACCGTTGCAACACCCCCATGGCTATGGTTACAGTCAAACAATTCTTGCAGCTACAGCTGCACAGTTGTAGTTCCCAAAACAGAACCATGAAACTCTAAATTTTGAAATCCTTTACTGATTTTGAAGTGACACCCACATGGGTGTAAATATACAACTATACGGTTGTTGTCTCAACACCCGCGTGGGTGTTAGTTTGGGACAGAATCACTGAAAACCGATTTTCATACATTTCATGACATTTGAATCTTAGATTTATATTCTAGAAGCATGTATTAGAACAGAACAACGATGAAAACCTAGTTTTCTGAAATCCAACCCACTTACCATGTTAAATAATTAACCGAAAAAACCATTTGGAAACCGTTTTCTCAAAAATCAACACAGGGATATTTCAAAATATTTTCTAGGTCTAGTCGGCGAGATTTGTCGAGTCTCTCCAGCTATCCCTCTAAATGCATAACCTCGACTCATTTATTATCCCATTCTATCTTGATTGAGTCATGCATATAATTATTCATGTACTAACGTCTGTTTTGCAGGATTAGATCTATGTTTAGGTTTATTATTACATAGATAAATTCGTGTATTTTAGGCGATTGTACCATGATTCCCTATTTGATTCATATGTATCCCCTAGGGTAGTTTATGTGATTCAGTCTATATAATTAATTTTTTTCTACTTTCTATACCTTACATGAACATTGTACGCTCTAAAAAAACCAGTTTAGTTCCACAAAATGTTATAATTTGGTTGTTGAAGTGTTTATTTTAATTAGATAACAAGTAACTGACTTGACCAGACCTAGATCTTTAGAAGGTATAATGGCCCTCACTTGGTTTCAACTATACTTAAATTTCTAGGTTGAGCTGAGTCGGGTGGCGACTCCTATACTTTCTTTGGGATTTCGGTCTTGAATCTTTTATAAAAATCATTTTCAAAAATGTATTTTGTGTTATAATTATTACAAAAACCTCATATATTATAAAAAAAATCCCCGGTTCGTTTCATTGCATTTCGTGTTGCAAAAACGTCGTTCGCTCACAGGGATTAAGCACTTCACTTAATCTTAAATACATAACAACACCAGTCAACTAAAACCAAATTAATTGGACAGTAGATTACACAGAAAAAATTGAAAATCATGAAAAGTTTTCTTTTTTTTTTTTTTATTTATTGGACGTGTGTATTGTGAGATTATATGGATGATAGATGGTGAAGGGTGATTGTTGAGTTACTGATGTGGCGTAACAGATTGTAGGTAGTTAAGCTAGTAGTATTTTGGCTGGAAGATTTGTCTTTTACACTCTTCTAGAATGATCTTTTAATTTCTTTTGTATACAAACATATTTTATATTCTTTTACAATAATAAGATTTTCTAATCCTTCTATTGAAGGTTTCTTATGGTATTAGAGCTCTTAGGAGCGTTTTAGTGCTGTTTTAAAAATAATGGCCAAAAGGAAAAGAAGAGGAGCAAGAGAAATACAACCCGATGGAAATTTCACTGATGAAGATCACAATGGAAATCGATTTGATCATTTTTGAGGCAAAAGTAATACTGTTTGAGAAGTAGATTTAGTTCAAGGTCCAGATCTGAATCAACAAACGAATCAAGGACAAAATGGATTGCAAAACCATAATAATCCTGGAGCAATAATTATCAATTTTCAATTAACTGGAAATAATTATATTTCCTGAAGGAGAGCCATGATTTGCATGCTACATGTGAAGGAGACAAATGATTTTGTTTACCAACTGAAGGAACTCCAAGATATCATTGATGGCTAAAGATGGATTGTTTAGTAATAACATGGTTGATTAATAGTATGGCAAAAGATATTGTTGAAGGTTTTTAGTATGTACCTTCATCTAGAGAATTAGGGATTGATCTCAAACATTGTTTTGGCACAAGTAATGGTAAAGAGAGATCGGCTTATCTACACAAGGTAATCTTTCAATTTTATATTGTTATGGTAAAATGAAATGATTATGGGATGAAATGAGTTTTTTTTTAATTCCTGTACCTAGTTGTCATTGTGGTGCATCTAAGACTTGTCTTTGTAATGCTTTCCAAAGAATCAATGATGTAGCAAATGAGACAAAACTTATACAATTTTTTATAAGACTTAATGAGTCATAGGAGCATGTAAAGAATCAAATACTGGATCCTTTACTAAACATAAATAAGGCTTACTGATGTTGTTGAAAGTAGAAAAGCAATATGAGATTTCTGCAGATCATGGAATGGAAATGGCTAGTTTTGTGAAGAATAAAGGGCATTATACAGGGTCTACTTCTGGATGTAAGAATGCTGAGTCTAAGGCTGACAAGTTCTATGATAATTGTAATAAGGGAGGTCATGATTGTGCTACTTGTTTTAAGCTTATAGGATATCCTGAGTGGCATCCTAAGTTTAAGCAACAGAAAGAGCAAAAGGGTAGGCATTTTCCTAAGACTAATAAAAAGTAGAGATAATGTAGTTCCTACAAGATCTTCTAAAAGTATGCAAGATAAAGGATCAGGTGTAGAATCTGATGAAGACACAATGAAGGCCATGATTCATGAGATGTATAAGCTGTTAAAAGGAAAGAATGTAGCTGCTGCTGTAGTAGATTCTTTTTTACATACAGATTTTTCTGCATTTACTGATTTTTCTGGTAAGCATAATTTAGATTTAGTGTTTTCCATTTCTAATATGTGTTGGGTTATAAAGAGTGGGGCCACATCCTACATGAGCTCTTTCAAGTCTGCTTTTACTAATCTTTCCTATGTTCCTGGTTATCAACAAGTAATTCTTCCAGATAGTGGTGTACAACAGATTAAGTATGTGGGCAATATTGCAATGTCTTCCAATTTTGTTCTTAAAGATTTTTTGCATGTACCAGTTTTCAATATAACCTGTTGTTTATAGGACAATTATTAAATCATTCTAGTTGTGAAGTGGTTTTTCATGAGCATTATTGTTGTCTGCAGGATGAAGGGACCAAAGAAGTCATTTCAGTAGGCTGGAAGACTGATGGGCTTTATCTATTAGATAAGAAGTCTTTTACTCTTGACAGTATAAATAAAATGAAGCAATTTTGTTTTGCTGTAGTCCAGAATAATGTAGATGCAGGCTAATGGCATAAAAGGCTGGGCCATGCTTCCATTGATGTGTTAAGTCATGTAGATGATACTAAAGTCTTTTGTAGTATTAAAGTTTGTAGTACATGTCCCTCTGTAAAACAACATAGATTTCCTTTTACTAGAAGTACAATTACTACTAAATCCAATTTTGATTTGTTACATATGGATTTATAGGATCCTTACAAAGTTCCTTCTCTTACTGGTGCACAATATTTTTTAACAATTAAGGATGATTTTACTCATTTCACTTTGGTTAATCTATTGTATAACAAAGCCTAGTTTTCATTCTTAAAATGGTTTCTTGTCAGTATGCAACAAGGGTGAAGGTGATCCGAAGTGATAGTGGCATAGAGTTTTGAAAAAAAAATGTGTATTCTGTTTCAGGAAGCAGGAATTTTACATCAGACTAGTTGTGTCTACACTCCACAACAAAATGGAGTCACCGAACACAAACACAAACATTTATTAGAAATAGCTAAAGTAGTGTTGTTTCAGGCTGAGTTACCAACTGTTTTTTGGGGAGAAGCCATTTTAATGGCAGCCATCATAATTAATATGTAACCAGTACGAATGTTGGAATGGGAAACACCTTATCAGAGGTTGTATGGTGACAAACCATCTTATGATCAATTTTATGTTCTTGGCTGCAGTTGTTATTATACTGAACCAAAATCTGGCATGGATAAATTTAGTCCTAGAACTTATCATAGAGTCTTTTTAGGCTTTACTACAGAGAAAAAGGTTACAAGACACTAGATTTTGCTACAAAGAAGGTAATGGTATCAAAGGATGTTGTGTTTCATGAAACAGTATTCCTTTTTCTTCACGATTTGCTTCTATTTCACATTCAAATGTCTCTTTTCCTCCTAATGCTATCATTCCTAGTTCTTCTGTTATAGTTGATTCTGAAGCCAATACATATCATGTTAGAAGATCAGACCGGATCAAAACTCGACCCAGATGGATGCAAGATTTTATCACATCCAATGTTCACTCTTCACAAGTTTGTTTTACTAATACACATAAGGCTTTCTTATCAGCTACTGCAAAAGTTAGAGAACCAACTCATTTTGATGAAGTCATGAAGAGTCCTGACTAGGTTAAAGCTATGCAAGCAAAATTAATAGCTCTTAAAGCAAATCACACTTGGGATATTGTGCCTCTTCTTATCGATAAAAAATCTCTCACAACAAAATGGGTTTATAAGGTTAAGTATAAGGCTAATGGTGAAGTAAAGAGGTATAAGGCCAGATTAGTGGCTAAAGGATACAATCAAATTTATGGAGTGGATAATCATGACAATTTCAATCCTATTGCTAGAACTGTAACTGTGAGGCTGTTTCTTACGATTGGTGTAGCTAAAAGGTAGGATATACAATAGGTGGATGTTAACAATGCTTATTTGCATGGGACACTTGATGAAGATATTTACTTATCTCTGCCACTTGGTTATGATAAAGTTCCAGCCAGATATGGTTGTAAGCTTGTAAAATCCCTCTATGGCCTGAAGCAGGCTGGCACGTAATGGCACAAGGAGCTATCTTTAAAAGTAATTGCTTATATTTTTACTCAATCTCATAATGATCACTGCTTGTTCCTCATTGCCAGAGAAGATAATTTTCTTTCTTTATTCGTTTATGTGGATGATATTCTCATAATGGGTTCTAATGGAGATTAAATTGCAGCTACCAAAGCTTATTTGCATTCTCTATTCACCATTAAAGATTTAGGTCCTGTGAAGTACTTTCTCGGAATTGAAGTAGCTAGATCTGATGCAGGCATTTTACTTAGCCAAACTAAGCATATTTAAGATCTTCTTCTTGATGCTAAGTTACAAGATGTAAATCATGTTTCAAGTCTTATATCAACTGGTATCATACTAGTTTATGTGGGAGAGCTATTAGAAGATCCGGCTATTTATAAAAGAATCATTGGTCGCTTGCTTTATTTGGGATTTTCTCGACCATATATAGCCTACGTCACTAACTACCCGAGTCAGTTCATGTAAACACCTTGCACGCATCACTTGTAGGCTGCATTACATGTTCTGCAGTATTTGAAGGGTATCAACTTATGGTTTGTTTTTCCTTCATAATATTGATTTTAGCTTTTTAATTGCTTATTGTGATGATGATTGGCGACATTGCAAACTTACATGCAAATCATTGATTGATTATTGTATTTTTCTAGGCAATTCAATGATTTCATGGAAGTCTAAGAAGCAGTCTAAAGTCAATAGGTCTTCCGTTGAGGTAGAATATCAAAGTATGGCAACCACAGCTTGTGAGTTAAAGTGGATTAGTTAGTTATTATTTGATTTTAGTATCACTTAAAACCTTCCTATCATGGTTTATAGTCAAAGCCAATCTGCCATAGCTATTGCTAATAATCCAGTGTTTCATGAAAAGTTCAAACATGTAGCAAATATTGTTCATGTTACTAAAGACTATATAATTATTGGATTCTTGCGACCAGAGTTTGTTTCAACTAAACAACAACTTGTTGATTTATACACTAAGTCACTCATTCATCAGCATATGTATCCTGCACTGGTCAAGATGGGCATTGTTACTCCAGCTCCATCTTGAGGGAGGGCTGTGAGATTATATGGATGACAGATGGTGAAGAGTGATTGGTGAGTTGCTGATGTGGCATAACAGATTGTAGGCAGTTAAGCTAGTGGTATTTTGGTGGGAAGATTTGTCTTTTACACTCTTCTAGAATGATCTTTTAGTTTCTTCTGTATATAAACATATTTTGTATTCTTTTACAATAATAAGATTCTCTAATCCTTATATTGAAGGTTTCTCATGTATGCCACCATTTATTAAGGAATTTAGTTGGTTTTTTTATCCGATAAAACAAACTACAGATAATATAGTTTTTAATTAACTAAAAAGATAAAGATGAATATTAGATAATGGTATTACACAACAATAGTGAGAAGAATTTGTTAAAATGGGGATAACTGTAATATTCGGCTAAATGAATGATAAATTGACTTATTGTTTAAATACAAAAATCATGGGACATTAAAATAAATAATAATACAAATTCATAAACAAATGAGGTAATTTCCCCAAATAGAAATGTTACTAAAATTCGATCGAAGTGTTCTTCGATAAAAATTGGATAATCGGGCCAGAGCAGTCAAAACCGGGTTTTGTCCAAAACAAACTCATCTAAGAAAATCTGATGGAAAAATCAGTTTACATGCATGAAAATGTTGGAAAAAATAAATTATATAAAAAAATATATTATAAATATGGTTCTATTCAGCCCAAATGGTCAATTGTGTAAGTGAGCATGTTATCGTTTACAAAACTACTACCAATACAATATGGAGGTCTTATAAGGCCTTACTACAATATAAATAAAAAAAATCATGTTATTGTTTTACAATGTGGGATAAAGGAAGCTAAAATATTATTTTTATTTATTTATTTCTATGGATGTTTGATGAGTGATTGTCTAATATGTATTGTTTTACATAGTGGTATTCATAAATATGCATATAGTAAGAGTATTTATTTAAAAAAAAAAAGTAAAATAAAAAATTCGGTTGGACCGTTCAAACAATAACTCTCAACTTTGTAGGTTATTTATCTAATCCGATCGATTTTGATAACATTGCAAAATAGAGTCGAATTCAGGATTGAATTCTGGAAGCACCCTATAAAGCACTTTGCGCTCTAAATGTTACAAATTGGAACACCCCAAACAAAGCCACTTGCAGCCAGTCTAAGAAATTCCTCAGTCACCCATACATATATATCTCCCCAATACCAAACTGCAATTAATTATGATATGTAATCTTTAGGGTTAGATACGTCCAGTACTAATATGTGATCTCTAAGATTAAGTAGTTTATTAATTTTGAAACATAATTTGTTAATTTAATCTCTCACATTATCGAGGGAGAAGTAAAAAGAAAAACCATGTAGTTTGCAACTTAACATTTCAAGAACTATGGAATGTTTTGAAATAAAATGGTGTTAGGAAAAAATGAATTATTAATTTTTCTAACTAAAGTTAATGACATAGAGAATATTTTTGTCAATTCACTTTTCCTTTTTTTTTTTTTTTCTTTTTTGTCTTTTCTTTAAGAATCAAGTTTTTAACAAAAAAAAAAAAAAAAAAAAAAAAATTGCAGCTCAAAATGCAACAAATTTGGAAAAAAATTTGCATCATTTAACATTAAGATCTTAAATTCTACAATTACACTTTGTATAATTCCTAACCGGCCTTTCAATATTCATCAACTTCAATACTATTAGAAAAATTCCCCATTTTGCTAATATTGAAAACGCCAATTACCATTTTGTCATAAAAAAATTTCACAATTTTTAAAGTCCCAAAACGCGAAAGTAATATATCTGTTTTTGAATCTCTTCATAATGTATAATATGTGTGATCAAATTGGTAAATTACTTTAAGTTTACAAACCGAGTGTGCCATAATGGAAGTTTAGAGATGATATCAATGAATTGCATGAAGTGTAAGGACTGAATATGCAAAATGATCAAATTTTTGAGACTTATTTGGAAGCAAGAGCATTGTTATAGTCAATGCTAAAAGAAAAGGGGATCGAAGAGTGAATCGGTGAGATTACCGTTTCGCAGTTCGACCGGTTTGAATTGATAGTTTAACTATATATTTATTTTTAAAAAAATATTATTTAATAATAAATTATAATAAATTGTGGTTTAACTGGCAGTTGAACTATCTATAGTCTATTTTTCCAAAAATCAAAATCTTTTATCAAATGAATCGAACTCATCATTGGTTCGAAGTTGAACCGAATAGTCCGGTCCGACGTTGATAATATTAGTTATAATTGTAGAACAATAAAAGCAAGAGCATCAAAGCATAGACGACTCGCAAATGCAAAGTGACAATAAATAATAAATAAATAAATATTGTCGTATAGCATTGAAGTAGTTTTCATAAGGTTACACAAAGTTGAATTGGTTGTCTTATTGGTCGATATTATTTTGTGGATTCCCATAAATTACAAAAATTCCTTGTTATCAGCTGGGCCGGCCCAAGGCATAGGAATTTGTCATTTACTTCAACTCACAGGCTTTCCCAAAGTACACTTTACAAATAAGGTTAAAAACTTTAAATTAGGTTAACCCTTAATGACAAAATTAAGCCTCTAGGATACAGCTACACTTTTTTGGTTATCAACCTTGATTATCACTAAACTACAAAGTAAATACATATATAGCATTTGGGGCCTATTCTTTTTCAAATTTCTTGATTAAGCCCTTGACCTTTCAAGTTGATTTATTGAACTCTCGATTATTCATAAATATATATAGTTAGTCCTTGATTACCAAGAATGTTAGTTGTGGACATGAAAAATTTAATTAAAATAGGTGTTAAGTTTTTATATCTGAAATTTGCAATTTTAACGGTTTGAAAGCATCATTTTATATGTCTAATGTGTTTATGAAAAAAATCTGTAAAAAGTATAGTTTCAGATGAAGATGCTATAAGTCATGCTTTTTTTATTCGAATTTCTACAAAGCTGACCAAGAGCTTAATACGTGTGATGGTTATAAATGATCGATGGTACAACGTGTCAAATTGAAAATTAGGAACTTCATCCATAAAAATTAAAAAAAAAAAGGGGTCTCACATTACATTACATTGTTCCCAATAAAAATAACCCTTTCTTATTCACAAACAAAACTATAGAAAATGACAAAAAAAAACCCGCAAATAAAAAGGAAAATCACTCTTTTATTAGTTTCTTATGATGGTGCAACACTAGCTAGAAAAAAAAAAAAAACCGCATTCACTACTAATTCCATTTAATTATACCAAATCTTGAGAACTTATATATAGAGTTTCCAAAAAGGGATGCTAAATTCCCTTCGTGGAAACAATATTATGGGGTCAGTAAAGAGTGAGAGTTCTTCAGCAAATGCATTTGAATCAAAGAAAAACAGTAGTGATTTTCATGATCAAACTAGTAGCTTAACCCCACCAAGCCTTAATTTGCCTAGAGTGAAATTTGAGTTAGATATTGGAGATGTTGAAGTTCAGTCACCGGATAATTCGATTTGGGAGACATATTTCTCGGATCACCTAGATTCTGACTTCATGATCTTATCTCCGGTCCGAAACTTGCCATCACCACAGGCTTCAAATTTTGTGAATTCAATGCAAGGGCTGAGTAGTAGTGTTTGTTCTCCAAGGCTTGGAGGAGGAGGAGGATTGAGTAATAAAGGGAAGGGACAGAGTCCACTTCATAGGGTGTTTAATTCTCCCAATAATAATAATCAGTTTATGCAAATTGAGAATCTTTCTTCTTTGTCAGCAATTGAGGATTTTTTGGATGATTATCAAAGAGATAATATTATTGGAGGAGTTGGATCATATCAACCAACTAGGTTGTCTTGTTCAACAACACAGTTGTATGATTTGCCTACTAGTACAGTTCCTGCTATGTTGGATTGCTTGTCTATGCCCAATAGTAATGCTTCCAGGTTTGGTGGAAGTGTGTCTGAAATTAGTTGTTCTTCTCAGGAGACAGATATTTATCATATGGGATCTTTGAGAAATGCACCACCACTTTCACAACATTTCCAACAAGAGAACCAACAGGATCAGAAGCAGCCTTCACCACCAACATCAACTACTCCGCCGTCACCTTCACACCACAACCTTAACCACAACAACTTGATCCAACTGCCTATCCCTACTGCTTCTCATGACCAGGTCAATCTCTTTCTTCTTTCTTTTTTTCCTATCACATGCATATGTTTATTTTTGGCAAAAGGTATTATGAGCCCTTTGATCTATTACGGAATCACTTTTGGTCCCTTGATCAATTTTTTTGACGCATTGGATAAACGATCTTTTCATTTAATATTACTAGCCCTAAACACAATATTATTTTGCGTGTGTGCAACAAACTCGATTAAGTGACATGACCAATAAACGGTGTTGCTAAGAATGTTCTAACATGCAGCACGAGTTTTAGAATATTATCTAGACAAGAAAACAGATTAACTGAAAGCGTTTGTCTCATAGTTTCAAGCGATAAAACTATGTACTGTTTGTATTATTTTGAAGTGTTTGCATGTGTCACAGTTCTGCCACTTAATGAAGCGTGTTACACATGCAAAAAGAATATTGAGTTCGAATGCATTATATCAAAATGAAAAGCTCACATAACCAATATGTTCAAAAAATTGATCAAAGGATCAATTGTAATTTCTATAAAAGATCAAGAGTTTAAGATGTGTTTTGCATTTGTTTTTCTATTATAAACTAATATTTAATCGGTAAAATTCAAACAATAGAAAGTTATTATTATCTTATAAAACATGTCAGTGCATGAATGTCTCCAGTTTTGAAGTGTGTATTCGCAAGCCAACCCAATTCCATCGATCTTGTGGGGACATCAAAAGTTGAAATTCTAAACTATTGATTTAAGATGTTCATAGACCATACCAAATGAATATTTAACTCAAAAGTTTAATCTAATAAATAAAATTCAACCCATAAATTTTATTATTTTAATATGTAGGAGTTACACTTGTGATTGGAAATGCTTTACGAATGATATGTATATATATCCTCGTTAATATAATCACATAAATATATTTCTTTATTATTTTGCTACGTCAAAAATGATATTAGATAAACCATGAAAAATTAGTTTGAGTCTCTAATCGTTTAAGTTAAGTCTCAAATTTGATTTCTAACTAATATTGTGTAATAGAGAGGTATCATGTAAAAAGTTTTTCATCAATCTCGAATCAATTAAGATGATAAGGTGGATAGAGAGCCTTGAACAAGAAGCTTATACATACCTAATTAGATAAAACTGAAATTCATCTTTTCATTTATATTTTTATATTGTTTGTTTTAAATTTTAAGCAGGAACAAGATAGTGGACTTCAACTAGTGCACCTCCTTCTTGCTTGTGCAGAAGCAGTGGCAAAAGAAGACTATATGTTAGCAAGAAAATATCTCCACCACCTGAATAGAGTAGTGACACCACTGGGTGACTCAATGCAAAGAGTTGCATCCTGCTTCACTGAAGCTTTAAGTGCCAGACTTGCTGCTACACTTACTACTAAACCTCCTACCACCTCTCCAAAACCCTTTTCTCCTTACCCTCCAAACTCCATGGAAGTTCTCAAAATATTCCAAATTGTTTATCAAGCTTGCCCATACGTAAAGTTTGCTCATTTCACTGCAAATCAAGCCATTTTTGAAGCTTTTGAAGCAGAAGAACGTGTCCATGTTATCGATCTAGACATTCTTCAGGGATACCAATGGCCTGCTTTCATGCAAGCCCTTGCAGCTAGACCCGGAGGTGCTCCGTTTCTTCGGATAACTGGAGTTGGATCGAGCGTAGAAACCGTAAGAGAGACTGGCCGGTGCTTAACAGAACTAGCTCATTCTCTCCATGTCCCGTTTGAGTTCCATCCAGTAGCTGAAGAGCTCGAAGACCTAAAACCCCATATGTTCAACAGAAGGGTAGGTGAAGCTCTGGCAGTTAACGCTGTAAACAGACTCCACCGCGTACCTGGAAACTGTCTAGGAAATCTGTTAGCCATGATCCGTGATCAAGCTCCAAACATTGTGACCCTAGTTGAACAAGAAGCTAGCCACAACGGACCGTACTTCTTGGGTAGGTTTCTAGAGGCTTTGCATTATTATTCAGCAATATTTGACTCTCTAGATGCAACGTTTCCTCCAGATTCGGCACAGAGGGCCAAAGTGGAGCAGTATATATTCGCACCGGAGATACGTAACATAGTGGCATGTGAAGGGGTGGAGAGGATAGAAAGGCATGAAAGATTGGAGAAATGGAGGAAATTAATGGAAGGAAAAGGGTTCAAAGCAATTCCGTTAAGTGCAAATGCAGTTACTCAATCGAAGATTTTGCTGGGTTTGTATTCATGCGACGGGTATAGATTGACAGAAGATAAAGGTTGCTTGCTTTTAGGATGGCAAGATAGAGCCATACTCGCTGCTTCTGCTTGGCGTTGCTAGATCATATTTGTTTTTTCTTTTTCTTTGTTTTTTTTTTCCCTCCTCTCTCAGTTACATGTATGTCAAATTCTTGGCTTCTTTTTGTTCGTTATTGACTTTCTCTTTTCTTTTTTTGCGGTTGGTAATTAAGCAAAAATTCTTTTCCAATAAACACTACAAATGCCAATAGAAACGAACATTGATATTAGTTAAGATCATTTTAACTAAACCACATTATCTACAGGGGGCTTTCGATGATCATTTTCGACCATTGGACTTAATAGGGCTTCTCAAGATTGGTGTCTGTCTAATAGAGGTGGCAATTCGTGTTATCGTGTCATAATCGTGTTATGTTGTTTAATATATTCCACATGATTATATATAACATAAAAGCAACAAATATGAGTTTCGTGTCAAACGGGTCGTGTCAGTCGGGTTGTCTCTGTAAATCGTGTTATCGTATCAGAAATTACCACCCCTACTGTCTAATTAACCACTGTACTACTCAATTTTGATGGTATGACTAGCAACAAATTTCCTAAATCTGTTTCAGGTACCAAATCCCAACTTCTAGGTACACTCTACAATGCTCTTTAAAATTTGTATTTCTATTGTTATAGCTGAGTTTTCTTCACATGACAACATATTTTGTTTCATAATCTTTGAACATATGTGCCTCATGCAGTTCGTTTCCAGGTAGAGATGTAAATCGATTGGGATTCACTATCTCAGTTGGAGATTCGCCCCGACGGGAAAAGAAAATCCCCAAAACATATCCCAATAGGATGGATGTGGCTGAATTTTGCCCTCAAACCTTTAATAGAGACAAAATGGAAATAGCCTCCACCACCCCCATACCACCCTATCTCAATTAAGACGGGATCACCGCTAATTCCCCAAAATTTACTTATTAGGTTGTTTTTATTATTTTATTAAGATACTATTTACACTTTTTTTTTTCCTCAAAATTTAGGTTATTTTTATTATTTTATTAAGAAGATACCATTTACACTTTTTTTTTCCTCATTAGCTCTATGTTACTGCCTATTTATTGGTGAATGAATAATATATATGCTTTTAATAGTTACTTTAATTTGTTTTTCTGGTTGAATATAGTGGACTTTTAGAAAATTTAGCATTTCAATCTAGGAACAAAATCCACATGGGGATACAAAGTCCTCGTGGGATGAAGATGGGCATAAAAAATTTCTCGTTTTATTTTCGGGATCGAAAATGGGAATTCCCCAATATATTGGCGAATAGGGATGGAGGATATATCCCCACCACCTATTTCTAGGACCTCCAATCTTCCAGGCTTCGGAGGTTAAATTTATCTTGATTTTAACATTAAAATAAAAAATCAAATATGAACCTTCATTCTCGAAGTAAATACTATTGCCAAAGCCTTTAATTAGGTTAGACTTGGTTTTCTCTTCATAATTCTATAGTCTTGAATAATATCATCATTTACCAATATATCAAACTTAAACAAGTAAGAGAAGAACAGGCATAGGGAGGCCATTACTCAAATCTTGAAATCATTTCATATCCAAACTTCGCCAAGATAGATAGGAAAAAGACTCAAATAGTACATGTGGGAAATTATAAATTAATCAACAAGTGGCAATATGACATGTTCATGATACTCGAGTAGTGTCAATGCAAAGCCTTGTATAAAATATATAAAACGAAACTGAATGCAGCAGCTATAGGAGATACAGGAACACATTTCCATAGAAGGCAAATACATCAGAATGATCACCAGCATATTAATTGTTACACAAGAATGGCCCTCAAACTAAACATGCAGCACAGAGGGGATGGCACCATGCATTTTACAGATTATTGCCTTTCCAGGAATCAATTCATTGGCCATGAGATTCTTAGCAATTTCACATGCTTCAACCTGAAAAGACCAAATGTCTCTTTCCTCTTACAATATGGCACATAGACAGAAATTTTTCCTTGGGGCCTCATCCACCTTTTTCTCTGTTCCAAAATATAAAAAAATGACATACTTTCATTATTGGTACCAGTTAATTTTGAGGGTTATGTCTCGTTGTATGCTAGAGCATTGCAAGTTAAGATTTTGATTATTTGTGTTCTTGGTAACATCAACTTAATTACAGCATCAAATAATATTCTCAGATGTATTTGTCATTATATATAGGCTCCAGGCAAACAGAACAGCATGCCCATAGAAGAGCAACAAGTCAATCCACAAAGTTGTTGCAAACTATAGCACAGAACAATCATATGCCAATACAGTGTGCATGTAAAATTACCTGTTTTTGCTTTCGCTAAAGATGGTTGCACAACAACGTGCATTGTTATGACCCCTTTTGGAAGCTCCCCAAAAGGAGCCTTACATTGGCTGACAGTCTTGTTGTTTTCCAAAATTTTCCCAGCATTTATAAGTTTGATGTCATTTGCTGCCTTGGGCACAATCTTTTTATCTGCAGCAAATCAAAAAGTTTAGTTCTTTTGTCATGACTAAATATTATAAGAATGAATCATGTTAGGAGCATGAATCTAAAAGCAAAAGAAAAGATGTACAGATAATAGTCTGGGACTGAACAGGATCAACAACAATCTAAAGAAGTATCTATTTGATCTTATTTCTTTGATTGATAAAAAAGTATCTATTTGATCTTATTTCTTTGATTGATAAAAAACTATAACCAATATCAAACAGTAGATTCTGACTTCAATGACTCCCCCTCCCAACGAGAAGTTCTCAGAAAGAGCCATCAAGGTTAAATTACACATGCACTACCAAATACTTCCTCTGATGCTTTCCCATAAAACACCCCCACTACTAGAGTACTGCAATGACACTAGTTACAAAGGATTAAAAAAACATGTTTCTACTAAAAAAAAAATGATTATGTCTATAAACATTATTACTAAGGGAAGTATGACAAAGATATAATATCAAAAACAGTTTCCATACAATTGTATATCAGGATCTGAATAGCTGAGAGGTGCTACAAGCAAAAACTTAGATAAATGCAATAATAAGATGAAAAGTGAAAATGAAGGTAGGAATGAGCTTTAGGATTGAGTTTTGGCTTTAAACAGTTAATTGTATTGATAACATGAGAGCAATATCCAAAAGGATAAAGAAAAAAAAAAAGAAGGGAGCATACGAGTAATCGTAGTTATAGTTATATGATTTTGATGACGATCTAAGGAAGTAAATTTTCACTACATTCAATCCCTAAAAGAAAATAGAATATGATGAAGGATTGACAAACAAATTTAAAGAGGGTAAAACTAAAATTGACAACATTTATGCCCAATGTTCTTTTGGCTTTGAAAAATCACTGTAATTTAAAATGAGAGCAATGACAAAAAGAATGATAGCAAATAAATAATGGCAGAATATATTTGCTCATATACTTCTTTTATGAGGATCAAAGTTTTTACAACATTCGAACCCTAAAAAAGAACTCAATAAATGATGAATGAAAGAACAAATAAAGGTATAATTGTACACCATGTTTTTTAATTCCACATGCATTACCCATACCATGTCAAAATCCTAATTTTGTGGCCATCAAAAGCAAAATTGTCTGTTTTCAAAAAAAGCTTGTCCTTTCTCCTTGAGAATTAATGTTGAAAATTAAATACTTCTGAAAATTTCAAATTTAACTGGTTCGCAGCAAAGCTCAAAAGCATTTTCCCCATTATCAACAATATTGTGAAATTTAAAGTTAGATGCTCTAGTAAGAATAAGAATAAGGATTAGGAAAGCTGTGTTTGAACAAGAAACCTACCCACTAACTTCCAGTGGACCTAACTAATTTCATGGTGCACAATATTGGTTTTGGGGGGAGGGGGATAGTCAAATTACTTTCACATCCATGACACCTGCAAGGAAAAGGGTCCTGGGGTAGAACATAGTCAAAAAAATAAAGAGTTCTGTTCATGATATACAGACTGGAAACTATACTCCATCCCATGGTGATAGGCTTAACGATTTTTTTCACACAGATTCATTAATGTTCATTGTTGTCGTTCAAAAACAAGAATTTTTCCACAAATAGCCCCCATGTAAGTATAGATAAGCACATTAACCTAGTAAAGAAGCATTAAGCTAAAAATGTATTTACCAATAGATTTTAAATTAGAAATGCAAGGTTCAAAACAAAATTATACATGACAAGCTTACAAAAAAATGTCAAACTAGGCAAGAAGTACTTTTTTTTTTTTTTTTTTTTGCATTTGTATTTATGTTATTTTGATTGATGCATAACAATTAAATAATAATAAGGCATTACAAGAAATTAGCCAGGCTTTAACAAATGAAAGTGGATTACATATTGAAAAGGGAAAAAAAAGAAAGCAAGCTTATTTTTAGGTGACCGAGGGAGTAAAACAAATATATAATAACTTCTGTAAAATGTATATGCTTGCCATGTAGTCCAACATCTATCCAGTTATAAACAATAAAATATTTTGTTACCAAGTTGTTTGTTATTCATGACCACTCTCACCAGGCAGGAGGAAACAAAAAATAAACGCAATATTGCCTAAAGATAATAGACCATCCGATAAAAAAAAAAAAAAGATAATTGACCAACAGTGATTAGAATTTTATATAGCAAAAGGCAGAAACAGAGAGAAAATCAGGACAGTAGGAAGAAAGTAAGGTCATCAAAGAAGACAAACGACAAATTCAGATTAAATCAGCAACTAGAGTCTCTACAGATGTCCAAATTATCACCATCCAGATATTCTCCATTTTCATTTTTCAATTAACAATAAGAAGAGGTACCTTTTGGTTATTCAACCTACAGCAATTTCTTTGAGGCCTCACAAAGATACTTGCAAGTAACTGCTTCACTACTCAAGTCCAGCAATAAGGTACAAGACTATTTTAATTCTAGAGAACATAGCAAGGAGAAGTATGCTATCCAGAAGGCTTTCTAATGCCGTGGTAATAGTTTATGCACTCACCATTACCTTCAAACGTTGGAATTCAATACAATCAACTCCTAAACATCCCCATTTCCATAGCTACAGGTTTTCTTATTTGGAAAAGAAGAAGAGAGAAAGTTCAAGCTACCAATCAAACAGGAGTAAATATTTTTACAGATATTAAACAAGCATCTGTTTAGCATATCGAATAGCAATATGACTAACTCTTAAAACGAGGAAAAGATTTCGAAATTAACAATTGCTGCGAAGGTAATATACAGAGAAACATAAAACCCTGACCTTTTGGCCACTCTGTGACGATTCTCTCCTTAAGCATAGCAACAGTAGAGGCAGGCGAATACCTAAACGGACCAATATCAGATCCATCATACAATCTGAACTTGAGCTCTACAAGGTCCTCCTCCGGCATTTCTCCTTTTACAATTTCTTTTATAAATAAAAAAGAAAAAAATAATAAAAAAATAAAAAAAAAATCCTCAACCGCCTCACTTGTCAGCAGAATATAACCGCTGTATCCACCACAACTACTATTCAATCTCCACAATCCTGCACAATATAGCTAAAAAAAACAATTTTAACTAAAAAGAAAATGATAATCAAAACGTACTAATCAAACTCCACTTTAAAAGTTCAATCCAAATTGCTTTTGAAAAAAATAAAATAAATAATAATAATAATAATAATAATAATAATATAAGCAAGATTCTGCTGCAAACAGAATAATAAGCAATAATTAAAGTAATCATGAAGTTGAAAAAAACAAAATTTACCTGTTAATCCCCTAGGGTTTATGAGAGCCACACAGAAAGGGGAAAAAATGAAAAATCAGAAAGAAAACCCTAAAGCAAGACCCGATCTCGACTCTGTATAATTGATTTGAAGCAAATGTTTAATGGCCCATTTCTCTTTGCCTTTTCAATTTTCTACTCTTTTGAGAGAGAGAGAGAGAGAAACTGACTTCTCTTTTTCTCATCCTTGCTTTTTTAAATTTCAGTAAAATTAGTTTAGTCCCGGTGTGATGTAAGAACAGTCAAAAAGTTCATGTTCGGCTGTTGAAGGGTATAGTATTCATAATCAAAGCCAGCCAATAGATATTATTACTTAGGTCGTGGCGACTATCCAGTGGTGCCAGGTGGAGAAGAGTGGGATTCAGGTGTATCTTGTCTTATTTTTATTTAGTTGCAGTGTTTGAAGCACACGCCATTATATTTTGTAATGGAGAAAACTAATTAACGCCGTAATCGGTGACACAAAATCAAAATGCACATTTGGAAGTCGTCACGCCAATCGCGGCGCGTGGGGTGTCCATTTGAAAGAGTGAATTAACTATATACCCTAAACGATAAAAATTATATCCACGATACCTCAGACATGATTATAAACAGTAAAATAATTCAATTATAAAATATATATTCAAAATAGTTTCGTGTATATCTAAAAAAAATATTTAATATCTATTATCTAGACTAGATATTAATAAAGAAAAATAATAATAATAAAAAAGATAACTACAATATAATTATAACTAATAAATAGCTTATATCTAAAATACAAATAGTATCACGTATTTATTGTAATCTGTAAAAGAATATGTTATCTATTATATATATTAAAAGTAGATACATTTTACTGAATTGTCATTTTGTGGGTTTTTCTAAATTATTAATAATTAATTTTAATTAAATTTTAAACATTTAATTACTTAAATATTTAATTTATTTAAAATCTATTATCTAATAAATTATCCTAAACTTTTTCAAAAGAAACATCTTTCACTCTCTCTCAAAAACCCAACAACTTCAATTTTCAAAATCCCATTTTATCTTTTTCTCCTCCATTTCTCATATCACGATTTTCACTCTACTCAAATTTCATTTTCTATTGCAGCATGCTTATTTACTTCAGACTCGACATCATCATCTATTATCTATACTAAATATGAATATTGAATGCTGACATGTAATTTTCTTCTAATTTTGAGTTAATTAATAATTATTATTAATTTAAAATAAATTTTAATTATTTAATTAATATTAATGGATAATAAATTATCCTAAACTTTTTCAAAAGAAACATCTTCCACTGTCCCTCAAAATCCCAACAACTTCAATTTTTAAAATCTCAATTTATCTTTTTTTCCTCAATTTCTCATATCACGATTTTCACTCTCCTCAATTTTCATTTTCTATTGCAGCTTGCTTCTTTGTTTTAGACTCGACATCTATAGTAATGGCTTTCAATCTTATTCTACCTTTGCCAATCTGGTTAGTAGCATCTCAAAAAGTCTTCTTGTGGTCTGATGCGACACTCTCGATATTTAGTTAGGTAAAACCTAGGTTCCATTCTAAATTTTTTTCAATTTCTGTTTTTGGGAAATCCCTTTTTTGATTGAATTGTTCCTTATGTTTTTCTTCCTTTCGTAATTCGCATCCTGTTGATTCAATGGTTTTCGTCTTCTTTTCTTTACTTTTTGCAGCGTTGGTAAGAAAATTTTTAACATTTGCCTTATTTTCTTTGCCTAATGCGATTGCTTTTAGCCATTTTTTCATGCATATAATTAAATTTTTCTAATTTAGGTTGGCTTTGTGGCAAGAATCGCTTCCTTATTTGTAATTTGCGGATCCATTAGATTAGAAGTAAGCCTTCACTAACTCAATTCGGTATATTTTTGTCTTAATTATCTATGTTTCTACTCCAATTCGCAATTTCTTTTTTATTATATTTTGTCCTTGGCCACCAATTTTCTTCTCTTCATCCAGTTGAAATTATTTTGCTAGATTGTATTGATTTAGAAAGTGCAACATCAACAATAAAGAAAGGAGAGTTGGCCATATTGGAATTATTCTTACTTTAGTTAATTTTAGCATTTTCCTATTTTGTTTATTTTATTGACAGTTTGTTATTCTTTTCAATTGAGTTATATTTTTTCTAATAAAATTGATAAATGTGGCTCTGATGACTCACATTCACGCAAAATGTATTTGTCCGTGGATAGAATATAAAATTTATTTTTATTTATTTCATTTCATTGTTATATTCAATCTATAAAGGCAACAATATTGGTCATGATGTAGTATGAAGAAAAATTGAACTTTCAAGTTTGGGTTGTAGAAGACACAGAGACTTAGAGAATTAAAATATAGAGGAACAAATTAACCGTTTTTTAAAGAAAGAAACAAATTAACACTAATGAAATGTCAAATAGGAACAGTTAAAAAATATGGGTACTGTGATATTAATTTATAGTTGACAACTTGACATGTTTAAAGTTTTACTTATCCCAATCAAAACAAAACAAATTATGAGGGGATAAAGTTACCAAAAGTTAAAATAAAATTGGCTGAATTCAAATTCAATAAATATTTTTAAATTTTAGATTACGACTAAAGAAAATGGATGATACTCATAATATTTCTACAAGAATCTATACTATGTTTTCTTATATTTAAAATATTATATATGTTTTGCAAAATATTAAATTACTACTACAAAGTTTCTACTAATAAATAGACAGTTCATGTTTAAAAAACTTTAAATATTAGCTAATGTTAAATTATACTGTAAAATTATTATATATGTAATTTCTATCTTTTTAAAAATATAATATTAAATAGGAACGATTAAAGCAATAACAAAGATATGTTTTTTTAGAAACAACAATAAAAAATATGTTACCCGTGCATTAGGCTAGTTACTACTAATATGCGATGTTACAATATGAATATAAGCAATATATAGCAAATGCTAGACAAATATAACATGAATATATAATACTAAAATAAGAATATGTTACTATTGCCAATATATTACAGGTCTAATATGAACATAACCAATATCTAATAAACATTATATAAAATATAATATCAATATAACATGTATATGCAACACATATAATATCAATATATACCAAACTAAAATATGTTATTACTTCCAGCCAATATACTACAAGTATAATATTAATATAAGCAATCTCTAAACATTACACAAATATAATATCGATATAACATGAATATACTACAAATATAATATTGAATAAAAGCAACATACAACATATGTTATACAAATATAATATGAATATAAAAAAAAAAATTATATTGTAAAAGGATATACAAAATACTAACTACCAATATATTGCATAGATAATATAAATATAAGCAATATACACCAAATATTATACAATATAATATGAATATACAACAAATGGTAAAAAGAATATAAGAAATATAAGCAATATATAGCAAATATTATACAGATAACATGAATATATAAGGCTAAAATAAGAATATGATATTATTGCCAATATACTATAGGTATAATGTAAATATAAGCAGTATATACTAAACACTATACAAATATAATATCAATATAACATGTATATGCAACAAATATAATATCAATATATACCAAACTAAAATAAGAATATGTTATTACTTTCAGCTAATATACTACAAGTATAATATTCATACAAGTAATATATTCTAAATATTATACAAAAATAATATCAATATAACATGAATATACCACAAATATAATATGAATATAAGATGAATATAAGCAATATACACTATATGTTATACAAATAGGATATGAATATACAACAAAATATGTATATAAAAAAATTATACTGTAAAAAGATATACAAATTATTAACCGCCAATATATTGCACATATATTATGAATATAAACAATATATACCAAATGTTATATAAAATATAATATGAATATACAACAAATGGTAAAAAGGAATATAAGAAATAAAAGCAATATATAGCAAATGTTATACAGATATAACATGAATATACAAAACTAAAATAAGAATATGTTATTATTGCCAATATACTATAAATATAATATGAATATAAGCGGTATACACCAAATGATAATTAAAAAAAGAGCAAATCTATTGCAAAATTACTAATACAACAAACACGATAAATTTCAGAAACACAGATCAATCAATGTTTCAATATAGATAATTCTAATAAAAGAGATAAGATTGAAATAAGATAATTACTTAAAAAAAAGATAAAAAGGAAAACCTGAGTAAAGATATAAGATTGAAATATGAATAATAGCATAAAGAAAGATAAAATGGGTTAATACTATAGCAAAATTAATAAAGTAAATTAAATCTAATAAAAAAAATGCAAACTGAATTTGCGTTAAAAGGGAAAGAAATTTTGTTTGTAGTTTAAATAGAAAAATGGGGGGATGCTAAAAGAAATAATAAGTAAGAGATTGGGTTATATAGGCTAATTTCCCCTTTCTGAAATGACACCATCTTATTGAGCCATTACAGAGCTTGGTTGGCTAATTTGATGACATGCCCTATGAAACGTGAGCGTAAGGCACTGACTTTGAGATATCTCGGGTTGTAGGATATTTGTGTCATTGGGGACTACTGCTGATTGGCTCTTTATATATATATATATATATATATATATATATATCCTTATTTTTGCATAGACTGTCGTTACGGGTTTTCAGCCTATCGGGCCGTCTTAACTTTTGCCTGAATCACCCTTTTGGATTTTCGACTAAGCAGACTTTTATTTGCATCCTAACTTTTGCATAGACCACCTTTCAGTTTTCAGTCTATTGGATTTTTTTTACTTGAAGTGAAATGCATATAAACAGAGAATGTGCACAGCTATATATACATGATACGAATTCAATTTCAAGTAAACTCGAGACATTTAAATGAGCCGAGCAAAACATTCATTCATTCATTAATAACGTTTTAACACAAAGCACATCAAAAGATGAAATGAAGCTAAGAACAGAATCAATAATGGTATCCATCTTGGCCGAATCGATGACTGCCACCAACTGGTCTTTGCAAATTTTTCCCGCTGATGGTGCTAACTTTTGCATGGACCGCCTATGACACTGCATCCCTTTATTCTGGAATAACAGTGCTGTTGCCCCTTAAAATTGTGCTCCACCATCGGCCACGGCGTAATGCGGAATTCCATACCATGCAAACACTTTTTTTTGTTTGAGTCTAAGTCTACAGAGTTTCTGCTTGACCGATTTCTCCTTTCAGATCTTTTGGAATCCAGCATTCAGTGATTTCTTTGCTAACGCCTGGTATGCCGTCGTACGACCAGTCGAAGGCTTTCATGCGTTTTTGTAGTACTTTTGCAATTTCTTTCCCTCTTCAGGTGTGAAATCTTTCAAGATGGATACCATTTTTGGGTCATCATCTGTCCCTAGATTCATTTCATGTAATGATGCATCATATATGCTAAAGACATTAAATGAATGTTTGTATGTATGCATAGTTCCATCCGAAAAAATATCACACAAGTAATTGAAATCAAATTGCATTGTATTAAATACCTTATGGGCTGAATTGTTCACATTATTAAAGAGAAAAGACAAATACATTAAAATAGTTATCATCCTCCACATGCCGAGGGTCTTCTCTAACTGCAGCATCCTCGATCTTAATAGCTTATGCACTTGAATCATCCAAAGTTGGGTAAGGGATTACTCTATACGCTTGGCTTCAAGGGTTGTTCCATAATCTTCCCCTAAGTAATCAACTGACGAATGGCCTTTATCAGTTGAGTACAATTATTGGTACGGTGACCTAGCGTCACATGATAGGCATAGAAGTTGTCCTTTTCTGCTTCAGTTGGGGGTGAATAGGGCTTTAAATTCTGCAATAGTCCCGCCTTCCTACACTTGGTGAAGATATGAACCAAAGATTCTGTCCACGGGTTGGTGATCCTCTGAGGAGCCACCGCCTGCTTACTTTGATTCACGGTGGCCACATCCACTTTTTTGCTTGATCTAATGCTGATGTTTGAGCCAGTTTTGCACTGGACCCAGTGGGTGTAGTCGTAGAACTTCCACTCTTGTACCCCTGTGAATACCCCAACTGCCTAAAAAAGTATTCAAATTTTGCTTATCCTTTTGGTCCTACTCCTCGTACCTTTTGATACACTTGGCAAACTCAACACCGTCATTGAAAGAGTGGAACCTCTTCAGCTTCATTTTCTCTTTATAAAGGGGCAAGCTGCCATCAACAAGCTTTACCATGAGAGATTCCAATTTTGGAGCCCCATCTACCAGCACTTGGACATCCATCCATCTCTTATAGTATGCCGAGAAAGACTCGTTGGGTTTTTAGTGAATCCTTTCCAGGTTTTCCAGAGTAGTCTCTACCTGAGTGTTATAGGCATACTGCTTCATAAATGCCTTAGACAAATCTTCCCACGTGGAGCGGGTATGGATTGGCATCTTTAAGTACCATTTAGCAGCAACATCTCTCAATGTAGTCAGGAATAGATTCAGCAGATGGATTTTCCCGATTCCTAGACTAGACATGATCCTCACATAGCTGTCCATGTGAGCCTCTACTGGACTATCTCCAGTGTACGGAGGCAGATAAGGCATCTGGAAACGGACCGGGAGTGGCTCTCCTCCTTTTACCACCAAACTAGCTGGGTCTACACATTTGATGGGATTGTAATGCACTATATCATTTAATTTTGGCAGCAGAGCTTCCAAGTCAGAGAATTTTTCTTTGAGATGCTTTTCAGCAGCCATCTCGATTGAGGCCTCCCTTGCCCTCATAAAAGCTTCATCTTTTTTAGATTGGCGATCAATTTCCCAATGAGGGACGACCACTCTACTACTACTGGGGATGCCCCCTCCAGTTCCGTTCACTGCTTGGACCATGTTTCCTCCATTTACGACTAAAGCCAAGATTAGTTGGGTAGTCTAACCCCCTTCAGTAGGCATCATAGCTTGTATTTGCTCCTTTAAGGTGGCCTTAAACCGATCCAAGCTCAGCAGTGCATCTACAAATGCATTCATGTCAAAAGGCATCCCTCCGCTAGATCCGTCTTGAGCCATTTCTATTCTGTTCACTTCTTCTAACATAAACTGGCTGTTAACTGGTAGAGAAGTCAACTGACCCCCGAATTCCTGCTCTGAATCTGAACTGGCCCTACCCTCTTCCATGGTTACTGGTTCTAGCTGAACTAATTGGGCTAACTGATCAGACTCTGGTTCAACACATGCTAATCGCTTCAAAGTTCGACTCCAAACTGCACGTTCAACATAGGGTTAGAACAATGGATGGATGTCGTGAGTCTAGACATGACACACTAAGTGGTATGTATGGTATGGTCATGAAATGATCATGATTGAATAATGCCTCATGAATGAGAATGATAATAAGGATGATATTTGTTTTTTCATTCTTTTTTTTAGACGTCCTAAGAATACCTAATTCCATACGAAAGACAATGCAAAAACGCCACGTGTGAGCCATCACACAGACAGAGGTTCGATACTTTTGGGGCACCTAGTGGATGTCATGAAATGGTCGCGTGTGTATTGACACACGGACAGAGTTTCGACGCTTTGTAGGTCAATGAGATGATATGAAATGGTCGCATGGGGGCCATCCCACGGACAGAGTTTTGACACTTTTAGGGCATCCAACATGAAGTGATGTTGCAAACAAGTCACGTGTAACTCGAGACACGAACAGAAGTTCAGTGTTCGTGGAACACCTTGTATGATTTGGTAATGTCATGAAATACCCCTATATGTAGTAATCCGGTACTCGGGGAGTACCTCAAATGATTTATTAATGTCATGAAACAATCCGATGTGGATCGCGACACACAAGCAAGATTTCAGCATCACCGTGACACCAATGATGAATGAGCATGATGTCATGTAATGATATCATGTGGCCCACCACACGATTATAGACCTAAGACCGTCGTGGTCCTCTAATGAATGAAATGGCTTACTGGGATGGACAAGTACAATTGGATGCACGGGCAGAACACGGGTAGTTTTGGGATACCAAATATGGAATGGATTAGATAACCATGATGGGCATACTCAGAACGTCCTTTATTAAATGGAATGAGATAAGATGATATGAATGTTCATCTCACACGAGATGCAAATGGCTGCACGAAGATATGGTTAGGATGCATGACATACGGGATTATGCCGTGTATGCTTCATGGGAATGTCAACACACTAGATGTAAATGGCACACAATTAAAATGTCATGGTTGCATAAAGATGTGGTTAGCATCAATGGCATACATATGCTTATGTCTAGAAAATGGCTGCACAAAGATGTGGTTAGAATGGCACATGAATAATTATGTGTGCTTGATGTTTCATGAAAAGGTCAAAATAAAACCATTATAGAACAAATGTTAGCACATGCAACTTCCAACCTTATTCCTCTTTTCGATTAGTCCGCATTCTTCCTAGGTGTTGGGTCTCTTTGGCATCAACCGGGGATACCAAAGGCGTACATTCAATGTCCAATTTTGAATTTATGTTTTGGCAATCCTAAGGGGAAGTTACTAGGTCATTATATATGGGCCAAAGTCAAACCAAGGGTCGTACAGGTCCCCATAGCGAATATGTACTCCTCCACATAGAACATGAGAGGTTCATACGGTGCTATGAGTGGTTTGTCCCTTCGGGTGCCTCCAATCCTAGTGGAAGAGGTAGGTCACCTTCTGAAGTAAACTAGGCTGATCAGTGAGTTTGAGGGGTTGAGAAGAAGAAAATGTCATGATATATAAGTGTGAGTAAAATATGGTACTATGAACTAGTAAATGACTGCAAGCGAGGTTATATTTCAGTAGTTACCCAAGTTCATT
Source organism: Euphorbia tirucalli (assembly GCA_039660915.1). Lineage (NCBI taxonomy): Eukaryota > Viridiplantae > Streptophyta > Magnoliopsida > Malpighiales > Euphorbiaceae > Euphorbia > Euphorbia tirucalli. The sequence continues at coordinate 53,664,652 of CM077639.1, read as the reverse complement.
AAGATTTTATAAAAACTTTTTAAGAAACATTTATCCCCAGTAGATTCGCCACTGTGAGTGGATGACCTTTCAAGCGGAACGCGGTGAAGGGAACTGGGGAAAAAGAAAAGAGTCTTTTGATTGTTCATTTTGAAAAATAGGTTTGTATCTTGCATAGAAAAACTATTGATTTGTTTGGAAATCCTTTTTGTAGAAAAATCTTTTCTTTGAATGTGAGTTTTGGAAAACTGGTTTTTACATTTTAGAAAATCCCGTTTTATTAACTTAAAAACGTCAAAACCTAAATTTCAAGATCAGCGACAGAGTCGCCACCCAGATCATCTTATCCAAGAATTTCCGATACAGCTCCTTACCGAGCTTAGAATACTGTACCTAATCCAGAGATTTAGGGTTCGGGCAACTTACCTATTCAACCTCAGGCTTGCTTTCATTTATAAGTGCATATGACAATATTTTACTCACTTAATTCTCTACCCATTTTATGTTTTATTATTTAGCCCATACTCATTCAAATGACATAAATAAATAACATAAAATTAAAGTGTAGGAATATAAACCATACATCCAAACCAAACCAAAAAAAGAAATAGAGGCCACTTATTACAACCCAAAAAAGAAAAAACTCTCATCCTTACCCATACAATCGCCTAGATACACGAATATCTAAAAAATTACAATCGCCTAGGATATACGAGTTGATCTATAAAATACATCTAAAATGATAAAAAAGCAAAATAAAAGCTGCAAAACAAATGGGTAGCACAATTATATTACAAACACAAATAGGACTCATACAAGACAGAATGGGGATTTCAGAAAGCGGGAGCATGTATTTAGGGGATAACCGAGAAGGCCGGGCGACTTCATCGGTTAGACCTGGAAAACCATTTTAGAAACACCCTGTTTGGTTTGTGCTTGAAAACATTTTCAAAAATAGTTTGGCTCAATTACATGCGAATTTCTCCATTTAGTGGGTCGGTTATCCAAGAACTCGAGATTCTATTTGTCAGGGTTCCTAATTCCAAACATCCATCCAAGGCCCAAAAGCAGTAAACACACAAAAAATGATTTGATCTGAAGACATCATCACGCGATGACGTCGGTGTGGGTCGTCCCGTGATTTTGCCTTCTTTTGGAAACTACAGCCGTGAGGCTCAGTTAGAGCCATGCGGCTATAGAACTACAGCCATGCGTCTGTAGCATCCAGAACCCAAAATTAGTTTTCTTCGTTTTAAAAATCGATGTTTTGATCATTTTCAATGGTTTTTTTAAGACTTTGAAGAATCTGGGGGTTCACCAAAGCTGGACAGTGGATCCGATTTGGGTCAAACAACCCTTCATTTCAAAAAATCAAAATCAAGGAAACCAAAAATCTCACATCACGTTCTAGGAAAACCGAAAACCAAAATTCAGAATGTAACGGATGTGATTGGGACCGAAATAGTTCATAACAGAACAAACAAAATGGAAATCTGACTGCTTTAGGTCAATTTAGGGCTTTTTGGGTTTCTACCTAGAAGAAAATAGCTGTGCGGCTATAGTATTATAACCGCTCAGCTTTGTTCTAAGGGATTACAGCCACTTAGCTCGATTCACAGCCTCATGGCTATAATCAAACAACCAGTTTCTGGATTTTTGCAAAACATAAAAAAATCACAACTCAAATTAAACAAGTACGAGTTTAAGGCCTCTCAGAGTTCACCTTGTTGATGTTCCAGCATGTTTGACGTCCAGAAGTGGATTGAAAAGTCTGAATGCGCTTAGAATCCAATGAGCACCCCGAAATCCTCAATTATGCATCCAAAATCGATCCAATTATAACTCGAGAACAGTCTTGAATGAACAATACCTGACTGGGAACTCTTCCTCAATATGTTTTTTTTAAGTGTTTTATGTGTTTTTCGCTCTGGTTTCTTATGTTTTACGAATTCAATCTTTTTCAGTTTTTCTCTCCTTCTTTTTTAAAATGATTCTCTCTATTGATTTCCCTCTCCAATTCTGTTCTATCTTCCTTTTTTCTTTTTTTGTGTTATTGTGTGCTCTGATGTTAAAAGCCTTAGAGAATCCCAGATAATTTCTGCTAATTAAGAAATCTACTCCCTGTCAAAGACTGATTTTGCTATTTAGGAATAATTTTGTTCACTCGATAGAGCCGTGCGACTATAAAGTTACAGACTCCCTGCTTTGGAATTACAGCCGCGCGGCTGTAGTTGTAAAACTACAGTCGTGCATCTCTAATCAAAGCCATGGCAGATTTTCCTAAATCTCACACTCACCTCTGAGCCCTTTAATCATTCGAAGGACCTTTCTTGGGGTTTCGAATAGAGGACCCTTCGGTTTTCAGAGTATTTGAGACATTCCAAGCAACATCCCGCTCATTCTCAAGTCTAATTCACGTTTGTCTACTTAACAGGTAACATAGGATTCTCATCATAGAGGTCGGAAAAAACCTGTACTCATACCCATCAAGGGTTAGAACCATGATGGGCCAAATTGTCGATTTCTATATAATGGCTAAGTACATAATTAATTGGGATTAATTTCATACATTTTAACATGTTTATAAATTGATGTATTCGATTATATTGATTAAATTTTTGAATGGATGCTATTGGGCCTTAATTCTAGACGTGTTGTATTTTTCTTTTGGGCAAATACAGCCTGCGTTCCGTTTTTCTTTTAATGTAATTTTATTTTAATTTTATTATTATTATGAAATTAATGTAAAAGAAGCCTATTGGTGTAGCGAGCCTAGAAGGAAGGAAGGAAGGAGGCCCACTTGGTGTTTTTCTAGTATAGGTTTACTAGAATTATGTTAGGTTGTAATATAGGCCCATAGCATTCCTTTATTTATTTAATTATGCATTTATTTATTTGAATGTTATATACCATGATCCAATCCCATTTCACCCGCTTATGCATCTAAGCCTTTATTAAAATTGAATCTAAACCAAATGGTAATTACTAAGTCACTTAAAAGTGCTTCCCTCATTGAAAACCGACTTGAAGTGGGGATAGGCCAGTTGTAAACCATGCCCTCACAGGATACACGAAAGTATCATTATTTTGTATTGGGTTGGAGTATTGGTTACTCTAATACTTGGATGGAGGTTTGGACTTAGCATGGGTAGTAGGATTTTCCTAGCCCTAAGCACAGATGGGTAAGTGCCAACAAGCATATTAAATCGAGAGTCCCTAGGTTGGGATTGGACGGCGTTCCTAGCTAAATAATTACGGTATAGTTTTTCCAGGCTCTCGTCTGGCTATATCTTGATGAAATATGGATCTCGACCTATTAGCCCAATAACTTGACTTAATTAATAACTTGGATTCATTATTAATTAATTATGTGAAAAACAAATAAGACCTTTATTAATACTCTATAATTTTTCTGTGTAGCAATCAAATGGCAAATAACAACTCTTTATCACTGTGTTCGCTTCTCGAGAAGGACAAACTCTCAGGGCCTAATTTCCTAGATTAGTCTAAGAACATAAGAATAGTTCTAAGACAGGAATCTAAGGAATATGTGCTAGAGAGAGCTGTACAGCTTGCACAACTAGAGGAATATGAGGTGCATGTAAGGGACAACTGGGATGTGACATGCCTTATGTTGGCATACAATGGTCCCTGAGCTGCAGAAGCAGTTCATGGACCAGTAAGCCTTTGCTATGATAACAACTCTTAATGAGATGTTTCAAGAGCAAGCTCGTTAAGAGAGATACTTGACCGCCAAGGCATTTAACTCCTGCAAGATGGGGGCTGGGACATCTATGAGTGGTCACGTGCTTAAGATGAAGGGCTATCTAGATTCTTTAGCCCATCTCTGTACACTTGTGTCATAGGAGTTAGTGATAAACACTATCCTAGTATTCTTGCCGGACTCTTATGATCAGTTCATCTTGAACTATAACATGCAAGAGATGAACTGCACTGTTAGCAAGCTGCATGGTATGCTCAAGCTTGCAGAACAATCAATCAAGAAGACTTTGTCGGTACTGCTGGTCAATAAGGGGAACCCTCCTCTTGCTAAGGGCAAGGCAAAGGTGAAAGCCAAGGCCAAAGCTAAGAAAGCTAAGGCCAAGAAGGCTAAGGCCAAGCCCAAGGCCGGTCCTGAGGATGTTTGTTTTCAGTGCAAGCAGGTAGGACACTGGAAGAGATCTTGTCCCCAGCTGTTGGGAGAGCAAAAGAAGAGCCAGGGTGCATCTTCATTAGGTATATATGTCATAGACATAAACCTCACTGTTTCAACGTCCTGGGTATTGGATACTGGATGTGGTTCTGACATTTTTTGTAATGTGTAGGGACTTAAGAACAAGAGATCACTGGGATCTGGAAAGGTGGACTTGCGGACCGAAAATGGAGCAAGGGTAGCTGCGATAGAGATCGACAGGTACCATCTTATGATGCCTAGTGGATTAGTTTTAATATTGGAACAGTGTTATTTTGTACCTGCAATGTGTAGGAATATTATTTTTGTTTCAGTTTTGGATATTTCTGGATTTAATTTTACTATTGGTAATTGAGATGCTCTAGAGAGGGATAATTTTATGGAGATGCTCTATTAAATAATAGCCTATATGTCCTAGATTTAAATGAAACTAATCATGTCTATAACATAAATACTAAAAGGGTTAAGCCTAACGAACTTAATCCTTTTTGCCTTTGGCATTGTCGTTTAGGCCACATAAATGAGAAATGCATAGATAGGCTTCACAAAGCTGGAATCCTAGGATCATTTGACATGGAGTCACTTGATATATGTAAGTCATGTTTATGCGATAAGATGACTAAAGCGCCTTTCAGCAAGAAAGTTGAAAGGGGTACTGGCTTATTGGACCTAATACATTTAAACGTATGTAGGCCTATGAGCCCAGCTACCAGAGGTGGACATCTATACTCATCACTTTCACAGATGATTTCAGCAGATATGGCTACGTCTATCTGATGAAACATAAATTTGAAACCCTTGATAGGTTCAAGGAATTTAAGAACGAGGTATAAAACCAACTAGGCTGAATATTAAGGCCCTTCACTAAGACCGAGGAGGCGAATATATGAGCCTAGAGTTTGACTTATACTTGAGAGAACATGGAATCTTTCCATAGCTCACTCCTCCAGGAACACCATAATGGAATGGGGTGTCCGAAAGGAGGAATAAGTGTTGGGATTTGTCAACGGAAATCATCCGATTAAAGCGAAAGAACGCGATGATTTCCTCAAATCCGTGCCCAGGAGCAATTGAGATGGAAATTGGAAAAATAAAAATTTAATCACAAGAGATAAATCTCTTACCCGGAATATCTCTTTAAGAGATGGATGCAGACTGCAGGAATTAATCTAGAATCCCTCCTCGTTCACATACACGAACGCCTAACGAACACTACCCTTGCTAGGGTCGGAAAAAACAGGGAGGAGGAGAATTTTGGCCATAGTGTGATAATTGCTCCTAGGCTGAAAATCCTAGGGTTATTTTAACCCTAGGTGGCTGAAATTCTCAAGGAGGATTTCGGCCCAATTGGCTTCTCCATCTGTGTGGGCTTCCTTCTTTTATTTTAGGCCCAAATCTATTTTAATTAGTCTGGTTTAAATTAATCTCAAGCCTAACTTTAATTTACCCATGTATTTAATATTACACCAAGTAACATATTATTTACATTTAAATTAAAACTGGTTTGACTAATTAATTTAATCCATCAAATTAAAATTAGATCTTCACAAAATCAATTCATATGTAAACCTATACATATGAATATTTCCACCCAGGAAATAATCTCATAATTAATCCAATCAATTATGAGAAAGCCAATAAAATATTAATTTTATTATTATGATCAATCCAATTGATCTTTATAATATAATTAATATATTCCTCTCTCTCTCCAGAGTGTATACTCTAAGTATACATGCAATTCCTTAAGTCAGTGTTCAGTCGCTCAATGTGTACGATCCCATGGGCCCATCTTTATGTTAGCAAGCCACTGCAGCCCCCAATTAAAATGGAGATGGCAGTCTAACTGATATCATAACCCTGTAGTTTAAACCTGTATATCCCATGTCATCGATATCGATGTCCAACACAGAGGCATGGATTGATCCTCTTTTGCGTCCGGACATTAACTTGGTCCCGAATGTACTGAAGCTCACAAACAAGTTCCAACTTGTTTGGGTGTGGCCACACTCTTATCAGTCACATTCATTAAGAGGCCGGTGATATCTTCTCAGTGGATTACTGAGTGACAAATCCCTTCTGCATATCCATAGCATTGCCAGGCTAAGTGACATACCCAAAAGTACCCATACTTGGCACCCTATTACAGGCCCTTTAGGCGTACCCCTAAGTATGCAACCTCACATACAATACCATCATATGGTCAGGTTAAAGGATCCATACAAGTACTACACGAGAATCACTTGTGATACTATACCATGTGGATTTCTCGTTTAGTAGATCTATCCAGTGCCATGCCCTTTTTACATGTACCCATTAACTTGGTTGACATCCCATGTCTAATGACCGGTAAGACACCGCCATACAACCAGGTTAATGATAGTCTCTAGTTCCACTCATTCCCATAACTGAAACAGTCTACGGATCTATTTATGGTCATATCGTTTACCCTATCCATGGTCTTACTACCAAGTCCATGACACTTGTCATCATGGATATGGATATGTCCACTGGATACTTCATTTAATGCACAAGATATATATAATAAATGAATTAATGCCTTTATCAATAACACAAATGAGTATAATACATAAATCCAATAAATGTATAATACAAATACAAGGACCAATGCCTTGGGACTAGGGCAAATTCAACAATCTCCCACTTGCACTAGTTTCAACTAGGCATGGGCCTAATCCCTATAGATCTTGTATAACCCTCGTGCTTGTGCTGGGCCAACACCTTGGTCAAAGGATCTGTGACATTATCCTTGGTGTCCACTCTGTGCAATGCAATGTCACCTCTCTCCGCGATCTCTCGTATGAGTTGAAACTTTCTGAGCACGTGCTTTGTGTTCTTGTGTGACCGGGGCTCCTTAGCTTGTGCAACGGCCCCATTGTTGTCACAGAAGATATCAACTGGGTCCTGTATAGTTGGTACTACTCCTAACTCAGTGATAAACTTCCTCATCCACATAGCTTCCTTAGCTGCATCGCACACCGTGATGTATTCAGCTTCTGTTGTAGAGTCCGTAATGGTTGGCTGCTTTGAGCTCCTCCAGCTCATAGCACCACCATTTAGCAAAAATACATACCCAGAATACGACTGGTACTCATCCTGGTCGGTCTGCAAGCTTGCATCAGTGTACCCAGTAACTGATAGCACTTCCTGACCACCATACACTAAGAAGCTATCCTTAGTCCGGTTAAGGTACTTGAGGATTGCCTTGACAGCCTTCCAATGATCCTCCCCGGGATCCTGGTAGTACTGGCTCGTCATACTTAGTGCAAAGGCGACATCAGGTCTCGTACATAGCACGGAGTACATAATTGATCCTATAGCCGAAGCATATGGAACCAATTTCATGTTCTCCCTATCCTCCCTTGTCTTAGGACATTTCTTCTTACTAAGCTTCAGCCCATGACCCATTGGTAAGAAACCTTTCATAGCCCGATCTATGCTGAACCTTTTCAGAACTTTGTCTATGTATGAGGCCCGACTTAGGCCCATAAGCCGATTTAATCTATCCCTATAGATCCTGATCCCTAGGATCATCTCAGCTTTGCCTAAGTCCTTCATTACGAAGCACTTACTCAGCCACTGCTTTACCCCTTACAGTGTAGGTATGTCGCTTCCAATGAGTAGGATGTCATCTACATAAAGTACCAAAAATGTGACAATGCTCCCACTAGTCCTCTTATACACACAAGGCTCATCTTGATTCTGTATGAAGCCATATTCCTTTATAGCTTCATTGAATCAAAGATTCCAAATTCAGGATGCTTGCTTCAGTCCATAAATGGACCTTTGAAGCTTGTAGACCCTTCTCGGATACTCTGGATCGACAAAACCCTCAGGTTGTGTCATGTACACATCCTCGAGTAGCTTTCCATTAAGGAAAGTGGTTTTGACATCCATTTGCCAGACCTCATAGTCGTACCATGTGGCTATGGCTAGCAAGATCCTGATGGATTTGAGCATGGCTACTGGTAAGAAAGTCTCATCATAGTCTATTCTATGGACTTGTCTGAAACCTTTCGTAACCAGACGCCCTTTGAAGGTATTATCGGCTTTTAGCTTGTAGCACCACTTGCAACCTAGTACCTTAGCACCTGGAGGTGGATCAACCAAGTTCCAAACCTGGTTATCGTACATAGATTGCATCTCTACCTCTATGGCTTTATGCCAATTTGCAGACTATGGGCTTGCCATAACCTCCTGGTAGGTTTTGGGTTCTTCCTCATCCCAGATGAGAAAAGTTTGATCATCGGTGACGAGGAAACATACCTCTCCGGTTCCCGACAATCCCTACTAGACCTTCCAGGTCCTTGTGTGGCCTGGGTCGGTGCTTCCTCCTGTGGAAGCTCCACCTGGGCCTCCGAGTTATCCTCTTCAGGAGCTTGTGGACCTTGAACTTCCCTGAGTTCAGCATTGCTCCCACTGTCTTTCTTGGAAAGGAACTCCTTTTCTAGAAAGACCCCCTTCCTTGCCACGAACACCTTGTTCTTGGCGGGGTTGTAGAAGTAATACCCCTTCCCTAGGGTAGCCCACAAATAGGCATTTATCTGTTTTGGGTTCCAGCTTGCCACTAATCAATCTCTTGACATGTGCTTCGCATCCCCGAATCCTTAGAAAAGACACATTGGCTCCCTGCCCATCCACATCTGATATGGGGTCTTTTCCACTGCCTTAGTCGGAGTATTATTTAAGATGAGAACTGCTGTCTCGAGGGCGTGTCCCCAAAAACTTATTGGGAGAGAGGCTTGATTCATCATTGAGCAGACAGGGTCCTATTCCTCCGTTCGGACACCCTATTCCATTGTGGTGTTCCGGGAGGAGTGAGTTGTGGAACTATTCCATACTCTCTCAAGTATGAGTCAAACTCTAGGCTCATATACTCACCTCCTCGGTCTGACCGAAGGGTTTTGATATTCCTGCCTAGCTGGTTCTGTACTTCATTCCTAAATTCCTTGAACCTATCAAGGGTCTCAGATTTATGTTTCATCAGATAGACATAGCCATATCTGCTGAAATCATCCGTGAACGTGATGAAATATAGATGTCCACCTCTGGTCGCTGCGCTCATGGGTCCACATACATCTGAATGTATTAGGTCCAATAAGCTAGTGGCCCTTTTAGCTTTCTTGCTAAAAGGTGCCTTAGTCATCTTGCCTCATAAACATGACTCGCATATATCAATTGACTCTATGTTAAATGACCCTAAGACTCCAGCTTTGTGAAGCCTAGCTATGCGCTTCTCGTTTATGTGGCTAAGACAACAATGCCATAGGTAGATAGGATTAAGTTCGTTGGGCTTAACCCTTTTAGTGTTTATGTTATAGACATGATTGGTTTCATTTAAGTCTAGGATACATAGGCCATTATTTAATAGAGCATCTCCATAAAATAATCCCTCTCTAGATAAAGAAATTCTACCATTTGAAATAGTAAAATGAAATCCAGAATTATCCAACATTGATACCAAAATAATATTCCTGCACATAGCAGGTACAAAATAACAATGTTCTAAAATTAAAACCAATCCACTAGGCATCACAAGGTGATATTCGCCGATCTCTATGGTAGCAACCCTTGCTCTATTTTCGACCTGCAAGTCCACCTCTCCCGACCCCAGTGACCTTCTGTTCTGAAGTCCCTGCACATTGCAACAAATGTGAGAACCATATCCAGTAACCAATACCCAAGATGTTGAAACAGTAAGGTTAATGTCTATAATATAAATACCTAAAGAGGACGCACCTTGGCCCCTTCTCTGCTCTCCCATCAGCTTGGGACACGATCTCTTCCAATGGCCTGCTTGCCTACACCCGAAATAGACATCCTCAGGACCTGCCTTCTGCTGGGCCTTGGCCTTCTTTGCCTTCGCCTTGGCTTTTTCCTTGGCCTTGCCCTTATCAAGAGTAGGGTTCCCCTTGTTGACCAGCAGCACCGGTGGACTCTTCTTGATCGACTGTTCAGTAAGCTTGAGCATCCCATGCAGCTCACTAACAGTACGGTTCATCCCTTGCATGTTCTAGTTAAGGATGAACTGATCGTAAGAATCCGGTAAGGATGCAAGGATTGTGTCCACCTCCAACTCCTGAGAGATGGGCAATCCAAGACAGGCCAATGTATCCAAATAGCCCTTCATCTTGAGCATGTGTGCGCTCATAGATGTCTCAGCCCCCATCTTACAGGAGTGGAATGCATTATTGGTCAGGTACCTTTCCTAACGAGCTTGGTCCTGAAACATCTCGTTAAGAGTTGTTATCATAGAAAAAGCTTGATGGTCCATAAACTGTTTTTGCAGTTTGGGGACCATGCAAGCCAACATAAGGCATGTCACATCCCTATTATCCTTGACACGCGTCTCATATTCCGCCAGCTGGGCAACCGGTGGATTATGTCCTTGAGGCGCAGCCGGTACAGGCCTTTCCAGTACGTACTCTTTAGACTCCTGTCTTAGAACTATTCTCAAGTTCCTAGACCAGTCCAAAAAGTTGGGACCGGAAAACTTGTCCCTTTCAAGAATTGATCGCAGTGATAATGAGTTATTATTTGCCTTTTAGAGTTTCTACACAGAAAAACATTTTAGAGTGTTAATAAAGGACTTTACTTTGTTATTCCCATATATAATTAATAATGAATCAAGTTATTAATTAATTCGAGTTGTTGGGCTCATAGGCTGAGATCCATATTTCATTAAGATATAGCCAGACGAGGGCCTGGTACAACTGTACCCTAATTATTTAGGTAGGAACGCCGTCCAATCCCAACCTAGGGACTCTTGGTCTGATGGGCTTGTTGGCACTTACCCATCTGTGCTTAGGGCCAGGAGAATCCCACTACCCATGCAAAGTCAAAACCTCCATTCAAGTGTTAGAGTATCCCATACCCTAACCCAATACAAAATGAAGATACTCCAGTGTATCCTGCGAGGGCAAGGTCTACAACTGGCCTATCCCCACTTTGTGCTGGTTTTGAATGAGGGAAGCACTTTTAAGCGACTTAGTAATTTCATTTGGTTATTATATTCAATTAATAACGGCTTACATACATAAGGCGGGTGAAAAAGCTATTGGATCATACATTCATACATGCAAATAAATATAAGGCATAATTAAATAAATAAGTAAAATGGACTGCTATGGGCCTATATTACATCCTAATATTATTCTAGTAAACCTATACTAGAAACCAATATCAGGTGGGCCTCCATCTTCAATCACCCATATGCATCCAATACATATAATTCATAAGCATGTTACAATGCATGATTTAAGCCCATTTCAATTATGTCCAAGCCATTATTTTGAAATCGCCAATTTTGGCCCTCCATGGTTCTAACCCTTAACGGGCTTTGGGCCTGCAGCCTGGGCAGTCCAACTGCTCCCACTGGAATTAGGAAACCATGGGTCCAATTCAGTCATCCAAGTAATTGTGCCAAAATTACCCGGACCAATTTCAATTAACCATATTAATTTCCAAAATTAATATCACATGAATAGAATAAAATTTCATTCAAGAAACCATACGTATTTAAATTACATAAATTGAAACACACAAATTTTAAAACCAATTAAAATTTCAAAACTGGGCCCAAGGCCGAAAAACCCGCCAAATCCAAAAACATCGGGTCCGGCCCTCTACGGCTAGGGCAACCTAGTTGCCCTAGAAGTAGCCGTGGCTGCTAGAGGCAGCAGCGGCACTGCTGCAGCGCAGTGGCCGCCCAGCGCCACAGCCAGCGGCTGTCGCCGCTGTTCCCACCGTCGGCAGCCCTGCACGCCGGGAACAACCATATTTTTTTTATTTAAAACAGAAAATTAAATAAAAGGAACATGGCATCCAAAACAAGAAATTCACCAAGAATTCTCATACATACAATTAAATTAAAGAAACATAAACCTATATGCATATTCAATTTCAATTGTACAAAAATCAAATGGGAAAAATCTTAAACCCAAACCAAGAACCCCAATAAAAAATCTCCAATTTTAAAACAAGGGATTCAACCGATTTTAACAATTTCCACGGATCAAAAGCCCGCTCTGATACCACTGTTGGGATTTGTCACCTAAAATCATCCGATTAAAGCTGAAGAACGCGATGATTTCCTCAAATCCGTGCCCAGGAGTAATTGAGATGGAAATTGGAAAAATAAAAATTTAATCACAAGAGATAAATCTCTTACCCGAAATATCTCTTTAAGAGATGGATGCAGACTGCAGGAATCAATCTAGAATCCCTCCTCGTTCACGTACACGAACGCCTAATGAACACTACCCCTGCTAGCGTCGGAAAACACAAAACTTTGGAGAGGGAGGAGGAGAATTTTGGCCACAGTGTGATAATTGCTCCTAGGCCGAAAATCCTAGGGTTATTTTAACCCTAGGTGGCCGAAATTCTTAAGGAGGATTTTTGCCCAATTGGCTTCTCCATCTGTATGGGCTTCCTTCTTTTATTTTAGGCCCAAATCTATTTTAATTAGTCTGGTTTAAATTAATCTCAAGCCCAACTTTAATGTACCCATGTATTTAATATATTACACTATGAGCGGATGACGCATTTTCGACGGGATGCGGGACTTCCTTTCGGAAGGGGCGCCACAGTTTCGGGTGGGCCGCTCCCTCGCATGGGGTTTTATGAATGGAAAATCGCGTTTTGGAAAATAAATGGACTTAATTCTTAAAAGAACCGAGACCTGAGTCTCGATGAATATTGTAGAGTCGCCACCCAGCTCAGCTCAACCGGGAAATTTTTAAGGTAGCTGAACCGGACGAACGGCCGCTACACTATCTAGAGATTCGGGTCCGGACAAGTCCCTTATTTCGTGTCTAATTAAAATAAAATTGGTCAATGTTCAAAGATGGTATTTCAAATTCTAAAGTCAATTTTATTGAAATAAATAGACATGCAGCGCACATACAGGTTAAGGTAAAGTAGTAGATGAATAAATTATTACAACCCGATCGAATAAAAGATAAAAACTCTCGCCTCACTTTTACAAGCGCCTAGTATACATAAGAATCTAGAAAAATACAATTGCCTATGATACACGTATTAATCTATTAAATACATCAAAAATAAAAATAAAAATGCTGCAAAACAGAAGGTTAGCACAATATATAGCACTCCGGAAATAGGACTCAAACATGACAGAATGGGAAATCAAGAATTGGGGGCATGCATTTAGGGGATAACCGGGTTGGCTCGGCTAGCCGGCCCTGTTAGACCTGGAAAACATTTTGAAACGTCCCTGTATTTTTGGTTTTGTGGGAAATTCATTTTTGAAAACAATTTTGCCGGTTTACATGCATATTTTACATGTGAGGTGGGTCGGTTTTCGCGAGAACTGGGTCTCTGTCGTTGAATTGTTCTAAATGCAATTTTACTGAAAATTGAATCTATGGTCATGGATGCGCACAAAAAAATTCATTTTGATGATTTTTGGGGCTTTCTGAATTTTTTTGGGATTTTTGGAAATTTTTGGGGACAAAAAGGAAAATTCGGATTCTAGAAACACGTTACAGTCGTGCGACTATAACTACAGTCGTAATACTGTAAATTACAGTCGTGCGACTGTAGCGAGCCCAAAGTCAGAATCTCGCCAAAAATTTATTTGAAGCAAACTGGAAAGAAAATGTCTGGAAATCAAGAACACTCGTACGACTGTAACTACAGTCGTACAACTGTTCATCAAACTCAAGAACAGTCACACGACTGTTCTTGATTTCCAAAAACGGAAAACATAGAAAATGGAAAAAAAGGCAGAAAAAAGCACACCAATCACCCAGAAAGCTTGTAAAAGAGAGGGGAAAAGGAGTGCCTACCTGTTTGGCGTGCGTCCACCGTAGGATTGACCCCTGGCGTCGCTCTAATCCACTGAAATCCAAACTTTTCTCCTTGAGTTAGGGTTTAAGAGCTTTTAGGTTTAAAATCTCCAAATGCAAAGGTTTTTGGTGAACCGTTCTTCCCTTCCTCTTCTTTGTTTCTTTTCTTCTTTCTCTTTTCTTTCTTTTTCGTTTCTCTATCTCTTTTTTGTTTCTCCCCCTTTTTTTTGCCTCTCTCTTTCTCCTCTCTTTCTTCTATTTTTTCAGCTTTTGAGGTATGGGTTGGCTCACCTACCGCGATCTACAGTCGTACGACTGTAGTTTGGTTACAGTCGTACGAATGTACTCTTTTTTTTTTGAAAGTAAAATTCCGGCGCTTACAGCTGCCCCTCGCATGATCAAATTCACCACCCGATCTTAGTCTGGGATAGATGATGAGAATTTGAGAAACGCGACTCAAAGCGCCGCCGACACAGGAAAGAACCCATCGTTGAAATAAGCCGATATTGGGTTTAGGTTACCCGAGGCGATGCTGGGGAGGAAATAAGCCGATATCGGGTCTAGGTTACCCGAGAAAAAGCTGAGGAACAAATAAGCCGATATCAAGTCTAGGTTACCCGAGGCAAAGGCGAGAAAGAAATAAGCCGATATCAGGTCTAGGTTACCCGAAGCAAAGGTGAGGAAGAAATAAGCCGATATCGGGTTTAGGTTACCCGAGGCAAAGCTGAGGAAGAAATAAGCCGATATCGGGTCTAGGTTACCCAAGGCAAGAAAGGTGGAATGCGGTTAAGCCGATATCGGGTCTATGTTACCCGAGGCAAAGGAAGGTGGATTATGGATAAATCGATACCGGGTCTATGTTACCCGAGGCAAAGGGAGGAAGAAATAAGCTGATATCGGGTCTAGGTTACCCGAGGCAAAGTTAAGGAAGAAATAAGCCGATATCGGGTCTAGGTTACCAGAGGCAAAACTAAGGAAGAAATAAGCCAATATCGGGTCTAGGTCACCCGAGGCAAGAAAAGATGGAATGCGGTTAAGCCGATATCGGGTCTATGTTACCTGAGGCAAAGGAAAATGAAATTGATGGATTGGCCGATACCGGGTCTATGTTACCACAGGCAAAGGAAAATGAAATCATGGATTGGTCGATACCGGGTCTATGTTACCTGAGGCAAAGGAAAATGAAATTGATGGATTGGCCGATACTGGGTCTATGTTACCTGAGGCAAAGCTGAGGAATAAATAAGCCGATATCGGGTCTAGGTTACCCGAGGCAAGAAAAGATGGAATGCGGTTAAGCCGATATCGGGTCTATGTTATCCGAGGCAAAGGAAGGTGAATTACGGATTGGCCGATACCGGGTCTATGTTACCCGAGGCGATGCTGGATGAAATTAGCCAATACCGGGTCTAGGTTAGCCAAGGCAAAGAAAGATGGATTGATGGATTTGAAATCTTACTGGAATTGGGTGGACTTGAAATAATGAAATAAGAGGTTCAAGGATTTGAAACCATGCTTGAAAGTACTGGAGTTCAAGGGTTCGAAATCTAGCTTGAATGGAGAAAGGGGTTCAAGGATTTGCAACCATGCTTGAACGTACTGGAGTTCAAGGGTTCGAAATCTGGATTGAATGGAGGTTCAAGGATTTGCAACCATGCTTGAACGTACTGGAGTTCAAGGGTTCGAAATCTGGCTTGAATGGAGAAAGGGGTTCAAGGATTTGCAACCATGCTTTAATGTACTGGAGTTCAAGTGCTTAAAATCTGGCTTGAATGAAATGAGGAGATAGGTTTAGGAATGATAATTTTGATGTTGGCTGGAGGATGAGTATTTATCCCTTTATCGATGATTTTGGAAACAAAAATTTTTGCCCCTTCGATCAAGGATATATACGGCTTGATTGCTCTGCCCCTTGGAAACTTGATTATTCTGCCCCGACATTGTGCCATCTCTGCTTTGAGAGCGAACCTGGTTCGGAGAGACCTGGTGATAGTAGTGGGTACCTGCACTTGGATTGGTTGTGATGCATATGCATATGAATTGTGCGTGTTTACTTTAATCGTATGCATGTATGTACGGATGCATGTATAGTTCTAAATATATGTATGCATGCAACATGTGGCATATGCTTTGTTCTTGGTATCCGTGCGGGCCCGGAGACGGAATTCACAGCTTGTGACTGGCCCCGATGGTAGCCCAGGTGACCTAGTCCGATTGTCCCAAAGTGTTTTCTAACTGACTGACTATTACGCCGATCTAGGTATTAGAGGAGTTGGCCGTCTTGAGTGACTTTCCACTTTACCCTCTGCATATTTCGAAGCGTTGTCAGGCTCAGTGGATCAGGGTAATAGGCCGTGCCGACGGATGGTCCGTTTGGTTGAGCAAGAAGATGAGAGTGAGACCTTGCATTTCCGTATCGCATAACAGGGGTTTTTTGTGATATTGTCACGGGCTTGGATGCAATGTCCTACTGATGGATGTTTATATGTAGTGGCATGGTG
Organism: Euphorbia tirucalli; assembly: GCA_039660915.1. Classification (NCBI taxonomy): domain Eukaryota; kingdom Viridiplantae; phylum Streptophyta; class Magnoliopsida; order Malpighiales; family Euphorbiaceae; genus Euphorbia; species Euphorbia tirucalli. Next base: position 53,648,150 of record CM077639.1, on the reverse strand, counting down.
TATGCAAGATAAACATCTGATTAGAAGTCCAAACATATATAATATTGCAATGGTGACACCAGAATGAGTATAATAGGGGATGTGACATTGACTCTAACTTTGTATACCACCCCTCTCCCGTTGCCGACACATCCTTTCGGTTTTCCGTGTCAACAAGTTTTTTTTTTTTTGAGGATTCTGTGATGGGCATTTTGTCTGCGTTGACCCTTTCGCGACGGTTTGTCTTAGGATGGGAAAGATATATCCTGATATGTTCATTGTGACTCGCGAAGATACTGTTGTCGATGTTTCCCAATGGTTCGGTTTTTTTTACTTACCCCTGATATTATAGGTTTGTGTTCGGGGAGTATTATGGGTTTGTGTTTGAGGTGTAAAGCACTTCCACAGACAAGGTTCGCTGTGCAATGTAGGCCGTAAGTGAACATTGACGTGCAATAACACAACAAATGCATATTGAACACCAAAATTGAATACAAAACATTTATGACATAATGAATGCGGATGAATTAGGAAAATCTAAAATGTGGCTCTGGTTTTAATTGATGCCCCTTCAAATTACCAATATGCCCTTTCGGTTTTGCACATTGGATTTTTTTTTTGTAGCCCGATCACTGGATAGAGTTGCTATTGTGGATAGACAACCTGAGACGAATTCAAGTAACCACTGGATTCTCCTGCGGTCTGATGCTGTATTCATGTTTCCAATTCACCCAGATTCCAGTTCAGGCACGGTTCCCGAAGACTGAATCCTTGAAATGGTTGGTAAATGCAACTTTCCCTTTTGAATATGAGCACAACAGACTTTGTAAGCTTTCCTGTTGATGGTATCGTCCCTTTCATGATTGTTGAAAGCTTTGTAAAACCAAAGTTGCTCCAACACAGTTGGTGAAGTTCACGAATGCATAACCAAAATTTCCTCCAGTCTTGAAATCCATAGGCCAATAGAGGAAATCATAATCAGACTTCCCTTTGGACATATTCTTGTTTTCCTCCAAACAATGCTTGTCCAGAACTTTGCAGCAGATTATGCCTTTGAAACTGATTTGGTAGATTTCTAATCATCAGGCTTGTTTTACCACCAAGATTAACATCAATCTCTTTTTAATTCAGCTTGGTCTTTTCAATAGTCAATTTCTTGGGCAACCATTGTTGTTCCTTTCCACCTACATAAACTATTTTCTTCTTACTCTGGAATCTCTGAGCTATATATTTCATTTTCCCCCTTTTTTTCAGCATTGTTGAACTCATTTGAAGCAGACTCATATCCAAACCCTCTTTCTGCTCTGTCGCCCTTCTGGTGATGAGATGATGTAGAAAAATGCGATATGGAGCAGCATTGGGGTTCAACTTCTTGTTAGAAGCCATTGAAGGTAGGAAATATGGAATCATAGAATCGGTTCAAGTTCCAGAGAGAAGATGGAAGATAGAAGATGAAAGTGAAGGAAAGACAATAAAGGGAAGACAAAGGTGTTGAAGGCAAATGGAGAAGACAGAGAGGAGAATGAAAAGGGAACTGCTTTGGGTAAAGACACCGATCTTCTCTGTCACTGCACGAAGTTAACTTTTCAGAACAGGCAAAAACGTACTTATCTCCATTGTCTCAACTCATTGACCTCGGCATTTCATGCAATAGGTGGGCCGCCCCCAGATTCATCAAGCACTCAACAGAGTTTGACTCTATGATTGAAGAGAGCATAACTTTAGGCTAGGAGCAGAATTCCCACTGTAAGGGAGAGCTGAGGTCTTCCATCGGTGCTGGTTTTTTTTTTTTTTTTTGAAGAGGTTAAATCTAAACCATAGTCACCTATTGATTTTCTTGCTGCATTCAGATCCATGAATGTCATGTGTGTTTGATATGTCTTTTTGGATGAACAATGCATGTGTAATGTCATATGCACATGAATGCCACACAAACAAGACCATATACGCACTAAAACCAGTGTCTGCTTCTGAGTTTTACAGCATGGTTGGTGGTGAAGGTCATTTGGATTTTTTTTAGGGCTTGGTGCTTTTTGATGGATTTGGTTTTTGATGTGAGATGCTTTTTCGAGCATGAATTAGGCTCAAAGCCTTATCTTAGGGATCGGCTTTGAAATGGTCCCTGGTTTGGAATGATTTGGGTGTATTGTGGACTGTTCAAGTTGAAACTTTTAGGGCAAGATCAACAGTGTTTTGGATCGTGGTTTGTAGGGATCACTGATCTAGGTTGGCAATTGATTCAAAGGAAATGGTGCCATCCCATTACTTGTTTGGCAAACTTCTTTTCTCCCTTTTTTTTTTAAGAAAAGGGGTTAACCGAAGTCAGGTTCACTTTTAAATTCCCTGTAAGACTTAGATTGATATCATGCACCTTAATATTATGCATGATGGACATGTCGTTTCAGATGATCAAATGCATGCTTAATGCCATATACATGTAATCACCACACAAGTAAGAAAAATAACAAGATGCATTGCATTCAAAATGAGTTCAATACACTTTACAAACAAAATGAGTTCCCTACGGGAGGGAGCCTCTAAAGGTATTGATCTCACAGCGCCCGACTATTCCTTATCCGGTCACTGCCGCAGCTTCAATGTCACTGCCCCACTCTCATCAGATCAGGCTTTGGAGCTCTTCATCATATTCCTCTCCCTGGGAGGTTTGAGGAGTTTCCTTGCCAGTCTCCCTACTAGCTCCCAGTCGCTCATTAGTAGCAGATGGCACCTTTAACCTTCCCTCATCAACCAACTTCTGGATCTCCTTCCTTAAAACATAGCAGACATTGGTTCGGTGACCTGTCACTACATGATAGGTGCAGAAGTTGTTTTTTTGATCCGGTGCCAGCTCCATATAAGGCTTGATGCTCTGCAGTAACCCCTCTTTTCTACATTTGGCAAATAATCGGCTCAGTGAGAAAGGCCACGGGGATATGCCCTTTCCGTCACCCTTAGGGAGTGGACTCCTGTTTGGTTGCCGAACAAGGTCAGCGTTGGCTTTAAGGGGGCCTTCAATTTTGCTTCACCAGTCAGCCCTCTTAGTACTCCCTCAAGCTCAATCACAAGTGCCTCCAATTCAGAGCACCTTGTCGTCAGCTTTTCCACCTTGTCCAGGTCACCTCCTAGCATTTCCTTCAACATTGCCACTGCCTCTTCCCTAACCATCTTTCGGAATCGTGATGAGGCAACATAATCATCCACGACATCTATCACGGTGTTGAAGTTCATTAGGCCAGCCATTCTCAGGACTCCTTCCCTTTTCGGTCCTGATAAAAATACCTGTTAGCATTGGCTGGGACATGCGCACAGAGAATACCAAGTCAAGGGATGATGTGGGCATGAGTGTGAGATGTGATGCATGCATGCATGAACAATGATTTCATGTGATGCCATCATTTATGCAATCCTAAGCTAGTCAAGTGCACACAAAGCCAGGGATGGAAACATGCAAAATGCAATGAATGTTGTTGATGAAGCTATATGCTGAAGTATAGCATGGCATATACATGTACACCACATGGATAAAATGACACACAGGGTGTCCATGGATCGAAGCAAGGTGATACTTGCGAAGAGCTTATGTGTAGAGCGTATCTTACACGGGAGGCGAGTTTATATTTGAAGCGGTACGTGTAGAGCGAACCTTACACGGGGAGGAAGGGTAGTGTTTGATGCGGTACGTGCAGAGCTTGTCTTGCACGGGAAGATATTTGGAGCGATACGTGTAGAGCTTGTCTTAGACGAGGAGAAAGGGTAGAGTTTGATGCGGTATGTGCAGAGCTTATCATGCACGGGGAGATTTGGAGTGATATGTGTAGAGCTTGTCTTACACTGGGAGGAAGGGTAGAGTTTGATGCGGTACGTGTAGAGCTTATCTTGCACGGGGAGATTTGGAGTGATATGTGTAAAGCTTATCTTACACGGGGAGGAAGCGTAGAATTTGATGCGGTACATGCAGAGCTTGTCTTGCACGAGGAGATTTGGAGTGATATGTTTAGAGCTTGTCTTACACGGGGACGAAGCATAGAATTTGATGTGGTACGTGTAGAGCTTATCTTACACGGGGAGATTTAGAGTGATATGTCTAGAGCTTGTCTTACACAGGGAGGAAGGGTAGAGTTTGATGTGGTATGTGCAGAGCTTATCTTGCACGGGAAAATTTGGAGCGATACGTGTAGAGCTTGTCTTACACGGGGAGGAAGTGTACAAAGCTTGTCTTACACGGAAATACATTTTGGAGCGGTACGTAGAGCTTGTCTTACATGGGGAGGAAGTGTGCAAAGCTTGTCTTGCACGAGAAGATATTTTGGAGCTTATATGTGTGGGACATAAGGATAGGATTTCTAAGGATTATGGAAGACCTAAGGGGCTTGATAGAATTTCTAGCTTTTTTGGAACACTTAAAAGACTTAGTGCATGGGGTAAAGTACTTGGTGTTTGTGAAATGCTTGAACGTTGTGGAGTGCTTGAATGTTTGATGGATGAATGAGATGTACATCGTGAGATAATGAGGATGATCACTTTGTTTTTATTTTTTCGACTTTGGACATTCTAAGAACACCCAATGCTATGCAAAAATGTTACGTGTGGACCGCCACACGGATAAAAGCTTGGTGCTTTTGGGGCATCTAATGGATTTTGTGAAATGGTCGCGTGTGTACCGACACACGGACGGAGTTTTGACACTTTGTAGGTCTATGAGATGATATGAAATGGTCACATGGGACCGGCCCATGGACAGAGTTCTTATGCTTTTGAGCATATGATATGAAATAATGTTGTAAGAGAGTCATGTGCCATAGGAGACACAGACAGAAGTTTGGTGTTCGGGGAACACCTTGCATGATTTGGGGTGTTATGAAATGCCCCTACATGTTTACTAACCCGGCACTCGGGGATCGCCTTGAATAATGTAGTAATGTCGTGAAGTAACCCAATGTGGATCATGATGTCATATGATAAATGAGCATGGTGTCATGAAATGCATCACGTGGATTGTCACACGGTAATATACCCAGGACCATTGTGGTCTCTATTGAATGAAATGATTTGGTGAAATGGCCGAATGCAATCTGGTGCATTGGCAAAACATGGGTATTTTAGGATACCCGATATATGATGGAATGATATGATCGTGGTGGGCGTCCTTGGAATGCCCCTAATTTAATTTCGGTGATATGTCGTGAATGCTTATGACACACAAAATGCAAATGGCTGCACAAAAACGTGGTTAGGATGCATGACACACATAATGATGTTATGTATGTTATGTGAAAAAAATGCTAATCACACAAACATAATGTCATGGCTGAAAAAGAAATCATTAGTATGAATGGCAAATGGATGCTTTGATGATTGCACACAAAAATCAAATGCACGTGGCTACATAAAAATGTGGGTTAGTATCACACAAAATGTTTTATGGATGGAAAATGTTGATTGTGTATGGAAAATGATGATTATGGTATGTCATGAAATGTCGAGAAGCGTGTAACATGTAGCACATGAAGCGAATTCTTCCAACCTTATTTCTCCAAGCGTGGTCGGTCTCAAAAAAAATTCTAACCGAGTCCTAGGTGGGGTTCTCTTCAATCACCAACCGGGGATGATGAAGGCGCGATATTAATTTATTTACACAAGATTTATTTTGGTATCCTAAGGGAATCCAACTAGGGCTGCCTATATGAGTTCGGTCCAAGTTAGGTTAAAAATCAAGGTCCCCATAGCAATATATACTCCTCACTTCTCCCCACTCAAGGGTCCGAACGAAGGGGTTCATACGAGGCCATGAGTGGTGTCTCGTATCTGTGCCCCCAAGACCATGAGGAACAAAGGCGACACTTCAACAATCCACCGGGCTAAAAATGGATACTAAATCTAATGCATGCATGTCTAACTAAAGATGCAAAATGAAATACCAATCGAGAATCATCCACCTTATTTTAATTAGACACTTTTCAGGGCTTGTCAAATTCTTTTAATTTTTTAAGAAAACTTTTTTAAGAAATCCCCAGCAGAGTCGCCACTGTGAGCGGACGACGTATTTTCGATGGAACGCGGGACTCCTTTTCGGAATGGGTGCCATGATTTCGGGTGGGCCCTTCCCTCGCATGGGGTTTTTATGAATGGAAAATCATGTTTTAGAAAATAAATGGAATTAATTCTTAAAAGAACCGAGACCTGAGTCTCGATGAATATTGTAGAGTCGCCACCCGGCTCAGCTCAACGGGAAATTTTTAAGGTAGCTGAACCGGACGAACAGCCGCTACACTATCCAGAGATTCGGGTCCGGACAAGTCCCTTATTTCATGTCTAATTAAAATAAAATTGGTCAATGTTCAAAGATGGTATTTCAAATTCTAAAGTCAATTTTATTGAAATAAATAGACATGCAGCGCACATACAGGTTAAGGTAAAGTAGTAGATGAATAAATTATTACAACCCGATCGAATAAAAGATAAAAACTCTCGCCTCACTTTTACAAGCGCCTAGTATACACGAGAATCTAGAAAAATACAATCGCCTAGGATACACATATTAATCTATTAAAGACATCAAAAATAAAAATAAAAATGCTGCAAAACAGAAGGTTAGCACAATATATAGCACGCCGCAAATAGGACTCAAACATGACAGAATGGGAAATCAAGAATTGGGGGCAGGCATTTAGGGGATAACCGGGTTGGCTCAGCTAGCCGGCCCGGTTAGACCTGGAAAATATTTTGAAATGTCCCTGTATTTTTCGTTTTGTGGGACATTCATTTTTGAAAACAATTTTGCTGGTTTACATGCATATTTTACATGTGAGGTGGGTCGGTTTTCGGGAGAACTGGGTCTCTGTCGTTGAATTGTTCTAAATGCAATTTTACTGAAAATTGAATCTATGGTCGTGGATGTGCACAACAAAATTCATTTTGATGATTTTTGGGGCTTTTTGAATTTTTTGGGATTTTTGGAAATTTTTGGGGACAAAAAAGGAAATTCGGATTTTGGAAATTACAATCGTGCTACTATAGCGAGTCCAAAGTCAGAATCTCGCTAGAAATTTATTTGAAGCAAACTGGAAAGAAAATGCCTGGAAATCAAGAACACTTGTACGACTGTAACTACAGTCGTACGGCTGTTCATCAAACTCAAGAACAGTCGCACGGTTGTTCTTGATTTCCAAAAACGGAAAACGCAAAAAATGGACAAAAATGCAGAAAAAAGCACACCAATCACCCAGAAAGCTTATAAAAGAGAGGGGAAAAGGAGTGCCTACCTGTTTGGCATGCGTCCACCGTAGGAATGACCCCTGGCGTCGCTCCAATCCACTGAAATTCGGACTTTTCTCCTTGACTTAGGGTTTGAGAGCTTTTGGGTCTAAAATCTCCAAATGCAAGGGTTTCTGGTGAACCGTTCTTCCCTTCCTCTTCTTTGTTTCTTTTCTTCTTTCCCTTTTCTCTCTTTTTCGTTTCTCTGTCTCTTTTTCGTTTCTTCCATTTTTTTTTGCCTCTCTCTTTCTCCTCTCTTTCTTCTGTTTTTTCAGCTTTTGAGGTATGGGTTGGCTCACCTGCCGTGATCTACAGTCGTACGACTGTAGTTTGGTTACAGTCGTATGACTGTAGGTAGAGTCATACGGCTGTACTCTTTTTTTTTTTCAAAGTAAAATTCCGGCGCTTACATACACCAAGTAACATATTATTTACATTTAAATTAAATCTGGTTTGACTAATTAATTTAATCCATCAAATTAAAATTAGATCTTCACAAAATAAATTCATATGTGAACCTATACATATGAATATTTCCACCCAGGAAATAATCTCATAATTAATCCAATCAATTATGAGAAAGCCAATAAAACATTAATTTTATTATTATGATCAATCCAATTGATCTTTATAATATAATTAATATATTCATCTCTCTCTCTCCAGAGTGTATACTCTAAGTATACATGTGATTCCTTAAGTCAGTGTTCAGTCGCTCAATGTGTACGATCCCGTGGGCCCATCTTTATGTTGGTAGTGGGCCTGTGGCCCACATACTGCAGTTGGGCTCTAGCAAGCCACTGGAGCCCCCAATTAAGATGGAGATGGCAGTCCAACTGATATCATAACCCTGTAGTTTAAACTTGTATATCCCATGTCATCGATATCAGTGTCTAACACAGAGGCATGGATTGATCACCTTCTAGTTCCACTCATTCCCATGAATAGAACAGACTACGGATCTATTTATGGTCATATCGTTTACCCTATCCATGGTCTTACTGCCAAGTGCATGACGCTTGTCATCATGGATATGGATATGTCCATTGGATACTTCATTTAATATGATGCACAAGATATATATAATAAATGAATTAATGCCTTTATTAATAACACAAATGAGTATAATACATAAATCCAATAAATGTATAATACAAATACAAGGACCAATACCTTGGGACTAGGGGTCATGCGTCTGTCCCAATAACATTTTAGGGATACGCTCTTGAGACGGCAACTCTCATTTTAAACAATACTCCAACTAAGGTTGTGGAAAAGACCCTATACGAAATATGGATTGGTAAGGTTCCCAATGTGTCTTTCCTGCAGATTTGGGGCTGTGATGCACATGTCAATAGATTGACTGGGGGCAAACTAGAACCTAAGACCGATAAATGCCTGTTTGTGGGCTACCCTAGGGAAACCAAAGGGTTTACAACCCCACTGGGAACAAGGTGTTCTTGGCATGAAAGGGGGTCTTTCTTGAAAAGGATTTAATATTTAAGAAAGACAGTGGGAGCAATGTTGAACTTAGGGAAGTTCAAAGCACACAAGCTCCTAAAGAGGATAACTCGGAGACCAAGGAGGAGCTTCCATAGGTGGAAGCACCAACCCAGGTCGCACAAAAACTGTTAAGGTCCGGTAGGGATCATCGAGAACCTGAGATAGATATGGGTTTCTGGTTATTGATAATCACACTCTTCTTGTCTTTGAAGAGGAAGAGCCCAAAACCTACCAGGAGGCTATTGATATTCCGTAATCTGCTAATTAGCATAAAGCCATTGGAGGAGGAGATGCAATCTATGTACAATAATCAGGTTTGGAACTTGGTTGATCCACCTCCGGGTGTTAAGGTCGTAGGTTGTAAGTGGTGCTACAAGTTGAAGGCCGATAACACCTTCAAGGGGCGGCTGGTTGCAAAAGGTTTAAGACAAGTCTATGGAATAGAATACGATGAAACCTTCTCACCAGTTTCCATGCTCAAATGCATAAGGATCCTATTGGCTATAGCCGCTTGGTACGACTATGAGGTCTGGTAGATGGATGTCAAAACTGCTTTCCTTAATGGGAAGCTACTCGAGGATGTGCACATGGCACAACCTAAGGGTTTCATCGATCCAAAGCATCCTGGAAGGGTTTGCAAGCTTCAAAGATCCATTTATGGATTGAAGTAGGCATCCCGAAGTTGGAATCTTAGATCCAATGAAGCCATAAAGGAATACGGCTTTATACAGAATCAAGATGAGCCTTGTGTGTATAAGAAGATTAGTAGGAGCATTGTCACTTTTCTAGTGTTATATGTGGATGACATCCTTCTGATTAGAAGCGGCATACCAACACTACAAGGAGTTAAGCAGTGGTTATGTAAGTGCTTTGTAATGAACGACTTAGGCGAAGCTGAGATGATCCTAGGGATTAAGATCTATAAGGATTGACCCAATCAACTTTTGGGTCTAAGTTAGGCCAAGTATATAGACAAAGTTCTGAAAAGATTTAACATGGATCAGACCAAGAAAGGTTTCTTACCAATGAGCCATGGGCTAAAACTTAGTAAGAAAAACTGTCCTAAGATAAGGAAGGACAAGGAGAGCATGAAGTTGGTTCCATATGCATCTGCTATAGGATCAATCATATACTCCATGCTATGTACGGGAGCTGATGTCGCCTTTGCACTAAGTATGACAAGCTGATACTAGCAGGATCCTGACGAGGACCACTAGAAGGCTGTCAAAGCAATCCTAAAGTACCTTAACCGGACTAAGGATAGCTTCTTAGTGTATGGTAGTTAGGAAGAGTTATCAGTGACTGGGTACACTGATGCAAGCTTCCAGATCGACCAGGATGAGTACCAGTCACAGTTTGGGTATGTATTTTTGTTTAATGGTGGTGCTATAAGCTAGAAAAGCTCTAAGCAGTCGAACATCGCCGACTCTACTACAGAAGTTGAGTACATTATGGTGTGTGATGCAGCTAAGAAAGCTGTATGGATAAGGAAGTTTATCACTGAATTGGGACTAGTACTAATTATCCTGGATCCATTTGATATTCTTCTGTGACAACAATGGGGCTATTGCACAAGCTAAGAAGCCCCGGTCACATAAGAACACGAAGCACGTACTCAGAAAGTTTCACCTCATACGAGAAATCGCCGAGAGGGGTGACATTTCATTACACAAAGTAGACACTGAGGATAATGTAGTAGATCCTTTGACCAAGGCACTAGCTCAGCCCAAGCACAAGGATCATATTAGCTCTATAAGAATTAGGCCCATGCCTAGTTGAAACTAGTGCAAGTGGGAGATTGTAGGGAATGCCCTAGTCCCAAGGCATTGGTCCTTGCATTGTATCATATAATGAGATTTATGTATTATACATTCGTGTCAATAAATAAAGGCATTAATCTATTTATTATATACATTTTGTGCAATATTATAAATAGAGTATCCAATGGACATATCCATATTCATGTTGACAAGTTTCATGCACTTGGCAGTAAGACCATGGATAGGGAAAATGATATGACCATAAAGTCATCTATAGTCTGTTCTAGTCATGGGAATGAATGGAACCAAAGACTACTATAAGCTTGGTTGTATGGCAGTGTCTTACTAGCTATTGGACATGGAATGTCAACCAAGTTCATGGGTACATGCAATGGGGCATGGTACTAGATAGATCCATTAAACGAGAAATCCACATGGTATAGTATCACAAGTGATTCTCATGTAGTACTTATATGGCTCCTTTGACCTGACCATGTTATGGTCTTACATGCGAAGTGACACACTTTGGTGTACGCCTAAACGGCTTGTAACAGGGTGCCAAGTATGGGTACGTTCGGGTGTGCCAGTGAGCATGGTAAGACTATGAAAATGCAGAAGGTAATGTCATTCCGTAAACCACTGAAAAGATATCATCGGCCTCTTGATGGATGTAATTGATAAGAGTGTGGTCATACCCAAACAAGTTGGAGCTTGTTTGTGAGCATCAGTTCATTCGTGATCAAGTAAATGTCCTGACATAAAAGAGGGTGATGACGCCATGCCCCCTCTTTGGACATCGATATCAATGCCACGGGATATATAAGTTTAACTACAGGGTTAAAACTTCCGTTAGACTGCTATCTCTGTCTTAATTTGGGGCTGTAGTGGATTGCTAGAGCCTGGATATAATTTGTGGGCCTTAAGCCCACTGCCAATATAAATACGGGCCCATAAAATCGTACACACACAAGTTTGAGTTTGAACTTGTCGGATCGCCCGTATACTTGGAGTATACAGGCTGGAGACATTAATATTAATTAATTAAGTTACAGGTCAATTGGATAGATCAATATAGTTTAATTAATATATATTAATTCGGAATTTATTTTCAAGTGGAAATAAAATACATGTATTGGTTTATATGTATTTTGATTTAAGTTGAATCTCCATTATTTTATTGGGTCAATTTTAATTGGCAAATCAATTTTAATTTAATGACATATACATTATATAATATGGTTTTATATAAATACATGCATGAAAATTAAAATAGAATTGTATTTAATTTTACCCATAATAATTAATTTGGATTTAAGGATTTATGGTATTAAATCTCAACTTAAAAGCTAATTAAACTCAAGGATTAAATTAAGGCCTTGATTTGAGCCATAGGTTAATTCTCATTAATGAGAATTTCGGCCATAATTATGAGATTAAGGCTGAAATTTTAGGCCAACTCTTCTGCTCCTCCTTTGATCCACTGCTAGCACGGGTTCCACTGGATAGACGTTCGTGTACGTGAGAGTGCAAGGAATCGACTTCAGTTTCTGCAGCCATCTTTAGAAGAGACATAGAAAGGTGAGAATCTAATACTTGATCTTTTGATTTTATGTTTTTGATTTCCATTTCAATTGCTCTTAGGTCACGGATTTGAGAAAATCGATACGAGCTTCCGCTTTTATCAGTTGATTTTCTATAAAAATTCCCGATAGGTAGGGGTCAAACCATTGTAGAAGGTGCTCACTTGTTGCCATTTAAGAAGGTCATGATGAGGACAATTTTGTAGTAGCTTCCAGAACCTCTCCTAAGCTGTGAATAAAGTTTCAGACTCGAATTGTCTTTAGGAGGTGATCTCATTCCTTAGTATTGTTGTCTTGGATGGCGGAAAATAATGTGATAGGAACTCTTTCTCTAGCTCATCCCAAGTTGTAATCGACCCCAGCTCTAAAGATTTCAACCAATCCAAAGCTTTACCCTTCTGAGAAAATGGAAAGAGCTTCATCCTAATTAAATCAGCTGAGACACCTTCTTGTCTAAAAGTGTCGGCATGCATTAGAAATTTATCTAGGTGATCGTTTGGATTTTCACAGGCACTCCCTCAAATTGACCATAATGTCTGATCAATTGTAGCATCCTGGTCTTAATCTCACAACTCATTGCATTTATCAGTGGGGAAACGATGCTTGAATTGTTTTGATGCCTATGTGGAGCCAAAAGTTCTATGCTTAGACGATCATTCTACTGCCTCCTTTCCTCAGCTAATCGAGCTTGTTTTTGATCTTCCATCTCTATAACTTGTCTTCATTCCTCATGTCTCTGCTTTTAGTTCTTGTGACAAGTTTTCTCAATTTCAAGGTCAATAGGCAAGGGAATATACCACTACTTCTACTTAGCATACATAACTAACAAAATAAAGAGAAAGAAAAACTTAGACCAATAAAAACCTTTTAATCTAGTATTGCAAAAATTAGTCCCCAGTAACGGTGCCAAAAACTTGGTGTGTAGTAAATATACACACTATAGAAGCAAGTGCACTTCATCGACCAAGTAATATAGAGTAAATAAAGTGTCGATCCCTCGAGGACTAAGCACGCAACCCTAAACACAATCGGGCTTATATTATTAATCTAGGCGGAGATTAATATATCTTTGATTTTGGGTTATAAAGTAAAATCTATTAATAGCAAACTAATTAAATAAATTAATCAAAACTAAGAATGAAATAAAATTGATGTGAGAAAATCGATAGAAAGGCTAATTAAGGAGTCCGGTTTCACCTAACACTAATCCTATTAATACTTTAAGTTATGCAACTAACTCAATTAGATTCCAAGATGGCGATTTCCAATAGTAATTAACATCGGTTAGGAATATTAACTCTAATTCTTAACGTAAGCACTTAAACCTCTCAGTTCTAAGCGATCAAGCAAGAAAGCGTTAAGTCCAAGAAACCCTAGCACAAACTAGTAAGCCACAAGAGCAATGGTCTTGCAATTGTTGTGTTGTATGATTCAGTTAATTCAGTCCTTTGGTCAATTATAAATTAACTAGAAACAATGAATTGATTTTCATGTATTCAAGGCATTAAGCATGCATAACACAATCATTGGAAAATAATACGAATTGAATTGCACTAAACTATAAAGTAATTACATGGAGTTTATGCTAAGATCCACCATAGCCTTAGCTATGGTGGAATTAGTTCATGACTAAACTAATTACAACCAAGAAAGTTAAAGAAAACATAATAAAGAGAAAGTTTAGAAGAAACTAGAGAGTCGAGATGGTCGATGGAGAATTATACAAATCGCTGAGGCAGATAGAATGAAGTGCTCCCCAAATCCTAGTCTCTCAATCATGGCTTTCTCAAGTTCACATCTCCGAGAACGTTCTTGCCAAGAGAAAAAAGAAAAAATAATAAAACTAAAACTAAAAACTAATGAATTAAAAATTGCAAACTTTCTCCCTTTTTTTAAACCCTAAACTAAAAAGGAAAGAATAAAATAATAATATATATCCCAATCCTCTTTTGGGAAAACAACTTAAAAACACTCCCACTAGGAATATGAGTAAATAAAAACAAGGAAAATCTCCCAAACAATAGGTTTTGACTCCTTTTTAAGTCAAACCTGCAGCTTCTTTTAGGCCCACAAAAAACACCGGCCTAAATCACTATTTCAGCTCCAAGTCTCCAAAATCAGCACCCCCTAAGGCACCATGCCTTGGGACTACTCCTGGCCTGTTCCAAGCCAATTTCGCTCCTTTTTCATGCACTAGTTCTATTTTCCTCTTTAAGGTCCTAACAAAGAAATAACATAAAGAAAGTAAAATACGCTTTAAATAAAATAAAAGCAACTCAATTAAAGCTCATAAACCAAGGCAAAATAAGCATATAGAATACACTTATCACATATAATACTTGACCTATTAAAATCTAGAATATTTTGGTCCTTAGACAATTATTAATGTTGCTATAATAACTTCCATAATCATTACTATTGTAATAGACAAATCATTCTTACTCTTTATTATTACACTTTAAAACATCAATATCATTAATATCATTAAATTTTCTTGTTCATGTACCAAATTTTCTCGATTTATATAGGCCAAATACCAAAAGCACCAAATCGATAGATTATATACCAACTACCCATTTGGTTGATAGATCAGGTCCCAAAAAGGTTTTTATTTCTATTTTCTTTAATACTTTTGGAAAATGATACTAAAATAAGCATTGCAGGTGGGGCACGAAAAATCTAGCCCCATAGGGGATTCGTCACCTTGGAGACGGAGAATCGCAATTTAATTTTCCATGGGATGAGGATGAAAAACAAATTTTCTAGAGGCGGGGATGAGGCTGGGATGGGGATCCCTCTCTCTACGGCACGAAAAATTTAGCCCATAAGGGATTCGTCACCATGGGGACGGAGAATCGCCATTTAATTTTCCATGGGATGAGGATGAAAAACAATTTTTCTAGAGGCGGGGATGAGGCTGGGATGGGGATCCCTCTCTCCACTCCATGGGGAACCCTGTCCCTATCCCACTAAAAATTCTATGAAATATTTTAAATAATGAAAAAATATTATATATATATAACCAAATTACATGTAATCTAATAAAAATCTCATAAAATCAAAATATTTTGAAGTTGTAATTAGTATGTTTGATGTATTAATATTTTTTTATTAAACAACAAATATAGATTTTTAGATCTATTTTTATGTTTGGATAGTTGTAATGTATTTATATATTTGGTGGATTAATTTTATTGCTTATGAATTATCATCGATACATTTTTTGTATTAAGTAATTGTGCCAATATTTTTTTAGTATACATGCAATATTCTATTTTACCTCAAAATTTTGAATTCATAAAAAAAAAAAATTCTTTTGAAAAAAAAATTGTGAAACGGGGAATAATAATTCCTGGAATGAGGACGATGGAAACTTTTTCTCAGTTTATATATGAGAATATGGATAGGGAATCCTTATCCAAACGAGGATGGAGACAGGGATAGCGACAGGTGGAGCAGTTCCCATAATATCCTCGCACATTTGCAATGCTAACTAAAATGCTCCCAGCATTGTTACCAAATTTAAATTTCACCTTTAACCTTTTAAATTGAACTAAATAAGCCTAATGTTATATAAAAGTAACCAAAATGAGTCCATTTTATAGAAGAATAGTGGCGTTGCTGATTGTATGTCACATGGGATAGGCGACCTAGTTAGTAATCGACATGTATCAAAATAACCCAATTTGGTACTTTTAATTTTATACAATGTTAGATCCGTTTTGGTTCAATTTAAAAGGTTGAGAGTATAGTTTGAATTTTCTTATATATATAAGTTTTGACTTTTACCCAAGGTTATGAAAACCAGACTGGACCGACCGGTTTTACCGCGAACCGGCCATAGGTCCGGTCGGTTTAATTAAAATGAGCGGTTTGATACAAAACCGAAGATGACCGGTTCGAACCGTGGAAAACCAGTGAACCGGCGAACCGGTTAAAAACCGGTTTTCTTCTCCATCTCTGCGTTTTATTTGAGCCAAAAGAAATCCCTAAAAATCTTCATTCACAACTTCAGCTCCTTCGTTCTCTTCACCCTCACTTCAATCTCTGCTGTAAAAATCTCTGCGACTATCACTTCCGTGGAAATCTAGCGCCGTCGCCGACCAAAGAGACCGATTTACTTCCGATCAGGTATTTTTTTGGGACAGAAACTCTTGTTTTCTCTATTTTCTTTTCTTTATCTTTTGGGTTTTGGAACATTGATTTCCTTTTGTTGTGGTTGCAATTTGTAATTTGTGATTTGAATTGGTTAATTTGTGATTTGAATTGGTTGAATTTTTCTAAGTTCCTGGCAGTGTTTCTAAGTTCACGAAATTTTGGTTTATTCTGGACTCCAAGGCTGTGTTTCAATTCCTTTTGATTAGGCATCTATCCTTGTCTTCAATCTCATTCCAGTTCAGTCTTTCCACATATGGCTTATGGAAAAAGCTCCTTACCCTGTAGTTAGAAAGGATAGCTATTCAATCACAGTCTGTTTTCCACACCAGTGCTTGCTCGCTACAGCTCTATCATGCCTTAAAGACCCTCTGTCTAGACAGCAAACTCAACGAAATTGTTGCCATCAATGGCATTAAGGGCATTCACCGCCCACGTCAACCAAGGTGTCTTTTTGCCCTAAATCAATTTGCTTTTAGACTGTTTTCTGAGTTTGTTGAGGATGACGAGCTAGTCAGTATCCCCTCCCTTCCTTCTCTCTAGCTTAGTTCTAGAAGGATTGGCTAAGATCCTTGACAGAGGGGATGAGGTTCAGTGCCATAGGTAATAAAAGGAATGATAGAGGAGAAGGTGGGTTGCCTAGCGTGAGTATTTTTCTTTCAGTCTTTTATTAGAAGTTTTTAGTTTGGTGATTTCTTGTTTAATGTTTGATTGTTATGCTTATGTTTCAAGTATATTGATCAATTCTCCAGATGCCTTTATGTTGAATATAAGAAAAGTGGGATTGATGTGCAGTGTCAGGTATTGTTCTTTCCATTGCTGAGTTGAACCTTTGATTATATTGTGTTTTGGTTTTGCTACCCCATGATTATTATGTGCAAACTAAAATTATATGTGAATCAGTATCTGTATGACTATTCAAATATTTGTATCTCTTTTTTTTTTTATTGATTTCGGCTCTTGAGAGGGGTTACTTTAAGAGTATCTCATCAATCTCGAGCAGATTCATATGATCACCTACCAAAACAATATATTTGCTGTTTAAATGTTACATGGTTAACTTGGAAAATTTTTCAGAATTTGCAACTGTTCAGTTGCTCATTAAAATTGAAGCTTTCAATTCATTCATTGAGTTGTCAATTCTTATTCTTTGGCTTTTATCGCTTGTTCAGAAACCAATTTTATGTAACACACAGGTAAGTATTTACTAATAAGAAATTGATGAATATACTAAATTGATAATTGAGGATAGAAACTGATGCAGATTTTACATGTCTTTTTCACCACTAACCCTTGTATTGGATTTTACTTCAACAGTTACTAATGAGTTTTATTAGTTGGTTGCTAGTTTAAGTTACTAATATTTTAAGTTACTAGTTTATTTTTATTATTTAAGACTTGTATTTGATGAAGTTTTAGGATATTTCATGAAACTGTTTTGAATATTAAACATTTGAAAATTGTGTTTTATGAATTTATAAGCTTATTTATTATTTTCGTAATATTTTTTCCAAAAAAATCAATAATCCGGTATAACCACCGGTTGAACCGGTTGTACTACGTACCAGTAGCTCCACCGGCTTAATGTCCGGTACGGTTATGATAACATTGCTTTTACCACACTCTCCTAAGAAGGAGTTGGTTGTGGGGTTTAGATTTATAATATTAGAAAATTAAAAAATTTAATTATGTTTATTTTTTTTTTCATTGGTGAAAGATATAAATTTTAAAATTTTTGAATTTATTCATTGAATAGCTTTTTTATTCATTCTTCTTTTTGAATCATATTCCCTATTTTACTGTAGGTTGTAGGGATTATATATTAATTTGTAGATATGTAAAATATCAAAGACGCAAAGATGCAATTATTTTTACAATATCTTTACGAAATCAATCTTTAGTTGGTAGCATTCTATACGTGTAAGGATGTTTATCGTTAATTAATTTCATATTTAAGCAACAACATCAACATGTTTCTATTAGACTTATTATAAAAGAAAAATCTGCATCTGATTTAAATCGTAATAATTGGAGATATTTTATTGGACAAAAAAGAAAAATATTGCATTATTCTACATATGCTCAGAATAGAAAGATTCATGGCTTCCATGAATAAATTTCTATTTGTGGGGGATATACACTCAAATAACTCACACTATTCCATTTATTTGAGCTTTTTTTTTTTAGTTTTATAACAATGAGTGAAAATGGTTTTTATACCCTCAATCTGACTTTAAATCCCATCTCACAAGGATTGGCAAGAAAATTCTCAAATTCAATTAACTAGGAGAATATTATCGAACATGATTTTTTTATTAACATGATTAAATTATATTTTAAATTTTTGTGCGTTACCTTTAACTTTTATATTAAGTGGTTTTCTTTATATCGAAGTTTATTTTAGAAAATACATGTAATACTTGTGTTTTTCAAAGGCGTTTCTAATCAAATTAATACAGATTTTTTAAAAGAAAATTAATACTGTATTTTTTTTTTATATAATAAAGTATATATTATTTCAAAAAGGAAAATAATACATCAAGAAAAAAAGGAAAATATCTCTGTCATAATCCAGATTAAAGCCCGATAAGATATTACACAAACGGGAAAAAAAAGACCATAAAGGGCAAAAATAAATGCACAAAAGGTATTGTAAGAATTATATCGGGTTTAGAGTTGTAGTCCGCCCGTAACTTTGATGGGTGGATAAATACAATTCAAATAGAGATATAATTATCTAAGGTAATTAGGATTTGTCATACTACTAGAGTTTGATTTTGATGAGGATTATCCTATTCACCTACTATAAAAGATAGCAATAAATTAAAATAAAATAACCAACTAAGACACAAATCAGCGCCTGCAAATTTTCTCTCTAGCTCTCTCTGACCGAAATTTCTCTATGAGGTTTCCCTTGTTCTTCACGTATCTAGTTTGTGGACTTCTCACTTGCTCTCTCACAATCAACTGACGTGGAGTAAACATGACCGGTAATACTAGTCCGTGGTTAAAGATCTTTCCGCTGCAAATCAATCTCGGGTAATCTGCACTATGAGAGGTAACCCGATTACTCTATTCGGATATTTAGGTGAATATATTCATCATTGGTATCGGAGTCATATGACTGTATTCTCTCTTAAATCTCTCTAATAACATGATTAGAAGTTCCTATATGCATGATTAGTTTATTATACGTGCTTATTGTTAATTTTTTTATGTATGATTTGGTGTTTATAGGGACTAATTTGTGTTGTTTATTGGCTGAAAATCACATAGAAATTCGTAGTATGTCTAGAAAACCTAGAAAGTTAATTCTGTTTTTACTTTTTAATTTTATACATTATGTTTTCAGTCTCAGCAAAAGGTATGTGTACCTCAAACTCTAATTTACGTTTGTTAAATGGACAAATGGACCTTACCATTGTGACTAGAGATCCCGAAAACCCTAAGACGGAAGAAGTTTCGAGACCAACTGATGCCCAGAAGGTGGTGCGTGGCGCGTGTCGCGCCACCTATGGTGCATACGCGCCTGGCCATGTGGCGTGCAGCTATTGGTTTGCTACCTACCGTGTGGCCCATTAGTCCCCACCGACCAGTGCCTGCGTCAGGCACGTAGGCCCCACGTACCGAGCGCGTTGGCGACACATGCGACAGCTCTGGAGGGGTATTTTCACTCCCTTTTTACAAACTATGTTTTTACAATTTTTCTAATTTTTTGGTGTTTTTTATGAAATTTTTCAGAGAACATAAAATAAAATGTCATATTATTTATTATATTAAACACTTTATATATATATATATATATATATATATATATATGAATTATTTTTTTTTATTTCTATTTTATAGTTTTATATTAAACCTATTTTCTGAATTTTTTTAAATAAAAAATTACTTATTTGAATAATTAAAGGTTTTCTAATATTTCTTATTGGAAATTCTTATGTGTCTATTGATTTTTCAATTTTTTTTGTAACACGTTACAAAAAATGGTTCGAATACTTAGAACTCCTATATTATTCATTTTCTTGCTCAACGTGCAAGAGTGTGTGGATTGAGAAAGGAGATTAAGAATTGTAAAATGGATCGGTTTGCTAGATGGGATGATCTTGTCACTATCACAAAACTAAGATTCATGGGTTGATGCAAGACTGCATATGGGAGGGAGGCTTATTCAAGAGAATGTGCCCTAGATTGCTTTTTAAATTGTTAAGAAGTTCCTTTCGTGCTTGTAAACTTAAGAGTTTATCTGACATATGCTAGTCTGTGGGGAGGAAAATCATTCAAAGTTCATTAAGAGATTTATGTATGCTTTTGATGTGGAAAGGGTCACAATGAGACCAGGATTGTTTGATATGAGATTAAGACATGGAAAAATTCTCAAAGCACCTTGGTATAAACGTGTTTTTCACCATGTTCCGAGAAAATTTCTTCATCAAGTGATCATGTCTGATCTAGTCAACCAGAAATTTACCTTTAATTAGATTTATTTACTATCCTTTATGTCAAGGTTTTAGAATCTAATTAGTCGGTTTCTATCTCCTTTAGTTTATAATATTATTTTTCTTAAAATGATTTGAGTTATTGTTTTATGTGGATTTATTATTGAATTAAGAGTATTTTATCATAATAAATGAGTTTATTTATTGATTTGATATTAAATTTTATTTTTAATATTATACATCCCTTTTTGGTAATATGTCCTTGAAATAACATAATTTCTTGTTATATGATACGAGTATCTTTCATATTCTATTTAAGTTCTCTATGCATGTATGAATAACTAGCAGAATTAAACATTAGAAAAGAGAGGGTAATTGGGACCATAGGTCTTCTTTTCGAATTGAACTCTAGTGAATAGTTTTATTAGTTAGACATTGGTTACATAGAGAACTAGCGAGTATTGTAATGAAAAACCTTTATTAAACCATGTAACTATGTTATTTTATAGATATGTATCCTAGAAATGGCATCAGCGTCTAAGTCAATCATTGTTGAATTGAGCAAAGACCTTAAGTTGAATAGGGACAATTATAAGGTCTGAAGTATGAAAATCCAGTATGTACTAGAGGAACAAGATGTTCTTGACGCATTAGTTATAGTTAAGGCTGACCAGAAGAAGGGACTATGTCCCAGAATAGGCGAGATCGCGAGCTCTAGAATGCATGGAAGAAAAGGAATTCCACTGCATACATCATCTTGCTCAATGCAATGGATGATGACATCACCAAGCAGTTTTAAAGTCATGAGACTGCAAAGCAATCGTGGGATGATTTGAAGGAGAAGTTTGAAGATGTGTCTCTGACCAAGCTCTGCTCTTTAACTGTCAAGTTTGATACCTGTGAGCGGACGACCTGATATGAAATGACAGGACGTGGCGAAGCGAACCAGGGGTTGGTTTTCAAAAACGGGTTTCACGCGATGTTTTGGAAAAAGTGGATTTTCGTTTATCTTGCTTTAGGGAAAATCATTCGTTTGTTTTGAAATTCATTTTGTAGAAAACGTTTTCCCGATTTATTACTTAAAGACCTCAAAACCCAAATTTCGAGATCAGTGACAAAGTCGCCACCCGGATCAGCTCATCCAGGAAATTCCGATACAGCTCCCTACCGAGCGTAGATTACTGTACCGAATCCAGAGATTCAGGGTTCGGGCAACTTCCCTACTTAACCTCAAGCTTGTATTCAGTTTATAATTTATATTGCCATATTTATTCAAGTTATTATCTTTTCTAACCCCAATTTGTTTATTTTATTAGCCCGATGCTAAAGCAAAATGCAGAAAATAAATAGCAGAAAAATAAATCATACATCCAAAATATACAAGAAAATAGTAAAGGCCGATTATACAACCCAATCGAATAAAAGATAAAAACTCTCGTCCTCACATTTTCAATCACCTAAGTACACGAGGATATAAAAATTTACAAACGCTTAAAATACGCAAATTAATCTATTAAATATAGCAAAAATAATAAAAATAAATGTTGCAAAACAGATTGGTTAGCACAATTTATATTACAAACACAAGTAGGACTCAAATTGGAAAGAATTGGGATTTAGGAAACGGAGGCATGCATTTAGGGGTTAACCAGGTCAACTCGATCTGTCAGGGCGACCCGATCTGTCGGACCGGTTAGACCTGGAAAACGGTTTTGAAACACCCTGTAGATTTTTGTGCTAAAAAATCAATAAACCATTTGGCTCGGTTTCATACAAATTTTCGTATTTTAGCGGGTCTGTTATCCCGAAATCCAAGGTTCCGTTCGTGTGGGTTTCTTAATTCCGACAATCCATCTAGGGTTCAAAATGCAATAAACACGCCAAAAACATTCATGAAAATATTATTTCAATCGTTCTTAATACTTTCCGAGGATTTGGTAGGATTCGGGGGTCCGTTAATGCTGAACTATGGATCCAATTTGGATAATACAACCCCGAAACTCAGAAAATAATCCCGGGGAACATCGAAAACCCTAATATCCGTACGTACAAAAATCCAAAAACCAAAATATTACAACATACAGATAAATTTAGGCCGAAAAGGATCACAACAGAAAGCTTAAAATGGAAAACGGACTGTTTTCGGCCGATCGGGATAGACCAGAAATCTATCCCTAAGGAACAGAGCCGGGTGGCTCTGGGTGCTAGAGCCAGCCAGCTGTGTTCATGAGGAACACAGCCGTACGGCTATGGTGGGCAGCGAATTTTCTGGAAAAAAGCAGAAATGATGGAAACACACAGAAAAGGCAATGTAAACAGGTTTAAGGCCTCTCAGAGTTTACCTTGGTACTGTTTTGATGCTTTGAACGTCAAGAAACGGATTGAAGGTTTGGAATAATTCCTGGGAACTCAACCGGCCAAAAACCGCAACGATCCGAAACAACCCGAAACGAGTCCGAAACGATCCCGAATCAATGAGGAAATGTTAAGTAACTTGTCACCAATGTTTGGGGATTGATTTTGGGTCATAGCTTTGTCTTTTTGGATTCTCCTTTGGCTCTTGTATCTCCCTTTTCGCCTTTTTTCTGCTTCTCCTTTTCTCTCTTTTTCTTTTTGTTATTCTTTTCTTGAGAACTAGAGCCAAAAGTCACCCCCCTTTCTGATTTCTTTTTTTCTTCTTTTTTTTATATCCCTCTTTCATAATCATTTCAACCAATAAATCAGCCGTCTGCATCTCTAAATTTTCACCCCTCATTTCTTTTCTGTTAGAGCAACTTGGTCTCAACCCACTAGAGCCGCCCAGCTCTAGTTTGCACTAAAGCCGGACAACTCTAACTAGAGCCGGCCGGCTCTGGTTTAAAAGCCAGAGCCGCCCGGTTCTAACGAGAGCTGGGGCGAAACTTTGAAAATTAGACACGCACACCAAACCCTAGAAACGATTCAGGAGACCTTGTCGGGAGCTTTGAATCACAGATAGCTCAGTTTTCAGGATGTTTGAGACACTCCGGGCAATAATCCGGTCGCTTTCAAGTCTAGTTCGAGTCCGTCTGTTCCACAGGTAACTAAGGAATTCTCATCACTGAGGTCCGGAAAAACCCGTGCTCACAACACTTATAAGAAACATGTTAATCATAAAATGAGGAAACATTTAAGGTAAATGTCCAACATGATCAGTGAGCTAAGTGATCATGGTCACCAAATGACTGATAAGCAAAAAGTCCAAGTTATTATTTGTTCCTTGCCTAATAGTTTGGAGCATATGAGGATGCACCTGACTCACATCGTGGGTATAAGGACCTTTGATGATGCAGCTCACAACCTTGAACTTGAAGAGGATCGCCTAGCATCAATTAAGATTAATGCTGAAGCGAACTCTACTACTCCAAAACCAGTTGGAAAGCAAGGTCAAGGTCAGAAACATAAGCGTTCCAATGGCAACCACAATGCTAGGGCTAAGGGATCTGAAGAGCTGAAATAGAAGAAAAACAAGAGGTCAAAGAGCAAGAAAAAGCTAAACATCTCACCTGCAAAATGTTTTATATGTCAGCTCAAACGACATTATACAAAAGATTGCACAGCTGAGGCTAAGGTACAATTAATCAACTTTATTGTGAGTGAATTAAATGTATCATTTAGTATTTTGCTAACCAAATTTGATCCTATATAGATTATTGATTCAGGTGCCATCGACCATGTGACAAAGGAACATGAATCCTTTAGTGAATTTCGTGAAATTCCACAAGCATCCAAGTGGATCTATGTAAGGAATAACTCAAGAGTTGAAGTACGAGGAGTTGGTACCTATAGATTAAGACTACAAGGTGGCCAAGTTCTTATCCTACATGAAGTACTTTATGCTCTTGGAATTCAAAGAAATTTAATTTATGTTTTTGCTTTGTTGAAACTGGGATTTAATTTCTTTTTTAAGGATAATAATTTAAGTTTATGTTATGGAAATACATTTTATGGTACTAGTTTTATTTCGGATGGTTTGATTGTTTTGAATATTGATTTAAATAATTCAGATATTTTTTCTTTGCATTCTACATATTCTTCTTCTGTAATGACTGATAAAGAATGTGAAGTTAGCCTATGGCATTCTTGCTTAAACCATATAGGCCAAGACCGTATGAATCGTCTAGCTAAAGAAGGTTTATTAGGTAATTTAACCAAAATTAAACTACCACCATACGAATCATGCCTTAAAGGAAAGTTGTTTAGAAAACCATTTAGAAAAGGAACTAAAGCAGAATATCCATTGCAATTAGTACACTCTGACATATGTGGTCCAATGAATGGAGCCTACTATTTCATTACATTTATCAATGACTATACCAGGTATGGTCATGTCTACTTGATTTCTCACAAGTCAGAAGCTTTGAGTTGCTTTAAATCCTACTTAAATCTTATTGAGAATCAATTAGAAAGAAAGATAAAAGCTTTGAGAACTGATCGTGGTCGGGAATATCTTTCAGATGAGTTCAAAGCTTTATGTGATGAAAAAGGAATTGAACATCAATTGTCAATCCCATGTACCTCACAACAAAATAGAGTAGCCGAGAGAAGAAATAGAACTCTTCTCGACATGGTTAGATCAATGATGGGTGAAGCTAATTTACCCATCTCTTATTGGGGATATGCATTACTTACAACTACTTATGTTCTTAACGGTGTGCCCTCCAAGTCTATATCTTCTACACCGTATGAATTGTGGACAACTCATGAACCGGATTTGAGTCACCTTAAATCATGGGGTTGCACAGTGTTTGCTCATGATACCTCAAGTAGGAATGGGAAATTAGGTCCAAAAGGTAGAAAGGAGTATCTTTATAAGATACTTAGACACGTCAAAGGGATATGCCTTGGTGAGCGAAAATGATGATAAGAAGATTGTAGAATTTGAATCATATAAAGTTGTCTTTTTAGAGAACAAGTTCCCTAAATTTGGTGAGGAAAACCATGACTCACCCCTGTATGAGGAACTAGAAACAATAGGATCTCTTCCTTCGAGTGGGAGAAATTTCGAGGATGAAGCAGATCATGATATGGCTTATGATCTTCCAACTCAGAATAATCCAAATGTTCAAAATCCTAGTTTCAATGGGAGTCTTAATGATCCTAACTCTAGTGGGAGTATGAAAGATGGTCCTATTGGGAGCATTCCAAATCTTGAAGAATATATGCGACCTGTTTATCAAAATACGAAACCGTGCAGAACTAAAAGGTAAAAATTCGAACGTCGTCGATATGAGATCAAAGGCACGGCACTTTTAGTATACCCACAAGATGATGAGGAGCCCAAGGACATTCAAGAGGCTTTTTCATGCCCTGCCAAAGATAAGTGGACTAAAGCAATGGCACTTGAAATGTCTTCCATAAGATCTGACAAAGTTTAGCAACTAGTTGATCTCCTCAAGGGATGCAAGGCTACTGGGAACAAGTGGGTTCTCAAGATCAAAACAAAAGCTGATGGAAGTATCAAAAGATACAAAGCATGATTAGTAGCAAAAGGGTATACACAAATGGAAGTGATAGATTATAAGGAAACTTTCTCTCCAGTTGTTAGGTTTACATCAATTAGATTGATTATAGCTATTATGGCAAGCTTAGATCTAGAACTTCATCAAATGGATAGACTGCCTTCCTCAATGGATAATAAGAGGAAGAAATCTACATGGTTCAACCTATAGGATTTGTTGAAAAAGGCAATGAACATAAGGTATGTAAATTGAAAAAGTCAATTTATGGCCTTAAGCAATCTTTTAGACAATGGTATTTTCGATTTTATAATGAAATGATGTCGAATGGCTTCAATTCAATTGAAGAAGACCATTGTACCTATACAAAAGGTTTTAGAAGTAAGTTTGTCATTTTGTCATTATATGTTGATGAAATTTTAATTGTGACAAATGACATTGAATATGTGAACCAGATCAAAGCTTGGCTTGCATCAAGTTTTGAAATGATTGATATGGGTGAAGCAGCATACATTCTTGGAGTTAAGATTTTAAGGAATCGCTCAAAGAAATTATTGGCCTTGTCTCAAGAGACATACATCAATAAGATTCTAAAACGATTCAATATGCACAATTGCAAACCCATAGATACTCCTATGAACAAGTTTATGCTCCTAAGCAAGAACATGTGTCCCAAAACATAACAAGAGAAAGAACATATGAAAAGGATTCCTTATGCTAGTCCTGTTGGTAGTTTGCTGTATGCAATGATGTGTTCTAGACCTGATATCTATCATGCCGTTGGGTGGTGAGTAGATATCAAACCAACCCCAGAGAAGAGCATTGGATAGCAGTAAAGAGGATATTGAGGTAGCTTAAGGCTACTACAGACTATTCTCTATGTTATTAAGGAAAGGACTTGAAATTGAGAGGATACAAAGATGTAAACTGGGCAGGAGATTAGGATGAAAGAATTCCACTTCTGGTTATGTCTTTTTAATAGGAAATGATGCGCTATCCTAGAGTAGCAAGAAACAGACATGTGTCATCCTATCCACAATGGAAGCTGAGTATGTCTCATACTCATCACCAGTCCAAGAAGCAGTATGGTTAAACCGGTTCATAAACTGTTTAAATGTTACTAGCCGTGAGCACGGGTTTTTCCCGACCTCGGTGATGAGAATTACTTAGTTACCTGTGGACCGGATGGGCTCGAACGGGACTTGAAAGCGACCGAAATGTTGCCCGGAGAATCTCAAACATCCTGAAATCCAGGCTATCCACGATCTGAAGCCCTCGAAAAGGTCTCCTAAATCAGTTAAAGTTATGAAATTATTTATGGCTCTGTTGGGGAATAATGAGAAATCTTTATAATTTGCCCTTTGTTAACTGCTACTGTTCACATAATCAACAACTTGATATCTTTCTTCCATCTGATACTCAACAAAACACTCTTGTCATCATACTTGTAAGTTGAAGTCTTTTCAATATATCTATAATTATTGGACTCTTGCCCTGTCTTTCGGACTCCATTCTCATTTGATTCAAATACCTCAATAACACCACAATAACCAACACACCCCATTGCTCTTGCTTTAGCTTGACTTACTCTATGATTCTGCTAGAGAAGAAATGAATTCGAAAATGCTCTAATTTTTGCTGGTGTGCCCTCGTCCAAATGTCATTGGTTCTTGTATTGTATTATACTTTATATTTGGATATTTTGTATTATACATTTTGTGTTGAAATGAAGGCATGAATCTATTTATTTATATCTTGTGCTATTTATAAATAGAGTATCTAATGATTATAACCATACTAAAGTAAACAATTTAGGTCATCAGAGTATGAGACCTTTTAGTAGAGTTAAAGTTATAGTCATAAAGATATCCCTAGTCTGTTCCAATCATGGGAATGAATAGAAATAAAGACTCGCATATCCTTGACTGGATGGTGGCGTCTCACCGGCTATTGGACATGGAATGTCAGTTAATGATATGGGTACATGTTGGGTTGCATGGTACTGGATCGATCCACCACGGGAACACCACATGGTTCGATCGTCATAATTGTTTCTCAGGTAGGTCTTCTTATTATCCTTAGACCTGATGTTCGCTGTAACATAACATGGGATCTCATACCGTTTGATATACGCCTAACGGGCCCGTAACAGGGTGACAAGTATGGTTATGCTGGGTGGGCTAATGAACATGTTGATCTTGATAGTGAAGGTGACGGAATTGCCACTCAGCTTCCCTTGAGATGATATCACTGGCTACTTGATGAGTGGGACTAATAAGGGTATGGCCATACCTGAATAAGTTGGGATACTTATTCATTAGGTTCAGTCCATTTGGTATCAAGAAATAAATAAGCATATAAGAGGATGACAGGGCCATGCCTCTTGCTTACATATCGATGTTAGTTGTTAAGGGATATACAAGATCACTACCGGGTTATGTTTCACATTAGACTGCAAGTCTCCGTCTTAATTGGGGGCTGTAACGGTTTGCTAGAACCCATTTACAGCCTGTGGGCCTTGGGGCGACTGCCAACATAAAGACGGACCCACAGGATTGTACACATTAAATGATTAAACATTGACAAATCGGAATTGGAACAGAAACCAAATTAATTGAGTTATTGACATTAGGTTATGTCATAATTAATTCAATTATAAGGGAAAAATTAATTTTATTTGATTAATTAATTACATGTAGTAAATAATTAATTAAATAAAATAATATTTCCTTGGTGAAAGGTTGAATTTATTAAGGCCGACTTTAATTTAACTTTGGGTTATTTTAATTTAATAAAATTGTATTCAATTGTATCAATTAGAATTTTATAATATGGTTTTATTTAATCCTAATGATATAAGGTAAATCAATTAAATCAAATTACATAATCTATAGTATAATTTAATCCTTGTACACTAAGGAGAATAAAAGGAATTAGAAACCTAGTATACTAAGGATAATACTAAGGAGTATAAAAGGATGCCTTAAAGTCAATTTCTCCTTAACCTTAGCCACTTAATATTTTTGGCCTACACTAAAGAAAGGAGCGAAAATTCCCTAGGCTGAAATTTCTTGGTTTTCATTCTTCCGTTCGTTAGCACGAGTCTCATTCAAAATCCGTTCGTGTACCGGATTGTGGAGGAAATGCATTTGGGTTTCTACAGCAGTCTCTAAAGGAGACAGTTATGGTGAGAAAATTTAATATTCTTTCCGTTTTTGGTTTCATTCTATTAATCTACATGAATCTTGGGCTATGGAATTAAGGAAAATTTTAATCAGTGTTCCGCCTTGTGTTTAATTTTTCCCGTGATGATTCCCGATAATTTTTGCTTGAGCTACCCAATGTGGGTTTTCAGCTTAGCAAACTGCTCTAATTTTTGCCTGAGGTACCTTTTTGGTTTTCACCTCAGTGATCTTTTTTTTTTGAAAGAAATAGAATGATAGATCAAATGTGTTTAATTTATACATATCAAAATTTACATGAGACTTTAAACCATTTAAGCTTAAATCTGCATCAGAATTTTTGGCGACATTAAGGAAAGGTGGATTAGATTTAGAGGGTAAAAATGACTTCAAATTGCATATGTTTAATGCATTTCCATTGTTAAACAATGTGATCTTTATAATTATCTGAATGCAAAATGCTTTCTTTCAATGAATATTCAAACAAGATAACTTTGTTTATGCATTTTGACATAACCGTATAAGGACATTTAAAACAA
Source organism: Euphorbia tirucalli (assembly GCA_039660915.1). Classification (NCBI taxonomy): domain Eukaryota; kingdom Viridiplantae; phylum Streptophyta; class Magnoliopsida; order Malpighiales; family Euphorbiaceae; genus Euphorbia; species Euphorbia tirucalli. The sequence continues at coordinate 53,618,279 of CM077639.1, read as the reverse complement.
AGCATCACACTTTATTGATGAATTTAACATGAGTACCTTTGAAAGAATTAATTCCCAAAATGGTATATGTTCCACACAGAACCAGACTCATTACCAATCGTCCCTTTCGGATTTTTCAACTGATCATTTTATCTTATGTCTTAATTTTTGCCTAGCCCGCCCTTTTAAGGTTTTCAACCTAGCAGGTTGTTCTTTTCTTTTTCATTCTTCTTTTTTTTTTCTTTTTACACATGATAAAGCTTTAATCGATCTTGGTTGACTGGATCCATGAATTCATAAAAGTTTGAAGAAGTTTAGCTTAAAGCTTTAAAAGGCTAAACACTGTATAATGGCCAGTATCAAAAGTTTAAAGAAGTTCAACATAAAGCTTCAGAAGGCTAAATAGATTACAACGGCTAGATTCAAAAGGATAAAAAAAATGAACAGATTTGAAGTACAACTCCAACCTTCTCTCCGACTTGTGAGTAACAACTATAACTTATGAAAACCTATAAAATAGAGGCAAATGAAACTTTTACTAGTGGGACAACAGATTACAAAGCATACAATACAAGCTTTCTGGAGTAATCTTTCCAACATTCTTCAAAGAGTAGATTCAAAAACACAAGTCTTCATTAAAGCAATTCATACTAATTCAATTTCAATATTTTGAGGGAATTGTAAAATCACACAAAGACATCTTTGTGTGAGGGAGAGCTTTGTTGTTAGGTGTTATTAACAAAGTTTGTATAAGTTTGGCTATTGATCTTTGAGAAATAACTTTTGTAAAAGTTTAATGTTTAATCTTGTAAAAAGCACCAGTTGTCTTGATCCTAGAAATAATTGGGATTGTCACGGTCCTAGACAAAATTAGATTTGTCCTAACTCTTGATGGAATTTGAGTTTTCTTGTTTCTAGACGAAATTATGATATTTGGTTTGATTTCTACAGTTAAAGAAATCTTTGTGGAATATCTTAAGTGGATCACTTGGGGACAGTAATAACACATTTTAAAGATATTGTTTATTTGACTATTCTCTGTGTCAACAATATCTATATCCCCACTATCGTTAATTACCACCATTTATATTTATGAACTTAATTTGACAGTAATAACACAATTTAGAGATAATAGTTATTTTTTTCAAAAGTACTTATATTCACAAGTTTTACAAATTAATTCTACTTTGCATATCAAGTAAAACTTGTTTCATAGGGAAGAATTATTTTTAATTAAAAGATTTTATAAAAGAATTGTTTTTTTTAATACACACTATTCACCACCCCTCTAATGTATTTATAGCCTATATGGGACTATCAAACTTGATGCAATACCATATAAAAAATAACCATGTAAATTCAACTGCATATACCTAGCATAAATCTTTCAGTTCCATATTAGTAATATCCCATTCATTAATCAAGATGAGATGATGATCACCCATCACACAAGAAGATTTTGAAAATTGAGAAACAAATGACAATAATTATTTACTATCACAAAGTTACATGATATGAGAACTTACAAGTGCATAAAATCATACCAAGGAATAAAATGTAAGTAAAGATCTTTCACATGGAAATTGCTTACTAATTGCCAATTAATTTACCAAACTATTATCTAAGTAAACAACGAATAATGATTGATTGATATTAAATTAAGAATTAAATTTAAAGACAATAAAAGCAACTAAAGTAAGATAAGTAGAGAAAATTTAATAAAAGAAACACCTAGGATATTGATTTCATACAACTCTTTAGGCTAATCAATCTATTGTATATTCAAACAATTTAATTATTCATGCAATGAAGAATGATTTGATGTCAATAATATTATCTCTTAAGATATATTATTAATGCTAAATATATGTCACTAAACCTATCTCTCAATAGTGATTAATAACACCTATAGTTAACTCACTAAACACGAATCTGTCAAAAGCTCCACACAAGTTCAAATTATATTACTCTCGTTCAAATATGAACTTATGATTTTATTATCTTAGTTCCGATTTAGATAGTATTCCCTCTCGGTACTCTATACTATTTCAATCTAAAAGCATGCAATTGGTGATTGTAAGCGCCGGAATTTTCCATCCTTAAAAAAAAAATCGCTGGTGTCACACGACTATAACTTACAGTCATACGAATGTCGTTACAGTCATACGACTATACGATCGGAGCAGGTGCAGAACACCATACCCATGACATAAGGAAAAGAAGGTGGAAAAGATGGGGCAATTAATGCCCGTATTTTGGTGAAGAAAGAGCAAAAAATAAGAGAGGAGAGAGGGGAGAAGAGGGGGATTGGACACTTGATTTTTGGTGTTTTAGAGAGAGAGAATTTAGAGAGAGAATTGGGAGTAAAAGGAAAGAAAAGGAAAAATACCAAACAAAGAGCATTCTTTTTCTCTTCTTTTTCTTCTGAATTCTTGAGTGTTTAAGTGTAAAATCTGTTAGACATCAATAGGTTAACAACTTAACACTCTAAATTCAATCAATCTCGGACTAAAAAATCATCAAAATCCCTAACATTTGGAGATTTTGGACCCAAACTTCTCAACCTTGACTCAAGAGGAAAAAGTGCAAATTTGAATGGATTTGTGCGACGCCAGGGGTCAATCCTACGGTGGATAAGCGCCAAAAAGTTGAATACTCTTCATTCCCTTTATTTTTCATGCTTTCTGGGTGAATTGGTGTGTTTTTGTGCATTATTCTTGAGTTGATGAACAGTCATACGACTGTAAATACAGTCGTATGAGTGTTCTTGGTTTCCAGCTGTTTTCTTTCAACTTTATTTCAAATGATTTTGGCAAAATTCTGAGTTTGGACTATTTACAGTCGCACAACTGTAATTACAGTCGCACGATTGTAATGCTCGTCCAAGAGCAAAATTTCCAGAATAATCCTTAAAAATTTCTAAAAATCCATAAAAATCCAGAAAACCAGAAAATCACCAAAAATGAATTTTGTTGTGTGCATTCACTACCTTAGATTTAATTTTTAGTGCATTTGCATTTAGAACAATACCACGACGGAGACCCGATTCTCCCGAAAACTGACCCGCCTCACATGCTAAAATTAAATTAAATCGAAAAATAAATTGTTTTCAAAATGATTTTCTCACAAAACCAAAAATACAGGGACGTTTCAAAATGTTTTGCAAGTCTAATCGGGCCGGCTAGCCGAGCCGACCCGGTTATCCCCCTAAATGCATGCCCCCAATTTCTAAATCCCCGATTCTATCATATTTTAAGTCTTATTTGTGGCGTGTCGTAAATTGTACTAACCCCTTTGTTTTGCAGCTTTTTATTTTTATGATTTTATATGTATTTAATAGAATTAATTGTGTACTTTAGGCGATTGTAAAATGTTTTTTTAGATCTCCGTGTATATTAGGCGGTTGTAAAAGTGAGGTTGAGAGTTTTCCTTTTTTATTTAATTGGGTTGTATAATCAGCCTTTATTTTTTTTTTGTATATTTTGAATGTATGATTTAATTTTCCGCAATTTATTTCCTGCATTTTGCTTTATCATTGGATAATTAAAATAAACAAATTGGAGTTAGAGAAAGATAATAAAGTGAATTAAATATGGTAATATAAACTGTAAAGTGAAAGCAAGCTAGAGGTTAAGTAAGTTATTTGCCCGAACCCTAAATCTCTGGATTAGGTACAGTAGTCTGTCTCAGTAGGGAGCTGTACCGGAATTCCCGGATGAGCTGATCCGGGTGGCGACTCTGTTACTGATCTCGGGATTTAAGTTTCGAGGTCTTTAAGTTAAAAACGGGAAAATGTTTTCTATAAAAAGGATTTCCAAATCAAATCAATGGCTTATTTTCCTAACTCAAGATAAACAAACTTGTTTTTTTCAAATAATCTATAATAATCTTTTCTTTCCCCGATCCGCTTCGCCGCGTTCCGTTTTAAAAGGTCGTTCGCTCACAGTGATCAAGCAAAAGCAAGCATTAAACAAAATAATAAGATTTGCACAAATAAATTAGGAAAACTACAATAATTTCATGAGCCAATAAAGTTATACTACATCAATATCCTAGATATAGAAAGTTTAGCTATTCATAGTATCTAAAACACACAAGTAAAAAATAAAAAGTAAAGACATGAAGAAGAGATGAAAAACTCTAAGTTGGTGTAGAAGTCTTCATCGAATTTCATCGCCTTGTCACCTACGCTACACCGCTAAATTTCTCTCAAAAACACAAAATAAAAAATAAGTCTGGGGTCTCCGAAACTGAAACAAAAGCTTCTTAGATGGGAGAGACTATCTTCTAACTCAATAAGGAGAGAAACCAACTTAGAAAATTTAAACCTGAAAGGAATTTCTAACTAAATCCAATTAGAACTTTCCTAATTATCAAATCCCACTAACACAAGAGTTCTAAAAAATATCTTTAGTCTAAATCTTCTATTCCAATTAGGAAAACATAATTTTGTAGGAGAAAAAGTCAACTACTAAGTTTGACCCATAGGACTTAGGATCAGTTGTAGAAAACCCAAGTTATCTTCTTCGTCTCAACTCCGATTGACGTGATTCAAGATGTGCTAGAAAGCTGATGGACAAGCATACAACTTTGAGAACAACTCTGAAACAAGTCAGCCTCCAACTATCTCAAAAATCCAGACGAAGTTCTATTTTTAGCAATCCTTCTCCAATCAGAATCCATAATTAGCCAAAATTCTCCTATTTTTAACACCTAAAAAGAGAGAAATAAAACCAATCTCTTGTTCTAACAAAATTTTTAAAAAAATTTTTGATACCTATTTGAGCAATCTCTTGTTCAAGTAAAATTTGATCAACATTATCATATGACTTAGTCGGATGTTTCACCCAATCTTGCCAACATATTAGGGCTTCCATGAGTTGAGGAGTAATAGAACTCCTGAATGAGTATAGAACACGACCTCTGGCACTATTACTTTTGTTGCAGGACATAAGGTTCCAACTATGGAGGAATTGAAGGGAAAGTCTTATTGTAAGTTTCATGCGTCATAGAACCATACAACCAATTTTGTTGGGAATTTAGGAATGTGGAGTAAGATAGGATTGATCGGGGTATTTTTAAAGTTACCAGACAACAGTGAATCCATGTTAATTGATAAGGATCTATTCCCTCTGATGGCATTTGTAAGTATAGCGTCATTTAATTTTAGAGAGGTGCTGAATCGGAGAAGAACTGAAAAAGGAAATGCGAAGGTCTAGAAGAGAGCCAAGAATGAACGAGGAAGCATGTTCAATAGAGTTTAGTTTCTAGCAATGTTATTAAAATCGGATCGGACAGCGGATTAGCAAGGCTATCGGTTCACGATTTAACCGGTTCGACGATGGTTTGACCAGTTATATTCTCATAAGTGTAGGAATATGGAACAATGAGCATCATCATGATTCATATCTTATTTCATTTATTGCCGTTAACAGCTAGCAAATGGTGGAACCCATTTTTGCATTAATTTTAATTGAAATATTACACATCAATTGCAACACATAATGCACCTTATAGTAATTACTCCAATATTTAACCATTTGCAAGTATTAAAAGGAAAGAAAGACCACATCAAATATAGCTACTAGTCATAGCAATAATTTTCATTTCCTTTCTTAGTTCATATATCCTTATTTCCTAATTAATCTAATTAATACATTCCCTAATTTCTTAAATGACAAAATCCATCCCTCTTACACTTAGGATGTGTCAACCAAAGCAAGGGGAACCTTACTTTGGCTGAAAGCTACTTTTGGAGCTGCAAAAAGCAGCCTCAAATGCACAATTGGTAAAAGTCAGATTGTATTCAGGAAAGCACTTGAAAAACACTTAAAACTACTTTTAAAGAAAGCAATGAAACCTAGCTATGGGGAAAAGCACTTTCACTAATAGTAATCCCAAACTGGCCCTTAACCAGATATCAGTTACTTAAGGAGAATTAATGGCAAAAATACAACTCAAAATTTAATTATTCTTATCACCAAGTCATTATCTTAGGGACCATAAAGTTAAATAATGTAAAAAAAATAAATTTTAATTAGAGAAAAGATAGGCTCACGTGTTTCTTTGGCTTCTTTTTCCCATCTGATTCCCTGCCTTCTCTTTTTCTTCATTTGTCTCCTTTTCTCCCTTCTTTTTTTCTTATGAATTCCAGTCTCCATACCTCAAAGTCCAAGCACGCTCCTTTTCTCCCTTAGCCTTGGCCTTTTGGGCCTTAGCCTTGGCCTTAGATTTGGCCTTTTCCTTAGCAATGGATGTATTGCCCTTGTTCACCAGCAATACTTCAGGAGTCTTCTTAAGAGACTGCTCAGCAAGCTTGAGCACGCCATGCAGCTCAACAACCGATTTATCCAACCCTTGCATATGCTAATTCATGATAAACTAGTTGTAAGACTCGGGAAGTGACCCGAGAATAATGTCTGCTGCCAAGTCCTACAGAACTGGTGAGCTGAGGTGGGCAAGTGTATCAATATACCCCTTCAACTTTAGCACATAAGTGCTAACAGAAGTCCCAGCTACCATCACAGTCATGCAAAGTGCCTTAGTTGTCAGGTAACGTTCCTGACGAGCCTGATCTTGGAACTTCTTTTTAAGCTGATCCATCATCTCATAAGCAGGCTCGTCCATGAACTGCTTCTGAAGATCAGAAGCCATGGTACCCAGCATGAGGCACGAGACATCTCGGTCATCCCTCACGTGCTAGTATACTGCTCCACCATCGCCGTGGTGACGCCTCGACCTGCGGGAGGGCCAGCTGGTAAAGGAGCATTCAGTACATACTCCTTAGACTCTTGTCTAAGAACTATTTATAAGTTCCTAACCCAGTCCAGGAAGTTAGTCCCCGAAAGCTTCTCCTTCTCCAAGAGTGACCTAAGTGAGAGTGAGTTGTTGTTTGTTGCAGCCATTTAAATTACTTAAGTGAAATGGGATTATCTACGTGGAAGAAATCATTGCTTGAGTTAGAAATAAAGGACTTTTAAGCCAATCCAAATTAATAATCCGATTTTAATTTGTTTGTTGGTGTTGTTAATTGGCTGACTTGACCAAGATCCACAACTTATCAATGACTGGCCGAACTAGGGCTCGCTAACCAACCATTGATTCGTTTGGTAGGACAACCTATCCAATCCTTCCACGAAGGACTCTTGGTTTGATGGGCTTATTGACTCTTTACCCATCTGTGCTTAGGGCCCACTCTGAGCTAATGCTACCCATGTTGAGTCAAACCACCGTTCACATGTTAACCATACCAAGTATCTTAACCCTCGACGGCCCACCGAATACTACAATATACCCAGTTAGGGCATGGCGTACATTATAGCATCAATAGGAGGAAGAGGTGTGAATGTGGGAAGCACTTTTAAGCGACTCAATATTTTAATTTTCGGATTATAATTAAGTGATACGGCTTAGCATGCAAAAACGCGGGTAATAATTTGGTGATCCATACACCCATATTATATGACAAATGCAATAGCATGCTTAATTTAAAATAAATGAGATCCTATAGGCCTTTAATTACAACCTAATGAAAAGCTAGATATCCTATCTAATTCTTCATGGGCTAGACTGTAATCCTTCTTGGGCTCCCACCATGGGCTTGCTCCATTTGGGCCTTCCTCCATACTTGATGCAATTACAATAATTTTGTAAAATAAAATCTATTCTAAAATTACATCAAAATTAAAAATATGGCACGCAGGCCATATTTCCCAAAATTAAATTACAACCGATAATAATTTAGGGCCCATAGAACTCAACATCACATTTCAAATAAAGTACCTATCGTGCACATACATACCAATATGATGCATGATCATGGCATTCCAAATTAAATATAAATGTTAAGCCGAGTTACTTAGGGTGAAATCGCCAATTTTAACAAATGTGACTAAGGCCCATAAAGGCCCAATGGATAACATCCATAAATGCAAAATTAACAATTTTGCTCCCACTTGAATTTGGGTTGTCACAAATTTAAAATTTAGCTCTCCCAATTTTAACCGGTGTCACGGTTTATTGGGCCAATTTCACAAAGTCCATATTTAATTTAATATGCAAACAACTAAATTAAATATGCATGCTAACAAAATAAACAATTTAAATACAAATTAATTTAAAAAAAAATTAATTTAATTTGCATTAGGGTCCGGGATAAAAAAATACCCTCAAAATCCAAAACCGGACCCTAAACCCGCGCGCGGCACTGCTATCCCGGCGGCAGCAGTACCGCTATACGGCAGCCTACCGCGGCAGTAGCAGCCAATTGCCGCATGGCATGCAGCCTGCTGCACGCAGTGGGGGAATCGCAAAATTGCGATTCCCTCACCCAAAATTAAACTTTTTTTTATTAAATCATAAAAAAATTCCAGCCATCAACATTAAATTATCAATAAAGAAAATACAATTCTAGATTGAAACCAATTGGGGAAAAAAATAAAAACCCCAAACAAAAATTCTAGGGTTTATCAAAACAAAAACCAATTGAATAAAAACCCTAAAATCACAAACTTGAAACCCATTCTTTCTTCAAGAATGCTTTCAAGAACCAATTCCAATCAATCTAATGGACAAAACCTAGGCTCTGATACCACTGTTGGGATTCGTCATCGGAAAAATAACGTGGCGCAGCGGAAAATACACCGTTTAAAATTTCCTAGAATCCACCAATCGTGTCCAATTACCATTGATTAGAATAAAATCAATTTGAATCAAGAGAGATTAACTCATTGGATTCGTCTCTTCTAGAGACTGCTGCAGAATCGTTTCTTGAAACTGCGATCTCCAAAGTCCGGTGCACGACCAACTATTGAGCGGGAACTGGTGCTAGCCGAAGACGCGAAGGAATGGAGGTTTAATGCTGGGATTTTCGGCTGTCTTGGGGCTACTCTTGGTGGCTGAAATTTCCAGCAATTAATTAGAGTTGAATTAGGTTTTTCTTCCTTTAGTGTGCCCTTATATAAACACCTTGTCTAATTGGGTTTTAATTAGGTTAATTAAACCCAAGCCCACTAGGATTATAATTACATAAATAAACTTTAATTAAAAAGTATATACTATGTAATTTAATTCCATTTGGCTAAATTTAATTACCCCTAAATAAAATTAAATCACACTTAAGTAAATACAATACATGTATTTAATTTTCCCACTTAGGAAAATTATTTAATTAATTGTTTACTTTATGTAATTCAATTAATTAGTAAATTAATTAATTACATTATGTAAACTTATTAATTAAATTAAATTCAACCCAATGTTGATTAATTACCTTGATACCGAATGTCAACTAATTAATTAACGCATTCCTTCTAATGTACATTACATGTACAATATCTATAAGTTCCAGCTCAGTTGATCTATGTGCACGATCCTATTGGTCTGTCTCTATGTTGGCAGTAGGCCCAAGGCCCACAGACTGTAAGTGGGTTCTAGCAAACCATTACAGCCCCCAATTAAGACAGAGATGCAGCAGTCTTTAGAAGACACTCACCCGGTAGTAATCTCATAGTGTCCTTTGCCTAACGATATCGATATGAATAAACAAGAGGCATGGTGTCCGTCATCCTCTTCTGTTGTTTATTATATTTCTTGATCTTGAGTTGACTGATCAATCAAATAAGCAACCAACTTATTTGGGTATGGTCATACACTTATCAGTCCCACTCATCAAGTGGCCAATGATATCATCTCGGTGTTACCCGAGTGGTAATTCCATCACTTCATCATCAATATCAACATGTTCACCGGTCCACCCAATCATACCCGTATTTAGCATCCTTTTACAGACCTGTTAGGCGTATGTCAAAGTGAACTGGATTCCATATTGATATTATAATGAAATCTGTTCTGAGGACAAAAGAGACCTACTCAAGAAAGACCTATGACACGACAACCATGTGGCTTTCTTGTGCGGATCGATCCAGTCCCATGTCAACGACATGTACCTATATTCATGACTGACTATACAAGTACTATGGCTAGTTAAGAACTGCCATATAGTCATCAAATATACAAGTCTGTGGTTCTATTCGTTCCCACGATCAGAACAGACTTGGGATAGGTTTTATGATTATCAATCAATGGATACTCTACTCATATTATAGCATAAGATATAAATGAAATAGATTAATTTCCTTTATTAATGTGACACAAATAATGTATTCATACATGACTCTTAATGTATAATACAAAATACAAGAATCCAATGCCCTAAGAACTAGGGCACACCAACATATGTTATGCCCATAGCAGATATGTTGATAGATCCAGTTGCAAAAAATGAAATATGGTCATTCATGGATGGTTATGCTGAGTATAACCAGATTTTAATAGCCTCGGAAGATATTTCCAAAATGGCTTTTAAATGTCCAGGAGTTTTATGGACTTTTGAATAGTTGGTTATGCCATTTGGTCTTAAAAATGCTGGTGCTACTTACCAGTGGGCTATGAATGTAATTTTTCATGATATGTTAGGAAAGTTCATGGAAGTGTATATAGATGATATTGTAGTGAAGTCTAAGGTGGTAGAAGATCATGTAGATCACCTTCGTAAGAGCTTTAAACGAATGAGGCAACACAAACTTAAGATAAATCCTTTGAAATGTGCTTTTGGAGTGCGACCTGGAAATTATTTAGGTTTCCTGCTCCATCAATGTAGGGTGGAGATTGACAAAAACAAGGCAAAAGCTGTTTGGGAGGTGCAACCACCTAAAAACAAGAAAGAGCTTTAGAGATTTCTTGGGTCGATGAATTATTTAAGACTCTTTATTGCTAATCTTATTGGAAAAACTTAGGTTTTTTTTCCAAGTTGTTAAAGCTGAAGAGTGAAGAGGAATTTAAATGGGAGGAGGAATTAACAAGCTTTTGATCATACCAAGCAATATCTCATAAGCCCACCAGTATTAGTACCACCAGTATTAATAAACTCAGTTCTTGCATATTATTTCAATCTAACTGATTAATTGAATTAATAAAATTATCTGATACTTAATTATTCTGAAGCTCTACTGGAAACATAATTTATTCAAATAATTATTAATAAATTGTAATAAAACCATGATAAAATGACGCTTTCTTTGAAAATCTAAACAATTACACCATCCTTCAATATGAAAGTCATTATGTTCTGTAAATATTTTTTCTTCTAATTTTAACAATTCGTTTTCGAAAAATATTAATTATGGAATATGAGAAAAAATCTATAAGTTCAATATTAAAAATAATTTTCTCTATATGGTGATGCATAGTTGATTAAATACCTGATTTACCTTTATTGAATAAAGTCTCACAAGAGACTGAATTTTGAATACAAGGACCGGACTTTTCAATAAGACTGGACTTTTGAATATTGGAACAAGACTCTTGATTACAAGGAATTTGAGTAGAGGAATTTTGAATAAGAAAAGAAGACTCTGGATGTTCTATAATACATGTACAAGGGTTGAATAATAAATGTAGGTCTAAGGTTTTCTTTCCAAAGGAGGTTGATATTATTAAAGGCTTGGTTTTTTCTCTAATCTTGGTTTTTCGTCTCTGATGAAATCGTGGTTGTTGTTCTTCTGCATACTCTTTAAATAGATGGAAGGTTGAAAGATTCCTGCAATGTGTGTGAACCAAAGCAAAAAAAAACTTGATTAATTCTTGTCTTCTGCTTTTGAATATTTTATACCAAATGTCAAGATGTTTTGATTAGTTCTCTGAAAACTGAATTCGCATGCTGCTAAGATGAAATATCTCTGCCCATTATATGAGTACTTGTCTGCCAATTATTTCTTTCTACTGTGCTTATCTACTAGGTGTGCTTATCTATGGGTTCCACTAAAGATGCTGTTTTATTATTACGTAAGAGCTGACGTTTTTAAATATATATCTGATTATTATCTTTGTATTAATTTTAAATAAGTGATAAAATATATCCCTTAATTTTTGCTTGAGTTAAAAGAACTCAATAGGCTTTTTTACCCTTTTTTTAACATTTATTGTTGCTTGGACTATTGCAGAATTAGTCTAGCAGGTTAACTATAGCCCCAATTTTTGCCTAAGCTGCCACAAAGAGTTTTCAGCTTAGCAAGCTTTTATTTTTACATTGTTGTTTTCAATTTACATTTTTTTAAAGTAAATATTACATTTCGAATTATTACACATCAATGTCTCCAAAAGGATCTTGACTGTCTTGGAATAATCTTGAAATAGCTTTTTTCTTCGTAATAGATAAACTTGACTATGAATCAGATTCACTAGAAGTAGAACTGGCTTTAGCCAAAATGTCTGCAACTTCTTCTTCTGTCTTTGCTTCTGAAATAAGTTTGATTAACTGTTCTTTGTCCTTTTGTAATTTGGTCTTTTGAATAGGAGATTCTTCTAAAGTGATTTTCTTTTGACAAAAATTTTCAACAAATTCTGGTGTTATCTTACTAGGATCGTAATTATCCCAAAACTTCACTCTGAATTCTCTATACAAAAAGGGTAATGGAGTTTCCTTTTCATAATAGTAAGTCCAAGATAGAATCCATGGGGCAGAGAAAATGCTTGCAAATCTTATTAGTTTGTCTGGCTCGGCATTATTATAAAATTCTAAAAATTTATTATAACTTTTGGTAACTAGGGTAGGGAAAATTTCTGGAATAGGACCATAAATATTTGGCCCATCTCACGAACCAATTTGGAAAAATACCAATTAAATCTTTATTAAAATAAAAGAACCAAGAATGGTTAAACAATGTTAATAGAAATGCTTTGAACCAAACTTCTTGATAATCATAATAATTGTAGGTTTTGTAAGGGCTTGTGCTTAGAATTTTTGAAGTAAATGCTTGTTTTTCTTAATCATGTAAAGAAAGAACCTTAATAATTTTAACCTTACTATAGTTTATTTTAATATTGTCTTGAATATGTTCGATTTCGACAGAACCGGTTAAAACAAGAATTGATTCATAATATTCCCTACTTCTAGATGGGTCTGACTCAATATATTAAAAATTTTGAGGGAAAATTTTAGAAACAATTTTACAAAAATCAAAATTCTCAACCAAAAATATTTCTTCAGGTTTTAAAACTTTAATAAATTATCTAAGAGGATTTGGAAGATATTGATTAACTATTTTCTTTGTATTAAAAGAAGTGGAAGGAAAGGAAGGTTTGGTTAATACTGAAGAAAAGGAAAGCAAAGGACTTTGTGGATGAAAATTTGAATAAGAGACTCTAGGACGAGATGGAGTAAGGGTAAAGAATCTATTTGGAGTAAAAATTGGGTTTTGATTATTTTGATTAGTTTGACTAGTTTGACCCTTTTCCAAAGAGGCTTTGGTCAAAACTTTCTTTATAATCCCTGTAATAATTCTCGGGATAAAAAATCAGGTAAACAATTAGCTTCGCCTTTAATATATTCAATTTCAAAATCAAAATTGCTTAATAAAGCTTGCCATCTTGCAAATATTTGTTTCGAAACTAAATTTTTAACATCTTTCTCTAAAACAAATTTAGCTGATAAATAATCAATTCGTAATAAAAACTTTTTCATGTATAAATCATCTTTAAATTTTAATATACATAAAACTATACTTAAAACTTCCTTTTTAATAATTGAATAGTTTTTCTGAGCAGGATTCCAATTTCCAGAATAAAATCTAACCAAACCTTCTTTATTTTTATTAGGTTCCTTTTGCTTTAAAATTCCTCTAAATCCAATATCACTTGCATCTGTTTCTATAATTAATTAGGATGCAAAATATTTAAATAAGGTAAACTCTTAATATTTTCTTTGATTAATTTGACTATTTTAGTATGCTCTTTTGTCTAAGGTTTAGGATTCTTTTTTAGTCTATCATATAACGATGTACAAATTTTTCCTATATCTTTGAAAAAATCATGTACATAATTTAAACACCCCAAAAATCTCTGCAATTATTTTTTTATCTTTTATTTCATCTAGAAATTTTGAAGTAAATTTTAGACTTCTATAAATTGGCTTAATTATACCATTGTCTATGTCATAACCTAAAAATCTTACTTTAGTCTGGAATAATTTCATTTTCATTGCCGAAACAGCTAAACCATTATTATGAATAACATTATAAAATTTCTTCAAATGACTAATATGTTGATCAATTGATTCTGAATATATTAATACGTCATCTATATAAACTATTAAATAATTACTTATTGGCTTAAGTATATCATTCATTACAATTTGAAATTCAGAAGGGGCATTCTTTAAACCAAATGGCATAACATTCCATTCATAATGACCAAAAAGTATATTAAAACTTGTTTTATATTTATGTTGTTCACTAATACCTATTTGCTAGAAACCAGATTTCATATCAAATTTGGAATAGATTTTTGCACTATATAATTTTTTTAATAAATCTTTTTTATTAGGTATTGGGTACCTAATCCATTGTAATATTTTATTTAAAGGTTTGTAATTAATTACCAGCCTAGGAGTTCCTCTTTCTATTTCTGCAGCATTCATAACACAAAAAGCAGAACAAGACCATGGTGACTTTGAATCTCTAATTAATCTTTAAATCTTGAATTTCTTTTCTACTTTTTTCTCATTCTTCAGACATATGAATAGATTTTTCCCTAGTTGGAATATCCTTTTCATTAAAATCTTAAACATAAGGTAAATTAACTATATGTTGTTTCCTATTCCAAAAAGCATTAGGGACGGTAGCACAAATATTCTTAGTAAACATTTCTTTAGTTTCTCTAATTTTTATTTTAATACTATCATCTTGTAATTATTCCTCAATTCTTTTATCGGTAATTTCATCTACTAAAAACTTTATTTGTTTATACTTATTTTGTATTAAATTAACACTACTTTCTATACTCTCAATTCATTTTGGAATAATGGGGAATGCAAATTCAAATAAAATAGTTTTTCCAAGTATTTAGGTTTGAATACCATTATCACATACGGTAAATGGATATAGCATTATAATAAAAGGTGTTCCTAATATGACTCATGAATTTAAATTTTTAACTAATATTAAGTAAGTTTTATAACAATACCCCTGATTAAAAATTTTTACTTTTGGTAATTTATAATGTATTATTAATTTTAATCCGTTAACTGAACTTAATTTTTTAGAAGTTTTTTCATAATATTTAGTGGGTATCAAACCTTCTTGAATACAAGTTTGATTAGCACCAGTATCGATTAAAGCTAAAATAGTAAAATGAAATTCATCATCTATCACAATATCTAATTCTACTAACCATTTCTGATAATTAACCTTATTAATTATATTGACATAATTTTCATCATATTGTTCTTTAATAATAATACATTTTCCATTATTACTAGTAGAAGGTGTATTTGCATTATTTTTCTGTATTGTATTATTTACCTGTATTTTAAAAGTTTCTTTTTCTAGAATATTAACTCTATTTTTCAAACTTTTTAATTGATTAATTTCTTTATGTAAATTTTTTATTTCTTCTTGTAATTCCTTATTAGATACTTCTCTAGGCATATTAAATCTATTATAAATTTCCTTAAAGTTGTATGGAGTATAATTTCTAATCTCCCTATTTCCAATAATATCCTTTAATTTTTGTAAATAAATTTTCTTGTCTTCAGGATTATCAATTTTCTTAATTAAATCTAAAAGAAGTTCTTGTTCATTGGTTAACATGTTTATTTTATCACAATTACAAGTTCCTACACATTCACAGCTATCTGATTCGGTTTCACTTTCGTTTTTACTAATAATCTGATATGTCTGATTCTGAATCTGAAGTTTCATTTATTAAAATTTCATAATTTTATTTTTTAATTCCTCTAAAATATCTAAATTATTTATTTTTTGTTTAACTTTACAATTTATTGAATAATGACTCTGTTTTCCACATGTATAGCAAATAACTATGGATTTTTTGTTTTTCTTAAAATTCCATTTTCTTTTGTGAAAGGTATTTTTGACAGCTGGTTGTGATTCTTTAAATTTATTATTATTTTGATTATATTTTTTATAATATCTTTTCTTGTAACCAAATTTTTTCTTTCGCGATTTAATTTTATATTTTAATGATGGAGCTTTAACAGTTTCATAACCATATTGTTGAAAAAATGATCCTAATTCTTTTCTTCCTACTAAATTATCTTTCTTTAATTTAGACTTAAACTTCATATCAGAACAAATCATTAGACCTTCACGATTAATGTAGTTTATCAACTGACCATACATTAAATCATTATATGGGATAATACCATTAAATTCTGTTCTAAGCTTTTCTCTAATTCTATCAGCAAATAATTTAGGTAATCCAACAATAAATCTTTCTTTCCAATGAAAATTATTACAATCTTCTCTAGTCATTACTTTAGTTAGAAATAAATCTTTATACCAACGAAAGTCTTGAAGTTTTGGACAAGTCAAATTTTGTAATATTTGAGAATTTCTATCTTGATATATCCTAGGATCTCCTATAAAACCTTTTAATATCGCAAATAATAAAGTTGGAATAATATCATCTTCTTCAGTTTGTATTCTTTGATTATTTTCTTCTTTAACAACTATTTTCTTAGCATTTATTATTTTATTTTTATCTTCATGGGTTACGTAGTAATCCCACCAACCTTTCAACTGACCAGTAAAACCAGTAATATTTGTATTTTAGAATTATTTTTTGACTTAGCGGCAGTAGCTGCCATAGACATTTCTTGTAATAAATTTATTATTTGATAGTCAGCTAAACCATCAATATTCCATTTGCAAACAGACTCACCATCATATCTAGCCTAAATCATGTCTTTTCTTTCTTTATATTGTGTGTTTGGTGGTGTTGGTCTTGAATAAAAATTTTTTGTTTTAGGCAAAGGAGTGTATGTATTGAATTTAATTTTTTGAATAAATTGTTCTTTCATATTTTGATTAAATTGATTTTCCAAATTTTCTATATCACTTATTTCAGTTTTAGTATCTGAATCCTTATTTATTACTAAGACTTGTTTGTTTTCAAATTATCTGTAATATTTAATTGTGCTAGTCTAGCTTCAATTTTATTCAATATAGAATCTTCCTTTTTTAAAATTAATTTTTATTTCTGGTTCACAAAGTTTAAATATTGATGTTTCTATCCTAGAAGTAGAGGCTTGATTAATTTTTGACATATTTTCTTGAGGAGATTGTACTACGCATTCAACTCTGTTAAGTTGTTTAGATATAGTATTTAATACTTGATTAGAATAATTATTTTGACAAATTACTTGCATTATTTATTTAGATGGATTATTTTCACTATTTTCTATTTTCCTAAAAGGTGTTCCTATAAACGCCTCATCATTATTATTTATTATTATACCTTCTAAAGGCGGATGTATAGATACAACATATTCATTATTTGTAATTTTCCAAAGTTTAGCAATTTTTGTATTAATACTAATTTCTCTAAAATGATACTCTATATTGTTTTGCCTACAATAAAACTCAAACCAAATAAATAAAGGAATATCTACTTTTAAATTTTCCATTTTCTTATACTAAAGAATTCTAAATTCGTTTAATTGTTCTTTTGTAAAATTATTAAAATACTAATTATGTCTATCATCGTTATAATTAGCGTATAAATCTTGTCTTAAAAATTCTTTATTAATTTCAAACTTATCCATTCTTGAATTTATTTTAATGATTATTTAATACTGAAAAAGTCTCCATTTGTGTTCTAGTTCGACTTAGTGTATTATCATCTCTAATCTCTTCATAGATTGGTCTTGGAATATTCTAACTAAAATTAACACTTGACAAATTAAGATTCCTTTATGAATTAGATCTAGGTAACGTACTGTTACTAGATAATGGCCTATTATTTGAATAAACAAAAGTTTTCGCAGGTTGATTTAAACTAGATGAAAAATCTATTCTAACAGTTCCATTACTATGTTCAATAATTCTAGACATTTGATTTTTTATTTCTAAGGGTCTAGGTTCACAAATTTCTATTAAAGCCCATGTTCTTGATCTACTTATTTCATTCCAATTTAATCTTTTAGGTATTTGAATATTAGAGTGTGCTCTATTTGCTTCAAACAACAAAGTTTCATTTATTTTGAAATTTCTATTTGATCTTGGATTAAGGGTAGTGGTCATAACTTTGTAATATGTTCTATAAATTATAGCAACAGATCTAACAGTTTCCTTAAATTCTAAGTTCTTTGTTTTAACTGTCAGAGTTAATGTATCCATAATATTAGGATCAAATAGACTAATAGAAAATCCAGGGTAACAATTAAAATATACGGGTCCATTTACCATGTTTGTTTCAGCCATTGCAAGCAAAGAATTAGTAAAATTAATATGTCTTCCATCACGCAAACATATCAAAACTGGAATATCAAGTCCTAATCTAAACAAAGGCTTAATTGCAATTTGTACAGAACCAATATGTAAAAATTTATATTTCTTCAATCTATGTTCATTTATTGCTTTTTCTGAGAATAATTGAATATTTTCATGTTCTTGATTTATAGCAACAGTTTGCTCAGCAGTTTTAATAGCATGATTAGTCAAGAATTCAAATGTTCCAACAGAATTAATTGTATTAATATCTTGCTTTGGTATAGTCCAATCCAACAAATCATTTTCTATTTTATTAATATTAATTTCATTGAATTAGTCTCTTCTTCAATATTATGTTCATTACTATTTCTAGAACTAGAGCCTAGTTTGCGATTAGAAAATATTCTTGTTAACCTATTCATCTTTAAATCTTATATTTATTAAATTTAGACTCAGAAATTTAATAGTTAAATCAGAACCTGTTGATGAATAACAGGACCACCCAACATATCGGGACCAACTTTTCTGGCTCTTACGGGTGACCAACACTATGCCTTCAGAGCTGACCAACGTTTCATCATCAACAAGACTAATCTTCACTATAAATTTTCTTTGTATAAACTTAACAAACATGAAATCAAAAATGGTTAGACCAAATAAAAACATCTCCTAATACCCCCACCAGGCTCTGATACCAAAAGCTGTTCGGGAGGTGCAACCACCTAAAAATATGAAAGAGCTTTAGAGATTTCTTGGGTTGGTAAATTATTTAAGACTCTTTATTGCTAATCTTGCTGGAAAAACTTAGGTTTTTTTCCAAGTTGTTAAAGCTGAAGAGTGAAGAGGAATTTAAACAGGAGGAGGAATCAACAAGCTTTTGATCATATCAAGCAATACCTCATAAGCCCACCAGTATTAGTACCTTCTAGAGAAGGGATCCCATTGAAGTTGTATTTATCAGCCACTAAAAGTTCTATAGGCTACCTGTTAGCTAAAAACAATTAGGCTTGCCATGAACAAGCCATTTATTATCTCAGTATATGTCTTCCAAAAATAGAGAAAAATGTATTGAGTGATTGAGAGAAACTGCTTGGAATTGTATTTTGCTTGTACAAAATTGAGACACTTTCTCATACAGTCATGAGTTTTTGTTGTTTCATAGACTAATCTTTTGAAGCACATCCTCAACCAACCACTTATTAAGGATGATGAGCTGGGCTATTGCGTTAATAGAGTTCACTTTGGTGCATTTACCCCTTGAAAGCAATAAAGGGTCAAGCACTTATAGATTTTTTAGAGGAGCATCCTTCAATTATGGAGCAAGAGGTTAAAGTAGACTTACCAATCTATATGGTAGAGAAGGTGCTATGGATCTTGAGTTTGATGGATCAAGAGCATAAAAAGCTGTTGGTGCAGGGGTAATTACTACTTCACCTAACTAAGTTAGGACTTCTCTTTCTTTTCACCTTGACTTTGATTGCACTAACAATCGGGCTGAATATGAGGCTTTGATTATTGGTTTGGACATATTGAAAGATTTAGGTGCAAAGGAAGTTGTGCTTAAGTGGGATTCCTAACTCGTACTCAAACAACTTGTTAGAGAATTCAAGTGCATCAGTTTTGCCTTAGCCCTTTATTACACAATGGCTAGGTAATTACTAGATAAGTTTGAAGAAGTGTCTTTCATTCATATGCCAAGAGAAGCACTTTGGGAAGCAAATAAGCTAGCTCTTAAGAATTGACTAACAAGATGATTCTTATCCAAAAACAGAGTCACCCTTCCATTCAGGAACGTGGGGCTCAGTTTTTAAGTTTCAACATTGATGCTGATTTAATTAATAATTAGAGGGAGACACTTAAGATATTCTTAAAGAATTTCTTAGCCAAAGCACCTTGTGGTATCAAAATCAGAGCACGCCACTTGGTGTTAGTGGAGGAAGATATCTATAAGAAGGCATAAAATGGTTTGATGCTGATCGAATGCCAGAAGTGTTGGAAGTGATGAAGCAAGTACATAAAAGAGTTTGCAGAGCACACCAAACCGTATAAAGATGAGATGGTTGATAAGAAGACATGGCTACTATTCATCAATTGTCTTAAGGGATTGGATCCGTTACATTGAAGGATACAAGCAGTGCTAGAAATGTGGAGCTATTCCTAGAGCTCTAACAAATAAGATGCACCCAGTAATAAAACCTTGGCCATTTAAAGGATGGGTTGTTGATTTGATAAAGAAAATTTACCCTGCTTTATCAAAGGGTTATAGTTTTATCATTGTAGCTACTGACTATTTTGCGAAATGGGTGGAGGCAATTCATGTGAAGAAAGTTGAGCAGGAAGATGATATTAACTTCATCAAAGAGTATCTATCCACCATTTTGGCATTCCTCAATGAATTATTTCAGATCAAGGGACAATTTTCACGGAGTAAAAGATTAGAAATTTTGCAGAATTATGGAATCAAGCTATTGAATTCAATCCCGAATTATCCTCAATCGAATGGACAAGCAGAGGCTTCAAATAAAGTTTTGATAAGCATCCTAGAAAAGATGCTTGAAAATCCCAAAGATTGGCATAAGATACTTTTTGACATGTTGTGGGCATATAAAACTTCAAAAGGGAAGCAACTGGCACAAGTTCATATCTCTTAACATATGGACATGAAGTTGTTCTACCTTTAGAAATGGTGGTGCCATCTTATAGGGTTGCAAAACAAGTAGGGCTGGAGATTGAAGGATACACAAAAGCTATGTTAATGGAATTGGAAGATCTAGAAGGAGAAAGATTGATAACTTTTAATTAAATGTTAATCCAAAAGAAGAAAGTTGCAAAGACACACAACAAAAGAGTGTAGTGAAAGACTTTTCAAGTAGATGGTCTTGTTTGGAAATTGATTCTGCCATTGGGAAGCAAAGACAGAGAATTTGGAAAATGGTCGTCTAGTTGGAAGGGTCCTTTTAAGATTTACCAAGTACTAAAAGGTAGTTCTTATTGGCTTTCTAACTTGGTAGGTGAACCTCACAAGAGATTTATTAGTAGAAAATACTTAAAAAAGTATTGTCCCATCCTATGGGAGATGCAAGAAAAAAGGTCTAAGAAAGTTCTAATAGTCATATAAGAGTTCCAAATCTGAATTGGTTGTCTTTGTTTCCTGCAAGTAGTTTTCAATACACCAGCAATAATTCTACAATATTTCATATGTGTGTATGTAGCAAGCATATGCAAACAGGATAATGTCTGCTATGAATGAACATACAATAAAATTGTAGGCCTCGGGCCTTTTTTCTCAATCATTAAGTCTATCACATGCCACAAGGTTGTCAATAACACATATTCACACATTCATAAACAAAGCCACACCCCCATTTCCAAGTGATATCTGTACAATTGTAATGGCCTTAGGCCACCTATTCACAACATAAGCATGATGTAGGCCATAGGCCACATGCATGTGTGAGTGGATGACATTTTTAATACAACAAAACACGACAAAGTGAACCGAGGAATTTCAACCTTAATTTTTGTTTTGTCATTGCATAATTATAACACGAAGTTCATTTTGGAAAACATATTCATGAAAGATTCGAGAACGAAATCCCAAAGAAAATATAAGAGTCACCACCCGGCTAAGCTCAACCGAGAAATTTAGATATAGCTAAAACCAAGTGAGGGCCACTATACCTTCTAGAGATCTAGGTCCGGACGAGTCACGTACTTGTTATATAATTAAAATAAACACTCCAATAATCAAATTATAGCCTTTTATAAACTAAACCTATTTTATTTAGAGCATACAACATTCATGCAAGGTACATAAAGCAATAAATAAATTAATTATGCAGATCGAATCAAATAAAATACCCTAGGGGATACATATGAATGAAATGGGGAATCATGGTACAATCACCTAAAATACACTAGTTTATCGAATGCAAGAATAAAATTAAAGCAAACATTTGATCCTATAAAGCAGACGTTAGTACATGAATAATCGCATTTAGGACTCAATCATGACAGAATGGGAAAATAAATGAGTCAGGATCATGCATTTAGAGGGGATAGCTAGAGAAAATCGACAAATCTCACCGACTAGACTTGGAAAACATTTTGAAATGTTCCTACATTTTTGAGAAAGTAGTTTTGAAAATGGTTTTACCGGTTCATTATTTAGCATAGCAAATGAGTCGGTTTTCAAGAAACAAGGTTTCTATTATTGTTCTAGTCTAGTACATACTTCTGGAATATCAATCTAAAGTTCAAATGTCATGAAATGTGCAAAAATAAAGTTTTGGTGATTCTATCCCGAGCTGATACGTTTGCGGGTTTGTAGATAACAGCCGTGTGGCTATAGATTTACACCGTGCGGGTATCACTTTATGATTAGTAGCAGATTTCAAATCTTTCAGCTTCATGGTTCTTTTCTGGGAATCATAACTGGGTGGCTGTTGCAGCTACAACGGCGCGGTTATAACTACAGTCGTGTAGCTGTAGCGACATTTGCATGGCTCTAGTTCTCAAACCAAAACTCGAAAACAGAGCCGTTTCAAAAATTTACAAATGATGCCCAAAATACTGCACAAACAAGTCAAATGCTTTGGTTTCTCAGATATTTACCCTTGTAGCATAGATCTACGGCTTTAGGAGGCGTAAATGCTTCAAGAAATGCTCTGATTTCAAAACCAAACTTCAAGCTCTGAAAATGGTTTCAAGCTCCGAAAGCTACGGTTTTAGTATCCAGATTAGTCTTTAATATTATTAAAAACCTTAGCAAAGTGTGTACCTAAGATTTTTGGCCGATTTTAAGCCTAAAAATAAAGATTGAAGATGAATATTGAAGAAAAAATTTAGTTTTCTTTCTTTCCTTTTCTTCCTTTTTCTTGCCTTCTCTTTCTAGATTTGAATTGCCAACCCTTAAACTAGAAACATGTAGGGTTTATATAGGCAAAATACAGGTTTTTCTTATAGATTCCACCTCCTAAAATCCAAAAAATCATTGTCAAGGTTGAAGATCACGATTCTGTCAGATAATAAGACTTGTGTGGGTCTCGCCGTGACAACCATGTGGTTGATGGCACAACAACCATTCATCTGTTGCTCCGGAGAACATCCTCTTTCACCAGGGAAATGATTCGAGGCTTTAAGTTCAGTTGACTGGGGCTTCGATCTTAAATTGACTTTGGCTCCCACGACTATAGAAAGCTATGGAAGCAAACAAATAATTTATTTATCATTGAAACTGGGGAATGAAAATCCCGCGCTCACACATAGATGCAAGCACATAATGCCAATTTCAGGAAAAGTTGGCCTCTGGCCACTTCATTCAGATATTAAAAAGAGTTTAGAAGTAAAACATCATATGACAAAAAGCAATTCAAAGTTTTCATACCAAGTTAGCTGGATCCTAAAAAGTAAACTACTTCCTATTATATCATTATAGCTTACTAAAAGCAATCATCCTTAATTCCCTCCATGCTTCAATTCTTGAAGCTCGACTAGCTTTAAGCCGATCTGTTTCTTTAAGCCACTCTTGAAACTTTTCTTTATTGTCTTCCAAGTAGTCACCCTTCCATTTCAACTCTTCGTCATCTCTCTTATGTTTAATTTCATTCTATCAATTCCATTTAAGCATGATAGTAAGTAATTTTCTCTTCTAGTTCCTGGATAGCTGTTTCATGTCCTTTGTAAGTATCCATTTCAGCATCATTATCCATTTCAGCTTCATTACACTAACTCCTAGAATTAGCCTTATCGCCAAACTTTTTGGTATCATGAGAAAAGTTTTTAAACTTTTGAGTCTCAATTTCAAGATTAAGGATTTGATTAGTTTCGGTGTGGTAAAGGTTGAAGGCTTCTTTTATGCTCTCCTTTAGCGGGGTGAGAAATTCTTAGCTTTCAGGAGTTGAATATAATGAGCATGGATTTTTGTTCAACCTCTATGATGATGATTTTCAAAATAAGGATTTTCATCATTACAATATGGGCTGTACAACCCAATTTAGGAGGAGGCATGGCCCAACTTTTAAGGGCTAGGCTGTAGGAGAGAGATGCTTAAAATGGTACCGCTATGATTTGAAGATGAGCCGTACGGCTTCAAAGATAAGTCGCACGGCCTAATTTGGAAGGAAGATGGGCCGTACGGCCCATCTGTAAGTGCCGGGTTTTCCCAACCTCTATGATAAGAATTCCAGTGTTACCTATGGAGAGAACGGACTCGAATCAGACTTGGAAATGATGGAATGTTGCCTGGAGTTCCTCAAACATCCTGAAAACCATGCTATCCGCGATCCGAAATCCCCAGAAAGGTCTCCTGAGACCCTAGAAATGATATGTGAAAGGAGAGTATAAAAAGAAAAAAATCAAATCAAGAAAGGAGGAGACTTTTGCAATCTTAGGCAGAAACAAGTTTCCAAAGAAACAGAAAAAAAAAGAAGCAAAGAAAGAGAGAAGGAGAGGCTGAGACATAAGGCAAGGAGAGAACCCAAAAACACTCAAGCTAAGACCTAGAATCAACCCCCAAACATTGGTGACAAGTTCTACAACCTTTGCTTATTGATTCGAGATCGTTTCGGATTGTTTCGGATCATTGCGGTTTTTGGCCGGTTGAATTCCTAGGAAACATTCCAAGCTTTCAATCCATTTCTTGATGTTCAAAGCGTCAAAACAACATCAAGGTAAACTCCGAGAGGCCTTAAACCTGTTTGCATTGTCTTTTTTATGCGTTTTCTTTGTTTTTGCAACTTTCAGAAATTGGATTCCCCGAATAGAGCCGGGTGCTGTGTTCATGATGAACAGACCCGGGTGGCTCTAGTGCCAGAGCTGCCCGATTCTGTTCTTCAGGGACAGAATCCCCGATTCGTCCTGATTAGCTGAAAACAGTCCGTTTTCCATGTTGTACATTCCGTTGTAATCATGTTCGGCCCAAGTCCATCCGTATGTCATAAAATTTTGGTTTTCAAATTTCTGTACGTATGGATATTAGGTTTTTCAGTGTTTTCCGGGTTTATTTTCTGAGTTTCGGGGTTGTTTTATCTGAATCAGATCCATAATCCAGTATTAGCGGACCCCCGAATCCAATAAAATCCTAGGAAAATATTGAAAACGAGCAAAACAGTATTTTTCATAAACTTTTTTAGTGTGTTTATTGTATTTTGGACCTTAGATGGATTGTGTTTTTAGGAACCCGCACGAACGGAACCTTGGGTTCCGGGATAACAGACCCACAGAAAAGGAAATTTGCATCTAACCGAGCCAAATGTTTTCCGAAAGTTGACTTTCCAGCACAAAAATTACAGGGCATTTCAAAAACCATTTTCCAGGTCTAACCGGTCCAACTGGTTGGGTCGACCCAGTTATCCCCTAAATGCATACCCCCGTCCTCTAAATTCCCAATTCTGTCCTATTTGAGTCCTATCTGTGAGTGCGATATAAATTGTGCTAACTGTCTGTTTTGCAGCTTTTATTTTTATTTTATTTTCACGGTAATTAATAGATTATCCCGTGTATTCTATGTGGTTGTAGTTTTTAGATCCTCGTGTACTTAGGCGATTGTAAAGTGAGGACGAGAGTTTTCCTTTTTATTCAATTGGGTTGTATAATCAGCCTTTATTATTTTCTTGTATATTTTGGATGTATACTTTATTTTTCTGCAATTTATTTTCTGCATTTTGCTTTAGCATCGGCTGATTAAAATAAACAAATTGGGGTTAGAGAAAGATAATAAAGGAAATTAAATATGGTAACATAAACTGTAAAGTGAAAGCAAGCTAGAGGTTAAGTAAGTGACTTGCCCGAACCCTAAATCTATGGATTAGGTATAATAGTCTGTCCTCAGTGGGGAGCTGTACCAGAATTCCCGGTTGAGCTGATCCAGGTGGCGACACTGTCACTGATCTCGGGACTTAAGTTTCATGGTCTTTAAGTTAAAATGGGAAAATGTTATCTACAAAGGAATTTCCAAATCAAATCCACCATTTTTCCTAACTCAAGATAAACAAAACCCGTTTTCCAAAACCAAAACGTAACGAAAACATTTTTCCCTGGTTCGATTCACCGCATTCCTAAATTTGTCCTAAAAGGTCATCTGCTCACAGTGGCGACTCTGTTGGGGATATAGTTTCTTAAAAAAGCTTTCACAAAAACTTAAAGAACTTAGGCAACTACCGAAATATAACCTCGCTTGCAGTCACTTCACTAGTTCATATTACCATATTTATTTGCACCTTGCATATCATGACATTTTCTTCTTCTCAATCCCTCCAACACACTGATCAGCCCCGGTTTACCCAAGAAGGTGGACTACCTCTTCCGCCAGGATTGGAGACACCCGACGGGGTAAACCACTCATAGTACCGCATGACCTTACATCATGTTCTATGGTGGGGAAGTGTATATTTGCTATGTGAACCTGTACGACCCTTGGTTTTGACTTTGGCCCACATGTAATGACTTAGCAACTTCCCCTAGGATTACCAAAACTTAAATTCAAAATTGAACACCGAGCGTGCACCTTTGGTATCCCCGTTGATGCCAAAGAGACCCAATTCCTAGGAAGAATGCAAGACCAATCGAAAGGAGAAATAAGGTTGGAAGGGAGTGCATATTTTTACGTGTGCTAATGTTTGTTTTGTGGTGTTTTCTTTTTGACTTTTCACGAAGCATCAAACATGCATGGCTTTTATGTGCCATTCTAACCACATCTTTACGTAGCCATTTTTAAACATCGACATATGCATGACACTAATCACATTTTCATGCAGCCATGAAATTTTATTCGTGTGCCATTTACATCTTGCGTGCGACATTCCCATGAAGCATACACGACATCATTCCGTGTGTCATGCATTTTAACCACATTTTCATGCAGCCACTTGTACTTTCGCGTGACATACACATCGATATCACTTTATCTCATCTAATAAAGGATGTTCCGAGTGTGCCTTTCACGATCATTCCATTCCATAACATATCCGTGCTCTGCCTGTGTACCGGATTGCACTCGGCCATTTCACAAATATCATATCATTCAATAAAAGACCACAATGGTCGTAGATTTATTTCCGTGTGGTGGTTCACATGATGTCATCACATGGCATCATACGCACTCGTCATAGGTGTCCCGGTGCTTCCGAAGTCCTGTTTGCGCATTATGGTTCACATCAGACCATTTCATGACATTGTAAAATCATTCGAGGTGCTCCCCAAGTACCAGATTAGTACACACATAGGGGCATTTCATAACATTATCAAAAATCATGCAAGGTGTTCCACGAACGCCGAACTTCTGTCCTTGTTTCGAGTCACACGTGACTGTCCTGTAACATCACTTCATATCACTTTGCTTCAAAATCATCATAACTATGTCCGTGGGATGGTCCCCATGCGACCATTTCACTTCATGACATCGACCGACAAAGCGTCGAGACTCTGCCCGTGTGTCGGTACACACGCGACCATTTCACTACAAGTCATTAGGTGCCCCAAAGGTACCAAACCTCTGTCCATGCGGCGGCTCCCACGAGACATTTTTGCATCATTTTTCATAGCATTGGGCACTCTTGGGACATCCCAAAAAAGGAAAATTCAAGCATGTAAAGATCATCCTCATTTTCATTTCCATTCATGAAGCATCATTCTCCACGACACCACGTCATTCATTTGCCATCCCTAACTCTCCATTTATGATGTAGGACCATACACACGTGAGACTAGAAAGAGCTAAAGCTTCATAAAGATAGTTCACAGGGTAAGCTGGATCGACCAAGGACAAAGTCTTAGGCTTTGAGGGCTGTTGGGGAATAAAGAGCAATAGGAACTGACAGTGATTCTGATTCCAGGGAGGAAGTGGAAATGGCCAATCAAACACCAAGTCTTGCTGATGCTCTGAAGGACTTCCTGAGATTTCAGGATTTTCATCACATGCTGAAAGAAGAGATGAAGGCTGTTGTAAGGGAAACCGGGGATATCGGAACCAGTAGGCCCGGAAAGGAAAAGGTGGACGAGTCCTCTTAATTTGGGGCTGATGTCTCAGCCAGTGTGGAGAAGCTGCAAGAGATGGAAGCAGCCATGGAAAAGAAAATAAAGGCCAAGTACTCTGAGCTTGATGAAGTAGTGGTTGAACTGAAGAATGGGGCCAACATCAGTCTGGGCTCCAAGAGAGGGGTGAGTGTAGATGCAATGATCAACAAGGGCATGGAGACCTTCCCTATTGGGTTTCAAGTGCCGAAGATTCCTTCTTATAAGGGGCTTGGCTCCCCAGAAGCTCATGTGAATCTGTATGCCCGGATAATGCTGAAAGGGGCACCACTAAACAGCAGCTGGTTAACTTCTTCCCGATCACACTGGAAGGGGGAGCCCTGAATTGGTATAACTCTCTGGCAAAAGATGTGCAATCTGATTGGGAAGCCTTATCAGCGGCTTTCATCAAATACTACAGCTTCAACACTAAGATCCAGGTGAAGCTGTAAGACCTGGAAAGGGTTAAGCAACAACAGAATGAATCCTTTGATGCTTACTACCAAAGATGGATGAACAAAATGATTCTGCTGAAGAACTGCCCCGATGAGGATGAGTTAATCCAGAAGCTGATTGATGGGAGTAGGGACATCTTCCGAAACAACATGAAATTCCACTCCTTTAGTGAGCTCAGTGATGTGTATAGTATGGCCATGAAAATTGAGAGGGACGAAGAGGAAAAGGCGGCAAGCTACAAAGGCAACATAGGTCCGGGCATGGTTTTGGGTATCGATCAATGACTACAACTGAATCAGGCAACGGACCTGGTTCTGGACCTATAGGCAAAGGCGGGCAATCCCCGGAAGACAAGCCAGCTGAAGTTGCCGTTGTGTCCCAGCAACGAGGTGGCCAAGATGGAAATTTGAAAAATCAAGACCTATCCCCTTGGACTCTTTCTTTGACCAACATTTGAAAAACCGGCTGAGACCGACAAGGGAAAGTTCTGTTCCTATCATGTGATAGTGGGGCACCACATAAATGACTACATACAGTTACTAAGGGCTATCTGACAATTGATCACTAAAGGAAAGATTGTAGAACCGCCTTTAAAGCCTAGTGCTCAAAACAACCCCTTACCCAGCTTCGACTGATCCGCGTGATTCAAAATATTAAAGAAATGATGCAGTGGCAAAAGAAGACCCTCTGCATGTGGAGGATGATAATTATTTTGATGTATCTGATTTTGTTTTCTTTTCTGTTTTGTGAACAATTCTGCCCACGAGGTGTTTAATGTAATGTAATTTGATTTCAATTACTTGTGTGATATTTTTCTGGATGGAATACTGTGCATGCATACAAACATTCATCTAATGTCTTTAGCATACATGACACATCATTGTATGAAATGAATTTAAAGACAGATGATGACCCAAAAATGGTATCCGTCTCGAAAGACTTCACACCTGAAAAGAGAAAAAGAAATTGTAAAACACCCAAAAGCACGTAACAAGATTTGCCCGATCCTACCACGGCACGACTAGGGATCGACAGAGGAGTTACCAAATGCCAGACTCCAAGGGATTTAAGGGCAAAATCAGCTGAGCAGAAACTCCACGGCCCCAGATCGAATAAGGAGGGGATAGACCACGACAGGAGAAACTGACATTGCCAGAAAAACAATACTATTCATGGCAAACAGACATCAGTTCACAGCCATGATTGTCAACCACCCAAGGTGGATAAAAACGGAGCCCATCATGATGTCATAGCCTTAAAAAAAACGTGCGCCCAAATTTAGGAAGAAGAACACATTGCACGATACACAATTCCGTGTTCCGTCACGACCAAGAAGAGACTCTAGTTTCAAGGGACAACAGCGCATGTGTTCCAGAATAAAGGGCTGGGGCATCGATCGTCAACTCCACATCATCCATGGACTAGTGGGGTGATGGAAGCAACCGACAGATCTATCAAAGGAATTTAATCAAAGCAGATTGGCATGTCATTATTCGCCTTACAAAGACATTGGACTGGCATCAAAGCACTCACCAGGGAGGCACCATAGTCATCAACCTTCAAGGTGGAAATGATTCTACCAGGGCGAAGAGAGATCAAGTTGTTGACCCCACCGACCAGGATAGCAAAAAAAAAATAATAAAAAAGGGGAAAAGGAGTCCGATGGAACGAAAATCGAAATGGTGGTCCATGCAAAAGTTAGGATGGTGAGGCAAGCACCACCAGTGGGAAAATCTGCAAGGACCGATTGGTGGCAGTCGGGTTCGGTCAAGACAGATACCATCGCTGATTTTGTCCTTAACTTCATTTCATCTACAATGTGCATTATGCTAAAACATTATTAATGAATGAATGAATGAATGCCTTGCTCTGTTCATTTAAATATCTCAAATCTGCTTGAAATTAAATTCATGTCATGCACCATGCATGGCTGTACACATCCTTCACTTACATACGTCGCACTCAAAACCGGTGAGATCGGTGCAGACAGCAGAGTTTCTCGTATACATGGCCGCCATAGCTAATACTGGAGCGTCTCATAGCATTAAATGGTAAGAAATTAAACCATAATGCTGTTCCATACCACATTTGTCCGCATCATCTCACCACCAGAAGGGCGATGGGGCAGACTAATTATTTTGTGCCCTCCGACTGTGGGAAAGGTTTGATTTCATGGCAAAGAAAGGATTTGAATATAAGTCTGCTTCAAATGAGCTCAACAATGCTGAGAAAAAGGAAAACAAGAATAAGTCCAAAAGGGAGTCTGCTTTTGATTTCCTCTATTTGCCTATGGATCTTAAGACTGGAGGGAACTTTAGTTATGTATTTGTGAACTTCACCAATAGTGTTGGAGCAACTAAGTTTTACAAAGCTTTCAACAATCATGAATGGGATGGCACCATCAACAGGAAGACTTGCAAAGCTTACTGTGCCAATATTCAAGGGAAAGTTGCATTTACTGACCATTTCAAGAACTCAGTCTTTAGCTGCAACGGAAGTGAATACTTACCGGTGATCCTTTCACCTTCGGAAGGTGATTTGCTATAAGGTCATTGTGAGCAGCAGACATAAAGGAACCAAAATCAACTCAAGTCATTCTGAATCAGGTCATACCTTGAAGGATTAAAAATTATGTCCATCTTTGGGGACTGTGCACGCATTGGGATCTGAGGTGAATTGGAAACACGTATGTGGGTTTAAATTCTTGAAGGATCCAGTAGGTAATCAATTGATTCAATTCAATGCTCAGGTGAAAACCGAAATGGCGCCTCAGGCAAAAATTAGAGCGGCTCGCTAAGCTGAAAACCTACATTAGGCAGTTTAGACAAAAGTTAGGGCACCTTCGAAAAGGCTCGCTATGGTGAAAAGTGAAAAGGCACCTCAGGCAAAAGCTAGAGTAGAACATCAGGCAGTTCAAGAAAAATTTAGAGCACTTCCAGATTCACCATTCCTAGGGGCAGAAAAGCAAAACCCTTCCACCATTCCCCAACAGAAGCTCTTCTACTATTCCCCAGCAGGATCCTCTGTACTATTCCCCAGCAGAACCATCATAAAAAAATGCCACCACCTTCTCTCCAACGGTTACGGGACTTCCCCAACAGCCATTGCTTATCCCCGTGCATCCCTAGTAGGAATGTGAGAATCACATCACATAAAGAATATACTCCCCAGTTAAGTCAGCCATAAACGCGATGTACATTCCTTTGCCAGAGGCGTGACCCGATCTCCCCAATAAGGGCATGGCATTTCAAGGCTGAATGAATAGCGGGGGATGCATCTCCCAGAGTCCATTCGCATATGCATACATTGCAATATGTGCACACAAGCATTCAAAACATGCGCACACATGCATACATACATCATAACCAAACCAGGTACAAGTACCCACCAGCGTCACCAGGCCACTACGAGCCAAGATCGCTCTCAAACCAGAAACTAGTCCAACACTGGGGCATCCACCAGGTCTCAAGAGACAAGTCAAAGTTGTGCGGACCCAAACCTCAACGTCTCAAATACCCAGGGGCAAAATAATCAAGCCGTATTTATTCTTGATCGAAGGGGCAAAAATTTTTGTTTCCAAAATTATCGATCAAGGAATAAATACTCATCCTCAACCTGACTCCAAAATCATCACTCCTAAAGTCCCACCACCCAAGCCAGATTTTGAATCCTTGAAACTCCTTCAAAACAGATTCTTAATCTTTGAATATCTCTCCAAGCTAGATTTCAAATCCTTAAAACTCCTTCAAGCGAGATTCCTAATCCTTGAAAATCTATCTAAGCTAGATTTCGAATCCTTGAAACTCCTTCAAGCGAGATTCTTAATCCTTGAAAACCTCTCCAAGCCAGATTTTGAATCCTTGAAACTTCTTCAAGCGAGATTCCTAATCCTTGAAAATCTATCCAAGCTAGATTTTGAATCCTTGAAACTCCTTCAAACAAGATTCTTAATCCTTGAAAATCTCTCCAAGCTAGACTTCGAATCCTTGAAACTCCTTCAAGCAAGATTCTTAATCCTTGAAAACCTCTCCAAGCCAGATTTTGAATCCTTGAAACTCCTTCAAGCAAGATTCCTAATCCTTAAAAACCTCTCCAAGCCAGGTTTCGAATCCTTGAAATTTCTTTAAGCAAGATTCCTAATCCTTGAAAACCTCTCCAAGCCAGATTTTGAATCCTTGAAACTCTTTCAAGCGAGATTCTTAATCCTTGAAAACCAATGCAAGCTAGGTCCTAGATCCTTGAAACAAATTCAAATCCCCAACAGATTCGTTGCAGGTAACCTAAACCCGATTTCAGGCTCAGATGACCTTTCTTCTCAACTTCAGCAGATCCGTCGCGGGTAACCTAAACCCGATGTTAGGCTACGATTTGCTTTCACCCCGAACTTCAGCAGATTCGTCGCAGGTAACTTAAACCCGGTGTCAGGCTCAGACTTGCTTCCACCCTGAACTTCAGTAGATCTGTCGTGGGTAACCTAAACCCAGTGTTAGGCTTAGATTTGCTTCCACCTCAAATTTCAGCAGATCCTTCGCGGGTAACCTAAACCCAGTGTCAGGCTTAGATTTGCTTCCTCCTCAAACTTCAGCATGTCAGGCCCAGATCAGCTGCAGCTTAGGTATGTCTTTTTTTTTTTCCTTCCGCTTACGGTGCTTCGATTTGCATTCTCAAATTCCCCTCAAGTAACTTAGATCGGGTATTGGGTATTGAATTTGATCACGCGAGGGGCAGCTGTAAGCGTCGGGTTTTCCTGACCTCTATGATGAGAATTCCAGTGTTACCTGTAGAGCGAATGGACTCGAGTCAGACTTGGAAATGATGAAATGTTGCTTGGAGTTCCTCAAACGTCCTGAAAACCAAGCTATCCATAATCGGAAATCCCCGAAAAAGGTCTCCCGAATGGTTTCTAAGGTTTAGGGTGCGCGTCCGATTTTTGAAATTTTACCCTGGCTCTTGCTAGAGCCCCATGGCTCTAGCTTTTAAGCTAGAGCTGGGCGGCTCTAGTACAAATTAGAGCCATACGGCTCTAGTGGGTGAACCAAGTTGCTCTGCAAAGCAGAGCAACTTGGCTCGGCAGAAGGGATATATGGGCAAAATCAGAAAGTCAGGCGGCCATTTAATGTTTGAAATGATATGTGAGAGGAGAGTATAAAAAGAAAAAAAATCAAATCAAGAAAGGAGGAGACTTTTGCAATCTTAGGCAGAAACAAGTTTCCAAAGAAACAGAAAAAAAAGAAGCAGAGAAAGAGAGAAGGAGAGGCCGAGACATAAGGCAAGGAGAGAACCTAAAAACACTCAAGCTAAGACCTAGAATCAACCCCCAAACGTTGGTGACAAGTTCTACAACCTTTGCTTATTGATTCGGGATCGTTTTGGATTCGTTTTGATTTGTTTCGGATCGTTGCGGTTTTTAGCTGGCTGAATTCTCAGGAAACATTCCAAGCTTTCAATCCATTTCTTGACGTTCAAAGCATCAAAACAACATCAAGGTAAATGCTAAGAGGCCTTACACCTGTTTGCATTGTCTTTTCTGAGTGTTTTCTTTGTTTTTGCAACTTTCGGAAATCGGATTACCGAAATAGAGCTGGGCGGCTATGTTCCTCATGAATACAGTCGCACGGCTGTGTTCATGATAAACGGAGCCAGGCGACTCTGGTACCAGAGCCGCCCGGTTCTATTCTTCAGGGACGAAATCCTGATTCGTCCCGATCGGCTGAAAACAATCTGTTTTCCATTTTGTACATTCTGTTGTGATCATTTTCAGCCCAAATCCATCCGTATGTCATAAAAGTTTGGTTCTCGGTGTTTCCCAGGTTTATTTTCTGAGTTTCGGGGTTGTTTTATTGGAATCGGATCCATAGTCCAGCATTAGCGGACTCCCGAATCCTATAAAATACCTGGAAAATATTGAAAATGAGCAAAACAATATTTTTCATAAACGTTTTTAGTGTGTTTATTGCATTTTGGATCCTAGATGGATTGTGTATTTAGGAACCCGCACGAATGGAATCCTGGGTTCCGAGATAATAGACCCATAGAAATGGAAATTTGCATGTAACCGAGCCAAATGTTTTCTGAAAATTGACTTTCCAGCACAAAAATTACAAGGCATTTCAAAAGCCGTTTTCTAGGTCTAACCGGTCCGACCGA
Organism: Euphorbia tirucalli; assembly: GCA_039660915.1. NCBI lineage: Eukaryota > Viridiplantae > Streptophyta > Magnoliopsida > Malpighiales > Euphorbiaceae > Euphorbia > Euphorbia tirucalli. Next base: position 53,583,396 of record CM077639.1, on the reverse strand, counting down.
TTGGGTCCACCCCGTTATCCCCTAATTGCATGCCTCCGTCCCCTAAATTCCCAATTCTGTCCTATTTGAGTCCTATCTGTGTGTGCGATATAAATTGTGTTAACTGTCAGTCTTGCAGCTTTTATTTTTATTTTATTTTCGTGGTAATTAATAGATTATCCTGTGTATTCTAGGCGGTTGTAGTTCTTAGATCCTCGTGTACTTAGGCGATTGTAAAGTGAGGACGAGAGTTTTCCTTTTTATTCGATTGGGTTGTATAATCAGCCTCTATTATTTTCCTGTATATTTTGGATGTATGCTTTATTTTTCTGCAATTTATTTTCTGCATTTTTTTAGCATCGGCTGATTAAAATAAACAAATTGGGGTTAGAGAAAGATAATAAAGGAAATTAAATATGGTAACATAAACTGTAAAGTGAAAGCAAGCTAGAGGTTAAGTAAGTGACTTGCCCGAACCCTAAATCTCTGGATTAGGTACAGTAGTCTGTTCTCGATAGAGAGCTCTATCGAAATTCCCGGATGAGCTGATCCAGGTGGCGACTCTGTCACTGATCTCGGGACTTAAGTTTCGAGGTCTTTAAGTTAAAACGGGAAATTGTTTTCTACGAAGGAATTTCCAAATCAAATCCATGATTTTTCCTGACTCAAGATAAACAAAACCTGTTTTCCAAAACCAAAACGTAACGAAAACGTTTTTCCCTGGTTCGCTTCGCCGCGTTCCTAAATTTCTCTTAAAAGGTCGTCCTCTCACACCATCTCTTAAAGAATCAATTGGCCAAATTGCCCACTTGCATAGAATAAAAAGTGATTTCTTGAGAAACTGATGTCATTACGGAGGCAAGGAAGGTTACAGCAAAAGTTAAGGCAGAGATATAATTATTAATCACACTTATCAAGTTTTGGCCAACTTCCCATGGCCAAAAGCTTCTCTTCCTTCTCCTTCAACATTTCTTTTGCTTCTACAACCTAAGCTTACCTCCATTAACACCTCAATTTTCATATTTTCCAAGCTTTCAAACACCAAATCCAAGCCAAACTCAACCATTTCAAATGCTAAACCACATTTTCATTCATAAAACACCTCGGTTCGAAGCTATATATGGCTGGATTTTAGTTTCCTAGTGAGTTTCGGTTAGTTTTCATTAGTTATACCAGATTAAAGCTCCAAGGAACAGATTCAAATTATTTTTCAAAAATCTGGATAAACAAGCTAAAGGTAATTTCTGAGAGGCCATAAAATCCCATCTCATCATTTCTGCATTTTTTGATTTGTTTGTGTATGCAAAAACCCAAAAACGATTGCTGTAAATTTTAAGAACAGGTCCGTACGGCCCATCTTTTGAGTTTCATGGCCCATCTTAAAGAGGAATTGAGCCACACGACTCATCATGGCCCATGAGCCGTGCGTTAAAATTCTTCCTGTTTTCTGTGAATTTTAATTTTATGTATCCAAGGCAAAAATCTCTGATTTCTCACTCTAATCAATTGATAGACCCCCAAACGATCGTAAAATTCAAAAGGAGAAAACCCTAAAATGAATTTCTACATGTTAAAATCACAAAAATAGAATTGTTTTTATCATTAAATCTAGGTCTCGAGATCCAAATTTAACCCATTTTCGAGCCCCTGCGATTCTAGAAATTCATTTCATAGCATAGAATTTATTATGTTATTATTCATCGTGCATACATTTTTTATAAAATCGATTTTGGGTTTTTATGCGCTTTATTGGCCTAGATTTAATTTTGAAGCATTTTTTAGGACTCGCACAAAGGAGATTTCCGATAAATCTCTGGATAACTGACTCATATTTGCCATGTGGCATAATAAATATAAATTGGAAAAATTGTTTCTAAAATCATTTTCTGCATATCCAAAAACACAAGAGGCCATAAAATCCCATCTCATCATTTCTGCATTTTTTTATATGTTTGTGTATGCAAAAACCAAAAAACGATTGCTGTAAATTTTAAGAACAGGTCCGTACGGCCCATCTTTTAGGTTGCATGGCCCATCTTAAAGAGGAATTGAGCCGCACGACTCATCATGGCCCATGAGCCGTGCACTAAAATTCTTCTTGTTTTCTATGAATTTTAATTTTATGTATCCGAGGCAAAATCTCTGATTTCTCACTCTAATCAATTGATAGACCCCCAAAGGATCGTAAAATTCAAAAAGAGAAAACCCTAAAATGAATTTCTACGTGTTAAAATCACAAAAATAGAATTGTTTTTATATTAAATCTGGGTCTCGAGATCCAAATTCAACCCCTTTTTTAGCCCCTGCGGTTTTGAAAAAATTCATTTCATAGCATAGAATTTATTATGTTATTATTCATTGTGCATACATTTTTTATAAAATCAATTTTAGGTTTTTGTGCTCTTTATTGACCTAGATTTAATTTTGAAGCATTTTTTAGGACCCGCATGAAGGAGATTTTCGATAAATCTTTGGATAACTGACTCATATTTGCCATGTGGCATACTAAATATAAATTGGAAAAACTGTTTCTAAAATCATTTTCTGCATATCCAAAAACACAGGGCATTTATAAAATTATTTTTCAGGTATAATTGGGTAAACTTGTCGAGGGTTCCCCGATTATCACCTAAATGCATGCCCCCAAGCTATCTGGATATCCCATTCTGTCCTATTTTGAGTCCAATATGTTTATGTTTATCTATGTCACTAACCTCTGTTTTGTAGGTAGATGTATGTTAGGTTAGATGTATGATAGCTTTATATTTTTAGAATAATTCATGTAAAATAGGCGATTATACCCCTTTTCCATTTTATCAAATGTATCCCTAGGGTAGTTTATTTGATTGGTTTGTAATAATTTTATTTTCTTTACTTTCCGAATTTATTTATCATTTTTTGAATTTATTTATGGCTTTCTGTATGAGTATATATCAAATATCTAGGGTTGAATATTGAATACGGAATAAACAACAAAGAGTGCAAATTAGGTATAGTTAAATGCTATTTCATATTAGAGAAATAAATGATTTGTCAGGACCAGAATCTCTGACTTAAAGGTATAGGAATCCCTGTCAAGCTTGGCTATACCACAATTTCCTGGTAAGAGCTGAGTCGGGTAGTGACTCCTGTCAACCTTTAAGGCACGAGGAATTGGTTTTCATACGTTCCTTAGTTTTGCCTTAATTTTTTGCAACCCGAAAACCATGATTTTTCACTCAAAATATCCAAATCATCTGCTCACAAATATGCTGCTGATAAAATTAAGAGTGAAGATTCAATGGAATCCACATGTATGGGATGCATCCAAGGTCAAATATTGGGAAATAATTTGTTGAGCATTGGCTATGGATTCATCAGATGGCCTAGGAGCACTTATGTTCGATAACTCTAGACTTGTGATGAGATTCAATCCTAAATTGTCATAAGGATTAGGCAAAACAGGAAATGGTGGTCTTGTCGCCTTTGACATAGAGGAATTTTGAAAGAAACATTTCAATATGTTAAAAAATTTAACCATCAAAGGTTCAACATGAATGTGTAAAAAGTAATACATCGGAAGCTAGTGTATCAAAGGGGTAAATTTAAAAGTCAAAGGAGAATTGTTGGTGTTGTTAAATTTGACAGTGAAATCTGTAGAGTTGGTTTTGGGGTTCTCAGAATGGCCAGTTTCCATACTTACAACATAACCAGAGTTAAGGTTAGCTCCCATAAAAGCAGGTTCACTCAAAGACCTTTCCTGACTCATGTTTGGTACTTCCTTTGAACCTTATTTCCTTTCAACTTGAATTTCATCAACAAAGCTAAATTTGTTAAGGTCAAATCGATAAAGAGTGGGATTGAGATTACTATAAGGCTATATAAATCGAATCACTCGAGTTGTCAAGTTCATTGGAATAATCATATTAGCCTCCTTCATTGTCATAGTCATTATTTTCATTGTCTGAACTTCCATTATTTTCTCCAATTTCATTATTTGACACATCATCACCACTATCTCCATTTGCTGCTTTAGAGCTTTCAACATCACCTTCCTTGTTCTCTTCTTCACTTTTCTGTCCTTCATGTTCACTTTCGCTCCCACTGAAAATTTCAATTTCTTCCTGGCAGTTTGGTTGGGAGTTTTGCTTTTGTTGATTCTTGAGAATTCTCCCAGACCTTTTGCTAGTAGTTGTAGGAGTTTTCCTCTTTGGAGCTGGTTTCTTGAATACTTTCTTCTTGCCTGAAGGTTCAATTTTCACCTTCTTTTGAATAGGTAGTCCGTCTTTCTCTTTAGACTTTCTTTAGTGGGGTTTTTGTAATACTAGAAAGTTTTTCACAAATAAAAAAGAAAAATCAAAACCCATAAATTGTTGACATAAAAATGACAAAAGAGAATTTTATTTACCTTTGGTGGCATAAAGAAGCACTTGTTGAAATAAATAGGTCAAATAGGTTTAAAACTCTTTTGCACCATTCTTCTTAGTACTTTCGAAGATACATGTTCAACATGAGTCTTGTTCTTTTCGACCTAAAGAAAATGAATGTGCTTACCATTGATAATTTCATATTTGCTAGAGAAAGGAGTAATGTAGTTGATGTAGGTTTTGTACTAACGGGCACTAGGATGGGTGAGAAACTAGGGTATTCATTAAAAGTCACTAAAATCGCATAATTATCTCCTAGAATATTTAATCGAGTTAGTGCTAGTATATCCCTTAAAGTGATGGACATAGGACCACTAAGAAAAATGAAAGAATTATAGTGGTTGGACCAAAATGACAAGGCTGCCATAACCATAATAAGACAGAAAGGAGAATCAATAAGGGTAACTCTAATGAAATCATGTATGCCTAGTTTATCCCATAGATCTCTATAACAAGGAGTTAGCTTTTCCACCCATTTCACTAATTCTTTGTTCAAACATGGCCAAGACTTGATATTCCCAACTGGGTTTAGTTCATAGGTTTGCTTATGAAAAAGAAGTTCTTTAAACTCCTTCATTAGATAAGGGCATATAGGAATCATGCAGAGTGGAAGACAGTTGGTCAAAACGGTAGAAGGTTCAATTTGCAATAGAAAATAGTGGGTATTATTGAAACTGCAGAGGTCTAACACATGTTTAAATACAGATGAAACTGCAGACTCAGGGTTACCTTACAGAAAAAGCTTGAATTTCTTTGTCTTTCTTAATTTTGTTGGAGGCCACTGCATAAGGTAAGAAAACAAGCATATCATTTCTTAGCTCTTTATCCTATATAAAGTTGCCATTTAATTCAAAATAGGTGATTTGAGCATATGAGACCTTCGTTATCCCTTTCTAGATTATCTTTGTTTCACCCTTGGTTTATTCCATTAAGTCCAATATATAGGCCAAAGTTTATTTTATTCAAGTGCATCAAGTTCATACAATGTTTAGGTTGGCTTTAAAAAAATACATTTTTCTCAAAGCTACATAATGTTTAGTGATTATTTAGAAGTATGCTAAAAGGTTCTTTATTGGTCTATATTTATTTTTAACACAATTTATAAAATAAATAGACCATGAAGTCTTTTTCCCTCGATCCCCATCTCTTTTTAGGTTGTTAATAGAGTTAAGTTTTCAGGTTTGGCCTATTTTCTAACTTGTCTTACAAGGGTGTATTAGATTAAGACTTTTAATGACTTTTACATACTTTTAAAATCCGGAGGTATTCAATTAAGACTTTTTAGGAGTCTTTAAAAGTCATCAGATATTCAATTATGACTTTTTAAGAGTCTTTAAAAGTCATCAGGTATTCAATTATGACTTTTTAAGAGTCTTTAAAAGTTGTTAGGTATTCAATTATGACTTTTATAGAGTCTTTAAAAGTCATCTTGTATTCAAAAAGTCATTGACAATTGATGAGAATGACTTTTATAGACTTTTTTTACAAAATATAACACAAAATCATTAGAAAAAAGTCTTGCATCTATATGCAAGACTTTTTATTTATCGTAAAATATATTTTATTATTTTATACTTTATTCTTTCTCGCCATCTTTTTTCTATTTTGCCCCATTTTGTTCTGTTTTGTTTTCTTTCTGATTCAGATAAAAAGAAAACTCTAGAATATTTCACAAGTTAAGAACCTCCATAATCATCCGCCCTTTTTCGTTCTGCAACAACCGCGAGCTGTTATCCTCCCTATCGCCAAGTTCAAGAGGTACGATTTCTTTTCTTTTTGTTTTTTCTCTTTTTTGATTTTTGTTTCGTTGAAGGGAATAGATCCTTGACTATTTACTGCGTTGAGAAGTACTTGACTACTGGCCTGTTGTAGTGGGAATTCTCTTCTCGATTTGAGTGTCTGTGAAAGGTTTAGGAGAGTTATCTTTATGTTTTGGGTCTTTTATGAATCCTTCAATTTAATTTTGTTCTTATATTTGAAAATCTAATTTTGCTCTGGACTGGCAAAAATTAGCCTACTTGTTTACGTTTTATATAATTTCTTTAAAATTATTTTGAGAGAACTATTTTAGATCTCTCATTATGGTTCTCTCTTTGAACCCTATGAAGACTGATGCAACTATAAACCCAGATGTAATGCTAGCAAGATCTTATGTGTGACATTGGAGGAATAAGCAAAATCTAACTATTTTTTCTAAAAATTTTCAAACATCCTACACTCTCTTGATTTTTTTCTTTGAATATCTTTATCAATTCTGTGTCAATTAGGATCCAGAGTACAACATAGATCTTGATAAATTGCTAGCATGCTAATAATTCTGGATGGTTCAGTGTATGTTGAACCTATGGCATTTTGAACAAAATAGTTAAACTAATTTATCTACACCAATGTCAATTAATGAAGAAAAAGATTTTGAACTATTTGTTGGAACACAAGAGTAACAAAGAAATGATGCTAATGAATAGAAAGCTAGTATTGTTACTGACATGTGGAATAATGTTGAACATATGAATAATGATGAATATTAGAAATTTTATAGCCAAATTACAATTTTTTAATTAACATGACTACTTAATTTTTATGTTACCATTTCATCTTTTATGTTTGGCGATTGCTGTGGTCATTTATGTGGTGTATTATCACTGGAAACATGGAGATTATTAGTATTTTCTAGGCTTAATTTCACTCATGGTATGCCAACTATCTCCCTAATCACAGTTTGGTATACCAACTATCGTTTTGCATACTGTAGTACCCCAACTTCTAGGTGACCTCCCATTGCGGTACATGTGACCTGTTATTGCAGGTTAACTGTGCCACATCAGCACTTTGTTGAATGTCAAACAAAAAAAAGTGGGACCTACTCTATACATATTTACTACTTTACCCTCCCACCCCTTTTACTTTCTCTCCCTTCTAGTCACACATCTTCTCTCAAACCCTAAACTTTTCACAGCAAAATAATAAACCAATTTTGAAACCAAATTTTGACAAAGCTCAAAAATTCTGCCTTTCATTTTGTTTCATTTTATTTTTATATAAAAAAATAACAGAAATATATAAATCAAATTTTTTCTTTCTTTTCTTTTCTTTCTTTCTTGTAACCCGACACTTCTCTCTACAGCCGTTCCTCCTTTCCATCTCGTCGTTGTCGTCGACCTCCAGCACCACCATTACCAGTCACCGTCACCTCTTCATCTCCGCCTATCGATGGCTCGTATCGACAAAACTGATGAAGAAGTCCGCTGTAGGGAAGTGAATCGTCGGATCTGTCTATATGCGAAATGCGTCCAGCACTGCTCCTCGCTCTCTTCGACGAAAAACGTGTCAGCCGCTCCGCCTTTTCCAACGCAAAACGCATCATCCGCCTACATCCCCGTCAAACTGCAGCCACCAATAGTACCTGAAATAGCCACTGTCTCCACCTGAAATCGATGCTGCTCTGCCGGAAATCGCAGACTCTCCACCCCTGCTTCCAACCACTCCTGCTACCGGCTCCGACGCTGGACCTTTGCCATCTCTAGCTATTGTCGACCCCCTGTTTCAGAGGTGATTTTGGTGACTGAAATACCGATTCCAGTAACTGAGTTGATTTGGGCCAGCAACAAGTGCATCACCTCTAGTTTGCATTTTCTTTCTCTGCTAATTGATTTTCCAATTACCATTTCAATTCTATATGCTAGTTTGATAAATTGATGTGGGAATTGAATTGGAATTAGTCCATTGCTATAAACTGTTACTAAATTTTTCAAAATTTGAGTGAAATAAATTTTGAGTTTCAAAATTGGTTTACTATTGGTTGTGAAAAGTTTAGGGTTTGAGAGAAGGTGTGTGATTAGAGGGGAGAGAAAGTAAAAGGGGTGGGAGGGTAAAGTAGTAAATATGTATAGAGTGGGTCCCACTTTTTTTGTTTGACATTCAACAAAGTGCTGACATGGCACAGTTAACCTGTAATAACAGGTCATATATACCACAATGGGAGGTCACCTAGAAGTTGGGATACTACAGTGTGCAAAATGGTAGTTGGTATACTAAACTGCGATTAAGGAGATAGCTGGTATACCATGAGTAAAATTAAGCCGTATTTTCTAATAAGTCTACAAAATTTTTTAAAAGTCTATAAAAGTCTATGAAATAAACTTTTTAAAAGTCATCAATACTTTTAAAAATTCTTTGCAAGATATTAAAAGTCTATAAAAGTCACTCACTCAAAAAAAGTCCATAAAAATCTTAATCGAATACCACCCCCTTAGATTTTTAAACAATTACATCCCAAATGTTCTTTTATGTACATGTCATGGTTTATTGGGTTTCATGACCAAAGTATTTCCTTAGGGTATAGCTTTTTCATCAAATGCTTCTCTTCCTTTAAAATAATAACTTAAGTTTAAGTTTTCTTTTTTCAAGGCATATACAAGAGCGACTAACTAATAAGTTGGCTTTTGTTGATTCATTAATTATATATTGTGTTATTTGCCTTTAGAAGTTTTGTTAATTGTCTAATGGAGAGAAGCCATTTTCAATTATAAAATTGTTGAGCTGTTTCCAATTTTTCACATAAACAATTCCAAATTTCAGTCATGTTGCTACTATTGGTTATCAATTGTTCCCATTTCAATTTATTTTCTTTAATCAATCAATAACATGTGTCATTTATCCTTTTCCATTATAGCTTTCTAACTTTGGCCATTTCTTTCTTTTGTTGCTTTTAACTATTTTCTTTAATCTATCTACAATGTAAAGTTAGGCATAGGCTTACGTTCTTCTACTGCTACTATATGCGTACAAGGCAATAATAATTCCATTATTCTCTTAATCCAATTTTAAGTTCTAATAGCATGACATCCTTCACCAACTAAAAGACTTTTGTCCATTTCCTATTTCTTTCTTTTTATTGACTTATCTTTTCCTTTCTTCTAATCAGTTGGTCCACTTAAGAGTTTATATAATTTTTTTTATATTCATTTCTCCTGGCCGAAAACAGAGTCACAACCTTGAGTCTTTCTTTTTATTCTTTCAGGTGCTTCATGATTATATGGACTTACATGCTCTTTTTTGGGAAATTAAAGACACATTTTCTTTAGTTTTCTAATTAGAGGGTCAAGGCATGTTTTTAGTTTCTCACAAGCATTCACACAAATAGGTTGTGTGCAACTTGTTTTTGTTCTTTTACAAAATTAATAAAGTTTTGGCCTAGATTAATTGGTACTCTTTCAACGTTTCATTCAAATTCATTAAAAACCATCTAAAAACATCCATTTCCAAACAAGAAATTAAACTCTAGCCGAAGTTTACTCAAGTAAATTGGGAACTCTAAAGAAAAAGAAAAGAAGAAGAAGAGAGTGGTCCTTACCTGTTGATTCACATTCAGACAACATGTCTAGAGATAGAGGGTGTATTCTTCTTATAAGATGAATCACATTACTTCTATACGAAACAAGCTCAGCCCTTGTTCTATCTTTTCTCCTAAAATAAGTAATTGGAAAAGAGGGGTAAGATTTGAGTTTGGAAGGAGAAGATATAATGGGTGTTTGGTGGCTAGATTTGTCAAATATGGAATTATAGTGAAATTTGTTTCCAATCTGCTCTCTAAGGAGAAGAGAAAGATGGGTTAAAACATTAACTCCTTGTGGGAATAAATAAAGGTTTTATGGAGCAAGGATTTAGGAAAATTGAAATTTAAAAACCCAAGAGAAGATAAAGAGATTTTTACTAATCTCCTGAAGGGATTTTTATTTTTTGAAAAAGATTGGAAAGGTGAAGATATACAATAGTTTCCTTCCAAAGCGGGATGTGGGTGATTGTTTATCAAAGGACTCAATACAAACCATCCCAAGTAGGACTCTATGGATTTGCTTCTACCTAAAATTGAAGAAATTTTCTCTGTAAGGGAAGAGTTACATATTGTTTTTTATCGGATGGGAGAAAGAGGTACATGGGATTATTTTCATTGTATTCAAAAGCAATTTTGGACCTGTACTTGGGCAATTTTTGGACAATGGGTTTTTTATTCTTAATGGATGGAGCCATTTGAAAATTAGAGCTTGTTATTTATATCAATTAATAAGCTCAGGGGGGGCAATTTGTATCCAATATACATGAAATTAGGCTTGGGTTAACATAGATTGTAGAAATATATTTAGTCTGGCCTCTTAATTAATTTATTTATTCACTTTGGTAATTAATTAATTCATTCATTATCTAGGCCACTGGAAGTAATTGAGTTTGCTTTGGATAATTTTTGCTCTAATTTCATTTCGCTGTCATATATTTCAGTTAATCTAGTAAGAGGGGAATTAATTGTGAATTCTTTGCTATTTTCCTGCTTTTTTTAGCTTAACACAATCTCTAACAAGAAGTTAGTTTATTTTTACCATCATCAATTTTTGTAAATTTTCTGACAAATTTTTAGTCATGTTTGAGAATCTTCAAAGGCAAAAACACTTAAAGAAACAATTTTACAATTTTTTGTTTTCTTTTGTAGATGTAAAATTATGGTGTCGTTATGGCAAGTTGCACTGAAGAAGATCCTTTATTAGCTTTTGGGTTGCTGCAGTTTGCGGTTCTTTAATAAATTTCAGGTCAAACTTCATACGCTAGAAAATTCGAAACAATGATATATAGGTGCACTTTAGCTTTATGTGGCTTTTCCTTATGCCTTCGTTTTGCAAACCGATGTTTTTTCTTCGCTTAATTGGAATGACATATTCTAGGATTATTTCTGATTCCAAAGTTGCTATTTTTTTCCTTTAGATTTTCCGCTAGAATAGAGTGGTAAAGAGATTAAATAGTTCCCTTTTATTTTTTCCTTCGTTGATACTATATTTGCTAGTAGTTATGTTTCCATGCTTGGCTATCCATCTATAGCTCTCTATTTGTTTTTATATTGCTCTATATTACAGTTTCTATCTTATTAAGTTATATCTTGTTGTTTTTTGTTTCATCTTTTTTGAATCTTTCTTTCTTTTTGATGATGACAAAACGGGATAATTTTTAGGAGTTAAATAAAGTTTCTAAGTGAGTAATAAAAATGGCCTATAGTAGTGCATTGACATTTGTTCTTTCGTTCTTAGTTCTAATGTCATTGGATCTGTTCTTTTGCACAAAGTTTTCTTTTTGGTGAGCTTATTGAGTATCTTAGCTGATGTTGTTGATAAAATTTCTTTTTGGAGAAATCAGTAAAATTTCTTTTTACAACACTCAGTTTATCAACAAGTCTCTGTTGAGATTTTTTTAATCAATGTTTTTGCAGAAGAAAATATGTTGTTTCTTTCATCAGTTCAAATGTCTTGATTAGTTTAGAGCTGCATCTCTTAAGGATGATTAAGTCATATTTTTTATGCTATCATAATAGCATTTCTGCATAATCTGCATATAGTAGTATAAGTTAAAACATGATAGCTTTTTGGGTCATTATTTTTTTATATATAGGCCTTCTTTATGTATTCTTTTATTTATGCATTAGATTACATGCTTTGAATCTATTGTTTTTGTGGCGACTATCTTGAAGCGCTTATTTTAATTAGATAACAAGTAATTGACTCATTTAAACCTAGATCTCTGGAAGGTATAATGGCCCTTACTTGATTTCAACTATACCTAAATTTCACAGTTGAGCTGAGCTAGGTGGCGACTCCTAGCCTTTCTTTGGGATTTTGGTCTCGAATCTTTGAAGGATATTGTTTTCCAAAACGAATTTCATATCATACTTATTATTACAAAAACCTCATACTTTATTACAAAAGACTTTCTCAGTTTGCTTCGCTGCGTCTCGTGTATGTCAAAAACATCATCTGCTCACACTTGGATAGTATCAAATTGGAACAAAATTTATCAAATGAACAAAAAAAGAAATAATTCTTTCTCAGTTACAATATAATTTTGTTGTGCTTCATTCAAAGTCCTACTAGCATAATTACTAGGTTGAAAATTTTGTCTAATCTTTGACCTAAGCATGCTCCTATGACTACATCACTAGCATCACAAATCAGCATCACAAATCAGTTCAAAGTGTTAACATCCAATCTGGACATTAACCTCTCTTTCAATTCATTAAAAGCATGCAAACATTCATTAGAGAAAGTAAGAATAGCATCTTTGAACAGCAATTAGGATAAAGGTTTAGCAATTTTGGAGAAATCTTTAATAAAATGCCTATAAAAACCTACACGTCCCAAGAAACTACGCACCAATTTGACAGTCGTAGGCGGTGGCAATTTATCAATCACCTCCACCATGGTCGGATCGACCTCGATACCCTTCTTGGACACCTTGTGTCCCAGAACTAAACATTCCTTTACCATGAACTAGCACTTCTCCCAGCTAAGTGCCAGATTAGTGTCTTCACACCTTTTAAGTACAAGATCAAGATTATGCAGACAATTATCTAATGAGGAGCCAAAAATAGAGAAATCATCCATGAAAATGTCCATGAAATCCTCAATCATAGCAGAAAAAATTACTGTCGTACATTTTTGAAATGTAGCAGGTGCATTACACAATCCAAACGGCATGCGTCTATATGTAAAAGTACCAAAATGACAAGTGAAAGTGCTTATCTCTTAGTCTAAAGGGTCCACTGGTATTTGCACACAACTGGACAAACCATCTTAAAAACAATAAAATTCATGGCCTGCCATTCGTTCTAACATTTGGTCAATAAATGGCAATGGAAAATGGTCTTTTCTGGTGGCCTCATTTAATTTCCTATAGTTTATACACATACGCCAACTAGTTATCAAATGAACAAAACAAGAAATAATTCTTTCTCAGTTACAGTATAATTTTGTTGTGCTTCATTCAAAGTGCGACTAGCATAATTACTAGGTTGAAAATTTTGTCTAATCTTTGACCTAAGCATGCTCCTATGACTGCATCGCTAGCATCACAAATCAGCATCACAAATCAGTTCAAAGTGTTAACGTCCAATCTGGACCTATCATAATTGTTGCTTTCATTAACCTTTCTTTCAATTTATTAAAAGCATGCAAACATTCATCAGAGAAAGTAAGAATAACATCTTTCAACAGCAATTAGGATAAAGGTTTAGCAATTTTGGAGAAATCTTTAATAAAATGCCTATAAAAACCTACACGTCCCGAGAAGCTACGCACCAATTTGACAGTCGTAGGCGGTGGCAATTTATCAATCACCTCCACCATGGTCGGATCGACCTCGATACCCTTCTTGGACACCTTGTGTCCCAGAACTAAACATTCCTTTACCATGAACTGGCACTTCTCCCAGCTAAGTGCCAGATTAGTGTCTTCACACCTTTTAAGTACAAGATCAAGATTATGCAGACAATTATCTAATAAGGAGCCAAAAATAGAGAAATCATCCATGAAAATGTCCATGAAATCCTTAATCATATCAGAAAAAATTGTTGTTGTACATTTTTGAAATGTAGCAAGTGCATTACATAATCCAAATGGCATGCTTCTATATATAAAAGTACCATAATGACAAGTGAAAGTGGTTATCTCTTAGTCTAAAGGGTCCACTGGTATTTGCACACAGCTGGACAAACCATCTTAAAAACAATAAAATTCATGGCCTGCCATTCGTTCTAACAGTTGGTTAATAAATGGCAATGGAAAATGGTCTTTTCTGGTGGCCTCATTTAATTTCCTATAGTCTATACACATACGCCAACCAGTGACTTTCCTCGTAGGAATTAGTTCCTATTTGTCATTCTCCATCACAGTGGTGCCACCCTTCTTAGGTACCACTTGTATCGGCCTCACCCATGGGCTATCAGAGATAGGATATATGGGATAGATAATACTAGCATCTAGTAGCTTGATTACCCCAGCTTTTACCACCTCTTTCATATTTGGGTTCAACCGTCTTTGAGTTTGCATCGTAGGCTTCACCTACTCCTCCATGAAGATCTGGTATGTACACAAGGACAAGCTTATTCCCTTAACATCAAAAATTGACCACGCGAATGCTCCTTTATGATTCCTTAGCAATTCTAGTATTCTTTCCTCCATGTCACCTGTTAGAGAAGAAGAAATTACTACAGGCAAAGATTACGGGGATTGAGAAATGCATATTTAAAATGAAAAGGTAAGGGTTTTAGTTCTAAGATAAGAGCTTCTTCGAGCGAGGGTTTTGCTCTTGGCTCATCTTCACGATCTACACCCTTATAATGGTCCTTTTCCCACAAGCAATCTTCCATGATATTACTAAAAGAATCAAGGATAGCTTACGTTTCTTGGTCAATTAGCTCCTCTTCATCATCTGAATAAAGGCTTATCATAGCCTTCCTCAGTGTGTCAGATAATTGCATTGCCTGAAAAACACCTTTAACACAGTCATCAGGAGAATAAAAAACATTTACACTGTCATGATCATTGCAAGGGTATTTAAGCAAATCATAGACAGTGAAAACCACTTCCTTATCTTGCACTCGAAGAATTAACTTCCCTCGTTGGACATCAATCAATGTTCTTCCAGTTGCAAGAAAAGGCCTACCCAATAGAATAGTAACCATGTCATCTTTCACCATGTCAATAACTAAGAAATGAGCCGAAAAGATGAACTTGTCCACCTTGACTAGGCCATCCTCCACTACCCTTTTAGGATGGTCAATGGATCTATTAGCTAACTGAAGAGTCATGTTAGTTGACTTTAGATCTCCTAGCCCTAACTTCCTGAAAACATATAAAGGCATTAACTTAGTACTGACACCTAAATCATATAATGCCCTTTTAAAAGTATAGTTACCAATAGTGCAAGGGATAGAGAAACTCCCTAGATCCTTAAGCTTAAGAGATAGCTTGTTAAGGATAATGGTTGAACATTCTTCAGTCATGGCAACTATTTCATTATCCTTTATCTTCCTTTTCTTTGACAAAATATCATTTAAGAATTTAGCATAAACATGCATCTGTTCAAAAGCTTTGCAAAAGGTATGTTAATATGCAATTTCTTAAAGATTTCTACGAATTTAGAGTATAGTTGATCTTGCTTTTCTTTTTTTTTAACCTTTAAGGAAAAGGTAACTTAGGCACATATGGTTTAATAACAAGATCAACAAATAATTTAGAAGGTACAGAGTTACTAGATTTAGCGTTAGCACAACGTAACTCTTCAGCTTCCTTACCTGCTTGTGAAGATAGAGATGGAGATTGTTGCTTATGAGGTTGAGTTTCCACTTCCTTTCGACTCCTAAGTACAATAGATTGAGCTTGCTCCCTTGGATTTGCTTCAGTGTTACTTGGAAGAGCACTAAGAGGTCTTTTTACTCTACCTCTATTCAACTGAGCCACTTGAGCACCCAAGTCTCTGCCATACGCCCCATTACTTGCAAGATGAGTCAGAATGTCCTTCAGAATGGACAAAACTGGATCAATAGGTAGAGGATTCTGTTGGTGTGCCCTAGTTCTTAAGGCATTGGATTCTTGTATTTTGTATTATACATTAAGACTCATTGTATGAATACATTATTTGTGTCACATTAATAAAGGCAATTAATCTATTTCATTTATATCTTGTGCTATAATATGAGTAGAGTATCCATTGATTGATAATCATAAAACCTATCCCAGGTCTGATCTAATCGTGGGAACGAATAGAACCGCAGACTTGTATATTCGATGATTGTATGGTAGCTCTTGACTAGCCATAGTACTTGTATAGTCAGTCATGAATATAGGTATATGTCGTTGACATGGGACTGGATCGATCCACACAAGAAAGCCACATGGTTGTCACGTCATAGGTCTTTTTTGAGTAGGTCTCTTTTGTCCTCAGACCAGATTTCATTATAATATCAATATGGAATCCGGTTCACTTTGACATACGCCTAACAGGTCAGTAAAAGGATGCTAAATATGGGTATGATTGGGTGGACTGGTGAACATGTTGATATTGATGATGAAGTGATGGAATTGCCACTCGGGTAACACCGAGATGATATCATTGGCCACTTGATGAGTGGGACTGATAAGTGTGTGGCCATACCCAAATAAGTTGGTTGCTTATTTGATTAATCAGTCAACTCAAGATCAAGAAATATAATAAACAATAAAAGAGGATGACGGACACCATGCCTCTTATTTATTCATATCGATATCGTTAGGCAAAGGACACTATGAGATTACTACCGGGTGAGTGTCTTCTAAAGACTGCTGCATCTCTATCTTAATTGGGGGCTGTAATGGTTTGCTAGAACCCACTTACAGTCTGTGGGCCTTGGGCCTACTGCCAACATAAAGACAGACCCATCGGATCGTGCACATAGATCAACTGAGCTGGAACTTAGAGAAATTGTACATGTAATGTGCATTGGAAGGAATGTGTTAATTAATTAGTTGACATTCGGTGTCAAGGTAATTAATTGACATTGGGTTGAATTTAATTTAATTAATAAGTTTACATAATGTAATTAATTAATTTATCAATTAATTGAATTACATAAAGTAAACAATTAATTAAATAATTTTCCTAAGTAGGAAAATTAAATACATGTGTTGTATTTACTTAAGTGTGATTTAATTTTATTTAGGGGTAATTAAATTTAGCCAAATGGAATTAAATTATATAGTATATACTTTTTAATTAAAGTTGTTTATGTAATTATAATCCTAGTGGACTTGAGTTTAATTAACCTAATTAAAACCCAATTAGACAAGGTGTCAATATAAAGGCACACTTAAGCAATAAAACCCTAATTCAATCCTAATTAATTGCTGGAAATTTCAGCCACCAAGAGCAGCCCCAAATCAGCCGAAAATCCCAGCATTAATCCTCCATTCCTTCGCGTCTTCGGCTAGCACCGGTTCCCGCTCAATAGTTGGTCGTGCACCGGACTTTGGAGATCGCAGTTTCAAGAAACGATTCTGCAGCAGTCTCTAGAAGAGACGAATCTGGTGAGTTAATCTCTCTTGATTCCATTTGGTTTTATTCTAATCAATGGTAATTGGACACGATAGTGTTGGAAATGCCCTAGTCCCGAGGCATTGGTCCTTGTGTTTGTATGATACATTTGGTACATTAATGTAAACTTTATGTATTATACAATTTGTGTCAAGGAGATAAAGGCATTAATCTATTTATTATATGTCTTGTGCTATATTTTAAATAGAGTATCCAATGGACATATCCATATCCATGTTGTCAAGTGTGAGGCACTTGGCAGTAAGACTGTGGATAGTGAAAACGATATGACCATAAAGTCATCCGTAGTCTGTTCCAATCATGGGAATGAATGGAACCAAAGACTATCATTAGCCTGGTTGTATGGCGGTGTCTTACCGGTCATAGAACATGGAATGTCAACTAGGTTAATGGGTACATGCAAAAAGGCATGGTACTGGATTGATCCACTTAACGGGAATCTGCATGGTATAGTATCACAAATGATTCTCGTGTAGTACTTGTATAAGTCCTTCGACCGGACCATATGATGGTGCTGCATGCGAGGTGGCACACTTTGGTGTAAGCCCAACGGGCCTGTAAAAGGGTGCCAAGTACGGGTACGTTCGGGTGTGTCAGTAAGCATGGCAGCACTATGGATATGCAGAAGGGAATGTCACTCAGTGATTCACTGAGACGATATCATCGGCCTCTTGAAGAATGTTACTGATAAGTGTGCGGCCGCACCCAAACAAGATTGGATCTTGTTTGTGAGCATCAGTTCATTCGGTATCAAGTCAAGGTCCAGACACAAGGAGGGTGATACTTCCATGCCTCTGTGTTGGACACCGATATCAGCGACATGGGATTTACAAGTTCCAACTACAGGGTTACGTTTTCAGTTGGACTGCTTACTCCGTCTTAATTGGGGGCTACAGTGGCTTGCTAGAGCCCGCCTGTAGTCTGTGGGCCTTGGCCTACTGCCAACATAAAGACGGGCCCATTGGATCGTACACATTGAACGTCTGGACTTTAACTAGTCGGATTAAGTGTGTACTTGGAGTATACACGTTTGAAGAGAGAGAGATATATTAATTATATTATATGACTCAATTGGATTGATCAAAGTGATATAATTAATATTTATTTTGGCCTTCTCATAATTAATTAAATGAATTAATTTATGGGATTATTTCCTAGGTGGAAATATTCTTATACATGTATAGGTTTACATGTATCTCATTTTATGTATGTCTAATTTAATCCCTTGATTAAATTACTAGGGCAAATGAATTTTAATTTAAATGTATGTAATATATTATATGGTATAATATATATATGCATACATGTTAAATTAAAGTTGCATTTGCAATTAATTAAAACAATGGGATTAAAATTAGGCTTGGGCTTTTAAAGGAATAAAGTCTACATTTAATGGGATATGTTGGCCGAAATTTTGCATGGAATGAGTAAGAATTGTGAGTCATTTTATGGACAAAAATGATGATGACATATTCTTATGGACCAATGAAAGAATGGTGAGTCATTGGTAGGACATATGATGGGGCAAAGTTGGACTTTGCCACCTTGCATCTTGCTTTTCCTTTATGGTAAGGAAATGATGAAGGTGGGATCACCAATCCTTCTTTTGGCCGAATGTTATTGTTGGCAAGAGAGGATGAGTCATTCTTTTCATCATTAGCATGGTGAGTCATATGGATGAGTCATAGGTTTGACTTTGATGAAGCAAAGTTGGACTTTGCTTTCCTTGTGTTGATCTTCTTTTCTTTAAGTGAAAAGAGAATAAAAAATCTGCGAAGACTCACCTTGCTTTGCCGTGGGATATATATCTATTCTTGAAAAGAGATTTGGCCAAGCTTGATGAATTAATTCTTTTGGTAAGAATTAGGTGCACACTTGAGATTATTGGTGCTATCTTTTGGAAAGATAGAATTTTCTTTTGGAAAGAAATAGGGACAGCCATAAATCTCAAAGTGAGCAGCCCTCTCTCCCTCTCTTCTTGTCATCCGAGTCGCTAGCACGGGTTTCGGTCCGAGAGCCGTTCGTGTACGCATCGGTGGAGGAAATCTGCACTTGATTTCTGCAGTCTGCATCCGTCTCTTAGAGAGACTTTTGTGGTGAGTTTTTGAAACCCTCCTTTTTATGCTTTAAGTTTTTGATTTCCACATCTTAAGCTCCTGGGCCGGATTTGAGGAAATCGACGCGTATTTCCGCTTTTATCGGTCGGTTTCCCGTGACGAATCCCAACAGATAGGTGGATTCTAGGAAATTTTAAACGGTGTATTTTCCGCTGCGCCACGTTTTTTTTCCAATGACGAATCCCAACAGATTCTATTTTAGAACCTCTCTACTCATTCCCATTAAACCCAAGTGGAGGTTTTAGCACATTATGCTGATTTCCATGGGAGAAGTTTGGATGATTCCTCCATCTTAGATTGTATGTGTTACAGTAAGGGTTATTCTAGAATCTACTCTAGTTAGTCCCCATATAGCTCACATTAATGGTGTCTTGCTCAAAAGGATTACCCAATTACCACTCATGGATTTGATGATCTCCTCCAAAATGTCCACATGCCAGGACCTGTGTAGGTTGGTTTAAGCTTAAATAGGCCATCATCAAGTCCATCTTGCAACAAAGCTCAACTACAACTGGATCACTTGACCTTGTTTTTATGGCAAAAACATTTTGCCTCCTCCCACTCTTCTTCTCAGCTTTCTATTGAGCACTCTTCTTAGCTAACTCATTAATGAGCTCATAAGCTTCCCTTTGTGTCTTTTTGAAGATGTACCACCCGTAACAAAATCAATGGTGGCACAATTAGTAAGGGTTAAACATTGTAAAGGTGCTCACTTGTTGTCACTTAGGAACATCGAGATGAGGGCCATTCCGTAATAGCTTGCGGAACCTCTCCTAAGTGGTGAATAAGGTTTCAAGTCGAATTGTCTAAAGGAGGTGATCTCATTAATATTGTTGTCTTGGATGGCAGAAAGTAATATGATAAAAACTCCTTCTCCAGCTCATCCCATGTTGTAATTAACCCTAGTTCCATAGATTTCAATCAATCCAGAGCTCTACCCTTCAGAGAAAACGTGAAAAGTTTCATCCGAATAGAATCAACTGAGATGCCTTCCTATCCAAAAGTATCAACATGCATCAGGAACTTGTCTAAGTGATGATTTGGATTCTTAATATGATCCCCTTCAAATTGACAACAATGTTTGATCAATTGCAGCATCCCAATTGTGAGCGGACGACCTTAAAGTTGGAAAGCGGTGAAGCAGACCGGGGAGGTTTTGACAAAGGTGTTGAGTTTGTTTTAATGGGAAAACGGGTTTGATGAGTTTGTTTAAGAAAGTCAGTTGATATGATTAAAGAATCCCATTTGTAGGAAACATAATTTAGAATATGAGTTTCGAGAAAACTGGTTTTATATTTTAGAAAACCCCGTTTTATTAACTTATGACCTCGAAATCCAAATTTCAAGATCAGTGATGGAGTCGCTACCCGGATCAGCTCATCCGGGAAATTCCGGTATAGCTTCCCACCAAGTGTAGATTGCCATACCTGATCCAGAGATTCAGGGTTCGAGCAACTTACCTATTCAACCTCAAGCTTGCTTTCATTTAATAGTTCACACCACCATATTATACTCAGTTATTCTTTACCCATTTTATCTTTTAATGTTAGCCCATGAATCCCATTTTATCTTTTAATGTTAGCCCATGCTGATTCAAATGACATAAATAAATAGCATAAAATTAAAGTGCAGAAAAGTAAACCATGCATCCAAACCAAACAAAAGGATAGAGGCCACTTATTACAACCCAAAAAGCTAAAAACTCTCATCCTCACCTTACAACCGCCTAGATACATGAAAATCTACAAAAAGTACAATCACCTAGAATACATGATTTGATCTATTAAATACATGTAAAATAAAAAAGAAAAAGAAAAAGAAAAAAAAAGCTGCAAAACAGACGGTTAGCACAATTATATCACAAACACATATAGGACTCATAGTAGGACAGAATGGGGAGTCTCAGGAAATAGGGGCATAAATTTAGGGGCTACCCGAGAAGTCCAGGCAACTTATCGATTAGACCTGGAAAACCATTTGAGAAACGCCCTGTAAGTTTTTTATGCTTGAAAACAATTTTGGAAAACAGTTTGGCTCAATTACATGTAAATTTCTCCATTTTCAATGAGTCGGTTATCCCGTAACTTGGGTGTTTCCTATCTCAAACATCCATCTAAGGTCTAAAGTAGTAAACACATAAAAAACAATTTGAATCCAAAGACAGCATCACACGACGACGTCCATGGGAGTCATCCCGAGATTCTGCCTCCTTTTCACAACTATAGCTGTGCAGCTCTAGTTAGAGCCGCGTGGCTATAGCCACTACAGCCGTGCGACTGTAGTGTCCAGAAACCGAATTGGTTTTCTTTCTTTTCGTAAATCACTGTTTTAACTTGTTTCGATGATTTCTAAGGATTTTGGGGAATCTGGGGGTCTACTAAAGCTGAACCGTATATCTGCTTTAGATCTAACAACCCCGAATTCTGAAAATCAAAATTAAAAAAAACCCAAATCTCACATCAACATTATTGGAAATTCAAAGACCATAATTTTGAATATAATGGATGTGGTTTGACCGAATTAATTCATAACAAAACAATTAAAATAAGAAACTGACTGTATTTGGCCATTTTAGGGCATTTCGGTTTCTACCCAGAAGAACACAGCCATACGGCTATAGTTGTATAGCTACATGGCTCTGTTCTAAGGGATTATAGCCGCTCGACTCTAGTTAGGGCCGCACAACTATAATCAAACAGACAGTTTTTGGATTTCACAAAACTCAAACAAAAACACAGCACAAAGCAATTAATTACGAGTTTAAGGCCTTTCAAAGTTTACCTTTGTTGTGTTCCAGTGTATTTGATGACCGGAAGTGGATTTGAACATTAGAATGCGCCTAGAATCACGCAAACATCCCGAAACTTCGAACACGAACCTCAAATCGATCCGAACAAAACTTGAAATCAGTCTGAATGAATGTGACACACCTAGAAACCGTCAATCTATGTGTTTCCTGAGTGTTTTCTCTCTGTTTCTTGTAATTTCCTTTGGTTCTTTTTTTCTTTTTCTCTCTTTCTCTCTTTTTCTCTCTTTTTCTCTCTTATGAATGATTTCTCCTATATTCTGTGTTGTCCTTTTCTTCTATTGTGTTTTCTCCCCTTATTCTGGTGGCTAACCTTAGAGTATATCAGTTTAATTACTTTAATTTTGGAATTAAACCCACTATCAAAGATTAAGGTTGGTTTATTTAGGAAGTAACCCGATCAACCTTTAGAGCCACAAGCTGTAATGTTATAGTCGTGCGGCTCTGACATTATAACCGCATGACTGTAGTTGTGAAACTACAACCGTGAGACTCTAACTAGAGCTAACAAGGCTTTTCCTAAATCCTACACTCACATCTAAGGTTTCCTATCACTTGAAGGACCTTTTTCGAGGTTTTGGATCAAGGATTGTTCTGTTTTCGGAGCGTTTAAGATGTTCCAGGCAACATTCTGTTCATTTTCAAATCCGATTCAGGTTCGTTTGTCTTAACAGGTAACATAGCATCACAGAGGTTGGGAAAACCCGTGCTCAAAGGCTACCCCTCGCGGGATCAAAATTGACTCATGGTCGGGTTATTATGCCTGGTTTGAGTTTGGTCTCGCGATAGGGAGCATGGTGAGAAAAGGAAGAGGAAACATGCCTGGCATCTTTCTCGTGTTGGCTCTCCATGGTGCTTATGCCATTGATTGAATTATGTTGACTTTGGGGACTTATTTCGATGTTTGTGCGAAACAGCAGTCTAGCCCGATTTGAGTTGGTTCTCCGTGGTGCTTGTGTCATGGATGGAAGTGTGTTGACTTCAGGGACTTGTTTCAATGTCTATGTGAAATAGCGGTCTAACCCAATTTGAGTTGATTTAGGGACATGCTTCAGTTCCTGTGCGAAGGAATGGGCTAGCTTGATTTATTTGGTTTAGGGACTTGTTTCGATGTCTGTGCAAAACAGCGATCTATCTCGATTTGAGTTAGGTGAGGGACGTGCTTCGGTTCCTATATGAAGCAATGTTCTAGCCCGATTTGAGTGGATTCGGGGACTTGTTTTGATGTCTGTATAAAAAGTGGTCTAGCCTGATTTGAGTGGATTCAGGGACTTATTTTGTCTGTGTGAAACAGCAATCTAGCCCAATTTGAGTTAATTCAGGGACGTGCTTCAGTTCTTGTGTGAAGCAGTGGTCTAGCCCGATTTGAGTTGGTTCAAGGATATGCTTCAGGTCCTGTGCAAAGCAGCAGTCTAGCCTGATTTGAGTGGATTCAAAGACTTGTCTCAACGTCAGTGCGAAACAGCGGTCTAGCCAGATTTGAGTTGGTTCAGGGACTTGTTTCGATTTCTATGCGAAACAGCAGTCTAGCCCGATTTGAGTTGGTTCAGGGACTTATCTCGATATCTGTGCGAAACAATGGTCTAGCCCGATTTGATTTGGTTCAGGGAGCTTTGGTTTGAAGTCAGCTTAGGGAGCTTTGATTTGAGGTCGGCTCAGGGAGCTTTAGTCTAAAGTCGGCTCAGGTAGCTTTGGTTTGAAGTCGGCTTAGGGAGCTTTGATTTGAGGTCGTCTCAGGGAGCTTTGGCTTGAAGTCAGCTCAGGGAGCTTTAGTTTGAAGTCAGCTCAGGGAGCTTTGGTTTGAGGTTGGCTTAGGGAGCTTTGATTTGAAGTCGGCTCAGGAAGCTTTGGTTTACAGTCAGCTCAAAGAGCTTTGGTTTGAAGACGGCTCAGGGAACTTTGGTTTGAGGTGGGCTCAGGGAGCTTTGGTATGAAGTCGGCTCAGGGAGCTTTGGTTTGAAGTTGGCTCAGAGAGCTTTGATTTGAGGTCGGCTCAGGGAGTGTTGATTTGAGATCGGCTCAGGGAGCATTGGTTTGAAGTCAACTCACGGAGCTTTGGTTTGAAGTCAGCTCAAGGAGCTTTGGTTTGAAGTTAGCTCAGGGAGCTTTGGTTTGAGGTCAGCTCAGGGAGCTTTGGAATGAAGTCGGCTCAGGGAGCTTTGGTTTGAAGTCGGCTCAAGGAGCTTTGATTCTGAAGTTGTGTTGGCTCTTCGTGGAGTAATGATTCTGAAGTTGTGTCGAGGATGAGTATTTATTCCTTGATCGATAATTTTGGAAACAAAAATTTTTGTCCCTTTGATCAAGAATAAATATAGACCAATTGTTTTTGCCCCTAGATACCTACAAAAAGCAAGAAATACCCTTCTCGGGGTTATATTGGTGTAAATGGGAATTCTAAAAATTGAGAAATTCTTTATACCTGAGATTTAGAGGATGCCCCAGTATCAGGCTATTTCCGCTTTCAGAGCGCTCATGATTCTGGACAACCCGATGTTGACAGTAAGTACATGTACCTGAGTTAGCATTGATGCATGTATGCATGTGTGTGTGTACGTTTTTAGTGTATGCATGTATGTGACATGATGTTTCTGCTATTAGTCTTGGTGTAGTCCACACTTGGCGTTTAGCGCGCCAAGAGTCGACTGAGTTGCGGCCTGAGGTGGCTAGTCCACGGAGGCTCATTCTGATTTTCTGTTTGTATTGCCCGTGTGTGGGCCCACTTCCACACATTTATTTTGTTCTGGAACATTGGCCTTGAGCGCTAGGCGTTGACCTTGAGATACCCCGGGTCGTACGGTGTTAGGATTGTCTCAACCTGCTACTGTGTGACTTTTGTTTTATTTTGTGTCTTTATTTTTTCATAGACCGCCCTTTTGGGTTTTCGGCCTATCAGAATTTTTGCCTGAACCGCCCTTTTGGGTTTCCGATTCAGTAGACATTTATTTATAACCTGATTTTTGCATAGATCGCCTTTTTAGATTTTCAATCTATTGGATTGAAGTGAGATGCTTGCAAACAGAAAATGTATATACCATATATGCACAATACGAACTCAATTTCAAGCAAACTTGGGACATTTAAATGAACAGAGCAAAGCATTCATTCATTAATAATGTTTTAGCACAATGCACATTAAAGTTGAAATGAAGCTAAGGACAGAATCAGTAACGGTATCCATCTCGATCGAATCCATGACTGCTACCAACTGGTCTTTGTAGATTTTCCCGTTCATAGTGCTCACCTCACTGTCCTAACTTTTGCATAGACCATCTTTTCGGCTTTTGATCCATCGGACTGTCCTAACTTTTGTATGGACCGCCTTTTTGGTTTTCAATCCATCCGACCTTTTTTTTTACATGTAGTATCGCCTGAGCTTGTCTTGTTTGATGGGGTTGATGAATTCGTTTCCTTCCATGTCCATGATCCTTATAGCGCCTTTTGAAAGCACTTTCTTGACTATATACGGACCTTCCCAATTTGGTTTGAACTTTCCCCGTACGTCTGTATTGGTCTGCTCCAATTGTTTAAGCACCAAATCCTCGGCCTTGAGTAGGTGTTTCTGATGGCAAAATTTGCTGTTGTAAGCCCTGGCCATTTACTGCTGATACATCTATAGGTGATCTAATGCCCGAAGACGCTTCTCATCAATTAAGGCTGACTGTTCGTATCTTGACAGAGCCTACTCTGATTCTAGCAACTGTGCTTCCATGACAACCCTGAGCGACTTAAACTCTGTTTCCAATGGTAGAACTGCTTCCATCCCGTAAACCAACAAGTACAGTGTTTCTCCAGTAGGTGTTCTGATGCTAGTCCTGTATCCCCACAAGGCAAATTGTAACATATCGCCCCAAACTCTATAGGTAACTGCCATCTTTGACAAAATTCTCTTGATAGACTTATTGGCTGCTTCTACTGCCCCATTGGCTTGCAGGCGATACAAAGATGATCTATGATGTTCAACCTCTTTATCCTAGAACAATTGTGTTGTTACCCCTTGGAATTGTACTCCATTATCAGTCATGACACGATGCAAGATTCCATATCGTGCAAATATGTTCTTTTCTATGAACTCAGCCATCTTTTTTTTTTTTTTTGATAAATTTGGATTTTGAAGAGATTCGGCATTGAACCCACAATCTTCCACCTCCATATTGAGAGATGTACTGATTGAGTTACAACCAATTGGTCCTCTTCTTTAACCTTCTCTGCCCATTCTAGTCTAAGTCTTGTAAGCTTCTGTTTGATAGGTTTCATTTTTGGATCCGTCGGAATTCTGCATTCTGCAATCTCTCTGTCAAACCCAGGCATATCATCATAGGACTAGGCGAAGGCTTTCACGTGCTTTTGTGGTACTTTTACAATTTCTTTTCTCTTATCAGGCGTGAGGTCTTTCAAGATGGATACCACTTTTGGATCATCATCCGTCCCTAGATTCATTTCATGCAATGATGCATCATATATGCTAAAAACATTAACTGAATGTTTGCATGTATGCATAGTTCCATCCGGAAAAACATCACACAAGTAATCGAAATCAGATTTCATTGCATTAAATGCCTTACTGGCTGAATTGTTCACATTATGAATAGAAGAAAAAGATACATCAAAATTATCATCCTCCATATGCGGAAGGTCTTCTCTAGCTGCAGCATTACCAACTTCAAAGGCTTACACACCTGGATTAGCCCTGATGATCTGAGCGAATACCCAGTTGACTGGGAGCCCAAATTGAACCATGTTGGTTTGACCCCTAAAGTTGGATAAGGGATTACTCTGAACACTTGGCTTCAAGGGTGGTTCCACAATCTTCTTATCAATAACCAACTGCTGAATGGCCTTTATCATCTGAGTGCAATCATTAGTATGATGGCCCACCGTCACATGATAGGCAAAGAAGTTATCCTTCTTTGCCTCAGAGGAAGGAGAATACGGCTTCAAATTCTGTAGCAACCCAGCCTTCCTACACTTGGCGAAGATACGAACCAAAGATTCTATCCACGGGTTTGGTGATCCTCTGAGGAATCACCGCCTGCCTTCCCTGATTTACTACAGCCACATCTGCTTGGGCCACCTGACCTAATACTGCAGTTTGAGCCGATTTTGAACTAGACCCAGCCGGTGTAGTCGTAGAACTCCCACTTTTGTAACTCTGCGGATACCCTCGACTGCCTTGATAAGTACCAAAATTTTGCTTGTTCCTTTGGTCCTCCTCTTCGTACGTTTCTATACGCGTAGTATACTTGACAACATCTGTAAAAGCATGGAATCTTTTTAGCTTCATTTTGTCCTTGTATTGAGGCAAGCTTCCATCAACCAATTTTACAATAAGAGACTCTAACTTTGGAGCTCCATCCACCAACACTTGGACATCTATTCATCTCTTGTAATAAGCCGAGAAAGACTCGTTAGGTTTCTGGTGAATCCTTTCTAAATCCTCCAAAGTAGTCTCCACTTAAGTGTTATAAGCGTACTGGTTCACAAATGCTTCAGACAAATCTTCCCATATGGAATAGGTATGAATCGGCATTTTTAAATACCACTTCACAACAGTGTCCCTTAAAGTTGTTAGAAATAGATTCAAGAGATGGATTTTGCCAATCCCCAAACTAGACATAAGTCGCACATAAGTATCCAGATGAGCCTCTAGCTGACCTTCCCCGGTATATGGGGTGATCTATGGCATATGAAAACCAATCGAGAGTGGCTCTACTCCTTTTGCCATCAAACTAGTCGGGCCCACACATTTGATGGGATTGTAATGCACCATCTCTTTCAGCTTGGGTAGCAAAGCCTCCAAGTCAGAGAATTTCTCTTTGAGACGCTTTTCTGCAACCATCTCCATCAAAGTTTCCTTAGCCCTCTCAAAAGCCTCATCCTCCTCAGAATGACGACCAACTTTTCTGTGAGGAACAACTCCCCTACTACTTCCTGAAGCACTTCGTCCCGAGCTAGGAATCAACTGAACAACATTTGCCCATTCTCGACCGGAGCCTGGGTCAGTTGAATAGTTTGACTCACATTGGTGGTCATTACAGCTTGCATCTGTTCTCTCAAGGTACCCTTCAACCGATCTGAGTTCAATAAGGCATCCACAAAGGCATTCATATCAAAAGCAGGCACTTCTGCAAGTCTGTCTTGAGCCATGCCTGTTCCGTTCGCTTCTTGTAATAATAACTGACTGTCAACTGGTAGAGAAGGTAATTATCCCCCAAATTCTTGCTCTGATTCTGAATCTGAACCGACCCCAATTTCTTCTGGGGTTACTGGTTCTGACTGAACTGGTTGAACTGATTGATTGGACTCTGATTCAATGTGCACTAACCATTTTGAAGTTCGACTCCAAACTGCACGATCAGCATAGGGTTAGTATCATGGATGGATGTCATGATTCTAGACACGGCGCTCTAAGTGAAGTGTGTTGGATATGCCCTAGTCTCGAGGCATTGGTCCTTGTAATTGTATTATACATTTATTGGATTTATGTATTATACTTGTTTGTGTTATTAATAAAGGCATTAATTCAT
Organism: Euphorbia tirucalli; assembly: GCA_039660915.1. Taxonomy (NCBI): domain Eukaryota; kingdom Viridiplantae; phylum Streptophyta; class Magnoliopsida; order Malpighiales; family Euphorbiaceae; genus Euphorbia; species Euphorbia tirucalli. The sequence continues at coordinate 53,554,658 of CM077639.1, read as the reverse complement.
TTATTATATATATCTCGTGCATTATGTTAAATGAAGTATCCAATGGACATATCCATATCCATGATGACAAGTGTCATGCACTTGGCAGTAAGACCATGGATAGGGTAAATGATATGGCCATAAATAGATCCATAGTCTGTTCCAGTCATGGCAATGAGTGGAACTAGAGACTATCATTAACCTGGTTGTATGTCGGTGTCTTACCGGTCATTGGACATGGGATGTCAACCAACTTAATGGGTACATGTAAAAAGGGCATGGTACTAGATAGATCCACTAAACGAGAAATCCACATGGTATAGTATCACAAGTGATTCTCTATAGTACTTGTATGGATCCTTTGACCTGACCATATGACGGTGTTGCATGTGAGGTCGCATACTTGGGGGGGTACGCCTAAAGGGCCTGTAATAGGGTGCCAAGTATAGGTACTTTCAGGTATGTCACTTAGCATGGCAATGCTATGGATATGCAGAAGGGATTTGTCACTCAGTAGTCCACTGAGAAGATATCACCGGCCTTTTGATGAATGTGACTGATAAGAGTGTGGCCACACCCAAACAAGTTGGAACTTGTTTGTGAGCTTCAGTACATTTAGGATCAAGTTAATGTCTAGACACAAAAGAGGGTGATCAATCCATGCCTGTGTTGGACACCGATATCAATGACATGGGACGTACAAGTTCAAACTACAGGGTTATGATAACAGTTAGACTGCCATCTCCATCTTAATTGGGGGCTGCAGTGGCTTGCTAGAGCCCAACTACAGTCTGTGGGCCATAGGCCCACTGCCAACATAAAGATGGGCCTACGGGATCATACACACTGAGCGACTGAACACTGACTTAAGGAAGCACATGTATACTTGGAGTATACACTCTGGAGAGAGAGGAATATATTAATTATATTATAAAGATCAATTGGATTGATCATAATAATAAAATTAATATTTGATAGGCTCACTCATAATTAATTGGATTAATTATGTTACTATTTCCTAGGTGGAAATAGTCATATGTATAGGTTTACATATGAATTTATTTTGTGAAGATCTAATTTTAATTTGATGGATTAAATTAATTAGTAAAACCAATTTTAATTTAAATGTAAATAATATGTTACTTGGTGTAATATATTAAATACATGGGTAAATTAAAGTTGGGCTTGAAATTAATTTAAACCAGACTAATTAAAATAGGTTTGGGCCTGAAATAAAAGATGGAAGCCCACACAGATGAAGGAGCTAGTTTGGGCCGAAATTCTCCTTGAAAATTTCGGCCACCTAGGGTTTAATTACCCTAGGAATTTCGGCCAAGGGTAACCAACACACACTAGCCGAAATTCCCAAGCCTCCATCCCCAAAGCTTCGTGTTTTCCAACGCTAGCACGGGTGGTGTTCGTTAGGCGTTCGTGTACGTGAACGAGGAGGGATTCTAGATTGATTTCTGCGGTCTGCATCCATCTCTTAAAAAGATATTCTGGGTAAGAGATTTATCTCTTTTGATTAAATTTTTATTTTTCCAATTTCCATCTCAATTGCTCCTGGGCACGGATTTGAGGAAATCATCGCGTTATTCCGCTTTAATCGGGTGATTTCCGGTGACAAATCCCAACAGTGGTATCATAGCGGGCTTTTAATCCGTGGAAATTGTTAAAATTGGTTGAATCCCATGTTTTAAAATTTGAGATTTTTTATTGGGGTTCTTGGTTTGGGTTTAAGATTTTTCCCATTTGATTTTTGTGCAATTGAAATTGAATATGCATATAGGTTTATGTTTGTTTAATTTAAATTGCATGTTTGGAATTCTTGGTGAATTTCTTGTTATGGATCCCATATTTTTTTTATTTAATTTTCTGTTTTATAAAAAAAAAAAAAATCTGGCTATTTCCAGCGTGTAGGGCTGCCGGCGGCGGAATCGCCGCCGTCGGCCGCCGCACGCGGCCGGAACAGCGGTAGCAGCCACCACTGCCGGTGCAGCGGACTGCCGCTGGGTAGTGGCGGCTGCGCTGCTAATGCTAGGGCAACTAGGTTGCCCTAGCCGCAGCGGGCCGGGCCCAGTGTTTTTGGACTTGGCAGGTTTTTTGTGCCTGGGGCCCAGTTTTGAAATTTTAATTGGTTTTAAAATTCATGTGTTTGAATTTATGTAATTTAAATGCATATGGTTTCTTGAATGAAATTTAATTTTATTCTTGTGATATTAATTTTGAAAATTAATATGGTTAATTGAAATTAGTTCAGGTAATTTTGACACAATTACTTGGACGGCTGAATTGGACCCATGGTTTCCCAATTCCAGTGGGAGCAGTTGGACTGCCTGGGCTGAAGGCCCAAAGCCTGTTAAGGGTTAGAACCATGGTGGGCCAAAATTGGCGATTTCAAAATAATGGCTTGGACATAATTGAAATGGGCCTAAATCATGCATTGTAACATGCCTATGGATTATATGTATTGGATGCATATGGGTGATTGAATATTTTGTATGATTGGATGCTATTGGGCCTTATTCAAGATGGGTTGTATTTTCTTTTTGGGTAAATACGGCCTGCGCGTCGTTTTTCTTTTAATGTAATTTTATTTTATTTACTTATTATAAAATTTGTAAAAGAAGAAGCCCATGGAGTGGCGAGCCCAAGTGGAGGTGCAAGCCCAGAAGGAAGAAGATGGAGGCCCACCTGATATTGGATTCTAGTATAGGTTTACTAGAATAATATTAGGTTGTAATATAGGCCCATAGCAGTCCATTTTACTTATTTATTTAATTATGCTTTATGTTCATTTGCATGTATGAATGTATGATCCAATAGCAGTTTCACCCGCCTTATGTATGTAAGTCGTTATTAATTGAATCTAATAACCAAATGGAAACTACTAAGTCGCTTAAAAGTGCTTCCCTCATTCAAAACCAGCTCAAAGTGGGGATATGCCAGTTGTAGACCGTGCGCTCGCAGGATACACTGGAGTATCGTCATTTTATATTGGGTTAGGGTATGGGATACTCTAACACTTGAATGGAGGTTTTGACTTAGCATGGGTAGTAGGATTCTCTTGGTCCTAAGCACAGACGGGTAAGTGCCAACAAGCCCATCAAACCGAGAGTCTCTAGGTTGGGATTGGACTACGTTTCTACCTAAATAGTTAGGTTATAGTTGTACCAGGCCCTCGTCTGGCTATATCTTAATGAAATATGGATCTCGGCCCATAAGCACAACAACTCGGTTTAATTAATAACTTGATTCATTATTAATTATGTATGGGAATAACAAAGTAAAGTCCTTTATTAACACTCTAAAATATTTTTCTGTGTAGAAACTCTAAATGGCAAATAACAACTCATTATCACTACGATCAATTCTTGAAAGGGACAAGCTTTCTGGTCCTAACTTTTTGGACTGGTCTAGGAACTTGAGAATAGTTCTAAGACAAGAGTCTAAAGTGTATGTACTGGAGAGGCCTGTACCGGCTGTGCCTCAGGGACGTAATCCACCGGCTGCCCAGCTGAAGGAATACGAGGTGCATGTCAAGGACAATAGGGATGTGACATGCCTAATGTTGGCTTGTATGGTTCCCGAACTGCAAAAACAGTTTATGGACCATCAAGCCTTCGCTATGATAACAACTCTTAACGAGATATTTCAGGAGCAAGCTCGTTAGGAAAGGTACCTGACCAACAAGGCATTCCACTCCTATAAGATGGGGGCTGGGCATCTATGAGCGCACACGTGCTCAAGATGAAGGGCTATTTGGACACATTGGCCCGTCTCGGATCGTCCATCTCTCAAGAGTTGGCGGTGGACACAATCCTTGCATCCTTACCGGATTCTTACGATCAGTTCATCCTGAACTACAACATGTAAGGGATGAACCGTACTATTGGTGAGCTGCATGGGATGCTTAAGCTTATTGAACAGTCGGTCAAGAAGAGTCCGTTGGTGCTGCTGATCAACAAGGGGAACCCTCGTCTTGCCAAGGGCAAGGCCAAGGCCAAGAAGGCCAAGGCTAAGAAGGCCAAGGCCCAGTCCAAGGCCCAGCAGAAGGCAGCTCCTGAGGATGTCTGTTTCGGGTGTAGGCAGGTAGGCCATTGGAAGAGATCGTGTCCCAAGCTGATGGGAGAGCAGAGAAGGGGCCAAGGTGCGTCCTCTTCAGGTATTTATGTTATAAACATTAACCTTACTGTTTCAACATCCTGGGTATTGGATACTGGATGTGGTTCTCACATTTGTTGCAATGTGCAGGGACTTAAGAACAGAAGGTCACTGGGGTCGGGAGAGGTGGACTTGCGGGTTGGAAATGGAGCAAGGGTTGCTGCCATAGAGATCGGTGAATATCACCTTGTGATGCCTAGTGGATTGGTTTTGATTTTAGAACATTGTTACTTTGTACCTGCCATGTGCAGGAATATTATTTCGGTATCAATGTTGGATATTTCTGGATTTCATTTTACTATTTCAAATGGTAGAATTTCTTTATCTAGAGAGGGATTATTTTATGGAGATGCTCTATTAAATAATGGCCTATATTTCGTAGACTTAAATGAAACCAATCATGTCTATAACATAAACACTAAAAGGGTTAAGCCCAACGAACTTAAACCTGTCTACCTATGGCATTGTCATCTTGGCCATATAAACGAGAAGCGCATAGCTAGGCTTCACAAAGCTAGAGTCTTAGGGTCATTTGACTTGGAGTCAATTGATATATGCGAGTCATGTTTACGAGGCAAGATGACTAAGGCGCCTTTTAGCAAGAAAGCTGAAAGGGCCACTGGCTTATTAGACCTAATACATTCAAATGTATGTGAACCCATGAGCGCAGAGACCAGAGGTGGACATCTGTATTTTGTCACATTCACGGATGATTTCAGCAGATATGGATATGTCTATCTGATGAAACATAAATCTGAGACCCTTGATAGGTTCAAGGAATTTACGAACGAAGTACATAACCAGTTAGGCAGGAATATCAAAACCCTTCGGTCAGACCGAGGAGGTGAGTATATGAGCCTAGAGTTTGACTCATACTTGAGAGAGCATGGAATAGTTCCAGAGCTCACTCCTCTCGGAAAACCACAATGGAATAGGGTGTCCGAACGGAGGAATAGGACCCTGTTGGACATGGTCCAGTCAATGATGAATCAAGCCTCTCTCCCAATTAGTTTCTGGGGACACGCCCTCGAGACAGCAGCTCTCATCTTAAATAATACTCAGACTAAGGCAGTGGAAAAGACCCCATATCAGATATGGACGGGCAGGGAGCCCAATGTGTCTTTTCTACGGATTTGAGGATGCGAAGCACGTGTCAAGAGATTGACTAGTAGCAAGCTGGAACCCAAAACCGATAAATGCCTGTTTGTGGGCTACCCTAGGGAAACCAAAGGGTATTACTTCTACAACCCCACCGAGAACAAGGTGTTCGTGGCAAGGAAGGGGGTCTTTCTAGAAAAGGAGTTCCTTTCCAAGAAAGATAGTGGGAGCAATGTTGAACTCAGGGAAGTTCAAGGTCCACAAGCTCCTGAAGAGGATAACTCGGAGGCCCAGGTGGAGCTCCCACAGGAGGAAGCACCGACCCAAGCCACACAAGGACCTAGAAGGTCTAGTAGGGATAGTCGGGAACCAGAGAGGTATGGTTTCCTGGTCATCGATGATCAAACTCTTCTCATCTGGGATGAGGAAGAACCCAAAACCTACCAGGAGGCTATGGCAAGCTCGCAGTCTGCAAATTGGCGTAAAGCCATGGAGGCAGAGATGCAATCTAAGAATGATAACCAGGTTTGGAACTTGGTTGATCCACCTCCGGGTGCTAAGGTAATAGGTTACAAGTGGTGCTACAAGCTAAAAGCCGATAATACCTTCAAGGGGCGTCTGGTTGCGAAAGGTTTCAGACAAGTCCATGGAATAGACTATGATGAGACTTTCTCACCAGTAGCCATGCTCAAATCCATCAGGATCTTACTAGCCATAGCCGCATGGTATGACTATGAGGTCTGGCAAATGGATGTCAAAACCGCTTTCCTTAATGGAAAGCTACTCGAGGATGTGTACATGACACAACCTGAGGGTTTTGTCGATCCAGAGTATCCAGGAAGGGTATGCAAGCTTCAAAGGTCCATTTATGGACTGAAGCAAGCATCCCAAAGTTGGAATCTTAGATTCAATGAAGCTATAAAGGAATATGGCTTCATAAAGAATCAAGATGAGCCTTGTGTGTATAAGAGGACTAGTGGGAGCATTGTCACATTTTTGGTACTTTATGTAGATGACATCCTACTCATTGGAAGCGACATACCTACACTACAAGGGGTAAAGCAGTGGCTGAGTAAGTGCTTCGCAATGAAGGACTTAGGGGAAGCTGAGATGATCCTAGGGATCAGGATCTACAGGGATAGATCAAATCAGCTTCTGGGCCTAAGTCAGGCCTCATACATAGACAAAGTTGTGAAAAGGTTCAGCATGGACCGGGCTAAGAAAGGTTTCTTGCCAATGGGTCATGGGCTGAAGCTTAGTAAGAAGAACTGTCCTAAGACTAGGGAGGACAGGGAGAACATGAAATTGGTTCCATATGCTTCGGCTATAGGATCAATTATGTACTCCATGCTATGTACGAGACCTGATGTCACCTTTGCACTAAGTATGACGAGCCGGTACCAGCAGGATCCCGGGGAGGATCACTAGAAGGCTGTCAAGGCAATCCTCAAGTACCTTAACCGGATTAAGGATAGCTTCTTAGTGTATGATGGTCAGGAAGTGCTATTAGTTACTGGGTACACTAATGCAAGCTTCCAGATCGACCAAGATGAGTACCAGTCATAGTCTGGGCATGTATTTTTGCTAAATGGTGGTGCTATAAGCTGGAGGAGCTCAAAGTAGACAACCATCGTGGACTTTACAACAGAAGCTGAGTACATCGCGGCGTATGATGCAGCTAAGGAAGTTGTGTTGATGAGGAAGTTTATCACTAAGTTAGGAGTAGTACCAACCATCCAGGACCCAGTTGATATCTTCTGTGACAAAAATGGGGCCATTGCACAAGCTAAGGAGCCCCGGTCACACAAGAACATAAAGCACGTGCTCAGAAAGTTTCACCTCATACGAGAGATCGCGGGGAGAGGTGACATTGCATTGCATAGAGTGGACACTGAGGATAATGTCGCAGATCCTTTGACCAAGGTGCTAGCCCAACCTAAGCACAAGGGTCATACTAGATCTATAGGGATTAGACCCATGCCTAATTGGAACTAGTGCAAGTGGGAGATTGTTGGATATGCCCTAGTCCCGAGGCATTGGTCCTTGTATTTGCATTATACATTTATTAGATTTATGTATTATACACATTTGTGTTATTAATAAAGGCATTAATTCATTTATTATATATATCTTGTGCATTATATTAAATGAAGTATCCAATGGACATATCCACATCCATGATGACAAGTGTCATGCACTTGGCAGTAAGACCATGGATAGTGTAAACGATATGACCATAAATAGATCCGTAGTCTGTTCCAGTCATGGGAATGAGTGGAACTAGAGACTATCATTAACCTGGTTGTATGGCAGTGTCTTACCGGTCATTAGACATGGGATGTCAACCAAGTTAATGGGTACATGTAAAAAGGGCATGGTATTGGATAGATCCACTAAACGAGAAATCCACATGGTATAATATCACAAGTGATTCCATGTAGTACTTGTATGGATCCTTTGACCTGACCATATGATGGTGTTGTATATGAGGTTGCATACTTAGAGGTATGCCTAAAGGGCCTGTAATAGAGTGCCAAGTATAGGTACTTTCGGGTATGTCACTTAGCATGGCAATGCTATGGATATGCAGAAGGGATTTGTCACTCAGTAGTCCACTGAGAAGATATCACCAGGCTCTTGATGAATGTGACTGATAAGAGTGTGGCCACACCCAAACAAGTTGGAACTTATTTGTGAGCTTCAGTACATTCGGGATCAAGTTAATGTCCAGACACAAAAGAGGGTGATCAATCCATGCCTCTGTGTTGGACACCGATATCAATGACATGGGATGTACAAGTTTAAACTACAGGGTTATGATGATAGTTAGACTACCATCTCCATCTTAATTGGGGGCTGTAGTGGCTTGCTAGAGCCCAACTGTAGTCTGTGGGCCACAGGCCCACTGCCAACATAAAGATGGGCCCACGGGATCGTACACACTGAGCGACTGAACACTGACTTAAGGAAGCACATGTATACTTGGAGTATACACTCTAGAGAGAGAGGAATATATTAATTATATTATAAAGATCAATTGGATTGATCATAATAATAAAATTAATATTGATAGGCTCACTCAGAATTAATTGGATTAATTATGAGATTATTTCCTGGGTGGAAATATTCATATGTATAGGTTTACATATGAATTTATTTTGTGCAGATCTAATTTTAATTTCATGGATTAAATTAATTAGTCAAACCAATTTTAATTTAAATGTAAATAATATGTTACTTGGTATAATATATTAAATACATGGGTAAATTAAAGTTGGGCTTGAAATTAATTTAAACCAAACTAATTAAAATAGGTTTGGGCCTGAAATAAAAGATGGAAGCCCACACAGATGAAGGAGCTAGTTTGGGCCGAAATTCTCCTTGAGAATTTCAGCCACCTAGGTTTAATTACCCTAGGAATTTCGGCCAAGGGTAACCAACACACACTAGCCGAAATTCCTAAGCCTCCCTCTCCAAAGCTTCATGTTTTCCGACGCTAGCACGGGTGGTGTTCGTTAGGCATTCGTGTATGTGAACGAGGAGGGATTCTAAACTGATTCCTATGGTCTACATCCATCTCTTAAAGAGATATTCCAGGTAAGAGATTTATCTCTTTTGATTAAATTTTTGTTTTTCCAATTTCCATCTCAATTGCTCCTTGGCACGGATTTGAGGAAATCATCGCGTTCTTCTGCTTTAATCGGGTGATTTCTGGTGACAAATCCCAACAATGTGTATGGTATGGTTGTGAAATAATCATGGTTGAATGATGTCAGATGGATGAAAATTGCAATGAGGATGACTTTCTTTTTCATATTCTTTATTTCTGATGTCCTACGAATACCCAATGCCATGCTAAAGACAATGCGAGATGGTCGCGTGTGAGCCATCACACGGATAGAGTTTTAACGCTTTTGGGGCACCTAGTGAATGTCATGGGATAGTCACATGTGTACTGACACATGGACAGAGTTTCAACACTTTTCAGGTCAATCAGGTGATATGAAATGGTCACATGGGGGCTGCCCCACAGATAAAGTTTTGACGCTTTTAGGGCATCCAACATGAAATGATGTTACAAACAAGTCACGCGTGAGTCGATACATGGATAGAGATATGGCATTCATGGAACACCTTATATGATTTAGTAATGTTGTGAAATGTCCTTATACGTGTAGTAATCCAGTACTTGTGGAGTACCTCAAATGATTCAATAATGTCATGGGACAATCCGATGTGGATCGCGACACACAAACAAGACTCCGGCATCACCATGATACCAACGATGAAAGGGCATGATGACGTGTGACCCACCACATGGACATAGACCTAAGACCATTGTGGTCCTCTAGTGAATGAAATGGTCTAGTGAAATGGCCAAGTGTAATCCGATGCATGGGCATAATACAGGTAGTTTTGGGACACCCGATATGAAATGAAATGAACATGATGGGCATTCTTAGAATGTCTTATATTAAGTGTAATGAAATGGTATGAATGTCCATGTCACATGAAATGCAAATGGTTGCACAAAGATATGGTTAGTATGCATGGCACACGGAATGATGTCATGTATGTTTTGTGGAAATGTTAACACACAAGATGAAAATGTATATGGCACATAAATAAAATGTCGTGGCTGCATGAAGATGTGGTTAGCATCAATGTCATACATATGTTTATGTCTTGAAAATGGCTACACGAAAAAGTGGTTAGAATGGCACACGAATGATCATTCATGCTTGATGTTTAGTGAAAAGGTTAAATAAAACCATCACAAAACAAATGTTAGCACACGCAACAATATGCTCACCCTTCCAACCTTATTCCTCCTTTCGATTAGCACACATTCTTCCTAGGTGTTGGGTCTCTTTGTTACCAACCGGGGATACCAAAGGCATACTCTCAATGTCCAATTTCATATTTATGTTTTGGTAATCCTAAGGGGAAATTACTAGGTCATTAAATGTGGGCCAAAGTCAAACCAAAGGTCATACAGGTCCCATAGCGAAAATACACTCCTCAATATAAAACATGTGAGGTTCATGTTGTGCTATGAGTGGTTTACTCCGTTACGTGCCTCCAATCCTAGTGGAAGAGGTAGGTCACCTTCTAAAGCAAACCGGGCTTATCAGTGAGTTTGAGGGGTTGAGAAGAAGAAAATGTCATGCTATGCAGTTGTGAGTAAAATATGGTATTATGAACTAATAAAATGACTTCAAGCAAGGTTATATTTCAGTAGTTGCCTAAGTGCCTTAAGTTAAAAAAAAAAAACATTTTAAGAAACCTTTTTTCCCAAGCGGAGTTGCCACTGTGAGTGGACATCCTTAAAGTCGAAAGCAGACCAGGGAGGTTTTGACAAAGGTGTTGAGTTTGTTTCAATGGGAAAACGGGTTTGATGATTTTGTTTAAAAAAACCAGTTGATATGATTGAAGAATGCCTTTTGTAGGGAACATCATTTAGAATATGTGTTTTGGGAAAACTGGTTTTATATTTTAGAAAACCCCGTTTTATTAACTTAAAGACCTTGAAATCCAAATTTCGAGATCAGTGATGGAGTCACCACCCAGATCAGCTCATCCGGGAAATTTCGGTATAGCTCCCTACCAAGTGTAGACTGCCATACCTGATCCAGAGATTCAGGGTTCGGGTAATTTACCTATTCAACCTCAAGCTTGCTTTCATTTAACAGTTCATACCACCATATTATACTCACTTATTCTCTACTTATTTTATCTTTTAATGTTAGCCCGTGCTTATTCAAATGGCATAAATAAATAGCATAAAATTAAAGGGCAGAAAAGTAAAGAATACATCCAAACCAAACAAAAGGATAGAGGCCACTTATTACAAACCAAAAAGATAAAAACTCTCATCCTCACCTTACAACCGCCTAGATACATGAAAATCTACAAAAAGTACAATCGCCTAGAATACATGATTTGATCTATTAAATACATCCAAAATAAAAAAATAAAAGAAAAATAAAAGCTGCAAAACAGACGATTAACACAATTATATCAGAAACACACATAGGACTCACAGCAGGACAGAATGGGGAGTCTCAGGAAATAGGGGCATACATTTAGGGGGTAACCGAGAAGTCCGAGCGACTTACTCGATTAGACCTGGAAAACTGTTTGAGAAATGCCCTGTAAGTTTTTTGTGCTTGAAAACAATTTTGGAGAACAGTTCAGCTCAATTACATGTAAATTTCTCATTTTCAGTTTGTCGGTTATCCTGAAACTTGGGGTTCCGTTCATGGGTTTTTCCTATCTCAAACATCCATCTAAGGTCTAAAATAGTAAACACATAAAAAATAGTTTGAACCCAAAGACAGTGTCACACAATGACGTCTGTGGGAGTCGTCCCGAGATTCTGCCTCCTTTTTGCAATTATAGCCGTGCGGCTGTAGTTTCCAGAACCCGAATTGGTTTTCTTTCTTTTCGTAAATCACTGTTTTAACTCGTTTTGATGATTTCTAAGGATTTGGGGAATCTAGGTGTCAGCTAAAGCTAAACCGTGGATCCGATTCGGATCTAACAACCCCGGATTCCGAAAATCAAATCTCACATCAACGTTATTGGAAATCCAAAAACCTCAATTTTGAATATAACAGACGTGGTTTGACCGAATTAATTCATAATAGAACAACCAAAATAGGAAACTGACTCTATTCGGCTGTTTTAGGGCATTTTGGGTTTCTGCCCAGAAGAACATAGCTGTGTGGCTCTGTTCTAAAGGATTATGGCCGCATGGCTATAATCAAATAGATAGTTTCCGGATTTCACAAAACTTAAACAAAAACACAGCACAAAGCAATCAATCAAGAGTTTAAGGCCTCTCAGAGTTTACCTTTATTGTGTTCCAGCGTATTTGACGACCAAAAGTGGATTTGAATGTCAGAATGTGCCTAGAATCCCACAAACATCTTGAAACTTCGAACATAAAACTTAAATCGATCCGAATGAAACCCGAAATCAGTCGAATGAATGTGACACACCCAGAAAACCTTGTTCTATGTGTTTCTTGAGTGTTTTCTCTTTGTTTCTTATATTTTCCTTTGGTTCTATTTTATTTTTCTCTCTTTCTCTTTTTTTCTCTCTTTTTCTCTCTTCAGAACGATTTCTCCTCTATTCTGTGTTGTCCTTTTCTTCTGTTGTGTTTTCTCTCCCCATTCTGGTGCCTAACCCTAGAGTATATCACTTTAATTCCTTTAATTTAGGAATTAAAACCACTGTCAAAGATTATGGTTGGTTTATTTAGGAAGTAACCCAGTCAACCGTTAGAGCCATGCGGCTGTAATGTTATAGGTGTTCGGCTCTGACGTTATAGCCACGCAGCTGTAGTTTCACAAGAATCTAACCAGAGTTAACAAGGCTTTTCCTAAATCCTATATTCATATCTAAGGTTTCCTATCACTCGAAGGATATTTCTCGGGGTTTCGAATCAAGGACCGTTTTGTTTTTGGAGCATTTGAGACATTCCAGGCAACATTCCACTCGTTTTCAAATCTGATTCACGTTAGTCTGTCTTAATAGGTAATATAGCATCACAGAGGTGGGGAAAACCCATACTCACACCAGTCTTAATCTAAAAAATCATCGCATTTATTGGTGGAGCAACGATACTTGAATTGTTCTGATGTCTACGTAGAGCCAAAAGTTCCATGATCGGGCGGTCATTCGGATGCATTCTCTCCTCAGGTAACCGAGCTTGTCTTTGCTCTTCCATCTCCATAGCTTATCTTCGTTCCTCACGTCTCTGCTTTCGATTCCTATGACAAATTTTCTCAATTTTAGGGTTAATAGGTAAAGGAATAATATCACTACTTCTTAGAATACACAACCAGCCAAAATAAAAACAAAGAAAAAATTAGATCAACAAAAACCTTTTAATCTAATATTGGATAAACTAGTCCCTTGCAATAACGCCAAAAACTTGATGCGTATTAAAATACACACACTATAGAGCAAGTGCACTCAGTCGCTTAAGTAATACAGAGTAAATAGAATATTGATCCCATGAGGACTAATCATGCAATCACTAAATGTAATCGGGTTATTTATCAAACTAGGTTAGATATTATAATTAATGATGTTTTATTCTTATTCTAATTCCAAGATTAACACTAAAGGAAGCAATTAATTATAATGACAGAAAATTGATAGGAGAGATTCGATAGCAAGGCTAACTAAGGCATTCTGTTTCATTTAAGACTAATTCTAGTAATTCTTAAAGTCATACAACTAACTTAATTAGATTCCAAAGACGGCGATTTCCACAAATAATCGATACCGATTAGGGCTATCAATTCTAATTCTTAACCAAAACACTTAAACCTCTCAGTTTTAACCAATGAAGTACGAAAGCATTAAGTTCTAGAAATCCTAACACAAACTAGTGAGCCACAAAAACAATGGTCATGCAATCATTATGTTATGTAGTTCCGTTAATTTAGTCATTTGGTCAATTATAAATCAACTAAAGGCATTGAAATTGTTGGTTACACATTCAAGACATTAAGCAAATATAACACAATCGATGAAAAATAATACGAGTTAAATTGTATTAAACTAAACAGTAATTACATAGAATTTATGTTAAGATCTTAGCTATGGTGAATTTAGCTCATAACTACACTAAAAACAACCAAGAAAATTAAAGAAAACATAATGGAGTAAAAGTTCAGAATAAAACTAGAGAATCGAGATGTTCAATGGAGATTCAAGATGTTCGAACCGTTGGTGAAGATCGAAAGAAAAGTTCTCTTGAAAACCTAGCCTCTTCTTTCACTGCTCCAAAGTTCACATCGTTTCCTCCTAAGGAAGAAAATAAAAAAAAAAAAAAGAAAAAAGTATATCCAAACGTAAAATAAAAACTAATAATAATGCACTAAAAATTGTTGACTTCTTCCTATTAAACTAAAACTAAAAAGGAGATCTAAAATAATCCAATTCTAAAAAGGAAAACAAATTAATCAATCTTATTAGGAATAGGAATGGTACAAAAATAATAGAAAACCATAATGAAAATTTTTTTACTCCTTCTTAAGTAAAACCCGCAACTCCCAAAGGGCCCATCAATAAAGCTGGTCCAAAAAGCAATTTCATCTCTAAAACTTCAAAATCAGCACCCCACAAGGCAGGGTCATGCCTTAAGACTACTCCTGCCTTGATCTAAGCTAATTTTGCTCCATTGTCATGCACTTTTTGCTTCTTTTTCATCTTCAAGGTCCTAACACGGAAAAAAAAAAGCATAAAGGAAGTAAAATCCACCTAAAATAAAGTAAAAAAAATTCAATTATAGCTCATAAACTAATGCAATATAAGCGTATAAAATACACTAATCATCAGGCTAAAACAAGTTAACCCTATTTGGATTTGTAGTGATTTTATCTTTTACTTTATTTGCTAAATCGTAAAAGTGGATATTCCATTTAATGTTTTGAGTCCTAATAACCCATCCTCCTCTCTTTAAAACAAGGGACACTTTTGGTTCTACAGTTTTGTGGGGTCATTTTCTCATGAAGAGGTAATAAGCAGATTTCTCATTTTTTAATCATTCAACCATATCATTTGAACTTATTTGCAAGCTTAAGGTTTTTTCTTAGCTTAATTGGAGTGATAGATTTTTTACAGCAGTATAGAATGAGTTTGCTGATTGTTTTATTTTTTGATGAGCTTTAGTTTAAAATTTGCATTAGTGGATACTTACTGTATAATCTATAAATGTCTTTAATGTGTTTATCTTAATCATGCATAATGATATTTTTTGGAATTTAATTTGCAATATATATAGGTGATTTTTTTTTTTTTTTTGGTATTTTCATGTCTATAAATGTGTTTATCATATTTTCTGGGATTTAATTTGTAGTATATATAAGAATTTTTTTTTTTTATTCATGTTTCTTTGAAGTTAATGGATGTACTCGAGGTTAAATGAGGATAGGTTGATTTCTAGCGGATATGTTGCTCAATTGGAAACTACTTTAGATAGTGCAGATTGTCGTAGCTTACAGATTGTCATTCTTTATATTGCTCTTAAATGTTTTGGACTGTCAAATTGTATTGAACTAACATTTCATCAAAACAATGTATTATTTTTATTATTTTTAGCAAATTGGGTGCACAACCAAAACTGTGGGTTGAAAAAAAGAAAAGAAAAGATACAACTAGTGGTATTAGACTCAAATTTGAACTGTGTAGATTGTTTTCATGGCTTACAAATTGTTATTCTTTATGTTGCTTTTAGATTTATAGAGTATGTAAATGGACAATTTTTGCCAATGCAATATGTTATTGTTGTTTGAATATGTTATTTATCTTATATTTACATACATACACCTTGTGTCTATACTTATATATAGAAATCTCAATTGCTAAATAAGATTATATTCTTTTAGGACCATATGATGGCCTACATCAGGAGAAAGAAGAAAATTTAAGTAATAGATGACAATAAAATTTTCTTAAAGGCTGCAGCTGGAATGAGAAGTGATAGGGTGTATGGTCTTGGACTAGTGGGCCATGAATATTGTCACATGCATAAACTCCTTTCCAATTGTGATGTGCGGCACTAACAATACAACCTCCCAAATGTGTTGCTAGTTAGCCTTTCCAAATGCTAAGCAAGTAAGCTAGCAAAGACTAAAGCAAGTGATAAGTAAGAATTAGGTGCAAGGATACAAATAAAGGGAGCTTTTATTAATGTAAGGCAACTTTAGCCTCGCACTTAGGCGGTGCGTAACATTCACTCCCATTAAATTGGGCAATGTCCTCATTGCCACTTGATTATACTTCTCGAGTAATCATCCTTGTCCCTCGCCATCTTAGTGCTTCAATGTAGGTCCCCTTAGTGTGTAGTAATCGGTCCTCAAGCCATCATCGATGAGCCTTCCCACTCTTTGCCATCTTCCCAAACTTTTAGCTTATAGGTCTTGCTTCATCCTAGGCTTGTGTTATACTCTTCCTCTCAGTGGAACTTTATTCAGCACCTTTAATGGCTTCACGTCACTGGACCCCTCTAAGATGTTAATATTTTCCTTAGGCATCACTTGAAAAAACCACTTGTCTAGTCTGTCCTTCTTATCCATAAGGAATGAAGGCTCTTCCTTCTTCAAGCCCTTAATTACTTTCATTGACAAAATTCACTTTGCCTTTGATAGGCCTCTCGAGCCAATGGCACCATGCTCATATTACCCTTTTCCAAGATACACATAGTGTTGGAGAAGGGAATATGAACGGCTTGCACACTATCCATAAACTCCATACCAGGTACTATCTGATAGTCATCTATAGTCGCAACTGAAAAATCTATAAGGCCAATCCACATACCTAAGTTCACTCGAACTTCTTTAGCTATGCCATAAATTGCCTTTGGATCAGAGTTAACAGCTTTCATCCAACCGTACTCCGTAGTGTAGCTAATGCCTTACCTTTTGGCCTCCTTTACTTTTAGGAAGTTTTTACTTGATCCTATATTCACCAATGCTTTCACTGTATGGCTTCCCAGCTTGGCTACCATGAGCAATCGATATTTCCTCTCAGTCTTAGGTATTCCCATATTGGCCTTGATAGCATTCAATATCTACATGGATCCTATCCTTAACTCTCACTCTTCTTCTTCCTCTTAATGCTCCCTTTCTTAGATTAAGGTGGATAGCTTCGACTTCTTCGAGCAAAACCTTTCTTTGTGTGGCCCATCACAAAAGAAACATTTGATTTGTCGACCCTTACTCTTATCATATTTCCCCTTAGGTGGCCTCCAATCTTTTGGCTTATAAGTGTTACCCTTGGCACTACTATCTCCCTCACTCTTGTGCTTGTCACCTTGGTCTTGTTTAAACTTAAGCTTCTCGTACTTATGGAACTCGATCAAAGAATTATCAATGGCGATCACAGTGGAGAAATTAGTAGCATTTCCCCATTGAACTTCTAACCTTGCTCATGGTTGAAGTCCCTTTAAGGAGACATAAAATGCCCTCTTCTGAAGGATACCTAGGAAGCTCCAAAAGAATTTCGAAAAATTCCTTAGTATACTCATGAATGCTTCCCCTTAGATGCCTTAATTTAGCCATCTTCTCTAATTTGTTAGCCTCATAGGAGAATTAGGCATTAAGCTCCTACTTAAATTCATCCCATGTGCCAATGATGTAAGTACCAATCTTGATATCTAGGTCCTTTGTTCTCCACCATACTGCGGCAGTGTCTCTAAGATAAAGTGACACGATGTCCATCATTTGGGCATTGTTTACTATGGCATGTGCCTTAAAATACTTTTCAAAACTCCAAAGGAAGTTATTGATCCCTTTTGAGTCCCTCGACCCACTGTATGCCTTCAATTTTGGAACATCTAATCATTAAGGACTAGAATAACCCAAAGAAGTTGCCACATTTCTAATGGCCTTCTTACAAAGTACTAAATCTTTCTTTATGCGTACAAGCTCTCCTTTCGTAGGGATTAACTCAGCAAGAACCCTCTCCAATTTTTACCTAAGTGATAACATCTCAACTCGAAAGACACCCTCCAAAGTTTTCACGTAGTCCTCCCCATCTATAGAGACCTTTTCAAAGTGTAGGGAATTTTCACGGGGAAAAACACGCGCAATTGAAAATAGTGATTAACATTTTCCCTCAATTCCATGATTCCAAGACCTATGATATTGATAGAATCAAAGAAAGAAGAAGAGAATAATTAAACTCTCACTTAAACGTCTCCTCTAGAGACTGCTAAAGATTACAGATATGAATACCAGAAACTCTACATAACCACGTACACGAACAGCTCTAGAACCGGACTCGTGCTAGCGAATGGAGACGAACGGAACTCAAATGCACCATAAAGAAATTCGGCTCCCTCTATTTCTCTAGTGTTGGCCGAAATCCACAAGGTGGCTAGGGTTAGGAGAAATTGACTTAAGGCTCCGTTTTATACTCCTTGTATAATTAGGTTTTAAATTAACTTTAGGTTAAATTTTAATTCAATAAATTAATTTAATTTATGTAATTGGAATTAAATTAAACCATATAATAAAATTCCAATTGACTTAGTTAAATCCAATTAATTAAATTTATTTAACCTAAATTGAATTTAATCCAACCTTAAATAAATACAACAAGTGTATTTAATTTTCCACTAAAGAAAATGTATTTAATTAATTATTTACATATCGTAATTAATTAATCAAATAGAATTAATTTCTCTTTTATATTAATTGAATTAATTTTGACAAAACCTATTATCATTAATTCAATTAACCGAGTTTCCATTCTAATTACAACCAATGTGTACATATTCGATTTGTCACAAGTTCAGTCGTTCTATGGCTATGATCCTGTGGGTCCTTCTTTATATTGGCAGTGGGCCCAGGTCCACAGGCTGTTAGTTCTAGAAAACCATTACAGCCCCTAATTAAGACGTAGACTAGTAGTCTCATGTGAAACATAACCCAATAGTATTCTTGTATAATCCCTTGCCAACTGACATCAATGTATAAGCAAGAGGAATGGTTCTAGTCAACCTCTTCTATGCTTATTCATTCCTTGATTCCGAGTAGACTGATGATAGTGAATAAGTATCCCAACTTATACGGATATGATCATACACTTATCAATCTCACTCATCAAGTGGCCAATGATGTCATCTCAGGGGACGCGGAGTGGCAATTCCATTAACTCACTATCAACATCAACATGTTCACCGGCCCACCCAACATACCCATACTTGGCACTCTGTTACGGGCCCGTTAGGTATATATCAAAGTGTATGAGATCCCATGTGTGAGCGGACGACGTTTTTAAACCTCTCAAAAAGGGAGCCTCGATATCGGGCAACCCTCCCTCACGGGGCTTTTTGGAATGGAAATTCGATTTTAGAAAATTGAGTTATCTCATAAAAGAACCAAGACCTAAGTCTCGATAGAGAGTGTAAGAGTCGCCACCCGGCTCAGCTCAATCGGGAAATTACAGCGTAGCTGAACCGGACGAAGGCCGCTACACTTTTCAAAGATCTAGGTCCGGACAAGTCTCTTATTTCACGTCTAATCAAAATAAATTCGGCCAATATTCATTGATGATATTTTAAATTTCTAAAGTTGATCTTTATTAAATTAAACCATACAGCGTACACACAGATAAAAAAAAAGTAGTAAATAAATAAATTATTATTGCAACCCAATCGAATAAAAACTCTCATCCTCACCTTACAAGCGCTTAGAATACACGATTATCTAGAAAATTACAGTCGCCTAAAATACAGAAATCAAACTATTAATTACATTAAAAATGAAAATAAAAAGAAACTAAAAGCTGCAAAACAGATGGTTAGCACAATTTATAACACGCCACAAATAGGACTCAAACAGGACAGAATTAGGAAATTAGAGATCGGGGGCATGCATCTAGGGGGACAGTCGGGTGATCTCGACCAGTTCGCCCGACTAGACCTGGAAAACGGTTTTGAAACATCCCTGTATTTTTTTATGAGGAAATACATTTTGAAAACATTTCCTTTTTCTGGTTTACATTCATTTAGCATGTGAGGTGGGTCGGATTTCAGGACATTCGGGTCTCTGTTGTTGCGTTGTTCTAAATGTAATAACTGCAAAAAAAAAAATTTAAATCTAAGGTCGTGAATGCACACAACAAAATTCATTTTTGATGATTTTCTGATTTTTATGAATTTTTATGATTTTTTTCTGATTTTTATGGATTTTTCTGGATTTCTGCTCCTAGACGAAAATTACAGTCGCCCGGCTTTGATTACAGCCGTGCGACAGTAATTACAGTCGTACGACTGTAACTACAGTCGTGCGACTGTAAATCACCCAATTGTAGAAAATCACCAAAATTATTTTCAAATAAAACAGATGGCCACGGGAATTTAAGAACACTCGTACGACTATAGCTATGGTGGCACGACTATAATTATAGTCATGCGACCGTTCATCGCCACAAGAACAGTCATACGACTGTTCTTCCAACCCAGAAACCGCAAAACAGAGGAAATCGATTTTATACACGGAAACCAACTAAAACACACAGAAAGGGCAATAAAACAAAAGTTTTAAGTGTAGTTACCTTTATGGCGCTGATCCACCATCGATTTGATCACTGGAAACACCTTAATCGACTCCCAATTGCTCCTCCTCCTTTGTGTGTCAAGGATCCACAATGAGTCCAAAAATCTCCAAAAAGTCACGGATTTGAGTGTGTTAAGGGTCTGGGATTGATTAAATTTAGTGTGTCGAGTTATTAACCTATGATTTCTAACTGGTTTTAACTTCAACACAGAATTAAAAGATAAAGAGGAGAAAAAAGATTGTGCTTGGTGTTGGATTCTTCCTTTTTCTCCCATTTTCCTTCTCATCTTTTAATCTCTAAATCTATCCAAAAGTCCCTTTCTCTTTCTTATTCTTCCCCTTTTATCTAGCCTTTATTGCTGACCAAAACCGGGCATTAATTGCCCTTTAAATCCCCATTTTTTTATTCTTAAGGTATGGGATTCTGCTACCTACTACGGACTTACAGTCGCACAACTGTAATTTTTCAATTACAGTCGCACGACTATAATTACAGTCATGTGATGAAAAATTCTTTTTTCTTTAGACTAGAAAATTATGGTGCTTACAACTGCCCCTCGCGTGATCAAATTCGACACTCGACTCTAGGTCTAAAATACCTGAGGTGATGAATTTGAGAGCACGAATTGAAGGGCCGTAGATGCAAGAAAGAAAACGCGCAGCTGACCTTTTGAAGTCTCACTATCGCGTTGAAGATCTGATTTGAGTTGATTGGATAAGTTGAGCCGATACCAGGTTTATGTCACCCGAGGCAAGGCTGATCTGGGCCTACACCGGATCTACATATATCTGAGGCGGATCTGCTGAATTGATGAATCTGACATAAGCCGATACCGGGTCTATGTTACCCGAGGAAAGGTTGATGATGAAATTAGCCGATACCAGGTCTAGGTTACCTGAGGCGAAGTTGATGATGAAATAAGCTGATACCGGGTCTAAGTTACCTTAGGTGAGGTTGATGATGAAATAAGCCGATCTGGGCCGATACCAGGTTTATATTACCCGAGGCAGATCTGCTGAAGATCTAAAATGAAACCGATCTAGGCCGATACCGGGTCTATGTTACCCGAGGTGGATCTGTTGGGGATCTGGAATGAAGCCGATCTGGGCCGATACCGGGTCTATGTTACCCGAGACGGATCTGCTGAATTTTGAAGGTAATGATGATGAATTCCTGCACTTGAAATAGCGAGTCTTCATTCTTTGATCGAGAGATTTTGAACAAAAATTTTTGCTCCTTTGATCAAGAATGAAGACTAGCTGGGGACGAATGCTCCGTGTATGTTATGTATGTATACATAATGATGCATATGCATGTGGACCCTAAAGGGTGCATTTCTCGTTGTTTGTTCAATATTGATGTTTCCTTTTTCCACTGGGGAAGATGTGCCATGCCCCTGGCTGGTGGAAGACATTCTTTGCACAAAGCTTTTCCTTCTTTTGTATAGCATATCTTTTTGTTAAAGACGTATGGTGACTGCTTGAAGAAATGAGATGACTGCTGGGATACGGAACGTCTGCTGGGGAAAAGGTTGTAATAGCCCTTATAAAGGTTCTGCTGGGGAATAGTGTGGAGGATCTTATTGGGGAATGGTGAAAGAATTCTACCTTTCTGCCCCTAGGAATTGGGAATATGGAAATGCTCTAAATTTTGCCTGAGCTGCCCAATGTGGGTTTTCAGCTTAGCGAGCTGCTCTAATTTTTGCCTAAGGTGCCTTTTCGATTTTCACTTCAGTGAGCTCCTCTTTTTTTTTAACATGTTGATGATAAATGAAGATTGATTGAAACGGCGCCATTGCCACTTGCTCCATCGCCCTTCTGGTGCTGAAATGATGTGAGAAGAAACTACATGGGGCAGCATTGCGGTCCAATTTTTATCTTGATTTCTTCAACAGTTAAGTTCTTGGACAACCACTATTGCTCTTCGAAAAAGATGAATTAGATTTGGAGGAAGATAAAAGATTTCAGATTGTATGTATTTGGTACATTTTCATTGCTAAATAACATGATATGCTTAACCGATTAAATGCAAAGTGCGTTCCTTAAATGGATGTTTAAGCAAGATAACTTTGTTTATGCATTTGACATAACCATACAAATATATTTAAACAAACACTCCACTTTATTGATAAAATCAAAATGAGTACATTTGAAAGGACTAACTCCCAAAATGGTATACACTCCACACAGAGCCAGGATCTGTCACCAGTCATCCCTTTCAGATTTTCCTACTGATCATTTTTTCTCGTGTCTTAATTTTTACCTAGACCACTCTTTTTGAGTTTTCAGCCTAGTAGAACTTTTTTTTAACATGATAAAGCTTTAAGCGGTCTTGGTTGACAGGATTTGTGAACTCATTTCCATCCATGTCCATGATGCTGACACCACCCTTTGATAGCACTTTCTTCACAACATAAGGCCCTTCCCAATTTGGTCTGAATTTTCCCTGAACATCGACATTTGAAGGTCTTAATTGTTTCAGAACCAAATCTCCTGCTTTCAAATGCCGCTTGAGGTACTTCATATTCCGATTATAGGCCCTAGCCATTCTGCATTGGAACATCTGCAAATGATCCAGTGCTTTCAATCGTTTCTCATCTAGCGCTTCCAACTGCTCGTATCTAGCTTGAGTCCATTCAATCTCTGGCAACTGAGCTTCCAAAGCGACTCTGAGTGGTTTGAGCTTTATTTCCACTGGTAACACTGTTTCCATACCATACACCAATGCATATGGAGTTTCTCTTGTTGGCGTTCTGACATTGGTTTTATAACCCCAAAGAGCATATGGCAGTTTATCAGCCCAATCTCTGTAGGTGGTTACCATTTTTGATAAGATCTTCTTTATCGCCTTATTAGCTGCTTCCACAGCACCGTTAGCTTGGGGTCTATATGGAGAAGATCTATGATGTTTGATGCCATGCTTTGTAAGTAACTCAGCTGTTGCCCCTTGAAACTGCACTCCGTTCTCAGTCACTACGTGGTGAGGAACCCCGTATAGACCAAAGATGTTCTTCTGAATGAACTTGACCATTTGCTTAGCTGTTACACTGGCGAAGGATTCTGCTTCTACCCACTTTAAAAAGTAATCAACTGCCACGGCTATGAATCGATGTCCATTAGACGCTACAGGATGAATTTCTCCAATCATATCTATCCCCCATGTTGAAAATAGCTAAGGAGAGGCTAGATTCTATAGTTCAAGTGGTGGCAAATGACTGATGTCAGCATAGATCTAGCATTCATGACATTTCCTCACTTTCCTCATACAGTCAGCCTACATAGTCATCCAGAATTACCCCTGTCTCATTATTTTTCTGGCCATAGCGAGTCCATTCATATGTGGCCTGCAGGAACCCACATGTACTTGCTGCATCGCTGTTTCTGCCTCCTGTTCTATCAGGCATCTTAGAAGAACTCCGTTTGCTGTTTTTTTGTACAGCTCATCTGTAAAGATTCTAAACTGACCGGCTAATCTTCTTAGTGACACCTTATCAGCAGTACTGGCTCCTTCCGGATACTTTCCGTCCTTCACATATTGATAAATGTCGAAGAACCATGGCTTCTCTTCAGCTGTCAACTCCATCACTTCGTGTACATCAAAGCAAGGTTGTCTAGAAATTACTATAACTAGCGATTGTATTTGTGTCCTTTATGGATCCTCCCACATAGAAGACAGTGTTGCTAGTGCATCAGCCGTCTTGTTCTCATCTCTAGGGACATGTCTGAATTCACACTGGTCGAAAAGCTCTCTTCTGTACTGTAGCAGCTCCAGGTAGGGCTGTAAGGCTTCTTGTTTCAACTCCCATTCACCTGGAGCTTGCCTAATCACTAAAAGTGAATCTCTTAAGATCAAGATATCATTTGCCCCTAGTGTTAGTAGAGCTTCTATCCTAAATAAGCATGCTTCATACTCTGCTTCGTTGTTGATAATAGGAAAATCCAATCTCTTTGACAATGGAATGATTTCACTGTCTGGTGCTACTATGATTACCCCGATTCCAGCAACCTTCCACTATGGCCAGTTGTTCATCTGGGAACTCCAAATTCTCTGTGTAATCCGATTCTAGTGGTTGATTTGCCAAAAACACTGCTACGGCTCGCCCTTTAATGGTTTTCTTAGTGATGCATTCAATGTCGAATTCTGACAAGAGTAGGAGCCATCTAGATACTTTCCCAACCAACACCGGTGCTTTATACAGATACTTCATTGGATCCACTTTGGCTACGGCTTGTACTTTGTATGACTGGAAGTAATGGCGCAGCTTCTTGGTCAGCTAGATCATTGCCACACACGTCTTCTCCACCAGTGTGTACTTGGTTTCATACTCTAGTAGCTTCTTACTGAGGTAGTAGATAGGGTACTCCTTCTTACCCTCCTGTTCTTGTGCGAGCATTGCCCCTATGGAGGAATCTTCGACAGCCAAATACAAAATCAAAGGCTTCCCTGGAATTGGTGGGCTCAGAACTGGAGGGTTTACCAGATAAGCCTTGATTCTTTCAAATGCGAACTGACATCTGTCGTTCCATACAACAGGTTGATCTTTCCTTAACAGCTTGAAAATCGGCTCACAAGTGGAAGTCAACCGTGCTATGAAGCGACTGACATACTGCAAGGAACCCAAGAATGACCGGACTTCCCTTTCTATTTTTGGAGCTGGCATATCTTGAATAGCCTTGATTTTATCTGAGTCCATTTCTATTCCTCTCTGGCTGACTACATGACCCAATAACTTCCCTGATGTGACTTCGAATATACACTTCCTAGGGTTAAGTCGCAAGTTATACTCTCCAATGAGTGTAAGAAATCTATCTAGGATGGTAGGATGCTCCTCCCGGGTTATTGATTTAACAAGCATATCATCGATATACACTTCAACTTCTCGGTGGATCATATCATGCAACAAAGTTGTGACAGCCCTCTGGTAAGTGGCTCCAGCGTTCTTTAACCTGAAGGGCATTAATCTGTAACTAAAGGTGCCCTACTCCATAATGAATGATGTTTTCACTTTATCAATTACATCTATCAGGATCTGGTTGTATCCCGAAAACCCATCCATGAAGGAATACATTGCTGCTTTAGCTGCACTATCGACTATGACATCGATGTGAGGCAGTGGAAAATTATCTTTTGGGCATGCCTTAATTAGATCCCTATAGTCGACATATACTCTGACCCTTCCATCCTTTTTAGGTACTGGGATGATATTAGCTAGCCATTCTGCATACTCCACCACTTTGAGGAATTTGGCTTCTATCTGCTTAGCCACCACTTCCTCTTTCACCAATGTAGCCCACTCTGGCCTCAATCTTCTCAGTTTCTGCTTCACTGGTTTGAACTTAGGGTCCATTGGGATCTTGTGAGCTGATATTTCCATGTCTACACCTGGCATGTCCTTGTATGACCAAGCGAAAGCTTTAACATGTTTTTGCAATATTTTTGTTAATTCTCTCTTTTCCTCGGGTTTTAGCTCATGTGAAATGAATACCATCTTGGGATTTTCATCTATACTTTTGTTGATTTCATGCAATTTAGTGTCATGAAGGCTAAATATTCTTGATGGTGATTCAAATGCATGTATAGAATTATCAGGATAAACATCATACAAGTAAGCAAACTGAGATTTCATTGCATTGAACTTGTTATAGAGTACATCATTCACATTGAAAATGGAAGAAATAGATACAACAAAATCATTTTCATCCTCCATAGGTGGAGGGCCTTACACTTCTTCATCTTTCTCATTCAACCCCAGGACATCATCCAAATCTACAGCTACTTTGGCTTTCTGTTCAGCAGGAATAGTGGTCTCCTCAATTTTAGCCATCTACGCCTTAGCCTTCTTCATGATCTCAGCTATTTTGGCAGCTACAGAATCCAAGTTCACCTTGGTCATCAGCTCCTCTTTTAACCCTTCTTTAGACTTCCCAAACGCCTTGCTTAAGGCAGCAGCCAGTGCCCCTGAAATTGCTTCTACAAATTCATTGTAGACTTTCTCTTCAGCTTTCTGCTTTGGCACCTCCACTGTTTTTGCTATCACTTCAGATGGCCCATCTTGCAGGACGACAGGCTTAACAACTGACTCTTCCACTACCACAGGTGCTACTGGTTCTTCCTGGCTCTTCTCAAAGTCCACAATGTCAGAGAATATTTTAAAACCCGGGTATTCAATGTTCCCGACTCTCACTGGCTCAGCCTGGCCATTATACAGCTCTTCTCTTGCCTTTATGAACGGCTTCATCATGGGTTTGCCATTCTTCCCTCTTTTCAGACTTTTCTCCTCAGATGCTCCTGCTGTGTAGCCTAAGCCGAATTGCCTCGTCTTTCCAGAATCAATGTTAAATTCGGGCACACCTTACAAATTAGCTCCTAGTCCCATCCCTGCAACAAAATTCTGTTTGTGGAGGTACCTAGACAACCATTCAGGCATATAGTTCTTATAGATGACCATCGGGGCCTCTGTGGTTTCCTCCTCACTAACCATGGCGACTTGAAATCCACCGAATGGAATGGTTTCTTCATTAACTGTAGCAATCACGGATTGAGAGTCTGCCTCGACTGTCACAACTTCATTACCTATCGAGAATTTTATCTTCTGATGCAGAGTTGAAGGGACACCCCCCAGTGGGTGAAACCATGGTCTTCCCAAAGCAAAGAGAAAGTAACTGGAATGTCAATCATAGTAAAGGTGATCGTCAACCTGACCGGTCCTACCTCTACCTCAGCTTTAAAGGTCCTAATCATGGTCCTTTTCGAATCATCATAAGCCTGATCACGGTGGAGGACTTTTTCAAACTATCTTCGCTCAGGCCCAGGAATGGTACTATTTTCGAGGGACATATATTCAGGGCAGATCCCTCATTTACCATCACACACGGCATAACCCGGTCCATGATGTTGACTTTAATATAAAGAGCTTTATTGTGAGCCCTTCCCCCATGTGGCAAATCTTTCTCAGAAAATACAATGTCAGGGGACCCTACATGAATCTTGTCTAGTGAACAGCATATAGCCTCCGAAGAAGCAATTGGAGACACTTCAATTTCAGAGAGCTTTTTTACTAATGCTGCTCTGTGCTCCTTGGAGGTCAGCAGCAAGTGCCATAGACTAGCATGGGCAGGGGTTTTCTTTAATTGAGAAATAACCAGGTCTTCCTTCTCAACTCCCTCTTATGTTGATGTGCTACCCGAGGCAGTCATCGGGGCCTTGTCTTTCAATTGGGCCGCTGGTTAATAAATCCCGCCGCTTCATGTCACATTCTGAACCTCTTGAATTTTTAGCTTTTCGATGACTGGCGATTTAACTGTCTCATCCCCACCAAACTCCTCGTATTCGTCCTCTGAGTCGATGTCATTCAAGCTCACCGGCTTGATTTCTTTCTATTCTGTCTGCCCCTCACATCCTGACTCTGCCTCAGCTTCACTGGTTACTATGGACTGTACAGCAGGATTCGCCTGTAGGACTTGAGCGAAAATGAAATTGGCTGGCAATCCTAAGTGTACCATGTTAACCCGCTTCTCGAATGCCGACAATGGGGTTAGTCTTTGTGCTGGGTTTAGGAAGTTCTTGCGATTTCCCCTCATCAATCAGTTTTTGGATGGCGTCCCTCAATTTGTAGTAGTTATTGGTTCTATAGCCCGCCACAACATGGTACATGCAGAAATTGTCTTTATCTGCATCAGCAGGTTTTTCAAGCTGCAACAAGCTGCCATTTCTGCATTTTACGAAAATTTTAACCAAGGGAAGAGTCCAAGGGGATATGCCCTATCCTCTTGGGTTTCTACTTTGACTGCTTTGTTGCTGGGTTACCGCGGCAACCTTGACTTGCTTTATCTCTGAATATTGCCCCCTTTTACCTCCAAAACCTAAGCCAGAGCCGCTACCAGACCCGGCCACAGTTGTCGACCTGTACCCAAAGCTGTATCCCGAACTTCTGCCACCTCTATGGCTTACCGCTTTCTCCTCCTCATCTCGCTTAATTTTCATGGCCAATCCGTAGACTTCACTCAGCTCGTTGAAAGAATGGAACTTCATGTTGTTCCTATAGATGTCTCTGCTACCGTCAATCAACTTCTGGATCAATTCATCTTCATCAGGATGATTCTCCAACAAAATCATCTTATTCATCCACCTTTGATAATATTCATCAAAGGACTCGTTTGGCTTTTGTTTGACCCATTCCAAGTCATACAGCTTAACCTGGATCTTAGTGTTGAAGCCATAGTATTTAATGAAAGTTGCGGATAAGGCTTCCTAATCTGATTACACCTCCTCTGATAATGAATTGTACCAGGACAAGGCTCCTCCCTCGAGTGTGGTAGGAAAGAAGTTGATTAACTGCTGCTTGGTAGCACCTGCCGTCAACATTATTCAAGCACACAGATTCACATGGGCCTCTAGTGACCTAATCCCCTTATAGGATGGGATCTTCAGCACTTGAAACCCGACAGGGAAGGTTTCAATGCCCTTACTGATCATAGCATCTACATTTACTCCCCTCTTGGAGTCTAGACTGATACTGGCCCCCTTCTTCAGCTGGGCCACAACTTCATCCAACTCAGAGTACTTAGCCTTCATTTTCCTTTCCATAGCTGCCTAGATCTCTTGCAGCTTCTTCAAGCTAGCTAAGGCATCGGCCCCATATTGAGATGATTCACCTTCTTTCTCTTTCCCATCCCCACTAGCGCTGGTTTCAACAGTTTCCCTTGTGACTGCTCGCATCTCCTCCTACAGAATATCACGAAAGTCCTGAGATTTTAGGAAATCTCTTAGGATATCAGCGATATTAGGTGTCGGATTAGCCATCTCAAATTCTTCAGTAGATTCTGATTCTTCACTTGCCATAACTATCTTCCTTTTCTCACGCTCTCTTACAGTCTGTGATCTTGTTTGGGGTCGCTCCAGCTTACTCTTCTTGCCATCATACGGGAAATATTAGGGATAATGAGTGAATGAAATCGTGACATGAATAGTGAAGCATCCAGGATGATTCACGATGAATGGATGAAATGATGTGATGAGAGAAATAATGATGAGGATGATCTTTATGTGTTAATTTCCTTTATTTTGGACGTCATAAGGAGTGCCCAATGTTTATGCAAAAATAATGCAAAAAGATCACGTGTGGACCACCATACGGATAGGAGTTCGGTGCTTTTGGGGCACCTAGTGAATTTTATGAAATGGTTACAGGTGTGCTGAGACAAGGATAAAATTTCGACGCTTTGTAGATCTATGAGATGAAGTGAAATGGTCATGTAGGGACCGGCCCACGGACAGAGTTTCGACACTTTTAGGAGCATCTAACATGATGTGATGTTACAAATAAGTCGCGTGTACCTTGTGACACGGATAGAGGTTCGGCTTTCATGGAGCACCTTTCATGATTTGGTAATGTTATGAAATGGACTTATGTCTGTCGTAATTCAATACTCGTGGAGTAACTCGAATGATGTAATGATGTCATGCAACAATCCAGGGTGGATTGTGACGCACCAACAGAACTTCAGCATCACCGTGACACCAATGATAAGTGACATGATGTCATGTAATGATATTGTGTGACCTACCACATGAAAATAGACCTAAGACCATTATGGTCCCTATTGAATGAGATGGTTTGGTGAAATGGCCGAGTGCAATGCGGTGCTCTGGCAGAACACAGGCAGTTTGGGGCTCCCGATATGTTATGAAATGAAATGACTGTGATGGTTATCCTTGGAACATCCTTAATTTGAATGAGATGAGATGACATAAATGGTTATGTCACACAAAATGCAAATGGCTGCACAAAAATATGGTTAGGATGCATGACATACATGATGATGTCGTGTATGCTTTGTGAAAATGTTAACACATGAATATAATGTTATGGCTACAAAAGAAATGGTTAGCATGAATGTCACATGGATGATTTAATGTTTTCACACATGAAAATAAAATGCAAGTGGATGCACAAAAGACATGAGTTAGTATCACACAAATTCTTTGCGTGTAGCATGTTATGCTCGTGGAAAATGTCGATGATGGTATGTCGTGAGAGAATGAGAAACATGTTACACATAGCACGCGAAGCGTATTCCTCCAACCTTATTCCTCCAATCATGGTCAATTTTTGAGAAAAACCTAACTGAGTTCTAGGAGGGCTTCACTTCTATCATCAACCGGGGATGATGAAGGCGTAATTTATAACATTCATGCAATTTATTTCGGTATCCTAAAGGAATTCAACTAAAGTTGCCTAAGTGAGTTCGGTCCAAGTCAGGTTAAAATCAAGGCTCCCATAGCAAAATATACTCCTCACTTCTCCCCACTCAAGGGTCTTAACGAAGGGGTTCGTACGAGGCTATGGGTGGTGTTTCATATCCGTGCCCCTAAGTCCATGAGGAATATAGGCGACACTTCAACAATTCACCGGGCTTAAAATTGGATACTTAACCTAATGCAAAAATGTCTAACTAAAAATGCAAAATAAAATACCATACAAGAATCATCCACCTTATTTTGATTAGACACATTTCAGGGCTTATCAAATTCTTTTAAGTTTTTAAGAAAACTTTTGTAAGACATCCCCAGCGGAGTCGCCACTGTGAGTGGATGACGTTTTTAAACCTCTCGGAAAGGGAGCCTTGATATCGGGCAACCCTCCCTCGTGGGGGTTTTTGGAATGGAAATTCGGTTTTAGAAAATTGAGTTTTCTCATAAAAGAACCGAGACCTAAGTCTCGATAGAGAGTGTAAGAGTCGCCACCCAGCTCAGGTCAACCGGGAAATTACAGCGTAGCTGAACCAGACGAAGGCCGTTACACTTTCCAGAGATCTAGGTCCAGACAAGTTCCTTATTTCACGTCTAATCAAAATAAATTCGGCCAATGTTCATTGATGATATTTTAAATTTCTAAAGTTGATTTTTATTAAATTAAACCATACAGCGGACATACAGATAAAATAAAGAGCAGTAAATAAATAAATTATTATTACAACCCAATCGAATAAAAAATCTCATCCTCACCTTACAAGCGCCTAGAATACATGATTATCTAGAAAATTACAGTCGCCTAAAATACACGAATCAAACTATTAATTACATTAAAAAGAAAATAAAAAGAAACTAAAAGCTGCAAAACAGACGGTTGGCACAATTTATAACACACCACAAATAGGACTCAAACAGGACAGAATTAGGAAATTATAGATCGGAGGCATACATTTAGGGGGACAGTTGGGTGATCTCGACCAATTCGCCCGACTGGACCTGGAAAAAGGTTTTGAAATGCCCCTGTATTTTTTTATGAGGAAATACATTTTGAAAACATTTCCTTTTTCTGGTTTACATTCATTTAGCATATGAGGTGGGTCGGATTTCAGGAGATTCGGGTCTCCATCGTTGCATTGTTCTAAATGTAATAACTTCAAAAAAAAAAATAAATCTAAGGTCGTGAATGCACACAACAAAATTTATTTTTGATGATTTTCTGATTTTTATGAATTTTTTATGATTTTTTTTCTGATTTTTATGGATTTTTCTGGATTTCTGCTCTTGGATGAAAATTACAGTCGCCTGGCTTTGATTACAGCCGTGCGACTATAATCGTACGACTGTAACTATAGTAGTGCGACTGTAACTCACCCAATTGCAGAAAATCGCCAAAAATTATTTTCAAATAAAATAGATGCCCGCGGGAATTTAAGAACACCCCGTACGACTGTAGCTACGGTGGCACAACTATAGTTACAGTCGTGCGACCGTTCATCACCACAAGAACAGTCGTATGACTGTTCTTCCAACCCACAAATGGCAAAACAGAGGAAATCGATTTTATGCACGGAAATCAACCAAAACACACAGAAAGAGCAACAACACGAAAGTTTTAAGTGTAGTTACCTTTGTGGCGCTGATCCACCATCGATTTGACCACTGGAAACACCTTAATCGACTCTAAATTGCTCCTCCTCCTTTGTGCGTCAAGGATCCACAATGAGTCCAAACATCTCCAAAAAGTCACGGATTTGAGTGTGTTAAAGGTCTGGGATTGATTAAATTTGGTGTGTCAAGTTATTAACCTATGATTTCTAACTGGTTTTAACTTCAACATAGAATTAAAAGAAAAAGAGGAGAAAAAAGATTGTGCTTGATGTTGGATTCGTCCTTTTTCTCTACTTTTTCCTTCTCTTCTTTTAATTTCTAAATCTGTCCAAAAGTCCTTTCTCTTTCTTCTTCTTCCCCTTTTATCTGGCCTTTCTTGCTGACCAGAACCGGGCAATAATTCCCCTTCAAATCCCCATTTTTTTTTATTCTTAAGGTATGAGCTTCTGCTACCTGCTACGGACTTATACAGTCGCACGACTGTAATTACAGTCGTGTGACGTAAATTTTTTTTTCTTTTTCTTTTCTTTTCTTTACACTAGAAAATTCCGGCACTTACACCATGTCATGTTATAGTGAAATTAGGTTTAAGGATAATATCAAGAACTACCTGAGAAACACCTATGACGATTGGAACATGAGGTGTTCTCAAGGTGGATCGGTCCAATACCATGTAACCCAACATGTACCCATATACTTGACTGACATCCCATGTCCAATGGTCAGTGAGACACTACCATCCAATCAAGTACATGTTGGTCTTTAGCTCTATTCATTCCCATGATTAGAACAACCCGAGACTACTTTATGATTATAGCTTTAACACTACTCAAGGTCTCAATAGCTAATGACCTACATTAGTTAACATGAGTATATCTATAATCAATGGATACTCTATTTATTAAATTACATAAGAAATAAATAAATAGATTAAATGCCTTTATTTAACATAATATATAATACAAAATATTCACATACAATGTATAATACAATCAAGAACCAATGCCTTTGGACTAGGGCACACCAACACAAAGCGGTTTGAAGGTCCACTGGAACTCATGCCTTTCAAGTTCTACTAGGCTCCTCTCTACCTCTTCAAACTTGTTGAGGTACTGATCCTGAGATACGACTATGTCAAGCTTCAACTTTGCTAGCCGACTGTTGAAACCCATCAACATCTTGCCCATCGGATCACTTAGCTTCAACTGCTTCCCCCTAACCTTGCTCTTCCAAACATCTTAACTTGTACAACAACACTAAACTCCACTCCAGCAAGGTTGCTTCCCTCATCAACCACTTGCCATTCTCTAATCAAAGCTCTACTACTAATTGTCACATGTACAACTCCTTGCCAATGAAGCAAATTTCAACTGTTGATTGTCTAAAATTGACGACTCAAATTTACTGCTTTTATAAAAATTGGACACTTTGTTCGCTATTAAAAGCAGATAATATTGTCTGCTTTTGTAATAAGCGAACAATGTTATTAATTTTCTGAGTTGCTTATCCATTTTGATCAACGGCTCTTTCCCATTTTGCCTATGCCTGATCTCACACACAATGACAGAGATTCTCCATTAATTTTTACCCACTTAATTTTTTGTATTCATTTTTTCACCCACCTTAATTCCATATCATCTTCTTCTTCCTCTCTTTGATTTATCAACATTCAAAAATAGAAAAATAAAACTTTTAACACCACAATACCATAATGATCTTGCATCCATCAACATTTCCAACTTAAATTTTATATCCAACACTACGTTGTTAGGCCGTGGAAGTAATGGTGGGAAGTAGTAAAATAGGAGCATCAACAATAGTTAGAGGTTAGTAGTATTTTTGCATTGTTGTAACCAGAACAAGTTTTTTTAAATATTACACAAATAATTGTCATTATGTTGGTGAAATGTTTTTTTTTTAATTTATTTACAGGTTTAGGAGATGGTAAACAAATAGTTGTTGTATTATGTTCGCATTATAATTTATTTTTAGCATTATGATATAATGGTTATTGTATTTGATAAATTAACTCATTTGCATTTTTATTATATATGAAGTAAATATTTTTATGGTGGTTTATAAGTTTTTTTATGATATTTTAATTTGTTGTGGTTGTAGTAATTCAAAGACTTAATTTTGGAATATATTATAGATAAGTTGAGTTGAGTTACTATTATTTTATAAAACAATAAAACAATTGAAGTATTAAATGTGGTTCTAATTAATAAATCGTACAATTAATATCCCTTTTATTTGTTTACAATTATTGACAGAATAATGTTGAGTTCATTGACAATATTTGATCCGTTAGGGTGGAAAAGTAATTAAGAATGAGTTTGGGGTAGATTATGAAAATGGATATTCCAAAGCAATAATTTTTCCTCAACAATTTGATTTTGGATATTTGCTTGATAAACTTAAGGTTTCTATGAAATTAGGAAAACTAAAAAAATCACTTAAGTAGAATTTTGAAACCCTGTTGTAGCTTATGGTGAAACTTTAGTTTTTGACAGTCTTCAAATAGGGCATGATGATATTTGAATATAATGTTTGGCATGATTAGGAGTATCACTATAGTGTTTTGCTATGAATTATATGTTGAGTATAATCTTGATCAATCTTGTACTATATATAGTAGTGAAGCAAGACCATCTACTTATAAACATCCTGAGTTAAGCGTCACTGAATTTGCTAGCGATGACAATGGCGATGGCGATGGCAATGACGATGACGAAGAGGAGGAGGGTGTAAGCATCCGTAGACCCAGTAATCATATGACACCTCCATCAAATACAGATGCTACTTTGGGATGTAGTAAATTTGCCCCTTTATTTTTCCAGATATTTCTCAGTATACAGAAGTTGATATATCAGGGATGTGAGTTGTCCCAGATGATCAAAATGTAAATGCTATAATATGGGATTCCTCGTTGGAACTTGCAAAAGGAATGCTTTATCAATGAAGGGAAGCAGTTAAAATTACAGCTGAAGCTGCTCAATGAGAAAGAATAGAGAGTTCAGGAGTAAGAGACTAGGACAAATACTATTACATTAGTTTGTCATAAATTCGATAAAGGATGCCGGTGGAGGTTGCACACCACACTTGAAAAAAGCCTCTTTTTAAGAGATCACAAACTACAATGGTGAACATACTTGTGACTCTTCATCATCACAAGACCATAGGAATATTGACTTAGACTACATGTGTGGTATTGTTGGGGATATAGTGAGAGAGGATGCATCATTAAATGTGAAGGCTATTATTACAAGCATGTCTGAAAGATTCATGATGACAATCTCTCACACATGGTTGGCAAAAATGAAGGCAATTGTGTGGATATTTAGAGATATGGATGAGTCATATGAACACCTTCATCCATGGATGCATGCATCAACACAAATGAACCCAGAATCAGACTACCCAATTAAAGATTGTCCTGATTATGTTAATGGGCAAATGGTGGAAGGAGTTAGAATTTTTTACCATAAATTTGGTTTTTCAAACCATGTGTTTAAGGTTTCAAAAATTGTCACCCTGTTTTGTACATTGATGGAACTTTTCTGACTGGGAAGTATGAGGAGGTATTATTAATAGTTTCATCTCTTGATGGTAACAACACAATACGTCCTATAGCATTTGCTCTTGTTGAGGTGGAAAATAACAAAAATTGGGACCTCTTCATGTGTTATATATGGGGTATAGTTTGTCCATATAGGCCTCATGCATGTGTAATTTTTGATAGGTGTGTTGGAATATTATATGTAGTGAGAAATGAGCATTGGAATATGGAACCTTATTGCTTTTGTATTCGTCATATTGCAAGCGATTACAACAAAAAGTTCGAAAACACAGCTGTAAATAATTTTACCATCAATGCAGGTATTCATTACTGGCATTTGTCATTTGAGTTCTATTGAGATTCAGCATTATCAATTGTTGACAATCGTCCTAATAAAAACTTTCCTTGTTTTGTAGCATATCAAACTCAAAATAACAAAATTTGAGAGTACGATGAAGATACTTGAGGAGAAATATCCCAAGAGTTTTAAGTGGTTGAAAGAGATCCCAATGCATAAATAGGCTATTTTCATACGATGATGGATATCGTTTGGGTATTATGACAACTAAAATTGTTGAATCAGTTAACGTATTGTTGAAAAAACCTCGAGCCATACCTATCACAACAATGATGGAAATGATATATGCTAATATGGTTTTTGTTTTTGACAAGCAAAGGAGTGCATACCAAACCCAGTTGGATAATGACTGTATATTTACTGAGTTTGCAATCAGAATATTGAAAAAGAGGTGTCAAAATGCAAACAGGCACTGTGTATGGAGGTTTGATAAGAAAAATGGAATATTTGAGATAACTGCACCTAGTAGAAATTCATCTAGGAAAGAGGGAAAGAAGCAAGCTGTTAAGCTCAATGAAAGAGTTGCAATTGTTAGAAGTTTCAAAAACTTAAAATTCCTTGTTCTTATGCACTTGCAAGATGTTTGAAATGCAACATCGATTATAGGGTTTATGTTTCACCTGTTTATAGATTGATAAATGCCATAAAATATTGATCCACTTGTTTTGTCCCATTAGGTAACCGTGATTATTAGCTAGTAATAAATGGTCTTCCACTTGTACCAAATCTAAAATGGATGAGGAAAAGGGGTAGATCAAAGACATCCCAAATTCAAAATGAGATGGATTGAAAAGTTACTAGTGATAATACTACAAGTTTTTGTAGTAAATGTGGCATATTTGGCCATAATCCTTGGACATGGAAATGTGGATGATTATGTAATTTTTAGTAATTACTTGGAACATTGTATTATAGTTTTAATTACTTGAACATGGTACTATAATTTTAACATTTTTTCTGTTTTAAACATTATATATTGTCAGATTACTTTAGAGACATATTACTATTATTTCAAATGTGTAATAATTTTTATATGAGAAGAAATATATGCATATGAAAGAATGCAAAAAATTTATGTTTCTATCTATGTGAAATCATATACCTCAACGTGCTTATGTATACCCAGGACCAATTGATCCATCTGTATTATGTTTACAGCGGACGCATAGGTCGGAAGCTATTTGGAATGGCTAGGTACTATTTATTTAAGTATTTTTTTATAGCACTAAAAATCATAAGTTGTTAAAGTCACTAATTGGTTAAAATTTTAGCTATAATATTATTACTACAGAAAGTTACTTGTTAAGTTATAACTATATAAGTATCAAATAATTTTCACTGGGTTAATGCTTTATCATGCATATATAATTGGAACTAGTTGAACATAGCCTTATTTGGTCTCTATTAGCCGACACTTTGTTGCTCATTATTATTACTGTTATCCATACTGTCTTATTGTAATACATTGTTTTAATAATTTTTTTTGAATTGATATATTAGGATGATAATATTGTACTTAATTGTAAAAGGGATGCAGGTATCCTATGTCAAGATGTTATTAATGGGAGGTTGATTAATTAATTGAGAAAATTAGGATTTTATGGTTTGTCTCAATTAGGTTTTATTCAGCTTGATCATCATCTTCTCACAGCATTAGTGGAGAGATGGAGACTAGAGACACATACATTCCATCTTCTTGAGAGTGGGGCCGTTATTACATTGTAGGATGTGGCTATACAAACTGGATTACCCATTGATGGTAATACATTGATTTTTCCCCTTCATGCAAAATGGGATGTTAAGTGTCAAAGGTTATTGGGCATTCTTCCACCCTGATCTTATGTGAAGAACATGTACTTGAAACTTCATTAGTTACAAGATAATTTTAAGTTCAATGAGTTACCTGCTGATGCTGATGAAATCATACTAGCATGCTACACACGTGCATATTTATTGAAATTAATTAACATATTTTTCTTCACAAAAAGTACAGGTAGTGTGAACCTTATATATCTACCTCTTTTAGAGAATATTGCTGCAATTAGTTCATATAGTTGGGGAGCAGGTTGTCTAGCATTTTTGTATAGAGAGTTATGCAATGCTACACAACCAAGGACATCATAGATTGGTGGTGCATTATTTCTATTGCAGAGATATGGGCATGGGATAGATTAAAATTCTTGTCACCTGGGTTAAGGAATGGAGACATTTTACTTGGCATATCACTTGGTTATTGGTATGTAACATAAAACTAAAATTCTTTTAGACATGAAAATTATATCATGCATGATGGTAGCTTATTAATAAATATGTGGCAGATGGAGTACTCTAAGGAAAACCACAAAAATACCAACACATAGTATCTCGCATATACAGTATGCACTTGATCTAGCCAATAAGGATGTTGTAAGTCATATAAAAATTATTTTGATACACTTTTGTAATTAATATTTTGAAATTAATTTGACTTTTAATATAAGCAAGTACCAAATTTATTTGATTTTTAGTATAGAGTTATTAATAACGTAGTAGTTTATTTGTCTTAGTTCATTTTGGAGCCATACACTGATGAGATCCAAGCTGCATTACCAAACTATTGCTGTAAGGAGAACAAATATGGAGAACTATTGTGCCATATATATAAATATGCATATTTTAGAATGGCACTAGTCTAATAGAGTTCTTCTCCAATTTGGATTGAAACAACACATTCCATGTGAACCTCGTCAGATTGATGCATTGCATTTCATTGACTTAAAAGAAGTAAAGAATCAAATTATGACAAAACAAACATATTGGATTGAAATTTGGAATGATAGGGAACATTATGGTTTTTTTTTTTTTTCCTGAACCTTTTGATGCCCCACTCCATTATCATTCATAATACATGGAGTGGTATAAGAATTTGACAAGAAGATGGATTTCTATTAGAGGCACGTTGTGCTCATGTAAGAAACTAACATTCTTGTATGATTCACTATCTTTGCATTTTTATTTAATAAGTATATGCTAAAAATTATGTTGGTACAGGTTGATGGACTCGAGAAAATGGCACTAGTGAGAGATGTAAATAGTTTGCAAAAGATCAAAAGCAATATATATGGTGCACTTAGGGAAGAAAGACTCTATATTATTAGTTCAGCACCTCAGCTGACTCTAATTACTTCATATCTGAACATAGATGTGGATGAACATGAACCTCCTATTTCCACCAGTGGATGATGTTGACGAGACGCACCACGTCGTTGTGAGTTCCCATGACCACCAGCTTCTTCATGTGACATTGCCCCACATCTGGTCACCTATCATGGGTAGGGTTCATATGAAGCTGATACATCGCAGTCAACTCAACCTCAGGCATCATTGTTTAATGGCCCCTCTGCACCTAATACTTATGCCCATGGAGCCTCTAAATCTATTAGCCATCCATTCGGATCATCTTAGTATGAATTGGGTTTTTCACAAAATTCTTTCACCCCATGGACTGTATCTACTCAATCACTGTAGACTATACATATTATGGGTATTCAACCACAACATACAGTTCAATTCGATACCCTTCAAACACCTACTAATATGATTTTCTCGACGTTTACTAGGTCATCTTTAGCAGAACGTTATCAAGACTTGTCTAATTTTCCATCTTACCATTATCAAGGTATCACACAACCTCATTATGGAATATCATCCACACTTCAAAATGATTCATAACAGATAATTCCATCACATCTTGAAATTTGAATTTATTTGTTTGTAAAACTATAAGTTGAAACTTAAGGATTATATTTATAATTTATGAATTGATACTCCAGTAAGTGTTTGCAAATTATTTGCGTTATTAATCCTTTAAGATTATTTAATTCAATTTCTAAAGTTATTTATAGATAGTTACAATTTATTTTATTTAACGTCAAATCAAAGTATATGTCCTTTTTTTTTCTTTTTTTTTTTCAATTTGGACTGCTCCTCAGGGGTGTTGTTGTATTGTTTTTCAATTTTTTTATTTTTAATTTTAATTTTTCCGCTAGCTCTAAAAGCGTATTTGACATTTAAAAAAAAAAAAAAAAACTGTCATGCACTAACTAGGACAACGGGTATTTTAATCCGCTTTTTATATTTCAGCTTTCAAACAACCCAGCTACATTCATCCGCTTTCATTAACAGCGGAATTAACATTTTTATGGTTTTTTTTCACATTCTAAACATATCCACTCTTATAAGAAGCGGACATCGTGGTTCTTTTGTCCTTTTCCTCTTGTTCACTCTTGCGACTCACAGAGACTTTTACTGCTGCAAACCTATAAAATTATGATTTTTTCCTACAAAGATGTAATTAGTTTCAAATAGTGTCATAGATAAATTAATATCCTTTAAAAATATTTGTAGTGTAATACACCTTAAAAAATATGTCCAAAAGGGTTTCTACTTAGACTTTTAAGACATAATAAAAATTAGAAATTTTTTTTTTTTATAATTAGGAGAATAGATACTTCAAGAATATTTTAAAATTTTTCATAATAAATAACTGGAGAGGAAGAAATATGCCACAAGTATGCCGTTGTGGCGTTTAAATACATTACATACAACGCATAATAGAATCATGAGGATGACAAAGATGAGAATAATTAAGGTAGAGAAGTATAAATAAACTGTCTGTTTTTATAGAGAGGAGGGAGCAATACATATTTGTGGGGAACCCAACCCAGATTAGTGAAAAACAAAGACTCAAATGTTGAAAAAACAAAAACAAGTAGAGAAATGAGTGATAAAATTAGTATGAAGATGTTGTTGAGTTTGTATGGACTCAGAATGAAAGAAGAAACAGAAAATTGAATAAAAAGTAACTCCTCTTCCTCTGTTTGTTAAAATTGAGTGTAAGTCTTGATAATGATTAAAGCCAGTGGCGGAACCAGGAGCGGATCGATGGGAGGGCAAAAACCCGTGCCCTTAGAAACGCCGGGAGCCAGCCTGATTAAAGCCAGAGAGCACCAGCTTGCTTGAGAAGAGGAACAAGAGAGCCATTAATATGAGAAGCCATAACTGTATCCATAGCACCAACAAGTTTGCCACCAATGAAAACAACAGGAACTGCTGCAGTGGAAGTGCCA
Source organism: Euphorbia tirucalli (assembly GCA_039660915.1). NCBI lineage: Eukaryota > Viridiplantae > Streptophyta > Magnoliopsida > Malpighiales > Euphorbiaceae > Euphorbia > Euphorbia tirucalli. Next base: position 53,513,446 of record CM077639.1, on the reverse strand, counting down.
AGTAGCCTTACAAGAGCTCTCTCCATGTCTTTCCCTCTTGGATCTTCATCTAGCTCATGCACAGTTGGATTCACTCCCATTCCACAAAACAACCTCTTTATAGCATGGCACATGCAGCACGTGCTTATGCTAAATATCACCACTGCATTTTCTGCTGCTAATCTCTCTATCCTTTCTAACCCATTGTGATCACCTCTATCAATTCTTGGTGCCATATACCACGATGCCTCTGTTTGATACATTTCTCTTCAAATTTTCTTTCTGATTTTGGATTTTTTTTTTTTTTTTTTTTGGGTGCGGAAAAATGGAAGATTTGTGGTGCTATTTATACACCAAAACTACAAGGGTCAAGGGGGGTAATGCATAAGAATTCAGTCATCAACTCAACGCATGCTAAAGGATTGAAAGCTTTTAATTAATTAGCTTAGGTCAGCTTTTTATATGATCTTTGTCATCTTCCACTAGAGAGACACACTTTCCAGTTTCCACCCAAATTTGCAGGAATTTAATATTCACTTTTCACTGTTCAGACACAAACTAATGTTTTCAGTTTGTTTTTACAAAATACTAAAAGGGGAGGGAGGGGGGACATGAAGAACAGGCTTTAACAGAAGGGAGTTGTTGGTTAATAGACGGCTGTGTCCGTCCTTCTTGTCGGCCCTACTCCATCTTCTTTTTTTTTTCTTATTATATTATCAAACAGGAACGTGCCTTTCACAGTTCTTTCCTTTTGCTGACGTAACCTTCATGCGCACTTTACCACCCTTTCCCCTTTTCATGCTCATTTTTAAGTGGTGTTAATATCCGCGTCGTGTTGATTTAGTGTATTAACACACGTATAAAACCAACATTAGGTTAAATATGTAAATCAATTTTGTACGGACCCATATAACTTCAACAATAGTTCGCTAAATTTAAATTTTATACGGATCGTGTTATCGTGTTATGGTATATATATATATATATATATATATATATATATATATAAAATTTTTGAACGAGTTAAACGGATTATAAACAGATTACCGAGTCAATACTAATACAACCACATATTGTGCAAGTTAAATGCATAAATCTATTTTCTTCACTAAATAATATAATTTCGATTCTAATTCGCCAAATTTGTGTGTTATAGAATCGTATCAACGCGTGACAATCTATTTTGACACCCTTATTCTTTTTATTTTTCTATTCACTCCACATTTCTTTATATATATATATATATATATATATATATATATATATATAATAACCTTTCAATCAGTGGTGGAGCCAGGACTCCAGTAATAGGGGAGCAAAAATGGACGGCGATCGATAGATCGTAACGGTGGTGGACTGACATACAGCAAAGGAGAGAAACCAAATAATAACACATACTTATTTATAGAATTCTAAATACCAACTATATAAATAATATTTTAATTGGTATGAATCATAATCATAAATACAAACAATGGAATTCCATTTTTCAGGAAATATATATTATGAATTTCAATTAAAAAATAAATAATGATAATAATATATAATAATTGATCACATATATAAATCAAAATAATAAAATTACATATGATTATGGCTAAAGAAAACTTAATTAGAATATGAAAGTTTGAAGATATCAAGAAATATATCAAATTTCATCTAAAAAGAAAAAAAGAAAAAAATACAACGAAAAAAATGACATTTTATTGATAAATAATATATACTGATACTTGTTTAATATACTTTAAATTAAATAATATGCACAAATTGTTTGGAAAATATATAAATACACTACTCTAAGAAGACAACCCAGCCCACTAAGGCTGGGATGTTTTAATTTTTTTTTTAATCCCAGAGACAAACAAACTCATTTTGCATCCGGGATTAAAAAATATAAAATAAAATAGTCCAACCCATTCTTTCCTAGAAATTGGGGGGCAATTGCAATACTCCCCAACTTCTAGGACAGGGGTGACTACAGCCAAAAATACCCCTATTTGGGGTGTTTTCTGGAGGCTGGAGGACAAGTGCCCCTCCCTGACCCCTTAGCGCCGCCCTTGCTTTCAATTTTCTCTAATCTTTGGATATTTACTCTCAAGAATAAAGTGTCTTATATACCTTGTAGTTCAATTAGATATTCATCTACATCTTCATATATTAATTATCAAATCACAATTATACCACACAACGCTACGTCTTGGTGGTAAGTTCATGTCTTTCTAAATAAGAAATCCAGAGTTTAAGTGTTCGTGAAACCAGATACTACATCCTTAAAAAAATAAAAATTATCAAAAATAAAAAAATATTATAGAATTCTACAATGACTCGTTTTCTTTAAACCTATATATATATATATATATATATATATATATATATATATATAAAGATCATTATCATTAAAATTAGTATCTTTACCTTTTCTATTAAATAAAATTCTCAATTATATTTAAAAACATATGATAAAGTGGAAGATTAAGTCGAATTTCGGAAGGGCACACACACATGTATAAAAATGAACATTAGCATATATTATACACTTTGATTCTAATATGCATGGCCAATGCTTTATTTGGATTTGGACGGTTTCTTTTTCCCGATAAAATGAGATAAATTATTCAAATTAAACCTAAAAAAAGAAAAGAAAAATGGAATTTATTTTTTATTTATTTATGGCAATATGCATGTCGGGGATTCGTTAATCTATATATTTATCCCAATCCCCAATAGTATACAATAGCATAATCACCTGGAATAATTTTTATTTGATTCAAAAGCATCCATCTCTTGAAATTAGATTATAGATATATAGTATAGCTAGCTAGATATAAAAATAAAACAGACTTATCATGATTTTGTTAATAATAATTTTTTACCTCTATCAACAAATTTTCACAATCAAATCCATAGGAACGTTTTTTTTTTTTTTTTTTCAATTCATTAATAAAATTGAAAGTAAGTTAGTCGAGGCAGTGAATGCTTGATTAGAATAATGAAAAAATGTGATGAAAAGTAAAGTAAATAGATTTTTAATGTAGTTTATACTAGTATGTATGTAAGTTCCTCTTAATTAATGTAATTAGCCTTAATTGTAATCAAACAAGCACACAGAAGGTGAAAGTCACATGGGTTAGAATACGCATGCCCTAAATATGCTTAAACATGTAGGCAGCATGTCTAAAGTTTAATTAATAAAATATTTCCAAAAATGAATGTAATAAATGATAATATGGGCGAAGTGGGAAGAATTAAGAATTGAGCTTCAAAAGGAGGGGAAGTCCGTACAATTTGAACAAGAAAAAGGAAGTTTATAGGTAGTCGACGCAGGGGTTAAGAAAAAAAAAAAAAAAAGCAAAATCATGTTATTCGATGATTATGTTTGTCTGTTTCCTTTTCAGTTTTAATCCAATTCCCTTCCAAACCGAGACATTCTACTATACACCTAATTTCCAATGATATTATGCTACGTCAACATAGTTATTGAGGTGATACAATATCATTAAGGAGCAGCCTACTCCTATTGTATGCTATAATTTTTGCTACCCATTTCCTTGCAATTTTATTACTCCTACATTGTGTTTCTTTTGAGGGATTTTGGAAAGGAAAAATTAGTGAAATATATGAGAAATTTTAATTTCTTGTTCAGTATAATGGAAATGAATTCAGGAGCGGACCAAAGATGGATTTGAACCGCAATAAAGTTGAAAAATACCAACAGATAAGAAAAACTTACTTTGAATATAACAGAAGTTTTCTTGGTAACATGATCCTTGCTAATTGATTAACGAGGAGCATATTATCAATAAAACTTTTTACTTATATATTTGGTTTCTAAAATCAACTCCCAATAACAAATTTATAATTACCAACCAAATTTATGTTTCTGTTTTTTTTTATTATTCGTTGATATTTTTTCATTTTTTAAAGTAGTAATAAATAATTCTATCTTCTCCCCGTAAAATAATCCTCTCAAATCTCAAACTGGTTGGATGTGAAATTTTTAAAATACACTCGGTAATTAATTAATTAATGTCTCATAATATATTTTAGTTCATGTTTTAGGATTTAGAATTTTATTTATTTAATCACTAAATATTAAATTAATTAATTGCATAATAATATTAATATTATTATTATTATTTGATTAAAATGTGATGTGACAACAATTTATTTACTGATTGTATTGATGATATGGTGCGTTTATTTTATTTTAAAATTTTATCAGATGGAGAAAATTGTTTTGATATTATGTACTCAATTTAAAAAATAAAAAAAAAAAAAAGGGAAAAGAAGAGAGATCTCAATGAGCAGGGTTTTTTTCTTTTTCATTAAATTTTGTCTTGACATCTTCTCATTAATTCTCAGCTTATAATTATTAATTGGAGATTAGTAGCTATTTAGATAAGATAAGTTGAAAGATTAAAACAAGGATGGTGTGAAGAAACAGCATGAGCTGGAAAGTGATCCTTTTTTATGTCGCAAAAGGAGGGGCTAGTGCTAGTGCTACTCTCATTTTTAGGGTATGGCCTCCCTACTATTTTTATTCACATCTCATCACCTCTTTACTTAACCCTCCGATCACCATCAGATTGCTTTAATCAGACGGTAGAAATGGGTACATGAAAAATTAATGTACTCTTTTAAAATTAAGTTTAATTTGATTGAATCGTACTGAAGGCCAGGGGCAAGGCCAGGGTGATGGTAGCATTAGAATTAGATAGTCTGCTTCTGCCCCACTTTTTCCTTTTTATGGTGAAACATATATTTAAAAGAATCCAAGATACAAAATTGATGGTGTTATTCAATTTCAGTCTGCCTATTTCTGGTCATTCTGATTACTATCAAACTTCACTGTAAAGGGGGTTTTGACGCGGGGCTGTCCGGTTTAAACTAAAAGAATTAATCCACACCCAATCAAATTCATATAAAAATATACTTGAGCCTGGAGCAGACTTAGATCATCAATTTCAAACCCAATCCAAACCCATCCATAAAAATTATTTTTTTGGCTCCTTTAATTTTTCTTAAAAATCATACTAAATAAAGACAATATGATAAAAAAAAAATTTACAAAATGTGACAATCTTTTCGACGGGCCGGGAAAAGGTTTGATTTAGTTTTGGAAATTAAGTCGTTCTAAGGCTTTGGTCTTGAAAAGCTGAAATAAAATGTACGAAACCGAATTCCCTCGTTAAAGTGGTTTAGGAGTCGCTACCCAGTTCAGCTCTACTGGAATAGTTAAATAAAGACATTATGATAAAAAAAAATTACAAAATGTGAGCAGACAATCCTTTCGACGAGCCGCGAAAAGGTTTGATTTGGTTTTGGAAATTAAGTCGTTCTAAGGCTTTGGTCTTGAAAAGCTAAAATTAAACGTACGAAACCGAATTCCCTCGCTAAAGTGGTTTAGGAGTCGCCACCCAACTCAACTCTACTGGAATAGCTGAGTCGTGCAGGAATCAGCAATCTTTTAGCCAGAGATTCAGATCTGAACAAATCACTTATTTTTGTCTCGTTTCAAATAATTATTAACCTTTCAAACTTTGATGTCTCTTATATTTATTCTCTTATTCTATTTTCAGCTTTAATTATTTTCTATATGCTCATACAAAAAGCGATATATAAATACAAAAAATAAATAAATTCGAAAAATTAAATTAATACAATTCAATAAAAAAAAAATCTAACCTAGGGGATATATTAATAAAAATGGAAGACGAGGTACAATTGCCTAGAATATACGAGCAATCTAAAAAGAGGAAAGCTAGATCTAACCTAACATACATCTATATGCAAAACAAAGGTTAATAGTACAACAAATATATAAATGCACATAGGACTCAAATAAGACAGCATGAGAGAATAGATTACATGAGATGTGAAAAGGGGGGAATAAGAAGAATTCGACAGATTCAACTGACTTGACCTGGAAAACAATTTTGAAATGTATTTTTGAGAAAACAATTTCTAAAACATTTTTCCAGTTAATGGATCAATATATACTTCGGTGAGTCGGTTATCCAGTGATCTCCATGGAATCTTGTTCGTATGGGACCCAATTACTTCACGAAAATTAGATCTAGGTTGAAAGGTAGTAAACAAGTTGAAAACAGTTTTCAGGAAAATGTACTAAAATATAGATCTTCGTACTCAAAATAACTTGAATGGGAAAACATATTTCGTTTTATTTTGCTTTTATTACAAGAAAACAAAATATATATTGAAAAATAAAGTTCTTGAAAGTGAGTTTGGTTATTTAGCTTGCACTTGAGGCAAAATTTCACCGATTCGACAGAAAACCGGATCGAAACGAAGAACAAAGCCATACGGCTCTATTTACCAAGAGATAAGTCGTACGACTATAATGTTTGGGAAAACAATTTGGTTTCAGAAATTATTTTGCATGATATTGATCCAAATATAGAGCCTTGCAGCTCTACTCTGGTAAACAATTGAGTCGTATAGCTCTAATACCTAGAAATGACTAGTTTCTTTTTTAGATAAAAATTTCAGACACAAAGAACCAAATGCAACTCATAAAGCAGTAAAAGGATTTATAGCCTTTTATAAGTTACCTCTAGTGTGTTTATATAGTATTTTGAGCCTCTAAAACCGATTTCGGAGGCATAAGACGGTTCCAAATGAGTTCGACTTTCCTCGAATTGTCTCCGAGATCACGAACAAAAGATAATGAATTGAAGATTTAGTATTTAAGACTAGGAGGATTGGTGTTCGAGTTTGGAAGTGAGAAATGGATGTGATACAGAAAAGGTTGAATGTGGTTTGTTTTTGCTCCCTCCCTTACTTTCCCTTTGGTTCCTCTTTTTCTTTGGCTCTCTGCTTGCTTTTTCTGCTTCTTTTTCAAAATGGTGCCCCCCCAAACACTTTTCCTCTTCTTTCGTTTCTTATCTCTCTCCCCCGTCAAAGATCCAAAATTTTTGTTCTGTCTCCCCTGCCCATCGTGGGGGAATTATTTTTTTATCTAGCAAGAGGAAGAGTTGAACGGCTTGAAAGGTTTAGGAATAGAGTCGTACTGTTTAAGTATTGGGCTGTAGGATTCTTTTGCTTTAGGTTAGAAATCTAAAATTCCCATTCGGTTTCACAGCTTAGCCTTTTTGAATAGAGTCGTACGGCTCAAATTTTGAGTTGTGAGACCCAAAAAAGAGCTATTCGGCCCTTATTGATATTATGTCTAAACAGCTGATCTCTCGAACAATTATCGGGTACGTTCCTAAACTTATTTGGTGTCCACCTTCATCCTTCGAATCAGTTCCTGTAGAAAACTTGATACAGAGGATAACTAATTTGATGTTCATCATTGAGGTCGGAAAAATCCGCGCTCACAGATAATATAACACCAAAAAACTAATATCATATAAATAAATTTAGTAAAAAAATTTATAATGGAATGGAGTATTAACTGAAATTAAAAATAAAATAAAATAGAAGTTTCTATTAGTTGGGTGGGATTAGGCTCATGTATTTACACAAATTCTAAGCCCAACTTACTCAACTTTGGGCTTCATCGGGCTTGGGCGGGCCTAACATATAAAATGTATGTCCAAGTCCTGATTTTAGAAATCCATGCTAGACAGACCGGGTGGGTCCCAATCCAATAAACAGGTCTAATTACAACTCATAATTTCATCGACTCCATAATATTTACACTTTAAACTGACATTTAGTGTTTCATTATACACAGACTTATGCCTTTAACCATAACTACTTTTAACGTTGCCTCCAATATCTTTCCTGCGTCAAACGAATCCAATCCAAACATGTTAAATGGAGCTCATCCTACGAATTTTGATATGTTCTACCTTGCAATGAATTGATTTGATCTCCGACTTGGCATGTTTTCCCTTTACAGAATACTTAAAGAACAACCGTACGATTGATCCTGAAAACTCATAGATACAACATGCTATCACTGCTCCTTCACAAGTTGACGACAACTCTACTCAGCTCCAATCCATTCTTATAGTGAAAAGAAAATTTGCAAATCATAAACACCTCCTTCGTTCTAAGAAGAAGCGAGCTATGTCTAACTACGATGTAAAAATATTATAAATAGTTGCTTATTAAAGCAATTCATGCCAAGCATTAGTCGCCAAATCTCTATCAAGCTTTTCCTCATCCCGATTACAAGTAGTCTTTTACCTAATGCAAAACTTAAATTCAACAAACCATCATAATTTTCACGGGTAAAATGTATCGATAGATGACTTAACTTTGTCTCATGATTTTTTTAATATCATGACTATACTTTAATTTATGCTAATAAAAAAATGAATTTTATATTGTGATGGATTCGGTAGGAATTTCTAAATAGATCCGGCTCTTGGTTGAGGAAAAATCGACTTCAGCTTGGATGCCTGCATGACAGGATGAATAAGACACCGGCTAACCTTTAGGTTAGGCTCCAATGCCTAAGTATTAATGGTGAAGAGAATGGTTTCTCTAGTTCTTGGTTAAATTATTCGATCCCTTTTTACCTCATTCTTTACCCTTTTTATAGGGTTGGTATTAGAGTTCATCATGGACACGAACTACTCCATTTATTCTCGCTAGAGTCCTTCTAGCAGACAATATCTTGGAATCTCATGTGGTGCTTATCTAGAAGTCCAATTAGGATACACTTCTTTATGTTGGATATGCCCTAGTCCCGAGGCATTGGTCCTTGTATTTGTATCATACATTTATTGGATTTATGTATTATACTTATTTGTGTTATTAATAAAGGCGTTAATTCATTTATTATATCTATCTTGTGCAATATATTAAATGAAGTATCCAATGGACATATGCATATCCATGATGACCAGTGTCATGCACTTGGCAGTAAAACGATGGATAGGGTAAACGATATGACCATGAATAGATCCGTAGTCTGTTCCAGTCATGGGAATGAATGGAACAAGAGATTATCATTAACCTGGTTGTATGGCGGTGTCTTACCAGTCATTGGACATGGGATGTCAACCAAGTTAATGGGTACATGCATACGGGGCATGGTACTGGATAGATCCACTAAACGAGAAATCCACATGGTATAGTATCACAAGTGATTCTCGTGTAGTACTTGTATGGATCCTTTGACCTGACCATATGATGGTGTTGCATGTGAGGTCGCATACTTAGGGGTACGCCTAAAGGGCCTGTAATAGGGTGCCAAGTATGGGTGCTTTCGGATATGTCACTTAGCATGGCAATGCTATGGATATGCAGAAGGGATTTGTCACTCAGTAGTCCACTGAGAAGATATCACCGGCCTCTTGATGAATGTGACTGATAAGAGTGTGGCCAAATCCAAACAAGTTGGAACTTGCTTGTGAGCTTCAGTGCATTCGGGATCAAGTTAATGTCCAGACACAAAAGAGGGTGATCAATCCATGCCTCTATGTTGGACGCCGATATCAATGACATGGGATATACAAGTTCAAACTACAGGGTTATGATAACAGTTAGACTGCCATCTCCATCTTGATTGGGGGCTGCAGTGGCTTGCTAGAGCCCAACTGTAGTCTGTGGGCCACAGGCCCACTGCCAACATAAAGATGGGCCCACGGGATCATACACATTGAGCGATTGAATACCGACTTAAGGAATCACATGTATACTTGGAGTATACACTCTGGAGAGAGAGGCATATATTAATTATATTATAAAGATCAATTGGATTGATCATAATAATAAAAATGAATAATTGATTGGCTCTTCATAATTAATTGGATTAATTATGAGATTATTTCCTAGGTGAAAATATTCATATGTATAGGTTTACATATGATTTTATTTTGTGAGAATCTAATTTTAATTTGATGGATTAAATTAATTGGTCAAACTAATTTTAATTTAAATGTAAATAATATATTACTTGGTGTAATGTATTAAATACATGGGTAAATTAAAGTTGGGCTTGAAATTAATTTAAACCAAACTAATTAAAATAAGATTGGGCCTGAATTAAAAGAAGGAAGCCTGCACAAATGACAGAGCCAAGTTAAGGAATTTCGGCCAACCTAGGGTTTAATAACCTTGAGAATTTCGGCCACTACTATGTGATGCAACCATAGCCGAAATTCACCCTAGCCCCCCTCTCCATAGTTCGTGTTTTCTGACGCTAGCACGTGTGGTGTTTGTTAGGCGTTCGTGTACGTGAACGAGGAGGGATTCTAAGTTGATTCCTGCGGTCTGCATCCATCTCTGAAAGAGATATTCCGGGTAAGAGATTTATCTCTTTCTATTAATTTTTGTTTTTCCAATTTCCATCTCAATTGCTTCTGGGCACGGATTTCAGAAAATCATCGCGTTCTTCCGCTTTTATCGGGTGATTTCCGGTGACAAATCCCAACACTTTAGGTCTATCTTTTACATAGACCTGCTCTCAGAGGAATCTGCACATCCCTTGTACTGTCAGCCATTGATCTGTCTACCCGAATCTGGCCCTATCCCTCAACCCCACTACTTGACGTTACCGGATTTACTAAAGCAACCTGCTGCCTTTATACATCCAGTACTATTATGACTAGATGTCATCATATTGTATTAATAAAAATGTTTGGTAATTTTTGTAGCAATTTTAAAGTTGGAATGCCAACTTAAATTGTTTAAGACATAAACATAATGTCATATTAGTGTCACATAACAAAATTATTATAAGATATGACATATGAGGGCTACATGGTAAAATACATAATTTTTTTGTGAATGAAAAGTTAGCAGATTTCACGAAAGAAAAATTTTACAGTAGTATAGAAGTACATATTCCTTTAGTTATAAAATGAGATTTATATATTTTTTTTATTATACCTTAAAAGGAAATACAACAACTCTTTTTACTAATGTATTTTAAAACAGTATCATACTTCTAGAATACGTTAAAATTTTCTTTGCATGTGGTATAATATTTTTGACATAAAATGTTCATACATTCATTATATTTATATTGTAAATTATTAAAGAGAGGATTTGAGTAATGAGATCTCTATGAAAAAATTGTTCAAATCATTTTATTAAAAAAAAAAAACTTCAACAATTTTATTGAGAAGTTCAAACAAACAAATTAAAATATAAAATAAAGTTGAGTTCAGCCATGCGTGCTTTTAACCTTGATTTCCACCCAGTCAATGGATAGATAAATTTAAGGGTAAACAATTTAGGATGTGTATATATGGAGGGAAGAAAGGACGGAAAATACAATTTTAAATTGGATGTAAAAAAGATTAGTTTGATTGAATAGAATAATCAACTTTTGCCATATTCAATGGTAATATTTTAATTAGATATTTACTAGTACTAATATTTATGATATTTGGTTCACTTTAATACAAGTATGATGTTAAGAATATAATTAATGGGATCCACCAAGACTTGAGTTCCAAGTCCCAAGCCGAGTGGCCGCCGGTTGGTTGGAATTTAGTAATACTGATCCAAAATGCATTAGTTAAAAATTTAATAACATTTGCATTTGAATTTGAATTTGAATTTGAATTTGACTTATGTCTGTTTTGTCTTTTTGTACATGACGTAATGCATATAAATTAATAAGGTAAAACACATTAATAAGTCCCTTCAATTGTTATAGATTTTTCAATTTGTCTCTCAACAATTTTTTTCACACATTAAATTTATGATATTCTTTTTTAGTATTAAACTCAAATTTAATGTCTTGGTTGCAAGAACCATTTTATTTATTAATTAGCATGTAAAATAATTAATATGAAAAATAGAATACTAAATAAATTTTTAAATATATCATAACTATAAATATAAACTATATTTTTCATTTATTCTCATGCGTTTGTAAAAAATTATGTTACTTGTCAATTAATAGTATCAACATCCAATGCCAGACAAATATGTCCAGTTAAGGTCTAATAATATTGAAAACAGAAAAATCATATATTCAATTTGTTAAATAAATTGATCAAAGAACTAGATATGAAATCTATAAAAATTTCAAGTAACTCATAATGTGTTTTACTATGATTGTGAAGTGTTTTGAGCATCCTGATTACTTAAATTTGGAAGAAAATTAAATAAGAATGGATTAAATTGAAAAATGGAAGCGGGCAGAGGAGGATAGCATGTGAGTGAAGCGTGATAATAGTGTTGGGGAAGTGAAAGGCAAAAAGCCGGTGAAGCGGTAACATTGACACTGTTGTGCTGTTTGTTTGTGGGTTAATCCTTAATATCATTGCCTAATGCATTGCATGTCGGCCAATTTCTTTCTTCTTCCTTTTTTTTTTTTTCATAAATTCCTTCGTAATTCTTATATTAATGACTTAAAAAAAAAAGGTTATGGATTTAAGAAATGCAAGCCGAGGACCACAAGACAGTCATTTGTTGTTGATAATGGCAGACATTTTTCTACGGCAAGAATTGGGTTTTCCCAATTATCACTTGTCTCCATTCACCACCAACATTTTTTTACCTTAATTAATCTATTTACCGTAGCTTAATTGCATGCATGCCGACTTTTCTTTGGTTTTACTGTTGATCTGTTATAACTGCAAATTATTATTATTATTATTGTTATTAGTTTTTATTAAATTAACCAAATAAGAGGTAAATTATCTTGAATGTTCCTTTTTTAGCATGGGGTTGAAAATCAGATCGAACCGAGGGGTCTGATCGGAACCGAACATTGATCCGGACAGTTTTTATATGATTTTGTAAGATAGTCAAAATTTGTAATGGATCAGTTGAATGGACCGATCGAACCGAAAACCGATAGATTAGTACGATTATAAATTTTACTAGACTGATTTCTTAAGATTATTTTAATTCAAAAAAATTTTGGTTAAATAAGATTAGTTCTTGATTTTTCTTACGAATACATTATTATAAAGAAAAATAAAATTTACAATATTTTCTAGATCAAATTGACCTTTTTAATTATAATTATTAAATTTATCCTAGATTTATTTATTTTTTATATTAATATTTTGTGTTTAAGATTCTTAGTCCTATAAAATTATTATTGTAATGTTTAATTTTTAAATGTTATAAATTTAAATGATATAAATATAATATTATTTTAACATTTTTTTATATCAAATTCTACCGATACCTTCACCCGTTCAATGATCGGTCTAGTTCTGAAATCCATATTTTTAGGATTCTTTTCTAAACATACCATCAATATATTTTATACATGTCTATATTTTTTCTAGTCATATAATTTTATAACTCAAACCAAATTGAAAAATAAATTAATCGAAATTGTTGGAGTGGGAAATGATTTTTAATTATAAAATTAGAGGTTAAAAGGAATGGAAACGATTAGTAACTCCTAAAAACCAATGGTTAAGCGAATCTATTGATCTTAATTATAATATTCTTTACAAAATTGTTGAATTATACAAATAGTTGTAGTAATTTTATAGGCTTAATTTCGCTCATTGTATACCAACTATACCTTTCACATTTTGATACACCAACTTCATTTTTGCACAAAATTCATTTATGAACTTCTTAGTGACCTCCCATTGAGGTCTTTTTTACTGTGACTCCTGGTTAAACGAGACACGTTAGTATTTTCACCAATTTCAAAGGCTGGCGCGCGCTTTACTCTGTGTAAGTTTTCCATTATGCCCATAGTCCATATTTTCCCTTCTTCCCCCCACGTCCCTCTTCCCTCGTCGCAATGTTTTAACCGTTCTCTCTCTCTCTCTTTTAAATTTCTCTCAATCTCTCCCCTTTTCCCAAATTCTTTAGAAAACCCTACAATTAGAACTGGTATCTATAACCAATCGAAGAATCTTTATCATGTGGAATTTTGCTGGTAAGTCGAAATAACTTAGTCGCTTTACTTTGCAATTCTATTACTTTTTTTTTTCCTTCTCTATATACTTTATTTTTTTCTCTCATTATTTGTGTGTACTTTGCGATTTCTCTCGCTTTTTTTTCCTCCTCTCTCAATCCTTCGTAGTTTCTCTCACTCTATGTGTCACAACATATAAAATAAGAACATGAGAAAACTTTGGCTTTTGATTATTTATAATATTAGGATGAAATTGATGGAATATATTGGGTTTGCAAATATAGTGAATCCAGTATAAGAGGAGGATACCTTTTGAACCTGTGGACCACAAGTAATTACAATCAATGGATGGGATGGTTTGAGGACCATGTAAGATTGATTTATACTTTGTGACTTTTTAACTATTGTATTTTGAAAAGGATGTTGGATAGTTATGTGGAATGAAATTGAATATAGGGTAAACAATGAGTACCATGTGGTTTACCACTTTTGTAAAACGAGGATGATATTTTTTTTTATAAAAAGAGGTGTTGTGGTTTTTGTTGTTCCATGAAAAATCATGAAAGCTTCGAGGGTTTCTTTTTCTTTCTAAAAAATGGTCATATAAAATCCATTTTTAATTGTATTTCTTAATTCCTCTGAATTATTCTCTTAAATCCCCAAATTTCTCCCTAAAAATCTCCAAACTTAAGACTCTGAATGAACCTTGATAGGTTGTCAACCCGTCAAAGTTTAATTTAAAATCTCCGGTTCGTTATACTGGGTAGTATAGCAAGAACGGGGTCGAACCACAGGGATTAATGCAGGTATATTTATTTGCAAAAAGAAATAAATTTGATTGGATTGAAATAAAAATAAATGAGGTGATTTGAGAAATTGCAGAATGTAAATTAAGACAGAATAAATCAATAGGACGAACAACTAGCCGAGATACTTTTTAGTTTAATTCCGTAATTCAATCACAGACACCAAAGATCCAATTCAATTATCCAAATAGATAGAGTTGTAGTTAAAGGTAAAACGCACTCAATAACCAATCTTTTCTTAATTTATCGATAGTTTCGGGAAACGCCCGAATAAACTACTTCCCTAACCAATAGATAATCTCCAAGAAACCTTTTAATAAGAATTAACCTATAGCAGCATTAGACACAAAAAAGACCTCTATCTTAGTTAATGAAATCGGAAACGCCGTAAATCATAAAAACTAAACTATTCAATTCCGTTAACTTTACACGAAGCTAACTTGCCACTTTGATAGAACAACAATCACGGATATATTATTCTATTCGGCGATATGCAGTACAATCAATCAATTAACTGGCCAAATCAATTTGATTAAATCCACAGCAATATAACAAATTATAATCACAGGAATTGAATAAATATTCGAATAAAAGAATATAGTTAAAACACAAGTCTCATGAATCAGATGGAATTAAACTTCAAAGTACCTCAACTAGAAGAGAGTTTAGCTACTCATAACTAAACAAATTCTACCAAAAATCTTAAGGAAAAACGTGCAGCCTTATCCTCTTGATAGCCTCCCAAAACGTTTTTAGAAGAAGTAAAAAACAGTCCCTAAAACCTTCTCATCACTTTCTTTTATAGGCTCTCCTTCTCTTAACCTAATTAGGAGTCTCTCATTAACCTCCTTAATTACAAGGCCTGCTGGAAATTTAGAGTGTATGGTATTGGGCCCCTTAAAGAGAAATCTGGCCCAAATAAGAAGAAAAAGTCAACAAGGGAGGGTTGACCCGCAGGATTCGAACAAGCTACAGAAAACCTCAGCTAACTTCCTCGATACAGTTCCGATTAGCCTGATTCAAGATGCTATGGAAAGCTAACGGATAGACGCACAATGGAAAGCTAACAGATAGATGCACAATCTTACAGAATAAATCTGGAGCTAAAACAGCCTCGAACTCTATTGAAAATCCAGTTGAAGTTCAACCTCCAACAAATCCTCTTCTAGCAGCCTTCCTAAAAAGCCAAAATCTACTTCCAAGCACCTAAAAGAGGTAAATAACACTAAATAAGGATAAATAAAATAAAACAAATAAAATAATTAAGAAAATAATAAAACTAATACTAAAATACGAAAATAACTAAGAAAATAAGTTAAAATGGACCTAAATATGCCTATGTGAATATGAGTTATCAAATTCCCCCACACATGGATCTTTGCTTGTCCTCAAGCAAACTAGGACTAAAGGAAAATTTCTCCTAAAATTGACTATGGTTGAACCCTAGTAAATGCTTAACCATTCATTCAAGGAAGTTAAACCACCAAGATTCCATAGGAAGTTTCAAAACTTCACAAGCCAATAAGCTTATTCATAAGAACTAGAAAATCAAACAAGTCGACATAAACAAAACATTTAACCCAACTTCACAAGACTTAGTCAATTGAAAAACCATCACAAATTATTTAATTAACTAACTTTAGGCAAGTGAATCGTCCAACTTAGAAGAACATCTAGAGATTTTAAGCTTTTATTCACATTTAAAGCACTTCAAACCAAGATAGTTACCAAATTAAGCACAGGGTCAACATCCCAATTTTGCGAGTATTGAAAAGGCCTCTACTGAGGGGTAACTCTCCCCATAGGTCATTCTCCATACACAAAGTCATTGTTTTTAACTTTGCTTAAGGTGAGGTGGGCCTATCCCCCAACTCAAAACCCATAGGTGTTGGAATGCGAAAGGTCTCACTTTGTCGAGCAATGAAAAGGGTCTCTTACGAGAAGTTTGCTCTCCCTCTTAAGTCACTCTCCATACACAAGGAATGATATTTGTCATACATTGCTTAAGGTGAATTGGTCCCATCTCCCAATTCAAGACTCAAGGGTAATCAAGACAATTGAATTCTAAAATATACATTCTCAGCACAATTCAACTAATCATGATCAATTATAAGCTAGACTCTAATTATCTCATCCTCTATAAGTTGGCAATAACTCACTTACTTCACATTAACCAACAAACTTTTTGAAAGCAATTGATCAATTAAACCTCATCACATTCTGTCACAATTAAACGTAGAGTCATATGCAAACCAAGCTCAACCCCTAATCCTTACGATAAACCCACTAACATGCTTTGTTTCTAATTCTTCCTACTTCCAATTGGTTTATTATATTCAATGATGACAAAAATTAGGATTTTCCAAGGGCTAAACCAAGACAATTTCAAATTTTAAATTTGAGCCTAATTTACTTGTGGACAAACAACTGAGAATATGATTTATGGAGGGAATTATGCAAAAACTACATGCAATCCTAAATAGCACAAGAATAAAACAAAAGCAAACATTAAACTATCCTAAAAAGAAAAAATTATCTCCTAATTTTCCTAACTAATCCCTTCCCCCACACTTAACATGCATTTACTCCTAAAAATGCATCTAAATGAAGCACAAAGTGTAAAGAAAAGGAAAGAAGTACTCCTGTATTGTAGGAAAGAACGGTGGAGAATCGGAAGAACAATGTTTGCAGAGGCAGCAAGTGCAAAGCCAATTTTGACAAGGATAAATTCTGAATTCGGAGAAATTCACAACTACAATGTTGTAGATCTTTCTCTTATCTTTCTAACGCATTTTGACTCACCACAATCGGAGGTCGGAAGCAAAAGTTATGGCGCAATTACAAAAAATGGTCAGATCTGCCAATGGCCAGCCCCTCGAGCTATGGACGAGGTGGGCGGGAGAGGTACGCTGGGGCGCGTGGGCAGGACGCAGCTCAACGAGGCCTCCTCGAGGTAGAGAGGCATGCACTGCTGCTTCTGCTAGGGTGCGACGCAGCTCGACGTGCTGTCCTTGAGGCAGGCAGGTGCACGCTGCTGCTTCTGTTGCCTTTTTTTATTATTATTTTTATTATTTTTATTTTTCCTTCTCTTTTTTTTTTCTTTTTTCTTTTTCTTTTTTTTTTTGTTGTTGTTGTTTTTTTTTTTTTGAACTTTAACTTTGCACCCTTTTTTTTTAAACTTTAACTTTGCACCTTTTTTTTTTTTTAACTCTACATATTACAAGCATAAATAAAACACTTATAGAGTGAATTTTTGGGTTGACTCCTAAAAAGCACTTTTGCTTAACATCGTTGGCTCGACGGTGGCCATGTTTAGTCTGGCATTTTTTCAATGGAGGGAAGAATTTTTTTTCTTCCAACTATAGCATGGCCAAGACGTGATTCAGATGTTATTTTGTACTGCATTTGACTCTGGTTTACAGGTTTGAGCGCTTCGAGGTCTTGGACGACATATATCAGCTCTTTAGGTATTACCCATTCTTCCTCCTATTCAGCCAATTTTGGATTTGTGAGGTTGTTAGCCAAAGAAACCTGCAAAGGATCACCACTACACATCTCCAAAAATTTATTAGTGTAAATGTCAGGGAAATTGATTGCAAAAACAGAGGCATAATCAATCGGGTGCTTAATTGCTCTATTTATGTCAAATTTAATCATAGCACCATCAAATTCCATAGTCAATGTCCCCTCATGCACATCAATTTTTGTGTGGGCTGTTTTCAAGAATGGGCGTCCTAACAGTATCATTCCCGGGTTAGAAGAGGTTCCCCCTTCCATATTCAAGACATAAAAATCCGCGGGGAATACTAAGTCATTTACTTGTACAAGAACATCTTCTAATAATCCTTCAGGAAAAACACTAGACCTATCAGCTAATGTCAAAACTACACCATTTTGTTTCAAAGGGCCCGAATTCAATGCGGAGTAAATAAACAAAGGCATTAAATTAATAGAAGCACCGAGATCACACATAGCTTGTTCTATGCCTACATTGCCTATCTTGCAAGGAATTGTGAACATACCTAGGTCTTGTTCTTTTATGGGTAATTTACCTTGAAGTACTACTGAAACGGTCTCACCCATGGGTACCCTCTCATTGGCCCGAACTCTGTTCATCCCAGTGCAGAGTTCTTTTAAAAATTTGCAATCCCGGGGTACATGTTTGATGGCTGTCAGGAGTGGAATGTTGATTTCCACCTTCTTTAAATTTTCAAACACCTCTGTATCATCTATAGCTTTCTTCTTTCTAGCCAATCGATGTGGAAATGGTGTTTTTTCAGGATTGGATTGGATTAGCTCTTCGATGGGGGCTGTTTTCTCTGTCTTGGCTAGTGTTGCACGGCCACATGGGGTTGATGCTTTTGGTGCTGGTGCTTCGAGTTCTTTGCCACTTCTCAAGGTAATTGCACTGACGCTGTGCCTTGGATTCACATCAGGTTGAGAGGGCAATTTTCCCTTATTTTAAAGTTTGTTGAAAGAAGAGATTAATTGGTTAATTTGATTTTCCATTGTGCTCATCTTATGAACACTCTTCTACAGAGATTCCACCAATTGTGCCATCATGCCTTTCAAAGAGTTAATTTCTTCTCTATAATTCATTTGTGGGGGCTGTGGCTGCTGTTGTTGGTTATTGCCATATCTGAAATTCGGATGATCCCTCCACCCTGGATTGTATGTATTGGAGAAAGGATCAGATTTCCTTTGGTGTTGGGCGTTGAAGTCTCCCATGGCGTTAACCATCTCACTGCTGGATTCCTCTTGAAGTGTTGGACATGTATCAGTGGAATGTCCCTGAAAAAAACAAATACCACAAACTTGGGCTTGTTGCCCTTGGTTAAAAGCACCTACACTTCCAATAATACTCTTTTCCAGCAGTTGATTAAGCCTATCCAGTTTAGATCAAGATCAGATTACCTTACTGTTGGATATGCCCTAGTCCCGAGGCATTGATCCTTGTATTTGTATCATACATTCATTGGATTCATGTATTATACTTATTTGTGTTATTAATAAAGGCATTAATTCATTTATTATATTTATCTTGTGCAATATATTAAATGAAGTATCCAATGGACATATCCATATCCATGATAACTAGTGTTATGCACTTGGCAGTAAGACCATGGATAGGGTAAACGATATGACCATGAATAGATCCATAGTCTGTTCCAGTCATGGGAATGAATGGAACAAGAGACTATCATTAACTTGGTTGTATGGCGGTGTCTTACCGGTCATTGGACATGGGATGTCAACCAAGTTAATGGGTACATGCATAAGGGGCATAGTACTGGATAGATCCACTAAACGAGAAATCCACATGGTATAGTATCACAAGTGATTCTCGTGTAGTACTTGTATGGATCCTTTGACCTGACCATATGATGGTGTTGCGTGTGAGGTCGCATACTTAGGGGTACGCCTAAAGGGCCTGTAATAGGGTACCAAGTATGGGTGCTTTCGGGTATGTCACTTAGCATGGCAATGCTATGGATATGCAGAAGGGATTTGTCACTTAGCAGTCAATTGAGAAGATATCATCGGCCTCTTGATGAATGTGACTGATAAGAGTGTGGCCACACGCAAACGAGTTGGAACTTATTTGTGAGCTTCAGTGCATTCGGGATCAAGTTAATGTCTGGACACAAAAGAGGGTGATCAATCCATGCCTTTGTGTTGGACACCGATATCGATGACATGGGATATACAAGTTCAAACTACAGGGTTATGATAACAGTTTGACTGCCATCTCCATCTTAATTGAGGGCTGCAGTGGATTGCTAGAGCCCAACTACAGTCTGTGGGCCTCAGGCCCACTGCCAACATAAAGATGGGCCCATGGGATTGTACACATTGAGCGACTGAACACTGACTTAAGGAATCACATGTATACTTGGAGTATACACTCTGGAGAGAGAGGTATATATTAATTATATTATAAAGATCGATCGGATTAATCATAATAATAAAATTAATATTTGATTGGCTCCTCATAATTAATTAGATTAATTATGAAATTATTTCCTGGGTGGAAATATTCATGTGTATAGGTTTACATATGAATTTATTTTGTGAAGATCTAATTTTAATTTGATGGATTAAATTAATTGGTCAAACCAATTTTAATTTAAATGGAAATAATATATTACTTGGTGTAATATATTAAATACATGGGTAAATTAAAGTTGGGCTTGAAATTAATCTAAACCAGATTAATTAAAATAGGTTTGGGCCTAAATTAAAAGAAGGAAGCCCACACAAATGGACGAGCTAGCTTGGGCCGAAATTCACTGGTGAATTTCGGCCACCTAGGGTTTAATACCCCTAGGATTTCGGCCAAGAGTAAAATCACTCTTGGTGGCCGAAATCCCTCCTTCCTCCTCTCAAAAGATTTGGGTTTTCCAATGCTAGCACGGGTGGTGTTCGTTAGGCGTTCGTGTACGTGAACGAGGAGGGTTTCTAGTTTGATTCCTGTAGTCTATATCCATCTCTTAAAATAGATATTCCTGGTAAGAGATTTATCTCTTTCTATTAAATTTTTGTTTTTCCAATTTCCATCTCAATTGCTCTTGGGCACGGATTTGAGGAAATCATCGCGTTCTTCCGCTTTTATCAGGTGATTTGCGGTGAAAAATCCCAACAGTGGTATCAGGGCGGGCTTTTGATCTGTGGAAATTGTTAAAATTGGTTGAATCCCATGTTTTAAAATTGGAGGTTTTTGATTGGGGCTCTTGGTTTGGGTTTAAGATTTTTCCCATTTGATTTTTATACAATTGAAATTGAATATGCATATAGGTTTATGTTTGTTTAATTTAATTGTATGTTTTGGAATTCTTGGTGAATTTCTTGATTATGGATGCCATATTTTTTTATTTTATATTTTCTATTTATATAAAAAAAATAAAAATCTGGCTGTTCCCGGGGTGCGGCGCTGCCGGCGGCGGAATCACCGCCGGTGGCCGCCGCCTGCTGCTATGCCAGCAGCAGTGGCCACTGGTTCCAGCAGCAGTGGGTAGCTGCTGCCCCTAGCAGCGGCTACTTCTGCTAGGGCAACTTAGTTGCCCTAGCCGCAGCGGGCCGGGCCCAGTGTTTTTGGATTTGGCGAGTTTTGGGCCCGAGGCCTAGTTTTGAAATTTTAATTGGTTTTAAAATTCGTGTGTTTAAATTTATGTAATTTAAATGCATGTGCTTTCTTGAATGAAATTTTATTTTATTCATGTGATATTAATTAATATGGTTAATTGAAATTGGTTCGGGTAATTTTGGCACAATTACTTGGACGGCTGAATTATACCCATGGTTTCCCAATTCCAGTGGGAGCAGTTGGACTGCCTGGGCTGGTGGCCCAAAGCCCGTTAAGGGTTAGAACCATGGTGGGCCAAAATTGGGGATTTCAATATAATGGCTTGGACATAATTGAAATGGGCTTAAATCATGCATTATAACATGCTTATGAATTATATGTATTGGATGCATATGGGTGATTAAATATTTTGTATGATTGGATGCTATTGGGCCTTATTCAAGATGGGTTGTATTTTCTTTTTGGGTAAATACGGCCTGCGTGTCGTTTTTCTTTTTTTAATGTAATTTTATTTTATTCAATTATCATAAAATTTGTAAAAGAAGAAGCCCATGGAGTGTTGACCCCAAGTGGAGGTGCAAGCCCAGAAGGAAGAAGATGGAGGCCCACCTGATATTGTTTTCTAGTATAGGTTTACTAGAATAATATTAGGATGTAATAAAGGCCCATAGCAGTCCATTTTACTTATTTATTTAATTATGCTTTATATTTATATGCATGTATGAATGTATGATCCAACCGCATTTCACTCGCCTTATGTATGCAAGCTGTTGTTAATTGAATCTAATAACCAAATGAAATTACTAAGTCGCTTAAAAGTGCTTCCCTCATTCAAAACCGGCTCGAAGTGGGAATAGGCCAGTTGTAGAACATGCCCTCGTAGGATACACTGGAGTATTGTCACTTTGTATTGGGTTAGGGTATGGGATACTCTAACACTTGAATGGAGGTTTTGACTTAGCATGGGTAGTAGGATTCTCCTTGCCCTAAGCACAGGGGTAAGTGACAACAAGCCCATCAAACCGAGAGTCCCTAGGCTTTGTCTGGCTATATCTTAATGAAATATGGATCTCGGCCCATGAGCCCAACAACTCGATTTAATTAATAAATTGATTCATTATTAATTATGTATGGGAATAACAAACTAAAGTCCTTTATTAACACTCTTAAATGTTTTTCTGTGTAGAAACTCTAAATGGCAAATAACAACACTTTATCACTGCGATCGATTCTTGAAAAGGACAAGCTTTCCGGTCCTAGCTTTTTGGACTGGTCTAGGAACTTGAGAATAGTTCTAAGACAGGAGTCCAAAGAGTATGTGCTAGAGAGGCCTGTACCGGCTGTGCCTCAAGGACGTAATCCACCGGCTACCCAGCTGGAGGAATACGAGGTGCATGTCAAGGATAATAGGGATGTGACATGCCTAATGTTGGCCTGTATCGTCCCCGAACTGCAAAAATAGTTTATGCACCATCAAGCCTTTGCTATGTAACAACTCTAAATGAGATGTTTCAGGAGCAAGCTCGTTAGGAAAGGTACCTGACCAACAAGGCATTCCACTCCTGTAAGATGGGGGCTGGGACATTTGTGGGTGCACACGTGCTCAAGATAAAGGGCTATTTGGACACTTTAGCCCGTCTCGGATCGCCCATCTCTCAGGAGTTGGCAGTGGACACAATCCTTGCATCCTTGCCGGATTCTTATGATCAATTCATCCTGAACTACAACATGCAAGGGATGAACCGCACTGTCAGTGAGCTGCATGGGATGCTTAAGCTTGCTAAGCAGTCAATCAAAAAGACTCCACTGATGCTGTTGGTCAACAAGGGGAACCCTCCTGTTGCCAAGGGTAAGGCCAAAGAAAAGGCCAAGGTTAAGAAGGCTAAGGCCCAACCCAAGGCCCAGCAGAAGGCAGGTCCTGAGGATGTCTGTTTCGGGTGTAGACAGATGGGCCATTGGAAGAGATCATGTCCTTAGCTGATGGGAGAGCAGAGAAGGGGCCAAGGTGCTACCTCTTCAGGTATTTATGTTATAGACATTAACCTTACTGTTTCAACATCCTGGGTATTGGATACTGGATGTGGTTCTCACATTTATTGCAATGTGCAGGGACTTAAGAACAGAAGGTCATTGGGGTCGGGAGAGGTGGACTTGCGGGTCAGAAATGGAGCAAGGGTTGCTGCCATAGAGATCAGCGAATACCACCTTGTGATGCCTAGTGGATTGGTTTTAATTTGAGAACAATGTTATTTTGTACCTGCCATATGTAAGAATATTATTTCAGTTTCTATGTTGGATATTTCTGGATTTTATTTTACTATTTCTAATGGTAGAATTTCCATATCTAGAGAGGGATTATTTTATGGAGATGCTCTATTAAATAATGGCCTGTATATCCTGGACTTAAATGAAACCAATCATGTCTATAACATAAACACAAAAAGGGTTAAGCCCAATGAACTTAATCCTGTCTACCTATGGCATTGTCGTCTTGGCCACATAAACGAGAAGTGCATAGCTAAGCTTCACAAAGTTGGAGTCTTAGGGTCATTTGACTTGGAGTCAATTGATACATGCGAATCATGTTTACGAGGCAAGATGACTAGGGCGCCTTTTAGCAAGAAGACTGAAAGGGCCACTGGCTTATTGGACCTAATACATTTAGATGTATGTGGACCCATGAGCGCAGCGACCAGAGGTTGGCACCTGTACTTCATCACGTTCACGGACGATTTCAGCAGATATGGCTATGTCTATCTGATGAAACACAAGTCTGAGACCCTTGATAGGTTTAAGGAATTTAGGAACGAGGTACAAAACCAGCTAGGCAGAAATATCAAAACCCTTCAGTCGGACCGAGGTGTTGAGTATATGAGCCTAGAGTTTGACTCATATTTGAGAGAGTATGGAATAGTTCCACAGCTCACTCCTCCCGGAACACCACAATGGAATGGGGTGTTCGAACGGAGGAATAGGACCTTGTTGGACATGGTCTGCTCAATGATGAGTCAAGCCTCTCTCGCAATTAGTTTCTGGGGACACGCCCTCGAGACAGTAGCTCTTTTCTTAAATAATACTCCGACTAAGGCAGTGGAAAAGACCCTATATCAGATATGGATAGGCAGGGAGCCCAATGTGTCTTTCCTAAGGATTTAGGAATGCGAAGCACATGTCAAGAAATTGACTAGTGGCAAGCTGGAGCCCAAAACCGATAAATGCCTATTTGTGGGCTACCCTAGGGAAACCAAAGGGTATTACTTCTACAACTCCGTCGAGAACAAGGTGTTCGTGGCAAGGAAGGGGGACTTTCTAGAAAAGGAGTTCCTTTCCAAGAAAGATAGTGGGAGCAATGTTGAACTCAGGGAAGTTCAAGGTCCACAAGCTCCTGAAGAGGATATCTCGGAGGCCCAGGTGGAGCTTCCATAGGAGGAAGCACCGACCTAGGCCGCACAAGGACCTAGAAGGTATGGAAGGGATTGTCAGGAACCGGAGAGGTATGGTTTTCTCATCACTGATGATCAAACTCTTCTCATCTGGGATGAGGAAGAACCCAAAACCTACCAGGAGGCTATAACAAGCCCACAGTCTACGAATTGGTATGAGGTAGAGATACAATCTATGTACGATAACCAAGTTTGGAACTTGGTTGATCCACCTCCGGGTGCTAAGGTAATAGGTTACAAGTGGTGCTATAAGCTAAAGGCTGACAATACCTTCAAGGGTCGTCTGGTTGCGAAAGGTTTCAAACAAGTCCATGGAATAGACTATGATGAGACTTTCTCACCAGTAGCCATGCTCAAATCCATCAGGATCTTGCTAGCCATAGCCGCATGGTACGACTATGAAGTTTGGCAAATGGATGTCAAAACCACTTTCCTTAATGCAAAGCTACTCGAGGATGTGTACATGACACAACCTGAGGATTTTGTCGATCCAGAGTATCCGGGAAGGGTATGCAAGCTTCAAAGGTCCATTTATGGACTGAAGCAAGCATCTCAAAGTTGGAATCTTAGATTCAATGAGGCTATAAAGGAATATGGCTTCATACAGAATCAAGATGAACCTTGTGTGTGTAAGAGGACAAGTGGGAGCATTGTCACATTTTTGGTACTTTTTGTGGATGACATCCTACTCATTGGAAGCGACATACCTACACTGCAATGAGTAAAGTAGTGGCTAAGTAAGTGCTTCACAATGAAGGACTTGGGCGAAGTTGAGATAATCCTAGGGATCAGGATCTATTGGGATAGATCAAATCAGCTTCTAGGCCTAAGTCAGGCCTCATACATAGACAAAGTTCTGAAAAGGTTCAGCATGGACCGGGCCAAGAAAGGTTTCTTGCCAATGGGCCATGGCTGAAACTTAGTAAGAAGCACTATCCTAAGACAAGGGAGGACAGGGAGAACATGAAATTGGTTCCATATGCTTCGGCTATAGGATCAATTATATACTCCATGTTATGTACGAGACCTGATGTCACCTTTGCACTGAGTATGATGAGCCGGTACCAGTAGGATACCGGGGAGGATCACTGGAAAGCTGTCAAGGCAATCCTTAAGTACCTTAACTAGACTAAGGATAGCTTCTTAGTGTATGGTGGTCAGGAAGTGCTATCAAATATTGGGTACACTGATGCAAGCTTCCAGACTGACCAGGATGAGTACCAGTCACAGTCTGGGTATGTATTTTTGCTAAATGGTGGTGCTGTAAGCTGGAGGAGCTCAAAGCAGCCAACCATCATGGACTCTACAATAGAAGCTGAGTACATCACTGCGTGTGGTGCGGCTAAGGAAGCTGTATGGATGAAGAAGTTTATCACTAAGTTGGGAGTAGTGCCAAATATCCAGGATCCAGTTGATATCTTCTGTGACAACAATGGGGCCATTGCACAAGCTAAGGAGCCCCGGTCACACAAGAACACAAAGCACATGCTTAGAAAGTTTAAACTTATATGAGAGATCGCGGAGAGAGGTGACATTGCATTGCACAGAGTGGACACCGAGGATAAAGTCGCAGATCCTTTGACCAAGGCGCTGGCCCAGCCCAAGCACGAGGGTAATACTAGATCTATAGGGATTAGGCCCATGCCTAGTTGGAACTAGTACAAGTGGGAGATTATTGGATATGCCCTAGTCCCGAGGCATTGGTCCTTGTATTTGTATCATACATTCATTGGATTCATGTATTATACTTATTTGTGTTATTAATAAAGGCATTAATTCATTTATTATATTTATCTTGTGCAATATATTAAATGAAGTATCCAATGGACATATCCATATCCATGATGACCAGTGTCATGCACTTGGCAGTAAGACCATGGATAGGGTAAACGATATGACCGTGCATAGATCCGTAGTCTGTTCCAGTCATGGGAATGAATGGAACAAGAGACTATCATTAACCTGGTTGTATGGCGGTGTCTTACCGGTCATTGGACATGGGATGTCAACCAAGCTAATGGGTACATGCATAAGGGGCATGGTACTGGATAGATCCATTAAACGAGAAATCCACATGGTATAGTATCACAAGTGATTGTCATGTAGTACTTGTATGGATCCTTTGACCTGACCATATGATGGTGTTGTGTGTGAGGTCACATACTTAGGGGTATGCCTAAAGGGCCTGTAATAGGGTGCCAAGTATGGGTGCTTTCGGGTATGTCACTTAGCATGGCAATGCTATGGATATGCAGAAGGGATTTGTCACTCAGTGGTCCACTGAGAAGATATCACCGGCCTCTTGATGAATGTGACTGATAAGAGTGTGGCCACACCCAAACGAGTTGGAACTTGTTTGTGAGCTTCAGTGCATTCGGGATCAAGTTAATGTCTAGACACAAAAGAGGGTGATCAATCCATGCCTCTGTGTTGGACACTGATATCGATGACATGGGATATACAAGTTCAAACT
This sequence comes from Euphorbia tirucalli, assembly GCA_039660915.1. Lineage (NCBI taxonomy): Eukaryota > Viridiplantae > Streptophyta > Magnoliopsida > Malpighiales > Euphorbiaceae > Euphorbia > Euphorbia tirucalli. Next base: position 53,485,896 of record CM077639.1, on the reverse strand, counting down.
ATAGGGTTATGATAACAGTTTGACTGCCATCTCCATCTTAATTGGGGGCTGCAGTGGCTTGCTAGATCCTAACTGTAGTCTACGGGCCACAGGCCCACTACCAACATAAATATGGGCTCACGAGATCGTACACATTGAGCGACTGAACACTGACTTAAGGAATCACATGTATACTTGGAGTATACACTCTGGAGAGAGAGGTATATATTAATTATATTATAAAGATCAATCGGATTAATCATAATAATAAAATTAATATTTGATTGGCTCCTCATAATTAATTGGATTAATTATGAAATTATTTCCTGGGTGGAAATATTCATATGTATAGGTTTACATATGAATTTATTTTGTGAAGATCTAATTTTAATTTGATGGATTAAATTAATTGGTCAAACCAATTTTAATTTAAATGTAAATGTTATATTACTTGGTGTAATATATTAAATACATGGGTAAATTAAAGTTGGGCTTGAAATTAATCTAAACCAGATTAATTAAAATAGGTTTGGGCCTAAATTAAAAGAAGGAAGCCCACACAAATGGACGAGCTAGCTTGGGCCGAAATTCACTGGTGAATTTCGGCCACCTAGGGTTTAATACCCCTAGGATTTCGGCCAAGAGTAAAATCACTCTTGGTGGCCGAAATCCCTCCTTCCTCCTCTCAAAAGATTTGGGTTTTCCAATGCTAGCACGGGTGGTGTTCGTTAGGCGTTCGTGTACGTGAACGAGGAGGGTTTCTAGTTTGATTCCTGTAGTCTATATCCATCTCTTAAAAGAGATATTCCTGGTAAGCGATTTATCTCTTTCTATTAAATTTTTGTTTTTCCAATTTCCATCTCAATTACTTTTGGGCACGGATTTGAGGAAATTATCGCATTCTTTCGTTTTTATCGGGTGATTTCTGGTGAAAAATCCCAACACTTACCTCATGAACACCTTATGTAGGAGTGTCAGAACGGCTGTTGAACTGCTGTGAATTTGCAGCCATGGCAGAAATCAGGTCTCGGGCAGCTTGAGGTGTCTTGCTGACCAAAGCACTACCACTCGCAGCATCAATGACTCTCTGTTCAAGTGGTAGCAGCCCCTCATAAAAATATTATATCAACAGTTGATCCATTATACCGTGTTGAAGGCAACTAGCGCATAGTCTCTTGAATCTTTCCCAATATTCATACAAGGACTCAAAGTCCTTTTGTCTGATGCTACAAATTTCCCTTCTCAAGTTTACGGCTCTAGATGCAGGAAAGAATCGCTCCAAAAACAGCCTTGCCATTTCGATCCAAGTGTTAACAGTTCCAGAAGGAAGGTAGTACAGCCATTCTTTTGCAGTGGCTTCCAATGAGAATGGAAATGCATGCAACTTGATTTGCTCTTTAGTAACTCCACGTGGTCTGAATCCAGAACAAGCCACATGAAACTCTTTTAGGTGCCGATTTGGGTCTTCCGCTTGTAAGCCATGGAATTTCAGCAGAAGCTGAATCAATGTAGGTTTCAGCTCAAACCCATCCTCCACATTTTGATATTGTACACACAATGGCTGTTGGTTTACAGGAGGGGCGAGCATGTCTCACAGAGTTGCTAGAGGTGGATTGGCCATTTCAGTTTCAGAGTCTAATGGTAGGAAGAGTTTTAGTACTATCAGAGTCGTCTTTTGTAGCCTCAAGAACTTGTCTCCTACGCAACTTTGCTTCCTTTTTGAGTCACTTTGCAGTTTTTTTGATTCCTGGGTCGAACAGAAGTCCACCTACAGAAGAAGAACACTGCATACACACTCAGAAAAGGAATTAGAAACAGTAAATAAATAAACCTTATACACAAATCCTCGGCAATGGTGCCAAAATTTGATAGGTTGTCAACCCGTCAAAGTTTAATTTAAAATCTCTGGTTCCTTATACTGGGTAGTATAGCAAGAATGAGGTCGAACCACAGGGATTAATGCAGGTATATTTATTTGCAAAAAGAAATAAATTTGATTGGATTGAAATAAAAATAAATGAGGTGATTTGAGAAATTGCAAAATGTAAATTAAGTCAGAATAAATCAATAGGATGAACAACTAGCCGAGATACTTTTCAGTTTAATTCTGTAATTCAATCACAGACACCAAAGATCCAATTCAATTATCCAAATAGATAGAGTTATAGTTAAAGGTGAAACACATTCAATAACCAATCTTTTCTTAATTTATCGATAGTTCTGGGAAACGCCCGAATAAATTGCTTCCTTAGCCAATAGATAATCTCCAAGAAACCTCTTAATAAGAATTAACCTATGGCAGCATTAGACACAAAAAGACCTCTATCTTAGTTAATGAAATCGGAAACACCGTAAATCATAAAAACTAAACTATTCAATTCCGTTAACTTTACACGAAGCTAACTTGCCACTTTGATAGAACAACAATCATGGATATATTATTCTATTCGGCGATATGCAGTACAATCAATCAATTAACTGGCCAAATCAATTTGATTAAATCCATAGCAATATAACAAATTATAATCACAGGAATTGAATAAATATTCGAATAAAAGAATACAGTTAAAACACAAGTCTCATGAATCAGATGGAATTAAACTTCAAAGTACCTCAACTAGAAGAGAGTTTAGCTACTCATAACTAAACAAATTCTACCAAAAATCTTAAGGAAAAACGTGCAGCCTTGTCCTCTTGATAGCCTCCCAAAACGTTTTTAGAAGAAGTAAAAAACAGTCCTTAAAACCTTCTCCTCACTTTCTTTTATAGGCTCTCCTTCTCTTAACCTAATTACGAGTCTCTCATTAACCTCCTTAATTACAAGGCCTGCTGGAAATTTAGAGTGTATGGTATTGGGCCCCTTAAAGAGAAATCTGGCCTAAATAAGAAGAAAAAGTCAACAAGGGAGGGTTGACTTGCAGGACCCGAACAAGCTACAGAAAACCTCAGCTAACTTCCTCGACACAGCTTCGATTGGTGTGATTCAAGATGCTATGGAAATCTAACAGATAGACACACAATCTTGCAGAATAAATCGGGAGCTAAAACAGCCTCGAACTCTGTTGAAAATCCAGTTGAAATTCAAGCTCCAACAAATCCTCTTCTAGCAGCCTTCCTAAAAAGCCAAAATCTGCTTCCAAGCACCTAAAAGAGGTAAATAGCACTAAATAAGGATAAATAAAATAAAACAAACAAACTAATTAAGAAAATAATAAAACTAATACTAAAATACAAAAATAACTAAGAAAATAAGTTAAAATGGACCTAAATATGCCTATGTGAATATGAGTTATCAAACCTAATACTAAATTCTCTTTCAATTTCTTTGCATTTTTCAGAGATGAGCTCTTAATTCTGTTGTTCGACTTCAAACTGCGCTTATAAGCAAAACTTCGAGACTTGTTTCTAAACTTTAGATTAATTGTATTTAGCATGATAAATATCATCGTCAGAGCAGTGCAAATTGGAGAAGGAAATTGCCACCAAATCCCACCCTTTAAATAAACAAACTTATTCCTACTTTGGTTTAAAGGGTCAAAATGACATGCGGAAATAGCATAACAATTGCCTAGAAGAACATAAAACAAAGAACTATCGGCATTTGTCTTTGAAGAAAATCTAAAGGCAAATTTGAGACTACATTTATTCCATAAAAATAATAGAAAATAAAAAAAATTAGGAAGAAATTAGGAAAATGAAGGTTTGATTATGAATAGAAGTAGATCTTTTTTATTCTTAAAAAAAGCATTTAAGAGCAAATAGAAACCCAAATTTTGATTAAAAAAAAATTCCATCTTTCTTGCTCAAAATGAAGAACTATGAACTCTGCAATTCTCCGGTGAATGTATGATGAATCAGAGAAAGCAAGTCTCTATTATATCTGCGATTCAAAAGTTCACAGTTGAAATTTTCTAATTGCTATACATTTAAGAACTCTTCTCCAATCTCTGGAAATCCTTCACTCCATGGACGATGATAATGATTGGGAGGGCATCGACAATGACGGTTATGATCGTAATGATAGAGAAGATGATTTAAGAATTAAGGTTTCAGTTTAGAGATCTTAGAGAGAGGAATTTGGGGATTTATGAGACGAAATAAGACAAATTAGAGAAACTAATAAAAAATGGCTTTTATATGGGTATATTTATGGAAAAACAAATATACACATGTCGCTATCATGATTTTTCATAGAAAAGGGGGTGGATCCATCTTTTGCTAACGACAGAAACCACAACACCTTTTTTTGTAAAAAAATATTGTTCCTCGTTTTGCAAAAGAGATAAACAATAAGGTTTTTTTTTTTTTCAAAGTTTATCCTTAAATATATTGCTTTTTTTTGTGAGAATGTATGCATTTGTTGTTGGGAATGTATGGTTACTCTTTTTTAAAAAAAAGTAACAACTTCAGTGCAGAGTAACTTTGTTTCCATTATTAAATAAGACAAAAATTGTTATATGTCTATTATGGATATAGTTGTTAAGCAATTACTTGTTTAATAATAGTGCATATTAAATAATTGTATGCAATTGAATATAGGAATTATGTATTAAATAAAATTTTTTTTAATATTTCCTAAATGTAGATATAGAAAATGGTTATTTTGATGTAGTGATCCAATTCGATGGAAGGTTTAAGAGTGATAGCTAAGTAGATGGTATTTTTTTTTGGAAATATTACAACTGGAATAAAGGGTTTTCTCTAATTAGAATTGACAAAATGGTTCAAGAATTAGAGATTGAGGGTATACTACAATATATTTGGAAACCATGGGATAAGCCAATATAAGGATATCTCACTTACTTAGGCAGTGAGACTAATGTGTATAGGATGGCAAATGTTGGTGTTGAGTGTAAAGAAACTGATCTTAATGTGTCGGTTTTAAATCCTAATAAAATTGACTATGCATTAGAGGAACTAAAACCTAAACAGCCTTAACACTGTTGTCATTAAAAAAATAGAAGAGGAGAATGCATTTCATATGAATCATAATATGAAGGGTAAAAGGAAAGTAAATTTTGGGAGGTGTAAGCGCCGGAATTTTCTATACTTAAAAAAAAATGTTTATGGTCGTACGACTATCCTTACAGTCATGCGGCTGTAATTTAAAAATTACAGTCGTACGACTGTAATATCGGAAAAATTACAGGAGCCCATACCTCTGCAGCAGAAAATGGAGGAGAGAGAAGGAGCATTAATTGCTCCGTTGTTGCAGCAAGCAAGCCAAAAAAACCAGAGATAAAAGAGAGGAAAGGGAGGAGAGAAGAAAAAATTGGGAATTCTGGTAAAAACTTAGAGAGAGAAGGAGAAAAGAGAAAAGGAAAAGAAAGAAGTGAAAAAACCCACAAAAACTCATCTTTTCCTCTTCTATTTTCTTTTAATTCTCAGAATTAGGATTAAAACTTATTAGAAATCCCTAGGTTAATCAATTGGCTTCACATCCAAATCAAAAATCCGGACTTAAATCATCAGAATCCCTTGCAATTTGGATTTTTGGATATAAAGCTCTCAACTTCAATTTCAAAGGAAAAAGTGCGAATTTGTTAGGATTGGAGCGACGCCAGGGGTCAAAACGACTTGGATTAGCTTTTAAAAAGGTAGACACTCCCTTTCCTTACACTTTTCTCGCTTTCTGGGTGTTTGAAGTGAGTTTTGTGCATTTTCTGCTGCATTTTCGTGCTTCTGTTTCTGGGAATTAAGAACAGTCGCACGATTGTTCTTGGTTTTGTTGAACGGTCATACGACTGTATATACAGTCGTACGAGTGTTCTTAATTTCCAGATTGTTTTTCTTCCATTTTTGATTCAAAATAATTTTGGCGAAATCTTGATCCTGAACCGTTTATAGTCGCACGACTGTAACTCTTGTTCCAGAATCAGAATTTCAGCTTTTACCCCCAAAAAATTTCCAAAAACCCATAAAAATCAAGGAATTAGAAAATCATCAAAATGCATTTTGATATGTGCATTCACTACCTTAGGTTTAATTCCCCGTAAAATTGCATTTAGAACAATTCAACGACGGAGACCCAGTTCTCCCGAAAACCGACCCACTTAATATGTGAAAATGCATGTAAACCGGAAAAATTGTTTTCAAAATGATTTTCCCACAAAAACCAAAATACAGGGACGTTTCAAAATGTTTTCCAGGTCTAACCGGGCCGGCTAGCCGAGCCAACCCGGTTATCCCCTAAATGCATGCCCCCAATTCTTGATTTCCCAATTCTGTCTATTTGAGTCCAACTTGTGGCGTGCTATATAAATTGTATTAACCTTTGTTTTACAGCTTTTATTTATGCAAATTTTTATTTTTATTTGTATTTTAATAGAATTAATTGTGTATTTAGGCGGCTGTAATTATTTTTAGATTCCCGTGTATTCTAGGCTATTGTATCAGTGAGGCGAGTGTTTTTATTTTTATTCGATTTGGTTGTAAGCCAATTAATATTTATTTTTCTTTACTTTTGTATTAAATATTTGTATGCGCGCTGTATGCCTTTTATATATTCAATAAAATTGACTTTAGATTTTGAAATACCATTTGAGAACATTGGCAATATTTATTTTAATTAGACCCGAATCTCTGGATAGTGTAGCGACCGTTCGTTTGGTTCAGCTACCTTAAGAATTTCCCGGTTGAGCTGAGCTGGGTGGCGACTCTACAATATCCATCGAGACTTAGGTCTCGGTTCTTTTATGCATTAATTCCATTTATTTCCTGAAACCGATTTTCCATTCATAAAAACCCCTACACGAGGGAGGGGCCCGCCCGAGATCGTGGCGGCCCCATTCCGAAAGGGAGTCTCGCGTCCCGTTGAAAACGCGTCGTCCGCTCACAGGAGGTAGAGGAGAAACGAAATATTTTGAGTATAACATTTTAGATGTAAAGTTACTAGCCCAAGGGTGAATTTAGAATTTGGTGGTGTATTTGCAGAGGGTATAAGTACTTTTAGAGGAGTAGGTACTTATGTGGCAAGGTGCTTTTTAATTTCCATTTGACTACCAAGTGGATTGCAAAAAGATATTTCGAGGCTTTTAGTAGTGATCATAACTGGAAATTGCTATCTATTTTTGGCATATACCCCAATGACTATGTATTCCCAATTGCATATGCAATGATTGGAACTGAAAGCACAAAGACATAGACTTGGTTATTAGAGATTTTAGCAGAAGATTTAGGGATTGACAATAGAAATCACTATACCTTTATGTTATACAGACAAAAGGCAAATTGTAGCTTTAATACTTTAGTGTTTGTAATGCAGTGGAGCACTTATTCTGAGAAGCAGAAGATAGATTTTATGTACGACACAAGTGCACAACTTTTAGATTATTATTTAAGGGCAAAGAGTTGAAAGACATGTTGTGGGATGCTACAGGGGCACCTTATCAAGCCAAATTAGATGAATGCCTAAAGAAGATTGAAGCAAAATGCCCTTAAAACAAGATAATGGTTAGGGGAAGATCAACTAAGTAGTTGTATAGGGCTTGTTTTTTCGAAAAGTCTTAATGTGATATGCTACTGAACAATCTATGTGGCTAGACAAAAGGATCATGACACTGAATGAGATAATTAAAGTGAAGATGATGAAAAGAATGATGAAGAAGTGTGATATACTTTCATGAAAAAACTCAAGATCTTGAGTAAATGACCCTCTATTATCATTAATCATTGTTATAAACCTGTAACAATGTGCGACCCTAGCTATTCTTTTAATATTGTTTAAAACCCTCTTGCGTTCTTAATCTCTCTTGAAGCTTAAGAGTTAAGTTTAATTTTCAATCCAACAAAAAACTATTTATGCTTGTTGAATAATCAATTAGCATGTTAAATAATCAAATAGCTAGTTGCATATGAACTTTCTCAACTATCCTTATGGGAACAATATTCGGACTTAATCTATTTATGACTTACTGATTAGGCACCTACCTATATTTTTGTTTGTTTAGCGTGTTGGATTTTATTCCCAAAGGCAAAAATAAATATTGTCATATTATTTACTATTCTTAATAAATCTCTTTTTCATTATTATATTGTTTGCATTTTAGCTATATAATAATAACCATGAATGACTAGTAGTTATTCTAAATGTTCCTAGTTGTATATTATTGTGGGAACAAAAGGATGTGGCTAGACAAAAGGATCATGACACTGAATGAGATAATTAAAGTGAAGATGATGAAAAGAATGATGAAGAAGTGTGATATACTTTCGTGTAACAATTTACACGATACATTTCATGACATCACACCCATTTATCATAAACATCATATAACATCGTGGTCCACATCCGATCACTTCATGACATTAATTTACCATTCGAGGTACTCCCCGAGTGCCCAATTAGTATACACATAGGTCCACAACTTCACCAAATCATGAAAGTGTGAGCGGACGACGCGTTTTCGACGGGACGCGAGACTCTCTTTCGGAAGGGGTGCCTCGATCTCGGGCGGGCCCTTCCCTCGCTTGGGGTTTTATGGATGTAAAATCGGTTTTGGAAAATGAATGGAATTAATGCATAAAAGAACTGAGACCTAAGTCTCGATAAATATTGTAGAGTCGCCACCCGGCTCAGCTCAACCGTGAAATTTATAATGTAGCTGAACCGGACGAACGGCCGCTACACAATCAAGAGATTCGGGTTCGGGCAAGTCCCTTATTTCGTGTCTAATTAAAATAAATATTGTTCAATGTTCAGAGATGGTATTTCAGATTCTAAAAGTCAATTTTATTGGAATAAATAGACATGCAGCGCGCATACAAATTAAGGTAAAATAGTAAATAATTAAATTATTACAACCCGAAGCGCCTAATATACACGAGAATCTAGAAAAATACAACCACCTAATAGACACGATTAATTCTATTAAATTACATCCAAAATAAAAATAAAAGAAATTAAAACCTGCAAAACAGAGGGTTAGCACAATTTACAACACGCCACAAATAGGACTCAAATATGACAGAATGGGAAAATTAAGAATTGGGGGCATGTATTTAGGGGATAATCGAGTTGGCTCGGCTAGCCGGTCCGGTTAGACCTGGAAAACATTTTGAAACGTCCCTGTATTTTGGTTTTGTGGGAAAATCATTTTGAAAATAATTTTTCCGGTTTACATGCATTTTACATATTAAGTGGGTCGGTTTTTGGGAGAACCAGGTCTCCGTCGTTGAATTGGTCTAAATGCAGTTTTACTGAAAATTGAATCTATGGTCATGAATGCACACAACAAAATTCATTTTTGGGATTTTCTAATTTTTATGGATTTTTGGAAACTACAGTCGTACGACTATTAATTACAGTCGTGTGACTGTAAGTGGCCCAGAGCCAAAATCTCGCCAAAACTTTATTTGAAGAAAACTGGGAAGAAAACGCTGGAAATAAAGAACACTCATACGACTGTAACTATAGTCGTACGACTGTTCATCAACTCAAGAACAGTCGCACGACTGTTCTTGATCTCCAGAAACAGAAATGCAGAAAAACTGATAGAAATGCATAAAAAAAAACACACCAATCACCCAGAAAGCTTGTAAAAGAGAGGGGAAAAGGAGTGTTTATCTCTTTGGCATGCGTCCACCGTAGGATTGACCCCTGGCGTCGCTCCAATCCACTAAAATCCGCACTTTTCTCCTTGAGTTAAGGTTAGGGATTTTGGGTCCAAAAAACTCCAAATGCTGATGGATTCTGATAATGAGTTCCTCATTTTCTTTTTGTCTTCTTCTTTCTCTTTTTCTCTCTTTTTCTTTCTTTTTCTTTTGCTCTTCCTGTCTAGTCTCTCTGTCCGTCTGTTTTTCTTTTTTTTTTCGTCCTCCTTTTTTTTTTCTACTTTTATGGGTAATGATCTACAGTCGTACGACTATAGTTTGACAACAGTCGTACGACTGTAGCCAATGCTGCACGACTTTCTTCTTCTTTTTTTTTTTAAGTAAAATTCTGGCGCTTACAGCTGCCCCTCGCGTGATCAAATTCACCACCCGAACTTAGTCTGGGATAGATGATGTGAATTTGAGAAACGCGACTCAAAGCACCGCAGACACAGGAAAGAACCCACCGTTGAAATAAGCTGATATCAGGTCTAGGTTACCCGAGACGATGCTGGGGAGGAAATAAGCCGATATCAGGTTTAGGTTACTCGAGGCAAAGCTGAGGAAGAAGTAAGCCGATATCGGGTCTATGTTACCCGAGGCAAAGGTGAGTTTGAAGTGTGGGATTCGAATTGGTTTCAAAGATCTAGGATCTTGCTTGAATCGATCTTCAAGAATCCAAAATATGGCTTGGGCGATTTTTCAAGGATTGGGAATCATACTTGAAGAAGTTCAAGGATTCAAAATCTAGCTTGAATGAAATAAAGGGTTTGATGTAGAACTAAGCCGATATGGGGTCTATGTTACCCGAGGCAAAGGAAGATGAAATTGTGGTTAAGCCGATATTGGGTCTATGTTATCCGAGGCAAAAAGGAGATGAATTACGGTTAAGCCAATATCGGGTTTATGTTACCCGAGGCAAAGGGAGATCGATTATGGATTGGCCGATATCGGGTCTATATTACCCAAGGCAAAGGAAGGTGGATTATGGATTAGCCGATATCAGGTCTATGTTACCCGAGGCAAAGAAAGATGGAATTTTGACGATTTGAAATCTTACTGGAATTGGATGAACTTGAAATAATAAGAGGTTCAAGGATTTGAAACCATGCTTGAACATAATGGAGTTCAAGGATTTAAGATCTGGCTTGATTGAAAAAGGGGTTCAAGGATTTGGGACCATGCTTGAACGTAATGGAGTTCAAGGGTTCGAAATCTTGCTTGAATAAAGGAAGGGAATTCAAGGATTTGCAACCATGCTTGAACGTAATGGAGTTCAAGGGTTTAAAAATCTTGCTTGAATAAAGAGAAAGGAATTCAAGGATTTGCAACCATGCTTGAACGTAATGGAGTTCAAGGGTTTAAAAATCTTGCTTGAATAAAGGAAGGGAATGCAAGGATTTGCAACCATGCTTGAACGTAATGGAGTTCAAGGGTTTGAAATCTTGCTTGAATAAAGGAAGGGAATTCAAGGATTTGCAACCATGCTTGAACGTAATGGAGTTCAAGGGTTTAAAAATCTTGGTTGAATAAAGAGAAGGGAATTCAAGGATTTGCAGCCATGCTTGAACGTAATGGAGTTCAAGGGTTTAAAAATCTTGCTTAAATAAAGGAAGGGAATTCAAGGATTTGCAACCATGCTTGAACGTAATGGAGTTTAAGGGTTTGAAATCTTGCTTGAATGAGATGAGGAAATAGGTTTAGGAAGGATAATTTTGGTGTTGGCTGGGGAATGAGTATTTATCCTTTGATCGATGATTTTGGAAACAAAAATTTTTGCCCCTTCGATCAAGGATAAATACGGCTTGATTGCTCTGCTCCTTAGAGACTTGATGTGTTGAGATTTGGATTTGTGTTGATGCTTAAGGCTCAATAGATGTCCCGGCATTGTGCCATCTCTGCTTTGTGAGCGTTCGTGGTTAGGGGAGACCTGGTGATAGCAGTGGGTACCTGCACTTGGATTGGTTGCGATACATATGCATATGAATTGTACGTGTTTACTTTAAATGTATGCATGTATGTACGGATGCATGTATGGTTCTAAATGTATGTATGCATGCAACATGTGGCTTATACCTTGCTCTTGGTATCCGTGTGAGCCCGGAGACGGAATTCATAGCTTGTGGCTGGCCCCGATGGTAGCCTAGGTGACCTACCCCGATTGTCCCAACATGTCTTCTGACCGACTAACTATTACGCCAATCTAGGTATTAGGATTGGCCGTCTTGAGTGACTTTCCACTTTACCCTATGCATATTCTGAAGCGTTGTTAGTGCTGAGAGGATCAGGATAGTAGGCCGTGCTAGTGGATGGTCCGTGTGGTTGAGTAAGGAGATGGGAGTGAGACTTTGCATTTCCGTACCGCATAACAGGGGTTTCTGCGATATTGTCATGAGCTTGGATGCAGTGTCCTAATGATGGATGTTTATATGTAATGGCATGGTGCATGCAAGATGAACATCTGTTCGGAAGTCTAAACATGCACAATATTACAATGGTGACACCATAATGAGTATAACAGGGGATATGACATTGACTCTGACTTTCTATATCACCCCTCTCCTGTTGCCGACACGTCCTTTTGGTTTTCCGTGTCAACAAGTTCTTCTTTTTTTTTTTCTCTTTTTTTTTTGAGAAAGATTCTGTGATGGGCATTTTGTCTGCGTTGATCCCTTTCGCGACGGTTTGTCTTAGAATGGGAAAGATATATCTTGATATGTTCATTGCGACTCGTGAAGATAATGCTGTCGATGATGCCTAGTGGTTCGGTTTTTTACTTGCCCCTAATATTATAGGTTTGTGTTCGGGGAGTATTAAGGGTTTGTGTTTGGGGAGTAAAGCATTTCTACAGACAAGGTTCGTTGTGCGATGCAGCCCGTAAGTGAACATTGACATGCAATGACATGCCAAATGCAGATTGAACACCAAAATTGAATACAAAACATTCATGACATGATGAATGCGGATGCATTAGGAAAATCTAAGATGTGGCTCTGGCTTTAATTGATGCCTCTTCAAATTACCAATATGCCCTTTCGGTTTTACACCTTGGATAGGGATTTTATTTAGCCCGATCATTGGATAGAGTTGCCATTTTGGATGGACAACCTGAGATGAAATCAATTAACCACTGGACTGTCCTGCGGTCTGATACCGTATTCATGTTTCCAATTCACCCCAGATTTCAGTTCAAGCACGGCTCCCGAAGACTGAATTCTTGAAATGGTTGGCAAATGCAACTTTCCCTTTGAATATGAGTACAACAGACTTTGTAAGCTCTCCCGTTGATGGTATCGTCCCCTTCATGATTGTTGAAAGCTTTGTAAAGTCAAGTTGCCCCAACACAGTTGGTGAAGTTCACAAATGCATAACCAAAATTTCCTCCAGTCTTGAAATCCATAGGCAAATAGAGGAAATCATAAGCAGGCTTCCCTTTGGACTTATTCTTGTTTTCCTCTAGACAATGCTTGCCCAGAATTTGTAGCAGATTATTTCTTTGGAATTGATTTGGTAGATTTTTTATCATCAGGCTTGTTTTTCCACCAAGATTAGCTTCAATCTCTTTTTTATTTAGCTCGGTCTCTCCAATAGTCAATTTCTTAGGCAACCACTATTGTTCCTTTTCACCTACAGAAACTATTTTCTTCTTACTCTGGAATCTCGGAGCTATATATTTCATTTTCCCCCTTTTTCAGCATTGTTGAACTCATTTGAAGTAGATTCATATCCAAATCCTTTATCTATCATCAAATCAAATCCCTTCCCACTATCTGAGGGTACTAAATAATTAGTCTGGGAGTTTAGATTGAAGAGAAATGGCGTGGGATTAAAGGGGTATCCCCAATTCGGTACAGGTTGATGATAAACGAAGACGGATTGAAACAACGCCATAACCACCTGCTCCGACGCCCTTCCGCTGATGAGATGGTACGGAACAAAAATGATAGGGAGCAGCATTGGGGTTCAACTTCTTGTTGGAAGCCATTGAAGGTAGGAAATATGGAATCATAGAATCGGTTCAAGTTCCAGAGAGAAGATGAAAGATAGAAGATGAAAGCGAAGGAAAGACAATAAAGGGAAGACAAAGGTGTTGAAGGCAAATGGAGAAGACAGAGGGAGAGTGAAAAGGGAACTGCTTTAGGTAAAGACACCGATCTTCTCTGTCACCGCACAAAGTTAACTTTTCAGAATAGGCAACAACGTACTTATCTCCATTGTCTCAACTCATGGACCCCGTCGTTTCATGCAATAGGTGAGCCGCCCCCAGATTCATTAAGCACTCAACAGAGTTTAACTTTATGATTGAAGAGAGTGCAACTTTTGACCAGGAGCAGAAATTGGACTATAAGAGAGAGCTGAAGTCCTCCATTGGTCCTTGGCTTTTTTTTTTTGAAGAAGTTAAATCCAAACCACAGCCACCTATTGATTTTCCTGTTGCATTCAGATCCATGTATGTCATGCGTGTTTGATATGTCCTTTTGGATGAACAATGCATGTGTGATGTCATATGCACATAAATGCCACACAAACAAAACTATACATGCACTAAAACTAATGTTTGCTTCAAAGTTTTACAACATGGTGGGTGGCAAAGGTCATTTGGATTTTTTGGGCCTGGTGCTTTTTGATGGATTTGGTTTTTGATGTGGGATGCTTTTTCGAGCATGAATCAAGCTCAAAGCTTTATTCTGGTGATCAGCTCTGAGATTTAACAATGGTCCCTGGTTTGGAATGATTTGGGTGTATTGTGGGTTGTTCAAGTTGAAACTTTTAGGGCAAGACCAATAGTGTTTAGGATCGTGGTTTGTAGGGATCACTGATCTAGGTTGGCAATTGATTCGAATGAAATGGTGCCATCCCATTGTTTGCTCGGCAGACCTCTTCTCTTTCTCTCTCTTTTTTCTTTTTTTTTTTCTAAGAAAAGGGCTTAACCGAAGTCAGGTTCACTTGTAAATTCCCTGTAAGACTCAGATTGAGGTCACGCATTTTAATATTATGCGAGATGGACATTTCGTTTCAGATGATCAAATGCATGCTTAATGCCATATGCATGTAATCACCACACAAGTAAGAAAAACAACAAGATGCATTGCATTCAAAATGAGTTCAATACACTTTACAACAAAATGAGTTCCCTACGAGAAGGAGCCTCTAAAGGTATTGATCTTACAGCGCCCGATTATTCCTTATCCGGTTACTGCCCTACTCTTATCAGATCAGGCTTTGAAGCTCTTCATCATATTCCTCTCCCCAGGAGGTTTGAGGAATTTCCTTACCAGTCTCCCTGCTTGCCCCTAGTCGCTCATTAGTAGTGGATGGCACCTTTAACCTTCCCTCATCAACCAACTTCCGAATCTCCTTCCTTAAAACATAGCAAGCATTGGTTTGGTGACCTGTTGCTACATGATAGGTACAGAAGTTGTTTTTTTTATCTGGTGCCGGCTCCACATACGGCTTGATGCTCTGTAATAGCCCCTCTTTTCTACATTTGGCAAATAATTGGCTCAGTGAGAAGGGCCATAAGGATATGCCCTTTCCGTCACCCTTGGGGAGTGAGCCCCTGGTTGGTCGCAGAACAGGGTCAGTGTTGGCTTTGAGGGGGGCCATTGATTCTGCTTCACTATTCAGCCCTCTTATTACTCCCTCAAGCTCAATCACACGTGCCTCCAATTCAGAGCACCTCGTCGTCAGCTTTTCCACCTTGTCCAGGTCACCTCCTAGCATTTCCTTCAACATTGCCGCTGCCTCTTCCCTGACCGCCTTTCGGAATCGCGATGAGGCAACATAATCATCTACGATATCTGTTACGGTGTTGAAGTTCACTGGGCCAGCCATTCTCGAGACTTCTTCCCTTTCTGCCCTGATAAGAACATTTGTTAGCACTGACTGGGGCATGCGCATAGAGGATACCAAGTCAAGGGATGATGTAGGTATGAATGCGAGATGTGGTGCATGCATGCATGAATGATGATGTCATGTGATGCCATGTCATGTTATGCAATCCTAAGCTAGTCATGTGCACACAAAGCCAGGAATGGAAACATGTAAAATGCAATAAATGTTGTTGACAAAGCTATATGCTGAAGTATGGCGTGGCATATAAATATACACCACATGGATGAAATGACACATAGGGTGTCTACGGATCAAAGCAAGGTGATACTTGCAAAGTGCTTACGTGTAGAGCGAATCTTACACAGGAGGAAAGTCAATATTTGAAGCGATACGTGTAGAGCAGATCTTACACGGGGAAGAAATGTAGTGTTTAAAGCGGTACATGTAGAGCGTGTCTTACATGGGAAGAGGTTTAATGTTTAGAGCGATACGTGTAGAGCGTGCCTTACACAGGGAGGAAGGGTAGAATTTGATGCGGTACTTGCAGAGCTAGTCTTGCACGGAGGATTTGGAACGACACGTGTAGACCTTAGTCTTACACGGAGAGGAAATGTGCAGAGCTTGTCTTGCACAGAAAGATATATGGAACGTTACGTGTAGAGCTTAGTCTTACACGGGGAGGATGGGTAGAGTTTGATGCGGTACGTGCAGAGTTGGTCTTGCACGGGGAGATTTGGTATGACACATGTAGAACTTAGTCTTAAACGGGGAGGAAATGTGCAGAGCTTGTCTTGCACAGAAAGATATTTGGAACGATACGTGTAGAGCTTAGTCTTACACGGGGAGGATGGGTAGAGTTTGATGTGGTACATGCAGAGCTGGTCTTGCACGGAGAATTTGGAACGACACGTGTAGAACTTAGTCTTACACGGAGAGGAAATGTGCAGAGCTTGTCTTGCACAGAAAGATATATGGAACGATACGTGTAGAGCTTAGTCTTACACGGGGAGGATGGGTAGAGTTTGATGCGGTACGTGCAGAGTTGGTCTTGCACGGGGAGATTTGGTATGACACGTGTAGAACTTAGTCTTAAACGGGGAGGAAATGTGCAGAGCTTGTCTTGCACAGAAAGATATTTGGAACGATACGTGCAGAGCTTAGTCTTACACGGGGAGGATGGGTAGAGTTTGATGTGGTACATGCAGAGCTGGTCTTGCACGGAGAATTTGGAACGACACGTGTAGAACTTAGTCTTACACGGAGAGGAAATGTGCAGAGCTTGTCTTGCACAGAAAGATATATGGAACGATACGTGTAGAGCTTAGTCTTACACGGGGAGGATGGGTAGAGTTTGATGCGGTACGTGCAGAGTTGGTCTTGCACGGGGAGATTTGGTATGACACGTGTAGAACTTATTCTTAAACGGGGAGGAAATGTGCAGAGCTTGTCTTGCACAGAAAGATATTTGGAACGATACGTGTAGAGCTTAGTCTTACACGGGGAGGATGGGTAGAGTTTGATGTGGTACATGCAGAGCTGGTCTTGCACGGAGAATTTGGAACGACACGTGTAGAACTTAGTCTTACACGGAGAGGAAATGTGCAGAGCTTGTCTTGCACAGAAAGATATATGGAACGATACGTGTAGAGCTTAGTCTTACATGGGGAGGAAGTGTAGAGTTAGATGCGGTACATGCAGAGCTGGTCTTGCACGGGGAGATTTGGTATGACACGTGTAGAACTTAGTCTTACATAGGGAGGAAGTGTGCAGAGCTTGTCTTGCACAGAAAGATATATGGAACTATACTTGTAGAGCTTAGTCTTACACGGGGAGGAAGTGTAGAGTTTGATGCGGTACGTACAGAGCTGATCTTGCACTGGGAGATTTGGTATGACACATGTAGAACTTAGTCTTACATAGGGAGGAAGTGTGCAGAGCTTGTCTTGCATAGAAAGATATATGGAACGATACGTGTAGAGCTTAGTCTTACACGGGGAGGAAGTGTAGAGTTTGATGCAGTACGTGCAGAGCTGGTCTTGCACGGGGAGATTTGGTATGACACATGTAAAACTTAGTCTTACACGGAGAGGAAATGTGCAGAGCTTGTCTTGCACAGAAAGATATATGGAATGATACGTGTAGAGCTTAGTCTTACACGGGGAGGAAGTGTAAAGTTTGATGCGGTACGTGCAGAGCTGGTCTTGCACGGGGAGATTTGGTATGACACATGTAGAACTTAGTCTTACATGGGGAGGAAGTGTGCAGAGCTTGTCTTGCATAGAAAGATATATGGAACGATACGTGTAGAGCTTAGTCTTACACAGGGAGGAAGTGTAGAGTTTGATGCGGTACGTGCAGAGTTGGTCTTGCGCGGGGAGATTTGGTATAACACCTGTAGAACTTAGTCTTACACGGGGAGGAAGTGTGCAGAGCTTGTCTTGCACAGAAAGATATTTCGGCATTTGGGTGTGCGGGACACAAGGACAGGGTTCCTAATGATTATGGAGGATGTAAGGGGCTTAATGGAATTTCTAGCGTTTCTGGAACACTTAAACGACTTAGTGCATGCTGTAATGTACTTGGTGTTTCTGGAATGCTTGAACGTTGTGGAGTGCTTGAATGTTTGATGGATGAATGAGATGTACATCGTGAGACAATGAGGATGATCCCTTTGTTTTTATTCTTCTTTTTTTTTTTTTTTTATTTATTATTTATTTTTATTATTATTATTATTATTTTTTGACTTTGGACATTCCAAGTGCACCCAATGCTATACAAAAATGCCACGTGTGGACCACCACAAGGATGAAGGTTCGGTGCTTTTGGGGCACCTAATGAATTTCGTGAAATGGTCGCATGTGTACTAACACACAGACGAAGTTCGACGCTTTGTAGGTCTATGAGATAATATGAAATGGTCACATGGGACCGGCCCATGGACAGAGTTCTGATGCTTTTGAGCATATGAAATGAAATGATGTTGTAAGAAAGTCATGTGCCATAGGAGACACGGATAGAAATTTGGAGTTCGGGGAACACCTTTTATGATTTGGTAATGCTATGAAATGCTCCTACATGTGTACTAACCCGGCACTCGGGGAGCACCTTGAATAATGTAGTAATATCATGAAGTAATTCAATGTGGATCACAGTATGGTATGATATTTATGATAAATAAGCATGATGTCATGAAAAGTCTAGTGTGGATTGTCACACGGAAATATACCTAGGACCATTTTGGTCTCTATTGAATGAAATGATTTGGTGGAATGGCCAAACGCAATCCGGTGCATTGGCAAAACACGGGTATTTTTGGGATATCCGATCTATGGTGGAATGATATGATCATGGTGGGCGTCCTTGGAATGCCCCTAATTTAATTTATGTGATATGTCATGAATGCTTATGACACACAAAATGCAAATGGCTGCACAAAAACGTGATTAGGAAGCATGATACACATATTGATGTTATGTATGCTATGTGAAAAAATGCTAAACACACAAATTTAATTTCATGGCTGAAAAGAAATATTTAGTATGAATGGCAAACAGATGATTTAATGATTTCACACGAAAATAAAATGCACGTGGCTGCATAAAAATATGGTTAGTATCACACACAATGTTTTATGAATGGAAAATGTTAATTATGTATGGTATGTCATGTGTATGGAAAATGTTAATCATGGTATGTTGTGAAATTTCAAGAAGCGTGTAACACGTAGCACACGAAGCGAATTCTTCCAACCTTATTTCTCCAAGCGTGGTCGGTCTCAAAAAATTCTAACCGAGTCCTAGGCGGGGTTCACTTCGATCACCAACAGGGGGTGATGAAGGCGCGATTTTATTATTATTCACACAATTATTTTGGTATCCTAAGGGAATCCAACTAGGGCTGCCTATATGAGTTCGGTCCAAGTCGGGTTAAAAATGAAGGTTCCTATAGCAAAATATACTCCTCACTTCTCCCCACTTAAGGGTCCGAACGAAGGGGTTCGTACGAGGCTATGAGTGGTGTTTCGTATCCGTGCCCCTAAGACCATGAGGAACAAAGGCGACACTTCAACAATCCACCGGGCTATAAATGGATACCTAAACTAATGCAAAAATGGCTAACTAAAATGCAAATAAAATACCAAAAGAGAATCATCCGCCTTATTTTAATTAGACACTTTTCAGGGCTTGTCAAATTCTTTTAAGTTTTTAAGAAAACTTTTTAAGAAATCCCCAGCGGAGTCGCCACTGTGAGCGGACGACGCATTTTCGACGGGATGCGAGACTCCCTTTCGGAAGGGGCGCCTCAATCTTGGGCGGGCCCCTCCCTCGCGTGGGGCTTTATGGATGTAAAATCGGTTTTGGAAAATGAATGGAATTAATGCATAAAAGAACTAAGACCTAAGTCTCGATGAATATTGTAGAGTCGCCACTCGACTCAGCTCAACCGGGAAATTTATAATGTAGCTGAACCGGACAAACGGCCGCTACACTATCCAGAGATTCGGGTCCAGACAAGTCCCTTATTTCGTGTCTAATTAAAATAAATATTGGTCAATGTTCAGAGATGGTATTTCAGATTCTAAAAGTCAATTTTATTGGAATAAATAGACATGCAGCGCGCATACAAATTAAGGTAAAATAGTAAATAATTAAATTATTACAACCCGATTGAATAAAAGATAAAAAAAAAACTCTCACCTCACTTTACAAGCGCCTAATATATACGAGAATCTAGAAAAATACAACCGCCTAATATACACGATTAATTCTATTAAATTACATCCAAAATAAAAATAAAATAAATTAAAACATGTAAAACAGAGGGTTAGCACAATTTACAACACACCACAAATAGGACTCAAATATGACAAAATGGGAAAATCAAGAATTGGGGGCATGTATTTAGGGGATAACCGGGTTGGCTCGGCTAGCCGGCCCGGTTAGACCTGGAAAACATTTTGAAACATCCCTGTATTTTGGTTTTATGGGAAAATCATTTTAAAAATAATTTTTCCGGTTTACATGCATTTTACATATTAAGTGGGTCGGTTTTCGGGAGAACCGGGTCTCCGTCGTTGAATTGGTCTAAATGCAGTTTTACTGAAAATTGAATCTATGGTCGTGAATACACACAACAAAATTCATTTTTGGGATTTTCTAATTTTTATGGATTTTTGGAAATTTTTGGGGATAAAAACGGGAATTCTGGTTCTGGAAACCACGTTACAGTCGTGCGACTGTAACTACAGTCGTACGATTGTAAATTACAGTCGTACGACTGTAAGTGGCCCGGAGCCAAAATCTCGCCAAAACTTTATTTGAAGAAAACTGGGAAGAAAACGCTGGAAATCAAAAACCCTCGTACGACTGTAACTACAGTCGTACGACTGTTCATCAACTCAAGAACAGTCGCACGACTGTTCTTGATCTCCAGAAACAGAAATGCGGAAAAATGGATAGAAATGCAAAAAAAAAAACACCAATCACCCAGAAAGCTTGTAAAAGAGAGGGGAAAAGGAGTGTTTACCTTTTTGGCGTGCGTCCACCGTAGGATTGACCCCTGACATCGCTCCAATCCACTAAAATCCGCACTTTTCTCCTTGAGTTAGGGTTAGGGATTTTGGGTCCAAAAAACTCTAAATGCCGAGGGATTCTGATGATGAGTTCCTCCTTTTCTTTTTGTCTTCTTCTTTCTCTTTTTCTCTCTTTTTATTTCTTTTTCTTTTTCTCTTCCTGTCTGGTCTCTCTGTCCGTCTGTTTTTTTTTTATTTTTTTTCGTCCTCCTTTTTTTTCTGCTTTTATGGGTAATGATCTACAGTCGTACAACTGTAGCCACTGCCGTACGACTTTCTTCTTCTTTTTTTTTTTTAAGTAAAATTCCGACGCTTACAGAAAGGCGTTCCTCGAATGCCGAATTCTTGTCCGTGTCCCTGTTACACTTGACTTTCTCATAACATCATTCCATATCATATGCTTAAAAGCATCAAGACCTTGTCCGAGGGCCCGGCCCATGCGACCATTTCATATCATCTCATAGACCTACAAAGCGTCAAAACTACGTCCGTGTGCTGGTACACACGCGACCATTTCATGAATTCATTAGGTGCCCCGAAGGCGCCGAAGCTCTATCCGTGTGACGGCCCACACGTGACATTCTTGCATAAGCATTGGGTGTTTTTGGAATGCCCCAAAAAGAAGAAAGATAATAAAAAGAAAACATTCATACCATCATTTCATACATAATCCCATTCTATTCATTTCAAGCATTCTCAATGCCTTAATTTTCATGTCACATCACGTCATTCATTCACAACCCTAATACCTCCTGTCTACTCCTAAGAAGAATACACTGGAGCGACCTTGGACAAGATCCCAAGCTTCAAGGGAAGCTAGGAGACAGAGGGTAGTTGAGAGTGACAGTGATTCTGAGCCTGGGGAAGGAGTGAATATGGCAGAACAGACACCAAGCATGGCTGATGTTTTGAGAGACTTCTTCAGATCCCAAGACTTCCGCGACATGTTGAAGGAAGAGATACGGGCAGTTGTGAGGGAAGCTGGTGAGGCCGGTGGTAGTGGAGCCGGGAAAGAAAAAGAAGCTGAGTCATCTTAACATGGTGGTGACGCTTCAGCTAGCCTGAAAAAGCTGCAGGAGATAGAGGCAGCTATAGAACAGAGGATGAAAGCCAAGTGCTCTGAACTAGACGAGGTTATGGCCCAGTTGAAGAAGGGGGTCAGTATCAGTGCTGAGTCCAAGAAAGGGGTGAATGTGGATGCCATGATCAGTAAGGGCATCGAGACATTCCCCATTGGTTTCCAACTGCCGAAGATCCCTACTTACAAAGGGATGGGCTCGCCGGAGGCCCATGTGAATTTATATGCTCGAGTTATGCTAACGACGGGCGCCACGAAGCAGCAGCTGATCAATTTATTCCCCACCACACTGGAGGGAGGTGCTTTAGGATGGTATAACTCACTGTCAGGGGAGGAGCAATCTTATTGGAAAGTTTTGTCTGCGGCCTTCATTAAATACTACAGCTTCAACACCAAAATCCAGGTGAAGCTGTATGATTTGGAGAGGGTGAAGCAGAAATTCAACGCGCCCTTTGGTGAATACTACCAGAGGTGGATGAATAAGATGATCCTCCTAAAGAACCGCCCTAATGAAGATGAGCTTATACAGAAGCTCATTAACGGCAGCAAAGACATTTTCAAGAACAACATGAAATTCCATCCCTTTAAGGAGCTTAGTGAGGTTTATAGCATGGCTATGAACATAGAGAGGGATGAAGAGGAGAAGCTGACCGGTCACAAGGGAGGAAGAAGCACAGGGTACAGCTCGAGGTATAGATGAACCGCAACAACTGGGTCTGTGTAAGCGCCGGAATTTCACTTAAAAAAAAAAAAAAAAAACTATAGTCGTACGACTATTGCTACAGTCGTACGACTGTAGTCAAAATACAGTCGTACGACTGTAGATCTACCCATAAAAGCAGAAAAGAAAGGCAGAAGAAAAGGAGGAGGAAAAAAAAAGAAAAAAGAGAGAAAAACGGACAGACAGAGAAAACGAGAAGAAAAAGAGAGAAAGAAGAGAAAACCAAGGAAAAAGAAAGAACTCCTCATCAAAATCCTCAGTATTTTGGAAATCTCTGGAGTCAAATTTCGAACCCTAACTCAAGGAGAAAAGTCCGGATTTTAGTGGATTGGAGCGACGCCAGGGGTCAATCCTACGGTGGACGCACGCCACGGAAGTAAATACCCCTTTTCTTCTCTCTTTTATAAGCTTTCTGGGTGTTTGGTGTGTTTTTGCTGCATTTCTGTCTTTTTTTTTCTGCGTTTCTGCTCCTGGAAATCAAGAACAATCGTACGACTGTTCTTGGATTGATGAACAGTCGTACGACTGTAGTTGATTTCCAGGCAATTCTCTTTCCAGCTTGTTTTTAATGAGATTTTGGCAAAATCCTAAATTTTCAGCATCTACAGTCGTACGACTGTAGTTGATTTTCCACGACTGTAATTTACAGTCGTACACCTGTAGTTTTCAGAATCAGAATTTCACCTTTAAAACCCAAAAATTTCTTAAAAAATGCATAAAAAAGCATAAAAAATTCCCAAAAATTCCCAAAAAATCCCAAAAAATTAGAAAACCCCAAAAATCATCAAAATGAATTTTGTTGTGTGCATCACGACCATAGATTTAATTTTTAGTAAAAATTGCATTTAGAACAATTCAACGACGGAGACCCATTTCTCCTGAAAACCGACCCACTTAAATATATAAAAATGCATGTAAACCGGAAAAATTGTTTTCAAAATGATTTTTTCCACAAAAAACCAAAAATACAGGGACGTTTCAAAGTGTTTTCCAGGTCTAACCGGGCCGGCTAGCCGAGCCAACCCGGTTATCCCCTAAACGCATGCCCTCAGTTCCTGATTTCCCATTCTGTCTATTTGAGTCCAACTTGTGGCGTGCTGTATATATTGTGCTAACCCTCTGTTTTGCAGGTTTTAATTTCTTTTTATTTTTATTTTTATTTTGGATGTAATTTAATAGATTAAATCATGTATCCTAGGCGGTTGTATTTTTCTAGATTATCGTGTATATAGGCGATTGTATCAGTGAGGCGAGTGTTTTTATTTTTCTATTCGATTTGGTTGTAAGCCGATTAATATTTATTTCTTTTCTTTATGTTTGTATTAAATATTTTGTATGCGCGCTGTATGCCTTTTATATTCAATAAAATGGACTTTAGATTTTGAAATACCATTTGAGAACATTGGCAATATTTATTTTAATTAGACACGAAATAAGGGACTTGTCCGGACCCGAATCTCTGGATAGTGTAGCGGCCGTTCATCCGGTTCAGCTACATAAGAATTTCCCGGTTGAGCTGAGCCGGGTGGCGACTCTACAACATCCATCGAGACTTAGGTCTCGGTTCTTTTATGCATTAATTCCATTTATTTTCCAAAACGCGGATTTCCTTTATAAAAACCCCACGCGAGGGAGGGACCCGCCCGAGATCGTGGCGCCCCATTCCGAAAGGGAGTCCCGCGTCCCGTCGAAAACGCGTCGTCCTCTCACAGTCTGGCAGTGGTTCTGGTTCAGGTGCCAGTGGCAAATAGGGGCAGTCATCAGAGGTGAAGCAGGTTGAAGTGGCTACTGTGAATCAACAGCAAGGCAACTAGAATAGGGGTCCTGGAGGACAAGGCATAACGCCCTGGACTCTTACTTTGGCAAAGATATTTGCCAAGTGTAGGAATGGTGGCCTGCTACAGTCTTTAAGGCCATTTGAGAAGCCGTTTGAAGCTGACAAAGATAATTTCTGCACTTATCATGTAGTGACAGGCCATCGAACCAACAACTGCTACAAGCTAAGGGATGTTATCCAGAAGCTCATCGACGAAGGAAAGCTGCAAGAGCCACCCAAACCTAGCACTAAAACCAACCCACTGTCGGCATTCGAAAAGAGGGTTAACATGGTCCAGTCAGGGCTGCCAGCTAACTTTATATTTGCACAAGTTCTGCAAGCGAACCCTACGATTCAGTCAGTGGTTGTAGGGGAACCCGAAGTGAAACCTAAATGTGAGGAAAAGGAGGGATGTATGGAGATCAAACCCATAAGTCTGGATGATCTCGACTCCGAAGATGAGTATGAAGAATTTGACAGAAGAGAGGCAGTTAAACTCCCAGCTGTTGAGAAGCTGAAGATTTCAGAAGTGCAGCACGTGACCCGAAGTGGAAGGTTGTATATCAGCCGGCGGATCAGACGAAAGATAAAGCACCGATGAATGGGTCGGGCAGTAATTCGGCGCCGGAAGGAGTTGAGAAGGAGGATCTAGTCATTTCCCTACTGAAGAAAACTCCTGCCCAAGCTAGCTTATGGCACTTGCTTCTGACCTCCAAGGAGCATAGGGCTGCTCTAGTAAAGAAACTATCAGAGATTGAAGTCTCCCTTATAGCTTCACCAGAGGCTATGTGCTGTTTGTTAGACAAAGTTCATGTTAGGGGTCCTGATATTGTCTTCTCCGAGAAAGACCTGCCTGCTGAAGGGAAGGCCCACAACAAGGCTCTTTATGTCAAAGCTCATGTGATGGATAAGGTCATGCCTTGCGTCATGGTGGATGATGGGTCGGCACTAAATATTTGTCCACTAAAGATGTTGCCATTTCTGGGGCTGAGTGAAGAAGTGTTAAAGAAATCCTCAACAGTCATCCGAGTATATGATGACTCTAAAAGAACAGTGATAGGGACGTTTGAGGCAGAAGTAGAGGTTGGGCCAGTTAGGTCCATAGTTGCCTTTACAGTGATTGACATCCCAGTCACATTTTCCCTGTTGCTCGGAAGGCCCTGGTTCCATCCTTTGGGAGGTGTCCCTTCCATATTGCATCAAAAGATCAAATTCTCTATGAATGGCAGGATTGTGACTGTTGAGGCGGACGCCTAGTCGATGGTAGCTGTAGTGGATGAAGGAGTGGTTCTTTTTGGCAGATTTCAAGTTGCTGTCATTGAGGAGGAAGAAACCCCAGATGCCCCTATGGTCCTTTACGAGAATTATATGCCGGAGTGGCTATCCCGGTATCTGTATAAGCAGAACTTTGTCCTGGGAATGAGACTCGGAATCAACTTGCAAGGGGTTCTGGAATTTAAGATCGACTCTGGGAATTCGAAGCAGCATGGCCTTGGTTATGAAGAAGGAGCATCCAAGCGGAAGAATCCAAAAAAGGGCAAGAATGGGAAGATTATGATGAAGCCATTTCTAAAGGCGGGAGAAGGCCTTTACAAGGGTCAAGCTGAGCCGGTAATGGTTGGAAATGTCAAGTATCCTGGCTTCGAGATCTTTGCAGATGTGGTTGATTTTGACAAAAGGCAGGAAAAGCCAGTAGCCCCTGTAATGGTGGAGGAAGCAATTGCTGAATCTGAGATTTTACAAGGAGAATCATCTGAGGTGGTAGCAGAAGCCATAGAGGTGGCCGAGGAAGAAGATGAAAAGAAGACCTTTGCTGAAACTACAGAAATCATCTCAGGTGCTTTGACTACTGCATTGAACAAAGCTTTTGGAAACACCAAGCAAGGATTTGGCGAAGAATTGATGGCCAAAATGAATTTAGACTCTATGGTCGCTGAAATTGCCAAGATTATGGAAAGAGCTAAGATGCAAGCGACCGGAAAAGAAGTAGAGAAAGCTACAGTCCCGGATGATGCTCTGAAAGGGAAGATGGAAGCTGATGAAGAACAAGGCCCTCTACCTGTGGAGAATGAAAATGATTTTGTTGTATCTATTTCTTCCATTTTCAATGTAACTGATGTACTTTATGATAAGTTCAATGCAATGAAATCCCAGTTTGCTTACTTGTGTGATGTTTATCCTGATAATTCTGTGCATGCATTTAAATCACCATTAAGCATATTTAGCATACATGACACTGCATTGCATGAAATCAATATAAGTACAGATGAAAACCCTAAAATGGTACTCATTTCTCACGAGCTAAAATCCGAGGAAGAGAAAGAATTAACAAGAATACTCCAAAAACATGTTAAAGCTTTTGCCTGGTCATATGAAGACATGCCAGGTGTGGATACTGAAATAATAATGCACAAAATCCTGACAGACCCCAAGTTCAGACCGGTAAAGCAAAAGTTGAGAAGACTAAGGCCGGAATGGGCTATGTTGGTGAAAGAAGAAGTGGCCAAATAGATAAACGCCAGATTTCTCGAAGTGGTGGAGTATACGAAATGGCTAGCCAACATTGTCCCCGTGCCTAAAAAGGATGGAAGGGTCAGAGTATGCATTGACTACAGGGACTTGAATAAAGCATGCCCAAAAGATAACTTTCCACTGCCACATATCGACGTCCTAGTTGATAGCGCAGCAAAAGTAGTAATGTACTCTTTCATGGATGGCTTTTCAGGGTATAACCAGATTCTGATGGATGTGATCGACAAGGTGAAAACATCATTCATCACAGAGTGGGGTACTTTCTGCTATAGAGTGATGCCCTTTGGGTTGAAGAAGGCCGGCGCCACTTATCAGAGGGCCATCACAACTCTGTTGCACGATATGATCCACAAAGAAGTCTAAGTGTATGTCGATGATATGCTTGTTAAATCAGCAACCCGGGAGGAACACCCTGTTATCCTGGATAGATTTCTAACATGCATTGGAGAGTACAACCTGCGAATTAACCCCAAGAAGTGCATATTCGGGGTCACATCAGGGAAGCTGTTGGGCCATGTAGTCAGCCAGAGGGGGATAGAAATGGACCCAGATAAAATCAAGGCCATCCAAGATATGCCAGCCCCAAGGACAGAAAAGGAAGTCAGATCATTCCTGGGTTCCTTGCAGTATGTCAGCCGCTTCATAGCACGGTTAACCTCCACTTGTGAACCAATCTTCAAGCTATTAAAGAAAGATCAGCCGGTTGTGTGGGATGACAAATGTCAGCTGGCATTCGAGAAGATCAAGGCTTACCTGGTAAAGCCACCAGTGTTGAGTCCTCCAATCCCAGGGAAGCCTCTGATTTTGTATTTGGCAGTTGAAGAATCCTCTATAGGGGCAATGCTTGCACAAGAACAAGATGGCAAGAAGGAATATCCTATCTACTACCTTAGCAAGAAATTGCTGGAGTATGAAACCAAGTATACACTGGTGGAAAAGACATGTGTGGTGATGATTTGGCTGACCAAGAAGCTATGCCACTATTTCCAATCCTACAAGATATAAGCCGTGGCTAAGGTGGATCCAATGAAGTATCTTTATGAAGCGCCATCATTGGTTAGGAAGCTATCCAGGTGGCTGTTACTCTTGTCTGAGTTTGACATCGAGTACATCACGAAGAAAACCATTACAGGGCGAGCCGTGGCAGAGTTTCTGGCAAACCAACCCCTAGAATCAGATTACATAGAGGACCTGGAATTCCCTGATGAGCAACTAGCCATGGTGGAAGTGAAAAGATGGGTCATGTGCTTCGATGGGGCAGTGAATAGAAAAGGTGCTGGAATCGGGGTACTTATAGCAACACCGGATGGTGAGGTCATTCCTTTATCTAAAAGGCTGATCTTTCCTGTAACCAACAATGGGACGGAATATGAAGCATACGTGTTTGGAATGGAGACTCTATTAACCTTAGGGGCAAATGATGTCTTAATTGTTGGTGATTCACTACTAGTGATCAGGCAGGCTCAGGGTGAATGGGAGCTAAAAGAAGAAGCCTTACGGCCTTACTTGGAGCTGCTACAATTCAGAAAAGGTTTATTCGGCCAATGTGAATTCAGACATGTCCCCAGAGATGAGAATAAGATGGCTGATGCATTAGCTACTTTGTCCTCCATGTGGGAAAATCCAGAAGAAATACAAGTTCAACCACTGGTTATAGCCACTTCTAGACATCCTTGCTTTGAAGTGCATGAAGTAATGGAATTATTAGCTGAAGAAAAGCCATGATTCTTTGACATCTACCAGTATGTTAAGGAGGGTAGGTATCCCGAAGAGGCCAGTGCTGCTGATAAGATGACACTAAGAAAGCTGGCTAGTCAATTCAGAATCTTCGAGGACAAGTTATACAAAAGAACAGCACATGGAGTCCTTTTAAGGTGTCTAACAGAGCAAGAAGCAGAAGAAGTGATGCAGCAGGTACATGTAGGATCCTGTGGGCCACATATGAATGGACTTGCCATGGCCAGAAAGATTATGAGACAAGGGTATTTCTGGATGATGATGCAAGCAGATTGTATAAGAAAAGTGAAGAGATGTCATGAATGTCAGATCTATGTAGACATCAGTCATCTTCCTCCACTTGAGCTACAGAATCTAGCATCCCCTTGGCCGTTTTCAGCATGCGGGATAGATATGATTGGTGAAATTCATCCAGCTGCATCTAATGGGCACAGATTCATAGTTATGGCAGTTGATTATTTCTCCAAATGGGTCGAAGCAGAATCCTTCACTAATGTGACAGCCAAGCACATGGTCAAGTTCATCCAAAAGAGTATCTTCACTCGGTATGGGATTCCTCATCACATAGTAACTGACAATGGAGTATAGTTTCAAGGGGCAACAGCTGACTACTTGCAGAGCATGGAATTGAACATCATAAGTCTTCTCCATACAGGCCTCAGGCTAATGGTGCAGTCGAAGCAGCTAACAAGGCAATAAAGAAGATCTTATAAAAAATGGTAACCACTTACAGAGATTGGGCTGATAAACTGCCTTATGCTCTTTGGGGTTACAGAACCAGTGTCAGAACGCTGACGGGGGAAACTCCTTATGCCTTGGTATATGGAATGGAAGTAGTGTTACCAGTGGAGATAGAACTCAAATCACTCAGAGTTACCCTGGAAGCTCAGTTACCGGAAACTGAATGGGTTCAAGCTAGGTATGAGCAGTTGGCTACACTAGATGAAAGGTGACTAAAGGCATTGGATCACCTTCAGATGTACCAGCGTAGAATGGCCAGAGCCTATAATCGGAATGTGAAGTATTCCAAACAGCAGTTGAAAACAGGTGACTTGGTTCTAAAGCAGCTAAGGCCTTCAAATGTTGATGTTAGGGGCAAGTTCAGACCCAATTGGGAAGGGCCCTATGTGGTGAAGAGGGTGCTAGCAAAAGGCACTGTCAGCATCATGGACATGGATGGAAACAAGTTCACTAGTCCAATCAACCAAGACAGGCTAAAGCTTTATCATGTATAAAAAAAAAAGAAGAGATGTCTGCTAGGCTGAAAACTCGAAAAGAGCGGTCTAGGCAAAAGTTAAGACATGAGAGAAAATAATCAGACGAAAAACCTGAAAAGGACGACTGATGACGGGTTTCGGCTCAGTGTGGAATCTGTACCATTTAGGAACCAACTTGTTTCAATGTACTCATTTTGACTTCATCAATAAAGTGAAGCGTCTGCTTAAATATATTTGTATGGTTATGACAAATGCACAAACAAAGTTGTCTTGCATAAACACATATTTAAAGAAAGCACTTTGCATTCAACTGACTGAAATTCTCGCATTATTTAACAAGTGAAAATGCACTAAATACATGCAATTTAAAATCTCTTGCCGACCCTTAAAATCCAGTTCATCTTCCTAAAAGAGCAATAAAATGGTCATGGCGACATTTCAATCATCTTTAAAAAAAAAAAGAAGCTCGCTGAGGTTAAAACAGAAAAGGCACCTCAGGCAAAAATTAGAGCGGCCTGCTAAGCTGAACACCCATATTGGGCAGTTTAGGCAAAAGTTAGGGCATATGAAAAGCTCGCTAAGGCGAAAACTGAAAAGGCACCTTGGGCAATAATCAGAGCGGCTCGCTGGGCTAAAAACCCGTATTGGGCAACCCAGGCAAAAATTAGAGCACTTACAAACTCATAATTTCCCCACAGAGTAGGAAAAGCAGAATGTCCCCAACATTCCCCACAGAAGTCATCACATCGACTCCCCATAGAGTCATCACGTGATTCCCCAGCAGAATCTACATGAAGAACACCATAATTATTTCCCCAATCGAGTCACTACACTCTTCCCCAGCGGAATCTATGTAAGGAGCACTACGATTATCTCCCCAGCAGTATCACACATTCCTAACAGTCACCTCATTCCTTCAAAAATCACCAAGCAAAGCCCCAAAGAAAGCAAAATCAACCAGGGGCACGTCAGGTCTCTCTCCAGTGGAAGGCAGAAACGTTAAATGACGGAAAATGCATACACGTGCATATGCATCCTCACGCATTCATGCATTACATATATTGATCACTCATCCCCAGCTAGTCTTCATTCTTGATCGAAGGGGTGAAAATTTTCGTTTAAAAATCTCTCGATCAAGGAATGAAGACTTACCATTTTAAGTGCAGGAATTCATCCCCAGTTTAATATCCTCAACTTTCTCCAACGAGTCCGCCTCGAGTAATGTGAACTCAGTATCGGCCCAGATCAGCTTCATCATCCACTTCCCCAGCAGATCCACCTCGAGTAATGTGAACTCAGTATTGGTCCAGATCAGCTTCATCTATTTCCCCAGCAAAACTCGCCTCGGGTAACCTAGACCTGATATCGGCCAATCTCTTCATCAACTCGCCTCGGGTAACCTAGACC
This sequence comes from Euphorbia tirucalli, assembly GCA_039660915.1. Lineage (NCBI taxonomy): Eukaryota > Viridiplantae > Streptophyta > Magnoliopsida > Malpighiales > Euphorbiaceae > Euphorbia > Euphorbia tirucalli. Next base: position 53,454,411 of record CM077639.1, on the reverse strand, counting down.
CGGTATCGGCCAATTTCTTCATCAACTCACCTCGGGTAACCTAGACCCGGTATCGGCCAATCTCTTTATCAACTTCGCCTCGGGTAACCTAGACCCGATATCAGCCAATCTCTTCATCAACTTTGCCTCGGGTAATCTAAACCTGATATCAGCTTATTTCCTCCCCAGCTTTGCCTCGGGTAACCTAGACCCGGTATCGGCCTATCTCATTAGAAGATTCATTCCAGTGTTCGCGGCGCGTTGATTCGCGCTCTTAAATTCATCATCTTAGGTGTTGTAAACCTGGAACTAAATGTCGAATTTGATCACTCGAGGGACAGCTGTAAGCGCTGGAATTTTCTATACTTAAAAAAAAATGTTTATGGTCGTATGACTATCCTTACAGTCGTACGACTGTAATATCGGAAAAATTACAGGAGCCCATACCTCTGCAGCAGAAAATGGAGGAGAGAGAAGGAGCATTAATTGCTCCGTTGTTGCAGTAAGCAAGCCGAAAAAACCAGAGATAAAAGAGAGGAAAGGGAGGAGAGAAGAAAAAATTAGGAATTCTGGTAAAAACTTAGAGAGAGAAGGAGAAAAGAGAGAAGGAAAAGAAAGAAGTGAAAAAACCCACAAAAACTCATCTTTTCCTCTTCTATTTTCTTTTAATTCTCAGAATTAGGATTAAAACTTGTTAGAAATCCCTAGGTTAATCAATTAACTTCACATCCAAATAAAAAATCCGGACTCAAATCATCAGAATCCCTTGCAATTTGGATTTTTGGATATAAAGCTCTCAACTTCAATTTCAAAGGAAAAAGTGCGAATTTGTTAGGATTGGAGCGACGCCAGGGGTCAAAACGACTTGGATTAGCTTTTAAAAAGGTAGACACTCCCTTTCCTTACACTTTTTCTTGCTTTCTGGGTGTTTAAAGTGAGTTTTGTGCATTTTCTGCTGTATTTTCGTGCTTCTGTTTCTGGGAATTAAGAGCAGTCGCACGACTGTTCTTGGTTTTGTTGAACAGTTGTACGACTGTATATACAGTCGTACGAGTGTTCTTAATTTCCAGATTGTTTTTCTTCTATTTTTGATTCAGAATAATTTTGGCGAAATCTTGATCCTGAACCGTTTACAGTCGCACGATTGTAAACTACAGTCGTACGACTGTAACTCTTGTTCCAGAATCAGAATTTCAGCTTTTACCCCAAAAAAATTTCCAAAAACCCATAAAAATCAAGGAATTAGAAAATCATCAAAATGAATTTTGATATGTGCATTCACTACCTTAGGTTTAATTCCCCGTAAAATTGCATTTAGAACAATTCAACGTTGGAGACCCAGTTCTCCCGAAAACCGGCCCACTTAATATGTGAAAATGTATGTAAACAGGAAAAATGATTTTCCCATAAAAACCAAAATACAGGGACATTTCAAAATGTTTTCTAGGTCTAACCGGGCCGGCTAGCCGAGCCAACCCGGTTATCCCCTAAATGCATGCCCCCAATTCTTGATTTCCCAATTCTGTCTATTTGAGTCCAACTTGTGGCGTGCTATATAAATTGTACTAACCTTTGTTTTGCAGCTTTTATTTATGCACATTTTTATTTTTATTTGTATTTTAATAGAATTAATCGTGTATTTAGGCTGCTGTAATTATTTTTAGATTCCCGTGTATTCTAGGCGATTGTATCAGTGAGGCGAGTGTTTTTATTTTTATTCGATTTGGTTGTAAGCCAATTAATATTTATTTTTCTTTACTTTTGTATTAAATATTTGTATGTGCACTGTATGCCTTTTATATATTCAATAAAATTGACTTTAGATTTTGAAATACCATTTGAGAACATTGGCAATATTTATTTTAATTAGACTCGAAATTGGGGACTTGTCCAGACCCGAATCTCTGGATAGTGTAGCGACCGTTCGTCTGGTTCATCTACCTTAAGAATTTCCCGGTTAAGCTGAGCCGGGTGGCGACTCTACAATATCCATCGAGACTTAGGTCTCGGTTCTTTTATGCATTAATTCCATTTATTTCCTAAAACCGATTGTCCATTCATCAAATCCCCTACGCGAGGGAGGGGCCCGCCCAAGATCGTGGTGACCCCATTCCGAAAGGGAGTCTCGCGTCCCGTCGAAAACGCGTCGTCCGCTCACATGAGGTAGAGGAGAAACGAAATATTTTGAGTATAACATTTTAGATGTAAAGTTACTAGCCCAAGGGTGAATTTAGAATTTGGTGGTGTATTTGCAGAGGGTATAAGTACTTTTAGAGGAGTAGGTATTTATGTGGCAAGGAGCTTTTTAATTTCCATTTAACTACCATGTGGATTGCAAAAAGATATTTCGAGGCTTTTAGTAGTGATCATAACTGGAAATTGCTATCTATTTTTGGCATATACCCCAATGACTATGTATTCCCAATTGCATATGCAATGATTGAAACTGAAAGCACAAAGACATAGACTTGGTTATTAGAGATTTTAGCAGAAGATTTAGGGATTGACAACAGCAATCACGATACCTTTATGTTATACAGATAAAAGGCAAATTGTAGCTTTAATACTTTAGTGTTTGTAATGCAGTGGAGCACTTATTCTGAGAAGCAGAAGATAGATTTTATGTACGACACAAGTGCACAAATTTTAGAGTATTATTTAAGGGCAAAGAGTTGAAAGACATGTTGTGGGATGCTACAGGGGCACCTTATCAAGCCAAATTAGATGAATGCCTAAAGAAGATTGAAGCAAAATGCCCTTAAAACAAGATAATGGTTAGGGGAAGATCAGCTAAGTAGTGGTATAGGGCTTGTTTTTTTTGAAAAGTCTTAATGTGATATGCTACTGACAATCTATGTGGCTAGACAAAAGGATCATGACACTAAATGAGATAATTAAAGTGAAGATGATGAAAAGAATGATGAAGAAGTGTGATATACTTTCGTGAAAAAACTCAAGATCTTGAGTAAATGACCCTCTATTATCATTAAGCATTGTTATAAACCTGTAACAATGTGCGACCCTAGCTGTTCTTTTAATATTGTTTAAAACCCTTTTGCGTTCTTAATCTCTCTTGAAGCTTAAGAGTTAAGTTTAATTTTCAATCCAACAAAAAACTGTTTATGCTTGTTGAATAATCAATTAGCATGTTAAATAATCAAATAGCTAGTTGCATATGAACTTTCTCAACTATCCTTATGGGAACAATATTCGGACTTAATCTATTTATGACTTACTGATTAGGCACCTACCTATATTTTTGTTTGTTTAGCGTGTTGGATTTTATTCCCAAAGGCAAAAATAAATATTGTCATATTATTTACTATTCTTAATAAATCTCTTTTTCATTATTATATTGTTTGCATTTTAGCTATATAATAATAACCATGAATGACTAGTAGTTATTCTAAATGTTCCTAGTCGTATATTATTGTGGGAACAATAATGATAAGCATTGATTGATGATCATGAGATGATAATATATATGGACATACAAATCAAACTGATGGGTACATGTTAAAGTACATGGTACTAGGCGGACACATTATGAGATCACTAAATAGGTTGGGGTCATAAATGATCTCTATAATAGTTGTGACATTAAATCCTTAGACCCTAGATCGCCATAGATTTCTAGATGATGATCATTATGATTTGACGCAATCAAAATATTGTCCTTAACTGAAAAAATATAAAGTTGTGATTGATCATTGTCAGAGCATGTAAAAGAAGATGGGTGGCAGATATGGGATTTGTCCCTCTCATAACAAGAGTGATATCTTTGGCCCTCTTGATAAGTGAGACTGAGAAATATATGGTCATGCTCAAATGAATTAATAAGAGTATTAATTCGATTTGTTTTATCAGTCTACTTGGAGATCAAGAAACAATATGATTGGACAATATAAGGATGACACTAACCATGCCTTATGTTCAATCTAGATATCATGTGATAGAAGGATTATGACACAAACTACTAAATAGGTTATTAATGATCAATGATCTTCATATAAATTAGGTAGTTATAATGCTTTGCTAGAGACTGCATATGACTTGCTGGATAAAATTGTTTTATCTCATTACCAATTTATATGACCTATAGGGTCACACACAAAGAATGAATTAGGACGAAGAAGCATACTAATTTTAATTTGGAATTTAAAATCAAGTATGGCTATTATGGAATATTGGATTAGGAATCCAGTTTCCATAAATAATAAATAAAACCTATAGAGGAATAAAAATATAATCGTATTTTATTTTTATATAAATAATTAATTATTTGGAGTCTAGGGTTTTATTTCCTTGCCGCTATATATAACACCTTAAAATTAGATTTTAAGGTTACAACAATTCGTGCAAAATACTACAACCATATTCTCTTAAATAGTTAAAGAGAGTTCTTCGTCTTTTGAGATAACACTCATCGTCCTATCTGTGGGTATCAGTAAAGGGTGTTCTTCTCTATTTGTAGTGCTAGATCCTTTAAACACCCTAATTAGACTATTTGATTGCATTGTGAACATCGATCTTATTACAGGCCTTGCAACTTGGTTTCATTCGACACTTCACTTGATGTGAATTAAAACCCTTCCTTTTGATTTCTTTGAATTGCATAGATCCTAGATTGGGAATTTCAATTTTATTTTTTGCTGCAATTTATATGTCCTATTTTGTCAATATTGCCAATGTAGCCAACGAGTGATAAGTTTTTGGCTATATTGTCGGGGATAGGTTCTTGTAGGAGTATTGGATAAGATTAGTTTCAATTACTTCAATATGTATATATTAGTTTATAGCTTTTTGTACATAAGTTTTTCTATATTTTCGTTTTGCTTTCTATGAGGTACTAACAGCTATACAGGTTACCCATGGGCTATTTATTCTAATTACAAAGAAGAGGCAATATTTTATAAGTTGGAGTCCCTTACAAATGATGAATTGCAGCTCGAGATACTTGAGAGTGCAGATTTTTCTGACTTTGTTGGTGTGCCCTAGTTCTTAGGGCATTGGATTCTTGTATTTTGTATTATACATTAAGAGTCATGTATGAATACATTATTTGTGTCACATTAATAAAGGCAATTAATCTATTTCATTTATATCTTGTGCTATAATATGAGTAGAGTATCCATTGATTGATAATCATAAAACCTATCCCAAGTCTGTTCTAATCGTGGGAACGAATAGAACCACAGACTTGTATATTCGATGACTGTATGGTAGTTCTTAACTAGCCATAGTACTTGTAGAGTCAGTCATGAATATAGGTACATGTCATTGACATGGGACTGGATCGATCCGCACAAGAAAGCCACATGGTTGTCATGTCATAGGTCTTTCTTGAGTAGGTCTCTTTTGTCCTCAGACCAGATTTCATTATAATATCGATATGGAATCCGGTTCACTTTGACATACGTCTAACAGGTCTGTAAAAGGATGCTAAATACGGGTATGATTGGGTGGATCGGTGAACATGTTGATATTGATGATGAAGTGATGGAATTGCCACTCGGGTAACACTGAGATGATATCATTGGCCACTTGATGAGTGGGACTGATAAGTGTATGGCCATACCCAAATAAGTTGGTTGCTTATTTGATTAATCAGTCAACTCAAGATCAAGAAATATAATAAACAACAGAAGAGGATGACAGACACCATGCCTCTTGTTTATTCATATCGATATCGTTAGGCAAAGGACACTATGAGATTACTACCGGGTGAGTGTCTTCTAAAGACTGCTGCATCTCTGTCTTAATTGGGGGCTGTAATGGTTTGCTAGAACCCACTTACAGTCTGTGGGCCTCGGGCCTACTGCCAACATAAAGAGAGACCCATAGGATCGTGCACATAGATCAACTGAGCTGGAACTTATAGAAATTGTACATGTAATGTACATTGGAAGGAATGCGTTAATTAATTAGTTGACATTCGGTGTCAAGGTAATTAATTAACATTGGGTTGAATTTAATTTAATTAATAAGTTTACATAATGTAATTAATTAATTTATCAATTAATTGAATTACATAAAGTAAACAATTAATTAAATAATTTTCCTAAGTAGGAAAATTAAATACATGTATTGTATTAACTTAAGTGTGATTTAATTTTATTTAGGGGTAATTAAATTTAGCCAAATGGAATTAAATTACATAGTATATACTTTTTAATTAAAGTTTATTTATGTAATTATAATCCTAGTGGGCTTGGGTTTAATTAACCTAATTAGAACCCAATTAGACAAGGTGTCTATAAAAGGGCACACTTAAGGAATAAAAACCTAATTCAACTCTAATTAATTGCTGGAAATTTCAGCCACCAAGTGCAGCCCCAAAATAGCCGAAAATCCCAGCATTAAACCTCCATTCCTTCGCGTCTTCGGCTAGCACCGGTTCCCGCTCAATAGTTGGTCGTGCACCGGACTTTGGAGATCGCAGTTTCAAGAAACGATTCTGCAGCAGTCTCTAGAGGAGACGAATCCGGTGAGTTAATCTCTCTTGATTCTTATTTGATTTTATTCTAATTAATGGTAATTGGACACGATAGGTGGATTCTAGGAAATTTTAAACGGTGTATTTTCCGCTGCGCCACGTTATTTTTCCAATGACGAATCCCAACAGTGGTATCAGAGCCTAGGTTTTGTCTATTAGATTGATTGGAATTGGTTCTTGAAAGCGTTCTTGAATAAAGAATGGGTTTCAAGTTTGTGGTTTTAGGGTGTTTGCTTAATTGGTATTGTTTTGGATAAACCCTAGAATTGTTGGATTGGGGTTTTTGATTATTTTTCCCCAATTGTTTTCATCAAAATTGTGTTTCTATATGGATTATATATTTATATATTTTTTGTTGGAAACCTTTTTTTGTTAATGATTTAATAAAAAAAAAAAAAAATTGGGCAAAAGATGGAATCGCAGAATTGCGATTCCATCTGCTGCCTTGGCAGCAGCTGCGGCAGCAGCTAGCTGCTGGCCGCAGCGGCTGCTGCATGGTGTAAAGGGGGGGAATACTTTGTAATAGTAGCATTGTAATAGTGGCATGAATAGTGAAAGTGTGGGAGGTGAGACATCTTGATGGTTGTTCCTCCCACCCCTGAAAGCGGTATAAGGACTACTATAGGGGGGTGTGGCAGGTCTCAACGAGTGTCAGTTGCACGGTGTTGCTTGTGAGACCAGTGTCAGCCGCACGTGGGTGCTTGTGAATGCCCCATCCGTAGTAGGACCCCCTACTACTACGGGTGTGGACTTGTTTGATGTACTTGTTATTCTTATATGAATGAAAGCCTTGCGCATCACTTTTCATATGTGTCTCGTGTATGCTTATATCTGTGTGAATGGATGCTTATCCTTGATTATACCCTTCTTATGTGCCGATATATTTCATATAGAATGCGGATTGGCCTTTGAGCCTAATATAAACAAATGTTATACCTTGGTCTAACCTCATGCTTGTTCTTAATGCAGAATTAGCATATAAAGTGTGTTGGCTGGCTTACTTCTAGGAGTAGACGTAAGCGCCCACGGTGTCCGAGGAGTGACCCCGTGACATTTGGTATCAGAGCGCAGTTCTATTTGGCGAAAGGCAAGATGTCCAACTCTGAGGCGTTGAAGCGCATTGAGGCCCTGGAAAGACAATGGGCTGAAATAGCTCCGGAACGCCTTTCGGCTACCGTATTCGAATGTGGCCAAAGGGTTGAGGAATCACTAGGGGCAGTTAAAAAGCTCCGCCGTGATGTCCGAGACCTTCGTGAAAATATTGGGACCTTTGTCCGTAGTGAAGTGGAGGGAGCCACGAGTGGGCAAAGTGAGTTGATAAAGGCCTTGAATGAGAAGGCGGAGATCTTTCAGGCCGTGATGGCCAATCTCGACATTTTTGAATTTGTGGTGACAAATTCCACTGCCATCCGAGAGATGATGGCTAAGAAGTCCGACCGAAGGGAGAGGGCCCTTGAGACTGGGACATCCCGAGGAGGTGGTACTTCCAATGTTGATGAGATGGTAGATTTAAATGAGAAATTGAGTAATCTACACATCGCAGAGGCGGTGGATAGACTTCAAACTGAGCATAAAGAGTTGTGCGAGGTAGTAGAACAGTTCCAGGGCGAGGCAATGGAAGAATATGGCAACCTGAAGGGGGAACTAGATGAAGTGAAGCTCAAGGTCAAAATGCTAACCGACCTTTACGAGCGGGGTGAGTCGAGAGCCCCAGAGTCCTCCAAATACAAAATCAAAGATCCAAAGTCATACGATGGGGCCAGAGATGCTAGTGAAGTGGAGAACTTCCTCTTTGATGTAGAGGCCTTCTTCAATGCAACTAGGGCCCGAACAGATGCCCACCGCTTGGAGTTGATCTCGATGTATTTGGAGGGCGACGCCAAGTTGTGGTGGCGACACAAAGCTTCTTTGGCCACCATCTCCACCTGGGATGAGTTCAAGAAGGAGTTCAAAGCCCATTTCTACCCCGAAAATGTCCACCATGTGGCCCGACGTCAACTTGCAGAACTCCAGCAAACGGGTTCCATCAGAGACTATGTCAGAGCCTATCAGAAGCTTATCTTGGAATGCCCGGAGATGCATGAGTATGACAAGTTGTATCATTTCACCAAGGGGTTGAAACCGTGGGCAAAGAATGAAGTGAACAGAAGGAACGTCCGAGATCATGCTACTGCCATTATGGTGGCCGAAAGCTTAGATGACTTCTCGGATGGTCTTGGAAAGAGGAAGCAACCTCCCACCTCAGGGCCTGAGACTAGACCAAGTAAGTGGGCGAAACCGTTGGGGACGGGAAGTGATCGTAGCAGTTCCTCAACAGGAGGCCGCCCGAGTTCCTTTTCAGAAGGGAGTAATCGTCGCACTTGGGGTGAAAGGAGAAATAATCAGTTTAATAAGGAATCCGGTGGCCCTCCGAAAAACTTTCCATTTAGGCAAGCTGTCCCCGGAGTTCGGAACATCTCTTGTTTTATATGCAAGGGGCCACACCGGATGGCGGAGTGCCCACATCGAAGTGCTATTAATGCCCTCGTTTCTGAGAGGACAGAAGAAGAACAGAGAGTCGATGCAGGACTCGAAGGGTCGGAGCCTTCGGCCATGGGATCTTTGCGATTCCTTTTAGCCCTGGAGAAGCAGGTGAAGGCTGCAAGTCAAAGAAGAGAAAAAGGGCTGATGTATGTCGAGCTGATTATCAATGGGAAGGCCACCAGGGCTATGATTGACACAGGGGCCACCGACAACTTCATGTCAGGGACTGAAGCTTCTCGGCTAGGGTTACCAGTCAGGAAGGAGGCAGGAAAGATCAAAGCGGTCAACTCCCCGGCCAGAGAGATATTGGGAGCAACTCAGAATGTATCTTGTAAATTGGGACCCTGGACTGGCTCGATAGACTTTACAGTGGTACCGATGGATGATTTTGATGTGGTTCTGGGGATGGACTTCTTGAAGGAGAGTTTCGCAGTTCCGATGGTCTCAGCGAGCTGCCTCCTCTTTATGAATCAGAATCCCTGTGTCGTGCCAGTAACCGTGAGTCCCATTTGTGAGAAAAAGTGTCTCTCAGCCCTCCAGTTCAAAAAGGGAGTAAAAAGGGGGGAGTGCTCTTATGTGGTGGTTCCGCTGGCTAGCAACTCAGACGAAGACTCTAGCTTTCCCAAAATGCTTGACGAAGTGATGAAAGAGTTTCAAGACATCATGCCGGGGGCCTTACCGAAGACGTTGCCACCAAAGAGGGGGGTAGATCATGAAATAGAATTGCTTCCGGGAATGAAGCCACCCGCAAGGGCTCCCTATAGAATGGCCCCTCCTGAGTTGGCAGAGTTACGGAAGCAGCTGGGGGAACTCTTGGAAGCAGGGTTCATTCGACCTTCAAACTCCCCCTTTGGTGCCCCCGTGTTGTTCCAGAAGAAAGCAGATGGAAGCTTAAGACTGTGTGTGGATTACAGAGCCCTGAACAAGATCACAGTACGCAACAAGTATCCCATCCCTCTTGTAGCTGACTTGTTCGATCAACTTAGTGGGGCAAAGTATTTCACCAAGCTTGATCTGCGTTCGGGATATTACCAGGTGCGAGTGAAAGATGAAGATATATTCAAAACCACATGTGTCACCCGGTATGGTTCATTTGAATTTTTGGTTATGCCCTTTGGACTAACAAATGCTCCAGCCACCTTTTGTACTCTCATGAACCAGGTCTTCAGGGAATATCTGGATCAGTTCATGGTGGTGTACCTGGATGACATCGTGGTATACAGTACCACCCTGGAGGAGCACCGAGAACACTTGAAGCTAGTGTTCATGAAGCTGAGGGAGAATCAGCTTTTTCTGAAGAGAGAAAAGTGTGCTTTTGGGCAGACCAGCATCAAGTTTCTTGGCCACGTGATCGAACAAGGCAGGATTCGCATGGATCAAGCTAAGGTGAAAGCTATTTCAGAATGGCGGACACCTGGGAATGTTCCAGAATTGAGATCCTTTTTGGGACTGGCCAATTACTACCGGAGATTTGTTGAAGGGTACTCGTGGAAGGTAGTCCCCCTCACCGACTTGTTGAAGAAGGAAAGGAAATGGGTCTGGACAGAAGAATGCCAAGAAGCTTTCGAGAAGTTGAAGAAAGTAATCCAAGAAGAACCAATTCTAGCCCTGCCTGACATGGTCAAACCGTTCGAAGTTCAAACGGATGCATCGGATTTTGCTTTGGGGGGAGTCATCATGCAAGAGGGACATCCCATTGCCTTTGAGAACCGGAAGTTGAATGATGCCGAACGGAGGTATTCCACGCATGAAAAAGAGTTACTGGTTGTCGTTCATTGCTTACGAGTTTGGAGGCATTATTTGCTGGGATCTAGGTTTGTGGTGAAGACAGACAATGCAGCAGTGAGCCACTTCCTTACCCAACAGACTTTGTCTCGAAAGCAAGCCCGCTGGCAGGAATTCTTGGCTGAATTCGATTTTGTGCTGGAGCACCACACAGGAAAGTCAAATCAGGTGGCAGATGCGCTGAGTCGTAAGGCAGATCTGGCAGTCTTGAAACAGATAGCCCATTTGTCTAGCAGCCAGCTATCTACCTCTGTGCGACGGTTAATTCAAGAGAAACTCTCAAAGGACCCCCAGGCGGTGGCCATAATGGACTTGGTGAGGCAGGGAAAGACTCGGCAATTCTGGATCAGTGACGAGCTATTAATGACTACCAAGCAAAGAGTGTACGTGCCGAAGGTTGCCAATTTGCGGAAGATGTTGATGCGAGAATGTCATGATACCCTCTGGGCGGGACATCCGGGGTGGCATCGGATGTTGGCTTTGCTTCAACAGCACTACTATTGGCCCAAGATGGAGGAAGAGGTGAGAGAGTACACTAAGACATGCTTGGTGTGTCAGCAGGACAAAGTCGAGAGGCGAAAATCTGCTGGGCTACTTCAACCACTGCCAGTACCGCAACGCCCTTGGGAGAGTGTGTCAATGGATTTTATCACGGGCTTGCCCAGGGTTGAAGATTTTGATTCCATTCTGGTGGTTGTTGATAGGTTCTCCAAATATGGAACCTTTATTCCAATGCCCAAATACAGTTCAGCAGAAACTACGGCCAGGGCCTTCTTCAAACATGTGGTCAAATATTGGGGTCTCCCGAAGAGTATTGTCAGTGATCGGGATGGGCGATTTTTGGGGAGTTTTTGGACGGAGCTTTTTCGTCTGTTGGGGAGTAACTTGAACATGTCCACCAGTTATCACCCACAGACTGATGGTCAGACAGAGAGATTCAATAGCATGCTTGAGGAGTATTTGCGACACTTTGTCTGTGCCAGTCAACGGAACTGGGCATCCCTCCTAGATGTGGCCCAATTTTGCTTTAACAGCCAGAAGTCCTCTGCTACTAACAAAACCCCTTTTGAAATTGTGACAGGTCAACTGCCCTTGGTGCCCCATTCCATCGAGATGCCTTACAAAGGCAAGAATCCCAAAGCATATCTTTTCACAAAGGAATGGAAGCAGAACGAGGAGATTGCAAGAGCACATTTGGAGAAGGCATCCCGGCGGATGAAGAAATGGGCTGATACAGATCGTCGACCAATGGAGTTCAAAGCTGGTGACCTGGTGTTGGTGAAGCTTCTGCCGGAGCAACTACGATTCTTCCGTTACCGAGACAACAGGCTGGTGAGGAAATATGAAGGACCGATTCCAGTCGTCAAGAAGGTAGGTCCAGTATCATATAAACTGGACTTGCCCGAATGGATGTCGGTCCATCCTGTTTTCCATGTCAGCAACTTGAAGCAGTATCATCCAGATCCCACAGACGACAAGCGGAACAGGAGTACAAGACCTGCAATCACGAAGAAAGCACCAGCCAGCAGAGAAGTGGAGGAGATTCTAGCAGATCGTACGGCGTCAACATCCAGGAGAACATACAAGGAGTACCTCGTTCGATGGCGAGCCGAAGGAGAAGAAGAAACCAGCTGGGAGAAAGAAGATGATCTACAAGCTTACAAGCAGAAGATTGAAGAATTCCAGAAGACAAGGTCGACGAGGACGTCAACCCTCTGAGTGGGGGAGAGTGTAAAGGGGGGGAATACTTTGTAATAGTAGCATTGTAATAGTAGCATAAATAGTGAAAGTGTGGGAGGTGAGACATCTTGATGGTTGTTCCTCCCACCCCTGAAAGCGGTATAAGGACTACTATAGGGGGGTGTGGCAGGTCTCAACGAGTGTCAGTTGCACGGTGTTGCTTGTGAGACCAGTGTCAGCCGCACGTGGGTGCTTGTGAATGCCCCATCCATAGTAGGACCCCCTACTACTACGGGTGTGGACTTGTTTGATGTACTTGTTATTCTTATATGAATGAAAGCCTTGCGCATCACTTTTCATATGTGTCTCGTGTATGCTTATATCTGTGTGAATGGATGCTTATCCTTGATTATGCCCTTCTTATGTGCCGATATATTTCATATAGAATGCGGATTGGCCTTTGAGCCTAATATAAACAAATGTTATACCTTGGTCTAACCTCATGCTTGTTCTTAATGCAGAATTAGCATATAAAGTGTGTTGGCTGGCTTACTTCTAGGAGTAGACGTAAGCGCCCACGGTGTCCGAGGAGTGACCCCGTGACACATGGCATGCTGCCCAGCAGCATGCCACGCAGCAGCTGGCTGCTGCTGCAGCCTGCTGCCCCGCCGGGACAGCAGCGCCGTGCGCGGGTTTTGGGTCCGGTTTTGGATTTTGCGGGTATTTTTTTATCTTGGACCCTAATGCAAATTAAATTAATTTTTTTTAAAATTAATTTGTGTTTAAATTATTTATTTTGTTGGCATGCATATTTAATTTAATTGTTTGCATATTAAATTGAATATGGACTTTGTGAAATTGGCCCAATAAACCGTGACACCGGTTAAAATTGGGAGAGCTAAATTTTAAACTTGTGACAACCCAAATTCAAGTGGGAGCAAAATTGTTAATTTTGCATTTATGGATGTTATCCATTGGGCCTTTATGGGCCTTAGTCACATTTGTTAAAATTGGCGATTTCACCCTAAGTAACTCGGCTTAACATTTATATTTATAATTTGGAATGCCATGATCATGCATCATATTGGTATGTATGTGCACGACAGGTACTTTGTTTGAAATGTTATGTTGAGTTCTATGGGCCCTAAATTATTATCGGTTGTAATTTAATTTTGGGAAATATGGCTTGCGTGCCATTTTTTTTATTTTGATGTAATTTTAGAATAGATTTTATTTTCAAAATTATTGTAATTGCATCAAGTATGGAGGAAGGCCCAAACGGAGCAAAGGATTGCGGTCCGGCCCATGAAGAATTAGATAGGATATCTAGTTTTTCATTAGGTTGTAATTAAAGGCCCATAGGATCTCATTTATTTTAAATTAAGTATGCTATTGCATTTTTCATATAATATGGATGTATGGATCACCAAATTATTACCCGCGTTTATGCATGCTAAGCCGTATCACTTAATTATAATCCAGAAATTAAAATATTGAGTCGCTTAAAAGTGCTTCCCACATTCACACCTCTTCCTCCCATTGATGCTGCAATGTGCGCCATGCCCTAGCTGGGTATATTGTAGTATTCGGTGGGCCGTCGAGGGTTAAGATACTTGGTATGGTTAACATGTGAATGGTGGTTTGACTCAACATGGGTAGCATTAGCTCAGAGCGGGCCCTAAGCAGAGATGGGTAAAGTGTCAATAAGCCCATCAAACCAAGAGTCCTTCATGGAAGGATTGGATAGGTTGTCCTACCAAACGAATCAATGGTTGGTTAGCGAGCCCTAGTTCGGCCAGTCATTGATAAGTTGTGGATCTTGGTCAAGTCAGCCAATTAACAACACCAACAAACAAATTAAAATCGGATTATTAATTTGAATTGGCTTAAAAGTCCTTTATTTCTAACTCAAGCAATGATTTCTTTCATGTAGATAATCCCATTTCAGTTAAGCAATTTAAATGGCTACAACAAACAACAACTCACTCTCACTTAGGTCACTCTTGGAGAAGGAGAAGCTTTCAGGGACTAACTTCCTGGACTGGGCTAGGAACTTACAAATAGTTCTTAGACAAGAGTCTAAGGAGTATGTACTGAATGCTCCTTTACCAGCCGGCCCTCCCGCAGGTTGAGGCATCACCACGGTGATGGTGGAGCAGTACGATCGGTATGTGAGGGATGAACGAGATGTCTCGTGCCTCATGCTGGGTACCATGGCTTCTGATCTTCAGAAGCAGTTCATGGACGAGCATGCTTATGAGATGATGGATCAGCTTAAAAAGATGTTCCAAGATCAGGCTCGTCAGGAACGTTACCTGACAACTAAGGCACTTTGCACGACTGTGATGGCAGCTGGGACTTCTGTTAGCACTCATGTGCTAAAGTTGAAGGGGTATATTGATACACTTGCCCGCCTCGGCTCGCCAGTTCCGCAGGACTTGGCAACAGACATTATTCTCGGGTCACTTCCTGAGTCTTACAACCAGTTTATCATGAATTACCATATGCAAGGGTTGGATAAATCGGTTGTTGAGCTGCATGGCATGCTCAAGCTTGCTGAGCAGTCTCTTAAGAAGACTCCTGAAGTATTGCTGGTGAACAAGGGCAATACGCCCATTGCTAAGGGAAAGGCCAAATCTAAGGCCAAGGCTAAGGCCCAAAAGGCCAAGGCTAAGGGCAAAAAGGTTGTGGCCCAACCTAAAGCAAGGGTTGCCTCTCCTGACGATGTTTGCCATGAGTGTCATGAGAAGGGGCACTGGAAGAGCTCATGTCCAAAGCTAAGGGAGCAACTGAAGGGCAAAACTGCTGCTTCAGGTATTTATGTTGTTGAGATTAATCTGGCTATTTCTACATCTTGGGTCTTGGACACTGGATGTGGATCTCACATTTGTTCAAATATGCAGGGTCTAAGAAATAGGAGATTATTAGGATCTGGAGAAGTAGATCTTCGAGTCGGAAATGGTGCTCGGGTTCAGGCCATGGAGATCGGAGATTATTTCTTGGAGATGCCTAGTGGACTTGTTTTGGAACTAAGAAACTGTTATTTTGTACCTGTGATGTGCAGGAATATTATTTCCGTTTCTTTGTTGGATATTTCTGGTTTTGTATTTAATATTGGACATGGTAGAATTTCTATGCAATGTGGCAATATTATTTATGGAACAGCATTTCTTGAAAATGGCTTATATATCCTTGATCTAAAACGTGAAAGTTCAATCTATAACATAAATACTAAAAGGATTAGACAAAATGAAATTAATCCTACTTACATCTGGCATTGTCGACTTGGCCATATAAATGAGAAGCGCATAGCTAGGCTTCACTCTAGTGGAGTGCTAGGGTTATTTGACATCCAGCCTTATGACACATGCGAATCTTGTTTGAGAGGCAAGATGACAAAGGTGCCTTTTAGCAAGACTGCTGAAAGGGCCTCAGAGCTATTGGAGCTAATACATTCCGATGTATGTGGCCCAATAAGCACTAGTGCTAGATCTGGTTTTCTGTACTTCGTCACCTTCACGGATGACTTCAGCAGATACAGTTACGTGTATCTGATGAAGCATAAGTCTGAGACTCTCCAAAGGTTCAAGGACTTTAAGAATGAAGTAGAAACCAACTTGGCAAGAAAATAAAAGCACTTCGGTCTGACCGAGGGGGTGAATATTTGAGCCAAGATTTTGACTCGTTTTTGAGAGAGTGTGGGATCATATCCCAACTCACTCCTCCTGGTACACCCCAGTGGAATGGAGTGTCAGAAAGGAGGAATAGGACCTTACTTGACATGGTCCGCTCGATGATGAGTCATGCTACACTCCCTATCTCCTTTTGGGGATATGCTTTAGAGACAGCTGCTTACATTCTTAACAATACACCAAGCAAGGCAGTTGAGGGAACACCATATGAACTATGGAAAGGCCGAAAGCCCAATGTTTCCTTCTTGAACATTTGGGGCTGTGATGCACATGTTAAGAAATTGACAAGTGGCAAACTCGAGTCCAAATCTGTCAAGTGCCAGTTTGTGGGTTACCCTAAGGAAACTAAGGGTTATTACTTCTACGATCCGGCCGAAAACAAAGTTTTCATAGCCAAAAATGCAGTCTTCTTGGAGAAGGAATTCCTTTCCAAGAGAGACAGTGGGAGTAATGTTGAACTTTCAGAAGTTCAAGATTCACAAACTCCTGCAGCTACTGCTGAGGATGCTTTGGGAACCAATCTGACTACTCAAGAAATTGAGAAACCAGAAACGGTTGCATAGGACCTTAGAAGGTCTGGTAGGACATGTCATCAGCCAGAGAGGTACTACTTTCTCGTGACTGATGATGGGGACCTTATGGTCGTTGACCAAGAGGAGCCCAAGACCTATCAGGAGGCTGTTGAAAGCCCACACTCAGATCAATGGCGCAAAGCCATGGAGGCTGAGATGTAATCTATGCATGATAACCAAGTATGGAACTTGGTGGATCCACCTCCGGGTGCTAAGGTGATAGGTTGCAAGTGGTGTTTCAAGTTAAAGGCCGACAACACCTTCAAGGGGCGATTGGTGGCAAAAGGATTCAAGCAAGTTCAAGGAATTGACTATGATGAAACCTTTTCACCAGTTGCTATGCTCAAATCCATTAGGATACTACTAGCCATAGCTGCATGGTATGATTATGAGATATGGCAGATGGATGTTAAGACCGCTTTCCTTAATGGAAAGCTACTCGAGGATGTGTACATGGCACAACCTAAGGGTTTTATCGATCCAAAGTATCCAAACCGGGTATGCAAGCTTCAAAGATCTATTTATGGATTGAAGCAAGCATCGAGGTCATGGAATCAGAGATTCAATGAGGCCATTACAGAATATGGCTTCACACAGAATTCTGATGAGCCCTGTGTGTATAAGATGGTTAGTGGGAGCGTTTCCACCGTCCTAGTGCTGTATGTTGACGACATCCTTATCATTGGAGGCGACATACCAACACTGCAAGGAGTTAAGCAGTGGTTGAGTAGGTGCTTTGCAATGAAGGACTTAGGCGAAGCTGAGACGATCTTAGGGATCAGGATCTACAGAGATAGATCCAATCGGCTTCTAGGCCTAAGTCAGGCCACGTACATTGACAAGGTTCTGAAAAGATTCAGCATGGACAAGGCAAAGAAAGGATTCTTGCCTATGCGCCATGGGTTGAAGCTGAGTAAGAAAGATGGTCCTAAAACAAAGCAGGACCGGGAGAACATGGAAAAGATCCCTTATGCATCTGCTATTGGATCTATCATGTACTCCATGTTATGTACGAGGCCTGATGTCGCGTTTGCACTAAGTATGACCAGCCGGTACCAGTCAGACCCCGGGGAGGAACACTGGAAGGCTGTCAAGGCAATCCTAAAGTACCTTAATCGGACCAAGGATGCTTTCTTAGTGTATGGAGGTCAAGATGAGCTCGTAGTGTCAGGTTACACTGATGCAAGCTTTGAGACCGATGAGGATGAGAACCAGTCACAGTCTGGTTATGTTTTTCTCCTGAATGGCGGTGCCATTAGTTAGAGGTCCTCAAAGCAGGCCACCATTGCTGACATTACAATGGAAGCTGAGTACATAGCTACGTGCAAAGCTCAAAGGAAGCCGTTTGGATCAAGAAAGTCATAACTGAGTTGGGAGTAGTGCCCACTATCCTAGACCCAGTTGATGTTTTTGTGACAACAATGGGACCATCGCACAAGCTAAGGTGCCCCGGTCACACAAGAGATCCAAACATGTACTCAGAAAGTTTCACCTCATTCGGGAGATCGTGAACATAGGTGACATATCATTGCAGAGGGTTGACACCAAGAATAATGTCGCTGATCCATTGACCAAAGCGCTGTTGCAGACACAGCATGACGGTCATACCAGATCTATAGGAATTAGGGCAATGCCCACTTGGAACTAGTGCAAGTGGGAGATTGTTGGTGTGCCCTAGTTCTTAGGGCATTGGATTCTTGTATTTTGTATTATACATTAAGAGTCATGTATGAATACATTATTTGTGTCACATTAATAAAGGCAATTAATCTATTTCATTTATATCTTGTGCTATAATATGAGTAGAGTATCCATTGATTGATAATCATAAAACCTATCCCAAGTCTGTTCTAATCGTGGGAACAAATAGAACCACAGACTTGTATATTCGATGACTGTATGGTAGTTCTTAACTAGCCATAGTACTTGTAGAGTCAGTCATGAATATAGGTACATGTCATTGACATGGGATTGGATCGATCCGCACAAGAAAGCCACATGGTTGTCATGTCATAGGTGTTTATTGGGTAGGTCTCTTTTGTCCTCAGACCAGATTTCATTATAATATCAATATGGAATCCAGTTCACTTTGACATACGCCTAACAGGTCTGTAAAAGGATGCTAAATACGGGTATGATTGGGTGGATCGGTGAACATGTTGATATTGATGATGAAGTGATGGAATTGCCACTCGGGTAACACTGAGATGATATCATTGGCCACTTGATGAGTGGGACTGATAAGTGTATGGCCATACCCAAATAAGTTGGTTGCTTATTTGATTAATCAGTCAACTCAAGATCAAGAAATATAATAAACAACAGAAGAGGATGACAGACACCATGCCTCTTGTTTATTCATATCGATATCGTTAGGCAAAGGACACTATGAGATTACTACCGGGTGAGTGTCTTCTAAAGACTGCTGCATCTCTGTCTTAATTGGGGGCTGTAATGGTTTGCTAGAACCCACTTACAGTCTGTGGGCCTCGGGCCTGCTGCCAACATAAAGACAGACCCATAGGATCATGCACATAGATCAACTGAGCTGGAACTTATAGAAATTGTACATGTAATGTACATTGGAAGGAATGCGTTAATTAATTAGTTGACATTCGGTGTCAAGGTAATTAATTAACATTGGGTTGAATTTAATTTAATTAATAAGTTTACATAATGTAATTAATTAATTTATCAATTAATTGAATTACATAAAGTAAACAATTAATTAAATAATTTTCCTAAGTAGGAAAATTAAATACATGTATTGTATTAACTTAAGTGTGATTTAATTTTATTTAGGGGTAATTAAATTTAGCCAAATGGAATTAAATTACATAGTATATACTTTTTAATTAAAGTTTATTTATGTAATTATAATCCTAGTGGGCTTGGGTTTAATTAACCTAATTAGAACCCAATTAGACAAGGTGTCTATAAAAGGGCACACTTAAGGAATAAAAACCTAATTCAACTCTAATTAATTGCTGGAAATTTCAGCCACCAAGTGCAGCCCCAAAATAGCCGAAAATCCCAGCATTAAACCTCCATTCCTTCACGTCTTCGGCTAGCACCGGTTCCCGCTCAATAGTTGGTCGTGCACCGGACTTTGGAGATCGCAGTTTCAAGAAACGATTCTGCAGCAGTCTCTAGAGGAGACGAATCCGGTGAGTTAATCTCTCTTGATTCTTATTTGATTTTATTCTAATCAATGGTAATTGGACACGATAGGTGGATTCTAGGAAATTTTAAACGGTGTATTTTCCGCTGCGCCACGTTATTTTTCCAATGACGAATCCCAACAGACTTCAATGATGAAAACCAAATTAGTTATCCTTTACATCGAGTTTTCTATAGGAATCATTTCGAAGGATGAAGACAAGAACTGAATGAGCTTCAGATTAAACTGAGAATCATCTGAGAGATCAGTGGACTAAACCTTAATTTTTGTAAGAGTTGTACGGCTCTAATCTGTGTCGCACTGCTCTATTTTGAGTCATACGGCTCTATCTTAAAGTGGGTTAAGCCATGGAAGCAAATATGAAACTTGAAACCCAAAAATAGATTCGTAAAGCTCTAATATATGGTTGTACAGCTCTCAATTATTGTCTTACGACTCATGTCTAAAAAATTAGAGTCGTACGGCTCTAATCCCTACCAGACAAAAAAAAAAAAAAAAAAAAAATTCACCAGAATGGGCAGAAGAGAAAGGATAAAGATTTTGGATCTTGAACGGGAGATAAGAAATGAAAGGAGAGAAAAAGAGGGGGAGGAACCATTTTGAAGGAGAAGAAAAAACCAAAGAAAGGGAGTTAAAGAAGGAGAGTTAGAAAGTTAGAGAGAAACAAATAGAAACAGAGAACTGGATATCTTTCACAATCTCATTTTCCCACTCAAACACTAATCTTCCTAGCCTTAAACCATACAACTTCCATCCTTTATCTTTGGTTTATGATCTCGGGGACGATTCAGGATGGAAACAAACCTATTCAGAACTGGCTTGTATCTAAAATAATGGAAAAATGAGTTAAAGGTAACTTTTAAGAGGATTTAAATCCTTTTTACTACTTTCTAGGTTGTTTTTTTACATGTGTTGTGAAGTTTTAAGTTGAAATTAATTATGCTCGTATCTGGAGATTTGAGTCGTACGGCTCTAGCCAGAGCCGTATGGCTTTAATTTGAGTAGTACGACTTTAATCTTCATTCAATCTCATGAAAAAATTAATTCACCAAATCCAACCATTTGCAATATATTAGCGCCGTGTAGCTCTAACTTGAGCTGTACTGCTTTATTATTCGTTCTAGTCCTATTTTCCAATGAATCAGTGAGAATTTATCTTGTGACATGTGAAATCACCAAACTCACAAGAGGAAATATTCTGGAATTTTATATTTTGATAGTTATTACATAATACTTTTTCTTCTATTAAATTTATTTGAAGTATTTATATTTATATTTCAGTATTTTTCCATAAAATCATTCGTGATGTGTTTATTGCTTTATACCTAGGTTTAATTTCTGTAATGTACCCACGAACGGGATTTCATTGAGATCTTGGGATAACTGATTCATCAAATTACGCATTAATCTATTAAATGAAAAAATCATTTTCGAAAATATTTTATCAAAAATGCGTTTCAAAAATCGCTAGATTCCCCCTATTTTCCCCTTTCATATCCTGAGCTATCCATTATTAATTGCTAGATTCCCCCTATTTTCCCCTTTCATATCCCGAGCTATCCATTATCTCCGAGTCCTATATGTGCATATATATTTATTTTATTACTAACCTTTGTTTTGCAGATAGATGTATGTTAGGCTAGGTCTAGCTTTCTCCTGTTAAATGGTTTGTGTATTCCAGGCGATTGTATCTCTTATCCCATTTTTATTAATGTACCCCTTAGGTAAGATTATTCGATCGGGTTGTATTAATTTAATTTTATGAATTTATTTACTTTCTTGTATTTTATTTATCACTTTCTGTATGAGCACGTAGAAAATAATTAGGGCTTAAAATAGAATAAGATATTAAATATAAAAGACGTGAAAATTAGAACAGTTAATAATTATTTGAAACGAGGCAGAAATAAGTGATTTATCCGGACCTGAATCTCTAGCTAAAAGGTATAGCGGTTCCTACATGGCTCGACTATATTGTAATTTTCCAGTAGAGATGAACTAAGTGGCAACTCCTAAACCATTTTAGTGAGGGAACTTAGTTTCGTATGTTTTCTAAAACAATTAAAACCTTCCCCCAGCCCGGCCTCGCGGCCCGTCGTTAAGAGGATCGTTCGCTCACAATACTATTAAGGATGGTGAACAATTTTGTAGCGCACCTATTACACACCACACACTCACACGACTAGTGTGGTCCTTCATCCATCAAAGAGCCATGTATTCATGGGTGATAACATGATCACTATTTTATCAAGGTATGGCCACAGTCATAAAAATCAAGCAATTTGCAATCAATCTAGTGATAATTGTAGGAGAACTCATTTCATTAATGATTTCCACTACAACAGTTCAATTCCCTTTGAGTATGATAGTCTAACTCATAAGGATTACTATCATGAGCCATCAGGAGAACTGTTCTCCAACATATTCAATTCATATCAACTGGAGGAATTAGAGTTCTTATGGAGCAATCTATAATAGTTTCACCCTTCACCATTATACTTAAAGCAACAAAACCAAGAAAATTTGGAGGACATACTTTTGAAGTTCATTTCCTCAATTGAGGCTAGACTTTAAAGTCAAGAATATTTACTTCAGCATATGGAACTACAAATTAGTCAACTTGATAATGTGAGGAATGAAGAAGAAATTATGGTTGAACTTCAAGATGAAGATGCCCCCCAAGATAAAGAACCAATTCTCCAAAACTTAGTGATGTATGCAACAAACTATCCACAAAAGCATAAGGAGCCAGAAATTTGTGTTCTTGAGAAATATTCACCTTAAATGGTGAAAAACTTAACAATTGGTTCCTTAATATTGAACGTGAGGAACTGGAAACTTTTGTTCAAAAGGAAGCTAGTCCAAAATGCAATTTTCAATTTCAAAAGCTAGATGTTTTCCATGAGGATCCATTTGTTGTGAATCTTGATTCATCTCCTCATTTAGGATACACTTGTGTAGTCTACCACAAGAGTCCAACAGGAAAAAATCAAGAATCTTTAATATTTTCAACAAATTTCATGCATGGAGCCTTTTAATATGGAGAAGATTAGCTCAACTTAGTGCACTCATGACATAATCCTAAAGTAGTTTGGATACATAACTCGTCTTCAAGCGTATACTTCAACAAAGTGAGGTAAAATTCCAAATGTGGGCTTAAACTATAGCTCATCTGAAGAGATACTATCTTTCCAATTTTTTTCCATTTTAATAGAGTTAGATTTCAATTTAACATGCATTTAGGTGAGGCATAATTAGTATTCATTCATTGTCGAGAAATATTTGTTTAACTTTGAAATCACATTGTCGAGAAGTGAAGTTTTGATGACAAATTTTTTGAGGTTTTAGGCCTATTATTCACGTAGCCCATTTGCTAACTTAAATGGCCATTTAGCATTAAGGGGTTTCTTTTCTCCTCAAATTTGTCTTTATTGAGTGATTTTTCTTTAAAAAGAAATAATCGTTGAAAAAAAAAAAAGAAAGAGAAAAGGATTTTCAAATTACGTATTTTAAAAAAGAGTTTTAAGGTCAAAGAAATTTCTAACCTTTTCTCTTCTCCACCATGCCTTATCCTCCCTTTTTTTTTTTTCATTTTCTCTCTTTAAACCTCTAACTCCATCTTGAAACGAGTTTGCTCCATTTCTTCTCTTTGTTATTCTTTGTTGAAAATCTCTCCTTCACACAAAAGTTCTCATTTAATTTCATTATCAAGCATTTCATAGCATCATCTAATTCTTCATTTCACATTGGGGTTTCTAAAATTTTGGATCAATGACAAAAACTGAAATAAAGTCATGTAATTAAAAATTTACAACACTACTCTAGTAACTAAAGAGCAACAAAAATTGCATCGCAACGGTTTATAGATAAAAAAAAAATATGCACTTTAGGATATCATACAGTAAATTATTGCTCAATACAATTACTCTTTTGGAATAATAAAACTTGGCAAATGAAGAAAAAAATAAGCAAGGAAAATAATATCAATTGCACATTAAAATTTAATGCAGTTCATGCAATACTACTTATGTCCACGACTAAATGATCAAAGAGAATTCCATTAATAATAGCCAAAAATTTACATGACCACTGATAAATGCATTTTGTACGTATAATTTTGTCCTATTCTTTGATCTTTACTTGCTTTATTTCACTTTAATTTAGGCGTATTCTACACATTTGTTATATTTTTGCATGTCAGGGCATTAAAGTTTGAATTTGAATAAATGGAGGCTAAATCTCCTATTTTTGGGGCTCAATCATGCTTATTAGAAGAGCAAGGAAGTCCTAAGGCATGAGCATGTCTTATGGAGAGCTAAAACTGAAGAATTTTTAAGAAATAGAAGTTGACCAGTCTTAAGACACGCCCATACTGCAGAGTTACGGATTTCGTACTTCAACTAGGTGTGAGCGGACAACCTTTAGGTCAGAACACGGCGAAGCGAATCGGGGAAAAATGGGTTTTTCGATAAGTGTTATGGAGAATTGGAATTTGTTTGGATGAAAACGGGGTTTGATGATTTTGTTTAAGAAAACCAGTTGATTTGATTTGAAATCCCTTTTATAGAAAACATCATTTAGAATGTGAGTTTTGGGAAAACTGGTTTTATATTTTAGAAAATCCCCTTTTATTAACTTAGAGACCTCAAAACCCAAATTTTGAGATCAGTGATGGAATCGCCTCCCGGATCAGCTCATCCGGGAAATTCCAGTATAGCTCCCTACCAAGTGTAGACTGCCATACCTAATCCAGAGATTCAGGGTTCGGGCAACTTACCTATTCAACCTCAAGCTTGCTTTCATTTATTAGTTCATACCATTATATTACACTCACTTATTCTCTACCCATTTTATCTTTCATTATTAGCCGATGCTCATTTAGATGATAAGTAAATGGCATAAAATTAAAGTGCGGAAAAGTAAACCATACATCCAAACCAAACAAAAAGGATAGAGGCCACTTATTACAATCCAAAAAGATAAAGACACTCATCCTCACGTTACAACCACCTAGGTACATGAAAATCTATAAAAAGTACAATCGTCTAGAATACACGATTTGATCTATTAAATACATCCAAAATAACATAAAAAGAAATAAAAGCTGCGAAACATACTGGTTAGCATAATTATATCATAAACACACATAGGACTCACAACATGACAGAATGGGGAATTTCAAGAAATGGGAGCATACATCAAGGGGGTAACCAAGAAGTCTGGGCGACTAACTCGATTAGACCTGGAAAACTGTTTTAGAAATGCCCTATAGGTTTTTATGCTTGAAAATGATTTTGGAAAACAATTTGGCTCAATTACATGAAAATCACTCTCTTTTAGTGAGTCGGTTATCCCGGAACTTAGGGTTCCGTTCGTGTGGGTTGCTAATTCCAACATTCATCGAAGGTGTAAAACTGTGAACACACCAAAAATAGTTTTGAATCTAAAACTGAAGACATCATCATGAGATGATGTTCGTAGGAGTCATCCCGAGATTCTACCTCAGCAACTATAGCCGTGCAGCTACAGCCACTACAGCCGTGCGGCTGTAGTGTCCAGAACCCTAAATGGTTTTCTTTCTTTTGTAAATCTCTGTTTTGAAGCGTTTCAATAATTTCTAAGGATTTTGGAGAATCTGGGGGTTCGTTAAAGCTAAACTGTGGATCCGATTTGGATTAAACAACCCCGGATTTCCTAAAATCAAAATCAACGAAACCCAAATCTCACATTAACATTATCGGAAATCTGAAAACCACAACTTTGAATATAATGGATGTGATTCGACCAAATTAACTTATAACAGAACAATCCAAATGGAAAACTGATTGTATTTGGTCGTTTTAGGGCATTTCAGGTTTTTACCCAGAAGAACACACCCGTGCGGCTCTGTTCTAAGGATTATAGTTGCTCGGCTCTAGTTAAAGACACGCAGCTATAATCAAATAGACAGTGTCTGGATTTTACAAAACACAAAAAACACACAACATAAAGCAAACAATTATGAGTTTAAGGCCTTTCAGAGTTTACCCTTTTTGTGTTCCAGTGTATTTGACAACCGAAAGTGGATTTGAACATTAGAATGTGCCTGGAATCCTGCGCACATCCCGAAACTTCAAACACGGGCCTTGAACCAATCCAAACGAAACCCGAAATCAATCCGAACGAATGCGAATTACCCAGAAACCCTAGTTCTATGTGTTTCCCGAGTGTTTTCTCTTTTTTTTTTTGTTCTTTTACTTTTTCTGTTTTTTCCTTCTTTTTTCTTCCTAGAATTCTCTCTCTAGAATGATTTTTCTATTCTGTGTTGTTTCTTCCATTGCTAGTCTTCTAACCCTAGAGCATATCGATTTAATTCCTTTAATTTAGGAGTTAAACATGCTGGTCAAAAGATAATTAGGAAATAACCTGGTCAAATGTTAGAGCTGCGCGGCTGTAATGTTATAGCCATGCGGCTCTGATGTTATAGTCGTGTGATTGTAGTTGTGAAACTACAGCCGTGCGGCTCTAACCAGAGCTAACAAGGCTTTTCCTAAATCCTGCACTCATATCTAAGCTCTCTAATCACTCGAAGGACCTTTCTCGGGGTTTCAAATCGAGGACCATTCTGTTTTAGCATTGAGACATTCTGGGTGTCATTCTGCTCATTCCCAAATTCAACTCACGTTCATCTACTCAACAGGTAATAAAGGATTTTCAATCACAGAGGTCAGGAAAACCCGTGCTCACGCTAAGGACTATTTTAATTATTTTCCTTTTGTAATTAAGATAGGGAGAAACAACCTATGATTAATACTTTTATTTTAGGAATAACTCTCATTTTAGGATTTAAATATTATTTTTGGGGAGAGTTATTTCCCAGTTAGGTTTTCTTTTGCTCACTCTCTCCCCTGGGTAAAAAATGTTTAGTGTAGAGTTTTTAGGGAATCGTTCTTTTTGGGTAGAGACTTTTGGGGATCAACATTCTTGGCATATTTTGGGGAAAGGAACTTGACTTTGAAGGAAGTCAAGGAAGCTAGAGTTTTGAAGGTTCAATCCACCATTCTTCTTCACTGATTTCTCTTTGCAAGCCACCGTTGTTATCTTCATTTACCTAGTTTATTCATAACTCTCTCTTTATCATGTCTCTTGTATTCTCTTGGTTTTTACACTTTGATTATGAACTAATTCCACCATAGCTGAGGCTATGATGGAGCTTAGTAGGATTTCCATGTAATTTCTTCAGTTTAATGCAATTAAGTACTTATTATTTTTCCATGATTGTGTTATGATTGCTTAAGCCTTTGAATGCATAACTATCTATTTCAAAGTTCGTAGTTAATTCATAATAGACCAAAGGACTGAATAAATTGAAATTTATAATACGAAAAATGCATGACCATTGCATTATGGTTCACTAATATGTGCTAAGATTTTAGGTGCTTAATGCGTTCCAAACTAATTGCTCAAGACCGAACCAGTTTAAGTATTTAAGTTATGAATTAGGGTTAATAGCCATGACTGGTATTAATTGCTTTTGGAATTCACTATCTTGGGAATTTAATAAGTTTAATTGCATAACTTGAGGAAATTGCTAGAATGAATGATAAGTAAAACCATATGCCTTAACTAATTTCGCCATTGATTTTATCCATCTGAATTTCAATCTTAGTTTAAATTATTTTATTTAAATTGTTTCTTAGAAGTAGATTTTATTTTATAAACCACAATCAAAGATATAATAATCTCCATCTAGATTAATACAAACCCATTTGCATGCTTAGTCCACGAGGGATCGATACTTTACTTACCTTATATTACTCAGTCGACAACGTGCACTTGCTTTTGTGTGTGTGTTTTAGACGCAACAACCACTTAAGTGTTTCACTCACCAATTGACCTCAATACACCCAGAGAAAACTCATACAATAAGATAACTGCATAGCCTACTATTCTTGATTTCTCTAATCAAAATTAACAATTGAACGTAATCTATTCAATTATTAGATGCATTATAAGAATTCAATTGGCTTCCTTTTATAGCTAATTCAAGGGAGACAAGAGCATTGATTGATTTCTCCTCCATTAATTCCTTTAGCCCACATGTCTTCACTTTGTCAAAGATGGCTCCTTTATATTCCAATCAAAGGTTCACATGCTCATTAAGAAACTAATTTCAAAATATGTTTACAAATCTCCAGCTTAATTGGAAATTGTTTTGAATGTCTTTCTCAATCATTTTAAGCACTTTAAAAATCAGTCAAGTTCCCATACTTGAACTTTGAATGTAGAAAGAGCCTCTAGCTTCTCATACATAATAGCTACTCTTCCTTTATATGCTAATATATCTGATGGTTGTTTTTCCAATGCATCGATTCTAGTAATCATCTTCATCGTTTCAAGTTTAACCAAACCTTAAATACAATCAACCAGACATTCTCCATATATTGCATCAACATTTGTCATGATAGTGTTTATGGTCAAAGAGTAGAGGCTTTGAATGTTTGTTCCTTTCATCATAATCGTGGTACCTTTAGAGACTTTTAGCTTGAGTAAAATATCAATGATTATAGAAGTAACCATATTTGTTAGGATAACATGCAATTAATTATCGCTTGATTATAGTTACTCTATTGGAATAATTTAATTAGCGATTGGAGAAGAAAATAATCAAGAAAAATAATAGTGATTGAACACAAGAATTTGATATGCTTAGATAATATGTCTTAGTCCATGACAAGATGATCAAA
The DNA here is from genome assembly GCA_039660915.1 of Euphorbia tirucalli. Lineage (NCBI taxonomy): Eukaryota > Viridiplantae > Streptophyta > Magnoliopsida > Malpighiales > Euphorbiaceae > Euphorbia > Euphorbia tirucalli. Next base: position 53,425,777 of record CM077639.1, on the reverse strand, counting down.
GAAAATTCCACTAAGAATAAAATAAAGATTTACTTACAAGACCACTATAGTGTTCACTCCCTAATTACCCCTAATAAACCCAGAAAAACTTCACACAACCTACTATTCTTAATTTCTCTATAACTTTCACAAACCAAAACATGGTTATTTTGGAAAGAATGAAATCAATTGATTCAATTTTCTTTTATAGTCAAGGAAGGACATATGAATATTTCACCATACCAAATTATCAATAATTTTGCATTCTCTTTTGTTCCTAGGTGCTGGAAGGGGAAAAAGGTTTGACCTTCTGCGTTTTGTAAATTTGCAGCCGTAAATTTTCCCAACCAAATATCAAATGACTTTATATGATTGTATATGACACAATTCCAAATTAGTTTCTTCATTAAGCGTATGAATCTTTCATTGGAAAAATGGAGGTGTCATCTTTGACAAAGTGAAGACATCTGGGCTAAGGGAATTAATGGAGGAGTAATCAATTAACGCTCTTGTCTCCTTTAAATTGGTTATAAAAGGAAGCCAATTGAATTTTTATAATACATCCAACAATTAAACAAAAAATTGTTCAATTGTGAGGCTTACTTTATAAGAGTTATAGAGAAATTAAGAATAATATAATGTGTGGTTAAAATATTACAAATGGGGCGGCAAGTGAATAAGAATTACTCCTCCTAATCCCTGTCCTCTCCTAGATTGGGATTTCTCATCCCCATTTATAAAATAGAGAAAAAAACTCTACTATCCCCATCCTTGTAGAGATCAGAATCCTAGTGGGGATCCCCATTACCTATTTCACAAATTCTTTTTCCCTAAAAAATAACTTTTTTTTGGTAAAACTTTGAAACTTTTGTGATAAAATACGATTTTGCATATATAACAAAAAAATATCAGTATAATTACTTAGATACAAAAATATGTATTAATCATAATTCGTAAGCTATAATAAAGCGAATCCATCGAAAATATAAACAAATAACAATTATCTAAAAATATAATTTAAAATTCCATATTCATCATTTGATGCACAAATATTATTAATCCAACAAACATAGTATTCAATTACAACTTCAAAATGTTTTAATTTTAGGGATAATTACGTAAAAAAACCCATGTGGTTACACTGGGTTGCAAAAAAGTCCTAGAGGTTTTGTTTTTTACAAAAAAATCTCTATGGTTTCTAACTGTTAACAAAAAATGGATTTTGGCCTAATGCCGTAAAAAAATGATGATGCGGCAGAAAAATTTTGATGACGTGTGTGAGTGGATGAGGTTTTTTTGTGTGATGAAGAGAAATGAGATAAGCACCGGGCTACTTTTCGGGTTTTGGTTTTAATAGAAATTTGACTTTCGGTTTTGGAAAATTCATCATTTATTTTATAAAAGAATGGAGACCCAAATCTCGAAGGAAAGTGTAAGAGTCGCCACTGGGTTTAGCTCAATCGGGAAATTAGGCATAACTGAACTGGACGAGGGCCGCTACACTTTCCAGAGATCTAGGTCTGGACAAGTCTCTTATTTCATGTCTAATCAAAATAAATAGCTAATGTTCATTGATAGCATTTTATATTTCTAAGGTTGATTTTCCATTGATTTAATCATGTGGCGTACATGCGGATAAAAGCGATAAATGAATTAGTTATTTACAACCGAATCGAATCACAACAAAACTATCCTAAGGGATACATTTGTATAAGGGAAATTATCAAATTTACGTTGGATTTGGGCTTTTGTTTTTCGGCCTACCTTTTATTATTTACTGAAATACCTTATTTATTTTTATTTTTTATTTTTTTACTTTTTAGGGGTCACTCTTTTCTTTTATACGTTTTTCATTTCTGCAGTGAATAACGTTCTGTATTCCATCATTTCTGCTTCGTTTGTCGGTGTTCTTCTTCCTGCTTTTTGTTCGATTCTTCTACTGTGTGATTTTTCTTCGTTTTCTCTACTTTCGGCGTTCATCATTTTCTTCTTGGTTCATGTGGTTTGTTCGTGGGTTTGTTTATCATTTTTTTTTTCGTTCGTTTAGGTTTTTTCTTGCATGCGTTTGTTTTGTTTTTTTGTGTGTGTTTGTTTTGTGATTTTTGTAGTTTTGTTTGCAGTGTTATAATTTGCTAACATGGTGAAGGGTACAAAGAACACTGGGTAGCCTCTTGCTGTTTCTAAGGGCAAATCCAGGGAGGATGTCATTGCTGGAAAGTTTGTGGTAAGTTTTGTTGTTTCATTTATGCTGTATTTTTGTAGTTTTTGTTTTTTTCTCTGTGTTTTTTATTTTTTGGGCTTATTGTAATACCTGTAATAGTGTATTTTATGGTTTTTGTTTTTTTTTTCTGTGTTTTTCTAGGTGTGTTTATTTTTCTGTTACTGTAATAGTGTATCTTATACCTTAGTGCATCCTATTATACATTAGTTATACCTTATTTATACTTTATTTATACCTTAGTTATACATTAAGTTATACCTTAGTTATACAGTGTTTATACGTTACTTATACCTTGATTATACGTTAATTATACCTGAAGATAAATTATTATTCCTCAAGATACACTTATTATAGACTTTTTTATACTGTTTTTGCACTGTTTATACCTTATTTATACATTATTTATACCTTTTTTATACATTTTTATAGTGATTATACCTTACTTATACGTTAATTATACCTTATTTATACATTAGTACGCACTATTACATTCATTATACATTTAGATAGAGTATTATATTGATTATACATGAGTTATACATTTTTTTATACCTCACTTATACCTTAAGATACATTATTAGAGTGATTATACCTTTGTTATAGCTGAATTGTACCTTTATTATACTTTAAGATATACTGTTATAGTGACTATACCTTACGTATTGATTATTTATACCTTACTTATACATTAATATGCATTAGTACAGTCATTATACATTAGTTATACCGTATTTTTTGAGTAGTTATACATTATTTATACTTTAGTTATACATTGTTTATACATTACTTGTACCTTAGTTTGCTGTTTTGTTTGTGACAGATTGGTTATACACTGATTACACCCTTCTTATACATCATTATAGTGATTATATGTTAGTTATACCTTTGTTATACCTTAAGATTCAGTTCTGTAGTAATTATACCTTAGTTATACCTTAGTTATACCTTAAGATACGCTATTACAATGATTATATTTTTGATTTTAACTTTGTTATGTTTTTGTTATATTTTAACAGACACTATTACATTGTTTATACCTTAATTATACTTTTTGTTGTACTTTTTGAGTAATTATACCTTAGTTATATGTTAATTATACCTTTTAGATGCACTATTACTTTGATTATACCTTCTTTATACCTTTTTTATACTTTAAGTTGCAGTTTTTCAGTAATTATACCTTAGTTATACCTTAGTTATACCTTAATTATACCTTAAGATGCACTTTTTTAGTAATTATTCCTTAGTTATTTTTTAATTTCTAAGGTATAATGAGTGTATAACCAAGTTATACACTGATTAGACCCTAGTTATACCTTAATTATACCTTTTTGATACACTATTACTTTGATTATACCTTTGTTATACCTTTTTTATACCTTAAATTGCACTTTTTCAGTAATTATACCTTAGTTATTTTTTAATTATATTTTTCAGGTTGGGAGACCTATTTACAAGAAACAGGAGTATTAGGCAAGCCATCTTTCTGTTTTCTCTGATTACGATCTGCTCACATTCCTGAAGTTAAACCTGCCTGATCGAGTTATTCAGATGTTTAAGGAAACCATTTTTGGTTACTTCTTGGATTTACCTATTCTAAGGGTTACAAAGCAGCTCATACATTCTTTGCTGCTAAGGGAGATTTATCAGGAGGATGAAAATGATTCGATTATTGTTGAAGTAGCTGACACTGAGCTGAGGTTTGGTGTGGAAGAGTTTTTGTTGATTTCTGGCTTGAAATCAACTGCTGATGATGATTTTGTAATGTGTTCCACTGGTGTGGGTTCTAGATTATTGTCCTCCTACTTTCCTAATAAGACTGAGGTGAAGAAGAAAGATATTGAAGAAGTCTTGAAGAAGGATTCTCATGTTTTTGATGATGATTATGCTGAAGATTGCCTGAAGATTGCACTGATATATTTCATCAGCTTCTACCTAATGGGGATAGATTTTTCGAAATCTATTCCAAGTTCATATTTTGATGTGGTGGAGTCAGGTGACTACGTGAAGGCTGCATGGGGTTGTGAGTCTTTCGATGCAACCATATTTTCTTTAAAGAAAACTGGAATTTTTAGATCAAAGCCCAAGTCTTATCGGGTTGAGGGCTGTCCCATTTTTTTCCAGTTATGGTTCTATGAGGTTTGTCCTGCATGCAACGGACTAATTTACGACAGAGTTATTAACCGGAAGGCTGCAAATTTTCTACCTAGGGTTTTCAATTGGAGGACTTATGTTGAGGATTTTCGAAGGGAAAAGTTGGACAAGTTTTTATTCAACAAGTCAGCCAAAAGCGTATGTTATTCCTCATTTATTCATTAATTATACTTTTTTATACATTTTTTTATACTATTACAGTGATTACACCTTAGTTATACCTCAATTATACCTTAGTTATACCTTAAGATACACTATTACAGTGATTATACCTTAGTTATACCTTACTTATACCTTAGGATACACTATTACAGTGATTATACCTTAGTTATACCTCAATTATACCCTAGGATACACTATTACAGTGATTATACGTTAGTTATACCTCAATTATACCTTAGTTATACCTTAGGATACACTATGACAATGATTATACCTTAGTTATACCTCAATTATACCTTAGTTATATCTTAGGATACACTATTACAGTGATTATACCTTAGTTATATCTTAGGATACACTATTACAGTGATTATACCTTAGTTATACCTTAGTTATACCTTAGGATAAACTATTACAGTGATTATACCTTAGTTATACCTTAGTTATACCTTAAGATACACTATTACAATCATGATACTTTAGTTATACCTTAATTGTACTATAAGATTCACTAATTATATCTTTGTTATACTTTAAGATTCACTATTACAATGATTATATCTTAATTATAGTTTGTTGTACTTTAGTTATTGTTTGTGATACACTAATTATACCTTAGTTATACCTTTTTTCTTATTTGTTTTTTTTTAGTTGGGATTGAAGAATATATATGCTACGGATGAGGAGATTGAGGAGCTGTCTTTGGAGAATTTTTATACGAAAAGGAACTTCTCCTTACAAAATTTGGTTGAAATAGATGATAATCAAGTTGAGCCTCCTATGGAAGAAGCTGATAGTGATGATAATCAAGTTGGGCTTGCTTTAGAAGAAGCTGATGGTGTCCATGTACAGGTTGATGATGATAAGAATGATGTGGAAGTTGATGAGTTGAAAGGGTCTTCTTCTCAATCTCAAGCTTCTAGTCAAGGAGCTGTTCTATCTGAGATTACATTGTTAAAGAAATACATGGAGCAACAATTTGGATTAGTTATGCAGAAGTTGGATTATATCAGCAGCCGTGTTGATAAGCTGGTATTTCTATGTTTACTTATGATTTTATTCTTTTATATATATATATACATATATATATATATATATATATATATATATATATATTTTCTATTTTTTAACTTTTGTGTTTTTATTTTTTGTTTTTTAAAGGAAACCTCAAGGGACTTTGTGAATAAGGTTTCATCTGATGGGGGTGATGAGGGCGATGATGATATGGATCATGAGGTTAGTAAATTGATCATCATGTATCTTACTATACATGAGTTATTTTTTTGGGATAAACTGATTATACCTTGGTTATACATTATGATACGTTAATTATACTTTAAGTATACTTAGTTATGCCTTAATTATACCTTAAGATACACTGTTACAGTGATTATACCTTAGTTATACCTTGGTTATACCTTAAGATACACTATTATACCTTAGTTATACATTGATTATACCTTAGTTATACCTTGATTATACCTTAATATACACTTATACCTTAGTTATACAGTCATTATACCTTAGATATACCTTAAGATACACTATTTCATTTATTATACCTTAGTTATACCTTGGTTATACCTTAAGATACACTTATACCTTAGTTATACAATCATTATACCTTAGATATACCTTAAGATACACTATTTCATGGATTATACCTTAGTTATACCTTGGTTATACCTTAAGATACACTATTATACCGTAGTTATACAGTCATTATACCTTAGATATACCTTAAGATACACTATTTCATGGATTATACCTTAGTTATACTTTAATTATACCTTAAGATACACTATTATACCTTAATTATACTTTAAGATACACTATTAGAATGATTATACCTTATGTATACCTTAATTGTACGTTAAGATACACTTTTATACCTTTCATTTACTTATACATTTGTGTTTTGCTTTGCAGTATGTTAATAGTCAAGTACATGAGGATAAGGATGAGAATATGGAGGATATGGAAGATAAAGGTGATGGAATGGATGCCCAAGATAAGGAGGATGTTGGTATGGAAGGGGGGTTGAAGAATGATGGTTTGGATTTTGAAGAGAAGGAGGATATTGTTGAAGGAAGTTTCAGTTTTGATGATGTGGTGCCAGAGAGGGCCATAGTTGTTTATAAACCTCCTATTGTTCCACCAATAACAATGAGGGATCCAGAGTTTGATTGCACAAGGTATTTCAACTTCAATGTTATCACTGCATTTGCTGATGAGGTTGTTTTGTCTTTGGGTGATCAATTAGAGATCCCTGATGTTGCTAATAAGGAGAATGCTACTGAGGTGTGTGAGCAAGAAGGTGTTGCTGTTAATGAGGAGGGTTCTGTTGTTAGTAATAAAGTAGGTGCTGGAAAAGGAAATCTGGATTCTGACACAGAGCACCAAGCTGTTGTTGCTCTTGAAAAGCTTAAACAAGCTGTATGTTTTTCGTATTTATGATTTTTGTATTTTTTTGTACTTTGATTATATGCTTGTATTTTAATCTGATACATTATTCATTGTTATACACTTATTATTCATTGTTATACAATCTTTATACACTGCTTATACATTATTTTTTACACTATTTATACATTGTTATACACTTTTTATACATTGTTATGCATCTATATATTGTTATGAATTGTTATACACTGTTTATACACTTCTTATACACTGTTATACACTGTTTTTACACTTGTTATACACTGTTATACACTTCTTATACATTGTTATGCATTTATGAATAGTTTATACACTGTTTTTACATTATTATACACTGTTTTTACAATGTTTATACATTGTTTACACATTGTTATACACTTTTTATAATTTGTTATGCATTTATATGTTGTTATGAATAGTTTATACACTGTTTATACAATGTTATACAATGTTATACACTATTATACACTGTTATACTCTGTTATACACTGTTTATACATTGTTTATACATTGCTTATTTGAATATAATGATTGTATTTCTGACTTTACTGATTACATGTGATAGGGTATTGATTCTATGTGTTTCTTAGACTTTATTGATCCTGATATTTTGGATGAACTTGAAGTTGAGGGTTATAAGAGAGTATATTCTATCAAAGATGTGCGTATGTTTTTTTTTTTTTTTTTTTTTTATGCCGGGTTTTTATTTTTCTTCTTGTTTTTTTTTGTTTTTTCAGGACGATGATATTGTCGTTATTGAGGATGAAGTTGTGAAGAAGGGAATTTATAAAAGGAAGAGGAGAGTTGGTGGTGGTATGGCGGTTTCTTCACCTTACACAACTAATTTTGGTTCTGATGAGAAGGTGTTGAAGGTTGTTACTGGATCATTTGTGTTGGATGATCTGTGCGAGTTAGGCGAGTATCCTCGTGATGATGAACTCACTCATGATTTCAACCGATTTATTAACAAGAATAAATATGCAGCTAAAAAGTAATTTTTTTTAGATTTTTCTTCTGTTGTTTTATTTTAAGGTTTTTTTTTTTTTTTTATTTATGTTGTGTCCTTTGTTTTTTTTTTTCCTCTTTTCTAGTTCAAGGAACAACTGGTATGCTCCCAAGAATAATCTGTTAAATCCTCCTTTGTGTTATGGTGTTGCTACAATCGATTCAAAGACTTTCTTCCTTGAATTGTATACTCCTGGCGAGTATTTAAGTAGTACTGTAAGTATTTTTGTCTCTTATACTTTAGTTATATTTCAGTTATACCTTACTTATACTTTAAGATATATTACTAGAGTGATTATACTTTAGTTATACATTAATTATACCTAAAAGATATACTATTATAGTGATTATACTTTATTTATACGTTAATTATACTTTAGTTATACGTTATTTTTACATTATGAGGGATTATTACATTGGTTATACATTATTTATACCTTAGTTATACATTCTGATGCACTTTATTATATATTATACATGAATTATACATTTTTTATACGTTACTTGTACACTTTTTGTATATTTGTTTATGATGCACTAATTATACAATTATTATACTTTAGTTATACACTGATTATACCTTTGTTTTACCTTTTGGTACAGTGATTATATTAGTTATATCTCTAGTTTGTTATTTTTGTTATGTACATTGATTATAAACAGTTTATACCTTAAACATACATTATACATAGTTTATACGCTGATTATACACAGTTTTTACCTTAATTATACATTGTATAATCACTGATTTATACTTATAAAATGTTTTTTTTTTTGGTTAGCATATGGATGTAATCATGTATTACCTGAGGAAGAAGGGCAAATATTGTGATCGCATAACATATAACTTCACAACTACTGATTTGAGGTTTGATGCAAGTGTGAAGTATATGTTTGGACAAGTGGAACCTATTCTTGGGAGTGGTGAGATTTTTAATAAGTTAAGATTTGATGATACCATCACCAGATTCATGATAGGTGCTGATTTATGGACCGGGAGGCCATGGTTTGATGTTGATGAAGTGTTGATGCCAATTCATGTTGGTCAAAATCATTGGGTTTTGGGAAGGTTTTGCTTGAGGTTGAGGAAGCTCTTCATATACGATTCCTATTTGGGTAGATGTAGTGCTGATTCAACTGCTGAAGGGGCTAATGAATATGCTGTAATTCTTCCATACTATCTGCATCATTGGTCAATTCTCAGTGGCAGGGTTGGTCTTCTGGAATCTGATGTGTACAGTGTTGGGAATCCTTTACGTCCTCTCGCAGTGGAAATTGTCGAAGGGTTACCTCAGCAGTCTGACTGGTGTGTTTTATTTATTTTTTGCTATTTTTCATTATATGTTATTTGTTCTTTGTAATACAAGGATCATACATGAGTTATACTTGCCGATAAACTATTTATTCCTTAGTTATACTTTCTGATTCGTTAGTTATACATTAGTTATACTTCAGTTATACCTTTGTTATACTTTAGTTATGCATTGTGATACACTGTTTATAGCTTAGTTATACCCCAATTATACCTTAGTTATACGTTAAAATGCACTATTACAGTGATTATACCTTATTTATACTTCAATTATACCTTAGTTATACCTTAAGATACACTATTATAGTGATTATGGCTTAGTTGTACGTAAATTATACCTTAGTTATACCTTAAGATATACTATTACAGTGATTATACCTTATTTATACCGTAATTATACTTTAAGATACACTATTACAGTTTTTATACCTTAAGATACCTTATTACATTGATGATACATCACTTATACCTTAATTATACCTTCAGATATAATATTACAGTGATTATACCTTATTTGTACCTCAATTATACTTTAGTTACACCTTAAGATACACTATTACAGTGATTATACCTTAGTTATACCTTAGTTATACCTTAAGATACCTTATTACATTGATTATACATCACTTATACCTTAATCATTTATATGGTTACTAATACCTTGTTTATACCTTTTTTTTTTCAGTGATTGTGGAGTTTTTGTGTTGAGCTTTGCTGAGTATCTTATAGAGCAAAAGCCTTTCCCAAATCCATTTGATGTTAAAGCTCATCGGACAAGGTTGGCAGTTTCATTGTATAACCATAGAGTATTAAGGAATGAGAACGGAGAACAAAGCGATAACAAATATGTTCGTCCAATGGATGTGTAAAGTATTGTTTTTATTTCAAATACAACATTTTTATTGAATGAAAAAATGCAAGTGTAACATTTTTTTTGTTCAATACAATTCAATTCAATACAACAATCAGTTAATCATTCTTTTGCTGCTCCACATGTTCTCTTGTTATGGCCTGGATTGCCACAAGTTCCACATTTTACTTTCATTTTTGTTTTTCTCTCCCAAGCTGCTCTAAATCTCTGTTTCTTTGGTCTTCCTGCTTTTTTTTTTTGCTTCTGGTGGATTGAGTTTCTGATCTCTTATATCTTGAGGTATGTCCCACATATCTTTTGAAGGCATTAGGTATATTGTTGCTTCATAAGTTGCTAACATTTTCTGTTTTGTGTAGTAAGGGGAGCAGTAATTATATGTGTTAAGGTGGAATTTCCTTATGTATACAAGGGCATGTGGACATGGAAGCTCATCCATTTGGAATCTGTTGCAGGTACATGTCTTTTCGTTCAAGTCAACTATGTAATCTATCCCGTTTCTTGTGACTGTTACCAGATTACCTGTGGATGGTTTTACCTGCATTTTTTGTAATCAATATTATGTGTATGTAGTGTATATTGAATGTATAATAGAAGTGATTAGTTGTGAATTTGAACCTGCATTTTCAATGCTAGTATGTAGTTTGCTTGGAGTACTTGTTCTTGCCTTTGTATGAGTATTGTCATCGTTGCCTGTGCAATGCTTCTGTTTTTGTAGAAGAGATCTTGTAGCATGCTCCGTAAGTACTCCACTAGAGTCGTTATTGGTAGGTCTTTTGCTGCTTTGTTGAGAGAGTTTATTGATTCTGCAATGTTTGATGTCAATATGTTGTATCTGTTGTTTGTTGAGTGTACTATGCTCCATTTTTCATACCCAACGTCTTGAAGGTACGGTGGGATTTTTTTGTTCATATTTTCCAGTTCAGTCATGTACTTATTGAAATCCTCTATCGTGTATGCTCTTGTTGCTTTGTTGAAGTACTTCTTCATGTCTTTTGTGTTGTTTTTGTATCTGAGTTTGAGGTTTTGCAGCAGATGGAATGCACAGACACAATGTGGAACATCTGGTAGCACTATTTTTGAAGCTTTTTCTATGCTCTTATGTCTGTCTGAAACTATAACCATTTCTTGTCTCTGTCCATAAGCGTCTTTGAATTGTTTGAAAAACCATTCCCATGATTCATCATTTTCTCCATCAACTACTGTAAATGCCAGCGGGAAGATCATCTCTGCATTTGTCAGTTTGTTGCGTATTAGTATAATATTTATACCTTAGTTATACCTTAGTTATGCCTCAATTATACCGTAGTTATACCGCAGTTATACCTTAGTTATACCTTAATTATACGTTAGTTATACCTTAGTTATACCTTAAGATATAATATTATACCTTAGTTATACCTAAATTATACCTTAGTTATACCTTAGGATACACTATTACAGTGATTATACCTTAGTTATACCGCAATTATACCTTAGTTATACCGCAATTATACCTTAGTTATACCTTAATTATACCTTAGTTATACCTTAGTTATACCTTAAGATACACTATTACAATCATTATACTTTAGTTATACCTTAATTATACTATAAATTCGATAATTATACCTTAATTATACCTTAATTATACTTTATGTTCTACCTGAAGCATCTTGCGTGCAGGCTGAGATGAGTGTTCCACTGTAACATGTTCTGAGGAATGTGGCATCAACCACAACAACTGGTTTGCAATGTTTCCATCCTTCTATTGAAGCTTGCATTGCTACAAATAGGTACAGAAATCTGTTTTCTTTTGTTTCCAGACTGATTTTTGTTCCCGGGTTTGTTTTTTCCAGCATATAGAGGTAGCTTGGTAGCATGTTGTATGATTCAGATGGTGAACCTCTGATTATTTTGAGTGCTTCTTCTTTTGAACGCCAGGCTTTTTGGCAATTGATTTCTGCCCCTATTTGTTCTTTCATGTCATATACAATATCTTTTGCTATGTATATTCTTTTCAGTCAGATGTATTTGTTCTCGATGATGCTTGCTATAAGTGCCTTTGTTGCCTGTCTTTTATCACCATTTCTGTCATCAATGTTACATGTGTGCTTTTCATCATACTTTCTTATTATGAATCTTTCTGTATTTTTTTTCCTTGATGCGCTAAATCTCCATGTACACTATTCATCAATGCACTGCAGGAGGTACTGTTTTGGACAGGATTTTTTAACCTTGAATTGGAAATTTTTTTTTATTGCATAGAGACTAATTGCTTCTTTGAGTGTCTTTTTGTTTGTATATATTTGTCCAACTTGTATGTAGTCAACATTGGCATCTGTTATTTCATTGTCTTCTTCTCCTCCTGTAATTGTGTTTGCTTGTTTTGTGCTGTATATTTCTTCTATTGTTCTATCTGCTATGTTTCTTATGTAAGCTACATGGTCATCTTCTTCATCTTCTGCTTCTGTGTTGTACTGGTTGTACTCTAGTTGGTACACAGATTCTTCCATGTTACTGTTGTGATCCTTTTCTCCACTTCCTATAATATATACATAAAGACAGACACACACCTGTTACATATCAGGTTATACATAGATTATACCTTATTTATACATTGTGATAAACAGATGTGATACCTTACTTATATACCTTATTCACTGATTATACCTTAGTTATACCTGAATTATACCTTAGTTATACTGAGTTATACCTTAGTTATACCCTAAGATACACTGTTATTGTGATTATACCTTAGTTATATATTCTGATACACTATTTTCACTGTTTATACCTTAGTTATACCTGAATTATACCTTAGTTATACTGAGTTATACCTTAGTTATACCTGAAGATACATTGTTATTGTGTTTATACCTTTGTTATACATTCAGATACACTTTTTTCACTGATTATACCTTAGTTATACCTGAATTATACCTTAGTTATACTAAGTTATACATTAGTTATTGTTGGAAATGCCCTAGTCCTGAGGCATTGGTCCTTGTATTTGTATTATACATTTATTGGATTTATGTATTATACTCATTTGTGTTATTAATAAAGGCATCAATTCATTTATTATATTTATCTTGTGCAATATATTAAATGAAGTATCTAATGGAAATATCTATATCCATGATGACAAGTGTCATGCACTTGGCAGTAAGACCATGGATAGGGTAAACGATATGACCATAAATAGATCCGTAGTCTGTTCCAGTCATGGGAATGAATGGAACTAGAGACTATCATTAACCTGGTTGTATGGCGGTGTCTTACCGGTCATTAGACATGGAATGTCAACCGAGTTAATGGGTACATGCCTGGGAGCATGGTACTGGATAGATCCACTAAACGAGTAATCCACATGGTATAGTATCACAAGTGATTCTCGTGTAGTACTTGTATGGATCCTTTGACCTGACCATATGATGGTGTTACATGTGAAGTCACATGCTTAGGGGTACGCCTAAAGGGCCTGTAATAGGGTGCCAAGTATGGGTACTTTCGGGGATGTCACTGAGCATGGTAATACTATGGATATGCAGAAGGTATTTGTCACTCAGTAGCCCACTGAGAAGATATCACCGGCCTCTTGATGAATGTGACTGATAAGAGTGTGGCCACACCCAAACAAGTTGGAACTTGTTTGTGAGCTTCAGTGCATTCGGGATCAAGTTAATGTCCGGACACAAAAGAGGGTGTTCAATCCATGCCTCTGTGTTGGACACCGATATCAATGACATGGGATGTACAAGTTTAAACTACAGGGTTATGATAACAGTTAGACTGCCATCTCCATCTTAATTGGGGGCTGCAGTGGCTTGCTAGAGCCCAACTGCAGTCTGCGGGCCAAAGGCCCGCTGCCAACATAAAGATGGGCCCACGGGATCGTACACATAGAACGACTGAATGCAGACTTAAGGAATCACATGTGTACTTAGAGTATACACTATGGAAAGAGAGGTGTATGTATATTAATTATATTATAAAGATCAATTGGATTGATCCTAATAATAAAATTAATATATGTTCGATTGGCTCTTCATAATTAATTGGATTAATTATGAAATTATTTCCTGGGGGAAATATTCATATGTATAGGTTTACATATGATTTTATTTTGTGAAGATTTAATTTTAATTAGATGGATTAAATTAATTGTCAAACTAATTTTAATTTAAATGTAAATAATATATTACTTGGAGTAATATATTAAATACATTGGTATATTAAAATTGGGTTTGAAATTAATTTAAACCAGAATAATTAAAATTAGGCTGGGCCCAAATTAAAACAAGGAAGCCCGCACAGAATGAAATGGAGCCAAGCTGGGCCTGAATTCCCCTAAGGGAATTCGGCCACCCTAGGTATAAAACCTAGGGTGAAAATTTCGGCCCTCCCTAACCCTAGCACACTAGTAGCCAAAATTTCCATAGCCTCCTCTCTTCCATTGTTTCGTTTTTCTGACGCTAGCATGGGTTGCATTCATTAGGCGTTCATGTACGAAAACGAGGAAGAAATCTACTTTGGTTTCTGCAGTCTTCATCCATCTCTTGAAAGAGATTTTCTAGTAAAAAAATTTATCTCTTTCTATTTAATTTAAAGTTTTTCAATTTCCATTTCAATTGCTCCTGGGACTGGATTTGAGGAAATCACCGTGTTCTTCCGCTTTTATAGGGTGATTTCCGGTGAAAAATGCCAACAGTTATACCCTAAGATACACTGTTATACCTGAATTATACCTTTGTTATACATTCAGATACACTATAGTCACTGATTATACCTTAGTTATACCGCAATTATACCTTAGTTATACTGAGTTATACATTAGTTATACCCTAAGATAGACTGTTATACCTGATTTATACCTTTGTTATACATTCATATACACTTTTTTCACTGATTATACCTTTGTTATACATTCAGATACACTATTTTCACTGATTATACCTTAGTTATACCGTAATGATACCTTAGTTATACTGAGGTATACATTAATTATACCTTAAGATACACTGTTATACCTGATTTATACCTTTGTTATACGTTAAGATACACTGTTATTGTGATTATACCTTAGTTATACATTCTGATACATGAAGTATACCTTAGTTATACATTGATTATACAATTTTTTCACTGATTATACCTAGTTATACCTGAATTATACCTTAGTTATACTGAGTTATATTGAATTATACCTTAGTTATACTGAGATATTGTGACGATTTTACCTTGTTCATCTTTTATTTCTCTCTAAATTGTTGTTATGCATAGTGGATACTGCATTAGGATAGTGCTTGCACTCTTTAGCTGTAAATAGAATCTAATGGACATGTCGTTCATTATATCCATTGGCGGATATCCTTCTGTTACTTGGAATTGGATCTTTAAATCTTCTTTTTGTTGATCGATCTTGATGTTTGCTTTGATAGTTTGGTTGAAGTCATTGAATGTTGATGTTGTTGGTATTAGGACTCCACTTACTTTGTAATTGATGAATCTGTAATCTTCAGTCCAAGTTCCATTATGATGGAGTAGAATTGCGATTTCTAGCATATCTGTGTGATCGATTGAATTGCTATGTCTGTTTTGCAGTGATCGATTGAATTTGTAGGAGAGAGATCGATCCAGATGTGCGATCCTGATTTTTGCGTCTCTGATCGATGTTGATGTGTTGCAATTTTTGGCGAAACTGATCTGTGATTCTTGGCGAAATTGATCTGAGATTTCTTGGCGTTTGGGAGGTTTTTGCGTTTGGGAGGTTTTTGAGCCGGCGCGATTCACATATTTTGGAGATTTATAGTTTTCGGTTTTGTGTTTTTTTGCTACAGATTTACGTAAAACAGGAATTTCCTGTTTTAGGTATTTTTGAAATTTTGGAAAGTTTTTAAAGTATTTAAGCAAACTTTTCCTTTGTAGGTAAAAAAGTTAGGTGGTGCCAAAAGGTAAGTATTTATGTAAAAAACCCTTTGTATAATTTGGGGATCGGGGTACAATCGCTTATTCTGCATGAGTATCTAATGCGTTAAAATTAGAATAAATAAATAAGGATAAATTAAATTAAATTCCTGCAAAACAAAGGTTAGCACAAATATATGCAACAAGTTGGACTCAAGTAGGCAGAACAGGGGGATTAGTGATTTGGAGACATGCATTTAAGGGTAGTTGGGTAAATTCAGCTAGTTCGCCCGACTAGACCTGTTTGAGCGGACGACGTTTTCGACGGAACACGGACTCCCTTTCGGAAGGGGCGCCTCGATTTCGGGCGGACCCCTCCCTCGCGTGGGGTTTTTATTATGGAAAAATCGGTTTTGGAAAAAATGGAATTAATTCTTAAAAGAACCGAGACCTAAGTCTCAATGAATATTGTAAGGGTTGCCACCCAGCTCAGCTCAATCGGGAAATTTATATTGTAGCTGAACCGGACGAACGACCGCTACACTATCCATAGATCTAGATCTGGACAAGTCCCTTATTTCGTATCTAATTAAAATAAATATTGGCCAATGTTCTTTGAAGATATTTCAAATTCTAAAGTCAATTTTATTACATTAAGTTTAAACATACAACGCGCATACATAGGAAATAAAAAGTAAAGCAGTAAATATTTAAGTGGCTTACAACCCAACCGAATCAAAAATAAAAACTCTCAACCTCACCTTACAACCGCCTAATTATACACGATTTATCTAAAAATACAATCGCTTAGGATACATGTATTAATCTATTAAATACATCAAAAATAAAAATAAAAAGCTGCAAAACAGATGGTTAGTCTTATTTACGGCACGCCATAAATAAGACTCAAACATGACAGAATGGGGAATTTAGAATTCGGGGGCATGCATTTAGGGGGATAACTGGGTCGGCTCGGCTAGCTGGCCCGATTAGACTTGGAAAACATTTTTGAAACGTCTCTGTATTTTGGTTTTGTGAGAAAATCGGTTTTTGAAAACAATTTTGCCGGTTTGCATGCATTTTTTACATGTGAGGTGGGTCGATTTTCTGGAGAATCGGGTCTCCGTCGTTGTATTGTTCTAAATACAATTTTACTAAAAATTGAATCTAGGGTCGTGGATGCACACAACAAAATTCATTTTTGGTGATTTTCTAATTTCCTGAATTTTTATAGATTTTTAGAAATTTTTATGGATTAAAATGGAAATTCTAATTCTGAACGGCCATTACAGTCGTGCGACTGTAATTACGGTCGTACGACTGTCATTACAATCGTGCGACTATAAGCCATTCAAACTCAGCATTTCGCCAAAGTTTTATTTGAAATAAAACTAGAAGAAAATCAATCTGGAAACCAAGAACACTTGTACGACTGTAAATATAGTCATACGACTGTTCATCAAACTCACTGTTCTTGATTTCCAGAAACAGAAAATGCAGAAATAAGCAAAGATGCACAAAAATACACCAATTACCTAGAAAGCATGAAAAATAGAAGGGAAAAGGAGTGTTTACCTCTTTGGGAGCTTATCCAACGTAGGATTGACCCCTGGCGTCGCTCCAATCCACTCAAATTTGCTCTTTTCTCCTCTTGAGTCAAGGTTTGAAGTTTGGTCCGAAAATTCCAAAATGTCACGGTTTCTTAGAGTTTTTAGTCCATATTTAATTGAATTTGAGGTGTTAGATTGTTAACCAATTGATTTCTTACAAGTTTTCAATCCTAACTTTGAGAATTAAAAGAAATAGAAGAGGAAAATAAGTTTTTTATGGTTTTTTTTTCTTTTTTCTTTTCCTTGTCTCTTTCTCTCTTTTCCCTCTCTAATTTCCTGCCAGAATCCAAAACTAATCCCTCTTCTCCTTTTTTTCTCTTTTTCTCTCTCTCTGATTCTCTTTTTCCTCACCAAATCCGGGCATTAATTGCCCAATCTTTCTCTTCTTCTTTCTTATGTCATGGGCATGGTGTTCTGCACTTGCTCCGATATTACAGTCGTACGACTGTAAGTTATAGTCGTGTGACACCTGTGTTTTTTTTTTAAGGGAGGAAAATTCCGACGCTTACAACCTGGAAAATTGGTTTTGAAATGTTCCGGTATTTTTGTTTCATGAGAAAATACATTATGGAAAATATTTTCTTTTACCGGTTTACTTCCATTTAGCATGTAAATGTGGGTTGGTTTTCAGAAGATTTGGATCTCCGTCGTTGCATTGTTTTAATCTCAATAACTTTAAAAATTAAATCTAAGGTCATGAATGTATGAAATGAAATTAATTTGGATGATGTGGATGATTTTCTAATTTTTATACATTTTCCATGATTTTTCCAATTTTTTTGGTACTTTTCTGGATTTTTCCAAATTTTTTTGTGGTTTTCTGTTCCTGACGGGAATGTACAGCTGTGGGATTGACATTACAGTCCTACGACTGTGTTTACAGTCATACGACTATAAATAAATCCTGATCAGAAAATTGCTAAGGTGAGAGTACAAGGATAGGAAGTATGGTTATGGTGACTAAGTACAGTCGTACGACTATAATTATAAGCGCACGACTCTAATTACAGGAGTATGACTGTTATCCTGCCCAGAAACAACAAACGTGTATTTTGGGTTTTAGGTGATTTTATGGGTGAAGATGAACCCAAACACCCAGAAGATGAAGCAAAATACTAGTTTAAGATGTACTTACCATTGTAGCATGGATCCACTATTGATTTGACCGAAGAAAATGCCTTGAATTGGCTCTAGATTGCTTCTTCCCCTTAGAACATTAGGGTATAAAAAAATAAAGTCCAAAAATCTCCACAAGTTACGGATTTAATTGAGTTCAAGTTCTGGAATTAATCATCTTTGAGTGATAGATTATTAATCTATGATTTCCATTAATTTCAACCTCACAATACAAAGATTCAAAAAGAATAGAGTAGGAGAAAATAAAATGTGTATTTTCTACTCTTCTATTCCCTTCTCTCAAAAACCCTTGAGCTCTCTTCAATCCAAATTTTGTGAATTCTAGTTAATCCCCCCTCTCTCCTATAATTATTTGCTTAAATATGGGATAAAGAGATAAGAAAACATCCCAAAAGACCGCCCATTTCTCTCCCAAGTGGGCTTGGTTGGATTGGGCAGAAAATGGATTTACAGTTATAGTCATGCGACTGCAAATACTGTTATTTCTTTAGCTTGGACCTATAATTATAACTACAGATGTGGAAACCAAATTACAGTCGTACAAATATAGTAGTTAATTTTCTGAATTTTCTATTTCTGAACCCCATTAGTTCATAGAAATCAACTCTCGGAAAATCCTGTGTTCACAAGCTGCCCCTCATGTAACTAAAATCTGATTCTATGCATGGATTTAGGGACATGATAAAGAACACGGAGTCAATGGTGATGTGTATATATGTGACTTGCGTATTTATTCTTTGATTAATAATTTTGAAACAAACTTTTTGCCTCTTCAATCATAGATAAATACGAGAGCGAGTTTGATGACCTATCGGGATAAGGGTACAATGGTCATAAAAATTCACCATTGCAAGGGTTTAGTGAGACTTTTGGTAGTCAGGCGGTCGCATATGCCTATCGCATAAGGAGGACACAAAGGGGGTACTCGTGTCATACCCATTGTTTAGTAAGACTTTTGGAGTCAAGTGGTCCATAAGCCTTTCGCTTAAGGAGGATGCTGGGGATAAGGGATAAAATGACTTTTGGAGTTAGGAAGTTGCATATGCCTATTACATGAGAAGGGCACCAAGGATAAGGAGTCATGAGACTTTTAGAGTCAAATGGTAGTGTATGACCAACCATACAAAGCCATAGTGTTTGTAGTGTGTAGTTGGTAAACACATTTATTCCTTGATAGATTATTTTGAAACAAAAATTTTTGCCCCTTCGATCAAGAATAAATGTAGGTAACTGTGTTTGGGTTGCCTTTTATAGTCGTGTGGGACTGAATTTGTGAAGTATGTGACGATCGCGTATGATTTGGCATACAAGATACGTCGAAAGTGCAATCTAAATTCCTCGATTTAAGATCATGGGAGATCGTAATTTGTAAAAATTGAGACGATCTCGTATGACTTGGCATACGGGGATACGTAAAAAATGAATTTTGGATTCCCTTTTAAAGTCGTGGTGGACTGTGATTTATGATAATGAGACGATCCTGTATGACTTGGCACTCGAGATACGTTGAAAATGCAATTTTATGGAGTGAAATAATGCATAAAATTGTGCTTACACTGAATTTTTGCAATTTCCTCAGGTATCGTGCCCCTGGACTAAGCGGACCGTCATTGAAAAATATGGGCGTCGACACGTTGGTCCTGCAAAATTATTGAAATACTTTCCCATGGGGGAAATTAAATATTCAGAGATAAAATAGAATTAGAAAATAAATAAAGCTATTTTAGCATTACAATCGTGCTACCATATTACAGTCATATGAATGTAAGTACAATCGTGCAACTGTATCAGAAATACAGTCGTACGAATGTAAAATGTGAGGACCCCCTTCTCCCTCACTCCGATTCAAGATTTCTCCTCTATGTCCTCTCAAAAATTTTTATTCCAAACATCTAAACCCATGAAAATGTTGAAGAAATTGGGTAAGAAACTGAGGTAGCTCACTCCCGCTCAGATTCGAGATTCAAGTAGTGCACAAGATATCCTGTTCATGAGTATTTTGAATGGGTATGGGATCATCAATATACGGACCACTTTAGGGTCTGTTTTGGTTTGGACATCCCCATTTTGTTGGAGATGGACTCACATTTCGCCTCTCTCCAGGTTAGAACCTGAATCCGAGCTTCGACTTTGAAATTTTTTTGAATTTTTTTTTTTGTTTGAATTTTCAGTTTAATTTGTATGATTTTATTGCTTTCTAGATGAATTTGCTAAGTACAATGTAATAAAAGAACTTAAAACTTGGATTTTGAATACAGGTGTGCGAGTGTAGCATAATTTTTTATTTATTGCAAAAATTAAATAAATCTTGGTTTTACTTCATTGAATGTGCAGGATAGGGAGATATCGGGCTGCGAGAATCTTTCCTTACCCTGAGTTTGGAGAGGCATCTCCCCGAGGTTGTGAAGGCCCGTGTTAGAGGTCTCGATCTGGTGGCTTTCATTCTTTCTTTACCGGAGAGCATGCCGTATATGACTCATTCTGTGATGATGGCCCTATATGAGAGGTGAGGCTGCACCACCCATACCTTCCATCTGCCCATCGGCCAGTTCATAATTATGCCTTCAGACTTCACTGGGATCACTGGATTCATCTTTTGTGGGACCCTAATTTAGTTCAACTGCTTTCTGTCCTTGCAGCAATTAGTGGATGACTAAATCAGCCGGTTGATCGACTATACCCCCGAGAAGGGGAAGGTCCTTTGTTCTCAAGTGGAGATATACTAGGCCGCCCACCCAAACCCATCCGAGAAGGACGTGGAGCGATAAACCTGGCCTACGTGCTCGCCCTATTATCTTGCACGTTCTTCCTTACTGGGCAGAGTACGTGCAATCTGACTCTGTTATCATCCTTGGTTGATTTGACTATCTTCACGACCTTGGACTGGGCTCGAGCTGGGCTAGGCCAGCTGTATTATGCATTAGGCCTGTGTGCTAGGGGGAGGCAATAGGAGATTCTAGGCTTTTAGCTCGGACTTTTGGTATTACCCTTCTCCTTTTTCTTTTCCTTTTCTTTTTTATTTTTTTATAACTCTATTTTATTGATTGCAGATTTGGGTGTTTGAGCGTGGCATTCTGGAGCCGTCAGCTCTGAGAAATGTGCATGGCGAGGAGTGCCATACTATCCTACGTACTTAGATGCAAGGATGGTAGGGCATCGGCCGTAATTTGGCGAATATCCGGTAGGGTCTTCGAGGCGTCTCCTGGGAGAGGGTAAGCAAACTAATTTCATTAGTTAATAAACTTTTAATTCAGTAGTTACTTGTGATTGAATGTTTGCTTCTCCGATTGTGTTTTTACGCTTGATCACTCCCTTTGGCTTAATCAAGGAGTTCAGCCTCCTGTTGTACTGGCATCCTTGCAGTTTGACAACTGCTAGTTCATCATGGAGTTTCCTATGTCCTAGGAGTGGTACCTAGGAGAGCGCCTCTGCCTTTTGGACCATGTGGAAGGCCCTATTGGCTGGGCAGTTCCTCCACCGCTCCCGTTCACCCTTTTTTGGACCCACCTATCAGAGCTTACTAAGCACTCGGATATCTACGGGGATGAATACACTGTCGACTCCATCAAGGGTGACTATCTAGCTTTCATTTGAGAGTCCCTACTGCCAGTCTAGCTCAATATGCCAGTGGCTCCTCCCCATTAGGTTTTTTCTATCCATTGTTCCTTTATTGTTTGAATTTGATTTATAGTGTCTAATGTTCCTTCAATTGCAGGTCAAGAGGCAGAGGGGGCCGAGCTCTGTGCGGTAGTCTACCCCAGAAGATGAAGACACTAAGGCCACTACTACGGAGGGTCTACTCCTACTCAGGACAAGAGACATCCTGTACATTCCGCCAGTGCTACAGTATCCACTTCTCAAGTTGCTGGGGTAGTGGAGGGTCGGTTGGCGAAGTAGCTGAGAACAAGCTTCAGTCTGATGGGGTTGGATGGTAGCTATGCTGCTAGGGAGCTGCCCCCTTATTAGGACCATCAGATCATATTTGCCCCGAAGCACACTACTCATGTAAGTCTTCTGCCTGTTTTGTCATTTCTTTATCTCCTTCACTTTTCTTATACTTCTTTTAACCCTTGGATGTCTTTTAAATTTTTTTTTTTTGCAGATTCCTCGGGCTCAGGTGCAGGAAATGGCCCAACATGTAGGGATTTTTCACCGAAAATCAACCGATAAAGCGGAAGAACACGTTGATTTCCTAGAATCCGTGCCCAAGAGCAATTGAAGTGGAAATTGAAAACAACAAAATCAAATAGGTAAAGAATAGATTCTCACCAGAAAATCTCTTTAAGAGATGGTTGCAAAAATCGAAACTGACTTCCTCCACGTTCACGTTCACTAACGGCTATAGAACACAACCCGTGCTAGCGAGAGAATCGGCCGGAATGAGAGAGTTTGGGGCTGGAAATTTCTGCTGTATTTCCTGTACCTTGGCCGAGTTCTCTAGGGTGTTATAACCCTAGAAGGCTGAAGTTTTTCTTCAAAAATTTCAGCCCATTCTTCTTTAATTTTATGCGGGCTTTTTCCCCTTTAAGCCCAAGTCTGATTTAATTCTTCCGGTCCAATTTAATTTCAAATTTTATTTTAATTCAACATGTATGTAAATGTATTATACCATATAATATATTACATATATTTAAATTAAAATTAATCTGACAAATTAATTCAACTAAGGAATTAAATTAGACTTACATAAAATTAAATACATGTAAACATATACATGTAAAATATTTTCACCTAGGAAATAATCTTATAAATTAATTAATTATGATAAGGCCAATACAAATATTAATCATATTATTTTGATCAATCCAGTTGATCTATATAATATAATTAATATAATCATCTTTCTCCAGTGTGTCTACTCCAAGTATACACAATGTGTACGATCCTATGGGCCCATCTTTATGTTGGCAGTGGGCCTTTGGCCCACAGATTCCAGGCGGGCTCTAGCAAGCCACTACAGCCCCTAATTAAGATGAAGATAGTAGTCCAACTATAATCGTAACCCTATAGTTTAAACTTGTATATCGCATGTCATTGATATCGGTGTCCAACACAGAGGCATGGATTGATCACCCTCTTTTGTGTCCGAACATTTACTTGATCCCGAATGAACTGATGCTCACAAAAAAGTTCCAACTTGTTTGGATGTGGCCAAACTCTTATCAGTTGCATTTATCAAGAGGCCGGTGATATCTTCTCAGTGGTCTACTGAGTGACATTGCCTTCTGCATATCCATAGCATTGCCATGTTCACTGACATACCCGAACATACCTATACTTGGCATCCTTTTATAGGCACTTTAGGCATACACCAAAGTATTCCACTTCACATGCAGCACCATCATATGGTCAGGTCAAAAGATCCATACAAGTACTACACGAGAATCACTTGTGATGCTATACCATGTGGATTTCTCGTTTAGTGGATCTATCCAGTACCATGCCCTTTTTGCATGTACCCATTAACTTGGTTGACATCCCATGTCCAATGGCCAGTAAGACATAGCCATACGACCAAGCTAATGATAGTCTTTACTTCCATTCATTCCCATGACTGGAACAGACTATGGATCTCTTTATGGTCATATTGTTTTCCCTATCCATGGTCTTACTGCCAAGTGCATGACACTTGTCAACATGTATATGGATATGTCCATTGGGTACTGTATTTAAAACATAGTACAAGATATATAATAAATAGATTGATGCCTTTATTTAATGACACAAAAATGTATAATACATAAATCCAATAAATGTACAATACAAATACAAGGACCAATGCCTTGGGACTAGGGCACATTCCTAAGTCCTTCATTGCGAAGCACTTACTCAACCACTGCTTGAACCCTTGCAGTGTTGGTATGTCGCTTCCAATGAGAAGGATGTCATCTACGTATAAGACTAGGAATGTAGATACACTCCCACTAACCATCTTGTACACACAGGGCTCATCTGGATTCTGTATGAAGCCATATTCCTTAATAGCCTCATTGAATCTCAGGTTCTAACTCCGAGAAGCTTGCTTCAATCCATAAATGGACCTTTGAAGCTTGCATACCCAAATAGGATACTTTGGATCGATAAAACCCTCAGGTTGTGTCATGTACACATCCTTGAGTAGCTTTCCTTTCAGAAAAGTAGTCTTAACATCCATCTGCCATATCTCATAATCATACCATACAGCTATGGCAAGTAGTATCCTGATGGATTTGAGCATTGCAACTGGTGAGAAGGTTTCATCATCGCCAGTTCCCTGGACTTTTATGAAACCCTTTGCCAGCAATCACCCTTTGAAGGTGTTGTCGGCCTTTAACTTGAAACACCAGTTGCAACCGATTACCTTAACAGCCGGAGGTGGATCAACCAAATTCCAAACTTGGCTATCGTACATTGATTGCATCTCAGCTTCCATGGCTTTACACCAGTTAGCTGACTGTGGGCTTTTAATAGCCTTTTGGTAGGTCTTGGGTTCTTCTTGGTAAAAGACTATAAGATTCCCATCATCGATTACGAGAAACCCATATCTCTCGAGTTGATGATGGACCCTACCAGACCTTCTAAGGTCCTGTGTGATCAGTTCAGATTCCTTAATTACTTGAGGTTCTGGTTCGATCTTCGAGCTATCCTGTATAGGTGCTTACGGATCTTGAACTTTCCTTAGCTCATTATTGCTCTAACTGTCTTTCTTAGAGATGAACTCTTTTTCAAGAAAGCCACCCTTTCGTGCTATGAACACCTTGTTCTCAGCAGGGTTATAGAAGTAATATCCCCTTATTTCCTTGGGGTAACCCACAAACAAGCACTTTTTGGTTTTGGCGTCTAGCTTGCCACTTGTCAATTTCTTGACATGGGCCTCACAACCCCAAATCTGCATGAAAGAGACGTTGGGCTCCTTCCACGTCCATATTTCATATGGCATCTTTTCAATTGCCTTACTTAGTGTATGGTTAAGTGTGAATACAGCTGTCTCTATTGCATATCCCCAGAAGGATGTTGGGAGAGTGGTTTGACTCATCATCGAGCGAACTATGTCCAGCAAGGTCCTATTCCTCCTTTCTGACAGTCCATTCCATTAGGGTGTTCCAGGAGGAGTGAGCTGTGAGATTATCCCACACTCTCTCAAGAATGAATCAAACTCTAGGCTCATATACTCGCCACCTCGGTCAGACCGAAGTGCCTTAATAGTCTTGCCTAGTTGGTTCTCCACTTCGTTCTTGTACTCCTTGAACCTATCAAGGGTTTCAGACTTGTTCTTCATCAGATAGACATAGCCATATCTGCTGAAGTCGTCTGTGAAAGTAATGAAGTAGTGAAAACCATTTCTATCACTAGTGCTCATGGGCCCACACACATCTGAGTGTATTAGCTCCAATAAGCCCTTGGCCCTCTCAGCTTTCTTGTTGAAAGGCACCTTTGTCATTTTGCCTCTTAAACAAGATTTGCATGTGTCATAAGACTCCAAGTCAGATGGCCCTAGCACTCCACTTTTGTGAAGTCTAGCTATGCACTTCTCATTTATGTGGCCCAAACAACAGTGCCAGAAGTAAGTAGGATTAAGTTCATTGGGCTTAACCCTCTTAGTGTTTATGTTATATGTTAGAATGTTTTGATTTAAGTCTAGGATATATAAACCATTATTTAGAAAAGCATTTCCATAAATAATATTCTCTTTCATAATATCAATCTTTCCAAAACCAATATTGAAAACAAATCCAGAAACGTCCAAGACAGAAACTAAAATAATATTCCTGCCATGGCAGGTACAAAATAACAGTCTTTTAAAATCAAAAGCAATCTAGTGGGCATCTCCAAGTAGAAGTCTCCAATCTCAATGGTAGCTACCTTAGCGCCATTCCCGACTCGAAGATCTACTTCTCCGGATCCCAATAACCTCCTATTTCTTAGTCCTTGTACATTGCAACAAATGTGAGAACCACATCCAGTGTCCAACACCCAGGATGTCGAAACAGTGAGGTTAACGTCAATAACATGTATTCCTGAAGAACTACCCTGGTTCTTCACTTGCTCTCCCACGAGCCTTGGACATGTCTTTTTCCAATGTCCTTTCTGCTTGCATTCGAAGCACACATCCTCGGGAGTAGCCTTGGGCTTGGGCCTTTGCTTAGCCTCCTTAGCCTTGGCCTTCTTGGCCTTAGCTTTAGCTTTGCCTTTGCCCTTCACAGCAGGGGTGTTCCCCTTGTTTACTAGCAGCACCGATGGAGTCCTTTTGACAGACTGTTCAGCAAGCTTAAGCATTCCATGTAGCTCAGCCATAGTCTTGTCCATGCCTTACATGTGATAGTTCATTATGAACTGATCATAAGACTCAGGGAGGGATCCTAAGATGATGTCTATCGCCAACTCCTGAGGTACTGGATTACTAAGATGGGCCAATGCGTCTATATAGCCCTTCATCTTAAGCACATGGGTGCTCACAGATGTCCCAACTGCCATCTTACAGGTGTTGAGTGCCTTAGTTATCAAGAACCTTTCTTGATGTGCCTGATCTTGGTACATACTTTTGAGATCATCCATGATTGCATAGGCTTGATAGTCCATGAACTATTTTTGCAGCTTAGGAACCATCATGCCTAACATAAGGCAAGACAAATCTCTATCATCCCTCCTATACAGGTCGTACTCCTTAATTTGACCCCTCGACCTACAGGTGGTGCGGCCGGTAAGGCCCTATCTAGCACATATTCCTTGGACTCTTGTCTCAACACTATTCTTAGCTGTCGAGCCCAGTCTAGGAAGTTAGGCCCAGATAGTTTCTCCTTTTCGAGGAGTAATCACAGTTAAAATGAATTACCAGCCATTTTAAGTGATTATCTACACAGAAAAATTGTAGAGTGAGGCTTTATTATTTTAACCATGTTAATTAACAATCCATTTTAATTAATTTGCTGGCGACATATGGTTACAAGACCAAGATCCATATTTCATTAAGAATTGGCGAACCGGAGGCTTGTCAACCAACCGTTAACTATTTAGGTAGGAACTCCCTCCAATCCCAACCTAGGGACTCTTGGTTTGATGGGTTTATTGGCACTTACCCATCTGTGCTTAGGGCCAGGAGCTTATCCTACTACCCATGTTGAGTCCAACCACCATTCGAGTGCTAAGCGTACCTAGTACCTTAACCCTATACAATAATTGAATAATACAATGTACCCGGAGGAGGCACGACCCACATTGCACTATTCAAAAACCAACAATGTTTGAATGTGGAAAGTACTTTTAATTGACTCAATATTTAATTGGATTGATTAACAACGGCTTAGCATGCATAATCGTAGGTGATTGGAATGGCTAAACGTACATTCATACATATGTATATATGATTGACATAAGCATAAAATGTGTATATAAATAAAAGAGACACTATGGGCCTTATTTTACAACCTAATGAATAACTAGTAAGCCTATACTAGAGATCCACTGGGTGGGCTTGCAAACTCCTCTTGGGCTTGGCACCAATGGGCTTCCTCTCTAATGGCATGATGCAATTACAATTAAATTTACAAAATATAAATTAATTTACAATTACAATTACAATTAAATTTACAACATATAAATTCAAGAAAATTACATCAAAATAAAATAGAACGACACGCAGGTCGTATTTCCAAAATTAAATTTTACAACCCAACTTCATCTAAGGCCCAATGGTGCTCAAATCCATACAACCAAGCATAGAAAATTATTAACACACAGCAAATATCAATATACATACATGTAGTAAAAAGCATGAAGGTGGCAATTCCAATTTTAATTAATTATGTCCAACCGTTGGTGAAATCGCCGATTCTGCCATCCATAACCAATGCCTAGTCACGGACCCGAATTAGCCGTCCAATTCTCAACCTGTGCCAAGGGCCAATTGGAACAATTTCATTTTAACCAAAAAATTAAATTATATGCATGAATAAAATCACACAAGAAACCACACGAATCCAATCGCGAAAATAAAATCATGGGAATTTTAAAACCAATTTAAAATACACATAGGGTCCCAAAAAAAAAAATACCCACAAAATCCAAATCGGACCCGCACCCCGTTATGAGCAGATGACCTTTTAAAAAAAACGAAGCGGAATGGGGGTTTTCGAAAAACACGTTTTTGTTATGTTTTGGGAAAAGCGGGTTTTGTTTATCTTGAATTAGAGAAAATCGTTTATTTGTTTTTGAAATCCGTTTTGTAGAAAACCTTTTCCCGTTTTATTACTTAAAGACCTCGAAACCTAAATTTCGAGATCAGTGACAGAGTCACCACCCGGATTAGCTCATCTGGAAAATTCTGGTACAGCTCCTTACCGAGCGTAGACTACTGTACCTAATCCACAGATTCAGGGTTTGGGGAACTTATCTACTTAACCTCGAGCTTGTATTCACTTATCATTCATAAAGGCATATTTATTCAATTTATTATCTTCTCTACCCGATTAAATTTGTTTTATTAGCCCGTGCTCAAGAAAAAATGCAGAAAATAAATTGGAGGCAATTAAATCATCCACACAAATAAACAAAAAAATAATAGAGGCCGCTTATACAACCCAATTAAATAAAAAGGAGAAAACTCTCGTCCTCACTTTTACAATCGCCTAGGATACACGAAGATCTAAAAATACAATCGCCTAGTTTACACGGAATAGTCTATTAATTACAGGAAAAATAATAAAAAAGAAGATAAATGCTGCAAAACAGAGAGTCAGCACAGTTTATATCATAAACACAGATAGGACTCAAAACAGGATAGAATTGGGATTTTTAGGAAATGGGGGCATGCATTTAGGGGGTAACCGGGTCGACCCGACCGGTCGAACCAGTTAGACCTGGAAAACAGTTTTGAAACGCCCTATAATTCTTGTGTTGGAAAATCCATTTTTAAAAATCATTTGGCTAGGTTACATGTAAATTTCCATTTTTATGGGTTTGTTATCCCGTAACTCAGGGTTCCGTTCGTGTGGGTTCCTAAACTCAACATCCTTTTAGCGTCCAGAATGCAATAAACACACCAAAAACATTTGTGAAAAATACTATTTTGCACATTTTCAATATTTTCCGCGGATATTGTAGGATTCGGGGGTCTGATGATACTGGACTGTGGATCCGATTCGGATAAAAAAACCCCGAAACTCAGAAAATAAACCGGGGAAACATCGAAAACCCCAATATCCGTACGTATAGAAATGTGAAAACCAAAATATTACAACATATAGATGGATTTGGCCGAAGATGATTACAACAGAATGTTTAAAATGGAAAACGGGCTATTTTCGACCGATCAAAACAAATCGGGAATCTGTTCTTGAAAACTAGAGCCGTGCGGCTCTGGTTAGAGCCGTACGGCTCTGTTCTTGAGAACTAAAGCCACCCAGCTCTGGTTAGAGCCGTACGGCTCTATTCTTGAGAACTAGAGCCGCCCGGCTCTGATCAACAACCAACTTCCGGAAATTTTACAGGAAAAGGAAGAAAGCCACAGGAAATGCAACCAAAATGAGTTTAAGGCCTCTCAGAGTTCACCTTGATGTTATTTGGATGCCTTGAATGTCAAAGAACGGATTGAATGCTTTGAATGTCTAGAAGTTCAATCGGCCAAAGAATCGCAATAATCCAAACGAGCCGAAACGAATCCGAAATGGTTTCCAACCAATGAGCAAAGGTTAAGTAACTTGTGTTTAATGTTTAAGAATTGATTTTAGGTTTTTTTCTCTTTGTGTTTTTGGGACTTTCTTTCTCGGTTTCTTTCCTTTTTTTTTTCTCTGTATCTTTTTCTTTCTTTAAGATTGAAAAGCCGCCCCTTTTCTAATTTTATTTTTCTCTTTTTATACTCTCCTCTCACATATCATATCTAGCATTTATTGGCCGCCTGACTTTCTGATGTCGCCCATATCTTGCTTCTGGTGAGACAAGTTGCTTTGTTTTGCAAGGCATACGGCTCTAGTCTAGAGCCGCTCGGCTCTAGTCCAAGAAACCATAGCAGTACGATTCTAAAGAAAGCCAGAGCAAAAATTAAAAAAAAAATCGGGCATGCACCCTAAATCCTAGAAATCACTCGGGAGACCTATCCGGGGGTTTGGGATCGCGGATTGCTCGGTTTTCAGGACGTTTGAGATACTCCAGGCAATAATCCGATCGCTTTCAAGTGCAATTCATGTCCGTCTGCTCGAAAGGTAACATATGAATTCTCATCACAGAGGTCGAGAAAACCCGTGCTCACAGGCTGCCCATTGCGGGACCAAAGTCGGCTCATAGTGGGCTATGAAGCCTAGAACGAGTTTGGTTTTGCGACTGAGAGTGCGGTGAGAAAGGATAGGGAAACGCACCTGATGCCCCTCATTGGGGGTACAGAGTCATTGACTCACTGTGGTGTAGTGTGCCCATGGTGTCAACTCGCTGTGGTGGAGTACCCGTGAGATCGACTCGCTGTGGTGGAGTGTGCCTGTGATATCGACTCGGTGTGGTGTAGTGTGCCCATGATATCGACTCGCTGTGGTGGAGTGTGCCCGTGGTATCGACTCGCTGTGGTGGAGTGTGCCCGTGATATCGACTCGCTGTGGTGGAGTGTGCCCGTGATATCGACTCGCTGTGGTGGAGTGTGCCCGTGATATCGACTCGCTGTGGTGGAGTGTGCCCGTGATATCGACTCGCTGTGGTGGAGTGTGCCCGTGATATCGAATTGCTGTGTTGGAGTGTGCCCGTGATATCAACTCGCTTTGGTGGAGTGTCCCTGTGATATCGACTCACTGTGGTGGAGTGTACCCGTGATATCGACTCGCTGTGGTGGAGTGTGCCCGTGATATCGACTCGCTGTGATGGAGTAGGCCGTTGAAGTTGAGTCAAAAGCACATATTTATTCCTTGATCGACAATTTTGGAAACAAAAATTTTTGCCCCTTCGATCAAGAATAAATACGGTTGAATTGTTTTGCCCTTAGATACATGTTAAAGGCAGGAAATACCCTTCTCGGGATTATATTGGCGTGAACAAAAACTCGGATAATTAGGGAAGCTTTCATACCTGAGATATGGATTTGTAGGGCTCTGATTTGTACGCTATGACTCTGAGGGTGCCCCTGGATCAAATCATTTCCTCTTTGGGATGGTTCTCGACTCAGGACAACCCAATGATGGTGATGAGTGCCTCAACAAAATTTGATGCAAGAGCGCGTATTTATTCCTTGATCGATAATTTTGGAAATAAAAATTTTTGCCCCTTTGATCAAGAATAAATACTGCTGGATTGTTTTTTGATGCATGTATGCATGAATGCGTGCATGATTGGAGTGTATGCATGTATGCGACATGATGTTATGCCACTATGCTTGGTATCCGTGCGAGGTCGGGGAAGGGATTTGTGACTTTCGGTGATCTTCTGTGGGGAATATCTCGGTCAGATGGCCTTGTCGAGGACCCTGTTGGGGATCTGTCGAGGGACCTTGCTGGGGATCTACTGAGGATCCTGACTCAGTGGGGATTGTCTTAGCTGGTGACGCTACTAGGGATCTGCTGGGGATCCTGACTCATCTAGGTTCCGTGCATTCTATCCGCCTTATTGAGACTGATGGATGCTTCTTGTCGGCTTGGGGCATGTTTCCCTATCATGCTTGTTCAATCTGGTATTCACTAGACCTTTCTAATCGACTGACTATTACCCCAAAGTGTTAGCGGTCTCAGCATGCCGGAATCACAGACTCGTGGCCTGTTTTGCCAAGGGATGGCCTATTTGTCTAAGTGGGAAGATGAGAATTAGATCTTGTATCCTGTATTGCATTCTTTTGGGGATGACACATCCGGACTAGAAGTTGCCATTTATAGCAGAAATTCCATTTACGCTGCCACGGGCTTGGATGCAACGGCCTACTGATGGGTGTTCATATGTAATGGCACGATGCATGCACCATGAACATCTAAGCGGAAAATCAAACATGCCTAATATCATTATGATGACATCAGAATGAATGCAAAAATGGAAATCAAGAGTGACTCTGACTCTGAACATCACTCTCTTCTTGTTACTTACACGTCTTTTTGGTTTTCCGTGTCGGAAATTCTCTCCTAAGGATTATTGATTATTGATTTTTTTTTATGGACTGAAAATTCTGACAAGTACTCCAATCGAGTAGATTTCTTCGTGCTTTTGTCTTAGGATTGAGAAATAAGGTTCAATATGTTCATTGAAAGCTGAGAGAGCATCGTTCTTGATGATGCCCGGTGGCTTAGCTTTTACGTGCCCCCAGTATTACGGTTTTGTGTTTGGGTGTAAAACTCTTCACCAAATCTGGTTCGCTGCGTGCGGCAACCTATATATGGACATTTATATGCAATGACACGACGTATGTATATTGAACATCGAAATAGCATATGAAACATCTATGACATGATAAATGAGAATGCATTAGGAAAATCCAACCCATGGCTCTGGTTTGATCAATGTCCCTTCATGCTACCAATATGTCCTTTCGGTTTTCCATATTAGGATTTTTTTTAGGACTCCACTGGGGACATGTTAAAGGCAGGTCACCAAGGTATACAGCCGATCACTGGTGAGTAGTCACTTTGGTTGCAGCTGAAGACTGAGTTCTTGAAATGGTTGGTAAATGCAACTTTCCCCTGAATATTGGCACATCCAATTCTGCAAGTCTTCTTGTTGATGGTAGCATCTCATTCATGATTGTTGAAAGCTTTGTAAAACCTGGTTGCTCCAACACTGTTGGTGGAGGATTTCCTCGAGTCTGAAAAGGAATTGGTGTCAATCTCCACCTTCTCTCTATCACCTTTTGCTCGACTGAATCCTTGGTACCGCCCCTTGCTGGGTTGAATGCTACTGATGGTTAATCATCCTTTTCACACTCAAATGTTTACCTCTCAAAGTGCCTCACCAGCTCCTTTTTTTCCTGAAGCCTAGCATAGGCTAGAGTGTAGACTTTCTTGGATAAGAAAAGTGGTCACCTCTTATTGTGAACTGCTTGTTGAAGTTGGCATGCGGCTTTTGGGCTTGTGAAATTTACAAATGCATACCCTTTGTTCACTTTGTTTTTGAAATCAAAAGGGAGGTGCAAGAGATCAAAGGCTGACACTGATTTCTCATTATTACTCTTATTCTCTTTCATGCAGTGCTCATCCAGGAGTTCCACCATTAGTTGCTTGTGCATGGGCAATCTTCGGCTCAGTTAAAGCAGACTTGTATTCAAATCCACTCTCTGTCATGAAATCAAGGCCTTTCCTATCGTCTGAAGAGGCTAAGTAATTAGTTTGGGAGTTTAGGTTGAAGAGAAGTGGCATGGGATAGAAAGAGAATCCCCAATCTGGTATGGGTTGATGATAAATAAAGATTGATTGAGGCAGTGCTGTAACCACCTGCCCCTGTCGCCTTTTTGGTGATGAGATGATGAGATATGTAACAGCATTGAGGTTCAATTTCTTGTTAGAAGCCATTGATGGCAGAAAATGAGGTTTCATGGAATCAGTTCAAGAGAGGAAATGAAAAGGGTGATCCTTCTAGTAGGTATTTGTGCTTTGCCTATAAACGGAAGGAAAAAGGGGTGTTGAAGGTGTGGAGAAAGGTAGGGAAGAAAAGGGGAATGGCTTTGGTTTTAAAGACAGGAAAGTTCAAATCTTTCATAGGAAGATTGCAAAAATCTGATAATGATGGGAACTGGGATGGTGAGACACTCCAGTGCTAGGTATGGTTATGCATGAGAGAGAAAGATTGTTCCACCTGCTATGAGCGGACGACGTTTTTGACAGAACACGGACTCCCTTTCAGAAGGGGAGCCTCGATTTCGGGCGGACCCCTACCTCACGTTGGGTTTTTATAATGGAAATTCACATTTTGGAAAACATAGAATTATTTCATAAAAGAACCGAGACCTAAGTCTCGATGAATATTGTAGGAATTGCCACCTGGCTCAGCTCAACCGGGAAATTTATAATGTAGCTGAACCGGATGAACGGCTGCTACACTATCCAGAGATCTAGGTCCGGACAAGTCCCTTATGTCGTGTCTAATTAAAATAAATATGGCCAATGTTCATAGACGGTATTTTGTAATTCTAAAGTCAATTTTATTGCATCAAATAAACATACAGCGCACATACAGGTATAGTAAAAATAAAAGTAAAGTGGTAAATAACTAAATGGCTTACAACCCAATCGAATAAAAATAAAAACTCTCAACCTCACTTTTACAATCGCCTAAAATACACGATTTATCTAAAAATTACAATCGCCTAAAATACACGAGTAATTCTATTAATACATCAAAAATAAAAATAAAAAGCTGCAAAACAAAAGGGGTTAGCACAATTTACGACACGTCACAAATAGGACTCACATAGGACGGAATGAGATTTTAAGGATTTGGGAACATGCATTGAAGGGGGATAATTGGGTCGGCTCGGCTAGCCGGCCCCATTAGACCTAGAAAACATTTTGAAACGTCCCTGTATTTTGGTTTTATGAGAAAAATCATTTTGAAAATATTTTTCCGGTTTAATTTAATTTAACATGTGAGGTGGGTCGGTTTTCGGGAGAGTTGGGTCTCCGTCGTGGTATTGTTCTAAATGCAATTTCACTGGAAATTAAATCTAAGGTAGTGAATGCACATAACAAAATTCATTTTTAGTGATATTCTGGTTTTTCTGAAATTTTAGGGATTTTTAGAAATTTTTAGGGATTATTCTGGAAATTCTACAATTGGACGAGCATTACAGTCGTGGGACTGTAACTATGGTCATACGACTGTAATTACAGTCGTGCGACTGTAAATCGTTTCAACTTCAGAATTTCGCCAAAATTTATTCAAAATAAAACTGAAAGAAAACAATCTGGAAACCAAGAAGACTGTTCATCAACTCAAGAACAGTCGTGCGGCTGTTCTTGATTTCCAGAAACAGAAAACGCAGGAAATAAATAAAAATGCACAAAAACACACAAATTCACCCAGAAAGCATGAGAAATAGAGGGAATGAAGAGTGTTCACCTTTTTGGCGCTTATCCACCGTAGGAATGACCCCTGGCATCGCACAAATCCACTCAAATTTGCACTTTTTCCTCTTGAGGCAAGGTTGTGAAGTTATGTCCAAATTCTCCAAAATGCTTGGGATTCTCAGAGTTTCTAGTCTAAATTTTAATTTATTGAGGGAGTAAGATTATCAACCTATTGATTTCTAATAGATTTTAATCCTAATATTTGAGAATTAAAAGAAAAGAGCTTGAGGTTTTGTGTTTTCTTTTCCTTGCCTTTTTCTCTCTTTTTTCTTTCTAAATTCTCTCTCTTTGCCACCAAAAATCAGAAATGTCCAAGTCTCCTCCTTTTCTTTCCTCTCTCTTCTTTTATTTTCTGCTCTTTCTTCACCAAAATCTGGGCATTAATTTCCCCATCTTTTCCCTTCTCTTTTCTTATGTTATGGGTATGGTATTCTGCACTTGCTAAGATCGTACAGTCATACGACTGTAATTTTTTAATTATAGTCGCACGACGGTAAGTAACAGTCATGTGACACCAGTAATTTTTTTTAAGGACGGAAAATTCTAGCGCTTACAGCTGCCCCTTGCGTGATCAAATTCATCACCCGATCTTGGTCTGGAATAGTTGATGTGAATTTGAGAACGCGACTCAAAGTATCGCAAACACAAGAAAGAACCCACTGCTAAAATAAGCCGATACCAGGTCTAGGTTACTCGAGGCGAAGTTGGGGAAGAAAGAAGACGATACGGGGTCTAGGTTACCCGTGGCGAAGCTGAGGAATGCAGATAGGCCGATACCGGGTCTAGGTTACCCGAGGCGAAGTAAGGTGAAAGGCGGATTGGCTGATACCAGGTCTAGGTTACCCGAGGCGATGCTGGAGATGAAATAAGCCGATACCGAGTCTAGATTACCCGAGGTAAAACTGATGATGAAATTAGCCGATACCGGGTCTAGGTTACCCGAGGCGAAGTTTGCTGGGGATTTGAAGATGGAGCCGATCTGGGTCGATACCGAGTTTATATTACCCGAGGCGGATCTGCTGGAGAACTTGAGATTGAAGCCGATCTGGACCACCAAGTTTACATTACTCAAGGCAGATCTGCTGGAGATTTGAAGATGAAGCCGATCTGGGCCGATACCTGGTTTACATTACCCGAGGCGGATTTGTTGGAGATTTGAAGATGAAGCCGATCTGGGCCGATACCAGGTTTACATTACCCAAGGCGGATCTGCTGGAGATATGGGACTGAGGATGATGAATTCCTGCATTTGAAATGGCAAGTCTTCATTCCTTGATTGAGAGATTATGAACAAAAATTTTTGCCCCTTCGATCAAGAATGAAGACTAGCTGGGGATAAATGGTTCATGTATGCTATGCATGCATGCATAATGATGTATATGCACATGTATGCACTTCTGGCTATTTGATATTTTCTCTTTCTACTGGGGAGAGGTATGTTATGCCCCTGGCTGACTTTGTTTTCTTTGTATGATTATTGTCGGAGTAGTGAGACGACCGCTGGGGATGCATGGCACTGCTGGGGAAATGATTGAAATACTCTTTATGGAGATTCTGCTTGGGAATAGTGTGGAGAATCCTGCTGGAGAATAATGTAAAGACTCCTGCGGGGAATTGCTGGGGAAATTCTAACTTCATGCCCCTAGGGAGTTTATGAACCTGTAGGTGCTCTAAATTTTGCCTGGGTTGCCCAATGTGGGTTTTTAGCCCAGTGAGCTGCTTTAACTTTTTCTTGAGGTGCCTTTTCGGTTTTCACCTCAGCGAGCTCTTTTTGTTTTTAAGAAGAATCGATTAAAAGGGCGCCGTGACCACTTGTCCCACCATATTTCTGGTCCTGATGTGCTACTTGGAGCAATAGTGTGCTCCCATTTCTTGTTAGAAGCCATTGACAGTAGGAGAGATGATTTTGCATAAGGTTGATCTTCTCGACAGTTAAGTCCTTGGATAATCCCTGTTGCTCTTTTAGGAAGATGAATTGGACTTTGGAGGACAATAAAAGATTTCAAATTGCATGTATTTAGTACATTTTCATTTAAATAACGTGATGAATTTAACTAGTTGAATGCAAAGCACTTTCTTTAAATGGATGTTTAGGCAAGATAACTTTGTTTATGCATCTATCATAACCATGCAAACATATTTAAACAAACATTTCACTTTATTGATGAAATCAAAATGGGTACATTTGAAATGATTGATTCCCAAATGGTACATATTCCACACAGAGCCAGAATCCGTCATCGGTCGTCCTTTTCAGATTTTCCGACTGATCATTTTCTCTCGTGTCTTAATTTTTGCCTAGACTGCTCTTTTC
The DNA here is from genome assembly GCA_039660915.1 of Euphorbia tirucalli. Lineage (NCBI taxonomy): Eukaryota > Viridiplantae > Streptophyta > Magnoliopsida > Malpighiales > Euphorbiaceae > Euphorbia > Euphorbia tirucalli. The sequence goes on along the minus strand of CM077639.1, from coordinate 53,387,690 downwards.
GAGTTTTGAGCCTAGCAGACCTTTTTTTTAATACATGATAAAGCTTTAGCCGGTCTTGATTGATGGGGTTTGTGAACTCATTTCCATTCATATCCATAATACTGACACCACCTTTCGATAGCACTTTCTTCACAATATAGGGCCCTTCCCAGTTGGGTTTGAACTTCCCCCTGACGTCGACATTCAAGGACCTTAACTATTTTAGAACCAATTCTCATGCTTTCAATTGCCGTTTGGAGTACTTCACATTTCGGTTATAAGATCTGGCCATTCTGCATTGGTACATCTGTAAATGATCCTATGCTTTTAGTCACCTTTCATCTAGCGCTGCCAACTGCTCGTATCTAGCCCGAACCCATTCAGTCTCTGGTAACTGAGCTTCCAGGGCAACTCTGAGTGATTTGAGCTCTATTTCTATTGGCAACACTGCTTCCATACCATATACCAAGGCATAAGGAGTTTCTCCTGTTGGTGTTCAGACACTGGTTCTGTAACCCCAAAGAGCATATAGTAGCTTATCAGCCTAATCTCTGTGGGCGGTTACTATCTTTGACAAGATCTTCTTTATCTCCTTATTAGCTACGTCAATCGCTCCATTAGCTTGCGGTCTGTATGGAGAAGATTTATAATACTCAATGCCATGTTCTGCAAGTAGCTCAGCTGTTGCCCCTTGGAATTGCACTCCATTGTCAGTCACTATGTGACGGAGAATCCCATACCGGGTAAAGATGTTCTTTCAGATGAACTTGACCATCTGCTTGGTTGTTACATTAGCAAAGGATTCTGCTTCCACCCTTTTGGAAAAGTAATCAACTGCCACGACTATAAACCTGTGCCCATTAGATGCATCTGGATGAATTTCACCAATCATATCGATCCCCCATGCTGAAAATGGCCAAGGGGTCACCAGGTTCTGTAATTCGAGTGGTGGAAGATGACTGATATCCGTATATATCTGACACTTGTGACACCTATTCACTTTTCTTATGCAATCTGCTTGCATAGTCATCCAGAAGTACCCTTGTCTCATTATCTTCCTGGCCATAGCTAGTCCATTCATATGCGGCCCACAGGAACCTGCATGTACCTGCTGCATCACTGTTTCTGCTTCTTGCTCTGTCAGACATCTTAGGAGAACTCCATTTGCTGTTCTTTTGTATAGTTTATCTTCAAAGATTTTGAATTGACTGGCTAGCTTTCTTAATGACATCTTATCAGCAGCACTGGCTCCCTCTGGGTATTTTCCTTCCTTTGCATACTGGTAGATATCAAAGAACCATGGCTTTTCTTCAGCTGTCAACTCCATTACTTCATGCACTTCAAAGCAAGGATGCCTGGAAGTAGCTATAGCTAGTGGTTGCACTTGAGTTTCTTTCGGGTTTTCCCACATAGAGGATAAAGTTGCTAGTGCATCAGCCATCTTATTTTCATCCCTAGGGACATGGCTGAATTGACATTGGCTGAATAATTCTTTCCTGAACTGTAGCAGCACTAAGTAAGGTCGTAAGGCTTCTTCTTTCAGCTCCCATTCGCCTTGAGCTTGCTTGATCACCAAAAGTGAATCTCTAATGATCAAGACATCATTTACCCCTAATGTTAATAGAGCTTCCATCCCAAATAGGCATGCTTCATATTCTACCCCATTATTGGTTATGGGAAAATTCAACCTCTTTGATAAGGGAATGATCTCACCATCCGGCATTGCTATAAGCACCCCAATTCCAGCACCCTTTCTGTTCACGGCACCATCGAAGCACATAACCCATATTTTTACTTCAACCATAGCTAACTGTTCATCTGGGAACTCCAAATTTTCTGTGCAATCTGATTCCAGAGGTTGATTTGCTAGAAATTTCGCTATGGCTCACCCTTTGATGGTCTTTTTTGGTGATGTACTGAATGTCAAATTTAGATAAGAGTAACAGCCACCTAGATAAATTTTCGACTAGCACTGGTGCTTCATACAGATACTTCATTGGATCCACATTAGCCACAGCTTGTATCTTGTAGGAGTGGAAGTAATGGCGTAACTTCTTGGTCAGCCAGATCATCGCCACACATGTCTTCTCCACCAGTGTGTATTTAGTTTCATACTCTAGCAATTTCTTGGTGAGGTAGTAGATAGGGTATTCCTTCCGGCCATCTTGCTCTTGTGCCAACATTGCCCCTATGGAAGATTCTTCGACCATCAGGTACAAAATCAGAGGCTTCCCTGGAATTGGTGGACTTAGGACTGGTGGCTTTACCAGATAAGCTTTGATCTTCTCGAATGCTAGCTGACATATGTCATCCCACACAATCGGCTGATCTTTCCTTAGTAACTTGAAAATCGGCTCGCAAGTGGAAGTCAACTGTGCAATGAAGCGACTGACATATTGCAAGGAACCAAGGAATGATCGGACTTCTTTTTCCGTTTTTGGGGCTGGCATATCTTGGATGGCTTTGATTTTATCTGGGTCCATTTCTATTCCCCTCTAGCTGAATACATGGCCCAACAGTTTCCCTGATGTGACCCCGAATACGCACTTCTTGGGGTAAAGTTGCAAGTTGTACTCTCCAATACGTGTAAGAATCTATCCAGGATAACAGGATGTTCCTCCTGGTTGCTGATTTAACAAGCATATCATCGACATACACTTCGACTTCTTTATGGATCATATCATGCAATAGAGTTGTGACAGCCTTTTGATAAGTGGCTCCAGCATTCTTTAGTCTGAAGGGCATTACTCTGTAGCAGAAAGTACCCCATTCTGTGATGAACGATGTCTTCACTTTATCGATCACATCCATCAGGATCTGGTTGTACACTGAAAAGCCATCCATGAAGGAATACATTGCTGCTTTCATTGTACTATCGACCAGGACATCAATGTGAGGTAGTGGGAAATTATCCTTTGGGCATGCCTTATTCAAATCCCGGTAGTCAACACATACTCGGACCCTTCCATCCTTCTTGGGTACTGGAACGATATTAGTAGCCATTTTGTGTATTCTTCCACTTCAAGAAACTTGGCGTCTATTTGCTTAGCCACTTCCTCTTTCACCAATGTAGCCCACTCTAGCCTCAGTCTTCTCAACTTCTGCTTTACTAGCCTGAACCTGGGATCTGTTGGAATCTTGTGCACTGCTATCTCTGTGTCTACACCTGGCATGTCTTCATATGATTAGGCGAAAGCTTTAACATGTTTTTCTAATATTCTTATCAATTCTCTCTCGTCCTCGGGTTTTAGCTCATGTGAAATGAATACCATTTAAGGATTTTCATCTGTACTTATGTTGATTTCATGCAATGCAGTGTCATATATGATAAATATGCTTGATGGTAATTTAAATGCATGCACAGAATTATCAGGATAAAATCACACAAGTAAGCAAACTGGGACTTCATTGCATTAAACTTATCATAAAGTACATCGTTTACACTGAAAAAGGAAGAAGTAGATACAACAAAATCATTTTCATCCTCCACAGGCGGAGGGCCTTGTTCTTCTTCAGCTTCTGTCTTCATCTTCAGAGCACTATCCAGGACTACAGCTTCTCCTACTTCTTTCTCAGTCACCTGCACCTTAGCTTTTTCCATGATCTTGCCTATCTCGGCAACCACAGAGTCCAGGTTCACCTTGGTCATCAGCTCTTCGCCAAACCCTTCTTTGGACTTCCCAAATGCCTTGCTTAAGGCAGAAGTCAATGCACCTGAGATTACCTCTGCAGCTTCATCACAGGCTTTCTTTTCATCTTTTTCCTCGACCACCTTTACTGCTTCCACTATCTCTTTGGATGGCTCACCTTGCAGAACATCAAATTCAACAGCTACCTTTTCTATCACCACTAGGGCCACTGGTTCCTCCTGACTTTTCTCAAAATCAACAACATCAGCAAAAATTTCAAAGCCAGGATATTCAACATTTCCAACCCTTATTGGTTCAGCCTAGCCCTTGTATAGCCCTTCTCCCGCTTTTAGGAATGGCTTATCATAACCTTGCCATTCTTGCCCCTTTTCAGGTTCTTCTGCTCAGATGTCTCCTCTGTATAGCCAAGGCCGAACTGTTTTGGCTTCCCCTAGTCGTCTTAAACTCTGGTACCCCTTGCAAGTTGATCCTAAGTCCCATGCCTAGGACAAAATTCTGCTTGTACAAATACCGGGATAGCCACTCCGGCATATAATTTTCATAAAGGACCATGGGAGCGTCCATAGCTTCTTCCTCCCCGATCACTATGACTTGAAACCCACCAAAAGGGACCACTCCTTCGTTCACAACATCAATCATCGATTGGGCATTTGCCTCAATAGTCACTCTCTCGCCTTTTATCGAGAACTTGATTTTTTGATGCAATATGGAAGGGACACCTCCTAGAGGGTGGAACCATGGCCTTCCTAGCAATAGAGAGAAGGTGATCAGAATATCTATCATTGTAAAAACAACCATGGATTTGATGGGCCCAACCTCTACTTCAGTTTCAAAGGTCCCTATCACTGTTCTCTTAGAGTCGTCGTATGCCCGAATTACTGTTGAGGACTTCTTCAGCACATCTTCATTCATACCCAGAAATGGTAGCATTTTCAGTGGACATATATTCAATGTCGAGCCGTCATCCACCATAACACATGGCATCACCTTATCCATTACATAGGCTCTAATGTAAAGAGCCTTGTTGTGAGCCTTTCCTTCACCAGGTAGATCTTTTCCGAGAAAATGATATCAGGGGCCCCAGAATGAACTTTATCCAACAGATAACACATAGCCTCTGGCGAATCTATAGGGGAGACTTCAATCTCTGACAATTTCTTCACTAAGGCAGCCCTATGCTCCTTAGAAGTCAGAAGCAAATGCCACAGGGTAGCTTGTGCAGGAGTCTTCTTTAACTGGGAAATGACTAGGTCCTCTTTCTCAACCCCCTCTGGTGCTGATGTACTACTCGATCCAGTCATCGGGGCTTTGTCCTTCACTTGGTCTGCCGGTTGATACATTCTGCCACTTCGGGTCACATGCTGTACCTCCTGTACTTCCAGCTTCTCAATGGCTGGGAGCTTAACTTTCTCCTCTCCGCCAAACTCTTCATACTCGTCTTCTGAATCAAGATCATTCAAGCTTATTGGCTTGATCTCCTTCCGCTCCTCCTTTTTCCCACATGCTAGTTTTACTTCGGCTTCCCCTACTGCCACAGCCTAAATTGTAGGGTTTGAATGAAGAACTTGGGCAAAGATAAAATTTACTGGCAGCCCTGAATGTACCATGTTGACCCGCTTCTCAAATGCTAGTAGCGGGTTGGTCTTCGTGCTGGGCTTGGCTGGCTTTTGCAGCTTCCCTTCATCTATCAACTTCTGAATGGCATCTCTCAGCTTGTAACAATTGTTAGTTCGATGGCTAGTAACAACATGATATGTGCATAAATTGTCTTTATCTGCTTCAGAAGGCCTTTCAAATGGCCTCAGCGATTGTAGCAACCCATCATTTCTGCATTTAGCAAATATCATCACCAAATGAGAGAGTCCAAGGTGATATGCCCTGATTTCTTGGATTCCTACTCTGATTGCCTTATTGCTGGGTCACTGTAGCAACTTCCACTTGCTTCACTTCTGGGGTCTGCCCCCCTTTGCTGCCAGAACTTGAGCCAGAGCCACTGCCAGACCCAGCTGCAGCAGTTGATCTATATCCAGAACTGTACCCCGACCTTCTACCGCCCTTATGACTGGCTGTCTTCTCTTCTTCATCTCGTTCGATTTTCATTGCCGTACTATAGACTTCACTGAGCTTGTTAAAGGGATGAAATTTCATATTATTTTTGAAGAAGTCTTTGCTGCCATCTATCAACTTTTGTATAAGCTCATCTTCATCTGGTCGGTTCTTCAAAAGAATCATCTTATTCATCCACCACTAGTAGTACTCGTCGAAAGGCTAGTTGGGTTTCTGCTTAATCCACTCTAAGTCGTACAGCTTTACCTGAATTTTGGTGTTGAAGCTGTAATACTTAATGAAAGCTGCTGACAAAATCTCCCAATCTGACTGTTCCTCCTCTGTCAGAGAATTGTACCAGCTTAGTGCTCCTCCCTCTAGTGTGGTGGGGAAAAGATTAATCAATTGCTGCTTAGTGGTGCCCGCTGTCAGCATGACCCGGGCATACAGATTCATATAGGCCTCTGGTGAGCCCATACCTTTGTAAGAGGGAACTTTCGGCACTTGGAAGCCGATGGGAGAAGTCTCGATGCCCCTACTGATCATGGCATCAATGTTCACCCCTTTCTTGGATTCTGTACTGACATTGGCCCCTTTCTTCAACTGGACCACTACCTCATCCAGCTCAAAACATTTTGCCTTCATTCTCTTCTCCATGGCTACCTCTATTTCTTGCAGCTTCTCAAGACTGGCTAAAGTGTCACCACCCTGTTGGGATGACTCGGCTTCCTTTTCTTTCCTGGCTCTACTACCACGGATATCACCAGCTTCTTTTACTATTGCCTGCATTTCTTCCTTCAACATATCACGAAAGTCTTGTGATCTGAAGAAATCCTTTAGAGCATTGATGGGGCCCGAACGGACTCACAAACAAAGGCAGTGTACCTCGTCGTTCAAGTAATAAAATCTGGCCTAAAGTCCAGGTATCGATCCCACAAGGAATTTAAACTCCGATAATCACTAAATTACTAAGAGTCTTTACGTGTCTAAGCGGAACTAAATTTAAGTTTGATTATATTAACAACTATATTAGTCTACTCCTAGTTGATCTATCCCAGCTTACTTTGCTCTTGAATTTGGAATATCAATTGGCGGTTTTACCGACCTATGAAGACTGATGGGGATGGCTTAATTAATCAACTACAAAAGACGAAGTTAACTCAATAATTAACCCTTAATTATATTCCTCCAATTAAATCAACCTAGCGTATCTAGATCTTTTAGGTCCTTAGCCGGTTTTCCTTGTTTAGAGGCGGTCTAATTCTTAAAGCTCAGAAAATAGGGGCACGTATGTTCCACAGTGTCGTCAATACTAATGGTTGCCTAGGTGTCAATCTAGGTAATGCCACAAATATGAACTTAATAGATTAAGATCTTATGAGACTAGATTATCACTAAAGGGATTGCATAAAGAATAGGAATAAAGATTGAAATTAACTTGCATTCAACTGTATTAATCAAGAAAGATGTAACAGATTCAATGTTTTCAACCAAACAAAATCGATTGCGGAATCAAAAGCTAGCTAAATCGAATTACAAAAGACAAAAAGAAAAACTTATGCCCTTCTTGATCCAATTAACCGGATGCCGACGGTGTGAAGATGCTTGGAGGTGTACCTCTATTAACGAACCCGAGCCGAAACTAAGAACGTTGCAAAAGGGGAAGGTTCAATGCAAAGCAATCTACCAATCGATGGTTCCAAGATTCAAAGAAAACAAAAAGGTCAAGCTAAACCCTAGCTACAAGTTTTTGCTCTACCTCTACAAGTTGGGAAAAAGATCCTCTAAAACAAAGAAAATAACCTATTTATACGGCTAGGTTAAAACCACAGAAAAGAAAAGCTGAAATTAGGGCAACAGCAGATTTTCGGGCCTCGGCACGCCGTGCTGGTGGAGTCGGCACGCCGTGCTATGGAGAGTTGGGATCGGCACGCCACGCTGATTGGAATGGCACGCCGTCGTGCTGCTTCTCTGGAACTCTTGGCACGCTGGTTGGCTTGGCACGCCGTGCTGCCATTGTGGCACGCCGTGCCATTCTGATTTTCAGCACTTCAAGCCCTTCTTTGCCGCCGCTGCTCCAACTTCCGATCCGGGTCCTAATGCCTGTCCAAAACAAACACAAAGGGACATAACCGCACCACAACCACGGACCATAAAACACGAAAAAACACGAGGAATACTAAAAATATAAGAAATCAAACCAAAACATAAAAATCACAAAATACGAAAAAAAACCAATCAAACATTCACATAAATGATTCTAAAAACTACCACTCAAACCACGAAATTGGCTAAAAGATAAGGTCGAAACCGACCTTATCAACCACCCCACACTTAAATTCTTGCTTGTCCTCAAGCAAACAAAACATCTCCAACTCCCGAAAACAATGAAGCAAAATTAAAGATCAAATAATCGATTTTTACAAAATCACAAACCACAACCTCAATTTTATCCACAAGTCAAGCATACTCAATCAATAAGGCTGTCACAAAGAATTTAACATTTAACCCCAATCTCATGCACACAAAGTAACTCAATTAACTATCAGAATATGATTTGCATCACTAAAATAGTACACTCCTAAGTCACTTCCCAATCAATCACATAGATAAAGATCAATAGGACTTTAGAATTCACACAATTTTCTTGGGGAGGAAAACAAAATTATCACGATGCATTGATCGATTCCATTTGATTGACTTTATAACTTTCGACCTTACTTGAGATGTCACTTAGCTTTTCCGAACAGATAACAAAGATGGAGCAAACACAATGCACCCGACTTACTCAACTAAGCACATTCAATCAAGCGGCTACTAGCACTATTCATAACTTCACCTTGTAAGTGAAGCCAGCGGAATAAATTTCCATTTTTCATTCTTGACTTTTTGTCAATGTTCATTAAGTATAGATAATTAGTTTCCCTTACCCCAAGGTTAATCAAAATAAAACACACAATTTGCCTATTTCATCTCTTTACTCATGCTCAATCAAAAAGAAGCTTCTTAGAGAGTATATGTCTAAAAGCGATGCATCTCAACCCCAAAGTCTATATTATTCCAAAGGTGACAATCAAATGGGGCCTCATGTTGCATTCAATGTAAACATCCCTATTAACAAGCATACTTAACCTAGAAAGATGCAAAATAAGAGGTTATGTGGTTATGGTTTTTTTTTTTTTTTTTTTTTTTTTAAAGTAAAACATTGCTTATGAGGAGTTGGATCATTAAGTTGCAAGTGACAAACAAAAAACAAATATTATCAAGCCAAAAACAACCAGAAATAACTCCACACAAAACATGCAAAAACTAAGATAAGCATACAAAACAAACAACAAATAGTGCAATGTAAAAAGAAATAAAAGAGAGAGGGAAAATCCCTTGACCCACCCCACACTTAAATGGCACTTACTTCCGAAAGTGCAAAGGAAGAAAGAGCAAAATAAAGCGGGAAAGGAAAAGGGTTACCTCACATATCGGGGCCGGGAGGAGGCGGCGGCGGATACGGCCAACCTTGATCAGCACAAAAACGAGTGGCAAATGCCTCGATATTGGCCATCCGCTGCCCAAGCATAACCTGATGGACGGTTAAGTTTTCCAGTTGTTCAACGATGCCATCTAACCGTCCTTCAACCCGCGCCATAAAATCCACGCCGACCGAGACATTATCCGCATCCTCCTCGGCGGCCTCTGCTTCCTCATAAGCTTCCTCCTCCTCGACCTCCATGGGAGCCTTTCCTTTACGCGAACCTCCCGCGCTCGAGGTACCTGCAGCCGTCACATTCGGGGCACAAGACAAAATGCCCTTCGAAAGCTTCTTGGGAAGAATGCTATCGAGGTGCCTATAACAAGTATTAGAATGAAAGAAACAGGCAATACAAGTGACGATGTGCCCTAACCCTAGTTCAGACTTGGACCTATTGTGGTGAAGGTAAAGGGCCTCCATGACAAAAAAACCCAAGTGCACCTTAACATTATTGTGCACATGCCACAAGAGTAACAGCTCAAAGGCATTGACCCGATTACTTTCAGTTTTCCCAGAAAAATTAAAGCATACAAACTTATGCAGCAGTTGCAAAATGGGGTCCTGGATTTGGGAAGTCTTGGCAAACCGGGGTTTGTATACCCCAGTGCCTATCAAACGCCAAAATTGCTTGGCATCCATATCTTCGGGCCATGTATAACTAGTTCCTTCTATGCCTATGCAATCCCGAAGACCATCAATGTCTAGGGAGTGTGCAACCCCAAAGAGTCGAAAGGTGATGCTCCTAAGGCCTGTATTAGGGTCAGTCTTGAAACTCAATGTGGAGTAGAACTCGAGGTTCAACTCCCTAAAAACAGGTACGCTAGTTTTTACAAACGAATACCAACCTATACTATGCAGTTTAGCACATAAAGCATCAGACCGGTCTTGCACACTCAAAAATCCCCAATCGAAGATTCGGTAGGGGGTGCTTTCAAGAGGAAATAAAGTTTTATAACGCTTACCTTCCTCGTCCGAGAGCAGAGGAAAAGGACACTTATACTTAGTTGAAAGGCTCGTCAAAGGAGCCATTTGCGGCTCGGAAGGAAGGTTGGCGCGTGGCTCCGATTCCGGTGACGGATCCAAAGGCGGTCGGGAAGAACCATGTCTCTTAACGGGAACAGATTTTCTCTTCATTCTACAATTGCACATCCAAAAAAAACAAAACTCAACAACAAAAGAAAGCAAACCCACAGACAACCTAAGTGCAGAAATTCAATTCACTAAAAGAAAACATAACAAAAGAAAGACCCTATTAAGCAAGTAACCAAGCAAAAATCAAAACCAGAAAAAGAAGAACAAAGTTTAGATTCATACCTTGGTGTAGGGAAAATGAAGCACAAGCAGAAATCTAGGTCAAAAGGGGAGTGGAGGAGAAGGGGAAAAGAGAGAAAAATTGAGAAGGGAAGAGGAATAAAAGGGAGAGAGAGAAAATGAGGGGGAGGTTTAGAGAGAGAAGTGATGAGAGAGAGAGAGAGAGAGAGAAAAATCAGAGAGAGAGATCGATGAAGAAGAGGAAGAGGATGAATAGGGGCGTGAAGAAGAGAAGGGGGAAAAAGGGGGTTTAAATAGAGAGGCGCAGTTTTCGACCTAGAAATTCAAATTTAAACGCTCGGCACGCCGTGCTAAGAATTCAGCACGGCGTGCTGAGCAGAGCAACGAAAACATACCTGGAAACAGAACGCCCGCACGCCGGCGTGCCGATTTGGCACGACGTGCCGTCTTGAAAATCCAAAGTTCGGCACGACGTGCTAAATTATGGAACGGCGTGCTGATGTGCTCTCCTTGATGCCTCTTTGAAACAGAATGACGGCACGCCGGCGTGCCGATTTGGCACGGCGTGCCGCCTTGAAAAATCTTAATTGGCACGGAGAGCTCTGGGTCCGGCACGGCGTGCAGATTTCGCTTGCACGCGATTTTGAAACAGAAGCGTGGCACGATGGCGTGCACATTGGCACGGCGTGCCGATTTGCGGCACGGCGTGCTGAGCAGAATTCTGCCAATCCTTGCCTTGTTCCACACTTTGATCATGACTCTTGGCTAACTTGCTTAATACCCTATTCCTACACACAAAAACACACAAAAACATAATAATACAAACACAATTAATGTACAAGTGAGGCACACGTACCTCATTGCTATGTTTATAGTCGGAATAGCTCGACTTTCTCGCTTCTCTTGTGTTCATGGGTCTCTCAAGAGCATCACTTGCCTTTGCTCTTGTGCCCCCGTGAAATATTTCTTGAGGTGATGACCATTTACCTTTTGGATGCCCTCCGGAGTAAGTATCTCAATCATGCCCGAAGGGTAGACTTTGTGAATGGTAAACGGTCCTGTCCAACGACTCTTCAATTTTCCGGGAAAAAACCTCAACCTTGAGTTGTACAAGAGTACCGCTTCTCCCTCCTCGAAGCTCTTTTCCTGGATCCGTTGATCGTGCCACCTCTTGGTCTTTTCTTTATAAATTTTGGCGTTCTCGTAGGCCGAGAGGCGTAATTCTTCAAGTTCGAAGAGTTGACGAAGCCGGAGCTCTCCCGCTGCTTTCATATCAAAGTTCAAGAATTTTAAGGCACAAAACGCCTTGTGCTCTAGCTCAACGGGAAGATGGCATGCTTTTCCAAACATAAGACGGTATGGTGACATTCCTATTGGTGTTTTGAATGCCGTCCGGTAAGCCCAAAGTGCATCGTTAAGCTTTAAACTCCAATCTTTCCTCGACATGCTGACCGTCTTTTCAAGGATTCTTTTCAGTTCCCTATTCGACACTTCCACTTGTCCGCTCGTTTGAGGGTGGTAAGGTGTGGCTACTTTGTGGGTAACGCCATATTTCTGCAAAAGGGAATCAAACTGCTTGTTACAAAAATGGGAGCCCCCATCACTAATGATAGCTCTAGGGGTCCCGAAACGAGTCAATATATTGCTTTTTAAGAACTTGATTACCACTTTTGCATCGTTCGTAGGCAATGCTACTGCTTCTACCCATTTTGACACGTATTCGACCGCCACCAAAATGAACTGATTCCCATTAGAGTTTGGGAATGGTCCCATGAAATCGATCCCCCATACGTCGAAGAGCTCACACACTAAAATTCCTTGTTGGAGCATCTCATTTTTTTGTGAAATATTTCCGGTCCTTTGGCACGCATCACAAGCTCGAACATAAGCCTCCACATCACTTCTCATTGTTGGCCAAAAGAATCCACAAGACAGAATTTTCCCCATGGTTCTATCCGGTCCAAAATGTCCTCCCGCCTCTCTATCATGGCACATTCGGATGATTGAGGTAACTTCCTCAAAAGGTACACATCTTCGAATAATACCATCTGCACACGACTTAAACAAGAAAGGATCATCCCAAAGGTAGTTTTTAGCATCATGAAAAAATTTTACCTTTTGGTTTCGTGTGAGATCAGGCGGAATGATGTTACCAACTTTATAGTTTGCAATATCGGCAAACCATGGTATGGAAGTAACCGCAAGGAGTTGTTCATCCGGGAATGCATCTTGGATCTCCGGTTCTTGCTTACTTTCACCTTCTTGCGGCAGCCTTGACAAGTGATCAGCTACCACATTTTCTACTCCCTTCTTATCTCGGATTTCGATATCGAACTCTTGCAGCAGTAAGATCCATCTTATAAGATGAGGTTTTGCATCCTGTTTAGACATCAAATACTTGAGTGCAGCATGGTCAGTAAACACGATTACTTTTGACAAAACCAAATAGGACCGGAATTTATCAAAGGCAAACACAATAGCTAGTAATTCCTTCTCCGTTACAGAATAGTTCATTTGAGCATCATTCAACGTTCTACTAGCATAATAAATTGGGCGGAGGATTTTATCCACCCGCTGACCTAAGCATGCACCTACTGCACCATCGGATGCATCACACATAAGTTCGAAGGGAAGAGTCCAATTAGGGCCGATCATTATAGGTGCTTCAATCAATTTCTGTTTTAACAATTCAAAAGCATGCAAACATTTATCAGAGAATTCAAAAGAAACATCTTTTTGGAGTAACTCGGTTAGTGGTTTGGAGATTTTAGAAAAATCTTTTATAAATCTCCTATAAAATCCGGCATGGCCGAGAAAACTCCTCACAAGCTTAATTGAACTAGGGGGAGGTAACTTTGCAATAACCTCAATTTTAGCCGGGTCGACCTTAATCCCTTCCCCCGAGATCTTGTGTCCAAGCACAATACATTCCCTTACCATAAATTGGCACTTTTCCCAACTAAGGGCCAAGTTCGTGTCCTCGCACCGCTGCAATACCTTATCCAAATTTCCAAGACAAGTAGAGAAATTAGATCCATACACAGAGAAATCATCCATAAATACCTCCATGAAATCCTCAACCATGTCGGTAAATATGGCAAGCATACACCTTTGGAACGTGGCTGGTGCATTACATAAGCCAAATGGCATCCGTCTATATGCAAATGTCCCGAATGGGCATGTAAATGTGGTTTTCTCTTGGTCAAGAGGATCCACAGGGATTTGCATATACCCGGACAAGCCATCTAGCGTACAAAAGAAATCGTGACCCGCCATACGTTCCAAAATTTGGTCCAAGAACGGTAAAGGAAAATGGTCTTTCCGGGTGGCGTTGTTTAGTTTCCTATAATCAATGCACATACGCCAACCGGTGACCGTTCTAGATGGAATTGAATTACCTTTTTCATTCTCAATTACCGTCATACCGCCTTTCTTAGGCACACATTGGACTGGACTTACCCATTGACTGTCCGAGATTGGGAAAATTATGCCCGCATCGAGGAGTTTGATCACTTCTGCTTTAACAACCTCTTTCATGTTTGGGTTCAAGCGTCTTTGAGGTTGTACGCAGGGTTTTACCGCCTCTTCAAGGAATATCCGGTGGGTGCAAAATGCTGGGTTAATTCCTTTAATGTCATGGATCGTCCATCCAAAAGCTCCCTTATGCTTCCGTAACACCTCGATAAGTTTTTCTTCTTGCTCAACTGTCAATGAAGAAGAAATAACAACCGGTAAGTCATTGGGAGGATGTAAGAAAGCATATTTTAAATTCATGGGTAGAGTTTTGAGTTCCAAAGTAGGAGGCTTTTCTAGTGATGACTTTGGTGCTGGTTTGATCTCTCTTTCTAGCCTCTCAAACCTTTGTACCCATGCACAATGTTCTTCTTCTTCTGAGGCAGACGCCTCATCTTGTTCCGCCTCCAAGTTCAGACCTTCATCTAAAGGGTTCTCTAATTCACTGTAGAAAGTCTCACTCACACATTCATCAACCGGAGAGATAGAGGAAATAGCATAACAATTTTCATTATTCAGCGGATATTTCATTGAATTATAAACATTAAAGGTTACCTCCTCATCTTGCAACCGTAGAATAAGTTTACCTTCTTGCACATCGATCAAGGTCCTACCGGTTGCAAGGAATGGTCTCCCGAGCAAGATTGGGACTACCGTGTCCTCCTCCATGTCTAGTACCACAAAATCCACTGGAAAAATGAACTTGTCCACCTTGACTAACACGTCCTCTATTACACCTTGTGGCCTTGCTATAGATCGATCCGCTAATTGGAGTGTCATGTTTGTAGGTTTTGGATCCCCCAAACCAAGCTTCCTAAACATTGAAAGTGGCATCAAGTTGATGCTTGCTCCCAGATCACATAAGGCATTTGCAATTTTAAGATTCCCAATTTGACATGGAATCGTGAAGCTGCCTCGATCCTTTAGTTTAGGTGGAAGTCTGTTGCTTACAATCGCGGAACACTCTTCTGTTAGGGCCACCACTTCGTCATTCCCTAATCTCCTTTTTCCTGCAATTAGCTCCTTGAAAAATTTAGCATAGGTGGGCATCTCTTGAAGAGCTTCCACCAAAGGGATATTAAGTTCAAGCTTTTTAAAGATGTCAAGGAACTTAGAGTATTTCTGGTCCAATTTGTCCTTTCTCTCCTTCCTTGGATAAGGAAGTTTAGGAATGTAAGGACTAATAGGAACAGAAATATCTTCCTTTTGAGCATTAGAAGAAGTAGAGATGTTTTCGGGTTTAGAATGACTTACTTCTTCCGATTGATTACTTACTCTCATGGGTTGATCAACCCTTGGTTCTTCCGTTTGCCTCCCACTCCTTAGAGTAATTGCTTGGGCCGTCTCCCTTGGGTTTTGTCTTGGGTTCGGTTCCGTTGTACTAGGAAGGCTTCCTTGAGGCCGTTCTTGCAAGCTTCTAGCTATTTGAGCCAACTGGTTGGTGAGGTCCCTGTTCAAAGCTTCACTATTGGCCAAACGAGCTTCGTTAGTAGCCAGACGAGTTGATATGTCCTTAAGAAGGCTTAATACCGACTCATCTTGTTTAACATTATGAGCATTACTATTTTGACCAAATTGAGATTGAGGAGCCCTACCAAGCTCTTGATTACGAAAGTCTTGCAAAAAAATCATTAGAAGGTTTCAACACATTTTGATTGTTACCATAGGATAGATTCGGATGTTGAAATCTTCTTTGAAAGTTGTTATTATTTTGGAAAGCATTTTAAAGGGGTGGTTGATTATACCTTTGGTTACCTCCAACATAGCTTACCTCTTGGGCTGATGGATTGCCCATTCCACATTCTTGACCGGGATGGTCCCCTCCACAAGACACACACAGCACAGGTTGGTGTGTTGGGTTCAAACTCAGATGTGCCATCATAAGATCAACCTTCTTATTCAATTCTTCCACTGCTGTATCACGGCGTCCCATTTCTACAGCATGGACATCTCTTCGCGTTGGCACTTCTTGTTGCCACAAGGGGCTTTTCCTAGCTAGTTCCTCAATAAGTTCTTCCGCTTGCGTTGCGGTTTTATTGAAAATATCCCCACCTGCAGATGAGTCAATGATAGCACGGTGAGAAGGCGAAATCCCATGATAAAAAATACTTACTTGAGTGCACTTAGGAAGGTCATGGTGTGGGCAGTTTCTGAGTAGCCTTTGAAAGCGCCTCCATGCCTCCATCATGGATTCTGAACCAAATTGCCGGAAGGCTGTGATCTCATTCTTCAATTGGACTGTTTTAGACGGAGGAAAGTAATAAGCCAAAAATTCTTCCTCAAGCTGGTCCCATGACGTTACGGATCCCGCTCGAAGGGACTTGTACCATTCAACAGCTCCTCCGATTAAAGAAAATGGAAATAACTTCAATCGGATCACGTCTTGGGGAACTCCATTGAGTCTTACAGTATCAACCACCATTAGGAATCGATCAAGATGATCGTTCGGGTTTTCATTGCTAGCTCCACTAAATTGGCCGTTACTTTGCACCATTTGGATCATGTTCGTCTTGAGCTCGAAGTTGTTAGCAGTGATTGGTGGTAGAATAACACCAGCCCGGTTTCTAGGACGATGGGGTGCCATCATATCCGCCATGAGTCTATCATCTCCCACACCTGCCAACTGACGTTCTTGGCGGAGACGTTCCTGCTCCCGAACTTCAGCCTCAATCCTCGCCCTCATCTCGGCTTCGATTTCATTCCTCATTTGTCGCCTTTGTTCCTCGTCCATGGCTGCGGTTACTACTCTTTGGGATCTTCGAATATTCCTACACGTACGGTCAATTTCAGTATCCAGAGGTGATAATTCAGAACTTTGAGAACGAGTTTGCATAAGCTAGGAAACACTCACACAAACAGAAAATAAATTTTATACACAAATAATAAAACCAAAAACAGAATATGAACGGTATTAACAATGCTTAGATCAGAAAATAATCCTTTTATCTAATGTTATCGAAACAAGTTAAAGTTCCCCGGCAACGGCGCCAAAAACTTGATGGGGCCCGAACGGACTCACAAACAAAGGCAGTGTACCTCGTCGTTCAAGTAATAAAATCTGGCCTAAAGTCCAGGTATCGATCCCACAAGGAATTTAAACTCCGATAATCACTAAATTACTAAGAGTCTTTACGTGTCTAAGCGGAACTAAATTTAAGTTTGATTATATTAACAACTATATTAGTCTACTCCTAGTTGATCTATCCCAGCTTACTTTGCTCTTGAATTTGGAATATCAATTGGCGGTTTTACCGACCTATGAAGACTGATGGGGATGGCTTAATTAATCAACTACAAAAGACGAAGTTAACTCAACAATTAACCCTCAATTATATTCCTCCAATTAAATCAACCTAGCGTATCTAGATCTTTTAGGTCCTTAGCCGGTTTTCCTTGTTTAGAGGCGGTCTAATTCTTAAAGCTCAGAAAATAGGGGCACGTATGTTCCACAGTGTCGTCAATACTAATGGTTGCCTAGGTGTCAATCTAGGTAATGCCACAAATATGAACTTAATAGATTAAGATCTTATGAGACTAGATTATCACTAAAGGGATTGCATAAAGAAAAGGAATAAAGATTGAAATTAACTTGCATTCAACTGTATTAATCAAGAAAGATGTAACAGATTCAATGTTTTCAACCAAACAAAATCGATTGCGGAATCAAAAGCTAGCTAAATCGAATTACAAAAGACAAAAAGAAAAACTTATGCCCTTCTTGATCCAATTAACCGGATGCCGACGGTGTGAAGATGCTTGGAGGTGTACCTCTATTAACGAACCCGAGCCGAAACTAAGAACGTTGCAAAAGGGGAAGGTTCAATGCAAAGCAATCTACCAATCGATGGTTCCAAGATTCAAAGAAAACAAAAAGGTCAAGCTAAACCCTAGCTACAAGTTTTTGCTCTACCTCTACAAGTTGGGAAAAAGATCCTCTAAAACAAAGAAAATAACCTATTTATACGGCTAGGTTAAAACCACAGAAAAGAAAAGCTGAAATTAGGGCAACAGCAGATTTTCGGGCCTCGGCACGCCGTGCTGGTGGAGTCGGCCCGCCGTGCTATGGAGAGTTGGGATCGGCACGCCACGCTGATTGGAATGGCACGCCGTCGTGCTGCTTCTCTGGAACTCTTGGCACGCTGGTTGGCTTGGCACGCCGTGCTACCATTGTGGCACGCCGTGCCATTCTGATTTTCAGCACTTCAAGCCCTTCTTTGCCGCCGCTGCTCCAACTTCCGATCCGGGTCCTAATGCCTGTCCAAAACAAACACAAAGGGACATAACCGCACCACAACCACGGACCATAAAACACGAAAAAACACGAGGAATACTAAAAATATAAGAAATCAAACCAAAACATAAAAATCACAAAATACGAAAAAAAACCAATCAAACATTCACATAAATGATTCTAAAAACTACCACTCAAACCACGAAATTGGCTAAAAGATAAGGTCGAAACCGACCTTATCAAGCATCAGCTAGGCTTGGTGTCGGGTTTGCCATTTCCACTTCTTCCCCAGATTCTGAATCACTATCCCTTTAGACTGCTCTTTGTTCCCCAATGGCTCTTGAAACCTGAGTTCTCGTTCTAGGACTCTCCAGTGTGTTCTGCTAGGCATCATACGGGAGGTATTAAGGACATGAATGATTGGCATGGCATCATATGAGAGCAAGGCATTAAGAGTGCTTATGATGAATGAATGGAGTGAGATTATATATGAAATGATGGTATGAATGGTCTCTTTTTATTCTTTTTCTTCTTCTTAGGACATTCCAAGAACACCCAATGCTTATGCAAAAATATCACGTGTGGACCGCCACACGGATAGAGATTCAGTGCCTTTGGGGCACCAAATGAATTAGTGAAATGGTCGCATGTGTGCCGACACACAGACAGAGTTTTGATGCTTTAAAGGTCTATGAGATGATATGAAATGGTCACATGGGACCGCCCCTTGGACAGAGTTCTGATGCTTTTGAGCGTATGATATGAAATGATGTTATGAGGGAGTCACATGTGACAGGGACACGGACAAAGGTTTGGAATTCGAGGAACATCTTTTATGATTTGGTAATGTTATGAACTTGTATGTGCACTAATTAGGCACTTGGGGAGTACCTTAAATGATATATTAATGTCATGAAATGGTTTGATATGGGCCATGGTATTATATGATGTTTATGATGAATGAACATGATGTCATGAAATGCATCGTGTAAATCGTCACATGAAAATGGGTCTAAGACCATTGGGGTTTCTATTGAATGGAATGGTTTAGTAAAATGGCCGAATGCAATCCGGTGCATCAGCAGAACACGGGTAATTTTGGATACCCGATATGTTATGAAATGAAATGGTTAGGATAGGTGTCCTTGAAATGCCCCTAATTTAATTCAATTGATATGTCATGAATGCTTATGACACACAATATGCAAATGGCTGCACAAAAACATGGGTTAGGATGCATGACATGCATAATGATGTTATGTATGCTATGTGAAAATAAAATGCAATCACACAAATACAATGTCATGGCTGAAAAAGAAATGGTTAGTGTGAATGTCACACAGATAATTAATGTTTTCACACGAAAATAAAATGCAAATGGCTGCATAAAAATGTGGGTTAGTATCACACAAAAAAGTTTTGTGAATGGTATGTCATGTGTATGGAAAATGGTGATTATGGTATGTCACGGGATGGCGAGAGGCGAATAACACATAGACACGAAACGAATTCTTCCAACCTTATTCCTCCAAACATGGTCGATCTCAAAAATTCTAACCGAGTCCTAGGTGGGGTTCTCTTCGATCATCAACCGGGGATGATGAAGGCACGATTTTATTTTATTCACACGATTTATTTTGGTATCCTAGGGGAATCCAACTAAGGTTGCCTATATGAGTTCGGTCCAAGTCGGGTTAAAATCAAGGCTCCCATAGCAAAATATACTCCTCACTTCTCCCCACTCAAGGGTCCGAACAAAGGGGTTCGTACGAGGCTATGGGTGGTGTTTCGTATCCGTGCCCCCAAGACCAAGAGGAACTTAGGTGACGCTTCAACAATTCACTGGGCTAAAGCGGGATACTTATCCTAATGCAAGCATGTCTAACTAAGAATGCAAAATAAAATACCAATCAAGAATCATCCACATTATTTTAATTAGACACTTTTCAGGGCTTGTCAAATTCTTTTAAGTTTTTAAGAAAAATTCTTTAAGAAATCCCCAGCAGAGTCGCCATGGTGAGAGGATGATGTTTTTGATGGAACGCGAACTCCCTTTCGGAAAGGGCGCCTCGATTTCGGGCAGACCCCTCCCTCGTGTAAGGTTTTTATAATGGAAATTTGCGTTTTGGAAAACATAGAATTATTTCATAAAAGAACTGAGACCTAAGTCTTGATGAATATTGTAGGAGTCGCTACCCGGCTCAGCTCAACCGGGAAATTTATAATGTAGCTGAACCGGATGAACGGCTGCTACACTATCCAGAGATCTAGGTCCGGATGAGTTCCTTATGTCTTGTCTAATTGAAATAAATATGGCCAATGTTCATAGATGGTATTTTGTAATTCTAAAGTCAATTTTATTGCATTAAATAAACATACAGTGCACATACAGGTATAGTAAAAATAAAAGTAAAGTGGTAAATAACTAAATGGCTTACAACCCAATCGAATAAAAATAAAAACTCTCAACCTCACTTTTACAATCGCCTAAAATACACGATTTAACTAAAAATTACAATCACCTAAAATACATGAGTAATTCTATTAATACATCAAAAATAAAAATAAAAAGCTGCAAAACAAAAGGGGTTAGCACAATTTACGACACGTCACAAATTGGACTCACATAGGACGGAATGGGATTTTAAGAATTTAGGAACATGCATTGAAAGGGGATAATCGGGTCGGCTCGGCTAGCCGGCCCGATTAGACCTGGAAAACATTTTGAAACATCCCTGTATTTTGGTTTTGTGAGAAAAATCATTTTGAAAATATTTTTTCGGTTTAATTTAATTTAACATGTGAGGTGGGTCGGTTTTTGGGAGAGTCGGGTCTCCATCGTGGTATTGTTCTAAATGCAATTTCACTGGAAATTAAATCTAAGGTAGTGAATGCACACAACAAAATTCATTTTTGGTGATTTTCTGTTTTTTCTGAATTTTTAGGGATTTTTAGAAATTTTTTGGGATTATTCTGGAAATTCTGCAATCGGACGAGCATTACAGTCGTGCGATTGTAACTACAGTCGTACGATTGTAATTACAGTCGTTCGAATGTAAATCGTTCGAACTTCAAAATTTCACCAAAATTTATTCAAAATAAAACTGAAAGAAAACAATCTGGAAACCAAGAACACTCGTACGACTGTTCATCAACTCAAGAACAGTCGTACGGCTGTTCTTGATTTCCAGAAATAGAAAACGCAGGAAATAAATAAAAATGCACAAAAACACACCAATTCACCCAGAAAGCATGAGAAATAGAGGGAATGAAGAGTGTTCACCTTTTTGGCGCTTATCCGCCGTAGGAATGACCCCTGGCGTCGCACCAATCCACTCAAATTTGCACTTTTTCCTCTTAAGTCAAGCTTGTGAAGTTATGTCCAAATTCTCCAAAATGCTTGGGATTCTTAGAGTTTCTCATCCGAATTTTAATTTGCTTAGGGATTTAGATTATCAACCTATTGATTTCTAATAGATTTTAATCCTAATATTTGAGAAATAAAAGAAAAAGAAGAGGAAAAGAGCTTGAGGTTTTGTGTTTTCTTTTCCTTGCCTTTTTCTCTCTTTTCTCTCTCTAAATTCTCTCTCTTTGCCACCAGAAATCAGAAATGTCCAAGTCTCCTCCTTTTCTTTCCTCTCTCCTTTCTTATTTTCTGCTCTTTCTTCACCAAAATCCGGGCATTAATTGCCCCATCTTTTCCCCTCTCTTTTCTTATGTCATGGGTATGGTGTTCTGCACCTGCTCCGATCGTACCGTCGTACGACTATACTTTTTTAATTATAGTCACAAGACTGTAACGACAGTCGCATTACTGTAAGTTACATTCTTGTGACACCAGCGATTTTTTTAAAATTTTTTTAAAGATGGAAAATTCCCGCGCTTACACCTGTACTGATCCCTTTTTTTTGTGAAGGACCACACCTAAGCCATAGCCACCTGTTGGTTTTCCTGTTGTATTTAGATTCATGCATGTCATGCGTGTTTAATATGCTTTTTGCATGAACAATGCATGCAAAATGTCATGTACACATGAATGTCACATGAACAGGATAATATATGCACTACAACCAAAAACTGCTTCAGCATTTTACCACAAGATGGGTGATGAAAATGATGAAAGCCATATTTGGATCCCCCATGGGTTGGAGATTTTGGTGAGTTCGGAATTTTAGTTTTTAGGATTTTGGCATGAGGTACTTCCTTGGGTAATGAATTAGCCTTGAGGCTTCATTTCGGAGTCTGATTTTGAGTTTCAATAATAGCTTTTGGCTTGGAACAGCTCGGGTGTTATGTGTGCTATTCAAATTAAAACTTTGGAGCAAGGCCGATAGCATCTTAAAAGGATTATTGATTTGGATCGGCAGATGACTCGGCGGAGGTGGTGCCATCGTGTCACTTATTTATCTCACAAGCTCACCTTTTAAGAGAGAGTTCGGTCAGAGCCAGATTCACTTTTAGGTTCCCTGCAGTATTCATACTGATGTCATGCATTTTGATATTATGTGTGTTGGACATGTCGTTTCAGATGATCAAATGCATGCATAATGCCATGTACATGCAATCACCACGCAAGTAAGAAGATAATGAAATGCATTGCATTCAAAATGATTTCAGTACACCTTACAAACAAAATGAGTCCCCTATAAGAAGGAAGCCTATAAGGGTATTGATTTCATGGCATCTGATTATTCCCTGACTAGTCACTGTTTCGGCTTCAGTGCCATTGCCCCACTCTCTTCAAACCAGACCTTGCAGTTCTTGATCATATTCTTCTCTCCGGGAAGTTTGAGGAATTTCCTCGGTGGTCTTCCTGATTGCCCCTAGTTGCTTATCAGAGGTGGATGGCACCCTCAACTTTCCTTCATCGATTAGCTTCTGGATCCTCCTTCATAGAGTGACACATTCATTGGTCCGGTGGCCTGCCATCACATGATAGCTGCAGTAGTTACCCTTTTGTTCTGGTGTTGGCACCACATATGGTCTGACACTCTGCAACAGACCCATCTTTCTGCATATGGCGAATAGCCTTTTCACTAAGCAAGGCCTAGAGGATGTGATTGTCCCACTATCTTCAGGAGGTGAACTCTATGTACATTGCGAAACAGGGTCAGCATTGGCACTGGTGTCAGGTGGCCCTTCCAATTCTTCTTCATTGGTCAACCCCAGTACGTCCAAGTCCTGGTGAGAGGGCCTTCTGAGGTGTCGAGAGGCGCATGCGTGGAAGTTACCAAATAGGGAATGATGTATGCATGAATATGCAATGCAACGTGTACGTGTGTGGATGGTGTTGTACATGTGATGTCATGTAATGCCATGTCATGCTATATTATTCGGAACCAACAAAGTGTATGCAAAGTCAAGAAGGGAAACGTGCGGATGCTATGAATGCTGTTGGGGATGATGCATGCTAAAGAAAAGTATGGCGTATAAATATACACCACATGGATAAAATGACACACAGGGGTGTCCACGAGTCGAAGTAAGTAGTACTTGCAAAGGGAGTTGGAATAGGACACATAACTATGCACCCTGGGGAATGAAATGACACACAGGGTGTCCACGGATCGAAGCAAGTAGTACTTGCGAAGAGATTTGAGATAGGGTGCATAATTATGCCCCTGGGGAAAATGACACACTAGGGTGTCCACGGGTCGAAGCAAGACATTGCTTGCAAAGGAAATAAGATAGGGTGCATAAATATGCCCTTGGGGAAAATGACACACTGAGGTGCCCACGGGGTCGAAGCAAGACATTGCTTGCAAGGAAATTGTATGCTATAGATGCGTGGATATGCATGTTGTATGGGCGAGTTTTAGTGCTCAAAGAGCACCTTGGGTATCCATGGATGGAATAGGATAAGGTGAAATGGTGTGCTCAGCACGCGGATAGTGTTTTGGTGCTCGGGGAGCACCTAAACAGCTTTTATGCAACGACATGATATGAGATGGTGTGGCAGACACATAAATAGCGTTTCGGTGTTCAGGGAGCACCTAAACAGCTTGATGTATGAATGAGATGTGACTTAGTCATGGTTGAATGATGCCAGACGGGTGGAAACTAGAATGAAAAATGACTTTGTTCTTTTATTTATTTTGGATGTTCTGCGGATGCCCCAATGCTATTGAAAAGGCAATGCAAACAGACCACGTGTGATCCGGCACACGGGCAGGGGTTTGTTGCCTTTGGGGCACCTAGTGGGTGTCATGAAATAGTCACGTGTGGCCGATACACCGACAGAGTTCTACTGCCTTTGAAGCGTCTGATAGATGTCATGGAATGGTCAAATGTGTTCCAGCACACAGACAAAGTTCTGATGCTTTTGATGCATCTAATATGGAATGATGTTATAGACAAGTCACGTGTGACTTGAGACACGGACAAAAGTTTGGCATTCATGGAACACCTTGCATGATTTGGTAATGTCATGAAATGCCCCTAGATGCGTAGTAACTGGACACTCGTGGAGTACCCTTAATGATTTTATAACGTTATGAGCAATCTGATATGGATCACGACATACAAGCAAAACCTAGGTATCCTTGTGACACCAATGATGGATGGATGAGATGTTGTGCAATGTTTTTCATGTGAGTACCCACACGAAAATAGTTCTAGGACCGTTAGTGAATGTTAAATCGCAGCGGAATGGCCGAGTGCAACCCGAGGCACGGGTAAAACACAGGTGGCTTTGGGACACCTGTTATGAAATGAAATGGTCATGATGGAGCATACTTGGAACATCCTTTATTAGGTGTAATGGAATGAAATGGTGTGAATGCACATGTCACACAAAATGCAGGTGGCTGCAAAAAAATGTGGTCAGGATGCATGACATACAGAATGATGTCATGCATGCAAGGAATGAATGCATATGTCATCCAAAGTGTGGTTGGTTGCAGAAAGATGTGATTAGGATGCATGACATATGGGATGATGTCGTGCATGCAATGAACGAATGCATGTGTCACACAAATAAAACATCGTGGCTACAAAAAGACGTGGTTAGCACATATGACACACAGGATGACGTTTTGCAGGCTTTGTGGGAATTTCAACACATAATGTTCATATGGCATGTGATCAAAATATCATGGCTGCACAAAGACATGGTTAGCATCGATGTCTTGAAAATGATTGTGTAAAGGCATGATTAGAATGACACAAAGATGAAAGTGTACATCGGATGCTTCATGAATGACAGCAATAATGGGTGTGAGTTCTTTATTCCAGATGTTTCAAGAGTGCCCAATGTTATGCAAAAGAAGATGCAAAGGGTCGTGTGTGAACCGATGCATGAACGGAGGTTTGGTGCTTTCGAGGCACCTAATAGAGGTTATGAAATAGTCGCGTGTGTGCCGGCACACAGACAAAGTTTTGATGCTTTTTAAGGCAAGATGAGATGGTATGAAATGGTCTCGTGGAATTCGTTCCCCAGATAGAGGTCTGATGCTTTTGGAGCATCCGATATGAAGTGATGTTGTAAATAGGTCACGTGTATGCTGAGACACAGATAGAGGTTCGGCGTTCATGGAACACCTTGCATGAGTTAATAATGTTATGATATGCCTTTATATGTGTACTAATCCGGCACCTGGGGAGCACCTCAAATGATTTCACAAGGTTATGAAATGGTTCGATATGAACCATAATGCACAAACAGGACTCGGCGTCACCGGGACACCTATGATGAATGAACGTGATGTCATGTGATGGCATCATGTGAATTGTCGCATGGAAGCAAATCTAGGACCATTGTGGTTTACTATTGAATGATATGATATTTTGTGAAATGGTCGAGTGCAATCCGGTGCACGGGCGGAAATCGAGTAGTTTTGGGGTACTCGACATGTCATGGAATGAAATGATCGTGAAGGGCATGCTTGAAACATCCTTTGATTAGGTGGGACAATATGATATGGATGCGTATGTCATATGAAAATACAAATGGCTGCACAAAAATATGGTTAAGATGCATGACCCGCAGACCAATGCCGTGTATGCTTCGTGGAAAGGTCACACGCAAGATGTAAATGGCACACGAATAAAATGTCATGGCTGCACGAAAATGTGATTAGTGTCATGCATATGTTGGTGTTCAAAAATGGCTGCATAAAGAATGTGGCTAGTGTCAATGTCCTATAAATGCCGATGTCTTAGAAATGATTATACAAAGACATGATCAGAATGACATATAGATGCTTGCATGCATTTGATGCTTCGTGAGTGAAAATGATAACGAATGTGACTTTTTGTTTCGGATGTTCTAAGAATGCCCAATGTCATGCAAAAGAGAATGCAAAAGAAATCTTACGTGAGCCGATAAACATATGAAGATTCGGTGCTTTCGGGGCTCCTAACGGGTGTCGTGAAATGGTCACGTGCGCGCTATCACATGGACAAAGGTTCAACGCTTTGTGGGTCACAATGAAATGGCATGAAATGGTCACATGGAAGCCATTCCACTGACAGAGTTCTGATGCTTTTGGGGCATCTAACATGAAGTGATGTTGCAAACAAGTCGCATGTAAAAAGAGACACAGACAAAGGTTTGGCATTCATGGAACGCCTTGCATGGCTTGGTAATGATATGATATGATCCTATGTATGTAATAATCTGGGCACTCATGGAGCAACTCAAATGAATTATTAATGTCATGAAACAATTCCGATGTGGATTGCGACACACAAGAAATTTTTCAACGTAACCGTAATGCCAACGACAAACAAATGTGATGTTATGTCATGTTGTCATGTGACTGCCACACAACACGGACCTACAATCGTTGTGATCTCCTAGTGAATGGCATCGTATAGTGGAATGGCCGAGTGCGAATCGGTGCACAGGCAAACTACGGGTAGTTTTGGGTACCCGACATAATATGAGATGAAACGATCATGGTTGGCATTCTCAGAACATCCCTTACAAGATGGAAAGAATTGAAATGACATGGATGTAAATGTCGCACAAAATGCAAGTGGCTGTAGAAAAATGTGGTTAGGATGCGTGACACCCAGGATGATGTCATGTATGTTTTGGAAATGTTGACACACAAGATGAATATATGTATGGCATGCGAACAAAATCTCGTGGCTGCATAAAAACGTGGTTAGCATAGATGTGACACATATGCATACGTGTTAAAGATGGCTGCACGAAGACGTGATTAGTACGAATGACATACATACGCATATGTGTAAAAAGAAAGGCTGTATGAAGACGTGGTTAAAAATGACACCTGGATGATTATGCATGTTGGATGCTTCATGGAAAGGTAAAAAGAAAATCACCACGGAACAAACGTTAGCACACGCCAAAATGTGCTCTCCCTTCCAACCTTATTTCTCCTTTCGATTGGTCTCGCATTCTTCCTAGGTGTTGGGTCTCTTTGGCATCAACAGGGAAACCAAAGGTGCACACTCAATTGTTCAATTTTAGATTTATGTTTTGGTAATCCTAGGGGAAATTACTAAGCCATTATATGTGGGCCAAAGTCAAACCAAGGGTCGTACAGGCTCCCATAGCAAATAAACACTTCCCCACCGTAGAACACGATATAAGGTCATGCGGGGCTATAAGTGGTTTACCCCGTTGGGTGTCTCCAATCCTGTCTATAGAGGTAGTCCACCTTCTTGGGTAAACCGGGGCTAATCAGTGTATTTGAGGGGTTCGAGAAGAAGAAAATGTCATGATATGCAAGGGTATGAATAAATATGGTATTTATAAATCAATAAATGAATATAAGCGAGGTATATTTCAATAGTTGCCTAAGTTCCTTAATTTTTTATGAAAAACTTTTTAAGAAGTAGGATAATCCCCAGCGGAGTCGCCACTGTGAGCGAACGACCTTTTTTTTTTAAAAAAAAAAAAGAAGCGGAATGGGGGTTTTCGAAAAACGCATTTTTGTGATGTTTTGGGAAAACCTGGTTTTGTTTATCTTGAATTAGGGAAAATTGTTTATTTGTTTTTGAAATCCGTTTTGTAGAAAACTTTTTCCCCGTTTTATTACTTAAAGACCTCGAAACCTAAATTTTGATATCAGTGACAGAGTCGCCACTCGGATCAGCTCATCCGGGAAATTCCGGTATAGCTTCCTACCGAGCATAGACTACTATACCTAATCTAGAAATTCAAGGTTCGGGCAACTTATCTACTTAACCTCGAGCTTGTATTCACTTGTCATTTATAAAGCCATATTTATTCAATTTATTATCTTCTCTACCCGATTAAATTTGTTTTATTAACCCGTACTCAAGCAAAAATGCAGAAAATAAATTGGAGGAAATTAAATCATCCATACAAATATACAAAAGAATAACAGAGACCGCTTATACAACCAAATTGAATAAAAAGGAGAAAACTCTCGTCCTCACTTTTACAATTGCCTAGGATACACGAAGATCTAAAAATACAATCGCCTAGTTTACACGGAATAGTCTATTAATTATAGGAAAAATAATAAAAAAGAAGATAAATGCTGCAAAAAAGAAGATAAATGCTGCAAAATAGAGGGTCTAGCGAAAGCCGGAGCAAAAATCGAAAAAAATCGGGCATGCACCCTAAACCCTAGAAATCACCCGGGAGACCTATCCAGGGGTTTCGGATCGCAGATTGCTCGGTTTTCAGGATGTTTAAGACACTCCAGGCAACAATCCGGTCGCTTTCGAGCGCAATTCAAGTCCGTCTACTCCAAAGGTAACATATGAATTCTCATAACAAAGGTCGGGAAAACCCGTGCTCACACCCGCGCGTCAGCGCTGCTGTCCGGAGACAACAGTGCTGCCGCAGCAGCTCAAAATTTGGGCTGATTGGATTTGCAAATTGCGATTCCAATCTTGGCCAAAATAACAAATATTTTTTTAATTCATCCAATAAATAAAAAAACTTGGAGAAAAATAATTAAAACCCCAAAACACGAATTAGGGTTCCAAACAAAATAAAATTAAAAACCAATTTCAATAAAATTAAATCAAATACCAAGAATCCTAAAACCAATCACTCTATTAATCAGAACATGAACCTATGCTCTGATACCACTGTAGGGAATCGTCACGGGAAAAATTAAACGCGAGGTGGAATACCGATTAAAGTTTTCCTCGATTCCAAAGCCCAAGATATATGTAGATCAATAGAATGAAATCAAGAACGAAGAAAATAAATTTTCTCACCTTAACTGTCTCTTCTAGAGACTGCTGCAAAAACCCAAACGTTTTCCTCCACAATCCGATACACGAACGACTCTCGAACGGGACTCGTGCTAGCGAATAGATTGAACGAAAACCAAGAGAAAATCCAAAAGGGGGCTGCTGTAATTTTCTTATTGTGGCTGAAATTCTCTATTAGGGTTAGGGAGAATTAGACTAAGGCTTCCTATATATACTCCTTTATTATATATATACTCCTTAGCCTACTAGGATTTTAATTAAAACTATAGATTATTTAATTTGATTTAATTGATTTACCTTATATCATTAGGATTAAATAAAACCATAGTATAAAATCCTAATTAATACAATTAAATACAATTTCATCAAATTAAAATAACCCAAAGTTAAATTAAAAGTCACCCTTAATAAATACAACTTTTGTATTTTTAATTTCGACCAAGGAAATATTATTTAATTTAATTAATTATTTACTACATGTAATTAATTAATCAAATAAAATAAATTTCTCCTTTTATAATTGAATTAATTATGACATAACCTAATGTCAATAACTCAATTAATTTGATTTCCGTTCCAATTCTGATTTGTCAATGTTCGATCATTCTATGTGTACGATCCTGTGGGTCCGTTTTTATGTTGGCAGTGAGCCCAAGGCCCACAGACTGTAAGTGGGTTCTAGCAAACCGTTATAGCTCCCAATTAAGATAGAGACTTGCAGTCTAATGTGAAACATGACTCGGTAGTGATCTTGTATATCCCTTGCCAACTGACATCGATATATAAGCAAGAGGCATGGCCCTGTCATCCTCTTATATGCTTATTTATCTCTTGATACTGAGTGGACTAAACCTAACAAATAAGTATCCCAACTTGTTTGGGTATAACCATACACTTGTCAGTCCCGCTCATCAAGTGGCCAGTGATGTCATCTCAAGGGACGCTGAGTGGCAATTCCGTCAGCTTCACTATCAACATCAACATTTTCACTGGCCCACCCAACATACCCATACTTGGCACTCTGTTACGGGCCCGTTAGGCGTATATCAAAGTGTATGAGATCCCATGTTATGTTACAATGAACATCAGGTCTAACGATAATAACAAGACATACCCAAGAAACACCTATGACGATTGAACCATGTGGTGTCTCGTCGCGGATCGATCCAGTACCATGTAACCCAACATGTACCCATATCATTGACTGATAGTCCATGTCCAATGGCCGATAAGACGCCGCCATCCAGTCAAGGATATGCTAGTCTTTGGTTCTATTCATTCCCATGATTAGAATAGACTAGGGATATCTTTATGATTATAACTTTAACTCTATTAAAAGGTCTCATAATCCAATGGACTACATTGGTTCACTTTAGTATGGTTATAATCATTGGATACTCTATTTACAAATAGAACAAGATATGAATGAATATATTCATGCCTTTTTTTCAACACAAAATGTATAATACAAAATATCCAAATATAAAGTATAATACAATACAAGAACCAATTCCATTTGGACTAGGGCACTCCAGCTTTACAGACATCCATTAAATAATGAAATTGTTGAATGCTTGTTATTGCTACTAGGACCTAATTGACAATGTTTTCAGCTTCTCACACCAAGAACTCTGCCCCTTGTATGAAAAGTTCAGTGCCATCCTGAACATCCTGTGCCACAGGGATCAACATTGCAATTCGTGAGTTCACCTCCGGTAATACTCCTTCGTTGGCGAGTTTGTTCGGGCTCCCCAATACTAAATTGGAAGCTCTACTCTCCACTGAATCTTCCTCTCCTAGTCTCAACTTGGAATTCGTACTAGAATGGTGTATCAACACTTTTAGGGACCATATTGGCTGGCCTAGCATGGTTAGCCTACTACTGGTGAGCTGATACTTCTGTGATGCTGGCAACGAGGTTGCCTCCTTTAGGACTGTTTCCCTTATTCCATAAATGGCTACCGGAGCATCTTCGGCTCCGTTTGCACTCACTAAGACCCTAATTAATCTGCATACTTCCAAGACGAAAGGTTCCCTCTGAGTTGGCCGCCATCTTATGTTGCTCTAGGTAATTCCTTTCATTGGCTTGTGTACATTCTGGGGTCCAAATAAGTTTCTCACTTCTACTTTAAACTATGTTGCATATCTAGCTATTGGAGAAGTTGTTAATTCTTAAAATTTCGATAGGAAATTTTAAGACATATCACACGAATGACTTCAAGGAAAGAGGCTTCTCGATAGACTCTTAGTTGACATGTCCGCTAATGAATGGGCTGCTTGGTTAGCTTGCATAATCGATGATTAGATTAGATGGGTCTATCCCTAGTGGAAGATTACCCATGTGGTTGTGGAGATGTGGGCTTTGTTGGGATTTTTCACCGGAAATCAGCCGATAAAAGCGGAAGAACACGATGATTTCCTCAAATCCGTGCCCAGGAGCAATTGAGATGGAAATTGGAAAAACAAAAATTTAATAGAAAGAGATAAATCTCTTACCAGGAATATCTCTTTCAAGAGATGGATGCAGACTGCAGGAATCAAAATAGAAATCCTCCTTGTTCACGTACACGAATGCCTAACGAACACCCTCCATGATAGCATCGGAAAACACAAATCTTTTGAGAGGAAGAAGGAGGGATTTCGGCCACCAAGAGTGATTCTCCTCTTGGCCAAAAATCCTAGGGGTATTAAACCCTAGGTGGCCGAAATTCACCAGTGAATTTCAGCCCAAGCTAGCTCCTCCATTCAGGCCCAAACATATTTTAATTAATCTGGTTTAGATTAATTTCAAGCCCAACTTTAATTTACCCATGTATTTAATATATTACACCAAGTAATATATTATTTACATTTAAATTAAAATTGGTTTGACCAATTAATTTAATCCATCAAATTAAAATTAGATCTTCACAAAATAAATTCATATGTAAACCTATTCATGGTC
The DNA here is from genome assembly GCA_039660915.1 of Euphorbia tirucalli. Lineage (NCBI taxonomy): Eukaryota > Viridiplantae > Streptophyta > Magnoliopsida > Malpighiales > Euphorbiaceae > Euphorbia > Euphorbia tirucalli. The sequence goes on along the minus strand of CM077639.1, from coordinate 53,355,363 downwards.
ATATCGTTTACCGTATCCATGATCTTACTGCCAAGTGCATGACACTGGTCATCGGGGATATGGATATGTCCATTGGATACTGTTGGGATTTTTCACCGGAAATCACCTGATAAAAGCGGAAGAACGCGGTGATTTCCTCAAATCCAGTCCCAGGAGCAATTGAAATGGAAATTGAAAAACTTTAAATTAAATAGAAAGAGATAAATTTTCTTACCAGAAAATCTCTTTCAAGAGATGGATGAAGACTGCAGAAACCAAAGTAGATTTCCTCCTCGTTTTCGTACACGAACGCCTAACGAATGCAACCCGTGCTAGCGTCGAAAAAACGAAACAATGGAAGAGAGGAGGCTATGGAAATTTCGGCTACTAGTGTGCTAGGGTTAGGGGGGCTGAAATTTTCACCCTAGGTTTTATACCTAGGGTGGCCAAATTCCCTTAGGGGAATTCAGGCCCAGCTTGGCTCCATTCCATTCTGTGCGGGCTTCCTTGTTTTAATTTGGGCCCAGTCTAATTTTAATTATTCTGGTTTAAATTAATTTCAAACCCAATTTTAATATACCCATGTATTTAATATATTACTCCAAGTAATATATTATTTACAATTAAATTAAAATTAGTTTGACAATTAATTTAATCCATCTAATTAAAATTAAATCTTCACAAAATAAAATCATATGTAAACCTATACATATGAATATTTCCCCCAGGAAATAATTTCATAATTAATCCAATTAATTATGAAGAGCCAATCGAACATATATTAATTTTATTATTAGGATCAATCCAATTGATCTTTATAATATAATTAATATACATACACCTCTCTTTCCATAGTGTATACTCCAAGTACACATGTGATTCCTTAAGTCTGCATTCAGTCGTTCTATGTGTACGATCCCGTGGGCCCATCTTTATGTTGGCAGCGGCCTTTGGCCCGCAGACTGCAGTTGGGCTCTAGCAAGCCACTACAGCCCCCAATTAAGATGGAGATGGCAATCTAACAGTTATCATAACCCTGTAGTTTAAACTTGTACATCCCATGTCATTGATATCGGTGTCCAACAAAAAGGCATGGATTGATCACCCTCTTTTGTGTCCGGACATTAACTTGATCCCGAATGCACTGAAGCTCACAAACAAGTTCCAACTTGTTTGGGTGTGGCCACACTCTTATCAGTCACATTCATCAAGAGGCCGGTGATATCTTCTCAGTGGGCGGGCTACTGAGTGACAAATCCCTTCTGCATATCCATAGTATTACCATGCTCAGTGACATACCCGAAAGTACCCATACTTGGCACCCTATTACAGGCCCTTTAGGCGTACCCCTAAGCATGTGACTTCACATGTAACACCATCATATGGTCAGGTCAAAGGATCCATACAAGTACTACATGAGAATCACTTGTGATACTATACCATGTGGATTACTCGTTTAGTGGATTTATCCAGTACCATGCTCCCAGGCATATACCCATTAACTCGGTTGACATTCCATGTCCAATGATCGGTAAGACACCGCCATACAACCAGGTTAATGATAGTCTCTAGTTCCATTCATTCCTATGACTGGAACAGACTACGGATCTATTTATGGTCATATCGTTTACCCTATCCATGGTCTTACTGCCAAGTGCATGACACTTGTCATCATGGATATAGATATGTCCATTGGATACTTCATTTATTATATTGCACAAGATAAATATAATAAATGAATTGATGCCTTTATTAATAACACAAATGAGTATAATACATAAATCCAATAAATGTATAATACAAATACAAGGACCAATGCCTCGGGACTAGGGCATTTCCAACAATCTCCCACTTGCACTAGTTCCAACTAGGCATGGGCCTAATCCCTATAGATCTAGTATGACCCTCGTGCTTGGGCTGAGCCAGCACCTTGGTCAATGGATCTGCAACATTATCCTTGGTGTCCACTTTGTGCAATGCAATGTCACCTCTCTCCGCGATCTCTCGTATGAGGTGAAACTTTCTGAGCATGTGCTTTGTGTTCTTGTGTGGCCGGGGCTCCTTAGCTTGTGCGACGGCCCCATTGTTGTCACAGAAGATATCGACTGGGTCCTGGATAGTTGGCACTACTCCCAACTCAGTGATAAACTTCTTCATCCACACAGCTTCCTTAGCTGCATCACACGCAGCGATGTACTCAGCTTCTGTTGTAGAGTCCACTATGGTTGGCTGCTTTGAGCTCCTCCAGCTTACAGCACCACCATTCAGCAAAAATACATACCCAGACTGTGACTGGTACTAGTCCTGGTTTGTCTGGAAGCTCGCATCAGTGTACCCAGTAACTGATAGCACTTCCTGACCACCATACACTAAGAAGCTATCCTTAGTCCGATTAAGGTACTTAATGATCGCCTTGACAGCTTTCCAGTGATCCTCCCCAGGATCCTGCTGGTATCGGCTTGTCATACTCAGTGCAAAGGCGACATCAGGTCTCGTACATAACATGGAGTACATAATTGATCCTATAGCCGAAGCATATGGAACCAATTTCATGTTCTCGCTGTCCTCCCTTGTTTTAGGACAGTTCTTCTTACTAAGTTTTAGCCCATGGCCCATTGGCAAGAAACCTCTCTTGGCCCGGTCCATGCTGAACCGTTTTAGAACTTTGTCAATGTACGAAGCCTGACTTAGGCCCAGAAGCCGATTTGATCTATCCCTGTAGATCTTGATCCCTAGGATCATCTCAGCCTCACCTAAGTCCTTTATTGCGAAGCACTTACTCAGCCACTGCTTTACCCCTTGCAGTGTGGGTATGTCGCTTCCAATGAGCAGGATGTCATCTACATAAAGTACCAAGAATGTGACAATGCTCCCACTAGTCCTCTTATACACACAAGGCTCATCTAGATTCTGTATGAAGCCATATTCCTTTATAGCCTCATTGAATCTTAGATTCCAACTACGGGACGCTTGCTTCAGTCCATAAATGGACCTTTGAAGTTTGCATACCCTTCCCGGATACTTAGGATCGACAAAACCCTCAAGTTGTGTCATGTACACATCCTCGAGTAGCTTTCCATTAAGGAAAGTGGTTTTGACATCCATCTGCCATACCTCATAGTCATACCATGCGGCTATGGCCAGTAGTATCCTGATGGATTTGAGCATGGCTACTAGTGAGAAAGTTTCATCATAGTCTATTCCATGGACTTGTCTGAAACCTTTTGCAACCAGACGCCCCTTGAAGGTGTTGTCAGCTTTTAGCTTATAGCACCACTTGCAACCTATTACCTTAGCACCCGGAGGTGGGTCAACCAAGTTCCAAACTTCATTATCGTACATAGATTGCATTTCTGCCTCCATGGCTTTAAGCCAATTTGCTGACTGTGGGCTAGCCATAGCCTCCTGGTAGGTTTTGGGCTCTTCCTCATCCCAAAAGAGAAGAGTTTGATCATCGGTGATGAGGAAACCATACCTCTCTGGCTCCCGACGATCCCTACCAGACCTTCTAGGTTCTTGTGTGGCCTGGGTCGGTGCTTCCACTTGTGGAAGCTCCACCTGGGCCTCCGAGTTATCCTCTTCAGGAGCTTATGGACCTTGAACTTCCCTGAGTTCAATATTGCTCCCACTATCTTTCTTGGAAAGGAACTCCTTTTCCAGAAAGACCCCCTTCCTTGCCACGAACACCTTGTTCTCGGGGGGTTGTAGAAGTAATACCCTTTGGTTTCCCTAGGGCACAAACAGGCATTTATCGGTTTTGGGCTCCAGCTTGCCACTAGTCAATTTCTTGACATGTGCTTCGTATCCCCAAATCCTTAGGAAAGACACATTGGGCTCCTTGCCCATCCATATCTGATATGGGGTCTTTTCCACTGCCTTAGTCGGAATATTGTTTAAGATGAGAGCTGCTGTCTCGAGGGCGTGTCCCCAGAAACTAATTGGGAGAGATGCTTGACTCATCATTGAGCGGACCATGTCCAACAAGGTCCTATTCCTCCGTTCGGACACCCCATTCCATTGCGGCGTTCCGGGAGGAGTGAGCTGTGGAACTATTCCATGCTCTTTCAAGTATAAGTCAAACTCTAGGCTCATATACTCACCGCCTCGGTCTGACCGAAGGGTTTTGATATTCCTGCCTAGCTGGTTCTGTACCTCGTTCCTAAATTCCTTGAACCTATCAAGGGTCTCATACTTGTGTTTCATCAAATAGACATAGCCATATCTGCTGAAATCATCCGTGAACGTGACGAAGTACAGATGCCCACCTCTGGTCGCTGCTCTCATAGGTCCACATACATCTGAATGTATTAGGTCCAATAAGCCAGTGGACCTTTCAGCCTTCTTGCTAAAAGGCGCCTTTGTCATCTTGCCTCGTAAACATGTATCAATTGACTCCAAGTCAAATGACCCTAGGACGCCCAGCGCCACTGGCAGCGGCAGCCACCACGCCTCCCGCCGCCGCACCCCGGGAGGCAGATATTTTTTTTTTAATTAAACAGAATTAAAAAAAAATCACCATCCATCAACACAAAGCAATTCACCAAGAATTCCAATAACATACAACAAAATTAAAATAACATAACCAATATGCAAATTTAAATTTCATTGTATAAAACATATGGGAAAAATCATAAAACCCATACCAAGAACCCCAATAAAATTATCCAATTTCAAAAATGGGATTCAACCAAAATTATCAATTTCCATGGATCAAAAGCCCGCTCTGATACCACTGTTGGGATTTTTCACCGGAAATCACCCGATAAAAGCGGAAGAACGCGGTGATTTCCTCAAATCCAGTCCCAGGAGCAATTGAAATGGAAATTGAAAAACTTTAAATTAAATAGAAAGAGATAAATTTTCTTACCAGAAAATCTCTTTCAAGAGATGGATGAAGACTGCAGAAACCAAAGTAGATTTCCTCCTCGTTTTTGTACACGAACGCCTAACGAATGCAACCCGTGCTAGCGTCGAAAAAACGAAACAATGGAAGAGAGGAGGCTATGGAAATTTCGGCTACTAGTGTGCTAGGGTTAGGGGGGCCGAAATTTTCACCCCAGGTTTTATACCTAGGGTGGCCAAATTCCCTTAGGGGAATTCAGGCCCAGCTTGGCTCCATTCCATTCTGTGTGGGCTTCCTTGTTTTAATTTGGGCCCAGTCTAATTTTAATTATTCTGGTTTAAATTAATTTCAAACCCAATTTTAATATACCCATGTATTTAATATATTACTTCAAGTAATATATTATTTACATTTAAATTAAAATTAGTTTGACAATTAATTTAATCCATCTAATTAAAATTAAATCTTCACAAAATAAAATCGTATGTAAACCTATACATATGAATATTTCCCCCAGGAAATAATTTCATAATTAATCCAATTAATTATGAAGAGCCAATCGAACATATATTAATTTTATTATTAGGATCAATCCAATTGATCTTTATAATATAATTAATATACATACACCTCTCTTTCCATAGTGTATACTCTAAGTACACATGTGATTCTTTAAGTCTGCATTCAGTCGTTCTATGGTACGATCCCGTGGGCCCATCTTTATGTTGGCAGCGGGCCTTTGGCCCGCAGACTGTAGTTGGGCTCTAGCAAGCCACTGCAGCCCCCAATTAAGATGGAGATGGCAGTCTAACTGTTATCATAACCCTGTAGTTTAAACTTGTATATCCCATATCATTGATATCGGTGTCTAACACAGAGGCATGGATTGATCACCCTCTTTTGTGTCCGGACATTAACTTGATCCCGAATGCACTGAAGCTCACAAACAAGTTCCAACTTGTTTGGGTGTGGCCACACTCTTATCAGTCACATTCATCAAGAGGCCGGTGATATCTTCTCAATGGGCTACTTAGTGACAAATCCCTTCTGCATATCTATAGTATTACCATGCTCAGTGACATACCCTGAAAGTACCCATACTTGGCACCCTATTACAGGCCCTTTAGGCGTACCCCTAAGCATGTGACTTCACATGTAACACCATCATATGGTCAGGTCAAAGGATCCATACAAGTACTACACGAGAATCACTTGTGATACTATACCATGTGGATTACTCGTTTAGTGGATCTATCCAGTACCATGCTCCCAGGCATGTACCCATTAACTCGATTGACATTCCATGTCGAATGACCGGTAAGACACCGCCATACAACCAGGTTAATGATAGTCTCTAGTTCCATTCATTCCCATGACTGGAACAGACTACGGATCTATTTATGGTCATATCGTTTACCCTATCCATGGTCTTACTGCCAAGTGCATGACACTTGTCATCATGGATATAGATATGTCCATTGGAAACTTCATTTAATATATTGCACAAGATAAATATAATAAATGAATTGATGCCTTTATTAATAACACAAATGAGTATAATACATAAATCCAATAAATGTATAATACAAATACAAGGACCAATGCCTCGGGACTAGGGCATTTCCAACAGATTCTTCATTTTATATATTGCACAAGATAAATATAATAAATGAATTAATGCCTTTATTAATAACACAAATAAGTATAATACATGAATCCAATGAATGTATGATACAAATACAAGGACCAATGCCTCGAGACTAGGGCATATCCAACAATCTCCCACTTGCACTAGTTCCAACTAGGCATGGGCTTAATCCCTATAGATCTAGTATGACCCTTGTGCTTAGGCTGGGCCAGCACCTTGGTCAAAGGATCTACGACATTATCCTCGGTGTCCACTCTGTGCAATGCAATGTCACCTCTCTCCGCGATCTCTCGTATGAGGTGAAACTTTCTGAGCACGTGCTTTGTGTTCTTGTGTGACCAGGGCTCCTTAGCTTGTGTAACGGCCCCATTGTTGTCACAGAAGATATCAACTGGGTCCTGGATAGTTGGCACTACTCCCAACTCAGTGATAAACTTTTCATCCACACAGCTTCCTTAGCCGCATCACATGTAATGATGTACTCAGCTTCTGTTGTAGAGTCCGCGATGGTTGGCTGCTTTAAGCTCCTCCAGCTTACAGCACCACCATTTAAAGAAAATACATACCCAGACTGTGACTGGTACTCATCTTGGTTAGTCTGGAAGCTTGCATCAGTGTACCCAGTAACTGATAGCACTTCCTGACCACTATACACTAAGAAGCTATCCTTAGTCCGGTTAAGGTACTTAAGGATTTTCTTGACAGCTTTCCAGTGATCCTCCCTGGGATCCTGCTGGTACCGGCTTGTCATACTCAGTGCAAAGGCGACATCAGGTCTCGTACATAACATGGAGTGCATAATTGATCCTATAGCTGAAGCATATGGAACAAATTTCATGTTCTCCCTGTCCTCCCTCGTCTTAGGATAGTGCTTCTTACTAAGTTTCAACCCATGGCCCATTGGCAAGAAACCTTTCTTGGCCCGGTCCATGCTGAACCTTTTCAGAACTTTGTCTATGTATGAGGCCTGACTTAGGCCCAAAAGCCGATTTGATCTATCCCTATAGATCCTAATCCCTAGGATCATCTCAGCTTCGCCCAAGTCCTTCATTGCGAAGCACTTACTTAGCCACTGCTTTACTCCTTGCATTGTAGGTATATCACTTCTAATGAGTAGGATGTCGTCCATATAAAGTACCAAAAACGTGACAATACTCCCACTTGTCCTCTTATACACACAAGGCTCATCTTGATTCTGTATGAAGCCATATTCCTTTATAGCCTCATTGAATCTAAGATTCCAACTTCGGGATGCTTGCTTTAGTCCATAAATGGACCTTTGAAGCTTGCATACCCTTCCCGGATACTCTGGATCAACAAAACCCTCAGGTTGTGTCATGTACACATCCTCGAGTAGCTTTCCATTAAGGAAAGCGGTTTTGACATCCATTTGCCAGACTTCATAGTCGTACCATGTGGCTATGGCTAGCAAGATCCTGATGGATTTGAGCATGGCTACTGGTGAGAAAGGCTTATCATAGTCTATTCCATGGACTTGTCTGAAACCTTTCGCAACCAAATACCCCTTGAAGGTATTATTGGCCTTTAGCTTATAGCACCACTTGCAACCTATTACCTTAGCACCCGGAGGTGGATCAACCAAGTTCCAAACGTGGTTATCGTACATAGATTGCATCTCTGCCTCCATGGCTTTAGGCCAATTCATAGACTTTGGGCTTGCTATAGCCTCCTGGTAGGTTTTGGGTTCTTCCTCATCCTAGATGAGAAGAGTTTGATCATCGGTGACGAGGAAACCATACCTCTCCGGTTCCCGACCATCCCTACTAGACCTTCTAGGTCCTTGTGCAGCCTGGGTCGGTGCTTCCTCCTGTGGAAGCTCAACCTGGGCCTCCGAGTTATCCCCTTCAGGAGCTTATGGACCTTGAACTTCCCTGAGTTCAACATTGCTCCCACTGTCTTTCTTGGAAAGGAACTCCTTTTCTAGAAAGACCCCCTTCCTTGCCACGAACACCTTGTTCTCGATGGGGTTGTAGAAGTAATACCCTTTGGTTTCCATAGGGTAGCCCACAAACAGGCATTTATCGGTTTTGGGCCCTAGCTTGCCACTAGTCAATTTCTTGACATGTGCTTTGCATCCCCAAATCCTTAGGAAAGACACATTGGGCTCCCTGCCCGTCCATATCTAATATGGGGTCTTTTTCACTGCCTTAGTCGGAGTATTATTTAAGATAAGAGCTGCTGTCTCGAGGGCGTCTCCCCAGAAACTAATTGGGAGAGAGGCTTGACTCATCATTGAGCGGACCATGTCCAACAGGGTCCTATTCCTCCGTTCGGACACCCCATTCCATTGTGGTGTTCCGGGAGGAGTGAGCTATGGAACTATTATATGCTCTCTCAAATATGAGTCAAACTCTAGGCTCATATACTCACCACCTCGATCTGACCGAAGGGTTTTGATGTTTCTGCCTAGTTGGTTCTGTACCTTGTTCCTAAATTCCTTGAACCTATCAAGGGTCTCAGGCTTGTGTTTCATCAGATAGACATAGCCATATCTACTGAAATTGTCCGTGAACATGACGAAGTACAGGTGTCCACCTCTGGTCGCTGTGCTCATGGGTCCACATACATCTGAATGTGTTAGGTCCAATAAGCCAGTGGCCCTTTCAGCCTTCTTGCTAAAAGCTACCTTAGTCATCTTGCCTCGTAAACATGATTCGCATGTATTAATTGACTCCAAGTCAAATGACCCTAAGACTCCAGCTTTGTGAAGCCTAGCTATGCGCTTCTCGTTTATGTGGTCGAGACGACAATGCCATAGGTAGACAGGATTAAGTTCATTGGGCTTAACCCTTTTTGTGTTTATGTTATAGACATGATTAAGTCCAGGATATACAGGCCATTATTTAATAGAGCATCTCCATAAAATAATCCCTCTCTAGATATGGAAATTCTACCATTAGAAATAGCAAAATAAAATCCAGAAATATCCAACATAGAAACTGAAATAATATTCCTGCACATAGCAAGTACAAAATGACATTGTTCTAAAATTAAAACCAATCCACTAGGCATCACAAGGTGGTATTCGTCGATCTCTATGGCAGCAACCCTTGCTCCATTTCCGACCCGCAAGTCCACCTCTTCCGACCCCAGTGACCTTCTGTTCTTAAGTCCCTGCACATTGCAACAAATGTGAGAACCACATCCAGTATCCAATACCCAGGATGTTGAAACAGTAAGGTTAATGTCTATAACATAAATACCTGAAGAGGACGCACCTTGGCCCCTTCTCTGCTCTCCCATCAGCTTGGGACACGATCTCTTCCAATGGCCTGCCTGTCTACACCCGAAACAGACATCCTCAGGACCTGCCTTCTGCTAGGCCTTGGGTTGGGCTTTGGCTTTCTTAGCCTTGGCCTTTTCCTTGGCCTTACCCTTGGCAACAGGAGGGTTCCCCTTGTTGACCAGCAACACCGGCGGAGTCTTTTTGATCGACTACTCAGTAAGCTTAAGCATCCCATGCAGCTCACTGACAGTGCGGTTCATCCCTTGCATGTTGTAGTTCAGGATGAACTGATCATAAGAATCCGGCAAAGATGCAAGGATTGTGTCCACCGCCAACTCCTAAGATATGGGCGATCCGAGACGGGCTAAAGTGTCCAAATAGCCCTTCATCTTGAGCACATATGCGCTCACAGATGTCCCAGCCCCCATCTTACAAGAGTGGAATACCTTGTTGGTCAGGTACCTTTCCTGACGAGCTTGCTCCTGAAACATCTCGCTTAGAGTTGTTATCATAGAAAAGGCTTGATGGTCCATAAACTGTTTTTGCAGTTCGAGGACCATACAGGCCAACATTAGGCATGTCACATCCCTATTATCCTTGACATGCACCTAGTATTCCTCCAGCTGGGTAGCCGGTGGATTACGTCCTTGAGGCGTAGCCGGTACAGGCCTCTCCAGCATATACTCTTTGGACTCCTATCATAGAACTATTCTCAAGTTTCTAGACCAGTCCAAAAATTTAGGATCGAAAAGCTTGTCCTTTTCAAGAATCGATCGCATTGATAAAGTGTTGTTATTTGCCATTTAGAGTTTCCACACAGAAAAACATTTAAGAGTGTTAATAAAGGACTTTACTTTGTTATTCCCATACATAATTAATAATGAATCAATTTATTAATTAAACCGAGTTGTTGGGCTCATGGGCCGAGGTCCATATTTCATTAAGATATAGCTAGACGAGGGTCTGGTACAACTATACCATAACTATTTAGGTAGGAACACCATCCAATCCCAACCTAGGGACTCTCGGTTTGATGGGCTTGTTGGCACTTACCCATCTGTGCTTAGGGCCAGGACAATCCTACTATCCATGCTAAGTCAAAACCTCCATTCAAGTGTTAGAGTATCCCATACCCTAACCCAATACAAAGTGATAATACTCCAGTGTATCCTGCGAGGGCATGGTCTACAACTGGCCTATTCCCACTTCGAGCCGGTTTTGAATGAGGGTAGCACTTTTAAGCGACTTAGTAATTTCATTTGGTTATTAGATTCAATTAACAACGGCTTGCATACATAAGGCGGGTGAAATGCAGTTGGATCATACATTCATACATGCATATAAATATAAAGCATAATTAAATAAATAAGTAAAATGGACTGCTATGGGCCTTTATTACATCCTAATATTATTCTAGTAAACCTATACTAGAAAACAATATCAAGTGGGCCTCTATCTTCTTCCTTCTGGGCTTGCACCTCCACTTGGGCTCACCACTCCATGGGCTTCTTCTTTTACAAATTTTATGATCATTAAATAAAGTAAAATTACATTAAAAAAAGAAAAACGACACGTAGGTCGTATTTACCCAAAAAGAAAATACAACCCATCTTGAATAAGGCCCAATAGCATCCAATCATACAAAATATTTAATCACCCATATGCATCCAATACATATAATTCATAAGCATGTTATAATGCATGATTTAAGCCCATTTCAATTATGTCCAAGCCATTATATTGAAATCGCCAATTTTAGCCCATCATGGTTCTAACCCTTAACGGGCTTTGGCCTCCAGCCCAGGCAGTCCAACTGCTTCCACTGGAATTGGGAAACCATAGGTTCAATTCAGCTGTCCAAGTAATTGTGCCAAAATTACCTGAACCAATTTCAATTAACCATATTAATTTCCAAAATTAATATCACATGAATAAAATAAAATTTCATTCAATAAACCACACGTATTTAAATTACATAAATTTAAACACACGAATTTTAAAACCAATTAAAATTTCAAAACTGGGCCACGGGCCTAAAACCCGCCAAATCCAAAAACACTAGGCCAGCCTCGCTGCGGCTAGGGCAACCAAGTTGCCCTAGCAGCAGCAGCCGCTGCTAGGGGTAGCAGCGGCGCAGCCGCCGTGAAGCAGCCACTACCCAGTAGTAGCTGCCGCCCAACAGAGGCTGCTGCTGGAACCAGCGGCCGCTGCTGCTAGCGCAGCAGCAGGCAGGGGCTGCCGCCACCGTAGGCGATTCCGTCATCGGTAGCCCCGCACCCCAGGAACAGCCAGATTTTTATATATATATATATATATATAGAAAATATAAAATAAAAAAATATGGCATCCATAATCAAGAAATTCACCAAGAATTCCAAAACATACAATTAAATTAAACAAACATAAACCTATATGCATATTCAATTTCAATTGTATAAAAATCAAATGGGAAAAATCTTAAACCCAAACCAAAAACCCAATCAAAAACTTCCAATTTTAAAACATGGGATTCAACCAATTTTAACAATTTCCATGGATCAAAAGCCCGCTCTGATACCACTGTTGGGATTTTCACCAGAAATCACCCGATAAAAGTGGAAGAATGCGATGATTTCCTCAAATCCGTGCCCAGGAGCAATTGAGATAAAAATTGGGAAAAAAAAATTTAATAGAAAGAGATAAATCTCTTAACAGGAATATCTCTTTTAAGAGATGGATGCAGACTGCAGGAATCAAACTAGAAACCCTCCTCATTCACGTACACGAACGCCTAATGAACACCCCCCGTGCTAGCGTTGGAAAACACAAATCTTTTGAGAGGAAGAAGGAGGGATTTTAGCCACCAAGAGTGATTCTCCTCTTGGCTGAAAATCCTAGGGGTATTAAACCCTAGGTGGCCGAAATTCACCAGTGAATTTCGGCCCAAGCTAGCTCCTCCATTTGTGTGGGCTTCCTTCTTTTAATTCAGGCCCAAACATATTTTAATTAATTTGGTTTAGATTAATTTCAAGCCCAATTTTAATTTACCCATGTATTTAATATATTACACCAAGTAATATATTATTTACATTTAAATTAAAATTGGTTTGACCAATTAATTTAATCCATCAAATTAAAATTAGATCTTCACAAAATAAATTCATATGTAAACCTATACATATGAATATTTCCACCCAGGAAATAATTTCATAATTAATCTAATTAATTATGAGGAGCTAATTAAATATTAATTTTATTATTATGATTAATCCGATTAATCTTTATAATATAATTAATATATACCTCTCTCTCTAGAGTGTATACTCCAAGTATACATGTGATTCCTTAAGTCAGTGTTTAGTCGCTCAATGTGTACGATCCCGTGGGCCTATCTTTATGTTGGCAGTGGGCCTGTGGCCCATAGATTGCAGTTGGGCTCTAGCAAGCCACTGCAGCCCCCAATTAAGATGGAGATGGCAGTCAAACTGTTATCATAACCTTGTAGTTTGAACTTGTATATCCCATGTCATCGATATCAGCGTCCAACACAGAGGCATGGATTGATCACCCTCTTTTGTGTCCAGACATTGACTTGATCCCGAATGCACTGAAGCTCACAAATAAGTTCCAACTCGTTTGGGTGTGGCCACCCTCTTATCAGTCACGTTCATCAAGAGGCCGGTGATATCTTCTCATTGGACTACTGAGTGACAAATCCCTTCTGCATATCCATAGCATTGCCATGCTAAGTGACATACCCGAAAGCACCCATACTTGGCACCCTATTACAGGCCCTTTAGGCGTACCCCTAAGTATGCGACCTCACACGCAACACCATCATATGGTCAGGTCAAAGGATCCATAGAAGTACTACATGAGAATCACTTGTGATACTATACCATGTGGATTTCTCGTTTAGTGGATCTATCCAATACCATGCCCCTTATGCATGTACCCATTAACTTGGTTGACATCCCATATCCAATGACCAGTAAGACACCGCCATACAACTAGGTTAATGATAGTCTCTTGTTCCGTTCACTCCCATGACTGGAACAGACTACGGATCTATTCATGGTCATATCGTTTACTCTATCCATGGTCTTACTGCCAAGTGCATGACACTGGTCATCATGGATATGGATATGTCCATTGGATACTTCATTTAATATATTGCACAAGATAAATATAATAAATGAATTAATGCCTTTATTAATAACACAAATAAGTATAATACATGAATCCAATGAATGTATGATACAAATACAAGGACCAATGCCTCGGGACTAAGGCATATCCAACTGGTCATGGTGTCCAATTGTTAGGATTGACCAAAAGTGACCTTTTATTCTCCAATTTGCCCTCATCAGTAGTACAACCAATCACAAAACATTCCTTATCGTTAATGTATTACCACGTGTGCAGAATACACTACTTCTTGGCCAGATCATATCAGGTTTCACTGGACTAACAATACTCATCATGTAACATTGAATTATACTTCCCATGCTTCTGTGGAGATGGATGAATGGTATAAACCCTAGTTGGCTAAGATTAAGGACCTACCGACCTGTGAGGCACATGAACATATGACTTGCCATCCAAGGCTGCAAAACTGCTTCCTATCAAAAAAAGAAAAATATAAAAGAAATATGATTCTTATTACCATTTTTTTTAATTTTCAATTTTTAATTTTTAAATTCTTTTTTATGATGTTCGTAGTTCGTATGCCTAGGCGTATGAATGACTTTGTTTCTCTGGATGTTTCAACAAATGAATCATGTAACATGCTTCAAACATTCATGTAAGATGCACTTCATTAATGAAATTAAATTATTGTAACAATTAAAAATGCCAAAATTGGTACATATCTTGGACGAACTCATTCCTGTTATCAACCATCTCGTACAAGTTTTCTGGCTGAAAAACTACCTCTCGTTGCCTTGCCTTAATTTTTGCTTAAGCCGTCCTTGCGGGTTTTCAACTTAACAGACTTTTTTTTTTACACATGGTAGCATTTGAGATGATCTTGGTTGATCGGATTGGTGAACTCATTGCCGTCCATGTCCATAATCTTTACTGCGTCTTTGGAGAGTACCTTTTTAACCACATATGTCCCTTCCCAATTGGGTTTGAATTTGCCCCTCACATCCATGTTGGATGGTCTCATCTGCTTCAACACCAGATCCCTCGTCTTTAAAGGATGTTTTTTATAACGAAGTCATCGATTGTAGGCTCTAGCTGTCCTTTGATGGTACATTTACAGATGATCTAAAGCTTTGAGATGCTTTTCATTGACCATAGCCAGCTGTTCGAATCTTGCCTTTACCCATTCTGTCTCGAGCAATTGAGCTTCTATGATGATCCTTAAGGATTTTAGTTCCATTTCAATCGGAAGGACTGACTCCATCCCATAAACCAGCGAATACAGTATTTCCCCTGTCGGTGTTCTAACACTGGTTCTATAACCCCATACGGCATATGGCACTTTATCCACCCAGTCTCTATAGGTCGAGGTGGTCTTTGACAAGATCTTCTTAATAGACTTGTTTGCCGCTTCCACTGTTCTATTGGCTTGTCGCTTATAAGGTGAAGACTTGTGATGTTCTACGTTGCGTTTTTCAAGTAGCTCGGCTGTTGCTCCTTAAAACTGTAGTCCGTTGTAAATCACCACATGGTGTTGTATACCATACCTTGCGAAGATGTGCCTCCTTATGAATTTATCCATGTTCTTAGCTATGATTTTGGCATAAGACTCCGCTTCAACCCACTTGGAAAAGTAATCCACCGCCACTACAATGAACTTATGACCGTTTGATGCTGGAGGCTAAATCTCACTGATTATGTCTATCCCCCATGTAGAGAATGGCCAAGGGGTCATGAGATTCTATAATTCCATGGATGAAAAATGGCTGATATCCCTATAGATTTGGCACTCGTGACACTTCTTCACTTCTCGGTACAATCTGTCTGCATGGTGAGCTAGAAGTACCCTTGTCTCATAATATTTTTTGCCAAAGCTAGACCGTTCATGTGTGGGCTGTAGATTCTAGAATGCATTTCTTGCATAACCCTCTTGGCTTTCGTCTTTGTCAGACACCTTAATAACAATCCGTTGGCAGTCCTTCTGAAGAGTTGTCCGTCAAACCATCTAAATTGAACTGCTAGTTTCCTGAGTGTGGTCTTATCCGCTGAATCTGCTTCTTCAGTATATTGACCATTCTGTGGAGATTAGCTATGTCTTAGTACCAGGGCTTATCATCCATTGTCAGAGTTAGGACATCGCTAGAGCGATGGAATGGTGTTCTAGCAGTTTCGAGGATCAAAGGCTGCATTGGTGCCTTCTGAGGTCCATCCCACATGGACAATAAGGTTGCTAATGAATCAGCCATTTGATTATCATCTCTTGCTACATGTTTGAATTTAATGTGCCTAAATATCTTCACCAGCCCCCACAAAGTCTCCAAGTATGGGGGAAGAGATTCTTCTTTGATTTCCCATTCTCCCGTAGCTTGGCGGATCACCAATAATGAATCTCCAATAATGGTCACATTATCTGCTCCTAGTGTGATAAGTGCATCAATGCTAAATAAACAGGCTTTGCATTCAGCACTGTTGTTGGTTACAAGGAATTCTAGCTGTTTTGACAAAGGAATTATTTCCCCCTTTGGAGTTACCATTATTACTTCGAGACCTACAGCCCTTTTGTTCATATCCCCATCAAAATGCATGACCCATTTCCTAGTTTCCACATCTACCATGGCTAACTGCTCATCTTGAAATTCTAGATTCTCCACATAGTCAGATTCAAGCAGCTGATTAGCTAGGAACTCTGCAACTACTCTTCCTTTGATCACCTTCCATGTCACATATTCGATGTCAAATTCTGATAGCAAATGTAGCTACCGGGACAGTTTTCCTACTAGAGATGGAGCAGAACAAAGGTATTTCATTGGATCAACCTTTACCATAACTTGTATCTTGTATGATTGGAAATAGTATCTCAATTTCTTCGTGAACTAGACCATAGTAGTACAAGTCTTTTCCACCATAGTGTACCGGGTTTCATCATCTAGCAGCTTCTTACTAAGGTAGTATATAGCGTGCTCCTTCTTCTCATCTTGTTCTTGGACCAACATTGCCCCTATGGAGGTTTCTTCAATGGCTAAATACAATATCAAAGGTTTGCCCGAAATCGGAGGTCTTAACACCGGAGGATGGGACAAGTACTCTTTGATCTTGTCGAATGCAACTTGACATTGGTCGTTCCACTCAACTAGCTGTTCTTTTCGAAGTAGCTTAAGAATGGGTTCACAGACAGTAATCAATCTGGCAATAAATCTGCTAACATATTGAAGTGACCCCAGGAATGATCTGACTTCCTTTTCTGTTTTCGGCACTGGCATATCCCGAATAGCTTTGATCTTGTCTGGGTTCATCTCAATCCCCTTCTGACTAACAATGTGCCCCAACATTTTGCCCGATGTAACTCTGAATACACATTTCTTTGGGTTGAGGTGCAAGTTATAATTTTCAATCCTGGTCATGCACCTATCCAGGACAATAGGGTGCTCTTCCAGGGTCATAGATTTGACCAACATATCATCAACATATACCTCGAGCACCTTATGGATCATTTCATATAGCAGCATTGTGACAGCCCTTTGGTAGGTTGCCTTAACATTCTTCAATCTGAAAGGCTTCACCCTATAACAGTACACCCCCCACTTAGTAATGAAAGCCATTTTAACTTTGTCAATGATGTCCATCAAAATCTAATTGTTTCCGGAGAATCCATCCATAAATGAGTACATGATTGCCCTTGCTGCATTGTCGATTAGGATGTCAATATGAGGAAGTGGAAAATCATCCTTTGCAGAGGCTTTATTCAAATCCCAGTAATCCACATAAACCATAACCCTCCCATCTTTCTTAGCGATTGGGACTACATTGGCTAGCCATTTTGGGTATTCTACCCATTCTAGGAAGTTGGCCTTAATCTCTTTGCTACTTCTTCTTTGACTTTCTCAGCCTATTCTGGATGTATGCATCTGAGCTTCTGTTTCACTGCACTAAACTTAGGATCTGTTGGGATTCTATGTCCTGTTATTCCTCTATCAACCCCTGGCATATCGTTGTAAGACCAGGCAAGTGCTCCCACATGCTTTTTAAGTACTTTTATTAATTCTCTCTTTTCCACAGGAGTGAGTTCATTGGAGATAGATATCGTTTTAGGATTTTCAATAGTACCCAAATAAATTTCATGTAATGCAGTGTTATGAATGCTGAACATATTGAATGAATGTTTACATGTATGCACAGAGCCATCGAGAAAAACATTACATAGGTAAGTAAAGTTGGACTTTATTGCATTCATCGCCTTATAGGTGGAATTGTTCACATCAAAAATAGAGGAAATGTTTACATGAAAATTTTTTTCTTCCTCCACATGTAGAGGGCCTTCAGCAGTAGCATCTTCGGGGTCAGCAAGTCCCTCTTCAAACAGGTCATTCAAGTTTGCCTCAAGACTCTTTTTCTATGCCTCTAAGAGAGCGGCGTCTTCCTCCTTTGCTTTTCCCTTAACCAACATCCGAGTTAGTTTAGCTACAGCCTTCTCCACCATGTCAGCTTGATCCAAGGTAGTTTCTTTCTTTACATGAAACTCCTTTAGGCTTTTCTTCATCAGAGCCAAAAATGCCTTGGTGATGGCATCCACCAGTGCATCCGCCTCCTCTTCCTCTGGCTTCTCGTCCGGAAGGATAGGAGCAACCACTTTAGCTTGCTTGGTTGGAGTCTTCTCTTGGATCACTAGAGAGATGATCTCAGCCTTCATTTCAGGCTTTGAGCATTTCCTTGATAGAGTCAACCCCATACTTTGAGAAGTCGAGTACATCAGAAAATATTTCAAACCCAGAACTGTTTCCCCCTCTACTATCACTGGTTTAGGCTCTCCATCATATGGCCCGTTACTTACATGGACAAATGTGTCCACAAGGTGGACTCTCTTCAGTTTAGGTCCCTCCTTCTTAACGGCTCCTTTGTAACCAAGACCCCTACGGTGTGACTAGCCTGCTTGAATGTCAAATTTCGTGACCCTTTGTTAACGAGCTCTGAGCCCCTTGCCTGAAATGAACTTTTGCTTCTAAAAGTACTAATGGATGTAAGGAGAAAACATAGGTTCTTTCCCATCTTGCTTCGAGATGATTGCCACATGAAAACCTATTATAGGTTGCTCAGAGGCATCCAATGCTGCCACCATTAATGATTCGTCGGCCTCGAGGGTCACTATTCTTTCCCCCACTGGGATCCTCACCTTTTGATGTAGGGTTGAGGGCATCCCTCCCAATGCATGGAACCATGGCCTTCCCAAGAGCAAAGAAAATGTCATCGGGATATCAATGACAGTGAATAATACTTTGGATCTTATTTCTCCAATTATCACCTCTGCTTCGAAGCTACCAATCATCATGCACTTTGAGTCATCAAAAGTGTGGATCACTGTGTTGGATTTTAGGAGGGCGTCTTCACTCATGTTGAGGCCCGCGAGTAGTTTCAGGGGGTAAATGTTCAATGCCGAACCATCATCAACCAATACACAGGGCAGTAATCCTATCCATCATCTCAACCTTCAAATACAATACCCGATTATGGCTAATACCCTCGAGTAGTAGGTCATCATCAGTGAAAGTGATTACTTTGGGGCTATTGGCTAGTTGATCCTTGGTATTTCCGATCATTATACATGCCTCTTCAGGGGACATCAATGGAGTTGCATCCATCTCCATAAGCTTTTTGACCACTGCTGCCTGGTGTCTTTGGGATTCCATAAGTAAATGCCACATCAACACTCGTGTAAGCATTCTCTTAAACAATTCAACTACCAAATCTTCCTTTTCATCGATATTGACTGGCACATAGTCTTAGGTCGGGGCTTTGGCTCTCCGACTAGGCTCCTCTTGCCATTATGGCTCGGGGTTGGTACACTCTCCCACTCCTTGTGACATGATTCATAGGAGCATCCTCTTTTCTCAAGTACATCCCACTTTTGGTGCAAACAGGATACATAGGCTTTGTTTGGCTCATAGGCTTAGGCTGGCTTATCATCTCGAATTCATCCGTATCATCATCTGGTTCTATGTCGTCTAGATTGACAGGTTTACTCTGCTTTGCATTTGGCTTGGTTTCTCCACCTGTCACCACTTGTATTACCGGGTTTGATTTTGCAATTTAGCAAGCACAAAATTAGCAGGCAATCCTATTAGTACCATACTGACTCTCCCTTCAAACTAAGGCAAAGGGTTGTTTTGAACACTAGGCTTCGAATGGGGCTCTTCTATCTTTTTTTTATAAATTAACTACTGGATAGCCTTCTTCAAACTATGGCAGTCATTGGTGAGATGCCCCTTTGACACATAGTTGTTTTTGTCTGCCTCAGCCGGAGGCGTGTAGGATTTTAGGCTTTAGAGGAAACCCAGATTTCTATACTTCAGGAAAATCTATCCTAAAGAATCCTCCCACGGGGAGGTCCCTCTACCAATTGCTTGTTGGTTCATCCCTTGCACTACAACTGCTACATCCGCTTGTCTAACCAGAGCAGAAGACTGACTTGTCTTAGCATCTGTTAAGGAAGATGCTACTGAATTGTTGTTGCTCTTGTATCCTAATGAATACGTCCGGCCTCGATACCCTCTTCTTGAACTATTCAGGACGGAATCAACCTCATACTTCTCCACTTTTCAGGCCATCTGATGCACCTCTACCAAAGAATGGAGCTTATGGTACTTCATCACTTTCCGGTATACCTCCAAACTGCCATCGCTCAGCTTCACAATCAACTCATCCTCCAATGGCTTTTGGTGAAGGAGGATCATCTTGTCCATCCACCTTTGGTAGTATTCACAGAAGGTTTCATTAGGCCTCTATTTAACGGCTTCCAAATCTTGCAGCTTGACCTCTAACTGAGTGTTGAAGCTGTAGTATTTCACGAATGCATCGGATAGTGCATTCCAATCTCCTTGCACACTTTTTGGTTGCTTATTGTACTAATTAAGTGCCCCACCTTCTATAGTAGTGGGGAATAACCCCACCAGCTGGTTCATTATGAGCCCGACCATTATCATAATCCACACATATTGGTTCAGGTGTGCATTAGGAGGACTTTTCCCAGCATAGAGAGTAATTCTAGGATTTGGAAGCCCACTAGCAGCATCTCGATACCTTTGGCCATAGGTGCAGTCAGATTAATGCGCTTGGAAGTGTAAGCTTTAACACTTCCATGCATTTCGACCATGAATTCTTCCATCTCATTAAATTTTTCCTTCCACTTGTTCTCCCTAGCGGACTTAGTTGGTGTTTCATCACTGTTCCTTTAAGCTTCCCTTATGTCAGACAATCTGCCTATCAACCTCCCTCCGTTGCCTAGTTCTCAGGTAACTCTTTCAACCTGATGAGAAGATGACTTGTCCATGGCAACTTGGACTTAACTTTTGATGAGGTGTTTGAACTCATTCGAGCTCATAAATTCATGATTAGCAGCAGTGGCCAACATAGCAGCAGCAGCAGCGTCAGGTGGGATTGCCATTTCTTGGGAGTCTCGTTGGAGTTGTTCGAGTTCTGGTAAAATTTCAAATTTTGAGTTTGTCTCGGATGCTATCTTAATCTCCCCTGACTGGACCGACTCTTTAGACTTACTAGATTTTGAATCCCTGTGTTCTACTCTTTCAAGTCTGCCTTTTAGTCTATGCCAAACTACAAAACATATAAAACCAGAGTTAGTGAAAGATGTTCACCCAAAGAGATATGAACTCTAAGTGATATGCATGTATGCATGGCGTGTCGAATGAATGGCGCATGAATGTCGTATGAAATGGCCTTATAATGTGAACCTTGAACAATTGACCAACCGGGTGGTGAAGTTTACATGAAGATGTGGACAATAATCTTTCACTATTGGAGTATTTAAGTACATGAACTGAAATGCGGTCCTCGGTACTCATGAAGCACCTAAATGAGTTCTTACTTGAGCAGGTCATGCATTGACATTCATATGCATGGCACACGTACAGAACTTTGGTGCTTGTGAAGCACCTAAAGGTTTCATACTTTGATATGAGATGAGATGGGCATGTGCTTGGTACACGGATGAAGTTTCGACACTTGGGGAGCACCTTGGGCTTTTTATGTTGTGATAGGGGATGAAATGAACGCATACTTGGCACACGGGTGGAACTTCAGTACTCGGGGAGCACCTTCAGTTTTTATGTCATGATATAAGATGAAATAAACATGTGTTTCACAAACAGGCAGAATTTCAATGCTCGAGGAGCACCTTGGGTTCTAATGTCCTGATATGAGATGAAATGAACACGTGATTGGCATATGGGAGGAATTTCAATGCTCGGGGAGCACCTTGGGTTTTTACGTTATGATATGAGATGAAATGAACATGTGCTTGGCACACGGGTAGAATTTCAGTGCTCTAAGAGCACCTTGGGTTTTAATATCATGATATGAGATGAAATGAATGCATGCTTCACACATGGATGGATTTTCGATGCTCGAGGAGCACCTTGGGTTTTTATGCCGTGATATGAGATGAAATGACCGCGTGTTTGGCACACGGGCTGAATTTCAACACTTAGGGAGCAACTTGGGTTTTAATGTCGTGATATGAGATGAAATGAACACGTGCTTGGCACACGGGTAGAGTTTCAGCGCTCGGGAAGCACCTTGAGGACATAATGTATGGGTTTTTTCAACGTTCATGGGACACCTATGCATGAAGAGGAATTTTCGGTGCTCGTCCAGCGCTTAAATGACTTGATGTATGAAATGAAATTTTTCAGCGCTCATGGAGCACCTAAATGGATTGATGTACGAAATGAAATTTTCATTACTCGTGGAGCACCTAAGTGGATTTGATATATGAAGTGAACTCTTTGGTGCTCATGAAGGACTTAAACGGCTTCCTACTTAGTGGGCGATGTGATGTGTGTGATCCTTATGGGATTGTTCAAGGCCCACATGAATGTTTTATGCATGACATGCATTCCATATGGCTAAAAAACAAATTGGTTAGTGCTTATAACATTCAAGTGACGTGCATGAATTAATGCTTTTCACACAATGAGGGGATGCATGGCTATAAAAGAAATGGTTAGTGTGAATGTCACACGGGTGATTAATGTATTTACACACAAAAAATGCAAGTGGCTGTACAAAAGATGTGAGTTAGTATCACACAAATGATTCACGTGTTGCCTATTATGTTCGTGAAAAATGTTGATGATGGTATGATGCGAAGAAACGAAAAACACATAGCACATAGCATGTGAAACATATTCCTCCAGTCGTGGTCAATTTTTAAGAAACTTCTAACCAAGTCCTAGGAGGGGTTCACTTCGATCACCAAACGGGGATGATGAAGGCGTAATTGTAACATTCATGCAATTTGTTTTGGTATCCTAAGGGAATCCAATTAAGGTTGCCTACATGGGTTCGGTCCAAGTCGGGATAAAATCAAGGTCCCGATAGCAAAATATACTCTTCACTTCTCACCACTCAAGGGTTCAAAAGAAAGGGTACTTACGAGGCTATGGGTGATGTTTCGTGTTTGTGCCCCTAAGACCATGAGGAACATAGGTGACACTTCAACAATTCACCGGGCTAAAAATTGGATACTCAACCTAATGCAAGTATGTCTAACTAAAATGCAAGATAAAATGTTATGAATGAATCATCCACCTTCTTTTGATTAGACATTTTTCAGGGCTTGTCAAATTCTTTTAAGTTTTAAGAAAACTTTTTGTGAGAAATCCCTAGTGGAGTCGCCACTATGAGCGGACGATTTTTTTCGTGTGATGAAGAGAAATGAGATCAGTGCCGCGAGGCGGGCCGCTTTTCGGGGTTTTGGTTTTGATAGAAATTTGACTTTCGGTTTTGGAAAATTCATCATTTATCTCATAAAAGAATCGAGACCTAAATCTCAAAAGAAAATGTAAGAGTCGCCACCTGGTTCAGCTTAACCACAAAATTAGAGTGTAGCTAAACCGGACGAGGGCCACTACACTTTCTAGAGTTCTAGGTCTGGACAAGTCACTTATTTCATGTCTAATGAAAACAAATAGCCAATGTTCATTAGTAGCATTTTATATTTCTAAGGTTGATTTTCCATTGATTTAATCATACGGTGTACATGTGGATAAAAGCGATAAATGAATTAGTTATTTACAAGCCAATCAAATCATAGCAAAACTATCCTAGGGGATACATTTGTATAATTTAGGGATCGAGATACAATTGCCTATTTTCCACGAGTATCTAATGCGTTAAAATTAGAATAAATAAATAAAAATAAATTAAATTAAA
Organism: Euphorbia tirucalli; assembly: GCA_039660915.1. Classification (NCBI taxonomy): domain Eukaryota; kingdom Viridiplantae; phylum Streptophyta; class Magnoliopsida; order Malpighiales; family Euphorbiaceae; genus Euphorbia; species Euphorbia tirucalli. Next base: position 53,331,300 of record CM077639.1, on the reverse strand, counting down.
TTCCTGTAAAACAAAGGTTATCACAATTATATGTAACAAGTTGGACTCAAATAGACAGAACAAGGAGATTAGTGATTTGGGGACATGCATTTAAGGGTAAGTCGGGTAAACTCGGCTAGTTCACCCGACTAGACTTGGAAAAAATGTTCCTATATTTTTGTTTCATGAGAAAATATATTTTTGAAAATATTTTCTTTTACTAGTTTATTTCCATTTAGCATGTAAATGTGTGTCGGTTTTCGAGAGATTTGGATCTCCGTCGTTGCATTGTTTTAATCTCAACAACTTCAAAAATTAAATTTAAGGTCATAAATGCATGAAATGAATTTATTTTAGATGATTTTGATGATTTCTTCATTTTTATGATTTTTTTGTACTTTTCTAGATTTTTCCGAATTTTTTTTTGGGTGATTTTTTTGTTCCTCGTCGAAATTTATAGCCATGGGACTGAGATTACAGTCATACAACTATGTTTACAATCATACGACTATAAATAAATCATAGTCAGAAAATTACTAAGGTGAGACTAAAAGGATAGGAAGTATGGTCATGGTGACCAAGTACAGTCTTATGACTGTAATTAGAGACGTACGACTCTAATTATAGGAGTATGACTGTCATCCTGCCCAGAAATAGTAAACGTGTATTTTGGGTTTTAGGTGATTTTATGCATGAAGATGAACCGAAACACCCCAAAGATGAAGCAAAATACTAGTTTAGGATGTACTTACCCTTGCAGCTCGGATCCACCGTCGATTTGACAAAAAAAAAGGCCTTGAATTGGCTCCAAATTGCTTCTCCCCCTTAGAATGTTAGGGTACAAAAATAAAGTCTAAAAGTATCCATAAGTTACGGATTTAATTGAGTTCAAGTTCTGGAATTAATCATCTTTGTGTGGCAGATTATTAATCTCCGATTTCTATCAGTTTCAACCTCACAATACAAAGATTCAAAAAGAATAGAGTAAGAGAAAATAAGTGAATATGTATTTTCTACTCTTCTATTACCTCCTCTCAATGCCCTTTGAGTTCTCTTTAATCGAAATTTTGCGAATTCTGGTAAATCCCCCTTCTCTCCTGCAATTGGCTTAAATATGGGACAAGGAGACAAGAAAACATCCTAAAAGACCACCCATTTCTCTCCCTCGTGGGCTTGGTTGGAATGAGTAGAAAATGGATCTACATTCGTATGACTGTAATTACAGTTGTGCGACTGTAAATACTTTTATTTCTTTGACTTTGACCGAGAATTTTAACTCCAGGCGTGGAAACCAAATTACAGTCGTACGACTATAACTACAGTCATATCAATGTAGTAGTTAATTTTCTAAATTTTCTATTTCTGAACCCCGTTAGTTCATATAAATCAAGTCTTGGAAAATCTTGTGTTCACAATGTGGCAGGGGAAAAAAATTGCCACATGTTTAACTTTTGACAATGTTAGGTCAAAATCCATTTTTTGTTATCGGTCAGAAACCACAGGGATTTTTTTGCAAAAAACAAAACCTCTAGGACTTTTTTGCAAACTAGTGTAACCACAGGGGTTTTTTTGCATAATTATCCCTTGATTTTATGAATTTTTTTTATACATATGAATTTTTTTATTAGAATACAAGTAATATAGTTATATCTATATAATATTTTTTTGTTATTACAAAAACTATACAGAATCCTCCATTGGGATGGGGAGAGCGGTCTCCATCCTCGCCTATGGGGAAATTCTTTCTCCATCTCCACCTCGTGTGGAAATTAAATGGGGATTCCTCCCATTGAGGCGAATCCCCACTGGCGCACTTGCAATGCTATGTGGTTAGCTTACGTTGTGAATTTTCTCATGATACGTTGGGGAGTGTAAACACTTGAGTGGTCTTTGTTAGTCCTAGAGACTGTAATACCCAAAAAGGGGTGAACTAGGTTCTTAAGACTTTTTAAAGAACATAAAAAAAATTCAACTTTCAATACCAATGCACAATCAATAGCATGAATCATCAATACTGATTGTTGTGTTACTAACTAATTAACTTACCCAAAAGCAACAAGTATCAAAAGTCAATAGTACCAACAAAATTATTGAGATAGAAAATCAATAGCTCACAATCAATAGCAATTTTCAATAGTAATAATTATTGTTGTGTATCCAACTAAGAGTATTGTTTCAATACTTTGATTAGTCAAATTATCAACGCTGATATTATTTTCAACAAGTTGTAAACTTAATATCAAGGCACATAAGCAATCAATATCCAAATCATTAGTAGTGAAGTAAAGAGTAAGGCTAAGAGAAATCAAACATAGTAGATTTATAGAGGTTTGGTCTTCCTTGCCTACTTCTCTCCCTAAGGTACCTTCCCTTGAGAATTTCTAATCCACTATAAATTCTTTTACCAAGGTAGAATTGAAACATCTTTAGAACTTAATATTATCTCACTCAAGTAAGTACCCTCCTTACAAGCTTTGATACATTAAGTCATTGCTACTCTCAAGTAGCACAACAACACACTTTAAGAGATGTAAGAATAAAGAAAAAAAATTACAACGGAACTTTAGCACTTGAATTTTCTCTCAAAGTATCTTTCTTCTTAGTAGCTTCGACAAATCTTCAAAGGAGTTTCAAGCTTCAATTTATAGGCCTCCTGCCTTAACTAGCCATTGATGACCATTAGGCATATGTTACTAGCAGTTTAGAGAGATGAGACAAAGTTTTCAAAGATGGTAATAGCTATTTGAACAATTTTAGCAAACATTGAGATGCATTTTATACTTTCAATACTGAGAAGGCATCAATAATGATTTTGTTGTTGACCAATATCCAGATTAAGGTGTCTGTCAGTCTTCAGTGATGGATGTAATGTTTGTGTTTTCCCTGAAATGGAAAGATGTTGATTCTATCAGTGCATGGTTAGTGAGACTTATTCCTCGGTGACAATGCATTTTTGCCTCCTTCTAATGTACATGTTTATCATTGTACTTTTGTTACTAAGATTGGTGTTAACTTTTTTTGCCCTTTTTACCAAGATACTCAAGTAGGCTTAAACATCATTTATTTATATTTTTCTCAAACAAATAAATATACTCTTTTGTCATCTTTCAAAACCTACAATTATTTTAACCTTGTGACTTCAATAGTCTTATATTAAATCTTCGATTTATTCTTGATGAATTTTTTTATGATTTGTGGACGTAGTCAATATTGTCGAACCACAATAAATTCTTACATGCAATAACTGTTATTGTTCTTGCTTATTTTGTTCTCTATTTGCCAATTAAATTATTCCAAGAGAGTAATTGTAATTAACCAATAACTAAATTATGCATTATCCTGACAAATTAGTATCAAAACTTATGGAAATATTTTTATACGTATATTCTTACGATGTAATTTTTGTTGCTCTTTATTTACAAGAGTAATATTGGAATTTTTAAATTGGTAATTGACATGAGGGGTTCATTAATAATGAGATATGAAGTGCAGAAGTTCGATGGCAAGAATGATTTTAATTTATGATGAATTAAAATGAAGACATTGATGGTTCACACAAGGATTGTCGGGACGACATTCGAAGGGGAAGAAGCCTTATCAAACAAATATGATAAGGAGCGAATAGAAGATTATTGAGAAAGCACGAAGTGCAATCTTATTGTGTCTTTCTAATAATGTTCTAAGAGAAATTACTATTAAAATACTATTACCGACTTGTGGAAAAAGTTAGAGTTACTCTACATGATCGAGTCATTCACCAACCATTTGTACTTGAAACAACAGTTATGTTCTCTCCGTATGCAAGAATGATCTTCTGTGACAGATTATCTTGATGAATTTCATAAGATAATCTTGGACTTAGAAAATATTGATGTTAAAATTAAAGATTAAGACTAGGTGATGAAGTTATTATGTAAATTGACATTCTCGTATGAGAATTTCATCAACACCATCATTTTCAGCTGTGATGCCATCATAACGAAGGGTGTGAAGTCATCTTTGAAGTCAAAAAAGTTGAAAAAATAAATAAATGGTGATGGATACCCTCACGAGGGTCATGGTCACAAAGGTAAACCTACTGTAAAGGAATATTGTAGTAAAGGAAAATTTAGATCTAAGAAGGTAAGATGTTTAAAGGTCATAAAATTGGGCACATAAGAAAAGGTTATCCAAAGCAAATAGATAAAAAGGGATAGTGATTCTGATTCCTATGAGGAGACAAATGTTGTCACTAATGGAGTATATTCCAATGATGTCATTGATATGCTAGTAGTGTTGATAGATAGCATAAGAGATGTGTGAATTCTCGATTCCACTTGTATCTTCCGTATGTCTCCTAATAAACATTGGTTTTCTACCTCTCAAAAATTTGATGATGACAGTGTTATTGGGGAACAACTAAGAACTCTCCGTAGTTGGTATGGGTACAATCCAAATTAAGATGTACGATAGCATTATTAGTATATTTAAGGTACGACATGTTCCAAAATTGAACAAAAATCTTATTTCATTGAGTTGTCTTAAATCCCAAGCTTATCAATTTTCTCCCCAAGGTAGAGTCTTGAAAGCCTCTAAAATTTCCACAATTGTGATGAAAGGAAGAAACATGTGAGGACTCTATTATTGGATTAGAAACACTATTATGGCAAGTGCTGATGTAACATTTGGAGGATGTCAGGTTGATTTCTCTGGAGGTTTGGTTGAACCTGCAGCAATGCAGATGAATACAGGAATCAATGAATTGGAAAAACAACTATTAGATAGATATATATACAGATAAAGTAAGAATAACTACTATGGTTGAGAAGCTAAAGCTTCTTTCAACGGTCTAGTTTGAGTATGGGAACTTAATTGATATGTCTACTGTTGAAGATGATTGAGAAAGACGATCAAAAGAATTTCAAATTAAGGTGGAGATTTATAAACATAATTTGAAATCAGTTTCTTAGTCAAGCATGTGAACCTTTGATGGAAAATGGAGGTGCCATCTTTGACAAAGTGAAGACATGGGAGCTAAAGAAATTAATGGAGGAGCTATAAATTAATGCTCGTCTCCCTTGAATTGGCTATTAAAGGAAGCCAATTTCATTGCTGTAAGGCATCCAACACTTGAACGAAAATTGTTCAGTTGTGAGTTTTGCTTTATAAGAGTTATAGAGAAATTAAGAATAATAGGTTAAGTCGTTGGCTTATTGTGTGAGTTTTCTCTTGGTATATTAGGGTCAATTGAGGAGGGTAAACACTTGAGTGTTCTTGTAACTAAATTTTTATTTATTCTTTGGGGGCGTTTGGTTCAAACTTCAAAATCGAAATTGGAATTAGAAATGGAATGGGAAGGAATCAGAATTGGATTGTCTATTTATTTCATTTTTTTAGTTTGATTTGATTTTATTTGGAATCGGGAATCAGATTTTTATTACACCTGTTTAGTAGTTTAACATAATCCATCGTGGATAGAAAATTGAATCAAAGGAGTTTCCATTACATACAACCCTTATATACTATATAATCAATATAACATGTATCCATAAAAACACAAAATAGAACAAACAACAATTTCAGAGGATGGATGCACATCCATTCTTTTTTTTACATTATGGAATGATTATACCAAAAACAATGAACTTTTTTCTTTTCCAACTATTCTTCTATTTTATTGAAAACAATTATTAAATTTCATAAATATTATAGGAAACATCTTTGTATTGATTTCGTTCGTTCAAGTGTTTCTACACTTTTTGATTTCTATGTTTTCTTTGTATTTGGTTTATAAAAATATAATCCCATAAAAATATGGATAAGTATATTAATCCAATCCAAGATAATCATGAAATGAAAGAATTTGAATTCAAATTTTTCAAACATAATGATGTTGGCAGGAGATATACTTTTCTTTGTGGTTGGTTATATGAGAAAACATGTTTTATTTTCTTTATTAAACATTAATTATTATTATAAATTTGATTCCAACAAGAATCAAAATTGATTGACATGGGGAAGGGTGGAAATTAAGATTCCCATTCCTTTAAGAATCAAATTCCCATTCCATGTTATTTTTGGTTCACCCAAACACTATCAATGAGAATTTGTAATTATCGTTCCATTTTTAGGGTGAAAAATTACCTAACCAAACACTTGCCTAGTGGAGTTTTATTTGATCGTCTAGTCGGGGACATACACAGTGTTGCCGAACTGCGTTAAATTCTTGTGTGCAATCGATGTTATTTTTCTTGATTATTTTTTTCTCCATTTGCCAATTAAATTAGTTTGATGTCATTTTAAAGGCATTTATGGAGACATGAGCATTAAAGATTGGTTAAAGGTACAAAACCAATTAATTTGCAACCCAATTAGTTACTGTACCGAATTAATTGGCAATTTCAACTCATCCTTAGAAGTCTCCACCTTGATTTCAAATTTTTTATAGATTATTTTAAGTACTACAAATATTTGTCAAATTTCCATTCTCGAACAAGCTTCTTAAACATAGTAGTTAGTTTTCCTCTATTTTTAGATATCTCTGATTGTTGCTTTTCCAACATGCCAGTACCCATAATCTTCTGCATCACTTTAGGTTTACCTAAACTTCAAATTGAATCAACTGGACATCTTTCAGATGTTGCATCAGCACTATGGATATTCATCCCGGTAAAAATCAAAATCATGGTAGCCGAAGCACATGATTTTTGCTAGAATCAATGATAAGACCAATGCTTAGATTATGAAAAAAAGAACAAAATTGAAACAGAAATGGAATCAAGTCCATACCTATGTCATCTCCGTAATAAAACTGATAAGAACTTGTCATTTCGCGAAACTCCTTTATTATCACACATACAAAAGCCATCAGAGTGAATCGGTTTGCTACCATAGGACCAAGCGGTGTTCCTTCTATTTCCTCCTCATTGGCTGTTTTTTTAATACTGGCCGATATTTTCATAGGTTAAAGTAGACAAAGTGGGGCGGTTAGGACTAGGTTAGATTAGGGATTAATATAATTTTTCTATTTATATAGTTTATAATTGGATTTTCCATGTATGAAAATCGCATAATAAAATTCAAATAAATAAAACAATTATCTTTTATATCTAACCTTCCTATTCAAAAATAAATATTCTAGATATTTATTTATAAGTTATTTCACCTTTAATTAATTACCCATATGATAATTATTTAACAACCTAAAATAAATACTCTCCCCTAGGCTTATTATTTTACTAGGCCTTAACATTTAAGTCCATAAAATCCAATAACCCAATAGCACCAAATTTAATATGTAATTATTACATGTTAAATAGTTCGTGACAAATTCACTCAGAATTCTTTGTATGCAATCTATAGGCTCATCTTACGTTGGTAGTGGGCCTGAAACTGTTAGTGTATGCTTGAGTCCCTATATAATGTAATAAGATGTTTTGTTATAATAAAAGGCATAATCTTATTTATTATGTTTCTTGTACAATTTAATAAATAAAGAGAATCCATTAACTTTTGTTTCACTCATATATGTCGATAATGTTCTCAGGGCAGTAAGGTCATGGAGTAGGGTAAGAACACAATTATAAAGCCATCCCTAGTATGTTAGAATTAGAGGAATGATTTTAACCAAAGACCAATATATGCCTTGATTGTATGGTGGTATCTTACCGACCATTGTATATGGAATTTCAATCTAGGGCATAGGTAAATATTAGGTTACATGATACTAGATCGATCCGCTATGAGAACACCACATGGACCCTGCATCATAGGTGGTTCTCTAGTAGTACTTGTACTGAATCCTTTGACCTGATATTACTATAGACATGGGTGTTAACCCACATACTTAAACATGCACCTAACAGGCTTGTAACAGGGTGCCAAGTACAGGTACAGTTGGGTATGCTAGTGAACATGCTGGGCATGTGAGTGATGCGATGGGATTTGCCACTTTCTTAATTGAGAGTAAATATCACCGACCACTTGATGAGTGAGACTAAGAAGGGCATGGTTATGCCTAAGTAAGGTAATCACTAGGTGATTATCTACTTGTGTTTTTCAGTTTACTCGGAATCAAGAAATGTCCTTAAAGTGAAAGAGGGTGACATTGCCATGCTTCTTATAGGGCATCGATATCATTGGCATAGGATGTATAAGTAGACTACGAGGTTTACATCCCCAATTGGATTGATGTTTCTGTCTTATTTGGGTAGTTGTAAAGATTTCCTAGAACCCACTTACAGCTTATGGGTCTTACGGCTTTAGGGCCCACTGCCAACATAAGATAGACCTACAGGATCGCACATATAGGATGTCTAAACAAGTTGAAATGGACTTAATGATATTGTATTGGTTACAATCGTATTTAAGATATTGGGCTTATGGGCTTTATGGTTTAAAGCGCGGTTAAGTTAGCCTACGAGACTTTATTTATTTTAGTTTTAATTTATTGCTTATGGTGGTAATTAATTTAGGGCAAAATAAATTTGAAATTAAATATGTGGCATATTTAATTTTTTTATTAGAAAAATATTTATGGGAGGATTTTAATTTTAATTAAAATTTAAAATTTGAATTAAGAGTTTTTGGTGGAGAAAACTCTTAACAAAATATCAATTTAATTAAAAGAAAAATCCCACCTAATTTTTCTCTAAGCCTACACGTCTCTCCCTTTCCTTCTGCTCTCTGTCTGTGTTTTCTCTAAAGGGAAAAACCAATTAAAATTTTTGAGAATTGAAAAGAAGGAAGAGGAGCTTGATCGGTCCGATGCTAGCATGCCTCCTGTTGGTGTGCCCTAGTTCTTACGGCATTGGATTCTTGTATATTGTATTATACATTAAGAGTCATGTATGAATACATTATTTGTGTCACATTAATAAAGGCAATTAATCTATTTCATTTATATCTTGTGCTATAATATGAGTAGAGTATCCATTGATTGATAATCATAAAACCTATCCCAGGTCTGTTCTAATCATGGGAACGAATAGAACCACAGACTTGTATATTCGATGACTGTATGGTAGTTCTTAACTAGCCATAGTACTTGTATAGTTAGTCATGAATATAGGTACATGTCATTGACATGGGACTGGATCGATCCGCACAAGAAAGCCACATGGTTGTCATGTCATAGGTCTTTCTTGAGTAGGTCTCTTTTGTCCTCAGACCAGATTTCATTATAATATCAATATGGAATCCGGTTCACTTTGACATACGCCTAACAGGTCTGTAAAAGGATGTTAAATACGGGTATGATTGGGTGGACCGGTGAACATGTTGATATTGATGATGAAGTGATGGAATTGCCACTCGGGTGACACCGAGATGATATCATTGGCCACTTGATGAGTGGGACTGATAAGTGTATGGCCATACCCAAATAAGTTGGTTGCTTATTTGATTAATCAGTCAACTCAAGATCAAGAAATATAATAAACAACAGAAGAGGATGACAGACACCATGCCTCTTGTTTATTCATATCGATATCGTTAGACAAAGGACACTATGAGATTACTACCGGGTGAGTGTCTTCTAAAGATTGCTGCATCTCTGTCTTAATTGGGAGCTGTAATGGTTTGCTAGAACCCACTTATAGTCTGTGGGCTTGGGCCTACTGCCAACATAAAGACAGACCCATAGGATCGTGCACATAGATCAACTGAGCTGGAACTTATAGAAATTGTACATGTAATGTACATTGGAAGGAATGCATTAATTAATTAGTTGACATTCGGTGTCAAGGTAATTAATTAACATTGGGTTGAATTTAATTTAATTAATAAGTTTACATAATGTAATTAATTAATTTATCAATTAATTGAATTACATAAAGTAAACAATTAATTAAATAATTTTCCTAAGTAGGAAAATTAAATACATGTATTGTATTAACTTAAGTGTGATTTAATTTTATTTAGGGGTAATTAAATTTAGCCAAATGGAATTAAATTACATAGTATATACTTTTTAATTAAAGTTTATTTATGTAATTATAATCCTAGTGGGATTGGGTTTAATTAACCTAATTAAAACCCAACTAGACAAGGTGTCTATATAAGGGCACACTTAAGGAAGAAAAACCTAATTCAACTCTAATTAATTGCTGGAATTTCAGCCACCAAGTGCAGCCCCAAAACAGCCGAAAATCCCAGCATTAAACCTCCATTCCTTCGCGTCTTCGGCTAGCACCGGTTCCCCCTCAATAGTTGGTCGTGCACCAGACTTTGGAGATCGCAGTTTCAAGAAACAATTCTGCAGCAGTCTCTAGAGGAGACGAATCCGGTGAGTTAATCTCTCTTGATTCTTATTTGATTTTATTCTAATCAATGGTAATTAGACACGATAGGTGGATTCTAGGAAATTTTAAACGGTGTATTTTCCGCTGCGCCACGTTATTTTTCCAATGACGAATCCCAACACCTCCTTGTTCTAGAGACTTTGCGTGCTTGACTGTAGAGGCTTTCCATTCAGAGCTATCAATCAATTCTTAATCAAGGACAGCATAGGTATGGATTTACAAGCTTTTTGGTTGAGTCTTGGGTTTTCTTCTAGTTTTTGAAGAACTGTTCCTGTAGATGGATTATAGTGTGAATCAATTCCGCTTTCGCTGTGAAAAATTTTGATTTACATCGGGATGAATCCCAACAGAAACCACTTTTGACCCACAAGCTGCAAGTGGGCTCTAGCAAGCCATTACAGCTACCCGAATAAGATGAAATGTCAATATCATTGCAGACATAGATTTATATTAATCTTAATAATCCCTTACCTTATGATATCAGGATCCAACAAGAGGCATGGTACTATCACCCTCTTCTAGTGTTAGGATGTTCCTCAATATACAAGTAGACTGAAGAAACACTAATAAGTAATTAGCCATTAATTACTTCATTTGGGTGTGGCCACGCACTTCTCAGTCTCACTTATCAAGTGGCTAGTGATATAAATTAAAGGAGTGGCAAATCCATTCACATTACTCATAGTCCCAACATGATCTCTGGCATGCCTAACTCTACCCATACCTAGCACCCTGTTACGAGCCCATTAGGTGCATGCCAAAGTATATGAGGTCTTACCCAGGAGTATAGTAATATCAGGTCTGAGGATTCATTATAAGCATTAGATGAGAACCACAGATGACTTAAGACCATATGGTGTTCTCATTAGTAGATTGATCCATTACATTGTTCTCTAACATGTACCTATGTCCTTGATTAACATCTAACGTCCTATGGTCAGTAAGACACCACCCTTCTCACAAGGAGCATACTGATCTTTCATTATTATCATTCCCATGATTCTAACAGATCAGGGATGACTTTAAAACTACGTTTCTTTATGCTCAAGGTCTTCTTGCCCAGAACACACTTTTGACATACATAAAGCAAACACCAGTTTATGAATTCTTTATTACTATTAATTGCACAAGAAATATTATAAACTAGGTTATACCTTTTATTAATTACAAAATATCTTATTACATCATCTAGGAATTAGGGCATACACTAACAAGAACTTAGAGGCCTCAAATGTTTCTTCCTTTCATCACAACCTTGGCACTTTTAAAAACTTTCAAGACTTCACCTTAAGCAGAAAATAGATAACCTTGGGATTTAAGATGACTCAATGAAATAAGTTTTTTCCCCAATTGTGGAACATATTGTACCTCAAACAGTCTAGTAAGCGATCGTACATTTTAATTTGGATTGTATCCATACCAACTACAAAGAGTTCATTATCTTTTCCAATAACACTTTTCCACCATTACCTTCTTGGTAGGTAGAAAACCTGTGTTTATTAGGAGACTTAAGAGTGGTACAAACTGAATCAAGAATCCACACATCTCTTGTGCTATCTACTGACATTGCTAACAAATCAACGACTTCTTTAAAATATACCCCTTCAGTGACAACATTTGTCTCATCACAAGAATCATTAGTCACTATCCTTTTTACCTTCTTTCCACTTAGGCCAATTTTTCCTTATATGCCCATTTTCATGACATTCAAAACATTTCACCTTCTTAGGTTTGGATTTTCCTTTACTTTCGTATCCCTTTTAAGTAGGTCCACCACTCGTGACCCTGACCCTCACTGGATCCCCATATTCATCACCATTTATTTTCTTTTCCAACTCATTGGAGTTCAAAGCTGACTTGACATGCTTTACTTTGATGGTGTCTCAGCTAAAAATAATGGTGCTAATGAAATTCTCATAAGAGGATGACAATTTACGTAGCAACATCATTGCCTGGTCTTCTTTGTCAGTTATGACAACAATATTATCCAGGTTTAAGATTATCTTATAAATTCATCACTATAATCTTTCACAGAAGATCCTTTTTGCATGTGCAGCGAATACAACCGTTGTTTCAGGTATAAACAATTGGTGAATGACTTGGTCAATTGTAGAGAGACTCCAACCTTTTGCACAAGTTGGCATTGATATATTCTCTGGTAACTTCCTTCAAACATTATTGGAAAGACACGACAAGATTGCACGTCATGCTTTCTCAATAATCTCTTCTATTTCCTCCTCATCATACTTGTCTGATAAGGCTTCTTCACCTTGGAGTACTTCTTTCATAGAAGATCTTTCTTGCATGCAGAGCGAATATAATTGTTGTTTCAAGTACAAAAGATTGGTGAATGATTTGGTCAATTGTAGAGTGACTATAACTTTTTGCAAAAGTTACCATCGATATGTTTTCCAACAACTTCCTTCGAACATTATTGGAAAGACACAACAAGCTTGCACTTCATGCTTTCTCTATAATCTCTTCTATTTCCTCCTCTTCATATTTGTTTGATAAGGGTTCTTCCCCTTAGAGTGTGTTATCCACAATCCTTGTTGAACTAGCAACACCTTCATTTTAATTTGCCATAAATTAAAATCATTTTTGCCATTGAACTTCTCCACTTCCTATTGTATTGTTGCTAAAAAGCGATGTTAATGCCCTATTGAAATTTCCAACACTGCGCTAGTAAATAAAGAGCAACAAAATTTGCATCGCAACTATTTATAGATAAAAATATCTACACTGGCTCTGATACCAATTTGTTAGGATGATGTTCAATTAATGATCGCTCAATTATGGTTACTCTCTTGGAATAATTTCATTGGAAAATGGAGGATAAAATAAGCAAGAAAATATAACAATAATTGGACACAAGAATCTAATGTGATTAGGCAACACTACCAGCATCCATGACCAAATGGTCAAAGAAAATTTCACCAAGTATAAACCAGAGATTTACAAGACTACTCAAATGTTTTCACTTCCTTACACAACAAGACTAATTTTTCACAGCCTAATAATCTTAAATCTGTCTACAAATTGGTATGTGTGTACGTGTGTTGCTGCAAATTAGTACTAAGTTCTTGACAAATAAAATTTCAGATATTTCCTTAGGTTTCGTCTCTTTACCATAATTAAAGTCAACGTTATTTTTTATGGGTTCTTAGGTGGGAGTTATTCACAAAATAGGGATTTTTTTTGTGGAATACTTCAATTTTATTTTATATATTTAAGTTTGGTAACAACCAGGATATTCTTGAAAATATGCATTATCAAGTCCATATTGGCTTTACTAAAATTAATACTCATTCCGTCCCATTATTTATTTATATACTCAACCTAAATCTCATTATTGTCCAACATAATTTCAGGTATCCGTTAATCACTCGGACCCATAAAAATTATCTTCATAACAAAAATTAAATACATAGATTTAATATTCTACAAATTTGACAAACCATTTAAAAAGTTAACAAATAAATCTCATTTTAACTCTTAAAGTTCTAAATAAACATAAAATAACATTCATAAGGAATGCTTAACTAACAAATACATAACCGGATATGGGTAGCGATCTCCCTGGGGGGTATGCCTATACCCTACTAATACCCGTAACTAGGATAGAGCAAAGAACCTAAAAAACCAAACCGAATCTAAAAAATTGATAAAAATCAAACCAAATGGTTCGGTTCTCGATCTTTATATGAGATAATTTCGGTTTTGGGTTCAGTTTTCAGTTTTTACTATAAAGAACCAAAAAAACCAAAAACCGAACCTAATAAAAATAATAACAAAAAAATTATAATTTGGTTTATCCTTTTGGTTTGTTAAATATTGTAATTTGAATTTTGATTATAATTAAAATAATAGATTATAATTTCAAACTCTTTAGTGGTGTTCTTTTATACTTTATATTAGATTGAATGATCATTGCTATTTTATACTTTATATATTATAATTTCAAATATTTCAATTAGGTTTTTTCTTGGACCGAACCGAAGGATGGCAATGACATACAATGGATCGGCTATGGAGAGCAACGATGACAGCAGATTAGTGAAAGAGAGACACGATGGTGTTGAGGGGCAACATGGTAGTAGTGCAGGAAAAGGAGTTAGTTCTAGACAATGACGAAAAGAAGAAAACAATTAAAGATTTAGATATTGGAAAAAGGCGGCATGGAGCAACTATAGGCATCGGATCCGGGAGAAAGGAAGAGATGTTGTTGGATGTTAAACAAGAACGAAATCTGACAGAGGGGAAGAGATCCGATGGTGAAGATTAAAAGAGAAGGAGAGAAGAGATAGGTAGAAGAGAGCAGAGAGGTCTTTGTAATTGATAAATAATAAAAAAAATTCAAAAAAAAAACCACATCATCAACCTTTGACAGTGTTAGGAGAAAGTCTATTTTTTGTTAACGAGCAAAAACCAAAATTATTTTTTTTGTAAAAAGTCAAACCTCTAGGATTTATTTGTAATCGTGTGTAACTACAATTTTTTTTTTTTTTTTGTAATTATCTCTTTTTTTTATTCTTTTTTATCTGTTTATTTTCTCTTCTCCTTTCTCACACACTTCGTTCTTCATCTCAACAATTTCATTCTTCTTCATTGCCTGCCTTGTTGCCATTGTTGACTGTCTACTTCCATCTGAGTTCTTTGTGCCGCTGTCGTTTCTACTATTCTATCAATCATTAGTTTTCTACCGTCCTATGTCATATCTGATTTTCGTTTGCTATTTTCTTCGAAATCTTTGTGTTTTGATTGGTTTCTCATCTGTCACTATGTTTTATTGTTTTTCTTTCGATGGCAGTCCTTGCATGATTCCGTCCATAAGCAACCCTGCAATTGTTGTTCTGATAGTGGTTTCATTTCCGATAGTTGTTTCATTTTCGATAGTAACTTAGCAAAGTTCCAACAGTGAATATATGATCCTAAATTGACTGAAATAATAAGATCTAGTTTTTTTTATTTCAACATACGTATTGCATATTTGAAGGATTCTGAGTTAGATTTGTACTTTGATTACAAACTTGCATTGGTGATGAAAAAATGAAAGCATACGGTGTATTTGGAATTAGCCCAAATAGTATGATTATACAAATTTTTAGTTATTTCATAAAAAATAAATAAATTAATTAAATTAATATACAGTATTTAATAGAAGGTATACAGAACTTTTATATAATTTTGTTGCTTTTTGTGCTAGTATACGCAGATGAATTAATAATTAAATTACTCACTAATGACATCACCGATGATTTCGACTTCAATTGATGAAACTGCTAAAGTGTTTAGATTGCAGAATTTCAGTAAACCATAACTTCACAAATTCCAATACATCTATGATACGATCGGATACAGTTGACATATAAGATTGCACTAACATGTTTGATATAATTTTGATACATGTGTAGTACGATACACATATGAACAACACAAAATAACAAGATACATGTAAAAATAAGACAAAATAAAGGGACTGATGTGGTGGGGGCACAGAAAAAGACAAGTAAATACCATCATGAATTCAAGTGCGAACCTTCTAAGCCAAAGGTGGATGATGGAGCTATGAAGACTAAAAAACTCATAAAGTTAAAAAGGAAGAAGGTAGAGTTTGAAGAAAAAAGGCTACAGGTCATAAGCCAAGCTCACTTAAGGAAAATTATCAAACTTGCTAGAGAGTAATAAGCCATGATCACTGCTTGAGGAAGACAGTCTTTAGCCTCCATTTTTTGCTCCTACAAATTTTGTTCCAACTTGTATATTTATTTACTGCATTGCCCTTAGTAAGATTATTTTGATCTGTTGTTTATTTGTAGGGTTGCCCTAGCTATAAATACTCCTTAAACATATGTTACAAGGACTTTTTATCATTTTGGAAATCAAAATTTTCTTCTCTTCTTCCTCATTCTTGGAATTTCAATGAAATCAAAAAGCTTTAAATGATCTATGGTTGATGGGTATGCTTAGAATCAACATCTCCCATTGATTTGTAATGTTTTCTACTTCAATTTTGGGTATTCTTGGAGAATCAACAAGGTTGGAGAATGTTAGGATTTGGGTATTCTTATAACCAATAACCCCTTAACAATTTATTCCACTTCACTTTAAAATCCGCTACATCATATTGGTATCAGAGCTTGGTTCGCTCTTGGGTGGTAAAAAAATGCAAAGGAAGATTCATTAGTGATGAGGAGCTTGAAGAGTTCTATAAGAAAGCAAAAGAAGAGATTTTCTCTCAAGCATCCATCTTTGATGAAGGTAAACTTCTTGATATTTCATTAGCCCCCAATTTTTTTATGAGGAAATAGATTTGGATATGAATTTGATATGATCTATGATTTGCATGTTAAGTTTGACAGTAGTTATGATGTTAAAAAGAATTTAATTATCAATAGTGATTTTAAGGTGGTTGATATTTCATCAATTGAAAATTTCATTTTCAATGATGAATCACATATTGGTATTTGGGAATTTGGTGTTGATATGTATGAGATAGAAGCTCACTCACTCCAATCTTGTGTTTCTACTTGTTGCATATGGGGTGTTTGACAAAATGCTAGAGTCGTTATATTTTAGATTTGAGATTGTTACGTATGAAGTAATTAATTAGATGCGTTGTGCTTTTGCTTCATTAGTGTTTGATCCCGGAGGAAATATGTCGACCTTTGTGTTGTAAATAGTCTTCGAGAGCCAATTTGTCAAATTTTAAGATGTGCAATGATAGTTGTCACACTTATAAGTTATCTCCAAGTTGGTGATCATAAGATTAAAGGCTAGTCACCTCAAGTTTGTGTTTGATTTGGAATTCTACAAATTAAACTTGAGGTGTTTGATAAAATGGATGAGAAGATTTCAAGTTTCAAATTTGAGGTCGATATAAGTGAGGCTGTTTTTTACGTTCCTTATGGTGTTGTTCCATTCGTGTTTGATCTCGAAGGCAATATTTCAATCCTTGAAGTTTGAGGGTGAACTTCCACCAACTCAGTGAAAATGATGTAGTGGGGAAGCCGAGAAAGACGAGTAAAATACTATAATAAATTCAAGTGTGAATCTTCCAACCCAAGGGTGGATAGAGCTATGCAGGCTCAAAAACTCATAAAGTTAAAAGAGGAAGAAGGTAGAGTTTGAAGAAATAAAGCTACAAGTCATAAGCCATGCTTATGGCTTAAGGAAAATTATCAAACTTGCTGAAGAGTGATAAGCCATGATCACGGCTTGAGGAAGATAGTATTTTGCCTCCTGCAAATTTCATTTCAACTTTTATGTTTGTTTACTGTATTGCCCTTAGTAAGGTTGTTTTGGTCTTTTCCTTATTCTAGCTATAAATACTCCTAAAACATATGTTGAGTCACTTTTCATCATTTTGGAAATCAAATCAAAACCTATAGAGGTTTTTCTTCTCTTCTTCCTCATTATTGGAATTTTAATGAAATCAACAAGCTTGAGATGATCTATGGTTGATGGGTATTCTTCGAATCAACATCTCCCATTGATTTGTAATATTTTTTTACTTTAATTTTGGATATTCTATGAGAATCAATAAGGTTGGAGAGTGTTAGGGTTTGGGTATTTTTAAAATCAACAACCCTTAACAATTTGTGTCATTTCACTTTAAAATCCGCAACATCAGCGAAAGATGTAGAAATAACATCAACTGTAATTAAAAAAACAAAAAATGCAATTTTAAATAAGTTAAAAGAAAATGCAAAAAACTATTGATACAACTTTGATACACGTGTGTTACATGTATGATTCACTTATAAACAATAGAAAATAACAAAATACATGCAAAAATTATTTGCTATTGACATTAACGATGATTTCAGCTTCAATTGATGCAACTGCTAGAGTGTTTGAGATTGTAGCATTTCTGTAAACCATAACTTCACAAATTCCAATTACTTACCATAGATTTCTTAGTATTCTCCATTGATTTATTTATTGATCCAATGGAATAGAATGTGATAAGAATTAGTTTAGTTGTTGTTGAAATTCGTTCAGTTGTCTTCTTATTCTCTTTCAATTTTCAATTCTCTGTTGCTATTTGAATTTTTTTTTTCTTTTCCTTTTTTTGCAATTCTCATTGATTTCCTTCAACTTTTTTTGCACTTTACTATGTGTTTGGTTTTTGCGATACAATTGAGATACACGATTACACTTATACAATATTGATATATATGTAATACTTGTATGATACACATATAAATAATAGAAAATAATGATATGGTTTTTTACACTTTTTCTATCTATTTGGTTTTTGCAATACATTTATGATACAGTCGGATACAGTTGACATACAAGATTATATTGATATATGTTTGATACAGTTTTGATACATGTGTAGTATGTTACACACATGAACAATGCAAAATAACAAGATACATGTATAAATAAGACAAAATAATGGGAAAGATGAAGAAGAAATAACACAAAATGTAATTAAAATAACAAAAAAAAAATGCAATTTTAAATAAGTTAAAAGACAAAATTGTTGATACAACTTTGACATACGTGTGTTACATGTGTGATACACTTATAAACAATAGAAAATAGGCAAAACACATCTTGAGCCCCTTGAACTTTTACTAAAATTATAATTGTCGCCCTGATCAATTTTTTTAACACATTGAGTACATGATCTTTTAATATTATTAGCCCCAAACTCAACCTATCTTTTGTGTGTGTGTAATACGCTTTGCTTAGTGGCAAAACTGTGAAACAAAAACTTCCAACTAATTTAAAAGTTACATGATTTTATCACTTGAAATTATGAAACAGACACTTCCAGCAACTCTGTTTTCTTATCTAGACACTTTTCTGAAATTGTGTTGCGTACCAAAATATATTGGTTATGCCACTCCACAGAGCTTGTTACATAGACACAAAATAAAATCGAATATGGGGTTAATAATATTAAAATGAAAAGATCGTATTCTTAATGTGTTCAAAAAATTGACAACGGTGTCAATTGTGATTTTGGTGAAAGTTTATGAGGCTCAAGATGCGTTTTGCCTAGAAAATAATAAGATACATGTAAAAAAATTCCACAAATGTATCAAAAGCGTATAACAAATGTTTTACAGAAAAACGTGCATTAGCATGGGCTGCGTCGCACTGAATCATTTGGAATAAAAAACAGACGCTGACATCACTTTCCAGGTATTTTGGAAATGAAAGTTCAAAAAAAATTGGAGAAAATTTCTTTGTTAGGTAAAAAATAAAGGTGGGGCTAAAATATAGGTTCATGGATTTAGAATTAAACCGGAATCGAAATGAATTTCATAAAACCTATTAAAATACTAATATATTTAATATTTTATGACAATTAAAAATGTAATATGCAATAAAATTTACTCCACAACATTAATATTAATATTAATTAAAAGGAGTGCATGTATCATAAAACCATTTGGCTAGAGCTATGCAAGCTTTACCTTTTGCTTCCTTTCGCTATAGCACTTCTAATTGAGACCCTGAAGATGTTTTTGAGACAAGAAAAGTGCCCGAACTAGATCCCTCTTTCACTTTTCCCTTTCTAAAGTTGATGACTCCCTTAACTTTGATGGATTCAACTCTTCCACATCTGTTTCTTCCAATTTTTGTTCAAATGGATCCTCATTATAGTCCTTCAATGTTCCCTTAATTGCGGTGCTCTTTTCTATTGATTTAAGAGATGAAAGTTTTTGTTCGCGAAAGTTAGGAGGAACCCTTTCGCATGCTACTACTTGACCCTTCTTCCCAACAAGATGTTGCTTCATTCTATTGATCCCATCTCCTACGTATACCTTTGAACAATAGCAGCATTTGTCATAGGTTTTCTATTCTCTAAGTTCCTCACAATGTTTCGATGTAGGATCAGTCTTCCCACGACCATGAGGAGCTAATAGTTACTGTTATATAATTGCCATTGCATAGATAAATAACAATAAATTTTATTCCAGCAGAGTAATGCATCATAAAACAATGAAATCAAGTTTCATAGATGCAACAGCAAATTTCATTCCACCTAGTCAATTATTGATTTATATATTCCATAGGTGCAAAGGCAAAATAATAATAATCCAATCAAAAGCATAAATGTATCTCAATTAGCATATATATATTAATTATTAAGCATTAACTAAAATTCTAAAGCACAAAAACACTCTTGTTCTCAAGATTAATCTTGATGTTGTGCAAGTAGGACGAAGTTAAGCCTTGATACACAACATTATATGATAATTACTTAGTTATATTGAAATGGTTCCGAATAATAAATTGAATAGATTAAGCTCAAAAATTCAAAATAGAATATCGACCTGCGAGGAAGAATCTATTGAACCGATTACGAAAACCAATCTGCGATAAACGGAATTCGGAAGAGAGAAGAGAGGCTACAAATTTGTTCATCACTTGAAGGAGTGAAGAATAGAACCGGTCAGTTTACCAATTCCATTGGCCGGTTTACCAGGTGAGGGACAATTCTTTCAGTTACATAGGACCGGACAGGCTCCAGTTCCGTTCAGACCAACTGATCCAGTCCGGTTTTCATAAATATAATAATAATAATAATAATAATAATAATAATAATAATAACTTGAACAATTTCGTCTACTTCATTTTAATCCGCACACCTTACTGTAAAATGCCATAGAAACTCAAATCATTTTGACAACATGTACGGACCTAAATGTTTCAAATGATCTGCTTAGATTAGATTCAATAATGCAGTCATCTCATTGCCCTTGCATAAATAGCATTACTACCCGAGGAAATAAAGTACAATTTAAGTTGAAAATCCTCAAATCAAACCATAAATATGGTCATGGAAAGAATGCTCTCAACCCTTATCTCATCTACAAAAACAATGATGGCACAAGAATGACAAGCTACAGCAAGCCAATAATCATCAGCCTAACTAAGTTAATTTAGAAACCCATTTCTCAACGGAACAATCCAAAGAAATCGTTTCACCGTCAAATGCAAACGGGAAACATACATATAGTACAAACATTTACTATGCCCAAACCTAATTATGGTCAAGTAAATAAATGCTTACACCAGTTTGTTGGGAACTCTTTAAGTTTCTTCAGGGTAATACTACCTCCACAACAATCATCCTCCTAAATTTCTATTGCCGGGAAATCGGTGCCATTGGCATGGATGACTGCTGGGTATACAAATTACCATCTGAACCTTGGTAACTTTGGTATGCATTCGATGCCGGTACTGTAAAAGGAGCAATGCCAGTCATTTGCGTCCCCACTCCTGGATACCCAGTCAAGGAAAGCGGTTGTTGCTGGGACATGCTGTAACCATATTGTGCAGCATTGATTGATCCAGCAGTTTGCATGTACTGCGGAATTGAGTACGCTGGCATAGGTGGTAGCGGTGGCAGCGGTGGAGGTGACGATGGAGGAGGTGGTGGGTCATTTGAAGTTAACTGTTGACCAGTGGTTGCAATTTGATAAGATTCAGGACGTTGGAATGTAGAAAGAGGTTGCTGTGCAGGATTCTGGGTTGGTATGTAAGGCTGGTCATTGTCAAGCTTAGCCCTTTTCTCAGATGGGTATTCACTAGATGATTCTTTTACTGGATTGCCGATGACGCCTTCAGATGCCAAAGACGAGAGGACATACGAAAGCATCTGGGCCGATGATGTTGATGCAGTTAATTTTGCCGCCACTGCAGCAGCTGCGGACTTCCGAGGATCTTCCTCTATGTGGTTACTTTTCTCAGGGAATGATACCTGCCGTCTGTACAATGCTGAAGCTGACTGATCCATGTCTCCGGGTATAAAGCTTTTAGATGCTATGGAATTGCTAACTTCCTTTGAACTTTCCTCAGCTAACTTTACATTACTAGAATGCACCAACTGCTGGCAGACTTTATTAGCATGTTCCAATTGAGACTGTGCCACCTGCACAAGAATACGTATACAAGGGGAAGAGAAATATGCTTAAAGCTGCCATTAATAACAATGCCAAAATCCAGAGTTATTAAGGGTGTCAAGTTGTACCAGATTCAAGTTGATATATTACAATTATTAGCAAGGACAGGCAACATCCACATCAATGACAATATTCAATGTCACAAAAGATATAGATAGCATGAACCAATGACTGGTGCATGACTATCTATAATCAAAAACATTCTATTAATCAGATTAGTGAACCAATAACAATGGAAGACCCAGAATCAGTAGCATGTCAGTGTTAACTACCCAGGTAAAAGAAAATAGAGGCATTGTCCAACAGCAAAAGTGCACGATGCAAAGAAATGCTTCACAAACATTACCAAGGGTCTCTAAAAGTTTGCACTTTTACCGAACTTGATCCTTGCTCCATAAATCTTACTAGGCTCTTTATTTATTTTTAATAATGATAAAAAGCAGCAGCATGCATGACAATACTTTTTGGAGACATACATTAAGTCATAACTAAGGGGCAAAATTCTACTATTAATCATATCTGCTAGCAGGAAAATTCAAGCTTGTCCTGTGGTGACGAGACAATTTCCAAGTATATCACATGTCACAGGAATATTAGATATTAATAGACAAAGCAGCCGATATACAAACCTGAAGTTGGTTTCGAACTTGTTCCAGCTTGGACTCCTATTAAAAAATATATATATATTTCTACATTAATTTACTATCATATTCAACTCTTTGAATTATGTTTCTATAGAAAGATAGTAAAAAAATAAAAATAAAAATTGTTTCTATGAAATAGTTTTGCCTAACCAACCTCCTCTTGGAGAGCCTCTCTCAGTTGAGAGACAAGGCCTGCCCTTGATAATTCAATGGCCGTCAATTGGTTAATGCTGTCCCTCAAAATAGCATGCTGACCTTGCAGATCCTCTGCAAATGCAGGTCCAGGAAATTGTCCTGTTTATCAAAAAGAAGCGTTGAGGATTCAGAGACCATTAGGATACTTTTAGTGATTGTTATCTAAGAATGTAGATCAGATAAATCAATGATATCCACATCAAAAATCCAACCCAGAAATATGCTTTCAACAATTCCAATTCAGGTTCAAACTTTCCAATGCATGATGATGTCAATTGTCTCCATCTAATAAGACATCCAACTAACAAATTGACATTCTGCATCCCCAACTTTCATGTTTAAATTCCAACTGACCAGATAATTCTATTTTGCACTCTAAGTCACTATCACGTTAACTAAAGCCAATGGAACCGAAGACAAATTGAGCCATAAATTATATGCTCCATTTAGTGGAAGAATAATTATTAATGCCATCAATGCAAATCTATTAACAAGAACACTTATTGGAAAAATAAATTGTTAACAAGAGAAAACATGAAAATGTTACTACCCATAGAATGAAAAACTATTGGATCTAAATGCAAGTATGATGATGAACAAATAATCAAGAGTTACCAGTAACACCCACAAATGCACACAAAATATGGGAACTAAACTAAACAAAACATGCAAATGTTACTAGCCATAAGGAAAAATCATTGGATAGAGACACAAGTACCATAAAGAGTAAATAATCAACAATTACTGATAAATGAATAAATTACACAATATTAACAGAATTTATAAAAATAAAAAATAAAAAATAAAAAATAAAAAGAAGTAAATTCATGACAACAAGGTGGCTGCTATGTCAATTATAAAGCATCAAAAGAAAGAATGTTACTTGAAAAAAAAAAAAAAAAAAAAAAAAAGAAGAAGAAAGATAATGCCGATTTGGAAGACTTTAGACAAGGTAGATATATTAGGGGCAACGATTGACCTGAACTAATGTTGCTATCAACTTCCTTTTCTGCTTTCTCAAAAAAACTGATTGCACTCCTGCATTTGTTTATTATAACATCTTCATCCACCAGACCACTACGAACAGCTTGATAGCTTGAAATTACCTTGTCCAAAGTGCTTCCAGCAGGCTGCTTCTGTTAGGAGAAAGAAAATAAGATACTATTATAGTCCTCAAATATAGATAATAACTACCTAGGAAAATACCAATTGTAAGAATGCAATTTACCAGTTTGATGTCTACATGCTTCCCATTTCTACTACCTTCTGAGTGCTTTCCCATAATCTCATCTTTTAGTGTTTGCCCGCGCGAACCAAAAACTTTTCTTTCTTCCCAAATGTTAATCTACACATAAAGATACTAAACATCAATCTCAGGTAAGGCAAACTATTGACGACTCATACTTATAAGCTGAGTATAAGCTTAAATAAGCGTGCATTGTCATTAGCAATCCTTGTATAAAGAGAGTGTCTGCAGACTGGTCTTAAACAAATAAAACAAACCAGAAAGCATGAAAGGACCAACAACAGAAGCATAAGACAGGTCAAGATATTATATTGTTAACAGAGAATTAAATGAGTGGAACCAAGATGAATTGTATAACACTATCAAGCTACACAATAGGCTAGAGTTCACTCTTTGTGGCCAGTAAGTAGGATCGAATCTAAAAACCTTATGTATAAAGGAACATTTTAAGCGAGTGGTCTCTTTCTACAGCATTGGAGGCTATATTTCTATGCATCTCATCGCTCAACTTGGAAGATGGGAAGAGAAAAAGTATGTAACAGTCAGAAATAGGTTAGGGTTGAGAATCCCTGACAATTTGAACTAATTTGGTAATAGTATAGATATGGAAAACCATTTGAAGTGGAAACACCAAACGAGTTTTGTAAAATCTGATATTCCCTAATTGTAAATCATATAAGATTGAAAAATCAAGGCACATAAACAACTAATTAAAGGTCTAAAACCCTAGCCAGATTCAATATTAGCACACAGAATCTGAACCGCCAATGGTTTCATTCAGTGGCAGATCTTGAGTGGGGCGAAATGAGGACACGTGCCTCCCAAAAACCACCAACCAAGACGTGTAAGCCCAAAGGGGGAAAAAGTTAAATTGGCTTGTTAATGTATTTTACTTAAATAGCTAAAGATATAATAGACCATTTGAGGAACATTTACATCTAAACCCTTCGACTCTGGCAAATAATTTCTGTAGTTTTACTTTTAACTTTCAAAATCAGTTTCCAATTATGGTCATCAATAAGAAGACTTTCCTTTTGTAATGGTTACTAATAGGAATGTATTGTTGCTTTAGAGTCCTAATTAGTATTTTATTATTTCTTAATATCTTGTCTTAGAGTCCTAATTAGTATGGTTTTCTGTTATTTCTTTAATATTTTTATTTTTGTTAATTTAGGAATACTAGGATTAGGAATTATCTTATTAGTTAGTTCCTATTTAGGATTTCTATTCTATAGCAGTGATTAATTCCTAAAGAGTCTGCTTGTAATTCTTATTTAAAGGCTAATGCCGTTCAATAAAAAGCAACCAATATTTCACCAAACGGTTTATGAGGTTTATAGTTCTCTCTTAACGAGCTCTAGAGATCGTGGGGTACTCTCTTAACGAGCTCCTAAATATTTTCAACAAGATAGTTAGAGGAAGGAAAACATCTAAACATTCTTCCACAGAAGATTTTAGGGTTCAAGGACCCATAACTCGATCCAGAACCCAGAACGGTATAAACTTGGTATCAGAGCAGAAAGTTATAGGTGACATTCGTACCTTGCAACAACAGTTCGATGCTTTCATGACTATGTACAAGGAAGATCATGAGAGAGCAGAGGCTCTTCAAAACGACATGGACGCTCAACTTGAAGAGCTAGCTAAAGAGCGTTCAACCACTAAAAATACTGAAAAAGAAAGTGGAGATGAAAGTCGCAATACAAGACAACGAGGCAGGTCAGATACAACAGGAGGTAGCTTGGTTCCAAAATTTTCCAAGCTAGATTGTGAAGGAGAAAAAGTGGGGCTAGCTTCATTCCACCTAGAAGGTGATGCTCAACTATGGTTTATCAAGGTGGATAGGGACCAACCAGACATGACTTGGGAGGAATTTAAGAAGCATTGTAATCTGCGTTTTGGACCACCTATCCGGAGCAATAAATTGGGGGAGTTATCCAAGCTCCGACAGACAGGTTCAATGGAAGAAGGTCAGCAGAAATTTGAATAGTTATCGGCACGTGCTAGTTCATTAACATCTGAACAGGAAGTTGAAATATTCATCAGCGGACTAAAAGAAGCCATAGTTGTCGAAGCAGAGTTACAACAACCATCTGATTTGGCTACTGCAATGAGTCTTGTGCGTCTATATGAACGACGAGTGATGAACGATGAAGTAAAGCCAAGAAAGAATTTCACCAGTCTCACACCGAAACCTACTTCCATAAAAAAAAACTGAGTAAAGCAGAGTTGGAGGAAAGGAGGGCTAAGGGTCTTTGCTACAACTGTGATGAAGATTATACTCCGGGACACAAATGTAAACGTTTATTCTAGTTAGAAGAAGTAGAAGAGCTTCCGTTTGATCGTGGAGAAAGGAACGAGATGTCAACCTTCCTTGGCGCATGAGGACACGCGCATTTTTGAAGGAGAAGGCATTGATAGGAATGTATTGTTGCTTTAGAGTCCTAATTAGTATTTTATTATTTCTTAATATCTTGTCTTAGAGTCCTAATTAGTTTGGCATTCTATTATTTCTTTAATAGTTTTATTTTTGTTAATTTAGGAATATCAGGATTAGGAATAATCTTATTAGTTAGTTCCTATTTAGGATTTCCTATTCTACAGCAGTGATTAATTCCTAAAGAGTCTGCTTGTAATTCTTATTTAAAGGCTACTGCGTTCAATAAAAAGCAAGCAATATTTCACCAAATGGTTTATGAGGTTTAGAGTTCTCTCTTAATGAGCTCTAAAGAACGTGGGTTTCTCTCTTAACGAGCTCCTAAATATTTTCAACAAGATAGGTAGAGGAAGAAAAACATCTAAACATTCTTCCCTAGAAGATTTTAGGGTTCAAGAACCCATAACTCGATCCAGAACCTAGAATGGTATCAGTTACATGCTAATAATCTGTTTGATAAATCTCTAGAAGTGTTTTAATTAATTTATATATAAATCGAACTTCAAATATCTGCATTTATTACAGTTTCACTTAACAAGTTCTCTATTGCTCTTCCTATGTTACAAGAAATTATGTATTTAGTTTCACTTTCAAAAATAAATCTATGAACTTCAAACTGCTGTAATATAAAATTAGATGTAACTTAAGGAAATTTCAATGATTTAATGAATATTTCTATCTATAAAATTATACTTTGAATACTGATTTAGGAGTTTATATATTACAAACGTTTAAGTAAAATATTCATATGGTGCTTCAAATAGCAATTTTTTTCACCAAAAGTTTATTGTTTCCTTTCAAGTGCAAATTATTTGCATTGAAGGAAGAAGCACTAGAAAAACAAAAAGTAACATATTTTATTTTTCAAATGTAATTTTAGAAAGCACAATTAATGACTTCCTGATAAATGTTTCAGGTTCAAATCACTAATATTTGTTAATAGTTTGATATACATTTGATGATTAATTTACTTTAAATAGTTGCATATGACCATTCGATTACATGCAAAAAGATATAACGTTAGAATTAGAAATTGCTTTCCTAGCATGGACTTCATGTCAAAGTAAAACAAAAGCTGACAATCGGACAAGAATTCCCAGAATTAGAAAGTAAAATTATCTTGTATACAACTGATTCACTTATTTTCTTTCCAAGAATCTAATTTCATATTCATAAACAAATATAAAATGTTGAAATTAATGATCTTCTAGATTATAGGCATAAATAGGCATTAAAACCAGTTATAGTGATACTGACTCAATAGAGAAAATATAGTAAAATTAAGTACCAGTCTTAATGCAGCACTTCTTCCGGCCTCATCCCCATTTTCAATTACGTTACGAAGAGCTCCGGGAAGGACCTTCCAAAATTCACCAACAAACTCTGAACCTTTTCGACGACTATTCTGCAAAATGTCATTAGCAAGGTAGAGAAAAGCCAATCTCTGCTCACGTGGAGAACAATGAAATTGTCTGTCCCACGTTTCAACAACTTGCTTTGCTTTATTCATATGAAAAATACACCAATGTGATAGAGCTTAGGTAGTTAAGGACACAAATTAGCAACAAAAGAACCATAAAATCTATTGAAAGTAGCAAGTTAAACATGTACTTGAAAAGCAGTAAAGATAACACATTGTCACCAATCACGCTTCAAATGTAGATTGCTGCTCATTTCAATAAAGCTGGCAATGAAATTATTTTGAGAACCTGATAACACGATGATACTAAATAGGAAAAGCGGCATATAGATCATTCGTATAAAAAGGATACTCTCTATACTTGCCTGCGAAGGGTTGAGCTTAGCAAGCTTTTCCACTAAAATCTGCGGATTAAATGAACTGCCCATTGATTCACCCAATAAATTATGCACAAAGCAGGCCTTTGAAACCTAAAACGACTGTCAAAAAGAAAAAGAAAAGCAAAGATATCACTCATAGCACGAATCAAAATGAAATAACGAATCTAACTAAGCTTTTATGAAGAAAAAAAAACAATAAAACTCAAAGCTTCTAAGCAGATAATCACCTCAAACAAAACTAACAAAATTTTCCCAACATTATAGCCATGTTAAAAGTGACAATGCAATAAAAAAAAGTCTCAAAAGGTATGCAAAACATTAATATCATATATTGTTCCTCAACCTAAAGTGAGCAAAGTCGTA
This sequence comes from Euphorbia tirucalli, assembly GCA_039660915.1. Lineage (NCBI taxonomy): Eukaryota > Viridiplantae > Streptophyta > Magnoliopsida > Malpighiales > Euphorbiaceae > Euphorbia > Euphorbia tirucalli. Next base: position 53,302,423 of record CM077639.1, on the reverse strand, counting down.
CAACTGCGAGAATAAAATAATGAATTGACATGCATCCTTGTGAAATTTTGTAATTCATATCAGAGGATATTTAAATGATATCATCCTCGTATGCTACTAGTGAAGAGTCAAGGTTTCAAGCAAGCTAAATGCCTGACCATATCATTGGCCACAAATTCCCAAATGCTCATAAAGTTTAGACGATGAAGATAAAAAAAAATAAAAAATAAAAATAAAAAGAAAATAGCTTTCATGATGGCTCGGTAGTCAGTAGCCATTTTAGGAACTGAGAATAGATCATCTGTATTTATCCCCGCAAAAAATTATATGCTTGGATACGGAGGACTCAAAAGAACCCGCTCCCCACCCATCACCATGGAGAAAAAGAAAAAGACTATTAACCAGATTACACCAAGGAAGCATGAAAAATGTATTTAATGTTGATCTTACTGTCCTAGAATAAGAGTGACCAGACATTCACAACACAGCTACTGCACCAAGCATGAGAAATCATGATTGTCGAATGGGAAATTAAGACCTCCAAAGGCATCAAAAGGAATGTAGGTAAACAAAGACACAACCTTGTGCAACTATGTTAATGAGAAAGACCCACTTGCTGCATTAAGCATAATGCAAAAAAGCATAAAACTTGCACAAATATGACAGGACGCAAACACACGTTAACAAAAGCACATACGTTCTGGAGAAGGGTTCTATTTCAATTTGATTTCATTAGTTTGAACTAGAAAGAAAAGGCAATCCAAGCAGCGGAAAAAACACAGGAAGAGGAAGATTACGTCCAGCTCTTCCTTTCCCGTTATCCTATAGAAACTACCATTCTATAAATTTGTTCTTTGTTCAAGCACATAATTCATATTGCAGGTACTGCTCACATTAAAGGAAAAGAGAAAGAACGAAGAACCAAAGACGCACATAAAGACCCATACAGAAAAACACATATGCTTAGCAGACAATTGAGCTATACCAGAAAGGCCTAAAAGCAAAGGCAACAGGAATCAGAATCAAAGCTAAATTACATATTCTTTATTTCTCTCAGGGAAGCAAGAGAAGCAAGAAGAAGAAGAAAGGAGGAAAGAGAAACCTGGTAGAAAGAATGTGAGAAAGAGTTGTTGCAGATAATCAACGACGGGCGAAGAGAGGCATGGCAAAATTTATTATCGATTGAAAGAGTTGAAAAAAAGAAAAGGGTTGAAGCTGTAGTATGGTGGAATCGAAGCTGAAGGTGAGGAAGAAGGAAGAGTAGAGGCAGGAAATAGGAACGAGGAAGAGTAATTAGAGATTTTGCAGGTACGGTTTGAGTTTGGGCTTAGAGCATTCGCAGTTTTTAGATACAGGGGACGGTGTACTTTGCGTTAAACGTGTCTCCGAAATTCCACGTTTACCCTTTGCATCATTCACCAAAATCTGCCACCACCGTCTTTCTTCAGTCTCTTGCTGCTAAGGTAATTTTTTTTAGAAAAATTTCTTACATCATAATTTATTTTTATTGTTTTAGTTAAAGTTTGAAACAAATAAATAAACAAAACCTAGCCTTTACTAGGAAGAAAATGTCGGAACTACATTGCAAAACGGAAAACTTTTGCGCAATTTACTCATGAATGGGAATGATAAAAAAAAAAAAAAATTTACGAAGACGGAAATGGGACGGGGATTGGAAACCCCACGGAAACTTTCACAGGATTTTCTAAATAAAAAGAAATTATATATAGCTAATTTATCTTTATCTTTGTAAATATTTCATAAAATCAAAACAATTTGAAATTGTAATTGAATATTATGCTTAATTAATTAATACTTTTTAAAAAAAATACAATATAAAATTTTAGATTTTATTTATATATTTGGATAATTGTTATTTATTTATATATTCGATGGATTGATTTTATTGCCTATGAATTATGATCATTATATTTTTTCATAATCAAGGAATTTTACTAATATTTTTTTTAATTATATATGTGATTTTGTATTTTATTGCAAAAGTTTTATAGTTCACAAAAAAATGTTTATTATAGAAAAAGTTGTGAAATGGGAAATGGGATCCCACGAAAATCCTAATTCTCACGAGAAAAGGAGATGGGGCAATATTTTCCAATTTATAAATGGGGATGTAAATGTGAAATAGATGGAGACAGAACATGGGGAGCAATCTCATCTCTTCCTCATTTGCAATGCTATTTGGAACTTAGAAAATATTATAATTTCCTTTGTATGTTGTTTATCAAATTTCACGCATGACTTGATGTAAGCGCCGAGTTTTCCCGACCTCTATGATGAGAATTCCTAGATTACCTGTGAAGCAAACGGACTTGAATCGGACTTTAAAAAGACCGGAGTGTCGCCCGAAGTATCTCAAACGTCCTGAAAACTGAGCTATCCACGATCCGAAGCCCCCGAGAAGGTCTCCCGAGTGTTTTTTAGGGTTTAGGGTGAGCGTCAGATTTTCAAGAATTTTGCCCCGGCTCTAGTGGACGAGAGCAACTTGGCTCAACAGAACGGATTTGGGGTGAAAGTCTCAAAGTTGCAGGCGGCTCATTAAATGTTTGAAATGATATGAGGGGAGAGTATAAAAGAAAAAATCAAATCAAAAGGGGGAATCTGGGGCAGAAAACTTTGAAAAACCGAATACAGAGAAAGAGAAAGAAAAAACGAAGAAAAAGGTGAGAAGGGGACCAAGAACTTGAGGGCTCAGAAACAAAAAGGCTAAGACTTAAAACCAATCTCAAAACTCTAATAGCAAATTCCTTAACCTTTGCTCATTGATTAGGGATCATTTCGGATTGTTTTGGATCGTTTCGGTTTTCGGTCGGTTGAGCTTCCAGGATACATTTCAAACTTTCAATCCGTTTCTTGACGTTCAAAACATCAAAACAACACCAAGGTAAACTCTGAGAGGCCTTAAACCCGTGTGCATTGCTTTTTCTTTACGTTTTCTTCATTTTTGCAATTTTCGGAACCAGACTTTCCTGAATAGAGCTGGGCGGCTGTGTTCATGATGAACAGAGCCGAACGGCTCTGTTCTACAGGGACAGATTCCCGATTTGTCCCAATCGACCGAAAACAGTCCATTTTTCCATTTTGTGCATTCTGTTGTGATCAATTTCAGCTCGAATTCATCCGTATGTTGTAAAAATTTGGTTTTCGGATTTCTGTACGTACAGATATTAGGGTTTTCGGTTTTCCCGGGTTTTATTTTCTAAGTTTCGGGGTTATTTTATCCGAATCGGATCTGTAATTCAGCATTAGCGGACCCCCGAACCTTATAAAATTCCAGAAAACTATTGAAAATGAGCAAAATGGTATTTTCCAAAAAATAAGAAAACCAATTTTTTGGGTTCCAGAAATTACAGCCGTACGACTATAATTTTTGGAATGAAACAGAGCAGCGAAATGACCCGTACGGACGTCGTCGCACGGGCTATTTTCGAATTCAAATTATTTTTGGCGTGTTTATTGCTTTTTGGACCTTAGATGGATGTTGGAATTAGGAAACTCGCACGAACGGAACCCTGGATTCCGGGATAACAGACCCATAAAAATGGAAATTTGCATGTAACCAAGCCAAATAATTTTTTGAAAATTGTTTTTCCAGCACAAAAAATTACAAGGCGTTTCAAAACCGTTTTCCAGGTTTAACCGGTCCGACCGATCGGGTCGACCCAGTTACCCCCTAAATGCATGCTTCCTGTTCTTAAATTCCTAATTATGTCCTGCTGTGAGTCCTATCTATGTGTGCAATATAAACTGTGCTAACCGTCTATTTTGCAGCATTTATCTTTCTTTTATTTTCATTTTTATGTAATTGATAGATTTTGTGTTGTAATCTTAGAGAGTATGAGAGAATTCGTTGTATGTTATTGATGAATACCCTAGGGTATATATACAGAATTGGTACTATAGATTAAGGAAACAAGCATTCAATGACCTAGATTAGCTCCACTTATTTCTCCCTAATTACAGTGGTTCCTATTTACATTCTATACAATTCTGGTAACACTCCCCCTCAAGCCGGAGCATAGATATTGATCATGCCCAGCTTGTTACAAATGTAGTTAACCCGAACCCCGTTTAGAGCTTTAGTGAAGATATCTCCTAGTTGTTCTCCAGTACGAACGAACTTTATAGAGATCAGATTCTGTTGAAGCTTCTCACGAACAAAATGACAATCAATCTCGATATGCTTGGTTCTTTCATGGAATACGGGATTGGATGCAATATGAAGGGCAGCTTGGTTGTCACACCACAATCTAGCTGGAGTCAAAACTTTGAATCCAAGCTCAGACAAGAGGTGATGAATCCACATAATCTCACAAACAGATTATGCCATGGCTCTATATACGGATTCAGTACTGGACCGAGATACAACATGTTGCTTCTTACTCTTCCATGATACCAAATTTCCTCCAACAAAAATACAATACCCGGTAGTAGATCTTCTATCAATTTTGGATCCTGCCCAATCTGCATCAGAGAAACATTCAATTTGATTATGGCCATTATTTCTGTACACTATTCCTCATCCTGGAGCTCCTTTTAAGTAGCATAGAATTTGTTCAAGAGCAGCCCAATGATGAATGGTTGGCGATGTCATGAACTGACTAACAACACTAACTGAATATGCTAGATCAGGCCGAGTAACAGTGAGATAATTCAACTTTCCAACAAGTCTCCTGTACTTCGCAGGGTCTCCAAATAATTCTCCATCTGCTGTAAGCTGTAAGTTAGGCATCATTGGAGTACTACATGGTTTAGCTCCTAACTTTCCTGTTTCTGATAATAAGTCAAGAACATATTTCCTTTGAGACAGAAAAATGCCTTTCTTGCTTCTTGTTACTTCAACCCCTAAGAAGTACTTTAGGTTCCCCAAATCTTTTGTATGAAACTGACTATGAAGGAAAGACTTCAGGGATGAGATTTCAGCTGAATCATTACCAGTAATGACAATATCATCTACATAAGCGACAAGTAGTACAATACCAGAGTGTGTGCGTTTAAAGAAGACAGAATGATCACACTTACTTTTCTTCACGCCAAACTTTTCAACTGCTTGACTAAATTTACCAAACCAGGCCCGAGGACTCTGTTTCAATCCATAGAGAGATTTGTGAAGATGACAGACTTTCCTATCCTCCCCCTGAGCAATGAACCCTGGTGGTTGCTCCATATAGACTTCTTCTGAGAGATCCCCATGTAAAAAGGCATTTTTAATGTCCAATTGATGTAATGGCCAATCATGGGAAACAGCCAAGGACATGAATAACCGGATAGAAGTCATTTTAGCCACAGGAGAGAATGTATCTGAATAATCAATACCATAAGTTTGGGCATACCCTTTAGCCACAAGGCGAGCTTTAAGACGAGCCACGGAACCATCGGGATTAACTTTTACTGTGAACATCCATCTACATCCAATAGCCTTCTTTCCAGCAGGCAAAGTTACAAGGTCCCAAGTACCATTAGCATCCAAAGCATTCATCTCTTCTACTATAGCATTGCGCCAACCACTATGAGATAAGGCCTCCGAGACCGACTTAGGAGTAGTTAGGGAATCAAGTGATGCAATAAACGAAGATGAAGAAGAGGATAATTGATTATAAGAAACAAATGAGGAAATGGGATAAGTGCAGGATCGTTTACCTTTTCGAAGTGCAATCGGGAGGTCTAGATCATGAGATGGCAGGTCTGATGACAAAGTAGATATTGGTAAAGGGCTAGAGTTAGGAGAATACTGCCGTCGTGAATAAACATGTTGAATGAGAGGTCTAGTTGGTGTTTGAATACTTGAAGCAGTATTGGGAGAGACCACGGGTCACTGTATCTCATAAACTAAGACATTGGCATCTTCTGCTTTGGACGGTGGGATCAAAGGTGTAGTAAAGAATGGTGTATGTTCAAGAAAAGTAACGTCAGAAGATACAAGGTATTTGTTAAGAGAGGGACAATAACAACGATACCCCTTTTGTAGACGAGAGTATCCAAGAAAGACACATTTTACTGATTTGGGATCCAATTTGGTAAGATGTGGGCGAACATCACGAACGAAACAAGTGCTTCCAAAAATTCTTGGTGAGATGGGAAATAATGGTTTATTAGGGAAGAGAGTATTGTAAGGGATCTCACCATGAAGGACGAAAGAAGGCATTCGATTAATGAGGAAACAGGCAGTGGAAACTGCATCAGCCCAAAATTGCTTAGGAACATGCGTTTCGAATAAAAGGGCGCGAGCAGTTTCAAGAAGATGGCGATTTTTGCGTTCAGCTACACCATTTTGAGAAGGTGTGTCGACACATGATGTTTGATGAAGGATGCCATTCTGAAGCATATAAGTGTTAAATTGGTCGGACAGATATTCTTTAGCATTGTCACTTCGAAGAGTATGTATGGAAACATTAAACTGAGTTTTAATTTCAGCACAAAAAGCAGTAAAATGTGAGAATAATTCAGAACGATTTTTCATTAAATAAAGCCAAGTGACTCATGAAAAGTCATCCACAAAGGTAACAAAATAACGAAACCCAGTTTTAGACATTATTGGACACGGACCCCAAACATCAGAATGAACTAACTCAAAAGGAAATGAAGATCTTTTATTGACTCTTGGAATAGACGACACACGATGGTGTTTAGCATACTGACACGACTCACAATCTAAAGAGGTTACATAATGCAATTGAGGGCACAACTTCTTCAAAAAGGGAAGAGAAGGATGCCCTAACCTACAGTGCATTTCAAAAGGACTAGAGATACTGGAGCAAGCAGTGGGGCTATTATCCAAGACGTAGAGTCCTCCGGATTCCCGTCCTTTACCAATAATCTTCTTCGTTATAAGATCATAAAATAGACAATAATCAGGAAAAAATGACATCGAGCAATTCAAGGAGCGAGTGAGTTTGCTGACAGACATAAGATTGAAAGTAAAACCAGGAAGATTTAAAACCGACGATAAGGATAAGGATGGGGTGGGATTAATAGTGCCAGAACCAGTAACAGTAGAAGAAGAACCATCAGCTAAAGTAACATGGGTAGGAACTTTGTGTGAAGTAAAAGTAGAGAAAAGACTAGAGTTACCTGTCATATGATCTGTGGCACCAGAATCAATGACCCATTTGGAAGAAGAGGAAAGGAGACACTTATTAGTTTTACCTGACTCCGCAATGGTAGCAGTAGGATGAGATGAAGTCTTTAGAGCTTCCTGATATTGGGTCAACATTGCAAATTCTTCTGCTGAAACAGTATAAGTAGGAGGATTGGTAGATGAGTCTGCAGCATTATTAGTTGCAATATGAGCAGATCGAGAACGTTGATTCTTATTCTGCAATTTCCGACAGGTTCGCTTGGTATGGCCTGGTTCATGACAATAGAAGCAAATAGGTCCTTCAGTAGGAGAGGGTTTTGTGTCCCGACTACCACCATGATTCTAACCTTTATAGGGTCTACCATTCGTATGCCCTAGAAGAGCATTAGAAGGTTGATCAAACGAAGCAGCAGAGTGAGTGGTGGCACTACGAAGCAGTCGGGTATAAATCTCATCAAGGCTGGAAATTTCGGATCCGGATAGGATTTGAGACTTAGCAATCTCAAATTGGGGATCAAGTCCGGCCATAAAACTTATGACTACAGTCTTCTCCCGCTGAGTGCGCTGCACTCAAACATCAGTACTAAAAGGCATCATATTATTCAATTCTTCATATGTTTTCTTAAAATGCATAAAGTAGGCCTGAACGGGTAATCCATTCTGTTGAGGACGATGAAAGTCCTTACAGATGTCATAAACACGGGGAAATATTATCTTTTCCAGCAAAAAGAAATTCCAAATAACTCATCAATTGCTTGACAAACTCACAGTGATTGGTAAGATTAAGAATCGAATCATCAATAGAATTACGGATTTGAATAAAAATTCTGGAGTCAGCTCTCAACCATGCCTTATCACCCTCTGGTGGATCATCAGTGAGATGATCATCAAGTGAAATAGAGCGCAGATAGACGCGAATCGTTTTGGACCAGTCCAAAAAATTGGGTCCAGTTAACTTTTGTTCTGTAATTTTGGCAAGGGTTGGAATAATCTCGGTAACAACAGCAGCATCTTTCTTTCCGTCAGCCATGTCAAAGAGAAGAGGACAAAAAACTGAAACTGAAGATGAAATTCCGGTGGAGTCGCCGGCGTAATTGTAATGTGAGGACGAGGGTTTTTATTTTTTATTCGATTGGGTTGTATAATCGGCCTCTACTCTTTCCTTGTATATTTTAGACGTATGCTTTATTTTTCTGCAATTTATTTTCTGCATTTTGCTTTAGCATCGGCTGATTAAAATAAACGAAATTGGGGTTAGAGAAAGATAATAAAGCGAATTAAATATGGTAATATAAATTGTGAAGTGAAAGCAAGCTAGAGTTTAATTAAGTCACTTGCCCGAAACCTAAATCTTTGGATTACGTACAGTAGTCTGCCCTCGGTAGGGAGCCGTACCGGAATTTCCCGGATGAAATGATTCGGGTGGCGACTCTGTCACTGATCTTGGAATTTAAGTTTCAAGGTCTTTAAGTTAAAACGGGAAAATATTTTTTACAAAGGAATTTTCATATCAAATCCATGGTTTTCCTAACTCAAGATAAACAAAACCCGTTTTTTCCAAACCAAAATTCCTTTTCTCGTTTCTTTCGAAAAAGGTCGTCCGCTCACACTTGATAAGCCTTCATTCAACTAGGGATGTAAATGGGACATAGATTCTTCATCCCTATCGAAGATCCATTCCGATAGGGACGAGAAATGTCTGATAAAATTTCCCATGGAACTGAACAAAATATTACAATTTCAAAAAAAATATATAAATAACAAAAAGAATTAGAAAAACGCATTGGCAAATGATTGGCATGTTTCCTTCTTCGTTTATCCTGGATGAGCCTTCATATAAGGCTTTTTTCCTTGTAACATCTAATAGTATATTTTTTAGAAATTGTAAAAAATATCTCTCTTTTAGGTTTTGTTTTTGGACTTTACATTTTCAAAATTACCTTTCTACATGTTTTTGCTTTCATAATTGTTAAATCGCCTTTTTTTCTTAATTCATATCTTTTATACATGTTTCTACTTTGACCACATTCCTCTCTCCTCTTTTTATATTTTTTAATCTAATTGGCATTTATCTCCCAATCTGTTTATTTTTTTGTCATGCGACTTTGGAAAGTTTTTTTTTCTTTTCGAAATGAGATCCATATGTATATATATATTTTTCATATTTTTTTTTTCAAAGTATCAATTACTAACTAAGGTATAACTAATTTATAACTAAGGTATAGTAAGAGTATCAAAGGTATAACTAAGGTATAACAATAGTATAAAGGTATAACTAAGGTATGATAAGGGTATCAAAGGTATAACTACAGTAAAACAGTTCCATAAAGGTATAATTAAGGTATAATAAGAGTATCAAAGGTATAATTAAAGTATAACAGTTGTACAAAGGTATAACTAATAAGAGTATCAAAGGTAAAACTAAGGTATAATAGTTGTACAAAGGTATAACTAAGGTATAATAAGAGTATAAAAGGTATAACTTAGGTATAATCACTGTAATAGTGTATCTTAAGGTATAGCTAAGGTATAATCACTATAATAGCTATATAAAGGTATAACTAAGGTATAATAAGAGTATCAAAGGTATAACTAAGGTACAACAATGATTATACCTTAGTTATACCTTAAGATACACTATTATAGTGATTATACCTTAGTTATACCTTAAGATACACTATTACAGTGATTATACATAAGTTATACCTTAATACACAGTATTACAATGATTATACTTTAGTTATACCTTAAGTACACTATTATAATGATTATACCTTAGTTATACCTTAAGATACACTATTACAATGATTATATCTTAGTTATGTCTTAAGATACAAAAGTATAGTTAGTTATACCTCATGAAAAAAATATGTTGAATCGTGATGTTTTGATGATAACAATTAAGAAGACTGTAAGGTATATAGAAATGAGTTTCATATAAGAGGATTACTTTAACCATCCAAAGTTCAAATATGAGGTAAAATGTAATTCTACCATAAAAGGAGGATGTTAAGTAATCTTAAAAGAATATTACTATACATAATCTAAGAATGATATATATATTAGAATATTCTTACTTAGATGATGTGAAGTAATATTGAGGAAAGAAAGTTACTTTGGGCATCCAACATGAGAGAAAATGAACTGTCTTAATATATTTCTTAGATGGTGCAAAGTAATAAAATGAAGAAGAAGATTTACTTGATGAACTAAATTTGAGATTAAAGTGTTTTATCGCTTTACTTGGATTTATTCAAAGTATATCAAGAAGATGAAGATATAGTAATTATTGAAGACATTGGAAGACTGTTATAAAATAAGATGAGAGTTTGGAGTAATAAGATAAATATTCCTTCAGGAGACTGAAGACTTAAGAAATCCAGTTACATATTTTCAGAGGCCTAGTAACGGTCACATTTAGAGATCTAAAGAAGTCAACTACAAATATTCAAAGTCCCAAACACTGTATAATGGCCACATTCAGAGACCTGAAGAAGCTCAATTCAAATCTTTATAGACCTGAACACTTTATAATGGATACATTCAGAGATCTTAAGAAAGCTCATTACAAACCTTCAGAGGGATAAACAATATGCAATGGCTAGTTTTAGAGACCTGAAGGAAATCAGAACTAAAGCTTCAGAGGGCTGAATACACTATAACGACTATTTTCAGAGACCTAAACAGAATTTGAATTTCCTCTCCAAATCATTTCTCCAATGCCTATAAATAGAAGACAATTGCAAGCATTTCAACTTGGGAAGACAATTTGCAAAAGCATACACAAGCATTACAACCATTCTTGAGTAGTCTTTCCAACACACTTTAAAGAGAGCAATTTAAAGGAATTCAAGTCTTCATCAAAGCAATTCAAACTCTTTCCAATACAATATTTCGAGTCAATTGTAAATTCACACTAAGGGATATTAGTGTGAGGGGGAGCTTTGTTGTTAGAGTTTTATCGACAAAGTTTTGTAAAAGTTTTGTTATTGATATTTGAAAAACAACAAGTTATAAAAGTTTGGTGTTTGAGCTTATGAAAAACACCGGGTGTCTCGATCCAGACAGAAGAAGGATCATCGTCTTAATCCTAGATGGAAGTAGGATTAATCGTCTCGATCTTAGATAGAAGTAAGATCACTTGGTTTGATTCCTATCATTAAAGGAATTGTAGTGGAAAATCCCAAGTGGTTCACTTGGGGACAGGAGTAGGACGATTGGTCTAAACCCGTATAAATCTCGATGTCACAAATATCTCTAACTCTAATCTCTTTAATTACTGTCATTTACATTTACATATTTATTTTTAGCAGTAATAGTCTTTCATAGATTTTATTTAAATTCTTTAAAAGCATTTATATTTACAAGTTTTACAAAATATTTTATTCTGCATTTTAAAGTAAAACTTGTTTATTGGGCAAACTTGCTTTTGAATAAAAGGTTTTCACAAAAGAATTTTTATTTAGGTAAGCACACTATTCACCTCCCCTCTAGTATACTTTAAAGCCTATTTGGGACTAACAAAATATATACATTTGCATCTTGTTTCGAAAAAAAAAACTTTCTAAAGTTGCATGACAGAAAAATAAACAAATTGAGAGATAAATACGAAATTAGATTAAAATTATGAAAAGATGAGAGAGAAATAAGGACAGAGTAAAATCACGTATTTGAGTAATTTTGAAAAGTTTGAAAGGGATTTTGGCAAAATTTCCTGTTCACATAAAAAAAAAGAGGGGGCCAAAATAAAGGTATTTGTGTAAAATCCCTTATATTTTTGATGTATAATTTATTAGTTCCTATATTTTTATATTATATTAGTTAGTCTATATATTTTTTAACTTTCGTCATTATCAATAGTTTAATCTTTTTTTAAGTCAATGGTCAAATTAGATTAATAATGTCAAAATTTCTCTTTATTTTATTTTGTAATACTAAAACATATCATATCATCTATCCTATTTTATATTTTTCTTCATATAATTCTAATATTATTAACATTAATTAATTAATTAATTAACTTTTATATGATTATAAAAATTTAATCTATTGACATAGAGCTTGTTTAATCAAAATAAATAAATAAAACAATAAAATTGATAGTGAAATATGTATAAAATTGTGATCCCAAACTTTTTTTTTAATTTTTAGGCAAAACACATTCTGAGGTCCCTGAACTTTTATGGAATTTACAATTAGCCCCCTGATCAATTTTTTGAAATGGGTACATGGTCTTTTTGTTTTAATAGTATTAACCCCAAACTCGACACTTTTTTCTCTCGTGGGCTATAGTATCAATTCACTGGTATGTGACACAATTTTCATAGACACATGAGATTAAATCGAAGGTATAATTTATATTCGTAGCTATCATAAAACTGCATAGCAAGTATGATTCTGATCTCTCCAATCAACTCTAGAGTGTTCTATTTTTCTCAAAAATTGTGTCATGTGTTAGTGAACAGATACTGTAGCCCACAAGAGAAAAAAATATCGAGTTTGGAGCTAATACTATTAAAATAAAAAGATCATGTACCCAATGTATTCAAAAAATTGATTCGGAGGCCAATTGTAAATTCCATAAAAGTTCAAGGGCCTCAGGATGTTATTTGCCTTATTTTTATTACACTTTATAGATAACAATAAAAAAGTATCATTATGAAAAAATTATCAAGATCCATAGTAACATTTATTTTTAGTTAAAATATTATATTATATTTTTTTTTTGTTATTTTCATTCTTAATTAAGAATATAGTATCTGGTTTTAATGGAACTCGAACGTGAAACCTCTTAGTTGGGTGTGATGCTTTCACCACCAAACTATAACTAGACAAGAAAAATATTATATTAAATTAATGAGGAAAATGATAATATAAATTTAAGGGAATAAATAATAGTGAATTTTTTTTTTTATATAGATAATATATACAAGCATAAAAAATGTTAGTGTATGTGTATATATAATAAAAACTTTACAATAAAATTTTAATTAAATTTGAAAACTAATTAAAAGATAAATTTTTTACTTATAACCAATAGTAATTTTGTACTTTTATATGCAAAAATAAATGGAGTAACTAAAGAGATGTTTAAGATAAAACTTAATAACCTCAATATACACATATGAACTGCCTAGTGTAATATATAAAAACATATTGACTAATAAATTATTTATCCTTTTTTTAAAATGTCCTAAATTATTTTGACTTGTTTTGCATGTTAGTTTAAATTTTTTTTAAAAACTTTTCATTTGTTTCTAAAGTGGTTGAAATCTGATGTTGCTAAGGGAAAAATTCATTGAAACGTTGGATACTTCTCGTGGGTTCAACCATATCTTTCTTCTTGAACACCAACAAAATGAGAGAGGCACCAATTCTCCTAGTTGGCGATACTTTGATGCCAAAATCAATAATAATTCTCACTAAAATAACAAGTAAAAAGTGTAAAGATTATATGCATGAGGGGCTCATAGTCCTACTAGAACAAGGACAATGTCTTTGTTTATTTAGAAGTCAAATTTCTACTTAGTATGCAACTTTTTTACATAAGATACGTGTCTAGGAATTAGGTTCTTGTTTAGACAAAAATTCCTCGAAAGCAGGTATCTTATCGTTTTATTTAGGCAAGAAGAGAGTTCTCCATTGTGTCTACCGATAAATTGCTGAAGGATCAACCTAGAGCTAGAAATGAAGGATTGAAATTATTTATAAATGCAACCAAATATTGAGTATTCATGTGAAAAAAAACCAAGTTGAGGACCAAATGGTGCTAGGTGGCACATTGGAAAGGTTTTGAGATGTTTGAGAGAGAAAGAGAGTGAATGGGTGGCAAAAGTAATGAATGAGTAAGAAAATAAAACATGGTTATTCCGTTGGAGTTGTTTTCAACCCCAGCACAACATTTTAAAATAAAAGAATTGCATTAGAGGTTGCTATCGATGCTACAGTAGAAGACCTTATGGAAGTCTTCTACTCACCGGAATTGGGCGGGGGTTGAAGATCTGGTTAACCAGTTTAGTTCCATTTCTAAAAAGGGGTTAACCTTTGAATATAGACAATTGCTCCCAAGGAGCCAAGCAAAATGGCAGATGAGTAAAATAGCTCTTACAGTAGCTAGAGCTATTTTGATAATTATGGAGCAAGAGTTTATAGCCCTCCTTGTCTTTTCAAGCATGTTTTGTGAATATTATAATGGTTGTGGTCAAAATGATTCTTCCATTAAAATGAAAAAAAATTAATACATATATTTTAGTTTTCAAATACTTAGCTTACTCATACTCATGTATTGTATTGTATACGTGTTTTTTTCTCCTATCCACTGTAAAGTTCTTCCATATTCTGGATGTTTATGTGATTTAATTGGAATAAAGTTCAATCATATATCCTAAAAAGAAGGTTGTATAATTATAATTGAAAAGATAATAACTAAAAAAAATGCATATTAAAAGAACTTTAATGTGTTATTACTGTTAGAACCCAAGAAATCGCATCAAATTATCGAAAGAGGTGTACCTGAATCCATTGAATCAAACGGAAAAGGATAAAAGATTACCGATTATGTCTTCCTCAATTAAAGTCTCCTTATGGTTTTTCTCTTATGGGTAGAGATTCCTTTTTGTTAACTCCTAAAACCTGAATTAGACTTTAATATATAGGGGACGAACCAATGCGTCTTTTCACGATGAACAACTTATCTTTTCACAATGAACCAACGTGTCTTTTCACTTATCTGTATTGGCATCTAATAAAAAACCCCAGTAATCTCTTATTGGACTGCCTAACTGGTTTCCACTCATTTAGGCTATACACTTTAGGATTTTATTTAGACCTTAACTTTAACGATCACTTTATTTGGTCAAACACCATAAATAACCAATATAATTAATCAATAATATATTAGCCCACTTTATTTATTATTAGTATTTAATGATAAAACGAACAACCTCCCACTTGGGCTACATATTATGATTCGATTATATTCATGAAATTCTGAAGTGCACAACCATATGCTATTTGGTTCTTTAAAATCCATTTAAAAATAATCTGGTCCATCTCTTATATTAGTATGAGAACATAGTGGCTTGCATCGCTACAATAGGGCGATTAAATCATCTATAATCATCGTACCAACATATTCAATGACATGGATCAAGTATGGATGAGTGGTATGAAAATTACATGCAATATGATCTTAATCATGCCTATTTCCAACTGGTCCTACTTTTTTCTTTATGAGATCAAATATAATTTTCCAAATATAATGCAAATATTGCTAAAAGGAAAATTAATACTTTCAGAGTAAAAATTTAAAATAATTCCATCAACTGTATTCTGTAGAATATAAACTATCAAATGTACAAAACATAAAACACCAAATACAAATTCCCACTAAATGATTGGGTCATTTAACAAAACAACACCCGTATGAGCAGTATGCTCATCAAAGGCCTTGGGTACTAGACCCTTAGTTAGCGGATCTGCAAGCATGTAGTTTGTCCTAATGTAATCTATCAAAATCTGACCACTCTGAATTCTTTCTTTAACAACAAGAAACTTGATATCTATATGTTTTGACTTTATAGAGCTTTTGTTGTTATTGGAATACATCACTGCTGATTTATTGTCATAAAATATCTTCAGTGACCTTTTAATACCTCTAACTATTCGCAGCCCTATGACAAAATTTCACAACCATATTCCATGATTGGATGCCTTATAACAAGCTATGAATTCGGCCACCATGGTTCAAGAAGCTACAAGTGTTTGCTTGACACTTTTCCAAGAAATAGCTCCTCCTGCCAACATAAAAACATAACCTGATGTGGATTTTTTACTATCTTGACATCCAGCAAAATCGAAATCAGAATACGCAATGATCTCAAGTCTGTCCGAATTCCTATAAGTGAGCATATAATCTTTTGTTCTATTTAAGTACCGTATAACCCTTTTGGCTGCTCTCAAATGATCCATTCCTAGGTTATTTAAGTATCTACCCAAAACTCCGACTATGAATGCTATGTCGGGACGAGTACAAACTTGAGCACACATAAGACTTCCCATTGCCGAGGCATAAGGAATCTTTTGCATTTCCTTTATCTCAAGTTCATTCTTGGGGCACTGTGTGAGACTAAACTTATCTCCCTTTGCTACCGGCATATACCTTGATGTATAATTTTTCATGCCAAATCTATCCAGAATTTTATCGATATAATTCTTTTATGATAACCCCAAAGTACCATGAGAGTGATCTCATAGTATTTGAATTCTTAATACAAAAGAGGCGTTACCAAGATCCTTCATCTCAAAATTTTTAGTGAGAAATTTCTTGGTGTTGTGCAATAAACATATATCATTACTAGCAAGTACTATGTCATCGGCATATAAAATCAGGAAGATAAATTTACTTACACTGAACTTATGGTATACACAATCTTCCACCAAATTCACCTCAAAACCGTTCAAGTGATTACTTTATAAAACTTGAGATACCTTTGATGAGAAGCTTATTTGAGACCATAGATGGATTTCTTTAATTTATACACCAAAGACTTTGGATCTCCACACATAAAGTTTTCTAGTTGCATTATATAAATTGTCTCATCAATGTTGCCAATGAGAAACGATGTCTTTACATCCATCTATGTAACTATAAGTCCAAATGAGCTACAAATGCCAAAATTGTTCTAAAAGAGTCCTTCAAGGATACTGAAGAGAAAGTCTCTTTATAGTCGATGCCTTCCTTTGGAGTAAATCCTTTAGCAGCTAAACGGGCCTTATATCTTTCGATGTTGCCTTTTGAATCCCTTTTGGTTTTAAATATCCATTTGCTACTGATGGGTTTCATTCCTTTAGGCAACTCAACAAGATCCCAAATGTCGTTATCTTTCATGGATTTTACTTCATCCTCCATGGCATCAATCCACCTTTGAGAATTTGAACTTTCTAAGGCTTGTTTGAAGTTAATTGGATCACCTTCCCTTATGCCTATTTCATCTTTGTGTTCTATGAGAAAGATGATATAATCATCTGAAATCATACTTAACCTTTCTCTAGTGGATCTTCTTAATGGCACTTCTTGAGGTTGTGGAGTTTGTTCTATAAATGTTGTGGGAAGAACTTCATTGTTGTCTTGTACTGGAGTTGCATCTTGAGTAATGACAAGCACTATGGAATGATCATTATAAATAACAATATTTGGAAGAGAAACAAAATCATCTTCCTTAAAGATAACATTCTTAACTTTATTCTCCCCCCTAAACTCAATATCCTCAAGGAATCTCGTATTTCCTATCTCAAAGAAAGATCTTGTAGTGGGATTACAAAACTTAAAGCCACACGAGCATTCAGCGTATCTGACAAAGTAGCAACTAATCATTCTTGAGTCCAGTTTCTTTTCAAATGGCTTGTAAGCCCTTGCCTCAGCTGGACAACCCCAAATGTGTAAGTGCCTAATACTAGGATTCTTACTTGTCCACAGTTCATAAGGGGTTTTGTTTGCTGCTTTTTTTGTCACCTAATTAAGGATGTAATCTGCAGTTTTTAATGCTTCTCCCCAAAGTGATTTAGGTAAAGAAGAATGATTGATCATACTTCTCACCATATCCTTAAGAGTGTGGTTTCGCCTTTCAGCAACAACGTTCATGCTAGGTTTCCCTGGCGTGGTGTATTATGGGATAATTCCACATTCCTTCGAGAAGATAGCAAATTGTCTTAAACATTGTTCTCCTGATCCATCATATTTACTGTAGTATTCACCACCACGATTAGATTTAACAGCTTTAATTTTCTTACCTAGTTGAAGTTCAACTTCGGCTTTGAATTCCTTAAATACGTCCAAAGACTATGACTTCTCGTGTATCAAATATAAGTATCCATATCTAAAGTAATCGTCTATAAATGTGATAAAATATTGTTGACCATTCCAAGAAAGGGTAGAAAATGTACATATCAGTATGAATCAATTCTAAGACATCCATAGCTCTAGTGGCACCTAATGTTCTTGGATTTGTTTGCTTCCCCTTTATGCATTCAATGCAAACTTGAAAATTAGTCAAATCTAGGGGTTCGATGATTCCATCACTCACAAGCCTTTGAATTCTCTGTTTAGAGATATGTTCTAAATGCTTATGCCATAAAGTGGCAAAATCCTCATTTGATTTTCTCTTTGTACCTTTAGTAGTTGATTGGAAAATTTCATTTTCTAAAGTAACAGTTTCAAGCATGTAGATTTTATCAATCAAAGAACCAGAACCAATAATATTTGAATTATGATAGAAATAAATTTTATTATTTCCAAAATAACAAGAATAACCAAATTTGTCCAAACAAGAAATAGAAATTAAATTTCTTGAAATTAAATTCCGTCTAAAAGACGGTACAACAAAAGTTTCAACCAAAGCCAAATAAACACTAGTTTTCAATGATAATCTAAATGTTCCTACAGCTTTAGCTTTAACTTTCGTGCCATCGCCCATAAAGATGAATCTTTCAGCATCATTTGGTGGTTGGATCCACAGGCAGCCCTGCTTAGACATACTTATGTGAGTAGTAACACCGGAATCTACCCACCAAGTATTCATAGGTACATAAGTTAAATTAACTTCAGAGCAAACAAAAGCGAGAATCATACCTTTCTTTTCACGCTAAGTAGTATATTTAAGACACCCTTTCTTCATGTGTCCCACCTTCTTGCAAAAATAACAAGGAAATCCTTTATCATGTTTATCTTGCATCTTCTGCTTTGGCTTTTTCTTTTCTGCATTCTCTTTAGCTCCCTTTCTTTTCTTATCATAAGAACTAGATGCCAAATGAGCACTTTCAGTCTTATCCCGCTGAAGTCTCTCTTTTTCTTACACACAGTAGGAAATGAGCTCATTAAGAGTCATTTATCTTTCTGAGTGTTGTAACTCACCACAAACTGTCTGTATTGTGAAGGAAGAGAAATAAGTACTAAGTGAATGAGCAAATCATCCGAAAGCTCTAACTTTAGTTCCTTTAATTTTCTAGCGAGTGTGAGCGGATGACGTTTTTCAAAACGCGTGGCGAAGCAGGAACCGGGGATTTTCTTTTTCTGTGATGATGTGGTTTGGACAACGGGTTTTAATCTTCTTTAAGAAAACCTTTCATTTTATTGGGAAAACCCTTTTTGTAGAAAACTTAATTTTAAGTATGAATTTTGAAAAATAGGTTTTTTGGAAAATCCCAATTTAAACTTAAAAATCTCGAAACCTAAATTTCGAGATTAGATACAGAGTCGCCACCAGGCTCAGCTCATCCTGGAAATTCTGGTACAGCTTCCTACCAAGTGTGGACGCAGTACCTAATCCAGAGATTCAGGGTTCGGGCAACACATCTACTAATCCTCACTTGTTTTCAATTATTATTTCATAATATGATATGACATCGATTTAGTTCTACCCATTTTATCTTCTTTTATTTTTAGTTAATGCTCATACAATGGCATAAATATAAATCCAAAATAAAGTGCAGAAAAGTAAAAGTACGGGAAAAGTAAAGCAATGGCCAAATCATACAACCCAAAAAAAACAAAAAAAAACTCTCCTCCTTACCAATTACAATCGCCTATAATACACCATAATCTAAAAAGTACAATCACCTAGATACACAAGATAATCTATTAAATACATCAGAAATGAAAAAAAAGAAAGCTACATCCAAATACGATTAGTACAAAAAAATAAAGCACACGAAGGACTCACATAAGACAGAATAGGGGTATATTGGGAATTGGGATCATAAAAGGGGGGATAATAGAGAAGTCCAGATGACTACTCGATTAGACCTGGAAAACATTTTGTAGAAATGCCCTGTAGATTTTGTGAACGAAAACCATATTTGAAAACAATTTGGCTCATTTTATATGCATTTTCCAACTTTTAATGGGCCGGATATCCCAAAACTCGGGGGGTTCTGTTCATGAGTGGGCCTAAATTAAACATCCATCTAAGGTCAGAAAATGTAAACACGCCAAAAATCCATTTTGAATAGAAAGGAGACACAAAATTACAAGTTAGAGGCCCAAAAGGGCAAAACTGTAATTCTGCTTCTCAAACTAGAGCCGACCGGCTGTAGGGGATCACACCCGTGCCACTATAGGTTACAGCCGCATGGTTGTAACACCTACAGCCGAGCGGCTGTAGTGCTCTAGAATCAACTATTTGGTTTTCTTTCTCGTTTTGAAAATCGTTTTAGAACTTTGATGATTTTGGGCAATCTGGGCCTTCTGGAAACTCATGAAATTCCACAAAAACAGATCCGGATCGGATCAAACGAGTCCCGAAATCCCTAAAAACCTGAAATCGCCAAATTTCAATCTCACATCCATTAATAAAAACCCAAAAACCGTGAATCTAAACATGTATGGATGTAATTTGACCGATAATATTCATGAAAAACACATTTGGTTTGAAAATGAAAGCGTTATTGGCCGATTTAGGGCATTCGGAGCTTCTGCTCTGGAGATTACAGCCGAGCGGCTGTAATCAAAAGACTACAGCTGCACCACTGTAGATTACAGCTGCACCACTGTAGGTTATAGGCGCTCGATTGTATTACAGCCGAGCGGCTGTAATCATCAGACGGGGCGGCTATAGCTGGGTTCACTTCCAAATTTGAGAAAAACACAAAATCATAAACAAATAACACCCAGAACAAATCAAAAGGAGTTTTTAAGGCCTCTTAGGGTATACCTTGTTTGTGTTCCAGTGTTTTGGATCACCAGATTCGGATTCGGACGTCGAAAAATCTCCTGAAATCACGAACACCCCGAATTTATCTATGATCTCTGAAGCCTGAACGGAACCCCAAATCAAATCGAATGAATGCTAAACTGATCAGAACCACCCCAGAATGCTA
Organism: Euphorbia tirucalli; assembly: GCA_039660915.1. Classification (NCBI taxonomy): domain Eukaryota; kingdom Viridiplantae; phylum Streptophyta; class Magnoliopsida; order Malpighiales; family Euphorbiaceae; genus Euphorbia; species Euphorbia tirucalli. The sequence continues at coordinate 53,281,473 of CM077639.1, read as the reverse complement.
ATTTTCATAGAATCCTAATCGTTTCTATGGATTAAGTCAAGGTTTTTATGATTATTTTTTGTCTTTTCTTTCTTTTTCTCCAAAACCCTAATCTTTTTTTGTGTTTGATTGTAGAGAAAATAATTCTGTATTCTGTTGTGTTGACCTAATTCGTTTTCTGCCTTCTATATGTTCCAAATTAGGTTAAAAATCTGAATTAAAGACTGATTTGGACCTAATTAGGAAATCTGATAATTATAGTCGAACAGATGTAGTGGCCTACAGCTGGGTGGTTGTTCTACAGTTGTGCGGCTGTAGGACACTATAGCCAAGGGGTTATAGTGACCAGACCTGCCTAATTTCACTTATTTTTCTCTTTTCTCATCGGTTTTCTCAAATACTCACTTGACCTTCTTCGGGTTCAGTACCAAGACTTGTCACACATATCCGGGTCATCTGAGACATCTCCAAAGTCATTCTGGTCATTCAAAATCCGCTTCATGTTTATCCATGAAAAAGGTAATAAGAGCTTTCATCATCGAGGTCGGGAAAAAAACCGTGCTCACAAGCTACCCCTTGTGTGACCAAAGTTGACTTAAATGGGTGCTTATGCCCGATTCGAGTTTGGACTCACTGTGAACATGGAATTTTTCGAGTCTAAAAAAAAGCCTTGATTACCACGACTGTAAGTACAGTCATGTTGTTTTTGTTACAGTCGCACGACTGTAATCATATTACAATCGTACGACTGGATGCTCAGGGGCAGGTTGCAGAACCCATACCCCTTGAATATAAAATTGGAAGAAAATCTTGAGCATTTCATGCTCAAAATTTTCTGGGTGAAAAAAAATAAAAGGAAGACAAAAAATCAGAAGCGGGGACTTTTGACTTTGGGCAGAAAATTGAAAGGAGAGAATAGAGAGAAAGAAAAAAAAGAGAGAAAGAAAAAAGAAAGAAGACAAAAAACCAAAAACCCACATTCTTCCACTCTTTTCTTCTAAGATTCAGAGAGTTAATACTTAAAACGAGTTAGAAATCCTAGGTTAATAACTTGACTTAACAAACACATCGAAAACTGGGATTTAAACCATCAGAATCCGTGACTTTTTGGAGTATTTTTGGACCTCTCTTGCAACCTCAACACACAAGGAAAAGGAACGAATTCACGTGGATTGGTGCGTTGCCAGGGGTCATACCAACGGTGGATCGGCGCCAAAAAGATAGACACTCCTTTTCCCTTCTCTTTTTCTAGCTTTCTGGGTGATTTAGTTGATTTTTGTGCTTTTTTATCCAAGTTTTTACACTTCTGTTTCTGGAAAATTAAGAACAGTCGTACGACTGTTCTTATCAAAAAGAACAGGAGCACGACTATAATTACAGTCGTGTCATTTCATCTATAGTCGTACCACTGTTTTCAACTTTTCCAGTTTTAGTCCTTCGTTTTAAGTTTTTTGGCTATTTCTGTCTCAGGTAAGGGCTACAGTCACACGACTGTAACAACAGTCGCACGACTGTAGTTCTCGGCCAGAAACAGAAATCCCTAAAAATCCAAAAAAATTCATAAAATCCAAAAATTCCATAAAAATCAGAAATTTCAGAAAAATCAAAAAATCTTGAAAAATCAGAAAAATCATGAAAAATGAATTTTGGACACGACCCTAGATTTATTTTTCGGTGTTTTTGCATCTAGAACAAAACCACGACGGAGACTCGGTTCTCCCGAAAATCGACCCACCTCGTATGCTAAAATAAAATAAACCAGAAAAATGTTTTCAAAAACAATTTTCTCGCAAAAGCAAAAATACAGGGACGTTTCAAAACTATTTTCCAGGTCTAACCGGGACGACCGGGCCAACCCGGTTACCCCCAATTGCATGACCCCGAATCCTTGAATTCCCAATTCTGTCAAACTTAAGTCCTAAGTGTGGTGTGTTATATATTTGTGCTAACCATTTGTTTTGCAGCTTTAATTTCTTTATTTTTCATTTTTAATGTATTTAATAGATTAAACCGTGTATATTAAGCGATTGTAAATTTTTAGATTCTCGTGTATTTTAGGCGCTTGTATCGTGAGGCCGAGAGTTTTATTTTTCATTCAATTGGGTTGTAAACCTTTTAAATATTTATTTCCTTACTTTTACTTTGTATTATTCGCATGTATTTATTCAATAAAATCAATTTTAGTAATTTAAAGTGTCATAATTAGAACATTGGCCAATTTATTTTGATTAGACATGAAATAAGGGACTTGTCCGAACCTAGATCTCTGAAAAGTGTAGCAGTTCTCACTTTGGTTCAGCTACACTGTAATTTCCCGGTTGAGCTGAGCCGGGTGGCGACTCCTATACTTTTTATAGAGATTTAGGTCTCGATTCTTTTATGAAACAATCCAATTTTTCAAAAACGAATTTCCAATCCAAAAACCCCATGCGAGGGAGGGCCCCGCCCGAAATCAAATCGCCCCTTCCGAAAGGGAGTCCCGCGTCCCGTCGAAAACGGGTCGTCTGCTCACAGTGGCGACTCTGCTGGGGATTTCTCAAAAGTTTTTTAAAAACTTAAAAGAATTTGACAAGCCCTGAAAAATATCTAATCAAAATAAGGCGGATGATTCTTATATGATATTTTTTGCATTTTTGTAGATAGACATTCTTGCATTAGGTTAAGTATCCATTATTTAGCCCGATGAATCGTTGAAGTGTCGCCTAAGTTCCTCTTGGTCTTGGGGGCACGGATACGAAACACCACCCATAGCGTCGTACGAACCCTTTTGTTCGGACCCTTGAGTGGGGAGAAGTGAGGAGTATATTTTGCTATGGGAACCTTGATGTTATCCCAACTTTGGACCGAACTCATTTCAGCAACCCTAGTTGGATTCCCTTAGGATACCAAAATAAATCATGTGAATAAAATAGATTGCGCCTTCATCATCCCCGATTGGTGATCGAAGAGAACCCCTCCTAGGACTCGGTTAGAATTTTATCGACTTGACCACGTTTGGAGGAATAAGGTTGGAGGAACTCGATTCGTGTGCTAATTGCTACGTGTTTCCCATTCCTTTATAACATACCATCACCCACATTTTTCACGAACATAACATACCGCATATAAAGCATTTGTGTGATACTAACTCACATCTTTTGTACAGCCATATCCATTATTTTTTCGTGTGTAAATACATTAATCACCCGTGTGACATTCACACTAACCACATCTTTTATAGCCATGCATCTTTCCATTGTGTGAAAAAACATTAATTCACATACATCAATCGAGTGTCATAAGCATTCATATACATCCATAAAACATCCATGTGGGCCTTGAACAATTCCATAACGGTCACACACATTACACCGCCTACCAAATAGGAAATCATTTAGGTGCTCCACGAGTGCCGATAAAATTCATCTCATTTCCTTAAATCATTTAAGTGCTCCACGAGCACCGAAAAAATTCATTTCATTACATTAAATCATTTAGGTGCTCCACGAGCGCCGAAAAAATTCATTCCATTTCATTAAATCACTTAGGCACTCCACGAGTGCCGAAAAATTCCATCACATGCATTAAATCATTTAAGTGCTCCACGAGCGCCGAAAAATTACATTTCATGCATTTGGGTGCTCCACGAGCGCCAGAAAAAATTACATTTCATGCATTTAGGTGCTCCACGAGCACCGAAAAATCTCATTTCACACATTAAATCATTCAGGTGCTCCACGAGTGCCGAAAAATTACATTTCATGCATCAAATCATTCAGGTGCTCCCCGAGCGCCGAAAATCCTGACCATGTGCCGTGCATATGTTCATCTCATTTCACATCACGAAAACCCAAGGTGCTCCCCGAGCGCCGAAACTTTGCCTATATGTCATTCTAACCATGTTTTCGTGCAGCCATTTTCAAGACATCAACATAAGCATGGCATTTATTCTAACCACGTTTTCATGCAGCCACAACATTTTATTTGTGTGCCATGCACATTTATATCTTGTATATTATTATTTTCGCAAAACATACACGGCATCATCATGTTTGTCATATATCCTAACCACGTTTTTGTGCAGCCACTTGCATTTTTATGCGACACAAGCATTCACGTCATTTCATATCATTTAAATTAAGGACATTCCAAGGATACCCTTCACGGTCATTTCATTTAATAACATATCAGGAGTCCTAAAACTACCCGTGTTCAGCCCGTGTACCGGAATCCACTAGACCATTTCACTAGGCCATTTCATTCAACAGGAGACCACGATGGTCTTAGGTCTATTTTCATGTAGCAGGTCATACGACATCATTGTATGGCTTCACGTCATTTATCATTGGCGTCGTGGGGATGCCGAAATTCTGTTGGTGTGTCGCGATCCATTTTGGATTGTTACATGACATTATTGTATCATTTGAGGTGCTCCATGAGTATCGGATTATTACGCATATAGGGGCATTTCATAGCATTACCGAATCATGAAAGGCGTTCCATGAACGCCGAACTTCCGTCCGTGTCCTTGCCTACACATGACTTGTCTATAAAGATTATCTCATATCATATGCCTCAAAAGCTTCAGAACTCTGTCCGTAGGCCGGCCCCTGCGTGACTACTTCACTTCATCTCATAGACCTACAAGGTGTCGAAACTCTGTCCGTGTGTTGGCACACACACGAGCATTTCATGATATTCACTAGGTGCTCCAAAAGTACCGAACCCCTGTTTGTGTGGCGGTCCACACGAGGTCTTTTCGCATTATCTCTTATATGGCATTGGGTGTTCTTGGAATGTCCAAAAAAAAAAAATCAAATCATCCTCATCATCATCTCCCTCTTGACATCATACATCATTCACACACATACATATCCCATCATGCATTCATGCCTATATCAGCTGTGATTTGGTATTCTCTATGAGTATGCGCCCGTCAATGCTAATAAGTGTTCTTATCCGAGGGGAAAAGGAAAAGAGTTCGAGAATGGCAAATCCCTTGAACTTCAGCTCCATAACGGATATCGTGGAGGATCATATCGCCTCATCACGGTTTCAAAGGGCGGTCAGGAAAGAAGCGGCAGCAATGCTGAGAAAAGTGCTGGGAGATGATCTTGACAAGGTAGAAAGGCTGACAATGAAGTGCACCGAATTGGAAGCACGAGTGGCAAAACTCGAAGGGAAAATGAGAAATGCGGCATTCTCAGACTCCAACTCTGATGCCAGCGAGAAACAGAAGGCCCAGTTTGCTAACATTCGCCCTCAACACCTTGGAATGCCCTCTCTCCAAGATTCGGGTCTGCCAAGGCCAACTGGTGAAATAAAACTGAAAAGGCCCATTAAGACGAACGTTGGCACCAACTCCATTCCACGGCATACCAAAAACTCACTTGCCCAGAGTAGCGGAAAAGGCATTTCTCCATGGGCTGACTCGTTAGGCGAGTTATTCCTCAGATGTAGAGAGGAGGGTCTCTTACAGAGTGTCAGGCCATTTGTAGAGCCGGCAAAGGCACAAAAGAACAATTTTTGCAGCTATCATGTGGTGCTGGGCCATTAGACCGATGATTGTTTTGCTCTAAAAAAGGAGATCCAGAAGCTAGTTGACGATGGAAGATTGGAAATCTCGACCTTCTCTGATAGATAATCAGGGGCAATCGGGGAGCCCGCCACGGGAACTTCTCACGTCTCCCGAGAAGAGGAGTATGATAAAGAACTTCAGAGTCTACTTTGATAAGAGTGGGCTGAGGATGCTGAAGCTGAAGTGGTGACCAATCGGAGAATAATCGGATTCTATGGGATCAATGCCTCTTGGAGTTTCCCTTTTTGCAAGGGACTCATTTTGTTTATGGGATGTATTGAATTCGTCATGATTACAATGAAATTTATTTTCGTCTTACTTATGTGATGATTACTTGTCCATGGCATTATGCATGCATTTGATCATCTAACATGACATATCCAGCACATATAATATCAAAATGCATGACATCATTCTGAGTATTGTAGGGAACTTAGAAGTGAACCTGGTCCTAAACGAACTCTCTCTTGAAAGGTGAGCTTGTGAGATAAATAAAATGATACGATGGTACCACTTCCGTCGAGGCATCTGCTGAATCAATTCAACAATCCTTGAAAGACACTACTAATCCGGGCCCAGAGCTTCAACTTAAAAGGCACACATGATACCCAAACCAGAAAGCCCTTCTTAAGGCAAAATCAAACCAGAAAGCCCTCCTTAAGGCAAAATCAAACCAGAAAGTCCTCCTTAAGCCAAAATCAAACCAGAAAGTCCTCCTTAAGGCAAAATCAAACCAGAAAGCCCTTCTTAAGGCAAAACCAAACCAGAAAGTCCTCTTTAAGGCAAAATCAAACCAGAAAGCCCTTCTTAAGGCAAAGTTAAACCAGAAAGCCCTCCTTAAGGCAAAACCAAACCAGAAAGTCCTTCTTAAGGCAAAATCAAACCAGAAAGTCCTCCTTAAGGCAAAATCAAACCAGAAAGTCCTCCTTGAGGCAAAATCAAACCAGAAAGCCCTCCTTGAGGCAAAATCAAACCAGAAAGCCCTCCTTGAGGCAAAATCAAACCAGAAAGCCCTTCTTAAGGCAAAATAAAACCAGAAAGCCCTTCTTAAGGTAAAATCAAACCAGAAAGCCCTTCTTGAGGCAAAACCAGATCAAAGGTCCTTCTTGAGGCACCCGAACCAAGAAAGCCCTCCTAGAGGCAAAACCGAATCAAAAACCCTCCTTGAGGCAAAAAAAAAAACTTGGCCACATACCTCAGAAAGTACCCTACACCAAAGTCCCGAAGGTAAAAACCCAAACTTATCCACAGCACTCACCATCAAGAAATGCGAACGACCTTCACCATCCATCTTATTGTAAAACTCTGAATCATTCTTTGGTTGTAGTGCATGTATGATCCTGTTTGCATGACATTCCTGTGCATATGACATTACGCATGCATTGTTCATCCAAAAAGGCATATTAAGCACACATGACATGTACGAATCTGAATACAGCAGGAAAACCAAAAAGTGGCTGTGGCTTTGATTTAGTTCCTTCAAAAAAAAAGAAAGAAAGAAGGGGATCAGTGCAGACGGAAGAATTTCTCTCATGGCAGCTACAATTAACACGGGAATGACTCACCATCTCAATTTTCATCGCCACCGGATCTTTCCTACCCTTTCTGCGAAGGATTTGGACTTCCTCATTCTCAAACAACCTGTGGAAGACTCAGACTCCTATATATCTTCAAACCCATAACACTCCCCATCTCGATCTGCATCTATACCTTCAACACCCGTTACCCTCCGTTCAAGCCCAAAGAGCAATCTGCCTATGATTCCCTCTATTTGCCTATGGACTTCAGGATTGGAGGAAATATTGGTTATGCACTCATGAACTTCACCAACAGTGTTAGGGCAACTAGGTTTTACAAACCCTTCAACAAAGGAAAGTTGCAAAGCCTGCTGCGCCAATATCCAAAGAAAGTTGCATTTACCAACCATTCCAAGAACTTAGTCTCCGGCCATAACGGAAGTGACTACTTACTGGTGGTTCTTTCATCTCTTGGGGCAGTACTTTGAAGGATTAAAAGCCGTGTTCATCTTTGAGAAATGTACTCCAGTTGGAATTTGAGGCGAATTGGAAACATGCATATGGGGTTAAACTCTTAGAGGATCCAGTGGGTAATCAATTGATGCAGTTCGGTGATCAGTTGCACACTCTGACGTATGTTAGCACAAAAAAAAATCCTCCAATGTGGAAAACCGAAATGACATATTGGTAATTTGAAGGAGCATCAATCAAAATCAGAGCCACACTTCGGATTTTCCTAATGCATCCACATTCATTATGTCGTAGATGTTTTATATTCAATTTTGATGTTCAATATGCATTCGTCATGTCATAGCATGTCAATGTCCACATACGGGGTGATAGGATGTAGTGATCAATGTCTGACTCAGTGTTTTATACCCCAAATGCAAACCTCTAATACTAGGGGCAGGTAAAAGCCAAACCACTGGATGTCATCAGCAGCAACGTTCTCACGACTTCTGATGAACATTGTCAAGGTGTGCTTTTCAATTTCAAAAGGGATTCATACAGAGAGATCAATTCGGTTGGAATGCTCGTGCAGAACTTTTGGGCCATTTAAAAAAAAAAAAGAAAATCACAGAGAGAAAATTTTCGACACGGAAAACCGAAAGGACGTGTTGGTAACAAGAAGAGGGTGAGGTCTAAGGACAGAGTCACTGTTAATTTCCCTATTGTACTTATTATGATGTCATCTTAATGATATTATACATGTTTGATATTCTGCTTAAACGTTCATATCACATACATTGTGCCATTACACATAAACATCCATTAGTAAGTGTTGCATCCAAATCCCATAATAATAAAAGTGAAGTTCATATTGTGTACAACAATCCAAAAAAAAAAAAAAATACAGAGCACTTTATCTAGCTCTCATCTTGTCCCTCTCCCTCCTCCTCCTCCTCGGACTCACTCTGATGCGTAGCCCTATAGGAGTCAAAGTCCTCTCGCATCCGGGTCAGCTCAGCCTACAGCCTGGCTGCTTCAGCTCTCATCCGATCAGCTTCTTGGGCCGAAGCCAAAGCCCGAGCCTCAAAGACAGCAGCTTGTCTGGCCTGGTCCTGGAGCATCTGGACTCGAGTCTGCAATCAATAACATAAATTAACATGCATGCATACATACACACATAATCATGCATTGCATAAATCATCAGATAATGCAGGAAATGCAGAATGCTTACCGGCCAGATGGCGTTCTCCTGAACGAGGAAGGTCTCCAAGCCCAATTTCTGATATACCATGTCTTCCACCTGAGCCCGAGGAACCTAGAACATGCCAGATCATACCAGAAAGTCAAAAAAAAAAAAGAAGAAAAAGAAACATTCATGGGTGGTGCCCACTGGAGCAAACGTAAGTGGCTGCTCACAGTGAACCAGCCACGACCTATAGGACTGGCTACCATCTAGACCTATCCTACTGAAGCCAGTCCTAAGCTCGGTCATCAGATGACCCTCCACCACACCTGCAGTCTGAGAGGTGATACTGCAGCGCTGTTAGCACGCACGGGATGACTCCTATCCTGCACCAGGGCATACCCACCAATCATGGCGGTCTCAGCACCCTCGCCAGCCGGGCTGCTCGGCTGAGTAGAACTGGACCCCTTGCGTCTCTTGACCTATAAATAGAAGAATATTAAAAAAAAAGTAAATACCTGATGAGCAGGAGGAGCCTTTGGTGCATCACCCGCAACGGGCAGCAGACATTGGCGGAAGAATACCAGATAATCACTGCCAACCATATCAGCACAGTACCCATCCCCGAAAATATCGGGATCCACAGCAGGATCGGCGAAATGGGGCCAGAACAGAGCGAGCGGGAGCAGCAGAGGAACGAGCTGACCAGCAGGGCCGTCCACATGGTCAGATAGGCGGAGGCGCTCGCCCAAGTACCACTCCTGGGACATGGGGCACTCCAAGACAAATTGGCGGTCGTCAAACTGCATAGATGTCTGCATGAGGAGGGAAATGGCACCCTAACCATGCCACGGATGGTGCCGAATCTACAAACATACAATAAAAGAAATTCAACACAAGTAAGTACAAGTTAATTAAATTTTTCTACTAATAAGTTTTGTTTATTTACCCTCTGCCAGGAAGCATCCAATAAACCCTGCCTGACCTCCCGCAAGTCACGGCCAATACCCTACCACTCCTGTGTCCAGCAACGCAGGACGGTCGGCTGGGCATTGTCCTGGACGTCTCGCAGCTCTGGGGGCTTTAAAATACGGTGCTCGAAGGCCCAAATCTGTAATTAACAAAAGAGTTTAAAAAAAAAAAGAAAAAAAGAAAAAAAAGCGAAGGAAGAGATAATACCAGAAGGCCAATCCACAGTACAGCTGCCCCAACGCAGCTCGGGCCCAATCCAAAGAAGGAAAGGCGGCCAAATCCATCAAAGTCGGCAGCAGAGTCATATTGCAAGTGCTCTGCCCGGTAGGAAACAGCGTGCAGGACAACAGGATAAGCACGTAAGCCCGAGCACACCGCTCCACGTCCTCCTTGGACAAGTCTGGGTGAGCATCCCAATAAGCCTTCACCCTGTAGCATAGAATCTTCCCCTTCTCAGGGGTGCAGCCGATCAATCTCCCGATATAGTCGTCCACCAGCTGCTGACGGGTCAGATAGCAGTTGAATGCAATCGGGGTCCCGCCGAACCCAAACCCGGTGATAGCCGCGAAGTCGAAGGGAGTGACGGTGAACTCCCTAATAGGCAGATGAAATGTGTGGGTAGTGCAAACCCAACTCTCACACAAAGCCGTCAACATGGCATGAGTAGTATGCGGCGTGCTCATCGGCAGCGACATAATGAAGGTCTCTAGACCCAAGATCTTAACCCGAGCCCGCACAGACTCGGGAAGGCGGTCCCACCAAACTTGTGGCAATAAGAGATTTCCGCTATCGGAAATCCTATGCTCCTACATATTTAGGAAGTATAATGCATACATATTCAATTTTTGCATAATATCGAAATAATCAACATTAATTAAAAGGGGGCATGCATTGAAAAAAAATTCTGGCTTTTTAGCTACAGTCGTATGACTGTAGCACGCTTCACACGAGTGTGATTACAGTCGCATGACTGTACACCCATAGTCGTACGACTGTGGGTGTAATAATCTACATGAACAGTCGCACGACTGTTCATACACCTGCAGATAGATTTTAATTTTCATGCAATTTTCACAATTTCTAACTTGTTTTTCCTAGTTTCTTGTTCCTATTAACTACAGGGAACTCCTAGCATGCATTATCAATCAACCCAGAAAGCGGCAAAACATGCCAAATCAGATTCAAACATTCAAAGGAAAAAATGTTCAAAAAACTCAAAATCAAAGACTAAATTTGGGTACCAACCTGTGTGATAGATAGATGAGAACCCATCTCCAGCAAAATCAGGATCTCCATCCCGGGTCTAATCTCGAAATGCTCCATGTATCGCGGGTAGCCATAACCGTTTGAAACACTGACAAAGGGGATATCATCCGCATTGTTGGGCCTCTAAATCAGGTTACTTGATAGCTTCCTCACTTTCTTTCCCAATTTCTTCAACATTTTCGCAAGTTTTTGGGGTTAAAAATCGGTTTTAAGAGAGAGAGAACTAATGTTTGTGGAAAATGGAAGAGTGGGAGAAGGAAGGGGCGGAAACCGCCCCTTTATTGCCTTCAGCCTGCGAAGTACAGTCGTATGACTGTACTTCGTCTATGGTCGTACGACTGTACTTCATCTATAGTCGTACGACTATACTCAAATTTGCATACAGTCGCACGACTGTAGTGGGAAAAAGGGAATTTTTAATTAATTTTTCTTTATTTAGTTCCCAAACCCTACTTTATCACCAAATGCTTAATTATCCCCCACGGGAAGATATTTCAGTAATTTTACAGGGCCAACCCGTCATCGACTAATTTTTCCAGTGACGGTCCACCTCATCCAAGGGGCACAAAACCCAAGGAAACCGCGAAAAATTCACTGTAAGTACAATTCCGCCAAATTTCATTTTCGACACATCCTGTATGCCAAGTTATACCAATCCGTCACATGCACATGCACACACATTTCACCAAATCTTAGTCCCCCGCGACTATGAAACGGAACCAAAATTTCTGTGTCAGTCCGTTGAGTGCGCCAAGTTGCACACGGCTGTCACACCCTTCACCCAATCTCAGTCGCCCCACGACTTTAAAACGGAACTAGAATTTCTGTGTTAGTCTGTTGAGTGTGCCAAGTCGCACACGGCTGTCACACCCTTCACCCAATTTCAGTCTATCGCGACTTTAAAACGGAACCAGAATTTCCATATCAGTCCGTTGAGTGCACCAAGTCGCACACGGCTGTCACACCCCTCACCCAATTTCAGTCCACTGCGACTATAAAACGAAACCAGGATTTTCATGTCAGTTCGTTGAGTGTGCCAAGTCACACACGGCTGTCACACCCTTCACCAAATTTCAGTCCACCGTGACTATAAAACGGAACCAGAATTTCCGTGTCAGTCCGTTGAGTGCGCCAAGTCGTACACGGCTGCCACACACTCCACAAATTTCAGTCCTACATGACTATAAAAGGTAACCAGAACCGTATCTTCCCGTATTTATTCTTGATCGAAGGGGCAAAAATTTTTGTCTTAAAATTATCGATCAAGGAATAAATACGCTCACTAATTGCACACTACAAACACCATGGCTCTACATGGTAAGCCATGCGTGGCTACCTGTTCTCAAAAGTCATGTTTTTGCTGGCGTTCTCCTTATGTGAAAAAGGATCACAAGGAATCGCTTGGCTCCAAGAATCATATTTCCTGGCGTCTTTCTTATGTGAAAAGGGATCATAAGTAACCGCCTATCTACCAAAAGTCTCATGAAATCAACTCACAAGCCATACACGTGCACACTACCTTTTGATCCCGTGTTCTTTATCGTGTACCTAAATCTGTGCAAAGAATCAGACTTTAGCTACACGAGGGGCAGCCTGTGAACACGGAATTTTTCGGGTCTAAAAAAAAAGCCTTGATTACCACGACTGTAATTACAGTGGTGTTGTTTTTGTTATAGTCGTACGACTGTAATCATATTACAATCGTACGACTGTATGCTCTGGGGCAGGTTGCAGAACCCATACACCTTGAATACAAAATTGGGGGAAAATCTTAAGCATTTAATGCTCAAGATTTTCTGGGTGAAAAGAAATAAAAGGAAGGCAGAAAATCAGAAAGGGGAACTTTTAACTTTGGGCAGAAAATTGAAAGGAGAGAATAGGGAGAAAGAAAAAAGAAAGAAGACAAAAAACCAAAAACCCACATTCTTCCACTCTTTTCTTCTAAGATTCAGAGAGTTAATACTTAAAACGATTTAGAAATCCTAGGTTAATAACTTGACTTAACAAACACATCAAAATCTGGGATTTAAATCATCGGTGCCAAAAAGATAGACACTCCTTTTCCCTTCTCTTTTTCCAGCTTTCTGGGTGATTTAGTTGATTTTTGTGCTTTTTATCCAAGTTTTTACACTTCTGTTTCTGGAAAATTAAGAATAGTCGTACGACTGTTCTTGTCACAAAGAACAGGGGCATAACTGTAATTACAGTCGTGCCATTTCATCTATAGTCGTACCACTATTTTCAACTTTCCCAGTTTTAGTCCTTCGTTTTAAGTTTTTTGGCAATTTCTGTCTCGGGTAAGGGCTACAGTCGCACGACTGTAGTTCTCGGCCAGAAGCAGAAATCCCTAAAAATCCAAAAAAATTCATAAAATCCAAAAATTCCATAAAAATCAGAAATTTCAGAAAAATCAAAAAATCTTGAAAAATCGTCAAAAATGAATTTTGGACACGACCCTAGATCTATTTTTCGGTGTTTTTGCATCTAGAACAAAACCACGACGGAGACCCGGTTCTCCCGAAAACCGACCCACCTCGTATGCTAAATTAAAATAAACCAGAAAAATGTTTTCAAAAACGATTTTCTCACAAAATCAAAAATACAGGGACGTTTCAAAACGATTTTCTAGGTCTAACCGGGCCGGCCCACCGGGTCAACCCCGGTTACCCCCAATTGCATGACCCCGAATCATTAAATTCCCAATTTTGTCAAACTTGGGTCCTAAGTGTGGTGTGCTATATATTTGTGCTAACCATTTGTTTTGCTGCTTTAATTTCTTTATTTTTCATTTTTAATGTATTTAATAGATTAAACCGTGTATATTAAGCGATTGTAAATTTCTAGATTCTCGTGTATTTTAGGCGCTTGTATCGTGAGGCCGCGAGTTTACTTTTTTCATTCAATTGGGTTGTAAACCTTTTAAGTATTTATTTCCTTACTTTTACTTTGTATTATTATGTATGCGCGCCGCATGTATTTATTCAATAAAATCAAATTTAGCAATTTAAAGTGTCATAATTAGAACATTGGCCAATTTATTTTGATTAGACATGAAATAAGGGACTTGTCCGAACCTAGATCTCTGAAAAGTGTAGCAGTTCTCACTTTGGTTCAGCTACACTGTAATTTCCCGGTTGAGCTGAGCCGGGTGGCGACTCCTATACTTTTTATCGAGATTTAGGTCTCGATTCTTTTATGAAACAATCCGATTTTTCAAAAACATATTTCCAATCCAAAAATCCCACGCGAGGGAGGGCCCCACCCGAAATCGAGGCGCCCCTTCCGAAAGGGAGTCCCGCGTCCCGTCGAAAACGCGTCGTCCGCTCACACTCACGATAGAGAGCACGGTGAGAAGGAAAAGAGAACATACCTGGTGTCCAGCTACAGAACGCGTCTCGAGTTGGGGATGCTTGAGTTGGGTTGATTCAAGGACTTGTTCTGTTGTTTGTTCGAAACAAAATCTAGCTTGAGTTGATCTGAATTCAAGGATTTGTTCCGATGTCTGTGCAGAAGAAAATCTTTCTTGAGTTGAGTAGATTTCGAGGATTTGCTCCGATGTTTGTGCGGAGGAAAATCTTGCTTGAGTTGAGTTGATTTCAAGGAGTTGCTCCGATGTCTGTGCAAAGGAAAATCTTGCTTAAGTTGAATTGAATTCAAGGATTTGCTCCGCTATCTGTGTGAAGGAAAATCTTTCTTGAGTTGAGTTGATTTCAAGGAGTTGCTCCGATGTCTATGCAGAGGAAAATCTTGCTTGAGTTGAATTGGATTCAAGGATTTGCTCCGATGTCTGTGCGGGGGAAGATCTTGCTTGAGTTGAATTGGATTCAAGGATTTGCTCCGATGTCTGTGCAGAGGAAAATCTTGCTTGAGTTTAAATGGATTCAAGGATTTGCTTCGATGTCTGTGCAAAACAACATCTAGCTTGAGTTGGGTCAAGGATTGGTTCCGATGTGAAACAACAATCTAGCTTGGTTTGATTCAAGGACTAGTTCCGACGGGAAACGGTAATCTAGCTTGATTTGATTCAAAGTTGGCTTGAGGAGTAGTAATTTTGAAGTTAAGAATGCATATTTATTCCTTGATCGATAATTTTGGAAACAAAAATTTTTGCCCCTTCGATCAAGAATAAATACAGCTTGATTATTTTACCCATGGATACCTGCAAAAAGCAAAGAGTACCTTTCTCGGGATTATATTGGCATAAATGGAAATTATGAGAAGTTGAGAAAACTTTCTTACCTTGGAGTTAGAGCTGTGTGGCTCTAAATGGCTTGATATAGTAGAGGGAATGCCCTAGCGTCAGACTATTCTGCTTCCAGAATGCCCACGACAATGATGAGTACCTGTACTTAGATTGGTTTTGATGCATGTGTGCATAAATGTGTGTGTTTAAAATGTGTGCATGTATGTATGTTTTGGATGCATATGCATATGATTATGATGCTTCGCTTGGTGCAAACGACAATTGGGGTTGAGCACCGTGAGTCTGCTCGCTTGAGGGCGGAGGTTGACCAGTTGTGTCGATGGGTCACTAAGTTAGAGATCATGAGTCAGACCTTCAGAGATCGGGTGGATGATTTGAAGGCCCAGATGGGTCTGCCCTTGGTTGGATATTTCTGATGTGACAACTGAGACTTGGGCCAAAGTTATCCATCTTCTTGGATTGACCCACGTGAATTTCTACGCTCCCACTCGGTTATGTAGACAGTATGGTCAACTGCAGGGGGTCTTTCGATCTTTGTGCACCACTGAGTGCAAAGTGTTTACACTACAGTGGTCTCGACACGTGCAACATCAGTGGATGCATCTTATTCACACTGAGATTCTGAGATATGATGGTACTGTGCCTGTGGAGACAGAGGCTCGCTACAGAGTTTGGCTGACTGACCTGATTGATTGCCCCATGAGACGTGGACGTGAGGTGCTGAATTTGAGGTACCTCAGTCTTTGGAGGATTAGAGTTATTTGAGCTTGATGCTACTGTGTAACTTTTATTCTGTTTTTATTTCATGCCTAACTTTTGTATAGGTAGCCCTTTCGGGTTTTTGGCCTATCGGACTGTCTTTACTTTTGCCCCGAACTGCCCTTTTGGGTTTTCAATTCAACAGACTTTATCTTTGTGTCCTAACTTTTGCATAGACCACCCTTTTAGGTTTTCGATCTATCGGACCATCCTAATTTTTACATGGACCGCCTTTTTGGTTTTCGATCCATCGGACTTTTTTTTTTTAGAAGTGAGATGCATGTAAACCGGAAGTGTGTACAGCCATATATGCATGATGCGAATTCAATTCCAAGCAGACTTAGGACATTTAAGCGAATAGAGAAAAGCATTCATTCATTCATTCATTAATAATATTTTAGCACAATGCACATCAAAAGATGAAATGAAGTTAAGAACAAAATCAGTAATGGTATCCGTCTCGACTGAAACCACGACTACCACCAACCGGTTTTTGCAGATTTTCCCGCTGATGGTGCTCACCTCTCTATCCTAATTTTTGCATGGATTGCCTTTTTGGTTTTTGACCCATCGGAAGCTTTTTTTTTTACATAGTATTGCCTGAGTTTGTCTTGGCTGATGAGGTTGACGACTTGGTCTCTGTCTCCTCTGGTAGAACTGCTTCCATCCCGTAGACCAATGAGTACAGTTTTTCTCTGATGGGTACTCCGATGCTAGTTTTGAGTCCTTGCAAGGTAAATGGTGACATGTCAACCTAATCTTTGTAGGCAATTGCCATTTGGATGGAATCTTCTTTGATAGACTTATTGGTCAATTCTGTCACCCCGTTGGCTTGTGGGAGAGGCTGAGATGATATATGATGCTCAACCCTTTATTCTGGAACACTATGTTATTGCCCCTTGGAATTGTACTCCATCTTTGGTCATGATAACTCTTTTTTTTTTTGGTCGGTGACATTCATATATGACTCTGCTTCTACCCACTTTGAGAAGTAGTTGACGGTTATGACCATAGAGCGATGTCCGTTCTGTTGGGGAATTAATCGCACAAAACAAAACGCAGCGGAAATAAAAGGATTAATCCCCATCAAGGACCCATGTACATTGCATTGAATTGGAAGGAGGGTTAAAGAATTACCTCTTAATTTTTGCAGGATTGGATACAGGAACCAAAGCAGATTCCCTCTACAGTTGATCCACACCGAGCAATTGACTCACCGCGTGCTAGCGCCGGGATCGTAGAACAGTTCTTCGAATGAGAAGGTGAAAAATCGATATTTTTCACTCTTGGCCAAAAGCAATTTTCGGCCATTTTGGAGAAAATGGGGCTCCTTCTTTTTCGTCCCACTCTTCCACCTGTGTCTAGGGTTTTTATTTTTATTTTTTTATTATTAACTTATAATTGTAATTAAATACTATATTTAATTATAATTATAAATTAGCCCCCATAAGTTTTATTAATTCTCAATTAATATTAAACTTAGTCAATTCTCCATCATATACACATATGTATGTAAAATTAATTATATCTCCATATAATATAATTAGCATACTTTATGCTATATTAATCTTATTAATATTTACATACATACATACATATATATATATACACATATACGTAAATGTATATTATAATTATTTATATCACCATATAATATAATTATAATATACATATATATATATATAGCATACTTTATGTCATAAATATATTAATCTTATTAATATGTTCATGTGTATATACATATACATGTAAATATATATCTTTATATATATTTAATTTCTCATCAATAATAAATCATTATCTCATAATGATTTATCCCCGAATTTAGTGAATCTCATTTTGCTCTTTGTGTGTGACCCCGTAGGATCATATAAATTGGCAATGAGGAAATTACCATAATGCCCTCATAAGTCATAAGCGGACTCTAGCAAGCCATTATGACTACCCAATTCATATGATTGGTATAATCCAATAAACCTACTTATAGAATGTGTCATATTCCCTTTTGTCTCTTGATATCATGATTAATTATAAGACATGGTACACTTGTCAATCTTATATAAATTAATCATATGCTTTCTCGATCTCAAAGTGAACTGTTTAAACAAATTAATTGATACTCTATCAATTATTTGAGCACGGCCATGCATTTAACAGTCTTACTTATCGAGGGGCCCAGTGATATCGCTCTCTTGATAGAGAGGGACAAAATCCCATATCTGTCACTCACATCCCAAGGCATGAGTCATATCGTACCCAATCACAGCCTTTATAACTACTCTGTTACAAGCAGCGTTTGACTGCATCAAAGCACAACATGAATTCATCCCGGAATC
This sequence comes from Euphorbia tirucalli, assembly GCA_039660915.1. Classification (NCBI taxonomy): domain Eukaryota; kingdom Viridiplantae; phylum Streptophyta; class Magnoliopsida; order Malpighiales; family Euphorbiaceae; genus Euphorbia; species Euphorbia tirucalli. The sequence continues at coordinate 53,263,250 of CM077639.1, read as the reverse complement.
CATGGTGACCTCAGGTCAAAGGAATCAGCTAATGACACTACTATAATCAAGATCAGTTGTGACACATAACCATGAACTTGATCTCATAGTGGGTCTCCAGTAACATGTTCTCTAACATATTACCCGTGAGTATAATCTGTATCTGTATACACTATATTCATCTTATGAATATCCATTATCACTCACACTAGTCTTAGTTTATTATTATTCCCATAATAACAATCGACTAGGGATATTTAGAATAACACGATTTATTCATGGATACTTATCATAAATGCTAACATACAAACATAAATGATAATATTAATCTACACTAGATTAATCTTAGAAGTCAAATTACATAATCCAATATTGGCCTTAGGGCACAATCTCCAACAATCTCCCACTTGCACTATGGCCAATCATACATGTATCTTATACCCATTGACCTACATGACTTTCATGTATTCACTTGTGCAGGAGTCTTTGTCAGTGAATTATTAATTTTCGCTTCCGTTGTTACTTTACACATTTTCACTCTCTCTTTAGAGACAGCCTCTCTAAATTAGTGAAAAAACGCCTAAGTATATGCTTGTGTCATACAAGGTTCTTACGCATTGAACTATTGTCCCTACAATAGTCTCACAGGATAAGCAATGCTTAGAACAAAACACAACATTTTGTGATGAACTTCTTCATCCAAAATTTCCTTTACATCATATGTAACAATATACTTTGACTACTATTATAGATATTTAGCTATATCGTTTTATTTTGAACCTTTCAAAATCATGACATCTCTTTTTAAGAGAATACTAGATCTCGACTGATATATTGCAACTAATTGCAATCAGTTGTATATGTGCAACTATTTACACAGTTAACATAAGCAAGCTTCTATTAAGTCTTTTATATTGAACGCTTTCAATGCTTTGACTTAAGCCAAAACATTCTTTTAGATCTATCTGTATAGATTCCAATTTCAAGAATACAGGCAGTCATGCTTATAACATTAACTGAAATTACTTTCTTAGCCAAGATTTTACTTCTTGCAAGGTAAGAATGTTATTTCCAACAAGCCATATGTCATCCACATATAGCATTAGGAATACCGATATGCTCCCACTGATCCTTTTGAAACACAAGATTCATCATCCTTTTGATAAAATTAAACCATTTGATTTCTTTATCAAAACTATGATTCCAACTATTTGATGCATGTTTCGATCCTTATAAGAATCTTTGAAACTTGCATACGCTATTTGAATTCTTTGGATGCTCAAAACTTTGGGTTGTGTCACGTACACATCCTCAATCATGTTTTCACGTAAAAATAGATTTTGATATCCATTTGCCATATTTTATAATCATATTATGGGGATATGGCAATAAGAACTCAATATGACTTGATCATGATTAATGGCGAAAGAGGATTTTATCATAGTCCGTACTATGAATTTGCTCGTATCCTCACAGTCACTACTATGAATTTGTTTATAATCCCTTTTGTCACTAGTCGTGCTTTATAAGTTTGAAGATCACCATCCATGTCGGTTTTCAATTTGAAAACTCACTTGCAACCATTGCATATGCATCTTCTAAAAGATTTATCAAAGTCTATACTTTGACTGTCACACATGGACTTATCTTCAACCTTTGTAGCATCAAGTCACTTATTAGATTCATAATCTAACATTGCTTCTTCATAAAAGAAGACTTACTTCAATCTAGTAAAATTACATCATGACTTTGAGAAATCCATATCTCTCCTATTCATGTCGTATTCTACTAGACTTTCATTGGACTTGTGTAATTTCAACAATGATCATGAAACCATTTCCATGTTCCTCTTCAACGTTAATGTCACTTTGTGAATTACGAGTTTTGTAGGTGTACTTTACTCCCACTAACTCTTCTAGAAATTAACTCCCTCTTCAAGGGGAAACCATTTCTAGCTACAACTACTCTGTATCCCAAAGAAACACAGGAGTAACAACTCCTACTTTCCTTTTGAGTAATCCACAATACGACATTTAAATTTAGGTGCCAACTTATTCGAAATAAGCTTTACAGCCCTAAACTTATTCAATGAAACAACTTGGGTCTCTTACCCAACCATATCTCATATGTTGATTCATGAATTGTTTTAGACGGAACAATATACACAGCTGCTTTAATGGCATATTCTCGAGAAAACGATGATCAACTTGACTTCATCATAGATTGAACTATATCTGTATAGAGTTCGACTACTCCCTTTTCGACACAACTTCCTTTGTGGCGTAATTGGAGGAGTTAATTGTGAGACAGTCCCACAATCTCTAAGATGATTGTCAAAATCTTGACTCAAATGTTCACCACTTGGATCACATCTAAGTGACTTTACTATCATGTCAAGATACTTCATACTCCTTTTACAAGCTTTTGAACACTTCAAAAGTTCCAAACTCGTGTTTCATTTGATACTCTTATCTAGTGAAAAGTTCCATAAAGGTAATGAAGTATTAAAACCTTCTTTAGCAGTTGATTTATAATTCATATACATCCACATGTATAATGCTTAATAAATCGATTATTCTTTAACTACTTTTAGCAAAGAACCACTTTTGTCATCTTTTATAATAAACAACATTCGCATGATTCAAGATGATTCATAATCTCATGAATCCAAAAGTCCATTCTTATGGAGTTTCAAAATGCGACTTTGCTTATGTCTCCAAGACGACACTGCCAAAATAGGTTGAATCAAACCGTTTGATTCGATCCTTACAGTATTTATGTTACGGATGGGCTCCACATATAAAGACAATTATGTAAATCTGTATTTCATAATCATGTCTTTATTAAGTTTATAATTCACAATTATAAAATAAACAACATTTGTTCACTCAAAACAACGAGCCCAATAGGCAACAAGAGTTCATAACTTACATGTAAAAGTTCATAACCTTTAACCAAAGTTCATAACTTTTATGTAAAAGTTCACAACTTTTACCTAGAAGTTCATAACTTTCATGTAAAAGTTCATAACTTTTAACCAGAAGTTCATAACTTCCAAGTAACAACCTTTGCTACTCTTGCCTATTCGTATTCTACCTTTCACCTTCATAAGGTTTCTACTTAAGTTGAGATTCTTCATATTCTACTAATATGAAATCCACCACGGTATCTAATACCTTTGATATAGAAACAAAAGTAGAATAATTAATAAATACTTAAGGTAGCAGTCTTACTGCCTTTCATCGTCTCATAGTTCTCCAAACAAAGTTTGCTATTTTCATTCTAATGAACGATTCATTCTAGAAATGGCAACATCCTTCTTTTGGAGATCTCTCTATGCCAACAGCTTTGGTCTTTAAAACATGTTTCACCCGAACCTTTCGGTCTTTATGCTTTTCGACCTTCCTTTTATCCTTTTCCTTTTGAACCTTAAGCACACAATTCGAGGCGGGCTTATCCTTTATGGATAACTTAACATTCTTTTGCATCCTATGCAACTAATTCACAATTTTCTCCATGTCATTCAAATGATAGTTCATCACCAATGACTATCAATTAATGAATTCAAGATCACATCTTAATGCCCTTTTGGAGGCCAATGAGAAAATGTTGCCTCAAACACTTATCTTTTCTTGCTCACTAACTGATGGAACATTTCCATTTGTGATGTATCATATATCTCAAGTAAAACTTCCACGTACGGAAGAATTGGTGGCAAGTGTAAGATAGCAAAATTTAACAGAGTCCCTTCGATGCTTCAAGTAAGCATCTTTTATACTCGTGTTACAATTGCTAGTGGTTCATTGGGCAAAAGGATTATTGAGAACATATGATTCCTTTTGATTTGAGAACAATTCTCAATGTTCAATAACAATCGAGATCAAGGTAATAGCAATTATAACTATAATAAAGCGTGTAAAGATTTTAGTTAAATGCTCCCACTTAAATTATAAAATCCTTTAAAATATTTAAGTGGGTGAAGATCCAAAATCCATACTTAACCATAGCACTGCTTTGGCATGTCCCTATGATTAAATATAATTTCGGTAGGCAAAGACTCAAAATCATGCTTTAAACCATTTAAACATATTTTGGATGTGCACTTCTTTGCCAATTGCATCATTATGCAACTCTTATAATTTATGAGATGTATGATATCATATATCATATTTAATTGTATGTTACTCATCTCATCTTTGCCTCGGGCTCAAACACCATTTTGATTAACCCTTTGTTAAACCAATTACAACACAATGAGAATCACCATTTCTCATATTATCGCTTCGCTAAGGTCACAACATGCGTACCCGCTTTGGCGTGGCTACCATGATGCGAACATAGTACTTGACTAGTGTTATACGTAATTGGGTGGCAAATATAAACTTCATAAGTTTATTTAGGGTTTGTTAAATCCTGTGATTTAATTGTATCATATACAATTCATGGCATTAATATTAAACATACTCTTGTTAATACTAATTAGCATGGCATCCTATGTCATACATATGTTAAGCATGCAATCTAGCATGGCATCACATGGCATCTAAAAGAAACAAAGCATGCATTTACATATATATATTAACATTTTGCATCACATGCAAAATAATTTCTAACATGCATCAATATTTATTAACATGGCATCTTATGGCATAAAATAAATACAACATGCATAAGACTCAAAACCGTGTTATGGTATGGTTTTATCTACATTGATTTTCATAGGCCAATATGAAAATCAACAGGTCATATCCTAGGTGGTTGTAACCATCGTATGGTCACAGCACAGCCGCACCCCTTGGATCCGTCTTCACGTCTTTGTTCCTTGGCACCATCTCTTGGATTTACATATTTTACAAAAATTGTATCCTATACAATTTTTCTAGTAAAATAAAATTTACATATTATAAATTGCATCCTATACAATTTATCTAGTAAAATTAAAATTAAAATTTACATAAATACAAACGACTCGTAGGTCGTATTTATATAAAACCATAATAAAATAAAGCATCCACGGGTCCAAAACCATACCACAACACCATGCATAAAATTATCAACAATAATTTTATATCTAAAATATTTAGGGTTCAAAGTGGTAAAATACAATCACATTGTATTAAGAATTAATTAATTTGGAAAAAATTCGTAAATATGCAGAAACAATTTTCCACATTTAAAACGAAAAAGGGGTTAAAACTGTCGGACAGCAGGCTCGTCGGGCCGCGCACTACAGTATCCAATACTGCGCGCAGCCCGACGGGCTGCGCAACACGTAGCTGCGCAGCCCATGCTGCGTGAGCAGCATGCTGCTTGCGCAGCAAGTGCAATTGCAATTGCGGTTGGGCGCAATTGCAATTGCAATTGCATTGCAACCAAAAATATTCTGGGCATTATGCCCAGAATAACGAAAACAGTATTATATTTTTTTTTTTTTTAATTAAATTGAATTGAAACAATTTCAATAAAAACCCATGAATCAAATTCATGATTCCAAAACCCCTTAAACATTCCAAATCATTAACATAAAATCATTCACAATGATTAATCAATAAAATCAAATTTTATTTTGTTATTCACAATAACATAGAACCCTAAATAAAACATAAAAACTCCTAACAACAATTTTGATCCAATCAAAATCATACAAACCCTAACATGCAATTTTGATCCAATCAAAACATAAATCCAATTCAATCAAAATACAAGTGGCTCTGATACCACTGTTGGGGAATTAATCGCACAAAACAAAACGCAGCGGAAATAAAAGGATTAATCCCCATCAAGGACCCATGTACATTGCATTGAATTGGAAGGAGGGTTAAAGAATTACCTCTTAATTTTTGCAGGATTGGATACAGGAACCAAAGCAGATTCCCTCTACAGTTGATCCACACCGAGCAATTGACTCACCGCGTGCTAGCGCCGGGATCGTAGAACAGTTCTTCGAATGAGAAGGTGAAAAATCGATATTTTTCACTCTTGGCCAAAAGCAATTTTCGGCCATTTTGGAGAAAATGGGGCTCCTTCTTTTTCGTCCCACTCTTCCACCTGTGTCTAGGGTTTTTATTTTTATTTTTTTATTATTAACTTATAATTGTAATTAAATACTATATTTAATTATAATTATAAATTAGCCCCCATAAGTTTTATTAATTCTCAATTAATATTAAACTTAGTCAATTCTCCATCATATACACATATGTATGTAAAATTAATTATATCTCCATATAATATAATTAGCATACTTTATGCTATATTAATCTTATTAATATTTACATACATACATACATATATATATATACACATATACGTAAATGTATATTATAATTATTTATATCACCATATAATATAATTATAATATACATATATATATATAGCATACTTTATGTCATAAATATATTAATCTTATTAATATGTTCATGTGTATATACATATACATGTAAATATATATCTTTATATATATTTAATTTCTCATCAATAATAAATCATTATCTCATAATGATTTATCCCCGAATTTAGTGAATCTCATTTTGCTCTTTGTGTGTGACCCCGTAGGATCATATAAATTGGCAATGAGGAAATTACCATAATGCCCTCATAAGTCATAAGCGGACTCTAGCAAGCCATTATGACTACCCAATTCATATGATTGGTATAATCCAATAAACCTACTTATAGAATGTGTCATATTCCCTTTTGTCTCTTGATATCATGATTAATTATAAGACATGGTACACTTGTCAATCTTATATAAATTAATCATATGCTTTCTCGATCTCAAAGTGAACTGTTTAAACAAATTAATTGATACTCTATCAATTATTTGAGCACGGCCATGCATTTAACAGTCTTACTTATCGAGGGGCCCAGTGATATCGCTCTCTTGATAGAGAGGGACAAAATCCCATATCTGTCACTCACATCCCAAGGCATGAGTCATATCGTACCCAATCACAGCCTTTATAACTACTCTGTTACAAGCAGCGTTTGACTGCATCAAAGCACAACATGAATTCATCCCGGAATCCATGGTGACCTCAGGTCAAAGGAATCAGCTAATGACACTACTATAATCAAGATCAGTTGTGACACATAACCATGAACTTGATCTCATAGTGGGTCTCCAGTAACATGTTCTCTAACATATTACCCGTGAGTATAATCTGTATCTGTATACACTATATTCATCTTATGAATATCCATTATCACTCACACTAGTCTTAGTTTGTTATTATTCCCATAATAACAATCGACTAGGGATATTTAGAATAACACGATTTATTCATGGATACTTATCATAAATGCTAACATACAAACATAAATGATAATATTAATCTACACTAGATTAATCTTAGAAGTCAAATTACATAATCCAATATTGGCCTTAGGGCACAATCTCCAACACGTTCATCGCTAGTGGCCTTACTTTGCTGATACTGTCAATTCCCCATGTTATGACAACCCTCCTTTTTCTGGTTTGAGTCTATGGAGTTCCTGCTTGGCTGGTTTTGCCTTTGAATCATTTAGAACTTGGTATTCGGTAATTCCTTTGTCACCCCGGCATGACACTGTACAGTCAGGCAAAGATTTCCAAGTGCCTTTGTGGTACTTTTGCAATCTTCTTTTCTCTCATTAGGTGTGAGGTCTTTCGAGATGGATACCATTTTTGGGTCATCATTTGTCTTTAGATTCATATCATGCATTGATGTATCATGTGTTAAAGGCATTAAATGAATGTTTGCATGTGAAGTTCCATCCGGAAAAATATCACACATATAATTGAAATTAAATTCTATTAAATTAAACACTTTAGGGGCTAAATTGTTCACGTGATGAATCATAAAAATAGAAAACTGAAACATCAAAATGACTATCACCCTCTACATACAGAGGGTCTTCTTTTATTGTAGCATCATGGTCCTCGACAGCTTGTGCACCCAGGCTAGCTAAAATTAGGCAGGGGGCTCGATAATCTTACCATCAGCAACCAATTGTAGGATGGCCCTTACTAACTGAGTGTAATCATTCGCATGGTGGCCTACAGTCACATGATAGGAACAAAAATTACCCTTGTCTAGCTCAGCTGGAGGAGAAAACAGCTTCAGATTCTGTAGCAACCCAGCCTTCCTACATTTGGCGTAGATACAAGATAAAGATTCTGCCTATGGGTTGGGGATCCTTTGAGGAGTCTACCTTCTGTGATTCACAGTGGCCACATCCTCCTCTTGCACTCCAATCGAGGTTGCTTCCGGAATTATCCTAGCACCAAACCCAGCTAAGGTAGCCTTAGAACTACTGCCTTTGTACCCTTGAGAGTACCCTTGATTACTTTCGTAGGAGCCCGAACTCTGTCTACCCCTTTGTTCCTTTCTTCGTATCGCTCGATACGCTTGGCAAATTCAACCACTTCATTGAAAGAGTGGAACCTTTTCAACTTCATTTTGTCTTTGTACTGGGGCAGACTACCATCAACCAGCTTTACAATAAGCGACTCCAACTTTGGGGCTCCATCCACCAGAACTTGCACATCCATCCATCTCTTGTAGTAAGATGGAAAGGATTCATTCAGCTTTTGGCGAATCCTTTCTAGATCTTCTAGAATGGTCTCCTTCTGGGTATTGTAAGCGTATTACTTCACAAAAGCTTCAAACAGGTCCCCCCAAGTAGAACGGGTGTACAAAGGCATCTTCATATACCACTTTGCCGCAGCACCCCTCAAAGTAGTCAGGAACAAGTTTAAGAGGTGACCTTTCCCGATTCCTATGCTTATCATCAGTCTCACATAACTGTCCAGGAAAGCTTCTGGTGGGCCCTCTCCGGTGTATGGAGGCAGGTAAGGCATCTGAAAACCAGCCGGGAGCGGCTCTCCTCCATCAGCCATCAAAGTAGTTGGGTTGACATACTTAACAGGTTATAGTGCACCATCTCCTTCAGCTTAGGCAGCATGGCTTCAATATCGGACAATTTCTGATTGAGATGCTTCTCCACCATAGTCTCAATCGAGGCTTCTCTTGCCTTCTCAAAGGCCTTATCCTCATCAAAATGACGGTCGGGTTCCCTATGGTTGACAACTCCACCGTTTTCTCCAGGAAGTCCCTCCAGCTCCATGCGTTGCTTGGACAAACTGTTGTCCTCCACTTCCAAGTGAAGTCTGAGTCGGTGGAACAGTCTGAACAGGGGTAGTATTCATCACCGCCTGCATTTGCTCCCTAAGGGTAGCCTATAACTCATCCGAGCTCAGAAAACTTCTCATAAAAGCTACCATGTCAAAGGGCATGTTCCCACTATTTCCATCGGCCATCTCTGATCTATTTGCTTCTTTCAACAAAATCTGACTGTTAACCGGTAAAGTAGGCAACTGAATTTCGACCTCCCGATTTGAATCTGACCCTTAATTGATCCCCTCCACGATGACCGGCTCTAATTGAACTAACTAAATTGATTGGTTCAATTCTGACTCGACATGAACTAATCACTTAGAGGTTCGACTCCAAACTGCACATTCAACATAAGGTTAGAATCTCAGATGGATGTCGTGGACCTAAACTGGACACACTAGATGGCGTGTATGGTATGTTTGTGTTCATGTTTGGATGATGCTTCATGGATGTGGATGATGATGAAAATGACTTTTGTATTTTCTTTATTTTTATTTTAAATGTTCCAAGCATACCCCATGCTATACAAAATACAATGCAAAAAAGTCACATGTGAGCCATCACACAGACAGAGATTCGGTGCCTTCGGGGCACCTAGTAAATGTCATAAAATGGTCACATGTGTACCGACACATGGACAGAGGTGCGACACTTTATAGGTCAATGAGATGATATGAAATGGTCATATGGGAGCCATTCCGTAGACAGAGCTTCAATGCTTTTATGGCATTTTGGATGAATTGATGTCATAAACAAGTCACGTGTAACTCGAAACACGGATAGAATTTCGGCGTTCGTGGAACACCTTGCATGATTTAGGAATGTTATGAAATTTCTTAATATGAGTTCTAGTTTGGTACTCATGGAGTACCTCGAATGAATCATCAATGTTATGGAACAATCTGATTTGGATCGAGACGCACAAGCAAGACTTTGGTGTCTCCATGACACCAATGATGAATGGATATGATGTTATGTAATGGTATTGTGTGATCTGCCACACAAATATAAGCCTAAGACTGTTGTGGTCCTCTAACGAGTGAAATGATGTAATGAAATGGCCAAGTGCAATCTGGTGCACAGGTGGAATACGGGTAGTCTTGGGCACTCCCAATATGTCATGAAATGAAATGGTCGTGAAGGGCATACTTGGAACATCCTTTCATTTTATACGGGATGAGATGATATGAATGCACATGTCATACAAGATGTAAGTGGCTACACAAAAATGTGGTTAAGATGCATGACACACAAGATGATGTCATGTATGCTTTATGAAATGTGAACACACATAATGTACACGACACACGAATAAGATGTTATGGCTGCACGAAGATATGGTTAGTATAATACCACACATATGACGATGCTTCAAAATGGCTGTATAAAGATGTGGTTAGAATGGCACACAGATGATGTGTGTTTATGTTGCATGTAAAGATCAAAAAGCAAAACAACCATGGAATAAACGTTAGCACACACAACAAGATGCTCACCCTTCCAACCTTATTCCTCCATTCGATTGGTCACGCATTCTTCCTAGGTATTGGGTCTCTTTAGCATCAACCGGGGATACCAAAGGCGTACTCTCAATGCCTATTTTCAAATATATGTTTTGGTAACCCTAAGGGGAAGTTGCTAGGCCATTACATGAAGGTATGAGTCAAACCAAGGGATGTACAGGTTCTCATAATGAAAATACACTCCTCATTGTAGAACACGATGTAAGGTTTATATGGTGCTATGAGTGGTTAACCCTCGAGTGCCTCCAATCCTAACGGAAGAGGTAGGTCACCTTTGGAAATAAACCGGGCTTAATCATGTGTTGGAGGGATTAAAGAAGAGAAAATGTAATGCTATGCAGTTGTGAATGAAATATCGGATTATGGATTAATAATTGACTACAAGTGAGGATATGCTTCAATTGTTGCCAAAGTTCCTTAAGTTTTTATGAAAACTTTTTTAAAGAAACCGTTAGTCCCCAGCGGAGTCGCCACTATGAGCGGATGACATTTTTCGGAATGCACGGTGAAGTGGGAACTGGGGATTTTCTTTTTGTGTGATGATATGGTTTGGAAAACGGGTTTTAATCTTCTTTAAGAAAACCTTTCATTTTATTGGGAAAACCCTTTTTGTAGAAAACTTAATTTTAAGTATGAATTTTGAAATATAGGTTTTTTAGAAAATCCAAATTTAAACTTAAAGATCTCGAAACCTAAATTTCGAGATTAGATACAGAGTCGCCACTCGGATCAGCTCATCCGGAAAATTCTGGTACAACTCCCTACCAAGTATGGACGCAGTACCTAATCCAGAGATTCAGGGTTCGGGCAACACATCTACTAATCCTTACTTGTTTTCAATTATTATTTCATAATATGATATGACATCCACTTAGTTCTATCCATTTTATCTTCTTTTATTTTTAGTTAATGCTCATACAAATGACATAAATATAAATCCAAAATAAAGTGTAGAAAAGTAAAAGTGCGGGAAAAGTAAAGCAATGGCCAAACTATACAACCCGACAAAAAAGAGAAAAAAAAACTCTCATCCTTACCATTTACAATCGCCTATAATACACGATAATCTAAAAAGTACAATCGCCTAGATACACGAGATAATCTATTAAATACATCAGAAATGAAAAATAAAATAAAAAAAGAAAGCTGCATACAAATACGGTTAGTATAAATAAATAAAGCACACTAAGGACTCACATAAGACAGAATAGGGGTATTTTGGGAAACAGGATCATAAAAGGGGGGATAATCGAGAAGTCTGGACGACTACTCGATTAGACCTGGAAAACATTTTGTAGAAACGCCCTATAGATTTTGTGAATGAAAACCAATTTTGAAAACAATTTGGCTCATTTTACATGCATTTTCCAACATTTAGTGGGACGGATATCCCAGAACCCGGGGGTTCCGTTCATGAGTGGGCCTAAATTGAACATCCATCTAAGGTCTGAAAATGTAAACACGCCAAAAATCCGTTTTGAATAGAAAGGAGACACAAAATTACAAGTTAGAGGCCCAAAAGGGCAAAACTGTAATTCTGCTTCTCAAACTACAGCCGAGTGGCTATAGGGGATCATAGCCACGCGGCTGTAATACCTACAGCCGAGCGGCTGTAGTGCTCCAAAATCAACTATTCGGTTTTCTTTCTCATTTTGAAAATTGTTTTAGAACTTTGATGATTTCGGGTAGTCTGGGACTTCTGGAAACTCATGAAATTCCACAAAACAGATCTGGATTGGATCAAATGAGTCTGGAAATCCCTAAAAACCTGAAATCGCCAAATTTCAATCTCACATCCATCAATAAAAACCCAAAAACCGTGAATCTAAACATGTATGGATGTAATTTGACCGATAATATTCATGAAAAACATATTTGGTTTGAAAACGGAAGCGTTATCGGTCGATTTAGGGCATTCGGAGCTTCTGCCCTAGAGATTATAGCCGAGCGGCTGTACTCAGAAGACTACAGTCACACCACTATAGATTATAGCCATGCCATTATAGGTTACAGCTATGCGGCTGTATTACAGCGGAGTGGCTGTAATCATCAGACGGGGCGGCTATAGCTGGGTTCGCTTCTAGATTTGAGAAAAACGCAAAATCATAAACAAATAACACCCAGAACGAATCAAAAGGAGTTTTTAAGGCCTCTCAGAGTATACCTTGTCTGTGTTCCAGTGTTTTAGATCACTAGATTCGGATTTGAACGTCGGAAAATCTCCTAAAATCACGATTAACCCGAATTTATCTACGATCTTTGAAGCCCAAACGGAACCCTGAATCAAATCAAATGAATGCTAAACCGGTCAGAACCACCCCAGAATGCTAATTTTCAGAGAATCCTAATTGTTTCTATGGATTAAGTCAAGGTTTTTATGATTATTTTTGGTCTTTTCTTTCTTTTTCTCCAAAACCCTAATCTTTTTTTGTGTTTGATTGCAGAGAAAAATAATTCTATATTCTGTTGTGTTGACCTAATTCGTTTTCTGCTTTTTATATGTTCCAAATTAGGTTAAAAATCCGAATTAAAGACTGATTTGGACATAATTAGGAAATCTGATAATTACAGTCGAGCAGCTGTAGTGGCCTACAGCCGAGCGGCTGTACTATAGCCGTGCGGCTGTAGGGCACTATAGCCAAGCAGCTATAGTGACCAGACTTGCCTAATTTCACTTATTTTTCTCTTTTCTCTTCGGTTTTCTCAAACACTCACTTGACCTTCTTCGGGGTTCCGTACCAAGATTTGTCACACATATCCGGGTCATCCGAGACATCTCCAAAGTCATTCCGGTCATTCCAAATGCGCTTCACGTTTATTCGTGAAAAAGGTAATAAAAGCTTTCATCATCGAGGTCGGGAAAAAACCCGTGCTCATAGCGAGATTAGACATTTCAATATTATACTCCCGGATGTTCCCTTTTCCTTGATACTACATGTTAACGAGTTTCATTAAGAGGTTACTTGTTTCAGTTTTTTTCATTTTTGGCAAAATATTGCTCAATTTCAGTAAGGAACATCTTAGCACTTGTGCTCTTAGTGATAGAGCCCCAAAAGGCTTTTGGAATAGAGCGCTTCATGATCATAAGACTCATGCGATTAGAACTATCCACTTATCAATTTCGTCCATATTTGGATCATCCTCAGTGGGTCGCTCCATCCGAAGCGCAAGGTCCAGATCCATACAACCAAGAACAATTTCCACGTTCTCCTTCCATATGGCATAGTTCATCCAATTCAACATAGGATCATATTAATTTGTGCAGATACATAGTAGCAGAAACTGAATTGAACAAAAATTAAAAACACATGCTCAATGTTATACCATAGGAATAAACTAATAACAATAATAACTGCATGTATGACATAATCATTTCGAAACAAGGTGGGTCCATTTGACAAGATACCTAGCACAACATTAATATTTAGTCTTTCGACTAAAAGTATTAACTGTAATTGGTACTTTTCATGTGGTAATCAAATATTGACAATAAAACATATCAAACAATAGCCTTCCTTTGGGCCGACCATTATTTACATGGAAACTTTATATTGTCACATATTTATTACCACATGTATACTAATTATTCGACTGAATAACAACCTTCATTTGGGCCTATTGTTAAGTGCATAAATAAAAGATATACATGTCTATATATTTTTTAACATAGATTAAAAAATTCATAACAGAGGTTACTTTGGCAACAATATTATGTTAATTAATTTATTAAAAAAATACAAGACAATCAAGTGCAAAATAATTATTAAAACAAAATAAATTGAGACTTTATTTTATTTTACTTAAATAATTAAACACATAAAACCAAAAAAAAATCGCATCAAATTATCAAAACAGGCGTACCTGAATTCATTGAATCAAACGGAATCAGATTGGAGATTGCCTGTTATGTCTTCCTTAATTAAAGTCCCTTTATGGTTTTTCTCTGATGCGTAGAGATTCCTTATGTTAACCCCTAAAACCTGAATTAGACTTTAATATATAGGGAACCAACCAACGCGCCTTTTCACGATGAACAAACGTGTCTTTTCACGATAAACCAACGTGTCTTTTCATGTGTCTGTATTGGCATCCAATCAGAAACCCCATTAATCTCTTATTGGACTGCCCAACTGGCTTCCTCTTATTTAGTCCATTGTTCTATCTAATTTTCTTGATTTTATGTTTATTAAGTTTTATCAGAGAAATTTAAAAATGAAGGTTAGATTTGTTTACGTTGAAACATTGGTCAGCCCTGAAGGTCTAGCGTTGGTCAGCTGTGTAGAGTCAGTAAGCCATAAGTGGTCCTGATAGACTGGGTGGTCTCATGATCGCAAATAGGTTTTAGTCTTAATTGTTGAATTTTTGTGATTGAACTTAATATCTGTAAAGTTAAGATGAATAGATTAACAAGAATATTTTCCAATAGGGAACTAGGCTTTAGTTCCAAGACAAATAATGATCTTAATAATAATGATATAGAAATAAATATTGCTAAAATTAAGAATGATTTTCTTGATTGGACAATTCCTAAACGAGATATTAATACAATATATTCAATAGGAAACTTTAAATTTATGACAGATTATTCTATAAAAGCTGCAGAACAAACAATAGCTGTTAATCAGGACCATGAAAATATTCAATTGTTTTCAGAAAAAGCAATTAATGAACATAGGCTAATGAAATATAAATTTTTGAATATTAGTTCAGTACAAATTGCTATTAAACCATTGTTTATATTAGGATTGGATATTCTTATTTTAATGTGCTTAAGGGATGCTAGACATGTTAATTTCTCAAATTCATTGTTAGCTATGGCTGAAATTAATTTAGCTAATGGACCAGTTTACTTTAATTGTTTTTCAGGATTTTCTGTTAGTTTGTATGATCTTAATATACTTGATACGTTAACTTTGACTGTTAAAACTAAGGGTTTAGAATTTAAAAAAATTGTAAGATCAGTTGCTATAATTTATAGAATATATTACAAAGTTATGACTACCACACTTAATCCAAGATCTAAAAGAATATTTGAAAGAGATGAAACAATATTATTTGAAGCTAATAAGTCACACTCTAATATTCAAGTACCAAAAAAACTAAAATGGAATGAAATTACAAGATCGGGTTCATGGGATCTAAAAGAAATTTGTGAACCTAGACCATTAGAAATTGGTAATCAAACATCAAGAATATTTGAACATAGTGATGGATCAGTTAGGATAGATTTTTCTTCAAGTTTGAGTCAACCTGCTAAAATGTAAGTTTATTCAAATAATAGGCTTTCAAAAAGTATTAACACTACGCAAAGATCTAATTCAGATAGAAATTTTAATTTTCTGGTGTAGATTTTAGTGAAACTATTCCAAGACCAATATATGAAGAAGTTAGAGAAGACAGTGTAATTCGTCCAACTAGATCTCAAATGGAAACTTTCTTTATATTAAATAATCAATAAATTAAAATGAGTAAATTTCATATTAATAAAGAATATTTAAGATAAGATTTCAAAGCAGATTATAAAAAAGAGAAAAGAGACTAGTTTTTTACTTTCTCAAATAATCAATTAAAAGAATTAAGAACACTTTGGTATGATAAAATGAATAAGTTAAAAGTGGATATTCCATTATTTGTATGGTTTGAATATTATTGTATACAGAATAATATAAATTTCCCATTTGAAGGACAAATAAATGTAAATACTAAAACAGCTAATCTTTGGAAAACAACTAATGACGAATCTGTAATATCAGTTAATCCTCCTTTAGACAATATAATAATTAGAAATAATGAGGAATCATATATTGGAACTCCATTTAGAAAAGTTGATTCAATAGATAGTAATCCATCTAAAGATATATTACAAGTTATAATGCAAAATAATTATTTTAATCAAGTATTATACGCAATGTCAGAACAATTAAATAGAGTAGAATCCATTGTTCAAACACCAATAGTAACTCCAACAATAAAAACTAATCAAGCATCAACTTCAACCTTTAAAGATTCTTCATTATTTAAACCTTTTAAATCAGGAACTAAAATAAGATTAAAAAAAGAGGATACAGTTTTAGATAAAATAGAGGCTAGACTTACTCAATTAAATATTAATAAAGATAAACAAGTTATGGTAATTAATGAAGATTCAGATACAAGAAGTGAAGATGTTGAAAACTTAGAAGATCAATTCAAAAAATAAAATTTAATACATATACACCTACACCAAAAACTAGGAATTATTATTCAAGACCTACCCCTCCAAATACTCAATGGGAAGAAAGAAGTAGTGTAGTACAAGCTAGGTATGATGGAAAAGCTCTTTGTGAAAATAACATAGATGGTTTATCTGAATACCAAATAATAAATTTATTATAAGAATTGTCAATGGCAGCCACTGCATATAGAGCTGGCAATTCGTGTTATCGTGTCATAATCGTGTTATGTTGTTTAATATATTCCACAAGATTATATATAACATAAAAACAACAAAAATGAGTTTCATGTCAAACGGGTTGTGTCAGTCGGGTTGTCTCTGTAAATCGTGTTGTCGTGTCAGAAATTGACACCCCTAACTGCATATAGATCTAAAAATAATAATGAAACTCAAGTATTACAAGCCTTAGTATCAGGATTTACCGGTCAGTTAAAAGGTTGGTGAGATTATTACATAACCTAAGATAAAAAGAATAAAATTTTAAATGCTAGAAAAATTGTAATAAAAGAAGAAAATAATCAAATATTACAAATTGAAGAAGAATATATTATTCCAACTTTACTCTTTACTATTATGCAAGGTTTTGTAGGAGACCCTAAGATTTATCATGATAGAAGTTCTGAAATACTTCAAAATTTAACTTGCCCAACTTTACAAGATTTTAGATGGTACAAAGATATGTTTTTAACAAAAGTAATGACTAGAGAAGATTGTAATAATTCTTATTAGAAAGAAAGATTTGTTGCGGGATTACCTAAATTATTTACGGATAGAATAAGAAATAAATTAAAATCTGAATTTATTAATAATATTCCTTATCAAGAATTAACTTATGAGCAAATAATTAATTATATTAATCATGAATGATTGACAATTTGTTCAGATATGAAATTTAAAGCTAAGTTAAAAAAGGATAATTTAGTAGGAAGAAAAGAACTAGGATCACTTTGTCAACAATATTGATATGAAACTATTAAAGCTCTATCAACTAAACAAAAAATAAAATCTAGAAGAAGAAAATATAATTACAAGAAGAGTTATTATAAAAAATTATAATAGTTCAGAAAAATATAATAAAAAGCTACAAGAGCAACTAAAGCCTAAATTTAAGAGAAAAAATAAAAATTGTAAAAATTATAAAAGGAATAATAATAAAGATATAGGTGTTTTGTTATAAATGTGGTAAACAAGGACATTATCCAAGAGACTGCAAAGTAAAAAATAAAATAAACAATTTGGATATATCTAAAGAGTTAAAAAATAAAATTATGAAGATTATGATTAATGAAACCTCAAAATCAAAATTAGAAATGTTAGATTTTTCGAAAAAAGATTTAAATATACTAAGCAATAGTGAAACTGAAACAGAATTAGAAACTTGTGGATATATAGGACCATGTACTTGCGAAAAGGTTAATATGCTAACAGATGAATAAGAATTTTTCTTAGACTTAATAGAAAAAATAGATAATCCAGAAGACAAGAAAAATATATTTGCAAAAACTAAAAGATATAATAGTAGTTAAGGAAAATAAGAATTTTGAACCTTATAATTTTACAGAAATATATAATAGGCTTAATATTCCAAGAGAAATTTCTATTAAAGAATTTCAAGAAGAAAAAAGAAACCTTAGTAAAGAAATTAATCAATTAAAACAATTAGAAAATAGAGTTAGAATTTTAGAAGAAGAAAATTTTAAGATAGGATTAATGAATTTAAGATAGAAGAATAATTCTAACACAGCTTCATCCAGTAGTGGTAAAGTTATTGTTATTAAAGATCAAGAAGAAGAATATGTTAATATAATCAATAAAGTGAATTATCAAAAACGGTATGTAAGATTAGATATAGTTATTCAAGATGAATTTGACTTTCAAACATTAAAATTAATAGACACAGTAGCTGATCAGAATTGTATTCAAGAGGGATTAATACATACTAAATATTATGAAAAATATCTAAAAGATTAAGTTCCGGTAATGGATCAAAATTAATAATACGTTATAAATTACCTAAAGTGAAAATTTGTAATCAAAGACATTGCTATAAAAATCATTTAATTTTAGTAAAAAATTTAAATATAGGAGTTATATTAGGAACACCATTTATTATAATGTTATATCCTTTTTCTGTTTGCAGTAACGGTATTAAGACTCAAATATTAGGTAAACATATTTTACTTGAATTTGCCTATCCAATTATTACTAAAAAATTTAGTTAAATATAAGATAATATTAATTTAATCCAAAATAAACATAAACAAATAGAATTTTTAATCGAAGAAATTGCAGAAAAGAAAATTGAAGAACAATTGGAAGATTATAATGTTAAACAGAAAATAAAAGAAATAGAAGAGATGTTCTCTAAGAATGTTTGTGCTACAATACCTAATGCATTTTGGAATAGAAAACAAAATATAATTAATTTACCATACATTAAAAATTTTGATGAGAAAAATATTCCAACTAGAGCAAAATCAATACATATGTCAATAGAGTTAGAAAAAACTTGTAGAAAAGAAATTCAAGATTTAAAAGCTTAAAGACTTGTAGAAAAGAAATTCAAGATTTAAAGGATAAAAGTTTAATTAGAGATTCAAAGTCACCTTGGTCTTGTTCAGCTCTCTATGTTATGAATGCAGCTGAGATAGAAAGAGGATCACCCAGGTTAATAATCAATTATAAACCATTAAATAAAGTATTACAATGGATAAGATACCCCATACCAAATAAAAAAGATTTATTAAAGAAATTATAAAATGCAAAAATTTATTCATAATTTGATATGAAGTCAGGATTTTGGCAAATAGGTATCAATGAAAATGATAGATATAAGACAGGTTTTAATATACCTTTTGGACATTATGAATGGAATGTAATGCCTTTTGGTTTGAAGAATGCACCCTTAGAATTTCAAAATGTAATGAATGATATACTTAAACCTATTAAGTAATTATTCAATAGTTTATATAGATGATGTGTTAACATATTTAGAATCAATTGATCAATATATTAGTCATTTAAAGAAATTTTACAATGTTGTTCATAAGAATGGTTTAGTTGTGTCAGCAACTAAGATGAAATTATTCCAAACTAAAGTTAGATTTTTAGGCTATGATATAGACAAAGGAACTATTTAGCCAATTAATAGGAGTTTAGAATTTACATCAAAATTTCCAGATGAAATTAAAGATAAAAAATAATTGCAGAGATTTTTAGATTGTTTAAATTATGTGCATGACTTTTTTAAAGATATTAGAAAAATTTGTACACCCTTATATAATAGATTAAAAAAAAAATCCAGAACCTTGGTCAGAAGAACATACTAGGATTGTTAAAATAATTAAAGAAAAAATTAAAAGTCTTCCATGTTTAAATATTCCACACCCTGAAACATTTTTAATTGTAGAAACAGATGCTAGTGATTTAGGTTTTGGAGGAATACTTAAACAAAAGGAACCTAATAAAAATAGAGAAGATTTAGTTAGATATTCTTCAGGAACTTGGAATGAAGCTCAAAAAAATTATTCCACTATTAAAAAAGAAGTTTTAAGCATTGTTTTATATATTTTAAAATTTGAAGATGATTTATACATGAAAAGATTTCTGCTAAGAATAGATTGTTTATCTGCAAAATTTATTTTAGAAAAGGATGTAAAAATTTAATTTCAAAACAAGTATTTGCAAGATGGCAAGCTTTATTAAGTAATTTTGATTTTGATATAGAATATCTTAAGGGAGAAAATAATAGTTTACCTGATTTTCTATCACGTGAATTTTTACAGGGAACACGAAGAAGGTTCTAACAAAGGCTTCTTTAGAAAAGGGTCAATCCAGTCAAACTAATCAAAATTCAATTATTACTCCAAATAGATTTGCTCCACCTACTCCAGTGCATCCACGTGTACCTTATTCAAATTTTCGTCCTTAGAGTCCTTTGGATCCAGCTTTTAAATAATCCTATTCATCAGTTTTGGCACAATCTCCTTCTCTTTCCTCTTCTTCAAATATTCAAATCAAGAAAAATATTAGTCAATATATTCCAAATCCATTTAGGTAATTGATCAAAGTTTTGGAACCAGAAGAAATATTTTTGGTTGAAAATATTAATTTTTCAAGACTAGTTATTGAAATTTTTCCTCAGATTTTCACTATATTGAATCAGACCCAAGTACAAATAGAGAATTTTATGAGTCTATCCTCGTTTTATCAGGATCAGTAGAAGTTGAACATATTCAAGACAATACTAAGATTACTTATAGTAAGGTTAAAATTCTCAAGATTCTCTTTTTTTAAAGAATGGGGACAAAGCACATTTACTTCCAAAGTTTTAACAACAACCCCTTACAAAAACTATAATTATTATGATTACCAAGAAGCTTGGTTTAAAGCTTTTTTATTAAGATTTTTTAATCACTCTTGGTTTTTTTTCTTCCATAAAGATTTTAATGGAATATTTCCAAATTGGTTTGTTAGATTGGCTAAATTTTTTGGGCCTATTCCAGAAGCTTTTCTCACTCAAGTTATTAAAAGTTATAATAAGTTTTTGGAATATTACAACAATTCCGAACAAGATAAAATAATAAGATTTGTCAGCATTTTCTCAGTACCATGGATATTATCTTGGACTTATTATTATAATAGAGATACTCCTCTCCCATTTTTATACCTAGAGTTTAGAGTAAAATTTTGGGATAATTTTAATGCAAGCAAAGTTAATCTAGAAATAGTGGGACAGTTTTGTTTAAAAAAGACTTCAATAGAGACTTCACCTATGAAAGAAAGCAAGCTTCAAAAGGACGAAGAATAGTTAATGAAGTTATTGCAGAAGCTAAGAGAGAAGCAAAGATTACTTCAATTCTTGAGAAGGCTTGCTATACGTCAAGTGAATCAGAGGAAGCATCAAACTCTAGTCTCTCTATCTCTAAGAAGAAAGTCATTTCAAAATTATTTCAAGATAGTCAAGATTCATATGGTGATATAGATCTATAATAATGTAAATTTTAATTATGTAATTTTCAATATGTAAAATATAACATGTAAAGATAAAAAACCCGCTGAGCTGAAAACCCATTTTCAAGTCATCGTATGTAATCAAGTCATCAAGGCATCTTCTTTTCAAAAATATCTCCAACAAAGGTGGGACCCAATAATCAATTATTCAAAAATCGATAAAATGTCTTTCAGTGACAAACAGGTTTGGTGGACAACTTATTTCAAACACATCAACATAGCAGCTGTGGCAGACATCTTTAATCAATCATCACTTTCATTAATTTGTGATCACACATGTAGCAGAGGAAGAGTTTATCTCTTAAGTTTTCTTCGGTTATTTATTCAAGTTGCACAGAAGTCCAGGGCGTGCTATTCCCAGAGAAGCATCATTAGAGAGAAACAAAAACCTTTGATAATATCTACTTCATTTTGTAATAAAACCTTTGATCTCCAATTAGTTTTCAATCCTTGCATACGTTTTCAAAACAAATCAGAGTCTTCTTCTATTCAAGAGTCAGTTATTCAAGAGTTTATTATTTAAGTATTTCCCCGATGTATTCCAGAGTCAAATATTTGTAAGAATTTGGTGAATAATCAATCAAGTATTTAATCAATCATGCCTCGTTATATAGATCATTTTATGAATGCTTTAGTTTTAATATATTTTTCTCATACTCCAGATTTAATTTTTTTAAGAGATAAATTAATATTTTTTCAAGAATATTTAATCAGAGAACACACTTTATATCATATTGATGGAATTTGTACTTGTATAAATTTTAATCGAAAAATTTAATTTACTAATTTAACGATTTCTTTTATTGAAATCATTTTATAAAATGTTTCCTTCTGAGCTTCAAAATAATTAGATATTTGATAGGTTTATAGATAGTTTAACTCAAATAGATTTAAATAGTATTCAAGAAATGAGTGTAAGCGCCGGGTTTTCCCGACCTCTTTGATGAGAATTCCTGTGTTACCTGTGGAACAAACGGACACAAACTGGACTTGAAAACGACGAAATGTTGCCTAGAGTTCCTCAAATGTCCTGAAAACCAAGCTATCCGTGATCCGAAACCCCCCGAAAAGGTCTCTCGAGTGATTTCTAGGGTTTAGGGTGTGCGTGGGATTTTTGAGATTTTGCTCCAGCTCTAGTGGTCGAACCAAGTTGCTTTGCAAAGTAGAGCAACTTGGCTCGACAGAAGAGATTTTGGGTAAAAAAAGTCTCAAAGTCAGGTGGCCATTTAATGTTTGAAATGATATATGTGAGGAGAGTATAAAAAGAAAGTGAAAATCAAATCAGAGGGGAGAGACTTTTGCAACCTTAGGCAGAAAAACATTTTCCAAAGAAATAGAGAAAAAAAAGAAACAGGAGAAAAAAGAGGAAGAACCGAAACCAAGCAACCAAGTGAGGACCCAAAAACATAAGGACTAAGACCTAAAATCAATCTAAAAAAATCAAACATAAGTTGCTTAACCTTTGCATATTGGTTTGGGATCACTTCGGATTCTTTTCGGGTTGTTTCGGATCGAATTTCGGTTTTCGGCCGGTTGAGCTTCCAGGAAAATTCCAAGCTTTCAATCCATTTCTTGATGTTCAAAGCATCAAAACAACATCAAGGTAAACTCTGAGAGGCCTTAAACTTGTTTGCATTGTCTTTTCTGTGTGTTTTCTTTGTTTTTACAACTTTCAGAAACCGGATTGCTCGAATAGAGCCGGGCGGCTGTGTTCATGAGGAACAGAGCTGGGCAGCTTTGGTATCCAGAGCCACCCGGTTCTGTTATGTGAGGACAGATTTTTGGATCGTCCCGATCGGCCGAAAATAGTACATTTTTCGTTTTGCGCATTTTGTTGTGATCATTTTCGGCCCAAATCCATCCATATGTTATAAAATTTTTGTTTTTGGATTTCTGTACGTATGGATATTAGTGTTTTCTGTTTTCTCGGGGTTTTATTTCCTGAGTTTCGGGGTTGTTTTATCCGAATCGGATCCATAGTTCAGCATTAGTGGACCCCCGAACCCTATAAAATCCCCGGAAAATATTGAAAACATATAAAATGGTATTTTCACAAACATTTTTGGTGTGTTTATTGTATTTTGGACCCTAGAGGGATGTTGAGTTTAGGAACCCGCACGAACAGAACCCTGGATTCTAGGATAACAGCCCCACAAAAATGGAAATTCGCATGTAACAGAGCCAAATGTTTTCCAAAAAATGATTTTCCAACACGTAAATTACAGGGCGTTTCAAAACCGTTTTCCAGGTCTAACCGGTCGGGTCGACCCGGTTACCCCCTAAATGCATGCCCTCGTTTCCTAAATTCCCAATTCTGTCCTGATTTGAGTCCTATATGTGTGTGCAATATAAACTGTGCTAACCAATTCATTTTGCAGCATTTATTTTTATCATTTTTATTGTAATTAATAGATTATTATCATGTAAATTAGGTGGTTGTAATTTTTTAGATACTCGTGTACTTAAGCGATTGTAAAGTGAGGATGAGAGTTTTTATCTTTTGTTCGATTGGGTTGTATAATCGGCCTCTATTATATTTTGTATATTTTGGATAAATGCTTTATTATCCTGTAATTTGTTTTCTGCATTTCGCTTTAGCATCGGCTGAATTAAAATAAACAAATTGGGGTTAGAGAAAGACAATAAAGCGAATTAAATATGGTAATATAAACTGTAAAGTGAAAGCAAGCTAGAGGTTAAGTAAGTCACTTGCCCAAACCCTAAATCTCTGGATTAGGTACGGTAGTCTACCCTCAGTAGGGAGCTGTATAGAATTCCCGGATGAGCTGATCTAGGTGGCAACTCTGTCATTGATCTCGGGATTTAAGTTTCGAGGTCTTGAAGTTAAAATGGGAAAATGTTTTCTATAAAAGGGTTTTCAAATCAAATCCATGATTTTCCTAATTCAAGATAAACAAAACCCTTTTTCCAAATCGAAACCAAACGAAAACGTTTTCCCCGGTCTGCTTCATAGCGTTCCTCTTCCCGTTTCTTTCGAAAAAGGTTGTCCGCTCACAATGAGTTTATTGTTTGAAAAATTAGTTCTATTAGTTCAATTTTACGAAATTAAACTTAAGATTAGAAATAATAGAAATTTTGATGAGAATGAATTTATTAAATTAGCTAGAAAATTAAGTTTAGTTAAAACTTTAGTCAAATTTATTTTAGGAATATTTAAATCTTATACTCACCCCTTTGATGTTTTATTGGATAGTTAAACATAAAATCATTAAAAAATTTTAATCATTTGTAATACATGAGATCATGCTGTTTTTGGGATCTTAATCATGCCTGTTTCCAACTGGTCCTACTTTATTCTTTATGAGATTAAATATAATTTTCCAAATATAATGCAAATATTGCTAAAAGGAAAATTAATACATTTAGAGTTAAACTTTAAAATAATTTCATCAACTGTATTCTACAGAATATAAACTATCAAATGTGCACAATATAAAACACCAAATACAAAATCCTACTAAACCATTGTGTCATCTAACAAAATGACACCTGTATGAGCAGTATGCTCATGAAAGGCCTTGGATACTAGACCCTTAGATAGTGAATCTGCAAGCATAGAGTTTGTCCCAATATGTTCTATCAAAATCTAACCACTCTGAATTC
Source organism: Euphorbia tirucalli (assembly GCA_039660915.1). NCBI lineage: Eukaryota > Viridiplantae > Streptophyta > Magnoliopsida > Malpighiales > Euphorbiaceae > Euphorbia > Euphorbia tirucalli. Next base: position 53,237,739 of record CM077639.1, on the reverse strand, counting down.
TTTCTTTAACAACTAGAAACTTGATATTCATATGTTTCGACTTTATAGAGCTTCTGTAGTTATTGGAATACATCACTCCTGATTTATTGTCATAAAATAACTTTAGAGGCCTTTCAATACCTCTAACTATTCACAGCCCCATGACAAAATTTTGCAACCATATTCCATGATTGGATGCCTCATAACAAGTTATGAACTCAGCCGCCATGGTTCAAGAAGCTACAAGTGTTTGCTTGACACTTTTCCAAGAAATAGCTCCTCCCGCTGACATAAAAACATAACCTGATGTGGATTATTTACTATCTTGACATCCAGCAAAATCAAAATTTGAATACCTAATGAACTCAACTTTGTCCAATTTCCTATAAGTGATCATGTAATCTTTTGTTCTCTTTAAATACCATATAACCCTTTTGGTTGATCTCTAATGATCCATTCCTGGGTTACTTAAGTATCTACCCAAAACTTCGACTATGAATGCTATGTCAGGATGAGTACAAACTTGAGCATATAAGACTTCCCACTACCGAGGCATAAGGAATCTTTTGCATTTCCTTTATCTCAAGTTCATTCATAGGGCATTGTGTGAGACTAAACTTGTCTCCTTTTACTATCGGTGTATCTCCTGATGTATAATTTTTCATGCCAAATCTATTCAGAATTTTATCGATATAACTCTTTTGTGATAACCCAAAAGTACCGCGAGAGCGATCTTGTAGTATTTGAATTCCTAATACAAAAGAGGCGTCACCAAGATCTTTCATCTCAAAATTTTTAGTGAGAAATTTCTTGAGGTCATGCTATAAGCATATATCATTACTGGCAATTAATATGTCAACGACATATAACATCAGAAAGATAAATTTACTCCCACTGAACTTATGGTATACATAATCTTCCACCAAATTCACCTCAAAACTGTTCGAGGTGATGATGAAACTTGAGATGCCATTGATGAGAAGCTTGCTTGAGACCATAGATGGATTTCTTTGATTTGCACACCAAAGACTATGGATCTCCACACATAAACTTTTTTGGTTGCATTATATCAATTGTCTCATCAATGTTGCCATTGAGAAACATTATCCTTACATCCATCTGATATAACTTTAAGCCTAAATGAGCTATAAGTGCCATAATTGTTCTAAAAGAGTCTTTCGAGGATACTAGAGAGAAAGTCTCTTTATCGTCAATGCCTTCCTTTTGAGTGAATCCTTTAGCGCCTAAATGGGCCTTATACCTTTCGATGTTGCCTTTTAAATCCTTTTTGGTTTTAAATATCCATTTGCAATGGATAGGTTTCACTCCTTTAGGCAACTCAACAAGATCCCAAACGTTGTTATCTTTCGTGGATTTTACTTACTCCTCTATGGCATCAATCCACTTTTTAGAATTTGAACTTTCTGAGGCTTATTTGAAATTAATTGGATCACCTTCCCTTATGCCTATTTCATATTCATATTCTTGGAGAAAGATGATATAATCATTCGAAATCGCACTTCTCCTTACTCTAGTGGATCTTCTTAATGGCACTTCTTAAGGTTGTTGAGTTTGTTCTACAAATGTTGTGGGAAGAACTTCATTGTTGTCTTATACTGGAGTTGCATCTTGGGGAATGACAGTTTGAGCACGGGCTTTCCCGACCTCTATGATGAAAATCCTATGTTACCTGTTAGACAGATGAACATGAGGTGGATTTGAAAATGAGCGGTATGATGCCTGAAATGTTCTCAAAAGCTCCAAAAAAATAACAGTCCTCAATTCGAAACCCTGAGAAAGGTCCTTCGAATGATTAGAGAGCTTAGATGTGAGTGTATGATATAGGAAAAACCATGATAGATTTGGTTAGAGCCGAATGGTAATAGTTTCACAACTACAGCCGCCCAGTTGTAACATTAGAGTAGCACAGCTATAACCTTAAAGCCGCGTGGCTCTAACGGTTGACCGGGTTAATTCCTAAAAAGACCGATCTTATCTTTGACCAATAGGATTATGCCATAATAAAGGGGATTGAGGCAGGATATGCCTAGAGTTTTACACCAGAAACAAAAAGAACAAAGAGAGATCAGTTAAAAAAAGGGAAGAATTCTAGAGAGAAAAAGGGAGAGTTTAGAGAGAGAAAAGGTGTGAACACAGAATTTTCTGGGATAAAAAAAATGGTCATGTGCAGTGAATTACGGTTGTACGACTGTAATCACAGTTATATGGCTGTAATTCCATTACCACAGTTGTAATTTAAATTTTTCGGTTAAAGTCAAATAAGCAACCAAATTTTATAGTCATCCACCTCTCATTACAGTCGTACGACTATAATTACCAAACATTACAGTCGTATGACTATAGATCCATTTTCTGACATTATGGCCATACCTAAAGGGGGTGAGGAATGGGCGTATTGCAGAGGCATTAATGTCTCTGAATGCCCCTTTTAGGCCTATAAATGGCAAAAGAAAAGGAGGGGAAGGGGGTTGACAGAATTTGGATTGAAGGGAGCTCAAAAGGGCATTGAAAGAAGGGAAAAGAAAAGAAGAAATATTCAAATATTTTCTCCTACTCTTTTCTTTTTTATCTTTGTATTGTAAGGTTTAAAATCGGTAGAAATCATAGGTTAATAATCTGTCACTCAAATATAACTAATCCCAGAACCTAAAATCATCTAAATCCACAACTTATGGAGATTTTTGGACATTTTTTTTTGTACCTTGACATACAAAAGAAAAGGAGCAATCTGGAGCTAATTTAAGGTGTTTCCAGCGGTCAAATCAATAGTGGATCTGCGCTACAAGGGTAACTATATTTAAAACCTGTGTTTTGCTTTATTTTTGGGGTGTTTTGGTTCATTTTCGTGCATAAAACCATATATTTTTAGTCTGTTGCTTCTGGGTAGGATGAACAGACGTACGGCTATAATTGTAGTCGTGCGACTATAATTACAGTCGTACGACCTTAGTTGGCCCTCTACGGTTGTAAATCCTCCCACACCTCAGCATAAAATCCAAAAATAAGTCTTCTGGTTCTGGACAGGATGAATAGTCGTACTATTGTAAGTACAGTCGCACCACTGTTCTTGCCATTTCGACTCTAAATCCTATCCATCGAAATAATTTCAACCATTTTCTGATCAGAAATGTGTTACAGTTGTACAACTGTAATTACAGCCGCACGGCTGTAGTTTCTAGTCAACAACAGAAAATTCGAAAAAAATTCAGAAAAATCTTAAAAAAATTGGAAAAATTATAAAAATGCATAAAAATCAGAAAATCATGAAAAATGAATTTATCTCATGCATCCATGACCTTAGATTTAATTTTTGAAATTATCGCATTTAGAACAGAACAACAACGGAGATCCAAATCTCCTGAAAACCGACTCACATTTGCATGCTAAATGGAAGTAAACTGGAAAAAGAAAATATTTTCAAAAATGTATTTTCTCATGGAACAAAAACACAGGAACGTTTCAAAACCGTTTTCTAGGTCTAGTCGGGTGAACTAGATGAGTTTACCCGACTGCCCCCTTAAATGCATGTCCCCAAATCTCTCATTTTCCTGTTCTGTCTATTTGAGTCCAACTTATTGCATATATTTTGTGCTAACCTTTGTTTTGCAGGAATTTAATTTAATTTAATTTTATTTTTAATTCATTAGATACTCGTGTAAAATAAGCGGTTGTACCCCGATCCCCGAATTATACAAATGTATCCCCTAGGATAGTTTATTTGTGATTCGATTGCATTGTAATAATCAATTTATTTACTGCTTTTTATTTCTGTGTACGCTGCATGATTAAATCAATAAAAATCCACTGTCAAAAGATAAAATGCTATCAATGAACATTGGCCAAATTTATTTTGATTAGACATGAAATAAGGGACTTGTCCGAACCTAGATCTCTAGAAAGTGTAGCGGCCCTTGTCCGGTTCGGCTACGCTGTAATTTCGCGGTTGAGCTGAACCGGGTGGTGACTCTTACTCTTTCTATTGAGACTTAGGTCTCGATTCTTTTATGAAATGATGAATTTTCCAAAACAAAATTTTCATTACAAAAACCCACACGAGGGAGGGTTGCCCGACATCGAGGCCCCTTCTGAGAGGAAAACGTCGTCCGCTCACAGTGGCGACTCCGCTGGGGACTTCTTACAAAAGTTTTCTTAAAACTTAAAAGAATTTGACAAGCCCTGAAAAATGTCTAATCAAAATAAGGTGGATGATTCTTGCATGGTATTTTATCTTGCATTTTAGTTAGACATACTTGCATTAGGTTAAGTATCCAATTTTCAACCCGATGAATTGTTGAAGTGTCGCCTATGTTCCTCATGGTCTTAGGGGCACAGATACGAAACACCACCCATGGCCTAGTACGTACCCCTTCGTTTAGACCCTTGAGTGGGGAGAAGTAAGCAGTATATTTTGCTGTGAGGACCTTGATTTTATCCTGGCTTGGATCGAACTCATGTAGGCAACCTTAGTTGGATTCCCTTATGATACCAAAACAAATTGCATGATTGTTACAATTACGCCTTCATCATCCCCGGTTGATGATCGAAGTGAACCCCTTCTAGGACTTGGTTAGGATTTTCTCAAAAATTGACCACGATTGGAGGAATAAGATTGGAGAAATACGCTTCGTATGCTATGTGCTGCATGTTTCTCGTTCCTTCATAACATACCATCATCGACATTTTCCACGAACATGACATGCTACACGCAAAGCATTTGTATGACACTAACTCACATCTTTTGTACAGCCGCTTGCATTTTTCATCTGTAAATACATTAATCACCCATGTGACATTCACACTAACCCTTTCTTTTGCAGCCATGCCCCCCCTTATTGTGTGAAAAGCATTAATTCATGCACATCACTTCAATGTCATAAGCACTAACCAATTTGTTTTGTAGCCATATAGAATGCATGTCATGCATAAAACATTCGTATAGGCCTTGAACGTTCTCATAAGGGTCACACACATCACATCACCTACCAAGTAGGAAACCATTCAGGCACTCCATGAATGCCTAAAATCTCATTTCACATGTCAAACCGTTTAGGTGCTCCGCAGCACCGAAAACCTTCCTTTCATACATCAAGCCACTTAGGTGCTCAATAAGCACCGAAAACCTCACTTCATACATCAAACCATTTAGGTGCTCCATGAACGCCGAAAATCTCATCTCATACATCAAACCACTTAGGTGCTCCACGAGCACCGAAAACCTCATTTCATACATCAAACCATTTAGGCGCTCCATGAAGGCCGAAAATCTCATTTCACATGTCAAATCGTTTAGGTGCTCCGCGAGCTCCGAAAACCTTCCCTTCATACATCAAGCCACTTAGGTGCTCCACAAGCACCGAAAACCTCACTTCATACATCAAACCACTTAGGCGCTCCATGAACGCCGAAAATCTCATTTGATACGTCAAACCATTCAGGTGACGAGCACCGAAAACCTTCCTTCATACATCAAACCATTTAGGTGGTCCATAAGCACCGAAAACCTTATTTCATATGTCAAGCCGTTTAGGTGTTCCATGAGCATCGAAAATCTCATTTCATACGTCAAGCCGTTTAGGTACTCCACAAGAACCGACCTCATTTCATACACCAAGTCATTTAGGTACTCCACGAGCATCGAAAAATTTCATATCAAGTCATTTAGGCACTCCCCGAGCGCCAAAAATCTCACCTCATACATAGATGTTCCATGAACATTGAAAAACCCCATACATTATAAAAACCCAAGGTGCTCCCTGAGCGTTGTAACTCTACTCGTGTGCCAGGCACGAGATCATTTCATCTCATAGCACGATATAAAAGCCTAAGGTGCTCCCCGAGCACCAAAACTCTGCCTGTACACCAAGAACACATTCATCTCATATCACGATGTGAAACCCAAGGTTCTCCCCGAGCATTGAAATTCCATTCGTGTACCAAGCACGAACTAATTTCATATCACAACATTAATACCCAAGGTGCTCTCCGAGCACTGAAATCCCGACTGTGTGCCAAGCGCACGTTCATCTCATATCACGACATTAAAACCCAAGGTGCTCCCTGAGAGCTGAAATCCTGACCGTGTGCCGAGCGCAATTCATTTCATGTCACAACATGAAAACCCAAGGTGCTCCCCGAGCGCCGAAACTTTGCTCGTGTGCCATTCTAACCATGTTTTCGTGGAGCCATTTTCAAGACATTAACATATATATGGCATTTATGCTAACCACATTGTCGTGCAGCCATGATACTTTATTTGTGTGCCATACTCATTTACATCCCTTGTGTTAACATTTTCACGAAGCATACGTGACATCATCATGTATGTCATGCATAACCACATTTTTTTGCAGCCATTTGCATTTTGTGTGACACAAACATTTATGACATCTCATCTCATTTAAATTAAGGATGTTCTGAGGATGCCCATCGCGATCGTTTCATTTCATTCCATATCGGGTGTCCCAAAGCTACTCGAATTCTGTCCATGCACTGGATTGCACTCGGCCATTTCACTAGACCATTTCATTCAATAGGGGACTATGATGGTCTTAGGTTTATTTTCCTGTGGCAGGTCACACGATATCATTACATGACATCATGTCATTTATCATTAGTGTCACGGTGATGCCGAAGTTCCGTTGGTGTGTCGCAATCCACTTTGGATTGTTGCATGACATTATTGAATCATTCGAGGTACTCCACGAGTACCGGATTACTACATATATGAGTGCATTTCATAACATTACCAAATCATGAAGGGTGTACCATAAAAGCTGAACCTCTGTCTGTGTCCCAAATTAAACACAACTCGTTTGCAATGCCATTTCCACTCAGATGCTCTAAAAAGCGTTGAAACTCCATCCATGGGCCGGCCCCCACATGACCACTTCATATCATCTTATTGACCTACGAAGTGTCGAAACTCTGCCCGTGCATCGGTGCACACATGGCCATTTCATGACATCCACTAGGTGCCCCAAAAGCGCCAAACCTCTGTCCATGTGACGGCTCACACGCAACGTTCTTGCATTATCATTTGCATGGCATTGGGTATTCTTGGGATGTCCAAAGTAAAAAGAATAAAGACAAAGGAAGTCATCCTCAATAACTCATGACGTACATCTCATTTACCCGTCAAATGTTTAGGTGCTCTGCGGGCACTGAAAAATTCATCTCATACACTCAGTTATTTAGGTGCTCCATGAGCGCCAAGAATCGTACCTCATACACCAAACCATTTAGGTGCTCCATGAGTACCGAAAACCCCATCTCGTAGTGTGAACACGGAATTTTCCAGGTCTTAAAAAAAAAGAGGCTTGCTTACCACGACTGTAATTAAAATCGTGGGGATATCGTTACAGTTGTACGACTGTAGCTCAATTACAGTCGTACGACCGTAAAGTCGGGGCAGGTTGCAGAACCCATACCTTTGAAATAAAAAATTAGGGAAAATCTTCAGAGCAATTAATGCTCGTTGATTCTCAGAAGCAAAGGAGGATAAGAGGCAGAAAACCAACAAGAAAGAAAGGACTTTTGGCAAATAATTGAGAGAAAAAGATTAGAGAGAGAGAGATTGGAGGAAAAGAGAAGAAGAGAGAAAAAACCCAAAACTCAAACTTTCTTCAACCCTTTTCTTCTTAATTTCAGAGTGTTAATGTTTAAAATGAATTAGAAATCGTAGGTTAAACTTGACACACTAAATCTAAATCATTTCCAGACCACAAACTGGTTTAAATCCGTGACTTTTTGGAGCTTTTCGGACCCATTTTGTAACATTGACATACCAAGGAAAAGAAGCAATTTCAAGTGGATTGTGCGTTGCCAGGGGTCATTCCTATGGTGGATCAATGCCAAAGAGGTAAACACACTTCAATCCTCTTTTTTTCTGTGTTTTCTGGGTGTTTTAATTGATTTTCGTGCATAAAACTTGCTTTTCTGGAAAATTAAGAACAGTCGTACGACTGTTCTTATCACAAAGAACAAAGGCACGACTGTAATTATAGTCGTGCCATATTGACTATAGTCGTACGACTATTATTAAATTTCCCTGGTTTTTACCTTTTCATTTAAATAAATTTGGCGATTTCTGCTTCAGGGTAATCTACAGTCGCACGACTGTAGTTATAGTCGTACGACCGTAATTATAGTCGCATGACTGTAATGCTTACCCAGAAGTAGAAAATCGGAAAAATCCCATAAAAATTCATAAAAATCACAAAAATTCATAAAAATCCTAAAAATTCAGAAAAACCAGAAAATCACCAAAAATAAATTTTTTTTGTGTGCATTCACTACCTTAGATTTAATTTCCAGTGAAATTGCATTTAGAACAATACTACAACGGAGACCCGATTCTCCAGAAAACCGCCCCACCTCACGTGTTAAATTAAATTAAATCGGAAAAATATTTTCAAAACGATTTCCTCATAAAACCAAAATACAGGGACGTTTCAAAAATGTTTTCCAGGTCTAATCGGGCCGGCTAGCCGATTCGACCCGGTTATCCCCCTAGATTCATGCCCCCGATCTCTAAAATCCCCAATTCTGTCCTATTTGAGTCAAATTTATGGTGTCCTATAAACTATGCTAACCATTTGTTTTGCAGCTTTAATTTTTTTATTTTTACTTTTAATGTAATTTATAGCTTAATTCATTTATTCTAGACAATTGTAATTTTTAGATTCTCGTGTATTCTAGGCGCTTGTAACGTGAGGCTGAGAGTTTTTATTTTCATTCGATTGGGTTGTAATAATTTATATATATTTACTGCTTTATCTTTATTTGTGTGTACGCCGTATGTTTCAATTCAATAAAATCAATCTTTAGAAATTTAAAGTGTCATCATAGAACATTAGCCATATTTATTTTGATTAGACATGAAATAAGGGACTTGTCCGAACCTAGATCTCTGAAAAGTGTGGCAGTTTCCGCTTTGGTTTAGCTACACTGTAATTTCCCGATTGAGCTGAGCCGGGTGGCGACTCTTACACTTTTTATCGAGATTTAGGTCTCGATTCTTTTACGAAATAATCCGATTTTCTAAAAACAAATTTCTAATCCAAAAACCCCACGCTAGGGAGGGGTCCGCCCGCAATCGATGCGCCCCTTCGGAAATGGAGTCGGCCTTCCATCGAAAACGTCATCCGCTCACAGTGGCGACTCTTCTGGGGATTTCTTACAAAAGTTTTTCTTAAAACTTAAAAGAATTTGACAAGCCCTGAAAAATGTCTAATCAAAATAAGGTGGATAATTCTTGCATGGCATTTTATTTTGCATTTTTAGTTAGACATCCTTGCATTAGGTTAAGTATCCATTATTTAGCCCGGTGAATTTTTGAGGTGTCGCCTTTGTTCCTCATGGTCTTAGGGGCACGGATACGAAACACCACCCATAGCCTCGTACGAACCCCTTCGTTCGGACCCTTGAGTGGGGAGAAGTGAGGAGTATATTTTGCTATAGGAGCCTTGATTTTAACCCGACTTGGACCGAACTCATATAGGCAACCTTAGTTGGATTCCCTTAGGATACCAAAATAAATTGTGTGAATATTATAAATTGCGCCTTCATCATCCCCAGTTGATGATCGAAGAGAACCCCACCTAGGACTTGGTTAGAATTTTTGAGACCGACCATGTTTGGAGGAATAAGGTTGGAGGAATACGCTTTGTATGCAATATGCTACCTGTCTCTTGTTTCTTCATGACATACCATCTTCAACATTTTTTTTATGAACATGACATACTACACGCAAAGCATTTGTGTGATACTAACTAACATCTTCTGTACATCCACTTGCATTTTTCGCATGAAATACATTAATCACCCGTGTGATATTTACACTAACCATATTTTTGCAGCCATGCATTTCCTCATTGTGTGAAAAACATTAATTCATATACATCATTTGAGTGCCATAAGCATTAACCGACTTGTTTTGTAGCCATATGGAACATATGTCATTCATAAAACATTCACGTTGACCTTGAACAATTCCATAATGGTCACACACATCACATCGGCTACCAAGTAAGAAATCATTTAGGTGCTCCACCAGCGCTGAAAAATTACATTTCATGCATTACACCATTTGGGTGCTCCATGAGCGCTGAAAAATTACATTTCATGCATTTCACCATTTGGGTGAAAAATTACATTTCATGCATTACACCATTTGGTTGCTCCACGAGCGCCGAAAAATTACATTTTATGCATTACACCATTTGGGTGCTCCACGACGCCGAAAAATTATATTTCATGCATTACACCATTTAGGTGCTCCACGAGTACCGAAAAAATTTCATTTCATGCACTAAATCATTGAGGTGTTCCACGAGCGCCGGAAAATTATATTTCATGCATTACACCATTTAGGTGCTCCACGAGCACCGAAAAATTCCATTTCATGCACTAAATCATTTAGGTGTTCCACGAGCGCCGAAAAATTCCATCGCATACATTAAGTCATTTAGGAGCTCTATGACGAAAAATTTCATCACATCCATTAAATCATTTAGGTGCTCCACAAGCACTGGAAAAATTTCACTTCACACATTAAATCATTTAGGTGCTCCCCGAGCACCGAAAATCCCGATCGTGTGCCACGCGCATGTTCATCTCATTTCACATCACAAAAAAACCAAAATGCTCCCTTGAGCACTGAAACTCTGCCCGTTCACCAAGAATGTATTCATTTCATATCACAATTTGGGAGTTAAGATGCTCCCCGAGCATCGAAATTCCATTCGTGCACCAAGCACGAGTTCATTTCATATCACGACATTAAAACCCAAGGTGCTCCCTGAGCGCCAAAATTTGGACCGTGTGCCAAGCGCGCGTTCATCTCATGTTATAACATGAAAACCCAAGGTGCTCCCCGAGCACCGAAACTTTGCCTATGCGCCATTCTAACCACGTTTTCGTGCAGCCATTTTCAAGATATCAACATAAGCATGCATTTATTCTAACCACATTTTCATGCAGCCATGACATTTTATTTGTGTGCCATGCACATTTACATCCTGTATATTGTTATCTTCGACAAGCATACACTACATCATCATGTATGTCATGCATCCTAACCACATTTTTATGTACCCACTTGCATTTTTGTGTGACACAAGCATTCACGTCATTTCATATCATTTAAATTAAGTACATTCTGAGGATACCCTTCATGGTCATTTCATTTCATAACATATAGGGAGTCCTAAAACTACCCGTGTTCTGTCCTTGTACCGGAATTCACTCGGCCATTTCACTAGACCATTTCATTCAATAGGAGACCACAATGGTCTTAGGTCTATTTTCATGTAGCAGGTCACATGACATCATTACATGGCTTCATGTCATTTATCATTAGCATCATAGGGATGCCGAAGTTCTGTTGGCGTGTCGTGATCCGTTTCGGATTGTTACATGACATTATTGTATCATTTGAGGTGCTCCACGAGTACCAGATTACTACGCATATAGGGGCATTTCATAACATTACTGAATCATGAAAGGCATTCTATGAAAGCCGAATTTCCGTCCGGGTCCTTACCTACACGTGACTTGTCTGTAAACATCATCTCATATCATATGCCTCAAAAGCATCAGAACTTTGTCCATGGTCCAGCCCCTATGTGACCATTTCACTTCATCTCATAGACCTACAAGGTGTCGAAACTCTGTCTGCGTGTTGGCACACACGTGATCATTTCACGATATTCACTAGGTGCTCCAAAACCGCCGAACCCCTGTTTGTGTGGCGGTCCACACGTGATCTTTTCGCATTATCTCTTGCATGGCATTGGGTGTTCTTGGAATGGCTGAAAAAAAAGAAAAAAGAAAATCATCCTCATCATCATCTCCCTTGTGACATCATATGCAACTCATCATTCATGCACATACATATCCCATCATGCATTTATGCGTATATCATCTATGATTTGGTATTCTTCATGCGTATGCGCCCATCAATGCTAATAAGTGTTCTTATCAGAGGAAAAAGGGAAAAGATTTTGAGAATGGCCAACCCAATGAACTTCAACACCATAATAGATATCATGGAGGATCATATCGCCTCATCACGGTTTCGAAAGGCAGTCAGGAAGGAAGCGGCAGCGATGCTGAGAGAAGTGCTGGGAGGTGATCTTGACAGAGTAGAAAGACTGACAACAAAGTGCATCGAATTGTAAGCACGAGTGGCAAAACTCAAAGGGAAAATGAAAAATACGGTATTCTCAGACTCCAATACTAATGCTAGCGAGAAACAGAATGCCCAGATTGCTAACATTCACCCTCGACACCTTGGAAGGCCCTCTCTCCAAGATTCGGGTTTGCTAAGGCTGACTGATCAGATAGAACTGAAGAGGCCCCTTAAGACGAATTTTGGTACTGACTCCATTCCACGGCATACCAAAAACTCACTTACCAAGGGTAGCGGAAAAGGCATTTCTCCATGGGCTGACTCATTAAGCAAGCTATTCCTCAGATGTAGAAAGGAGGGTCTCCTGTAGAGTATCAGGCCATTTGTAGAGTCGAAAAAAGCACAAAAGAACAATTTCTACAGCTATCATGTGATGCTGGGCCATCAGATCAATGATTGTTTTGCGTTAAGAAAGGAGATCTAGAAGCTAGTCGACGATGGAAAATTGGGAACCTCGACCTTCTCTGATAAATGACCAGGGGCAATCAGGGAGACCACCATGGAAATTTCTCAAGTCTCCCGAATAGAGGAATATGATGAAGAACTTCAGAGTCTGGTTTTATAAGAGTGGGTTGAGGATGCTGAAGCTGAAATGGTGACCAATCGGAAAATAATCAGATTCTATGAGATCAATGCCTCTTGGAGATTACCTTTTTACAAGGGACTCATTTTGTTTATGGGATGTATTGAATTCATCATGAATGCAATAAGATTTATTTTCATCTTACTTATGTGATGATTACTTGTACATGGCATTATGCATGTATTTGACCATCTGAAACGACATATCCAACACACACATAATATCAAAATGCATGACATCATTCTGAGTATTGTGGGGAACCTAAAAGTGAATCTATCTCTGATTGAACCCCCTTTTGAAAAGTGAGCTTGAGCGAGAAATAAGGATTGGGATGGCATTACCTCTGTCGAGCCATTTACAGACCCAGATCAGCGGTCCTTTCAAATCACGATCCAAAATGCTTTTGACCCTGCCCTAAAGTGTCAACTTGAGCAGCCCACATAATACCTAAATTATTCCAAACCTAAGGCTATTGCTAAAATTCAGAGTAGATCCCCAAAATGAAGCTGTAAGCCTAATTCCATACCCAAGAAAATACCCTATACCAAAACCCCAAAGATAAAAACCCAAACTTATCCAAAGCACCAACCACCAAGAAATTCAAATGACCGTCACCATCCATCTTATTGTAAAACTCTGAATCATTCCTTGGTTATAGTGCATGTATAATTTTGTTTGCATGACATTCCTGTGCACATGACATTACGCATGCATTGTTCATCCAAAAAGGCATATTAAGCGACATGACATGCACGAATTTGAATGCAGCAGGAAAACCAATAGGTGGCTGTGGCTTGGATTTAGTTCCTTAAAAAAAATCAAAAAAATCAACGCAGACGGAAGAATTTCTCTCTCATATGGCAGCTATAATTAACACGGGAATGATTCACCATCTCAATTTCCATCGCCACCGGATCTTTCGCACCCCTTCTGTGAAAAATTTGGACTTTCTCATTTTCAAACAACCTGTGAAAGATTTGGGCTCCTATATTTTCAAACCCAAAACACTCCCCATCTCGATCTTCATCCATACCTTCAACACCCTTTCCCTTCCGTTTACATATAGGGCTCGAACACTAGTTTGATGAATTGCCTGTTTATTCTTCTCTCTAGAACTGATTCTTTGAAACCTTATTCTTTGCCATCAATGGTTTCTAATAAGAAATTGAACCCTAATGCTGTCCAATATTGCACTTTTCCACATCATCTCATCACCAGAAGGACGACGGAGCAAATGGTTATGACACAGTTTCAATCAGTCTTTGTCTATCATCAACTTGTACCAGATTGAGAATACTCTTTTATCCCACACCACCTCTCTTCAATCCTGGTGGTGCATTAGTGGACTTCACCAACAATATTGGAGCAATGCTGTAAATTCTGGACAAACATTGTCTGGAGGAAAACAAGGGCAAGTCTAAAGAACAGTCTGCTTATGATTTCCTCTATTTGCCTATGGACTCCAGGATTGGAGGAAATCTTGGTTATGCACTCATGAACTTCACCAACAGTGTTGGGGCAACCAGGTTTTACAAACCCTCAACAATCGAGAACGGGAGGACTTATAAAGCCTGTTGTGACAATATCCAAAAGAAAGTTGCATTTACCAACCATTTCAAGAACTCAGTCTTCGGCCACAATGGAAGTGACTACTTATCGGTGGTTCTTTCATCTTCTGGGGCCGTACTTTGAGGGATTAAAAGCTGTGTTCATCTCTGAGAACTATGCACGAGTTGGAATCTGAGGTGAATTGGAAACATGCATATAGGGTTAAACTCTTAGAGGATCCAGTGGGTAATCAATTGATGCAGTTCAGTGCTCAGTTGTACACTCTGACATATGTTGGCAAAAAAAAAAAGAATCTCTAATGTGGAAAACTGAAAGGACATATTAGTAATTTGAAGGGGCATCAATCAAAACCAAAGCCAAACTTTGGATTTTCCTAATGCATCCACATTCATTATGTCGTAGATGTTTTATATTCAATTTTGATGTTCAATATGCATTCGTCATGTCATTGCATGTCAATGTCTACATACTAGTGACAGCACGCAGCGAACCATGTTTGATTCAGTGTTTTATACCCCCAATACAAACCTCTAATACTAGGGGCAGGTAAAGGCCAAACCACTGGATGTCATCAGCAGCAATGTTCTCATGACTATTGATGAACATGTTAAGGTGTGCTTTCCAATCTCAAAACGGATCAATACAAAGAGATCAATTCGGTTAGAATGCTGGCACGGAACTCTTGGACCATTCAAAAAAAAAAGAGAAACCATAAAGAGAAAATGTCTGACACGAAAAATTGAGAGGACGTGTTGGTAACAAGAAGAGGGTGATGTCCAAAGTTGGAGTCACTGTTAATTTCCCTATTGTACTCATTATGATGTCGTCGTAATGATATTATACATGTTTGATCTTTTGCTTAGACGTTCATATCGCATACATCGTGCCATTACACATAAACGTCCATCAGTAGGTTATTGCATCCAAGTCCCATAATAATAAAAATGAAGTTCATGTTATGTACAGAAATCCAATACAAAAAGAAGAAAATGTGTAATACAAAACAGCCAATCTAGCTCTCATCCTCTCCCTCCTCAGACGACTCAAACTCACTCGGATGCGCCAATCTATAAGCATCGAAGTCTTCCCACATCCGGTCGAAGTCAGCCTACACTCATCCCAACTGAGTCTGATAATCAACCTGCACCCGGTCCAGATCGGCTCGCACCTGAGTCTGCTCCTGTGTCGTAGCCAAGGACTGAGCCTCGAAAACTGCGGCCTACCTAGCCTAGCCCTGCAGCATCCGCACTTGAGTCTGCAAAATAACAATACAGATTAACATGCATACATACATTGATATTCATTCATGCATTGCATAAATCATGTGATAACGTAGGGACTACAGAATGCTTACCACCCAGGCGGCGTTCTCATAAACTGATAGGCTATGTCCTGCACCTGAGCCCGAGGGACCTAGAACATACAGGAGTGTCAGAAAAAAAAAAGACTTACATGAGTGGTGTCCACCGGGGCAAACACAAGCGGTCGCTCACGGTGAATCGGCAGCTCCCTATAAGCATAGCCACTATCTAGCCCTATCAGATTGAAGCTGTTACTAAGATCCGTCATCAGCTGACCCTCTACCACTCCAGCAGCCTGAGAAGTAGACGTCGCAGCATTGTTGGAATGCACAGGATGACTCCTGTCTTGAACAGGGGCATGCCCTTCAGTAGTGGTGGTCTCAGCACCCTCATATACTGGACCAGATGGCTGAGTGAAACTCGACCCTTTGCGTCTCTTAACCTGCAAATGAAAAAATATTAGACGTGAAAAAAAAAGTAAGTAAATAAATAAATACCTGACGACCGGGAGGAGCCACTGGCACATCACCCTAGACAGGCAGCAGACATTCGCGGATAAAAGCCAAATAATCTCCATCAACGGAATCGGCAATGTATCCATCCCCGAAGATGTCCGGATCCACAGCAAGATCAGTAATGTGGGGCCAGAATAATGAATAAGGAAGCAGCAAAGGGACAGGTCAGCCAGCAGGGCCATCTGCATGATCTACCAAACGGAGACGCTCACCTAGGTACCACTCCTGGGACATGGGGCACTCCAAGGCGAGTCGGCGGTCATCATACCGTAGGGAAGTCTGCACAACAGGAGGCAAGGCTCCCTGAACTCGCCATGGAAAGTGGTTAAGCTGCAACAACACAATCACAGAAACAAAGATTTCAAAACAGGTAAGTAAATGCTAAATTAAATTTCTCTTACTAAGGAAAATTAGTTTACTTACCCTACTCCAGGAGACCTCCTAAAGACCTTGGCGGATCTCTGCCAAATCACGACGGATCCCCTGCTACCCCTGTGTCCAGGTGCTTAAGATAGTCGAGCGATCCTCACCTTGAACATCTTGCAGCTCGGGTGACTCCAAAATACGGTGCTCAAACACCTAAATTTGCAATTAATAACAGAGTTCCAAAAAAAAAAAGGGAAAAAGGATAATACCAGTAAGCCTAGCCAGAAACCCAAAATCTCCTGCTGCCTCCCTCTGGCACACAGGTCTAATCCATAATACAGCTGCCCAACAGCAGCTCGGGCCCAATCCAAAGTAGGAAAGGCAGCTAAATCCTCCAGAGTCGAGAGCAGCGTCATGTGACAAGTACTCTGCCCAGTAGGGAATAGGGTGCAAGACAACAGAATGAGCACGTAGGCCCAAGCATACCTCTCCCCGTCCTCTTCCGAAGGGTTTGGGTGAGCAGCCCAATAAGCCTCTACCCTAGAGCATAGAATCTTCCCCCTCTTGGGGGTGCA
The DNA here is from genome assembly GCA_039660915.1 of Euphorbia tirucalli. NCBI lineage: Eukaryota > Viridiplantae > Streptophyta > Magnoliopsida > Malpighiales > Euphorbiaceae > Euphorbia > Euphorbia tirucalli. The sequence continues at coordinate 53,220,640 of CM077639.1, read as the reverse complement.
GCCAATCAACCTACTGATATAGTCATCCACCAGCTGATGACGGGTCAGGTAGCAGTTGAAGCCGATCGGGGTCCCGCCAAACCCAAAGCTCGTAATCGCTGCAAAATCGGATGGAGTGACGGTGAACTCGGCTATCGAGAGATGGAAGGTGTGGGTGGTGCAGACCCACCTCTCACACAATGCCGTCATCACAGCATGAGTGGTATGAGGAGTACTCTCTGGTAGCAATAGAATAAAGGCCTCTAAGCCCAAGAGCCTAACCCGGGCCTTTATAGACTTGGGGAGATGACCCTACCAGACCCAGGGTAAAGAGAGATTTCCACAGCCAGAATTCTCCTAATCTTACACATTCAGGAAGTACAATGCATACATATTTAATTTTGCACGATTTATCACATTAACCATCATCATCATCATTAAAAAAAAGCTGAAAATTTGCTATAGTCGTACGACTGTAACACGTGTCACACGTGCTAAATAACAGACGTACGCTGTTCATTCTACAGCCGTACGACTATTCATAAAATGGACAAACAGTTGCATGACTGTTTATAACCTACGGACATAATTCATTCCAAATGCGATTTTTTACGATTTCTAACTCGTTTTTCCTAGATTTTTGTTCCTATGAACTACAGGGGGCTCCTAGTAGGCATTCTGCTCAATCAATTCACCTAGAAAGCAGTAAATCATGCAAATCAAATCCAAAAATTCAAAAGGAAAAATATTGAAAAACTCCAAATTAAGGCTCGGATTTAGGTACCAACTTGAAGTGAGGATAAATGGGAACCCATCTCCAGTAAGATAGGGATCTCCGACCTAAAACGGACTCCAAAATGGTCCGCATAACGTGGATGGCCATACCCATCCGCAACGCCAACAAATGGAATATCCTGCACGCTATCAGGCCCCTGAATCTGGTTGGGAGTGAGTTTTTTCAATTTCTTTCCGAGCTTCTTCAACATCTTTGCAAATCTTAAGGTTTGGGAATAGGTTTTTCGAGAGAAAATAAGAGGAATAGAAAGTGAGAAAGGAAGGGGGGGCGAAACGCCACTTTAAATCTTTCTGCCCGTGAAGTACAGTTGTACGACTGTACTTCGTTTATAGTCGTACGACTATAGTTGAATTTCAATTACAGTCGTGTGACTGTGAAGAAAAAAAAAAGAGAAATATATATATATATATATAATTCTTTTATTTCTTTATTTTCTAAACCCTATTTTTCCACCAAACTTTTAATATTCCCAACGGGAAGATATTTCAGTGATTTTGCAGGGCCAACACGTCAACGACTAATTTTTTCTAACAATGATCCGCCTCATCCCGGGGCACGAAACCCGAGAAAATCGTGAAAAATTCACTGTAAGTACAATTTCAAAAAATTGCATTTTCGACGCATCATGTATGCCAAGTCATGCCAGATCGTCACATTTTCACAAAATCTTAGTCTACCACGACTTTAAAAGGGAACCCAAAATTCATTCTCAGTCCGTTGAGTGCGCCAAGTTGCATACGGCTGTACACACACTTCAACAAATCTTAGTCCACCACAACTTTAAAATGGAACCCAAAATTCAGTCTTAGTCCGTTGAGTGCGCAAAGTTACACACGGCTGTCACACACATTTCAACAAATCTTAGTCCACCACGACTTAAAACGGAACCCAAAATTCAGTCTCAGTCCATTGAGTGCGCAAAGTTGCACACGGCTGTCACACACATTTCAACAAATCTTAGTCCACCACGACTTTAAAATGAAACCCAAAATTCAGTCTCAGTCCATTGAGTACGCAAAGTTGCACACGGCTGTCACACACATTTCAACAAATCTTAGTCCACCATGACTTTAAAACGGAACCCAACATTCAGTCTCAGTCCATTGAGTGCGCCAAGTTGCACATGCCTGTCTCACATTTTAACAAATCTTAGTCCACCACGACTTTAAAACAGAACCTGAAGTTCAGTCTCAGTCCGTTGAGTGCACCAAGTCGCACATGACTGTCACACACTTCACAAATTCATTCCTACATGACTATAAAAGGTAACCAAAAACGCATCTACCGGTATTGATTCTTGATTGAAGGGGCAAAAATTTTTGTTTCAAAATTATCGATCAAGGAATAAATACGTTCACCAATTGCACACTACAAACACCATAGCTCTGTATGGTAGGTCATACAAGGCTATCTGGTCTCAAAAGTCATGTTTTTGCTGGCATCCTCCTTATGTGAAAAGGATCATAGGGAACCGCTTGGCTCCAAGAGCCGTATTTCCCCGGCGTCTTTCTTATGTGAAAAAGGATCATAAGAAACCTCCTATCTACCAAAAGTCTCATGAAATTAACCCACAAGTCACACACGTGCACACTACCTTTGATCCTATGTTCTTTATCGTGTACCTAAATCCGTGCAAAGAATTGGACTTTAGCTACATGAGGGGCAGCTTGTGAACACGGAATTTTCTGAGTCTTAAAAAAAAAAGAAAAAAAAGAAAAAAAAGAGGCTTGCTTACCACAACTGTAATTACAGTCGTGGGGATATTGTTACAGTCGTACGACTGTAGCTCAATTACAGTCGTACGACCGTAAAGTCGGGGCAGGTTGCAGAGCCCATATCTTTGAAATAAAAAATTGGGGAAAATCTTCAGAGCAATTAATGCTCGTTGATTTTTAGAAGCAAAGGAGGATAAGAGGCAGAAAGCCAACAAGAAAGAAAGGACTTTTGGCAAATAATTGAGAGAAAAAGATTAGAGAGAGAGAGATTGGAGGAAAAGAGAAGAAGAGAGAAAAAAACCCAAAACTCAAACTTTCTTCAACCCTTTTCTTCTTAATTTCAGAGTGTTGATGTTTAAAATGAATTAGACATTGTAGGTTAAACTTGACACATGAAATCTAAATCATTTCCAGACCACAAACTAGTTTAAATCCGTGACTTTTTGGAGCTTTTCGGACCCATTTTGCAACATTGACATACCAAGGAAAAGAAGCAATTTCAAGTGGATTGGTGCGTTGCCAGGGGTCATTCCTACAGTGGATCAGTGCCAAAGAGGAAAACACACTTCAATCCCAATTTTTTTCTGTGTTTTCTGGGTGTTTTGATTGATTTTTGTGCATAAAACTTGCTTTTCTGGGCTTGCTGTTTCAGGAAAATTAAGAACAGTAGTACAACTGTTCTTGTCACAAAGAACAGAGGCACGACTGTAATTACAGTCGTGCCATATTGACTATAGTCATACGATTATTATTAAATTTCCCCGGTTTTTACCTTTTCATTTAAATAAATTTAGCGATTTCTGCTTCAAGGTAATCTACAGTCGCACGACTATAGTTATAGTCGTACGACCGTAATTACAGTCGCACGACTGTAATGCTTACCCAGAAGCAGAAAATCGGGAAAATCCCATAAAAATTCATAAAAATCACAAAAATTCATAAAAATCCTAAAAATTCAGAAAAACCAGAAAATCATCAAAAATAAATTTTGTTGTGTGCATTCACTACCTTAGATTTAAGTTCGAGTGAAATTGCATTTAGAACAATACCACAATGGAGATCCGATTCTCCCGAAAACCGACCCACCTCACATATTAAATTAAATTAAACCGGAAAAATGTTTTCAAAACGATTTCCTCATAAAACCAAAATAAAGGGACGTTTCAAAAATGTTTCCCAGGTCTAATCGGGTCAGCTATCCGAGCCGACCCAGTTATCCCCCTAGATGCATGCCCCCGATCTCTAAAATCCCCAATTCTGTCATATTTGAGTCCAATTTGTGGTGTGCTATAAACTGTGCTAACCATTTGTTTTGCAGCTTTAATTTCTTTATTTTTACTTTTAATGTAATTTATAGCTTAATTCGTGTATTCTAGGCGATTGTAATTTTTAGATTCTCGTGTATTCTAGGCGCTTGTAACGTGAGGCTGAGAGTTTTTATTTTCATTTGATTGGGTTGTAATAATTTATATATATTTACTGCTTTATCTTTATTTTTGTGTACGCCGTATGTTTCAATTCAATAAAATCAATCTTTAGAAATTTAAAATGTCATCATAGAACATTGGCCATATTTATTTTGATTAGATATGAAATAAGGGACTTGTCCGAACCTAGATCTCAGGAAAGTGTGGCAATTTCTGCTTTGGTTCAGCTACACTGTAATTTCCCAGTTGAGCTGAGCCGGGTGGCGACTCCTATACTTTTTATCGAGATTTAAGTCTCGATTCTTTTATTAAACAATCCGATTTTCTAAAAACAAATTTCTAATCCAAAAACCCCACGCTAGGGAGGGGTCCGCCCAAAATCGAGGCGCCCCTTCCAAAAGGGAGTCCGCATTCCGTCGACAACATCGTCCGATCACATGTAGCTCAAGTCATTCAGATGCTCCATGAGCACCAAGAACCTCATGTCATACACCAAACCATTTAGGTGCTCCACGAGCACCGAAAACGTCATTTAATATATCAGACCGTTTAAGTGATTCATGAGCACCGAAAACATCATCCCATGCATCAAGCTGTTTAAATGCTCCATGAGTGCCAAAAACATCATTTCGTATATCAAGTCCACTTAGCTGCTCCATGAGCACCGAAAAATATCATCTCATACATCAAGACATTAGGCATTCCACGAGTGCAGTATATCTCACACATCAAAACCCAAGGTGCTCCCTTAGTGCCGAAACTCTACCTGTGTTCCAAGCACAAGTTCATGTCACATCATGACATGTGTTCAGTTCATGAAAACCTGAAATTCCATCCATATACCACGCACATGTACATTCCTTTGTAAGCCTACCTTGCTTCGATCCGTGGATACCCTGTGTGTCATATTATCCCCCGAGTGCATAGTTATGCATCTCATTCCAATGACCCTCGCAAGTCTATCTTGCTTCGACCCGTGGACACCTCTTGTGTCATTTTGCCCTCGGTGTATAATTATATGCCTTATTTCAAAGTCCTTCTCAAGTATCATCTTGCTTCGATCCATGGACACCCCGCTTGTCATTTTATTCCCCGGGTGTATAGTTATATGCCCCATTTCCAATCTCCTTTGCAATTATCATCTTGCTTCGATCTATGGACACCTTGTGTGTCATTTCATTCCCTGGGTGTATAGTTATGCACCCTATTTCAGGTTCTCTCGTAGGTATCACCTTGCTTCGTTCCGTGGACACCTTACATGTCATTTTATCCATGTGGTGTATATTTATACAACATGCCTTACTTTAATATGTAGTCGCTTCAATAGCATTCATTACATTTGTATGTTTCAATTCTTGGCTTTGTATACACTTGGTTGGTTTGGAATTTGGCATGGCATTACATGACATCACCATTCATACATAAACACATAACATCACGCATTCATCCCTACATCATCCTTGATTTGGTATTCTTTGTGCGCATGAGCTCGTCGACGCTAATAAGTGTTCTTATCAGGGGGAGAAAGGAAAATAATTTTTAAGAATGGCTAACCCAATGAGCTTCTACACCATAACAGATGTCGTGGAGGATCATATCGCCTCATCATGGTTTCGAAAGGCAGTCAAGGAGGAAGCGGCAGCAATGTTGAGAGAAGTGCTGGGAGGCGATTTTGACAGAGTAGAAAGACTGACGGCAAGGTGCAGTGAATTGGAAGCATGAGTGGCAGAGCTAGAAGGAAAAATGAAAAATGTAGTGAGCACGGACCCCAATGCCGATGCTAGCAAGAAGCAGAATGTCCAGATTGCTAACACTTGTCCCCAATATCTCAGAAGACCTTCCTACCAAAACTTGGCTCTACCAAGGCTGACCAATGAAATAGAAGTGAAGGGACCCCTTAAGAATGATGTCGACAAAGACCCCATTCTGCGGCATATAAGAACCATCTACTGGGGGTAGCGGAAAAGGCATTTCTCCGTGGGCCGACTCGTTAAGGAAACTATTTCTCAAATGTAGAAGGGAGGGTCTGCTGTAGAGTATCAGGCCATTTGTAGAACCACAAAAAGCACATAAGAGTAATTTCTGTAGTTATCATGTAACAATAGGCCACCGGACCAATGATTGTTTCAGCTAAAGAAATGAGATCCAGAAGCTAGTCGACGACAGAAAATTAGAAGTCTTGTCTGACTCTAGTAAACAACTTGGGACAATCAGGGAGACTACCAAGGAGATTCCTTAAGTCCCTCGAAGAGAGGAACATGATGAAGAACTTCAGGGTCTGGTCTGATAAAAGTGGGACAAGGGCACCGAAGCCGAAATGGTGACCAATCGGAAAATAATCGGTTCGTATGACATCAATACCTCTTAGAGACTTTCTTCTTGCAAGGGGCTCATTTTGTTTGTGAGATGTATTAAACTCATTACAAATGCAATGGGATTTATTTTCGTCTTACTTATTGGATGATTGCATGTACCTGGCATTATGCATGTATTTGACCATCTGAAACAACATATCCAACACACATAATATTAAAATGGATGACATCCAATTGAATATTGTAGGGAACCTAAAAGTGAATTTGGCTCTGATTGAACCTTCCCTTGAAAAGTGAGCTTGCGAGATAAATAAGTAATGGGATGGCATCACATCCGCCGAGTCATTTCCCGACCCAGATCAGCAGTCCTTACAAATCACAATCCAAAACACTAGTGGCCCTGGCTTAGAGTTTCAAGTTGAGCAACACTATGATACCCAAACCATTCCGAGCCAAAGGCTATTGCTAAATCTTGGAGACAAATTCCAAAATGAAGCTCCAAGCCTAATTCCATATCCAAGAAAGTATCCTCTACCAAAACCCTAAAGTTGAAATTCCAAACTCGTCGAAACCACCAGCCCATAAGAAATTCAAATGACCTTCATCACCCATCTTGTGGTAAAATTCTGAAGCAGTTCTTGGTTGTAGTGCATGTATAATCTTATTTGTATGACATTCATGTGCACATGACATCACGAATTCATTGTTCATCCAAAAGACATATTAAACACACATGACATGCACGAATTTGAATGCAGCGGGAAAATTAAGAGGTGGCTGTGGCTTGGATTTAGTTCTTTCATAAAAAAAAAGGATCGGTGCAGGGAGAAAAGTCTTTCTCTCTCATACATGGTCGCCATATCTAGCACCGGAGTGTCTTCTAGCATTAAATGGTAAGGCATAATGAGCGATCTCTATGTCCCAATTTCCATCACTCTTAGATTTTATACCCTTTCTATGAAAGATTTGGACTTTCCTACTTTCAAACAACCTGTGAAAGATTTGGGCTCCCTTGTTTTCAAACCCAAAACACTTCCCATGTCTTCTTCTCTCTGGAATTGATTCTATGAAACCTTATTCTCTACCATCAATGGTTTCTGACAAGAAGTTGAACCCCAATGCTATCCTACACTGCATTTTTCCACATCATCTCATCACTAGAAGATGACGGAGCAAGTGGTTATGGCACTGTTTCAACCAGTCTTCGCTTATCATCAACCTGTACCAGAATACTCCTTTATCCTACAACACTTCTCTTCAATCCTGGTAGTGCATTTGTGAACTTGACCAACAATATTGGAGCAATGCTACAAATTCTGGACAAACATTGTCTGGGGAAAAACAAGGACAAGTCCAAAGAGTAGTCTACTTAGATTTCCTCTATTTGCCTATGGAATCCAAAACTGGAGGAAATTTTGGTTACGCATCCATGAACTTCACCAACAGTGTTGGAGCAACTAGGTTTTACAAAGCTTTCAACAATCGTGAATTGGAATTTAGGGTGAATTGAAAACATGTATATAGGTTCAGACTCTTGGAGAATCCAGTGGGTAATTAATTGATTCGGTTCAGTGCTCGGTTGTATATTTTGATGACTTGTTTTAATATGTGCAGGCATCACGTAAAAAAAAAAGTCTCTCCAATGTGGAAAACCGAAAGGACATATTGGTAATTTGAAAGGGTATCAATGAAAACCAGAGCCACAATTTGGATTTTCCTAATGCATCCATGTTCATTATGTCATAAATGTTTTATATTCCATTTCGATGTTCAATATGTATTCGTCATGTCATTGCATGTCAATGTCCACATATGGATTATAGCATGCAACGAACCATATCTGATGAAGTGTTTTACACCCCAAATACAAATCTCTAATACTAGGGGCAGGTAAAGGCCAAACCACTGGATGTCATCAGCAGCAATGTTCTCGCAACTTCTGATGAACATGTCGAGGTGTGCTTTCCAATCCCAAGACGGATCAATACGAAGAGATCCATTCGGCTAGAATGCTCACATAGAATTTTTGGACCATAAAAAAAATCACAAAGAGAAAATTTTCGACACGGAAAATCGAGAGGTCGTGTTGGTAACAAGAAGAGGGTGATGTTCAAAGTTAGAGTCACTGTTAATTTCCCTATTGTACTCATTTATGATGTCGTCGTAATGATATTATGCTTGTTTGATCTTCTGCTTAGATGTTCATATTGCATACATCATGCTATTACATATAAACATCCATCAGTAGATCATTGTATCCAAGCCCATGATAATGCAAATGGAATTCCTGTTATAAATACCGACATCGGGTCAGAATATTATGCAATACAGAAATACAGAATTCTCATCCTCTCACTCGACCAGGCAGATCATTCCTTGGCAAAGACTGTGATCTTAGTCCACTAAACCTGATAGCACTTTGAAGCATAACACGAATAAGGTGGAGGAATACTCGAGAGGCTCAACTTCTCCAGTAATCAGATCTATGTGATAGCCAGTCAATCAGAAAGGTATTGTGACAATGAGACTGAGTCAGCACTGTACAAAAACATGCCTGGAGTCAGGAAGAAGCATCCATCGGTTTCATTAGGGCAATTAGGACTAACAGAATCCAGATAAATCAGGGCCTTAGTTGAGGCAAACCCTATAGACATAATGCTGTCAGTCATTTGGGCCACCACTGAAGCTAATCGTAAGCCACAAATCCCATCCCCGGACTCGAACAGATACCAAGAACAAAAGTAGAAGCACCATGTTGCATACATGCATATGCTTAAAACATACATGCATCTATGCATACAAGCATATGCTTAAAGCATGCACACAATTCATGCATACATGCATCAAAACCAACCCAAGTACAGGTACTCACCACTATCATCGGACTGTCTTAAATCAGGATCACTCCTAAAGTGGAAATGGCTTAATCTAGGGGCACCCTCAGAGTTATAACATGCGAATCAGAACTATATGACTCTAAATCTCCAATTCTAAGGGAAAAACAACCAAGTCGTATTTATTCTTGATTGAATGGGCAAAAATTTTTTGTTTCCAAAATTATCAAGGAATAAATACACACATAGTAAGTCAATATTATAGGGCACTCCACCATAGTGAGTCAACATTATGGGGCACTTCGCCATAGTAAGTCAATTTCATGGGACACTATATGACAAGCCGGCGGTTGTCAAACCATAAGAACGCCCGCACATCGAGAGGCTGAACTCCCTGACTAGACCATGGGGAGTGATCAAGCTGCAAAAATACCATCAGGGAAGCAAACATTCGATCGTAATAATTTTACAGAACCAACGTGTCGGCATCCATTTTTTTCCAACAATGGTCCGCCTTGACCAGGGACACGATACCCAAAGAAATCGCAAAAAATTCACTGTAAGAACAATCTTATGCAGCATTTCACTCCACAAAATTGTATTTTCGACATATCCCGTATGCCAAGTCATATGAGATCATCTCACTTTTCACAAATCATAGTCCACCACGACTTTAAAAGGGAATCCAAATTTCAATCTCGACGTTTCCCGCGTGCCAAGTCATATGAGATTGTCTCACTTTTCACAAATCATGGTCTTCCACGACCTTAAACCAGAGAATATAGGCTACACTTTTAACGTGTCTTGTATGTCAAGTCGTATGCAACAGTCACGCTTCACAAAAACACATTTACCCGTATTTATTCTGGATCGAAGGGGTAAAAATTTTTGTTTCAAAATTATCAATCAAGGAATAAATACGTTCATCAATTGTATGCAATATACACTATAGTTTATTTGTGATTCGATTGGGTTGTAATAATCAATTTATTTATTGCTTTTTTTTACGTGTATGCTACATGATTAAATCAATAAAAATCCACTTTAGAAAGATAAAATGCTATCAATGAACATTGGCCAAATTTATTTTGATTAGACATAAAATAAGGGACTGAACCAGGTGTAATTTCCCGGTTGAGCTGAACCAGGTGGCGACTCTTACATTTTCTATCGAGACTTAGGTCTCGATTCTTTTACCAAATAATGAATTTTCCAAATCAAATTTTCATTACAAAAACCCACGCGAGGGAGGGTTGCCCGACATTGAGGCCCCCTTCCAAGAGAAAAACGTTTTCCGCTCACAAAAGGGGAAAAAGTAAGAAAAATCAAAGGAAAGTATAAGAAATAGAGAGAAAACACTCAAGAAACACATAAGATAAGAGTTTCTAGGTGTTTCTCATTCGTTCGGATTGATTTCAGCTTCGCTCAAATTGGTTCAAGGCTCATGTTTGAAATTTCAAGACGTTCATGGGATTCTAAGCGCATTCCGACATTCAAATCCACTTCCGGTTGTCAAATATGCTGGAAAAAAAGGTAAACTCTGAAAGGCCTTAAACTGGTAATTGATTGCTCTGTGGTGTGCATTTTTGTGTTTAAATGAAAACCTAAAAATTATCTGTAAGACTATAGCTGTGCGACTCTAACAAGATCCGAGCGGCTATAGTTCCTTTGAATAGAGCCAAGCGGCTATACATCTATAACTACACGGTTGTGTTCTTCTAGGAAGAAACCCGAAATGCCCTAAAACGACTAAATACAGTCAGTTTCCCATTTTAATTGTTCTATTATGAATGATTTCGAACAAATCGCATCTGTTGTATTCAAAATTATGGTTTTCGGGTTTCCAATAATGTTGATGTGAGATTTAGGTTTTCGATGATTTGGATTTTTGGAATTTGGAGTTGTTTATTCCAAATCGAATTCCTGGTTCAACTTTAGTAGACCTCAAAAATGAGTCAAACTATAGATTTACGAAAGCAAAGAAAACCAATTCAGGTTCTATACACTACAGTTGCATAGCTGTAGTAGCTATAGCCGTACGGCTATAGTTGCTGAGGTAGAATATCGGGACGACTCCCACGGAAATCATCGCATGATGCTATCTCCATATTCAAATTCCAAATTGTTTTTTTACAGCTTTATACGTAAGATGAATGTTAAAATTAGGAACCCTCATGAATGGAACCCGGAGTTCCGGGATAACTAACTCACTAAAATGGAGTAATTTGCATGTAATTGAGCCAAATTGTTTTCCAAAATTGTTTTCGAGCACAAAAACCTACAGGGCATTTCTGAAATAGTTTTCTAGGTCTAATCAAGTAAGTCACTCGCAGTTCTCGGTTACCTGCTAACTGTATGGCCCCGCTTCTTGAAATTCCCCATTATGTACTGTTGTGAGTCCTACATGTGTTTGTGATGTAATTATCCTAACCGTCAATTTTGTAGCTTTTATTTTTCTTTTTATTATTTTGGATGTATTTAATAGATCAAATCGTGTATTCTAGGTGATTGTACTTTTTATAGATTTTCGTGTATCTAGGCTGTTGTAAGGTGAGGATGAGAGTTTTTATCTTTTTTGTGGTAATAAGTGACCTTTATTCTTTTGTTTGGTTTGGATGTATGGTTTACTTTTCTGCACTTTAATTTTATGCTATTTATTTATGTCATCTGAATTAGCATGGGCTAATATTAAAAGATAAATTGGATAGAGAATAAGTGAATATAATATGGTGTGTGAACTATTGAATGAAAACAAGATTGAGGTTGAATAGGTAAGTTGGCCAAACCCTGAATCTCTAGATCAGGTATGGCAGTCTACACCTGGTAGGGAGCTGTACTAGAACTTCCCGGAAGAGCTGATCCGGGTGGCGACTCCATCACTGATCTCAAAATTTGGGTTTCGAGGTTTTTAAGTTAATAAAACGGGATGTTCTAAAATGGAAAACCAATTTTCCCAAAACTCACATTCTAAATGATATTTTCTATGCAACGGATTTTTAATCATGTCAAATGGTTTTCTTAAACAAAATCATCAAACCCGTTTTCCATCAAAATGAATCTGCTCCCATCAAAACCTCCCTAGTTCGCTTCGCCGCATCCGTTGAAACGTCATCTGCTCATAGTGGTGACTCTGCCGGGGATGATATGTTTCTTAAAACGTCTTTTAAAACCTTAAGGAACTTAGGCAACTTCTGAAATATAACCTTGCTTGCAGTCATTCATTAGTTCATAGTACCATATTTTACTAACAACCACATAGCATGAAATTTTCTTCTTCTCAACCCCTCAAACTGATTAGCCCGGTTTATTTCGGAATGTGACCTACCTCTACCGCTAGGATTAGAGGCATCCAACGGGATAAACCACCTATAGCACCGCATGAACCTCACATGTTCTATGATGAGGAGTGTATATTCGCTATAGGAACCTATACAACCCTTGGTATGACTTTGGCCCATATGTAATGACCTAGTAGTTTCCCATAGGATTACCAAAACATAAATATGAAATTAGACATTGACAGTATGCCTTTGGTATCCCCGATTAGTATCCAAGAGACCCAATACCAAGGAAGAATGCATGCCAATTGAAAGGAGGAATAAGGTTGGAAGGGTGAGCATATTGTTGTGTGTGCTAACATTTGTTTTGTGATGGTTTTGGTTGACCTTTTCACTTTTACATGAAACATCTAAGCACGCATAATCATTCGTGTGCCATTCTAACTACATTTTCTACATGTGTATGACATTGATGCTAACCACATCTTCATGCAGCCACGATGTTTTATTGGTATGCCTATACATTTACATCTCATGTGTTGACATTTCCACGAAGCATACACGACATCATCCCGTATGTCATGCACCCTAACCACGTTTTTATGTAACCATTTGCATCCTGTGTGACATGAACATTCATATCATCTCATTCCATTTAATATGAGACATTCTAAGAATGCCCATCATGATCATTTCATTTCATATCGGGTGTCCCAAAATTACCCGCATTATGCCCGTGCACCAGATTGCACTTGGCCATTTCACTAGACCATTTTATTCACTAGAGGACCATGGTGGTCTTAGGTCTATATTCATGTGGCGGGTCACGCAGTAACATTACATGACATCATGCCCATTCATTATTGGTGTCAAGGTGATGCCAGGGTCTTGTTTGTGTGTCGCGATCCACATCGAATTGTTCCATGACATTATTAAATCATTTGAGGTCTCTACGAGTACCGGATTACTACACGTATAGGGACATGCATGACATTACTAAATCATACAAGGTGTTCTACGAATGCCAAACCTCTATTCGTGTCTCGATTCACACCTAACTTATTTGTAACATCATTTCACCTTGGATGTCCGTGGGACAGCCTCCGCGTGACCATTCCACATCACCTTATTGCCCTAAAAGCATTGAAATTCTGTCTATGTGTCGGTACGCATGTGACCATTCCATGACATTCACTAGGTGCCCCAAAAGCACCAAAACTCTATCTGTGTGATGGATCACATGTGACTATTTCGTATTGCTTTTCGCATGGCATTAGGTATTCTTAGAACGTCCAAAGTAAAGGAAATAAAAACATAAGAGAAAATCATCCTCATTGTCATTTTCATCCATCTGACATCATTCAACCATGATCATTTCATGACCATACCATACATGTCACTTAGTGCGTTGTTTCTAGAATCATGACATCCATTCACGATACCAACCCCAGGTTGAATGAGCGGTTTGGAGTTGAACTTCAAAATAGTTGGTACGTGTTAAACCAGAGTCTAGTAAGCCAATTCAGTCAGTTCAACCAGAATCAGTCACCGTGGAAGAGATCAGGGATGGTTCAGGGTCAGAATCAGAGCAGGAATTTAGGGATCAGTTATGTTCGGTGCCAGTGGACAGTCAGTTGTTATTAGAAGAAGTGAATGAAACATAAATGTCTAATCCGAATGTATTGGGGGAAGTGCCTACTTTTGACATGAATGCCTTCATGGATGCCCTATTGAACTCAGATTGGTTTAAGGCTACCTTGAGAGAATAGATGCAAGCTATAATGACCACCAATGCAGGTCAGACTATTCAACCGACCCAGGCTCTGGTCGAGAATGGGGGAAACATTGTTCAGGTGATTCCTAGCTTGGGAGGAAGTGCTCCAAGAAGTAGTAGCGGATTATTTCCTCATAGGGAAGTTGATCGTCATTCTGAGCAGGATGAAGCTTTTAAGAGGGCCAAGGAAGCATCAATGGAGACGGCTGCAGAAAAGCATCTCAAGGAGAAATTCTCTGACTTAGAGGCTTTGTTGCCAAAGATGGTGCATTACAATCCCATTAAATGTGTGGACCTAGCTAGTTTGATGGTGGAATTAGGGGAGCCACTCCTGGTTGGTTTTCACATACGATATATCACCCCACACACTGGGGAAAGTCCGTCGGAGGCTCATCTGGATAGTTATGTGCGGCTCATGTCTAGTATGGGGATTGGCAAAGTCCATCTCTTAAATCTATTTCCAACAACTCTAAGGGGTGCTACTGTGAAGTGGTATTTGAAAATGCCGATTCATACCTGTTCCACATGGGAAGATTTGTCCGGAGCTTTTGTGAAGCAGTATGCTTATAACACTCAAGTGGAGATTACTCTGGAGTACTTAGAAAGGATTCGCCAAAAACTTAACGAGTCTTTCTCGGCTTATTACAAGAGATGGATGGATGTCCAAGTGTTGGTAGACAGAGCTCCAAAGTTAGAGGCTTTCATTATGAAGCTAGTTGACGGCAGTTTGCCTTTGTATAAGGAGAAAATGAAGCTGAAAAGGTTCCATGCTTTCACGGATGTTGTTGAATACGCCAAGCATATCAAAAGCTACAAATAGGAAGATCAAAGGAACAAATAAACTCAGGCACTTCTCAAGGCAGTAGGGGTTGCACACAGGGTTATAAGGTTGGTAGCTCCACAACTACACCCGCTGGGTCTAGGTCGAAAATAGCTCGAACTGTAACCCTTGAACAAGTGCTGGAAGTAAGTGTGGCTGCCATAGCTCAAGGTAAATAGGCAGGGACTCCTTGGAGGATCACCAACCTATAGGCAGAATCTTTGGGTCATATCTTCGCCAAATGTAGGAAGGCTGGGTTGCTTCAGAGTTTAAAGCCATTTTCCCCTCCAACTGAGGCAAACAAGGATAACTTCTGTTCCTATCATGTGACGGCGGGCCATGGCAGTAATGATTGCACTCAGATGATAAAGGCCATTCAACAATTGATTACTGATAGGAAGATTGTGGAACCACCTTTGAAGCCAAGTGTTCAGAAAAACCCTTTTTCCCAATTTTAGAGGTCAAATTAACATGGTTCAGTATGGAATGCTGACCAATTGTGTATTTGCTCAGTTTATCAAGGTTAATCCGAATGTGCAAGCTATCATAGTCGAGGAAGAGGAAAAGGTAGAAGAAGCTGGAGGGAAAGCGTCCGTAGTAAGAAAAGAACAAGGCTTGATTGACCTAGCCAATATTGATTTAGATGAAGATATAGATGATTTTGAAGTGGAAGAACCTAAGCCGGTTTATTCGATTGAGACAAAAAAAGGAATGGTGATTGCAAGGACGATCTTTTATGCACATTACCCAAAGCGGTAAGGTTTATCAACTTGCTAACGTGGTTTCCCAAGCGCCACCTTGTAGAAGAACTAATCCGGTCGTGGGGGTGGATGCTGTTGTTCCCCTTTAAAGAAACAGAGAAAAGGATGTTGTGGTTGAACAGTTGAAGAGAATGCCAGCCCGAGCTAGCATTTGGCATCTCCTCATGGAATCTAAGAGACATTGTGAGGCAGTAGTGAAACAACTGATGGAAATGGAAGCCACTCCCATGATGTCCCCTAATGAAGTTTGTGTTAAGATTAAGTGAGTTTACCTGAAACCTATCCGGCCCCCGAAAATCAGTTTTGGGGTTTTTGACTTTCCACTAGAAGATATGAACCATAACAGGGCTTTGTATCTTAAGGTAGAAGTCATGGATCGAGTGATGCCCTGTGTGATGGTCATTGATGGCTCTGCCTTAAACATTTGCCCTTCTAAAATTCTACCATACCTGGGGATTAGCACAGAAGCATTCTGTCAGTCGAGTATAGTGATTAGAGCTTATGATGACACTAAGAGGTCCGTAATTGGCACATTCGAAGCTGAAATAAGTGTTGGGGAGATTAAGTCCAAAGTGATATTCACAGTTATTGACATTCCTGTCACATTATCTCTACTTCTCAGGAGGTCGTGGTTCCATGCCTTAGGAGGGGTGCCATCAACTCTGCACCAGAAGGTGAAATTCCTAATCGGGGGGAAAGTTGTGACCATGGAAGCTGATGAGCCGTCTGTTGTAGCTGCTTTAAATGCTGTGGAACAGCCAATAATTGGGTTTTAGATAGCAATGATTTTAGACGAAACCAAGGATAAATTGAAATTCCTAGAATGGATTTACAAATACTTCGCTAAGCAGAAGTTTGAGCCTGGTAAAGGATTAAGGGCAAAGCAGCAAGGTGTCCCTGAATTCAACATTGATGTTGGGAAGTTCCGTCAGCATAGACTGGGTTATCGTAAGGAAAGAAACAGGTCAAACAAGAAGTATGTGAATATGATTAACACCTTTGTTCCCATAGCCAAAGAAGTATACAGTGGAACCCCTAAACCGGTGGTATTTGAGGGAGGTTAGCTCCCAAGGTTTAAGATCTTTATGGATGTTGTTGATTTTGGCAACTACAGGGTTGAGCCTGTTGTGAATATGTTATGTGCCGGGATTGAAGACAAAGGGAAGATGGTTCTGAAAGATCAGAAAGGTGCAGTTGGCCAGGTCAGGGTTGAGTTCAGAAATAAAGGTGAATCAGTTGAGAAAGTGGACCTAAGAAAAGGTGAATCACCAAGGCACTATCTATTCTGATGAAGTCAAATATGGGTTCTGGAAAGAAGAAGGCACCTGTGGTGAAGACTCAAGAGGAATTAATGAATGAAGCAGTGAAAGAATTGACTAAGCTGATGATAGAAGGGAATGTGGAAGCAATTGAAGAAGAGCTGTCTGTTGGTAAAAAATAAGCCCTTGAAGATGATCTAGGAGACTTGTTCAAGGAAGTTGATGATACTGCAGTTGGAAAAGACCCTCTGCATATGGAGGATGATAATTATTTTGATGTATCTATTTCTTCTATTTATGATGTTAACAATTCATCCTATAGGGCATTTAATGTAATGGAATCTGATTTTGTTTACTTGTGTGATGTTTTTTTGGATGGAACTGTGCATACATACAAACATTCATTTAATGTTTTTAGCATACATGATGCATCGTTGCATGAAATGAATCTAGGGATCGATGATGATCCAAAAATGGTATCCATCTGAAAAGACCTCACGCCTGATGATAGAAAAGGAATTGTAAAAGTATTGCAAAAGCATGTGAAAGCCTTTGCCTGGTCCTACAATGATATTCCTAGGGTTGACAGGGAGATCGCAGAGCATAGAATTCGGACGAATCCAAAAATGAAACCTGTCAAACAGAAGCTCAGGAGACTTAAACTAGAATAGGCAGAAAAGGTTAAGGAAGACGCAGCCAAATAGATAAAAGCTAAGTTCTTGGAAGTAGTAGAGTAACCAGAATGGTTAGCTAATGTCGTATAGATTGCGAAGAAAAATGGTCAGCCCAAGGATGACTTCCCACTACCACATATTGATGTTCTGATTGACAGCGCTGCCAGGGCAGTGATGTATTCATTCATGGATAGATTTTCTGGGTATAATCAGATTCTGATGGACATCATCCATAAAGTAAAGATAGCCTTCATCACAGAATGGGGAGTCTATTGTTACAGGGTCATGCTATTTGGGTTGAAGAATGCCATGGCAACTTATCAATGGGTAGTCACTGCACTTCTGCATGATATGATCCATAAGGAGGTCAAAGTTTTTGTCGATGACGTGCTAGTTAAATCGATTACCTGGGAGGAGCATCCCGCTATCTTGGATAGATTCCTAACTAAGATAAAAAAAGTATAACCTCTGCCTGAATCCTAAGAAGTGTGTGTTTGGGGTAACTTCAGGAAAGCTTCTCGGCCACGTAGTAAGTCAGAGAGGAATCGAAATGGATCTAGACAAAATCAAGGCCATCAGAGATATGCCTGTACCAAAGACAGAAAAGGAAGTAAGGTCATTTTTGGGGTAATTATAGTACGTCAGTCGATTCATCATGAGATTAACTACAATTTGCAAGCCCATCTTCAAACTTCTGAAGAAGAGTTAGCCAGTGGAATGAAACGATCAATGCCAACTAGCCATTGACAGGATCAAGGCCTATTTTATGAATCCACTAATTCTGAAACCTCCACTGCCGAATAAGCCTTTGATTCTATACTTAGCTATCGAAGACACTTTAGTAGGGGCAATATTAGTAGAAAAACAAGAGGATGGATGTGAACATGCAATCTACTATTTGAGTAAGAAGCTACTTGATTACGAGACCAAATATACCGTGGTGGAATTGCAATGCTATGGTGTGGTTGACTAAGAAGTTAGGGTATTACTTTCAATCGTATAGAGTTGAGGTAGTGGCTAAAGTTGATCCGATGAAGTATTTATGCCAAACCCCTATATTAGCCAGAAAACTATCAAGATGGTTACTCTTATTGTCAAAATTTGATATTGAGTACGTAACCAGGAAAACGATCAAAGGAAGAGTTGTAGCAGAATTCCTAGCCAATCAGCCTCTAGAATCAGGGCATGTCGAGAATTTGGAATTTCCAGATGAACAGTTTGTTGGGATTTTTCACCGGAAATCATCTGATAAAAGCGGAAGAACGTGATGATTTCCTCAAATCCGTGCCCAGGAGCAATTGAAATGGAAATTTTAAAAACAAAAATTTAATAGAAAGATATAATTCTCTTACCCGGAATATCTCTTTTAGAGACGGATGCAGACTGTAGGAATCAATGTAGAATCCCTCCTCGTTCACGTACACGATTGCCTAACAAACACCACCCGTGCTAGCGTTGGAAAAACACAAACTAGGGAGGGAAGAGGCTTGGGAATTTCGGCTATCGTGCGTTTTTTTTCCTTTGGCCGAATTCACCTAGGGTTAAAAACCCTGGGTTGGCCCTTCATTTTGTGTGGGCTTCCTTCTTTTAATTCAGGCCCAATCTTATTTTAATTAATCTAGTTTAAATTAATTTCAAGCCCAATTTTAATATACCCATGTATTTAATATATTACACCAAGTAATATAATATTTACATTTAAATTAAAATTAGTTTGACCAATTAATTTAATCCATCAAATTAAAATTAGATCTTCACAAAATAAAATCATATGTAAACCTATACATATGAATATTTCCACCTAGGAAATAATCTCATAATTAATCCAATTAATTATGAAGAGCCAATTAAATATATTAATTTTACTATTAGGATCAATCCAATTGATCTTTATAATGTAATTAATATATATATGCCTCTTTATCCAGAGTGTATACTCCAAGTATGCATGTGATTCCTTAAGTCGGTATTCAGTCGCTCAATGTGTACGATCCCGTGGGCCCATCTTTATGTTGGCAGTGGGCCTTTGGCCCACAGACTGCAGTTGGGCTCTAGCAAGCCACTACAGCCCCTATTAAGATGGAGATGGCAGTCCAACTGATATCATAACCCTGTAGTTTAAACTTGTACATCCCATGTCATTGATATCGATGTCCGACACAGAGGCATGGATTGATCACCCTCTTTTGTGTCCGGACATTAACTTGATCCCGAATGTACTAAGCTCACAAACAAGTTCCAAGCTTGTTTGGGTGTGGCCACACTCTTATCAGTCACATTCATCAAGAGGCCGGTGATATCTTCTCAGTGGACTACTGAGTGACAAATCCCTTCTCCATATCCATAGCATTGCTATGCTAAGTGACATACCCGAAAGCACCCATACTTGGCACCCTATTACATGCCCTTTAGGCGTAACCCTAAGTATGTGACCTCACATGCAACACCATCATATGGTCAGGTCAAAGGATCCATATAAGTACTACACGAGAATCACTTGTGATACTATACCATGTGGATTTCTCGTTAAGTGGATCTATCCAGTAGCATGCCCCTTATACATGTACCCATTAACTTGGTTGACATTCCATGTCTAATGACCAGTAAGACACCGCCATACAACCAGCTTAATGATAGTCTCTTGTTCCATTCATTCCCATGATTGGAACAGACTACGGATCTATTTATGAACATATCTTTTACCCTATCCATGGTCTTACTGCCGAGTGCATGACACTGGTCATCATGGATATGGATATGTCCATTGGATACTTCATTTAATATATTGCACAAGATAGATATAATAAATGAATTAATGCCTTGATTAATAACACAAATAAGTATAATACATAAATCCAATTAATGTATGATACAAATACAAGGACCAATGCCTCGGGACTAGGGCATATCCAACAATCTCCCACTTGCATTAGTTCCAACTTGGCATGGGCCTAATCCCTATAGATCTAGTATGACCCTCGTGCTTGGGCTAGGCCAGCGCCTTGGTCAAAGGATCTACGACATTATCCTTGGTGTCCACTCTGTGCAATGCAATGTCACCTCTCTCCGTGATGTCTCATATGAGGTGAAACTTTATGAGCACGTGCTTTGTGTTCTTATGTGACCGGGGCTGCTTAGCTTGTGCAACGGCCCCATTGTTGTCACAGAAGATATCAACTGGGGCTTGGATAATTGGCACTACTCCCAACTAAGTGATAAACTTCTTCATCCACACAGCTTCCTTAGCCGCATCACACATAGCGATGTACTCAGCTTCTATTGTAGAGTCCACGATGGTTGGCTGCTTTGAGCTCCTCCAGCTTACAGCACCACCATTTAGCAAAAATACATACCTAGACTGTGACTGGTACTCATCCTGGTCAGTCTGGAAGCTTGCATCAGTGTATCCAGTGACTGATAGCACTTCCTGACCACCATACACCAAGAAGCTATCCTTAGTCCGGTTAAGGTACTTAAGGATTGCCTTGACAGCTTTCCAGTGATCCTCCCCGGGATCCTGCTGGTACCGGCTCATCATGCTCAGTGTAAAGGTGACATCAGGTCTCGTACATAACATGGAGTACATAATTGATCCTATGGCCGAAGCATATGGAACCAATTTCATGTTCTCCCTGTCCTCCCTTGTCTTAGGACAGTGCTTCTTACTAAGTTTCAGCCCATGGCCCATTGGTAAGAAACCTTTCTTAGCCTGGTCCATGCTAAACCTTTTCACAACTTTGTCTATGTACGTGGCCTGACTTAGGCCCCGAAGCTGATTTGACCTATCCCTATAGATCCTGATCCCTAGTATCATCTCAGCTTCGCCTAAGTCCTTCATTGCGAAGCACTTACTCAGCCACTGCTTTACCCCTTGCAGTGTAGGTATGTCGCTTCCAATGAGCAGGATGTCGTCTACATAAAGTACCAAGAATGTGACAATGCTCCCACTAATTCTCTTATACACACAAGGCTCATCTTGATTCTGTATGAAGCCATATTCCTTTATAGCCTCATTGAATCTAAGATTCCAACTTCGGGATGCTTGCTTCAGTCCATAAATGGACCTTTGAAGCTTGCATACCCTTCCCGAATACTCTGGATCGACAAAACCCTCAGGTTGTGTCATGTACACATCTTCGAATAGCTTTCCATTAAGGAAAGCGGTTTTGACATCCATTTGCCAGACTTCATAGTCGTACCATGCGACTATGGCTAGAAAGATCCTGATGGATTCAAGCATGGCTACTGGTGAGAAAGCTTCATCATAGTCTATTCCATGGACTTGTCTGAAACCTTTCATAACCAAACGCCCCTTAAAGGTATTGTCGGCCTTTAGTTTGTAGCACCACTTGCAACCTTTTACCTTAGCACCCGGAGGTGGATCAACCAAGTTCCAAACTTGGTTATCGTGCATAGATTACATCTTTGCCTCTATGGCTTTGCACCAATTCGCAGACTGTGGGCTTACTATAGCCTCCTGGTAGGTTTTGGGTTCTTCCTCATCCCAGATGAGAAGGGTTTGATCATCGGTGATGAGGAAACCATACCTCTCTGGTTCTCGACGATCCCTACCAGACCTTCTAGGTCCTTGTGCGGCCTGGGTCGGTGCTTCCTCCTGTGGAAGCTCCACCTGGGCCTCCGAGTTATCCTCTTTAGGAGCTTGTGGACTTTGAACTTCCCTGAGTTCAACATTACTCCCACTGTCTTTCTTGGAAAGGAACTCCTTTTCTAGAAAGACCTCCTTCCTTGCCACGAACACCTTGTTCTCGACGGGGTTATAGAAGTAATACCCTTTGGTTTCCCTAGGGTAGCCCACAAATAGGCATTAATTGGTTTTGGGCTCCAACTTGCCAGTAGTCAATTTCTTGACCTGTGCTTCACATCCCCAAATCCTTAGGAAAGACACATTGGGCTCCTTGCCCATCCATATCTGATATGGGGTCTTTTCCACTGCCTTAGTCGGAGTATTACTTAAGATAAGAGCTGTTGTCTCGAGGGCGTGTCCCCAGAAACTAATTGGGAGAGAGGCTTGACTCATCATGGAGCGGACCATGTCCAACAGGGTCCTATTCCTCCGTTCGGACACCCCATTCCATTGCGGTGTTCCGGGAGGAGTGAGCTGTGGAACTATTCCATGCTCTCTCAAATATGAGTCAAACTCTAGGCTCATATACTCACCACCTCAGTCAGACCGAAGGGTTTTGATATTTCTGCCTAGCTGGTTCTGTACCTCATTCCTGAATTCCTTGAACCTATCAAGGGTCTCAGACTTGTGTTTCATCAGATAGACGTAGCCATGTCTGCTGAAATCGTCCGTGAATGTGACGAAGTACAAGTGTCCACCTCTGGTCGCTGCGCTCATAGGTCGATATACATCTGAATGTATTAGGTCCAATAAGCCATTAGCCCTTTCAGCCTTCTTGCTAAAAGGCGCCTTAGTCATCTTGCCTTGTAAACATGATTCACATGTATCAATTGACTCCAAGTTAAATGACCATAAGACTCCAGCTTTGTGAAGCCTAGCTATGTGCTTCTCGTTCATGTGGCCGAGACGACAATGCCATAGGTAGACAGGATTAAGTTCGTTTGGTTTACCCCTTTTTGTGTTTATGTTATAGACGTGATTGGTTTCATTTAAGTCCAGGATATACAGGCCATTATTTAATAGAGCATCTCCATAAAATAATCCCTCTCTAGATATTGAAATTCTACCATTAGAAATAGTAAAATAAAATCCACAAATATCCAACATAGAAACTGAAATAATATTCCTGCACATAGCAGGTACAAAATAACATTGTTCTAAAATTAAAACCAATCCACTAGGCATCACAAGGTGGTATTCGCCTATCTCTATGGCAGCAACCCTTGCTCCATTCCCGACCCGCAAGTCCACCTCTCCCGACCCCAGTGACCTTCTGTTCTTAAGTCCCTACACATTACAACAAATGTGAGAACCACATCCAGTATCCAATACCTAGGATGTTGAAACAGTAAGGTTAATGTCTATAACATAAATACCTGAAGAGGATGCACCTTGGCCCCTTCTTTGCTCTCCCATCAGCTTGGGACACGATCTCTTCCAATGGCCTGCCTATTTACACCCGAAACAGACATCCTCAGGACCTGCCTTCTGCTGGGCCTTGGGTTGGGCTTCGGCCTTCTTAGCCTTGGCCTTCTTGGCCTTGGCTTTGGCCTTTTCCTTAGCCTTACCCTTGGCAACAGAAGGGTTCCCCTTGTTGACCAGCAGCACCAGTGGAGTCTTTTTGATCGACTGCTCAGTAAGCTTAAGCATCCCATGCAGCTCACTGACAGTGCGGTTCATCCTTTGCATGTTGTAGTTCAGGATGAACTGATCATAAGAATTCGGCAAGGATGCTAGGATTGTGTCCACTGCCAACTCCTGAGAGATGGGCGATCCGAGACGGGCTAAAGTATCCAAATAGCCCTTCATCTTGAGCACGTATGTGCTCATAGATGTCCCAGCCCCCATCTTACATGAATGGAGTGCCTTGTTGGTCAGGTACCTTTCCTGACGAGCTTGCTCCTGAAACATCTCATTTAGAGTTGTTATCATAGCAAAGGCTTGATGGCCCATAAATTGTTTTTGTAGTTTAGGGACCATACAGTCCAACATTAGGCATGTCACATCCCTATTATCCTTGACATGCACCTCGTATTCCTCCAGCTGGGCAGCCGGTGGATTACGTCCTTGAGGCGCAGCTAGTACAGGCCTCTCCAGCACATACTCTTTGGACTCCTGTCTTAGAATTATTCTCAAGTTCCTAGACTAGTCCAAAAAGTTAGGGCCGGAAAGCTTGTCCCTTTCAAGAATTGATCGCAGTGATAAAGTATTTTTGTTTGCCATTTAGAGTTTCTACACAGAAAAACATATAGAGCGTTAATAAAGGACTTTACTTTGTTATTCCCATATGAAATTAATAATGAATCAAGTTATTTATTAAACCGAGTTGTTGGGCTCATGGGCCGAGATCCATATTTCATTAAGATATAGCCAGACGAGGGCTGGTACAACTATACCCTAACTATTTAGGTAGGAACACCGTCCAATCCCAACCTAGGGACTCTCGGTTTGATGGGCTTGTTGGCACTTACCCATCTGTGCTTAGGGCCAGGAGAATCCTACTACCCATGCTAAGTCAAAACCTCCATTCAAGTGTTAGGGTATCGCATACCCTAACCCAATACAAAGTGACAATACTCCAGTGTATCCTGCGAGGGCATGGTCTACAACTGGCCTATTCCCACTTCGAGCCGGTTTTAAATGAGGGAAGCACTTTTAAGTGACTTAGTAATTTCATTTGGTTGTTAGATTCAATTAACAACGGCTTGCATACATAAGGCGGGTGAAATGCAATTGGATCATACATTCATACATGCATATAAAATTAAAGCATAATTAAATAAATAAGTAAAATGGACTGCTATGGGCCTTTATTACATCCTAATATTATTCTAGTAAACCTATACTAGAAAACAATATCAGGTGGGCCTCCATCTTCTTCCTTCTGGGCTTGCACCTCCACTTGGGCTCACCACTCCATGGGCTTCTTCTTTTACAAATTTTATAATAATTGAATAAAATAAAATTACATTAAAAAGAAAACGACACAGAGGCCGTATTTACCCAATAAAGAAAATACAACCCATCTTGAATAAGGCCCAATAGCATCCAATCATATAAAATATTTAATCACCCATATGCATCCAATACATATAATTCATAAGCATGTTATAATGCATGATTTAAGCCCATTTCAATTATGTCCAAGCCATTATACAGAAATCGCCAATTTTGGCCCACCATGGTCCTAAACCCTTAACGGGCTTTGGGCCTCCAGCCCAGGCAGTCCAACTGTTCCCACTGGAATTCGGAAACCATGGGTCCAATTCAGCCGTCCAAGTAATTGTGCTAAAATTACCCGAACCAATTTCAATAAACCATATTAATTTCCAAAATTAATATCACATGAAAAAAATAAAATTTCATTCAAGAAGCCACACGCATTTAAATTACATAAATTTAAACGCACGAATTTTAAAACCCATTAAAATTTCAAAACGGGGCCCCAGGCCTAAAAACCCGCCAAATCCAGAAACACTAGGCCCAGCCCGCTGCTGCTCCCTAGCCGCAGCAGCCGCTGCTAGGGCAACAGCGGCGCAGACGCCCAGCAGCAGCAGGGAGCGGCTGCCGCTGCCGGCGGCGATTCCGCCGCCAGCAGCCCCGCACCCGGGAACAGCTAGATTTTTTTTTAAACAAAATAAATATATAAAAAATATATCATGGCATCCAACAACAAGAAATTCACCAAGAATTCCAAAACATACAATTAAATAAAACAAACACAAATCAATATGCATATTCAATTTCAATTGTATGAAAATCAAAAAGGGAAAAATCTTAAACCCCAACCAAGAATCCTAATAAAAAATCTCCAATTTTAAAACATGGGATTCAACCAATTTTAACAATTTCCACGGATCAAAAGCCTGCTCTGATACCACTGTTGGGATTTTTCACCGGAAATCATCCGATAAAAGCGGAAGTACGCGATGATTTCCTCAAATCCGTGCCCAGGAGCAATTGAAATGGAAATTGTAAAAACAAAAATTTAATAGAAAGAGATAATTCTCTTACCTGGAATATCTCTTTCAGAGACGGATGTAGACTGCAGCAATCAATGTAGAATCCCTCCTCGTTCACGTGCACGAACGCCTAACGAACACCACCCGTGCTAGCGTTGGAAAAACACAAACTAGGGAGAGAAGAGGCTTGGGAATTTTGGCTATCGTGTGTTTTTTTCCTTTGGCCGAATTCACCTAGGGTTAAAAACCCTGGGTTGGCCGAATTCCCTAAGGGAATTATGGCCCAGCTTGGCTCCTTCATTTTGTGTGGGCTTCCTTCTTTTAATTCAGGCCCAATCTTATTTTAATTAATCTGGTTTAAATTAATTTCAAGCCCAATTTTAATATACCCATGTATTTAATATATTACACCAAGTAATATATTATTTACATTTAAATTAAAATTAGTTTGACCAATTAATTTAATCCATCAAATTAAAATTAGATCTTCACAAAATAAAATCATATGTAAACCTATACATATGAATATTTCCACCTAGGAAATAATCTCATAATTAATCCAATTAATTATGAAGAGCCAATTAAATATATTAATTTTACTATTATGATCAATCCAATTGATCTTTATAATGTAATTAATATATATATGCCTCTTTATCCAGAGTGTATACTCCAAGTATGCATGTGATTCCTTAAGTCCGTGTTCAGTCGCTCAATGTGTACGATCCCGTGGGCCCATATTTATGTTGGCAGTGGGCCTTTGGTCCACAGACTGTAGTTGGGTTCTAGCAAGCCACTGCAGCCCCCAATTAAGATGGAGATGGCAGTCCAACTGATATCATAACCTTGTAGTTTAAACTTGTACATCCCATGTCATTGATATCGGTATCCGACATAGAGGCATGGATTGATCACCCTCTTTTGTGTCCGGACATTAACTTGATCCCGAATGTACTGAAGCTCACAAACAAGTTCCAAACTTGTTTGGGTGTGGCCACACACTTGTCAGTCACATTCATCAAGAGGCCGGTGATATCTTCTCAGTGGTCTACTGAGTGACAAATCCCTTCTGCATATCCATAGCATTGCTATGCTAAGTGACATACCCGAAAGCACCCATACTTGGCACCCTATTACAGGCCCTTTAGGCGTACCCCTAAGTATGCGACCTCACATGCAACACCATCATATGGTCAGGTCAAAGGATCCATACAAGTACTACACGAGAATCACTTGTGATACTATACCATGTGGATTTCTCGTTAAGTGGATCTATCCAGTACCATGCCCCTTATGCATGTACCCATTAACTTGGTTGACATTCCATGTCTAATAACCGGTAAGACACCGCCATACAACCAGGTTAATGATAGTCTCTTGTTCCATTCATGCCCATGACTGGAACAGACTACGGATTTATTTATGAACATATCTTTTACCCTATCCATGGTCTTACTGCTGAGTGCATGACACTGGTCATCATGGATATGGATATGTCTATTGGATACTTCATTTAATATATTGCACAAGATAGATATAATAAATGAATTAATGCCATTATTAATAACACAAATAAGTATAATTCATAAATCCAATTAATGTATGATACAAATACAAGGACCAATGCCTCGGGACTAGGGCATATCCAACACAGTTGGCAGTGGTGGAGAAAGAACCAAGCAGATGGGTGATGTACTTTGATGGTGCTGTGAACAGAGACGGTACAGGTCTAGGAGTAATCATCGACACCCCCGATGGAGAAATCATCCCCTTGGCAAAATGCCTCGAATTTCCAGTAACTAATAACGAAGCAGAATATGAAGCTTGCCTCTTTGGAATTAATGCCCTAATCACACCAGGGGCACACGAAGTGTTAGTTATCGAGGACTCAGCATTGGTGATTCGACAGATTACCGGGGATTGGCAGATGAAAGAAGAATCACTTTGGCCTTGTCTCGAGTTGTTTTGGGAAAAAGCAGAGGTGTTTGGTCAGTGTGAATTCAGGCATGTATCGAGGGAAAAGAATCATATGGTCGATTCCCTAGCTACACTCTCATCAATGTGGGAAGGACCCTAGAAACAACCAATGCAACCCATGATCTTAGAAACTACACAGAATCCTTGTTATCAGTCAATCGGTATTGTGGCAGCGATGGAAGAATGCCCATGGTATTATGACATCCTACAATTCATTCAGAACGGTCAATACCTTAAAGATGCCACTGAAGCAGATAAGATCTCTCTTCAAAAGTTAGCCGCATAATTCAAGATATTCAAAAATCAGGTCTTCAAAAGTACTGCCAATAGTCTACTACTGAAGTGTTTAACAGAACTAGAGGTGAAGAAGGTCATGAAACAAATCCATGCAGGAACTTGCAGACTGCACATGAATGGTTTAGCCTTGGCCAAGAAAGTGTTGAGGCAAGGCTACTTTTGGCTTACCTTGCAAGCTGATTGTATCAAAGAAGTAAAGAAGTGCCATGAATGTCAAGTGTACAGAGATCTCAACACTTTCCCCTACTAGAACTTTAAATATCATCAACTCCCTGGCCATTTACAGCTTGGGGAATAGACATCATTGGAGAGATAAGGCCACCTGCATTGAATGGACACCATTTCATAGTTGTGGCCGTGGACTACTTTTCGAAATGGGTAGAAGCAGAATCATTTGCAAATGTTACAGCTAAGAAGATGGCCAAGTTCATAGAAAAGAACATATTCGCACAGTATGGAATCCCGCATCATGTCATGACCAATAATCGAGTGCAGTTTTAGGGGGTAACAGTACAGTTATTCCAGAATAAAGGGGTTGAACATCATAGATCATCTCCATATCGCCTACAAGCCAATGGGGCGGTAGAAGCAGCCAATACGTCTATCAAGAGAATTCTATAAAAAATGGTAGTTACCTATAGAGATTGGGCCGACATGTTACCATTTGCCTTGTGAGGATACAGGACTAGCATTAGAACACCTACGAGAGAAACACCATACTTGTTGGTCTACGGGATGGAAGCTGTTCTACCGATGGAAATAAAGATTAAGTCACTGAGGGTTGTCATGGAAGCACAGTTGCCAGAATCTGAGTGGGTTCTGTCGAGATATGAACAGTTAGCATTGATCAATGAGAAGCATCTTCCGGCATTAGATCACCTTTAGATGTATCAGCAACGAATGGCCAGGGCTTACAACAGCAGAGTTCATTATCAAAAAGACCCACTCAAGGCTGGGGATTTGGTACTTAAGCAGATGGAGTGGACTAATACAGACATACGGGGAAAGTTCAATCCAAATTGTATATAGTCAAAAAAGTGCTTTCAAAGGGCACTGCGAGGATCATGGATATGGACGAGAACGAATTCATCAACCCCATCAATCAAGATAAGCTCAGGCGATACTACGTGTGAAAAAAAAGAGTCTGATGGGTCGAAAACTGAAAAAGGTGATCCATGCAAAAATTAGGACAGTCTGATGGATCGAAAACTGAAAAGGCAGTCCATGCAAAAGTTAGGACAGTGAGGTGAGCACTATCAGCAGGAAAATCTGCAAAGAGAGGTTGGTGGCAGTCATGTATTCAGTCGAGATGGATACCATTACTGATTTTATCCTTAGCTTCATTTCATCTTTGATATGCATTGTACTAAAACATCATCAATGAATGAATAAATGAATGAATGCTTCGCTCTGTTCATTTAAATGTCCCGAATTTGCTTGAAATTGAGTTCGTATTATAAATGTATGGCTGTATATATTTTCTGTCTGCATGCATCTCACTTCAAAAATAAAAAATAAAATAAAAATATAAAATAAAAATATATCCAATAGATTGAAAACCTGAAAAGGTGATCTATGCAAAAATTATGATATAAAGTCTGCTGAGTCGAAAACCTAAAAGGGCGGTTCAGGCAAAAATTAAGACAGTCCGATAGACCAAAAACCCAAAAGGGCGGTCTATACAAAAGTAAGGACACAAAACAAAACAAAAGTCACACAACAGCAGGTTCAGACAATCCTAACACCCTACAACTCGAGGTCTCTCAGTGTTAGCGCCTCGCACTCATGGCCAATGTACCAAAACAAAATAGATGCGTAGAAATGGGCCCACACACGGGCAATACAAGCAGAGTATTAGAGTGAGCCCATCTACAGACGGGCGAAATATACTAAATTCCAGAAAGCTAAGCCTACAGTCGGGCTATCATATCAAGAGAAACAGAAGGAAAGGAGCCTAAGATTGTGCCCCATCACCCTGATCATCCACCTGGTTCTCATCCCCGTTGTCCTCATAATAAGCAAGCTGCTCCTCCAGTATGTCCATGTGCACCCGGAAAGTCTGGTTCATGAGCTCTAGATCCGCGACTTGCCTCTGTAGCTGGTGCACCTCCGACCTCAGATGAGTGGACTCACGATGTTGAACGCCAAGTGCGGACTACACCAAAATCATCAGCAGAAACATCATGTCACATACATGTATACACTCAAAATACACACACACACATGCATACATGCATCAATACTAACTCAAGTATGGGTATTTACTATCAACATCATGTAGTCCCGAATCGTGAGCACTCTAAAAGCAGAAATAGTCTGACGCTAGGACATCCCCTGGGCTATAGCATGCAAATTAGAGCCGTGCCGCTCTAAACCTCAGGTATGAAAATTTTCTTAAATTTCAGAATTTCCATTTACACCGATATAATCCCTAGAAGGGTATTTCTTTCTTTTTGCAGGTATCCAGGGGAAAAACAATCTGTCTCTATTTATTCTTGATCAAAGGAGCAAAAAATTTTTGTTTCCAAAATTATCGATCAAGAAATAAATACCCACTCGACACAACTTCAGAAGCACGGCTTCACGAAGAATAGAATCAAGATCACTCAACTTCAGAAACACTCTTTAACCAAGTTACCAAAATACCCCTTCCTTCGTGACACAAACACCACGAGGCATGAAATTACCAAAATACCCTTTCTTCATGACACTAATCTCATGGGGAGACTCAAATCGGGCAAGACCACTGCTTCGCAAAGGAACCGAAGTAAGTCCCTAAACCAAATCAAATCAGGCAAGACCACTACTTCGCAAAGGAACCGAAGTAAGTCCCTAAACCAACTCAAATCGGGCAAGACCACTGCTTAGTAAAGGAGCAGAGGTAAGTCCCCTAACCAAATCAAATCGGGCATGACTGCTGCTTCGTAAAGGAAACGAAATAAGTTCCCAAACCAAATCAAATTAGGCAAGACCACTGTTTTGCAAAAGAGCCGAAGCACATCCCCAAACCAACTCAAATCGAGCAAGACCACTGCTTTGCAAAAGAGTCGAAGCATGTCCCCAAACCAACTCAAATTGGGCAATACCACTGCTTTGCAAAAGAGCCGAAGCAAGTCCCTAAATCAAATCAAATAAGGCAAGACCACTGCTTTGCATAGAAACCGAGGCAAGTCCCTAGAATCAACACAAGCAATACTGCTACCTCACACAGAACTGAGGCAAGTCCCTAGGATCAACACGGGCAAGACTGCTATTTCGCATAAACATCGAAACAAGTCCCTAAAGTCAACACAATTCCATCCGTGACACAAGTACCAATTAGAACTAACACGAGAAAGACACCAGGTATGTTTCCTCTTTCTTTTCTCATCGTGCCCCCTATCGCGAGTCTAAACTTGAACAGGGCACAATAGCCTGACCATGAGTGGACTTTGATCCCACGAGGGGTAGCCTATGAGTACAAGTTTTCCCAACCTCTGTGATAAAAATCCTATGTTATCTGTTAGACAGACGAACGTGAGGCGGGTTTGAAAATGAGTGGTATTGACATTTGGAATGTTCTCAAACGCTCTTAAAAATAGAATAGTCCTTGATCCTTAACCCCAAGAAAAGTCCTTTGAATGATTAGAGAGCTTAGATGTGAGTGTAAGATTTAGGAAAAGCCACGATAGCTCTGGTTAGACCACACGACTATAGTTTCACAACTACAGTAGTGCAGCTGTAACATTAGAATAGCGCGGCTAAAACCTTAAAGCCGCGTGGCTCTAACGGCTGATCGAGTTAATTCCTAAATAAACCCATCTTATCTTTGACTAGCGGGATTAATGCCATAATGAAGGGGATTGAGGTGGGATATGCCTAGAGTTTTATACCAGAAACAAAAAGAGCAAAGAAAGATCAGTTAAAAAAAGGGAAGAATTTTACAGAGAAAAATGGAGAGTTTAGAGAGAGAAAGTTGGAAAAACTAAGAAAAATCAAAGGAAAATATAAGAAACAGAGAGAAAACACTCAGGAAACACATAGAACGAGAGTTTCTGGGCATTTCTCATTCATTCATATTGATTTCGGGTTTGCTCGGATCGGTTCAAGGCTTGTGTTCAAAATTTTAGGATGTTCTTGGGATTCTAAGCATATTCCGATGTTCAAATCCACTTCCGGTCATCAAATATACTGGAACACAAAAAAAGGTAAACTCTAAGAGGCCTTAAACTCATAATTGATTGCTCTTTGGTGTGCGTTCTTATGTTTAAACAAAAACCCATAAACTGTGTGCAATACTATAGCCGTGCAACATTAACTAGAGCCGAGTGGCTATAGTTCCTTTGAACAGAGCTACGTGGCTGTATATATATAGCCACACGGCTGTGTTCTCTGGGCAGAAACCCAAAATGCCCTTAAATAGCCGAATATAATCAGTTTCCCATTTTAATTATTCTGTTATGAATGATTTCAGTCAAATCGCATCCGTTATATGCAAAATTATGGTTTTTAGGTTTTTGATAACGTTGATGTGAGATTTAGGTTTTTGGTGAATTTGATTTTCGGAATCTGGAGTTGTTTAATCCAAATCGGATTCCTGGTTCAGCTTTAGCGGACCTCCAGAATTCTAAAATCTTTGGAAATCATAAAAAACGAGTCAAAATCGAGATTCACGAAAGCAAAGAAAACTAATTCGGGTTTTATACACTACAGCTGCATGGTTGTAGTGGCTATATCCGCACGGCTCTAACTAGAGCTGCACGGCTATAGTTGCTGAGGCAGAATCTCGGGACGACTCCCACAGAAGTTGTCGCGTGATGCTGCCTCCAGATTCAAATTCAAAATTGTTTTTTACATGGTTACAGCTTTATACCTTAGATGAATGTTGAAATTAGAAACCCTCACAAGCGGAACCGCGAGTTCTGGGATAACCGACTCACTAAAAGGGAGAGATTTGCATGTAATTAAGCCAAACTGTTTTCCAAAATCATTTTCAAGCACAAAAACCTACATGGCATTTCTAAAACGGTTTTCCAGGTCTAATCGAGTAAGTCGCCCAGACTCCTCGTTTACCCCCTAAATGTGTGCTCCCGTTTCCTGAGATTCCCCATTATGTACTGTTGTGAGTCCTATGTATGTTTGTGATATAATCATGCTAACCATCTGTTTTATAGATTTTATTTCTTTTTATTTTATTTTATTTTGGATGTATTTAATATATCAAATTGTGTATTCTAGGCGATTGTACTTGTTATAGATTTTCATGTATCTAGGCGGTTATAAGGTGAGGATGAGAGTTTTTATCTTTTTGGTTGTAATAAGTGGCCTATATTCTTTTGTTTGGTTTGGATGTATGGTTTACTTTTCCGCACTTTAATTTTATGCTATTTATTTATGTCATCTGAATGAGCATTGGCTAATATGAAAAGATAAAATGGGTAGAGAATAAGTGAATATAATATGGTGGTATAAACTATTAAATGAAAACAAGCTTGAGGTTGAATAGGTAAGTTGCCCGAACCCTGAATCTCTGGATCAGGTATGGCAGTCGGAATTTCCTGGATGAGCTGATATGGGTGGCGACTCCATCACTGATCTCGAAATTTGGGTTTCGACGTCTTTAAATTAATAAAACGGGATCTTCTAAAATGTATAACCATTTTCTGAAAACTCACTTTCTAAATGATATTTTCTATGAAAGGGATTTTCAATCATGTCAAATGGTTTTCTTAAACAAAATCATCAAACCCATTTTTTATCAAAACAAATTCCACACCTATCAAAACCTCTCCGGTTCGCGTCACCACATCCGCTGAAACATTGTCTGCTTATAGTGGCAACTCTGCTGAGGATGAAATGTTTCTTAAAATGTTTTTTTTTTAACTTAAGGAACGTAGGCAACTACTGAAATATAACCTCGCTTGTAGTCATTCATTAGTTCATAGTACCATATTTTACTCACAACCGCATAACATGACATTTTCTTCTTCTCAACCCCTCAAGCTCACTGATTAGCCCCATTTATTTCAGAAGGTGACCTACCTCTACCGCCAGGATTGGAGGCACCTGACGGGGTAAACTACTCATAGCACCATATGAACCTCACATGTTCTATGATGAGGAGTGTATATTGGCTATGGGAACCGGTACGACCCTTGGTTTGACTTTGGCCCATATGTAATGACCTAGTAATTTCCCTTAGGATTACCAAAACATAAATATGAAATTGGACATTGAGAGTACACCTTTAGTATCCCCGGTTGGTATAAAAGAGACCCAATACCTAGGAAGAATGCGTGCCAATCGAAAGGAGGAATAAGGCTGGAAGGAGAAAGACACCAGGTACGTTTCCTCTTTCTTTTCTCACCGTGCTCCATATCGCGAGACCAAACTCGAACCGGGCACAATAGCCTAACCATGAGTCGACTTTGATCCCGTGAGGGGCAGTCTGTAATTATGGGTTTTCCCGACCTTTGTGATGAAAATCCAATGTTACCTGTTAGACAGATGAATGGGAGGTGGATATGAAAATGAGTGGTATGACGCCTGGAATGTTCTCAAATGCTCAAAAAAATAGAACAGTCCTTGATCCGAATCCCTAAGAAAGGTCCTTCGAATGATTACAGAGTTTAGATGTGAGTGTAGGATTTAGGAAAAGCCACGATAGCTCTGGTTAGAGCATCACACTGATAAGGTCGTTTTTTGACCTTATCTTTTAGGCAATTTCGTGGTTTGAACGGCAATTTTTAGAGTCCTTTGTGTGAATGCTTGTTTGGTTTTTGCGTATTTTGTGATTTTTATGTTTTGGATATATTTTCATAACTTTTAGTATTTTTCGTGTTTTTTAGGGGTGTTTTTGTAATTTTGGATAATATGTCATTTTTGTGGTCCATGGCTTTGGTGTGGTTATGTTTCTTTATGGTTTGTTTTGGACAGGCATTATGACCCGGACCGAAAGTTGGAGCGACGGCGGCAAAGAAGAGTTTGAAGTGCTGAAAAGCAAGGTGGCACGGCGTGCCGCAATGAGGGCACGATGTGCCATTCCAGCGTGCCAAGGGATGGATCCAGTGGATCGGCATGAAATCGTGCTACCCTACCAGCGCGGTGTGCCAACCCCAAATCTACACAGCACGCTTGCCACCTCCATCAGCACGGCGTGCCGAGCTCCGGAATTCTGCTGTTGCCCTACTTTCATCTTTTCTGTTTTGTGGTTTTAACCTAGCCGTATAAATAGGTTATTTTCTAAGTTTTAAGGATCTTTTCCCAGACTTTTAGAGTGTAAAGCATAAACTTGTAGCTAGGTTTTTGGCTTGAACTATTTGTTTTCTTTGAGTTTTGAACCATCAATTGGTAGAAGTCTTACATTGAACCTTCCCCTTTTGCGACGTTCTTAGTTCCGGCTTGAGTTCGTCTATAGAGGTACACCCCAAGCATCTTCACACCGTCGGAATCCGGTTAATCGGGCCAAAAGGGCATAAGTTTTTCTTCTCTCTTTTGTAATTCGATTAAGTTAGTTTTTGATTCCGTAATTGATTATGTTTGGTTTTAAACATTGAATTCTTATCATCTTTCTTGATTAATACAATTGATTGCAATTTAATTTCAATTTTTACACCTTTTCTTTATGCAATTCCTTTAATGATAATCTAGTCTCATAAGATCTTAATTTATTAAGTTCATATTTGTGGCATTACCTAGATTGATGCCTAGGAAACCATTAGTATTGACGACACTGTGGAACTTACGTGCCCCTATTTTCTGAGCTTTAGAATTAGACCGCCTCTAAACAAGCGAAACCGGCTAAGGACCTAAAAGATCTAGATATACTAGGTTGAATTATCGAAAGAACATAATTAAGGGTTAATTGTTGAGTTAAATTCATCTATTGTAATTAATTGATAAAGCCATCACCACTAGCATTCATAGGTCGGTAAACCGCCAATTGATAACCCAAATTCAAAAGCAAAGTAAGCTGGGATAGATCAACCAGGAGTAGGATAATTTAGTTGTTAGCATAATCAAACCTAAAATTAAGTTCCGCCTAGGACACGCAAGGAACCCGAGTAGTTTAGTGTTTGCAGAATATTTTTCTCTATGGGATCGATACCTGGACCAACCAGAATTATTACTTGTCAACGATAGGTACACTGCCTTAGTTGTGCGATTCTAGGTTTAGTTTCACTACTTCGCCTAGGATCCACCAAGTTTTTGGCGCTATTGCCGGGGAAATTTATTTTTCTTGCATCATTGAACCAAAGGTCTATTTGCTGATCTAGGTACTGTTTATGTGCATATAGTTAGATAATTTTTCTTTTCTGTGTATATTTGTTGCAAATTTTTTATTTATTTATTTTTATTTCTTTTTCTGTGTGTGTGTGTGTGCTTTCTAGCTTATGCGAACGCGTTCTCAGCACCCTGAGCTTTTACCTTATAACCCTGAAATTGAACATTTTTGTAGCAGGAACCGTAGAGCACAACAAGAGCGAATTGTCCAAATGGATCATCAGCAACATGAGGAAGAAGAGAGACAGCTTCTGGAAAGAGCTGAGTAAGAGCGACTCCGGCGAGAGCGGGAGGAGTTTGATAGAAGAAGGGGTGGTGATAGAGACAACATGGTTATGACTGACCTAATGGCTCCACATCGACCCCGGAATAGATCCGGAGTGGTTCTCCCAGCCATCACTGCTAACCACTTTGAGTTGAAGTCCAGTATGATCAATTTGATCCAAAAGTCCAAATCGGTGGGGTGCCCCAAGATGCAGTGCAGTTAAAGTTGTTTCCCTTCTCATTATACGAGGGAGCAATGGAATGGTACAAGTCCTTAAGGCCCGGGTCAGTGACTTCATGGGATCAATTGGAAGAACAATTCTTAGCATATTACTTCCCACCATCAAAGAAGGTTCAGTTAAGGAACGAGATTATGGGATTCCGGCAATTTGGGACTTAGACTCTCAATGAAGCATGGCAAAGGTTTCAACAGTTGTTGCGGAACTGTCCCCACCATGACATGCCGCGATTCACTCAGGTAAGCACGTTTTATCATGGTTTGACACCAGCTAACCGTGCCATTATTGATTCTTCTGCAGGTGGAGACATTTTCAACAAGACTGCTACGCAAGCCGAGGAGTTGATTGCGAAGCTGGCTAGGAAGAGTACCTTATGGCAGTGGGACATGCCAACAAGGAATGAGGTTCGGGCTGCGGATTTGGGACGCCAAGATGCAGCTATGGACCATGTGAACAAGAAGCTGGACCTGTTGATGTCCCGCCTAAATTTAAATGGGCCACAATACCAGCCGGTGTTGTGTGTATCATGTGGAGTGGAGCATCCTAGACAAGAATGTGCATTGGGCGAT
Source organism: Euphorbia tirucalli (assembly GCA_039660915.1). Classification (NCBI taxonomy): domain Eukaryota; kingdom Viridiplantae; phylum Streptophyta; class Magnoliopsida; order Malpighiales; family Euphorbiaceae; genus Euphorbia; species Euphorbia tirucalli. The sequence continues at coordinate 53,182,793 of CM077639.1, read as the reverse complement.
CCATTCGCTCAACCGTCCGAGAATGTAAGTTTTGTGGGAGGAAACCAAAGGTACAACAACTCTAACTCTTACCCACAGAATTTCAACAATAATAACAATTACGGAAGAAGGTATCAACACCCGAACATGTCTTATGGTAATAACCAAAATGTGTTGAGACCTCCTTCCGGATTCCATTATGAGCACCCTGAGCAGGGGTTAGGTAAGGCCCCATTTATTCCTAATGATCAATCCTCTCAGCAACCTCAATAGTCTAAGCAAAATGAGACGGTTTTGGCTTTATTAAAAGACATCTCGTCTCGGCTTGCTGATAATGAGGCATACTGTAGGGATTTGGGTAAGCAGGTGGCTCCAATGAGCAGGGAGAGGCAGGAAAGACCTCAAGGAGCACTCCCGAGTAGAACTGAACAAAACCCTAAGGGCAATCAACGGGAGACAGCTCAAGCTATAACCCTGCGAAGTGGTAGGCAAGTGGAGGACCGAGTGCAAAACGCTGATATTCCATCCCAACCTACTGAGGTAAGTGAAGAGTCGGGTGAGGTAAGCAACCCCGACTCGATTTCTGAACCCAAACCTAGCACTAATGAAAAAGGGAAAATTCCTGACCCAGTGAGAGCCTATGTGCCTAAACTTCCTTATCCTCAGAGGGAGAAGAAAGATAAACTAGAGCAGAAATATTCCAAATTTCTGGAAATTTTTAAGAAGTTAGAATTTAATATGCCATTGATTGAAGCTCTCCAAGAGATGCCTTCTTATGCTAAATTCTTTAAAGAACTTCTGGCAGGGAAAAGAAAGCTAGGCGAGGACGAAGTGGTGGTTTTAACAGAGGAATGTTCGGTAATTATCACTAACAAACTTCCACCCAAGCTCAAAGATAAGGGCAGTTTTACTATCCCATGCTGGATAGGGAACTTGGAGATTGCCAATGCCCTATGTGACTTAGGTGCAAGTATCAATTTGATGCCTCTATCGTTTTTTAGGAGACTCGGACTGGGAAACCTAAAGCCGACCAATATGACCCTCCAAATGGTGGATAGATCTCTCACAAGGCCAAAGGGGGTGGTCGATGACATGTTAGTAAAGGTGGACAAGTTTATCTTCCCCGCGGACTTCGTGGTAATGGATATGGAGGAAGATAGCTCGGTGCCCCTTTTGCTTGGAAGGCCATTTCTCGCAACCGGTAGGACTTTGATAGATGTCCAGGAAGGTAAGATTATTCTTAGGTTGCACAACGAGGAGGTAAGTTTCAACGTCTATAACTCAATGAAATATCCATTAGATGTTGAAAACTGTAATTTTATGGACTCCTTTTGCCCTATTGATGCTTATGTGATAGAAAAGAGTTTCAATCAAGGGGAGTTGGAGCTCTTGTATAACTTCTGATTGAAACTATATCCGGGCAAATTGAGAAGTCGGTGGACGGGGCCGTTTACCATGCATAAGGTCTATCCCTCCGGGATGGTGGAAATTGAAACCCCGGAGGCAATTCAACAAGTAAACGGGCATCGGTTGAAGCCCTACGTCAGCAGAGGAATGAAGGAGGAGAAGCACATCTTACTCCTTCGTGATGTGTAATGCGAAATCGTGGACGTAGAAGTCGAGCTATTCCGACTATAAACAAAGCAACGAGGTACGTGTACTTCCCTTGTACATTAATGTTTTTGTGTTAATATGTTTTTGTGTGTAGAAATAGGTAACTAAGCAAGTTAATCAAAAGTCTTGATCAAAATGTGGAAAAAAAGTAAAGGTTGGCAGGATTCAGGATGGCACGTCGTGCTACCATGGGCACGTCGTGCCAAGGTGAGAATGGGCTAGCACGTCACGTGCCAGTGTGGCACACAATCGTGCCAGGCCGCTGTTCTGAAATCACGTGTAAGAGCAACTCAGCATGCCGTGCTACAATTCTGCACGTAGTGCCAAAGTAAGGGTTATCAAGGTGGCACGACGTGCCAAAACAGCACGCCAACGTGCCGTCGTGCTGTTCCGGAAGAGGATTGTGGTCGAGAAAGCAGCACGTTGTGCCAATTGTAGGGTCTTCAAGACAACACGACGTGCCAACGCAGCACGCCAACGTGCCGTCGTGCTATTTCAAAAGTGAAGTGTTGCAAGAGCGAGCCGCACGCCGTGCCAAAATGTAGCACGCATTGCCATTTATGGAGTTTTCAAGACAGCACGCCGTCGTGCCCCCACGCTGTTTCCAGTTAAGTTTCAATGCTCTGCTCAGCACGTCGTGCTGTTTGTTTGGCACGGCGTGCCGAGCATTTAAATTTTGCAATTTTAGGTCAAATTCGCCCGCCTATATAAAGCACTCTCCTATTTCTCTCTTTGTAACCGCCCCACCACTTCCACTTCTTCTTCTTCTTCTTCTTCTACTCCTTTCTCACTTTTTCTCTCTCCACTTTCTCTCTCTAGAACCAACCCTCACCTTCTCCCTTTCTACCCTCATTCTTCCTTCCCTTTTCATTTTCTTCCTTTCAACTTCTCTTCAACTCTTATTTTGACCTAGGATTTTATTTTACATCATTCTCCTTGCAACCAGGTATGAATTCGTGCTGTGATTTTCCTTTATTCTTTTTATTGCTTTTTCTTTTTCTCACTTTGATTTTGGTTGATTTACTGCTTAATAGGGTGATTGTACTGCATTTTTTTTCTTTTTTGTTCATATTCAGTGGTTTGTATTTTTGAAAGTAGGGTTTCTTTGGCTTTGATTTCTTTTGTTTTTGATTTTTGTTGTGTTTTTATGGTTGTGCAATAGTAAGATGAAGAAGAAGACTGTAGCTAATCGGAGACACGGTTCTTCACGATGGCCCATAGACCCATCACCAGAACCGGTGCCAAGTGAAGAATTACCTCCCGAACAGCAGATGGCCCCTTTAACTAGCCTCTCCAGGAAGTATAAATGCCCATTCCCTCTCCTCTCTGATGATGAAGGTAAACGATACAAAACTCTGTTTCCATTAGAGAGTACCCCCTTTCGAACCTTCGATTGGGAATTTTTGTTTGTGCAAGATAGGTCAGAGGCTGTATGTGCTAAATTAACTAATCTAGGATGGTATGAGTTTGTGAAGTCTAATCCACCTGTCTTTAGGGAGTTGAACCTAGAATTCTACTCCACTTTAAGCTTCAAAACAAACCCTGATACCGGCCTTAGGACCATGACCTTCTGCCTATTTGGTGCTGAACACTCTTTAGATATTGAGGGCCTTAAGGCTTGCATAGGAATTGAAGGGAATAGTTACAAATGGCCAGAGAATATGGATGCCAAGAAATTTTGGCGTATGGTAGGTCAAGGGGTATACCAACCTAGGTTTGCTAAAACTTCCCAAATACATGACCCTATCATGCAATTAATCCACAAATTTATGTGTTTTAATTTTTCGGGCAAAACTGAAAGCAACCGAGTCAATGAATTTTAACTTTTAATAATGTGGCATGTGCATAATGATGTGAAGGTGCACATGGGCTTCTTCGTCATGGAAGCCCTATACAACCACCATAACAGATCTAAGTCAGAACTAGGGTTAGGACATATTGTAACTTGTATTGCGTGCTTCTTTCGTAGTAATACTTGTTATAAGAATCTCGATAGCATCCTTCCCAAGAAGCTTTCGAGGGGAATTTTGTCTTGCTCCCATATTGTGGCAGCTGCAGGTACTTCAAGTGCGGGAGGTTCGAGTAGGGGTAAGGATCCTATGGACGTAGATGATGAGGACGAGGGTGAGGAAGAAGAGGATAACGAGGAGGATGAGGAGAATGTTTCGGTGGGCCTGGATTTTATGAGGCGGATCGAAGGGCGGTTGGATGGTATAATTGAACAACTGGAAGGCTTAACCGTCCATCAGCTTATGCTTGAGGAGCGGATGAACGAGCGCCTTGATAGGCAAGCAGCTCAGCTCTCCAATGTCGAGGCGTTCGCCTCTCGTTTTTGTGCTGCCCAAGGGTGGCCGTACCCGCCGCCACCACCAGCCCTTGATATGTGAGGTAACCCTTTTCCTTTCCCGCTTTATTTTGCTCCTTCTTCCATTGCACTTTTGGAAGTAAGTGCAATCTAAGTGTGGGGTGGGTAAAGGGATTTCTCCCTTTCTTTTGCTTCTTTTTACATTGCACTTTTTGGTTGTTTTATTTCGTATGTTTGTTTGTGTTTTTGCGTATTTGGATGTTTTGCGTTGGTATTTGGTTAGATTTAGGCTTTAGTTTTTAATGCATGTAGACTTGGTTTTGGTTTTTCTTTTTTTTTGGTATGATAGTGTTTTTTAGGTTGTTTATGTGTCAATTGCCGTTTGAATAACATTGCTTAATCCACCCTCGAAACTAAGTCTCTGTGCTTGGATTGGTAGCAATTGGCTAGGGACACTGGGAGTTAATTGCAAGTCATTAGCTTGTTTGTGCGTGATTTGTGATTCTTGATGGTAACCATTGGTTAGATTTGTCATTAAGGTTGCATTAGGGAATTAACCCTCTACCTCTACTTTCATGATCGAACTAGGATTACGCCTTGGAACATTGGTTGAGTCACACGACCTAGCATACAACCCCTAGTACATTTGTGAGAATTTGGGCTTTTGGAACCATTTCACATCGGTTCTATTTCTTTGTGAGGGTAAAAACAATCGTGGCACACTAGATCATAGAACTCGGTGTCGTTTTGCACTTGGCATCGAGAGCTTAATATGTGGAGACCCTTAGGATTAACCCCTTGACTTAAATGAGCCTAACCCTAACTACTATTTTATCCCTTAGATCACCCAAAGCCACTAAATTAACCTTTTTGACTTAAAAAACCTTCACCAAGCCAAATCTATCATCCTAACTTTTTACCATTAACTTTGATTTTCCTTTCTTACCCTCCACTCCTAAATCAAGTAATTGGCTAAGTTGGTCATTCATTTTGGGGTCAATCACCATTTGCATTTCAACTCTTTCACATCTAGTCCTATGGAAAAATTGTGTTAAAAAAAAAATCCAAATAGAGTCAATGTGTATGTTCGGCTTCTTTTCTTAAAATTCGGAGTTTGTAGAAGCATGTCTTGTTTGTCCAGTTCTCATCTTTAAGCCGGTATATGTGTTCCATTTTCAGATCAATTGTTTGAATAAAGGATTAGGGCGATCATCTAATTGCCTTGACCCGTGTCTTATCATTTTTTTTTTTCTTTTCTTTCTTTTCCCGTTGGGTTGTGCTTTGGCCGTTGGTTGTGGATAAGGCCTTCTCATTGTTAGTAGCATTTCTTGATTTAATTTCAAAAAAAAAAAAAAGAAAAAAAAAATATAGCAAATCAAGCACTCTTAGGACTAGTTTTGAGTTGAAAATTGCATGACCCGTCTTTAGTACTTAGTCAATTTGCATGTATCACTTGATTTGTAGGAGTTGTATACCTAAAATTTCCCTTTTATCAAACCTACCCTAAGCCGTAACATTACAAGCCCCAGGTTCTCTGATTTTGCTCCTTGACCAATGACTTCACCGGGATTGCCATTAGTTCGCTATGTGATGTGTGCCATTGTTTGTTTTTGTGTGCTCATCCGCCTTGCCTTGAACTTGAGCGTTAGAGTGACATCTTATGAGGTTCTTTGTGGTCTTATAAACTCTGTTTGTTCCTCGCCCTTTGACTAGCTAAATTTTGTTGGGTTCTGGTATTGAGTGGTTTTGAACCTGGGGTGCCTAGTGTCATTTCGAAAGTGATGCTTCACCTTCTTGAGTTTATGAATTTCGTACGGTTAAACCCTTAGTTGGATTTACAAGTAAAAGCGAGCAAGTTTACTCCTCTGTCTTTAGTTTATTTGCTTGAGGACAAGCAAGACTTTAAGTGTGGGTGGTTGATAAGGTCGGTTTTTGACCTTATCTTTTAGGCAATTTCGTGGTTTGAACGGCAATTTTTAGAGTCCTTTGTGTGAATGCTTGTTTGGTTTTTGCGTATTTTGTGATTTTTATGTTTTGGATAGATTTTCATAACTTTTAGTATTTTTCGTGTTTTTTAGGGGTGTTTTTGTAATTTTGGATAATATGTCATTTTTGTGGTCCGTGGCTTTGGTGCGGTTATGTTTCTTTATGTTTGTTTTGGACAGGCATTATGACCCGGACCGAAAGTTGGAGCGACGGCGGCAAAGAAGAGTTTGAAGTGCTGAAAAGCAAGGTGGCACGACGTGCCGCAATGAGGGCACGGCGTGCCATTCCATCGTGCCAAGGGATGGATCCAGTGGATCGACACGAAATTGTGCTACCTCTACTAGCGCGGCGTGCCAACCCCAAATCTGCACAGCACAGCGTGCCACCTCCACCAGCACGGCGTGCCGAGCTCCGGAATTCTGCTGTTGCCTTACTTTCATCTTTTCTGTTTCGTGGTTTTAATCTAGCCGTATAAATAGGTTATTTTCTAAGTTTTAAGGATCTTTTCCTAGACTTTTAGAGTGTAAAGCATAAACTTGTAGCTAGGTTTTTGGCTTGAACTATTTGTTTTCTTTGAGTTTTGAACCATCAATTGGTAGAAGTCTTACATTGAACCTTCCCCTTTTGCGACGTTCTTAGTTCCGGCTTGAGTTCGTCTATAGAGGTACATCCCAAGCATCTTCACGCCGTCGGAATCCGGTTAATCGGGCCAAAAGGGCATAAGTTTTTCTTCTCTCTTTTGTAATTCGATTAAGTTAGTTTTTGATTCCGCAATTGATTATGTTTGGTTGTAAACATTGAATTCTTATCATCTTTCTTGATTAATACAATTGATTGCAATTTAATTTCAATTTTTACACCTTTTCTTTATGCAATTCCTTTAATGATAATCTAGTCTCATAAGATATTAATTTATTAAGTTCATATTTGTGGCATTACCTAGATTGACGCCTAGGAAACCATTAGTATTGACGACACTGTGGAACTTACGTGTCCCTATTTTCTGAGCTTTAGAATTAGACCGTCTCTAAACAAGGGAAACCGGCTAAGGCCCTAAAAGATCTAGATACGCTAGGTTGAATTATCGAAGGAACATAATTAAGGGTTAATTGTTGAGTTAAATTCATCTATTGTAATTAATTGATAAAGCCATCACCACTAGCATTCATAGGTCGGTAAACCGCCAATTGATAACCCGAATTCAAGAGCAAAGTAAGCTGGGATAGATCAACTAGGAGTAGGATAATTTAGTTGTTAGCATAATCAAACCTAAAATTAAGTTCCGCTTAGGACACGTAAGGAACCCGAGTAGTTTAGTGTTTGCAGAATATTTTTCTCTGTGGGATCGATACCTGGACCAACCAGAATTATTACTTGTCAACGATAGGTACACTGCCTTAGTTGTGCGATTCTAGGTTTAGTTTCACTACTTCGCCTAGGATCCACCACACACCTATAGTTTAGAGTAGCACGACTATAACCTTAAAGCCGTACGGCTCTATCAGTTGACCAGGTTAATTCCTAAATAAATCAATCTTCTCTTTGACCAGCGGGATTAATGCCATAATGAAGGGGATTAAGGCAGGAAATGCCTAGAGTTTTACACCAGAAACAAAAAGAACAAAGAAAGATCAATTAAAAAAAAGGGAAGAATTCTAAAGAGAAAAATGGAGAGTTTGGAGAGAGAAAAGGGGAAAAATTAAGAAAAATCAAAGGAAAGTATAAGGAATATAGAGAAAACACTCGAAAACACATGGAATGAGAGTTTCTAGGCGTTTCTCATTCGTTTGGATTGATTTCAAGTTTACTCGGATAGGTTCGAGGCCCGTGTTCGAAATTTCGAGACGTTCGTGGGATTTTAAGCGCATTCCGATCTTCAAATCCATTTCCCATCGTCAAATACGCAGGAAAACAAAAAAGTAAACTCTGAAAGGCCTTAAACTCATAATTGATTGCTCTGTGGTGTGTATTTTTATGTTTAAACGAAAACCCAAAAACTGTCTGTAAGACTATAGCTGTGTGACTCTAACTAGAGCCCAGAGGCTATAGTTCCTTTGAACAGAGCCGAGCGGCTGTACATCTATAGCCGCACGGCTGTGTTCTTTTGGGCAGAAACTCGAAATGCCCTAAAAGGATCGAATACAGTCAGTTTCCCATTTTAATTATTCTATTATGAATGATTTCGGTCAAATCACATCCGTTATATTCAAAATTATGGTTTTCGGATTTCTGATAATGTTGATGTGAGATTTAGTTTTTCAGTGATTTTGATTTTCAAAATCTGGAGTTGTTTAATCCAAATCAGATTCCCGGTTCAGCTTTACCAAACCTCCAGAATTCTAAAATCTTTGGAAATCATAAAAAAACGAGTCAAAACAGAGATTTACGAAAGCAAAGAAAACCAATTCTGGTTCTGTACACTACAGTCGTATGGCTATAGTGGCTATAGCTGCATACTTATAGTTGCTGAGGCAGAATTTCGGGGATGACTCCTATGGAAGTCATCGCATGATGCTGTCTCCAGATTCAAATTCAAAATTGGTTTTTACGTGTTTACTTACAGCTTTATACCTTAGATGAATGTTGAAATTAGGAACCCTCACGAATAGAACCCCGAGTTTCGGGATAACTGACTCACTAAAATGGAGTAATTTGTATGTAATTGAGCCAAATTGTTTTCCAAAATCATTTTCCAACACAAAAACCAGTATGGCATTTGTATGCACGGGCTTTCCCGACCTCTATAATGAGAATTCCTGTGTTACCTGTCGAACGGACAGTCTCGAACCGAACTAGAAAACGACGGAATATTGCTTGGAGTTCCTTAAATGTCCTAAAAACCAAGCTATCCGTGATCCGAAATCCCCGAAAAGGTCTCCCGAGTGATTTCTAGGGTTTAGGGTGCGCGTCGGATTTTTGAAATTTTGCCCTGGCTCTTGTTAGAGCCGCACGGCTCTAGTGGGCAAGACAAGTTGCCCTACAAAGCAGAGCAACTTGTCTCACCAGAAGTAAGATGTGGGCAAAATCAGAAAGTCAGGCGGCCATTTAATGTTTGAGATGATATGTGAGAGGAGAGTATAAAAAGAAAGTCAAATCAGAAAAGAGAGGGGAGGGGGTTAGTAGTCTTGAGCAGAGAAAAACTTTGAAAGAAAAAAGAAGCAGAGAAAGAGAGAAAGGTGATCGTGAACTTGAGGATTCACAAACACAAAGAGTAAAGCATAAAATCAATCTTAAAACATAAAACACAAGTTCTACAACCTTTGCATATTGGTTTGGAGACCATTTCGGGTTAGTTTTGGCTTATTTCGGATTGTTGCAGTTTTCGGCCGATTGAACTTCCAGACAAACTCCAAAGCTTCTAATCCATTTCTTGACATTCAAAGCATCAAAACAACATCAAGGCAAACCCTGAGAGGCCTTAAACCTGTTTGCATTATCTTTTCTGTGTGTTTTCTTCATTTTTGCAACTTTCAGAAATCGGATTGCCCGAATAAAGCCGGGTGGCTGTGTTCTTCATGAACACAGCCGTGCAATTCATCCTGATTAGCCGAAAACAGTCTGTTTTCCATTTTATGCATTCTGTTGTGATCATTTTTGGCCCAAATCCATCCGTATGTTATAAAATTTTGGTTTTTGAATTTCTGTATGTACGGATATTAGGGTTTTCGGTTTTCTCGGGATTTTATTTTATGAGTTTGGGGTTATTCTATCCGAATCAGATCCATAGTTCAACATTAACGGACCCCCAAACCCTGTAAAATCCTGGGAAAATATTGAAAATGAACAAAATAGTATTTTTCACAAATGTTTTTGGTGTGTGTTATCGTGTTTTGGACCCTAGATGGATTGTGTATTTAGGAACCCGCACGAACGGAACCCTGGATTCCGGGATAACAGACCCACAAAAATAGAAATCTGCATGTAACCGAGCCAAATGTTTTCCAAAAATTGATTTTCCAGCACAAAAATTACAGGGTGTTTCAAAACCTTTTTCCAGGTCTAACCGGTCCGACCAGTCGGGTCGTCCCGGTTACCCCCTAAATGCATGCCCCTGTTTCCTAAATTTCCAATTTTATCCTAATTTGAGTCCTATTTGTGTGTGCAATATAACTGTGCTAACCAATTTGTTTCGCAGCATTTATTTTCTATTTTTATCATTTTTATTGTAATTAATAGATTATTATCTTGTAATTGGTTGTAATTTTTTAGATCCTCGTGTACTTAGGTGATTGTAAAGTGAGGACGAGAGTTTTTATCTTTTATTCGATTGGGTTGTATAATCGGCCTCTATTATTTTCTTGTATAATTTTGGATGTATACTTTATTTTTCTGCAATTTATTTTATGTATTTTGCTTTAGCATCGGTTGATTAAAATAAACACAAATTGGGGTTAGAGAAAGATAATAAAGCGAATTAAATGTGGTAATATAGATTGTAAAGTGAAAGAAAGCTAGAGGTTAAAGTAAGTCACTTGCCTGAACCCTAAATCTCTGGATTAAGTACGGTAGTCTACCCTCGGTAGGGAGCTGTACCGGAATTCTCGGATGAGCTGATCCGGGTGGCGATTCTGTCACTGATCTCGGGATTTAAGTTTCGAGCTCTTTAAGTTAAAACGGGAAAATGTTTTCTATAAAGGAATTTTCAAATTAAATCAATGGTTTTTTCTAACTCAAGAAAAACAAAACCCGTTTTCCAAATCCAAAAACAAAACAAAAATGTTTTCCCGTTTTCCTCCAAAAAGGTCGTCCACTCACAACATTTCTAAAACAGTTTTCCAGTTATAATTGAGTAAGTCGCTCAAACTCTTCGGTTACCCCCTAAACGTATGCCCCGCTTCTTTAAATTCACTGTTCTGTCTTGTTGTGAGTCCTATATGTGTTTATGATATAATTGTGCTAACCGTCTATTTTGAAGCTTTTATTTTTCATTTTATTATTTTGGATGTATTTAATAGATCAAATCGTGTATTCTAGGCAATTGTACTTTTTATAGATTTTCATGTATCTAGGAGGTTGTAAGTGATGGGTCCTAGGCGTAGTAGTAAAACTAAACCTAGAAACGCACAACTAAGGCAGTGTACCTATCGTTGACAAGTAATAATTCTGGTTGGTCCAGGTATCGATCCCACAGAGAAAAGAATATTCTGCAAAAACTAAACTACTCGGGTTCCTTGCGTGTCCTAGGCGGAACGTAGTTTGGGTTGATTATGTTAACAACTAAACTATCCTACTCCTAGTTGATCTATTCCAGCTTACTTTGCACTTGAGTTTTGTGTTATCAATTGGCGGTTTACCGACCTATGAATGCTAACGGGGATGGCTTTATCAATTAACTACAAAAGATGAATTTAATTCAACAATTAACCCTTAATTATGCTCTTTCGATAATACAACCTAGCGTATCTAGATCTTTTAGGTCCTTAGCCGGTTTTCCTTCTTTAGAGGCGGTCTAATTCTAAAGCTCAGAAAATAGGGGTACGTAAGTTCCACAGTGTCGTCAATACTAATGGTTTCCTAGGCGTCAATCTAGGTAATGCCACAAATATGAACTTAATAAATTAAGATCTTATGAGACTAGATATTCATTAAAGGAATTGCATAAAGAAAAGGAATAAAAATTGAAATTAACTTGCAATCAATTGTATTAATCAAGAAAGATGAAACGAATTCAATGTTTACAACCAAACACAATCAAATTGCGGAATCAAAACTAACTTAATCAAATTACAAAAGAGAAGAAGAAAAACTTATGCCCTTTTGGTCCGATTAACCGGATTCCGATGGTGTGAAGATGCTTGGGGTGTACCTCTATAGACGAACTCAAGCCGGAACTAGGAACGTCGCAAAAGGGGAAGATTCTATGTAAAACTACAACCAATCGATGGTTCAAACTCAAAGAAATCAAATAGTTCAAGCTCAAAACCTCACTAAAAGTTTCTGCTCTCACTCAAAAAGACTGGAAAAAGATCCTTCAAACATAGAAAATAACCTATTTATACGGCTAGGTTAAAACCAGGAAAAAAAAAGAGATGAAAGTAGGGCAATAGCAGGTTTCGGGGCTCGGCACGCCGTGCTAGTGGAGTTGGCACGCCGTGCTGTGCAGAACTGAAGGTGGCACGCCGTGCTGCTGGAGTTGGCACGCCGTGCCGTGTGATTTTAGGGTTGGCACGCCACGCTGATCTGAGTGGCACGTTTTCGTGCCACTCCACTGGACTGCTTAACCAGGCACGCCGGGTTGGCACGCCGTGCCACCTTGATTTTCAGCACTTCGAACTCTTCTTCGCCGTCGATGCTCCAACTTCCGGTCTGGGTCATAATACCTGTCCAAAACAAGCACAAAGAAACATAACGGCACCAACGCTACGGACCATAAAAACAACAAATTAACAAAAATTACAAAAACAACCGTAGAAAACACGAAAAGTACTAAAAGTTATAAAAATCTATCCAAAACATAAAAATCACAAAATATTCAAAAACCACACAAACATTCACACAAAAGACTCTAAAAATTGCCGTTCAAACCACGAAATTACCTAAAAGATAAGGTCAAAAACCGACCTTATCAGTAAGGTGAGGGTGAAAGTTTTTATCTTTTTAGTTGTAATAAGTGGCCCTTATTCTTTTTTTTTTGGTTTGGATGTATGGTTTACTTTTTCGCACTTTAATTTTATGCCATTTATTTGTGTCATCTGAATGAGCATCAGCTAATATTAAAAGATAAAATGGGTAGAGAATAAGTGAATATAATATGGTGGTATGAACTATTAAATGAAAACAAGCTTGAGGTTGAATAGGTAAGTTGCTGGAACCCTAAATCTTTGGATCAGGTATGGCACTCTACACTTACGGGGGATCTGTACCGAAATTTCCCGGATGAGCTGATCCGGGTGGCGACTGTTGGTGTGCCCTAGTTCTTAGGGCATTGAATTCTTGTATTTTGTATTATACATTAAGACTCATTGTATGAATACATTATTTGTGTCACATTAATAAAGGCAATTAATCTATTTCATTTATATCTTGTACTATAATATGAGTAGAGTATCCATTGATTGATAATCATAAAACCTATCCCAGGTCTGTTCTAATCATGGGAATAAATAAAACAACAGACTTGTATATTCGATGACTGTATGGCAGTTCTTAACTAGCCATAGTACTTGTATAGTCAGTTATGAATATAGGTACATGTCGTTGACATGGAACTGGATCGATCCGCACAAGAAAGCCACATGGTTGTCGCGTCATAGGTCTTTCTTGAGTAGGTCTCTTTTGTCCTCAGACCAGATTTCATTATAATATCAATATGGAATCCGATTCACTTTGACATACGCCTAATAGGTCTGTAAAAGGATGCTAAATACGGGTATGATTGGGTGGACCGGTGAACATGTTGATATTGATGATGAAGTGATGGAATTACCACTCGGGTAACGCCGAGATGATATCATTGGCCACTTGATGAGTGGGACTGATAAGTGTATGGCCATACCTAAGTAAGTCGGTGCTTATTTGATTAATCAGTCAACTCATGATCAAGAAATATAATAAAAAATAGAAAAGGATGACGGACACCATGCCTCTTGTTTATTCATATCGATATCGTTAGGCAAGCGACTATGAGATTACTACCGGGTGAGTGTCTTCTAAAGACTGCTGCATCTCTGTCTTAATTGGGGGCTGAAATGGTTTGCTAGAACCCACTTACAGTCTGTGGGCCTTGCGCCTACTGCCAACATAAAGATAGACCTATAGGATCATGCATATAGATCAACTGAACCGGAACTTATAGAAATTGTACATGTAATGTACATTGGAAAGAATGTGTTATTTAATTAGTTGACATTCGGTGTCAAGGTAATTAATTAACATTGGGTTAAATTTAATTTAATTAATAAGTTTACATAATGTAATTACTTAATTTATCAATTAATTGAATTACATAAAGTAAACAATTAATTAAATAATTTTCCTAAGTAGGAAAATTAAATACATATGTTGTATTTACTTAAGTGTGATTTAATTTTATTTAGAGATAATTAAATTTAGCCAAATGGAATTAAATTACATAGTATATACCTTTTTAATTAAAGTTTATTTATGTAATTATAATTTTAGTGGGCTTGGGTTTAATTAACCTAATTAAAACCCAATTAGACCATGTGTCTATATAAGGGCACACTTAAGGAAGAAAAACAGGAAATTTCACCCCCTAAGAGCAGCCCCAAAACAACGAAAAATCCCAACATTAAACCTCCATTCCTTCGCATCTTCGGCTAGCATCGGTTCCCACTCAATAGTTGGTCGTGCACAGGACTTTGGAGATCGCAGTTTCAAGAAACGATTCTGCAGCAGTCTCTAGAAGAGACAAATCTGGTGAGTTAATCTCTCTTGATTCAATTTGGTTTTATTCTAATCAATGGTAATTGGACACGATAGGTGGATTCTAGGAAATTTTAAATGGTGGATTTTCCACTGCGCCACGTTATTTTTCCAATGATGAATCTCAACAGTGGTATCAGAGCCTAGGTTTTGTCCATTAGATTGATTAGAAACAGTTCTTGAAAGCGTTCTTGAAGAAAGAATGGGTTTCAAGTTTGTGATTTTAGGGTTTTTGTTTAATTGGTTTTGGTTTTGGATAAACCCTAGAATTTTGGATTGGGTTTTTTAATTATTTTTCCCCAATTGGTTTCCATCTAAAATTGTTGTTTTATTGATTGTTTAATTTTTTATGGATAATTTTATGATTTAATAAGTTTAAAAAAAAATATTATTGTTGGGCTGGATGGAATCGCAATTTGCGATTCCATCCAGTGGCAGCAGCTAGCTGTTGGCCGCAACAGGCTGCCACGTAGCGGCACCGCGCATGGGGTTTGGGTCCGGCTTTGTATTTTGCGGGTATTTTTTTTATCCCGGACCCTAATGCAAATTAAATTAATTTCTTTTTAAATTAATTTGTATTTAAATTGTTTATTTTATTGGCATGCATATTTAATTTAATTGTTTGCATATTAAATTGAATATGGACTTTGTGAAATTGACCCAATAAACTATGACACCGGTTAAAATTGGGAGGGATAAATTTTAAATTTGTGACAACCCAAATTCAAGTGGGAGCAAAATTGTTAATTTTGCATTATGGATGTTATCCATTGGGCCTTTATGGGCCTTAGTCACATTTGTTAAAATTGGCGATTTTGCCCTAAGTAACTCGGCTTAACATTTATATTTATAAAATGCTATGATCATGGATCATATTGGTATGCATGCCATGATCATGCATCATATTGGTATGTATGTGCACGACATGTACTTTGTTTGAAATGTGCCATTTTTTATTTATTTTAATTTGATGTAATTTTATAATAGATTTTATTTTAAATGAAATTATTGTAATTGCATCAAGTATGGAGGAAGGCCCAGATGGAGCAAGCCCATGGTGGGAGTCCAAGAAGGATTGCAGTCCGGCCCATGAAGAATTAGATAGGATGTCTAGTTTTTCATTAGGTTGTAATTAAAGGCCTATAGGATCTCATTTATCTTAAATTAAGTATGCTATTGCATTTGTCATATAATATGGATATATGGATCACCAAATTATTACCCGCTTTTATGCATGCTAAGCCTTATCACTTAATTTTAATCCGGTAATTAAAATATTGAGTCGTTTAAAAGTGCTTTCCACATTCACACCTCTTCCTCCCATTGATCCTGCAATGTGCTCCATGCCCTAGCTGGGTACATTGTAGTATTCTATGGGCCGTCGAGGGTTAGGATACTTGGTATGGTTAACATAGGAATGGTGGTTTAACTCAACGTGGGTAGCATTAGCTCAGAGCGGGCCCTAAGCACAGATGGTTAAAGTGTCAATAAGCCCATCAAACCAAGAGTCTTCATGGAAGGATTTGATAGGTTGTCCTACCAAACGAATCAATGGCTGGTTAGCGAGCCCTAGTTCGGCCAGTCATTGATAAGTTGTGGATCTTAGTCAAGTCAGCCAATTAACATCACCAATAAACAAATCAAAATCAGATTATTAATTAGAATTGGCTTAAAAATCCTTTATTTCTAACTCAAGCAATGATATCTTCCATGTAGATAATCCCATTTCACTTAAGTAATTTAAATGGCTGCAACAAACAACAACTTACTCTCACTTAGGTCACTCTTAGAGAAGGAGAAGCTTTTGAGGACTAACTTCCTGGACTGGGCTAGGAACTTACAAATAGTTCTTAGACAAGAGTCCAAGGAGTATGTACTGAATGCTCCTTTACCAACTGGCCCTCCCACAGGTCGGGGCGTCACCATGGCGATGGTGGAGCAGTATGACCGGCACGTAGGGATGACCGAGATGTCTCGTGCCTCATGCTAGGTACCATGGCTTCTGATCTTCAGAAGTAGTTCATGGATGAGCATGCTTATGAGATGATGGATCAGCTTAAAAAGATGTTCCAAGATCAGGCTCGTCAAGAACGTTACCTGACAATTAAGGCACTTTACACGACTATGATGGCAATTGGGACTTCTGTTAGCACTCATGTGCTAAAGTTGAAGGGGTATATTGATACACTTGCCTACCTTGGCTCGCCAGTTCTGCAGGACTTGGCAGCAGACATTATTCTCGGGTCACTTCCTAAGTCTTACAACCAGTTTATCATGAACTATCATATGAAAGGGTTGGATAAATTGGTTGTTGAGCTACATGGCATGCTCAAGCTTGCTGAGCAGTCTCTTAAGAAGACTCCTGAAGTATTGCTAGTGAACAAGGGCAATACGCCCATTGCTAAGTGAAAGGCCAAATCTAAGGCCAAGGCTAAGGCCCAAAAGGCCAAGGCTAAGGGCAAAAAGGTGGTGGCCCAACCTAAAGCAAGGGTTGCTTCTCCTGACGATGTCTGCCATGAGTGTCATGAGAAGGGGCACTGGAAGAGCTCATGTCCAAAGCTAAAGGAGCAACTGAAGGGCAAAACTGATGCTTCAGGTATTTATGTTGTTGAGATTAATCTGGCTATTTCTACATCTTAGGTCTTAGACACTGGATGTGGATCTCCCATTTGTTCAAATGTGCAGGGTCTAAGAAATAGGAGATTACTAGGATCTGGAGAAGTAGATCTTTGAGTCGGAAATGGTGGTTGAGTTCAGGCCATGGAGATCGGAGATTATTTCTTAGAGATGCCTAGTGGACTTGTTTTGGAACTAAGAAACTGTTATTTTGTACCTGCAATGGGCAGGAATATTATTTCTGTTTCTTTGTTGGATATTTCTAGTTTCGTATTTAATATTGGACATGGTAGAATTTCTATGCAATATGGCAATATTATTTATGGAACAGCATAATTGAAAATGGCTTATATATCCTTGATTTGAAACGTGAAAGTTCAATTTGTAACATAAATCTTAAAAGGATTAAACAAAATGAAATTAATCCTACTTACATCTGGCATTGTCGACTTGGCCATATAAGGCTTCACTCTAGTGGAGTGCTAGGGTCATTTGATATCCAGTCTTATGACACATGCAAATCTTATATGAGAGGTAAGATGACAAAGGTGCCTTTTAGCAAGACTGCTGAAAGGGCCTCAGAGCTATTGGAGCTAATACATTCGGATGTATGTGGCCCAATGAGCACTAGTGCTAGATCTGGTTTTCTGTACTTTGTCACCTTCACGGATGACTTCAGCAGATACGATTGTGTGTATCTGATGAAGCATAAGTCTGAGACTCTCCAAAGGTTCAAGAACTTTAAGAATGAAGTAGAAAACCAACTTGGCAAGAAAATAAAAGCACTTCGGTCTGACAGAGGGGGTGAATATTTGAGCCAAGAGTTTGACTCATTTTTGAGAGAGTGTGGGATTGTATCCCAACTCACTCTTCCTGGTACACCCTAGTGGAATGGAGTGTCAGAAAGGAGGAATAAGACCTTGATAGACATGGTTCGCTCGATGATGAGTCAAGCTACACTCCCTGTCTCCTTTTAGGGATATGCTTTAGAGACAGCTGCTTACATTCTTAATAATATACCAAGCAAGGTAGTTGAGGGAACACCATATGAACTATGGAAGGGCCGAAAGCCTAATGTTTCCTTCTTAAAGATTTAGGGCTGTGATGCACATGTTAAGAAATTGACAAGTGGCAAACTCGATTCTAAATCTATCAAGTGCCAGTTTGTAGGTTACCCTAAGGAAACTAAGGGTTATTACTTCTATGATCCGGCGGAAAAAAAAGTTTTCATAGCCAGAAATGCAATCTTTTTGGAGAAGGAATTCCTTTCCAAGAGAGACAGTGGGAGTAATGTTGAACTTTCAGAAGTTCAAGACTCAAAAACTCCTACAGCTATTGCTGAGGATGCTTTGGGAACCGATCTAACTACTCAAGAAATTGAGGAACCAGAACCAGTTGCACAGGAGCTTAGAAGGTCTAGTAGGACACATCATCAGCCAGAGAGGTACGGCTTTCTCGTGACTGATGATGGGGACTTTATGGTCATTGACCAAGAGGAGCCCAAGACCTATCAAGAGGTTGTTGAAAGCCCACACTCATATCAATGGCGCAAAGCCATGGAGGCTGTGATGCAATCTATGCACGATAACCAAGTATGGAACTTGGTGGATCCACCTCCGGGTGCTACGGTGATAGGTTGTAAGTGGTGTTCCAAGTTAAAGGCCGACAACACCTTCAAGGGCAATTGGTGGAATAAGGATTCAGGCAAGTTCAAGGAATTGACTATGATGAAACCTTTTCACCAGTTGCTATGCTCAAATCCATTAGGATACTACTAGCCATAGCTGCATGGTATGATTATGAGATATGGCAGATGGATGTTAAGACCACTTTCCTTAATGGAAAGCTACTCGAGGATGTGTACATGGCACAACCTGAGGGTTTTATCGATCCAAAGTATCCAAACCGGGTACGCAAGCTTCAAAGATCCATTTATGGATTGAAGCAAGCATCGAGGTCATGGAATCAGAGATTCAATGAGGCCATTACGGAATATAGCTTCACACAGAATTCTTATGAGTCCTGTGTGTATAAGATGGTTAGTGGGAGCGTTTCCACCTTCCTAGTGCTGTATGTTGATGACATCCTTATCATTGGAGGCGACATACCAACACTGCAAGGGGTTAAGCAGTGGTTAAGTAGGTGCTTCGCAATGAAGGACTTAGGCGAAGCTGAGACGATCTTAGGGATCAGGATCTACAGAGATAGATCCAATCGGCTCCTAGGCCTGAGTCAGGCCACGTACATTGACAAGGTTCTGAAAAGATTCAGCATGGACAAGGCAAAGAAAGGATTCTTGCCTATGTGCCATGGGTTGAAGCTGAGTAAGAAAGATGGTCCTAAAACAAAGAAGGACCGGGAGAGCATGGAAAAGATCCCTTATGCATCTGCTATAGGATCCATCACATACTCCATGTTATGTACCAGGCCTGATGTCATGTTTGCACTAAGTATGACTAGCCAGTACCAGACGGACCCCGGTGAGGAACACTGGAAGGCAGTCAAGGCAATCTTGAAGTACCTTAACCAGA
The DNA here is from genome assembly GCA_039660915.1 of Euphorbia tirucalli. NCBI lineage: Eukaryota > Viridiplantae > Streptophyta > Magnoliopsida > Malpighiales > Euphorbiaceae > Euphorbia > Euphorbia tirucalli. Next base: position 53,163,377 of record CM077639.1, on the reverse strand, counting down.
CTAAGGATGCTTTCTTAGTGTATGGAGGTCAAGATGAGCTGGTAATGTCAGGTTACACTGATGCAAGCTTTGAGACCGATGAGGATGAGAACCATTCATAGTCTGGTTATGTTTTTCTCCTAAATGGCAGTGCCATTAGTTGGAGGTCCTCAAAGTAGGCCACCATTGCTGATTCTACAACGGAAGCTGAGTACATAGCTACATGCAAAGCTGCAAAGGAAGCCGTTTGGATCAAGAAATTCATAACCGAGTTGGGAGTAGTACCCACTATCTTAGACCCAATTGATTTTTTTTGTGACAACAACGGGGCCATCGCACAAGCTAAGGAGCCTCGGTCACACAAGAGATCCAAACATGTGCACAGAAAGTTTTACCTCATTCGGGAGATCGTGAACAGAGGTGACATATCATTGTAGAGGGTTGATACCAAGAATAATGTCGCTGATCCATTGACTAAAGCGCTGCCGCAGACACAGCATGATGGTCATATGAGATCAATAGGAATTAGGGTAATGCCCACTTAGAACTAGTGCAAGTGGGAGATTGTTGGTGTGCCCTAGTTCTTAGGGCATTTAATTCTTATATTTTGTATTATACATTAAGACTCATTGTATGAATACATTATTTATGTCACATTAATAAAGGCAATTAATCTATTTTCTTTATATCTTGTGCTATAATATGAGTAGAGTATCCATTGATTGATAATCATAACACCTATCCCAGGTCTGTTCTAATCATGGGAACGAATAGAACCACAGACTTGTATATTCAATGACTGTATGGTAGTTCTTAACTAGCCATAGTACTTGTATAGTCAGTCATGAATATAGGTACATGTCGTTGACATGGAACTGGATCGATCCGCACAAGAAAGCCACATGGTTGTCGCGTCATAGGTCTTTCTTGAGTAGGTCTCTTTTGTCCTCAGACCAGATTTCATTATAATGTCAATATGGAATCCGATTCACTTTGACATACGCCTAACAGGTCTGTAAAAGGATGCTAAATATGGGTATGATTGGGTGGACCGGTGAACATGTTGATATTGATGATGAAGTAATGGAATTGCCACTCGGGTAACGCCGAGATGATATCATTGGCCACTTGATGAGTGGGACTGATAAGTGTATGGCCATACTCAAGTAAGTCGGTGCTTATTTGATTAATCAGTCAACTCAAGATCAAGAAATATAATAAACAACAGAAGAGGATGACAGACACCATGCCTCTTGTTTATTCATATCGATATCATTAGGCAAGCGACACTATGAGATTACTACCGGGTGAGTGTCTTCTAAAGACTGCTGCATCTTTGTCTTAATTGGGGACTGTAATGGTTTGCTAGAACCCACTTACAGTCTGTGGGCCTTGCGCCTACTGCCAACATAAAGACAGACCCACAGGATCGTGCATACAGATCAATTGAGCTGGAACTTATAGAAATTGTACATGTAATGTACATTGGAAAGAATGCGTTAATTAATTAGTTGACATTTGGTGTCAAGGTAATTAATTAACATTGGGTTGAATTTAATTTAATTAATAAGTTTACATAATATAATTAATTAATTTATCAATTAATTGAATTACATAAAGTAAACAATTAATTAAATAATTTTCCTAAGTAGGAAAATTAAATACATGTATTGTATTTACTTAAGTGTGATTTAATTTTATTTAGGGGTAATTAAATTTAGTCAAATGGAATTAAATTACATAGTATATAACTTTTTAATTAAAGTTTATCATGTAATTATAATTCTAGTGGGCTTGGGTTTAATTAACCTAATTAAAACCCAATTAGACAAGGTGTCTATATAAGGGCACACTTAAGGAAGAAAAACATAATTCAACCCTAATTAATTGCTGGAAATTTCAGCCACCAAGAGCTACCCTAAAATAGACGAAAATCCCAGCATTAAACCTCCATTCCTTCGCGTCTTCGGCTAGCACTGGTTCCCACTTAATAGTTGGTTGTGCACCAGACTTTGGAGATCGCAGTTTCAAGAAACGATTCTGCAGCAGTATCTAGAAGAGACGAATCTGGTGAGTTAATCTCTCTTGATTCAATTTGGTTTTATTCTAATCAATGGTAATTGGACACGATAGGTGGATTCTAGGAAATTTTAAACGGTGTATTTTCCACTGCGCCATGTTATTTTTCCAATGACAAATCCCAACAGCTACTCCATCACTAATCTCAAAATTTGGATTTCGAGGTTTTTTAAGTTAATAAAACGGGATGTTCTAAAATGTAAAACCAGTTTTCCCAAAACTTACATTCTAAATGATATTTTCTATGTAAGGGATTTTCAATCATGTCAAATGGTTTTCTTAAACAAAATCATCAAACCCGTTTTCCATCAAACCGAATCCCACTCTTATCAAAACCTCCCCTGTCCGCTTTGCCACATCCATTGAAACGTCGTCTGCTCACCGATAAGCACTATGGCATGATTATTATCAATAACAATATTTGGAAGAGAAACAAAATCATCTTCCTCAAAGACAACATTCTTAACGTTATTCTCCCCCCAAACTCAATATCCTCAAGGAATCTTGCATTTCCTATCTTAAAGAAAGATCTTGTAGTGGGATTGTAAAACTTAAACCGTGAGGGCGTTCAGCATATCCAACAAAGTAGCAACTAACCATTCTTGAGTCCAGTTTCTTTTCAAATGGCTTGTAACCCCTTGCCTCAGCTGGAAAACACCAAATGTGTTAATGCCTAATACTAGGATTCTTGCCTGTCCACAGTTTATAAGGGGTTTTGTTTGCTGCTTTTGTTGGCACCCGATTAAGGATGTAAACTGCAGTTTTTAATGCTTCTTCCCAAAGTGATTTAGGTAAAGAAGAATGATTGATTATACTTCTCACCATATCCTTAAGAGTGTAGTTTTGCCTTTCAGCAGCACCGTTCATGCTAGGTTTACCCGACATGGTGTACTGTGGGACAATTCCACACTTCTTTAAGAAGATAACAAATTGTCCTGGACGTTGTTCTCCTGATCTATCATATCTACCGTAGTATTCACCACTTGTTAGAGTCTAAGAAATCGCATCAAATTATCAAAAGAGGCGTACCTGAATCCATTGAGTCAAATGGAATCGGATCAGAAATTGCCGGTTATGTCTTCCTCAATTAAAGTCTCCTTATGGTTTTTCTCTGATGGGTAGAGATTCCTTATATTAACCCCTAAAACCTGAATTAGACTTTAATATATAGGGGACCAACCAACTGTCTTTTCATGATGAACCAACGTGTCTTTTCAAATGTCTGTATTGGCATCCAATCTGAAACCCCATTAACATCTTATTGGACTGCCCAACTGGTTTCAACTCATTTAGTCCATACCCTTTAGAATTTTATTTAGACTTTAACTTTAACGATCACTTTATTTGGTCAAACACTATAAATAGCCAATATAATTAATCAATAATATGTTAGCCCACTTTATTTATTATTAGTATTTAATAATAAAACCAACAATTACAGGTAAAATGAAGGAAAAAAATACAAGAAACAAAAAAACTGCTCAGTTATATAATACTCTTGGCTTTTGAAAGCAAAAAATTAACTAAAATGGTTTTGTAATATTATATCACTAAGGTCTCCTCCTAGGAATGGCAGAAGTATTTCCCTCAAAAAGCTCATCAATACAATCCTCAATATCTTCTGGCTGATATTTAATGTACTTCTCATACTGTCTTCCTGGGTCTAAATACTGTGAAAACCTACCCAAGAAAGACCGGTAAGCCGGAATAACCACCCCCGATATTGAAACCCTAAGTTCAGACTGAAGCTGCTCATCACTCACCACCCAAGTTGTTTGCGTTCTATGTATTTCATCAAACATTAAGTTGAAGTTTTTGAACCTTTCTTTCAGCACTGGTTTTTGTACTTTTCCATGTGATTGCAATCCTTCATGCCCTAAACAACCTAAAACTTTGCCCCATGTCTCTCTTTTATAATTTGTGTGGTAATTTCTAAGCTCTGAAGATTTCTTTCTACACCAACTCTCTCCAACCACTTGATAAATCTCCGGTGAACCTTTGATCTTCTGCACGATGTAACGTCCGTTGTTCATCATGAATATGCTGCTCAATGCAGTCTCTCTATAAAGCTTGGCTTTTGCATCCAAATTGGAGTCTAACAAATCCATAAGTCTCATCAATTGTGCTGAGAATGGTGATGTTTGGTTATCTTCTGTACTGTTGTTGTTGATGTTGCTTGACTCGGCCGTCTCCTCTCCTTCATAATTCGGCCCACTTGTCGAATCAGGTCGTTCAATTTTTGCATGCTTCTTGAATACTTCTTCTAGCGTTGCCATGTATTCACACGCGTACTTGAGATAATTCATTGTGTAACGAGTTAAGGGATGAACTGCACCACCCGGAACTGTTGTTCTTCCTGTATCTGACTTTATTGAGTTCTCCAAGTCACAGAATATACTAATTGCAGCCTCCCCAATTCGGCTTTTTGCTACTGTCATTTCCGTTACAATAAGTTCGTTCTCGCAGTCTACAGGCAATAATCCATCCATGGCTGGAATACTATCTCTCAACGTTTCATACATGTCCAGAAATTTGAACAGTTTCTCCGCGGAGTGACTTGTCATTGCAATTCCTTCTGTAAAGTTAAGTAGCTGAATCATAACGCCGCGTACTAGATTACTTATTAGGAAGGATGAGATGGAGGAGCTGTGGGAATAAATCGCCTCCACGAGTTTACGCTCTTTGGAGAAATAGGTTGTTGCACAATCCTTAAAGATCTTAATCCAAGCAGGGATCTCTCTCTCCAATGCTTCCCATTGCATCTTCTGTATATCATCAATGCTCATCTTCTCGAATCCAATCCGTTCTAAGTATTCATCGAATGCGTGCCTTCTTGTAATCATGTAAACTTGGCAACTTTCCGATTCGTATCCGCCTGCTATCATTTCCTTGGCAATCCTGTTCAGATTTCCAATCATTTCATCCCCATATCCCAGAAAATTGTCTTCCTCCTTCGGAGCTGGTTCAGATTCCGGATCTTTTGATTCATCGTCATTTTCGTTGCTGTCGCTGTTGTTGTTGCTGCTGTCTTTTTCGCTCGTGTTGCTTCTGTAATCTTCAAGGATCAACCGGAACTCGTCCTCTAAGAAAGACATTGCCTCTTGGTGAATGCATCCGACTCGATTTGCAAGTTTTGAAAGAATGGGAACAGATATGAATTCAGAAAGGGTGACTGTCAGCTTTGAAACCCGATTAACAGCTTCGAGAAACAAAGAGAAATCTGAAGAGCATTTGGTTTTGACATCAATGGATTCATATTCTTTGATCTTCTCTTCAATTAGATCTAAGAACTTGTCAACATAGTCAGGGATCTTATCTGCCTTATCACCATCCTTGTCATTGGCTAGGATTGTTTCTTTTCGATCCGAAAAAGAAGAAAGAAACTGATCAATATCAGCAGAAAGAGATGCAAGGGTAGAATGTGTTTGAAGAGGAACCCCATGGATGGTGTTTTCTTCAGCCTCTTGATCAATAGTATCGGCTGCCTTTTCTGTTTGAATAGGTTCGGTGGCAGTCGTCGTCTCTGGTGAGTCAGACGGTAGAGCTGAAGAAGTTCCGGCAAGAGGGTCAGAAGGGGTGGATTTGTGAGGGCTCAAAGTGGTGGAATTTTTGTTTTCAGGTGAGTAATCATCCATTATTATTATTATTGTAAATTTGATTTGTTACAGACAGTATAAAGAAAACAAAAAAAGATTGTTATGTACGAAACAACTGAAGTTAATTGGGATTGAAGAAGTTTGAGAGAGAATAATTTGTGTTGTTTTGTGTAATTGAATAATTAGAGATCGTTGAAATGGTCATAATGCAATGTATGGACACAAAATTAATGGTCATACAATGCCTTGTTAATTGGGGTTTTTATGCTTATCTGTTTAACATTGACTGAGTTAGAATTATTATTATTATTATTATTATTATTATTATTATTATTAATTACATCTTCTTTTCATCCCTAATTTACAATTAACTTTCCTAAAATGAAAACACCAATATATATACATATATATATATATAAACACACACAAGTTAGTCAATAAAATATTTCAGGGTAGTGTACTAAGAACTTAACATAATATTTTGATGTAATCATTCATTTCATTTCTTTTAACTTATTACTTACATCATAGATAAGAGAAAATATAATTTATTTATTTTTTTCCTTTCTTTTCGAGAAAAATTTAATCTTTTATTTGTTCCGCGTATACGTGTTACCATCAAAAGGAATATAATATGTACATAGAACATTAACAATAAAAATAGTTCATAATTAAAAAAACTTTGTAAAAAAAGATAACGGAAGTTTTAATGTCTCTCTTCAAAGTTTACGTTTTATGTCTCTGTTCTAGCTGATCTTTACTTTCTCATCTTTCCTCCATTGTTGAAGAAGAATTTCACTTTCAAACCACTATTAATCAAGCAAATAACCATCGAAACACCAAAATTAATATAAAAGAACATGAATCCTTAATTACAATTCGGGCGTTAAGAGCTAGAACAACTCAACTAATAGATAGAAAAGTACAAATAACTAATATATTTATACCCATCGAGTATTAAAATCAAAATGACGCAGCGACCAAATATTTTCTAGAATATGCATTTGGCCTTGCATCATTAATCGAACCCTCTAGGAGGTTTTTGCACTAAACCGAACAAAGGGTCCAATTTTATGGTACGTTGGATGAAAAATTCAATCCTTTAGCCATTGATTCCTAAAGAAGCTAGAAATGTGTTTCTTGTCTAAATAGGAGGATATGACTCATGACTAACCAGAAATTCTAGTCTAATCAAAATACTAGTTTCTACGCAGTAGCGTTAAACTATAAATAGTTTACAAGCTGTTACATAAGCATTTCTAAGCTTTTTGGTATCAAATTTGGTATAAAAAGATGCTAATAAGATCGTTGTCACCTTTTTAACAGAATATGGACCAAAGGGAACAAATACTGGAGGAATCTCTACGAAACAACAATTTGTCGGCTGATGTGGCAGTAGTCCTAGAACAGCTTGCAGCCTGGAGAGTGGAGAGAAGAAAGAACAAGCTTAAGGCGAGTGAGCACCATGTTGAGTCATCAACTTGAGGGAAACTTCGCATTAGTTTCCTGGGAATTTACTTTTATCTTTTGGACAATATTGCCTCTAGCTATTCTGTAATTTAATCCTTAAACAATAGCTAACTGTTTGAGCCTTAGGGTTTAATGCTTTCTTTTTGTTTTTGGGAGAGAACTCTATAAATAGTCTCTTTTCAAGGCTGATGAAGAGCAACATCAGTGCTCTTACATCAGTCATATCTTTATTGTTTTTAATGTAGCTTTGGTTTTAGTATTTTCTCTGTAAAGTTGTTCTCATCCTCTACATGGAGGAGTAAACCTTTAAGGCTATGAGCTAACTTTTAAGCTATCATTTGTAAATAATATATGTGTTTTCTTCATTAAGGTTTGGTTGATATGTGTGCATGCTTAGGAAGTAGTTAATCCTTTTTGTAGTTTGCTAAGCATCTTTGAAAGGGGACTTAATAAATTGAAAAATATCTTGAACTTGTATGTGATTCCACGAAGCCAAAAGGTGTTATATTGGTAGCGTGCAGTAGAGGTTTTCAATGTTCATAGCGTTTTATTAAAATTCTTTCTTAATCTTAATGATTTAAATTAATTCATTGTATCCAACATAGAAATATGGTCTACCTTGATTTCTTAATAAGACCTTTTTCATAATGAAAGTCAGTTGTGAAATATAATCTATCCTTGTCTTTGAATGAAAATACATGTTTATATTCTAGGTTTATAAGCAATGTTATGATGAAGCTATGCTCATGCCTATTCTTAACAAAATTATTCACAACCAACTCATTTTCTTTGTTATTATTTAAATCTGTTAATTTATTTCTTAAAAATGATAACCCAACAATTTCACAATATATTTAAGCTATATGTTACTTTATTTGTATGAACCCAATTTAATATCAAAGTTGTTTGTTAAACATCATCTCCATGTGGATATGATACTCTTACTTCCTTTATTATATTAATTGGGCCTAGTATACTTGCCGAGAGCAACACTACGTATGTCCGATACATGAGAGTTACAATGCCTTTGTTCTAGTGGGGGCTCTTCATGCCTATATAAAGGGGTAAGCTCCTAGGTTTGTTCATACTTTCTCAAAACTATTTCTCTTTACTTTTTTCCTTAAGAATCATTATTGACTTAGGGATCGGAGTCACCCTAGTTAGACAACCAGTGTCTTCTCTTTCATTGGTGTTCAAGCAAGAAGAAACGACATTCCATACTCAAGATGTTTGTATTGAAGAGGATTTTCTCTTAGCAACTTAGTGGTGCATGAAGTATGGACATGACGACTTTGGAGACTTAAGGAAGCACGATGACCTCTATCATCTCGTCTCCCCCCCAATGACTAACTTTGTAATCACAACATTAGCTACTCCCTCCATAGTGAGTAACAACACCATGTAGTCTTAAGAATATTTTAATCGATAGGGTGGTGGCAGCTTTAAGACCAACAAATTCCACCATGATCTAGAATATGCTTTGCCAACTACAAGCAATGGTAGTGACACGTTAACATAGTAGTAGGGTCTATGATGAGTGATGTTAGACCTAGTTGGATAATCATGCATGGAGGAAACTTTGGTGGTAGCCACGTAGGGTGAGTGCTTTTTCCATATACATAGTCAAAATTCGACCTCTTCCTGAATTAGAAGCCTTTAGTGGCTTCACAACCACCAATAGAAACCATGCCCATAATGCAATAGGCACCCCAGTTTGCATCATCAGCCAGCTCATAGGTAACATTCTCTTCTTTGCAAAATTCCTAACAGAACTGTTTATTGTGGGGAAGAGCAACACGAGCATGCAAAAGGCATAAGCATTCAAAGGAGACTTAGTTGTGAAAGGAGCCACAGTGATAGTCCCAAGAAACATACATGTGCCTGAAGCACAATCATTATTACGACAACAATAAAATAGTTATTGCATGTTGTTGCTATGAAGTTGTGGCCGTTTGTATTTGAAGCAAAAAATTAATATAGTTTTACTGCTAAATGTGCTTTTTGGCATGCTAAATCTAACATTTTCTTATAGTGTAAATATATTGCATGAACTGCTTAGAAGGTTTTACTTTTACGAAAACTCAATCTATGCATATTGAACTTGAACTGGGGCACCATAAAATTTTATAAATTGCAATCTAAAATAATAAAAGAAAAAAAAGATGTAGTAGTAATTGGAAATAAGAAATAATAGCAACATTGAGCAATGGCTTACTTGGCTACCAAACTCTAGGTTTGATCTACAAATTTGCAAAGTTGTCAAAAAAAATCATAAATTATTTTTTTTATTACTTTTTAGTTCTTATATAAACATGATCCGTTGCAATTTGAAACACTACTTATTTCCAATGGCATAATATGTTTGTGAGAGTTGGTAGAGGCTGCATTCTAAGCCCCTAAACTTTTATAGATTTTGCAATTGGCTCCTTAATAAATTTTTTCAACACATTGGGTACATGATCTTTTTGTTTTGATAGTATTACCCCCAAATTTGACACTTTTTCTCGAGTGGGCTATAGCATCCATTTACTAGAATATGACATAAATTTAAGGAAAGTAGAAGATTTTAGAGTTCAATAGAGGAATCTGAATCAAACTTCTTATGCAGTATGTAGTAACTATAGGTTTGAACCATACCTCTAATTTAGTCGTACTTGTCCGCAAAAATTGTGTCATAAGCTAGTTGTGAGCGGACTACGCATTTTCGACGGGACGCGGGACTCCCTTTCAGAATGGGGCGCCACGATCTTGGGCGGGCCCCTCCCTCGCGTGGGGTTTTTATGAATGGAAATCCGCGTTTTGGAAAATGAATGGAATTAATGCATAAAAGAACCGAGACCTAAGTCTCAATGGATATTGTAGAGTCGCCACCCGGCTTAGCTCAATCGGGAAATTCTTAAGGTAACTGAATCGGACGAACGGTCGCTACAATATCCACAGATTCGGATCCGGACAAGTCCCTTATTTCGTGTCTAATTAAAATAAAATTGGTAAATGTTCAAAGATGGTGTTTCAAATTCTAAAGTCAATTTTATTGAAATAAAAAGACATACAACGCGCATACATGTTAAGTAAAATAGTAAAGAATAAATTATTACAACCCGATTAAATAAAAAATAAAAACTCTCGCCTCACTTTACAATCGCCTAGAATACACGAGAATCTAAAAATAATTACAACCGCCTAAATACACGATTTAATCTATTAAAATACATCAAAAATAAAAATAAAAGAAATTAAAACCTGCAAAACAGAAGGTTAGCACAATTTATACGTCACGCCACAACTAGGACTCAAATAGACAGAATTGGGAAATCAAGTATTGGGGGCATGCATTTAGGGTATAACCACGGCTAGCCGGCCCGGTTAGACTTGGAAAACATTTTGAAACGTCCCTGTAGTTTTGGTTTTGTGGGAAAATCATTTTTGAAAACAATTTTACCGGTTTACATGCACTTTCATATATTAAGTGGGTCGGTTTTCGGGAGAACCGGGTCTCCGTCGTTGAATTGTTCTAAATGCAATTTTACTGAAAATTGAATCTAGGGTCGTGAATGCACACAACAAAATTCATTTTGATGATTTTCTGGATTTCTCTGAATTTTTAGGGATTTTTAGAAATTTTTATGGGTAAAAGCTGAAATTCTGATTCTGTAACTAGAGTTACAGTTGTGCGACTGTAACTACAGTCGTACGACTGTAGTTTACAGTCGTGCGACTGTAAACAGTTCAGGATCAGAATTTCGCCAAAATTATTTTGAATCAAAAATGGAAGAAAACAATCTGGGAATTAAGAACACTCGTACGACTGTGTATACAGTCGTACGACTGTTCAACAAAACCAAGAACAGTCGTGCGATTGTTCTTAATTTCCAGAAATAGAAGCACAAAAATACAGCAGAAAACGCACAAAACTCACTTCAAACACCCAGAAAGCGAGAAAAAGTGTAAGGAAAGGGAGTGTCTACCTTTTTAGAAGCTAATCCAAGTCGTTTTGACCCCTGGCGTTGCTCCAATCCTAACAAATTCACACTTTTTCCTTTGAAATTGAAGTTGAGAGCTTTATGTCCAAAAATCCAAATTGCAAGGGATTCTGATAGTTTAAGTCCGGATTCTTGATTTGGTTGTGAAGTTAAATGATTAACCTAGGGATTTCTAACAAGTTTTAATCCTAATTCTGAGAATTAAAAGAAAATAGAAGAGAAAAAGATGAGTTTTTGTGGGTTTTTTCACTTCTTTCTTTTCCTTCTCTCTTTTCTCCTTCTCTCTCTAAGTTTTTTCACCAGAATTCAACCTCCCCTCTCTCTCCCTTTTCTTCTGCTTTTCTACTCTCTTTTTTCTGCTTACTTGCTGCAACACCGGAGCAATTAATGCTCCTTCTCTCTCTCCTCTATTTCTGCTGCAGAGGTATGGGCTCCTGCAATTTTTCTGATATTACAGTCATACGACTGTAAAGATAGTCGTACGACCATAAACTTTTTTTTTTTAAGTATAGAAAATTTCGGGGCTTACAGCTGCCCCTCGCGTAATCAAATTCGACATCTAGCTCCAGATTTACAACACCTGAGATGATGAATTTGAGAGCGCGAATTAAAGCGCCGCGAACACTGGAATGAACCTTCTGATGAGATAGGCCGATACTGGGTCTAGGTTACCCGAGGCAATGCTGGGGAGGAAATAAGCTGATATCAGGTCTAGGTTACCCGAGGTAAAGGAGTGTATGAATTACGGTTTAGCCGATACTGGGTCTAGGTTACCCGAGGCAGACTTGATGAAGAGATTGGCCGATACCGGGTCTAGGTTACCCGAGGTGAGCTTGATGAAGAGATTGGCCGATACCGGGTCTAGGTTACCCGAGGCGAGCTTGATGAAGAGATTGGCCAATACAGGGTCTTGGTTACCCGAGGCGAGCTTAATGAAGAGATTGGCCGATACCGGGTCTAGGTTACCCGAGGCGAGCTTGACGAAGAGATTGGCCGATACCGGTTCTAGGTTACCCGAGGCGAGCTTGATGAAGAGATTGGCCGATACCGGGTCTAGGTTACCCGAGGCAAGCTTGATGAAGAGATTGGCCGATACCGGGTCTAGGTTACCCGAGGCGAGTTGATGAAGAAATTGGCCGATACCGGGTCTAGGTTACCCGAGGCGAGTTGATGAAGAAATTGGCCGATATCGGGTCTAGGTTACCCGAGGCGAGCTTGACGAAGAGATTGGCTGATATCGGGTCTAGGTTACCCGAGGCGAGCTTTGCTGGGGAAATAGATGAAGCTGAGCCGCTCTGATACTGAGTTCACATTACTCGAGGTGGATCTACTGGGGAAGTGGATGATGAAGCTGATCTGGGCCGATACTGAGTTCATATTACTCGAGGCGGACTCGCTGGAGAAAGTTGAGGATATTAAACTGGGGATGAATTCCTGCACTTAAAATGGTAAGTCTTCATTCCTTGATCAAGAGATTTTTAAACAAAAATTTTTGCCCCTTCGATCAAGAATGAAGACTAGCTGGGGATGAGTGATTAATATATGTAATGCATGAATGCGTGATGATACATATACACGTGTATGCATTTTCCATCATTTGACGTTTTCGTCTTCCGCTGGAGAAGGACCTGATGTGCCCCTAGTTGATTTTGCTTCCTTCGGGGCTTTGCTTGGTGATTTTCGAAGGAATGAGGTGACTGTTAGGAATGTGTGATACTGCTGGGGAGATAATCGTTGTGCTCCTTACAGAGATTCCGCTGGGGAAGAGTGTAGTGACTCAATTGGGGAAATAATTATGGTATTCTTCATGTAGATTCTGCTAGGGAATCACGTGATGACTCTATGGGGAGTCGTGTGATGACTTCTGTGGGGAATGTTGGGGACATTCTGCTTTTCTTGCTTTGTGGGGAAATTATGAGTTTGTAAGTTCTCTAATTTTTGCTTGGGTTGCCCAATACGGGTTTTCAGCCCAGCGAGCCGCTCTGATTTTAGCCTAAGGCGCCTTTTCGGTTTTCGCCTTAGCGAGCTTTTCATATGCCCTAACTTTTGCGTAAATTGCCCAATATGGGTTTTCAGCTTAGCAGGCCGCTCTAATTTTACTTGAGGTGCCTTTTCGGTTTTCACCTCAGCGAGCTTCTTCTTTTTTTTTTTTATAAGATGATTGAAATCTCGCCATGACCATTTTATTGCTCTTAGGAAGATGAACTGGATTTTAGAGGTCAACAAAAGATTTCAAATTGCATGTATTTAGTGCATTTTCACTTGTTAAATAATGTGATGATTTCAGCCAGTTGAATGCAAAGTGCTTTCTTTAAATGTATGTTTATGCAAGACAACTTTGTTTGTGCATTTGTCATAACCATGCAAATATATTTAAGCAAACACTTCACTTTATTGATGAAGTCAAAATGAGTACATTTGAAACAAGTTGGTTCCTAAATGATACATATTCCACACTGAGCCAAAATCTATCATCAGTCATCCTTTTCAGGTTTTTTGACTGATTATACTCTCTCGTGTCTTAATTTTTGCCTAGACCGCTCTTTTCGAGTTTTCAGCCTAGCAGACCTCTTTTTTTTTATACATGTTTAGCCTGTCTTGGTTGATTGGATTAGTAAACTTGTTTCCATCCATGTCCATGATGCTGACAGCGCCTTTTGCTAGCACCTTCTTCACCACATAGGGCCCTTCCCAGTTGGGTCTGAACTTGCCCCTAACATCGACATTTGAAGGCCTTAGCTGCTTTAGAACCAAGTCACCTGCTTTCAACTGCCGTTTGGAATACTTCACATTCCGATTATAGGCTCTGGCCATTCTGCGCTGGTACATCTGAAGATGATCCAATGCCTTTAGTCACCTTTCATCTAGTGCAGCCAACTGCTCATACCTAGCTTGAACCCATTCAGTTTCCGGTAATTGAGCTTCCAGGGAAACTCTGAGTGATTTGAGTTCTATCTCCACTGGCAATACTGCTTCCATTCCATACACCAAGGCATAAGGAGTTTCCCCTGTCGGCGTTCTGACACTAGTTCTGTAACCCCAAAAAGCATAAGGCAGTTTGTTGGCCCAATCTCTGTAAGTGGTTACCATCTTTGATAAGATCTTCTTTATTTCCTTGTTAGCTGCTTCCACTACACCGTTAGCCTGAGGCCTGTATGGAGAAGACTTATGATGTTCAATTCCATGCTCTGCAAGTAGGTCAGCTGTTGCCCCTTGAAACTGTACTCCATTGTCAGTTACTATGTGGTGAGGAATCCCATACCGAGTGAAGATTTCTTTTGGATGAACTTGGCCATCTGCTTGGCTGTCACATTAGTGAAGGATTCTACTTCAACCCATTTGGAGAAGTAATCAACTGCCACAACTATGAATCTGTGCCCATTAGATGCAGTTGGATGAATTTCACCAATCATATCTATCCCCCATGCTGAAAACGGCCAAGGAGATGCTAGATTCTGAAGTTCGAGTGGAGGAAGATGACTAATGTCCACATAGATCTGACATTCATGACATCTCTTCACTTTTCTTATACAATCTGCTTGCATTGTCATCCAGAAGTAGCCTTGTCTCATGATCTTCCTAGCTATGGCAAGCCCATTCATATGTGGCCCACAGGATCCTGCATGTACCTGCTGCATCACTTCTTCTGCTTCTTGCTCTGTTAGACATCTTAAAAGGACTCCATGTGCTGTTCTTTTGTATAACTTGTCCTCAAAGATTCTGAATTAACTAGCCACCTTTCTTAGTGTCAACTTATCAACAGCACTGGCCTCTTTGGGATACTTACCCTCCTTAACATACTGGTAGATATCAAAGAACCATGGCTTTTCTTCAGCTGAAAATTCCATTACTTCGTGCACTTCAAAGCAAGGATGTCTGGAAGTGGCTATAACCAGTGGTTGAACTTGTGTTTCTTCTGGATTTTCCCACATGGAGGACAAAGTTGCTAATGCATCAGCCATTTTATTCTCATCCCTGGGGACATGTCTGAATTCACACTGGCCGAATAAACCTTTTCTGAACTGTAGCAGCTCCAAATAAGGCCGTAAGGCTTCTTCTTTCTGCTCCCACTCGCCCTGAGCATGCCTTATCACTAGAAGTGAATCACCGACAATTAAGACATCATTTGCCCCTAAGGTCAATAGAGCCTCCATTCCAAATAAGCATGCTTCATATTCCACCCCATTATTGGTTACGGGAAAGATCAGCCTCTTGGATAAAGGAATGACCTCACCATCCGATGTTGCTATAAGTACCCCGATTCCAGCGCCTTTTTTATTCACTGCCCCATCAAAACACATGACCCATCTTTTCACTTCCACCATGGCTAGTTGCTCATTAGGGAATTCCAGGTTCTCTGTGTAATCTGATTCTAGGGGTTGGTTTGCCAGAAACTCTGCCACGGCTCTCCCTTTAATGGTTTTCTTCGTGATGTTCTCGATGTCGAATTCAGACAAAAGTAACAACCACCTGTACAGCTTCCCAACCAATGTCGGCACTTCATAGAGATACTTCATTGGATCCACCTTTGCCACGGCTTGTATCTTGTAGGATTGGAAATAGTGGCGTAGCTTCTTGGTCAGCCAAATCATCGCCACACATGTCTTTTCCACTAGTGTGTACTTGGTTTCATACTCCAGCAATTTCTTACTAAGGTAGTAGAGAGGGTACTCTTTCTTGCCATCTTGTTCTTGTGCAAGCATTACCCCTATAGAGGATTCTTCGATTGCCAAGTATAAAATCAGAGGCTTCCTTGGAATTGGAGGACTCAACACTGGTGGCTTTACCAGGTAAGCCTTGATCTTCTAGAATGCCAGCTGACACTTGTCATCCCACACAACCGGCTGATCTTTCTTTAATAGCTTAAAGATTGGTTCACAAGTGGAGGTTAACTGTGCTATGAAGCGGCTGACATACTGTAAGGAACCCAGGAATGATCTAACTTCCTTTTCTGTCTTTGGGGCTGGCATATCTTGGATGGCCTTGATTTTGTCCGGGTCCATTTCTATACCCCTCTGGCTGACTACATGGCCCAACAGCTTCCCTGATGTGACTCTGAATATGCACTTCTTAGGGTTAAGTCGCAAGTTGTACTCTCTAATGCGTGTTAGAAATCTATCCAGGATAATAGGGTGTTCCTCCCGGGTTGTTGATTTAACAAGCATATCATCAACATACACCTCGACTTCTTTATGGATCATATCGTGCAACAAAGTTGTAACAGCTCTTTGATAAGTGGCTCCAGCATTCTTTAATCCAAAGGGCATTACCCTGTAACAGAAAGTGCCCCACTCTGTGATGAACGATGTTTTCACCTTGTCGATCACATCCATCAGAATCTGATTGTACCCGGAAAAGCCATCCATAAAGGAGTACATTGCCGCTTTTGCTGCACTATCAACTAGAACGTCGATATGGGGCAGTGGAAAGTTATCTTTTGGGCATGCTTTATTCAAGTCCCTGTAGTCGATGCATACTCTGACCCTTCCATCCTTTTTAGGCACGGGGATAATGTTGGCTAGCCATTCCGTATACTCCACCACTTCGAGAAACCTGGCGTCTATTTGTTTGGCCACTTCTTCTTTCACCAGCGTAGCCCATTCTGACCTTAGTCTTCTCAACTTTTGCTTTATCGGTCTGAACTTGGGGTCCGTTGGGATTTTGTGCACTGCTATTTCCGTATCCACACCCAGCATGTCTTCATACGACCAGGTGAAAGCTTTAACATGTTTTTGGAGTATTTTTATTAATTCTTTCTCTTCCTCAGATTTAAGCTTGTGTGAAATGAGTACCATTTTAGGGTTTTCATCTGTACTTATATTGATTTCATAAAATGCAGTGTCATGTATGCTAAATATGCTTGATGGTGATTCAAATGCATGTACAAAATTATCAGGATAAACATCACACAAGTAAGCAAACTGGGATTTCATTGCATTGAACTTATCATAAAGTACATCAGTTACATTGAAAATGGAAGAAATAGATACAACAAAATCATTTTCATCCTCCACAGGCAGAGGGCCTTGTTCTTCTTCAGCTTCCATCTTCCCTTCCAAAGCATCATCTAGGACTGCAGCTTTCTCTGCTTCTTTTTCAGTCACTTGCATCTTAGCCTTTTCCATAATCTTGGCGATTTCAGCAACCACAGAGTCTAAGTTCACTTTGGCCATCAGTTCTTCGCCAAATCCTTGCTTGGTCATTCCAAAAGCTTTGTTCAATACAGCAGTCAAAGCACTTGAGATGATTTCTGTAGTTTCAGCGCAGGCTTTCTTTTCATCTTCTTCTTCGGCCACCTCTATGGTTTCTGCTATCACCTCAGATGGTTCTCCTTTCAAAATTTCAAATTCAGCAGTTGCTTCTTCTTCCATTATAGGGGCCACTGGCTCTTCCTGGCTTTTGTCAAAATCCACGACATCAGCAAAGATCTCAAAGCCAGGGTACTCGACATTTCCAACCAGCACCGGTTCTGCTTGGCCCTTGTAAAGGCTTTCTCCTGCCTTCAGAAATGACTTCATCATGACCCTGCCATTCTTGCCCTTTTTCAGGTTCTTCTGCTCGGATGACCCCTCTACATAACCAAGGCCGAACTGCTTCGACTTTCCCGAGTCGATCTTGAATTCTGGCATACCTTGCAAATTAATCCCAAGTCCCATTCCCGGGACAAAGTTCAGCTTGTACAGATATCAGGATAGCCATTCCGGCATGTAATTCTCGTAAAGGACCATAGGAGCATCTGTGGTTTCTTCCTCCTTAATGACAGTAACTTGAAATTCGCCAAAAGGAACCACTCCTTCATCCACTGCAGCTACCATCGACTAGGCGTCCGCCTCAACAGTCACAATCCTGCCATTCATAGAGAATTTAATCTTCTGATGCAATGTGGAAGGAACACCTCCCAAAGGATGGAACCAGGGCCTTCCAAGCAATAGGGAGAATGTGACCGGAATATCGATCACTGTGAAGACAACCATGGACTTGATGGGCCCAACCTCCACTTCTGTTTCGAAGGTCCCTATCACTGTTCTTTTAGAATCATCATACGCCCGAATGACTATCGAGGACCTCTTCAACACTTCTTCATTCATGCCTAAAAACGGTAACATTTTTAGCGGGCATATATTCAGAGCCGAGCCATCATCCACCATAACGCACGGCATCACCTTATCCATGACATAGGCTCTAATGTAAAGAGCCTTATTGTGGGCCTTTCCTTCTGCAGGTAGGTCTTTCTCAGAGAAAACAATATTAGGAGCTCCAACACAGAGTTTGTCTAACAAACAGCACATAACCTCTGGTGAAGCTATAGGGGAGACTTCAATTTTTGCCAATTTCTTTACTGGAGCAGCCCTATGCTCCTTGGAGGTCAGAAGTAAGTGCCATAAGCTAGCTTGGGCAGGAGTTTTCTTCAGCTGGGAAATGACTAGATCCTCCTTCTCAACTCCTTCCGGCGCTGAAGTACTACCCGACCCATTCATCGGTGCTTTATCTTTCGTCTGATCTACCGGTTGATAGACCCTTCCACTTCGGGTCACATGCTGCACTTCCTGAATCTTCATCTTCTCAACAGATGGGAGTTTAACTGCCTCTCTTTTGTCAAATTCTTCGTACTCATCTTCGGAGTCTAGATCATCTAGACTTATAGGCTTGATCTCCTTACATCCCTCCTTTTCCTCACATTTGGGTTTGGGTTCCCCTACCGCCACTGCTTGAATCGTAGGGTTCGCTTGTAGAACTTGTGCAAATATAAAGTTAGCCGACAACCCTGACTGGACCATGTTAACCCTCTTTTCAAATGCCGGAGTGGGTTGGTCTTAGTGCTAGGTTTGGGTGGCTCTTACAGCTTTCCTTCATCGATGAGCTTCTGGATAGCATCCCTTAGCTTGTAGCAATTGTTGGTTTGATGGCCTGTCACTACATGATAAGTGCAGAAATTATCTTTGTCAGTTTCAGATGGCTTCTCAAATGGCCTTAAAGACTGTAGCAGGCCACCATTCCTACACTTGGCGAATATCTTTGCTAAAGTAAGAGTCCAAGGCGATATGCCTTGTCCTCCAAGACCCCTATTCTGGTTGCCTTGCTGCTGATTCATAGTAGCCACTTCAACCTGCTTCACCTCTGATGACTGCCCCTGTTTACCGCTGGAACCCGAACCAGAACCACTGCTAGACCCAGCTGCTGCGGTTGATCTATACCCCGAGGTGTACCCTGTGCTTCTTCCTCCCTTGTGACCGGTTGGCTTCTGCTCTTCATCCCTCTCTATCTTCATAGCCATACTGTAAACCTCACTAAGCTCCTTGAAGGGATGGAATTTCATGTTGTTCTTGAAAATATCTTTGCTGCCATCAATGAGCTTCTGTATAAGCTCGTCTTCATCAGGGCGGTTCTTTAGGAGGATCATCTTATTCATCCACCTCTGGTAGTATTCATCAAATGGCTTATTGAATTTCTGCTTCACCCTCTCCAAATCATACAGCTTCACCTGGATTTTGGTGTTGAAGCTGTAGTATTTAATGAAGGCCGCAAATAAAAGTTCCCAATCAGATTGCTCCTCCTCTGACAGTGAGTTATACCATCCTAAAGCACCTCCCTCCAGTGTGGTGGGGAATAAATTAATCAGCTGCTGCTTCGTGGCGCCCGCCATTAGCATAACTCGGGCATACAGATTCACATGGGCCTCCGGCGAGCCCATCCCTTTGTAGGTAGGGATCTTCGGCACTTGGAAGCCAATGGGGAATGTCTCGATACCCTTACTGATCATGGCATCCATATTTACTCCCTTCTTTGATTCAGCACTAATACTGACCCCCTTCTTCAACTGGGCCATAACTTCGTCTAGTTCAGAGCACTTGGCTTTCATCCTCTGTTCCATAGCTGCCTCTATCTCCTACAGCTTTTCCAGGCTAGCTGAAGCGTCACCACCATGTTGGGATGACTCAGCTTCTTTTTCTTTCCCGGTTCCCCTATCACCGGTCTCACCAGCTTCTCTAACCACTGCCCTCATCTCTTCCTTCAACATGTCGCGGAAGTCTTGGGATCTGAAGAAGTCTCTCAAAACATCAGCCATGCTTGGTGTCTGTTCTGCCATATTCACTCCTTCCCCAGGTTCAGAATCACTATCACTCTCAACTACCCTCTGTCTCCTAGCAGTCCTTGAAGCTTGGGATCTTATCCAAGGTCGCTCCAGTGTATTCTGCTTGGGAGTAGACAGGAGATATTAGGGTCGTGAATGAATGACGTGATATGACATGGAAATTAAGACATTGAACATGCTTGAGATGAATGGAGTGGAATTATGTATGGAATGATGATATGAATGGGTTCTTTTTATTATTATTATTTTTCTTTTTTTTTTTTGGGGATTCCAAGAACACCCAATGCTTATGCAAAAATGTCACGCGTGGGCCGCCATACGGACAGAGATTCGGTGCCTTTGGGGCGCCTAATGAATTCGTGAAATGGTCGCGTGTATACCAGCACAAGGACGGAGTTTTGATGCTTTGTAGGTTTATGAGATGATATGAAATGATCGCATGGGCCGGGCCCACGGACAAGGTTTTTGATGCTTTTGAGCATATGATATGGAATGATGTTATGAGAAAACCCCATGTAACAGGGACACGGACAAGGATTCGGCATTCGAGGAACGCCTTTCATGACTTGGTGATGTTATGGACCTATATGTATACTAATTGGGCACTCGGGGAGTACCTTGAATGGTAAATTAATGTCATGGAATGGTCCGATGTGGACCATGGTGTTTTATGGTGTTTATGATAAATGGGTATGATGTTATGAAATGCATTGTGTAAATTGTTACATGAAAATGGGCCTAAGATCGTTGTGGTTACTATTAAATGAAATGATTTCGGTGGAATGGCCAAATGCAACTCGGTGCATCGGTAAAACACGGGTAATTTCGAATACCCGATATGTTATGAAATGGAATGGGATGATCATGATAGGCGCCCTTGAAATGCCCCTTTATTTTAAGTGAAATGTAGTGAATGGACATGTTGCACAATATGCAAATGGCTGCATGAAAACGTGGGTTAGGATGCATGACACATATAATGATGTTATGTATGTCATGTGAAAAAATGCTAATCACACAAATATAATGCTATGGCTGAAAAAGAAATGGTTAGTATGAATGGCAAACGGATGATTTAAGGTTTTCACACAAAAATAAAATGCACGTGGCTGCATAAAAATGTGGGTTAGTATCACACAAAAATGTTTGTGTATGGTATGTCACATGCATGGAAAATAGTGATTATGATATGTTATGCACGCGTAGGTAGCAATGGCGATGTGTCACGAGATGGCGAGAAACATATAGCAAGCAAAGCGAATTCTTCCAAACTTATTCCTCCAATGTGGTCGGTCTCAAAAAATTTCTAACCGAGTCCTAGGCGGGGTTCACTTCAATCACCAACCGAGGGTGATGAAGGCGCGATTTTATTATTATTATTCACACAATTATTTTGGTATCCTAAGGGAATCCAACTAAAGCTGCCTATATAGGTTTGGTCAAAGTCGGGATAACATCAAGGCTCTCATAGCAAGATATACTCCTCACTTCTCCCCACTCAAGGGTCCTAGAGAAGGGGTTCATGCGAGGCTATGAGTGGTGTTTCGTATTCATGCCCCTAAGACCAAGAGGAACTTAGGTGACACTTCAACAATCCACCGGGCTATAAAGGGATACCTAAACTAATGCAAAAATGGCTAACTAAAATGTAAATAAAATACCAAAAGAGAATCATCCGCCTTATTTTAATTAGACACTTTTCAGGGCTTGTCAAATTCTTTTAAGTTTTTTAAGAAAACTTTTTAAGAAATCCCCAGCGGAGTCGCCACTGTGAGCGGACGACGCATTTTCGACGGGACGCGGGACTCCCTTTCGGAATGGGGAGCCACGATCTCGGCAGGCCCCTCTTTCGCGTGGGGTTTTTATGAATGGAAATCCGCGTTTTGGAAAATGAATGGAATTAATGCATAAAAGAACCGAGACCTAAGTCTCGATGGATATTGTAGAGTCGCCACCCGGCTCAGCTCAACCGGGAAATTCTTAAGGTAGCTGAACCGGACGAACGGTCACTACACTATCCAGAGATTCGGGTCCAGACAAGTCCCTTATTTCGTGTCTAATTAAAATAAAATTGGTCAATGTTCAAAGATGGTATTTCAAATTCTAAAGTCAATTTTATTGAAATAAAGAGATATACAGCGCGCATACATGTTAAATAAAATAGTAAAAGAATAAATTATTACAACCCGATTAAATAAAAAATAAAAACTCTCGCCTCACTTTACAATCGCCTAGAATACACGAGAATCTAAAAATAATTACAACTGCCTAAATACACGATTTAATCTATTAAAATACATCAAAAATAAAAATAAAATAAATTAAAACCTGCAAAACAGAAGGTTAGCACAATTTATACGGCATACCACAACTAGGACTCAAATAGACAGAATTGGGAAATCAAGTATTGGGGGCATGCATTTAGGGGATAACCGGGCTGGCTCGGCTAGCTGGCACGGTTTGACCTGGAAAACATTTTGAAACGTCCCTGTATTTTTGGTTTTGTGGGAAAATCATTTTTGAAAACAATTTTACCGGTTTACATGCACTTTCATATATTAAGTGGGTCGGTTTTCGGGAGAACCGGGTCTCCGTCGTTGAATTGTTCTAAATGCAATTTTACTGAAAATTGAATCTAGGGTCGTGAATGCACACAACAAAATTCATTTTGATGATATTCCGGATTTTTCTAAATTTTTAGGGATTTTTAGAAATTTTTATGGGTAAAAGATGAAATTCTGATTCTGTAACTAGAGTTACAGTCGTGCGACTGTAAACAGTTCAGGATCAGAATTTCACCAAAATTATTTTGAATAAAAAATGGAAGAAAACAATCTGGGAATTAAGAACACTTGTACAACTGTTCAACAAAACCAAGAACAGTCGTGCGACTATTCTTATTTCCTAGAAACAGAAGCACGAAAATGCAGCAGAAAACCCACAAAACTCATTTCAAACACCCAGAAAGCGAGAAAAAGTGTAAGGAAAGGGAGTGTCTACCTTTTTAGAAGCTAATCCAAGTCGTTTTGACCCCTGGCGTCCCTCCAATCCTAACAAATTCATACTTTTTCCTTTGAAATTGAAGTTGAGAGCTTTATGTCCAAAAATCCAAATTGCAAGGGATTCTGATGGTTTAAGTCCAGATTCTTGATTTGGTTGTGAAGTTAAATGATTAACCTAGGGATTTCTAACAAGTTTTAATCCTAATTCTGAGAATTAAAAGAAAATAGAAGAGGAAAAGATGAGTTTTTGTGGGTTTTTTCACTTCTTTCTTTTCCTTCTCTCTTTTCTCCTTCTCTCTCTATGTTTTTTCACCATAATTCAACCTCCCCTCTCTCTCCCTTTTCTTCTCCTTTTCTACTCTCGTTTTTCTCCTTACTTACTGCAACACCAGAGTAATTAATGCTCCTTCTCTCTCTCCTCCATTTCTGCTACAGAAGTATGGGCTCCTGCACGACTGTAAAGATAGTCGTACGATCATAAACTTTATTTTTTTTTTAAGTATAGAAAATTCCGGCGCTTACACTAGTTAACGGATACTACAACCCAAGTGATAAGTGTATTTTATACACTTAATTTACCTTTATTCATGAGCTTTCATTGACATATATTGTTTAAAGTTGGTGGATTTTACTTTTTTTATACTATATTTCAAGTTAGAACCTTGAAGACCAAATTTGAAGAGAATTAGAGCTAAAACCGTTTCATAGCTATTTATCAACCGTTTCAGACCCGTGGCTAGTTATGTATAGAAGGTTTTGCTTTTATTGTGATTTCAAAACTGGTCCTACGACCGTTTCTTTATTGGGGCCGGCTTTGTGGTAGGAAAAGACTCCCAATTAAGCTGAAACTTCTGAAATAAGAGTTAGAGAAGGATTATAAAGCTAAAGGAACAACCTAATTGAGGGAGACTCTTTTTTCTTAGTGTGAACGTGATTTTTGGGAGAGAAAGACACAAGAAAGCTTGGAGAACACCAATTCTCAAGGATTACACACAAATTTGACAAATTTTGTTGAAGATTCTTGGATTATTCTTTTCCTCTCATTGTTCTTATATTTAGGATTTTATTCTATAATTGTTCTTTTATTTTTAATCTTATTATGAGTAGATAAATCTCTAAGATAGGGTTAGGTATGTAACCTAGTTTGGGGTAATTGATTGTACTCTGCCATATTGGATTTTTGAAATCAGTTTAGTTGAATTATTTTCTTACTACATTTATCTTCTTTAAAATTATTTATGAGTTATGTATGTGGTCAATGCATGATTCAGTTTTATGGTTTGTATGATGAACTGACAGGTGAAGTATAAATCTAGAACTAGGAAGATAAACACAATTGAACTTAGATTAGACATAGTCAGTATTAATTGTGATGACATAATTGTTGCTTAATGGGTTTAATTAATGTTAGTGAGGGATTGACAGATAAATCATAGTTAATTAGGCATAACTTAATAGCTCAATGGAGTGTTAATATATCTTTGAAACAATTATCATTGTAATTGTTGAACCTTGTTTTGATGAAAACAACTTTACATTTGAAGAAGATAAAAATAAATAAATAAATACTTTTAGAATTAATTAAAAATGAATGTGATTTTATTTTTAATTAGCTAACAAAGTATAAGATGAAGACACACAACATAGACATTGGAAAGATATTACAAAAAGAAGATACATGTTTGGAGTATTAAAACAAAAATTGCTTCAGGAGGTTGAAGACTTAAGAAATTCAGTTACATTACTTCAGAGGCCTAAACATTGTATAACAGCCATATTCGAAGACCTAAAGAAGTTCACTTCAAATCTACAGAAACCTAAACACTGTATAACGACTACCTTCAGAGACTTGAAGAAGTTCACTTCAAATCTTCAGAGACCTGAACACTATATAATGGCTACCTTTGGAGACCTGAAGAAGTTCACTTCAAATCTTCAGAGACTTAAACACCGTATAACGGATATGTTCAAAGAACTAAAGAAAGTTCATTATAAGTCTTCAGAGGGCTGAACACTGTGCAACGGTTAGTTTCACAAACCTGAAGAAAATCATAATCAAGCTTCAGAGGGCTAAGCATTATGTAACGGCTAGTTTCAGAGACCTGAACAGAATTGGATTGCCTTCTCCAAACCACTTCTCCAATGCCTATAAATAGAAGATGATTACAACCATTTCAACTCGGAAGACAATTTGCTAAACATACAATATATTCAAAGCATTCTTGAGTTCTTTCCAACAATCTTCAAACAGAGCAATTGAAAAAATTATAGTCTTCATCAAAACAATTAATACACTTTCAAATACAGCATTTTGAGTGAATTATAAATTCACACTAAGGGATATTAATGTGAAGGGGAGCTCTGTTGTTAGAATTATATCAACAAAGTTTTGTAAAAGTTTTGTTGTTGATCTTTGAAAAACAACAAGTTGTAAAAGTTTAGTGTTTGAGCTTGCGAAAAACACCGGTTGTCTTGATCTAGACAAAAGAAAGATCATCATCTTAATCCTAGGCAGAAGTAGGATTGATTGTCCCGATCTTGGACAGAAGAAAGATCACTTGGTTTGATTCTTACTGTTAAAGGAATTGTAGTGGAAAATCTCAAGTGGTTGACTTGGGGACAAGAGTAGGACAGTTAGTCCAAACCTATATAAATCTTTGTGTCGACATTTTCTCTATCCATACTCTCTTTAATTACTACTATGTATATTTCTGCATTTATATTCAGTAGTAACAGCCTTTTAGAGATTTTATTATATTTCTTTAAAAGTAATTTTTTAACAAGTTTTACAGACTATTTTATTCCGTATTTTTTAGTAAAACTTGCTTCTTGAGCAAATTTTTTTTTTTATTTTAAAGGTTTCCATAAAAGAATTTTTATTCAGGTATTTACACTATTCACCCCCTCTAGTGTACCTCAAAGCCTATTTGGGACTACCAATAATTGTATGTTGAAGATGTGGTAGTAGTGTGATTAGTTACCTTATTTAGGTGAAACCCGAATCCCTAATGTTTGCTCCCATTGATTGATTCCAATTTTTATGGCTTTCTTAGATTTAAATAAAACTAAAATCCAAATAATTATTGTTTAAACTATAATTAATTAGGATAGTGACTTTTAACCACTCTTGGGTTGAACCCTGGAATACTATAGGATTATTAGTGTGATTGACTATGTGCCCTTACGTAAATTTAGCCGATCACCATGCAAAAAAAAGTATCAAATTTAGGGCTAATACTATCAGAATATAAAGATTATGTATCCAATGTGTTGAAAAAATTAATTAACGGGCCAAATGCGAAATTCATAAAAGTTTAGGAGGCTCCAAATGTGTTTTATCTTTAGCAAATGGTTTTGATTTCTTCTTTTAATAATATTTGGACATAATAATTATTTATTTTTTCAATGCCTAATAGTCTTTATGAACCGCCAACTACAATTCCTTTCATTCTTTATGCTCTTACTTTATATTTTAACTAGCTTTGACCCTGTGCGATGGGTATGATTGTGTAATTTTTTTAAATGTATTACATAGAAAATTTATTTTTTACAATTTATTTTTATTTTTTGTATTATTTTTATTCATTTCATACATGTCATCAATTTTTTAGGTATATGTAACAACATGCTTACAATAGTATGTAGATATTGTCCACTTTGGTCTAAGTACCATTCTTTGGGCCTAATGGCTTTAAAACACATATGCATACATTGAAAATATTTCTTACTAATATAGCTAATCACTCCCCTCTCCATTTCTGATGTAGGATTTAGCTCATTCTTGTCCCTAGTGTCATTCTTCAAGGCCGCTCCTTATTTAGGCCTTCTACTTCGGTGCCACCTCTCTTAAGATCGGGTCATTATAGGTCCACCAGCTTCCACTTGGTTCATCCCTAAACTAAAACAACATATTTGGAGAGTCGACTTTGATACCAATCATAACAACTTGCTTCAAGTCCTATGTAAATATTTTCCACTATGGCCTAAGTCCCATTTCTTGGGCCTCATGGCTTTGAAATGCATATGTATATATTGGAAGCACTTATTACTAATATAGCACAGTCACACCCTCTCCATTTCCTATTAGTGTATGCTCGAGTTCCTACATTACGTTGTGCAATTTAAAGAGAATCCATTAACTGATGTTTTACTCATGTCTATCAATAACGTTCTCTGGGCAGTAAGGCCATTAGTAGGAAAAAGAACACCAGTTATAAAAGTTATTCGTAGCCTATTAAAGTCATGGGAATGATTTTAACTAAAGACAAGCATGTGTCTTAATTGTATGGTGGTGTCTTACAGACCATTGGACTTAGAATGTCAATCAAGAACACGGGTACATGTTAGGTTATATGGTATTGGATCGATCCACTATAAGAACTGTTGGTGTGCCCTAGTTCTTGGGGCATTGGATTCTTGTATTTTGTACTATACATTAAGACTCATTATATGAATACATTATTTGTGTAACATTAATAAAGGTAATTAATCTATTTCATTTATATCTTGTGCTATATTATGAGTAGACTATCCATTGATTGATAATCATAAAACCTATCCCGGTTCTATTCTAATCGTGGGAAAAAATAGAACCATGGACTTGTATATTCGATGACTGTATGGCAATTCTTAACAAGCCATAGTACTTGTATAGTCAGTCATAAATATGGGTAGGTGTCGTTGACATGGGACTGGATCGATCCGCACAAGAAGGTCCCGTGGTTATCACATCATAGGTCTTTCTTGAGTAGGTTTCTTTTGTCCTCATACCAGATTTCATTATAATATCAATATGGAATCTGGTTCACTTTGACATACGCCTAATAGGTCTATAAAAGGATGCTAAATGCGGGTATGATTGGGTGGACCAGTGAACAAATTGATATTGATAATGAAGTGATGGAATTGCCACTCAGGTAACACCGAGATGATATCACTGGCCACTTGATGAATGGGACTGATAAGTGTATGGCCATACCCAAATAAGTTGGTTGTTTATTTGATTAATCAGTCAACTCAAGATCAAGAAATATAATAAACAATAGAAGAGGATGACGGACACCGTGCCTCTTGTTTATTCATATCGAAGTCATTTGGCAAAGGACACTCTGATATTACTACCGATTAAGTGTCTGCGAAAGACTACTGTACTTTTGTCTTAATTGGAGGCTGTAACGGTTTGCTAGAACCCACTTACAGTCTGTGGGTCTTGGACCTACTGCCAACATAAAGATAGACCCATAGAATCGTGCACATAGATCAACTGAGCCGGAACTTATAGAAATTGTACATGTAATATATATTGGAAGGAATGCGTTAATTAATTAGTTGACATTTGGTGTCAAGATAATTAATTAACATCGGGTTAATTTAATTTAATTAATAAGTTTATATAATGTAATTAATTAATTAATTAATTAATTGAATTGCATAAAGTAGATAATTAATTAAATTATTTTCCTAAGAAGGAAAATTAAAATACATGTATTGTATATTCTTAAGTGTGATTTTATTTAATTTAGGGGTAATTAAATTCAGCCTAATGGGATTAAATTATATAGTATGAACTTTTAATTAAAGTTTATTTATATAATTGTAATCCTAGTGGGATTGGATTTAATTAACCTAGTCAAAACCCAATTAGACAAAGAGTCTATAAAAGGCACACTTAAGAATAAAAATTTCAGCCCTAACCCTAATTATTGAGCTGTAAATTTCAGCCCCCTTAGAGAATTTTAAAGCTGTAATTTTCCCTTCCTCCGCTTCTTCGGCTAGCACTGGTTCCCGCTTGATAGTTGGTCGTGCACCGGACTTTAGAGATCGTAGTTTTAGGATTCAATTTTGCAGCAGTCTCTAGAAGAGATAGATTTGGTGAGTTTAATCTCTCTTTATCCAAATTGATTTTGTTCCAATCGATGGTAATAGGACACCATAGGTGGATTCTAGGAAATTTTAAACTGTGTAATTCTGTTGCATCACATTATTTTTCTGATGACAAATCTCATCAAGAACACCATATGGTTCCTATGTCATAGGTGGTTCTCTACCAGTACTTATATCGCTACAGAACCAGATGCTAACTCACATATTTTGACGTATGCCTAACGGGCCTTTAACATAGTGCTAAGTATGGGTATAGTTGGGTATACTAGTGATCATGCCAGGGATATAGGTGATGTGATGAGACTTGCCTCTCTCTTTATTAAGAGTAGATATCACCGACCACTTGATGAGTGAGACAGAGAAGAGCATGGCCATGTCCAAGTAAGGTAATCACTAGGTGATTAGTTGCTTGTATTTTTCAATCTACTCGAAATCAAGGAATGTCCTTACAGCTAAAGAGGGTGACATTGTCATGGCTCTTACAGGACACTGATATCATCGGCATATGATGCATAAGTTAAATACAAGGTTTACATTGACGATAGGAGTGATGCTTCTATCTTATTTGGGTAACTGTACCAGTTTACTAGAACCCACTTACAACTTATGGGCCTTAAGGTATTAGGCTCACTGCCAATATAAGATAGACCTACAAATAGTACACATATGATGTCTGAATGATTTTGTCACAGATCGTATGATATGTATTGGATACATATTGTATATTTTAGAGCTATTAGATTTTTGAGTTTTGTGAGCGGATGATCCTTTTTATGGTTTATGGGTAGCGAGATCGAGTTGGGGGTTTTAAGAAAATGAAAATGGGTTTGAAAATTTGGTAAGAAATTGAATGAAACTGATCGATCTCACTAAAAGTGCCAGGAGTCACTACCCGATTCAGCTCAACCAGAAAATTGCGGTATAGCCGAGCCAACCAGGAATCCCTATATCTTTTAGTCAGAGATTTGGGTCCAGACAAATCACCTATTTCTTTCTTATTCAAAATATTACATTAATAGTTTTATTTCAATGCCTTTTACAAATCTATGATTTATTTTAAATTTGGTTAAATTCTCAAGCAGAAAAGTTGAAAATAAATTATGGAATATAAATAAATTCGGAGAGAGTAAATTATTACCCAGATTAAATAGACTAACCTAGGGGATACATTTATGTAAAAGAGGAAATAGGGATACAAAATATCTATAAACACAAATCTAATATTTACATCTACCTAATTTACAAGATTAGTCTAAAATAAAAGCTAAATATACTATTTTACTTGCAACACAAAGATTAGTATAAAGACATATATTTACATATAGGACTCAAACGGACACAGGATATAAAATTTAGACAGCTCAGGGTATGAATAAGGATAGTCAAAATAATCTGACAGATTTATTCGATCAAACCTGGAAAACCCTTTTAAAATCGCTAAATTTGATTTTGAAAACAATTTTAGAAAACAATTTATCTGGTTTTATGTATTATACATGCAAAATGGGCCGGTATTCAAGAAAGTAATATTTCTATCGTTGAACTGGTTTACAATATGCTTCATAAATTAAATCTAGGTCAAAATGATATGCAAATGCATGAAAAACACACAAAACACAATAATGCAGTCTAAACAACAGTTGTACGAATCTAGGGGCAAAATTAAATCTAGGTCATTTCAAGTTCATTTCAATCTCAAATTCCGTGCGGCTCTAATTTTAAACAAGAATTAGAAATTGTTAAAAAATCAAATCATTAATTTTTGAAAGTTTAAACCATAGTACAGCTCTAGGCGACAGCTATACGAACATTGCAATAGCCGTACGGTTCTGGTTTACCAAAATTCTAGAAAAATAGAGCAAGACAAAATGAATGCAATGATGCATCAAATCAACGATGTTTTAGAATTTGTGTTTTTCTCTCTTTCTCTCTTGTTGTTCTTCTTTAATTCTTGTTAGTTGTTAATTCCTTACCCCTGGGCTCCCTTTAATCAAAACAACTTGTAATACAGAGAATTAGTGGGATTATAGCTGTCTCCCCATAATCCAAACAGCTATCCCATTTCATGCATTTTGGTGACACATTGATAGCTATGCAACTACCGCGTCAACAGTTATGTGGCTGTAATGCCTACAACCATACGGATGTAGTCATACCCGTACAAGTCTTCTTCTTTTTCATCCCTAATTCTTCAAATTCTTCCTGGTTTTAAGTTTCAAGCTCATTTGAATTTGAATCCTTACTTCTTAAATCGGTTTCAACAGTGATTCCAACACAAAGGTTAACTTATTTGATTTTCATCATAGAGGTCAGAAAAATCTAGCGCTCACAAGTTTTGTGGTAAAGACTCAGATATATAAATTCCGAGAAAGATTTATTTTATTTATACTATTAATTTATTATTAGGTGATAAATTAATTGATAAAAATAAAATACATATCAAATATTAAAATAGGTTATTTAATATTTGTTATACCTAATAAAATGTCTAAGACATATATTTTAGGTGGGAATTAAAATAAGAGTAGTTTTTATTTTAAATTAATTTGAATTTCAAAATAGGATTTTCTAGGTGGAAAATCTATTTTAGAAATTATAATTAATAAAATAAAGACTAACCTGTTTTCATTCCATCTCTCTCTCTCTCTCTCTCTCTCTCTCTCTCTCTCTCTCTCTCTCTCTCTCTCTCTCTCTCTTTTCGCCTCACTTTAACATGAAACACAGTAGAGAGAGCCTGTGAATTTCGGCCAAAGGGAGAAAGGAAGGAGATGGTTTTTCCAGTCCGGTGTTAGAAAGCCAACTGATTCAAATGGTAGAGATTCTTCGCATAAACACAAGAACTAGGAATCAATCTTAATCGAAGATCATATAGATATTGTTTTACAATGCTTTCTAGTTGAGTCAGTTCTTGATTTCTTCTTTAATATGAACAATTGTTCCTGTTATGGGATTCGAGTTTAAGATAATTTTGCTTCCGCTGTGATTTTGTTTCTTTTACACCAGGAGAATCCCAACATTGTCAGTGTTGGATTCAACTCATTCTTGTCTCCATTGCCATCCTTCAGAGCCACTCCTTGATCATACCTTCTAACTTGGTGCCACCCCTCTTAGGACTAGATCATTACAAGCCCACCAACTTCTGCTTAGCTTATCCCTGAACCAACACACAATTTTGGGAGAGTTGCCTATGACACCAATTATAACATCTTGCTTCAAGTACTATGTAAATATTTTCCACTTTGGTCTAAGTTCCATTCCTTAGGCCTCGTGGCTTTAAAACACTTCTACATGTATTGAAAATAATTCTTACTAATATAGGTCAGTCACAACTTCTCCATTTTCGATGTTGGATTCAACTCATTCATGTCCCCATTGTCATCCTTTAGAGCTGCTCCTTGCTCAAGCCTTCTACCCTGGCGCCACCCCTCGTAGTACCTAGTCGTTATGTATAAATCACTAGTATTCTCATAGAGACAATTATGTTCAGTACTTAGTCATAGTTAAGGCTCCCACTACTCTCTGCGAATGTATTTAGTAAGATTCAGACCTATGTCTCCTTTCACAAACTCAGTCTATATTGCCAACCGAGCTATGACCTATAAATATATGTTGGCCCCAAAATAGGCTAGAGGGGGGTGAATAGTGTGTATCACTGAATAAAAAACTTTTATTCAACTTTTTCAGTAAAATATAGTTTTGTCCAATAATACGAGTTTTACTTAGAATGTGGAATTAATTAGAATGTAAAACTCATGAATATAATTGCTTTTATCAGTTTAAAAATATCTCTAAATGGGACTAATTTTATTAATTTAAATGCTTAGAATGTAAATAGCAATAAGTAAAGAGTGTAGGGATAGAGATTTGAGACAAAACGATTTATACAGGTTTGACCTAACCGGCCTACTCCTGTCCCCAAGCCCATCGCTTAAGATTTTCCACTAAGGATTCCTTTATAAGCAGGAATCAAGCCTATGATTTCTTTATGGGCAGAAATCAAACCTAATGTTACTTTTTACGAGTTCAAGTAACAAACTTAATACTTTTCCAGGCAAAGTATCAAAAACTCTATCGATAATTTTTACAAGCTTAAGTGTCAAACTTATAGGTATTGTTTTATAGCTCAACAATAACTATTCCGGTGCTTTTTGCAAGATCAAACACTAAACTTTTACAATTGTTGTTTTTAAGCTTAACAACCAAACTTTCACCACACTTTTCAAGCTCAAGTGTGAAAACTTTATAATTACTTTGTTGAAATCACCACAACAAAGCTCCCCTTCACATAAACCCTATTGTGTGAATTTCAATTCCCTTTTGAAATGAATAAATTTGGTTGTATGAGAATTAAAGAAGACTTTGATTCTTTGAATATCTCTTTGAAAGCTTGTTGGAAAAGACTCTCTAATGTATGCTTGTATATGTCATTTTGATATTTGTCTTCTGCACTTGTGAATGATAGATTTGCCCTCCATTTATATATGAAGAAGCAAATATAGCCGTTACTCATAAGCATTAGTAATGGAGCTTTTTGTACAAATCTATCCAAGACTCTTCACACCTCTAAACCTGTTGTTTTATATTGTCATAGCCTTATTTGTAAGCTTATAATGCAATGTATAGCCTTCTATAGCAACAATTTGAGTTTCCTTCAGCCTCTTGTATGTGGTCGTTATATAATGTATAGTCTCCTGTAGGTGACTGTTATACTTTGTACAGCCTCATGTAGGTGACCGTTATACTTTGTACAGCCTCCTATAGGTGATCGTTATACAATGCATAGCCTCCTATAGGTGACCGTTATACTTTGTATAGCCTTCTATAGGTGACCGTTATACTTTGTATAGCCTCCATAGGTGTATAACCTTTTGATTTTAAGAGCCTTCTTTTTATAGCTCCAAGTTTAATATCCTCTTATAGATCATAGTAGTCTTTCCCTTTGTCTTCAAGATTTGTTGTATGTCTTCATCTTCAATAATATGATACTCTTTATAACTGTAATAAGATTATCGTTTAATCTTAATTTCTTGAATATATATTATTCTTTTCTCTTCTTTCTTCATTTTGACTTTGATAAAAGTCATTTTAATAAAATATCTTTATGCAATTTAATTTGAGATTATTTATTTAATTAATCTTCATTTAATTACTCGAGATTATTTTATTATAATCATCTTCCTTTTCTTTAATATAATAATTGTTGGATATGCCCTAGTCCCGAGGCATTGGACCTTGTATGTGTATTATACATTCATTGGATTTATGTATTATACTGATTTTGTGTTATTAATAAAGGCATTAATTCATTTATTATATATATCTTGTACAATATCTTAAATGAAGTATCAAATGGACATATCCATATCCATGATGACAAGTGTCATGTACTTGGCAGTAAGACCATGGATAAGGTAAATGATATGACCATAAAGAGATCCGTAGTCTGTTCCAGTCATGGGAATGAATGGGACTAGAGACTATCATTAACCTGGTTGTATGGCGATGTCTTACCGGTCATTGGACATGGGATGTCAACCAAGTTAATGGGTACATGTAAAAAGGGCATGGTACTAGATAGATCCACTAAACGAGTAATCCACATGGTATAGTATCACAAGTGATTCTCGTGTAGTACTTGTATGGATCTTTTAACCTGACCATATGATGGTATCACACGCGAGGTCGCATACTTAGGGGTACGCCTAAATGGCCTATAATAGGGTGCCAAGTATGGGTACTTTCGGGTATGTCACTTAGCATGGCAATGCTATGGATATGCAGAAGGGATTTGTCACTCAGTAGTTCACTGAAAAGATATCACTGGCCTCTTGATGAATGTGACTGATAAGAGTGTGGCCACACCTAAAAAAGTTGGAACTTGTTTGTGAGCTTCAGTACATTCGGGATCAAGTTAATGTCCGGACACAAAAGAGGGTGATCAATCCATGCCTCTGTGTTGGACACCGATATCAATGACAGGGGATATACAAGTTCAAACTACAGGATTATGATTACAGTTGGACTGTCATCTCCATCTTAATTGAGGGCTGCAGTGGCTTGCTAGAGCCCAACTGCAGTCTGTGGGCCACAGGCCCACGGGATCGTACACATTGACCGACTGAACACTGACTTAAGGAATCACATGTATACTTGGAGTATACACTCTGGAGAGAGAGAGGATTATATTAATTATATTATAAAGATCAATTGGATTGATCATAATAATAAAATTAATATTCGATTGGCTCTCTCATGATTAATTGGATTAATTATGAGATTATTTCCTGGGTGGAAATATTCATATGTACAGGTTTATGTATGAATTTATTTTGTGAAAATCTAATTTTAATTTAATGGATTAAATAAATTAGTCAAACCAATTTTAATTCAAATGTAAATCATATGTTGCTTGATGTAATATATTAAATACATGGATAAATTAAAGTTGGGCTCGAAATTAATTTGAACCAGACTAATTAAAATAGATTTGGGCCTGAAATGAAAGGAAGAAAGCCCACACAAAGGAGGAGCCAATTGGGCCGAAATTCTCCTTGAGAATTTCGGCCACCTAGGGTTAAAATAACCCTAGGAATTTTGTCCTAGGTAGAAGTGGCAACTATGGCCGAAATCTTCCCTCCCTTCTCTCCATAGTTTTGTGTTTTCTGACGCTAACACGGGTCGTGTTCGTAAGGCGTTCGTGTACATGAACGAGGAGGGATTCTAGTTTGATTTCTGCAGTCTGCATCCATCTCTTGTAGAGATAATCTGGGTAAGAGATTCATCTCTTGTGATTAAATTTTTGTTTTTACAATTTCCATCTCAATTGCTCCTGGGTACGGATTTGAGGAAATCATTGCGTTCTTCCACTTTAATCGGGTGATTTCTAGTGAAAAATCCCAACAATAATCATCAAAACTTGATTCAATATTCTCCCCCTTTTTGATGATGACAATACTCTTTTAAAATATGAGATTTGTTGATATAAAACGAAGCAATATTCATGTCAAGGTAACGGGTTTACTCTTGATGTTGCTTTCCCTGAAGATGTGATTCCTTCTAAGAATTTTTTAATTAATTTTGAAAGACTATAAGTAATCTATTTGATTTCTAATTTCTCTTTAAAATTAGTTTTAAACTTTTATGCACAAGAAGGAAAGATAACATTTGTTATAAATAATCTTTGAAAGAATTAGTGATTGGTTCGTTTTTAATTTCAAATACCTTTCCATATTTTGAAATTTACCAATAACTTATTTTGATTTGAAATTCTTGGGCTTTTGAGCACATAAGAATCAAAGCATATTTTGTATAAAAACAATATTGTCCCAAGAAAAAAACATAGGTTTTTAGCAGTTTGGCGTTTAAAAGTGTATAAGATTTCTATGGCCTAAAAATATAATCGGTACATACTAAAGGCATGTATGTATATATTCACTTTGCAACTTTCTCAAGTTTCCACATCCAATATTGGTTACACTTTTGGTACAATCATTTGTAAGTTCCACAATTAAAATATTGGTAGCTGAATAAACATTCATTTCCATCCTAATTAAGGGCCAGTTTGGCATTGCTGTTAGTGAAAGTGCTGTCAGTAAAAGTGATGTGACGCAAAGTGCTGTTTAGCAAAGCTGATAAGTATTTGGTAATATTTTTGTAGAAGTGGTTTTATTCTTATAAGAAGTTTATGAGGTGTTTGGTAAAACTGTTTATAAAAGTGTTGTTAATGTATAAAATGACATAAAAGGATATATATGATATAAATTGATTTTAACTTAACTTAATTGATTAAATAATATTAGAAATTAATAATTTTTAATAATTTCTTTCACACACATTATATATATAATTTTATTTTATTTATCTATTTGTATATTATTAGATATCAATAATTTTTGTATTAATCTCTTTATGACATACATATCATATAAATGAACAACATATTTATTTTAATTGACAGATACTAGTATAAAGTAATAATTTTGTAAAAATTATCCGTACATATATAACAAGCTATTAAAAAATTTGATCAATACAAAATTGTTACTATTTCTCTATGCCATAAAAGAGAAAACAATCTCATCATGAATGAAATTTATTTCTATAACCCCATTATTACAAGAATTCTCGTGAGAAGAAGAATCACTGTTAACATCTTCGAATATGTGAAATACAAATAATGCCAAGGACTAAAGTCATTTACCTCAGTATTGCCTCCTTTCAAGAGCATCAACTTCAACTCCACAGTTAAAAAAAATTATTAGACTCTTAAATTCTTAATTTGTAAGATCCAGTCCATGTATTCTTATTGAATGTTTTTCTATCAAAATAAATGTAACAAGGTCCAAGTGACAAAACTTGTTAAGTACAGAGGCCAACAAATTGAATTTGCCTAAAGGATAAAAGAAAATAATTGATGAGCTTAAATGCAGCTGGAAAAATTTAAAGATATACACATGTTAAATGAGTTAGAGATACAGGTATACAAATGTTAACATCTGGGGAAAAGCAAAATTATTCCTTCTTATTACTATATGATCCCTGCCATTGCAATATAAATACCCCAACACAGTCGTACTGAATATAATATAATTCTCACTTGTGTACTCGTAACAAACACGAATTGTATAGTACTCTCCTCAATTTACAACCCACCAAAATTCAAGAAAAATATCCCAACAAATATCAACAACAAATATCCCAACAAATAAAAACTCAAGCCATTTTCAAGCTTTAACAAATTCAATTATAGGAGCAAATGTCCCAACAAACATCAATAACTACAGGAAAAATAATATATAAGAAAAATTTCAACAGCCAAAATATCTTAAAAAAAGTCAATTTTATCAAGGTAAAATCATATATAAGTCATTAGAACTAATAAATAAAAATTTAGTCCATTGATTACATCAAAAGCTATCACCTTCAAACCATTCATTTTATCATGGAATGTATACCTAGCAATAACAAGAACTATAGACAAATCCATATCAAGGTATAATAACATCACTAAAATATGTGATG
Organism: Euphorbia tirucalli; assembly: GCA_039660915.1. NCBI lineage: Eukaryota > Viridiplantae > Streptophyta > Magnoliopsida > Malpighiales > Euphorbiaceae > Euphorbia > Euphorbia tirucalli. Next base: position 53,125,270 of record CM077639.1, on the reverse strand, counting down.
AAAGAAACTAAGATTATGATAATATATGGATGATAGCAAAATCAATGTTCAATGAGTTTTATGCATCAATTAGAAGCATAATGTATTATCCAGTTATCTATAGCTTTTGTGAAATTAAGTAGATCCCAAACCTAATAACTATGACCAATTATCTAATCATATATTCTAATAATATATAATTATGGGTTTACACAGAAGTTCTTCATAGTAATCATGAAAAAGTTGCAACCATGAAGTAAGAGTGGAGAAACCTAGACAAGTCCGGTAACTAAGCCTCAGCATTAGCATCTGCAGAACATGTTTCCGTTGGTATATTCATGTCTAATGACACTAGTAATTTATACATTGTCATAAATTTTGAGACTCCTAAGTAATTTCTTTCTTTGAAGTAAATAAATCATGATCCTTTTTCATTTTAAATTGTATAATATTTATGTACCCATCCCTGCAACAGTACTAATCTACTCTTCTTCACCAGCAGAGTAAAAATACAAACACAAGAACAAAAATATCTAACAAATCCCAATTGATGAAATTGAAATTGAAATACAAACACTCTACTCTTCTCTCAAATCCTCTTTTTCTATGAATATCTCCATCTAATTAGTAAGCTCTACCTTATCTATCTATCTTTTTTCTTCTAATTAATCTAGTATAACCCAGTTTCCATGTCCTTTGGTTTTTTCCTTTTCCCTTATTCTTTTCATCAATATGAAATTTAGCTATTAAAGTTTCATCAATATGGGGTTTAATTAATCTAGGTTTGTTTTTTTTTACAGCGATGTGTGGAGGGGATTGCTCGCAAACAATTCATAACTTCTGTGTAAAGTGAAAGGGAAAAGAAACAAAAAATCTCACCTGTAATATGGAGCCATGGAGAACTAGAGAACGTAGCAGCAGTAGCCCGTAAGAAGGAGAGAAGAAGGCGAGCAACGATCATGATTTTGCGAGAGAGCACTAGCAGGGGAGAACGAAATTTGTGAAAGTAAAGAACTTGGCTTTCGTTCTCAGCTTTCTGAGGGAAAGCTATGATTTTCAGCTTTGTGGGAAAGGTGAGTTTTCAGCTTTCCGCGTTTTTGGCTTTCCCATAAAGCCATGTTACCAAACATCTGTGAAACTTCCTTTCCTAGCTTTCCAATGACAAAAGCAGCTTTCCCCTATCTCTAACACATACACAAACGTGACCTAAGAAAGTATGCTGCTATCAGTTATCTTTGCATTCATATAGTACAGAAACATTTTAAACTTGGAAAAGTATGTATAACATCTTCAACTTGAAGTATTAAGAGCAAGATAACTAGATTTGCTTATAAAACTTCTTGACCTGTGAAGATTCAAATTTCAAGACATATGGCAAGTCTAAAGCATGTGTATTCATCTAGTTCAGCAACTATCAACGCTACACTAGTAACTGCAGCCATATTTAACAAAGATAATTCTTATGCAGTTTTGCATTGGATAGAGTAAGACAAATTTGTCATTCAATTCATACATCAATATAACATTTGTATACAAGATCACAACAGGTTCAATTATACTTAAGAAATAGTACTTCACTGAGATCATAATTTAAATAGAGTTAATTCCCTTATATCCTATATGCATGCACAGACTGCACAATTCATCATATTAGAATACTTATATATCTAATATTATTCATAATAGCATTCACGATATTGTCATATCAGTAGTAGTGAACTTTAGAAAACTTGCATTTGTACTAAAACATGTAATATTTCATGTATCAATAACTTAAAAAATAATAAGCAGGACTTTCAAACCTAACAACTACAGGTCATATCATAATCATTCTTGTTATGCTTGGAAAATACTATAAACAGATATTTAGCAGTATTACTCATGGTATTCATGGCATTTTTATTCCTGCAATCGTTTCAGTAGCAAAAAAAAAAAGGACCATTATGCCTATATCTTATGCATTGTTTCTCAAGGATTGCAAAACTTCTTATGACTTCAGTAATCAATAAGAGTCATGCATAGATGATATCCACATAATATTAGAGCTATGAGGCTATCAAAAGTCTAGTTATCATCTTTAAAAACAATATACATCTTATTATCATTAACTGTCACATTATCAGAGAGTTCAAGCATCAGCATAGGCAAGCATTCCTGTAATTTTCTCATATGTAGTCTCTCAGCATAGGCATCAGTTTTATTTTTCAGTTTTTATCTATCAGTTTCTCTCTCTAATTCTCTCTTCCTTCTCTCTACTTGTAATTATTTTCTGGATTCAAAGCATTCCACAAGTTGTAAACGGATTCAAAGCAATAATAAGTAAGCATTGTTTCTTCATCTTCTTACTAACTTAATCATATGTGGTTGTAAGTTGTAGCGGAATACCGCCTGAATTCAACTACATATGATTAAGGATTTTATTTTCAGTATTTAATTTATGAATTTATATTAAAGAATTTATTCTCGCATTCATTTTAATTATATGTTTGGTATGTGGCGGACTACCGCCTGACCTCACAACGTATAATTAAAGTTTCTATTTGTCTGAGCATATTATTTCTTTTCTGAATTTATATATTTCTGTCTTTTAAGTTGTTGTATATGCACAATCATTTTTGAATTTGGCATCAAGCTCTCTGCATTATATTTCATTACGCCCGTACGATCGTTGTAGTCTCTCCTGGTATCAGAGCCAGAAGGGGTGAGAGTACTGTTCATTCATCATCATCACTGTTCACATTCATCCATTGTCCAGATTTACTGTGCATATCATTCCTGCATATACTTATATTGGTGAGTCATTTAGACCCTTGTTTGCCCAAAAGTACCGACGGATAGGGAAGAAGAGGCAGTGACTGGGTTCCGTAGTCAATATTAGTATGTGTTTGTTTTGATTTGCATTTTAATGATGGATCACACACTTCTACCTAGAACATACTCTGCATCTTCTGCATCTACATCATTAGAGAATATAAGGATCAACAGTAGTAATGAAATTACTGTTGAAGATTTTACCAAATGCATTAGTGATTGGCATATACCTCATGTTAAGAAGCATGAAATATATGAACTCAGCATAAGAGATAAGTTGTTCAAAACAAATTTGAACATTAAGACTGAAGAGAGGGATATTCCTCTCACAAACTCTTATGAAAGCATTAATCTTTTGTCACAGCACTCTTTAGACAAGCATAGACAAAAGAATTTTAAGTATATTCATATTGGCCTTGTTTAAATAGGGATCAAGCCCTTGACCAAGGAAGGCCTGAACACAAGCATATTGTGTGTTGTTAGAGATAATAGAATGGAAGTGTATGAGGAAGGCATCCTAGGCACGGTTGAGTCTAGTCTGTGTGCAGGTCCCATATCATTCTCATGTTACCCTAATTTAACCATTTCTTTGAATGATAAAAACATTTTGGATTCTCTTGTTTTACAAATTCAAACACATAATTATCGCATGAAAAAGGGATCTATTCCCATTGCATTGATCTTCAGAGTTCATTACAAAGCCATGACATCTGCATTTGACTCAAAACACAAGTTTTCATGTCATAAAGGAGAAACTTTGGTTTTGCAAACAGATATGTCCAAGGCAAATGCTATTGTTCCAAAATTCATTAAATGGGAAGATGTAACTCTTCCTGAAGAATGGGTATTGGAAAAAGCATGTGCAGTTGAACCACCAATTAGAATAATGCCTAATACGAATGTCAGAGAAATTAACCAGTATCCTAGTGGAAAAGTCACTCTAACCTTTGACAGAAAATCGGTAAGTACAAGGTTTTCTGATGACTCTTCCAATAGCGATACCATGGATTTGGGTAGAGTATCACAATTAGGAAAGATTGAACATAAGAATGTTGAGGATGAAGACAAGGATTCTTGCCATTTGTTTCACAGAAGAAGAATCCCTGTAAGCATGCCTCACAGGCACTCTACCTCTGACATCCCTAATACGCATCTAACTGGTGTTCTCTACGCTGATAATGTTCCCAGAGCAGTTTACACTAAAGAAGAATTAGGAGAAGTAAGTGTTCAAAAATCTGAACCAACCTCGCCTACTTTTTCTTCAGTTACTGAGAATGTTATCAATGTGTTAGAAAAAGAATTTGTTTTAGACAAAACCCTTTTGCATAAAGATTTTTACGCTCCTCATAATAAAAAGAAAAAACTTTGGTTCTTTAAGAATTTCCTGAACCAAAGAAAAGAAATTCAAGAAAAGTATTATGATTTTGTTTTGCAGCATAAAGTCCATATCATGTTTTTCGATTGGTTTGAACTTTATGCATCACAGAATAACATTGCATATCCATTCAAGTGCATCAATCCAGTCTCTAGCCAAGAAAAGGTTAGTACTTGGAATTTGTCTGATGGCTCAAAGATTGAGTCTGATCATCCCCCTCTGAGAGAAATAAAAATTCCAGTCTCAGGAAATTCATCTGTTAATGCATCTGCATACAAGTATGTGACCGAAGATGTGCATAAGAACTTTGCATCTGTTATTGAACAAAATAATTTCACAAACACGCATCTGCATACCTTAGGCAAACAATTAACTAGAATTGAGAAAACCCTTAAGCCTTCTGTTGTAAAAATAGAACAGAAGCAGGAAAGGCTTAAGAATCCTATTTTTAAGCCATCTCAAATTTCTAGGGATAGCCAAAAGGAATTTCAGAATAATAAAATGGAATTCGCCAAGGCTATTCAGGACCAATTAAGCAAGATAGAGGCCTCAACTTCTAACTTAATTGCTCCAGAGACACCTCAGTCCCGGCTAAGACCAGAGATAAACGCATTAGATGAGGATTCTCCTTCAGAATCCCAGAATATCTGTGAGGAAAGGATTGAACCTATTCCTCAGATCAATAGAATTAATTGGCCTATTGTTCCTATTGCTAGTCATTTGGACGTAGGCAATCAAGCATTAAGTAGCCAGTCTAGGTTTAATGCATCTTCTGTCTATGAGTGGAATCTAGATGGATTGTCTGAATATCAGATTTTGAATTTTTTGCAACAAATGACCATGGCTGCCAATGCATATAGAATACAGACCAACGTTCAGGATAGAGCCATTGCAGAACTTCTTACTGCAGGCTTTGCAGGACAGTTAAAAGGATGGTGGGACTACCATCTTACTGAAACTGAACGTCTTAGCATATTAAATGCTGTTAAGATTGATGAAGACGCAGAACCCATTCTGGATGACGAAGGTCAACCTATTCAGGATTCTGTATCTACATTAATTTTAACCATTTCTTTGCATTTTTTGGGTGATTCTTCGCATTTAAAGGATAAAAACGCTGAGCTTTTATCAAATTTAAGATGCAAAAAACTCAGTGATTTTCAGTATTATAAAAATACATTTTTATCTCGTGTTATGTTGAGGGAAGATTCCAACCAGCCTTTCTGGAAAGAAAAGTTTCTTCCAGGTTTACCTACCTTGTTAGGTGAAAAGGTAAGAAACAGAATTAAGGAAACTTTAGGGGTTCCAATCCCTTACTCAACATTAACATATGGTGAACTTATTAGTCTTATCCAGAAGGAAGGACTAAAGATTTGCCAGGATTTGAAACTTCAAAGGCATTTGAAATGGGAAATGAAACGGACTAGGCAAGAATTAGGTTCGTTCTGTAAACAATTTGATGTTTCCACGGACAAGCCTGATTGTAATGGTTCATGCCATAAGGAGTCTAAAAGATCCCATAAAAAACATTTTTATAAAAAGGAATTTCAAAAGAAAAACCGTTTAAAAGATTTTCCTGCATACAAAAGGAATTTTCCTAAGCATAAGCATAAGTCTGGTTTTAAAAAACATGAAAACCCAGAAGGGGTAAAACCCTTTGGAAATTTAAAGCATGTTACCTGTTATAAGTGTAATAGGAAAGGGCATACTGCAAAGTATTGCCGCTTTAGCAAAAAACTGCATGAACTAGGATTAGATGATGAAGTCTTAAGTAAACTTGAGGCTATTCTCATCTACTCTTCAGAATCAGATCCTGATTCAGGAACTGATGAAGATAATGCATTTCAAGTTGATGAATTAGCAACCGATTCATCAACATCATCATCATCTTCTGATGACGATAATAGAAGCATAAATGTTCTGACAAAAGACCAAGAACTTTTGTTAGATGTCATTAAGCATATCTCTGATCCTCAACTACAAAAGGATTACCTCGATAGATTAATGAAAACCCTAGCAAGCAAACCTGAAGTCAAGCCTGTTAGTCTTCCTAAACTTAGTACTAACACCTATAACTTGACCAGTATTTTAGAAAAGCAAAAGGCTAAGGGAAAGAATACTCCCTTATCCCTTTCTGATCTGCAAACTGAGATCAAGACTGTTAAGCTTGAACTCAAACAGGTCAAAGAAAAACAGGAAAAGGATTCAGCTATAATCCAAGCATTACTTAGCAACCAGTTAGATAATTCAGGAAGCGAGGATGAAGGTGGCACTAACCTAGAGGAATCTAAGTTAGATAACCTAGAATGCGCACCTGAAGATTTTTTATATGTTTTGAAAGAAATTACTTTAAGAAAGTATTTGATTAGCATTGTTTTACATTTTCCTGATGATTTTCAACTCAGTACCATAGCATTATTTGATACCGGTGCTGATTTAAATTGCATAAAACCTGATTTGGTTCCTAAAAGATTTTGGGAAAAAACCAAAGAAAAACTGTCTGCCGCTAATAACTCGAAAATGAATATTAGCAGTAAGACTGAAGCATATGTGTTAAATGAAAAAACCCGTATTAAAACTGCATTTGTTCTTGTTGATAACATCAATCATAGTGTTATCTTAGGAACGCCATTTATTACCCTCATTACTCCATTTTCTGTATCAAATTCTGGTATTATTTTCAAAGTAAAAGCTGAAAATGTTATTTTCCCTTTTATTGAAAAACCTAAAACCAGAAATCTCAATTTATTAAAAGCAAATTCCATTTTTGATAATCAGATTCACAATCTGATTAAAACTAAAGAATTTGAAATCATGCATTTAAAGCATAACATTAATTTTCAAAGAATTTCTGCACATTTGAAAAATGAATTTACTCAGAAAAGAATTTTAGATTTTCAAAAGCATGTTGAAAATGAAATTTGCGCAGATATTCCTAATGCCTTTTGGAATAGGAAACAGCATATGGTAGATTTACCTTATGAACCTAGTTTTGATGAAAGGGATATTCCGACTAAAGCTAGGCCAATCCAAATGAATTCTGATCTTGAGCAGCATTGTAGAAAAGAAATCCAGGATCTCTTAGACAAAGGTTTAATTGCCCAATCTAGGTCCCCTTGGAGTTGTGCAGCATTTTATGTGATTAAAGCATCTGAGATTGAACGTGGAGTTCCCCGATTAGTCATTAATTATAAGCCTTTGAATCAGGTTCTTCGATGGATTAGGTACCCAACACCTAATAAGAAAGACCTGTTACAAAGATTACATTCTGCATATATATTTTCAAAATTTGACCTTAAATCTGGGTTTTGGCAAATCCAGATTGATCCGAAACATAGGTATAAGACTGCATTCACTGTTCCATTTGGTCAATATGAATGGAATGTTATGCCTTTTGGCTTAAAGAATGCTCCATCAGAATTTCAACGCATTATGAATGATATTTTCAATCCATATTCGGCATTTTGCATTGTCTATATTGATGATGTGCTTATATTTTCAGAATCTATTGAACAGCATTTTAAGCATTTAAAGTCATTCTTTCTTACAGCTAAGAAAAATGGCTTAGTTGTCTCCAAAAGCAAGATGTCATTGTTTCAAACCAGAATAAGGTTTCTTGGCCATTATATTACCCAAGGAACGATCACTCCTATTGAGCGATCTTTAGAATTTGCATCTAAATTTCCAGATCAAATTCTGGAAAAACAACAGCTTCAAAGATTTTTAGGAAGCTTGAATTATGTATTAGATTTTTGCCCTAATATCAATAGGATGGCAAAACCCTTGCATGCTAGATTAAAAAAGAATCCGCCTACATGGTCTGAAGAGCATACTAGAATAGTACAAGAAATAAAAAAGTATGTTAGTAATATTCCTTGCTTGTATATTGCTAATCCCTTATTACCTAAAATCGTTGAGACTGATGCTTCTGATTTTGGTTATGGAGGTATTTTGAAGCAGGTACAAGATAAGCAGGAACGTATTGTCCAGTTTACTTCCGGACACTGGAATGATACTGAAAAGAATTATTCTACCATTAAAAAGGAAATTCTTTCCATTGTAAAATGTATTTCAAAATTTCAAAGCGATTTACTTAATCAAAAATTTTTATTAAGAATTGATTGTAAATCTGCAAAAGAAGTTTTACAAAAAGATGTTCAGAATATTGCTTCCAAGCAAATCTTTGCTAGGTGGCAAGCTTTATTAAGCATATTTGATTTTGACATAGAATTTATTAGGGGAGATCAGAATTCTATTCCTGATTTCCTAACCCGTGAATTTTTGCAGGATCATGCCCCCTAAAAAGAAAAAGGGCGAAGGATCCTCCAAGGATCAAGCAAAGCTTACCGCATTAGAAAAGGTAAAAGCCTGGACAACTATGTTTCAGGATGCCCAGGGAGAAAGCATTGAAAGCAAAGACAGCTCCAGTTCTGTCAAACAAACTCAGCATGATCCGCATACTTTGGCCCTTACCAAGGCCTCTCAATCTCTTGAAAATGCATTTAAAAATTATTTTGACTCTATTGCTGAAGCAAAACGAGTTTTCGAAAAACCCTCGTCTTCTTCTTCAGCACAAACTCTTCCTCAAACGAATTTACAAAAGCATCCTGCTTCGAAGGGAAAAGAAATTGCTCAACCTTCAAAAGCATTAACTGTTTCCAGTCCTTTTGGACCAGTATCCTTAAAAGAAGCAAAGGAAATTTTTAAAGAAAATTTTATAACTTTTCCTTCTTCTTCTAAAAGTATTTCTGCAAATGTTGTTTCTCAGAATACGGCTACCCAGCCTAAATCTGAATATTTTACCAAAAAGAATTATCAGTATATTACTTCCATTGAGGATGGCTTTTATGATAAAAATCCCTCAGTGGCTGTATCAAAACTTTTTCCTCATGGATGGAATTTCAAACCTTGGGATTATTCAAAGCCCATTGATTTTTATTTAACCATCCTAAAAGTCACAGAATCTGTGGAAATAAAGCATACATCTCATGGTGATTCAGGTGAACCAGCATATTCCCAATTCAAAATCTTGAAGATCATCCATCCTCAAGATTGGGGTACAAGTCCTTCTGACTTGAAATCTTTTCCAGCCTCTTTTACCAACCGCATAACAACCAGCAAAACTTTTTCTTACTGGGATTATCAACAAGCCTGATACAATGCATTAATGGTCCAAAACTCAAAAGGATCGCATACCTGGTTAATCATGTTTGATACCAGAAAAGCCATTTCCAAACTTCCAAACTGGTTTAACCATTGGTGGGGATTTTTTGGGTCTTCTACCGAAATCCTACCTGACCAAGTTAACCAAGCATTTATTCTTTTTAAAGAAAAATATGACCCTTCTCCTTTACAGAAAAGGCATTCTCCTCTCCTAGTCTTTAGTACAATCTTTTTTGTACCATGGACTTTAACCTGGCACTTTTCATATCAAACGAATCAAAATGCAACCATTGATCTCATAAGAATTTTTAAGATTAAATGGTGGAATAAATTCCAAGCTTTCAATAAATGCAATGAAGCCGCTGTCAGAACTTGGCTTAGATCTAAAGGCAAAATTGATCTGCCTGTTGAACAAATCCAAGCTCATTCAGAATTTTTGGCACAAAAATCATTTGCTATTCCTCAGCTTGCAGCCGCTAAGTCCGAGGAAGAATTCTTCACGATCATGAAAGAATTAATGGTCTCCAGAAATTCAACTGCTGGATCCAAGGCATCTTCTTCATCTTCGTCTTCCAAGCCACCTTCCCTTGCTGGCGAGAACGAAGATATTTTTGGCTTATTGTAAATCTATAACCTAATGAATATTATACCAGAATAACAATTTGGTTCCAATGTTCAAATGAATAAGAACCGAGCTAGTAGCCGCTTGGTTTGGTAATGTGGTTAGGGGTACTTGGCTCATAACCAGGAATTCCCTAATATGCATACTTGCCAATGTAAGCATACTGGTATAAGTATATATTCGTATAAGGTTACGTATTTACGGTATCCAGACGTATCTGTCTCAAAGCATCTTTGGTGGGCCCGGCGCCGAAAGTGAAGTGGGTCCCAGGCACCGAAAGCAATTTTGTCATTTTGTGCTCCTCTCTGTCTATATAAGGAGCCCTCGTCTCATTTGTAAAGGCATCAGTTTTATTTTTCAGTTTTCATCTATCAGTTTCTCTCTCTAATTCTCTCTTCCTTCTCTCTACTTGTAATTATTTTCTGGATTCAAAGCATTCCACAAGTTGTAAACGGATTCAAAGCAATAATAAGTAAGCATTGTTTCTTCATCTTCTTACTAACTTAATCATATGTGGTTGTAAGTTGTAGCGGAATACCGCCTGAATTCAACTACATATGATTAAGGATTTTATTTTCAGTATTTAATTTATGAATTTATATTAAAGAATTTATTCTCGCATTCATTTTAATTATATGTTTGGTATGTGGCGGACTACCGCCTGACCTCACAACGTATAATTAAAGTTGCTATTTGTCTGAGCATATTATTTCTTTTCTGAATTTATATATTTCTGTCTTTTAAGTTGTTGTATATGCACAATCATTTTTGAATTTGGCATCAAGCTCTCTGCATTATATTTCATTACGCCCGTACGATCGTTGTAGTCTCTCCTGGTATCAGAGCCAGAAGGGGTGAGAGTACTGTTCATTCATCTAATTCAGAATGATACCAGGAGAGACTACAACGATCGTACGGGCGTAATGAAATATAATGCAGAGAGCTTGATGCCAAATTCAAAAATGATTGTGCATATACAACAACTTAAAAGACAGAAATATATAAATTCAGAAAAGAAATAATATGCTCAGACAAATAGAAACTTTAATTATACGTTGTGAGGTCAGGCGGTAGTCCGCCACATACCAAACATATAATTAAAATGAATGCGAGAATAAATTCTTTAATATAAATTCATAAATTAAATACTGAAAATAAAATCCTTAATCATATGTAGTTGAATTCAGGCGGTATTCCGCTACAACTTACAACCACATATGATTAAGTTAGTAAGAAGATGAAGAAACAATGCTTACTTATTATTGCTTTGAATCCGTTTACAACTTGTGGAATGCTTTGAATCCAGAAAATAATTACAAGTAGAGAGAAGGAAGAGAGAATTAGAGAGAGAAACTGATAGATGAAAACTGAAAAATAAAACTGATGCCTTTACAAATGAGACGAGGGCTCCTTATATAGACAGAGAGGAGCACAAAATGACAAAATTGCTTTCGGTGCCTGGGACCCACTTCACTTTCGGCGCCGGGCCCACCAAAGATGCTTTGAGACAGATACGTCTGGATACCGTAAATACGTAACCTTATACGAATATATACTTATACCAGTATGCTTACATTGGCAAGTATGCATATTAGGGAATTCCTGGTTATGAGCCAAGTACCCCTAACCACATTACCAAACCAAGCGGCTACTAGCTCGGTTCTTATTCATTTGAACATTGGAACCAAATTGTTATTCTGGTATAATATTCATTAGGTTATAGATTTACAATAAGCCAAAAATATCTTCGTTCTCGCCAGCAAGGGAAGGTGGCTTGGAAGACGAAGATGAAGAAGATGCCTTGGATCCAGCAGTTGAATTTCTGGAGACCATTAATTCTTTCGTGATCGTGAAGAATTCTTCCTCGGACTTAGCGGCTGCAAGCTGAGGAATAGCAAATGATTTTTGTGCCAAAAATTCTGAATGAGCTTGGATTTGTTCAACAGGCAGATCAATTTTGCCTTTAGATCTAAGCCAAGTTCTGACAGCGGCTTCATTGCATTTATTGAAAGCTTGGAATTTATTCCACCATTTAATCTTAAAAATTCTTATGAGATCAATGGTTGCATTTTGATTCGTTTGATATGAAAAGTGCCAGGTTAAAGTCCATGGTACAAAAAAGATTGTACTAAAGACTAGGAGAGGAGAATGCCTTTTCTGTAAAGGAGAAGGGTCATATTTTTCTTTAAAAAGAATAAATGCTTGGTTAACTTGGTCAGGTAGGATTTCGGTAGAAGACCCAAAAAATCCCCACCAATGGTTAAACCAGTTTGGAAGTTTGGAAATGGCTTTTCTGGTATCAAACATGATTAACCAGGTATGCGATCCTTTTGAGTTTTGGACCATTAATGCATTGTACCAGGCTTGTTGATAATCCCAGTAAGAAAAAGTTTTGCTGGTTGTTATGCGGTTGGTAAAAGAGGCTGGAAAAGATTTCAAGTCAGAAGGACTTGTACCCCAATCTTGAGGATGGATGATCTTCAAGATTTTGAATTGGGAATATGCTGGTTCACCTGAATCACCATGAGATGTATGCTTTATTTCCACAGATTCTGTGACTTTTAGGATGGTTAAATAAAAATCAATGGGCTTTGAATAATCCCAAGGTTTGAAATTCCATCCATGAGGAAAAAGTTTTGATACAGCCACTGAGGGATTTTTATCATAAAAGCCATCCTCAATGGAAGTAATATACTGAAAATTCTTTTTGGTAAAATATTCAGATTTAGGCTGGGTAGCCGTATTCTGAGAAACAACATTTGCAGAAATACTTTTAGAAGAAGAAGGAAAAGTTATAAAATTTTCTTTAAAAATTTCCTTTGCTTCTTTTAAGGATACTGGTCCAAAAGGACTGGAAACAGTTAATGCTTTTGAAGGTTGAGCAATTTCTTTTCCCTTCGAAGCAGGATGCTTTTGTAAATTCGTTTGAGGAAGAGTTTGTGCTGAAGAAGAAGACGAGGGTTTTTCGAAAACTCGTTTTGCTTCAGCAATAGAGTCAAAATAATTTTTAAATGCATTTTCAAGAGATTGAGAGGCCTTGGTAAGGGCCAAAGTATGCGGATCATGCTGAGTTTGTTTGACAGAACTGGAGCTGTCTTTGCTTTCAATGCTTTCTCCCTGGGCATCCTGAAACATAGTTGTCCAGGCTTTTACCTTTTCTAATGCGGTAAGCTTTGCTTGATCCTTGGAGGATCCTTCGCCCTTTTTCTTTTTAGGGGGCATGATCCTGCAAAAATTCACGGGTTAGGAAATCAGGAATAGAATTCTGATCTCCCCTAATAAATTCTATGTCAAAATCAAATATGCTTAATAAAGCTTGCCACCTAGCAAAGATTTGCTTGGAAGCAATATTCTGAACATCTTTTTGTAAAACTTCTTTTGCAGATTTACAATCAATTCTTAATAAAAATTTTTGATTAAGTAAATCGCTTTGAAATTTTGAAATACATTTTACAATGGAAAGAATTTCCTTTTTAATGGTAGAATAATTCTTTTCAGTATCATTCCAGTGTCCGGAAGTAAACTGGACAATACGTTCCTGCTTATCTTGTACCTGCTTCAAAATACCTCCATAACCAAAATCAGAAGCATCAGTCTCAACGATTTTAGGTAATAAGGGATTAGCAATATACAAGCAAGGAATATTACTAACATACTTTTTTATTTCTTGTACTATTCTAGTATGCTCTTCAGACCATGTAGGCGGATTCTTTTTTAATCTAGCATGCAAGGGTTTTGCCATCCTATTGATATTAGGGCAAAAATCTAATACATAATTCAAGCTTCCTAAAAATCTTTGAAGCTGTTGTTTTTCCAGAATTTGATCTGGAAATTTAGATGCAAATTCTAAAGATCGCTCAATAGGAGTGATCGTTCCTTGGGTAATATAATGGCCAAGAAACCTTATTCTGGTTTGAAACAATGACATCTTGCTTTTGGAGACAACTAAGCCATTTTTCTTAGCTGTAAGAAAGAATGACTTTAAATGCTTAAAATGCTGTTCAATAGATTCTGAAAATATAAGCACATCATCAATATAGACAATGCAAAATGCCGAATATGGATTGAAAATATCATTCATAATGCGTTGAAATTCTGATGGAGCATTCTTTAAGCCAAAAGGCATAACATTCCATTCATATTGACCAAATGGAACAGTGAATGCAGTCTTATACCTATGTTTCGGATCAATCTGGATTTGCCAAAACCCAGATTTAAGGTCAAATTTTGAAAATATATATGCAGAATGTAATCTTTGTAACAGGTCTTTCTTATTAGGTATTGGGCACCTAATCCATCGAAGAACCTGATTCAAAGGCTTATAATTAATGACTAATCGGGGAACTCCACGTTCAATCTCAGATGCTTTAATCACATAAAATGCTGCACAACTCCAAGGGGACCTAGATTGGGCAATTAAACCTTTGTCTAAGAGATCCTGGATTTCTTTTCTACAATGCTGCTCAAGATCAGAATTCATTTGGATTGGCCTAGCTTTAGTCGGAATATCCCTTTCATCAAAACTAGGTTCATAAGGTAAATCTACCATATGCTGTTTCCTATTCCAAAAGGCATTAGGAATATCTGCGCAAATTTCATTTTCAACATGCTTTTGAAAATCTAAAATTCTTTTCTGAGTAAATTCATTTTTCAAATGTGCAGAAATTCTTTGAAAATTAATGTTATGCTTTAAATGCATGATTTCAAATTCTTTAGTTTTAATCAGATTGTGAATCTGATTATCAAAAATGGAATTTGCTTTTAATAAATTGAGATTTCTGGTTTTAGGTTTTTCAATAAAAGGGAAAATAACATTTTCAGCTTTTACTTTGAAAATAATACCAGAATTTGATACAGAAAATGGAGTAATGAGGGTAATAAATGGCGTTCCTAAGATAACACTATGATTGATGTTATCAACAAGAACAAATGCAGTTTTAATACGGGTTTTTTCATTTAACACATATGCTTCAGTCTTACTGCTAATATTCATTTTCGAGTTATTAGCGGCAGACAGTTTTTCTTTGGTTTTTTCCCAAAATCTTTTAGGAACCAAATCAGGTTTTATGCAATTTAAATCAGCACCGGTATCAAATAATGCTATGGTACTGAGTTGAAAATCATCAGGAAAATGTAAAACAATGCTAATCAAATACTTTCTTAAAGTAATTTCTTTCAAAACATATAAAAAATCTTCAGGTGCGCATTCTAGGTTATCTAACTTAGATTCCTCTAGGTTAGTGCCACCTTCATCCTCGCTTCCTGAATTATCTAACTGGTTGCTAAGTAATGCTTGGATTATAGCTGAATCCTTTTCCTGTTTTTCTTTGACCTGTTTAAGTTCAAGCTTAACAGTCTTGATCTCAGTTTGCAGATCAGAAAGGGATAAGGGAGTATTCTTTCCCTTAGCCTTTTGCTTTTCTAAAATACTGGTCAAGTTATAGGTGTTAGTACTAAGTTTAGGAAGACTAACAGGCTTGACTTCAGGTTTGCTTGCTAGGGTTTTCATTAATCTATCGAGGTAATCCTTTTGTAGTTGAGGATCAGAGATATGCTTAATGACATCTAACAAAAGTTCTTGGTCTTTTGTCAGAACATTTATGCTTCTATTATCATCATCAGAAGATGATGATGATGTTGATGAATCGGTTGCTAATTCATCAACTTGAAATGCATTATCTTCATCAGTTCCTGAATCAGGATCTGATTCTGAAGAGTAGATGAGAATAGCCTCAAGTTTACTTAAGACTTCATCATCTAATCCTAGTTCATGCAGTTTTTTGCTAAAGCGGCAATACTTTGCAGTATGCCCTTTCCTATTACACTTATAACAGGTAACATGCTTTAAATTTCCAAAGGGTTTTACCCCTTCTGGGTTTTCATGTTTTTTAAAACCAGACTTATGCTTATGCTTAGGAAAATTCCTTTTGTATGCAGGAAAATCTTTTAAACGGTTTTTCTTTTGAAATTCCTTTTTATAAAAATGTTTTTTATGGGATCTTTTAGACTCCTTATGGCATGAACCATTACAATCAGGCTTGTCCGTGGAAACATCAAATTGTTTACAGAACGAACCTAATTCTTGCCTAGTCCGTTTCATTTCCCATTTCAAATGCCTTTGAAGTTTCAAATCCTGGCAAATCTTTAGTCCTTCCTTCTGGATAAGACTAATAAGTTCACCATATGTTAATGTTGAGTAAGGGATTGGAACCCCTAAAGTTTCCTTAATTCTGTTTCTTACCTTTTCACCTAACAAGGTAGGTAAACCTGCAAGAAACTTTTCTTTCCAGAAAGGCTGGTTGGAATCTTCCCTCAACATAACACGAGATAAAAATGTATTTTTATAATACTGAAAATCACTGAGTTTTTTGCATCTTAAATTTGATAAAAGCTCAGCGTTTTTATCCTTTAAATGCGAAGAATCACCCAAAAAATGCAAAGAAATGGTTAAAATTAATGTAGATACAGAATCCTGAATAGGTTGACCTTCATCATCCAGAATGGGTTCTGCGTCTTCATCAATCTTAACAGCATTTAATATGCTAAGACGTTCAGTTTCAGTAAGATGGTAGTCCCACCATCCTTTTAACTGTCCTGCAAAGCCTGCAGTAAGAAGTTCTGCAATGGCTCTATCCTGAACGTTGGTCTGTATTCTATATGCATTGGCAGCCATGGTCATTTGTTGCAAAAAATTCAAAATCTGATATTCAGACAATCCATCTAGATTCCACTCATAGACAGAAGATGCATTAAACCTAGACTGGCTACTTGATGCTTGATTGCCTACGTCCAAATGACTAGCAATAGGAACAATAGGCCAATTAATTCTATTGATCTGAGGAATAGGTTCAATCCTTTCCTCACAGATATTCTGGGATTCTGAAGGAGAATCCTCATCTAATGCGTTTATCTCTGGTCTTAGCCGGGACTGAGGTGTCTCTGGAGCAATTAAGTTAGAAGTTGAGGCCTCTATCTTGCTTAATTGGTCCTGAATAGCCTTGGCGAATTCCATTTTATTATTCTGAAATTCCTTTTAGCTATCCCTAGAAATTTGAGATGGCTTAAAAATAGGATTCTTAAGCCTTTCCTGCTTCTGTTCTATTTTTACAACAGAAGGCTTAAGGGTTTTCTCAATTCTAGTTAATTGTTTGCCTAAGGTATGCAGATGCGTGTTTGTGAAATTATTTTGTTCAATAACAGATGCAAAGTTCTTATGCACATCTTCGGTCACATACTTGTATGCAGATGCATTAACAGATGAATTTCCTGAGACTGGAATTTTTATTCCTCTCAGAGGGGGATGATCAGACTCAATCTTTGAGCCATCAGACAAATTCCAAGTACTAACCTTTTCTTGGCTAGAGACTGGATTGATGCACTTGAATGGATATGCAATGTTATTCTGTGATGCATAAAGTTCAAACCAATCGAAAAACATGATATGGATTTTATGCTGCAAAACAAAATCATAATACTTTTCTTGAATTTCTTTTCTTTGGTTCAGGAAATTCTTAAAGAACCAAAGTTTTTTCTTTTCATTATGAGGAGCGTAAAAATCTTTATGCAAAAGGGTTTTGTCTAAAACAAATTCTTTTTCTAACACATTGATAACATTCTCAGTAACTGAAGAAAAAGTAGGCGAGGTTGGTTCAGATTTTTGAACACTTACTTCTCCTAATTCTTCTTTAGTGTAAACTGCTCTGGGAACATTATCAGCGTAGAGAACACCAGTTAGATGCGTATTAGGGATGTCAGAGGTAGAGTGCCTGTGAGGCATGCTTACAGGGATTCTTCTTCTGTGAAACAAATGGCAAGAATCCTTGTCTTCATCCTCAACATTCTTATGTTCAATCTTTCCTAATTGTGATACTCTACCCAAATCCATGGTATCGCTATTGGAAGAGTCATCAGAAAACCTTGTACTTACCGATTTTCTGTCAAAGGTTAGAGTGACTTTTCCACTAGGATACTGGTTAATTTCTCTGACATTCGTATTAGGCATTATTCTAATTGGTGGTTCAACTGCACATGCTTTTTCCAATACCCATTCTTCAGGAAGAGTTACATCTTCCCATTTAATGAATTTTGGAACAATAGCATTTGCCTTGGACATATCTGTTTGCAAAACCAAAGTTTCTCCTTTATGACATGAAAACTTGTGTTTTGAGTCAAATGCAGATGTCATGGCTTTGTAATGAACTCTGAAGATCAATGCAATGGGAATAGATCCCTTTTTCATGCGATAATTATGTGTTTGAATTTGTAAAACAAGAGAATCCAAAATGTTTTTATCATTCAAAGAAATGGTTAAATTAGGGTAACATGAGAATGATATGGGACCTGCACACAGACTAGACTCAACCGTGCCTAGGATGCCTTCCTCATACACTTCCATTCTATTATCCCTAACAACACACAATATGCTTGTGTTCAGGCCTTCCTTGGTCAAGGGCTTGATCCCTATTTGAACAAGGCCAATATGAATATACTTAAAATTCTTTTGTCTATGCTTGTCTAAAGAGTGCTGTGACAAAAGATTAATGCTTTCATAAGAGTTTGTGAGAGGAATATCCCTCTCTTCAGTCTTAATATTCAAATTTGTTTTGAACAACTTATCTCTTATGCTGAGTTCATATATTTCATGCTTCTTAACATGAGGTATATGCCAATCACTAATGCATTTGGTAAAATCTTCAACAGTAATTTCATTACTACTATTGATCCTTATATTCTCTAATGATGTAGATGCAGAAGATGCAGAGTATGTTCTAGGTAGAAGTGTGTGATCCATCATTAAAATGCAAATCAAAACAAACACATACTAATATTGACTACGGAACCCAGTCACTGCCTCTTCTTCCCTATCCGTCGGTACTTTTGGGCAAACAAGGGTCTAAATGACTCACCAATATAAGTATATGCAGGAATGATATGCACAGTAAATCTGGACAATGGATGAATGTGAACAGTGATGATGATGAATGAACAGTACTCTCACCCCTTGATGCGATTTACTTAATCAAAAATTTTTATTAAGAATTGATTGTAAATCTGCAAAAGAAGTTTTACAAAAAGATGTTCAGAATATTGCTTCCAAGCAAATCTTTGCTAGGTGGCAAGCTTTATTAAGCATATTTGATTTTGACATAGAATTTATTAGGGGAGATCAGAATTCTATTCCTGATTTCCTAACCCGTGAATTTTTGCAGGATCATGCCCCCTAAAAAGAAAAAGGGCGAAGGATCCTCCAAGGATCAAGCAAAACTTACCGCATTAGAAAAGGTAAAAGCCTGGACAACTATGTTTCAGGATGCCCAGGGAGAAAGCATTGAAAGCAAAGACAGCTCCAGTTCTGTCAAACAAACTCAGCATGATCCGCATACTTTGGCCCTTACCAAGGCCTCTCAATCTCTTGAAAATGCATTTAAAAATTATTTTGACTCTATTGCTGAAGCAAAACGAGTTTTTGAAAAACCCTCGTCTTCTTCTTCAGCACAAACTCTTCCTCAAACGAATTTACAAAAGCATCCTGCTTCGAAGGGAAAAGAAATTGCTCAACCTTCAAAAGCATTAACTGTTTCCAGTCCTTTTGGACCAGTATCCTTAAAAGAAGCAAAGGAAATTTTTAAAGAAAATTTTATAACTTTTCCTTCTTCTTCTAAAAGTATTTCTGCAAATGTTGTTTCTCAGAATACGGCTACCCAGCCTAAATCTGAATATTTTACCAAAAAGAATTTTCAGTATATTACTTCCATTGAGGATGGCTTTTATGATAAAAATCCCTCAGTGGCTGTATCAAAACTTTTTCCTCATGGATGGAATTTCAAACCTTGGGATTATTCAAAGCCCATTGATTTTTATTTAACCATCCTAAAAGTCACAGAATCTGTGGAAATAAAGCATACATCTCATGGTGATTCAGGTGAACCAGCATATTCCCAATTCAAAATCTTGAAGATCATCCATCCTCAAGATTGGGGTACAAGTCCTTCTGACTTGAAATCTTTTCCAGCCTCTTTTACCAACCGCATAACAACCAGCAAAACTTTTTCTTACTGGGATTATCAACAAGCCTGGTACAATGCATTAATGGTCCAAAACTCAAAAGGATCGCATACCTGGTTAATCATGTTTGATACCAGAAAAGCCATTTCCAAACTTCCAAACTGGTTTAACCATTGGTGGGGATTTTTTGGGTCTTCTACCGAAATCCTACCTGACTAAGTTAACCAAGCATTTATTCTTTTTAAAGAAAAATATGACCCTTCTCCTTTACAGAAAAGGCATTCTCCTCTCCTAGTCTTTAGTACAATCTTTTTTGTACCATGGACTTTAACCTGGCACTTTTCATATCAAACGAATCAAAATGCAACCATTGATCTCATAAGAATTTTTAAGATTAAATGGTGGAATAAATTCCAAGCTTTCAATAAATGCAATGAAGCCGCTGTCAGAACTTGGCTTAGATCTAAAGGCAAAATTGATCTGCCTGTTGAACAAATCCAAGCTCATTCAGAATTTTTGGCACAAAAATCATTTGCTATTCCTCAGCTTGCAGCCGCTAAGTCCGAGGAAGAATTCTTCACGATCATGAAAGAATTAATGGTCTCCAGAAATTCAACTGCTGGATCCAAGGCATCTTCTTCATCTTCGTCTTCCAAGCCACCTTCCCTTGCTGGCGAGAACGAAGATATTTTTGGCTTATTGTAAATCTATAACCTAATGAATATTATACCAGAATAACAATTTGGTTCCAATGTTCAAATGAATAAGAACCGAGCTAGTAGCCGCTTGGTTTGGTAATGTGGTTAGGGGTACTTGGCTCATAACCAGGAATTCCCTAATATGCATACTTGCCAATGTAAGCATACTGGTATAAGTATATATTCGTATAAGGTTACGTATTTACAGTATCCAGACGTATCTGTCTCAAAGCATCTTTGGTGGGCCCGGCGCCGAAAGTGAAGTGGGTCCCAGGCACCGAAAGCAATTTTGTCATTTTGTGCTCCTCTCTGTCTATATAAGGAGCCCTCGTCTCATTTGTAAAGGCATCAGTTTTATTTTTCAGTTTTCATCTATCAGTTTCTCTCTCTAATTCTCTCTTCCTTCTCTCTACTTGTAATTATTTTCTGGATTCAAAGCATTCCACAAGTTGTAAACGGATTCAAAGCAATAATAAGTAAGCATTGTTTCTTCATCTTCTTACTAACTTAATCATATGTGGTTGTAAGTTGTAGCGGAATACCGCCTGAATTCAACTACATATGATTAAGGATTTTATTTTCAGTATTTAATTTATGAATTTATATTAAAGAATTTATTCTCGCATTCATTTTAATTATATGTTTGGTATGTGGCGGACTACCGCCTGACCTCACAACGTATAATTAAAGTTTCTATTTGTCTGAGCATATTATTTCTTTTCTGAATTTATATATTTCTGTCTTTTAAGTTGTTGTATATGCACAATCATTTTTGAATTTGGCATCAAGCTCTCTGCATTATATTTCATTACGCCCGTACGATCGTTGTAGTCTCTCCTGGTATCAGTAAATCTCATATGTAGGCAAGCATCAGCATATGTAGTCTCTAGCCAAGAAAAGGTTAGTACTTGGAATTTGTCTGATGGCTCAAAGATTGAGTCTGATCATCCCCCTCTGAGAGGAATAAAAATTCCAGTCTCAGGAAATTCATCTGTTAATGCATCTGCATACAAGTATGTGACCGAAGATGTGCATAAGAACTTTGCATCTGTTATTGAACAAAATAATTTCACAAACACGCATCTGCATACCTTAGGCAAACAATTAACTAGAATTGAGAAAACCCTTAAGCCTTCTGTTGTAAAAATAGAACAGAAGCAGGAAAGGCTTAAGAATCCTATTTTTAAGCCATCTCAAATTTCTAGGGATAGCCAAAAGGAATTTCAGAATAATAAAATGGAATTCGCCAAGGCTTCTGTTTTAGTCTCTCCTGGTATCAGAGCCAGAAGTGGTGAGAGTACTGTTCATTCATCATCATCACTGTTCACATTCATCCATTGTCCAGATTTACTGTGCATATCATTCCTGCATATACTTATATTGGTGAGTCATTTAGACCCTTGTTTGCCCAAAAGTACCGACGGATAGGGAAGAAGAGGCAGTGACTGGGTTCCGTAGTCAATATTAGTATGTGTTTGTTTTGATTTGCATTTTAATGATGGATCACACACTTCTACCTAAAACATACTCTGCATCTTCTGCATCTACATCATTAGAGAATATAAGGATCAACAGTAGTAATGAAATTACTGTTGAAGATTTTACCAAATGCATTAGTGATTGGCATATACCTCATGTTAAGAAGCATGAAATATATGAACTCAGCATAAGAGATAAGTTGTTCAAAACAAATTTGAACATTAAGACTGAAGAGAGGGGTATTCCTCTCACAAACTCTTATGAAAGCATTAATCTTTTGTCACAGCACTCTTTAGACAAGCATAGACAAAAGAATTTTAAGTATATTCATATTGGCCTTGTTCAAATAGGGATCAAGCCCTTGACCAAGGAAGGCCTGAACACAAGCATATTGTGTGTTGTTAGGGATAATAGAATGGAAGTGTATGAGGAAGGCATCCTAGGCACGGTTGAGTCTAGTCTGTGTGCAGGTCCCATATCATTCTCATGTTACCCTAATTTAACCATTTCTTTGAATGATAAAAACATTTTGGATTCTCTTGTTTTACAAATTCAAACACATAATTATCGCATGAAAAAGGGATCTATTCCCATTGCATTGATCTTCAGAGTTCATTACAAAGCCATGACATCTGCATTTGACTCAAAACACAAGTTTTCATGTCATAAAGGAGAAACTTTGGTTTTGCAAACAGATATGTCCAAGGCAAATGCTATTGTTCCAAAATTCATTAAATGGGAAGATGTAACTCTTCCTGAAGAATGGGTATTGGAAAAAGCATGTGCAGTTGAACCACCAATTAGAATAATGCCTAATACGAATGTCAGAGAAATTAACCAGTATCCTAGTGGAAAAGTCACTCTAACCTTTGACAGAAAATCGGTAAGTACAAGGTTTTCTGATGACTCTTCCAATAGCGATACCATGGATTTGGGTAGAGTATCACAATTAGGAAAGATTGAACATAAGAATGTTGAGGATGAAGACAAGGATTCTTGCCATTTGTTTCACAGAAGAAGAATCCCTGTAAGCATGCCTCACAGGCACTCTACCTCTGACATCCCTAATACGCATCTAACTGGTGTTCTCTACGCTGATAATGTTCCCAGAGCAGTTTACACTAAAGAAGAATTAGGAGAAGTAAGTGTTCAAAAATCTGAACCAACCTCGCCTACTTTTTCTTCAGTTACTGAGAATGTTATCAATGTGTTAGAAAAAGAATTTGTTTTAGACAAAACCCTTTTGCATAAAGATTTTTACGCTCCTCATAATGAAAAGAAAAAACTTTGGTTCTTTAAGAATTTCCTGAACCAAAGAAAAGAAATTCAAGAAAAGTATTATGATTTTGTTTTGCAGCATAAAGTCCATATCATGTTTTTCGATTGGTTTGAACTTTATGCATCACAGAATAACATTGCATATCCATTCAAGTGCATCAATCCAGTCTCTAGCCAAGAAAAGGTTAGTACTTGGAATTTGTCTGATGGCTCAAAGATTGAGTCTGATCATCCCCCTCTGAGAGGAATAAAAATTCCAGTCTCAGGAAATTCATCTGTTAATGCATCTGCATACAAGTATGTGACCGAAGATGTGCATAAGAACTTTGCATCTGTTATTGAACAAAATAATTTCACAAACACGCATCTGCATACCTTAGGCAAACAATTAACTAGAATTGAGAAAACCCTTAAGCCTTCTGTTGTAAAAATAGAACAGAAGCAGGAAAGGCTTAAGAATCCTATTTTTAAGCCATCTCAAATTTCTAGGGATAGCCAAAAGGAATTTCAGAATAATAAAATGGAATTCGCCAAGGCTATTCAGGACCAATTAAGCAAGATAGAGGCCTCAACTTCTAACTTAATTGCTCCAGAGACACCTCAGTCCCGGCTAAGACCAGAGATAAACGCATTAGATGAGGATTCTCCTTCAGAATCCCAGAATATCTGTGAGGAAAGGATTGAACCTATTCCTCAGATCAATAGAATTAATTGGCCTATTGTTCCTATTGCTAGTCATTTGGACGTAGGCAATCAAGCATCAAGTAGCCAGTCTAGGTTTAATGCATCTTCTGTCTATGAGTGGAATCTAGATGGATTGTCTGAATATCAGATTTTGAATTTTTTGCAACAAATGACCATGGCTGCCAATGCATATAGAATACAGACCAACGTTCAGGATAGAGCCATTGCAGAACTTCTTACTGCAGGCTTTGCAGGACAGTTAAAAGGATGGTGGGACTACCATCTTACTGAAACTGAACGTCTTAGCATATTAAATGCTGTTAAGATTGATGAAGACGCAGAACCCATTCTGGATGACGAAGGTCAACCTATTCAGGATTCTGTATCTACATTAATTTTAACCATTTCTTTGCATTTTTTGGGTGATTCTTCGCATTTAAAGGATAAAAACGCTGAGCTTTTATCAAATTTAAGATGCAAAAAACTCAGTGATTTTCAGTATTATAAAAATACATTTTTATCTCGTGTTATGTTGAGGGAAGATTCCAACCAGCCTTTCTGGAAAGAAAAGTTTCTTGCAGGTTTACCTACCTTGTTAGGTGAAAAGGTAAGAAACAGAATTAAGGAAACTTTAGGGGTTCCAATCCCTTACTCAACATTAACATATGGTGAACTTATTAGTCTTATCCAGAAGGAAGGACTAAAGATTTGCCAGGATTTGAAACTTCAAAGGCATTTGAAATGGGAAATGAAACGGACTAGGCAAGAATTAGGTTCGTTTTGTAAACAATTTGATGTTTCCACGGACAAGCCTGATTGTAATGGTTCATGCCATAAGGAGTCTAAAAGATCCCATAAAAAACATTTTTATAAAAAGAAATTTCAAAAGAAAAACCGTTTAAAAGATTTTCCTGCATTCAAAAGGAATTTTCCTAAGCATAAGCATAAGTCTGGTTTTAAAAAACATGAAAACCCAGAAGGGGTAAAACCCTTTGGAAATTTAAAGCATGTTACCTGTTATAAGTGTAATAGGAAAGGGCATACTGCAAAGTATTGCCGCTTTAGCAAAAAACTGCATGAACTAGGATTAGATGATGAAGTCTTAAGTAAACTTGAGGCTATTCTCATCTACTCTTCAGAATCAGATCCTGATTCAGGAACTGATGAAGATAATGCATTTCAAGTTGATGAATTAGCAACCGATTCATCAACATCATCATCATCTTCTGATGACGATAATAGAAGCATAAATGTTCTGACAAAAGACCAAGAACTTTTGTTAGATGTCATTAAGCATATCTCTGATCCTCAACTACAAAAGGATTACCTCGATAGATTAATGAAAACCCTAGCAAGCAAACCTGAAGTCAAGCCTGTTAGTCTTCCTAAACTTAGTACTAACACCTATAACTTGACCAGTATTTTAGAAAAGCAAAAGGCTAAGGGAAAGAATACTCCCTTATCCCTTTCTGATCTGCAAACTGAGATCAAGACTGTAAAGCTTGAACTCAAACAGGTCAAAGAAAAACAGGAAAAGGATTCAGCTATAATCCAAGCATTACTTAGCAACCAGTTAGATAATTCAGGAAGCGAGGATGAAGGTGGCACTAACCTAGAGGAATCTAAGTTAGATAACCTAGAATGCGCACCTGAAGATTTTTTATATGTTTTGAAAGAAATTACTTTAAGAAAGTATTTGATTAGCATTGTTTTACATTTTCCTGATGATTTTCAACTCAGTACCATAGCATTATTTGATACCGGTGCTGATTTAAATTGCATAAAACCTGATTTGGTTCCTAAAAGATTTTGGGAAAAAACCAAAGAAAAACTGTCTGCCGCTAATAACTCGAAAATGAATATTAGCAGTAAGACTGAAGCATATGTGTTAAATGAAAAAACCCGTATTAAAACTGCATTTGTTCTTGTTGATAACATCAATCATAGTGTTATCTTAGGAACGCCATTTATTACCCTCATTACTCCATTTTCTGTATCAAATTCTGGTATTATTTTCAAAGTAAAAGCTGAAAATGTTATTTTCCCTTTTATTGAAAAACCTAAAACCAGAAATCTCAATTTATTAAAAGCAAATTCCATTTTTGATAATCAGATTCACAATCTGATTAAAACTAAAGAATTTGAAATCATGCATTTAAAGCATCACATTAATTTTCAAAGAATTTCTGCACATTTGAAAAATGAATTTACTCAGAAAAGAATTTTAGATTTTCAAAAGCATGTTGAAAATGAAATTTGCGCAGATATTCCTAATGCCTTTTGGAATAGGAAACAGCATATGGTAGATTTACCTTATGAACCTAGTTTTGATGAAAGGGATATTCCGACTAAAGCTAGGCCAATCCAAATGAATTCTGATCTTGAGCAGCATTGTAGAAAAGAAATCCAGGATCTCTTAGACAAAGGTTTAATTGCCCAATCTAGGTCCCCTTGGAGTTGTGCAGCATTTTATGTGATTAAAGCATCTGAGATTGAACGTGGAGTTCCCCGATTAGTCATTAATTATAAGCCTTTGAATCAGGTTCTTCGATGGATTAGGTACCCAATACCTAATAAGAAAGACCTGTTACAAAGATTACATTCTGCATATATATTTTCAAAATTTGACCTTAAATCTGGGTTTTGGCAAATCCAGATTGATCCGAAACATAGGTATAAGACTGCATTCACTGTTCCATTTGGTCAATATGAATGGAATGTTATGCCTTTTGGCTTAAGGAATGCTCCATCAGAATTTCAACGCATTATGAATGATATTTTCAATCCATATTCGGCATTTTGCATTGTCTATATTGATGATGTGCTTATATTTTCAGAATCTATTGAACAGCATTTTAAGCATTTAAAGTCATTCTTTCTTACAGCTAAGAAAAATGGCTTAGTTGTCTCCAAAAGCAAGATGTCATTGTTTCAAACCAGAATAAGGTTTCTTGGCTATTATATTACCCAAGGAACGATCACTCCTATTGAGCGATCTTTAGAATTTGCATCTAAATTTCCAGATCAAATTCTGGAAAAACAACAGCTTCAAAGATTTTTAGGAAGCTTGAATTATGTATTAGATTTTTGCCCTAATATCAATAGGATGGCAAAACCCTTGCATGCTAGATTAAAAAAGAATCCGCCTACATGGTCTGAAGAGCATACTAGAATAGTACAAGAAATAAAAAAGTATGTTAGTAATATTCCTTGCTTGTATATTGCTAATCCCTTATTACCTAAAATCGTTGAGACTGATGCTTCTGATTTTGGTTATGGAGGTATTTTGAAGCAGGTACAAGATAAGCAGGAACGTATTGTCCAGTTTACTTCCGGACACTGGAATGATACTGAAAAGAATTATTCTACCATTAAAAAGGAAATTCTTTCCATTGTAAAATGTATTTCAAAATTTCAAAGCGATTTACTTAATCAAAAATTTTTATTAAGAATTGATTGTAAATCTGCAAAAGAAGTTTTACAAAAAGATGTTCAGAATATTGCTTCCAAGCAAATCTTTGCTAGGTGGCAAGCTTTATTAAGCATATTTGATTTTGACATAGAATTTATTAGGGGAGATCAGAATTCTATTCCTGATTTCCTAACCCGTGAATTTTTGCAGGATCATACCCCCTAAAAAGAAAAAGGGCGAAGGATCCTCCAAGGATCAAGCAAAGCTTACCGCATTAGAAAAGGTAAAAGCCTGGACAACTATGTTTCAGGATGCCCAGGGAGAAAGCATTGAAAGCAAAGACAGCTCCAGTTCTGTCAAACAAACTCAGCATGATCCGCATACTTTGGCCCTTACCAAGGCCTCTCAATCTCTTGAAAATGCATTTAAAAATTATTTTGACTCTATTGCTGAAGCAAAACGAGTTTTCGAAAAACCCTCGTCTTCTTCTTCAGCACAAACTCTTCCTCAAACGAATTTACAAAAGCATCCTGCTTCGAAGGGAAAAGAAATTGCTCAACCTTCAAAAGCATTAACTGTTTCCAGTCCTTTTGGACCAGTATCCTTAAAAGAAGCAAAGGAAATTTTTAAAGAAAATTTTATAACTTTTCCTTCTTCTTCTAAAAGTATTTCTGCAAATGTTGTTTCTCAGAATACGGCTACCCAGCCTAAATCTGAATATTTTACCAAAAAGAATTTTCAGTATATTACTTCCATTGAGGATGGCTTTTATGATAAAAATCCCTCAGTGGCTGTATCAAAACTTTTTCCTCATGGATGGAATTTCAAACCTTGGGATTATTCAAAGCCCATTGATTTTTATTTAACCATCCTAAAAGTCACAGAATCTGTGGAAATAAAGCATACATCTCATGGTGATTCAGGTGAACCAGCGTATTCCCAATTCAAAATCTTGAAGATCATCCATCCTCAAGATTGGGGTACAAGTCCTTCTGACTTGAAATCTTTTCCAGCCTCTTTTACCAACCGCATAACAACCAGCAAAACTTTTTCTTACTGGGATTATCAACAAGCCTGGTACAATGCATTAATGGTCCAAAACTCAAAAGGATCGCATACCTGGTTAATCATGTTTGATACCAGAAAAGCCATTTCCAAACTTCCAAACTGGTTTAACCATTGGTGGGGATTTTTTGGGTCTTCTACCGAAATCCTACCTGACCAAGTTAACCAAGCATTTATTCTTTTTAAAGAAAAATATGACCCTTCTCCTTTACAGAAAAGGCATTCTCCTCTCCTAGTCTTTAGTACAATCTTTTTTGTACCATGGACTTTAACCTGGCACTTTTCATATCAAACGAATCAAAATGCAACCATTGATCTCATAAGAATTTTTAAGATTAAATGGTGGAATAAATTCCAAGCTTTCAATAAATGCAATGAAGCCGCTGTCAGAACTTGGCTTAGATCTAAAGGCAAAATTGATCTGCCTGTTGAACAAATCCAAGCTCATTCAGAATTTTTGGCACAAAAATCATTTGCTATTCCTCAGCTTGCAGCCGCTAAGTCCGAGGAAGAATTCTTCACGATCATGAAAGAATTAATGGTCTCCAGAAATTCAACTGCTGGATCCAAGGCATCTTCTTCATCTTCGTCTTCCAAGCCACCTTCCCTTGCTGGCGAGAACGAAGATATTTTTGGCTTATTGTAAATCTATAACCTAATGAATATTATACCAGAATAACAATTTGGTTCCAATGTTCAAATGAATAAGAACCGAGCTAGTAGCCGCTTGGTTTGGTAATGTGGTTAGGGGTACTTGGCTCATAACCAGGAATTCCCTAATATGCATACTTGCCAATGTAAGCATACTGGTATAAGTATATATTCGTATAAGGTTACGTATTTACGGTATCCAGACGTATCTGTCTCAAAGCATCTTTGGTGGGCCCGGCGCCGAAAGTGAAGTGGGTCCCAGGCACCGAAAGCAATTTTGTCATTTTGTGCTCCTCTCTGTCTATATAAGGAGCCCTCGTCTCATTTGTAAAGGCATCAGTTTTATTTTTCAGTTTTCATCTATCAGTTTCTCTCTCTAATTCTCTCTTCCTTCTCTCTACTTGTAATTATTTTCTGGATTCAAAGCATTCCACAAGTTGTAAACGGATTCAAAGCAATAATAAGTAAGCATTGTTTCTTCATCTTCTTACTAACTTAATCATATGTGGTTGTAAGTTGTAGCGGAATACCGCCTGAATTCAACTACATATGATTAAGGATTTTATTTTCAGTATTTAATTTATGAATTTATATTAAAGAATTTATTCTCGCATTCATTTTAATTATATGTTTGGTATGTGGCGGACTACCGCCTGACCTCACAACGTATAATTAAAGTTTCTATTTGTCTGAGCATATTATTTCTTTTCTGAATTTATATATTTCTGTCTTTTAAGTTGTTGTATATGCACAATCATTTTTGAATTTGGCATCAAGCTCTCTGCATTATATTTCATTACGCCCGTACGATCGTTGTAGTCTCTCCTGAGTTCAATCTCAGATGCTTTAATCACATAAAATGCTGCACAACTCCAAGGGGACCTAGATTGGGCAATTAAACCTTTGTCTAAGAGATCCTGGATTTCTTTTCTACAATGCTGCTCAAGATCAGAATTCATTTGGATTGGCCTAGCTTTAGTCGGAATATCCCTTTCATCAAAACTAGGTTCATAAGGTAAATCTACCATATGCTGTTTCCTATTCCAAAAGGCATTAGGAATATCTGCGCAAATTTCATTTTCAACATGCTTTTGAAAATCTAAAATTCTTTTCTGAGTAAATTCATTTTTCAAATGTGCAGAAATTCTTTGAAAATTAATGTTATGCTTTAAATGCATGATTTCAAATTCAAACTGTCTGCCGCTAATAACTCGAAAATGAATATTAGCAGTAAGACTGAAGCATATGTGTTAAATGAAAAAACCCGTATTAAAACTGCATTTGTTCTTGTTGATAACATCAATCATAGTGTTATCTTAGGAACGCCATTTATTACCCTCATTACTCCATTTTCTGTATCAAATTCTGGTATTATTTTCAAAGTAAAAGCTGAAAATGTTATTTTCCCTTTTATTGAAAAACCTAAAACCAGAAATCTCAATTTATTAAAAGCAAATTCCATTTTTGATAATCAGATTCACAATCTGATTAAAACTAAAGAATTCTTTTGTCTATGCTTGTCTAAAGAGTGCTGTGACAAAAGATTAATGCTTTCATAAGAGTTTTTGAGAGGAATATCCCTCTCTTCAGTCTTAATGTTCAAATTTGTTTTGAACAACTTATCTCTTATGCTGAGTTCATATATTTCATGCTTCTTAACATGAGGTATATGCCAATCACTAATGCATTTGGTAAAATCTTCAACAGTAATTTCATTACTACTGTTGGTAAAAGAGGCTGGAAAAGATTTCAAGTCAGAAGGACTTGTACCCCAATCTTGAGGATGGATGATCTTCAAGATTTTGAATTGGGAATATGCTGGTTCACCTGAATCACCATGAGATGTATGCTTTATTTCCACAGATTCTGTGACTTTTAGGATGGTTAAATAAAAATCAATGGGCTTTGAATAATCCCAAGGTTTGAAATTCCATCCATGAGGAAAAAGTTTTGATACAGCCACTGAGGGATTTTTATCATAAAAGCCATCCTCAATGGAAGTAATATACTGAAAATTCTTTTTGGTAAAATATTCAGATTTAGGCTGGGTAGCCGTATTCTGAGAAACAACATTTGCAGAAATACTTTTAGAAGAAGAAGGAAAAGTTATAAAATTTTCTTTAAAAATTTCCTTTGCTTCTTTTAAGGATACTGGTCCAAAAGGACTGGAAACAGTTAATGCTTTTGAAGGTTGAGCAATTTCTTTTCCCTTCGAAGCAGGATGCTTTTGTAAATTCGTTTGAGGAAGAGTTTGTGCTGAAGAAGAAGACGAGGGTTTTTCGAAAACTCGTTTTGCTTCAGCAATAGAGTCAAAATAATTTTTAAATGCATTTTCAAGAGATTGAGAGGCCTTGGTAAGGGCCAAAGTATGCGGATCATGCTGAGTTTGTTTGACAGAACTGGAGCTGTCTTTGCTTTCAATGCTTTCTCCCTGGGCATCCTGAAACATAGTTGTCCAGGCTTTTACCTTTTCTAATGCGGTAAGCTTTGCTTGATCCTTGGAGGATCCTTCGCCCTTTTTCTTTTTAGGGGGCATGATCCTGCAAAAATTCACGGGTTAGGAAATCAGGAATAGAATTCTGATCTCCCCTAATAAATTCTATGTCAAAATCAAATATGCTTAATAAAGCTTGCCACCTAGCAAAGATTTGCTTGGAAGCAATATTCTGAACATCTTTTTGTAAAACTTCTTTTGCAGATTTACAATCAATTCTTAATAAAAATTTTTGATTAAGTAAATCGCTTTGAAATTTTGAAATACATTTTACAATGGAAAGAATTTCCTTTTTAATGGTAGAATAATTCTTTTCAGTATCATTCCAGTGTCTGGAAGTAAACTGGACAATACGTTCCTGCTTATCTTGTACCTGCTTCAAAATACCTCCATAACTAAAATCAGAAGCATCAGTCTCAACGATTTTAGGTAATAAGGGATTAGCAATATACAAGCAAGGAATATTACTAACATACTTTTTTATTTCTTGTACTATTCTAGTATGCTCTTCAGACCATGTAGGCGGATTCTTTTTTAATCTAGCATGCAAGGGTTTTGCCATCCTATTGATATTAGGGCAAAAATCTAATACATAATTCAAGCTTCCTAAAAATCTTTGAAGCTGTTGTTTTTCCAGAATTTGATCTGGAAATTTAGATGCAAATTCTAAAGATCGCTCAATAGGAGTGATCGTTCCTTGGGTAATATAATGGCCAAGAAACCTTATTCTGGTTTGAAACAATGACATCTTGCTTTTGGAGACAACAAAGCCATTTTTCTTAGCTGTAAGAAAGAATGACTTTAAATGCTTAAAATGCTGTTCAATAGATTCTGAAAATATAAGCACATCATCAATATAGACAATGCAAAATGCCGAATATGGATTGAAAATATCATTCATAATGCGTTGAAATTCTGATGGAGCATTCTTTAAGCCAAAAGGCATAACATTCCATTCATATTGACCAAATGGAACAGTGAATGCAGTCTTATACCTATGTTTCGGATCAATCTGGATTTGCCAAAACCCAGATTTAAGGTCAAATTTTGAAAATATATATGCAGAATGTAATCTTTGTAACAGGTCTTTCTTATTAGGTATTGGGTACCTAATCCATCGAAGAACCTGATTCAAAGGCTTATAATTAATGACTAATCGGGGAACTCCACGTTCAATCTCAGATGCTTTAATCACATAAAATGCTGCACAACTCCAAGGGGACCTAGATTGGGCAATTAAACCTTTGTCTAAGAGATCCTGGATTTCTTTTCTACAATGCTGCTCAAGATCAGAATTCATTTGGATTGGCCTAGCTTTAGTCGGAATATCCCTTTCATCAAAACTAGGTTCATAAGGTAAATCTACCATATGCTGTTTCCTATTCCAAAAGGCATTAGGAATATCTGCGCAAATTTCATTTTCAACATGCTTTTGAAAATCTAAAATTCTTTTCTGAGTAAATTCATTTTTCAAATGTGCAGAAATTCTTTGAAAATTAATGTTATGCTTTAAATGCATGATTTCAAATTCTTTAGTTTTAATCAGATTGTGAATCTGATTATCAAAAATGGAATTTGCTTTTAATAAATTGAGATTTCTGGTTTTAGGTTTTTCAATAAAAGGGAAAATAACATTTTCAGCTTTTACTTTGAAAATAATACCAGAATTTGATACAGAAAATGGAGTAATGAGGGTAATAAATGGCGTTCCTAAGATAACACTATGATTGATGTTATCAACAAGAACAAATGCAGTTTTAATACGGGTTTTTTCATTTAACACATATGCTTCAGTCTTACTGCTAATATTCATTTTCGAGTTATTAGCGGCAGACAGTTTTTCTTTGGTTTTTTCCCAAAATCTTTTAGGAACCAAATCAGGTTTTATGCAATTTAAATCAGCACCGGTATCAAATAATGCTATGGTACTGAGTTGAAAATCATCAGGAAAATGTAAAACAATGCTAATCAAATACTTTCTTAAAGTAATTTCTTTCAAAACATATAAAAAATCTTCAGGTGCGCATTCTAGGTTATCTAACTTAGATTCCTCTAGGTTAGTGCCACCTTCATCCTCGCTTCCTGAATTATCTAACTGGTTGCTAAGTAATGCTTGGATTATAGCTGAATCCTTTTCCTGTTTTTCTTTGACCTGTTTGAGTTCAAGCTTAACAGTCTTGATCTCAGTTTGCAGATCAGAAAGGGAAAAGGGAGTATTCTTTCCCTTAGCCTTTTGCTTTTCTAAAATAGTGGTCAAGTTATAGGTGTTAGTACTAAGTTTAGGAAGACTAACAGGCTTGACTTCAGGTTTGCTTGCTAGGGTTTTCATTAATCTATCGAGGTAATCCTTTTGTAGTTGAGGATCAGAGATATGCTTAATGACATCTAACAAAAGTTCTTGGTCTTTTGTCAGAACATTTATGCTTCTATTATCGTCATCAGAAGATGATGATGATGTTGATGAATCGGTTGCTAATTCATCAACTTGAAATGCATTATCTTCATCAGTTCCTGAATCAGGATCTGATTCTGAAGAGTAGATGAGAATAGCCTCAAGTTTACTTAAGACTTCAACATCTAATCCTAGTTCATGCAGTTTTTTGCTAAAGCGGCAATACTTTGCAGTATGCCCTTTCCTATTACACTTATAACAGGTAACATGCTTTAAATTTCCAAAGGGTTTTACCCCTTCTGGGTTTTCATGTTTTTTAAAACCAGACTTATGCTTATGCTTAGGAAAATTCCTTTTGTATGCAGGAAAATCTTTTAAACGGTTTTTCTTTTGAAATTCCTTTTTATAAAAATGTTTTTTATGGGATCTTTTAGACTCCTTATGGCATGAACCATTACAATCAGGCTTGTCCGTGGAAACATCAAATTGTTTACAGAACGAACCTAATTCTTGCCTAGTCCGTTTCATTTCCCATTTCAAATGCCTTTGAAGTTTCAAATCCTGGCAAATCTTTAGTCCTTCCTTCTGGATAAGACTAATAAGTTCACCATATGTTAATGTTGAGTAAGGGATTGGAACCCCTAAAGTTTCCTTAATTCTGTTTCTTACCTTTTCACCTAACAAGGTAGGTAAACCTGCAAGAAACTTTTCTTTCCAGAAAGGCTGGTTGGAATCTTCCCTCAACATAACACGAGATAAAAATGTATTTTTATAATACTGAAAATCACTGAGTTTTTTGCATCTTAAATTTGATAAAAGCTCAGCGTTTTTATCCTTTAAATGCGAAGAATCACCCAAAAAATGCAAAGAAATGGTTAAAATTAATGTAGATACAGAATCCTGAATAGGTTGACCTTCGTCATCCAGAATGGGTTCTGCGTCTTCATCAATCTTAACAGCATTTAATATGCTAAGACGTTCAGTTTCAGTAAGATGGTAGTCCCACCATCCTTTTAACTGTCCTGCAAAGCCTGCAGTAAGAAGTTCTGCAATGGCTCTATCCTGAACGTTGGTCTGTATTCTATATGCATTGGCAGCCAT
Source organism: Euphorbia tirucalli (assembly GCA_039660915.1). Lineage (NCBI taxonomy): Eukaryota > Viridiplantae > Streptophyta > Magnoliopsida > Malpighiales > Euphorbiaceae > Euphorbia > Euphorbia tirucalli. The sequence continues at coordinate 53,090,061 of CM077639.1, read as the reverse complement.
GGTCATTTGTTGCAAAAAATTCAAAATCTGATATTCAGACAATCCATCTAGATTCCACTCATAGACAGAAGATGCATTAAACCTAGACTGGCTACTTGATGCTTGATTGCCTACGTCCAAATGACTAGCAATAGGAACAATAGGCCAATTAATTCTATTGATCTGAGGAATAGGTTCAATCCTTTCCTCACAGATATTCTGGGATTCTGAAGGAGAATCCTCATCTAATGCGTTTATCTCTGGTCTTAGCCGGGACTGAGGTGTCTCTGGAGCAATTAAGTTAGAAGTTGAGGCCTCTATCTTGCTTAATTGGTCCTGAATAGCCTTGGCGAATTCCATTTTATTATTCTGAAATTCCTTTTGGCTATCCCTAGAAATTTGAGATGGCTTAAAAATAGGATTCTTAAGCCTTTCCTGCTTCTGTTCTATTTTTACAACAGAAGGCTTAAGGGTTTTCTCAATTCTAGTTAATTGTTTGCCTAAGGTATGCAGATGCGTGTTTGTGAAATTATTTTGTTCAATAACAGATGCAAAGTTCTTATGCACATCTTCAGTCACATACTTGTATGCAGATGCATTAACAGATGAATTTCCTGAGACTGGAATTTTTATTCCTCTCAGAGGGGGATGATCAGACTCAATCTTTGAGCCATCAGACAAATTCCAAGTACTAACCTTTTCTTGGCTAGAGACTGGATTGATGCACTTGAATGGATATGCAATGTTATTCTGTGATGCATAAAGTTCAAACCAATCGAAAAACATGATATGGACTTTATGCTGCAAAACAAAATCATAATACTTTTCTTGAATTTCTTTTCTTTGGTTCAGGAAATTCTTAAAGAACCAAAGTTTTTTCTTTTCATTATGAGGAGCGTAAAAATCTTTATGCAAAAGGGTTTTGTCTAAAACAAATTCTTTTTCTAACACATTGATAACATTCTCAGTAACTGAAGAAAAAGTAGGCGAGGTTGGTTCAGATTTTTGAACACTTACTTCTCCTAATTCTTCTTTAGTGTAAACTGCTCTGGGAACATTATCAGCGTAGAGAACACCAGTTAGATGCGTATTAGGGATGTCAGAGGTAGAGTGCCTGTGAGGCATGCTTACAGGGATTCTTCTTCTGTGAAACAAATGGCAAGAATCCTTGTCTTCATCCTCAACATTCTTATGTTCAATCTTTCCTAATTGTGATACTCTACCCAAATCCATGGTATCGCTATTGGAAGAGTCATCAGAAAACCTTGTACTTACCGATTTTCTGTCAAAGGTTAGAGTGACTTTTCCACTAGGATACTGGTTAATTTCTCTGACATTCGTATTAGGCATTATTCTAATTGGTGGTTCAACTGCACATGCTTTTTCCAATACCCATTCTTCAGGAAGAGTTACATCTTCCCATTTAATGAATTTTGGAACAATAGCATTTGCCTTGGACATATCTGTTTGCAAAACCAAAGTTTCTCCTTTATGACATGAAAACTTGTGTTTTGAGTCAAATGCAGATGTCATGGCTTTGTAATGAACTCTGAAGATCAATGCAATGGGAATAGATCCCTTTTTCATGCGATGATTATGTGTTTGAATTTGTAAAACAAGAGAATCCAAAATGTTTTTATCATTCAAAGAAATGGTTAAATTAGGGTAACATGAGAATGATATGGGACCTGCACACAGACTAGACTCAACCGTGCCTAGGATGCCTTCCTCATACACTTCCATTCTATTATCCCTAACAACACACAATATGCTTGTGTTCAGGCCTTCCTTGGTCAAGGGCTTGATCCCTATTTGAACAAGGCCAATATGAATATACTTAAAATTCTTTTGTCTATGCTTGTCTAAAGAGTGCTGTGACAAAAGATTAATGCTTTCATAAGAGTTTGTGAGAGGAATATCCCTCTCTTCAGTCTTAATGTTCAAATTTGTTTTGAACAACTTATCTCTTATGCTGAGTTCATATATTTCATGCTTCTTAACATGAGGTATATGCCAATCACTAATGCATTTGGTAAAATCTTCAACAGTAATTTCATTACTACTGTTGATCCTTATATTCTCTAATGATGTAGATGCAGAAGATGCAGAGTATGTTCTAGGTAGAAGTGTGTGATCCATCATTAAAATGCAAATCAAAACAAACACATACTAATATTGACTACGGAACCCAGTCACTGCCTCTTCTTCCCTATCCGTCGGTACTTTTGGGCAAACAAGGGTCTAAATGACTCACCAATATAAGTATATGCAGGAATGATATGCACAGTAAATCTGGACAATGGATGAATGTGAACAGTGATGATGATGAATGAACAGTACTCTCACCCCTTCTGGCTCTGATACCCAAAAAATCCCCACCAATGGTTAAACCAGTTTGGAAGTTTGGAAATGGCTTTTCTGGTATCAAACATGATTAACCAGGTATGCGATCCTTTTGAGTTTTGGACCATTAATGCATTGTACCAGGCTTGTTGATAATCCCAGTAAGAAAAAGTTTTGCTGGTTGTTATGCGGTTGGTAAAAGAGGCTGGAAAAGATTTCAAGTCAGAAGGACTTGTACCCCAATCTTGAGGATGGATGATCTTCAAGATTTTGAATTGGGAATATGCTGGTTCACCTGAATCACCATGAGATGTATGCTTTATTTCCACAGATTCTGTGACTTTTAGGATGGTTAAATAAAAATCAATGGGCTTTGAATAATCCCAAGGTTTGAAATTCCATCCATGAGGAAAAAGTTTTGATACAGCCACTGAGGGATTTTTATCATAAAAGCCATCCTCAATGGAAGTAATATACTGAAAATTCTTTTTGGTAAAATATTCAGATTTAGGCTGGGTAGCCGTATTCTGAGAAACAACATTTGCAGAAATACTTTTAGAAGAAGAAGGAAAAGTTATAAAATTTTCTTTAAAAATTTCCTTTGCTTCTTTTAAGGATACTGGTCCAAAAGGACTGGAAACAGTTAATGCTTTTGAAGGTTGAGCAATTTCTTTTCCCTTCGAAGCAGGATGCTTTTGTAAATTCGTTTGAGGAAGAGTTTGTGCTGAAGAAGAAGACGAGGGTTTTTCGAAAACTCGTTTTGCTTCAGCAATAGAGTCAAAATAATTTTTAAATGCATTTTCAAGAGATTGAGAGGCCTTGGTAAGGGCCAAAGTATGCGGATCATGCTGAGTTTGTTTGACAGAACTGGAGCTGTCTTTGCTTTCAATGCTTTCTCCCTGGGCATCCTGAAACATAGTTGTCCAGGCTTTTACCTTTTCTAATGCGGTAAGCTTTGCTTGATCCTTGGAGGATCCTTCGCCCTTTTTCTTTTTAGGGGGCATGATCCTGCAAAAATTCACGGGTTAGGAAATCAGGAATAGAATTCTGATCTCCCCTAATAAATTCTATGTCAAAATCAAATATGCTTAATAAAGCTTGCCACCTAGCAAAGATTTGCTTGGAAGCAATATTCTGAACATCTTTTTGTAAAACTTCTTTTGCAGATTTACAATCAATTCTTAATAAAAATTTTTGATTAAGTAAATCGCTTTGAAATTTTGAAATACATTTTACAATGGAAAGAATTTCCTTTTTAATGGTAGAATAATTCTTTTCAGTATCATTCCAGTGTCCGGAAGTAAACTGGACAATACGTTCCTGCTTATCTTGTACCTGCTTCAAAATACCTCCATAACCAAAATCAGAAGCATCAGTCTCAACGATTTTAGGTAATAAGGGATTAGCAATATACAAGCAAGGAATATTACTAACATACTTTTTTATTTCTTGTACTATTCTAGTATGCTCTTCAGACCATGTAGGCGGATTCTTTTTTAATCTAGCATGCAAGGGTTTTGCCATCCTATTGATATTAGGGCAAAAATCTAATACATAATTCAAGCTTCCTAAAAATCTTTGAAGCTGTTGTTTTTCCAGAATTTGATCTGGAAATTTAGATGCAAATTCTAAAGATCGCTCAATAGGAGTGATCGTTCCTTGGGTAATATAATGGCCAAGAAACCTTATTCTGGTTTGAAACAATGACATCTTGCTTTTGGAGACAACTAAGCCATTTTTCTTAGCTGTAAGAAAGAATGACTTTAAATGCTTAAAATGCTGTTCAATAGATTCTGAAAATATAAGCACATCATCAATATAGACAATGCAAAATGCCGAATATGGATTGAAAATATCATTCATAATGCGTTGAAATTCTGATGGAGCATTCTTTAAGCCAAAAGGCATAACATTCCATTCATATTGACCAAATGGAACAGTGAATGCAGTCTTATACCTATGTTTCGGATCAATCTGGATTTGCCAAAACCCAGATTTAAGGTCAAATTTTGAAAATATATATGCAGAATGTAATCTTTGTAACAGGTCTTTCTTATTAGGTATTGGGTACCTAATCCATCGAAGAACCTGATTCAAAGGCTTATAATTAATGACTAATCGGGGAACTCCACGTTCAATCTCAGATGCTTTAATCACATAAAATGCTGCACAACTCCAAGGGGACCTAGATTGGGCAATTAAACCTTTGTCTAAGAGATCCTGGATTTCTTTTCTACAATGCTGCTCAAGATCAGAATTCATTTGGATTGGCCTAGCTTTAGTCGGAATATCCCTTTCATCAAAACTAGGTTCATAAGGTAAATCTACCATATGCTGTTTCCTATTCCAAAAGGCATTAGGAATATCTGCGCAAATTTCATTTTCAACATGCTTTTGAAAATCTAAAATTCTTTTCTGAGTAAATTCATTTTTCAAATGTGCAGAAATTCTTTGAAAATTAATGTTATGCTTTAAATGCATGATTTCAAATTCTTTAGTTTTAATCAGATTGTGAATTTGATTATCAAAAATGGAATTTGCTTTTAATAAATTGAGATTTCTGGTTTTAGGTTTTTCAATAAAAGGGAAAATAACATTTTCAGCTTTTACTTTGAAAATAATACCAGAATTTGATACAGAAAATGGAGTAATGAGGGTAATAAATGGCGTTCCTAAGATAACACTATGATTGATGTTATCAACAAGAACAAATGCAGTTTTAATACGGGTTTTTTCATTTAACACATATGCTTCAGTCTTACTGCTAATATTCATTTTCGAGTTATTAGCGGCAGACAGTTTTTCTTTGGTTTTTTCCCAAAATCTTTTAGGAACCAAATCAGGTTTTATGCAATTTAAATCAGCACCGGTATCAAATAATGCTATGGTACTGAGTTGAAAATCATCAGGAAAATGTAAAACAATGCTAATCAAATACTTTCTTAAAGTAATTTCTTTCAAAACATATAAAAAATCTTCAGGTGCGCATTCTAGGTTATCTAACTTAGATTCCTCTAGGTTAGTGCCACCTTCATCCTCGCTTCCTGAATTATCTAACTGGTTGCTAAGTAATGCTTGGATTATAGCTGAATCCTTTTCCTGTTTTTCTTTGACCTGTTTGAGTTCAAGCTTAACAGTCTTGATCTCAGTTTGCAGATCAGAAAGGGATAAGGGAGTATTCTTTCCCTTAGCCTTTTGCTTTTCTAAAATACTGGTCAAGTTATAGGTGTTAGTACTAAGTTTAGGAAGACTAACAGGCTTGACTTCAGGTTTGCTTGCTAGGGTTTTCATTAATCTATCGAGGTAATCCTTTTGTAGTTGAGGATCAGAGATATGCTTAATGACATCTAACAAAAGTTCTTGGTCTTTTGTCAGAACATTTATGCTTCTATTATCGTCATCAGAAGATGATGATGATGTTGATGAATCGGTTGCTAATTCATCAACTTGAAATGCATTATCTTCATCAGTTCCTGAATCAGGATCTGATTCTGAAGAGTAGATGAGAATAGCCTCAAGTTTACTTAAGACTTCAACATCTAATCCTAGTTCATGCAGTTTTTTGCTAAAGCGGCAATACTTTGCAGTATGCCCTTTCCTATTACACTTATAACAGGTAACATGCTTTAAATTTCCAAAGGGTTTTACCCCTTCTGGGTTTTCATGTTTTTTAAAACCAGACTTATGCTTATGCTTAGGAAAATTCCTTTTGTATGCAGGAAAATCTTTTAAACGGTTTTTCTTTTGAAATTCCTTTTTATAAAAATGTTTTTTATGGGATCTTTTAGACTCCTTATGGCATGAACCATTACAATCAGGCTTGTCCGTGGAAACATCAAATTGTTTACAGAACGAACCTAATTCTTGCCTAGTCCGTTTCATTTCCCATTTCAAATGCCTTTGAAGTTTCAAATCCTGGCAAATCTTTAGTCCTTCCTTCTGGATAAGACTAATAAGTTCACCATATGTTAATGTTGAGTAAGGGATTGGAACCCCTAAAGTTTCCTTAATTCTGTTTCTTACCTTTTCACCTAACAAGGTAGGTAAACCTGCAAGAAACTTTTCTTTCCAGAAAGGCTGGTTGGAATCTTCCCTCAACATAACACGAGATAAAAATGTATTTTTATAATACTGAAAATCACTGAGTTTTTTGCATCTTAAATTTGATAAAAGCTCAGCGTTTTTATCCTTTAAATGCGAAGAATCACCCAAAAAATGCAAAGAAATGGTTAAAATTAATGTAGATACAGAATCCTGAATAGGTTGACCTTCGTCATCCAGAATGGGTTCTGCGTCTTCATCAATCTTAACAGCATTTAATATGCTAAGACGTTCAGTTTCAGTAAGATGGTAGTCCCACCATCCTTTTAACTGTCCTGCAAAGCCTGCAGTAAGAAGTTCTGCAATGGCTCTATCCTGAACGTTGGTCTGTATTCTATATGCATTGGCAGCCATGGTCATTTGTTGCAAAAAATTCAAAATCTGATATTCAGACAATCCATCTAGATTCCACTCATAGACAGAAGATGCATTAAACCTAGACTGGCTACTTGATGCTTGATTGCCTACGTCCAAATGACTAGCAATAGGAACAATAGGCCAATTAATTCTATTGATCTGAGGAATAGGTTCAATCCTTTCCTCACAGATATTCTGGGATTCTGAAGGAGAATCCTCATCTAATGCGTTTATCTCTGGTCTTAGCCGGGACTGAGGTGTCTCTGGAGCAATTAAGTTAGAAGTTGAGGCCTCTATCTTGCTTAATTGGTCCTGAATAGCCTTGGCGAATTCCATTTTATTATTCTGAAATTCCTTTTGGCTATCCCTAGAAATTTGAGATGGCTTAAAAATAGGATTCTTAAGCCTTTCCTGCTTCTGTTCTATTTTTACAACAGAAGGCTTAAGGGTTTTCTCAATTCTAGTTAATTGTTTGCCTAAGGTATGCAGATGCGTGTTTGTGAAATTATTTTGTTCAATAACAGATGCAAAGTTCTTATGCACATCTTCGGTCACATACTTGTATGCAGATGCATTAACAGATGAATTTCCTGAGACTGGAATTTTTATTCCTCTCAGAGGGGGATGATCAGACTCAATCTTTGAGCCATCAGACAAATTCCAAGTACTAACCTTTTCTTGGCTAGAGACTGGATTGATGCACTTGAATGGATATGCAATGTTATTCTGTGATGCATAAAGTTCAAACCAATCGAAAAACATGATATGGACTTTATGCTGCAAAACAAAATCATAATACTTTTCTTGAATTTCTTTTCTTTGGTTCAGGAAATTCTTAAAGAACCAAAGTTTTTTCTTTTCATTATGAGGAGCGTAAAAATCTTTATGCAAAAGGGTTTTGTCTAAAACAAATTCTTTTTCTAACACATTGATAACATTCTCAGTAACTGAAGAAAAAGTAGGCGAGGTTGGTTCAGATTTTTGAACACTTACTTCTCCTAATTCTTCTTTAGTGTAAACTGCTCTGGGAACATTATCAGCGTAGAGAACACCAGTTAGATGCGTATTAGGGATGTCAGAGGTAGAGTGCCTGTGAGGCATGCTTACAGGGATTCTTCTTCTGTGAAACAAATGGCAAGAATCCTTGTCTTCATCCTCAACATTCTTATGTTCAATCTTTCCTAATTGTGATACTCTACCCAAATCCATGGTATCGCTATTGGAAGAGTCATCAGAAAACCTTGTACTTACCGATTTTCTGTCAAAGGTTAGAGTGACTTTTCCACTAGGATACTGGTTAATTTCTCTGACATTCGTATTAGGCATTATTCTAATTGGTGGTTCAACTGCACATGCTTTTTCCAATACCCATTCTTCAGGAAGAGTTACATCTTCCCATTTAATGAATTTTGGAACAATAGCATTTGCCTTGGACATATCTGTTTGCAAAACCAAAGTTTCTCCTTTATGACATGAAAACTTGTGTTTTGAGTCAAATGCAGATGTCATGGCTTTGTAATGAACTCTGAAGATCAATGCAATGGGAATAGATCCCTTTTTCATGCGATAATTATGTGTTTGAATTTGTAAAACAAGAGAATCCAAAATGTTTTTATCATTCAAAGAAATGGTTAAATTAGGGTAACATGAGAATGATATGGGACCTGCACACAGACTAGACTCAACCGTGCCTAGGATGCCTTCCTCATACACTTCCATTCTATTATCCCTAACAACACACAATATGCTTGTGTTCAGGCCTTCCTTGGTCAAGGGCTTGATCCCTATTTGAACAAGGCCAATATGAATATACTTAAAATTCTTTTGTCTATGCTTGTCTAAAGAGTGCTGTGACAAAAGATTAATGCTTTCATAAGAGTTTGTGAGAGGAATATCCCTCTCTTCAGTCTTAATGTTCAAATTTGTTTTGAACAACTTATCTCTTATGCTGAGTTCATATATTTCATGCTTCTTAACATGAGGTATATGCCAATCACTAATGCATTTGGTAAAATCTTCAACAGTAATTTCATTACTACTGTTGATCCTTATATTCTCTAATGATGTAGATGCAGAAGATGCAGAGTATGTTCTAGGTAGAAGTGTGTGATCCATCATTAAAATGCAAATCAAAACAAACACATACTAATATTGACTACGGAACCCAGTCACTGCCTCTTCTTCCCTATCCGTCGGTACTTTTGGGCAAACAAGGGTCTAAATGACTCACCAATATAAGTATATGCAGGAATGATATGCACAGTAAATCTGGACAATGGATGAATGTGAACAGTGATGATGATGAATGAACAGTACTCTCACCCCTTCTGGCTCTGATACCAGGAGAGACTACAACGATCGTACGGGCGTAATGAAATATAATGCAGAGAGCTTGATGCCAAATTCAAAAATGATTGTGCATATACAACAACTTAAAAGACAGAAATATATAAATTCAGAAAAGAAATAATATGCTCAGACAAATAGAAACTTTAATTATACGTTGTGAGGTCAGGCGGTAGTCCGCCACATACCAAACATATAATTAAAATGAATGCGAGAATAAATTCTTTAATATAAATTCATAAATTAAATACTGAAAATAAAATCCTTAATCATATGTAGTTGAATTCAGGCGATATTCCGCTACAACTTACAACCACATATGATTAAGTTAGTAAGAAGATGAAGAAACAATGCTTACTTATTATTGCTTTGAATCCGTTTACAACTTGTGGAATGCTTTGAATCCAGAAAATAATTACAAGTAGAGAGAAGGAAGAGAGAATTAGAGAGAGAAACTGATAGATGAAAACTGAAAAATAAAACTGATGCCTTTACAAATGAGACGAGGGCTCCTTATATAGACAGAGAGGAGCACAAAATGACAAAATTGCTTTCGGTGCCTGGGACCCACTTCACTTTCGGCGCCGGGCCCACCAAAGATGCTTTGAGACAGATACGTCTGGATACCGTAAATATGTAACCTTATACGAATATATACTTATACCAGTATGCTTACATTGGCAAGTATGCATATTAGGGAATTCCTGGTTATGAGCCAAGTACCCCTAACCACATTACCAAACCAAGCGGCTACTAGCTCGGTTCTTATTCATTTGAACATTGGAACCAAATTGTTATTCTGGTATAATATTCATTAGGTTATAGATTTACAATAAGCCAAAAATATCTTCGTTCTCGCCAGCAAGGGAAGGTGGCTTGGAAGACGAAGATGAAGAAGATGCCTTGGATCCAGCAGTTGAATTTCTGGAGACCATTAATTCTTTCATGATCGTGAAGAATTCTTCCTCGGACTTAGCGGCTGCAAGCTGAGGAATAGCAAATGATTTTTGTGCCAAAAATTCTGAATGAGCTTGGATTTGTTCAACAGGCAGATCAATTTTGCCTTTAGATCTAAGCCAAGTTCTGACAGCGGCTTCATTGCATTTATTGAAAGCTTGGAATTTATTCCACCATTTAATCTTAAAAATTCTTATGAGATCAATGGTTGCATTTTGATTCGTTTGATATGAAAAGTGCCAGGTTAAAGTCCATGGTACAAAAAAGATTGTACTAAAGACTAGGAGAGGAGAATGCCTTTTCTGTAAAGGAGAAGGGTCATATTTTTCTTTAAAAAGAATAAATGCTTGGTTAACTTGGTCAGGTAGGATTTCGGTAGAAGACCCAAAAAATCCCCACCAATGGTTAAACCAGTTTGGAAGTTTGGAAATGGCTTTTCTGGTATCAAACATGATTAACCAGGTATGCGATCCTTTTGAGTTTTGGACCATTAATGCATTGTACCAGGCTTGTTGATAATCCCAGTAAGAAAAAGTTTTGCTGGTTGTTATGCGGTTGGTAAAAGAGGCTGGAAAAGATTTCAAGTCAGAAGGACTTGTACCCCAATCTTGAGGATGGATGATCTTCAAGATTTTGAATTGGGAATACGCTGGTTCACCTGAATCACCATGAGATGTATGCTTTATTTCCACAGATTCTGTGACTTTTAGGATGGTTAAATAAAAATCAATGGGCTTTGAATAATCCCAAGGTTTGAAATTCCATCCATGAGGAAAAAGTTTTGATACAGCCACTGAGGGATTTTTATCATAAAAGCCATCCTCAATGGAAGTAATATACTGAAAATTCTTTTTGGTAAAATATTCAGATTTAGGCTGGGTAGCCGTATTCTGAGAAACAACATTTGCAGAAATACTTTTAGAAGAAGAAGGAAAAGTTATAAAATTTTCTTTAAAAATTTCCTTTGCTTCTTTTAAGGATACTGGTCCAAAAGGACTGGAAACAGTTAATGCTTTTGAAGGTTGAGCAATTTCTTTTCCCTTCGAAGCAGGATGCTTTTGTAAATTCGTTTGAGGAAGAGTTTGTGCTGAAGAAGAAGACGAGGGTTTTTCGAAAACTCGTTTTGCTTCAGCAATAGAGTCAAAATAATTTTTAAATGCATTTTCAAGAGATTGAGAGGCCTTGGTAAGGGCCAAAGTATGCGGATCATGCTGAGTTTGTTTGACAGAACTGGAGCTGTCTTTGCTTTCAATGCTTTCTCCCTGGGCATCCTGAAACATAGTTGTCCAGGCTTTTACCTTTTCTAATGCGGTAAGCTTTGCTTGATCCTTGGAGGATCCTTCGCCCTTTTTCTTTTTAGGGGGCATGATCCTGCAAAAATTCACGGGTTAGGAAATCAGGAATAGAATTCTGATCTCCCCTAATAAATTCTATGTCAAAATCAAATATGCTTAATAAAGCTTGCCACCTAGCAAAGATTTGCTTGGAAGCAATATTCTGAACATCTTTTTGTAAAACTTCTTTTACAGATTTACAATCAATTCTTAATAAAAATTTTTGATTAAGTAAATCGCTTTGAAATTTTGAAATACATTTTACAATGGAAAGAATTTCCTTTTTAATGGTAGAATAATTCTTTTCAGTATCATTCCAGTGTCCGGAAGTAAACTGGACAATACGTTCCTGCTTATCTTGTACCTGCTTCAAAATACCTCCATAACCAAAATCAGAAGCATCAGTCTCAACGATTTTAGGTAATAAGGGATTAGCAATATACAAGCAAGGAATATTACTAACATACTTTTTTATTTCTTGTACTATTCTAGTATGCTCTTCAGACCATGTAGGCGGATTCTTTTTTAATCTAGCATGCAAGGGTTTTGCCATCCTATTGATATTAGGGCAAAAATCTAATACATAATTCAAGCTTCCTAAAAATCTTTGAAGCTGTTGTTTTTCCAGAATTTGATCTGGAAATTTAGATGCAAATTCTAAAGATCGCTCAATAGGAGTGATCGTTCCTTGGGTAATATAATGGCCAAGAAACCTTATTCTGGTTTGAAACAATGACATCTTGCTTTTGGAGACAACTAAGCCATTTTTCTTAGCTGTAAGAAAGAATGACTTTAAATGCTTAAAATGCTGTTCAATAGATTCTGAAAATATAAGCACATCATCAATATAGACAATGCAAAATGCCGAATATGGATTGAAAATATCATTCATAATGCGTTGAAATTCTGATGGAGCATTCTTTAAGCCAAAAGGCATAACATTCCATTCATATTGACCAAATGGAACAGTGAATGCAGTCTTATACCTATGTTTCGGATCAATCTGGATTTGCCAAAACCCAGATTTAAGGTCAAATTTTGAAAATATATATGCAGAATGTAATCTTTGTAACAGGTCTTTCTTATTAGGTATTGGGTACCTAATCCATCGAAGAACCTGATTCAAAGGCTTATAATTAATGACTAATCGGGGAACTCCACGTTCAATCTCAGATGCTTTAATCACATAAAATGCTGCACAACTCCAAGGGGACCTAGATTGGGCAATTAAACCTTTGTCTAAGAGATCCTGGATTTCTTTTCTACAATGCTGCTCAAGATCAGAATTCATTTGGATTGGCCTAGCTTTAGTCGGAATATCCCTTTCATCAAAACTAGGTTCATAAGGTAAATCTACCATATGCTGTTTCCTATTCCAAAAGGCATTAGGAATATCTGCGCAAATTTCATTTTCAACATGCTTTTGAAAATCTAAAATTCTTTTCTGAGTAAATTCATTTTTCAAATGTGCAGAAATTCTTTGAAAATTAATGTTATGCTTTAAATGCATGATTTCAAATTCTTTAGTTTTAATCAGATTGTGAATCTGATTATCAAAAATGGAATTTGCTTTTAATAAATTGAGATTTCTGGTTTTAGGTTTTTCAATAAAAGGGAAAATAACATTTTCAGCTTTTACTTTGAAAATAATACCAGAATTTGATACAGAAAATGGAGTAATGAGGGTAATAAATGGCGTTCCTAAGATAACACTATGATTGATGTTATCAACAAGAACAAATGCAGTTTTAATACGGGTTTTTTCATTTAACACATATGCTTCAGTCTTACTGCTAATATTCATTTTCGAGTTATTAGCGGCAGACAGTTTTTCTTTGGTTTTTTCCCAAAATCTTTTAGGAACCAAATCAGGTTTTATGCAATTTAAATCAGCACCGGTATCAAATAATGCTATGGTACTGAGTTGAAAATCATCAGGAAAATGTAAAACAATGCTAATCAAATACTTTCTTAAAGTAATTTCTTTCAAAACATATAAAAAATCTTCAGGTGCGCATTCTAGGTTATCTAACTTAGATTCCTCTAGGTTAGTGCCACCTTCATCCTCGCTTCCTGAATTATCTAACTGGTTGCTAAGTAATGCTTGGATTATAGCTGAATCCTTTTCCTGTTTTTCTTTGACCTGTTTGAGTTCAAGCTTAACAGTCTTGATCTCAGTTTGCAGATCAGAAAGGGATAAGGGAGTATTCTTTCCCTTAGCCTTTTGCTTTTCTAAAATACTGGTCAAGTTATAGGTGTTAGTACTAAGTTTAGGAAGACTAACAGGCTTGACTTCAGGTTTGCTTGCTAGGGTTTTCATTAATCTATCGAGGTAATCCTTTTGTAGTTGAGGATCAGAGATATGCTTAATGACATCTAACAAAAGTTCTTGGTCTTTTGTCAGAACATTTATGCTTCTATTATCGTCATCAGAAGATGATGATGATGTTGATGAATCAGTTGCTAATTCATCAACTTGAAATGCATTATCTTCATCAGTTCCTGAATCAGGATCTGATTCTGAAGAGTAGATGAGAATAGCCTCAAGTTTACTTAAGACTTCATCATCTAATCCTAGTTCATGCAGTTTTTTGCTAAAGCGGCAATACTTTGCAGTATGCCCTTTCCTATTACACTTATAACAGGTAACATGCTTTAAATTTCCAAAGGGTTTTACCCCTTCTGGGTTTTCATGTTTTTTAAAACCAGACTTATGCTTATGCTTAGGAAAATTCCTTTTGTATGCAGGAAAATCTTTTAAACGGTTTTTCTTTTGAAATTCCTTTTTATAAAAATGTTTTTTATGGGATCTTTTAGACTCCTTATGGCATGAACCATTACAATCAGGCTTGTCCGTGGAAACATCAAATTGTTTACAGAACGAACCTAATTCTTGCCTAGTCCGTTTCATTTCCCATTTCAAATGCCTTTGAAGTTTCAAATCCTGGCAAATCTTTAGTCCTTCCTTCTGGATAAGACTAATAAGTTCACCATATGTTAATGTTGAGTAAGGGATTGGAACCCCTAAAGTTTCCTTAATTCTGTTTCTTACCTTTTCACATAACAAGGTAGGTAAACCTGCAAGAAACTTTTCTTTCCAGAAAGGCTGGTTGGAATCTTCCCTCAACATAACACGAGATAAAAATGTATTTTTATAATACTGAAAATCACTAAGTTTTTTGCATCTTAAATTTGATAAAAGCTCAGCGTTTTTATCCTTTAAATGCGAAGAATCACCCAAAAAATGCAAAGAAATGGTTAAAATTAATGTAGATACAGAATCCTGAATAGGTTGACCTTCGTCATCCAGAATTGGTTCTGCGTCTTCATCAATCTTAACAGCATTTAATATGCTAAGACGTTCAGTTTCAGTAAGATGGTAGTCCCACCATCCTTTTAACTGTCCTGCAAAGCCTGCAGTAAGAAGTTCTGCAATGGCTCTATCCTGAACGTTGGTCTGTATTCTATATGCATTGGCAGCCATGGTCATTTGTTGCAAAAAATTCAAAATCTGATATTCAGACAATCCATCTAGATTCCACTCATAGACAGAAGATGCATTAAACCTAGACTGGCTACTTGATGCTTGATTGCCTACGTCCAAATGACTAGCAATAGGAACAATAGGCCAATTAATTCTATTGATCTGAGGAATAGGTTCAATCCTTTCCTCACAGATATTCTGGGATTCTGAAGGAGAATCCTCATCTAATGCGTTTATCTCTGGTCTTAGCCGGGACTGAGGTGTCTCTGGAGCAATTAAGTTAGAAGTTGAGGCCTCTATCTTGCTTAATTGGTCCTGAATAGCCTTGGCGAATTCCATTTTATTATTCTGAAATTCCTTTTGGCTATCCCTAGAAATTTGAGATGGCTTAAAAATAGGATTCTTAAGCCTTTCCTGCTTCTGTTCTATTTTTACAACAGAAGGCTTAAGGGTTTTCTCAATTCTAGTTAATTGTTTGCCTAAGGTATGCAGATGCGTGTTTGTGAAATTATTTTGTTCAATAACAGATGCAAAGTTCTTATGCACATCTTCGGTCACATACTTGTATGCAGATGCATTAACAGATGAATTTCCTGAGACTGGAATTTTTATTCCTCTCAGAGGGGGATGATCAGACTCAATCTTTGAGCCATCAGACAAATTCCAAGTACTAACCTTTTCTTGGCTAGAGACTGGATTGATGCACTTGAATGGATATGCAATGTTATTCTGTGATGCATAAAGTTCAAACCAATCGAAAAACATGATATGGATTTTATGCTGCAAAACAAAATCATAATACTTTTCTTGAATTTCTTTTCTTTGGTTCAGGAAATTCTTAAAGAACCAAAGTTTTTTCTTTTCATTATGAGGAGCGTAAAAATCTTTATGCAAAAGGGTTTTGTCTAAAACAAATTCTTTTTCTAACACATTGATAACATTCTCAGTAACTGAAGAAAAAGTAGGCGAGGTTGGTTCAGATTTTTGAACACTTACTTCTCCTAATTCTTCTTTAGTGTAAACTGCTCTGGGAACATTATCAGCGTAGAGAACACCAGTTAGATGCGTATTAGGGATGTCAGAGGTAGAGTGCCTGTGAGGCATGCTTACAGGGATTCTTCTTCTGTGAAACAAATGGCAAGAATCCTTGTCTTCATCCTCAACATTCTTATGTTCAATCTTTCCTAATTGTGATACTCTACCCAAATCCATGGTATCGCTATTGGAAGAGTCATCAGAAAACCTTGTACTTACCGATTTTCTGTCAAAGGTTAGAGTGACTTTTCCACTAGGATACTGGTTAATTTCTCTGACATTCGTATTAGGCATTATTCTAATTGGTGGTTCAACTGCACATGCTTTTTCCAATACCCATTCTTCAGGAAGAGTTACATCTTCCCATTTAATGAATTTTGGAACAATAGCATTTGCCTTGGACATATCTGTTTGCAAAACCAAAGTTTCTCCTTTATGACATGAAAACTTGTGTTTTGAGTCAAATGCAGATGTCATGGCTTTGTAATGAACTCTGAAGATCAATGCAATGGGAATAGATCCCTTTTTCATGCGATGATTATGTGTTTGAATTTGTAAAACAAGAGAATCCAAAATGTTTTTATCATTCAAAGAAATGGTTAAATTAGGGTAACATGAGAATGATATGGGACCTGCACACAGACTAGACTCAACCGTGCCTAGGATGCCTTCCTCATACACTTCCATTCTATTATCCCTAACAACACACAATATGCTTGTGTTCAGGCCTTCCTTGGTCAAGGGCTTGATCCCTATTTGAACAAGGCCAATATGAATATACTTAAAATTCTTTTGTCTATGCTTGTCTAAAGAGTGCTGTGACAAAAGATTAATGCTTTCATAAGAGTTTGTGAGAGGAATATCCCTCTCTTCAGTCTTAATGTTCAAATTTGTTTTGAACAACTTATCTCTTATGCTGAGTTCATATATTTCATGCTTCTTAACATGAGGTATATGCCAATCACTAATGCATTTGGTAAAATCTTCAACAGTAATTTCATTACTACTGTTGATCCTTATATTCTCTAATGATGTAGATGCAGAAGATGCAGAGTATGTTCTAGGTAGAAGTGTGTGATCCATCATTAAAATGCAAATCAAAACAAACACATACTAATATTGACTACGGAACCCAGTCACTGCCTCTTCTTCCCTATCCGTCGGTACTTTTGGGCAAACAAGGGTCTAAATGACTCACCAATATAAGTATATGCAGGAATGATATGCACAGTAAATCTGGACAATGGATGAATGTGAACAGTGATGATGATGAATGAACAGTACTCTCACCCCTTCTGGCTCTGATACCAGGAGAGACTACAACGATCGTACGGGCGTAATGAAATATAATGCAGAGAGCTTGATGCCAAATTCAAAATCTTGAAGATCATCCATCCTCAAGATTGGGGTACAAGTCCTTCTGATTTGAAATCTTTTCCAGCCTCTTTTACCAACCGCATAACAACCAGCAAAACTTTTTCTTACTGGGATTATCAACAAGCCTGGTACAATGCATTAATGGTCCAAAACTCAAAAGGATCGCATACCTGGTTAATCATGTTCGATACCAGAAAAGCCATTTCCAAACTTCCAAACTGGTTTAACCATTGGTGGGGATTTTTTGGGTATCAGAGCCAGAAGGGGTGAGAGTACTGTTCATTCATCATCATCACTGTTCACATTCATCCATTGTCCAGATTTACTGTGCATATCATTCCTGCATATACTTATATTGGTGAGTCATTTAGACCCTTGTTTGCCCAAAAGTACCGACGGATAGGGAAGAAGAGGCAGTGACTGGGTTCCGTAGTCAATATTAGTATGTGTTTGTTTTGATTTGCATTTTAATGATGGATCACACACTTCTACCTAGAACATACTCTGCATCTTCTGCATCTACATCATTAGAGAATATAAGGATCAACAGTAGTAATGAAATTACTGTTGAAGATTTTACCAAATGCATTAGTGATTGGCATATACCTCATGTTAAGAAGCATGAAATATATGAACTCAGCATAAGAGATAAGTTGTTCAAAACAAATTTGAACATTAAGACTGAAGAGAGGGATATTCCTCTCACAAACTCTTATGAAAGCATTAATCTTTTGTCACAGCACTCTTTAGACAAGCATAGACAAAAGAATTTTAAGTATATTCATATTGGCCTTGTTCAAATAGGGATCAAGCCCTTGACCAAGGAAGGCCTGAACACAAGCATATTGTGTGTTGTTAGGGATAATAGAATGGAAGTGTATGAGGAAGGCATCCTAGGCACGGTTGAGTCTAGTCTGTGTGCAGGTCCCATATCATTCTCATGTTACCCTAATTTAACCATTTCTTTGAATGATAAAAACATTTTGGATTCTCTTGTTTTACAAATTCAAACACATAATCATCGCATGAAAAAGGGATCTATTCCCATTGCATTGATCTTCAGAGTTCATTACAAAGCCATGACATCTGCATTTGACTCAAAACACAAGTTTTCATGTCATAAAGGAGAAACTTTGGTTTTGCAAACAGATATGTCCAAGGCAAATGCTATTGTTCCAAAATTCATTAAATGGGAAGATGTAACTCTTCCTGAAGAATGGGTATTGGAAAAAGCATGTGCAGTTGAACCACCAATTAGAATAATGCCTAATACGAATGTCAGAGAAATTAACCAGTATCCTAGTGGAAAAGTCACTCTAACCTTTGACAGAAAATCGGTAAGTACAAGGTTTTCTGATGACTCTTCCAATAGCGATACCATGGATTTGGGTAGAGTATCACAATTAGGAAAGATTGAACATAAGAATGTTGAGGATGAAGACAAGGATTCTTGCCATTTGTTCACAGAAGAAGAATCCCTGTAAGCATGCCTCACAGGCACTCTACCTCTGACATCCCTAATACGCATCTAACTGGTGTTCTCTACGCTGATAATGTTCCCAGAGCAGTTTACACTAAAGAAGAATTAGGAGAAGTAAGTGTTCAAAAATCTGAACCAACCTCGCCTACTTTTTCTTCAGTTACTGAGAATGTTATCAATGTGTTAGAAAAAGAATTTGTTTTAGACAAAACCCTTTTGCATAAAGATTTTTACGCTCCTCATAATGAAAAGAAAAAACTTTGGTTCTTTAAGAATTTCCTGAACCAAAGAAAAGAAATTCAAGAAAAGTATTATGATTTTGTTTTGCAGCATAAAGTCCATATCATGTTTTTCGATTGGTTTGAACTTTATGCATCACAGAATAACATTGCATATCCATTCAAGTGCATCAATCCAGTCTCTAGCCAAGAAAAGGTTAGTACTTGGAATTTGTCTGATGGCTCAAAGATTGAGTCTGATCATCCCCCTCTGAGAGGAATAAAAATTCCAGTCTCAGGAAATTCATCTGTTAATGCATCTGCATACAAGTATGTGACCGAAGATGTGCATAAGAACTTTGCATCTGTTATTGAACAAAATAATTTCACAAACACGCATCTGTATACCTTAGGCAAACAATTAACTAGAATTGAGAAAACCCTTAAGCCTTCTGTTGTAAAAATAGAACAGAAGCAGGAAAGGCTTAAGAATCCTATTTTTAAGCCATCTCAAATTTCTAGGGATAGCCAAAAGGAATTTCAGAATAATAAAATGGAATTCGCCAAGGCTATTCAGGACCAATTAAGCAAGATAGAGGCCTCAACTTCTAACTTAATTGCTCCAGAGACACCTCAGTCCCGGCTAAGACCAGAGATAAACGCATTAGATGAGGATTCTCCTTCAGAATCCCAGAATATCTGTGAGGAAAGGATTGAACCTATTCCTCAGATCAATAGAATTAATTGGCCTATTGTTCCTATTGCTAGTCATTTGGACGTAGGCAATCAAGCATCAAGTAGCCAGTCTAGGTTTAATGCATCTTCTGTCTATGAGTGGAATCTAGATGGATTGTCTGAATATCAGATTTTGAATTTTTTGCAACAAATGACCATGGCTGCCAATGCATATAGAATACAGACCAACGTTCAGGATAGAGCCATTGCAGAACTTCTTACTGCAGGCTTTGCAGGACAGTTAAAAGGATGGTGGGACTACCATCTTACTGAAACTGAACGTCTTAGCATATTAAATGCTGTTAAGATTGATGAAGACGCAGAACCCATTCTGGATGACGAAGGTCAACCTATTCAGGATTCTGTATCTACATTAATTTTAACCATTTCTTTGCATTTTTTGGGTGATTCTTCGCATTTAAAGGATAAAAACGCTGAGCTTTTATCAAATTTAAGATGCAAAAAACTCAGTGATTTTCAGTATTATAAAAATACATTTTTATCTCGTGTTATGTTGAGGGAAGATTCCAACCAGCCTTTCTGGAAAGAAAAGTTTCTTGCAGGTTTACCTACCTTGTTAGGTGAAAAGGTAAGAAACAGAATTAAGGAAACTTTAGGGGTTCCAATCCCTTACTCAACATTAACATATGGTGAACTTATTAGTCTTATCCAGAAGGAAGGACTAAAGATTTGCCAGGATTTGAAACTTCAAAGGCATTTGAAATGGGAAATGAAACGGACTAGGCAAGAATTAGGTTCGTTCTGTAAACAATTTGATGTTTCCACGGACAAGCCTGATTGTAATGGTTCATGCCATAAGGAGTCTAAAAGATCCCATAAAAAACATTTTTATAAAAAGGAATTTCAAAAGAAAAACCGTTTAAAAGATTTTCCTGCATACAAAAGGAATTTTCCTAAGCATAAGCATAAGTCTGGTTTTAAAAAACATGAAAACCCAGAAGGGGTAAAACCCTTTGGAAATTTAAAGCATGTTACCTGTTATAAGTGTAATAGGAAAGGGCATACTGCAAAGTATTGCCGCTTTAGCAAAAAACTGCATGAACTAGGATTAGATGATGAAGTCTTAAGTAAACTTGAGGCTATTCTCATCTACTCTTCAGAATCAGATCCTGATTCAGGAACTGATGAAGATAATGCATTTCAAGTTGATGAATTAGCAACCGATTCATCAACATCATCATCATCTTCTGATGACGATAATAGAAGCATAAATGTTCTGACAAAAGACCAAGAACTTTTGTTAGATGTCATTAAGCATATCTCTGATCCTCAACTACAAAAGGATTACCTCGATAGATTAATGAAAACCCTAGCAAGCAAACCTGAAGTCAAGCCTGTTAGTCTTCCTAAACTTAGTACTAACACCTATAACTTGACCAGTATTTTAGAAAAGCAAAAGGCTAAGGGAAAGAATACTCCCTTATCCCTTTCTGATCTGCAAACTGAGATCAAGACTGTTAAGCTTGAACTCAAACAGGTCAAAGAAAAACAGGAAAAGGATTCAGCTATAATCCAAGCATTACTTAGCAACCAGTTAGATAATTCAGGAAGCGAGGATGAAGGTGGCACTAACCTAGAGGAATCTAAGTTAGATAACCTAGAATGCGCACCTGAAGATTTTTTATATGTTTTGAAAGAAATTACTTTAAGAAAGTATTTGATTAGCATTGTTTTACATTTTCCTGATGATTTTCAACTCAGTACCATAGCATTATTTGATACCGGTGCTGATTTAAATTGCATAAAACCTGATTTGGTTCCTAAAAGATTTTGGGAAAAAACCAAAGAAAAACTGTCTGCCGCTAATAACTCGAAAATGAATATTAGCAGTAAGACTGAAGCATATGTGTTAAATGAAAAAACCCGTATTAAAACTGCATTTGTTCTTGTTGATAACATCAATCATAGTGTTATCTTAGGAACGCCATTTATTACCCTCATTACTCCATTTTCTGTATCAAATTCTGGTATTATTTTCAAAGTAAAAGCTGAAAATGTTATTTTCCCTTTTATTGAAAAACCTAAAACCAGAAATCTCAATTTATTAAAAGCAAATTCCATTTTTGATAATCAGATTCACAATCTGATTAAAACTAAAGAATTTGAAATCATGCATTTAAAGCATAACATTAATTTTCAAAGAATTTCTGCACATTTGAAAAATGAATTTACTCAGAAAAGAATTTTAGATTTTCAAAAGCATGTTGAAAATGAAATTTGCGCAGATATTCCTAATGCCTTTTGGAATAGGAAACAGCATATGGTAGATTTACCTTATGAACCTAGTTTTGATGAAAGGGATATTCCGACTAAAGCTAGGCCAATCCAAATGAATTCTGATCTTGAGCAGCATTGTAGAAAAGAAATCCAGGATCTCTTAGACAAAGGTTTAATTGCCCAATCTAGGTCCCCTTGGAGTTGTGCAGCATTTTATGTGATTAAAGCATCTGAGATTGAACGTGGAGTTCCCCGATTAGTCATTAATTATAAGCCTTTGAATCAGGTTCTTCGATGGATTAGGTACCCAATACCTAATAAGAAAGACCTGTTACAAAGATTACATTCTGCATATATATTTTCAAAATTTGACCTTAAATCTGGGTTTTGGCAAATCCAGATTGATCCGAAACATAGGTATAAGACTGCATTCACTGTTCCATTTGGTCAATATGAATGGAATGTTATGCCTTTTGGCTTAAAGAATGCTCCATCAGAATTTCAACGCATTATGAATGATATTTTCAATCCATATTCGGCATTTTGCATTGTCTATATTGATGATGTGCTTATATTTTCAGAATCTATTGAACAGCATTTTAAGCATTTAAAGTCATTCTTTCTTACAGCTAAGAAAAATGGCTTAGTTGTCTCCAAAAGCAAGATGTCATTGTTTCAAACCAGAATAAGGTTTCTTGGCCATTATATTACCCAAGGAACGATCACTCCTATTGAGCGATCTTTAGAATTTGCATCTAAATTTCCAGATCAAATTCTGGAAAAACAACAGCTTCAAAGATTTTTAGGAAGCTTGAATTATGTATTAGATTTTTGCCCTAATATCAATAGGATGGCAAAACCCTTGCATGCTAGATTAAAAAAGAATCCGCCTACATGGTCTGAAGAGCATACTAGAATAGTACAAGAAATAAAAAAGTATGTTAGTAATATTCCTTGCTTGTATATTGCTAATCCCTTATTACCTAAAATCGTTGAGACTGATGCTTCTGATTTTGGTTATGGAGGTATTTTGAAGCAGGTACAAGATAAGCAGGAACGTATTGTCCAGTTTACTTCCGGACACTGGAATGATACTGAAAAGAATTATTCTACCATTAAAAAGGAAATTCTTTCCATTGTAAAATGTATTTCAAAATTTCAAAGCGATTTACTTAATCAAAAATTTTTATTAAGAATTGATTGTAAATCTGCAAAAGAAGTTTTACAAAAAGATGTTCAGAATATTGCTTCCAAGCAAATCTTTGCTAGGTGGCAAGCTTTATTAAGCATATTTGATTTTGACATAGAATTTATTAGGGGAGATCAGAATTCTATTCCTGATTTCCTAACCCGTGAATTTTTGCAGGATCATGCCCCCTAAAAAGAAAAAGGGCGAAGGATCCTCCAAGGATCAAGCAAAGCTTACCGCATTAGAAAAGGTAAAAGCCTGGACAACTATGTTTCAGGATGCCCAGGGAGAAAGCATTGAAAGCAAAGACAGCTCCAGTTCTGTCAAACAAACTCAGCATGATCCGCATACTTTGGCCCTTACCAAGGCCTCTCAATCTCTTGAAAATGCATTTAAAAATTATTTTGACTCTATTGCTGAAGCAAAACGAGTTTTCGAAAAACCCTCGTCTTCTTCTTCAGCACAAACTCTTCCTCAAACGAATTTACAAAAGCATCCTGCTTCGAAGGGAAAAGAAATTGCTCAACCTTCAAAAGCATTAACTGTTTCCAGTCCTTTTGGACCAGTATCCTTAAAAGAAGCAAAGGAAATTTTTAAAGAAAATTTTATAACTTTTCCTTCTTCTTCTAAAAGTATTTCTGCAAATGTTGTTTCTCAGAATACGGCTACCCAGCCTAAATCTGAATATTTTACCAAAAAGAATTTTCAGTATATTACTTCCATTGAGGATGGCTTTTATGATAAAAATCCCTCAGTGGCTGTATCAAAACTTTTTCCTCATGGATGGAATTTCAAACCTTGGGATTATTCAAAGCCCATTGATTTTTATTTAACCATCCTAAAAGTCACAGAATCTGTGGAAATAAAGCATACATCTCATGGTGATTCAGGTGAACCAGCATATTCCCAATTCAAAATCTTGAAGATCATCCATCCTCAAGATTGGGGTACAAGTCCTTCTGACTTGAAATCTTTTCCAGCCTCTTTTACCAACCGCATAACAACCAGCAAAACTTTTTCTTACTGGGATTATCAACAAGCCTGGTACAATGCATTAATGGTCCAAAACTCAAAAGGATCGCATACCTGGTTAATCATGTTTGATACCAGAAAAGCCATTTCCAAACTTCCAAACTGGTTTAACCATTGGTGGGGATTTTTTGGGTCTTCTACCGAAATCCTACCTGACCAAGTTAACCAAGCATTTATTCTTTTTAAAGAAAAATATGACCCTTCTCCTTTACAGAAAAGGCATTCTCCTCTCCTAGTCTTTAGTACAATCTTTTTTGTACCATGGACTTTAACCTGGCACTTTTCATATCAAACGAATCAAAATGCAACCATTGATCTCATAAGAATTTTTAAGATTAAATGGTGGAATAAATTCCAAGCTTTCAATAAATGCAATGAAGCCGCTGTCAGAACTTGGCTTAGATCTAAAGGCAAAATTGATCTGCCTGTTGAACAAATCCAAGCTCATTCAGAATTTTTGGCACAAAAATCATTTGCTATTCCTCAGCTTGCAGCCGCTAAGTCCGAGGAAGAATTCTTCACGATCATGAAAGAATTAATGGTCTCCAGAAATTCAACTGCTGGATCCAAGGCATCTTCTTCATCTTCGTCTTCCAAGCCACCTTCCCTTGCTGGCGAGAACGAAGATATTTTTGGCTTATTGTAAATCTATAACCTAATGAATATTATACCAGAATAACAATTTGGTTCCAATGTTCAAATGAATAAGAACCGAGCTAGTAGCCGCTTGGTTTGGTAATGTGGTTAGGGGTACTTGGCTCATAACCAGGAATTCCCTAATATGCATACTTGCCAATGTAAGCATACTGGTATAAGTATATATTCGTATAAGGTTACGTATTTACGGTATCCAGACGTATCTGTCTCAAAGCATCTTTGGTGGGCCCGGCGCCGAAAGTGAAGTGGGTCCCAGGCACCGAAAGCAATTTTGTCATTTTGTGCTCCTCTCTGTCTATATAAGGAGCCCTCATCTCATTTGTAAAGGCATCAGTTTTATTTTTCAGTTTTCATCTATCAGTTTCTCTCTCTAATTCTCTCTTCCTTCTCTCTACTTGTAATTATTTTCTGGATTCAAAGCATTCCACAAGTTGTAAACGGATTCAAAGCAATAATAAGTAAGCATTGTTTCTTCATCTTCTTACTAACTTAATCATATGTGGTTGTAAGTTGTAGCGGAATACCGCCTGAATTCAACTACATATGATTAAGGATTTTATTTTCAGTATTTAATTTATGAATTTATATTAAAGAATTTATTCTCGCATTCATTTTAATTATATGTTTGGTATGTGGCGGACTACCGCCTGACCTCACAACGTATAATTAAAGTTTCTATTTGTCTGAGCATATTATTTCTTTTCTGAATTTATATATTTCTGTCTTTTAAGTTGTTGTATATGCACAATCATTTTTGAATTTGGCATCAAGCTCTCTGCATTATATTTCATTACGCCCGTACGATCGTTGTAGTCTCTCCGCCGGGCCCACCAAAGATGCTTTGAGACAGATACGTCTGGATACCGTAAATACGTAACCTTATACGAATATATACTTATACCAGTATGCTTACATTGGCAAGTATGCATATTAGGGAATTCCTGGTTATGAGCCAAGTACCCCTAACCACATTACCAAACCAAGCGGCTACTAGCTCGGTTCTTATTCATTTGAACATTGGAACCAAATTGTTATTCTGGTATAATATTCATTAGGTTATAGATTTACAATAAGCCAAAAATATCTTCGTTCTCGCCAGCAAGGGAAGGTGGCTTGGAAGACGAAGATGAAGAAGATGCCTTGGATCCAGCAGTTGAATTTCTGGAGACCATTAATTCTTTCATGATCGTGAAGAATTCTTCCTCGGACTTAGCGGCTGCAAGCTGAGGAATAGCAAATGATTTTTGTGCCAAAAATTCTGAATGAGCTTGGATTTGTTCAACAGGCAGATCAATTTTGCCTTTAGATCTAAGCCAAGTTCTGACAGCGGCTTCATTGCATTTATTGAAAGCTTGGAATTTATTCCACCATTTAATCTTAAAAATTCTTATGAGATCAATGGTTGCATTTTGATTCGTTTGATATGAAAAGTGCCAGGTTAAAGTCCATGGTACAAAAAAGATTGTACTAAAGACTAGGAGAGGAGAATGCCTTTTCTGTAAAGGAGAAGGGTCATATTTTTCTTTAAAAAGAATAAATGCTTGGTTAACTTGGTCAGGTAGGATTTCGGTAGAAGACCCAAAAAATCCCCACCAATGGTTAAACCAGTTTGGAAGTTTGGAAATGGCTTTTCTGGTATCAAACATGATTAACCAGGTATGCGATCCTTTTGAGTTTTGGACCATTAATGCATTGTACCAGGCTTGTTGATAATCCCAGTAAGAAAAAGTTTTGCTGGTTGTTATGCGGTTGGTAAAAGAGGCTGGAAAAGATTTCAAGTCAGAAGGACTTGTACCCCAATCTTGAGGATGGATGATCTTCAAGATTTTGAATTGGGAATATGCTGGTTCACCTGAATCACCATGAGATGTATGCTTTATTTCCACAGATTCTGTGACTTTTAGGATGGTTAAATAAAAATCAATGGGCTTTGAATAATCCCAAGGTTTGAAATTCCATCCATGAGGAAAAAGTTTTGATACAGCCACTG
The DNA here is from genome assembly GCA_039660915.1 of Euphorbia tirucalli. Taxonomy (NCBI): domain Eukaryota; kingdom Viridiplantae; phylum Streptophyta; class Magnoliopsida; order Malpighiales; family Euphorbiaceae; genus Euphorbia; species Euphorbia tirucalli. The sequence goes on along the minus strand of CM077639.1, from coordinate 53,063,209 downwards.
AGGGATTTTTATCATAAAAGCCATCCTCAATGGAAGTAATATACTGAAAATTCTTTTTGGTAAAATATTCAGATTTAGGCTGGGTAGCCGTATTCTGAGAAACAACATTTGCAGAAATACTTTTAGAAGAAGAAGGAAAAGTTATAAAATTTTCTTTAAAAATTTCCTTTGCTTCTTTTAAGGATACTGGTCCAAAAGGACTGGAAACAGTTAATGCTTTTGAAGGTTGAGCAATTTCTTTTCCCTTCGAAGCAGGATGCTTTTGTAAATTCGTTTGAGGAAGAGTTTGTGCTGAAGAAGAAGACGAGGGTTTTTCGAAAACTCGTTTTGCTTCAGCAATAGAGTCAAAATAATTTTTAAATGCATTTTCAAGAGATTGAGAGGCCTTGGTAAGGGCCAAAGTATGCGGATCATGCTGAGTTTGTTTGACAGAACTGGAGCTGTCTTTGCTTTCAATGCTTTCTCCCTGGGCATCCTGAAACATAGTTGTCCAGGCTTTTACCTTTTCTAATGCGGTAAGCTTTGCTTGATCCTTGGAGGATCCTTCGCCCTTTTTCTTTTTAGGGGGCATGATCCTGCAAAAATTCACGGGTTAGGAAATCAGGAATAGAATTCTGATCTCCCCTAATAAATTCTATGTCAAAATCAAATATGCTTAATAAAGCTTGCCACCTAGCAAAGATTTGCTTGGAAGCAATATTCTGAACATCTTTTTGTAAAACTTCTTTTGCAGATTTACAATCAATTCTTAATAAAAATTTTTGATTAAGTAAATCGCTTTGAAATTTTGAAATACATTTTACAAAGGAAAGAATTTCCTTTTTAATGGTAGAATAATTCTTTTCAGTATCATTCCAGTGTCCGGAAGTAAACTGGACAATACGTTCCTGCTTATCTTGTACCTGCTTCAAAATACCTCCATAACCAAAATCAGAAGCATCAGTCTCAACGATTTTAGGTAATAAGGGATTAGCAATATACAAGCAAGGAATATTACTAACATACTTTTTTATTTCTTGTACTATTCTAGTATGCTCTTCAGACCATGTAGGCGGATTCTTTTTTAATCTAGTATGCAAGGGTTTTGCCATCCTATTGATATTAGGGCAAAAATCTAATACATAATTCAACCTTCCTAAAAATCTTTGAAGCTGTTGTTTTTCCAGAATTTGATCTGGAAATTTAGATGCAAATTCTAAAGATCGCTCAATAGGAGTGATCGTTCCTTGGGTAATATAATGGCCAAGAAACCTTATTCTGGTTTGAAACAATGACATCTTGCTTTTGGAGACAACTAAGCCATTTTTCTTAGCTGTAAGAAAGAATGACTTTAAATGCTTAAAATGCTGTTCAATAGATTCTGAAAATATAAGCACATCATCAATATAGACAATGCAAAATGCCGAATATGGATTGAAAATATCATTCATAATGCGTTGAAATTCTGATGGAGCATTCTTTAAGCCAAAAGGCATAACATTCCATTCATATTGACCAAATGGAACAGTGAATGCAGTCTTATACCTATGTTTCGGATCAATCTGGATTTGCCAAAACCCAGATTTAAGGTCAAATTTTGAAAATATATATGCAGAATGTAATCTTTGTAACAGGTCTTTCTTATTAGGTATTGGGTACCTAATCCATCGAAGAACCTGATTCAAAGGCTTATAATTAATGACTAATCGGGGAACTCCACGTTCAATCTCAGATGCTTTAATCACATAAAATGCTGCACAACTCCAAGGGGACCTAGATTGGGCAATTAAACCTTTGTCTAAGAGATCCTGGATTTCTTTTCTACAATGCTGCTCAAGATCAGAATTCATTTGGATTGGCCTAGCTTTAGTCGGAATATCCCTTTCATCAAAACTAGGTTCATAAGGTAAATCTACCATATGCTGTTTCCTATTCCAAAAGGCATTAGGAATATCTGCGCAAATTTCATTTTCAACATGCTTTTGAAAATCTAAAATTCTTTTCTGAGTAAATTCATTTTTCAAATGTGCAGAAATTCTTTGAAAATTAATGTTATGCTTTAAATGCATGATTTCAAATTCTTTAGTTTTAATCAGATTGTGAATCTGATTATCAAAAATGGAATTTGCTTTTAATAAATTGAGATTTCTGGTTTTAGGTTTTTCAATAAAAGGGAAAATAACATTTTCAGCTTTTACTTTGAAAATAATACCAGAATTTGATACAGAAAATGGAGTAATGAGGGTAATAAATGGCGTTCCTAAGATAACACTATGATTGATGTTATCAACAAGAACAAATGCAGTTTTAATACGGGTTTTTTCATTTAACACATATGCTTCAGTCTTACTGCTAATATTCATTTTCGAGTTATTAGCGGCAGACAGTTTTTCTTTGGTTTTTTCCCAAAATCTTTTAGGAACCAAATCAGGTTTTATGCAATTTAAATCAGCACCGGTATCAAATAATGCTATGGTACTGAGTTGAAAATCATCAGGAAAATGTAAAACAATGCTAATCAAATACTTTCTTAAAGTAATTTCTTTCAAAACATATAAAAAATCTTCAGGTGCGCATTCTAGGTTATCTAACTTAGATTCCTCTAGGTTAGTGCCACCTTCATCCTCGCTTCCTGAATTATCTAACTGGTTGCTAAGTAATGCTTGGATTATAGCTGAATCCTTTTCCTGTTTTTCTTTGACCTGTTTGAGTTCAAGCTTAACAGTCTTGATCTCAGTTTGCAGATCAGAAAGGGATAAGGGAGTATTCTTTCCCTTAGCCTTTTGCTTTTCTAAAATACTGGTCAAGTTATAGGTGTTAGTACTAAGTTTAGGAAGACTAACAGGCTTGACTTCAGGTTTGCTTGCTAGGGTTTTCATTAATCTATCGAGGTAATCCTTTTGTAGTTGAGGATCAGAGATATGCTTAATGACATCTAACAAAAGTTCTTGGTCTTTTGTCAGAACATTTATGCTTCTATTATCGTCATCAGAAGATGATGATGATGTTGATGAATCGGTTGCTAATTCATCAACTTGAAATGCATTATCTTCATCAGTTCCTGAATCAGGATCTGATTCTGAAGAGTAGATGAGAATAGCCTCAAGTTTACTTAAGACTTCATCATCTAATCCTAGTTCATGCAGTTTTTTGCTAAAGCGGCAATACTTTGCAGTATGCCCTTTCCTATTACACTTATAACAGGTAACATGCTTTAAATTTCCAAAGGGTTTTACCCCTTCTGGGTTTTCATGTTTTTTAAAACCAGACTTATGCTTATGCTTAGGAAAATTCCTTTTGTATGCAGGAAAATCTTTTAAACGGTTTTTCTTTTGAAATTCCTTTTTATAAAAATGTTTTTTATGGGATCTTTTAGACTCCTTATGGCATGAACCATTACAATCAGGCTTGTTCGTGGAAACATCAAATTGTTTACAGAACGAACCTAATTCTTGCCTAGTCCGTTTCATTTCCCATTTCAAATGCCTTTGAAGTTTCAAATCCTGGCAAATCTTTAGTCCTTCCTTCTGGATAAGACTAATAAGTTCACCATATGTTAATGTTGAGTAAGGGATTGGAACCCCTAAAGTTTCCTTAATTCTGTTTCTTACCTTTTCACCTAACAAGGTAGGTAAACCTGCAAGAAACTTTTCTTTCCAGAAAGGCTGGTTGGAATCTTCCCTCAACATAACACGAGATAAAAATGTATTTTTATAATACTGAAAATCACTGAGTTTTTTGCATCTTAAATTTGATAAAAGCTCAGCGTTTTTATCCTTTAAATGCGAAGAATCACCCAAAAAATGCAAAGAAATGGTTAAAATTAATGTAGATACAGAATCCTGAATAGGTTGACCTTCGTCATCCAGAATGGGTTCTGCGTCTTCATCAATCTTAACAGCATTTAATATGCTAAGACGTTCAGTTTCAGTAAGATGGTAGTCCCACCATCCTTTTAACTGTCCTGCAAAGCCTGCAGTAAGAAGTTCTGCAATGGCTCTATCCTGAACGTTGGTCTGTATTCTATATGCATTGGCAGCCATGGTCATTTGTTGCAAAAAATTCAAAATCTGATATTCAGACAATCCATCTAGATTCCACTCATAGACAGAAGATGCATTAAACCTAGACTGGCTACTTGATGCTTGATTGCCTACGTCCAAATGACTAGCAATAGGAACAATAGGCCAATTAATTCTATTGATCTGAGGAATAGGTTCAATCCTTTCCTCACAGATATTCTGGGATTCTGAAGGAGAATCCTCATCTAATGCGTTTATCTCTGGTCTTAGCCGGGACTGAGGTGTCTCTGGAGCAATTAAGTTAGAAGTTGAGGCCTCTATCTTGCTTAATTGGTCCTGAATAGCCTTGGCGAATTCCATTTTATTATTCTGAAATTCCTTTTGGCTATCCCTAGAAATTTGAGATGGCTTAAAAATAGGATTCTTAAGCCTTTCCTGCTTCTGTTCTATTTTTACAACAGAAGGCTTAAGGGTTTTCTCAATTCTAGTTAATTGTTTGCCTAAGGTATGCAGATGCGTGTTTGTGAAATTATTTTGTTCAATAACAGATGCAAAGTTCTTATGCACATCTTCGGTCACATACTTGTATGCAGATGCATTAACAGATGAATTTCCTGAGACTGGAATTTTTATTCCTCTCAGAGGGGGATGATCAGACTCAATCTTTGAGCCATCAGACAAATTCCAAGTACTAACCTTTTCTTGGCTAGAGACTGGATTGATGCACTTGAATGGATATGCAATGTTATTCTGTGATGCATAAAGTTCAAACCAATCGAAAAACATGATATGGACTTTATGCTGCAAAACAAAATCATAATACTTTTCTTGAATTTCTTTTCTTTGGTTCAGGAAATTCTTAAAGAACCAAAGTTTTTTCTTTTCATTATGAGGAGCGTAAAAATCTTTATGCAAAAGGGTTTTGTCTAAAACAAATTCTTTTTCTAACACATTGATAACATTCTCAGTAACTGAAGAAAAAGTAGGCGAGGTTGGTTCAGATTTTTGAACACTTACTTCTCCTAATTCTTCTTTAGTGTAAACTGCTCTGGGAACATTATCAGCGTAGAGAACACCAGTTAGATGCGTATTAGGGATGTCAGAGGTAGAGTGCCTGTGAGGCATGCTTACAGGGATTCTTCTTCTGTGAAACAAATGGCAAGAATCCTTGTCTTCATCCTCAACATTCTTATGTTCAATCTTTCCTAATTGTGATACTCTACCCAAATCCATGGTATCGCTATTGGAAGAGTCATCAGAAAACCTTGTACTTACCGATTTTCTGTCAAAGGTTAGAGTGACTTTTCCACTAGGATACTGGTTAATTTCTCTGACATTCGTATTAGGCATTATTCTAATTGGTGGTTCAACTGCACATGCTTTTTCCAATACCCATTCTTCAGGAAGAGTTACATCTTCCCATTTAATGAATTTTGGAACAATAGCATTTGCCTTGGACATATCTGTTTGCAAAACCAAAGTTTCTCCTTTATGACATGAAAACTTGTGTTTTGAGTCAAATGCAGATGTCATGGCTTTGTAATGAACTCTGATGATCAATGCAATGGGAATAGATCCCTTTTTCATGCGATGATTATGTGTTTGAATTTGTAAAACAAGAGAATCCAAAATGTTTTTATCATTCAAAGAAATGGTTAAATTAGGGTAACATGAGAATGATATGGGACCTGCACACAGACTAGACTCAACCGTGCCTAGGATGCCTTCCTCATACACTTCCATTCTATTATCCCTAACAACACACAATATGCTTGTGTTCAGGCCTTCCTTGGTCAAGGGCTTGATCCCTATTTGAACAAGGCCAATATGAATATACTTAAAATTCTTTTGTCTATGCTTGTCTCAAGAGTGCTGTGACAAAAGATTAATGCTTTCATAAGAGTTTGTGAGAGGAATATCCCTCTCTTCAGTCTTAATGTTCAAATTTGTTTTGAACAACTTATCTCTTATGCTGAGTTCATATATTTCATGCTTCTTAACATGAGGTATATGCCAATCACTAATGCATTTGGTAAAATCTTCAACAGTAATTTCATTACTACTGTTGATCCTTATATTCTCTAATGATGTAGATGCAGAAGATGCAGAGTATGTTCTAGGTAGAAGTGTGTGATCCATCATTAAAATGCAAATCAAAACAAACACATACTAATATTGACTACGGAACCCAGTCACTGCCTCTTCTTCCCTATCCGTCGGTACTTTTGGGCAAACAAGGGTCTAAATGACTCACCAATATAAGTATATGCAGGAATGATATGCACAGTAAATCTGGACAATGGATGAATGTGAACAGTGATGATGATGAATGAACAGTACTCTCACCCCTTCTGGCTCTGATACCAGGAGAGACTACAACGATCGTACGGGCGTAATGAAATATAATGCAGAGAGCTTGATGCCAAATTCAAAAATGATTGTGCATATACAACAACTTAAAAGACAGAAATATATAAATTCAGAAAAGAAATAATATGCTCAGACAAATAGAAACTTTAATTATACGTTGTGAGGTCAGGCGGTAGTCCGCCACATACCAAACATATAATTAAAATGAATGCGAGAATAAATTCTTTAATATAAATTCATAAATTAAATACTGAAAATAAAATCCTTAATCATATGTAGTTGAATTCAGGCGGTATTCCGCTACAACTTACAACCACATATGATTAAGTTAGTAAGAAGATGAAGAAACAATGCTTACTTATTATTGCTTTGAATCCGTTTACAACTTGTGGAATGCTTTGAATCCAGAAAATAATTACAAGTAGAGAGAAGGAAGAGAGAATTAGAGAGAGAAACTGATAGATGAAAACTGAAAAATAAAACTGATGCCTTTACAAATGAGACGAGGGCTCCTTATATAGACAGAGAGGAGCACAAAATGACAAAATTGCTTTCGGTGCCTGGGACCCACTTCACTTTCGGCGCCGGGCCCACCAAAGATGCTTTGAGACAGATACGTCTGGATACCGTAAATACGTAACCTTATACGAATATATACTTATACCAGTATGCTTACATTGGCAAGTATGCATATTAGGGAATTCCTGGTTATGAGCCAAGTACCCCTAACCACATTACCAAACCAAGCGGCTACTAGCTCGGTTCTTATTCATTTGAACATTGGAACCAAATTGTTATTCTGGTATAATATTCATTAGGTTATAGATTTACAATAAGCCAAAAATATCTTCGTTCTCGCCAGCAAGGGAAGGTGGCTTGGAAGACGAAGATGAAGAAGATGCCTTGGATCCAGCAGTTGAATTTCTGGAGACCATTAATTCTTTCATGATCGTGAAGAATTCTTCCTCGGACTTAGCGGCTGCAAGCTGAGGAATAGCAAATGATTTTTGTGCCAAAAATTCTGAATGAGCTTGGATTTGTTCAACAGGCAGATCAATTTTGCCTTTAGATCTAAGCCAAGTTCTGACAGCGGCTTCATTGCATTTATTGAAAGCTTGGAATTTATTCCACCATTTAATCTTAAAAATTCTTATGAGATCAATGGTTGCATTTTGATTCGTTTGATATGAAAAGTGCCAGGTTAAAGTCCATGGTACAAAAAAGATTGTACTAAAGACTAGGAGAGGAGAATGCCTTTTCTGTAAAGGAGAAGGGTCATATTTTTCTTTAAAAAGAATAAATGCTTGGTTAACTTGGTCAGGTAGGATTTCGGTAGAAGACCCAAAAAATCCCCACCAATGGTTAAACCAGTTTGGAAGTTTGGAAATGGCTTTTCTGGTATCAAACATGATTAACCAGGTATGCGATCCTTTTGAGTTTTGGACCATTAATGCATTGTACCAGGCTTGTTGATAATCCCAGTAAGAAAAAGTTTTGCTGGTTGTTATGCGGTTGGTAAAAGAGGCTGGAAAAGATTTCAAGTCAGAAGGACTTGTACCCCAATCTTGAGGATGGATGATCTTCAAGATTTTGAATTGGGAATACGCTGGTTCACCTGAATCACCATGAGATGTATGCTTTATTTCCACAGATTCTGTGACTTTTAGGATGGTTAAATAAAAATCAATGGGCTTTGAATAATCCCAAGGTTTGAAATTCCATCCATGAGGAAAAAGTTTTGATACAGCCACTGAGGGATTTTTATCATAAAAGCCATCCTCAATGGAAGTAATATACTGAAAATTCTTTTTGGTAAAATATTCAGATTTAGGCTGGGTAGCCGTATTCTGAGAAACAACATTTGCAGAAATACTTTTAGAAGAAGAAGGAAAAGTTATAAAATTTTCTTTAAAAATTTCCTTTGCTTCTTTTAAGGATACTGGTCCAAAAGGACTGGAAACAGTTAATGCTTTTGAAGGTTGAGCAATTTCTTTTCCCTTCGAAGCAGGATGCTTTTGTAAATTCGTTTGAGGAAGAGTTTGTGCTGAAGAAGAAGACGAGGGTTTTTCGAAAACTCGTTTTGCTTCAGCAATAGAGTCAAAATAATTTTTAAATGCATTTTCAAGAGATTGAGAGGCCTTGGTAAGGGCCAAAGTATGCGGATCATGCTGAGTTTGTTTGACAGAACTGGAGCTGTCTTTGCTTTCAATGCTTTCTCCCTGGGCATCCTGAAACATAGTTGTCCAGGCTTTTACCTTTTCTAATGCGGTAAGCTTTGCTTGATCCTTGGAGGATCCTTCGCCCTTTTTCTTTTTAGGGGGCATGATCCTGCAAAAATTCACGGGTTAGGAAATCAGGAATAGAATTCTGATCTCCCCTAATAAATTCTATGTCAAAATCAAATATGCTTAATAAAGCTTGCCACCTAGCAAAGATTTGCTTGGAAGCAATATTCTGAACATCTTTTTGTAAAACTTCTTTTACAGATTTACAATCAATTCTTAATAAAAATTTTTGATTAAGTAAATCGCTTTGAAATTTTGAAATACATTTTACAATGGAAAGAATTTCCTTTTTAATGGTAGAATAATTCTTTTCAGTATCATTCCAGTGTCCGGAAGTAAACTGGACAATACGTTCCTGCTTATCTTGTACCTGCTTCAAAATACCTCCATAACCAAAATCAGAAGCATCAGTCTCAACGATTTTAGGTAATAAGGGATTAGCAATATACAAGCAAGGAATATTACTAACATACTTTTTTATTTCTTGTACTATTCTAGTATGCTCTTCAGACCATGTAGGCGGATTCTTTTTTAATCTAGCATGCAAGGGTTTTGCCATCCTATTGATATTAGGGCAAAAATCTAATACATAATTCAAGCTTCCTAAAAATCTTTGAAGCTGTTGTTTTTCCAGAATTTGATCTGGAAATTTAGATGCAAATTCTAAAGATCGCTCAATAGGAGTGATCGTTCCTTGGGTAATATAATGGCCAAGAAACCTTATTCTGGTTTGAAACAATGACATCTTGCTTTTGGAGACAACTAAGCCATTTTTCTTAGCTGTAAGAAAGAATGACTTTAAATGCTTAAAATGCTGTTCAATAGATTCTGAAAATATAAGCACATCATCAATATAGACAATGCAAAATGCCGAATATGGATTGAAAATATCATTCATAATGCGTTGAAATTCTGATGGAGCATTCTTTAAGCCAAAAGGCATAACATTCCATTCATATTGACCAAATGGAACAGTGAATGCAGTCTTATACCTATGTTTCGGATCAATCTGGATTTGCCAAAACCCAGATTTAAGGTCAAATTTTGAAAATATATATGCAGAATGTAATCTTTGTAACAGGTCTTTCTTATTAGGTATTGGGTACCTAATCCATCGAAGAACCTGATTCAAAGGCTTATAATTAATGACTAATCGGGGAACTCCACGTTCAATCTCAGATGCTTTAATCACATAAAATGCTGCACAACTCCAAGGGGACCTAGATTGGGCAATTAAACCTTTGTCTAAGAGATCCTGGATTTCTTTTCTACAATGCTGCTCAAGATCAGAATTCATTTGGATTGGCCTAGCTTTAGTCGGAATATCCCTTTCATCAAAACTAGGTTCATAAGGTAAATCTACCATATGCTGTTTCCTATTCCAAAAGGCATTAGGAATATCTGCGCAAATTTCATTTTCAACATGCTTTTGAAAATCTAAAATTCTTTTCTGAGTAAATTCATTTTTCAAATGTGCAGAAATTCTTTGAAAATTAATGTTATGCTTTAAATGCATGATTTCAAATTCTTTAGTTTTAATCAGATTGTGAATCTGATTATCAAAAATGGAATTTGCTTTTAATAAATTGAGATTTCTGGTTTTAGGTTTTTCAATAAAAGGGAAAATAACATTTTCAGCTTTTACTTTGAAAATAATACCAGAATTTGATACAGAAAATGGAGTAATGAGGGTAATAAATGGCGTTCCTAAGATAACACTATGATTGATGTTATCAACAAGAACAAATGCAGTTTTAATACGGGTTTTTTCATTTAACACATATGCTTCAGTCTTACTGCTAATATTCATTTTCGAGTTATTAGCGGCAGACAGTTTTTCTTTGGTTTTTTCCCAAAATCTTTTAGGAACCAAATCAGGTTTTATGCAATTTAAATCAGCACCGGTATCAAATAATGCTATGGTACTGAGTTGAAAATCATCAGGAAAATGTAAAACAATGCTAATCAAATACTTTCTTAAAGTAATTTCTTTCAAAACATATAAAAAATCTTCAGGTGCGCATTCTAGGTTATCTAACTTAGATTCCTCTAGGTTAGTGCCACCTTCATCCTCGCTTCCTGAATTATCTAACTGGTTGCTAAGTAATGCTTGGATTATAGCTGAATCCTTTTCCTGTTTTTCTTTGACCTGTTTGAGTTCAAGCTTAACAGTCTTGATCTCAGTTTGCAGATCAGAAAGGGATAAGGGAGTATTCTTTCCCTTAGCCTTTTGCTTTTCTAAAATACTGGTCAAGTTATAGGTGTTAGTACTAAGTTTAGGAAGACTAACAGGCTTGACTTCAGGTTTGCTTGCTAGGGTTTTCATTAATCTATCGAGGTAATCCTTTTGTAGTTGAGGATCAGAGATATGCTTAATGACATCTAACAAAAGTTCTTGGTCTTTTGTCAGAACATTTATGCTTCTATTATCGTCATCAGAAGATGATGATGATGTTGATGAATCAGTTGCTAATTCATCAACTTGAAATGCATTATCTTCATCAGTTCCTGAATCAGGATCTGATTCTGAAGAGTAGATGAGAATAGCCTCAAGTTTACTTAAGACTTCATCATCTAATCCTAGTTCATGCAGTTTTTTGCTAAAGCGGCAATACTTTGCAGTATGCCCTTTCCTATTACACTTATAACAGGTAACATGCTTTAAATTTCCAAAGGGTTTTACCCCTTCTGGGTTTTCATGTTTTTTAAAACCAGACTTATGCTTATGCTTAGGAAAATTCCTTTTGTATGCAGGAAAATCTTTTAAACGGTTTTTCTTTTGAAATTCCTTTTTATAAAAATGTTTTTTATGGGATCTTTTAGACTCCTTATGGCATGAACCATTACAATCAGGCTTGTCCGTGGAAACATCAAATTGTTTACAGAACGAACCTAATTCTTGCCTAGTCCGTTTCATTTCCCATTTCAAATGCCTTTGAAGTTTCAAATCCTGGCAAATCTTTAGTCCTTCCTTCTGGATAAGACTAATAAGTTCACCATATGTTAATGTTGAGTAAGGGATTGGAACCCCTAAAGTTTCCTTAATTCTGTTTCTTACCTTTTCACCTAACAAGGTAGGTAAACCTGCAAGAAACTTTTCTTTCCAGAAAGGCTGGTTGGAATCTTCCCTCAACATAACACGAGATAAAAATGTATTTTTATAATACTGAAAATCACTAAGTTTTTTGCATCTTAAATTTGATAAAAGCTCAGCGTTTTTATCCTTTAAATGCGAAGAATCACCCAAAAAATGCAAAGAAATGGTTAAAATTAATGTAGATACAGAATCCTGAATAGGTTGACCTTCGTCATCCAGAATTGGTTCTGCGTCTTCATCAATCTTAACAGCATTTAATATGCTAAGACGTTCAGTTTCAGTAAGATGGTAGTCCCACCATCCTTTTAACTGTCCTGCAAAGCCTGCAGTAAGAAGTTCTGCAATGGCTCTATCCTGAACGTTGGTCTGTATTCTATATGCATTGGCAGCCATGGTCATTTGTTGCAAAAAATTCAAAATCTGATATTCAGACAATCCATCTAGATTCCACTCATAGACAGAAGATGCATTAAACCTAGACTGGCTACTTGATGCTTGATTGCCTACGTCCAAATGACTAGCAATAGGAACAATAGGCCAATTAATTCTATTGATCTGAGGAATAGGTTCAATCCTTTCCTCACAGATATTCTGGGATTCTGAAGGAGAATCCTCATCTAATGCGTTTATCTCTGGTCTTAGCCGGGACTGAGGTGTCTCTGGAGCAATTAAGTTAGAAGTTGAGGCCTCTATCTTGCTTAATTGGTCCTGAATAGCCTTGGCGAATTCCATTTTATTATTCTGAAATTCCTTTTGGCTATCCCTAGAAATTTGAGATGGCTTAAAAATAGGATTCTTAAGCCTTTCCTGCTTCTGTTCTATTTTTACAACAGAAGGCTTAAGGGTTTTCTCAATTCTAGTTAATTGTTTGCCTAAGGTATGCAGATGCGTGTTTGTGAAATTATTTTGTTCAATAACAGATGCAAAGTTCTTATGCACATCTTCGGTCACATACTTGTATGCAGATGCATTAACAGATGAATTTCCTGAGACTGGAATTTTTATTCCTCTCAGAGGGGGATGATCAGACTCAATCTTTGAGCCATCAGACAAATTCCAAGTACTAACCTTTTCTTGGCTAGAGACTGGATTGATGCACTTGAATGGATATGCAATGTTATTCTGTGATGCATAAAGTTCAAACCAATCGAAAAACATGATATGGATTTTATGCTGCAAAACAAAATCATAATACTTTTCTTGAATTTCTTTTCTTTGGTTCAGGGAATTCTTAAAGAACCAAAGTTTTTTCTTTTCATTATGAGGAGCGTAAAAATCTTTATGCAAAAGGGTTTTGTCTAAAACAAATTCTTTTTCTAACACATTGATAACATTCTCAGTAACTGAAGAAAAAGTAGGCGAGGTTGGTTCAGATTTTTGAACACTTACTTCTCCTAATTCTTCTTTAGTGTAAACTGCTCTGGGAACATTATCAGCGTAGAGAACACCAGTTAGATGCGTATTAGGGATGTCAGAGGTAGAGTGCCTGTGAGGCATGCTTACAGGGATTCTTCTTCTGTGAAACAAATGGCAAGAATCCTTGTCTTCATCCTCAACATTCTTATGTTCAATCTTTCCTAATTGTGATACTCTACCCAAATCCATGGTATCGCTATTGGAAGAGTCATCAGAAAACCTTGTACTTACCGATTTTCTGTCAAAGGTTAGAGTGACTTTTCCACTAGGATACTGGTTAATTTCTCTGACATTCGTATTAGGCATTATTCTAATTGGTGGTTCAACTGCACATGCTTTTTCCAATACCCATTCTTCAGGAAGAGTTACATCTTCCCATTTAATGAATTTTGGAACAATAGCATTTGCCTTGGACATATCTGTTTGCAAAACCAAAGTTTCTCCTTTATGACATGAAAACTTGTGTTTTGAGTCAAATGCAGATGTCATGGCTTTGTAATGAACTCTGAAGATCAATGCAATGGGAATAGATCCCTTTTTCATGCGATGATTATGTGTTTGAATTTGTAAAACAAGAGAATCCAAAATGTTTTTATCATTCAAAGAAATGGTTAAATTAGGGTAACATGAGAATGATATGGGACCTGCACACAGACTAGACTCAACCGTGCCTAGGATGCCTTCCTCATACACTTCCATTCTATTATCCCTAACAACACACAATATGCTTGTGTTCAGGCCTTCCTTGGTCAAGGGCTTGATCCCTATTTGAACAAGGCCAATATGAATATACTTAAAATTCTTTTGTCTATGCTTGTCTAAAGAGTGCTGTGACAAAAGATTAATGCTTTCATAAGAGTTTGTGAGAGGAATATCCCTCTCTTCAGTCTTAATGTTCAAATTTGTTTTGAACAACTTATCTCTTATGCTGAGTTCATATATTTCATGCTTCTTAACATGAGGTATATGCCAATCACTAATGCATTTGGTAAAATCTTCAACAGTAATTTCATTACTACTGTTGATCCTTATATTCTCTAATGATGTAGATGCAGAAGATGCAGAGTATGTTCTAGGTAGAAGTGTGTGATCCATCATTAAAATGCAAATCAAAACAAACACATACTAATATTGACTACGGAACCCAGTCACTGCCTCTTCTTCCCTATCCGTCAGTACTTTTGGGCAAACAAGGGTCTAAATGACTCACCAATATAAGTATATGCAGGAATGATATGCACAGTAAATCTGGACAATGGATGAATGTGAACAGTGATGATGATGAATGAACAGTACTCTCACCCCTTCTGGCTCTGATACCAGGAGAGACTACAACGATCGTACGGGCGTAATGAAATATAATGCAGAGAGCTTGATGCCAAATTCAAAATCTTGAAGATCATCCATCCTCAAGATTGGGGTACAAGTCCTTCTGACTTGAAATCTTTTCCAGCCTCTTTTACCAACCGCATAACAACCAGCAAAACTTTTTCTTACTGGGATTATCAACAAGCCTGGTACAATGCATTAATGGTCCAAAACTCAAAAGGATCGCATACCTGGTTAATCATGTTCGATACCAGAAAAGCCATTTCCAAACTTCCAAACTGGTTTAACCATTGGTGGGGATTTTTTGGGTATCAGAGCCAGAAGGGGTGAGAGTACTGTTCATTCATCATCATCACTGTTCACATTCATCCATTGTCCAGATTTACTGTGCATATCATTCCTGCATATACTTATATTGGTGAGTCATTTAGACCCTTGTTTGCCCAAAAGTACCGACGGATAGGGAAGAAGAGGCAGTGACTGGGTTCCGTAGTCAATATTAGTATGTGTTTGTTTTGATTTGCATTTTAATGATGGATCACACACTTCTACCTAGAACATACTCTGCATCTTCTGCATCTACATCATTAGAGAATATAAGGATCAACAGTAGTAATGAAATTACTGTTGAAGATTTTACCAAATGCATTAGTGATTGGCATATACCTCATGTTAAGAAGCATGAAATATATGAACTCAGCATAAGAGATAAGTTGTTCAAAACAAATTTGAACATTAAGACTGAAGAGAGGGATATTCCTCTCACAAACTCTTATGAAAGCATTAATCTTTTGTCACAGCACTCTTTAGACAAGCATAGACAAAAGAATTTTAAGTATATTCATATTGGCCTTGTTCAAATAGGGATCAAGCCCTTGACCAAGGAAGGCCTGAACACAAGCATATTGTGTGTTGTTAGGGATAATAGAATGGAAGTGTATGAGGAAGGCATCCTAGGCACGGTTGAGTCTAGTCTGTGTGCAGGTCCCATATCATTCTCATGTTACCCTAATTTAACCATTTCTTTGAATGATAAAAACATTTTGGATTCTCTTGTTTTACAAATTCAAACACATAATCATCGCATGAAAAAGGGATCTATTCCCATTGCATTGATCTTCAGAGTTCATTACAAAGCCATGACATCTGCATTTGACTCAAAACACAAGTTTTCATGTCATAAAGGAGAAACTTTGGTTTTGCAAACAGATATGTCCAAGGCAAATGCTATTGTTCCAAAATTCATTAAATGGGAAGATGTAACTCTTCCTGAAGAATGGGTATTGGAAAAAGCATGTGCAGTTGAACCACCAATTAGAATAATGCCTAATACGAATGTCAGAGAAATTAACCAGTATCCTAGTGGAAAAGTCACTCTAACCTTTGACAGAAAATCGGTAAGTACAAGGTTTTCTGATGACTCTTCCAATAGCGATACCATGGATTTGGGTAGAGTATCACAATTAGGAAAGATTGAACATAAGAATGTTGAGGATGAAGACAAGGATTCTTGCCATTTGTTCACAGAAGAAGAATCCCTGTAAGCATGCCTCACAGGCACTCTACCTCTGACATCCCTAATACGCATCTAACTGGTGTTCTCTACGCTGATAATGTTCCCAGAGCAGTTTACACTAAAGAAGAATTAGGAGAAGTAAGTGTTCAAAAATCTGAACCAACCTCGCCTACTTTTTCTTCAGTTACTGAGAATGTTATCAATGTGTTAGAAAAAGAATTTGTTTTAGACAAAACCCTTTTGCATAAAGATTTTTACGCTCCTCATAATGAAAAGAAAAAACTTTGGTTCTTTAAGAATTTCCTGAACCAAAGAAAAGAAATTCAAGAAAAGTATTATGATTTTGTTTTGCAGCATAAAGTCCATATCATGTTTTTCGATTGGTTTGAACTTTATGCATCACAGAATAACATTGCATATCCATTCAAGTGCATCAATCCAGTCTCTAGCCAAGAAAAGGTTAGTACTTGGAATTTGTCTGATGGCTCAAAGATTGAGTCTGATCATCCCCCTCTGAGAGGAATAAAAATTCCAGTCTCAGGAAATTCATCTGTTAATGCATCTGCATACAAGTATGTGACCGAAGATGTGCATAAGAACTTTGCATCTGTTATTGAACAAAATAATTTCACAAACACGCATCTGTATACCTTAGGCAAACAATTAACTAGAATTGAGAAAACCCTTAAGCCTTCTGTTGTAAAAATAGAACAGAAGCAGGAAAGGCTTAAGAATCCTATTTTTAAGCCATCTCAAATTTCTAGGGATAGCCAAAAGGAATTTCAGAATAATAAAATGGAATTCGCCAAGGCTATTCAGGACCAATTAAGCAAGATAGAGGCCTCAACTTCTAACTTAATTGCTCCAGAGACACCTCAGTCCCGGCTAAGACCAGAGATAAACGCATTAGATGAGGATTCTCCTTCAGAATCCCAGAATATCTGTGAGGAAAGGATTGAACCTATTCCTCAGATCAATAGAATTAATTGGCCTATTGTTCCTATTGCTAGTCATTTGGACGTAGGCAATCAAGCATCAAGTAGCCAGTCTAGGTTTAATGCATCTTCTGTCTATGAGTGGAATCTAGATGGATTGTCTGAATATCAGATTTTGAATTTTTTGCAACAAATGACCATGGCTGCCAATGCATATAGAATACAGACCAACGTTCAGGATAGAGCCATTGCAGAACTTCTTACTGCAGGCTTTGCAGGACAGTTAAAAGGATGGTGGGACTACCATCTTACTGAAACTGAACGTCTTAGCATATTAAATGCTGTTAAGATTGATGAAGACGCAGAACCCATTCTGGATGACGAAGGTCAACCTATTCAGGATTCTGTATCTACATTAATTTTAACCATTTCTTTGCATTTTTTGGGTGATTCTTCGCATTTAAAGGATAAAAACGCTGAGCTTTTATCAAATTTAAGATGCAAAAAACTCAGTGATTTTCAGTATTATAAAAATACATTTTTATCTCGTGTTATGTTGAGGGAAGATTCCAACCAGCCTTTCTGGAAAGAAAAGTTTCTTGCAGGTTTACCTACCTTGTTAGGTGAAAAGGTAAGAAACAGAATTAAGGAAACTTTAGGGGTTCCAATCCCTTACTCAACATTAACATATGGTGAACTTATTAGTCTTATCCAGAAGGAAGGACTAAAGATTTGCCAGGATTTGAAACTTCAAAGGCATTTGAAATGGGAAATGAAACGGACTAGGCAAGAATTAGGTTCGTTCTGTAAACAATTTGATGTTTCCACGGACAAGCCTGATTGTAATGGTTCATGCCATAAGGAGTCTAAAAGATCCCATAAAAAACATTTTTATAAAAAGGAATTTCAAAAGAAAAACCGTTTAAAAGATTTTCCTGCATACAAAAGGAATTTTCCTAAGCATAAGCATAAGTCTGGTTTTAAAAAACATGAAAACCCAGAAGGGGTAAAACCCTTTGGAAATTTAAAGCATGTTACCTGTTATAAGTGTAATAGGAAAGGGCATACTGCAAAGTATTGCCGCTTTAGCAAAAAACTGCATGAACTAGGATTAGATGATGAAGTCTTAAGTAAACTTGAGGCTATTCTCATCTACTCTTCAGAATCAGATCCTGATTCAGGAACTGATGAAGATAATGCATTTCAAGTTGATGAATTAGCAACCGATTCATCAACATCATCATCATCTTCTGATGACGATAATAGAAGCATAAATGTTCTGACAAAAGACCAAGAACTTTTGTTAGATGTCATTAAGCATATCTCTGATCCTCAACTACAAAAGGATTACCTCGATAGATTAATGAAAACCCTAGCAAGCAAACCTGAAGTCAAGCCTGTTAGTCTTCCTAAACTTAGTACTAACACCTATAACTTGACCAGTATTTTAGAAAAGCAAAAGGCTAAGGGAAAGAATACTCCCTTATCCCTTTCTGATCTGCAAACTGAGATCAAGACTGTTAAGCTTGAACTCAAACAGGTCAAAGAAAAACAGGAAAAGGATTCAGCTATAATCCAAGCATTACTTAGCAACCAGTTAGATAATTCAGGAAGCGAGGATGAAGGTGGCACTAACCTAGAGGAATCTAAGTTAGATAACCTAGAATGCGCACCTGAAGATTTTTTATATGTTTTGAAAGAAATTACTTTAAGAAAGTATTTGATTAGCATTGTTTTACATTTTCCTGATGATTTTCAACTCAGTACCATAGCATTATTTGATACCGGTGCTGATTTAAATTGCATAAAACCTGATTTGGTTCCTAAAAGATTTTGGGAAAAAACCAAAGAAAAACTGTCTGCCGCTAATAACTCGAAAATGAATATTAGCAGTAAGACTGAAGCATATGTGTTAAATGAAAAAACCCGTATTAAAACTGCATTTGTTCTTGTTGATAACATCAATCATAGTGTTATCTTAGGAACGCCATTTATTACCCTCATTACTCCATTTTCTGTATCAAATTCTGGTATTATTTTCAAAGTAAAAGCTGAAAATGTTATTTTCCCTTTTATTGAAAAACCTAAAACCAGAAATCTCAATTTATTAAAAGCAAATTCCATTTTTGATAATCAGATTCACAATCTGATTAAAACTAAAGAATTTGAAATCATGCATTTAAAGCATAACATTAATTTTCAAAGAATTTCTGCACATTTGAAAAATGAATTTACTCAGAAAAGAATTTTAGATTTTCAAAAGCATGTTGAAAATGAAATTTGCGCAGATATTCCTAATGCCTTTTGGAATAGGAAACAGCATATGGTAGATTTACCTTATGAACCTAGTTTTGATGAAAGGGATATTCCGACTAAAGCTAGGCCAATCCAAATGAATTCTGATCTTGAGCAGCATTGTAGAAAAGAAATCCAGGATCTCTTAGACAAAGGTTTAATTGCCCAATCTAGGTCCCCTTGGAGTTGTGCAGCATTTTATGTGATTAAAGCATCTGAGATTGAACGTGGAGTTCCCCGATTAGTCATTAATTATAAGCCTTTGAATCAGGTTCTTCGATGGATTAGGTACCCAATACCTAATAAGAAAGACCTGTTACAAAGATTACATTCTGCATATATATTTTCAAAATTTGACCTTAAATCTGGGTTTTGGCAAATCCAGATTGATCCGAAACATAGGTATAAGACTGCATTCACTGTTCCATTTGGTCAATATGAATGGAATGTTATGCCTTTTGGCTTAAAGAATGCTCCATCAGAATTTCAACGCATTATGAATGATATTTTCAATCCATATTCGGCATTTTGCATTGTCTATATTGATGATGTGCTTATATTTTCAGAATCTATTGAACAGCATTTTAAGCATTTAAAGTCATTCTTTCTTACAGCTAAGAAAAATGGCTTAGTTGTCTCCAAAAGCAAGATGTCATTGTTTCAAACCAGAATAAGGTTTCTTGGCCATTATATTACCCAAGGAACGATCACTCCTATTGAGCGATCTTTAGAATTTGCATCTAAATTTCCAGATCAAATTCTGGAAAAACAACAGCTTCAAAGATTTTTAGGAAGCTTGAATTATGTATTAGATTTTTGCCCTAATATCAATAGGATGGCAAAACCCTTGCATGCTAGATTAAAAAAGAATCCGCCTACATGGTCTGAAGAGCATACTAGAATAGTACAAGAAATAAAAAAGTATGTTAGTAATATTCCTTGCTTGTATATTGCTAATCCCTTATTACCTAAAATCGTTGAGACTGATGCTTCTGATTTTGGTTATGGAGGTATTTTGAAGCAGGTACAAGATAAGCAGGAACGTATTGTCCAGTTTACTTCCGGACACTGGAATGATACTGAAAAGAATTATTCTACCATTAAAAAGGAAATTCTTTCCATTGTAAAATGTATTTCAAAATTTCAAAGCGATTTACTTAATCAAAAATTTTTATTAAGAATTGATTGTAAATCTGCAAAAGAAGTTTTACAAAAAGATGTTCAGAATATTGCTTCCAAGCAAATCTTTGCTAGGTGGCAAGCTTTATTAAGCATATTTGATTTTGACATAGAATTTATTAGGGGAGATCAGAATTCTATTCCTGATTTCCTAACCCGTGAATTTTTGCAGGATCATGCCCCCTAAAAAGAAAAAGGGCGAAGGATCCTCCAAGGATCAAGCAAAGCTTACCGCATTAGAAAAGGTAAAAGCCTGGACAACTATGTTTCAGGATGCCCAGGGAGAAAGCATTGAAAGCAAAGACAGCTCCAGTTCTGTCAAACAAACTCAGCATGATCCGCATACTTTGGCCCTTACCAAGGCCTCTCAATCTCTTGAAAATGCATTTAAAAATTATTTTGACTCTATTGCTGAAGCAAAACGAGTTTTCGAAAAACCCTCGTCTTCTTCTTCAGCACAAACTCTTCCTCAAACGAATTTACAAAAGCATCCTGCTTCGAAGGGAAAAGAAATTGCTCAACCTTCAAAAGCATTAACTGTTTCCAGTCCTTTTGGACCAGTATCCTTAAAAGAAGCAAAGGAAATTTTTAAAGAAAATTTTATAACTTTTCCTTCTTCTTCTAAAAGTATTTCTGCAAATGTTGTTTCTCAGAATACGGCTACCCAGCCTAAATCTGAATATTTTACCAAAAAGAATTTTCAGTATATTACTTCCATTGAGGATGGCTTTTATGATAAAAATCCCTCAGTGGCTGTATCAAAACTTTTTCCTCATGGATGGAATTTCAAACCTTGGGATTATTCAAAGCCCATTGATTTTTATTTAACCATCCTAAAAGTCACAGAATCTGTGGAAATAAAGCATACATCTCATGGTGATTCAGGTGAACCAGCATATTCCCAATTCAAAATCTTGAAGATCATCCATCCTCAAGATTGGGGTACAAGTCCTTCTGACTTGAAATCTTTTCCAGCCTCTTTTACCAACCGCATAACAACCAGCAAAACTTTTTCTTACTGGGATTATCAACAAGCCTGGTACAATGCATTAATGGTCCAAAACTCAAAAGGATCGCATACCTGGTTAATCATGTTTGATACCAGAAAAGCCATTTCCAAACTTCCAAACTGGTTTAACCATTGGTGGGGATTTTTTGGGTCTTCTACCGAAATCCTACCTGACCAAGTTAACCAAGCATTTATTCTTTTTAAAGAAAAATATGACCCTTCTCCTTTACAGAAAAGGCATTCTCCTCTCCTAGTCTTTAGTACAATCTTTTTTGTACCATGGACTTTAACCTGGCACTTTTCATATCAAACGAATCAAAATGCAACCATTGATCTCATAAGAATTTTTAAGATTAAATGGTGGAATAAATTCCAAGCTTTCAATAAATGCAATGAAGCCGCTGTCAGAACTTGGCTTAGATCTAAAGGCAAAATTGATCTGCCTGTTGAACAAATCCAAGCTCATTCAGAATTTTTGGCACAAAAATCATTTGCTATTCCTCAGCTTGCAGCCGCTAAGTCCGAGGAAGAATTCTTCACGATCATGAAAGAATTAATGGTCTCCAGAAATTCAACTGCTGGATCCAAGGCATCTTCTTCATCTTCGTCTTCCAAGCCACCTTCCCTTGCTGGCGAGAACGAAGATATTTTTGGCTTATTGTAAATCTATAACCTAATGAATATTATACCAGAATAACAATTTGGTTCCAATGTTCAAATGAATAAGAACCGAGCTAGTAGCCGCTTGGTTTGGTAATGTGGTTAGGGGTACTTGGCTCATAACCAGGAATTCCCTAATATGCATACTTGCCAATGTAAGCATACTGGTATAAGTATATATTCGTATAAGGTTACGTATTTACGGTATCCAGACGTATCTGTCTCAAAGCATCTTTGGTGGGCCCGGCGCCGAAAGTGAAGTGGGTCCCAGGCACCGAAAGCAATTTTGTCATTTTGTGCTCCTCTCTGTCTATATAAGGAGCCCTCATCTCATTTGTAAAGGCATCAGTTTTATTTTTCAGTTTTCATCTATCAGTTTCTCTCTCTAATTCTCTCTTCCTTCTCTCTACTTGTAATTATTTTCTGGATTCAAAGCATTCCACAAGTTGTAAACGGATTCAAAGCAATAATAAGTAAGCATTGTTTCTTCATCTTCTTACTAACTTAATCATATGTGGTTGTAAGTTGTAGCGGAATACCGCCTGAATTCAACTACATATGATTAAGGATTTTATTTTCAGTATTTAATTTATGAATTTATATTAAAGAATTTATTCTCGCATTCATTTTAATTATATGTTTGGTATGTGGCGGACTACCGCCTGACCTCACAACGTATAATTAAAGTTTCTATTTGTCTGAGCATATTATTTCTTTTCTGAATTTATATATTTCTGTCTTTTAAGTTGTTGTATATGCACAATCATTTTTGAATTTGGCATCAAGCTCTCTGCATTATATTTCATTACGCCCGTACGATCGTTGTAGTCTCTCCGCCGGGCCCACCAAAGATGCTTTGAGACAGATACGTCTGGATACCGTAAATACGTAACCTTATACGAATATATACTTATACCAGTATGCTTACATTGGCAAGTATGCATATTAGGGAATTCCTGGTTATGAGCCAAGTACCCCTAACCACATTACCAAACCAAGCGGCTACTAGCTCGGTTCTTATTCATTTGAACATTGGAACCAAATTGTTATTCTGGTATAATATTCATTAGGTTATAGATTTACAATAAGCCAAAAATATCTTCGTTCTCGCCAGCAAGGGAAGGTGGCTTGGAAGACGAAGATGAAGAAGATGCCTTGGATCCAGCAGTTGAATTTCTGGAGACCATTAATTCTTTCATGATCGTGAAGAATTCTTCCTCGGACTTAGCGGCTGCAAGCTGAGGAATAGCAAATGATTTTTGTGCCAAAAATTCTGAATGAGCTTGGATTTGTTCAACAGGCAGATCAATTTTGCCTTTAGATCTAAGCCAAGTTCTGACAGCGGCTTCATTGCATTTATTGAAAGCTTGGAATTTATTCCACCATTTAATCTTAAAAATTCTTATGAGATCAATGGTTGCATTTTGATTCGTTTGATATGAAAAGTGCCAGGTTAAAGTCCATGGTACAAAAAAGATTGTACTAAAGACTAGGAGAGGAGAATGCCTTTTCTGTAAAGGAGAAGGGTCATATTTTTCTTTAAAAAGAATAAATGCTTGGTTAACTTGGTCAGGTAGGATTTCGGTAGAAGACCCAAAAAATCCCCACCAATGGTTAAACCAGTTTGGAAGTTTGGAAATGGCTTTTCTGGTATCAAACATGATTAACCAGGTATGCGATCCTTTTGAGTTTTGGACCATTAATGCATTGTACCAGGCTTGTTGATAATCCCAGTAAGAAAAAGTTTTGCTGGTTGTTATGCGGTTGGTAAAAGAGGCTGGAAAAGATTTCAAGTCAGAAGGACTTGTACCCCAATCTTGAGGATGGATGATCTTCAAGATTTTGAATTGGGAATATGCTGGTTCACCTGAATCACCATGAGATGTATGCTTTATTTCCACAGATTCTGTGACTTTTAGGATGGTTAAATAAAAATCAATGGGCTTTGAATAATCCCAAGGTTTGAAATTCCATCCATGAGGAAAAAGTTTTGATACAGCCACTGAGGGATTTTTATCATAAAAGCCATCCTCAATGGAAGTAATATACTGAAAATTCTTTTTGGTAAAATATTCAGATTTAGGCTGGGTAGCCGTATTCTGAGAAACAACATTTGCAGAAATACTTTTAGAAGAAGAAGGAAAAGTTATAAAATTTTCTTTAAAAATTTCCTTTGCTTCTTTTAAGGATACTGGTCCAAAAGGACTGGAAACAGTTAATGCTTTTGAAGGTTGAGCAATTTCTTTTCCCTTCGAAGCAGGATGCTTTTGTAAATTCGTTTGAGGAAGAGTTTGTGCTGAAGAAGAAGACGAGGGTTTTTCGAAAACTCGTTTTGCTTCAGCAATAGAGTCAAAATAATTTTTAAATGCATTTTCAAGAGATTGAGAGGCCTTGGTAAGGGCCAAAGTATGCGGATCATGCTGAGTTTGTTTGACAAAACTGGAGCTGTCTTTGCTTTCAATGCTTTCTCCCTGGGCATCCTGAAACATAGTTGTCCAGGCTTTTACCTTTTCTAATGCGGTAAGCTTTGCTTGATCCTTGGAGGATCCTTCGCCCTTTTTCTTTTTAGGGGGCATGATCCTGCAAAAATTCACGGGTTAGGAAATCAGGATTAGAATTCTGATCTCCCCTAATAAATTCTATGTCAAAATCAAATATGCTTAATAAAGCTTGCCACCTAGCAAAGATTTGCTTGGAAGCAATATTCTGAACATCTTTTTGTAAAACTTCTTTTGCAGATTTACAATCAATTCTTAATAAAAATTTTTGATTAAGTAAATCGCTTTGAAATTTTGAAATACATTTTACAAAGGAAAGAATTTCCTTTTTAATGGTAGAATAATTCTTTTCAGTATCATTCCAGTGTCCGGAAGTAAACTGGACAATACGTTCCTGCTTATCTTGTACCTGCTTCAAAATACCTCCATAACCAAAATCAGAAGCATCAGTCTCAACGATTTTAGGTAATAAGGGATTAGCAATATACAAGCAAGGAATATTACTAACATACTTTTTTATTTCTTGTACTATTCTAGTATGCTCTTCAGACCATGTAGGCGGATTCTTTTTTAATCTAGTATGCAAGGGTTTTGCCATCCTATTGATATTAGGGCAAAAATCTAATACATAATTCAACCTTCCTAAAAATCTTTGAAGCTGTTGTTTTTCCAGAATTTGATCTGGAAATTTAGATGCAAATTCTAAAGATCGCTCAATAGGAGTGATCGTTCCTTGGGTAATATAATGGCCAAGAAACCTTATTCTGGTTTGAAACAATGACATCTTGCTTTTGGAGACAACTAAGCCATTTTTCTTAGCTGTAAGAAAGAATGACTTTAAATGCTTAAAATGCTGTTCAATAGATTCTGAAAATATAAGCACATCATCAATATAGACAATGCAAAATGCCGAATATGGATTGAAAATATCATTCATAATGCGTTGAAATTCTGATGGAGCATTCTTTAAGCCAAAAGGCATAACATTCCATTCATATTGACCAAATGGAACAGTGAATGCAGTCTTATACCTATGTTTCGGATCAATCTGGATTTGCCAAAACCCAGATTTAAGGTCAAATTTTGAAAATATATATGCAGAATGTAATCTTTGTAACAGGTCTTTCTTATTAGGTATTGGGTACCTAATCCATCGAAGAACCTGATTCAAAGGCTTATAATTAATGACTAATCGGGGAACTCCACGTTCAATCTCAGATGCTTTAATCACATAAAATGCTGCACAACTCCAAGGGGACCTAGATTGGGCAATTAAACCTTTGTCTAAGAGATCCTGGATTTCTTTTCTACAATGCTGCTCAAGATCAGAATTCATTTGGATTGGCCTAGCTTTAGTCGGAATATCCCTTTCATCAAAACTAGGTTCATAAGGTAAATCTACCATATGCTGTTTCCTATTCCAAAAGGCATTAGGAATATCTGCGCAAATTTCATTTTCAACATGCTTTTGAAAATCTAAAATTCTTTTCTGAGTAAATTCATTTTTCAAATGTGCAGAAATTCTTTGAAAATTAATGTTATGCTTTAAATGCATGATTTCAAATTCTTTAGTTTTAATCAGATTGTGAATCTGATTATCAAAAATGGAATTTGCTTTTAATAAATTGAGATTTCTGGTTTTAGGTTTTTCAATAAAAGGGAAAATAACATTTTCAGCTTTTACTTTGAAAATAATACCAGAATTTGATACAGAAAATGGAGTAATGAGGGTAATAAATGGCGTTCCTAAGATAACACTATGATTGATGTTATCAACAAGAACAAATGCAGTTTTAATACGGGTTTTTTCATTTAACACATATGCTTCAGTCTTACTGCTAATATTCATTTTCGAGTTATTAGCGGCAGACAGTTTTTCTTTGGTTTTTTCCCAAAATCTTTTAGGAACCAAATCAGGTTTTATGCAATTTAAATCAGCACCGGTATCAAATAATGCTATGGTACTGAGTTGAAAATCATCAGGAAAATGTAAAACAATGCTAATCAAATACTTTCTTAAAGTAATTTCTTTCAAAACATATAAAAAATCTTCAGGTGCGCATTCTAGGTTATCTAACTTAGATTCCTCTAGGTTAGTGCCACCTTCATCCTCGCTTCCTGAATTATCTAACTGGTTGCTAAGTAATGCTTGGATTATAGCTGAATCCTTTTCCTGTTTTTCTTTGACCTGTTTGAGTTCAAGCTTAACAGTCTTGATCTCAGTTTGCAGATCAGAAAGGGATAAGGGAGTATTCTTTCCCTTAGCCTTTTGCTTTTCTAAAATACTGGTCAAGTTATAGGTGTTAGTACTAAGTTTAGGAAGACTAACAGGCTTGACTTCAGGTTTGCTTGCTAGGGTTTTCATTAATCTATCGAGGTAATCCTTTTGTAGTTGAGGATCAGAGATATGCTTAATGACATCTAACAAAAGTTCTTGGTCTTTTGTCAGAACATTTATGCTTCTATTATCGTCATCAGAAGATGATGATGATGTTGATGAATCGGTTGCTAATTCATCAACTTGAAATGCATTATCTTCATCAGTTCCTGAATCAGGATCTGATTCTGAAGAGTAGATGAGAATAGCCTCAAGTTTACTTAAGACTTCATCATCTAATCCTAGTTCATGCAGTTTTTTGCTAAAGCGGCAATACTTTGCAGTATGCCCTTTCCTATTACACTTATAACAGGTAACATGCTTTAAATTTCCAAAGGGTTTTACCCCTTCTGGGTTTTCATGTTTTTTAAAACCAGACTTATGCTTATGCTTAGGAAAATTCCTTTTGTATGCAGGAAAATCTTTTAAACGGTTTTTCTTTTGAAATTCCTTTTTATAAAAATGTTTTTTATGGGATCTTTTAGACTCCTTATGGCATGAACCATTACAATCAGGCTTGTTCGTGGAAACATCAAATTGTTTACAGAACGAACCTAATTCTTGCCTAGTCCGTTTCATTTCCCATTTCAAATGCCTTTGAAGTTTCAAATCCTGGCAAATCTTTAGTCCTTCCTTCTGGATAAGACTAATAAGTTCACCATATGTTAATGTTGAGTAAGGGATTGGAACCCCTAAAGTTTCCTTAATTCTGTTTCTTACCTTTTCACCTAACAAGGTAGGTAAACCTGCAAGAAACTTTTCTTTCCAGAAAGGCTGGTTGGAATCTTCCCTCAACATAACACGAGATAAAAATGTATTTTTATAATACTGAAAATCACTGAGTTTTTTGCATCTTAAATTTGATAAAAGCTCAGCGTTTTTATCCTTTAAATGCGAAGAATCACCCAAAAAATGCAAAGAAATGGTTAAAATTAATGTAGATACAGAATCCTGAATAGGTTGACCTTCGTCATCCAGAATGGGTTCTGCGTCTTCATCAATCTTAACAGCATTTAATATGCTAAGACGTTCAGTTTCAGTAAGATGGTAGTCCCACCATCCTTTTAACTGTCCTGCAAAGCCTGCAGTAAGAAGTTCTGCAATGGCTCTATCCTGAACGTTGGTCTGTATTCTATATGCATTGGCAGCCATGGTCATTTGTTGCAAAAAATTCAAAATCTGATATTCAGACAATCCATCTAGATTCCACTCATAGACAGAAGATGCATTAAACCTAGACTGGCTACTTGATGCTTGATTGCCTACGTCCAAATGACTAGCAATAGGAACAATAGGCCAATTAATTCTATTGATCTGAGGAATAGGTTCAATCCTTTCCTCACAGATATTCTGGGATTCTGAAGGAGAATCCTCATCTAATGCGTTTATCTCTGGTCTTAGCCGGGACTGAGGTGTCTCTGGAGCAATTAAGTTAGAAGTTGAGGCCTCTATCTTGCTTAATTGGTCCTGAATAGCCTTGGCGAATTCCATTTTATTATTCTGAAATTCCTTTTGGCTATCCCTAGAAATTTGAGATGGCTTAAAAATAGGATTCTTAAGCCTTTCCTGCTTCTGTTCTATTTTTACAACAGAAGGCTTAAGGGTTTTCTCAATTCTAGTTAATTGTTTGCCTAAGGTATGCAGATGCGTGTTTGTGAAATTATTTTGTTCAATAACAGATGCAAAGTTCTTATGCACATCTTCGGTCACATACTTGTATGCAGATGCATTAACAGATGAATTTCCTGAGACTGGAATTTTTATTCCTCTCAGAGGGGGATGATCAGACTCAATCTTTGAGCCATCAGACAAATTCCAAGTACTAACCTTTTCTTGGCTAGAGACTGGATTGATGCACTTGAATGGATATGCAATGTTATTCTGTGATGCATAAAGTTCAAACCAATCGAAAAACATGATATGGACTTTATGCTGCAAAACAAAATCATAATACTTTTCTTGAATTTCTTTTCTTTGGTTCAGGAAATTCTTAAAGAACCAAAGTTTTTTCTTTTCATTATGAGGAGCGTAAAAATCTTTATGCAAAAGGGTTTTGTCTAAAACAAATTCTTTTTCTAACACATTGATAACATTCTCAGTAACTGAAGAAAAAGTAGGCGAGGTTGGTTCAGATTTTTGAACACTTACTTCTCCTAATTCTTCTTTAGTGTAAACTGCTCTGGGAACATTATCAGCGTAGAGAACACCAGTTAGATGCGTATTAGGGATGTCAGAGGTAGAGTGCCTGTGAGGCATGCTTACAGGGATTCTTCTTCTGTGAAACAAATGGCAAGAATCCTTGTCTTCATCCTCAACATTCTTATGTTCAATCTTTCCTAATTGTGATACTCTACCCAAATCCATGGTATCGCTATTGGAAGAGTCATCAGAAAACCTTGTACTTACCGATTTTCTGTCAAAGGTTAGAGTGACTTTTCCACTAGGATACTGGTTAATTTCTCTGACATTCGTATTAGGCATTATTCTAATTGGTGGTTCAACTGCACATGCTTTTTCCAATACCCATTCTTCAGGAAGAGTTACATCTTCCCATTTAATGAATTTTGGAACAATAGCATTTGCCTTGGACATATCTGTTTGCAAAACCAAAGTTTCTCCTTTATGACATGAAAACTTGTGTTTTGAGTCAAATGCAGATGTCATGGCTTTGTAATGAACTCTGAAGATCAATGCAATGGGAATAGATCCCTTTTTCATGCGATGATTATGTGTTTGAATTTGTAAAACAAGAGAATCCAAAATGTTTTTATCATTCAAAGAAATGGTTAAATTAGGGTAACATGAGAATGATATGGGACCTGCACACAGACTAGACTCAACCGTGCCTAGGATGCCTTCCTCATACACTTCCATTCTATTATCCCTAACAACACACAATATGCTTGTGTTCAGGCCTTCCTTGGTCAAGGGCTTGATCCCTATTTGAACAAGGCCAATATGAATATACTTAAAATTCTTTTGTCTATGCTTGTCTCAAGAGTGCTGTGACAAAAGATTAATGCTTTCATAAGAGTTTGTGAGAGGAATATCCCTCTCTTCAGTCTTAATGTTCAAATTTGTTTTGAACAACTTATCTCTTATGCTGAGTTCATATATTTCATGCTTCTTAACATGAGGTATATGCCAATCACTAATGCATTTGGTAAAATCTTCAACAGTAATTTCATTACTACTGTTGATCCTTATATTCTCTAATGATGTAGATGCAGAAGATGCAGAGTATGTTCTAGGTAGAAGTGTGTGATCCATCATTAAAATGCAAATCAAAACAAACACATACTAATATTGACTACGGAACCCAGTCACTGCCTCTTCTTCCCTATCCGTCGGTACTTTTGGGCAAACAAGGGTCTAAATGACTCACCAATATAAGTATATGCAGGAATGATATGCACAGTAAATCTGGACAATGGATGAATGTGAACAGTGATGATGATGAATGAACAGTACTCTCACCCCTTCTGGCTCTGATACCAGGAGAGACTACAACGATCGTACGGGCGTAATGAAATATAATGCAGAGAGCTTGATGCCAAATTCAAAAATGATTGTGCATATACAACAACTTAAAAGACAGAAATATATAAATTCAGAAAAGAAATAATATGCTCAGACAAATAGAAACTTTAATTATACGTTGTGAGGTCAGGCGGTAGTCCGCCACATACCAAACATATAATTAAAATGAATGCGAGAATAAATTCTTTAATATAAATTCATAAATTAAATACTGAAAATAAAATCCTTAATCATATGTAGTTGAATTCAGGCGGTATTCCGCTACAACTTACAACCACATATGATTAAGTTAGTAAGAAGATGAAGAAACAATGCTTACTTATTATTGCTTTGAATCCGTTTACAACTTGTGGAATGCTTTGAATCCAGAAAATAATTACAAGTAGAGAGAAGGAAGAGAGAATTAGAGAGAGAAACTGATAGATGAAAACTGAAAAATAAAACTGATGCCTTTACAAATGAGACGAGGGCTCCTTATATAGACAGAGAGGAGCACAAAATGACAAAATTGCTTTCGGTGCCTGGGACCCACTTCACTTTCGGCGCCGGGCCCACCAAAGATGCTTTGAGACAGATACGTCTGGATACCGTAAATACGTAACCTTATACGAATATATACTTATACCAGTATGCTTACATTGGCAAGTATGCATATTAGGGAATTCCTGGTTATGAGCCAAGTACCCCTAACCACATTACCAAACCAAGCGGCTACTAGCTC
Source organism: Euphorbia tirucalli (assembly GCA_039660915.1). Lineage (NCBI taxonomy): Eukaryota > Viridiplantae > Streptophyta > Magnoliopsida > Malpighiales > Euphorbiaceae > Euphorbia > Euphorbia tirucalli. The sequence goes on along the minus strand of CM077639.1, from coordinate 53,031,981 downwards.
GGTTCTTATTCATTTGAACATTGGAACCAAATTGTTATTCTGGTATAATATTCATTAGGTTATAGATTTACAATAAGCCAAAAATATCTTCGTTCTCGCCAGCAAGGGAAGGTGGCTTGGAAGACGAAGATGAAGAAGATGCCTTGGATCCAGCAGTTGAATTTCTGGAGACCATTAATTCTTTCATGATCGTGAAGAATTCTTCCTCGGACTTAGCGGCTGCAAGCTGAGGAATAGCAAATGATTTTTGTGCCAAAAATTCTGAATGAGCTTGGATTTGTTCAACAGGCAGATCAATTTTGCCTTTAGATCTAAGCCAAGTTCTGACAGCGGCTTCATTGCATTTATTGAAAGCTTGGAATTTATTCCACCATTTAATCTTAAAAATTCTTATGAGATCAATGGTTGCATTTTGATTCGTTTGATATGAAAAGTGCCAGGTTAAAGTCCATGGTACAAAAAAGATTGTACTAAAGACTAGGAGAGGAGAATGCCTTTTCTGTAAAGGAGAAGGGTCATATTTTTCTTTAAAAAGAATAAATGCTTGGTTAACTTGGTCAGGTAGGATTTCGGTAGAAGACCCAAAAAATCCCCACCAATGGTTAAACCAGTTTGGAAGTTTGGAAATGGCTTTTCTGGTATCAAACATGATTAACCAGGTATGCGATCCTTTTGAGTTTTGGACCATTAATGCATTGTACCAGGCTTGTTGATAATCCCAGTAAGAAAAAGTTTTGCTGGTTGTTATGCGGTTGGTAAAAGAGGCTGGAAAAGATTTCAAGTCAGAAGGACTTGTACCCCAATCTTGAGGATGGATGATCTTCAAGATTTTGAATTGGGAATATGCTGGTTCACCTGAATCACCATGAGATGTATGCTTTATTTCCACAGATTCTGTGACTTTTAGGATGGTTAAATAAAAATCAATGGGCTTTGAATAATCCCAAGGTTTGAAATTCCATCCATGAGGAAAAAGTTTTGATACAGCCACTGAGGGATTTTTATCATAAAAGCCATCCTCAATGGAAGTAATATACTGAAAATTCTTTTTGGTAAAATATTCAGATTTAGGCTGGGTAGCCGTATTCTGAGAAACAACATTTGCAGAAATACTTTTAGAAGAAGAAGGAAAAGTTATAAAATTTTCTTTAAAAATTTCCTTTGCTTCTTTTAAGGATACTGGTCCAAAAGGACTGGAAACAGTTAATGCTTTTGAAGGTTGAGCAATTTCTTTTCCCTTCGAAGCAGGATGCTTTTGTAAATTCGTTTGAGGAAGAGTTTGTGCTGAAGAAGAAGACGAGGGTTTTTCGAAAACTCGTTTTGCTTCAGCAATAGAGTCAAAATAATTTTTAAATGCATTTTCAAGAGATTGAGAGGCCTTGGTAAGGGCCAAAGTATGCGGATCATGCTGAGTTTGTTTGACAGAACTGGAGCTGTCTTTGCTTTCAATGCTTTCTCCCTGGGCATCCTGAAACATAGTTGTCCAGGCTTTTACCTTTTCTAATGCGGTAAGCTTTGCTTGATCCTTGGAGGATCCTTCGCCCTTTTTCTTTTTAGGGGGCATGATCCTGCAAAAATTCACGGGTTAGGAAATCAGGAATAGAATTCTGATCTCCCCTAATAAATTCTATGTCAAAATCAAATATGCTTAATAAAGCTTGCCACCTAGCAAAGATTTGCTTGGAAGCAATATTCTGAACATCTTTTTGTAAAACTTCTTTTGCAGATTTACAATCAATTCTTAATAAAAATTTTTGATTAAGTAAATCGCTTTGAAATTTTGAAATACATTTTACAATGGAAAGAATTTCCTTTTTAATGGTAGAATAATTCTTTTCAGTATCATTCCAGTGTCCGGAAGTAAACTGGACAATACGTTCCTGCTTATCTTGTACCTGCTTCAAAATACCTCCATAACCAAAATCAGAAGCATCAGTCTCAACGATTTTAGGTAATAAGGGATTAGCAATATACAAGCAAGGAATATTACTAACATACTTTTTTATTTCTTGTACTATTCTAGTATGCTCTTCAGACCATGTAGGCGGATTCTTTTTTAATCTAGCATGCAAGGGGTTTGCCATCCTATTGATATTAGGGCAAAAATCTAATACATAATTCAAGCTTCCTAAAAATCTTTGAAGCTGTTGTTTTTCCAGAATTTGATCTGGAAATTTAGATGCAAATTCTAAAGATCGCTCAATAGGAGTGATCGTTCCTTGGGTAATATAATGGCCAAGAAACCTTATTCTGGTTTGAAACAATGACATCTTGCTTTTGGAGACAACTAAGCCATTTTTCTTAGCTGTAAGAAAGAATGACTTTAAATGCTTAAAATGCTGTTCAATAGATTCTGAAAATATAAGCACATCATCAATATAGACAATGCAAAATGCCGAATATGGATTGAAAATATCATTCATAATGCGTTGAAATTCTGATGGAGCATTCTTTAAGCCAAAAGGCATAACATTCCATTCATATTGACCAAATGGAACAGTGAATGCAGTCTTATACCTATGTTTCGGATCAATCTGGATTTGCCAAAACCCAGATTTAAGGTCAAATTTTGAAAATATATATGCAGAATGTAATCTTTGTAACAGGTCTTTCTTATTAGGTATTGGGTACCTAATCCATCGAAGAACCTGATTCAAAGGCTTATAATTAATGACTAATCGGGGAACTCCACGTTCAATCTCAGATGCTTTAATCACATAAAATGCTGCACAACTCCAAGGGGACCTAGATTGGGCAATTAAACCTTTGTCTAAGAGATCCTGGATTTCTTTTCTACAATGCTGCTCAAGATCAGAATTCATTTGGATTGGCCTAGCTTTAGTCGGAATATCCCTTTCATCAAAACTAGGTTCATAAGGTAAATCTACCATATGCTGTTTCCTATTCCAAAAGGCATTAGGAATATCTGCGCAAATTTCATTTTCAACATGCTTTTGAAAATCTAAAATTCTTTTCTGAGTAAATTCATTTTTCAAATGTGCAGAAATTCTTTGAAAATTAATGTTATGCTTTAAATGCATGATTTCAAATTCTTTAGTTTTAATCAGATTGTGAATCTGATTATCAAAAATGGAATTTGCTTTTAATAAATTGAGATTTCTGGTTTTAGGTTTTTCAATAAAAGGGAAAATAACATTTTCAGCTTTTACTTTGAAAATAATACCAGAATTTGATACAGAAAATGGAGTAATGAGGGTAATAAATGGCGTTCCTAAGATAACACTATGATTGATGTTATCAACAAGAACAAATGCAGTTTTAATACGGGTTTTTTCATTTAACACATATGCTTCAGTCTTACTGCTAATATTCATTTTCGAGTTATTAGCGGCAGACAGTTTTTCTTTGGTTTTTTCCCAAAATCTTTTAGGAACCAAATCAGGTTTTATGCAATTTAAATCAGCACCGGTATCAAATAATGCTATGGTACTGAGTTGAAAATCATCAGGAAAATGTAAAACAATGCTAATCAAATACTTTCTTAAAGTAATTTCTTTCAAAACATATAAAAAATCTTCAGGTGCGCATTCTAGGTTATCTAACTTAGATTCCTCTAGGTTAGTGCCACCTTCATCCTCGCTTCCTGAATTATCTAACTGGTTGCTAAGTAATGCTTGGATTATAGCTGAATCCTTTTCCTGTTTTTCTTTGACCTGTTTGAGTTCAAGCTTAACAGTCTTGATCTCAGTTTGCAGATCAGAAAGGGATAAGGGAGTATTCTTTCCCTTAGCCTTTTGCTTTTCTAAAATACTGGTCAAGTTATAGGTGTTAGTACTAAGTTTAGGAAGACTAACAGGCTTGACTTCAGGTTTGCTTGCTAGGGTTTTCATTAATCTATCGAGGTAATCCTTTTGTAGTTGAGGATCAGAGATATGCTTAATGACATCTAACAAAAGTTCTTGGTCTTTTGTCAGAACATTTATGCTTCTATTATCGTCATCAGAAGATGATGATGATGTTGATGAATCGGTTGCTAATTCATCAACTTGAAATGCATTATCTTCATCAGTTCCTGAATCAGGATCTGATTCTGAAGAGTAGATGAGAATAGCCTCAAGTTTACTTAAGACTTCATCATCTAATCCTAGTTCATGCAGTTTTTTGCTAAAGCGGCAATACTTTGCAGTATGCCCTTTCCTATTACACTTATAACAGGTAACATGCTTTAAATTTCCAAAGGGTTTTACCCCTTCTGGGTTTTCATGTTTTTTAAAACCAGACTTATGCTTATGCTTAGGAAAATTCCTTTTGTATGCAGGAAAATCTTTTAAACGGTTTTTCTTTTGAAATTCCTTTTTATAAAAATGTTTTTTATGGGATCTTTTAGACTCCTTATGGCATGAACCATTACAATCAGGCTTGTTCGTGGAAACATCAAATTGTTTACAGAACGAACCTAATTCTTGCCTAGTCCGTTTCATTTCCCATTTCAAATGCCTTTGAAGTTTCAAATCCTGGCAAATCTTTAGTCCTTCCTTCTGGATAAGACTAATAAGTTCACCATATGTTAATGTTGAGTAAGGGATTGGAACCCCTAAAGTTTCCTTAATTCTGTTTCTTACCTTTTCACCTAACAAGGTAGGTAAACCTGCAAGAAACTTTTCTTTCCAGAAAGGCTGGTTGGAATCTTCCCTCAACATAACACGAGATAAAAATGTATTTTTATAATACTGAAAATCACTGAGTTTTTTGCATCTTAAATTTGATAAAAGCTCAGCGTTTTTATCCTTTAAATGCGAAGAATCACCCAAAAAATGCAAAGAAATGGTTAAAATTAATGTAGATACAGAATCCTGAATAGGTTGACCTTCGTCATCCAGAATGGGTTCTGCGTCTTCATCAATCTTAACAGCATTTAATATGCTAAGACGTTCAGTTTCAGTAAGATGGTAGTCCCACCATCCTTTTAACTGTCCTGCAAAGCCTGCAGTAAGAAGTTCTGCAATGGCTCTATCCTGAACGTTGGTCTGTATTCTATATGCATTGGCAGCCATGGTCATTTGTTGCAAAAAATTCAAAATCTGATATTCAGACAATCCATCTAGATTCCACTCATAGACAGAAGATGCATTAAACCTAGACTGGCTACTTGATGCTTGATTGCCTACGTCCAAATGACTAGCAATAGGAACAATAGGCCAATTAATTCTATTGATCTGAGGAATAGGTTCAATCCTTTCCTCACAGATATTCTGGGATTCTGAAGGAGAATCCTCATCTAATGCGTTTATCTCTGGTCTTAGCCGGGACTGAGGTGTCTCTGGAGCAATTAAGTTAGAAGTTGAGGCCTCTATCTTGCTTAATTGGTCCTGAATAGCCTTGGCGAATTCCATTTTATTATTCTGAAATTCCTTTTGGCTATCCCTAGAAATTTGAGATGGCTTAAAAATAGGATTCTTAAGCCTTTCCTGCTTCTGTTCTATTTTTACAACAGAAGGCTTAAGGGTTTTCTCAATTCTAGTTAATTGTTTGCCTAAGGTATGCAGATGCGTGTTTGTGAAATTATTTTGTTCAATAACAGATGCAAAGTTCTTATGCACATCTTCGGTCACATACTTGTATGCAGATGCATTAACAGATGAATTTCCTGAGACTGGAATTTTTATTCCTCTCAGAGGGGGATGATCAGACTCAATCTTTGAGCCATCAGACAAATTCCAAGTACTAACCTTTTCTTGGCTAGAGACTGGATTGATGCACTTGAATGGATATGCAATGTTATTCTGTGATGCATAAAGTTCAAACCAATCGAAAAACATGATATGGACTTTATGCTGCAAAACAAAATCATAATACTTTTCTTGAATTTCTTTTCTTTGGTTCAGGAAATTCTTAAAGAACCAAAGTTTTTTCTTTTCATTATGAGGAGCGTAAAAATCTTTATGCAAAAGGGTTTTGTCTAAAACAAATTCTTTTTCTAACACATTGATAACATTCTCAGTAACTGAAGAAAAAGTAGGCGAGGTTGGTTCAGATTTTTGAACACTTACTTCTCCTAATTCTTCTTTAGTGTAAACTGCTCTGGGAACATTATCAGCGTAGAGAACACCAGTTAGATGCGTATTAGGGATGTCAGAGGTAGAGTGCCTGTGAGGCATGCTTACAGGGATTCTTCTTCTGTGAAACAAATGGCAAGAATCCTTGTCTTCATCCTCAACATTCTTATGTTCAATCTTTCCTAATTGTGATACTCTACCCAAATCCATGGTATCGCTATTGGAAGAGTCATCAGAAAACCTTGTACTTACCGATTTTCTGTCAAAGGTTAGAGTGACTTTTCCACTAGGATACTGGTTAATTTCTCTGACATTCGTATTAGGCATTATTCTAATTGGTGGTTCAACTGCACATGCTTTTTCCAATACCCATTCTTCAGGAAGAGTTACATCTTCCCATTTAATGAATTTTGGAACAATAGCATTTGCCTTGGACATATCTGTTTGCAAAACCAAAGTTTCTCCTTTATGACATGAAAACTTGTGTTTTGAGTCAAATGCAGATGTCATGGCTTTGTAATGAACTCTGAAGATCAATGCAATGGGAATAGATCCCTTTTTCATGCGATGATTATGTGTTTGAATTTGTAAAACAAGAGAATCCAAAATGTTTTTATCATTCAAAGAAATGGTTAAATTAGGGTAACATGAGAATGATATGGGACCTGCACACAGACTAGACTCAACCGTGCCTAGGATGCCTTCCTCATACACTTCCATTCTATTATCCCTAACAACACACAATATGCTTGTGTTCAGGCCTTCCTTGGTCAAGGGCTTGATCCCTATTTGAACAAGGCCAATATGAATATACTTAAAATTCTTTTGTCTATGCTTGTCTCAAGAGTGCTGTGACAAAAGATTAATGCTTTCATAAGAGTTTGTGAGAGGAATATCCCTCTTTTCAGTCTTAATGTTCAAATTTGTTTTGAACAACTTATCTCTTATGCTGAGTTCATATATTTCATGCTTCTTAACATGAGGTATATGCCAATCACTAATGCATTTGGTAAAATCTTCAACAGTAATTTCATTACTACTGTTGATCCTTATATTCTCTAATGATGTAGATGCAGAAGATGCAGAGTATGTTCTAGGTAGAAGTGTGTGATCCATCATTAAAATGCAAATCAAAACAAACACATACTAATATTGACTACGGAACCCAGTCACTGCCTCTTCTTCCCTATCCGTCGGTACTTTTGGGCAAACAAGGGTCTAAATGACTCACCAATATAAGTATATGCAGGAATGATATGCACAGTAAATCTGGACAATGGATGAATGTGAACAGTGATGATGATGAATGAACAGTACTCTCACCCCTTCTGGCTCTGATACCAGGAGAGACTACAACGATCGTACGGGCGTAATGAAATATAATGCAGAGAGCTTGATGCCAAATTCAAAAATGATTGTGCATATACAACAACTTAAAAGACAGAAATATATAAATTCAGAAAAGAAATAATATGCTCAGACAAATAGAAACTTTAATTATACGTTGTGAGGTCAGGCGGTAGTCCGCCACATACCAAACATATAATTAAAATGAATGCGAGAATAAATTCTTTAATATAAATTCATAAATTAAATACTGAAAATAAAATCCTTAATCATATGTAGTTGAATTCAGGCGGTATTCCGCTACAACTTACAACCACATATGATTAAGTTAGTAAGAAGATGAAGAAACAATGCTTACTTATTATTGCTTTGAATCCGTTTACAACTTGTGGAATGCTTTGAATCCAGAAAATAATTACAAGTAGAGAGAAGGAAGAGAGAATTAGAGAGAGAAACTGATAGATGAAAACTGAAAAATAAAACTGATGCCTTTACAAATGAGACGAGGGCTCCTTATATAGACAGAGAGGAGCACAAAATGACAAAATTGCTTTCGGTGCCTGGGACCCACTTCACTTTCGGCGCCGGGCCCACCAAAGATGCTTTGAGACAGATACGTCTGGATACCGTAAATACGTAACCTTATACGAATATATACTTATACCAGTATGCTTACATTGGCAAGTATGCATATTAGGGAATTCCTGGTTATGAGCCAAGTACCCCTAACCACATTACCAAACCAAGCGGCTACTAGCTCGGTTCTTATTCATTTGAACATTGGAACCAAATTGTTATTCTGGTATAATATTCATTAGGTTATAGATTTACAATAAGCCAAAAATATCTTCATTCTCGCCAGCAAGGGAAGGTGGCTTGGAAGACGAAGATGAAGAAGATGCCTTGGATCCAGCAGTTGAATTTCTGGAGACCATTAATTCTTTCGTGATCGTGAAGAATTCTTCCTCGGACTTAGCGGCTGCAAGCTGAGGAATAGCAAATGATTTTTGTGCCAAAAATTCTGAATGAGCTTGGATTTGTTCAACAGGCAGATCAATTTTGCCTTTAGATCTAAGCCAAGTTCTGACAGCGGCTTCATTGCATTTATTGAAAGCTTGGAATTTATTCCACCATTTAATCTTAAAAATTCTTATGAGATCAATGGTTGCATTTTGATTCGTTTGATATGAAAAGTGCCAGGTTAAAGTCCATGGTACAAAAAAGATTGTACTAAAGACTAGGAGAGGACAATGCCTTTTCTGTAAAGGAGAAGGGTCATATTTTTCTTTAAAAAGAATAAATGCTTGGTTAACTTGGTCAGGTAGGATTTCGGTAGAAGACCCAAAAAATCCCCACCAATGGTTAAACCAGTTTGGAAGTTTGGAAATGGCTTTTCTGGTATCAAACATGATTAACCAGGTATGCGATCCTTTTGAGTTTTGGACCATTAATGCATTGTACCAGGCTTGTTGATAATCCCAGTAAGAAAAAGTTTTGCTGGTTGTTATGCGGTTGGTAAAAGAGGCTGGAAAAGATTTCAAGTCAGAAGGACTTGTACCCCAATCTTGAGGATGGATGATCTTCAAGATTTTGAATTGGGAATATGCTGGTTCACCTGAATCACCATGAGATGTATGCTTTATTTCCACAGATTCTGTGACTTTTAGGATGGTTAAATAAAAATCAATGGGCTTTGAATAATCCCAAGGTTTGAAATTCCATCCATGAGGAAAAAGTTTTGATACAGCCACTGAGGGATTTTTATCATAAAAGCCATCCTCAATGGAAGTAATATACTGAAAATTCTTTTTGGTAAAATATTCAGATTTAGGCTGGGTAGCCGTATTCTGAGAAACAACATTTGCAGAAATACTTTTAGAAGAAGAAGGAAAAGTTATAAAATTTTCTTTAAAAATTTCCTTTGCTTCTTTTAAGGATACTGGTCCAAAAGGACTGGAAACAGTTAATGCTTTTGAAGGTTGAGCAATTTCTTTTCCCTTCGAAGCAGGATGCTTTTGTAAATTCGTTTGAGGAAGAGTTTGTGCTGAAGAAGAAGACGAGGGTTTTTCGAAAACTCGTTTTGCTTCAGCAATAGAGTCAAAATAATTTTTAAATGCATTTTCAAGAGATTGAGAGGCCTTGGTAAGGGCCAAAGTATGCGGATCATGCTGAGTTTGTTTGACAGAACTGGAGCTGTCTTTGCTTTCAATGCTTTCTCCCTGGGCATCCTGAAACATAGTTGTCCAGGCTTTTACCTTTTCTAATGCGGTAAGCTTTGCTTGATCCTTGGAGGATCCTTCGCCCTTTTTCTTTTTAGGGGGCATGATCCTGCAAAAATTCACGGGTTAGGAAATCAGGAATAGAATTCTGATCTCCCCTAATAAATTCTATGTCAAAATCAAATATGCTTAATAAAGCTTGCCACCTAGCAAAGATTTGCTTGGAAGCAATATTCTGAACATCTTTTTGTAAAACTTCTTTTGTAGATTTACAATCAATTCTTAATAAAAATTTTTGATTAAGTAAATCGCTTTGAAATTTTGAAATACATTTTACAATGGAAAGAATTTCCTTTTTAATGGTAGAATAATTCTTTTCAGTATCATTCCAGTGTCCGGAAGTAAACTGGACAATACGTTCCTGCTTATCTTGTACCTGCTTCAAAATACCTCCATAACCAAAATCAGAAGCATCAGTCTCAACGATTTTAGGTAATAAGGGATTAGCAATATACAAGCAAGGAATATTACTAACATACTTTTTTATTTCTTGTACTATTCTAGTATGCTCTTCAGACCATGTAGGCGGATTCTTTTTTAATCTAGCATGCAAGGGTTTTGCCATCCTATTGATATTAGGGCAAAAATCTAATACATAATTCAAGCTTCCTAAAAATCTTTGAAGCTGTTGTTTTTCCAGAATTTGATCTGGAAATTTAGATGCAAATTCTAAAGATCGCTCAATAGGAGTGATCGTTCCTTGGGTAATATAATGGCCAAGAAACCTTATTCTGGTTTGAAACAATGACATCTTGCTTTTGGAGACAACTAAGCCATTTTTCTTAGCTGTAAGAAAGAATGACTTTAAATGCTTAAAATGCTGTTCAATAGATTCTGAAAATATAAGCACATCATCAATATAGACAATGCAAAATGCCGAATATGGATTGAAAATATCATTCATAATGCGTTGAAATTCTGATGGAGCATTCTTTAAGCCAAAAGGCATAACATTCCATTCATATTGACCAAATGGAACAGTGAATGCAGTCTTATACCTATGTTTCGGATCAATCTGGATTTGCCAAAACCCAGATTTAAGGTCAAATTTTGAAAATATATATGCAGAATGTAATCTTTGTAACAGGTCTTTCTTATTAGGTATTGGGTACCTAATCCATCGAAGAACCTGATTCAAAGGCTTATAATTAATGACTAATCGGGGAACTCCACGTTCAATCTCAGATGCTTTAATCACATAAAATGCTGCACAACTCCAAGGGGACCTAGATTGGGCAATTAAACCTTTGTCTAAGAGATCCTGGATTTCTTTTCTACAATGCTGCTCAAGATCAGAATTCATTTGGATTGGCCTAGCTTTAGTCGGAATATCCCTTTCATCAAAACTAGGTTCATAAGGTAAATCTACCATATGCTGTTTCCTATTCCAAAAGGCATTAGGAATATCTGCGCAAATTTCATTTTCAACATGCTTTTGAAAATCTAAAATTCTTTTCTGAGTAAATTCATTTTTCAAATGTGCAGAAATTCTTTGAAAATTAATGTTATGCTTTAAATGCATGATTTCAAATTCTTTAGTTTTAATCAGATTGTGAATCTGATTATCAAAAATGGAATTTGCTTTTAATAAATTGAGATTTCTGGTTTTAGGTTTTTCAATAAAAGGGAAAATAACATTTTCAGCTTTTACTTTGAAAATAATACCAGAATTTGATACAGAAAATGGAGTAATGAGGGTAATAAATGGCGTTCCTAAGATAACACTATGATTGATGTTATCAACAAGAACAAATGCAGTTTTAATACGGGTTTTTTCATTTAACACATATGCTTCAGTCTTACTGCTAATATTCATTTTCGAGTTATTAGCGGCAGACAGTTTTTCTTTGGTTTTTTCCCAAAATCTTTTAGGAACCAAATCAGGTTTTATGCAATTTAAATCAGCACCGGTATCAAATAATGCTATGGTACTGAGTTGAAAATCATCAGGAAAATGTAAAACAATGCTAATCAAATACTTTCTTAAAGTAATTTCTTTCAAAACATATAAAAAATCTTCAGGTGCGCATTCTAGGTTATCTAACTTAGATTCCTCTAGGTTAGTGCCACCTTCATCCTCGCTTCCTGAATTATCTAACTGGTTGCTAAGTAATGCTTGGATTATAGCTGAATCCTTTTCCTGTTTTTCTTTGACCTGTTTGAGTTCAAGCTTAACAGTCTTGATCTCAGTTTGCAGATCAGAAAGGGATAAGGGAGTATTCTTTCCCTTAGCCTTTTGCTTTTCTAAAATACTGGTCAAGTTATAGGTGTTAGTACTAAGTTTAGGAAGACTAACAGGCTTGACTTCAGGTTTGCTTGCTAGGGTTTTCATTAATCTATCGAGGTAATCCTTTTGTAGTTGAGGATCAGAGATATGCTTAATGACATCTAACAAAAGTTCTTGGTCTTTTGTCAGAACATTTATGCTTCTATTATCGTCATCAGAAGATGATGATGATGTTGATGAATCGGTTGCTAATTCATCAACTTGAAATGCATTATCTTCATCAGTTCCTGAATCAGGATCTGATTCTGAAGAGTAGATGAGAATAGCCTCAAGTTTACTTAAGACTTCATCATCTAATCCTAGTTCATGCAGTTTTTTGCTAAAGCGGCAATACTTTGCAGTATGCCCTTTCCTATTACACTTATAACAGGTAACATGCTTTAAATTTCCAAAGGGTTTTACCCCTTCTGGGTTTTCATGTTTTTTAAAACCAGACTTATGCTTATGCTTAGGAAAATTCCTTTTGTATGCAGGAAAATCTTTTAAACGGTTTTTCTTTTGAAATTCCTTTTTATAAAAATGTTTTTTATGGGATCTTTTAGACTCCTTATGGCATGAACCATTACAATCAGGCTTGTCCGTGGAAACATCAAATTGTTTACAGAACGAACCTAATTCTTGCCTAGTCCGTTTCATTTCCCATTTCAAATGCCTTTGAAGTTTCAAATCCTGGCAAATCTTTAGTCCTTCCTTCTGGATAAGACTAATAAGTTCACCATATGTTAATGTTGAGTAAGGGATTGGAACCCCTAAAGTTTCCTTAATTCTGTTTCTTACCTTTTCACCTAACAAGGTAGGTAAACCTGCAAGAAACTTTTCTTTCCAGAAAGGCTGGTTGGAATCTTCCCTCAACATAACACGAGATAAAAATGTATTTTTATAATACTGAAAATCACTGAGTTTTTTGCATCTTAAATTTGATAAAAGCTCAGCGTTTTTATCCTTTAAATGCGAAGAATCACCCAAAAAATGCAAAGAAATGGTTAAAATTAATGTAGATACAGAATCCTGAATAGGTTGACCTTCGTCATCCAGAATGGGTTCTGCGTCTTCATCAATCTTAACAGCATTTAATATGCTAAGACGTTCAGTTTCAGTAAGATGGTAGTCCCACCATCCTTTTAACTGTCCTGCAAAGCCTGCAGTAAGAAGTTCTGCAATGGCTCTATCCTGAACGTTGGTCTGTATTCTATATGCATTGGCAGCCATGGTCATTTGTTGCAAAAAATTCAAAATCTGATATTCAGACAATCCATCTAGATTCCACTCATAGACAGAAGATGCATTAAACCTAGACTGGCTACTTGATGCTTGATTGCCTACGTCCAAATGACTAGCAATAGGAACAATAGGCCAATTAATTCTATTGATCTGAGGAATAGGTTCAATCCTTTCCTCACAGATATTCTGGGATTCTGAAGGAGAATCCTCATCTAATGCGTTTATCTCTGGTCTTAGCCGGGACTGAGGTGTCTCTGGAGCAATTAAGTTAGAAGTTGAGGCCTCTATCTTGCTTAATTGGTCCTGAATAGCCTTGGCGAATTCCATTTTATTATTCTGAAATTCCTTTTGGCTATCCCTAGAAATTTGAGATGGCTTAAAAATAGGATTCTTAAGCCTTTCCTGCTTCTGTTCTATTTTTACAACAGAAGGCTTAAGGGTTTTCTCAATTCTAGTTAATTGTTTGCCTAAGGTATGCAGATGCGTGTTTGTGAAATTATTTTGTTCAATAACAGATGCAAAGTTCTTATGCACATCTTCGGTCACATACTTGTATGCAGATGCATTAACAGATGAATTTCCTGAGACTGGAATTTTTATTCCTCTCAGAGGGGGATGATCAGACTCAATCTTTGAGCCATCAGACAAATTCCAAGTACTAACCTTTTCTTGGCTAGAGACTGGATTGATGCACTTGAATGGATATGCAATGTTATTCTGTGATGCATAAAGTTCAAACCAATCGAAAAACATGATATGGACTTTATGCTGCAAAACAAAATCATAATACTTTTCTTGAATTTCTTTTCTTTGGTTCAGGAAATTCTTAAAGAACCAAAGTTTTTTCTTTTCATTATGAGGAGCGTAAAAATCTTTATGCAAAAGGGTTTTGTCTAAAACAAATTCTTTTTCTAACACATTGATAACATTCTCAGTAACTGAAGAAAAAGTAGGCGAGGTTGGTTCAGATTTTTGAACACTTACTTCTCCTAATTCTTCTTTAGTGTAAACTGCTCTGGGAACATTATCAGCGTAGAGAACACCAGTTAGATGCGTATTAGGGATGTCAGAGGTAGAGTGCCTGTGAGGCATGCTTACAGGGATTCTTCTTCTGTGAAACAAATGGCAAGAATCCTTGTCTTCATCCTCAACATTCTTATGTTCAATCTTTCCTAATTGTGATACTCTACCCAAATCCATGGTATCGCTATTGGAAGAGTCATCAGAAAACCTTGTACTTACCGATTTTCTATCAAAGGTTAGAGTGACTTTTCCACTAGGATACTGGTTAATTTCTCTGACATTCGTATTAGGCATTATTCTAATTGGTGGTTCAACTGCACATGCTTTTTCCAATACCCATTCTTCAGGAAGAGTTACATCTTCCCATTTAATGAATTTTGGAACAATAGCATTTGCCTTGGACATATCTGTTTGCAAAACCAAAGTTTCTCCTTTATGACATGAAAACTTGTGTTTTGAGTCAAATGCAGATGTCATGGCTTTGTAATGAACTCTGAAGATCAATGCAATGGGAATAGATCCCTTTTTCATGCGATGATTATGTGTTTGAATTTGTAAAACAAGAGAATCCAAAATGTTTTTATCATTCAAAGAAATGGTTAAATTAGGGTAACATGAGAATGATATGGGACCTGCACACAGACTAGACTCAACCGTGCCTAGGATGCCTTCCTCATACACTTCCATTCTATTATCCCTAACAACACACAATATGCTTGTGTTCAGGCCTTCCTTGGTCAAGGGCTTGATCCCTATTTGAACAAGGCCAATATGAATATACTTAAAATTCTTTTGTCTATGCTTGTCTAAAGAGTGCTGTGACAAAAGATTAATGCTTTCATAAGAGTTTGTGAGAGGAATATCCCTCTCTTCAGTCTTAATGTTCAAATTTGTTTTGAACAACTTATCTCTTATGCTGAGTTCATATATTTCATGCTTCTTAACATGAGGTATATGCCAATCACTAATGCATTTGGTAAAATCTTCAACAGTAATTTCATTACTACTGTTGATCCTTATATTCTCTAATGATGTAGATGCAGAAGATGCAGAGTATGTTCTAGGTAGAAGTGTGTGATCCATCATTAAAATGCAAATCAAAACAAACACATACTAATATTGACTACGGAACCCAGTCACTGCCTCTTCTTCCCTATCCGTCGGTACTTTTGGGCAAACAAGGGTCTAAATGACTCACCAATATAAGTATATGCAGGAATGATATGCACAGTAAATCTGGACAATGGATGAATGTGAACAGTGATGATGATGAATGAACAGTACTCTCACCCCTTCTGGCTCTGATACCAGGAGAGACTACAACGATCGTACGGGCGTAATGAAATATAATGCAGAGAGCTTGATGCCAAATTCAAAAATGATTGTGCATATACAACAACTTAAAAGACAGAAATATATAAATTCAGAAAAGAAATAATATGCTCAGACAAATAGAAACTTTAATTATACGTTGTGAGGTCAGGCGGTAGTCCGCCACATACCAAACATATAATTAAAATGAATGCGAGAATAAATTCTTTAATATAAATTCATAAATTAAATACTGAAAATAAAATCCTCAATCATATGTAGTTGAATTCAGGCGGTATTCCGCTACAACTTACAACCACATATGATTAAGTTAGTAAGAAGATGAAGAAACAATGCTTACTTATTATTGCTTTGAATCCGTTTACAACTTGTGGAATGCTTTGAATCCAGAAAATAATTACAAGTAGAGAGAAGGAAGAGAGAATTAGAGAGAGAAACTGATAGATGAAAACTGAAAAATAAAACTGATGCCTTTACAAATGAGACGAGGGCTCCTTATATAGACAGAGAGGAGCACAAAATGACAAAATTGCTTTCGGTGCCTGGGACCCACTTCACTTTCGGCGCCGGGCCCACCAAAGATGCTTTGAGACAGATACGTCTGGATACCGTAAATACGTAACCTTATACGAATATATACTTATACCAGTATGCTTACATTGGCAAGTATGCATATTAGGGAATTCCTGGTTATGAGCCAAGTACCCCTAACCACATTACCAAACCAAGCGGCTACTAGCTCGGTTCTTATTCATTTGAACATTGGAACCAAATTGTTATTCTGGTATAATATTCATTAGGTTATAGATTTACAATAAGCCAAAAATATCTTCGTTCTCGCCAGCAAGGGAAGGTGGCTTGGAAGACGAAGATGAAGAAGATGCCTTGGATCCAGCAGTTGAATTTCTGGAGACCATTAATTCTTTCATGATCGTGAAGAATTCTTCCTCGGACTTAGCGGCTGCAAGCTGAGGAATAGCAAATGATTTTTATGCCAAAAATTCTGAATGAGCTTGGATTTGTTCAACAGGCAGATCAATTTTGCCTTTAGATCTAAGCCAAGTTCTGACAGCGGCTTCATTGCATTTATTGAAAGCTTGGAATTTATTCCACCATTTAATCTTAAAAATTCTTATGAGATCAATGGTTGCATTTTGATTCGTTTGATATGAAAAGTGCCAGGTTAAAGTCCATGGTACAAAAAAGATTGTACTAAAGACTAGGAGAGGAGAATGCCTTTTCTGTAAAGGAGAAGGGTCATATTTTTCTTTAAAAAGAATAAATGCTTGGTTAACTTGGTCAGGTAGGATTTCGGTAGAAGACCCAAAAAATCCCCACCAATGGTTAAACCAGTTTGGAAGTTTGGAAATGGCTTTTCTGGTATCAAACATGATTAACCAGGTATGCGATCCTTTTGAGTTTTGGACCATTAATGCATTGTACCAGGCTTGTTGATAATCCCAGTAAGAAAAAGTTTTGCTGGTTGTTATGCGGTTGGTAAAAGAGGCTGGAAAAGATTTCAAGTCAGAAGGACTTGTACCCCAATCTTGAGGATGGATGATCTTCAAGATTTTGAATTGGGAATATGCTGGTTCACCTGAATCACCATGAGATGTATGCTTTATTTCCACAGATTCTGTGACTTTTAGGATGGTTAAATAAAAATCAATGGGCTTTGAATAATCCCAAGGTTTGAAATTCCATCCATGAGGAAAAAGTTTTGATACAGCCACTGAGGGATTTTTATCATAAAAGCCATCCTCAATGGAAGTAATATACTGAAAATTCTTTTTGGTAAAATATTCAGATTTAGGCTGGGTAGCCGTATTCTGAGAAACAACATTTGCAGAAATACTTTTAGAAGAAGAAGGAAAAGTTATAAAATTTTCTTTAAAAATTTCCTTTGCTTCTTTTAAGGATACTGGTCCAAAAGGACTGGAAACAGTTAATGCTTTTGAAGGTTGAGCAATTTCTTTTCCCTTCGAAGCAGGATGCTTTTGTAAATTCGTTTGAGGAAGAGTTTGTGCTGAAGAAGAAGACGAGGGTTTTTCGAAAACTCGTTTTGCTTCAGCAATAGAGTCAAAATAATTTTTAAATGCATTTTCAAGAGATTGAGAGGCCTTGGTAAGGGCCAAAGTATGCGGATCATGCTGAGTTTGTTTGACAGAACTGGAGCTGTCTTTGCTTTCAATGCTTTCTCCCTGGGCATCCTGAAACATAGTTGTCCAGGCTTTTACCTTTTCTAATGCGGTAAGCTTTGCTTGATCCTTGGAGGATCCTTCGCCCTTTTTCTTTTTAGGGGGCATGATCCTGCAAAAATTCACGGGTTAGGAAATCAGGAATAGAATTCTGATCTCCCCTAATAAATTCTATGTCAAAATCAAATATGCTTAATAAAGCTTGCCACCTAGCAAAGATTTGCTTGGAAGCAATATTCTGAACATCTTTTTGTAAAACTTCTTTTGCAGATTTACAATCAATTCTTAATAAAAATTTTTGATTAAGTAAATCGCTTTGAAATTTTGAAATACATTTTACAATGGAAAGAATTTCCTTTTTAATGGTAGAATAATTCTTTTCAGTATCATTCGAGTGTCCGGAAGTAAACTGGACAATACGTTCCTGCTTATCTTGTACCTGCTTCAAAATACCTCCATAACCAAAATCAGAAGCATCAGTCTCAACGATTTTAGGTAATAAGGGATTAGCAATATACAAGCAAGGAATATTACTAACATACTTTTTTATTTCTTGTACTATTCTAGTATGCTCTTCAGACCATGTAGGCGGATTCTTTTTTAATCTAGCATGCAAGGGTTTTGCCATCCTATTGATATTAGGGCAAAAATCTAATACATAATTCAAGCTTCCTAAAAATCTTTGAAGCTGTTGTTTTTCCAGAATTTGATCTGGAAATTTTGATGCAAATTCTAAAGATCGCTCAATAGGAGTGATCGTTCCTTGGGTAATATAATGGCCAAGAAACCTTATTCTGGTTTGAAACAATGACATCTTGCTTTTGGAGACAACTAAGCCATTTTTCTTAGCTGTAAGAAAGAATGACTTTAAATGCTTAAAATGCTGTTCAATAGATTCTGAAAATATAAGCACATCATCAATATAGACAATGCAAAATGCCGAATATGGATTGAAAATATCATTCATAATGCGTTGAAATTCTGATGGAGCATTCTTTAAGCCAAAAGGCATAACATTCCATTCATATTGACCAAATGGAACAGTGAATGCAGTCTTATACCTATGTTTCGGATCAATCTGGATTTGCCAAAACCCAGATTTAAGGTCAAATTTTGAAAATATATATGCAGAATGTAATCTTTGTAACAGGTCTTTCTTATTAGGTATTGGGTACCTAATCCATCGAAGAACCTGATTCAAAGGCTTATAATTAATGACTAATCGGGGAACTCCACGTTCAATCTCAGATGCTTTAATCACATAAAATGCTGCACAACTCCAAGGGGACCTAGATTGGGCAATTAAACCTTTGTCTAAGAGATCCTGGATTTCTTTTCTACAATGCTGCTCAAGATCAGAATTCATTTGGATTGGCCTAGCTTTAGTCGGAATATCCCTTTCATCAAAACTAGGTTCATAAGGTAAATCTACCATATGCTGTTTCCTATTCCAAAAGGCATTAGGAATATCTGCGCAAATTTCATTTTCAACATGCTTTTGAAAATCTAAAATTCTTTTCTGAGTAAATTCATTTTTCAAATGTGCAGAAATTCTTTGAAAATTAATGTTATGCTTTAAATGCATGATTTCAAATTCTTTAGTTTTAATCAGATTGTGAATCTGATTATCAAAAATGGAATTTGCTTTTAATAAATTGAGATTTCTGGTTTTAGGTTTTTCAATAAAAGGGAAAATAACATTTTCAGCTTTTACTTTGAAAATAATACCAGAATTTGATACAGAAAATGGAGTAATGAGGGTAATAAATGGCGTTCCTAAGATAACACTATGATTGATGTTATCAGCAAGAACAAATGCAGTTTTAATACGGGTTTTTTCATTTAACACATATGCTTCAGTCTTACTGCTAATATTCATTTTCGAGTTATTAGCGGCAGACAGTTTTTCTTTGGTTTTTTCCCAAAATCTTTTAGGAACCAAATCAGGTTTTATGCAATTTAAATCAGCACCGGTATCAAATAATGCTATGGTACTGAGTTGAAAATCATCAGGAAAATGTAAAACAATGCTAATCAAATACTTTCTTAAAGTAATTTCTTTCAAAACATATAAAAAATCTTCAGGTGCGCATTCTAGGTTATCTAACTTAGATTCCTCTAGGTTAGTGCCACCTTCATCCTCGCTTCCTGAATTATCTAACTGGTTGCTAAGTAATGCTTGGATTATAGCTGAATCCTTTTCCTGTTTTTCTTTGACCTGTTTGAGTTCAAGCTTAACAGTCTTGATCTCAGTTTGCAGATCAGAAAGGGATAAGGGAGTATTCTTTCCCTTAGCCTTTTGCTTTTCTAAAATACTGGTCAAGTTATAGGTGTTAGTACTAAGTTTAGGAAGACTAACAGGCTTGACTTCAGGTTTGCTTGCTAGGGTTTTCATTAATCTATCGAGGTAATCCTTTTGTAGTTGAGGATCAGAGATATGCTTAATGACATCTAACAAAAGTTCTTGGTCTTTTGTCAGAACATTTATGCTTCTATTATCGTCATCAGAAGATGATGATGATGTTGATGAATCGGTTGCTAATTCATCAACTTGAAATGCATTATCTTCATCAGTTCCTGAATCAGGATCTGATTCTAAAGAGTAGATGAGAATAGCCTCAAGTTTACTTAAGACTTCATCATCTAATCCTAGTTCATGCAGTTTTTTGCTAAAGCGGCAATACTTTGCAGTATGCCCTTTCCTATTACACTTATAACAGGTAACATGCTTTAAATTTCCAAAGGGTTTTACCCCTTCTGGGTTTTCATGTTTTTTAAAACCAGACTTATGCTTATGCTTAGGAAAATTCCTTTTGTATGCAGGAAAATCTTTTAAACGGTTTTTCTTTTGAAATTCCTTTTTATAAAAATGTTTTTTATGGGATCTTTTAGACTCCTTATGGCATGAACCATTACAATCAGGCTTGTCCGTGGAAACATCAAATTGTTTACAGAACGAACCTAATTCTTGCCTAGTCCGTTTCATTTCCCATTTCAAATGCCTTTGAAGTTTCAAATCCTGGCAAATCTTTAGTCCTTCCTTCTGGATAAGACTAATAAGTTCACCATATGTTAATGTTGAGTAAGGGATTGGAACCCCTAAAGTTTCCTTAATTCTGTTTCTTACCTTTTCACCTAACAAGGTAGGTAAACCTGCAAGAAACTTTTCTTTCCAGAAAGGCTGGTTGGAATCTTCCCTCAACATAACACGAGATAAAAATGTATTTTTATAATACTGAAAATCACTGAGTTTTTTGCATCTTAAATTTGATAAAAGCTCAGCGTTTTTATCCTTTAAATGCGAAGAATCACCCAAAAAATGCAAAGAAATGGTTAAAATTAATGTAGATACAGAATCCTGAATAGGTTGACCTTCGTCATCCAGAATGGGTTCTGCGTCTTCATCAATCTTAACAGCATTTAATATGCTAAGACGTTCAGTTTCAGTAAGATGGTAGTCCCACCATCCTTTTAACTGTCCTGCAAAGCCTGCAGTAAGAAGTTCTGCAATGGCTCTATCCTGAACGTTGGTCTGTATTCTATATGCATTGGCAGCCATGGTCATTTGTTGCAAAAAATTCAAAATCTGATATTCAGACAATCCATCTAGATTCCACTCATAGACAGAAGATGCATTAAACCTAGACTGGCTACTTGATGCTTGATTGCCTACGTCCAAATGACTAGCAATAGGAACAATAGGCCAATTAATTCTATTGATCTGAGGAATAGGTTCAATCCTTTCCTCACAGATATTCTGGGATTCTGAAGGAGAATCCTCATCTAATGCGTTTATCTCTGGTCTTAGCCGGGACTGAGGTGTCTCTGGAGCAATTAAGTTAGAAGTTGAGGCCTCTATCTTGCTTAATTGGTCCTGAATAGCCTTGGCGAATTCCATTTTATTATTCTGAAATTCCTTTTGGCTATCCCTAGAAATTTGAGATGGCTTAAAAATAGGATTCTTAAGCCTTTCCTGCTTCTGTTCTATTTTTACAACAGAAGGCTTAAGGGTTTTCTCAATTCTAGTTAATTGTTTGCCTAAGGTATGCAGATGCGTGTTTGTGAAATTATTTTGTTCAATAACAGATGCAAAGTTCTTATGCACATCTTCGGTCACATACTTGTATGCAGATGCATTAACAGATGAATTTCCTAAGACTGGAATTTTTATTCCTCTCAGAGGGGGATGATCAGACTCAATCTTTGAGCCATCAGACAAATTCCAAGTACTAACCTTTTCTTGGCTAGAGACTGGATTGATGCACTTGAATGGATATGCAATGTTATTCTGTGATGCATAAAGTTCAAACCAATCGAAAAACATGATATGGACTTTATGCTGCAAAACAAAATCATAATACTTTTCTTGAATTTCTTTTCTTTGGTTCAGGAAATTCTTAAAGAACCAAAGTTTTTTCTTTTCATTATGAGGAGCGTAAAAATCTTTATGCAAAAGGGTTTTGTCTAAAACAAATTCTTTTTCTAACACATTGATAACATTCTCAGTAACTGAAGAAAAAGTAGGCGAGGTTGGTTCAGATTTTTGAACACTTACTTCTCCTAATTCTTCTTTAGTGTAAACTGCTCTGGGAACATTATCAGCGTAGAGAACACCAGTTAGATGCGTATTAGGGATGTCAGAGGTAGAGTGCCTGTGAGGCATGCTTACAGGGATTCTTCTTCTGTGAAACAAATGGCAAGAATCCTTGTCTTCATCCTCAACATTCTTATGTTCAATCTTTCCTAATTGTGATACTCTACCCAAATCCATGGTATCGCTATTGGAAGAGTCATCAGAAAACCTTGTACTTACCGATTTTCTGTCAAAGGTTAGAGTGACTTTTCCACTAGGATACTGGTTAATTTCTCTGACATTCGTATTAGGCATTATTCTAATTGGTGGTTCAACTGCACATGCTTTTTCCAATACCCATTCTTCAGGAAGAGTTACATCTTCCCATTTAATGAATTTTGGAACAATAGCATTTGCCTTGGACATATCTGTTTGCAAAACCAAAGTTTCTCCTTTATGACATGAAAACTTGTGTTTTGAGTCAAATGCAGATGTCATGGCTTTGTAATGAACTCTGAAGATCAATGCAATGGGAATAGATCCCTTTTTCATGCGATGATTATGTGTTTGAATTTGTAAAACAAGAGAATCCAAAATGTTTTTATCATTCAAAGAAATGGTTAAATTAGGGTAACATGAGAATGATATGGGACCTGCACACAGACTAGACTCAACCGTGCCTAGGATGCCTTCCTCATACACTTCCATTCTATTATCCCTAACAACACACAATATGCTTGTGTTCAGGCCTTCCTTGGTCAAGGGCTTGATCCCTATTTGAACAAGGCCAATATGAATATACTTAAAATTCTTTTGTCTATGCTTGTCTAAAGAGTGCTGTGACAAAAGATTAATGCTTTCATAAGAGTTTGTGAGAGGAATATCCCTCTCTTCAGTCTTAATGTTCAAATTTGTTTTGAACAACTTATCTCTTATGCTGAGTTCATATATTTCATGCTTCTTAACATGAGGTATATGCCAATCACTAATGCATTTGGTAAAATCTTCAACAGTAATTTCATTACTACTGTTGATCCTTATATTCTCTAATGATGTAGATGCAGAAGATGCAGAGTATGTTCTAGGTAGAAGTGTGTGATCCATCATTAAAATGCAAATCAAAACAAACACATACTAATATTGACTACGGAACCCAGTCACTGCCTCTTCTTCCCTATCCGTCGGTACTTTTGGGCAAACAAGGGTCTAAATGACTCACCAATATAAGTATATGCAGGAATGATATGCACAGTAAATCTGGACAATGGATGAATGTGAACAGTGATGATGATGAATGAACAGTACTCTCACCCCTTCTGGCTCTGATACCA
This sequence comes from Euphorbia tirucalli, assembly GCA_039660915.1. Classification (NCBI taxonomy): domain Eukaryota; kingdom Viridiplantae; phylum Streptophyta; class Magnoliopsida; order Malpighiales; family Euphorbiaceae; genus Euphorbia; species Euphorbia tirucalli. The sequence goes on along the minus strand of CM077639.1, from coordinate 53,008,373 downwards.
GGAGAGACTACAACGATCGTACGGGCGTAATGAAATATAATGCAGAGAGCTTGATGCCAAATTCAAAAATGATTGTGCATATACAACAACTTAAAAGACAGAAATATATAAATTCAGAAAAGAAATAATATGCTCAGACAAATAGAAACTTTAATTATACGTTGTGAGGTCAGGCGGTAGTCCGCCACATACCAAACATATAATTAAAATGAATGCGAGAATAAATTCTTTAATATAAATTCATAAATTAAATACTGAAAATAAAATCCTTAATCATATGTAGTTGAATTCAGGCGGTATTCCGCTACAACTTACAACCACATATGATTAAGTTAGTAAGAAGATGAAGAAACAATGCTTACTTATTATTGCTTTTATCACATAAAATGCTGCACAACTCCAAGGGGACCTAGATTGGGCAATTAAACCTTTGTCTAAGAGATCCTGGATTTCTTTTCTACAATGCTGCTCAAGATCAGAATTCATTTGGATTGGCCTAGCTTTAGTCGGAATATCCCTTTCATCAAAACTAGGTTCATAAGGTAAATCTACCATATGCTGTTTCCTATTCCAAAAGGCATTAGGAATATCTGCGCAAATTTCATTTTCAACATGCTTTTGAAAATCTAAAATTCTTTTCTGAGTAAATTCATTTTTCAAATGTGCAGAAATTCCTGGTTATGAGCCAAGTACCCCTAACCACATTACCAAACCAAGCGGCTACTAGCTCGGTTCTTATTCATTTGAACATTGGAACCAAATTGTTATTCTGGTATAATATTCATTAGGTTATAGATTTACAATAAGCCAAAAATATCTTCGTTCTCGCCAGCAAGGGAAGGTGGCTTGGAAGACGAAGATGAAGAAGATGCCTTGGATCCAGCAGTTGAATTTCTGGAGACCATTAATTCTTTCATGATCGTGAAGAATTCTTCCTCGGACTTAGCGGCTGCAAGCTGAGGAATAGCAAATGATTTTTGTGCCAAAAATTCTGAATGAGCTTGGATTTGTTCAACAGGCAGATCAATTTTGCCTTTAGATCTAAGCCAAGTTCTGACAGCGGCTTCATTGCATTTATTGAAAGCTTGGAATTTATTCCACCATTTAATCTTAAAAATTCTTATGAGATCAATGGTTGCATTTTGATTCGTTTGATATGAAAAGTGCCAGGTTAAAGTCCATGGTACAAAAAAGATTGTACTAAAGACTAGGAGAGGAGAATGCCTTTTCTGTAAAGGAGAAGGGTCATATTTTTCTTTAAAAAGAATAAATGCTTGGTTAACTTGGTCAGGTAGGATTTCGGTAGAAGACCCAAAAAATCCCCACCAATGGTTAAACCAGTTTGGAAGTTTGGAAATGGCTTTTCTGGTATCAAACATGATTAACCAGGTATGCGATCCTTTTGAGTTTTGGACCATTAATGCATTGTACCAGGCTTGTTGATAATCCCAGTAAGAAAAAGTTTTGCTGGTTGTTATGCGGTTGGTAAAAGAGGCTGGAAAAGATTTCAAGTCAGAAGGACTTGTACCCCAATCTTGAGGATGGATGATCTTCAAGATTTTGAATTGGGAATATGCTGGTTCACCTGAATCACCATGAGATGTATGCTTTATTTCCACAGATTCTGTGACTTTTAGGATGGTTAAATAAAAATCAATGGGCTTTGAATAATCCCAAGGTTTGAAATTCCATCCATGAGGAAAAAGTTTTGATACAGCCACTGAGGGATTTTTATCATAAAAGCCATCCTCAATGGAAGTAATATACTGAAAATTCTTTTTGGTAAAATATTCAGATTTAGGCTGGGTAGCCGTATTCTGAGAAACAACATTTGCAGAAATACTTTTAGAAGAAGAAGGAAAAGTTATAAAATTTTCTTTAAAAATTTCCTTTGCTTCTTTTAAGGATACTGGTCCAAAAGGACTGGAAACAGTTAATGCTTTTGAAGGTTGAGCAATTTCTTTTCCCTTCGAAGCAGGATGCTTTTGTAAATTCGTTTGAGGAAGAGTTTGTGCTGAAGAAGAAGACGAGGATTTTTCGAAAACTCGTTTTGCTTCAGCAATAGAGTCAAAATAATTTTTAAATGCATTTTCAAGAGATTGAGAGGCCTTGGTAAGGGCCAAAGTATGCGGATCATGCTGAGTTTGTTTGACAGAACTGGAGCTGTCTTTGCTTTCAATGCTTTCTCCCTGGGCATCCTGAAACATAGTTGAGGATCAGAGATATGCTTAATGACATCTAACAAAAGTTCTTGGTCTTTTGTCAGAACATTTATGCTTCTATTATCGTCATCAGAAGATGATGATGATGTTGATGAATCGGTTGCTAATTCATCAACTTGAAATGCATTATCTTCATCAGTTCCTGAATCAGGATCTGATTCTGAAGAGTAGATGAGAATAGCCTCAAGTTTACTTAAGACTTCATCATCTAATCCTAGTTCATGCAGTTTTTTGCTAAAGCGGCAATACTTTGCAGTATGCCCTTTCCTATTACACTTATAACAGGTAACATGCTTTAAATTTCCAAAGGGTTTTACCCCTTCTGGGTTTTCATGTTTTTTAAAACCAGACTTATGCTTATGCTTAGGAAAATTCCTTTTGTATGCAGGAAAATCTTTTAAACGGTTTTTCTTTTGAAATTCCTTTTTATAAAAATGTTTTTTATGGGATCTTTTAGACTCCTTATGGCATGAACCATTACAATCAGGCTTGTCCGTGGAAACATCAAATTGTTTACAGAACGAACCTAATTCTTGCCTAGTCCGTTTCATTTCCCATTTCAAATGCCTTTGAAGTTTCAAATCCTGGCAAATCTTTAGTCCTTCCTTCTGGATAAGACTAATAAGTTCACCATATGTTAATGTTGAGTAAGGGATTGGAACCCCTAAAGTTTCCTTAATTCTGTTTCTTACCTTTTCACCTAACAAGGTAGGTAAACCTGCAAGAAACTTTTCTATCCAGAAAGGCTGGTTGGAATCTTCCCTCAACATAACACGAGATAAAAATGTATTTTTATAATACTGAAAATCACTGAGTTTTTTGCATCTTAAATTTGATAAAAGCTCAGCGTTTTTATCCTTTAAATGCGAAGAATCACCCAAAAAATGCAAAGAAATGGTTAAAATTAATGTAGATACAGAATCCTGAATAGGTTGACCTTCGTCATCCAGAATGGGTTCTGCGTCTTCATCAATCTTAACAGCATTTAATATGCTAAGACGTTCAGTTTCAGTAAGATGGTAGTCCCACCATCCTTTTAACTGTCCTGCAAAGCCTGCAGTAAGAAGTTCTGCAATGGCTCTATCCTGAACGTTGGTCTGTATTCTATATGCATTGGCAGCCATGGTCATTTGTTGCAAAAAATTCAAAATCTGATATTCAGACAATCCATCTAGATTCCACTCATAGACAGAAGATGCATTAAACCTAGACTGGCTACTTGATGCTTGATTGCCTACGTCCAAATGACTAGCAATAGGAACAATAGGCCAATTAATTCTATTGATCTGAGGAATAGGTTCAATCCTTTCCTCACAGATATTCTGGGATTCTGAAGGAGAATCCTCATCTAATGCGTTTATCTCTGGTCTTAGCCGGGACTGAGGTGTCTCTGGAGCAATTAAGTTAGAAGTTGAGGCCTCTATCTTGCTTAATTGGTCCTGAATAGCCTTGGCGAATTCCATTTTATTATTCTGAAATTCCTTTTGGCTATCCCTAGAAATTTGAGATGGCTTAAAAATAGGATTCTTAAGCCTTTCCTGCTTCTGTTCTATTTTTACAACAGAAGGCTTAAGGGTTTTCTCAATTCTAGTTAATTGTTTGCCTAAGGTATGCAGATGCGTGTTTGTGAAATTATTTTGTTCAATAACAGATGCAAAGTTCTTATGCACATCTTCGGTCACATACTTGTATGCAGATGCATTAACAGATGAATTTCCTGAGACTGGAATTTTTATTCCTCTCAGAGGGGGATGATCAGACTCAATCTTTGAGCCATCAGACAAATTCCAAGTACTAACCTTTTCTTGGCTAGAGACTGGATTGATGCACTTGAATGGATATGCAATGTTATTCTGTGATGCATAAAGTTCAAACCAATCGAAAAACATGATATGGACTTTATGCTGCAAAACAAAATCATAATACTTTTCTTGAATTTCTTTTCTTTGGTTCAGGAAATTCTTAAAGAACCAAAGTTTTTTCTTTTCATTATGAGGAGCGTAAAAATCTTTATGCAAAAGGGTTTTGTCTAAAACAAATTCTTTTTCTAACACATTGATAACATTCTCAGTAACTGAAGAAAAAGTAGGCGAGGTTGGTTCAGATTTTTGAACACTTACTTCTCCTAATTCTTCTTTAGTGTAAACTGCTCTGGGAACATTATCAGCGTAGAGAACACTAGTTAGATGCGTATTAGGGATGTCAGAGGTAGAGTGCCTGTGAGGCATGCTTACAGGGATTCTTCTTCTGTGAAACAAATGGCAAGAATCCTTGTCTTCATCCTCAACATTCTTATGTTCAATCTTTCCTAATTGTGATACTCTACCCAAATCCATGGTATCGCTATTGGAAGAGTCATCAGAAAACCTTGTACTTACCGATTTTCTGTCAAAGGTTAGAGTGACTTTTCCACTAGGATACTGGTTAATTTCTCTGACATTCGTATTAGGCATTATTCTAATTGGTGGTTCAACTGCACATGCTTTTTCCAATACCCATTCTTCAGGAAGAGTTACATCTTCCCATTTAATGAATTTTGGAACAATAGCATTTGCCTTGGACATATCTGTTTGCAAAACCAAAGTTTCTCCTTTATGACATGAAAACTTGTGTTTTGAGTCAAATGCAGATGTCATGGCTTTGTAATGAACTCTGAAGATCAATGCAATGGGAATAGATCCCTTTTTCATGCGATAATTATGTGTTTGAATTTGTAAAACAAGAGAATCCAAAATGTTTTTATCATTCAAAGAAATGGTTAAATTAGGGTAACATGAGAATGATATGGGACCTGCACACAGACTAGACTCAACCGTGCCTAGGATGCCTTCCTCATACACTTCCATTCTATTATCCCTAACAACACACAATATGCTTGTGTTCAGGCCTTCTTTGGTCAAGGGCTTGATCCCTATTTGAACAAGGCCAATATGAATATACTTAAAATTCTTTTGTCTATGCTTGTCTAAAGAGTGCTGTGACAAAAGATTAATGCTTTCATAAGAGTTTGTGAGAGGAATATCCCTCTCTTCAGTCTTAATGTTCAAATTTGTTTTGAACAACTTATCTCTTATGCTGAGTTCATATATTTCATGCTTCTTAACATGAGGTATATGCCAATCACTAATGCATTTGGTAAAATCTTCAACAGTAATTTCATTAATACTGTTGATCCTTATATTCTCTAATGATGTAGATGCAGAAGATGCAGAGTATGTTCTAGGTAGAAGTGTGTGATCCATCATTAAAATGCAAATCAAAACAAACACATACTAATATTGACTACGGAACCCAGTCACTGCCTCTTCTTCCCTATCCGTCGGTACTTTTGGGCAAACAAGGGTCTAAATGACTCACCAATATAAGTATATGCAGGAATGATATGCACAGTAAATCTGGACAATGGATGAATGTGAACAGTGATGATGATGAATGAACAGTACTCTCACCCCTTCTGGCTCTGATACCAGGAGAGACTACAACGATCGTACGGGCGTAATGAAATATAATGCAGAGAGCTTGATGCCAAATTCAAAAATGATTGTGCATATACAACAACTTAAAAGACAGAAATATATAAATTCAGAAAAGAAATAATATGCTCAGACAAATAGAAACTTTAATTATACGTTGTGAGGTCAGGCGGTAGTCCGCCACATACCAAACATATAATTAAAATGAATGCGAGAATAAATTCTTTAATATAAATTCATAAATTAAATACTGAAAATAAAATCCTTAATCATATGTAGTTGAATTCAGGCGGTATTCCGCTACAACTTACAACCACATATGATTAAGTTAGTAAGAAGATGAAGAAACAATGCTTACTTATTATTGCTTTGAATCCGTTTACAACTTGTGGAATGCTTTGAATCCAGAAAATAATTACAAGTAGAGAGAAGGAAGAGAGAATTAGAGAGAGAAACTGATAGATGAAAACTGAAAAATAAAACTGATGCCTTTACAAATGAGACGAGGGCTCCTTATATAGACAGAGAGGAGCACAAAATGACAAAATTGCTTTCGGTGCCTGGGACCCACTTCACTTTCGGCGCCGGGCCCACCAAAGATGCTTTGAGACAGATACGTCTGGATACCGTAAATACGTAACCTTATACGAATATATACTTATACCAGTATGCTTACATTGGCAAGTATGCATATTAGGGAATTCCTGGTTATGAGCCAAGTACCCCTAACCACATTACCAAACCAAGCGGCTACTAGCTCGGTTCTTATTCATTTGAACATTGGAACCAAATTGTTATTCTGGTATAATATTCATTAGGTTATAGATTTACAATAAGCCAAAAATATCTTCGTTCTCGCCAGCAAGGGAAGGTGGCTTGGAAGACGAAGATGAAGAAGATGCCTTGGATCCAGCAGTTGAATTTCTGGAGACCATTAATTCTTTCATGATCGTGAAGAATTCTTCCTCGGACTTAGCGGCTGCAAGCTGAGGAATAGCAAATGATTTTTGTGCCAAAAATTCTGAATGAGCTTGGATTTGTTCAACAGGCAGATCAATTTTGCCTTTAGATCTAAGCCAAGTTCTGACAGCGGCTTCATTGCATTTATTGAAAGCTTGGAATTTATTCCACCATTTAATCTTAAAAATTCTTATGAGATCAATGGTTGCATTTTGATTCGTTTGATATGAAAAGTGCCAGGTTAAAGTCCATGGTACAAAAAAGATTGTACTAAAGACTAGGAGAGGAGAATGCCTTTTCTGTAAAGGAGAAGGGTCATATTTTTCTTTAAAAAGAATAAATGCTTGGTTAACTTGGTCAGGTAGGATTTCGGTAGAAGACCCAAAAAATCCCCACCAATGGTTAAACCAGTTTGGAAGTTTGGAAATGGCTTTTCTGGTATCAAACATGATTAACCAGGTATGCGATCCTTTTGAGTTTTGGACCATTAATGCATTGTACCAGGCTTGTTGATAATCCCAGTAAGAAAAAGTTTTGCTGGTTGTTATGCGGTTGGTAAAAGAGGCTGGAAAAGATTTCAAGTCAGAAGGACTTGTACCCCAATCTTGAGGATGGATGATCTTCAAGATTTTGAATTGGGAATATGCTGGTTCACCTGAATCACCATGAGATGTATGCTTTATTTCCACAGATTCTGTGACTTTTAGGATGGTTAAATAAAAATCAATGGGCTTTGAATAATCCCAAGGTTTGAAATTCCATCCATGAGGAAAAAGTTTTGATACAGCCACTGAGGGATTTTTATCATAAAAGCCATCCTCAATGGAAGTAATATACTGAAAATTCTTTTTGGTAAAATAATCAGATTTAGGCTGGGTAGCCGTATTCTGAGAAACAACATTTGCAGAAATACTTTTAGAAGAAGAAGGAAAAGTTATAAAATTTTCTTTAAAAATTTCCTTTGCTTCTTTTAAGGATACTGGTCCAAAAGGACTGGAAACAGTTAATGCTTTTGAAGGTTGAGCAATTTCTTTTCCCTTCGAAGCAGGATGCTTTTGTAAATTCGTTTGAGGAAGAGTTTGTGCTGAAGAAGAAGACGAGGGTTTTTCGAAAACTCGTTTTGCTTCAGCAATAGAGTCAAAATAATTTTTAAATGCATTTTCAAGAGATTGAGAGGCCTTGGTAAGGGCCAAAGTATGCGGATCATGCTGAGTTTGTTTGACAGAACTGGAGCTGTCTTTGCTTTCAATGCTTTCTCCCTGGGCATCCTGAAACATAGTTGTCCAGGCTTTTACCTTTTCTAATGCGGTAAGCTTTGCTTGATCCTTGGAGGATCCTTCGCCCTTTTTCTTTTTAGGGGGCATGATCCTGCAAAAATTCACGGGTTAGGAAATCAGGAATAGAATTCTGATCTCCCCTAATAAATTCTATGTCAAAATCAAATATGCTTAATAAAGCTTGCCACCTAGCAAAGATTTGCTTGGAAGCAATATTCTGAACATCTTTTTGTAAAACTTCTTTTGCAGATTTACAATCAATTCTTAATAAAAATTTTTGATTAAGTAAATCGCTTTGAAATTTTGAAATACATTTTACAATGGAAAGAATTTCCTTTTTAATGGTAGAATAATTCTTTTCAGTATCATTCCAGTGTCCGGAAGTAAACTGGACAATACGTTCCTGCTTATCTTGTACCTGCTTCAAAATACCTCCATAACCAAAATCAGAAGCATCAGTCTCAACGATTTTAGGTAATAAGGGATTAGCAATATACAAGCAAGGAATATTACTAACATACTTTTTTATTTCTTGTACTATTCTAGTATGCTCTTCAGACCATGTAGGCGGATTCTTTTTTAATCTAGCATGCAAGGGTTTTGCCATCCTATTGATATTAGGGCAAAAATCTAATACATAATTCAAGCTTCCTAAAAATCTTTGAAGTTGTTGTTTTTCCAGAATTTGATCTGGAAATTTAGATGCAAATTCTAAAGATCGCTCAATAGGAGTGATCGTTCCTTGGGTAATATAATGGCCAAGAAACCTTATTCTGGTTTGAAACAATGACATCTTGCTTTTGGAGACAACTAAGCCATTTTTCTTAGCTGTAAGAAAGAATGACTTTAAATGCTTAAAATGCTGTTCAATAGATTCTGAAAATATAAGCACATCATCAATATAGGCAATGCAAAATGCCGAATATGGATTGAAAATATCATTCATAATGCGTTGAAATTCTGATGGAGCATTCTTTAAGCCAAAAGGCATAACATTCCATTCATATTGACCAAATGGAACAGTGAATGCAGTCTTATACCTATGTTTCGGATCAATCTGGATTTGCCAAAACCCAGATTTAAGGTCAAATTTTGAAAATATATATGCAGAATGTAATCTTTGTAACAGGTCTTTCTTATTAGGTATTGGGTACCTAATCCATCGAAGAACCTGATTCAAAGGCTTATAATTAATGACTAATCGGGGAACTCCACGTTCAATCTCAGATGCTTTAATCACATAAAATGCTGCACAACTCCAAGGGGACCTAGATTGGGCAATTAAACCTTTGTCTAAGAGATCCTGGATTTCTTTTCTACAATGCTGCTCAAGATCAGAATTCATTTGGATTGGCCTAGCTTTAGTCGGAATATCCCTTTCATCAAAACTAGGTTCATAAGGTAAATCTACCATATGCTGTTTCCTATTCCAAAAGGCATTAGGAATATCTGCGCAAATTTCATTTTCAACATGCTTTTGAAAATCTAAAATTCTTTTCTGAGTAAATTCATTTTTCAAATGTGCAGAAATTCTTTGAAAATTAATGTTATGCTTTAAATGCATGATTTCAAATTCTTTAGTTTTAATCAGATTGTGAATCTGATTATCAAAAATGGAATTTGCTTTTAATAAATTGAGATTTCTGGTTTTAGGTTTTTCAATAAAAGGGAAAATAACATTTTCAGCTTTTACTTTGAAAATAATACCAGAATTTGATACAGAAAATGGAGTAATGAGGGTAATAAATGGCGTTCCTAAGATAACACTATGATTGATGTTATCAACAAGAACAAATGCAGTTTTAATACGGGTTTTTTCATTTAACACATATGCTTCAGTCTTACTGCTAATATTCATTTTCGAGTTATTAGCGGCAGACAGTTTTTCTTTGGTTTTTTCCCAAAATCTTTTAGGAACCAAATCAGGTTTTATGCAATTTAAATCAGCACCGGTATCAAATAATGCTATGGTACTGAGTTGAAAATCATCAGGAAAATGTAAAACAATGCTAATCAAATACTTTCTTAAAGTAATTTCTTTCAAAACATATAAAAAATCTTCAGGTGCGCATTCTAGGTTATCTAACTTAGATTCCTCTAGGTTAGTGCCACCTTCATCCTCGCTTCCTGAATTATCTAACTGGTTGCTAAGTAATGCTTGGATTATAGCTGAATCCTTTTCCTGTTTTTCTTTGACCTGTTTGAGTTCAAGCTTAACAGTCTTGATCTCAGTTTGCAGATCAGAAAGGGATAAGGGAGTATTCTTTCCCTTAGCCTTTTGCTTTTCTAAAATACTGGTCAAGTTATAGGTGTTAGTACTAAGTTTAGGAAGACTAACAGGCTTGACTTCAGGTTTGCTTGCTAGGGTTTTCATTAATCTATCGAGGTAATCCTTTTGTAGTTGAGGATCAGAGATATGCTTAATGACATCTAACAAAGGTTCTTGGTCTTTTGTCAGAACATTTATGCTTCTATTATCGTCATCAGAAGATGATGATGATGTTGATGAATCGGTTGCTAATTCATCAACTTGAAATGCATTATCTTCATCAGTTCCTGAATCAGGATCTGATTCTGAAGAGTAGATGAGAATAGCCTCAAGTTTACTTAAGACTTCATCATCTAATCCTAGTTCATGCAGTTTTTTGCTAAAGCGGCAATACTTTGCAGTATGCCCTTTCCTATTACACTTATAACAGGTAACATGCTTTAAATTTCCAAAGGGTTTTACCCCTTCTGGGTTTTCATGTTTTTTAAAACCAGACTTATGCTTATGCTTAGGAAAATTCCTTTTGTATGCAGGAAAATCTTTTAAACGGTTTTTCTTTTGAAATTCCTTTTTATAAAAATGTTTTTTATGGGATCTTTTAGACTCCTTATGGCATGAACCATTACAATCAGGCTTGTCCGTGGAAACATCAAATTGTTTACAGAACGAACCTAATTCTTGCCTAGTCCGTTTCATTTCCCATTTCAAATGCCTTTGAAGTTTCAAATCCTGGCAAATCTTTAGTCCTTCCTTCTGGATAAGACTAATAAGTTCACCATATGTTAATGTTGAGTAAGGGATTGGAACCCCTAAAGTTTCCTTAATTCTGTTTCTTACCTTTTCACCTAACAAGGTAGGTAAACCTGCAAGAAACTTTTCTTTCCAGAAAGGCTGGTTGGAATCTTCCCTCAACATAACACGAGATAAAAATGTATTTTTATAATACTGAAAATCACTGAGTTTTTTGCATCTTAAATTTGATAAAAGCTCAGCGTTTTTATCCTTTAAATGCGAAGAATCACCCAAAAAATGCAAAGAAATGGTTAAAATTAATGTAGATACAGAATCCTGAATAGGTTGACCTTCGTCATCCAGAATGGGTTCTGCGTCTTCATCAATCTTAACAGCATTTAATATGCTAAGACGTTCAGTTTCAGTAAGATGGTAGTCCCACCATCCTTTTAACTGTCCTGCAAAGCCTGCAGTAAGAAGTTCTGCAATGGCTCTATCCTGAACGTTGGTCTGTATTCTATATGCATTGGCAGCCATGGTCATTTGTTGCAAAAAATTCAAAATCTGATATTCAGACAATCCATCTAGATTCCACTCATAGACAGAAGATGCATTAAACCTAGACTGGCTACTTGATGCTTGATTGCCTACGTCCAAATGACTAGCAATAGGAACAATAGGCCAATTAATTCTATTGATCTGAGGAATAGGTTCAATCCTTTCCTCACAGATATTCTGGGATTCTGAAGGAGAATCCTCATCTAATGCGTTTATCTCTGGTCTTAGCCGGGACTGAGGTGTCTCTGGAGCAATTAAGTTAGAAGTTGAGGCCTCTATCTTGCTTAATTGGTCCTGAATAGCCTTGGCGAATTCCATTTTATTATTCTGAAATTCCTTTTGGCTATCCCTAGAAATTTGAGATGGCTTAAAAATAGGATTCTTAAGCCTTTCCTGCTTCTGTTCTATTTTTACAACAGAAGGCTTAAGGGTTTTCTCAATTCTAGTTAATTGTTTGCCTAAGGTATGCAGATGCGTGTTTGTGAAATTATTTTGTTCAATAACAGATGCAAAGTTCTTATGCACATCTTCGGTCACATACTTGTATGCAGATGCATTAACAGATGAATTTCCTGAGACTGGAATTTTTATTCCTCTCAGAGGGGGATGATCAGACTCAATCTTTGAGCCATCAGACAAATTCCAAGTACTAACCTTTTCTTGGCTAGAGACTGGATTGATGCACTTGAATGGATATGCAATGTTATTCTGTGATGCATAAAGTTCAAACCAATCGAAAAACATGATATGGACTTTATGCTGCAAAACAAAATCATAATACTTTTAAGCAAGTTTCCTTGAATTTGGCTACAACGATCAATAAAGAGGCTCTGATACCAGGAGAGACTACAACGATCGTACGGGCGTAATGAAATATAATGCAGAGAGCTTGATGCCAAATTCAAAAATGATTGTGCATATACAACAACTTAAAAGACAGAAATATATAAATTCAGAAAAGAAATAATATGCTCAGACAAATAGAAACTTTAATTATACGTTGTGAGGTCAGGCGGTAGTCCGCCACATACCAAACATATAATTAAAATGAATGCGAGAATAAATTCTTTAATAGAAATTCATAAATTAAATACTGAAAATAAAATCCTTAATCATATGTAGTTGAATTCAGGCGGTATTCCGCTACAACTTACAACCACATATGATTAAGTTAGTAAGAAGATGAAGAAACAATGCTTACTTATTATTGCTTTGAATCCGTTTACAACTTGTGGAATGCTTTGAATCCAGAAAATAATTACAAGTAGAGAGAAGGAAGAGAGAATTAGAGAGAGAAACTGATAGATGAAAACTGAAAAATAAAACTGATGCCTTTACAAATGAGACGAGGGCTCCTTATATAGACAGAGAGGAGCACAAAATGACAAAATTGCTTTCGGTGCCTGGGACCCACTTCACTTTCGGCGCCGGGCCCACCAAAGATGCTTTGAGACAGATACGTCTGGATACCGTAAATACGTAACCTTATACGAATATATACTTATACCAGTATGCTTACATTGGCAAGTATGCATATTAGGGAATTCCTGGTTATGAGCCAAGTACCCCTAACCACATTACCAAACCAAGCGGCTACTAGCTCGGTTCTTATTCATTTGAACATTGGAACCAAATTGTTATTCTGGTATAATATTCATTAGGTTATAGATTTACAATAAGCCAAAAATATCTTCGTTCTCGCCAGCAAGGGAAGGTGGCTTGGAAGACGAAGATGAAGAAGATGCCTTGGATCCAGCAGTTGAATTTCTGGAGACCATTAATTCTTTCATGATCGTGAAGAATTCTTCCTCGGACTTAGCGGCTGCAAGCTGAGGAATAGCAAATGATTTTTGTGCCAAAAATTCTGAATGAGCTTGGATTTGTTCAACAGGCAGATCAATTTTGCCTTTAGATCTAAGCCAAGTTCTGACAGCGGCTTCATTGCATTTATTGAAAGCTTGGAATTTATTCCACCATTTAATCTTAAAAATTCTTATGAGATCAATGGTTGCATTTTGATTCGTTTGATATGAAAAGTGCCAGGTTAAAGTCCATGGTACAAAAAAGATTGTACTAAAGACTAGGAGAGGAGAATGCCTTTTCTGTAAAGGAGAAGGGTCATATTTTTCTTTAAAAAGAATAAATGCTTGGTTAACTTGGTCAGGTAGGATTTCGGTAGAAGACCCAAAAAATCCCCACCAATGGTTAAACCAGTTTGGAAGTTTGGAAATGGCTTTTCTGGTATCAAACATGATTAACCAGGTATGCGATCCTTTTGAGTTTTGGACCATTAATGCATTGTACCAGGCTTGTTGATAATCCCAGTAAGAAAAAGTTTTGCTGGTTGTTATGCGGTTGGTAAAAGAGGCTGGAAAAGATTTCAAGTCAGAAGGACTTGTACCCCAATCTTGAGGATGGATGATCTTCAAGATTTTGAATTGGGAATATGCTGGTTCACCTGAATCACCATGAGATGTATGCTTTATTTCCACAGATTCTGTGACTTTTAGGATGGTTAAATAAAAATCAATGGGCTTTGAATAATCCCAAGGTTTGAAATTCCATCCATGAGGAAAAAGTTTTGATACAGCCACTGAGGGATTTTTATCATAAAAGCCATCCTCAATGGAAGTAATATACTGAAAATTCTTTTTGGTAAAATATTCAGATTTAGGCTGGGTAGCCGTATTCTGAGAAACAACATTTGCAGAAATACTTTTAGAAGAAGAAGGAAAAGTTATAAAATTTTCTTTAAAAATTTCCTTTGCTTCTTTTAAGGATACTGGTCCAAAAGGACTGGAAACAGTTAATGCTTTTGAAGGTTGAGCAATTTCTTTTCCCTTCGAAGCAGGATGCTTTTGTAAATTCGTTTGAGGAAGAGTTTGTGCTGAAGAAGAAGACGAGGGTTTTTCGAAAACTCGTTTTGCTTCAGCAATAGAGTCAAAATAATTTTTAAATGCATTTTCAAGAGATTGAGAGGCCTTGGTAAGGGCCAAAGTATGCGGATCATGCTGAGTTTGTTTGACAGAACTGGAGCTGTCTTTGCTTTCAATGCTTTCTCCCTGGGCATCCTGAAACATAGTTGTCCAGGCTTTTACCTTTTCTAATGCGGTAAGCTTTGCTTGATCCTTGGAGGATCCTTCGCCCTTTTTCTTTTTAGGGGGCATGATCCTGCAAAAATTCACGGGTTAGGAAATCAGGAATAGAATTCTGATCTCCCCTAATAAATTCTATGTCAAAATCAAATATGCTTAATAAAGCTTGCCACCTAGCAAAGATTTGCTTGGAAGCAATATTCTGAACATCTTTTTGTAAAACTTCTTTTGCAGATTTACAATCAATTCTTAATAAAAATTTTTGATTAAGTAAATCGCTTTGAAATTTTGAAATACATTTTACAATGGAAAGAATTTCCTTTTTAATGGTAGAATAATTCTTTTCAGTATCATTCGAGTGTCCGGAAGTAAACTGGACAATACGTTCCTGCTTATCTTGTACCTGCTTCAAAATACCTCCATAACCAAAATCAGAAGCATCAGTCTCAACGATTTTAGGTAATAAGGGATTAGCAATATACAAGCAAGGAATATTACTAACATACTTTTTTATTTCTTGTACTATTCTAGTATGCTCTTCAGACCATGTAGGCGGATTCTTTTTTAATCTAGCATGCAAGGGTTTTGCCATCCTATTGATATTAGGGCAAAAATCTAATACATAATTCAAGCTTCCTAAAAATCTTTGAAGCTGTTGTTTTTCCAGAATTTGATCTGGAAATTTAGATGCAAATTCTAAAGATCGCTCAATAGGAGTGATCGTTCCTTGGGTAATATAATGGCCAAGAAACCTTATTCTGGTTTGAAACAATGACATCTTGCTTTTGGAGGCAACTAAGCCATTTTTCTTAGCTGTAAGAAAGAATGACTTTAAATGCTTAAAATGTTGTTCAATAGATTCTGAAAATATAAGCACATCATCAATATAGACAATGCAAAATGCCGAATATGGATTGAAAATATCATTCATAATGCGTTGAAATTCTGATGGAGCATTCTTTAAGCCAAAAGGCATAACATTCCATTCATATTGACCAAATGGAACAGTGAATGCAGTCTTATACCTATGTTTCGGATCAATCTGGATTTGCCAAAACCCAGATTTAAGGTCAAATTTTGAAAATATATATGCAGAATGTAATCTTTGTAACAGGTCTTTCTTATTAGGTATTGGGTACCTAATCCATCGAAGAACCTGATTCAAAGGCTTATAATTAATGACTAATCGGGGAACTCCACGTTCAATCTCAGATGCTTTAATCACATAAAATGCTGCACAACTCCAAGGGGACCTAGATTGGGCAATTAAACCTTTGTCTAAGAGATCCTGGATTTCTTTTCTACAATGCTGCTCAAGATCAGAATTCATTTGGATTGGCCTAGCTTTAGTCGGAATATCCCTTTCATCAAAACTAGGTTCATAAGGTAAATCTACCATATGCTGTTTCCTATTCCAAAAGGCATTAGGAATATCTGCGCAAATTTCATTTTCAACATGCTTTTGAAAATCTAAAATTCTTTTCTGAGTAAATTCATTTTTCAAATGTGCAGAAATTCTTTGAAAATTAATGTTATGCTTTAAATGCATGATTTCAAATTCTTTAGTTTTAATCAGATTGTGAATCTGATTATCAAAAATGGAATTTGCTTTTAATAAATTGAGATTTCTGGTTTTAGGTTTTTCAATAAAAGGGAAAATAACATTTTCAGCTTTTACTTTGAAAATAATACCAGAATTTGATACAGAAAATGGAGTAATGAGGGTAATAAATGGCGTTCCTAAGATAACACTATGATTGATGTTATCAACAAGAACAAATGCAGTTTTAATACGGGTTTTTTCATTTAACACATATGCTTCAGTCTTACTGCTAATATTCATTTTCGAGTTATTAGCGGCAGACAGTTTTTCTTTGGTTTTTTCCCAAAATCTTTTAGGAACCAAATCAGGTTTTATGCAATTTAAATCAGCACCGGTATCAAATAATGCTATGGTACTGAGTTGAAAATCATCAGGAAAATGTAAAACAATGCTAATCAAATACTTTCTTAAAGTAATTTCTTTCAAAACATATAAAAAATCTTCAGGTGCGCATTCTAGGTTATCTAACTTAGATTCCTCTAGGTTAGTGCCACCTTCATCCTCGCTTCCTGAATTATCTAACTGGTTGCTAAGTAATGCTTGGATTATAGCTGAATCCTTTTCCTGTTTTTCTTTGACCTGTTTGAGTTCAAGCTTAACAGTCTTGATCTCAGTTTGCAGATCAGAAAGGGATAAGGGAGTATTCTTTCCCTTAGCCTTTTGCTTTTCTAAAATACTGGTCAAGTTATAGGTGTTAGTACTAAGTTTAGGAAGACTAACAGGCTTGACTTCAGGTTTGCTTGCTAGGGTTTTCATTAATCTATCGAGGTAATCCTTTTGTAGTTGAGGATCAGAGATATGCTTAATGACATCTAACAAAGGTTCTTGGTCTTTTGTCAGAACATTTATGCTTCTATTATCGTCATCAGAAGATGATGATGATGTTGATGAATCGGTTGCTAATTCATCAACTTGAAATGCATTATCTTCATCAGTTCCTGAATCAGGTTCTGATTCTGAAGAGTAGATGAGAATAGCCTCAAGTTTACTTAAGACTTCATCATCTAATCCTAGTTCATGCAGTTTTTTGCTAAAGCGGCAATACTTTGCAGTATGCCCTTTCCTATTACACTTATAACAGGTAACATGCTTTAAATTTCCAAAGGGTTTTACCCCTTCTGGGTTTTCATGTTTTTTAAAACCAGACTTATGCTTATGCTTAGGAAAATTCCTTTTGTATGCAGGAAAATCTTTTAAACGGTTTTTCTTTTGAAATTCCTTTTTATAAAAATGTTTTTTATGGGATCTTTTAGACTCCTTATGGCATGAACCATTACAATCAGGCTTGTCCGTGGAAACATCAAATTGTTTACAGAACGAACCTAATTCTTGCCTAGTCCGTTTCATTTCCCATTTCAAATGCCTTTGAAGTTTCAAATCCTGGCAAATCTTTAGTCCTTCCTTCTGGATAAGACTAATAAGTTCACCATATGTTAATGTTGAGTAAGGGATTGGAACCCCTAAAGTTTCCTTAATTCTGTTTCTTACCTTTTCACCTAACAAGGTAGGTAAACCTGCAAGAAACTTTTCTTTCCAGAAAGGCTGGTTGGAATCTTCCCTCAACATAACACGAGATAAAAATGTATTTTTATAATACTGAAAATCACTGAGTTTTTTGCATCTTAAATTTGATAAAAGCTCAGCGTTTTTATCCTTTAAATGCGAAGAATCACCCAAAAAATGCAAAGAAATGGTTAAAATTAATGTAGATACAGAATCCTGAATAGGTTGACCTTCGTCATCCAGAATGGGTTCTGCGTCTTCATCAATCTTAACAGCATTTAATATGCTAAGACGTTCAGTTTCAGTAAGATGGTAGTCCCACCATCCTTTTAACTGTCCTGCAAAGCCTGCAGTAAGAAGTTCTGCAATGGCTCTATCCTGAACGTTGGTCTGTATTCTATATGCATTGGCAGCCATGGTCATTTGTTGCAAAAAATTCAAAATCTGATATTCAGACAATCCATCTAGATTCCACTCATAGACAGAAGATGCATTAAACCTAGACTGGCTACTTGATGCTTGATTGCCTACGTCCAAATGACTAGCAATAGGAACAATAGGCCAATTAATTCTATTGATCTGAGGAATAGGTTCAATCCTTTCCTCACAGATATTCTGGGATTCTGAAGGAGAATCCTCATCTAATGCGTTTATCTCTGGTCTTAGCCGGGACTGAGGTGTCTCTGGAGCAATTAAGTTAGAAGTTGAGGCCTCTATCTTGCTTAATTGGTCCTGAATAGCCTTGGCGAATTCCATTTTATTATTCTGAAATTCCTTTTGGCTATCCCTAGAAATTTGAGATGGCTTAAAAATAGGATTCTTAAGCCTTTCCTGCTTCTGTTCTATTTTTACAACAGAAGGCTTAAGGGTTTTCTCAATTCTAGTTAATTGTTTGCCTAAGGTATGCAGATGCGTGTTTGTGAAATTATTTTGTTCAATAACAGATGCAAAGTTCTTATGCACATCTTCGGTCACATACTTGTATGCAGATGCATTAACAGATGAATTTCCTGAGACTGGAATTTTTATTCCTCTCAGAGGGGGATGATCAGACTCAATCTTTGAGCCATCAGACAAATTCCAAGTACTAACCTTTTCTTGGCTAGAGACTGGATTGATGCACTTGAATGGATATGCAATGTTATTCTGTGATGCATAAAGTTCAAACCAATCGAAAAACATGATATGGATTTTATGCTGCAAAACAAAATCATAATACTTTTCTTGAATTTCTTTTCTTTGGTTCAGGAAATTCTTAAAGAACCAAAGTTTTTTCTTTTCATTATGAGGAGCGTAAAAATCTTTATGCAAAAGGGTTTTGTCTAAAACAAATTCTTTTTCTAACACATTGATAACATTCTCAGTAACTGAAGAAAAAGTAGGCGAGGTTGGTTCAGATTTTTGAACACTTACTTCTCCTAATTCTTCTTTAGTGTAAACTGCTCTGGGAACATTATCAGCGTAGAGAACACTAGTTAGATGCGTATTAGGGATGTCAGAGGTAGAGTGCCTGTGAGGCATGCTTACAGGGATTCTTCTTCTGTGAAACAAATGGCAAGAATCCTTGTCTTCATCCTCAACATTCTTATGTTCAATCTTTCCTAATTGTGATACTCTACCCAAATCCATGGTATCGCTATTGGAAGAGTCATCAGAAAACCTTGTACTTACCGATTTTCTGTCAAAGGTTAGAGTGACTTTTCCACTAGGATACTGGTTAATTTCTCTGACATTCGTATTAGGCATTATTCTAATTGGTGGTTCAACTGCACATGCTTTTTCCAATACCCATTCTTCAGGAAGAGTTACATCTTCCCATTTAATGAATTTTGGAACAATAGCATTTGCCTTGGACATATCTGTTTGCAAAACCAAAGTTTCTCCTTTATGACATGAAAACTTGTGTTTTGAGTCAAATGCAGATGTCATGGCTTTGTAAT
This sequence comes from Euphorbia tirucalli, assembly GCA_039660915.1. Lineage (NCBI taxonomy): Eukaryota > Viridiplantae > Streptophyta > Magnoliopsida > Malpighiales > Euphorbiaceae > Euphorbia > Euphorbia tirucalli. The sequence continues at coordinate 52,988,741 of CM077639.1, read as the reverse complement.
GAACTCTGAAGATCAATGCAATGGGAATAGATCCCTTTTTCATGCGATAATTATGTGTTTGAATTTGTAAAACAAGAGAATCCAAAATGTTTTTATCATTCAAAGAAATGGTTAAATTAGGGTAACATGAGAATGATATGGGACCTGCACACAGACTAGACTCAACCGTGCCTAGGATGCCTTCCTCATACACTTCCATTCTATTATCCCTAACAACACACAATATGCTTGTGTTCAGGCCTTCCTTGGTCAAGGGCTTGATCCCTATTTGAACAAGGCCAATATGAATATACTTAAAATTCTTTTGTCTATGCTTGTCTAAAGAGTGCTGTGACAAAAGATTAATGCTTTCATAAGAGTTTGTGAGAGGAATATCCCTCTCTTCAGTCTTAATGTTCAAATTTGTTTTGAACAACTTATCTCTTATGCTGAGTTCATATATTTCATGCTTCTTAACATGAGGTATATGCCAATCACTAATGCATTTGGTAAAATCTTCAACAGTAATTTCATTACTACTGTTGATCCTTATATTCTCTAATGATGTAGATGCAGAAGATGCAGAGTATGTTCTAGGTAGAAGTGTGTGATCCATCATTAAAATGCAAATCAAAACAAACACATACTAATATTGACTACGGAACCCAGTCACTGCCTCTTCTTCCCTATCCGTCGGTACTTTTGGGCAAACAAGGGTCTAAATGACTCACCAATATAAGTATATGCAGGAATGATATGCACAGTAAATCTGGACAATGGATGAATGTGAACAGTGATGATGATGAATGAACAGTACTCTCACCCCTTCTGGCTCTGATACCAGGAGAGACTACAACGATCGTACGGGCGTAATGAAATATAATGCAGAGAGCTTGATGCCAAATTCAAAAATGATTGTGCATATACAACAACTTAAAAGACAGAAATATATAAATTCAGAAAAGAAATAATATGCTCAGACAAATAGAAACTTTAATTATACGTTGTGAGGTCAGGCGGTAGTCCGCCACATACCAAACATATAATTAAAATGAATGCGAGAATAAATTCTTTAATATAAATTCATAAATTAAATACTGAAAATAAAATCCTTAATCATATGTAGTTGAATTCAGGCGGTATTCCGCTACAACTTACAACCACATATGATTAAGTTAGTAAGAAGATGAAGAAACAATGCTTACTTATTATTGCTTTGAATCCGTTTACAACTTGTGGAATGCTTTGAATCCAGAAAATAATTACAAGTAGAGAGAAGGAAGAGAGAATTAGAGAGAGAAACTGATAGATGAAAACTGAAAAATAAAACTGATTGTATGTATATATATATATATATACTGATTGTATGCATACCTTTAAATCTTAAACACATCCATATCATACTCTTATCAGCTAATCATGTACGTAACTATCTATCCTCTCCATACAAAAAATTTTCTCCTCTGCTGCAATCATACTTCTATCAATATAGATTTCAACATAAACAGCTTATTCAAACCATATACTAAGATCACATCAGATCAAATGTATATGATATAATTTCTAAAATCCTATCATAGCTGTCACAAGACATAAAACAGTTTTCTCATATGCATATCTATATATCTCATTTGCACAGACCTTTCACACATTCTTATTTTACTATCACAAAAACCAGAAATAGTTATCACAAAATAGTTATCATATATTTTACTATCACAGAAACCAAAAATGGTTATCACAAAACAATTACCATAATTGTCATACATATCGAATATTTATCACACAAATATTTCATAATTATCATATTTCTCATATTTTCTCCCCCTTTGACATCATAAAAAAGGAATAGAGCATAAATAGAGAAAGAGCAAATAAAAAAAAATATAAGCATTAATGTGATAAATATAAAGTATTCACTACCATATTTTGAGCTAGAGATCAAAATATAACAAAATATTTGCAAAAATAGCAAATAAGCTATATAAACCTGTTTTAAAGCATATTAATACTAAACAAATGTACTTAAATTAAATTTAAACCTAACAGTACTTAACAAACACTTAAATAATAAGAGTACTTTAAGAAGCTTCTTCAAAAAAGATGTAGAGAGAATTTCCTTACTGCATCCATAATGCCTTCACTTGGTAGTAGATCTCTACATCAAAAAGCAATGGATGTCAAACTGATCATTGTGTTCCTGCTTTGTTACAAAGTAGATCTGTAAAATCGTGAAGTGCACAGCTTTAACCTGACTAGCCAGATGTCTGATCTCTCCATTCACTTTGGTTAAGGCTTCCTCCTGGTACTATGTGTTTTCCATAATTTTTTTCTGCATCTCCAAGATCTACACATGCATCTGCTTCAGCTCTACTATGACTTGTTGAAAAGTTTTTGAATTCATGAAGGCTTGAACAATCTTCAATACTTCAGCAGTGATCTTTAGGGATGATTCCAGGGTAAAGGCAGTAGTTCTTAAGTTCTCATGGATGGAAGTAGTATTGGTTTGTGAAAAGTCAGATGGAAACTCAGGTGAGGGTTTAGATGGCATGTGATGTGTTTGGTCATTTGGTATGGACTGGTTGGTGATGGAAGTTCTATCCTTAAAGGTTGTGGCTGGTAAGGGGAGTGAGTTGAAGTCATTTTTATAAGGTTTGGATGAAAGCAGTAGAATGGAGTATGCTCAATAGTCCTGGTGTAGAAGGCTAGTGAGTTGATGATTCCTTCAAAGATTTTATCAATGAAATGGTTTCCTCCGTGGCTTCTAAAGGATTGAGAGGCAACTGACTGAGATGAAGATGGAGCAGTACTAGAAGAGGCCATATTAATGAATGACATAGGAGGAAGGTTGGCTTCAACTTCTTCAGTAGATATAAAGCAGGGTTGAGGAATGTTGTACAGTTCATCCAAGGTATAGAAGATGTCATGTCAACAATGGGTGGCTCTTTTGTATAATCTCTCTCCCTACTAATCTCAATGAGAGCTTCTTATGTCATCTTCTTTATACTCCTAAGTTGTTTAGGAGTTTCATCCTTTTCAAAGTCTTCATTGAAGATGTCATTCGGATTTTGACTTGTGCCAGAGAACTTGTTCTTTCCACTGTTCTCACTTTCTTCTGTTCTGAACTCAAACACAAAATGGGTGTTTTCTTCTTCTTCGGCTAGGATATTTTGATTTTCATTTTCTTCAAAGGTAAAATTGTAGCTTGCATCCCTTGATGGCTCAGGTACATAGTCTTCTTCTTCTTTTTCTTCTTCAGTATCAGGGATTCATTCAATTTTAACTTCCTAATTCTGTTCAACTCTGTCTTCTTCATTCTTTTTAAATTCATTTTCAGATTGCTCATAACTTATTGGCTCTGTGGATAACTTAATCTTATACTTGTTTTGTTTGATGGTAAGTTCGATATTGGCTTATTTTAGAATGGATTTGTTTTTTACAGTGGTGGGCAAATGCTCCTTGGTACATATACAATAGTGGTGGAAGAACTTAGTAAGGAGCATTCCATAAGGCAAAGCTGAGGTGCATTTAATATTGGTTAAGAAATTAATCATCATCTAGGGAAGATTAATTTTCTTGTGATTGATTAAGTGCCACACAAAGCACATGTTAAAACCATCCATTATGGCTAGACTGGAGGTTTGGGGTAAGAAAAATGTAGAATTTAGAATCTGTAGTGTTCTAAATATTTCATCCAAATATCCTGAATCAAGTATTGACCTTGGGACCTTGTGGTTGATTAGAATATTGAATAACTGCCTAGCAAAGTCCTCAAAATTGTACTCTCTAAACACAGACAATTTAGCATATCTATTTATCTTTGCACTAGTCCTAGGGATATTAAAATTTCTACAAACACTTTCTCATTAAAAGCACACACCTTTCCTCCTACATTTACCTCAAAGTTCAGTATGCCATAAAATTTAGATACCAACAACAGATAAAATGGTTCATTTATCTGCATGAACTCATCCCATCCCTGATACCTAAACCACCTAGCAAAGGGGAAGTCTTCCCTTTCCAATGTAGGACTAGTCTATCCTCCTATAGTTTATTTTCCTTCTAGTGAAACCATCAGGGTATCAGAGTCTACCTCTTTTTAGTATGAACACAGTAGTTGGAAAAGATGGCTGGTATGTTTTTCTGGTTCTTCTTCTTGGATGAGAGGCTGTCAGCTTCTTTGCCCTAATCCTTAGCATGAATTTGCTTGAAGTTGTTTGATCAGAATGCTCTTCTCTTGGTTGCTTTCAAGAGGTTCCACTCTCCATGGTTGGTGCTGGCTTTTCCTTCAGAGCAGATGCTTTCAACTTTCTTACTGCGGTCTTCTTTGTTTTATCCATATTGTTTTTATAACTTGATTGGTTCCTTCTTTGTAGAATAGAAGGATTAAGATTTGGTGTAGGTGAGGAAGGATTTGATTTTCAGAAATCTTTGAGAGAGGAAGGCTATGGAGGTACATCTCTTGTCTTTTTGCTTCCTTTCCTTCTACTACAGTTCAAAAATTCTAACAGTTGATGATTTTAAAACCGATAAAGAAATGCTACATTTTAGTCTCCTTGTTTGTAACTGTCAATTGATTTTTGAGAGCCAATTTTGAATTTTTATTCAATACATGTGATTTTGGGCTTCACGGAAATAAGGCCCATATCAAGTCTTCATTTTATTTTTAAAGCCCAGAAAAAATTGGCTTTGATAATTCTTAGCCCAAAAGACATTAATGAGTTAGATCACCTGAGTTTGAATTTTAAAATAATTGGATAAATGACCCAATTAAATTAAAAAAAAATAATAGGTAAATGATCTATTAGTTTCAATAATGAATAGAAGACTCATTATTCTTTATTTTTGGAAATTAATAAGGGAATGACTTATTAATTTGATCAAGAGTACATAATTAACCCAAAGATGTGAAGTATGGATTAATTCGCAAGAAAATTCATATTTATGCATATTTTAAAGTCTTACCTAAATACTTTAAAATTGTATTAGGTATAGATGCATAAATATGAGACTTATTTATCTTCAATAGGATTACACATTCCTATTTCTCTCCTTAAATGATTGAACTTTTCTTTATTAAGAGGATTTGTAAAAATAACTGCTATTTGTCTTTCAGCAGGAACAAACTCCAATTAGATATCTCCTTTCCGAACATGATCTATGATAAAGTGTTGTTTGATATCTATATGCTTTGTCTTTGAATGCCGAATTGGATTCTTTGTTAGGTAATTGCATTGGTATTATTACATCTTCTAGGAATGTGATCATACTTTAACCCATAATCTTCTAGATGTTGCTTCATCCATAGTATCTATGCAACACAATGGCTTACAAACACATATTTAGCTTCAGTTGTTGATGTTGCTACTGATGTTTGTTTCTTGCTTGACCATAAGACTAATGCTTGTCCTAAAAATTGACAAGTACCGGACGTACTTTTTCTTTCCAATTTGCATCCGGCATAGTCAACATCATTGTAACCGATGAGATCAAAATCTCTGCACTTTGGATACGTTATACCAATTTCTAGAGTACCATTTAAGTATCCAAATATTCTTTTTATTGCACTTAAATTTGACTCCTTGGGGTTAGCTTGAAATCTTGCACACAAACAGACACTAAATTGAATATCTGGTCTATTATAGTAAAGTATAGTAGAGACCCAATCATACCTCGATATAATTTGGTATCTACACTTTTACCTCTTTTATCACTGTCTAGTGAAATTGTAGTATTCATTGGTGTCTTCATTAGTTTGGAACTTTCCATTTGACACTTCTTAATGACCTCTTTGGTATACTTTGTTTGACAAATGAATGATCTTTTCTTTCCTTGTTTAATTTGTAAACCAAGAAAGAAGGTTAATTCACCTATCATTGACATCTCAAATTCTTTGCTCATTTCTTGTGAAATTTCCTTGCACAACAACTCATTAGTAGAACTAAATATAATATCATCTATGTAAATTTGCACAAGTAATATATGGTTCTTAATATGCTTAATAAATAGAGTTGTGTCAACTTTACCTTAAGTAAAACCTTTACTAAGTAAGAAAGCACTTAACCTTTCATACCAAGCTCTTGGAGCTTGTGTTATTCCATAGAGGGCTTTGGTTAGTTTGTAGACATTTTCAGGATGATGACAGTTTTCAAATCCATGTGGCTGCCTTACATAGACTTCTTCAATAATGTATCCATTTAGAAATGCACTTTTTACATCCATTTGGAGTTTGAAATCTTCATAGCATGCAAAAGCACATAGCATTCTTGGCTTCTAATCTTGCCACTGGAGGAAATGTCTCATGATAGTCTATCCCTTTTTGCTAGTTGTACCCTTGTACAACTACTTTTGCTTTATTTCTGACAACTTTTCTAGATTCATTTAGCTTGTTTTTGAAAACTCATTTAGTTCCAATGATTGTTTAATCTTTTAGTTTTGGAACAAGTTTCCATACATTATTCCTTTTAAATTGATCAAGCTCTTCTTGTATAGCAATCATCCAACTCTCTTCATTTTCTACTTCCTTGAAGTTTTTGGGTTCCATTTCTGAAACAAATGCAATATTATTGAAGTATTCTTTCAATTGGCCTCTAGTCATTACTTTCTCTGATGGATTGTCAATAATATTGTCTTTTGAATGATATTTGTGATATTTGAAATCCTTTGGTAGATCATAATGTTAATTCTCTTGAGTTTGCAACTATTGTATATTGTATTCATCCTGATCAACATTATTATCTATTTTCTGGAAAGTATCATCTGTGTTATTCTGGTTTTCAACCTATGACTCAATTATATCAAGAGTATCCTCAGATTTTTCTTTATATGGGAGAGGGTCAGTTTCTTCAAAGACTGCATGCATGGACTCATTTATGGTAAGAGTTCTTTTATCAAATACTCTATATGTTTTGCTATGTGATGAATACCCTAAGAAGATACCTTAGTTTGATTTAGAATCAAACTAGCTAAAATATTCTTTATTGTTGAAAAAGAAACATTTACATCCAAATGAGTGAAAATAATTGATATTAGGTTTTTTATTATTCCACAACTTATACTGTGTTTTCTTTAAAATGTGGTCTTATTAAAGCTCTGTTTAGAATACAGCTTGCTATATTCATAGCTTCAGTCCAAAAATATTTTGGCAAATTGTTTTCATTAAGCATGGTTCTAGTCATCTCTTCAAGAGTTTTATTTTTCCTTTCTACAACACCATTTTTTTAAGGGGTTCTTGGTGCTGAGAAATTGTGGGAAATACCATGTTCATTGCCAAACTTTTCAAAGAATTGATTTTCAAATTCTTTTCCATGGTTACAAAGATTTGAAAACTCAACAAAAGCTTCATCTTTTTGGTTTAAAAACAATGTCCATGTATACCTGGAGTAGTCATTTATAATGACAAATGCATATCTCATGCCTCTTAAGCTAGATGACTGTATAGGACCAAGTAAATCTAGATGCAACAGTTATAATGGTCTAAAGATAGACACAAAATATTTAGTTTTAAAAGAACTTCTTGTGTGCTTACCTTTTTAACATGCATCACATGCATGAGTTTTATTAAAATAGATTTTTGGTAAACCTTTCACTAAATCTCTTTTTGACAATTTTGAAATCAAATGATCTATGATGCCACAGCCAACTCTCTTTCTCTTGTGAAATTAAACATTGATCATGTATAAGACTACTTGAATTTAAAAGATAAATATTGCAAATTCTAGGAACAACAAGTAAAGTCTTACCATCTTGTATATCAATAATTTCATATTTCTTTGAGTCAAAAATTACCTTTCGGTTTTTGTCACAGAATTTACTAGCACTCAAGAGATTGTATTTTAATCTATCTACTAGTGATACTTCATCGATGCATGGATTATCACCAATCTTTCCTTTACCAATGATTTGTCCTTCTTTTTTATCTCCAAAATTTCACAATTACTCCCTTTACATGTATTAGAGTGGTGAAGTACTTGCTATCACCTGTCATATGCCTTGAACATTCACTATCAATGTACCAATTTTGTGCTCCAATGGTGTTTTTTAGGCAGATCTGCAATATAAATTAAGTAGCCTTAGGTACCCAAACAAAATTGGCTGCTTCTTTGTTAGAGCTTTTTTATTCTTTTACTTTAGGAATCCATATTGTTTTTCCATAGAAACCTTTTTGAAATCTACATTCACCAATAACATGCCTAGTATGATTGCAATAGGAGTATGTAACTTTATTTTGTTGCTTAGGTGAATATTGATGTAAGTAATTTGTCTTGGTAGCATGGTTTCTATATTTGTAGGAGGAATCATGGTTATATCTTCGGTATGATTAAGCATAACCATGTCTTATTAATGACCTATAGTTAGATGAGTAATTTTTAAAATGTGATATAGGTCTAGAAGAGTTCTTGAAGCATGTCTTTTGTTTGGGATGTACAAAAGATTGTGTGAAATATGAACTCTTTCTTTTGTTATGCACAGAGGACTGTAACAAATGTGAATTCTTCCTTCTGTCGTGTACAAAGGGCTATATTCTTTTGCCATTATTTTTCACAGGGTTTTGTAACCTTTTTGTGGAGGTTTGTACAGAGGACTGTATATGACTAATCCTTTATTTTGCTATTTATACAAGTGGTTGTTGTTGTTTTGTGGATGAAGGTTTTTTCTTTTGTAGAAAGATGTGGTAGATCTTTGGGAGGTTTCAACAGGTATACTTTGATTAGCTTGCTACCCAATCCTTGATCTATCATTTGGTTTTTTTTATGTATCCAAGATCATATTCAGCATGTTTTCTCCGTGTGTGAATTTGTTAAAAGTGGTGTTCAGCTTTTCACACTTTTCTTCCAAACATGAAACTTCATTTACTAATCCAAGATTGGTATCTTCTAAAAACTTTATCTTGTTTCTTAACACAATATTTTCTAAATCTTTTTCCAAACTTTTTCTTTCATGATCCTCGAGTTTAGAATTATTCTCTTGTAAAGTGTCATGAATCTTAAAGTATGCTTGAATAATGTCTTTGTGAGATAATGAGGTTAGTATTACCTCATCTTCAATATCTTCATCTTCTTTTATTTCCTTTGATGAAGATTTTGCATGATCATTTGTCATAAAGGATATTTGGGCCTTGTCTTCATTTTCATCATCATCGGAGGAGGAATCTTCACTATCACTCCAAGTTACTATCATTGCCTTTTTGTCTTTCTTTCTGAATTTACTTTTGAGTTTTGGATTGTCAGCTTTAAAGTGGCTAGGCTTGTTGTATTTGAAGTATGTGTTGGAGGATTATGGATCCTTTTTTTACTTTTTCTGTCTTGTTGTTCTTAAAACTTCTTTTGAATGGTTTCTTATTTTTGATCTTTTTTTCAGAAACTTTCTGACTTTCTTCACAAGCAAGGCTTCTTCCTTATCATCATTAATGTCTTCCTCAGTACTTGATTCAACATCAGATTTTTCATTTTTAGAATTTATAACTTGAAGTGCAATGGATCTTTTCTTTTCAACATGCTTATGATCACTGGTGGATTTTATCTTCAATTCATAGGTAAGTAATGACCCAATGAATTCATCATATGAATATGATGATAAATCCTTCAATTCTTCTATTGCTGTGAGCTTTGAATCCCATGTTGATGGCATTGTTCTGATGAGTTTTTTGATTAACTCTTTATTTGTATAGTTTTTACCGAGATTCTTTAATTTGTTCATAATGAGAGTGAATCTTGTGTTTATATCTAATATGGACTCTTTAGGCTCTAGTTTGAGCAACTCATATTCTATAATGTAAAGATTGATCTTTCCATCTTTAACTTGCTTAGTTCCTTCATGAGTCATCTCGAGTTTGTCTCATATCTCTTTAGCTATCGTGCAACCTGAAACACGATTGAATTCATTAATATCTAAAGCACATTGCAATGAATTAATAGCTTTAGAATTTAGAGCTCCTTTATTCCAATTAGCACTGTCATATTCACTTTCATCTTTTATGATTGTTATTCCATCAACAATCTTAGTTGGAATATTAGGTCCTTCCTCAATAATTCTCCAGACTTGAATATTAGTAGATTGTAAAAATATCCTCATTCTATTTTTTCAGAAACTATAATTGTCTCCATGAAATAGAGGAGGTTTGTTGTGTTGGTGTGCCCTAGTTCTTAGGGCATTAGATTCTTGTATTTTGTATTATACATTCAGACTCTTTGTATAAATACATCATTTGTGCCACATTAATAAATGTATTTAATCTATTCCATTTATATCTTGTGTTATAACATAAATAGAGTATCCATTGATTGATAATCATAAAACATATCCCAAGTCTATTCTAATCGTGGGAACGAATAGAATCACAGACTTGTATATTTGATGACTATATGGTAGTTTTTAATTAGCCATAGTACTTGTAAAGTTAGTCATGAATATAGGTACATGTCTTTGACATGAGACTGGATCGATCCGCACAAGAAAGCCACATGGTTGTCACGTCATAGGTCTTTCTGGAGTAGGTCTCTTTTGTCCCCAGACCAGATTTCATTATAGTATCAATGTGGAATCTGGTTCACTTTGACATAAGCCTAACAGGTCTGTAAAACGATGCTAAATATAGGTATGATTGGGTGGACAGGTGAACATGTTGATACTGATAATGAAGTGATGGAATTGCCACTCGGGTAACACCGAGATGATATCACTGGCCACTTGATGAGTAGGACTAATAAGTGTATGGCCATACCCAAAGAAGTTAGTTGCTTATTTGATTAATCAGTCAACTCAAGATATTGAAATATAATAAACAGCAGAAGAGGATGTCGGATACCATGCCTCTTGTTTATTCCTATCGATGTCATTTGACAAAGGACACTATGAGATTACTATGGGGTGAGTATCTTCTAAAGACTGCTGTATCTCTATCTTAATTGGGGGCTGTAATAGTTTGCTAGAACCCACTTACAGTCTGTGGGTCTTGGGCCTACTACCAACATAAAAACAGACCCATAGGATCATGCACATAGATCAACTGAGTCAGAACTTATAAAAATTGTACATGTAATGTACATTGGGAGGAATGCATTAATTAATTAGTTGACATTCGGTGTCAAGTATCAACATTGGGTTGATTTAATTTAATTAATAAGTTTACATAATGTAATTAATTAATCAATTAATCGAATTACATAAAGTAGACAATTACTTAAATTATTTTCCTAAGAAGGAAAATTAAATACATGTATTGTATTTTCTTAAGTGTGATTTAATTTTATTTAAGGGTAATTAAATTAGACAAATGGAATTAAATTACACAGTATAAACCTTTTGCTGTAAGGTTTATTTATGTAATCCAAACCTAATAGGCTTAGGTTTAATTAACCTAAATAGAATCCTAATTATAGAAGGACTATATAAGACACACTTAAGTGGAAAAAAATCAACCCTAAACCCTAAAATATATAGGTGAATTTTGGCCAGCTTTAGTCGGAAATTTTAGCACTTATTCTTCCATTCCTTCGCTCTTCGGCTAGCACCGGTTCCCGCTCGATAGTTGATCGTGCATCAAATTTTGGAGATCAATTAAAGAATTGATTCTACAGTAGTCTCTAGAAGAGACAAATCTAGTGAGTTTAATCTCTCTTGATTCAAATTTGTTTTGATTCTAATCAATGGTAATCAGACACGATAGGTGGATTCTAGGAAATTTTAATCAGTGTAATTTCGCTACGCCCTATTATGTTTCCAATGACGAATCCCAACATATTGATAGAATGACCTTCAGATATAAAAGCATTTTGACTTCTAGAAGTACTAGCCATTTTGGATCATTCTAAGGATGTTAGTCCTTTTTAGGCAAGAACTAGGCTCTGATATCAATTTTTAGCCCCAAAATAGGCTAGAGACACACTAGAGGGGGGGGGGGGGGGGGGGGGCGTCAATAGTGTGTATCATTGAATAAAAAAAATCTTTTACTTAACTTTTTCAGTAAAAAAATAGTTTTGCCCAATAATACGAGTTTTACTTAGAATGCGGAATTAATTACACTGTAAAACTCGTGAATATAATTTCTTTGATCGGTTTAAACAATATCTATAAATAGGACTAATGCTATTAATTTAAATGCTTCGAATGTAAATAGCAATAAGTAAAGAGTGTAGGGATAAAAATATTTGAGACACAGCGATTTATATAGGTTCAACCCAACCGACCTACTCCTGTCCCAAGCACACCGCTTGAGATTTTCCACTAAGGATTCCTTTACAGGTAGGAACCAAGCCTATGATTTCTTTACGTGCAGAAATTAAACCTAATGTTACGTTTTACGAGTTCAAGTAACAAACTCAATACTTTTCCCCGCAAAGTATCAGAACCTCTACTGAGACTTTTTACAAGCTTAAGTGTCAAACTTATAGGTATTATTTCATAGCTCAACAACAACTAGTCTGGTGCTTTTTCCAAGATCAAACACCAATCTTTTACAACTGTTGTTTTTAAGCTTAACAACCAAACTTTCACCACACTTTTCAAGCTCAAGTGTGAAAACTTTACATTTATTTTGTTGAAATCACCACAACAAAGCTCCCCCTCACATAAACACTATTGTGTGAATTAAAATTCCCTTTTGAAATGAATAAATTTGGTTGTATGAGAATTAAAGAAGACTTTGATTCTTTGAATATCTCTTTGAAAGCTTGTTGGAAAAGACTTTTCCATGTATGCTTGTACATGTGATTTTGATATTTGTCTTCTCCACTTGTGAATGATGAATTTGCTCTCTATTTATAGGTGAAAGAGCAAATATAGTTGTTACTCACAAGTATTAGTAATGGAGCTTTTTGTACAAATTTGTCCAAGACTCTTCAAGCCTCTGAATCTACTGTTTTATATTACCATAGCCTTCTTGTAAGTTTATAATGCAATGTATAGCCTTCTATAGCAACAATTTAAGTTTTCTTCAGTCTTCTGTATGTGGCCGTTATACAGTGTAAAGCCTTTTGTAGGTGACCATTATACTTTGTACAACCTTCTGTAGGTGACCGTTATACAATGCATAGCCTCATGTAGGTGACCGTTATACAATGCATAGCCTCCTGTAAGTGACCGTTATACCATATATAGCCTTTTGTAAGTGACCATTATACTCTGTATGGCCTTTTGTAGGTGACCGTTATACTCTGTATAGCCTCATATAGGTGTATAACCTTTTGATTGTATGAGCCTTTTTTTTTATTAATATCCTCTTGTAAATCATAGTAGTCTTTTTCTTTGTCTTCAAGATTTATTGTATGTCTTCATCTTCAATAATATGATACTATTTGTAACTTGAATAAAATTATTGTTTAATCTTAATTGCTTGAGTATATATTATTCTTTTCTCTTCTTTCTTCATTTTGGCTTTGATAAAAGACATTATAATAAGATATCTTTATGTAATCTTAATTTAAAATTATTTACTTAATTAATCTTAATTTAATTACTTGAGATTATTTTATTATAATCATCTTCTTTTTCTTTAATATTGTAATCATCACAACTTGATTCAACAATATACATTTAATTGATTTAAAACAGGGAGAAACACTTTATGAAATAATATTAAATGACATAAAAAAAATGTAAAATAGTCTATGAATTATCCAATAAACCAACTTCATTGAATATTACTTGTGATTTTCCCACACTTCTATTAGCATTGGTCTCATTATGGATGATTGTTTTCTTTTAACACAATCTTGTACTTGTATTTGATTCAATTTCATTAGGAGGTCTTTAAATGAAGTACCATATCCTTGCAAATAAGACTCCTAATTCTAATTCTGTTTGTTAGCCAAATGAAAGAAATCTCTTAACACTTTTTTAGTTTTGTGACATTGCAAAACCAAATTCCCCCACTTTATCCCTTTAAAATAATTAAGAAAACAAATCCACATGGATATGCATTTTTGCAATTTAAGGAATGTGGTTTCAAATATATATATATATATATAATGAACGAAATCTGACACATATTTACAAGGTAAATTTTTCAACATATATTACTACCTTCAATGAGTTATATTAAAAAATATAATTCAATTAAATTAAGGTTTGTTTTATTCTGTTATTATTGTTTGATATTTGTTGTTGCTATTTACTGTTGGTGAACAACTGCTTTTTACCTCTGAAAGAGCTAATAATTGTTATTTGATAGTCATAACGAAACACTCAAAATGTGCTATTTGAAGCAAGAAAAGTAGAAAAAAATTGTTTGGAGAAAACCAAACACCAACTAAATTCATTTCTTCTCTTCTATTTTTTGTTCTTCATTTCTACTCGTGATATTCATTGGTTTAGTCGACAATATAATATTATTATTATTTATACATCTTATCAATTATATGGGTTAGTATTAATAATTCATACCATTAGTGAGATCCTCATAATCCATAGTAATATTTTTCATGTAATAATAGAACAATTAGCATTAGGCTAAAATGCATGGGTTGTAAGTGAGGGCTAGCGAAGAAAAGCATATATTAACAAATAAAACCATTAATTGGACTTGTTTGTATCAATTGTAATAGCACCAAATAATTGCCGTGAAAAGCACCAAAAGCAACCAGTGGATTACTAGAATGTAAATCCTAGTAACGCATTGTATACGAAAAAATTGATAAGATATTCTTTTCTAATTATCATACTATTATAAATTTATTAAATATATATAGCTAATAATTAATAAATTATATATGAGAAAATGCAAAGAAATTAAGATGATAAACAAGCTAAACCAAAACCCATTTGACTAAAATCTTGAAGGATGAGATCAAGTTTTAGTAGTGAACCTAGCAATCCAAAAGCAAATTTGGATCAACTTTCCTCATTTGCAATTTTACTGAGCAAAGTATCAAGTTGTCACCAAAATTGTATAAATTTATGAAATAAATAAAAAAAATTTCAAGGAAAGAATTTAACATGGAATGATTGGTTTACTGCTTGTCATCAACTGTCAATTGCTAAATTGAAGAAAATAATAGTACATAGTCCAAACTTAGACAAAAATTTTCTCAAATACCTTATAGTCGTTCATTATCATTATTTGATCAGAATTTAGGTTTGTCGATTTTGGATGGCTAAAATAATAAAAAGCGGCATTCAAAGAATGTAGAACGTAAAGTGAGACATTGAGTATTTGGGTTTCAATAATTTTGAATTTGCAGTTTTTTTTCACTAATTTTTGGAACTTCCGAGATATTAATTTATTGTTACAAATGTTATTGGAGACATAAAAGTTGTAAGTGCCCGTTTGAGGATTCCTTAACATTAAAAATTATTGTATAATAATTTCAAAATTCTAAAAAAATTAGATAAATGGGATTTGAGATATGAGAGAGAATATTTTAAACTTTTTTTTTTTTTTTTTTTTTGTAAGATTTCTTTTAATAGTATAATAAATATGATATATTAATGTTTAAGGAATTACCAACTTGTGAATAATCGATTTCAGAAAAATAAAGAAAAATAATAATTTAAAATATGTACATGTAAAATTTAAAATAGGGAAAAGTTAAAAAAAAAACATGGTTCACCGGTTTACAGATCGAGAGCTACGTAAAAGTATATACGTTTTAATCTTTAAATAAAACTTATTAAATATATAATTATTTGGACAAGAGTAAAAGATGAAAATACCCTCGAGAAAAATACAACAAGACAAAAATATCCTCAAAGTTAATGGAATAAGGGATGGAAGTCTTTTAATTGTAAATAGTCGAAACCATGTATTATGTTTTCATAAAGTTTTGAAACATATCCTCTAATCTGTAAATCAATTAAATTACAGGTTTTTTTTTATACTTTTCCCTTTAAAATATTTTACTTATTTATTTTTTTCTTTGATAATTCATATTTTTTATAAGAGTGCAATATACAAATTAAGAAAACTTGAATTTTAGTTTTGTAAGGTTAAAAAATAAATTTCTCTATTAAATTTTAGTTTTTATTAGTTCATAAATTATTTCTTAATTATAATATATAAAAATTCTTAAAAACTCAAGAAAATAAATAAATATGAATGGAGGGATTTGAGATAGGTAAAATAAACTACTTTTGAAAATATATTAATAAATAAGTCTAAAGACTGTAACTTAAAATGATGAAGTAAATCAATTAATAATATAAAGTGCAAGATTCAATTTTATTAAAGGAAAACTACGTATAGAAATTGTAAACTATAAATCGAGAAATAAGCAACAAAAACTTATTTAATTTATTTTTCATTAAAACCGAGAAGAAAAGATATAAAATGAAAAAGAAATTATATTATTATATAACTTTTTTTTTATTATTTTTTGAAAATTATGAAATGGTATATACAATTAAAAATTTAATCATTATTCTTACTAAATAAAAACTACTATCAATAAATTATTTCTATTATGCCTTTTAGTTTTTAAAAATAAAAATAATATAAAAAATTAATAGGCTTTACACATAAAAGATAAATTAATATTATATGATTTTATGGTTATTATAATCAATTAATTTACTAGATTATTACATAAAATCCTTCTATTTCACAGTATATTTTTTCAATAGAATTTCATTAATTTTGGAATTCGCAATATTTATTATGTTACAAGTAAAACTTTGGAGGTAAAAATAAAAAATTTACTTAATTTTTACTACTTAATGAAAAAAAAAAGACCAAACAAAGAGACGAAGAGAACCTATATAAAAGTCTTCAAATTAATACTTTGATTTTTTTTTTTTTTTCTCAAATCAAGTTCATCCACGCCATATCCAATCTCCATAAAAGAAACAAATATGAAAAGACAAACCAAATATAAAAACACATTATTATTTACAATTATAACTGTAAAAAAATAATTTAATTTTTCTACATAATTCGTTAAAGAACAGAAAGTAAAAAAGACCAAACAAAGAGAGATGAAGAGAAGACAAATATTCTTTAACTTCTCTAAATCTCACAAATAATTTATATTTCTCATTATTTTTTCTTAAATCCAGCTACTTATCACCAACATCCTTAATCTCCATAAAAATGTACCTATAAATTGGTGTTGCCTACTAAATGGATACTAGCAAGTGTACTAGGTCGCCTGTAATACTTCAGTAAGACCAAGTATCGTTTCCTCAGGGATTAAGGGTAAACAATCTTAAATTTTTTCGCAAATAGGTAGATCTGATCTCTTTCAATAATTTAATAAAAGAAATAATGCACAATCAACTAAAACTAAAAACATAAAATAAACAGTCATCAAATAATCAAGATTGCTTAAAACAGAATAAAAAGATAACAATAATAAAGATGCACAGGCTGGTCTAGTAGGGTTAAGCAAGTTCAGTAGCTTTCTCTTCCTATAAGGAAGTTAAGAATGTAGATCTAAGGTATCTTACCCCTCAACTCACCAAGCTTAGATCTCTCCCTCACTTAGATTCTATGATACTATTCCTACTTAGATCTCTCCCTCATAGAGTTCATTTCATGCATTAAAGTTTAGTCAAGTATTTTATCAAGTAAGATAAAAACCCTTAGCATGTACCTAATCTCCTCTCGGTCTCATAGTGCACATGTTTTAGTGATAAGTCCCTGTTCATAAATCTCCTCTCGATCTCATTATAAACACTAACATTGAGGTGCCCAAACTCATGAGAAAATACAACGCACCACTAAACAATCATCACAACATTTTATTTATAGTAAAAAGAAGAGAGAAAGACTACTTACTACTGCCAGCCTAAGCTAACTCAAGCCTGCTTAAAGGCTACTCACTCCTCATAATATATGACAACAAGCAGTCTTCTCAAACAGAAAATAGAAGAAAATAATACTAACTAAATTAATACTAAAATAGAAATTACAAAGAGTTTGGTGGAGAATTTATCCCTATCTTCCTAAAACTATTAATTGCTATCAAACAAAACAAGAACCAAAGTATTTATAGCCCTTGGAAAGATCTAGAGAACAAAAAGTGAACAACTAAACAATAATAATTTCAAAAACATAATATCCACACATGTTCTTTCAATATCAACCACAAGTTAAAAAGGCAGGGTCAAAGCTGTAAATTCCAGTTTAGAAATATCTCCTCTCTCTCAATTAGGCTCTTTGCACGGCCCATCCAAAAGGTTCATTGCTCAGTGATCTTCAACATTAAAGCCAGCCTTTTTTATCTAATTTTATCCAGTAGCCTTCATCAGCTACTAAGCAACCTAAAAACAAGCTTTTTAGCAATAATTCTTTCATTTTAATTCCAAATAAAGCCAAATTAATTCTATTATGCTCTAAAATACTTGGTCTATTTCTCACTTATCAAAGATCCCTATGCTTAAACATTGCTTGTCCCCAAGCAATTAAAACTGAAAAGAAAGGAAAAGAAAATTAAAGAACAATTGAAAAAAAATGAAATACAAGAAAAACAAAAAATAATAAAACACTTAAGAAAAACGAAAAATAACAACTAGCAATCACTTTCTCACCCTAAGATAACAATATAATCACATGGAAAATACAAAGATTAAGGAAGCAAGAAATTAGAAACCTACACCAGCAGCCTGATTCAGCTTCAAAAGCAAACTAAGACAAAGAGATTAAACTTCACACTTCAACAACTTAGCAAGCAATCAAACCAAACTGCCTCACCAAAGGATTTCACTCAATTCACTCAAGGCTGATTAAGGTAGGAATTTGAAAATTCCCTCAGCAGCCTAACACAACAACCTTAGACCATAGGCTTAATTATTAGTCTCATCACCACCACTTAAATTAATCATATGCACAATCAAAAGGTCTTTAAAAGGGTTGTAACATAGGCCAGGGTTGGGGTGTGTCAAAAAGGATAGTTTAGGTGAATAAAACTACCAAAGGAATAAATAATAATGAGTAAGTAAGCAGGCAGCCTCAACAATTGCAGAAATACTAAACCCATGCAACCTAAGGACTAGGAATGATGAATCAAGAAAGCACAAGGATTTCAAGCAATCTCAGAATAAAGATTTAGCTTTGGAAGCACATCAAGCAATCATAGAGATTTCATGGTCATAAAGAGATATTGAGCAATTAAGGTTTTTTTAGAAGAAAATAATGTTGTTTAAATTTGTGTGCACAACCTTAGAGAAATGAAGATCATAAATTCTATGTAAGTAATCAAAGCAAACAATCCAGGACAATGATCAGCAAAAGAACAACAACTTGCTTGATTTAAATAATTCAGCAGCCTTGCAAATAGGATAATAACTTTTAGAGATGGGTTGCTTTTGAATTTGAAAACTTTTATTTAATAGATTACAAGATACAACTTCTGAAGGATAGAAATTCTTTGAAGATAGCTTGAGAAAATTAAGTGACACAAGCTTAGCAAACCACAACTGATCAGCAAATTGCTTAACAAAATTGAAAACTTCAAATTTCTTTGGTAATTCTTGGATGATTTGGGTCAACATAGTGTGAAAAAGGTTAAGGAAATTTAACATATGTGGGTTAAAAACAAAAGCAGGCTTAGGCTCAAAGGGGGTTTAACTAAAGTGTAAAAAAATTACAAAAATAAGGTGGCTTTTTGGTTTGAAAAGGGTTAAAACCTAATGCCTTAATGATCTTGATAAGCACTAACCAAATCAAGTTCAAACTAAGGTTAAACTGTGCAAACCCACTCAGAAAGGAAATTGAGCAAACAATATTAATTCAAAGGTAAATTTTAAGATTTGAAAATGAAAATCAATTTAAGGTTGAATCAAGAAAATTAAGCAGACTCAAATCCTCACAAAAGAAAGGGGTTTAAAATTTGCAGATGGTCTAAAACATGCTAAAAATTTGAAATGCAAATTAAAATTTCGAAGTCCCAGAGTGCTTAATTTACTTCCTCAAAACTGTCTAATGCAAGCCTAACATCAAGCAACCAAACTCTAGGCAATTTTCATAGATTACATGCATTAATAGGCTTAAAAGCTTTTGCTAGCTGCCTCAAAAACAAAAATTCGAGAAATTTTGGACAAATTTTTACAAAGACAACTTTTCAAAAACAAACACACTTTAAACATAGAACATAATCTTTTACAAAGCGGAACACAAATATAAACAGAACAAGATTACTTAGAATAAAAATTTGTAGAAAATAAACTTACAAAAATAGAATTGAAACACAAGAACTAGCAATAGGTTCAACCAGGCATATCCTTCAATAAGCGAAAAATAATTCCAATCATATTCAGTTTCAACATATAAGCAGTCTCACCCTTATTTCTCATACTTAAAGCTTGCTTTGTCCTCTAAGCAACAACCTAGCAGACAGTCTAACAAATAATGAGGAAAAGAAACTATCTATGAAGCATGGCATGTTATTGAACTTGCAAGAAGCGAAAGTTAGAGATTCATACCAGAGATAGAGAGAGGAGAGTAACAGGATTACTCTTCAACTTGCTTGGAGGACTGTTGATCCTCGTCTTCCATTGGGGTAGGGGTTTCCTTCACTTCTGTTTGTGGGGTGGTGGCATAAACAGCAGCACTGGAGTCTTCCCTCTTGATCACTTGTTCAAAAGAGGTATCAGAGGTTGCTTCTGTTGGAGCAATCTTTCTTTCCAACTCTGCAACATTTTTCTCTAATTCCTTAACCCTGGAGCGATCTTCATGACGCTTGATCCACAGTTTATCAGCAAGCACCACCAACTTCTCAATTGTCATTTTAAAACAGCGCTTATAATGCTCAAGGTTGGCTCTTTCATCAGTAGGAAGACTCTCTGGCTCAGTAAACTTTCTCTTCTTTGCAGTAGGCTCATCATCAATTTGGATCACTTTCTTACTAGCTTTTGCTTCAGCAATGTCCTTTTCCTTTTTCTTTGCATCGCGGTACAACAACCATTTTTTAGAAACTTTCTTATAAACTTGAATTTGGCTTAGGTTGGTGTGAGCGGACGACTTTTTCGATGGAACGTGAGACTCCCTTTCGGAAGGTGCACCTCGATCTGGGGCGAGCCCCTCCCTCGGGTGGGGTTTTTATAAATGGAAAATCGGTTTTGAAAAATAAATGGAATTAATTCTTAAAAGAACTGAGACCTGAGTCTCGATGAATATTGTAGAGTCGCCACCCGACTCAGCTCAACCGGGAAATTTATAATGCAGCTGAACCGGACGAACAGCCGCTCCACTATCCAGAGATTTGGGTCCGGACAAGTCCCTTATTTCTTGTCTAATTAAAATAAATATTGGTCAATGTTCTTAGATGGTATTTCAAATTCTAAAGTCAATTTTATTGAAATAAATAGACATGCAGCGCACATACAAGTTAAAGTAGAATAGCAAATGATTAAATTATTACAACCCGATCGAATAAAAGACAAAAACTCTCACCTCACTTTTACAAGCGCCTAGAATACACGATTTATCTAGAAAAATACAATCGCCTAGGATACACGATTTAATCTATTAAATACATATAAAATAAAAATAAAAAAGCTACAAAACAGAGGGTTAGCACAATATATATAGCACGCCACAAATAGGACTCAAACATGATAGAATGGGAAATTAATGCATTTAGGGGATAACCGGGTTGGCTCGGCTAGCCGGCCCGGTTAGACCTGGAAAATATTTTGAAACGTCCCTCTATTTTTGGTTTTGTGGGAAAATCATTTTGAAAACAATTTTACTGGTTTGTATGCATTTTTTTACATGTGAGGTCGGTCGGTTTTCGGGAGAATTTGGTCTCCGTCGTGGCATTGTTCTAATTGCAATTTTACTGAAAATTGAATTTAGGTCATGAATGCACACAACAAAATTCATTTTGATGATTTTTGGGATTTTCTGAATTTTTAGGGATTTTTGGAAATTTTTGGGGATTAAAACGGAAATCTCTCCTCCATTTTCTACTGCAGAGGTATGGGCCTCTGTAACTGCCCTGACATTACAGTCGTATGACTGTAATTTTTAAATTACAGTCGCACTACTGTAAGGACAGTCGTACGACTCTTCTCTTTTTTTTTTGAGAGCAGTAAAATTTCGGAGCTTACAGCTGCACCTCGCGTGATCAAATTCACCGCCCGATCTTATTCTGGGATAGTTGATATGAATTTGAGAAACACGACTCAAAGCGCTGCAGACACAGGAAATAAAACATGCAAATGAGTTGTTGAAGCTTCACTGAAGTAGTGACATGTTGAGTTGATTGGATGGAATAAGCCGATATCGGGTCTATGTTACCCGAGGCAATGCTGGAGGTTTGAATTGGCTTCCATGATCTAGGATCTTGCTTGAATCGATCTTCAAGAATCTGAAATCTGATTTGGGCGATTTTCAATGATTAAGAATCAGGCTTGAAGAGGTTTCAAGGATTCAAAATCTACAGCTGGCCCTTGTGTGATCAAATACACCACCCGATCTTAGTCTGGGATAGTTGATGTGAATTTGAGAAATGCGACTCAAAGCGCCGCAGACATAGGAAATAAAACATGCAACTGAGTTGCCGAAGCTTCACTGCTGTGGTGACATGTTGAGTTGATTGGATGGAATAAGCCGATATCGGGTCTATGTTACCCGAGGCAATGCTGGAGGTTTAAATTGGCTTCCATGATCTAGGATCTTGCTTGAATCGATCTTCAAGAATCCGAAATCTGACCTGGGTGATTTTCAAGGATTAAGAATCAGGCTTGAAGAGGTTTTAAGGATTTAAAATCTAGCTTGGAGAGGTGCTTGTCAAGGATTGGGAATCATGCTTGAAGAAGTTCAAGGATTTGAAATCTGGCTTGAAGAAGTGTTTATCAAGGATTGGGAATCATGCTTAAAGAAGTTCAAGGATTCGAAATCTAGTTTGGATGAAACAAGGGGTTTGATGTAGAACTAAGCTGATACTGGGTCTAGGTTACCCGAGGCAAATCTGCTGAAATTTTGAGGATTTGAAATTTTGTTGGAATTGAATGAAATAAGAAGGTCAAGGATTTGAAACCATGCTTGAACGTAATGGAGTTCAAGGGTTCGAAATCTAGCTTGAATAAAGAGAAGGGTTCAAGCATTTGCAACCATGCTTGAACGTAATGAAGTTTAAGGGTTTGAAATCTGGCTTGAATGAAGAAAATGGTTCAAGGATCTGCATCCATGCTTGAACGCAATGGAGTTCAAGGGTTTGAAATCTGGCTTGAATAAGGAAAAGAGGTTCAAGGATTTGTAACCATGCTTGAACGTAATAGAGTTCAAGGGTTTGAAATCTGGCTTGAATAAAGAAAGTGGTTCAAGGATTTGCAACCATGCTTGAACGTAATCGAGTTCAAGGGCTTGAAATCTGGCTTGAATGAGGAAAGTGGTTCAAGGATTTGCAACCATGCTTGAACGTAATGGAGTTCAAGGGTTTGAAATCTGGCTTGAATAAAGAAAAGGGGTTCAAGGATTTGCAACCATGCTTGAACGTAATGGACTTCAAAGGTTTGAAATCTGGCTTGAATAAAGAAAGTGGTTTAAGGATTTGCAACCGTGCTTGAACGTAATGGAGTTCAAGGGTTTGAAATCTGGTTTGAATGAAGAAAGTGGTTCAAGGATTTGCAACCATGCTTGAACGTAATGGAGTTCAAGGGTTTGAAATCTAGCTTGAATAAGGAAAAGGGGTTCAAGGATTTGTAACCATGCTTGAACACAATAGAGTTCAAGGGTTTAAAATCTGGCTTGAATAAGGAAAAGGGGTTCAAGGATTTGTAACCATGCTTGAACGCAATAGAGTTCAAGGGTTCAAAATCTGGCTCGAATGAAATAAGGAGGTAGCTTTAGGAAGGATAATTTGATGTTGGCTCGAGGATGAGTATTTATCCCTTGATCGATAATTTTGGAAACAAAAATTTTTGCCCCTTCTTTCAAGGATAAATACGGCTTGATCGTTCTGCCCCTTGGAGACTTGATATGTTGAGATTTGGGTTTGCACTGATGCTTAAGACCCAATAAATGCCCCGGTGTTATGCCATTTCTTGCTTTGAGAGTGATCTTGGTTCGAAATAGTCCGATGATAATGGTGGATACCTGTTCTTGGGTTCGTTGTGATATGTATATGCATGTATGCATGCATGTTTTGAATGCATGTATATGCTTCAATGTGCGCATGTGCAAATGAACTTTAGAAAATGCATTTCACGCCATTTGTTCAATCTTGACATTCCAGGTTCTTTCTGGGGAAGATATGTGTGAGCGGACGACGCGTTTTCGACGGGACGCGGGACTCCCCTTCGGAATGGGGCGCCACGATCTCGGGCGGGCCCCTCCCTCGCGTGGGGTTTTTATAATGGAAATCCGCGTTTTAGAAAATAAATAGAATTAATAAATAAAAGAACCGAGACCTAAGTCTCGATGAATATTGTAGAGTCGCCACCCGGCTCAGCTCAACCGGGAAATTCTTATGTAGCTGAACCGGACGGACGGTCGCTACACTATCCAGAGATTCGGGTCCGGACAAGTCCCTTATTTCGTGTCTAATTAAAATAAATATTGCCAATGTTCTCAAATGGTATTTCAAAATCTAAAGTCCATTTTATTGAATATAAAAGGCATACAGCGCGCATACAAAATATTTAATACAAACATAAAGAAAAGAAATAAATATTAATTGGCTTACAACCAAATCGAATAGAAAAATAAAAACACTCGCCTCACTGATACAATCGCCTATATACACGATAATCTAGAAAAATACAACCGCCTAGGATACACGATTAATTCTATTAAAATACATCAAAAAATAAAAATAAAAGAAATTAAAACCTGCAAAACAGAAGGTTAGCACAATTTATACGGCACGTCACAAGTTGGACTCAAACAGACAGAATTGGGAAATCAAGAATCGGGGGCATGCATTTAGGGGATAACCGGGTTGGCTCGGCTAGCCGGCCCGATTAGACCTGGAAAATATTTTGAAACGTCCCTGTATTTTTGGTTTTGTGGAAAAAATCATTTTGAAAACAATTTTTCCGGTTTACATGCATTTTTCATATGTTAAGTGGGTCGGTTTTCGGGAGAACTGGGTCTCTGTCGTTGAATTGTTCTAAGTGCGAATTTACTGAAAATTGAATCTACGGTCGTGATGCACACAACAAAATTCATTTTGATGATTTTTGGGGTTTTCTAATTTTTTGGGATTTTTACAGATAAAAATCGAAATTCTGATTCTGAAGCAAGGATTACAGTCGTACGACTGTAGTTTACAGTCGTGCGACTGTAATCAATTCAGGGTCAGAATTTCGCCAAAAATCATTTTAAATCAAAAATTGAAGAAAATAAATCTGGAAATTAAGAACAGTCGTACGACTGTATATACAGTCGTACGACTGTTCATGAAAAACAAGAACAGTTGTACGACTGTTCTTAATTCCCAGGAACAGAAATACGAAAAATGCAGCAAAAACACACAAAATTCACTTCAAACACCCAGAAAGCGGGAAAAAGTGTAAGGAAAGGAAGTGACTACCTATTTAGAAGCTGTTCCAAGTCGTTTTGACCCCTGGCGTCGCTCCGATCCCAACAAATTTGCACCTTTTCCTTTGGAATGAAAGTTGAGAGCTTTTTGTCCAAAATCCGAATTGCAAAGGATTCTGATCGTTTTAGTCCGAATTCTTGATTTGGTTTTGTAGTCAAGCAATTAACCTAGGGATTTCTAACACATTTTAACCTTAATTTCCAGAAATTAAAGAAAATAAAAGAGGAAGAAGATGAATTTTTTTGTGGTTTTCTTTCTCTCTCTCTTTTCTTTCTCTCTCTAAAATCTCTTCTCACCAGAAATCTCTCTCCCCCTTATTCTCTCTCCTTTCTTCTTCCTTTTTATCCCCTTTTCCTGCTTGCTTGCTGCCAAACCCGAGCAATTAATGCTCCTTCTTCTTTTTCTTCCATTTCTGCTGCAGAGGTATGGGCCTCTGCAGTCTGCCCGACATTACAGTCGTACGACTGTAATTTTTAAATTACAGTCGTACGACTGTAGCAATAGTCGTACGACTCTCTTTCTTTCTTTTTTTTTTTTTTTTTTTAAGTATGGAAAATTCCGGCGCTTACAGCTGCCCCTCGCGTGATCAAATTCACCACCTGAACTTAGTCTGGGATAGATGATGTGAATTTGAGAAACGCGACTCAAAGCGCCGCAGACACAGGAAAGAACCCTCTATTGAAATAAGCCGATATCAGGTATAGGTCACCTGAGGCGATACTGGGAAGGAAATAAGCCGATACCAGGTTTATATTACCCGAGGCAATGCTGAGGAAGGAATAAGCCGATATCAGGTTTAGGTTACCCGAGGCAATGCTGAGGAAGGAATAAGCCGATATCAGGTTTAGGTTTCCCGAGGCGAAATTGATGAAGAGATTATCCGATATCAGGTCTATGTTACCCGAGGCGAGTTGATGAAGAGATTGGCCGATATCGGGTCTAGGTTACCCGAGGCGAAATTAATGAAGAAATTAGCCTATATCAGGTCTATGTTACCCGAGGCGAGTTGATGAAGAGATTGGCCGATACCAGGTCTATGTTACCCGAGGCGATGCTGGAGATAAGATTAGCCGATACCAGGTCTATGTTACCCGAGGCGGACTTGCTGGGGAAATAGACGAAGCTGATCTGGGCCGATACCGAGTTTACATTACTCGAGGCGGATCTGCTGACTTGCTGAGGATATTGAGCTGGGGATGAATTCCTGCACTTAAAATGGCAAGTCTTCATTCCTTGATCGAGAGATTTTTAAACAAAAATTTTTGCCCCTTCGATCAAGAATGAAGACTAGCCGGGGATAAATAATTGATATATGCAATGTATGGATGCATGTCGATGTATATGTACATGTATGTATTTTCTGTTATTGGATGTTTATGTCCTCTGCTGGGGAGATATGTTGTGCCCCTGGTTGATTTTGCTTTTCTTGGGGCATTGTTTGATGATTATCAACGGAGTGAGGTGACTGCTGGGGAAGTGATCGTAGTACTCCTTGCAGAGATTCCACTGGGGAAGAGTGTGGCGACTCGACTAGGGACACAATTGTGGCGTTCTTTGTGTAGACTGCACCAAGAGGAAACAAGACTGTTTTGCGGGGGAGTAATTGATGGTGTTCTTACGTAGACTCCGCCGGGGAATAGTGTGGGAAACTCTGCTGGAGAGTGATGTAACGAATTCTGCGGGAATGTTGAGGATATTTTGTTGTGTTTTTTTTTTTTTTTTTTTTTTTTTTTTTTTTTTTTAGCTCTAATTTTTGCCTGGGTTGCCCAAATCAGGTTTTCAGCCCAGCGAGCCACTCTAACTTTTGCCTAAGGCGCCTTTTCGGTTTTCACCTTAGCGAGCTTTTCGTATGCCCTAACTTTTGCCTAAACTGCCCAATATGGGTTTTCAGCCTAGCGGGCCGCTCTAATTTTTACCTGAGGCGCCTTTTCGGTTTTCACCTCAGCGAGCCCTTTCTTTTTTTTTTTTTTTTTTTTTTTTAAGATCTGACTAAAATGATGTTGTGACCCTTTATTACTGGTCCGGGAAGATGAACTGGATTTTAGAGGACGATAAAAGATTTTAAGTTGCATGTATTTGATACCTTTTCATTTGTCAAATAATGCGATGATATTGATCAGTTGAATGCAAAGTGCTTTCTTTGGATGCGTGTTTATGCAAGACAACTTTGTTTGTGCATTTGTCATAACCATGCAAATATATTTAACAAACACTCCACTTTATTGATGAAGTCAAAATGAGTACATTTGAAACAAGTTGGTTCCTAAATGATACACATTTCACATTAAGCCGGAATCCGTCATCAGTCGTCCTTTTCAGATTTTCCGACTGGTTATTTTCTCTCGTGTCTTAACTTTTGCCTAGACCGCTCTTTTCGAGTTTTCAGCCTAGCAGACCTTTCCTTTTTTTTTTATAC
Organism: Euphorbia tirucalli; assembly: GCA_039660915.1. NCBI lineage: Eukaryota > Viridiplantae > Streptophyta > Magnoliopsida > Malpighiales > Euphorbiaceae > Euphorbia > Euphorbia tirucalli. The sequence continues at coordinate 52,960,925 of CM077639.1, read as the reverse complement.
ATGATAAAGCTTTAGCCTGTCTTGGTTGATCGGATTGGTGAACTCATTCCCGTCCATGTCCATGATGCTGACAGCGCCTTTTGATAACACCTTCTTCACCACATAGGGTCCTTCCCAGTTAGGTCTGAACTTGCCCCTAACATCAACATTTGAAGGCTTTAGTTGCTTTAGAACCAAATCTCCTGCTTTCAACTGCCGCTTGGAGTACTTCACATTTCGATTATAGGCTCTAGCCATTCTGCGCTGATACATCTGCAAGTGATCTAGTGCTTTTAATCGCCTTTCATCTAATGCTGCCAACTGTTCATACCTGGCTTGAACCCATTCAGTCTCTGGTAATTGAGCTTCCAGGGCAATTCTAAGTGACTTGAGCTCTATCTCCACTGGTAACACTGCTTCCATTCCATATACCAAGGCGTAAGGAGTTTCTCCTGTTGGCGTTCTGACACTGGTTCTGTAACCCCAAAGAGCATAAGGCAGTTTATCAGCCCAATCCCTGTAAGTGGTTACCATTTTTGACAAGATCTTCTTTATTGCCTTGTTAGCTGCTTCTACTGCACCATTAGCCTGTGGTCTATATGGAGAGGACTTATGATGTTCAATTCCATGCTCTGCAAATAGCTCAGCTGTTGCCCCTTGAAACTGTACTCCATTATCAGTTACTATGTGGTGAGGAATCCCGTACCGAGTGAAGATATTTCTCTGGATAAACTTGACCATTTGCTTGGCTGTAACATTAGTGAAAGATTCTGCTTCGACCCATTTGGAGAAATAATCAACTGCCACAACTATGAATCTATGCCCGTTTGATGCAGCTGGATGAATTTCACCAATCATATCTATCCCCCATGCTGAAAACGGCCAAGGAGATGCTAGATTCTGAAGTTCAAGTGGAGGAAGATGACTAATGTCTGCATAGATCTGACATTCATGACATCTACTCACTTTGCTTATACAATCTGCTTGCATTGTCATCCAGAAGTAGCCTTGTCTCATGATTTTCCTAGCCATGGCAAGTCCATTCATATGTGGCCCACAGGATCCTGCATGTACCTGCTGCATCACTTCTTCTGCTTCTTGTTCTGTTAGGCACCTTAAAAGAACTCCATGTGCCGTTCTTTTGTATAGCTTATCCTCGAAGATTCTGAATTGACTAGCCAGTTTTCTCAATGTCAACTTATCAGCAGCACTGGCCCCTTCTGGGTACTTTCCCTCCTTAACATACTGGTAAATGTCAAAGAACCATGGCTTTTCTTCGGCTGATAATTCCATTACTTCATGCACCTCGAAGCAAGGATGCCTGGAAGTGGCTATGACCAGTGGTTGAGCTTGTGTCTCTTCTGGATTTTCCCACATGGAGGACAAAGTAGCTAATGCATCAGCCATCTTATTCTCATCCCTGGGGACATGTCTGAATTCACATCGGCCAAATAAACCTTTTCTGAACTGTAGCAGCTCCAAATAAGGCCGTAAAGCTTCTTCTTTTAGTTCCCACTCACCCTGAGCCTGCCTGATCACTAGTAGTGAATCACCGACAATTAAGACATCATTTGCCCCTAGTGTCAATAAAGTCTCCATTCCAAACAAACATGCTTCATATTCCGCCCCATTGTTGGTCACAGGAAAGATCAGCCTTTTGGACAAAGGAATGACCTCACCATCTGGTGTTGCTATAAGCACTCCAGTTCCTGCGCCTTTTCTATTTACTGCCCCATCGAAGCACATGACCCATCTTTTCACTTCCACCATGGCTAGCTGCTCATCAGGGAATTCCAGGTTCTCTGTGTAATCTGATTCTAGGGGTTGATTTGCCAGAAATTCTGCCACGGCTCGCCCTTTAACGGTTTTCTTCGTGATGTATTCGATGTCGAATTCAGACAAAAGTAACAACCACCTGGACAACTTCCCAACCAATGCTGGTGCTTCATAGAGGTACTTCATTGGATCCACCTTAGCCACAGCTTGTATCTTGTAGGATTGGAAATAGTGGCGCAGCTTTTTGGTCAACCAAATCATCGCCACACATGTCTTCTCCACTAGTGTGTATTTGGTTTCATACTCCAACAGCTTTTTGCTTAGGTAGTAGATGGGATACTCCTTCTTGCCATCTTGCTCTTGTGCAAGCATTGCCCCTATGGATGATTCTTCAACTGCCAAATACAAAATCAGAGGCTTCCCTGGAATTGGGGGACTCAACACTGGTGGCTTTACCAGGTAGGCCTTGATCTTCTCGAAGGCTAGCTGACACTTGTCATTCCACACAACCGGCTGATCTTTCTTTAATAGCTTGAAGATTGGCTCACAAGTGGAAGTTAGCTTGGCTATGAAGCGGCTGACATACTGCAAAGAACCCAGGAATGATCTGACCTCCTTTTCAGACTTTGGAGCTGGCATATCTTGGATGGCTTTAATTTTATCTGGGTCCATTTCTATCCCCCTCTGGCTAACTACATGGCCCAACAGCTTCCCTGATGTGACCCCGAATATGCACTTTTTGGGGTTAAGTCGCAAGTTGTACTCTCCAATGCGTGTTAGAAATCTATCCAGGATAACAGGGTGTTCCTCCCGGGTTGCTGATTTAACAAGCATATCATCGACATACACTTCAACTTCTTTATGGATCATATCATGCAACAGAGTTGTGACAGCCCTCTGATAAGTGGCAGCGGCGTTCTTTAATCCAAAAGGCATCACTCTGTAGCAGAAAGTACCCCATTCTGTGATGAACGATGTTTTCACCTTGTCGATCACATCCATCAGAATCTGGTTATACCCTGAAAAACCATCCATAAAGGAGTACATTGCCGCTTTTGCTGCACTATCAACCAATACGTCAATATGAGGTAGTGGGAAATTGTCCTTAGGGCATGCCTTATTCAAGTCCCTGTAGTCGACACATACTCTGACCCTTCCATCCTTTTTAGGCACGGGGACAACGTTGGCTAGCCATTCTGTATACTCCACCACTTCGAGGAACTTGGCATCTATCTGTTTGGCCACTTCTTCCTTCACCAGTGTAGCCCATTCCGGCCTTAGTCTTCTCAACTTCTGCTTTACCGGTCTGAACTTGGGATCCGTTGGGATTTTGTGCACTGCTATTTCTGTATCTACACCCGGCATGTCTTCATACGACCAGGCGAAAGCTTTAACATGTTTTTGGAGTATTCTTATTAATTCTCTTTCTTCCTCGGATTTTAGCTCGTGTGAAATGAGTACCATTTTAGGGTTTTCATCTGTACTTATATTGATTTCATGCAATGCAGTGTCATGTATGCTAAATATGCTTGATGGTGATTCAAATGCATGCACAGAATTATCAGGATGAACATCACACAAGTAAGCAAACTGGGATTTCATTGCATTGAACTTATCATAAAGTACATCAGTTACATTGAAAATGGAAGAAATAGATACAACAAAATCATTTTCATCCTCCACAGGCGGAGGGCCTTGTTCTTCATCAGCTTCCATCTTCCCTTCCAGAGCATCATCCGGGATTGCAGCTTTCTCGGCCACCTGTGCCTTAGCTTTCTCCATAATCTTGGCGATTTCAACAACCACAGAGTCTAAGTTCACTTTGGCCATCAGTTCTTCGCCAAATCCTTCCTTGGATTTCCCAAAAGCTTTGGTTAATGCAACAGTCAAAGCTCCCGAGATCACTTCTGTAGTTTCGGCATAGGTCTTCTTTTCGTCTTTTTCCTCGGCTGCTTCTATGGTTTCTGCTATCACCTCAGATGATTCTCCTTTCAGAATTTCAGATTCAGCAATTGCTTCTTCCATCATTACAGGGGCTACCGGCTCTTCCTGGCTTTTCTCAAAATCCACAACATCTGCAAAGATCTCAAAGCCAGGGTATTTGACATTTCCAACCAGTACCGGTTCTGCTTGGCCCTGGTAAAGGCCTTCTCCCGCCTTCAGAAATGGCTTCATCATGGGCCTGCCATTTTTGCCTTTTTTCAAATTCTTCTGCTCGGATGACCCCTCTACATAACCAAGGCCGTACTGCTTTGACTTTCCCGAGTCGATCTTGAATTCTTGGCACACCTTGCAGATTAATCCCGAGTCCCATTCCCGGAACAAAGTTCAGCTTGTACAAATATCGGGATAGCCACTCTGGCATGTAGTTCTCATAAAGGACCATAGGGGCATCTGTAGTTTCCTCCTCCTTAATGACAGCAATTTGGAATCCACCAAAAGGAACCACTCCTTCATCCACTGCAGCTACCATCGACTGGGCGTCTGCCTCAACAGTCACAATTCTGTCATTCACAGAGAATTTAATCTTCTGATGCAAAGTGGAAGGAACACCTCCCAAAGGATGGAACCAGGGCCTTCCAAGCAATAGGGAGAATGTGACCGGGATATCGATCACTGTGAAGACAACCATAGACTTAATGGGCCCAACCTCCACTTCTGTTTCGAAGGTCCCTATCACTGTTCTTTTAGAATCATCGTACGCTCGAATGACTGTCGAGGACCTCTTCAACACTTCTTCATTCATGCCTAGAAACGGTAGCATTTTCAGTGGGCAAATATTCAGAGCTGAGCCGTCATCCACCATAACGCACGGCATCACCTTATCCATGATGTTGGCCCTAATGTAAAGAGCCTTGTTGTGAGCCTTTCCTTCTGCTGGTAGGTCTTTTTCAGAGAAAACAATATTAGAAGCTCCAGGATGGACTTTATCTAGTAAACAGCACATAGCCTCTGGTGAAGCTATAGGGGAGACTTCGATTTCCGATAGCTTCTTCACTAAAGCCTCCCTATGCTCTTTTGAGGTCATAAGCAAGTGCCACAAACTGGCTTGTGCAGGAGTCTTCTTCAGTTGGGAAATGACCAAATCCTCTTTCTCGACTCTTTCCGGTGCCGAAGTACTGCCCGACCCATTCATCGGTGCCTTATCTTTCGTCTGATCCGCCGGCTGATATACCCTTCCACTTCGGGTCACATGCTGCACTTCTGAAATCTTCAGCTTCTCAACAGCTGGAAGTTTAACAGCTTCTCTTCTGTCAAATTCTTCGTACTCATCTTCGGAGTCAAGATCATCCAGACTTATGGGCTTGATCTCCTTACACCCCTCCTTTTCCTCACATTCAGGTTTTAATTCGGGTTCCCCTACCGCTACTGCTTGAATCGTAGGGTTTGCTTGCAAAACTTGGGCAAATATAAAGTTATCCGGCAACCCCGACTGAACCATGTTAACCCGCTTCTCGAATGCCGGCAGTGGATTGGTTTTAGTGCAGGGTTTGGCTGGCTCTTGCAGTTTTCCCTCGTCAATGAGCTTCCGGATAGCATCCCTTAGCTTGTAGCAGTTGTTGGTTCGGTGGCCTGTCACCACATGATAAGTGCAGAAGTTGTCCTTATCCGCTTCAGGTGGCTTCTCAAATGGCTTTAAAGATTGCAATAGGCCGCCATTCCTACACTTGGCGAATATCTTTGCTAGAGTAAGAGTCCAAGGCGATATGCCTTGTCCTCCAGGACCTCTGTTCTGGTTGCTTTGTTGCTGATTCACAGTAGCCACTTCGACCTGCTTCACCTCTGATGACTGCCCCTGTTTGCCACTAGAACCTGAACCAGACCCACTGCCAGAACCAACTGTTGTGGTTGATCTATACCCTGAACTATACCCTGTACTTCTTCCCCCTTTCTGACCAGCCGGCTTCTCCTCTTCATCCCTTTCTATCTTCATGGCCATGCTATAGACCTCACTAAGCTCCTTGAAGGAATGGAATTTCATATTGTTCTTGAAGATATCTTTGCTACCATCAATGAGCTTCTGTATAAGCTCGTCTTCATCAGGGCGGTTCTTTAGGAAGATCATCTTGTTCATCCATCTCTGGTAGTATTCATCGAAGGGCTCATTGAATTTCTGCTTCACCCTCTCCAAGTCATACAGCTTCACCTGGATTTTGGTGTTGAAGCTGTAGTATTTGATGAAGGCAGCAGATAGAATTTCCCAATCAGATTGCTCCTCCTCTGACAGTGAGTTATACCATCCCAAAGCACCTCCCTCCAGTGTGGTGGGGAAAAGATTAATCAATTGTTGCTTGGTAGCACCTGCCGTTAGCATAACCCGGGCATATAAATTCACATGGGCCTCCGGCGAGCCCATTCCTTTGTAAGTGGGGACTTTCGGCACTTGGAAGCCGATAGGAAATGTCTCAATGCCCCTACTGATCATGGCATCAACATTCACCCCCTTCTTAGATTCAGCACTGATCCCGACCCCCTTCTTCAACTGGGCCATGACCTCATCCAATTCGGAACACTTTGCCTTCATTTTCTGTTCCATAGCTGCTTCTATCTCCTGAAGCTTTTCAAGACTAGTTGAAGTGTCACCACCATGTTGGGATGACTCAGCTTCTTTTTCCTTCCCGGCTCCACTACCACCGGTCTCACCAGCTTCTCTAACCACTGCCCTCATTTCTTCCTTTAACATGTCGCGGAAATCCTGCGACCTGAAGAAATCTCTTAAAACATCAGCCATGCTCGGCGTCTGTTCTGCCATATTCACTCCTTCCCCAGGCTTAGAATCACTGTCACTCTCGACTACCCTCTGTCTCCTAGCTGCCCTTGAAGCTTGGGATCTTGTCCAAGGTCGCTCCAGTGTGTTCTGCTTGGGATTAGACAGGAGGTGTTAGGGTCGTGAATGAATGACGTGATATGACATGAAAGTTAAGACATTGAACATGCTTGAGATGCATGGAGTGGAATTATGTATGGAATGATGATATGAATGGTTTCTTCTTCTTATTATTTATTTTTTCCGAGGCATTCCGAGAACACCCAATGTTTATGCAAAACTGTCACGTGTGGGCCATCACACGGACAAAACTTCGGCGCCTTTGGGGCACCTAATGAATTCATGAAATGGTAGCGTGTATACCGGCACACGGACGTAGTTTTGACGCTTTGTAGGTCTGCGGGATGATATGAAATGGTCGCATGGGCCGGGCCCACTGACAAGGTCTTAATGCTTTTGAGCATATGGAATGATGTTATGAGAAAGTCGCGTGTAACAGGAACACGGACAAGGATTCGGCATTCGAGGAACGCCTTTCATGATTTGGTGATGTTATGGGCCTATATGTATACTAATCGGGTACTCGGGGAGTACCTTGAATGGTGAATTAATGCCATGAAGTGGTCGGATGTGGACCACAGTGTTATATGATGTCTATGATAGATGGGTGTGATGTCATGAAATGCATCGTGTAAATTATTACACGAAAATGGGTCTAAGGCCGTTGTGGCTCTTATTAAATGAAATGATATTGGTGGAATGGCCAAATGCAATCCGGTGCATTGGCAGAATACCGGTAATTTTGGGTACCCGATATGTTATGAAATGGAATGAGATGGTTATGATAGGCGTCCTTGAAATGCCCCTTAATTTAATTTAAGTGAAATGTAGTGAATGAACATGTCACACAATATGTAAATGGCTGCATAAAAACGTGGGTTAGGATGCACGACATACATAATGATGTTATGTATGCTATGTCAAAAATAAAATGCTAATCACACAAGTTTAATGTTATGGCTGAAAAAGAAACCGTTAGTATGGATGACAAGCGAATGAATTAATGTTTTACACACAAAATAAAATGCAAAATGGCTGCATAAAAATGTGGGTTAGTATCACACAAATATGTTTGTGTATGGTATGTCATATGTATGGAAAATGGTGATTATGGTATGTTATGCATGCGTCGGCGATGTGTCATGGAACGGTGAAGAACACATAGCAAGCAAAACGAATTCTTCCAACCTTATTCCTCCAACGTGGTCGGTCTCAAAAATTTCTAACCGAGTCCTAGGTGGGGTTCACTTCGATCACCAACCGGGGGTGATGAAGGCGCGATTTTATTATTATTGTTCACACAATTATTTTGGTATCCTAAGGGAATCCAACTAAAGGTGTCTATATGGGTTCGGTCCAAGTCGGGTTAACATCAAGGCTCTCATAGCAAGATATACTCCTCACTTCTCCCCACTCAAGGGTCCTAGCGAAGGGGTTCGTACAAAGCTATGAGTGGTGTTTCGTATTCGTGCCCCTAAGACCAGGAGGAACTTAGGCGACACTTCAACGATCCATCGGGCTATAAAAGGATACCTATTCTAATGCAAGAAATGGCTAACTAAGAAATGCAAATAAAATACCAAAAGAGAATCATCCACCTTATTTTAATTAGACACTTTTCAGGGCTTGTCAAAATTCTTTTAAGTTTTTTTTTTAAGAAAACTTTTTTAAGAAGCTCCCCAGCAGAGTCGCCACTGTGAGCGGACGACGCGTTTTCGACGGGACGCGGGACTCCCCTTCGGAATGGGGCGCCACGATCTCGGGCGGGCCCCTCCCTCGCGTGGGGTTTTTATAATGGAAATCTGCGTTTTAGAAAATAAATAGAATTAATAAATAAAAGAACCGAGACCTAAGTCTCGATGAATATTGTAGAGTCGCCACCCGGCTCAGCTCAACCGGGAAATTCTTATGTAGCTGAACCGGACGGACGGTCGCTACACTATCCAGAGATTCGGGTCCGGACAAGTCCCTTATTTCGTGTCTAATTAAAATAAATATTGCCAATGTTCTCAAATGGTATTTCAAAATCTAAAGTCCATTTTATTGAATATAAAAGGCATACAGCGCGCATACAAAATATTTAATACAAACATAAAGAAAAGAAATAAATATTAATTGGCTTACAACCAAATCGAATAGAAAAATAAAAACACTCGCCTCACTGATACAATCGCCTATATACACGATAATCTAGAAAAATACAACCGCCTAGGATACACGATTAATTCTATTAAAATACATCAAAAAATAAAAATAAAAGAAATTAAAACCTGCAAAACAGAAGGTTAGCACAATTTATACGGCACGTCACAAGTTGGACTCAAACAGACAGAATTGGGAAATCAAGAATCGGGGGCATGCATTTAGGGGATAACCGGGTTGGCTCGGCTAGCCGGCCCGATTAGACCTGGAAAATATTTTGAAACGTCCCTGTATTTTTGGTTTTGTGGAAAAAATCATTTTGAAAACAATTTTTCCGGTTTACATGCATTTTTCATATGTTAAGTGGGTCGGTTTTCGGGAGAACTGGGTCTCTGTCGTTGAATTGTTCTAAGTGCGAATTTACTGAAAATTGAATCTACGGTCGTGATGCACACAACAAAATTCATTTTGATGATTTTTGGGGTTTTCTAATTTTTTGGGATTTTTACAGATAAAAATCGAAATTCTGATTCTGAAGCAAGGATTACAGTCGTACGACTGTAGTTTACAGTCGTGCGACTGTAATCAATTCAGGGTCAGAATTTCGCCAAAAATCATTTTAAATCAAAAATTGAAGAAAATAAATCTGGAAATTAAGAACAGTCGTACGACTGTATATACAGTCGTACGACTGTTCATGAAAAACAAGAACAGTCGTACGACTGTTCTTAATTCCCAGGAACAGAAATACGAAAAATGCAGCAAAAACACACAAAATTCACTTCAAACACCCAGAAAGCGGGAAAAAGTGTAAGGAAAGGAAGTGACTACCTATTTAGAAGCTGTTCCAAGTCGTTTTGACCCCTGGCGTCGCTCCGATCCCAACAAATTTGCACCTTTTCCTTTGGAATGAAAGTTGAGAGCTTTTTGTCCAAAATCCGAATTGCAAAGGATTCTGATCGTTTTAGTCCGAATTCTTGATTTGGTTTTGTAGTCAAGCAATTAACCTAGGGATTTCTAACACATTTTAACCTTAATTTCCAGAAATTAAAGAAAATAAAAGAGGAAGAAGATGAATTTTTTTGTGGTTTTCTTTCTCTCTCTCTTTTCTTTCTCTCTCTAAAATCTCTTCTCACCAGAAATCTCTCTCCCCCTTATTCTCTCTCCTTTCTTCTTCCTTTTTATCCCCTTTTCCTGCTTGCTTGCTGCCAAACCCGAGCAATTAATGCTCCTCCTTCTTTTTCTTCCATTTCTGCTGCAGAGGTATGGGCCTCTGCAGTCTGCCCGACATTACAGTCGTACGACTGTAATTTTTAAATTACAGTCGTACGACTGTAGCAATAGTCGTACGACTCTCTTTCTTTTTTTTTTTTTTTTTTTTTTTTTTTTAAGTATGGAAAATTCCGGCGCTTACAATATGTTGCGCGATTGATCGTCTATAGTTGGAGAAGCAAAATTTTAGGTGCAATGTAATTCTTGCAATCCTGCCAGGGATATATGAGGGCTAATGAGGCAGTATGATGATTGTTGGAGAGAAAGTGATGCTGTTCTTGGCAATGATGTCGTTGAGAAATAATGCGGAGGATCTTATTGGGGATTAATGAAATGTTCCTGCTGGGGGAACGACTGAGAGGTTTTGCCTTCTCCGCACCTAAGCTTCATGAATTTGGAAGTGCTCTAAATTTTGCTTGAGCCGCCCAAAATGGGTTTTCAACTCAACGAGCTGCTCTAACTTTTGCCTGCGGTGCCTTTTTGGTTTTCACCTTAGCGAGCTTTTCATGTGCCCTAACTTTTGCCTAAACTGCCCAATATGGGTTTTTCAGCTTAGCGGGCTGCTCTAACTTTTGCCTAAGGTGCCTTTTCGGTTTTCACCTTAGCAAGCTCTTCATATGCCCTAACTTTTGCCTAAACTGCCCAATATGGGTTTTCAGCTTAGCGGGCTGCTCTAATTTTTGCCTCAGGAGCCTTTTCGGTTTTCACCTCAGCGAGCTCTCTTTTTTTTTTTAAATGTCGTGGAATTAGAAGAAGACTTCCAATTCAATACCCCCTCTAATGATGAGATGATTGTGGGAAGTCTTGTAGGACTTGGTTGCTCCCTCGCTGTTGCTGAAGCTCACAAGCGTATAGCCATATATGATGTATGATGTGAATTCAATTTCAAGCGAAACTTGAGATATTTAAATGAATGAAGCAAGACATTCATCCATCCATTCATTTATAATGTTTTAGCATAGTGCACATGATATATGAGATGAAATTAAGGACAAGATGAGTATGGTATCCGTCTCTGCCGAACCCACGACTGCCACCAATTGGTCCTTGCGGATTTTCCTGCCGGTGGTTCTCGCCTCACTGTCCTAACTTTTACATGGATTGCTTCCATGATTTTCAATCCATCGGACTTTTTTTTTTATGGAAACCTAAGCCTGTCCCGATTGAAAGGGGTTGACGACTTGGTCTCTGTCTTTCTCTGTAAGACTGCTTCAATCCTGCAGGTTGATGGGTGTGCCTTTTGATGTGTTTGTTAGCTGCTTGAAATATCCTGCTGGCTTATGGGTGGTATGGAGGCTATGCATGGTGTCTCTCTCCTTTATTCTGGAATGATTGTACTGTTGCCCCAGAACTGCGTTCTATTATTGAGGATGCTATGGTGCGAAACATCATATGATGCAGATGTGCATTCTTATTTTGGAACTTGAAACCATGCTTATCTTGTTTGTGTTGTTGTTTTTTTTTTTTTTTTTGCTACGGAACTTCTGCTTGGCTGGACTTGTCCCTCGGATTCTTTGTAATTCTGCATCTTGCGATCCTTTGTCGATCTCTAGATGTGCTGTCATAGGACTAGGCGAAGGTCTTCCGTGCTTTTAGGCATTTTGCAGTTTTTCTTTCTCTTATCAGTCATGAGGCCTTTCAGGACGGATGTCATTTTGGGATGTTCAACTGTCCTTAGGTTCATTTCACATAATGATGTGTCATGTATGCTAAAGACATTAAATGAATGTTTGTATGCATGTACAGTGTTCCATCCATGAAAATATCACACAAATGATTGAAATCAAAGTACATAACATTAAATGCTTTATAGGCTGCATTGTTCACAAAACAAGATAAAGAACAAAATAGATACATCAAAATAATTAACATCCTCCACATGCGGAGGGTCTTCTTTTGCTGCTGTATCGCCTACTTCGATTGGACTAGTCAAAGCTGGGCAAAGGATTGGTCTGCACACTGGGCTTTAAAGATGGCTCCACGATTTTCCCATCCGCGATTAGTTGACGAATAGCCCTGAGTAGTTGCTTACAGTCATTCATGTGATGCCCCACTGTCACATGATAGGAGCAGAATTTGCCTTTATTCATCTCAGTCGGCTTCTCGAACGGCTTCAGAGAACTTAAGAGGCCACCATTCCTGCATTTCACAAAAATCTTAGCCAACGAAAGGGTCCACGGGGATAGGCCTTGATTTTGCGAATCTCCAGCTTGATCTCCTTGTTGGTGAGACACCACAGCAACTTCAGTTGGCTTATCATCTGGGGATTGGTCACTCTTGTTTATGAAGCCGAAACCGGATCCACTGCTTGATCCGATGGCAGTGGTCGATTGATACCCTAGACCGTGCTTGAAGCTTCTACTACCTTTTTGACTGGCCGCTTTTTCTTCTTCGTCCCTCTCAACCTTCATGGCCATGCTGTAGACCTCGCTGAGTTCATTGAGAGCATGGAATTTCATGTTGTCTTTGTAGACATCCCTGCTGCCTTCAATCAGTTTTTGAATCAGCTTGTCTTCATCGGGGTGATTCTTTGGCAGGATCATCTTGTTCATCCACCTTTGATAATACTCATCAAAGGGTTCATTGAGCTTCTGCTTAACCCTTTCCAAGTCATATAGCTTCACTTGGATCTTTGTGTTGAAGCTATAGTATTTGATGAAGGTCACTGACAGTGTTTCCCAATCTGACTGTACTTCCTCTGTCAAAGAGTTGTAGCAGTTCAAAGCTCCTTTTTCTAGTGTTGTTGGGAAGAAGTTGACCAACTGCTATTTGGTAGCACCCGCGGTCAGCATTATACGGGCATTGAGGTTGATGTGAGCTTCTGGTGATCCGAGCCCTCTGTAAGAAGGAATTTTAGGGACTTGGAACCCCACGGGGAATGTCTCGATGCCTTTGTTTATCATGGCATCCATATTGACGCCCTGCCTAGAACCCAAACTGATATTGGCTCCCTTTTTTAGTTCAGCTAGCATCTCATCCAGCTCAAAGTATTTGGCCTTCATTTTTTGTTCCATAGCTGCCTCGATTTCTTGCAACTTTTCTATACTGGCCGAAGCATCAGCCCCATGTTGAGAGGTCTCCCCTTCTTTTTCTTTACCAGTTCTACCATTACCAGCTTCATCACTTTCCCTAACAATAGCCCTTAGTTCTTCCTTTAGCATATCCCGAAAGTCTTAGGATCGAAAGAAATCCTTCAGAACACTAGCAATGCTTGGCGTTTGATCAGCCATTGCTACTTCTTCCCTAGACTCTATTGCACTGCTTGATTCGACTAATCTTTTGCTCTCACGTGCACTTGCAGCCTGGGCTCTGGTTCTAGGATGCCCCAGCTTATTCAACTTTAATTCAAATAAAGACTGTTAGGGCTAAAAAGTGCATGGTTGGATGGTATGGATGATAATGCTTGGATGATGCTTCGTGAATGTGGCTGATAATGAATGTGACCTTTTTATTTCATTTTTTATTATTTATTATTTTGGACATTCCAAGCACACCCAATGCTATGCAAAAATGTCACGTGTGGACCGCCACACGGATAAAAGTTCGACGCTTTCGGGGCACCTAATGAATTTCGTGAAATGGTTGCGTGTGTACCGACACACGGACAGAGTTTGACACTTTATAGGTCAATGAGATGATATGAAATGGTCACATGGGACCAGTCTATGGACAGAGTTCTAATGCTTTTGAGCATATGGAATGAAATGATGTTATAAGAGAGTCATGTGCCGTAGGAGACACAGACAAAAGTTTGGCGTTCGGGGAACACCTTTCATGATTTGGGGTGTTATGAAATGCCCCTACATGTGTATTAATCCGGCACTCGGGGAGTGCCTTGAATGATGTAGTAATGTCATGAAATGATCTAATGTGGATCACAGTGCTATATGAAGTTTGTGATGAATGGACATGATGTCATGAAATGCATCATGTGGATTGTCACACGGGAATATACCTAGGACCATTGTGGTCTCTATTGAATGAAATGATTTGGTGGAATGGCCGAATGCAATCTGGTGCATTGGCAAAACATGGGTATTTTAGGATACCCGATATATGATGGAATGATATGATCATGGTGGGCGTCCTTGGAATGCCCTTAATTTAATTTAGGTGATATGTCGTGAATGCTTGTGGCACACAAAATGCAAATGGCTGCACAAAACGTGGTTAGGATGCATGACATACAAGATGATGTCATGTATGCTATGTGAAAAAATGCTAAACACACAAATTTAATGTTATGGCTGAAAAAGAAATGGTTAGTATGAATGGCAAACAGATGATTTAATGTTTTCATACGAAAATAAAATGCAAATGGCTGCATAAAAATGTGGATTAGTATCACACAAAATGTTTTATGAATGGTATGTCATGTGTATGGAAAATGGTGATTATGGTACGTAGTGAAATGTTGAGAAGCGTGTAACACATAGCACACGAAGCGAATTCTTCCAACCTTATTTCTCTAAGGGTGGTCGGTCTTAAAAATTCTAACCGAATCCTAGGTGGGGTTCACTTCGATCACCAACCGGGGGTGATGAAGGTGCGATTTTATTTATTCACACAATTATTTTGGTATCATAAGGGAATCCGACTAGGGCTTCCTATATGAGTTAGGTCCAAGTCGTGTTAAAAATCAAGGTTCCCATAGCAAAATATACTCCTCACCTCTCCCCACTCAAGGGTCCGAATGAAGGGGTTCGTACAAGGCTATGGGTGGTGTTTTGTATCCGTGCCCCTAAGACCATGAGGAACAAAGGCGATACTTCAACAATCCACTGAGCTAAAATGGGATATTTAACCTAATGCAAGCATGTCTAGCTAAAGATGCAAAATGAAATACCAATCAAGAATCATCCACCTTATTTTAATTAGACACTTTTCAGGGCTTGTCAAATTCTTATAAGTTTTTACGAAAACTTTTTGAAGAAATCCCCAGCAGAGTCGCCACTGTGAGCGGACGACGTTTTCGAGGGAACACGAGACTCCCTTTCGGAAGGGGCGCCTCGATCTCGGGCGGGCCCCTCCCTCGCATGGGGTTTTTATAAATGGAAAATTGGTTTTGAAAAATAAATGGAATTAATTCTTAAAAGAACTGAGACCTGAGTCTCAATGAATATTGTAGAGTCGCCACCCGGCTTAGCTCAACCGGGAAAATTATAATGCAGCTGAACCGGACGAACGGCCGCTACACTATCCAGAGATTTGGGTCCGGACAAGTCCCTTATTTCGTGTCTAATTAAAATAAATACTGGTCAATGTTCTTAGATGGTATTTCAAATTCTAAAGTCAATTTTATTGAAATAAATAGACATGCAGTGCACATACAGCTTAAAGTAGAATAGCAAATGATTAAATTATTACAACCCGATCGAATAAAAGACAAAAACTCTCACCTCACTTTTACAAGCGCCTAGAACACATGATTTATCTAGAAAAATACAATCGCCTAGGATACACGATTTAATCTATTAAATACATATAAAATAAAAATAAAAAAGCTGCAAAACAGAGGGTTAGCATAATATATATAGCACGCCACAAATAGGACTCAAACATGACAGAATGGGAAATCAAGAATTGGGGGCATGCATTTAAGGGATAACCGGGTTGGCTCGGCTAGCAGGCCCGGTTAGACCTGGAAAACATTTTGAAACGTCCCTGTATTTTTGGTTTTGTGGGAAAATCATTTTGAAAACAATTTTACTGGTTTGTATGCATTTTTTTACATGTGAGGTGGGTCGGTTTTCGGGAGAATCGGGTCTCCGCCGTGACATTGTTCTAAATGCAATTTTACTGAAAATTGAATCTAGGGTCGTGAATGCACACAACAAAATTCATTTTGATAATTTTTGGGATTTTCTGAATTTTTAGGGATTTTTGGAAATTTTTGGGAATTAAAATGGAAATTCTGGTTCTGGAAATAACGTTACAGTCGTGCGACTGTAAGCTGTCCAGAATCAAAATTTGGCCAGAATTTTATTTGAAGTAAACTGGAAGAAAATGTCTGTAAATCAAGAACACTCGTACGACTGTAACTACAGTCGTATGACTGTTCATCAAACTCAAGAACAGTCACACGACCATTCTTGATTTCCAGAAATGGAAAACGCAGAAAGTGGACAAAAACGGCACAAAACCACACCAATCACCTAGAAAGCAAGAAAAAGTGAAAGGAAAAGGAGTGCCTACCTTTTTAGAAGCTTATCCAAGTCGATTTGACCCCCTGGCATCGCTCCAATCCACACGAATTTGCACTTTTTCCTTAAGTTTGTGGTTGAAAACTTAGGTCCAAAGAATCTCTGAATGTCAAGGTTTCTGTTGATTTTAGTCCGAGATTTTGATTTGTTTGGAGTGTTAAGTGATTAACCTAAGGATTTCTATCAAATTTTAATCCTAATTCTGAGAATTAAAGAAAATAGAAGAGGAAAAGAAGGATTGGTGAGTTTGGGTTTTTCTTTCTTTTCCTTCTCTCTTTTCTCCTTTCTCTCTCTAAATCCCTTTTTACCAGAAATCAAGACCCCTTTTTCCCTTCCTTTTCCTTCTTTTTATCCTCTGCTTTCTGAGGTTCCTTGTCTTTAGACCGGAGCAATTAATGCTCCTCCCTCTCTCCTCCATTTTCTGTTGCAGAGGTATGGGCCTCTGTAACTGCCCTGACATTACAGTCGTACGACTGTAATTTTTAAATTACAGTCACACGACTGTAAGGATAGTCGTATGACTCTTCTCTCTCCTTTTTTTAAGAGGAGTAAAATTCCGGCGCTTACAGTTGGTGTAATCCATCAGACCCAAATGACATTCCATGGTCATCCCAGTATGAGAAAATTGATGAATCATTGAGCGAGCAATCTGGGTCACATAAGAACCACACATAATCTTGTTGTTGGTTTTGCTTGGTAATTCCATTATGTATTCAGCAAGCCAGGACCCTATGTTCATTCTCTTCCCTTTTACCATACACTAAAGAGCAAACAAGTCTTGAGTGGGCATGTGAGATTGGTTGGCCCTAGCAAAAAGTGAACCAGCAATGAACTTCTGAAAGATTTTGTGGTTATAGTTGTAGAGACTGCTGGCATGGCTTCCAGTGGATGAATAATTGTCTTGCCCCATGATTTCTTTCTAAAATGCAGCAGCATCAAACTCTGGTGGATACGCAGTCGAAGCAGTCTCAAACTTGTCTGAATCGATGGTCTTCTCATCAGTAGTTCCCAAAAAGCGATTAAAATCATTCAGAGAGATGGACTTGGATTTCCCCATAATCTGAAACTCAATATTTTTGGCATTGTCAGGGTCTGTGATGGAAGTGTCATTGTGGAAGGTGTAAAGAAACTCAAGTGTGAGCTCTTTGTAAGCTGGTTTAGTGTTCTTCATAAATAGGTCAAATCCTCCATTCTTTAGCAGAATGTTTAGGGTTCCATTAAGACCTAACTTCTTGAGTGTAGTCCAGTATAGAACACGAAATGGGGTGAAAGGAAAGGAACTGAATATTGCATAACGCTTCAAATCTTCATCAGCGATGAAAATTTGCATCTTTTTCAAAGTTCTCTTAAGATTGCTAGGTTTAAAACCGGAGGCAGAAGTTGAAATTTACCCATGAGAATGTTGAGCAGCCTTCTTCTTATGCCTAGTGTTCACCATTGTCGATTGGTCTGGAATTTTGAAAAAAAAAAAAGAGGAAAAGTTTTGAGAGAAATTGTTAAGCAAATGAAAAACAAAAGTGAGGAAGGAATGAATAGTGAATTAGGAATTTAATAAGGGGAAAAAATTTAGGGCATTAAGGAGAGGAAGAAGTTGAACAGTTCAAGAATTCAAAATCAACCGCCTAAAGAGAGAGATAAAGTAGGGGCAGTGATTAGGTAGTAGGTAGTTAGGCAGAGAAGGATGGAGGCGTGATTGGATTTGTCCAAATCCCCATACTTAATCTCTTCCATCATCCCAAAAATCATGTCTCTTCAACCAAAAGTCATGTCTCATGAAACAGAGCCACGCAGGGACTTGCGGGCCGCACATAAACAATTTAGCCTTGGTGTGAGCATGGGTTTTTTTCCTGACCTCTATGATGAAAACCTGTTGTTACCTATTAAATATATGAACGTGAGCCAGATTTGAGAATGAGCAGAATAATGCCTGGAATATTCACAAATGGCCCAAAATTCAGAAGAGTCCTTGATCCGAAACCCCGAGAAGAGTCCGTCGAGAGATTAGGAAGCTTAGGTGCGGGTGCAGGCTCTATCTAAAGTTGCACGATTGTAGTTTACAGTCGCACGACTGTAACAACTATAGCTGGATGACTGTAATGCTACAGTCACGCGACTATAGTTAGAGCCACGCGGCTCTAGTCTTTGACTAAGCAGATTCCTAAGTAGGATACAATTCTATTTTGGGTGGGATTTTGGGCGTGATTTACTGGAATGAGGGCAACAAAAAAAGCACAAAAAAGGCAGAAAAAAACAATAGAAAAGGGAAATGAATTCATAAAAAAAAGAGAGAGCATTCTAGTGAGAGAAAGAGGAACTTTTAGAGAAAGAAAGGAGAAAAACCAAAGGGAATCAGAACAAAAACACATAGAAATATGCTAGAACTTCAAGTGAGGGCTGGGAATTAGGCTTTCATTCAATCAAAACCTTTCTCGGGTTCGTTCAGGTCAATTCGGGATGCGTGTTCGAGAATTTCGGGTCGTTTGGAGATTCTAGGCGGATTCCGACATCCACATCCGACTCCGGTCATCAAACATACTGGAACGCAAAAGAGGTAAACTCTGAGAGGCCTTCAAAATTGATTCGTGTTGGTTTGTGTTTGTGATTCTGTGTTTAAAAATTAATCCGAAAAACTGTCTGCGCAACTACAGCCGTACGACTGTAATCATAGTCGCACGACTATAGTTACAGTTGCATGACTGTAGTTGCCTGGAACACAGCCGTGTGACTATATATTACAGTCGCACGACTGTATTCTTCTGGGCAGAAGTCCAAAGAGCCAAAATTCGACCGAATACAACCGGTTTTCCCATTTTAAATGATTTTTCATGATTCAATTCGGTCAAATCACATATGTACACTGTAAAATTGTGGTTTTCAGATTTCCATTAATACGGATGTGAGATTTAGGGTTTTGGTGGTTTCTATTCTTGGAATTCATGGTTGTTGGATCCTTAGCCGGATCCTCGGTCCAATGATAACGGACTCTCAGATTTCCGGAATCCCTAGAAATCATCAAAATCCATCAAAACAAGTGATTTTAGAAAACGAAGGAAACCACTGTCGTGTTAGAGATTGTGCCCTAAGCCAATGTTGGATTATGTAAACAATCTTCTTAAGTCATTAATAAAGACTTATTTTATCATATATATTTGTATGTTAGTATTTATGATAATGTATCCATGAATTAATTGTGTAATTCTAAATTTCCCTAGTCGATTGTTATTATGGGAATAATAACAAACTAAGACTAGTGTGAGTGATAATGGATATTCATAAGATGAATATAGTGTATACAGATACAGATTATACTCACGGGCAATATGTTAGAGAACATGTTGCTGGAGACCCACTATGAGATCAAGTTCATGGTCACGTGTCACAACTGATCTTGATTATAGTAGTGTCATCAGCTGATTCCTTTGACCTGAGGTCACCATGGATTCCGGGATGAATTCATGTTGTGCTTTGACGCAGTCAAACGCTGCTTGTAACAGAGTAGTTATAAAGGCTGTGGTTGGGTACAATATGACTCATGCTTTGGGATGTGAGTGACAGATATGGGATTTTGTCCCTCTCTAACAAGAGAGCGATATCACTGGGCCCCTCGATAAGTAAGACTGTTAAATGCATGGCCATGCTCAAATAATTGATAAGAGTATCAATTAATTTGTCTAAACAGTTTACTTTGAGATCGAGAAAGCATATGATTAATTATATAAGATTGACAAGTATACCATGTCTTATGATTAATCATGATATCAAAGAGACAAAAGGGAATATGACATTCTATAAATAGGTATTGGATCATTCCAATCATATTAATTGGGTAGTCGTAATGGCTTGCTAGAGTCCGCTTGTGACCTATAAGGACATTATGGTAATTTCCTTATTGCCAATTAATATGAACCTATGGGGTCACACACAAGAGCAAAATGAAGTTCATCTTAACGGGTATAAATTATTATTGGATAATAATTTATGAATGAGAAAGAGAATAAATATATATAGTGATATATATTTATATATATATGTATATGTGAATATTAATATGATTAATATTGCATAAGGTATGCCACATATTATAATTAAATTATATAGAGATATAATTAATTATAATATTGTATATACATATGTGTATTATGGAGAATTGGTTTGATTTAATATTAATTGAGAATTAATATTAAGTTGTGTGGGTTAATTTATAATTATAACTAATAAGTGTATTAAGGTATAATTATAATTAACTTATTAGGTTATATATATAAGGAAATATATAACCTAATGAAAAACAATTCAAAGGATATAACAAAAGGGTTTTTCGGCAGCCACACAAAAGGTGAATAGTGGCAGCCGAAATTCTCAACAAAACTCCAAGGAAAAATCTGATTTTTCGCTTTCTCTGTCTCGTTCGAAGAATCGTTCTTCAATCCCGGCGCTAGCACGCGGTGAATCAATTGCTCCGTGTGGATCAACCGTAGAGGGAAGCTAATTTGGTTCCTTTGATTCAAAACCTACAAAGAATTAAGGTAATTCTTTAACCCTCTTTCCGATTCAATGCAATATACATGGATCCGTGGCGGGGATTAATCCGTTTTATTTCCGCTGCGTATTTTGTTTTGTGTGATTAATCCCCAACATGTCGGGCATTGTTCATTACAGCCGTGTGACTATAGCACTATAGTTGTGTGACTCTAACTAGAGTCGTATGACTATAATCAGTACAATCATACGACTGTAAATTACAGTCACACAACTGTAATAAAGCCTCATAATTGTAGTGACAGATAGAAGGCAGAATCACGGGACAACCCGCACGAACGTCGTCGTGTGATGCTGTCTTCAAAATCAAAACTATTTTTGGCATGTTTACTGCTTTCAGACCCTATATGGATGTTTGGAATTAGGAACCACAAGAACGGAACTCCGAGTTCTGGGATAACTAACCCACTAAACCGAACAAATTTGCATGTAATTGAGCCAAACCACTTTCCAAAATGATTTTCAAGCACAAAAACCTACAGGGCGTTTCTAAAACCGTTTTCCAGGTCTAACCGAGTAAGTCGCCCAGGCTTCTCGATTATCCCTTAAATGTATGTCCCCACTTCCTAAAATCCCCATTCTGTCTTGTATGAGTCCTATATGTGTTTGGGATATATCTGTGCAAACCATTTGTTTTGCAGCTTTTACTTTTCTTTATTTTTATTTTGGGTGAAGAGACATGTCTTTTGGTTGCTGGAGTGGGGACGATTGTGCTGGCGACATGGCTAAAATATTTTTTGAAGGAGAACACAGGCGGAGTCGCGCTGGCGACATTAAGTCCCGCCGGTGACATAAGTGCTTTCAGCACTCCTTTGTTGAATTTTCGCACAATTAATCTGATTTTCATCCAATCTTTCCCTAAATGATTTCCACTACTCCTAATGTCACAAAAACACATAAAAAGCATCAAAAAGAACAAGAAATCCTAATAAAAATTAACAAACACAAATATTTATGAAGATAAAACAACACGAAATATGAGCATTTTATGTTCACAACAATTCCCCACACTTGAACCTTTGCTTGTCCTCAAGAAAAAATACAAGTTAAGTAACTACGATACATAATATAGTATCTATAAGTTTATCTATACCATGACCAAGTGCTCTTTTTAACGAATTAATTTTAATGCTCAACAATGGTAAATTTGAGCAAAGTTACATAGCAAAGTCACTGAATTCGCTATACTTGCCTTTAGATAATCATAATCAAAGTTTTAAGAATCTATAGTCAATAAAGGTCTAACTAATCTTTAAACTTAGGATGACCATTTTCTAAACTTAGTAGGTTAAAGATAAAACATAGCTCTGGGAATCGTTTTTATGCACACACATTTTTACAATCCTCATGGCATTTTTAGACACCCTAACTTAATTTTTTTTTCTTTTTCATATGGGTGCATTTTATGCTCCATCCCATATATTCTTTTTTTTTGTTAAAATAACTTTTTCTTTGATTAAGTCAAGTGCCTTTTTACGCGATTGTCTCGCACTTTTTGATGCGTACCTCCGGTTACTCAACACTTCACTCTTTCAAAGTGCTTTGCATACTCATATCTCATAATAGACATTGGAGTAGAAGAAAACTAATTTGTGTGTCCTCATCCATTATTGAAAAGCAAAATGTGTATTATGTCTATAGTTTCCCAAAAACTATCCTTGTTTAAAGGTACCATTTTTGAATCATGTCATCCCCAATTTAAGAAGAGTTAAGTTTGATTAAAAAACATTTTAGAAAAAATTGAAGATAACCATCCAAAAGACATAGTAGATCAAACTTAATGACTAACTACAAGCAACTTAATAGTTATACCAATTGAGCATAAAATTGACATTTATATTAGGGGTGCACAAAAAAAACCGAAAAACCGTGAAACCAAACCAAAACTAAGCTAAAAATATGGTTAACCAAAACCGATGGACTAGTGTACGGTTTTTATTTTTAGAAATTAATGGTTATGGTTTAGGTTTAGGTTTTTACACTGAAAGTCCACGTGGACTCACGGTTAACCGACTTTTTACAAATATTTTTCTTAAAAAATTATGTAATATGTATATATATATAGGTAATATGAATAATAATTGAAATATTTGGGCCTTTGATGTTATTTTGCTTCCTTACTATACAACACCAGTAGTCTCGGTCACTCCCTTCCAATCCTAACTCCTCTCAATTCTTAATTTCACACTCACTGAAAAACGAAGCGAAGAATAATTTCATTAATTAATGTTTGATCTTGTACAACAATTTCTATGTTTGGGAAAGTTTTTTTTATCAATGTTTCAATTGTTGGAGTTTATGTTTAAAATGTTATTTCAATTAATAATTAAGACTATGGTTCGTAATTTATATTTTTATTTGACATTTGAGATTTATGGTCTATTTATTTTAGGTTTAAAATATTATAAATTTAGCGAAATCATAATGTCTATTTCGTAAATGGTTAACAGTAAGAAAATGGTTAACCGACCAAAATTAATGGTTAGCCGAATTTAATGGACAATGTATGGTTAGTAAATTAAAAAAACCGTTTAAATGGTTAACCGTTTGTAAAAGTCCAGATTGACCGGTTAACCGACCGTGTGCACCCCTAATTTATATGTGAAGCACTTAACCCAAGTCAAATAAACTTTTGTTGGATACTACATAAACTAAACAACCCAAAAATGATTAAAAAAATGCAAAAATAAGAACAAACATGCAATAAATTAATGAAAACATGTATCCTTCCCCCACTTGAAAGACATAATGTCCTCATTGTGAAAAACACACCTCAAAACAACAAACATGAATTAAAAGAAAACAAAGAGGGAGGAGTAAGGAATGGACTCACATGGAACAGCTCGGATAGTCGGGTGGAGAAGGAGTGAAACTTATGTTGCTTTTGCGGAAAAAAAAAACTTTTGTTCCAAACTAGTCGTGCTCTTCTTGATTACCTGCGAATCCTTGGACATATTATCAACTTTGGTATATATAGAAAAAGTGAAGAGAATAATCAAAATGGCATATATATATATATAAAGAGGCAGAAAAAGTAAAAAAAAAATTTGAAAAATAGGTTTTGGACCGTTGGGTCTACCAAAATAACAGTCAAATTTTTTTGTAGTAAAAGCTATGTCATGAGAGCGACATTATGTCACCCTTGTCACTGGAAATCACCCGATAAAAGCGGAAGAACACGATGATTTCCTCAAATCCGTGCCAAGGAGCAATTGAGATGGAAATTAGAAAAACAAAATTTAATCACAAGAGATAATTCTCTTACTCGGAATATCTCTTTAAGAGATGGATGCAGACTGCAGGAATCAATATAGAATCCCTCCTCGTTCACGTACACGAACGCCTAACGAACACCACCCATGCTAGCATTTGAAAACACGAACTATGGAGAAGGGGGCTAAGGTGAATTTTGGCTATGGTTGCTTCCTATCTGGTGGCCGAAATTCTCAGGGTTATTAAACCCTAGGTTGGCCGAAATTCCCTCATTCATTTTGTGTGGGCTTCCTTCTTTTAATTCAGGCCCAATCTTATTTTAAGTAGTCTAGTTTAAATTAATTTCAAGCCCAACTTTAATATACCCATGTATTTAATATATTACACCAAGTAATATATTATTTACATTAAATTAAAATTAGTTTAACCAATTAATTTAATCTATCAAATTAAAATTAGATCTTCACAAAATAAAATCATATGTAAACCTATACATATGAATATTTCCACCTAGGAAATAATCTCATAATTAATCCAATTAATTATGAAGAGCCAATTAAATAGATATTAATTTTTTCATTATGATCAATCCAATTGATCTTTATAATATAATTAATATATATACCTCTCTCTCCAGAGCGTATACTCCAAGCATACATGTGATTCCTTAAGTCGGTGTTCAGTCGCTCAATGTGTATGATCCCGTGGGCCCATCTTTATGTTGGCAGTGGGCCTTTGGCCCACAGACTGCAGTTGGGCTCTAGCAAGCCACTGCAGCCCCCAATTAAGATGGAGATGGTATCAACCGCCAATTCCTGTGAAATGGGCGATCCGAGACGGGCTAAAGAATCCAAATAGCCCTTCATCTTGAGCACGTGAGTGCTCACAGATGTCCCAGTCCCCATTTTGCAGGAATGGAATGCCTTATTCGTCAGGTACCTTTCCTGATGTGCCTGCTCCTGAAACATCTCATTTAGAGTTGTCATCATAGCAAAGGCCTCATGGTCCATAAACTGTTTTTGCAGTTCGGGGACCATCCACGCCAACATAAGGCAAGTAACATCCCGGTTATCCTTCGCATGCACCCCGTATTCCTCCAGCTGAGCAGCTGGTGGACTACGTCCAGTAGGTGCGGCCGGTACAGGCCTTTCCAGTACATATTCCTTAGACTCCTGTCTTGTTACTGGAACAATGTTATTTTGTACCTGCAATGTGCAGGAATATTATTTCTGTTTCAGTTTTGGATACTTCTGGATATGTATTTACTATTGGTAATGGTAAAATGGTTATATCTAGAGAAGGCATATTTTATGGAAATGCTTTATTAAATAATGGCCTTTATATCCTAAATTTAAATGAAACTAATCAAGTCTATAACATAAATACTAAAAGGATTAAACCAAATGAACTTAATCCTGTGTACCTTTGGCATTGTCGTTTAGGCCACATAAATGAGAAACGCATAGCTAGACTCCACAAAGCTGGAATTCTAGGATCTTTTGACTTGGAGTCACTTGATATTTGTGAGTCTTGTTTACGGGGTAAAATGACTAAAGCGCCTTTTAGCAAGAAAGCTGAAAGGGCTACTGGCTTATTAGACCTAATACATTCGGATGTATGTGGACCTATGAGCACCGCTGCCAGGGGGGGTTTCTATACTTCGTCACCTTTACAGAGGATTTCAGCAGATATGGCCATGTCTATCTGATGAAACACAAGTCTGAAACACTTGATCGGTTCAAGGAATTTAGGAACGAAGTACAGAACCAATTAGGCCGAAATATTAAAGCCCTTCGGTCGGATCGAGGTGGCGAGTATATGAGCCTAGATTTTGATTCATATTTGAGAGAGCATGGAATAGTTCCACAGCTCACTCCTCCAGGAACACCACAATGGAATGGGGTGTCCGAACGGAGGAATAGGACCCTGTTAGACATGATCCGCTCAATGATGAGTCATTGTAGCCCCCAATTAAGACAGAGTAAGTAGTCCAACTGAAACTTTAACCCAGTAGTTTAAACTTGTACATCCCATGTCATCGATATCGGAGTCCAACACAGAGGCATGGTTTGATCACCCTCTATTTTGTCCGGACATTAACTTGATCCCGAATGCACTGATATTCATAAACAAGTTTCAACTTGTTTGGGTGTGGCCACACTCTTATCAGCTGTATTCATCAAGAGGCCAGTGATATCTTCTCAGTGGAACACTGAGTGACATTCCCATCTGCATATCCATAGCACTGCAATGTTCATTAACATACCCGAACGTACCAGTACTTGGCACCCTTTTACAGGCCCGTTGGGCGTACACCAAAGTATGCCACTTCACATTCAGTACCATCATATGGTCAGGTCAAAGGATCCATACAAGTACTACACAAGAATCCGATGTGATATGATACCATGTGGATTCTCGTTAAGTGGATCAATCCAGTACCATGCCTTTTTTGCATGTACCCATTAACCTGGTTGACATTCCATGTTCTATGACTGGTAAGACACCGCCATACAACCAAGGTTAATGATAGTCTTTAGTTCCATTCATTCCCATGATTAGAATAGACTACGGATGACTTTATGGCCATATCGTTTTCCCTATCCACAGTCTTACTGCTAAGTGCCTCACACTTGACAACATGGATATGGATATGTCCATTGGATACTCTATTTAAAATATTGCACAAGACATATAGTAAATAGATTGATGCCTTTATTTATTAACATAAAATTGTATCATACATATCTTACATGAAATGTACAATGTATAATACAAACACAAGGACCAATGCCTCGGGACTAGGGCATATCCAACACTTAGCTTGTAAAACGGCCCTATTGTTGTCACAGAAGATATCAATTGGGTCCTGGATAGTTGGCACTACTCTTAACTCAGTGATAAACTTCTTCATCCATACAGCTTCCTTAGCTGTATCACATACTGCGATGTACTTAGCTTCTGTTGTAGAGTCCGTGATGGTTGGCTGCTTTGAGCTCCTCCAGCTTACAGCACCACCATTAAGCAAAAATACATACCTAGACTACGACTGGTACTCATCTTGGTCAGTCTGGAAGCTTGCGTCAGTGTACCCAGTAACTGATTGCACTTCCTGACCACCGTACACTAAGAAGCTATCCTTAGTCCGGTTAAGGTACTTAAGGATTGCCTTGACAGCTTTCCAGTGGTCCTCCCCGGGATCCTGCTGGTACCGGCTCGTCATACTCAATGCAAAGGTGACATTAGGTCTCGTACATAACATGGAGTGCATAATTGATCCTATAGCCGAAGCATATGGAACTAATTTCATGTTCTCCCTATTCTGCCTTGTCTTAGGACAGTGCTTCTTACTAAGTTTTAGCCCAAGGCCCATTGGCAAGAAACCTTTCTTGGCCCGGTCCATGCTAAACCTTTTCAGAACTTTGTCTATGTATGAGGCCTGACTCAGGCCCAGAAGCCGATTTGATCTATCCCTATAGATCCTAATCCCTAGGATCATCTCAGCTTCGCCCAAGTCCTTCATTGCGAAGCACTTACTGAGCCACTGCTTTACCCCTTGCAGTGTAGGTATGTCACTTCCAATAAGTAGGATGTCGTCCATAGAAAGTACCAAAAATGTGACAGTGCTCCCACTTGTCCTCTTATACACACAAGTCTCATCTTGATTCTGTATGAAGCCATATTCCTTTATAGCCTCATTAAATCTAAGATTCCAACTTCGGGATGCTTGCTTCAGTCCATAGATAGACCTTTGAAGCTTGCATACGCTTCCCGAATACTCTGGATCGACAAAACCCTCAGGTTGTGTCATGTACACATCCTCGAGTAGCTTTCCATTAAGGAAAACGGTTTTGAAATCCATTTGCCAGACTTCATAGTCATACCATGTGGCTATGGCTAGCAAGATCCTGATGGATTTGAGCATGGCTACTGGTGAGAAAGTCTCATCATAGTCTATTCCATGGACTTGTCTGAAACCTTTCGCAACCAGACGCCCCTTGAAGGTATTGTCGGCCTTTAGCTTATAGCACCACTTGCAACCTATTACCTTAGCACCCGGAGGTGGATCAACCAAGTTCCAAACTTGGTTATCGTACATAGATTACATCTCTACCTCCATGGCTTTACGCCAATTCACAGACTGTGGGCTTGCTATAGCCTCCTGGTAGGTTTTGGGTTCTTCCTCATCCCAGATAAGAAGTGTTTGATCATCGATCACGAGGAAACCATACCTCTCCGGTTCCCGACGATCCCTACCAGACCTTCTAGGTCCTTGTCCGGCCTGGGTCGGTGCTTCCTCCGGTGGAAGCTCTACCTGGGCCTCCGAGTTATCCTCTTCAGGAGCTTGTGGACCTTGAACTTCCCTGAGTTCAACATTGCTCCCAATGTCTTTCTTGGAAAGGAACTCCTTTTCGAGAAAGACCCCCTTCCTTGCCACGAACACCTTGTTCTCGGCGGGGTTGTAGAAGTAATACCCTTTGGTTTTCCTAGGGTAGCCCACAAACAGGCATTTATCGATTTTGGGCTCCAGCTTGCCACTAGTCAATTTCTTGACATGTGCTTCGCATCCCCAAATCCTTAGGAAAGACACATTGGGCTCCCTGCCTGTCCATATCCGATATGGGGTCTTTTCCACTGCCTTAGTCAGAGTATTATTTAAGATAAGAGCTGCTGTCTCGAGGGCGTGTCCCCAGAAAATAATTGGGAGAGAGGCTTCACTCATCATTGAGTGGACCATGTCCAATAGGGTCCTATTCCTCCGTTCGGACACCCTATTCCATTGTGGTGTTCTGAGAGGAGTGAGCTGTGGAACTATTCCACGCTCTCTCAAATATGAGTCAAACTCTAGGCTCATATACTCACCACCTCGGTCCGACCAAAGGGTTTTGATATTTCTGCCTAGTTGGTTCTGTACCTCGTTCCTCAATTCCTTGAACCTATCAAGGGTCTTAGACTTGTGTTTCATCAGATAGACATAGCCATATCTGCTGAAATCGTCCGTGAATGTGACGAAGTACAGGTGCCCACCTCTGGTTGCTACGCTCATAGGTCTACATACATCTGAATGTATTAGGTCCAATAAGCCAGTGGCCCTTTCAGCCTTCTTGCTAAAAGTGGCCTTAGTCATCTTGCCTCGTAAACATGATTCGCATGTGTTCAATTGACTCCAAGTCAAATGACCCTAAGACTCTAACTTTGTGAAGCCTAGCTATGAGCTTCTCGTTTATGTGGCCAAGACAACAATGCTATAGGTAGACAGGATTAAGTTCATTGGGCTTAACCCTTTTTGTGTTTATGTTATAGACATAATTGGTTTCATTTAAGTCCAAGATATACAGGCCATTATTTAATAGAGCATCTCCATAAAATAATCCCTCTCTAGATATGGAAATTCTACCATCAGAAATAGTAAAATAAAATCCAGAAATATCCAACATAGAAACTGAAATAATATTCCTGCACATAGCAGGTACAAAGTAACATTGTTCTAAAATTAAAACCAATCCACTAGGCATCACAAGGTGGTATTCGCCGATCTCTATGGCAGCAACCCTTGCTTCATTCCCGACCCGTAAGTCCACCTCTCCTGACCCCAGTGACCTTCTGTTCTTATGTCCCTGCGCATTGCAACAAATGTGAGAACCACATCCAGTATCCAATACCCAGGATGTTGAAACAGTAAGGTAATGTCTATAACATAAATACCTGAAGAGGACGCACCTTGGCCCCTTCTCTGCTCTCCCATCAGCTTGGGACATGATCTCTTCCAATGGCCCACCTGTCTACACCCGAAACAGATATCCTCAGGACCTGGCTTCTGTTGGGTCTTGGGTTGGGCTTTGGCCTTCTTAGCCGTGGCCTTCTTGGCCTTGGCCTTGGCCTTTTCCTTGGCCCTACCCTTGGCAACAGGAGGGTTCCCCTTGTTGACCAGCAGCACCGGCGGGGTCTTTTTGATCGACTGCTCAGTAAGCTTAAGCATCCCATACAACTCACTGACAGTGCGGTTCATCCCTTACATGTTATAGTTCAGGATGAACTGATCATAAGAATCCAGCAAGGATGCTAGGATAGTGTCCACCGCCAACTTCTAAGAGATGGGCGATCCGAGATGGGCTAAAGTGTCCAAATAGCCCTTCATCTTGAGCACGTGTGCGCTCACAGATGTCCCAGCCCCCATCTTACAGGAGTGGAATGCCTTGTTGGTCAGGTACCTTTCCTGACGAGTTTGCTCCTGAAACATCTCGTTTAGAGTTGTTATCATAGCAAAGGCTTGATGGTCCATAAACTGTTTTTGCAGTTCGGGGACCATACAGGCCAACATTAGGCATGTCACATCCCTATTATCCTTAACATGCACCTCGTATTCCTCCAGCTGGGCAGCCGGTGGATTACGTCATTGAGGCGCAGCCGGTACAGGCCTTTCCAGCACATACTCTTTGGACGCATGTCTTAGAACTATTCTCAAGTTCCTAGACCAGTCCAAAAAGTTAGGACCGGAAAGCTTGTCCCTTTCAAGAATTGATCGCAGTGATAAAGTATTGTTGTTTGCCATTTAGAGTTTCTACACAGAAAAACATTTAGAGTGTTAATAAAGGACTTTACTTTGTTATTCCCATATGAAATTAATAATGAATCAAGTTATTAATTAAACCGAGTTGTTGGGCTCATGGGCTGAGATCCATATTTCATTAAGATATAGCCAGACGAGGGCCTGGTACAACTATACCCTAACTATTTAGGTAGGAACGCCATCCAATCCCAACCTAGGGACTCCCTATTTGATGGGCTTGTTGGCACTTACCCATCTATGCTTAGGGCTAGGAGAATCCTACTACCCATGCTAAGTCAAAACCTCCATTCAAGTGTTAAAGTATCCCATACCCTAACCCAATACAAAGTGACAATACTCCAGTGTATCCTGCGAGGGCATGGTCTACAACTGGCCTATTCCCACTTCGAGCCGGTTTTGAATGAGGGAAGCACTTTTAAGCGACTTAGTAATTTCATTTGGTTATTAGATTCAATTAACAACGGCTTGCATACATAAGGCGGGTGAAATGCGGTTGGATCATACATTCATACATGCATATAAATATAAAGCATAATTAAATAAATAAGTAAAATGGACTGCTATGGGCCTTTATTACATCCTAATATTCTTCTAGTAAACCTATACTAGAAAACAATATCAGGTGGGCCTCCATCTTCTTCCTTCTGGGCTTGCACCTTCACTTGGGCTCACCACTCCATGGGCTTCTTCTTTTACAAATTTTATAATAATTGAATAAAATAAAATTACATTAAAAAAAGAAAAACGACACGCAGGCCGTATTTACCCAATAAAGAAAATACAACCCATCTTGAATAAGGCCCAATAGCATCCAATCATACAAAATACCCATATGCATCCAATACATATAATTCATAAGCATGTTATAATGCATGATTTAAGCCTATTTCAATTATGTCCAAGCCATTGTATTGAAATCGCCAATTTTGGCCCACCATGGTTCTAACCCTTAAAGGACTTTGGGCCTCCAGCCCAGGCAGTCCAACTGCTCCCACTGGAATTGGGAAACCATGGGTCCAATTCAGCCGTCCAAGTAATTGTGCCAAAATTCCCCGAACCAATTTTAATTAACCATATTAATTTCCAAAATTAATATCACATGAATAAAATAAAATTTCATTCAAGAAACCACACGCATTTAAATTACATAAATTTAAACACACGAATTTTAAAACCAATTAAAATTTTAAAACTACGCCCCGGGCCCAAAACCCGCCAAATCCAAAAACACTGGGCCCAGCCGCTACGGCTAGGGCAACCAAGTTGCCCTAGCAGCAGCAACCGCTGCTGCCATGGGGCAGCTGCTGCTCCCGCCACGTACGGCGGCCGCCGGCAGCCCCACACCCCGGAAACAGCCAGATTTTTTTTTTTTAAACAGAAAAAAATATATAAAAATACATCATGGCATCCAATAACAGGAAATTCACCAAGAATTCCAAAACATACAATTAAATTAAACAAACACAAACCAATATGCATATTCAATTTCAATTGTATAAAAATTAAATAGGGAAAAATTTTAAACCCAAACCAAGAACCCCAATAAAAAATCTCCAATTTTAAAACATGGGACCAATTTTAACAATTTCTACGAATCAAAAGCCCGCTCTGATACCACTGTTGGGATTTGTCACCGGAAATACCCGATAAAAGCGAAACAACACGATGATTTCCTCAAATCCGTGCCCAGGAGCAATTGAGATAAAAATTGGAAAAACAAAATTTAATCACAAGAGATAATTCTCTTACCCGGAATATCTCTTTAAGAGATGGATGCAGAGTGCAGGAATCAATATAGAATCCCTCCTCGTTCACGTACACGAACGCCTAACGAACACGACCCGTGCTAGCGTTTGAAAACACGAACTATGGAGAGGGGGCCTAAGGTGAATTTCGGCTACGGTTGCTTCCTATCTGGTGGCCGAAATTCTCAGGGTTATTAAACCCTAGGTTGGCCGAAATTCCCTCATTCATTTTGTGTGGGCTTCCTTCTTTTAATTCTGGCCCAATCGTATTTTAATTAGTTTAGTTTAAATTAATTTCAAGCCTAACTTTAATATACCCATGTATTTAATATATTACACCAAGTAATATATTATTTACATTTAAATTAAAATTATTTTGACCAATTAATTTAATCCATCAAATTAAAATTAGATCTTCACCAAATAAAATCATATGTAAACCTATACATATGAATATTTCCACCTAGGAAATAATCTCATAATTAATCCAATTAATTATGAAGAGCCAATTAGATATATATTAATTTTATCATTATGATCAATCCAATTGATCTTTATAATATAATTAATATATATACCTCTCTCTCCAGAGCGTATACTCCAAGCATACATGTGATTCCTTAAGTCGGTGTTCAGTCGCTCAATGTGTACGATCCCGTGGGCCCATCTTTATGTTGGCAGTGGGCCTTTGGCCCATAGACTGTAGTTGGGCTCTAGCAAGCCACTGCAGCCCCCAATTAAGATGGAGATGGTAGTCTAACTGTTATCATAACCCTGTAGTTTAAACTTGTACATCCCATGTCATTGATATCGGTGTCCAACACAGAGGCATGCATTGATCACCCTCTTTTGTGTCTGGAGATTAACTTGATCCCGAATGCACTGAAGCTCACAAAAAAGTTCCCACTTGTTTGGGTGTGGCCACACTCTTATCAGTCACATTCATCAAGAGGCCGGTGATATCTTCCCAGTGGACTACTGAGTGACAAATCCCTTCTGCATATCCATAGCATTACCATGCTAAGCGACATACCCGAAAGTATCCATACTTGGCACCCTATTGCATGCCCTTTAGGTGTACCCCTAAGTATGCGACCTCACATGCAACACCATCATATGGTCAGGTCAAAGGATCCATACAAGCACTACACGAGAATCACTTGTGATACCATACCATGTGGATTTCTCGTTTAGTGGATCTATTTAGTACCATGCCCCTTATGCATGTACCCATTAACTTGGTTGACATTCCATGTCCAATGACCGGTAAGACACCGCCATACAACCAGGTTAATAATAGTCTCTTGTTCCATTCATTTCCATGAGTGGAACAGACTACGGATCTATTCATGGTCATATCGTTTATCCTATCCATGGTCTTACTGCCAAGTGCATGACATTGGTCATCATGGATATGGATATGTCCATTGGATACTTCATTTAATATATTGCATAAGATAGATATAATAAATGAATTAATGCCTTTATTAATAACACAAATAAGTATGATACATGAATCCAATAAATGTATCATACAAATACAAGGACCAATGCCTCGAGACTAAGGCATATCCAACAGCCCTTGCTACTAAAGCTTTTTACTATTGGCCTTGACTTGCTTCGCCAGCGCAAGAACGTACCACGCTTGAAACCAGTCGCTACTAGGCTGTGTCACCAGCGTGAAAACTTATCGCGCGCACGACACAACTGCAAACCTTTTTTATTATTAAAATAACTTGAAAGAAAAACTAATAATGACATACATGCATTTTGAAAATGTGTAACACAAACAAAACACAGCACAAAAAATTAAACAAATTTATAAACAATTAAATGTGCAATGCAGAATCTCGAATCAAAATTGTTAATGGGAATAAATCAAATCATTCCCAGGCAACAGCACCAAAAACTTGTTGAATATTTTCCCGTAAGTATACGGTGACTGTTATAGTACAAACTTATTCTCAAATCTATGTTTAAGTTATTTCTACAAGTTATACTAATTTCCTATGTAATTTCTCTTGAACAATACATAGATTTACTTAACATATTCTTATTAAACATGACTCCTAATTCTCATTAGTGAACCAATTCTATTAACACTAATATACTTAAGTTGAAATGCAACTTGATTAGTATAATAGGTGATCTCTCGTCTACTATCATACTTATGAATTCTTGCAAACTTTCATGAGAATATATATCTTAATATTAAACCCACGTTAGAACCAAAATAGAAATCATACTTGGCATATAGAAGAGTATACTTCTCAATATTAAACTTATATCAAAACCAAATATAAGAAAAACTTGGCACAAGAAATTTTATAAAAATAACTTAGTATAGAAAGAAGAAATCATTGTTCGCAAAACCAAATAGTATGCATAAAAGAGTACAAGAAAGATAAAAAAAGGTAGAGTAAGAATTTCTCAATCCTTTACTCCTAAATTATGCTCAATCTTTCTTGTACTTCTTCTTCCCCTAATGCGATCCTTGATTTCTTCATATCTCTGATATCTCCTTTTTCTTTTTTATGTTTATATATGGATCACCATTTTTGCTGCAAATTCACCCCTTTAAATATTAGATGAAACAACACAATGGTTTGTAGAGATGTCTCTCCATAAAGGTATGACTTTTGGGTGAAGAGACATGACTTTTGGTTGAAGAGACATGATTTTTGGGTGAAGAGACACGTCTTTTGGCTGCTGGAGTAGGGTCGATCGCACCGGCGACATAGCTAAAATATTTTCTGAAGGAGAACGCAGGTGGAGTCGTGCTGGTGATATTAAGTCATACCGGCAACATAGGTGCTTTCAGCACTCCTTTGTTGAATTTTTGCACTTTTAATCCGCTTTTCATCCAATCTTTCCCCACTACTCATAATGTCACAAAAACAGATAAAAAGCATCAAATAGAACAAGAAATCCTAATAAAAACTAACAAACACAAATATTTATGAAGATAAAACAACACGAAATATGAGCATTTTATGCTCACAACACAATGTCAACGAACCAAGGGAAAGAGTGTACCACGTAAAGTTGCTCATCTAGGAATGAGTCAACAATATCTGGTTGCTCACTGAGGTTATTCGAAGGAATTCTGGATAGGTGGTCAGCAGCTACGTTCTCTGATCCTTTCTTGTCCTTGATTTGAAGATCAAATTCTTGAAGTAACAGAAGCCATCGGATGAGTCGAAGTTTGGCATCTTTCTTCGCTAGAAAATATTTGAAGGCTGTATGATCTATAAAAACTGTCACTTTAGAAAGCACCAAGTAAGCTCTGAATTTGTCAAAAGCATACACCACTACAAGTAGTTCCTTCTCTGTTGTGGTGTAATTTTGTTGAGCTTCCGTAAGCATTTTTCTTGCATAATAAATTGGCCAAAAATGCTTGTCAATTCTCTGTCCCAAGACTGCTTCACAAGTATCACTTGCATCACACATTAACTCGAAGGGAAGATCCTAATTTGGAGTAATCAAGATTGGTGAATTGATTAGTCCTGTCTTTAATTCTTCAAAGCCTTTCAAGCAAGCTACTTCAGATTTGGAATCGACATCCTTGTGAAGAAGGGCTGTAAATGGCTAAGCAATCTTAGAAAAATCCTTAATGAAACTCCTATAGAAGCCAGCATGACGGAGAAAACTTCGGACTTCTTTGACTGATGTAGGGGCAGCCAACTTCTCAATCACTTCTACTTTTGCTCTGTCAACTTCAATACCTCTTGCTGCAATTTTATGGCCCAGGACAATTCCCTCATTAACCATAAAATGACATTTCTCCCAATTTAGCACTAGATTAGTCTCTTTGCAATGAACCACAACATCTTCAAGGTTGCTTAGGCAGGACTGGAAAGTCTTGCCATAAACTAAAAAATCTTCCATGAAGATCTCTAGAGTCTTTTCCACCATGTCATTGAAAATTGCCATCATGCATCTTTGAAAGGTTGTAGGGGCATTAAATAGACTGGACGACATCCTCCAATATGCATAAGTTCCTTATGGGCATATGAAGCTTATTTTCTTTTGATCTTAGGGGTGAATCGGGATTTGGTTGTACCCCGAATAGACATCGAGAAAATAGTAGAATGTGTAACCAGACAATCTCTCTAGCATATGGTTTATGAAGGGAAGAGAAAAGTGATCTTTCCTTGTCGCATCGTTAAGCTTCTGATAGTCAATACAAACTCTAAAGCTGGTTACTCTCCTTGTGGGAATAAGCTTGTTCTTTTCATTTAGGACAACAGTCATTCCACCTTTCTTAGAAACGACCTGGACAGGACTGGTCCAGATACTATCTGAGATTAGGTAGATTATCCCGACATCGAGCAACTTGATCACTTCCTTTTTAACTACTTCCTTCATTTTCGGAATAAGTCTCCTTTGAGGTTGCACACTTGGCTTGTGGTCTTCCTCAATTAAAATAAGATGAACACAAATGGAAAGGCTAATCCCTTTGATATCAAAGATTGTCCATGGCATTGCTTCCTTATTTCTCCTCAAGACATCAAGCAATTGTTCTTTCTGCTTAATTGTAAGTTTAGATGATATGATTACTGGAAGATTGCTTGGAGGATCTAAGAGAGAATATTCTAAATGTAGAGGTAGTGGTTTAAGTTCTAGAGTGGGTGGCTCTTCAATTGATGGTTTTAGAGGTAATGTGGGTGTATGATTAAGAGGTTCAATAAACTGTATGCTACTTGAGACTGCTGGATAGCCTAGCTCTCTTTCAATTTGCTCTTCCATAATTTCCTCTTCATCATCAAATGTTTCTTCTTCACACTCATGCATGAAATATGGATTAAAATTTAAATTAGTAGCATTAATGAAGTAACAAGAATCATCACAAGCAGGAGGATATTTCATTGCCTCATTCATTTTAAAAACAACTTCTTCATCGTGGATTTTTAAAATGAGTTTTCCATTATGCACATCAATTAGGGCATGGCCTGTAGCAAGAAATGCTCTACCAAAAATAATGGGTACATGTAAATCCTCATCCATATCCATCACAATAAAGTCAACAGGCAATATAAACTTCCCTATTTTAACTAAAACACCCTTAACTATTCCCATAGGGTCTTGAACAGTCCTATCAGCAAGATGAATAGACACTCTAGTGGATTGAGGTTCTCCTAGCCTGAGTTGTTTGTAAATGTAGTATGGCATAAGATTTATACTTGCTCCTAGATCACAAAGTACATTATCTATGTTAAGATTACCTATAGAGCAGGGTATAAAAAACTCCCTCGGTCTTTCAGCTTGGTTGGCAAGGGTTGCTTGCTTTACAAGATCAACGAGCAGTCTCTGTTAAGCTATACCATAGCTAGATTTTCCAATTTCTTCTTATTTGCTAACAATTCCTTCAAGAATTTCACGTACATCAGTATTTGTATAAGGGCCTTTGTAAAGGGTATGTTTATGTGAAGCTTCTTGAAGACTTCTAAAAACTTGTCAAATTGCTTAGCCATCTCATGTTGCTTGGCTTTTTGAGGGTAAGGAATCTTCGATTGATATGCAGTAATAAGTTGCTCGACAGGATTACCTTGAGTAGGGTTTGATGTTGTTAGAATCTGAATAGATTCAAGTTGAGCTTGAGACTGCTTAGCCTTATCTGTTGATTACTCACTATTCTGTACAAATTACTTCTGAGCCACAACAGGTTGCTTGTTCATCTCTTCAGCTTATTCACCTGTAGTTTCATCAACATCAACAAATACAATTTTGTTAGTGTTTTCAATAGCCTTACCACTCCTAAGCATGATTTCCTTGCATTCCTCCTTAGGATTTGGTTCAATGTTGCTTGGAATGACTCCTTTGTTCTTGGGTGTAGCAATGGTGGTAAGTTGTGGACGACGTTTTTACGGAACACGCAGCGAAGCGGGAACCGAGGATTTTATTTTCGAAGAGTGTGGGTGTTTGGTTTGAAAATGGATTTTTAATCTTTCTTAAGAAAGTCTTTCATTTTATTGGGAAACCCATTTTGTAGAAAATTTAATTGTAAGTGTGAATTTTGGAAAAATAGGTTTTTAGAAAATCCCAATTTGAATTTAAAGATCTCAAACCTAAATTTCGAAATTGAATACAGAGTTGCCACCCGGATCAGCTCATCATGGAAATTCCGGTACAGCTCCCTACCAAGTGTAGACGCAGTACCTAATTCAGAGATTCAGGGTTCAGGCAACAAATCTACTAATCCTCACCTATTTTCAATTATTATTTCATAATGTAATGTTGCATTCACTTAATTCTACTCATTTTATCTTCTTTTTATTATTAATCAATGCTCATTCAAATGACATAAATATAAAACCAAAATAAAGTGCAGAAAAGTAAAAGTACGAGAAAAGTAAATAGAGGCCAAATTATACAACCCATAAAAAGAAAAAGCTCTCATTCTCACCATTTCAACTGCTTATAATGCACGATGATCTAAAAAATTACAATCGCCTAGATACATGATTTAATCTATAAAATACATTCAAAAATAAAAATAAAGAAAAAATAAAAGCTGCATCCAAATACGGTTAGCACAAGTAAATAAAACACATCAAGGACTCATATAGGACGGAATGGGGGTATTTTAGGAAACGGGATCATACATAGGGGGTAACCAGCTCGACCCGGCAGGTTGGCCCAGTTAGACCTGGAAAACAGTTTTTTGAAACGCCCTGTAGGTTTTATGGATGAAAAACCAATTTTGAAAGCCATTTGGCTCATTTACATGCATTTTCCAACTTTAATGGGCTGGATATCCCGAGACCCGGGGGTCCCGTTCGTGTGTGGGCCTAAATTAAACATCCATCTAGGGTCCAAAAAGAATGTAAACACACCAAAATTCAGTTTTGAATAGGAAAAAGATGCAAAATTACAAGTTTTGGAGCCAAAAGGGCAAAACTGTAATTCTGTCTCGACTACAGCCGCGCCACTGTAGGTTACAGCTGCATGGCTGTAATGCTCCAGAATTGTGCTCCGGCCTTCTTTCCTCATTTTTGAAAATCATTTTGCAAATTTAGCGATTTCGGGTAATCTGGGATTTCTGGAAACACATTGATTTCAACCAAACGGAACCGAAACGAATCGAAATAAGTCCGGAAATCCCTAAAAACTCGAAATTGCCAAACTTGAAATCACATCCATCAATTAAAATAAGAAAATCGGGAATCTAAGTATACATGGATGTAATTGGACTAATAATAAACATGAAAAACACATTAAATTTGAAAACGGAAGCGTTATCGGTCGATTCGGGGTGATTGGAGCTTCTGCCCCTGTAGGTTATAGCCGTGTGGCTGTAATATAGAAATTACAGCAGCG
Organism: Euphorbia tirucalli; assembly: GCA_039660915.1. Taxonomy (NCBI): domain Eukaryota; kingdom Viridiplantae; phylum Streptophyta; class Magnoliopsida; order Malpighiales; family Euphorbiaceae; genus Euphorbia; species Euphorbia tirucalli. The sequence continues at coordinate 52,921,337 of CM077639.1, read as the reverse complement.
CCCCTATAGGTTACAACCGGGCGGCTGTAATCATAAGTGGGGTGGCTGTAATAAAAAATCACTCCCAAAATCGCAAAAAATTCAAAAACACCAACAAACAACCATCAAAACAAAAGAAAAAGGGATTTTTAAAGCCTCTAAGAATGTACCTTGTCTGTGTTCCAGTTTTTTGGACCACCAGGGATGAATCCGGATGCCGGGAACGCCTTGCAATCACAAACAACCCAAAAGCTTGTGCGATTTCTAAAGCCCAAACGGAACGCCGAATGAGATTGAATGAGTGATTATGGTCTAAGAATGCCCTTAGAAAACTAATCCCTCCAAAGTTATGATGATTTAAATGGATTTTTTGTTAAGGTTTCCTTGATTGTTTAGGGTTAAAACGTTCAATTTTAGTCTTTTTTTCTCAAAAACCCTAAGTGTGGATGTCTTTTTCTCTCAAATTCTTAATTCTCTATTTTTCTGTAATTTTTTTCTGCCTTCCTAAAACCGATCATAAGTCTTTTCTATCTCCTATTTTGGTTAAAAATCTAAATTAAATGATGATTTGGACAAAAAAGGAAATCTGATGATTATAGCCGTGCGGCTGTAATATACTACAGCCGCGTGGCTGTAGTATAGCTGTGCCGCTATAGTACAGCCGCACGGCTGTAGTGACTAGATTAGCCTATTTTTCTTATTTTTCGTTCTTTTCTTTGGTTCTCTTAAATACTCACTTGAATTCCTTCGAGGTTCCATACCAAGACTTGTCACACACATTCGGGTTACCTGAGACATTTCTAACGTCATCCCGGTCATTCGAAATCCGCTTCACATTTATCCGTAAAATAGGTAATAATGGCTTTCATCATCGAGGTCGGAAAAAACCCATGCTCATAACAGGAGAATGCATCGGTCTGATAAAAGCCATTCAGCGGCTGATTACTAAGAAGAAGATCGTTAAGCCACCCTTGAAGGCAAGTATTCAAACTAACCATTTGACCAATTTTTGGGGTCCAAATCCGCTGTGGTAGTGGGTAATGCGACAGTTAAAGAAGACCCTCCGCATATGGAGGGCGATAGTCACTTTTATGTTTTAGTTTTTTTATTTTTATCGTGTGAACCATTCATATTTTTCGGATGGAACTTTACATGCATACAAACATTCATTTAATGCCTTTAACACACATGATGCATCAATGCATGAAATGAATCTAGGGACAGATGATGACCTAAAAGTGGTATCCGTATGGAAAGTCTTTATGCCTGAAGAAAGAAAAGAAATTGCAAAATACCACAGAAGCAAGTGGAAACCTTTGTCTCGTTGTACGACATCATACGGGGGTTGACGGAGGAATTACCAAACACCGGGTTCCAAAGGATTCGAAGATGAAACCAACCAAGTAGGAGATCCATAGACTCAAGCCAGAAAAAGGAGGATTATCATAACATGAGGAATCGATAGTGTCAGAAAAATAAAGCCGTCCACGTCGAACAGACATTGATTCATAGTCATGCCCGTCAACTAGTTCTCAAAGTGGGTAGAAATGGAGTTATATATGAATGTCACAGCAAAAAAAAAAAGTCATCATGTCATGATCAATGATGGAGTACATGTTGGGATTCGTCACGGGAAACCGACCGATAAAAGCGGAAAGACGCGTCGATTTCCTCGAATCCGGCCCAGGAGCTTAAGATGTGGAAATCTAAAACATGAAGGCATAAAAAGAGGGTTTCAAAACTAACCTCAAAGTCTCTCTAAGAGACAGAAGCAGACTGCAGAAACCAAGGGTAGGTTTCCTCCACCGATGCGTACACGAACGGCTCTCGGACCGAAACCCGTGCTAGCGACTCGGATAATTCAAGAAGAGAGGGAGAGAGGGGCAGCCTTGCTTCATTTAGTAGTTATGAAATCCCTAAATGATAAATCCCTAAATGAAGCATATAAGTGATGGTGAGAAGGAAGCAAGCAAAGTCCAACTTTGCTACCTCTTTTCCACCTACATGACTCACACCATGAGTCATCACTTTCATCATTATAAAAGATGACTCACCCTCTCATTTCAAGTGATGAATTCGGCCAAGGATGGTGAGTAATGTGAAGATATTTGTTTAAGGAATCAAAGTCCAACTTTGCTACCAAAAAGTCATACCATGACTCACCAAATTTAATCATCATCTTTTGTTTAAAGAATGACTCATCATTCTTAAAACAAAAAGCATGACTAAAACCCTAACCCCTAAATTTCGGCCAACTCTCCCCAACATAATGTTGGCAATTTCATTTTATGTGTTAAGCCCAATTTGACTTCCTTTGATTTAATTAATTTCAAATGCAATTCCAATTCAACATGTATGTATATATATTGCTATATAATACATCACATACATTGACATTAGAATTCATTTGATCTATTAACTTAATCAATGGATTAAATTAGACATACATAAAATGAAATACATGTAAACCTATACATGGAAGAATATTCATTTTAAGTCTTAAGCCTAATATTACTTCCTTTGATTTGATTAATTTCAAATGCAACTTTACTTTAACATGTCTGCTTATATATTATACCATATAATATATTACATACATTTAAATTAAAATTCATTTGACCTATTAATTTAATCAAGGGATTAAAATAGGTATACATAAAATGAGATACATGTAAACCTATACATGTATAAACATATTTCCACCTAGGAAATATATCCATAAATTAATTCATTGAATTAACTATGGAGGCCAAAATAAATATTAATTATATAACTATGATCAATCCAATTGATCATATAATATAATTAATGAATCTCTCTCTCTTCAAATGTGTATACTCCAAGTACACACTAATCCGACTAGTTAAAGTCCAGACGTTCAATGTGTACGATCCAATGGGCCCGTCTTTATGTTGGCAGTGGGCCAAGACCCACAGACTGCAGGTGGGCTCTAGCAAGCCACTGCAGCCCCCAATTAAGACGGAGTAAGCAGTCAAACTGAAAACGTAACCCAGTAGTTTGAACTTGTAAATCCCATGTCGCTGATATCGGTGTCCAACACAGAGGCATGGAAGTATCACCCTCCTTGTGTCTGGACCTTGACTTGATACCGAATGAACTGATGCTCACAAACAAGATCCAATCTTGTTTGGGTGCGGCCGCACACTTATCAGTAACATTCTTCAAGAGGCCGATGATATCGTCTCAGTGAATCACTGAGTGACATTCCCTTCTGCATATCCATAGTGCTGCCATGCTTACTGACACACCCGAACGTACCCGTACTTGGCACCCTTTTACAGGCCCGTTGGGCGTACACCAAAGTGTGCCACCTCGCATGCAGCACCATCATATGGTCCGGTCGAAGGACTTATACAAGTACTACACGAGAATCATTTGTGATACTATACCATGCAGATTCCCGTTAAGTGGATCAATCCAGTACCATGCCCTTTTGCATGTACCCATTAACCTAGTTGACATTCCATGTTCTATGACCGGTAAGACACCGCCATACAACCAGGCTAATGATAGTCTTTGGTTCCATTCATTCCCATGATTGGAACAGACTACGGATGACTTTATGGTCATATCGTTTTCACTATCCACAGTCTTACTGCCAAGTGCCTCACACTTGACAACATGGATATGGATATGTCCATTGGATACTCTATTTAAAATATAGCACAAGACATATAATAAATAGATTAATGCCTTTATCTCCTTGACACAAATTGTATAATACATAAAGTTTACATTAATGTACCAAATGTATCATACAAACACAAGGACCAATGCCTCGGGACTAGGGCATTTCCAACAATCTCCCACTTGCACTAGTACCTACTAGGCATGGGTCTAATCCCTATAGATCTAGTACAACCTTCGTGCATAGGCATAGCCAAGCATGTTGGTCAAAAGATCTGCGACATTGTCTTTGGTGTCCACTCTTTGCAATGAGATGTCACCCCCTCAGCGATTTCTCGCAATAGGTGAACCTCCCTGAGTTCGTGCTTCGTGTATATGTGTGACCGGGGCACATAGCTTGTGCAACAGCCCCGCGTTGTCACAGAAGATATCAACTGGTTCCCGGATAGTAGATACTATCCCCAGTTTTGTGATAAACTTCTTCATCCACACAGCTTCCCTAGCTGCTTCACACGTTGCAATGTACTCAATTCCTGTGATAGAAACCGCGATGGTCTATGACTTGGAGCCTCTCCAACAATAGCACCACCATTTAGCATGAACATATACCTATACTGCGACTTATATTCATCCTGGCTGGTCTGGAAGCTTGCATCAGTGTACCTAGTAGCTGACTGCTCTTCCTGACTATCATGCACTAAGAAGCTATCCTTAGTCCGATTAAGGTGCTTCAGGATTGCTTTAACAGCCTACCAGTGATCCACTCAGGATCCGGCTTATCATACTTAGTGCAAAGCCGACATCAGGTCTTGTACATAGCATGGAATACATGATTGATCCTCTAGCCGAAGCATGTAGAACCAACTTCATGTTCTCCCTGTCCTGCCTTACCTTAGGGCAGTACTTCTTACTAAGTTTCAGCTTATGACCCATTGGCAAGAAACCTTTCTTAGCCTAGTCCATGCTGAATCTTTTCAGAACTATGTCTATGTACTTGGCCTGACTTAGGCCTGGAAGCCGATTGGATCTAACCCTGTAGATACTGATCCCTAGGATCGTCTCAGCTTCGCCTAAGTCCTTCATTGTGAAGCACTTACTCAACCATTACAATTCCTTTGTAGTGTTGGTATGTCGCTTCAACTTAGAAGGATGCCATCCCTTTGTTATACCAGGAAAATTACTATGCTCCCACTAAACCTCTTATACACACCCTTAAAGGTATTTTCGGCCTATAGCTTATAGCACCACTTGCAAACTATTACCTTAGCACCCGGAGGTGGATCAACCAGGTTCCAAACCTGATTATCGTACATAGATTGCATATCTGCCTCCAAGGCAGACAGTGGGCTAACTATAGCCTACTAGTAGGTTATGTACTCCTCTTTGTCCAAGACAAAATGAGCATAATCATTAGAAACAAGAAACCAATTTTTCTCATGTTCCTGATGATCCCTACCATACCTTTTAGGTCCTTGTGTGACCTGGGCTGGTGCTTCCGCCTTTGGAAGCTTCACCCTGGTCTCCGAGTTATCCTTTTCAGGAATTTGTGAGCTTTGAACTTCCCTAAGTTCAACATCGCTCCCACTGTCTTTCTTGGAAAGAAACCCCTTTTCAAGAAGGACCCCCTTTCGCGCCATGAACACCTTGTTCTCAGCGGGGTTGTAGAAGTAATACCCTTTGGTATCCCTAGGGTAGCTCACAAACAGGCATTAGTCGGTTTTGGGTTCTAGTTTTGCTCACAGTCAATTTCTTGACTTGTGCATAACAACCCCAAATCCGCAAGAAAGACACATTAGGCACCCTGCCTGTCCATATTCCAAATGGAGTCTTTCTAAAGCCTTAGTCGGAGTATAATTGAAATTGAGAGCCATTGTCTCAAGAGCGTATCCATTAAAACTTATTGGGAGAGAGGCATGACTCATCGGTTGAGCGGACCATGTCCAACAGGGTCCTATTCCTCCGTTTGGACACCCCACTTCATTGTGGTGTTCATGGAGGAGTGAGCTGTGGAACTATTCCATGCTCTCTCATAATGAGTCAAACAATAGGCTTATATGCTCACCACCTCGGTCCAACCGAAAGGCTTTGATATTTCTGCCTAGTTGGTTCTGTACTTCGTTCCTTAATCCCTTAAACCTATCAAGGGTCTCAGACTTAGATTTCATTACATAGGCGTAGCCATTTCTAATGAAATTGTCTGTGAAGGATACGAAGTATAGATGTTCACCTTTGGTTGCTATGCTTGTCGGTCCATATACATCTCAATGCATTAGGTCCAATAAGCTAGCGACCCTTGCAAAAAGGTTCTTTAGTCATTTTACCTTATAAACAAGACTCGCATATATCAAGTGACTCCATGTCAAGTGATCCTAGGATTCAAGCTATGTGAAGCCTAGCTATGCGTTTCTTATTTATGTGGCCTAAATGACAATGCCAAAGGTAAACCGGATTAAGTTCGTTAGGCTTAACCCTTTAAGTATGTATATTATAGACATGATTAGTTTCATTTAGATCCAGGATATAAAAGACATTATTTAACAGAGCTACTCCATAAAATAATTCTTTTCTAGATAAACCCTTTTTACTATTACCAATAGTAAATGTACATCCAGAAATATCCAAAAACTGAAACAGAAATAATATTCCTGTACAAAACAGGTACAAAATAACATAGTTTCAGTAACAAAACTAATCTACTAGGCATCATAAGCTGGTCCCGCTGATCTCTATGGCAGCAACCCTTGCTCCATTTCTGACCCGCAAGTCCACTTGTCCCGATCCCAGTGATCTCCTGTTCTTAAGTCCCTGCACATTACAACAAATGTGAGAACCACATCTAGTATCCAATACATAAGATGTTGAAACAGAGGTTAATGTCTATGACATATATACCTGATGAAGACACGCCCTGCGTCTTCCTTTTCTCTCCCAAAAGCTTGGGACACGATCTTTTCCAATGTCCAGCCTGCTTGCAACCGAAGCAGACATCCTTGGAACGGGCCTTGGGCTGGGCTTTAGCCTTTTTAGCCTTGGCTTCCTTAGCCTTGGCCTTGGCCTTTGCCTTGCCCTTGCCTTTAGCAAAAGGAGGTTTCCCCTTGTTAACCTCAAGTACCGGTGGATTCTTTTTGATCGACAGTTCAGCGAGTTCAAGCATCCAATGCAGCTCACTAACAGTACGGTCCATCCCTTGCTTGTAAAAGTTTAGGATGAATTGATCATAAGAATCCGGTAAAGAATCCAGGATTGTACTAACCGCCAGCCCCCGTGAGATAGGAGTTCCGAGACGGGCTAAATTATCCAGATAACCCTTCATCTTGAGCACGTGTGTACTCACAGATGTCCCGGCTCCCATCTTACAGCTGCGGAATGCCTTGTGTATCAGGTACCTTTCCTGATAAGCTTGCTCATAAAACATCTCGTTAAGAGGTGTCATTATAGCAAAGGCCTGATGATCCAGGAACTGCTTTTGCAATTCAGGAACCATACTAGCCAACATCAGGCATGTCACATCCCGGTTATCTTTTACATGTGCCAAGTATTCCTCCAGCTGGGCAGCCGGTGGATTACTTCCCGTTGGCACAGCCGGTACAGGCTTTTTGAGCACATACTCTTTAGACTCTTGTCTTAGAACTTTCCTTAAGTTCATAGACCAGTCCCAAAAGTTAGGGCCAGAAAGCTTGTCCCATTCCAAGAAAGATCGCAGTGATAAAGTATCATTCGTAGCCATTGGTTTCTACACAGAAAAATTACGAGTGTAAATAAAGGACTTAACATGTTCTTCCCATATTATAATTAATAATGAATCGTGTTATTAATTAACTCGAGTTGTTGGGCTCATGGGCCGAGATCCATATTATATCAAGATATAGCCAGACGAGGGCCTGGAACAACTATACCCCAATTTTTAGGTAGGAACGCCGTCCAATCCCAACCTAGGGACTCTCGGTTTGATGGGTCTGTTGGCACTTACCCATCTGTGCTTAGGGCCAGGAACATCCTACTACCCACGCTAAGTCAAAACCTCCATCCAAGTGTTAGAGTAACCAATACTCCAACCCAATACAAAATGACGATACTCCAGTGCATCCAACGAGGGTTGGTCTACAGCTGGCCTATCCCCACTTCGAGTAGGTTATGAATGAGGGAAGCACTTTTAAGAGACTTAGTAATTACCTTATGGTTATTAGATTCAATTAATAACGGCTTAGATGCATAGGCGGGTGAAAAAGGGTTTGTACATACATTCTCACATGTAAATAAATAAAGCATAATTAAATAAAATGAAATGCTATGGGCCAAAATTTACATCCTAATATAATTCTAGTAAACCTATACTAGAACGACATCAGGTGGGCTGCATCCTCATCCTTCTAGCACGCCAATCCAATCGGCTTCTTCTTCTTTACATAATTCCATAATAAACACATAAAATAAAATTACATAAAAGAAAACGGCGCGTAGGCCGTATTTACCAAAAGAATATTACAACCCGAATAAATAAGGCCCAAAACATCCATTCATGCATTTAATCATACATACACGTATCCAATACATACAATTTATAAACATGGTAAATGCATGAATTAATCCCATTTCAAATATGTCCATAGCCATTATTTTGAAATCGCCAAATTTTGGCCGATCATGGTTCTAAACCCGTGCGGGCTTTGGGCCTCCAACCCAGGCAAAATTGCTCCCAATCCAATTGGGAAACCATGAATTCCAAAATTAGCCGTCCGGGTAATCGTGCCAAGAAAACCCGAACCAATTTCAATTAACCGTATTTATTTCCAAAATAAATATCGCATGAACGAAAAATAAATCCATTCATAAAACATGCGCATAAAATTTCCAAAATTAAACACGCACAATTTAAAACAATTCAAATTTTAAAATCCCACGCGTATAAAAATTACCAAAATTTAAACACGCATATTTTTAAAATTTTAAATCCGGCCCGGCCCAAAAAATCCCGCCAAATCCAAAAACGGGCCCGGCCCACTGCGCGAAGCAGCCGCGGCGCTGCTGCCCAGCAGCAGCCCCGCTGCCGCGCAGCGGCTGCTGCCCAGCAGCAGCCTGCTGCTGGCGTGCAGCAGCTGCTGCCCAGCAGCAGCCCTGCTGCTGGCGTGCAGCAGCTGCTGCCCAGCAGCAGCTGCTGGCCAGCAGCAGCCCAGCTGCTGCCGAGGCAGCAGCCAGCAGCAGCTGCTGCCTGTGGCGCCTAGCGCCGCAGGCAGCGGCTGCTGCCCCCGTTTCGACCCGAAACGGTCCGTGATTTTTCCGAAACAAAAACAAGCAACATGAAATTAAATCACCAAGAAATAAAATCATGCATTGGAAATTAAATCTAGCATAAAACCTATATGCAAAATAAAATTTTCCCATAAACAATTCACAAATAGAAAATTACATAAAGCATAAACCATATGCAAATAATTTTCCATAAGTAAAATTCAAGGGGCAAAATCACCAAACCCCAAACCAAAAATAAATCCCGTCCACAAAATCGCCAATTTTAAAACACGGGATCCGCCAAGTTTAAAGATTTCCACGGATCAAAAGCCTGCTCTGATACCACTGTTGGGATTCGTCACGGGAAACCGACCGATAAAAGCGGAAAGACGCGTCGATTTCCTCGAATCCGGCCCAGGAGCTTAAGATGTGGAAATCTAAAACATGAAGGCATAAAAAGAGGGTTTCAAAACTAACCTCAAAGTCTCTCTAAGAGACAGAAGCAGACTGCAGAAACCAAGGGTAGGTTTCCTCCACCGATGCGTACACGAACGGCTCTCGGACCGAAACCCGTGCTAGCGACTCGGATAATTCAAGAAGAGAGGGAGAGAGGGGCAGCCTTGCTTCATTTAGTAGTTATGAAATCCCTAAATGATAAATCCCTAAATGAAGCATATAAGTGATGGTGAGAAGGAAGCAAGCAAAGTCCAACTTTGCTACCTCTTTTCCACCTACATGACTCACACCATGAGTCATCACTTTCATCATTATAAAAGATGACTCACCCTCTCATTTCAAGTGATGAATTCGGCCAAGGATGGTGAGTAATGTGAAGATATTTGTTTAAGGAATCAAAGTCCAACTTTGCTACCAAAAAGTCATACCATGACTCACCAAATTTAATCATCATCTTTTGTTTAAAGAATGACTCATCATTCTTAAAACAAAAAGCATGACTAAAACCCTAACCCCTAAATTTCGGCCAACTCTCCCCAACATAATGTTGGCAATTTCATTTTATGTGTTAAGCCCAATTTGACTTCCTTTGATTTAATTAATTTCAAATGCAATTCCAATTCAACATGTATGTATATATATTGCTATATAATACATCACATACATTGACATTAGAATTCATTTGATCTATTAACTTAATCAATGGATTAAATTAGACATACATAAAATGAAATACATGTAAACCTATACATGGAAGAATATTCATTTTAAGTCTTAAGCCTAATATTACTTCCTTTGATTTGATTAATTTCAAATGCAACTTTACTTTAACATGTCTGCTTATATATTATACCATATAATATATTACATACATTTAAATTAAAATTCATTTGACCTATTAATTTAATCAAGGGATTAAAATAGGTATACATAAAATGAGATACATGTAAACCTATACATGTATAAACATATTTCCACCTAGGAAATATATCCATAAATTAATTCATTGAATTAACTATGGAGGCCAAAATAAATATTAATTATATAACTATGATCAATCCAATTGATCATATAATATAATTAATGAATCTCTCTCTCTTCAAATGTGTATACTCCAAGTACACACTAATCCGACTAGTTAAAGTCCAGACGTTCAATGTGTACGATCCAATGGGCCCGTCTTTATGTTGGCAGTGGGCCAAGACCCACAGACTGCAGGTGGGCTCTAGCAAGCCACTGCAGCCCCCAATTAAGACGGAGTAAGCAGTCAAACTGAAAACGTAACCCAGTAGTTTGAACTTGTAAATCCCATGTCGCTGATATCGGTGTCCAACACAGAGGCATGGAAGTATCACCCTCCTTGTGTCTGGACCTTGACTTGATACCGAATGAACTGATGCTCACAAACAAGATCCAATCTTGTTTGGGTGCGGCCGCACACTTATCAGTAACATTCTTCAAGAGGCCGATGATATCGTCTCAGTGAATCACTGAGTGACATTCCCTTCTGCATATCCATAGTGCTGCCATGCTTACTGACACACCCGAACGTACCCGTACTTGGCACCCTTTTACAGGCCCGTTGGGCGTACACCAAAGTGTGCCACCTCGCATGCAGCACCATCATATGGTCCGGTCGAAGGACTTATACAAGTACTACACGAGAATCATTTGTGATACTATACCATGCAGATTCCCGTTAAGTGGATCAATCCAGTACCATGCCCTTTTGCATGTACCCATTAACCTAGTTGACATTCCATGTTCTATGACCGGTAAGACACCGCCATACAACCAGGCTAATGATAGTCTTTGGTTCCATTCATTCCCATGATTGGAACAGACTACGGATGACTTTATGGTCATATCGTTTTCACTATCCACAGTCTTACTGCCAAGTGCCTCACACTTGACAACATGGATATGGATATGTCCATTGGATACTCTATTTAAAATATAGCACAAGACATATAATAAATAGATTAATGCCTTTATCTCCTTGACACAAATTGTATAATACATAAAGTTTACATTAATGTACCAAATGTATCATACAAACACAAGGACCAATGCCTCGGGACTAGGGCATTTCCAACAGTACAATTCTAAGGGGCAATAACACAGTATTCCAGAATAAAGGGTTAAGCATCATAGATCATCTCTGCAAGCCAACAGGGGCGATAGAAGCGCCAATAAATCCATCAAAGGGATTTCGTCAAAAGTGGTAGTTACCTACAGGGTTTGGGTCAACATATTACCATTTGCTTTGCAAGGACACAAAACTAGCATCAAAGCACATGCTGGAGAAACGCCATACTCGTTAGCCTACAAGGTGGAAGAGGGGAGACAGAGACCACGTCGTCAACCCCATCAGCTAAGACAAGCTTAGGCGAAACTATATGTAAATAAAAAGGGAAAGAAGAAGCTCGATGGATCAAGAACCGAAAAGGTAATCCATGCAAAAGTTAGGACAGTCCGATGGGTCAAAAACCAAAAAGGCGATCCATGCAAAAGTTAGGATAGTGAGGTGAGCACCATTAGCAGGAAAATCTGCAAAGACCGGTTGGTGGCAGTTGTGGATTTAGTCAAGACGGATACCATTACTGATTCTGTTCTTAACTTCATTTCATCTTTTAATGTGCATTGTGCTAAAACATTATTAATGGATAAATGAATGAACACTTTGCTCTATTCGCTTAAATGTCCCAAGTCTGCTTGAAATTGAATTCGCATCATGTATATATGGCTGTACACACTTTTGGTTTCCATGCATCACATTAAAAAAAAAAGGAGAAGAAGAAGTCTGATAGATCAAAAACCTGAAAGGGCAGTTTATGCAAAAATTAGGACACAAAATAAAGCCTGTTGAATTGAAAACCTAAAAGGGCAGTTCAGGCAAAAGTAAAGACAGTCCAATAGGCCGAAAACCCGAAACGGCGACCTATGCAAAAGTTAGGACAAAAAAAAAGAATAAAAGTCATACAGTAGCATCAAGCTCATATAACCCTAATCCTCTAAAGACTGAGGTACCTCAAAGTCAGCACCTGATGTCCACGTCTCATGGGGCATTCAATCAGGTCAATTAGCCAAACTCTGTAGCAAGCATCTGTCTCCATAGGCACAGTACCATCATATCTCAGAATCACGGTGCGAATAGGATGCATCCACTGATGCTACATGTGTCGAGGCCACTGTGGTGTAAACACTCTGCACTTAGTGGTGCACAAAGATCGAAGGACCCCCTGTAGTTGACCATACTATCTGCACAGCCGAATAGGAGAGTAGAAAGTCACGTGGGTCAATCCAAGCAGCTGGACACCTCTGGCCCAGGTCTCAGTTGTCACATCAGAAATATCCCACCAAGGGCAGACCCATCAAATAGAGATGTTAGTTCGACTCCTTAGCCAATCAAACCAATTTGGTCTGGGGCAGCTCTAAGGTGTAAATCATCCAAGCCATCAAGTACATCATGAAGCAAGACCCATGCAAGGGCCAGAATGTGCAAAAGTAAAAGAAAGTGACCTAAAAACGGGTCAATACATCATAAGTAGAAAGAAAGAGAAATAGGCCTAAGGAGGTGCAAAGCCGGCATCATCATCATCATCATCTCCGTCATCTCCTAGCTCCTCGATAGGGTTCTCGCTCACATGCTCATCCACAATCCCCATTTGGGCCTTTAAATTTTCCATCCGATCTCTAAAGGTCTGATTCATGATCTCTAACTTGGTGACACATTGACACAACTGGTCAATCTCCACCCTCAAGTGAGTGGACTCTCGATTCTCAATCCCAATCGTCGTCTACACTAAGCAAAGCATAAAAAACACCATAATCACATGCATATGCATCCAAGACATACACACATACATACATTCAAAACATACATACACATATGCATACCGCATCAAAGATCAACCCAAGTACAGGTACTTGCTATCATCATCGGGCTATCTCGAATCGTGACCACTCCGAAAGCGGAAATAACCTGACACTAGGGCATCCTCTAAACCTCAAGTAATAGACTTTTCTCAATTTTCAAAATTCATATTTACACCAATATAATCCTGGGAATGGTATTCCTTGCCTTTTGCAGGTATCCGGGGCAAGATATTTGGTCTATATTCATTCTTGATCGAAGGGGCAAAAATTTTTGCTTCCAAAATTATCGAACAAGGAACGAATACATACCCGAAACAACTTCAAAACATCAAAAGAGATAATCAAGCTTCTCAAATCATTAAAGCATCCTTCCCCAGCCACATAAGCTTCACGGGAAATACTATTATCCTTTCCTTCAGTGACACAGGCCCCACTAGAAGTGAAATGACCAAAATGCCCTTCTGTTAGTAACCAAACTACCAGATGGCTAAAACACCTTTCCTTTAGTTACACGAGCTTCATAAGGAACCAAATCATCAAAATATTTCTTCCCCTAATGACATAGGCTCCACTAGAGCAGAAATGACCAAAATACCCTTTCTCTAAAGGACAACAAATTTCCAAGCTATAAAATTACCAAAATACGCTTCACTTTCACGAACATCAATTCACAAGGAGAATTCAATCCGGGCAAAGTCCTCTGCTTCACAATAGAGTTGAAGCACATCCCTGGAAACATCAAATCAATCTGGGCAAAGTCCTCTGCTTCGCAATGGAGTCGAAGCATGTCCCTAGAGAAACAATCCAATCCGAGCAAACTCCTCTACTTCACAATGGAGTCGAAGCAAGTCCCTGGAGAACTAATCCAGTCCGGGCAAAGTCCTCTACTTCAGAATGGAGTCGAAGCACATCCCTAGAGCACCAATCCAATCTAGGCAAAGTCCTTTGCTTCATAATGGAGTCGAAGCACGTCCCTGGAGCACCAATCCAATCCGGGCAAAGTCCTCTGCTTCGTAATGGAGTCGAAGCATGTCCGTGGAGCACCAATCCAATCCGGGCAAAGTCCTCTACTTCGTAATGGAGTCGAAGCATGTCCCTGGAGCACCAATCCAATCTAGGCAAAGTCCTCTGCTTCACAATGGAGTCGAAGCATGTCCCTGGAGCACCAATCCAATCTGGGCAAAGTCCTTTGCTTCGCAATGGAGTTGAAGTACGTCCTTGGAGAACCAATCTAATATGGGCAAAGTCCTTTGCTTTACAATGGAGTCAAAGTACGTCCGTAGAACATCGAATCAATTAAGGAAAAGTCCTATGCTTCACAACAGAGTCGAAGTAAGTCCCTGAAAAATCAAGTCAACTTAGGCAAGACCGCTATTCCACGAATCAACTGAGACAAGTCCCTACGAACATCATAGTAAGTCAACATGAGGAGAACCCCCAGGTACATCCTCTTTTCCTTCTCACCGTACTCCCTATCACGAGACCAAACTCGAATCGGGTACAGGCACCCGTCTATGTCGACTTTGGTCACGCGAGGGGCAACCTGTGAGCACGGGTTTTTTCTTGACCTCTATGGTGAAAACCTGTTGTTACCTGTTAAATAGATGAACATGAGTCAGATTTGAGAATGAGCGAAATAGTGCCTGGAATATTCTCAAATGGCTCGAAATTCACAAAAGTCCTTGATCCGAAACCCCGAGAAGAGTCCGTCGAGAGATTAGGAAGCTTAGGTGCACGTGCAGGCTCTATCTAAAGTCGCATGACTATAGTTTATAGTCGCACGACTGTAATAACTACAGCCACACGACTGTAATGCTATAGTCACGCGATTATAGTTAGAGTCGCGCGGCTCTAGTCTTTGACTAAGCAGATTCCTAAATAGGATATAATTCTATTTTGGCTGGGATTTTAGGCATGATTTACGGGAATTAGGGCGACAAAAATAACACAAAAAGGGTAGAAAAACATAAAAAAAAAAGGGGAATGAATTCTAAAAAAAACAGAGAGAGCATTCCAGTAAGAGAAAGAGGAACTTTTAGAGAGAGAAAGGAGAAAAACCAAGGGAAACCAAGGGGAATCAGAACAAAAACACATAGAAATATGCTAGAACTTCAAGTGAGGGCTAGGAATTAGGCTTTCATTCAATCAAAACCATTCTCGGGTTCGTTTGGGTCAATTCGAGATGCGTGTTTCAGAATTTTGGGTCATTTGGAGATTCTAGGTGGATTCGGACATCCACATCCGACTCTGGTCATCAAGCATACTGGAACGCAAAAGAGGTAAACTTCGAGAGGCCTTAAAACTTGATTTGTGTTGGTTTGTGTTTGTGATTCTGTGTTTAAAAATTTATCTAAAAAACTGTCTGCGCAACTACAACTGCACGACTGTAGTTACCTGGAACACAGCCGTACAACTATATATTACAGTGGCACGACTGTATTCTTCTAGGCAGAAGCCCGAACAGCCTAAATTCGACTGAATACAGCTGGTTTTCCCATTTTAAATGATTTTTCATGATTCAATTTGGTCAAATCACATCTATACATTGTAAAATTATGGTTTTCGGATTTCCAATAATACGGATGTGAGATTTAAGGTTTTGGTGGTTTCTATTCTTGGAATTCATGGTTGTTAGATCCTTAACCGGATCCTCGATCCAGTGATAATGGACTCTCAGATTTTCGGAATCCCTAGAAATCATCAAAATCCATCAAAACAAGTGATTTTAGAAAACAAAGGAAACCACCGTCGGGCACTGTTCATTACCGCCGTGCAACTATAGCACTATTGTCATGCGACTATAACTAGAGTCACATGACTATAATTAGTATAATCGTATGTCCACAAATCATAGTCGCATGACTAGAATACAGCCTCATGGCTGTAGTGACAGACAGAAGATAAAATCACTGGAGGACCACCACGGACGTCGTCGCTTGCTGCTGTCTTTAGAATCAAACCTTTTTTTGGCATGTTTACTGCTTTCAGACCTTAGATGGATGTTTCGAATTAGGAACCCCCACGAATGGAACTCCGAGTTCCAGGATAACTGACCCACTAAACCAAAGAAATTTGCATGCAATTAAGCCAAACCACTTTCCAAAACCGTTTTCAAGCACAAAAACCTACAGGGCGTTTTAAAACCGTTTTCCAGTTCTAACCGAGTAACTCGCCCGGACTTCTCGGTTATCCCCTAAATGTATGTCCCCACTTCCTAAAATCCCTATTCTGTCTTATATGAGTCCTATATGTTTTTGGGATATATCTATGCTAACCATTTGTTTTGCAGCTTTTACTTTTCTTTACTTTCATTTTGGATATATTTCATAGATTAATCGTGTATTCTAGGTGGTTGTACTTTTTAGATTTTTCATGTATCTAGGCGATTGTAATGGTGAGGTTGAGAGCTTTTTTCTTTTTTATGGGTTGTAATATGGCCTCTATTCCTTTTCCTTTCGGTTTTGATGTATGGTTTATATTTCCGCACTTTAATTTTATACATTTTATTCATGAGCTAATAGTAAAGGATTAAATTAGGTAGAGAAAGATAATAAATGAATAAAATATTATCATATGTACTTATAAATGAATATAAGTTTGAGGTTGAATAGGTAAGTTGCCCGAACCCTAAATCTCTGGATTAGGTACAGTAGTCTATGCTCGGTAGGGAGCTGTACCTGAATTTCCCAGATGAGCTGATCCGGGTGGCGACTCTGTCACTGATCTTGAAATTTAAGTTTCGAGGTTTTTAAGTAATAAAATGGGAAAAGGTTTTCTATAAAAGGGATTTCCAAACAAGTCAATGATTTTCCTAAATAAGATAATCAAACCCCGTGTTCAAAATCCAAACTTTTCTACTTCTCTTTTTCCCCGGTTCACTTCGCTGCGCTCCAAAAGGTCGTCCACTCACACCTGGCTAGAAAAGTATTGAGGCAAGGTTACTTTTGGCTTAAGTTGCAAGCAGATTATATCAAAGAGGTTAAGAGATGCAATGAATGCCAAGTATATGGGGATCTCAATCACCTCCCTCTTTTAGAACTTCAAATGTCATCTACTCCATAGACCTTCTGGTGGATCCTAGGCGAAGTAGTGAAACTAAACCTAGAGTCACACAACTAAGGCAGTGTACCTATCGTTGACAAGTAATAATTATGGTTGGTCCAGGTATCGATCCCACAGAGAAAAATATTCTGCAAACACTAAACTACTCGGGTTCCTTGCTTGTCCTAGGCGGAACTTAATTTTGGGTCTGATTATACTAACAACTAAATTATCCTACTCCTAGTTGATCTATCCCAGCCTACTTTGCACTTGAATTCGGGTTATCAATTGGTGGTTTACCAACCTATGAATGCTAATGGTGATGGCTTTATCAATTAATTAAAATAGATGAATTTAACTCAATAATTAACCCTTAATTATGTTCTTTCGATAATTCAACCTAGCATGTCTAGATCTTTTAGGTCCTTAGCCGGTTTCCCTTGTGTAGAGGCGGTCTAATTCTAAAGCTCAAAAAATAGAGGCATGTAAATTCCACAGTGTTGTCAATACTAATGGTTTCCTAGGCGTCAATCTAGGTAATGCCACAAATATGAACTTAATAAGTTAAGATCTTATAAGACTAGGTTATCATTAAAGGAATTGCATAAAGAAAAGGTGTAAAAATTGAAATTAAATTGCAATCAATTATATTAATCAAGAAAGATGATAAGAATTCAATGTTTACAACCAAACATAATCAATTGAGGAATCAAAAACTAACAAATCAGATTACAAAAGAGAAGAAGAGGAACTTATGCCTTTTTGGTCCGATTAACCGGATTCCGATGGTGTGAAGATGCTTGGGGTGTATCTCTATAGACGAACTCAATCCGGAACCAAGAGCGTCACAAAAAGGGAAGGTTCAATGCAAAAATTCTACCAATTGAGGGTTCAAACTTAAAGAAACAAAGAGTTCAAGCAATCAAACCTAGCTACAAGTTTGTGCTTTCTACTTTAAAAGTCTGGGAAAAGATCCATACAACTTAGAAAATAACCTATTTATATGGCTAGGTTAAAACCACTAAACAGGAAAGATGAAAGTAGGGCAACAGCAGAATTCCGGAGCTCGGCATGTCATACTGATGGTGGCAGCATGCCATGCTGTGTAGATTTAGGGTTGGCACTCCGTGCTGGTAGTGGTGGCACGCCGTGCTGTGTAGATTTGGGGTTGGCACGCCGTTCTTGTAGTGGTGGCACGATTTCTTGCCGATCCACTGGATTTCGTCCCTTGGCACGCCGTGCCCTCATTGCAGCACGCCGTGCCACCTTGCTTTTCAGCACTTCAAACTCTTCTTCGCTGCCATCGCTCCAACTCTCGGTCCGGGTCATAATGCCTGTCCAAAACAAACATAAAGAAACATAACCGCACCACAGCCACGGACCACAAAAATGATGCATTATCTAAAATTACAAAAACACCCCTAAAAACACGAAAAAATACTAAAAGTTATGAAAATCTAACCAAAACATAAAAATCACAAAATACGCAAAACCAAACAAGCATTCACACAAAGGACTCAAAAAAATTACCCCGTTTAAACCATGAAATTGCCTAAAAGATAAGGTCAAAAACTGACCTTATCACCTTCGCCGTATGGGGGATTGATATTATCGAAGAGATAAGGCCACCTACATCGAACGGACATCGATTCATAGTCACAGCCGTCGACCACTTCTCAAAGTGGATAGAAGCAGAGTCATATGCGAATGTTACAACCAAAAAGATGTCCAAGTTTATAGGGAAGAATGTATTTGCACGGTACAATATCCCGCATCATGTGGTAACCGATAAAGGAGTATAATTTCAGGGGGTGACCACGCAATTGCTCCAAGAAAAAGGGGTTGAACACCACATGTCGTCTTCATACTGTCCGCAAGCTAACAGGGTATTTGAAGTGACCAATAAGTCCATCAAGAGGATTCTCATGAAAAGGGTAGTCACCTACAGGGACTGGGCAAACATGTTACCACTTGCATTATTGGGGTATAGAACCAGTATTAGAACTCCCACCTCAGAAACACCCTACTCGTTAGTCTATGGAATGGAGGTTGTTCTACCAGTAGAGACAGAGGTCAAATCATTGAGGGTTATTGTGGAAGTGCAGTTGCTAGAATCTGAATGGGTTCAATAAGGTATGTGTAGTTGGCATTGATTGACAAGAAGCGTCTTCGAGCTCTAAGCCACTTGCAGATGTATAAGTAGCGTATGGCCAGGGCTTACAATAACAAGGTCTGTCATCAGAAATGCCTGCTAAAGGTTGGAGACTTGGTGCTTAAACAGATGAAGCAGACTAACATAGATGTTAGAGGAAAGTTCAAGCCAAACTGGGTAGGTCCGTATGTGGTTAAGAAAGTACTCTCGAAAGGTGCAGTGAAGATTATAGACATAGATGAGTTCAACAACGCCATCAATCAAGACAGGCTTAGGCAGTACTTTATCTAAAAAAAAGAGTCTGATAGATCGAAGACCCGACAGGGCAATCTATAAAAAAGTTAGGGTAGTGAGGTGAGCAACATCAACTAGAAAATCTGCAAAGATTGGTTGATAGCAGTTGTGTAGTTGGTCGAGATGTGTACTATTATCAATTCTATCCTTAGCTTTATTTCATCTATGATGTACATTATGTTGAAAAATTATCAATGAATGAATGAATGAATGTGTTTGTTCCATTTGTTTAAATATCCCAAGACTTTTTTTTGGATTTGAATGTGTTTTTATGCATAAATGGCCACGTACATCTTTTTGTTTGCATACAGTTCACTTCAAAAAAAAAGTCCAAATGATTGAAAACTCGAAAGGGCGATCTATACAAAAGTTAGGACATAAATAAAAGTCTGCTGAGTCGAAAACCCAATAGGGTGGTTCAGGAAAAAATTAAGATGGTCCGATAGGTCGAAAACCCGAAAAACGGTCTATGCAAAATTAAGGACGCAAAATAAAAGTCACACAGTAGTAGATTCAGACAATCCTAACACCCTACAACCTGAGGTATCTCAGGGTCAACACCTCGCGCTCACGTCTCATAGGAAGTGTCACTATGTTAGCCAACGAAACCCTGTAACGGTCATCTATCTCCACAGGCGTTATACTATCATGCCTCAAAATCTCGCAGCAAATAGGGTGCATCCACGGATTCTGCATGTGCTTGGGCCATGGCTGTGTGAAATCCCCACACTCGGTCATGCACAGAGAATGAGGCACCCCTTACATTTGCCTATACTGTCCACACAGCTGTGCTGGAGAGTAGAATGTCACCTTGGAAAACCCAAGTAGCTGCACACCTCCTACCCAATTCTTAACTGTCACGTTTGTAATCTCCCACCAGGGGCAAGTCTAACGAATGGACGCATCAGTCCTCTCTCCTAGCCAAATGGCCCACTCTTCCATGAAACTGGTAGCAAAGTCAGGCATCTATATGCGCCGAGCCCAGTAATGCTTAAGAGCATATCTCTGAATGGGTGGAGGAATACTAAAGAGACTCAGCTTCTTTATCAGCCAAATCTATAGGACAGTCGGTTGTGAGCGGATGACCTTTTTAAATTTGTTTATTTAACGCAGTGAAGTGAACTGGGGGTTTTGGAAAAAAAACATATTCTTGTGATGTTTTGAAAAGAAAAGGAGTTTTTTTATTTTGCTTTAGGAAAAATCATTTATTTGTTTTTAAAAAAAAATTCGTTTTGTAGAAAACCTTTTTCTGATTTATTACTTAAAGACCTCGAAACCTAAATTTTGAGATCAGTGACAGAGTCGTCACCCGGATTAGCTCATCCGAGAAATTCCGGTACAGCTCCCTACCAAGCGCAGACAACTATACCTAATCCAGAGATTTAGGGTTCGGACAACTTACCTACTTAACCTCAAGCTTGTATTCGATTTATGGTTTATATTATCATATTTATTCAATTTATTATCTTTTCCCTACCCAATTAAGTTTATTTTATTAGCCCGTACTCAAGCAAAATGTAGAAAATAAATTACAGGAAATTAAATCATACACACAAACATATAAAGGAATAATATAGGCCACTTATACAACCAAATTGAATAAAAAGGAGAAAACTCTCATCCTCACCTTACAATCGCCTAGAATACACGAAGATCTAAAAATTACAATCGCCTAATTTACACGGAATCTAATAAATACAGCCATAATAATAAAAATAAATGTTGCAAAACAGAAAGTTAGCACAATTTATATTATAAACACAAATAGGACTCAAAACAGGACATAATTGGGATTTGGAAAACGGGGGCATGCATTTATGGGGTAACCGGGTCGACCTGACCGGTCGGACCGGTTAGACCTGGAAAACGGTTTTGAATCGCCCAGTAATTTTTGTGTTGGAAAACGATTTTTGGAAACCATTTGGCCCAGTTACATGCAAATTTCCATATTTAGCGGGTCTGTTATCCCGGAATCCAGGGTTTCGTTCGTGCGGGTTTCCTAATTTTCACAAACTAAAAAGCAGTAAACACACCAAAAACAGTCTGAATTCGAAAACAGCATCGCGCAACGACGTCCGTACGGGCCGTTCTGTGATTCTATCTTTTCCAGGAACCATAGCCGCATGGCTAAAAAATAGAGCCGGGCGGCTCTAACCCATACTGGACAGCTGTAATACCCGGACCCGAAATTGGTTTTCTCCTTTTTTCAAAAAATCATTATTTTGTTCGTTTTCAATGTTTCCTAGAGATTTTATAGAGTTCGAGGGTCCGCTGCTGCTGGACTACAGATCCGAAAGGAATCGAACAACCACGAGATGAAATATAAAACCCAGAAAAACCAAAAAACCAATATCCATACGTCCAAAAATCTGAAAATCGAAACTAGAATGATGTATAAGTATTCTGGGGCCGAAAAATACCTTAACAAAATGCACAAAATGCAAAACGGACTACTTTCGGCCGATCAGGACAAATAGGGATTCTGTCCCTAAGGAATAAAGCCACCCGGCTCTAGGGTCAGAGCCGGCCAGCTTTGTTCATCACGAACACAGCCGTACGGCCATGATGGGTTGAGTCTGTTTTCCAGAAAATGTAGAATCAGAGAAAAACACACAGAATAGGCAATGTAAACAGGTTTAAGGCCTCTCAGAGTTTACCTTGGTGTTGTTCTAGTGTACTGGATACGCAGGAACAGATTGAAAGCTTGGAATTGATGCTGGAAGCTCAACATGCTGAAACCCGTAGCAATCCAAAGCGACCCGAAATCAACCCGAATGAGTTCCAAATTGATAAGCAAAGGTTGTAGGATTTGTCTCTAGCATCTTAAGATTGATTTTAAGTTATTATCTTTGATGTTTTTATTTCTTCTCTTCTTTCTCTTTCGGTCTCTCTTTCTTCCCTTTTCTTTTCTCTTTTTTTTTTAGAACCCAAAAAAAAAAAAAAATCCCCCCCCTCAGATATGATTTTCTTTCCTTTTATAGCTCTCTCTCTCATATCACCTCATTTCATTAAATAGCCGCCTGACTTCTAATCTTGTGCCCGAAAATCTTTCTGTCAAACCAAGTTGCTCTGCTTTGCAGGGCAACTTGGTTTACCCACTAGAGCCACCTGGCTCTAGTATGCACTAGAGCCGTACGGCTGTAGTCTAGAGCCGGCCGGCTCTGGCTCAAGAAACTAGAGCCGCCCGGTTCTAGCGAAAGCCAGAGCAAAATTTGAAAAAATCGGACATGTACCCTAAACCTTAGAAATCACACGGGAGACCTCTCCAGGGGTTTCGGATCGCGGATAGCTCAGTTTTCAGGACATTTGAGACACCTTAGTAACAATCCGGTCGCTTTTGAGCCCAAACAAGTCTGCTTGCTCCATAGGTAACATGTGAACTCTCATCACAGAGGTCGGGAAAAACCCGTGCTCACAGGCTAGCCCTCGCGGGACCAAAGTCGGCTCATGGTGGGCTATGAAGCCTAAAACGAGTTTGGTCTCGTGACTGAGAGCACGGTGAGAAAGGATGAGAAAGCGCACCTGATGCCCCTCGTTGGGGGAACAGAGTTGTCGACTCGCTGTGGTGGAGTGTGCCCGTTATATCGATTCACTGTGGTGGAGTGTACCCGTGATATTGACTCGCTGTAGTGTAGTGTGCCCATAATATCGACTTGTTGTGGTGGAGTGTGCCTGTGATATCGACTCGCTGTGGTGGAGTATGCCCATGATATCGACTCGCTGTGGTAGAGTGTGCCCGTGATATCGACTCGATGTGGTGGAGTGTGCCCGTGATATCGACTCGCTGTGGTGGAGCATGTCCGTGATATCGACTCGCTGTGGTGGAGTGTGCCCGTGATATCGACTCGCTGTGGTGGAGCATGCCCGTGATATCGACTCGCTGTGGTAGAGCGTGCCCATGATATCGACTTGCTGTGGTGGAGCGTGCCCGTGATATCGACTCGCTGTGGTAGAGCGTGCCCATGATATCGACTGGCTATGGTGGAGTGTGTCCGTAAAAGTGTGCTCGTAAAAATTTTTAATTCTTCTCCATGTGGTGGAGCAACCAAATTGAATTTCTCCTTTTTCCTCCTTGTGGTGGAGTGGACCCCTGAAGTTGAGTCAAAAGCACGTATTTATTCCTTGATCTATAATTTTGGAAACAAAAATTTTTGCCCCTTCTATCAAGAATAAATACGGCTTGGGGGCTTTTTGGCCCCGAATACCTCCAAAAGCGAAGAATACCCTTCCTGGGATCAAATTGGAAAAAGCAGAAATCCTGAAAGTTCAAGGGAAACATGATACCTGAAGAATCAGAGCTGGGCGACTCTTCCTTGTTGAGACAGAGCCGGCGGCTCAAACATAGAGCCTCCCGGCTCAAGGCTAGAGCTGTACGGCTCTAGTGGGTTGAGATTGAAAATAAAAGGAGAGTACTCCCCTAGAACTCCATTTCTTCCTTTCTCGTCTTTCTCTTTCTTATTCACGAAAAATTTCTCCATCTTCTTTCGACCAAAATGAGGAAACTGAGAAGGGCTATTCTTCCAAATGCTCCCACACAACCATCTCCTCATATGAGATATTCTTTACCCGAAGGGGAGTTTTTCCTGCCCACTAAATCTACAGTGGATGTGTATGGAAAGCGAAACGGTCCCATACTGTGGGATTAAAAGAGATGATCCCGTACCTGTGACTCTGAAACCATCTACACACATTATTCAGAATCTGGTTAATTTTCTTTAAGTTACTCTTTTCCTTCCATTTTTTGAATTTCTACAAAAGAGATGAAATTAGACGAAATAACATGAAATTGATGCATGATTATAGTAGATTTTGCCCCTAGAAAACTCAATTGATGATTTAGAGTTGATTAGAATCAATTTTAGGATGAAAAATCACAAAACCTAGGCTTTAGGAACCAAACCGCTGGTTTTCTGAACAGAGCCGGCCGGCTCAACGGTAGAGCCGGGTGGCTGGGTTCTTGGCCCGATGGCTCTGGTCAAGAATAGAGCCGAGCGGCCGTGGTTAGGGCCGGACGGCTCTGGTTCGACCAAAACCAAAATTCTGAGTTTCAAATTTTATTTTAAATGCTTCCAATCGATTTATTCATGCAATGTAAAATGTAAATGGCTCATAAAACTCCCTGTTTATTGCTTGTAGATGTGGCAACATAACCAAGGGGCCGGCTCTATAACGGATGCACTGGCTTGGTACCGAAAGCTCCCTGATGAGGTGTAGGAGCTGGTTGATTCGACCTGCTTAGATTGGTTTGTCTGCTCGATGTGTGAGTCTGTACCTCGGATGAGCCGAGGTTTACTGATGTCGCTCCCGGAGAGGTGGATGGACTCCACTCACACTTTTCAATTCCCGATTCAGGAATTCACCATTACGCCCAAGGATTTTGTATTATCACTGGTCTATCCTTTGGTGGGTGTACCATAGACTTTAACCAGACATTGGAACGAGGAGGCTTCAGACCATATGTGGTCGCCATGCTGATTGGCTTGACTCCCATGGGCAAGCGGGTCCAGGGGAGTACCTTGAGAGATTATTGGCTGAGTAAACAGGACAGTCTGCCTGAGGGCTCCTCATTCCCACTTAGGGATGTGAGACGCTATGCTCGGGCATTCGTGCTGCATGCCTTGAGCACTTTGTTATTCCCTACAAGTCAGAGTGACCTGAACCTTGCTGTGCTCCTTTTACTGGTACAGCTGGAGGATGTAGGGAGTCTGAACTGGGGACGAGCCAGACTGGCTTAGCTATATTATGGTCTCGACGTCTGCGCCTGCGAGAGGCACCGGGAGGTGAAGGGTGCATGGATAATTCTTCACATGAGTTACCTGTATACATATATTTTCCCTTTTTTTTTCTTTTGTTATTATGCAGATTTGGGCATATGAGTACGCCTTCATCCCTTAACCAAAATTAGCCATATCGGCTAATGCTGTGATTCCCAACTTTCCTCGGCTGCGGCGGTGGTTGGGCTTTGGTTGGACCAAGGTCGACACCGACCCTTGGATTTGCCGCCAACTTTTGGCGGGTATAACTTTTGAGCAGGTATTCCTCCAACAAAAAATATATTTTTTATTTTATTTATTATTATTATTTTTTTAACTGTTGTCTGTCTTCAGGTAATCAAGGAGCCATAGGGGAATGCTATGTGGCCCTTGGAGCTTATAGATGGTCGGAGGCTGGTGCCCCGATGATTTGTCATGGAGAGCTCTGTCAGCTTGGAATGGTACCTTGGGGAGAGGGTCACTGATTGGCGTGCCAACCCCCGAGAGTGTAGGATCCCGCCTGTACTTCTAGTAGGACTGTTCTGGCCGCGCCTGCTACCGTTGGAGGACTACTCGGATCTGTTTGGGTCCAGGTACGTAGCTATGGGAGATGATGGCGACTATCCAAAGTTCATCAGTACACAGCTTCTTCCTTCCACTAGAACTGCACCACAGGAGGATGCACCAGCTGGGGTACTTCTTTGCTTTGCTTTTATCTTTTACTTGTTTTAAGATTAATTTGTTCCTTACTCCCCCCCCTTTTTTCCCTCTTCTTTTTTAACCATCTGAGAGGGGTAAGTATCCGCACTCTTCATCTAGCAGATGTTCCAGTGGCCGCAGATCTGGGACTGTTGGCGGCGGGGGAGATGGAGGTTCTTCTGCCTACACGGGTGTGCCTGGCGTTGACACCGAGGCGAGGTACACTGAGCCCATTCCCTCGATGGTTCCTCCTGTGGTTCCTCCTGCTGGCTTCATCCTAGGACGTCTGGAGTATCTGGTGGAGCCCTAGGTGATGCTACATAATGAGGCAGGGGAGCTTCACTGAGCTGATCTGCACATCGAGGCACACCCTCCTCCTGCTGCTATTTCTCCGGACGCGACACATGTGAGTATCCCTGCCCCTGCTTACTTATGACTGTTACTATTGCCATTGGTCTGATTTGTTTGCTGTTCTATATGTAGATTTCAGTGACACAGGGGATGGCTCTGTGCTAGGCAACTTCTGCTTTTAGATTCCTCTCGCTTAGGGATAATGGGGTGATGGCGGTAAGTACCTACGTCGACATGCGTATATGCATGTATGTATGTTTTAGATGCAAGTGTATGTATGACATGATGCTCATATTGTTTTGACTCTGACGTAGGCTACACTTGCCGCCCTCCGATGCGAGGATGCCCATGTAAGGGTGGAGATGGAGGAGATCCAGAGGACTATTGCAGATCTCACATTCATGAATGGGACTCTCCGTACTCAGTTAGACGACTGGGAGGCCGGTCGATGTATCTTCAGTGATGGCATCGGAGTCGAGGGCGAGGAGGATGATGATTCGACTGACAGGGGACAATCGTAGACTTTCTTCTATAGTTTTGTGTTTATGTGGCCCATTTGTGGGCTAGGATTGGACATCATAATATACATATACATATTTCATTATGTGACCGTCGACTGGTGTACCACTTTTGCTGATATTTTATGGAATTTCCTCCCCTTTTTTTTTACTGATCTATCATTTCTACCTCTCTGGATTTGTTTTTCTGACAGCATTTTATTTGTTTTCTGTGTCGTAGGAAATAGTAGCCCAGTTCTTCTTCTTGTGCCACTTCGAATGGATCAACTTCGTGAACGCCTCAGGGACTACTGGAGAACATGTCGATCTTCTAAATGGGCCTTATTGGCACCCTACGGTCTATATTCCATGCGGTTTTATATGAATCTGCACCTAAATCGATCCTTTCTGGAGGCTGCAGCCAGGTTCTGGGATCTGATGGATCATGTTTTCCGCTTTTCCGGGTAAGAGTTGTGCCCCATGGTGGAGGAATTCGGGGCCATCCTCCTCGCTTCCTGTCCACGTGGAGTCAGGTTAGCTGTTCCTGAACCCGATTTGAACAGCCTACAGACACTTCGGGGGCTACTGAATACGATACATCTAAACCGTTTGCTTCCTGGTGAGGCTATTCCTAGGAGACTTAACTTGTCCATTGTCATGGATGTGTGTTCTGCCCTGGAATCCTTTACCCCTGGTTAGGCTTTTCTGATGAGTCTGCTGTTGATGTCCCTCTATCTGTTCGAGTCACAAGACGGGACCTGTGACGTCCGATTAATCCCAGTGGTGGCCTAGATGGCCGACAGTGCTTCACCCATGGGGGTCATTTTGGCTGAGATCCTGATTTATTTGAACTCCGTACACTCAGATCATCCAGTCGAGACCTATGGGTGCCCCTTCCTGCTTCAGGTTTGTTCCCAACTTCAAGTTTGATATTCTGATTAAACACGCATTCCACTGATTGACGGTTTTGTCTGCAGATTTGGCTATTGGAGAAGCTGAATCTCCTGAGCATTCCTCCACTTTAGCCAAGATACATTCCGAAACATTTTTGGGCCCAGTGTATCGAACTTACAGACTTTGCCACATAGATTACAGAGGAATGGCTCAATTGGCTGAGAGAAAGGACAAACACATCAATCCGTTGGGTTTGCCCCTGGTGGGAAATCTTGCAGGTGACTATGGAGACTTGAGCATTGCATGATTATGTAGACAATACGGGCAAGCACAGGGGGTGCCTTGTTCTTTATACACAACCGAGTGTGGGGAGTTCACACAACGATGGCCTCAACATGTGTAGCAGTAGTGGATGAACCCTACCCGCTTTAAAGTTTTGAGGTATGGTGAGGTGGCCACGACAGAGACAAATGGTCATTATAGGGCCTGGCTAGCAGACTTAATGACCTGCCCTACAAGCGTGAGATCCTGTGGTATCTCGGCTTGTAGATTTCTTTCCTGTTGTGTGGAGTTATTGCTGAATGATATTTATTTTACCGTTTTATTTTACGTCCTTACTTTTGCATAGACTGCCCTCGCAGGTTTTCAATCTATCGGACTGTCTTAACTTTTACCTAGACCGCCCTTTTGGGTTTTCAACCCAGCAGACTTTTTAAATTTTGCATGGACCGCCTTTCGGTTTTTGATCCATCAGATTTTTTTTTTTTTTTGAACATATGATGCATGCAAAACATGGAATGTGCACAATCATAAATATATAACAAAAATCTGATTTCGGGCGAACTCAAAACGTTTAAGCGGACAGAAAAAGCATTCATTCATTAATAACGTTTTAGTACAATGTTTATCAATAATGAAATAAAGCTAGGAACAGAGTTAAAAATGGTATCCGTCTCAACTGAACTCAGAACTACTACCGGCTGGTTGTCGTAACTTCTCCCACCGATAGTGTCCACCTTTCTATCCTGACTTTTGCATGGATTGCCTTTTTGGTCTTTGGTTCATCAAACTATCTCTTTTTTTTTACACATAGTACCGCCTAAGCTTGTCCTGGTTGACGGGGTTAACAAACTCATTTCCATCCATATCCATGATCTTTATGGCGCCTTTGGAGAGTACTTTCTTCACCAAATACGGACCTTCCTAGTTAGGCCTAAATTTCCCTCTCACATCCGTGTTGACCTGTCTCATCTGCTTTGGAACCAAGTCCCCAGCCTTGAGTGGGTGTTTTTGGTGACAGACTTTGTTGTTGTAAGCCCTAGCCATTCTCTGCTGATACATCTATAAGTGATCCAATGCTTGGAGACGCTTCTCATCAATCAGTGCCAACTATTCATACCTTGATCGAACCCATTTTGATTCTAGCAACTATGCTTCCATAAACACCCTCAGTGACTTAATCTCGGTTTCAACTGGCAACACAGCTTCCATTCTGTAGACTAGGGAGTAAGGTGTTTCTCCAGTGGGGATTCTGACACTGGTTCTATAACCCCACAAAGCAAATGGCAACATACCAGCCCAATCCCTGTAGGTGACCACCATTTTTGACAGAATCTTCTTAATGGATTTGTTGGTTGCTTCCATCGTACCATTAGCTTGTGGTCGGTACAGAGAAGACTTGTGGTGCACAATCCTCTTATCTTGAAACAACTATGTCGTAGCCCCTTGAAACTACACCCCATTATCTGTAATGACATGATGCGGGATCCCGTACCTTGTGAAGATACTTTTCTCAATGAACTTGGCTGTGACATGCATAAATGACTCGGCTTCCACCCATTTTGAGAAGTAGTCAATAGCCACAATAATAAATCGGTGTCCATTGGATGCAGGTGGTCTTATTTCCCCAATGAGGTCTATCCCCCAAGCACCGAACGGCCACAGAGTTGCTGATATTTGAAGTTCAAGCGGTGGGAGATGATTGAGGTCTCCATGCATTTGACATTTGTGACATCTTTTTACCTCTTTGATACAATCCAGTTACAATGTAAGCCAGAATAGCCTTGCCATAGTACTTTCTTGGCCAAAGCTAACCCATTCATGTGTGGCCTGCAGGTTCCTGTATGGATTTGCCTTATGACCTCTTTAGCCTCTTTTTCTGTTAGGCATTTCAGTAGCAAGCCGTCGGTGGTTCTCTTGAAGATCTAACCCTCAAATAATCTAAACTACGCTGCTAACCTCCTGAGGGAGATCTTATCTGAATCGCTGGCATCATCAGGATACTGCCCGCTCTGAATAAGCTGTAGAATATCATAATACCAGGGGCGCTCTTTAACTATCGCTATAACGTTGACTGATAAGTAACAGGGATTCTGTGCGACTTCCACTACCACTGGCTACATAGGATGCATCCGGGGTTCCTCCCACATTGACGAGAGTGTGGCCAAAGAGTCTGCCATCTGATTATCTTCTCTCAGCACATGCCTAAATTCGCATAGTCCAAAAGCTTCCACCTTGTCCCAAACCAACTAGAGATATGGTCGGAGTGACTCTTTCTTTACTTCCCATTCACCGGTGATCTGATGAATCACTAGAGCTGAATCTCCAATTATCAGTGCTTCCAGTGCCCATATTGTAATCAGAGAATCAATCCTGACTAGGCAAGCTTCGTACTCTGCCCCATTGTTAGTCAACGGGAATTCAAGGCGTTTAGCTAGGGGGATGATTTCTCCATCAGGTGTGCCAATGATCACTCCCAATCCTGCCCCATGCTTATTCATAGCCCTGTCAAAGTACATTATCCATCTGTTTGGTTCTGTTTCTATTACGGCCAGTTGCTCATCAGGGAACTCCAGATTCTCGACATAGTCTGACTCCAGGGGTTGGTTGGCCAGAAATTCTGCCATAGCCCTTCCTTTGATTGTCTTCTTAGTCACGTATTCAATGTCGAATTCGGACAACAGGAGTAGCCATCTTGATAATTTCCAGATCAGTGCAGGGGTCTGACATAAATACTTCATTGGATCAACCTTTGCCACTGCCTGAACTTTGTACGACTGGAAGTGATGCCTCAACTTCTTGGTTAGCCATACCATAGTGGTACAGATCTTTTCCACTATCATATATCAAGCTTCGTAGTCGAGCAGCTTCTTACTCAGGTAGTAGATTGCATGTTCTCTCCTATCTTCTTGTTCTTGAACCAACATTGCCCCTACTGAAGCGTCCTCAATGGCCAAGTACAGAACCAAAGGCTTATTCGGCATCGGAGGCTTCAGGACTGGTGGATTCGCCAAGTAAGTCTTGACTTTATCAAAGGCTAACTGGCATTGATCATTCCACTCTGTCGGCTGATTTTTCTTTAGGAGCTTGAAGATGGGCTCACAGATCATAGTCAACCTTGCAATGAATCAGCTGACATATTGCAGTGACCCCAGAAATGATCTGACTTCTTTCTCTGTCTTTGGTGCAGGCATGTCACTAATCGCCTTGATTTTATCCAGGTCCATTTCGATTCCCCTTTGGCTCACTACATGGCCGAGAAGCTTTCCTGAAGTCACCCCAAACACACACTTCTTTAGGTTGAGGAGGAGGTTGTACTTTTCAACCCTAGTCAAAAATCTATCCAAGATAACAGGGTGCTCTTCTCGGGTAATTGATTTGACTAGCATATCATCGACATAGACTTCAACCTCTTTGTGAATCATGTCATGCAACAGTGCTATTACGGCCCTCTGGTAGGTGGCTCTGGCATTCTTTAGTTTGAACGGCATGACCCTGTAGCAGTAGACCCCCCACTCTGTGATGAAGGCTGTGTTCACCTTGTCGACTATGTTAATGAGGATCTGATGATACCTTGAAAAGCCATCCATAATCGACACAAACTCTGACTCTGCTATCCTTTTTAGCAACCGGCACTATGTTAGCCAACCATTCTAGATATTCCACAACTTCCAAAAACTTTGCTTTTATTTGTTTGGCCACCTCTTCTTTGACCTTTTCTACCCACTCTGGCCTGAGTCTTCTTAGCTTCTGCTTGACAGGTTTCATTTTCGGATCTGTCGGGATTCTGTGTTCTGTAATCTCCCTATCAACCCTTGGTATATCTATGAGCATGGGTTTTCTCCCGGTCTCGGTGATGAGATTTCCCTAATTACCTGTGGACCGGACGGGCTCGAACGGGACTTGAAAATGACCAAAGTGCTGCCCGGGGAATCTCAGACGTCCTGAAAACTAGGCTACCTATGATCTGAAGCCCCGAAAAAGTCTCTCGAATCATTCCGAGGGTTTAGTCTGCACGTCCGACTTTTCGAAATTCTGCCATAACTCTTGGTTGAACCGAGCGGCTCTAGTACAAACTAGAGCCGGCTCGCTCTAGTGGGCAAGAACAGTTACTCTGCAAAGTAGAGCAACTTGTCTTGACAGAGGAGAGTTTTTGGAAGATTTTGAAAAGATTTTCGGTCTGTTGATTGATGGGACGAAAGAAGAGAGGGAGACGCAGATAAAAAGAGAGAAAATGAGAGAGAGGGGGGACTTTCAGTTCTCAAGCAAGAAACAGAGAAAAAAAAAGAACAGAAAGGAGAAGAGCAAAACAAAAGAAAAAGAAGAGAAACCGAGAGGGAGAGCCAATATAACTCCCATAAACACTCTCATCTAACCCTAAATCAACCCTCAAGCATTAATAACATCACCAACAACCTCTACTCATTGATACGGGATCACTTCGGCTTGGTTTCGGATTATTCTGGGTCATCAAAGGATTCGACTGGTTGAGTTCTAGTGCACATTCCAAAGTTTCCAATCCGTTTCTTGATGCTCCAAACATCCACACAACAATCCAAGTAAACTCTGAGAGGCCCTAAAACTTGTCTGCATTGATTTTCTGTGCGTTTCTATTATTTTTACGAAAACCTGGAACTAGTGCTGCCCATCATAGCTGTACGGCTGTGTTTCTGAAGAACAGATCTGATCGGCTCTGACCCAGAGTCATCCGACTCTGTTCCTCAGGGACAGATCCCCGATCTGTCCCAATCAGTCGAAACAGCAGTTTTCCATTTTGGTTTATCTGTTGGGATCATTTTCGGCTCGGAATCATCTGTATGAGTTTGTATTTTGATTTTTTGACTATTGTTCGTGCGGATATCAGGGTTTTTAGTATTCTCCGAGGTTTATTTTCTGAGTTTTGGGGTCGTTTCATCCGATTCGGATCCATTGTCCAGCATTAACGGACCCCCGAATCCTGTAAAATCCCCAGGAAATATTGAAAATAGCAAAATAGTATTTCCATAAATGTTTTTGGTGTGTTTATTGTATTTTGGGCCCTAGATGAAATATGTATTTAGGAACCCACACAAACGAAACCCCGAGTTCCGGGATAACCGACCCACAAAAATGGAAATTTGCATGAAACCGAGCCAAATATTTTCTAAAAATTGATTTTCCAGCACAAAAATCCACAGGGTGTTTCTAAACCAATTTCCAGGTCTAACCGGTCCGACCTATTGGGTCGAACCGGTTACCCCCTAAATACATGCTCCCGCTTCCCAGATCCCAATTCTGTCCTGATTTGAGTCCTACTTGTGTTTATAATATAAACTGTGCTAACTAATCTATTTTGTAACATTTTTTTTATTTTGATTGTATTTAATAGATTAATTCGTGTATTTTAGGCGGTTGTATTGTTAGAATCTCTTGCACTTATGCGTTTGTAAAAGTGAGGACGAGAGTTTTTATATTTTATTCAATTTTGTTGTATAATCGGCCTTTATTATTCTTTTGTATATTTGTGTGGATGGTTTAATTTCCCGCAATTTATTTTAAGCATTTTTGCTTTAGCACGGGCTAATAAAATAAACGAAATTGGGGTTAGAAAAGATAATAAATTGAATAAATATGGCTTTATAAATAATGAACGAATACAAGCTTGAGGTTAAGTAGGTAAGTTGCCCGAACCCTGAATCTCTGGATTAGATACAGTACTCTACGTTCGGTAAGGAGCTGTACCGGAATTTCCCGGATGAGCTGATCTGGGTGGCGACT
Source organism: Euphorbia tirucalli (assembly GCA_039660915.1). NCBI lineage: Eukaryota > Viridiplantae > Streptophyta > Magnoliopsida > Malpighiales > Euphorbiaceae > Euphorbia > Euphorbia tirucalli. Next base: position 52,887,429 of record CM077639.1, on the reverse strand, counting down.
CTGTCATTAATCTCGAAATTTAGGTTTCGAGGTCTTTCAGTTATAAAACGTAAAAACGTTTTTTACAAAATAAATTTCAAAACAAATAAGTCCATGATTTTCCTAAAACAAGATAAATTAAATCCGCTTTTCCCAAAACATCACTACATAAACCATTTATTTCTTTCTTTCTTTTTCCTCGGTTCGCTTCGCCACGTCTCACTCTTTTAAAGGTCGTCCGCTCACAATATCATCATAAGACCAGGCAAAGGCCTTTACGTGCTTTATGAGCACATTCATAATTTCTCTTCTCTCTTCAGGCGTGAGGTCTTTTGAGATGGATACCATTTTTGGATTATTATTTATTCCTAAATTTATTTCATGTAATGATGTATCGTGTATGTTAAAAACATTAAATGAATGTTTGTATGTATGCACTGTTCCGTCCGGAAAAACATCACACAAGTAAGCAAAGTCAGATTTCATGGCATTGAAGGCCTTATAGGCTGAGTTATTTACATTAAAAACAGAAAATGAAGATACATCAACATGATTTTCACCCCCCACATGCGGAGGGTCTTCTCCTGTTCCAGTTCCTTCGACCTCCTCAAACAGGTCCCCCAGGTCACCCTCTAGGGACTATTCCTGGTTAGCAGTTGGGTCTTCCTCGATCATCTTTGCTTTTCCGGCCATCATCAGCTTGGCCAATTCTTTCATAGCCTGATTTACCAACTCCTCCTGAGTTTTCAATATAACTGCTTGTTTCGGTTCAGAACTGGCGTTGGCCTTCATCAATGCAGGCAGTGCCTTGGTAATGGCCGTAATGGCTTCTTCAGTTTCACCACCCTTGAGATTCGATTTTTCAGAAGATTCTCCTTTTTTCTTGAACTCAACTTCGGCTCGACTGACTGTGGTCTCCTCTACTTTCAAAGCTTTCCCCTTGTCATTTTTGGCCTCAGTATGGAGCATGCTGATAATCGGTTCAACCTCGTATTTTCCGAAATCAACGACATCCGAAAAAATTTCAAACCCAGGGAATGGATCTCTTTTAATTTCCACTGGCTTCGAGGCCCTATCATATGCCTTCTCAGATGGACAGACAAAAGTGTCTGCCAGATTCATGGACCTCTTACTCGACTTGCTTCCTTCCTCACGGTAGCCGAGTCCATGTTGGCGGTACTTCCCTGGCTCTATAACAAACTTGGGGACACCCTATTGCCTTGCCCCCAGGCCCTTGCCAGGCTCAAATCTCTGTTCGGCGAAGTACTTATGAATCCATTCTGGGAACTTCGGCTCATCGCCACCTTCTTTCATCACAACTATAACCTAAAACCCCATCATCGGCTGCTCTTCAGCACTCAGAGCAGCTACCACTGATGGTTCATCCGCCTCTACTGTCACCACTCTCCCGCCTATCAAGAACTTGACTTTTTGGTGCAAAGTGGAAGGTACACCTCCCAAGGCATGGAAACATGGCCTCCTTAGGAGTAAAGAAAAGGTAATAGGGATGTCTATAACTTTGAACAGCACATTTGACTTGGCCTCCCCCACTTTGACCTCAGCCTCGAAGGTGCCGATCACTGATCTTCTACTATCATCGTATGCCCTAATTACTGTGCCAGAACTACCAAGGGCTTCCACTTTGATGCCTAGGTAAGGCAAGATTTTAAGAGGATAGATGTTGAGGGCTGATTCGTCATCGACCATCACACATGGCATGGTCTTATCCATGATCTGCACTCTCAGATACAGGGCCCTGTTATGATTCACCCCTTTTGGTGGTAGGTCAGATATCCCAAAGTTGATTTCTTAGGCCCTATTGGCCTTCAAATCAATTCCTCTTATTACAAGACAAACTTCCTATGGCGACATCATGGGAGTTGCCTCCATTTCCATCAACTACTTCACTACCTCCTCCCGGTGTGTTTTCGACTCCATGAGGAGGTGCCAAATGCTAGCTCAGGTAGGCGTCCTTTTCAGTTGTTCGACAATCACATCATCCTCCTTATTCTTAGATCCCTAGGCCACAGGGCCCGATTCTACAGTAGAATGGTTTCTTCTGGGGAATGTCTGGGGAGCTACTTTGACGAGTTGATAAACCCTACTGCTCCAGGTTATATGCATGACAGGGCCGTCTTTCATGACCACTGTCCCCCGTCTCATTTCTACCAGATACACCAACTTGGGCTCTTCAGGCGTGAGGTCTTTTGAGATGGATACCATTTTTGGATTATTATTTATTCCTAAATTTATTTCATGTAATGATGTATCGTGTATGTTAAAAACATTAAATGAATGTTTGTATGTATGCACTGTTCCGTCCGGAAAAACATCACACAAGTAAGCAAAGTCAGATTTCATGGCATTGAAGGCCTTATAGGCTGAGTTATTTACATTAAAAACAGAAAATGAAGATACATCAACATGATTTTCACCCCCCACATGCGGAGGGTCTTCTCCTGTTCCAGTTCCTTCGACCTCCTCAAACAGGTCCCCCAGGTCACCCTCTAGGGACTATTCCTGGTTAGCAGTTGGGTCTTCCTCGATCATCTTTGCTTTTCCGGCCATCATCAGCTTGGTCAATTCTTTCATAGCCTGATTTACCAACTCCTCCTGAGTTTTCAATATAACTGCTTGTTTCGGTTCAGAACTGGCGTTGGCCTTCATCAATGCAGGCAGTGCCTTGGTAATGGCCGTAATGGCTTCTTTAGTTTCACCACCCTTGAGATTCGATTTTTCAGAAGATTCTCCTTTTTTCTTGAACTCAACTTCGGCTCGACTGACTGTGGTCTCCTCTACTTTCAAAGCTTTCCCCTTGTCATTTTTGGCCTCAGTATGGAGCATGCTGATAATCGGTTCAACCTCGTATTTTCCGAAATCAACGACATCCGAAAAAATTTCAAACCCAGGGAATGGATCTCTTTTAATTTCCACTGGCTTCGAGGCCCTATCATATGCCTTCTCAGATGGACAGACAAAAATGTCTGCCAGATTCATGGACCTCTTACTCGACTTGCTTCCTTCCTCACGGTAGCCGAGTCCATGTTGGCGGTACTTCCCTGGCTCTATAACAAACTTGGGGACACCCTATTGCCTTGCCCCCAGGCCCTTGCCAGGCTCAAATCTCTGTTCGGCGAAGTACTTATGAATCCATTCTGGGAACTTCGGCTCATCGCCACCTTCTTTCATCACAACTATAACCTGAAACCCCATCATCGGCTGCTCTTCAGCACTCAGAGCAGCTACCACTGATGGTTCATCCGCCTCTACTGTCACCACTCTCCCGCCTATCAAGAACTTGACTTTTTGGTGCAAAGTGGAAGGTACACCTCCCAGGGCATGGAAACATGGCCTCCTTAGGAGTAAAGAAAAGGTAATAGGGATGTCTATAACTTTGAACAGCACATTTGACTTGGCCTCCCCCACTTTGACCTCAGCCTCGAAGGTGCCGATCACTGATCTTCTACTATCATCGTATGCCCTAATTACTGTGCCAGAACTACCAAGGGCTTCCACTTTGATGCCTAGGTAAGGCAAGATTTTAAGAGGATAGATGTTGAGGGCTGAGCCGTCATCGACCATCACACATGGCATGGTCTTATCCATGATCTGCACTCTCAGATACAGGGCCCTGTTATGATTCACCCCTTTTGGTGGTAGGTCAGATATCCCAAAGTTGATTTCTTAGGCCGTATTGGCCTTCAAATCAATTCCTCTTATTACAAGACAAACTTCCTATGGCGACATCATGGGAGTTGCCTCCATTTCCATCAACTGCTTCACTACCTCCTCCCGGTGTGTTTTCGACTCCATGAGGAGGTGCCAAATGCTAGCTCAGGTAGGCGTCCTTTTCAGTTGTTCGACAATCACATCATCCTCCTTATTCTAAGATCCCTAGGCCACAGGGCCCGATTCTACAGTAGAATGGTTTCTTCTGGGGAATGTCTGGGGAGCTACATTGACGAGTTGATAAACCCTACTGCTCCAGGTTATATGCATGACAGGGCCGTCTTTCGTGACCACTGTCCCCCGTCTCATTTCTACCAGATACACCAACTTGGGCTCTTCAGGCGTGAGGTCTTTTGAGATGGATACCATTTTTGGATTATTATTTATTCCTAAATTTATTTCATGTAATGATGTATCGTGTATGTTAAAAACATTAAATGAATGTTTGTATGTATGCACTGTTCCGTCCGGAAAAACATCACACAAGTAAGCAAAGTCAGATTTCATGGCATTGAAGGCCTTATAGGCTGAGTTATTTACATTAAAAACAGAAAATGAAGATACATCAACATGATTTTCACCCCCCACATGCGGAGGGTCTTCTCCTGTTCCAGTTCCTTCGACCTCCTCAAACAGGTCCCCCAGGTCACCCTCTAGGGACTATTCCTGGTTAGCAGTTGGGTCTTCCTCGATCATCTTTGCTTTTCCGGCCATCATCAGCTTGGCCAATTCTTTCATAGCCTGATTTACCAACTCCTCCTGAGTTTTCGATATAACTGCTTGTTTCGGTTCAGAACTGGTGTTGGCCTTCATCAATGCAGGCAGTGCCTTGGTAATGGCCGTAATGGCTTCTTCAGTTTCACCACCCTTGAGATTCGATTTTTCAGAAGATTCTCCTTTTTTCTTGAACTCAACTTCGGCTCGACTGACTGTGGTCTCCTCTACTTTCAAAGCTTTCCCCTTGTCATTTTTGGCCTCAGTATGGAGCATGCTGATAATCGGTTCAACCTCGTATTTTCCGAAATCAACGACATCCGAAAAAATTTCAAACCCAGGGAATGGATCTCTTTTAATTTCCACTGGCTTCGAGGCCCTATCATATGCCTTCTCAGATGGACAGACAAAAGTGTCTGCCAGATTCATGGACCTCTTACTCAACTTGCTTCCTTCCTCACGGTAGCCGAGTCCATGTTGGCGGTACTTCCCTGGCTCTATAACAAACTTGGGGACACCCTATTGCCTTGCCCCCAGGCCCTTACCAGGCTCAAATCTCTATTTGGCGAAGTACTTATGAATCCATTCTGGGAACTTCGGCTCATCGCCACCTTCTTTCATCACAACTATAACCTAAAACCCCATCATCGGCTGCTCTTCAGCACTCAGAGCAGCTACCACTGATGGTTCATCCGCCTCTACTGTCACCACTCTCCCGCCTATCAAGAACTTGACTTTTTGGTGCAAAGTGGAAGGTACACCTCCCAGGGCATGGAAACATGGCCTCCCTAGGAGTAAAGATAGGGATGTCTATAACTGTGAACAGCACATTTGACTTGGGCTCCCCCACTTTGACCTCAGCCTCGAAGGTGCCGATCACTGATCTTCTACTATCATCGTATGCCCTAATTACTGTGCCAGAACTACCAAGGGCTTCCACTTTGATGCCTAGGTAAGGCAAGATTTTAAGAGGATAGATGTTGAGGGCTGAGCCGTCATCAACCATCACACATGGCATGGTCTTATCCATGATCTGCACTCTCAGATACAGGGCCCTGTTATGATTCACCCCTTTTGGTGGTAGGTCAGATATCCCAAAGTTGATTTCTTAGGCCCTATTGGCCTTCAAATCAATTCCTCTTATTACAAGACAAACTTCCTATGGCGACATCATGGGAGTTGCCTCCATTTCCATCAACTGCTTCACTACCTCCTCCCGGTGTGTTTTCGACTCCATGAGGAGGTGCCAAATGCTAGCTCAGGTAGGCGTCCTTTTCAGTTGTTCGACAATCACATTATCCTCCTTATTCTTAGATCCCTAGGCCACAGGGCCCGATTCTACAGTAGAATGGTTTCTTCTGGGGAATGTCTAGGGAGCTACATTGACGAGTTGATAAACCCTACTGCTCCAGGTTATATGCATGACAGGGTCGTCTTTCGTGACCACTGTCCCCCGTCTCATTTCTACCAGATACACTAACTTGGGCTCTTCAAACCCAAAATCTTCATCATCATCTTCCAGGTCAATATCGTTCAGATCAGTGGGAACCTGTCCCCTCAGCACCACTGAAGTTTGGGGCTCAGTCTCTTCTGGTTCTTCCTCTTCTACTTTGGCTGCAACCACCTAAACACTCAGGTTGGCTTCAATAATTTATGCAAAAACACTGTTGGCTGGGATGCCAGACTGAACCATATTAACCTGGCCACCAAAATTAGGCAATGGATTCCTCTGCACATTCAGCTTCAATGCAGGTTCCATAATCTTTCCTTCAATGACCAGCCTCTAAATGGCCCTTATCAAGCCGGTACACTCATTGGTATGGTGACCTACTACAATATGATAGACACAGTAACTGTCCTTGTCAGCTTCAGTAGGAGGAACATAAGGTTTCATGCTTTGCAATAGACCAGCCTTCCTACATTTGGCTAAGATACGCCCTAAGGATTCGACCCACGAATTGGTGAGTCTCTGAGATGTTCTCGTCTGGCCTCTTTGGGCCACAGTCACTATATCGGCCTCGTTCACCCAGTCTACTGTTGCTGCAGTCTGGCCCAGTTTAGAGCTAGACCCTGATAAAGAGGATGTAGAACCACTGGCTAATATATCCCCGGCTGCCCCAGTAGGTACCCGAGCCCTGCTTACTCAACTGTTCTTCTTCAGCATATCTTTCAACCCGCTTCACAAAATCTACCACATCATTGAAAGAATGAAATCTCTTCAACTTCATTTTTTCCTTATAGGTTGGCAAGCTACCATCAACGAGCTTCACGATAAGAGATTCCAATTTAGGGGCTCCATCCATTAACACTTGAACATCCATCCATCTTTTGTAATAGGCCGAAAAGGACTCATTGGGCCTTTGGTGAATCCTCTCTAGGTCTTCCAATGTGGTTTCAACCTGAGTGTTGTAGGCGTACTGTTTCACAAACGCCTCCAATAGATCCTCCCAGGTAGAACGGGTATGGATCGGTGTCTTCAGATACCACTCGGCAGCTGCACCCCAAAGAGTAGTAGGAAACATATTCAGTGGATGGACCTTTCCGATCCCCAGGCTGGACATGATTCTGATATAGTTGTCCAAGTGGGCTTCCAGTGGACCTTCCCCAGTGTACGGGGGTAGATAAGGCATCTGAAACCCAACTAGGAGTGGCTCTCCCCCTTCTGCAAATAGAGTAGACGAATCTGCGCACTTAACAGGCTAATAGTGCACCATCTCCTTCATCTTGGGCAACAATGCTTCAAAATCAGAAAACTTCTCCTTGAGACACTTTTCAGCAGTCGTCTCAATTGAAGCCTCCCTAGCTATTTGAAAGGCCTCATCTTCCTCAGAATGATGGTCGATTTCCCAAGGTGGGATGACCATTCTACTACTGCCAGGCACATTCCTCCCTAATAGTAGCTTTAAACTGATCAGAGTTCAGAAAGGCTGTCATGAACTCATTCATGTCAAAGGGAGGACTTCCACCATTTCCCCCTTAGGCCATCTCTGTTCTACTTGCTTCTTCCAACACAAACGGACTGTCAACTGGTAAAGAAGGTAGCTGTCGACCAAACTTTTACTCCGAGTCTGAATCCGAGCTGACCCTAATCCCTTCCACTGTGGCTGATTCGGACTGAGATGGCTGAACTGATTGTCTAGAACTTGAAGTGACCCTTTCAAGTCGTTTTGAAGTTCGACGCCAAACTACACATTCATCATGGGGTTAGCATTACAGATAAATGTCATGACCCTAGATACAAAGCACTAAGTGACATGGATGGTATGATCGTGGGATGATTGTGATCGAATGATCCTTCATGAATGGGAATGATAATGAGTGTGATCTTGTTTTTATTTCAAACATCCCAAGAATGCCCCACAACTATGCAGGAGACAAAGAAAACAAATGTCATGTGCGAACCATCACACGGACAGAGGTTCGGCTCCTACGTGGCACCTAACGGATGTTATGAAATGGTCACATATGTACTGACACACGGACGGAGGTTCGACACTTTGTAGGTCAAAATGAAATGGTGTGAAATGGTCATGTGGGAACCGTTCCTCAGACAGAGCTCTAGTGCTTTTGGGGCATCAAGTATGAAGTGATGTTGCAAACAAGTCGTGTGTAAGTAGGGACACGGACGGAGGTTCGACGTTCGTGGAACGTCTTGCATGAATTACTAATGCTATGAAATGTACTTATGTGCATAAAAATCCTGCACTCATGGAGTACTTCGAATGAGTTATTGATGTCATGAAACAAATCCGATGTGGATTGTGACGCACAAGCAGAATTCCGGCATCACCGTGACACCAAGAACGAATGGAAATATAATGGATATCATATAGTGTTATGTTGTCATGTGACCTACCACACAATGAGGTCTAAGATCTTTGTGATTTTCTAGTGAATGATATGATATAGTGGAATGGTCGAGTGCAAACCTGCGCATTGGCGGACTACGGGTAGTTTCGGGGTACCCGATATGGTATGAAATGAAATGAACGTGATAGGCATTCTCAGAACATCCCTTATTAGATGGAATGGAATGAAATGGCATGGATGTGTATGTCACACTAAATTCAAGTGGCTGTAGAAAAAAAGTGGTTAGTGTACGTGACATACAGGATGATGTTTTGTATGCTTTATGGAAATGTTGGCACACGAGATGTATATATGGCACGCGAATAAAATGTCACGGCTGTATGAAGACGTGGTTAGTATAAAAGCCATACATATGCATATGTAAGAGATGGCTACACAAAAACATGATTAGAAAGGGCACACGAGTGATTATGCATTTCGGATGCTCTATGAAAAGGAAAAACAACACGGCACAAATGTTAGCACATACAAAAATATGCACTCCCTTCCAACCTTATTTCTCCTTTCGATTGGTCTCGCATTCTTCCTAGGTGTTAGGTCTCTTTGGCATCAACGGCGGATACCAAAGGCGCACGCTCTATTGTTCAATTTTAATTTCATGTTTTGGTAATCCTAGGGGAAATTACTAAGCCATTACATGTGGGCCAAAGTCAAACCAAGGGTCGTACAGGCTCCCATAGCAAATAAACACTTTCCCACCGTAGAACACGATGTAAGGTCATACGGGGCTATGAGTGGTTTACCCCGTCGGGTGTCTTCAATCCTGGCGGTAGAGGTAGTCTACCTTCTTGTGTAAACCGGGGCTAATTAGTGTACTTGAGGGGTTGAGAAGAAGAAAATGTCATGATATGCAAGGTATGAATAAACATGGCATTTATAAATCGATAAATGAATACAACCGAGGTATATTTCAATAGTTGCCTAAGTTCCTTAAGTTCTTATAAAAAAAACTTTTAAAGAAACTTAAAAAAAATCCTCAGCAAAATCACCACTATGAGCGGACGACCTTTTTGAATTTGTTTATTTAACGTGGTGAAGCGAATCGGGGGTTTTCGAAAAAAAACATATTCTTGTGATGTATTGAAAAGAAAAGGAGTTTGTTTATTTTGCTTTAGGAAAAATCGTTTATTTGTTTTTAAAAAAATTCGTTTTGTAGAAAACGTTTTTCTGATTTATTACTTAAAGACCTCAAAACCTAAATTTTGAGATCAGTGACAGAGTCGCCACCCGGATCAGCTCATCCGGGAAATTCCAATACAGCTCCCTACCGAGCACAGACTATTGCACCTAATCCAGAGATTTAGGGTTTGGGCAACTTACCTACTTCACCTCAAGCTTGTATTTGATTTATGGTTTATATTATCATATTTATTCAATTTATTATCTTTTCCCTACCCAATTAAGTTTATTTTATTAGCCCGTGCTCAAGCAAAATGCAGAAAATAAATTGCAGGAAATTAAATCATCCACACAAACATACAAAAGACTAATAGAGGCCACTTATACAACCAAATTGAATAAAAAGGAGAAAACTCTCGTCCTCACTTTACAATCCCCTAGAATACACGAAGATCTAAAAATTACTATCACCTAATTTACACGGGAATCTAATAAATACAGCCAAAATAATAAAAATAAATACTGCAAAACAGAGGGTTAGCACAATTTATATTATAAACATAAATAGGACTCAAAACAGGATAGAATTGGGATTTGGAAAATTGGGACATGCATTTAGGGGGTAACCGGGTCGACCCGACCAGTCGGACTGGTTAAACCTGGAAAACGGTTTTGAAACGCCCTGTAATTTTTATGCTGGAAAATGATTTTTGGAAACCATTTGGCCCAGTTACATGCAAATTTCCATATTTAGCGGGTCTATTATCCCGGAATCTAGGGTTCCGTTCGTGCGGGTTTCCTAATTTTCACAAACATCTAGGGTCTAAAAAGCAGTAAATACACCGAAAACAGTCTGAATTCGAAAACAGCATCACGCAACGACATCCGTACTGGCCATTCCATGATTCTATCTTTTCCAGGAACTACAGCCGCACGGCTAGAAAATAGAGCCAGCCGACTCAGGTTAGAGCCGAGCGGCTCTAACCCATGCGGGACAGCTGTAATACCCGGACCCAAAATTGGTTTACTCCTTTTTTCGAAAAATCGTTATTTTGTTCGTTTTCAGTGTTTCCTAGAGATTTTATAGAGTTCGAGGGTCCGCTGATGCTGGACTACAGATCCGAAACAGATCGAACAAAATATAAAACCCAGAAAAACCGAAAAACCAATATCCATACGTCCAAAAATCCGAAACCAAAACCAGAACGACGTATAAATATTATGGGGCTGAAAAATACCTTAACAGAATGCATGAAATGGAAAACGGACTACTTTCGGTAGATCAGGACAAATCAGGATTCTATCCCTGAGGAACAGAGCCGCCCGGCTCTGTTCATCATGAACACAGCCGTACGGCTATGATGGGTTGAGTCTGTTTTCCGGAAAATGTAGAATCAGGGAAAAACATAAAGAATAGGCAATGTAAACAGGTTTAAGGCCTCTCAGAGTTTACCTTGGTGTTGTTCCAGTGTACTGGATACGCGGGAACGGATTGAAAGCTTGGAATTGATGCTGGAAGCTCAACCCACCAAAACCAGCAGCAATCCAAAGCGACCCGAAATCAACCCGAATGAGTTCCAAATTGATAAGCAAAGGTTGTAGGATTTGTCTCTAACGTCTTAAGATTGATTTTAAGTTAGTATCTTTAATGTTTTTAATTCTTCTCTTCTTTCTCTTTCGGTCTCTCTTTCTCCAGTTTTCTTTTCTCTCTTTTTTTTTTTTTTAACCCAAAAAAAAAATCCCCCCCCCCCAGATATGATTTTCTTTCCTTGTATACCTCTCTCTCTCATATCACCTCATTTCATTAAATGGCCGCCTGACTTCTGATCTTGCACCTGAAAATCTTTCTATCAAACCAAGTTGCTCTACTTTACAGGGCAACTTGGTTTGCCCACTAGAGCCGGCCAGCTCTGGCTCAAGAAACCAGAGCCGCCCGGTTCTAGCGAAAGTCGGAGCAAAATTCAAAAAAATCGAACATGCACCCTAAACCCTAGAAATCACACGAGAGACCTCTACGGGGGTTTCGGATCACGGATAGCTCAGTTTTCAAGACATTTAGGACAATCTAGTAATAATCTAGTCGCTTTCGAGCCTAAACAAGTCCGCCTGCTCCATAGGTAACATGTGAACTCTCATCACAAAGGTCGGGAAAAACCCATGCTCACATCGGTCAGAAGTATGACGCTGCAAACCAAACAAGTATAGAAAGAGCAAGAGATCTACCTGAAGCAGAAAGGCACTCCCTCTAGTCTCGGTGGGACTGCCAGAATGAAGAGAATCTTAGTGAAGCAAAGTCTCAGCCAACATGACCCCCATGGGTGAAGCACCCGAGGCCATCTGAGCCACCACAGAAGCTAGCCGAAAGCTACAAGTGCCATCCTTGGACTCGCACAGATAACAAGCCATCAGTAGTAAGCTCGTCAGGGGAGCCCAGCTAGGGGCAGAAATGGGTAAAGTAGTGCACTAGTCCAGGACAACAGAAAAGTTTAAGCCGGTAGGGGTAGCACCACCTAAGAGCAAAGGGCCAATACTTGCTGCATCTAAAGCAAATAATCTTCGGAGTGCATAAATTTTAGCTGAATTGAACTTGGGAACTGCTAACCTCACTCCCCAGAGGCAAGGAATGCAAAGAATGGCACTAAACTCCTCCACCGTGGGGCATAATTCCTGTAGAGAAAAGCGAAAGACATGATCCATTGGATCCTAGAATCTGGCTGCAGCCACTAGAAAACTCTGATTCAGAGATAAAGTGGAGTAAATCGCATAGACTACAGGCCATAGGGAGTTAGTAAAACCCAATTTGAGGTGAAAAAGGCTCTCCAATAGCCCCTGAGGCGATCCTGGAGTTGATCCATTGAAAAGGGAGAGGAAAAGAGAAAAGTTGTTGGAATTTGCACTATAGCCGTGCGGCTGTAGTTAGGGATTGTAGGCTATAGCTCGCGGCTGTAACTTGCCAATTAGATCCGTGTGGCTATAATACCAGAAGTAGCACTTCTATATACTTATATACATGAAATCAGAGGCTATAGCCGCACGGCTGTGATGTTCAGAGGCAGTTTCGGGTCAAAAATCAAGGTTGAAGTCATTAGATTAAGTGCCGAGGGACTCTATGCAGAAGTGAAATGGAAATAAAGACAAGCATGTTTGAAGTTCAACCATTCAAAGGTGGAGATTCAATAAAAGAGGGAGATAAATGCTCTAAAACGCGTCAAAAAGGCTGAAAGCTGGGCCCCAACAACCAATGTACCAAAACAAAATAAATGTACAAAAAATTGGCACAGATACAGGCAATACAAGCAGAGTATCAGAATAAGCCCACATGCGGGCTAGAATGTCAAAGAAGAAAAAATCTAGGGCTGTGCTCCATCATCCCCCTTAAGCCTGTGGCTCCCGACGTCCTCATAGTCCTAGCCATGCCCCTCGAATGTGTCCATGCATCTGGAGGCTCTGGTTCATATGCTCCAAGTTAGAGACCTGCCTCCATAGGCTAGTCACCTCAGTCCGCAACTTGACCGACTCTCGACGCTGAACCCCAAGCGTAGTCTACACCAAACAAACGACACACACATTATATCACATTCATGCATAAACTCATCCCAGCATACACATACCCATACATGCATAGTTGTTAACTAAAGTGATAGGAACTTACTATCATCCTTATTTTATCATGGATGGTGAGCATCTAGAAGGCTGAGAGCCCTTTTCACTGAGAATACCCCTGAGCCACGGGGATCTGCACGAGGAATGTTCTCACAAGTCAGTTGACAGCAACAGAAAGGAAAAGAAAAAAAAGGACAAATAGTTAAGAATTAAAAAATAAATCAAGATGAAGATCCTTACATGCGTGGTATCTGGAGGAATGGCAGAGGGATAAGAGTGGTCGTTAAGATGGAGGTCCAACCGCTATGATCGCCCAAACTCATCGAACAACTGGACACTAGGATCTATAGGATATTCTAAACGCCCAAGCACAAAGTCAGTTGGGGCAAAGCCACCATCCTGGGGCATCTCTCGGTGCATCTCGGGAGGAGGCTAAACATCCTCCATCACATAGTCATCAATAGCAGTGGCAGCCGCTGAAGCACCCGCTCTTGGATGAAGTGTGGAGACATTTACCCTTCCCTACCTATTACACACAATAAAAGGAAGATTGTCAGTAAATGCAGAATCAGAGGTACGCCAATAGAAAATCAGACGGGAAAGTGGACATACCGCTGCGCGCTCTGTCCCAGTAGGTAGAAGCAAGCGTGTGGCGATGAACTAGAGGTAATTACCCTCTATCACCTCGATCTTGTAACCACGGCCAAACAAGTCAGGGTGGTTCATCATAGTCAGAAGCTGGAGCCAGAATAGCCTAATGGGTAAGTCAGCCGGGATCTTGCGCTCTATGGGGCCTAATCGCCAATCAAAAACTCTATCTTTGAAGTACCACTTGAGTCTGAAGGGGCACTCCATTACAAATCGGCATCCAATCAGTGCCTGGGCATCAACAACCTTTTTAGGCAAGTTAACACCCTCCCATGGCTCTTGTGTCAGCTGAAAGAAGAAAAGAAAATTCAGAAAAATAGTTTCAAGGTATTGGTATTCAGGAGAGTCATAAGGAAGAAAATGTACCTGCTCAAAAGTCATCCCACTCAAGAGCATCCTACAGTCATCCACATCCTTGACAATCTCGCCCCAGCTAAATCCTAGCCACCGAGTCAATCTGGAGAAGTCAGGGAGCTCCACAATCTCTGAGATGTGTACCATGGGTCTGCTAAGGTAACCATACTCATACGCCCAAATCTGCAAATGGAATCATAATCAGAAAGCCAGTTGTAAGCTCAAAAGGAAACAAGTAAACATAAGTAGAGAATAGAAGTTAGAAGACTCACATGAAGGACTATCCAGCAACCCTTCACCTCTTTCTGCTTACCTTTGGCCCATAAGTCAAGAGCATAATACATCTGGGCCATCCCAACTCAGCCCCAATACAGATCCCTCACCTCGCCCAGATGGATCAACAAGGGGAGCAATGCCAGATTCAGGTCACTCTGACCTTTGAGGAATATTAGGGTAGTGAGGGCGAATAATAAGAATGCTTAAGCATACCGGCTCTCCTCCTCAGGGGTAAGATCAGGACCCTTTGCCATCCAATAGTCCTAGAGGGTGTTGCACTAGATCCTCCTATCTCTAGGCCTAAGCCCGATCAGCAACTAATCACCTCCAGACTGAATCCATCCCTCTCCAACGTCTAATTGAACTGGATGATGCAACCTCCAAAAGGGAGCCCAGTAATAATGGCAAAGTGCCCGGGCGTAATGGTATGCTCGCCAGTAGGGAAATGAAAGGTATGGGTTCAGTCCATCCACCACTTAATAAGTGCTATCATAAGGGCCCGGCTAGTTCTAGGTGGATGATCGCACATCGAGCTAATCAACCGGTCTAACCCTGTGCTATCTATGATCGCCTTCACACCGGTGGGTAGCTTGTAGTACTATTTATACACGTCGAACAAAGTCCCGACACCACAGTTGCGGGGCCGATCCTGTAAAACACAAACAGGGATTCTATATAAACCTTTTGCTTTACGTGAAATGCATTAGAATCATGAAAAAAGGTAAGAAAAGCTTTCTCCAGGCCACTATAGCCGTATGGCTATAGTGTAGTCATGCAGCTATGAGTAAAGAAAAACCTAGAGTCATACAGCTCTAACAAAAAATTCATCCCTCGCTCAAGATCAGAGCCGTACGACTCTAATAACCCAGAAGACTATAGCCGCATAGCTATACCTAGAGAAACAGAAGCTTTTCGCAAAAACCCTAGAATCCACAAAAATCAACCATAATCATTTCTAACCAGCACCAAATGACCAAATAAGGGTTCTAGGAGCAAAACCTACTATAAACATGCATTAATTTCATCTAAACATCATCTAATTTCATCAACATTTGTAGGAAATTGAAAGATCGATAAAAAGGAGGATTAGAGGAATCTAACAATTTGCTTATTGTATGAGTTGAAGGCTGTAATATGGTGGGCACGAGGTCCTTAATCTTGATCCCGCAGTAAGAAATCGAGTCCTGAAGGCCATAAACATTTACCGTGGACTGGAAAGACATATAAAACGATCCTTTAGATAATGTGTATTTTGTCTGAAGTGTGGGTTATTGACTGGAGGAAGGACAAAGAGCTTTTCCAAGCTTTTTCAACATTTTGGAAGTGATTTCTAGAGAATAGGAGGCTAGAATCGGTTTTCAAAAGAGAAGAAGAAGTGGAGGAGGCTGTCCCAAACAGCTGGATTTAAAAAGCTAACCCCCTTCACTCGTTAGAGCAGTGCGGCTCTGCTTCATCAGGTATGGATTTTTTTTTATTTCTGACACTTTCACTTATGTCGATTTAATCCTGAGAAGGGTATTGTTTGTTTCTTACAGGTACCTAGGGGTAGGGCAATCAAACCATATTTATAATTTATCGAAGGGGCAAAATTTTTTCTTTTCCAAAATCGTTGATCAAGGAATAAATACGCACTCAACACAACTCCAAAATCAATGCTTCTAGAGCCGACTTCACATCAGCCCTCCCAAAGCCAACTTCACATCAACGCACCAGAGCTGACTTCACATCAATGCTCCCAGAGCTGATTTCACATCAATGCGCTAGAGCCAACTTCACATCAATGCTCCCAGAGCCGATTTCACGCCAATGCACCAGAGCTAACTTCACATCAGTGCACCAAAGCCGACTTCACATCAACGCTCCTAGAGCCGACTTCACATTAGGGCTGGGCACAGTTCGGTCCAATCCGGGGATTTAGAAATCTCCAGAATTGGATTGGAGGAATAAATCTTCAGAATTGGATTGTTCCAAAAATTTTGGTCCAGTCCAGTTCGGTTATTCGGGGATTCGGTTCCGGTCCTATTCGGTTATGGAGTCCGGGGATTCAGTCCGGTCCAATCCTAATATAAAAAATAAATCCTAAAAATAAAAAAGCACAGACATTTTCTTATATAATTTCAACTAAAAAATATAAATTCTAATAATATCTTTCTAAATATTATATATTAAGTTGATTCAGTGGTTCTAAAGATTATAAATTATTATTTTTACATATATTATAAAATTTTAAAATTAAATAATCTCTTTATATATATTTAATACTAATAAATTCTCGGTTCTATCAGTCCGGTCCTCGATCCAATCCAATTCAATCCGGTCCTTGGTCCGGTCCTGGATAAATTACGGTCCAGTCCAGTCCAGTTCTTTTTTAAAAAAAAGTCAACAGTTCGGTCCAATTCTGGATCTTTTTCCTCAGATATTCGGTCCAATCCAGTATATCCGGTTCTTATGCCCAGCCCTACTTCACATTAGTGCACCAGAGCCAACACAGTCATTGCTCCGTGAAGAGCTGAAACACAACCCCCTAACGGGGCATCGTACTTGATTTCCCCTATGGAAATGAGACATCAGGTACACTTTCTTTTCTTTTCCCACCGTGCTACCTATCGTGAGAACAAAATCAAACTGGGCATAAGAGCCCGACCTCAATTCGATTTTAATCCTACGAGGGGCAGCCTGTGAGCATGGGTTTTCCCGACCTTCATGATGAATACACTACCTTACCTGTTTGAATAGACAAATGTGAGGTGGATTTGTGAATGAACCGAATGATGCCTAGAATCGCAAATGGCCCGAAAAGCGGAGTGATTTTCGACCCGAAGCCCCGATGAAGTCCCTTTTGAATGCTTAGAAAGTTTGTGTGTGACCCTGTGACTCGAGTGGAAACCTAGCGGCTTCACTTAGAGCCACGCAGCTACAGGAAAAAATATACTAGAGCTATGCGGCTGTAGAG
Organism: Euphorbia tirucalli; assembly: GCA_039660915.1. Taxonomy (NCBI): domain Eukaryota; kingdom Viridiplantae; phylum Streptophyta; class Magnoliopsida; order Malpighiales; family Euphorbiaceae; genus Euphorbia; species Euphorbia tirucalli. The sequence goes on along the minus strand of CM077639.1, from coordinate 52,870,184 downwards.
GCTATTCCAGAAATTTTCATATTTCCTTATCTCTTAAGCCTAGTCAGAGATTTCTGGGATTTGGGGAGCTAATTATGAGTATTAGGGTTGGGGAAAATCAGAAAGAAGGAGAGCTTTAGGCCTATTTTGGGATCTTAAGGAATTCTGAGATTTTTAGAGAAAAAAAGAGTAGAAGAAAAGAAAAGAAAAAGAAAAAAAAGTAAAGAAAAAAGAAAAAAAAAAAAGAGAGAAACAGAAAGAAAAAAGGGAAAACACTAAGGAACAAGAGGTTTTAGCCATTTTCTTTGATCCCAAATCGTCCTCTGGTTCATTCAGTTTGGTTCGGGATTCGTTTTCGGTGTTTCAGATCATTTTTGGGATTCTAGACGTATTCCGGCATCCAAATCCATCTTCGGTCGTTAATTACATTGGAACACAACAAAGGTAAACTCTGAGAGGCCTTAAACTCGATACTTGATCATTCTTGTGGTGTGTTGCATGTTTTGACAAAAATCTGGAAAACTGGCTGTTTGATTACAGCCATGTGACTCTAACTAGAGCCACACAGCCGTAGTTCCTTTGGATGTAACTGCACGACTGCACGCAGCTATAGTTCTATAGGTGCATATGTTCTTTGAGCCAGAGACCCGAAATGCCCTAAATGACCGAACCCAAACAGTTTTCCTTTTTGTTAAATCCTTCAATTTTGAGTGATTTCATTCAAATCACATCCATTATGACTAAAAATATGGTTTTCGGATTTCGAATGAAGTGAATGTGAGATTTAGATTTCCAATGGCTTCGATTTTTTGAATTCTGGAGTTATTTTAATCCAAACTGACTTTTGGTCCAGCCTCGGCGGGCCTTCAAAATCTCAAAATCTCAAGGGACCATCGAGAACAAATCAAAATAGTGATTTACAAAAACGAAATAAAACCAATTCGGGTTTGTATATCATAGCCGCACGGCTATAGTCACTAAGGAAGAATCTCGGGACGATTTCAATAAATCTCGTCACATGATGCTATCTTCAAAATCAAACTGTTTGTGATGTGTTTACTATTTTAGACCTTAGATGAATGTTGGAAGTAGGAACCACCTACGAATGGAACCCTGAGTTCCGGGATAACAAACCCACTAAATATGAAGAATTTTGCATGTAATTGAACCAAACCATTTTTAAAACTGTTTTCAAGCATAAAAATCTACAAGGTGTTTCTAAAATGGTTTTCCAGGTCTAATCAGCTAAGTCATCCAAACTTTCCGATTATCCCTCTATGCATGTTCCCCAATTCCTGAGAATTCCCCATTCTGTCTTAGTATGAGTCCTACATGCTTTATTATATAACTGTGCTAACCATCTGTTTTACAGCTTTTTTATTTTTATTTTAGATGTACTTGATAGAATGATCATGTAACTAGGCGGTTGTACTTTTGTAGATTTCCTATAACTAGGCGGTTGTATGTAAGGATGAGAGTTTTCTTTTTCATTCGATTTGGTTGTATAAGTTGGCCTTTATTTTTACTTTCCTGCACTTTATTTTTTTGCAATTTATTTCTATCATTTGTATGAGCATTGGCTAATAATAAGAGGATAAAAATAGGAAAAGAAAGAAAATAAGTGAGTTGAATATGGTAGTATGAACTTTTAAATGAAATCAAGCTTTGAGGTTTAATAGGTAAGTTGCCCAAACCTTAAATCTCTGGATTAGGTATGGTTTTCTACACTCGGTAGGGAGCTGCACAAGAATTTCCCGAATGAACTGATCCTGGTGGTGACTCCATCACTAATCTCGAAATTTAGGTTTCGAAATCTTTAAGTTAATGAAATGGGTTTTTGTAAGAGTGTAAAACTAGTTTTCCCAAAATTCACATTCAAATAATGTTTTCTACAAATAGGCGTTCTATCACACAAGAGGGTTTACTTAAATCAAGACTTAAAACTCGTTTTCCCTAAAACCGAATTTGAACACAATAAAAAAGCCCGCTCCCCAGTTTGCTTCACCACGTTCTAACTTTAAGGTCATCCGCTTACAGCTGCTTGGAGCATTTGTATCATCGAGGCTTTGATCTCAAAGAGATTGTCCCCCTCGTCGGGCATCACAATATATATAGAGTGTCCCTCGGTTGATGGTCACCAATACTTTTTAAGTCTTTACCTTTGGGGATTTGGATGAACTTCCCTTATACCTTCGTGTTGCCCATTGCCATTAGGATTAGGTTGTCTAAGGTCTTCCATCCTTTGCCTTCGTCTTACTCGCTTAGCTGCACCACTTCTTCATCTATAAGTTTGCTCGATCTCAAGATCTATAGGAAGCAATGGCAAGCCACCTCTTCGCATAAAACAGAAGACTACTTAGACAAAGATTGCTGCACAACTTGAACACGAGGTTAAAAGCTACCAATTTACTAAAAATTTAAAATTTTTCACCATTAATCCTCGGCAACAGCGCGAAAAACTTGTTGCCTACTAAATGGACATTAGCAAGTGTACTAGGTCGCGTGTAGTACTTCGACAAGCCAATGGTTTCCTCAGGTTTGAGGGTAAACAATATTAAATTTCTTCGGAAATAGGTTGATTTGATCTCTTTCAATAATTTAATAAAAGAAATAATGCACAATCAACTAAAACTAAAAACATGAAACAAATAGTCATCAAAGAATTAAGATTACCTAAAACAGAACAAAAAGATAACAATAGTAAAGATGCACATGCTGGTCCAGCAGGATTAAGTAGGTTCAGTTGCTCTCTCTCTTCCTCCTATTATAAGCAAGTTAAGAACATAGATCTAAGGTATCTTGCCCCTCAACTCACCCAGCTTAGATCTCTCCCTCACTTGGATTTTATGAAACTATTCCTACTTAGATCTTTACGTCATAGGGTTCATTCATGCATTAAAGTTTAGGCAAGAATTTTATCAAATAAGATAAAAACCCTTAGCATGTACCTAATCTCCTCTCGGTCTTATAGTGCACATGTGTTTAGTGATATGTTTGTGTTCACAAATCTCCTCTCGGTCTCATTATAAAAACTAAGCATGAGGTGCCCAAATTCATGCAAAAATACAAAGCACTACTAAACAATCATAACAGCATTTTACTTATAGTAAAAAGAAGAGAGAAAGACTACTTACTACTGCTAGCTTAAGCTAGCTCAAACCTACTTAGAGACTACTCACTCCTCATAATATATGACAACAAGCAGTCTTCTTAGATAGAAAATAGAAGAAAATAATACTAACTAAATTAATACTAAAATAGAAATTATAAAGAGTTTGATGGAGAATTTACTCCTATCTTCCTAAAACTATTAATTGCTACCAAATAAAATAAGAGCCAAAGTATTTATAGCCCTTAAAAAGATCTAGAGAGTAAAAAGTCAACAACTAAACAATAAAATATTTCAAAAACATAACATCCACACATATTCTTTCAATATCAACCATAAGTTGAAAAGATAAGGTCAAAGCTGTAAATTCTAACTTAGAAATATCTCCTCTCTCTCTCAATTGGGCTCTTTGCACGACCAATCCAGAAGGTTTTTTGCTCAGTAATCTTCAGCACTAAAGCCAGCCTGTTTGATCTGATTTTATCCAGCAGCCTTTATCAGCTACTGAGCAACCTGAAAACAAGCTTCTTAGCAATAATTCTTTCATTTTAATTCCAAATTAAGCCAAATTAATTCCACTGTGCTCTAAAATAATTGGTATATTTCTCACTTATCCATTGGTAATAAAAATATAAAAATACAAAGTTATGATTTGCAATTAAACTATGCAAATAAAAATTTATTTAGTATACATACATGACTGGTTAAAGAAACTAAACAAAAAAAAGAACTAGATATAAGTGAAGAGAAGACAAATAATCTTTAACCTATCTGAAAGTCTTACAAATGATTTATATTTCTCTTTATTTTTTCTCAAATCCAGTTGCTCATTGTCCAGATCTTCAATATCTATAAAAAAAAGCACCTATAAAATTAACAAAAATATAAAAAATACAAATGTTATGATTTGAAAATATAACTGTAGATCGATATAAGTAGAGGAGTTTGATCTCAAGATTAGCTAGATTTGCCATTGTTTATAGAACTCAAACACTACCATTTATTAGCATTAATAGTACTATTCTATATAAATACTTCATCTTTGATTTCTCAAAATCATTCCCTCGAATTATGGACGCTCCACCTTAATAAATATGACAAAAAATAAATCATTATGCAAATAATGTACTCTGCCAAAATAATGTTTGTAAAGAAAAGATCAAAGAGATAAAAGCAATTAAAAGTAATGAAATATATTTATAAATAAGAACAAAGATAAATGAGGACAAAAAAAAACTCAAGTAATGATTACTTACTGTCACCAAACTCAGAAGCTATAACTATTCTATAATCTAAAATATCAAATAGAACTACAATTACTAATTCAATGAATAAGATTATGCCTATTATTTCAATGCCTTCTTCGTAACTCATTGCACATCATTAAACTATAAAAACACAAAACACAAATTAGTGAAAATGAAAAAACAAACTTCAACAATGGAAGCCAAAAGAAATAAGAAATAAATAGTAACTCCATAATGGAGAATTTGAAAAATCATAGGGTTTGATAAGTGAATATTTTACCTATTCAATTAGATATTTATTTGAGTTAAAATGAGCTTAATTGGATAATTATTTGCTAATTAGAGCTAATTTCAAGATTAAAGATAAAATGGAGCTTAAACTTGAGTAACCTCAGCAAACACGCTGGAAGAAAGCTGGAAAAGTGCTTTGGAGGAGAGAGAAAAAGGTAGGCAGCATTTGGACCATGCCATGGGTCCCAAGGTAGAGAGCAAAAGAAGATGTGACTTGTCTTTAAAAGTAAAGATTTGACTTTTTGGAAGATCTTACTTATAAATCTAACAAAAATTGAGTGGTTGTACCTTTTATTATTTTATTTGTGTGCTAATTTTAAGCCACCATGCTAAGTACATTTTTATTATTGTATTCTTTAGGGTATTTTAGTCTTTTGGGGAGTGCTATAAATACTCCCTCACTTTGTTAGTTTGAGAGCCCTTTTATCTTGGAGAGCTTTTAACTTTTGGCTCCATTTCTCTCTACTCTTGTAACTCTCTTCTTTTAATTAATATTTTCTTTTAATATTATTAAGGCTGTGTATGACTGAGTAGTCTGTCCAGCAGGCTCGAGCTAGCTTGGCTGGCATGAGTAAGTGACTTTTCTTCTTATTTATTATGAGTTTTATGTTTTGATGATTGTTTTATGGTGTTCTTAATATATTTATAAGTTTGGCCACCTCATACTTTAGGAGTTATGATAAGACCGAGAGGAGATTCATGACTATGGAAAAGACCATAAAACACATGTGATTTGTTGATGAAGAAATTCAAGTAGATTGCATGCTAGGGGTTTTTATCTTTTGATAAAATGCTTACAAGAGATTAATGCATGATTAAGTAGTCTTTTGTTGAAGATATTCGATTAGGTTGTTTATCATAGGATCCACATGCCCGGAGGTTCCTAATGTAGTGATTTGAGAGTGCAATATCCTAGATCTATATTCTGTAACTCTGTTCATAATGTTTAAGGAGAGAAATGTCACTGAAATTACTTGCTATGCTTGGTTTGAGTCTGCTGCCTTTTATCATTGTTGTTGTTTATATTTTGTCTGTTTTTAGCAATCTTAGCTCTGCTTAAATCTGCTTAGCTTGTTTAGTTAGTTTTATTTTAGAATCCCTTTTAATTCATTGGAAGAAATTAGATTTGCTTATTTGCTTAGAAATTTGAGATTGTTCACATCAATCCCTGTGGAAATTGATACTTGGACTCAGCACCATGCTTCAATCGAACTACTGCACTTGCTAATGTCGCATTTGGGTACAACAGGGTTGACGAAGAGAACCGAACAATAAATTCTATTTAATTTTTTATTGAAATGTTACAAAACCATGCATGATATATAATTATTTTAGCAATTGAATTTTGGAGGTTAAAATCATAAAGATATATATGATAAATAAATGACATTAAGAAAATGTGAATTAATTGATTGTAATATATTACATTGAAATATTGTTGGTCAATGTATTAGGAGTAACTAATTTTTAGGAATGAAAATTTGATCCAAAAATTAGGAAAAATAGAGAAAAATTGAGAGGAGATAAATAGGAATTCTTGAATTTTAGAATGAGTGAGAAAATGTTTTAGAATTTGTTTTACTATACATATAGATATAGATTACTATTAATATCAGTTTTTTATATCCATTGATGCATAATGCAACTACATAAGATTAATAACACTATCAATAAAGACACCAAACTATGAAGAAATTATAACTCTTCAAATGAATACGTCCTCTTTCATAAAAGTTGGTCCCTCATTTAAATTATTAAATATGGAGTTTTTTTCCACTTTAAGCAATAAAATGGGTACAAATTAATGAAGCACGAGAAAATCCAAAAAATAAACTAAAATTTAATTTTAATGCAATTATATTCAAGTAGTATAAATCGATAAGCTGAAATTTCAGATTTAAAACTAGTTATTTTAAAAAAAAATATAATCACTCACAATGCAAAAACTAGGAAATATTTATGTTTATTAATTAAATTTAGATGCAAAGGACGATAAATAAACGGAAACAAAATAAGCCAAACATATTAAATTTCAGTTTTTAAAAAAGGAAAAATTTATAAGAATAGTGAAGATCCAAGACTATTTTAATTAAATATCAACCCAATATCAATTACTAATCAATATTATACAAAAAAAAATATATAGATATCAATTATTTTAAAAACTATTTATGTGTGTAAGTCAATTTAATAATTTATGAAAACTTATATACAACTATATTTTCAAGTTAACCCTATTTATTTATAGTAATTAATATATTGCATTAACTTTATATTTTACTTTAAATCTAATAACCAAAAATAAATTTAATCTCAATAAATTACAGAAATCTAATTTCTTTCTATATAAGACAATTCATTAATATCTTAGCCTCTTTTTCGGTATTGAAATCTACTACAATTTATCTCTCTCTTCTCTCGTATTTCGTTCCATTGTTCATGATGTTCATCTAATCATCTCCATTCTCCCTCTACGCCGTCAATCTATTCATGGCCTTCACATTTCGTTCCAGTGTTCATGACCTTCACCATATATGCCCAAAACTAAATTTATGGTGATGGGTCAAAAGGAGATAGTAGAATTCGATCCAAACTAATTAACGAATGAAGAGGTAGCGTTCGCTTCATTGCTTGTATACGATATATTGGGTTCCGATAATTTCTTGTAATATTTTTCCCTTTTAAGTAAAAGTTGGTTTTTTTTTTTTTTTTTTTATGTAATCTCTGAATGAAAATCATTGGACTACTATTACAATATTATTGGATTATAATTAAGATATTGTAGGATTATTATCAAATTAGTTTTATATTATTGTCAGATTGTTGTTAATTGCTATATGATGTTTATGGTAAGTTAATTTTTTTATGTTCATTAAATTGTGTTACTAATGTTGTTTTAATTATAATTTTATTTTTTATTGTAGAAACACGGAAGTAAATTTTTTTTAGCATAATTAGAGAAAGGAAGAAAATGCAGTTAGAAGAATTGTTCAATTGTGGCCCTTCAAGTTAAAAAAGCTTATTTAGGAATATGTAATTAAATGACTTTTGTGCATTTAATTGACAAAAAATACATGTAACTGATTTCCTTTTGAAAATAAATTTACTTTTAATATTTTTAGAAATTTGATTGATTGCAGTTTTCTCTTTAATTGTTTTTATTACTTTCCTTTTATATTCGTTGTTGACATCCTAATAATTTATAAAACTTATTTGATATGTTGATAATTAATGAATTAGTGGTTCACTTTCATCGTATTAGTTTTCTATTTGTGATATTGAGTTTATTCATCCTTAAAACAAACAACTTGTAAGTTTTGGACCCAATGTTCTGAACATAAAATCCACAACAGATACACTCAAGTTAACTCATTGAGATCAAAAGCAGAAGCATACCTGAATCCATAGTAGGATGACCGACTGAAAACGAAGGAGACTTTTTGTTGATTGGCGTTCTAGGGCAATACACAACTTGAGTCATCTATAGTTGATGGGGAAGGCTGTAGACAAAAAGTGAGTTTGCCCGAGAAATTGTTGCCTACAAAATGGACACTAGCAAGTGTACTAGGTCGTGTGGTAATACTTAGGCAAGACCAAGTATCGTTTCCTCAAGGATTAATAGTTAACAACCTTAAATTTTTTTAGCAAAGAGGTAGATATGATTTCTTTCAATATTTTGATAAAATAAATAATATAAAATAAACTAAAGCTAAGAACATAATATAAACAATCAACACATAATCAAGATTGCTTAAAAAAAAAAAAAAAAAAAGACAATAATAAATAAAAACACAAAGACTTATCCAATAAGATCAAGCAGGTTCAATAACTTTCTCCTTGTCTCTATTACAAGCAAGTTAAGCACATAGATGTAAGGTATCTTACCTCTCAAGTCACCAAGTTTAGATCTCTCACTCACTTGGATTCTATAAAACTACTCCTACTTAGATCTCTCCCTCATATGATTCATTTCATGCATTAAAGTTTAGGCAAACATTTTATCAAATAAGATAAAACCCTTAGCATGTGCATAATCTCCTCTCGATCTCATAGTGCACATGTGTTTACTGATATGTCCATTTTCATAAATCTCCTCTTGGTCTCATTATAAACATTATACATGAGGTGGCCAAACTCATGAGAAATTACATAGCATCACCAAACAATCATCAAAGCTTTTACTCATAATAAAAAGAGAAAAAGGTTACTTAAGCCAACCTAAGCTGGCTAATGCCTGCTAGAGAACTACTCCCTCCTCATAATAAATGACAAACAAGTAGTCTTTCGAGACAGAATTGAAGAAAATAATACTAATAATATTCATATTAGAAATTACAAAGAGTTGTTAGGAGAATTTATAACTAGCACTTAATTGTCAACTACAAAAAATGGGCAAAGCTATTTATAGCTCCTAAGAAAAATCTAGATATCCCAAAATATCAAAGACTGTTAACTAAAATAATTCCAAAATAATTATAACAACAAATGTATCTTTAATTTTAACCACATGTAAAAAGTAAGGGTAGAGCTGTAAATTCCATCTTAAAAATATATCCTCCTTTCTCTATTTGGGCTCCTTTCTAGGCCCATTCAAGTGGATTTCTGTTGACAATCTTTATCTTCGATTTAAGCCTGTTTGCTCTAATTTTTGGACTGCAACCTGCAGCAACTATCAAGTAACCTGAAAATAGACTTTTTAACATTTTCTCATTCATTTTAACTCCAAATTGAGTCAAATTAATTCAATTATGCTCTAAAATAATTGGTATGTTATTCACTCATCAGGAACCATAACCCTATTTATAGATGTAGCTTGAGTATTGCAATTACTGTTCTGTCCATCATGGAATTATATTGCAATTGGGTATCTATACGTTAATAGATTATACCCATTATTCATGCCTCAAGTCAGTAACCCAAATAGATCACTCAATAGACCAAATCATGATAGCCCATAAGTTACAATAATACTAGGGGATTTTACATAAATACATAACTTTTGGCACCATATAACATTTTTACCTCAAAAGGAAAAGTTTGCATAAATACCTTAAAAACTTTTCAAAATTTCAAAAATACCTACAACAAAAATTATCATTTTTACGTGATTGTTCACAAAATAAACAACAAAACACAAATCAAAATCTCCAAAATACCTTCTCTACTTTGCCCACGTTTCTCTCTCCTCTTTTTGCAATTTTTAATCTAATTTTGCATTTATCTCTCAATCCGTTTATTTTTTTATCATGCGACTTTAGAAAGTTTTTTTTTATTTTTTTTTATCTTCGAAACAAAGTCCATATGTACATACTTTTTCCGACATATTTTTTTCACTAAAGTATAACTAATTATGCCTTTGTATATTAAGGTATAACCAAGGTATAATTAAGGTATAACTAAAGTATAATCACTGTAATAGTATATCTTAATGTATAACTAAGGTATAATTAAGGTATAACTAAGGTATAAACACTGTAATAGTGTATCTTAATGTATAATTAAGGTATAACTAATGTATAATCAATGTAATAGTGTATCTTAAGGTATAACTAAGGTATAATTAAGGTATAATTAAGGTATAATCACTGTAATAGTGTATCTTAAGTATAACTAAGGTATAATTAAGGTATAATCAATATAATAATGTATCTTAGAGTATAAATAGGGTATAAATAAGGAATAACTAAGGTATAATCACTATAATAATGTATCTTAAGGTATAACTAAGGTATAAAGATTGTATAAACAGTGTATAAACAATGTATAAGCAATGTATAACAGTGTATAAGAATTGTATAAACAGTGTATAAACAATGTATAAACAGTGTATAAAGAGTGTATAAACAGTGTATAAATAATGTATAAACAATGTATAAACAGTGTATAAAGAGTGTATAACAATGTATAATAAGTGTATAAACATATAACATTGTATAAGAAGTGTATAATGTCTAACAATGTATAAGTAGTGTATAAACAATGTATAAATAATGTATAATTAAGGTATAACTAAGGTATAATTAAGGTATAACTAAGGTATAATTAAGGTATAAACAGTTTATAAACAATGTATAAAGTATATAAACAATGTATAAATAATGTATAATATTATATAAGAAGTGTATAATAATATATAACAATGTATAAAGAGTGTATAAACAATGTATAAGCAATGTATAACAGTGTATAAGAAGTGTATAAACAGCGTATAACAATGTATAACAGTGTATAAATAATATATAAACAGTGTATAATGTATAAACAATGTATAAATAATGTATAAACAATGTATAAACAGTGTATAATGTATAAATAAGGTATAAACAATGTATAACAGTGTATAAACAATGTATAAACAATATATAAATAATGCATAAACAATGTATAACAGTGTATAAACAATGTATAAACAGTGTATAAAAAAGAAGTGTATAATAATGTATAACAAGTGTATAAACAGTGTATAAGAAGTGTATAAACAGTGTATAAGAAGAGTATAAACAATGTATAAACAAAGTATAACAGTATACAAACAATGTATAAACAGTGTATAAGCAAAGTATAAACAGTGTATAAACAATGTATAAGCAATGTATAACAGTGTATAAGAATTGTATAAACAGTGTATAAATAATGTATAAACAATGTATAAACAGTGTATAATGTATAAAAAATGTATAAATAATGTATAAACAGTGTATAATAGTATAAAACAGCGTATAAGAAGTGTATAAATAATGTATAAATAGTGTATAAACAATGTATAAGCAATGTATAACAGTGTATAAGAATTATATAAACAGTGTATAAATAATGTATAAACAATGTATAAACAGTGTATAATGTATAAACAATGTATAAATAATGTATAATAGTATAAAACAGTGTATAAGAAGTGTATAAATAATGTATAAACAGTGTATAAATGATGTATAAACAGTGTATAAACGATGTATAACAGTGTATAAGAAGTGTATAAACAGTGTATAAGAAGTGTATAAACGATGTATAAACAATGTATAATAATATATAAGAAGGTATAACTATGTATAAGAAGTGTGTAAACAGTGTATAACAGTGTATAAAGAATGTATAAACAGTGCATAAACTATATATAAACAATGTATAATAATATATAAGAAGGTATAACAATGTATAACTATGTATAAGAAATGTATAAACAGTGTATAACAAATGTATAAACAGTATATACACGATGTATAAACAGTGTATAACAATGTATAAACAGCGTATAACCAATGTATAATAGTATATAACAATATAAGTGCAATCCCAAAATTGCAGTCCTAAAATTGCAATCCTAAAAATACAATCCTTAGTACAGATGCAGTCCCAAAATTGAAATGCAGTCCTAAAGTGCCATCTTCAGTCCTGGTGGTCCTGCAGTACGTGGCCATGCCTGAAACTTCTTGTCAGTTTCTTCCCACCAGGCCTTGTTTGCCACTGTACCAGGAGTAGTTCCTGGGAAGAAAATTTCAGGTAGAAATTTCAGTGAAACCAAGTCTCATAAACAGTAACAGGCCAAAAATATATCTAAAGGGAGAAGATAGCAACTCACCTCCAAATAACTTCTTGTCAGACACAAGTTGATCACATACATACGCAATTGCAAACGACCCAGCTACAGCCAGTGTTATTTTGGTTGCCATTCTCCAACTGCAAAAGTCCCAACAAAACAAAAAGCTAAGTGTTCATGCTCATTTAAATGAAAGCCTTGCCAACTTCAGCAATAGCTATAATTTTAAAAGGTACAACCAACAATCTGGGTAACATAAAGGTGTGACCTTTACCATAACCCCACAGATTTCCAACTTCAGATAATAACATTTATCTCTATTATCTGAGAATCAAACCAGAGCAAACTACTGGTGTTTGGTTTGTCCTCATATTTTGGTTTAAATTAGAACCGAGCATCATATGACTCCAACTCTATAGGATTTACACTTTTTACGCAAAACTCTCTGCTAGAATTTTGGTTTCCACTGCCGCTACCCATTCACAAATGATTGCATTCACTTCTTCAGGCCGTTAGTCGTGGGGGCAATGCCCTGCTATTTTCACCAGACGTCATGAATAATTTACGACAAATTAATTATAAACAAGCAACTTGATTATAGGCTAATGAATTAATTACCGGCATCCAACTCTCTGATCACTACTCCAGAGCAATGCTCCTTAAGCATGGCCACTTTGGACTTGGAATCAGAGATAGGATCTTTCATTCCCTAGAGTTAAAAGAATATTATCAATACCATTTACAGCCAATATTCCAAGCCGATGAAGCAAATGGAGAGAAAATAAAACTTCAATTTTCAGCTTGCAGAATCACCTATATAATTAAGACCTTTCCTTCAAAACCTTCCAAGAGATAATTGAGTGGAAGTGAAAGATTAAAACTGAAAATACTTTCCAAAACCACTAGTACACCTGGATCTTCAGACTGTGCCATGAACATTAAGGAAGTGATTCCATTACAAATTTTCATTTCTAACGCAGACTCATTGTACGACCAAGATGTTTTTGTAGATAAAAAAGGATACGGCTCTTAGCATTTCCCAAATTGGTTAATTAACATTGGTAACATACAAAAAAGGAAGGAAATCTGTTTGCTGAAGAAATAGCAGCAGAAGCCAACAGGTAATTGATAAAATAAAAAGAAATCTTTGTAATTGAGAATGAAGCTAAGCACGTGGCTTTCTTCTTCAAGTACCCAAAAGATTAAAGGTTTGTTGGTTTGGCTTTGAAACTGGAGAAAAAGGCAGCTACACATTCCATTATTGAAGACCTGTATTCGACTTTTAATTGACAATTCATCCATTCTACATTTCAACAACCTTTAATTTGTTATATTACGTCTAAAAATTTCATCAAAGCCAACAAATCCTTAGTTCAGTCACTCCATCTTCCCGAACCAAAGCATGTCTCACCAACGAACACATTATTTATAATAGCAGAAAATTTCAATTTGCAACTATGTTTTAAAACAAGAAATTCAATAAACAATGTTAGTTTTTGACAATATAATCACAAACCACAGGAGTGCAAAACAAACATTACTTTCCTATGATAAATTGGTTGATAAGGATAAGTTATTTCATTTTTCAGCATCTATATGAGCCTAACTTCAATTATGGAAACCAGAATGCATAATATACCCAAAAATCTGCTGTAAATGTTCCAGATTAATTGAAATTAAGAAGATAACTTCATAGTAACCTACCAAAAAGTTGCTCTGCTTTATTCAATGCCTTTGTCAATGTTTCCTCTGCATCATTAAATTTGCTGAAATAAATCTTATTAAGATAAATATGGGAGCAGATGATGCAATTAACAGAATGACCACCAAAAGGTAAACTACTCTAAGCTTACCCCATATGCGCCTCAAGCTGCCCCAAGGCACAAATGGCTGCCAGCAGAACTTTGTCCGGGGACATGTTACAAGCTGATAAGGCATGCATGTCAGTGAAGTCTTTCTTTCCAGCTACTTCATCAATAACTTTCTGGTACATATCATGAAGTTGCAGAAAACCAAATTAATATGAAGTTGATGCAAATTGTAACCCAAAATTAAAATTAAAGTAAATAATAAAAAAAAAACCTGATTTCTGAGATTTGGCAAGAGAGAGAGCATAGTGGATCATCTGGAGAGCAACAGGGACCCCACCATGTCATCAACCAAAAGCACTCAGGAGGTAGAGGAAAGGGGGTGCCGTCGCACTCCGGTCGCTGGAATCCACCCTTAGAGGGGTTGATCCAGGCAGCCCTCCGAGAAGTAATAAGAAGCTGAGGGTGCTGCTTTGCAGATATGGCAACGAAGATAAGATCTGACACCTATGTTCAGTATCTTGTTATCGGAATCGGTAATAGGAACATGTAAAATTCAAAATTGAATAGCTGAAAAAAATCCAAAAGAGGAGGGGAATTTCAAAATTGAGAAGAAAAAACACAGAGAAGAACAGAAAATTACCTGATTTGGCGATGGAGATGAAGAGAGAGGGGAGCGATTAGGGTTGATGATGGCAGAGAAGAAAGAGGGGAAAAAGGAGAAGTGAATGTTCTACAAAACAGAAGAACTTGATCTGAAAAAAACGTAGAAAAGGAAGAATTAAAAAACAACGTAAAGAAGAAATTGATCTGAAAAAAAAACGTAATTATGTAAATAAAAAAGGTAAAATATCAAAATAAACCCTGAAACGAGGGTAATTTTGATAATTTCCCATAATACTATACATGTAAAGCCCACAATATTGTATTTAATCCAACGCAGATCCCTTCCTTTACATAAAACCTAAATATCATTTTTTAGCAAGTAGAAGAAACACACACAACGAAGAGAAAGGGATGAGGTTATACTTTTATCGTGGATCCAAAAGGAGGATGCTGTCCCTAAACTCTATTCTAATTACTTGTGCTCTCCTCACTGTTGTTGGTTTATTCTTAATTACACTTCAAACCATTGGTTCGCCTTCAAACAATGCCGCTTTTCTCGCCAAGCTTGTCAAAGATGTTAATAACAATGGAGGTGTTCAGATTCAACCTCTGCTTCTTGAGACGACCGTTTTCTCGAGGAAACTAAGCTTGCTTTCAACTCATGCGATACAGTTGAGAAAATGGGCGCACTTTCACGGGAGGCGACTTCTATGTGAATCTAGACGTCAAAAGAATGATTCAGCAATATTTTGCTATTTATGGTACTTCTTTATGGTTTTTCCGTTATTTTTATCCTTCGCTACTTAATTGAAGTTTCCTTTGTATGCTGAGAAAATTTTTGGAACTACTTGAAGAGAGATTTTAAATTTTGTGAAGAAAGAATAATGAGAGATAGGAAGTCAAGTGAATACTCCAACGGGGTGTTTGGTTTGTGAAGGGGATAGGGATAAAGGTTGGGATAAGGATAGGGATAAAAGATTGTGATAGGGATAGAGAAAAAAATTATTTTGTCACACTAATAAGGGATAGAGGATAGATGAGATATATTATCCTTATCCCACCCTCTTATCATGCTAACAAACGCCCCGCAAATGTGAAACCACGTTGTTATTGCTATTAATTTTGTATCTATTTAAGGCTGCGCATGTAGATTTTTTTTCTTAAAATATATTAAAATAAAATTTTCCATTCATTAATAGGCACTTAAAAATGTTAGAATATCATCTAGAATGATGTTTTTTTAAATGAAGAAACTATAACATGTAAATCGATCCCATGTCAAACATATTTAATGGTTTGAATTCATTGAATACAGTTTGATATATGTTTGGAACAAAATTACTTACAATCAAAGCGAAACAAGATATCTATTTAGTAAATATATATTTTCTAAGTCTTTCACTTTTGATTTAATTCCAATATAATTTTGATCCAATTTTTAATTTTTGACTATTTTTCTTTATAGGTTTGAAGATATCTTCATCAATACAATAAAGCTGACCGAGTCGCAACCTAAAGGATTCTTGAGCAACGCTATCTCAAAAGAGCATGACCCCATTGAGATATATTTTTTTGGGTCCCCAAGAACGGTAGCTCAAATGGCTAAAACATAGTTACCTTGATTCAGAAAACATAAAATATAACTTAAAAAATGGCTTTTATCAACGGATGCTTCGTCCCAACTATTTCTTAACGAAAACATTGATAGGTAAAGCAGTAAAAGGGAGAGAGAGATTGATCCCAAAATCATGAAAAAATTGTGAATAATTTCTTTTTTTTTTTTTTGTAAAATATATTTAAAATTTTAAAATAAACAATTTATTAGTTTTTATACTTTTACAAATTATTCTAATCAAACTATATATATATATATATATATATATATATATATATATATGTATATATATATATATATATATATATATATTCATAAAAAAAATCCTATTAATCAATATCATAACAATTCATAAATAAAAAGAGAGGAACAAAATGCCAACTGTCTTCATCCAACAAAAATGTGATGCTCTAGCTAAAGGATGAGCCATTGTTTTGTTAAATAATAAATAAAAACAAAAGAACAAATATGGAAACTACAAGTTAAAGATCATACATTCATTAATAATCAAACTACAACATGAACATATGCGGCACTATCATTATAGATATGAATTAATATTTAAAATCATATTTTTTCGTTTTATACAAAAAGAATATATTAGAAGTAAAAGGTTGACGTTTACAAATTTATATAGTTTTAACTTCTAATTCTGTCATATTAAGCTTTTTTTATTCAATTTATTTAATAAAACAGGCTATATGTTCAATTTTTTTTTATCGTATAAAAATTTTTATAATATTGTTGAGATCGAAAATACACATAAAAATATATAAAAGTTATATAACTATTTTCGAAAGTATAAGCAGTTAAGAACTCACCAACCTAATATATATATAAATATAGAAAAACTAAGAAATATTAATGCTTATCTAATGTTAGAGTATGATACATATATTATGTTTATTGTTTGCATATTGGCCTTGTATTATCATATTAGGGTTCGGCCCACCCCTTCTCTTGTAAATGTATATATATGCCATGGTTATGAATAATAATATACAAGGGATTCATTCGTTCTTCTTGGTATCAGAGTCTAGAGAACTAACCCTAACCCTAAAACTATGTCAAACCCTAACACCAGCTCACTACCTATGGCCACCATCCTTTCGCCTACAAACCCACTCCGATTTCGTTCCCTGCAATAGCACAACCTATTACTATCGATCCATCCTTGTTTTCCAGCATTGGTGCAATTGCGAATCTCACTGAAATATTAGGGTTAGTCTCTTCTTCTCAACATGGACATGCCATTCCCTCCACCAACTCAATCGTGACTACCACTGCTGCCCAAAACAATCTGATACCCAACCTTATTCAACCAAATCAGAATACCCAATCACCAAATTTATCCAGCAGCCTTGTAGACAACAAATTGATGTCCAACAACTTTATGATTTGGAAGCCGAAGCTCATGTGCACGCTGCGTGGCTTTTGTTTGGCACACCACCTTGACTCGAACGCTCCAATCCCAGTAAAGTGTTTAGCTAATGACTCCTTAATTCAGTTTATGATAGTTTATTACCGCAAATAGTCACTGCTGGAACAACATCAACCGCTTGGAATAAACTAATCTAAACTTATTCCTCGGGCTCTCGCTCGCAAATTCAAAATTTATGAGCACAATTGATGAGTTTGAAATGTGGTAAGGATGGGGAATTACCACACATATGCTTTGTGCTAGAAGCTTGTTTGACCAATTGGGATCCCTAAGTCATGTTGTGAATGTAGAAGATCAAGTGGATGCCATTTTGACAAGACTTAGAGAGGATCATGGAACTTTTTATAGGTTCAAGAGGCCAAAATGGAACCTGTGAGCTTTGATGATCTTCTTGGTTTATTATTGACAAAAGAAAGAAATTTGGCTAGAGTAGCCAAAAAGAAGGAAAGATTAGCACCTACTGCCTTAGTTGCTAATCAAAACAATGGTGGAAGGAGTAGTTATAGCACAGAAGAGGAGGTCATTCCTCTGGTCGAATAAATTTAAGGCAGCCGCAATCTGGACCAGCTCCACCATCTGGTCAGGTTCTAGATCCCCAGAATCACACCTTGTGTCACAACTGTCATGGCCTTAGTCATCTAGCCCTGAAACTGTCCCTCACCAAAATTTCTTTGGGGTGATTTTCAATAAAATCATGGTTTAACCTCAAACATTGCTACCTCAAACACTCAAACTCAGCCCTAGATTGTTGCCTCTAGAGCTTCGCACCAGTTGACTTTGGACTTGGGGAACTTGAATCTCCACTCAAAATACTCGGAACCTGATGAGGTCACAATTGGTAATGGCACTAAACTCCCAATCTTTCATGTTGGTAATTCTATAATGTCATTTGGAAATAATTCTTTTCAATTTTGTGATATTCTTTATGTTCCCAAATCAACAAACAATTTATTATCTATTGATGCACTAACCAATACTAACCCCATTTCTGTTGAATTTTTCTCTTATTATTTTTTGATTAAGTATTTGGAAACAGGGGCGATCAAATTCAAAGGCTAGAGTAGCAATGGACTTTATTCCATATACTTGTTAGCTAATAAATTTAGTTCTGCAAATTTAGCTTCTTTGTCATCCTGGCATGATTGTCTAGGACATGCCTCCTTTCCAATTGTTAAAAACATGTTATAATTCAATGAAATTGATGTTTCCAATTTATCTCATTCCTTGTGTTCTTCATGCTGCATTTCTAAGAGTTACGAATTACCATTTGACATTTCCAATTTTGTTTCATCCGGTCCCCTTGATTTAATATGTGTTGATGTATGGGTATCAGCTCCTATGGAGTCAATTGATGGATATCGATACTATGTGTTATTCTTAGACCACTATAGCAAATGTTCTTGGTCTATTTCTTGAAAAAGAAGTATAATGTACATGGTGTGTTTACTCAGTTTAAAATCATTGTGGAAAATTTTTTTCTCTTGCCCTATTCGCATTTTTCAATCTGATGGTGGGGGAGAGTTTACTATTATGCATGATCTTTTTAGACAACATGGAATCACACATCGAATATCTTGCCCTTATACCCTAGAACAAAACGGTTCAGTTGAGAGAAAACACCGCAGCATTGTTTAACATGGACTAGCCTTAATGCACTGATGTTGGAAAATGCCCTAGTCCCAAGGCATTGGTCCTTGATTTGTATCATACATTGCCAGATCTTTATGGATTAATGTATTATACATTTGTGTTATTAAACAAAGGCAAAATCTATTTGATTTATAACTTGTGCAATGAATGTAAATAGAGTATCCAATGGTCATATCCATATTCATATTGTCAAGTGTCATGCACTTAGCAATGAGACCATGAATAGGAAAATGATATAACCATAAAGCCATCCATAGTCTGTTTTAGTCATGGGAATAAATGAAACATAAGATTAGCACTATCTTGATTCTATGGCGGTGTCTTATCGGCCATAGTACATAGATTGTTAATCAGGTACATAGGTACATGTAATAGGACATGGCACTAAATAGATCCACTAATGAGAAATCCACATGGTATAGTATTACAAGTGATTATCGTGTAGTACTTATATTGGATCCTTCGACCTAACCGCATTATGGAGTTGCATGTGAACTCGCACACTTTGACGTGCGTCTAAAGGGCCTGTAACAAGGCACCAAGTTTGGGTATGATTAGGTGCATCAGTAAGCATGGCAAGACCATGAATGTGTAGAAGGGATATGTCACTCAGTGATTCATTGAGAATATATCACCGGCCCCTTGATGAGTAGGATTGATAAGAGTGTGGCCACACCCAGATTAGTTGGAACTTATTTGAGAGCATCAGTTCTCTCGGTATCAAGTAAATGTCTGGACACAAAAGAAGGTGATAATACCATGCCTCTGTGTTGGACTCCGATATCAATGATATGGGACATATAAGTTATACTATAGGATTACGACTTCCGTTAGACTACAGTCTTCATCTTAATTAGGGGCAATAATGGCTTGATAGAGCCCAACTAGAGTCTGTGGGGCATGGGCCCATTGCCAACATAAAGATGGGACCACAAGATTGTATGCATTGAACATTTAAGCCAATACTTCACAGATTACTTAGAGTATTTTAACCTACAAGGAGAGTTATTGATTGAATCGTAGATCAATTGGATTGATCAAAATGATTTAATTAATTGGGATTGATTATTTCATAAAATTAATTGAATGAATTAATTTTATGAATTAATTTCCTGGTTGGAAATTAAATTAAAATAGATACGTGTTTATATATATTATTTCTTAAGTCTAGTCTAATTAATTATTAGGCTAATTTTGATAGACCAATTGCATTTAATCAATATGTTATAGATTATATCATATGGTATGGTTTAATTTATAAACATGAAAATTAAATCAATTAGAAAATTAATTTGGCAAAACACATTCTGAAGCCCCTAAACTTTTATGGAATTTTCAATTGGCCCCTTATCAATTTTTTGAACACATTGGGTATATGATATTTTTGTTTTAATAGTATTAGCCCTAAACTCGACACTTTTTTCTCTCATCGGCTATAGTATCCATTCACTGGTATGTGACACAATTTTCGCAGACACGTGAGATTAAATCAAAGGTATAATTTATATTCGTAGCTATCATAAAACTACATAGGAAGTATGATTCTGATCTCTCCAATCAACTCTAGAGTCTTTTATTTTTCTAAAAAATTATGTCACGTGTTAGTGAACAGATATTGTAGCCCACAAGAGAAAAAATATCGAGTTTGGGGCTAATACTATTAAAACAAAAAGATCATGTACCTAATGTGTTTAAAAAATTGATTAGGGGGCCAATTGCAAATTCCATAAAAGTTCAGGGGCCTCAGGATGTTATTTGCCAATTAATTTTAACCTATGGTAAATTAGTTAGACCCAGGGTTTATGCGCTATATAAGTGTGTATAAGAAAATCAACTCCTGAACCTAATTTCTTGTTAGAAATTTCAGCCCCCCTCCTTTTCCCTTGCTCCTGTTCCGACTCTAGCACGGGTATTGGCTCCATAGGCATTCCGTGTACGTGGGCGTGGAGGAAATCTTGTTTGGTTTCTAGAGCAGTCTCTAGAAGAGACAGAAAAGGTGAGATCTATATCTCTTGTTCTTTTCTTTTCTTTCTTTCTTTTTTTTTATTTTGATTTCATTCACATAAGTTCTTGGATCTAAATTCGAGAGAAATGAAAAATTGCTTCTGCTGTGTTAGATTCATTTCTTGAGGATGAATCCCAACAACCGAGCCCACATACCATAAAAATTCTGGACCTATGCCTTTGATACAGCCACACACCTTATTAACCGTACTCCAATAGCCAAGAAATAATCACAGACACCTTTTCAGACCCTGTTTAACACACCACCTGACTATCACCACCTTCACAATTTTGGTTGTCTATGTTACCCCTGGCTTAGACCATACACAAAATAAATTTGAATCCAAGTCCAAATCATGCAAACTACATAAGGATTATAAATGTTTTGATCCAATTTCTTCTAAGCTAATTATCTTACGCAATGTACTTTTTGACGAATATGTATTCCCATTTTTTAAGTCACCTGAAGCGGCATCTCCTGAGTCAACATCTCTACATCCCTCTAGCACAGTACATATATAGTTTCCCTTACCACAACTGCCAATGTCACCAATCTCAAAATCACCCGAATCAACCCGTCCTCCATAGCCAAATACATCACCTGAACCGACCCTTCAAATAACCGTCAACACTGAAGCCACAGATCCACCCAACCCATCACAATTCAATCGAATCAGCCTTGCCCCACTGATCACCTATACTTGTGCGTCGACCTAACCCAGTTCACATTTCAACCCACTACTACATACAGAAAACATCACCATTAGTGATCCACCCCGATGAATGACCCCTAGATCCCAAATTGGCTCATCCAAGCCTAGAAAACCCTTTGATCTTCCCCACATTGTCTATGAACCAACCACAAACATCCAGGCTGCTAAAAGTGAAAAATGGCAGAAAGCAATGACCAAAGAATATAATGCACTTATTAAAAATGGCACCTGGGTTTTAGTACCACCTTACCCGAATCCGAATATAGTCGGCTGCAAATGGGTATTTCGGGTGAAACAAAAATCAGATGGCAGTGACAGATATAAGGCCTACTTGGTTGCAAAAGGATTTCATCAATTACCTGGAGTTGACTACTTTGAAACCTGCAGTCCAGTAATCAAGCCTGCCACCATTCGACTATTATTGGTTGTAATTGTTTCTCTTCGCTAGCAAATCACACAACTGGATGTTTCCAATGCATTCCTACATGGAAACTTGGAGGAGACTGTTTACATGAACCAACCGCCTGGTTATGAAAACCCATAATTTCCATATTTTGTTTGCAAGCTGCAGAAGTCTCTTTAGGGACTGAAACAAGCACCACAAATGTGGCGCAAAAGGTTGACTGGTGCACTGTGTCCTTTTGGGTTTCATGGCTCCAGGTCTGACACTTCCCTCTATTGGTTTCTTGAGACCAAATAGTTATTTTCTGTCTCATTTATGTGGATGACTTGCTTGTGATGGGTTATAAGAAAAGTGCCATTTCTCAATTAATTGCTAAGCTGCAAAAATAGTTTGTTGTACGTGATTTGGGCACCCTAAGTTATTTTCTTAGAATTGAGGCTATTTGGAGTGATAATGGCTTATTTTTAAATCAGTCAAAATACATTAAAGACTTGCATGAGTGAAGCAATGTGTTAGGATGCAAGGGTATTTCAACACCCATGTGTGCTAAGGAGAAGTTTGTTTTGGGTTATGGAGATCCATATGAGGATGTCACTCACTATCGTGGCATTATGGCATGTTTATAGTATTTGTCATTGACTCGGCCAGCCATTTCCTTTGCTATTAGCAACCTCTTATAGTTTATGCACTCTCCGACCACCATACACTGGCAGGGTGTTAAATGCCTCTTGTGGTATTTACAAGGCACTTGTCATTATGGCCTCTTTATTCGTCGTGGTTCCCCCCTCTTTCTTTATGGGTACACTGATGCAGATTGGGCAGGAAATTTGGATGATTGCATGTCTACCATCGGGTATGTTATATATTTAGGGCGCAATTTGGTGTCATGGTCCTCCAAAAAAACAATAATTAGTTTCAAGATCATCTACTGAGACTGAGTTTTGAGCCTTGGCCACTGTTGCCTTAGAAATTGGCTAGCTTCAAATTCTTCTACAGGAGTTGTCTATTCCATTTATCATCAAAGCAATGAATCCCATTTATCATCAATGCAACAAACATCTAGAGGTTGATTTTTGTTTTATCAGAGACTGCGATACTAAGGGCCTACTCCAAGTTCTATTTGTTTTGACTCAAGACCAAGTAGCTAATGTGCTAACTAAACCACTTTCCAAGGCACGGTTCCTTTCATTTCATGAGATGCTGAGCATTTGTTCACCCCCTACTCAGCTTGCAGGCGGGTGTTAAGCGTATGATATATATATTATGTATATTATTTGCGTATGGGCCATGTATTCATCCCTCCTCTTTTAAGAGCCCGTTTGGGAGGGCTTTCCCAAATGGGAAAGTGGCTTTAAAAGGAGGAAAGCTGGAAAAGCTACATTTATTGGTGTTTGGTAAAACCCAAATTTGGGAAAGCTCTTAACACGGAAAGCTGATAATCAGCTTTCTCTGAAAGCCTCAAATTGGAGCTTTGGCTAAAAGCCAAAGCTACACCCCTCTCCTCCTTTCTCCTCTCTTCCTTCTCTGCCCTTCTTCTCTCTCCCTCTCCTCATTTCTTTGTTCTCGGCCCTTCTTCGCTGCTGTTGCTGCCCCTCTTCTTGCCTTGTCACTTGTTGCTGCCACCGCGGCTGCTATTACCGGTGAGAGGGTAATTTCACTTTTCTTTAATTTAATTTTATTTGTTAGCAGAGGAATTTCTATGATAGTATTATGATTTTTGATTTTTTCGTATTTGGGTTCTTGATAGCAGAGCTAGATCAAGTCATTCTCTCTTCCTCTCTCTTTATAGTATGATTTCCAATTTCCTAATTTTGAGTTCTGCTTTATGTGCGGTCAGTAGAAGGAGTAACTGGGATTATGATGGCGATTTTAATGGCCATAGCATTTACATTAGCAGCCCCTTCAAGAAATCATTTTCTGTATGATCAATTATGGAATTGTTGTGCTTATGTTTTCTTCAGTGATAGGGTTATTGGACCTGTAAGGACCACTAGACACACTGCAATTTCATTTTATTTTACAAATCGTTTTGTTCGAGAGTAGAATTTAGTGATTCTGAATGTCAATTATTTGGTGTTTAAGCGATGTTTCGAGTAATTGCTCTTATACATGTTTTGAGTAATTGCTCTTATTGCTCTTATACATGTTTAAGCGGTGTTTTGAGTAATTGCTCTTATACATGTTTTCTGCAATATTTCATACAACATTAGTATTAAAGTGCTCTTTGTGTTGATAATTGCTCTTATTGCATATTACATAGTTTGCAGGTGATTTGATCTAATTGCTCTGATGCATTTAAGACCTTAGTGTTTACAAGGTGATTTTGGTGTTACAAGTACTACTGTTCTTGGCTAAGATTTTTGTTTGGTAATTTGCTTTTGTATAAGTCTTTAATTAGTTTCGGCTTCTTCCTTGGAGATTGTGTTGCATTTGTCATTTGTGTTGTCTCTAATTTCCTTTTTTTTTTAGCTCAAAGAAGAAAAGGAAGAAGGAAAAGAAAGCAAAAAATTCTAGTGATTGGTTAAATGAACAAATAATTCATTTTTGTCTTGGAACGAAAATTTATATATAAATCAATTCCTCTGCATATGTCAATGAACAGATGCATATGTATTTTTATGTTTGTTATGAGGTTTGTTCATGATCTCCTACTTATAATTGATCAGAAATTGCTTGACCAAATTAATGTCATCCCATCAAAGCTTTAAAAGGAAAGGCACCAGAGTCTTAATTATTCATGTATTTATAAATGTCACAGATAAGGTATATACTAGCATCTTTCAGTTCTAATTTATGAATGTTATTTTGGATAAAGGCTCAATATGTTGTGTGTGGTTGTCCTTGGTCGTGCAATTTGGTTATCATTACAACATTTTCATGTCTGTCAAGTAGTTTGCAGCATCCTGTTGGGGAACTACTTATCTTGTTTATCATATAACTTGATACTGTATCATGTGGTTAGTGTTTAGACTTAAGTTTTCCCTCTACAGCTTATTGAGAGGTGAAACAATATGCTTTTTCTGGCAATTCTTGATGTGCTTCATATTTGATTATGAACATTTTTATTGGAAATCCGTAAAGGGAATAGATGCAACGCAGTATGAGATTGATATTCAAGTATATGGCTATGGGCTTAATAGTCTCATGGACTACTTGGATATCCCTTGTGCTGTTGTTCAGTTATGCATAAGAAGTTTGACAAACTAACAAATTTAAAGATTAAATTGAAGATGACAACACTACCATTGAGTATCAGTAGTTAACTTCTATTGAGATTAAAGCTTGTTATTGACTTATGGGACCTTGTGGCATAATTGCATAGCATTATAGGCTGGATATTTTAGCTACTTTAGCTTTAGCAAATGATGGATGAGTTGTTCTACCAAGAATTAACTTCAAATACTAATGCTTAGTTTTGTAGCATTCATTTACCCTAAACCATGGTTGAAGAGCCTTCAGCTCTGCTATGCAAAATTTTTCAGTTGATTTAGTTTGATGGAAATGGTGATACTACACTCTGATGGGATCCTTGGTTAGTTCTAATAAGGGTGGAGGTTATTTTTCTATATTGGAAAAAGTTTAGTTCTTATGTATAAATATACAAGTAAAACAAAAAGAAATTGCTATTAATTTACTGAAGCAACGTGCTGGGAAAATTGGAGCTTCTTCAATATGTTTAGCATAATGGAAAGAAATATTTCAGTGAAGTGATTCGTAGTAAAAATTGAGTCATTTTCATCTGATTTTATTGCTTCTTGCCACTAGATTGTAGACCAAGAAAGTTTGGAGGCTGTGGAAGAGATAAAGAGCCGCCCTGTTGTATTTTATGTTGCTGCTTGGTTTGGGAAGGTCAGGCTGATTGATAATGTTGAAATCAGAATATGAATGTCAATCTTTTTAACGCAAAATCACACTTTATTGTGGTTAATTTCAGATTTTTAAAATCTGTACAAGTGATGTGAGGGGTGCAAACCCATGTTCACTAGTATATTCATCGTTATACTGTGACAAACAGGTTCTTTTAAAAAAAATGTGATAATGATCAACGAGGAAGAGAATTTGAGGATATTCTTCACAAGTGAATTCTTGTATGTGAATGCATCGATAATTCAACTATTTCTGATTCACTTTCGTCAATACTGACATAAGACAATTTGTTATGCAACCTTGTTTCCTATGTTCTTTGATTGTCAGACCTTTTTTGTTCTTCCTTTCAGTTTCATAATGGACATCTATAGGATCAACAGATTGTGGAGTATCTTACATTGCCATTTAATTTTGCCAACGTAGTGCAATTAATGCATTTGTTAAAATTATATCCCTGTTGTTTCAATGGTAAAGTTGCCCCCATTGACAAGCTACGAAGAAGAATTCTGCAGATAATTTTTTTATTCAATGTATGTAAAAGAAATTATTAATTTCTAATATTATTTAATTAATTAGATTAAGTAAAAATTAATTTATATCATATATGTTTTTTTTTATGTTATTTTATATATCAACAGCATTTTTATAAACAGTTTTACCAAACACCACATAAACTGCTTCTAAGAATAAAGCTAAATCTATAAAAATATTACCAAACACTTATCAGTTTTCCCAAAAAGCACTTTCCTTAACAGCTCTTTTTCCAACAGCCCTTTCCCTGACAGCCCTTTTTCTGACAGCACTTTCACTAACAGTCCTACCAAACTAGTCCTAAATGTATATACGTATATGTCATTGTTATGAATAATATCATGCGAGGGATTCATTCATTCTTCTTTTTAAGTACAGCTGCAAGGGAAGATAAATTTCACTTTTCAAAACAAACATTACGTCAGCACGTCGCAGGGCACACACGGTTTTGTCGATACACGAAGAATGACAAAATTAAATATTAAACAAAAATAATAAGAAAAAAGTCCCACCGACGGTGATCAAATCTCTTCTTCGGCTAATAAAACCTGAATATCATTGTTTAGCAAGTAGAAGAAACACACACAGGGAGGAGAAAGGGATGAGGTTTTACTTTTACTGTGGATCCAGAAGGAGGAGACTGTCCCTACACTCTGTTCTCGTTGCCTGTGCTCTCCTTACTGGTGTTGGTTTTTTCTTACTTACACTTCGATCCATTGATCCGCCTTCCAACGACGCCGCTTTTCTCCCCAAGCTCGTCGAAGATGTTGATGACGATGGAGATGTTTCAGATTCAACCTCTGCTTCTCGAAATGACCGTTTTCCCGAGGAAACTAAGCTTGCTTTCAACTCATGCGCTACGGTTGAGCAAATGGGCGCTACTTTCACTGGAGGCGACTCCGATATTAATCTACGCGTGAGAAGAATCATTCAGCAGCATTTTGCTATTTACGGTACTTTTTTTACATCTTTATCCTTCGCTACTGAGTTGAAGTTTCCTTTGTACGCTGAGAAAATTTTTGGAACTACTTGAAGAGAGATTTTAAATTTTGCGAAGAAAAAATAATGAGAGGTAGGAAGTCAGACGAATACTGTAAATGTGAAAACACGTTGTTATCGCTATTAATTTTTTTATCTGTTTGAGGCTGCGCGTAGAATGATTTTTTTTTTTTTTTTTTTGAAATTCATATTTGAAGGTTTATGTGTGAAGATTCCACTGTTTTAGTCTTTACATTTTTGGCGTGGATTTGATGTCTTGCTTTCTACATTTAAAAAAAGAGAAATAGAAGATTTTCAGCAACTGTAATTCAATTAATTTTTCATTTAACAAATTGGTGGAAATAAAAAAAGGTTATCCATTAGAAGAGTGGGAGTTGAACATATAGCATTTTTACTTCATTTTTTACATATCTGCACCTGTTATGAGAACGCGATCACTCACCTTTCAGTATCCTTCTGCATCATGACATTCAACTTTTCTTAAAAAAAAAAAAAAACCTTTTTATTTTTTTTATTTTTTTTGGTTGAGTATTGTTGATATGCTGTTCATTTTTTCTTGAGTTTCATGGATAGATTGGACTGCTTGTTCACATGAACAATCCTCATCTGGGCCTTCCTGCAATTTTATGTTCAGTTAGACCAGAAAATGAAAATTTCAGCAGTAATAATTGCACTTTCCCCGTCAATCGCCGAGTGCTTTTCTTGGGATTCCTAGAGAGGCTGATACGTTAAGGAAATTCTTATGCAAGTTGGAATTGCATGTGTTTGGTTCTGTTTCAGGTGCTTCAAGAGTCCGGGATCTTCCTCCAGAGCAATTCTGCAAGCATGGTTTTGTCTTAGCAAAGGCATCAGAAGCAGGTTTTGGCAATGAAATGTACAAGATCTTAAATGCTGCTGCAATAAGTATAATCTTGAACCGGTCGCTGATCATTGGGCAGACGAGGCATATTGGTTCTTCTCAAGCCTTTCTGTTTCATTTGCATATCATAATTCCTGCTTTCAGATTTTCTTCTGTTATCATCACTTCATAGTCTTTGTTTTCTAGTTTGTAGTTGTTACTATTTCTCCTTCAGTTAGCTCATTGTACTGTTGGGTTTTTATGATTATGTCATATAGATACTAAGCAAAGATAAACTATATAAAAGCCTTAAACTAAACTTTTGATGATCTTATCAATCATGATCCCCAGGGCACAACTTAGCAAGTTGAAGTCATGCATGAATTTTGCGTATGCTTAATCTTATTTTATACTTATTGTCACTTCACTTCCATATGTCAGGGGTAAGTATCCTTTTGGTGATTATATTTCTTATTCCAGTCATTCCTTCACCATGAGTGAAATCAAGCATATCTGGAGAAAAAACGGCTGTATAAAGAAATATGAAAGACACTTGGTTATGAGAATTGATGATTTTGAGAATCCAGCGAAATCAAATGTCCTCTGTAGCAATTGGAGGAAATGGGAGCAGCCTATAATATGGTAAAGTGAGGAAACTTCTGATATTCAAGTTATGATATTCACAGCATGGTTACTCATATTTAACTATAGAACTGCAGGTTTCAAAATACAACAAATGCTGTGGCAAGTCAATTTTTCCTGAAGAACTTATACCCTGAAATGAGGAATGCTGCTTCTGGTTTATTTGGACAGCCAGATCTTCCCCAGTCTAGGCCTAACGTTTTTGGGGAACTGATGAAAGTTCTTATATCCCCTTCGAAAGATGTTATGGAAGCAGTCAGTAAGGTTCTTGATGGTGGCGCAGATCCTGATATATCATTGCACATGCGGATGCTTATGAACAGGCATTCTCTCTAAATTGTTCAAGAATATAATATAGTCCCAAGAAAAACAAAAATTTTTAACATTTTGAAATTTTTTTAAAAATAATTTTATAGTATTTTAAAGGGTAAGTGATTCTACTAGAGTCTGAAGGTCACTGGTAATGTTTTCAGATATTCGATAAAATTTAATTAAAATTTGATGGTTTTTTCCCTTCTTAATATTGTATGTAGTTTTAATTAGTCCCTTAGAGTAGTTAGTTATGTTCAATATACTGTGGGATAGAAATAAGATGCATCCTTCATTGGCATGTCGGAGTGAAAGTGCAATGACCTTTTCTTTGCTGAAAGGAAAAAGACAGAATGCAAAAAAATTTGGCACATATGTTAGTGTAGAGTTGTTAAAAAGAAAGGATGAAAAAAAAATTTGATGTGAAGTACTTGTATCACTTCATCGTGTAGAATTAGAAATTCATCCTCAAAGAGTATGAGAGACAGGCTTTGTTCATATGCTATGCTAACATGTCCTACCAAAATACACACGGAGGGATTTACTGGCAGGAACATTAAAAAGTTTAATAATGTTAAATTATATTCGACTGTTTTGAAGAGTGCAGTTCAGTATGCAGTTGAACTGATTAGTGCGTCTCCTGTATTTCAGGCCAGTAAGAGCTATGCAGGCAGCTGTAAACTGCATCAAAAAAGCCATAGATCTGCACCAAATGCCACGACCGAGGGTGGTATTAGTATCAGATACCCCATCTTTTGTACAAAGTGTTCTCCCAAGTATAACTGAATTTGCAGAGGTAAGTCATTAGCTGTGCTAAATGGTGCTGTTGTCATCATTGCATGTCCATGCTGTGAGGATATAGATGCATATTTGCCTGCAATCTACGGTTCAGTCTTCAACTTTATCGTTCATGTATATATATAATGGTTATTATCTCATCTGCTTCTGGATTAGTTAATTTTGTTCTAGATTTCAAGTTTTTCCCATATTTCACATCCACACAAGTTCTGCAAATCGCTCCATGGTTTCTAAATCAGTTGCTATTTCCCAGGTTCTTTACTTTGATTATGGAAATTTCCAAGGAAATGTTTCTCAAAGTGTTAACGCATTAAGTAATTTAGGGTTTAGAATGAAGGATTGGGGCCCTGCACCAAGATGGGTTGCATTTGTGGATTTCTTTCTTGCATCACGTGCAAAACATGCTGTTGTATCTGGCGCTCACCGGCGTGTGGGGACTACATATGCACAATTGATTGCAGCACTGGCTGCCGCAAACCACTTAGGTATTTCTACAGCATTTTAGTGTATATTTTGTTTTTATTTGGGAATATGTTCCAGTAGTAGCTGATAGCTCTCTTCAATTTTTCTTTCGGTTTTTGCTTCAGAGGAGAATTCAACTGGTTCAGATTTTGCATTTTTAAGCAGCTTCCAAAGTAATTTGCTAGCAGATGGTTTGAGGTTGCAGAATGGTTGGGGACATGTTTGGAATAGATTTGCTGGTCCATTAAGTTGTGGAAACCAACCTAACCAATGTGCTCTGACACCGCTTCTTCCTCCAGCTTGGTGGGATGGCCTTTGGCAGTCGCCTATTCCTCGAGACGTCCGCAGGCTGGCAGCTTTTGGTATCAAACTATCCGGCTTTGGCACGGTGGATGAGGATCATCTTCGATCTTTCTGTAATTCAAGGAAAAGTACATTGAGAACTATTTTGGTTCTATGACAATTTTGAAGTTGCATTTTTCTTTTCCCAGATGAGCTTAAGGTGATTGATAACGCTTATGACTTTAAGAAGATGAAGTGATGAAAGAGATTATTGTTTATTATATGAAGAGTCATTTTTGAAGAGTGATTGATAATCTGTTGTAGTTTATTGTATTTTATATATGTAGTGTTCGATCACTTTAATTTTTTTTTTTTTTTTTAAAAACTAAATCATTATACATAATAAGTTATTTCGTGTGGTAGACCAAAGTCAGCTTAATTCTTTTAAATGGTTATTTTAAATGGTTATATTTGAACCCTAAATACATTTTGAGGGAGGGCCGAGCAGTATTAATTGTGATTTAGCTGTGAATAAAATTATCTCAGTGAAGATATCCGCGGTTTATATTAAAATATTAAAAAAATAAGAATGTCTTGGGATTCCCATTCCAACGTAATTTACAGAAATTAATTTTGTTTTAAAAATATTCATAAATTTAAAGTTTTTATTTGCGTCTTTCAGACCAACAATTCCGAAGAATATAACAATTTATTTTCTTTATTTTGTTCTAATTAGTGTATTATTGTAAAATTTTATCTTAATTTTGTAAAAAGTTCTTGCTCGCACAAAAGTGTTCATTTTATAAGTATAAGAATAGATTAGAATTAAAAATCCAAATCAAAATGAAGTCATGCAAAAGGAAAGAAATAAGCATGTTTTAGATTGTGATGGATTAAGTGTATTCAGAATGATGGGTTAAAAGTAGGACAATTACTGGAAATACGCTATTTTTTTTTTTTTTTTTTTTTTTTGGTTTGTGCATATACCTTTAATTATTTTGTAAAAATACCTTGTTTTCCTAAAGTCAGCTCTTTTAATACACCGTCGCCTTTTACCTCTTTTTTTTTTTTTTTTTTACACTTTAATTGTTCTTTCCACCTCTCGTATTTTATTCTTCTCTTTCCGTTTTTACATTCTCTTTTTATGCTTTTAAATTTCCTTTTTGCCTTTATGTATTCTATTATTCTCTTTCGACTTTTACGATCTCTCATCTTTTTCTGTTCTTTTGTTATCACGATCATCGTTTGTTGTCGGTATTTTTCATTTTTCTTTTGCCATTGTTGTGGTATATTTTTGTTATCGTTGTTTGTTTTCGTTACTATGATTCTTGTATTTTCGATTATAATATTTTTCAATTCTTTTGTTCGTTGTTTTTTGATAATGATAAAGGTTGGGTCGTCTAAGAGAACGAGGGTTGATGGTGACTCTAACGAGAATGTTCCGATTGGTAAAACTTATTAAAAAATCAAGGCTGAAAAAGAGGGTGTGACTCAGAGGGTCACAAAAAGGAGTAATATGAGAAGGTATGTTTTTATTTTGTTTGGTATTCTTTTTTTTTTTTTTTTTAATTGATGATGATACATGGGTGATACATTTTTGTTACATTTGTGATATTGTGCTGATATATGTTCTCGTGTTTGGTATTTGTCATATATATATATATAACAATGAAATGCATTGATCAAAATTTCTTTGAGGGCCGATGGGATTGATCTGCTGCCGCTAGGCTTCCAAATGTCGAAGTTCACTCCATATAAAGGAACAAGACCACCCAGTGCTCACATTGACAATTATGTGACGATGATGACAATGAACGGCTTGACCACTAGCCAGCTGTTGGGTTTGTTTCCAACTACTATCGACAATGGTGCTGCTAGATGGTTTAGCAATCAACCGGCACATATCAGGAAAGACTGGAACTCTTTGGCTGAAGCGTTTGTAAAGCAGTACAACTACTCAAACTAAGGTAACACTGCAGGATTTGCAGGCAATAAAGCAGAAGCCAAATGAGACCTTCACGAAGTATTATAAAAGATGGATGGACAAACAGGTTCTGTTGGAACAAAGTGTGACCACAGGATTTTCGTTCCCTGTTTCAATAATGAATGAGTTGTCGATTTGCTTTTATAGCTTTCTACAGCTGCAGGGGCCAGAGTCAATTCAAGATCAAATCTCCGGTCGATCGAACTTCAAGCCTCAAAACATTTACCGGACGAAGAGGAGGTTGTATGGGAACAACAGTCTCATGATTGTCACTACAACCACACAATTGTCACTACAACCGCACAGTTGTTGCATCAACACCCGCACGGGTATTAATCCCTGACAGAACTGTGAATCTTTTTCTTGGAAATGGTTTTTTGGATTTTAGGGGGGCGGATTCTATAAGAAAAAGCCATATTTTTGCCTAGAAAAAGGGGTTTTGTTTCTGAATTAAGGGTTGGCATTTTTATTTACAGAGAAAGGGGAAGAAAAAGGAAGAAAAGGGAAAAAGAAAACTAGGCTTTTTCTTCAATTTTCACCTTCAATCTCTATTCTTTGGCTTAAAATTAGTTAGAAATATTAGGAAAACACTTCACTAGGGTTCTAATAGGTTTATAAACCATTCTGAACACTAAAATCTTAACTTTCGGAGCTTGAAACAGTTTTCGAAGCTTAAAGTCCGGGTTTGAGATCAAAGCTTTTCTTGAAGGATTTTCACCTCCTAAACTATGGATCCACGCTACAATGGTAAATATCTGAGAAACCAAAACATTTCACCTCCTAAAGCCGTGCAGCCATCGCAACAGCTGCACAGTTGTAGTTACAGCCGCACGATTGTAGTTCCTAGGACAGGAACCGTGAAAACTCAGGATTTCGAAATCCGCTTCTGATCTTAAAGTGACATTTGCACGAGTGTAAATGTATAGCCGTACGATTATTATCTCAACACCCGTGCGGGTGTTAGTTCGGGACAGAATCACTAAAAACCGATTTTCATACATTTCATGACATTTGAACCTTAGATTTATATTCCAGAATCATGTGTTAAAACAAAACAACGATGGAAACCTAGTTTCCTGAAATCTGACCCACTTGCCATGTAAAATAATTAACTGGAAAAATAGTTTTCAAAACCGTTTTCTCAAAAATCAACATAGGGACGTTTCAAAGCGTTTTCTAGGTCTAGTCGGTAAGATTTATGGAGTCTCTTTGGCTATCCCCCCTAAATGCATGACCCCGACTCTATTATCCCATTCTGTCTTGACTGAGTCCTACATACAATTATTCATGTACTAACATCTGTTTTGTAGGATTAGATGCATGTTTAGGTTTTATTTATTATTATGTTGGATAAATTCGTGCATTTTAGGTGATTGTACCCTGATTCCCTATTTGATTCATATGTATTCCCTAGAGTAGCTTATGTGATTCGGTCTGTATAATTCATTTATTTACTGCTTTTAGTACCTTACATGAACCGTATGCTCTAAATAAAATCAATTTAGTTCATAAATGCTATAATTTGTTGAAGCGTGTATTTTAATTAGATAACAAGTAACTGACTTGTCCGGACCTAAATCTCTAGAAGATATAGTGGCCTTCACTTGGTTTCAGCTATACCTAAATTTCCCGGTTTAGCTGAGCCAGGTGGCGACTTCTATACTTTCTTTGGGATTTTGGTCTCGAATCTTTTATGAAAATCATTTTCAAAAATGAATTTCGTAACTATAATCATTATGTAAAGCAAAAGCTAATAAATACTTCCTCGGTTCGCTTTGCCGCATCTCGTGTATCTCAAAAACATCGACCGCTCATAGTGGCGACTCTGCTCGGGAATTCTTTTAAAAAGTTTTCCAAAACTTAAAAGATTTTCATGAGCACTATAAGTATTTAATTAAAATAGCTTCAATAAGCCTTTTATAGTATTTTATGTGCATTGCATATTAGCTAGATTGAGAATTAGGTTAAGGTACCGTTATTAGCCCAGTGAACTATTGAATTTGTCACCTACTTTCCTTCAGGTTGTAGGGACACAGATACGGAACACCACCTATAGCCTCGTATGAATCCCTTCGCTTGTACCATTGGGTGGGGAGAAGTGAGGGGTATATATTTGCTATGGGGACCTTGATGTTATCCCGGACTTGGACCAAACCCATATAAGTAACCGTAGTGATTTCCACTAAGATACCGAAATGATGCATGTATAAATCTTTAGTTTTGCCTTTATCATCCCCTGTTAATGATTAAAGAGAACGCCACCTAGGACTCGGTTAGAATATCAACTTTTTGACCACGTGGAGAAATAAGGTCGAAAATTTTCGTTTGCATGCTATATGCTACGTGATTTATTTCACTATACCATACCAGGACAATCATTCTTTCATGCATATATTATACCATTTGCGTGATACTAACCTATTATTTTTGTACAGCCATACGTATTATTTTGTGTCTGTAAATAATCACATGCACACGCCTCATCTTGTATGACATATACACTAACAATTTTGATGCAACTATAATTGTGTGTCACTTATGCATAAACGAAATCCGCATTAATAAAATCGTGTATGACCATATTTAGGCATACATTAGATGTGACTTTAGAACCTCACATTCATTCTTATGTAACCTACGGTTACTATAAGAAACTCACACACTCACTTGTCTTCTAAAGACTACTCTTTTTGATACTCCCCGAGTACCAAACCTATGTCCGTGTGCAAACCCACACGAACCCAAAACCCTAGGTCGCTTTAGGTCTGAAGACTTCAAAGGCGCTCTAAGGGTGCCAAACCTCTATTTGTATGCAGACTCATACGTATATCACTGTAACTAGCAGAATCTAGTTAACCGTTTTCGATACTCCTTGAGTACTGAACCTTTGTCCGTGTGCAGACTCACACGTACCCAAAACCCTAGATCTCTTTAGGTCCGAAGACTTTAAAACTTTCCAGTATTGCTCTTAGGCACTGTAAGGGTGCCGAACCTCTGTTCATATGCAGACTCATACTTATATCACTGTAACTAGCAGAATCTAGTTAACCCTCTTCAACACCCCCTAAGTACCGAACCTCTATCAGTGTACAGACTCACACGTGATAAGGTCGGTTTTTGACCTTATCTTTTAGGCAATTTCGTGGTTTGAACGGCAATTTTTAGAGTCCTTTATGTGAATGTTTGTTTGGTTTTTGAGTATTTTGTGATTTTTATGTTTTGGATAGATTTTCATAACTTTTAGTATTTTTCATGTTTTCTAGGGGTGTTTTTGTAATTTTGGATAATATTTCGTTTTTATGGTCCGTGGCGTTGGTGCGGTTATGTTTCTTTATGTTTGTTTTGGACAGGCATTATGACCCGGACCGAAAGTTGGAGCATCGGCGGTGAAGAAGAGTTTGAAGTGTTGAAAAGCAAGGTGGCACGGCATGCCACAATGAGGGCACGACATGCCATTTCAGCGTGCCAAGGGATGGGATCCAGCGGATCGGCATGAAATCGTGCCACCCCTACCAGCACGGCTTGCCAACCCCAAATCTACACAGCACGACGTGCCACCTCCACCAGCACGGCGTGCCATCCACAATTCTGCACAGCACGGCGTGCCACTTCCACCGGCACGGCGTGCCGAGCTCCGGAATTCTGCTGTTGCCCTACTTTCATCTTTTCTATTTTGTGGTTTTAACCTAGCCGTATAAATAGGTTATTTTCTAAGTTTTAATGATCTTTTTCCAGACTTTTAGAGTGTAAAGCAGAAACTTGTAGCTAGGTTTTGGCTTGAACTATTTGTTTTCTTTGAGTTTTGAACCATCAATTGGTAGAAGTTTTACATAGGACCTTCCCCTTTTGCGACGTTCTTGGTTCCGGCTTGAGTTCGTCTATAGAGGTACACCCCAAGCATCTTCACACCGTCGGAATCCGGTTAATCGGACCAAAAGGGCATAAGTTTTTCTTCTTCTCTTTTGTAATTTGATTAAGTTAGTTTTGATTCCGCAATTGATTATGTTTGGTTATAAACACTGAATTTGTATCACCTTTCTTGATTAATACAAATTGATTGCAAGTTAATTTCAATTTTTATTCCTCTTCTTTATGCAATTCCTTTAATGATAATCGAGTCTCATAAGATCTTAATTTATTAAGTTCATATTTGTGGCATTACCTAGATTGACGCCTAGGAAACCATTAGTATTGACGACACTGTGGAACTTACGTGCCCCTATTTTTTGAGCTTTAGAATTAGACCGCCTCTAGACAAGGGAAACCAGCTAAGGACCTAAAAGATCTAGATACGCTAGGTTGAATTATCGAAAGAACATAATTAAGGGTTAATTGTTGAGTTAAATTCGTCTATTGTAGTTAATTGATAAAGCCATCTCCATTAGCATTCATAGGTCGGTAAACCGCTATTTGATAACCCAAATTCAAGTGCAAAGTAAGCTGGAATAGATCAACTAGGAGTAGGATAATTAGTTGTTAGTATAATCGAATCCAAAAACTAAGTTCTGCCTAGGACACGCAAGGAACCCGAGTAGTTTAGTGTTTACAGAATATTTTTCTTTATGGGATTGATACTTGGACCAACCAGAATAATTACTTGTCAACGATAGGTACACTGCCTTAGTTGTGTGTTTCTAGGTTTAGTTTCACTACTTCGCCTAGGAACTATCAAGTTTTTGGCGCCATTGCCAGGGACATTTATTTTTCTGCATCATTGAGCCAAAAGTCTATTTGCTGATCTAGGCACTATTCTGGTGCATAGAGTTAAATAATTTTTCTTTTCTGTGGATATTTGTTGCAAATTAGTTTTCTTTTTTTTCTGTGTGTGTGTTTTCTAGCTTATGCGAACTCGCTCTCAACACCCTGAGCTTTTACCTTATAACCCTGAAATTGAACGTTTGTGTAGCAGGAACCGTAGAGTACAACAAGAGCGAATTGTCCAAATGGATCATCAGCAACAGGAGGAAGAGGAGAGACAGCTCCAGGAAAGAGTTGAGCAAGAGCGACTCCGGCGAGAGCGGGAGGAGTTTGATAGAAGAAGGGGTGGTGATAGAGACAACATGGTCATGACTGACCTAATGGCTCCACATCGGCCCCGGAACAGATCCAGAGTGGTTATCCCAGCCATTACTGCTAATCACTTTGAGTTGAAGTCCAGCATGATCAATTTGATCCAAGGGAACGGACTATTCAGTGGCGGAATAAGTGACAACCCCAATGATCATTTAGACCGGTTTCTCATGGTGGCCGATACAGTCCGAATAGGTGGGGTGCCCCAAGATGTTGTGCGGTTGAAGTTGTTTCCCTTCTCATTATGTGGGGGAGCAATGGAATGGTACAAGTCCTTGAGGCCTGGGTCAGTGTCTTCATAGGATCAATTGGAAGAACAGTTCTTAGCATATTACTTCCCACCATCAAAGACGGTTCAGTTAAGGATCGAGATCATGGGATTCCGGCAATTTGGGACTGAGACTCTCAATGAAGCATGGCAAAGGTTTCAACGGTTGTTGCGGAACTGTCCCCACCATGACATGCCGCGATTCACTCAGGTAAGCACATTTTATCATGGTCTGACACCAGCTAACCGTGCCATTATTGATTCTTCTGCAGGTGGAGACATTTTTAAGAAGACTGCTACGCAAGCCGAGGAGTTGATTGCGGAGCTGGCTAGGAAGAGTACCTTATGGCAGTCGGACACGCTAACAAGGAATGAGGTTCGGGCTGCGGATTTGGGACGCCAAGATGTAGCCATGGACCTTGTGAACAAGAAGCTGGACCTGTTGATGTCCCACCTGAATTTAAATGGGCCACAATACCAGCCGGTGTTGTGTGTATCATGTGGAGCGGAGCATCCCGGGCAAGAATGTGCATTGGGCGACCCATTTGCCCAACCGTCCGAAAATGTAAGTTTTGTGGGAGGAAACCAAAGGTACAATAATTCTAACTCTTACCCACAAAATTTCAATAATAATAATAATTACGGAAGAAGGTATCAACACCCGAACATGTCTTATGGTAATAACCAAAATGTGTTGAGACCTCCTTCCGAATTCCATTACGAGCACCGTGAGCAGGGGTTAGGTAAGGCCCCATTTATTCCTAATGATTAATCCTCACAGCAACCTCAACAGTCTAAGCAAGATGAGACGTTTTTGTCTTTATTAAAAGACATCTCGTCTCGGCTTGCTGATAATGAAGCATACTGTAGGGATTTGGGTAAGCAGGTGGCTCAAATGAGTAGGGAGAGGCAGGAGAGACCGCAAGGAGCACTCCCGAGTAGAACTGAACAAAACCCTAAGGGTAATCAACAGGAGACAGCTCAAGTTATAACCCTACGAAGTGGTAGGCAAGTGGAGGACCGAGTGCAAAACGCTGATATTCCATCCCAACCTACTGAGGTAAGTAAGGAGTCGGGAGAGGTAAGCAACCCCGACTCGATTTCTGAACCCAAACCTAGCACAAATGAAAAAGGGAAAATTCCTGACCCAGTGAGAGCCTATGTGCCTAAACTTCCTTATCCTCAAAGGGAGAAGAAAGATAAACTGGAGCAGAAATATTCCAAATTCCTGGAAATTTTTAGAAGTTAGAATTTAATATGCCATTGATTGAGGCTCTCTAAGAGATTCCCTCTTATGCTAAATTCTTTAAAGAACTTCTTGCAGGGAAAAGAAAGCTAGGCGAGGACGAAGTGGTGGCTTTAACAGAGGAATGTTCAGCGATTATCACTAACAAACTCCCACCTAAGCTCAAAGATAGGGGCAGTTTTACTATTCCATACCGGATAGGAAACTTGGAGATTGCCAATGCCCTATATGACTTGGGTGCAAGTATAAATTTGATGCCTCTATCATTTTTCAGGAGACTCGGATTGGGAAACCCAAAGCCAACCAATATGACCCTCCAATTGGCGGATAGATCTCTCACGAGACCAAAAGGGGTGGTCGAGGATGTGTTAGTAAAGGTGGACAAGTTTATCTTCCCCGCGGACTTTGTGGTAATGGATATGGAGGAAGATAGCTCGGTGCCCCTTCTACTTGGAAGACCATTTCTCGCAACCGGTAGGATTTTGATAGATGTCCAGGAAGGTAAGATTATTCTTAGGTTGCACAATGAGGAGGTAAGTTTCAACGTCTATAACTCAATGAAATATCCATTAGATGTTGAAAATTGTAATTTTGTGGACTCCTTTTGTCCTATTGATGCTTGTGTGGGTGAGAATTTATGCAGTGAACTAGAATGCATCATAGGAGAAGGCCTAAGTGAAAGTGAGGTGAATGAAGTGTTAATTGAGGAATGCTCATGGGTGAAGGGACGGTTTGATAAGCTGGAGCATGAAGTCAAGCCGGCACCTAAATCCTCATTGGAGGAACCTCCATCATTGGAGCTCAAAACTCTTCCCCCTAACCTTAAATATGTTTTCCTGCATCCTCCAAAGGACTTACCAGTTGTAATCTCTTCTTTGTTGACAGGAGAGGAGGAGGACAAGCTGCTAGAGGTGCTGAGGAAGCACAAGGAGCATTCGGGTGGACAATCCATGACATCAAGGGAATAAGTCCGATGTTTTTCACGCATAGAATTTTCCTAGAAGATGAGGTAAAACCGTGTGCACAGCCTCAGCGTCGGTTGAACCCAAACATGAAGGAAGTGGTAAGAACCGAGGAAATAAAACTCCTCGACGCAGGTATCATCTTTCCTATTTCTGATAGTCAGTGGGTGAGTCCGGTTCAATGTGTGCCTAAAAAGGGAGGCACGACGGTAGTGAAAAATGATAAAGGGGAACTAATCCCTACTAGAGCTGTCACGGATTGGCGTATGTGTATTGATTATAGGAAGTTGAATGACGCCACCCGGAAAGATCATTTTCCATTACCGTTTATTGATCAAATGTTAGAGAGGATGGCTGGGCACGAATATTTTTGTACGTTGGATGGGCTATCCGGGTATATGCAAATTCCAGTGGACCCTCTCGATCAAGAGAAAACCACGTTTACGTGTCCATACGGGACATTTGCATATATGCGGATGCCTTTTGGGTTATGTAATGCCCCGGCCACCTTTCAAAGATGCATGCTAGCCATTTTTGCTGATATGATTGAGGATTTTATGGAAGTCTTTATGGATGATTTTTCTGTTGTTGGTCATACTTTTGAGTCATGCTTGGGGAATTTGGACCAGGTGCTTCAGAGATGTGAAGACACCAATTTGGCACTTAGTTAGGAGAAGTGTCAATTCATGGTTCGGGGATTGCATTGTCTTAGGGCCTAAGGTGTCGGGAAAGGGGATCGAGGTCGATCCGGCCAAGATTAAGGTGATTGAGAAACTGCCTCCCCTAAGTTCTGTTAAGTTAGTTAGGAGCTTCTTGGGACATGCAGGCTTTTATAGACGTTTTGTGAAAAACTTTTCTAAGATTGCTAAGCCGTTGACTAAGCTACTCCTAAAGGATGCCCCATTTAATTTCAATGATGAGTGTATGTATGCTTTTAATTTGCTTAAGCAGAAATTGATTGAGGCACCGGTCATGGTGAGTCCGAATTAAGTGACATAGCTGTTGGGGCATGTTTAGGTCAGAGGGTGAACAAAATTTTTCACCCAATTTACTATGCTAGTAAGACATTAAACGGTGCTCAAATGAATTATACTGTGACTGAGAAAGAATTACTAGCTGTTGTGTTTGCTTTTGATAAGTTCAGGTCTTACTTGGTCTTATCAAAAGTCATTATGTACACTGACCATGCTGCTCTTAAGTATTTGTTGGCTAAACAAGATGCAAAGCCCAGGTTGATTCGATGGATTCTACTCCTCCAGGAGTTTGATGTGGAGATTAAGGATAAAAAGGGAGTAGAGAACGTAGTGGCCGACCATTTGTCAAGACTACCAAGTGAAGGATCCGTATCCTCTCTGGAAGCGGACATTCGTGAAACATTCCCCGATGAACAGTTGTGTGGGGTAACCTCTATACCATGGTTTGCGGACATCGCAAACTTCAAAGTAGGTAACATTCTTCCACCTAACCTCTCACATGCATAGAGACGTAAATTCTTTCATGATGCTAAGGATTATTTTTGGGATGACCCTTATCTTTTTAGATTATGTGTTGATAATGTGATTAGGCGATGTGTTGCTTATGAGGAGGTTTCCTCCATTATTGAGATGTGTCATGATAGAGAAGCGGGTGGCCATTTTGGACCCGATAGAACTGTAGGAAAAATTTTATCTAGTGGGTTTTATTGACCAACCATGAAACAGGATGTCATTAGTTATATTCGAGCCTGTGATGCGTGTCAAAGGACGGGAAATATCTCCCAAAAGAATGAAATGCTCCAACAGGGTATCTTGGTGTGTGAACTTTTTGATGTTTGGGGCATAGATTTCATGGGACCTTTCCCAATATCCCACAACAACCAATACATTCTTGTGGCGGTTGAATATGTGTCTAAGTGGGTAGAAGCTGTCACTTTACCAACCAACGATGCAAGGGTCGTTGTCAAGTTTCTAAAGAAAAACATTCTTACTAGGTTTGGAACCCCAAGGGCTATCATCAGTGATGGGGGTTCCCATTTTTGTAATAGACAATTTGACAATCTTTTGCACAAGTATGGGGTTAAGCACAAGGTAGCAACTCCTTACCATCCTTAGACGAGTGGGCAAGTTGAGGTTTCGAATAGGGAACTAAAACAAATCTTAGAAAAAACGGTAAGTGCATCTAGAAAAGATTGGAGTCTAAGGTTAGATGATGCACTATGGGCATATAGGACTGCTTTTAAGACGCCTATAGGGATGTCCCCTTACCGCTTAGTCTTCGGTAAATCCTGTCATCTACCTGTAGAACTAGAGCACAAGGCATATTGGGCTTTAAAATTTCTTAACTTTGATATGCAAGCTGCAGGTGAGCTTCAATTAAGGCAACTCATGGAGTTAGATGAGCTTCGGTTGAGTTCGTATGAGAATGCCAAAATCTACAAGGAGAGGACCAAGAAGTGGCACGACAAGCATGTAATAAAGAAAGGTTTCAATCAAGGGGAGTTGGTGCTCTTGTATAACTCCCGGTTGAAACTCTTTCCGGGCAAACTGAGAAGTCGATGGACGGGGCCGTTTACCGTGCACAAGGTCTATCCCTCTGGGATGGTGGAATTGAAACCCCGGAGGGAATTCAACAAGTAAACGGGCATCGGTTGAAGCCCTACATCAGCAGAGGAATGGAGGAGGAGAAGCAAGTCTTACTCCTTAGTGATGTGTAATGCGAAATCGTGGACGTAGAAGTCGAGCTATTCTGACTATAAACATAGCAACGAGGTACGTGTTCCTCCCTTGTACATTAATTTTTTGTGTTAATATGTTTTTGTGTGTTTTTGTGTGTAGGAATAGGTAATTAAGCAAGTTAATCGAAAGTCGTGATCAAAATGTGGAAAAAAGTAAAGGTTGGCAGAATTCAGGATGGCACGCCGTGCCAAGGTGAGATTGGGGTAGCACGTGGCGTGCCAGTGTGGCACGTAATCATGCCAGGCCGCTATTCCGAAATCATGTGCAAGAGCAATTCAGCACGCCGTGACTGACATAGAGCACGCCGTGCCACAGCAAGGGTCTTCAAGGTGGCACGACGTGCCAATACAGCAAGCCTACATGCCGTCGTGCTTTTCCAGAAGAGGGTTGAGCATGAGCAAGCAGCACGCCGTGCCAAAATTTAGCACGCCGTGCCAATTACAGGGTCTTCAAGGTGGCACGACGTGCCAATACAGCACGCCAACGTACCGTCGCGCTGTTTCTAAAGTGAATTGTTGTAGAGTGACCAGCACGCCGTGCCAAATACGGAATTTTCAAGACAGCACGATGTGCCGATCCAGCATGCCGGCGTGCCCTCACGCTGTTTCCAGGTAAGTTTCAAAACTCTGCTCAGCACGCTGTACTGTTTGTTTGGCACGGCGTGCCAAGCGTTTGAAATTCGAATTTTTAGGTCACAATTCACCCGCCTATATAAACCCTTCTCTTTTTCTCCTTCTAAACCGCCCATCTTATTCCTATTCTTCTTCTTCTTCTTCTTCTTCTTCTTCTTCTTTCTCACTCTCTCTCACTTTCTCAGTTTCTCTCTCCCTCTCCACTTTCTTTCTCTAGAACCAACTCTCACTTTCTCCCTCTCTACCCTTATTCTTCCTTCCTTTCTCATTTTCTCCCTCTCACCTTCCCTTCCACTCTTATTTTGACCTAGGATTTTATTTTGCTTCATTCTCCTTGCAACCAGGTATGAATTCATGCTTTGCTCTTCCTTTACTCTTTTTATTGTTT
The DNA here is from genome assembly GCA_039660915.1 of Euphorbia tirucalli. Taxonomy (NCBI): domain Eukaryota; kingdom Viridiplantae; phylum Streptophyta; class Magnoliopsida; order Malpighiales; family Euphorbiaceae; genus Euphorbia; species Euphorbia tirucalli. Next base: position 52,825,789 of record CM077639.1, on the reverse strand, counting down.
GTTCTTTTTCTCACTTTGATTTTGATTGATTGACTGCTTAATAGGGTGATTGTATTGCATTCTTTTTCTTTTTAGTAGTTTGTATTTATGACAGTAGGGTTTTCTTTGGATTTGGGTTCTTTTGTTTTTGATTTTTGTTCTGTTGTTATGGTTGTGCAATTGTAGGATGAAGAAGAAGACTGTCACTGATCGGAGACATGGTTCATCACGACGGCCCATAGACCCGTCGCCGGAACCGGTGCCAAGCGACGAATTACCTACAGAACAGCAGATGGCCCCTTTAACGAGCCTCTCTAGGAAGTATAAATGCCCCTTTCCTCTACTTTTGGATGATGAAGGTAAAAGATACAAAACCCTGTTTCCTTTAGAAAGCACCCCCTTTTGAACCTTCGATTGGGAATTTTTATTTGTGCAAGATAGGTCAGAGGCGGTACGTACTAAATTGACTAGTCTAGGATGGTATGAGTTTGTGAAGTCTAATCCACCCGTCTTTAGGGAGTTGAACCTCGAATTCTACTCCACCTTAAGCTTCAAAACAAACCCTGATACGGGCCTTAGGAGCATGACATTCCGCCTATTTGGTAATGAACGATCTTTAGATATTAAGGGCCTTGAGGCTTGCATAGGTATTGAGGGGAATGGTTACAATGGCCGGAGAATATGGATGCGAAGAAATTTTGGCGTATGGAAGGACAAGGGGTATACCAACCTAGGTTTGCTAAAACTTCCCAAATTCATGACCCTATCTTGCAATTAATCCACAAATTTGTGTGTTTTAATTTTTCGGGCAAAACTGAAAGCAACCGAGTTAATGCATTTGAACTTTTAATACTGTGGCATGTGCATAATGAGATTAAGGTGCATATGGGCTTCTTCGTCATGGAAGACCTATACAACCACCACAACAGAGCTAAGTCAGAACTAGGGTTAGGACATATTGTAACTTGTATTGCATGCTTCTTTCATAGTAATACTTGTTATAGGAACCTCGATAGCATCCTTCCCAAGAAGCTTTCGAGGGGAATTTTGTCTTGCTCCTTTGTCATGGCAGCTGCAGGTACTTCAAGTACGGGAGGTTTGAGTAGGGGAAAGGCTCCTATGGACGTAGATGAGGAGGACGAGAGTGAGGAAGCTAAGGATAACGAGGAGGATGAGGAGAATGTTTCGGTGGGCCTGGATTTTATGGGGCGGAGCGAAGGACTGTTGGATGGCATAATTGAACAATTGGAAGGCTTAACCGTCCATCAGCTTATGCTTGAGGAGCAGATGAACGCACGACTTGATAGGCAAGCAGCTCAGCTCGCCAATGTTGAGGCGTTCACCTCTTGTTTTTGTGCAGCCCAAGGACGGCCGTACCCGCCGCCACCAGCCCCCGATATGTAAGGTAACCCTTTTCCTTTCCCGCTTTATTTTGCTCCTTCTTCCATTGCACCTTTGGAAGTAAGTGCAATCTAAGTGTGGGGTGGGTAAAGGGATTTCTCCCTTTCTTTTGCTTCTTTTTACATTGCACTTTTTGATTGTTTGTTTCATATGTTTGTTTGTGTTTTTGCATATTTGGATGTTTTGCGTTGGTTTTTGGTTAGATTTAGGCTTTAGTTTTTAATGCATGTGGAGTTGGTTTTGGTTTGTTTTTGGTTTGATAGTGTTTTTAGGTTGTTTATGTGTCAATTGCCGTTTGAATAACATTGCTTAATCCACCCTCGAAACTAAGTCTCTGTGCTTGGATTAGTAGCAATTGGCTAGGGATACTAAGAGTTGTTTGCAAGTCATTAGCTTGTTTATGCGTGATTTGTGATTCTTGATGGTAACCATTGGTTAGATTTGTCATTAAGGTTGCATTAGGGAATTAACCCTCTACCTCTACTTGCATGATTGAGCTAGGATTACGCCTTGGAACATTGGTTGAGTCACACGACCTAGCATACAACCCCTAGTACACTTGTGAGAATTTGAGCCTTTGGAACCATTTCACATCGGTTCTATTTCTTTGTGAGGGTAAAAACAATCGTGGCACACTAGATCGTAGAATCCGGTGTCGTTTTGCACTTGTCATCGAGAGCTTAATATGTGGAGACCCTTAGGATTAACCCCTTGACTTAAATGAGCCTAACCCTAACTACTAATTATCCCTTAGATCACCCAAAGCCACTAAATTAACCTTTTTGACTTAAAAAACCTTTACCAAGCCAACTTTATTATCCTAACTTTTTACCATTAACTTTGATTTTCCTTTCTTACCTTCCTCTCCTAAATCAAGTAATTGGCTAAGTTGTTCATTCATTTTGGGGTCAATCACCGTTTGCATTTCAACTCTTTCACATCTAGTCCTATGGAAAAACTTGTGTTTCAAAAGAAAAAAAAAATCCAAATAGAGTCAATGTGTATGTTTGGCTTCTTTTTGTAAAATTCGGAGTTTGTAGACGCATGTCTTGTTTGTCCGGTTTTCATCTATAAGCCGGTATATGTGTTCCATTTTCAGTTCATTTGTTTGAATAAAGGATTAGGGTGATCATCTAATTGCCTTGACCCATGTCTTGTCATTTTTTTTTCTTTTCCCCGTTAAGTTGTGTTTTGGCCATTGGGTGTGGATAAGGCCTTCTTATTGTCAAGTTAATTTCACAAAAAAAAAAAAAATCTAGCAAAGCAAACACTCTTAGGACTAGTTTTGAGTTGAAAGTTGCATGACCCGTCTTTAGTACTTAGTCAATTTGTATATATCACTTGATTTGTAGGAGTTGTATACCTAAAATTTCCCTTTTATCAAACCTACCCCAAGCCGTAACATTACAAGCCCCAGGTTCTCTGATTTTGCTCCTTGACCAATGACTTTACCAGGATTGCCATTAGTTCGCTATGTGATGTGTGCCATTGTTTGTTTTTGTGTGCTCATCCACCTTACCTTGAACTTGAGCGTTGGAGTGATATCTTGTGAGGTGCTTTGTGGTCGTATAAACTCTGTTTGTTCCTCGCCCTTTGAGTAGCTAGATTTTGTTGGGTTCGGGTATTGAGTGGTTTTGAACCTGGTGCGCCTAGTGTCATTTTGAAAGTGATGCTTTACCTTCTTGAGTTTATGAATTTCGTACGGTTAAACCCTTAGTTGGATTTGCAAGTAAAAGCGAGCAAGTTTACTCCTTTGTCTTTAGTTTATTTGCTTGAGGACAAGCAAGACTTTAAGTGTGGGGTGGTTGATAAGGTCGGTTTTTGACCTTATCTTTTAGGCAATTTCGTGGTTTGAACGGCAATTTTTAGAGTCGTTTGTGTGAATGTTTGTTTGGTTTTTGAGTATTTTGTGATTTTTATGTTTTGGATAACTTTTAGTATTTTTCGTGTTTTCTAGGGGTGTTTTTGTAATTTTGGATAATATGTCATTTTTATGGTCCGTGGCGTTGGTGCGGTTATGTTTCTTTATGTTTGTTTTAGACAGGCATTATGACCCGGACCGAAAGTTGGAGCATCGGCGGCGAAGAAGAGTTTGAAGTGCTGAAAAGCAAGGTGACACGGCGTGCCACAATGAGGGCACGACGTGCCATTTCAGTGTGCCAAGGGATGGGATCCAGCGGATCTACACGAAATCATGCCACCCCTACCAGCGCGGCGTGCCAACCCCAAATCTACACAGCACGGCGTGCCACCTCCACCAGCACGGCGTGCCACCCACAATTCTGCACAGCACGGCGTGCCACTTCCACCAGCACGGCATGCCGAGCTCCGGAATTCTGCTGTTGCCCTACTTTCATCTTTTCTATTTCGTGGTTTTAACCTAGCCGTATAAATAGGTTATTTTCTAAGTTTTAATGATTTTTTTCCAGACTTTTAGAGTGTAAAGCAGAAACTTGTAGCTAGGTTTTGGCTTGAACTATTTGTTTTCTTTGAGTTTTGAACCATCAATTGGTAGAAGTTTTACATAGAACCTTCCCCTTTTGCGACGTTCTTGGTTCCGGCTTGAGTTCGTCTATAGAGGTACACCCCAAGCATCTTCACACCGTCGGAATCCGAACCTTCCCCTTTTGCGACGTTCTTGGTTCCGGCTTGAGTTCGTCTATAGAGGTACACCCTAAGCATCTTCACACTGTCGGAATCCGGTTAATCGGACCAAAAGGGCATAAGTTTTTCTTCTTCTCTTTTGTAATTTGATTAAGTTAGTTTTGATTCCGTAATTGATTGTGTTTGGTTATAAACACTGAATTCGTATCACCTTTCTTGATTAATACAAATTGATTGCAAGTTAATTTCAATTTTTATTCCTCTTCTTTATGCAATTCCTTTAATGATAATCTAGTCTCATAAGATCTTAATTTATTAAGTTCATATTTGTGGCATTACCTAGATTGACGCCTAGGAAACCATTAGTATTGACGACACTATGGAACTTACGTGCCCCTATTTTCTGAGCTTTAGAATTAGACCGTCTCTAAACAAGGGAAACCGGCTAAGGACCTAAAAGATTTAGATACGCTAGGTTGAATTATCGAAAGAACATAATTAAGGGTTAATTGTTGAGTTAAATTCGTCTATTGTAGTTAATTGATAAAGCCATCTCCATTAGCATTCATAGGTCGGTAAACCGCCAATTGATACCAAATTCAAGTGTAAAGTAAGCTGGAATAGATCAACTAGGAGTAGGATAATTAGTTGTTAGTATAATCGAATCCAAAAATTAAGTTCCGCCTAGGACACGCAAGGAACCCGAGTAGTTTAGTGTTTGCAGAATATTTTTCTCCGTGGGATCGATACCTGGACCAACCAGAATTATTACTTGTCAACGATAGGTACACTGCCTTAGTTGTGAGTTTCTAGGTTTAGTTTCACTACTTCGCCTAGGACCCATCAACACGCACCCAAGACCCTAAATTGCTTTAGGTATGAAGACTTCAAAATTTTCTAGTATCGCTCTTAGGCACCCAAAGGTGTCGAACCTCTGTCCGTATGCAGACTCATACATGACGGTCAAAAATAGGCTAGTTATAGTACCATAGGGGGGTTGAATAGTACTGTAATCCGAATAAAAATTTTCACAAACAATTTAGAAAATTCTTTTGAATAAAAGCAATTTTCTTTTGCTAAACACAAGTTTATCAAAACTGTGGAATTACTAAAATGGTAAAACTTATGAATATAAAATTTGCTTGACTAAGAATAAAAATGTCTTCAAATAATAATGCTGTTAATTTAAATTGCAACAAATATAAAGAGTTTAGGGACAGAGAAATGAAGATGCCAAAATTTATATTAGTTCGACGCAACCGGTCTACATCTAATCCCTAAGCCAACCACTTGAGATTTTTCACTAGTATTTCTTTTATGGGTAGGAAACAAGCCTGTGTTACTTTTTACAAGTTCAAGTAACAAACTCAATACTTTTGTAGGCTAAGTATCAAACCTCTACCGTTAATTTTTCGAGCTCAAGTAAAAAAACTCTTCCGATGCTTTTTCAAAGCTCAAGTATCAAACTTGTACAATCTTTGTTGATCATACTATCAACAAAGTAAACCCCCTTCACACAACATTGTGTGAAAATATAATTCCCTTAGAAATGAATATTTGAATATATGAACAAGATGAAGCTTTTCTCTCTTAATTTGCTCTTGAAGGAATTGTGGAAGACTTGAAAAAGTAATAGCTTGAATGTGTAATTGTTGTTTGAAGTCTCCCCTATTGCTAATTCAATTTGATATCTTTTTATAGGTGTTGGAGAGCTCTTAAGGTGAAATGGCCATTGCATTTGCTTCATAAGGGTGATATAGTTGTGTATTCATTTTATAAGGAAGATATAGTTGTTGCATTGATCTCATAAAGAAAACATGTCCTTTTATAGCTCTTGAAGTAAAAATATGGTGGTTACATTCTTCTTCTAAGCAAGATATAGTTGTTAGGATAACCTCATAAGGATGATGTGATTGCTTAAAGCTCTTGAAGTGGTAGTACCACCCTTTTAAGTCATGTAAATTTACTTATAAGATGTATACTTAGTCATTTGTCTTTACAAAGCTTTTTCATGTAACACCTTTATATGTAATAGAACTTTTAATTCTTTATTTAAATATAATTTGCAATTATATTTAGTAAGAATTGCTTTTTCATAAATGTCAACTTTTATGATCATGAAAACTAAAGTTAACGTTTTCCTCGTTTTTGATGATTGCAACTTTTTGGCATGTGATAGGTTGACATTGAATGGCTTAAAAGAGATGTTCTTCGTGTATGATCCCCCTAAAAAAATGCAGAGTTGTTTAAAAGAAATTTTTAGAGATTAAAGACTTTGAGTTCTTTATTTCCAAAAACAACCTATAGAATCTGCATAGATGAATTATAAGAACTAGAGTTGGATTAGGGAAGTTTAAAAAAAAGATAGTACCATGGGCTTTAAGAAGAGTTATCTTATTTGGGCCCAAAAGAAAAGAGGAAAGCTTTGTTATTCGGTAAAGAATTCATAAAAGAAAATGAATCTTTATCCTTTATTTTGAAAGCCCATGAATTCAATTAAAAGTGAAAGGCCCTTTATGTATAAGTTTTTAATATAAGGCCTATAAAAAAAACTTTAGTTTTTAAGCCCTTATAACATAGTTTGTAATCACTAACTGATAAACCTATAACTGAAGAATATATTTGGTAGAGGAATATTAATATGCTTATGCATGAACCAAACATTCAAAGAATCAAACTAATTCGATCATGAGACCCTGATCATAAGCTCATACATATTGCCATTGCATATATATCTTTTGTTGGGATTCATCATTGGAAAAACAACGTGGCGCATCGGAATTACACCATTTAAAATTTTACTAGAATCCACCTATCGTATCCAATTACCATTGATTGAAATAAAATCAATTTTGAATCAAGAGAGATTCACTCACCAAATCCGTCTCTTTTAGAGACTTGTGTAGAATCGATTCTTGTGACGGAAACGATCTCCACAATCTAGTGCACAACCAACTATCTAGTGGGAACCGGTGCTACCTAAAGAGCAAAGGAATAGAGGAATTATTGCTGGAAATTTTGGCTAAGGGGCTGCTACATTAGGGGCTAAAATTTATAGCTTATTCCTTAGGGTTAGGGCTAATTTTTCAACTTAAGTGTGTCTTATATAGCCCTTCCATAATTAGGTTTCTATTTAGGTTAATTAAAACCCAAACCAATTAGGATTTGGGTTCCATTTGGCTAATTTAATCACCCCTAAATAAAAATAATCACACTTAAGAAACACAATTCATGTATTTAATTTTCCTACTATAGAAAAATTATTTAATTAATTGTTTACCTTATGTAATTCAATTAATTGATAAATTAATTAATTACATTATGTAAACTTATTAATTAATTACCTTGACACCGAATGTCAACTAATTAATTAACGCATTCCTTCCAATATACATTACATGTACAATTTCTATAAGTTCTGGCTCTGTCTTTATGTTGCTAGTAGGCCCAAGGCTCACAGACTGTAAGTGGGTTCTAGCAAATCGTTATAGCCCCCAATTAAGATAGAGATACAACAGTATATTAAAGACACTGATCCAGTAGTAATCTCAGGGTGTCCTTTGGCAAATGATATCGATATGAATAAACAAGAGGCATGGTGTCCGTCATCCTCTTTTGGTGTTTATTACATTTCTTGACCTTGAGTTGAATGATTAATCAAATAAGGTACCAACTTATTTGGGTATGGCTATACACTTATCAGTCCCACTCATCAAGTGGCTAGTGATATCATCTCAGCGTTATCCGAGTGGCAATTCTATCACTTCATCATCAATATCAATATGTTCACCGGTCCACACAATCATACCCATATTTAGTATCCTTTTACGGACCTGTTAGGCTTATGTCAAAGTGAACCAGATTCCATATTGATACTATAATGAAATCTGGTCTGAGGATAAAAGAGACCTACTTAAGAAAGACTATGACGAGACAACCATGTCGCTTTCTTGTATGGATCGATCCAGTCCTATGTCAATGACATGTACCTATATTCATGACTGACTATACAACTACTATGGCTAGTTGAGAACTACCATATAGTCATAGAATATATAAGTCTATGATTCTATTCATTCCCACGGTTAGAATAGATTTGGGATATGTTTTATGATTATCAATCAATGGATACTCTATTCATGTTATAGCACAAGATATAAATGAAATAGATTAATTGCCTTTATTAATGTGACACAAATGATGTATGTATATAAGAAGTCTTCATGTATAATACAAAATACAAGATCCAATGCCCTAAGAACTAGGGCACACCAACATCTTTCCTTGTCATACCCTGTTTCATATAAATTCATAGTTATCCATTCACTGAGTAAGTACTCACCCCCCCTTATTTAAACATTTCAGAGAAGCAGACAAGCTGTAGATTGTAGCAGTAGCGCCTTTCCTGTTTTGTTCATCAAGTTTTAGAAGAGCTTGGGCCAATTTAGATGGATCTTTTGTAAATCTCTGGTGTTACTCTGTTATATTGTAAATATAGTAGATATGTTAGAAAAACTGAATGTATATCGATTACAAATGGATGAAAAGTTTTGGTGATATGTGAATATGGATATATGTATCCGATGTGGTTATATGAATATGAATTGACAGGATGGCAAGTTGACAGATTGGTAGATATCCATAATATAGGGGAAATGCTGCCCAATTTTTCATTGAGGAATAGTGATATTGGAAAAAAAAATTTGGTGTGAATTCCTACATACAGAATTAAGTAATTTTTGAAACAGCAATAGCAAAGATGAAAGATATGACATTCAAACATTATATTGCTTTCTGCATGTATTTTTGAAAAACACAGTCTATCAACATAGATCATTCATGTCAAACATACAGACTTGTGTCACCTTGTCATGTAAACATAGATTATCACTTTAGGATTTCAAATAAATATAATTTACTGCAAGTGAAAGTAATATATTAGTTTAGTTCATTTAGATCATAAAGGTATATAAATTTGAGCATATGTACATCGAAAGTTCAATGGTGGCCTGCTTTGAGGACCTCCAACTAATGGCACCGCCATTCAGGAGAAAAACATAACCAGACTATGACTGGTTTTCATCCTCATTGGTCTCAAAGCTTGCATCAATGTAACCTGACACTACCAGCTCATCTTGACCTCCATACACTAAGAAAGCATCCTTAGTCCAGTTAAGGTACTTCAGGATTGCCTTGACTGCCTTCTAGTGTTCCTCACTGAGATCCGACTAGTACCAGCTAGTCATACTTAGTGCAAACGCGACATCAGGCCTTGTACACAACATGGAATACATGATAGATCCTATACTAGATGTATAAAGGATCATGCTCTCCTGGTCCTTCTTTGTTTTATGACCATCTTTCTTACTCAGCTTCAAGCCATGGCACATAGGCAAGAACCCTTTCTTTGCCTTATCCATGTTGAATCTTTTTAGAACCTTGTCAATGTACGTGGCCTGACTTAGGCCTAGAAGTCGATTGGATCTATCTCGATAGCACTACAGTTGTACGGCTATAGCATCCAGAACCTGAAATTGGTTTTCTTTTCTTTGTAAACACTGTTTTGGTTGTTTTCAATGGTTTTTAGGAATTTTGAGGAACATGAGGGTCTGCTAATGCTGGACAGTGGATCCGGTTTGGATCGAACGTCCCCGAAACTCAAAAGTCAAAACTAAAGAATCGGAAAACCTCACATCAACATCATTTGAAAACCAAAAACCAAAAAATCAGAATGTGACGGATATGATTGGGACCAAAATAGTTCATAACAGAACAAACAAAATGGAAATTTGACTACTTTTGGTCAATTTTAGGGCTTTTTGAGTTTCTGCCCTGAAGAACATAGCCGTGCGGCTATAGTACTACAGTCACTCAGCTTTTTTCTAAGCTATTACAGCCGCGCATCTCTGTTCTTAGTAATTACAGTCGCTCGACTCTAATTAGAGCTGCACGGTTGTAATCAAACAGCCAGTTTCCAAAAATTTGCAAAACACAGAAAAGTCACAAAACAAAGCAAACAAATGCAGGTTTAAGGCCTCTCAGAGTTTACCTTGTTGATGTTCCAGGGTGTTTGACGATCGGAAGTGGATTGAAATGTCAGAATGCACTTAGAATCCCGTGAACACCTCGAAATCCTCGAGTATGCATCCCAAATCAATCCGAACGACCCGAAAACGATCCCGAATGAGTGAGAATCTGATGTGGAACTCCCACTCTTAGTGTTTACAATACCTTTTTTTGTGTTTTATTCTAGTTTCTTTTTCTCTTTATGGTTTTCTTCTTTCTTCTTTCTTTTCTCTCTTCTCTCTTTTTGTTTTTCTCCCTTTGATTTCTTTCTTGAGTCTTTCTTCCAGAATGAATCCTCTCTTTCTTTTCTGTCTGTTCTTCCCTTTAAGACTCCAAAATCCTAGCTAAAGTCCCCCCAATTCTGGGATTTTTGGTTCTATCAAGGCTTTATTTCGATTATTTGGGAGATAATTTGACCGCCCACTAGAGCCGTGCGGTAGGGGTGCACACGGTCGGTTAACCGGTCTATGTGGACTTTTGCTAACGGTTAACCGCTTGAATGGTTTTTCTATTTTACTAACCGTACACTGTCCATTAATTTCGGTCGGTTAACCATTTTTTTACGGTTAACCATTTCCGAAATAAACATTATATTTTAAACCTCAAAATTTTAAACTATAAATCTCAAATATCAAAGACAAATATGAAATTACAAACCATAGTCTTCATAATTGATTAGAAATGGCATTACAAACTTAAACTAAAGTAATTAAAATATTAACAAAAAAAATCCCAAACATGGAATTTGTTCCTCAAAATCAAACATTAATGAAAGAAAAAATCCATATCCATTTCACAAAACCTTCATATTTCCTGCATATATAATTAAAACAATAATCAAAATTAAAGTTGATGCAATGCTTTATAAAATAACAACCATATATATTTAACTACATATACCTAACATAAATCATGGTAAGCTCTCATTCATCAATATGAGATGATAAGCATGGAGATAAATCGAAACAGAGTTCGACCATCAACACCCTGATCTGCAACAATTGTAGTTTGTCTATTCTGTTTTGAAATGTGGACAGGTACTTAATTAATTCAGCAAAAGCAAATCAAAATCTTTAATTATATTGTTGTAATTTTATTCTAGACTGTACATTAAAAGAAATCCCAATGATTCGTGGCAAAACTAATCAAAATGGTTTTTTTTAACAAGAATCCAAAATTGAAATGCACAATGACATCATTTTTCCCAAACAGAGAGAATATAAGGTCAAATAGAGAAGGTGTGAAGTAAAGGATGAGAATAGCAGAGAAGAAGATCGGCCATACATATATCATGTGAATCATGGTAGGCGCCATAGAACGCAAAGAGCTTCTCTAAATCAAACAATCCAGCCTTCCCCATTACGGACAGGAGATTGATTACAAAGAAAATATATTTCCAGTTAGGGGCTTTGTTGAAGAGGATTTTGTTTGGTAAAGGATAAAAGAAAATAAGGGTTGAGAGAAATAATTTATATATATATATATATACAACAATCAATATAAATACGTCGTGGAAGAGAGATAGATAAAATTAAGCAAAAAAGGAAGGCAAATGATTATTTGGATAGAAAAAGTAGGACGGAAAGTGATGAAGAAAAAAAAGGTTTGTAGAGAAAATTGAATGGGAGGAAGAAGAAAGAAGAGTTGAGCTTCCTCTCACAACTTCCATTATTCAATACAAAAAGATGTATATACGTTCTACTCTCCTTTTTCCATTTCACAAGTAAAATACAAACCACTTGAAAGCTACCACATAGGAACAAATTGAACACATAATAGTTCAAATCTAAAATCAAGGACTGAAAAGGTAACATCTTATAGGAAAAAACCAAACAAACACATCATTGACAGCAATAACGACATCAAATAAGCAAACCCACACTAATAAATGAAGATATTTGGAAACACAAATAAAAAAAGACAGAACCCTCAAGGTAGACAATACTTACAGTTGGTGGCTGCGGCGACGGCCAGATTTCCCCTGGTCTGCCTCTAATTGATTGGCCTATGTTTTGTACCTTTCCTCTCCTTGTCATGGATGATTTTCTTGTCTGCGTTGAATCGAGATTGAGATAGAAAGGGTAGGGGCTGTAAACTTGAGATTTGCGAGAGAAGAAAAAGGATTAGGCTAGGGATTGAGAAGAATTTCACCGATTTGGGTTGGGAGAGACAAAGGTGGAAAGTGGAATTAGGGATTGAGAGTTGAGAGAGAGACAGGGATCGAGCGAGATAAGAGAGGAGACAAAGATCGAGTGAGCGAGTAGTGAAGTGAGTGAATGAATATTGGAAACTAAGGTAAAATTACAATAAACACCCAAATATTTTATCTTTAATTCATTTAACCTATATATAATTTTATATAAATTTTTTTTTTTTCAACGATCGGTTAACCGAGTCCACATGAACTTTCAGTGTAAAAACCAAAACCGAAACCGAAACCATTGATTTTTAAAAATAAAAACCGTACACTAGTCCATCGGTTTCGGTTAACCATATTTTCTGTCCGGTTTCGATTCGTTTTCATGGTTTTTCATTTTTTCGTTTTTTTTGTGCACCCCTACCATGCGGTTGTAGTATTACAGCTGTGCAGCTTTGGAATTACAGCCGTGCAACTGTAGTTGTGGAACTACAGCCGTGCGGCTCTAATCAGAGCCGTGACAGATTCTCCTAAATACCACACTTACCTCTAAGCCCTTTAATCACTCGAAGGACCTATCTCGGGGTTTCGGATTAAGGATCGTTCGGTTTTTGGGGTGTTTGAGACATTCCAGGCGACATCCCACTCATTCTCAAGTCCAATTCATGTTCGTATGCTTAACAGGTAACACAGAACTTTCATCACAGAGGTCAGGAAAACTTATGCTCATAGGTTGCCCTTCCCAGGATCAAAGTCGATTCGTGGTCGGGCTGTTAAGCCTAGATCAAGTTTGGTCTCACGATAGAGAGCACGGTGAGAAAAGGAAAGAAAACATACCTGATGGGATGAAGCCGCATTGACGCAACGATGATCTGATTGGAGCTGATTCCAGGTTTACATTTGCCCACGGTGAACTTGGTTGGAGCCGGTACTGGGTTTACATTTACCCATAGTGGATTTGATTGGAGTCGATACTAGGTTTACATTTACACACGACGGATTTGATTGGAGCTGATACCAGGTTTACATTTACCCCCAGTGTATTTGGTTGGAGCCAACACCAGGTTTACATTTACCCACGGCGGATTTGATTGGAGCTAATACCGGGTTTACATTTACCCACGGCAGATTTGGTTAGAGCCGATACCTGGTTTACATTTACCCACGGTGGATTTGGCTGGAGCTGATACCTGGTTTACATTTACTCACAGTGGATTTGGTTAGAGCCAATACTGGGTTTACATTTACCCACAGCGGATTTGATTGGAGCTGATACTAGGTCTACATTTACCTATGGCGGATTTGATTGGATTTCTACATTTGAAACCATGAGTCTTCATTCCTTGATCGAGAAAGACTAGTTGGGGATGAATGTTCCATGTATGTTATGCATGTATGCATGACGATGCATATGCATGTGGACCCTAAAGAATGCATTTCCGCTATTTGTCCAATCTTGATATTTCACGTTCTGTTGGGGAAAATGTGTCACACGTCTGATTGCCTTTAGCTGGGGGAGTACATTCTTTATGCAATGTAATCCTTGTATTTCTGTTGAGGATATATGACGACTGTGGAGCAACAAGTTGTGGTATTCTTTGTAATGGTTCTACTGGGGAATAATGAAAAGACTTTACAACTTTACCCCTAGGAAGAGTGAGCTTAGAAGTGCTCTAACTTTTGCCTAAAGTGCCCAACCTGGGTTTTCAGCTTAGCGAGCTTCTCTAACTTTTGCTTTTTTTTTTTGCCATACGTGCTTCATATATACTGATCACAATTACACAAGGACTTACTGATGGAGCCCGAACGGACTCACAAACAAAGGCAGTGTACCTCGTCGTTCAAGTAATAAAATCTGGCCTAAAGTCCAGGTATCGATCCCACAAGGAATTTAAACCTCGATAATCACTAAATTACTAAGAGTCTTTACGTGTCTAAGCGGAACTAAATTTAAGTTTGATTATATTAACAACTATATTAGTCTACTCCTAGTTGATCTATCCCAGCTTACTTTGCTCTTGAATTTGGAATATCAATTGGCGGTTTTACCGACCTATGAAGACTGATGGGGATGGCTTACTTAATCAACTACAAAAGACGAAGTTAACTCAACAATTAACCCTCAATTATATTCCTCCAATTAAATCAACCTAGCGTATCTAGATCTTTTAGGTCCTTAGCCGGTTTTCCTTGTTTAGAGGCGGTCTAAATCTTAAAGCTCAGAAAATAGGGGCACGTATGTTCCACAGTGTCGTCAATACTAATGGTTGCCTAGGTGTCAATCTAGGTAATGCCACGAATATGAACTTAATAGATTAAGATCTTATGAGACTAGATTATCACTAAAGGGATTGCATAAAGAAAAGGGATAAAGATTGAAATTAACTTGCATTCAACTGTATTAATCAAGAAAGATGTAACAGATTCAATGTTTTCAACCAAACAAAATCGATTGCGGAATCAAAAGCTAGCTAAATTGAATTACAAAAGACAAAAAGAAAAACTTATGCCCTTCTTGATCCAATTAACCGGATGCCGACGGTGTGAAGATGCTTGGAGGTGTACCTCTATTAACGAACCCGAGCCGAAACTAAGAACGTTGCAAAAGGGGGAGGTTCAATGCAAAGCAATCTACCAATCGATGGTTCCAAGATTCAAAGAAAACAACAAAAAGAGTCAAGCTAAACCCTAGCTACAAGTTTTTGCTCTACCTCTACCAGTTGGGAAAAAGATGCCCGAAAACAAAGAAAATAACCTATTTATACGGCTAGGTTAAAACCACAGAAAAGAAAAGCTGAAATTAGGGCAACAGCAGATTTTCGGGCCTCGGCACGCCGTGCTGCCATTGTGGCACGCCGTGCTATGCAAAGTTGGGATCGGCACGCCACGCTGATTGGAATGGCACGCCGTCGTGCTGCTTCTCTGGAACTCTTGGCACGCTGGTTGGCTTGGCACGCCGTGCCGCCATTGTGGCACGCCGTGCCATTCTGATTTTCAGCACTTCAAGCCCTTCTTTGCCGCCGCTGCTCCAACTTCCGATCCGGGTCCTAATGCCTGTCCAAAACAAACACAAAGGGACATAACCGCACCACAACCACGGACCATAAAACACGAAAAAAAAACGAGGAATACTAAAAATATAAGAAATCAAACCAAAACATAAAAATCACAAAATACGAAAAAAAACCAATCAAACATTCACATAAATGATTCTAAAAACTACCACTCAAACCACGAAATTGGCTAAAAGATAAGGTCGAAACCGACCTTATCACTTACGACATTCAAACTTGGATTTGTCCTGAAATTTTTAGCCACCCTAAGAAAAGATGAATTAGATTTGGAGGATGAGAAAAGATTTCAGATTGCATGTATTTGGTACATTTCCATCGTTAAACAATGTAAGCCTCACAACCACCTAAATGCAAAGTGCTTTCTTTAAATGGATGTTCAAACAAGATAACTTTGTTTATGCATTTTGATATAACCATATGGATATATTTAAACAAACGTCACACTTTATTGCTGAAATCAACATGAGTACATTTGAAAGGATTGGTTCCCAAAATGGCATACATTCCATACAAAACTAGAATCCGTTACCAGTCGTCCCTTTCGGATTTTCCAACTGATCATTTTCTCTTATGTCTTAAGTTTTGCCTAGGCTGCCCTTTTTGAGTTTTCTACCTAGCAGACTTTTTTTTTTCAAACATGATAAAGCTTCAAGCAATCTTGATTGACAAAATTTACGAATTCATTTCCATCCATATCCATGATGCTAACACCACCTTTTGATAGCACTTTCTTCATAATGTACGAACCTTCCCAATTTGGCCTAAACTTCCTTCGAACATCGACATTTATAGGCCTTAATTGTTTCAGAACCAAATCTCTGGCTTTCAACTGTCGTTTGGGATGCTTCACTTTTTGATTACAGGCTTTAGCCATTTTGCGTTGATACATCTGTAAATGATCCAGTGCTTTCAATCGCTTCTCATCTAATGCTGCCAACTGCTCATATCTAGCTTGCATCCATCCAGTTTCTGGTAATTGAGCTTACAAGGCTACTCTGAGTGACTTGAGCTCCATTTCCATTGGCAACACCGCTTCCATACCATACACCAAGGCATAGGGAGTTTCACCAGTCGGGGTTCTGACACTGGTTTTGTAACCCCAAAGAGCATACGGCAGCTTGTCAGCCTAATCTCTGTAGGTGGTTACCATCTTCGATAAAATCTTCTTTATCGACTTGTTAGCCGCCTCCATTGCACCATTAGCTGGTGGTCTATATGGAGAAGATCTATGATGTTCGATGCCATGTTCTGCAAATAGTTTAGCTATTTCCCCTTGAAACTGCACTCCATTATCAGTCACTACATGATAAGGGATTCCATATCGAGAAAGGATGTTTTTCTAAATGAATTTAACCATCTGCTTAGCTGTTACACTAGCGAAGGATTCTGCTTCTACCCACTTTGAAAAATAGTCGATTGCAAATACTATGAATTTGTGCCCATTATATGTTGCGGGATAAACTTCTCTAATCATGTGTATCCTCATGCTGAAAATGGCCAAGGAGATGATAGATTCTGTAGCTTAAGTGATGGTAGATGACTGATATCAGCATGGATTTGGCACTCATGACATCTTCTCACCTCCTTCACACAATCAGACTATATTGTCATCTAGAAGTATCCCTACCTCATTATCTTTCTAGCCATAGCAACTCCATTCATATGTGGTCCATAGGATCCTGCATGTACTTGCTGCATCATTGCTTCTGCTTCTTGTTCTGTAAAACACCTTAGAAGAACTCCATTTGCAGTTCTCTTGTATAGCTTATCTTTAAAGATTCTAAACTGGCTGGCTAATCTTCTTAATGAAACTTTATCAATAGTAGTAGCTCCTTTTGGATACTTTCCTTCCTTCACATACTGATAAATGTCAAAGAACCATGGCTTTTCTTCTGCTGTCAGATCTATCACTTCGTACACATCAAAACAGGGTTGTCTGGAAATTGCTATAACCAGAGTTTGTATTTGTGTCCTCTCTAGATTCTCCCACGTAGAAGACAATGTTGCATCAGCCATTTTATTCTCTTCCCTGGGAACATGCCTGAATTCACATTGGCTGAATAACTCTCTTCTGTATTGTAGCAGTTCTAAGTAGGGCCGCAAGGCTTCTTCTTTCAAATCCCATTTGCCTTGCACTTGCCTAATCACCAAAAGTGAATCTCCAACAATCAGCACACAATTTGCCCCTAGCGTCAAAAGAGATTCCATCCCAAATAAGCATGCTTCATACTCTACCCTATTATTAGTTATGGGAAAGTCCAATCTCTTTGACAATGGAATAATCTCACCGTCTGGTGTTGCTATGATTACCCCAATTCCAACACCCTTTCTGTTTACGGCACCATTGAAGCACAGAACCCATCTCTTTACCTCCACCATAGCCAGTTGTTCATCAGGGAACTCTAGATTCTCCATATAATCAAATTCTAGTGGTTGATTCACCAGAAATTTTGCCACAGCTCGTCCCTTGATGACTTTCTTAGTGACGTATTCAATATTGAATTCTGATAAGAGTAGTAGCCATCTAGATAATTTCCCAACCAACACTGGTGCTTCATGTAGATACTTTATTGGATCCACCTTGGCCGTAGCTTGTACTTTGTATGACTGAAAGTAATGGCGCAACTTTTTAGTCAGCCAAATCATTGCTACACATGTCTTCTCTACCAGTGTGTACTTGGTCTCATATTCTAGCAGCTTTTTGCTAAGATAGTAGATAAGGTACTCCTTCTTTCCATCTTGCTCTTGTGCCAGCATTGCCTTATGGAGGAATCTTCAACAGCCAAATACAAAGTCAAAGGCTTTCTCGGAACTGGTGGGCTCAGAACCGGCGGATTTACCAGATAAGCTTTGATATTCTCAAATGCCAACTAACATCTGTCATCCCATACAATCGGCTAATCTTTCTTCAACAACTTGAAAATCGGCTTACAAATTGAAGTCAACTGTGCTATGAAACAACTGACATGCTGCAAGGAACCCAAGAACGACTGGACCTCCTTTTCTATTTTAGGAACTGGCATATCTCGAATGGCCTTGATTTTGTCTGGATCCATCTCTATTCCTCTCTGGCTAACCACATGACCCAGTAGCTTTCCTAATGTGACCCCAAATATGCACTTCTTGGGATTAAGATGTAAATTATACTCCCCAATGTGTGTAAGAAATCTATCCAAGATGGCAAGATGCTATTCCCGGGTCATTGATTTGATAAGCATATCATCAACGTACACTTCTACTTCCTTGTGAATCATGTCATGCAACAATGTTATGACAGTCCTTTGATAAGTGGCTCTAGCATTTTTTATCTGAAGGGCATTACTGTGTTGCAGAAAGTGCCCCACTCTGTGATGAATGATGTCTTCACTTTATCAATTACGTCCATTAGGATATGGTTATATCCCGAAAACCCATCCATAAAGGAGTACATTGCTGCCTTAGCTGTGCTATCAATCAGAACATCGATGTGAGGTAATGGGAAGTTATCTTTCGGACATGCTTTATTCAGATTCCTAGAGTCGACACACACTCTGACTCTTCCATCTTTCTTAGGTACTGGAACAATGTTGGCTAACCATTCCGTGTACTCCACCACTTCAAGGAACTTGGCTTCGATCTGCTTAGCCGCTTCTCCCTTTACCAATGTATCCCATTCTAGTCTCAGCCTTCTTAGCTTGTGCTTTACTGGCTTGAATTTAGGATCTGTTGGAATCTTATGAACTGCTATTTTTGTGTCGACTCTGGGCATATCTTCGTATGACCAAGCAAAAGCCTTAACATGTTTTTGCAATACTTTTGTCAATTCTCTCTCTTCCTCAGGTTTTAGTTCGTGTGCAATAAACACCACTTTGGGATTTTCATCTGTAATTATGTTGATTTCATGCAATGTAGTATCATGAATGCTAAATATGCTTGATGGTGATTCAAATGCATGCACAGAGTTATCAGGATAAACATCACACAAGTAAGCAAACTGAGACTTCATTGTATTAAACTTATCATAAAGTACATCATTTACATTGAAAATAGACGATACAGATACAACAAAGTCATTTTCATCATCCACAGGCAGACGGCCTTACACTTCTTCATCTTCCACGTTCAGCTTCAAGACATTGTCTAAATTAGTAGCAATTTCAGACTCTTGTTTAGCAGAAGGAGTGGCATCCTCAACCTCAGCCAATTATGCCTTATCCTTCGTTATGATTTCTATAATTTCAATGTTTTGCAGCCTTTATTTATTTTTTTTTACTTTTGATGTAATTAATAGATTCTCGTGTATTTTAGGCGTTCGTAAATTTTTTTAGTCCTTCGTGTATTTAGGAGTTTGTAATGTGAGGACGAGAGTTTTTCTTTTATTTGATTTGGTTGTATAAGTGGCCTTTACCTTTTGTTTTTGTTTTTTTTTTTGCCTGGATGTATGATTTACTTTTTCTGCATTTTATTTACTTTTGTCATGCGTATGAGCATAGGCCAAATAACATAAATATAAAAATGGGTAGAAATAATAGGTGAATAAAATATGGTACTAAAAACTAATAAATGAAAGCAAGCTAGAGGTTGAATAGGTGAGTTGCCTGAACCCTGAACCTCTAGACCAGGTATAGTTGTCTACGCTCAGTAGGGAGCTGTACCGAAATTTCTCGGATGAGCTGATCCGCGTGGCGGATCTTGAAATTTAGGTTTTGAGGTCTTTAAGTAAGAAAACAGGAATTTCTAAAAATGCAAAATTGGTTTTCCAAAACTCACATTTGAAACAAAAATTTTTCTACAAAAGAATTTCCAAACAAATCAAATGGTTTTCGTAAAGCAAGATAATCAAAACCTGTTTTCCAAAATCAAATACTTCAAATTCTTCTTTCCCCGGTTCGCTTCGCCGCGTTCCGCTTTTCAAAATTTGAAAAGGTCGTCCATTCATAGTGGCGACTCTGCTAGGGATTTAAACGTTTCTTAAAAAGTTTTCACAAAAACTTAAGGAACTTAGGCAACTACTAAAATATAACTTTGCTTGCAGTTATTTACTAGTTCATAGTACCATATTTTATTCGCATTTGCATAAGCATGACATTTTCTTCTCAATCCTTCGAACACACTGATCAACCCTGGTTTACTCAAAAAGGTGACCTACCTCTTTGGATTGGAGGCACCCAAAAGGGTAAACCACTCATAGCATCGCATGACCTTACATCATGTTTTATGGTGAGGAGTGTATATTTGCTATGGGAACCTGTACGACCCTTGGTTTGACTTTGGCCTACATGTAATGGCTTAGTAACTTTCCCTTAGGGTTACTAAAATATACATTTGAAATTGGACATTGAGAGTATGCCTTTGGTATCCCCCATTGATGCCAAAGAGACCCAACACCTAGGAAGGATACAAGACCAATCGAAAGGAGGAATAAGGTTGGAAGGGAGAGCATATTGCTGCGTGTGCTAACATTTGTTCTATGGTGTTTTATTTGACCTTTTCATGAAGCATCAAACATGCATAATCATTCATGTGCCATGCTAACCACATCTTCATACAGCCATTCCCCAAACATCGACATATGTGTGATACTAATCACATCTTCGTGCCGCCTTGACATTTCATTTGTATGCCATTTACATCTTGTGTGTGACATTTTCACAAGCATGCATGACATCATCTTATATGTCATGCATCCTAAGTCTTCATGCAGCCACTTGCATCTTATGTGACACAGACACTCATATCATTCCGTCTAAATAAAGGACGTTCTGAGGATGCCTATCATGGTCATTTCATTTCATACCACATCGGGAGTCCCAAAACTAGCCGTGTTCTGCTTGTGCGCCGGTTCACACTGGGCCATTTCACTACATCATGTCATTCACTAGGCGACCATAATGGTCTTAGGTTTGTTTGTGTAGCAGGTTACACGAAAACCTTACATAACATTATATCCATTCACCATGGTGTCACGGTGACGCCGAGGTCTTGCTTCTGTGTCATGATCCACATTGGATCATTTCATGACATTGTTAAGTCATTTAAGGTACTGCACGAGTGCCTGATTATTATGCATATAGGGGCATTTCATGACACTACCAAATCATACGAGGCATTCCACAAATGCCAAACCTCTGTCCGTGTCTCGAGTTGCACGTGACTTATCTATAACATCATTTCATATCGGATGCCTCAAAAGCATCAGAACTCTGTCCATAGGATGGCCCCCATGTGACCATTTCATATCACTTCATCAATCAAAAGTAATTCTATCCATGTGTCGACACACGTGATTGTTTCACAACATTCACTAGGTGCCCCGAAGGTGCAGAAGCTCTGTCTGTGTGACAGCACACACGACCTTTTTGCATTATCTTTTGCATGTCATTGGGCACTCTTGGGATGTCCAAAACCAAAAGAATGAAAAAAAAGAAAGTCACATTCATTATCATCCTCATGCATGAAACATCATTCAAGCATCATTCTTCATGTCATCATCACATTCACTCATTAGCCCTAACATTCCCCGTGTAATTTGAAGCATAGTAAACTGGAGCAACCTCGAACAAGGTCTCAGACCATGAGAGAGCTTGAAAGAGAAAGGTCAATTGAGTCAAGAAGTGCAACTAAATCCAGGGAAGAAGTTGAAATGGAAAATCAGACACCAAACATTGCTGATGTTCTGAAAGACTTTCTGAAATCTCAGGATTTCTGTGATATCCTGAAAGAGGAAATGCAGGCCGTTGTAAGGGAAGGTGGTGAAGCTGGCAACAGTGGGACTGGAAAAGAAAAAAATGGGTGAATCATCTCAGCATGGGGCTGATATTTCAGCTAGTGTGGAGAAGCTGCAAGAGATTGAGGCTGCGATGGAAAAGAAGATGAAAGTGAAGTACTCAGAGCTAGATGAGGTGGTTACAGAATTGAAAAACGGGGCCAACATCAATTTGGGCTTTAGGAGGGGTGTGAACATAGATGCCATGATAAACAAGGGCATAAAGACCTTCCCCATTGGGTTTCAAGTGCCGAAAATTGCCCCTTACAAAGGAATTGGTTCACCAGAAGCTCATGTGAACCTTTATGCTTGTATCATGCTTACAACTGGTGCCACAAAGCAGCAACTAATCAATTTCTTCCTTACCACACTCGAGGGAGGAGAATTGACTTGGTATAGTTCTTTGTCTAAGGATGTACAGTCTGATTGGGAAGCTCTATCAGTAGCCTTTATCAAGTACTACAGTTTCAATACTAAGATCCAAGTGAAGCTGTATGACTTGGAGAGGATCAAGTAGAAGCCGAATGAATCCTTTGATGAATACTATCAAAGGTGGATAACAAAATGATCCTGTTGAAGAAGCACCCTGATGAAGATGAGTTGATCCAGAAACTGATTGATGGTAGTAGGGATGTCTACAGGAACAATATGAAGTTCCATACCTTCAATGAACTCAGTGAGGTCTACAGCATGGCCATGAAGATTGAAAGGGGTGAAGAAGAAAAGGCAGTGAGCCATAGAGGTGGTAGGAGCTCTGGGTATAGCTCTGGATATTGATCAATGACAGCAACTGGGTCAGGCAGTGGATCTAGTTCTACTTCTGCAAGTAAAGGCGGGCAATCTTCATGGGTTAAGCAAGGCGAAGTTGCTGTTGTGTCGCAGCAACAAGGTGGTTAAGGTAGAAATCTAGGGGGTCATGGCATATCTCCTTGGGCCTTTCCCCTGGCCAAGATCTTTGTAAAATGTAGAAATGATGGCCTATTGAGCTCTCTGAAGCCGTTTGAAAAGCCGACCGACGCAGACAAAGACAACTTCTGCATGTATCATGTTATGGTTGGACACAAAACTAACAACTATTTCAAATTGAGGGATGCCATCTAGAAGCTAAGTGATGAAGGGAAGTTATAAGAGCCCGCAAAACCTAGCACAAAGACCAATCCACTGCTCATGTTTAAGAGGCAAGTCAGCATGGTATAGTCGGGGTTGACGGCCAACTTTGTTTTCACTCAGATCCCGCAAGCGAATCCCACTGTGCAGTTTATGGTAGCCAGTGGAACTGAAGTAGAACCAGAATGTGAGAAGCCAACAGAACAGAAAGAAGTAAAGCCTGTAAGCTTGAATGATCTCAACTCAGAAGATGAATATGAGGAGTATGGCTGGGATGAATTGTTGGATATGCCTTAGTCCCGAGGCATTGGACCTTGTATTTGTATTGTACATTTATTGGATTCATGTATTATACATATTTTGTGTCAATAATAAAGGCATTAATTCATTTATTATATATATCTTGTGTAGTATTTTAAATGAAGTATCCAATGGACATATCCATATCCATGTTGACAAGTGTCATGCACTTGGCAGTAAGACCATGGATAGGGAAAATGATATGACCATAAAGAGATCCGTAGTCTATTCCAGTCATGGGAATGAATGGAACTAGAAACTATCATTAACCTGGTTATATGAAAGTGTCTTATCAGTCGTTGGACATGGGATGAGAACCAAGTTAATGGGTACATGCAAAAAGGGCATGGTACTGGATAGATCCACTAAATAAGAAATCCACATGGTAAAGTATCACAAGTGATTCTCATGTAATACTTGTATGGATCCTTTGACCTGACCATATGATGGTGCTGCATGCGAGGTCGCATACTTAGGGGTACGCTTAAAGGGCCTGTAATAGGGTGCCAAGTTGTTGGGATTTGTCACCAGAAATCACCCGATTAAAGTAGAAGAATGCGGTGATTTCCTTAAATCCGTGCCCAGGAGCAATTGAAATGGAAATTGTAAAACTTAAAAATTAACCAACAAGAGATTAATCTCTTACCCAGATTATCTCTACAAGAGATGGATGCAAACTATAGGAATCAAGGTAGAATCCCTCCTTGTTCACTTACACGAACGCCTTTCGAACACAACCCGTGCTAGCGTCGGAAAATCACGAACTGTGGAGAGGGAGGGGATGAGAATTTCGGCTAACCTTTTTTTTTTTTCCACTTGCATGGCCGAAATACCTAGGGTTGTTTTAACCCTAGGTGGCCGAAATTCTCCTTGAGAATTTCAGCCCAATTGGCTCACCATGTGTGGGCTTTCCTTCTTTCATTTTTTTAAGCCCAAATCTATTTTAATTTGTCTGGTTTAAATTAATTTCAAGCCCAACTTTAATTTGCACATGTACATAATATAATACACCATGTAAAATATTATTTACATTTAATTAAAATTGGTTTGACTAATTAATTTAATCCATGAAATTAAAATTAGATCTTCACAAAATAAATTCATATGCAAACCTATGCATATGAATATTTCCACCCAGGAAATAATCTCAAAAATTAATCCAATTAATTATGAGAAGGTCAATCAAATATTAATTTTATTATTATGATCAATCCAATTGATCTTTATAATATAATTAATACAATCCTCTCTCTCCAGAGTGCATACTCCAAGTATACAGGTGGTTCCTTAAGTCTTTGTTCAGTCGCTCAGTGTGTACGATCCTGTGGGCCTATCTTTATGTTGGCAGTGGGCCTGTGGCCTACAGACTGCAATTGGGCTCTAGCAAGCCACTATAGCCCCTAATTAAGATGGAGATGGCAGTCCAACTGTAATCATAACCCTATAGTTTGAACTTGTATATCCCATGTCATTGATATCAGTGTCCAACACAGAGGCATGGATTCATTTCCCTCTTTTGTGTCCGGACATTTACTTGATCCCGAATGTACTAATGCTCACAAACAAGTTCTAACTTTTCTGGGTGTGGCCACGCTCTTATCAATACATTCATCAAGAGGCCGGTGATATCTTCTCAGTGGACTACTGAGTGACAAATCCCTTCTGCATATCCATAGCATTACAATGCTAAGTGACATACCCGAAAGTACCCATACTTGGCACCCTATTACAGGCCCTTTAGGTGTACCCCTAATTATGCGACCTCGCATGCAATACCATCATATGGTCAGGTCAAAGGATCCATACAAGTACTACACGAGAATCACTTGTGATACTATACCATGTGGATTTCTTGTTTAGTGGATCTATCCAGTACCATGCCCTTTTACATGTGCCCATTAACTTTGTTGACATTCCATATCCAATGACCGGTAAGACACCACCACACAACCAGGTTCATGATAGTCTCTAGTTCCATTCATTTCCATGACTGGAACAGACTACGGATCTCTTTATGGTCATATCGTCTACCTATCCATGGTCTTACTGCCAAGTGCATGACACTTGTCATCATGGATATGGATATGTCCATTGGATACTTCATTTAAGATATTGCATAAGATATATGTAATAAATGAATTAATGCCTTTATTAATAACACAAAATGAGTATAATACATAAATCCAATAAAATGTATAATACAAATACAAGGTCCAATGCCTCGGGACTAGTGCATATCCAACACAAGTGTGGGTACTTTTAGGTATGTCACTGAGCATGGTAGTGCTATGGATATGCAGAAGGGATTTGTCACTCAGTAGTCCACTGAGAAGATATCACCAGCCTTTTGATGAATGCAACTGATAAGAGTGTGGCCACACCCAAATAAGGTGGAACTTGTTTGTGAGCACTAGTGCATTCGGGATCAAGTAAATGTCCGAACACAAAAGAGGGTGATCAATCCATGCCTCTATGTTGGACACCGATATCAATGACATGGGATATACAAGTCTAAACTATAGGGTTATGATTTCAGTTGGACTGCCATGTCCATCTTCATTGGGGGCTGCAGTGGCTTGCTAGAGCCCGCCTGCAGTCTGTGGGCCATAGGCCCACTGCCAACATAAAGATGGGCCCACGGGATCGCACACATTGAACGTCTAAACATAGACTTAAGGAATCACCTGTATACTTGGAGTATGCACACCGGAGAGAGAGGATTATATTATTACATTATAAAGATCAATTGGATTGATCATAATAATAAAATTAATATTTGCATTGGCGTTCTCATAATTAATTAAACTAATTTATGAGACTATTTCCTAGATGGGAATATGTCACATGTATAGGTTTACATGTATCTTAATTTTACGTTTGTCAAATTTAATTCCATGGTAAAATTAATTGATCAAATTAATTTTGATTTAAATGTATAGAACATATTATATGGTATAATATGTTAGGATACATGTTAAATAAAATTAAGTTTGATAATCAATTGGACCAAAAGAATTAAAGTTGAACTGGGCTTGAAAAAGGGAAAAGCCCGTGTAGAATTGAGAAAGGATGGGCCGAAATTTTTACACAAAAATTTCAGCCCATTAGGTCAAGTTATGACCTAGGGAATTCCGCCAAGGGAAGAACAACACACCATAGCCGAATTGAGCAGCCCCTCCTCTTTGGAAAATTTTGATTCTAACGCTAGCACAGGTCGTGTACTACAGCCGTTCATGTACGTGAACCCGGAGGGAATCTACTTTGATTTCTGCAGCCATCTCTTGAAGAGATATTACTAGTATGAATCAATTATCTTCAAGTTAAATTTTAGTGTTTTACAATTTTCATCTCAATTGCTCCTGGGCACGGATTTGAGAAAATCATCGTGATCTTCCGCATTTATTCAGGTGATTTCCGGTGAAAATCCCAATATGAATCAGTTAAATTGCTGGTTGTTGAGAAGCCGAAAGCTCCTGAAGTCCAGAATGTGACGAAGAGTGGAAAAGTCTATTAGCCAGCAGATCAGCAAAAGGATAAAGCCCCTGTGACTGGATCGAGCAGTGTATTGACACAGAAGGAAGTAGAAAAAGAAGATCTATTCATTTCTCAGTTGAAGAAAACTCCGACCCAGGCTAGTTTTGTTGGGATTTGTCAACGGAAATCACCCGATTAAAGCGGAAGAACGCGATGATTTCCTCAAATCCGTGCCCAGGAGCAATTGAGATGGAAATTGGAAAAAAAAAATTTAATCACAAGAGATAAATCTCTTACCCAGAATATCTCTTTAAGAGATGGATGCAGACTGTAGGAATCAATCTAGAATCCCTCCTTGTTCACGTACACGAACGCCTAACGAACACCACCCGTGCTAGCGTCGGAGAACACAAAACTTTGGAGAGGGAGGAAGGGGAATTTCGGCCACCAGTATGTTCTTACCTAGGCCGAAAATCCTGGGGTTATTTTAACCCTAGGTGGCCGAAGTTCTCAAGGAGAAGTTCGGCCCAATTAGCTTCTCCTTTTGTGTGGGCTTCCATCTTTTATTTCAGGCCCAAACCTATTTTAATTATTCTGGTTTAAATTAATTTCAAGCCCAACTTTAATTTACCCATGTATTTAATATATTACACCAAGTGACATATTATTTACATTCAAATTAAAATTGGTTTGACTAATTAATTTAATCCATTAAATTAAAATTAGATCTTCACAAAATAAATTCATATGTAAACCTATACATATGAATATTTCCATCCAGGAAATAATCTCATAATTAATCCAATTAATTATGAGGAAGCGAATCAAATATTAATTTTATTATTATGATCAATCCAATTGATCTTTATAATATAATTAATATATGTTCCTCTTTCTCCAGAGTATATACTCCAAGTATACATGTGATTCCTTAAGTCGGTGTTCAGTCGCT
The DNA here is from genome assembly GCA_039660915.1 of Euphorbia tirucalli. NCBI lineage: Eukaryota > Viridiplantae > Streptophyta > Magnoliopsida > Malpighiales > Euphorbiaceae > Euphorbia > Euphorbia tirucalli. The sequence continues at coordinate 52,797,950 of CM077639.1, read as the reverse complement.
CTATGTGTACGATCCCATGGGCCCATCTTTATGTTGGTAGTGGGCCTGTGGCCCACAGACTGCAGTTGGGCTCTAGCAAGCAACTACACCCCTCAATTAAGATGGAGATGATAGTCTAACTATTATCATAACCCTTTAGTTTGAACTTGTATATCCCATGTCATCGATATCGATGTCCAACACAGAGGCATGGATTGATCACCCTCTTTTATGTCCGGACATTAACTTGATCCCAAATGTACTGAAGCTTAGAAACAAGTTCCAACTTGTTTGGGTGTGGCCACTCTCTTATTAGTCACATTCATCAAGAGGCCGGTGATATCTTCTCAGTGGACTACTGAGTGACAAATCCCTTCTGCATATCCATAGCATTGCCATGCTAAGTGACAAACCCGAAAGTCCCTATACTTGGCACCCTATTACAGGCCCTTTAGGCGTACCCCTAAGTATGCAACCTCACATGCAATACCATCATATGGTCAGGTCAAATGATCCATACAAGTACTACACAAGAATCACTTGTGATACTATACCATGTGTATTTCTCGTTTAGTGGATCTATCCAGTATCATGCCCTTTTTACATATACCCATTAACTTGGTTGACATCCCATGTCCAATGACTGGTAAGACACCGCCATACAACCAGGTTAATGATAGTCTCTGGTTCCATTCATTCCCATGACTGGAACAGACTACGGATGTCTTTGTGGTCATATCATTTACCCTATCCATGGTCTTACTGCCAAGTGCATGACACTTGTCATCATGGTTATGGATATGTCTATTGGATACTTCATTTGATATAATTCACAAGATATGTATAATAAATGAATTAATACCTTTATTAATAACACAAAATGAGTATAATACATGAATCCAATAAATGTATAATACAACTACAAGGTCTAATGCCTCGGGACTAGGGCATATCCAACAATCTCCCACTTGCACTAGTTCCAACTAGGCATGGGCCTAATCCCTATTGATCTAGTATGACCCTCGTACTTAGGCTGAGCCAGTGCCTTGGTCAAAGGATCTGCGACATTATCCTCGGTGTCCACTCTATGCAATGCAATATCACCTCTCTTCACAATTTTTCTTGTGAGGTGAAACTTTCTAAGCACGTGCTTTGTGTTTTTGTGTGACCGAGGCTCCTTAGCTTGTGAAACGGCCCCATTGTTGTCACAGAAGATATCAACTGGGTCCTGGATAGTTGGTACTACTCCTAACTCAGTGATAAACTTCTTCACCCATACAGCTTCCTTAGCTGCATCACACGCCGCGAAGTACTCAGCTTTTGTTGTAAAGTCCGCGATGGTTGGCTGCTTTGAGCTCCTCCAGCTTACAGCACCACTATTTAACAAAAATACATAGCCAGACTACGACTGGTACTCATCCTGGTTGGTCTGGAAGCTCGTATCAGTGTACCCGGTAACTGATAACACTTCCTGACCTCCATACACTAAGAAGTTATCCTTAGTCCGGTTAAGGTACTTAAGGATTGCCTTGACAGCCTTCCAGTGATCCTCCCTAGGATCCTGCAGGTACCAGCTCATCATACTTAGTGTAAAGGCGACATCAGGTCTCGTACATAGCATGGACTACATAATTGATCCTATAGCCGAAGCATATGGAACCAATTTCTTGTTCTCCCTGTCCTCCCTTGTCTTAGGACAATTCTTCTTACTAAGTTTTAGCCAATGACCCATTGGCAAGAAACCTTTCTTAGCCCGGTTATGTATGATGCCTGACTTAGGCCCAGAAGCCGATTTGATCTATCCCTATAGATCTTGATCCACAGGATCATCTCAGCTTCGCCCAAGTCCTTCATTGTGAAGCACTTACTCAGCCACTTCTTTACCCCTTGCAGTGTAGGTATGTCGCTTCCAATGAGTAGGATGTCGTCTACGTAAAGTACCAAGAATGTGACAATGCTCCCACTAGTCCTCTTATACACACAAGGCTCATCTTGATTCTGTATGAAGCCATATTCCGTTATAGCTTCATTGAAACTAAGATTCCAACTTTGGGATGCTTGCTTCAGTGCATAAATGGACCTTTGAAGCTTGCATACCCTTCCCGGATACTATAGATCGACAAAACCCTCAGGTTGTGTCATGTACACATCCTCGAGTAGCTTTCCATTAAGGAAAGCAGTTTTGACATCCATTTTCCAGACCTCATAGTCATACCATGTGGCTATGGCTAGCAAGATCCTAATGGATTTGAGCATGGCTACTGGTGAGAAAGTCTCATCATAGTCGATTCCATGGACTTGTCTGAAACCTTTCGCAACCAGACACCCCTTGAAGGTATTGTCAGCTTTTAGCTTGTAGCACCACTTGCAACCTATTACCTTAGCACCCGGAGGTGGATCAACTAAGTTCCAAACCTGGTTATCGTACATAGATTACATCTCTACCTCCATGGCTTTACGCCAATTTGCAGACTGTGGGCTTGTCATAGCCTCCTGGTAGATTTTGGGTTCTTCTTCATCCCACATGAGAACAGTTTGATTATCAGTGATGAGGAAACCATACCTCTCCGGTTCTCGACGATCCCTACCAGACCTTCCAAGTCCTTGTATGGCCTGGGTCGGTGCTTCCTCCTGTGGAAGCTCCACTTAGGCCTCCGAGTTATCCTCTTCAGGAGATTGTGGACCTTGAACTTCCTTGAGTTCAACATTGCTCCCACTATCTTTCTTGGAAAGGAACTCCTTTTCTAGAAAGAGCCCCTTTCTTGCCACGAACACCTTGTTATCGGTGGGGTTGTAGAAGTAATACCCTTTGGTTTCCCTAGGGTAGCCCACAAACAGGCACTTATCGGTTTTGGGCTCCAGCTTGCCACTAGTCAATCTCTTGACATGTGCTTCGCATCCCCAAATCCTTAGGATAGACACATTGGGCTCCCTGCCCATCTATATCTGAAATGGGGTCTTTTCCACTGCCTTAATTGGAGTATTATTTAAGATGAGAGCTGCTGTCTCGAGGGCGTGTCCCCAGAAACTAATTGGGAGAGAGGCTTGACTTATCATTAAGAGGACCATGTCTAACAGGGTCCTATTCCTCCGTTCAGACACCCCATTCCAATGTGGTGTTCTGGGAGAGTGAGCTGTGGAACTATTCCATGCTCTCTCAAGTATGAGCCAAACTCTAGGCTCATATACTCACCTCCTCGGTCTGACCGAAGGGTTTTGATATTCCTGCCTAGCTGGTTCTGTAATTTGTTCCTAAATTCCTTGAACCTATCAAGGGTCTCAGATTTATGTTTCATCAGATAGACATAGCCATATCTGCTGAAATCATCCGTGAACATGACGAAATATAGATGTCCACCTCTGGTCGCTGCGCTCATGGGTCCACATACATCTGAATGTATTAGGTCCAATAAGCCATTGGCCCTTTCAGCCTTCTTGCTAAAAGGCACCTTAGTCATTTTGCCTTGTAAACATGACTCGCATATATCAATTGACTCCAAGACAAATGACCCTAAGACTCCATCTTTGTGAAGCCTAGCTATGCGCTTCTCATTTATGTGGCCTAAACGACAATGCCATACATATACAAGATTAAGTTCGTTGGGCTTAACCCTTTTAGTGTTTATGTTATAGACATGATTGGTTTCATTTAAGTCCAGGATATATAGGCCATTATGTAATAGAGCATCTCTATAAAATAATCCCTCTCTAGATATAGAAATTCTACCATTCGAAATAGTAAAATAAAATCCAGAAATATCCAACATGGAAATTGAAATAATATTCCTGCACATAGCAGGTACAAAATAACATTTTTCCAAAATTAAAACCAATCCACTAGGCATCATAAGGTGATATTCGCCGATCTCTATGGCAGCAACCCTTGCTCCATTACTGACCCTCAAGTCCACCTCTCTCGATCCCAGTGACCTTCTGTTCTTAAGTCCCTGCACATTACAACAAATGTGAGAACCACATCCAGTATCGAATACCCAAGATGTTGAAATAGTAAGGTTAATGTCTATGACATAAATACCTGATGAGGACGCACCCTGGGTCCTCTTCTGCTCTCCCATCAACTTGGGACATGATCTCTTCCAATGGCCTACCTGTCTGCACCTGAAAGAGACATCCTCAGGACCTGCCTTCTGCTGGGCCTTGGCGTTTTTGGCCTTGGCCTTGGCCTTTTCCTTGGCCTTGCCCTTGGCAAGAGGAGGGTTCCCCTTGTTGACCAGCAGCACCGGTGGACTCTTCTTGATCAACTGTTCAGTGAGCGTTAGCATCCCATGCAACTCAGTAACAGTACGGTCCATCCCTTGCATGTTGTAGTTTAGGATGAACTGATTGTAAGAATCCGGTAAGGATGCAAGGATTGTGTCCATCACCAACTCCTGAGAGATGGGTGATCCGAGACGGGCCAATGTATCCAAATAGCCCTTCATCTTGAGCATGTGTGTGCTCACAGATGTCCTAGCCCCCATCTTACTGTTGGGATTTTTCACCGGAAATCACCCGACAAAAGCCGAAGAAACGCGGTGACTTCCTCAAATCCGGTCCCAGGAGCAATTGAAGTGGAAATTGAAAAACATAAAATTAAATAGAAAGAGATTAAAATTTCATACCAGAAAAATCTCTTTCAGAGACGGATGATGACTGCAGAACTCAATTTAGAATTCCTCCACTCTCACGTACACGAACGCTTGGCAAATGCAACCCGTGCTAGCGTTGGAAAAACTGAACAAAGGAGAGGAGAGGGGAGAAATTTCGGCTAGGAGGCTCTAAGCTTAGCTTGGCCGAAATTTTTCAACCCTAGGTATTTATACCTAGGGTTGGCCGAATTCCTTAGGGAATTCTGGCCCATCTTGGCTCATCTCTATTCTGTGCGGGCTTTCTAGTTTTAATCTAGGCCCAGTCTAATTTTAATTAATTTGGTTCAAATTTATTCAAGCCCAATTTTAATATACCCATGTATTTAATATATTACTCCAAGTAATATACTATTTACATCCAAATTAAAATTGGTTTGACATTTAATTTAATCCATCAAATTAAAATTAACTCTACACAAAATAAGATCATATGTAAGCCCATACATATGAATATTTCCACCTCGGAAATAATTTCATAATTAATCCAATTAATTATGAAGAGCCAATAGAATATATTAATTTTATTATTATGACCAATCCAATTGATCTCTATAATATAATTAATATATACACACTTCTCCCTCCATTGCGTATACTCCAAGTATACACGTTATTCCTTAAGTTTGCATTCTATCGTTCTATGTGTACGATCCTGTGGGCCCATCTTTATGTTGGCAGCGGGCCTTTGGCCCGCAGACTGCAGTTGGGCTCTAGCAAGCCACTGCAGCCCCCAATTAAGAAGGAGATGGCAGTCCAACTGATATCATAACCCAGTAGTTAAGCTTGTACATCCCATGTCATTGATATCGGTGTCCAACACAGAGGCATGGATTGATCACCCTCTTTTGTGTTCGGACATTAACTTGATCCCGAATGTACTGATGCTCACAAACAAGTACCAACTTGTTTGGGTGTGGCCACACTCTTATCAGTCACATTCATCAAGAGGCCGGTGATATCTTCTCAGTTGGTTACTGAGTGACAAATCCCTTCTGCATATCCATAGTATTACCATGTTCAGTGACATACCCGAAAGCACCCATACTTGGCACCCTATTACAGGCCCTTTAGGCGTACCCCTAAGTATGCGACATCATATGTAACACCATCATATGGTCAGGTCAAAGGATCTATACAAGTACTACACGAGAATCCATTGTGATACCATACCATGTGGATTGCTCGTTTAGTGGATCTATCCAGTACCATGCTCATGTACCCATTAACTTGGTTGACATTCCATGTCCAATGACCGGTAAGACACCGCCATACAACCAGGTTAATGATAGTCTGTTGTTCCATTCATTCCCATGACTGGAACAGACTACGGATCTATTTATGGTCATATCATTAACCCTATCCATGGTCTTACTGCTAAGTGCATGACACTAGTCGTCATGGATATAGATATGTCCATTGGATACTTCATTTACTATACTGCACAAGATAAATATAATAAATGAATTGATGCCTTTATTAATGACACAAATAAGTACAACACATAAATCCAATAAATGTATAGTACAAATACAAGGACCAATGCCTCGGGACTAGGGCATATCCAACACTTACAGGAGTGGAATGCCTTATTGGTCAGGTACCTTTCCTGACGAGCTTGGTCCTGAAACATCTCGTTGAGAGTTGTTATCATAGCATAGGCTTGATGGTCCATAAACTGTTTTTGTAGTTTAGGGACCATGCAGGCCAACATAAGGCATGTCACAACCCTATTATCCTTGACATGAATCTCGTATTCCTCCAGCTGGGCAGCTGGTGGATTACGTCCTTGAGGCGCAGCCAGCACAGGCCTTTCCACTACATACTCTTTGGACTCTTGTCTTAGAACTATTCTTAGGTTCCTAAACCAGTCCAAAAAGTTGGGACCGGAAAGCTTGTCCCTTTCTAGGATTGATCGCAGTGATAATGAGTTGTTGTTTGCCATTTAAGAGTTTCTACACAGAAAAACATTTTAGAGTGTTAATAAAGGACTTTACTTTGTTATTCCCATGTATAATTAATAATGAATCAAGTTATTAATTAAACCGAGTTGTTGGGCTCATGGGCCAAGATCCATATTTCATTAAGACATAACCAGACGAGGGCCTAGTACAACTATACCCTAATTATTTAGGTAGGAACGCCGTCCAATTCCAACCTAGGGACTCTCGGTTTGATGGGCTTGTTGGCACTTACCCATCTGTGCTCAGGGCCAGGAGAATCCTACTACCCATGCTAAGTCAAAACCTCCATTCAAGTGTTAGAGTATCCCATACCCTAACCTAATACGAAATGATGATACTCCAGTGTATCCTGTGAGGGCAAAGTCTACAACTGGCAGATCCCCACTTCGAGCTGGTTTTGAATGAGGGAAGCACTTTTAAGCGACTTAGTAATTTCATTTGGTTATTAGATTCAATTAATAACAGCTTACATACATAAGGCGGGTGAAAAATCCATTGGATCATACATTCACACATGTAAATAAATATATAGCATAATTAAATAAATAAGTAAAATGGACTACTATGGGCTTATATTACATCCTAATATTTGTAAGCGCCGGAATTTTACTTTCAAAAAAAAAAAAAAAAGAGAGTATACTGTAACCAAACTACAGTTGTACGACTGTAGATCGCGGCAAGTAAGCCAACCCATACCTCAAAAGCTAAAAAAACAGAGAAAAAAGGAGAGAGACCAGAGGAAGAGGACAGAAAAGAAAAAAAAAAGAAAGGAAAAGAAGAAGAGGAAAAAAGAGAAAGAAGAGAAACAAAGAAAGAAAGAACTGCACTTCAAGAATCCCTCAGCATTTGAGGTTTTCGAGCCCAAAAGCTCTCAAACCCTAACTCAAGGAGAAAAGTCTGGATTTTAATGGATTGGAGCGACGCTAGGGGTCAATCCTACGGTGGACGCATGCCAAAGAGGTAAACACTCCTTTTCCCCTCTCTTTTACAAGCTTTTTGGGTGATTGGTGTGCTTTTTCTGCATTTTACCCATTTTTCTGCATTTCTGCTTCTGGAAATCAAGAACAGTCGCACGACTGTTCTTGAGTTTGGTGAACAGTACGAGTGTTCTTGATTTCCAGCGTTTTCTTCCCAGTTTTCTTCAAATAAAGTTTTGGCGAGATTTTGGCTCCGGGCCACTTATAGTTGCATGACTGTAATTTACAGTCGTACGACTGTAGTTACAGTCGCACGACTGTAACGTGGTTTCCAGAATCAGAATTCCTGTTTTTATCCACAAAAATTTCCAAAAATCCCATAAAAATTCAGAAAACCCCGAAAACCATCAAAAATGAATTTTGTTGTGTGTATTCACGACCATAGATTCAATTTTCAGTAAAATTGCATTTAGAACAATGCCACGACTGAGACCCAGTTCTCCCGAAAACCGACCCACCTAACATATAAAAATGCATGCAAACCGGTAAAACCGTTTTCAAAATGATTTTCCCACAAAACCAAAATAGAGGGACATCTCAAAATGTTTTCCAGGTCTAACCGGACCGGCTAGCCAAGCCAACCCGATTATCCCCTAAATGCATGCCCCCAATACTTGATTTCCCAATTTTGTCTATTTGAGTCCAACTTGTGGCGTGCTGTATATATTGTGCTAACCCTCTGTTTTGAAGGTTTTAATTTCTTTTTATTTTTATTTTGGATGTAATTTAATAGATTAAATCGTGTATGTTAGGCGGTTGTAGCTTTCTAGATTCTCGTGTATATTAGGCGCTTGTAAAGTGAGGCGAGGGTTTTTATTCTTTATTCGATATGGTTGTATTAATTTAATCATTTACTATTTCACCTTAATTTGTATGCGCGCTGCATGTCTATTCATTTCAATAAAATTGACTTTAGATTTTGAAATACCATCTTTGAACATTGACCAACATTTATTTTAATTAGACACGAAATAAGGGACTTGTCCGGACCTGAATCTCTGGATAGTGTAGCGAGTGTTCGTCCGATTCAGCTGCATTATAAATTTCCCGGTTGAGCTGAGCCGGGTGGCGACTCTACAATATTCATCGAGACTTAGGTCTCGGTTCTTTTATGCATTAATTTCACATCTATTTTCCAAACCGATTTTCATTCATAAAAACCCCACGCGAGGGAGGGGCCCGCTCGAGATCGTGGCGCCCCTTCCGAAAGGGAGTCTCGCGTCCCGTCGAAAACGCATCGTCCGCTCACAATGGCGACTCTGCTGGGGAATTCTTAAGAAAGTTTTCTTAAAAACATAAAATAATTTGACAAGCCCTGAAAAGTGTCTAATTAAAATAAGGTGGATGATTCTCGATTGGTATTTCATTTTGCATCTTTAGCTAGACATGCTTGCATTAGATTTAGTATCCATTTATAGCCCGGTGGATTGTTGAAGTGTTGCCTTTGTTCCTCATGGTCTTAGGGGCACGGATACGAAACACCACCCATAGCCTCGTACGAACCCCTTCGTTCGGACCCTTGAGTGGGGAGAAGTGAGGAGTATATTTTGCTATGGTAACCTTCATTTTTAACCCGACTTGGACCGAACTTATATAGGCAGCCCTAGTTGGATTCCCTTAGGATACCAAACTAATTGTGTGAATAATAATAAAATCGCGCCTTCATCACCCCCTGTTGGTAATCAAAGTGAACCCCACCTAGGACTCGGTTAGAATTTTTTGAGACCGACCACGCTTGGAGAAATAAGGTTGGAAGAATTCGCTTCGTGTGCTACGTGTTACATGCCTTTCGACATTTCACTCCAAAACTATATTTATCCTTGATCGAAGGGGAAAAAATTTTTTTTTCCAAAATCATCGATCAAGGGATAAAATACTCATTCCCCAGCCAACACCAAAATTATCCTTCCTAAACCTATTTCCTCATCTCATTCAAGCAAGATTTCCAAACCCTTGAACTCTAGTATGTTTAAGCATGGTTTCAAATCCTTGAACCACCCTCTTCATTCAAGCCAGATTTCAAACCCTTGAACTCCATTATGTTTAAGCATGGTTTCAGATCCTTGAACCTCTTATTATTTCAAGTTCATCCAATTCCAATAAGATTTCAAATCGTCAAAATTCCATCTTTCTTTGCCTCGGGTAACATAGACCCGATATCGGCTAATCCACAATCCACCTTCCTTTGCCTCGGGCAACATAGACCTGATATCGGCTTAACCGTATTCCATCTTTTCTTGCCTCGGGTAACCTAGACCCGGTATCGGCTTAGTTTTACATCAAACCCTTTATTTCATTTAAGCTAGATTTCGAATCCTTGAACCTTCTTCAAGCATGATTCCCAATCCTTGAAAAATCGCCCAAGCCATATTTCGGATTCTTGAAGATGGATTCAAGCAAGATCCTAGATCTTTGAAACCAATTCGAATCCCACACTTCTAACTCACCTTTGCCTCGGGTAACATAGACCCGATATCGGCTTACTTCTTCCCCAACTTTGCCTCGGGTAACCTAAACCTGATATCGGCTTATTCCTTCCTCAGCTTTGCCTCGGGTAACCTAGACTCGATATCAGCTTATTTCTTCCTCAACTTTGCCTTGGGTAACCTAAACCTGATATCGGCTTATTTCCTCATCAGCTTTGCCTCGGGTAACCTAAACCTGATATCGGCTTATTTCCTCCCCAGCATCGCCTCGGGTAACCTAGACCTGATATCGGCTTATTTCAACGGTGGGTTCTTTCTTGTGTCTGCGGCGATTTGCGTCGCGTTTCTCAAATTCACATCATCTATCCCAGACTAAGTTCGGGTGGTGAATTTGATCATGCGAGGGGTAGCTGTAAGCGCCGGAATTTTACTTTCAAAAAAAAAGAGAGTATAGTCGTATGACTATACTACAGTCGTACGACTGTAACCAAACTATAGTCGTACGACTGTAGATCGTGGCAGGTAAGCCAACACATACCTCAAAAGCTAAAAAAAACAGAGAAAAAAAGGAGAGAGACCAGAGGAAGAGGACAGAAAAGAAAAAAAAAGAAAGGAAAAGAAGAAGAGGAAAAAGAGAAAGAAGAGAAACAAAGAAAGAAAGAACTGAGCTTCAAGAATCCCTCAGCATTTGAGGTTTTCGGGCCTAAAAGCTCTCAAACCCTAAAACAAGGAGAAAAGTCCGGAGTTTAGTGGATTGGAGCGACACCAGGGGTCAATCCTACGGTGGACGCACGCCAAAGAGGTAAACACTCCTTTTCCCCTCTCTTTTACAAGCTTTCTGGGTGATTGGTGTGCTTTTTCTGCATTTTACCCATTTTTCTGCATTTCTGCTTCTGGAAATCAAGAACAGTCACATGACTGTTCTTGAGTTTGATGAACAGTCGTACGAAAACGCATCGTCCGCTTACAATATTATTCTAGTAAACCTAGACTAGAACCCAATATCAGGTGGGCCTCCGTCTTCTTCCTTCTGGGCTTGCACCTCCACTTGGGCTCACCACTCCATGGGCTTCTTCTTTTTCAAATTTTATAATAAGTGAATAAAATAAAATTACATGAAAAGAAAAACAACATGCAGGCCGTATTTACCCAAAAGAAAATACAATAGCATCCAATCATACAAAATATTTAATCACACATATGCATCCAATACATATAATTCATAAGCATGTTATAATGCATGATTTAAGTCCATTTCAATTATGTCCAAGCCATTATTATGAAATCGCCAATTTTTAACCACCATGGTTCTAACCCTAACGGGCTTTGGGCCTCCAGCCCAGGTAGTCCACCTGCCCCCACTGGAATTGAAAAACCATGGGTCCAATTCAGCCATTCAAGTAATTGTGCCAAAATTACCCAAACCAATTTCAATTAACAATATTAATTTCCAAACTTAATATCACATGAATAAAATTAAAATTTCATTCAAGAAACCATACGCATTTAAATTATAGAAATTTAAACACACGAATTTTTAAACCAATTAAAATTTCAAAACTGGGCCCCGACCCCAAAAACTCGCTAAATCCAAAAACACAGGGCTCGGCCCGCTGCGGCTAGGGCAACGTAGTTGCCCTAGCAGCAGCCGCCGCTGCTAGAGGTAGCAGTGACACAGGCAGTGACTGCCGCCCAGCAGTGGCACTGCTGCCATGCAGTGGCCACTGCCCAGCAGTAGCAGCCGCATGAGCGGCCGCTGCTGCTGGCGCAGCAGCAGGCAGCGGCTGCCACCGTAGGCTGCCCTACATGCCAGGAACAGCCAGATTTTTTTTTTTATTTAAAACTGAAAATTAAATAAAAGAAACATGGCATCCATAACAATAAATTCACCAAGAATCTCAAACATACAATTAAATTAAATAAACATAAACGTATATGCATATTCAATTTCAATTGTACAAAATCAAATGGGAAAAATCTTAAACCCAAACCAAGAACCCCAATAAAAAATCTCCAATTTTAAAACAAGGGATTCAACCAATTTTAACAATTTCCACAGATTAAAAGCCCGCTCTGATACCACTGCTGGGATTTGTCACCGGAAATCACCCGATTAAAGTGGAAGAACGCGATGATTTCCTCAAATCCGTGCCCAGGAGCAATTGAAATGGAAATTGGAAAGACAAAATTTAATCGCAAGAGACAAATCTCTTACCCAGAATATCTCTTTAAGAGATGTATGCAGACTGCAGGAATCAATATAGAATCCCTCCTCGTTCACTTATACGAACGCCTAACGAACACCACCTGTGCTAGTGTCGGAGAACACAAAACTTTGGAGAGGGAGGAAGGGGAATTTCGGCCACTACTATGTTCTTACCTAGGCCAAAAATCCTAGGGTTATTTTAACCCTAGCCTTTAGAATTTCGGCCCAATTAGCTTCTCTGTTTGTGTGGGCTCCCATCTTTTATTTCAGGCCCAAACCTATTTTAATTAGTCTAGTTTAAATTAATTTCAAGCCCAACTTTAATTTACCCATGTATTTAATATATTGCACCAAGTAACATATTATTTACATTCAAATTAAAATTGGTTTGACTAATTAATTTAATCCATTAAATTAAAATTAGATCTTCACAAAATAAATTTAGATGCAAATCTATACATATGAATATTTCCATCTAGGAAATAATCTCATAATTAATCCAATCAATTATGAGGAAGCCAATCAAACATTAATTTTATTATTATGATCAATCCAATTGATCTTTATAATATAATTAATGTGTGCGATCCCGTGGGCCCATCTTTATGTTGGCAGTGGGCCTGTGGCCCACAAACTGCAGTTAGGCTCTAGCAAGCCACTGCACCCCCCAATTAAGATGGAGATGGTAGTCTAACTGTTATCATAACCCTGTAGTTTGAACTTGTATATCCCATGTCATCGATATCGGTGTCCAACACAGAGGCATGGAATTGATCACCCACTTTTGTGTCCAGACATTAACTTGATCCCGAATGTACTGAAGCTCACAAACAAGTTCCAACGTGTTTAGGTGTGGCCACACTCTTATCAGTCACATTCATCAAGAGGCCGGTGATATCTTCTCAGTGGACTACTGAGTGACAAATCCCTTCTGCATATCCATAGCATTGCCATGCTAAGTGACATACCCGAAAGTACCCATACTTGGCACCCTATTACAGGCCCTTTAGGTGTACCCCTACATATGCAACCTCATATGCAATACCATCATATGGTCAGGTCAAAGGATCCATACAAGTACTACATAAGAATCACTTGTGATACTATACCATGTGGATTTCTCGTTTAGTGGATCTATCCAGTACCATGCCCTTTTTACATGTACCCATTAACTTGGTTGACATCGCATGTAAAATGAATGATAAGACACCACCATACAACCAGGTTAATGATGACTGGAGCAAACTATGGATGTCTTTATGGTCATATCGTTTACCCTATCCATGGTCTTACTACCAAGTGCATGACACTTGTCATCATGGATATGGATATGTCCATTGGATACTTCATTTAATATAATGCACAAGATATGTATAATAAATGAATTAATGCCTTTATTAATAACACAAAATGAGTATAATACATGAATCCAATAAATGTATAATACAAATACAAGGTCCAATGCCTTGGGACTAGCGCATATTCAAAAAGTTTATGGCACTTGCTGTTGGTATCCAAGGAACACAGGGTAGTGTTAGTGAAGAAGCTGTCCAAAATTGAAGTCTCCCTGATTACGACTCTAGAAGCTATGTGTTGTTTGTTGGACAAGGTTCATTCTGGGTCCCCTGATATTGTGTTCTCCGAGAAGGATCTGCCAGAGGGAGGAAGGGCTCACAACAAGGCTCTTTATGTCAAGGCTAATATAATGGACAGAGTCATGCCGTGTGTGATGGTGGATAATGGGTCAGCTCTGAACATATGTCCCTAAAAAATGCTGCTGTACCTGGGTTTGAGCGAAGGTGCTTTGAAAAGGTCTTCAATTGTGATTAGGGCCTATGATGACTCAAAGAGGACTATGATTGGAACATTCGAGGCTGAGGTGGAAGTAGGACCAGTCAAATCGATGGTTGCTTTCACTATAATTGATATTCCAGTCACTTTCTCCCTTCCTTTGGGAAGACCATAGTTTCATCCTTTAGGAGGGGTCCCTTCTACACTGCACCAAAAGATAAAATTCTCAATGAATGGCGAGGTTGTGACAGTTGAGGCAGATGCTCAGTCTATGATTACTGCCATGAAAGAAGAAGTTCTACCATTCGGCAGGTTCCAAATCGCCATGGTCAGTGAGAAGAAGCCGCGGACACTCCGATGGTCATTTATGAGAATTAAATGCCAGCATGGTTGTCCAACTACTTGTGCAAGAAGAACTTTGTCCCGAGCATGGGACTTGGAGCTAATTTATAAGGAGTCCTCGAATTCAACATAGATTCTGAGAAGTCGAAGCAGTTTGGGCTAGGTTATGTAGTAGAATCCTCTGAGAAGACGAACCTGAGGAAGGGGAAGAATGGCAAGCTTATGATGAAACCATTCATCAAAGCTGGTGAAGAGTTGTACAAGGGGCAAGTCGAGCCTATGAAAGTTAAGGATGTCAAATACCCAGGGTTTGAAATATTCTCTGATGTGGTAGATTTTAAGAAAAGCTTAGAAGAGCCAGTTGCACCTGTGGCAGAAGAAGAGATAGTGTTCGAGCCTGTTACTCTCTAGGAAGAGCCATCTGAAAAGGCAACAAATACAGTGGAAGTTTCCAATGAAGATGCCGAGGAGAAAATCTATAATGAATATATGGAGAAAATCTGAGAGGCACTGGCTATCACGTTGAACAAGGTCTTTGCAAAGACCGATGAAGGGTGCAAGAAGAAGCTGATGGCCACAGCAAATCTGAACTCTGTAGTTGCTGAAATTGCAAAAATCATGATGAAGGCTAGGGCACAACTGGCTGGGACTGAGGAGACCACTCTTCCTGCTAAACCAGAGTCCAAGGTAGCTGCAGACTGAGTGTGGAGGATGAAGATGTGCAAGGCCCTTCACTAATGGAGGATGGAGATGATTTTGTTGTATCTGTTTCTTCCATTTTTAATGTAAATGATGTACTTTATGATAAGTTCAATGCAATGAAATCTCAGTTTGCTTACTTGTACGATGTTTATCCTAATAACTCTGTACATGCATTTGAATCAACATCAAGCACATTTAGCATTCACGACACTGCATTGCATGAAATCAATATAAGTAGAGATGAAAATCCCAAAATGGTATTCATTTCATGGGAACTAGAACCCAAGGAAGAGAGAGAATTGGCAAAAATATTACAAAAACATGTTAAGGCTTTCACTTGGTCATAGGAAGATATGCCAAGAGTCGACATAGAAATAGAGATTCACAAGATTCCAACGGATCCTAAATTCAAGCCAGTGAAGCAGAAGCTAAGAAGGCTGAGACTAGAATTGGCTACATTGGTAAAGGAAGAAGTGGCTAAGCAAATCAAAGCTAAATTCCTGGAAGTGGTGGAGTACATGGAATGGTTTGCCAATATCATTCCAATACCTAAGAAAGATGGAAGGGTTAGAGTATGTGTCAACTATAAGGATTTAAAAAAAAGCATGTCCGAAAGATAACTTCCCCTTGCCTGATATTGATGTTTTGATCGATAGCGTGGCTAAGGCAGCAATGTAATCATTCATGGATGGGTTTTTAGGATGCAACCAGATCCTGATGGATGTGATTGATAAAGTGAAGATGTCATTCATTACAGAGTGGGCACTTTCAACTACAGAGTAATGCCCTTCGGATTGAAAAATGCTGGAGCTACTTATCAAAGGGCTATCACGGCATTGCTGCATGAGATGATTCACAAGGAAGTAGAAGTGTACGTCGATAATATGCTTGTTAAATCAATGACCCGGGAAGAGCATCCTGCCATCTTGGATAGATTTCTTACACGTATAGGGGAGTATAATTTATGACTCAATCCCAAGAAGTGCATATTCGGGGTCACATCAAGAAAGCTGTTGGGTGATGTGGTTAGCTAGAAAGGAATAGAGATGGATCCAGATAAAATCAAGGCCATTCGAGATATGCCAACTCCCAAAATAGAATAGGAGCTCCGATCGTTCCTGGGTTCCTTACAGTATGTCAGTCATTTCATAGCATGGTCAACTTCAACTTGTGAGCCGATTTTCAAGTTGTTGAAGAAAGATCAGCCTATTGTATGGAATGATAGATGTCAGTTGGCGTTGGAGAAGATCAAGGCTAATCTGGCAAATCCGCCTGTTTTGAGACCACCGGTTCCGAGAAAGCCCTTAATTTTATATTTAGCTGTTGAAGATTCCTTAATAAGGGCAATGCTAGCACAAGAGCAAGATGGAAAGAAGGAGTACCCTATTTACTATCTTAGCAAGAAGCTGCTAGAGTATGAAACTAAGTACACAGTGGTAGAGAAGAAATGTGTGGCGATGGTTTGGCTGACTAAGAAGCTACGCCATTACTTCCAGTCATAAAACGTACAAGCTGTGGCCAAAGTGGATCCAATGAAATATGTGTATGAAGCACCAGTGTTGGTCGGGAAACTATCTAGGTGGTTATTACTCTTATCAGAATTTGATATTGAATACATCACTAAGAAAGCTATCAAAGGGCGAGCTGTGGCAGAATTTTTGGTGAATCAACAGTTAGAATCGGATTATATGGAGAATCTGGAGTTCCTTGATGAACAATTGGCTATGGTGGAGGTAAAGAGATGGGTTATATGCTTCGACAGTGTCTTAAACAAAAAGGGTGCTGGAATCGGGGTAATCATAGTGACACCAGATGGTGAGATCATTCCCTTATCAAAGAGATTGGATTTTCGTATAACTAATAATGGGGCAGAGTATGAAGCATGCTTATTTGGGATAGAATCACTTCTGACGCTAGGGGTAAATGATGTGTTGATTGTTGGAGATTCACTTTTGGTGATCAGGCAAGCGCAAGGCGAATGGGATATGGAAGAAGAAGCCTTGCGGCCCTACCTAGAATTGTTGTAATACAAAAGAGAGTTTTTCATCCAATGTGAATTCAGACATGTTCCCAGGGAGGAGAATTAAATGGCTGATGCGCTAGCAACACTGTCCTCTATGTGGGAAAATCCAGAGAGAACACAAATACAATCCCTAGTTATAGCAATTTCCAGACAACCCTGCTTTAATGTGCACGAGGTAATGGAGTTGGCAGCTGAAGAAAAGCCATGGTTCTTTGACATTCATTAGTATGTAAAGGAGGGAAAATACCCGAAAGGAGCTGGTATTGCTAATAAAGTTTCATTGAGAAGACTAGCCAGCCAGTTCAGAATCTTTGAAGATAAGCTATACAAAAGAACAGCAAATGGAGTTCTTCTAAGGTGTCTGACAAAGCAAGAAGCAGAAGCAGTGATGCAGCAAGTGCATGTGGGGTCCTATGGGCCACATATGTATGGAATCGCTATGCCCAAAAAGATAATGAGGTAAGGGTATTTTTGGATGACAATGCAATTTGATTATGTGAAGGAGGCGAGAAGATGTCATGAGTGTCAAATCTATGCTAATATTAATCATCTACCACCACTTGAGCTAAAAAATCTGGTGTCTCCCTGGCCATTTTCAACATAGGGGATAGACATGATTGGAGAAATTCATCCTGCATCATCTAATGGGCACAGATTCATAGTGGTTGCAGTCGACTATTTTTCAAAATGGGTAGAAGCAGAATCCTTCGCTAGCATAACAGCTAAGTAGATGGTTAAGTTCATTCAGAAAAAGATCCTGTCTCAGTATGGGATCCCCCACCATGTAGCAACTAATAATGGAGTGCAATTTCAAGGGGCAACAGCCAAACTATTTGCAGAATATGGCATCGAGCATTATAGATCTTCTCCATATAGACCACAGGCTAATGGTGCAGTGGAAGCAGTAAACAAGTCAACAAAGAAGATCTTATCAAAAATGGTAACCACCTATAGAGATTGGGCTGACAAGCTACCATATGCTCTTTGGGGTTATAGAATCAGTGTCAGAACACTAATAGGTGAAACCCCCTATGCCTTGGTGTATGGTATGGAAGCGGTGTTACCAGTGGAAATAGAGCTCAAGTCACTCAAAATAGCCTTGGAAGCTCAATTTCCAGAAACTGGATCGGTTTAACCTAGATATAAGTAGTTGGCAATGTTGGACGAGAAGCGATTGAAAGCACTGGACCATTTATAGATGTATCAATGTAGAATGGCTAGGGCCTATAATCAAAAAGTGAAGTATCCCAGACGGCAGTTGAAAGCAGGAGATTTGGTCCTGAAACAATTAAGACCTTCAAATGTCGATGTTTGGGGGAAGTTCAGGCCAAACTGGGAAGGCCCTTACATTGTGAAGAAGGTGCTGTCAAAAGGTGGTGTTAGCATCATGGATATGGATGGGAATGAGTTCGCAATCCTTGTCAACCAGGACCGCTGAAGCCTTATCATGTCTAAAAAAATAAATAAATAAAAAAGAGAAAAAGAGAAGTCTGCTAGGTTGAAAACTCAACAAGGGCGACATGAGAGAAAATAATCAGTTGGAAAATCCAAAAGGAATGACTAGTGACGGATTCTAGTTCTGTCTAAAGTGTATACCATTTCTGGGAATCAATCCTTTCAAATGTACTCATCTTGATTTTATCAATAAAGTGTGATGTTTGTTTAAATATATTCATATGGTTATGTCGAAATGCATAAATAAAGTTGTCTTGTCTAAACATCCATCTAAAGAAGGCACCTTGCATTCTGTTGATTAAAGGGCTTATATTGTTAAACAGTGGAAATGTGCTAAGTACATACAATCTTAAATCTTTTCCTATCCTCCACATCTAATTCATCTTTTCAATGAGTGACAGTGGTTGCCCAAGAACTTGACTATTGAGAAAAACCAAGCTGAATAAGAAAGAGATTGAAGTTAGCTTTGGTGGAAAAGCAAACCTGATGATTAGGAATATACCCAACCAATACATGGAAGAATTATTGGTGGGATTCCTAGATGGGAAGTCAGTGTCAGCCTTTGATTTCCTATAGCTTCCTATTGATTTCAAAGTGAATAAAGGGTATGCATTTGTAAATTTCACAGATCCAAAGCTGTATGCGAGTTTCAGTGAGCATTTCACAATAAGGGACGGTCACTTCTATTGTTCAAAAAATTCTGCACTATAGCTTATGCTAGACTTCAAAGTAAAGAAGAGCTAGTGAAGCACTTTGAGAAGTCAATAGTTAAGTGTGAAAGGGGTGATTGGTTACCAACAACGTTCAGCCCAGCAAAGGATGTTACAAGGGATTCAGTTGAGTAAAAGGTGATAGGGAGAGGGCGGAGACTGACACCTACCCTTATAAGTCCTTGCTTAGGGTAAGCGATAGTATTCTCCCTTTTATCTAAGTTAAAATAAAAATAAAAACCAAGTGGAATAAGAAAGATATTGAAGTTAACTTTGGTGGAAAAATAAGCCTGATGATCAGAAATATGCCAAATCAGCTTCAGATCAGAGGAAGTTTTGGTTGTGTATTTGTGAACTTCACCAACAGTGTTGGAGCAACCAGGTTTTATAAAGCTTTCAACAATCATGAATGGAATGTTCTGGTCAATAGGAAGACTTGCAAAGTCTGCTATGCTAATATTCAGGGGAAAGTTGTATTTACCAACCATTTTAAGAACTCAGTCTTTAATTGTAATATAAGTGACCAATTACCAGCGGTCCTTTCACCTCGTAGAGATTGGGTGGTTTGCTCTAGGGTTATTGTGATTGGCAGGCATAAGAAAATCAAAGTTAATTCAAGTCATTCTAAATCAGGCCATGCTTTGAAGGACTAAAAGCTATGTTCATCTTTGATAGTTGTGTGTGAGTTGGAATCTGAGGTGAACTGGAAACATGTATATAGGTTCAGACCCTTGGAGGATCCGGCGGTTAATTAATTAACTTTGTTTAGTGGTTAATTAATTAACTTTGTTCAATGTTCGGTTGTATATTTTGATGACTTGCTTTTAACATGTATTAGTATGTTGCAAAAAAAAAACAAAAAACAAAAAACAAAAAACAAAAACAAAAACAAAAACAAAAAAAAAGAAAAAGAAAAAGAAAAAGAGCTCGCTAAGGTGAAAACCGAAAAGGCACCTTAGGGAAAAGTTAGAGCAGCTCGCTAAGCTGAAAACCCGCATTAGGTAGCTTAGGCAAAAATTAGAGCACTTTCCAAACTCATTTTGCCTGGGGGCAAAATGGTAAAGCCTTCTCATCATTCCTCAGTGGAACCACTACACAGAATATCACAACTTTTTCCTCAACGGTCATCATACAGCCTCAACGGAGACACAAAGGTTGAATTGTTCAAAGAATATACTATCCCCTAGCTAAGTCAGCCAGAGACATAACGCATTCTCCCCAGCAAAAATGTGAAATATCAAGCCTGGACAAATAGTGGGAAATGCATCCTTTAGGGTCCACATGCATACGCATCATCATGCATACATACATAACAAACATGGATCATTCATCTCCAGCTGGTCTTCATTCTTGATCGAAGGGGAAAAAATTTTTGTTCAAATTCTCTCGATCAGGGAATGAAGACTCATCACTTCAAATACAAGAAATCTATCATTGGCTCGGGTAAATATAAATCCAACATAGGCTTATCTCATCATCGCCTCAAGTAAATATAGATCCGGCACAGGCTCATCTCATCATCGCCTCGGATAATGTAGATCCGACATAGGCTTATCTCATCATCGCCTCGGATAATGTAGATCTGGCACCGGCTTATCTCATCATCACCTCGAATAATGTAGATCTGGCACAGGCTTATTCCATCATCGCTTCGGGTAAATATACATCCGGCACAGGAATATACATCCAGCACAGGCTTATCTCATTATCGCCTCGAATAATATAGATCTAGCACAGGCTTATTCCATCATTGCCTCGGGTAAATATAGATCCGGCACAGGCTTATCTCATCATCGCCTCGGATAATATAGATCCGGCACAGGCTTATCTCATCATCGCCTCGGGTAAATATAGATCCTGTATAGGCTTATCTCAGCATCGCCTCGGATAATGTAGATCCGGCACAGACTTATCTCATCATCGCCTCGGGTAAATATAGATCCGACACAGGCTTATCTCATCATCACCTCGAATAATGTAGATCCGGCACAGGCTTATCTCATCATCGCCTAGGATAATGTAGATCCGCCACAGGCTTATCTCATCATCGCCTCAGGTAAATATAGATCCGGCACAGGCTTATCTCATCATCGCCTCGGGTAAATATAGTTCCCACACAGGCTTATGTCATCATCACCTCAGATAATGTAGATCCGGCACAGGCTTATCTCATCATCTCCTCGGGTAAATATAGATCCGGCGCAGGCTTATCTCATCATCGCCTCGGGTAAATATAGATCCAGCATAAGCTTATCTCATCATCACCTTGGATAATGTAGATCTGGCACAGGCTTATCTCATCATCCCGTCGGATAATGTAGATCCGGTACATGCTTATCTCATCGTCGTCTTGGATAATATAGATCCGGCATAGGCTTATCTCACCATCGCCTTGAGTAAATGTAGATCCAGCTCCAGATTATCTCAACATCACCGCAGATAATGTAGACCCGGCTCCAGCTTATTTCAACATCGCTCTCGGTAATGTAGACCCGGCACCGGCCTAAATCAAATCACCTCTGGGACAATAGAACTTCGACAAGTCAGGTATGTATTTCTTTTCTTACGTTTACAGCGCTTCAAGTCGCGTTCTCAAATTCATCTCAGGTATTTTAGACCTAGAATCAGGTGCCGAATTTGATCACGTGAGAGGCAGCTGTAAGCATCGGCTTTTTTCCAACCTCTATGATGAAATACCCTTGGTTACCTGTTAGAAAGGTGAACGTGAATTGGATTTGAGAATAAGTGGAACAATGCCCGGAATGTTCTCGAACGGCCAGAAATTTAAAAGAGCCCTTGATCCAAAACCATGAGAAAGGTCTGTCGAGTGATTAGGAAGCTTAGGTGCGTTCGGGCTCAAACTAAAGTTGCGCGCTATAGTTTTACAACTACAATCGCACGACTGTAATATACAGTCGTACAACCGCAGGACTTTATTTTATAGTCGCATGACTATGCATGACTGTAACGAGCAGTTGGATTTTCTGCAAAAAAATCAAAGAGTTGGTGGTAGGGGATGGTGTTTTTGCTGAAATCGGTGGATTTTGGCAGATTTGAGGGAGAAGTCTTAAAAAAGGGGGAAAAGAAAGAGAAAAAGGGGACTTTAGAAAGAGAAAAAAGATAAGAAAGAAAAAAGAAAAGAAGAAGAAGAAAGGGGAAAAAAAGAAAGAGAGAGCAGAGAAAGAAACAAAAAACAAAGGGAGAGAAAATAGCAAGAGGGTTAGAAACAAGACAAAAAAAAAATCCACCACAAATATTGAGTCTTAAGCTCCAGATATAACATGTCCATCTGGGTTTATTTTGGGTCTCGTTTGGATCAATTCGGGATGCGCATTCGAGAATTTCGAGGCTTTTGGAGGTTCTAGGCTGATTCCAACATCCAAACCCGACTTCGGTCATCAAGCACACTGGGACATAAAGGAGGTAAACTTTGAGAGGCCTTAAAACTCGATTCAAATTGATTTGAGGTTGTGTTTTGAAATTTTTTCAGAAAATTGTCTGCACGACTATAGCCACACGGCTGTAACTATAGTCGTACGACTATTGTTACAGTCGCACAACTATAGTCATCTAGAACACATCCGTGCGACTATATATTACGGTCACACGACTGTATTTTTCTGGACAGAAGATCAAGAAGCCCAGAAACGACCTAATACAACTGGTTTTTCATTATTCAATTTGGTCAAATCACATCTGTACACTATGAAATCATGGTTTTTGGATTTCCAATAATACGTATGTGAGATTTAGGGTTTTGTTGGTTTCTATTCTCGGAATTCATGGTTGTCAGATCTTTAACCGGATCTTCAGTCCAGTGATAATGGACCCTCGGATTTCCAAAGCCTCTAGAAATCAATAAAATCATTTGAAATAAGTGATTTTAGAAAACAAAGAAAACCACTATCGGATACCGGTTCACTATAGTCGTGCGAGAATAAAATTACAGTTGTACGACTTTATTTATTGTTGTACGACTGTAATTTTTAGATTACAGTTATTCAACTGTATATTATAGTCGTACGATTGTAGTTCACCAAATTTCAGTCGCGCGGCTGAAGTGACAGAGAGGTGGTAGAATCACAGGATGACCCGCACTGAAGTCGTCACGTGATGCTATCTTCGAAATTAAAATTGTTTTTGATGTGTTTACTGTTTTGAGACCCTAGATGAATGCTGAAAATCAGGAAACCCACACAAACGGAACCCCGAGTTCCGGGAAAACCGACCCACTACACGGAAAAATTTGCATGAAACCGAGCCAAGCCATTTTCCAAAAAATGTTTTCCAACACAAAACTTACAGGGCGTTTCAAAACTGTTTTCCAGGTCTAGTCGGGTCGATTGGCCGAGTTGGCCCAGCTATCCCCTAATTGCATGTCCCTGCTCCTAAAATCCTAATTCTGCCCTGTTGTGAGTTTTCTATGTGTTTGTGATATAAACTGTGCTAACCCATCTGTTTTGCAGCCTTTATTTATTTTTATTTTACTTTTGATGTAATTAATAGATTCTCGTGTATTTTAGGAGTTTGTAAATTTTTTTAGTCCTTCGTGTATTTAGGTGTTTGTAATGTGAGGACGAGAGTTTTTCTTTTATTCGATTTGGTTGTATAAGCGGCCTTTACCTTTATTTTTATTTTTATTTTTATTTTTTTTTGCCTGGATGTATGATTTACTTTTTTTGCATTTTATTTACTTCTGTTATTCATATGAGCATAGGCCAAATAACATAAAGATAAAAATGGGTAGAAATAATAGGTGAATAAAATATGGTACTAAAAACTTATAAATGAAAGCAAGCTAGAGGTTGAATAGGTGAGTTGCCCGAATCCTAAATCTCTAGACTAGGAATAGTTGTCTATGCTCGGTAGGGAGCTGTACCGGAATTTCCCGGATAAGCTAATCCTGGTGGCGACTCTGTCACTGATCTTGAAATTTAGGTTTTGAGGTCTTTAAGTAAGAAAATGGGATTTTCTAAAAATGCAAAACCGGTTTTCCAAAACTCACATTTGAAAGAAAAAGTTCTATAAAAGAATTTCTAAAAAAATCAAATGGTTTTCTTAAAGCAAGATAATCAAAACCCATTTTCCAAAATAAAATACTTCAAATTCTTCTTTCCTCAGTTCACTTCACCGCGTTCCACTTTTCAAATCTTGAAAAGGTCATTCGTTCACACCAACTAGGCCTCCTAGTCTTCTTTAGTCATCTAACTGTAGCCTGCCATAGTGAAGCCTCATTCCCAGAATTTGGCAAGATGATACTTCTTGGAATTCCCAGGAGGCACTTGGATGAGAGCCAACTTCTCCATAAGCCGTATCTGTGACAAGATAAAGGCTTATGGGTGGTAACTTAATGAAACTCAACAATCAAGCACAAGCAGTGATAAAAGGGTTACCTGAAGCAGCAAGAACTAGTTTTCTATCTAAAATGATCAATCAGATTGGGTAGAATCTAGATGAATCAAAGTCTTAGCCAGAATCAATGCCATAGGCGAAGCTCTAGTAGCCATCTGAGGGATGACAGAAACAAGTCTGAATGGGCACACCCCAGAACTCACTTTGTATAAATATTGACTCATCAGCAACAAGTTGGCCATATTGGCCCATCTGGAATGATCCCATGAAGTATCCATAAACCAGTTTAGCATTGCGTCTAGGTGGAAGCCGAGAGTTGAAGCAGTATTGGAAAGCAATGTTCTCATTTGAGGTGAAGGAATATCCAATAGATTAACCAAGAAAGAGGTGTCTCCAAAGGTTCCTTTGGGATAAGGCACATTCAGAATTACACTGAATTCTTCAAACAAGGGACATAACTCCTGGTGCAAAAAGTAGAACACAGATCAATTGGATTCCAACAGCGTATGGTAGCTTGCAGTAAGGATAGATTCCTCAGCCCTTTGTAGTAGGCTTTCATATTCCAAAGCTCAAAAAACTTCAGCTTCAGCCAATCTGAGTCCTTCAGAGTCTTAGGAATAAACGAAGCCGGGAATCAAAAGAATCCATAGATGGATCGATGTTGAACGGACGAATGCTGGAAATTAGCACGTGGCTATTGCATCAACCATGTGGCTATTATGTCAACCATGTGGTTGTTTATCGATACCCGTGCGGCTATTAACTCCACAGCCGTGTAGCTATATATATATAAACAGAATGATTCTTTTGGATCCGAGAGTATGTTGATGTTTTGGGGAATTTTTCAATGTATTTGGGCATTCCAAAGTGTGTTTATATGCATTCGTGGTAAAAAATGACTGAATTTAATGAAAACAATGAAAATTTCCATGAAAAACAAGATCGAAATCTAAGTGAGAAATGAAATAAGAGTTGTCGAAGTGTATCGCACAGCCTAATGTTTTGAAATATACACAAATGAATATAAGGTAATAAGAACATTTGAATGAGATCCTGTCAACTATTGTCCGGGACCCGGGGTCTAACCCTCATCCTCATCGATGTAGGATTCCACCGCCTCCACCTCGGCATCAAGATACTTGGCCCTATAGTAGTCCAGATCGATCTGCAACCTCTGGATCTCCTGCTTGTATCCAACTAAATGCTCGATAGCCCCCTAATGGACCCATAGTAACTGAATATGAGTCTACAAAACCAAGGCCAAAAAGACCTATGTTAGCATATTCATGCATCCATACATCTCATGCATACATTACATAATAACATTGTAGTAATAACCGCAGGAAACTCATTGACATCACTACATTCTCCTAGAAAAGGAGATGATGTAAAAATCAGCACATCTGCATAGGCCTCTCCATGACCTCACGTGTGACCTATAAAGATCAAAACTTGAGGAAAAAAAAGGGAAAATACTCACATGGGTAGTGCTAGGCGGGATGAAGTCCATCAGGAACAAGTTGTACAGAGGCAACTCCCTCTCCTCACATCGACTGTCTAAACCCATCAAGCTAAACTGACTCATACGAGGAGTCAAAAAGTCCTATAAATCACCCTAGCTAGTGTGGAAGAAGTTGTAAGCCCACAAGCAGCACTTGAGGAAGATCCAGCTCCCTGAGATCTAGGCATCACCAAGAGTCTCAACCCAGTGGGCTAGACATCATCTCCCATAGCTGCAGCCTCTATCTCCTCATCCTTATCCTCTTTCGTAGGTACCTGCTTCTTTCCTTTCTTCTGCACAAGAAGAGAAAAAAGAGCAATACAAGTCAAAAATCAATCTAGAAAATAACAAGATAATCAAATCTGAAATTTACTAGTTGAAATCACTCACCTCACGAGGAATGGGAACTCGAGGGGTCTCAGGCAGTCAACTACTCATGAAATCGTCATAACTACCCGACACTAAAGGGATAATCAACCCAGATGGATTACAGATATAGGGCCAAACCAGGAACAGGGGCAACTTAGAAGGCATGGACCTGGCAAAGGGAGTGGTAACAGTGTCCCAATCTCTCACCCTTTTGCCCATGTACCACTCTTGGGAGCATGGACACTCCATCACAAACCGCCAATGATCCTATGTCTGTGGTGGCCAGTACCATTTGAGGGTTAGGGACATGGTCCCATGGATTTGAGTTTGTTAGATGTGCCCTAGTCCCGAGGCATTGGTCCTTGTATTTGTATTGTACATTTATTTGATTTATGTATTGTACAATTTGTGTCATTAAATAAAGGCATTAATCAATTTATTATATATCTTGTGCTATGTTTTAAATAGAGTATCCAATGCATATATCCATATCCATGTTGATAAGTGTCATGCACTTGGCAGTAAGACCATGGATAGGGAAAACGATATGACCATAAAGTCATATTGGGAATTCAGATTGGTTTTGATTAAATGATGTCAGATTGGGAATTCTCACGCTATGTGTTTCAATCTTGTATTCTCTCTGTGTTTTTGGTTTTTCTTAGTTTTCCTTAGTTTCCTCTCCTTTCCCTCTCTAAAAATCTCTTTCTCTCACTAGAATGCCTTCTCTAATTTTTCCAAAATTGATTCCTCCTTTCTTGTGTTTTTTTGCCTCTTTTGTTATCTGTTACGTTGCCCTAATTCCCCCAAATCACGCCCAAAAATAATTCCAGCCAAAATAGAATTATTTCCTATTTAGGAATCTGTTGAGTCAAAACTACAATCGTACAACTCTAACTATAGTCATGCGACTGTAGTTGTTACAGTCATGCGACTGTAGACTATAGTCATACGACTTTAGATAGAGCCTACATGCGCACCTAAGCTTCCTAATCTCTCGATGAACTCTTCTCGGGATTTCGGATCAAGGACTCTTCTGAATTTTGGGCCTTTTGAAAACATTCTAGGCATTATTCTGCTCATTCTCAAATCTGACTCACGTTCATCTGTTTAACAAGTAACAAATGGTTTTCATCACAGAGGTCGGGAAAAAACCCGTGCTCACACTATAGGGTTATGATTACAGTTGGACTACTATCTCCATCTTAATTGGGGGTTGTAGTGGCTAGCTAGAGCCCACCTGTAGTCTGTGGGCCATAGGCCCACTGCCAACATAAAGACAGGCCCACAAGATCATACACATTGAACGTTTGAACTTGAACTAAAGGGTTCAACTGTATACTTGGAGTATACATACCAGAGAGAGAGGATTATATTAATTGTATTATATAGATCAATTGGATTGATCAAAATAATATAATTAATATTTGAATTGGCCTTCTTATAATTAATTCAATGAATTAATTTATGAGATTATTTTCTAGGTGGAAATATTTTACATGTATCGGTTTATGAAAGTCTAATTTAATTCATCGATTAAATTAATTGATCAAATTAATTTTAATTTAAATGTATGAAACATATTATATGGTATAATATGTTAGAATACATGTTGAATTGAAATTAAATTTGATATTTAATTGGACCAAGAGAATTAATATAGACCTGGGCTTAAAGAGGAGAAAAAGCCCGCATAAAACTAAAAGGGAATGGACCGAAATTTTGCAAGAAATTTTTCAGCCATCTAGGGTTAAATCCCTAGACATATTTCAGCCAAACCAAGGAGAAACACAGTAGATTTTTCCAGCAGAAAATTCTCTCTTCTAGCCAATCCCGATGCTACCATGGTTTGAGTTCCAAAGCCGTTCGTGTACGGGAATGTGGAGGAAGTCGGTTTCGATTTCTGCAGCCATCTCTAGAAGAGATATTTCAGGTGAGAAACTAATTATCTTTTATTTAATTTTGTTGTTTTTTATTTCCACCTGAATTGCTCCTGGGCACGGATTTGAGAAAATCAACGCATTCTTCCGCTTTATCAGTTGATTTCTGGTGAAAAATCCCAACAGAGTTCACCTATTTCACAAAAGAAGACGAGATTAGAATATTTATTAGAAATCATAACTTTGGTTGATTAAGTTTAAACTAACAAGTCTTGGTTTGTATTTGTTGGAGATTGTGCCCTAAGGCCAATATTGGATTATGTAATTTGACTTCTAAGATTAATCTAGTGTAGATTAATATTATCATTTATGTTTGTATGTTAGCATTTATGATAAGTATCCATGAATAAATCGTGTTATTCTAAATATCCCTAGTCGATTGTTATTATGGGAATAATAACAAACTAAGACTAGTGTGAGTGATAATGGATATTCATAAGATGAATATAGTGTATACAGATACAGATTATACTCACGGGTAATATGTTAGAGAACATGTTACTGGAGACCCACTATGAGATCAAGTTCATGGTCATGTGTCACAACTGATCTTGATTATAGTAGTGTCATTAGCTGATTCCTTTGACCTGAGGTCACCATTGATTCCGAGATGAACTCATGTTGTGCTTTGACGCAGTCAAACGCTGCTTGTAACAGAGTAGTTATAAAGGCTGTGATTGGGTACAATATGACTCATGCTTTGGGATGTGAGTGACAGATATGGGATTTTGTCCCTCTCTACCAAGAGAGCGATATCACTGGGCCCCTCGATAAGTAAGACTGTTAAATGCATGGCCGTGCTCAAATAATTGATAGAGTATCAATTGATTTGTCTAAACAGTTTACTTTGAGATCGAGAAAGCATATGATTAATTATATAAGATTGACAAGTATACCATGTCTTATGATTAATCATGATATCAAAGAGACAAAAGGGAATATGACATTCTATAAATAGGTATTGGATCATTCCAATCATATTAATTGGGTAGTCATAAAGGCTTGCTAGAGTCCGCTTATGACTTATAAGGATATTATGGTAATTTCCTTATTGCCAATTGATATGAACCTATGGGGTCACACACAAAGAGCAAAATGAAGTTCATCTTTTCGGGTATAAATTATTATTGGATAATAATTTATGAATGAGAAAGAGAATGAATATATATATAATGATATATATATTTATATATGTGTATAAATATTAATATGATTAATATTGCATAAAGTATGCTACATATTATAATTCAGTTATATAGAGATATAATTAATTATAATATCAAATATACATATGTGTATGATGGAAAATGGAATTGATTTAATATTAATTGAGAATTAATATTAAATTGTGTGGGTTAATTTATAATTATAACTAATAAGGGTATTAAGTTATAATTATAATTAAGTTTAAAGGATATATAAAAGGAAGTTTTATAACCTAAAAACCCTAACCCTAGTCATTTTAACATAAGATGCAGATTTTCTGCAGCCTCCAAGGGGCCAGCCGAAATCTCCCCTTCTCCATCTCCCAAGGTTTTCGAAACTTTGGCCTTCTCTCGTTCGAAGAATCGTTCTTCAATCCCGGCGCTAGCACGCGGTGAATGAATTGCTCCGTGTGGATCAACCGTAGAGGGAAGCTACTTTGGTTCCTAATTGATTCAAAACCTACAAAGAATTAAGGTAATTCTTTAACCCTCCTTCCAATTCAATGCAATGTACATGGGTCCTTGGTGGGGATTAATCCTTTTATTTCCGCTGCGTTTTTGTTTTGTGTGATTAATTCCCCAACAGTGGTATCAGAGCCACTTGTGCATTGGTTGAATTGGATTTGTTATTTTGATTAGATCAAAATTGCATGTTAGGGTTGTATGTTCTTGATTTAGGGTTCAATGTTATTGTGAATAACATGTTTAAAATTTGATTTTAATGTGAATCATTGTGAATGATTTGTTTTAATAATTTGAAATGTTTAAGGGGTAGGAATCATGAATTTGATTCATGGTTTTTTTATTGAAATTGTTTCAATTATTTAAATTTAAAAAAAAAAAATGTTTTTGTCGTTATTCTGGGCATAATGCCCAGAATTAGTTTTGGGCGCAATGCAATTGCAATTGCAATTGCGCGCAACTGCAATTGCAATTGCAATTGCACATGCTGCGTAAGCAGCATGCTGCTTACGCAGCATGGGCTGCGCAGCTGCGTGTTGCGCAGCATGGGCTGCGCAGCTACGTGTTGCGCAGCCCGTCGGGCTGCGCGCAGTATTGGATACTGCAGTGCGAGGCCCGACAAGCATGCTGTCCGACAGTTTTACCCCTTTTTCGTTTTAAGTGTGGAAAATTATTTCTGCAAATTTACGAATTTTTCCAAATTAATTAATTCTAAATACAATGTGATTGTATTTTACCACTTTGAACCTTAAATATTTTAGATATAAAATTATTGTTGATATTTTATGCATGGTGTTATGGTATGGTTTTGGACCCTTGGATGTTTTTTGTTTTTCTTTTGGTTTTGGTGAATGTAAGGTTTTATAAATACGGCCTGCGAGTCGTTTGTATTTATGTAATCTTATTTTTCTAGATAAATTGTATAGGATGCAATTTATTGTTTGTAAATTTTATTTACTAGAAAATTGTATAGGATACAATTTTGTAAAGTATGTAAATCCATGAGATGGTGCCAAGGAACAAAGACGTGAAGACGGATCCAAGGGATGCGGCTGTGCTGCGACCATGCGATGGTTACAACCACCTAGGAAATGACCTGTTGATTTTCATATTGGCCTGTGAAAATCAATGTAGATAAAACCATACCATAACACGGTCTTTCGAGTCTATTGCATGTTTTATATTTTGATGCCATGTGATGCCATGCTAAGTATGATATATGCATGCTAGATGAATGTATGACATTGGATGCCATGCTAGAATTAATATTAACTTAGAAAGATTAATGTTAATGCCATGTATTGTATGAGATACATTTTAATCACAGGAATTAATAAACCCTAAATAAACTTATGAAGTTTATATTTTTGCCACCCAATTACGTATAACACTAGTCAAGTACTATGTTCGCATCATGGTAGCCACGCCAAAGCGGGTACGCATGTTGTGACCTTAGCGAAGCGATAACATGAGAAATGGTGATTCTCATTGTGTTGTAATTGGTTTAACAAAGGGTTAATCAAAACGGTGTTTGAGCCCGAGGCAAAGATGAGATGAGTAACATACAATTAAATATGATATATGATATCATGCATCTCATAAATTAGAAGAGTTGCATAATGATGCAATTGGCAAAGAAGTGCACATCCAAAATATGTTTAAATGGTTTAAAGCATGATTTTGAGTCTTTGCCTACCGAAATTATATTTAATCATAGGGACATGCCAAAGCAGTGCTATGGTTAAGTATGGATTTTGGATCTTCACCCACTTAAATATTTTAAAGGGTTTTATAATTTAAGTGGGAGCATTTAAATAAAAATCTTTACACGCTTTATTATAGTTATGATTGCTATTACCATGATCTCGATTGTTATTGAACTTTGAGAATTGTTCTCAAATCAAAAGGAATCATATGTTCTCAATAATCCTTTTGCCCAATGAACCACTAGCAATTGTAACATGAGTATAAAAGATGCTTACTTGAAGCATCGAAGGGACTCTGTTTAAAATTTATTATCTTACACTTGTCACCAATTCTTCCGCACGTGGAAGTTTTACTTGAGGTATATGATACATCACAAATGGAAATGTTCCATCAGTTAGTGAGCAAGAAAAGATAAGTGTTTGAGGCAACAATTTCTCATTGGCCTCCAAAAGGCATTGAGATGTGATCTTGAATTCATTATTTGATAGTCATTGGTGATGAACTATCATTTGAATGACATGGGGAAAATTGTGAATTAGTTGCATAGGATGCAAAAGAATGTTAAGTTATCCATAAAGGATAAGCCCGCCTCGAATTGTGTGCTTATGGTTCAAAAGGAAAGGATAAAAGGAAGGTCGAAAAGCATAAAGACCGAAAGGTTCGGGTGAAACATGTTTTAAAGACCAAAGCTGTTGGCATAGAGAGATCTCCAAAAGAAGGGTGTTGCCATTTCTAGAATGAATCGTTCATTAGAATAGAAATAGCAAACCTTGTTTGGAGAACTATAAGAAGATGAAAGGCAGTAAGACTGCTACCTTAAGTATTTATTAACTATTCTACTCTTGTTTCTATATCAAAAGGTATTAGATACCGTTGTGAATCTCATATTAGTAGAATATGATGAATCGCAATTTGAATAGAAACCTTATGAAGGTGAAAGGTAGAATGCGAATATGCAAGAGAAGCAAAGGTTGTTACTCAAAGGTTATGAACTTTTACATGTGAGTTACGAACTCTTGTTGCCTATTGAGCTTGTTGGCTTGAGTAAACAAATGTTGTTTATTTTATAATTGTGAATTATAAACTTTATAAAGACATGATTATGAAATGTAGATTTACATAATTGTCTTTATATGTGGAGCCCATCTGTAACATAAATACTGTAAGGATCGAATCAAATAGTTGATTCAACCTATTTTGGCAGTGTCCTCTTGGAGACATAAGCAAAGTCGCATTACGAAACTCCATGAGAATGGACTTTTGGATTCATGAGATTATGAATCATCTTGAATCATGCGAATGTTGTTTATTGTAAAAGATGATAAAGTTGTTCTTTGCTAAAAGTAGTTAAAGAATAATCGATTTATTAAGCATTATACATATGGATGTATATGAATTAACTGCTAAAGGAGGTTTTAATACTTCATTACCTTTATGGAACTTTTCTCTAGATAAGAGTATCTAATTAAACACGAGTTTGGAACTTTTGAAGTGTTCAAAAGCTTGTAAAAGGAGTATGAAGTATCTTGACAAGATAGTAAAGTCATTTAGATATGATCCGAGTGGTGAATATTTGAGTCAAGATTTTGACAATCGTCTTAGAAATTGTGGGACTGTCTCACAATTGACTCCTCCAAGTACGCCACAAAGGATGTTGTGTCGAAAAGGGAGTAATCGAACTCTATAAAGATATAGTTCAATCTATGATGAAGTCAAGTTGATCATCGTTTTCTCAAAAATATGCCATTAAAGCAGCTGTGTATATTGTTCCGTCTAAAACAATTCATGAATCAACATATGAGATATGGTTGGGTAAGAGACCCAAATTGTTTCATTGAATAAGTTTAGGGCTGTAAAGCTTATTTCGAATAAGTTGGCACCTAAATTTAAATATCGTATTGTGGATTACTCAAAAGGAAAGTAGGAGTTGTTACTCCTGTGTTTCTTTGGGATACAAAGTAGTTGTAGCTAGAAATGGTTTCCCCTTGAAGAGGGAGTTAATTTCTAGTAGAGTTAGTGGGAGTAAGGTACACCTACAAAACTCGTAATTCACAAAAGTGACATTTAACGTTGAAGAGGAACGTGGAAATGGTTTCATGATCATTGTTGAAATTACACAAGTCCAATGAAAGTCTAGTGGAATACGACATGATTAGGAGAGATATGGATTTCTCAAAATCATGATGTAATTTTACTAGATGAAGTAAGTCTTCTTTTATGAAGAAGCAATGTTAGATTTTGAATCTAATATGTGACTTGATGCTACAAAGGTTGAAGATAAGTCCATGTCTGACAATCAAAGTATAGACTTTGATAAGTCTTTTAGAAGATGCATATGCAATGGTTGCAAGTGAGTTTTCAAATTGAAAACCGATATGGATGGTGATCTTCAAACTTATAAAGCACGACTAGTGACTATAAGGATACGAACAAATTCATAGTAGGACTATGATGAAATCCTCTTTAGTCATTAATCATGATCAAGTCATATTGAGTTCTTGTTGCCATATCCCCAAAATATGATTATAAAATATGGCAAATGGATATCAAAATCTATTTTTTACGTGAAAACATGATTGAGGATGTGTACGTGACACAACCCAAAGTTTTGAGCATCCAAAGAATTCAAATAGCGTATGCAAGTTTTCAAAGATTCTCATAAGGATCGAAACATGCATCAAATAGTTGGAATCATAGTTTTGATAAAGAAATCAAATGGTTTGATTTTATCAAAAGGATGATGAATCTTGTGTTTCAAAAGGATCAGTGGGAGCATATCGGTATTCCTAATGCTATATGTGGATGACATATGGCTTGTTGGAAATAACATTCTTACCTTGCAAGAAGTAAAATCTTGGCTAAGAAAGTAATTTCAGTTAATGTTATAAGCATGACTGCCTGTATTCTTGAAATTGGAATCTATACAGATAGATCTAAAAGAATGTTTTGGCTTAAGTCAAAGCATTGAAAGCGTTCAATATAAAAGACTTAATAGAAGCTTGCTTATGTTAACTGTGTAAATAGTTGCACATATACAACTGATTGCAATTAGTTGCAATATATCAGTCGAGATCTAGTATTCTCTTAAAAAGAGAAGTTATGATTTTGAAAGGTTCAAAATAAAACGTTATAGCTAAATATCTATAATAGCAGCCAAAGTATACAGTTACATGTGATGTAAAGAAATTTTGGATGAAGAAGTTCATCAAAATTTTATGTTTTTGTTCTAAGCATTGCTTATCCTGTGAGACTATTGTAGGGACAATAGTTCAATGCGTAAGAACCTTGTATGACACAAGCATATACTTAGGCGTTTTTCACTAATTTAGAGAGGCTGTCTCTAAAGAGAGAGTGAATATGTGTAAAGTAGCAACGGAAGCGAAAATTAATAATTCATTAACAAAGACTCCTGCACGAGTGAATACATGAAAGTCATGTAGGTCAATGGGTATAAGATACATGTATGATTGGCCATAGTGCAAGTGGGAGATTGTTGGAGATTGTGCCCTAAGGCCAATATTGGATTATGTAATTTGACTTCTAAGATTAATCTAGTGTAGATTAATATTATCATTTATGTTTGTATGTTAGCATTTATGATAAGTATCCATGAATAAATCGTGTTATTCTAAATATCCCTAGTCGATTGTTATTATGGGAATAATAACAAACTAAGACTAGTGTGAGTGATAATGGATATTCATAAGATGAATATAGTGTATACAGATACAGATTATACTCACGGGTAATATGTTAGAGAACATGTTACTGGAGACCCACTATGAGATCAAGTTCATGGTCATGTGTCACAACTGATCTTGATTATAGTAGTGTCATTAGCTGATTCCTTTGACCTGAGGTCACCATTGATTCCGAGATGAACTCATGTTGTGCTTTGACGCAGTCAAACGCTGCTTGTAACAGAGTAGTTATAAAGGCTGTGATTGGGTACAATATGACTCATGCATTGGGATGTGAGTGACAGATATGGGATTTTGTCCCTCTCTACCAAGAGAGCGATATCACTGGGCCCCTCGATAAGTAAGACTGTTAAATGCATGGCCGTGCTCAAATAATTGATAGAGTATCAATTGATTTGTCTAAACAGTTTACTTTGAGATCGAGAAAGCATATGATTAATTATATAAGATTGACAAGTATACCATGTCTTATGATTAATCATGATATCAAAGAGACAAAAGGGAATATGACATTCTATAAATAGGTATTGGATCATTCCAATCATATTAATTGGGTAGTCATAAAGGCTTGCTAGAGTCCGCTTATGACTTATAAGGATATTATGGTAATTTCCTTATTGCCAATTGATATGAACCTATGGGGTCACACACAAAGAGCAAAATGAAGTTCATCTTTTCGGGTATAAATTATTATTGGATAATAATTTATGAATGAGAAAGAGAATGAATATATATATAATGATATATATATTTATATATGTGTATAAATATTAATATGATTAATATTGCATAAAGTATGCTACATATTATAATTCAGTTATATAGAGATATAATTAATTATAATATCAAATATACATATGTGTATGATGGAAAATGGAATTGATTTAATATTAATTGAGAATTAATATTAAATTGTGTGGGTTAATTTATAATTATAACTAATAAGGGTATTAAGTTATAATTATAATTAAGTTTAAAGGATATATAAAAGGAAGTTTTATAACCTAAAAACCCTAACCCTAGTCATTTTAACATAAGATGCAGATTTTCTGCAGCCTCCAAGGGGCCAGCCGAAATCTCCCCTTCTCCATCTCCCAAGGTTTTCGAAACTTTGGCCTTCTCTCGTTCAAAGAATCGTTCTTCAATCCCGGCGCTAGCACGCGGTGAATGAATTGCTCCGTGTGGATCAACCGTAGAGGGAAGCTACTTTGGTTCCTAATTGATTCAAAACCTACAAAGAATTAAGGTAATTCTTTAACCCTCCTTCCAATTCAATGCAATGTACATGGGTCCTTGGTGGGGATTAATCCTTTTATTTCCGCTGCGTTTTTGTTTTGTGTGATTAATTCCCCAACAGTATTTATCATACCGTGTCCCAGGTCATGGCCCTAAGCTCCTATCAAGTCAGTCTCACATCCCTCACAATATGGCTTCACCTCTGAGTCCACCTCAACAATGTGGGTGGCCACTCAAATCCCTCTAGTTCACCCAGGGTGGGCTGAACCAAAAACCTGTGCTCATAGGCCCAAATCTGCAAGAAGATGCACAATTAAAAAAAAAGAAAGAAAGAAGAGGAAAGAGTTAGAAATCTCACCAGGAGAATGACCCAACAGCCTTTGAGCTCCTTCTGTACGGCCTGAGTGCACAAGTCTAGGCCATAATAGAGCTGTCTGAGGCCTGCCCGGGCCTAATCGAACTCCTTGGCCCTCTCCAAATTGGCCAAGGATGGAGAACAACCAAGTTCACACAACTTCCCCCAGTCGGGCAAAGAAGTGTGAAGAGAAGAGTGGCAATAAAAGCACAAGTGCGCTGATCAACCTTACTTACAGGGGATAGCTGACATCACTGACTCTCTTTGATCTAGTATTGTTAAAGGTCTGAGCACTGTACCTTCCCCTGAGTGCTGCCTAGGCCGATTATCTCCACCATATACGAATCCTGGTAGGAAACCCAGGATAAGTAGTAGTTGAACTCTAGAGGAGTCCCATCCCGGTAATAGCAGTGAAATTCAAATGGTTCACTCCCTTATCGGAAAATGGAAGGTGTGGGTCGTATCCACCCACCACTCGATCAGAGCCGTCAACACCCCATGACTGGTGTGTAAGGTAGAAGGGGAGATGGACCTCGCTAAGCCGAAAAAACCAAGGTTACTAACATGCCTCTTCACAAACTGAGGCATCTCATCCCACCAAAGCACTTGAGTCAGGGATCCAACTCCCTGATAAACATGCTCCTGCAAAGTCAAATAGCAAATAAACACTTGACAAGGGATTTTTCAGTAATCCTCAAATCTATTCATAGTGCATCTAACCATTATTCATTTGCATATAGGATTTCAATTCTAAACAAATCAAAGTTAATTAGTCTAAAAAAAAATTTTGATTTATGAGTTC
The DNA here is from genome assembly GCA_039660915.1 of Euphorbia tirucalli. NCBI lineage: Eukaryota > Viridiplantae > Streptophyta > Magnoliopsida > Malpighiales > Euphorbiaceae > Euphorbia > Euphorbia tirucalli. Next base: position 52,760,099 of record CM077639.1, on the reverse strand, counting down.
AACACCCCGTATGGGTGATGGGATAACTATGCGAATGTAGGGCCCGTACGACTGTCTAACCCAAAAACCTAAAAATTTTAGATTTCCACATTTTGCTTTATTTTTCTCTAATTTTACAGTCCCTACAGTTTCTAAAGGGTTCCTAACATGTATTCTACTCATCAATTGCATCAAATAGGCACAAAATCACAAAAAACCAATTTAAAAACCTAACCTTCTAACATTTGAATTTTAGCTCTAAATCAGGAGAAAATAGACATTTACTTGGTGTTTTGAGGCATGATTTTGTAGTTCCAAGAGAAGGGGGATGTTTTGGCCAAACGAAACACCCAGATGAGGTGTGTCTCATGGTAATCCATATCCATAAGCAACTAAGAGGAAAGGGTTTCCTTGTGAGTCCTCCATCACCCAAATCAACCTCGTTGGGACCTTAGGGAGATGCTTATCTTACTTCTTCAACATTTTTGAGTGAGATTTGGGAGAAAAATCAAATTTTGGGAGAAAAGTTGAGAGAAAAGGTTGAGGTTTCGTGTGAAATGGCCTATTGTCTGCTGCCCACTGCCTATATCTAGGAGCGATACCCTTGATGGAGTCACAACAGCTGCATAGTTGTTACCTCATCACCTGTATGGGTGTAACCTATCAACCGCATGGTAGTTATGGAACAGTCGTGCCAAACATTATTTTTCCACCTTTTTGATTTATTTTTCTCTTTTATTTTATTTACTAGCCTTAGCCATGCATTTATTTATTTCACTACTATTATTATGATCGTCGACTTTATCTTTATAATTATCCATTTTATCGATCTATTAGCAGTGAATTAACTTGCTTTCTCCCTAGAAAGTTGTATTTTGATGATTATGTAGGCATGCGCTGGTTTAAAAGTCTACGACTCACTAAATACTCTCGACTTGTCGAATTCTAATTATCTACAAAACCATTAGTTGGGAAGTGATTACCATCAATTGAGATTCCTTCTCTCATTCTAGACGTTCCATAATACGTCAAAGCCCTAAACTATCATTCTAGGTGTTCCATAATACACTAGAATCCCTCTCTTTTCATTCTAGAAGTTCCATAATACGTCATAACCCTAAACTTCATTCTAAGTGTTCCATAATATTCCAGAACCCCTCTCTTATCGATCTAGGTGTTCCATAATATCTCAGAAAATTAAATTTCATTCTAGGTATTCCATGATACACCAGAACCCCAAAATTATAGTTCTAGGTATTCCATAATATGTTAGAACCCTAAACTTTATTCTAGGTGTTTCATAATATACCACAACCTCTCTCTTATCATTCTAGGATTTCCGTAATACACTAAGAACTCTAATCATCTCTCCGAGTATCTTAGTATAACAGAGTCCCTTACCAAAACTTAGCACTCAATAGCCAACTTAACCCCGTTATTTATTCTTTATTAAAAGGGCAAAAATTTTTGTTTCCAAAATGATCGATCAATGAATAAATACCTCATAACTTACCAACTTATCCAGCAACCCATAAATGGTCCTACACGACCTCAAAAGGTAAAAGGCCTTACACGACCCTAAAAGGTGAACGGTCCTACACGACCTTAAAAGGTGGTGGTCAGCCAAGTCCTTTAGTAGAAGCTAGAGGCAGGTACTTTACTTTACTTTCTCATCATGCTCTCTATCGTGCATCTAAATTCATCACGAGACAAGGTAAACCTGTAAGCCATGAATTTAGATACACGAGGAGGCAGCCTGTGAGCGCCGGATTTTCATCCCCGGTTTCAATGGTGAAGAAATTGTTTATTTGCTTTTATAACCTTCTATAGCTATAGGAGTCAAATTCAATTCAAGATTGAAGCTCCAGTCAACCAAAATTCAAGCCTCGGATCATTTTGCAGGCGAAAGAGGAGGCTTCTTGGATCAATAGCCGCATGGCTGTCACTTCGAGACCCGTATGGGTCTTGTTGTATGATAGAACCATGATCTTCAACCTTGGAAATGATTTTTTGGATTTAAGGGGGCATATACTACAAGAAGAAGCCATATTTCTGCCTATAAACAGACCTTTTATTTCTGAAATAAGGGTTGGCAACTTGAATTTAGAGAGAGAGGAGAAGAAAAAGGAAGAAAAGGAAAAGAAGAAATTCAAACTTATTCTTCAATTTTTATCATTAATCTCTATTTCTATGTTTAAAACTGGTTAGAAATCATTGGAAAACACTTCACTAAGGCTTTTAATAGGTTTAGAGACCAATCTAAATAATAAAACCATAACTTTCAGAGCTTAAAACCATTTTTGGAACTTGAAGTTTGAGTCTGAAATTGGAGCCTTTCTTGAAGGATTTTTGCCTCCTAAAGCTTTGGATCCACGCTACAAGGGCAAATATCTAAGAAACCAAAGCATTTGACTTGTTTGTGTTTTATTTTGGCATCATTTACATAATTTTAAAAACTACTATTTTTTTGGGTTCTGGTCTAAAAACCAGACCCGTGTGGCCATTGCAAAAGCCACACGGCTCTAGTTCCTAGATCAAAACAATAAAACTAGATAATTTCAAATCTGCTACTAGTCTTGAAGTTATACCCGCACAGTTGTAAATCTACAATCACACGGCTGTTGTACCCTCACATGTGATGGTATTAGCTCAAGACAGAATCACCGAAAATCGATTTTCACATATTTCATGACACTTGAACCTTAGATTTATATACCATAATCATGTATTAGAATAGAACAATGATAGAAACCTAGTTTCTTAAAAACTAGCTCACCTATCATGCTAAATAATTAACCAGTAAAACCACTTTCAAAAAAAATGTTTTCTCAAAAATTACAAGGATGTTTCAAAACATTTTCCAGGTCTAGTAGGTGAGATCTATCAAGTTTCTCTGGCTATCCCCCCTAAATGCATGACCCCGACTCATTTATTATCCTATTCTATCGTGATTGGGTCCTACATGCGATTATTCATGTATTAACGTTTGTTTTGCAGGATTAAATATATGTTTAAATTTTGTTGTCGCATTAGATAAAATCGTGTATTTTAGGCGATTGTACCCTAATTCCTTATTTGATTCATATGTATCCCCTAGGATAGTTTATTTGATTTGGTCTATATAATTAATTTATTTACTACTTTTTGTACCTTGGATGAACGTCGTATGCTCTAAATAAAATTGGTTTAGTTTCATAAAATGCTATAATTTGTTTGTTGAAGTGGTTATTTTAATTAGATAACAAGTAAATGACTTGTTCGAACCTAGATCTCTAGAAGGTATAGTAGCCCTTACCTGGTTTCAACTGTACCTAAATTTCCCGGTTGAGCTAAGCCGAGTGGCAACTCCTACATCTTCTTTGAGATTTCGATCTCGAATCTTTTATGAGTATTGTTTTCCAAAATGAATTTTATACTATAATTATTACAAAACCTATACAAAAAATTCCTCGGTTTGCTTTGCCAAGTCTCATGTGTTCATAAAATGTCATCCGCTCATAGCCTTACGGCCTAAATGGATGGGGATTTAGGCCATGCAAAGAGGGTTAAGCTATGGAAGAGAGCTGCTTAAAGTTGATATAACAGGATTTCAAGAAAAGTCATACGGCTTAACAGTAAGGCCGTACGGCCTAACTTTAAAAGCTAAAATTATAAAACCAAGTTGCTCCACTTGAAAACAGCATATAAAAACCTTTTCTAGCAACACATAAGAAATTATTACAGACTTCAGAAGAGGATTACACTAAGAGCTTAACCCTTAAGCTTTCCCCTAACCTATTCACCATTGATCATCTCCTTCATCTTCATCTTTAAACCTTCACCAAAATATTCCAATAACCAAGACTTCCATCCTTAACCATTTTTCAAGCCAAGATCACTTCTAGCATACAGATTAACATTAACCATTTTTCAAGCCAAGATCACTTCTAGCATACAGATTAACATCAGAGGCAAGATTATTCATGATAGTTTTTGGTTCTTCATGGGTTTTGTTTCAATTCAACGAGTTAGAATCCGTTTCCAGCGTGAGCATCAGATCTAGAGTATTCAATCGTATCCTGGATAAATGCATTAAAGGTAACTTCCAAGAGGCCATAAAATCCATTCCTTTAATTTCTGCATTGTTTGATATATTTATGTTGTGTTTCTTCTATTGAAAACTCAAAATCATTTTACCGTAAAAATTTGAAATTATGTCGTATGGCTTGTCTTTTAGGCCACATGCCCTATCTAGAGGACTTTGGGCCGCACGGCTCATCAATGGCCTGTGTGTTCTTGCAGCCAAAATTCTTCTATTTCTAGGATTTTGATTTTATGGAATCCAGGATGAAAATCTATGATTTTTGAGTCTAACCAATTAGTAGACCCCAAAGGTTCTCAAAACCAAAAGGAGAAACACCAAAATGAGTTTCTACGTGTTAAAATCAAAATTGAAAAATCTGTTTTCCTGCCAAAGATAGGTTGCACGACCTTATTTTCTGGAAAAATAAACCCGTACGACCTTGTTCATATGGACTTGGGCCGTATGATCCAGTCATACCTAGGATCAGTGATGGTGTTGTTTCTCCTCGTGTTAAGACAAATGGTCTATCTTTGATCTATTTGAGCTATACGACTCATCTATTAAGCCGTATGGCTCTTCTTTGTTTCCCAACTTTTATCTTAGTTATCATTTTTTTTTCATTTATGCATCTCTCATTATTAGGAAATTGATTTTTGGGTGTTTATATGCTTTTCGACCTAGTTTAATTTTGAAACAATATTAATAAACCCAAATGAAAGGGATTTTCAATAAATTCCTAGATATCTGACTCATTCCGGCATGCTTAATAATAATAAAATTGGCCAAAATTGTTTTTCGAAATGTTTTCTCCAATTCAAAATACAAGGCATTTACAAAATCATTTTCCAAGTCTAATCAAGTAAACCTGCCGGGTTTTCCCGATTACCCCTCTAAATGCATGACCCCGAGCTATCTTTTTATCCCATTTTGTCTTATTTGAGTCCAACATGCATATATTTATCTGTGCCACTAACCCTTATTTTGTAAGTAGATATATATTAGGTTAGATGTATGCTAGCTTTCTATTTTTTAGATTATTTCACGTAAGCTAGGCGCTTGTACCCCAATCCCACTTATTTATTTGTATCCACTAGGATAGTTTATTTGATTTGATTGTACTAATTTTATTTCCTGAATTTATTTATTGCTTTCTGAATTTATTCACGGCTTTCTGTATTAGCATATAGCATATAACTAGGTAGCACATGGAATGGGGAATTAATTAACAAAAAGCACAAATCTCGTATAGTTAAATGTTATTTACAAATAAAGCAGAAATAAGTAGTTCGTTCAGACCAGAATCTGCATCTTAAAAGTATAGGAATCCCTGTTGGGCTTGGCTATACCACAATTTCATGGTAAGAGCTGAGTCGGGTGGCTACTCCTATCAACCTTTAAGGAGTGAGGAATCAGTTTCATTTGTTCCTCCTTATTTTGCCTTTTCTTTAAAACTATTAAACCCATTTTCATAAAATCAAAACCCAATCTCCATATTTTGAAAAACCCTCCATCCCAGGTTCGTAGCCCATCTCAAGGATCACCCGCTCTCACCAGGTTTGATAAAGACAGGTTTGATAGGAGCAGGTTTAATAGTGCAGCCTTTGCACAAGGTTTATGTTAAGGGATATGTCGGCATTTATATGCCTATGAAAAACAAAGTAGGAATCTACCAAAATGGTAATGTTTGGACATAGACGCTTTAAACATAATTTATGTCATATGAATAAAAGTGGCTGCATAAAAAGAGTTAATCATGTTTGTATGTCGCACATTTTGCTTATGTAATGAGGCATAATAAATCCTAGACATCAAGCAAACATTTAGCACTACCATGCATAAAGATACACACCCTTCCAACCTTATGTCTCCTCAATTGGTTGATACAAAAACTACCCTAGATGTTGGGTCTCTTTATTGTCATCTGGGGATAACAAAGGCATCTCTCGAAAATGTAACTTAAGCAAGTTTTGGTTAGCCAATGGAAAATTACTAAGGCTTTTTATATGAATTCAGGTTACGCCAAGGGTTAAAATCAAGGCTCCCATAGTAAGATATACTCCTCACTTCTTCCCACTCAAGGGTTCAAACAAAGAGATCCGTACTAGGTTATGAGTGACACACTATATCCATGGCCTTTAGAGCTTTCAGTCTTTCAGCCACACTTCAATAGATATTGGGGTGAATAAAGGAATTTCGGGAATGTGTGTGCATAAGTGCTCATGATATGACGCAAACAAAAAGTGCAAATTGGTATAGTTAAGTTATTTCACATAAAGCATTTTCAGTGTTTGTCTTTTGGTTTTATAAAATCATCCCCTGCAAAGTCTCCACTGTGAGCAAGTGATCCTCAAAACAGGCCGTAGGGTCTAGCCAGAGGCTTTTTTTACACATATATGCATCAGGTTTTGATTTTATGAAAAAGATTTAGAAGTTTTTAGAAAAAGGGTTTGGAAAAGGAGAAACAAAAAAGAATGAATGAAACCAATTCCTCACACCTTAAAGGTTGACAAGAGTAGCCACCCAGATAAGCTCTTACCGGGAAATTATGGTATAGCCAAGCCCGACATGGATTCCTATACCTTTAAGATAAGGATTTTGGTCTGGACAAACTACTTATTTTTGCTTTATTTTGAAATAACTTTTAAGCATACCAAATATGTGCCTTTCGTTATTTAAATTCCTATTCTGTATTCAACCCTAATTATATTTTCTATATGCCAATACAGAAAGCCATAAATAAATACAGAAAGCGATAAATAATTCGGGAAATAAAATAATTACAACTAGATCAAATAAACTACCCTAGGGATACAATTGATAAAAAGGGATTGGGATACAAATGCCTAATTCACATGAGTTCTAATATTTACAGTCGCCTAAATACACGAAATAAGCTAAAAATAGAAAGCTAACTGTTGGGATTCGTCATTGGAAAAATAACATGGCGCAGCAGAAAATACACCTTTTAAAATTTCCTAGAATCCACCTATCGTGTCCAATTACCATTGATTAGAATAAAATCAAATAAGAATCAAGAGAGATTAACTCATCGGATTCGTCTCCTCTAGAGACTACTGCAGAATCGTTTCTTGAAACTGCGATCTCCAAAGTCCGGTGCACGACCAATTATTGAGCGGGAACCGGTGCTAGCCGAAGACGCGAAGGAATGGAGGTTTAATGCTGGGATTTTAGGCTGTTTTGGGGCTGCTATTGGTGGCTGAAATTTCCAGCAATTAATTAGAGTTGAATTAGGTTTTTATTCCTTAAGTGTGCCCTTTTATAGACACCTTGTCTAATTGGGTTCTAATTAGGTTAATTAAACCCAAGCCCACTAGGATTATAATTAAATAAATAAACTTTAATTAAAAAGTATATACTATGTAATTTAATTCCATTTGGCTAAATTTAATTACCCCTAAATAAAATTAAATCACACTTAAGTAAATACAACACATGTATTTAATTTTCCTACTTAGGAAAATTATTTAATTAATTGTTTCCTTTATGTAATTCAATTAATTAAATAAATTAATTAATTGCATTACGTAAACTTATTAATTAAATTAAATTCAACCCAATGTTAATTAATTACCTTGACACCGAATGTCAACTAATTAATTAACGCATTCCTTCCAATGTACATTACATGTACAATTTCTATAAGTTCCGGCTCAGTTGATCTATGTGCACGATCCTATGGGTCTGTCTTTATGTTGGAAGTAGGCCCAAGGCCCACAGACTGTAAGTGGGTTCTAGCAAACCATTACAGCCCCCAATTAAGACAGAGATGCAGCAGTCTTTAGAAGACACTCACCCGGTAGTAATCTCATAGTGTCCTTTTCCTAACGATATCGATATGAATAAACAAGAGGCATGGTGTCCATCATCCTCTTCTGTTGTTTATTATATTTCTTGATCTTGAGTTGACTGATTAATCAAATAAGCAACCAACTTATTTGGGTATGGCCATACACTTATCAGTCCCACTCATCAAGTGGCCAATGATATCATCTCGGTGTTACCCGAGTGGCAATTCCATCACTTCATCATCAATTTCAACATGTTCACCGGTCCACCCAATCATACCCGTATTTAGCATCGTTTTACAGACCTATTAGGCGTATGTCAAAGTGAACCGGATTCCATATTGATATTATAATGAAATCTGGTCTGAGGACAAAAGAGACCTACTCAAGAAAGACCTATGACGCGACAACCATGTGACTTTCTTGTGCGGATCGATCCAGTCCCATGTCAACGACATGTACTTATATTCATGACTGACTATACAAGCACTATGGCTAGTTAAGAACTGCCATACAGTCATCGAATACACAAGTCTATGGTTCTATTCGTTCCCACGATTAGAACAGACCTGGGATTGGTTTTATGATTATCAATCAATGGATACTCTACTCATATTATAGCACAAGATATAAATGAAATAGATTAATTACCTTTATTAATGTGACACAAATAATGTATTCATACATGGCTCTTAATGTATAATACAAAATACAAGAATCCAATGCCCTAAGAACTAGGGCACACCAACAATCTCCCACTTGCACTAGTTCCAAGTAGGCATTGCCCTAATTCCTATATATCTGGTATGACCATCGTGCTGTGTCTGCAGCAGCGCTTTGGTCAATGGATCAGCGACATTATTCTTGGTGTCAACCCTCTGCAATGATATGTCACCTCTGTTCACGATCTCCCGAATGAGGTGAAACTTTCTGAGCACATGTTTGGATCTCTTGTGTGATCGGGGCTCCTTAGCTTGTGCGATGGCCCCGTTGTTGTCACAAAAAACATCAACTCGGACTAGGATAGTAAGTACTACTCCCAACTCGGTTATGAATTTCTTGATCCAAATGGCTTCCTTTGCAGCTTCACACGTAGCTATGTCCTCAGCTTCCCTTTTGCACCATGAACACCTTGTTCTCAGCAGGGTCGTAGAAGTAATACCCTTTGGTTTCCCTAGGGTAGCTCACAAACAGGCATTAGTCGGTTTTGGGTGCTAGTTTTGCTCACAGTCAATTTCTTGACTTGTGCATAACAACCCCAAATCCGTAAGAAAGACACATTAGGCACCCTGCCCGTCCATATTCCAAATGGGGTCTTTTCCAAAGCCTTAGTCGGAGTATAATAGAAAATGAGAGCCATTGTCTCAAGAGCGTATCCTTTACAACTTATAGGGAGAGAGGCATGACTCATCGTTTGAGCGGACCATGTCCAACAGGGTCCTATTCCTCCGTTCGGACACCCCATTCCATTGTGGTGTTCCTGGAGGAGTGAGCTGTGGAACTATTCCATGCTCTCTCAAAATGAGTCAAACTATAGGCTTATATTCTCACCACCTCGGTCCAACCGAAAGGCTTTGATATTTCTGCCTAGTTAGTTCTGTACTTCGTTCCTCAATCCCTCGAACCTATCAAGGGTCTCAGACTTATATTTCATTACATAGGCATAGCCATTTCTGATGAAATCATCTGTGAAGGATACGAAGTATAGATGTTCACCCTTAATTGCTATGCTTGTTGGTCCATATACATCTCAATGCATTAGGTCCAATAAGCTAGCGACCCTTTTAGCCTCCTTGCTAAAAGGTTCTTTAGTCATTTAACCTTACAAACAAGACTCGCATATATCAAGTGACTCCATGTCAAATGATCCTAGGATTCAAGCTATGTGAAGCCTAGCTATGCGCTTCTTGTTTATGTGGCCTAAATGACAATGCCAAAGGTAAACCGGATTAAGTTCGTTAGGCTTAACCCTTTCAGTATATATAGTATAGACATGATTAGTTTCATTTAGATCCAGGATATAAAAGACATTATTTAACAGAGCTACTCCATAAAATAATTCTTTTCTAGATAAACCCTTTTTACTATTATCAATAGTAAATGTACATCCAGAAATATCCAAAACTGAAACAGAAATAATATTCCTGTACATAACAGGTACAAAATAACATAGTTTCAGTAATAAAACTAATCTACTAGGCATCATAAGCTGGTCCCGCTGATCTCTATGGCAGCAACCCTTGCTCCATTTCTGACCCGCAAGTCCACTTGTCCCGATCCCAGTGATCTCCTGTTCTTAAGTCCCTGCACATTACAACAAATGTGAGAACCACATCTAGTATCCAATACATAAGATGTTGAAACAGAGGTTAATGTCTATGACATTTATACCTGATGAAGACATGCCCTGCGTCTTCCTTTTCTCTCCCAAAAGCTTGGGACACGATCTTTTCCAATGTCCAGCCTGCTTACAACCGAAGCAGACATCCTTGAAACGGGCCTTGGGTTGGGCTTTCGCCTTTTTAGCCTTGGCTTCCTTAGCCTTGGCCTTGGCCTTTGCCTTGCCTTTAGCAAAAGGAGGTTTCCCCTTGTTAACCTCAAGTACCGGCGGAGTCTTTTTGATCGACAGTTCAGCGAGCTGAAGCATCCAATGCAGCTCACTAACAGTACGGTCCATCCCTTGCTTGTAAAAGTTTAGGATGAATTGATCATAAGAATCCGGTAAAGAATCCAGGATCGTGCTAACCGCCAGCCCCCGTGAGATAGGCATTCCGAGACGGGCTAAATTATCCAGATAGCCCTTCATCTTGAGCACGTGTGCACTCACAGATGTTCCGGCTCCCATCTTACAGCTGCGGAATGCCTTGTGGATTAGGTACCTTTCCTGATAAGCTTGCTCATAAAACATCTCGTTAAGAGTTGTCATTATAGCAAAGGCCTGATGATCCAGGAACTGCTTTTGCAATTCAGGAACCATACTAGCCAACATCAGGCATGTCACATCCTGGTTATCTTTTACATGTGCCAAGTATTCCTCCAGCTGGGCAGCCGGTGGATTACTTCCCGTTGGCACAGCCGGTATAGGCTTTTCGAGCACATACTCTTTAGACTCTTGTCTTAGAACTTTCCTTAAGTTCATAGACCAGTCCCAAAAGTTAGGGCCAGAAAGCTTGTGCCATTCCAAGAAAGATCGCAGTGATAAAGTATCATTCGTAGCCATTGGTTTCTACACAGAAAAATTACGAGTGTAAATAAAGGACTTAACATTTTCTTCCCATATTATAATTAATAATGAATCGTGTTATTAATTAACTCGAGTTGTTGGGCTCATAGGCCGAGATCCATATTATATCAGGATATAGCCAGACGAGGGCCTGGAACAACTATATCCCAATTTTTTAGGTAGGAACGCCGTCCAATCCCAACCTAGGGACTCTCGGTTTGATGGGTCTGTTGGCACTTACCCATCTGTGCTTAGGGCCAGGAACATCCTACTACCCACGCTAAGTCAAAACCTCCATCCAAGTGTTAGAGTAACCAATACTCCAACCCAATACAAAATGACGATACTCCAGTGCATCCAACGAGGGTTGGTCTACAGCTGGCCTATCCCCACTTCGAGTAGGTTATGAATGAGGGAAGTACTTTTAAGAGACTTAGTAATTACCTTTTGGTTATTAGATTCAATTAATAACGGCTTAGATGCATAGGCGGGTGAAATAGGGTTTGTACATACATTCTCACATGTAAATAAATAAAGCATAATTAAATAAAATGAAATGCTATGGGCCAAAAATTACATCCTAATATAATTCTAGTAAACCTATACTAGAACGACATCAGGTGGGCCGCATCCACATCCTTCTAGCACGCCAATCCAATCGGCTTCTTCTTTACATAATTTCATAATAAACAAATAAAATAAAATTACATAAAAAGAAAAACGGCGCGCAGGCCGTATTTACCAAAAGAATATTACAACCCAAATAAATAAGGCCCAAAACATCCATTCATGCATTAATCATACATCCATGTAAACCAATACATACAATTTATAAACATGTTAAATGCATGAATTAATCCCATTTCAAATATGTCCATAGCCATTATTTTGAAATCGCCAAATTTTGGCCGATCATGGTTCTAAACCCGTGCGGGCTTTGGGCCTCCAACCCAGGCAAAATTGCTCCCAATCCAATTGGGAAACCATGAATTCCAAAATTAGCCGTCCGGGTAATCTTGCCAAGAAAACCCGAACCAATTTCAATTAACCGTATTTATTTCCAAAATAAATATCGCATGAACGAAAAATAAATTCCATTCATAAAACACGCGCATAAAAATTACCAAAATTTAAACATGCAAAATTTTAAAACCAATTAAAATTTTAAAACCCGGCCCGACCCAAAAAAAAAATCCCGCAAAATCCAAATTCGGGCCCGGCCCGCCGCGCGGGGCAGCTGCGGCGCTGCTGCCCAGCAGCAGCCCCGCTGCTGGCGTGCAGCAGCCAGCACCAGCTGCTGGAGAGGCAGCAGCCAGCAGCAGCGGCTGCTGCCCCCGTTTCGACCCGAAACGGTCCGTGATTTTTTTTTCGCATAAAACAAGCAACATGAAATTAAATCACCAAGAAATAAAATCAAGCATAGGAAATTAAATCTAGCATAAAACCTATATGCAAAATAAAATTTCCATAACAAATATCACAAATAGAAAATAAAACCAAGCATAAACCAATATGCAACAAAATTTTCCATTTGCAAAATTCAACGGGCAAAATCACAAACCCGAAACCAAAAGAATCCCGTCCACAAAAATCTCCAATTTTAAAACACGGGATCCGCCAAGTTAAAGATTTCCACGGATCAAAATCCTGCTCTGATACCACTGTTGGGATTCGTCACGGGAAACCGACCGATAAAAGCGGAAATACACGTCGATTTCCTCGAATCCGGCCCAGGAGCTTAAGATGTGGAAATCAAAAACTTAAAGCATAAAAGGAGAGTTTCAAAAACTTACCACAAAGTCTCTCTAAGAGACGGATGCGGACTGCAGAAATCAAGTGTAGATTTCCTCCACCGATGCGTACACGAACGGCTCTCGGACCGAAACCCGTGCTAGCGACTCGGATGACAAGAAGAGAGGGAGAGAGGGCTGCTCACAATAGGAATAGATGGCTGTAATTTTTTTTTCCAAAGAAAAATACCATCACCTTAAGTTAGGGCTCTCAATTTCTTTCCAAAAGAAATCAATCCCTAAAATAGGCACCAATTTCTTTTCCTTAAGAAATTCATTCCTAAAGTGGGCAAAACATTTTGTTCTTATGAAAAGAAAAGGACGGCAGAAAAAACATGAGAATAGCTGCTGATTTTTTCCTTATGTATCAACCTTCTTACCAAGAAAAAAATCTTCAATGCCACTTAGCATGCAAAGTCCAACTTGGCAACTAACTAGGTCAAACCATGACTCACTCCATCACCATTGGACAAACATAAAGACTCATCATTTCTTCATTAAATGAAAAACATGACTCACCATCTTATTTTTGTCCAAGAATGAGTCACCATTCTCATCCATTCACCACCCATGAATTTCGGCCAACTCAATAAGTGTGGGCTTAACATTTCAAGCCTTTGTTGCCCATTTAATTCTATGGTTTTAAATTAATTGCAAATAGAATTTTAATTCAACATGTGTGTAAATATACAATACCACATAATGTATAATACATACATTTAAATTAAAATTAATTTGACCTATTAATTTTAACCAAGGAATTAAATTGGACACACATATTACATGTAAACCTATACATGTAAATAATATTTCCACCTAGGAAATAATCTCATAAATTAATTCATTGAATTAATTAAGAGAATGCCAAAATAAATATTTAATTATATTAGTTTGATCAATCTAATTGATCCATATAATATAATTAAAGTATCTCTCTCTCTTCCAACGTGTATACTCCAAGTACACACTTAATCCGACTAGTTAAAGTCCAGACGTTCAATGTGTACGATCCAATGGGCCCGTCTTTATGTTGGCAGTGGGCCAAGGCCCACAGACTGCAGGCGGGCTCTAGCAAGCCACCGCAGCCCCCAATTAAGACGGAGTAAGCAGTCAAACTGAAAACGTAACCCTGTAGTTTGAACTTGTAAATCCCATGTCGCTGATATCAGTGTCCAACACAGAGGCATGGAAGTATCACCCTCTTTGTGTCTGGACCTTTACTTGATACCGAATGAACCGATGCTCACAAACAAGATACAATCTTGTTTGGGTACGGCCGCACACTTATCAGTAACATTCTTCAAGAGGCCGATGATATCGTCTCAGTGAATCACTGAGTGATATTCCCTTCTGCATATCCATAGTGCTGCCATGCTCACTGACACACCCGAACGTACCCGTACTTGGCACCCTTTTACAAGCCCGTTGGGCGTACACCAAAGTGTGCCACTTCACATGCAACACCATCATATGGTCCGGTCGAAGGACTTATACAAGTACTACGCGAGAATCATTTGTGATACTATACCATGTAGATTCCCGTTAAGTGGATCAATCCAGTACCATGCCCTTTTTGCATGTACCCAGTAACCTGGTTGACATTCCATGTTCTATGACTAGTAAGACACCGCCATACAACCAGGCTAATGATAGTCTTTAGTTCCATTCATTCCCATGATTGGAACAGACTACGGATAACTTTATGGCCATATCGTTTTCTATATCCACGGTCTTACTGCCAAGTGCCTCACACTTGACAACATGGATATGGATATGTCCATTGGATACTCTATTTAAAATATAGCACAAGACATATAATAAAAAGATTAATGCCTTTATTTCCTTGACACAAATTGCATAATACATAAAGATTACATTAATGTACAAATGTATTATACAAACACAAGGACCAATGCCTCGGGACTAGGGCATTTCCAACATAGTTTCCTTAGGGTAACCCACAAACTGGCACTTGACAGATTTGGACTCGAGTTTGCCACTTGTCAATTTGTTAACATGTGCATCACAGCCCCAAATCTTCAAGAAGGAAATACTGGGCTTTCGGCCTTTCCATAGTTCATATGGTGTTCCCTCAACTGCCTTGCTTAGTGTATTATTAAGAATTTAAGCAGCTTTCTCTAAAGCATATCCCCAAAAGGAGACAAGGAGTGTAGCATGACACATCATCGAGCGGACCATTCCTCCTTTCTGACACTCTATTCCACTGGGGTGTACCAGGAGGAGTGAGTTGGGATATAATCCCACACTCTCTCAAAAACGAGTCAAACTCTTGGCTCAAATATTCACCCCCTCCGTCAGACCGAAGTGCTTTTACTTTCTTGCCAAGTTGATTTTCTACTTCATTCTTAAAGTCCTTGAACCTTTGGAGAGTCTCAGACTTATGCTTCATCAGATACATGTAACCGTATTACTGAAGTCATCCGTGAAGGTGACGAAGTACAGAAAACCAGATCTAGCACTAGTGCTCATTGGGCCACATACATCGGAATGTATTAGCTCTAGTAGCTCTGAGGCCCTTTCAGCAGTCTTGCTAAAAGGCGCCTTTGTCATCTTGCCTCTCAAACAAGATTTGCATGTGTCATAAGGCTGGATGTCAAATGACCCTAGCACTCCACTAGAGTGAAGCCTAGCTATGCGCTTCTCATTTATATGGCCAAGTCGACAATGCCAGATGTAAGCAGGATTAATTTCATTTTGTTTAATCCTTTTAGTATTTATGTTATAGATTGAACTTTCACGTTTTAGATCAAGGATATATAAGCCATTTTCAAGAAATGTTGTTCCATAAATAATATTGCCACATTGCATAGAAATTCTACCATGTCCAATATTAAATACAAAACCAGAAATATCCAACAAAGAAACGGAAATAATATTCTTGCGCATCGCAGAAACAAAATAACAGTTTCTTAGTTCTAAAACAAGTCCACTAGGCATCTCCAAGAAATAATCTCCAATCTCCATGGCCTGAACCCGAGCACCATTTCCGACTCGAAGATCTACTTCTCCAAATCCTAATAATCTCCTATTTCTTAGACCCTGCACATTTGAACAAATGTGAGATCAACATCCAGTGTCCAAGACCCAAGATGTAAAAATAGCCAGATTAATCTCAACAACATAAATACCTGAAGCAGCAGTTTTGCCCTTCAGTTGGTCCCTTAGCTTTGGACATGAGCTCTTCCAATGCCCCTTCTCATGACACTCATGGCAAACATCGTCAGGAGAAGCAACCCTTGCTTTAGGTTGGGCCACCACCTTTTTGCCCTTAGCCTTAGCCTTGGCCTTAGATTTGGCCTTTCCCTTAGTAATGGGCATATTACCCTTGTTCACCAGCAATACTTCAGGAGTCTTCTTAAGAAACTGCTCAGCAAGCTTGAGCATGCCATGCAGCTCAACAACAGATTTATCCAACCCTTGCATATGGTAATTCATAATAAACTGGTTGTAAGTCTCAGGAAGTGACCCGAGAATAATGTCTGTTGCCAAGTCCTGCGGAACTAGCGAGCCGAGGCGGGCAAGTGTATCCATATACCCCTTCAACTTTAGCACATTAGTGCTAACAGAAGTCCCAGCTGCCATCACAGATGTGCAAAGTGCCTTAGTTGTTAGGTAACGTTCCTGACGAGCCTGATCTTGGAACATCTTTTTAAGCTGATCCATCATCTCATAAGCATGCTCATCCATGAACTGCTTCTAAAGATCAGAAGCCATGGTACCCAGCATGAGGCATGAGACATCTCGGTCATCCCTCACTTGCCGGTCATACTGCTCCACCATAGCTGTGGTGATGCCTCGACTTGTGGGAGGGCCAGCTGGTAAAGGAGCATTCAGTACATACTCCTTAGACTCTTGTCTAAGAACTATTTATAAGTTCCTAGCCCAGTCCAGGAAGTTAGTTCCTGAAAGCTTCTCCTTCTCCAAGAGTGACCTAAGTGAGAGTGAGTTGTTGTTTGTTGCAGCCATTTAAATTGCTTTACTGAAATGGGATTATCTACATGGAAGAAATCATTGCTTGAGTTAGAAATCAAGGACTTTTAAGCCAATTCAAATTAATAATTCGATTTTAATTTGTTTGTTGGTGTTGTTAATTGGCTGACATGACCAAGATCCACAACTTATCAATGACTGGCCGAACTAGGGCTCGCTAACCAACCATTGATTCGTTTGGTAGGACAACCTATCCAATCCTTCCATGAAGGACTCTTGGTTTCATGGGCTTATTGACACTTTACCCATCTGTGCTTAGGGCCAGCTCTGAGCTAATGCTACCCATGTTGAGTCAAACCACCATTCACATGTTAACCATACCAAGTATCTTAACCCTCGACGGCCCACCGAATACTACAATATGCCCAGCTAGGGCATGGCGCACATTGCAGCATCAATGGGAGGAAGAGGTGTGAATGTGGGAAGCACTTTTAAGCCATTCAATATTTTAATTTCCAGATTATAATTAAGTGATACAGCTTAGCATGCATAAACGCGGGTAATAATTTGGTGATCCATACATCCATATTATATGACAAATGCAATAGCATACTTAATTTAAAATAAATGAGATCCTATGGGCCTTTAATTACAACCTAATGAAAAACTAGATGTCCTATCTAATTCTTCATGAGCCGGACTGCAATCCTTCTTGGGCTCCCACCATGGGCTTTCTCCATCTGGGCCTTCCTCCATACTTGATGCAATTACAATAATTTTGTAAAATAAAATCTATTCTAAAATTACATCAAAATAAAAAAATGGCACGCAGGCCATATTTCCCAAAATTAAATTACAACCGATAATAATTTAGGGCCCATAGAACTCCACATAACATTTCAAACAAAGTACCTGTCGGGCACATACATACCAATATGATGCATGATCATGGCATTTCAAATTATAAACATAAATGTTAAGCCGAGTTACTTAGGGTGAAATCGCCAATTTTAACAAATGTGACTAAGGCCCATAAAGGCCCAATGGATAACATCCATAAATGCAAAATTAACAATTTTGCTCCCACTTGAATTTAGGTTGTCACAAATTTAAAATTTAGCTCTCCCAATTTTAACCGGTGTCACGGTTTATTGGGCCAATTTCACAAAGTTCATATTCAATTTAATATGCAAACAAGTAAATTGAATATGCATGCCAACAAAATAAAATAATTTAAATACAAATTAATTAAAAAAAATTAATTTAATTTGTATTTGGGTTCGGGATAAAAAAATACCCGCAAAATCCAAAACCGAATCCAAAACCCGCGCACGGCGCTGCTGTCCCGACGGGGCAGCAGCGCCGCTCCGCGGCAGCATGCCGCTGCAGCAGCCTGCTGCTGCAGCAGCCTGCTGCAGGTTCACCCAAAATCCTTTTATTTTTTATTTTTTTTAAACTCATTAAATCATTAAAAAAAAACATCCATCAAAATATCCAAATAAAACCCAAAACAACTTTAGATGGAAACTAATTGGGAAAAAATAATCAAAAACCCCAATCCAACAATTCTAGGGTTTATCCAAAACAAAACCAATTAAGTAAAACCCTAAAATCACAAACTTGAAACCCATTCTTTCTTCAAGAACGCTTTCAAGAACCAATTCCAATCAATCTAATGGACAAAACCTAGGCTTTGATGCCACTGTTGGGATTCGTCATTGGAAAAATAACGTGGCGCAGCGGAAAATACACCTTTTAAAATTTCCTAGAATCCACCTATCGTGTCCAGTTACCATTGATTAGAATAAAATCAAATAAGAATCAAGAGAGATTAACTCACCGGATTCGTCTCCTCTAGAGACTGCTGCAGAATCGTTTCTTGAAACTGCGATCTCCAAAGTCCGGTGCACGACCAACTATTGAGAGGGAACCGGTGCTAGACGAAGACGCGAAGGAATGGAGGTTTAATGCTGGGATTTCGGCTGTTTTGGGGCTGCTATTGGTGGCTGAAATTTCCAGCAATTAATTAGAGTTGAATTAGGTTTTTATTCCTTAAGTGTGCCCTTTTATAGACACCTTGTCTAATTTGGTTCTAATTAGGTTAATTAAACCCAAGCCCACTAAGATTATAATTACATAAATAAACTTTAATTAAAAAGTATATACTATGTAATTTAATTCCATTTGGCTAAATTTAATTACTCCTAAATAAAATTAAATCACACTTAAGTAAATACAACACATGTATTTAATTTTCCTACTTAAGAAAATTATTTAATTAATTGTTTACTTTATGTAATTCAATTAATGAAATAAATTAATTAATGGCATTACGTAAACCTATTAATTAAATTAAATTCAACCCAATGTTAATTAATTACCTTGACACCGAATGTCAACTAATTAATTAACGCATTCCTTCCAATGTACATTACATGTACAATTTCTATAAGTTCCGGCTCAGTTGATCTATGTGCACGATCTTATGGGTCTGTCTTTATGTTGGCAGTAGGCCCAAGGCCCACAGACTGTAAGTGGGTTCTAGCAAACCATTACAGCCCCCAATTAAGATAGAGATGCAGCGGTTTTTAGAAGACACTCACCCGGTAATAATCTCATAGTGTACTTTGCCTAACGATATCGATATGAATAAACAAGAGGCATGGTGTCCGTCATCCTCTTCTGTTGTTTATTATATTTCTTGATCTTGAGTTGACTGATTAATTAAATAAGCAACCAACTTATTTGGGTATGGCCATACACTTATCAGTCCCACTCATCAAGTGGCCAATGATATCATCTCGGTGTTACCCGAGTGGCAATTCCACCACTTCATCATCAATATCAACATGTTCACCGGTCCACCCAATCATACCCGTATTTAGCATCCTTTTACAGACCTGTTAGGCATATGTCAAAGTGAACCAGATTCCATATTGATATTATAATGAAATCTGGTCTGAGGACAAAAGAGACCTACTTAAGAAAGACCTATGACGCGACAGCCATGTGACTTTCTTGTGCGGATCGATCCAGTCCCATGTCAACGACATGTACCTATATTCATGATTGACTATACAAGTACTATGGCTAGTTAAGAACTGCCATACAATCATCGAATATACAAGTCTGTGGTTCTATTCGTTCCCACGATTAGAACAGACCTGGGATTGGTTTTATGATTATCAATCAATGGATACTTTACTTATATTATAGCACAAGATATAAATGAAATAGATTAATTACCTTTATTACTGTGACACAAATAATGTATTCATACATGGATCTTAATGTATAATACAAAATACAAGAATCCAATGCCCTAAGAACTAGGGCACACCAACACTAACATGCATCTAACCTTACATACATCTACCTATAAAACAGAGGTTAGCAGTACAGATAAAATATATAGACTTTAGAATAAAATAAGACAAAATGGGATAATAAGATAGCTTGGGATCATACATTTAGGGGATAATCGGGAAAACCCGGTAGGTTTACCCGATTAGACCTGGAAAACGGTTTTATAAACTCCCTGTATTTTGGTTTAAAAAAAAATTTGGACAAAATTTTTTTACCAATTTTTTTAATATTAAGCATGCCAAATGCGGTCAGATATCTAGGAATCTACTGAAAATTCCTTTTGTTTTGGTCCTAAAAATTCTTTGAAATTAAACTAAGTCATAAAACATTTAAACACTCAAAAATCAATTTTGCAATAATAAGTAATGCATAAATGAATAAATTGAAAACTGAGTAAATTCTAAAAAAGTAAGAAGAGCCATACGGCTCAACAAGTCAAAGATAGTCCACTTGGCCTAATATGGGAGGAAAATATGCCAACACTGATCCTATGAAAGATTGGATCGTACGACTCAACTTATATGAACAAAGCCGTACGGCTTTATTTTTCTAGAAAATAAGGCCGAACAACCTATCTTTGACAAAAAGATAGATTTTTTATTTTGAATTTTAACACACAGAAATTCATTTTTGGTGTTTCTCCTTTCAATTTTGAGATCCTTTGGGGGTTTACCTATTGGTTAGACTCAAAAATCATAGATTTTCACCCCGGATTTCACAAAACCAAAGATCCTTGAAACTGAGGGATTTAAATCTGCAGAGCTCATAAGCCATGATAAGTCGTACAACCTAATTTCTAAACTTACAGAAATTGAATTTTGAGTATTAACCTAGAAAAACACAGCATAAGGATATCAATCAATATAGAAATGAAAAGAAGGGATTTTATGGCCTCTCAGAAGTTACCTTTGAAGCATTTGTTTAGGATTCGATTGTGTACTTGAATTTGATCCTTAAAGCCGAAATGGATTCTAACTCATCGATTCTAAGCTGAAATTTGTCAAGAAACCTAATAACAGCTACAACATGCCTTGATTCACAGTTGTCTGTGTATAGGAGTGAGTTTCGGGTGTTGAATCTTTAAGAATGGTGAGTTAAGGTTTTTGGGCTTAAAGAAGGTGATGAAGATGAAGGTCTTTTAGGTTCAAGATTTTTCTTCTACGTTGAAGGTTAGGGAGAGCTTAGTGTTTAAGTTTTTCTTTATAATTAGTTTTTCTTTTCCTTAATGATGCTTGGTTGTTCTGTAATCTGTGAAAAAGGCTTTTATATCTCTATCTGTGTGCAAGTGGGCTTCTGTTTCTACTTTTTGCTTTTAGAGATAGACCGCACAGCTTAACTTTTCCAAAATTAGGCCGCACGGCCCTACAATTGAGCCATACGGCTTAACTCTCAGGTGCAACTGTTTCCATGTTAAGCAACTCTCTTTGATAGCTGAACCCTTCTTAATAGGGCCTAACTCACATCCACTTAGTCTGTACGGCCTAAATTGTGAAATTAGATAGTTTTCGACCCACTTCGACATAAGTTAGAATCCAAACCTTACTTCTTGGGCTAGTGTCTCTCAAAAGCTCAAGACAAAGGATAACTAATACGGCTTCATCATGGAGGTTGGAAAAAATCCATGCTCATACACACACCTATATATATAATATTATTTTTATATTTTTATTTCAGATTATCCTCAACGTCATTAATTTTTTTCCCCATTTTTTAATGAATCAAACTTATTCATTAGGATCTGAACACAAAATAGATACATTATTAGGGGAAAGATTTGTTGTTGCTTGTATATAGCAGTAGATTTATAAAGAGAAGATCGACCATCATGTGTTGATTTAAATCTTGATAGGATGAGAGGCTTAATCCTGAGATTAACCTTAAGCTGATATATGGTTAACCTTGGATGATCATAGCTTTAATGTAACGGTATGCGATCCTTAATGAGATACGTGTTGCAATGAGAGAATGTGTTCTTCACACAAACACTCTGATGCTAAAGTCAAATGACGGAGTAATAGCTCTGAAATCCCAGAAGATCCAATCCCTTTATCATTGAATGAAAAGGTACTTATCGCCAAGGTGGGAAGTTACCTTAAGAAAAGTCACATTCCACATTAACTTCATAACTGTCAATGATATGGCTGACTAGTGGGATATTTGATAACTGCTCTTATAATAATAACATATATTATAATTGTTCCTAAGCTCATATTAGGGTTGACCCTAAGCTTATACTACAGTTATATCAATTGTTCCCCACTTCTATTTTTGGGTTTACCCCAAGAGGTAGAAGTCAAGTCACTAATATCAATTCTTCACAAGTTGCAGATAAAACAAAAATAGATAAATAAATTATTTAATGGGCATAAAAGTGAAAAATAACAAAAATATATGTAAATCTTAAAAGAGAGTATTAGAAAAATATGACAAAGAGTTTAATTGAATTTAACCAAAGAGTTAAAGGCTCGAAGAGTAATTTCACCGTCAATTTTCCAAATCCTTTTGGATTTCACGGGTGAAAACTTGCAATTTTAACTGAAAGCCAAATTCAACTTTTAATGGGATAATCACACCTAATTAACCTAGTTAAAGATGGACTCTTGCCCTATGCTATTTAAAGACTTGTTCTTCTACCTCAACCTGACGCCTTCTTCAATCTTAAGAAACTTATGATTCCAAATAGAAGATTGCCGAATAAAAATCTCCAAGTCTTGCCATAATTTTTGCTGTCAACTTTCTTCGTATTGTTGCTATGGGTAATAGCACCAGTAGTCAATTTTCAATGTTGGTACTTGCGGTAACCAATTACTATCATAAAGAGTGTACAAACTAATATTACAATCACATTAATCCATACATGCCATGTACGTCATTATATTTGAGATTTTGAAATTGAATGATGAACTTAAAACCAAAAAGAAAAAGGAAAAGTAGGATTGATATAGGATGAACAATATTATATGTGATATGAATACATATTTGTATAATACAGGGCATAAGATATGCATGTAGGACTTGATTCTGTAGACGATTAATGCCATATAATGTCTAACTCTTTTTTTCTTTCTTTTTTTTCTTAATAAATAATATCAGAAGATGGACAAACTTTATACATGTATATGATTTATTTATTTTTTATTATTATTTTAAATAATAGCTAAGTATTTGACCTTGATATAAGGAAGTATGAGGAATTAATAATGCAAATACTTTTACGATATCTATGCTGATACCTCACTAGCATGTAAATAATCTAAAAATGTTTAATTCTCACAAAAATGAAAAAAAGGTGTGTAATAAGTATCCCTCTCAATTTGTGTCTCCAAGGAAAAAGCAGATAACTTCATGGAAGTGCTTGCGAGATAGGCATGACAACAACATGCTTATTGCATTATTAAAACGCAAATCACATCCTAAGGTCCCTGAATTTTTATGGAATTTGTAATTGGTCCCCTGATCAATTTTTTCAACACATTGAGTACATGATCTTTTTATAGTATTAGCCCTAAACTCGACATTTTTTTCTCTTGTGAGCTACAGTATCTGTTCACAAACACGTGACATAATTTTTGAGAAAAATAGAAGACACTAGAGTTGATTAGAGATATCAAAATCATACTTCCTATGCAGTTTTATGATAGTTACAAATATAAATTATACCTCCGATTTAATCTCACGTGTCTGCGAAAATTGTGTCATATACCAGTGAATGGATACTATAGCCCACGGGAGAAAAAAGTGTCAAGTTTGGGGCTAATATTATCAAAACAAAAAGATCATGTACCCAATGTGTCGAAAAAATTGATCAAAGAGCTAATTGTAAATTCCATAAAAGTTCAAGGGCCTCAGGATATGTTTTGCCTTATTAAAAATAACATAGATTCGACTGTATTTTAGATATGTTCTGTTTTATAATTATTATATAATATTGATATATATAATCTATAACCATATGAGATTTTGACATATTTTAAATAAAGATTGTTATTAATCATAACCTATCTTGTACTCATATATGAGGCGCAATAACCCTTATATATATATATATATATATATATATATATATATATATATATATATATATATATATATATATATATATATGGTTTTCAGACCCGGACCGGTCATCGAACCGGTGAAAGGATGGATTCATAGATTTTGGATTAAACCGGAATAAACCGGATTTAATAAATATATTAAAATATTAAAATATTTTTATTTTTATATTTATAATTTATGAAAATTTGAATATTTTTATTATAATTCTTTAAGTTTAAGCATTTCAAACACAATATAATAATTAAAAAAACTCAATTTATGAAATATAGTTTTTATAGTTACAATTAAATGTCAATTTAATTTAAAATAATTTAAAAATACAAACTATATTTTATTTTAATTAAAAACACCTCAAAATAATAACTTAAATTTTATATTTAAATAATTTTTTTTAAAAAACAGTCTGGTTGAACCGAAAAACGGGTTCAGTTCACGGTTTTCCGGTTCGAACGGCCGGTGACCAAAGTGAAAACCGGATAGAAACCGACCGGTCTGATCTCCGGTTCCGGTTGAACCCGGTCCGACCGGCCGGTTCGGTATAATTTGTATCTTTTTCTTTTTTCTTCTTTTCTTCTGACTTTAATTTATTGTTGTTGTATTGCACCCGAAGACATTCATCATGGTTCAAACTAAGCAAACAATGAGTCCTGTCAATAAGGTCTTTGGGCCTCATTCTAAATATGTGATTGCTACATGTTCCCCAACTTGGCTAAAGGAGAACGATATCAAAACTTTTCTAGATGACTTATCTCCATCACTTCATCTGAAAGTTTCTTTTCCTCCAGATCGAAAGACTTCTTTTGCATTTGTTTCACCTAACTCATTTGATGTGCACGAATTTTACTGGAGATTGGAGTTAGATTTCCACTACCACCCTTCATGATGCCCTTTTTTTAAGGTTAACAAGTTACTCCATCACAACTCCAACCTACAGGGTGGAGGTCTTTCATCGGCTTCTATATTCTCTGCTCCATAAAAGGGATAACTCCATATATCAACCTTTTTCATCTGTTTTTGTGGTCAAGGCTCACCAAGATAAATCAGGGTGTTTTCTCCTTTGAAAGATAGATCTTTTTGAAGAGTTGCTTATTAATGATCTTCCTCCAATCGAAGCTTATGAAGATAGGTAGATGCTTATCTATCATCCTAATGATGTTTGGAAAGTTCCTCTTCCATGGTGTTCGAATTGGTATAGAAAGGGAATCACATGGCCGACTCGTATTAAGCTTTTGGATAAATATTCTACTGAGGTTGACGCCTTACAACATATGAAGTGCTACCTAAGTAAAATTTTAACAGCATATAATCTAACTACAATTGGTTGGAAAGTTTCCTCAACTAGTAGACTTTCCTCTATAATAAATAATATTGTTGTCAAAAATCTCAGCTCAAACTCTTCTAAAAGAAACTCTTATTATGAGCATACATTTAACCATGAAAATTCTTCTCTGAGCATATTAATCATGCAAACTATTCATCCAAGGATACATCATTCGACTATGCAAACTCTTCATCTGGCCATGTAAGCTCTTCACCTGATCATAGCTCTAATGACACAGATTCTTCATCTAAGCATCCCTTTGAAAACATAAATTCTTCATCTAATCATATAGATTCTTCATCAAAGCATGGTGAATGGTTTAAAATGATATAGTCAATCTATATTTTTATTAATCATGGATTGTTATTAATATATATATATATATATATATTGCCAATATAACTTCCACTGGAAATTTTGCTCTTGCTGCTTTCAAAGCCAGTGTGAGCACTGGTTTTCCCGACCTCTATGATGAGAATCCTATGTTACTTGTTAAGACAGACGAACGTGAGTCAGACTTGAGAATGAGTGGGATGTTGCCTGGAATGTCTCAAATGCTCCGAAATCCATACAGTCCTCGATTTGAAATCCTGATAAAGGTCCTTCGAGTGATTAGAGGGCTTAGAGGTGAGTGTGGGATTTAGGAGAATCTGTCAAGGCTCTGATTAGAGGCGCACGGCTATAGTTTCATAACTATAGCCGCATGGCTATAATTATAGAGCCACACAGCTGTAACCTTACAGCCGCGCGGCTTTATCGAGTGGATAGAATTCTTCCTAAATAACCAGCGAGTATTTGACAGGGAATTTAACTCCTTAATGTGGGGGATTCTCGGCCGTGATTTAAGGTTTTAGATCAGAGACCAATATGGGGAATAATAAGAGGAAAAGAGTCAGAAAAGAAGGGGGCAGAACATAACAGAGAAGATAACAATAGAGAGAACAAAAGGGAGAGAAGAGATCATTCTAAGAAAACTAAGGAAAAACCACTAAGAAAACTAAGAGAAAAACAAAAATCAGAAAGAAAACGGACTAGAAACAATTAGTGTGAGAGTTCCCAATCGCGTATCACTCGTTTAGGTTGTTCTTGGGTTTTGTATGGATCGATCTCGGGCACATATTCAAAGTTTTGGAGGCGTTCGTGAGGTTTTAGGCTGATTCCGACTTTCCAATCCACTTCCGGTGGTCAAACACACTGGAACATCAACAAGGTGAACTCTAAGAGCCCTTAAACCCCTATTTGGTTGTTTTGCTGTGTGTTTTTCTATGTTTTTGCAAAAATTCTGAAACTGTCTGTTTGATTACAGCCATGCAGCTCTAACAAGAGCTGAGCAGTTGTAATCCTTAGAACAGAGTCGAGCAGCAGTAACACTATAGTCGCACGGCTGTGTTCTTTAGGGCAGAAACTTGAGAAGCCCTAAATCGACTGAAAGCAGTCAGTTTTCCATGTTGTTTGTTCTGTTACGAATTATTTCGGTTCCAATCGCATCCGTTACATTTTGCATTTCGGTTTTCCTAGAATGTTGATGTGAGATTTTTGGTTTCTTTGATTTCGATTTTTGAAATCCGGGGTTGTTTGATCCAAATCGAATCCACTATCCAGCTT
This sequence comes from Euphorbia tirucalli, assembly GCA_039660915.1. Classification (NCBI taxonomy): domain Eukaryota; kingdom Viridiplantae; phylum Streptophyta; class Magnoliopsida; order Malpighiales; family Euphorbiaceae; genus Euphorbia; species Euphorbia tirucalli. The sequence continues at coordinate 52,732,936 of CM077639.1, read as the reverse complement.
TAGCAGACCCCTAAGTTCTTCAAAGTCTTTAGAAATCATTGAAAATGATTAAAACAGTTATTTTCAAAGCGAAGAAAACCAATTTTGGATTCTGGATACTACAGACATATGGCTGTAGTGCTACAGCCGTACGACTGTAGTGCTATAGCTGTACGGCTGTAGTTTTATAGTCGCGCTGCTCTAACTGAGCTGCACGGCTATAGTTCCCAAGAGGAGGCAGAATCACGGGACGACTCCCACGAACGTCATCGTGCGATGCTATTTTCAGAATCAAACTGTTTTTAATGTGTTTACTGCTTTTGGACCTTAGATGGATGTTTGGAATTAAGAACCCTCACGAATGGAACCCCGAGTTCCAGGATATCCGACTCACCAAGGTGATGTAATTTGCATGCAATCGAGCCAAACTGTTTTCAAAAATGTTTTCAAGTACAAAAACCTATAAGGCGTTTCTAAAATGGTTTTCCAGGTCTATTTGAGTAAGTCGCCCGGACTTCTCGATTACCCCCTAAATGCATGCTCCCACTTCCTGATGTTCCCCATTCTGTCCTGTATGAGTCCTACATGTGTTTGGGATATAATTGTGCTAACCTATTGGTTTTGCAGCTTTTTAGTTTTTTTTATTTTATTTTATTTTGGATGTATTTGATAGATTCTCGTGTATCCTAGGCGATTGTACCTTTTTTTAGATGTTCGTGTATTCTAGGCGATTGTATTGGTGAGGATGAGAGTTTTTCTCTTTTTGGGTTGTAATAAGCGGCCTCTATTTCGTTTTTGGTTTGGTTTGGTTTGGATGTATGGTTTATATTCCTACACTTTAATTTTATGCAATTTATTTATGTCATCTGAATGAGCATGGGCTAAATAATAAAAGATAAAATGGGTAGAGAATTAAGTGAGTAAAATATTGTCATATGAACTTATAAACGAATGCAAGCTTGAGGTTGAATAGGTAAGTTGCCCGAACCCTAAATCTCTGGATTAGGTACAGTAATCTATGCTCGGTAGAGAGCTGTATCGGAATTTCCCGGATAAGCTGATCTGGGTGGCGACTCTGTTACTGATCTTGAAATTTAGGTTTCAAGATCTTTCAGTAACAAAATCAGATTTTCTAAAAATGTAAAAACCAGTTTTCCAAAACTCATATTCAAATGGAAAGGTTTTCTACAAAAGGATTTCCAAATGAATTAATGGTTTTCCTAAGCAAGATACAAACCCATTTTCAAAACAAACAAACAAATCAAGTTCTTCCATTTCCCCGGTCTGCTTCGCCGCATTCCACTTTTTGCTGAAAAGGTCGTCCACTCACAGTGGCGACTCCGCTAGGGATGAGGGGCTTCTTAAAACGTTTGTTTTTCTAAAGTTAAGGAACTTAGGCAACTACTAAAATATAACCTCACTTGCAGTCATTTACTAGTTCATAGTACCATATTTTACTCACACTTGCACAGCATGACATTTTCTTCTTCTCAACCCCTCAAACTCACTGATCAGCCTAGTTTACTTCAGAAGGTGAGCTACCTCTTCCGCCAGGATTGGAGGCATCTGAAGGGGTAAACCACTCATAGCACAGCATGAACCTCTCATGTTCTATGTGGAGGAGTGTATATTCGCTATGGGAACCTGTATAACCCTTGGTTTGATTTTGGCCCATATGTAATGACCTAATAATTTCCCCTTAGGGATACCAAAACATAAATTCGAAATTGGACATCGAGAGTACGCCTTTGGTATCCCCGGTTGATGCCAAAGAGACCCAACACCTAGGAAGAATGCGGACGAATCGAAAGGAGGAATAAGGTTGGAAGGGTGAGCATATTGTTGCATGCGCTAACATTTGTTCTGTGATGGTTTTATTTGACCTTTTGTATGAAACATCAAACATGTATAATCATTCATATGCCATTCTAACCACATCTTTGTGCAGCCATTTTCAAGATATGAACATATGTGTGAATTGGTGCTAACCACATCTTCGTGCAGCCACGACATTTTATTTGTGTGCTATATACATCTCATGTGTTGACATTTCCATGAAGCATACAGGACATCATCCTGTATGTTATGCATCCTAACCACATCTTCGTGCAGCCACTTGCATTTCACGTGACATAAACATTCATATCATCCATCTCATTCCATTTAATAAAGAACATTTTGAGAATGCCCATCATGGTCATTTCATTTCATAACATATCGGGTGTCCCAAAACTACCCGTGTTCTACCCGTGTGTTTGATTACACTTGGCCATTCCACTATATCAAGTCATTCACTAAAGGACCACAATGGGATTAGGTCTATGTTCGTGTGGCGGGTCACACGATAACATTACATGACATTATGTCCATTTTGCTTGTGTGTCGTGATCCACATCGGATCGGTTCATGACATTATTAAATCATTTGAGGTACTCCACCAGTACCAGATTACTACACATATAAGGGCATTTTATGATATTACCAAATCATACAAGGTGTTCCACGAACGCCTAACCTCTGTCCGTGTCTCTATTCACACGCGACTTGTTTGTAACATCATTTCATGTTGGATGCCCTAAAAGCGGCAAAACTCTATCCATGGGACGGCCCCTATGTGACCATTTCATATCACTTTATTGACCTACAAAGTGTCAAAACTCTATCCGTGTGTTAATACACACGCGACCATTTCATGACATCCACTAGGTGCCCCAAAAGCGCTGAACCTCTGTCCGTGTGACAGCTCACACGCGACCTTCTTGCATTATCTTTCGCATTGCATTGGGTATTCTTAAAACGTCTAAAGTAAAAAGAGAATGAAAACATAAAGATCATCCTCATCATCATTCTCATTCATAAGACATCATTCAACCATGATCATTTCACAACCATACCATACATGTCACTTAGTGCGTCATGTCTAGAGTCATGACATCCATCTACAATACTAACCCTATGATGAATGTGCAGTTTGAAGTCAAACTTCAAAACGGTTAGTGTGGGTTGAACTAGATTCTTTTCAGCTAGTTCAATCAGTTCAACCAGAATCAATCATTGTGGAGGAGATTAAGGACGGTTCAGGGTCGGAATCAGAGCAAGAATTTGGGGACAGTTACCTTCTTTACCAATTGACAATTAGTTTGTGTTGGAAGAAGTAAACAGAATAGATATGGCTCAAGACGGATCTGGGAAGGAATGCCTTTCGATATGAATGCCTTCGTAGCCACCTTGTTGAACTCAAACTGGTTCAAGGCTACTTTGAGAGAGCAAATACAAGCTGTAATGACCACCAATATGGGTTAGACCATTCAATCGACCCAGGCTCAGGTCGAGAATAGGGAAACATTGTTCAAGTGGCCCTTAGCTTGAGAAAAAGTGTTCCAAGAAGTAGTAGAGGAGTTCTTCCTCACAGAGAAGTTGATCATCACTCTAACCAGGATGAAGCTTTTGAGAGAGCTAGGGAAGCATCAATCGAGACGGCTATAGAAAAGAGTCTCAAGGAGAAATTCTCTTACTTAGATGCTTTGCTGCCAAAACTGAAAGAGATGGTGCATTACAATCCCACCAAGTGTGTGGACTCAGCTACTCTGATGACAAAAGTGGGAGAACCATTACCAATAGGCTTTTAGATGCCATATTTACCCCTGTACACTGGGGAAGATCCACCGAAGGCTCTTGGACAACTATGTGAGGATTATGTCTAGTCTAGGAACTAGAAAGAATCACCTGCTGAATCTGTTCCTGACTACCTTGAGAGATGTTGCTGCTAAGTGGTATTTGAAAATGCCAATTTATAGCCGCTCCACATGGGAAGATTTATCTAAGGCATTTGTCAAGCAGTATGCCTATAACACTCAGGTGGAAACTACTCTGGAGGATTTGGAAGGGATGTGCTAGAAGCCAAATGAATCCTTCTTGTCTTACTATAAGAGATGGATGGATGTTCAAGTGCTGGTAGACGGGGCTCCAAAGTCAAAATCCCTTGTTGTGAAGTTGGTTGATGGTAGCTTGTGTCTTTATATGGAGAAAATGAAGCTGAAAAGGTTCCACTCTTTTAATGATGTCGTTGAGTTTGCCAAGCATATCGAAAGGTACGAGGAGGAAAACCAGATGAACAAACAGAACTCAAGCACTTATCAAGGCGATTGAGGGTACACACAAGGTTATAAGGCTGGTAGCTCCACAACCATGCCGTCTGGCTCTAGTTCAAAACTGGCTCAGAATGCAGTATTAGATCAGGTGACAAAAGCAGGTGTGGCTATCGTAGCTCAAGGCCGATGATCAGTAACCTCTCGGAGGCTCACTAACCCATGGGCAGAGCCTTTGCCTCGCATCTTTGCCAAGTATAGGAAAGCTGGTTTACTTCAAAATTTGAAGCCATATGTTCCTCCGTCCGTGTCAGACAAAGACAACTTCCATGCCTACCATGTGATAAAGGGTCATCGCACAGGAAAATGTACCAGTTTAATAAGGGCTATCTGATAGTTGGTTACTGAGGGGAAGATTGTGGAACCACCTTTGAAGCCAAGTGTTCAGAATAATCCCTTGCCCAACTTTGACTAATCCGGGTGTACAAGCTGTTGAAGTTGATGATGCAGCAGCTAGAGAAGGCCCTCTGCATATGGAGGATGACAATTATTTTAATGTATCTATTTTTTTTTCTATTTCATTATGTGAACAATTCAGCCCACAGAGCATTTAATGCAATTTGATTTCGGTTACTTGTGTGATGTTTTTTCGGATGGAACTGTCCATACATACAAACATCCATTTAATGTCTTTAGCATACATAATGCATCATTGCATGAAATGAATCTAGGGACAGATGATGATCCATAAATGGTATCCGTCTCGAAAGACCTCATGCGTGATGAGAGGAAAGAAAATATAAAAGTACTACAAAAGCACACGAAAGCCTTCACTTGGTCCTATAACGACATGCCTGGGGTTGACAGAAAGACTGCAGAACACAGAATTCCGACGAATCTGAAAATGACACCTATCGAACAGAAGCTCAGAAGGCTTAGACCAAAGTAAGAAGAGAAGGTTAAGGAAGAGGACCAATTGGGTGCAACTCGATCGGTACATCTCTCAATATGGAGATGAAAGATTGCGAGTTCAATACCGGATCTCTTCAAAACCCAAATTTATAAAAATAAAATAAAATAAAATAATAATAAAAAAATAATAATAAATAAAAAAAGAAGAAGAAATAAAAAGAAATAAAAAAGGGACCAAGTTCATCTTTGCATGGTATGGAATCCCACATCATTTCGTGACTGGTAATGGGGTATAGTTTCAAAGGGCAATAGCACAATTGTTCCAAGAAAAAGGAGTTGAACATCATAGATCATCTCCATATCGCTTGCAAGCCAATAGAGCGGTAAAAGCGGCCAACAAGTCTATCAGGAGGATTCTATCAAAAATGGTAGTCACCTAAAGAGATTGGGCTGACATGTTGCCATTCGCCTTATGGGGAGATAGAACAAGTGTTAGAACTCCTACTAGAGAGACACCGTACTCATTGGTCTACGGGATGGAAGCTGTCTTACCAGTGGAAGCTAAGATTAGGTCATTGAGGGTAGTCATGGAAACATAGTTGCCAGAATCTGAATGGGTTCACTCAAGGTATGAGCATTTGCTGGTGTGCCCTAATCCAAATCGCATTGGTTATTGTATTGTATTATACTTTATATTTGGATATTTTGTATTATACATTTTGTGTTGAAATAAACGCATGAATCTATTTATTCATATCTTGTGCTATTTATAAATAGATTATCCAATGATTATAACCATGCTAAAGTAAACCAATGTAGGTCATTGGATTATGCGACCTTTTAATAAAGTTAAAGTTATAATCATAAAGATATCCCTAGTCTGTTCTAATCATGGGAATGAATAGAACCAAAGACTAGCATGTCCTTGACTGGATGGCAGCGTCTCACCGGCCATTGGACATAGAATGTCAGTCAATGATATGGGTACATGTTGGGTTTCATGGTACTGGATCGATCTGCCACGAGAACACCACATGGTTCGATCATCATAGGTGTTTCTCGGGTAGGTATTGCTATTATCCTTAGACCCGATGTTAGCTATAACATAACATGGGATCTCATATATGTCTAACGGGCCCACAATAGGGTGCTAAGTATGGGTATGTTGGGGGGGCTAGTGAACATGTTGATGTTGATAGAGAAGTTGACAGAATTGCCACTCAGCGTGCCTTGAGATGACATCACTGGCCACTTGATGAGTGGGACTGACAAGTGTATGGCCATACCCGAATAAGTTGGGACACTTATTCGTTAGGTTCAGTCCACTTGGTATCAAGAGATAAATAAGCATATAAGAGGATGATAGGACCATGCCTCTTGCTTATGTATCTATGTCAGTTGGCAAGGGATATACAAGATCACTACTGGGTTATGTTTCACATTATACTGCAAGTCTCCGTCTTAATTGGGGGCCATAACAGTTTGCTAGAACCCACTTACAGTCTGTGGGCCTAGGGCCCACTGCCAACATAAAGACGGACCCACAAGATCGTACACATAGAACGACTGAACGTTGACAAATCGGAATTGGAACGGAAACCAAATTAATGGAGTTATTGACATTAGGTTATGTCATAATTAATTCAATTATAAAGGGAGAAATTTATTTTATTTGATTAATTAATTACATGTAGTAAATAATTAATTAAAAAAATAATATTTCCTTGGTGGAAATAAAAAATACAAAGGTTGTATTTATTAAGGCTGACTTTAATTTAACTTTGGGTTATTTTAATTTGATGAAATTGTATTTAATTATATCAAATAGGATTTTATAATATGGTATTATTTAATCCTAATGATATAAGGTACATCAATTCAATCAAATTAAATAATCTATAGTTTTAATTAAAATCCTAGTAGGCTAAGGAGTATATATACTAAAGGAGTATATATAAGAAGCCTTAACCTAATTCTCCCTAACCCTAATAGAGAATTTGGGCTAGCATTAAGAAAATTACGGCAGCCCCCTTTTTCACTTCCTCTTGGTTTTCGTTCAATCCGTTCACTAGCACGAGTCCCGTTCGAGAGTCGTTCGTGTACCGGATTGTGGAGGAAACGCGTTTGGGTTTCTACAGCAGTTTCTAGAGGAGATAATTAAGGTGAAAAAATGTATTTTCTCCGTTCTTGATTTCATTCTATTAATCTACATGTATCTTGGGTTTTGAAATCGAGGAAAATTTTAATCGGTATTCCGCCTCGCATTTAATTTTTCCCGTGACAATTGCCTACAGTGGTATCAGAGCATAGGTTCATGTTTCGATTAATAGAATAATTGGTATTAGGGTTCTTGGTATTTAATTTGATTTTATTGAATTGGTTTTCAATTTGATTTTGTTTGGAACCTTAATTGGTGATTTGGGGTTTTTAATTTTTTTTCCCCAATCTTTTTTTGTTGTTTGAATTTTTTAAAAAAAAATTATCTGTTGTTGTCCAAATTGGAATCGCAATTTGAGATTCCAATTTGGCAACAACTGCTGCTTGCCGCAGTAGGCTGCCGCGTGGTAGCGCTGCTATCTCCGAACAGCAGTGCTGATGCGCGGGGTGCGGGTCCGATTTGGATTTTGCAAGTTTTTTTTTTCAGACCCTATGTGTATTTTAAATTGGTTTTAAAATTCGCATGATTTTATTTTCGTTATCGGATTCGTGTGGTTTCTTGTGTGATTTAATTCATGCATATAATTTAATTTTTTTGGTTAAAATTAAATTGGTTAATGAAATTGGTCCAATTGGCCCTTGGCATGGGTTGAGATTGGACGGCTAATTTGGATCCGTGACCAAGCATTGGCTATGGATGACAGAATCGGTGATTTCACAAACGGCTGGACATAATTAATTAAAATTTGGAATTGCCATGTTCATGCATTTTAATACATGTATGCATATTGATATTTGCTATGTGTTTATAATTTTCTATGCTTGGGTGTATGGTTTTGAGCACTATTGGACCTTAGATGAAGTTGGGTTGTAAAATTTAATTTTGAGAAATACAGTCTGCCTGTCGTTTTATTTTATTTTGATGTAATTTTATTTAATTTATATTTTGTAAGTTTAATTGTAATTGCATCAAGCCATTAAAGAGGAAGCCCATTGGAGCCAAGCCCAAGAGGAGTTTGCAAGCCCACCTAGTGGATCTCTAGTATAGGCTTACTAGTTATTCACTAGGTTGTAAAATAGGGCTCATAGTGTCTCTTTTATTTATATACATATTTTATACTTATGTCAATTATATATATGTGTATAAATGTATGTTTAGCCATTTCAATCACTCGCGATTACGCATTCTAAGCCGTTATTAATCAATCCAATTGAATATTGAGTCGATTAAAAGTGCTTTCCACATTCGAACCTTGTCGATTTTTGAATAGTGCAATGTGGGCCGTGCCTTCACCGAGTACACTGTATTATTCAACTATTGTATAGGGTTAAGGTACTGGGTACACTTAGCGCTCGAATGGTGGTTGGACTCAACATGGGTAGTAGGATAAGCTCCTGGCCTAAGCACAGATAGGTAAGTGCCAATAAGCCCATCAAACCAAGAGTCCCTAGGTTGGGATTGGAGGGAGTTCCTACCTAAATAGTTAAGGGTTGGTTGACAAGCCTCCGCTTGGCCAATTCTTAATGAAATATGGATCTTGGTCTTGTAACCATATAATGCCAGCAAATTAATTAAAATGGATTGTTAATTAACATGGTTAAAATAATAAAGCCCTTTATTAATCACTCTGCAAATTTTTCTGGGTAAAAGAATCATTTAAAATGGTTGGTAATTCATTTTCACTACGATCACTCCTCGAAAAGGAGAAACTATCGAGGCCTAACTTCCTAACTAGGCTCAACAGCTAACAACAGTGTTGAGACAAGAGTCTAAGGAATATGTGCTAGATAGGGCTTTACCGGCCGCACCACCTATAGGTCGAGGGGTTACTCAAGTTCAAATTGAGGAGTACGACTGTTGGAAATGCCCTAGTCCCGAGGCATTGGTCCTTGTATTTGTACTATACATTTATTGGATTTATGTGTTGTACTTATTTGTGTCATTAATAAAGGCATCAATTCATTTATTATATTTATCTTGTGCAGTATAGTAAATGAAGTATCCAATGGACATATCTATATCCATGACGACTAGTGTCATGCACTTAGCAGTAAGACCATGGATAGGGTTAACGATATGACCATAAATAGATCCGTAGTCTGTTCCAGTCATGGGAATGAATGGAACAACAGACTATCATTAACCTGGTTGTATGGCGGTGTCTTACCGGTCATTGGACATGGAATGTCAACCAAGTTAATGGGTACATGCCTGGGAGCATGGTACTGGATAGATCCACTAAACGAGCAATCCACATGGTATGGTATCACAATGGATTCTCGTGTAGTACTTGTATAGATCCTTTGACCTGACCATATGATGGTGTTACATGTGATGTCGCATACTTAGGGGTACGCCTAAAGGGCCTGTAATAGGGTTCCAAGTATGGGTGCTTTCGGGTATGTCACTGAACATGGTAATACTATGGATATGCAGAAGGGATTTGTCACTCAGTAACCAACTGAGAAGATATCACCGGCCTCTTGATGAATGTGACTGATAAGAGTGTGGCCACACCCAAACAAGTTGGTACTTGTTTGTGAGCATCAGTACATTCGGGATCAAGTTAATGTCCGAACACAAAAGAGGGTGATCAATCCATGCCTCTGTGTTGGACACCGATATCAATGACATGGGATGTACAAGCTTAACTACTGGATTATGATATCAATTAGACTGCCATCTCCATCTTAATTGGGGGCTGCAGTGGCTTGCTAGAGCCCGACTGCAGTCTGCGGGCCAAAGGCCCGCTGCCAACATAAAGATGGGCCCACAGGATCGTACACATAGAACGATAGAATGCAAACTTAAGGAATAACATGTATACTTGGAGTATACGCAATGGAGGGAGAAGTGTGTATATATTAATTATATTATAGAGATCAATTGGATTGGTCATAATAATAAAATTAATATATTCTATTGGCTCTTCATAATTAATTGGATTAATTATAAAATTATTTCCGACGTGGAAATATTCATATGTATGGGCTTACATATGATCTTATTTTGTGTAGAGTTAATTTTAATTTGATGGATTAAATTAAATGTCAAACCAATTTTAATTTGGATGTAAATAATATATTACTTGGAGTAATATATTAAATACATGGGTATATTAAAATTGGGCTTGAATTAATTTGAACCAAATTAATTAAAATTAGACTGGGCCTAGATTAAAACTAGAAAGCCCGCACAGAATAGAGATGAGCCAAGATGGGCCAGAATTCCCTAAGGAATTCGGCCAACCCTAGGTATAAATACCTAGGGTTGAAAAATTTCGGCCAAGCTAAGCTTAGAGCCTCCTAGCCGAAATTTCTCCCCTCTCCTCTCCTTTGTTCAGTTTTTCCAACGCTAGCACGGGTTGCATTTGCCAAGCGTTCGTGTACGTGAGAGTGGAGGAATTCTAAATTGAGTTCTGCAGTCATCATCCGTCTCTGAAAGAGATTTTTCTGGTATGAAATTTTAATCTCTTTCTACTTAATTTTATGTTTTTTCAATTTCCACTTCAATTGCTCCTGGGACCGGATTTGAGGAAATCACCGCGTTTCTTCCGCTTTTATCGGGTGATTTCTGGTGAAAAATCCCAACAGTGGTATCAGAGCAGGCTTTTGATCCGTGGGAATTGATTAATATGGTTGAATCCCTATTTTGAAATTGGATGTTTTTTTTGATTGGAACTCATGGTATGGGTTTTTATGATTTTTCCCATGTGTTTTAATACAATGAAAATTAATATTGCATATTGGTTTATGTTATTTTAATTTTATTGTATTGTTGTAATTCTTGGTGAATTGCTATGGATGATGATTGGGTATTTTTTTTTTGGATTGATTTAATTCAGTTTTTTAAAAAAAAAAAAAAAAAAAAAAATCGGCCTCCCGGCGGCGGGAGGCACTTCAGCAGCCGCTGCCCGTGGCGCTTGGCTCCACAGGCAGCGGCCGCTGCCTGCTGCTGGTTTCAGCAGCAGCCGCTGCTAGATAGCAGCTGCCCTCGGCGGCAGCCGCTGCCGCAGCAGCGGGCTGCTGCTGGGCAGTGGCCGCTGGGCGGCCACTGCACAGCGGCAGTGCCGCTGCATGCGGCAGCAGCGGGCAGCCGCTAGGCGGCTGCACCGCTGCTGCTGCTAGGGCAACTCTGTTGCCCTAGCTGCAGCGGGCCCGGCCCAGTTTTTGGATTTTGCGGGTTTTGGGTCCGGGGCCCAGTTTTGAAATTTTAATTGGTTTTAAAATTCGTGTGTTTAAATTTATGCAATTTAAATGCGCATGGTTTCTTGGATGAATTTTAATTTCGTTCATGTGACATTAATTTGGAAATTAATGTGGTTAATAGAAATTGGTTCGGGTAATTTTGGCACAATTACTCGGACGGCTAAATTGGACCCATGGTTTCCCAATTCCAGTGGGAGCAGTTGGACTGCCTGGGCTGGAGGCCCAAAGCCCGTTAAGGGTTAGAACCATGGTGGGCCAAAATTGGCGATTTCCAAATAATGGCTTTGACATAATTTAAATGGGCTTAAATCATGCATTTTGACATGCTTTTGAATTGTATGTATTGGATGCATATGTATGGTTGAATGAATGTATGATTGGATGCTATTGGGCCTTTTACGAGTTGGGTTGTATTTTTCTTTTGGGTAAATACGGCCTGCGTGTCGTTTTCTTTTAATGTAATTTTATTTATTTAAGTTATATATTATAAAATTTGTAAAAGAAGAAGCCCATGGAGTGGTGAGCCCAATTGGAGGTGCAAGCCCAAATGGAGGTGCAAGCCCAGAAGGAGAAGGAGGAGGCCCACCTATTATGTATTTCTAGTATAGGTTTACTAGAATTATATTAGGATGTAACATAGGCCCTTAGCAGTCCATTTTAATTTTATTTAATCATGTTTTATATTCATTTGCATGTATGTATGTTTATAGCTCATTCACCCGCTTTATGTATGTAAGCCGTTATAATTGAATCTAATAACCAAATGAAATTACTAAGTCGCTTAAAAGTGCTTCCCTCATCCAAAACCGAATCGAGGTGGGAATAGGCCAGTTGTAGACCATGCCCTCGCAGGATGCACTGGAGTATTGTCACTTTGTATTGGGTTAGAGTATGGGATACTCTAACACTTGGATGGAGGTTTTGACTTAGCATGGGTAGTAGGATTCTCCTGGCCCTAAGCACAGATGGGTAAGTGCCAACAAGCCCATCAAACCGAGAGTCCCTAGGTTGGGATTGGACGGCGTTCCTACCTAAATAGTTAAGGTGTAGTTGTACCAAACCCTCGTTTGGCTATATCTTAATGAAATATGGATCTCGGCCCATGAGCCCAACAACTCGGTTAAATTAATAACTTGATTCATTATTAATTTTATATGGGAACAACAAAGTAAAGCCCTTTATTAACACTCTAAATGTTTTTCTGTGTAGAAACACCCAAATGGCAAACACTAATACCTTATCACTGCGATCGATTCTTGAGAAGGACAAGCTTTCCGGTCCTAACTTTTTAGACTGGTCTAGGAACTTGAGGATAGTTCTAAGACAAGAGTCGAAAGAGTATGTGCTGGAAAGGCCTGTGCCGGCTGCGCCTCAGGGACGTAATCCGACGGCTGCACAGCTAGCGGAATACGAGGCGCACGTCAAGGACAACCGGGATGTGACGTGCCTTATGTTGGCGTGCATGGTCCCCGAACTGCAAAAACAGTTTATGGACCATCAAGCCTATGCTATGATAACAACTCTCAATGAGATGTTTCAAGAGCAAGCTCGTCAGGAAAGGTACCTGACCAATAAGGCATTCCACTCTTGTAAGATGGGGGCCGGGACATCTGTGAGTGCTCATGTGCTCAAGATGAAGGCCTATTTGGATACTTTGGCCCGTCTCGGATCGCCTATCTCTCAAGAGTTGGCGGTGGACACGATCCTGGCATCCTTACCGGATTCTTATGATCAGTTCATCCTTAACTATAATATGCAAGGGATGAACCGTACTGTCAGTGAGCTGCATGGGATGCTCAAGCTTACTGAGCAGTCGATCAAGAAGACTCCGCCGGTGCTGCTGGTTAACAAGGGGAACGCTCCTCTTGCTAAGGGTAAGGCCAAGGAAAAGGCCAAGGCTAAAGCCAAAAAGGCCAAAGCCAAGAAGGCCAAGGCCCAACCTTAAGGCCAGCAAAAGGCAGGTCCTGAGGACGTCTGTTTCGGGTGCAGACAGGCGGGCCATTGGAAGAGATCGTGTCCCAAGCTGATGGGAGACCAGAGAAGGGGCCAAGGTGCGTCCTCTTCAGGTATTTATGTTATAGATATTAACCTTACTGTTTCAACATCCTGGGTATTGGATACTGGATGTGGTTCTCACATTTGTTGCAATGTGCAGGGACTTAAGAACAGAAGGTTGCTGGGGTCGGGAGAGGTGGACTTGCGGGTCGGGAATGGAGCAAGGGTTGCTGCCATAGAGATCGGCGAATACCATCTAGTGATGCCCAGCGGATTGGTTTTAATTTTGGAACATTGTTACTTTGTACCTGCGATGTGCAGGAATATTATTTCTATATCAATGTTGGACATGTCTGGATTTGAATTTTCTATTATAAATGGTCGAATTTCAATATCTAGAGAGGGGTTATTTTATGGAGATGCTCTATTAAATAATGGCCTATATGTCCTGGACTTAAATGAAACCAATCACATCTATAACATAAACACGAAAAGGGTTAAGCCTAACGAACTTAATCCAGTCTACCTATGGCATTGTCATCTTGGCCATATAAACGAGAAGCGCATTGCTAGGCTTCACAAAGCTGGAGTCCTAGGGTCATTTGACTTGGAGTCAATTGATACATGCGAATCATGTTTAAGAGGCAAGATGACAAAGGCGCCTTTTAGCAAAAGAGCTGAAAGGGCCACTGGCTTGTTGGACCTAATACATTCAGATGTATGTGGACCTATGAGCGCAGCGACCAGAGGTGGGCATCTGTACTTCGTCACGTTCATGGATGATTTCAGCAGATATGGCTATGTCTATCTGATGAAACACAAGTCCGAGACCCTTGATAGGTTCAAGGAATTTAGGAACGAGGTACAGAACCAGCTAGGCAGGAATATCAAAGCCCTTCGGTCGGACCGAGGCGGTGAGTATATGAGCCTGGAATTTGACTCATACTTGAGAGAGCATGGAATAGTTCCGCAGCTCACTCCTCCCGGAACACCACAATGGAATGGGGTGTCCGAACAGAGGAATAGGACCTTGTTGGACATGGTCCGCTCAATGATGAGTCAAGCAACTCTCCCAATTAGTTTCTGGGGACACGCCCTCGAGACAGCAGCTCTCATTTTAAACAATACTCCGACTAAGGCAGTGGAAAAGACCCCATATCAGATATGGACGGGCAAGGAGCCCAATGTGTCTTTCCTAAGGATTTGGGGATGCGAGGCACATGTCAAGAAATTGACTAGTGGCAAGCTGGAGCCCAAAACCGATAAATGCCTATTTGTGGGCTACCCTAGGGAAACCAAAGGGTATTACTTCTACAACCCCGCCGAGAACAAGGTGTTCGTGGCAAGGAAGGGGGTCTTTCTGGAAAAGGAGTTCCTTTCCAAGAAAGATAGTGGGAGCAACATTGAACTCAGGGAAGTTCAAGGTCCACAAGCTCCTGAAGAGGATAGCTCGGAGGCCCAGGTGGAGCTTCCACAACTGGAGGCACCGACCCAGGCCACACAAGAACCTAGAAGGTCTGGTAGGGATCGTCGGGAACCGGAGAGGTATGGTTTCCTCGTCACCGATGATCAAACTCTTCTCATCTGGGATGAAGAAGAACCTAAAACCTACCAGGAGGCTATGGCCAGCCCACAGTCTGCGAATTGGCGTGAAGCCATGGAGGCAGAAATGCAATCTATGTACGATAATCAAGTTTGGAACTTGGTTGATCCACCTCCGGGTGCTAAGGTAATAGGTTGCAAGTGGTGCTATAAGCTGAAAGCTGATAACACCTTCAAGGGGCGTCTGGTTGCGAAAGGTTTCACACAAGTCCATGGAATAGACTATGATGAAACTTTCTCACCAGTAGCCATGCTCAAATCCATCAGGATACTGCTGGCCATAGCCGCATGGTATGACTATGAGGTATGGCAGATGGATGTCAAAACCGCTTTCCTTAATGGGAAGCTACTCGAGGATGTGTACATGACACAACCTGAGGGTTTTGTCGATCCTAAGTATCCAGGAAGGGTATGCAAACTTCAAAGGTCCATTTATGGACTGAAGCAAGCATCCCGTAGCTGGAATCTAAGATTCAATGAGGCTATAAAGGAATATGGCTTCATACAGAATCTGGATGAGCCTTGTGTGTATAAGAGGACTAGTGGGAGCATTGTCACATTCTTGGTACTATATGTAGACGACATCCTACTCATTGGAAGCGACATACCTACACTGCAAGGGGTAAAGCAGTGGCTGAGTAAGTGCTTCGCAATGAAGGACTTAGGCGAAGCTGAGATGATCCTAGGGATCAGGATCTATAGGGATAGATCAAATCGGCTTCTGGGCCTAAGTCAGGCTTCGTACATTGACAAAGTTCTGAAAAGATTCAGCATGGACCGGGCCAAGAAAGGTTTCTTGCCAATGGGCCATGGGCTGAAACTTAGTAAGAAGAACTGTCCTAAAACAAGGGAGGACAGGGAGAACATGAAATTGGTTCCATATGCCTCTGCTATTGGATCAATCATGTACTCTATGTTGTGTACGAGACCTGATGTCGCCTTTGCACTGAGTATGACGAGCCGATACCAGCAGGATCCCGGGGAGGATCACTGGAAAGCTGTCAAGGCAATCCTCAAGTACCTTAACCGGACTAAGGATAGCTTCTTGGTGTATGGTGGTCAGGAAGTGTTATCAGTTACTGGGTATACTGATGCAAGCTTCCAGACAGACCAAGATGAGTACCAATCGCAGTCAGGGTATGTATTCTTGCTGAATGGTGGTGCTGTAAGCTGGAGGAGCTCAAAGCAACCAACCATAGCGGACTCTACAACAGAAGCTGAGTACATCGCTGCGTGTGATGCAGCTAAGGAAGCTGTGTGGATGAAGAAGTTTATCACTGAGTTGGGAGTAGTGCCAACTATCCAAGACCCAGTCGATATCTTCTGTGACAACAATGGGGCCGTCGCACAAGCTAAGGAGCCCCGGTCACATAAGAACACAAAGCACGTGCTCAGAAAGTTTCACCTAATACGAGAAATCGCGGAGAGAGGTGATATTGCATTGCACAGAGTGGACACCGAGGATAATGTCGCAGATCCATTGACCAAGGCGCTGGCCCAGCCCAAGCACGAGGGTCATACTAGATCTATAGGGATTAGGCCCATGCCTAGTTGGAACTAGTGCAAGTGGGAGATTGTTGGAAATGCCCTAGTCCCGAGGCATTGGTCCTTGTATTTGTACTATACATTTATTGGATTTATGTGTTGTACTTATTTGTGTCATTAATAAAGGCATCGATTCATTTATTATATTTATCTTGTGCAGTATAGTAAATGAAGTATCCAATGGACATATCTATATCCATGACGACTAGTGTCATGCACTTAGCAGTAAGACCATGGATAGGGTTAACGATATGACCATAAATAGATCCGTAGTCTGTTCCAGTCATGGGAATGAATGGAACAACAGACTATCATTAACCTGGTTGTATGGCGGTGTCTTACCGGTCATTGGACATGGAATGTCAACCAAGTTAATGGGTACATGCCTGGGAGCATGGTACTGGATAGATCCACTAAACGAGCAATCCACATGGTATGGTATCACAATGGATTCTCGTGTAGTACTTGTATAGATCCTTTGACCTGACCATATGATGGTGTTACATGTGATGTCGCATACTTAGGGGTACGCCTAAAGGGCCTGTAATAGGGTTCCAAGTATGGGTGCTTTCGGGTATGTCACTGAACATGGTAATACTATGGATATGCAGAAGGGATTTGTCACTCAGTAACCAATTGAGAAGATATCACCGGCCTCTTGATGAATGTGACTGATAAGAGTGTGGCCATACCCAAACAAGTTGGTACTTGTTTGTGAGCATCAGTACATTCGGGATCAAGTTAATGTCCGAACACAAAAGAGGGTGATCAATCCATGCCTCTGTGTTGGACACCGATATCAATGACATGGGATGTACAAGCTTAACTACTGGGTTATGATATCAGTTAGACTGCCATCTCCATCTTAATTGGGGGCTGCAGTGGCTTGCTAGAGCCCAACTGCAGTCTGCGGGCCAAAGGCCCGCTGCCAACATAAAGATGGGCCCACAGGATCGTACACATAGAACGATAGAATGCAAACTTAAGGAATAACATGTATACTTGGAGTATACGCAATGGAGGGAGAAGTGTGTATATATTAATTATATTATAGAGATCAATTGGATTGGTCATAATAATAAAATTAATATATTCTATTGGCTCTTCATAATTAATTGGATTAATTATGAAATTATTTCCGAGGTGGAAATATTCATATGTATGGGCTTACATATGATCTTATTTTGTGTAGAGTTAATTTTAATTTGATGGATTAAATTAAATGTCAAACCAATTTTAATTTAGATGTAAATAATATATTACTTGGAGTAATATATTAAATACATGGGTATATTAAAATTGGGCTTGAATTAATTTGAACCAAATTAATTAAAATTAGACTGGGCCTAGATTAAAACTAGAAAGCCCGCACAGAATAGAGATGAGCCAAGATGGGCCAGAATTCCCTAAGGAATTCGGCCAACCCTAGGTATAAATACCTAGGGTTGAAAAATTTCGGCCAAGCTAAGCTTAGAGCCTCCTAGCCGAAATTTCTCCCCTTTCCTCTCCTTTGTTCAGTTTTTCCAACGCTAGCACGGGTTGCATTTGCCAAGCGTTCGTGTACGTGAGAGTGGAGGAATTCTAAATTGAGTTCTGCAGTCATCATCCGTCTCTGAAAGAGATTTTTCTGGTATGAAATTTTAATCTCTTTCTATTTAATTTTATGTTTTTTCAATTTCCACTTCAATTGCTCCTGGGACCGGATTTGAGGAAATCACCGCGTTTCTTCCGCTTTTATCGGGTGATTTCCGGTGAAAAATCCCAACAACGACCTGCATAGGAGGGATGATAGAGATGTGTCTTTTTTATGTTGGGCACGATGGTTCTTGAGCTGTAAAAATAGTTCATGGACTGTCAAGCCTATGCGATCATGGATGATCTCAAAAGAATGTACCAAGATCAGGCATATCAAGAAAGGTTCTTGACAACTAAGGCACTCAACACCTGCAGGATGGTAGCTAGGACATCTGTGAGTACCCACGTGCTTAAGATGAAGGGCAATATCGAAGCATTGGCCTATCTTGGCATGCCAGTCCCACAGGATTTGGCAATAGATATCATCTTGGAATCCCTCCCTGAGTCTTATGATCAGTTCATAATGAACTATCACATATAGGGCATGGACAAGACTATGGCTGAGCTACATCAAATGCTCAAGCTTGCTGAACAGTCTGTCAAAAGGACTCCACTGGTGCTGCTCGTAAATAAGGGGAACACCCCTGCAGTGAAGGGCAAAGGTAAAGCTAAAGCCAAAGCCAAGGCCAAGAAGGCCAAGCCTAAGAAGGCTAAATAAGGGCCCAAGACCAAAGCCACTCCTGAGGATGTGTGCTTCGAATGCAAGCAGAAAGGACACTGGAACAAGACATGTCCAAGGCTCGTAGGAGAGCAAGTGAAGAACCAGGGCAGTTCTTTAGGTATACATGTTATTAGCATTGTCGTTTGGGCCACATAAATGAGAAGTGCATAGCTAGACTTCACAAAATTGGAGTGTTAGGGTCATTTGACTTGGAGTCTTATGACACATGCGAATCTTGTTTAAGAGGCAAAATGACAAAGGCGCCTTTCAACAAGAAAGTTGAGAGGGCCAAGGGCTTGTTGGAGCTAATACATTCGGATGTGTGTGGCCCATGAGCACTAGTGCTAGAAATGGTTTTCACTGCTTTGTTACTTTCACAGATGACTTCAGTAGATATGGCTATGTCTATTTGATGAAGAAGAAGTTTGAAACCCTTGATAGGTTCAAGGAGTACAAGAACGAAGTGGAGAACCAACTAGGCAAGACTATTAAGGCACTTCGGTCTAACCGAGGTGGCGAGTACATGAGCCGAGAGTTTGATTCATTCTTGAGAGAGTGTGGTATTATCTCACAGCTCACTACTCCTAGAACACCCCAATGGAATGGAGTGTTAGAAAGGAGGAATAGGACCTTGTTGGACATGGTCCACTCGATGATGAGTCAAACCACTCTCCCAACATCCTTCTAGGGATATGTAATAGAGACAGCTGCATTCACACTTAATCGTACCTAAGTAAGGCTATTGAAAAGATGCCATATGAAATATGGACAGGTAAGGAGCCCAATGTCTCTTTCATGCGGATTTGGGGTTGTGAGCCCCATGTCAAGAAATTGACAAGTGGCAAGCTAGACTCCAAAACCGAAAAGTGCTTGTTTGTGGGTTACCCCAAGGAAACAAGGGAATATTACTTCTACAACCCTGCTGAGAATAAGGTGTTCATAGCACGAAAGGGTGTCTTTCTTGAAAAAGAGTTCATCTCCAAGAAAGACAGTGGGAGCATTATTAAGCTAAGGGAAGTTCAAGATCCATAAGCACCTATATAGGATAGCTCGGAGATCGAACTAGAACCTCAAGCAATTGAGGAATATGAACCAATCACACAGGACCTTAGAAGGTCTGGTAGGGCCCGTCATCAACCTAAGAGATATGGGTTTCTAGTAACCGATGATGGGAATTTTCTAGTCTTTGACTAATAAGAACCCAAGACCTACCAAGAGGCTATGGAAAGCCCACAGTTAGCTAATTGGTGTAAAGCCATGGAAGCTGAGATGCAATCGATGTACAATAACCAAGTTTGGAATTTGGTTGATCCACCTCCAGGTGCTAAGGTAATCTGTTGAAAGTGGTGTTTCAAGTTAAAAGCCGACAACACCTTCAAAGGGCGATTGGTGGCAAAGGGTTTCAGACAAGTCCAGGGAATTGACACTGATGAAACCTTCTCACCAGTTGCAATGCTCAAATCCATTAGGATACTACTTTCCATAGCAGCATGGAATGATTATGAGATATGGCATATGGACATTAAGATCACTTTTCTAAATGGAAAGCTACTCGAGGATGTGTAGATGACACAACCTGAGGGTTTTATTGATCCAAAGTATCCTAACCAGGTATGCAAGCTTCAGAGGTCCATTTATGGATTTAAGCAAGCTTTTCGAAGTTGGAGCCTGAGATTCAATAAGGCTATTAAGGAATATGGCTTCATATAGAATCTAGATGAACCTTGTGTGTACAAGATGGTTAGTGGGAGCATATCTACATTCCTAGTCCTATACGTAGATGACATCCTTTTCGTTGGAAGCGACATACCAATGCTGCAAGGGGTCAAGCAGTGGTTGAGTAAGTGCTTCACAATGAAGGACTTAGGAGAAGTTGAGATGATCTTAGGGATCAGGATCTACGGGGATAGATCCAACCGGCTTCTGGGCCTAAGTCAGGCCTCTTACATAGATAAAGTTCTGAAAAGGTTTAGCATGGATAAGGCAAAGAAAGGTTTCTTGCCTATGCGCCATGGGCTCAAACTAAGTAGGAACAACGGTCCTAAGACAAAGGAGGACCGAGAGAAGATGCAGAAGATCCCATATGCTTCGGCTATAGGATCTATCATGTACTCCATGTTATGTACGAGACCTGATGTCACTTTTGCACTGAGTATGACTAGCTGATACCAGTCAAATCCCGGGGAGGATCACTAGACGACAGTCAAGGCAATCCTTAAGTACCTTAATAGGACTAAGGATAGCTTCTTAGTGTATGGAGGTCAAAAAGAGCTATCATTGTCAGGGTACACTAACGCAAGCTTCGAGACTGATCAGGACGAAAACCAGTCACAGTCTGGTTATGTCTTCCTATTGAATGATGGTGCCATCAGTTGGAAGAGCTCAAAATAGCCAACCATTGCCGATTCTATCACAGAAGCTGAGTACATTGCTGCATGTGATGCTGCAAAGGAAGCAGTTTGGATGAAGAAGTTCATCGCTGAGTTAGGAGTAGTTCCATCTATCCTAGACCCAATGAATGTCTTCTATGATAACAACGGGGTCAACACACAAACTAAGGAGCCTCGGTCATAAAACAAGTCCAAACACGCACTCAGGAAATTTCACCTCATCCGAGAGATCATGGACAGAAGAGACATTTCACTGCAAAGAGTTGAAATCGAGAACAATGTCGTTGATCCATTGAACAAAGTGCTGCCATAGGCACAACATGAGGGTCATACTAGATCTATAGGGATTAGGGCAATGCCTAACTAGTGCAAGTGAGAGATTGCTGGTGTGCCCTAGTCCAAATAGCATTGGTTCTTGTATTGTATTATACTTTATATTTGGATATTTTGTATTATACATTTTGTGTTGAAATAAAGGCATGAATCTATTTATTCATATCTTGTGCTATTTATAAATAGAGTATCCCATGATTATAACCATACTAAAGTAAACCAATGTAGGTCATTGGATTATAAGACATTTTAGTAAAGTTAAAGTTATAATCATAAAGATATCCCTAGTCTGTTCTAATCATGGGAATGAATAGAACCAAAGACTAGCATATCTTTGACTAGATGGTGGCGTCTCACCGGCCATTGGGCATGGAATGTCAGTCAATGATATGGATACATATTGGGTTGCATGGTACTAGATCAATCCGCCACGAGAACACCACATGGTTCGATCGTCATAGGTGCTTCTCGGGTAGGTCTTGCTATTATCCTTAGACTTGATGTTCACTATAACATAACATGGGATCTCATACACTTTGATAAACTCCTAACGGGCCCGTAACAGGGTATGTTGGGTGGGCTAGTGAACTTGTTGATGTTGATAGTGAAGTTGATGGAATTGCCACTCAACGTCCCCTGAGATGACATCACTGGCCACTTCATGAGTGGGACTGACAAATGTATGGCCATACTCGAATAAGTTGGGATACTTATTCATTAGGTTCAGTCCACTCGGTATCAAGAGATAAATAAGCATATAAGAGGATGATAGGGCCATGCCTCTTGATTTTGTATCGATGTCAGTCGGCAAAGGATATACAAGATCACTATCAGGTTATGTTTCACATTAGATTGTAAGTCTCTGTCTTAATTGGGGGCTACAACGGTTTGCTAGAACCCACTTACAGTCTGTGGGCCTAGGGCCCACTGCCAACATAAAGACAGACCCACAGGATCTTACACATAGAACGACTGAACGTTAACAAATCAGAATTGGAACGGAAAAAAATTAATAGAGTTATTTACATTAGGTTATGTCATAATTAATGCAATTATAAAGGGAGAAATTTATTTTATTTGATTAATTAATTACATGTAGTAAATAATTAATTAAATAAAATAATATTTCCTTGGTGGAAATAAAACATACAAAGGTTGTATTTATTAAGGCCGACTTTAATTTAACTTTGGCTTATTTTAATTTTATGAAATTGTATTTATTGTATCAATTAGGATTTTATAATATGGTATTATTTAATCCTAATGATATAAGGTAAATCAATTCAATCAAATTAAATAATCTACAGTTTTAATTAAAATCCTAGTAGGCTAAGGAGTATATATACTAAAGGAGTATATATAAGAAGCCTTAACCTAATTCTCCCTAACCCTAATAGAGAATTTGGGCCATTAAGAAAATTACAGCAACTCCCTTTTTCACTTCCTCTTGGTTTTCGTTCAATCCGTTCACTAGCACGAGTCCCGTTCGAGAGTCGATCGTGTACCGAATTGTGGAGGAAACACGTTTGGGTTTGTGCAGCAGTCTCTAGAGGAGACAATTAAGGTGAGAAAATTTATTTTCTTCGTTCTTGATTTCATTCTATTAATCTGCATGTATCTTAGGCTTTGGAATCGAGGAAAATTTTAATCAGTATTCCGCCTCGCATTTAATTTTTCCCGTGACGATTCCCTACAACAATTGGCGCTGATCGACGAGAAGCATCTTCGGGCTTTAGATCACTTGCAGATGTACCAGCAGCGAATGGCCAGGGCTTATAACAGTAAAGTCCATCATCAGAAACACCCACTCAAAGCCGGGGATTTGGTACTTAAGCAAATGAAACAGACCAATACGGATGTACGGGGGAAATTCAAGCCTAACTGGGAAGGTCCACATATGGTCAAGAAGGTACTTTCAAAGGGTCCTGTGAAGATCGTGGATATGGATGGAAATGAATTCGTCAACCCCATCAATAAAGACAAGCTTAGGCGCTATTACATGTAAAAAGACAAGTCTGATGGACCGAACCCTGAAAAGGAGGTCCATGCAAAAATTAGGACAATCCGATGGATCGAATACCGAAAAGGCGGTCCATGAAAAAGTTAGTACAGTGAGGTGAGCACCATCAGTGGAAAAATTTGCAAAGACCGATTGGTGGCAGTCGTGGATTTGTTCGAGACGGATACCATTACTGATTCTGTTCTTAACTTCATTTCATCTTTAATGTGCATTGTGCTAAAACATTATTAATGAATAAATGGATGAATGCTTTGTTCTATTCGTATAAATGTCCCAAATCTGCTTGATATTAAGTTCGTATTACACATATATAGCTGTACACATTTTCTATTTGCATGCATCACACTTAAAAAAATCCGATATACTGAAAACCAAAAGGTGGTCTATGCAAAAGTTAGGATACAAATGAAAGTCTGCTGAGTCGAAAACCCAAAAGGGTTGTTCAGGCAAAAGTTAAGACAGTCTGATAGGTCAAAAACCCTAGAAGGCAGTCTATGCAAAAGTTAAGACACAAAACACAAGTCACACAACAGCAGGTCTAGGCAATCCTAACTACCTGTAACCCAAGGCATTTCAAGGTCAGCGCCTCGCGCTCACAATCAATATACCAAAACAAAATATGTTGAAATAGGCCCACGCATGGGCAATACAAGCAAAGTAGCAGAATGAGCCCACAAGATTGTCAAAAAAGGAAAAGAGAAGGTATAGGACTGTGCCTCGTCACCTTAACCATCCACCTGGTTCCCATCATTGGTGCTCTCATAATAAACAAACCGCTGCTCCAGTGAGCCCTTGTGCGACGGGAAATCCTGGTTCATGACCTCGATCCATAATCTGGCCAACTCTTAATGCTGAATGCCAAATACAGACTACACCAAGGCCAACAGCAGAAACATCATGCCATATACATGCATACACTCGAAACATACACACACGCATGTATACATGCATCAACACTAATCCAATTATAGGCACTTGCTGTCAACATTGGGTTATTCCTAATCGTGAACTCTCTGAAAACAAAAATAGCCTGACACTGGGGTATCCCTTGGGCTATACCGTGCAAATTAGAGCTGCATGCCTCAAACTCTCAAGTATCCAAGGGCAAAACAACCAACCCTTATTTATTCTTGATCGAAGGGGCAAAAATTTTTATTTCCAAATCGATCAAGAAATAATTATGCACTCTCGTCAACTTTAGATTATCGCTCCGCTATGGGCCAATTTTAGATTATCGCTCCACTGTGGCCAACTTCAGATTATCGCTCTACTATAGGCCAAATTATCGCTCCGCTGTGGGCCAATTTCAGATTATCGCTCCGTTGTGGGTCAATTTCAGATTATCACTTCACCGTGGGCCAATTTTAGATTATTGCTCCGCTGTGGGCCAACTTCAAATTATCGCTCTGCTGTGGGACAATTTCAGATTATCGCTCCCCCGTGGGCTAACTTCAGATTATCGCTCTGCTATGGGCCAATTTCAGATTATTGTTCCGTTGTGGGCCAATTTCAGATTATCGCTCCGCTCTGGGCCAATTTCAGATTATCGTTCAGCTGTGGGCCAATTTCAGATTATCGCTCCGCTTTGGGCCAATTTCAGATTATCGCTCCGCTGTGGGCCAATTTCAAATTATTGCTCTACCTTGGGCCAACTTCAGATTATCGCTCTGCTATGGGCCAATTTTAGATTATCACTCCACTGTGGGTCAACTTCAGATTATCGCTCCACTGTGGGCCAATTTCAAATTATCACTCTGCCATGGGCCAACTTTAGATTATTGCTCCTCTGTGGGCCAACTTTAGATTATCGCTCCGCCGTAGGCCAACTTCAGATTATCGCTCCGTGGTGGGCCAATTTCAGATTATCGGTCCGCTGTGGGCCGACTTCAGGTTATTGCTCTACCATGGGCCAGCTTTAGATTATCGCTCCGCTGTGGGCCAATTTCATAAAATCGCTCCACCACAGGCCAACTTCAGGGTTATCGCTCCGCGTGGGCCAACTTCATATTAGCACCCCTTTGGGTCAATTTCAAAATCAGCACCCCTTTGGGCCAATTTTAGAACCAGTATACCTTTGGATCAATTTCAAAATCAGTGCCCCTTTAGGCCAATTTCAGAATCAATATCCCTTTGGATCAATTTCAGAATCAACGCCCCTTTGGGCTAATTCCAGAATCAGTAACCCTTTTGGTCAATTTCAAAATCAGTGCCCCTTTGGGCCATTTTCAGAATCAGTATCCCTTTAGATTGACTTCAAAATTAGCGCCCCTTTGGGCCAACTTTAAACCAAAGCTCCTAGAGCCAACTCCAAAGGTATAGCTCCACCAAGAGAGCCAACTTCAAGCCAAAGCTCTTAGAGCCAACTTCAGAACTAAAGCTCCTAGCACCGAGACACGTCCCCAGCAAGATGTTGCAGCTGATTTCTTTGACAAACTAAGACTTCAGGTACATTTCCTTTTCTCACTGTGCTCTCTATCGTGAGACCAAACTTAATCTGGGCATAATAGCACTACTATATCTATTTTGATCCCGTGAGGGATAGCCTGTGAGCATGGGTTTTCTCGACCTCTGTGATGAGAATCCTATGTTACCTGTTAAGACAGACGAACGTGAGTCAGACTTAAGAATGAGCGGGATGTTGCCTGAAATATCTCAAATGCTCCGAAATCAAAATAGTCCTCAATCCGAAACCCCGAGAAAGGTCCTTTGAGTAATTAGAGGGCTTAGAGGTATGTGTGGGATTTTTGAGAATATATCATGGCTTTGATTAGAGGCGCATGGCTGTAGTTTCACAACTACAGCTGCACAACTGTAATTACAAAACCGCACAGCTATAGCCTTATAGCCGCACGGCTCTATCAAACAGACAGAAATCTTCCTAAATAACCAGCCAGTATTTGACAAGGAATTGAACTCCTTAATGAGGGGGATTCTCGGCTGTGATTTGAGGTTTTAGAACAGAGACCAATATGGGGAATAATAAGAGGAAACGAGTTAGAAAAGAAGGGGGTAGAACATAACAGAGAAGATAACGACAAAGAGAACAAAAAGGAGAGAAGAGATCATTATAAGAAAACAAAGAGAAAAAGAGAGAAATAGAAATAAAATGGACTAGAAATGATTAGTGTGAGAGTTTCCAACTGTGTATCACTCATTCGGGTTGTTCTCGGGTTTTGTTCGGATTGATTTGGGACACATATTCAAAGTTTCGGAGGCGTTCATAGGGTTCTAGGTGGATTCCGAATTTCCAATCCAATTTCGATCATCAAACACACTAGAACATCAATAAGGTAAACTCTAAGAGGCCTTAAACCCCTATTTAATTGTTTTTGCTGCGTGTTTTTTTGTGTTTTTGCAAAAATCAGAAATTATCTATTTGATTACAGCCGTGCAGCTCTAACAAGAGCCGAGCAGCTGTAATCCTTAGAACAGAGTCGAGCGGCTATAACACTATTGTGAGTGGATGACCTTGAACGGAACGCGGTGAAGCGGACCGGGGAAAAAGATGATTAGATTTGATTTTGGAAAACGGTTTTTGTTTATCTTGAGTTAGAAAATTATGGATTTAATTTGGAAATTCCTTTGTAGAAAACATTTTCCCATTTTTAACTTAAAGACCTTGAAACTTAAATCCTGAGATCAGTGACAGAGTCACCACCCTGATCAGCTCATCCGGGAATTCCGGTACAGCTCCCTACCGAAGATAGACTGCTGTACCTAATCCAAAGATTAGGGTCCGAGCAAATAACTTACTTAACCTTTAGCTTGCTTTCACTTTACAATTTATATTACCATATTTAATTCGCTTTATTATCTTTTTCTAACCCCAATTTGTTTATTTTAATCAACTGATGCTAAAACAAAATGCAGGAAATAAATTGCAGAAAAAAATAAAACATACATTCAAAATATACAAAAAATAATAGAGGCCGATTATACAACCCAATCGAATAAAAAAGAAAAAAACTCTCATCCTCACTTTACAACCGCCTAGAATACATGATTTATCTAAAAAATACAATCGCCTAGGATACACAAATTGATCTACTAAATACATCCAAAATAAAAAAAAATAAAACTAACTAAAAGCTGTAAAACAAAGGGTTAGCACAATATACGGCACGCCACAAATAGGACTCAAGTAAGACAGAATGGGATTTTAAGGATTCGAGAACATGCAATTAGAGGGATAACCGGATCAACTCAGCTAGCCGGCCCGATTAGACCTGAAAAACATTTTGAAATGTCCCTGTATTTTGGTTTTGTGATAAAATCATTTTGAAAACAATTTATTTTCTGATTTAATTTAATTTAACATGCAATGTGGGTCGGTTTTCAGGAGAATCGGGTCTCCGTCGTTGTATTGTTTTAAATGCAAAAAACACTGAAAATTAAATCTAAGGTCGTGAATGCATACAACAAAATTCATTTTGATGATTTTTTGATTTTCTGAATTTTTATGGATTTTTAGAAATTTTTGGGGATTATTCTGGAAATTCTGACCTTGGATGAACATTACAGTCGTGGGACTGTAAATCCTCCAATTTCAGGATTTCGCCAAAATTATTCAAAATAAAATTGAGAAATTAATGGAAATCAAGAACACTCGTACGACTGTATTTACAGTCATATGACTGTTCATCAACTCAAGAACAGTCGCACGACTGTTCTTGATTTCCAGAAACAGAAAATGCAAAAATTGAAATAAAATGCACAAAAACACACCAAATCACCCAGAAAGCAAGAGAAAAAGAGGGAATGAAGTGTGTTTACCTCTTTGGCGCTAATCCACCATAGGAATGACCCCTGGCAATGCACCAATCCACTTAAAATCGCTCCTTTCCTCTTTGAGTTAAAGTTTGAGGTTGAGTCCAAAAACCTCCAAAATGCTAGGGATTCTCAAGGTTTTAAGTCTGAAATTGATTAAATTTAGAGAGTTCAGTTGTTAACCTATTGATGTCTATTAGATTTTAAACTTAATCACTTGAGAATTTCAAAGAAAAAAGAAGAGAAAAAGAGGCTTGATATTGTGTGGTGTTTTTCCCCTTTTTCTTCCCTTTTTCTCTAATTCCCTCACTCTGATTTTTCTTTTTTTTTTTTTCAAGACCCAAAGACCCCAAAAGTCCCTTTTCACTTCTCACTTTTCCTTCTTATTCCCGGTTTGTTGCTACCCCTCCCCGAGCATTAAGTGCTCCTTCTTTTCTTCTCTTTTTTCTCTGCTGTAGAGGTATGGGCTTCTGCACCTACTCCGACGCTACAGTCGTACGACTGTAATTTTTTTAATTATAGTCACACGACTCTAATGACAGTCGTACGACTGTTACTATAGTCTTGTGACACAAGATTTTTTTACAAAAAATTCCGGCGCTTACAGCTGCCCCTCGCATGATCAAATTCGACACCCGGATTCAGGTTCAAAATACCTAAGATGATGAATTTGAGAGTGCGAATCAAAGCACCACAAATACAAGAAAGAACCATCTGTTGAAATAAGTCGATACCAGGTCTAGGATACCCGAGGCAAAGTTGGGAAAGAAATAAGCCGATACCAGGTCTAGGTTACCCGAGGTGAGAAAGTGGAATGCAGATTGGCCGATACCAGGTCTAGGTTCCCCGAGGCAAAGCTGGAGATGAAATAAGCCGATGCCGGGTTTAGGTTACCCGAGGCAAGGAGGAAGATGAAATAAGTCAATACCGGGTTTAGGTTACCCGAGGCAAGGAAGGTGGAGTGCAGGATTTGAATTGGCTTCAAAGATCTAGGATCTTGCTTGAATTGGTTTTCAAGAATCTGAAATCTGACTTGGATGGTTTTCAAGGATTTAGAATCAGGCTTGAAGAGGTTTCAAGAATCCAAAATCATGCTTGAGGAGGTTTGTCAAGGATTATGAACCAGGCTTGAAGAAATTCAAGGATTCAAAATCATGCTTGGGAAGGTTTGTCAAGGATTATAAACCAGGCTTGAAGAAATTTCAAGGATTCAAAATCAAGCTTGAGAAGGTTTGTCAAGGATTATGAACCAGGCTTGAAGAAATTCAAGGATTCAAAATCAAGCTTGAGGAGGTTTGTCAAGGATTATGAACCAGGATTGAAGAAATTCAAGGATTCAAAATCATGCTTGGGAAGGTTTGTCAGGGATTATGAACTAGGCTTGAACAAATTTCAAGGATTCAAAATCAAGCTTGAGAAGGTTTGTCAAGGATTATGAACCAAGCTTGAAGAAATTCAAGGATTCAAAATCAAGCTTGAAGAGGTTTTGTCAAGGATTATGAACCTGGCTTGAAGAAATTCAAGGATTCAAAATCAAGCTTGAGAAGGTTTTGTTAAGGATTATGAATCAGGGTTGAAGGAGTTTCAAGGATTCAAAATCGCGCTTGAGGAGGTTTGTCAATGATTATGAACCAGGCTTGAAGAAATTCAAGGATTCGAAATCAAGCTTAAGAAGATTTGTCAAGGATTATGAATCAGGCTTGAAGGAGTTTCAAGGATTCAAAATCACACTGGAGAGGTCTGTCAAGGATTATGAACCAGGCTTGAAGAAATTCAAGGATTCAAAATCAAGTTTGAGAAGGTTTTTCAAGGATTATGAATCAGGCTTGAAGGAGTTCAAGGATTCAAAATCAAGCTTGAGAGATCTGCAAGGATTGGGAATCATTCTTAAAGAAGTTCAAGGATTTAAAATCTGGCTTGGAGGGTTTTCAAGGATTAAGAATTAGGCTTGAAGGAGTTTTAAGGATTCAGAATCTAGCTTGAGTGGTGGGACTTTAGGAGTGATAATTTTGGAATCAGGTTGAGAATAAGTATTTATTCCTTGATCGATAATTTTGGAAGCAAAAATTTTTGCCCCTTCGATCAAGAATAAATACGGCTGGATTACTTTACCCCTGGGAACTCAAGGTGTTGAGGCTTAGGCCCACGCAGCTTTGACTTGTCTCTTGAGGCCTGATGGGTACCCCAGTGTTGGACTATTTCTGTTTTGATAGTGGTCTTGATCCGGGATAGCCCGATGATGATGGCGAGTACCCGTACCTGGATTGGTTGAGATGTATGTATGCATGTGTGCATATGTTTTGAATGCTTGCGTGTGCATGTTTCAATGTGTGCATGCATAAATGACACTGGGAAATGTATTTCTCGCTATTTTTCCAGCCTTGAAATGTCGTGCCCCTGTTGGGGACATTGGACCATGTCTCTAGCTAGGGAAAGCACATCACACCTACGACTGATCTAGCTGGAGAGCATACCCTTTATATGATTCTCGTACTCCCTTTGGAGATATACGGGGATATGCAATGGCTGTTAGGGAAGTCCAATAACAATTGGAGAGAAAGTGGCGGCATTCTTTGCAATGGTTCCATTGGAGAATAGTACAAAGGATCCTGCTGAGAAATCGTAAAAGGGATCTTCACTGGGGCATGATGAAAGTGTCTCGTCCTTCTATCCCTAGGAATGATGAATCTGGACATGCTCTAAATTTTGCCTGAACTGCCCGATGTGGGTTTTCAGCTCAGCGAGCTGCTCTAATTTTTGCCTGAGGCGCCTTTTCGGTTTTCACCTCAGCGAGCTCTTTTTTTTTTGAGTGTGATGCGTGTAAGCAAAAGATGTGCACAACCATGTATGATGCATAATGCGGATTCAATTCCAAGCAGAATTGGGACATTTAAATGAGCAGAGCAAGGCATTCATTCGTTCATTCATTGATAATGCTTTATCATAATGCACATCATAGATGAAATGAAATTAAGAATGGAATCAGCAATGGTATCCGTCTTGACCGAATTCGCGACTGCCACCAACTGGTCTTTGCAGATTTTCCTGCTGGTGGTGCTCACCGCATCGTCCTAACTTTTGCGTGGACCGCCTTTTCTGTTTTCGATCCACTGGACTCTTTTTTTTTTTAGCCCGTCTGGGTTGATTGGATCGACAGCTTGGTCTCTCTTTCCCTGGTGGAACCGGTTCCACCTTGATGGTCGATGGCTACGGTGTTTCTCTGGTGAGTGCTTTGATACTAGTCTGGCATCTTTTCAAGGCGAATGATGACATGCCAATCACTTTTGATAGATAGAGTTTCTTGTGACAGATCTGTTGGCTGGTCCTGTCACCCCACCGGTCCGTGGATGATATGGAGTTGATGATCAATGCCTCAGCCCTTTATTCTAGGACACATGCGCCGTTGCCCCTTGAAGCCATAATCTCCTCTTGGTCATGACAGAACACGGAATTCTATATCGTGTAGGTGTGTTCTTCTTCATAAACTTGGGCGTACGCTTTTTTTTTCTTTTTTTTTTTTTTTTTTTGAGGCTGTGACATCATGGTCGACTCCGTTTTCATCCACGTTGGGTGGTTGACAGTTAGGTCTGTGAACTGATGTCTATTTACTGTGGATAGTCTTGTTTTTCTGGCGACGTCAGTTCCTCCTATCGTGGTTTCCCCTCTTTATCCAGTCTAGGCCCGTGGAGTTTCTGCTCAGCTGATTTCGCCCTTAAATCCTTTGGAGTCTAGCATTTGGTAACTTCTCTGTCGATCCCCAATCATGTTGTGGTAGGATCGGGCAAAGCTTGTTATGCGCTTTTGGATACTTTGCAATTTCTTCTTTTTCTTTTTTTTTTTCTCTTATCAGGCGCGAAGTCTTTCAAGACAGATACCACTTTTAGGTCATCATCTATTTTTAAATTCATTTCATGCAATGATACGTCATGTATGCTAAAGACATTAAATGACTGTTTGCATGCATGCACAGTATTCCATCCAGAAAATATCACACAAGTAACTGGAATTAAATTGCATAACATTAAATGCCCCGTGGGCTGAATTGTTCACAAAATAGAAAAGAAAACAAAAGCTAATACATCAAAATAGTTATCATCCAACACAGGTGGAGGGTCTTCTTTTGCTGCTGCATCATCTCCTTAATAGGTTGCAAACATGGATCAGTTGAAGCTGGGCAATAGGTTGTTCTGAACACTGGGCTTCAAAGGTGGTTCTACAATCTTTCCTTCAGCAATCAGTTGTCGGACAGCCCTTAGTAGCTGCATGCAGTCATTCGTATAGTGCCCCACCATCACATGATAGGAACAGAACTTGCCCTTGTCCGACTCAGCCGGCTTTTCGAACGGCTTCAGAAAGTTCAAGAGATCACCGTTCCTGCATTTTGTGAAAATCTTGGCCAAAGAAAGAGTCCAAGGGGATAGGCCTCGATTTTGTACATTTCCATCTTGGTTGTTTTGCTGCTGGGACACAACGGCAACTTCAGCTGGCTTGTCTTCTGAGGATTGCCCACCTTTGCCTATGGACCCAAAACCATATCCACTGCCTGATCCAACAATAGTCACTGGTCGATACCCAAGACCATACCCGGAGCTCCTGCCATGTTTTTGGTTTACTGCCTTTTCTTCCTCATCCCTCTCGATTTTCATGGCCATGCTATACACTTCACTGAGCTCACTAAAGGAATGGAATTTCATGTTGTTTCGAAAGATATCCCTACTCCCATCGATCAACTTCTGAATTAGTTCATCTTCGTTAGGGCGGTTCTTTAGCAGAATCATTTTGTTCATCCATCTCTGGTAATAGGCATCAAATGATTCATTCTGTTATTGCTTAACCCTTTCCAGATCATACAGCTTCACCTGGATCTTAGTGTTGAAGCTGTAGTATTTGATGAATGACACTAACAAGGCCTCCCAGTCTGACTGCACATCTTCAAACAAGGAGTTGTACCAATTCAGGGCTCCCACTGCCAGCGTGGTTGGGAAAAAGTTAACCAGCTGTTGTTTGGTGGCGCCCGCAGTCAGCATGATTCTGACATAAAGGTTCACATGGGCCTCCGGTGAGCCAATCCCCTTGTAGGAAGGGACTTTAGGCACTTGAAACCTAATGGGAAAGGTCTCAATGCCCTTTTTGATCATCGCATCTACATTCACCCTTCTTTTGGAGCCCAGGCTGATGTTGGCCCCTTTCTTCAGTTCAGCCACTGCTTCGTCAAGTTCAGAGTACTTGGCCTTCATTTTCTCTTCCATGGCAGCTTCCATCTCCTGCAGCTTTTCTAAACTAGCCGAGATATCACCACCTTACTGGGACGATTAGGCCTCTTTCTCCTTTTTGGTCCTACTACCACCAGTTTACCCGGCTTCTCTCACTACAGCCCGCATTTCCTCCCTGAGCATATCACGAAAATCCTGTGACCTTAGGAAATCCTTTAAAGCATCAGCGAGACTTGGTGTAGGATTAGCCATCTCCATTTCTTCCGTAGATTCTGAATCACTTTCTCTTTCAACTGCTCTTTGTTCCCCAACTACCCTCGAAGCCTGAGATCTCGTCCAAGGTCGCTTCAGTTTATTCTGCTGGGCATCATACAGGAAATGTTTAGGGTCATGAATGAATGGCATGGTGATATGAAGAGTAAGACATTGAAAGTGCTTATGATGAATGAATGGAGTGAGGTTATGAGTGAAATGATGGTATGAATGGTCTTATTTTATTCCTTCCTTTTTTTTTCTTTTCAGGACATTCCAAGAACACCTAATGCTATGCAAAAATGTCATGTGTTGACCGCCACACGGACAAAAGTTCGGCACCTTTGGGGCACCTAGTGGATTTATGAAATGGTCGCGTGTGTGCCGACACATGGACAGAGTTTCGAAAATTTAAAGGTCTATGAGATGATATGAAATGGTCGCATGGGACCGCCCCTTGGACAGAGTTCTGATGCTTTTGAGCATATGATATGAAATGATGTTGTAAGAAGATCACATGTAACAGGGACACGGACAAGGGCTTAGCGTTCGGGGAACACCTTTCATGATTTGGGATGTTATGAAATGCCCCTACATGCATACTAATTCAGCACTCAGGGAGCAGCTTGAATGATGTAATAACATGAAGTAACCCGATGTGGATCACAGTGCTATATGATAAATGAGTATGATGTCGTGAAATGTATCATATAAATTGTTACACGAAAATAGACCTAGGACCATTGTGGTCTCTATTGAATGAAATGATTTGGTGAAATGGCCGAATGCAATCCGATGCATTGGCAAAATTTGGATAGTTTTGGGACTCCCGATGTGTTATGAAATGAAATGATCGTGGTGGGCGTCCTTGGAATATCCATAATTCGAATGAAATGATATGAAGGCTTATGTCACGTAAAATGCAAATGGCTACACAAAAATGTGGTTAGAGTGCATGACATACATAATGATGTCGTGTATGCTTTGTGAAAAAATGTTAATCACACAAATATAATATTATGGCTGCAAAGGAAGGGGTTAGTGTGAATATCACACAGATGATTTAATGTCTTCACATGAAAATAAAATGCAAATGGCTGTATAAAAATGTGGATTAGTATGGCACATGAAAGCTATGCATGTTTGATGCTTCGTGAAAAGTCAAAATAAAAAACAACACGGAACAAACGTTAGCACACGTAAAAATATGCGCTCCCTTCCAACCTTATCTCTCCTTTCGATTGGTCTCGCATTCTTCCTAGGTGTTGGATCTCTTTGGAATCAACGGGGGATACCAAAGGCGCACGCTCAATGTTCATTTTGAATTTAAGTTTTGGTAATCCTAAGGGAAGTTGCTAAGCCATTACATATGGGCCAAAGTCAAAACCAAGGGTCGTACAGGTTCCCATAGCAAGTATACACTTCCCCACCGTAGAACACGATGTAAGGTCATGCGGTGCTATAAGTGGTTTACCCCGTCGGGCATCTCCAATCCTGGCGGAAGAGGTAGTCCACCTTCTTGGGTAAACCGGGGTTGATAAGTGTGTTGGAGGGATTGATAAGAAGAAAATGTCATGATATGCAATGTGTAAATAAACATGGTAATATGAACTTAGTGAAGTGACTACAAGCGAGGTTTTATTTCGGTAGTTGCCTAAGTTCCTTAAGTTTTTATGAGAACTTTTTAGAAACTGTTCTCCCCAGCAGAGTCGCCACTGTGAGCGGACGACCCCTAGCAACGCACCAATCCACTTAAAATCGCTCCTTTCCTCTTTGAGTTAAGGTTTGAGGTTGAGTCTAAAAATCTCCAAAATGCTAGGGATTCTTAAGGTTTTAAGTCCGAAATTGATTAAATTTAGAGAGTCCAGTTGTTAACCTATTGATGTCTAATAGATTTTAAACTTAATCACTTGAGAATTTTAAAGAAAAAAGAAGAGAAAAAGAGGCTTGATATTGTGTGGTGTTTTTCCCCTTTTTCTTCCCTTTTTCTCTAATTCCCTCACTCTGATTTTTCTTTTTTTTTTCAAAACCCAAAGACCCTAAAAGTCCCTTTTCACTTCTCCCTTTTCCTTCTTATTCCAGGTTTCTTGCTGCCCCTCTCTGAGCATTAATTGCTCCTTCTTTTCTTCTCTTTTTTTTTCTGCTGCAAAGGTATGGGCTTCTGCACCTGCTCTGATGCTATAGTCGTACGACTGTAATTTTTTTAATTACAGTCACACGACTATATACTACAGTCGTGTGACACATGATTTTTTTTATGGAAAATTCCGGCGCTTACAACTATAGTCACATGGTTGTGTTCTTCAGGGTAGAAACTCGAAAAGCCCTAAATCGACTAAAAGGAATCAGTTTTCCATTTTATTTATTCTGTTATGAACTATTTTAGTTCTAATCACATCTGTTACATTCTAAATTTTGGTTTTCGGTTTTCCTAGAACATTGATGTGAGATTTTCGGTTTCTTTGATTTTAATTTTTGAAATCCGGGGTTGTTCAATCCAAATCGGATCCACTGTCCAGCTTTTGCAAACCCCCAGGTTCTTCAAAGTCTTTAGAAATCATTGACAAATAATTAAAACAGTGATTTTCAAAGCGAAGAAAACCAATTTTGGGTTCTAGATACTACAGACGCACGGTTATAGTTTTATAGCTGCGTAGCTCTAACTGAGCCGCACAGCTATAGTTCCCAGGAGGAGCCAGAATCACAAGACAACTCCCACGAATGTCGTCGTATGTTGCTGTCTTCAGAA
The DNA here is from genome assembly GCA_039660915.1 of Euphorbia tirucalli. Lineage (NCBI taxonomy): Eukaryota > Viridiplantae > Streptophyta > Magnoliopsida > Malpighiales > Euphorbiaceae > Euphorbia > Euphorbia tirucalli. Next base: position 52,696,429 of record CM077639.1, on the reverse strand, counting down.
TCAACCTGTTTTTGATGTGTTTACTGCTTTTGGACCTTAGATGGATGTTTGGAATTAGGAATCCTCACGAATGGAACCCCGAGTTCCAAGATATCTGATTCACCAAGGTGATATAATTTGCATGTAATCAAGCTAAACTGTTTTCAAGCACAAAAACCTACAGAGCTTTTCTAAAATGGTTTTCTAGGTCTAATCGAGTAAGTCACCCGGACTTCTCGATTACCCCCTAGATGCATGCTCCCACTTCCTGATGTTTCCCATTTTGTCTTGTATAAGTCCTATGTGTGTTTGGGACATAATTGTGCTAACCTATTTGTTTTGCAGCTTTTTATTTTTATTTTTATTTTATTTTATTTTGGATGTATTTAATAGATTCTCGTGTATCCTAGGCGATTGTACCTTTCTTTTAGATGTTCGTGTATTCTAGGCGATTGTATTGGTGAGGATGAGAGTTTTTCTCTTTTTGGGTTGTAATAAGCGGCCTCTATTTCTCTTTTGGTTTGGTTAGGTTTGGACGTATGGTTTATATTCCTGCACTTTAATTTTATACAATTTACTTATGTCATCTGAATGAGCATGGGCTAAATAATAAAAGATAAAATGGGTAAAGAATTAAGTGAGTAAAATATTGTCATATGAACTTATAAATGAATACAAGTTTGAGGTTGAATAGGTAAGTTGCTCGAACCCTAAATCTCTGGATAAGGTATAGTAGTCTACGCTCGGTAGGGAGTTGCACCGGAATTTCTCGGATGAGCTGATCCGGGTGGCGACTCTGTCACTGATCTTGAAATTTAGGTTTCGAGATCTTTAAGTATCAAAACAGGATTTTCTAAAAATGTAAAAACCAGTTTTCCAAAATTCATATTCAAATGCAAAGGTTTTCTACAAAAGGATTTCCAAACGAATCAATGGTTTTCCTAAGCAAGATACAAACCCATTTTTAAAACAAACAAACAAATCAAGTTCTTCCATTTTCCCTGGTCCACTTCATCGCGTTTCGCTGAAAAGGTCATCCGCTCATAGCTGAACAGCAAAAATTTCCTAAAAAAGAAACTAATTTTGATGAATCGAGGCCTTCTAAAGATGATGTTTTGACTCTCAAAAAGGCGAAGTCGATATGTCCCTCAATTGATTTCTTCAAAGGTGTTGATGCTAACTCATCAAAGATCATTAATCCTTCTAATCCTCCTGTGTCGTTGGGATATACATCTTCTAAGGTTGACTCTTCTAACAAAGTTAGGAACGTTAGTTTAAGTTCAATGTCGAGCACTTTCCCTCCTGAAAGAGCTGAGAGGGGTGTTCAAACTTAATGCAAAGTAATCTTTATCCTAATAAAAATGAGAAGAGTGGTTCAAGTCCCCTTCCTAATATAATTTCACATCGTGATAGAAGGGAGCTTTGTTCCGAATCTCTTCATGAACATTATCTTATTTTTTCCTCATTGGGAAAACCTTTGTCATTTTGGAATATATACAAGATTAACCTAGCCTTGAAGACTTCTCTCAAAGGTGAAGACTTCAGGATGTATCTCGATTTGATAGCCACAGATTCAATTGAGCAAGTAGGAGTAGCTTCAAGGTTGATGATTTCTTCTATCCTTCATCGAGATGAAGAAACGTATTGCAAAAATATGTATGAAAACATTGATGTTGCTGAATGTAAAATTTTTTAGGTATGTACCTTTTTTTATTATCATTTATTATTATTATTATCATCATCATCATCATCATCATCATCATCATCATCATCATCATCATCATCATCTCTAAACATGAATTTTATGTACGAATCTCATATATTTATCTTACTTGGATAATAAGGGGCTTAACATGCTTCATCAGCTCTTGAATTTGTACAGTCATTGATAAAAAAGCTTGATGAATCAATAAAAGAAACTTGATGTCTAGTGATTGTGAAAAGAGTTTAAATCGTACCATTGATGACCTTCAGAGAAAGCTGCGTGAAAAAGACAAGCAACAAAGAAGTACAAAAGCAAAATGATAAGCTTCAAGAGCATGTTCAATCATTAGAGTCTGATCATGATAATTTGAAACTGAACACTTTTAAGTATTCTCTTCATGTGAGCGATTATGATAAGCTGGTGAACGATCACACATGCCCTTACGAAGACTTCAATAAACTTAAGAGCAAGTTAGATGATGCAAGGAGAGTTGTTCAAGGACTTAAAAATGAGTAATCATCAATCCGCTCTATTGCTATTCATAAGTATAGAGAATCTAAAGAATGTTATGAAAAAAAATGTGCGGTGCAAGTCACCTTTTCCAAAATTGGTTTTTATCTTGCTCGATAAATCTTTAAAAAAGAGCATGGCTATGCTTATCCTGAGTTGGATTTTTCAAAGACCAAAAATATTTTCGATCTTTGTTCTTGGCAAAGTTTTGATCCTAATGAGGATGACAGCGCCACCTCTTTGAACAATTGCCTTTTTGATGATTTAGACAATCGTGATGGTCCTTGGGAGTTCTATGGGAAGAATGGGGTCAATACATCTTCGGAAGACATTGCTCAAGAAGATAAGGTACCATCCTCTTCAGAAGATGTTGCTCGTGATGATAAGATACCAGCCTTACAGGGTCTGGATAAGGATCATAAAGTTGAGGGGGAGCCTACCATGGATGATGTCTCTACCCCTGCTTCTACTCCTATAACTTAGATTTATATATCACATATTATATAGATTAGATGTGTGATCTTTTTTCTCTTTTTTTTTTTTTTTGTTTCACAAATTTTTATTTATGATTATGAAATATAAGCAATTTATTACCATATTTGCTTTTTTTCTATACTTACTGATCCCAATCACTTGTAATTTATTTTGAATTACATGTGATTTTTGTTATGCAAATACACTTGCTTTTGTGTGCATCTTGATTAGAAGCTCTATTTTCTTTATAAAAAGATGGACCTTTTTGTTATCAGAATCTTAATATGGTAGCAACTATCTTCCTTGGTAAAAGATGAGCCTTTCTTTTTTGCGTACCACGTGTCTTAACAGTATTAGAGAATATGACTGCATGCACCATGGTAGTAGACTACGTTCCCTCATAAAAGATTAGCCTTTTTTTGCATACCAAGTGTCTTATCAATTTTGAAGAGTATGAGCATCATGTCTTCCCTCATAAAAGATCATGTAAAATTCATCCTTTATGGGAGGGTAATGTCATAAGGTTATTGAGATAAGCTATTATGGTTGGTCTTCGCTCGTAGAAGATCCAATTTTTATGAAGTCATTGCTTCTTTTCACGAGCTTGTTTGAATGTTCATCCTTTATCAATAATTAAGAGTATGATTACTTTTCTTCAGTGCATTCTACAATGAAACAACTAAAGCTTGTCCTTTGATTGTTGTCTAGGTTCAAAGCTAATGTCATATTCTCCCAACTCGATTACCCATTTAGTAAGGCGCCCTGAACATTTTGGTTTCTATATAACTTGATGTAGAGGCTGATCTATCAAGACTACTATAGGATGAGCTAGGAAGTAGGGCCTTCGCTTTTGAGACGTAATCACCAATGCAAGTGCGACTTTCTCTACAAATGGGTATCAAGGTTCTACACCTTGGAGTACTTTATAAACATAGTAAATCACCTTGTCAATATTTCCTTCTTTTCTTAACAAGACCGCACTCAATGCCATTTTGCTTACCCAAGTAAACGAACAACGGCTCCTTAGGCTTAAGTCTAGTTAAAAGGGGCATCCCTTTTAAATAATCTTTCAACTCTTCAAAAACTTTTTCACATTCTGGTGTCCATCGAAAGGAAAGCTTTTCTCAACTGAACAATGGCTGCTCTTAGAGTTTTAAAGCAAGGAAGGCTTTTCTCAGCTGACTTAGAGAGGAATCTGTTAAAGACACTATTATTCCTATTAGGCATTGTACTTCTTTAATTGAAGTTAGAGGGCTTCATCTCTAATATAGCCTAGAATTTTTCTGGATTTGCTTCTTTGCCTCTTTTGACTATCATATAGCCTAGAATTTTTTTGGATTTGCTTCTTTGCCTCTTTTTACTATCATATAACCTAGAAATTTCCTCGATTGCACTCCAAAGGTATATTGGTTAAAGTTAAGTTTTTTAGCATGCAATTCTCGTTTCTTGCTTTTGACAATCATGTCATCCATATGCCTCCATGGTGTTACCCAATAAGGGTTTGAATACTTTGTTAACAATTCTTTGATATGTTGCACCTGTATTTTTTACCCTAAAAGGCATCACTTTGTAGCACTACATTCCTCTTTCAGCGACGATACAGTTTTCTCTTTATCTAGGGGGTTCATCATTATTTGATGGTATCTTATAAAAGCACCCATGAAGCTTAATAACTTGTATTGAGAAGTTTGGTCCACCATTTTGTCAATTTGAGGTAAAAGATATGAATCTTTTAGACAAGCCTTGTTCAAATCAATAAAGTTTATGCATATTCCCACTTCCCATTTGGCTTCTTAACCATCACTACATTTGCGAGCCACTTAGGATAATGAACTTCTCGGATGAAGTTTGCATGAAGTAATTTGTCTATTTCTTCTTCTAAGACTTGTTGATGTTTTGGTGCTATATTCCTCTCTTTTTGTTTAACTGGCTTCATTTTAGGATTGACATTTAGATGGTGACTATCTACTTCCAAACTTATGCCTGGCATATCAATGAGTATCCAAGCAAACACATTCGCGTTCTTCCTTAGGCATTCTATGATTTCTTCTTTTGTTTCCTTTTGCATTCGACTTCCAATATATATGATCTTTTCTAGATCATCCTCTTTCAATTTCACATCTTCAACTTCTTCTACAGGTTTTGGCTTATCCTCTGACTCTTCAGAAATTGTCAATGTTTCTCTTTTATTATTTGCTTTCCTTTGATAGAAGAAACATAATAGCTCTTAGCTTTTCTCTAATCACCACACACTTGTCCTTATTCCCTTGGGTGTAGGGAATTTCATTAGTAGATAACTTGAGGAAAGGACAGCCCTCATGTCATTTAGTAATGGCCTCCCAATTATCATGTTGTAGGATGGAAATACCGATTTAATTACCATGAAGTTCCCCATCCCTGTAACACTGCGAGGTTCTTCACCCAAGGTGATTGATAGTTGAATTGATCATGCTATAGGAATAGCTTCTCCTGAAAAACTGAACACAGGGGCTTGCACTTTCTTCAGCCTATCCATGGACAGGTTCTTCTTCTCAAAATAATTCCAATAAAGAAGGTTGACAGAACTTCCATTGTCAATAATAATCGAATCTATTGGGAACTTTATAATGAATACCGTTGCATCATCATGAGGTATAATCACATTCCCTTGATCAGTAGGTGTAAAGATTATCAATTCCTCTTCTATTTAGATTTTCATGACATTATTAACTTCATAAGCTTGTTTTGCATAAGCTTTTTTTTATGTAGATGATCCTCCTGCTAAAGGCTTCTCCATTTGAAATGACGTATATTGTTGGATGAGTTGGCTTATTATCTGAGACAGGGGTTTTGTCTTTCCTATATACTCTTGTGGCCATATCCTCGATCATCCTTCTCTTTGTTGTTTTCATAGCTCTCTCTTTCTGAGTATAAGGGTCTTTCTTTCTTCCAGCTTTCTGCATACATAAACCAACCAAGCTTATCTTAGTGCACCAATGATTTTATTTCATTCATCAATTCTCTACATCTGTCTATAGAGTGACCATGAGTTTTGTGGAAGTGACAATAAGTATCAGCAAACTTTCCCATTGTCCTGTTGGTCTTAGGAGGGAAGGTGAGTAAGCCAGATCCTTCTATAGTTACCATGATGTTAGAGCGAGGCTGAAGTAAAGGTGTGAAGGTTTCAAATCTTAGCTTCGAAGCATAACTTGATTTTTTCCTTTTTCTGTTTTTCTTACCTCCATTGTTCACTTCATTCCTTTCTTTCCTTTTTCATCTTAGTTTCCTCCTCCAACTACATTTCTCATGACATTTTCAGAAGGATGAATTATTAGCACAATTGAATAAATCCCCAAGGGTGGAAGGTTGATCATAAGAAAGGGATTTTTGAAAATCTTGTGACCTCATTTCGTGAAGAACTCCTACGACTAACATCCCAAGGTTGATCATAAGAAAGGGATTTTTGAAAATCTCGTGACCTCGTTCCGTGAAGAACTCCTGCGACTAACATCCCAAGTTGAAGATCCTCAATCTCCAATGTTGCAACCTAGAACCTTTTAAAATAATCTCTCAAACTTTCTCTTTCTTCCTATTTGATGGTAAGAAAATAAGTAGCATTCTCCTTTCTTCTAGTATTGATGATAGCGTTTAGGAATTCCTTTTGGAGATAATCAAAGCTAAAGATGGATGTGAGCGCGGGTGTTTTTTTCGACCTCTATGATGAGCATTCCTGTTTTAAATGTTGAGCTGACGGACAGGAATCGGACTGGAAAGCACCCGGAATGTCGCCTGGGTATCCCAAACGTCTTGGAAACCAAGCTATCCACGATCCAAAATCCCCAAAAAGGTCTCCCGAGCTATTTCTAGGGTTTAAGGTGCGCGTCAGATTTTTGAAATTTCACCCCGGCTCTTGTTAGAACCAGACAGCTCTAGCTTATAAGCTAGAGCCGGGCGGCTTTAGTGGACAAAACAAGTTGCTCTGCAAAACAGAGCAACTTTCTTGATAGAAGAAAAGAGGGGCAGAAATTCAGAGGTGGGACTCATTGATTGATGGAAATAAGTGTGAGAGAGAAATATAAAAAGAAAAAAAGGAGGAAGAAAGAAGGAGGAGGGACTCTGAGACAAGGAGAGAAACAGAGAGAAAGAAAGAAAAGAAAAGAAGCAGAGAAAAAGAGAGGTAGAGAAACCGAGTGCTAAGGAGAACCCAAAAACACAGAAGCTAAGACCTAATATCAATCTCCACACATTAACAACAAGTTCTACAACCTTTGCTCTTTGATTTGGGGTCATTTCGGGTTGATTTCGGATTGTTTTGGATCGTTTCAATTTTCGGCCGGTTGAGTTCCCAGGACATATTTCAAGCTTTCAATCCATTTCTTGACGTTCAAAACATCCAAACAATATTAAGGTAAACTCTAAGAGGCCTAAAACATGTTTGCATTGTCTTTTCTGTGTGTTTTTTCTCTGTTCTATGCTTTTCCAGAAACTGGGCTGCCCATCATAGCTGTACGGCTGTGTTCATGATGAACAGAGCCGGCCGGCTCTGTTCTGCAGGGACAGATTCCTTATTTGTCTCGATCGGCCCATTTTAAGCATTCTGTTCTGATCATTTTCGGCCCAAATCCATCCGTATGTCGTAATGTTTTGGTTTTCAAATTTCTGTACATATGGATATTAGAGTTTTTGATATTTTCCGGGTTTATTTCCTGAATTTCGGGCCTATTTTATCCGAATGGGATCCATGGTCCAGTATTAACGAACCCCGAACCCTATAAAATCCCCGGAAAAATATTGAAAACTAATAAAACGGTATTTTCACAAATGTTTCTGGTGTGTTTATTGAATTTTGGACCTTAGATGGATGTTGAGTTTAGGAACCCGCACGAACGGAACCCCCGAGTTCTGGGATAACAGACCCACAAAAATGGAAACTTGCATGAAACCGAGCCAAATGATTTTCAAAAATTGATTTTCCAGCATAAAAATTACAGGGCGTTTCAAAATCGTTTTCCAGGTCTAACCGGTCCAACCGGTCGGGTCAATCCAGTTACCCCCTGAATGCATGTCCCCATTTCCTAATAATTCCAATTCTGTCCTGTTTTGAGTCCTATATGTGTTTATAATATAAACTGTGCTAACCCTCTCTTTTGCAGCATTTATTTTTATTATTTTGGCTGTATTTAATAGATTCTCGTGTAAACTAGGCGGTTGTAATTTTTTAGATCCTCATGTACTTAGGCGATTGTAAAGTGAGGACGAGGGTTTTTCTCTTTTTTTCTATTTGGTTGTATAAGCGGCCTCTATTATTCTTTTGTATATTTGTGTGGATGATTTAATTTTCCGCAATTCATTTTCTGCATTTTGCTTTAGAATCGGGCTAATAAAATAAACTTAATTGGGTAGGGAAAAGATAATAAATTGAATAGATATGGCAATATAAATTATAAACTAAATACAAGCTTGAGGTTAAGTAGGTAAGTTGCCTGAACCCTGAATCTCTGGATTAGGTACAGTAGTCTACACTCGGTAAGGAGCTGTACGGTAATTTCTCGGATGAGCTGATCTGGGTGGCGACTCTGTCACTAATTTTGAAATTTAGGTTTCAAGGTCTTTAAGTAATAAAACGGGAAAACTTTTTCCTACAAAACGAATTTCAAAACAAATAAAAGATTTTTCCTAAAGCAAGATAAACGAAAACTCGCTTTCCAAAATATCACGAGAACCTAGTTTTTGAAAACCCCCAGTTCGCTTCGCCGCGCTCACTAAAAAACATTAAAAAGGTCGTCCGCTCACAATGGATCCTTGTTTTAAGCTATTGAACCATGTGTGAGCATGTTTAGTCAAAGTAAGGGACAATGCTCGGCACATGATCGCATCCTCCCATCCTGAAGTAACATTATAGCTTCATAATTTAGCATATGGTCATGAGGATCACCTTTACTAGAGTATATGGCTAATTTCATCGGAAGGGGTTTATTCATAATCTCTTCAATGAAACGAACCTTCCTCCCTTGTTGTTCTTCATTGGTATAAACTAGTTTCTTCTGCTCTAGAACTTCTTCGATCATTTTTTTCAAGTTCCTAGGTTCTATCACATTATCTATAGATTCTTCATTGCTCCTTTTTCCTAGCCCTTTTAGATCTCCTTTATATGTACTTTCCACAACTTCATCTCTTTTTTCTTTGTTCCTTAATGAGGCTTCACCTTTTCTCTGAGTATGTTGACGCTCATGGTTAGGAGAAGGATGAAAGAGTTCATCTTCTAATACATGATTCTCTACATGAGTCTTCTCTTTAGGCCGAAGATTAGATGGAAGCGTATCATGGGGGTGTTTTTGTTGAACAAATTGCCATAAGTTTTCAAGCATGCGGTTGTTGTCATCAAATTTTTGCTTGAGAGGTTTATATTCTGGCAATGGAACCGTAGGTGGAAAGACCCCCGACCTCCAGGTTGAATTACATGTTGGATCACAGGTGGGGTCAAAACATTTTCTTCTTGATCGTTGTGTTGCACATTTAATTCTTCTGGGTTTATTGTCATTTGAGAATGGGACACTTGAGATCTCTTTGGAGGCATTTCTTCTAATTAAAGAAAACAAAATAGTAGCTTTTCAATCGCTTTCCCATAAACGGCGCCAACTATTGTAGCCTATATACAGTAGTAGATTTATAAAGGGAAGATCGATCATCGTGTGTTGATTTGAGTCTTGATAGGATGAGAGGCTTAATCCTGAAATTAACATTGAGCTGATGTGTGTTTAATCTTGGATGATCGTAACTTTGTTGTGACTGTAGGCGATCCTTAATGACATACCTATTGCATTGAGGAAAGGTGTTCTTCTCACAAACACTACGATGCTAAAGTCAGATGTCATAGTAATAGCTCTGATATCCCAGAAGATCTAATCCCTTTATCATTGAATGAAAAGCTATTTATAGCCAAAGAGGGAAGTTACTCTAAGAAAAATCAGGTTCCACATTTACTTCATAACCGTCAAGGATGTAGTTGACTAGTGGGATATTTGATAACCGCTCTTATAATAATAACATAAATTATAATTGTTCTTAAACTTATATTAGGTTTGACCCTAAGGTTATACTACGGTTATATCAAGATTAAACAAGTTAACACCTCACCAACAAAGTTCCCTAAGCTAGCTAGGCAATGGGCAACCCCATTATTACAATGCTTGGTAAAGCTGGAAAAAAATCTTGAAAGAAGAAACACTAACAAAATTATCTTGAATAATCAAAGCTAAGAAATCATCTTGGCAGTTAATTGAATTATTGAGAGCAAAAATAACAAGTTGAGCAATCAGTGGCAGAGCCACCACCCAAGTATTGAGGAGCACAATCTCCTATTAAAGGGGATGACAATTGGAGGCGGCGTCAAGACAATGGCATAGAAGGGCAATGGCAGATTTAGGCAAAGAAAGGGGAGTGATTTTGGTTTGGGTCTATGTAAGTCGAGAAAAGCAATAGGAGGGAAGAGAAGAGGTATGGTACATTGTATATCATTTGGTTTATTTTTTTTAAACCATCTAGATAAAACGACATCGTTTTGTCCCGTGGACCAAATTAAAAAAAATTCTCCCTTAATTCCATAATTCAAGGGCAGAGGTTGCCGTCTAAACACTCCTATCTAGGGTTTCTTTTAGCGGCTAGAGGGGCACCACCACTGTAATATATTTTTTGCATATTTTCTCCACATGAATAGTCAGAATGGATAAACAGGTATAACTTGGAGAAAAATATACAAATGAAATTTATAATGAATTTAAACTTATATTTTCATTGAAATTATGATGCAACCCTAGGTTTTGGGTAACTTTCAATTTTAGTCCGAAATATTTTCTTTTAATATATACAACCAACACAATTAAGATAATTACTTAGAAACAATAAGTTGTATATTTTAACCTGGTTACAAATGTTAAAATGATCCTGACGGTCCAAAATAAGATAGCTCCAGTATTAAAGGGGGCTGAATAGTACTATAGAGTGAATAAAAATTTTCGCAAACTCTCTTTAGAAATTCTTTTTGAAGAAACACAATTTTCTTTCTATAAACACAAATTTTATAAAAATACATAATTAATTAAAATAATAAAACTTGTGAATATAAATTTGTTTTTCTAAAATTGACTTCAAATAATAAAGCTATTAATTTAAATTGCAAGAATTTAAATAGCAGTAAATATAAAGAGAGTAGGGATAGAAAAATGAAGACGCCGTATTTTATCCTGGTTTGACCCAACTGGTCTACGTCCAGTCCCCAAGCCAATCGCTTCAGATTTTCACTAATCGTTTCCTTTACGGGTAGGAAACAAGCCTATATTACTTTTTACGAGTTCTAGTAACAAACTCAATCCTTTTTCAGGCGTAGTCTCAAACCTCTATCGGTACTTTTTCAGAGCTTAAGTAACAAAAACTCTATCAATGCTTTTTCTAAGCTCAAGCACTAAACTTTTACACACTTTGTTGATCACACCACCAACAAAGTAAACCCCCTCTCGCACAGCCTTGTGTGAATATACAATTCCCGAATATATGAATATTTGATTGAAAGAATGAAGCTCTTTTCTCTTGACTTTGCTGTCTTTAGGAATTTTGGAAGACTTCAAAGAATTATAGCTTAAGAGTGTGAATGTTGCCAATTAGTCTTCTTACTCCAAGCTTTGGTCTTCATATCCTTTTATAGGTGAAAGGATTCTTCTTGGAAGGAAAGAGTCGTTTGTCTCACTTTACAAGGGAAAAAGTGGTGGTTGATCTCGAGTCACAAAGGAAAAATGATGGTTGATCTCGAGTCACAAGGAGAGGAAAGATGAATTTAATAAGTGGCCATTTGTTTAAAGCAATAAGATGAGTTGATTCAAGTCATAAGCTTATAAACAAAATCTTTTCAAGTGTAAGCCCAGATCTTCCAAGTGATATAACAGTTGAGATCAAGTCATAAGCCAAAGTATTTCAAGTAATATAGCAGTTGAAATTAACTCATAAGCCAAGGTTTTCCAAGTGATATAACAATTGAGATCAAGTCATAAGCCAAAATGTTTCAAGTAATATAGCAGTTGAAATTAACTCATAAGCCAAGGTGAATGTTGAAAACATCTAATAAACTTCATGTGGCCGTTTGTATTAGTTTCAACTCATAAGTAGATTTTAGCTCTTAAAACAATATGGAGTCATAAAGAATTTATAGCTTATAAGCATGAATTGTTTATCTTTATCAAGTAGCATCCTTATCTCATAAAGCTTTTAATACTTAGTGTTACTTTAAGAAATTCTTTTTATTCAATGTCAACCTGTGACCATCAAAACCGAAGTCAATAGATTCTTTTATGAATCCAACCTTCCCTATACAAATATCTGAAAGAATAAATGTTCATATTTTAGTAGGTTTTAGTTATAACAACATATTTGTAAAAAATAATTAATAATATTATTTAAATTATGAAAAAAATTATAAATTTGCATATGAATAAATAATTAATTTTTATACATGTAATTAAAATATTTTAAATTTACTCATATAATATTTTAGCTAAAAATTAGTTCCGATATATTACATGTTAAGATGATATTTTGTTACTATAAATAAATATTCTTGATTTTATAAAAATAATGTTTCTATTACTTAAGTAGTAAATGAAAAGAAAATTGATAAAATTAGGAAATAAGTACACGAATGAATAAATTTTAACTTTTAATTGTATATATAAATATATATATTAGTCTACGGTAATATAATTGTAATAGAAATTGAGTTTAAACAACCTAAAATTGGCGGGTACATAGCGGTCGCTAACTAAACAACCAGAAAGTCACGTATACACATTGACCAAATATCAAACATCCTCTGCTGTTACCAATTTACCATTCTAATAAGGTTTAAGTGGTTAACGGCTACTTTTTTTTATACTGTTAACATTTGAAAAATGCTACTCCTGGTCTCCCAGAAACCGTTCTTACTCAATTACGAATGGTGGATAGGGTAATATAGTGAAGAATTAAAAAAGTTCAAATAAGCAGAAGTAAAAGAGAACCACAGAAATTAAGTATTTTATTAAAAAAAATAAATAAAAAGAAGGAGGAGGGGAGCATTAATGGAGAAGACAAGAGTAATAAATTAGGTCTGAAACTATATAAAGGGTAAATTAATTGCTTGCGCTTATCGCTGCAATTGTCTGTTCATCCTCTCTCTCTCTCTCTCTCTCTCTCTCTCTCTCTCTCTCCAGCAACCCACTCCCCCGGATCCCATTTAATGCTTTCTCTCTCTACTCTACAGCTGCACTTAATGTATAGCTAAAGTTGGAAGTTGTAAGAATTTAATATCATCATCATCATCCATCTCTTTGGTACAAAATTTTAACCATCTTAATCCTTGGTTTTCTTCTTTTTTCTTCCTAAACCCAAAACACCATTCATCAAAATGGGGCATAATGACCATTTCAGCCATTGTTTAATCAATTAATTGCAATTTTAGTGATTGTCATTTTAAAATTATCTTTTATCATACTCAATTGGACTACAATCGATCTTTTTCTCTTCAACTTTAATTTATCTAGAAGTTAAACTAGTTAATTGTGGTCCAATTGAATATAATTTCTATTGTACAAAAAGCTAAAATGAAAATTTTGAAATGAGGTAGACTAAAACAACAATTAGTTGATGAAAACTGCCTACAAATGCTTAATTATGGGATTGAAAACTTAATAAAGAGTTTAACTTTCTTTTGTCTTCTTCCCTTTCATAATTGCAGCTTCTTGGTAAACTCAGTACCGAGTTGAGGAATCGGTTGTGACTCTATCTTGTTGACCGTTGATACCTCTGCTGCTCCTGTCTTTGTGGACTTTGCTGAGTTAGCAGTAATTGCTGCTGCTGCCGCTGGCGGTGCTGCACATACCGGAATTACCGACCTAATTTGAACGGCCGGCGCTATCTTGTGAGGATAAAGAGGATTATTAGGCATGTGGATTCTTGACCCCAAAATTCTATTTCCAATGTGGATTGGTTCCTGTTTTGATCTGCTAAAAAATGGCATGCATACAGTGGAATTTGAACCATACCCAGTGGGATTTGCATTTCTTGAATTTGAACCTAACCATTCTTCCTCATCGTTTTTGTGTTCTTCAACTGGAACTGAAATAATTTCTTGAAATTTCAATGGCTGTTTGGGGCTATAATCTAGTGCCAAAATCTTAGAAGTTGTTCTAGGCGGGGGAGGAGGAAGGAGAGACACAAAGGAATCTTTCTTTTGAGATGAAGAATCTGAAGCAGAATCCAATAAAAGATCCAATAACCTCAAATGCTGCTGATATAGAGAGGAAGATGATGACGCAGAGCTATTTTCTTTATAACCCTTCACAAATCTTCTTCTTGATTGCGTAAAATTAAAATCCCTTTTTCTCACCTGTTTGAATTGTTCCTTGGATCTAAAATTGGACAGTACCCTTTCAACAACTGTTTGATCTCGTACTTGGTTGTTCTTTGTTAACGGATTGAGATTAGGCACTGCATAAAATTAATTAAGGAGACATAATTCAAAATCAATACAATGAGAAAAATCATTAGTTAATTAATTAATTAAACAAAATTAGAAAAAAGAGCTAATTAATTAATTACTTGTTTTTAAAGCAGACCAAGCAGCAATGGCAGCATTCTTCTCAGCTTGTTTCTTGGTCTTAGCAGGATCACCTCTAAAATTCATACCAGCAAGCTCAACAGTACAAGTAAAAGTGGGGACATGGCCAGGACCTGATCTTACAGTTGTGTACACTGGGAGATTAAGCCCAGCTCTATGTGCTGTTTCTTGAAGCAAATTCTTGTAAATTCCAGTTTCATCCTAAAATTAATAAAAATTCGGACAAATAAATTAATGGGTATGTTTTTGAATAATATTGAAAGCAGTTAATTATCAACTTACAAGAACTCTTGCGGTTAAGGATCTAGAAGGACCCCTAGAAGAAAGGACATTAAGGGCAACTTGAGCAGCAGAATGTTCAGCTTGTCTTAAAGTGGAGCAGTAATTTGGACTTTGAAAGATCTCACCATTGAAATTGACAGAAGCTTTGAATCTTGGAGCATGATCAGGTCCTTCTCTAGTGCACGCATATGATGGCAGATTGAAACAGCTTCTTTGTGCTAGTTCTTGCAGCTGGTTCTTGAACATATCTACTCTACCCAATTCCCAGATCAAAACATTCCTGTTATAACTGTAATAGGTGCCAAAAACTGTAGAGAAAACCAATAGATATATGCAAATTCAGACAAAATCAACAACAACGAACTCTCACCTACTTCACTAGATTTGTTCTTACTTCCACATTGCCAAGACAGAGAAGCTTTGTTTTTCCTTTTCTTCAGCACTTCAAAACAATCTGATTGTTATGTCTTATGTAAAAGACAGAACAGATGCGGTTAAAAAACAAAAAACCTCCGGTGCACAATTTTTATAAATTTCACGATTGAATATATCATCTTTCTGTTTTGATATTTTTAATTTTAAAATTAATATATTTATTTCCCGTGAGCTAATAGTATTTCTTAATCAATATGTGATGTAATTCTTTTTTTTAAACAAAAAAACGATAAAATTTATTGGAATATCTGAATTTTATTTTTTATGCAATTATGTCGTAGTTATTATTGTAAGTGATATCTATGATTTAGTATCACATGTTTGCACAATTTGTATCACGTATCAATTAACCGATATTATAAATTATGTCACATATCGGTTAATTGATACTACAGTACACCTAAAATAAATATATCGAAATTTGGAGTTAATATTATTAAAAAAAGAAAATCATGTACAAAATACTTAAAAAAATAAAATTGAAAATTAAGCATAGCCATAAATACTGCACATTTTCATTAAATAAGGGTGATTAATGTGGACATAAAGGACTAGAGCAATAGGTTTGAGAAATTACGAAACAACCCCTTGGTTTTCCGGTCTATAACAATGACAGGTCTGAGGTTGATTGTGTAATAAAATCTCTTGCCTTGTCCCTGTGTTGACCACTCAGTTTACCTATCTAGTATTACCTTTGACTCTAGCCTTTTGTTAGTATTATTTTTATTCCAATTTGCAATATCTTATATGTTGTCCCATGTGGTTATTTTCATTTGAGCCTGAGATCAGATTTTATTTTGAAATTTGACTACAGAACGGTATTCTATACTTTCCTTTCCTTTCCTTTCCTTGTATTAACAAGGGATAAGGGAAAAACAAATACCCTAAAAAGTGTTTGACATTTTCAATTTATATGGAAGTTAATTTGATATAATTTAATTAAATTTTGTGTTTGGATAATTAATGAAAGTGAATGCTCTCATATTTAAAAATAAAATGTGATGCAAGAATAGGAAATTATGCTATACAATTACATAATTTTGTGAGAATTGTCGTTTATAAAGAGCACATTAGCGTCATTGGTAATTCAATTCCTTTACGTTTAAAAATGTTTAAAAATTTTAAAAATGATTTGGTTAACAATATTAATTGAATTCTTATAAGGAATTCATTTTTTTTTCTTATCCCCTTGTTTCATACAAATTCTATGAGAGAAGAAAAAAAAAAAAGAATTTCTTTACAAGAATTCAATTCATTATGTTTACATAGAATGTATATTTGATATAAATAAATTCAATTACTGATTGAGATAATGTGTTATCCATAACTAGTATCAATTGAATTTTCACAAAATCGTGTCATATTTAGCATATTTTTAATCCTCACTTCACAACCTACTTTTAGATGCAAGAGAATTCATTTCATTCTTCTTTTTTCTTTTATCCAAACATGAAATATAATTCAATTGAATTGAAATCCATCTACATGTATGAGAAATTTCTTACAAAAAAGAAAGCAATATTTACATATGTAGTGGATTGCATGCCATGTTTTATTTAGATTTGGCGAGTTAAACACCTTTTTTAGGCGGAGAAGAAGATTCTTCTTCGGTTTATTGCACAAGCAATATCCTCCTATCTCATGAATGCCCCTCTTCTTCCAAACTATATTTGTAAAGAGTTAGAGAAAACTATGCTTATTGGTCAGGGAGAAATAGACAAACAGTAGTCCTAAAACCGAAAAATGTTAGTTATCAAAATTTTTGCTAGAAGAGAAGACGGAGGTTTAAATTTTCACAAATCACATGCGCTAGTATCCCTAAGTTGAATGAATTATTAATAATCCAAGCTCGTTGGTTGCAGAAGTTCATAAGGCAGTACACATTCTCTCCTCTACGTGCGATGCTAATCTAGGGTATAACCCTCCCCCGAGTTTCATTTGGAGGAGTATTCATTTAGCTAGATGGGCTAGCTCACTCGGACTCAGAGAGTAGGAGATGGTTTTAACATTAATGTTCCTGAAATTATATCATTTCACATATTTCATCTTTTCTCGTTATTCTCTAGGCCACTCGTTTCTTGGGGTTTCATCCATACCTCATGTAGCTTGAATCGCCTCTCAAATGACATTAGATTGGCTATGTCACAACACACAAAACACACTAGTAATCAAATACATATTCTCTACATTACCACCAAATGCAATTGCAAACAAAATTCGGAGGCAAAATCAGTCCAAATTTTGGCACCATTTTTTGTAGAAAAAAGAAATAAATAACTTGGATGCTAACTAATTCCTCAAATACAAAACCCCAGCAAAAAAAAAAAAAAAAAAAACTACTCGTACAACACACAATTCCACCACACCCCACTAAAAGGACAATGACTAAACCATCAAACCAAACCTTTTTAAAACACTCGCCATTAAAGGTCTCCCCACAATTCATATCGTATAAGCTTCGAAGTTGAATGATGTCGAAGACCCATTTTGAACCACCTTTCTACTCAATAAATCAAATCCTATTTTCCATCTCCTGGGTTGGTTGTATGACAAACAAACTTACGGTTGTGGCTACGAAGCTCGTTTTTCAGTTGTTAAGCTACCACTGCTACTCCCACCCACACGGTTTGGTTCCCCTACTCTCGCTGCCAAAGCAAGAACTTCAGGAGACATCTCCCAGCTTCCACTTTTCCTACCCCAACTCGATCTTCTTGGATGTATTCCACCACTGTTTGCCACCTCTACACCAGTCCTCACATCCGGGGATACTTCAGTTAATTCACCGTCCTTTATGTTCAGCCGATCATTATTTGTGACTTGCCCTTCCCCATGATCAGCCATGGCACTCATATCTCCCCATACTGTTTTCCTACCCATTTCTATGTCATCCACTGCTTTTCCCATATTGGGACTCATGAAACCCCCGCCAATTGGTCGAGTTGGTAATGCAGGTTCCCTTGGCACAGTTGCCCTGAATTTATTCTTGGATGGAGGAATACTGGAGCAAAATATCTCTTTAAAGTTTTCAACCACGCCTTTGTTATATGGATTTGCTCTTCGATCATACCGATATCTGAAGTTCTCATAGGTAGTCTAAGAAGACACAACATAAGAATCAGTGAAGACTAATAAAAGCAACTGAGTAAGCACAAGAAGGCAGGGAAGACTCATACCTGATTTGTACTAATGAGATATAAATGGAAGGCAGTGAGTCCACCAACAAACCACATTGAAATGAAAGTGTAAATTATTAGAACAATTGAGGCAGGGGTTTTGATCATTGCTTTCCAAATTGATGTGTCCTCTGATCCCATGATCCTCCTTATGTAGACCCAGCAGAATGCAAAAACATATATACAAAGAAGGGTCGTAGAGAAGACAAACATGAAGAAGAACCGGTAATTTCTCTGCACCAAGAATTTCATATTCAAACAAATGATCCATATATTTAAAAGGAAAATAATTCCGATGACCAAAAAATTTAACTGCCCAGCAATTCTAAGCATTACATCAAAGCCATGGCCCAAAAGCATGCATCTGATTCGTATGTATTCAAAATTCTCAGATATAATTATTCAATTGATATATCACCTGATGCCAATAATACTCAAATTGTTCCACTAAACATTGACGTGCATATTGTACGGTGACAAAGGATCCCTTACCAAGCCAATACATTGTCCAACCCAAGGACAGTGATGGTCAAATCTTTCTACACAGTTATTGCATATGGAACAATGTGAACAGCGAGGAGGTCTATAAAGCATGCAAGTATCACAATACTTAATCTTCACAGGTGTTCCATTAACCACCACCTCCTTGATGCGAGGCAAACGTATCTGTGGAGTTTGGCCAGCACCGACTTCTGCATTCCCATCAAAGCCTTCAGGTTCTGGAGGATGTGCATTGCGAGGAATTATACCAGGATCTCTTCCAGAGGTTAGCAGGAGAAGAACTAAAACCTGAGAGATTGCATGTTCAAATTCATTACTACAGAATTGTACAGACATATACCATGATACACATCGCTCATGGGTTCATATATTTCACTTGTCCCAAAAAAAAATTTAACTGTGATCAATAGCAATGACCATGAAATAAAATTCGACTAATATTTGCCTCAAATCATTGTTCAAGGAACTCATGTCAACAACTTCTGCTGCACAGCTGCTTTCCAAAATCTACCAAATACACATACGCCAAATCCTATATGCGTAGTGTGATAATAGATTCTGAAGGTGAATTAGAGAAACAACAAAATGTATGGTGTTCACAGGTCATTGTGGTACATAGAATCGGGCTAGTCTACTTAAGCACATAGACATACTGAAGAAATGCCTAACATTTTTTACAATGACCCATATACGTAGACAGTCACAAAGCATAACATGTATATCATAACTTATCCTTGTCACATTTGAGACTTTGTTGTAACAGGAATAACACCAATCATAGATCAAAGTGCTTGCTAAAAGTATCACAACTGTATACAATAGACAATGCAGGGCATCCAAATAAGCATGCTTGGACTTTGTGATTACATTGCAATGCTATATGACAGACAGGCAAGCCCCATGTTTATCAAGTTACTAATTATTAGTGGTTAAAGGCTCAGTTCGTAAATGGAATATTAAACCATCTCCCAAACAAGTAATAGATAAGAAAATTGGTGCAACAACACAAAATTAGTGCGGTAATCAAGTACATAAGCTTCCTCTAAGCCATGTACATAAAATAACAATTTGTTTGCTCCCCATGAATCTACACAACTAAGGGTATTAATTTAATGTTTTGTCAGTCCCATTCAACCTAGCATTCAGACTTCCAAATTCAATTACTATCAGATCATCCCTCTGACCATCCCCTACGAACCTTCTTCTTCTTGCCTCTTGCTAGCTGGATGTATGGGACTGATGATAGAAGTGATCAGTTAGTGGGGTTTCACTCAGACAGAGAGCAATCCACCAATGTCCAATTTTCTGTTCTCGACCTAATAAACATCTTATCATAGTACAAGGAAACATGTCTGGAATGTCTTTCAGAAGAAAAAAAGAAATGTAACAAATTTTATTCAGTTATCAGGAAATCTTTCCAGAATAACCTAGCAACAGCCAAATGAGCCCATTTCATTTTATAGCATGAGAAAGTGCAGTTAGCAGGCAATCAGAACAATTTACAGGAAACACTCAACTCTGAGTGTTCATAGAGAAATCAGGTTTTCTCAGAGCTCACAATTCACATGCTCATACGTGTCCTTAGTTCTTACAACATTACTTGGTAAGACTTGAGAAGGTGGAAAAATATTAGTTGCTCCTCAAAAGCTGCTCATTTTGTGCATATGCAACATCAAAACTGAGTTAAAAATCTAAAAGACACAAATTTGTAGGAAACTTGAGAGAGAAAGAGAGCTCACGTATATGGTGAATGCAACAACCACCACCATGATTGATATTCCAGAGTGATCATGAAAATCATCCATCAGTTTTCTGGCAACAAAGATGCAGAAAACAGAAACTGGGGCGACAATTAGAAATATAGTCAATGCTAGTGATCTTACATCTGGTCCAAATATGAATCTCCCTTGCAGAAAAAATATCTGCACAAGAATATAAGTAACTATGATTAAGTACCATAGTATAATTTTTTATTTGATTTATTTATTTATTATACAAGGAGACATAATAAAATATGAAGTCATCCTCACAACAAAGATTAGGAAATGTCTTAGAGCCTCTAGAGCCAAAAATTATCCAAAATCTCACCTAAGCTTCCTGTTAGCTGAATTCAATGAGACTATGCTTTTGTTGGTTTGCCATCTGGCAATCAAACATCAACAATTACTATTCATCCATGATTACTATCAAAAAGGAAAGTTTATTCCAAATTGAAGCCCTTGCATGGTCTCAAAAAATCAACTAAGTCAACACTCAGCAATTATAATTTCATCAAACAATCAAAGAGATTCCCTTCCTTCAATATATGCTGTACTTATTCAGAAAACAAAAGTTAAAACAGAGTGTTTACGTCTCAAATTTATGCCAATCAACAAGCAGCCATCATGGTTTATCATAGGCACAAAATGACAATAAAGCTTAAAAATGGGCATCCCTCAAAATAATGAAAGTAATATTGTGCATTCTGAAATACAGGCTTTTAACCTCATATGACATAGAAAACCACAATGAGGTACAAAACTGAAACAAACACAATGAAATCAGTCGAATTCAACTGGACTGTCTAATGGTTGGCTACATATCTCCAGGTTTGCAAAATGGCAAGTCACTCTTAATCAAAATAGAAATTTCAGCTGCCAAATTTTCATGAATAGATAATAAGATTTCCATAGATGTTCCCATGCATCAAATTTGGCTCCCTGGATGTCAAGTTCTTTCATCTTACTCTGATAAACCAATTATAACCTTCCAGCTTCACGAAAGGTTTTACCCGATTAGCTGATTTTTACTTTACCAAAATCAGGTTTGAAAACACTAATAATAAAAAAAATAAACAATCAATTCAAAGCAATAATCCCAAATTACTTCAGGCTACTTCTGAAAGGATCCTCTTCCTGTATTCGACCAAGCACATACGAAAATAGAAAATGGAAAAGAGTATGAAACTGGAGATGTAAGTCACTAATTCAACTTCGATTCATATAAAGAAAAGATTGACAAGCTATTTAAGGACTATATACAACTATATCTCAATGAGCAGACCAAATCTGTTACCTTAAAGAAAATAAGGACTTCGAATATTTACTTAGACAAAATAAGTCCATTAACTAGAAGTTAAAAAAATATAACTAAGGTCCGGCCAAGATTCTCATTAAAAGAAGGAAGAAAGCTTAATGTCGAACAAATTCATAATGAAATCAATCAACCTAAGCATTAGAGGAGAATGAGTAATCGAAAGAGGAATTACATTACTGCCTTTCCAAGTTTGATAGACCCGTAAATCATCGGACCTGGAGCCCGCCGATCCCGGATCGGATCGCTTAGGTGGCGGCGCCACAGGCATTTCTCAAAAATGCAAGAATCTCTTCTCTGGCCCCGTCTATAAACCTAATATAAGATCCCTTAAAACCCTAGAGAGGAAAAGAATAGAGAAAACAGAAGCTAACACCCAATAAACCCAACAAATGAAAAAGTACAAGCCATAACAGAGAGGCAAAAGAGTGAAACCCTCCGCCTTAATTACTTTAGGGTTTCATGGTGGTCCGGCGAGATTGGGGGGTTAGGGCGGCGGTAGGGGTGGAGGTTTGTTGCCAATTTTAGTCTTCAGTGGAGAGAGAATGAAAGAGAAAAGATTGTATGTATTCGGGTTCACAGGGATGGAGAAAGGTGACGTGGCGTTATTTGACTGGCCGGAGTCGGGTGGTGATGGACCGGAGCTGAGGTGGGTGTGGACCGGGTTTGGTTTCTTTTCAATCCGACATAGAAACAGAGAAATGTGATTTTTGAGCATCCAACTTGTCTGAATACTGACCTATCTGACAATTTACAAAATTATAAAATAAAATAAAATAAAAGATGGATAAATTCACCACAAGTTTTTTTTCTTATAATGCCACAATTGTATTTTTATGTTTAATCACAAAAATTACACGACTGATGATATTTGATAAAAATAAGTACCAAGTAATATATATATATATATCAACAAACAAATTAATATTTGATGGCATGATGGTATATGGAGCATATTTAACTAAATCCCAAGAGAATAAGGATAAGAACCCACCTTCTTAGGGATAGATAACAACTTTACATTGAGAATTCTCCTCCTATACTAGGAATCTATTGGAGTGTAACATTGAGACAGTATATCTCACTCCTATCATGTCTCTAAATACTACAAAATATAAGTCCTAAAAGGACTAGGATTACATCTCTAATACCTTTATAAGTCTTTCCCCCGCAAGTTCGATATCTAATTCATTATGAGTAGTTTCATAATTTTCTAAAACCAAACACTAACTTAGATATTGGAGTATAACCCCTCAGTAACCCAGTGTCTTATTCTCTCTTGTTTCACAGATATCCAAATTGGAGACCTTCAAGTAGCGGTTCCATCCGGCATAGTGGAACCCAAGTTTATTTCCATACTCTATCAATATTGAAGTCAAATATTTTTTTTTTTTATTGAAAACCAAGTTTCATCGTAATATTTAGTAAATTAGCTCTACTTTCTGAGAAGATAAAATAACAACACAATTGCTATGTTTGGTTCATGAAATACAAGGGGAATGGAATAGTTATTCCATGTGGAATAGTTATTCCAATGTTTGATTAAATATTTGATTATGGAATAGCTATTTCATTGAATAGTCATTTCTCAAAGTAATGAATAGCAATTATTTATGGAACTAAAAAATAATTATTCCATACTTCACTACTCATTTTATTTAATTTTTATCTTATTCATTTTCTCTAATTTCTCCATTTTCCTTGATGTTCTATATTTATTTTTTTTTTCGTGTATTTCAATATTTTTCTATTTTCTTTCGGTTTATTTATTTATTTATTTTTGTCTGTTTTTCTTTATTTTCCTTAGTTTTTTCTTCATTTATCTCTTTTTTTTGTTGTTGTTTTCTTCGTTTTCATTGTTTGATTCTTTTTTTCTTTGTTTAACTCAATTTCACCCTCTTTTCAGCATTTTTTCATTTTAATATGACATATTTAATATATTATTCAAGTATTGGACCAAATATTGGAATAGGATAGGAAATGAATAACTATTTCATTCATCCTCTATTTCATTCCATGGAATAGCTATTTTACTTTCACCCTATTACATTCTGCAAATCAAACATGACCAATATGTTTCTAAACAAATATCCACATCAATCCAATAAAACTATATAAAAGTTGAAGGAAAATTTTAGAATACTCTTGGAGTATAATACTTTTTAAAAATTCATTAGCAAAAAAGGTTGTTGCTTACCATTTTAGGTTATAAAAAAAATATAAATCTCTTTTTATAAGTAATGAAGTATAACTCTGTGAGTACTGTAAAATTTCTCGATTAAATATTACAAGTAGAGCCTTATTTATAGACAAAATGAATCAATCAACAAGCTGCATTGTGACAGCTCAGCTTAACTAAATTTTGTGCTTAAACTAACAACCTCTCATTCGAGAATCTTTTGTTGTGTAAGGTGTAGAATGTTGTTGCATAATGCATTTTACAATATCTCTAGCTCAGGGCTAGGAAAAGGCTCAAAGTATAAAGGGACTTACGAAAAGATTTACATATCGCTCTACGGATGGAGACTCCAACATAAGCACTGTGATTCAAACCCAAATGGGGGTGTCAAAAAAGTTGTTTCTTTATCATTGAGCACATTGACACCACTCAAATTAATTAACACTTTGAATATGATCAAAAGAAAATGAAAAAACAATAGAACAAAATATATGGCAAGATACCTCACAATGGCTTATTTATTGTGGTAGTTATCGAATACTAAATAATTATTAGTTATAATATCTTCAATTATAAATTAATATTTGAAGTGATTTATAGCTAATTAACTAACTTTTCATAACTTCAAGTGAAGATAGTGTAAGGATATGGCATGCCTCGTATTAGCAGTAATCTTGTATTCCTAGTTTCACTCTCATTAGGAATACTTCTCTCATTAGGAAGTCTCCTGTTGTGTAAACTCTATATGTATATATATGGTTGTTGTTAATAATACAAGTAGACACGATACAACATTACATAGTATCAAAAGCACAAATATGGTTTAAAAACCAATTCTTGCAGAACTTCGACAAAGAGGGAGTCTTCCTCTGCCGCTGAATCTGCTGCTACCGGTGCTTAATTCTATGGTGTAATCCTACCATTAATGACCAACTCTATGATGGCAGAAGCTTTCTCTTCCTACCCTCAACTATCTCTTCACCAATACATACTCTCCCTTCCCTTCCTTTCAAAATTAACCTTGCTGCCCCTTTTGGATTTACATAACCCTTTCAAACCAATACCCATTCTATTCCCTAAGAATCTTAGATCATACAGCCAACTTTTAACCCACCTCTGCTGTCGGCATTGCCATCCCCTCTCTCCACTTCACTAACTATAACTCATCCTATCTCATCTAAACTCACATCATCTAATTTTCTACTTTGAAAACCTCAAGTCTCTAATGTTAAAAGGCTGCAATTTGATTCAATACATTGATGGAACAATCACTCATGGTGCCTCTGGAAAAACTTGATAATGGATTAAAAAATCCTTCCTATCAATTTTGGGAAAGATAGGATCAAGAAGTCTTGAGCTGGACCGTTATGGAATCTGAACTTAACACAACACCAAATGTCAAGCTATTCTGACCCTCCTCCTGTCACTTGCTATAATTGCAAAGGATTGGGCCACTACTTTAAAGTTTGCCCTAGCCCCAGGGTGTCTCAGCCTCCAAAAGGGTCTCGACCCCCAGTCACATCTAATGTTACAACTACATAGCTATGGGACGTTGATACATGAGCCTCTCATCATCTCACTGCAAACTTGGAAAACTTAAATGTTCATTCTGAGTATCAAGGTCCCAAAAAAGTTCAAATTGGTAATGGTTCCTTTATTCCCATATCTCATCATGGTGATTCTTCCTTCATTATGTAATATTTTGCATGTTCCTTCATCTTCTCATAATTTATTATCAGTTTATGCGCTAACAAATTCTAATCCTGTTTCTATTGAATTCTTTTCTAACTCTTTTGTTATTAAGGATTTGGTCACGAAGCAGATCATATATAAAGGCCAGAGTAATCAAAGGCTCTATTCTCTATGTCTTGGTATCGAGTCTTCTTCACCTGTTGCATTCACAACTAGTATTGATTCATGGCATTCCTATTTGGGTCATGCTACTCTTCCTATAGTTAGAAAAGCCTTAGCTAATAGTTCAATTTCATGTTCAAGTACTCATTTAATAAATTATATACTACTTGTGCTATAAGTAAAATTCATAAATTACCATTTTCAGTTTCAACTACTAATGTTCGCTTTCCCTTTGATCTTATTTGCTCTGATGTTTGGGGACCAGCTCCAGTGACTTCTTTTGATGGATTTGCTTATTATGCTGTCTTCTTTGATCATTATTCAAAATACACTTGGGTTTATTTCTTATGTCACAAGTTTGATGTTCTAAGCACTTTTATTCAATATCAGAAGCTTGTTGAAAATTATGGCAGGAAAATTAAACAATTTCAATCTGATTGGGGGGCAAATTCCAAGCCCTTATATCACACCTCAAACAACATGGAATTACGCAGCGTCTTTCTTGTCCCTACACCCCACAACAAAATGGTGATGCTGAACAAAAACATTATCAAATCATTAAAATCATGTTATCTCTTTTACATCACAGTCATAGGCCCACTCAATATTGGACCACTACCTTTGAAACTGTTGTGTTTACTATGAATCAACTACTAATAAAAACCTTGAACGATGACACCCCTTATCATAAATTATTTCAAACCAAAATTGATTACGCGTTTTTCAAAGTCTTTAGTTGTCGATGTTTTCCATAGTTATGCCCTTACACCAAAAACCAATTGAATGGGTTTTTATTGGCTACAGCAAATTACATAAAGGATATAGGTGCTTAAATATTCAGACTGGTAGTATTTATATCTCATGTCATATGCTTTTTAATGAACAATTTTTCCCGTTTGCTAATACTAAAGATGAGGCTCCTCTTATATAAATTGAAAGTGTTGCAATGCCCAGTGTACTTATCCTATTTTGTTGTTCCACATATTTTGGTTGTCTACAGCCCTTTTTCTCTAGCTATTGTTGCTACAAATCGGCCTAGTACAACTAATGTTATGCCGCTTATCATCAGACCATCTCCTGCTGCATCTATTTCGCATTGTAGCCCGTCCAATCAATTGCTACTACCATTACTGCCTTGCCATCTACTACAAACCAATGGTCTAGGCTGACATTTAATCAGTTGTTGTTGCCTACCACTTATGCGCCTACTATTGATTCTGTAGTTAGTTCTGTCTGTCGCCAATCTTCGACAAAATTAGTCCCTCGCCAATCAACGACCGATATCCCTACTGCTGCCACTTCTAAGCCACTGCTCCTTTTAACATTCCTACTAATACCAATCAACACCCCATGCTTACTAGACAAAGGACATGGAACTTAAAACCGAAGCAGATATTTTTACTTGTTGCTTCTAGTGATTTGGCAGCATTAGAACCTACTTGTTTTTCTCAAGCAATCAAAACACCTGAGTGGCGACAAGTAATGGCAGATGAATATACCACTCTTGTTAGTAATGGCACGTGGGAGTTAGTTCCTCCTTCTCACATTAAAAATTTAGTTGGTTGCAAATGGGTTTTTCGCATTAAACAAAAAGCATATGGGAGCATTGAATGATACAAGGCTTGCTTAGTGGCAAAGGGGTTTCATCAGTGCCTGGTCATTGATTTTCATGACACCTTTAGTCCTGTTGTTAAACCAACCACTATTCATGTGCTTCTCAGTTTAGCTTTATCTTATGGGTGGACAGTTAATAAACTAGATGTTTCCAATACCTTTCTTCACGGAGATCTTGCTGAATCTGTACTCATGGAGCAACCTCCTGCTTTTATTAATCCTAATCGTCTAGATTTCATCTGCAAATTGAAGAAGTCTATTTAAGGCCTTGAACAGGCTCCTTGTATGTGGAATAAGTGTTTAACTGCTACCTTTACCAATCTTGGGTTCCAAGGTTTTCAATCTGATACCTCTTTCTTTTATCAAGTCACGCCTACTACCAAACTATTTTGTTTGATCTATGTTGATGATTTGTTATTGATGGGAAATAATACTACCGTACTTCAGTTTATTATTCGTAAACTTCAAAATACAATTAAAGTGAAGGATTTAGGGCGATTGCATTATTTTCTTGGTATTGAAGCAAACCTAAATGTGACATGGCTTATTGCTTCATCAATCCAAGTACATTGTCGATTTGTTACATTAGACTTAAATGCACAAGTGTTTTTCTGTCTCCACACCGGTCAATGCTAGTGAAAAGCTTACTTTGCATAGGAGTGAGCCATTCTAAGAACCCATGTTATATTGCTCTGTTGTTGGTGACCTACAATATATTACATTCACTCTTCCTGATATTGCCTTTGCAGTCGATCGTGTCTCTCGATTTATGCATGCTCCTTCTCTTGCCTATTGGGGTGCTGTCAAAGGATATTGTGGTATCTTAAAGGAAGTTCTTATAATGGTTTGTGGTTTCGGAAGACTACTCCTCTTTTATGCGGATATGCAGATGCCAATTGGGCTAGTTGTTGGAAATGCCCTAGTCCCGAGGCATTGGTCCTTGTATTTGTACTATACATTTATTGGATTTATGTGTTGTACTTATTTGTGTCATTAATAAAGGCATCAATTCATTTATTATATTTATCTTGTGCAGTATAGTAAATGAAGTATCCAATGGACATATCTATATCCATGACGACTAGTGTCATGCACTTAGCAGTAAGACCATGGATAGGGTTAACGATATGACCATAAATAGATCCGTAGTCTGTTCTAGTCATGGGAATGAATGGAACAACAGACTATCATTAACCTGGTTGTATGGCGGTGTCTTACCGGTCATTGGACATGGAATGTCAACCAAGTTAATGGGTACATGCCTGGGTGCATGGTACTGGATAGATCCACTGAACGAGTAATCCACATGGTATGGTATCACAATGGATTCTTGTGTAGTACTTGTATGGATCCTTTGACCTGACCATATGATGGTGTTACATGTGATGTCGCATACTTAGGGGTACGCCTAAAGGGCCTGTAATAGGGTGCCAAGTATGGGTACTTTCGGGTATGTCTCTGAACATGGTAATACTATGGATATGCAGAAGGGATTTGTCACTCAGTAACCAACTGAAAAGATATCACCAGCCACTTGATGAATGTGACTGATAAGAGTGTGGCCACACCCAAACAAGTTGAAACTTGTTTGTGAGCATCAGTACATTCGGGATCAAGTTAATGTCCGGACACGAAAGAGGGTGATCAATCCATGTCTCTGTGTTGGACACCGATATCAATGACATGGGATGTACGAGTTTAAACTACAGGGTTATGATATCAGTTAGACTGCCATCTCCATCTTAATTGGGGGCTGCAGTGGCTTGCTAGAGCCCAACTGCAGTCTGCGGGCCAAAGGCCCGCTGCCAACATAAAGATGGGCCCACTGGATCGTACACATAGAACGATAGAATGCAGACTTAAGGAATAACATGTATACTTGGAGTATACACAATGGAAGGGAGAAGTGTGTATATATTAATTATATTATAAAGATCAATTGGATTGGTCATAATAATAAAATTAATATATTCAATTGGCTCTTCATAATTAATTAGATTAATTATGAAATTATTTCCTAGGTGGAAATATTCATATGTATGGGCTTACATATGATTTTATTTTGTGTAGAGTTAATTTTAATTTGATGGATTAAATTAAATGTCAAACCAATTTTAATTTGGATGTAAATAATATATTACTTGGAGTAATATATTAAATACATGGTTATATTAAAATTGGGCTTGAATTAATTTGAACCAAATTAATTAAAATTAGACTGGGCCTAGATTAATACAAGAAAGCCCGCACAGAATAGAGAGGAGCCAGGATGGGCCAGAATCCCCTAAGGAATTCGGCCAACCCTGGGTATAAATACCTAGGGTTAGAAAATTTCGGCCATGCTAAGCCAATAGCCTCCTAGCCGAAATTTCCATAGCTCTTCCCTCTCCATTTTTTGTTTTTCCAACGCTAGCACGGGTTGCAGTCGCCAAGCGTTCGTGTACGTGAGAGTGGAGGAATTCTAAATTGAGTTCTGCAGTCATCATCCGTCTCTGAAAGAGATTTTTCTGGTATGAAATTTTATTCTCTTTCTACTTATTTCAATTTCCACTTCAATTGCTCCTGAGACTGGATTTGAGGAAATCACCGCGTTCTTCCGCTTTTATCAGGTGATTTCCGGTGAAAAATCCCAACAGTGGTATCAGAGCGGGCTTTTGATCCATGGGAATTGATTAATTTGGTTGAATCCCTATTTTGAAATTGGATGTTTTTTGATTGGGATTCATGGTATGGGTTTTTATGATTTTTCCCATGTGTTTTAATACAATGAAAATTAATATTGCATATTGGTTTATGTTGTTTTAATTTTATTGTATTGTTGTAATTCTTGGTGAATTGCTATGGATGATGATTGGGTATTTTTTTATTGATTGATTTAATTCTATAAAAAAAAAAAAATCGGCCTCCCGGCGCCGGGGCTGCCGCGGCGGAATCGCCGCCGGCGGCCGCCGCACGCGGCGGGAGGCGCGGCAGCGGCCGCTGCCGCAGCAGCGGGCTGCTGCTGGGCAGTGGCCGCTGGGCGGCCATTGCACAGCGGCAGTGCCGCTGCAGGCGGCAGCCACTGCTGGGCAGTGGCTGCCGCACAGCAGCAGCGGGCAGCCGCACGGCAGCAGCGGGCAGCCGCTAGGCGGCTGCACCGCTGCTGCTGCTAGGGAAACTCTGTTGCCTTAGCTGCAGCGGGCCGGGCCCAGTTTTTGGATTTTACGGGTTTTGGGTCCGGGGCCCAGTTTTGAAATTTTAATTGGTTTTAAAATTCGTGTGTTTAAATTTATGCAATTTAAATACGCATGGTTTCTTGGATGAATTTTAATTTCGTTCATGTGACATTAATTTGGAAATTAATGTGGTTAATGGAAATTGGTTCGGGTAATTTTGGCACAATTACTCGGACGGCTAAATTGGACCTATGGTTTCCCAATTCCAGTGGGAGCAGTTGGACTGCCTGGGCTGGAGGCCCAAAGCCCGTTAAGGGTTAGAACCATGGTGGGCCAAAATTGGCGATTTCCAAATAATGGCTTTGACATAATTTAAATGGGTTTAAATCATGCATTTTGACATGCTTTTGAATTGTATGTATTGGATGCATATGTATGGTTGAATGAATGTATGATTGGATGCTATTGGGCCTTTTACGAGTTGGGTTGTATTTTTCTTTTGGGTAAATACGGCCTGCGTGTCGTTTTCTTTTAATGTAATTTTATTTTATTTTAAGTTAAATATTATAAAATTTGTTAAAGAAGAAGCCCATGGAGTGGTGAGCCCAAATGGAGGTGCAAGCCCAAATGGAGGTGCAAGCCCAGAAGAAGAAGGAGGAGGCCCACCTAATATATGTATTTCTAGTATAGGTTTACTAGAATTATATTAGGATGTAACATAGGCCCATAGCAGTCCATTTTAATTTTGTTTAATCATGTTTTATATTCATTTGCATGTATGTATGTTTATAGCTCATTCACCCGCTTTATGTATGTAAGCCGTTATAATTGAATCTAATAACCAAATGGAATTACTAAGTCGCTTAAAAGTGCTTCCCTCATTCAAAACCGAATCGAGGTGGGAATAGGCCAGTTGTAGACCATGCCCTCGCAGGATGCACTGGAGTATTGTCACTTTGTACTGGGTTAGAGTATGGGATACTCTAACACTTGAATGGAGGTTTTGACTTAGCATGGGTAGTAGGATTCTCCTGGCCCTAAGCACAGATGGGTAAGTGCCAACAAGCCCATCAAACCGAGAGTCCCTAGGTTGGGATTGGACGGCGTTCCTACCTAAATAGTTAAGGTGTAGTTGTACCAAACCCTCGTTTGGCTATATCTTAATGAAGTATGGATCTCGGCCCATGAGCCCAACAACTCGGTTAAATTAATAACTTGATTCATTATTAATTTTATATGGGAACAACAAAGTAAAGCCCTTTATTAACACTCTAAATGTTTTTCTGTGTAGAAACACCCAAATGGCAAACACTAATACCTTATCACTGCGATCGATTCTTGAGAAGGACAAGCTTTCCGGTCCTAACTTTTTAGACTGGTCTAGGAACTTAAGGATAGTTCTAAGACAAGAGTCGAAAGAGTATGTACTGGAAAGGCCTGTGCCGGCTGCGCCTCAGGGACGTAATCCGACGGCTGCACAGCTAGCGGAATACGAGGCGCACGTCAAGGACAACCGGGATGTGACGTGCCTTATGTTGGCGTGCATGGTCCCCGAACTGCAAAGACAGTTTATGGACCATCAAGCCTATGCTATGATAACAACTCTCAATGAGATGTTTCAGGAGCAAGCTCGTTAGGAAAGGTACCTGACCAATAAGGCATTCCACTCTTGTAAGATGGGGGCCGGGACATCTGTGAGTGCTCACGTGCTCAAGATGAAGGGCTATTTGGATACTTTGGCCCGTCTCGGATCGCCTATCTCTCAAGAGTTGGCGGTGGACACAATCCTGGCATCCTTACCGGATTCTTATGATCAGTTCATCCTAAACTATAATATGCAAGGGATGAACCGTACTGTCAGTGAGCTGCATGGGATGCTCAAGCTTACTGAGCAGTCGATCAAGAAGACTCCGCCAGTGCTGCTGGTTAACAAGGGGAACGCTCCTCTTGCTAAGGGTAAGGCCAAGGAAAAGGCCAAGGCTAAAGCCAAAAAGGCCATAGCCAAGAAGGCCAAGGCCCAACCCAAAGGCCAGCAGAAGGCAGGTCCTGAGGACGTCTGTTTCGGGTGCAGACAGGCGGGCCATTGGAAGAGATCGTGTCCCAAACTGATGGGAGAGCAGAGAAGGGGCCAAGGTGCGTCCTCTTCAGGTATTTATGTTATAGATATTAACCTTACTGTTTCAACATCCTGGGTATTGGATACTGGATGTGGTTCTCACATTTGTTGTAATGTGCAGGGACTTAAGAACAGAAGGTTGCTGGGGTCGGGTGAGGTGGACTTGCGGGTCGGGAATGGAGCAAGGGTTGCTGCCATAGAGATCGGCGAATACCACCTAATGATGCCCAGCGGATTGGTTTTAATTTTAGAACATTGCTACTTTGTACCTGCTATGTGCAGGAATATTATTTCTGTATCAATGTTGGACATTTCTGGATTTGAATTTTCTACTATAAATGGTCGTATTTCTATATCCAGAGAGGGATTATTTTATGGAGATGCTCTATTAAATAATGGCCTGTATGTCTTGGACTTAAATGAAACCAATCACATCTATAACATAAACACGAAAAGGGTTAAGCCTAACGAACTTAATCCAGTCTACCTATGGCATTGTCGTCTTGGCCATATAAACGAGAAGCGCATAGCTAGGCTTCACAAAGCTGGAGTCCTAGGGTCATTTGACTTGGAGTCATTTGATACATGCGAATCGTGTTTAAGAGGCAAGATGACAAAGGCACCTTTTAGCAAAAGGGCAGAAAGGGCCACTGGCTTGTTGGACCTAATACATTCAGATGTATGTGGACCTATGAGCGCAGCGACCAGAGGTGGGCATCTGTACTTCGTCACGTTCACGGATGATTTCAGCAGATATGGCTACGTCTATCTGATGAAACACAAGTCCGAGACCCTTGATAGGTTCAAGGAATTTAGGAACGAGGTACAGAACTAGCTAGGCAGGAATATCAAAGCCCTTCGGTCGGACCGAGGCGGTGAGTATATGAGCCTAGAGTTTGACTCATACTTGAGAGAGCATGGAATAGTTCCACAGCTCACTCCTCCCGGAACACCACAATGGAATGGGGTGTCCGAACGGAGGAATAGGACCTTGTTGGACATGGTCCGCTCAATGATGAGTCAAGCAACTCTCCCAATTAGTTTCTGGGGACACGCCCTCGAGACAGCAGCTCTCATTTTAAACAATACTCCGACTAAGGCAGTGGAAAAGACCCCATATCAGATATGGACGGGCAAGGAGCCCAATGTGTCTTTCCTAAGGATTTGGGGATGCGAAGCACATGTCAAGAAATTGACTAGTGGCAAGCTAGAGCCCAAAACCGATAAATGCCTGTTTGTGGGCTACCCTAGGGAAACCAAAGGGTATTACTTCTACAACCCCACCGAGAACAAGGTGTTCGTGGCAAGGAAGGGGGTCTTTCTGGAAAAGGAGTTCCTTTCCAAGAAAGATAGTGGGAGCAACGTTGAACTCAGGGAAGTTCAAGGTCCACAAGCTCATGAAGAGGATAGCTCGGAGGCCCAGGTGGAGCTTCCACAAGTGGAGGCACCAACCCAGGCCACACAAGAACCTAGAAGGTCTGGTAGGGATCGTCGGGAACCGGAGAGGTATGGTTTCCTCGTCACCGATGATCAAACTCTTCTCATCTGGGATGAAGAAGAACCCAAAACCTACCAAGAGGCTATGGCTAGCCCACAGTCTGCGAATTGGCGTAAAGCCATGGAGGCAGAAATGTAATCTATGTACGATAACCAAGTTTGGAACTTGGTTGATCCACCTCCGGGTGCTAAGGTAATAGGTTGCAAGTGGTGCTATAAGCTAAAAGCTGATAATACCTTCAAGGGGCGTCTGGTTGCGAAAGGTTTCAGACAAGTCCATGGGATAGACTATGATGAGACTTTCTCACCAGTAGCCATGCTCAAATCCATCAGGATACTACTGGCCATAGCCGCATGGTATGACTATGAGGTATGGCAAATGGATGTCAAAACCGCTTTCCTTAATGGAAAGCTACTCGAGGATGTGTACATGACACAACCTGAGGGTTTTATCGATCCTAAGTATCCAGGAAGGGTATGCAAACTTCAAAGGTCCATTTATGGACTGAAGCAAGCATCCCGTAGTTGGAATCTAAGATTCAATGAGGCTATAAAGGAATATGGCTTTATACAGAATCTGGATGAGCCTTGTGTGTATAAGAGGACTAGTGGGAGCATTGTCACATTTTTGGTACTGTATGTAGACGACATCCTACTCATTGGAAGCGACATACCTACACTGCAAGGGGTAAAGCAGTGGCTGAGTAAGTGCTTCGCAATAAAGGACTTAGGCGAAGCTGAGATGATCCTAGGGATCAGGATCTATAGGGATAGATCAAATCGGCTTCTGGGCCTAAGTCAGGCTTCGTACATTGACAAAGTTCTGAAAAGATTCAGCATGGACCGGGCCAAGAAAGGTTTCTTGCCAATGGGCCATGGGCTAAAACTTAGTAAGAAGAACTGTCCTAAAACAAGGGAGGACAGGGAGAACATGAAATTGGTTCCATATGCCTCGGCTATTGGATCAATCATGTACTCTATGTTGTGTATGAGACCTGATGTCGCCTTTGCACTGAGTATGACGAGCCGATACCAGCAGGATCCCGGGGAGGATCACTGGAAAGCTGTCAAGGCAATCCTCAAGTACCTTAACCGGACTAAGGATAGCTTCTTGGTGTATGGTGGTCAGGAAGTGTTATCAGTTACTGGGTATACTGATGCAAGCTTCCAGACAGACCAAGATGAGTACCAATCGCAGTCAGGGTATGTATTCTTGCTGAATGGTGGTGCTGTAAGCTGGAGGAGCTCAAAGCAACCAACCATAGCGGACTCTACAACAGAAGCTGAGTACATCGCTGCGTGTGATGCAGCTAAGGAAGCTGTGTGGATGAAGAAGTTTATCACTGAGTTGGGAGTAGTGCCAACTATCCAGGACCCAGTCGATATCTTCTGTGACAACAATGGGGCCGTCGCACAAGCTAAGGAGCCCCGGTCACACAAGAACACAAAGCACGTGCTCAGAAAGTTTCACCTCATACGAGAAATCGCGGAGAGAGGTGACATTGCATTGCACAGAGTGGACACCGAGGATAATGTCGTAGATCCATTGACCAAGGCGCTGGCCCAGCCCAAGCACGAGGGTCATACTAGATCTATAGGGATTAGGCCCATGCCTAGTTGGAACTAGTGCAAGTGGGAGATTGTTGGAAATGCCCTAGTCCCGAGGCATTGGTCCTTGTATTTGTACTATACATTTATTGGATTTGTGTGTTGTACTTATTTGTGTCATTAATAAAGGCATCAATTCATTTATTATATTTATCTTGTGCAGTATAGTAAATGAAGTATCAAATGGACATATCTATATCCATGACGACTAGTGTCATGCACTTAGCAGTAAGACCATGGATAGGGTTAACGATATGACCATAAATAGATCCGTAGTCTGTTCCAGTCATGGGAATGAATGGAACAACAGACTATCATTAACCTGGTAGTATGGCGGTGTCTTATCGGTCATTGGACATGGAATGTCAACTAAGTTAATGGGTACATGCCTGGGTGCATGGTACTGGATAGATCCACTGAACGAGTAATCCACATGGTATGGTATCACAATGGATTCTCGTGTAGTACTTGTATGGATCCTTTGACCTGACCATATGATGGTGTTACATGTGATGTCGCATACTTAGGGGTACGCCTAAAGGGCCTGTAATAGGGTGCCAAGTATGGGTACTTTCGGGTATGTCTCTGAACATGGTAATACTATGGATATGCAGAAGGGATTTGTCACTCAGTAACCAACTGAGAAGATATCACCGGCCACTTGATGAATGTGACTGATAAGAGTGTGGCCACACCCAAACAAGTTGGAACTTGTTTGTGAGCATCAGTACATTCAGGATCAAGTTAATGTCCGGACACGAAAGAGGGTGATCAATCCATGCCTCTGTGTTGGACACCGATATCAATGACATGGGATGTACAAGTTTAAACTACAGGGTTATGATATCAGTTAGACTGCCATCTCCATCTTAATTGGGGGCTGCAGTGGCTTACTAGAGCCCAACTGCAGTCTGCGGGCCAAAGGCCCGCTGCCAACATAAAGATGGGCCCACTGGATCGTACACATAGAACGATAGAATGCAGACTTAAGGAATAACATGTATACTTGGAGTATACACAATGGAAGGGAGAAGTGTGTATATATTAATTATATTATAAAGATCAATTGGATTGGTCATAATAATAAAATTAATATATTCAATTGGCTCTTCATAATTAATTAGATTAATTATGAAATTATTTCCTAGGTGGAAATATTCATATGTATGGGCTTACATATGATTTTATTTTGTGTAGAGTTAATTTTAATTTGATGGATTAAATTAAATGTCAAACCAATTTTAATTTGGATGTAAATAATATATTACTTGGAGTAATATATTAAATACATGGTTATATTAAAATTGGGCTTGAATTAATTTGAACCAAATTAATTAAAATTAGACTGGGCCTAGATTAATACAAGAAAGCCCGCACAGAATAGAGAGGAGCCAGGATGGGCCAGAATCCCCTAAGGAATTCGGCCAACCCTGGGTATAAATACCTAGGGTTAGAAAATTTCGGCCATGCTAAGCCAATAGCCTCCTAGCCGAAATTTCCATAGCTCTTCCCTCTCCATTTTTTGTTTTTCCAACGCTAGCACGGGTTGCATTCGCCAAGCGTTCGTGTACGTGAGAGTGGAGGAATTCTAAATTGAGTTCTGCAGTCATCATCCGTCTCTGAAAGAGATTTTTCTGGTATGAAATTTTATTCTCTTTCTACTTAATTTTATGTTTTTCAATTTCCACTTCAATTGCTCCTGGGACTGGATTTGAGGAAATCACCGCGTTCTTCTGCTTTTATCGGGTGATTTCCGGTGAAAAATCCCAACACTAGTGACATTAATGATCGAAAATCTACCACTGGCTACACTGTGTTTCTTAGTTTGAATATTGTAGCGCAGAAATCTATATCCTGTTCCTCCATTGAAGCCGAGTATCATGCACTTGCTTTGGCTGCCTCTGAACTTCAATGGATTTGAATACTTCTTCATGAAATTCAGTTCTCTTCTTAATCAGCTCCTGTTCTTTATTATGATAACATCAGTGCCACTTATCTCATGTTGAATCTAGTTTTTACAATCAAAGTAATCATCTTGAAGTGGACTTTCATTTTATTCAAGATCGTGTTCCTAAAGGGGTTCTTCTTGTTCGGCATCTCTCTTCCAATGATCCAATTACTAATGTCTTGACTAAAGGCCTCTCCAAGTAGTGATTTCTCTTTCTATGTAACAAGTTGATAATGTCAAACCTTGTAAAACTTGAGGGAGGGTGTAAGGATATGGCATGACTTGTATTAGCAGTAATCTTGTATTCCTAGTTTGACTCTCATTAGGAATACTTCTCTCATTAGGAAGTCTCCTGTTGTGTAAACTTTATATGTATATATATGGTTGTTGTTAATAATACAAGTAGACACGACACAATATTACAGATAGCATTTGAAGGAATCAACCACTATAATGTAGTTTGGACCCTCTCCTTGTCGAGTCTCTTAGTTGTACACTAATGCTCTTATTTGAATTAGTTTGTTACCTCACCGTCAATTTATCATTGAAGGTGATTTGGAAATCCACATCCATAGAACAAGTGATGATTTTCACAATCGCTTCCCTACGAATCTCATTATAGAAGATTGCAGGCATTTATCTTCCAATTTTAATTTTGTTAATTTCTTTTTTGTCAAACGTTCTTGCAGTATCTCATAAGCTAGCTCAAAAAGGCTTGCTTACCTCTCCTTTTTTTTTGTTCATGTTAGTAACCCCTCGATGACGTTAACTTTGACATACAATATGATTTAATACAATGACTATCATTATAAAAAAACATATAGATATAAATATAAATAATTAAAAATATAACAGCTGTTTTATTTGGTGATTAGCTAGGTTATTTATAAGTTCAAGGTTGCTGAAATATCATTTATTAGCTAGGTTGAATATACTTTTCCAATTAAATTTTTTCATATACTAAAAAAGAATTAGAACTAATTTAATCAACTAGAAACTCTATAGCCAGCCTTAACTTTAATTTATTATATCTATTAATTTAATTTGCGTGTATGTAGAATATGGTACTCGACTTTTTGTAGATTAAGCAGCACAAACCTATAAGCGTGATTTAACAAATACATTACCACCATGTTAGTGTATGCCCTAGTCCCAAGGCATTGTATCTCAAACTGTATTCTACATTATGTTATAAAATGCATAATTTGTTTTAGTAATTTCTTGTACAATTAATAGTAACAAATAAACTATTAATTGCATTTATACTCATGTATGTCGGTAACATTCTCCTGGTAGTAAGACTGTGAGTAAGGAAAAACACAATTATCAGAGACATGAGATTGATAATAACTAAAGATTAGCATGTGCCTTGATTGTATAATAGTGTCTTATTGATCATTGGACATGGAAAGTCAATCAAGGACATGGGTACATGTTAGGTTACATGATACTGGATCGATCCACTATTGAGAACACCATATGGTCCCTATGTCATAGGTGGTTCTCAAGTAGTACCTATATGGGATCCTTAGACCTAATATCTCCATAGATTTGAACTCACATACTTTGATGTACGTCTAACGAGCTTGTAACAAGGTGCCAAGTATGGGTATGGTTGGGTAAGCCAATAACCATGGTAGGACTAGTAGGGATGTGAAGAGATATGTCACTCTATTAACTCAAAGCATATATCATCCACCACTTGATCAGTAGGACTAATCAGAATGTGGCCACAACAAATAAGAAATCACTAGGTGATTACTTACTTGTGAACTTTAGTCTAGTCGATAACAAGGAATGTCCATGCAGCTAAAGAGGGTGACTTTGCCATACCTCTTGCAAGACACCGATATCATTGGCAAAGGATGTATAAGTTACTACAAAGTTTATGCCTTACATAAGATTGATATCTTT
The DNA here is from genome assembly GCA_039660915.1 of Euphorbia tirucalli. Lineage (NCBI taxonomy): Eukaryota > Viridiplantae > Streptophyta > Magnoliopsida > Malpighiales > Euphorbiaceae > Euphorbia > Euphorbia tirucalli. Next base: position 52,656,790 of record CM077639.1, on the reverse strand, counting down.
ATTTTATTTGAATAGCTGCAACGATTTCCTAGAACTCACTTGCAACTTATGGGCGTTAAAGAATTGGACCCATTGCTAACATAGATAAACCCATAGGATCACACACAAAGATGTCTGAACGAGATTGTCATGGACTTGATCATAATATATATTGGATATATATCATATTTATTTGGAGCTTACTATTAGTTATATTTATTAACTTTATGGTAAAGTCAAGATTGATACAATTTACTAAGGGAGAAATAATATTTCAGTCATTGATTTAATCACCTAGTGTAATTAAATTAAATGGATGAAATAATTTCTTAATATAAATATATGGATTATATTTATAATTAAGAGGGGATTGAATTGAATTGAGGCTTAGTTAATTTAATTAATTGAGTTTAATTTATACAATTGGATTTTATAATATGATTATGGTTTAATCTAATTAAATTAATTAAATTAATTGAATCAAATTAACAAATAAACCAAATTCTAATTAAAACCTAAATTTTGTAAATGGGTATAAAAAGCAAATTTTTCTTTCTAAACCGTAGATGAAAATTTCGGCCAACACAACTGTGAGCAGATGATCCTTTTGATAGGTTACGGGCCACAAGACCGGGCTGAGGTTTTGATGAAAATGAATATGGATTTTGAAAATAGTGAGAAAATAAACAAAATCGATCAATCTCACTAAAAGTGACAGTAGTCACCTAGTTCCGCTCAACCGGGAAATTACGGTATAACCAAATCGAGTAGGAATTATTATACCTTTTAGTTAGAGATTCGGGTTCGGACAATTCACCTATTTCTTCTTGATTCAAACTATTATTTAACATTTTTATCTTAATGCCTTTTATAATTCCATGATTTATTTTAGTTTAATTTTATCTATATGCTCACACAGAAAATAAATAAATTTTGGAATATAAATAAATTCAATAAAGTAAATTATTATAACCCAATCGAGTAAGCTATCCTAGGGGATACATTTATACAAAAAAAGGAATGAGGAATACAAAATGCCTATATACACAAATATCTAATATAAAAGCTAGCATTCATTTAACCCAGTTCTACCTGCAAAACAAAGGTTAGTGTATAAATATATTCACATTGGACTCAAATAAACATAATAAGGAATTTTAGATAGCTCGGGGCATGAATTGGGAAAATCAAAAGAACTCGATAGATTCATCCAATTAGACTTGGAAAATCTTTTAAAACGATAAATTTATTTAAAAACAATTTTGCAAATCATTTTAATCAAAATTTAATATATTATACTTGCAAAAGTCAATCTGTATTCAAGAAACGGGTGTTTCCATCATTAGACTAGTCTATTATAAATAATGAAATATGAAACTAGGTCAAAATACATGAAAAACAATTTAAATTAACAAAATAAAAATCAAAATTTGAGACAAGAGCTGTACAACTCTTTTTTACAGCCGTGCGGTTGTCATTTGAGCCATATAGCTCTTGTAATTTGAAACCACAGGGTTTTTTTTTTTTGTAATTTGCCCTAAAAAAATTCAAACTTGGATTTTGAATACAGGAGTACGAGTGTAAATAAAAAAAAAATTAAAACTTGGATTTTGAATTCAGGTGTATGAGTGTAATTACACTCGTACGCTTGTAGCTAACAGTAACTACAGTCGTACGAATGTAGCACAAATTTTTTAATTTTTTAAATTTTTTTCAACCTTTTATTTTTAATTTCTAATTTATGCAAAAACTAAATAAATGTTGACTTTACTTCACTGAATGTCCAGGATAGGGAGATATCGAGCTACGGGAATCTTTCCTTGTCCCGAGTTTGGTGGGGACATCTCCCTGAGGTTGTGAAGGCCCTTGTTAGAGGTCTTGGTCTGGAGGCTTTCATTCTTTCTTTGTCGGAGAGCACGCCTCATACGACTCATGACATGATGCCGACCCTGTGTGAGAGGTGGGTCTGCACCACCCACACATTCCATCTGACCATAGGCGAGTTCAGAGTTATACCTTCAGACTTGGCTGGGATCACCGGATTCAGCTTTGGTGGGATCCCAATCCCGTTCAACTGCTTTCTATCCCGGTAGTAGTTAGTGGATGACAACATCAGCCGGCCCGGCTATACCCCTGAGAAGGGGAAGGTCCTTTGTTCTTGGGTGGAGACATACTGGGCCGACCATCCAAACCCATCTGAGGAGGACGTGGAGCGATACAATCGGGCCTACGTGCTTATCCTGCTATCTTGCATGTTCTTCCCTATTGGGTAAAGTACGTGTAATCTGACTTTGTTACCATCCTTAGTCAATTTGAACATCTTCATAACCTTGGACTGGGCCAACTATATTATGCATTAGACCTGTGCGCTAGGGGGAGGTAACAGGAGATCCTAGGCTTTTGGCTTGGACTTTTGGTATTACCCTTCTCCTTTTCCTTTTCCTTCTCTCTCTCTCTCTCTCTCTCTCTCTCTTTTCTTTTAAACTCTATTTTATTGATTGCAGATTTGGGTGTTTGAGTGCAGCATTCTGGAGCCGCCAGCTGTAAGGGATGTGCAGGGCGAGGAGCGTCCTACTGTCCTACGTACTTAGACGTAAGGATGGCAGGGCATCGGCCGTAATTTGGCTAAGAACCAGCAGGTCTTCGAGGTGTCTCCTAGGAGAGGGTAAGCAAACTAATTTCATTAGTTGATAAACTTTTAATTCAGTAATTACTTACTTGTGATTGAATGTTTGCTTCTTTGATTGTGTTTTTATAGCTTGGTCACTCCTCATGGGTCAGTCAGGGAGTTCAGCCTCTTATTATGCAGGCATCCTTGCGGTTTGACAATCGCCGGTTCATCATGGAGTGTCCCATGTCCCAAGAGTGGTACCTGGGAGAGCGCCTCCACCTTTCGGACCATGTGGATGGCCCTGCTGGCTGGACAGTTCCTCCACCACTCTTACGCACCCTATTTTGGCCCTACCTATCGGAGCCTACTAAGCACTTGAATGTCTACGGGGAAGGATACACTGTCGACTCTGTTGAGGGTGACTATCTAGCTTTCATCTAAGAGTCTCTACTGCCAATTAGGCTCAGTGTGCCGGCGGCTTCTTCCCGTCAGGTATTTTCTATCCATTGTTCCTTTATTGTTTGTATGTAATTTTCAGCAACTAATATCCCTTCAATTGTAGGTCAAGAGGCGGAGGGAGTCGAGCTCTGCTCGGTAGTCTACCCCAGAAGGTGAGGACTCCGAGGCCATTACTATGGGAGGGTCTGCTCCTACTCAAGATAGGAGACACCCTGTATATTCCACCAGTGTCGCATCATCCACTTCCTAGGTTGCTGGGGTAGTGGAGGGTCGGTTGGTGATGCAGCTGAGGATGATCTTTAGTTTGATGGGGCTGGATGGTAGATATGCTGCTAAGGAGCTACCCCCTTATCAGGTTCATCAGATCATATTCCCCTCCGAGCACACTACTCTTGTAAGTCTTCTGCCTATTTTGTCATTTCTTTACTTCCTTCGCTTTTCTTGTACTGCTTTTAACTCTTAGATGTCTTTTGAATTTTTTTTTTTTGCAGATTCCTCAGGCTTAGGTGCAGGAGATGGCCTAGCAGTACTTAGGCATAGAGTCCTTCATGACTCAGGAGAAGGCTGCATGGGTGGCAAGTACTCTGTAATCCCTACATTTTCACATGATTTATGCAATGCATGAATGAACGTGTATGTATGTATGCATGCGAATTTGTATTATTGTTTTGCAGTATTAGGTGTAGATGCTGTAGGAGAAGGCTAGACAGACGATGACTTTTGAGGCTCAAGCCCTGGCTGCGATGCATGAGTTGATTTGGGTGCCGCTGATTATCAGGCTCAGTTGAGCCGGGTACAGGCCGACTATGATGCCTATAGAGTGGCGCTTCAGAGTGAGTTGGAGTCTTCCTAGGAGAGAGAGAGATGAGAGTTAAATTAGGGCTCTTCGTATTCTATATTGAATTTTTGCACATTACATTCTGACTGAGTAGTACTATTTATAACATGAACTTCATTTTCATTATCACGGCCTTCCATTTTGCTCAGTTTACTGATTCACTTCTTTCTCAACTTTGCCTCTTTTCATTCAGGCTTTTACAATTTCCTAGAATCTTTACAAGACTCTGATTGGCTCAAATTAAAGCCTTTTGGGCTGTGGAACATTAAGGCATATTACAGACATCCATTAAACAACGAATTGCTAAATGCTTGCTATAGCTACTAGGACCAACAATGTTTTCCACTTCTCATACCAAGAACTCTGCCACTTGTATGAAGAGTTCAGTGCCATCCTGAACATCCCGTGCCACAAAGGGATCAATATTGCAATTCCTGAGTTCACCTTCGGCAATACTCCTTCGTTGGCGAGTTTATTTGTGCTCCCCAGTCCTAAAGTCGAAGCTCTACTCTCCACTAAATCTTATTCTCCTGCTCTCGACTTGGAATCTGTACTAGAATGGTGTATCAACACCCCTAGGGGCCATATTGGCTGGGCTAGCATGGTTAGCCTACTACTGGTGAGCCGATAATTCTTTGATGCTGTCAATGGGGTTACCTCCTTCAAGACTGTTTCCCTTATTTTGTAAATGGCTGTTGGAGAATCTTCGGCTCCGTTTGCACTCACCGAGACCCTAATTAATCTACATGCTTCTAAGATGAAAGATTCCCTCTGAGTTGGCCCCCATCTTATATTGCTCCAGGTAATTCCTTTCATTGGCTTGTGTATATTCTGGTGTCTAAATGAGTTTCTCACCTCTGCTTTAAACTATGTTATAGATATGGCTGTTGGAGAAGTTGTCAATTCTTAAAATTTCGAGAGGAAATTTTAAGAAATATCACCCGACTAACTGCAAGGAAAGAAGCTTCTCTGTAGACTCTTACATTCACATGTCCACCAATGAATGGCTCGCTTGGTTAGCTTGCATAACCGATGATTAGATTTGATGGGTCTGCCCCTGGTGGAAGATTACCTATATGGTTATGGAGATGTGAGCTTGTGGTGTCCAATTGTTAGGATTGACTAAAGTGACCTTTTATTCTCCAAGTCGCCTTCGTCGGTAGTACGACCAATCACAAAATATTCTTCAGCTTTCATGTATTACCACGTGTGTGAAATTCATTGCTTCTTGGCCAAATCATATCAGGTTTCACTGGACTAATAATACTTGCCATATGATGTTGAACTATGCTTCCCTTACTTTTGTGGAGACGGATGAATGGTATAAACCCTAGTTGGTTGAGAGTGAGGACCTGCCGACCTGTGAGGCGCCTGAACTTATTACTCGCTATTGGCTGGGTTCTTTTGAGGCTGCAAAACTGCTTCCTATCAAGAAAGGAAAAATACGAAAGAAACATGATTCCTATTACCATTTTTTTATGATGTTCGCAGTTCATATGCCTAGGCATATGAATGACTTTGTTTCTCTAGATGTTTCAACAAATGAATCATGTACCATACTCCAAACATTCATGCAATATGTGAGCAATATGCACTTCATTAATGAAATTCAATTATTGTAACAATTAAAAATGCCAAAATCAGTACATATCTCGAACGAACTCATTCCTATTATCAACCATCTCATACAGGTTTTCTGGTTGATAAACTACCTCTCATTGCCTTTATTTTTGCTTAAGCTGCCCTTGTGGGGTTTCAACTTAACAAACTTTTTTTACACATGGTAGCATTTGAGATGATCCTAGTTTATCAGATTGGTGAACTCATTGCCTTCTATGTCCATAATCTTTACTACGCCTTTGGAGAGTACCTTCTTAACCACATATGGCCCTTCTCAGTTGGGCTTGAATTTGCCCCTCACATCCATATTGGATGGTCTCATCTGCTTCAATACCAGATCACCCGTCTTTAAAGGATGTTTCTAATAATGAACTCATCGATTGTAGCCTCTAGCCATCCTTTGATGGTACATTTGCATATCTAAAGCTTTGAGATTCTTTTCATCGACCATAGCTAGCTGTTTGAATCTTGCCTTTACCCATTCTATCTTAGGCAATTGAGCTTCCAGGATGATCCTTAAGGATTTTAGTTCCATTTCAATAGGAAGGACTGCCTTTATCCCATAAACCAGCGAATACGATGTTTCCCCTGTCAGTGTTCTAACACTGGTTCTGTAACCCCATAAGGCATATGGCACTCTATCTTCCCAGTCTCTATAGGTCGAGGTGTTCTTTGATAAGATCTTCTTAATAGACTTGTTTGCCACTTCCACTACTCCGTTGGCGTGTGGCCTATAAGGTGAAGACTTGCGATGTTTTACATTACGTTCTTCAAGTAGCTCGATTGTTGCTCCTTGAAACTGTACTCCGTTGTCAGTCACCACATGGTGTGTTACACCATACCTTGTGAAGATTTGCCTCCTTATGAATTTAGCCATGTTCTTAGCTGTAACTTTGGCATAAGACTCAACTTGAACCCACTTGGAAAAGTAATCCACTGCCACTACAATGAACTTGTGACCGTTTGATGCTGCAGGTCGAATCTCATTGATTATGTCTATCCCCCATGCTAAGAATGGCCAAGGGGTCATGAGATTCTGTAATTCCATGGGCAGAAGATGGCTGATATCCCTATAGATTTGGCACTCGTGACACTTCTTCACTTCTTCGGTACAATTTGTCTGCATGGTGATTAAGAAGTACCCTTATCTCATAATCTTTTTTGCCAAAACTAAACCGTTCATATGTGGGCCATAGATTCTAGAATGCATCTCTTGCATAACCCTCTTGGCTTCATTCTCTATCAGACACCTCAATAACAATCCATCAGCAGTCCTTCTGAAGAGTTGTCCATCAAACCATCTGAATTGAATTGCTAGTTTCCTAAGTGTGGTCTTATCCGTTGAAACTGCTATGTCTTGGTACTAGGGCTTACCATCCATTGTTAGAGTCAGGACATCATTAGAGCGATGGAATGGTGTTCTAGCAGTTTTGAGGATAAAAGGCTGCATTGTTGCCTTCTGAGGTCCATCCCACATGGACGATAAGGTTGCTAATGAATCAACCATCTGATTATCATCTCTGGCTACATGTGTGAATTCAATGTGCCCAAATATCTTCACCAGCCCCCATAAAGTGTCTAAGTATAGGCGAAGAGATTCTTCTTTGATTTCCCATTCTCCCGTGTCTTGGTGGATCACCAATAATGAATCTCCAACAATGGTCACATCATCTGCTCTTGGTGTGATAAAAGAATCAATGCCAAATAAATAGGCTTCATATTTAGCACCGTTGTTGGTTACCAGGAATTCCAGCCATTTTAATAAGGGAATTATTTCCTCCTATGGAGTTACAATGATTACTCTGAGACCTGTGCCCCTTTTATTCACAGCCCCATCAAACCCATTTTTTGGTTTCCGCATCCACCATGGCTAACTGCATATCTGGAAATTCTAGATTCTCTACATAGTCAGATTCAAGCGGCTGATTCACTAGGAACTCCACCATTACTCTTCCTTTGATCACCTTCTTTGTCACATATTCAGTGTCAAATTCTGATAGCAAAAGTAGCCACTGGGATAGTTTTCCTGTTAGAGATGGAGGAGAACAGAGGTATTTCATTGGATCAACCTTTGCCACCGCTTGTATCTTGTATGATTGGAAATAGTGTCTCAATTTCTTCGTCAACCAGACCATGGCAGTGCAAGTCTTTTCCACCACAGTGTACCAGGTTTCATAATCTAGTAGCTTCTTACTAAGGTAGTAAATAGCGTGCTTCTTTTTATCATCCTGTTCTTGGACCAACATTGCCCCTTGGAGGTTTCTTCAATGGCTAGATACAATATCAAAGGTTTGCCCGAAGTCGGAGGTCTCAACATTGGAGGATTGGTCAAGTACTCTTTGATCTAATCGAATGCAACTTGAAATTGGTTGTTCCACTAGACTAGCTATTTTTTCTGAAGTAGCTTAAAAATGGTTCACAGATAGTAGTCAATTTGGCAATGAATCCGCTAACATATTGAAGTGACCCCCAGGAATGATTTGACTTCCTTTTCCTTTTCCTTTTCCAGCACTGGCATATCCCGAATAGGTTTGATCTTATCTGGGTCCATCTCAATCCCCTTCTGACTGACAATGTGCCTCAACAGTTTGCCAGATGTAACTCCAAATACATATTTCTTTGGGTTGAGGTGCAAGTTATACTTTTCAATCCTGGTCATGAATCTATCCAGGATAGCAGGGTGCTCTTCCTGGGTCATGGATTTGACCAACATATCATCAACATATACCTCGACCTCCTTGTGGATCATGTCATGTAGCAGTATTATGACAGCCCTTTGGTAGGTTGCCCTAGCATTCCTGAATCCGAAAGGCATCATCCTATAGCATACATTCCCTACTCAATAATGAAAGCTGTTTTGACTTTGTCAATGATGTCCATCAAAATCTGATTGTATCCATAGAATCCATCCATAAATGAGTACATGATTACCCTTGCTACACTATCGATTAGGACATCAATGTGAGGAAGTGGAAAATCATCCTTTGGAGAGGCTTTATTTAAATCCCGATAATCCATACAAACCCTAACCCTTCCATCTTTCTTGGCAACTGGGACTACATTGGCTAGCCATTCTGGGTATTCTACCACTTCTAGGAAGTTGGCCTTTATCTGCTTAGCTACTTCAAACATAGGCATCTAAGCTTCTGCTTTACTACACTGAACTTGGGATCCATTGGGATTCTGAGTTATGCTATTCCTCTATCAACCCCTGGCATGTTGTCATAAGACCAGGCAAATGCTCCCATATGCCTTTTAAGTACTTTTATTAATTCTCTCTTTTCAACAAGAGTAAGTTCATTGGAGATAGATACCATTTTAGGATTTCCAACAGTACCCAAATTAATTCATGTAAAGTAGTGTCATGAATGATGAACACATTGAATGAATGTTTGTGCGTATGTACAGAGCCATCGAAAAAAAATCACACAAGTAAGCAAAGTTAGACTTTATTACATTCATTGTCTTATAGGTGGAACTGTTCACATCGAAAATAGAGGAAATGTTTACATGAAAATCATTTTCTTCCTCTGCATGCGGAAGGTCTTTAGCAGCAGCATCCTCGGGGTGTCCCTCTTTCAACAGGCCATTCAATTCCACCTCCAAACTCTCTTTCTGTGCCTTTGATAGAGCAGCTCCTTCATTCTTTGCTTTTCCCTTAACCATCATCCGAGTTAGTTCAACTATGGCCTTCTCCACCAGTTCAGCTTGATTCGGGGTAGTCTCTTTCTTTGTAGGACACTCCTTCAGGATTTTCTTCAATAGAGCCAAAAATGCCTTAGTGATGGCATCCACCAGTGCATCGGCCTCCTCTTCCTTTGGCTTCTCATCAAGAAGGATATGAGCAACAACTTTAGCTTGTTTGGTTTGAGTCTTCTCTTGGATCACTGGAGAGATGATCTCGGCCTTCATTACAGGCTTGAGCATTTCCTTGATAGAGCCAACCCCATACTTTGAGAAGTCGAGTACATCAGAAAATATTTCAAAACTGGGAACTGTTTCCCCCTCGACTATCACTGGTTTGGGCTTTCTATCATATGGCCCATCACTTGCACAGATAAATGTATCCATAAGGTGGACTCTCTTCAGTTCAGGCCCCTCCTTCAAGTACATCCCGCTCCTTATGACGTGATGCATAGGAGCATCCTCTTTTCTCAAGTACAACCCGCTTTTGATGCAAAGAGGATACATGGGCTTTGCTTGGCTCATGGGCTTGGGCTGGCTCATCATCTCGAATTCATCCACATCATCATCTAGTTCTATGCCATCTAGATTGATAGGTTTACTCTCCTTTGCAATTAGCTTGGTTTCTTCACCTGTCACCACTGTTGGGATTCGTCACGGGAAACCGACCGATAAAAGCGGAAATACGCGTCGATTTCCTCGAATCCGGCCCAGGAGCTTAAGATGTGGAAATCAAAAACTAAAAGCATAAAAGGAGGGTTTCAAAAACTCACCACAAAGTCTCTCTAAGAGACGGATGCAGACTGCAGAAATCAAGTGTAGATTTCCTCCACCGATGCGTACACGAACGGCTCTCGGACCGAAACCCGTGCTAGCGACTCGGATGACAAGAAGAGAGGGAGAGAGGGCTGCCCACAAGAGGAAATATGGCTGTCCTAATTTCTTTCCAAAAGAAAAATCTATCTAGCCAAAGATAGAACCAAATTTCTCAAGTGTACATCCAATTTCTTTCCAAAAGAAATAATGCATAAAAGTGGGCAAAATTCATACTTTAAAAGAAAACCAATTTCTCTTAAAGCACAAGTGATGGACGGCCAAAAGTGGAGTGAAGTTTATGGTGATTATGTCTCATGAAAGAAAAGGAGATGAGATGGAAGCAAAGTCCAACTTTGCTACCAATGAGTCAAACCAATGACTCACCATGGTGACTCACCACCATCACTCACCATCACCTTTTCTTCATCTTCATCCATAATACCAAAAAGTCAAGAATATGACTCACCAATACTCCAACAATTCGGCCAAAAAGAAGAAGAGAATGAAGATGTCATATTTGTTTACCAAAAAGTCATGCATGACTCACCATCTTCATCATTACTTTTTGTCCAACAAAATGACTCATTCTTATCATCCCTTTCCATGCAAATATTCGGCCAAACCATTCCAAGCCAAGTGGGAATATTCATTTTAAGTTTTTAAGCCCAATTTAATTCCTTTGATTTATTTAAATTCAAATGCAACTTTAATTGAACATGTATGTTTAGATATGATACCATGTAACATATTACATACATTTAAATTAAAATTCATTTGACCTATTAATTTAATCAATGGATTAAATTAGACACACATAAAATGACAAACATGTAAACCTATACATGTCATAATATTTCCACCTAGGAAATAATCCCATAAATTAATTCATTGAATTAATTATGAGAAGGCCAAAATAAATATTAATTATATCACTTTGATCAATCCAATTGATGCATATAATATAATTAATATGTCTCTCTCTCTTCAAACGTGTATACTCCAAGTACACACTTAATCCGACTAGTTAAAGTCCAGACGTTCAATGTGTACGACCCAATGGGCCCGTCTTTATGTTGGCAGTGGGCCAAGGCCCACAGACTGCAGGCGGACTCTAGCAAGCCACTGCAGCCCCCAATTAAGACGGAGTAAGCAGTCCAACTGAAAACGTAACCCTGTAGTTTGAACTTGTAAATCCCATGTCGCTGATATCGGTGTCCAACACAGAGGCATGGAAGTATCACCCTCCTTGTGTCTGGACATTTACTTGATACTGAATGAACTGATGCTCACAAACAAGATCCAATCTTGTTTGGGTGCGGCCGCACACTTATCAGTAACATTCTTCAAGAGGCCATTGATATCGTCTCAGTGAATCACTGAGTGACATTCCCTTCTGCATATCCATAGTGCTGCCATGCTCACTGACACACCCGAACGTACCCGTACTTGGCACCCTTTTACAGGCCCGTTGGGCGTACACCAAAGTGTGCCACTTCACATGCAACACCATCATATGGTCCGGTCGAAGGACTTATACAAGTACTACGCGAGAATCATTTGTGATACTATACCATGTAGATTCCCGTTAAGTGGATCAATCCAGTACCATGCCCTTTTTGCATGTACCCAGTAGCCTGGTTGACATTCCATGTTCTATGACCGGTAAGACACCGCCATACAACCAGGCTAATGATAGTCTTTAGTTCCATTCATTCCCATGATTGGAACAGACTACGGATAACTTTATGGCCATATCGTTTTCCCTATCCACGGTCTTACTGCCAAGTGCCTCACACTTGACAACGTGGATATGGATATGTCCATTGGATACTCTATTTAAAATATAGCACAAGACATACAATAAATAGATTAATGCCTTTATCACCTTGACACAAATTGTATAATACATAAAGTTTACATTAATGTACCAAATGTATTATACAAACACAAGGACCAATGCCTCGGGACTAGGGCATTTCCAACAATCTCCCACTTGCACTAGTACCTACTAGGCATGGGTCTAATCCCTATAGATCCAGTATAACCTTCGTGCAGAGGCATAGCCAAGCATGTTGGTTAAAAGATCTACGACATTGTCTTTGGTGTCCACTCTTTGTAATGAGATGTCACCCCCTCAGCGATTTCTCGCAATAGGTGAAACTCCCTGAGTTCGTGCTTCGTGTATATGTGTGACCGGGGCACATAGCTTGTGCAACAGCCCCGCATTGTCACAGAAGATATCAACTGGTTACTGGATAGTTGACACTACCCCCAGTTGTATGATAAACTTCATTATCCACACAGCTTTCCTAGCTGCTTCACACGTTGCAATGTACTCAGTTCCTGTGATAGAAACCGCGATGGTCTATTACTTGGAGCCTCTCCAACAATAGCACCACCATTTAGCATGAACACATACCTATACTGCGACTTATATTCATCCTGGTCTATCTGGAAGCATTAGGTCTTGTACATAGCATGGAGTACATGATTGATTCCATAGCCGAAGCGCATATAGGACCAATTCATGTTCTCCCTATCCTGCCTTGTCTTAGGACAGTCCTTCTTGCTAAGTTTCAGCTCATAACCCATTGGCAAGAAACCTTTCTTAGCCTGGTCGATGCCGAATCTCTTCAGAACTATGTCTATGTACTTGGCCTGACTTAGGTCTAGAAGCCGATTGGATCTAACCCTGTAGGTCCTGATCCCTAGGATCGTCTCAGCTTCGCCTAAGTCCTTCATTGCGAAGCACTTACACAACCATTACAATTCTGTTGTAGTGTTAGTATGTCGCTTCCAATCAGAAGGATGCCATCCATATATAATACCAGGAAAGTTACTATGCTCCCACTAAACCTCTTATACACACCCTTAAAGGTATTGTCTGCCTATAGCTTATAGCACCACTTGCAACCTATTACCTTAGCACCTGGAGGTGAATCAACCAGGTTCCAAACCTGATTATCGTACATAGATTGCAAATCCACCACCATGGCAGACAGTGGGCTAGCTATAGCCTACTAGTAGGTGGTTGAGCTCCTCTTCGTCCAAGACAAAAGGAGCGTAATCATTAGAAACAAAAACCGATGTTTCTCATGTTCCTAATGATCCCTACTAAACCTTTTAGGTCCTTGTGTGACCTGGGCTGGTGCTTCCCCTTTTGGAAGCTTCACCCTGGTCTCCGAGTTATCCTTTGTAGGAGTTTCTGAGCTTTGAACCTCCCTGAGTTCAATATCGCTCCCACTGTCTTTCTTGGAAAGAAACCCCTTTTCAAGAAGGACCCCCTTTTACGCCATGAACACCTTGTTCTCAGCGGGGTCGTAGAAGTAATACCCTTTGGTTTCCCTAGGGTAGCTCACAAACAGGCATTAGTCGGTTTTGGGTTCTAGTTTTGCTCACAGTCAATTTCTTGACTTGTGCATAACAACCCCAAATCCGTAAGAAAGACACATTAGGCACCCTGCCCGTCCATTTTCCAAATGGGGTCTTTTCCAAAGCCTTAGTCGGAGTATAATTGAAAATGAGAGCCATTGTCTCAAGAGCGTATCCTTTACAACTTATAGGGAGAGAGGCATGACTCATCGTTTGAGCGGACCATGTCCAACAGGGTCCTATTCCTCTGTTCGGACACCCCATTCCATTGTGGTGTTCCTGGAGGAGTGAGCTGTGGAACTATTCCATGCTCTCTCAAAATGAGTCAAACTATAGGCTTATATGCTCACCACCTCGGTCCAACCGAAAGGCTTGGATATTTCTGCCTAGTTCTGTACTTCGTTCCTTACTCCCTTGAACCTATCAAGGGTCTCAGACTTATATTTCATTACATAGCCATAGCCATTTCTGATGAAATCGTCTGTGAAGGATATGAAGTATAGATGTTCACCCTTAGTTGCTATGCTTGTCGGTCCATATACATCTCAATGCATTAGGTTCAATAAGCTAGCAACCCTTTTAGCCTCCTTGCTAAAAGGTTCTTTAGTCATTTTACCTTATAAACCAGACTCGCATATATCAAGTGACTCCATGTCAAATGATCCTAGGATTCAAGCGATGTGAAGCCTAGCTATGCGCTTCTTGTTTATGTGGCCTAAATGACAATGCCAAAGGTAAACCGGATTAAGTTCGTTAGGCTTAACCCTTTAAGTATGTATATTATAGACATGATTAGTTTCATTTAGATCCAGGATATAAAAGACATTATTTAATAGAGCTACTCCATAAAATAATTCTTTTCTAGATAAACCCTTTTTACTATTACCAATAGTAAATGTACATCCAGAAATATCCAAAACTGAAACAGAAATAATATTCCTGTACATTACAGGTACAAAATAACATAGTTTCAGTAACAAAACTAATCTACTAGGCATCATAAGCTGGTCCCGCTGATCTTTATGGCAGCAACCCTTGCTCCATTTCTGACCTGCAAGTCCACTTGTCCCGATCCCAGTGATCTCCTGTTCTTAAGTCCCTGCACATTACAACAAATGTGAGAACCACATCTAGTATCCAATACATAAGATGTTGAAACAGAGGTTAATGTCCATGACATATATACCTGATGAAGACACGCCCTGAGTCTTCCTTTTCTCTCCCAAAAGCTTGGGACACGATCTTTTCCAATGTCCAGCCTGCTTGCAACCGAAGTAGACATCCTTGGAACGGGCCTTGGGCTGGGCTTTAGCCTTTTTAGCCTTGGCTTCCTTAGCCTTGGCCTTGGCCTTTGCCTTGCCCTTGCCTTTAGCAAAAGGAGGTTTCCCCTCAAGTACCGGCGGATTCTTCTTGATCGACAGTTCAGCGAGCTGAAGCATCCAATGCAGCTCACTAACAGTACGGTCCATCCCTTGCTTGTAAAATTTTAGGATGAATTGATCATAAGAATCCGGTAAAGAATTCAGGATCGTGCTAACCGCCAGCCCCCGTGAGATAGGAGTTCCGAGACGGGCTAAATTATCCAGATAGCCCTTCATCTTGAGCACGTGTGCACTCACAGATGTCCCGGCTCCCATCTTACAGCTGCGGAATGCCTTGTGGATCAGGTACCTTTCCTGATAAGCTTGCTCATAAAACATCTCGTTAAGAGTTGTCATTATAGCAAAGGCCTGATGATCCAAGAACTGCTTTTGCAATTCAGGAACCATACTAGCCAACATCAGGCATGTCACATCCCGGTTATCTTTTACATGTGCCAGGTATTCCTCCAGCTGGGCAGCCGGTGGATTACTTCCCTTTGGCACATCCGGTACAGGCTTTTCGAGCACATACTCTTTAGACTCTTGTCTTAGAACTTTCCTTAAGTTCATAGACCAGTCCCAAAAGTTAGGGCCAGAAAGCTTGTCCCATTCCAAGAAAGATCGCAGTGATAAAGTATCATTCATAGCCATTGGTTTCTACAAAGAAAAATTACGAGTGTAAATAAAGGACTTAACATGTTCTTCCCATATTATAATTAATAATGAATCGTGTTATTAATTAACTCGAGTTGTTGGGCTCATGGGCCGAGATCCATATTATATCAAGATATAGCCAGACGAGGGCCTGGAACAACTATACCCCAATTTTTAGGTAGGAACGCCGTCCAATCCCAACCTAGGGACTCTCGGTTTGATGGGTCTGTTGGCACTTACCCATCTGTGCTTAGGGCCAGGAACATCCTACTACCCACGCTAAGTCAAAACCTCCATCCAAGTGTTAGAGTAACCAATACTCCAACCCAATACAAAATGACGATACTCCAGTGCATCCAACGAGGGTTGGTCTACAGCTGGCCTATCCCCACTTCGAGTAGGTTATGAATGAGGGAAGCACTTTTAAGAGACTTAGTAATTACCTTTTGGTTATTAGATTCAATTAATAACGGCTTAGATGCATAGGCGGGTGAAATTGGGTTTGTACATACATTCTCACATGTAAATAAATAAAGCATAATGAAATAAAAATGAAATGCTATGGGCCAAAATTTACATCCTAATATAATTCTAGTAAACCTATACTAGAACGACATCAGGTGGGCTGCATCCTCATCCTTCTAGCACGCCAATCCAATCGGCTTCTTCTTCTTTACATAATTCCATAATAAACACATAAAATAAAATTACATAAAAGAAAAACGGCGCGTAGGCCGTATTTACCAAAAGAATATTACAACCCGAATAAATAAGGCCCAAAACATCCATTCATACATTTAATCATACATACACGTATCCAATACATACAATTTATAAACATGTTAACTGCATGAATTAATCCCATTTCAAATATGTCCATAGCCATTATTTTGAAATCGCCAAATTTTGGCCGATCATGGTTCTAAACCCGTGCGGGCTTTGGGCCTCCAACCCAGGCAAAATTGCTCCCAATCCAATTAGGAAACCATGAATTCCAAAATTAGCCGTCCGGGTAATCGTGCCAAGAAAACCCGAACCAATTTCAATTAACCGTATTTATTTCCAAAATAAATATCGCATGAACGAAAAATAAATTCATTCATAAAACATGCGCATAAAATTTCCAAAATTAAACACGCACAATTTTAAAACCAATTAAAATTTTAAAATCCCACGCGCATAAAAATTTCCAAAATTTAAACACGCATATTTTTAAAATTTTAAATCCGGCCCGGCCCAAAAAAATCCCGCCAAATCCAAAAACGGGCCCGGCCCGCCGCGCGGGGCAGCCGCGGCGCTGCTGCCCAGCAGCAGCCCCGCTGCCGCGCAGCGGCTGCTGCCCAGCAGCAGCTGCTGGCGCGCAGCAGCCCTGCTGCTGGCGTGCAGCAGCTGCTGCCCAGCAGCAGCCCAGCTGCTGCCGAGGCAGCAGCCTGCAGCAGCGGCTGCCTGTGGCGCCTAGCGCCGCAGGCAGCGGCTGCTGCCCCCGTTTCGACCCGAAACGGTCCGTGATTTTTTTTTCCGCATAAAAACAACATGAAATTAAATCACCAAGAAATAAAATCATGCAATGGAAAAATAAATCTAGCATAAACCTATATGCAAAAAATAAATTTCCATAAACAATTCACAAATAGAAAATTAAATAAAGCATAAACCATATGCAAATAATTTTCCATAAGTAAAATTCAAGGGGCAAAATCATCAAACCCCAAACCAAAAATAAATCCCGTCCACAAAATCGCCAATTTTAAAACACGGGATCCGCCAAGTTTAAAGATTTCCACGGATCAAAAGCCCGCTCTGATACCACTGTTGGGATTCGTCACGGGAAACCGACCGATAAAAGCGGAAATACGCGTCGATTTCCTCGAATCCGGCCTAGGAGCTTAAGATGTGGAAATCAAAAACTAAAAGCATAAAAGGAGGGTTTCAAAAACTCACCACAAAGTCTCTCTAAGAGACGGATGCAGACTGCAGAAATCAAGTGTAGATTTCCTCCACCGATGCGTACACGAACGGCTCTCGGACCGAAACCCGTGCTAGCGACTCGGATGACAAGAAGAGAGGGAGAGAGGGCTGCCCACAAGAGGAAATATGGCTGTCCTAATTTCTTTCCAAAAGAAAAATCTATCTAGCCAAAGATAGAACCAAATTTCTCAAGTGTACATCCAATTTCTTTCCAAAAGAAATAATGCATAAAAGTGGGCAAAATTCATACTTTAAAAGAAAACCAATTTCTCTTAAAGCACAAGTGATGGACGGCCAAAAGTGGAGTGAAGTTTATGGTGATTATGTCTCATGAAAGAAAAGGAGATGAGATGGAAGCAAAGTCCAACTTTGCTACCAATGAGTCAAACCAATGACTCACCATGGTGACTCACCACCATCACTCACCATCACCTTTTCTTCATCTTCATCCATAATACCAAAAAGTCAAGAATATGACTCACCAATACTCCAACAATTCGGCCAAAAAGAAGAAGAGAATGAAGATGTCATATTTGTTTACCAAAAAGTCATGCATGACTCACCATCTTCATCATTACTTTTTGTCCAACAAAATGACTCATTCTTATCATCCCTTTCCATGCAAATATTCGGCCAAACCATTCCAAGCCAAGTGGGAATATTCATTTTAAGTTTTTAAGCCCAATTTAATTCCTTTGATTTATTTAAATTCAAATGCAACTTTAATTGAACATGTATGTTTAGATATGATACCATGTAACATATTACATACATTTAAATTAAAATTCATTTGACCTATTAATTTAATCAATGGATTAAATTAGACACACATAAAATGACAAACATGTAAACCTATACATGTCATAATATTTCCACCTAGGAAATAATCCCATAAATTAATTCATTGAATTAATTATGAGAAGGCCAAAATAAATATTAATTATATCACTTTGATCAATCCAATTGATGCATATAATATAATTAATATGTCTCTCTCTCTTCAAACGTGTATACTCCAAGTACACACTTAATCCGACTAGTTAAAGTCCAGACGTTCAATGTGTACGACCCAATGGGCCCGTCTTTATGTTGGCAGTGGGCCAAGGCCCACAGACTGCAGGCGGACTCTAGCAAGCCACTGCAGCCCCCAATTAAGACGGAGTAAGCAGTCCAACTGAAAACGTAACCCTGTAGTTTGAACTTGTAAATCCCATGTCGCTGATATCGGTGTCCAACACAGAGGCATGGAAGTATCACCCTCCTTGTGTCTGGACATTTACTTGATACTGAATGAACTGATGCTCACAAACAAGATCCAATCTTGTTTGGGTGCGGCCGCACACTTATCAGTAACATTCTTCAAGAGGCCATTGATATCGTCTCAGTGAATCACTGAGTGACATTCCCTTCTGCATATCCATAGTGCTGCCATGCTCACTGACACACCCGAACGTACCCGTACTTGGCACCCTTTTACAGGCCCGTTGGGCGTACACCAAAGTGTGCCACTTCACATGCAACACCATCATATGGTCCGGTCGAAGGACTTATACAAGTACTACGCGAGAATCATTTGTGATACTATACCATGTAGATTCCCGTTAAGTGGATCAATCCAGTACCATGCCCTTTTTGCATGTACCCAGTAGCCTGGTTGACATTCCATGTTCTATGACCGGTAAGACACCGCCATACAACCAGGCTAATGATAACTTTAGTTCCATTCATTCCCATGATTGGAACAGACTACGGATAACTTTATGGCCATATCGTTTTCCCTATCCACGGTCTTACTGCCAAGTGCCTCACACTTGACAACGTGGATATGGATATGTCCATTGGATACTCTATTTAAAATATAGCACAAGACATACAATAAATAGATTAATGCCTTTATCACCTTGACACAAATTGTATAATACATAAAGTTTACATTAATGTACCAAATGTATTATACAAACACAAGGACCAATGCCTCGGGACTAGGGCATTTCCAACAATCACTTGTATTGCCAAACCAATTTGGGCAAGCATAAAATTAGCAAGCAATCCCGTTTGCACCATATTGACTCTCCCTGCAAATTGAGGTAAAGGGTTGTTTTGAACACTGGGCTTCAGACGGGGCTCTTCTATCTTCTTTTCATCAATTAGCTACTGGATAACCTTCTTCAAACTATGGCAATCATTGGTGCGATGCCCCTTCGACACATGGTAGGAGCAAAAGTTGTTTTTGTCCACCTCAGCTGAAGGCGTGTACGGTTTCAGGCTTAAGAGGAAACCTAAATTTTTGCACTTCAGGAAAATCCATCCCAATGAATCCTCGCGCGAGGAGATCCCTCTACCAATTGCTTATTGGTTCGTCCCTTGCATTACAGCTGCTACATCCGCTTGTCTAACCAGAGCAGAAGACTGACTTGTCTTGGCATCTGTCGAGGAAGATGTTGCAGGATTGTTGTTGCTCTTGTATCCCGATGAATACGTTCAGCCTTGATACCCTCCTCCTGAACTGTTTGGGATGGAATCAACCTCATACTTCTCCACTTTTCAGGCCATCTCATGCACCTCTACCAAAGAATGGACCTTATGGTACTTCATCACATTTCGGTATACCTCCAAACTACTATCGATCAGCTTCATAATGAACTCATCCTCTAATGGCTTTTGGTGAAGGAGGATCATCTTGTCCATCCACCTTTGGTAGTATTCAGAGAAGGTTCATTAGGCCTCTGTCTCACGGCTTCCAAATCTTGCAGCTTGACCTCCAACTGAGTGTTGAAGTTGTAGTATTTCATGAATGCATCAGATAGTGCATTCCAATCTCTTTGCACACTTTTTGATTGCTTATTGTACTAGTTAATTGCCTTGCCTTCTAGAGTAGTGGGAAATAACCCCATCAGTTGGTTCATTATGAGCCCAGCCATTGTCATAATCCACACATATTGGTTCAGGTGTGCAGTAGGAGCACTTTTCCTAATATAGGGAGCAATTTTGGGCATTTGGAAGTCTACTAGCATCATCTCGATACCTCAGGCCATAAGTGTAGTCAAATCAATGCACTTGGAAGTGTGAGCTTTAATGCTCCCACGCATTTCGGCCATTAATTCTTCCATCTTATTACGTTTTTGCTTCCACTTCTTCTCTATGGTGGACTCAATTGGCCTTTCATCACTGTTCCTTTGAGCTTCCCCCATGTCAAACAGTCCGTCATTCAACCTCCCTCCATTACCTGCTTCTTGGGTAACTCTTTCAGCCCAATGAGAAAATGACTCCTCCATGGCAGCTTGGACTTGACTCTTGATGAGGTTTTTGAAGTCATTCGAGTTCATAAATTCATGAATAGCAGCAGTGGCCAACATAGCAGTAGCGGCGTTAGGTGGGATTATCATTTCGTGGGAGTCTCATTTGAGTTGTTCAAATTCTGGCAAAAGTTTAGATTCTGAGTTTGTCTCGGATGCTATCTCAACCTCCTCTGACTGGACCGACTCTTCAGACTCATAGAGCACCTATATAAGAAATGATGGAATTGAGCCTTCTTAAATGGGTGAATGCATGATGAGGTGGCATTCTCGGCACTCGTGGAGTACTAAACGAAAATGTGATGACTTAGGCTTCCGGTACTCGTGGAGCACCTAAATGAGTTCCTACTTGAGCAAGTCATGCATTGATATTCGTGTGCTTGGCACACGAACAAAACTTCGGCGCTCGTGAAGCAAGGAAAATACACCATTTAAAATTTCTTAGAATCCACCTAATCATATCCAATACCATTGATTGGAATAAAACAATTTTAATCAAGAGAGATTAAACTCACCAGATATGTCTCTTCTAGAGACTGCTGCAGAATCGTTTCTCGAAACTCCGATCTCCAAAGTCTGGTGCACGACCAACTATCCAGCGGGAACCAGTGTTAGCCGAAGAGTGGAGGAATGGAAGATTAAATGCTAAAAGTTTTGGTTGTTGGGGCTGCTCTTGGTGGCTGAAATTTCCAGCTATTAAATTAGGGTTAGGGTTGATTTTTTTATTCTTAAATGTACCTTTTATAGACTCTTTGTCTAATTGGGTTCTGACTAGGTTAATTAAACCCAATCCCACTAGGATTACAATTATATAAATAAAATTCAATTAAAAGTTCATACTATATAATTTAATCCAATTAGGCTGAATTTAATTACCCCTAAATTAAAAATTAAATCACACTTAAGAAAATACAATACATGTATTTTAATTTCTCACTTAGGAAAATTATTTACTTTACGTAATTCAATTAATTAATTAATTAATTAATTAATCACATTATGTAAACTTATTAATTAAATAAAATCAATCCAATATTAATTAATCACCTTGACATCAAATGTCAACTAATTAATTAACGCGTTTCTTCCAATGTACATTACATGTACAATTTCTATAAGTTCCAACTCAGATGATCGATGTGCACAATCCTATGGGTCTGTCTTTATGTTGGCAGTAGGCCCAAGGCCCACAGATTGTAAGTGGATTCTAGCAAACCGTTACAGCCTCTAATTAAGACAGAGATATAGTAGTCTTTAAAAGACACTCACCTGGTAGTAATCTCATAGCGTCCTTTGCCAAATGACATCGATATGACTAAATAAGAGACATGTTGTCCGTCATCCTCTTCTACTATTTATTATATTTCTTGAGCTTGAGTTGAATGATTAATCGAATAAGCAACCAACTTATTTGGGTATGGTCATACACTTATCAGTCCCACTAATCAAGTGGCTAGTGATATCATCTCGGTGTTACCCGAGTGGCAATTCCATCACTTCATCATTAATATCAATATGTTCACTGGTCCACCCAATCACACCCATATTTAGGATCCTTTTACAGACCTGTTAGGTGTATGTCAAAGTGAACCAGATTCCATATTGATGCTATAATGAAATCTGGTCTAAGGACAAAAGAGACCTACTCAAGTAAGACCTATGACGCGATAACCATGTGGCTTTTTTTTTAGATCGATCCAGTCCCATGTCAACGGTATGTACCTATATTATGACTGACTATACAAGCACTATGGCTAGTTAAGAACTACCATACAGTCATTGAATATACAAGTTTGTGATTCTATTCATTCCCATGATTAAAATAGACTTGGTATATGTTTCATGATTATCAATCAATGGATACTCTATTCACGTTATAGAACAAGATATAAATGAAATAGATTATTACCTTTATTAATGTGACACAAATGATGCATACATACAAGAAATCTTAATGTATAATATAAAATACAAGAATCCAATGCCCTAAGAACTAGGTCACACCAATAATCTCCCACTTGCACTAGTTCCAAGTAGGCATTGCCCTAATTCCTATAGATCTGGTATGATTGTCATGCGGTGTCTGTGGTAGCGCCTTGGTCAATGGATCAGTGACATTATTCTTGATGTCAACCCTCTGCAATGATATGTCACCTCTGTTCATGATCTCCCGAACAAGGTGAAACTTTCTTAGCATGTGTTTGGATCTCTTGTGTGACTGGGGCTCGTTAGCTTGTGCGATGGCCCTATTGTTGTCACCGAAAACATCAACCGGGTCTAAGATAATGGGTACTTCTCCCAACTCAGTTATGAACTTCTTGATCCAAATGGCTTCCTTTGCAGCTTCATATGCTGCAATGTACTTAGCTTCCATTGTAGAATCAGCAATGGTGGCCTACTTTGAGGACCACCAACTAATGGCTCTGCTATTCAGGAGAAAAACATAACTAGAATGTGACTATTTTTCATCCACATCGGTCTCAAAGTTTCATTAGTGTAACCTGACACTACCAGCTCATCTTGACCTCCATACACTAAGAAAGCATCCTAAGTCCGGTTAAGGTACTTCAGGATTGCCTTGACTGCCTTCCAGTGTTCCTCCCCAGTTAGTCATACTTAGTGCAAACGCGACATTAGGCCTCATATATAATATGGAGTACATGATAGATCCTATTCTCCCGGTCCTTCTTTTGTTTTAGGACCATCTTGCTTACTCAGCTTCAACCTATGGTGCATAGGCAAGAATCTAATCTTTGCCTTATCTTTGCTAAATCTTTTCAGAACTTTGTCTATGTACATGGCTTGACTTAGGCCTAAAAGCCATTTAGATCTATCTCTGTAGATCCTGATCCCCAAGATCGTCTCAGCTTTGCCAAAGTCCTTCATTGTGAAGCACTTACTCAACCACTGCTTAACCCCTTGTAGTGTTGGTATGTTGCCTCCAATGATAAGGATGTCATCAACATATATTACTAGGAAGGTGGAAATGCTCCCACTAATCATCTTATGCACACAGGGCTCATCAGAATTCTATGTGAAGCCATATTTTGTAATGGCCTCATTAAATCTCTAGTTCCAAGACCTGGATGCCTGCTTCAATCCATAAATGGATCTTTGAAGCTTGCATACCTGGTTAGGATAGTTTGGATCAATAAAACCCTTAGGTTATACCATGTACACATCCTCGAGTAGCTTTCCATTAAGGAAAGCGATCTTAACGTCCATCTGCCATATCTCATAATCGTACCATGCAGCTATTGCTAGTAGTATCCTAATGGATTTGAGTATGGCAACTATTGAAAAGTTTTTATCATAGTCAATTCCTTGAACTTGCCTGAATCCTTTTGCTACCAATCGCCCCTTGAAGGTGTTGTCGGCTTTTAACTTGAAACACCACTTGC
This sequence comes from Euphorbia tirucalli, assembly GCA_039660915.1. Classification (NCBI taxonomy): domain Eukaryota; kingdom Viridiplantae; phylum Streptophyta; class Magnoliopsida; order Malpighiales; family Euphorbiaceae; genus Euphorbia; species Euphorbia tirucalli. The sequence continues at coordinate 52,632,731 of CM077639.1, read as the reverse complement.
AACCTATCACCTTAGCACCCGGAGGTGGATCCACCAAGTTGTATACTTGGTTATCGAGCATAGATTACATCTCAGCCTCCACGGCTTTGCGCCATTAATCTCACTGTGGGCATTCAACAACCTCCTGATAGGTCTTGGACTCCTCTTGGTCAACAACCATAAGGTCCCCATCATCAGTCACGAGAAAGCTGTACCTCTCTGGTTGATGATGTGTCCTACTAGACCTTCTAAGTTCCTATGTAACCGGTTCAGCTTTCTTAATTTCTTGAGTAGCCAGATCAGTTCGCAAAGCATCCTTAACAGTAGCTGTAGGAGTCTGTGATTCTTAAACTTTAGAAAGTTTAAGATTTACTCCCACTGTCTGTCTTGGAAAGGAATTCCTTCTCCAAGAAGACTGCATTCCTGGCTATGAAAACTTTGTTTTCTGCAGGATCGTAGAAGTAATAACCCTTAGTTTCCTTAGGGTAACCCACAAACTGGCACTTGATAGATTTGGACTCGAGCTTGCCACTTGTTAATTTCTCGACATGTGCATCACAGCCCCAAATCTTCAAAAAAGAAACATTAGGCTTATTAGGATTCGTCATCGGAAAAATAACATGACGCAGTGGAAAATATACCATTTAAAATTTCCTAGAATCCACCTATCATGTTCGATTACCATTGATTAAAATAAAACCAATATGAATCAAGAGAGATTAACTCACTGGATTCATCTCTTCTAGAGACTACTGCAGAATCGTTTCTTAAAACTGCGATCTCCAAAGTCCGGTGGACGACCAACTATCGAGCGAGAACTGGTGCTAGCCGAAGAAGCGGAGGAATGGAAGATTAATTGCTATAAATTTTGGCTATTTTGGGGCTACTATGGGGCTGAAATTTCCAGCAATAAAATAGGGTTAGGGTTAGGTTTTCTTCCTTAAGTGTGCCCTGATATAGACTCCTTGTCTAATTGGGTTTTAATTAGGTTAATTAAACCCAAGCCCACTAGGATTATAATTATATATATAAACTTTAATTAAAAATTATATATACTATGTAATTTAATTCTATTAGGCTAAATTTAATTTCTCCTAAATAAAATTAAATCACACTTAAGTAAATACAATACATATTTAATTTTCCTACTTAGGAAAATTATTTAATTAATTTGTTTACTTTATGCAATTCAATTAATTAATAAATTAATTAATTACATTATGTAAACTTGTTAATTAAATTAAATCAACCCAATGTTAATTAATTACCTTGATACCGAATGTCAACTAATTAATTAACGCATTCCTTCCAATGTACATTACATGTACAACTTCTATAAGTTTCGGCTCAGTTGATCCATGTGCAGGATCTTATGGGTCTGTCCTTATATTAGCAGTAGGCCCAAGGCCCACAGACTGTAAGTGGGTTCTAGCAAACCATTACAGCCCCCAATTAAGATAGAGATGCAGCAGTCTTTAAAAGACACTCACCCGGTAGTAATGTCATAGTGTCCTTTACCAAATGATATTGATATGAATAAACAAGACGCATGGTGTCCGTCATCCTCTTCTGTTGTTTATTATGTTTCTTGATCTTGAGTTGACTGATTAATCAAATAAGCAACCAACTTATTTCGGTATAGCCATACACTTCTCAGTCTCACTTATCAAGTGGCTAGTGATATCATCTCGGTGCTACCCCGAGTGGCAATTCAATCACTTCATTATCAGTGTTAACATGTTCGCCTATCCACCCAATCATACCCATATTTAGCATCCTTTTACAGACCTATTAGGTGTATGTCAAAGTGAACCGGATTCCATATTGATACTATAATGAAATCTGATCTGAGGACAAAAGAGACCTACTCAATTAAGACCTATGACATAACAACCATGTGGCTTTCTTGTGTGGATCGATCCAGTCCCATGTCAACGACATGTACTAATATTCATGACTGACTATACGAGTACTATGGCTAGTTAAGAACTACCATACACTCATCGAATATACAAGTCTGTTGTTCTATTCGTTCCCTTGATTAGAATAGACCTGGGATAGGTTTTATGATTATCAATCAATGGATACTCTACTCATATTATAGCACAAGATATAAATGAAATAGATTAATTGCCTTTATTAATGTGACACAAATGATGCATACATACAAGAAATCTTAATGTATAATATAAAATACAAGAATCCAATGCCCTAAGAACTAGGTCACACCAATAATCTCCCACTTGCACTAGTTCCAAGTAGGCATTGCCCTAATTCCTATAGATCTGGTATGATTGTCATGCGGTGTCTGTGGTAGCGCCTTGGTCAATGGATCAGTGACATTATTCTTGATGTCAACCCTCTGCAATGATATGTCACCTCTGTTCATGATCTCCCGAACAAGGTGAAACTTTCTTAGCATGTGTTTGGATCTTTTGTGTGACTGGGGCTCGTTAGCTTGTGCGATGGCCCTATTGTTGTCACCGAAAACATCAACCGGGTCTAAGATAATGGGTACTTCTCCCAACTCAGTTATGAACTTCTTGATCCAAATGGCTTCCTTTGCAGCTTCATATGCTGCAATGTACTTAGCTTCCATTGTAGAATCAGCAATGGTGGCCTACTTTGAGGACCACCAACTAATGGCTCTGCTATTCAGGAGAAAAACATAACTAGAATGTGACTATTTTTCATCCACATCGGTCTCAAAGTTTCATTAGTGTAACCTGACACTACCAGCTCATCTTGACCTCCATACACTAAGAAAGCATCCTAAGTCCGGTTAAGGTACTTCAAGATTGCCTTGACTGCCTTCCAGTGTTCCTCCCCAGTTAGTCATACTTAGTGCAAACGCGACATTAGGCCTCATATATAATATGGAGTACATGATAGATCCTATTCTCCCGGTCCTTCTTTTGTTTTAGGACCATCTTGCTTACTCAGCTTCAACCTATGGTGCATAGGCAAGAATCTAATCTTTGCCTTATCTTTGCTAAATCTTTTCAGAACTTTGTCTATGTACATGGCTTGACTTAGGCCTAAAAGCCATTTAGATCTATCTCTGTAGATCCTGATCCCCAAGATCGTCTCAGCTTTGCCAAAGTCCTTCATTGTGAAGCACTTACTCAACCACTGCTTAACCCCTTGTAGTGTTGGTATGTTGCCTCCAATGATAAGGATGTCATCAACATATATTACTAGGAAGGTGGAAATGCTCCCACTAATCATCTTATGCACACAGGGCTCATCAGAATTCTATGTGAAGCCATATTTTGTAATGGCCTCATTAAATCTCTAGTTCCAAGACCTGGATGCCTGCTTCAATCCATAAATGGATCTTTGAAGCTTGCATACCTGGTTAGGATAGTTTGGATCAATAAAACCCTTAGGTTATACCATGTACACATCCTCGAGTAGCTTTCCATTAAGGAAAGCGATCTTAACGTCCATCTGCCATATCTCATAATCGTACCATGCAGCTATTGCTAGTAGTATCCAAATGGATTTGAGTATGGCAACTATTGAAAAGTTTTTATCATAGTCAATTCCTTGAACTTGCCTGAATCCTTTTGCTACCAATCGCCCCTTGAAGGTGTTGTCGGCTTTTAACTTGAAACACCACTTGCAACCTATCACCTTAGCACCCGGAGGTGGATCCACCAAGTTGTATACTTGGTTATCGAGCATAGATTACATCTCAGCCTCCACGGCTTTGCGCCATTAATCTCACTGTGGGCATTCAACAACCTCCTGATAGGTCTTGGACTCCTCTTGGTCAACAACCATAAGGTCCCCATCATCAGTCACGAGAAAGCTGTACCTCTCTGGTTGATGATGTGTCCTACTAGACCTTCTAAGTTCCTATGTAACCGGTTCAGCTTTCTTAATTTCTTGAGTAGCCAGATCAGTTCGCAAAGCATCCTTAACAGTAGCTGTAGGAGTCTGTGATTCTTAAACTTTAGAAAGTTTAAGATTTACTCCCACTGTCTGTCTTGGAAAGGAATTCCTTCTCCAAGAAGACTGCATTCCTGGCTATGAAAACTTTGTTTTCTGCAGGATCGTAGAAGTAATAACCCTTAGTTTCCTTAGGGTAACCCACAAACTGGCACTTGATAGATTTGGACTCGAGCTTGCCACTTGTTAATTTCTCGACATGTGCATCACAGCCCCAAATCTTCAAAAAAGAAACATTAGGCTTATTAGGATTCGTCATCGGAAAAATAACATGACGCAGTGGAAAATATACCATTTAAAATTTCCTAGAATCCACCTATCATGTTCGATTACCATTGATTAAAATAAAACCAATATGAATCAAGAGAGATTAACTCACTGGATTCATCTCTTCTAGAGACTACTGCAGAATCGTTTCTTAAAACTGCGATCTCCAAAGTCCGGTGGACGACCAACTATCGAGCGAGAACTGGTGCTAGCCGAAGAAGCGGAGGAATGGAAGATTAATTGCTATAAATTTTGGCTATTTTGGGGCTACTATGGGGCTGAAATTTCCAGCAATAAAATAGGGTTAGGGTTAGGTTTTCTTCCTTAAGTGTGCCCTGATATAGACTCCTTGTCTAATTGGGTTTTAATTAGGTTAATTAAACCCAAGCCCACTAGGATTATAATTATATATATAAACTTTAATTAAAAATTATATATACTATGTAATTTAATTCTATTAGGCTAAATTTAATTTCTCCTAAATAAAATTAAATCACACTTAAGTAAATACAATACATATTTAATTTTCCTACTTAGGAAAATTATTTAATTAATTTGTTTACTTTATGCAATTCAATTAATTAATAAATTAATTAATTACATTATGTAAACTTGTTAATTAAATTAAATCAACCCAATGTTAATTAATTACCTTGATACCGAATGTCAACTAATTAATTAACGCATTCCTTCCAATGTACATTACATGTACAACTTCTATAAGTTTCGGCTCAGTTGATCCATGTGCAGGATCTTATGGGTCTGTCCTTATATTAGCAGTAGGCCCAAGGCCCACAGACTGTAAGTGGGTTCTAGCAAACCATTACAGCCCCCAATTAAGATAGAGATGCAGCAGTCTTTAAAAGACACTCACCCGGTAGTAATGTCATAGTGTCCTTTACCAAATGATATTGATATGAATAAACAAGACGCATGGTGTCCGTCATCCTCTTCTGTTGTTTATTATGTTTCTTGATCTTGAGTTGACTGATTAATCAAATAAGCAACCAACTTATTTCGGTATAGCCATACACTTCTCAGTCTCACTTATCAAGTGGCTAGTGATATCATCTCGGTGCTACCCCGAGTGGCAATTCAATCACTTCATTATCAGTGTTAACATGTTCGCCTATCCACCCAATCATACCCATATTTAGCATCCTTACAGACCTATTAGGTGTATGTCAAAGTGAACCGGATTCCATATTGATACTATAATGAAATCTGATCTGAGGACAAAAGAGACCTACTCAATTAAGACCTATGACATAACAACCATGTGGCTTTCTTGTGTGGATCGATCCAGTCCCATGTCAACGACATGTACTAATATTCATGACTGACTATACGAGTACTATGGCTAGTTAAGAACTACCATACACTCATCGAATATACAAGTCTGTTGTTCTATTCGTTCCCTTGATTAGAATAGACCTGGGATAGGTTTTATGATTATCAATCAATGGATACTCTACTCATATTATAGCACAAGATATAAATGAAATAGATTAATTGCCTTTATTAATGTGACACAAATGATGCATACATACAAGAAATCTTAATGTATAATATAAAATACAAGAATCCAATGCCCTAAGAACTAGGTCACACCAATAATCTCCCACTTGCACTAGTTCCAAGTAGGCATTGCCCTAATTCCTATAGATCTGGTATGATTGTCATGCGGTGTCTGTGGTAGCGCCTTGGTCAATGGATCAGTGACATTATTCTTGATGTCAACCCTCTGCAATGATATGTCACCTCTGTTCATGATCTCCCGAACAAGGTGAAACTTTCTTAGCATGTGTTTGGATCTTTTGTGTGACTGGGGCTCGTTAGCTTGTGCGATGGCCCTATTGTTGTCACCGAAAACATCAACCGGGTCTAAGATAATGGGTACTTCTCCCAACTCAGTTATGAACTTCTTGATCCAAATGGCTTCCTTTGCAGCTTCATATGCTGCAATGTACTTAGCTTCCATTGTAGAATCAGCAATGGTGGCCTACTTTGAGGACCACCAACTAATGGCTCTGCTATTCAGGAGAAAAACATAACTAGAATGTGACTATTTTTCATCCACATCGGTCTCAAAGTTTCATTAGTGTAACCTGACACTACCAGCTCATCTTGACCTCCATACACTAAGAAAGCATCCTAAGTCCGGTTAAGGTACTTCAAGATTGCCTTGACTGCCTTCCAGTGTTCCTCCCCAGTTAGTCATACTTAGTGCAAACGCGACATTAGGCCTCATATATAATATGGAGTACATGATAGATCCTATTCTCCCGGTCCTTCTTTTGTTTTAGGACCATCTTGCTTACTCAGCTTCAACCTATGGTGCATAGGCAAGAATCTAATCTTTGCCTTATCTTTGCTAAATCTTTTCAGAACTTTGTCTATGTACATGGCTTGACTTAGGCCTAAAAGCCATTTAGATCTATCTCTGTAGATCCTGATCCCCAAGATCGTCTCAGCTTTGCCAAAGTCCTTCATTGTGAAGCACTTACTCAACCACTGCTTAACCCCTTGTAGTGTTGGTATGTTGCCTCCAATGATAAGGATGTCATCAACATATATTACTAGGAAGGTGGAAATGCTCCCACTAATCATCTTATGCACACAGGGCTCATCAGAATTCTATGTGAAGCCATATTTTGTAATGGCCTCATTAAATCTCTAGTTCCAAGACCTGGATGCCTGCTTCAATCCATAAATGGATCTTTGAAGCTTGCATACCTGGTTAGGATAGTTTGGATCAATAAAACCCTTAGGTTATACCATGTACACATCCTCGAGTAGCTTTCCATTAAGGAAAGCGATCTTAACGTCCATCTGCCATATCTCATAATCGTACCATGCAGCTATTGCTAGTAGTATCCTAATGGATTTGAGTATGGCAACTATTGAAAAGTTTTTATCATAGTCAATTCCTTGAACTTGCCTGAATCCTTTTGCTACCAATCGCCCCTTGAAGGTGTTGTCGGCTTTTAACTTGAAACACCACTTGCAACCTATCACCTTAGCACCCGGAGGTGGATCCACCAAGTTGTATACTTGGTTATCGAGCATAGATTACATCTCAGCCTCCACGGCTTTGCGCCATTAATCTCACTGTGGGCATTCAACAACCTCCTGATAGGTCTTGGACTCCTCTTGGTCAACAACCATAAGGTCCCCATCATCAGTCACGAGAAAGCTGTACCTCTCTGGTTGATGATGTGTCCTACTAGACCTTCTAAGTTCCTATGTAACCGGTTCAGCTTTCTTAATTTCTTGAGTAGCCAGATCAGTTCGCAAAGCATCCTTAACAGTAGCTGTAGGAGTCTGTGATTCTTAAACTTTAGAAAGTTTAAGATTTACTCCCACTGTCTGTCTTGGAAAGGAATTCCTTCTCCAAGAAGACTGCATTCCTGGCTATGAAAACTTTGTTTTCTGCAGGATCGTAGAAGTAATAACCCTTAGTTTCCTTAGGGTAACCCACAAACTGGCACTTGATAGATTTGGACTCGAGCTTGCCACTTGTTAATTTCTCGACATGTGCATCACAGCCCCAAATCTTCAAAAAAGAAACATTAGGCTTATTAGGATTCGTCATCGGAAAAATAACATGACGCAGTGGAAAATATACCATTTAAAATTTCCTAGAATCCACCTATCATGTTCGATTACCATTGATTAAAATAAAACCAATATGAATCAAGAGAGATTAACTCACTGGATTCATCTCTTCTAGAGACTACTGCAGAATCGTTTCTTAAAACTGCGATCTCCAAAGTCCGGTGGACGACCAACTATCGAGCGAGAACTGGTGCTAGCCGAAGAAGCGGAGGAATGGAAGATTAATTGCTATAAATTTTGGCTATTTTGGGGCTACTATGGGGCTGAAATTTCCAGCAATAAAATAGGGTTAGGGTTAGGTTTTCTTCCTTAAGTGTGCCCTGATATAGACTCCTTGTCTAATTGGGTTTTAATTAGGTTAATTAAACCCAAGCCCACTAGGATTATAATTATATATATAAACTTTAATTAAAAATTATATATACTATGTAATTTAATTCTATTAGGCTAAATTTAATTTCTCCTAAATAAAATTAAATCACACTTAAGTAAATACAATACATATTTAATTTTCCTACTTAGGAAAATTATTTAATTAATTTGTTTACTTTATGCAATTCAATTAATTAATAAATTAATTAATTACATTATGTAAACTTGTTAATTAAATTAAATCAACCCAATGTTAATTAATTACCTTGATACCGAATGTCAACTAATTAATTAACGCATTCCTTCCAATGTACATTACATGTACAACTTCTATAAGTTTCGGCTCAGTTGATCCATGTGCAGGATCTTATGGGTCTGTCCTTATATTAGCAGTAGGCCCAAGGCCCACAGACTGTAAGTGGGTTCTAGCAAACCATTACAGCCCCCAATTAAGATAGAGATGCAGCAGTCTTTAAAAGACACTCACCCGGTAGTAATGTCATAGTGTCCTTTACCAAATGATATTGATATGAATAAACAAGACGCATGGTGTCCGTCATCCTCTTCTGTTGTTTATTATGTTTCTTGATCTTGAGTTGACTGATTAATCAAATAAGCAACCAACTTATTTCGGTATAGCCATACACTTCTCAGTCTCACTTATCAAGTGGCTAGTGATATCATCTCGGTGCTACCCCGAGTGGCAATTCAATCACTTCATTATCAGTGTTAACATGTTCGCCTATCCACCCAATCATACCCATATTTAGCATCCTTTTACAGACCTATTAGGTGTATGTCAAAGTGAACCGGATTCCATATTGATACTATAATGAAATCTGATCTGAGGACAAAAGAGACCTACTCAATTAAGACCTATGACATAACAACCATGTGGCTTTCTTGTGTGGATCGATCCAGTCCCATGTCAACGACATGTACTAATATTCATGACTGACTATACGAGTACTATGGCTAGTTAAGAACTACCATACACTCATCGAATATACAAGTCTGTTGTTCTATTCGTTCCCTTGATTAGAATAGACCTGGGATAGGTTTTATGATTATCAATCAATGGATACTCTACTCATATTATAGCACAAGATATAAATGAAATAGATTAATTGCCTTTATTAATGTGACACAAATAATGTATTCATACAACGAGTCTTAATGTATAATACAAAATACAAGAATCCAATGCCCTAAGAACTAGGGAACACCAACAGGGCTTTCAGCCCTCCATAGTGCATATGGTGTTCCCTTAACTGCCTTGGTGTATTATTAAGTATGTAAGCAGCTGTCTCTAAAGCATATCCCCAAAAAGAGACAGGGAGTGTAGCATGACTCATCATCGAGCGGACGATGTCAAGCAAGGTCCTATTCCTCCATTCTGACACTCTATTCCACTAGGGTGTACCAGGAGGAGTGAGTTGGGATACAATCCCACACTCTCTCAAAACCAAGTCAAACTCTTGGCTCAAATATTCACCCCCTTAGTCAGACCGAAGTGCTTTTATTTTCTTGCCAAGTTGGTTTTCTACTTCATTTTTAAAGTCCTTGAATCTCTGAAGAGTCTTAGACTTATGCTTCATCAAATATATGTAACCGTATCTGCTGGCGTCATCCGTGAAGGTAACGAAGTACATAAAACCTGATCTAGCACTAGTACTCATTAGGCCGCATACATCGGAATGTATAAGGTCCAACAGCTCTGAGGCCCTTTCAGTAGTCTTGCTAAAAGGTGCTTTTGTCATCTTACCTCTTCAACATGATTCGCATGTGTCATAAGACTGAATGTTGAATGGCCCTAGCACTCTAATAGAGTGAAACCTAGCAATGCACTTCTCGTTTATGTGCCCAAGATGACAGTGCCAGATGTATGTAGGATTAATTTCATTTTGTTTAATCCTTTAGTATTTATGTTGTAGATTGAACTTTCACATTTTAGATCAAGGATATATGAGCCATTTTCAAGAAATGCTGTTCCATAAATAATATTGCCACATTGCATAGAAATTCTACCATGTCCAATATTAAATACAAAACCAGAAATATCTAATAAAGAAACATAAATAATATTCTTACACATCGTAGGTACAAAATAATAGTTTCTTAATTCTAAACAAGTCCACTAGGCATCTCTAAGAAATAATCTTCGATATCCATGGCCTGAACCTGAGTGCCATTTCCGACTCGAAGATCTACTTCTCCAGATCCTAGTAATCTCCTATTTCTTAGACCCTACACATTTAAATAAATATGAGATCAACATCCAGTGTCTAAGACCAAAGATGTAGAAATAGCCAGATTAATCTCAACAACATAATTACCTGAAGCAGCAGACTTGCTCTTCATTTGCTCCCTTAGCTTTGGACACGGCTCTTCCTATGCTCCTTCTCATGACACTCATGGCAGACATCATCAGGAGAAGCAACCCTTGCTTTAAGGTGGGATGCCACTTTCTTGCCCTTAGCCTTAGCCTTTTGGGCCTTAGCTTTGGCCTTGGATTTGGCATTTCCCTTAGCATTGGGTGTATTACCATTATTCACCAACAGAACTTCAAGAGTCTTCTTAAGAGATTGCTTAGCAAGCTTGAGCATGCCATGCAGCTCAACAACTGATTTATCAAGACCTTGTATGTGGTAGTTCATGATAAATTAGTTGTAAGACTCAGGAAGTGATCCAAGAATAATGTTTGCTGCCAAGTCCTACGGAACTGGCGAGCCGAGGCAGGCAAGTGTATCAATATACCCCTTCAACTTTAGCACATGAGTGCTAACAGAAGTCCCGATTGCCATTGCAGTAGTGCAAAGTGCCTTAGTAGTTAGGTATCATTCATGACGAGCCTGATCGTGGACATCTTTTTAAGCTGACCCATCATCTCATCAACATGCTGCTCCATGAACTGCTTCTAAAGATCAGAAGCCATGGTACCCAACATAAGGCACGAGACATCTCAGTCATCCCTCATATCCAAGTCATACTAATCCATCGCTGTAGTGACTCCTCGACCTCTAAAAGGGCCAGCTGGTAAAGGAGCATTTAGTACATACCCCTTGGACTCTTGTCTAAGAACTATTTGTAAGTTCCTAGCCCAGTCCAGGAAGTTAGTCCCTGAAAGCTTCTCCTTCCCCAGGAGTGACCTAAGTGAGAGTGTGTTGTTGTTTGTTGCAGCCATTTAAATTGCTTATGTGAAATGGGATTAATCTACATGGAAGAATTCATTGCTTGAGTTAGAAATAAAGGACTTTTGCCAATTCAAATTAATAATTCGATTTTAATTTGTTCGTTGGTGATGTTAATTGGCTAACTTGACCAAGATCCACAACTCCTCAATGATTGGCTGAACTAGGGCTCACTAACCAATCATTGATTTGTAGGAAAACCTATCCAATCCCTCCATGAAAGACCCTTGGTTTGATGGGCTTATTGACACTTTGCCCATCTGTGCTTAGGGCCTGCTCTGAGCTAATGCTATCCATGTTGAGTCAAACCACCATTCATATGTTAACCACACCAAGTATCCTAACCTCAACGACCCATCGAATACTACAATTTATCCAGCTAGGGCATGGCGCACATCACAGCATCAATGGGAGGAAGAGGTGCGAATGTAGGAAGCACTTTAGACTCAATATTTTAATTTCTATATTAAAATTAAGTGATACAGCTTAGCATGCATAATTGCGGGTTATAATCTGGTGATCCATACATCCATATTATATGACAAATGCAATAGCATACTTAATTTAAAATAATGAGATCCTATGGGCCTTTAATTACAACCTAATGAAAAACTAGATAATCTATCTAATTCTCCATTGGGCCGATTGCAATTCTCCTTGGGCTCCCACCATGGGCTTGCTCCATCTGGGCCTTTCTCCATACTTGATGCAATTACAATAATTTTATAAAATAAAATCTATTCTAAAATTACATCAAAATAAAAGAAATGGCTCGCAGGCCATATTTCCTAATATCAAATTACAACCGATAATAATTTAGGGCCCATAGAACTCAACACAACATTTCAAACAAAGTACCTATCGTGCACATACATATCAATATGATGCATGATCATGGCATTCCAAACTATAAATATAAATGTTAAGCCGAGTTACTTAAGGTGAAATCGCCAATTTCAACAAATGTGACTAAGTCCTATAAAGGCCCAATGGATAACATCCATTAATGCAAAATTAACAATTTTACTCCCACTGGAATTTGCATTGTCACAAATTTAAAATTTAGCTCTCCTAATTTTAACCTGTGCCACTGTTTATTGGGCCAATTTCACAAAGTCTATATTCAATTTAATATGCAAAACAATTAAATTATATATGCATGCCAACATAATAAATAATTTAAATACAAATTAAATTAAAATAAAAAATTTAATTTGCATTACGGGCCCGAGTAAAAAAAAAATACATGCAAAATCCAAAACCGAAACCGAACCCCGAGCGACGGACAACAGCGTTGCTGTGTGGTAGCCTGCTGCTAGCAGCAGTTGACTGCTGCCACGCAGTTGCTGCCTAGTGGCAGCACCCAAATTATTTTTTTTTTTAAATAAAAAACCAGCAGAAATAATACGCAAATCACAATAAGAAAAATAAAATAAAATCAATCAAAATCATCAATAAAAAAAAACTATTTTAGATTGAAAACCAATTGGGAAAAAATTAATCAAAAAACCCTAAAAACAATTCTTGAAACCTATTCTTTCTTCAAGTACACTTTCAAGAACCAAAATCCAATCAACCTAATGGACAAAACCTAGGTTCTAATACCACTATTGGGATTCATCATCAGAAAAATAATGTGGCGTAGTGGAAAATACACCGTTTAAAATTTCCTAGAATCCACCTAATCATGGCCGATTACCATTGATTAGAATAAAACAATTTTACTCAAGAGAGATTAAAATCACTAGATATGTCTCGTCTAGAGACTGCTGCAAAATTGTTTCTTGAAACTGCGATCTCCAAAGTCTAGTGCATGACCAACTATCAAGCAGGAACCGGTGCTAGCTAAAGAGCGACGGAATGGATGATTAAATGCTAAAAATTTTGGCTGTTGGGGCTGCACTTGGTGGCCGAAATTTCCAGCTATTAAATTAGGGTTAGGGCTGATTTTTTAATTCTTAAGTGTGCCTTTTATAGACTCATTGTCTAATTGGGTTTTGACTAAATTAAATCCAATCCTACTAGGATTACAATTATATAAATAAACTTTAATTAAAAGTTCATACTATATAATTTAATCCCATTAGGCTGAATTTAATAACCCCTAAATTAAAATTAATCACACTTAAGAAAATACAATACATGTACTTTAATTTCCTACTTAGGAAAATTATTTAATTAATTATTTACTTTATGTAATTCAATTAATTAATTAATTAATTAATCACATTATGTAAACTTATTAATTAAATAAAATCAATCCAATATTAATGAATTATCTTGACACCAAATGTCAACTAATTAGTTCATGCATTCCTTCCAATGTACATTATATGTACAACTTCTATAAGTTCCGACTTAGTTGATCTATGTGCACGATCATATAGGTCTGTCTTTATGTTGGCACTAGGCCCAAGGCCCACAGACTGTAAGTGGATTCTAGCAAGCCGTTACAGCCCCCAAGTAAGACAGAGATGCAGCAGTCTTTAGAAGACACTCACCCGGTAGTAATCTCATAGTGTCCTTTGCCAAATGACATCGATATGAATAAACCAGAGGCACAGTGTCTGTCATCCTCTTCTGCTGTTTATTATATTTCTTGATCTTGAGTTGACTGATTAATTAAATAAGCAACCGACTTATTTAGGTATGGCCTCACACTTATCAGTCCCACTCATTAAGTGGCCAGTTATATCATCTCGGTGTTACCTGAGTGACAATTCCATCATTTCATCATCAATATCAATATGTTCATTGCTCCACCCAATAATACCTGTATTTAGGATCCTTTTACAGACTTGTTAGACGTATGGCAAAGTGAACTGGATTCCATATTGATACTATAATGAAATCTGGTCTGAGGACAATAAAGTCCTACTCAAGAAAGACCTATAACACGACAACCATGTGGCTTTCTTGTGCGGATCGATCCAATCCCATGTCAATGATATGTACCTATATTCATGACTGACTATACAAGTACTATAGCTAGTTAAGAACTACCATACAATCGTTGAATATACAAGTCTATGATTTTATTCATTCCGATGATTGGAATAGACTTAGGATATGTTTTATGATTATCAATCAATAGATACTCTATTCATGTTATAGCATAAGATATAAATGAAATAGATTTTTGCCTTTGTTAATGTGACACAAATGATGTATACATATAAGAAATCTTAATGTATAATACAAAATACAAGAATCCAATGCCCTAAGAACTAGGGTACACTAATAGGTCATGCATTGACATTCGTGTGCTTGGTACACGAACAGAACTTTGGTGCTCGTGAAACACCTAAAGGTTTCATGCTTTGGTATGAGATGAGATGGGTGTGTGCTTGGCACACAGACAAAGTTTCGATGCTTGGGGAGCACGTTGGGCTTTTTATGTCCTGATAAGGAATGAAATGAACGCATGCTTGGCACACAGGTGGAATTTTGGCGCTCGGGGAGCACCTTGGCCTTTTATATCATGATATGAGATGAAATGAACATGTGCTTGGCACATGGGTGAAATTTCGGTGCTCCGGGAGCAACTTGGGTTTTTATGTCTGATAAGGTCGGTTTTTGACCTTATCTTTTAGGCAATTTCGTGGTTTGAACGGCAATTTTTAGAGCTCTTTGTGTGAATGTTTGTGTGGTTTTTGAGTATTTTGTGATTTTTATGTTTTGGATAGATTTTTATAACTTTTAGTATTTTTCGTATTTTCTAGGGTTGTTTTTGTAATTTTGCACAATATGTCGTTTTTATGGTCCGTGGCGTTGGTGCGGTTATGTTTCTTTATGCTTGTTTTGGACAGGTATTATGACCCGGACCGGAAGTTGGTGCATCGGCGGCAAGGAAGAGTTCGAAGTGCTGAAAATCAAGGTGGCATGGCGTGCCACAATTAGGGCACGGCGTGCCAATCAGGCGGGCCAAGTGAAGCAATCCAGTGGAGTGGCACGAAAACGTGCCACTCAGACCAGCGTGGCGTGCCAACCCCAAAACCACATGGCATGGCGTGCCACCTCTAGCAGCATGGCGTGCCACCCCCAATTCTGCACAGCACGGCGTGCCACTTCCACCAGAACGGCGTGCCGAGCCCCGAAATCCTGCTGTTGCCCTACTTTCATCCTTTCTTTTTCCTGGTTTTAACCTAGCCGTATAAATAGGTTATTTTCTAAGTTTTAAAGGATCTTTTTCCAGACTTTTAGAGGGAGAGTAGAAACTTGTAGTGAGGTTTGAGCTTGAACTATTTGTTTTCTTTGAGTTTTGAATCATCGATTGGTAGTAGCTTTACATAGAACCTTCCCCTTTTGCGACGTTCTTAGTTCCGGCTTGAGTTCGTCTATAGAGGTACACCCCAAGCATCTTCACACCGTCAGAATCCGGTTAATCGGACCAAAAGGGCATAAGTTTTTCTTCTTCTCTTTTGTAATTTGATTAAGTTAGTTTTTGATTCCGCAATTGATTGTGTTTGGTTGTAAACATTGAATTCGTTTTCACCTTTCTTGATTAATACAAGTGATTGCAATTTAATTTCAATTTTTATTCCTCTTCTTTATGCAATTCCTTTAATGATAATCTAGTCTCATAAGATCTTAATCTATTAAGTTCATATTTGTGGCATTACCTAGATTGACACCTAGGAAACCATTAGTATTGACGACACTGTGGAACTTACGTGCCCCTATTTTCTGAGCTTTAGAATTAGACCGCCTCTAAACAAGGGAAATTGGCTAAGGACCTAAAAGATCTAGATACGCTAGGTTGAATTATCGAAAGAACATAATTAAGGGTTAATTGTTGAGTTAAATTCGTCTATTGTAATTAATTGATAAAGCCATCTCCATTAGCATTCATAGGTCGGTAAACCACCAATTGATAACCCAAATTCAAGTGCAAAGTAAGCTGGAATAGATCAACTAGGAGTAGGATAATTTAGTTGTTAATATAATCAAACCCAAAATTAGGTTCCGCCTAGGACACGCAAGGAACCCGAGTAGTTTAGTGTTTGCAGAATATTCTTTTCTCTGTGGGATCGATACCTGGACCAACCAGAATTATTACTTGTCAACGATAAGTACACTGCCTTAGTTGTGCGTTTCTAGGTTTAGTTTTACTATTTCGCCTAGGACCTATCAATGTCATGATAGGAGATGAAATGAATGAGTCCCTGGCACACGGGGTAGAATTTCAACACTCGGGGAGCACCTTTGGTTTTAACGTCATGATATAAGATGCAATGAACATGTGCTTGGCATATGGGTAGAGTTTCGGTGCTCGGGAAGCACCTTGTGGACATAATGTATGGGATTTTTTGACGTTCGTGGAACACATATGCATGAAGTGGAATTTTCGGCGCTCGTGGAGCGCCTAAATGACTTGATGTATGAAATGAAATTTTTCGATGCTCGTGGAGCACCTAATTGGATTGATGTGACAAATGAAGTTTTCGGTGCACGTGGAGCACCTAAATGGCTTGATGTATAAAGTGAAGTATTCGTTAGTAGGTAATGTGATGTGTGCAATCCTTATGGGATTGTTCAAGGCCCACATGAATGTTTTATACATGACATGCTTTCCATATGGTTACAAAACGAATTGGTTAGTGCTTATGACATTAAGATAATGTGCATGAATTAATGCTTTCCACACAATGAGGGGGTGCATGGCTGCAAAAGAAATGGTTAGTGTGAATGTCACATGAGTGATTAATGTATTTACACATGAATAATGCAAGTGGCTGTACAAAAGATGTGAGTTAGTATCACACAAATGATTCATGTGTTACCGGTTATGTTTGTGGAAAATGTTGATGATGGTATGATGCGAAGAAATGAAAAACACGTAGCACATAGCATGCAAAACATTTTCCTCCAACCTTATTCCTCCAGTCATGGCCAATTTTTGAGAAATTTCTAACCGAGTCTTAGGAGGGGTTCACTTCGATCACCAACCGGGGATGATGAAGGCATAATTGTAACATTCAGGCAATTTTTTTTGGTATCCTAAAGGAATCCAACTAAGGTTGCCTATATGAGTTCAATCCAAGTCGGGATAAAATCAAGGTCCCCATAGCAAAATATACTTTTCACTTCTCCCCACTCAAGGTCCAAACGAAGGGGTACGTATGAGGCTATGGGTGATGTTTTGTATTCGTGCCCCTAAGACCATGAGGAACACCAGGCTAAAAATTGGATACTCAACCTAATGCACGTATGTCTAACTAAAATGCAAGATAAAATGCTACGAACGAATCATCCACCTTATTTTGATTAGACATTTTTCAGCGCTTGTCAAATTCTTTTAAGTTTTAAGAAAACTTTTTGTGAGAAATCCCCATCAGAGTCACCACTGTGAGCGGATGACGTTTTTCATGTGATGAAAAAAATGAGGTGAGATAAGCACTGTGTGGTGAGCTGCTTTTTGGGGTTTTGGTTTCAATAGAAATTCGGCTTTTGGTTTTGGAAAAATTCATCATTTATTTCATAAAAGAATCGAGACCCAAATCTTGAAAGAAAATGTAAAAGTCACCACCAAGTTTAGCTCAACCGGGAAATTAGAGCGTAGCTGAACCGGACGAGGACTGTTACACTTTCTAGAGATCTAGGTCCGGACAAGTCCCTCATTTCATGTCTAATCAAAATAAATAGCCAATGTTCATGATAGCATTTTATATTTCTAAGATTGATTTTTCAGTGATTTAATCATGCGGCATACATGCGGATAAAAGTGATAAATGAATTAGTTACTTACAACCTAATCGAATCACAACAAAACTATCCTAGGGGATACATTTGTATAATTTGGGGATCGGGGTACAATCGCCTATTTTACACTAATATCTAATGCGTTAAAATTAGAATTAATAAATAAAAATAAAATAAATTAAATTCCTGCAAAGCAAAGGTTAGCACAAATATATGCAACAAGTAGGACTCAAGTAGACAGAACATGGAGATTAGTGATTTAGGGACATGCATTTAAGGGGTAGTCGAGTAAACTCAGCTAGTTCGCCTGACTAAACCTAGAAAACAGTTTTGAAATGTTCTTATATTTTTGTTTCATGAGAAAATACATTTTTGAAAATATTTTCTTTTATCCGTTTATTTCCATTTAGCAAAATATGGGTTTTTTCGGGAGATTTGGATCTCCATTGTTGCATTGTTTTAATCTCAACAACTTCAAAAATTAAATCTAAGGTCGTGAATGCATGAAATAAATTTATTTTAGATGATTTTAATGATTTTTTTTATTTTTATGCATTTTCCATGATTTTTCTGATTTTTTTGGTATTTTTCTGGATTTTTCCGAATTTGTTGTGATTTTATGTTCCTAACCGGAATTTACAGTCATGAGACTGAGATTACAGTTGTATGATTGTACTTACAGTGGTACGACTGTAAATAAATCCTGGTCAAAAAATTGTTAAGATTAGATCAAAAAGATAGGAAGTATGGTCCTACGTTGCAATTAGAGGCCTAGTCAGAAAATTGCTAAGATGAGATTAAAAAGGATAGGAAGGATGGTCGTGGTGACCAAGTACAGTCGTACGACTGCAATTAGAGGCGTATGACTCTAATTACAGGAGTACGACTGTTTTATCATGCCTAGAAACAGCAAATATGTATTTTAGGTTTTAGGTGATTTTATGCATGAAAATAAACCAAAACGCCCAAAAAATGAAGCAAAATACTAGTTTAGGATGTACTTACCCTTGTAGCGTGGATCACTATCAATTTGACAGAAGAAAACACTTGAATTGGCTCCGGATTGCTTCTCCTCCTTAGAATGTTAGGGTATAAAAATAAAGTCCAAAAATCTCCATAAGTTACAGATTTAATTGAGTTCAAGTTCTGGAATTAATTATCATTAAGTGATAGATTATTAATCTATGATTTCTATCAATTTCAGCCTCGCAATACAAAGATTCAAAAAGAATAGAGTAGGGGAAAATAAGTGAATGTGTATTTTCTACTCTTCTATCCTCTTCTCTCTATGTCCCTTGAGCTCTCTTCAATCCCAATTTTGTAAATTCTGGTTAATCCCCCCCCTCTCCTACAATTATTTGGCTTAAATATGGGGCAAAAAGACAAGAAAACATCTCAAAAATCCGCCCATTTCTCTCCCAAGTGGGCTTGGTCGAAATGAGCTATAAATGGATCTACAGTCGTGTGACTATAAAATTAGGTTGTAGACTTTTATTTCTTTGACTTTGACCGAGAATTTTAACTATTGGTGTGGAAACCAAATTACAGTTGTATATAGTCATAAGAATGTAGTAGTTAATTTTCTCAATTTTCAATTTTTGAACCTTGTTAGTTCATAGAAATCAAGTCTCAGAAAATCTTGTGTTCACAACGGCTCTATTGTAGCCAAGAATAGAGCCATACGAGATTTAAATAACCGAAAATTCAATCCAGAAAGCTGTAAACGAGATTTAAGGCCCCTCAGAATTTACCCTTGATGCTTTTATTCAGCTTTTGGTCCTTAAAAACCAATTTAAAGTGAGAGTTTTGGACTTGAGAAAGCTTGAAAGTTTGAATTCCAAAGCTTGAAACAAAGCTTGATTCCTTGATTCTCAATTAAGAATTGCACTCAAATGATTCCAATACCATCTTGAATACCATCTCAGAGTTAAGATCAAACAAGTTTTTTTTTCTCATTCAACTTGTCCTCTCTCTCTAATTTTCTGTAAAAATTCCTTTGATGATTATCCATCGTCCTTTCCTTTTTTTCTTTCCGTAATGTTTCCTTATCCCTTAAGAATCCAAGAAGTAAGGGTGGCTTGGCTAAGTAGGAACTACCTTCAATCCAAAAATCCTGTCCATCGAGAGCCATATGTTTCAAATTAAATAGCTTAGAGCCATAAGGCTCTTCTTGTTAGAGCCGCACTACTTATCTTTATGAGCAGTATGGTTCAACTTTAAAGTCGTGTGACTTAAGCCAAGTAATTTGAATAGTCTGTCTGGAAAATGGTTTTGAGGTCCAATTCTCAAACTCGTCAAATATGTATCCTCACTTCGTGAACCGATTTCAATAAAGACTTCTAAGCAACTGGTAACCAAATAAACTTTCATCATCGAGTTCAAAAAATCCAACGTTCACAGCTACCCCTCGTATGATGAAATTGAAAATCAATACCAGAGGTAAATTTGAGAACGCAGAAAAGAGCACCGTAAATGAAGAAAAAAAAGATATACCTGAAAAAAGTGTTGTATACTGTAGTTGGAGACTGCAAGCTTTAATAACAACTAAACTACCGGGAGTAATGCTCCGCTGTTGTGTTAGTTGTATTTTTGCTGAAGCAATCAAGTTCCATTTGAGAATAACCCTTCTTTGAGAGGCAATGCTCCTTTTCTTTTGATCAAAATAAAATTCTTCTGCTTAGTTGCCAGAAGTCTTGTTCCGATGTGAAGGATTTTCATTTCTTGACCGAGAGAATTTGGAAACAAAAATTTTTACCCCTTCAATCAAGAAGGAAAATCTGTTGAAGTACTTTTGGTTCCTGTAGATGAATGTTTGATGCATGTATGCATGTTATATCTGCAAATGCATGAACTATGTGGATTACTTGATATGTTAGGACTTCATGCTTTATAGGATCACCACTTTGTGAACAATCAGATTGCTCATTGTGCTGGAACTTATGTCATGCTCCATGAGATCAAGATTAGTATTAAAGATTTTTCTAGTTTATTGTTTCTTGAGAATGGTAGACTTTACCATTGGGCTATCTGGAAATGTGGCTCACAAGAGTGGCATACTTTACCACTAGGCAATCTAAAATAATGCTTCACAAGAGTGGTAGACTTTACCATTGGGCGATTTGGTTTGATTATTTTGGATTTAGAGATTCCTAGATTTTTGGCTTGAATTGGATTCTTAATTTTTGTGCTCTCTTCTTGTTCTTGCAAATATGATGCATGATACAAGAAATTATATGCAATGCATGTATGCATATGCATAAGGATATATAAACATGTTCTTTGAATGAATGCTATTGCTCAATATAAGCTTTTCTGATCATACAATCAGATTTAAGGAACACCATTTTGCTTGAATAATTTGAAGGCTTGTAGATATGATTCTGGTGATGACAGCTTCGTTTCAGAATAGGGAATTCAGGTTCAAGACTTGTAATTGGCTTTTTGCACTGGCTGTCAATCTATTTCTGGTGCAATATGCTTTTAAAATGCCCTTTGCTGGATGGCACTAGAGATTCTATATGTTCTTGATTTAACTATTAGCTTGACTATTTGAAAAATGTGTTCTGACTTTGAGAATTTCATTGGGGAAATATTACTTTACTGGAGAAAATCTTCTATTTATTCTGCTGTGAAAGTATAGGCTATTTCATGGTTACCTACTCCAGAGAATAAAATTCTCTTGCTAGCCTTTCTGGAACCATAGGACCTCTTTAATTGGACACTACTAGGGATGATAAGATCTTTGCTGATTGTTAAGGATAATTAAGCTTATATGGCTTGAAAATGCCCTAAGACATAAAGATGCTCTAATTTGATTTGAACTCCACTGGGGATTGGAAGATGCTCACTAGCATTGATGATTTATTCTTGGATATGAACTCTTTACCTGAAGTAGATTGTTTGAAAGTAATGACCTACTGATGAGCATTTATATGCAATGACACACTATATGCATTATGAACATCTAAGCAGAATATTAAACATTCGTAACATTATCATGATGAAACCAAAGTAAGTATAATAAGGAAACCCAAAAGAGACTTTGACTTTGAGCAATACCCTTTATAATTACCAGCACATCCTTTCGGTTTTCCATGCTAGAAATTTTCTCTTAAAAGCCTTACATAGACCCCCTTTTGGGTTTTTAGCCTATCAAGTTGCCATAAATTTTGCCTGAGGCACCCTTTTTTGGAATTTTCACCTCAGCAACCTTTTTCTTTATCTGTTTTTTTTTTTACAGATTTTTGGTGATGATATAAACATTAATAATGGTGCTGACAATTCTTCTAAAGATGATGTCATCTTTCTTAATTTGATTCTTTGGAGATGTTATGCTTTTCTCTGATCATGACTTCTGATATGAATTGTCTTCTCTATGATATTCTATTAGGACTGTCTTCTTAGCAATGTTCTGCCACAATTTAATGTTTTCTCATGATGCTCTGATGTGAACTTAAAACTGCCTTTGTAATGTGTTACCTTGATTCTAAGGTATTCTCTACGAAATTCTATCTTGATTTGAAGTTTTCTATCATTTCTAAAAGACCACACAGAAGTTTACTTCAAATATATCATCATCATCACAAGTTTGAAAATTTTGAACCAATGTCTTCAATTTGAATCTAATTCAAATGATCAACTTTGTTTTGTTTCTTCATCTCGTTGAACTTTACAGAAATGTTCAATATACACTTTGAATTTCTCTCATTTGTTTCCTCTCACACTCCCCTTTTTATGAACATATTTCTTTCTTTTTATCTCTTATTTCATTTCATTTCATTTCTCATTCATTTTTTCATTTTCATTTTTTAAGACCTAAATTTTCTACCCCGCAACATAATTCCCTTTATTCTTGAAATAAGCTTCTTCCTCTTCTGCTACATTGTTGGTTCTTCCTTCTGTGTTTCAACATTTTTTGATGATAGACATTATACCATTGGAATAACCTTCTAATTACCCCTTGGAAATGCCAATTGATATGAACAGTGGTGTCTATGATTCCCTTTTGCGTGAAGAGTAGAGTTATCTTCTTCAAATGTGCCTTGCTTCTTCACTGCTGGTGTTGAAAATCTATGGTGCATTTCAATGTGTCTTTTAAAATAATTTTTTGATTGAGCTCTAGAAGGTTTTTGCTACCTTATGGACTTGTAGCTTTCCACATTTAAACTCTTCATGGTCTACTTGGTTACTCATCCCAGGTTTAATTTTGAATGGGCTTTAGCTTGAAATGGATGCATGTTTGTGAGCTATGGTATTTTATATAGTTGAATTTTCTATGGAGATTTCAATAGCTTGATTTGGATTGGAATTCTAATGCATTTGGCTTTTGGAGTGATTTTGTTTTGACATCAGCCTTTTATGGATAATAAGAGAATGGCCCTAGTTGTTCAGTTGAAAAATGAGTGTACCTTGACATTTTGGATTGTTGTTGTTTTCTAATGATGATGATGGTCCAAATTGGAGAACTTGATTCCATGGAAATTGATGGATGAATGAAACTACTGCCATTATGCTTTCCAGATTTGTTTTGCACACAAAATGACTTTCAAGAGAGAGTCTTGATCAAAATCAGAGTCACTTTCAAGTTCAATGTTGCACTTAGATTGATTTTATGCACTTTAATGTTATAAATATTGGATGTCATTTTAAATGATGAAATGCATGCATAATGTTACGTACACAGAAATGCCATATAAGTAAGAAAAAGATGTTGATTTTCATTATATTCACAACAAAATGTTCCAAGATTTATAGTTGCAGAGCAAATATATTACAAGGCTTTTCACATACAAAAAGAGACCTTCAAAACGACAATTAAGTCATCCATGATCATTTATAGTCAATCATCAAAATTCACTTCATCCTTTTCTTTTAACTCAATGATCTATTCAAGCTGCTTTCTTAGCTTTAGTGGCTTCACTAACTACCTCAGATTGCACATCCACATCATCTATAGAGACTTGTGAAAACAAAGGATCTTCCATATGTACCTCATTTATCTTCCTCTTATGTTAAGAATGAAAATTAGCATAGGGTTTAAGCTTGAATGGATCTTTAGTTTACCTTCTCAAATTAATCTTAGAATTTCATTTCGTAACGTATGACACTCATTGGTAATGTGTCCATTTGCTCCATGATATAAGCAAAAATGTTTCCATCCTTTCTTTGATGATGGGATATAAGACTCTTTGAAAATCTGAGCCAACATCATTCTTCAAGGGGATATCCCATGTATGCTCGAGTAATCCTTATCTGAGTTTCTATTGTAATAGCTATGTTTAATTCCTCAATTAACTTTGATGCACTCTCTTCATCCAATATGCTAGCTATAGACAATTGTAAAAATAGGCATACATAAAGATTGTTCTGTAACAGATGATATAGGATGATTGTGAATGCTCTAACTTACCTCTGTACAAGAAAATGTATAGAAATTTATGCAACTGATTTGAAATGTACACAACTTTATTTATAGAAAAAAGCATATAATTTTATGCAATTAGTTTGATGTAATATATATAGAAATTGATACAGTGTTGAATCGTGTTTTGATGATAACAACTAATTGAAAAGTTGACATATAAGATAAAAAAGCAAATCATATTTACTTTAATATTCACTACAAAAAAAGGAGTTTAAGGGACAGATGCTTAGGGACCATTTAAGTATTTGGACCCCAATTAGTGATTTTCACATAACATTGGTGACAAAATTATATATCATCCCCAATTTATGTTTGATGTACAAAAGGGGATGGTTTTTACGAATTACAATTAATTGGATTTTCAAAAGCCATGTCGTTCTCCTTTTTTTTCACTCATCTCATCTTTTATCTCAAGTTATGCTCTCAGGTATTGTTTCTCGTTAAAATCTTCTCTGGCAGTTGCGAATTTTAAGAATTTAAATGTCCTTTCCTTTTCCCCTACTTACTTATTTCCCATATCTTTCCATTGATTGATGAGTTACAGCACAACAACTTTTCTTTTCGTCAAAGATCATTTAAATTGCTAGGCTGACCATAACACAATAGCTCACTATCGACCTTCTTGTCCTTTCTCTACTCATTCTCAGCTAAGTATCCCCTAGTTCTTAATTTTGGAACAAAGAGATTTAATAGAAGATACAAATTTTAACCTAGGTTTCATGTTGTGTTTAGCTTGATGTGATAGAATATATACTTCAACCTTAGTTTTCGATTCATATTCCAAAAATTAGGTCTTTAATTAAGAATGTAGTTTTTTTTATATATTTGATTTTTCCTTGCTATATATATGAGTATGACCCTTGATTCAATTTTGTATATGGCATATGATAGGAATAGCCAATTGTGTATTTTCTGATTTTGTTTAGTGTTGTTCACAAAATGGCATAGAAAATTTAAATTTACTTTTTTCATAGTATAAAGATATATTCAAATATATAATTTAATGATATCAATTATTGTATCATGTAAATTCTAGTCCTCTTGTTTTCTTACATATGTTGCTTTAGAACTATAGATGGACTTGATGCTATCATAAGAAGTTATGCAGTAAGAATTTTCAATGGAGGAATCACTGTAAGCGAAAAAGCTTTATCTATGGCATTGAATGTGAAGTTGTCACTTATTCTATTAGGTTTGACTTGAACACAAAACCTTAGCCTATAGTTGTGAACTTCATCCTTTCTATTGATGAGCAACATATTTACTCAGTTTATGTGTATTTGAGAAGTAATATTTTTTTCTTTCTTGTGTACATATGCAAATTTCACTCATGATAATGTCTGAACATGTCCAAGAAGTGGAAATAAAATATTAACTTTTCACGAGGAAATGTAATACGCCAAAGTTGGATTCCCAGGTTGGTTTTGCCTTTTACATGCTATAATTGATTAGAGATGAATTGATAGATTTTTTTCTTCATTCTAACATTGAACCGTTGTTCTATCCTTCTTTATAAGGCCACGACTTAGAAAATTTTTCATTGGTATAAATGTTGGTTTAGTTGTTTCCATGTTGCTGCCTTTGAGGTACTTTGCACTTCGTCTTTATAGCTCTATGTTTATTTGATACAACTTAATGCCTAATCCCATGGTTTCTATTTGAAGTTGTTACAAGTTATGTTCTTTTCTTTAAGTTAGTTTTTTATTTATCAATCTTAGCTTCATGCCAAAACTAAGATTAATGTCTTTAGATTCATGGCTGATAATTGGCAAGTGCCACCTCTTGATCTCTATGCCAAGATCTGACCACTAGGGTTGACATTTTGTCATTTAATTATGACTTATAAAATAGTTAAAAATGAAAATTATAATTTCAACTTCATTGCAGTAATATCTAGTGTGTGAGTTTAAGGGTTAAATTGATTACTACTCAAAATATTGGGTTAATTTGAGATTTTGGTTGTCCCATAAACAATTCCTCTCCTGTTATATGCCCTGTCAAGATGCGTTTCCAGCAAATGTTTGATAAATTGCTAGCATCACTTTGAAGCTAATTATTATTATTATTATTATTGCAGCTGATAAAGAGCAACTAACATGAGATATCATATAATGATGCTAGTTTTGTCTGGTTTACTTGTAAATATTTTAGTTTTGCATTCAGTTAGTTTAGTACATCCATGGAATTTAGCACAAGATAACACTTTTCCTTCATTTAAATGGTCTAGGCACATTCCCTGTAGTTTAATCAGTTTCAGATCCCTTCAATTCACTTGCAGTTCAACTCCTCTGACCTTTGAAGTGTTCCTAGTTCATTGTTGAAGCTAAGTTTCTATTACTAAGTATCCTTGTCAAGGTAATTAGTTTCCGAATCAAAATTTGAGTTTGAAAGTTGCTTGGTTTGAATAGCTAGTTCATTTTCTATTCTAAATCAATAGTTGCTCACTATAAGCATGATAAGTAGTTGTTATTTTCTCTAGCTTTATATGTTACTGCTATTTCTTTGAAAAGTTTCAGTTAAAACTTCAACTTGTGGGGTCTATGATTGCCTAATTGAAGTAGGCAATATCAAGCAGTATTCAAGAATGGTATGTTTCTCATGCTTTTTCTTTTTTCAGTTGGAGATGTTTATGGCTATAAGGATTTCTTTTCTAAGGCATATGATTTTGGAATTACTTAAACTGTGATTTCATAAATTTGACTTTTTGTGAATACATATTTTGAATGGGATTAATATGAGGTTGTAACAAGTGATATATAGACTTTATATCCATTGGATTTCTTTTACAATGACATTTTGTTTTGGATTCGAGGTCTAATTTTCTTTATATTCGTTGACGTTTTGTTGATATATTGGTTACATGTTCATGAAGATGTAGACTTCTTTTTATCCTTCGGATTTCTTTTACACTAGATGTAGACTTCTTTTGTAGCTTATAAAATTTGCCAAGTATCGTTGCTTTGTATTTTCTCCCATTCCTAAAATTAATTCTTATCATTGATTGTGCAATTACAGACCTGATTTGATCCAACTATGTGACATTTTACCTTGTTGTAAGCGCCGGAATTCCCTGTACTTAAGAAAAATAAAAAAAGAAGAAGAGTCGTACGACTGTCCTTATAGTCGTACGACTGTAATATCGGAGTAGTTGCAGGAGCCCATACCTCTGCAGCAGAAAAATGGAGGAGAGAGGGTGGCGTAATTAATGTGCTAGGATGGACAGGAAGCAACCAAAGAACTCAGAGTAGAAAAGGAGAAAGAGGAGGAAAAAAAGCCAATCTTGAATTTTGGTGGAAAAACTTAGAGAGAGAAAGGAGAAAAGAGAGAAGGAAAAGAAAGAAAACCAAAACCCACAAGTTCTTCTTTTCCTCTTCTATTTTCTTTTGATTCTTAAGATTAGGATTAAAATTTGGTAGAAATTGTTAGGTTAATCACTTAATTTCATAACCAAATTAAAATCTCGGACTTAAATAATCAGAATCCCAAGCATTTCGGATTTTTGGACATAAAGCTTCCCCTCTCAATTTCAAAGGAAAAGTGCGAATTCTCGTGGATTGGAGCGACGCTAGGGGTCAAATCGACTTGGATAAGCTTCTAAAAAGGTAGACACTCCTTTTCCTTTCACTTTTCCTTACTTTCTGGGTGATTGAGGTGTATTTTTATGCATTTTTGCTGTGTTTTCGCACTTCTGTTTCTGGGAATTAAGAATAGTCGCACGACTGTTCTTGGTTGTGATGAACAGTCGTACGAGTGTTCTTAATTTCCAGGTTGTTTTTCTTCAATTTTGATTCAAAATAAAATTTTGGTGAAATCTTGATTCTGGGCCGTTTACAGTCGCACGACTGTAGTTACAGTCGCAAGATTGTAACCCTCGTTCCAGAATCAGAATTTCAGTTTTTATCCCCAAAAATTTCCAAAAATCGATAAAAATTTATAAAACCCCAAAAATCATCAAAATGAATTTTGTTGTGTGCATTCACGACCGTAGATTCAATTTTCAATAAAATAGCATTTAGAACAATACAACGATGGAGACCCGGTTCTCCCGAAAACTGACCCATCTAATATATGAAAAATGCATGTAAACCGGTAAAATTGTTTTCAAAAATGAATTTATCACAAAACCAAAATACAGGGACGTTTCATAATGTTTTCCAGGTCTAACCGGGCCGGCTAGCCGAGCCAACCCGGTTATCCCCTAAATGCATGCCCCCAGTTCTTGATTTTCCAATTCTGTCTATTTGAGTCCTAATTGTGGCGTGCTGTATAAATTGTGCTAACCTTTGTTTTGTAGCTTTCATTTATATTTATATTTATTTTATTTGTATTTTAATAGACTTAATTGTGTATTTAGGCGGTTGTAATTATTTTTAGATTCTCGTGTATTCTAGGCGATTGTATAAGTGAGGCAAGGGTTTTTATTTTTTCATTCGATTTGGTTGTAGGCCAATTAATATTTATTTCTTTTCTTTATTTTTGTATTTTGTATTTGTATGCGTGCTGTATGTCTATTTATTTCAATAAAATTGACTTTAGAATTTGAAATACCATTTCGAGAACATTGGCAATATTTAATTTAATCAGACACGAAATAAGGGACTTGTCCGGACCCAAATCTCTGGATAGTGTAGCGACCGTTCGTCCGGTTCAGCTACCTTAAGAATTTCCTGGTTGAGCTGAGCTGGGTGGCGACTCTACAATATTCATCGAGACTTAGGTTTCGGTTCTTTTAAGAATCAATTCCATTTTTTCCAAAACGAATTTCCATCATAAAAACCCCACGCGAGGGAGGGGCCCGCCCGAGATCGTGGCGCCCCTTCCAAAAGGGAGTCCCGCGTTCCATCGAAAACGCGTCGTCCGCTCACAATGGCGACTCTGCTGGGGATTTCTTAAAAAAGTTTTCTTAAAAAACTTAAAAGAATTTGACAAGCCCTGAAAAGTGTCTAATTAAGATAAGGCGGATGATTCTCTTTTGGTATTTTATTTGCATTTTAGTTAGCCATTTTTGCATTAGTTTAGGTATCCTTTTATAGCCCGGTGGATTGTTGAAGTGTCGCCTAAGTTCCTCTTGGTCTTGGGGGCACGAATACGAAACACCACTCATAGCCTCGTACGAACCCCTTCGCTAGAACCCTTGAGTGGGGAGAAGTGAGGAGTATATCTTGCTATGAGAGCCTTGATGTCATCCCGACTTTGACCGAACTCATATAAGCAACTTTAGTTGGATTCCCTTAGGATACCAAAATAAATCGCATGTAAATAATAAAATCACACCTTCATCACCCCCGGTTGGTGATCGAAGTGATCCCCACCTAGGACTTGGTTAGATTTTTGCCAAAATGACCACGTTGGAGAAAGAAGGTTGGAAGAATTTGTTTTGCTTGCTATGTGTTTCTCGCCATCTCGTGACACATCGCCATTGCTACCTACGCGTGCATAAGATACCATAATCACCATTTTCCATACATGTGACATACCATACATAAAACATTTTTGTGTGATACTAACCCACATTTTTATGCAGCCATTTGCATTTTATTTCATGTGTAAAACATTAATTCATCCATTTGTCATTCATGCTAACCATTTCTTTTTCAGCCATAACATTAAATTTGTGTGATTAGCATTTTTCACATAGCATACATAACATCATTATGTGTGTCATGCATCCTAACCCATGTTTTCGTGCAGCCATTTGCATATTGTGTGACATGTTCATTCACCACATTTCACTTAAATTAAATTAAGGGGCATTTCAAGGACGCCTATCATGACTATCCCATTCCATTTCATAACATATCGGGTACCCAAAATTACCCGTGTTTTGCCGATGCACCAGATTGCATTCGGCCATTCCACCAAAATCATTTCATTCGATAAAAGCCACAACGGTCTTAGGCCCATTCTCGTGTAACAATCTACACGATGCATTTCATAACATCACACCCATTTATCATAAACATCATATAACACTATGGTCCACATCCGACCATTTCATGACATTAATTCACCATTCAAGGTACTCCCCGAGTGTCCAATTAGTATACATATAGGATCATAACATCACCAAATCATAAAAAGGTGTTCCCCGAATGCCGAATCTCTGTCCGTGTCCCTGTTACACGTGACTTTCTCATAACATCATTTCATATCATATGCTCAAAAGCATCAGAACCTTGTCTGTGGGCCCGACCCATGCGACCATTTCATATCATCCCATAGACCTGCCAAAGTGTTGAAACTTTGTCCATGCGTCGGTACACACGTGACCATTTCACGAACCCATTAGGTACCCCAAAGGCGCCGAAGCTTTGTCCATGTGGCAGCCCACACGTGACATTTTTGCATAAGCATTGGGTGTTCTTGGAATGTCCCAAGAAGAAGAAAAATAATAAAAAGAAACCATTCATACCATCATTTCATATATAATCACTCCATTCATTTCAAGCATTCTCAAAGCCTTAATTTTCATACCACATCACGTCATTCATTCACAACCCTAATATCTTCTGTCTACTCCCAAGTAGAATACACTGCAGCGACCTTGGACAAGATCCCAGGCTTCAAGGGCAGCTAGGAGACAGAGGGTAGTTGAGAGTGACAGTGATTCTGAGTCTGGGGAAGGAGTGAATATGGCAGATCAGACACCAAGCTTGGCTGATGTTCTGAAGGATTTCTTCAGATCACAAGACTTCTGTGACATGTTGAAGGAAGAAATGAGGGCAGTAGTGCGAGAAGCTGGTGAGACCGGTGGTAGTGGAGCCGGGAAAGAAAAAGAAGCTGAGTCATCCCAACATGGTGGTGACGCTTCGGCTAGCCTCGAGAAGCTGCAGGAAATAGAAGCAGCTATGGAACAGAGGATGAAAGCAAAATGTTCTGAGCTAAATGAAGTTATGGCCCAGCTTAAGAAGGGGGTCAGTATCAGTGCTGAATCGAAAAAGGGTGTAAATGTTGATGCCATGATCAGTAGGGGCATCAAGACATTCCCTATTGGCTTCCAAGTGCCGAAAGTCCCTACTTACAAAGGAATGGGCTCGCCGGAGGCCCATGTGAATCTATATGCCCGAGTTATGCTAACGGCGGGCACCACAAAGCAGCAGCTGATCAATTTATTCCCCACCACACTGGAGGGAGGTGCTTTAGGATGGTATAACTCATTGTCAGAGGAGGAACAATCTGATTGGGAAGTTTTGTCGGCGGCCTTCATTAAATACTACAGCTTCAACACCAAAATCCAGGTGAAGCTGTTTGATTTGGAGAGGGTGAAGCAGAAATTTAACGAGCACTTTGATGAATACTATCAGAGGTGGATGAACAAGATGATCCTCCTAAAGAACCGCCCTGACGAAGACGAACTTATACAGAAGCTGATAGAAGGCAGCAAAGATATCTTCAAGAATAACATGAAATTCCATCCCTTTAAGGAGCTCAGTGAGGTTTACAGCATGGCCATAAAGATAGAAAGGGATGAAGAAGAGAAACCAGCCAGTCACAAGGGAGGAAGAAGCACAGGGTACTGCTCGGGATATAGATCGACCGCAGCAGCTGGGTCTGGCAGTGGTTCTGGTTCAGGTTCTAGTAGCAAACAGGGGAAATCTTCAGAAGTCAAGCAGGTTGAAGTGGCTACTATAAATCAGCAGCAAGGCAACCAGAATAGGGGTCCTGGAGCATAAGGCATATCGCCTTGGACTCTTCCTTTAGTGAAGATATTCGCCAAGTGTAGGAATGGTGGCCTGCTACAGTCTTTAAGGCCATTTGAGAAGCCATCTGAAGCTGACAAAGATAATTTCTGCACTTATCATGTGGTGACAGGCCATCGAACCAACAACTGCTATAAGCTAAGGGATGCTATCCAGAAGCTCATTGACGAGGGAAAGCTGCAAGAGCCAGCCAAACCTGGCACTAAAACCAACCCACTGCCGGCATTCGAAAAGAGGGTCAACATGGTCCAGTCGGGGTTGCCGGCTAATTTTATATTTGCCCAAGTTCTTCAAGCGAGCCCTATAATTCAGGCAGTGGCAGTAGGGGAACCCGAAGTGGAACCTGAATGTGAGAAAAAGGAGGAATGTAAGGAGATCAAACCCATAAGTTTGAACGATCTCAACTCTGAAGATGAGTATGAAGAATTTGACAGAGGAGAGGCAGTTAAACTCCCAGTTGTTGAAAAGATGAAGATTCAGGAAGTGCAGCATATGACCCGAAGTGGTAGGGTATATCAACCGGCAGATCAGATGAAAGATAAAGCACCGATGAATGGGTCGGGCAGTACTTTAGCACCAGAAGGAGTTGAGAAGGAGGACCTGGTTATTTCCCAACTAAAGAAGACTCCTGCCCAAGCTAGCTTATGGCATTTGCTTCTGACCTCCAGGGAGCACAGGGCTGCTCTAGTAAAGAAATTGTTAGAGATTGAAGTCTCCCCCATAGCTTCACCAGAGGCTATGTGCTATTTGTTAGATAAAGTCCGTGTTGGAAGCCCTGATATTGTCTTCTCCAAGAAAGACCTGCCTGCTGAAGGGAAGGCCCACAACAAGGCTCTTTATGTCAGGGCCCATGTGATGGATAAGGTAATGCCTTGCGTCATGGTGGATGATGGATCGGCACTGAATATTTGCCCACTAAAGATGTTGCCATTTCTGGGGCTGAACGAAGAAGTGTTAAAAAGATCCTGAACAGTCATTCAAGCATATGATGACTCTAAAAGAACGGTAATAGGAACATTTGAGGCAGAAGTAGAGGTTGGGCCAGTTTGGTCCACAGTTGCTTTTACAGTGATTGATATCCCGGTCACATTTTTCCTATTGCTTGGAAGGCCCTGGTTCCATCCTTTGGGAGGTGTCCCTTCCACATTACATCAAAAGATCAAGTTTTCTATGAACGGCAGAATTGTGACTATTGAGGCGGATGCCCAATCGATGGTAGCTGCAGTGAATGAAGGAGTGGTTCCCTTTGGTGGATTTCAAGTCGCTGTAATCAAAAAGGAAGAGACCATGGATGCCCCTATGATCCTTTATAAGAATTATATGCCAGAGTGGCTATCCCATTATCTGTATAAGCAGAACTTTGTCCCGGGAATAGGACTCGGAATTAATTTGCAGGGAGTTCTAGAATTTAAAATTGACTCGGGAAAGTTGAAGCAGTGTGGCCTTGGCTATGTAGAAGAGGCATCTAAGCAAAAGAATCTGAAAAAGGGCAAGAATGGTAAGAGTATGATGAAGCCATTTCTGAAGGCAGGAGAAGGCCTTTATAAGGGTCAAATTGAACCGGTGATGGTAGGAGGTGTCGAGTGTCCTAGCTTTGAGATCTTTGCAGATGTAGTTGATTTTGACAAAAGCCAGGAGGAGCCAGTAGCCCCTGTAATGATGGTAGAAGCAACTGCTGAATCTGAGATTTTACAAGGAGAGTCATCTGAGGTGGTAACAGAAGCCATAGAGGTGGCCAAGGAAGAAGATGAA
This sequence comes from Euphorbia tirucalli, assembly GCA_039660915.1. Classification (NCBI taxonomy): domain Eukaryota; kingdom Viridiplantae; phylum Streptophyta; class Magnoliopsida; order Malpighiales; family Euphorbiaceae; genus Euphorbia; species Euphorbia tirucalli. Next base: position 52,598,772 of record CM077639.1, on the reverse strand, counting down.
AAGAAGACCTGTGCTGAAGCTACATAGGTGATTTCAGGTGCTTTAACTGCTGCATTAAGCAAAGCTTTTGGGAAATCCAAGGAGGGATTCGGCGAAGAATTAATGGCCAAAGTGAACTTAGACTCTGTAGTCGCCAAAATTGCCAAGATTATGGAAAAAGCTAAGATGCAAGTGACCGGAAAAGAAGCAAAGAAAGCTGCAGTCCCGGATGATGCTCTAAAAGGGGAGATGGAAGCTGAAGAGGAACAAGGCCCTCCGCCTGTGGAGGATGAAAATGATTTCATTGTATCTATTTCTTCCATTTTCAATGTAACTAATGTACTTTATGATAAGTTCAATGCAATGAAATCCCAATTTGCTTACTTATGTGATGTTTATCCTGATAATTCTGTGCATGCATTTAAATCACCATCAAGCATATTTAACATACACGACACCACATTGCATGAAATCAACATAAGTACAGATGAAAACCCTAAAATGGTATTCATTTCACATGAGCTTAAATCCAAGGAAGAGAAAGAATTAATAAAAATACTCCAAAAACATGTTAAAGCTTTCGCCTGGTTGTATGAAGACATGCCAGGTGTGGACACAGAAATAGCAGTGCATAAAATCCCGACAGACCCTAAGTTCAGACCAGTGAAGCAGAAGTTGAGAAGACTAAGGCCGGAATGGGCTACGCTGGTGAAAGAAGAAGTGGGTAAGCAGATAGATGCCAAATTTCTCGAAGTGGGAGTATACGGAATGGCTAGCCAACATTGTCCCCGTGCCTAAAAGGGATGGAAGGGTCAGAGTATGCGTTGACTACAGGGACCTGAATAAAGCATGCCCAAAGGATAACTTTCCATTGCCCCATATTGACGTCCTGGTTGATAGCGCAGTAAAAGCGGCAATGTACTCCTTCATGGATGGCTTTTCAGGGTACAACCAGATTCTGATGGATGTGATCGACAAGATGAAAACATCATTATCACAGAGTGGGGTACTTTCTGCTACAGAGTGATGCCCTTCGGGTTAAAGAACGCCGGTGCCACTTATCAGAGGGCTATCACAACTCTGTTGCATGATATGATCCATAAAGAAGTCGAAGTGTATGTCGATGATATGCTTGTTAAATCAACAACCCGAGAAGAACATCCTGTTATCCTGGATAGATTTCTAGCACGCATTGGAGAGTACAACTTGCGACTTAACCCCAAGAAGTGCATATCGGGGTCACATCAGGGAAGCTGTTGGGCCATGTAGTCAGCCAGAGGGGGATAGAAATGGACCCAGACAAAATTAAAGCCATCCAAAATATGCCAGCCCTAAAGATAGAAAAGGAAGTCAGATCTTTCCTGGGTTCCTTATAGTATGTCAGCCACTTCATAGCAAGGTTGACTTCCACTTATGAGCCAATTTTCAAGCTGTTAAGGAAAGATCAGCCGGCTGTGTGGGATGACAGGTGTCAACTGGCATTCGAGAAGATCAAGGCTTACCTGGTAAAGCCACCAGTATTGAGTCCACCAGTTCCAGGGAAACCTCTGATTTTGTATTTGGCAGTTGAAGAATCCTCTATAGGGGCAATGCTGACACAAGAACAAGATGGCAAGAAGGAATATCCTATCTACTACCTCAGCAAGAAACTGTTAGAGTATGAAGCCAAATACACACTGGTGGAAAAGACATGTGTGGCGATGATTTGGCTGACCAAGAAGCTGCGCCACTATTTCCAGTCTTACAAGATACAAGCCGTGGCTAAGGTGGATCCAATGAAGTATCTATATGAAGCACCAGTATTGGTTGGGAAGCTATCCAGGTGGCTGTTACTCTTGTCTGAGTTCGACATCGAGTACATCATGAAGAAAACCATCAAAGGGCGAGCCGTGGCGGAGTTTCTAGCAAACCAACCTCTAGAATCAGATTATACGGAGAATCTGGAATTCCTCGATGAGCAACTAGCCATGGTGGAAGTGAAAAGATGGGTTATGTGCTTCGATGGGGCAGTGAATAGAAAAAGTGCTGGAATCGGGGTACTTATAGCAATGATAAGGTCAGTTTTTGACCTTATCTTTTAGGCAATTTCATGGTTTAAACGGCAATATTTTAGAGTCCTTTGTGTGAATGCTTGCTTGGTCTTGCGTATTTTGCGGTTTTTATGTTTTGATTAGATTATCACAACTTCTTAGTGTTTTTCATGTTTTTAGGGGTGTTTTTATAATTTTGGACATTGCATCTTGATTGTGGTCCGTTGCTGTGGTGCGGTTATGTTTCTTTATGTTTGTTTTGGACAGGCATTGTGACCTGGGCCGAAAGTTGGAGCGATGGTGATGAAGAAGAGATTGAAGTGCTGAAAAGCTAGGTGGCACAGCGTGCCACAATGAGGGAATGGTGTGCCATTCCAGCGTGCAAAAAGATGGAGTCCAGTAGGTCAGCACGACTACGTGCTAACACCAGCACGGCGTGCCAAACCCAAATCAACACCAGTACGGCGTGCCAACACCAGGACAGCATTCCAACACAGCACGACGTGCCGAACATCGGAAAAGTGCTGTTGCCCTACTTTACTCCTTTCTGTTTAGTGGTTTTAGCCTAGCCATATAAATAGGACATTTTCTAGGTTGTATGTATTTTTTTCCAGACTTTTGAAGTAGAAAGCACAAACTTGTAGCTAGGGTTATTGCTTGAACTCTTTGTTACTTTGATTTTGAACCTTTAATTGGTAGACGTTTTGCATTGAATCTTCCCCTTTTACGACGTTCTTGGTTCTGGAATGAGTTCGTTTATAGAGGTACACCCCAAGCATCTTCACACCGCTGGAATCCGGTTAATCGGACCAAAAGGGCATAAGTTTCTCTTCTTCGCTTTTGTAATTCGATTAGTTAGTTTTTGATTCCTCAATTGATTGTGTTTGGTTGTAAACATTGAATTCTTGTCATCTTTCTAGATTAATGCAATTGACTGCAATTTAATTTCAATATTTATATCTTCTCTTTATGCAATTCCTTTAATGATAATCTAGTCTCATAAGATCTTAACTTATTAAGTTCACATTTGTGGCATTACCTAGATTGACGCCTAGGAAACCATTAGTATTGATAACACTGTGGAATTTACGTGCCCCTATTTTCTGAGCTTTAGAATTAGACTACCTCTAAACAAGGGAAACCAGCTAAGGACCTAAAAGATCTAGACACGCTAGGTTGAATTATTGAAAGAACATAATTAAGGTTTAACTGTTGAGTTAAATTCATCTGTTTTAATTAATTGATAAAGCCATCACCGTTAGCATTCATAGGTCGATTAAACTGCCAATTGATTACCCGAATTCAAGTGCAAAGTAAGCTGGGATAGATCAACTAGGAGTAGGATAATTTAGTTGTTAGTATAATCACAAACCAAATTTAAGTTCCGCCTAGGACACGCAAGGAACCCGAGTAGTTTAGTGTTTGCAGAATATTTTCTCTGTGGGATCGATACTTAGACCAACCAGAATTATTACTTGTCAACGATAGGTACACTACCTTAGTTGTGTGACTTTAGGTTTAGTTTCATTACTTCGCCTAGGGCCCACCAAGCAACACCGGATGGTGAGATTATTCCTTTATCCAAGAGGCTGATCTTTCCCGTAACCAATAATGGGGCAGAATATGAAGCATGCTTATTTGGAATGGAAGCTCTGTTAACCTTAGTGGCAAACGATGTCTTAATTGTCAGTGATTCACTTCTAGTGATCAGGTAAGCTCAGGGCGAGTGGGAGCTGAAACAAGAAGCCTTACGGCCTTACTTGGAGCTACTACAGTTCAGAAAAGGTTTATTCGGCCAGTGTGAATTCAGACACGTCCCCAGAGATGAGAATAAGATGACTGATGCATTAGCAACTTTGTCATCCATGTTGGAAAATCCAGAGGAAACACAAGTACAACCACTGGTTATAGCCACTTCCAGACATCCTTGCTTCGAAATGCACGAAGTAATGGAATTATCAACTGAAGAAAAGCCATGGTTCTTTGACATCTACCAGTATGTTAAGGAAGGGAGGTATCCAGAAGAGGCCAGTGCTGCTGATAAATTGACACTAAGAAAGCTGGCTAGTCAATTTAGAATCTTCGAGGATAAGTTATACAAAAGAACAGCACATGGAGTCCTTTTGAGGTGTCTAACAGAGCAAGAAGCAGAAGAAGTGATGCAGGATCCTGTGGGCCATATATGAATGGACTTGCCATGGCTAGAAAGATAATGAGACGAGGGTATTTCTGGATGATGATGCAAGCATATTATATAAGAAAAGTGAAGCGATGTCATGAATGTCAGATATATGCAGATATCAGTCATCTTCCTCCACTTGAGCTACAGAATTTAGCATCTTCTTAGCCATTTTCAGCATAGGGGATAGATATGATTGGTGAAATTCATCTAGCTGCATCTAATGGACATAGATTCATAGTTGTAGCAGTTGATTACTTCTCCAAATGGGTGAAAGCAGAATCCTTCACTAATGTGACAGCCAAGCAAATGGTCAAGTTCATCCAGAGGAACATCTTCACTCGGTAGGGGATTCCTCACCATATAGTAACTGCCAATGCAGTACAGTTTCAAGGGGCAACAGCTGGGCTACTTGCAGAGCATGGTATTGAACATCATAAGTCCTCTCCATACAGACCACAGGCTAATGATGCAGTGGAAGCAGCTAATAAGGCAATAAAGAAGATCTTATCAAAGATGGTAACCACTTACAGAGATTGGGCTGATAAACTGCCTTATGCTCTTTGGGGTTATAGAACTAGTGTCAGAAGGCCGACAGGAGAAACTCCTTATGCCTTGGTATATGGAGGCTCAACTGCCAGAGACTGAATGGGTTCAAGCCAGATATGAACAATTGGCAGCACTAGATGAAAGGCGACTGAGGGCATTGGATCATCTTCAGATGTACCAGTGCAGAATGGCTAGAGCCTATAATTGGAATGTGAAGCATTCCAAACGGTAGTTGAAAACAGGAGACTTGGTTCTAAAGCAGCTAAGGCCTTTAAATGTCGATGTTAGGGGCAAGTTCAGACCCAACTGGGAAGGGCCCTATGTGGTGAAGAAGGTCCTATCAAAAGGCGCTATCAGCATCATGGACATGGATGGAAATGAGTTCACTAATCCTATCAACCAGGACAGGCTAAAGCTTTATCATGTATAAAAAAAAATTTGCTAGGCTAAAAACTCGAAAAGAGCGGTCTAGGCAAAAGTTAGGACACGAGAGAAAATAATCAGACGAAAAACCTGAAAAGGACGGCTGGTGACGAATTCTGGCTCAGTGTGGAATATGTACCATTTAGGAACCAACTCGTTTCAAATGTACTCATTTTGACTTCATCAATAAAGTGAAGTGTTTGTTTAAATAGGTTTACATGGTTGTGACAAATGCACAAGCAAAGTTGTCTTGCATAAACATACATTTAAAGAAAGCACTTTGCATTCAACTGATTGAAATCATCGCATTATTTAACAAGTGAAAATGCACTAAATATATACAATTTGAAATCTCTTGTTGGCCTCTAAAATCTAGTTCATCTTCCTAAAAGAGCAATAAAATGGTCATGTGGACATCTAAATCATCTTAAAAAAAAAAGGGCTCGCTAAGGTGAAAACCGAGAAGGTGCCTCAGGAAAAAATTAGAGCAGCTCGTTGAGGCAAAAACTGAAAAGGCGCCTCAGGAAAAAATTAGAGCGGCTCGTTGGGCTGAAAACCCATATTGGGCAACCCAGGAAAAAACTAGAGCACTTACAAACTTATAATTTCCCCACGAAGCAGGAAAAGCAGAATGTCCCCAACATTCCCCACAGAAGTGATCACATCGACTCCCCATAGGGTCATCATGCAATTCCCCAGCAAAATCTACATAAAGAACACCATAATTATTTCCCCAATTGAGTTGCCACACTTTTCCCCAGTGGAATTTCTGTAAGGAGCACTACGATTATCTCCCCAGTAGTATCATACAAACCCAATAGTCACCTCACTCCTTTCGGAAATCACCAAGCAAAGCCCCGAAGAAAGCAAAATCAACCAGGGGCACAACATATCTCTCTCCAGCGGAAGGCAGAAACGTCAAATAACGGGAAATGCATACATGTACATATACATCATCATGCACTCATACATTAAATACATCAATCACTTATCCCCAGCTAGTCTTCATTCTGATTGAAGGGGCAAAAATTTTTGTTTAAAAATCTCTCGATCAAGGAGAAAACTTGCTATCTTAAGTGCAGGAATTCATCGTCCCCAGCTTCAATTCTTCAGCAGATCCGCCTCGAGTAATGTAAACTCGGTATGGGCCCAGATCGGCTTCATTATCTATTTCCCCAGCAGATCCACCTCGAGTAATGTGAACTTGGTATCGGCCCAGATCGGCTTCATCATCCATTTCCCCAGCAGATCCTCCTCGAGTAATGTGAACTCGGTATCGACCCAGATCGGCTTCATCATCAATTTCCCCAGCAGATCCACCTCGAGTAATGTGAACTCGGTATCGGCCCAGATCGGCTTCATCATCCATTTCCCCAGCAGATCCGCCTCGAGTAATGTGAACTCGGTATCGGCCCGATTAGTTTCATCTATTTCTCCAGCAAAGCTCGCCTCGGGTAACCTAGACCCGGTATCGGCCAATTTATTCATCAACTTTGCCTCGGGTAACATAGACCCGGTATCGGCTAATTTCACTTTTCCTTTGCCTCGGGTAACCTAGACCCGGTATCGGCCAATCCGCCATCCATCTTCCTTTGCCTCGGGTAACCTAGACTCGGTATCGGTTAAACGGCAATTCGTCTTCCTTTGCCTCGGGTAACCTAGACCCGGTATTGGCCAATCCGTAATCCATCTCTCTTCGCCTCGGGTAACCTAGACCCGGTATCGGCTAAACTGCAATTCACCCTTCATTCGCCTCGGGTAACCTAGACCTGGTATCGGCTTATTTCCCCCCAGCATCACCTCGGGTAATCTAGACCCGGTATCGGCTTATCTCATTAAAGGGTTCACTCCAGGTTCACGACGCTTTGATTCGTGCTATCAAATTCATCATCTCGTTCGGGTGTCGAATTTGATGATGCGAGGGGCAGCTGTAAGCGCCGGAATTCCCTTTACTTAAAAAAAAGAAGAAGAGATGTACGAATGTCCTTACAGTCGTACAACTGTAATATTGGAGCAGTTGCAGGAGCCCATACCTCTGTAGTAGAAAAATGGAGGAGAGAGGGTGGCGCAATTAATGCGCCGGGATGGATAGGAAGCAACCAGAGAACTCAGAGTAGAAAAGGAGAAAGAGGAGGAAAAAAAGCCAATCTTGAATTCTGGTGGAAAAACTTAGAGAGAGAAAGGAGAAAAGAGAGAAGGAAAAGAAAGAAAACCAAAACCCACAAGTTCTTCTTTTCCTCTTCTATTTTCTTTTGATTCTTAAGATTAGGATTAAAATTTGGTAGAAATTGTTAGGTTAATCACTTAATTTCATAACCAAATTAAAATCTCGAACTTAAATCATCAGAATCCCAAGCATTTTGGATTTTTGGACATAAAGCTTCCCTTCTCAATTTCAAAGGAAAAATGCGAATTCGCGTGGATTGGAGCGACGCCAGGGGTCAAATCGACTTAGATAAGCTTCTAAAAAGGTAGTCACTCCTTTTCCTTTCACTTTTCCTTGCTTTCTAGGTGATTGAAGTGTATTTTTGTGCATTTTTGCTGTGTTTTCACACTTCTGTTTCTAGGAATTAAGAACAGTCACACGACTGTTCTTGGATGTGATGAACAGTCGTACGACTGTATAGACAGTCGTACGAGTGTTCTTAATTTTCAGGTTGTTTTTCTTCAATTTTGATTCAAAATAAAATTTTGGCGAAATCTTGATTCTAGGCCGTTTACAGTCGCACGACTGTAACCCTCGTTCCAGAATTAGAATTTCAGTTTTTATCCCCAAAAATTTCCAAAAGTCCATAAAAATTTAGAAAATCCCAAAAATCATCAAAATGAATTTTTTTATGTGCATTCACGACCGTAGATTCAATTTTCAGTAAAATAGCATTTAGAACAATACAACGACGGAGACCCGGTTCTCCCAAAAACCGACCCACCTAATATATGAAAAATGCATGTAAACCGGTAAAATTGTTTTCAAAAATGAATTTCTCACAAAACCAAAATACAGGGACGTTTCAAAATGTTTTCCAGGTTTAACCGAGCCGGCTAGCGGAGCCAACCCGGTTATCCCCTAAATGCATGCCCCCAATTCTTGATTTTCCAATTCTGTCTATTTGAGTCCTAATTGTGGCGTGCTGTATAAATTGTGCTAACCTTTGTTTTGCAGCTTTCATTTATATTTATTTTATTTTATTTGTATTTTAATAGAATTAATCATGTATTTAGACAGTTGTAATTATTTTTAGATTCTCGTGTATTCTAGGCGATTGTATAAGTGAGGCAAGGGTTTTTATTTTTTCATTCGATTTGGTTGTAGGCTAATTAATATTTGTTTCTTTTCTTTATTTTTGTATTATGTATTTGTATGCGTGCTGTATGTCTATTTATTTCAATAAAATTGACTTTAGAATTTGAAATATCATTTCGAGAACATTGGCAATATTTAAATTAATTAGACACGAAATAAGGGACTTGTCCGGACCCAAATCTCTGGATAGTGTAGCGACCATTCGTCCGGTTCAGCTACCTTATGAATTTCCCAGTTGAGCTGAGCCGGGTGGCGACTCTACAATATTCATCGAGACTTAAGTTTCGGTTCTTTTAAGAATCAATTCCATTTTTTCCAAAACGAATTTCCATCATAAAAACCCCAAGTGAGGGAGGGGCCTGCCCGAGATCGTGGGGCCCCTTCAGAAAGGGAGTCCCACATTCTGTCGAAAACGCGTCGTCCGCTCACACTTGTAGCTGCAGTGCAGGAGGGGGGGGGGGGGGGGGGGGGGAATTTGCTGAATATTGGTTGTTGCAGTTGTAAGGATATATAGAGTGGGAAAAGTTGTCAAATAGTAGTAAATTTAAATGTTTACAGCCGAGGAGTTACTTGATTTCTCTAACCTGAGTCCTTGAGCATATACTAATTGTTTGAAGTATGTTGTTTTTATGTAGTGCAATGTTGAGTGTGTAACTAGTTTGAAGCCGAGAATCTATATTCAGTTTGAAATTTGTAAGAATACGGCATGTTGTTGGTTCAAATTAATGTGCTATTTCTAGAAATCATTTTTTTAGGATATGCTGTAGGTGTTTTATGTATTTGCGAACAATACTATATTAGTGTAAATTCATGTAAGTGTGTATTAGTGGATATATATTAAATTTTTGTTAATTTAATGAATTTAAATTGTTCTTGTTGATATATATTAATATAAAAGAGTTTCTTTCAATCCAAATATTTGTATCAATCTATTAAATAGAATTTTCATAGGTCTTAATGTTATTGGGATGGCTATTGTCCATGCATTCGAAGACAGAATAATAGTCCCCTCTACTTTTGGAAACGATTTATTCGTTCCCATTTATTGGGATGAAAATCGTCCCTAATAGAATTTTCATAGGCCTCAATGTCTCAGGACGGCTATTGTCCATGCATTTGAGGACAAAGTAATCGTCCCTTATACTCTTGGAGATGATTTATTCGTCCCCATTTATTGGGACAACATTCGTTCCTAATAGTAGAGACGATTATCATACTTACTCCTAGGGATGACTGTTGTCCCTCGATCTGGGAACAATATTATATTTTTCATCCCTTATAAAATCAGGAACAGAGGTTTTGGGAATAAAAAATAAGGACAAAAAAGTCATCCCTAAAAGTATAGGGGACGATTTTTAGGACTTTTGGGAACGAATTTTTTCATCCCTGAAAGTACATTTTTTGTAGTGATTATTACAAATTGTTTTGTAATTAATGAAGAAGTAAAATGCGATTAGTATGATGAAGCTACTACAACAATAAGAAGGATTTTGTAAAGTCTTGCAATCAGAAGCTTAATAAAAGCATCATAAGATTAAGAGCTCATTACATGACAAGATGGTCAAGAGATAAGCCTTGTTTATAAGCTAACAAACACTTGCTTATATTCTTCAAAATTTCCAACAACTATAATAAGCTTTAGAAGGAGGAAATTGATCTAGAAGCTATAAGCCTCATTGTTCAAAAGGTGTAAGAAATTGCTTCAAGAGCTACAATATTTATTGACTACATGAAGTAAAAATTCTCTAACGACTATATCTTACTTATGAGCTACAAGCAAAAGCAATATATGTTTAAGACCATGATGCAACAACTACATCTTTCTTGTGACCTTCAGCCAATGGCCATAATATGCTTAAGACCTTGATGCAACGACAATATCATCTTTTTGAAAAAGCTTTTGACACCTATAAATACAAGTAAAATTGAATTAGCAAATGCAATGAAGACTTAGCTAATATTTCACACATTGAGAGCAAATGCATCAGGTCTTCCAACAAAATTCTTCAAGCAATCCAAGAGAGAAAAGCTTCATTAAAGTTTATTCAATCTAAATTCTATATTCATTGTGTGAATTAACAAAGTTTGTAAAATTTTGGTGCTTGAGCTTTAAAAAACCATTGAGAGAAGTTTGGTATTTGAGCTCGTAAAAAATACCGGATAAGTTTGGTGCTTGAGCTTTGAAAAAGCATCGAAAGAGTTTTGTTACTTGAATTTGGAAAAAGTAACGGTAGAGGTTTGATACTTAGTCTTCAAAAGTGTTGAGTTCATTACTTGAACTCGTAAAAAGTAACTCAAGCTTGTTTCTTGTCTGTAAAGGAAACACTAGTGGAAAATCTCAAGTCATTGACTTGAGGACTGAACATAGACTTGTTGGGTCGAACCAGTATAAATCTCAGTGTCTTCAATTCTTTATCGCTATACTCTTTATATTTATTGCTATTTATATTTATGTAATTTAAATTAATATTATTATTATTTGAAAATTTTTTTATACAAGTCGAGCAAATTAATATTCACAAGTTTTATTGTTTTATTAATGTTTTATTAATTCCACATTTTTTGTAAAACTTGTGTTTATTAAAAGAAAATTATTTTTTATCACAAAGAATTTTTAGAAGAGTTTGCAAAAATTTTTATTCGGTATACTAGCTAGCCTATTCGGGACCATCAATTGGTATCAAAGCTTGACTCTAAACAGAAGGAGTAAAATCCTTAGAGTGATCCTAAATTGGCACTTCCTGTAGTCAAAATGTTTTTATGCCTGAAGGATGCTCCATCAACAAGCCTCCTCTATTCAGTGCAAAAAATTACAGTTTTTGGAAAAATAGAATGAGAATATTTTTATAGTCTATGGATATTCAGGTCTGGAGAATTGTCAAGGAAAGACCTAGCATTCCTACAATGGAAAGTCTGTTCTAAAAGAAGAAAATGAATATGAAATTGCTGACTGAAATAAAGAAGCTTTAAATTCTAAAGCTTTTCATTTATTACAATGTGCTTTAGATATTAATGAATTTAATTGTATTTCAGGTTGCACAATAGCTAAGAAAATATGGGACAAACTTGAGACGACTCATAAAGGAACTAAACAAGTCAAAGATAGAAAGATCAATCTTTTACATCATAGAGTATGAGTTGTTCAAGGTGGAACCTAAAGAGTTAGTTTTACACATCAACAGAAGGTTCACACTCATTATGAACAAATTGAAGAATCTTGGCAAAAGCTTCATAGATGAAGAACTGATTAGAAAATTAATTAGAACAATGCCAACTTCATGGCATGTAAAGCTCACAACAGTAGAAGAATCAAAAAAATTTGACTACATGTTCATATGATGAATTTATTGGTTCTCTACTCATATATGAGATGAAATTTAAGTCTACTACTGACCATGAGAAAACTGACAAAAAGAGGTCCATTACAATGAAAGTTGCAAGTTCAACTCTTGAAGAAGCTATCTGTGAATCAAATAGTGATGATGAAGAAGATGATGAGGAAGTTCTGTTATTTCAAAAATTCAGAAAATTCCTAAAAAGCAAAAACAGAGATAAAAAGTCATTCAAGAGGTAATGTAACAATAACAAATTAGATAAGGCGAAGAAAGATTCAAAACAGGAAAATACATGTTTTGAATGCAACAAACCAATCCATTTCAAAGCTGATTGTCCAAAGCTAAAAAGAAAATACAAAAAGAAAGACAAGAAGGCAATGATGGCTACTTAGAGTGATAGTGATGAATCAAGTTCTGATGATAATAATGAAAAGAAAGAAAAAAAAACTCCAATATGCTTTATTACAGATGATGACATAGATAAATCAGTACAACAACATGCAAAAAGTGAAGAAGATGAGGTAATTCTACAAACCCTATCTCAAGATGATCTTATTCATGAATTCTTTAAGATGCATGATACTAAGTAAGAGTTTATTGCTAAGTGTAAAAAGTATAAAAACAAGATTTTAGAAAAAGAATCGGAAAAGCTTGAATTACAAAGCAAAGTGAGATTTCTTGAAAATACTAATCTAGAATTAGTTAGCAAAGTATCACATCTTGAAAAAAAAATATGAAAAGCTAGATTCTACAATAAGCAAGTTGACAAATGGAGAGAATAAGCTGCATATGCTTTTGGACTCCTAAAGAAATCCAAATGATAGAACATTAATTGATTATGCAAGTATTGAAGAGATACCTTATCAAATTCCTTCTAAGCCAATTATATTATATTCTTCCTCTACTTGTACTATGTAAATCTCATCCCCGGAACCCACATGTCAAAAGCATAGTAAAAGTCAGAAACAGTTTATTGAACCAAGCTCCAAACAGAAAACTACCCATATTCAGTATATCAACCAAAAAGCCAAAAAGAAGATATATCCTTCCAAACTAAGAAGTGTACAATCTTTTACATCAAACCAAAATTACGGTTCATAACAGAAGATTGTTCACAAAAACACTTCTAGACCTATATTCTCTCAAAAGACTTATTCTTATAGGTTAAAGCAAAGACGTAGTTATAAGCCTAAACACTCACATCAAATTAACTATGTTCCTTATCACCAAAATCCCACCTCAAAACCTTATCAGTCACATCAATACAAGAAAAGGAGGAGTGTTACATGTTATTACTGTAATCATACAGGATATGTAATCAGTGATTGCAAATTTCAAAAAAGACATTACAAAGGGAAAGTTATGTAGATTCCTAAAAAGGAAATTGTTGATTCTAACCCTAAAGGACCAAATATCATTTGGTTACCTAAGTTTACTTGGTTTCCTTTGAAGGTATATCTAAAGAACACCCTTAGAAATTCAAGGTGGTACATTGATAATGAATGTTCTAGACATATGACTGGAGATGGAAGATACGTTACTTCCATAAAGCAAGTAAAAGGAGGATCTGTGAAAATCGGAGATAATCTAGAAGGCCGAATTATTGGAAAAGGAAAGATTGGAAGCAATCCATTCATTGATGAAGTATCTTTAGTAGATGGGTTAAAATATAATCTTCTAAGTGTAAATCAACTCCATGTCAAAGCTCACAAAGTAACCTTTGATTCTAAGAAATGTGAAATTGTGGAAGCTAAAAGTACCTAGAGTTGGAAATATTTATCTTTTAAATTCAAGTACTCTTATTAATGATCAATTTCTAATTTCACAAGAAGAAGAGAGTTGGTTATAGCATCATAGACTAGGTCATGCAAGCATGCATCTAATTTCAAAACTTTCAAAGAAAGATCTTGTCAAAGGTTTACCCAAAATCAATTTTGACAAAACTCATATTTGTGATGCATGTCAAGGAGGAAAACAAAATAGAAGCTCTTTTAATCTTAAAGGATTTGTTTCTACCTTTAGACCATTAGAGTTTTTGCATTTAGACTTGCTTGGTCCAATTCAATCCAACAACTTAAGGAGGTATGAAGTATGCATTTGTCATTGTAGATAATTACTCACATTTTACATGAATGTTATTTTTGAGTAAAAAAGATAAGGCTTTTGAACAATTTTCTACCTTGTGTAAAAAATACAAGAATTTGAAAAAGACTTCTATTATTGCTATTAGAAGTGATCATGGAAAAGATTTTGAAAATCATTTTTTTGAAATGTTTTGCAATAAGCATGGTATACTCATATAATTTCTCAGCTCTTAGAACTCCTTAACAAAATGGTGTTGTTGAAAGAAAAAATAGGACTCTAGAAGAAATGACCTGAACCATGCATAATGAAAATATTTTATGAAAATATTATTGGGCAGAAGTTAAGAGCACAACATGTTATATTTTAAATTGAGCTTTAATAAGACCCATTCTAAAGAAAACGCCATATGAGTTATGGAATGGTAGAAAACCTAATATTGGTTATTTCCATCCATTTGGTTGTAAGTGTTTTATTTTCAACAACAAGGAATATCTTAATAAATTTGACTCTAAGTCAAATAAATGTATTTTAAGGTATTTTCTTGGGGTTTTCATTGCATAGCAAAGCATATTGATGTTGGGGAATTAATCGCACAAACAAACATAAAACGCAGCGGATAAAGGATTAATCCCCACCAAGGACCCATGTGCATTGCATTGAATCGGAAGGAGGGTTAAAGAATTACCTTAATTCTTTGAAGTTTGAATCACTTAGGAACCAAAATTGCTTCCCTCTATGGTTGATCCACACGGAGCAATACGTTCACCGCGTGCTAGCGCCGGGATGGAAGAAACGGTTTCTTCGAATCGAGAGAAGAGAGCAGAAAAAAAAAAAAAAAATCAGATTTTTCTTTTGCTTGGAGAGACTGAATTTCGGCTGGCTATCTTTTCTGGTGGCCGGCCGAATTCTGCTATAGTATTAGTGTGGAGAGTTATTAGGTTTAGGTTAATTGTTTCCTTAAATAATTAACCTAAATAGTTAATTATAATTATAACCTAATACACCTATTAGTTATAATTATATATTAACCCACACAATTTAATATTAATTCTCAATTAACATTAAATCAAATCAATTCTCCATAATACATATATGTATATATAATATTATAATTAATTATATCTCCATATAATTTAATTATAATATGTAGCATACTTTATGCAATATTAATCACATTAATATTTATATATACATACATAAATATATATCACTATATATATTTATTCTCTTTCTCATTCATAAATTATTATCCAATAATAATTTATACCCGATAAGATGAACTTCATTTTGCTCTTGTGTGTGACCCCATAGGATCATATTAATTGGCAATAAGGAAATTACCATAATGTCCTTATAGGTCACAAGCGGACTCTAGCAAGCCATTACGACTACCCAATTAATATGATTGGAATGATCCAATACCTATTTATAGAATGTCATATTCCCTTTTGTCTCTTTGATATCAAGATTAATTATAAGACATGGTACACTTGTCAATCTTATATAATTAATCATATGCTTTCTCGATCTCAAAGTAAACTGTTCAGACAAAACAATTGATACTCTTATCAATTATTTGAGCACGGCCATGCATTTAACAGTCTTACTTATCGAGGGGCCCAGTGATATCGCTCTCTTGTTAGAGAGGGACAAAATCCCATATCTGTCACTCACATCCCTAAGCATGAGTCATATTGTACCCAACCACAGCCTTTATAACTACTCTGTTACAAGCAGCGTTTGACTGCGTCAAAGCACAACATGAATTCATCCCGGAATCCATGGTGACCTCAGGTCAAAGGAATCAGCTGATGACACTACTATAATCAAGATCAGTTGTGACACGTGACCATGAACTTGATCTTATAGTGGGTCTCCAGCAACATGTTCTCTAACACATTGCCCGTGAGTATAATCTGTATCTGTATACACTATATTCATCTTATGAATATCCATTATCACTCACACTAGTCTTAGTTTGTTATTATTCCCATAATAACAATCGACTAGGGAAAATTTAGAATTACACAATTAATTCATGGATACATTATCATAAATACTAACATACAAATATATATGATAAAATAAGTCTTTATTAATGACTTAAGAAGATTGTTTACATAATCCAACATTGGCTTAGGGCACAATCTCTAACAATCTCCCACTTGCCCTAAGTCCAATCTCAAATGTATCTAATACCCATGGACCTAGCATGACCATCATGTACAGCTTGTGAAAGAGCTTTTGTTAGTGGATCAGCAACATTGTCTTCAGACGCAACTTTGCATATCTTCACATCTCCTCTTGAGATGACTTCTCTTATGTAGTGAAAACGCCGAAGTATATGTTTGGATTTCTGTGACACACTAGGTTCCTTAGCAAGTGATATTGCCCCATTGTTGTCACACAAGAGGCTCACAGGATTCACTATGCTAGGAACGACACCAAGTTCTTCGATGAACTTCTTGATCCAAACAGCCTCTTGGGCTGCATCTGATGCAGCAATATACTCGGCTTCTGTTGTAGATGCAGCTATCGTGCTTTGCTTAGAACTCTTCCAACTTATCGCACCTCCATTCAGAATGAACACATACCCAGACTGTGACTGCATCTGATCTTGATCAGTTTGGAAACTTGCATCCGTGTAACCATTTACAACAAGATCTTCGTCCGAGCCTCCATATATCAAGAATGTATCTTTAGTTCTTCTCAAGTACTTAAGAATACTCTTGACAGCAGTCCAGTGACTATCACCTGGATCAGACTGATATCTACTTGTCATGCTCAAAGCAAAAGAGACATCTGGCCGAGTACATACCATGGCATACATGATAGATCCTATAGCTGACGCATAAGGAATCTTATTCATGCGTTGACGTTCTTCAACTGTCATGGGACATTGCTTACAACTAAGCTTTATCCCTTGCCCAATAGGAACATTTCCTTTCTTAGATTGATCCATACTGAACCTTTTCAGTATCTTATCAATGTATGTACTCTGGCTCAGGCCTATCAATCTCTTAGATCTATCTCTATAGATCTTTATTCCAAGAATGTAGGCTGCCTCACCCAAGTCTTTCATAGAAAAACACTTTCCTAGCCAAGATTTTACTTCTTGCAAGGTAGGAATGTGATTTCCTATTAACAATATGTCATCGACATATAGAACTAGGAAAACTATATTACTCCCACTGAACTTCTTGTACACACAAGGCTCATCTTCGTTTTTGATGAAGCCAAACTTTTTGACTGATTCATCAAAACAATGATTCCAACTTCTTGATGCTTGCTTCAAACCATAAATGGCCTTTTGAAGCTTGCATACTTTATCAGGATTCTTTGGATCGACAAAACCTTCAGGCTGTGTCATGTACACATCCTCAACAAGGTTTCCATTTAGGAAAGCTGTTTTGACATCCATTTGCCATATTTCATAGTCATAATATGCTGCTATGGCAACAAGAATTCTGATGGACTTGATCATAGCTACTGGCGAAAAGGTTTCGTCATAGTCTATACCATGAACTTGTCGGTAACCTTTCGCCACTAACCTTGCTTTATAAGTCTGAATATTCCCATCCATGTCCGTTTTCAACTTGAAAACCCATTTGTGCCCTATTGCTTTAGCACCCTTTGGGAGATCAACCAAAGTCCATACTTTGTTGTCGTCCATGGATTGAATTTCTGACTTCATAGCATCAAGCCATTTTACAGATTCTGAACTAGAGACAGCTTCCACATACGTGGAAGGTTCATTCTCTTCTAACAGAATCAGATCATTTTCGTTCGTGACGAGAAATCCATATCTCTCGGGCTCATGACGAACTCTACTTGATCTACGTTGGACTTGTGTTATTGGTTCTGACTCAACAACTTCTTGTGAATCAGGTTGTTGTTCCATTTGAAACTCACTTTCAATTTGGTTATCCAGATTTTCTTGCAGGTGTACTTTACTCCCACTGATTCCTTTGGAAATAAACTCTTTTTCCAGGAATGTACCATTCCTAGCAACAAACACTTTGTTTTCACTAGGATTGTAAAAGAAATAACCTTTAGTTTCTTTTGGATAACCTACAAAGTTGCACTTCACAGATTTTGGTGCTAACTTATCTGAAATCAAGTATTTCACATAAGCTTCGCATCCCCAAATCTTGAGAAAAGACAAATTTGGTCTCTTACCAACCCATATCTCATATGGTGTCTTTTCAACTGCCTTTGATGGAACTCGGTTCAGTGTGAATGCCGCTGTTTCAAGTGCATATCCCCAAAAGGATAGAGGAAGATTTGTTTGACTCATCATAGACCGAACCATATCCAATAAAGTTCGGTTCCTCCTCTCAGACACACCATTCCACTGTGGTGTACCAGGAGGAGTTAATTGTGAGACAATCCCACAATTTTTAAGATGATCGTCAAACTCTTGGCTCAAATATTCACCACCTCGATCAGATCTAAGTGCTTTAATTGTCTTGCCAAGTTGGTTTTGTACTTCATTTTGGAATGCTTTGAACATTTCAAAGGATTCCGACTTATGCTTCATTAGATATAGATAACCATATCTACTGAAATCATCAGTGAACGTAATGAAGTATTGAAAACCACCTCTAGCAGTTGTGCTCATAGGCCCACATACATCCGTATGTATGAGTTCTAATAAGTCACTAGCCCTTTCACTGTGACCAGTAAAGGGGCTCTTCGTCATCTTACCCATTAAACAAGACTCGCATGTGTCATATGTTTCAAAAACATCTAGACCCAAAATTCCATCTTTATGGAGTTTTGAAATGCGTTTCTCATTAACGTGTCCTAGACGACAATGCCAGAGATAAGTAGGATTCACAACATTTGTTCTTATCCTTTTGGTATTTATGTTATATACATGCTCATTATAACCTTCACTAAGGTTCAACAAATAAAGACCATCATGTAAATCCGCATTTGCATAAAACAAGTCTTTATTGAAAAGCAATAAGTGATTATTCTCAATAACACATTTAAATCCTTCCTTGTCCAAACATGAAATAGAAATGATGTTCCTAGACAAATTAGGAACAAAATAACAATTATTCAAATAAAGGACAAGTCCACTTGGCAACTTGAGCTCATAGCGGCCGACTTCATAAGCAGCAACTCTAGCTCCATTCGCCACATGGAATTCTACCTCGCCCTTCTTGAGCTTTCTACTTCCTCTAAGCCCCTGCACATTCATACAAATGTGAGAACCACAACCGGTATCTAATACCCACGAAGTAGAAACAGAAGTAGAATGAAGTATTTCAATAACATGAATACCTTGATTAGCGGTCTCACCGCCTCTCTTCTTCCTCAAGTCCTCCAAATAAAGCTTGCAATTTCTGCGCCAATGACCAGGCTGATTGCAGAAATGGCATGCGCCTTCCTTTGCAGGCTTTGCCTTGGCAGCAGCTACGGGCTTTTTAGCATCTTTCCCAAACGCTTTGGGTTTGTGCGCTTTACCCTTCTTCTTCTGGATCCTACCCTTTTGCACCATATGGATCCCTTTGGAGCTTGGTTTCTCTTTTATAGTCACTTCAGCGTTTTTAAGCATCCCATGCAATTCGCTTACCGTTTTGTCCATATCATTCATGTGATAATTCATGACAAAATGGGAGTAACTATCGGGAAGAGAGTTTAGGATCAAATCCGTTGCCAACTCAGGTCTGAGTGGCGAACCAAGTCTCTCCAACTGATCAATGTACCCTTTCATCTTCAGAACATGTGCACTAACCGAACTACCTTCGGCCATTTTGCACGCAACCAAAGATCTCAAGGTCTCATACCTTTCCCTTCTCGCTTGCTTTTGGAACATTTCCTTAAGCTCTTGAGACATCTCGTATGCCTCAAACATTTCCAGATCCTTCTGAAGTTCCGGAATCATAGAAGCGAGCATTAGGCATTGCACATCAATCTGATCATTTTGATGCTTGTGGAAAGCATCTCTTTCAGCTCTTGGAGCCGTGGTGGGTGGAGGGTTAGCGGGCAAAGGCCCATCCAGAACATATAGCTTCCGCTCTTGCTTGAGAACTATTCTCAAGTTGCGATACCAGTCAAGGTAATTCGTTCCATTTAGTTTATCCTTCTCAAGGATAGATCTAATAGAACCGGGATTACTTGTGTTTGCCATTTATCTACAACAGAAAATATATGCAAAGTTAAATTACATAAGAGAATTAAGCTCCCACTAAAATTATAAAACCCTTTAAAATTATTTAAGTGGGTAAAAGACCCAAAATCCATACTTAACCATAGCACTGCTTTGGCATGTCCCTATGATTAAATATAATTTCGGTAGACATCACCATGTCAATTACATCATTATGTAACTCTTTTGATTTATGAGATGCATGATATCATATATCATATTTAATTTGCATGTTACTCATCTCATCTTTGCCTAGGGCTCAAACACCATTTTGATTAACCCTTTGTTAAACCAATTACAACACAATGAGAATCACCATTTCTCATATTATCGCTTCGCTAAGGTCACATCATGCGTACCCGCTTTGGCGTGGCTACCATGATGCGAACATAGTACTTGACTAGTGTTATACGTAATTGGGTGGCAAATATAAACTTCATAAGTTTATTTTAGGGTTTATTAAATCCCGTGATTAAATTGTATCATATACAATACATGGCATTAATATTAATCTTCTTAGTTAACATTAATTATAGCATGGCATCCAATGTCATACATTCATCTAGCATGCATATTTCATACTAAGCATGGCATCACATGGCATCAAAATATAAAACATGCAATAGACTCGAAAAAAAAAAAATCGTGTTATGGTATGGTTTTATCTACATTGATTTTCATAGGCCAATATGAAAATCAACAGGTCATTTCCTAGGTGGTTGTAACCATCGTATGGTCACAGCACTCCCCCACCCCTTGGATCCGTCTTCACGTCTTTGTCCCTTGGCACCATCTCATGGATTTACATATCTTACAAAATTGTATCCTATACAATTTTCTAGTAAAATAAAATTTACAAACAATAAATTGCATCCTATACAATTTATCTAGAAAAATAAGATTACATAAATACAAACGACTCGCAGGCCGTATTTATAAAACCTTACATCCACCAAAACAAAAGGAACAAAAAAAACATCCATGGGGTCCAAAACCATACCACAACACCATGCATAAAATTATCACAATAATTTTACATCTACAAGATTTAGGGTTCATAAAGGGTAAAATACAATCCTATTGTATTTAGAGTAATTGATTTGAAAATCGTAAATGTGTAGAAACAATTTCCACACATAAACGAAAAACACCAAACCCAACTTCCAGCGATCCAACTCGCTGCTGAGTTGGACGGGGGTACGGGGGCGGTAGCCCCTGTTGCGAAGCAAGCGCCGCAGGCAAAAAAATTTTTCGCGCAAAAACCAGCCCCCTCTGAAAATTCCCAGGTGGCACGCCGTGCCAAGGTTGGCACGCCGTCGTGCCGCCATTCTGGTCGCAACACTGGAAACGGTTTCCAGTTGGCACGGCGTGCAAAGGCCCAGCACGTCGTGCCATATGCAAAATTTTCAGGTTGGCACGCCGTGCCAAATCGGCACGCCCGCGTGCCACCATTCTGAACTCAAGCATCCAGGAACGATTTCCTGTTGGCACGCCGTGCCAAAACCGGCACGCCGGCGTGCCAACATGCTGAATCCAAAATTTCACCCCTTTTCTGATTCAAAACAATTACAACCAAATCATTCACAATGATTCACATTAAAATCAAATTTTAAACATGTTATTCACAATAACATTGAACCCTAAATCAAGAACATACAACCCTAACATGCAATTTTGATCTAATCAAAATAACAAATCCAATTCAACCAATGCACAAGTGGCTCTGATACCACTGTTGGGGAATTAATCGCACAAACAAACATAAAACGCAGCGGATAAAGGATTAATCCCCACCAAGGACCCATGTGCATTGCATTGAATCGGAAGGAGGGTTAAAGAATTACCTTAATTCTTTGAAGTTTGAATCACTTAGGAACCAAAATTGCTTCCCTCTATGGTTGATCCACACGGAGCAATACGTTCACCGCGTGCTAGCGCCGGGATGGAAGAAACGGTTTCTTCGAATCGAGAGAAGAGAGCAGAAAAAAAAAAAAAAAATCAGATTTTTCTTTTGCTTGGAGAGACTGAATTTCGGCTGGCTATCTTTTCTGGTGGCCGGCCGAATTCTGCTATAGTATTAGTGTGGAGAGTTATTAGGTTTAGGTTAATTGTTTCCTTAAATAATTAACCTAAATAGTTAATTATAATTATAACCTAATACACCTATTAGTTATAATTATATATTAACCCACACAATTTAATATTAATTCTCAATTAACATTAAATCAAATCAATTCTCCATAATACATATATGTATATATAATATTATAATTAATTATATCTCCATATAATTTAATTATAATATGTAGCATACTTTATGCAATATTAATCACATTAATATTTATATATACATACATAAATATATATCACTATATATATTTATTCTCTTTCTCATTCATAAATTATTATCCAATAATAATTTATACCCGATAAGATGAACTTCATTTTGCTCTTGTGTGTGACCCCATAGGATCATATTAATTGGCAATAAGGAAATTACCATAATGTCCTTATAGGTCACAAGCGGACTCTAGCAAGCCATTACGACTACCCAATTAATATGATTGGAATGATCCAATACCTATTTATAGAATGTCATATTCCCTTTTGTCTCTTTGATATCAAGATTAATTATAAGACATGGTACACTTGTCAATCTTATATAATTAATCATATGCTTTCTCGATCTCAAAGTAAACTGTTCAGACAAAACAATTGATACTCTTATCAATTATTTGAGCACGGCCATGCATTTAACAGTCTTACTTATCGAGGGGCCCAGTGATATCGCTCTCTTGTTAGAGAGGGACAAAATCCCATATCTGTCACTCACATCCCTAAGCATGAGTCATATTGTACCCAACCACAGCCTTTATAACTACTCTGTTACAAGCAGCGTTTGACTGCGTTAAAGCACAACATGAATTCATCCCGGAATCCATGGTGACCTCAGGTCAAAGGAATCAGCTGATGACACTACTATAATCAAGATCAGTTGTGACACGTGACCATGAACTTGATCTTATAGTGGGTCTCCAGCAACATGTTCTCTAACACATTGCCCGTGAGTATAATCTGTATCTGTATACACTATATTCATCTTATGAATATCCATTATCACTCACACTAGTCTTAGTTTGTTATTATTCCCATAATAACAATCGACTAGGGAAAATTTAGAATTACACAATTAATTCATGGATACATTATCATAAATACTAACATACAAATATATATGATAAAATAAGTCTTTATTAATGACTTAAGAAGATTGTTTACATAATCCAACATTGGCTTAGGGCACAATCTCTAACAATTGAATCTTTAACAAAAGAACTCTTACCATTGATGAGTCCATGCATTGTATTTGAAGAAGCTAACTCTCTCCCATATAAAGAATCTGAGGATACTCTTGAGATACTTGATCCATAAATTGAAAACTCAGAAAATGTGCTGCAAAAAGAAGACATTTGCTCTAATAGTAAGGTTGGAAGCCATTAGAATGCTATGTGCTTTTGCTTTCTACAAAGACTTCAAACTCTATCAAATGAATGTGAAGAGTGCATTTTTAAATGGATATATTAATCAAGAAGTCTATGTGAAGCAACCTCCAGGATTTGAAGATTGTCACCATCTTGATTATGTCTATAAGCCTACTAAAGCTTTTTATGGACTAAAACAAGCACCAAGAGTATGGTATGAAAAGTTAAGTACATTCTTACTTGCTAAAGGTTTTACTCATTGAAAAGTTGACACAACATTTTTTATAAAGCATATAAAGAACCATATGTTACTTGTTCAAATATATGTTGATGATATTATATTTGGTTCTACTAACAATGAGTTGTGCAATGAATTCTAACAAGAAATGAATACTGAGTTTGAAATGTCTATGATGGGTGAATTGAATTTCTTTCTTGGACTATAGATAAAGCAAGGAAAGAAAGGAACATTCATTTGTCAATCAAAGTATACTAAGGAACTCATCAAGAAATATGGAATGGAGAATTCTAAACCAACAAAAACACCTATAAGTACATCAGTCTCACTAGATGAGGATAAGAAAGGTAAAAGTGTAGACACCTAAAAATATCGAGGTATGATTGGCTCTCTACTCTATTTAACCTCTAGTAGACCTGATATACAATTCAGTGTATGTTTATGTGTAAGGTTTCAGACAAATCCATAAGGAATCTCATTTAAAGGCTGTAAACAGAATTCTTAAGTATCTAAATGTTACTCAAGAAAGCGGGATTTTGGTATCCAAAATGTCAAAGTTTTGATCTTATAGGTTACAATGATGCTAATCATGCTAAATGCATAATAGAAAGGAAAAGTACTTCAGGCAGTTGTTAAATTTTAGGAGAAGAATTAGTTTCATGGTCTAGCAAAAAGCAATCAGCTGTAGCAATTTCAGCAATAGAAGCTGAATATATATTTGCAAGCAGTTGTGTAGCACAAATATTATGGATGAAGCAACATCTTGAAGATTGTGGCATAAAGTATGTTCATATTTATACCTATAAAGTATGATAATACTAGTGCTATAAATTTTACAAAGAATCTTATTCAGCATTCAAAAACAAAGCACACAGATATCAAACATCATTTTATCAGAGATCATACACAAAAAAGTGACATCTACTTGGAATTTGTTCCTATAGAAGATCAAATAGCAAATATGTGAAAATAAATTTAGTGAGTTAAGAATGAAATTTGGAATGTCTAATCCAATTAGTGAAAAATAAAGGTAATATTTAACGAATAATTAATTCATTTTTGAATTAATATTTTCATGAATAATGACTTTATTCCTAAATTAGATTAAGTATTATGATTAATTCTTTTTCATAATTCTAGATTATGTAAAATCGAATAAGGTTTTACTATTGGATCGAATTATGAATTAAAAGATTGAATCATAAGCTTAATACAAATATTCATGAAAATAATTAAATAGTTCTATCAATTAAGGTATTATGAATTGATTGTCATAATTTAGGCTATTTTGTCTAAAAGCATACAAAATACACATTAGCATAAAATAAAAATACATTAAAGTGACAAAATCAAATTAGTATGCATAATAAACTAACAGGGCTAAAGTGATTTCATAAACCCAAAACCCAAAACCCATACATGCATAAAATAAACAAAAAGAAGTGAAAAGAGAGAACTCACATGTCTTCTTTAGTTGCTCGTGTGACTGATAAAAAATGTAGGAGTATTGAAAGAAACAACGCAATCCACAGTGTTGGGATTCTCTCGGTGCAAAACAAAACTTTAAAATCGCAGCAGAAGCGATTTTGTTTCACACTCAAATCTGATATAGGAACGAATCATTAAGATTATGAAAAGAACAAAGAAATACAAGAATGGAGTTTCAATTCCATACCTATGCCATCCTCACATAATCAAATTGAATAAATAGAACTTGCTTTTTCACAAAGTTCCTCCACCCTCACACACACCGATGCCTTTTGAACAGAATGGTGTGCTAGCATGGGACAAAACGAAAGCTCTCCCTTTTCACCCCTCTTGGCTGAATTCTACACTCACATGTGGTGCCCAAAATTCTCCTCACTTAAGATTAGGGTTAGGGTTGAGAAAATGGGCCTTATATACTCCTTGCATATAAGTGGGCCAAACTAAATTAGGGCTTATACTTTAATTTATTTAATTAGCTTTAATTTATATTAATTTGATTTCATTACAAACATATAATAAAATCATAATTAACTAATTATATCCTAATCAATTAAATTAAATAAATCCCAATTTAATTAGTCCACGTCTTAAAATTAAAATATTCCATATTTAAATCTTAAGACAATTTTCCATCTATTTAAATTACTCTAAGTAATTATTTAAATAAAATGAATTTTTCCATAAGTAAATTATATTATTTTGACTTTACCAAAAGTCGATAAATATAATTTACATAAAGCTCTACCTAATATATAACCAATATATATTAAGTCTGTGACAATTCCTTTCAGACATCTTTGTGTGTGATCCTATCGGTTCGTTTCATATTGGTAGTGGACCCAAAACTTTAAGGCCCACAAACTGTTAGTGAGTTCTAGCAAACTATAACAGCTACCTAAATAAGACAAAGACATTAATCTCATGCGAGGTATGAACCCTGTAGTAACTTATACATCCCTTGCCAACGATACCGGTGTCCTACACGAGTCATGGCAATGTCACCCTTTATAGCTGCATGGACATTCCTTGATTCCGAGTAGACTGAAGTTCACAAATCAGTAACCTTACTTACTTGGGTGTGGACGCATCAGTCCTACTCATCAAGTGGCTAGTGATATCTTTTTTGAGTTAACAGAGTGGCAGATCCCTTCACATCTCAACTAGTCCTGTTGGGATTCGTCATCGGAAAAATAGCATGGTGCTGCAGAAATTACACCGTTAAAATTTCCTAGAATCCACTTATCGTGTCCGATTACCATTGATTGGAACAAAAACAATTTGGATAAAGAGATATTAAACTCACCAAATCTGTCTCTTCTAGAGACTGCTGCAGAATCGAATCCTGAAACTGCAATCTCCAAAGTCCGATGCACGACCAATTATCGAGCGGGAATTGGTGCTAACAGAAGAAGCAGAGAAATAGAAAATTGCAGCTATAAAATTCTCTAAGGGGGCTGAAATTTACAGCTCAAAAACTAGGGTTAGGACTGATTTTTATTCTTAAATATGCCTTTATATAGACTTCTTGTCTAATTGGGTTTTGACTAGGTTAATCAAACCTAAGCCCACTAGAATTATAATTACATAAATAAACTTTATATTAAAAGTTTATACTATATAATTTAATTTCATTAGGCTGAATTTAATTATCCCTAAATTAAAACTAAACCACACTTAAGAAAATACAGTACATGTATTTTAATTTTCCTACTTAGGAAAATAATTTAATTAATTGTTTGCGTTGTGTAATTCAATTAATTGATAAATTAATTAATTACATGATGTAAACTTATTAATTAAATAAAATCAATCCAATATTAACTAATTACCTTGACACCAAATGTCAACTAATTAATTAACTTAGTCCTTCCAATGTACATTACATGTACAATTTCTATAAGTTTTGGCTCAGTTGATCTATGTGCACGATCCTATAGGTCTGTCTTTATGTTGGTAGTAGGTACAAGACCCACAGATTGTAAGTGGGTTCTAGCAAACCGTTACAGGCCCCAATTAAGATAGAGATGTAACAGTCTTTAGAAGACACTCACCCGGTAGTAATCTCATAGTGTCCTTTGCCAAAAGATATCGATATGAATAAACAAAAGGCATGGTGTTCGTCATCCTCTTTTACTGTTTATTATATTTCTTGATCTTGAGTTAAACAAATAAGCAACCAACTTATTTGGGTATGGCCATACACTTATCAGTCCCACTCATCAAGTGGCCAGTGATATCATCTCGGTTATCCAAGTGGCAATTCCATCAATTCATTATCAGTATCAACATGTTCACCTGTCATACCCATATTTAGTATCCTTTTACAAACCTGTTAGGCATATGTCAAAGTGAATCAGATTCCATATTAATACTATATGAAATCTGGTTTGAGGACAAAAGGGACCTACTCAAGAAAGACCTATGACGCGACAACCATATGGCTTTCTTATGCAAATTGATCCAATCCCATGTCAATGATATGTACCTATATTCATAACTAACTATACGAGTACTATGGTTGGTTAAGAACTACCATACAGTCATCAAATATACAAGTCCGTGGTTCTATTCGTTCCCACGATTAGAACATACCTGTGATTGGTTTTATGATTATCAATCAATGGATACTCCATTTATATTATAGCGCAAGATATAAATGAAATAGATTATTGCCTTTATTAATGTGACATAAATGATGTATACATACATAGAGTCTTAATGTACAATACAAAATAAAAGAGCCCAATGCCCTAAGAACTAGGGCACACCAACAAGTCCTACAATGGTCACTGACACACCCAATTGTACCCATACTTGGCACCTTGTTATAGGCCTGTTAGGTATATTTCAAAGCATGCAAGCTCATATCTAGGCCTATAGGAATATCGGGTCTAAAGATCCAATACAAGTACTACTTGAGAACCACCTATGACATAGGAACCATGTGGTGTTCTCAAAGTGTATCGATTTGGTACCCTGTAACCTAACATGTACCCATATTCTTGATTGACTTTCCATGTCCAATGGTTTGTAAAACACCACCATAAAATCAAGACACATGCTAGTCTTTAGTTAAAATCATTCCCATGACTTTAACAGACTAGGGATAACTAGTGTTCTTTCCCTACTCAAGGTGTTACTGCCCAAAGAACCTTATCGACATACTTGAGTAAAACACCAGTTAATGGATTCAATATTAATATTAAGTACACAAGAAATTAACAAAATAGATTATCCCTTTTTTTACTTGTAAAAAAATATTTGATTACATTATATATGGACTAGGACATACTGTTGGATATGCCCTAGTCCCGAGCCATTAGACCTTGTATTTGTATTGTACATTTATTGGATTCATGTATTATAGATATTTTATGTCATTAATAAAGGCATTAATTCATTTATTATATATCTTGTGCTGTATTCTAAATGAAGTATCTAATGGATATATCCATATCCATGTTAACAAGTGTCATGCACTTGGCAGTAAGACCATGGATAGGGAAAACGATATGACCATAAAAAGATCCATAGTCTGTTCCAATCATGGGAATGAATGGAAATAGAGACTATCATTAACCTAGTTGTATGGTGGTGTCTTACTGGCCATTCGACATGGGATGTTAACCAAGTTAATAGGTACATGCAAAAAGGGCATGATACTGGATAGATCCACTAAACGAGAAATCCACATGGTAATGTATCACTAGTGATTCTCGTGTAGTACTTGTATGAATCCTTTGACCTGACCATATGATGGTGCTGCATGTGAAGTCGCATACTTTGGGGTACGCCTAAAGGGCCTGTAAAAGGGTGCCAAGTATGGGTACTTTCGGGTATGTCACCAAACATGGCAGTACTATGGATATGCAGAAGGGATATGTCACTCAGTAGTCCACTGAGAAGATATCACTAGCTTCTTGATGATGTGACTAACAAGAGTGTGGCCACATGCAAACAAGTTGGAACTTGTTTGTTAGCTTCAGTACATTCGGGATCAAGTAAATGTCCGGACACAAAAGAGGGTGATTAATCCATTCCTCTGTGTTGGACACCGATATCAATGACATGTGATATACAAGTTTAAACTATAGGGTTATGATTTCAGTTGGACTGCCATCTCCATCTTAATTAGGGGCTGTAGTGGCTTGCCAGAGCCCGCATGCAGTCTGTGGGCCATAGGCCCACTACCAACATAAAGATGGGCCTATAGATCATACACATTGAATGTCTGAACACGGACTTAAGGGATCACCTGTATACTTGGAGTATACGCACAGGAGAGAGAGGATTATATTAATTTATTATGACGATCAATTGGATTGATCAAAATAATAAAATTAATATTTACATTGACCTTCTCATAATTAATTCCATGAATTAATCTATGAGATTATTTCCTAGGTGGAAATGTTTCACATGTATAGGTTTACGTGTATCTTAATTTTACGAATGTCAAAATTAATTCCATGGTGAAATCAATTGATCAAATTAATTTTAATTTAAATGTATAGAACATATTATATGGTATAATATGTGAGAATGCATGTTAAATAAAATTAAGTTTGATAATTAATTGGACCAAAAGAATTAATAATGAACTGGGCTTAAAAAGGAGAAAAACCCGCGTGGAATTAAGAGGGATTGGGCTGAAATTTTTGTTTTAACCTAGAATATTCGACCATAGCAAAGAGAACTCTAGCTGAAAATTTTAGCCCCTCCTCTCATACTCTCATTCGATTCCATCGCTAGCATGGGTTGTGTTCAATAACGGTTCGTGTACATGAACGCAGAGGGAATCAAAATTTGATTTCTACAGCCATCTCTAGAAGAGATATTCCTGGGGAAGAGGGAAGAGTTGATTCTCTTCTTGTTTAATTTTAAGTTTTAGAATTTCCATTTCAATTGCTCCTGGGCACAGATTTGAGGAAATCGCCACGTTCTTCCGCTTTTATCAGGTGATTTCCACTTTTCACATTCTTGGTATTATATGTGGATGATATCCTTCTTATTGGAAACGACATACCAACACTGCAAGGGGTAAAGCAGTGGTTGTGTAAGTGCTTCACAATGAAGGACTTAGGCGAAGTTGAGACGATCCTAAGGATCCGGATCTATAGGGATAGACCCAATCGGCTTATGGGCCTAAGTCAGGCCATGTACATAGACAAAGTTCTGAAAAGATTCAGCATGGATCGGGCCAAGAAAGGTTTCTTGCCGATGAGCCATGGGCTGAAACTTAGTAAGAAGCACTGTCCTAAGACAAGGGAGGATAGGGAGAAGATGAAGTTGTTCCCATACACCTCAGCTATAGGATCAATCATGTACTCCATGCTATGTACGAGACCTGATGTCGCTTTTGTTGGGATTTTTCACCGGAAATCACCCGATAAAAGCGGAAGAACGCGATAATTTCCTCAAATCCAGTCCTAGGAGCAATTGAAATGGAAATTGTAAAACATAAAATTTAGATAGAAAGAGTTCACATTCTTACCCAGAATATCTCTTTCTAGAGATGGATGAAGACTGCAGGAATCAAAAGAGATTCCCTCCACTCTCACGTACACGAACGCCTATCGAGTCCAACCCGTGCTAGCGGCAGATCAAGAGAAGAGAGAAGAATCCATGCCATGGCCGAAAATTTCAGCCCCATAAAACCATAATGGCCGAAATTTTCAATTAAGGAAAATTCCACACTTAGCTTTTAAATCATGGCCTATATTTATTAGGTGATTTACTTTGTTTCTATAAATGGAATTAATACCATAATTCCATAAATCCTAATTAATTAATAAGGTTTAATTCCTAATCAATTCTAATTTAATTTCTATGCATGTATTTATATAATACCATATTATATAAGATACATGTCATTTAAATTAAATAGATTTGCCATTTGGAATTAACCCAATAAATTAATTTATGATTTGACTAGAAACAAATACATATAAACCAATATATGTATTAAATTTCCACCAGGAAATTTATTCACGAGTTAATTTATTTAAATCAACTTTGTCCAACCCAATAAATATAAATATATGTCAATTTAATTATATTGACCAATCCAATTGATCTTTAATTTAATTGATTAATATTAATCTCTTCAATTAGTATACTCCAAGTATACAGGTGATCCGACTAGTTCGAACTCAGACATTCTACGTGTACGATCCTGTGGGCCCGTCTTTATGTTGGCAGTGGGCCTATGGCCCACAGACTGCAGGCGGGCTCTAGCAAGCCACTGCAGCCCCCAATTAAGACGGAGATAGCAGTCCGACTGTAATCGTAACCTGGTAGTTTAAACTTGTATATCCCATGTCATCGATATCGGTTTCCAACACAGAGGCATGGATTGATCACCCTCTTTTGTGTCCGGACATTAACTTGATCCCAAATGTACTGAAGCTCACAAACAAGTTCCAACTTGTTTGGGTGTGGCCACACTCTTATCAGTCACACTCATCAAGAGGCCGGTGATATCTTCTCAGTGGACTACTGAGTGTCAAATCCCTTCTGCATATCCATAGCATTGTCATGCTAAGTGACATACCCAAAAGCACCCATACTTGGCACCCTATTACAGGCAATTTAGGCGTACCCCTAAGTATGCGACCTCACATGCAACACTATCATATGGTCAGGTCAAAGGATCCATACAAGTACTACATGAGAATCACTTGTGATACTATACCATGTGGATTTCTCGTTTAGTGGATCTATCCAGTACCATGCCCCCTATGCATGTACCCATTAACTTGGTTGACATCCCATGTCTAATGACCGGTAAGACACCGCCATACAACCAGGTTAATGATAGTCTCCTGTTCCATTCATTCCCATGACTGGAACAGACTACAGATCTATTTATGGTCATATCGTTTACCCTATCCATGGTCTTACTGCCAAGTGCATGACACTGGTCATTATGGATATGGATATGTCCATCGGATACTTCATTTAATATATTGCACAAGATAAATATAATAAATGAATTAATGCCTTTATTAATAACACAAATAAGTATAATACATGAATCCAATTAATGTATGATACAAATGCAAGGACCAATGCCTCGGGACTAGGGCATTTCCAACAGCTTTTGCACTAAGTATGATGAGTCGATACCAGCAGGATCTTAAGGAGGATCACTGGAAGGCTGTAAGTATGATGAGTCGATACCAGCAAGATCCCAGGGAGGATCATTGGAAGGCTGTCAAAGCAATCCTCAAGTACCTTAATCGGACTAAGGATAGCTTTTTGGTGTATGGAGGTCAGGAAGAGCTATCGATTACTGGGTACACTAATGCAAGCTTCCAGACTGACCAGGATGAGTACCAATTATAGTCTGGGTATGTGTTTTTGCTAAATGATGGTGCTGTAAGCTAGAGGAGCTCAAAGCAACAGACCATCGTGGACTCTACAACAGAAGCTGAGTAAATTGCAGTGTGTGATGTTGCTAAGGAAGCTGTATGGATAAGGAAGTTTATCACTGAGTTGGGAGTAGTACCTACTATCTAGGACCCAGTTGATATCTTCTATGACAACAATGGGGCTGTTGCAAAAGCCAAGGAGCCTCGGTCACACAAGAACACAAAGCACGTGCTCAGGAAGTTTCACCTCATAAGAGAAATTGCCGAGAGAGGTGACATTTCATTGCATAGAGTGGACACCAAGGACAATGTTGTAGATCCTTTTACCAAGGTACTGGCTCAGCCCAAGCACGAGGGTCATACTAGATCTATAGGTATTAGGCCCATGCCTAGTTAGAACTAGTGCAAGTGGGAGATTGTTGGATATGCCCTAGACCCGAGGCATTGGACCCTATATTTGTATTGTACATTTATTGGACTCATGTATTATACATATTCTATGTCATTAATAAAGGCATTAATTCATTTATTATATATCTTGTGCTGTATCCTAAATGAAGTATCCAATGGACATATCTATATCCATGTTAACAAGTGTCATGCACTTGGCAGTAAGACCATGGATAGGGAAAACGATATGACCATAAAGAGATCCGTAGTCTGTTCCAGTCATGGGAATGAATGGAACTAGAGACTATCATTAACCTGGTTGTATGGCTGTGTCTTACTGGCCATTAGACATGGGATGTCAACCAAGTTAGTGGGTACATGCAAAAAGGGCATGGTACTGGATAGATCCACTAAATGAGAAATCCACATCGTAATGTATCACAAGTGATTCTCATGTAGTACTTGTATGAATCCTTTGACCTGACCATATGATGGTGCTACATGCGAAGTCGCATACTTTGGGGTTTGCCTAAAGGGCCTGTAAAAGGGTGCTAAGTATGGGTACTTTTGGATATGTCACGAAACATGGTAGTACTATGAATATGTAGAAGGGATATGTCACTTAGTAGTCCACTAAGAAGATATCATCGGCCTCTTGATGAATGTGACTGACAAGAGTGTGGCCATACCCAAACAAGTTGGAACTTGTTTGTGAGCTTTAGTACATTTAGGATCAAGTAAATGTCCGGACACAAAAGAGGGTGATTAATCCATGCCTCTGTGTTGGACACCGATATCAATGACATGGGATATACAAGTTTAAACTATAGGGTTATGATTTCAGTTGGACAGCCATCTCCATCTTAATTAGGGGCTACAATGGCTTGCTAGAGCCCGCCTACAATCTGTGGGCCATAGGCCCACTGCCAACATAAAGATGGGCCCACAGGATTGTACACATTGAACATCTGAACACGGACTTAAGGGATCACCTGTATACTTGGAGTATATGCAGAGGAGAGAGATGATTATGTTAATTTATAATGACGATTAGTTGGATTGATCAAAATAATAAAATTAATATTTGCATTGACCTTCTCATAATTAATTCCATGAATTCATCTATGAGATTATTTCCTAGGTGGAAATGTTTCACATGTATAGGTTTACATGTATCTTAATTTTATGAATGTCAAAATTAATTCCATGGTGAAATCAATTGATCAAATTAATTTTAATTTAAATGTATGAAACCTATTATATGGTATAATATGTTAGAATAAATGCTAAATAAAATTAAGTTTGATAATTAATTGGACCAAAAGAATTAATATTGAACTAGGCTTAAAAAGGAGAAAAGACCGCATGGAATTAAGAGGGATTGGGTCGAAATTTTTTGTCAAAAATTTCAGCCATCTAGGTCATGTTTTAACCTAAAATATTCGGCAATAGCAAATAGAATTCCAACCAAAAATTTCAGGCCCTCCTCTCACACTCTCATTCGATTTCATCGCTAGCATGGGTCTCGTTCGATAGCCGTTCGTGTACGTGAACGCGGAAGGAATCACAATTTGATTTTTGCAGCCATCTCTAGAAGATATATTCCTAGTGAGAATTGATTCTCTTCTTGTTTAATTTTAAGTTTTACAATTTCCATTTCAATTGCTCCTGGGCATGGATTTGAGGAAATCACAGCGTTCTTCCGCTTTTATCGGGTGATTTTCGGTGAAAAATCCCAACACATACACCAACACATAGCACACAAAGGAAAGGCACTAGTTATGATCATCTACTTCAAAGCATGTCTGAAAGAATCAAAAGATATGAAAAGATGGTTTTTATAAACTAAATCTTCACAAAACTTTCTGCAACCCGTACTTCGACCCTTACCCTTCTCACAATCCCTCTGTCAAATCCTTTCCTAAAGATCAATCTCTTAAGTAAAAACAATGATAAAAAGGTGTACTACTAATGCAACTTAGAAGTTGCAAGTGTACCTTCCAAGAGCAGCAAAAGGAGAAATGAAGAGGAAGTGAGATGATTCAACAAGTTTTGAAAATCAATCTCAATTGAAGAAGAGGAAATAAACTCTCTTAATGAAGTTTATGGAAGGAAGAAGGAGTGCAAGGAAGTCTCCACCATCTCATGAAGCCACTGCCTCTGCTTCATCACCGTCTAGAAGCTCAAAAACCAGTGAAGGTAAAATTGTTTACTTTGATGGGTTTACTAAAGAAAAAGTGAGATGTAGGAGAATAGATTAGGAATATCTGGGCAAAGTAGAAAGGTCATTCCTATGGATTTTTAAGGAACAGGGATAGGAGGAATTCATGGGCATTAACAAACCAATTATGAACCATTAGTTAATGAATTCTATGGAACCCTAACTTGCATAGGTCCTATGAGCTATGAAGTTACTTTAAGAGGAAGGAAATACCTTATTAATGAAGACACCTTCAGTAAAGTCTTCAATCCACCTTTAGGTGGTGTTAGAATTAAGAGATCACCTATACCCAGTCATTTAGGAGATTACAATTCCGTTGCCTTTGCATATCAGATGTTCAATATCCTTTGGACCATTCTGTACCTTGTTCTGAACTTGACTCAGGTTATTTAGATGACCAACTTGAAATTTTGCAACTGTTGAATTCTGCCTACTTTCAACCTCAAAAAGCCAGTTTGGCAACAATGAATGGCTTTGATCTTTGCTTCACATGGCATATGGTCAATAGAGTAAGAATTAACCTGCACTTTGCCTTGATCAACCAACTTGCACATATCAAAAGCGACTCTGCTCTTCCATACAGTATGATCCTCACTAGATATTTTAACTTCTTTAAAATATTTAAAGATGAAATCCAACCCTCCTTTATCTGCCATCGATCCATCATCAATGAATCCAACATCATTAGAATGTTGAAAGCATATGCTCATAAAACACAACTGCCAACCAAGCCTTGCCTTACAGAGTCTAAGCTAACTTTTGATAGTGATAGTTTAGATGAGAATGATAAGGAGGTTCAATTTGCTACTGTGAAAAGAAGTGAAGATGTGTTGAGAATAACAAATGAAGAAAGAGAAAATGTGTCCTCTAAGCTAAGAAGACAAAGGAAATAGAACATGAATTTTGAATCCCAGGCTGCACTTACATTATCATCTCAGATAGAGCAAGAAGATAATGCATTCAGGCCTCAATCTAACACAACAACATCACAAAATGAGAGTGAGCTTTATGACTATCTCATTGCTTTATATAATGATGTGGATTTTGGATTAAGTCATCAAGAGGAGACAACTCTTGCTTCTATTTTGATTCAGAACCAAATACAACCTGTAATGATTCTCAACTAGAGCCTGTGAATCCTTCCATGTCCTGCTACATTACATTCCACATCCATGATCTCTATAAAGAGCTAGTTCAAACACCACCTATGTGTCAACCCTCATCTTTCATAATGACAAATACCTTTTCTGATCCTGATCACGTCCCATCTCTCGTTCTCAGTATTATTCCACCTTCACCCTTATTAGTACTTTCTAGATCAAACCAATACTCTTCAATCACTATTTCACCACCTACTGCAACATACTCTTCAAATCCTCCACCACCACTGGATTACTACAGAGATCACTGCTTATACTATAGAGACTTGTTGCATGGTTATTTCAGAGGTATTGAGTGCCTCTAAGGCACTTATAGGCTTTAAGGCCTACACTGAGGTACCAACTGCCTTGAGAGATTTGCAACTATAATTGCTAATAATCCAAGACAAAGTGCACAATCTGACTGCTGATATGGAAATGGAGCTGGCACGGATAATTGGAACTCTTAGTCATCGTTTTAAATAGATAGAAGTTATGAAAGGCATGATCTCCAGCATTCTCAAGTCTGGCACATCCTCCTCCTCACCAAATTAATCACGTTTGCTGAAACTGTAAGGATTTTCATCGGGAAAAATGGTACGTAGCAGAAAATACGGATTAAAATTTTTCCCTCAAATTCCATAATTCCAGGAACCATGATTTTGAAAGAACCCAAGAACAGGAAGAAAATAAATTTTCTCACCTTACTCATCTCTGTTAAAGACTGCTAAAGATTGTAGAACCGAAGAATGGCAATTCTACATAGTCAGGTAAATAAATAGCTATCGAATCAGACTCGTGCTAACGAACGGAGATGAACGGAACTTGGAAATTATACCATAAGAATTCGGCTACACCTCCTCTAGTGTTGGCCGAAAATCTTAGGTAGTAATTAGGTTAGAGAAAATTAATTTTAAGATGCCTTTTATACCTAGTATAAAATTAGGTTTTCAAATTAACTTTAGGTTAAATTTTAATTCAATTAACTAATTCAATTTATGTAATTGGAATTAAATTAAACCATATAATAAAATTCCAATTGATTCAATTAAATCCAATTGATTTAATTTAACCCAACCATAAATAAATACAACCAGTGTATTAAATTTTCCACCAAGAAAAATATATTTAATTAATTATTTACATACTATAATTAATTAATCAAATACAATTAATTTTTTTTAATTAATTGAATTAATTTTGACAAAACCTATTATCAATAATTCAATTAACCAAGTTTTCATTCTAATTACACCCAAAGTGCACATTTCTGATATGTACAAGTTTAGCTGTTCTATCTGTACAATCCTGTGGGTTCATATTTATGTTGGCTGTGGGCCCAAGGCCCATAGATTGTAAGTGGGATCTAGCAAACCATTACAACCCCCAATTAAGATGGAGACTAGCAGTCTAATGTGAAATACAACCTGGTAGTATTCTTGTACATCCCTTGCCAACTGACATCGATGTATAAGCAAAAGGCATGGTTTCAGTGAACCTTTCTATGCTTATTCATTCATTGATTCTGAGTAGACTGATGATCGTGAATAAGCATCCCAACTTATTCGGGTATGGCCATACACTTATCAGTCCCTCTCATCAAGTGGCCTGTGATGTCATCTTAAAGGATGCTGAGTGGCAATTCCATTATCTCATTATCAACATCAACATGTTCGCTGGCCCATCCAACATACCCATACTTGGCACCTTGTTACGGGCCTCTTAGGCATATATCGAAGTGTATGAGATCCCATGTCATGTTATAGTGAAATCAAGTCTAAGGATAATATCAAGAACTGCCTGAGAAACACCTATGACGAACAGACCATGTGGTCTTCTCGAGGCGGATCAGTCCAGTACCATATAACCTAACATGTAACCATATACGTGACTGACATTCCATGTTCAACGGTCAATGAGACACTGCCATCTAGTCAAGGATATGTTGGTCTTTAGCTTTATTCATTCCTATGATTAGAACAAACCCATGACAACTTTATAATTACAGCTTTAAGAGTACTCAAGGTCTCATCAGCTAATGACCTATATTAGTTAACATGAGTATGGCTATAATCAATGGATACTCTATTTATTAAATTACACAAAAAAAAAATAGATTAAATGCTTTTATATAAAACACAATGTATAATACAAATGTTTGCATACAATGTATAATACAATCAAGAACCAACGCCTTTGGACTAGGGCACACCAATAATCTCCCACTTGAGCTAGTGACAACTAGGTATTGCCCTAATCCCTATAGATCTAGTATGACCCTCATGTTATGTATGTGCTAGCATGTTGTTCAACGGATCAGCGACATTATTCCTGGTGTCAACTCTTTGTAATGAAACGTCACCTCTATCCACGATCTCTCGAATGAGGTGAAACTTCATGAGCACATGTTTGGATCTCTTATGTGACCAGGGCTCCTTAGCTTGTGCAATAGCCCTATTGTTGTCATAAAAGGCATCCACTCGGTCTAGGATAGATGGAACTACTCCTAACTCAGTGATGAACTTCCTCATGCAAATAGCTTCCTTTATAGCTTCACATGCAGCAATGTACTCAGCTTCCATTATAAAATCGACAATGGTTGGCTTCTTGGAACTCTTCCAACTAATGGCACTACCATTTAGC
The DNA here is from genome assembly GCA_039660915.1 of Euphorbia tirucalli. NCBI lineage: Eukaryota > Viridiplantae > Streptophyta > Magnoliopsida > Malpighiales > Euphorbiaceae > Euphorbia > Euphorbia tirucalli. The sequence continues at coordinate 52,559,754 of CM077639.1, read as the reverse complement.
AAGAAGACATATCCAGATTGTGAATGGTTTTCATCTACATTGGTCTCAAAGCTTACATCAGTGTACCCTGTCACTGATAACTCTTCTTGACCTCCATACACTAAGAAGCTATCCTTAGTCCGGTTAAGGTACTTACGGATTGCCTGGAAAGCTATCCGGTGATCCTCTCCTGGATCTGACAGATATCAACTCGTCATACTCAGTGCAAATGCAACATCAAGTCTTGTACATAACATGGAGTACATGATTGATCCTATAGCCGAAGCATATGGGATCAACTACATCTTCTCCTGGTCCTCCTTTGTCTTAAGACCAAGTTTCTTACTCAGTTTTAGGCTATGGCGCATAGGCAAGAAAAATTTCTTAGCCTTATCCATGCTAAACCTTTTCAGAACCTTGTCTATGTACGAGGCCGGACATTGACCTATAATCCGATTGGATCTATCCCTATAGATCCTAATCCCTAAGATCATCTCAGTTTCACCTAAGTCCTTTATTGCAAAACACTTACTCAATCACTACTTTACCCCTTGTAGTGTTGGTATGTCACTTCCAATGAGGAGGATGTCATCCACGTATAGGACAAGGAAGGTAACAACACTGCCACACTCTCATTAACCATCTTATACACACAGGGCTCATCTTGATTCTCTATAAAGCCATACTCCTTTATAGCTTAATTAAATCTAAGATTCCAACTCTGGGATGCTTGCTTCAATCCATACATGGATCTTTAAAGCTTGCATACCCGGTCAGGATACTTTGGATTGATGAAACCCTCAGATTGTGTCATGTAAACATCCTCAAGTAGCTTTCCATTAAGGAAAGCAGTCTCAACATCCATCTGCCATATCTCATAGTCATGCCATGCAGCTATGGATTGTAGTATCCTAATGGATTTGATCATAATTGGTGAGAAAGTTTCATCATAGTCTATTCCATGGACTTGTCTGAAACCCTTCGCCACCAATTGCCCCTTGAAGGTATTGTTGGCTTTCAAATTGAAACACCACTTGCAACCGATTACCTTAGCACCCAAAGGTGGATCAACCAAGCTCCAAATTTAGTTATTGTACATCGATTGCATCTCAACTCTATAGGCTTTCAATAGCCCCCTGGTAGGTCTTTAGTTCTTCTTGGTCAAAGACCAGAAAATAACCATCATCAGTCATGAGAAATCCATATCTCTCGGGTTGATGACATATCCTACTAGCCCTTCTAAGATCCTATGTGATCGGTTTCGAATCCTTAATTGCTTGAGGTTTTAATTTGATCCCCGAGTTATCCTTTATAGGTGCTTGTGGATCTTGAAATTTACTTAGCTTAATGTTACTCCCACTATCTTTCTTGGTAAGGAACTCCTTTTCAAGAAAGACACTCCTTTTCAAGAAAGACACCCTTTCATGCTATGGACACCTTGTTCTCAACAGGGTTGTAAAAGTAGTAACCCCTAGTTTCCTTAGGGTAACTAGGGGTGCACACAATCGGTTAACCGTTTGAATAGTTTTTTTAATTTACTAACCATACACTGTCTATTAAATTTGGTTAACCATTAATTTCAGTCAGTTAACCATTTCTTTACGGTTAACCATTTACGAAATAGACATTATATGTTGCTAAATTTATAATATTTAAAATCTCAAATAAATAGAGCGTAAATATCAAATGTCAAATAAAAATATAAAATTACAAACCATAGTCTTAATTATTAACTAAAATAACATTTTAACCATAAACTCCAATAATTAAAACATTAATAAAAAAAAGTTTCCAAACATAGAAATTGTTGTACAAGATCAAACATCAATTAATGAAATTGTTTTTCATTGTTCGTTTTTTAATGAGTGTGAAATTAATAATTGAGAAGAGATGGGATTGGAAGGGAGTGACCGAGACTACTTGTATTGTATAGTGAGGAAGTATAATAACATCACAGGCCTAAATGTTTCACTTATTATTCATATTACCTATATATATAATTACATAATATTTTAAGTAAAATATTTGTAAATGATCAGTTAACCATGAGTCCACATGGACTTTCGATGTGAAGACCTAAACCATAACTGTAACTGTTAATTTCTAAAAATAAAACCATACACTAGTCTATCGATTTCAGTTAGCCATATTTTTAGCTTGGTTTCGGTTTGGTTTCACAGCTTTTCGGTTTTTTTTGCACCCCTAAGGGTAACCCATAAATAGGAACTTTTTGGTTTTGGAGTCTAGTTTGCCACTTGTCAATTTCTTGACATGTGCATCACAACCCTAAATCCTCATGAAAGAGACATTGGGCTCCCTGCCCATCCATATTTCATATGGCGTCTTTTCTATGGCCTTACTCTTTGTACGGTTAAGTGTGAAAGCAATCATCTCTAAGGCATATCCCTAAACGAACTGAAAGAGTAGCTTGACTCAACATTGAGCAGACCATGTCCAACAGGGTCCTATTCCTCCTTTCTAACACTCCATTCCATTAGGGTGTTCCAGGAGGAGTGAGTTGTGAGATGATCCCACACTCTCTCAAGAATGATTCAAACTCTAGGCTTATATATTCGCCACCTCGGTCAGATTGAAGTGCTTTTATAGTCTTGCCCAGGTGGTTCTCCACTTCGTTCTTGTACTCCTTAAACCTATCAAAGGTTTCAGACTTGTTCTTCATCAGATAGACATAGCGAAATCTGCTGAAGTCATCTATGAAAGTAAAAAAGTAGTGAAAACCATTTCTAACACTTATGCTCATGGGCCCATACACGTCCAAGTGTATTAGGTCCAATAGGACTGTGGCCCTTTTAGCTTGCTTGTTGAAAGGTGCCTTTATCATTTTGCCCCTTAAATAGGATTCGGATGTATCATATGACTCCAAGTCAAATGACCCTAGCACTCCAGCCTTGTGGAGCCTAGCTATGCACTTCTCATTTATGTGGCCTCAATGACAGTGATAGATATAAGTAGGATTAAGCTTATTCGAGTTAATCCTCTTAATGTTAATGTTATAGACTTGGTTGGATTGATTTAAGTCAAGGATATACAAACCATCATTTAATAAAGCATTTCCATACAAAACATCAGCTTTGAAAATTTCAATTTTACCAAATCCAATGTTAAAATTAAAACCATCAATATTCAAGACAAACATTGAAATAATATTCCTGCACATGCCAGGTACAATATAACAATTCTTTAAATTCAAAATCAATCCGATGGGCATCTCCAGGTAGAAATCTCCAATCTCGATGGCAATAATCTTAGCCCCATTCCCGACTCGAAGATCTACCTCTCCGGATCCCAGCAACCTCCTATTTCTTAGTCCCTGCACATTGCAACAAATGTGACAACATGTAGAAACAGTGAGGTTAATATCTATAAGATAGATACCTGAAGAACTAGTCCTATTCTTCACATGCTTTCCCATGAGCCTTGGACATGTTAGCTTCCAGTGTCCCTTTTGCTTGCGCTCGAAGCATACATTCTCGGGATTGGCCTTGGGCTAGGACCCTTGCTTAGCCTTCTTTGCCTTGGCCTTAGCTTTGGTCTTGTCCTTAGCAAGAGGAGAATTCCCTTTGTTAAGTAGCAGCACCGCAGGAGTCTTCTTGACAGATTGTTCAGCCAACTTGAGCATGCCATGCAGCTCAGCCACAGTCTTGACCATGCCTTGCATGTGATAGTTCATAATATAATTGGGGAAGGATCCCAAGATGATGTCAATCTTCAACTCTTGATTGGAATGCTGAGACGGGCCAATCCGTTGATATAGCCCTTCATCTTGAGCATGTGGGTGCTCACAGATGTCCCCACAGCCATCCTACAGGTGTTGAGTGCCTTAGTCATCAAGAAACTCTCTTGATGTGCTTGATCTTGGTACCTCTTTTTCAAGGTGTCCATGATCTTGAAAGCCTGTTGGTCCATGAACTGTTTTTGCTTCTCGGGCACCATCGTCTCTAAAATAAGGCACATGACATCTTTGTTATCCCTCTGATTCAGGTCATATTACTCAACCTGAGCAGCAGTAGTGCCACGACCCATGGGAGGTGCAGTTGGTAAGGCCCTATCCAAGACATACTCCTTACCTAGTCTAGGAAGTTAGGCCCAAACAGCTTCTCCTTGTCGTGGAGTGAACATAGTGAAAATAGATTTGCAGCCATTTAAGTTATCTACACAGAAAACTTACAGATAGTATTAATAAAGGTCTTTAGTAATTTAACCATATTAATTAACAATCCAATTTTAATTAACTTGTTGATGATTTATGGTTAAGGTTGACCAAGATCCATATTTCATTAAGATTTAGCCAAGCGGAGGCTTGTTAACTAACCCTTAACTATTTAGGTAGGAACTCCCTACAATCCCAACCTAGGGACTCTTGGTTTGATGGGTTTATTGGTACTAACCTATCTATGCTTAGGGCCAGGAGCTGATCCTACTACCCTTGTTGAGTCAAACCACTATTCGAGTGTTAAGTGTACCCAGTACCTTAACCTAATACAGTAGATGAATACCACAATGTACCCGGCGGAGGCTCGGCTTACATTACATTATTCAAGAACTGACATGGTTTCAATGTAGAAAGCACTTTTAAGCGACTCAATATTTCATTTAGGATTGATTGAAAATGGCTTAGCATACATAATCATGGGTGAGCTCGGAATAACGGTTACATGCATTAATCCCATATATATATATATATATATTCAATTAAAAGCATGATAGAAATAAAATTGAGATGTTATGGGCCCTTAAATACATCCTAGTGAGACTGTTAGTCTTCATCTTAATTGGAGGCTATAATAGTTTGCTAGAACCTACTTACAGTCTGTGGGCCTTGGGCCCACTGCTAACATAAAGACGGACCCACAGGATCGTACACATAGAACAACTAAAGTTGTGACATATCAGAAATGTACACATTGAGTGTACTTAGAATGGAAACTTGGTTAATTGAATTATTGACAATAAGTTTTGTCAAAATTAATTCAATTAATATAAAAGAGAAATTAATTATATTTGATTAATTAATTACAATATGTAAATAATTAATGAAATATATTTTCCTTGGTGGAAATTTAATACACGTGTTGAATTTATTTAAGGTCGGGTTAAATTAAATTTGGGTTGAATAAAGTTAATTAATTGGATTTAATTGAGTCAAATTGAATTTTATTATATGGTTTAATTTAATTCTAATTACATAAATTGAATCAGTTAATTAAATTAAAATTTAACCTAAAGTTAATTTGAAAACCTAATTTTGTACTGGGTATAAAAGGCATCTTAAAATTAATTTCTCTTAACCTAAATACTACCTAAGATTTTCGGCCAACACTAGAGGAGAGTAGTCGAATTTTTGTGGTGTAATTTCCAAGTTCTGTTCGTCTCCATTCATTAGCACGAGTCCGGTTCGATAATTGTTCGTGTACCTGACTGTGTAGAATTGCCGTTCTCCGGTTCTGCAATCTTCATTAATCTCTAGAAGAGACGAATAAGGTGAGAAAATTTAGTTTCTTCCTGTTCTTGGGATCTATCAAAATCATGGTTCCTGAAATCATGGAATTTGAAGGAAAATTGTTAATCCATATTTTCCGCTATGTATCGTTTTTCCCTGTAAAAATTCCATACAGTAGTATCAGAGCAGTCATGATTTATGATAGGATTGGCTTTTTAGGGTTCTTATTTCAATAGGTTTTGATTTTGTTTGAACCCTAGAATTTATTGGGTTAGGGTTTTTGTTTAATTTTCCCCAATTGGTTTTCAATCCAAAATAGGTTTTTTGGAGTTTAGGGTTTAGGGTTAGGCAACAACACCGCTATAGCTTGGGTGGTGCTGCCTAGGGCAGCAGCTCGGGTTGGGTGCCTTTTTGGATTTTATGGGTATGGGCTTGGGCCAGAGTTCGAAACGCATAGGTTTTTTAAAAGAATTCTACAGAAACAGACTATTGCTTTGCAGAGATGACCAAAAGAGTTACGCTGGCACTTTTTGAATCAATAGCTCTTTTAGTACTTTTATTTCTACTTTAAGAATAGTACATTATCTATATTTGATTCTAGATTGCAAGTATTTTAGTCTATTCGAGTCATATATGGCTTAAATAGGGTATGAATGCTTGTTTTTAGCTAAGTATTTGATAGATAGTACTTTTGTTTCTCATTTTGACTGCTTTAATTATAAATGCACTACTATATATGTGATATGCCTTTTTTATGATTCCAAAAGGGGAGAAAAACCCTTGGTTATTCACTTTGTATATGATCTCTGGTTAATCCCCTGGTTATTGATTTTGTATTGTATAAGACCTCTGACTATGATAGATCTTTAGTTGTGATATATGAATACCTTGGTTATTGGTTAAATATATGTTCTTATACAAGCAATATGATCCTATGTTACATATGATGTGATCTTTGAAACTATTAGTTATGTACGTGATATGTGATCCATGATTGAAAGTATATATGCATTATGATTGCTGAAATGGTTTGGCTATGTTATCTCTGATCAAGTATAACTATGGTTATATGATAGATCCTTGTGGCTTTGTGATCTATATGCATTAAGTTAATGATACACATATGTTATGGTAAATAGTCTGTGATGCACAAATCTATGACCTAGCATGAGATATTGATCTTATGTGACATCTATGTGATCCTTGGCTATGATCTAAGATTATTGGTCATATATTTCTATGTATGTACATGCCGCTATATGGTATACATGATGCTGAACATGTGATTAGTATGTATAAGGTATTGATAACCTTATATTTATGGCTAACAGGTGTTTAATAGTATCTGAAGTTTAATATGAGACATATGCTATTAACATTATTATGCTTTACAGTATCGAATGTGTTTGCATAGTATGAAATAGTGGTTTTGAGAAAACTATGAGTAATAGCAATTGTTGACTGTGTTGAGTATAAGTGCGATATCAAAACCTTGTGATAAAATTTTTCTTATTATACTTCTGTTTCTTCTCTGGCTTGTTGAAAAACAATGTAGGAGTGGAAGTTATGACATTTTTGTTGGATATGCCCTAGTCCCAAGGCATTGGTCCTGGTATTTGTATCATACATTTATTGGATTTATGTATTATACTTATTTGTGTTATTAATAAAGGCATTAATTCATTTATTATATTTATCTTGTGCAATATACTGAATGAAGTATCCAATGGACATATCCATATCCATGATGACAAGTGTCATGCACTTGGCAGTAAGACCATAGATAGGGTAAACGATATGACCATAAATAGATCCGTAGTCTGTTCCAGTCATGGGAATGATTGGAACAAGAGACTATCATTAACCTGGTTGTATGGCGGTGTCTTACCGGTCATTGGACATGGGATGTCAACCAAGTTAATGGGTACATGCAAAAAGGGCATGGTACTGGATAGATCGACTAGACGAGAAATCCACATGGTATAGTATCATAAGTGATTCTCGTGTAGTACTTGTATGGATCCTTTGACCTGACCATATGATGGTGTTGTATGTGAGGTCGCATACTTAGGGGTGCGCCTAAAGGGCCTGTAATAGGGTACCAAGTATGGGTACTTTCAGGTATGTCACTTAGCATGGCAATGCTATGGATATGCAGAAGGGATTTGTCACTCAGTAGTCCACTGAGAAGATATCACCGGCCTCTTGATGAATGTGACTGATAAGAGTGTGGCAACACCCAAATGAGTTGGAACTTGTTTGTGAGCTTTAGTGCATCGGGATCAAGTTAATGTCCTAACACAAAAGAGGGTGATCAATCCATGCCTCTGTGTTGGACACCGATATCAATGACATGGGATGTACAAGTTCAAACTATAGGGTTATAATAACAGTTAGACTGCCATCTCCATCTTGATTGGGGGCTACAGTAGCTTGCTAGAGCCCAACTGCAGTCTGTGGGCCACAGGCCCACTGCCAACATAAAGATGGGCCCACAGGATCGTACATATTGAGCGACTGAGCACCGACTTAAGGAATCACATGTATGCTTGAAGTATACACTCTGGAGAGAGAGGTATATGTATTAATTATATTATAAAGATCAACTGGATTGATCAGAATGATAAAATTAATATATATTTAATTGGCTCTTCATAATTAATTGGATTAATTATGAGATTATTTCCTAGGTAGAAATATTCATATGTATAGGTTTACATATGATTTTATTTTGTGAAGATCTAGTTTTAATTTGATGGATTAAATTAATTGGTCAAACTAATTTTAATTTAAATGTCAATAATATGTTACTTAGTGTAATATATTAAATACATGGGTAAATTAAAGTTGGGCTTGAAATTAATTTAAACCAGACTAATTAAAATAAGATTGGGCCTGAATTAAGAGAAGGAAGCCCACACAAATGAAAGAGCTAAGTTGGGACAAAATTCCTTTAGGAATTTCGGCCAACCTAGGGTTTATTAGCCCTAGGAATTTCGGCCACCAGAGATAGAAAAGTGATAGCCAAAATTCGCACTAGCCTCCCCTCTCCAAAGTTCGTGTTTTCCGATGCTAGCACGGGTCGTGTTCATTACGCGTTCGTGAACGTGAACGAGAAGGGTTTCTAGTTTGATTCCTGTAGTCTGCATCCATCTCTTGAAAGATATATTCCTTGTAAGAAATTTATCTCTTTCTATTTAATTTTTATTTTTCCAATTTCCATCTCAATTGCTCCTAGGCACGGATTTGAGGAAATCATCGCGTTCTTCCGCTTTAATCGAGTGATTTCCAGTGACAAATCCCAACAATTTTGTCATACACATTGACATTCTGCTATATACAATAGGATTGCATATTTTGAATGGCTTGCTTGAAACTGTGTATACTTGCATAAATGTGAATTTCTATAGGTACAATTGTGAACCAATGAAAGTGCTTTGCTAAAGCCCATTTTCTGATCACAAGATCTTCTGGTCATTCTTAAACAGGGTGTTTCTATGAATGAAGTAATGTTTATATATTTTATGGACTCCCAGTGTTAAGTGTTTGAAAGCCTATATATTCCTTTTGCAAGTTCCTTAAATAGGCTTATAGGGTAAATAAGTTTGTATGGGCTTAAGCTTAAAAAGTTTACGCTAAATGGGCCTCTATAGCAAATCTATATCCCATATATATTTATATAGCTGGTTCCTATGAAATTGATCCTTATTATGTTTTGGGCTAATCAAAATGTACTTAAGGCTAAAGCTCTTAATCGCATATATTTTGTTAAGCCCAATATATCTTTCACTGAATTCATTAGTTATATTTAAAGATTATATTAATCTTACCAGTGACTTATAAAACTAACTTGGTTTTCTAAGATGTTTCTCATGTAGAGTACAAATTCTTTATTTTTATGAGAAATTAGAAATCAAGAAATAATTTTCATGATTCCTGTAATCCCTAAAAATAAATCGAGCATATTTTGATGGGGAGCAAATTCAAAAGGAATCATAGCTAATATCATCTTTTTGAAGAAGCTTTTGACACCAATAAATATAAATCAAATTGAATTAGTAAAGGCAAGGAAGACTTAGCAAATACTTCACGCATTAAGAGCAAATTTATCAAGTCTTCCAATAAAATCCTTCAAGCAACCAAACAGAGAAAAGCTTCATCAAAGTTTATTCAATCTAAGTTCTATATTCAATTTTTGTATTTCACATAAGGGATTTGTGTGAGGGGGTTTACTTTGTTAATTATGTGAATTAACAATGTTTATAAAATTTTGGTGCTTGAGCTTTGAAAAAGTATCGAGAAAAGTTTGGTATTTGAGCTTGTAAAAAATACTAGATAAGTTTGGTGCTTGAGCTTTGAAAAAGCATCAGAAGAGTTTTGTTACTTGAACTCGGAAAAAGTAATGGTAAAGGTTTGATACTTAGTCTGCAAAAGTTTTGAGTTTGTTACTTGAACTCGTAAAAAGTAACTTAGGCTTGTTTCCTGCTCATAAAGGGAACACTAGTGGAAAATCTCAAGTGGTTGTTTTAGGGACTAGACGTAGACCGGTTGGATCAAACTAGTGTAAATTCAGTGTCTTCAATTCTCTATCTCTCTACTCTTTATATTTATTGCTATTGATATTTCTACAATTTAAATTATTAGCATTATCATTTGAAGATTTTTTTTATACTAGTCAAGCAAATTCATATTCACAAGTTTTACTGTTTTATTAATTCCTCATTTTTTTTTTTGTAAAACTTGTATTTATTGAAAGAAAATTATTTTTTATCAAAAACAATTTTTAAAAGAATTTACAAAAAATTTTATTTGGTATACATTATTATTCACTCCCCTCTAGTACTGTAGCTAGCCTATTTGGGACCGTCACATAGGTTTTATATGAGATATGGATAGAAATTTATGCACATGGTTTTGTGAAATGTGTATAGAGATTTATACACAGGTTTTATATGAGTTATGCATAGAAATTTATGCATATGGTTTTTATGAAGTATGCACAACCTTTTGTTCACGGGGCTCTAAGGGAAATATGCATAGAAGTTTATGCATGCGATTTTATGAAATGTGTACAAATTTATGCATAGGGTTTTACGTGAAATATGCATAGAAATTTATGCATATGATTTTATGGAACGTGCATAGGAATTTATGCACGGGTTTTATATGAGATATGCACAGAAATTTATGCATATGATTTTTGAGAAATGTGTATAGAAATCTATACACAGGTGTTATATGTTTATGCACAAAAATTAATGCATATGGTTTTCCGAAATGTATACAAACTTTTGTATATTGTGTTTTATTTGAATTGTGCATAGAAATTTAAGCATGAGATTTCATGGAACATGCATAGAGATTTTATGCATGAGTTTTTTTATGAAATATACATAGAAATTTATGCACAAATTTTACGTGAAGTATACGGAGAAACTTATGCATGAGTTTTAAATAGGATGTACATATCCTTTGTGTATAGGATTATAAATGTATTATGCATAGAGGTTTATACACAGGGATCTATATGAAATGTAGGCAATCTTTGCATCCAAGGCTTAATGTGGAAAATGCATAGAAATTTATGCATGCGGTTTATGAAATGTATACAACCTTTTGTGTACAAATTTTTATATGCTTGAAATAAATATTACAAACAAAGGTACTCATTTCTTTGTGAACTAAATGTAGGGTTTTAAAATTTTGAATGATAATATGTTTAAATCACACAATGCCAATGGCTGCATGAGAAAGGATCAATGTGATTTCATACATACAATGTGATTTAACACATACAACATGCATGAATACATGAAAATTAATGCATGACTTACAATGTGCATGGTTATACACAAACACAGGATGCTATCCCTAAAACGAGGCTTATGCATTAAATAAGACAGACTGAACTAAATGGACTTGGATACACAAAAGTGGAGCAAAACTTGGTTTCCAAACATTGGACTAGACTCATACACAAATGTGTACACACAAAGTTCGGCGTGTTTGAACGCCTAAGGGTTTGGAGCAAGACATAGCTTGCAAAGGTGGACACCTATGTGAATTTGTTTGAATGGATTTTGACATATCTTAATGCCTAAAGGTTAGATAAAAACGTTACTATAAGATGTCTAACTCGTACACAAATGTGTATAAACAAAATTTGGCTTATTTGAATGCCTAAAGGTTAAAAGGCAAATGATACTCATACATAAAATTGTATGTACAAAATTAAGCGTATTCGAATGCTTGAAGGTTTAAAATACAAAACATATAGCTTACAAGATAAAGGGTTTGTATAGACAGGGTTCCCATTGACTTGTGTATAACCATGCACAAACACATGACGAATACAACTAAAGACAACAGATGATCATGTATAAAATGATACACATATTAGACTTGACATAAAGGCTAATGCCTAATGCAAATGACGCATAATGCAAATGGCTGTATGAAGAGGCATAGTGTAAATGACATTAAAATGATTTGTTAAATGTATGTTTTGGTACAATGTATGATACATGATAAATATGGATGCATAAAAGAGATTAGTGAAAATGAACACACAATTTTGTTTGAATGCACATTTATGATTTGAATGTATTATGGTTTAAATGGTTATGAAAATGAATGATTTATGAATGTTTATGATTTCCTATAGAAGGAACAAATGATTAGCAAATGCAAAGGATTCGCACACTCCTGACCTTATATCTCCACATTGATCGACATAAATCTTTCTTGAGAATTAGGTTCATTTACCACCAACAAGGGGTGATAAAAATGTTTCTCTAAAAAATAACCAATGCAATTTATATTTTGGTTATCCTAAGGAAAGTTAATACAGAGACTTATATGGGTTCAGGTCAAAAGTCCAAGGGTTAACATCAAGGTTCCCATAGCAGAATATACTCCTCACTTCTCCCCGCTTAAGGGTCCGAATGAAAGAGTTCACACTAGGTTATCAGTGATACTTTATATATGCGTCCCTAAGAGCTTTCAGTCTTTCGGCCATAGTTCAATAGCATATCAGGGTTAAGAAAGGAATTTCGGGAATATGTGTGCATAAGTGTCGGTGATATGATGCAAGAAAAGGCATTAAGTTAAAATTGTTAAAATATTTTGAATCAAGAATTTTTAGTGTTTTTCAATTTTGATTATAAAAAATCAATGTCCCTAGTGGAGTCGCAACTATGAGCAAACCATCCTCTTGATAGGTTACGGGCCGTGAGACCGGGCCGGGTTTTAATGAAAATGAATATGCATTGTGAAAATAGTGAGAAAATGAACGGAATCAATCAATCTCGCTAAAAGCGACAAGAGTCACTACCTGGTTCAACTCAACTGAAAAATTACGGTATAACCAAACCGAGGAGGAATCACTATACCTTTTAGTCAAAGATTAGGGTTCGGATAACTCACCTATTTCTTCTTAATTCAAAATATTATTTAACAGTTTTATCTCAATGCCTTTTATAATTCTATGATTTATTTTAGTTTAATTTTATCTATATGCTCACACTGAAAATAAATGAATTTTGGAATATAAATAAAGTCAGTAAAGTAAATTATTACAACCCAATCAAGTAAGCTATCCTAGGGGATAATGTTATATAAAAAGAGGAATGGGGGATATAAAATACCTATATACACAAATATCTAATATAAAAGATATCATTCATCTAACCTAGTTCTACCTGCAAAAAAAAAGGTTACTGTACAAAATATATTCACATTGGACTCAAATAGACAGAATGAGGGATTTTCGGTAACTCGAGGAGTGAAAAGGGGAAATACAAAGAACCGGATAGATTCATTTGATTAAACTTGGAAAATCTTTTAAAATGATAAATTTTTTAAAAACAATTTTGGAAATAATTTTAATCCAATTTTAATATATTATAAGTGCAAAAGTCAATCTGCATTTAAGAAACTGGTGTTTCTATCATTGGATTGGTCTATTATAAACAATAAAATATGAAACTAGGTCAAAATGCATAAAAAAACAATTTAAATGAGCAATAAAAATATGATTTTGAGACAAGAGCCATACGGCTCTTCTTTACAGCCGAGTTGTTACTTGAGTCGTGCAGCTCTTGTTTCAAATTGCTAAAATTCAAGGACATCTGTAACCAAAGGCATACAGATCATCTCGGGTTTACCAAGAACTGTGTTGTATAGCTCTGGTTCCTAGAATTCCAAATTTTTGAAAAATAATGTAAATCACCCAAAATTCAATCCAGAAAGTTGTAAACAAGATTTAAGGCCTTTCAGAAGTTACCTTTGATGTTTTTGTTTGAAGTGAGAATTTTGGATTTGAGAAAACTTGAAAGTTTGAACTCCAAAGCTTGAAACAAAGCATGATTCCTTGATTCTTAGTTAAGAACCGCACAGCTTGAAGAAAACGAATTTGAGAGAATTCTTAGAGTTAAGATCAAATAAGGTTTTTTTTTTAATTTTCTCATTCAACCTCTCCTCTTTCTCTCTCTAATTTTCTATAAAACTTCTTTCAATGATTATCATCCCTCCGTTTTCCCATCATCCTCTTCTTTTTTTCTTTTTGTAATGTTTCCTTATCCTGTAAGAATCTAAGAAGTAGGAGGTGGCTTGGGTAAGCAAGAGCTGTCTTCAATTCAAAAATCTTGTGCATTAAGTGTCATAGGGCTCAAATTAAATAGCTTAGAGACATACAACTTGTGAGCGGATGACGCGTTTTCGACAGGACGCGGGACTCCCTTTCGGAAGGGGTGCCACGATCTCAGGCGGGCCCCTCCCTCGCGTGGGGTTTTTATAAATGGAAAATCGATTTTGGAAAATAAATGGAATTAATTCTTAAAAGAACCGAGACCTAAGTCTCGATGAATATTGTAGAGTCGCCACCCGGCTGAGCTCAACCAGGAAACTCTTAAGGTAGCTGAACCGGACGAACGGTCGCTACACTATCCGGAGATTCGGGTCCGGACAAGTCCCTTATTTCGTGTCTAATTAAAATAAATATTGCCAATGTTCTCAAATGGTATTTCAAAAATCTAAAGTCAATTTTATTGAATATAAAAAGGCATACAGCGCGCATACAAATATTTAGTACAAAAGCAAGGAAAAGAAATAAATATTAATTGGCTTACAACCAAATCGAATGGAAGAATAAAAACTCTCGCCTCACTTGTCCAATCGCCTAATATACACAAGAATCTAGAAAAATACAACCACCTAGGATACACTATTTAATCTATTAAATTACATCCAAAATAAAAATAAAAGAAATTAAAACCTGCAAAATAGAGGTTAGCACAATTCATACGGCACGCCACAACTAAGACTCAAATAGACAGAATTGGGAAATCAAGAATTGGGGGCATGCATTTAGGGGATAACCGGGTTGGCTCAACTAGCCGGCCCGGTTAGACCTGGAAAACGTTTTGAAACGTCCCTGTATTTTTGGTTTTGTGGGAAAATCATTTTTGAAAATAATTTTTCCGGTTTACATGCATTTTTACATATTAAGTGGGTCGGTTTTCGGGAGAACTGGATCTCCGTCGTTGAATTGTTCTAAATGCAAATTTACTGGAAATTAAACTTAAGGTAGTGAATGCACACGACAAAATTCATTTTTCTTATTTTAGGAAATTTCTAAATTTTTATGGGTTTTTGGAAATTTTTTTTTAGGGTAAAAGCTGAAATTCTGTTTCTGTAACAAGAGTTACAGTGGTGCAACTGTAACTACAGTCGTACGACTGTAGTTTACATTCGTGCGACTGTAAACAATTCAGGATCAGAATTTTGCCAAAATTATTCTGAATAAAAAATGCAAGAAAAATGATCTGGGAATTAAGAACACTCGTACGACTGTATATACAGTCGTATGACTGTTCAACAAAACTAAGAACAGTCGTGCGACTGTTCTTAATTCTCAGAAACAGAAGCACGAAAATGCAGCAGAAAATGCACAAAATTTACTTCAAACACCCAAAAAACGAGAAAAAGTGTAAGGAAAGGGAGTGTCTACCTTTTTAGAAGCTAATCCAAGTCGTTTTGACCCCTGGCATCGCTCCAATCCTAACAAATTCGCACTTTTTCTCTTGAAATTGAAGTTAAGAGCTTTATGTCCAAAAATCCAAATTGCAAGGGATTCTGATGATTTGAGTCCGGATTTTTGATTTGGATGTGAAGTTAAATGATTAACCTAGGGATTTCTAATAAGTTTTAATCCTAATTCTGAGAATTGAAAGAAAATAGAAGAGGAAAAGATGAGTTTTTATGGGTTTTTCCACTTCTTTCTTTTCCTTCTCTCTTTTCTCCTTCTCTCTCTAAGTTTTTCACCAGAAATCCAACCTCCCTTCTCTCTCCCTTTTCTTCTCCTTTTCTACTCTCTTTTTTTTGCTTACTTGCTGCAACACCGGAGCAATTAATGCTCCTTTTCTCTCCTCCATTTTCTGCTACAGAGGTATGGACTCCTGTAATTTTTTCGACATTACAGTCGTACGACTGTAAGTATAGTCGTACGACCATAAACTCTTTTTTTTTTTAAGAAAATTCCGGCGCTTACAGCTGCCCCTCGCGTGATCAAATTCGACATCTAGTTCCAGGTTTACAACACCTGAGCTGATGAATTTGAGAGCGCGAATCAAAGTACCGCAAACACTGGAATGAATCTTCTAATGAGATAGGCCGATACCGGGTCTAGGTTACCCGAGGCGATGCTGGGGAGAAAATAAGCCGATATCAGGTCTAGGTTACCCGAGGCGAAGGAGGATGGAATTTAGCCGATGTCGAGTTTACATTACTCGAGGCAAAATTGATGAAGAAATTGGCCGATACCAGGTCTAGGTTACCCGAGGTGAATCGATGAAGAAATTGGCCGATACCGGGTCTAGGTTACCCGAGGCGAATTTTGCTGGGGAGATAGATGAAGCTGATCTAGACCGATACTGAGTTCACATTACTCGAGGTGGATCTGCTGGGGAAATGGATGATGAAGCCGATCTAGGCCGATATCGAGTTTGCATTACTCGAGGCGGATCTGCTGGGGAACTTGGATGATGGAGCGGATCTGGGCCGATACCGAGTTCACATTACTCGAGGCGAACTCGCTGGAGAAAGTTGAGGATATTGAACTGGGGATGAATTCCTGCACTTAAAATGGCAAGTCTTCATTCCTTGATCGAGAGATTTTTAAACAAAAATTTTTGCCCCTTCGATCAAGAATGAATACTAGCCGGGGATGACTGATTAATGTATGCAATGTATGAATGCAAGATGATGCATGTGTACGTGTATGCATTTTCTGTCATTTGACGTTTCTGCCTTCCGCTGGAGAGAGATATGGCATGCCCCTGTTTGATTGTACTTTCTTTAGGGCTTTGCTTGGTGATTTTCAAAGGAATGAGGTGACTATTAGAAATGTGTGATACTGCTGGGGAGATGATCGTAGTATTCCTTGCAGAGATTCCGCTGGGGTAGAGTGTGACAGCTCGACTGGGGAAATAATTACGGTGTTCTTTATGTAGATTCTGCTGGGGAATTATGTGATGACTCTATGGGGAGTCGATGTGATGACTTCCATGGGGAATGTTAGGGACATTCTGCTTTTACTGCTTTGTGGGGAAATTATGAGTTTGTAAGTGCTCTAATTTTTGCCTGGGTTGCCCAATGCGGGTTTTCAGCCCAGCAAGCCGCTCTGATTTTTGCCTAAGGCGCCTTTTTGGTTTTCGCCTTAGCGAGCTTTTCATTGTTGGATATGCCCTAGTCCCGAGGCATTGGTCCTTGTGTTTGTATAATACATTTGTACATTAATGTAACCTTTATGTATTATACAATTTGTGTCAAGGAAATAAAGGCATTAATCTATTTATTATATGTCTTGTGCTATATTTTAAATAGAGTATCCAATGGACATATCCATATCCATGTTGTCAAGTGTGAGGCACTTGGCAGTAAGACGATGGACAGGGAAATCCCTTGATTAAATTACTAGGGCAAATGAATTTTAATTTAAATGTATGTAATATATTATATGGTATAATATATATAAGCATACATGTTAAATTAAAGTTGCATTTGAAATTAATTAAAACAATGGGATTAAAATTAGGCTTGGGCTTTTAAAGGAATAAAGTCTACATTTAATGGGATATGTTGGCCGAAATTTTGCATGGAATTAGTAAGAATTGTGAGTCATTTTATGGACAAAAATGATGATGACATATTCTTATGGACCAATGAAAGAATGGTGAGTCATTGGTATGACATATGATGGGGCAAAGTTGGACTTTGCCACCTCGCATCTTGCTTTTCCTTTATGGTAAGGAAATGATGAAGGTGGGATCACCAATCTTCTATGTTGGCCGAATATGGAGGGATGAGAGGGGTGAGTCACCATTTGGACTAAAGGGAAAAGGAAGCAAAGTGAGACTTTGCATCTTTTGGACCAATTGGAAAGTGGTGACTCATGCTTAGTGACAAAATGGATATTTGTTACTTTATTCTCATCCATCTCATTTTCAATGGATTGAAATGATGAGCCATGATTTCTTCCATGCTTGGCCGTATATACATTCTTTCTTTGAAAGAATTTATGCCCACTTTTGCACTTTGGTTTTTTCTTTGGTAGAAAAAGCATTGTGAGTAAAAGAGAGAGATTATATTATTATTTCTTTTGGAAAGAAATATTTTGGACAGCCATAAGGACTTAGCTTGGCAGCCCTTTTTCTTCTCTCTTTCTCCCTCTCTTCTTGTTATCCGAGTCGCTAGCACGGGTTTCGGTCCGAGAGCTGTTCGTGTACGCATCGGTGGAGGAAATCTACACTTGATTTTTGCAGTCCGCATCCGTCTCTTAGAGAGACTTTGTGGTAAGTTTTGAAACCCTCCTTTTATGCTTTAAGTTTTTGATTTCCACATCTTAAGCTCCTGGGCCGGATTCGAGGAAATCGATGCGTATTTCCGCTTTTATCGGTCAGTTTCCCGTGATGAATCCCAACATTCATATGCCCTAGCTTTTGCCTAAACTGCCCGATATGGGTTTTCAGCTTAGCGAGCTGCTCTAATTTTTGCCTGAGGTGCCTTTTCGGTTTTCACCTCAGCGAGCTCTCTTTTTTTTTTTAAGATGATTGAAATGTCACGATGACCATTTTATTGCTCTTTTAGGAAGATGAACTGGATCTCAAGGGTCGGCAAGAGATTTTAAATTGCATGTACTTAATACATTTTCACTTGTTAAATAATGCGAGAATTTCAATCAGTTGAATGCAAAGTGCTTTCTTTAAATGTGTGTTTATACAAGACAACTTTGTTTATGCATTTGTCATAACCATGCAAATATATTTAAGCAAACACTTCACTTTATTGATGAAGTCAAAATGAGTACATTTGAAACAAGTTGGTTCCTAAATGGTACAGATTCCACACCGAGCCAGAACCTGTCACCAGTCGTCCTTTTCAGGTTTTCTGACTAATTATTTTCTCTCGTGTCTTAACTTTTTCCTAGACCGCTCCTTTCGAGTTTTCAGCCTAGCAGACCTATCTTTTTTTATTTTTTATTTTATACATGATAAAGCTTTAGCCTGTCTTGGTTGATTGGATTAGTGAACTCGTTTCCATCCATGTCCATGATGCTGACAGCGCCTTTTGCTAGCACCTTCTTCACCACATAGGGCCCTTACCAGTTGGGTCTGAACTTGCCCCTAACATCAACATTTGAAGGCCTTAGCTGCTTTAGAACCAAGTCACATGTTTTCAACTGCCGTTTGGAATACTTCACATTCCGATTATAGGCTCTGGCCATTCTGCGCTAGTACATCTGAAGGTGATCCAATGCCTTTAGTCGTTTTTCATCCAGTGCTGCCAACTGTTCATATCTAGCTTGAACCCATTCAGTCTCTGGTAGCTGAGCCTCCGGGGCGACTCTAAGTGACTTGAGTTCTATCTCCACTGGCAATACTGCTTCCATTCCATACACCAAGGCATAAGGAGTTTCTCCTGTCGGTGTTCTGACACTGGTTCCGTAACCCCAAAGAGCATAAGGCAGTTTGCCGGCCCAATCTCTGTAAGTGGTTACCATCTTTTATAAGATCTTCTTTATTGCCTTGTTAGCTGCTTCCACTGCACCGTTAGCCTGAGGCCTGTATGGAGAAGACTTATGATGTTTAATACCATGTTCCGCAAGTAGCTCAGCTGTTGCCCCTTGAAACTGTACCCCATTGTCAGTTACTATGTGGTGAGGAACCCCATACCGAGTGAAGATATTCTTCTGGATGAACTTGAACATGTGTTTGGCTGTCACATTGGTGAAGGATTCTTCTTCGACCCATTTGGAGAAGTAATCAACTGCTACAGCTATGAATCTATGCCCATTAGATGCAGCTGGATGAATTTCACTAATCATATCTATCCCCCATGCTGAAAACGGCCAAGGAGATGCTAGGTTCTGAAGTTCAAGTGGAGGAAGATGACTAATGTCTGCATAGATCTGACATTCATGACATCTCTTCACCTTTCTTATACAATCTGGTTGCATTGTCATCCAGAAGTAGCCTTGTCTCATGATCTTCCTAGCCATGGCAAGTCCGTTCATATGTGGCCCACAGGATCCTGCATGTACCTGTTGCATCACTTCTTCTGCTTCTTGCTCTGTAAGGCATCTTAAAGGGACTCCATGTGCCGTTCTTTTGTATAACTTGTCCTCAAAGATTCTGAAATGACTAGCTACCTTTCTTAGTGTCAACTTAGCAGCAGCACTGGCCTCTTCGGGATACTTACGCTCCTTAACATACTAGTAGATGTCAAAGAACCATGGCTTTTCTTCAGCCGATAATTCCATTACTTCGTACACTTCGAAGCAAGGATGTCTGGAAGTGGCTATAACCAGTGGTTGAACTTGTGTTTCCTTTGGATTTTCCCACATGGAGGACAAAGTTGCTAATGCATCAGCCATCTTATTCTCA
The DNA here is from genome assembly GCA_039660915.1 of Euphorbia tirucalli. Classification (NCBI taxonomy): domain Eukaryota; kingdom Viridiplantae; phylum Streptophyta; class Magnoliopsida; order Malpighiales; family Euphorbiaceae; genus Euphorbia; species Euphorbia tirucalli. Next base: position 52,539,372 of record CM077639.1, on the reverse strand, counting down.
TCCCTGGGGACATGTCTGAATTCACACTAGCCGAATAAACCTTTTCTGAATTGTAGCAGCTCCAAGTAAGGCTGTAAAGCTTCTTCTTTTAGCTCCCATTCACCCTGAGCTTGCCTGATCACCAGAAGTGAATCACCAACAATTAAAACATCATTTTCCCCTAAGGTTAATAGAGCTTCCATTCCAAATAAGCATGCTTCATATTCCGCCCCATTATTGGTTATAGGAAAGATCAGCCTCTTGGATAAAAGAATAATCTCACCATCCGGTGTTGCTATAAGTACCCTGATTCCAGTGCCTTTTCTATTCACTGCCCCATCGAAGCACATGACCCATCTTTTCACTTCCACCATGGCTAGTTGCTCATCAGGGAATTCCAGGTTCTCTGTGTAATCTGATTCTAGGGGTTGGTTTGCCAGAAACTCTGCCAGGGCTCGCCCTTTAATGGTTTTCTTCGTGATGTACTCGATGTCAAATTCAGACAAAAGTAACAACCACCTGGACAGCTTCCCAACCAATGCTGGTGCTTTGTAGAGATACTTCATTGGATCCACCTTAGCCACGGCTTGTATCTTGTAGGATTGGAAATAGTGGCGCAGTTTCTTGGTCAACCAAATCATCGCCACACATGTCTTTTCCACCAGTGTGTACTTGGTTTCATACTCCAGGAATTTCTTGCTAAGGTAGTAGATAGGATATTCCTTCTTGCCATCTTGTTCTTGTGCAAGCATTGCCCCTATAGAGGATTCTTCAACTGCCAAATACAAAATCAGAGGCTTCCCTGGAATTGGAGGACTCAACACTGGTGGCTTTACCAGGTAAGCCTTGATCTTCTTGAATGCCAGCTGACACTTGTCACCCCACACAATCGACTGATCTTTCTTTAATAGCTTGAAGAATGGTTCACAAGTGGACCGTGCTATGAAGCGGCTGACATACTGTAAAGAACCCAGGAATGATCTAACTTCCTTTTCTGTCTTTGGGGCTGGCATATCTTGGATGGCCTTGATTTTGTCTGGGTCCATTTCTATACCCCTCTGGCTGACTATATGGCCCAACAGCTTCCCTGATGTGACCTCGAATATGCACTTCTTAGGGTTAAGTCGCAAGTTGTACTCTCCAATGCGTGTTAGAAATCTATCCAGGATAACAGGGTGCTCCTCCTGGGTTGCTGATTTAACAAGCATATCATCGATGTACACTTCAACTTCTTTGTGAACCATGTCATGTAACAGAGTTGTGACAGCCCTCTGATAAGTGGCACCAGCGTTCTTCAACCCAAAGGGCATCACTCTGTAACAGAAAGTACCCTACTCTATGATGAACGATGTTTTCACCTTGTCGATCACATCCATCAGAATCTGGTTATACCCTGAAAATCCATCCATGAAGGAGTACATTGCCACTTTTGCTGCGCTATCAACCAGAACGTCAATATGGGGCCGTGGAAAGTTATCTTTTGGACGTGCCTTATTTAGGTCCCTGTAGTCGACGCATACTCTGACCCTTCCATCCTTTTTAGGCACGGGGACAATGTTGGCTAGCCATTCTGTATACTCCACCACTTCGAGAAACTTGGCATCTATCTGTTTGGCCACTTCTTCCTTCACCAGAGTAGCCCATTACGGCCTTAGTCTTCTCAACTTTTGCTTTACCGGTCTGAACTTAAGGTCTGTCGGGATTTTGTGCACTGCTATTTCTGTGTCCACACCCAGCATGTCTTCATACGACCAGGCGAAAGCTTTAACATGTTTTTGGAGTATTCTTCTTAATTGTTTCTCTTCCTCCGATTTTAGCTCGTGAGAAATGAGTATCATTTTAGGGTTTTCATCTGTACTTATATTGATTTCATGTAATGCAGTGTCATGTATGCTAAATATGCTTGATGGTGATTTAAATGCATGCACAGAATTATAAGGATAAACATCACACAAGTAAGCAAACTGGGATTTCATTGCATTGAACTTATCATAAAGTACATCAGTTACATTGAAAATGGAAGGAATAGATACAACAAATCATTTTCATCCTCCACAGGCGGAGGGCCTTGTTCTTCATCAGCTTCCATCTTCCCTTTCAGAACATCATCCGGGACTGCCGCTTTCTCGGCCACCTGTGCCCTAGCTTTTTCCAAAATCTTGGCGATTTCAGCAACCACAGAGTCTAAGTTCACTTTGGCCATCAATTCTTCGCCAAATCCTTGCTTGGTCTTTCCAAAAGCTTTGTTCAATGCAACAGTCAAAGCACATGAGATAATTTCTGTAGTTTCAGCGCAGGCTTTCTTTACTTCCTCTGCTTCGGCAACCTTTACTGTCGCCTCCATCTCTTTATGTGATTCGCCTTGCAGCACATCAGATTCAACAATGGTTTCTTCTACCATTTCAGGGGCTACTGGCTCCTGCTAGCTTTTCTCAAAATCCACAACATCTGCAAAGATCTCAAAGCCAGGTACTCGACATTTCCAACCAGCACCGGTTCAGCTTGGCCCTTGTAAAGGCTTTCTCCTGCCTTCAGAAATGGCTTCATCATGACCTTGCCATTCTTGCCCTTTTCAGGTTCTTCTGCTCGTATGACCCCTCCACATAACCAAGGCCACACTGCTTCGACTTTCCCGAGTCGATCTTGAATTCTGGCACACCTTGCAAATTAATCCTGAGTCCCATTCCCAGGACAAAATTCAGCTTGTACAGATATCGGGATAGCCACTCCGGTATGTAATTCTCATAAAGGACCATAGGGGCATATGTGGTTTCTTCCTCCTTATTGACAGCGACTTGGAATCCACCAAAAGGAACCACTCCTTCATCCACTACAGCTACCATCGACTGGGCGTCCGCCTCAACAGTCACAATCCTAGCATTCATAGAGAATTTGATCTTTTGATGCAATGTGGAAGGGACACCTCCCAAAGGATGAAACCAGGGCCTTCCAAGCAACAGGGAAAATGTGATTGGGATATCAATCACCGTAAAAGCAACTGTGGACCTAACTGGCCCAACCTCTACTTCCGCCTCAAACGTCCCTATCACTGTTCTTTTGGAGTCATCATATGCTCGGATGACTATTGAGGACTTCTTTAGCACTTCTTCACTCAGCCCCAGAAATGGCAACATCTTTAGTGGGCAAATATTCAGTGCCAACCTGTCATCCACCATGACGCAAGGCATGATCTTGTCCATCACATGGGCCCTGACATAAAGAGCCTTATTGTGGGCCTTCCCTTCAGCAGGCAGGTCTTTCTTGGAGAAGACGATATCAAGGCTTCCTACACGGACTTTGTCTAACAAACAACATAGCCTCTGGTGAAGCTATAGGGGAGACTTTAATCTCTAACAGTTTCTTTACTAGAGCAGCCCTATGCTCCTTGGAGGTCAGAAGCAAGTGCCATAAGCTAGCTTGGGCAGGAGTTTTCTTCAGCTGGGAAATGACTAGATCCTCCTTCTCAACTCCTTCCGGCGCCGAAGTACTGCCCGACCCATTCATCGATGCTTTATCTTTCGTCTGATCTGCCGGTTGATACACCCTTCCACTTCGGGTCACGTGCTACACTTTTGAAATCTTCAGCTTCTCAACAGCTGGGAGTTTAACTGCCTCTCTTCTGTCAAATTCTTCGTACTCATCTTCGGAGTCGAGATCAACCAGAATTATGGGCTTGATCTCCTTGCATCCCTCCTTTTCCTCACATTTGGATTCCACTTCGGGTTCCCCTACCGCCACTGCCTGAATCGTAGGGTTCGCTTGCAGAACTTGTGCAAATATAAAGTTAGCCGGCAACCCTGACTGGACCATGTTAACCCTCTTTTCAAATGCCGGCAGTGGGTTGGTTTTAGTGCTAGGTTTGGGTGGCTCTTACAGCTTTCCTTCATCGATGAGCTTCTAGATAGCATCCCTTAGCTTGTAGCAGTTGTTGGTTCGATGGCCTGTCACCACATGATAAGTGCAGAAGTTATCCTTATCAGCTTCAGAAGGCTTCTCAAATGGCCTCAAGGAGAATATCTTTGCTAGAGTAAGAGTCCAGGGCGTTATGCCTTGTCCTCTAGGACCCCTATTCTTGTTGCTTTGCTGCTTATTCATAGTAGCCACTTCAACCTGCTTCACCTCTGATGATTGCCCCTGCTTGCCACTGGAACCTAAACCAGAACCACTGCCAGACCCAGCTGCTGCGGTTGATCTATACCCCGAGATGTACCCTGTGCTTCTTCCTCCCTTGTGACCGGTCGGCTTCTCCTCTTCATCCCTCTCTATCTTCATAGCCATACTGTAAACCTCACTAAGCTCCTTGAAGGGATGGAATTTCATGTTGTTCTTGAAAATATCTTTGCTGCCATCAATGAGCTTCTGTATAAGCTCGTCTTCATCAGGGCGGTTCTTTAGGAGGATCATCTTGTTCATCCACCTCTGGTAGTATTCATCAAAGGGCTCGTTGAATTTCTGCTTCACCCTCTCCAAATCATACAGCTTCACCTAGATTTTGGTGTTGAAGCTGTAGTATTTAATGAAGGCCGCAGACAAAACTTCCCAATCAGATTGCTCCTCCTCTGACAGTGAGTTATACCATCCTAAAGCACCTTCCTCCAGTGTGGTGGGGAATAAATTGATCAGCTGCTGCTTCGTGGCACCCACCGTTAGCATAACTCGGGCATACAGATTCACATGGGCCTCCGGCGAGCCCATCCCTTTGTAAGTAGGGTTCTTCGGCACTTGGAAGCCAATGGGGAATGTCTTGATACCCTTACTGATCATGGCATCCACATTTACTCCTTTCTTGGATTCAGCACTGATACTGACCCCCTTCTTCAACTGGGCCATGACTTCATCTAGTTCAGAGCACTTGGCTTTCATCCTCTGTTCCATAGCTGTCTCTATCTCCTGCAGCTTTTCCAGGCTAGCTGAAGCATCACCGCCATGTTGAGATGACTCAGCTTCTTTTTCTTTCCCGGCTCCACTACCACCGGCCTCACCATCTTCCCTCACGACTGCCTGCATCTCTTCCTTCAACATGTCGCGGAAGTCTTGGGATCTGAAGAAGTCTCTCAAAACATCAGCCATGCTCGGTGTCTGTTCTGCCATATTCACTCCTTTCCCAGGCTCAGAATCACTGTCACTCTCAACTACCCTCTGTCTCCTAGCTGCCCTTGAAGCTTGGGATCTTGTCCAAGGTCGCTCCAGTGTATTCTGCTTGGAGTAGACAGGAGGTATTAGGGTCGTGGATGAATGACGTGATATGACATGAAAATTAAGACATTGAACATGCTTAAGATGAATGGAGTGGAATTATGTATGGAATGATGATATGAATGGTTTCTTTTTATTATCTTTCTTCTTTTTGGGGCATTCCAAAAACATCCAATGCTTATGCAAGAATGTCACATGTGGGCCGTCACACGGACAGAGCTTCGGTGCCTTCGAGACACCTAATGAATTCGTGAAATGGTCGCTTGTATACCGGCACACGGACGTAGTTTTGACGCTTTGTAGGTCTATGAGATGATATGAAATGGTCACATGGGCCGGGCCTACGTACAAGGTCTTGATGCTTTTGAGCATATGATATGGAATGATGTTATGAGAAAGTCACGTGTAAAAGGGACACAGACAAGGATTCGGCATTCGAGGAACACCTTTCATGATTTGGTTAAGTTGTGGACCTATGTGTATACTAATTGGACACTAGGGGAGTACCTCGAATGGTAAATTAATGTCATGAAGTGGTCGGATGTGGACCACGGTGTTATATGATGTTTATGATAAATGGGTGTGATGTCATGAAATGCATCGTGTAAATTGTTACCCAAAAATGGGCCTAAGACCGTTGTGGCTTTTATTGAATGAAATGATTTTGGTGGAATGGCCGAATGCAATCCGGTGCATTAGAAAAACAAGGGTAATTTTAGATACCCGATATGTTATGAAATGGAATGGGATGATCATGATAGGCGCCCTTGAAATGCCCCTTTATTTTAATTTAAGTGAAATGTGGTGAATGAACATGTCACACAATGCGCAAATGGCTACACAAAAATGTGGGTTAGGATGCATGACACACATAATGATGTTATGTATGCTATGTGAACAAATGCTAATCACATAAATTTAATGTTATGGCTGAAAAAGAAATTGTTAGGATGAATGGCAAACAGATGATTTTAATGTTTTCACACGAAAATAAACTGCAAATGGCTGCATAAAAATGTGGGTTAGTATCACGCAAAAATGTTTTATGTATGGTATGTCACATGTATGATAAATGGTAATTATGGTATGTTATGCATGCGTGTGTAGCAATGGCGATGTGTCACAAGATGGCGAGAAACACATAGCAAGCAAAACGAACTCTTCCAACCTTATTCCTCCAACGTGGTCGGTCTCAAAAATTTCTAACCGAATCCTAGGCGGGGCTCACTTCGATCACCAACCGGGGGTGATGAAGGCGCGATTTTATTATTATTATTCACACAATTATTTTGGTATCCTAAGGGAATCCAACTAGGGCTGCCTATATGGGTTCGGTCAAAGTCGGGATAACATCAATGCTCTCATAGCAAGATATACTCCTTACTTCTCCCCACTCAAAGGTTCTAGCGAGGGGTTCGTACGAGGCTATGAGTGGTGTTTCGTATTCGTGCCCCTGAGACCAAGAGGAACTTAGGCGATACTTCAACAATCCACCGGGCTATAAAGGGATACCTAAACTAATGCAAAAATGGCTAACTAAAATGCAAATAAAATACCAAAAGAGAGTCATCCGCCTTATTTTAATTAGACACTTTTCAGGGCTTGTCAAATTCTTTTAAGTTTTTAAGAAAACTTTTTAAGAATCCCCAGCAGAGTTGCCACTGTGAGCGGACGACGCGTTTTCGACGGGACGCAAGACTCCCTTTCGGAAGGTGCGCCATGATCTCGGGTGGGCCCCTCCCTCGCGTGAGGTTTTCATAAATGGAAAATCGATTTTGGAAAATAAATGGAATTAATTCTTAAAAGAACCGAGACCTAAGTCTCGATGAATATTGTAGAGTCGCCACCCGGCTCAGCTCAACCGGGAAATTCTTAAGGTAGCTGAACCGGGTGAACGGTCGCTACACTATCCAGAGATTCGGGCCCGGACAAGTCCCTTATTTCGTGTCTAATTAAAATAAATATTGCCAATGTTCTCAAATGGTATTTCGAAAATCTAAAGTCAATTTTATTGAATATAAAAAGGCATACAACGCGCATACAAATATTTAATACAAAAGCAAGGAAAAGAAATAAATATTAATTGGCTTACAACCAAATCGAATGGAAGAATAAAAACTCTAGCCTCACTTATACAATCTCCTAATATACACAAGAATCTAGAAAAATACAACCGCCTAGGATACACGATTTAATCTATTAAATTACATCCAAAATAAAAATAAAAGAAATTAAAACCTGCAAAATAGAGGTAAGCACAATTTATACGGCATGCCACAACTAGGACTCAAATAGACAGAATTGGGAAATCAAGAATTGGGGGCATGCATTTAGGGGATAACCGGAAAACATTTTGAAACATCCCTGTATTTTTGGTTTTGTGGGAAAATCATTTTTGAAAATAATTTTTCCGGTTTACATGCATTTTTACATATTAAGTGGGTCGGTTTTCGGGCGAACTGGGTCTCCGTCGTTGAATTGTTCTAAATGCAAATCTACTGGAAATTAAACCTAAGGTAGTGAATGCACACGACAAAATTCATTTTTTTTATTTTTGGGAATTTCTGAATTTTTATGGGTTTTTGGAAATTTTTTTTTTTGGGGTAAAAGCTGAAATTCTGTTTCTGTAACAAGAGTTACAGTCGTGCGACTGTAACTACAGTCCTACGACTGTAGTTTACAGTCGTGCGACTGTAAACAATTCAGGATCAGAATTTCGCCAAAATTATTCTGAATCAAAAATGCAAGAAAAACGATCTGGGAGTTAAGAACACTCGTATGACTGTATATACAGTCGTACGATTGTTCAACAAAACTAAGAACAGTCGTGCGACTGTTCTTAATTCCCAGAAACAGAAGCACGAAAATGCAGCAGAAAATGCACAAAATTCACTTCAAACACCCAGAAAGCGAGAAAAAGTGTAAGGAAAAGGAGTGTCTACCTTTTTAGAAGCTAATCCAAGTCGTTTTGACCCCTGGCGTCACTCCAATCCTAACAAAATCGCACTTTTTCTCTTGAAATTGAAGTTGAGAGCTTTATGTCCAAAAATCCAAATTGTGAGGGCTTCTGATGATTTGAGTCCGGATTTTTGATTTGGATGTGAAGTTAATTGATTAACCTAGGGATTTCTAACAAGTTTTAATCCTAATTCTGAGAATTGAAAGAAAATAGAAGAGGAAAAGATGAGTTTTTATGGGTTTTTCCACTTCTTTCTTTTCCTTCTCTCTTTTCTCCTTCTCTCTCTAAGTTTTTCACCAGAAATCCAACTCCCTTCTCTCTCCTTTTTCTTCTCCTTTTCTACTCTCTTTTTTTCTGCTTACTTGCTGCAACACCGGAGCAATTAATGCTCCTTCTCTCTCCTTCATTTTCTGCTGCAAAGATATGGGCTCCTGCAATTTTTCCGACATTACAGTTGTACGACTGTAAGTATAGTTGTACGACCATAAACTCTTTTTTTTTTTAGAAAATTCCGGCGCTTACACAACTCATCTTTATGAGCAAAACAATTCAACTTTAAAATTGTACAGCTTAAGCCAAATAATTTGAATAGTCAGTCCAGAAAATGGTTTCGGGGTCTAATTCTCAAACTCATCAAATCTGTATTCTCACTCCATAAATCAGTTTCAATAAAGACCTCTAAGCAACTGGTAGCCAAATAAACTTTCATCATCGAGGTCGGAAAAATGTGGTGCTCACGACAACCTAGAGAGAGGGAGGATTTGGCTAATAAAGAAAAAAGGGAGAGCTCTAATTTTGGTCCAGTGCTAGCACACTGTGTGATTTGGGAAGACATACGTGTGGGTGAAGGTGAAGATTCTTTACAAAAAGCAAGGATTAAGATCAGTTTCAATTTCAGGGATGACATAGGTATGATTTAATTTGCTTTCAAGTTGAGTCCGTGTGTTGCTTTTCTTCCTTAATCTGAGTAATTCATTCCTGTCATGAATTCGAGTGCAAAATGGAATTGCTTCTACTACGATAAAAGTTTTGTTTTGCAATGAAAGAATCCCTATACACCAGTGATGCGGGCCACAAGTAGTAAAAAAGATCAGTAATTCAACTTGGAAATAGTTACTTGTCATGGAAATAAATTAAAGATATATTTTAAATTGTATCTTTATTTTAATTGTAATTATCTTATAATTAGGATTAGGAATAGATTTTATTCTAGGGATACTAAATTGATAAGGATTCCTATTTTGTTTGTATTTTAATTTATTTAGTATTTTTTTCTTATTTAATCTAATTAGGAAGTTTAGACTGTTTAGAAGTTTTGATTATTTAAGAGTTTTATTACATTTAGGATAGTTTGCCTATAAATAGGCTGTAATGTAGTTTGTAATGGACAGGTTTTGATTTAATACAATTTCGGAATTCTTTCCTTTTCCCCTGCTTTTGTGAATTTTGTTAAATTCAACTAGTAGAAGACCAATATCCCGCATCGTGCGCGATCAACGGATTTTGGTATTATCATTTGAAGTTTCCGCTGCATCAGTTGGTATCAGAGCCGAATTCCAAAACCCTAGTCGTCATCGTGCTGCCAAGGAGAGAGCAAAGAGTTGACGAGGTTGGGGGTCAGGACGATCTAAATCGATTAGAGCAGAGATTAGACAACACTTCGATGCCCTAATAGACCAGAAGTGGAGACTATTATGGATCGATTAGCAGGCCGTATGGATGATCTGTTCACAGCTCGTATGAGGGCGAATCCTCGACAAAGGTGAATCCTCAAACTTAGTGTTGTTTTGCAACATTATTATTTTGTCACCAGATTTAGACAAAATAGGGTGAGAGTGACTTTATTTAACACTACAACAAAAGTTAAAGTGACTTTATTTAACACTTCGTTATTGATATGATTTAAAGTTTAGTGAAGGTGAACGTACAAACTCTAAACTCTAAACTTCAGTGACGTCATACACATACATACGCACGTGCACACACATAATCACGTAATGTTGGAATATTTTACATTATTGAATATGATTATTTGTCAATTTTGGGCTTTATTATTTTATGGATAGATTACAATTCGAATAATGTGAATTATGTCATCATATTTTATGCAATGAGATCTTTTTAATGATATATAATACACCCAAAATGAATAAATAATGAATGAGAAATTGATGCCCAAAGTGAGCTTATTACAAAAGAATTATAGAGGAAAATTGGATTGCAAAACCCATATCTCACATCCCTTGTTTATGGGAAAAATAAGGATTATATAAGATTGAGCCTTTTTTGAAGAGGCTAAACCTGTGTTAGCCAAAAGACTCTCTTACGCATGCGAAAGGTGCAAATCCAACCCTGAAAGGCCCAATGTGCACACCCGGACGACATGGGTGAAGCAAATGTTAGACCGAAATAGGTTTGCCTACTTTTTCTTATGGTCCAAATTATTTTTTCCTCCAAGTATCTGTATCCTTTTGGATTCTCTAAATAAAAATTCTTGCAGATTGTAATAAATTGCAATTAACCAGGTTTTATTTCTCATTAGGGAGAATAATTCTCCAATTAAATTTAGTCTGTCATTAAAATTTAAAATCCCTTTTGCAACCTATAATTCAAGGTGTTTTCAGTCTTATTTTACACAGAAAAATCCAGCAAACTTTCACTTGCGTTTTACAAAATTTTTAAGCTGCTAGCACTAGGTTTTAGTGATATTTATATGCACATGGTTGAGTTCACCAACTATACAATTGTATCCTCAGAGACGGTAGTGGGCAAAACTTGTCTTAAGTAGACTGTTAATACAGGCCTCAACATTCCTTCTTCGTTTTTCAGTTCAGGTTTATTTCATTTTATTGTATTATGTAATTTCTTTTACATTTCAATAAAATTATTCCTTTATTCTATCCTATATATATATATACACCAAGCATGCATGCATGCACTCACACACACACATACACACACTTGATGACTAGAGAAATGATGATCATCGACCAATTCTCTTGAGTCTTAAAAGAGAATGCTTAGAGGGAGTTAGATGTCCACCGAAGTCCCTTCAATGATAAAGTTAGTTAGTATTAAAGAAGAATCAATTGAGAGAGTAGAGACTCACACCTTTGCCTTTTATATATGTTATTATAGAGGAGGTTACTACGTGTTAGTCAATTAAATTCTGTTATGTATGATTGGTACATGATTGGTTCAAGTGTAAAGTTCATAGTTTAGGAACATATATGTTGTCACATGTATGGTGATGATTCATCAAGACTATTGTAGTGCTTGTTGCGCAAGTGTAAGCGGACAACGTTTTTACGGAACGCATGGTGAAGCGGGAACCGGGGATTTTTGTTTTAAAGTGTGATGATGTTGGTGTTTGTGGTTTTGAAAATGGGTTTTAATTTTCTTTAAGAAAACTTTTCATTTTATTGAAAAAACCCTTTTGTAGAAAACTTAATTGTAAGTATAAATTTTTGAAAATAGGTTTTTGGAAAATCCCAATTTAAACTTAAAGATCTCGAAACCTAAATTTCGAGATTAGATACAGAGTCGCCACCCGGATCAGCTCATCCGGGAAATTCCGGTACAGCTCCCTACCAAGTGTAGACACGGTACCTAATCCAGAAATTCAAGGTTCAGGCAACACATCTACTAATCCTCACTTATTTTCAATTATCATTTCATAATATAATATAACATCCACTTAGTTCTACTCATTTTATCTTCTTTTATTTTAGTTAATGCTCATACACATGACATAAATATAAATCCAAAAATAAAGTGCAGAAAAATAAAAGTGCGGGAAAAGTAAAGTACAGGCCAAATTATACAACCCATAAAATGAAAAAGCTCTTATCCCCACCATTACAATCGCCTAGATACACGAAAATCTAAAAAGTACAATTGCCTAGAATACATGATTTAGTCTATAAAATACATCCAAAAATAAAAATAAAGAAAAATAAAAGTTGCATCCAAATACAGTTAGCACAAGTAAGTAAAACACACCAAGGACTCATACAAGACAGAATAGGGGTATTCTAGGAGACGGGGTCATGCATATGGGGTAATCGAGAAGTCTGGGCGATTGCTCAATTAGACCTGGAAAACATTGTATTGAAATGCCCTGTAGATTTTATGGATGAAAAACCAATTTTGAGAATAATTTGGCTCATTTTACATGCATTTTCCAACTTTTAGCGGGCCGAATATCCCGGGACCCGGGAGTCCCGTTCATGAGTGGGCCTAAATTGAACATCCATCTCTGGTCTGAAAATGTAAACATGCCAAAAACCCGTTTTGAATGGGAAGGAGAGGCAAAATTACAAGTTAGAAGCCCAAAAGGGCAAAACTGTAATTTTATTTCTCGGACTACAGCTGTGCGACTGTAACACCTACAGCCGGCATTTCGGTTTTCTTTTCTTGTTTTTGAAAATCGTTTTCCAAATTTAGTGGTTTCGGGTAATCTGGGATTTCTGGGAACACGCGAAATTCAACAAAACAGATCCGAAACGGATCAAAACGAGTCCGGAAATCCCTAACAACCCAAAATCACCAAACTTCAAACTACATTCATCAATTAAAAATCAGAAAAACACGAATCTAAACACGCATGGATGTAATTGGACCGATAATAAACATGAAAAGCACATTTGATTTGAAAATGGAAGCGTTATCGGTCGATTTTAGGGCATTTGGAGCTTCTACCAAGGAGATTACAGCCGCGCCCCTATAGGTTACAGATTTTGGAAGCAATTCCGGTTACAGCCACCCCACCTGATAATTTCAGCCGCATGGCTATAGGTTACAGTCGCGCGGCTGTAATCATCAGGTGGGGCGGCTGTAACCGGAATCGCTTCCAAAATCACAAAAAAACTCAAAAACACCAACAAATAGCACCCATAATGAATTAAAAAGGATTTTTAAGACCTCTCAGAATATACCTTGTCTGTGTTCCAGTGTTTTGGACCACCAGGGATGGATTCGGATGTCAAGAAACGCCTTGCAATCACGAACCCAATAGCGTGTGCGATCTCCGAAGCTCGAGCAGAACCCCGAATGAAATTGAATGAATGATTACAGTCTAGAAACACCCCTAGAAAACTAGTTCTCTCAAAATTATGATTGTTTCTACAGATTTTATTAACGTTTTTTGATTATTTTTGGATTAAAACACTTAATTGCAATCTTTTTCTTTCAAGAACTCTAAGTGTGGCTGTGTTTTCTTTCAATTCTCTCTATTCTATAATTTCTATGTCTCCGTTGTAAACCTTAGTCCCGTTATTCTGGTTTTATATCTCCCATTTAGGTTAAGAAATTTGAATTAAAGGCTGATTGGTGTCAAAAAAGGAAATCTGGTAATTACAGCCGTGCGGCTGTAGTGGCCTATAGCCGGACGGCTGTAGTTGTGCAAACTACAACCGCGTGGCTATAGTAGCTAGTTTCGCATTGCCACCTTTTTTTCTCACTTTTCTCTTCGGTTCTCTTAAGTGCTCACTCGAACTTCTTCGGGGTTTCGTACCAAGACTTGTCATGCATATTTAGGTCATCCAAGACCTTTCTGACATTATATCGATCGCTCTGAATCCACTTCACGTTTATTCATAAAAAAGGTAATAACAGCTTACATCATCGAGGTCAGGAAAAAAACCCGTGCTCATAGCAAGGCAGAATATCGAGCCTACACTTGTAAAGCTAAGGTGAGACTATTCTCAAATGTGTCTCCAGATATAGTCATGGGGGTCTAACTATGGCTTTGATTTGCCATTATTTACCCTATTATCATAAATGTCCCTCGCCCTCCCCCAAGGACCTATATACCAATGTCTTTAGGCTCGATTCTTTATCAAAATTTGATGCTTGGTTGTCATTGTTGGGATTCGTCACGGGAAACCGACCGATAAAAGCGGAAATACGCGTCGATTTCCTCAAATCCGGCCCAGGAGCTTAAGATGTGGAAATCAAAAAAACTTAAAGCATAAAAGGAGGGTTTCAAAAACTCACCACAAAGTCTCTCTAAGAGACGGATGCAGACTGCAGAAATCAAGTGTAGATTTCCTCCACCGATGCGTACACGAACGGCTCTCGGACCGAAACCCGTGCTAGCGACTCGGATAACAAGAAGAGAGGGAGAGAGGGGCGGCACACAAGAAGGAATATGGCTGTCCAAGTTTTCTTTCCAAAAGAAAAATCTATCTTTCCAAAAGATAGAACCAATATTCACCAAGTATGCACCCAATTCTTATTACCAAAAGAATATTACAACCCAAATAAATAAGGCCCAAAACATCCATTCATGCATTTAATCATACATACACGTATCCAATACATACAATTTATAAACATGTTAAATGCATGAATTAATCCCCTTCATCTTGAGCACGTGTGCACTCACAGATGTCCCGGCTCCCATCTTACAGCTGCGGAATGCCTTGTGGATCAGGTACCTTTCCTGATAAGCTTACTCATAAAACATCTCGTTAAGAGTTGTCATTATAGCAAAGGCCTGATGATCCAGGAACTGCTTTTGCAATTCAGGAACCATACTAGCCAACATCAGGCATGTCACATCCCGGTTATCTTTTACGTGTGCCAGGTATTCCTCCAGCTGGGCAGCGGGTGGATTACTACCCGTTGGCACAGCCGGTACAGGCTTTTCGAGCACATACTCTTTAGACTCTTGTCTTAGAACTTTCCTTAAGTTCATCGACCAGTCCCAAAAGTTAGGGCCAGAAAGCTTGTCCCATTCCAAGAAAGATCGCAGTGATAAAGTATCATTCGTAGCCATTGGTTTCTACACAGAAAAATTTACGAGTGTAAATAAAGGACTTAACATGTTCTTCCCATATTATAATTAATAATGAATCATGTTATTAATTAACTCGAGTTGTTGGGCTCATGGGCCGAGATCCATATTATATCAAGATATAGCCAGACGAGGGCCTGGAACAACTATATCCCAATTTTTAGGTAGGAACGCCATCCAATCCCAACCTAGGGACTCTCGGTTTGATGGGTCTGTTGGCACTTACCCATCTGTGCTTAGGGCCAGGAACATCCTACTACCCATGCTAAGTCAAAACCTCCATCCAAGTGTTAGAGTAACCAATACTCCAACCCAATACAAAATGACGATACTCCAGTGCATCCAACGAGGGTTGGTCTACAGCTGGCCTATCCCCACTTCGAGTAGGTTATGAATGAGGGAAGCACTTTTAAGAGACTTAGTAATTACCTTTTGGTTATTAGATTCAATTAATAACGGCTTAGATGCATAGGCGGGTGAAATTGGGTTTGTACATACATTCGCACAAGTAAATAAATAAAGCATAATTAAATAAAAATGAAATGCTATGGGCCTAAATTTACATCCTAATATAATTCTAGTAAACCTATACTAGAACGACATCAGGTGGGTTGCATCCTCATCCTTCTAGCACGCCAATCCAATCGGCTTCATGCAAAAAGGGCATGGTACTGGATTGATCCACTTAACGGGAATCTGCATGGTATAGTATCACAAATGATTCACGTGTAGTACTTGTATAAGTCCTTCGACCGGACCATATGATGGTGCTGCATGTGAGGTGGCACACTTTGATGTACGCCCAATGGGCCAGGAGCTTAAGATGTGGAAATCAAAAAAACTTAAAGCATAAAAGGAGGGTTTCAAAAACTCACCACAAAGTCTCTCTAAGAGACGGATGCAGACTGCAGAAATCAAGTGTAGATTTCCTCCACCGATGCGTACACGAACGGCTCTCGGACCGAAACCCGTGCTAGCGACTCGGATAACAAGAAGAGAGGGAGAGAGGGGCGGCACACAAGAAGGAATATGGCTGTCCAAGTTTTCTTTCCAAAAGAAAAATCTATCTTTCCAAAAGATAGAACCAATATTCACCAAGTATGCACCCAATTCTTAGCAAAAGAATTAATCAAGCATAAAGTGGGCAATCTTCATACTTTAAAAGAAAACCAATTTCTCTTAAAGCACAAGTGATGGACGGCCAAGCCTTCCTCTAAGTAGATGAGTTAAGACAAAATGATTCTTATTAAATCCTTAATAGAAGAATTAAGATGATGGTGAAAAGAGAAGTCAAAGTCCAACTTTGCTACCCCATTTTCAACCTAATGACTCACACCATGAGTCATCACCAACCCATCATCATCTTTTGTCCAAAGTTGACTCATCCCTTCACTTGCCAAGCTTCATTCGGCCAACACCAAAAATTGTCATCATTCTATTTCATTTAAGGAAGCAAAGTCCAACTTTGCTACCTCAAAATCAAAGAATGACTCACTCTTTTCCTATTGGTCCTAAGGAATGTGTCATCATCATTTTGTCCAACAAAATGACTCACCATCCTTGCCCATTCCACACCAAAATTTTGGCCAACACAATTCCTATTTATGTGGGAATATTCATTTTACATCTTAAGCCCAATTTTAATTCCTTTGATTTAATGAATTTCAAATGCAACTTTAATGTAACATGTATGCTTTTATATTATGCCATATAATATATTACATACTTTAAATTAAAATTCATTTGACCTATTTATTTAATCAAGGGATTAAATTAGACATACATAAAATGAGATACATGTAAACCTATACATGTATAATAATATTTCCACCTAGGAAATAATTAATTCATTGAATTAATTATAAGAAGGCCAAAATAAATATTAATTATATAACTTTGATCAATCCAATTGATGCATATAATATAATTAATATATCTCTCTCTCTTCAAACGTGTATACTCCAAGTACACACTTGATCCGACTAGTTAAAGTCCAGACGTTCAATGTGTACGATCCAATGGGCCCGTCTTTATGTTGGCAGTGGGCCAAGGCCCACAGACTATAGGTGGGCTCTAGCAAGCCACTGTAGCCCCCAATTAAGACGGAGTAAGCAGTCCAACTGAAAATGTAACCCAGTAGTTTGAACTTGTAAATCCCATGTCACTGATATCGGTGTCCAACACAGAGGCATGGAAGTATCACTTGACTTGATACCGAATGAACTGATGCTCACAAACAAGATCCAATCTTGTTTGGGTGCGGCCGCACACTTATCAGTAACATTCTTCAAGAGGCCGATGATATCGTCTCAGTGAATCACTGAGTGACATTCCCTTCTGCATATCCATAGTGCTGCCATGCTTACTGACACACCCGAACGTACCCGTACTTGGCACCCTTTTACAGGCCCATTGGGCGTACATCAAAGTGTGCCACCTCACATGCAGCACCATCATATGGTCCGGTCGAAGGACTTATACAAGTACTACACGTGAATCATTTGTGATACTATACCATGCAGATTCCTGTTAAGTGGATCAATCCAGTACCATGCCCTTTTTGCATGTACCCATTAACCTAGTTGACATTCCATGTTCTATGACCGGTAAGACACCGCCATACAACCAGGCTAATGATAGTCTTTGGTTCCATTCATTCCCATGATTGGCATAGACTACGGATGACTTTATGGTCATATCGTTTTCACTATCCACAGTCTTACTGCCAAGTGCCTCACACTTGACAACATGGATATGGATATGTCCATTGGATACTCTATTTAAAATATAGCACAAGACATATAATAAATAGATTAATGCCTTTATCTCCTTGACACAAATTGTATAATACATAAAGTTGACATTAATGTACCAAATGTATTATACAAACACAAGGACCAATGCCTCGGGACTAGGGCATTTCCAACAGTCATGACTGCATTTAGGCGAGAATGCATCTTTCAAATTTCAAAGTGGCATTATGAGCACTTGAAAAAGCTCAAGTTAAGAGGCTTTAAGTTTGATATGTGCTAGTTTGCCCCCCGCTAGATTTGGATGAAACTCATTTAAGTTCGATTTGATAAATTGAATGGTGTGGAGTTGCCATTTGGAATCAATACCTATTGTGATCTTAGATGAAAACTACTCACTGTTTAGATATTTATTTTCAAGGACAATTATTTATTTATCTTTAATTTAATTCTTTTAAGACCTTTGATAAATTGGTTTATTTGATTTCATTAACTATGCTATATTATACCCTAGTATTTATATAAATTTAATGGTAAAAAATTACAGGTCATATTATTAAATAAGAGATAAAAGAGATAAAAAAATTATCATAGAGAAGCGAAGAATGGACATATGTCATTTTCATTTATAAAAATTACACCTCTTTGAACTTCATGAGACATAATTTTTTCCCTGATAAAGTTGGGAGAGAAATTAAATCCCTATATTCTATTAAGAATATAGGAAAGAAAAGGTATCATAAGAAACAACGATTTTTTTTACAAAGAGATTAAGAAAGCAGAAGACAAAAAAAGCACTAGAGGCGGTGTATGGGTATCCGTAAGTATGGGTCATTTGTTAAGCTCTAAAGGCTTCAAATATTTGGCATCAATAAGATATGTACCAATGCAGAGATGAACTGCCCACACGTCTTCGGGCTTTCTTGACACAATTCTACACCAAAATTAACTAAGGCTACTCACTGTACTTTTATTAACTGTGATATTTAATATATTATAAGTATATACGATTTAGTCCAAGTGGAGATACCACATAAGAGTGGCTTCTATAACACTGTTGCCTAAAATTTCATGTATCTAAAAAAATTAAAGGGGGGGGGGAGATAACATATACCTCCCAACATCCCCAGGCTTGACAAAAAGCAGAATAACCCTGAGGCATGGTATAGAAGCTGTTGTCTTTATCATTTTTCGAGCCTATATTACTACTATTGGTGATCCAATCCTCGAGTTTGCCGATGATGATTCTTCTTTTGATTCACATCTCAAGCTTTTATTCCTATAATTTGTGTTGCTGAATTGCAATCTTAATGAGGAAAATGATAATGCCATTACAAGTGAGACTTGCCAAGTTCAGATAATATTTCTGTGCTTCACTCCTATTTATAAGCCCAAAACACTTATACCCCCTATCCACTAATTATTTGGGTTAAAACTTCGGATAATACATATCTTTATTATTTTCGGACAATTATTTGTTTATCTTTAATTTAATTCTTTTAAGACCTTTGATAAAATGGTTTATTTATTTCATTTACTATGCTATTTTGTACCCTATTATTTATATACATTCAGCGCTCATAAATTACAAGTCATATTACAAAATAAGAGATAAAAGAGATAAAAAAAAAATTATCATAGAGAAGCCAAGAATGGCCATATTCCTTTTTCGTTTATAAAAGCCGCATCTCTTTATATTTTATGAGACTTAATTTATTCCCTGATAATGTTGGGATAGAAATTGAATCCTTAAATTCTATTAAGAATAGGGAAAAAAAGGTATCATAAGAAACAACCATTTTTTTTAAACAAGGAAATTAAGAAAGCAAAAGAGAAAAAGATACACTAGAGCCCTTGTATGGGTATTCATAAGTATGGGCCATTCGTTAAGCACCAAATGCTTGAAATATTTGGCATCAATAAGATATGTGCCAATGCTGAGGTGAACTGCCCACACGTCTTTAAGCTTTCTTGACAATAACCTGCACCAAAATTAACTGAGGCTAATCACTGTACTTTTAATAACTGTGATATTTCATATATTATACGTAAATACAATTTAGTCCAAGTGGAGATACCACATAAGAGTGGCTTCTGTACCACTATTGGCAAAAATTTCATTTATCTCAAAAAAAGGGGGGGGATAGCATGTACCTGCCAACATCACCAGGCTTGAGTGTGAGTGGATGATCCTAAAGAGATGGGCCTCATGACCAGACTGGGATTTTGATTTTTAATTGGTAAAAACAGGTTTGATAGTGAGAAAACAAGAAAACTTGAATGATCTCACTAAAAAGTGATAGAAGTCGCCACCCGAATAGTCTCAACAGGGAAATTACAGTATAGCCAAAACGAGCTACAACTCACCATACGTCTTAATCAGAGATTCAGGTTCGGACAACTCACCTATTTCTTCTCGATTCAAAATATATTTAACAGTTTTTATCAACGCCTTTTATATTTTCTATGGGTTATTTGGTGAGTTTCTAATCTCTCTGGTTGAAATGTTTTATTCCAATCAATGGTAATCGGATATGATTAAGCGGATTCTAGGAATTTTTAAACTGCAATGTTTGCTGCACTTAGTTATTTTTCCGATGACGAATCCCAACAATGGTATAAGAGCCTAGGTTTTATCCGTTAGATTGATTGAAATTCAATTCTTGAAAGTGCTCTTGAAGAAAGAATAGGTTTCAAGAATTGGTTTTCGGGTTTTGGATTATTTTTCCCGATTGGTTTTATCAATTCTTTCCGTTTTAGTTTATTTCAGATTTTATTGATTTTTCTGCTGCTGTATTTTTTTTTAAAATAATAATAATTGCTATTCACTGCCGGTAGCCGCCCTAAGCAGCGTGCGTGATGGTGAATGCCGCTACCGCTGGGCGGCGCAGACACACAGCAACAGGCTGTGCGGACCGCGCAACCCAGCTGCATATGTTGTGATAGTCGCACAGCCTATTAGGCAGTGCCGCCCTGGCGGGAGGAGCACCGCAGTGGGTTGTGGCACATCCGTTTTGGATTTAGCGGGTTGGGTCTCGTTTTAAAATTTGCGGGTATTTTATTTTAACATGGGCCTGTAATGTAAATTAAATTCAAATCGTTTTATTTTAAATTAATTTCTATTTAAATTATTTATTATATTGGCATGCATATTTAATTTAATTGCTTTATGTATTAAATTGAATATGGTTTAATTTGTGAAAATGGCCTAATAAACCGTGGCACTGGTTAGAATTTGGAGAGCTAAATTTCAAATTTGTGACAACCAAAATTCTAGTGGGAGCAAAATTGTTAATTTTGCATTAATGGATGTTATCCATTGGGCCTTTATGGGCCTTAGTCACATTTGTTGAAATTGGCGATCTCACCCTAATTAACTCGGCTTAACATTTATATTTATAATTTGAAATGCTGTGATCATGCATCATATCAGTATGTATGTGCACGATAGTTGTTTGAAATGTTGTGTTGCGTTCTATGGGCCCTAATTTCTTATCAGTTGTAATTTGATTTTGGGAAATATGGCTTGTGTGCCATTTCTTTTATTTTGATGTAATTTTAGGATAGATTTTATTTTAAATAAAGCTGTTATAATTGCATCAAGTATGGAGGAAGGCCCAGATGGAGCAAGCCCATGGTGGGAGCCAAAGGAGGATTATAGTCTGGTTCAATGAAGAATTAGATATGATATTTAGTTTTCATTAGGTTGTAATTAAGGCCCATAGGATCTCATTATTTTAAATTATGCTATTGCATTTATCATATGGTATGGATGCATGGATCACTAGATTATAACTCGCATATATGCATGCTAAGTCGTATCACTTAATTTTAATCCAGAGAATTAAAATATTGAGTAATTTAAAAGTGCTTCCCACATTCACACCTCTTCCTCTCATTGATGCTGCAATGTTCGCCATGCCCTAGCTTGGTACATAATAGTATTCGGTGGGCTATCGAGGGTTTAGATACTTGGTATTATTAACATGTGAATGGTGGTTTGACTGAACATGGGTAACATTAGCTCAGAGCGAGTCCTAAGCACAGATGGTAAAGTGTTAATAAGCCCATCAAAATAAGAGTCCTTCGTGGAAGGATTGGATAGGTTATGCTACTAAACGAATCCATGTTTGGTTTGCGAGCCATAGTTCGACCGATCATTGAGGAGTTGTGGATCTTGGTCAAGTCAGACAATTAACATCACCAAAAAACAAATTAAAATCAGATTATTAATTTGAATTGGCATAAAAGTCCTTTATTTCTAACTCAAGCAATGATTTCTTCCATGTAGATATTCCCATGTTCACATTAGCATTTTGAATGGCTGCAACAAACAACAACTCACCTTCACTTAGGTTACTCATGGAGAAGGACAAACTTTCAAGGACAAACTTCCTGGATTGGGCTACGACTTGCAAATAGTTCTTAGACGAGAGTCCAAGGAGTATATATTGAATGCTCCTTTACCAGCTGGCCCTCCCGGAGGTCAAGGCGTCACCACGGCGATGGTGGAGCAGTAAGACCGGCACGTGAGGGACGATCGAGATGTCACGTGCCTTATGCTAGGTACCATGGCTTCTGATCTTTAAAAGCAATTCATGGAGCAGCATGCTTATTAGATGATGGATCAGCTTAAAATGATGTTCCAAGATTAGGTTTGTCAGGAAAGTTACCTGACAACTAAGGCACTTTGTACGACTGTAATGGTAGATGGGACTTTTGTTAGCACTCATGTGCTAAAGTTGAAGGGGTATATTGATACACTTGCCCACCTTGGCTCACCAATTTTGTAAGACTTGGCAGCAAACATTATTCTCGGGTCACTTCCTAAGTGTTACAACTAGTTTGTCATGAACTACAACATGCAAGGGTTTGATAAATTGGTTGTTGAGCTGCATGGCATGCTCAAGCTTGCTGAGCAGTCTCTTAAGAAGACTCCTAAAGTTCTACTAGTGAACAAGGGCAATACACCCATTACTAAGGGTAAGGCCAAAGCTCCCAATAGGCCAAGGCTAAGGTTAAGAAGGTGGTGGCCCACCCTAAGGCAAGGGTTGCTTTTCTTGATGATGTTTGCCATGAGTGTCATGAGAAAGGGCACTGGAAGAGTTTGTGTCCAAAGCTAAGGGATCAAATGAAGAGCAAGTATACTACTTTAGGTATTTATATTGTTGGGATTAATCTGGCTATTTCTACATCTTGGGTTTTAGACACTGGATGTGGTTCTCACATTTGTTCAAATGTGCAGGGACTAAGAAATAAGAGATCGCTAGGATCCGGAGAAGTGGATTTTTGAGTCAGAAATGGCGCTCGAGTTCAGGCCATAGAGATCGGAGATTATTTCTTAGAAATGCCTAGTGGACTTGTTTTAGAACTTAGAAACTATTATTTTGTACCTACGATGCACATGAATATTATTTCTATTTCTATGTTGGATATTCCTGGTTTCATATTTAATATTGGACATGGTAGAATTTCTATACAATGTGGAAATATTGTCTATGGAATAACATTTCTTGAAAATGGTTTATATATCCTTGATCTAAAACTTGAAAGTTCAATCTATAACATAAATACAAAAAGGATTAAACAAAATGAAATTAATCTTACATACATTTGGCATTGTCGACTTGGGCACATAAATGAGAAGCGCATTGCTAGGCTTCACTCTAGTGGAGTGCTATGGTCATTTGACATTCAGTGTTATGACATATGCGAATCTTGTTTAAGAGGCAAGATCACAAAGATGCCTTTTAGTAGTTGCTAAAAAGGCCTCAGAGCTATTGGAACTAATACATTCCGATGTATGCGGCCCAATGAGCACTACTGCTAGATTAGGTTTTCTATACTTCGTCACCTTCACTGATGACTTCAGTAGAAACAGTTACATGTATCTAATAAACCATAAGTCCGAGACTCTTCAGAGATTCAAGGACTTTAAGAATGAAGTAGAAAACCAACTTGGCAAGAAAATAAAAGCACTTTGGTCTGACCGAGGGGGTGAATATTGGAGCCAAGAGTTTGACTTATTCTTGAGAGAATGTGGGATTGTATCCCAACTCACCCTCCTGGCACACCCCAGTGGAATGGTGTGTCAGAAAGGAGGAATACGACCTTGCTTGACATGGTCCGCTTGATGATGAGTCATGCTACACTCCCTATCTCCTTTTAGGGATATGCTTTAGAGACAGCTGCTTACATACTTAATAATACACCAAGCAAGGCAGTTGAGGGAACACCATATGAACTATGGAGGGGCTGAAAGCCCAATGTTTCCTTCTTGAAGATTTGGGGTTGTGATGCACATGTTAAGAAATTGACAAGTGGTAAGCTTGAGTCCAAATCTGTCAAGTGCCAATTTGTGGGTTACCCCAAGGAAACTAAGGGTTATTACTTCTATGATCCAACAGAAAACAAAGTTTTCATAGCCAGGAATGTTGTCTTCTTTGAGAAGGAATTCCTTTCCAAGAGAGACAGTAGGAGTAATATTGAACTTTCTAAAGTTCAGGACTCACAAACTCCTGCAGCTACCGCTGAGGATGCTTCAAGAACTGATCTAGCTACTCAAGAAATTGAGGAAGTAGAACCAGTTAAATAGGACCTTAGAAGGTCTGGTAGGACACGTCATCAACCAGAGAGGTACAACTTTCTCATGACTGATGATGGGGACCTTATGGTCATTGACCAAAGGAGCCCAAGATCTATCAGGAGGCTGTCGAAAGCCCACCCTCAGATCAATGGTGCAAAGCCATAGAGGTTGGGATGCAATCTATGCACGATAACGAAGTATGGAACTTCGTCGATCCACCTTCGGGTGCTACGGTGTTAAGTTGCAAGTGGTGTTTCAAGTTAAAAGCCGACAACACCTTCAAAGGGAGATTCGTGGCAAAAGGATTCATGCAAGTTCAAGGAATTGACTATGGTGAAATTTTTTCACCAAATGCCATGCTCAAATCCATTAGGATACTACTAGCCATTGCTGCATGCGATGACTATGAGATATGGCAGATGGATATTAAGACCGCTTTCCTTAATGGGAAGCTACTCAAGGATGTGTACATGACACAACCTAAGGGTTTTATCGATCCAAAGTATCCTAACCGAGTATGCAAGCTTCAAAGATCCATTTATGGATTGCAGCAGGCATCCAAGTCTTGGAATCAGAGATTTAATGAGGCCATTACAGAATATGGTTTCACACAGAATTTTGATGAGCCCTATGTGTATAAGATGGTTAGTGGTAGCGTTTCCACCTTCCTAGTGTTGTATGTTGACAACATCCTTATCACTGGAGGTGACATACAAACACTGCAAGGGGTAAAGCAGTGATTGAGTAAGTGCTTCGCAATGAAGGACTTAGGTGAATCTGAGACGATCTTAAGGATCAGGATCTACAAAGATAGATCCAATCAGTACGGTTCTGAAAAGGGGGGGGATAGCATGTACCTACCAACATCACCAGGCTTGAAAAAACCAAAATTAACCCTGAGGCATGGTATAGAAGCTATTGTCTTTATCATTTTTGAAGCCTCTATTACTAATACTGGTGATCCAATCCTCAGTTTTGCCGATGATGATTCTTCTTTTGATCAACATCTCAAGTGTTCAATTCTATAATTTGTGTTGTTGAATTGCAATCTTAATGAGGAACATGATAATGCCATTACAAGTGAGACCTGCCATGTTTAGGTAATATTTCTGTGGTACACTCCTATTTATAAGCCCAAAACGCTTGTACCCTCCCATCCACTAATTATTTGGGTTAAAACTTCGGATAATACATATCTTTATTATTTTTGGACAATGATTTATTTATTTTTAATTTAATTCTTGTAGGACCTTTGATAAATTGGTTTATTTGATGTCATTTACTATGCTATTTTATACCCTATTATTTATATACATTTAGCGATCTTAAATTACAGGAGATATTATAAAATAAGATAAAAGAGATACAACAAAATTGTCATAGAGAAGCCAAGAATTGACATATTCCTTTTCCGTTTATAAAAATTGCACCTCTTTATACTTTTTGAGACATAATTTAGTCCTTGATAATGTTGGGAGAGAAATTGAATCCTTGAATTCTATTAAGAATATGGGGAAGAAAAAGTATCATCAGAAACAACCATTTTTTTAAACAAAGAGATTAAGAAAGCAAAAGAAAAAAAAACATTAGAGGCCATGTATGGTTATTCATAAGTATACGTCATTCGTTAAGCTTCAAAGGCTTGAAATATATGGCACCAATAAGATATGTGCCAATGCCGAGATGAACTGCCCAGTCTTTGGGTTTTCATGACATAATTCTGCACCAAAATTAATTGAGGCTAATCACTGTACATTTATTAACTGTAATATTTCATATATTATATGTATATACAATTTTGTCCAAGTGGAGATACCACATAAGAGTGGCTTCTGTACCACTATTGGCTAAAATTTCATGTATCTGAACAAAAAAAGGGTGGGGGGTTAGCATGTACCTGCGAACATCACCAGACTTAACAAAATTAGAATTAACCCTGATGTATGGTACAAAAGCTGCTATCTTTATCGTTTTTGGAGCCTTTATTACTGCTACTGGTGATCAAATCCTCAGTTTTGCCGATGATGATTTTTCTTTTGATTCACATCTCAAGCTTTTATTTCTATAATTTATGTTGCTGAATTGCAATCTTAATAAGGAACGTGATAATGCCATTACAAGTGAGACCTGCCAAGTTCAGATAATATTTCTATGGTTCACTCCTATTTATAATCCCAGAACACATGTACCCTCCTATCCACTAATTATTTGGGTTAAAACTTTGGATAATACATACCTTTATTATTTTTAGACAATGATTTATTTATCTTTAATTTGATTCTTTTAAGACCTTTGATAAATTGGTTTGTTGGATTCTCCTGGCGTAAATAAAAAATTTAGCCATAGCGGAATCACAAACCCAAATTTAGCCTCTTGAGGATCCGAGCCAAGAATCCCCAAGCTAATTTCCTTAATCCAATTAATTCACCAAATTAATAAAATTGCATGAAACCAATTCACACAAGAAACCATACGCATCCAACACATAAAATAAAACACACGAATTTTAAAACCAATTAAAACCCATGTATTAGGACCCAAAAATAACCCATAAAAATCCAAAATCGTACCCAAAAAAACTGTGCATCGGTGCTCCTGTCCCGGCCGGGCCATAGCTACAGATATGTACCTGCTACAGTGTGCTGCTGCTGCTACAGCAATCTACTCCAGCAAGCAGCTGCACAAGCTGCTGCTGCTGCGGCCAGCAAAGCAAATTGCAATTGCGATTTGCTCTGTCGTTGAAGTACAAAGATTTAATTTTTTTTAAACAGAAAATAAATTGGCTAAAAACAAATCCCTCTAATGTAAAAACCCATATTTCAAAATTCTAGGGTTCATAAAATCAAATTGAAAAACCAATTTCAACAATTCAACCTAGAATCATGAACCCTAAAATCAATTCTTCCTTAATCAAGAAGGACCTGGCTCTGATACCATTGGTGGGATTCTCCCGGTGTAAATAAAAAATTTAACCGTAAGGGAAGCGATTCTAATTTAGACTTAAATTCAATAACAGGAACAATTGCTCAGATTAAAGAAGAGAAACAAGAACTGACTCAACTAGAAAGCATTGTGAACCCATACCTATGACGTCTATCATTAAGATTGATTTCTAGTTCTTTCATATGCAAGGAGAACCTTTATCGTTTTACACATGGATGCCTCTAGAATTAGCTGGGTGCTAGCTCCAGACCGGAAATTTTTCCTTCTCCTTTCACTGCCTTGGCCGAAATTCACAAAGAGAAATTTGTTTTATTTCATGTTAAAGCAGACTTAAGAGAGGGGAGGAAATAACGCAGGTTAGGAATAGGAAATTAGGGTGGGCTTATTTTAATTAATTCTAATTTTCTTTATTATATTTTTCACCCCAGAAGAATCTAGTAATTGAAAATCAAATTAACTTAAAAAATAAATCTACCTCAATTTTAATCCCTACCTTAAAATAAATATCCCAAATATTTATTAATCATAATCAAAAATTAAATAACCTAATTTAATATTTGATATGAATTTTATATTACTGATTAATTTATTACTTGGTAATAAATTAATAATATAAATAAAATAAATCTCTCCTAGGATTTATGTAACCGAGTCTTGACCATAAAACTCATAAATCCAAAATTCCAAAATATAAGATATGTATCCAATACATGTCATATGGTCCGTGACAAACTCATTCAGATATCCTATGTGTGCGATCTTGTAGGTCTATCTTATATTGGCAGTGGGGTCGATACCTAAAGTCCATAAACTACAAGTGGGTTCTAGTAAACCGTTACAGCTACCCAAACAAGATAGAAACATCAATCCTATCGGTGATGTAAACCTTATAGTTGACTTATACATCCTATGCCATTGATATCAGTGTCCTGTAAAAGGCATGGCAATGTGGCCCTTTTTAGCTGCAAGGATATTCCTTGATTCCAAGTAGATTGAAAAACACAAGCAACTAATTACCTAGTGATTACCTTACTTAGGCATGGCTATGCTCTTCTCAATCTCACTCATCAAGTGGCTAGTGATATCTACTCTTAATTAAGAGAGAGGCAACTCCTATCACATCACTCACATCCCTAGCATGATCACTAGCATACCCAACCATACCCCTACTTGGCACCCTGTTAAAGGCCCATTAGGCATACGTCAAAGTATGTGAGCTAGCATCTAGGTCTATAGCGATATCAGGTTAAGGGATCCTATATAAGTATTACCAGAGAACCACATATGACATAGGAACCGTATGGCGTTCTCATAGCTGATCGATCCAGTACCATGTAACCTAACATGTACCCATGTTCTTGATTGACATTCCATGTCCCATAGTCAGTAAGAAGCCACCAACAATCTCCCACTTACACTAGTCCTTGCTATGCAGTGGCCTAATCCTTATAGATCTCACATGACCTTTATAGTACGGCCTCACTTATAGCTTTGGTCAAGGGATCCACAATGTTTACCATAAGATACAACCCTATGAATGAGATGGGATCTCCTAAGTACATGTCTAGATTTTAGGTAAAACTGTGGCACCTTAGCTTTTGCGATGGCCACGTTGATGTTACTGAAGAAGTCAACCAGGTCTAGGAGAGAGTGAACAACTCATAACTCAATGAGGAACTTCCTAATCAAAACAATTCCCTTTTCTTCATGCCATATAGCAAGATACTCAGCTTCTGTGGTAGAATGGTAACAATATTTGGCCTTAAGCTTCCTAGCTTATAGTACCTATACATAATACAAACACATAAGCTCACTGTGATTGAAAGTCATCAGTATGTCTGTGGCATTAGGTCTAGTACATGATATGATGTACATAGTAGATCCAATAGCAAAAGCATATGGAATGCCACTCACGTACTCCTTTTACTACTTAGTAGAGGGATAGTCCTTCTTGCTCAGAGTCATCCCATGATGCATTGGCAGGAGACCTCCCTTAGAGTTTGCCTTATTAAACCTAGCTAGGACCTTGTCTATGTACCTTTCCTAACTTAGGCCTAGAAGCTGAAGAGATCTATCCCTCTAGATCTTGATACCTAGTATCATCTTGGCTTCACCTAAGTCCTTCATTATGAAACATTTACACAACCATTGCTTAACCCAATCAGTGTTGTGACATCTTTTCCAATGAGTAGGACGTCGTCCACACATAAGACTAAAAATATGGTAGTTCTCCCACTAACCTTCTTGTTCAGACAAGGCTCATCATCATTCTTAACAAAGCTATATTCCTTTGTAGCTTCATCAAAAAGATGATTCCAACTTCAGGATGCCTGCTTAAGCCCATAAATGGACTTTTGCAGCTTGTATACCTAATCAAGATACTTTGGATCGACAAAACCCTCTAGTTGAGCCATGTAAACATCCTTTGGGAGGTTTCCATTTAGGAAAGCTGTTTTGACATCCATTTGCCATATCTCATAGTCATATAATGCAGTTGTGGCAAGCACTATCCTTATGAATTTGAGCATCGAGACAGGTGAGAAGGTTTTAACATAGTTGATACCATGGACTTATTTGAAACCCTTCAACACTAGACGCCTCTTGAAGGTATCATCAGCTTTTAACTTAAAGCACTAATGGCATCTGATTACCTTAGCACTCGGAGGTGGATCAACCAAGTTCCAAACTTGGTTATTGTATATCGATTGCATCTCAGCTTCTATGGCTCCAAGCCACCTAGCTGAGTCTGGCTTGTAAGAGCCTCCTAGTATGTAGTCAATTTCTTATAGTCATAGACCATAAGGGTGTTGTCATTGGCCACAAGAAACCCCTATCTCTTTAGTTGATGATAGACTCTACCAGACCTTCTTAGGGCTTGAGTGATTGGTCCAAACTCCTTAATTGCTTGAGTCTCTGGCTCAATCCCTGAACTATCCTCTTTAAGAGATTGTGGTTGTTGAACTTCCCTGAGTTCAACTCTACTCCTACTGTCTCTCTTGGAAATAAATTCCCTTTCCAAAAAGACAGCCTTTCTTGACACAAACACCTTGTTCTCATCAGGGTTGTAGAAGGAGTACCCTTTAGTTTCCTTAAGGTATCCCATAAATAGGCATTTATAGGTTTTGGAGGATAGATTGTCCGCACTCAATCTCTTGACATGGACATCACATCCCCAAATCTGTAGGAAAGACATATTGGACACCTTGCCCATCCAGATTTCATATGGTGTCTTTTCCACTATTTTAGTCGATGTACCGTTAAGCAGGAACACTGCCATCTCTTGGGCACAACCCAGAATGATGTTGGAAGAGCAGCATGACTCATCATTTAGCGGACCATGTACAATAGGGTCCTATTCCTCCTTTCAAACAATCCATTTCATTGGGGTGTTCTAGGAGGAGTGAGTTGTGACACTATCCCACACTATCTCAAGTATGAATCAAACTTTAGGCTCATATATTCACCACCTCGATATGATCGACTGGCTTTAATATTCTTGCCTAATTGGTATTATACTTTATTTTTTAAATCCTTAAACCTATCAAGAGTCTCAGATTTATGCTTCATAGGTAGACATAGCCATACCTGCTGAAGTCATCTGTGAAAGTCATGAAGTATGAAAACCCACCTCTAGCACTGGTGCTCATGGGCCCGCATACATCTGAGTGTATCAGGTCCAATAAGCCCAAAGACCTTTTAGCTTTCTTGTTGAAAGGACTCTTTGTCATCATGCCACGTAAACAAGATTTGCAAGTCCCATATGACTCCAATTCAAATGAGCCTAGAATTCCAGCTTGGTGAAGTCTAGCTATGCATTTCTCATTTACATGTCCTAGACGACAGTGCCAAAAGTAAAGAGCATTTAACTCATTGGGTTTAACCCTTTTAGTATTTATGTTATAAAGAGGGCTTACATCATTTAGTTCAAGGATATATAAACCATTATTTAATAGCCCTTTGGCCATAAAATAAGCCATTTAGATAGATATTAATTTCATTACATCCAATGTTAAAATTATTCCATCAATATCTAAACATGAAACAAAAATAATGTTCCTACACATTACAGGTACAAAATAAATGATTCTAAGAACTAGTACAAGCCCAGTGGGCGTCTACAGATGATAATCTCCAATCTCTATAGCTACCACCTTGGTGCCATTTCCGACTTAGAGGTCCACCTCACCAGATCCCAGCACCCTCCTATTTCTAAGTCCCTGCACATTGCAACAAATTTAAGAACCACATCCAGTATCCAATACCCAAGATGTTGAAATAGTTAGGTTGATATCAATAACATAGATACTTAAAGCAGCAACCTTGCTCTTCCAGCAACTGAGGATATGTCCTCTTCCAGTGCCCTGGTTGTTTTCACTGAAAAGCAGACATCCTCAGGTTGGGCCTTTGGCTAAGGTACATGCTGGGCCTTCTTTACCTTAGGCTTCTTGCCCTTGGCTTTGACCTTGGCCTTTCCTTTAGCCTTAGTAAGAGGAGCATTCCCTTTATTTACCAACAGTACTGATTGATTGTTTTTAAGGGACTGTTCGGCTGTCTTGAGCATTCCATGTAGCTCAGTCATAGTCTATTCATGCCCTACATGTTATAGTTCATAGTGAACCCCTCAAAAGACTCACGAAGGGATGCAAGGATCATATCAATAGCCAACTCAGTTGAGAGTGGCATGCCCAGATGGGATAAATTATCCAAATACCCCTTCATCTTGAGCATATAAGCGCTCATAGATGTGCCAGCAGCTATCTTACATAAGTTAAATGCCTTCATCGTTATGAGCCTTTCATGACGTGCTTGCTCCTGAAACATCTCTTGAAGAGAGTTCATAATTGTAGGTGCTTCCATCTCCATGAACTGCTTTTATAGCTCAGGGACTATGGTAGCCAGCATTAAACATGATACATCCTTCAAATCCTTCCTATACAGCTGATAATCCTCAATGACCTTATTGGAACCACTAACAATTTGTGGCCGTGATAAAGCCTGCTCTAGCACGTACTCGTTGGACGCCTGCTTGAGGATTATCCTAAGATTCCTGGACCAGTCCAAGAAGTTCGTGTTGGGATTCATCACAGGAAATCGACCAATAAAAGCAGAAATACGCATCAATTTCCTTGAATCTGGTCCCAGGAGCTTAAGATGTGGAAATCAAAAACTTAAAGCATAGAAAAAGAAGTTCAAAAACTTACCACGAAGTCTCTCTAAGAGACAAATATGGACTACAGAAATCAAGTGTAGATTTCCTCCACCGATGCATACACGAACGGCTCTCAGACCTAACCCGTGCTAGCGACTCGGATTATGCAAGAAGAGAGGGAGAGAGGGCTGCTCACTTTGAGAATTATGGCTGTCTCTGTTTCTTTCCAAAAGAAATGTCTATCTATCCAAAGATAGAACCAATTTTCTCAAGTGTGCACCCAAGTTTCTTTCCAAAAGAAGCAACTCATGAAAGTGGGCAAATTATTTCTTTTCAAGAAAAAATATATACGGCCAACATCTAAAATCATGGAAGTGGTGAAAAATATTCTTTTTAATAGCAAATAAAGATGATGGTGAAAAGAGAAGGCAAAGTCCAACTTTGCTATCTCATTTTCAACCTAATGACTCACACCATGAGTCATCACCTTATCATCATCATCTTTTGTCCAAAGATGACTCACCCTTCCAATCCCCCATATATATTCGGCCAACAGCAAAATGGCTGCCCCTTATTCTTAATTTTCACCAAGAAAAGTCAAGATAAGTTACAAAGTAGCAAAGTCCAACTTGGCAACTCCTAAGTCAAAGAATGACTCACCATTTTGTCCATAATCCCACCATAAGTTTTGGCCGTGACCACTTTTATTTTATGTCTAAACCCAATATCAATTCCTTTGATTTAATTAAATTCAAATGCAACTTTAATTTAACATGTGTGCTTATATATTATACCATATAATATATTACATACATTTAAATTAAAATTCATTTGACCTATTAATTTAATCAATGGATTAAATTAGACACACATAAAATGAAATACATGTAAACCTATACATGTAATAATATTTCCACCTAGGACATATTCTCATAAATTAATTCACTAAATTAATTAAGAGAAGGCCAAAATATAAATATTAATTATATTATTTTGATCAATCCAATTGATCTATATAATATAATTAATAAATCTCTCTCTCTTCAAATGTGTATACTCCAAGTACACACTTAATCCGACTAGTTAAAGTCCAGACGTTCAATGTGTACGATCCAATGGGCCCGTCTTTATGTTGGCAGTGGGCCAAGGCCCACAAACTGCAGGCGGGCTCTAGCAAGCCACTGCAGCCCCCAATTGAGATGGAGTAAGCAGTCTAACTGAAAACGTAACCCTATAGTTTGAACTTGTAAATCCCATGTCACTGATATCGGTGTCCAACACAGAGGCATGAAAGTATCACCCTCTTTGTTTCTGGACATTTACTTGATCCCAAATGAACTGATGCTCACAAACAAGATCCAATATTGTTTGGGTGTGGTCGCACACTTATCAGTAACATTCTCCAAGAGGCCAGTGATATCATCTCAGTGAATCACTGAGTGACATTCCCTTCTGCATATCCATAGCACTGCCATGTTCACTAACTCACCCTAACGTACCCATACTTGGCACCCCTTTACAGGCCCGTTAGGCGTACACCAAAGTGTGCCACTTCACATGCAGCACCATCATATGGTCCAGTCAAAGGACTTATACAAGTACTACACGAGAATCATTTGTGATACTATGCCATGTAGATTCCCGTTAAGTGGATCAATCCAGTACCATACCCTTTTTGCATGTACCTATTAACCTGGTTGACATTCCATGTTCTATGACCGGTAAGACACCGCCATACAACCTGGCTAATGATAGTATTTAGTTCCATTCATTCCCATGATTGGAACAGACTACGGATGACTTTATGGCCATATCGTTTTCCCTATCCACAGTCTTGCTGCCAAGTGCATGACACTTGACAACATGGATATGGATATGTCCATTGGATACTCTATTTAAAATATAGCACAAGACATATAATAAATAGATTAATGCCTTTATCTCTTGATACAAATTGTACAATACATAAAGTTCACATTAATGTACAAATGTATTATACAAACACAAGGACCAATACCTCGGGACTAGGGCATTTCTAATAGTTTTGGCTAGAAAGCTTATCCTTTTCAAGGACAGATGGCAGTGAAAATGCAAATGAAGATGAGGCCAATTTAGATCTACACAGAAAATGTAAGGTTGGTTAATGAAAAAGGTCTTTTAATTTTTCCCACTTTAATTTGAATAGAAAATCTCATTTTAATTATATTCAAGTTAATGTAGCGTGACAGTGGGCCAAGATCCATATTTCATCAAGACTTAGTCAAGGTGAGTCTGTACACCTAAGCCATGACTATTTAGGTAGGAATGTCATCTAATCCCACCCTTGGAACTCTTGGTTTGATAGGCCTATTGGCACTAATCTATGTTAAGTCAAACCACCAATCGAATGTTAAGGCGTACCTAGTACCCTTAACCCTATACAAGACATGGATACCCCAATGCACTCGGCTTTGGCACGGCCCACATTAGGTAACCCATATCCCAACAAGGTTCGAATGTGGAAAGCACTTTAGCAATTTAATATTTACGGATTAGTCAATTTTAATGGGCTTACATGCATAAACACAGGTTTGCAATTGGAAAATATATCATGCAAAGCATATATATATATATATATATATATATATATATATATATATAATAATGAATTGAGACATTATAGGCTTGATTATACATCCTAATGAAAAACTAGTAAGCATATACTAGCTCCTTCATCAAGTTGGGTTTGCATCTCCTTTTGGGCTTGTCACCAAATGGGCTTATTTTCCATCTTGGGCTTGTGCAATTACATTTTATAAAATGAAACCTATCTATTTAATAAAATGAAATTACAATAAAAAAAAATAGTACGCAAGCTGTATTTACCAAATCCAAAATTAAAATACAACCCATATTTAATCTAGGCCCAATAATGCTCAAAACCATACAACCAAGTATGCACATTATTTTAGAAAATTATACAAGGCAAAATGCATGAGAATTAATCCGATTTTAATTATGTCATAGCTGTTACAGAAATCGCCAATTTTGGCGTTTGTGTTCTAACCTTGTTATAGGTTTGGACCTCAACCCATGGCAATCCAATTGGCTCCCACTGAACGGGTGATCACAAACCCAAATTTAGCCGCTAGAGGATCCGTACCAAGAATCCCTAAGCCAATTTCCTTCAACCAATTAATTCACCAAATTAAAAAAATTACATGAAACCAATTCACACAAGAAATCATAAGCATCCAACACGTAAAATAAAACACACGAATTTTAAAACCAATTAAAACCCATATATTAGGGCCCGAAAAATAACCCGCAAAAATCCAAAATCAAACATGCAAAATATGCATCGGCGCTATTGTCCCGGACATGGCAGCAACCTCATGAACCTACTCCGGTAAGCAGCTACTGCAGCAACATGATGGGGCCAACAGAGTATCGCAATTGCGATTTGCTCTGCCCCTAAAATCCAAAGATTCAATTTTTTTTAAAACAGAAAATAAGTTTGGGAAAAACAAATCCCTAAAATGTAAAAACCCATATTTCAAAATTTTAGGGTTCATACAATTCAACCTAAAATCAAGAACCCTAAAATCAATTCCTCCTTAATCAAGAAGAACCTGGCTCTGATACCACAGTTGGGATTCTCCCAGTGTAAATCAAAAATTTAACCACAGCGGAAGTAATTCTAATTTACACTCA
This sequence comes from Euphorbia tirucalli, assembly GCA_039660915.1. Lineage (NCBI taxonomy): Eukaryota > Viridiplantae > Streptophyta > Magnoliopsida > Malpighiales > Euphorbiaceae > Euphorbia > Euphorbia tirucalli. The sequence continues at coordinate 52,503,318 of CM077639.1, read as the reverse complement.
AATCCAATAACAGGAATAATTGCTCAGATTAAAAAAGAGAAACAAGAACTTACTCAACCAGAAAGCATTGTAAACCCATACCTATGCCATCTCTGATTAAGATTGATTTCTAGTTCTTGCGTATGCGCGAAGAAACTCTACCGTTTCGTACACGGATGCCTCTAGAATTAACTAGTGTGCTAACACTGGACCATAAAAATTTCCTTTTCCTTTTACTGCCTTGGCCGAAATCCACAGAGAGAAATTTTCTCTATTTCAAGTTAAAGCAGACTCAAGAGAGGGGAGGAGAGAACGCAAGTTAGGAATAGGAAATTAGGGTGGGCTTATTTTAATTAATTCTAATTTTCTTTATTAGATTTTCCACCCTGGAAGAATCTAATAATTGAAAATCACATTAACTTAAAATAAATCTACCTCAATTTTAATCCCCACCTTAAAATAAATATCCTAGATATTTATTAATCATAATAAAAAAATGAAATAACCTAATTTAATATTTGATATGAATTTTATTTTATTGATTAATTTATCACCCGGTAATAAATCAACAATATAAATAAAATAAATCTCCCCTAGGATTTATATAACCGAGTCTTTATAATAAAAACTCATCAATTCAAAATTTCCAAAATATATGATATGTATCCAACACATGTCATATGGTCCATGACAAACTCATTCTAACATCCTATGTGTGTGATCCTATAGGTCTATTTTATGTTGGTAGTGGGCTCAATACCTAAAGTCCACAAACTGCAAGTAGGTTCTAGCAAACCGTTACAGCTACCCAAATAAGATAGAAACATCAATCCTATCGGTGATGTAAACCTTGTAGTTAACTTATACATCCTATGCCATTGATATCAGTGTCCTGCAAGAGGCATGTCAATGTCACCTTCTTTAGCTACAAGGACATTCCTTGATTTCAAGTAGATTGAAAAACACAAGCAACTAATCACCTAGTGATTACCTTACTTGGACATGGCCATGCTCTTCTCAATGTCACTCATCAAATGGCCGATGATATCTACTCTCAATTAAGAGAGAGCCAAGTCCCATCACATCACTCACATCCCTAGCATGATCATTGGCATACCCAACCATACCCCTATTTGGCACCCTGTTAAAGGCTCGTTAGGCACACGTCAAAGTATGTGAGCTAGCATCTAGGTCTATAGCTATATCAGGTCAAAGGATCTTGTATATGTACTACCAGAGAACCACCTATGACACAGGAATCATGTGGTGTTCTCATAGCGGATCGATCCAGTACCATGTAACCTAACATGTACCCATGTTCTTGATTGACATTCTATGTCCAAAGGTTGGTAAGACACCAGCAAACAATCAAGACACATGCTAGTCTTTAGTTAAAATCATTCCCATAACTTTAATAGAACAGGGATAGCTTTATAACTACTGTTTTTTACCTACTCAAGGTCTTACTGCCCTGAGAACGTTACTGACATACTTGAGTAAAACATCAGTTAATGGATTCTCTTTATCAATTAAATTGCATAAGAAATATAATAAACAAGATTATGCCTTTTATTATAACAAAATATCTTATTACATACACCAGCAATCACCCACTTGCACTAGTCCTTGCTATGCAATGGCCTAATTCCCATAGATCTCTCCAATAGCTTTGGTAAAGGGATCCATAATGTTTATCATCAGATACAACCCTATGAATAAGATGGGATCCCCTGAGTACATGTCTAGATTTTAGGTGTACGCGTGGCATCTTAGCCCAAAACACTTGTACCCTCCCATCCACCAATTATATGGGTTAAAACTTTGGGTAATACATATATTTATTATTTTCGGATAATTATTTATTTATCTTTCTTTTAAGACCTCTAAAAAATTGGTTTATTTGATTTCATTTACTATGCTATTTTATACCGTATTATTTATACATATTTAGCGGTCATAAATTGTAGGTCATATTATAAATAAGAGATAAAATAAATTACCATAGAGAAGCCAGGAATAGACATATTCCTTTTCCATTTATAAAAATTTCAACTCTTTGTACTTTATAAGACATAATTTATTCCCTGATAATGTTGTTAGAGAAATTGAATCTCAAAATTCTATTAAAAGAATAGGAAGAAAATGGATCATAAGAAACAACCATCTTTTTTAAACAAGGAGATTAAGAAAGGAAAAGAAAAAAAAAATACATTAGAGGCCATGCATGGTTATTAATAAGTATAGGTCATTTGCTAACTCTAAAGGCTTGAAATATTTGGCATTAATAAGATATGTGGCAATACTGAGACAAACTACCCACACATCTTTGGGCTTTCTTGATACATTTCTGTGCCAAAATTAATTAAGGCTAATCGCTATACTTTTCTTAATTGTGATATTTCCAATGTTATTGAAACCGGACCGGACCGGCCGGTTCGACCGGTTTTACCGCGAACCGGCCATTGGTCCGGTCGGTTTAATTAAATTCAACGGTTTAGTCAAAAACCGGTCAAATCCGGTTCGAACCGCGGAAAACCGGTAAACCGGCGAACCGGTCAAAAACCGGTTTCTTGACCAATTTTAAGTTGAAATTAAGAAAATGCTGAAAGTAGGATTTGAACCCATGTCCCCTCACTTAAGTTTGACATCTTATACCACTGGGCCATCCTGACTTTACTGATGGGTTTTGCTTAAATTTTTAATATATCAATTAAATAAAAATGTATCATAAAGAAAGCATTTTCATGAAATTATTTGCTTATATCAGAAAATAATAAAATCAAAATGACACTTTTCGTCCTTAATCTTGAAAAACGTACATAAATTGAATTTGAATTTATGAATTTTTGTATAGTACAATAAAACTGAATATTCTATATTAGTTCATTATGTTTTATTGAATCCTACCATTTTGTAAGTTAATTTCTCATTCAAAATCCAGTTTACTACTTGCTTAATCTAGCAGTAGTACCTTTTATTTCTTTAGTATTGCCCTTACTATTACTAGTCTCTGTTTTTGCCCTTGCTATTACTAGTTTATTTTTATTATTTAAGGCTTGTATTTAATTAAGTTTTAAAATATTTTGTGAAGTTATTTTGAATATTTAACATTTAAAACTTATGTTTGATGAATTTATAAGCTTATTTATTATTTAAATAATATTTTTTTCAAAAAATCAATAATCCGGTATAACCACCGGTATAACCACCGGTTGAACCGGTAAACCACGTACCACTAGCTTCACCGGTTTGATGTCCGGTACGGTTATGATAACATTGGATATTTCATATATTATATGTATATATGACTTAGTCCAAGTGGAGATACCACATAAAAGTGGCTTTTGTACCACCATTGGCTAAAATTTCATGTATTCGAAAAAAGAATAAAGTGGGGATAGCAGGTACCTGCCAATATCACCAAGCTTGACAAAACAAGAATTAACCCTGAGGCATGGTATAGAAGCTGCTGTCTTTATCATTTTTTAAGCCTTTATTACTACTACTGGTGATCCAATCCTCAATTTTGCTGATGATGATTTTTCTTTTGATTCACATCTCAAGCTTTTGTTTCTATAATTTGTGTTGCCGAATTGTAATCTTAATGAGGAATATGATAATGCCATTACAAGTGAGAACTGCCAAGTTCATATAATATTTCTGTGGTTCACTCCTATTTATAAGCCCAAAACACTTGTACCCTCCCACCAATTTTTTGACTTAAAACATCGGATAATACATATCTTTATTATTTTTGAAGAATTATTTATTCACCTTTAATTTAATTCTTTTAAGACCTTTGTAGGGGTGTATTCAATTAAAACTTGTATAGACTTTTAAATACTTTAAAAATCCAGTGGTATTCAATTAAGACTTGTTAGGAGTTTTTAAAAGTCATCAGGTATTTAATTAAGACTTTTTAAGAGTCTGTAAAAGTCTTCCTGTATTCAATTAAAACTTTTATAGAGTCTATAAAAATAATCATGTATTCAAAAAGTCATTAACAATTGATGACAATGACTTTTATATACTTTTTTACAATTTTTTAACTCAAAACACAATAAAAAAAAGTCATGCATATTGATGAAAGACTTTTTATTTTGATGGAAGACTTTTTATTTTCACTTTCAATCATGATTTTTCATAACTCTCCTTCCTTCACTGCCTCTCTCTGCTCTCTCTACTCTTCCTTCACCTCCTCTCTCTCCTCCATCCCATCGCCGCAAGAAACCTCCACTCGGTCCCCCTTTTTCCATCACTGATTGGCTACTCTCCTTCCACCACGACTCTGTACTTTTATTAACTATGATATTTCATATAGTATACGTATATACGATTTAGTCCAAGTGGAGATACTACATAAGAGTGGCTTATGTACCACTGTTGGCTAAAATTTCATGTATCTAATTCTCAGTTTTGCCGATGATTTTTTTGTTAATTCACATCTCAAGCTTTTATTTTTATAATATGTGTTACTGAATTGCAATCTTAATAAGGAACATGATAATGCCATTACAAGTAAAACCTGCCAAGTTCAGATAATATTTCTATGTTTCACTTTTATTTATAAGCCTAAAACACTTGTATTCTTCCATCCACCAATTATTTGGGTTAAAATTTCGAATTAATACATATCTTTATTATTTTCGGATAATAATTTATTTATCTTTAATTTAAATTCTCTTAAGACCTTTGATAAATTGGTTTATTTGATATCATTTACTATGCGATTTTATACCCTATTATATATATACATTTAGCGGTCAAAAATTGCAGGTCATATTAAAAATTAAGAGATAAAAGAGATAAAAAAAAAATTATCATAGAGAAGCCAAGGATGGACATAATCCTTTTCTGTTTATAAAGATTGCACCTCTTTGTACTTTATGAAACATAATTTATTCCTCGATAATGTTGAGAGAGAAATTGAATCCCTAAATTCTATTAAAAGTATGGGTAAGAAAAGGTATCATAAGAAGCAAACGTTTTTTTCTTTTTTTTTTTTTAACAAGTAGATTAAGAAAGGAAAAGAAAAAAATACAGTAGAGGCCATGTATCGTTATTCATAAGTATGGGTCATTCGCTAACTCCAAAGGCTTGAAATGTTTGGCATCAATAAGATATGTGGCAATGCTAAGACAAATTGCTCGCACGTCTTTGGGCTTTCTTGACACAATTCTACACCAAAATTAATTGATGCTAAACAATGTATTTTTATTAATTGTGATATTTCATATATTATACGTATATACGATTTAGTCCCAGTGGAGATACCACATAATAGTGGCTTCTGTACCACAATTGGCTTAAATTTCATGTATCTCAATAAAAAAAAAGTAGGATAGCAGATACCTTCCAACATCACTAGGCTTGAAAAAACTAGAATTAACCCTGAGGCATGGTGCAGAAGCTACTGTCTTTATCATTTTTGGAGCCTCTATTACTACACTATTGGTGATTCAATCCTCAGTTTTACTGATGAAGATTCTTTTTTTGAATTACATCTCAAGCTTTTGTTTCTATAATTTGTGTTGGTGAAGTTTACTCTTAGTGAGGAACATGATAATGCCAACATAAGTGAAACCTGCCAAGTTCAGATAATATTTCTATGGTTCACTCTTATTTATAAGCCCAAAACACTTGTATTCTCCCATCCACCAATTATTTTGGTTAAAATTTTGAATAATACATATCTTTATTATTTTCGGATAATAATTTATTTATCTTTAATTTAAATTCTCTTAAGACCTTTGATACATTGGTTTATTAGATTTCATTTACTATGCTATTTTGTAACCTATTATTTATATACATTTAGCGGTCATAAATTGCAGTCATATTATAAAATAAGAGATAAAAAAAAAAAAAAAAAAAAAAAAAATTATCATAGAGAAGCCAAGAATAGACATATTCCTTTTCTGTTTATAAAAATTGCACCTCTTTGTACTTTATGAGACATAATTTATTCCCTAATAATGTTGAGAGAGAAATTGATCCCTAAATTATATTAAGAGTATAGGAAAGAAAAGGTATCATAAGAAACAACCATTTTTTTTAAACAAAGAGATTAAGAAAGCAAAAGAAAAAAATATAGTAGAGGCCATGTACGGGTATTTGTAAGTCTGGTTCATTCGTTAAGCTCCAAAGGCTTGAAATATATTTGGCATCAATAAGATATGTGCCACTGCTGAGACGAACTGCCCACACATCTTTGGGCTTTCTTGACACAATTGTGCACCAAAATTAACTGAGGCTAATCACTGTACTTTTATTATACATATATACAATTTACTCGAAGTGGAGATACCACATAAGAGTGTCTTCTGTACCATTATTGGCAAAAATTTCATGTATCTCAAAAAAGAAAAAAGTTCGGATAGCATGTACATGCCAGTATCACCAGGCTTGACAAAACCAGAATTAACCCTGAGGCATGGTATAGAAGCTGTTGTCTTTATCATTGTTGGAGCCTCTATTACTACTATTGGTGATCCAATCCTCAGTTTGTCGTTGATGATTCTTCTTTTGATTCACATCTCAAGCTTTTATTTCTATAATTTGTGTTGCTGAATTGCAATCTTAATGAGGAACTTGATAATGTCATTACAAGTGAGACCTGCCAAGTTCAGATAATATCTCTGTGGTTCACTCCTATTTATAAGCTCAAAACACTTGACCCTCCCATCCACCTATCATTTGGGTTAAAACTTCGGATAGTACTTATCTTTATTATTTTCGGGCAATTATTTATTTATCTTTAATTTAATTCTTTTAAGACCTTTGATTAATTTGTTTATTTGATTTCATTTACTATGCTATTTTATACCCTATTAGTTATATACATTTAGCGATCATAAATTTGCTTGGATTCATCCCGGTGTAAACGGAAAATTTTATGTAGTGGAAGCGAATCATTACACTCTTAGAACCAGTGGCAAGACCGAATTGCTTAGATTATAGAATAAAATAAACAGACTCAACCAGAAAACCGTTAAATTCATACCTATGTCATCCCCGCAATAGATTGAATTCGAATCTTTGCTAATACACGAAGGATTTCTACCCTCGTAAACATAGAAACCTACCAATTAGCACGTGTGCTAGTACCAGAACAATGAGCTATCTTTCCCAAAGACCACACACAAGTTAGGCGAAAAACAACCTTGCCAATTGAAACCTCAAAACTGGCCGAATAATTCCCACAATTCCTATTTTGGCCAAACTGCTTAATTAGCATGTATTTGATTGACGAATTCTCTCTTTCCCTTTTTTTTTTTTTTTTTTTTTTTTTTTTGGGAATTACTTTGTTATAGCCGAATACTATATTAATTAGTACATTCCTTGGCAAAAATCAAATCCATAATTTGGCAAAAGAAGGTGGAGACAATATAGTTAGATTTACTAGAATATGATTAGGTTTTATTTTATTTATCTTTTATTTCTTAATTAGCATTTTCTAACCATAAAATCCTTAATTCAAAAGTATAGATAAATCAAAATAACAACCATTTTAATTCTAATACTACTATCTAGATAATTATACGTATATACGATTTAGTCCAAGTGGAGATACCACATAAGAGTGGCTTCTGTACCACTATCGGCTAAAATTTCATGTATCTCCAAAAAAAAAAAAAAAAAAAAAAAAAAAAAAGGGATAGCATGTACCTACCAGTATCACCAGGCTTGACAAAACCAGAATTAACCCTGAGGCATGGTACAGAAGCTGTTGTTTTTATCATTTTTGGAGCCTCTATTACTACTATTGGTGATCCAATCTAGGGGTGCACAAAAAAACGGAAAAACCAAAAAACCATGAAACCGAACTGAAACAGGACAGAAAATATGGTTAACCGAAACCGATGGACTAATGAACGGTTTTTGTTTTTAAAATTTATCGGTTTCGGTTTTGGTTTTTATACCGAAAGTCCATGTGGACTCGGTTAACCGACCGTTGAAAAAAAAAATTTTTTTAATCATATAATTAGATATATAGGTTATATGAATCAATGGTGAAACATTTGGGTGTTTAATGTAATTTTACCTCCATAGTTTCCAATATGTTTATAGTAATTTTTGTCCTTAATTTAATTTTTATTTTCCAATATATATATATATATATATATATATATATATATATTAGAAAAGAAAATTGAATTTTTAGAGATGAAAACGAAAATACTTAAGATACATTTATGTATTATGGAGAAAACATTTTTCAGTAATTTAACAATAATATTAATTGTTACATCCTATAATATATAGGACTGCATTATTATAATCTAACCAACAAAGGTCAAACCCCAACCTATCACTTTCAAATTTCAACTCATTGCTCACCCAAATCCAAATAGAAATTCATCTAATAATTTCTTGATTTTATAAACCAACAAATGTATGTAATGGATGTAGATTGAGAATTAAGTTTGTGTTACACAAATAAAATCCAGTGTTTACAAAAATTCATTGTGATTTTGATACGTCAATGCTATTATTGATATCTCACAATCATAGTGGTCCCAAATTGGTATCGTCCTGAATCACTAAAGAAATTCATCGATACTTGAGGTTTACAGAGTACGAATAGCTTAATTTGTCATGTACTGGAAAAATGTACTACTTAATTTGTTATGTCACTTTCATAATTAAATATCCGTAAATAAAATATGTGCTAATTCTTGCCTTTTTTTCTTTTATGATCTGTAAGATGCAAGACTACAAGATTGCAAGGTTCTGTCATATTTATAGGTAGAAGACCTAATGCCAACATGGATTTACATCATAACTTAGAAGAAAAAGCTAATCTTGTACAGCAGTTATCTTGCAATACTTCTAAAGTACGTCAGGTGTCCCATTCTGTTACTTGGTAACAATTAATTCACCGACAAACATAATCAATTCACTTCTAGTTGTAATGTCATTTTTAATCAATTATTAAGACTATGGTTTGTAATTTCATATTTGTCTTTGATATTTGAGATTTATGATTTAAAATTTTGAGGTTTAAAATATAACGTTTATTTTGGAAATGGTTAACCGTAAAAAAAGGTTAACCGACCAAAATTAATGGTTAACCGAATTTAATAGACAGTGTACGGTTAGTAAATTAGAAAAACTGTTCAAGCGGTTAACCGTTAGTAAAAGTCCACATGGACCGGTTAACCGATCATGTGCATCCCTAATCCAATCCTTTGTCGATGATGATTCTTCTTTTGATTCACATCTCAAGCTTTTTATTTCTATAATTTGTGTTGTTCAATTGCAATCTTAATGAGGAACATGATAATGCCATTACAAGTGAGACCAACCAAGTTCAGATAATATCTATGTGGTTCACTCCTATTTATAAGCTCAAAACACTTGTACCCTCCCATCCACTAATTATTTGGGTTAAAACTTCAAATAATACATATCTTTATTATTTTCAGATAATTTTTTATTTGTCTTTGATTTAAATCTTTTAAGACCGTTAATAAATTGGTTTATTTGATTTCATTTGCTATGCTATTTTATACCCTATTATTTATATACATTTAGCGATCACAAATTTGTTCGGATTCATCCTGGTGTAAACGAAAAGTATTATGAAGCTTAAGCGAATCGTTATGTGCTGAGAACCTGTGACAAGACCGAATTGCTTAGATTATAGAATAAAATAAACAGACTAAACCTGAAAACTTTTCATTTGCTATGCTATTTTATACCCTATTATTTATATACATTTAGCGATCATAAATTTGTTCGGATTCATCCCGGTGTAAACGAAAAGTTTTATGTAGTTGAAGCAAATCGTTGTGCGCTTAGAACCCATGACAAGACTGAATTGCTTAGATTATAGAATAAAATAAACAGACTAAACCAGAAAACTTTTAAATTCATACTTATGTCATTCCTACAATAGATTGAATTAGAACCCTTGCTAATACGCGAAGGATCTCTACCCTTACGCATATAGAAGCCTATCGATTGAGCACGTGTGCTAGTATCTGTGAGCGGACGACACGTTTTTGGCGGGACGCGAGACTCCCTTTCGGAAAGGGCGCCTCGATCTCGGGCTGACCCCTCCCTCGCGTGGGGTTTTTATAAATGGCAAATCAGTTTTGGAAAATAAATGGAATTAATGCATAAAAGAACCGAGACCTAAGTCTCAATGAATATTGTAGAGTCGGCACCCGGCTCAGCTCAACCGGGAAATTTATAACGTAGCTGAACCGGACGAGCGGCCGCTACACTATCCAGAGATTTGGGTCCGGACAAGTCCCTTATTTCATGTCTAATTAAAATAATATTGGCAATGTTCAAAGATGGAATTTCAAAATCTAAAGTCAATTTTATTGAATGTGAAAGGCATACAGCGCGTATACAGGGTAAGGTAAAACATCAAATGATTAAATTATTACAACCCGATCGGATAAAAGAAATAAAAACTCTCAAACTCACTTTTACAAGCGCCTAATATACACGAGAATTTAGAAAAATACAATCGCCTAGGATACACGATTTATTCTATTAAAATACAAATAAAAATGAAAATAAAGATAAAATAAAAGCTGCAAAACAAAGGTTAGCACAATTTATACGGCACGCCACAATTAGGACTTAAATATACAGAATTGGAAAGTCAAGAATTGGGGACATGCATTTAAGGGATAACCGGGTTGGCTCGGCTAGCCGGCCCGGTTAGACCTGGAAAATATTTTGAAACGTCCCTGTATTTTTGGTTTTGTGAGAAAATCATTTTGAAAATAATTTTTCCGGTTTACATGCACTTTCATATATTAGGTGGGTCGGTTTTCGGGAGAATTGGGTCTCCGTCGTGGCATTGTTCTAAATACAATTTTACTGAAAATTGAATCTAGGGTCGTGAATTCACACAACAAAATTCATTTTGGTGATTTTCTGAATTTTTCTGAATTTTTATGGATTTTTGGAAATTTTTGGGGATTAAAATGAAAATTCTGATTCTGGAAACACGTTACAGTCGTGCGACTGTAAGCGGTCCAAAGTTAGATTTCGCCAAAATTTTATTTGAAGCAAACTGGAAAGAAAATCACCTGGAAATCAAGAACACTCGTATGACTGTTCATCAAACTCAAGAACAGTCGCACGACTGTTCTTGATTTCCAGAAATGGAAAACGAAGAAAATGGATAGAAATGGCACAAAACCACACCAATCACCCAGAAAGCTTGGAAAAGAGGACGGAAAAGGAGTGTCTACCTGTTTGGCGTGCATCCACCGTAGGATTGTGTTGGGATTCGTCATTGGAAAAATAACGTGGCGCAGTGGAAAATACACCGTTTAAAATTTCCTAGAATCCACCTATCGTGTCCAATTACCATTGATTAGAATAAAACCAAATTGAATCAAGAGAGATTAACTCACCGGATTCGTCTCTTCTAGAGACTGCTGCAGAATCATTACTTGAAACTGCGATCTCCAAAGTCCGGTGCACGACCAACTATTGAGCGGGAACCGGTGCTAGCCGAAGATGCGAAGGAATGGAGGTTTAATGCTGGGATTTTCGGCTGTTTTGAGGCTGCTATTGGTGGCTGAAATTTCCAGCAATTAATTAGAGTTGAATTAGGTTTTTATTCCTTAAGTGTGCCCTTTTATAGACACCTTGTCTAATTGGGTTCTAATTAGGTTAATTAAACCCAAGCCCACTAGGATTATAATTACATAAATAAACTTTAATTAAAAAGTATATACTATGTAATTTAATTCCATTTGGCTAAATTTAATTACCCCTAAATAAAATTAAATCACACTTAAGTTAATACAATACATGTATTTAATTTTCCTACTTAGGAAAATTATTTAATTAATTGTTTACTTTATGTAATTCAATTAATTGATAAATTAATTAATTACATTATGTAAACTTATTAATTAAATTAAATTCAACCCAATGTCAATTAATTACCTTGACACCGAATGTCAACTAATTAATTAACGCATTCCTTCCAATGTACATTACATATACAATTTCTATAAGTTCCAGCTCAGTTGATCTATGTGCACGATCCTATGGGTCTGTCTTTATGTTGGCAGTAGGCCCAAGGCCCACAGACTGTAAGTGGGTTCTAGCAAACCATTACAGCCCCCAATTAAGACAGAGATGCAGCAGTCTTTAGAAGACACTCACCCGGTAGTAATCTCATAGTGTCCTTTGCCTAACGATATCGATATGAATAAACAAGAGGCATGGTGTCTGTCATCCTCTTCTGTTGTTTATTATATTTCTTGATCTTGAGTTGACTGATTAATCAAATAAGCAACCAACTTATTTGGGTATGGCCATACACTTATCAGTCCCACTCATCAAGTGGCCAATGATATCATCTCGGTGTCACCCGAGTGGCAATTCCATCACTTCATCATCAATATCAACATGTTCACCGGTCCACCCAATCATACCCGTATTTAGCATCCTTTTACAGACCTGTTAGGCGTATGTCAAAGTGAAATGGATTCCACATTGATATTATAATGAAATCTGGTCTGAGGATAAAAGAGACCTACTCAAGAAAGACCTATGACGTAACAACCATGTGGCTTTCTTGTGCGGATCGATCCAGTCCCATGTCAACGACATGTACCTATATTCATGACTGACTATACAAGTACTATGGCTAGTTAAGAACTACCATACAGTCATCGAATATACAAGTCTGTGGTTCTATTCGTTCCCACGATTAGAACAGACCTGGGATAGGTTTTATGATTATCAATCAATGGATACTCTACTCATATTATAGCACAAGATATAAATGAAATAGATTAATTACCTTTATTAATGTGACATAAATAATGTATTTATATAATGAGTCTTAATGTATAATACAAAATACAAGAATCCAATGCCCTAAGAACTAGGGCACACCGACAATCTCCCACTTGCACTGGTTCCAAGTGGGCATTGCCCTAATTCCTATAGATCTGATATGACCGTCGTGCTGTGTCTGTGGCAGCGCTTTAGTCAATGGATCAGCGACATTATTCTTGGTGTCAACCCTCTGCAATGATATGTCACCTCTGTTCACGATCTCCCGAATGAGGTGCAACTTTCTGAGCACATGTTTGGATCTCTTGTGTGACCGGGGCTCCTTAGCTTGTGCGATGGCCCCGTTGTTGTCACAAAAAACATCAACTGGGTCTAGGATAGTAGGTACTACTCCCAACTCGGTTATGAATTTCTTGATCCAAACTGCTTCCTTTGCAGCTTCGCACGCAGCTATGTACTCAGCTTCCGTTGTAGAGTCAGCAATGGTGGCCTGCTTTGAGGACCTCCAGCTAATGGCACCACCATTCAAGAGAAAAACATAACCAGACTGTGACTGGTTCTCATCCTCATTGGTCTCAAAGCTTGCATCAGTGTAACCTGACACTACGAGCTCATCTTGACCTCCATACACTAAGAAAGCATCCTTAGTCCGATTAAGGTACTTTAGGATTGCCTTGACAGCCTTCCAGTGTTCCTCCCCGGGGTCTGACTGGTACCGGCTGGTCATACTTAGTGCAAACACAACATCAGGCCTCGTACATAACATGGAGTACATGATAGATCCAATAGCAGATGCGTAAGGGATCTTTTCCATGTTCTCCCGGTCCTTCTTTGTTTTAGGACCATCTTTCTTACTCAGCTTCAACCCATGGCGCATAGGCAAGAATCCTTTCTTTGCCTTGTCCATGCTGAATCTTTTCAGAACCTTGTCAATGTACGTGGCCTGACTTAGGCCTAGAAGCCGATTGGATCTATCTCTGTAGATCCTGATCCCTAAGATTGTCTCAGCTTCGCCTAAGTCCTTCATTGCAAAGCACCTACTCAACCACTGCTTAACTCCTTGCAGTATTGGTATGTCGCCTCCAATGATAAGGATGTCGTCAACATACAGCACTAGGAAGGTGGAAACGCTCCCACTAACCATCTTATACACACAGGGCTCATCAGAATTCTGTGTGAAGCCATATTCTGTAATGGCCTCATTGAATCTCTGATTCCATGACCTCGATGCTTGCTTCAATCCATAAATAGATCTTTGAAGCTTGCATACCCGGTTTGGATACTTTGGATCGATAAAACCCTCAGGTTGTGCCATGTACACATCCTCGAGTAGCTTTCCATTAAGGAAAGCGGTCTTAACATCCATCTGCCATATCTCATAATCGTACCATGCAGCTATGGCTAGTAGTATCCTAATGGATTTGAGCATAGCAACTGGTGAAAAGGTTTCATCATAGTCAATTCCTTGAACTTGCTTGAATCCTTTTGCCACCAATCGCCCCTTGAAGGTGTTGTCGGCCTTTAACTTGAAACACCACTTGCAACCTATCACCTTAGCACCCGGAGGTGGATCCACCAAGTTCCATACTTGGTTATCATGCATAGATTGCATCTCAGCCTCCATGGCTTTGCGCCATTGATCTGAGTGTGGGCTTTCAACAGCCTCCTGATAGGTCTTGGGCTCCTCTTGGTCAACGACCATAAGGTCCCCATCATCAGTCATGAGAAAGCCGTACCTCTCTGGCTGATGACATGTCCTACCAGACCTTCTAAGGTCCTGTGCAACCGTTTCTGGTTTCTCAATTTCTTGAGTAGTCAGATTGGTTCCCAAAGCATCCTCAGCAGTAGCTGCAGGAGTTTGTGAGTCTTGAACTTCTAAAAGTTCAACATTACTCCCACTGTCTCTCTTGGAAAGGAATTCCTTCTCCAAGAAGACTGCATTTCTGGCTATGAAAACTTTGTTTTCGGCCAGATCGTAGAAGTAATAACCCTTAGTTTCCTTAGGGTAACCCACAAACTGGCACTTAACAGATTTGGACTCGAGTTTGCCACTTGTCAATTTCTTAACATATGCATCACAGCCCCAAATCTTCAAGAAGGAAACATTGGGCTTTCGGCCTTTCCATAGTTCATATGGTGTTCCCTCAACTGCCTTGCTTGGTGTATTATTAAGAATGTAAGCAGCTATCTCTAAAGCATATCCTCAAAATGAGACAGGGAGTGTAGCATGACTCATCATCGAGCGGACCATCAAGTAAGGTCCTATTCCTCCTTTCTGACACTCCATTCCACTGGGGTGTACAAGGAGGAGTGAGTTGGGATATGATCCCACACTCTCTCAAAAACGAGTCAAAATCTTGGCTCAAATATTCACCCCCTCTGTCAGACCGAAGTGCTTTTATTTTCTTGCCAAGTTGGTTTTCTACTTCATTCTTAAAGTCCTTGAACCTTTGGAGAGTCTCAGACTTATGCTTCATCAGATACACGTAACCGTATCTGCTGAAGTCATCCGTGAAGGTGACGAAGTACAGAAAACCAGATCTAGCACTAGTGCTTATTGGGCCACATACATCGGAATGTATTAGCTCCAATAGCTCTGAGGCCCTTTCAGTAGTCTTGCTAAAAGGCGCCTTTGTCATCTTGCCTCTCAAACAAGATTCGCATGTGTCATAAGGCTGGATGTCAAATGACCCTAGCACTCCACTAGAGTGAAGCCTAGCTATGCGCTTCTCATTTATATGGCCAAGTCGACAATGCCCGATGTAAGGAGGATTAATTTCATTTTATTTAATCCTTTTAGTATTTATGTTATAGATTGAACTTTCACGTTTTAGATCAAGGATATATAAGCCATTTTCAAGATATGCTGTTCCATAAATAATATTGCCACATTGCATAGAAATTCTACCATGTCCAATATTAAATACAAAACCAGAAATATCCAACAAAGAAACGAAAATAATATTCTTGCGCATCGCAGGTACAAAATAACAGTTTCTTAGTTCCAAAACAAGTCCACTAGGCATCTCCAAGAAATAATCTCCGATCTCCATGGCCTGAACCCGAGCACCATTTCCGACTCGAAGATCTACTTCTCCAGATCCTAATAATCTCCTACTTCTTAGACCCTGCACATTTGAACAAATGTGAGATCCACATCCAGTGTCTAAGACCCAAGATGTAGAAATGGCCAGATTAATCTCAACAACATAAATACCTGAAGCAGCAGTTTTGCCCTTCAGTTGCTCCCTTAGCTTTGGACATGAGCTCTTACAGTGCCCCTTCTCATGACACTCATGGCAAACATCGTCAGGAGAGGCAACCCTTGCTTTAGGTTGGGCCACCACCTTTTTGCCCTTAGCCTTGGCCTTTTAGGCCTTAGCCTTGGCCTTAGATTTGGCCTTTCCCTTAGCAATGGGCGTATTGCCCTTGTTCACTAGCAATACTTCAGGAGTCTTCTTAAGAGACTGCTCAGCAAGCTTGAGCATGCCATGCAACTCAACAACCGATTTATCCAACCCTTGCATATGGTAATTCATGATAAACTGGTTGTAAGACTCAGGAAGTGACCCGAGAATAATGTCTGTTGCCAAGTCCTGCGGAACTGGCGAGCCGAGGCGAGTAAGTGTATCAATATACCCCTTCAACTTTAGCACATGAGTGCTAACAGAAGTCCCAGCTGCCATCACAGTCGTGCAAAGTGCCTTAGTTGTCAGGTAACGTTCCTGACGAGCCTGATCTTGGAACATCTTTTTAAGCTGATCCATCATCTCATAAGCATGCTCGTCCATGAATTGCTTCTGAAGATCAGAAGCCATGGTACCCAGCATGAGGCATAAGACATCTCGGTCATCCCTCACATGCCGATCGTACTGCTCCACCATCGCCGTGGTGATGCCTCGACCTGCAGGAGGGCCAGCTGGTAAAGGAGCATTCAGTACATACTCCTTAGACTCTTGTCTGAGAACTATTTGTAAGTTCCTAGCCCAGTCCAGGAAGTTAGTCCCCGAAAGCTTCTCCTTCTCCAAGAGTGACCTAAGTGAGAGTGAGTTGTTGTTTGTTGCAGCCATTTAAATTGCTTAACTGAAATGGGATTATCTACATGGAAGAAATCATTGCTTGAGTTAGAAATAAAGGACTTTTAAGCCAATTCAAATTAATAATCCGATTTTAATTTGTTTGTTGGTGTTGTTAATTGGCTGACTTGACCAAGATCCATAACTTATCAATGACTGGCCGAACTAGGGCTCGCTAACTAACCATTGAGTCGTTTGGTAGGACAACCTATCCAATCCTTCCACGAAGGACTCTTGGTTTGATGGGCTTATTGACACTTTACCCATCTGTGCTTAGGGCCCGCTCTGAGCTAATGCTACCCATGTTGAGTCAAACCACCATTCACATGTTAACTATACCAAGTATCTTAACCCTCAACGGCCCACCGAATACTACAATATACCCAGCTAGGGCATGGCGCACATTGTAGCATCAATGGGAGGAAGAGGTGTGAATGTGGGAAGCACTTTTAAGCGACTCAATATTTTAATTTCCGGATTATAATTAAGTGATACGGCTTAGCATGCATAAACGCGGGTAATAATTTGGTGATCCATACATCCATATTATATGACAAATGCAATAACATACTTAATTTAACATAAATGAGATCCTATGGGCCTTTAATTACAACCTAATGAAAAACTAGATATCCTATCTAATTCTTCATGGGCCAGACTGCAATCCTTCTTGGGCTCCCACCATGGGCTTGCTCCATTTGGGCCTTCCTCCATACTTGATGCAATTACAATAATTTTGTAAAATAAAATCTATTCTAAAATTACATCAAAATAAAAAAATGGCACGCAGGCCATATTTCCCAAAATTAAATTACAACCGATAATAATTTAGGGCCCATAGAACTCAACATAACATTTCAAACAAAGTACCTGTCGTGCACATACATACCAATATGATGCATGATCATGGCATTCCAAATTATAAATATAAATGTTAAGCCGAGTTACTTAGGGTGAAATCGCCAATTTTAACAAATGTGACTAAGGCCCATAAAGGCCCAATGGATAACATCCATAAATGCAAAATTAACAATTTTGCTCCCACTTGAATTTGGGTTGTCACAAATTTAAAATTTAGCTCTCCCAATTTTAATTGGTGTCACGGTTTATTGGGCCAATTTCACAAAGTCCATATTCAATTTAATATGCAAACAATTAAATTAAATATGCATGCCAACAAAATAAATAATTTTAAATACAAATTAATTAAAAAAAATGTTAATTTAATTTGTATTAGGGTCCGGGATTAAAAAAAAAAACCCGCAAAATCCAAAACCAGACCCAAAACCCATGCACGGCGCCGCTGTCCCGGCGGGGCAGCAGGCTGCAGCAGCAGCCAGCAGCTGCTGCCGCTGGATGAAATCGCAATTTGCGATTCCATCCAGCCCAATATCCTTTTTTTTTTTTTAAATCATAAAAAAAATCCATCAAAAATTAAATAATCAATAAAACAATAATTTTTAAGATGGAAACCAATTGGGGAAAATAATCAAAAACCCCAATCCAAAAATTCTAGGGTTTATCAAAACCAAAACCAATTGAATAAAAACCCTAAAATCACAAACTTGAAACCCATTCTTTCTTCAAGAATTCTTTCAAGAACCAATTCCAATCAATCTAATGGACAAAACCTAGGCTCTGATACCACTGTTGGGATTCGTCATTGGAAAAATAACGTGGCGCAGTGGAAAATATACCGTTTAAAATTTCCTAGAATCCACCTATCGTGTCCAATTACTATTGATTAGAATAAAACCAAATTGAATCAAGAGAGATTAACTCACCGGATTCGTCTCTTCCAGAGACTGCTGCAGAATCGTTACTTGAAACTGCGATCTCCAAAGTCCGGTGCACGACCAACTATTAAGCGGGAACCGGTGCTAGCCGAAGATGCGAAGGAATGGAGGTTTAATGCTGGGATTTTCGGCTGTTTTGGGGCTGCTATTGGTGGCTGAAATTTCCAGCAATTAATTAGAGTTTAATTAGGTTTTTATTCCTTAAGTGTGCCCTTTTATAGACACCTTGTCTAATTGGGTTCTAATTAGGTTAATTAAACCCAAGCCCACTAGGATTATAATTACATAAATAAACTTTAATTAAAAAGTATATACTATGTAATTTAATTCCATTTGGCTAAATTTAATTACCCCTAAATAAAATTAAATCACACTTAAGTTAATACAATACATGTATTTAATTTTCCTACTTAGGAAAATTATTTAATTAATTGTTTACTTTATGTAATTCAATTAATTGATAAATTAATTAATTACATTATGTAAACTTATTAATTAAATTAAATTCAACCCAATGTCAATTAATTACCTTGACACCGAATGTCAACTAATTAATTAACGCATTCCTTCCAATGTACATTACATGTACAATTTCTATAAGTTCCAGCTCAGTTGATCTATGTGCACGATCCTATGGGTCTGTCTTTATGTTGGCAGTAGGCCCAAGGCCCACAGACTGTAAGTGGGTTCTAGCAAACCATTACAGCCCCCAATTAAGACAGAGATGCAGCAGTATTTAGAAGACACTCACCCGGTAGTAATCTCATACTGTCCTTTGCCAAACGATATCGATATGAATAAACAAGAGGCATGGTGTCCGTCATCCTCTTCTGTTGTTTATTATATTTCTTGATCTTGAGTTGACTGATTAATCAAATAAGCAACCAACTTATTTGGGTATGGCCATACACTTATCAGTCCCACTCATCAAGTGGCCAATGATATCATCTCGGTGTTACCCGAGTGGCAATTCCATCACTTCATCATCAATATCAACATGTTCACCGGTCCACCCAATCATACCCATATTTAGCATCCTTTTACAGACCTGTTAGGCGTATGTCAAAGTGAATCGGATTCCATATCGATATTATAATGAAATCTGGTCTGAGGACAAAAGAGACCTACTCAAGAAAGACCTATGACGTGACAACCATGTGGCTTTCTTGTGCGGATCGATCCAGTCCCATGTCAACAACATGTACCTATATTCATGACTGACTATACAAGTACTATGGCTAGTTAAGAACTACCATACAGTCATCGAATATACAAGTCTGTGGTTCTATTCGTTCCCACGATTAGAACAGACCTGGGATAGGTTTTATGATTATCAATCAATGGATACTCTACTCATATTATAGCACAAGATATAAATGAAATAGATTAATTGCCTTTATTAATGTGACACAAATAATGTATCTATACAATGAGTCTTAATGTATAATACAAAATACAAGAATCCAATGCCCTAAGAACTAGGGCACACCAACAGATTGACCCCTGGCGTCGCTCCAATCCACTAAAATCAAGACTTTTCTCCTTGAGTTAGGGTTTAAGTGCTTTTGGGTCTAAAATCTCCAAATGCAAGGGTTTCTGATGACCAGTTCTTCCCTTCCTCTTCTTTGTTTCTTTTCTTCTTTCCTTTTTCTCTCCTTTCTTTCTTTCTTTTTTCCTCTTCCTGTTTCTGTCCCTCCCCTCTTTCTCTTTCTTTCTCTGCTTTTAGGGTATGGGTTGGCTCACCTGCCGCGATCTACAGTCGTACGACTGTAGTTTGATTACAATCGTAAGGCTGTAGGTATAGTCGTACGACTGTACTCTTTTTTTTTAAGTAAAATTCCGGCGCTTACAGCTGCCCCTTGCGTGATCAAATTCACCACCCGATCTTAGTCTGGGATAGTTCATGTGAATTTGAGAAACGCGACCCAAAGCTCCGCAAACACAGGAAATAAAACACGCAACTGAGTTGCTGAAGCTTCACTGCTGTGGTGATGTGTTGAGTTGATTGGATGGAATAAACCGATATCGGGTCTATGTTACCCGAGGCAAAGCTGAGAAAGAAATAAGCCGATATCGGGTTTAGGTTACCCGAGGCAAAGCTGAGGAAGAAATAAGCCGATATCAGGTTTAGGTTACCCGAGGCAAAGTTAAGGAAGAAATAAGCCGATATCGAATTTAGGTTACCCGAGGCAAAGTTGAGGAAGAAATAAGCTGATATCGAGTTTAGGTCACACGAGGCAAGAAAAGATGGAATGCGGTTAAGCTGATATCGGGTCTATGTTACCCGAGGCAAAGGAAAACGAAATTGATGGATTGGCCGATACCGGGTCTATGTTACCCCAGGCAATGCTGGGGAGGAAATAAGCCGATATCGGGTCTACGTTACCCGAGGCAAAGGAAGATGGAATTTTGACTATTTGAAATCTTGTTGGAATTGGATGGACTTGAAATAACAAGAGGTTCGAGGATCTGAAACCATGCTTGAATATAACGGAGTTCAAGGGTTCAAAATCTGACTCGAATGGAAAAGGTGGTTCAAGGATTTGCAACCATGCTTGAATGCAATGGAGTTCAAGGGTTTGAAATCTAGCTTGAATGAAGAAGAGGTTCAAGGATTTAAAACCATGCTTGAACATAATGGAGTTCAAGGGCTCAAAATCTAGCTTGAATGAAGAAAAGGGATAGCTTTAGGAATGATAATTTTGATGTTGGCTAGGGAATGAGTAGTTATCCCTTGATCGATAATTTTGGAGATAAAAATTTTTACCCCTTCGATCAAGGATAAATACGGCTTGATTGTTCTGCCCCTTGGTATGTTCAGATTTGGTTTTGCGCTGACGCTTAGGGTCCAATGGATGCCCTGGCGTTGTGCCATCTCTGCTTTGAGAGTGATCCTGGTTCGGAATAGCCCGATGATAGCAGTGGATACCTGCACTTGGATCAGTTGTGATGCATATGCATATGGATCGTGCATGTTTACTTTAAACGTATGCACGTATGTGCAGATGCATGAATAGTCCTAAATGTATGTATGCATGCAACATGTGGCTTATGCTTTGTCCTTGGTATCCGTGCGAGCCCGGAGATGGAATTCACGGCTTGTGACTGGCTCTGATGGTGACCCAGGTGACCTAGTCTAATTGTTCCGACGCGCTTCCTGACCGATTGACTATTACGCTGATCTAGGTATTAGAGGAGTTCACTGTCTTGAGTGAATTTTCACTTTACCCTCTGTATCTTCTAAAGCGTTGTCGAGCTCAGCGGATAAGGATAATACGTTGCATCGATGGATGGTCCGTTTGGTTGAGCAAGAAGATGAGAGTGAGACTTTGAATTTCCATATCACCTAACAGGAGTTTCTGCAATATCATCATGAGCTTGGATGCAATGTCCTACTAATGGATGTTTATATGTAATGGCATGGTGTATGCAAGATGAACATCAGATTGGAAATCCAAACATACATAATATTGCAATGGTGACATCAGAATGAGTATAATAGGGAATGTGACATTGACTCTGACTTTGTATACCACCCCTCTTCCGTTGCTGACACGTCTTTTCGGTTTTCCATGTCAAAATTTTTTTTTTTTTTGAGAAAGATTCTGTAATGGGCATTTTGTCTGCGTTGATCCCTTTCGCGACGGTTTGTCTTAGGATGGGAAAGATATATCTTGACATATTCATTGCGACCTGCGAAGATACTGCTGTCGATGATTCCCAATGGTTCGGTTTTTTACTTGCCCCTGATATTATAAGTTTGTGTTCGGGGAGTAAAGCACTTCCACAGACAAGGCTTGCCGTGTGATGTAGCCCGTAAGTGAACATTGACATGCAATGACACAACAAATGCATATTGTACACCGAAATTGAATACAAACATTCATGACATAATGAATGCGGATGCATTAGGAAAATCTAAAATGTGGTTCTGGTTTCAATTGATGCCCCCTCAAATTACCAATATGCCCTTTCGGTTTTACACATTGGAGAGTTTTTTTTAAAGGAATGAATGCCTGATCACTGGGTAGAATTGCCATTTTGGACGGACAACCTGAGATGAATTCAATTAACCACTAGATTCTCTTGTGGTCTGATGCTGTATTCATATTTCCAATTCACCCCAGATTCTAGTTCAGGCATGGTTTCCGAAGACTGAATCCTTGAAATGGTTGGTAAATGCAACTTTCCCTTTGAATATGAGCACAACAGACTTTGTAAGCTTTCCTATTGATGGTATTGTCCCCTTCATGATTGTTGAAAGCTTTGTAAAATCAAGTTGCTCCAACACAGTTGCTGAAGCTCACAAATGCATAACCAAAATTTCCTCCAGTCTTGAAATCCATAGGCAAATAGAGGAAATCATAAGCAGACTTCCTTTTGGACTTATTCTTGTTTTCCTCCAGACAATGCTTGTCTAGAATTTGCAGCAGATTATGTCCTTGGAACTGATTTGGTAGATTTCTTATCATCAGACTTGTTTTTCCACCAAGATTAACTTCAATCTCTTTTTTATTCAGCTTGGTCTCTTCAATAGTCAATTTCTTGGGCAACCACTATTGTTCCTTTTCACCGACAGAAACTATTTTCTTCTTACTCTGGAATCTCGGAGCTATATATTTCATTTTCCCCTTTTTTAGCATTGTTGAACTCATTTGAAGCAGACTCATATCCAAATCCTCTATCTATCATCAAATCAAAACCCTTCCCACTATCTGACGGTACAAAATAATTAGTCTGGGAGTTTAGATTGAAGAGAAATGGCATGGGATTAAAAGGGTATCCCCAATTCGGTACAGGTTGATGATAAACGAAGACGGATTAAAACGGTGCCATAACCACCTGCTCCGACGCCTTTCCACTGATGAGATGATGCGGAACAAAAATGATATGGAGCAGCATTAGGGTTCAACTTCTTGTTAGAAGCCATTGAAGGTAGAAAATAAGGCTTCACAGGATCGGTTCAAGTTCCAGAGAGAAGATGAAAGATAGAAGATGAAAGTGAAGCAAAGACAATAAAGGGAAGACACAGGTGTTGAAGGCAAACGGAGAAGACAGAGAGGAGAATGAAAAGGGAACTGCTTTGTGTAAAGACATGGACTTCTCTGCCATCGCACGAAGTTAACTTTTCAGAACAGGCAAAAACGTATTTATCTCCATTGTCTCAACTCATTGACCCCGGCATTTCATGCAATAGGTGGGCTGCCCCTAGATTCATCAAGCACTCAACAAAGTTTGACTCTATGATTGAAAAGAGCATAACTTTAGGCCAGGAGCAGAACTTTGACTGTAAGGGAGAGCTGAGGTCTTCTATCGGTGCTAGGTCTTTTTTTTTTTTTAAATCCAAACCACAGCCACCTGTTGATTTTCCCGCTGCATTCAGATCCATATATGTCATGCGTGTTTGATATGTCTCTTTGGATGAATAATGCATGTGTAATGTCATACGCACGTGAATGCCACACAAACAAGACTATACATGCACTAAAACTAATGTCTGCTTTAGAGTTTTACAGCATAGTGGGTGGTGAAGGTCCTTTGGATTTTTTTTTAAGGGCTTGGTGCTTTTTGATGGATTTGGTTTTTGATGTGAGATGCTTTTTCGAGCATGAATTAGGCTCAAAGCCTCATCTTGGGGATCGGCTCTGAAATGGTTCCTGGTTTAGAATGATTTGGGTGTATTGTGGGCTGTCCAAGTTGAAACTTTTAGGGCAAGACCAACAGTATTTTGAATCATGGTTTGTAGGGATCACTGATCTAGGTTGGCAATTGATTCGAAGGAAATGGTGCCATCCCATTATTTGCTTGACAGACTTCTTCTCTTTCTCTCTTTTTTTTTAAGAAAAGGGCTTAACCGAAGTCAGGTTCACTTGTAAATTCCCTGTAAGACTCAGATTGATGTCATGCATCTTAATATTATGCATGATGGACATGTCGTTTCAGATGAGCAAACGCATGCTTAATGCCATATACATGTAATCACCACACAAGTAAGAAAAATAACAAGATGCATTGCATTCAAAATGAGTTCAATACACTTTACAAACAAAATGAGTCCCCTGCGGGAAGGAGCCTTTAAAGGTATTGATCTCACAGCGTCCGACTATTCCTTATCCGATCACTGCCCCACTATCATCAGATCAGGCTTTGGAGCTCTTCATCATATTCCTCTCCCCGGGAGGTTTGAGGAATTTCCTTTCCAGTCTCCCTACTAGCCCCCAGTCGCTCATTAGTAGCACATGGCACCTTTAATTTTCCCTCATTAACTAACTTCTGGATCTCCTTCCTTAAAACATAGCAGGTATTGGTTCGATGACCTATCGCTACATGATAGGTGCAGAAGTTGTTCTTTTGATCCGGTGTCGGCTCCACATACGGCTTGAGGCTCTGCAGTAACCCCTCTTTTCTACATTTAGCAAATAATCGGCTCAGTGAGAAAGGCCATGGGGATATGCCCTTTCCATCACCCTTGGGTAGTGGACTCCTGGTTGGTCGCGGAACGAGGTCAGTGTTGGCTTTGAGGGGGGCCTTCAATTCTGCTTCACCAGTCAGCCCTCTTATTACTCCCTCAAGCTCAACCACACGTGCCTCCAATTCAGAGTACCTTGTCGTCAGCTTTTCAATCTTGTTAAGGTCACCTTCTAGCATTTCCTTCAACATTGCCGCTGCCTCTTCCCTGACTGCCTTTCGGAATCGCAATGAGGCAACGTAATCATCTAGGACATCTGTTACGGTGTTGAAGTTCACTGGGCCAGCCATTCTCGAGACTCCTTCCCTTTCTCCCCTGATAAGAACATTTGTTAGCACTGACTGGGGCATGCGCACAGAGGATACCAAGTCAAGAGATGATGTGGGCATGAGTGCGTGATGCGATGCATGCATGCATGAATGATGATTTCATGTGATGACATGTCATGTTATGCAATTCTAAGGTATTCAAATGCATGCAAAGCTAAGAATGGAGATGTGCAAGATGCAATGAATGTTATTGATGAAGCTATATGTTGAAGTAGAGCGTGGCGTATAAATATACACCACATGGATAAAATGACACGCAGGGTGTCCACGGATCGAAGCAAGGTGATACTTGCGAAGTACTTATATGTATAGGGCAGATCCTATACAAGAGGGGAGTTAATATTTGAAGCGGTACATGTAGATCGGATCTTACACGGGGAAGAGATGTAGTGTTTAAAGTAGTACATGCAGAGCGTATCTTACACGGGAGAGGTTTGGTATTTGGAGCGATACGTGTAGAGATTGTCTTACACGAGGAGGAAGGGTAGAGTTTGATCCAGTACATGCAGAGATTATCTTACATGGGGAGATTCGGAATGATACTTGTAGAGCTTATCTTACACGGGGAGAAAGTGCACAGAGTTTGATGCAGTACGTGCAGAGCTTATCTTGCACGCGGGATTTGGAGTGATACATGTAGAGCTTGTCTTACACGGGGAGGAAGGGTAGAGTTTGATGCGGCACGTGCAGAGCTTATCTTGCAAGGAAAGATTTGGAACTATACGTGTAGAACTTAGTCTTACACGGGGAGGAAGGATAGAGTTTAAAGCAGTACGTGCAGAGCTTATCTTGCACAGAAAGATTTGGAACTATACGTGTAGAACTTAGTCTTACACGGGGAGGAAGGATAGAGTTTAAAGCGGTATGTGCAGAGCTTATCTTGCATGGAAAGATTTGGAACTATACATGTAGAACTTAGTCTTACACGGGGAGGAAGGATAGAGTTTAAAGTGGTACGTGCAGAGCTTATCTTGCATGGAAAGATTTGGAACTATACGTGTAGAAATTAGTCTTACACGGGGAGGAAGGATAGAGTTTGATGCGGTACGTGCAGAGCTTATCTTGCACAGAAAGATTTGGAACTATACGTGTAGAACTTAGTCTTACACGGGGACGAAGGATAGAGTTTAAAGCGGTACGTGTAGAGCTTATCTTGCACAGAAAGAGTTGGAACTATACGTGTAGAACTTAGTCTTACACGAGGAGGAAGGATAGAGTTTGATACGGTACGTGCAGAGCTTATCTTGCACGGGGGATTTGGAGTGATACGTGTAGAGCTTACTCTTACACAGGAAGGAAGGGTAGAGTTTGATGTGGTACGTGCAGAGCTTATCTTGCACGGAAAGATTTGGAACTATACGTGTAGAACTTAGTCTTACACGGGGAGGAAGGGTAGAGTTTGATGCGGTACGTGCAGACTTATCTTGTGATAAGGTCGGTTTCGACCTTGTCTTCTAGCCAAATTCGTGGTTTGAGTGGTAGTTTTTAGAATCATTTATGTGAATGTTTGATTGTTTTTTTTCGTATTTTGTGATTTTTATGTTTTGGTTTGATTTCTTATATTTTTAGTATTCCTCGTGTTTTTCGTGTTTTATGGTCCGTGGTTGTGGTGCGGTTATGTCCCTTTGTGTTTGTTTTGGACAGGCATTAGGACCCGGATCGGAAGTTGGAGCAACGGTGGCAAGGAAGGGCGTGAAGTGCTGAAAATCAGAATGGCACGGCGTGCCACAATGGCAGCACGGCGTGCCAATCCAACCAGCGTGCCAAGAGTTCCAGAGAAGCAGCACGACGGCGTGCCATTCCAATCAGCGTGGCGTGCCGATCCCAACTTTGCATAGCACGGCGTGCCACAATGGCAGCACGGCGCGCCGAGGCCCGAAAATCTGCTGTTGCCCTAATTTCAGCTTTTCTTTTCTGTGGTTTTAACCTAGCCGTATAAATAGGTTATTTTCTTTGTTTTAGGGGATCTTTTTCCCATCTTGTAGAGGTAGAGCAAAAACTTGTAGCTAGGGTTTAGCTTGACCTTTTTGTTTTCTTTGAATCTTGGAACCATCGATTGGTAGATTGCTTTGCATTGAACCTTCCCCTTTTGCAACGTTCTTAGTTTCGGCTCGGGTTCGTTAATAGAGGTACACCTCCAAGCATCTTCACACCGTCGGCATCCGGTTAATTGGATCAAGAAGGGCATAAGTTTTTCTTTTTTGTCTTTTGTAATTCAATTTAGCTAACTTTTGACTCCGCAATCGATTTTGTTTGGTTGAATACATTGAATCTGTTACATCTTTCTTGATTAATACAGTTGAATGCAAGTTAATTTCAATCTTTATTCCTTTTCTTTATGCAATCCCTTTAGTGATAATCTAGTCTCATAAGATCTTAATCTATTAAGTTCATATTCGTGGCATTACCTAGATTAACACCTAGGCAACCATTAGTATTGACGACACTGTGGAACATACGTGCCCCTATTTTCTGAGCTTTAAGAATTAGACCGCCTCTAAACAAGGAAAACCGGCTAAGGACTTAAAAGATCTAGATACGCTAGGTTGATTTAATTGGAGGAATATAATTGAGGGTTAATTGTTGAGTTAACTTCGTCTTTTGTAGTTGATTAATTAAGCCATCCCCATCAGTCTTCATAGGTCGGTAAAACCGCCAATTGATATTCCAAATTCAAGGGCAAAGTAAGTTGGGATAGATCAACTAGGAGTAGACTAATATAGTTGTTAATATAATCAAACCTAAATTTAGTTCCGCTTAGACACGTAAAGACTCTTAGTAATTTAGTGATTATCGAGGTTTAAATTCCTTGTGGGATCGATACCTGGACTTTAGGCCAGATTTTATTACTTGAACGACGAGGTACACTGCCTTTGTTTGTGAGTCTGTTCGGGCTCCATCAAGTTTTTGGCGCCGTTGCCGGGGAATTTTAACTTGTTTCGATAACATTAGATAAAAGGATTATTTTCTGATCTAAGCATTGTTAATATTGTTTATATTCTGTTTTTGGTTTTATTATTTGTGTATAAAATTTATTTTCTTTTTGTGTGAGTGTTTCCTAGCTTATGCAAACTCGTTCTCAAAGTTCTGAATTATTACCTTTGGATACTGAAATTGACCGTACGTGTAGGAATATTCGAAGATCCCAAAGAGTAGTAACCGCAGCCATGGACGAGGAACAAAGGCGACAAATGAGGAATGAAATCGAAGCCGAGATGAGGGCGAGGATTGAGGCTGAAGTTCGGGAGCAGGAACGTCTCCGCCAAGAACGTCAGTTGGAAGGCACGGGAGATGATAGAATTATGGCGGATATGATGGCACCCCATCGTCCTAGAAACCGGGCTGGTGTTATTCTACCACCAATCACTGCTAACAACTTCGAGCTCAAGACGAACATGATCCAAATGGTGCAAAGTAACGGCCAATTTAGTGGAGCTAGCAATGAAAACCCGAACGATCATCTCGATCGATTCCTAATGGTGGCTGATACTGTAAGACTCAATGGAGTTCCCCAAGACGTGATCCGATTGAAGTTATTTCCATTTTCTTTAATCGGAGGAGCTGTTGAATGGTACAAGTCCCTTCGAGCGGGATCCGTAACGTCATGGGACCAGCTTGAGGAAGAATTTTTGGCTTATTACTTTCCTCCGTCTAAAACAGTCCAATTGAAGAATGAGATCACAGCCTTCCGGCAATTTGGTTCAGAATCCATGATGGAGGCATGGAGGCGCTTTCAAAGACTACTCAGAAACTGCCCACACCATGACCTTCCTAAGTGCACTCAAGTAAGTATTTTCTATCATGGGATTTCGCCTTCTCACCGTGCTATCATTGACTCATCTGCAGGTGGGGATATTTTCAATAAAACCGCAACGCAAGCGGAAGAACTTATTGAGGAACTAGCTAGGAAAAGCCCCTTGTGGCAACAAGAAGTGCCAACGCGAAGAGATGTCCATGCTGTAGAAATGGGACGCCGTGATACAGCAGTGGAAGAATTGAATAAGAAGGTTGATCTTATGATGGCACATCTGAGTTTGAACCCAACACACCAACCTGTGCTGTGTGTGTCTTGTGGAGGGGACCATCCCGGTCAAGAATGTGGAATGGGCAATCCATCAGCCCAAGAGGTAAGCTATGTTGGAGGTAACCAAAGGTATAATCAACCACCCCTTCAAAATGCTTTCCAAAATAATAACAACTTTCAAAGAAGATTTCAACATCCGAATCTATCCTATGGTAACAATCAAAATGTGTTGAAACCTTCTAATGATTTTTTGCAAGACTTTCGTAATCAAGAGCTTGGTAGGGCTCCTCAATCTCAATGTGGTCAAAATAGTAATGCTCATAATGTTAAACAAGATGAGTCGGTATTAAGCCTTCTTAAGGACATATCAACTCGTCTGGCTACTAACGAAGCTCGTTTGGCCAATAGTGAAGCTTTGAACAGGGACCTCACCAACCAGTTGGCTCAAATAGCTAGAAGCTTGCAAGAACGGCCTCAAGGAAGCCTTCCTAGTACAACGGAACCGAACCCAAGACAAAACCCAAGGGAGACAGCCCAAGCAATTACTCTAAGGAGTGGGAGGCAAACGGAAGAACCAAGGGTTGATCAACCCATGAGAGTAAGTAATCAATCGGAAGAAGTAAGTCATTCTAAACCCGAAAACATCTCTACTTCTTCTAATGCTCAAAAGGAAGATATTTCTGTTCCTATTAGTCCTTACATTCCTAAACTTCCTTATCCAAGGAAGGAGAGAAAGGACAAATTGGACCAGAAATACTCTAAGTTCCTTGACATCTTTAAAAAGCTTGAACTTAATATCCCTTTGGTGGAAGCTCTTCAAGAGATGCCCACCTATGCTAAATTTTTCAAGGAGCTAATTGCAGGAAAAAGGAGATTAGGGAATGACGAAGTAGTGGCCCTAACAGAAGAGTGTTCCGCGATTGTAAGCAACAGACTTCCACCTAAACTAAAGGATCGAGGCAGCTTCACGATTCCATGTCAAATTGGGAATCTTAAAATTGCAAATGCCTTATGTGATCTGGGAGCAAGCATCAACTTGATGCCACTTTCAATGTTTAGGAAGCTTGGTTTGGGGGATCCAAAACCTACAAACATGACACTCCAATTAGCGGATCGATCTATAGCAAGGCCACAAGGTGTAATAGAGGACGTGTTAGTCAAGGTAGACAAGTTCATTTTTCCAGCGGATTTTGTGGTACTAGACATGGAGGAGGACACGGTAGTCCCAATCTTGCTCGGGAGACCATTCCTTGCAACCGGTAGGACCTTGATCGATGTGCAAGAAGGTAAACTTATTCTACGGTTGCAAGATGAGGAGGTAACCTTTAATGTTTATAATTCAATGAAATATCCGCTGAATAATGAAAATTGTTATGCTATTTCCTCTATCTCTCCGGTTGATGAATGTGTGAGTGAGACTTTCTACAGTGAATTAGAGAACCCTTTAGATGAAGGTCTGAACTTGGAGGCGGAACAAGATGAGGCGTCTGCCTCAGAAGAAGAAGAACATTGTGCATGGGTACAAAGGTTTGAGAGGCTAGAAAGAGAGATCAAACCAGCACCAAAGTCATCACTAGAAAAGCCTCCTACTTTGGAACTCAAAACTCTACCCATGAATTTAAAATATGCCTTCTTACATCCTCCCAATGACTTACCGGTTGTTATTTCTTCTTCATTGACAGTTGAGCAAGAAGAAAAACTTATCGAGGTGTTACGGAAGCATAAGGGAGCTTTTGGATGGACGATCCATGACATTAAAGGAATTAACCCAGCTTTTTGCACCCACCGGATATTCCTTGAAGAGGCGGTAAAACCCTGCGTACAACCTCAAAGACGCTTGAACCCAAACATGAAAGAGGTTGTTAAAGCAGAAGTGATCAAACTCCTCGATGCGGGCATAATTTTCCCAATCTCGGACAGTCAATGGGTAAGTCCAGTCCAATGTGTGCCTAAGAAAGGCGGTATGACGGTAATTGAGAATGAAAAAGGTAATTTAATTCCATCTAGAACGGTCACCGGTTGGCGTATGTGCATTGATTATAGGAAACTAAACAACGCCACCCGGAAAGACCATTTTCCTTTACCGTTTTTGGACCAAATTTTGGAACGTATGGCGGGTCACGATTTTTTTTGTACGTTAGATGGCTTGTCCGGGTATATGCAAATCCCTGTGGATCCTCTTGACCAAGAGAAAACCACATTTACATGCCCATTCGGGACATTTGCATATAGACGGATGCCATTTGGCTTATGTAATGCACCAGCCACGTTCCAAAGGTGTATGCTTGCCATATTTACCGACATGGTTGAGGATTTCATGGAGGTATTTATGGATGATTTTTCTGTGTATGGATCTAATTTCTCTACTTGTCTTGAAAATTTGGATAAGGTTTTGCAGCGGTGCGAGGACACGAACTTGGCCCTTAGTTGGGAAAAGTGCCAATTTATGGTAAGGGAATGTATTGTGCTTGGACACAAGATCTCGGGGGAAGGGATTAAGGTCGACCCGGCCAAAATTGAGGTTATTGCAAAGTTACCTCCCCCTAGTTCAATTAAGCTTGTGAGGAGTTTTCTCGGCCATGCCGGATTTTATAGGAGATTTATAAAAGATTTTTCTAAAATCTCCAAACCACTAACCGAGTTACTCCAAAAAGATGTTTCTTTTGAATTCTCTGATAAATGTTTGCATGCTTTTGAATTGCTAAAACAGAAATTGATTGAAGCACCTATAATGATCGGCCCTAATTGGACTCTTCCCTTCGAACTTATGTGTGATGCATCCGATGGTGCAGTAGGTGCATGCTTAGGTCAGCGGGTGGATAAAATCCTCCGCCCAATTTATTATGCTAGTAGAACGTTGAATGATGCTCAAATGAACTATTCTGTAACGGAGAAGGAATTACTAGCTATTGTGTTTGCCTTTGATAAATTCCGGTCCTATTTGGTTTTGTCAAAAGTAATCGTGTTTACTGACCATGCTGCACTCAAGTATTTGATGTCTAAACAGGATGCAAAACCTCGTCTTATAAGATGGATCTTACTGCTGCAAGAGTTCGACATCGAAATCCGAGATAAGAAGGGAGTAGAAAATGTGGTAGCAGATCACCTGTCAAGGCTGCCGCAAGAAGGTGAAAGTAAGCAAGAACCGGAGATCGAAGATGCATTCCCGGATGAACAACTTCTTGCGGTTACTTCCATACCATGGTTTGCCGATATTGCAAACTATAAAGTTGGTAACATCATTCCGCCTGATCTCACACGAAACCAAAAGGTAAAATTTTTTCATGATGCTAAAAATTACTTTTGGGATGATCCTTTCTTGTTTAAGTCGTGTGCAGATGGTATTATTCGAAGATGTGTACCTTTTGAGGAAGTTACCTCAATCATCCGAATGTGCCATGATAGAGAGGCGGGAGGACATTTTGGACCGGATAGAACCATGGGGAAAATTCTGTCTTGTGGATTCTTTTGGCCAACAATGAGAAGTGATGTGGAGGCTTATGTTCGAGCTTGTGATGCGTGCCAAAGGACCGGAAATATTTCACAAAAAAATGAGATGCTCCAACAAGGAATTCTAGTGTGTGAGCTCTTCGACGTATGGGGGATCGATTTCATGGGACCATTCCCAAACTCTAATGGGAATCAGTTCATTTTGGTGGCGGTCGAATACGTGTCAAAATGGGTAGAAGCAGTAGCATTGCCTACGAACGACGCAAAAGTGGTAATCAAGTTCTTAAAAAGCAATATATTGACTCGTTTCGGGACCCCTAGAGCTATCATTAGTGATGGGGGCTCCCATTTTTGTAACAAGCAGTTTGATTCCCTTTTGCAGAAATATGGCGTTACTCACAAAGTAGCCACACCTTACCACCCTCAAACGAGCGGACAAGTGGAGGTGTCGAATAGGGAACTGAAAAGAATCCTTGAAAAGACGGTCAGCATGTCGAGGAAAGATTGGAGTTTAAAGCTTAACGATGCACTTTGGGCTTACCGGACGGCATTCAAAACACCAATAGGAATGTCACCATACCGTCTTGTGTTTGGAAAAGCATGCCATCTTCCCGTTGAGCTAGAGCACAAGGCGTTTTGGGCCTTAAAATTCTTGAACTTTGATATGAAAGCAGCGGGAGAGCTCCGGCTTCGTCAACTCTTCGAACTTGAAGAATTACGCCTCTCGGCCTACGAGAACGCCAAAATTTATAAAGAAAAGACCAAGAGGTGGCACGATCAAAGGATCCAGGAAAAGAGCTTCGAGGAGGGAGAAGCGGTACTCTTGTACAACTCAAGGTTGAGGTTTTTTCCCGGAAAATTGAAGAGTCGTTGGACAGGACCGTTTACCATTCACAAAGTCTACCCTTCGGGCATGATTGAGATACTTACTCCGGAGGGCATCCAAAAGGTAAATGGTCATCGCCTCAAGAAATATTTCACGGGGGCACAAGAGCAAAGGCAAGTGATGCTCTTGAGAGACCCATGAACACAAGAGAAGCGAGAAAGTCGAGCTATTCCGACTATAAACGTAGCAATGAGGTACGTGTGCCTCACTTGTACATTAATTGTGTTTGTATTATTATGTTTTTGTGTGTTTTTATGTGTAGGAATAGGGTATTAAGCAAGTTAGCCAAGAGTCATGATCAAAGTGTGGAACAAGGCAAGGATTGGCAATATTCAGTGCAGCACGCCGTGCCGAAATTCAGCACGCCGTGCCAATGTGCAATCTGGTCAGCACGTGGCGTGCTCAAGCGGCACGCCATCGTGCCGCGCTTCTGTTTCAAAATCGCGTGCAAGCGAAATCGGCACGCCGTGCCCAATCGGCACGCCGGCGTGCCGTCATTCTGCTTCAAAGAGGCGTTGAGGAGAGCACATCGGCACGCCGTGCCAAAACGGCACGCCGGCGTGCGGGCGTTCTGTTTCCAGGTATGTTTTCGTTGCTCTGCTCAGCACGCCGTGCTGAATTCTTGGCACGGCGTGCCGAGCGTTTAAAATTTGAATTCCTAGGTCGAAAACTGCGCCTCTCTATTTAAACCTCCTTTTTCCCCCTTCTCTCTTCACGCCTCTATTCATCTGCTTCTTCTTCTTCCTCGATTTCTCTCTCTGATTTTTCTCTCTCTCTCTCTCTCTCATCACTTCTCTCTCTAAACCTCTCCCTCACTTTCTCTCTCTCCCTCTTATTCCTCTTCCTTTCTCAATTTTTCTCTCCTTTCCCCTTCTCCTCCGCTCCCCTTTTGACCTAGATTTTTGCTTGTGCTTCATTTTCCCTACACCAAGGTATGAATCTAAACTTTATTCTTCCTTTTCTCGTTTTGATTTTTGCTGGTTACTTGCTTAATAGGGTCTTTCCTTTGTTATGTTTTCTTTTAGTAAATTGAATTTCTGCACTTAGGTTGTCTATGGTTTTGCTTTCTTTTGTTGTTGAGTTTTGTTTTGTTTTGTTTTTTTTTTTATGGATGTGCAATTGTAGGATGAAGAGAAAGTCTGTACCCGCTAAGAGACATGGTTCTTCCCGTCCGCCTTTGGATCCGTCACCGGAATCGGAGCCAAGCGCCAACCTTCCTTCCGAGCCGCAAATGGCTCCTTTGACGAGCCTTTCAACTAAGTATAAGTGTCCTTTTCCTCTGCTCTCGGACGAGGAAGGTAAGCGTTATAAAACTTTGTTCCCTCTTGAAAGCACTCCCTACCGAATCTTCGATTGGGGATTTTTGAGTGTGCTAGATCGGTCTGATGCTTTATGTGCTAAATTGCATAGTATAGGTTGGTATTCGTTTGTAAAATCTAGCGTACCTGTTTTTAGGGAGTTGAACCTCGAGTTCTACTCCACATTGAGTTTCAAGACTGACCCTAATTCAGGCCTTAGGAGCATCACCTTCCGACTCTTTGGGGTTGCACACTCCCTAGACATCGATGGTCTTCGGGATTGCATAGGCATAGAAGGAACTAGTTATACATGGCCCGAAGATATGGATGCCAAGCAATTTTGGCATTTGATAGGCACTGGGGTATACAAACCCCGGTTTGCCAAGACTTCCCAAATCCAGGACCCCATTTTGCAACTGCTGCATAAGTTTGTATGCTTTAATTTTTCTGGGAAAACTGAAAGTAATCGGGTCAATGCCTTTGAGCTGTTACTCTTGTGGCATGTGCACAATAATGTTAAGGTGCACTTAGGATTTTTTGTCATGGAGGCCCTTTATCTTCACCACAATAGGTCCAAGTCTGAACTAGGGTTAGGGCACATCGTCACTTGTATTGCCTGTTTCTTTCATTCTAATACTTGTTATAGGCACCTCGATAGCATTCTTCCCAAGAAGCTTTCGAAGGGCATTTTGTCTTGTGCCCCGAATGTGACGGCTGCAGGTACCTCGAGCGCGGGAGGTTCGCGTAAAGGAAAGGCTCCCATGGAGGTCGATGAGGAGGAAGCTTATGAGGAAGCAGAGGCCGCCGAGGAGGATGCGGAAAATGTCTTGGTCGGCGTGGATTTTATGGCGCGGGTTGAAGGACGGTTAGATGGCATCGTTGAACAACTGGAAAACTTAACCGTCCATCAGGTTATGCTTGGGCAGCGGATGGCCAATATCGAGGCGTTTGCCACTCGTTTTTGTGCTGATCAAGGTTGGCCGTATCCGCCGCCGCCTCCTCCCGGCCCCGATATGTGAGGTAACCCTTTTCCTTTCCCGCTTTATTTTGCTCTTTCTTCCTTTGCACTTTTGGAAGTAAGTGCAATTTAAGTGTGGGGTGGGTCAAGGGATTTTCCCTCTCTCTCTTTTATTTCTTTTTACATTGCACTATTTGTTGTTTGTTTTTGTGTGGAGTTATTTCTGGTTGTTTTTGGTTTGATAATATTTGTTTTTTTTTTTTTTTTTTTGTTTGTCGCTTGCAACTTAATGATCCAACTCCTCATAAGCAATGTTTTACAATCTTTAAAAAAAAAAACAAAAAAAAAAAAAAAAAAAAAAAAACCTTAACCACATAACCTCTTATTTTGCATCTTTCTAGGTTAAGTATGCTTGTTAATAGGGATGTTTACATTGAATGCAACATGAGGCCCCATTTGATTGTCACCTTTGGAATAATATAGACTTTGGGGTTGAGATGCATCGCTTTTAGACATATACTCTCTAAGAAGCTTCTTTTTGATTGAGCATGAGTAAAGAGATGAAATAGGCAAATTGTGTGTTTTATTTTGATTAACCTTGGGGTAAGGGAAACTAATTATCTGTACTTAATGAACATTGACAAAAAGTCAAGAATGAAAAATGGAAATTTATTCCGCTGGCTTCACTTACAAGGTGAAGTTATGAATAGTGCTAGTAGCCGCTTGATTGAATGTGCTTAGTTGAGTAAGTCGGGTGCATTGTGTTTGCTCCATCTTTGTTATCTGTTCGGAAAAGCTAAGTGACATCTCAAGTAAGGTCGAAAGTTATAAAGTCAATCAAATGGAATCGATCAATGCATCGTGATAATTTCGTTTTCCTCCCCAAGAAAATTGTGTGAATTCTAAAGTCCTATTGATCTTTATCTATGTGATTGATTGGGAAGTGACTTAGGAGTGTACTATTTTAGTGATGCAAATCATATTCTGATAGTTAATTGAGTTACTTTGTGTGCATGAGATTGGGGTTAAATGTTAAATTCTTTGTGATAGCCTTATTGATTGAGTATGCTTGACTTGTGGATAAAATTGAGGTTGTGGTTTGTGATTTTGTAAAAATCGATTATTTGATCTTTAATTTTGCTTCATTGTTTTCGGGAGTTGGAGATGTTTTGTTTGCTTGAGGACAAGCAAGACTTTAAGTGTGGGGTGGTTGATAAGGTCGGTTTCGACCTTGTCTTCTAGCCAAATTCGTGGTTTGAGTGGTAGTTTTTAGAATCATTTATGTGAATGTTTGATTGTTTTTTTTCGTATTTTGTGATTTTTATGTTTTGGTTTGATTTCTTATATTTTTAGTATTCCTCGTGTTTTTCGTGTTTTATGGTCCGTGGTTGTGGTGCGGTTATGTCCCTTTGTGTTTGTTTTGGACAGGCATTAGGACCCGGATCGGAAGTTGGAGCAACGGTGGCAAGGAAGGGCGTGAAGTGCTGAAAATCAGAATGGCACGGCGTGCCACAATGGCAGCACGGCGTGCCAAGAGTTCCAGAGAAGCAGCACGACGGCGTGCCATTCCAATCAGCGTGGCGTGCCGATCCCAACTTTGCATAGCACGGCGTGCCACAATGGCAGCACGGCGTGCCGAGGCCCGAAAATCTGCTGTTGCCCTAATTTCAGCTTTTCTTTTCTGTGGTTTTAACCTAGCCGTATAAATAGGTTATTTTCTTTGTTTTAGGGGATCTTTTTCCCATCTTGTAGAGGTAGAGCAAAAACTTGTAGCTAGGGTTTAGCTTGACCTTTTTGTTTTCTTTGAATCTTGGAACCATCGATTGGTAGATTGCTTTGCATTGAACCTTCCCCTTTTGCAACGTTCTTAGTTTCGGCTCGGGTTCGTTAATAGAGGTACACCTCCAAGCATCTTCACACCGTCGGCATCCGGTTAATTGGATCAAGAAGGGCATAAGTTTTTCTTTTTTGTCTTTTGTAATTCAATTTAGCTAACTTTTGACTCCGCAATCGATTTTGTTTGGTTGAATACATTGAATCTGTTACATCTTTCTTGATTAATACAGTTGAATGCAAGTTAATTTCAATCTTTATTCCTTTTCTTTATGCAATCCCTTTAGTGATAATCTAGTCTCATAAGATCTTAATCTATTAAGTTCATATTCGTGGCATTACCTAGATTGACACCTAGGCAACCATTAGTATTGACGACACTGTGGAACATACGTGCCCCTATTTTCTGAGCTTTAAGAATTAGACCGCCTCTAAACAAGGAAAACCGGCTAAGGACTTAAAAGATCTAGATACGCTAGGTTGATTTAATTGGAGGAATATAATTGAGGGTTAATTGTTGAGTTAACTTCGTCTTTTGTAGTTGATTAATTAAGCCATCCCCATCAGTCTTCATAGGTCGGTAAAACCGCCAATTGATATTCCAAATTCAAGGGCAAAGTAAGCTGGGATAGATCAACTAGGAGTAGACTAATATAGTTGTTAATATAATCAAACCTAAATTTAGTTCCGCTTAGACACGTAAAGACTCTTAGTAATTTAGTGATTATCGAGGTTTAAATTCCTTGTGGGATCGATACCTGGACTTTAGGCCAGATTTTATTACTTGAACGACGAGGTACACTGCCTTTGTTTGTGAGTCTGTTCGGGCTCCATCATCTTGCACGGAAAGATTTGGAACTATACGTGTAGAACTTTGTCTTACACAGGGAGGATTTTGGAGCTTATGTGCACGAGACACAAGGATAAGGTTTCTAATGATTATGGAAGACCTAAGGGGCTTGATGGAGTTTCTAGTGTTTTTGGAACACTTAAATGACTTAGTGCATGGGGTAAAGTACTTAGTGCTTGTGGAGTGCTTGAATGTTGTGGAGTGTTTGAATGTATGATGAATGAATGAGATGTACATCATGAGATAATGAGGATGATCCCTTTGTTTTTACTCTTTTGACTTTGGACATTCCAAGAACACCCAATGCTATGCAAAAACGTCACATGTGGACCGCCACAGGGATAAAAGTTCGGTGCTTTTGCGGCACCTAATGAATTTTGTGAAACGGTCACGTGTGTACCGACACACGGACAGAGTTTGACGCTTTGTAGGTCTATGAGATGATATGAAATGGTCGCATGGGACCGCCCCTTGGACAGAGTCCTGATGCTTTTGAGCATATGATATGAAATGATGTTCTAAGAGAGTCGCGTATAACGGGGACACGGACATAAGCTTGGCATTCGGGGAACACCTTGCATGATTTGGGATGTTATGATATGCTCCTACATGCATACTAATCCGGCGCTCGGGGAGCGCCTTGAATAATGTAGTAATGTCATGAAGTAACCCGATATGGATCACGGTGTTACATGATGTTTGTGACGAATGAGTATGATGTCATGCAATGCATCATGTGGATTGTCACACGAAAATATACCTAGGACCATTGTGGTCTCTATTGAATGAAATAATTTGGTGGAATGGCCGAATGCAATCCGGTGCATTGGCAAAGCACGGGTATTTTGGGATACCCGATATATGATGGAATGATATGATCGTGGTGGGCGTCCTTGGAATGCCTCTAATTTAATTTAGGTGATATGTTGTGAATGCTTATGACACACAAAATGCAAATGGTTGCACAAAAAACGTGGTTAGGATGCATGACATACATAATGATGTTATTGTTGGAAATGCCCTAGTCCCGAGGCATTGGTCCTTGTGTTTGTATAATACATTTGATACATTAATGTAAACTTTATGTATTATACAATTTGTGTCAAGGTGATAAAGGCATTAATCTATTTATTGTATGTCTTGTGCTATATTTTAAATAGAGTATCCAATGGACATATCCATATCCACGTTGTCAAGTGTGAGGCACTTGGCAGTAAGACCGTGGATAGGGAAAATGATATGGCCATAAAGTCATCCGTAGTCTGTTCCAATCATGGGAATGAATGGAACCAAAGACTATCGTTAGCCTGGTTGTATGGCGGTGTCTTACCGGTCATAAAACATGGAATGTCAACTAGGTTAATGGGTACATGTAAAAAGGGCATGGTACTGGATTGATCCACTTAACGGGAATCTGCATGGTATAGTATCACAAATGATTCTCGTGTAGTACTTGTATAAGTCCTTCGACCGGACCATATGATGGTGCTGCATGTGAGGTGGCACACTTTGGTGTACGCCCAACGGGCCTGTAAAAGGGTGCCAAGTACGGGTACATTCGGGTGTGTCAGCAAGCATGGCAGCACTATGGATATGCAGAAGGGAATGTCACTCAGTGATTCACTGAGACGATATCATCGGCCTCTTGAAGAATGTTACTGATAAGTGTGCGGCCGCACCCAAACAAGATTGGATCTTGTTTGTGAGCATCAGTTCATTCGGTATCAAGTCAAGGTCCTGACACAAGGAGGGTGATACTTCCATGCCTCTGTGTTGGACACCGATATCAGCGACATGGGATTTACAAGTTCAAACTACTGGGTTACGTTTTCAGTTGGACTGCTTACTCCGTCTTAATTGGGGGCTGCAGTGGCTTGCTAGAGTCCGCCTGCAGTCCGTGGGCCTTGGCCCACTGCCAACATAAAGACGGGCCCATTGGATCGTACACATTGAACGTCTGGACTTTAACTAGTCGGATTAAGTGTGTACTTAGAGTATACACGGTTGAAGAGAGAGAGATATATTAATTATATTATATGAATCAATTGGATTGATCAAAGTTATATAATTAATATTTATTTTGGCCTTCTCATAATTAATTCAATGAATTAATTTATGGGATTATTTCCTAGGTGGAAATATTATTATACATGTATAGGTTTACATGCATCTCATTTTATGTATGTCTAATTTAATCCCTTGATTAAATTACTAGGGCAAATGAATTTTAATTTAAATGTATGTAATATATTATATTGTATAATATATAAGCATACATGTTAAAGTAAAGTTGCATTTGAAATTAATTAAATCAAAGGAATTAAAATTGGGCTTAAAGCTTAAAATGAAAATGCCCACATTAAGTGGGATGTGTTGGCCGAAATTTTGGGCAAGGAAAGGAAAGAATTGTGAGTCATCTTAAGACAAAAGAAAATGGTGGAAAGGATGAGTCATGGATGACTTTAGGTGGCAAAGTTGGACTTTGCTTTATGAGATATTTTTTGGTCATTATTATGGTATGATGATGAGAAAAATATCCACCCCTTTCTCTTTCCTCTCTTGGCCGAATTGTTGGAGTGTTGGTGAGTCATATTCTTGACTTTTTGGTATTATGGATGAAGATGAAGAAAAGGTGATGGTGAGTGATGGTGGTGAGTCACCATGGTGAGTCATTGGTTTGACTCATTGGTAGCAAAGTTGGACTTTGCTCTTCCATCTCATCTCCTTTTCTTTCATGAGACATAATCACCATGAACTTCACTCCACTTTTGGCCGTCCATCACTTGTGCTTTAAGAGAAATTGGTTTTCTTTTAAAGTATGGATTTTGCCCACTTTTATGCATTATTTTCTTTTGGAAAGAAATTGGATGCACACTTGAGAAACTTGGTTCTATCTTTGGCTAGATAGATTTTTCTTTTGGAAAGAAATTAGGACAGCCATATTTCCTCTTGTGGGCAGCCCTCTCTCCCTCTCTTCTTGACATCTGAGTCGCTAGCACGGGTTTCGGTCCGAGAGCCGTTCGTGTACGCA
The DNA here is from genome assembly GCA_039660915.1 of Euphorbia tirucalli. Taxonomy (NCBI): domain Eukaryota; kingdom Viridiplantae; phylum Streptophyta; class Magnoliopsida; order Malpighiales; family Euphorbiaceae; genus Euphorbia; species Euphorbia tirucalli. The sequence goes on along the minus strand of CM077639.1, from coordinate 52,461,553 downwards.
TCGGTGGAGGAAATCTACACTTGATTTCTGCAGTCTGCATCCGTCTCTTAGAGAGACTTTGTGGTGAGTTTTTGAAACCCTCCTTTTATGCTTTAAGTTTTTGATTTCCACATCTTAAGCTCCTGGGCCGGATTCGAGGAAATCGACGCGTATTTCCGCTTTTATCGGTCGGTTTCCCGTGACGAATCCCAACAGTGGTATCAGAGCGGGCTTTTGATCCGTGGAAATCTTTAACTTGGCGGATCCCGTGTTTTAAAATTGGAGATTTTTGTGGACGGGATTCTTTTGGTTTCGGGTTTGTGATTTTGCCCGTTGAATTTTGCAAATGGAAAATCATGTTGCATATGGTGTATGCTAGGTTTTATTTTCTATTTGTGATTTTCTTGTTTATGGATTTTTATTTTGCATATTTGTTTTATGCTATATTTAATTTTCCATTGTTGATATTTAATTCTTGGTGATTTAATTTCATGTTGTTTTTATTTTCTCGGAAAAATCACGGACCGTTTCGGGTCGAAACGGGGGCAGCAGCCGCTGCCTGCGGCGCTAGGCGCCACAGGCAGCAGCTGCTGCTGGCTGCTGCCTCGGCAGCAGCTGCTGCACGCCAGCAGCAGGGCTGCTGCGCGCCAGCAGCTGCTGCACGCCAGCAGCAGGCTGCTGCTGGGCAGCAGCCGCTGCGCGGCAGCGGGGCTGCTGCTGGGCAGCAGCGCCGCGGCTGCCCCGCGCGGCGGGCCGGGCCCGAATTTGGATTTCGCAGGATTTGTTTTGGGCCGGGCCGGATTTAAAATTTTAAAAATATGCGTGTTTAAATTTTGGTAATTTTTATGCGCGTGGGATTTTAAAATTTTAATTGTTTTTAAACTTGTGCGTGTTTAATTTTGGAAATTTTATGCGCATGTTTTATGAATGAATTTATTTTTCGTTCATGCGATATTTATTTTGGAAATAAATACGGTTAATTGAAATTGGTTCGGGTTTTCTTGGCACGATTACCCGGATGGCTAATTTTGGAATTCATGGTTTCCCAATTGGATTGGGAGCAATTTTGCCTGGGTTGGAGGCCTAAAGCCCGCACGGGTTTAGAACCATGATCGGCCAAAATTTGGCGATTTCAAAATAATGGCTATGGACATATATGAAATGGGATTAATTCATGCATTTAACATGTTTATAAATTGTATGTATTGGATACGTGTATGTATGATTAAATGCATGAATGGATGTTTTGGGCCTTATTTATTCGGGTTGTAATATTCTTTTGGTAAATACGGCCTACGCGCCGTTTTCTTTTTATGTAATTTTATTTTATGTGTTTATTATGGAATTATGTAAAGAAGAAGAAGCCGATTGGATTGGCGTGCTAGAAGGATGAGGATGCAGCCCACCTGATGTCGTTCTAGTATAGGTTTACTAGAATTATATTAGGATGTAAATTTAGGCCCATAGCATTTCATTTTTATTTAATTATGCTTTATTTATTTACATGTGCGAATGTATGTACAAACCCAATTTCACCCGCCTATGCATCTAAGCCGTTATTAACTGAATCTAATAACCATAAGGTAATTACTAAGTCTCTTAAAAGTGCTTCCCTCATTCATAACCTACTCGAAGTGGGGATAGGCCAGCTGTAGACCAACCCTCGTTGGATGCACTGGAGTATCGTCATTTTGTATTGGGTTGGAGTATTGGTTACTCTAACACTTGGATGGAGGTTTTGACTTAGCGTGGGTAGTAGGATGTTCCTGGCCCTAAGCACAGATGGGTAAGTGCCAACAGACCCATCAAACCGAGAGTCCCTAGGTTGGGATTGGACGGCGTTCCTACCTAAAAATTGGGGTATAGTTGTTCCAGGCCCTCGTCTGGCTATATCTTGATATAATATGGATCTCGGCCCATGAGCCCAACAACTCGAGTTAATTAATAACATGATTCATTATTAATTATAATATGGGAAGAACATGTTAAGTCCTTTATTAACACTCGTAAATTTTTTCTGTGTAGAAACCAATGGCTACGAATGATACTTTATCACTGCGATCTTTCTTGGAATGGGACAAGCTTTCTGGCCCTAACTTTTGGGACTGGTCTATGAACTTAAGGAAAGTTCTAAGACAAGAGTCTAAAGAGTATGTGCTCGAAAAGCCTGTACCGGCTGTGCCAACGGGTAGTAATCCACCGGCTGCCCAGCTGGAGGAATACTTGGCACACGTAAAAGATAACCGGGATGTGACATGCCTGATGTTGGCTAGTATGGTTCCTGAATTGCAAAAGCAGTTCTTGGATCATCAGGCCTTTGCTATAATGACAACTCTTAACGAGATGTTTTATGAGTAAGCTTATCAGGAAAGGTACCTGATCCACAAGGCATTCCGCAGCTGTAAGATGGGAGACGGGACATCTGTGAGTGCACACGTGCTCAAGATGAAGGGCTATCTGGATAATTTAGCCCGTCTCGGAACGCCTATCTCACGGGGGCTGGCGGTTAGCACGATCCTGGCTTCTTTACCGGATTCTTATGATCAATTCATCCTAAAATTTTACAAGCAAGGGATGGACCGTACTGTTAGTGAGCTGCATTGGATGCTTGAGCTCCCTGAACTGTCGATCAAGAAGACTCCGCCGGTGCTTGAGGTTAACAAGGGGAAACCTCTTTTCGCTAAAGGCAAGGCAAAGGCCAAGGCCAAGGCTAAGGAAGCCAAGGCCAAAAAGGCTAAAGCCCAGCCCAAGGCCCGTTCCAAGGATGTCTGCTTCGGTTGCAAGCAGGCTGGACATTGGAAAAGATCGTGTCCCAAGCTTTTGGGAGAGAAAAGGAAGACGCAGGGCGTGTCTTCATTAGGTATATATGTCATAGACATTAACCTTTGTTTCAACATCTTATGTATTGGATACTAGATGTGGTTCTCACATTTGTTGAATGTGCAGGGACTTAAGAACAGGAGATCACTGGGATCGGGACAAGTGGACTTGCAGGTCAGAAATGGAGCAAGGGTTGCTGCCATAAAGATCAGCGGGACCAGCTTATGATGCCTAGTAGATTAGTTTTGTTACTGCTGAAACAATGTTATTTTGTACCTGTTATGTACAGGAATATTATTTCTGTTTCGGTTTTGGATATTTCTGGATGTACATTTACTATTAATAATAGTAAAAAGGGTTTATCTAGAAAAGAATTATTTTATGGAGTAGCTCTATTAAATAATGTCTTTTATATCCTGGATCTAAATGAAACTAATCATGTCTATACTATACACACTTAAAGGGTTAAGCCTAACGAACTTAATCCGGTTTACCTTTGGCATTGTCATTTAGGCCACATAAACAAGAAGCGCATAGCTAGGCTTCACATTGCTTGAATCCTAGGATCATTTGACATGGAGTCACTTGATATATGCGAGTCTGGTTTATAAGGTAAAATGACTAAAGAACCTTTTAGCAAGGAGGCTAAAAGGGTTGCTAGCTTATTGAACCTAATGCATTGAGATGTATATGGACCGACAAGCATAGCAACCAGGGGTGAACATCTATACTTCGTATCCTTCACAGACGATTTCATCAGAAATGGCCATGCCTATTTAATGAAATATAAGTCTGAGACCCTTGATAGGTTCAAGGGAGTAAGAAACGAAGTACAGAACTAGGCAGAAATATCCAAGCTTTTCGGTTGGACCGAGGTGGTGAGCATATAAGCCTATAGTTTGACTCATTTTGAGAGAGCATGGAATAGTTCCACAGCTCACTCCTCCAGGAACACCACAATGGAATGGGGTGTCCGAACAGAGGAATAGGACCCTGTTGGACATGGTCCGCTCAAACGATGAGTCATGCCTCTCTCCCTATAAGTTGTAAAGGATACGCTCTTGAGACAATGGCTCTCATTTTCAATTATACTCCGACTAAGGCTTTGGAAAAGACCCCATTTGGAATATGGACGGGCAGGGTGCCTAATGTGTCTTTCTTACGGATTTGGGGTTGTTATGCACAAGTCAAGAAATTGACTGTGAGCAAAACTAGAACCCAAAATCGACTAATGCCTGTTTGTGAGCTACCCTAGGGAAACCAAAGGGTATTACTTCTACGACCCCGCTGAGAACAAGGTGTTCATGGCGCAAAAGGGGGTCCTTCTTGAAAAGGGGTTTCTTTCCAAGAAAGACAGTGGGAGCGATATTGAACTCAGGGAAGTTCAAAGCTCAGAAACTCCTACAAAGGATAACTCGGAGACCAGGGTGAAGCTTCCAAAAGGGGAAGCACCAGCCCAGGTCACACAAGGACCTAAAAGGTCTGGTAGGGATCATCAGGAACATGGAAAACATCGGTTTTTGTTTCTAATGATTACGCTCTTTTGTCTTGGACGAAGAGGAGCTCAAAACCTACTAGTAGGCTATCGCTAGCCCACTGTCTGCCATGGTGGTGGATTTGTAATCTATGTACGATAATCAGGTTTGGAACCTGGTTGATTCACCTCCAGGTGCTAAGGTAATAGGTTGCAAGTGGTGCTATAAGCTATAGGCCGACAATAACTTTAAGGGTGTGTATAAGAGGTTTAGTGGGAGCATAGTAACTTTCCTGGTATGAAATATGGATGGCATCCTTCTGATTGGAAGCGACATACCAACACTACAAGGGAATTGTAATGGTTGTGTAAGTGCTTCGCAATGAAGGACTTAGGCGAAGCTGAGACGATCCTAGGGATCAGTATCTACAGGGTTAGATCCAATCGGCTTCTGGGCCTAAGTCAGGCCAAGTACATAGACTTCGTTCTGAAAAGATTCAGCATGGACCAGGCTAAGAAAGGTTTCTTGCCAATGGGTCATAAGCTGAAACTTAGCAAGAAGTACTGTCCTAAGACAAGGCAGGATAGGGAGAACATGAATTGGTCCTATATGTGCTTCAGCCATGGGATCAATCATGTACTCCATGCTATGTACAAGACCTAATGTCGCCCATGTGGGTCAGGAAGAGCAGTCAGTTACTAGGTACACTGATGCAAGCTTCCAGATAGACCAGGATGAATATAAGTCGCAGTATAGGTATGTGTTCATGCTAAATGGTGGTGCTATTGTTGGAGAGGCTCCAAGTAATAGACCATCGCGGTTTCTATCACAGGAACTGAGTACATTGCAACGTGTGAAGCAGCTAGGCAAGCTGTGTGGATAATGAAGTTTATCATACAACTGGGGGTAGTGTCAACTATCCAGTAACCAGTTGATATCTTCTGTGACAATGCAGGGCTGTTGCACAAGCTATGTGCCCCGGTCACACATATACACGAAGCACGAACTCAGGGAGTTTCACCTATTGCGAGAAATCGCTGACGGGGTGACATCTCATTACAAAGAGTGGACACCAAAGACAATGTCGCAGATCTTTTGACCAACATGCTTGGCTATGCCTCTGCACGAAGGTTATACTAGATCTATAGGGATTAGACCCATGCCTAGTAGGTACTAGTGCAAGTGGGAGATTGTTGGAAATGCCCTAGTCCCGAGGCATTGGTCCTTGTGTTTGTATAATACATTTGATACATTAATGTAAACTTTATGTATTATACAATTTGTGTCAAGGTGATAAAGGCATTAATCTATTTATTGTATGTCTTGTGCTATATTTTAAATAGAGTATCCAATGGACATATCCATATCCACGTTGTCAAGTGTGAGGCACTTGGCAGTAAGACCGTGGATAGGGAAAATGATATGGCCATAAAGTCATCCGTAGTCTGTTCCAATCATGGGAATGAATGGAACCAAAGACTATCGTTAGCCTGGTTGTATGGCGGTGTCTTACCGGTCATAGAACATGGAATGTCAACTAGGTTAATGGGTACATGTAAAAAGGGCATGGTACTGGATTGATCCACTTAACGGGAATCTGCATGGTATAGTATCACAAATGATTCTCGTGTAGTACTTGTATAAGTCCTTCGACCGGACCATATGATGGTGCTGCATGTGAGGTGGCACACTTTGGTGTACGCCCAACGGGCCTGTAAAAGGGTGCCAAGTACGGGTACATTCGGGTGTGTCAGCAAGCATGGCAGCACTATGGATATGCAGAAGGGAATGTCACTCAGTGATTCACTGAGACGATATCATCGGCCTCTTGAAGAATGTTACTGATAAGTGTGCGGCCGCACCCAAACAAGATTGGATCTTGTTTGTGAGCATCAGTTCATTCGGTATCAAGTCAAGGTCCTGACACAAGGAGGGTGATACTTCCATGCCTCTGTGTTGGACACCGATATCAGCGACATGGGATTTACAAGTTCAAACTACTGGGTTACGTTTTCAGTTGGACTGCTTACTCCGTCTTAATTGGGGGCTGCAGTGGCTTGCTAGAGTCCGCCTGCAGTCCGTGGGCCTTGGCCCACTGCCAACATAAAGACGGGCCCATTGGATCGTACACATTGAACGTCTGGACTTTAACTAGTCGGATTAAGTGTGTACTTAGAGTATACACGGTTGAAGAGAGAGAGATATATTAATTATATTATATGAATCAATTGGATTGATCAAAGTTATATAATTAATATTTATTTTGGCCTTCTCATAATTAATTCAATGAATTAATTTATGGGATTATTTCCTAGGTGGAAATATTATTATACATGTATAGGTTTACATGCATCTCATTTTATGTATGTCTAATTTAATCCCTTGATTAAATTACTAGGGCAAATGAATTTTAATTTAAATGTATGTAATATATTATATTGTATAATATATAAGCATACATGTTAAAGTAAAGTTGCATTTGAAATTAATTAAATCAAAGGAATTAAAATTGGGCTTAAAGCTTAAAATGAAAATGCCCACATTAAGTGGGATGTGTTGGCCGAAATTTTGGGCAAGGAAAGGAAAGAATTGTGAGTCATCTTAAGACAAAAGAAGATGGTGGAAAGGATGAGTCATGGATGACTTTAGGTGGCAAAGTTGGACTTTGCTTCATGAGATATTTTTTGGTCATTATTATGGTATGATGATGAGAAAAATATCCACCCCTTTCTCTTTCCTCTCTTGGCCGAATTGTTGGAGTGTTGGTGAGTCATATTCTTGACTTTTTGGTATTATGGATGAAGATGAAGAAAAGGTGATGGTGAGTGATGGTGGTGAGTCACCATGGTGAGTCATTGGTTTGACTCATTGGTAGCAAAGTTGGACTTTGCTCTTCCATCTCATCTCCTTTTCTTTCATGAGACATAATCACCATGAACTTCACTCCACTTTTGGCCGTCCATCACTTGTGCTTTAAGAGAAATTGGTTTTCTTTTAAAGTATGGATTTTGCCCACTTTTATGCATTATTTTCTTTTGGAAAGAAATTGGATGCACACTTGAGAAACTTGGTTCTATCTTTGGCTAGATAGATTTTTCTTTTGGAAAGAAATTAGGACAGCCATATTTCCTCTTGTGGGCAGCCCTCTCTCCCTCTCTTCTTGACATCTGAGTCGCTAGCACGGGTTTCGGTCCGAGAGCCGTTCGTGTACGCATCGGTGGAGGAAATCTACACTTGATTTCTGCAGTCTGCATCCGTCTCTTAGAGAGACTTTGTGGTGAGTTTTTGAAACCCTCCTTTTATGCTTTAAGTTTTTGATTTCCACATCTTAAGCTCCTGGGCCGGATTCGAGGAAATCGACGCGTATTTCCGCTTTTATCGGTCGGTTTCCCGTGACGAATCCCAACAGTTATGTATGCTACGTGAAAAAATGCTAATCACACAAATATAATGTTGTGGCTGAAAAAGAAATGGTTAGTATGAATGGCAAGCGAGTGATTTAATGTTCTCACACGAAAATAAAATGCACGTGGCTGCATGAAAATGTGGGTTAGTATCACACAAAAATGTTTTATGTATGGAAAAATGTTGATTGTGTATGGAAAATGGTGATTATGGTATGTCGTGAAATGTCGGGAAACGTGTAACACGTAGCACATGAAGCGAATTCTTCCAACCTTATTTCTCCAAGCGTGGTCGGTCTCAAAAGAATTCTAACCAAGTCCTAGGCGGGGTTCACTTCGATCACCAACAGGGGGTGATGAAGGCACAATTTTATTATTATTCACACAATTATTTCGGTATCCTAAGGGAATCAAACTAGGGCTGCCTATATGGGTTCAGTCCAAGTCGGGTTAAAAATCAAGGTTCCCATAGCAAAATATACTCCTCACTTCTCCCCGCTCAAGGGTCCGAACGAAGGGGTTCATACGAGGCTATGGGTGGTGTTTCGTATCCGTGCCCCTAAGACCATGAGGAACAAAGGCGACACTTCAACGATCCACTGGGTTATAAATGGATACTAAATCTAATGCAAGCATGTCTAGCTAAAGATGCAAAATGAAATACCAATCGAAAATCATCCACCTTATTTTAATTAGACACTTTTCAGGGCTTGTCAAATTCTTTTAAGTTTTTAAGAAAACTTTTTTAAGAAAGCCCCAGCAGAGTCGCCACTGTGAGCAGACGACACGTTTTCGGCGGGACGCGAGACTCCCTTTCGGAAAGGGCGCCTCGATCTCGGGCGGACCCCTCCCTCGCGTAGGGCTTTTATAAATGGAAAATTGGTTTTGGAAAATAAATGGAATTAATGCATAAAAGAACCGAGACCTAAGTCTCGATGAATATTGTAGAGTCGCCCCCCGGCTCAGCTCAACCGGGAAATTTATAACGTAGCTGAACCGGACTAGCGGCTGCTACACTATCCAGAGATTTGGGTCCGGACTAGTCCCTTATTTCGTGTCTAATTAAAATAACGTTGGTCAATGTTCAAATATGGTATTTCAAAATCTAAAGTCAATTTTATTGAATGTGAAAGGCATACAGCGTGCATACAGGGTAAGGTAAAACATCAAATGATTAAATTATTACAACCCGATCAAATAAAAGAAATAAAAACTCTCGAACTCACTTTTACAAGCGCCTAATATACATGAGAATCTAGAAAAATAAAATCGCCTAGGATACATGATTTATTCTATTAAAATACAAATAAAAATGAAAATAAAGATAAAATAAAAGATGCAAAACAAAGGTTAGCACAATTTATACGGCACGCCATAATTAGGACTCAAATAGACAGAATTGGAAAGTCAAGAATTGGGGGCATGCATTTAGGGGATAACCGAGTTGGCTTGGCTAGCCGGCCCGGTTAGACCTGAAAAATATTTTGAAACGTCCCTGTATTTTTGGTTTTGTGAGAAAATCATTTTGAAAACAATTTCTCCGGTTTACATGCACTTTCACATATTAGGTGGGTCGGTTTTCGAGAGAATTGGGTCTCCGTCGTGGTATTATTCTAAATATAATTTTACTAAAAATTAAGTCTAGGGTCGTGAATGCACACAACAAAATTCATTTTGGTGATTTTCTGGATTTTTCTGAATTTTTATGGATTTTTGGGGATTAAAACGAAAATTCTGATTCTGGAAACACGTTATAGTCATGCGACTGTTACTACAGTCGTATGACTATAAATTACAGTCGTGCGACTGTAAGAGGTCTAAAGTTAGATTTCGCCAAAATTTTATTTGAAGCAAACTGGAAAGAAAATCACCTGGAAATCAAGAACACTCGTACGACTGTAACTACAATCGTACGACTGTTCATCAAACTCAAGAACAGTCGCATGACTGTTCTTGATTTCCAGAAATGGAAAACGCAGAAAATGGATAGAAATGGCACAAAACCACACCAATCACCCAGAAAGCTTGGAAAAGAGGACAGAAAAGGAGTGTCTACCTGTTTGGCGTGCGTCCACCATAGGATTGACCCCTGGCGTCGCTCCAATCCACTAAAATCCAAACTTTTCTCCTTGAGTTAGGGTTTGAGAGCTTTTGGGTCTAAAATCTCCAAATGCAAGGGTTTCTGATGACCAGTTCTTCCCTTCCTCTTCTTTGTTTCTTTTCTTCTTTCCCTTTTCTCTCTTTTCTTTCTCTCTTTTTTCCTCTTCCTATTTCTATCCCTCCCCTCTTTCTCTTTCTTTCTCTGCTTTTAGGGTATGGGTTGGCTCACCTGCTATGATCTACAGTCGTACGACTGTAGTTTGATTATAATCGTACGACTGTAGGTATAGTCGTACAACTGTACTCTTTTTTTTTAAGTAAAATTCCGGCGCTTACAGTTGTGAGCGGACGACCGTTTTTCGGAACGCGCGGTGAAGCGGGAACCGGGGATTTTCTTTTTGGGTGTTGATGTCTTGGTTTTGAAAACGGGTTTTAATCTTAGAGAAACCTTTCATTTTATTGGAAAAGTCTTTTTAGAAAATCCCATTTTAACTTAAAGGTCTCGAAACACGAATTTCGAGATTAGATACAGAGTCGCCACCCGGATCAGCTCATCCGGGAAATTCTGGTACAGCTCCCTACCTAATGTAGACACAATACCTAATCCAGAGATTCAAGGTTCGGGCAACATATCTACTAATCCTCACTAATTTTTAATTATTATTTCGTAATATGACATTTTATTCACTTAATTCTACTCATTTTATCTCTTCTTTTATTATTAGCCAACGCTCATACATATGACATAAATATAAAACCAAAATAAAAATACGGAAAAGTAAAAGTGCGGAAAAGTAAATCAGAGGCCAAATTATACAACCCGAGAAAAAGAAAAACTCTCATCCTCACCTTTTACAACCGCCTATTATACACGATGATCTAGAAAATTATAATCGCCTAGATACACGATTTAATCTATAAAATACATTCAAAAATAAAAATAACACAAAAATAAAAGCTGCATCCAAAAACGATTAGCACAGATAGATAAATCACAACGAGGACTCATATAGGACAGAATAGGGGTATTTTAGGAAACGAGATCATGCAATGGGGGTAACCGGGTCGACCCGACCGGTCGGCCCGGTTAGACCTGGAAAACGGTTTTTTAAATGCCCTGTAGATTTTATGGATGAAAAATCGGTTTTAAAAAGCGGTTTGGCTCATTTACATGCACTTATCCAACTTTAGCGGGCTGGATATCCCGGGACCCGGGGTCCCGTTTGTGTGTGGGCCTAAACCAAACATCCATCTAGGGTCCAAAAGTATGCAAACACGCCAAAATCCATTTTTCAATGGGAAAAGAATGCAAAATTATAAGTTTGGGGCCCAAAAGGGCAAAACTGTAATTCTGCCCATATTACAGCCGCGACCCTGTAGGCTACAGCCGCGCAGCTGTAGGCTACAGCCGCGCCCCTGTAGCTTATAGCCGGGCGGCTGTAATGCTCCATAATCGATTCTAACTTATTTTTCGTGTTTTCGAAGATCATTTTCCAAAGTTTGATGATTTTAGGCGATCTGGGACTTTTGGAAAAATATTAAAACCAACAGAAAAGACCCGAAATGGACCAAATCGAATCCGGAAATCCCTAATCATCCAAAATACCAAATTCATCACATCCGCCCATAAAAAAATGAAGAACATGGAATCGAAGCATGCACGGATGTGATTGGATCGATAACAGATATGAAAAACACATTTAATTGAAGCGTGGGAGCGTTATCAACCGATTTGGGCCGATGGAGCTTCGGCCCCTGTAGGGTACAGCTACGCCCCTATAGGTCACAGCCGCACGGCTGTAGGTTACAGCCGGGCGGCTGTAATCACATGGGGCAGCTGTAATCACAGAAAACTAAAAAAAAAACATAAAAAAATCCAATAAAAAGTATTACAGCCGCGCCCCTATAGGTCATAGCCGCGAGGCTGTAGGTTACAACTGGGCGGCTGTGATCTTGTGGGGCGGCTGTAATCAGAAAACTCCCACAGAACAGAAAGAAAAATGGAAAAGAACTACAACCGCGCCCCTTTAGGTCACAGCCGCGCGGCTGTAGGTTACAGCCGGGTGGCTGCGATCTTTGGTGGGGTGGCTGTAGTCCAAAAAAAACCAACCAAACATGAAAAACTCAAATCATGCAATTTGAATCACAACCAAGATGAACAGAATGGATTTTAAGGCCTCTCAGAAAGTTACCTTGTATGTGTTCCAGCGCTTGGACCACAAAAAAGATTTTTGGATGCCAGAAAACGTCCCACAGTCGCGGACGACCCGAACAAAGTGTGTTTTCCGAACCTCGAATGGAACCACGAGGAAAATTCAAGGATTGATTCTCAAGCGTTCCCTCTTCTTCTAACCTTTCTTTTCTTTCTTTTTTTTTTTTTTGTCTAATTCTTTTTTTTTTTTTGTATTAAAAAACCTTAAGAAAAACTATATGATTTCTTTTTTTTTCTTTTTCTCTCTAGGTTTTCTCTCTTTTTTCTGTTTTTTCTGCCTCCTTGGTGCCCTAATTCCCGAATAGCATCCTTAAATATCTCCTGTTTTGGTATTAAATCGGAATTAATTGCTGATTTTGTCAAAAAAGGAAAACTGACGATTACAGCCGCGCGGCTATAGGTCATAGCCGCGCCCCTGTAGTCTTCAGCAGCGCGGTTATAGGTAACAACCAAGCGGCTGTAGTGCCAAAATTCCTATTTTGTTTAAAAACCGAATTAAATGCCGATTTAGCCCAAAAAAGGAAATAAGGAGATTACAGCCGTGTGGCTGTAGCTTACAGCCGGACGGCTGTGGCTTACAGCCGAGCTGCTGTAATGCCCAGAAAATTACATTTTCACTTATTTTCTTTGATTTGTTTTTCGGTTCTCTTAAGTATCCGCGCAAATTTTCCAGGGTTCCGTACTAGGACTTGTCACACACCTCCGGGCTATCCGGGACATTTCCGACGTCATCCTGGTCGGTCCGAATCTGCTTCACGTCTATCCGTGAAAAAGGTAACAATAGCTTTCATCACCGAGGTCGGGAAAAAACCAGTGCTCGCAGGCTGCCCCTCGCGCGACCAAAGTCGACTTGAACGGGTGCTTGTGTCCGATTCGAGTTTGGTCTCACGATAGGGAGCAAGGTGAGAAGGAAAAGAGAACGTACCTAAGGGGTTCTCCTCATGCCGACTTGTTTGGATAGGGACTCGTCTCGGTTGCTTTTGAGACAGTGGTCTTGCCTAAATTGATTTGATTTTTTTCAGGGTCTTGCTTCGATTCTGATACGAAGTATAGGACTTTGCCCGAATTATTCCGACATTATCTAGGGTCATGCTTAGACTTCATTGCAAAGCAGAGGACTATGCCCAGATGTTGTTTGATTCGCCAGGGACATGCTTCAACTCCATCGTGAAGCAGAGGACTTGCCCAGATCGTGTTTGACTTGCCAGGGACATGCTTCAACTCCATCGTGAAGCAGAGGACTTGCTCAGATCGTGTTTGACTTGCCAAGGACATGCTTCGACTCCATTGTGAAGCAGAGGACTTGCCCAGATCGGATTCTCCTTGCCATTTGATGCCTACGAAAGGGAAGGGTATTTTGGTAATTTTACAACTTGGGGAGTTGACATTCCTTGAAGTAAGGAGACTTTGGTCTTTTGGTCTTTTGCGATGCCTATGTCATAAAAGAAATGGGTTTTTAGTGATCTGGTGTTCCCTTTTTTGTGGGAAGGGGTATTTTGGTCATTTGGCAGCCTGGTGGCCAATAGAAGGAATTTCGGCCATTTCACCCTTAATGGAGCTTGTGTCATTAAGGGGAGAAATATTTTGGTGACTTGGTCTCCCATATAGCTCATATCGCTAAAGGGAAAATGTTTTAGCCATCCGGTGGTGTGGTTATTAGCCGAAGGGCATTTTGGACATTTCACTTCTTATGAAGCATGTGTCACTTGAAGGAAGGATAATTATGTCGTCACGGGGCTTTTGTAGCCGGGAAGATGGTTCTTTGGCGGCTTGAGAATTTTGGTCAACACTTGAAGCTTTGAAGTCGTTTTGGGCGCATATTCATTACTTGATCGATAATTTTGGAAACAAAAATTTTTGCCCCTTCGATCAAAACGAATTTGAGCCTAAAATCTTGTTCCTTGATGCCTGCAAAACAAGAAAATTACCTTTCTCGGGATCAAATGGACATAAAACAAGTTTCGAAAAAGAAAAAATGAAACAAATTTTAAAGGAAAGGAAGCTACAGCCGCGCGGCTGTAGTGGTAGGTGAGGAAGAGTGCATAAAAGCCACACAATGTGGCAGCCCCCATTCACCCATTTTTGGACGAAAATACTCTCCTTTTTGGCAATTTTCTTGCTCCCAAACCGAAACCATGAGGCGAAAGATGCGTAGAGTCCTCCGTCTTGTCCCGGCTACTCAACCCGTGTTTCAAACTCGGTTTTCTATCCCGGAAGGAAACTTTACTCTACCCTTTGAACCCACTGAGTGTATTTATGGGTTAAAAGAGGAGGATGCATACTGTGGAGTGAAGATCGACGATCAGGTGCCTATTTTACTCCAAGTTTCGAACCATGCTTACACGAATCCGGTTAGTTTTCTCAAACTTTCCCACTTTTTCCAAGTTTCCAATTTCTACAAAATTAAGGAAAATATGTGAAATTGATGCATGATTTAAGTAGATTATGCCCCTAGGATGATTAATTGTTGGTTTGGCTTGAGTTAAGACGAGATTTAACCGAAAAAGTGAAAAAAAATGAAGTGGGCCGAAAAAAAAGCAGCTACAGCTGCCCTATGTTTGATCACAACCGCGCGGCTGTGATCATATGGGGTTACAGCTGTGCGGCTATAACCCTATAGCCGGGCAGCTGTAACCCTATAGCCGGGCGGCTGTAGCCTTCAGATTTAAGGCCAACCCATTTTTTTTCGATTCGAATAATGTTTGTTTGATTTTTATGGTGTGTATGCATTCTAAAAAGCTCATAAACTCCCTGATTATTAATTTTCCAGTCGAGATCCGGCCATTGTGGTAGTGGATCCATCACAGAGGCTTTAAAGTGGTATAGGCATCTCCCTCAAGGGGTGAAGGATATTGTGAACTCCACCGGCCTGCACCGACTGGTTCGCAGCATGTCGATTACCACTCCTCGCATGAGTCGGGGGCTTTTAGCCGCACTTTTGGAGAGGTAGATGGACTCCACCCACACATTTCATTTCCCTTCCGGGGAATACACTGTGACCTCGGAGGACATCGTCGCTATTACGGGCCTCCCCTTCTCGGGCCAAACGATTCACTTCAATCAGGTCTTCGCGCATGGCGGCTATCGACAGGAGCTGATATCCACGCTGATTGGGATTAGTTCTCCCGAGAGCCGGATCCAATGTAGTAGGATCCGCGAGCACTGGCTCAGGCGGTAGCGTGCGCTTCCGGAGAGAACCAACTTTGATGCTGGTGATGAGAGGAAGTACGCTAGAGCATACCTGTTGTATGCTCTCTCCACCACTCTTTTCCCCACGGGCCGGAGCAATCTGAATCTGGCTTTACTGCCCTCACTGATCGACCTGGAGTCTGTGAGGACCTTTAATTAGGCTTGGGCTGCACTAGCCCAACTTTATTATGCTCTAGATCTCTACGCCCGGGGCTCCCACAAGGAGTTGAAGGCTTTTTGCATTCTGCTGCACGTAAGTGTCTTGAACATTTTCTATCTCTTTTTTTTTTTAACTGACTTGCTTTAAATTTTCCCTTGCAGATTTAGGTCTATGAGTACCGCTTCGTCCCTCCCCCGATCGTGCAGATTCCTGAAGGGGTCACTTTGGTTGAATTCCCCCGCCTCTGCCATTACATGGGATACGTCTGGAGCGAGGTTGATAAAAACCAGGCGGAGTGCCGGCAGGCTCTGAGAGATATGACGTTCGAGGGGGTATAATAATTTTTTTTTTTACAACTGACTAGTTCCTCAATCTCAGATTGTCAAGGCCCCTTGGAGTCGGGAAGGGGAAAATTTACCCCAGCAGCTTATTGATGCGCAGGCGCTCACGACCAAGCGCTTCGTGATGGAGTGCCCCTTCAGCCAGGAGTGGTTCTTAGGGGAGAGGACTTGTGACTGGCGACCGTGGCCTCACCTACTATCTCTTGAGTTGCATCCGGACCTTTATGGTGTAGGATATGAGGCCGGCAGTGTAGATGGTGATTATAGCCGCTTTATCACCGTCTATTTGCTCCCACCATCCGCTGATGCTAGTGCTGGCGCTGGGGTAATTAAATTTCTTTTTTTTTTTTAACGTTGTGGTGTATAATTGACGCCAGCCATCTTCCAGGGGTGGACGGGTACGCGCTTCTTCATCAACTAGGGGAAGAGGAGGTAGGTCACGTCCCGCTGATCCCCGGGCCACCGGTGTGGATTCTGCCGCCGTTGCGGAGGATATTCCCATGCCTGATTTCCAGGCTCCTCTGGCCCCCGAGGTCGGATATGTGCATGGTCGACTTGAATTCCCTATTGAAGACTCCATT
Organism: Euphorbia tirucalli; assembly: GCA_039660915.1. Lineage (NCBI taxonomy): Eukaryota > Viridiplantae > Streptophyta > Magnoliopsida > Malpighiales > Euphorbiaceae > Euphorbia > Euphorbia tirucalli. The sequence goes on along the minus strand of CM077639.1, from coordinate 52,445,292 downwards.
CAGCTGTACAATGACTACCAACGATCTTATCGGGCTTACCTACATCTGCAAGACCATAATTTTCCCCCGGCTATGCCTTCTGACACCATACATGTGAGCATATCTTTGTTAATCTATTTCCTCCTTTTTCTATCATTAGCTGATGCTCTGAATCCCAATTTTTGTAGATTCCGGTGATGCAAGGTATGTACATGGGTCAGGCCATTAATGCTTTGAGGGCGCTCTCTTTCCGAGACAATTCCGCTAGGACAATAAGCACCTGCACATAATGATATGCTTATGTCTGGATGTATGTATGTATGCATGGATGCATGTGTAATGTGATGTTCCTCATGTTTTGTCTAATGCAGACGGCGATTGGGATGGAGCGCCGTGAGTCTGCTCACTTGAGGGACGAGAACGATCAATTACGGCGTCGAGTCGCCGAATTGGAGGTCATGAATCAGACCTTCAGAGACCAGGCAGGTGACTGGAACGTCTAGATGGAAGAAGCAGACGATGACGACGACGATGATGACGAGGCAGAAGATGATGAGGATAATGATGATTCTTCTTAGCACATATCGGGTCCTGGTGTGGATCTAATTTTGTTTTGTATTGGATATGTCTGATGTACATAACTTTTGTATGACACTTGTACTTCTTATCCATGTATTTTCTCGCCTTCTCTTACATTTTATCGCTCTTTTGTTCAATTCGGTCCGGTCCAGGACACATCTTGGTGCCTTTATACTTTGTTTTCTCTGAAAGGCGGTCTTCATAACCCTTATTCTCGCAATCATAATCATCAGAAATCATAAAAGGCCATAGATAAAGGATTATCTGAACTACAGCCGCGCCCCTGTAGCTGTTACAGCCGCCCCACATACTACAGCCGCCTGGCTATAGGCTACAGTCGCACCCCTATAGCAACTACAGCCACCCCACGCCAAAAAGTCCATCCCACATCGATTTTCAAGCTTTCTTCAGCACAGCCGAGCCCCTGTTGACATTACAGCCGCCCCATACATTACAGTCGCGCCCATGTAATCTATAGCCGCACCCCTGTAGCAGCTACAACCTCCCCATTCCAAAAACTCAATCCCACATCGATTTTCAAGCTTTCATCAGCACAGCCGAGCCCTTGTGGACATTACAGCTGCCCCATACATTACAGCCGCGCCCCTATAGGTTATAGCCGCGCCCCTGTAATAGTTACGAGCACCCCATGGGAAAAAGTCCATCCCACATCGATTTTGCAAGCTTTCTTCAGCACAGCCGAGCCCCTATAAATATTACAGCCGCCCCATGTGTTACAGCCGAGCCCCTGTAGCGTATTACATCCGCCCCACTCATTCTTCAGCCCTTCTTCTTCTTTCGTTTCTCTTTTAGCATGGATCAGCTTGGAGGACGACTGCAGGACTATTGGGGTACGATCCGCTCTTCTAATTTTCCCTACTTGCACCCTTGAACTTGCAGTATCTCAGGTGTTACACCGCTTTGACCCGAATCGGGTCTTCTTGGATGCAGCTGTCAGCTTTTGGAATCCGATGGATCACATGTTCCGTTTCTCCAGTCAAGAGTTATGCCCCTTGGTAGAGGAGTTTAGTGCCATCCTCTGTGTTCCCTACCCCCGGGGGGTCCAATTGGCTGTTCCCGATCCCGATTATGATGATGCCTACACATTCCTAAGCCAGTTTGCTCCTTCTGTGGCAGGCATAGGTCGTGCACTTACTGGTAGGTCTACCTCATCCAGACTTAGTCTTTCTGTCATTGCTGATTTGTGTTTTGATTTATCTCCCACTGCCCCTGGGTGGGCTCCGCTGATGAGTTTGTTACTGACGGCTTGCTATCTGTGCGAGTCCCAAGATGATACTTGTAGTCTTAGGCTGGCTTCAGTGATGACTCAGGTGTCTCAGGGTGCATCTTTCATGGGGGTTGTTCTGGCTGAGACCTTGATACACTTAGACTCCATCCATTTTGATTCTCATATCGAAAGCCGTGGGTCTCCCCTCCTGCTTCAGGTACGCTTCAGTTCTGCTATTTTCTGAATTCAAACATTCATTGCCCCTTCATCTTGACTAAACTGCCTGCAGATTTGGCTGATGGAGAAGCTATGCCTCTTGAGTTCTCCTCCACTTCGTCCGAGATATGCTCCGAAGCGCTATTGGTCTCGGCACATTGAGCTTCCAGACTTCGGTTTCATGTCCATGGAGCATTGGTTCGACTGGCTAAGGAGGCGATCCGACACCTTAATCCGATGGGTCTGCCCTTGGTGGGATATTACTGATGTGACTACTGAGACCTAGGCCGGAGGTGTTCAGCTGCTTGGGTTGACCCGTGTGACTTTCTACTCTCCTGCTCGGATGTGCAGGCAGTATGGGCAACTGCAAGGGGTTCCTCGATCTTTGTGTACTACTGTATACGGGGTGTTTACATCACCATGGCCTCGGCATGTGCAACACCAGTGGATGCATCCTACTCGTACTGAGGTCCTGAAGTATGATAATCTTGCCTCCATAGAGACAGATGCTTGCTACAGGGCTTGGTTGGCAGATCTGGTCAGCTGTTCCACCCGGCGAGGACGTGAGGCACTGACGCTGCGGTATCTTGGCCTCTAGATGATTAGGATTGATTACTGCTGTATGACTTTTTCTTTTTTTCTTTTTTTTTTTTTTTTTTTTGTTTATTGCTTGTCCTAATTTTTGCATAGGTCGCCCTTTTTGGGTTTTCGGCCTATCGGACTATCTTTATTTTTCCCTGAACTGCCCATTTTTTAGGTTTTCAATCTAGCAGACCTTATTTTATGTCCTATCTTTTGCATTGACCACCCATTTCGGGTTTTCAATCTATCGAACTCCCCCCCCCAACCTTTTTTTTGAATGCATATGTTCAATCTATGGATGTGAGATATGCAGAAGATATATAAAGATAAATATGCGCAGAATAATTTGAATTGCAGATGAACTTGGGACATTTAAGCGAACAAAACCGAACATTCATTCATTCATTCATAAATAATGTTTTAGCACAATGTACATCGAATGATGAAATGAACTATGGATAGAATTATCGATGGTATAAGTCTCGATTGAAGCCACGCTTGTCACCAACCAGTCTTTGCAGATTTTCTAGTTGATGATCCTCACCTCTCTGTCCTAATTTCTGTATGGATCGCCTTTTCGGTTTTCGACCCATCGGACTGTCCTAATTTTTGCGTGGACCGCTTTTTTGGTTTTCAATCCACCGGACCCTTTTTTTTATATATTTTTTTTACACGTAGTAGTGTTTCAGCTTGTCCTGATTGATGGGGTTGACAAATTCGTTTCCGTCCATATCCATAATTTTTGCAGTACCTTTCGAAAGCATCCTCTTGATTACATACAGACCATCCCAGTTCAGCTTGAATTTCCCTCGCACATCTGTGTTGGTCTGTTTCATCTGCTTGAGTACCAGATCCCCTGCCTTAAATGGACGTTTCTGATGGCGAACCTTGTTGTTGTATGTCCAAGCCATCCGTTGTTGGTACATTTGCAACCGATCTAAAGCCTGAAGACGCCTTTCGTCAATCAGTGCTAGCTGTTCATATCTCGACTGAAGCCAATCAGACTCCGGCAACTGTGCCTCCATGACCACTCTTAACGATCTGATTTCCATTTCTACCGGTAACACTGCTTCCATCCCGTAAACCAGTCAATATGGAGTTTCTCCAGTAGGGGTTCTGATGCTCGTCCGGTATCCCCACAAAGCCAATGGTAACATGTCGGCCCAATCTCTGTAGGTTACCACCATCTTTGACAGAATCTTCTTGATGGACTTATTGGCCAATTGCACCTCCCCATTGGCTTGTGGGCGATACGGGGATGACTTGTGGTGCTCGATCCCCTTCTCTTGGAATAACTGTGTTGTTACCCCTTGGAATTGTACCCTGTTATCGGTCACGACATGATGAGGGATCCTATATCTTGTGAAGATGTTCCTTTCTATAAATTTGGCCATCTTCTTGGCAGTGATATTAGCAAATGATTCTGCTTCGACCCACTTAGAAAAATAATCTACAGCCACAACAATGAATCGGTGCCCATTTGAAGCAGGCGGCTTTATCTCTCCAATTATGTCTATACCCCAAGCTGCGAACGGCCATAGAGTCGAGGATACTTGAAGTTCAAGTGGGGGAAGATGATTGAGGTCTCCATACACTTGACATTCGTGGCATTTTTTAACTTCCTCGATTCAATCGGCTTGTAGAGTGAGCCAAAAGTATCCTTGCCTCAGTATCTTCTTTGCTAGAGCCAAACCATTCATTTGTGGGCCACAAATGCCAGAATGTATCTGTTTCATAACCACGACTGCTTCTTCCTCCGTGATACATGTCAGAAGAACTCCGTTAGTTAACCTTTTGAAAAGTTGATTCTTAAATATCCGGAATTGTGCTGCTAACCTTCTGAGGGAAACCTTATCAGATTCATTAGCGCCTTCAGGATATTGACCGTTCTGGATGAACAATAGAATGTCATGATACCAAGGGCGTGCCTCAGTAGTTGCAACCGTATTGACTGACAAATAGCATGGGTTTTGAGCAATTTCCAGGATGACCGGCTGTATTGGCTGTTTTCGGGGGCCTTCCCACATTGACGACAATGTAGCCAAAGAGTCTGCCATCTGATTCTCCTCCCTCGGCACATGTCAGAATTCACACTGACTAAATACCCTTGCCCTTTCCCAAACCAACTCGAGATAGGGTTGGAGTGATTCTTCCTTTATTTCCCAGTCTTCGGTTACCTGCCGAATCACTAAGGCTGAATCCCCGATAACTAGTACTTCGTTTGCCCCCAGCGTGATCAAGGCATCGATACCAAAGAGACATGCTTCATATTTGGCCCCATTATTGGTCACTGGAAAGTCAAGCCGCCTTGCCAGAGGAATGATTTCTCCTTCGGGTGTAGCAATGATTACCCCCAAGCCTGCGCCGTGTTTATTCACCGCCCCGTCGAAGTACATGACCTACCTATTCAACTCCTTTTCCACCACCACCAGCTGTTCGTCAGGAAATTTTAAGTTCTCCACATAGTCTGAATCTATTGGCTGGTTAGCTAGGAATTCTGCTACGGCTCTTCCCTTGATTGTCTTCCTCGTCACATATTCTATGTCAAACTCTGACAACAAAAGCAACCACCTGGATAACTTTTCCGCTAATACCGGAGCTTGGCATAAGTACTTCATGGGATCTACCTTGGCCACCGCTTGAACCTTGTATGACTGGAAGTAGTGTCTTAACTTCTTTGTCAACCATACCATGGCAGCACAAGTTTTCTCTACTATCGTATACCTAGTCTCATACTCTAGTAGCTTCTTGCTCAAATAATAGATCGCATGCTCACACCCATCCTCTTGCTCTTGTACCAGCATGGCTCCCACAGAAGTCTCTTCAATGGCTAAGTACAGAATCAAAGGCTTGTCTGGTATTGGAGGTTTTAGAACTGGAGGATTCATCAAACAAGTCTTAATTCTATCAAAGGCTATCTGACACTGCTCGTTCCATTTCACGGGCTGGTTCTTCTTCAGCAGTCTGAAAATTGGCTCGCAAACTGTCGTCAATCTCGCAATAAATGACTGACATATTGTAGTGACTCGAGAAATGACCTTACTTCTTTCTCCGACTGTGGAGCCGGCATATCCCTGATGGCCTTAATCTTGTCCGGATCCGTCTCAATCCCTTTCTTGCTGACTACATGACCAAGTAACTTCCCAGAAGTGACACCAAATACACATTTCTTCGGGTTAAGGCGAAGATCGTACTTCTGGATCCTATTTAAAAATCTATCCAGGATGGCTGGGTGCTCCTCCCGGGTTATCGATTTTACCAACATATCGTCCACGTAAACCTCGACCTCTTTGTGGATCATATCATACAGAAGTGTCGTGACCGCCCGCTGATAAGTTGCCCTGGCATTCTTCAAACCAAAAGGCATAACCCTGTAGCAGTAAACTCCCCATTCTGTGATGAAGGCTGTCTTTACTTTGTCGATCATATTCATTAAAATCTGATTGTATCCCGAAAACCCATCCATGAAGGAATACATGGCTGCCCTGGTGGCACTGTCAATCAGAACATCGATATGCGGGAATGGAAAGTCATCTTTGGGAGACGCCTTATTCAGATCGCGGTAATCCACACAAACCCTTACTCGACCGTCTTTCTTTGCAACTGGTACGACATTGGCCAACCACTCAGGATATTCTACCACTTCTAAGAACTTGGCCTTTATCTGTTTGGCTACTTCTTCCTTAACCTTTTCAGCCCATTCTGGTCGAAGTCGTCTAAGTTTCTGCTTAACCGGTTTCATCTTCGGATCTGTCGGGATTCTATGCTATGTAATTTCTCTGTCAACCCTAGGCCTATCATTGTAGGACCAAGCGAATGCTTTGACGTGTTTTTACAGGATTGTTACAAGTTCTTTTCTCTCATCAGGCATGAGGTCTTTCGAGATGGATACCATCTTTGGTTCATCATCTATCCCTAGGTTCATTTCATGCAATGATGCATCATGTATGCTAAAGACATTAAATGAATGTTTGTATGTATGCACAGTTCCATCCGGAAAAACATCACACAAGTAAGCAAAATCAGATTTTATTGCATTGTATGCCTTGTAGGCAGAATTTTTCACATCAAAAATAGAAAAAGCAAATACATTTAAAAAGTTTCCATCCTCTACATGCGGAGGGTCTTCATCAACCGCAGCACAGTCGACCTCTTCGAACAAGTATCCCAGGTCTCCTTTCAGGTCTTCTTTCTGTTTGTCAGTCAGCTCTTCCTCTATCATTTGAGCCTTGCCTCTCATAACCAGCTTAGTGAGTTCCTTTATCACTTCTTCCACCAGGTCTTCATGTGTTTTTTCCACAGGTGATGTCTTCTCTTCAACACCCTTGCTTGGTTTCATTAAGGTGGACAGTGCTCTCGTAATGGCCCCCATAGCCACTTCCATCTCGCTTCTCACCAGATCCGTCTTCTTGAAAGCTTCTCCCTTATTCCCGAATTCAATCTTGACTTGGTCAACAGCTTTCTGATTCTGAACCCCCTTGTTTCCAGCTCCAGCTTCGACACGCAGCATGTTCACAACCGGGTCTACTCCATACTTGCTGAAATCCACCACATCAGCAAAAATTTCAAACCCAGGGAGCTGACCTCCCTCTACAATTACCGGCTTAGGAGTCCCATCATATACTGATTCTGTGGCTCGGACAAAAGTATCCACCAGATTCAAACTCTTCCTTTCTTGCTTGGTCCTTCCTTCTTGATACCCCAGCCTGAATTGTCGGTACTTCCCAGCCTCAATGTTAAACTCAAGGATTCCTTGTTGCTTGGCCCCTAATCCCTTTCCCGGCTCATAATTCTATTTAGCAAAATACCTATGAATCCAGTCTGGAAACTCAGGCTTGTCAGTAATCACAGCAATCTGAAACCCAGTCATCAGCTGCTCGGTAGCACTCAATGCGACTACCACAGAAGGCTCATCTGCTTCCACTGTTACTATTTTCCCTCCGATTAAGAACTTTACTTTCTGGTGCAAAGTCAATGGAACTCCTCCTAAAGCATGGAACCACGGTCTTCCCAAGAGTAGGGAGAAGGTGGCAGGAATATCAATCACGGTAAACAACACCTTCGATTTAACCTCCCCTACTTTGACTTCCGTTTCAAAGGTCCTCAAGACAGCTCTTTTACTATCATCATAAGCTCTGATTACAATGTTGGATCGACAGAGAGCTTCAGGACTCACCCCCAAGAAAGGTAGGACCTGGGAAGGACAAATGCTCAAGGCCGAGCCATCATCCACCATCACGCTCTGTATTATTTTATCCATGACTTCCACATTTAAGTACAAGGCCCTATTGTGATTCACACCTTCGGGTGGAAGGTCTTCTGCCCCAAAACTAATCTCTGGGGCCTTATTAATCTTCAACTCCGCTCCCCTTATCATTACACACACCTCATCGGGGCACATGGTGGGGTTAGCATCCATCTCCATTAGTTACTTTACCACCGCCTCTCGGTGTCTCTTGGATTCCATAAGCAAGTGCCACACACTGGCACGGGTCGGTGTCCTCTTCAGTTGGTCCACAACCATGTCTTCTTCCTTACCCCCTGGGTTATTGTTCTGCACCGGTGTTGTGTTCCTTTTTAGGGGTGCTAGAGGTGGTGCACTAATGGGTTGATAAACCTTGCCGCTCCTAGTGATGTGCATCACCGGACCATCTTTCTCTATTACAGTCCCTCTTCTTTTCTCCACCGGGTAAACTGGCTTCGACTCTTGCACCTCGAACTCATCGTACTCATCTTCCGCCTCAAAGTCATCTAAATCAATAGGACCCATCTTGTCCCTTACCGCCGCAGTCTGCTCTTCAAACACCTCAGGCTCTTCTTCCTTTTCTACCAGTACAGCTCGCACACTTGGATTCGCCTTAATGATCTGGGCGAACACATAATTGGCTGGAAAGCCTGACTGCACCATGTTTACTTGACTACCAAAGGTGGGGAGTGGATTCTTTTGCACATTCGGTTTCAGAGCCGGCTGTGAGCACGGGTTTTTCCCGACCTCGGTGATGAAAGCTATTATTACCTTTCTCACGGATAAACGTGAAGCAGATGCGGACCGACCAGAATGACATCGGAAATGTCCCGGATAGCCCGGAGGTGTGTGACAAGTCCTAGTACGGAACCCTGGAAAATTTGAGAGGATATTTAAGAGAACCGAAAAACAAACCAAAGAAAATAAGTGAAAATGTAATTTTGTGGGTATTACAGCCGCTCGGCTGTAACCTACAGCCGCCCGGCTATAACCTACAGCTGCCTGACTGTAGTTTACAGCCACGTGGCTGTAATATCCTTATTTCCTTTTTTGGGCAAAATCAGCATTTAATTCGGTTTTTGAGCAAAATAGGAATTTTTGATGCTACAGCCGCGCGGCTGTATATTACAGGGGCGGGGCTGTAATCATCAGTTTTCCTTTTTTGACGAAATCAGTAATTAATTCCGATTTAATACTAAAACATAAGGTTGCTATTCGGGAATTAGGGTAAGGCAGGCAGAAAGAAAAAAAAAAGAGAGAAAACCTAGAGAAAAAGAAAAAAAAAAGAAAACACAGAGTTTTTATTAAGGTTTTTTTTAATACAAAAACACAAAAAAAAGAATTAGGCTAAAAAGAAAGAAAAGAAAGGTTAGAAGAAGAGGGAACACTTAAAAATCAATCCTTGAATTTTCCTCGTGGTTCCGTTCGATGTTCGGAAAACACACTTTGCTCGGGTCGTCCGTGACTGTGGGACGTTTTCTAGCATCCAAAAATATTTTTTGTGGTCCAAGCGCTGGAACACATACAAGGTAATTTTCTGAGAGGCCTTTAAAATCCATTGTGTTCATCTTGGTTGTGATTCAATTGCATGATTTGAGTTTTTTCGCGTTTGGTTAGTTTTTTTTGGACTACAGCCGCCCCACCAAAGATCACAGCCGCCCGACTGTAACCTACAGCCACGCGGCTATGACCTAAAGGGGCACGGCTGTAGTTCTTTTCCATTTTTCTTTCTGTTCCGTAGGAGTTTTCTGATTACAGCCGCCCCACACGATCACAGCCGCCTGGCTGTAACCTACAGCTGCGCGGCTGTGACCTATAGGGGCGCGGCTGTAATATTTTTAATTGGATTTTTTTATGTTTTCTTTGAGTTTTCTGTGATTACAGCTGCCCCACAAGATCACAGCCGCCCCGCTGTAACCTACAGCCGCGCGGCTGTGACCTATAGGGGCGCGGCTGTAACCTCCAGGGGCCGAAGCTCCATTGGCCCAAATCGATTGATAACGCTCCCACGCTTCAATTAAATGTGTTTTTCACATCTGTTATCGATCCAATCACATCTGTGCATGCTTCGATTCCATGTTCTCCATTTCTTATGAGCGGATGTGATGAATTTGGTGATTTTGGATGATTAGGGACTTCCGGATTCGATTTGGTCCATTTCGGGTCTTTTCTGTTGGTTTTAGTATTTTTTTCCAGAAGTCTCGGATCGCCTAAAATCATCAAACTTTGCAAAATGATCTTCGAAAACATGAAAAATAAGTTGGAATCGATTCTAGAGCATTACAGCCGCGCGGCTGTAGCCTACAGGGGCATGGCTGTAATATGGGTAGAATTATAGTTTTGCCCTTTTGGGCCCCAAACTTGCAATTTTGTATTCTTTTCACATTGAAAAATGAATTTTGAAGTGTTTGCATACTTTTGGATCCTAGATGGATGTTTGTTTTAGGCCCACACACGAACGGGGACCCCGGGTCCCGGGATATCCGGCCTGCTAAAGTTGGATAAGTGCATGTAAATGAGCCAAACCGCTTTTAAAACCGATTTTTCATCCATAAAACCTACAAGGCGTTTAAAAAACCGTTTTCCAAGTCTAACCGGGCCGACCGGTCGGGTCAACCCGGTTACCCCTTTGCATGATCCCGTTTCCTAAAATACCCCTATTCTGTCCTATATGAGTCCTTGTTGTGATTTATTTATCTGTGCTAACCGTATTTGGATGCAGCTTTTATTTTTGTGTTATTTTTATTTTTGAATGTATTTTATAGATTAAATCGTGTATCTAGGCGATTGTAATTTTCTAGATCATCGTGTATAATAGGCGATTGTAAAAGGTGAGGATGAGAGTTTTTCTTTTTCTCGGGTTGTATAATTTGGCCTCTGATTTACTTTCCCGCACTTTATTTTATTTTTATATATTTATGTCATTTGCATGAGCATTGGTTAATGGTTAAAGGAAGATAAAATGGGTAGATTTAAGTGAGTGAAATATCAAATTATGAAACAATAATTAAAAATAAGTGAGGTTTGTAAATCTGTTGCCCGAACCCTGAATCTCTGATTAGGTACCGCGTCTACACTTGGTAAGGAGCTGTACCGGAATTTCCCGGATGAACTGATCCTGGTGGCGACTCTGTATCTAATCTCGAAATTCACGTTTCGAGACCTTTAAGTTAAAATGGGATTTTCTAAAAAGCTTGTTTTCTAAAATTCATGCCTAAAATTAAGTTTTCTACAAAAAGACTTTTCCAATAAAATGAAAGGTTTCTCAAAGAAAGATTAAAACCCGTTTTCAAAACCAAAACATAACCACCCAAAAAAGAAAATCCCCGGTTCCCGCTTCACCGCACGTTCCGAAAAAGGTCGTCCGCTCACAGTGGCGACTCCGCTAGGGATTAACGATTTCTTCAAAAGAGTTTTCACAAAAAACATAAGGAACTTGGCAACAATTGAAGTACATCCTCACTTATAGTTAATTATTAAATCATAATTCAATATTTCATTCACATTGCATAAAGCATGACATTTTCTCTTCTTAAATCCCTCCAACACTCATTTAAACCCGGTTTATTTCTAAAGGTGACCTACCTCTTCCGCTAGGATTGGAGGCACCCGAGGAGGTAAACCACTCATAGCCTTGCACGAACCCCTTCGTTTAGACCCTTGAGTGGGGAGAAGTGAGGAGTATATATTCACTATGGGAACCTGTACGACCCTTGGCTTGACTCATACCTTCATGTAATGGCCTAGCAACTTCCCTTTAGGATTACCAAAACCATATACTTGAAAATGGACATCGAGAGTACGCCTTTGGTATCCCCCGTTGATACCAAAGAGACCCAATACCTAGGAAGAATGCGAGACCAATCGAATGGAGAAATAAGGTTGGAAGGGTGAGCATATTTTTGTGTGTGTGCTAACGTTTGCTCTGTGGTTGTTTTATTTTCAACCTTTTCATACAACATAAACACGCATCATACGTATGCCATATTCTAATCACTTTCTTTGTGCAGCCATTTTAGAGCATCCTCATACGTGTGTGTTATACTAACCATATTTTCGTGCAGCCATAATCATTTTCTGTATGCCACATTCATTTTGTGTGCTCATGGATTCATAAAGCATACACGATATCATCGTGCGTGTCATGCATTTTAACCACGTTCTTGTGCAGCCATTTGCATTTTTGTATGACATAGGCATCCACATCATTTCATTTCGTTAAAAATGTAAGGATGTTTTAAGTATGCCCTTCACGACCATTTCATATCATAACATATCGGGAGTCCCCAAGGTTACCCGTACTCCGCCTGTGCACTAGTTTGCATTTGGCCGTCCCATTACATTATTAGAAGACCACAACGGTCTTAGGCTCACATTTGTGTGATGGACCACACGAAATCACCACATCTTGATCATTCACATTTGGTGTCATGGAGACGCCTTCGTTTTGCTTGTGTGTCCCAATCCATATCGGATTGTTACATAACATCGACAACCCATTTGAGGTACTCCACGAGTGCCGAGCTAGTTTTCATATTAAGACGTTTCATAGTACCCCTAAATCATGTAAGGTGTTCCACGAACACCGAAATGCTGTCCGTGTTTTGATTCGCACATGACTTGTATGTGACATCACTTCATGTTAAGATGCTATAAAAGCATCGAGTGTCTATCTGCGGGATGGTTCCCTCAAGAACATTTCATGTCATTACATTGGCCTACAAGTGTCAAACTTTAGTCCATGTGTCGGCACACATGCGACCATTTCACGACATCCCCTAGGTGCCCCAAAGGCACCGAACCTCTGTCCGTGTGATGGCTCACACGTGACGTTGTTGCATTGTCTTGTGTATAGCATAGGGTATGCTTGGAACATCCGAAGCAAAAGAAAGAAAAACACTAAAACCATCTTTAGCATCATCCACATCCATGAGACATCATCCAAACATGAGCATAAAAGTACCATTTAGAGTGTCGTGTCTAAGACCACGACATCCATCCGAAACTCTAACCTTGTGCTGATTATGCAGTTTGGAGTCGCATCTCAGGAAGGCTAATTCGAGTTGAATCAGAATCAAACACCCCAGTTCAGTTAATTCAATCGGAACCAGTCACCGTGGAGGGAATTAGTTCAGGGTCGGATTCAGACAGGGAAGTCGAAGTTCGGTTACCTACTCTACCGATTGACAGTCAGACGTTGTTAGAAGAAGTTGACAGAGCAGACATGGCTGACGGAAACAGTAGGAATAGTGGAACCAGTGGAAGCATGCCCTTCAACATGGCTACCTTTATGAGGAGCTTCTTAAGCTCAAAAGAGTTCAGGGCTACCCTTAGGGAGCAGGTGCAGGCGGTGATGACCACCCTCCCTGTTCCGGTTGTCCAACCAGCCCAGACCTCCGTTGGGAACGGGGGACGATAGCCTGTTTAGGTCACTAATGGAACCGAGGGGAATACTCCTAGCGGGAGTGGCAGAGTTGCCAATCACAGAGAGCCGGACCTTCAGTCCGAAGAAGATGAGGCCTTTGAGAAGGCAAGGGAAGCCTCGATTGGGACGATACTAGAGATGCGCCTCAATCAGAAATTTTTTGATATTGAAGCCATGCTACCTAAGCTGAAGGAGATGGTCCATTATAACCTGTTAAGTATGTCGACCCGACTACTTTGATGGCTGATGGAGGTGAGCCACTCCCAGCTGATTTTCAGATGCCTTACTTGCCTCCGTACACCGGAGAGGGCCCACCGAAAGCCCACTTGGACAGTTATGCGAGGTTGATGACCAGCATGGGGATTGGAAAGGGTCATCTGTTGAACTTGTTTCCAACTACTCTAAGGGGTGCTGCGGCAAAGTGGTACATGAAGATGCCCACACACACTCGCTCCACCTGGGAGGATTTATCTGATGCTTTTGTGAAGCAGTATGCCTACAACACCCAGACTGAGACAACTCTTGAGGATCTAGAAAGGATCCGTCAGAAACAAAATGAGTCTTTCCCAGCTTACTACAAGCGGTGGATGGATGTGCAAGTTTTGGTGGATGGGGCACCAAAGTTAGAGTCACTCATTGTGAAGCTGGTAGATGGTAGTCTGCCCCAATATAAGGACAAGATGAAGCTGAAGAGATTCCACTCCTTCAATGAGGTGGTGGAGTATGCCAAACGTATCGAGCAATATGAAGAAGAGGAACAGAGGGGCAGACAGAGTTCGGGCTCTTACAGAAGCAATCAGGGGTACTCTCAAGGGTACAAAGGCAACAGCTCTAAGGTTACTCCAGTGGGGTCCAGTACTAACTCGACTCAGAATGTAGCCTCGATCGAAGTGCAATGGGAGGATGTAGCCGCTGTGAACCTGGGAAGACAGACTCCTCAAAGGGTCACCAGTCCATGGGTTGAGTCAGTAAGCCGAATTTTTGCTGAGTGTAGAAAGGCTGGGTTATTGCAGAGCTTGAAGCCATTTTCGCCTCCAGCTGAGGCGGATAAAGACAATTTTTGCTCTTATCATGTGATGACGGGCCACCGCACAAATGAGTGCAGCCAGCCAATTAAGGCCGTCAAACAGTTGGTCGCTGATGGAAAGATTATCGAGCCGGCTTTGAAGCCTAGTATTTAGAGTAATCCTTTGCCCAAGTTTGGGTGATTCAGGTGCACAAGCTACCGAGGATCATGTTGCAGCGATAAAGGAAGACCCTCCGCATGTGGAGGATGATATTCGTTTTTATGTCTTTAGTTTTTATCTTTAAAATTTATTCTATGAACAATTCAACCTCTCAGTGTTTAATTCAATAGAATTTGGTTTCAATTACTTGTGTGACATTTTTCGAATGGACCTCTGCATGCATACAAACATTCATTTAATGTCTTTAGCATACATGATGCATCAATGCATGAAATGAATCTAAGGACAGATGAAGACTTGAAAAGGATATCCATCTCGAAAGATCTCACGCCCGATGAAAAAGAGAAAAAAAAAGAAGAAAAAAAAAGAAAAATTTGCAAAAGTACCATAAAAGCACAGGGGAATCTTTGCCTAACCGTATGATGTCATGAAAAAGTGACAAAGAAATTACTGAACCAAGCTCCGAAGGATTCAAAGATGGTATCAGCCAAGCAGGAGCTTCACAGACTGGAATGAGCATCGCTTCTTGGTCGTAACCATCAATTACTTCTCGAAGTGGGTAGAAGTGGAGTTACATAGGAATGTCACTTCAAAAAAAAAACAAAAACAAAAACAAAAAAAACAAAAAAAAAGCATTATCATGTCGTGACCAATAATGGCTTACAATTACAAGGGGCAAAGATGGAGCATCATAGATTATCTCAGCATCTCCCACAAGCCAATGGGGCGGTAGAAGCAGCTCACAAGGTTCCATCCAAACAACAATCACCTACAAAGGATAGGCCGATGTGTTGTCATTTGTCTTACAAGGGCACAAAAATAGCATCAGAGCAGGCACTGAAGAAACATCATACTCTTTAGCCTATAGGATGGAAGTTGTTCCACCAGGGGAGACAGAGACCAAGTCGTCAACCCCATCAACCTAGACAAGCCCAGGCACTATTACGTGTAAAAAAAAAATAAAATAATAATAATAAAAAAAATAAAAAATAAAAAAGAGGTCCGATGGGTCGTAAACCAAGAAGGCGATCCATGCAAAAATCAGGACAGTCTGATGGATCGAAAACCGAAAAGGCGGTCCATGCAAAAGTTAGGACAGAGAGGCGAGCACCATCAGCGGGAAAATCTGCAAAGACCAGTTGGTGGCAGGCATAGGTCTAGTCGAGACGGATACCATTACTGATTCTGTCCTTAGCTTCATTTCATCTTTGATGTGCATTGTGTTAAAACATTATAAATGAGTGAATGAATGAATGCCGGTTTATGTTCAGGTTAAATGTCTCAAGTCTGCTTGAAATTGAATTTGTATGGATGTGCACATTTTCTGTTTACATGCATCTCACTTCAAAAAAAAAAAAAGAAAGAAAAGAAAAAGAAAAAAAGAGCCCGATAGATCGAAAACCTGAAAAGGGTGGTCTATGCAAAAGCTAAGGCATAAAATAAAGTCTGTTGAATTGAAAACCCGAAAGGGCGGTTCAGGCAAAAATAAAGACAGTCCGATAGGCCAAAAACCCAAAAGGGCGACCTATGCAAAAATTAGGACAAGCAATGAAAATAAAACAAAAGTCATACAGTAGTATCAAGCTCAGACAACTCTAATCCTGTAAAAACCGAGGTACATCAAAGCCAGTGCCTCACGCCCACGCCTCGTGGAGCAAGCAATCAGGTAAATCAACCAAACTTCAGTGCGATATCCCACCAAGGACAGACCCATCTGGGCATCCCAATCGTCCGTCCGGTCCCTGAAAGTCTGATTCATGACCTCCAGCTCGGTGACCCACCGACGCAATTGATCAACCTCTGTTCTCAAACGAGCGGACTCACGGCGCTCGATCCCAATCGTCTTCTGCAACAAACAAAACATGAAAAAGCACCATAATCATACGCATATGCATCCAGGACACGCACATACACATACACTCAAAACATACACACACACATGCATACACGCATCAATGTGTACTCAAGTACAGGTACATGCTGTCATCATCAGGCTGTCTCAAGCCATGACTACTCCAAAAGTGGAAATAACCTGACACTGGGGCATCCTCAAATCCCAAGTATCCAGGGGCAAAACAATCAAGCCGTATTTATTCTTGATCGAAGGGGCAAAAATTTCTGTTTCCAAAATTATCGATCAAGGAATAAATACGTACCCCCAATCCAGCTTCAAAGGTATTGCTCCACCACAGAGAGCCAGTTTCAACGGTATTGCTCCACCACAGAGAGCCGGTTTCAACGATATTGCTCCACCACAGTGAGCCAATTTTAATGGTATTGTTCTGCAACAGAGAGCCAATTTCTACAGTATCAAGGGGCAAGATATTCAGTCCATATTCATTCTTGATCGAAGGGGCAAAAATTTTTGTTTCCAAAATTATCGATCAAGGAACGAATACGTACCCGAAACAACATCAAAACATCAAAGGAGATCATCAAGCTTCTCAAATCACCAAAGCATCTTTCCCCAGCCATAAAAGCTTCGCGGGAAACACAATCATCCTTTCCTTCAGTGACACAAGCTCCACTAGAAGTGAAATGACCAAAATGCCCTCCTATCAGTAACCGCATTATCGGATGGCCAAAACACCTTTCCTTTAGCGACACGAGCTACACAAAAGACCAAATGACCAAAGTACCCTTACTTCAAGGAATGCCAACTTCCCAAGTTGCAAAATTACCAAAATACCTTTCCCTTTCGTAAGCACCGAATGGCAAGGAGAATTCGATCTGGGCAAGTCCTCTGCTTCGCAATGGAGTCGAAGCATGTCCCTGGAAAATCAAACAAGATCTGGGCAAAGTCCTCTGCTTTGCAATGGAGTCTAAGCATGACCCTAGATAACATCAGAACAATTCGGGCAAAGTCCTATGCTTCGTATCGGAATCGAAGTAAGACCCTGAAGATTCAAACCAATTTAGGCAAGACCACTGTCTCAGAAGCAACCGAGACAAGTCCCTATAGACATCAAAACAAGTCAACATGAGGAGAACCCCCAGGTACGTTCTCTTTTCCTTCTCACCGTGCTCCCTATGGCGAGACCAAACTCGAATCGGACACAAGCACCCGTTCAAATCGACTTTGGTCCCGCGAGGGGCAGCCTGTGAGCACTGGTTTTTTCCCGACCTCGGTGATGAAATCTATTATTACCTTTCTCACGGATAAACGTGAAGCGGATGCAGACCGACCAGAATGACATCGAAAATGTCCCGGATAGCCCGGAGGTGTGTGATAAGTCCTAGTACGGAACCCTGGAAAATTTGAGCGGATATTTAAGAGAACCGAAAAACAAACCAAAGAAAATAAGTGAAAATGTAATTTTCTGCCACCAAGCTATAACCTACAGCCGCCCGGCTGTAGTCTACAGCCACGTGGCTGTAATATCCCTATTTCCTTTTTTGGGCAAAATCAGCATTTAATTCGGTTTTTGAGCAAAATAGAAATTTTTGATGCTACAGCCGCCCGGCTGTAACCTACAGCCACGCGGCTGTATATTACAGGGGCGCGGCTGTAATCATCAGTTTTCCTTTTTTGACGAAATCATTAATTAATTCCGATTTAATACCAAAACAGGAGATATTTAAGGTTGCTATTCGGGAATTAGGGTAAGGCAGGCAGAAAGAAAAAAAAAAAGAGAGAGAAAACCTAGAGAAAAAAGAAAAAAAAAAAAAAAGAAAACACAGAGTTTTTATTAAGGTTTTTTTAATACAACAACAAAAAAAAAAAAAAAAAGAATTAGGCTAAAAATAAAGAAAAGAAAGGTTAGAAGAAGAGGGAACACTCAAAAATCAATCCTTGAATTTTCCTCGTGGTTCCGTTCGAGGTTCGGAAAACACACTTTGCTCAGGTCGTCCGTGACTGTGGGACGTTTTCTGGCATCCAAAAATCTTTTTTGTGGTCCAAGCGCTGGAACACATACAAGGTAATTTTCTGAGAGGCCTTAAAAATCCATTGTGTTCATCTTGGTTGTGATTCAATTGCATGATTTGAGTTTTTTCACGTTTGGTTGGTTTTTTTTGGACTACAGCCACCCCACCAAAGATCACAGCCGCGCGGCTGTGACCTAAAAGGGCGCGGCTGTAGTTCTTTTCCATTTTTCTTTCTGTTCCGTGGGAGTTTTCTGATTACAGCTGCCCCACACGATCACAGCCGCCCGACTGTAACCTACAGCTACGCGGCTGTGACCTATAGGGGCACAGCTGTAATATTTTTAATTGGATTTTTTGTGTTTTCTTTGAGTTTTCTGTGATTACAGCCGCCCCACAAGATCACAGCTGCGCGGCTGTGACCTATAGGGGCGCAGCTGTAACCTACAGGGGCCGAAGCTCCATTGGCCCAAATCGATCGATAACGCTCCCACGCTTCAATTAAATGTGTTTTTCACATCTGTTATCGATCCAATCACATCTGTGCATGCTTCGATTCCATGTTCTCCATTTCTTATGAGCAGATGTGATGAATTTGGTGATTTTGGACGACTAGGGACTTCCGGATTCGATTTGGTCCATTTTGGGTCTTTTCTGTTGGTTTTAGTATTTTTTTCCAGAAGTCCCGGATAGCCTAAAATCATCAAACTTTGCAAAATGATCTTCGAAAACACGAAAAATAAGTTGGAATCGATTCTGGAGCATTACAGCCGCGCGGCTGTAGGCTACAGGGCGCGGCTGCAACCTACAGCCGCGCAGCTGTAGCCTACAGGGGCGCAGCTGTAGCCTACAGGGGCGCGGCTGTAATATGGGCAGAATTACAGTTTTGCCCTTTTGGGCCCCAAACTTGTAATTTTGCATTCTTTTCACATTGAAAAATGAATTTTGACGTGTTTGCATACTTTTGGACCCTAGATGGATGTTTGTTTTAGGCCCACACACGAACGGGACCCCGGGTCCCGGGATATCCGGCCCGCTAAAGTTGGATAAGTGCATGTAAATGAGCCAAACCGCTTTTAAAACCGATTTTTCATCCATAAAACCTACAGTGTGACAACCCTAACTTTTGCAAGCATGCAATGGCGGAAACATTACATAAAGTTTAGGTCATCATTTTCAAAACTTCCTTTTTATCTTTAAAATAACATAATCATAAATGAGTACTCGAAAATTTCCATTTCAAAAACAGTAATTTAACATAAATAGGTATTTCAAAAGGTAATATAACGGAGTAAAAAAAAAAAAATAAATAAATAAATCTTTGAACATCCATAACTACGAATAGATGATAAAATAACATGACGGAAACTCTCCACACAATCCCCGAGAACAGACATCAGGCATCTCCTATTCTGCACCGGCAAAATCTGAAAATATCAACAGCGCCACTTAGTGACGAGTAACTAATAAATCCCAAACATCAATTCAAAGTTCACATAGGAAGATGACAGATCATAAATTTCATATTACATTACTTAAGTATACTTCATCATGATTAATAGAAAGCAAATTTATCAATTTATACAAGCATGCATAATTCTCATAGTAACAATCATGTATCAGGGATCTTACCCTTATTTGTTAGCTGCATCACATACAACATATAAAGTTCAAGTTCAGCATATCACATAATTATCTATTTCAAATAATAGTACAAAACATTCCAAGTGGATAATCAATATCATCAAAATTCAGATTTCCAAGATAAGTCATGTACATACAAATACATACCAACATCCCAAATCAAAGTACTTCATCACAAACTTGACATCAACTCAATTATACCTTAACCTTTATTAATTTTGTGGTATACGCGTATAAATCATTTGTATTGACCTATACACCTATGTCCTTAGAGAGTTCGGCTCAGACGCTTCGGGGAACCACAACGGGACTTACCCCCTTATCAATAAGAAAAGAGTACCACGAAGGGATTTACCTCAGAGTGCCAACGAAGGGACTTACCTCACAGAGTGCCAACGAAGGGACTTACCTCAAAAATAAAATAAATTAGAGTACCACGAAGGGATTTACCTCTCTGAGTGCCAACGAAGGGACTTACCTCAAAAATAAAATAAATTAGAGTACCACGAAGGGATTTACCTCTCTGAGTGCCAACGAAGGGACTTACCTCGAAACAAAGGGCGCTGTCCTAGTGTCAACCAATCAAACATGGAAAACACTTAGCCAAACTAACCAAGACACCAGAGTATATGCCACTACAAACACCAATTTAATTATCATAATTATATCAATATTCAAAAGGTGCCTTTAACATAGGACTTATCCCAACCAATTCAATAACCATAAGGTGCCATTAAAATAGGACTTACCCCAAAACATAATCTGATACATCAATAAACACATGGTGCCATAAAAAAAATAGGACTTACCCCAAACTCGATTTCATAATTCCAACATGTATTAAATTTACCAAACCATATATGTAATTATTAGATTTCATGTCAAGAGTTCTAGCATAAATTCCTAGAATCAAATTATGCTTTGCACACATTAAAAAAATCAGTTCAAGGCCTAAGGTGAAAATTTCAGAATTCATAGTTCATGCCTCAACTTGCATATAATATTCCAGTAGGTTAGACTCAGAATTCAGCATGGCAATACAAAGGTAAATTTAGCCTTACATCTTAGGAACACACGCCAACTTAAATCATGCAATTCGGATTCCTATAGCAAAAGATATTAAGGAAACACTAAAAACATGCAATCTGTAAATTCACTTCAGATCACTGCACATAGTCTGACTTCAACAGACAAAACAGATGTGTTACTCACTGATTTAGCAAAAATAATATAAAGCAACATTGAACATCAGAATTTCAGGAATACATAGAATTTTGTTTCATGGCAAACGGAGCTACAGAGAGAAAATAAAGCCATAATCAACACAAACTGTACAAACTGAAATTCAGCAGTTCCAGGAAATCGGCATAGTGCACATAAGGCAGTTTCAACAGGGAATACGAGCACTTTACTCACAGAATTTGCCAAAATAGTATAAAACAACCTTGTACATTTATGTCTCAGGAAAACACAGAAAGTTGAATCATGCCAATCGGAGTTATATAACGAAAATAAAGCTAAAATTATCACAACCTGTACAATCTGAAATTCAGCAGTTCAAGAAAAATCGGCACAATGCACATAAGGCAGTTTCAATAGGGAATATGAGCACTTTACTCATGGAATTTTCCAAAATAATGTAAAACAACCTTGTACACCTATATCTCAGGAAAACACAGAAAGTTGAATTATGCCAATCGGAGTTATATAACGGAAGTTATGCCATAATTACCATAAACAGTCAATTCTGAAAATGCAGCAGCTTACCAATTTCGACTCAATCACATGTATTTTCATATTTCTACCAATCTTTTAACCTAAAAGCAATTTATTACACCAATATCATATACATTCATGTCTCAACAATAATTTCAGTAATAATACAACCTAGGATCAAATTCATCTACCATACATCCTATATAAATTTCGAACCGACATTTAGGGTTTAGTTGTTACCCTGTTTGCAGTGAAACCAGCTGAGGCAATTAACTCGGAATGGAGAAGAATGAAGCAGAGTCTGAATGAATGAAAGTGAGGGAGAGAAAGTTAAGAATTTCGGCTGCACTGGAGCTCCACACAATGGAATGGCCGAAATTTTAACCCTAATAGAGATGAAGAGATTGCCTTGGAGTGAAACTTGGAAAGTGGAAGAGATTAAGGAGAGATTTTCTCCTTAGGTTAAGGATTCCTAATTTTTTTGAATTGGTCAACTGAAAAATGGGATATTTATCATGGATTTTCGGAATTCCAACCTTCCCAACACAAAAATAAAAAGGCACAAAAAAAAAAAAAAAAATAAATTTAAGCCAGGTAAGGTTCGAACTCTAGACCACTAGCTATTAGTCAGGACTATCTACCGCTAGGCCAAAGCCTACGAATTGTTGTAAGCATACAAAACATCGGTTAAATGCAAAAATGCTCACTCATATGCACACATCACAACATAACTAAGTCAACTTATATCTGGGGCGTTACATACAGGGCGTTTAAAAAACCGTTTTCCAGGTCTAACTGGGCCGACCAGTCGGGTCGACCCGGTTACCCCCTTTGCATGATCCCGTTTCCTAAAATACCCTTATTCAGTCCTATATGAGTCCTTGTTGTGATTTATTTATCTGTGCTAACCGTATTTGGATGCAGCTTTTATTTTTATGTTGTTTTTATTTTTGAATGTATTTTATAGATTAAATCGTGTATCTAGGCGATTGTAATTTTCTAGATCATCGTGTATAATAGGCGATTGTAAAAGGTGAGGATGAGAGTTTTTCTTTTTCTCGGGTTGTATAATTTGGCCTCTTATTTACTTTCCCGCACTTTTATTTTTCCGCACTTTATTTTATTTTTATATATTTATGTCATTTGCATGAGCATTGGTTAATGATTAAAGGAAGATAAAATGGGTAGATTTAAGTGAGTGAAATATCAAATTGTGAAACAATAATTAAAAATAAGTGAGGTTAGTAAATCTGTTGCCCGAACCCTGAATCTCTGATTAGGTACCGCGTCTACATTTGGTAGGGAGCTGTACCGGAATTTCCCGGATGAGCTGATCCAGGTGGCGACTCTGTATCTAATCTTAAAATTCGCGTTTCGAGACCTTTAAGTTAAAATGGGATTTTCTAAAAAGCTTGTTTTCTAAAATTCATGCCTAAAATTAAGTTTTCTACAAAAAGACTTTTCCAATAAAATGAAAGGTTTCTCAAAGAAAGATTAAAACCCGTTTTCAAAACCAAAACATAACCACCCAAAAAAGAAAATCCCCGGTTCCCGCTTCACCGCGCATTCCGAAAAAGGTCGTCCGCTCACACCGGCTTTACTATCTTGCCATCTATGACCAGCTATTTGATGGCTTTAATCAATTGGGTACACTCGTTCGTACGGTGACCCGCCATTACATGGTAGGAACAGAAATTATCTTTATCTGCCTCTACTGGAGGTGAGAATGGCCTCAAACTCTGCAGCACCCCTGCCTTCCTACACTTGGCAAAGATTCGACTGACTGACTCAGCCCATGGAATGGTGATTCTTGGAACATTTGCCCTCCCTTGATTCACAGCAGCTACTTCTGCTTCCTGAGTTTCAATAGAGGCTGCCTTTGGTGTCGTCCTTGAACTAGATCCTACCGCAGTGGTCTTGGAACTTCCACTCTTGTACCCTTGGGAGTACCCCTGGTTGTTTCTGTAGGAGCCCGGACCTTGCTTGCCCCTCTGTTCCTCTTCTTCGTATCGCTCGATACGTTTGGCAAACTCCACCACCTCATTGAAGGAGTGGAATCTCTTCAGCTTCATCTTGTCTTTATATTGGGGCAAGATGCCATCCACAAGCTTCACAATCAAAGATTCCAACTTCGGTGCCCCATCCACCAAGACCTGCACATCCATCCACCTTTTGTAATATGCCGGAAAGGACTCATTCGGCTTTTGGCGGATCCTCTCCAAATCCTCGAGAGTTGTCTCGACTTGGGTGTTGTAAGCATATTGTTTCACAAAAGCATCAGCTAAGTCTTCCCAAGTGGAACGGGTGTACAATGGCGTCTTCATGTACCACTTTGCTGTAGCGCCCCATACTGGCCATCAATCTCACATAGCTATCCAAATGGGCTTCCGGTGGTCCTTCTCCAGTGTAAGGAGGGAGGTATGGCATATGAAAACCAGCCGGGAGCGGTCCTTCCGCATCAGCAACTAACGTCGTGGGATCGACACACTTGATAGGATTGAAGTGGACCATTTCTTTCAGCTTGGGCATCATAGCATCTATGTCTGAAAATTTCTGGTTGAGCCGTTTCTCCAGCATCGACTCAATCGAGGCTTCCCATGCCTTCTCAAAAGCCTTATCCTCTTCAGACTGACTGTCCGGCTCTCTGTGATTGGCAACTCCGCCAATCCCGCTAGGAGTATTCCCCCTGGTTCCATTAGTGGCTTGAACAGGCTGTCGTCCTCCGTTCCCAACCGAGGTCTGGGCTGGTTGGACAACTGGAATAGGGAGGGTAGTCATCACTGCCTGCACTTGCTCCCTAAGGGTAGCCCTGAACTCATCTGAGCTTAAGAAGCTCCTCATAAAGGCAGCCATGTTGAAGGGCATGGTTCCACTGGTTCCACTGTTTCCACTGTTTCCACTGTTTCCGTCAGCTATGTCTGCTCTCTCAACCTCTTCTAACAACGCCTGACTGTCAACCGGTAGAGTAGGCAACTGAACTTCAACTTCCCTGTCTGAATCCGACCCTGAACTGATTCCTTCCACGGTGACCGGTTCTGATCGAATTAACTGAACTGGTGTGTTTGGTTCTGATTCAACTCGAATTAACCTTCCCGAGATGCGACTCCAAACTGCACAATCAGCATAAGGTTAGAGTTTCGGATGGATGTCGTGGTCCTAGACTCGACACTCTAAATGGTACTTTATGCTCATGTTTGGATGATGTCTTATGGATGTGGATGATGCTAAAGATGGTTTTAGTGCTTTTCTTTCTTTTGCTTCGGATGTTCCAAGCATACCCTATGCTATACACAAGACAATGCAACAACGTCACATGCGAGCCATCACACGGACAGAGGTTCGATGCCTTTGGGGCACCTAGGGGATGTCGTGAAATGGTCGCATGTGTGCCGACACATGGACTAAAGTTTGACACTTTGTAGGTCAATGTAATGACATGAAATGTTCTTAAGGGAACCATCCCGCAGATAGACACTCGATGCTTTTATAGCATCTTAACATGAAGTGATGTCACATACAAGTCACGTGCGAATCAAAACACGGACAGCATTTCGGTGTTCGTGGAACACCTTACATGATTTAGGGGTGCTATGAAATGTCTTAATATGAAAACTAGCTTGGCACTTGTGGAGTACCTCAAATGGGTTGTCAATGTTATGTAACAATCCGATATGGATTGGGACACGCAAGCAAAATTAAGGCGTCACCATGACACCAAATGTGAATGATCAAGATGTGATGATTTCGTGTGGTTCATCACACAAATGCGAGCCTAAGACCGTTGTGGTCTTCTAATAATGTAATGGGACGGCTGAATGCAAACTAGTGCACAGGCGGAGTACGGGTAGCCTTGGGGACTCCCGATATGTTATGATATGAAATGGTCGTGAAGGGAATGCTTAGAACATCCTTACATTTTTAATGAAATGAAATGATGTGGATGCCTATGTCATACAAAAATGCAAATGGCTGCACAAGAACGTGGTTAGAATGTATGACACGTAAGATGATGTCGTGTATGCTTTATGAATCCATGAGCACACAAAATGAATGTGGCATACGGAAAATGATTATGGCTGCACGAAAATATGGTTAGTATAACACACACGTATGAGGATGCTCTAAAATGGCTGCACAAAGAAAGTGATTAGAATATGGCATACTTATGATGTGTGTTTATGTTGTATTAAAAGGTTGAAAATAAAACAACCACAAAGCAACGTTAGCACACACACAAAAATATGCTCACCCTTCCAACCTTATTTCTCCATTTGATTGGTCTCGCATTCTTCCTAGGTATTGGGCCTCTTTAGCATCAACGAGGGATACCAAAGGTGTACTCTCGATGTCCATTTTCAAGTATATGGTTTTGGTAATCCTAAAGGGAAGTTGCTAGGCCATTACATGAAGGTATGAGTCAAGCCAAGGGTCGTACAGGTTCCCATAGCGAAAATATACTCCTCACTTCTCCCCACTCAAGGGTCCAAACGAAGGGGTTCGTATAAGGCTATGAGTGGTTTACCTCCTCGGGTGCCTCCAATCCTATCGGAAGAGGTAGGTCACCTTTAGAAATAAACCGGGTTTAAATGAGTGTTGGAGGGATTTAAGAAGAGACAATGTCATGCTTTGTGCAATGTGAATGAAATATTTGAATTACGATTTAATAATCAACTATAAGTGAGGATATATTTCAATTGTTGCCTAAGTTCCTTAAGTTTTTAGTGAAAACTTTTTTTAAGAAACCGTTAATCCCCAGCGGAGTCACCACTGTGAGCGGACGACCGTTTTTCGGAACGCGCGGTGAAGCAGGAACCGGGGATTTTCTTTTTGGGTGTTGATGTCTTGGTTTTGAAAACGGGTTTTAATCTTTCTTAGAGAAACCTTTCATTTTATTGGAAAAGTCTTTTTAGAAAATCCCATTTTAACTTAAAGGTCTCGAAACACGAATTTCGAGATTAAATACAGAGTCGCCACCCGGATCAGCTCATCCGGCAAATTCCGGTACAGCTCCCTACCAAATGTAGACGCAGTACCTAATCCAGAGATTTGAGGTTCGGGCAACATATCTACTAATCCTCACTAATTTTTAATTATTATTTTGTAATATGACATTTCATTCACTTAATTCTACTCATTTTATCTCTTCTTTTATTATTAGCCAATGCTCATGCATATGACATAAATATAAAACCAAAATAAAAATACGGAAAAGTAAAAGTGCGGAAAAGTAAATCAGAGGCCAAATTATACAACCCGAGAAAAAGAAAAACTCTCATCCTCACCTTTTACAACCGCCTATTATACACGATGATCTAGAAAATTACAATCGCCTAGATACACGATTTAATCTATAAAATACATTCAAAAATAAAAATAACACAAAAATAAAAGCTGCATCCAAATACGATTAGCACAGATAGATAAATCACAACGAGGACTCATATAGGACAGAATAGGGGTATTTTAGGAAACGGGATCATGCAATGGGGGTAACCGGGTCGACCCGATCGGTCGGTCCGGTTAGACTGGAAAACGGTTTTTTAAACGCCCTGTAGATTTTATGGATGAAAAATCAATTTTAAAAAGCGGTTTGGCTTATTTACATGCACTTATCCAACTTTAGCGGGCCGGATATCCTGGGACCCGGGGTCCCGTTCGTGTGTGGGCTTGAAACAAACATCCATCTAGGGTCCAAAAGTATGCAAACACGCCAAAATCCATTTTTCAATGGGAAAAGAATGCAAAATTACAAATTTGGGGCCCAAAAGGGTAAAACTGTAATTCTGCCCATATTACAGCCGCGCGGCGGTAGGCTACAGCCGCACCCCTGTAGCTTACAACCAGGCGGCTGTAATGCTCCAGAATCGATTCTAACTTATTTTTCTTGTTTTTGAAGATCATTTTGCAAAGTTTGATGATTTTAGGCGATCTGGGACTTCTGGAAAAATATTAAAACCAACAGAAAAGACCCGAAATGGACCAAATCGAATCCAGAAATCCCTAATCGTCCAAAATCACCAAATTCATCACATCCGCCCATTAAAAAAATGAAGAACATGGAATCAAAGCATGCACGGATGTGATTGGATCGATAACAGATATGAAAAACACATTTAATTGAAGCATGGGAGCGTTATCGATCGATTTGGGCCGATGGAGCTTCGGCCCCTGTAGGTTACAGCCGCACCCCTATAGGTCACAGCTGCGCGGCTGTAGGTTACAGCCGGGCGGCTGTGATCACATGGGGCGGCTGTAATCACAGAAAACTCAAAAAAAAAATAAAAAAAATCCAATAAAAAGTATTACAGCCGCGCCCCTATAGGTCACAGCCGCACGGCTGTGATCTTGTGGGGCGGCTGTAATCAGAAAACTCTCACAGAACAGAAAGAAAAATGGAAAAGAACTACAGCCACGCCCCTTTAGGTCACAGCCGCGCGGCTGTAGGTTATAGGCGGGCGGCTGTGATCTTTGGTGGGGCGGCTGTAGTCCAAAAAAAAAACCAACCAAACGCGAAAAACTCAAATCATGCAATTTGAATCACAACCAAGATGAACAGAATGGATTTTAAGGCCTCTCAGAAAGTTACCTTGTATGTGTTCCAGCGCTTGGACCACAAAAAAGATTTTTGGATGCCAAAAAAAGTCCCACAGTCACGGACGACCCGAGCAAAGTGTGTTTTCCGAACCTCGAACGGAACCACTACTGCCTATGGTGCCTAGTGCCGTAAGCGGCGGCTGCTGCCGCTGTTTCCGCCGTGTGCAGCGACCACCGGCAGTCCCGCATGCCCGAAAACAGCCCGTGATTTTCTAAGAAAAAGAAAAAATAATTCAGCCAAACAACATGTAATTCACCAAGAAATACAACCATCCAACAAAATTAAATAAACATAAACCTATATGCAAATTTAATTTCAATTGAAAATTCCAAAGGGGAAAATCACAAACCCTAATCCAAGAATCCTAAATAAAATCTCCAATTTCAAAACCAAGGGATTCAATCCAATTTAACAATTTTCACGAATCAAAAGCCCGCTCTGATACCACTATTGGGATTTTTTACTGGAAATCACCTGATAAAAGTGGAACAACGTGGTGATTTCCTCAAATCTGTGCCCAGGAGCAATTGAAGTGAAAATTGCAAAATCAAAATTTAAACAACAACGAAAAGATTTCTTACCTGAGATATCTCTTTTAGAGATGGCTGCAGAAATCAAACTAGCTTCAGAAATCAAACTAGCTTCCTTCTGCGTTCACATACACGAACGGCTATCAAACACGACCCGTGCTAGCAAGAGGATCGACCGGAATTGTGAGAGAGGGGGCTGCAATTTTCTGCTAGAAAAACTTCACACCTTGGCCGAAATTCCTAGGGTTGTTTTAACCCTAGATGGCTGAAATTTTCCTCGAAAATTTCAGCCCATTATGCTTTATTTTATGTGGGCTTTTCTCCTATTTTGAAGCCCAAACCCATTCTAATTTACTTGGTCCAAATTAATTTCAAATGCAATTTTAATTCAACATGTATATAATATATTACACATATAAAATATCATTTACACTTAATTAAAATTAATTTGACTAATTAATTTAACCCATAAATTAAATTGGACGTTCATAAAATAAATCCATATGTAAACCTATACACATTTAATATTTCCACCTAGGAAATAATCTCATAAATTAATTCATTGAATTAATTATGAGAAGGCCAATACAAATATCAATTATATTATTTTGATCAATCCAATTGATCTATATAATATAATCGATACAATCATCTCTCACTCCGATGTGTATACTCCAAGTATACAGTTGATCCCTTTAGTCCGAGTTCAGACATTTAATATGTACGATCCTGTGGGCCCATCTATATGTTGGCAGTGGGCCTATGGCCCACAGACTGTAGGCGGGCCCTAGCAAGCCACTGCAGCCCCCAATTAAGATAGAGATAGCAGTCCAACTGAAATCATAACCCTGCAGTTTAAACTTGTATATCCCATGCCATCGATATCGGTGTCTAACACAGAGGCATGGATTGATCACCCTCTTTTGTCCGGACATTTACTTGATCCCGAATGTACTGAAGCTCACAAACAAGTTCCAACTTGTTTGGGTGTGGCCACACTCTTATCAGTCACATTCATCAAGAGGCTGGTGATATCTTCTCAGTGGACTACTGAGTGACATATCCCTTCTACATATCCATAGCACTGCCATGCTTAGTGACATACCCGAAAGTACCCATACTTGGCACCCTTTTATAGGCCCTTATGCGACCTCGCATGTAGCACCATCATATGGTCAGGTCAAAGGATCCATACAAGTACTACATGAGAATCACTTGTGATATTTTACCATGTGGATTTCTCGTTTAGTGGATCTATCCAGTATCATGCCCCTTTTGCATGTACCCATTAATTTGGTTGACATCCCATGTCCAATGGCCGGTAAGACACCGCCATACAACCAGATTAATGATAGTCTCTAGTTCCATTCATTCTCGTGACTGGAACAGACTACGGATCTATTTGTGGTCATATCGTTTCTCCTATCTATGGTCTTACTTCCAAGTTCATGACACTTGTTAACATGGATATGGATATGTCCATTGGATACTTCATTTAAAATACAGCACAAGATATATGATAAATGAATTAATGCCTTTATTTATGACACAAAATATGTATAATACAAGTATCCAAAAAATCTACAATACAAATTCGAGGTCCAATGCCTTGGGACTAAGGCATTTCCAACAATCTCCCACTTGCACTAGTTCCAACTAGGCATAGGATTAATCCCTATAGATCTGGTGTGACCCTCATGCTTGGGCTAAGCCAGCACCTTGGTCAATGGGTCTGCGACATTATCCTCGGTGTCCACTCTATGTAGTGAAATGTCATCTCTTTCCATGATTTCTCATATGAGGCGAAACTTCCTAAGCACGTGCTTTGTATTCTTGTGTGAACGGGGCTCCTTGGCTTGTGCAACAGCCCTATTGTTATCACAGAAGATATCAACTGGGTCTTGGATGGTGGGTACTACTCCTAACTCAGTGATAAACTTCCTTATCAATACAGCTTCCTTAGCTGCATCATACGCTGCGATGTACTTAGCTTCTATTGTAGAGTCCACGATGGTTGGCTGCTTTAAGTTCCTCCAGCTTACAACACCACCATTTAGCAAAAACACATAACTAGACTGTGACTGGTACTCATCCTGGTTGGTTTGGAAGCTTGCATCAGTATACCCGGTAACTGACAGCACTTCCTGACCTCCATACACTAAGAAGTTATCCTTAGTCCGGTTAAGGTACTTGAGGATCGCTTTGACAGCCTTCCATTGATTCTCCTCGGGATCCTGCTGGTACCGGCTCATCATACTTAGTGCAAAGGCAAAGGTGACATCAGGTCTTGTACATGGCATGGAGTACATAATTGATCCTATCGCTGAGGCATAAGGGACCAATTTCATGTTCTCCCTGTCCTCCCTTGTCTTAGGACAGTTCTTCTTACTGAGTTTCAGCCTATGGCCCATCGGTAAGAAACCTTTCTTGGCCCGATCTATGCTGAATCTCTTTAGAACTTTGTCTATGTACAAGGCCTGACTTAGGCCCAGAAGCCGATTGGATCTATCCCTGTAAATCCTGATCCCTAAGATCGTTTCAGCCTAACCTAAGTCCTTCATTGTGAAGCACTTACACAACCACTGCTTTACACCTTGTAGTGTTGGTATGTCATGTCTAATAAGAAGGATATCATCTATATATAATACCAGGAATGTGACAATACTCCCACTAATCCTTTTTTACACACAAGGCTCATCTTGATTCTATATGAAGCTGTATTCCTTTATGGCTTCATTGAATCTAAGATTCTAACTTTGGGATGCTTGCTTTAGTCCATGAATAGACCTATGAAGCTTACATACCGTCCCAGGATACTCTGGATTGATAAAACCCTTAGGTTGTGTCATGTACACATCCTCAAGTAGCTTTCTATTAAGGAAAGCGGTTTTGACATCCATTTGCCAGACCTCATAGTCATTGTGAGCGTGGGTTCTTACCCAACCTCTATAATGAAAACCTGTTGTTACCTGTTAGATAGATGAACATGAATTGGATTTGAGAATGAGTGGAGTAATGCTTGGAATGTTCTTAAATGGCTCGAAATTCAGAAGGGTCCTTGATCTGAAACCCCAAGAAGAGTCCGTCGAGAGGTTAGGAAACTTAGGTGCACGTGCAGGCTCTATCTAAATCGCACGACTATAATTTACAGTCACACAACTATAACAACTACAGTTGCACGACTATAATTCTACAGTCGCATGACTATAGTTAGAGTCGTACGACTCTAGTCTTTGACTCAGCAGATTCCTAAATAGGATACAACTCTATTTTTGGCTAGGATTTTGGGGCATGATTTGGGGGGAATTAGGGTGAATTACTCTTAACAAAAGAGGCAGAAAACATAAAAAAAGGGGGGATCAATTCTGGACAAAAAAAATAGGGTATTCTAGTGAGAGAAAGGAGCTTAGATAGAGAAAGTGGGAAAAAGAGAGAAAATCAACCAAAAATCAAAGAATATTAAGAGATAGAGTGAGAAACATGATGTGTGAGAATTCCTAATCTGATATTATTCATTCAAAATCATTCTCGGGTTCATTTGGATCAATTCGAGACGCGTGTTAGAGAATTTTGGGTCGTTTGGAGATTTTAGGCGGAATCCGACATCCACATCCGACTCCAGTCATCAAGCATACTGGAACGCAAAAGAGGTAAACTCTGAGAGGCCTTAAAACTCAATTCGTGTTGGTTTATTTTTGCGATTTTGTGTTTAAAAAGTCATCCGAAAAACCGTCTGCGCAACTACAGCCGCACGACTGTAATTATAGTCGCACGACTATAGTTACAGTCGCATGACTGTAGTTGCCTGGAACACAACTGTGCGACTGTATACTATAGTCATACGACTGTATTCTTCTAGGCAGAAGCCTGAAAAGCCAAAAACAATCGAATACAGCCGGTTTTCCCATTTTAAATGATTTTTCATGGTTTAATTTGGTCAAATCACATCTGTACATTGTAAAATTGTGGTTTTTGGATTTCTAATAATACGGATGTGAGATTTGGGGTTTTGGTGGTTTCTATTCTCAGAATTCATGGTTGTTATATCCTTAACCAAATCCGCGGTCCGATGATAATGGACCCTTGAATTCCCAGAATCTCTAGAAATCATCGAAATCGTTTGAAACAAATAATTTTAGAAAACGAAGAAAACCACTATTGGGCACTGTTCGTTATAGTCGTGCGACTCTAACTAGAGTCACACGACTATAATCAGTACAGTCGTATGACTATAAATTACAGTCGTACGACTGTAATACAGCCCACGGCTATAATGATGGGCAGAATGTCGAATCACAGGATGACCCGCACGGACGTCGTCGCGTGATGCGGTCTTCAAAATCAAACCTGTTTTTGGCATGTTTTCTGCTTTTAGACCCTAGATGGATGTTTAGAATTAGGAACCCCCACGAACGGAACGCCGAGTTCCGAGATAACCGACCCACTAAATGGAGAAATTTGCATGTAATTGAGCCAAACTGTTTTCCAAAAATATTTTCAAGCATAAAAAACCTACATGGCGTTTCTAAAACCGTTTTCCAGGTCTAACCAAGCAAGTCACCTGGACTTCTCGGCTATCCCCTAAATGAATGTTCCCACTTCCTACAATCCCCGTTTGGTCCTATATGAGTCCTATGTGTGTTTGGGATATATCTATACTAACCTTTGTTTTACAGGATTTGAATTTATTTTAATTTTAATTTTAATTTTAATTTTGATCTCATTAGATACTCGTGTATTATAGGCAAGTGTATCCCGACCCCTAAATTATACAAATGTATCCCCTAGGATAGTTTGTTGTGATTTGATTGGGTTGTAAATAATTAATTTATTTATTGCTTTTTATCTACATGTACACCGCATGATTAAATCAATGGAAATCAATCTTAGAAATATAAAATACTATCAATGAACATGTTGTATATGCCCTAGTCCCGAGGCATTGGTCCTTGTATTTGTATTATACATTTATTGGATTTATGTATTATACTCATTTGTGTTATTAATAAAGGCATCAATTCATTTATTATATTTATCTTGTGCAATATATTAAATGAAGTATCCAAAGGACATATCCATATCCATGATGACAAGTGTCATGCACTTGGCAGTAAGACCATGGATAGGGTAAACGATATGACCATAAATAGATCCGTAGTCTGTTCTAGTCATGGGAATGAATGGAACTATAGACTATCATTAACCTGGTTGTATGGCGGTGTCTTACCAGTCATTGGACATGGAATGTCAACCAAGTTAATGGGTACATGCCTGGGAGCATGGCACTGGATAGATCCACTAAACGAGTAATCCACATGGCATAGTATCACAAGTGATTCTCGTGTAGTACTTATATGTATCCTGTGACCTGACCATATGATGGTGTTACATGTGAAGTCACATGCTTAGGGGTACGCCTAAAGGGCCTGTAATAGGGTGCCAAGTATGGGTACTTTCGGGTATGTCACTGAGCATGGTAATACTACAGATATGCAGAAGGGATTTGTCACTTAGTAACCCACTGAGAAGATATCACCGGCCTCTTGATGAATGTGACTGATAAGAGTGTGGCCACACCCAAACAAGTTGGAACTTGTTTGTGAACTTCAGTACATTCGGGATCAAGTTAATGTCCAGACACAAAAGAGGGTGATCAATCCATGCCTCTGTGTTGGACACCGATATCAATGACATGGGATGTACAAGTTTAAACTACAGGGTTATGATAACAGTTAGACTGCCATCTCCATCTTAATTGGGGGCTGCAGTGGCTTGCTAGAGCCCAATTGCAGTTTGCGGGCCAAAGGCCCACTGCCAACATAAAGATGGGCCCACGGGATCGTACACATAGAATGACTGAATGCAGACTTAAGGAATCACATGTATACTTGGAGTATACACTATGGAAAGAGAGGTGTATATATATTAATTATATTATAAAGATCAATTAGATTGATCCTAATGATAAAATTAATATATGTTCGATTGGCTCTTCATAATTAATTGGATTAATTATGAAATTCTTTCCTAGGTGGAAATATTCATATGTATAGGTTTACATATGATTTTATTTTGTGAAGATTTAATTTTAATTCGATGGATTAAATTAATTGTCAAACTAATTTTAATTTAAATGTAAATAATATATTACTTGGAGTAATATATTAAATACATGGGTATATTAAAATTGGGCTTGAAATTAATTTAAACCAGAATAATTAAAATTAGACTGGGCCAAAATTAAAACATGGAAGCCCGCACAGAATGGAATGGAGCCAAACTGGGCTTGAATTCCCCTAGGGGAATTCGGCCACCCTAGGTATAAATACCTAGGGTTAGAAATTCCGGCCACTACTAGAGCTTTAGCCTCCTAGCCGAAATTTTACACTCCTCCTCTCTTCCATTGTTTTGTTTTTCCGACGCTAGCACGGGTTGCATTCGTTAGGCGTTCGTGTACGAAAACGAGGGGGAAATCTTCTTTGGTTTCTGCAGTCTTCATCCATCTCTTGAAAGAGATTTTCTGGTAAGAAAATTTATCTCTTTCTATTTAATTTATAGTTTTTCAATTTCCATTTCAATTGCTCCTGGGACTGGATTTGAGGAAATCACCGCTTTCTTCTGCTTTTATTGAGTGATTTCCGGTGAAAAATCCCAACAGTGGTATCAGAGCGGGCTTTTGATCTGTGGAAATTGATAACTCCGTTGCCCTAGCTGCAACCGGCCGGGGCCAGTTTTTTGGATTTTGGGGGTCTTGGGCCCGGGGCCCAGTTTTGAAATTTTTAATTGGTTTTAAAATTCGTGTGTTTAAATTTATGTAATTTAAATGCGTATGGTTTCTTGGATGAATTTTATTTTCGTTCATGTGATATTAATTTTGGAAATTAATATGGTTAATGGAAATTGGTCCGGGTAATTTTGGCACAATTACTTGGACGGCTGAGTTGGACCCATGGTTTCCCAATTCCAGTGGGAGCAGTTGGACTGCCTAGGCTGGAGGCCCAAAGCCCGTTAGGGGCTAGAACCATGGTGGGCCAAAATTTCCTAATAATGGCTTGGACATAATTAAAATGGGCTTAAATCATGCATTGTGACATGTTTATGAATTGTATGTATTGGATGCATATGTATGATTAAATGTTTGTATCATTGGATGCTATTGGGCCTTGTACAAGATGGGTTGTATTTTTCTTTTTGGGTAAATACGACCTGCGTGTCTTTTTCTTTTTAATGTAATTTTATTTTATTCAAATATTATAAAATTTGTAAAAGAAGAAGCCTATGGAGTGGTGAGCCCAAATGGAGGTGCAAGCCCAATTGGAGGTGCAAGCCCAGAAGGAAAAGATGGAGACCCACCTGATATTTATTTCTAGTATAGGTTTACTAGAATATTATTAGGATGTAATATAGGCCCATAGCAATCCATTTTACTTTTATTTAATTATGTTTTATATTCATTTGCATGTATGAATGTATGTTCCAATAGCCTATTCACCCGCTTTATGTATGTAAGCTGTTATAATTGAATCTAATAACCAAATGGAATTACTAAGTTGCTTAAAAGTGCTTCCCTCATTCAAAACCGAATCGAAGTGGGAATAGGCCAGTTGTAGACCATGCCCTCGCAGGATGCACTGGAGTATTGTCACTTTGTATTGGGTTAGAGTATGGGATACTCTAACACTTGGATGGAGGTTTTGACTTAGTGTGGGTAGTAGGATTCTCCTGGCCCTAAGCACAGATGGGTAAGTGCCAACAAGCCCATCAAACCGAGAGTCCCTAGGTTGGGATTGGATGGCGTTCCTACCTAAATAATTAAGGTGTAGTTGTACCAAACCCTCGTTTGGCTATATCTTAATGAAATATGGATCTCGGCCCATGAGCCCAACAACTCGGTTTAAATTAATAACTTGATTCATTATTAGTTTTATATGGGAACAACAAAGTAAAGCCCTTTATTAACACTTTAAATGTTTTTCTGTGTAGAAACACCCAAATGGCAAACACAAATACCTTATCACTGCGATCCATTCTTGAAAAGGACAAGCTTTCCGTTCCTAACTTTTTAGACTGGTCTAGGAACTTAAGGATAGTTCTAAGACAAGAGTCAAAAGAGTATGTACTGGAAAGGCCTGTGCCGGCTGCGCCTCAAGGACATAATCCACCGGCTGCCCAACTGGAGGAATACGAGGCGCATGTCAAGGACAACCGGGATGTGACATGCCTTATGTTGGCCTGCATGGTCCCTGAACTGCAAAAACAGTTTATGGAACACCAAGCCTATGCTATGATAACAACTCTTAATGAGATGTTTCAAGAGCAAGCTCGTCAGGAAAGGTACCTGACCAATAAGGCATTCCACTCTTGTAAGATGGGGCCCGGGACATCTGTGAGTGCACACGTGCTCAAGATGAAGGGCTATTTGGATACTTTGGCCCGTCTCAGATCGCCTATCTCTCAAGAGTTGGCAGTGGACACTATCCTCGCATCCTTGCCGGATTCTTATGATCAGTTCATCCTAAACTACAATATGCAAGGGATGAACCGTACTGTCAGTGAGCTGCATGGGATGCTTAAGCTTACTGAGCAGTCGATCAAGAAGACTCCGCCGGTGCTGCTGGTTAACAAGGGGAACCCTCCTCTTGCCAAGGGCAAGGCCAAGGCCAAGGCTAAAAAGGCCAAAGCCAAGAAGGCCAAGGCCCAACCCAAGGCCCAGCAGAAGGCAGGTCCTGAGGATGTCTGTTTCGGGTGTAGACAGGCGGGCCATTGGAAGAGATCGTGTCCCAGGCTGATGGGAGAGCGAAGAAGGGGCCAAGGTGCGTCCTCTTCAGGTATTTATGTTATAGATATTAACCTTACTGTTTCAACATCCTGGGTATTGGATATTGGATGTGGTTCTCACATTTGTTGCAATGTGCAGGGACTTAAGAACAGAAGGTTGCTGGGGTCAGGAGAGGTGGACTTGCGGGTCAAGAATGGAGCAAGGGTTGCTGCCATAGAGATCAGCGAATACCACCTTGTGATGCCCAGTGGATTGGTTTTGATTTTAGAACATTGTTACTTTGTACCTGCTATGTGCAGGAATATTATTTCTGTATCAATGTTGGATATTTCTGGATTTATTTTCACCATTTCTAATGGTCAAATTTCTATATCTAGAGAGGGATTATTATATGGAGATGCTCTATTAAATAATGGCCTATATATCCTGGACTTAAATGAAACCAATCATATCTATAATATAAACACTAAAAGGGTTAAGCCTAACGAACTTAATCCTGTCTACCTATGGCATTGTCGTCTTGGCCATATAAATGAGAAGCGCATTGCTAGACTTCACAAAGCTGGAGTCCTAGGGTCATTTGACTTGGAGTCAATTGATACATGTGAATCATGTTTACGAGGCAAGATGACAAAGGAGCCTTTTAGCAAGAAGGCTGAAAGGGCCACTGGCTTATTGGACCTAATACATTCAGATGTATGTGGGCCTATGAGCGCAGCGACCAGAGGTGGGCATCTGTACTTCGTCACGTTCACGGATGATTTCAGCAGATATGGCTATGTCTATCTGATGAAACACAAGTCCGAGACCCTTGATAGGTTCAAGGAATTTAGGAACGAGGTACAGAACCAGCTAGGCAGAAATATTAAAACCCTTCGGTCGGACCGAGGCGGTGTGTATATGAGCCTAGAGTTTGACTCATACTTGAGAGAGCATGGAATAGTTCCACAGCTCACTCCTCCCAGAACACCACAATGGAATGGGGTGTCCGAACGGAGGAATAGGACCTTGTTGGACATGGTCCGCTCGATGATGAGTCAAGCATCTCTCCCAATCAGTTTCTGGGGACACGCCCTCAAGACAGTAGCTCTCATCTTAAACAATACTCCTACTAAAGCTGTGGAAAAGACCCCATATCAGATATAGACGGGCAAGGAGCCCAATGTGTCTTTCCTAAGCATTTGGGGATGCGAGGCACATGTCAAGAAATTGACTAGTGGCAAGCTGGAGCCCAAAACCGATAAATGCCTGTTTGTGGGCTACCCTAGGGAAACCAAAGGGTATTACTTCTACAACCCTGCCGAGAACAAGGTGTTCGTGGCAAGGAAGGGGGTCTTTCTAGAAAAGGAGTTCCTTTCCAAGAAAGATAGTGGGAGCAATATTGAACTCAAGGAAGTTCAAGGTCCATAAGCTCCTGAAGAGGATAACTCGGAGGCCCAGGTAGAGCTTCCACAAGTGGAAGCACCGATCCAGGCCACACAAGAACCTAGAAGGTCAGGTAGGGATCATCGGGAACCGGAGAGGTATGGTTTCCTCGTCACCGATGATCAAACTCTTCTCATCTGGGATGAGGAAGAACCCAAAACCTACCAGGAGGCTATGGCTAGCCCACAGTCTGCAAATTGGCGTAAAGCCATGGAGGCAGAAATGCAATCTATGTACGATAATCAAGTTTAGAACTTGGTTGATCCACCTCCGGGTGCTAAGGTAATAGGTTGCAAGTGGTGCTATAAACTAAAAGCTGATAATACCTTCAAGGGGCGTCTGGTTGCGAAAGGTTTCAGACAAGTCCATGGAATAGACTATGATGAAACTTTCTCACCAGTAGCCATGCTCAAATCCATCAG
Source organism: Euphorbia tirucalli (assembly GCA_039660915.1). Classification (NCBI taxonomy): domain Eukaryota; kingdom Viridiplantae; phylum Streptophyta; class Magnoliopsida; order Malpighiales; family Euphorbiaceae; genus Euphorbia; species Euphorbia tirucalli. The sequence continues at coordinate 52,405,876 of CM077639.1, read as the reverse complement.
GATACTGCTGGCCATAGCCGCATGGTATGACTATGAGGTATGGCAAATGGATGTCAAAACCGCTTTCCTTCATGGAAAGCTACTCGAGGATGTGTACATGACACAACCTGAGGGTTTTGTCGATCCTAAGTATCCGGGAAGGGTATGCAAACTTCAAAGGTCCATTTATGGACTGAAGCAAGCGTCCCGTAGTTGGAATCTAAGATTCAATGGGGCTATAAAGGAATATAGCTTCGTACAGAATCTAGATGGGCCTTGCGTGTATAAGAGGACTAGTGGGAGCATTGTCACATTCTTGGTACTTTACATAAACGACATCCTGCTCATTGGAAGCGACATACCTACACTGCAAGGGGTAAAGCAGTGGCTGAGTAAGTGCTTCGCAATGAAGGACTTAGGCAAGGCTGAGATGATCCTAGGGATCAGGATCTACAGGGATAGATCAAATCGGCTTCTGGGCCTAAGTCAGGTTTCGTACATTGATAAAGTTCTGAAAAGGTTCAGCATGGACCGGGCCAAGAAAGGTTTCTTGCCAATAGGCCATGGGCTGAAACTTAGTAAGAAGAACTGTCCTAAAACAAGGGAGGACAGGGAGAACATGAAATTGGTTCCATATGCTTCGGCTATAGGATCAATCATGTACTCCATGTTATGTACGAGGCCTGATGTCGCCTTTGCACTGAGTATGACGAGCCGATACCAGCAGGATCCCGGGGAGGATTACTGGAAAGCTGTCAAGGCGATCCTCAAGTACCTTAACCGGACTAAGGATAGCTTCTTAGTGTATGGTGGTCAGGAAGTGCTATCAGTTACTAGGTATACTGATGCGAGCTTCTAGACAAACCAGGATGAGTACCAGTCGTAGTTTGGATATGTATTTTTGCTGAATGGTGGTGCTGTAAGCTGGAGGAGCTCAAAGCAGCCAACCATAGCGGACTCTACAACAGAAGCTGAGTACATCGCTGCGTGTGATGCAGCTAAGGAAGCTGTATGGATGAAGAAGTTTATCACTGCGTTGGGAGTAGTGCCAACTATCCAGGACCCAGTCGATATCTTCTGTGACAACAATGGGGCCGTCGCACAAGCTAAGGAGCCCCGGTCACACAAGAACACAAAGCACGTGCTCAGAAAGTTTCACCTCATACAAGAGATCGCGGAGAGAGGTGACATTGCATTGCACAGAGTGGACACCGAGGATAATGTCGCAGATCCATTAACCAAGGCGCTGGCCCAGCCCAAGCACGAGGGTCATACTAGATCTATAGGGATTAGGCCCATGCCTAGTTAGAACTAGTGCAAGTGAGAGATTGTTGGATATGCCCTAGTCCCGAGGCATTGGTCCTTGTATTTGTATTATACATTTATTGGATTTATGTATTATACTCATTTGTGTTATTAATAAAGGCATCAATTCATTTATTATATTTATCTTGTGCAATATATTAAATGAAGTATCCAATGGACATATCCATATCCATGATGACAAGTGTCATACACTTGGCAGTAAGACCATGGATAGGGTAAACGATATGACCATAAATAGATCCGTAGTCTGTTCTAGTCATGGGAATGAATGGAACTATAGACTATCATTTACCTGGTTGTATGGCGGTGTCTTACCGGTCATTGGACATGGAATGTCAACCAAGTTAATGGGTACATGCATGGGAGCATGGTACTGGATAGATCTACCAAATAAGTAATCCACATGGTATAGTATCACAAGTGATTCTCGTGTAGTACTTGTATGTATCCCTTGACCTGACCATATGATGGTGTTACATGTGAAGTCACATGCTTAGGGGTACGCCTAGAGGGCCTGTAATAGGGTGCCAAGTATGGGTACTTTTGGGTATGTCACTGAGCATGGTAATACTACAGATATGCAGAAGGGATTTGTCACTCAGTAACCCACTGAGAAGATATCACCAGCCTCTTGATGAATGTGACTGATAAGAGTGTGGCCACACCCAAACAAGTTGGAACTTGTTTGTGAGCTTCAGTACATTCGGGATCAAGTTAATGTCCGGACACAAAAGAGGGTGATCAATCCATGCCTCTGTGTTGGACACCGATATCAATGACATGGGATGTACAAGTTTAAACTATAGGGTTATGATAACAGTTAGACTGCCATCTCCTTCTTAATTGGAGGCTGCAGTGGCTTGCTAGAGCCCAACTGCAGTCTACGGGCCAAAGGCCTGCTGCCAACATAAAGATGGGCCCACGGGATCGTACACATAGAACGACTGAATGCAGACTTGAGGAATCACATGTATACTTGGAGTATACACTATGGAAAGAGAGGTGTATATATATTAATTATATTATAAAGATCAATTGGATTGATCCTAATGATAAAATTAATATATGTTCGATTGGCTCTTCATAATTAATTGGATTAATTATGAAATTATTTCCTAGGTGGAAATATTCATATGTATAGGTTTACATATGATTTTATTTTGCGAAGATTTAATTTTAATTCGATGGATTAAATTAATTGTCGAACTAATTTTAATTTAAATGTAAATAATATATTACTTGGAGTAATATATTAAATACATGGGTATATTAAAATTGGGCTTGAAATTAATTTAAACCAGAATAATTAAAATTAGACTAGGCCCAAATTAAAACATGGAAGCCCGCACAAAATGGAATGGAGCCAAGCTGGTCCTGAATTCCCCTAGGGGAATTCGGCCACCCTAGGTATAAATACCTAGGGTTAGAAATCACCGCGTTCTTCCGCTTTTATCGGGTGATTTCCGGTGAAAAATCCCAACAGAACATTGGTCAAATTTATTTTGATTAGACATGAAATAAGGGACTTGTTCAGACCTAGATCTCTAGAAAGTGTAGCGGCCCTCGTCCGGTTCAGCTACACAGTAATTTCCCGGTTGAGCTGAGCCGGGTGGCGACTCTTATATTTTCTATCAAGACTTAGATCTTGATGGATTTCCCAAAACCAAATTTCAGTCATCCAAAAACCCCTTCAAGGGAGGGTTGCCTGATATCAAGGCTCCCTTCCGAGAGAAGAAGGTCATCTGCTCACAGTCATACCGTGCGGCTATGGCCAACAAGATCCTAATGGATTTGAGCATAATGACTGGTGAGAAAGTTTCATCATAGTCTATTCCATGAACTTACCTGAAACCTTTTTCAACCAGACGCCCCTTGAAGGTGTTGTCGGCTTTTAGCTTGTAGCACCACTTGCAACCTATTACCTTAGCACCCGAAGGTGGTGCTGGATATGCCTTATTCCCGAGGCATTGGACCTTGTATTTGTATTGTACATTTATTGGATTTATGTATTATACATATTTTGTGTCATTAAATAAAGGCATTAATCCGTTTATTATATATCTTGTGCTGTATTTTAAATCGAGTATCCAATAGACATATCCATATCCATGTTGACCATTATCATGCACTTGGCAGTAAGACCATGGATAGGGAAAACGATATGACCATAAGAGATCCGTAGTCTGTTCCAGTCATAGGAATGAATGGAACAAGAGACTATCATTAACCTGGTTGTATGGCAGTGTCTTACTAGCCATTAGACATGGGATGTTAACCAAGTTAATAGGTACATGCAAAGAGGGCATGGTATTAGATAGATCCACTAAATGAGAAATCCACATGGTAAAGTATCACAAGTGATTCTCATGTAGTACCTGTATGGATCCTTTGACCTGGCCATATGATGGTGCTACATGTGAAGTGGGATACTTTGGTGTACCCCTAAAGGGCCTATAAAAGGGTGCCAAGTATAGGTACGTTCAGGTATGTCACTAAGCATGGTAGTACTATCGATATGCAGAAGGGAAATCTCACTCAGTAGTCCACTAAGAAGATATCACCGGCCTCTTGATGAATGCAACTGACAAGAGTGCGGCCACATCCAAACAAGTTGGAACTTGTTTGTGAGCATCAGTTCATTCAGGATCAAGTAAATGTCTGGACAAAAAAGAGGGTGATCAATCCATGCCTCTGTGTTGGACACCGATATCAATGACATGGGATGTACAAGTTTAAACTGCAGGGTTATGATTACAGTTGGACTGCTATCTCCATCTTAATTGGGGGATGCAGTGGCTTGCTAGAGCCCGCATGTAGTCTGTGGGCCAAAGGCCCACCGCCAACATAAAGGTGGGCCCACAGGATCTTAAACATTGAACATCTAAACTCGGACTTAAGGGATCACCTGTGTACTTGGAGTATACGCACCGGAGAGAGAGGATCATATTAATTATATTATAAAGATCAATCGGATTGATCAAAATAATAAAATTCATATTTGTATTGGCATTCTCATCATTAATTCAATGAATTAATTTATGAGATTATTTCCTAGGTGGAAATATTTACATGTATAGGTTTATAAGTATTTGATTTCATGAAGTATCTCATTTAATTCCTCGGTTAGATTAATTGGTCAAATTAATTTCAATCTAAATGTATGTAATATATTATATGGTGTAATTGTTGGTGTGCCCTAGTTCTTAGGGCATTGGATTTTTATATTTTGTATTTTAGATTAAGAGTCATGTATGAATACATTATTTGTGTCACATTAATAAAGGCAATTAATCTATTTCATTTATATCTTGTGCTATAATATGAGTAGAGTATCCTTTGATTGATAATCATAAGACCTATCTTAGGTCTGTTATAATCGTGGAAACGAATAGAACCACAGACTTGTATATTCGATGACTGTATGGCAGTTCTTAACTAGCCATAGTACTTGTATAGTCAGTCATGAATATAGGTACATGTCATTGACATGGGACTGGATCGATCCGCATAAGAAAGCCACATGGTTGTCGCGTCATAGGTCTTTCTTGAGTAGGTCTCTTTTGTCCTCAGACCAGATTTCATTATAATATCAGTATGGAATCCGGTTCACTTTGACATATGCCTAACAGGTCTGTAAAAGGATGCTAAATACGGGTATGATTGGGTGGACCGGTGAACATGTTGATATTGATGATGAAGTGATGGAATTGCCACTCCTGTAACATCGAGATGATATCATTGGCCACTTGATGAGTGGGACTGATAAGTGTATGGCCATACCCAAATAAGTTGGTTGCTTATTTGATTAATCAGTTAACTCAAGATCAAGAAATATAATAAACAACAAAAGAGGATGACAGACACCATGCCTCTTGTTTATTCATATCGATATCGTTAGGCAAAGGACACTATGAGATTACTATCGGGTGAGTGTCTTCTAAAGACTGCTGCATCTCTGTCTTAATTGGGGGCTGTAATGGTTTGCTAGAACCCACTTACAGTCTGTGAGCCTTGGGCCTACTGCCAACATAAAGACAGACCCATAGGATCGTGCACATAGATCAACTGAGCTGGAACTTATAGAAATTGTACATGTAATGTACATTGGAAGGAATGCGTTAATTAATTAGTTGACATTCGGTGTGAAGGTAATTAATTGACATTGGGTTGAATTTAATTTAATTAATAAGTTTACATAATGTAATTAATTAATTTATCAATTAATTGAATTACATAAAGTAAACAATTAATTAAATTATTTTCCTAAGTAGGAAAATTAAATACATGTATTATATTTACTTAAGTGTAATTTAATTTTATTTAGGGGTAATTAAATTTAGTCAAATGGAATTAAATTACATAGTATATACTTTTTAATTAAAGTTTATTTATGTAATTATAATCCTAGTGGGCTTGGGTTTAATTAACCTAATTAAAACCCAATTAGACAAGGTATCTATATAAGGGCACACTTAAGGAAGAAAAACCTAATTCAACCCTAATTAATTGCTGGAAATTTCATCCACCAAGAGCAGCCCCAAACAGCCGAAAATCCCAGCATTAATCATCCATTCCTTCCCATCTTTGGCTAGCACCGGTTCCCGTTCAATAGTTGGTCGTGCACCGGACTTTGGAGATCGCAGTTTCAAGAAACGATTCTACAGCAATCTTTAGAAGAGACGAATCCGGTGAGTTAATCTCTCATGATTCAAATTAATTTTATTCTAATCAATAGTAATTGGACACGATAGGTGGATTCTAGGAAATTTTAAACGGTGTATTTTCCGCTGCGCCATGTTATTTTTCCAATGACGAATCCCAACAGTAATATGATAGCATACATGTTAAATAGAAATTAAATTTGAAATTAAATCAGACCAGGAGAATTAAATTGGATGTGGGATTAAAGAGGAGAAAAGCCCGCATGAAATTAAATGGAATTGGGCCTAAAATTCACAAGGTGAATTTCTGCCCCCTAGGTTATAACCTAGGGTGATATTCGGCCAAGGGGGTAACTAAGGCAGTCAAAATTCTTGAGCAGCCCCCTTCCTCTCTTTCGTTTGATCTCTCGCTAGCATGGGTCGTGTTAGATAGCCGTTCATGTACGTTAACGCGGAGGGAATCAATTTTGGTTTCTACAGCCATCTCTTGAAAAGATATTCCTGGTGAGAATCTATTCTCTTCAATTTCAATTTTAAAGTTTTATTGTTTCCACATCAATTGCTTCTAGGCATGGATTTGAGGAAATCACCGCATTCTTCCACATTTAATCGGGTGATTTCCGATGAAAAATCCCAACAGGTGGATCAACCAGGATCCAAACCTAGTTATCGTATATAGATTGCATCTCTACCTCAATGGCTTTACGCGAAGTTGCAGACTGTGGGCTAGCCATAGCCTCCTAGTAGGTTTTGGGCTCTTCCTCATCAAAGACGAGAAGAGTATGATCATTGGTGACAAGAAACCCATATCGCTCTGATTCCCGATGATCCTTACCAGACCTTCTAGGTCCTTGTCTGACCTGGGTCGGTGCTTCCTCCTGTGGAAGCTCCACCCCGGTCTCCGAGTTATCCTCTTCATGAGTTTGTGAGCTTTGAACTTCCCTGAGTTCAATATTGCTCCCACTGTCTTTCATGGAAATGAAATCCTTTTCTAGAAAGACCCCCTTCCGTGCCATGAACACCTTGTTCTCGGCGGGGTTGTAGAAGTAATACCCTTTGGTTTCCCTAGGGTAGCCCACAAACAAGCATTTGTCAGTTTTGGGTTCTAGCTTGCCCCCAGTCAATCTCTTGACATGTGCATCGCATCCCCAAATCTGCAGGAAAGACACATTGGGCTCCCTGCCCATCCATATCTCATATGGGGTCTTTTCCACTACCTTAGTTGGAGTATTATTCAAAATGAGAGCCGCTGTCTCGAGAGCATATCCCCAGAAGCTTATTGGGAGAGAGGCATGACTCATCATTGAGCGGACCATGTCCAACAGGGTCCTATTCCTCCTTTCGGATACCCCATTCCATTAGCGTGTTCCTGGAGAAGTGAGCTGTGGAACGATTCCATGCTCTCTCAAATATGAGTCAAACTCTAGGCTCATATACTCACCTCCTCAGTCTGACCGAAGGGCTTTGATATTTCTACCTAGCTGGTTCTGTACTTCGTTCTTAAATTCCTTGAACCTATCAAGGGTCTCAGACTTACGTTTCATTAGATAGACGTAGCCATATCTGCTGAAATCATTCGTGAACGTGATGAAGTACAGATGTCCACCTCTGGTAGCTATGCTCATGGGCTCACATACGTCTGAATGTATTAAGTCCAATAAGCTAGTAGCCCTTTCAGCTTTCTTGCTAAAAGGCACTTTAGTCATTTTGCCTCGTAAACAAGACTCGCATCTATCAAGTGACTCCAAGTCAAATGACCCTAGGATTCCAGCTTTGTGAAGCCTAGCTATGCGTTTCTCGTTTATATGGCCTAAACGACAATGCCAAAGGTAGATAGGATTAAGTTCGATAGGCTTAACCCTTTTAGTATTTATGTTATAGACATGATTGGTTTCATTCAAATTCAGGGTATACAGGCCATTATTTAATAGAGCTTCTCCATAAAATAATCCCTATCTAGATAAACCAATTCTACCATTAGAAATAGTAAAATGAAATCTAGAAATATCCAATACTAAAACAAAAATAATATTCCTGCACATAGTAGGTACAAAAAAACAATGTTCCAATATTAAAACCAATCCACTGGGCATCATGAGGTGATATTCGCCGATCTCTATGGCAGTAACCCTTGCTCCATTACCAACCCGCAAGTCCACCTCCCCTGATCCCAGTGACCTCTTGTTCTTAAGTATGTGCACATTACAACAAATGTGAGAACCACATCCAGTATCCAATACCCAGGATGTTGAAACAATGAGGTTTATGTCTATGACATAAATACCTAATGAAGACACCCCCTAGGTCATCCTCTGCTCTCCCAATAATTTGGGACATGATCTCTTCCAATGCCCTGCCTTCTTGCACCCGAAGTAGACATCCTCAGGACTGGCCTTGGGTTGGACCTTGGGCTTCTTAGCTTTGGCTTTCTTAGCCTTGGCCTTAGCCTTTTCCTTGGCCTTGCCCTTTGCAAGAGGAGGGTTTCCCTTGTTGACCAGCAGTACCGATGAAGTATTCTTGATCGACTGTTCAGTGAGCTTAAGCATCCCATGTAGCTCACTAACAGTATGATTCATCCCTTGCATATTATAGTTCAGGATGAACTAATCGTAAGATTCCGGTAAGGAGGCTAGGATTATGTCCACCGCCAGCTCCTGTGAGATGGGCGATCCGAGATGGGCTAAAGTATCCAGATAACCCTTCATCTTGAGCACGTGTGCACTCACAGATGTCCTAGCCCCATCTTACAGGAGTGGAATGCCTTATTGGTTAGGTACCTTTCCTAACGAGCTTACTCTTGAAACATCTCATTTAGAGTTGTTATCATATCATAGGCCTAATGGTCCATGAACTACTTTTATAGCTCAGGGACCATACACGCCAACATAAGGCATGTCACATACCTACTATCCTTTACATGCACCTCATATTCCTCCAACTGGGCAGCCGGTGGATTACGTCCCTGAGGTGCAGCCGGCACAGGCCTTTCCAACACATACTCCTTTGACTTGTCATAGAATTATTCTTAAGTTCCTAGACCAGTCTAAGAAGTTAGGACCGGAAAGCTTGTCCCTTTCCGTGAAAATGAGTTGTTTGTTGCCATTAGATTACTACACAGAAAAATTTAAGAGTGTTAATAAAAGGCTTTAACTTGTTTCCCATATTTAATTAATAATGAATCAAGTTATTAATTAACTCAAGTTGTTGGGCTCATAGGCCGAGATCCATCTTTCATTAAGATATAGCCAGACGAGGACCTGGAAAAACTATACGCTAATTATTTAGGTAGGAACGCCATCCAATCCCAACCTAGGGACTCTCAGTTTGATGGGCTTGTTGGCACTTACCCATCTGTGCTTAGGGCTAGGAGAATCCTACTACCCATGCTAAGTCAAAACCTTCATCCAATTGTTAGAGTAACCAATACTCCAACCCAATACAAAATTATGATACTCTAGTGCATCCAGTGAGGGCATGGTCTACAACTGGCCTATCCCCACTTCGAGTCAGTTTTGAATGAGGGAAGCACTTTTAAACGACTTAGTAATTTTCATTTGGTTATTAGATTCATTTTAATAACGGCTTAGATCCATAGGTGGGTGAAACTAGGTTTGGATCATTCATACATACATACATACATGTAAATAAATATAAAGCATAATTAAATAAGTAAAATGGACTGCTGTGGGCCTATATTACAACCGAATATAATTCTAGTAAACCTATACTAGAAAATACATCAGGTGGGCCTTATTTTCCTTCCTTCTGGGCTCGCCTCTCCACTGGGCTCACCTCTCTACTGGGCTTCTTCTTTACAAATTTTATAATAAAAAAATAAAATAAAATTACATTAAAAAAGAAAACAGCATGCAGGCCATATTTACCCAAAAAGAAAAATTACAACCCAACTCGAATAAGGCCCAATAGCATCCATACATACATTTAATCATACAAAAATGCATCCAATCCATCAATTTATAAACATGTTATAATACATGAATTTAAGACCATTTCAATTATGTCCAAAGCCATTATTTTTGAAATCGCCAATTTTGGCCCATCATGGTTCTAGCCCTTAACGGGCTTTAGGCCTCCAGCCCAGGCAGATAACTGCTCCCACCGGAATTGGGAAACCATGAGTCCATATCAGCCGCCCGGGTAATTGTGCCAAAATAACCCGAACCAAATTCAATTAAACCATATTAATTTCCAAAATTAATATCTCATGAATAAAATTAAAATTTCATCCAAGAAACCATGCGCATTTAAATTACAGAAATTCAAACACACAAAATTTTAAAACCTATTAAAATTTCAAAACTGGGCCCCGGGCCCGAAACCTGCCAAATCGAAAACTAGGCCCGGCCCGTTGCAGCTACAGCAACAGAGTTGCCCTAGCAGTAGCAGCCACTGCTAGCACTGGTGCTCATGTGCCCACATACATTTATGTATGTATCAGGTCTAATAAGCTCAAAGACCTTTCAGCTTACTTGTTGAAAGGACTCTTCATCATCTTGCCATGTAAACAAGATGCACAAGTCCATATGACTCCAAGTCAAACAAGCCTAGAATTCCAGCTTAGCAGAGTCGAGTTATGCATTTCTCATTTAGTATTTATGTTATAGACAGGATCAATTTCAGCCAAGTCCGGGATATATATACCAATAATTCCAATGACTAACACTAATCCTGTGGGCATCTCCAAATAGTCCTTTCCAATCCTAATGGTTGCAATCCTTGCCCCATTTCCAATTAGAGATCCATCTAGATGGATCCCAACAATATTTTATTTCTTAATCCCTTTAAATCACTACAAATGCGAGAACTACATCAGGTATCTAATAATCAAGATGTTAAAATAGTAAGATTAATTTCTATAACATATATATACCAGAAGCGACAACCTTGTCCTTCCTTTTTGCCTCAGGCTTTTTAGCCTTTCCTTTTGCCTTAGCAAGAGGAATATTCCCCTTGTTTACCAATAGCACCGATTGAGTCTTCTTGAGGGAACATTCGGCTATTTTGAGCATGCCATGTAGCTCAGCCATAATCTTGTTCATGCCCTACATGTTATAATTCATAATGAACCCTTTCAAAAGACTTAGGAAGGGATGGAAGGATTGCATCAATAGCCAACTCAGTTGGGAGTGGCATACCTAGTTGGGATAAAGTATCTAAATACCCCTTCATCTTGAGCGCATAAGCACTTATTGATGCGCTAGCAGCCATCTTACATGAGTTGAATGCCTTCATCATCACGAACCTTTCATGATGTGCTTGTGTTGGGTTATGCCCTAGTCCCTATATGATGCACTCTATTTATTTTATGTATTAGAACACATTTGCCCTATATTAATAAAAGGCATAATCATATTTATTGAATTACTTATGCAATTAATAAATATTGAGAATCCATAAACTGGTGTTCACTCATGTTTGTTAGTAGCGTGTACCGAGTAAGACCATGAGTTTAAAGAACACAGTTTTAAAGTTATCCCTAGTCTGTTATACTCATAGGAATGACTATAACCAAAGACTAGTATGTTCCTTGTGGGATGGGTGGTGTCTTACCAACCATAGGACTTGGAAAGTCTATCAAGGACATAGGTACATGTTAGTGAATAGTGTACTTGATCGATCCACTTGTGAGAACACTATATGGTCAAGTGTCATAAGTGTTTCACACGTATTGCTTATATTGGCTCCTTAGACCAGATATTACTACACTCTTAGATGTGACCTCATATACTTTTATGTGCGCCTAACGGGTCTATAATTGGGTGCCAAGTATAGGCACGTTGGATATATTGGGAACCATGCTAGGTGTGAGCACAGATTTTTATCTGACCTCTATGATGAGGATTTTCGATTATCCTTTATCTGAAATTCTTTGAAGCATGGCCCGAGGAGCAAAGAACGAACTGTAACTAGTGTCAAAATGAACCGAGAATCAAAGTAGGGACTGTCATCATTATAGGAAGGGTCGTACGACCCAATTGGAAAGGAGGTACGGCCCAACTTTTAAGGGTTAGGCCATGAAAGAGAGATACTTGCCAAAGATTTAAAGATGAGCCGTACGTCCCAAAAATTAGGCCAAACGACCCAATTTGGAAGGTAGATGGGTCGTACTACCCATCTCTTAAAAAATTTATTGGCCAAATTACCCACTTGCACAAAATAGAAAATGATTTCTTGAGAAGCTGAAGTCATTACAGAGGCAAAGTAGGATTACAGGAGATGTTAAGGCCAAGATAATGATTAATCACACTTACCAACATTGTTGCTAAAACCACGGCCCTTCTCTCCTCGGCTCCTTCTCCTTCAACATTTTTCGTTTCTCCTGCAATAAAGAAAAAACCAAGCCTTTAACATCATATTATTCAACTTTCCAAGCACCAAATACAAGCAAAACTCAACCATTTCAAGCACTACATCACATTTCAATATGTAACACACCTCGGTTCGAAGTTATACATAGCCGCACTTTGGTTTCCCGGCCAGTTTTAGTTCATATTCATGAGTTACACCGGTTTAAAGCTCCAAGAAACAAATTTGGATTATCTCCCAAAAATCTGGATAAACAAGCTAAACGCAATCACTGAGAGGCCATAAAATCCTATCTCTTTATTCTTACATTGTTTGATTTCTCTATGTTGTCCAAAACCAAAAAAGAATTTTTCTGTAAATTTAAGAATAAGGTCGTACGGCCCATTTTTTGGGCCACACAGCTCATCTTGGCCTATGAGCCTTGTGCTTGAATTTTTCCCTGTTTTCTGTGAATTTTAATTTTATGTATCTAGGGTGAAAATCTTCGATTTCTTAGTCTAATCAATTGATAGACCCCCAACGTATCATAGAATTCAAAAGGAGAAAACCCTAAAATGAATTTCTACATGTAAAATCACCAAACAAAAATTATTTTTATCGTTAGATCTGGATCCCGAGATCCAGATCTAACCCATTTTCAAACCCCTGCGATATTGGAAATTCATTTAATAAGCATAGCATTTATTTCTATCATTATTCATTTTTCATACATTTTTTATAAAATTAATTTTGGGTGTTTATGCGCTTTTTGGGCCTAGATTTAATTTCGAAGCATCTTTTAGGACCCGCTCAAAAGAGATTTTCAATAAATCGCTGGATAACCGACCCACATTTTCCATGCTAAAATGGAAAATATAAATTGGCAAAAATGTTTTCCAAAAATGTTTTTCTCCATATCCAAAAAATACAAGGTTTCTAAAATTATTTTATAGGTCTAATCGGGGTAAAACTATCGGGTTTTTCTCTATTATCCCCTAAATGCATGACCGCGAGCTATCTGGATATCCCATTCTATCAGATCTGAGTCCAATGTGCTTATGTTTATTTGTATCACTAACCTCTGTTTTGCAGGTAGATGTACGCTACGTTAGATGAATGCTAGCTTTCTATTTTTTAGAATAATTCATGTAAACTAGGCGATTGTACCCCTATCCCATTTTTGTCCATTGTATCCCCTAAGGTAGTTTATTCAATTTGGTTGTAATAATTTTATTTTCCAAATTTATTTATCACTTTCTAAATTTATTTTTGGCTTTCTATGTGAGCATATATCAAATATCTAGGGTTGAATACTGAATAAGGAATAAAATAAATAAAAGTGCAAATTTGGTATAGTTAAAGCTATTTCATATTAAAGCATAAATAAGTGATTTGTCCTGACTAGAATCTCTATCTTAAAGGTATAGGAACCCCTATTAGGCTTGGCTATACCATAATTTCCAGGTAAGAGCTGACCCGGGTGGCGACTCCTGTCAACCTTTAAGGCACAAAGAATTGGTCTTGTATGTTCCTTTCTTTTGCCTTCATATTTTCCAAAAAACCATGATTTTCTATTTTAAACATCACAAAACCACTGGCCCGGTCTCGCGACCACTATTACTAGTTTTTTAATATCATCCGCTCACACTAGGACTGGAAGTAATGTGAAGGAATTGCCTATCTCTTCCCCGAAGAGATGATATCACCAGCCTCTTAACGAGTGAGACTGAGAAGTGTACGGAAGTACCCAAATAGTATGATTATTGGATAATTATTTATTTGATCTTATCAATCTACTTGGATGTAAGTGTCCTAGCACTTAGAAGGATGACAGTGCCATGCCTTGTGTAGGACACCGATATCAGATGTGCAAATGATCATTTAAGAGTACTACATGTGTATGTTGTTATGATGTAGTCTCAGGAATGCGGTGAACCAGTATCTAATGATCCAAACCCAGTGCAATGTCTGTAGGATTGCCTTTTGTGTTTAAAAGCTGAATATACTCGTCAATGCGGAAATCCAGGAGCCCACAGACATAAGACTCACTCCCTCCACTACTACCGACTCTTTTGCTGGTAAAATGGTCGCCACTGGGAAAACCTCCCGTAGGCTGGCTTCACCCAATCGAAAAGCCACCACCCATCTCTAGAATAGCAATGCCAGATGTGCTACCTAAAGGATGAGCACCAGAACTTTCTCCCGGATCACTCATGGACCAGCGTGCGGTAGACTTCCTCTTCCTCGAGTCCTGTAAAAAAAAGGGTTAAGAAAACAAAACATATAAGGACATCGACAAATACACTAATAGGTAAGGGTTTCACATACCATGTCAGTGGACATTGAAAAAGGAGGCAACAACTCTTGGGTGATAAACTGAGAATAATCACCCTCTACACTATCCACCACATACCCTGCACTTAACCGGTCAAGGTGATCAGCATTGCTCAACAGGTGGTGCCAAAAAAGGCAATGAGGAAGACGCAGGGGCACCAATCTAGATCCTAGACTGCATTGCCAACCACAAACTCACTCCCTAAAATTCCACTCATAGTTAAAGGGGCCCTGTATGATAAATCGATGATCCACCTAACGAACGGCACTCGTTATAAAAGCATTCCAACCCCCAAACAGTCCCTAGGGCACAGTGTAAATTTGGAACCCAACTCATGTAAAAAAAGAGGGAAAAGAGGGTTTCAACTCCCAACGCTGGTAGTCACCACATTTAAATGCTCCCTACACTTATTGGTGTGTCACATTGCTCCAACCGTGACACTTCCATCTCAAAATCTGAAGAAATCGAGGAATAAGCTCCACTAGAAGTAATAAGGTGGGTGAGTCCAGAAAACCATACTCAAACACCTAAATCTGCAAACAAGTGATCCATTAAAAAAAACTCATGCTAATGACGATCTAGAAGAACTTGACCTCTTTGTAATCCCCTTTGGCACAAAGGTCAAGACCATAGTACATCTGAGCGAGAGCAACTCAGCCCCACTTCAGTCACCCGACCTGATCTAGATAAATAAGTGACGGTAGCAGGACTAAGTTCATATCACTGCCATCGGGTGGAAACAGAAGTTCAGATAAGGTAAAGAGAAGGAAGGATCTAACATATTGATCCACAGTAGTTGGCTCTATAGGCACTTTTTCCTGCCAGAACTCCTTCAACTTAATACACAAAATCATGGAGTCACGAGCCTCGTAATCGAGCAACACGAAGATATCGTGCAGGTCAAACTAACCACAAGCTAATGCATAGTTGAAAGAGATGGTCTCTCCCTCAAAACTCATCCTAGTGATGGTGGAAAAATCTAGAGGAGTAATGATGTACTCCCCAATAGGCATGTGAAAAGTATGGGTGGTATCCATCCACCACTCTACCAAAACAGTTAAGGCACCCTAGCTGGTGTGTAAAGCATGAGTGAGAGTACTCAAAACCAGTCGGTGGAGTCCAATGCCATCCAAACGCATCTGCACAGCTGCAGGGAGGATATCATACCACTCTCTAAAGGTAGAGAGACCGTCGAATCCCTTGTTGGATCTCCGATCCTGGAATATTTACAGTTAAGAATCTGTTAAACAATAGCCTATGCATTTTAGCGATTTCATACATCTTAGCGATTTCATGCATTTTAGCGATTTCATAAATTTTAGCGATTTCATGCATTTAGCAATTTCATACATTATAGCGATTACATACATTTTATTGATTTCATGCATTTTATTGATTTCATGCATTCTAGCGATTTAATGTATTCTAATAATTTCATAATTTAGCGATTTTACAAGTCTTAGCAAATTTTTGCATTTAATTTTTGTTTAGGATTTATATTTAGCAATTTGCATTTAGCGATTTCAATTTAGTAATTTCAGCCCAGATAGTTGAGAGTCGTACGGCTCATAATTTTGGTTTGATTAAAGTCGTACGGCTCTAAACCAGAGCCGTACGGCTCTTACTGAACCAAGAATAGAGCCATGCAGCTCTGATTTCCAAGTTTCGGTTTCTTCCAAAAACTCCCCAAAAATTCAAATGCAACACCCTAAACATGCATAATCTACACCAAATCAATGCATACCACATCACTTATTCATTTCTAGGCTAAACATGCAATAATTTCACATCAATTTGACAAATCTGAAGAAATTAAGATTGGGAAAACTAACCGGATTCTTTGATGCATTTATAGGAAAATCGAGCAAGATGGGGATTTCCTTCCCGAAAGATATCCCTGTTGGTATGCCCTAGTTCTTAGGGCATTGGATTCTTGTATTTTGTATTATACATTAAGAATCATTGTATGAATACATTATTTATGTCACATTAATAAAGGCAACTAATCTATTTCATTTATATCTTGTGCTATAATATGAGTAGAGTATCCATTGATTGATAATCATAAAACCTATCCCAGGTCTGTTCTAATCGTGGGAACAAATAGAACCAGAGACTTGTATATTCGATGATTGTATGTCAGTTCTTAACTAGCCATAGTACTTGTATAGTTAGTCATGAATATAGGTACATGTCATTGACAAGGGACTGGATTGATCTACACAAGAAAGCCACATGGTTGTCGCGTCATAGGTCTTTCTTGAGTAGGTCTCTTTTGTCCTCAAACCAGATTTCACTATAGTATCAATATGGAACCCGGTTCACTTTGACATACGTCTAACAGGTCTGTAAAAGGATGCTAAATACGAGTATGATTGGGTGGACCGGTGAACATGTTGATATTGATTATGAATTGATGGAATTGCCACTCGGGTAACACCGAGATGATATCATTGGCCACTTGATGAGTGGGAATGATAAGTGTATGGCCATACCCAAGTAAGTCGGTGCTTATTTGATTAATCAGTCAACTCAAGATTAAGAAATATAATAAACAGTAGAAGAGGATGACAGACACCATGCCTCTTGTTTATTCATATCGATATCGTTAGGCAAAGGACACTATGATATTACTACCGGGTGAGTGTCTTCTAAAGATTGCTGCAACTCTATCTTAATTGGGGGCTGTAATGGTTTGCTAGAACCCACTTACAATCTGTGGGCTTGGGCCTACTGCCAACATAAAGACAGACCCATAAGATCGTGCACATAGATCAACTGAGCCGGAACTTATAGAAATTATACATGTAATGTACATTGGAAGGAATGCATTAATTAATTAGTTGACATTCGGTGTCAAGGTAATTAATTAACATTGGGTTGAATTTAATTTAATTAATAAGTTTGCATAATGTAATTAATTAATTTATCAATTAATTGAATTACATAAAGTAAACAATTAATTAAATAATTTTTCTAAGTAGGAAAATTAAATACATGTATTGTATTTACTTAAGTGTGATTTAATTTTATTTAAGGGTAATTAAATTTAGCCAAATGGAATTAAATTACATAATATATACCTTTTAATTAAAGTTTATTTATGTAATTATAATTCTAGTGGGCTTGGGTTTAATTAACCTGATTAAAACCCAATTAGACAATGTGTCTATATAAGGGCACACTTAAGGAATAAAACCCTAATTCAACCCTAATTAATTGCTGGAAATTTTAGCCACCAAGAGCAGCCCCAAAACAGCCGAAAATCCTAACATTAATCATCCATTCCTTCGCGACTTCGGCTAGCACCGGTTCCTGCTCAATAGTTAGTCGTGCACCGGACTTTGGAGATCGCAGTTTCAAGAAACGATTCTGCAGCAGTCTCTAGAGGAGACGAATCTGGTTAGTTAATCTCTCTTGATTCAAATTGTTTTTATTCTAATCAATTGTAATTGGACACGATAGGTGTATTCTAAGAAATTTTAAATGGTGTATTTTCTGCTGCGCTACGTTATTTTTCCAATGATGAATCCCAACAAGCCCCTGATATGGCATCTTCTCACAAATTCCAAACGTCGCTTCAACCGACACGAACGGAAGATAAAAAGTCCCTTCTAGTAAAACATACTATGGAATTGGCTCAGAATCAGAACTAGAGTGACGGCTAACGGTTTTTTGGAGTTTCTTCATCATTTTGGAAGATTGGAGTAGGGATTTTGGCAATAAATGGTTAAGAGAAATCAAAGGAAATGAGAGAGAGGAATGAAAGGAAGATTTCAATATTCGAGAATTTTTGCGACGAGTGCACTAAATACATGGAAATACGCATCTTTATTCTTGACCGAAGGGGAAAAATTTTTTGTTATCTATCAAGAAATAAAAATGCCTATATAACTCTTCAAGCAATGAGCTTAGCACAACTCTGATATCAACAAAATAATAGAGATAAATGCAAGTCACAGGTCTAGCATGGGCATAAGGAGCTTAACACAGCAGTCTTTACCCGCTTAGCAAGGCACCTATTATATCAATCCAATATAACAATACTTATCATATCCGATCAGTGTAACAACTTTTACTCGTCTAGTGAGGCACTTATCATGTCAGTGCAATGTAGCAATATTTGTCATATCTACTCAGCATGCAACCTTTACTCGCCCAGCGAGGCAATTATTCCATCAGCATAGTGTAGCAACACTTAGCTCAAAAACTTTTACTCACCCAATGTGGCACTAATCTTATCAGCCTAGCACAGCATCTTCATTGTGTCCGTATGATATTTCAAGCATGAATATTACTAACTATTTTTGGTTTTCGTAGGTCGTTCCCAAATAATTCTTTGAAGACCGATCAGAGAGTTAGGCGCCTTGTAGCAACAAGTAAGTCTTTCTCTCTTTCGTGTGCCTAAATTCATCGTACAGTCTAGTTAGACCTCGACAAAGATGAATTCACTTACACGAGGGGTAGCCTATGAGCATGGATCTTTCTGACCTCAATGATGAAAACAAAATTAGTTATCCTCTAACATTAAGTTTCCGCTGGAATCAAACCGAAAACCGAATGAATTAAAGAAACACCCAAACGATCACCTTGATTTTTAGTAAAGAGCCACGGGATCAAAAGAAAGGTGCATGGCTCTAACTAGAGTCGCACGGCTTTATTTGAATGAGGGTCAAATGGGTGCCTAAAAATGCAAAAATTGTTTTCTAGCTTAAAAAATTTAAAGCCGCATGGCTCTAAATAAAGCTGCTTGGCTCTATCTTATTCAAAATAGAGCCGCACAAATCTATTGACAGCAGGGTAAACAAAACATACAGAAAGCAAGCTGAATCATATGGGATAGGTATGGACGAAATAATAAAAAAGGGTAAGAGAGATATATAAAAGCAAATCAAAGGCAGAGATTTAGGGAAAAAAATTTAGTCTTCAAAGAAACCATAGCAACTAGAAAACAGAGAGATTGGGAGTTAGAAGAAGAAAAGGAGAGAAAACTCAAAACAACTCAGATACAGAAACTCAACATTCCACTTCTCCTCTTTCAAACTCTAATCTTTCAATCCTAAACACTTGAACCCTAACCTTTGTTCATTGGACATAATCTTAGGGGGTGATTTGTGTTGGATATGCCTTAGTCCCGAGGCAGTGGTCTTTGTATTGTATACATTTTGTATCTTGTAATGAGATTTAAGTATTATACAATTTGTGTTAACAAATAAAGGCAATAATCTATTTATTATATACCTTATGCAATGTTATAAATAGAGTATTCAATGGACATATCCATATCCATGTTGACAAGTGTCATGCACTTGGCAGTGAGACCATGGATAAGGTAGACGATATGACCATGAAAATATCTATAGTCTGTTCCAGTCATGGAAATGAATGGACCCAAAGACTATCATAAGCTTGGTTGTATGGCGGTGTCTTATCGGCCATTGGACATGAAATGTCAACCAAGTTAATGGGTACATGTAATGGGACATGGTACTGGATAGATCCATTAAACGAGAAATCCACATGGTATAGTATCACACGTGATTCTGGTATAGCACTTATACGGATCCTTTGACCTGACCATGTTATGGTCTTACATGTGAAGTGACACACTTTGGTGTACGCCTAAAGGGCTTGTAACAGGGTGCCAAGTGTGGGTACGTTCAGGTACGCCAGTGAGCATGGCAAGACTATGAATATGCAGAAGGGAATATCACTCAGTAAACCACTGAAAAGATATCACCGGCCACTTAATGAATGCAGCTGATAAGAGTGTGGCCACACCCAAACAAGTTGGAACTTGTTTGTGAGCATCAGTTCATTCGGAATTAAGTTAATGTCCGGACGTAAAAGAGGGTGATTATTCCATGCCTCTGTGTTAGACACCGATATCAATGACATGGGATATATAGGTCTAAAATACAGGGTTTCGATTTCAGTTGGACTGCTATCTCCATCTTAATTGGGAGTTGTAGTGGCTTGCTAGAGCCCGCCTACAATCAGTGGACCATAGGCCCACTGCCAATATAAAGACGGGTCCACAGGATCGTACATATTGGACGTCTGAGCTTGAACTTAACGGTTCAACTGTATACTTGTAGTATATTTATTGGAGAGAGGAATTATTAATTGATTAAATTATAAATCAATTGGATTGATCAGAATAATACAATCAATTTAATTGGGCTTCTATGAATTAATTTAATTAATTCATTTATTTCCTGGTGGAAATATTTTACATATATTGGTTTATATGTAATTTCATCTAAGTTGGGTCTACATTAATTTATTGGGTTAATTTAATTAAACAATTAATTTTAATTTAAATGCAATGTGTTATATTATATGGTTTAATATAATCACATGCATATAAAATTAAAATTGAAATTAAATTAATTTTAATTCATAGTAATTAATTTTAACCTAGGGTTTAATAATTATATAAACCCACTTAAAGAAGCAGGAAACACTAAGTCACCAATAGGTCTTTGTGTTCAACCGAAACTCACCCACTAAATAGGAGAATTTCGGCCAAACACTTAAACCAAGTGAGTTGGAATTTTCAGCCAGCTTTAGGGGTTCTAGGCAGAAAATTTTCAGCCCCATTCTTCCTCTCTTCCGATGATCCGACGCTAGCACGGGTTCTCGCTCTAAAGCCGTTAGTGTATGGGATTGTGGAGGAGATCAATTTTGGTTTCTGCAGCCATCTCTGAAAGAGATTCTTAAAGTGAGAATCTAACTTTCTGATTTGAAATTTTGTTGTTTTAATTTCCACATCAAATGTGCCTGGGTCACGGATTTGAGAAAATTGATGCGTTCTTCTGCTTTAATAGGTTATTTTTTGATGAAAAATCCCTACAATTTGGGGTTGAAACGAACTCTTTCGGTGTCAGTTTACTTCCTAAGAATCGATCCTGAAAACACCAGAATACTGGATAAACGTGTTAGAGGTGACTTCTGAGAGGCCATAAATCCTTCTTATCATTTTCTAGGTCATTGTGGTGTGTTGACTGGTTTTCAGGCAAAAATTTTTCTGCTCGTTTTCTGGATAATAGAGCTGCATGGCTTTCAATGCATGCAATCATGCAAAATGAATTTTTCTCCAGACCTTTTCTGTGTATTTCATTCAGAGTCGTTTCGCTCTAAGTATATCCGTACGGCTCTAATACAAAGCCACTCAGCTTTGACTATAGCCGCGCAGCTCTGTTCTTTGTTCCAGTTCGGTTTTCCAATGATTCAGTGAGATCCATTTCAGAAAAAGTGAAATTGTTGAACTCACAAGAAGAGGAAATGTTATGGAGTTTTGTTCATATTCTAAATTATATTATATTATATTTACGTTTATATTTATTATATCCATGTTATGCTGTTACGTCTATATTTACGTTTATACTTAGGTTTATGCTTACGTTTATATTTTTGTTTTTACTTACATTTATATTATGCGTATGCTTATATTATATTTACGTTCACATTTATATTTTTATTTAAGTTTATGCTCCTATTTATATTTATATTTGTGCTTATATTTATGCTTATGTTTATATTGATGGCACATTTATCTACAGTTTGCTGTATGAGCATATAAAAGGAAAATATTAAAATGGAATAGGGAATGAAAATATAAAAGATGTGAAAGTTATAACAATTAATGATCATTTGAAATAAGACAGAAATAAATGATTTGTCCGAACCAGAATCTCTGATCAAAAGGTATAGTGATTACTACTCGGTTTGGCTATACTACAATTTCCCGGTAGAGCTGAACCGAGTGGCGACTCTTTGAATCTTTTAGAAAGGGAATTCTATTTCGTACATTTTTCTTTCGCTTTTCAAAAATCAAAATCATTTTCCACCACAAATTAAAACTTTCTCCAGACGCTGGCCTCGCGGCCCGTATACCTTTCCTTCACAAAAAGGATCGTCCGCTAACATTGGGCATGACCATGCTCTTCTCAATCTCACTTATCATGTGGCTAGTGATATATACTCTCAATTAAGAGAGAGGCAAGTCTCGTCATATCACTCACATCCCTAGCATAATCACTAGCATACCCAACCATATCCATACTTGGCACCCTGTTAAAGGCCCGTTAGGCATAAAAAAGTATGTGAGTTTGCATCTAGGTCTGTAGCGATATCACGTCATAGGATCTGATATAAGTGCTACTAGAGAACCACCTACGACATAGGAACCATGTAGTATTCTCATAGCAGATCGATCCAGTACTATGTAACATAACATGTACCCATGTTCTTGATTAACATTTCATGTCCAATGGTCGGTAAGACACCACCAACAATCAAGACACATGCTAACCTTTAGTTAAAATCATTTCCATGACTTTAACAAACTAGGGATAGCTTTATAACTAGTGTTCTTTCCCTAGTCAAGGTGTTACTGCCGGGAGAACGTTACCGACATACTTGAGTAAAACATCACTTAATGGATTCACTTTATTTACAAATTATACAAGAAATATAATAAATAGGATTATACCTTTTATTATAACAAAATATCTTATTAACTTTATACAAGGACTAAGGCGTACACTAACAAATTACGGGTCATATTATAAAATAAGAGATAAAAGAGATAAAATAAGAGATGAAAGAGATAAAAAAAAATTATCATACAGAAGCCAAGAATGAACATATTCCTTTTTTGGTTATAAACACCTCTTTATACTTTATGAGACATGATTTATTCCTTGATAATGTTGGGAGAGAAATTGAATCCCTAAATTCTATTAAGAGCATAGGAAAGAAAACAACAATTTTTTTTTAAACAAAGAGATTAAGAAAACAAAAGAAAAAAAAAATACACGAGAGGCCATGTATGGGTATTTGCAAGTATGACTCATTCGTTAAGCTCCAAAGGCTTGAAATATTTGGCATTAATAAGATATGTGCCATTGCTGAGACGAACTGCCCACAGGGCTGTCAAAGTGGGTTCGCGTGTCATGTTCCTATCGTGTTGACACAGTTTGGTGACAGTTATAAGGTCAACACTGACACTACCCATATATTAAATGGGTTGACACTGCACAATACTATATTATAACGAGTTGACACTATTAACATGTTTAACCCATTTATTTAAAAATAGATTATTTATAGTAACAAAAAAATAGTTATTTATGGATCAATTCAATATTGAACCACATTATCTATAAAAATAACAATCACCCTTCTAAAAATAAATCAACATGAATTCATCAACTCAATTAAACATGCAACAATGCAAATAGGCAATAGAAAGTAAAAATTAGTTTAAATTTTTGCATTTTTACTAATTAAACAATATCTGGTGAAGCTTTTACATCTCATTCAGGCAGTCTTTCCGAAACTGCAATTTCTACATCAAAAGCCATAATAGCTACTAGTCTAATATAGTCCAAAAAATATCCATGAAATCACAATGAATAAGGGTTTGGAAGTATTAAAGAAAGAATAAATTTATACTATCAGCTCTCAAGTGCAAATGATAGTTTTAACCTTCATATTAGTCAAAATTATTGATTTGTTAACGGGTTATCCGGGTTCATGGGTTGACTCATAACCCAACCTGTTTATCTCGTGTCATAAATATGTCGACCCTTTTCCGACACTAACCCTCATAAACCCAACCCTAATTCGTTAAATTCCGTGTTAAATGAATCGTGTTATCGTGTCACCACCCATTTTGACAGCCCTAACTGCCCACATGTCTTTGGGCTTTCTTGAAACAATTCTCCACCAAATTTAACTGAGGCTAATCACTGTACTTTATTAACTATGATATTTCATATAGTATACGTATATACGATTTAGTCCAAGTGGAGATACTACATAAGAGTGGCTTATGTACTGCTGTTGGCTAAAATTTCATGTATCTAATCCTCAGTTTTGCCCATGACTTTTCTTTTAATTCACATCTCAAGCTTTTATTGTTATAATTTATGTTACTGAATCGCAATCTTAACGAGGAACATGATAGTGCCATTACAAGTAAAACTTGCCAAATTCAGATAATATTTCTATGGTTCACTTTTATTTATAAGCCCAAAACACTTGTAATCTCCCATCCACCAATTATTTGGGTTAAAATTTCAAATTAATACATGTATTTATTATTTTCGGATAATAATTTATTTATCTTTAATTTAAATTCTGTTAAAACCTTTGATGCATTGGTTTATTTGGTTTCATTTACTATGCTATTTTATACACTATTATTTATATACATTTAGCGGTCATAAATTGCAGTCATATTATAAAATAAAATAAAATAAAATAAAAAATTATCATAGAAAAACCAAGAATAGACATATTCCTTTTCTGTTTATAGAAATTGCACCTCTTTATACTTTGAGACATAATTTATTCCCTGATAATGTTGGGAGAGAAATTGAATCTCTAAATTCTATTACGCATATAGGAAAGAAAAGGTATCATAAGAAACAACCATTTTTTTTTAAAACAATATACACTCGAGGCCATATTATGGGTATTCTTGAGTATGGGGTCATTCATTAAGCTCTAAAGGCTTGAAATATTTGGCATCAATAAGATATGTGCCAATGCTGAGACGAATTGCCCACACGTCTTTCGGCTTTCTCGACACAATTCTGCACCAAAATTAACCGAGGCTAATCACTATATTTTTATAAACCGTGATACTTCATATATTATGGGTATATACGATTTAATCCAAGTGGAGACACCACATAAGGGTGGCTTTTGAACCACTATCGGCTAAAATTTAATGTATCTCAAAAAAAAAAAAAAAGGGGGATAGCACGCACCTGCCAACATCACCAGGCTTAACAAAACCAGAATTAACCCTGAGGCATGGTACAGAAGCTGCTGTCTTTATCATTTTTGGAGCCTCTATTATTATTATTGGTGATCCAATCGTCAGTTTTGTCGATGATGATTCTTCTATTGATTCACATCTCAAGCTTTTATTCCTATAATTTGTGTTGCTCAATTGCAATCTTAATGAGGAACATAATAATGCCATTACAAGTGAGACCTGCCATGTTCAAATAATACTTTATAAGCCCAAAACACTTATACGCCCCATCCACCAATTATTTCGGTTAAAACTTCGGATAATACATATCTTTATTGCTTTCGGACAATTATTTATTTATCTTTAATTTAATTCTTTTAAGACCTTTGATAAATTGGTTTATTTGATTTCATTTACTATACTATTTTATACCCTATTATTTATATACATTAAATAAGAGATAAATTGCAAGTCATATTATAAAATAAGAGATAAAAAGTGGAAAAAAAAAATAATCATAAAGAAACCAAGAATGGACATATTCCTTTTCCATTTATAAAAATTGCACCTTTTTTTCTTTAATAATGAATAAATCTATATATTTGAATCTACAAAATGTATCAAAATCAATTATTGGTTATAAAATTAGATAAATTAAACAATTTTCTCGGTATAAAGATTTTTTTGAAGTCTACTCTATCAATCATATGCCCGGTTGATACCTAATCTATTGATTTCATCCTTTTACTACTGACCTCTAGGAATCGAGAACATTTAGTACCTGAACAACAAAATTTAATGAAATAGATGATATTGGTGTTTAAAAAAATGGTAGTGAATAGTAAGAATAATCTGTTTATTACAATAATAACGATTATTTAAGTTATTATAGTGATATTAATAATTGTTTAAGGACCAAAATATTTTAGATTTTAATAGGTCAAGTACTAAATGTTATTAATTTCGAATCATCGGATACCAAAAGAACTATGTCAATAGATCAGATACTAAATAAGTAGATTGTGAATTCGTCAGGTCCTTAAAAGATTTTTCTTTCCAATTTTCTCCTAGAGAACCAAACCAATAATATGGTGAAACAACAAAAACTAGCCAACAAAGCAGGAAAATACAAGTTAAAAAAAAAAAAAGTAAAAAAAGAAACGTAGAATACACTGCAACCCACGTCTTCCTATTAGCATGCATAGGGAGAACAAAATGCAAAAGCATTCTAAAATAACAATTCAATGTTTAAACTTCTATAGTCAATTATGGTAATCATAAAATGAATTATACATATCAGAGAAAATGATAATATCAGAAGCAAGAAATTGAGCTTCCATATGGGTGCCAGGATAACCTTAAAAAAATTTTCGGACAGTGAATAAAAATTTCTGATCAACCGACGAAACTAGAATTAATTCACTTCAATTCAATAACAGCGCAATCAAATTAATCCAAACAACAATTTAATTATTTATATACATCACATACTAATCAATTTATCAATTAATTTATCAATTTATCAATTAGTAATAAATTTTAGAAATTTATCAACTAATCTCAAAAATAACAACACAAATACGAAATCAATTTATCAATTCAAACTTATCATTTTATCAATTAATGCTAAATTTCAACACCAATTAATGCTTTAATTTATCAATTCAAACCAAATTTACACAAACATTTTTCTTTAAACCCTAATTCAAATTCAAATCAAACCTAAATTAGAAACCTAAAAATTAAATTTAAAACTAACCGGAGAAGAAGGGAAGCGTTGGCGAAGACGGCAAAAGGGACGGAAGTTGGCAGAGACGGAGGACGGCGGTGGCTCGTCGTCAATCGTCAACAGCAGGAAGCAGAGCAGCGAGCAGGCAGATGCGTTTCAAAGAGAGGGAGAGGGGCAGCAGTAGCAGATATGAAGTGAAAAATATCTTGTTCTCTTCTTTGCCTTTTTTTTTTTTTACCCAAATGCCAGGGCAAAACGACGTCGTTTTGCCCTGGCATTAAAAAATTTAGCTACTTTCACCCTGGAAATTTTTTTTTTTTTTTTTTAAAAAAAGAAAAATATAGAAAAAAATAATAATAATAATAGAAACAGAGGAAACAGCCAAACCTGAATGGTTTGGGGAGGGGGCTGTTTGAAGGGGGCGGCCAGAAGCCCCCTGAGAAGGATTTTTTTAGCGGCCAGGGGGTCAAGTGCCCCTCCATGACCCCCTCAGCCGTCTCTGCATGTGCACTTTGTTGAAATAGAACTACTTCTCTTCTCTATACAGGTTATTTTTCTTCAAATTTTCAAAAATTTGTGTCGGTTACAACATGGATTTGAAAAATAAACCTTTTTTTAAAAAAAAACTGGAGGGAACCACCTGAAGATTTACCCCGAAAAATCAATCGGGGAAATTAAAATTACAAAACCTTTACAGCCTATACAAAATTCCATGTTGATCGTACAAAAAAATTTCTTTTCTTTTTTCGACTTTGACGAAAGGAAACTATCCACCCTCCTCAAATCCTTGTTGTCTCTGACTGACTTTGTACACTACATTACTTCTTTGTGTATGTAAGATATGGATCTACACCAATACTTAGAACGTCCGGTCTCTCACTTTGATTATATGTAAGACATCGACGAATAAATTCCTGCAAAACAGATCGGGGGGAAAACATCAACTTGTTAATCAACCAACTGCTAATTCTTTTTAAACTTTTCATTCACCTCATATATAGTCTCTACAGAACAGGTTAAAACAATCAAAGAACAGAAAAAAAAGTAGAATATCAGAAAATTTTAGGTGAAATGGATTTTGAGGTTCTAGACTACATATCTTCCATGCATCCCATACTACAAGGATAATGGATCAATTTGGCCCTTCAGCTTGTTCTGTAGTATCATATTGTCCTGAAATATCCGAGTGTCAATCAAATCTACAATTTTTCAGTCAAATAGATCAGAAAGAGAAAACTGTCAACGTATGATTCATGGTTTTTTCATCTGTCAATTTCTGATGCTGGACTAATTCGACCAAACATGCCAAGTTCAAGTTGAATGACCAAATTGATACCCAAAGCTCATTTCCAAGCCAAGTTGAAGGGTCAAAATGGCCTTTTATCCCATACTGTAAAGATGAAAATAGCTAAGTAAATTGTCCTAAGCAAAATAATGGGCTTCCTTATCTTTCTTGGCATATGATATCAAACTGCCCAACATATTTCGCAGCTAAACTATGAGTATTGATTGGTAACTATGAAACTCTTCTACAACACAACAAAAACAAAACAAGTTAGATCATATAAAAATGCCACTAATTTGCCTTTCCTTGCATTCCTGAGCCAAAGAAAAGTTTCCTTTCTCATCAACAAGCAGTAGGAAGACAAGTGCATGGTTAAAGGGTCACATTTTTATGTACGCTTCCGCAAACTTATTTTTTGGAAGAGATGTATTTCCAAGGATCACAAAAAGAAAAAAAGGGCAAATTCACCATTGGACGAAGACACTCTAATGCACTAATAGCAACAAAGGATTCTAGTCCTAAAAGCAACAGAAACCATTCCCAACCAGCTGCTCTGCCATAAACATGGTTTAATTACATTAGATTAGTAAAACATGAAATGATCACCAAAACGAATGTCTGACTCACTTTTGCTTCACTTGAGACTGAAGGTTTTGAAGGGAATTCCACTCTGCGAGCTTTGATAATTGTATCCTCACGTAATATTCGTTCTTGAGTCTGATCATGCCCAAAAGGACGTCTACCAAAGAGCATCTGGTAAAATAGGACTCCAGCTGACCAAACATCAACCTGATTCAGTTCAAATAGTAAAAAGTTGGCCACATAAGACAAGAATAAATGTCATAAAGGCTTTTCAAAATGACAATTCTTCAGCAAGTAACAACCATTCAAGCATCCTGGTATATAAAGAAACATGACAAGAACAATCAATTTGAAAACAAAGAGTTGTCAGAAAATTCAGGGATTAGTATTCCTCCCAAGGACAATCGGTGTAGCAAAGAGTTCACTCACTGACCTTCGATGATATTAGAGGAGTCTTATTGAGCTCAAAACATTCTGGCGGAAGGTACCTACATTTACAAGAGGAAAAAAAGTTGAACCTACTGCTGCCTTGTAGCTAAGAAAGTAAAGATGCATCACAAGGTAAAATAGGAAGAAAAATACTGAAACAAAAACAATAAAATGTTTTGTAACCAAATTATAGCTACAACTATTTAACACTGGATAACATGTTTGTCAATCAAATGCATAGCGGAGTGATATACAGAATCATCCTTCCATTTTCTCAGCTGCATCCATGAACTTACACACATAACAAAAACAAAAAGCAGAACTAGCCATTTACAAATCATAAGGACCAAAAAAAAGAAAATCTACTCTGAAGGATTGTGCATTAAATCAGGCAACTTTAATTTGATAGAGAGTTCATTGGACACCTATGAAAAAATCAAAATGGTTTCAATAACTTGAAAGATTCACATTCTGATAAAATGAAAAGAGACCATTGTATGAAATGTCTGGGTGATATAATATCAATACTATATTTTAATTTAGGCACAAATTCTTAGTGATCAGACACAGAAATAAATAATCAACCACCCTCGAACTCAAGGTAGAAAATGATATATTTGGTAGACATTCTGTGTGCATGAAACCTTGCAAAGTAAACTACAATATCCTTTTAGATATGCAATAGAAGTACAGAAAGAAACAGTCTACTATAACAATTTAGTAGCTTAATTTCTTCAAACAGGGCATAGTACATTCATATTGAGGCGAACTACAAATTGAAAAGCTGCAATGTCACATACCAATATGTTCCAGCCCCCTGGGAAGTAAGTTCCATACCCTGAGATCCAACATCATCCTCTACTATCTTGCTCAGACCAAAATCAGTAACTTTAGCAATCCCAAACTCATCAAAAAGAACATTCCCAGGCTTCAGATCGTAATGGATAATCTTCTGAGCTCGTTTATTCAAGTAGATAAGGCCTTGAAAAATCTGGACAATTATGATCCGCGCTTCTCTTTCGGGCAATATAGGAGTTGCTTTGAGAACTGCATCAAGATCTTTTCCTGAGAAGGAAACAGTCACATCAAAGTTATTTATGAATACACCTATATATAATTATTAACAGATACACAAGTTATTCCAGGATAACTTATTTCAGGGAATATCATACCGCTACAATACTCCAAGACGGTACAGAAGGTATTCTGGTCAATTTCAAAAATGTCCCAGAGCCGAACAATGTGATTATGCACCAATGTCTTGTGAATATTGTACTCCCGAATAGCATGCCTTATGTAACTTTGTTTCTTATCCTCGCTCCATTGAGCATTCAGACCATGAAGCTTACATGCAACGTATCTATGCTCTACCAAATCATAAGCCTGCTGGAAATTTCTTACTTCAAATCACTGCAAAAGGATTGTATTTACAATTGCCAATATTGGCAAAAGAATGATCTACAATATTTCTATTGCAATTTCTTGCTAAAAAAGTTTCAGTTAGTGCTTCATTCATTAAAGAAGAATGACTTTTGATGTTCTGACCTTGTAAACTTCACTAAACCCGCCTTTCCCAAGAAGGTTCAGAAGAGCATATCGGTGATTCAAGATCTGAAAATTATTGAAACGAGAACCATCTTCATCTCTTATTCGTTTCATTTCTCGTATAAGTCGTCCCTTTTCCAGTTCGTATCGATCTCTCTCACGCAAAATAATTTCTTCCTCCTATAGAAAATTGAAAGCTCAATTTAAGGAACAGGCAAAGACGTGTAATTCAATCGACTATCCTGACCAGTATTTGATACATCATGGATTTGAAACAATGGCCATGTAACATAGTAATGAACTTACACGCTTTATGCTTGCTAGACGAGATTTAAAAATCTCATCCTGGATGAGAAAATCTTCTTCTTGTGAGCCTGATTCTGCATCTGTCCCATCACCCTTGTCTGCACAGCAAAAGCACCGCTATTTTTAACAAATTATTTAACAAGTAAAAGAAAAGTTGTATCCAAAAAACATCAATAAGAGAGTGAAAACATGTAAATATAATCAATTTAAAGATCTCCATTGAAATACTGTAGAAAATGTTAATGAAAGAACAATGATATCAAGAAAGCCCCCAGTTATCACAGCAAAACCCATTTTCAGGCTGCTGCAAGACCACTAAAAGTAACAAGTGGATGATGACCATGTGATAGAGCTCAATAAGACTAAGTTGATTTTCTAATTTTTTAAAGTTTGCAAAAGGACTATACAGCTAAACATGATATTAAAGAATTTTGGGGACAAAAGCAAATGAGGTCCATTCAGTGGATGACTACTTGAGTTGAGCCTTGCGTGATAATGCCATTTACAGTTTATGCAGCCGTTCATTTTCCATAAACCAGCATAGCCATGGCAGCTGGGTTACTTTAGAAATCTGCACACTATTATATGAATTACAGTCGTCGTAGTTAATTGACTAAAGACCAAAAGATACTTGATGGAGATATCGTTGAATACAGCTTCCAAAGTACAAGCAGTTACATTGAAATAGGAGGTGATATGATATAGCTGAAAGCTACAGGATACATGCTTACCAGGTTGCCGTTTCTTCAATGATTTCCGCTGACGCTCAACAGCCTCTTTTGTTTCTAGTAATTGCCTCTAGAAAATCAACATTATAATTAAAAAGAACAAGTTAATCCAGTCAACAAGGGAATTCAAATTGGCAACTATATTAATAAGGTTTAAAGTTCTTCACAGCAGTGGAGCAGAGACACTCTAGTAACTTTGGCAGTAATGTTCTTGAGTTCAATTAGTGTTCTAGCAAGTCCAGTGGTTATTCAAGTACTATATATTTGAATCCATATCCAATAAGGTTAGGAATCAATAGTACTATATCCTTAGAATTACTTCCTAAGCAGTCCAATAAGAGATGCTTAACTTCTTATCTCTTTAGTTTGATTTTCAATTTAAGCAGTTCTTCAATATATACATATATATATTCTACATTGGTCGCAATCTTATCAAAACAAATATGCTGGAAGTTGATTAATTTGAAATGAGAAGGACAAGAAAGAAGACATAGCGATTCATCAAAAGAACGGAATTACACACAATAGAACTTTGTATAAAAAGAAAAATAAAAGAATAAGAAAGGATATGTAGAAACTAGCTTATTTTAATAATATATATTTGCACCTAAAATTTAATGAGTTGGTAGTATGGCACCCTGAACCAATATTCCCCTGGACCAATTGCACCTAGAATTCACTTATTTTTAAACATATGTAGATATGTCTCCTATTATTTATGTGGACCAACTTATGTACTCCTATGGCCAATAGGTTCGAAAGTAATAGTAACAGGTGTCTTCTTAAAATAATTGAAAAGGAAAAAAACAACCTTATGTGGGTATGGTTCCTAAGGAAATGTTTAGGGTGCTGTACAATCGCTTCATTAAAGCTTAGGTCCAAGTTATACATTTAACCAAGTAAGACATTATCGCTTATAAAAAATATCAGTAGATATAGCACAAAATCATATAACATAAAGTGAATTCTGTGAGAAAGATAATTAGGCACTTCCTATTATTAAAAAAAATGGAACTCCTGCAAATCATTAAGTTCAGAGTGCAGCGACCAATAGTGAGGGGATATGACAGCCTGCGTTACAAAGCAGAGTAAAGAATGGTAGGTTATGAAGGTCTTTCTAATTGTAGAAACATGCAGGGGAAAAAAAAAAGATAAACTTCTTATATGAAGATGAAATGGTAAACATAATTGCAAAAGAAATATTAAGTGGGATATTGTTCATAAGGATATGGTGGAATTTGATCATGAGCCATGGTTAAGTGGAAGTATAAGTTGGATAGGAGATGGACTGTGATATGAAAAATAATTATCTGCAAAGAGAGAAAATAATTCAGAGTGATGTTTTTGTATCAGCAAGTTAACTAGGCACACTCAGGCACGACACTCGGAACCTTGTCTTTTATATTGCAGCTGTGTTTTCATGTGTTTAAAGTGCTCTGAAACTTAAAAAGTACAACCACAATAGCCTATCCATAAGTCTGCGCACAGTAAAAAGTAATTACTTGAACAGAAAAATAGAGCTTAAAACAGACAATTAACTGTTCAGGGGGGAGAGGGAGACGTACGAGATGAGAATTTAGATCTTTTAGCACTTGTCCATCCTCCCATGTCTCTGAAATGATGGTTCCTGCTCTGCAGCCCAATAAGCAGCAAAACAAGGAAAAGATTATTGAAGGAAAGCTATTTAGCAACCATAAAGTTCAGAAACACAGGGCTGTTGGAATAGTGCCATTTACAAGGATAAATGGCAACACGAAATAAGAAAAAGAGAAGACCCTTCCTGACAGTAGAGACAGTTACTTGATCAAATTCTGACTTTCGGCGACTTTGATTGGGTGAGAGTTAGCCCCCGAAGTATGATGCTTTTGTCAAAATCTAGCCCTCAATGGACAGAATCATAATGCTTGAACTCCACATTTGGAGAGGAAAAATCGACGGTTTATAAATTAGAGTATCTATTCTTAAATGCCAAGCAGGATGTTTCACTCATAAACACTACATTTCAACAAAAATCAAAGTTCTTCAGCTAGATCTCACCAAGTTGAAGTTCAAGAGCCAAAGGTCAAAGTTTGACCAAGTACAGGGGAAAAAATATCATTTTCCCTGGTCTTGCATCAAGCAAACTTAATCACTTCTTGCACCGAGAACAAAAAAGACAAAGAAAAGCCAGAGAAACATACATTACTTGAACCCAAGAAAGTGATATACTTATACACATAGAAAGATCATAACCTCAGTTTTGTTGGTTGCATTTTACAGTCTTCAGTTCGTATCAAATTTTTATACTTTTTCCCCAAAGGAAAATAAGCCTACTTTCCTAAACTCTTGCATCACATGTAAGAACAGAGAGAACGTACCTGATCACACCTACATTGCCTAGTCTTAGAGAATCCTGGCGAACTTTCATCCTTGCTTCCTGTCTCTCCGCTTTCGAGACAGATATCAGAAGATCTGATATCATTTTTGTTCTCTGCATCATCAAAGAAGTGAAAATTAAAAATGGTTATAAAATATAAACTGTGTGAACAATTTCAAATAATAAAATCTTGCTTGGTAGCCGATATTTTCTTGAAAGATCATAATGCATGAACATTAACTGCAAGCTTACTTTACCAAAAGAATCAGCATTATGAAACCCATGCATCATACTTACAAAACTTTGATTTCTTGTGGAGTAGAACTAAATTGGTCAAAAAACTCAAGGAATAACAACAACAACAATAAAAACAACAACAACAACAATAATAATAACAATAGAAACAAGAAAGGCTAATAACCTAATGTTAATTGATTTAAATAATGATAAGGGGAAAATTAGAAAAACAGATAAAATCATGAACGAAGAAAGAAAATAGAAAAAGAACTCATACACGCGGACAATTTAGTAAAACATTATACAATTGTATAGTGGTACATATTAATGATATTTATATTATTAAGAAAATATTGGTGTTTGATTTTTGATCTTGGAGTATATATTAACATAATACAAGATTCTGCAAATTGGTAAATATCTTTAAAAAAAAAAAAAAAAAAAAAACTCTATATTGGTAAACATTAATAATTTTGTATATGCAAAATTAGTGTCATTTCGTATATTTTTGATATATAGTATGCCAAAGTACACCAATCAGGATAACTATGTACAAATGTTGAAAATGGATATAGGTGGGGAGTGGAGCTTGACACCCAGCCCCTTCAAAATCAATACATTTCCAAATATTTTGTACCAAACATCATAATTCTTTAGTCCTTCCTGATTCTTTCACAACCTATTCAGTAAATGTATTTCCAATTTCTACGATGAAAATAATAGCTTTATGGAACACAAAAAATCCATGCAAGATTTGAGGTAAACGCAACATAAGACCATCAAATAAGCATAATCTAAAACATGCATTTACCCCATGTCCCATAAAAAGTATACCTTTGGCTTCATTTGTTGTTCATAATCTTTTAGTTCCTTCAATTCCTACATGAAAAAAAATAATAATAATAAAACATTAAAAAGCATAGTAGATTAACTAAAGGTCATAAAGTAATGGCAACAACATACCTTTTCCAACTGACTGCAGAGACCCTGTTTATCAGAGGCCTCTTGACGAGATTTACGAATTTCCTCCTCTAGTGCAGCAACTTTTGTCCTAAGAGAAACAACCTCTTCCTGATTCACATTAGATCGAACATGGGTTAAGAGTTGTAGAATATAAAACAACATTGTACCTCGAGCAAAGCAAGAACGAAACAAATTAATCAACTTAATCACCAAACTGATACCTCCATTGAATTCTGATCATCACCGTGTAAGTTCTCATTATGCCTATTATCCTGCAAAAGAAAACATGAAAAATAAAGATGGAAAGACCGGAGAAGCTGTATCCTTTCAGAGGAGTTTGAACAAACTACTTTACAGATCTGTGCTATAAATTTTAAACAGTCATTTAATCTAAAATCTACCAGAAAAAGTAATTATTTACAGAAAGAAACAGCTCAAGCATACACATCTTGACCGCAGCTATACTGACAGATAGCCTCCAAGCCAGTGGCAACACAAACAAGCTTATTAAGTTCCATACAAAAAGAAAAAAAGAATAGTTCCATACACGCATTTGTTTATTTCATTTTATCTCAAAATTAATTTACAAGTCACTTCAATCACTTATATTATGAATAACACCATATTTTCCAGATAAACAGGAAATGTTAGGGAAGCAAATTAAAAATTCATTTATTACACAAGCAAAACCTGGAAGAACACATATTCAGCATGTACGCATTCGATGAAAGCTACTGACTTTGATGTAAAATATATCCCTGAGAACTTAGGAAAGAAAGGCTACAAGTTGTTTTACCAAAAATAAAAAACCTGGGTGTTTAATTTGATGCCCTTTATAGGCCCGAAATATTATTTGTAGGGTATCTTTCACATATTGTTCTTTGATGACCATTCCAGTTTCCAGTAACCTATCTTTTGCAAATTGACAGTACAGATCCTTATTTCCCATTTCTCAGAAGAGAATATGGCATGCAAGAAAGGACAGCAACCCTAGACTAGCAACAATCCATAACATTCTTTAATATTACTCAATTTACTGCTTGACGACATATTTTAAGGCACCAGCTAATCAATGTAAAAACAAAAGGATTCAAAGGACACTATCTTATTTCAGTAAATGTACTTGTGTATATCAAGCAACCAAGCATATTGCATGATGTGAATGCAAACCCTTAAATGATTAACAATACTATTAATGGCACCCAGACTTACATTGCAGCATTTTGGACATCTAAAATTCTTCATAGATTTGATCCTTCCTATGGTGGCACTTACTGAAGCAATGTATTTTAATCTTTCTCAAAATAGATAATAAGACGCCTAATTGAGAATCCAAGAAAGGAACAACCCCCTGTATCTTTACTAAAATTTATTGGGAAAAGACCTAACATTATGAGGACAACAATTGCAATTAACAGAAAAATATAATTTCGCAGATTCATGTGCCAGGAAGAGCATACCTTATGGTTTGAGTTTTCAAGCTGACCATTTGAAGTTAAGGCTGTTGCAGCAGAAATTTGTGATTTTGTCTGATCATTGCCCCTGGAGCTACGACCTCTACTTGCAGCAGAATTCCCCCTACCTCGCCCATGTTTTCTCTTATTTGTGTCAGAACTGATCCTGTTCTCCACGGGGTCCCCAGTTTTTTGCCTCCCCTCAGTCATTGTCTGGGTTGTCTTCTTTAAAATAAAGTAAATTAGAGATTAGTTTACAAGTGACTGAAAAAGAAAAGCCACAGAATTGAACAATGAAGTGCAAATTTCTATATGAAATGATACATAAAAGGTTGGGCTAAATAAAACAGTAACAGTTTCCAATCAACTTCAACGCCAATCATTAATCTACCTCAAGGTGTTCGAAAACCGGTGAATTCTTATCGTCTTGTATTCTCTGGCGCTTCTGAGTATTTGCTTGTATAAGAAATTCCCCACCATTCTAGCAAAGCAGAATAAAAAAAATATCAAAGTCAGAAAATTTGAGTGCTTAATGGGTATTGACAGAGAAAATTTAACATAATCCAAATATCTTCCAAGAGTACAGCCAACAATGGTTACCACTTGCCAGGAAAATAAAGAATGCAAAGATTTATTTTGTAAAACATATAGATTGACTCCCAAAAATGTAAATGATCATTGCTCATAAAAGCCTTCATGTAAAGAGTGTACGAAATCATAAGTCCCACATTTCTTAATCAGACAAGGTACACAATGCACAAAATTTCATTTGCCCATTCCTTCTATGCAAACCAACTAATCAATGAAATGTCCAAAACATAACAAATCCACACGGTTGTCGGTCAAATTGCCAAATTATACTTCTTGTGCCGGTACCTATTACTTCAAGTATTCCATTTATTTCTTAAGCATCGACTGAATCAAATGTCTGAAACATAACAAATGCACACAATTGTTGATCATACTGCCTAATGAAGGTCTATTTCTTCTGCCAGTGTCTACTATTTTAAGTATTCCATTTATTTCATAATCATCATGTGAAGCAGAGGACAACTTCATTTAAAACCTGTCATTTATCAGCCCTGGAATAGAGCATCAGTTTTCCTAATTGAAAGTCTTAGATATTATTGCAAGAATGCAATTTTCGGAAATATAAATCAAACGCAAGCATTGAAGCAAGCTTTTCTTATCGCTTTTAATATTGTCTGCCGAAACAGAATTCCTATATAATGTAAGGCTGATTTTGGGTTTGATTCCGACCCTTATAGAGTTATAGTGCAGGAAAAATGTATTGGTATTCCTTGATGAAATGCTTCCAGTTCATATAATCTTTCTTTAAGCAATTGAATGATAAAAAATAAAAAAGTCTTCAAATCAAATCATGATTTAAAGTGAGGTAGATATTGAGAACCCTCAAAATTTGAACTTATAGAATCGCTATTATGAAGTCCAAACAGAAGAATTAGAAAAAGAACAGTCTGGTAAATGCAGGCCATAGAAGAAGAATTAGATTATAAACTAACAAACATAATTTGATCCGGCACTTCACCCTACCAAACTTCAAAAATGAACCAAACAAGATTCAAAAAACAAAAACCAAACACATGAGAACTCAACAATTGAAACGCGGACACATTACTCGGACATAAATGCAAATGAATATGAAAGGGTAGAGAAGAGCTTACATCATCATCCGAATCACTGGAACTCATCTGCTCCGGCAAGCCACCGGCAGACCCGAATTTGACAGCAGAAGAGACAGAAGACCATGTAGGTTGTTGTTGTAGCTGCTGCTGAGCAGGATTGGAGGCAACACAGGAGGCCTTACCTACCATGCGGGCCTCGAGCTTGGCCATTTTGGTAGGCAAAGACTGGTCTGATAGATTTGAAGAGTTGGAAGAGAAATGTATTAGCATATCATCAGACATTATGCAAAAACCAGACTGTTTGGGCAAAAGTAAAAGAGAGTTCAGATCATTCAGGTTGAAACAAAATCGACAAAGAAAAAAGGGTTAGTTCCAAAATTGGAGAAAAACCCTAAAATGCAGGTTTTTTGGTAACAAAAAAGAGATAATTTTGCCAATTTGGGTGCGTATAAAAAACAAAGGCATGATCGGATACGAAAATTGAACAAGTTATAGCATAGTCTGAGGAGAAAAGTTGGTAGTAATAAGACTAGAAAAAAGAAAGAGAAAGGATATCAATTTTAGGGTTTTCAAATTTGGTAAAGCAAAAAGAGAGAATTAAGGTTGGGGGTGGAAGTGAAAGAATTGAAGATGGGGAAATAGAGAAAGATAAGCAACAAAAAAAAGAAAAGAGAAGGGAGGCTTTTTTGGTTGTTTTTATGTACTTATTTGGGCATAAGAGGATAAATGGAGATTTTAAATTGAAATGGATGTGTCGAAATGAGTGTGCGTCTGTGTTTTGGTATGAGTTTTTAGGTTATTTGGGTTTTGGTAAGGTGAGAAAGTGAATCAAGCTGAGAAAAAGTGGGGTCTTCTTCAATTGAATTAAAGGGATGAGTCATGAGAGTAATGAGGTCATGGTTTAGGGTGACCTTGTGGGAGAAATATTTATGACTTGTGAGGAGTAAGAGTAATGTAATGGCATGTGCTGATATCCTATACTGACCTTCTTCCATATTTATGGACAAATGGGTATATAATAAATTTTAGAGGAAATTAGCTGCAATTACTAATTCAAATAATTACTTAAATGCCATCTTCCTTTTTCATTATATTAGGTAATGATATGGTCATCACATATTCTCAAGGAGTAAGTAACGACCTCGCATCAGACAAAACCATCGGATAGTGTTTAAGCAATTGACCGAAGTAAATAATCGGTTTCTCACTACATTGGGCATAGGTTCAGTCCTTCGGCTAATAGTCTTTAAATGGATTGGAGAGCGTGTCGTTTGGCTAAATAGGAGGATAAGAAGTTTGTATTTATAGGAATTTTTGTCTAAACATGAGATTGATTCCTAAACGCGTGCATATACAAGATAGTTGCATTCCAAATAGGGAATATAACTTCTTCACAGGCATAAACTCTACCCTTGTTCTAGTTGGATTGTGAGTCTCACACATCTATATAAAAGGGTTTAGCCTCAAGTTTGATTCATATAATGTCAATACTCTTTTTTCTATATTTACTTGCAATTTTCTATAAGAATCATGTTGACTTAGGCATCAAAGTATCTCCAACGAGGAAAATTGATGCCTTTCTCATTATTTTGGTGTTCAGGTAAGAAGATCTAGTCATTTTAGCAACGGTGCAGAAGAAATTTCAATTTTATTCTTCAGCCACATCAATGCTACGGTGAGCGTGGACATGATGACTTCATGCTTACAAAATGGGAAATTAACTTATCACAATGATGGCTAGGGTACCATCCAGAAGTCATGCCTTTCGATTAAGCAATCCAAAGTTATTTCCGGTAGGAGAACCAATAAGGCTATCCTCAATTATCTTGTCCTTGTAATTGAGGCATTAATCAATTGATTTTTGGTAAAAAGAATCATCGTTGACACTGTTAATTCTGCCAACATAATCACGAATAAAGTGGTGAGTAAGATTTAATCTTCAGAGGTGCAAACATCATTGGGATTGGAAAACATCTTTGTCCTAGTCAAATTGATGGTGCGATTGAAGATAGAAGTTGGAGATGTATGATGATAGATCTACCATACATCGTCATTCTTAGTCAGTCTTTTCTTGTGAAATCGAGAGCCATGATTTCCTTAAAAGCCTAACCTTACGAATACTAGCCCTTGGTTGGGTGGCAATCGTGATGGGTAATCAATATGTTAACAAATCTACCTAACCTTATCAAAACCTAAAGAAATCGACTAAGAGCCATCAAAAGATGACACGATAGAGCCATAGACGAGGTGAAAACAATCAACTTAGCACCAGACCAAGTGGTATGAATAATCATAAAAGGACTTGAGGGGTAATTGAAGGAAGATATTATTCATATGCTCACTCAGAAATAAGGAACTTTTGCATGGAAAACTAGTAATATTTATGGCATGGACCCAAAAATCATGAAACACGAGCTAAATGTCAGTCCTTCTTTCAAAGCCATCAAGCAGAAGAAGTGCAATCACGCATTAAAAAGATGAAAAGTCATAGAACAATGGGTGCATAAATTATTGGAAGTAGGGTTCATCCAAAAAGGCCAATACATAGACTAGTTAACAAATGTATTGATGATAAAGAAGGCTAATGGAAATGGTGAATGTGCATTGAATTCATGGATCTTAACAAAGTATGCCCTAAGCACAGCTACTCGTTGCCGAGCATAGACCAGTTAATAGACTCAACAATATGAAACGCCAGATATTCACCAGTCAATGTAGCCTCAAGTAACGCTAAATCCCTATGGACTTGGATGATGTAGAAAAATCCTCCTTCATAACGCATGAAGGAACATATTGTTATAACATTATGCTTTTTGTGTTGAAGAACGATGGAGCCATGAACCAACAGTTGGCAAACAAGATTTTTAGGAATTAATTGGTGAGACCATAGAGGTATATGTGGATGGCATGATCATCAAAAGTACTCATGAGGTAGATCACCCAAAAGCAGTGGTGGAACTAGAACCTAATTTAAGGGGGTTACATAGTATTTAATATCCCTCCGACTATCAGCAATTAACCGAAAAACGAATACAAAAACATCCATCTTGATATTAAATTCTTAGTTTAAAAAATCATAATAGTAACTTTAACAAAAAAAATAGAAACTTTTTTTTATCGTGTATAAGACATTTTATAAAGGTAATATAAAATCT
Organism: Euphorbia tirucalli; assembly: GCA_039660915.1. Lineage (NCBI taxonomy): Eukaryota > Viridiplantae > Streptophyta > Magnoliopsida > Malpighiales > Euphorbiaceae > Euphorbia > Euphorbia tirucalli. The sequence continues at coordinate 52,364,080 of CM077639.1, read as the reverse complement.
TAATTCGACACTAATATTCATTTTTTAGAAATATTTAAAAATAAAAAATTTATACATAATATATGATTATATATGTGGTATTAATTCGCATCGAGATACACACAACTATATAACCAACCATAAGCAAAAACAGTACAACGATGGTGAACCTATTATTCAATTAACAAAGATTAACTCATAGAAAAATAGTTATCTCATATAGAGTTGTACTAATAGATATAATCAAGAAAGAGGAAAAGGAGATTAAAAAGACATAGTTTAGGGAAATCTTATACAAACTGTTTATTTATTTTTGTTCCTAGGATTACAAACTAAACGAGGTTCATTTTTATAGACTGAATAGAAGCCTCTGGAAAACACCACAAACTAATACACACCACATATAGAAAAATATCTTACAATAAAGGCCACGTAGGACCAAAGATTATGATCTGACTTGATCAATTATGCTAAACACTCATAATTATACATGATAGTGGGAGACATGGAATTTGATTTAAACCCAGTGGGATGGAGACATGTTATGCTGTAACAGGGCATCACTATTTGTATCTGACTCATCAGGATCACCAGTCTTTGTCACCTTTTGATACTTTGATGGCTTAAAAATTCTCATCATGGCCTTCTGGAATAATGAGGGGGCTGTCTTAAGTCCAAAGGCCATACTTTTCCATTGATATTGGATCATTGGGATACAAAATGCTATTTTGTGTCTATCTTCTGGTTCAAATCCAAGCTGCCAAAATCCTACCTTAAGATCAAAATTTGAGTAGACACTGGCATCATGAAAATGAACAAACATAGAACTTTTTTTAGCAATGGAAATTTATCATCTTTGAGAAAATGATTCAAAAGCTTGTAATGAATAACAAGCCTATTCTTTCCTCGAACAATTTCAAATCATTTTTCCACATAAAAATCTTGGCAGGCCCATGTGGGACTGAGTGGGATCAATGAGACCTTAGGGTAGCAATTGGGAACATTCTTCTTGGGCTAGTTTCAAATCTGTGGGAGTCATTTCTGGATGGGTTGCCTTTGTTGGATTAATATCTTCATTGAGTTTGAAGGATAAAGTAATGAAAAAGTCTGGCTTGAACCATAAAGGTTTGTAATGGTTAAATTGGGAGTGAGAATCAACACATGGGGTTAAAATGAGATCTCTAATGGACTGGTAATCTGGCTAGACTTCTGTAAGGGAAAAGATTTTTGGTATATGGGTATAAGGTTTGAAGAAATATTTGAACCTAAGCCCATCAAGTAAGATCCTAAGCCCATTGGCTTTTTTATAGTCTTTGAAACTAACAAGGATATCTAAAGAGCCTAGAACTTTCATCCAAATTACACAATCTGGAAAGAATTATATTCTAATTGGGCTCTTTGATCTGAGTTTTATTGAGAAAGACTCACCATTTGTAGCTATAAAGTATGTCTTGTGTTTTTCCAATTCTTCTGGTGGAAGAACATCAGGATTCATGATTGTTTGAAATGAGCCAGTATCCATGAATGTTATGACAGAGATTGGCTTAGCATACTTAGATGGCAAGATGTGAATTTCCACATGAGCCATGAGATCATCATCATCAAGAGTGAGGACATCATTGTTGGCATGAAGATTACATTCCTACAAATAATAAATAGGAATAGCTTTATTGTTAGAATATAATGAATCTGTGGAATCTTATAAATAATCTTCTAATGATTCCCATTCAACTTCAAAGATTGTATCTCCATTTTGCTTGCTTTGTTCAGAGTACAAAGATTCAATATCTACCTCAGCTTTCTATAATGTTGTATAAGAAAATGAGTTTTTGGGCTTTGGCTGGTTTGTTTGGACAATTTTTTGCAATATGGGCTATTTTGCCACAAGTAAAACATCGATTTGAACCTCAGCATTTACCTCTATGATTTTTCTTCTTAAAGAATTTGAATTTCTAATATGGGTGCCTTTTGTAAGATTTTCCAAATCGATATTTTTTCTTGTGAAAACCCTTCGAAAAGGATTTTATCTTGCAGTCACATTTCTTATGACACTTAATCACAAGATGGGATATTTTGCAAATTTATTTTACAAGTTTGTTGTTAAGGAGAATTTTTGTAAATGAAGTCTACTGCTCACACATCTTCTCTAATGCAACCAGTGTAAACTAATGAATTTCTCCAAGAGTAACATTAGAGAAAGTTCTTCTGCTTTGATTAATCGGACGATTAATTTTTGGCTGTAATTCTGTATGCAAAGAGGAAATATAAACATATCGAAGGTTAGGATCATTAAAACCATTCAACATGTAATATTTCTGTAACATTCTCTTATAGTTCCTTTCAATATCTTTTTGCTTCATGGAACAACACTTCATATCAAAGTATTCTTAATGGATTCTCCGTTCATAGATGGAAAAGTCTCCAATGAAATTTTAATGGATAAGGCCCAAAGCACTAGCAACATTAGGAGTTTGAAGAAAATTGATTTTCCTGTATTCTCCAGGACTTTGATACCATTCTTTAAGAGTTCATGTAAATCTGGAAACAGGCTCTTGAAGTATCATTAGAAATGAAGCTCTTAGTTTTGTCATCTGCACATCAATCCATGCTCCCATTTCATCTATAACATCATGCCATTTGTGAGGTGGAAGCTTATCAAAAGTAAACCAAGGTCTAGAACCTGTCGGAGTATAAGAAATATTCTCATGTTGGGGATGATAACCATAGGAAGAGTTATCCATATTATCCAAATCAAAATCATATTCGTCAACTTGAGGTTCATCCGAATTAGGAATTTGTCTATCTGCCATAGGAATTCTGTGATGTCTGCCATATGATCTTTATAGTTTAGAGTGTATTCTAAGTTTACAGAAGAAGTAGATTCAGAGCTTGAGCAATGTTGTGATGGAGCTTGCTCAAAAGAATATTGCATGGGTCGTTTTTCAGGGTTTTTTGGGTCGTCCTCTTTTTTTGCAGGTTCTTGGGACAGTTGATATAGGTGTCTTTGGTAAATTAACAAAGCTTTCATAAATTGGTTTAAATAGTTGGAAAGATTGGGTTGGAGATGGTGAGTGAAAGAATGGTAATGGAAATGATTTGGATCATTAAAGTTTGGAGGTGACTGAGATCTAAGTTTAGTTAAATCATTTCCCATTTTTGACAATTCAATCTTGAGGTGGTGAATCTCTGCTTCTTTCTGTTTAAACTTAGCACCAAATCTCTTCTTATCAATAAGTGAGTGATCCAACTATGTAATGTTTTTAGAATTCTTTTGATAAGACTTTTCAATAAAGGAGGTTGAAGAATTAACCTTTTTAAAAGTTGAAGCTTGAGAATTTGTCAAATGATCTAACTTTTTATTAATTTGATACACGTAGCGGTTCTTAATTCTAGCATTATCTGTATGCCAATTCAGAATTGCTTCAACTGGTTTTGGCTCTTCAAATTATCTAGTTGGAGTAACAACCTAAGGAATAACATAAGGAGTAGAAGTAACTCCGATTTATGGGTTTGTGGTTCTTGAAAGAGGTGGAAATTCTATCATGTCTTGTGAATCAAACATCATGCATAGGAAAACTAGGGGGTAAGTTTCAATGGGTTTAGAAAAATGGGTACATGAAAGAGAGGTTGTTTGTTCTTTATGAATCTGGCGAAGAGCTTTTTAATAAATGGGTAAAGGTGTGAGACGAGGTTGTAAACTTTGCTCCATCTGGTTAAGTTCTTTCTCTTCTTTGTCAAGAACTCAATCATGGATTCCAATCCAAGGATGATCATGTTTTCTATCATTAGAGGCTTTATCATTTGGTCTGCATCTGATTCTCTCTGCTAGTCCCTAACACGACATCTAATATGACATCTTCACCTCAACAATTAGCTGCACAAACCCCTCCAAATCCACCACCTACTATCACCACCTCCACAATTTCTTCTAGCCATAATCCTTTTACTCAACCTATAACAGGATTAAATCTACCCAAGTCTAAATCTCCCCTTTCTATTCCACCTTCATGTCGATCCTCCATTACTTCTCGAATTGAGAGCTTAATTGAATTCTCTACAATTCCTGAAGATGCACAAGTTTATGCAACTTATATGGCTCTCCTTAATCCATATAGAGTTTACAGGAGGAATAACTCTTTGACTTCCTTTATTTATAACCTCATTTCTACAAGGAGACCTATAGCCAAAGAATATGTGTAAACCTCTAGGATGACCAGTGTCATTTAAAAGCAACATTAGAAGAGTAGTATGTCACAATCCATATTGATCAAAATCTTATAATCCATTGGAGAAGATAAGGCTATACTCATCTTCACCTTAGAGCTGTTAGAATCATTCTAACTCTTCATGGTAGGCATGGTCTTGATGCTTGTTCAAGAGTTAGTCTCTTAGAATCTATATTTGTAAAGTATGAAAAGGTTGTTTTGGGACTATTGTTAAAACACTCCATGCAGGAAGTATTGTACTTACTTTCTTTCCTAATTTTAGCTTTTCTCTTCAAGATCCTAACTTGTCAAATATTCTAAAGATTTAAGTCCAGATTACTGGTGATGAACAGATTCCAACCACTATTGCAACCACATTACACCATCTAGTTGTGTACAAACTATAGGATCATGCCATGGACTTAGCATCTCATGGTCAGACATCTGCTGAAGCTTTGTTAGTTATTTCTCATAATGACGATGATCCCACAATTGTCCAAATCCCTAAAAAAATTCCCAGAAAAGAATTAGCTCAGTTGATGCCTTCTAAATGGCTGCTAATTATGAAAATCTTCATCATACATCTCAACCTATTAAAACTCAACAAGTTCAAAGGTTTAAGAGAAGGCCAGCTGGTCTGGTAAGAACAATCTTTCAAACTCCAAGAAGATCATTTCATCAGGTCATAACTGTGAGCGGCGGACGACCTTTTAAGCGGAATGCGCGGTGAAGCGAATCGGGGAAAAAAAAGAAGTTAGAAATGTTTGGATTTTGAAAACGGGGTTTGATGATCTTATTTAGGAAAACTATTGATTCTTTTTGGAAACCCTTTTGTAGAATACCTTTTCCCATTTTATTACTTAAAGACCTTGAAACTTAAATTTCAAGATTAGTGACGAAGTCGCCACCCTAATCAGCTCATCTGGGAAATTCCGGTACAGCTCCCTACTGAGCGTAGACTGCTGTACCTATTCTAGAGATTTAGGGTTTGGGCAACTTACCTATTCAACCTCAAGCTTGTATTCAGTTATAAGTGCATATGACAATATTTTACTCACTTATTATCTTTCTCTACCCAATTTAATCCTTTATTAATAGCCCATGCTCATTCAGATGACAGGAATAAAGTACATAAAATTATAGTGTGGAAATATAAACCATACATCCAAAATAAAAATAAAGAGAAATAAAAGCTGCAAAACAAATGGTTAGCACAGTTATATCCCAAACACATATAGGACTCATACAAGACAGAATGGGTATTTTAGGAAGTGGGGACATGCATTTAGGGGATAACCGAGAAGTCTGAGCGACTAGCTCGGTTAGACCTGGAAAACAGTTTTTGGAAACGCCCTGTAGATTTTTGTGCTTGAAAACGGTTTTGGAAAATGGTTTGGCTCAATTACATGCAAATTTCTTCGGTTTAGTGGGTCAGTTATCCTGGAACTCGGGGTTCCGTTTGTGGGGGTTCCTAATTCCAACATTCATCTATGGTCTGAAAACAGTAAACATGCCAAAAACAGGTTTGATTCTGAAGACAGCATCACACGATGACATCCGTGCTGGTAGTCCTGTGATTCTGCCTTCTGCTCGTCACTACAGTCGTGCGATTGTAATTTACAGTGGTACGGCTATTATAGCCGTGCGACTGTAATGAATAGTGCCCGACAGTGGTTTTCTTATTTTCTAAAATCACTTGTTTTGACCAATTTTGATGATTTCCTGGGATTCTGGAAATCTGAGAATCCGTTATCACTGGACCAAGAATCCTTAATCGCACATCCGTATCATTGGAAATCCAAAAACCACAATTTTATATTGTACAGATATGAATTGACCGAATTGAATCATTTAAAACGGGAAAACCGGCTGTATTCGATCGAATTTGGGCTTTTTGGGCTTCTGCCCAGAAGGATACAGTCACAGTCGCACGACTTTGTTCCAGGCAGCTACAGTCGTACGACTATAACTATAGTCGTGCGACTATAATTACAGTCGTACGACTATAGTTGCGTAGACAGTTTTCCGAATAAATATTTTTAAACATAGAATCAATCACAAATCATTATGAAATGAGTTTGTAAGGCCTCTCAGAGTTTACCTCTTTTGCGTTCCAGTATGTTTGATGACCGGAGTCAGATGTGGACATCGAAATCCTCCTAGAATCTCCAAACAACTAGAAATTCTCAAACACACATCCTGAATTGACCCGAACGGACCCGAGAATGGTTTTGAATGAATGATATCAGATTGGGAATCCTCACACGATGTGTTTCTCCACTGTATTCTCTTTGTGTCTTGGTTTTCCGTGGATTTCCCTTAGTTTTCTCTCACTTTCTTTCTCTAAAACACTCCTTCTCTTACTAGAATGGTCTTTCCTTTTCCAAAATTGATTCTTCCCTATTCTATGTTTTTCTACCTCTTTTGTTATCTGTTATGTCGCCCTAATTCCCATAAATCATGCCAAAATCCGAGCCAAAATAGAATACTTTCCTATTTAGGAATCTGCTAAGTCAAAAACTAGAGTCGTACGACTCTAACTATAGTCGTACGACTGTAGAATTACAGTCATGCTATTGTAGTTGTTACAGTCGTACGATTGTAGACAGAGTCTGTACATGCACCTAAGCTTCCTAATCTCTCGATGGACTCTTCTCGGGGTTTCGGATCAAGGACTCTTCTGAATTTTGGGCCCTTTGAGAACATTCCAGGCATTATTCCACTCATTCTCAAATCCATATCACGTTCATCTTTTTAGCAGGTAACAAATGGTTTTCATCACGGAGGTTGGGAAAAAACCCGTGCTCACAATGACTCTCTCTCTTCAGTCTCAAAGCCCATTGAAAAAAAGATACCAATCCGTAGTTTTTATCCTGATGGCTTTGATATATATGTTGATAAAATTGATGGTCATTTTATATAGGATGTTCCTGGTAGTGGCATGTGTGATTCTGAATACACTTGCATCTTGATGAAAGTAGTGATAATGAAGGAGAACTTACTCACTTAGAAGAAGAAGTCTCATGCCAGATGCATACCAGATGACAAAGCCTATGATGATAAAAAAACCTAATCGTCCTTGGATTGAAATCCATGATTGGGTTCTTGAAAAAGAAAAGAAAGAACTTAAACAGATGGAGCAAAGTTTACAACCTCATCTCACACCTTTACCTATTTATCAAAAAGCTCTTCACCAAATTCAAAAAGGAAAACAACCTTTCTTTCATGCGCCCCTTTTTCTAAACCTTTTGAAACTACCCCCTTGGTTCCCCAAGCATGATGTTTGATTTCTAAGACATGACAAAATTCCCATCTCTTTCAAGAAACACAGACCCACAAACCAAAGTTACTTATACTCCTTATGTTATTCCATCAGTTGTTACTCCAATTGGATAATTTGACAAAACCAGTGAAAGTAGTTCTAAATTGGCATACAGATAATGCTAGAATTTAGAACCACTACTTGCATCAAATTGACAAAAAGTTAGATCATTTGACAAATTCTCAAGCTTTAACTTCTAAAAAGGTTAATTCTTCAACCTTCTTTATTCAAGAATCTTATCAGAAGACTTCTGATGCATAGTTGGATCACTCACTTAAATCTTTTACTGATAAGAAGAGATTTGGTGCTGACTTTAAACAGAAAGAAGCAAAGATTCAGCACCTCAAGATTGAATTGGTAAAAATGGAAAATGATTTAACTAAACTTAGATCTCAGCCACCTCCAAACCTTAATGATCCAAATCCTTTCCACTACCATCCTTTCACTCACCATAACCCTTACCCACCTCTAACCTAATCTTTCCAACCATTTAAACCCATTCATGAAAGCTTTGCTAATTTACCAAAACCATCTATATCGACTGTCCTAAGAACCCTACCTCCTTCGACACAACCTGTAGAAAAAGAGGACCACCCAAAAAACCTTGAAAAATAACCCATGCAATATTCTTTTGAGCAACCTGTTGGAGATTGTGCCCTAAGGCCAATATTGGATTATGTAATTTGACTTCTAAGATTAATCTAGTGTAGATTAATATTATCATTTATGTTTGTATGTTAGCATTTATGATAAATATCCATGAATAAATCGTGTTATTCTAAATATCCCTAGTCGATTGTTATTATGGGAATAATAACAAACTAAGACTAGTGTGAGTGATAATGGATATTCATAAGATGAATATAGTGTATACAGATACAGATTATACTCACGGGTAATATGTTAGAGAACATGTTACTGGAGACCCACTATGAGATCAAGTTCATGGTCATGTGTCACAACTGATCTTGATTATAGTAGTGTCATTAGCTGATTCCTTTGACCTGAGGTCACCATTGATTCCAGGATGAATTCATGTTGTGCTTTGACGCAGTCAAACGCTGCTTGTAACAGAGTAGTTATAAAGGCTGTGGTTGGGTACAATATGACTCATGCTTAGGGATGTGAGTGACAGATATGGGATTTTGTCCCTCTCTAACAAGAGAGCGATATCACTGGGCCCCTCGATAAGTAAGACTGTTAAATGCATGGCCGTGCTCAAATAATTGATAAGAGTATCAATTGATTTGTCTGAACAGTTTACTTTGAGATCGAGAAAGCATATGATTAATTATATAAGATTGACAAGTGTACCATGTCTTATAATTAATCTTGATATCAAAGAGACAAAAGGGAATATGACATTCTATAAATAGGTATTGGATCATTCCAATCATATTAATTGGGTAGTCGTAATGGCTTGCTAGAGTCCGCTTGTGACCTATAAGGACATTATGGTAATTTCCTTATTGCCAATTAAATATGATCCTATGGGGTCACACACAAGAGCAAAATGAAGTTCATCTTATCGGGTATAAATTATTATTGGATAATAATTTATGAATGAGAAAGAGAATAAATATATATAGTGATATATATTTATATATATATGTATATGTGAATATTAATATGATTAATATTGTATAAAGTATGCTACATATTATAATTAAATTATATAGAGATATAATTAATTATAATATTGCATATACATATGTGTATTATGGAGAATTGATTTGATTTAATATTAATTGAGAATTAATGTTAAGTTGTGTGGGTTAATTTATAATTATGACTAATAAGTGTATTAGGTCATAATTATAATTAATTTTTAGGTTTTATATATAAGGATATAAAAACCTAAAAGAAGTAGTTTTTCCACACAAAACAAAACTGTTTTTTCGGCAGCCACCAAAGGAAGCATAGTGCCAGCCGAAATTCTCCATCTAAACACAAGGAAAAATCTGATTTTTCGGTGCCTCTCTCTCATTCGAAGAATCGTTCTTCAATCCCGGCGCTAGCACGCGGTGAATCAATTGCTCCGTGTGGATCAACTGTAGAGGGAAGCTATTTTGGTTCCTAATTGATTCAAAACCTACAAAGAATTAAGGTAATTCTTTAACCCTCTTTCCGATTCAATGCAATGTACATGGATCCCTGGCGGGGATTAATCCGTTTTATTTCCGCTGCGTATTTTGTTTTGTGCGATTAATCCCCAACAGTGGTATCAGAGCCACTTGTATTTTGATTGAATTGGATTTATGTTTTGATTGGATCAAAATTGCATGTTAGGGTTTGTATGATTTTGATTGGATCAAAATTGTTGTTAGGAGTTTGTATGTTTTATTTAGGGTTCTATGTTATTGTGAATAACAAAATAAAATTTGATTTTATTGATTAATCATTGTGAATGATTTTATGTTAATGATTTGGAATGTTTAAGGGGTTTTTGGAATCATGAATTTGATTCATGGGTTTTTATTGAAATTGTTTCAATTCAATTTAATTAATAAACAAAAAAAAAAAAAAAAAAAAATTCTACTGTTCGTATTCTGGGCATAATGCCCAGAATACTTTTTTGGCCGCAAATTGCAATTGCAATTTGCAATTGCAATTTGCAATTGCCGTGCTGCGTAAGCAGCATGCTGCTTACGCAGCATGGGCTGTGCGCAGTATGCGCAGCCCGTCGAGCCTGCTGTCCGACAGTTTTTAAACCCTTTTTCGTTTTAAGTGTGGAAAATTGTTTTCTGCATATTTACGAATTTTTCCAAATTAATTAATTCTAAATACAATGTGATTGTATTTTACCACTTTGAACCCTAAATATTTTAGATATAAAATTATTGTTGATAATTTTATGCATGGTGTTATGGTATGGTTTTGGACCCCGTGGATGTTTTATTTTATTTATTATGGTTTTATATAAATACGACCTGCGAGTCGTTTGTATTTATGTAAATTTTAATTTTAATTTTACTAGATAAATTGTATAGGATGCAATTTATGATATGTAAAATTTATTTTACTAGAAAAATTGTATAGGATACAATTTTTGTAAAATATGTAAATCCAAGAGCTGGTGCCAAGGAACAAAGACGTGAAGACGGATCCAAGGGGTGCGGCTGTGCTGTGACCATACGATGGTTACAACCACCTAGGATATGACCTGTTGATTTTCATATTGGCCTATGAAAATCAATGTAGATAAAACCATACCATAACACGGTTTTGAGTCTTATGCATGTTGTATTTATTTTATGCCATAAGATGCCATGTTAATAAATATTGATGCATGTTAGAAATTATTTTGCATGTGATGCAAAATGTTAATATATATATGTAAATGCATGTTTTGTTTCTTTTAGATGCCATGTGATGCCATGCTAGATTGCATGCTTAACATATGTATGACATAGGATGCCATGCTAATTAGTATTAACAAGAGTATGTTTAATATTAATGCCATGAATTGTATATGATACAATTAAAATCACAGGATTTAACAAACCCTAAATAAACTTATGAAGTTTATATTTGCCACCCAATTACGTATAACACTAGTCAAGTACTATGTTCGCATCATGGTAGCCACGCCAAAGCGGGTACGCATGTTGTGACCTTAGCGAAGCGATAATATGAGAAATGGTGATTCTCATTGTGTTGTAATTGGTTTAACAAAGGGTTAATCAAAACGGTGTTTGAGCCCGAGGCAAAGATGAGATGAGTAACATACAATTAAATATGATATATGATATCATGCATCTCATAAATTAGAAGAGTTGCATAATGATGCAATTGGCAAAGAAGTGCACATCCAAAATATGTTTAAATGGTTTAAAGCATGATTTTGAGTCTTTGCCTACCGAAATTATATTTAATCATAGGGACATGCCAAAGCAGTGCTATGGTTAAGTATGGATTTTGGATCTTCACCCACTTAAATATTTTAAAGGGTTTTATAATTTAAGTGGGAGCATTTAAATAAAAAATCTTTACACGCTTTATTATAGTTATGATTGCTATTACCATGATCTCGATTGTTATTGAACTTTGAGAATTGTTCTCAAATCAAAAGGAATCATATGTTCTCAATAATCCTTTTGCCCAATGAACCACTAGCAATTGTAACATGAGTATAAAAGATGCTTACTTGAAGCATCGAAGGGACTCTGTTTAAAATTTATTATCTTACACTTGCTACCAATTCTTCCGCACGTGGAAGTTTTACTTGAGGTATATGATACATCACAAATGGAAATGTTCCATCAGTTAGTGAGCAAGAAAAGATAAGTGTTTGAGGCAACAATTTCTCATTGGCATCCAAAAGGCATTAAGATGTGATCTTGAATTCATTATTTGATAGTCATTGGTGATGAACTATCATTTGAATGACATGGAGAAAATTGTGAATTAGTTGCATAAGATGCAAAAGAATGTTAAGTTATCCATAAAGGATAAGCCCGCCTTGAATTGTGTGCTTATGGTTCAAAAGGAAAAGGATAATAGTAGGGTCGAAAAGTATAAATACCGAAAGGGTTTCGGTGAAAGTATTTTAAAGGCCAAAGCTGTTGGCATAGAGAGATCTCCAAAAGAAGGATGTTGCCATTTCTAGATTGAATCGTTCATTAGAATGGAAATAGCAAACTTTGTTTGGAGAACTATGAGAAGATGAAAGGCAGTAAGACTGCTACCTTAAGTATTTATTAACTATTCTACTTTTGTTTCTATATCAAAGGTATTAGATACCAGTTGTGGATCTCATGTTAGTAGAATATGATGAATCGCAACTTGAATAGAAACCTTATGAAGGTGAAAGGTAGAATGCGAATAGACAAGAGAAGCAAAGGTTGCTACTCGAAGGTTCTGAACTTTTACATGAAAGTTGTGAACTTCAAGTTAAAAGTTACGAACCTCTTTTCATAAAAGTTATGAACTTTTATATGAAAGTTATGAACTTTGGTTAAAGGTTATGAACTTTTACATGTGAGTTACGAACTCTTGTTGTCTATTGAGCTTGTTGGCTTGAGTAAACAAATGTTGTTTATTTTATAATTGTGAATTATAAACTTTATAAAGACATGATTATGAAATGTAGATTTACATAATTGTCTTTATATGTGGAGCCCATCTGTAACATAAATACTGTAAGGATCGAATCAAATAGTTTGATCCAACCCATTTTGGCAGTGTCGTCTTGGAGACATAAGCAAAGTTGCATTTCGAAACTCCATGAGAATGGACTTTTGGATTCATGAGATTATGAATCATCTTGAATCATGCGAATGTTGCTTATTGTAAAAGATGACAAAAGTGTTTCTTTGCTAAAAGTAGTTAAAGAATAATCGATTTATTAAGCATTATACATGTGGATGTACATGAATTATAAATCAACTGCTAAAGGAGGTTCTAATACTTCATTACTTTTATGGAACTTTTCACTAGATAAGAGTATCTAATGAAACACGAGTTTGGAACTTTTGAAGTGTTCAAAAGCTTGTAAAAGGAGTATGAAGTATCTTGACAAGATAGTAAAGTCACTTAGATATGATCCAAGTGGTGAACATTTGAGTCAAGATGTTGACAATCATCTTAGAGATTGTGGGACTGTCTCACAATTGACTTCTCCAAGTACGCCACAAAGTATGTTGTGTCGAAAAGGGAGTAGTCGAACTCTATACAGATATAGTTCAATCTATGATGAAGTCAAGTTGATCATCGTTTTCTCAAAAATATGCCATTAAAGCAGCTGTGTATATTGTTCCGTCTAAAACAATTCATGAATCAACATATGAGATATGGTTGGGTAAGAGACCCAAATTGTTTCATTGAATAAGTTTAGGGCTGTAAAGCTTATTTCGAATAAGTTGGCACCTAAATTTAAATATCGTATTGTGGATTACTCAAAAGGAAAGTAGGAGTTGTTACTCCTGTGTTTCTTTGGGATACAAAGTAATTGTAGCTAGAAATGGTTTCCCCTTGAAGAGGGAGTTAATTTCTAGTAGAGTTAGTGGGAGTAAGGTACACCTACAAAACTCGTAATTCACAAAAGTGACATTTAACGTTGAAGAGGAACGTGGAAATGGTTTCATGATCATTGTTGAAATTACACAAGTCCAATGAAAGTCTAGTGGAATACGACATGATTAGGAGAGATATGGATTTCTCAAAATCATGATGTAACTTTACTAGATGAAGTAAGTCTTCTTTTATGAAGAAGTAATGTTAGATTTTGAATCTAATATGTGACTTGATGCTACAAAGGTTGAAGATAAGTCCATGTCTGACAATCAAAGTATAGACTTTGATAAGTCTTTTAGAAGATGCATATGCAATGGTTGCAAGTGAGTTTTCAAATTGAAAACCGATATGGATGGTGATCTTCAAACTTATAAAGCACGACTAGTGACTATAAGGATACGAACAAATTCATAGTAAGACTATGATGAAATCCTCTTTAGTCATTAATCATGATCAAGTCATATTGAGTTCTTGTTGCCATATCCCCATAATATGATTATAAAATATGGCAAATGGATATCAAAATCTATTTTTTACGTGAAAACATGATTGAGGATGTGTACGTGACACAACCCAAAGTTTTGAGCATCCAAAGAATTCAAATAGCGCATGCAAGTTTTCAAAGATTCTCATAAGGATCGAAACATGCATCAAATAGTTGGAATCATAGTTTTGATAAAGAAATCAAATGGTTTGATTTTATCAAAAGGATGATGAATCTTGTGTTTCAAAAGGATCAGTGGGAGCATATCGGTATTCCTAATGCTATATGTGGATGACATATGGCTTGTTGGAAATAACATTCTTACCTTGCAAAAAGTAAAATCTTGGCTAAGAAAGTAATTTCAGTTAATGTTATAAGCATGACTGCCTGTATTCTTGAAATTGGAATCTATACAGATAGATCTAAAAGAATGTTTTGGCTTAAGTCAAAGCATTGAAAGCGTTCAATATAAAAGACTTAATAGAAGCTTGCTTATGTTAACTGTGTAAATAGTTGCACATATACAACTGATTGCAATTAGTTGCAATATATCAGTCGAGATCTAGTATTCTCTTAAAAAGAGAAGTTATGATTTTGAAAGGTTCAAAATAAAAACGTTATAGCTAAATATCTATAATAGCAGCCAAAGTATACAGTTACATGTGATGTAAAGAAATTTTGGACGAAGAAGTTCATCAAAATTTTATGTTTTGTTCTAAGCATTGCTTATCCTGTGAGACTATTGTAGGGACAATAGTTCAATGCGTAAGAACCTTGTATGACACAAGCATATACTTAGGCGTTTTTCACTAATTTAGAGAGGCTGTCTCTAAAGAGAGAGTGAATATGTGTAAAGTAGCAACGGAAGCGAAAATTAATAATTCATTGACAAAGACTCCTGCACGAGTGAATACATGAAAGTCATGTAGGTCAATGGGTATAAGATACATGTATAATTGGCCATAGTGCAAGTGGGAGATTGTTGGAGATTGTGCCCTAAGGCCAATATTGGATTATGTAATTTGACTTCTAAGATTAATCTAGTGTAGATTAATATTATCATTTATGTTTGTATGTTAGCATTTATGATAAATATCCATGAATAAATCGTGTTATTCTAAATATCCCTAGTCGATTGTTATTATGGGAATAATAACAAACTAAGACTAGTGTGAGTGATAATGGATATTCATAAGATGAATATAGTGTATACAGATACAGATTATACTCACGGGGTAATATGTTAGAGAACATGTTACTGGAGACCCACTATGAGATCAAGTTCATGGTCATGTGTCACAACTGATCTTGATTATAGTAGTGTCATTAGCTGATTCCTTTGACCTGAGGTCACCATTGATTCCAGGATGAATTCATGTTGTGCTTTGACGCAGTCAAACGCTGCTTGTAACAGAGTAGTTATAAAGGCTGTGGTTGGGTACAATATGACTCATGCTTAGGGATGTGAGTGACAGATATGGGATTTTGTCCCTCTCTAACAAGAGAGCGATATCACTGGGCCCCTCGATAAGTAAGACTGTTAAATGCATGGCCGTGCTCAAATAATTGATAAGAGTATCAATTGATTTGTCTGAACAGTTTACTTTGAGATCGAGAAAGCATATGATTAATTATATAAGATTGACAAGTGTACCATGTCTTATAATTAATCTTGATATCAAAGAGACAAAAGGGAATATGACATTCTATAAATAGGTATTGGATCATTCCAATCATATTAATTGGGTAGTCGTAATGGCTTGCTAGAGTCCGCTTGTGACCTATAAGGACATTATGGTAATTTCCTTATTGCCAATTAAATATGATCCTATGGGGTCACACACAAGAGCAAAATGAAGTTCATCTTATCGGGTATAAATTATTATTGGATAATAATTTATGAATGAGAAAGAGAATAAATATATATAGTGATATATATTTATATATATATGTATATGTGAATATTAATATGATTAATATTGTATAAAGTATGCTACATATTATAATTAAATTATATAGAGATATAATTAATTATAATATTGCATATACATATGTGTATTATGGAGAATTGATTTGATTTAATATTAATTGAGAATTAATGTTAAGTTGTGTGGGTTAATTTATAATTATGACTAATAAGTGTATTAGGTCATAATTATAATTAATTTTTAGGTTTTATATATAAGGATATAAAAACCTAAAAGAAGTAGTTTTTCCACACAAAACAAAACTGTTTTTTCGGCAGCCACCAAAGGAAGCATAGTGCCAGCCGAAATTCTCCATCTAAACACAAGGAAAAATCTGATTTTTCGGTGCCTCTCTCTCATTCGAAGAATCGTTCTTCAATCCCGGCGCTAGCACGCGGTGAATCAATTGCTCCGTGTGGATCAACTGTAGAGGGAAGCTATTTTGGTTCCTAATTGATTCAAAACCTACAAAGAATTAAGGTAATTCTTTAACCCTCTTTCCGATTCAATGCAATGTACATGGATCCCTGGCGGGGATTAATCCGTTTTATTTCCGCTGCGTATTTTGTTTTGTGCGATTAATCCCCAACACAACCTCCATCACAACATTGCTTAAGCTCTGAATCTACTTCTTTTGTAAATTCAAAATACACTCTAAACTATGAAGATCAGATGGCAGACATCATATAATTCTTAATGGCAGATAGACAAACTCCTAATCCAAAAGAACCTCGAGTTGACGAATATGATTCTAATTTGGATAATATGGATAACTCTTCCCATGGTTATCAACCCCAACATTAAAATACTTCTTATACTCTAATAGGTTCTGGACCTTGGTTTACCTTTGATAAACTCCCACCTCATAAATGGCCTGATGTTATAGATGAAATGGGATGAATTGATGTGCAGATGACAAAACCATGAGCTTCTTTTCCAATGATACTTCAAGAGCTTGTTTCTAGATTTACAGAAACTCTTAAAGAATGGTATCAAAGTCTGGGAGAATGCAAGCAAATCAGTTTTCTTCAAACTCCTAATGCTACTAGTGTTTTGGGCAATATCCATCAGAATTTCATTAGAGAGTTTTTGCATATGTGAACGGAGAATCCATCAAGAATAGTTTGATATGAAGTGTTGTTCCATGAAGCAGAAGGATATTGAAAGGCATTATAAGAGAATGTCACACAGATATTACAAGTGGAATGGTTTTAATGATTCTAAGATTTGATATGTTTATATTTTCTCTTTGCCTACAAAATTACAGCCAAAAATTAATCGTCTGATTAATCAAACCAGAGGAACTTTCTCTAACATTACTCTTAGAGAAATTCAGCAGTTTACACTGGCTGCATTGGAGAAGATGTGTGAGCAGCAGACTTTATTTTTAGAAATTCTCCACAACAACAAACTTACAAAATAAATTTGCAAAAAATCCCATCTTGAGAGTAAGTGTTATAGAAATGTGATTGCAAGATAAAATCCTTTTCAAAAGGTTTTCATAAGAAAAAATTTTGGTTCGAAAAATCTTATAAAAGGCGCCCATATTAGAAATTCAAATTCTTTAAGAAGAAGAATCAGAGAGGCATACGCAAATGTTTAAACAGGTGTTTTGCTTGTGGCAAAATAGGCCATATTACAAAAATTTGTCCCTACAAACTAGCCAAAGCCCAAAAAGTTAGGGTTGTAGAAGCTGACAGAAATATTGAATCTTTGTACTTTGAACAAAGTAAGCAAAATGGAGATACAATCATTGAAGTTGAATGGAAATCATTAAAGATTACTCATCAAATTCCATAAATTCATCAGATTCCAACAATGAAACTGACGGTCCTAAGTAGGCTAGCTACAGTACTAGAGGAGGGTGAATAATATTGTATACAGAATAAAAAATTTCATAAACTCTTTTAAATATTCTTTTTGGAGAAAATCAATTTTCTTTTGCTAAACACAAGTTTTACAAAAATGTGAAATTAATAAAATAGTAAAACTTGTGAATATAAATTTGCTTGACTAAAAATAAAAATGTCTTCAAATTATAGAGCTATTAATTTAAATTGCAAGAATTTAAATAGCAATAAATATAAAGAGAGTATGGATAGAGAATAAAGACACCGAAGTTTGTCCTGGTTTAACTCAACCGGTCTACATCTAGTTCCCAAGCCAACCGCTTGAGATTTTCCACTAATGTTTCTTTTACGGGCAGGAAACAAGCCTATGTTACTTTTTACGAGTTCTAGTAACAAACTCAATACTTTTACAAGCTCAGCATCAAACCTCTACCGTTACTTTTCTGAGCTCAAGTAACAAACTCTTTCAGTGCTTTTCAAAGATCAAGCACCAAACTTATCCGGGTATTTTTCAAAGCTCAAATACCAAACTTATCCTGGTATTTTTCAAAGATTAAATACCAAACTTATTACAAACTTTGTTGATCATACTATCAACAAAGTAAACTCCCTCACACAAATCCCTTGTATGAAATACAAAACCCGAATTGTAGAATATTTGAACGAACAACAATGAAGCTTTTCTCTCTTTGATTGCTAGAGGATTTTGTTGGGAAGACTTAAACAATTTGCTCTTAAAGTAAGGAAATTATGACAGTTGCTTTCTAGCTCATAAGTGAATTGTTGGCAATTATATTAAGCTCTTGAACAAGATACAACCGTTGCTTTGTAGCTTTTGAAGGTACACTAGCCGTTGGAGCTTATAAAGAAGAAAGTGGCAGTTGGTTGAAGCTTGTCAACAAGAATATAGTTGTTGCTTTGAGATCACAATCCATTGCTTATGATGCGTAATAAATACACACACTATAGAAGCAAGTGCACTTCGTCGCTCAAGTAATATAGAGTAAGAAAGATGTCGATCCTGCAAGGACTAAATATGGTAATCCTAAACACAGTCGAATTTCTATTAAACTAGGTGGAGATTAAAACATCTTTGATTTTTTGTTATAAAATAAATCTACTGCTAATAATAATTTAACTAAAATAATTGAAGCTATGTATAAAATAAGATTAATGAAAGAAATATAATGGGAAGCCTAACTAAGGCATCCGGTTTCACTTAACACTAATCCTAGTAATACTTTAAGTTATGCAACTAACTCGATTAGATTCCAAGATGGCAATTTCCAATAATAATTAACACCGATTAGGTCAGTTCCAAGCGATCAAGTAAGAAAGCTTTAAGTCTAAGCAATCCTAGCACTTACTAGTGAGCCACAAGAGCAGTGGTCATGCAAATGTTGTATTGTATGATTATGTTAATTTAGTCCTTTGGTCAATTATAAATTAACTATGAACATTGAAATTGATGGTCATGCATTCAAGGCATTAAGCATACACAACACAATCTTTGAAAAAATAATATGGATTAAATTACATTAAACTATAAAATAATTACACGGAAAAATTGCTAAGATTCACCATAGCCTTAGCTATGGTGGAATTAGTTAATAACTATACTAATTACACACAAGAAAATCAAGAAAAGCATAATAAAGAGAAGGTATAGAGAAAACTAGAGTAAAGATGGATGATGGAGAGATGTACGAATTGATAAGATGGAACGACTGAAGTGATCCTCAAACCCTATCTCCCTATTCATGTTCTCCAAGACATTCTTCCATGAGAGAAAATTAGCAAAAAGACTAAAAAAAACAACTAACTACCCACTAATGCTGAAATTCCCTTTTTTAAAACCTAAGACTAAAAGGAAAAAAGAATAATAATAATAATAAATATAACTCTCTTTTGAGGAAACAACTTCCAACACTCCCATTAGGATTAGGAGTCCACAAACAAGGAAAAATATCCCAGCCAAAAGCTTTGACTTCTGTTCCATAAGTCAAACCCGCAGCCCCTCTTAGGCCCACTACAAATGCTAGCCCAAATCACTATTTTAGCCCCAAAACTCCAAAAGCAGCACCTCCTAAGGCATGGTCATGCCTTAGGACTGCTCTTGGACTACTTCAAGGTAAATCCTCTTCTTTTTTTTACTTTTAGCTCCATTTTCCTCTTTAAGGTCCTAACAAAGAAAACAGCACAAAGGAAGTAAACTACGCCTTAAATGAATAAAAACAACTTGATTAAAGAGCATAAACAAAGGTAAAATAAGCATAAAAAATACACTTATCAACTTGCCCATACTTAAATTGTGCTTGTCCTCAAGCAAACAGAATATCTCTAACTCCAGAAAACAAATAAAGAACACTAAGGATCAAATAAACAATTCCAATTTTAAAGATTCAAAACTCACAAACCATAACCTTACTTTCATCCACAAATCAAGCATACTCCATCAATAAGGATGTCACAAAAAATTTGGCATTTAACTCCAATCTTATGCATTCAAAGCAACCCAATTAACCACTAGAATATGATTTGCATAACTAAAATAGTAAACCCCTAAATCACTCCCCAATCAATCACATAAATAAAGATCAATAGGACTTTAGATTTCACATACTTTTCTTGGGGTGCACCACGATACATTGATCGATTCCATTTAATTAACTTTATAACTTTCAACCTTACTCAAGATGTTACTTAGTCTTTCCGAACGAATAACAAAGATGGAGCAAACACAATGCACCCGACTTACTCAACTAAGCACAATCATCAAGTGGCTACTAGCACTATTCATAACTTCACTTTGAAAGCGAAGCCAGCAAAATAAATTTTCAATTTAATTTTTGACTTTTCATCAATTTCCATTAAGCACAAACAAGTAATTCTTATTGTGAGCACGGGTTTTTTCCCGGTCTCGATGATGAGAATTCCCTAATTACCTGTGGACTGGACTAGCGTGAATGAGACTTAAAAGCGACCGGAATGCCACATGGGGAATCTCAAATGTCTCAAAAGACAAACTATCCACGATCCGAAACCCCCAGAAGGGTCTCCCGAGAGGTCTCTAGGGTATAAGGTGCATGTCTGTTGTTTCGCCTTTTGCTCTACCCTTCGCTAGAACTGGGCAGCTCTGGTTTCTTGAACCAGAGCCGGCCGGCTCTAGTGGGCAGGACAGGTTGCCTTGCAAAGTTAGGCAACCTGTCTTGCAGAGAGGAGGTATGGGTGGGAGCAGATTTTCAGAGGCTGATTGATGGAACAAGAGAGGGACAGAAAGGCAGATAAAAAGATAGGAAAAGAAAGAGAGAGAGGAGGACTTTTGGGGACTTTCGGTTCTCAAGGAAAACAGAGAAAAAGAGAAAGAGAAAGCCGCAAGAGAGAAAGAAAGAAGAAGAAGAAGAGAGACCGAGAAAAAGAGCCAAAACTAATCCTATAAACACTCTCATCTGACCCTAAATCAATCCTCAATCATTAACAACATCACCAGCATCCTCTACTCTTTGAGTTGGGGTAATTTTGGCTTGGTTTTGGATCGTTTTGGGTCGTCGGAGGATTCAGCCAGTTGAGCTCTAGTGGAAATTCCAAAGCTTTCAATCCGTTTATTGATGCTCCAAGCTTCAAAGCAACAATCCAGGTAAACTCTGAGAAACCCTAAAACTTGTCTGTATTTGATTTTCTATGCGTTTTTGTCTTTTTTGCAGAAATCCAGAAACTAGTCTGCCCACCATAGCTGTACGACTGTGTTCCTTAGGAAGACAATTGGCTGGCTATGTTTCTGATGAACAGAGCCAGCCAACTTTAACCCAGAGCCGGCCGACCCTGTTCTTCAGGGACAGATCCCCGATCTGTCCCAAACGGCCGAAACAACCCATTTTTCATTTTGATTTTTCTGTTGGGGTCACTTTCGGCCCAGAATCATCTGTATGTCTTTGTATTTTGATTTTCTAATTATTATACGTATAGATAATCAGGGTTTTCAGTCTTTCCCGTGGTTTATTTTATGAGTTTCGGGGTAGTTTCATCCGATTCGGATCCATTGTCTAGCATTTGTGGACCCCCGAATCCTACGAAATTCTCGGAAAATATTGGAAATAACTAAAATAATATTTTCACAAATGTTTTTGGTGTGTTTATTGCATTTTGGACCCTAGATGAAATATGTATTTAGGAACCCACACGAACGGAACCCCGAGTTCCGGGATAACCGACCCACAAAAATGGGAATATAGGAAACTTAAAAGTGAATTTGGACCTATCTGAATTCTCTCTTGAAAGGTGAGCTTATGAGATAAATAAAATGATACGATGGTACCACTTCCGCCGAGGCATCTGCTGATTCAACTCATCAATCCTTGCAAGATGCTACCAATCCTGCCCAGAGCTTTAACTTAAAAGGCACACACGATGCCTAAACCATTCCAAACCAAAAATCATCCTTGAAACTCCAAATCCTACCAAAAAAACCTAGAAAGCTCTTCTTGAGGCACTCGAACCAAGAAAGCCGTCCTAGAGGCAAAATCAAACCAAAAAGCCCTTCTTGCGGCACCCGAACCAAGAAAGCCGTCCTAGAGGCAAAACCAAATCAAAAGCCCTCCTTGAGGCACCCAAACCGAAGAAAGCCCTCCACGAGGCAAAATCAAATCTCAAAAGCCCTCCTTGAGGCAACTACACCCAAAAGTCCTCTCGGAGGCAAAACTTGACCCTATATCCAAAGGGGGCACCCCAAGCCAAAACCCTAAAGCTAAAACTCCCCATTCGCTAAAAATCTCCAACCCTTAGAGTATTCAAATGGTTTTCATCACCTTCATCACCCACCATGTGTAAAATGCTGAAGCAATTTTGGTTGTAGTGCATACATTATCTTGTTCGTGTGACATTCATATGTACATGACATTACGCATACATTGTTCATCCAAAAGGCCTATCAAACACACATGACATGCATGAGTTTGAATGCAGCAGGAAAACCAACAGATGGCAATAGTTTAGGTAAAAAAAAAACACGACCATAACAATCTTCAGCGAGAGAATCTCCGACACAGAAAACCGAAAGGACGTGTTGGTGACAAGAAGAGAGTGACATACAGAGGCAGTGTCACTTTTGATTTTCCTATCGCATTCATTCTGATGTCATCATAACGATACTAAGCATGCTTGATTTTCTGCTTAGATGTTCATATTGCATGCATCGTGCCATTGCATATAAACACCCATCAGTAGGTCATTACATCCAAACCGCGGTGGCATCAACGAAATTGTCACCACAAATGGCAACTACCGGCTCAGTTGTACCATCCCCAACATAATTATATCTGGCAGAGTGGCCCCCAGTAGGATCATTCCCACAGATTCTCCAATGAATTCCTTAGGCTGATTCGTAGCAAGGCTCCCCACAGAGTCTCCAACAGATCCCCCAGCGAGATCAAACAGATCAGAATACTCCCCAACTGAGTTCTTAGCCAAAACAATCCTTACTGAGTTATTATCCTCAGTAGAGTCATCCGACAGACACAGTCCCCACAGGAAATCGTCAGGAGTCACAAGTTCACTCCCCAACATAGTGCAGATACCAAACATATTATCAGAAGCATCATGACGCATGCATACACATGAGTCATGCACGTATTCATGCATACATGCATCAAACCACCTCATCCATGTTTGTCTTTGATTGGAGGGGTCATTTCGAGACGAGATCAATCCTAATCCAGGGGCACCCTCAGAGTCACGACATACAACTCGGAGCCCAACGACTCCAAAACCTCAGGTATGAAAAATTTCTATAATTATCAGAACTTTTTGTTCACGCCAATATAATCCCGAGAAAGGTATTTCTTGCCTTTAACAGATTCTGGGGGCAAAACAATCTTATATCAATCTTCACGGGAACTCCACCACATGGAGAATCAACTTATTACTCGGTGCTCCACCACACGGAGAAGAAAACCACATCCATTTCAATCCTGTCGTCGCATGGGCAGGAAAGAAATGTCTATTAAGGAGTTTCTTACCTTTAACAGGGATCTAGGGGCAAGACAACAACCAAACTTGTTGTGAGCGGACGACGCGTTTTCGGCGGGACACGAGACTCCCTTTCGGAAGGGGCGCCTCGATCTCGGGCGGACCCCTCCCTCGCGTGGGGTTTTTATAAATAGAATTAATACATAAAAGAACTGAGACCTAAGTCTCGATGAATATTGTAGAGTCGCCACCCGGCTCAGCTCAACCGGGAAATTTATAAGGTAGCTGAACTGGACGAACGGTCGCTACACTATCCGGAGATTCGGGTCCGGAAAAGTCCTTTATTTCATGTCTAATTAAAGTAAATATTGCCAATGTTCTCAAATGGTATTTCAAAATCTAAAGTCAATTTTATTGAATATAAAAGGCATACAGCGTGCATACAAATATTTAATACAAAAATAAAGAAAAGAAATAAATATTCATTGGCCTACAACCAAATCGAAAGGAAAAAATAAAAACTCTCGTCTCACTTGTACAATCGCCTAGAATACACGAGAATCTAAAAATAATTACAACTGCCCAAATACACGATTAATTCTATTAAAATACAAATAAAAATAAAAATGTACATAAATAAAAGTTGCAAAACAAAGGTTAGCGCAATTTGTACGGCACGCCACAAGTTGGACTCAAGCATGACAGAACGGGAAATCAAGAATTGGGGGCATGCATTTAGGGGATAACCAGGTTGGCTCGGCTAGCCGGCCTGGTTAGACCTAGAAAACATTTTGAAACATCCCTGTATTTTGGTTTTGTGAGAAATTCATTTTTGAAAACATATTTTTCCGGTTTACATGCATTTTTGTATTTAAGGTGGGTCGGTTTTCGGGAGAATAGGGTCTCCGTCGTTGAATTGTTCTAAATGCAATTTGACTGAAAATTGAATCTAAGGTCGTGAATGCACACAACAAAATTTATTTTGATGATTTTCAGGATTTTTCTGAATTTTTATGGATTTTTAGAAATTTTTGGGGATAAAAACTGAAATTCTAATTCTGGAACAAGGGTTAAAGTCGTGTGACTGTAACTACAGTCGTACGACTGAAGTTTACAGTCATACGACTGTAAACGGTTCAGGATCAGAATCTCCCCAAAATTTATTTTGAGTTAAAATAGAAGAAACACAATCTGGAAATTAAGAACATTCGCACGACTGTATTTACAGTCATGCGACTGTTCACAAATCCAAGAACAGTCGTGCGACTGTTCTTAATTTCCAGAAGCCGAAGCGCGAAAACACAGCAGAAAATGCACAAAAATTCACTTCATACACCTAGAAAGCAAGAAAAAACGAAAGGAAAAGGAGTGTCTACCTTTTTAGAAGCTAATCCAAGTCGATTTGACCCCTAGCGTCGCTCTAATCCAAACAAATTCATACTTTTTCTTTGAAATCGAAGTTGAAGGCTTTATGTCCAAAAATCCAAAATGTTAGGGATTCTGATGATTTAAGTCCGGAATTTTGATTTGATTGTGAAGTTAATTGATTAGCCTAAGGATTTCTATCAAGTTTTAGCTTTAATCCTAACAAATTCGAAAGAAATAGAAGAGAAAAAGAGGATTCTTGAGCAAACTTCCCCTTTTTCTTATCTCTTTCCTCCTCTTCTCTCTCTAATTTTCCACCAGAAATCAAGTTGTCCCTTCTCTCCCTTCCTTTCCTTCTTTTTATCCTGCTTTCCCTGGTTGCTTCCTGTCCATCCCGGTGTATTAATTGCGCCACCCTCTCTCCTCCATTTTCTGCTGCAGAGGTATGGGCTCCTGTAAATTTTCTGATATTACAGTCGTACAACTGTAAGGATAGTCGTACGACCATAAACTCTCTTTTTTTTTTAACTATAGAAAATTCCAACGCTTACAGCTGCCCCTCGCATGATCAAATTCGACACCTAGCTCCAGGTTTACAAACCTGAGATGATGAATTTGAGAGTGCGAATCAAAGCACCGCGAACACTGGAATGAACCTTCTGATGAGATAGGCCGATACCGGGTCGAGGTTACCCGAGGCGATGCTAAGGAGGAAATAAGCCGATACCAGGTCTAGGTTACCCGGGACAAAATTGATGAAGAGATTGGCCAATACCGGATCGAGGTTACCCGAGGCAAGAAAAGATGGAATGCGGTTAAGCCGATATCGGGGTCTATGTTACCTGAGGCAAAGGAAGATGGATTACGGATTGGCCGATATTGGGTCTAAGTTACCCGAGGCAAAGGAATGGGTGAAATTATGGATTGGCCGATATCGGGTCTATGTTACCCGAGGCAAAGGAAGATGAAATTGTGGTTAAACCGATATCGGGTCTATGTTACCCGAGGCAAGCTTTACTAGGGAAATAGATGAAGCTGATCTGGGCCGATACTGAGTTCACATTACTCGAGGCGGATCTATTGGGGAAATGGATGATGAAGCCGATCTAGGCCGATACCGAGTTTACCTTACTCGAGACGGATTTGCTGAGGAATTGAAGTTGGAGATGATGAATTCCTGCACTTCAAATAGCAAGTCTTCATTCCTTGATCGAGAGATTTTTAAACAAAAATTTTTGCCCCTTCGATCAAGAATGAAGACTAGCTGGGGATGAGTGATCGATGTATGTAATGTATCAATGCATGATGGTGCATGTGTACGTGTATGCATTTTCCATCATTTGACGTTTCCACCTTCCGTTGGAGAAAGATATGTCATGCCACTGGTTGATTTTGCTTTCTTCAGGGCTTTGCTTGGTGATTTTCGAAGGAATAAGGTGACTATTAGGGATGTGTGATATTGCTGGGGAGATAATCATAGTGCTCCTTAGAGAGATTCTGCTGGGGAAGAGTGTGGTAACTCGATTGGGGAAATAATTATGGTGTTCTTTATATAGATTCTACTGGGGAATTACGTGATGACTCTATGGAGAGTCGATGTGATGATTTCTGTGGGGAATGTTGGGGACATTCTGCTTTTCCTGCTTTGTGGGGAAATTATGAGTTTGTAAGTGCTCTAATTTTTGCCTGGGTTGCCCAATACGGGTTTTCAGCCCAGCGAGCTGCTCTGATTTTTGCCTAAGGCTCCTTTTTGGTTTTCGTCTTAGCGAGCTTTTCATATGCCCTAACTTTTGTCTAAACTACCCAATATGGGTTTTCAGCTTAGCGGGCCGCTCTAATTTTTGCCTGAGGTGCCTTTTCGGTTTTCACCTCAGCGAGCACCTTTTTTTTTTTAAGGATGATTGAGATGTCACCATGACCATTTTATTGCTCTTTTACAAAGATGAACTGGATCTTAGAGATCGACAAAAGATTTCAAATTGCATGTATTTAATTCATTTTCACTTGTTAAATAATGCGATGATTTCAATCAGTTGAATGCAAAGTGCTTTCTTTAAATGTATGTTTATGCAAGACAACTTTGTTTGTGCATTTGTCATAACCATGCAAATATATTTAAACAAACACTTCACTTTATTGATGAAGTCAAAATGAGTACATTTGAAACAAATTGGTTCCTAAATGATACATATTCCACACTGAGCCAAAATCCGTCATCAGTCGTCCTTTTCAGGTTTTCCAACTGATTATTTTCCCTCGTGTCTTAACTTTTGCCTAGACCGCTCTTTTTGAGTTTTCAGCCTAGCAGACCCTTTTTTTTTATACATGATAAAGCTTTAGCCTGTCCTGGTTGATAGTATTAGTGAACTCATTTTCGTCCATGTCCATGATGCTGACAGCGCCTTTTGATAGCACCTTCTTCACCACATAGGGCCCTTCCCAGTTGGGTCTGAACTTGCCCCTAACATCGACATTTGAAGGCCTTAGCTGCTTTAGAACCAAGTCACCTGTTTTCAACTGCCGCTTAGAGTACTTCACATTACGGTTATAGGCCCTGGCCATTCTACACTGGTACATCTGAAGGTGATCCAGTGCCTTTAGTCACCTTTCATCTAGTGCAGCCAACTGCTCGTACCTAGCTTAAACCCATTCAGTTTCTGGTAATTGAGCTTACAGGGCAACTCTGAGTGATTTGAGTTTTATTTCCGCTGGCAACACTGCTTCCATTCCATATACCAAGGCATAAGGAGTTTCTCCTGTCGGCGTTCTGACACTAGTTCTGTAACCCCAAAGAGCATAAGGCAGTTTATCGGCCCAATCTCTGTAAGTGATTACCATTTTTGATAAGATCTTCTTTATTGCCTTGTTAGCTGCTTCCACTGCACCATTGGCCTGTGGTCTGTATGGAGAGGACTTATGATGTTCAATACCATGTTCTATAAGTAGCTCAGCTGTTGCCCCTTGAAACTGTACTCCATTGTCAGTTACTATATGGTGAGGAATCCCATACCGAGTGAAGATGCTCTTCTGGATGAACTTGACCATTTGCTTGGCTATCACATTAGTGAAGGATTCTGCTTCGACCCATTTGGATAAATAATCAACTACTGCGACTATGAATCTGTGTCCATTAGATGCGGCTGGATGAATTTCACCAATCATATCTATCCCCCATGCTGAAAATGGCCAAGGAGATACTAAATTCTGTAGCTCAAGTGGAGGAAGATGACTGATATCTGCATATATCTGACATTCATGACATCTCTTCACCTTTCTTATACAATCTACTTGCATTGTCATCCAGAAATACCCTTGTCTCATGATCTTCCTGGCCATGTCAAGTCCATTCATATGTGGCCCACAGGATCCTACATGTACCTGCTGCATCACTTCTTCTGCTTCTTGCTCTGTTAGACACCTCAAAAGGACTCCATGTGCTGTTCTTTTGTATAACTTGTCCTTGAAGATTCTGAACTGACTAGCCATCTTTCTTAGTGTCAACTTATCAGCAGCACTGGCCTCTTCGGGATACCTACCCTCCTTAACATACTGGTAGATGTCAAAGAACCATGGCTTTTCTTCAGCTGACAATTCCATCACTTCGTGCACTTCAAAGCAAGGATGTCTGGAAGTGGTTATAACCAGTGGTTGAACTTGTGTTTCCTCTGGATTCTCCCACATGGAGGACAAAGTCGCTAATGCATTAGCCATCTTATTTTCATCCCTGGGGACATGTCTGAATTCACACTAGTCGAATAAACCCCTTCTGAACTGTAGCAGCTCCAAGTAAGGCCGTAAGGCTTCTTCTTTCAGCTCCCACTCACCCTGAGCATGCCTTATCACTAGAAGCGAATCACCGACAATTAAGACATCATTTGCCCCTAAGGTTAACAGAGCTTCCATTCCAAATAAGCATGCTTCATATTCTGCCCCATTATTGGTTACAGGAAAGATTAGCCTCTTGGATAAAGGAATAATCTCACCATCCGGTGTTGCTATAAATACCCCGATCCCAGCGCCTTTTCTATTCACTACCCCATCGAAGCACATTACCCACCTTTTCACTTCCACCATGGCTAGTTGCTCATTAGGGAATTCCAGATTCTCTGTGTAATCTGATTCTAGGGGTTGGTTTGCCAGAAACTCTGCCACGGCTGGCCCTTTAATGGTCTTCTTCGTGATGTACTCGATGTCGAATTCAGACAAAAGTAACAACCACCTGGACAGCTTCCCAACCAATGCTGGTGCTTCATAGAGATACTTCATTGGATCCACCTTAGCCATGGCTCATATCTTATAAGATTGGAAATAGTGGCGCAGCTTCTTGGTCAGCCAAATCATCACCACACATGTCTTTTCCACCAGTGTGTACTTGGTTTCATACTCCAGCAATTTCTTGCTAAGGTAGTAGATAGGATATTCCTTCTTGCCATCTTGCTCTTGCGCTAGCATTGCCCCTATAGAGGATTCTTCAACTGCCAAGTACAAAATCAGAGGTTTCCCTGGAACTGGTGGACTCAGTACTGGTGGCTTTACCAGGTAAGCCTTGATCTTTTTGAATGCCAGTTGACACTTGTCATCCCACACAACCGGCTGATCTTTTTTTAATAGCTTGAAGATTGTTTCACACGTGGAAGTCAACCGTGCTATGAAGCGGCTGACATACTGCAAGGAACCCAGAAATGACCAGACTTCTTTTTCCTTTTTTGGAGCTGGCATATTTTGGATGGCCTTGATTTTATCTGGATCCATTTCTATCCCCCTCTGGCTGACTACATGGCCCAACAGCTTCCCTGGTGTGACCCCGAATATACACTTTTTGGGGTTAAGTTACAAGTTGTACTCTCCAATGCGTGTTAGAAATCTATCTAGGATAACAGGATGTTCCTCCCGGGTTCTTGATTTAACAAGCATATCATCGACATACACTTCGACTTCTTTATGGATCATATCATGCAACAGAGTTATGACAGCCCTCTGATAAGTGGCGCCGGCATTCTTTAATCCAAAGGGCATTACTCTGTAACAGAAAGTACCCCACTCTGTGATGATGATGTTTTCACCTTGTCGATCACATCCATCAGAATCTGGTTATAGCCTGAAAAGCCATCCATGAAGGAGTACATTGCCGCTTTTGCTACGCTATCAACTAGGACGTCAATATGGGGTAATGGAAAGTTATCTTTTGGGCATGCTTTATTCAGGTCCCTGTAGTCGACACATACTCTGACCCTTCCATCCTTTTTAGGCACGGGGACAATGTTGGCTAACCATTCTGTATACTCCACCACTTCAAGAAACTTGGTATCTATCTACTTAGCCACTTCTTCTTTCACCAGCGTAGCCCATTCTGACCTTAGTCTTCTCAACTTCTGCTTTACCGGTCTGAATTTGGGGTCCGTTGGGATTTTTTGCATTGCTATTTCTGTGTCCACACTCGGCATGTCTTCATACGACCAGGCGAAAGCTTTAACATGTTTTTGGAGTATTTTTATTAATTCTTTCTCTTCCTCAGATTTAGCTCATGTGAAATGAGTACCATATTAGGGGTTTCATCTATACTTATATATTGATTTCATGCAATGCAGTGTCATGTATGCTAAATATGCTTGATGGTGATTTAAATGCATGCACAGAATTATCAGGATAAACATCACACAAGTAAGCAAACTGGGATTTCATTGCATTGAACTTATCATAAAGTACATCAGTTACATTGAAAATGGAAGAAATAGATACAGCAAAATCATTTTCATCCTTCACAGGCGGAGGACCTTGTTCTTCATCAGCTTCCCTCTCCCCTTTCAGAGCATCACCCAGGGCTGCAGCTTCCTCTGCTTCTTTTCTGGTTACTTGCATCTTAGCTCGTTCCATAATCTTGGCAATTTCAGCGACCAGAGAGTCTAAGTTCACTTTGGCCATTAATTCTTCGCCGAATCCCTCCTTGGATTTCCCAAAAGCTTTGCTTAATGCAGCAGTCAAAGCTCCCGAGATCACTTCTATAGCTTCAGCACAAGTCTTCTTTTCATCCTCTTCCTCGGCCACCTCTATGGCTTCTGCTACCACCTCAGATGATTCTCCTTGCAAAATCTCAGATTCAGCAGTTGCTTCTTCCACCATTACAGGGGCTACTGGCTCCTCCTGGCTTTTGTCAAAATCCACAACATCAGCAAAGATCTCGAAGCCAGGATACTCGACATTTCTGACCACTACCGGTTCAGCTTGACCCTTGTAAAGGTCTTCTCCCGCCTTTAGAAACGGTTTCATCATAACCTTTCCATTCTTGCCCTTTTTCAGATCCTTCCGCTTAGATGCCCCTTCTACGTAGCCAAGGCCATAATGCTTCAACTTTCCCGAGTCAATTTTAAATTCCGGAACCCCCTGCAAATTGATTTCGAGTCCCATTCCCGGGACAAAGTTCTGCTTACATAGATACCGGGATAGCCACTCCGGCATGTAATTCTCATAAAGGACCATAGGGGCATCTGTGGTCTCTTCCTCTTCGATTACAACGACTTGAAACCCACCAAAGGGAACTACTTCTTCATTTACTGCAGCTACCATCGACTGGGCATCCGCCTCAACAGTCACAATCCTACCATTCATAGAGAACTTGATCTTTTGATGCAATATGGAAGGGACACCTCCCAAAGGATGGAACCAGGGCCTTCCGAGCAACAGGGAAAATGTGACTGGGATATCAATCACTGTAAAAGCAACTGTGGACCTAACTAGCCCAACCTCTACTTCCGCCTCAAACGTCCCTATCACCGTTCTTTTAGAGTCATCATATGCTCGTACGACTACTAAGGATCTCTTTAACACTTCTTCACTCAGCCCCAGAAATGGCAACATCTTTAATGGACAAATATTCAGTGCTGACCCATCATCCACCATGACGCAAGGCATTACCTTATCTATCACATGGGCCCTGACATAAAGAGCCTTGTTGTGGGCCTTCCCTTCAGCAGGCAGGTCTTTCTCGGAGAAGACAATATCAGGACTCCCAACATGAACTTTGTCTAACAAACAGCACATAGCCTCTGGTGAAGCTATAGGGGAGACTTCAATCTCTAACAATTTCTTTACCAGAGCAGCCCTGTGCTCCTTGGAGGTCAGAAGCAAGTGCCACAAGCTAGCTTGGCAGGAGTTTTCTTTAGTTAGGAAATGACTAGGTTTTCTTTCTCAACTCCTTCTGGCACCGAAGTACCACCCGACCCATTCATCGGTGCTTTATCTTTCATCTGATCTGCCAGCTGATATACCCTTCCACTTCGGGTCACGTGCTGCACTTCTTGAATCTTCAGCTTTTCAACAGCTGTGAGTTTGACTGCTTCTCCTTTGTCAAATTCTTCATACTCATCTTCGGAGTCAAGATCATCCAGACTTATGGGCTTGATCTCCTTACATCCCTCCTTTTTCTCACATTCGGGTTCCACTTCGGGTTCCCCTACTGCCACTACCTGAATCGTAGGGCTCGCTTGCAGAACTTGGGCAAATATAAAGTTAGCCAGTAGCCCTAACTGGACCATTTTAACCCGCTTTTCGAATACCGGCAGTGGGTTGGTTTTAGTGCTAGGTTTGGCTGGCTCTTACAGCTTTCCCTCGTCAATGAGCTTCTGGATAGCATCCCTTAGCTTATAGCAGTTGTTGGTTTGATGGCCTGTCACTACATGATAAGTGCAGAAATTATCTTTGTCAGCTTCAGATGGTTTCTCAAATGGCCTTAAAGACTGTAGCAAGCCACCATTCCTACACTTGGCGAATATTTTTGCTAAAGTAAGAGTCCAAGGCGATATGCCTTGTCCTCCAGGACCCCTATTCTAGTTGTCTTGCTGCTGATTCATAGTAGCCACTTCAACCTGCTTCACCTCTGATGATTGCCCCTGCTTGCCACTGGAACCTGAACCAGAACCACTACCAGACCCAGCTGTTACGGTTGATCTATACCCCAACGTGTACCCTGTGCTTCTTCCTCCCTTGTGACCGGTCGGCTTCTCCTCTTCATCCCTCTCTATCTTTATAGCCATGCTGTAAACCTCACTGAGCTCTTTAAAGGGATGGAATTTCATGTTGTTCTTGAAAATGTTTTTGCTGCCGTCAATGAGCTTCTGTATAAGCTCGTCTTCGTCAGGGCAGTTCTTTAGAAGGATCATCTTGTTCATCCACCTCTGGTAGTATTCATCAAAGGGCTCGTTGAATTTCTGCTTCACCCTCTCCAAATCATATAGCTTCACCTGGATTTTATTGTCGAAGCTGTAGTATTTAATGAAGGCTGCGGACAATACTTCCCAATTAGATTGCTCCTCCTCTGACAGTGAGTTATACCATCCTAAAGCACCTCCCTCCAGTGTGGTGGGGAATAAATTGATCAGCTGCTGCTTCGTAGCGCCCGCCGTCAGCATAACTCTAGCATACAGATTCACATGGGCCTCCGGCGAGCCCATCCCTTTGTAAGTAGGGATCTTCGGCACTTGGAAGCAAATGGAGAATGTCTCGATTCCCTTACTGATCATGGCATCAATATTTACGCCCTTCTTCGATTCAGCACTGATACTGGCCCCCTTTTTCAACTGTGCCATGTCTTCATCTAGTTCAGAACACTTTGCTTTCATCCTTTATTCCATAACTGCTTCTATTTCCTGCAGCTTTTTAAGGCTAGCCGAAGCGGCACCACCATGTTGGGATGACTCAGCCTCTTTTTCTTTCCCGGCTCCACTACCACCAGCCTCACCAGCTTCCCTTACAACTACCTGCATCTCTTCCTTTAACATGTCACGGAAGTCTTGGGATCTGAAGAAATCTCTCCAAACATCAGCCATGCTTGGTGTCTGTTCTGCCATATTCACTCCTCCCCCAGGCTCAGAATCACTGTCACTCTCAACTACCCTCTGTCTCCTAGCTGCCATTGAAGCTTAGGATCTTGTCCAAGGTCGCTCCAGTGTATTCTGCTTGGGAGTAGACAGGAGGTATTAGGGTAGTGAATGAATGACGTGATGTGACATGAAAATTAAGGCATTGAGAATGCTTGAAATGAATGGAATGGGATTAGGTATGAAATGATGGTATGAATGTTTTCTTTTTCTTTTTATTATCTTTCTTCTTTTTAGGGCATTCCAAAAACACCCAATGCTTATGCAAAAAAGTCACGTGTGGGCCGTCACACGGACAGAGCTTCGGTGCCTTTGGGGCACCTAATGAATTCGTGAAATGGTCGCGTGTATACCGGCACACGGACAGAGTTTTGACACTTTGTAGGTCTATGAGATGATATGAAATGGTCGCATGGGCCGGGCCCACAGATAAAGTTCTGATACTTTTGAGCATATGATATGAAATGATGTTATGAGAAAGTCCCGTGTAACAGGGACATAGACAGAGATTCGGCATTCGGGGAACACCTTTTTATGATTTGGTGATGTTATAGACCTATATGTATACTAATCGGGCACTCGGGGAGTACCTTGAATGTGAATTAATGTCATGCAGTGGTCAGATGTGGACTACGGTGTTATATGATGTTCGTGATGAATGAGTGTGATGTCATGAAATACATCGTGTAAATTGTTACACGAAAATGGGCCTAAGACCGTTGTGTCTTTTATTGAATGAAATGATTTTGGTGGAATGGCCGAATGCAATCTGGTGCATCAGCAAAACACGGGTAATTTTGGATACCCGATATGTTATGAAATGGAATGGGATGGTCATGATAGGCGTCCTTAAAATGCCCCTTAATTTAATTTAAGTGAAATGTGGTTAATGAACATGTCACACAATATGCAAATGGCTGCACGAAAACGTGGGTTAGGATGCATGACACACATAACGATGTTATGTATGCTATGTGAAAAAAAATGCTAATCACACAAGTTTAATGTTATGACTGAAAAAGAAAGGGTTATCATGAATGACAAACGAATGAATTAATGTTTTACATATGAAATAAAATGCAAATGGCTGCATAAAAATGTGGGTTAGTATCACACAAAAATGTTTTGTATATGGTATGACACATGTATGGAAAATGGTGATTATGGTATGTTATGCACGCGTAGGTAGAAACGACGATGTGTCACGAGACGGCGAGAAACACATAGCAAGCAAAACGAATTCCTCCAACGTGGTCGGTCGAAAAAATTTCTAACCGAGTCCTAGGCGGGGTTCACTTCGATCACCAACCGGGGGTGATGAAGGCGCGATTTTATTATTATTCACACAATTATTTTGGTATCCTAAGGGAATCCAACTAGGGCTGCCTATATGGGTTCGGTCAAAGTTAGGATAACATCAAGACTCTCATAGCAAGATATACTCCTTACTTTTCCCCACTCAAGGGTTCTAGCGAAGGGGTTCGTACGAGGCTATGAGTGGTGTTTCATATTCATGCCCCCAAGACCAAGAGGAACTTAGGTGACACTTCAACAATCCACCGGGATATAAAAGGATACCTAATCTAATGCAAGAAATGGCTAAATAAAAATGCAAATAAAATACCAAAAGAGAATCATCCACCTTATTTTAATTAGACACTTTTCAGGGCTTGTCAAATTCTTTTAAGTTTTTAAGAAAACTTTTTAAAGAAATCCCCAGCAGAGTCGCCACTGTGAGCGGACAACGCGTTTTCGGCCGGACGCGAGACTCCCTTTTGGAAGGGGCGCCTCGATCTCGGGTGGGCCCCTCCCTCGAGTGGGGTTTTTATAAATGGAAAACGGATTTTTAGAAAATAAATAGAATTAATACATAAAAGAACCGAGACCTAAGTCTCGATGAATATTATAGAGTTGCCACCCGGCTCAGCTCAACCGGGAAATTTATAAGGTAGCTGAACCGGACGAACGGTCGCTACACTATCCAGAGATTTGGGTCCGGACAAGTCCCTTATTTTGTGTCTAATTAAAGTAAATATTGCTAATGTTCTCAAATGGTATTTCAAAATCTAAAGTCAATTTTATTGAATATAAAAGGCATACAGTTCGCATACAAATATTTAATACAAAAATAAAGAAAAGAAATAAATATTAATTGGCCTACAACCAAATCGAAAGGAAAAAATAAAAACTCTCGCCTCACTTGTACAATCGCCTAGAATACACGAGAATCTAAAAATAATTACAACCGCCTAAATACACGATTAATTCTATTAAAATACAAATAAAAATAAAAATGTACATAAATAAAAGCTGCAAAACAAAGGTTAGCACAATTTGTACGGCACGCCACAAGTTGGACTCAAGCATGACAGAACGGGAAATCAAGAATTGGGGGCATGCATTTAGCGAATAACCGGGTTGGCTCGGCTAGCCGGCCTGGTTAGACCTGGAAAACATTTTGAAACGTCCCTGTATTTTGGTTTTGTGAGAAATTCATTTTTGAAAACAAATTTTTCTGGTTTACATGCATTTTTGTATTTAAGGTGGGTCGGTTTTCGGGAGAATAGGGTCTTCGTTGTTGAATTGTTCTAAATGCAATTTGACTGAAAATTGAATCTAAGGTCATGAATGTACACAACAAAATTCATTTTGATGATTTTCGGGGTTTTTCTTAATTTTTATGGATTTTTAGTAATTTTTGGGGATAAAAACTGAAATTCTGATTCTGGAACAAGGGTTAAAGTCGTGCGACTGTAACTACAGTCGTACGACTGTAGTTTACAGTCGTGCGACTGTAAACTGTTCAGGATCAGAATTTCGCCAAAATTTATTTTGAGTCAAAATGGAAGAAACACAATCTGGAAATTAAGAACATTCGCATGACTGTATATACATTCGTGCGACTGTTCACAAATCCAAGAACAGTCGTGCGACTGTTCTTAATTTCCAGAAGCAGAAGCACGAAAATACAGCAGAAAATGCACAAAAATTCACTTCATACACCTAGGAAGCGAGAAAAAACGAATGGAAAAGGAGTGTCTACCTTTTTAGAAGCTAATCCAAGTCGATTTGACCCCTGGCGTTGCTCCAATCCAAACAAATTCGCACTTTTTCTTTGAAATCAAAGTTGAGGGCTTTATATCCAAAAATCCAAAATGTTAGGGATTCTGATGATTTAAGTCTAGAATTTTGATTTGATTGTGAAGTTAATTGATTAGCCTAAGGATTTCTATCAAGTTTTAGCTTTAATTCTAACAAATTCGAAAGAAATAGGAGAGAAAAAGAGGATTCTTGAGCAAACTTTCTTTCCCCTTTTTCTTGTCTCTTTCCTCCTCTTCTCTCTCTAATTTTCCACCAGAAATCAAGTTGTCCCTTTTCTCCCTTCCTTTCCTTCTTTTTATCCTGCTTTCCCTGGTTGCTTCCTGTCCATCCCGGTGCATTAATTGCGCCACCCTCTCTCCTTTATTTTCTGCTGTAGAGGTATGGGTTCCTACAACTTTTCCAATATTACAGTCGTACAACTGTAATTTTTTAAATTACAGTCGCACGACTGTAAGGATATTCGTACGACCATAAACTCTCTCTCTTTTTTTTTTAAGTATAGAAAATTCCGGTGCTTACACTTGTGCTATCTCTTCGCCACATAGAAGGGACAACACATCTCTCATTTCGACCTTGTCGCCACATAGACAAGGAAGAATGTCTGTTGACGAACTTCTAGCCTTTAACAGGTATCTGGGGGTAGAACAACAAACCAACTCGTTTAACCTTTTCATCACATGACAGAGGAAGAACATCCATTTCAATCCTGTCATCACAGAGGCAGGAAAGAAATGCCTATCAAGGAGTTTCTTGCCTTTAATAGGGATCTGGGGGCAAGATGACACCAACCTCGTTCTATCTCTTCCCCACATAGAAGGGACATCACATCTCTCACTTTGACCTTGTCACCCTATAGACAGGGAAGAATGTCTGTTGACGAACTTCTCGCCTTTAATAAGTATCTGGGTGCAGAACAACAGACCAACTCGTTCGACCTTTCCACCACATAGGAGAGGAAGAACATGTATTTCAATCCTGTCATCATAGAGGCAGGAAAGAAATGCCTATTGAGGAGTTTCTTGCCTTTAACAGGGATCTGGGGGCAAGACAACAAACAACCTCGTGCTATCTCTTTCGCCACATAGAAGGGACAACACATCTCTCACTTCGACCTTGTAACCACATAGACAAGGAAGAATGTTTGTTGAAGAACTTCTCGCCTTTAACATGTATCTGGGGGCAGAACAACAGACCAATTCATTTAACCTTTTCATTACATGATAGAGGAAGAACATCCATTTCAATCCTGTCATCACAGAGGCAGGAAAGAAATGCCTATTGAGGAGTTTCTTACCTTTAACAGGGATCTGGGGGCAAGACAACTACCAACCTCGTGCTATCTCTTTGCCACATAGAAGGGACAGCACATCTCTCTTACTTCGACCTTCTCTCCACATAGACAAGGAAGAATGTCTGTTGACGAACTTCTCACCTTCAACAGGTATCTGGGGGCAGAACAACAGACCAATTCGTTCAACCTTTCCGCCACATAGAAGAGGAAGAACATTCATTTCAACCTTGTCGTCACATGGGCAAGGAAGAAATGCCTATTGAGGTTTCTTGCCTTTAACAGGTATCTGGGGGCAAGACAATCTTATATCAATCTTACGGGAACTCCACCACACAAAGACAACGACCAACTTCGTGCTGCTTCTTCGCCACATAGAAGGGACAGTACATCATCTTTCATTTCAATCCTGTCGTCACATGGGCAAGAAAGAAATTCCTATAGAAGTTTCTTGCCTTTAACAGGAACCTAGGGCAAGTCACTACATCCAACCTCGTGCTGCTTCTTCGCCACATAGAAGGGACAGTACTTCATCTCTTATTTCAACCTTGTCGTCACATGTGCAGGGAAGAAATGTCTATTGAAGAATTGGGTTGCCTTTAATAGGTATCTAAGGGTAAAGAAATTCAATCTTATTTATTCGTAATCGAGGGGGCAAAAATTTTTGTTTCCAAAACTATTGATCAAGAGATAAATACGCAACTTAACATCAATCTCACGGGAACTCCGCCATATGAAGAAGAACTCTAAGTTCGTGCTGCCTCTTCATCACAAAGGAGGGACAGTAAGTTTCACTTAGCCTTCTTGCCACAGAGAGCCAACATCACAGGCACGCTCGCCACAGAGAGCCAACATTAAGGGCATGCTCCGCCATAGAGAGCCAACATTACGAGAATGCTCTACCACAGTGAGCCAACATCAAGGGCACGCTTCGCCACAGAGAGCCAACATTACGGGAACGCTCCACCATAGTGAGCCAACATCACGGGTGCGCTCCACCATAGTGAGCCAGTATTACGGGTATGCTCCACCACAGTGAGCCAACATTACAGACACGCTCCATCGCAGCAAGTCGACTTGGAATCACGGCCGGCACCTCCAGCAAGGAACGCCAAAATCAGCACCTCCTAAGGCATGGTCATGCCTTAGGATTGCTCTTGGACTACTTCAAGGTAAATCCTCTTCTTTTTTGCACTTTTATCTCTATTTTCCTCTTTAAGGTCCTAACAAAGAAAACAACACAAAGGAAGTAAAATATGCCTTAAA
The DNA here is from genome assembly GCA_039660915.1 of Euphorbia tirucalli. Taxonomy (NCBI): domain Eukaryota; kingdom Viridiplantae; phylum Streptophyta; class Magnoliopsida; order Malpighiales; family Euphorbiaceae; genus Euphorbia; species Euphorbia tirucalli. The sequence continues at coordinate 52,324,400 of CM077639.1, read as the reverse complement.
TGAATAAAAACAACTCGATTAAAGAGCATAAACCAAGGTAAAACAAGCATAAAAAATGCACTTATCAACTTGCTAATACTTAAATTGTGCTTGTCCTCAAGCAAACAGAATATCTCTAACTCCAGAAAACAAATAAAGAACACTAAGGATCAAACAAACAATTCCAATTTTAAAGATTTAAAACTCACAAATTGTAACCTCACTTTCATCCACAAATCAAGCATACTCAATCAATAAGGATGTCATAAAAAATTTGGCATTTAACCCCAATCTTATGCATTCAAAGCAACCCAATTAACCACTAGAATATGATTTGCATCACTAAAATAGTAAACCCCTACTCCCCAATCAATCACATAAATAAAGATAAATAGGACTTTAGATTTCACACAAATTTCTTAGGGTGCACCACGATACATTGATCGATTCCATTTAATTAACTTTATAACTTTCAACCTTACTCAAGATGTTACTTAGTCTTTCCGAACGAATAACAAAGATGGAGCAAACACAATGCACCCAACTTACTCAACTAAGCACAATCATCAAGTGGCTACTAGCACTATTCATAACTTCACCTTGAAAGTAAAGCCAGCAAAATTAATTTTCAATTTAATTTTTGACTTTTCGTCAATTTCCATTAAGCACAAACAAGTAATTCCTATTGTGAGCATGAGTTTTTTTTTCGGGTCTCGATGATGAGAATTCCCTAATTAGCTGTGGACCAGACGAGCTCGAACGAGACTTGAAAATGATCAGAATGCCGCCTGGGGAATCTCAAATGTCCCGAAAGCCAAACTATCCACGATCTGAAACCCCCGGAAGGGTCTCCCGAGAGGTCTCTAGGGTTTAGGGTGCATGTCTGTTGTTTCACCTTTTGCTCTAGCCTTCGCTAGAACCGAGCGGCTCTGGTTTCTTGAACCAGAGCCGGCTGACTCTAGACTAGAGCCGGCCGGGGCTAGTGAGCAGGATAGTTTGCCTTGCAAAGTCAGGCAACTTGTCTTGTAGAGAGGAGGTATGGGCAGAAGCGGATTTTCAGAGGCTGATTGATGGAACGAGAGAGGGACAGAGAGGTAGATAAAAAGAGAGGAAAAGAGAGAGAGAGGAGGACTTTTGGGGACTTTTGGTTCTCAAGGAAAATAGAGAAGAAGAGAAAGAGAAAGCCGAAAGAGAGAAAGAAAGAAGAAGAAGAGAGACCGAGAAAAAGAGCCAAAACTAATCCTATAAACACTTTCATCTGACCCTAAATCAATCCTCAATCATTAACAACATCACCAGCATCCTCTACTCTTTGAGTCGGGGTCATTTTGGCTTGGTTTTGGATCATTTTGGGTCATCAGAGGATTCAGCCGGTTGAGCTCCAATGGAAATTTCAAAGCTTTCAATCCATTTCTTGACGCTCTAAGCTTCAAAGCAACAATCCAGGTAAACTTTGAGAAACCCAAAAACTTGTTTGCATTTGATTTTCTGTGCGTTTTTATCATTTTTGCAGAAATCTGGAAACTGGTCTGCCCACAATAGCCATACGGCTGTGTTCCTCAGGAACACAGCCGGCCGGCTATGTTTCCGATGAATAGAGCTAGCCGGCTTTAACCCAAAGCCGGCCGACTTTGTTCTTCAGGGACAGATCCCTGATTTGTCCCAAACGGCCGAAGCAGCCCGTTTTCCATTTTGATTTTTCTGTTGGGGTCACTTTCGGCCCAGAATCATCTGCATGTGTTTGTATTTTGATTTTCTAATTATTATACGTATAGATAATCGGGGTTTTCAGTATTTCAGGGGTTTATTTTACGAGTTTCGGGGTAGTTTCATCTGATTCGGATCCATTGTCTAGCATTTGTGGACCCCTGAATCCCACGAAATTCCCGGAAAATATTGGAAATAACTAAAATAATATTTTCACAAATGTTTTTGGTTTGTTTATTACATTTTGGACCCTAGATGAAATGTGTATTTAGGAACCCACACGAACGGAACCCCGAGTTCCGGGGATAACCGACCCACAAAAATGGGAATATGCATGAAACCGAGCCAAATGGTTTATAAAAATTGATTTTCCAGCACAAAAATTACAGGGTGTTTCAAAACCGATTTCCAGGTCTAACCGGTCCGACCGGTTGGGTCGAACCGGTTACCCCTAAATGCATGCTCCCTTATCCTAAAATCCCCATTCTATCCTGATTTGGGTCCTGCTTATGTTTATAATATAAATTGTGCCAACAAGTCTATTTTGCTGCATTTATTTTTATTTTTGCTGTATTTAATAGATTAATTCGTGTACTTAGGCGGTCATATTTTTAGAACCTCGTGTACTTAGGCGTTTGTAAAAGTGAGGACGAGAGTTTTATATTTTTATTCGATTTGGTTGTATAATCGGCCTCTATTATTATTTTGTACATTTACGTGAATGGTTTAATTTCCCGCAATTTATTTTATGCATTCTTGCGTTAGCATCGGCTTAATAAAAATAAACAAATTGGGGTTAGAAAAGATAATAAATTGAATAAATATGATTTTATAAATAATAAACGAATACAAGCTTGAGGTTAAGTAGGTAAGTTGCCTGAACCCTAAATCTCTGGATTAGGTACAGTAGTCTGCACTCGGTAGGGAGCTACACCGGAATTTCCTGGATGAGCTGATCCGGGTGGCGACTCTGTCACTGATCTCGGGATTTAGGTTTCGAGGTCTTTAAGTTAAAAACAGGAAAATATTTTCTACAAAACAAATTTCCAAAATCAACTGAATAGTTTTCCCAACTCAACATAAACAAAACCCGATTTTCCCAAAACATCACTAAATAAATCAAAATCTTTCTCCCCGGTTCGCTTCACCGCGTTCCGCTAAAAGGTCATCCACTCACACCTATTACCCCAAGATTAATTCAAAGTAAAGCACATAATATGCCTATTTCATCTCTTTACTTATGCTCAATCAAAAAGAAGCTTCCTAGAAAGTCTATGTCTAAAAGTGATACATCTCAACCCCAGAGTCTATATCATTACAAAGATGCCAATCAAATGGGGCCTCATGTTGCATTTAACGTAACATCCTTATTAACAAGCATACCTAACCTAGAAAGATGTAAAATAAGAGTTTATGTGTTTGAGTTTTTCTTTTTTTGGAAAACTTTGAAACAAAAACACCGCTTTGAGGAGTTAGATATTATTAAGTTGCAAGTGACAAACACAGGACCACAGAAATCAAACTTATGCAGCTCAAAAGGAATGACATCATAAAAAATAATCAATTTACAATTCAATATTTATGATTCCCCTTCCCCACACTTAAACCATACATTATCCCCAATGTAAACTAACGAACAATAACCATAAACCAAAAAGAATAGAAAAAAGAACTCCCCTGGTTATCAAAGGTCGAAGTCTAAGAGCTATTGTGGAGAAGGCGGAAAAGGAGGATCACGTCCTTAGATGCGAAAAAGCTCAGCTACATTCACCTCAATCCTTGTATTTTGGCGCACAACCTGTTGCAAGAGACTAAACACAGCCTTTGGGTAATCAAGAACGAACTCAAGTCACCCGAGACGATGATTATTGTGATGGAAGGGGCATTTCATCCAGCTCTTCTTACGGCCCATGGATCCATGTTGATGGAAGGGAGAGGTCGGCTAATGGGAATGGCGAAATCAGATGGAGATGTTAGTGGTTTTGAGCAGAGATTGTGGCGGATAGCTAGGCCAGAGATTTGGGCAGTGGTTGGGTAACTACTGTGAAAGAGAAAAAAAAATGGGTTAGCAATTAGGTATCGTGCCTTTTGTTTTGTTCATCTGCTTTAATTTTTTTTTTTTTGGGAAAGAAACAAAGGTTGGGAAACAGAAGAGGGCATGGCCTAAGGCATGGTCATGCCTTAGGCCGATGTCCTCGTGCCCAAAAAAATTTTTATTTTTTATTTTTTTGCTTTTATTTTTTTGGAATTAGGAAGCAGAAGAGAATAGGGTTTAAGGCATGGTTATGCTTAAAGAGAAATTCTAATTTTTGTTGAAAATTTTCCTAAGGCAGGGTCACGCTGTAAGCGGATGACTTGTTTATGAAAAACGGACGTGGTGAAGCGAACCGGGGATTTTTGAAAATGGGTTTCGTGATGTTTTGGAAAACAGGTTTTGTTTATCTTACTTTAGGGAAAACAACCAATTTATTTTAGAAATTCTTTTTGTAGAAAACATTTTTCCCATTTATTACTTAAAGACCTCGAAATCTAAATTTCATGATCATTGACAGAGTCGCCACCTGGATCAGCTCATCCGGGAAATTCCGGTACAACTCCCTACCGAGCGTAGACTGCCGTACCTAATCCAGAATTTAGGGTTCGGGCAACTTATCTACTTAACCTTAAGCTTGTATTCAATTTATAATTTATATTGCCATATTTATTCAATTTATTATCTTTTCCCTACCCAATTAAGTTTATTTTATTAGCCCCTGCTAAAGCAAATGACAGAATTAAATTACAGAAAAGTAAACCATACATCCAAATTAAACAAAAGAATAACAGAGGCTGCTTATACAACCAAATTGAATAAAAATAAAAACTCTCATCCTCACATTTACAAGCTCCTAGAATACACGAGGATCTAAAAAGTACAAATGCCTAAATACACGAATTAATTTATTAATTACAGTAAAAATAATAAAAAGGAAAATAAACGCTGCAAAACAGACGGTTAGCACAGTTTATATTACAAACCCAAGTAGGACTCACAGCAGGACAGAACTGGGATTTCCAGGAGTGGGGGCATGCATTTAGGGGATAACCGAATCCGAGATCGGTTTTCTCATTTTTCAAAAAAATCACTATTTTGCTCGTTTTCAGTGTTTCCCGAAGATTTTATAGGGTTCGGGGATCCGCTGATGCTGGACTATGGATCCGATTTGGATCGAACAACCCCGAAATCAGAAAATAAAATCGGGGAAAAAAACCAAAAATCTAACACCCGTACGTACAGAAATCCGAAAACCAAAATTTTACAACATACGGATGCATTTGGGCTGAAATTGATCGCAACAGAACACATAAAATGGAAAATGGACTACTTTCTGCTGATCGGGGTAGTTTCGGGATTCTGCCCTTACAGAACACAGCCGTGCAGCTCTAGGTACCAGAGTCGCTTGGCTCTGTTCCAAGGGAACATAGCCGTGCGGCTGTGTTCTTAGCAAACACAGTCGTATGGCTATGTTAGGGTAGCTAACTTTCCAGAAGCATAACAAATAGAAGAGAAAATCATAGAAAATGCAACAAATACGAGTTTAAGGCCTCTCAGAGTTTACCTTGTTGTTGTTCCAGCGTAATGGATGTTCAGAAACGGATTGGAAAGCAAGATTGTGCCTCGAATCCTTGAGCGCCTGAAATTCCGAAATTACTTCCGAACCAAATCAAAACGAACCCGGGAATGCGTCCAGACGAGTAAGTCATGGTCTAGAATTATTGTAGGATGATTATAGTACAGGTTTGGGCTTAGGAAAACACTTTCTCTCTTCTTCTCTTTCTCTCTTCTTCTTCCTCACTTTTTCTGTAACTTTTCTTTCTCTCTGTGTTTTTTTAACCGAAAAACAAAATCCTCTCCCTTCTCTCTTTAATTTTTCCTTTTTATACTTCCTTTTACTTTTCATCATGGAGAACATTAAATGCACCCCATACCTTCTGACCTTCGGTTTTGGCTAAAAAGATGGAACATCTCTAGCTTAGCAAGTTGCTATGCTTTGCAGAGTAACTCTCCTAACCCACCAGAGGCGGGTGGCTCTAGTAAGCCAGGGCCGGGCGGCTCTGGTAAACCAGGGCCGGGCGGCTCTGGTAAACCAGGGCCGGGCGGCTCTGGCATCCAGGGCCGGGCGGCTCTGGCATCCAGGGCCGGGCGGCTTTGACCTAAACACCTACACTCCCCTCTAAACCCTAAACTTACTCGAAGGACCTTTCTCGGGGTTTTCAGATCGCAGACGGTTAAGTTTTCGGAGCGTTCGAGGCATTCCAGGCAATCTTCTGATCCTTCCCAAATATGATTGCTACAAAGGTAATACATAAATCTCATCACGGAGGTCAGGAAAACCCGTGCTTATAAGCTACACCTCGCGGGATCAAAGTCAGTTCATGGTCGGATTGTCAGGCCTGAATCGAGTTTGGTCTCGTGACTGGGAGCGCAGTGAGAAAGAATAAGGAAACGTACCTGGTATCCCTCGCTGGGGATGCTGGCCTTGGTTCCGAATTAACTCTCTAGGGTGGAGTGTGCCCGTGATGTCGACTCTCTGTGGTGGAGCGTACTCGTGATGCCGACTCTCTGTGGTGGAGCATGCCCGTGATGTTGACTCTCTGTGGTGCCCGTGATATCGACTTGCTGTAATGGAGTGTGCCCGATAAAAATTCAATTCCTCCCCGTGTGGTGGAGCACCGAATAAGACTAATTTCTCCTTGTGGTGGAGCATCGAATAAAAAGTTGATTCTCCGTGTGGTGGAGCACCGAGCAAGACTGATTTCTCCGTGTGGTGGAGCACCGAATAAAAAGTTGATTCTTTATGTGGTGGAGCACCGAGTGAGACTGATTTCTCCGTGTGGTGGAGCACCGAGTAAAAAGTTGATTCCCCGTGTGGTGGAGCACCGAGTGAGACTGATTTCTCCATGTGGTGGAGCACCGAGTAAAAAGTTGATTCTCCATGTGGTGGAGCATACCATTGAAATTTAGTTAGAAATGCGTATTTATTCCTTGATCGACAATTTTGGGAACAAAAATTTTTGCCCCTTCGATCAAGAATAAATACGGCTTAGTTATTCTGCCCCTGGATACCTGCAAAAGGTGAGAAATATCCTTCTCGGGATTAAATTGGACAAAATAGAAATTATAAAAAATCGAGAAAAATTGCTTACCTAGGGGATCAGAGCCATGTGGTTCTATCTTAGCAAGACAGAGTCGTACCGCTCATCTAGAGCCTGCCGGCTCTAGCAGGTGAAAAGGGGGATTAAAAGAGGTGGTCGACGCCTCTTGCCCTCTTTACCCAAAAATTTCTTTTCTTCATTTCTCCGGCTTTGAAATTTCTCTCTAGAACCCATACTATTAAGATGAGGAAAATGTGAAAATCTCTCTGCCCGAACACTTCCGCACAACCCGCTCCTCATGTGAGATATACATTACCTGAGGGGGAATTTTTCCTACCTACTGAATCTACAGTGAATGTGTATAGACTACTAGAGATGGTCGCCTACTGCGAGATTAGGAGGGACGACCCCGTGCCCATGACTTTTAAGCCATTGATGCACATCATTCAAGATCTGGTTAATTTTTATTTTTCGACCTTCCTCTTTTTTCTCCATTCTTGAATTTCTGCAATTTAGACGAAATTAGGTGAAATCACATGAAATTGAGGCATGTTTAGAGTAGATTATACCCCTAGAACCCTTGATTGATGATTTAAAGCTGATTAGAATCGATTTTAGGATAAAAAATTGTAAAACCTAGGTTTTAGGAACCAAACCATTGGTTTCTTGAACAGAGCCGTGCGGCTCAACGTCAGAGCCGGACGTCTCTGTTCTTGGGCTGGCGGCTCTGGTGAAGAACAGAGCCGGGCAGCTCTGTCTTCCTAAAACATAGCCGTATGGCTATAGCTAGAGCCGTGTGGCTCTGGTTACAGCTGTGCGGCTTTGGTCAACAGAAAATGGGATTTTTCATGTTTCAATGCTTATATTCAATTTATTCAAGTAATGCACAATACAAACAACTCAAGAAACTCCTTGTTTATTGCTTTTTAAGATCGGAACTAGAACCGGGGGGCCAAGTCTGTGTCCGATGCACTCATTTAGTATAAGAGACTCCCCGACGAGGTGCGTGAGATCGTCGACTCGACCGGGCTGGACCGGTTTGTCTGCTCTATGTGTGAGGTCCCGCCCTGGATGAGTAAGGGTTTATTGATGGCTCTGCTGGAGCGGTAGATAGATTCCACCCATACTTTCCACTTCTCGATCGGGGAGTTTACCATTACGCCCAAGGACTTCGTGGCCATTACTGGGCTATCATTTGGCTGGTGTACTATAGAGTTCAACCAGACTCTGGAGCGAGGAGGTTTCCATCCAGAGCTCGTTGCTATGCTAATTGGCCTGACTCCTCTGGGCAAGTGGGTCCAGGGGAGCACATTTTAGGATTATTGGTTGAGTAGGCAGGATAGCCTCCCCGAGGGTTCCGCGTTCTCTCCTAGAGACGCAAGACGTTATGCTAGGGCGTTTCTATTGTTTGCCTTAAGTACTTTACTGCTCCCGATGGGTCAGAGTGATTTGAACCAAGCAGTGCTCCCTTCGCTGATACAGCTGGAGGACGTGAGGACTTTGAATTGGGGACGAGCCAGGTTGGCTCAGCTGTACTATGGCCTGGATATCTGTGCCCGGGGAAAGTAATGAGAAGTGAAGGGCGCATGGATAGTTCTTCATGTGAGTTATCTTTTTTTTTCTTTTTTTTTTGGACTCTAATTTCTTTATTGTGCAGGTTTGGGCGTACGAGTATGCCTTCATGCCTCAGCCGAAGTTGGCCACACCAGCAAACGTTGAGTTCCCAGATTTCCCCCAGTTGAGGCGGTGGCTGGGGTACAGCTGGAGTGAGATGGATACCAATCTGTGGATCTACCGCCAACTCTTGGCTGGTATGAGCTTTGAGTAGGTACACACCTTCTCTTCTTTATACCTCTTGACTTTTATAGTCTGACAGCTATTTTTTCGATCCTTTGACTTCTGACATTCTGACTTCTGACATTCCGACTTCAGATGATCAAAGAGCCGTGAGGGAACGTAGTGTGCCCCATAGAGCTGATAGATGCTAGGAGGCTGACACCCCACCGGTTCGTGATGGAGAACCCAGTCAGCTTTGAGTGGTACCTCAGGGAGAGGGTTACTGACTGGCATGTCGGCCCTACAAAGTCCAGGATCCTGCCTGCACCTCCAGTCGGACTATTCTGGACACACTTGCTGTCGGAGGAGGACCATCCAAATCTGTTCGGGTCTGGATATACAGTCATGGGAGACGAGGGAGACTATCCCTAGTTCATCCGTATACAGCTCCTTCCTCCTACCGGATCTGCACCGCTGGGGGAGGCGGCCAGCCGGGGTATGTTTTCTGTTTCACTTTCTGTTTGATTGGACTGTTCTGTTGTTAGTTGATTCTTTTTCCTTTTTTTTGTAGCCGTATGGGAGGGGCAAGCACCCTCGTACATTATTCGGCAGACGCACCAGTGGTCATGGGTTCCAGACTGCCGGTGGCTAGGGAGATGGAGGTTCTTCGGCTCACGAGGGAGAGTATGGTGTTGGCGCCGAGATGGATTACACTGAACCTATCCCCCCGGTAGTGCCCCTAATGGTCCCTCCTATCGATTTCATTCCAGGCCGTTTTGAGTACTTGGTGGAGTCATAGGTCACGCTGCTTAATGAGTCCGGCCAGCTTTATCAGGCTGATCTATTCCCCCAGGAGCAGCCTCCCCCTGCAGCTATCCCTCCTGACATGATTCACGTGAGTGTTCTCAACCCTGTTCTTTTTTTGACTTTTATCATTGCCACTAGCCTAACTTGTGTGCTATTCTTTGTGTAGATTCCGGTGTCGCAGGGGATGGCCCTGTGTCAGGCGGTTTCCACTTTCAGGTCACTTTCGCTTCGTGACAACGGGGCAATGGCGGTAAGTATCTGTGTTAATATGTATATGTATACATGTATGTATGTTTCAAATGTATGCATGTGTATGACATGACATACATGTTATTTAATCCTATTGCAGGCTACGGTTAGTATACGCTGTCGTGAGGAGACCCGCATGAGGACAAAGGTGGAGGGGTTGCAGAGGACCATTACGGACCTTAGATTCATGAACAAGACTCTCCGCAGTTCCACATGGGCTTGTCTCCAAACCAGACTTTTCTGACAGCTACAGCTGGTTTTTGGGATCCAATGGATTACGTCTTCCGATTTTCTAGACAAGAGCTGTGTCCCATGGTTGAAGAATTCAGTGCCATTCTTGGCATCCCCTACTTGTGCGGAATCAGGTTAGCTGTCCCTGAACCAATTCTGACAATTTACAAACACTTCAAAGGCTGACTGCGTTAGACACGGCAACCTTGGACCACTTGCTGCTTGAAGAGTCTAGCCATAGGAATCTCAATCTGTTTGCTGTTATGGACATGTGCTTGGCCTTAAACACCTCTGCCCCCTGGTTGGGCCTTTCTGATGGGCCTATTGTTGATTTCTCTTTTTCTGTGCGAGTCTTGAGATGGGGCTTACAGTCTCCAATTAGTTCCAATAGTGGCTCAGATGGCCAATGGCGTTTCGCCCATGGGATTCACTTTGGCTGAGACTCTGATTTACCTGGATTCCATCCAGTTCGGTTGCCCAATTGAAACCAACTGATGCTCTTTCCTTCTTCAGGTTAGCTCCTACTTCATACTTGACATTTATTTGATGCCGCATTCTTTTGATTAACCAACTTTTGTACAAATTTGGTTACTAGAGAAACTGAGTCTCCTGAGTATTTCTCCGCCTCACCCAAGATACGTGCCGAGACATTATGGGGCCCGACATATCGAAATGATGGATTTTGCCACTCAGACTACAAAAGAGTGGTTTACTTGGCTAAGAGGGAGGACTGATGTGGCCATCCGCTGGACTTGCCCATGGTGGGAAATTTCAAACGTGACTACCAAGACCTAGGCAGGAGGTGTGGAACTTCTCGGACTGACCAAGGTGACATTCTACTCCCTTGCACGATTATACAGATAGTACGGGTAAGTACAGGGGGTGCCCCTGTGAGCACGGGTTTTTCCCCGACCTCTATGATGAGAATTATGGTTTTACCTTTTGAGCAGACGAACAAAAATCGGACTTGAGAACCACCGGAATGTCACCTGGAGTGTCCCAAACATCCCAAAAAACAAGCTATTCTTGATCCGAAACCCCGAGAAAGTCCCTTGGTTGATTTTTAGGGTATAGGGTGAGTGTCGAATTTTTGCAAATTTCAGCCCGACTCTTGCTAGAGCCGCATGGCTGTACTCTAGAGCCGTACGGCTCTAGCATAACTAGAGCAGTATGGCTCTAGTGGGTTCAACCAAGTTGCTCTACAAAGCAGAGCAACGTGGCTGAGCAGAAGTGATTTAGGCCGAAATAAGTAGAAAGGCAGGCAACTCATTGATTGTAGGATATGATTATGAGTCAGGGTATAAAAACAAAAGAAAAAGAGAAAAGAGAGGACTTTTGGAAGGAGGAGAGGACTTTTCGGTTCTTAGAAAGGAAAAAAAAAAGAAAACAGAAGAAAAAGAGAAAGAAAAGGGAGAGACCAAAAAAACACAGAGAGAGTGAGTGAGAGTTAAAACTTAACACTAATCTAATACCTAAGCATTGAGGAAGGATCTCTTGACCTTAACACATCCATTTGGATTCATCTTGGGTTCGTTTCTGATCGACTCGGATTAGTTTCAGGATTTCGATACGGTTGAGGATTCCAGGTGAATTTCAAGTTTTCAATCCATTTCTTGACGTTAAACACATCAAGACAACATCAAGGTAAACTCTGAGAGGCCTTAAACCTACGTGCATTGCTTTTTCTCTATGTTTCTCTTATTTTTACAAATTTTCCAGAAGTGGGCTACCCAAATACAGCCGCACAGCTGTATTTGTCTTAAACAGAGCTGGGCGGCTCTGGCACTCAGAGCCACACAGCTGCGTTTCATAAGGGTAGATTCCCAAAACTGCCTCCAATCGGCCGAAAATAGTCCATTTTCCATTTTATGCATTCTGTTGTGATATATTTCGGCCCATATGCATCCGTATGTTGTAAAACTTTGGTTTTCAGATTTCTGTACATACGGGTGTTAGATTTTTGGTTTTTCCGGGATTTTGTTATTTTTGATTTCGGGGTTGTTCGATTCAAATCGGATCCGTAGTCCAGCATCAGCGGACCCCCGAACCCTATAAAATCCCCGAGAAACATCGAAAACGAGCAAAACAATATTTTCAAAAAACGAGAAAACCATTTTTTGGGTTCTGGGAACCACAGCCGCACAGCTATAATTCAGAGCTGCACGGCTCTAATTACAGCAGCACGGCTGTAGTTACAGCCGCATGGCTGTAATTTCCAGAATAAGGCTGAGTTATGGAACGGCCCATACGGACATCGTCGCGCGATGCTGTTTTTGGATTCAAACTATTTTTGGCGTGTTTACTGCTTTTGGACCCTAGATGGTTGTGAAATTAGAAAAACCCACACAAATGGAACCCCGAGTTCCGAGATAACAGACCCGCTAAAACGTGGAAATTTGCATGAAACTGAGCCAAATGGTTTTCAAAAATTGTTTTATAGCATAAAAATCTACAGGGCGTTTCAAAACCGTTTTCCAGATCTAACCGATCCGACCGATTGGGTCGACCCGGTTACCCCCTAAATGCATGCACTCGTTCCTAAAAATCCCAATTCTGTCCTGGTATGAGTCCTACTTGTGCTTGTAATATAAACTGTGCTAACCGTCTGTTTTGCAGCATTTATTTTCCTTTTTATAGTTTTTATTGTAATTAATAGATTAATTCGTGTATTTAGGCGTTTGTAATTTTTAGATCATAGTGTATTCTAGGCGCTTGTAAATGTGAGGATGAGAGTTTTCCTTTTTATTCGATTTGGTTATATAAGTAGCCTCTATTATTCTTTTGTATTCTTTGGATGTATGATTTACTTTTCTGCAATTTATTTCTGTCATTTGCTTGAGCACAGGCTAATAAAATAAACTTAATTGGGTAGAGAAAGATAATAACTTGAATAAATATGGTAATATAAATTATAAAGTGAATACAAGCTCGAGATTAAGTAGGTAAGTTGCTCGAATCCTAAATCTTTGGATTAGATACGACAGTCTAAGCTTGGTAAGGAGCTGTACTCGAATTTCCCAGATGAGCTGATCCAGAAATTTAGGTTTCGAGGTCTTTAAGTAATAAAGCGGGAAAACGTTTTCTACAAAAAGAATTTCTAAAACAAATGAATGATTTTCCCTAAAGCAGATCAACAAAGACCGTTTTTGAAAACATCATGAAACCTATTTTTGTTTTCCCACGATTCGCTTCGTCATGTCCGTTTTCATAAAAGGTTGTCCACTCACAGCCCCGTTCTTTATGCACAACTGAATATGGGGAATTCACGCAGCGGTGGCCCAGACACATACAGTGATAATGGATGAGTCCCATTTGTTCAGAAACCCTGAGATACGATAGCTTAGCTTCCACAGAGATGGATGGCCATTACGGGGCATGGTTAGCTGACTTAGCGACATGCCCTACGAGACGCGAGCGTGAGATACTGACTCTGAGGTACCTCGACTTGTAAGATTGACGGATTATGGAGTGCTACTGCTGGTTGGCTTTTATTTACTCCATCATTTTATTGTGTGTCCTTATTTTTGCATAGACTGCTCTTGTGGGTTTTCAATCTATCGGATTATCTTAACTTTTGCCTGAACGGCCCTTTTCGGGTTTTTGGCTTAGTAGACTTTTATTTGCATCCTAAATTTTGCCTAGACTGCCTTTCGATTTTCAGCCTATCGAATTTTTTTCTTTTTTTTTGATAGATGAAATGCATGAAAATATGGAATGTGCACAATCATACGTATGCATGTAATAAGAATCCAATTTCGAGCAAACTTCAGACATTTAACTGAATAGAAAAGGCATCCATTCATTCATTCATTGATAATTCTTTTGTACAATGTGTATCAAAAATGAAGTGAAGCTAAGGACAAAGCCACAAATGGTATCCGTCTCGATAGAACTCACGACTACCATCAGCTGGTCTTTACAGATTTTCTGGCCAAATGCTGCTCACCTCTCTGTCTTAACTTTTGCACGGACTGCCTTTTCAATTTTTGATCCGCCAGACTCTTTTTTTTTACATGTAATACCGCTCGAGCCTGTCTTGATTGATGGGGTTGACGAACTCATTTTCGTCCATATCCATGATCTTTACGGTGCCCTTCGAAAGCACTTTCTTTACTACAACAGACCTTCCCAATTAGACCGGAATTTTCCCCTTACGTCTGTGTTAACCTGTTTCATTTGTTTTAGAACCAAGTCCTCGGCCTTGAGTGGGTGTTTTTGATGGCGGACTTTGCTATTATAAGCCCTAGCCATCCTCTGCTGATACATCTGTAAGTGATCCAGTGCCCGAAGATGCTTCTCATCAGTCAATGCCAACTGTTCATATCTTGATCGAACCTATTTTGATTTTGGCAACTGTGCTTTCATAACCACTCTCAATGACCTAATCTCAGTTTCCATCGGTAAGATAGCTTCCATTCCATAGACTAGGGAGTATGGCATTTCTCCGGTGGGGGTTCTGATACTGGTTCTGTAACCCCACAAGGAAAATGGCAACATATCAGTCTAATCCCTATAGGTGACCACCATTTTTGATAGAATCTTCTTAATGGACTTGTTAGCTGCTTCTACTGCTCCATTGGCTTGGGGGTGGTACGAAGATGACTTGTGTGCTGAACCCCCTTATCTTGAAATAACTGTGCTGTAGCCCCGTGAAACTATACCCCATTATCTATGACGACATGGTGCAGAATCCCATACCATGTGAAGATACTCTTTTCAACGAACCTGGACATCTTCTTGGCTGTGACATGTGCAAATGATTCCGCTTTTACCCACTTCGAAAAATAGTCAATAGGCACGACTATGAAACAGTGCCTGTTTGAGACAGGTGGCCTTATTTCGCCAATGATGTCGATTCCCCACGTAGCAAAAGGCCACAGAGTTGACGATAACTGAAGTTCAAGCGGTGGGAGATGATTGAGGTCTCAGTACACTTGACACTCATGACATTTTTTCACCTCTTCGATACAATCTACCTGCAGTGTAAGCCAGAAGTAGCCTTGCCTTAACACTTTTTAAGCCAAGGCCAACCCATTCATGTGTGGCCCGCAAGTTCCTGCGTGGATTTGCCTTATGACTTCTTTGGCCCCTTTTTCTGTTAAACACTTCAGGAGCATACCGATGGTGGTTCTCTTGAAGATCTGAACCTCGAATAGCATAAACTATGTTGCCAATCTCCTGAGAGAGATTTTATCTGATTCACTGGCATCTTCAGGGTACTGCCCATTCTGAATAAACTGTAGAATATCATGATACCAAGGACGTTCCTCTGCCGTTGCTATAACACTGACTGTCCAGTAGCAAGGATTCTGTGCGATCTCCACTACCACTGGCTGCATATAGTGTCTCTGGGGTTCCTCCCACTTTGACGAAAGTGTGGCTAAAGAGTTCGTCATCTGATTCTCCTCCCTCAGAATGTGTTTGAACTCACATAGTCCAAATACTTTCACCTTTTCCCAAACCAAATGGAGATACGACCGGAGTGACCCTTCCTTCATCTCCCATTCTCTAGTGATTTGATGAATTACCAATGCCAAGTCTCCAATCACTAACACCTCGTGTGCCCCTAGCGTGATCAAGGTGTCAATTCCAAATAGGCAAGCTTCATATTCCGCTCCATTGTTAGTCACTGGGAATTCAAGGTGTTTAGCCAGGGGGATGATTTCTCCATCGGATGTGCCAATGATTACTCCCAGTCCTACCCCATGCTTGTTTACAGCTCCATCGAAGTACATTACCCATCTGCTTGGTTCGTCAGGGAACTCTAAATTCTCAACATAATTAGACTCCAGAGGTTGGCTGGCCAGAACTTCTACTGCAGCCCTTCCTTTGATCGTTTTCTTAGTCACGTATTCAATGTCGAATTCTGATAGCAGAAGTAGCCACCTTGATAATTTCCAAGCCAACGCAGGGGTCTGGCACAAATATTTCATCGGATCCATTTTTACCACTGCCTGAATCTTGTAGGACTGGAAATAATGCCTGAGTTTTTAGTTAGCCACACCATAGCATCATAAGTCTTTTCTACTACAGTGTATCTGACTTTGTAGTCAAGCAGCTTCTTGCTCAAGTAGTAAATTGCATGCTTTCGCCTGTCTTCTTATTCTTGCACCAACATTGCCCCTACTGAAGCATTTTCGATGGCCAGATACAGGACCAAAGGTTTATTTGGCATTAGAGGCTTTAAAACCGGTGGATTTACCAAATAAGCCTTGATTTCGTCAAAAGCCAGCTGGCACTGATCATTCTATTCCATGGGCTGATTCTTTTTTAAGAGCTTGAAGATGGGTTCATAGACAATTGTCAATTTTGAAATGAACCGGCTGACGTACTGCAACGAGCCCAAAAACGATCTTACCTCCTTTTCTGTCTTCAGTGCATGCATATCAATGATGGCCTTGATTTTGTCCGAGTCCATTTCGATCCCTCTCTGACTTATCACGTGGCCGAGCAGCTTCTTTGAGGTTACTCTGAACACACACTTCTTAGGGTTAAGTCAGAGGTTGTACTTTTCAACTCTAGTCAAGAATCTGTCCAAGATAGCAAGGTGCTCCTCTCGGGTCATCGATTTGACTAGCATGTCATCAACATAAACCTTAACCTCCTCGTGAATCATGTCATGCAACAATGTTGTGAGAGCCCTTTGGTAAGTGGCTCCGACATTCTTTAGTCTGAATGGCATAACCCTGTAGCAATAGACCCCCCACTTTGTGATGAAGGCTGTCTTCACCTTGTCAACTATATCCATGAGGATCTGGTTGTACCCTGAGAACCTGTCCATGAATGAGTACATCGTGGCCCTGGCGGCGCTGTTAATCAGAACATCAATATGTGGCAGCGGGAAATCATCCTTGTGAGAAGCCTTATTCAGATCTCTGTAATCCACATAAACCCTGACCCTGCCATCCTTTTTCGTAACTGGTACTATGTTGGCCAACCATTCTGGATACTCTACCACTTCCAGGAACTTTGCTTTTATTTGCTTGGCCACTTCCTTCTTAACCTTTCCTGCCCATTTTAGTCAGAGTCGTCTGAGTTTCTGCTTAATAGGCTTTGCTTTCGGATTCGTCAGAATCCTGTGTTCTACAATTCCCCTGTCAACCCCGGGCATGTCATTGTACGACCAGGCAAAGGCTTTTATGTGTTTGAGGAGCACTTTCACAATTTCTTTTCTTTCACCAGGCGTGAGGTCTTTCGAGACGGATACCATTTTTGGGTCATCATCTGTCCCTAGATTCATTTCATGTAATGATGCATTATGTATGCTAAAGAAATTAAATGAATGTTTATATGTATGCACAGTTCCATCAGGAAAAACATCACACAAGTAAGCGAAATCAGATTTCGTTGCATTGAAAGCCTTGTAGGCAGAGTTGTTTACATCAAAAAGAGAAGAAACAAATACATTAAGATGATTATCATCCTCCATATGCAGATGGTCTTCATTTGTTGCAGCATCTTCGATCTCCTCGAACAAGTCTCCCAGGTCACCCTCAAGGGTCTGTTCCTGGTCAGAAGATAATCCTTCCTCAGCCATCTTCACTTTCCCTGTCATCATCAGCTTAGCCAATTCCTTCATCGCTTGGTTCATTAACTCCTCCTGAGTTTTTGGCATAGCTGTTTGCTTTAGTTCAGAACTTGTGTTGACTTTCATCAGCACGGCCAGTGCCTTGGTGATGGCTGTGATGGCGTCTTCAGCTTCCCCACTTTCTCAGTAGATTCTTCGTTATTCCCGAACTCAACACTGACTTGGCTAACTGCTGTTCCCTGCTTTTTCAGAACTCTTCCCTTATCGTCCTCAGTCCTAATACAGAGCATGTTGATAACTGGCTCGACTCCGTACTTCTCGAAACCCACAACATCAGAAAAGATTTCAAATCTGCTAGTCTACCTCCCTCAACTTCTACTGGCTCTAGAGCCCCATTGTACACTTTCTAAGTCGGACGCACAAACGTGTCGACCAAGTTCATAGATCCCCTACTCGGCCCATCTCCCTTCTCACGGTAGCCAAGTCCGTGCTGACGGTACTTCCCTGGTTCAATGTCAAATTTAGGGATACCCTGTTGTCTTGCTCCTAAGCCCTTGCTAGGCTCAAATTTTTGCTTGGCAAAATATTTATGTATCCACTCTGGAAACTTTGGTTCATCACCACTTTCCTCTGTCACAGCTGCCACCTGAAAACCTATCATTGGCTGCTCCACAGCACTTAAAGCAGCTACTACTGATGGCTCATCTGCCTCCACAATCACCACCTTTCCACCTATCAGGAATTTCACCTTTTGATGCAAAGTTGAAGGTAAGGAATGGAACCATGGCCTTCCTAGGAGCAGGGAAAATGTAACTGGGATGTTGATGACTGTAAACAACATATTGGATTTGACCTCCCCCACACTAACTTTGGCTTCGAAGGTGCCGATTACTAATCTCTTGCTGTCGTCATACGCCCTGATTACTGTGCCAGAATTACAGAGGGCTTCTGTTTCAATGCCCAGGTTGGGCAAAACTTCGAGGGGGCAAATGTTGAGGTCTGAGCCGTCGTCAACCATTACACAGGGCATAGTCTTATCCATAATCTCCACCTTCAGATACAGAGCCCTATTATGATTCACCCCCTCTGGTGGCAGGTCCGATACCCCGAAACTGATTTCCTGAGCCTTGTTGGCCCACAGATCAACCCCTCTTATCGCTGTACACACCTCATCCAGAGACATCAGAGGGGTCGCCTCCATTTCCATCAGTTGCTTTACTACCGCCTCACGGTGCCTTTTGGACTCCATGAGAAGGTGCCAGATGCTAGCCCGGGTGGGCATTCTCTTTAATTGCTTGACTGCCACATCTTCTTCCTTAGCCTTTGATCCTTGGGTCATAGTGTCTGATTCTGCAGTAGGATAGTTCCTCCTGGGCGGTGCCTGAGGAACTACATTGACAGGTTGGTAAACCCTGCCACTCCGGGCGATATGCATGATAGGACCGTCTTTTGTGATCATTGTCCCTTGTCTCGTCTCCACCAGATACATCAACTTTGGCTCCTCAAATCCAAAATCTTCGTTGTCATCCCCCAGATTAATGTCATTCAGATCAATAGGACCCTGTCCCCTCTGTACTACTGATGTCCGTTTTTCAACCTCTTCTGGATCTTTTTCCTCTGCTTCAGATACAACTGCCCGCACACTTGGGTTAGCTTTGATTATCTGGGCAAATACACTATTGGCCGGCATCCCAGATTGAACCATATTGACCTGGCCTCCAAAATTAGGTAAAGGGTTCTCTGAACATTAGGCTTCAAAGTCAGCTCCATAATTTTCCCCTCAGTAACAAGCCGCTGGATAGCCCTTATCAGACCAGTGCATTCATTGGTGCGGTGGCCTGTCGACACATGGTAGGCATAGTAGTTATCTTTATCAGCTTTAGCAGGGGAAACATAAGGCTTTAGCCTTTGTAACAGACCAACCTTTTTGTACTTAGCGAAGATACGGCCTAAGGATTTGACCCATGGATTGCTGAGTCTCTGAGGTGTTCTTGTCTGCCCTCCTTGGGCCACGGTTGCCACGTCGGCCTCCTTTGCCTCGTTTACTATTGCTATCTAGGCTAGCTTCAAACTAGACCCCATTGAAGAGGATGTAGAACCACTAGCTTTGTACCCCTGGGTATATCCCCGACTGCCCCGGTAGGTACTCGAGCCCTGCTTACTCAGCTGTTCTTCTTCAGCATACCTCTCAACCCGCTTCGTAAAATCTACCACATCATTAAAGGAATGGAACCTCTTTAGTTTCATCTTTTCCTTATACAGCGACAAGCTTCCATCAACCAGCTTTACAACTAGAAACTCCAGTTTAGGGGCCCCGTCCACTATTACTTGCACATCCATCCACCTCTTATAATAAGCAAAAAAGGATTCATTAGATCTCTGCTGTACTCTCTCCAGATCCTCTAATGTTGTTTCCACTTGAGTGTTGTAGGCATATTGTTTAACAAATGCCTCAGATAGATCCTCCTAGGTGGCACAAGTGTGGGTTGGCATCTTCAAATACCGTTTGGTGGCTGCACCCCGCAAAGTCGTCGGGAACAAATTCAGCAAATTAACTTTTCTAATGCCCAGGCTGGACATAATTCTCACATGGCTATCCAAATGTGCCTCCGGTGGACCCTCCCCTGTGTATGGAGGCAAATAGGGCATCTGAAATCCGACGGGGAGTGGCTCTCCCCCTTTTGCTAGCAAAGTGGCTGGGTCTGCACACTTAACCAAATGGTAGTGCACCATTTCCTTTAGCTTAGGCAACAGTGCCTCAAAATCGAAGAATTTCTCCTTAAGGCGCCTTTCAGCGGCCGTCTCAATTGAGGCCTCCCTAGCCCTTTCAAAGGCCTCGTCTTCCTCAGAATGATGATCAAATTCCCAGGCTGGAATGGCCACCCTACTACTGCCTGGGATGTTCTTTCCTGAATTAGGGCCCCCCTGGATGACATGCCCTTCGTTTTCTACTGGGGCTCAGGCCTCTTGACTAGTTTAGCCCACAGCGACAGTCAGTGCAGTCTACACTTGCTCCCTGATGGTAGCCTTAAACTAATTAGAATTCAAAAATGCAGTCAGGAATGCATTCATATCAAAAGGCGGATTTCCACCTTTCCTACCTTGAGCCATTCATATTATGCTTGCTTCTTCCAACACAAACTGACTGTCAATTGGCAAGGAAGGCAACTGTCCCCCAACCTCCTGATCTGAATTTGAATATGAAGTGACTCTAATCCCTTCCACGATGACTGATCCGATCTGAACTGACTGAACTGACTGATTGGAGCTTGATTCAACTCGCACTAACCGTTTCGATGTTCGTCTCCAAATTGAACATTCAACATAAGGTTAGCATCACGCTCGGATGTCATGATCTTAGACACGGCACACTAGGTGCCTTATATGAAATGAAAGTGGGATGAACATGATTGGATAGTGCTTCATGGATAAGAATGTTAATGAATGTAACTTTTTGCTTCAGACGTTCCAAGGATGCCCAATGCTACGCACCGGGTAATGTAAAAAAAGGCCGCGTGTAAACCGACACACAAATAGAGGTTCGGTGCCTTTAGGGCACCTAATAGATGTTATGAAATGGTCACACATGTACTGACACATGGACAGAGGCTCGACGCTTTGTAGGTCAAAATGAAATGTTATGAAATGGTTACTTGGAAGCTGTTCCTTGGATAGAATTCTGATACTTTTGGTGCGTCCAATATGAAATGATGTTGTAGACAAGTCACGTGTATGCAGGGACACGGATGGAGGTTTGCCATTCGTGGAACACCTTGCATGAATTTATAATGTCATGATATGTTCCTATGTGCATAAAAATTTGGCACTCGAGGAGCGCTTTGAATGAATTATTAGTGTCATAAAATGAATCCGATGTGGATTGCGACACACCAATAAGATTGCGACACACCAATAAAGTTTCGACATCACCGTGATGCCAACAATGAATGGACACGAAATGGAGATGATGTAATGTTATGTTGTCATGTGACTCGCCACACAACTGGACCTAAGATTTTTGCGATCTTCTAGTGAATGATATGATATAGTAGAATGGCCAAGTGTGAATCGGTGCACAAGCGGACTAAGGGTAGCTTTGGGGTACCCGAAATGGCATGAAATGAAATGATCGTGATGGGCATTCTCAAAACGTCCCTTAATTAGATGGAATGAAATGGAATGGCATGAATGTGTATGTCACACAAAATGCAAGTGGCTACAGAAAACGGGGTTAGGAATGTCACACGGAATGATGTCGTGTATGTTCCATGAAAATATTGGCACACGAATAAAATGTCATGGCTGCACGAAGACGTGGTTAGCACAAATGCAATACATGTGTATATATAAAGAGATGGCTACACGAAAATGTGGTTAGAAATGGCATGTGAATGATTATGCATTTTTATGCTTTGTGAAAAGGTAAAAAGAAAATCACCACGGAACAAATGTTAACACATGCACAAATATGCTCTCCCTTCCAACCTTATTCCTCCCTTCGATTGGTCTCGCATTCTTCCTAGGTGTTGGGACTCTTTGGCATCAACGGGGGATACCAAAGGCGTACACCCAATTGTTCAATTTTAATTTTATGTTTTTGTAATCCTAGGGGAAGTTACTAAACCATTACATGTGGGCCAAAGTTAAACTAAGGGTCGTACAGGCTCCCATAGCAAATATACACTTCGCACAGTAGAACACGATGTAAGGTCATACGAGGCTATGAGTTGTTTACTCCATCGGGTTTCTCCAATCCTGGCAAAAGAGGTAGGCCACCTTCTGGGATAAACGGGGCTGATCAGTGTGTTGGAGGGATTAAGAAGAAGAAAATGTCATGATATGCAAGGTGCAAATAAATATGGTAATATGAACTAGTGAAGTGATTGCAAGCGAGGTCATATTTCAATAGTTGCCTAAGTTCCTAAAGTTTTTATGAAAGAAAAACTTTTTAAGAAACTTTAGATCCCTAGCGGAGTCACCACTATGAGCAGACGACCTTTTTATGAAAAAGGACGCGGCGAAGCGAACCGGGGATTTTCAAAAACTGGTTTCGTGATGTTTTGGAAAACGGGTTTTGTTTATCTTGCTTTAGGGAAAACAACCAATTTGTTTTAGAAATTCTTTTTGTAGAAAACATTTTTCCTGTTTTATTACTTAAAGACCTCGAAATCTAAATTTCAAGATCAGTGACAGAGTCGCCACCCGGATCAGCTCACCTGGGAAATTCCGGTACAGCTCCCTACTGAGCATAGAATGCTGTACCTAATCCAGAGATTTAGGGTTCGGGCAACTTACCTACTTAACCTCGAGGTTGTATTCAATTTATAATTTATATTGCCATATTTATTCAATTTATTATCTTTTCCCCACCCAATTAAGTTTATTTTATTAGCCCGTGCTCAAGCAAATGACAAAATTAATTTACAGAAAAGTAAACCATACATCCAAATTAAACAAAAGAACAACAGAGGCTGGTTATACAACCAAATTGAATAAAAATAAAAACTCTTGTCCTCACATTTACAAGCGCCTAGAATACACAAGGATCTAAAAAGTACAAACGCCTAAATACACGAATTAATCTATTAATTACAGCAAAAATAATAAAAAGGAAACTAAACGCTGCAAAACAGAAGGTTAGCACAGTTTATATTACAAACCCAAGTAGGACTCACATCAGGACAGAACTGGGATTTCCAGGAGCGGGGGCATGCATTTAGGGGATAACCGGATCTGAGATCGGTTTTCTCTTTTTTTGAAAAATAACTATTTTTCTCATTTTCAGTGTTTCCCAAAGATTTTATAGGGTTCGGGGATCCGCTGATACTGGACTACGGATCTGATTCGGATCGAACAACCCCAAAATCAGAAAATAAAATCTGGCAAAAAAACCAAAAATCTAACACCCGTGTGTACAAAAATCTGAAAACCAAAATTTTACAACATACGGATGCATTTTAGGCCAAAATTGATCGCAACAGAACACATAAAATAAAAGACGGACTACTTTCGGCCAATCGGGGCAGTTTCGGGATTTTTCCCCTACAGAACACAGTCGTGCGGCTCTGTTCCAAGGGAATTTCTATGATTTTCTCTTTTGTTTTTTATGCTTCCGAAAAGTTGGCTACCCTAACATAGCCGTGTGGCTGTGTTCTTAGCTAACACAGCTGTACGGCTATGTTCGGGTAGCCAACTTTTTGGAAGCACAACAAATAAAAGAGAAAATCATAGAAAATGCAACAAATACGAGTTTAAGGCCTCTCAGAGTTTACCTTGTTGTTGTTCCTGTTGGAAATGCCCTAGTCCCGAGGCATTGGTCTTTGTGTTTGTATGATACATTTGGTACATTAATGTAAACTTTATGTATTATACAATTTGTGTCAAGGAGATAAAGGCATTAATCTATTTATTATATGTCTTGTGCTATATTTTAAATAGAGTATCCAATGGACATATCCATATCCATGTTGTCAAGTGTGAGGTACTTGGCAGTAAGACTGTGGATAGTGAAAACGATATGACCATAAAGTCATCCGTAGTCTGTTCCAATCATGGGAATGAATGGAACCAAAGACTATCATTAGCCTGGTTGTATGGCGGTGTCTTACCGGTCATAGAACATGGAATGTCAACTAGGTTAATGGGTACATGCAAAAGGGCATGGTACTGGATTGATCCACTTAACGGGAATCTGCATGGTATAGTATCACAAATGATTCTCGTGTAGTACTTGTATAAGTCCTTCGACCGGACCATATGATGGTGCTGCATGCGAGGTGGCACACTTTGGTGTACGCCCAACGGGCCTGTAAAAGGGTGCCAAGTACGGGTACGTTCGGGTGTGTCAGTAAGCATGGCAGCACTATGGATATGCAGAAGGGAATGTCACTCAGTGATTCACTGAGACGATATCATCGGCCTCTTGAAGAATGTTACTGATAAGTGTGCGGCCGCACCCAAACAAGATTGGATCTTGTTTGTGAGCATCAGTTCATTCGGTATCAAGTAAAGGTCCAGACACAAAGAGGGTGATACTTCCATGCCTCTGTGTTGGACACCGATATCAGCGACATGGGATTTACAAGTTCAAACTACTGGGTTACGTTTTCAGTTGGACTGCTTACTCCGTCTTAATTGGGGGCTACAGTGGCTTGCTAGAGCCCGCCTGTAGTCTGTGGGCCTTGGCCCACTGCCAACATAAAGACGGGCCCATCGGATCGTACACATTGAACGTCTGGACTTTAACTAGTCGGATTAAGTGTGTACTTGGAGTATACACGTTTGAAGAGAGAGAGATATATTAATTATACTATATGAATCAATTGGATTGATCATAGTTATATAATTAATATTTATTTTGGCCTTCTCATAATTAATTCAATGAATTAATTTATGGGATTATTTCCTAGGTGGAAATATTTTTATACATGTATAGGTTTACATGTATCTCATTTTATGTATGTCTAATTTAATCCCTTGATGAACTTAATAGGTCAAATGAATTTTAATTTAAATGTATGTAATATATTATATGGGATAATATATAAGCATACATGTTAAAGTAAAGTTGCATTTGAAATTAATTAAATCAAAGGAATTAGAATTGGGCTTAAAGCTTAAAATGAAAAATGCCCACATTAAGTGGGATGTGTTGGCCGAAATTTTGAGCATGGAAAGGGCTAGAAAGATGACTCATTTTGTTGGACAAAAGAGATGATGTAAGTGTGAAGTCATGGAAGACTTTTGGGGTGGCAAAGTTGGACTTTGCTACTTGGATATTTTGGTTAATTCTTATGGTAAGAATGGATAAAACAAAATCATCCCACCATCTTTTCTAGCTTGGCCGAATGTTAAGGCAAGTGATGAGTCAATGATGAGTCATTTTGTTGACAAAATTGAATGATGAAAAGTGATGACTCATGGTGTGAGTCATAGGTTGAAAATTGCTTTGTTTACTTTTCAACTCATCCTTCTTCTTTCTTTTCATCATGACTTGAAATAAATGAAGGGATGACTTTTCTTCTCACTTGTTTTTTTTGAATTGGACGTAGATATACATTCTTATGGTAAGAATGTTGAGTCCTCTTTTCCTTAATGCTCTTTGTTTAGAAGGGAAGAAACAATTGTGAGTGAAGAAACAATTGTGAGAGATAGAGAGTTTGGATTTTTCTTTTGGAAAGAAATTTGGGCAGCCATTACTCTATGCTTGGCCGCCCCTCTCTTCTCTTCTTCTCCCTCTCTTCTTGTCATCCGAGTCGCTAGCACGGGTTTCGGTCCGAGAGCCGTTCGTGTACGTGACGTTGGAGGGAGTCTACTTTGGTTCCTGCAGTCCGCATCCGTCTCTTAGAGAGACTTTGTGGTGAGTTTTTGAAACCCTCCTTTTATGCTTTAAGTTTTTGATTTCCACATCTTAAGCTCCTGGGCCGGATTCGAGGAAATCGACGCGTATTTCCGCTTTTATCGGTCGGTTTCCCGTGACGAATCCCAACAGTTCCAGCGTAATGGGCGTTCAGAAACGGATTGGAAAGCAAGATTGTGCCTCGAATCCTTGAGCGTCCCGAAATTTCGAAAATAACTTCTGAACCAAATTGAAATGAACCTGGGAATGCATCCAGACGAGTAAGTCATGGTCTAGAATTATTATGGGATGATTATAGTACAGGTTTAGGCTTAGGAAAACACTTTCTCTTTTCCTCTCTTTCTCTCTTCTTCTTCTTCCTCACTTTCTCTGTGACTTTTCTTTCTCTCTGTGTTTTTTTTTAACCGAAAAACAAAATCCTCTCCTTTCTCTCTCTGATTTTTCCTTTTTATACTTCCTTTTACTTTTCATCATGGAGAACATTAAATGCGCCCTATACCTTCTGACCTTTGGTTTCGGCTGAAAAGATGGAAAATCTCCCGCTCAGCAAGTTGCTCTGCTTTGCAGAGTAACTCTCCTAACCCACCAGAGCTGGGCGGCTCTAGTATACCAGGGCCGGATGGCTCTAGTAAGCTAGGGCCGGGTGGCTCTGGCATGAAGGGCTAGGCAAGTCTGACCTGAACACCTACACTCGCCTCTAAACCCTAAACTTACTCGAAGGACCTTTCTCGGGGTTTTCGGATCGTAGACGATTCAGTTTCCTGAGTGTTCAAGGCATTCCAGGCAACCTTCTGCTCCTTCCTAAATCTGATTGCTAAAAAGGTAATACATAACTCTCATCAAGGAGGTTGGGAAAACCCGTGCTCACACACGCCTTTGTCATTTTCCTCAAATTCCTTTTCAAAGCAGAAGAGAGTAGTCCCTAAGGCACGGTCACGCCTTATTCTAAGACCTACAAAAAAAAAAAAAAAAAAAAACATGATTGAAAACTAATTAACCAAGAAAATAATAAAAAACTAAAAACAAAAATTGGGTTGCCTCCCAAAAGCGCTAATTTTATAGTCGTTTAGCTCGACTTAAACTTCCCTTTCATGTAAAAGTTTGGAGTCGTATGAGAAATTCAAATGCTGTGAGAAAAATCTTATGAATGCACATCGAAGGCTCTAGTTGATCCCAAGTTAAAGATTTCCATGCCAAAAATTTGAGTTCTTTGATGAAAATTCTCGCTAACTCCCTTTGTGATTCTCTTGGTAGCTTAAAAACAACATAAAATAATTGAAAAAGGGGGCACATCGAATTGTATATATTTAATCCCCATCATGGAAACTTCACACTTGGTCAGTTCACTAAAGACCTCCAACGTACCTTCTTCTTGACTTAGAACTAACTCTAAATTTTTCTCAATAATTTTTCCATGATGAGCTTCAACTAAGATAGAGATTTCAACATTTTCATTTGAATCAGCCTCTGTAATTGATGTGTCTGTAGACCATATCAACTACTAAACCTAATCGCATGCATAAATTTTTTGTTGAACTATACAAAATATCGCGTTGAGCATCTTTTGAAGATAGAAAATTCATCATTAGTTCCTGCATCCATGGTTCAAAAGCATTATTCGACATCACCGCGTAAAATAAAAGAAAAAGAAGAAGCGAAGATAAAAATATCTACAAAAAAAACCTAAATCAACAAAAACCTACCATTGCATAAAAATAGTCCCCTGGCAATAGTGCCAAAAACTTGATGCGTAATAAATATACACACTATAGAAGCAAGTGCACTTCATCACTCAAGTAATATAGAGTAAGAAGGATGTTGATCCTACAAGGACTAAATATGCTAATCCTAAACACAGTCGGATTTCTATTAATCTAGGCGGAGATTAAAATATCTTTGATTTTTGGTTATAAAATAAATCTACTGCTAATAACAATTTAAATAAAATAATTGAAGCTATGAATAAAATAAGATTAATGAAAGAAATCTAATGGGAAGCCTAACTAAGGCGTCCGGTTTCACTTAACACCAATCCTAGTAATACTTTAAGTTATGCAACTAACTCAATTAGATTCCAAGATGGTAATTTCCAATAATAATTAACACCGGTTAGGGATATCAACTCTAATTCTTAACCTTAACAATTAAATCTCTCAGTTCTAAGCGATCAAGTAAGAAAGCGTTAAGTCTAAGAAATTCTAGCACTAACTAGTGAGTCACAAGAGCAATGATCATACAAATGTTGCGTTGTATGATTTCGTTAATTTAGTCCTTTGGTCAATTATAAATTAACTATGAACATTGAAATTGATGGTCATTGTGAGCGAATGACCTTTTTGAGAAACACGGTGAAGCGAACGGGGGAAAACACGGTGAAGCGAACGGGGGAAAAGAAATTGGAAAATGTGTTTGAGTTTTGGAAAGCGGGATTTTGATTATCTTGTTTTAGAAAAACCATTGACTTGTTTGGAAATTCCTCTTATAGAAAACCCTTCTCATTTTATTAGCTTAAAGACCTCAAAACCTAAATTTCAAGATCAGTGACAAAGTCACCACCCGGATAAGCTCATCCGGCAAATTCCAGTACAGCTCCCTACCGAGTGAGGACTGTCATACCTGGTCTAGAGATTCAGGATTCAGGCAACTTACCTATTCAACCTCAAGCTTGCTTTCATTTTATAATTTGTATTGCCATATTTTATTCGCTTTATTATCTTTCGCTACCCAATTTTGTTTTGTATTTATTTAACCCCTGCTCAAGCAAATGACAGGAACAAATTACAGAATAAATAAATCATGCATCCAAACGGTTAAAAAAAAAATAAGAATAAAGGCCGCTTATACAACCAAATCGAATAAAAAGAAAAACTCTCGTCCTCACATTATAAACGCCTAAATACATGAGGGACTAAAAGAATTACAAGCACCTAAAATACATGAGAATCTATTAATTACATCAAAAGTAGAATAAAAATAAATAAAGGCTGCAAAACAGATGGGTTAGCACAGTTTATATCACAAACACATAGAAAACTCACAATAGGATAGAATTGGGACTTTAGGAGTGGGGACATACATTTAGGGGATAGCCGGGCCAACTCGGCCAGTCGACCCGACTAGACCTGGAAAACAATTTTGAAATGCCCTGTAGGTTTTGTGCCTGAAAACATTTTTTTGGAAAACTGCTTGGCTAGATTTCATGCAAATTCTTCCATATAGTGGGTCAGTTATCCCGGAACTCGAGGTTCTATTCGTGCGGGGTTCCTAATTTTCAGCATTCATCTGGGGTCTCGAAATGGTAAACACACCAAAAACAATTTTAATCTCGAAGATAGCATCACGCGATGACATCCGTGCGGGTCATCCTGTGATTCTACCTCCTCTCTGTCACTTTAGCCTTGTGGCTGTAATTTGGTTAACTATAGCCGTGTGACTATAATATACAGTCATATGGCTATAATCTAAAAATTACAGTCGTATGACTGTAAATAAATTCATACGACTGTAGTTTTACACTCGCACGATTATAGTGAACAATACCCCGATAGTGGTTTTCTTTGTTTTCTAAAATCACTTGTTTCAAATGATTTTATTGATTTCTAAGGGCTCTGGAAATCCGAGGGTCCTTTATCACTGGACCAAGGATCCGGTTAAAGATCTAACAACCACGAATTCCGAGAATAGAAACCAACAAAACCTTAAATCTCACATCCGTATTATTGGAAATTCAAAAACCATGATTTCATAGTGTACAGATGTGATTTGACCGAATTGAATCATAAAAAAAACATTTAAAATGGAAAACTAGCTGTGTTCGATCATTTTTAGGCTTTTCGGGCTTCTGCCCAGAAAAATATAGTCACACGGCTATGTTCTAACAACTACAGTCGTGCGACTGTAACAATAGTCGTGCCACTGTAACAATAGTCGTGCGACTATAGTTACAGCCGTGTGGTTGTAGTTGTGCAGACAATTTTTTGGAAAAATTTCAAAATACAAAACACAACCACAAATCAATTTGAATCGAGTTTTAAGGCCTCTCGAAGTTTGCCTCTTTTATGTCCTAGTGTGTTTGATGACCGAAGTAGGGTTTAGATGTTGGAATCCACCTAGAACCTCCAAACGTCTTGAAATTCTCAAATGTGCATCCCAAATCGATCCGAACGAGACCCAAAATAATCCCAGATGGATGTGTTTTATCAGGAGCTTAAGACTCAATATTTGTGGTGGCTTTTTTTTCTTGTTTCCAGCCCTCTTTCTCTTTTCTCTCCTTCTCTTTTTCTTTCTTCTCTGCTCTCTCTTTCTTTCTTTTTTATTTCTCTGCTCTCTTTTTTCTTTTTCTTTTTTTTATCTCTCCTTTTTCTCTTTCCAAAAGTCCCATCTTTCTCTTCCTTTTCCCCCTTTTTAAGACTTCTCCCTTAAATCTACCAAAATCCACCAATTTCAGTAAAAACACCATCCCCTGCCACCAACTCTCTGATTTTTGGCGAAAATCCAACTGCTCGTTACAGTCGTGCGACTGTAATATTACATTCGTACGACTGTAATTATTATAGCCGTGCCACTGTAAACTAAAGTCATGCGGTTATACGACTGTATATTACAGTCATGCGACTATAGTTGTAAAACTACAGTGTGCGACTTTAGGTCGAGCCCGCAAGCACCTAAGCTTCTTAATCACTTGATAGACCTTTCTCATAGTTTCAGATCAAGGGCTCTTCTGAATTTTGGGTCATTTAAGAGCATTCTAGGCATTGTTCTGCTTATTCTCAAATCCGATTCATTTCATCTTTCTAACAAGTAACAAAGGGGTTTTCATCATAGATGTCGGGAAAAACCCGGCTCTTACAGTCATGTTGGGATTTTTCACCGGAAATCACCCGATTAAAAGCAGAAAAATGCAGTGATTTCTTCAAATCTGTGCCCAGGAGCAATTAAAGTGGAAACTAAAAACACTAAAATTGAACTTAGAAGAGAATTGATTCTCACTAGGAATATCTCTTATAGAGATGGTTGCAGAAATCAATGGAGACTTCCTCACGTTCCCATACACGAATGGCTTTGGAACTCAACCCGTGCTAGCGTCGGAATTGGTCAGAAGAGAGGAATGTGGCTGCTGTAATTTTAGGCTATTACATGTGTCCATTTGGCCAAAGTTCTTCCCTAGGTTTTAACCTAGGTGGCCGAAATTCCCTTTGGGAATTTTAGGCCCAATTTCCTTTTAGTTTTATGTGGGCTTTTCTCCTCTTTAAGCCCAAGTCAGATTTAATTCTTTCGGTCTGATTTAATTTTAAATTTAATTTCAAATCAACATTTATGATATCATATTATACCATATAATATATTACATACATTTAAATTAAAATTAATTTGACCAATTAATTTAACCGAGGAATTAAATTAGACTTTCACGAAATCAAATACATGTAAACCTATACATATAAGATATTTCCACTTAGGAAATAATCTCATAAATTAATTCATTGAATTAATTATGAGAAGGGCAATACAAATATTAATTATATTATTTTGATCAATCTAATTGATCTATATAATATGACTAATATAATCCTCTCTCTCATGTATGTATACTCCAAGTGTACAGGTGATCCCTTTAGTTCGAGTTTAGATGTTCAATGTGTACGATCCTATGGGCCCATCTTTATGTTGGTAGTGGGCCTTTGGCCCACAGACTATAGGTGGGCTCTAGCAAGCCACTGCAGCCCCCAATTAAGATGGAGATAGTAGTCCAGCTGTAATCATAACCTTGTAGTTTAAACTTGTATATCCTATGTCATTGATATCGGTGTCCAACATAGAGTCATGGACCTCTTTTGTGTCCGAAAATTTACTTGATCTTGAATGAACTGATGCTCATAAACAAGTTCCAACTTGTTTGGTTATGGCCACACTCTTATCAGTTGCATTCATTAAGAGGCCTGTGATATCTTCTCAGTGGACTACTGAGTGACATTTCCCTTCTACATATCCATAGTACTACCATGCTTGGTGACATACCCGAACATACTCATACTTGGCACCATTTTACAGGCCTTTCAGGCATACACTAAAGTATGTCACTTCACATGTAGCACCATCATATGGTCAGGTTAAAGGATCCATACAAGTACTACACGAGAATCACTTGTGATACTTTACCATGTGGATTTCTCATTTATTGGATCTATCCAGTATCATGCCCTTTTTGCATGTACTCATTAACTTGGTTGACATCCCATGTCCAATGGCCGGTAAGACACCTCCATACAACCAGGTTAATGATAGTCTCTAGTTCCATTCATTCCTATGACTGGAACAGACTACGGATCTTTTTATGGTCATATCATTTTCCCTATCTATGGTCTTACTGCCAAGTGCATGTCAACATGGATATGGATATGTCCATTGGATATTCTATTTAAAACATAGCATAAGATATATAATAAGTAGATTGATGCCTTTATTTAATGACACAAAATGTATAATACATAAATCCAATAAATGTATAATACAAAATGAGGTTCAATACCTCGGGGACTAGGGCATATCCAATAATCTCCCACTTGCACTATTTCCAACTAGGCATGGGCCTAATCCCTATAGATCTAGTATGACCCTCGTGCTTAGGCTGAGCTAGCACCTTGGTCAAAGGATCTGTGACATTATCCTTAGTGTCCACTCTATGTAATGAAATGTCACCCCTCTCGGCGATTTCTCGCATGAGGTGAAACTTCCTGAGCACGAGCTTTGTGTTCTTGTGTGACCGGGGCTCCTTAGCTTGTGTAACAACCCTATTGTTGTCACTGAAGATATCAACTAGGTCTTGGATAGTTGGTACTACTCCCAACACAGTGATAAACTTCCTTATCCACATAGCTTCCTTAGCTGCATCACACACCGCAATGTACTAAACTTTTGTAGTGGAGTCCGCGATGGTCGGTTGCTTTGATCTCCTACAGCTTACAGCACCACCATTTAGCAAAAACATGTACCTAGACTGTAATTGGTACTCGTCTTGATCGGTCTAGAATCTCGCATCAGTTTACCCAGTAACTGACAGCTCTTCCTAACCTCCATACAGTAAGAAGCTATCCTTAGTCCAGTTAAGGTACTTCAGGATTGCTTTGACAGCCTTCTAGTGATCCTCCCCGGGATCCTGTTGGTACTAGCTTGTCATAATCAGTGCAAAGGCGACATCAGTTCTCGTACATAGCATGGAGTACATGATTGATCCTATAGCCAAGGCATATGGGATCAACTTCATGTTCTCCCTGTCCTCCCTTGTCTTAGGACAGTTCTTCTTACTAAGTTTCAGCCCATGGTTCGTCGATAAGAAACCTTTCTTGGCCCGATCCATGCTAAATCTTTTCAAAACTTTATCTATGTACGTGGCCTGACTTAGGCCTAGAAGCCTAACTTAGGCCCAGAAGCCTAACTTAGGACAGTTCTTCTTACTAAGTTTCAGCCCATGGTTCGTCGATAAGAAACCTTTCTTGGCCCGATCCATGCTAAATCTTTTCAAAACTTTATCTATGTACGTGGCCTGACTTAGGCCCAGAAGCCGATTGGATCTATCCCTATAGATCATGATCCTTAGGATCATCTCAGCCTCGCTTAAGTCCTTCATTGTGAAGCACTTACACAACCACTACTTTACACCTTGTACTGTTGGTATGTAGCTTCCAATAAGAAGTATATCATCCATATATAATATGAGGAATGTGACAATGCTCCCACTAATCCTTTTATACACACAAGGCTCATCTTGATTCTGTATGAAGCCGTATTCCTTTATGGCTTTATTGAATCTAAGATTCCAACTTTAGGATGCTTACTTCAGTCCATAAATGGACTTTTGAAGCTTGCATACCCTCCCAGGATACTCTGGATTGACAAAATCCTCAGGCTGTGTCATGTACACATCCTCGAGTTGCTTTCCATTAAGAAAAGCAGTTTTGACATCCATCTGCCAGACCTCATAGTCATATCAGGCGGCTATGGCCAGTAGGATCCTAATGGATTTGAGCATAGCGATTGGTGAGAAAGTCTCATCATAGTCTATTCCATGGACTTGTCTGAAACCTTTTGCAACAAGACGCCCTTGAAGGTGTTGTCGGCTTTTAACTTGTAGCACCACTTACAACCTATTACCTTAGCACCCGGAGGTGGATCAACCAGGTTCCAAACCTGGTTATCATACATAGATTGCATCTCTGCCTCCATGGCCTTATGCCAATTTACGGACTGTGGGCTAGCCATAGCCTCCTAGTAGGTTTTGGGCTCTTCTTCATTGAAGACTAGAAGAGTATGATCATCGGTGATGAGAAACCCATATCTCTCTAGTTCCCGACGATCCCTACCAGACCTTCTAGGTCCTTATGTGACCTGGGTCGATGCTTCCTCCTGTGGAAGCTCCACCCTGGTCTTTGAGTTATCCTTTTCAGGAGTTTATGAGCTTTAAACTTCCCTGAGTTCAACATTGCTCCCACTGTCTTTCTTGGAAATGAAATCCTTTTTTAGAAAGACCCCCTTTCATGCCACGAACACCTTGTTCTGGGTGGGGTTGTAGAAGTAATACCCTTTGGTTTCCCTAGGGTAGCCCACAAATAGGCATTTGTTGGTTTTGGGTTCTAGTTTGCCCCCAGTCAATTTCTTGACATGTGCATCACATCCCCAAATCCGCAGGAAAGACATATTGGGCGCCTTGCCCCGTCCATATCTCATATAGGGCCTTTTCCACTGCCTTAGTCGAAGTATTATTCAAAATGAGAGCCGCTGTCTCGAGAGCATATCCCCAGAAGCTTATTGGGAGAAAGGCATGAATCATCATTGAGCGGACCATGTCCAACAGGGTCCTTTTCCTCCACTCGGATACCCCATTCCGTTGTGGTGTTCCTGGAGGAGTGAGCTGTGGAATGATTCCATGCTATCTCAAATATGAGTCAAACTCTAGGCTCATATACTCACCTCCTCGGTCTGACCGAAGGGCTTTGATATTTCTGCCTAGCTGGTTCTGTACTTCATTCCTAAATTCCTTGAACCTATCAAAGGTCTCAGACTTATGTTTCATCAAATAGACATAGCCATATCTATTGAAATAGTCCGTGAACGTGACGAAGTATAGATGTCCACCTCTGGTAGCTGCGCTCATGGGCCCACATATGTCTGAATGTATTAGGTCTAATAAGCCAGTAGCCCTTTCAGCTTTCTTGCTGAAAGGCGCTTTAGTTATTTTGCCTCGTAAACAAGACTCGCATATATCAAGTGACTCCAAGTCAAATGACCCTAGGATTCCACCTTTGTGAAGCCTAGCTATGCGCTTCTCGTTTATGTGGCCTAAACGACAATGCCAAAGGTAGACAGGATTAAGTTCGTTAGGCTTAAAGTATTTATATTATAGACATAATTGGTTTCATTCAAATCCAGGATATATAGGCCATTATTTAATGGAGCTTCTCCATAAAATAATCCCTCTCTAGATAAACCAATTCTACCATTAGAAATAGTAAAATGAAATCCAGAAATATCCAATACTGAAACAAAAATAATATTCTTACACATTGCAGGTATAAAATAACAATGTTCCAATATTAAAACTATCCACTAGGCATCATAAGGTGGTATTCACCGATCTCTATGGCAACAAACCTTGCTCCATTATTGACCTGCAAGTCCACCTCCCTCGATCCTAGTGACCTCCTGTTCCTAAGTCCCTGCACATTACAACAAATGTGAGAACCACATCTAGTATCTAATACCCAGGATGTTGAAACAGTGAGGTTAATGTCTATGACATAAATACTGATGAAGACGTGCCCTGGGTCTTCCTCTGCTCTCCTAACAATTTAGGATATGATCTCTTCCAATGCCCTGCCTACTTGCACCCAAAGCAGACATCCTCGGGACTGGCCTTAGGCTGGGCCTTAGGCTTCTTGGTCTTGGCTTTCGTAGCCTTGGCCTTAACCTTTTCCTTGGCCTTGCCCTTCACAAGAGGAGGGTTCCCCTTGTTGACTAGCAGTACTGGCAGAGTCTTCTTGATCGACTGCTCAGTGAGCTTAATCATCCTATGCAGCTCACTAATAGTACAGTTCATCCATTGCATATTATAGTTTAAGATAAACTAATCATAAGAATCTGGTAAGGAAGCCAGGATAGTGTCCACCGCCAGCTCTTATGAGATAGGCCAACCAAGACGGGCTAAAGTGTCCAGATAGCCCTTCATCTTGAGCACGTGTGCACTCACAAATGTCCCAGCCCCCATCTTACAGGAGTGGAATGCCTTATTGGTTAGGTACCTTTCCTGACGAGCTTACTCTTGAAACATCTCATTTAGAGTTGTTATCACAGCATAGGCCTGATGGTCCATGAACTACTTTTGTAGCTCAGGGACCATACACGCCAACATAAGGCATGTCACATCCCTGTTATCCTTCACATGCACCTCATATTCCTCCAGCTGGGTAGCTGGTGGATTACGTCCCTGAGGTGCAGCCGGCACAGGCCTTTCCAGCACATACTCCTTTGACTCTTAAATTAGAACTATTTTTAAGTTCCTAGACTAGTCTAAGAAGTTAGGACCGGAAAGCTTGTCCCTTTCTAGGATAGATCACAGTGAAAGTGAGTTGTTTGTTGCCATTAGATTACTACATAGAAAAATTAAGAGTGTTAATAAAGGGCTTTAACTGGTTTCCCATATTTAATTAATAATGAATCAGGTTATTAATTAACTCAAGTTGTTAGGCTCATGGGCCGAGATCCATATCTCATTAAGATATAGCCAGACGAGGGCCTGGAAAAACTATACCCTAATTATTTAGGTAGGAACACCATCCAATCCCAACCTAGGGACTCTCGGTTTGATGGGCTTATTGGCACATACCCATCTGTGCTTAGGGCCAGGAGAATCCTACTACCCACGCTAAGTCAAAACCTCCATCCAAGTGTCAGAGTAACCAATACTCTAACCCAATACAAAATGACGATACTCCAGTGCATCGAGCGTGGGCATGGTCTACAACTGGCCTATCCCCACTTCGATTCGGTTTTGAATGAGGGAAGCACTTTTAAATGACTTAGTAATTTCCATTTGGTTATTAGATTCATTTTAATAACGGCTTAGATACATAGGCAGGTGAAACTGGGTTTAGATCAAATATACATACATGTAAATAAATATAAAGCATAATTAAATAAGTAAAATGGACTGCTATTGGCCTATATTACAACCTAATATAATTCTAGTAAACCTATACTAGAAAGTATATCAGGTAGGCCTCCTTTTCCTTCCTTCTAGGCTCGCCTCTCCACCGGGCTTCTTCTTTACAAATTTTACAATAAATAAATAAAATAAAATTTACATAAAGAAGAAAACGACGTGCAGGCTGTATTTACCCAAAAAGAAAAATTACAACCCAACTTGAATAAGGCCCAATAGCATCCAAACATACATTTAATCATATATCCATGCATCCAATACATCAATTTATAAACATGTTATAATGCATGAATTTTAAGCCCATTTCAATTATGTCCATAGCTATTATTTTGAAATCACCAATTTTTGGCCCATCATGGTTCTAGCCCTTAACGGGCTTTGGGCCTCCAACCCAGGCAGATAACTGCTCCCACTGGAATTGGGAAACCATGAGTCCATATCAGTTGCCTGGGTAATCGTGCTAAGAAAGCCCGAACCAATTTCAATTAAACCATATTAATTTCCAAAATTAATATCTCATGAATAAAATTGAAATTTCATCCAAGAAACCATGCGCATTTAAATTACAGAAATTTAAACACATAAAATTTTAAAACCCATTAAAATTACAAAACTGGGCCCCGGGCCTGAAACCAGCTAAATCCAAAACTGGGTACAGCCTGCTACAGCTAGGGCAACAGAGTTATCCTAGAACAGCAGCCGCCGCTGCTAGGGACAGCAGTGGTGCTGCCGCCTAAGTATGCTAAGCCAATCTCTGTCATAACATTCATAAATGCTAGCTCATTT
The DNA here is from genome assembly GCA_039660915.1 of Euphorbia tirucalli. Lineage (NCBI taxonomy): Eukaryota > Viridiplantae > Streptophyta > Magnoliopsida > Malpighiales > Euphorbiaceae > Euphorbia > Euphorbia tirucalli. The sequence goes on along the minus strand of CM077639.1, from coordinate 52,286,627 downwards.
CAAACAATCATGAATCCTAATGTTCTTCCACCAGAAGAATGGGAAAAACACAAGACATACTTTAATGTTCCATGGTAAGACTTTCTCAACAAAACTCAGATCAAAGAGGCCAATTGGAAAACAATTCTTTCCAGATTGTGTAATTTGGACAAAAGTTCTAGGCTCTTCATTACCAGATAAAAGATATGCTTGTTAGTTTCAAAGACTACAAAAAAGCCAATGGCGTTAGGATCTTACATGATGGGCTTAGGTTCAAAAATTTCTTCAAACCTTATACCCATATACCAAAAATCTTTTCCCTCACAAAAGTCCAGCCAGATTACCAGTCCATTAGAGGTCTCATTTTAACCTCATGTGCTGATTCTCACTCCCAATTTAACCATCCCAAACCTTTATGGTCTAACCCAGACTTTATCATTACTTTACCCTTCAAACTCAATGAAGATATTAATCCAACTAAAGCAACCCATCCAGGAATGACTCTTATAGATTTGAAACTAGCCCAAGAAAAATGTTCCCAATTGCTAGCCCAAGGTCTCATTGAAACCACTCAGTCCCAATGGGCCTGCCAAGCTTTTTATGTGGAAAAATAATATGATTGTTCAAGGAAAGAAAAGGCTTATCATTGATTATAAGTCTTTGAATCACTTTCTCAAAGATGATAAATTTCCATTGCCAAAAACAAGTTATATGTTTGTTCATCTTTATGATGCAAGAGTCTACTAAAAGTTTAATCTTAAGGCAGGGTTTTGGCAGCTTGGACTTCAACCAGAAGATAAATACAAAACAACATTTTGTATTCCAACTGCCCTATATCAATGGAAAGTTATGCCCTTTGGACTTAAGATATCCCCCTCCTTATTCCAAAAGGCCATGAGGAGAATTTTTTAGCTTATTCTTCATTTTGCTCTAATCTATATTGATGATATCCTGTTAATCTCTAAGGATATCCAGGCTCATTATGAACTTTGTCTTAATGTCACTTATTAGTGAAACAATAAGAATGATGCAATCTGAAAAGAAAAGCACTATTGGTGTCTCATCCATCTACTTTTTAGGCATGCACTTCAAGGATGGCCATTACATTCTAGGTCCTCACATTGCACAGGAATTACTTAAATTCCCTAGTGAAAATTTTATCTATCAAGCAATTTCAGCAATTTCTTGGAACAATAAATTTCCTTAGAGATTTTATTCCACATATGTCGGTTCTTACAACCCAGCTGTCAAAATTGACTAGAAAGCATCCATCACCAGAGGGCCCAAAATAGATGAAAGTAGTCCAACAATTATAACAGATAGCCCAGTCACCTGCACAATTGAAAATTCCAAGAGAAGGAAAGAGAATTCTCCAAACAAATGCAAGTGATGAATATTGGGGCACAGTATTAATTGAACATATTGATGGAACAAATCATTACTGTGGATATACAAACAGACAATTCAAACAATCAGAGAAGCATTATCACTATACGAGAAAGGAAGTCCTAGCTATAAAATATGGAATCAAGAAATTTGAATTCCACCTTGTCTGCCACCATTTTACAGTAAGGATGGACAACTCAGCTTTTCAAAAGATTCTTAACTTCCAGAACAAGTCCATCCCTAATGCACAGATGCTCAGGCTTAAGAAGCGGTTTACAAAAAATGACTTCTCAGTTGAGCATATAAAAGGAGATAAAAACTTGATCCCAGATATGCTTTCCAGGCCAAATCCTCAAACCATCTCTTTAATGACATCTGAAGCTGTTATTCTTTTAGTTTTCATGGCTTCCACTTCTTACTCTGATAATTTATGAAAAGAACCTTTATCTCCCAAAATCCAAATGTCATTCCCTCCAGGTACTAATTTCAATCTAGACATTTAGAGATAAATTAAGCTATAAATATCAATATAAGCCCACAATAATAAAGTAAGTCATTTGTCCCAAACCCGATCTCTAAAGGGTGTAATAAGCTGACTGCACATTTACTGAATCTTCCTGGTACTAGTAAATTTGGCTGCCGACTCTATGTACTTTATTTATCTAGTTCAATATTACTAAGCCAGTGATGTGGTCCAGTAACTTGAGCTGTAGGGTTGAAACCTGTGCTGATCTCACGGTGGCAATTCCACTAAGGAATTAATAAGATAAACTTTTAATAGATTAGTATGGGTTATCTTAAAATTTTATAGTATTAATGTATTTGTCATATCACTACACTTTGCACACTTGCACCCCTTATTCTCATAGCCCAACAGGTTCGTTATCATGTCACCTATGGTTCTTAGAGCCTTAGGGCATGTGGGCATTCTTGTCACCTATAGCCTCGTACCTTGTATGCCTCACTTGGACCCTTAAGTGGGTAGACGTATTAGAGCTATATCTTATTGTGGGGACCTTAATGTTATCCTAAAGACTCAACTTATGTAAGAAACCATGGAAATATCCCCTTAGAGTACTTTGAGCATGGATTTTTCGATCCTTGATGAGGAAAGTACTTGAATATCAAATAAAGCCCCAAGTGAAGAGTTAAAGCTTAGATTTCATCTCTTAACCCTAAAACTCACACCCAAAACCTTCTTTGAACATTCAAAAACACCTTAAAACCCAATAGTCATTTTTTTATGCCTTTTAGGCATAGTGGAACCATTTTGGGCTAAGTTTGAGCTTTATAAAACTTTCCCATGCTTAGTTTTCCACTTTAAGCATTCTTATGCCAGTGCGAGCATACATCTCTTAAACTACCTGAAAAAATTCTGAAACTTAAAAATCACCTCCTTTATGCCTCATGTGCATAGTATGACTATCTCATGCATAGTTTGAGCTTAGCTAAGCTGTTCTATGCTTAGTTTAGGCAGCTCAAGCTTGCCAATGCTTGATCGGGTTTAGTTTTCCTTTGTTCTTATCCGTTTGTGCCAACTATCAGAAAATTAGCCTCCAAACAAACATTATGCTTGATCAAGCTTAGTGTGCATACTCACTAAGCTTGACCGAGCTTAGTTTTTGCTTGTTCTTATCCAAAATGCTACCAGTCAAAATGGATTGGTCCCTAAGTAATCATTAAGCTTGATCGAGCTTAATTTTTGCCACTTCACCTTATTTTCAGCTCATAAATAGCAGCAGAATGTAAGGCAAGCGGGAGGACTTTTTAGGACTTTTTGTGAAATAAGCCATTTACTCCAAAATTACTCCTTCTAGTATGATTCTCTCTCCCAAAAAAGCTCTCTACAAACCCTAATCTCTTCCAAATCCTCTTCAATAATTAAAACTCATCCTTTCATCACCATCTTATCATCCATTCATCATCCTTTTTCATAAATTCCTAAATTCATCATCCTTACATCATATTTGCTCTAAAAGTCATCTAAAACCCACATTTTTGCATTAAATTACTACCTTTTCTCCTTGAATCACTCAACAAACCCACTTTTTCACATTAAATCAACTTAAACCCTAAAACTCTCCATTTTATCTTCATAATGGATCAAGCTCTCACCTATGTTCCTAAGTATAAAACTAAGGGGATTTAAAATCCTTCCCTTATCTTTGCATATTTATTTTAACAAGGTTTTGATTTTTAAAACAAAATAAGGGACAAAACCCTTTAAATTTTCTTAAAGCTTTTAGGGTTTTTCTCCTTGGGAAAAACTTTATTTTGCTTTTAACATGTTGTTTCATTTACTGCTTTATTTACTTTATTATCTATTGGTAGGTCCATGAGTGACCAATACTATTGTATGTGTTTCATTAGCATCAAAAACCATATTTTGTTCCTTTATTCGCTGAATCTGAGACTTTTCATTAAAAGCGAGGGATTTTCTTGGGTTAAGAACCCTAAAAAATCGGTTTATGAACCTTAAAAAAGCTCAGATCTTCACCCATTTGAATCCAAAAATGACTTTTCTACTTTAATCAGATCACTCCATGGGTTCAAAATGGAAAAGCCAAACACGAGAAAGTTTCTGGAGCTTTTTGTTTGAGGATATAAGCTCACTCGAGCTTAGGTATGCTCTTTGAGCTTAGGTTATGTAAGCTCACTTTAGGGTACCTAAGGTTGAGCTAATAAAGACTAAGCTCAAGATTAGTCAACTAAGCCTGACTTGTTTGATCTATGCATAAGCAGAGGACGGGGGTCTCAAACTGACTCCCGGGTGCCCCACATGGAAAGTTAATGTTGTTCTCTCTCTCCTCGGGTCCATCTCTAGTGATTTTATGAGAAACTTGGAAAACCCTAGATTCTACAGTGGAATTCAAAAATTTTACTTGCTTTACTTGTTTTATCTACTACATATCATGCATATTTAAATACACTCTTTTTTACCTATAAATCCCCACTTTACATATTTGTACCTTACTCCCAGTAGATTAAATGTGTTAATAGCTTGTCTATGATTTATTTATTTGTGTTATATTATGTGAGCATCCAAATAATAAAATCAATCTAGACATTTTTTGATAAATTAAGCTGTAAGTTTGAAGATAAGTCCCCAATAATAAAATAAGTTATCTATCCGAAACCCGATCCTGAAAGGTGCAGTATTCCAACATGTAAGCGCCGGAATTCTCTGTACTTAAAAAAAAAAGAGTCGTACGACTGTCATTACAGTCGTACGACTGTAATGTCGGAGCAGTTGCAGAAGCCCATACCTCTGCAGCAGAAAATGGAGGAGAGAGGGAGGAGCATTAATTACTCCGTTCTTGCAGTAAGGCACCGAAAAAGCAGAGGATAAAAAGAAGGAAAAGGAAAGGAGAGGGGGCTTTTGGGGATTTCTGGAAAAAAGGGATTTAAAGAGAGAAAGGAGAAAAGAGAGAAGGAAAAGAAAGAAAAACCCAAACTCACCAATCCTTCTTTTCCTCTTTTATTTTCTTTAATTCTCAGAATTAGGATTAAAATTTAATAGAAATCCTTAGGTTAATCACTTAACTTCACAAACAAATCAAACTCTCGGACTTAAATCATCAGAATCCCAAGCATTTTGGAATTTTGGACACAAGCTCTCAACCCCAATTCAAGAGGAAAAGTGCAAATTCGTGTGGATTGGAGCGATGCCAGGGGTCAAAACGATTTGGATAAGCTTCTAAAAGGTAGGCACTCCATTTTCCTTTCATTTTTTCCTACTTTCTGGGTGCTGGATGTGATTTTTGTACATTTTTACCTTATTTCTACGTTTCTGCTTTTGGAAATCAAGAACAGTCGCACGACTGTTCTTGGATTTGATGAACAGTCGTACGACTCTATATACAGTCGTACGAGTGTTCTTGATTTCCAGGTTGTTTTTCTTTTGTTTTGATTCAAATAAAATTTTGGCGCAATCCTGATTCTGGGCTGTTTACAGTCGCACGACTGTAACTCCTTTTCCAGAATCAGAATTTCCCTTTTTAACCCATAAAATTTATAAGAATATAAAAAAATCAGAAAAATCCAAAAATCCCAAAAATGAATTTTGATATATGCATTCACGACCTTAGATTTATTTCCAGTAAAATTGCATTTAGAACAATGCCACAACGGAGACCCAGTTCTCCAGGAAACCGACCCACCTCACATGTAAAAAATGCATGCAAATTGGTAAAATTTTTTTCAAAATGATTTTCCCACAAAATAAAAAATACAGGGATGTTTCAAAATGTTTTCCAGGTCTAACCAGGCCGGCTAGCCGAGCCAACCCGGTTATCCCCTAAATGCATGCCCCCAATTCTTGATTTCCCAATTCTGTCTATTTGAGTCCTATTTGTGGCGTGCTATATATTGTGCTAACCTTTGTTTTGCAGCTTTTATTTTTATTTTTATTTTATATGTATTCAATAGATTAATACGTGTATCCTAGGCGATTATATTTTTCTAGATAAATCGTGTATTCTAGGCACTTGTATAAGTGAGGCTGAGAGTTTTCCTTTTTTATTTGATTGGATTGTATAATAGGCCTCTATTATTCTTTTGTATATTTGAATGTATGACTTTATTTCTCGTAATATATTTCTTGCATCTTGCTTTAGCATCGGATAATTAAAATAAACAAATTGCAGTTAGAGAAAGAGAATAAAGCAAATTAAATATGGTAATATAAACTGTAAAGTGAAAGCAAGCTAGAGGTCAAGTAAGTTATTTGCCCGAACCTTAAATCTCTGGATTAGGTACAGTAGCCTGTCCTCGGTAGGGAGCTGTACCGGAATTCCCGGATGAGCTAATCCGGGTGGCGACTCTGTCACTGATCTCAGGATTTAAGTTTCGAGGTCTTTAAGTTAAAAATGAGAAAATGTTTTCTACAAAAGGATTTCCCAATTAAATCAATAGTTTTTCCCAACTCAACATAAATAAAACCCGTTTTCCACAAAATCCACAAATCTCAATCAATTTCATCTCTTTTCTTTTTTCCCCGGTTCGCTTCGCCGCATTCCGTTTAAAGGTCTTCCGCTCACAGTGGCGACTCCGCTGGGGACTAAAAGTTTCTTAAAATTGTTTTTTCTTAAAAACTTAAGGAACTTAGGCAACTACCGAAATAAGACCTAGCTTGTAGTCACTTCACTAGTTCATATTACCATATTAATTCGCACGCTGCATATCATAACATTTTCTTCTTCTCAACCCCTCAAATACACTATTTTCCACCCCGGTTTACCGAAGAAGGTGGCCTACCTCTACCGCCAGGATTGGAGACACCCAACGAGGTAAACCACTCATAGACCCGCATGACCTTACATCATGTTCTATTGTAGGGAAGTGTTTATTTGCTATGGGAAAATGTACGACCCTTGGTTTTGACTTCGGCCCACATGTAATGGCTTAGCAATTTCCCTTAGGACTACCAAAACTTAACTTAAAAAGGAACATTGAGTGTGCACCTTTGGTATCCCCCATTGATGCCAAAGAGACCCAACACCTAGGAAGAATTACGAGACCAATCGAAAGGAGAAATAAGGTTGGAAGGGAGCGCATATTTTGCATGTGCTGAAGTTTGTTCCATGTTGTTTACTATTTTTCTGACTTTGCACAAAGCATCAAACATGCATAGTTTTCGTGTGCCATATTAACCCACATTTTTATGCAGCCATTTGCATTTTTATTTTCGTGTGAAATCATTAAATCATCCGTTTGCCATTCATACTAACCATTTCTTTTTCAGCCATAACATTACATTTGTGTGGTTAGCATTTTTATTTTCACATAACATACATAACATCATTGTGTATTCCATGCATTCTAACTCACGTTTTTGTGCAACCATTTGCATTTTGTGTGCCATAAATATTCATTACATATCACTTAAATTAAATTAAGGGCATTTCAAGGACGCCTATCATAATCATCCCATTTCATAACATATCGGGTATCCAAAATTACCCGTGTCTCGCTAATGCGCCGGATTGCATTTGGCCATTTTAACAAATCATTTCATTCAATAGTGACCCCAATGGTCTTAGGCCCATTTTCGTGTGACAGTTTACGCGATGTACTTCATGACATCATACCCATTTATCATAAACATTATATAACACCGTGGTCCACATCCGACCATTTCATGACATTAATTTACCATTCAAGGTACTCCCCGAGTGCCCAATTAATATACATATAGGTTCATAACATCACTAAATCATAAAAAGGTGTTCCCCGAATGCGAATCTCTGTCCGTGTCCCTGTTACACGTGACTTTCTCATAACATCATTTCATATCATATGCTCAAAAGCATCAGAACTTTGTCTATGGGCCCGGCCCATGCGACCATTTCATATAATCCCATAGACCTGCCAAAGTGTTGAAACTTCATCTGTGCGTTGGTACACACACGACCATTTCATGAATTCATTAGGTGCCCCAAAGGCGCTGAAACTCTGTCCGTGTGGTGGCCCACACGTGACATTTTTGCATAAGCATTGGGTGTTCTTGGAATGTCCCAAGAAAAAGAAAAATAATAAAAGAAACCATTCATGTCATCATTTCATACATAATCCCACTCCATTCATTCCAAGCATTCTCAATGTCTTAATTTTCATGCCACATCTCGTCATTCATTCACGACCTTAATACCTCCTGTCTACTCCCAAGCAGAATACACTGGAGCGACCTTGGACAAGATCTCAGGCTTCAAGGGCAGCTAGGAGACAGAGGGTAGTTGAGAGTGACAGTGATTCTGAGTTTGGGGAAGGAGTGAATATGGCAGATCAGACACCAAGCATGGCTGATGTTTTGAAGGATTTCTTCAGATCCCAAGACTTCCGCGACATGTTAAAAGAAGAAATGAGGGCAAGTAGTAAGAGAAGCTGGTGAGACCGGTGGCAGTGGGGCCGGGGAAGGAGAAAGAGGTTGAGTCATCCCAACATGGTGGTGACGCTTCGGCTAGCCTAGAAAAGCTGTAAGAGAAGGGGCAGCTATGGAACAGAGGATGAAAGCAAAATGTTCTGAGCTAGATGAAGTTATGGCCCAGTTGAAGAAGGGGGTCAGTATCAGTGCTGAATCGAAGAAGGGTGTAAATGTTGATGCCATGATTAGTAGGGGCATCGAGACTTTCCCTATCGACTTCCAAGTGCTGAAAGTCCCTACTTACAAAGGAATGGGCTCGCAGGAGGCCCATGTGAATCTGTATGCCCGAGTTATGCTGACGGCAGGCGCCACAAAGCAGCAGTTGATCAATTTATTCCCCACCACACTAGAGGGAGGTGCTTTAGGATGGTATAACTCGCTGTCAGAGGAGGAACAATCTGATTGGGAAGTTTTGTCGGCGGCCTTTATTAAATACTACAGCTTCAACACCAAAATCTAGGTGAAGCTGTATGATTTGGAGAGGGTGAAGCAGAAATTTAACGAGCCCTTTGATGAATACTATCAGAGGTGGATGAACAAGATGATCCTCCTAAAGAACTGCCCTAATGAAGACGAGCTTATACAGAAGCTGATAGAAGGCAGCAAAGACATCTTCAAGAATAACATGAAATTCTATCCCTTTAAGGAGCTCAGTGAGGTTTACAGCATGGCCATGAAAATAGAGAGGGAAGAAGAGGAGAAATCAGTCAGTCACAAAGGGGGAAGAAGTACAGGGTATAGCTCGGGATATAGATCAATCACAGCAGATGGGTCTAGCAGTGGTTCTGGCTCAGGTTCCAGTAGCAAACAGGGGTAGTCTTCAGAGGTGAAGCAGGTTGAAGTGGCTACTGTAAATCAGCAACAAGGCAACCAGAACAGGGGTACCGGAGGACAAGGCATATCGCCTTGGACTCTCCTTTTGGTGAAGATATTTGCCAAATGCAGAAATGGTGGGCTGCTATAGTCTTTAAGGCCATTTAAGAAGCCTTCTGAAGCTGATAAAGATAACTTCTGTATTTATCATGTGGTTGCTGGCCATCGAACCAATAACTGCTACAAGTTAAGGGATGCTATCCAGAAGCTCATTGATAAAGGAAAGCTACAAGAGCCAGCCAAACCTAGCACTAAAACCAATCCGCTGCCGGCATTCGAGATGCGGGTCAACATGGTCTAGTCAGGGTTGCCGTCTAATTTTATATTTGACCAAGTTCTTCAAGCGAACCCTACAATTTAGGCAGTGGCAGTAGGGGAACCCAAAGTGGAACTTGAATGTGAGAAAAAGGAGGAATGTAAGGAGATCAAGCCCATAAGTTTGAATGATCTCGACTCCAAAGATGAGTATGAAGAATTTGACAGAGAAGAGGCAGTTAAACTCCCAGCTGTTGACAAGCTGAAGAGTCAGGAAGTGTAGCATGTGACCCGAAGTGGTAGGGTATATCAGCCGGCAGATCAGATGAAAGATAAAGCACCAATGAATGGGTCGGGCAGTACTTCGGCACCAGAAGGAGTTGAGAAGGAGGACCTAGTCATTTCTCAGCTAAAGAAGACTCCTGCCTAAGCTAGCTTATGGCATTTGCTTCTGACCTCCAAGGAGCACAGGGCTGCTCTAGTAAAGAAATTGTCAGAGATTGAAGTCTCCCCTATAGCTTCACCAGAGGCTATGTGCTGTTTGTTAGATAAAGTCCATGTTGGAAGCCCTGATATTGTCTTCTCCGACAAAGACTTGCCTGTTGAAGGGAAGGCCCACAACAAGGCTCTTTATGTCAGGGCCCATGTGATGGATAAGGTGATGCCTTGCGTTATGGTGGATGATGGATTGGCACTAAATATTTGTCCACTAAAGATGTTGCCATTTCTGGGGCTGAACGAAGAAGTGTTAAAGAGATCCTCAACAGTCATTCGGGCATATGATGATTCTAAAAGAACAGTAATAGGGACGTTTGAGGTAGAAGTAGAAGTTGGGCCAGTTAGGTCCACAGTTGCTTTTACAGTGATTGATATCCCGGTCACATTTTCCCTATTGCTTGGAAGGCCCTGGTTCCATCCTTTGGGAGGTGTCCCTTCCACATTGCATCAAAAGATCAAGTTCTCTATGAACGGCAGAATTGTGACTGTTGAGGTGGATGCCCAATCGATGGTAGCTGCAGCGAATGAAGGAGTGGTTCCCTTTGGTGGATTTCAAGTTGTTGTAATTAAAGAGGGAGCGACCACAGATGCTCCTATGGTCCTTTACAAGAATTATATGCCGGAGTGGCTATCCCGGTATCTGTATAAGCAGAACTTCGTCCCGAGAATGGGGCTTGGAATTAATTTGTAGGGGTTTCCAGAATTTAAAATTGACTCGGGAAAGTCGAAGCAGTGTGGCCTTGGCTATGTAGAAGGGGCATCTGAGCAGAAGAATCTGAGAAAGGGCAAGAATGGTAAGATTATGATAAAGCCATTTCTGAAGGCAGGAGAAGGCCTTTATAAGGGTCAAGCTGAACCGGTGATGGTAGGAGATGTCGAGTATCCTGGATTTGAGATTTTTACAGATGTAGTTGATTTTGACAAAAGCCAGGAGGAGCTAGTAGCCCTTGTAATGGTGGAAGAAACCGCTGTTGAATTTGATGCGCTACAAGGCGAGCCACCTATAATGATGGAGAAAGCAGTAAAGGTGGCCGAAGAAGAAGATGAAAAGAAGGCCTGTGTTGAAACTATAGAAGTGATCTCGGGTGCTTTGACTGCTGCATTAAGCAAAGCTTTTGGGAAATCCAAGGAGGGATTCGGCGAAGAACTGATGGCCAAAGTGAACTTAGACTCTGTGGTCGCTGAAATTGCCAAGATTATGGAAAAAGCTAAGATGCAAGTGACTGGAAAAGAAGCAGAGAAAGTTGTAGTCCCGGATGATGCTCTGAAAGGGAAGATGGAAGCTGATGAAGAACAAGGCCCTCTGCCTATGGAGGATGAAAATGATTTTGTTGTATCTATTTCTTCCATTTTTAATGTAACTGATGTACTCTATGATAAGTTCAATGCAATGAAATCCCAGTTTGCTTACTTGTGTGATGTTTATCCTGATAATTTTGTGCATGCATTTAAATCACCATCAAGAATATTTAGCATACATGACACTGCATTGCATGAAATCAACATAAGTACAGATGAAAACCCTAAAATGGTATTCATTTCACATGAGCTTAAATCTGAGGAAGAGAAAGAATTAATAAGAATACTCCAAAAACATGTTAAAGCTTTCGCCTGGTTGTATAAAGATATGCCAGGTGTGGACATAGAGATAGCAGTGCATAAAATCCCAACAGACCCCAAGTTCAAACCGGTAAAGCAGAAGTTGAGAAGACTAAGGCCGGAATGGGCTACGCTGGTGAAAGAAGAAGTGGCTAAGCAGATAGATGCCAAATTTCTCGAAGTGGTGGAGTACACAGAATGGCTAGCCAACATTGTCCCTGTGCCTAAAAAGGATGAAAGGGTCAGAGTATACATCGACTATAGGGACCTGAATAAAGCATGCCCAAAAGATAACTTTCCACTGCCCCATATTGACATCCTGGTTGATAGCGCAGCAAAAGCGGCAATGTACTCTTTCATGGATGGCTTTTCGGGGTATAACCAGATCTTGATGGATGTGATCGACAAGGTGAAGACATCATTCATCACAAAATGGGGTACCTTCTGCTACAGAGTAATGACCTTTGGATTAAAGAATGCCGGTGCCACTTATTAGAGGGCAGTCACAACTCTATTGCACGATATGATCCATAAAGAAGTCGAAGTGTATGTCGATGATATGCTTGTTAGATCAACAACCCGGGAGGAACATCCTGTTATCCTGGATAGATTTCTAACACTCATTGGAGAGTACAGCTTGCGACTTAACCCCAAGAAGTGAATATTCGAAGTCACATCAGGAAAGCTGTTGGGTCATGTAGTTAGCCAGAGGGGGATAGAAATGGACCCAGATAAAATCAAGGCCATCCAAGATATGCTAGCTCCAAAAACGGAAAAGGAAGTCTGGTCATTTCTGGGTTCCTTGCAATATGTCAGTCGCTTTATCGCACGGTTAACTTCCACTTGTGAACCAATCTTCAAGCTATTAAAGAAAGATCAGCTGATTGTGTGGGATGACAGGTGTCAACTGGCATTCGAGAAGATCAAGGCTTACCTGGTAAAGCCACCAGTGTTGAGTCCACCAGTTCCAGGGAAACGTCTGATTTTGTAGTTGGCAGTTGAAGAATCCTCTATAGGGGCAATGCTGGCATAAGAACAAGATGGCAAGAAGGAATATCCTATCTACTACCTCAGCAAGAAACTGTTAGAGTATGAAGCCAAATACACACTAGTGGAAAAGACATGTGTGGCGATGATTTGGCTGACCAAGAAGCTGTGCCACTATTTCTAGTCCTACAAGATACAAGCTGTGGCTAAGGTGGATCCAATAAAGTATCTCTATGAAGCACCAGTATTGGTTAGGAAGCTATCCAGGTGGCTGTTACTCTTATATGAGTTCGACATCGAGTACATCACAAAGAAAACCATTAAAGGGCGAGCTATGGCAGAGTTTCTAGCAAATCAATCGCTGGAATCAGATTATACAGAAAATTTAGAGTTCCCAGATGAATAGTTAGCCATGGTTGAAGTAAAAAGGTGGGTAATGCTTTAATGGTGCTGTGAATAGAAAGGGTGCTGGAATCAGGGTACTTATGGCAACACCGAATGGTGAGATTATTCCTTTATCCAAGAGGCTGATCTTTCCCGTAACCAATAATGGGGCAGAATATGAAGTATGCTTATTTGGAATGGAAGCTCTGTTAACCTTAGGGGCAAATGATGTCTTAATTGTCGGTGATTCATTTCTAGTGATCAGGCAAGCTCAGGGCGAGTGGGAGCTGAAAGAATAAGCCTTACGGCCTTACTTGGAGCTGCTACACTTTAGAAAAGATTTATTTGGCCAGTGTGAATTCAGACATGTCCCTAGGGATGAGAACAAGATGGCTGATGCTTTAGCAACATTATCTTCTATATGGGAAAACCCAGAAGAAACCCAAATCCAATCACTGGTTATAGCCACTTCCAGACATCCTTGCTTCGAAGTACACGAGGTAATGGAGTTGACAGTTGAAGAGAAACCGTGGTTCTTTGATATCTACCAGTATGTTAAGGAAGGTAGGTATCCAGAAGAGGCTAGTGCGGCTGATAAGCTGTCCCTAAGGAGATTAGCCAGTCAGTTCAGAATCTTTGAGGATAAGTTCTACAAGAGAACTGCACACGGGGTTCTTCTGAGTTGTCTAACAGAGCAAGAAGCAAAAGAAGTGATGCAGCTGGTACATGCAGGAACCTATGGACCACACATGAATGGGCTTTCCATGGCTATGAAGAAAATGAGACAAGGGTATTTCTGGATGACGATGCAAGCAGATTGTATAAGAAAAGTGAAGAGATGTCATGAATGTCAGATCTATACAGACATCAGTCATCTTCCTCCACTTGAGCTACAGAATTTAGCATCTCCTTAGCCATTTTCAGCATGGGGGATAGACATGATCGGTGAAATTCATCCAGCAGCATCTAATGGGCACAGATTCATAGTTGTGGCAATTGATTACTTCTCCAAATAGGTCGAAGCAGAATCCTTCACTAATGTAACGGCCAAGCAGATGGTCAAGTTCATCCAGAAGAACATCTTCACTCGGTATGGGATTCCTCATCACATAGTGACAGACAATGGAGTACAGTTTCAAGGGGCAACAGCTAAGCTACTTGCAGAACATGGTATTGAACATCATAAGTCTTCTCCATACAGACCACAGGCTAATGGTGCAGTGGAAGCAGCTAACAAGGCAATAAAGAAGATCTTATCAAAGATGGTAACCACTTACAGAGATTGGGCCGATAAACTACCTTATGCTCTTTGGGGTTACAGAACCAGTGTCAGAACGCCGATAGGAGAAACTCCTTATGCCTTGGTATATGGAATGGAAGCAGTATTGCCAGTGGAAATAGAACTTAAGTCATTTAGAGTTGCCCTGGAGGCTCAGCTGCCAGAGACTGAATGGGTTCAAGCCAGATATGAACAGTTGGCAGCACTAGATGAAAGGCGACTGAGGGCACTGGATTATCTTTAGATGTACCAACACAGAATGGCCAAAGCCTATAATCGGAATGTGAAGTATTCCAAACGGCAGTTGAAAACAGGTGACTTGGTTCTAAAGCAACTAAGGCCTTCCAATGTCGATGTTAGGGGAAAGTTCAGACCCAACTGGGAAGGGCCCTATATGGTGGAGAAGGTGCTATCAAAAGGCGCTGTCAGCATCATGGACATGGATGGAAATGAGCTCACTAATCCTATCAACCAGGACAGGCTAAAGCTTTATCATGTGTATAAAAAAAAAAGAAGAAATCTGCTAGGCTGAAAACTCGAAAAGAGCGGTCTAGGCAAAAGTTAAGACATGAGAGAAAATAATCAATCGGAAAACCTGAAAAGGACGATTGGTGATGGATTCTGGCTCAGTGTGGAATATGTACCATTTAGGAACCAACTCGTTTCAAATGTACTCATTTTGACTTCATCAATAAAGTGAAGTGTTTGTTTAAATATAGTTGCATGGTTATGACAAATGCACAAGCAAAGTTGTCTTGCATAAACATACATTTAGAGAAAGCACTTCGCATTCAACTGATTGAAATTATCGCATTATTTAACAAGCGAAAATGCACTAAATACATGCAATTTGAAATCTTTTGTCGACCACTAAAATCCAGTTCATCTTCCTAAAAGAGCAATAAAATGGTCATGGTAACATCTCAATCATATATATATATAAAAAAAAGCTCGCTGAGGTGAAAACCGAGAAGGCACCTCAGGCAAAAATTAGAGCAGCTCGTTGAGGTGAAAACCGAAAAGGCACCTCAGGCAAAAATTAGAGCGGCTCGCTGGGCTGAAAACCCGTATTGGGCAACCCAGGCAAAAATTAGAGCACTCACAAGCTCATAATTTCCCCACGGAGCAGGAAAAGCAGAGTGTCCCTAACATTCCCCACAAAAGTCATCACATCACTCCCCAATAGGGTTTTCCACGTGGATCCCAGCAGTATCTACGTAAAGAACACCACAATCATCTCCCCGTAGAGTCACCACGTAATTCCCCAGTGAAATCTACATAAAGAACACCATAATTGTTTCCCCAATCGAGTTGCTACACTTTTCCCCAGCAGAATCTCCGTAAGGAACACTACGATTATCTCCCCAGCAGTATCATACATCCCCAGCAGTCACCTCACTCCTTTGAAAATCACCAAGCAAAGCCCCCGAAGAAAGCAAAATCAACCAGGGGCACAACATATCTCTCTCCAGCAGAAGGCGGAAACATCAAATAACGGAAAATGCATACATGTACATATACATCATCATGCACTCATACATTGCATACATCAATCACTTATCCCCAGCTAGTCTTCATTCTTGATCGAAGGGGCAAAAATTTTTGTTTAAAAATCTCTCGATCAAGGAATGAAGACTTGTTATCTTAAGTGCAGGAATTCATCATCCCCAGCTTCAATTCCTCAGCAGATCCACCTCAAGTAATATAAACTCGGTATCGGCCCAGATCAGCTTCATCATTCACTTCTTCAGCAGATCCGCCTCGAGTAATATAAACTCGGTATCAGCCCAGATCAGCTTCATCATTCACTTCTTCAGCAGATCCGCCTCGAGTAATATAAACTCTGTATCGGCCCAGATCGGCTTCATCATCTAAGTTCCCCAGCAGATCCGCCTCGAGTAATATAAATTAGGTATCAGCCCAAATCAGCTTCATCATTCACTTCTTCAGCAAATCCGCCTCGAGTAATGTAAACTCGGTATAGGCCCAGATCGGCTTCATCATCCATTTCTCCAGCAGATCCGCCTCGAGTCATATAAACTCGGTATCGGCCCAGATCGGCTTCATCATCTATTTCCCCAGCAAAGCTTGCCTCGGGTAACCTAGACCCGATATCGGCTAAACCGCAATTCACCCTTCATTTGCCTCAGGTAACCTAAACCCGGTATCGGCCTATCCGCATCAACTTCGCCTCGGGTAACCTAGACCCGATATCGGCTTATTCCTCCCCAGTACCGCCTCGGGTAACCTAGACCCGGTATCGGCTTATCTCATTAGAGGGTTCATTCCAGTGTTCGTGGAGCTTTGATTCGCGCTCTCAAATTCATCATCTCATTCAGGTGTCGAATTTGATCATGCGAGGGGCAGCTATAAGCACCGAAATTCTCTGTACTTAAAAAAAAGAGTCGTACGACTGTCCTTATAGTCGTACGACTGTAATGTTAGAGCAGTTGTAGAAGCCCATACCTCTGCAGCAGAAAATAGAGGAGAGAGGGAGGAGCATTAATTGCTTCGTTCTTGCAGCAAGGCACCGAAAAAGCAGAGGATAAAAAGAAGGAAAAGGAAGGGAGAGGGGGCTTTTGGGGATTTCTGGAAAAAAGGGATTTAGAGAGAAAAAGGAGAAAAGAGAGAAGGAAAAGAAAGAAAAACCCAAACTCACCAATCCTTTTTTTCCTCTTCTATTTTCTTTAATTCTCAGAATTAGGATTAAAATTTCATAGAAATCCTTAGGTTAATCACATAACTTCACAAACAAATCAAAATCTCGGACTTAAATCATCAGAATCCCAAGCATTTTGGATTTTTGGACACAAAGCTCTCAACCCCAATTCAAGAGAAAAAGTACAAATTCATGTGGATTGGAGCGACGCCAGGGGTCAAAACGATTTGGATAAGCTTCTAAAAGGTAGGCACTCCCTTTTCCTTTCATTTTTTTCCTACTTTCTGGGTGCTGGATGTGATTTTTATGCATTTTTACCTTATTTCTACGTTTCTGCTTCTGGAAATCAAGAACAGTCGCACGACTATTCTTAGATTTGATGAACAGTCGTACGACTATATATACAGTCGTACGAGTGTTCTTGATTTCCAGGTTGTTTTTCTTTCGTTTTGATTCAAATAAAATTTTGACGAAATCCTGATTCCGGGATGTTTACAGTCGCACGACTGTAACTCCTTTTCTAGAATCAGAATTTCCCTTTTTAACCCATAAAATTTATAAGAATCTAAAAAAATCAGAAAAATCCAAAAATCCCAAAAATGAATTTTGATATGTGCATTCACGACCTTAGATTTATTTCCAGTAAAATTGTATTTAGAACAATGCCACGATGGAGACCCAGTTCTCCCGAAAACCGACCCACCTCATATGTAAAAAATGCATGCAAACCAGTAAAATTGTTTCAAAATGATTTTCCCACAAAACCAAAAATACAGGGATGTTTCAAAACGTTTTCCAGGTCTAACCGGACCGGCTAGCCGAGCCAACCCGGTTATCCCCTAAATGCATGCCCCCAATTCTTGATTTCCCAATTTTGTCTATTTGAGTCCTATTTGTGGCGTGCTATATATTGTGCTAACCTTTGTTTTGCAGCTTTTATTTTTATTTTTATTTTATATGTATTTAATAGATTAATACGTGTATCCTAGGCGATTATATTTTTCTAGATAAATCGTGTATTCTAGGCGCTTGTATAAGTGAGGCTGAGAGTTTTCCTTTTTTATTTGATTGGGTTGTATAATAGGCCTCTATTATTCTTTTGTATATTTTGAATGTATGACTTTATTTCTCGTAATATATTTCTTGCATCTTGCTTTAGCATCGGATAATTAAAATAAACAAATTGGAGTTAGAGAAAGATAATAAAGCAAATTAAATATGGTAATATAAACTATAAAGTGAAAGCAAGCTAGAGGTCAAGTAAGTTATTTGCCCAAACCCTAAATCTCTGGATTAGGTACAGTAGCCTGTCCTCGGTAGGGAGCTGTACCGGAATTCCCGGATGAGCTGATCCGGGTAGCGACTCTGTCACTGATCTCGGGATTTAAGTATCAGGGTCTTTAAGTTAAAAACGAGAAAATGTTTTCTACAAAAGGATTTCCCAATTAAATCAATAGTTTTTCCTAACTCAACATAAATAAAACCCGTTTTCCACAAAATCCACAAATCTCAATCAATTTCATCTATTTTCTTTTTACCCCGATTCGCTTCACTGCATTCCGTTTAAAGGTCGTCCGCTCACACAACCGTACGTTTATTATTCCTTCACAGTACTAGTAAATCCGAGTGACGACTCTATTAGTATATTTCCTAGTACCAAGATGTTGTATCAGACTATTTTTCATAATACATATTAATAAAAGACATTAATTTATCTTGTTATTTCTTGTGCAAATAAAATTAATAAAGTATCATTTAATTGGTGTTTGCTTATGTATGTCAGAAGCATGTTCCATGCTATAAAACCTTAAGCATTAAGAAACACAATTCATATATATACTTGGTCTATTAGCATCGCGGGAATGATAATAACAAAAGACCAGTATGTGCCTTGTAAGATGGGTGGTGTGTTGATTGAAGGTTGCACCATAAAAACGTAAAGGATTATTGATCATTTTTCTACTAATTTGAAGGAAAAGCAAGCTTAATATGTCTATTTTTAGGTTACATACATAGAAGCAATGTCAAAGTTATGGAGTCTTATTATGCAAGCTAAATTGAAGGATTTATGCTGATTATAACTAGAAAATGGAATTAGTCACCATGGATGATGTGGAAACCACTAAGAGAGGAGGAGAGAGCTATTTTGAGGGATTAATTCCATAAACACCCCTATAAAGTTAAAGAAGACTAGCCTAAACACAAGTGGATTATCTCTTAAGTGCAAGTTGATGCAACTGGATTAGTGCAAGTTGGGCAAATGGATTATTCCTACATTCATGCTTGTATTACATTTTATTATTTCATTAAGCAAGTAGCTTAAGTTGTATTAACTCTTTTGTCCTTGAGAACTACTATATATAGTAGTTAGTTTGGGGTTGATGAATATCCAAAAATAGGTCATTAATTTGATCATTTTTACTTCCATTTAGTTAAGTAACTTTCTCTATCTATATTTATAATGTTTTCTCTTTCTAGAAGTTCTGTTGTTGAGATTGCGTAACTTCCAATTATGAAGGGCGAGTAGTCTCGCCCTGCAGGCTCAGGTCAGCATGTTTGGTACAAGTAAGTTCTTTTCTCTCTTATTTATTATGGGCATAAAATCTATTGTTGGTTGTTAAATAGTGAACTTAATTCTTATAAGTTGGACACCTTATATTAAGTAACCTAATGAGACCGAAAGGAGATTTATGATTATGGAAAAGCTATTTGACTCATGTGCAAAATGAGATCGAGAGGAGATGGTGCGTATTTTAAGGGTTGAAATGATAAAATGCTTTTGAAAACTTGATTCTTGAGATGTAATTCATGAGGACGAGAGTTAAGAAAATGAAATCTCATATAATCCAAGTGAGGACAAAAGTTAAGCTTGGTGATTTAAGAAAAGAAACCTTAAACCTATGCTCTTTACCTTGCCCATGCTAAATAAGGGAAGTGGAACTGAAACTGCTTGACATTGCTTGACTAGCATAAGTGAACTTCTCTTCATTTGTTATGAGTAATATATTTTGATGATTGTTTTATGGTGTATTCATTCTATATTGAGCTTGATCACCACATACTAAGTAGTGTAATGAGACCTAGTAGAGATTTTCACTATAGAGTAGCCATAAACCACATGTATACTATGAGACTGAGAGGATATTAGATGCATGCTAGGGGTTTTTATCATTTGATAAAATGCTTACTTGAACTTAATGCATGAAAGTTAGTCTATGAGGGAGAGATTCAAGTATATTAGTTGTCAATGAATCCATATAAGGAGGAGACTTAAGTATGGTGATTAGAGAGTAAGACACTTTACATCTACACACTTTCATCCTGCTCATAATAACTAGGGAGAGATCTCATCAAAATTGTCTGACCATGCTAAGCTAAGCTTGTGCATATTTATATTGTTGTTAATCTTTATCATTTTTGTCAACAATCTTGTAGATATTTAAATTTCTTGTTTGTTATAGTATTTTTAGTTGTTTTTTTTTTTAAAACCTTTATTGAATTATTGGAAGAAATCAGATTTACTTGTTTACTAGAAAATTTGAGGTTGCTCACTACTAATCCTTCTGGGAATGATACTTGGACTCACCATTATACTACTTAACTGACCTACTACATTTACTAGGTCACTTTTGGGGACAATATGGTATTTTACTGACCATAGGACTTGGGATGTCAATCAAAGACATGGGTACATGTTAGAGAATAGTGTACTGGATCGATACGCTAATGAGAACACTACATGGTCCAGTGTCATAAGTGGTTCTCATCTAATGCTTATATAGATCCTTAAACCTGATATTACTATGCTCCTAGATGAGACCTACCATGCTTTGGCATGCACCTAATGGACCCATGATTGGGTGCCAAGTATGGGTACGATTAGGCATACCATGAGTAATGTGAAGGAATTGTCACTCTCTTAATTGAGAGTACATATCACTGACAACTTGATGAG
Organism: Euphorbia tirucalli; assembly: GCA_039660915.1. Taxonomy (NCBI): domain Eukaryota; kingdom Viridiplantae; phylum Streptophyta; class Magnoliopsida; order Malpighiales; family Euphorbiaceae; genus Euphorbia; species Euphorbia tirucalli. The sequence continues at coordinate 52,265,851 of CM077639.1, read as the reverse complement.
TGAGACTGAGAAGTGTGTATCCACATCCAAATGAAGTAATTAAGAGTTAATTACTTATTTGAGTTTTTTTAGTTTACTCGGAGATCAAGATAGTCATAGCACTTAATGAGGGTGACAAAACCTTGGTCATGCTAGACCTCAATATTGGTAGGCAAGGGATCATACAAGATTACAAAAAGGCATGTGTCAGCATTTCATTAGCATTCATTTGATTTGGATAGTTTTAACTACTTGTTAAAGTCCACTTACAACTTATGGGCCAAAAGGTGTTTTGGCCCACTAACAACATTAGATGGACCTACAGAATCGTACTTTATAAAGTCTGATTGAATTCATGATAGATTAATTTATATGTAATTGTTACATATATTTTATTTGGTGTATTTTGGGTTGGCTTATTGGATGGGCTTAAATCAGTTAAGGCCTGTAGAAACATAAACCAAGCCCAGGTAGAGTGCATATTAAAATATTACCATATGGTAATATTATAAACCAAGCCCAGGTAGAGTGGATATTAAAATATTACCATATGGTAAATTTTAATCTATTAAAAGCTTTTAATAAAATATCTAAGATATTTTATTTAAAGGGATTAGAGTTTGAAAGGAGGAAGACTTCTTTTATATGAAAAAAGATGAAAGCAAGATTCAATCTAACTCTCCCTCTTCTGGCTGCCACACTCTCTCTATCTCTCTCTCTCTCTCTCTCTCCATCTGCTTATGTTTTTCAAAAAACATACAGTAAAGAAGAGAAGGGCTTCTGCTTCTTATGGAGAGAATTCTACAGCATTTCAATCTGGAGCTAGAACTCAATTCATGGTGTGTGTGAACATGGAGGGGATTTGCATAGAAGCAATCTCTTGGTCAAATTCAATTGAAGATGGCAACAGTATGGTTCAATTCCTTTATGGTTTTGTTCATCTTTTCCTTCTTCTATTATTTGTGCATGATGATACTCAAATTATAGGGTTTAGTGATAAACGTGGCTTCCACTGTGCCTTAAATTTTTGTTTATCACTGGGATGATTCCCTACGGACTCCACATACTCTTATGTTCTAACTCAATATTAATATTATACTGATGTGGTCCTATGACTTGAGCGGTGAGGTAGTATCGTAGTGCCAACTCTATTGGGGAATTAATGGGATAAATACTGAAAATAAATTATTATGGGATATATTGAAATTTTACAGCATTAATTTGTTTGTCATATCACTACAATTTACACACTTGCATCCCTTGTTTATCATGTCACCTATAGCTCTTGAAGCCCTTAGGCATGTGTACATTTTGATCACCTATAGCCTCTCGTACACGTTACCTGTTGCTTGGACCCTTGAGTGGGGAGATGTATTAGAGGTACATCTTATTATAGGGAACTTGATGTTTTCCCAAAGAGTCAGCCCATGTAAGAAATAATAGAAATTTCCCCTTAGGATACCGAAATATTACATTGGTTCTGAAAGAGTGAAACGCGTTCTCTACCCCCGGTTGGTATTGTGTAGACTCCCATATGGGAAAGAGCCTTCTTCATTCCACACAGAGAAATAAGGCCAAAAGTGTGTGCATACTAGACACATATGTTGTGTTTCACTAACCATTTGTTTGTGATGTTTGATACCTTTCTTTTCATAAACACATCACCATACAAACATTCATTATGTTCCACATAAGGCGTTACACTACCAATATTAACCCATGCATCCTTTACACAAGCACATCTTGCCTGCATAAACCTACATCTTTTACATAAGTCGTTATGCTACCCATAAGAACCTATACATTTCATATGTAGGCGTTATGTTGTCCGCATAAACTCGAACATTCTTTACATAGGTGATATGTTGTCTGCATAAACCTATGCATTCAATGTAGGAGTTATGCTGCATGTATAAACTGTGTCAAATGTTGGCATTATGCTGCCTGTATAAATTGTGTCAAATGTTGGTGTATGCTGCCAGCATATCCTTATGTATCGCGTGTAGGCGTTATGTTGCCCACATGAAGTTATGTAACACATGTATAGGCATTGTGCTACCTATATAAACTTATGTGTCATATAGGTGACGTGTTAACCATATAAATCCATACATCTTTTACATAGGCACCATATTGCCCATATAAACCTATATCCCTTATATAAGCGTTATGCTGCCCACATAAACTTATGTATCACGTGTAGGTGTTATGCCGTTCACATAAACTTATGTAACAATGAGGGTTATATTACTCACATAAACTCAAGCATCCATTATAGGTGTTATGATGTCTGCATAAACATGAGTGATAGTATTCTCTCACAAGCTTTGCATCATTATACTTCTAGGCATTATGCAGTCCGAATAAGTGTGAGTCCTAAAGTGTACCATGCATTAGGAATGGCCCATTCATGTTTATATTTCCAAAAAGAGAACATCTTACATTGCATCATTTCAAGAACATGCATTGTCATCACTCCATTAATACACGCCATACTAGTCCGTTCAAGCTTTCATACATACAATTGGGTTTGGCCAATTGTGAGCATAGATTTTTCGACCTCAATGAGGAAACTGACTTAACACCCTTTTGCTTTACAACATGATCTTGGATAAAAGCTCTGGATAATTCATAAGTCATATGAATGCCAAGAAAAGACTCGGACTGATCCCATAAAAATTAGGGTTACCGATCTTACTTCCTTATGGATGCTAGCTTTCCAAGTTAAACCCCAAATTAGCATTCTTCTTCATGAGTAATTTCTTTTTAAAATCCCATTTCAAGACCTTCATTTCATTCCCAAGGTTCTAATGCAATTGAAACCACTCAATTTCGACTTAAAATGGAAGAGTTATGCCAAAAACCGTGTCAAGCATACTCGATTGCATGTCAAAATGTGTGGGTTTCATTCACTCTCAACTAGCACCCTTTTCCTTTAGGAATTTCTCCAAGATTTCTTCTAATGAAATGTCAACCTCGGACTCATGGTTTTAATACAACTAGAATCACTCAATTCTAAGTTATAATGAAGAAGTTAGGCTATGTGGAATTTAACAGCTTTATCAACCTAATGAATAGAGTCGTGTAGCTATATACATCAATGAACGGCTCTACGCACCCACCGATAGAGTTGTGCAACTGTATTTCACCAACCAACATAACTGTATAGCTCTATCCACCAACCAACATAGGCATACCACTTTGAAACAATGCCGTACAGCTGTATTCTCGATCCAAGTGCAAATCATGTTAATTTTGACTGATTTCTTTCCTTTTTTGACTGATACTCTTTTCCTATAAAAGGAGGGCTCACCTAGACCTTGAGGACAACACTTGAAGCCTAGAAAAACCCTAAAAATATCTATAATTTTGGATTGAAGGAAGCCCCAAACACCAAAACTTTGAAATTATTAAAACACAAAAATTGTTAAACCCTTTTCTCTTTAAACCATGATTCTAACCTAATATCCAATAGTGTTAGGTTTGAAACCATAAAAATAGTACCTAAACAACCAATTTGGGGATTACTTAAATCAATCTGACACCTTGTATAAGGTTGATAATAACACTCTGCTAATGGGCTTCCAAACACCTAAGGTTCACACTTATGATGGCACCTGGGCATCCTGTGGCCCACCTCAACTAGTATGTGACTGTTGTAAAGGTCGTTAGGCTTCCCAAGAAGCAAATTCTCAACTTCTTTTCCATATCACTAATTAGAGGAGCTTTATCATGGTATCACTCTCTGGGCAAACAAGTGTAGGTAGACTGAGATGCCATGACTGAGGCTTTCCTAAAGCACTATCACTTCAACATAAAGATCGAGGTCAATCTGAGTGATCTTGAGCTAGTTAGAAGAAGCCAATGAGCCATTTAGTGATTACTACACTAGATGGATGAGTAAGTTGTCTTTGATGAAAGAAAGCCTGCTAAAGAGGACTTGATTTGATAACTTATTGATGGGTTACTTCTTTCATACAAGGAGATCATATGGTTTTAGACCTTCAAAATCCATGTCAAAGCTTACAAAATGCTAGTAGAGGTCGATAAGAGGGAGTTGAACAAATCTAGTGGATAATGGTTCAAAAGCCAGAAGGGAGTTGTTTTTCGGGCATCGGGTAGTGGAAGTTACAATGCGACTACTCCAGCAACAATAATGCTAGAGTGTGATGAAATAACTATCGATTTTCCTTCAAAAGAGATAGACTAGTCAAATCCAAGCACCATGACTCTAGCAAAATAATAAAGACTCCATGTTTGCAGGGAGATCATTTTATTTGTACTCTCTTTATTTTTGAACATGAATTTTTGGATAACTTGATGATGTAATGAATTGCAGATTTCCTTACTCATGTGATGTTTACATTAACGGATTCATGCATGCATTAGATCATTTAAAAGGCATATTTAACAAACATGAAACTAATTTGGTTGCAATTGAACTCCAAAAATGGTTCTAATCTTTAGTAAACTCTCTCTTGAAGAAGACTTATGTGAAAGAAAATAATAATGAAAAGAAATAAAAAAGAAAGCGTGGTAGTCACCTCCATATCATTTTACCACCAGACAGTCAAGATCCTTATGATCACAATGTGGGATAGATTTAGGCATTCTTATTATCTTGAATCTCATCTGAAAGAAACTAATGAGAAAAGCAATGATGCCATACAATACTTGGCTTCATCAAGGGTTGATTCATGAGCAAGCAATCATGGGGCATGCTTTTAAGTACCGTAAATTGATAAAGCTTCATTGTTCCTTTGGTGATTCTCAACATGGAGGAATGGCTATTCATAAGTTTAAATGCCAATCCGAGTTTTCCACACAATACTAATACCTGAAGGCCACTGACTTTATCAAGAAGAATCTACTCACTAAACATTAGATTCTGTATGGCGTAGTGATTGATGGTTCCAATGGTCAACTCAAGAGTTACTTTTCAAAAGAAATGGTGTGCAACCACCTATGGAAGAAATCCCACATTCTCTTATTAGTCATCCCAGATCATTCAAGCTGTAGAAGACTAAAGTTGTGAAAAAGGCCAATTTCAATGGAGCTACTAGAATCATGGACATAAGATGGATCCATCATCGTCAGCAACACTGATGGCCTATAATACTACCATGCTTTCTAATAAAAGAAATAAGCCTGTTAGTTCAAAAACCCAAAAAGGTGGTTGTGAGCGGATGACCTTTTTAAAGTTGAAGGGACACGGCGAAGCGAACCAGGGAAAAACATTTTTGTTCGTTTTGATTTTGGTGGAAAACGGGATTTGTTTATCTTGAATTAGGAAAATCGTGGATTTGATTTGAAAATTCCTTTGTAGAAAATATTTTCCCGTTTTAACTTAAAGACTTCGAAACTTAAATCTCAAGATAAGTGACAGAGTTGCCACCCGGATCAGCTCATCCAGGAAATTCCGCTACAGCTCCCTACCATGGGTAGACTACTGTACCTAATCCAGAGATTTAGGGTTTAAGCAAGTGACTTACTCAACCTCTAGCTTGCTTTCGCTTTACAATTTATATTACCATATTTAATTGGCTTTATTATCTTTCTCTATCCCATTTTGTTTATTTTAATCAGCCGATGCTAAAGCAAAATACAGAAAATAAATTGTAGAAAAATAAAGCATACTTCCAAAATATACAAGAAAATAGTAGAGGCTGATTATACAACCTAATCGAATAAAAGATAAAAACCCTCGTCCTCACATTACAATCGCCTAAGTACACGAGGATTTAAAAATTATAACCGATTAAAAATACACGAAATCTATCAATTGTATAAAAAATGAAAATAAAAGAAAGATAAATGCTGCAAAATAGACGGTTAACACAGTTTATATCACACACAAAGATAGGACTCAAATAGGACAGAATTAGGAATTTAGGAACGAGGGCATGCATTTAGGGGGTAACCGGATTGACCCGATCGGTCAGACCGGTTAGACCTGGAAAACGGTTTTGAAACGCCCTGTAATAATTTTTTTTGTGCTGGAAAATCTTTTTTTTTTAAAACAATTGGCTCGGCTACATGCAAATTTTCCTTTTTGTGGGTCTGTTATCCCGGAATCCAGGGTTCCGTTCGTGTGGGTTTCTTAATTTCAACATCCATCTAGGGTCCAAAAAGCAATAAACACGCCAAAAATGATTTGAATTCCAAAGCAGCACCGCGCGACGACTCCCGTGCGGGTCATTTCGTGGTTCTGTTTTATTCCGAAAATTACAGTTGTGCGGCTGTAATTTCTGGAACCCGAAAAATTGGTTTTCTTATTTTTTTTTGGAAAATGCCATTTTGCTCGTTTTCAATATTTTCCAGGAATTTTATAGGGTTCGAAGGTCCGCTAATGCTGGACTACAGATCCGATTCGGATAAAATAACCCCAAAACTCGAAAAAGAAAACTTGAGAAAAACCGAAAACCCTAATATCCGTACATACAGAAATTCGAAAACCAAATTTTTACAACATACGGATGAATTTGAGCTGAAATTGATCACAACAGAATGCACAAAATGGAAAACGGATTGTTTTCAGCCGATCTGGACAAATCGGGAATCTGTCTCTGTAGAACAAAGCCATGCAGCTCTGGGTACCAAAGCCGCCCAACTTTGTTCATCATGGACACATCCGTGCAGCTATGTTCATGAAGAACACAGCTGTATGGCTCTATTCGAGGAAGTCCGGTTCTGAAAATTGCAAAAATGAAGAAAACGCAAGACAAAAGCAATGCACACAGGTTTAAGGCCTCTCAGAGTTTACCTTGATGTTGTTTTGATGCTTTAAACGTCAAGAAACAGATTGAGAACTTGGAATTTTCCCTGGATGCTCAACCGGCTAAAAACCAAAACGATACCGGAACAATCCAAAATCGACCCGAAACGATCCCAAATCAAAGAGCAAAGGTTAAGTAACTTGTTATTAGAGTTTAAGGATTAATTTTAAGTCTTGGATTTTTTATTTTTGGTCACTCTCCTTAGCTCCTATGTCTCGGTTCTCTCTTCTCTTTTCTCTCTGTTTCTTTTCTCTGTATCTTCGGTTTTCAAAGTTTTTCCACCAAGATCACTAACTCTCCTCCCCTGATTTGATTTTTTTTCTTTTCCTTTTATACTCTTCACTCACATATCATTTTAAACATTTAATGTGTCGCCTGACTTCCTAAAATTTTGGCCATATATCTCTTCTGTCGAGCCAAGTTGCTCTGCTTTGCAGAGCAACTTTGCTCACCCACTAGAGCCGCCCGGCTCTAGCTTAAAAGCTAGAGGGCAAAATTCTCGAAAATCTAACGCTCACCCTAAACCCTAAAAATCACTTGGGAGACCTTTTCGGGGGTTTCGGATAGCGGAGAGCTTGGTTTTCATGACGTTTGAGACACTTCGGCGACATCCCGGTCATTTTCAAGTCCGATTCGAGTCCGTCCACTCTACAGGTAATACAGGAATTCTCATCATAGAGGTTGGGAAAACTAGGCGCTTGCAGCTGCCCCTCGTGTGATCAAATTCAATACCCGATACCCGGTCTGGGTTACTTAAGGAGAATTTGAGAACCCGAATGAAGCGCCATAAGTGAAAGGAAAGAAAGACATACCTAAGTTGCAGCTGATCTGGGCCTGACATCAGGTTTATGTTTCCCGCAACGGATTTGCTGAAGTTCGTGGTGGAAGCAAATATGAGCCTGACACTGGGTTTAGGTTACCCGCGACGGATCTGCTGAAGTTTAGGGTGGAAGCAAATCTAAGCCTGACACAGGTTTAGGTTACCCGTGAAGGATCTGCTGAAGTTTGGGTTGGAAGCAAATCTAAGCCTAACACCGGGTTTAGGTTACCCACGATGGATCTGCTGAAGTTCGGGGTAGAAGCAAATCTAAGCCTGACACCGGGTTTAGGTTACCTATGACGAATCTGCTGAAGTTGAGATGGAAGCAAATCTGATCCTGACATCGGGTTTAGGTTACCCGTGACGGATCTGCTGAAGTTTTGAGGTGGAAGCAAATCTGAGCCTGACACCAGGTTTAGGTTACCAGCGACGAATCTGCTAAAGTTGAGATAGAAGCAAATCTGGGCCTGACACCAGGTTTAGGTTACTCAAGATGGATCTGCTGAAGTTGAGATAGAAGCAAATTTGAGCCTGACACCGGGTTTAGGTTACCCGCGGTGGATCGGTTGGATTTGAGATAGAGGCAAATTTGGGCCTGACACCGGGTTTAGGTTACCCGCGGCGGATCTGCTGGATTTGAGATGGAGGCAAATCTAGGCCTGACACCGGGTTTATGTTACCCGAGGTGGATTTGCCAGATTTGAGATGGAGGCAAATCTGGGCCTGACACCGGGTTTAGGTTACCCACGGCAGATCTGCTGGATTTGTGAGGTTGCGTTGGCGATGCGTATTTATTCCTTGATCGATAATTTTGGAACAAAAATTTTTGCCCATTCGATCAAGAATAAATATGGCTCGATTGCCCTGCCCCTGGATACCTGCACTTGGGTTGGTCGTGATGCATGTATGCATGTGTATGTACGTGTTTTGAATGCTTATGTGTGCATGTTGCAATGTATGCATATGCGAATGGCCTCTGGGAGATGCATCCCCCGCTATTCATCTGGCCTTGAAATGCTACGCTCTTGCTGGGGATATCGAGTCGTGCCTCTGGCTAGGGAAAGCATATCACACCTAGGACTGATCTAGTTGGGGAGTATATTCTTTATGTGATGTGACTCTTGCACTTCTGCTAGGGATATGTAGGGATATGCAATGGCTGTTAGGGAAGTTCGATGACTGCTGGGGAGAAAGTGGTCATGTTCTTTGTGATGGTTCAGTTGGGGAATAGTGGAAGAGTTTCTTTGATGGGGAGTGGTGGAAGGGTCCCACTTTTCTGCCCCTAGGAATGGTGAATCTGGAAGTGCCCTAAATTTTTCTTGAACTGCCCAATGTGGGTTTTCAGCTCAGCGAGCTACTTTAACTTTTGCCTAAGGTGCCTTTTCGGTTTTCATCTTAACGAGCTCCTTTTTTTTTTTTTTTTTTAGTCCTGTGACATTTGGATTTGGGTTTGCTTCGAAATTTCTGGCCGCTTCGAGAAGTGATAAGTGAGATTTGGAGGATGAGGCAAGATTACAGATTACACGCATTTAGCACATTTTCCTTGTTAAAGTAGTGTAAGTCTTTTAACCAATTAAATGCAAAGTGCTTTCTTTAAATGGATGTTTAGGCGAGATAACTTTGTTTATGCATTCTGATATAACCATGCGAACATATTTAAACAAAACATCACACTTTATTGATGAAAGTAGCATGAGTACATTTGAAAAGGTTGGTTCCTAAAATGGTATACATTCCATACAAAACCAGAATCCGTCACCAGCCGTCCTTTGTAGATTTTTCGACTGATCATTTTCTCTTGTGTCTTGATTTTTGCCTAGGCCTCCCTTTCCGAGTTTTCAGCCTAGCAGACTTTTTTTTTTAAACATAGTAAGGCTTCAGGCGGTCTTTGTTGACAGGATTTACAAATTCATTCCCATATATGTCTGCGATGCTTACACCACCCTTTGATAGTACTTTCTTCACAACATAGGGGCCCTCCCAATTCAGTCTGAATTTCCCCTGAGCGTCCACATTTGTAGGTCTCAACTATTTCAGAACTAGATCCCCAGCTTTTAGCTGTTGTCTAGGATACTTCACTTTCTAATTGTAGGCTCTGGCCATCCTGCGTTGATACATCTGCAGATGATCCAGTGCTTTCAACCGGTTTTCATCTAATGCTGCCAACTGCTCGCACCTAGCCTGAACCCATCCCATTTCAGGTAGCTGAGCTTCCAAGGCTATTCTGAGTGATTTGAGTTCCATTTCTACTGGCAACACTGCTTCCATCCCATACACCAAGGCATAAGAGTCTCGCCAGTTGGTGCTCTGACACTGGTCCTGTAGCCCAAGAGGGCATATGGTAGTTTATCAGCCTAGTCTCTGTGGGTGTTACCGTCTTTGACAAGATCTTCTTAATCGACTTGTTAGCCGCCTCCACTGCACCATTAGCCTGTGGTCTGTATGGAGAAGACCTATGACGTTCAATGCCATATTCTAAGAATAGCTTAGCTATTGCCCCATGGAATTGCACTCCGTCGTTAGTCACTACATGGTGAGGGATTTCGTATCGAGAAAGGATGTTCTTCTGAATGAACTTAACCATCTGCTTAGCTATCACACTGGAGAAGGACTCTGCTTCCACCCATTTTGAGAAATAATCTACTGCAACCACTATGAATCTGTGCCCGTTAGATGCTGCCGGATGAATTTCTCCAATCATGTTAATCCCCCATGCATAGAATGGCCAATGAGATGCCAAGTTTTGTAGTTCAAGTGGTGGTAGATGACTGATATCCGTATAGATTTGGCACTCTATAGATTTGGCACTCGTGACATCTTTGTACCTCCTTCACACAATCAGACTGCATTGTCATCCAGAAGTATCCTTGTCTCATTATCTTTCTAGCCATGGCAATCCCATTCATATGCGGCCCACAGGATCCGACATGTACTTGCTGCACTGCAGTCTCTCCTTCTCGTTCTGTCAGACATCTTAGAAGAACCCCATTTGCAGTTCTCTTATATAGTTTGTCTTCGAAGATTCTAAACTGGCTTGTTAATCTTCTTAACGGCATTTTATCAACAGTGCTAGCTTCTTCTGGATACTTTCCCTTTTTCACATACTGATAAATGTCAAAGAACCAGGGCTTTTCCTTAGCTGTTAACTCCATCACTTCATGCATATCAAAGCAGGGTTGCCTGGAAATTGCTATGACTAGAGGCTATATCTGTGTCTTCTTTGGATCTTCCCACATAGAGGACAATGTTGCTAATGCATCCACTGTCTTATTCTCTTCTCGGGGCACATGTCTAAAGTCGCATTCGCCGAACAACCCCTTTCTGTACTGCAGTAGTTCTAAGTAAGGTAGTAAAGCTTCTTCTCTCAAATCCTATTCACCTTGTGCCTACTTGATTACCAAAAGTGAGTCTCCAACAATCAGTAAATCATCTACCCCCAGTGTTAGAAGGGCTTCCATTTCGAACAAACATGCTTCATACTTTGCCCCATTGTTGGTTATAGGGAAGTCTAATCTTTTTGACAGCGAAATGATCTCAGCATCTGGCGTTGCTATGAGTACCCTGATTCCAGTACCCTTTCTGTTTATAGCACCATCAAAGCACATAACCCATCTCTTGACTTCCACTACAGCTAACTGCTCGTCAGGGAACTCCAGATTCTCCATACGGTAATTAACTACTGATTCGCTAGGAATTCTGCCACAGCTCACCCTTTGATAGTTTTCCTAGTGATGTACTCAATGTCAAATTCTGACAGGAGTAGCGGCCATCTAGATAATTTCCTAACCATCACTGGCACCTCATACAAATATGTCATTAGATCCACCTTAGCTACGGCTTGTACTTTGTATGACTGGAAGTAGTGGCGTAGCTTCTTAGTCAGCCAGATCATTGCTACACATGTCTTTTCTACCAGTGTGTACTTGGTTTCATATTCCAGCAGCTTTTTGCTGAGATAATAAATGGGGTACTCCTTCCTTTTGTCCTGCTCTTGTGCCAGCATTGCCCCTATAGAGGAGTCTTCAACAGCCAAGTACAAAATCAAAGGCTTTCCAGGAGTTAGGGGGCTCAGGACTGGTGGATTTACCAGGTAAGCCTTCATCTTGTCGAAAGCCAATTGACACCTATCATCCCATACAATCGGCTGATCTTTCCTTAACAACTTGAAAATTGGCTCACACACTAAAGTTAACCGTGCTATGAAAAGGCTGACATACTGCAATGAGCCCAAGAATGATCGGACCTCTTTTTCTGTCTTAGGAGTTGGCATATCTTGGATGGCTTTGATTTTGTCTGGGTCCATCTCTATTCCTCTCTGGCTGACCACATGACCCAGCAGCTTACCTGAGGTAACCCCAAATATGCACTTCTTAGGGTTGAGATACAGGTTGTATTGCCCGATGCGTGTAAGAAATCTATCCAGGATAGCAAGGTGCTCTTCCCGGGTCATTGATTTAACAAGCATGTCATCGATATACACCTCCACTTCTTTATGAATCATGTCATGCAACAACGTAGTGATGGCCCTCTGGTAAGTGGCTCCAGCATTTTTCAACCCCGAAGGGCATTACCCTGTAGCAGAAGGTGCCCCATTCTGTAATGAAGGATGTTTTCACCTTGTCAATTACATCTATTAAGATCTGGTTATACCCCGAAAATCCATCCATGAAAGAGTACATTGTTTCCTTGGTTGCGCTATCAATTAAAACATCAATGTGAGGTAAGGGGAAATTATCTTTTGGGTAGGCTTTGTTCAAGACCCTATAGTCGACACACACTCTGACCCTTCCGTCTTTCTTAGGCACCGGAACAATGTTGGCTAACCATTTTGTGTATTCCACCACCTCGAGGAACTTAGCTTCAATCTGCTTAGCCACCTCTTCCTTTACTAATGCAGCCTATTCTGGTCTTAGCCGTCTCAACTTCTGCTTTACTGGTCTGAATCTGGGATCCGTTGGAATCTTGTGAACTGCTATTTCTGTGTCGACCCCTGGCATTTCCTCATACAACCAAGTAAAAGCCTTAACATGTTTTTGTAGTATTTTTGTTAGTTCTCTCTCTTCTTCAGATTTTAGTTCGTGTGAAATAAATACCATTTTAGGATTTTCATCTGTACTTATGTTAACTTCATGCAATGCAGTGTCATGAATGTTAAATATGCTTGATGGTGATTCAAATGCATGCACAGAATTATCAGGATAAACATCACACAAGTAAGCAAACTGGGATTTCATTGCATTAAACTTGTTAAAAAGTACATCATTTACATTGAAAAGAGAAGAAACAGATACAAAAAAATGATTTTCATCCTCTACAGGCAGAGGGCCTTGAACTCCTTCGGTGTCCTTGCTCAGCTTCGGGATGTTGTCCAGGTCAGCAGCAATTTCAGACTCCTGTTCAGCAGGAGGAGTAGTCTTCTCAATCTCAGCCACCTACGCCTTATCTTTCTTCATAATTCCTGCTATTTCGGCAACCACAGAATCCAGGCTTGCCTTGGTCATCTACTCCTTAGTGGATCCTCCATTAGACTTTTCAAATGCCTTGCTTAAGGTGGCAGTCAGCACCTCTGAAATTGCTTTCACAGACTCATCACAGACCTTCTCTTTAGGTTTCTCCTTGGCCACTTCTACTGCTTCTGCTATTACCTCAGATGGTTTCTCCTGGGGGATGACAGGCTCAACAACTGCCTCCTCCACTATTACTGGTGCAACTGGCTCCTCCTGGCTCTTTTCAAAGTCCACAACATCAGAAAATATCTCGAAGCCTAGGAGTTCGATGCTCCCCACCTTCACTGGTTCAGTTTGCCCCTTGTATAGTTGTTCACTAGCCTTAATGAATGGCTTCACCATGGGCTTGCCATTCTTTCCTTTTCTCAGATCTTTCTTTTCAGATGCCTCCGCCATGTAGCCTAAGCCAAACTACCTCGGTTTCCCAGAATCAATGTTAAATTCGGGCACACCTTGTAGATTGGCCCCGAGTCCCATACCTGGAATAAAATCATGCCTGTGAAGGTATTTAGACAACCATTCTGGCATATAATTCTCATAGATGACCATTGGAGCATCCGTGGTCTCCTCCTCGCTGACCATGGCGACTTGGACATGGACTGGGAGTCTGCCTCAACTGTCACAACTTCACCCCCTATTGAAAACTTAACATTCTGATGCAGAGTTGAAGGGACACCCCCCAACGGATGAAACCAGGGCCTCCCTAATAGCAAGGAGAATGTAACTGGAATGTCAATCACAGTAAAAAGAACGTCGACTTGACCGGTCCCACTTCTACTTCAGTCTCAAAAGTCCTAATCACGGTCCTCTTCGAATCATCATAAGCCCTAATCATAGTGGAGGACTTTTTTAGGCTGTCTTCACTTAGACCCAGGAATGGCAGCATCTTTAGTGGATATATATTCAGGGCAGATCCATCGTCCACCATCACACACAGTATAACTCGGTCCAGGAGGTTAACCTTGGCATACAGAGCTTTGTTGTGAGCTCTCCCTTCGTGTGGCAAATCTTTTTCATAAAATACAATCCCGGGGGACCCTATATGAATCTTGTCCAGTAAGCAACACATGGTCTCTGGAGATGCCAGTGGAGAAACTTCGATTTCAGATAGCTTTTTGACCAGTGCTGCTCTATGCTCCTTGGAAGTCAGCAACAAGTGCCACAGATTGGCCTGTGCTGGGGTCCTTTTCAATTGAGAAATAACCAGGTCTTCCTTTTTTACTTCTTTCGATGCTGATATACTACCTGGCCCAGTCACTGGAACCTTGTCACTCTATTGAACCACCGACTGGTAAACCCTACCACTCCTGGTTACATTCTGTACTTCGGGAACTTTTGATTCCCCAACAACTGGCAGCTTAACCATCTCACTACTGCCATATTCTTTGTATTCATCTTCTGAATCTAGATCATCCAGACTCACAGGCTTCACTTCATTCTGCTTTGTCAACTTCTCGCAATCAGACTTTTCCCCAACTCCATTAGCCACTACAGACTGTACGGTGGGATTTGCTTACAGGACTTGTGCAAAAATGAAGTTGTCTAGCATGCCCAACTGTACCATATTGACCTACCTTTCGAATGCTGGCAAAGGGTTAGTCTTAGTACTGGGCTTGGCAGGCTCCTGTAACTTCCCTTCATCAATCAACTTCTGTATGGCATCCTTCAGCCTGTGACAGTTGTTGGTTCTATATCCCACCATGACATGGTAGGTACAGAAATTATCTTTGTCTTCCTCCGCTGGTTTCTCAAAAGGCCTAAGAGAGCTTAACAGGCTGCAATTCCTACACTTGGCAAAGATCTTAGCCAAGGAGAAAGCCCACAGAGATATACCCTGGCCTTTTGAATTTCTACCGTGGTTTCCCTGCTGCTGAGACACAACGGCAACCCCTACTTGCTTGGTCTTTGAAAACTGTCCACTTTTACTTGCAGAACTAGACCTAGACCCACTGCTTGACCCAGTCTCAGTAGTTGACCAATACCCTGAACTGTACCCGGAGCCTCTGCCACCCTTTTGGTTCACTGCCTTTTCTTCCTCGTCTCTCTCAATTTTCGAAGCCATGCTATATACTTCGCTGAGCTCATTGAAAGAGTGGAATTTCATGTTGTTTCTGAAGATGTCCCTACTCCCATCAATCAACTTTTGAATCAGTTCATCCTCGTCAGGGCAGTTCTTTAGTAGGATCATTTTGTTCATCCATCTCTGATAATAAGCATCAAAGGATTCATTCTTCCATTACTTAACCCTTTCCAGGTCGTACAGCTTCACCTGGATCTTGGTGTTGAAGCTGTAGTATTTGATGAAGGACGCTGACAAGGCCACCCAGTCTGACTGCACATCTTCAGACAAAGAGTTATAACAGCTCAGTGCACTGCCCTCGAGTGTGGTCGGGAAAAAGTTGATCAATTACTGCTTAGTGGCACCTACCGTCAACATGACTCATGCATAGAGGTTCACATGGGCCTCTGGTGAACCAATCCCCTTGTAGGAAGGGACTTTCAGCACTTGAAACCCAATAGGGAAGGTCTCAATGCCCTTATTGATCATTACATCTACATTCACTCCTCTCTTGGAGCCCAGGCTGATGTTGGCCCCTTTCTTCAGTTCAGCCACCACCTTGTCTAACTCTGAATACTTAGCCTTCATTTTCTTTTCCAAAGCTGCCTCACTCTCTTGCAGCTTTTCTACACTGGCTGAGACATCAGCCCCGTACTAAGAAGACTCATCCACCTTTTCCTTTTCGGGCCTCCTGGTTCCGATTTCCCTGCTCTCTCTCACAACAGCCCACATCTCTTTTTTCAGCATGTCATGAAAATCCTGGGATCTCAGGGAATCCTTTAGAGCATCATCAAGACTTGGTGTTTGATTGGCCATTTCCACTACCTCTCCGGAATCAAAATCTCTGTTAGTTTCTACTGTTCTCTGTTCCCCAACAGCCCTCAAAGCTTGAGACCTTGTCCTTGGTCTATCCAGCTTACTATGTGAACTGTCTTTACAGAGCTTTGGTATTTTCTAGTCTCACATATGTATGGTCCTACATCATTAGTGGAGAGTTAGGGATGGCAAATGAATGACGTGGTGTCATGGAGAATGATGCTTCATGAATGGAAATGAAAATGAGGATGAACTTTGCATGTTTTAATTTCCTTTGTTTGGGATGTCCCAAGAGTGCCTGATGCTATGCAAAATAATGCAAAAGTCTCTCATGGGAGTCACCGCACCGACAAAGGTTTGGTGCCTTTGGGGCACCTAATGAATTACCGTGAAATGGCCACGTGTGTGTCGACACATGGGCAGAGTTTTGATGCTTTGTAGGTCAATGGTATGAAATGAAATGGTCGCATGGGGGCTATCCTATGGACAGAGTTCTGATGCTTTTGAGGCACGTGATATGGAATGATGTTACAGAAAAGTCACGTGCAATTCGAGACACGGACAGAGGTTCGACATTCGTGGAACACCTTGCATGATCTTGATAATGTTGTGGAATTCCCCTATATGTGTACTAATTCGGTACTCGGGGAGCACCTTCAATGATTTCACAATGTCATGGAATGGTCCGATACAAACCACAATGCGCAAACGGGATTCTGGCGTCGCCGGGACACTTATGATGAATCAATGTGATGTCATGTAATGACACTGTGTGAACCTCCACACAGGAATAAATCTAGGACCATTGTGGTCTTCTATTAAATGATATGATATTCGTGAAATGGTCGAGTGCAATCCGATGCACGGGCAGAATACGGGGTAGTTTTGGGGTACCCCGATATGTTATGGAATGAAATGATCATGAAGGGCACACCTGGAATCATCCTTTATTAGGTGAGATGACATGATATTGATGTGCATGTCACGCAAAAGTGCAAGTGGCTGCACAAAAATATGGTTAAAATGCATGACACACGGAATGATGTCGTGTATGCTTCGTGGAAATGTTGCACGCGAGATGTAAATGGCACACAAATAAAATGTCGTGGCTGCACGAAAATGTGATTAGTGTCATGCATATGTCGATGTTCAAAAATGGCCGTGTAAAGATGTGGTTAGAATGGCACACGAAAGCTTATGCATGTTTAATGCTTCATGAAAAGTCAAAAAGAAAACACCACAGAACAAACGTTAGCACACGCAACAATATGCGCTCCCTTCTGACCTTATTTCTCCTTTCGATTGATCTTGCATTCTTCCTAGGTGTTGGGTCTCTTTGGCATCAACGGGGGATACCAAAGGCGTACACTCAATGTTCATTTTGAATTTAATTTTGGTAATCCTAGGGGAAGTTGCTAGGCCATTACATGTGGGTCAAAGTCAAAACCAAGGGTCGTACAGGTTCCCATAGCGAATATACACATCCCCACCGTAGAACACGATGTAAGGTCATGCGGTGCTATGAGTGGTTTACCCCATCGGGTGTCTCCAATCCTGGCGGTAGAGGTAGTCCACCTTCTTGGGTAAACCGGGGCTGATCAGTGTGTTGGAGGGATTGAGAAGAAGAAAATGTCATGATATGCAAGGTGCAAACAAATATGGTATTATGAATTAGGTAAAGTGACTGCAAGTGAGGTTTTATTTCGGTAATTACCTAAGTTCCTTAAGTTTTTATGAAAACCTTTTAAGAAACTGTAATCCCCAGCAGAGTCGCCACTGTGAGCGGACGATCTTTTTAAAGTTGAAGGGATGCGGTGAAGCAAACCGGGGAAAAACATTTTCGTTCGTTTTGATTTTGATGGAAAACGAGATTTGTTTATCTTGAATTAGGAAAATCATGGATTTGATTTGAAAATTCCTTTGTAGAAAACATTTTCCTGTTTTAACTTAAAGGCCTTGAAACTTAAATCCCGAGATCAGTAACAGAGTCGTCACCTAGATCAGTTCATCCGGGAAATTCCGGTACAGCTCCCTACCGAGGGTAGACTACTGTACCTAATCCAGAGATTTAGGGTTCGGGCAAGTGACTTACTCAACCTCTAGCTTGTTTTCCCTTGACAATTTATATTACCTTGTTTAATTCGCTTTATTATCTTTCTCTATCCCATTTTGTTTATTTTGATCAGCCGATGCTAAAGCAAAATGCAGAAAATAAATTGCAGAAAAATAAAGCATACATCCAAAATATACAAGAAAATAGTAGAGGCCCATTATACAACCCAATCGAATAAAAGATAAAAACCCTTATCCTCACATTACAATCGCCTAAGTATACGAGGATCTAAAAATTATAACCGCCTAAAAATACACAAAATCTATCAATTACATAAAAAATGAAAATAAAAGAAAGATAAATGCTGCAAAACAGACGGTTAGCACAGTTTATATCGCACACACAGATAGGACTCAAATAGGACAGAATTAGGAATTTAGAAAACGGGGGCATGCTGTGAGCGGACGACGGGTTTTCGACGGGACGCGGGACTCCCTTTCAGAAGGGGCGCCTCGATTTCGGGCGGGGCCCTCCCTCGTGTGGGGTTTTTTTTTTTATTTGGAAATTCATTTTTGAAAAGGCGGATTATTTTGAAAAAAGAATCGAGACCTAAATCTCGATAAAAAGTGCAGGAGTCGCCACCCGGCTCAGCTCAACCGAGAAATTACAGTGTAGCTGAACCAAAGCGGGACTGCCACACTTTTCAGAGATTCGGGTCCGAACAAGTCCCTTATTTCGTGTCTAATTTAAATATTATCGCCAATGTTCTAATTATGACACTTTAATTCACTAAAATTCAATTTTATTGAATGATGCAGGCAGCGTGCATACAGGATAATAATACAAAGTATGAAGTAAGAAGAATAAATATTTAAGAGCTTACAACCCAATCGAAAGAAAATAAAACTCTCGCCTCACTGATACAATCGCCTATAAACACGAGAATCTAAAAAAATTACAATCGCCTAAATACACGATTTAATTCTATTAAATACAAATAAAAAAAAATTAAAATAAAATAAAAGCTGCAAAACAGAAGTTATCACAGTTTGTACGGCACACCATAAATAGGACTCAAGTAGACAGAATTGGGGAATTAGGATTTGGGGTCATGCAATCGGGGGTAACCGGATCGGCCCGGCCGGCCGGCCCGGTTAGACCTGGAAAACCATTTTGAAACGTCCCTGTATTTTTGGTTTTATGGGAAAATCATTTTTGAAAACAACTTTCCGGTTTATTTTAATTTAGCATGCAAAAGTGGGTCGGTTTTCGGGAGAACCGGGTCTCCGTCGTGGGATTGTTCTAGATGCAATTTTACCGAAAAATAAATCTAAGGTCGTGATGCACACAACAAAATTCATTTTTATGATTTTTGGGGTTTTCTTATTTTTCTGATTTTCTGAAATTTTCTGATTTTTATGAAATTTCTTGGATTTTTGTGATTTTCTTTGGATTTTAAGGATTTTTTAGGGATTTCTGCTTCTGGCCGAGGACTACAGTCGTGCGACTGTAGTTACAGTCGTACGATTGTATACTACAGTCGTGCGACTGTACTCCTGGCTAGGCAGAAATCGCTAAAAAAACCCTAAAAACAAAAGCCTGAAACTGGGAAAATAAGTACAGTCGTACGACTGTAGATGATTTGGCACGACTGTATTTACAGTTGTGCCCCTGTTCTTGTTTCAAGAACAGTCGTACGACTGTTCTTATTTTTCCAGAAATAAAAACGCAAAAACTTGAATAAAAATACACCAAACACAAGCAAATCACCCAGAAAGCTGGAAAATGAGTTGAGTTAAAGGTTATTTACCTCCTTGGTGATGATCCACAGCTGAAATGACCCCTGGCTACGCACCAATCCACGTGAAATCGCTCTTTTTCCCCAAAAAATTCAAGGTTGCAAAAGTGTCCAAATAATCCCAGAAAAGTCACGGATTTGTGTTTGTTTTCGTCCCAAAATGATTTAGATTTTTAGTTGAGTGTTAACCTAGGATTTCTACTTCGTTTTAGTGATTAACAATAAGAAATTAAAGAGAAAAGGCAAGAAGAAGGCAATGAGTTAATTATCTCTCTTCTCTCTTTTTCTCTCTTTTTCTCTCACTAAAAAAAATTTGATTTCTGGCCAAAAGTCCCCAAAATCTGGTTCTCCTCACTTTATATACCCCCTACTAACCCGGAAATCTTGAGCATTTAATGCTCAAGATTTCCCTTCTTCTCCAAGTCAAAGGGGGTATGGGCAGCAACCTGCCCCCGAAAGTACAGTCGTACGACTGTACTTACGTTACAGTCGTACGACTGTACTTACGTTACAGTCGTACGACTGTAACAAAATCCCACGACTGTATTTTACAGTCGTGGGTCAACGGTCAACGGCGGTTTTTTTTTTTTAAAGAAAATTTCGTGTTCACAGGCTGCCCCTCGTGTAGCTAAAGTCCGATTTCCGAAACGGATTTAGGTACACGACAAAGAACACGAAATCACATGGATATGCAAACGCAGTTTTCGCAGGTGAACTGCAGGTGACTTTGGTAGTCAAGTGGTCCATATTCCTTTTGCATGAGGATGACACCAAGAGTACAAATGACTTTTGGAGTCGGGCGGTTCCCTACGATGGCTTTCGCGCAAGGATGACGCCGAGGTAGAATGACTTTTTGAGTCAAAAGGCCGTGTATGGTTTGTCACACCGAGCCAAAAAAATGCATGTTATGCGTGTTTGATGAACGTATTTATTCCTTGATCGATAATTTTGAAACAAAAATTTTTGCCCCTTCGATCAAGAATAAATACGGGAATGCATGTCATGGTTGCCTTTTATAGTCATGCGGGACTGGATTTATGAATACAAGATGTGATAGTCGTGTGCGACTGGCGCACTCAACAGACTGACACGGGATTTTTGGTTCCCTTTTAAAGTCATGGGGGACTATAATTTTTGTGTGAATGCATGACGATTGTGAGTGACTGGGCACACCCGACAGACTGAAATCGGATCTGGGTTCCCTTTTAAAGTCATGGGGGACTATAATTTTTGTGAATGTAACGGCCCGGTGCGTCTTGGCACGCGGGGTGCGTTGAAAATGCAATTTGGTGTGATTATACTTACAGTGAATTTTTCATGGTTTTCTCGGGTTTCGTGCCCCTTGGGCGAGGCAGAACATCATTGAAATAAATTAGTCATCGCTGGATTAGTCCTGCAAAATTTCTGAAATACCCCTGTGGGGAATAATTACACATCAGATAATGAAAATAGGGTTTAAAAAATAAATAGGAAAAAAAATTGAAAATTCCCCCCTTTTTTCCACTACAGTCGTGCGACTGTATTTAAATTTTGAATACAGTCGTACAACTGTAGACGAAGTACAGTCGTACGACTGTACTTCGCGGGCAGAACAAAATAAAGGGGCGGCTTCCGCCCCTTTCTCTCCCATTCCTTCAAACCTCCGAAAACTCTTCTTCTCCCTCTCTCTGAAACCGACCCAAATCTTCGAAAACTCGCCCAAAATGTTGAAGAAAATGGGAAAGAAGTTGAAAAAGATCCAAAGCAACGCAGTTCCAGAACCCAATAACCCCAATGAGATCTCTTTTGTAGGGATTGCGCAAGGATATGGGCACCCACTTTACATGGACCATTTCGGGATTCGTTTCGGGATGGAGATCCCGATTCTGCTAGCGATGGACTCCCACTTGTCCGTTACACAGGTTGGTACCCGATTCCAAGGTTTTGATTTTGAGTTTTCCAATATTTTTCCTTTTGCATTTTTGGAATTGATTTGCATGATTTACTGCTTTCTGGGTTGAATTGATTGAGTAGAATGCATGTTAGGAGTCTCCTGTAGTCAAAAGAAACAAGAAACTAGGAAAAACGAGTTAGAAATTGTGAAAATTGGACGAATTTCGAATTTTTTTCTGCAGGGATATGAACAGTCGTGCGACTGTTCATGCCAAAGATGAACAGTCGTACGACTGTGGGCACTACAGTCGTGCGACTATAGTTACGCTCGTGCAAAGCGTACTACAGTCGTACGACTGTAGCAAGAAAATTAGGCCTTAAAATTTTATTTTGTTGGATTAATTTTACTATGTTACTATTATGCAAAATCTGAATGCATGTGTGTTGCACTTCCCCATAATGCAGGTACATAGGATTGCCGGCAGCAGGAATCTCTCTCTGCCACGGGTCTGGTGGGATCGACTTCCCGAACCTGTGCGGGCCCGGGTTAAGCTCCTAGGGCTCGAGTCTTTCATCTTATCCTTGCCTACGAGCACACCGCATACCACGCATGCCGTGCTGACGGCTCTGTGTGAGAGATGGGTCTGCACCACCCACACCTTCCACCTGCCCATCGGGGAGTTCACCGTCACTCCCTCGAACTTTGTAGCGATTACAGGCTTTGGGTTTGGCGGGACCCCTATCATTTTCAATTGCAGCTTGACTCGGTACCAGCAGGTGGATACCTACATCAGGAGGTTGATTGGCTGCACCCCTGAGAAGGGGAAGATCCTATGCTCCCGGGTGGAGGCTTATTGGGCCGCCCATGCAGTCTCGACTGAGGAGGATGTAGAGCAGTACACAAGAGCCTACGTGCTCGTCCTCCTATCCTGTACGCTGTTCCCCACTGGGCAGAGTACTTGTAATCTGACTCTGCTTCCCACGCTGGTGGACTTGGCTGCTTTCCCATCTTTGGACTGGGCACGGGCTGCACTAGGGCAGCTATATTACGGGCTGGATTTGTGTGCCCGGGGGGTGCAGCAGGAGATCCTGGGCTTCTGGTTTGGCCTTCTGGTATTGTCTCTTTTCTCTCTTCTATTTTTTTTTTACAAGTATTATTTTTTCATAACTACAGATCTGGGCGTTCGAGCATCGCGTGTTGGAGCTGCCAGAGTTTAGGGACGTCCAGGGCGATGTCCGTCCGACCGTTCTGTGTTGCTGGACGTAGGGGTGACAGGGTATTGCCCGTGATATAGAGGAGGTGCGGCAGAGTTTGCTCGATACGACCTGGGGGAGGGTAAGTAGACAAAACTCGTTAGTAAGAAAACTTGAACAACTTTTGTTTACCTGTACTGAATTTCCTTTATTGCACTTCTTATAGATCCGGCACCACCCTTGGGAGAATCTGGGTGCCATCACCCTTCTTGCTCAGTCCTCCGCGCGCTTCGACCGCCGCCGGTTCGTTATGGAGAGCCTTATGTCCCAAGAGTGGTATTTGGGCGAGCGCCTCTTCCTCTCCGACCACGTCGATGGTCCAGTCGGTCGGCTTGTGCCCCCGCCGCTTCCACAGGCGCTCTTCTGGCCGCATCTGGCGGACCCCGCGACATACCCCGATATATTCGGAGAGGGGTATAATGTAGACCCCGTGGATGGAGACTATTTGACTTATATCCAGCAGTGTTTACTGCCTGCTGCGGGTGTCGCGCCAGCGGCTCCTCCTCCTCGTCCTCGCCAGGTATTCACCCTTTTTTTTTGACTTTTTATTCTCTCCGCAGGTTAAGAGACGTAGAGGAACCGGGTCTTCTCAGCCCAGTGGCCCGGCCGGCGAGAGTGTTGGTGCGGCTACAGCCGGGGAGGATACTCCTATTCAGGATAGGACCCACCCTGTCCATGCAGGCAGCACCGCAGCTTCGGCTTCGCAAGCCGTCGGCGCTAGTGGTATAGTGGAGGGCCGTTTAGTGTCTGAGCTTAGGGCCGGCTTCACTCTGATAGGGTTGGATGGCACCCAAGCTTATACGACATGGAGTATTCCTCGTGAGGAACCAGCTATGTTCTTTCCAGAGGACACCACCCACGTAAGTCTTTTTTTTTTTTATCTATGATATTCTCTAGGTTCGGCGAGCTGATGTGGAAGAGATAGCCTACCGGTACAAAGGTCTAGGAGACTTCTTAGTCCGGGAGAATGGCGTTTGGGCGGTAAGCATCCCGTGTTTCCTGCATCATAATTTATGTAATGCATGAATGCGTATGTATGTATGTATGAATGTTGATTTATGCTGTCGACTGTAGTCCCGAGTCGAGATGTTCCGAGAGCAGGCCAGGGAGGCTGCTTCTGCCGTGGCTCAAGCCCAGACTGCGAAACAAGAGGTGGATAGGGCGAGAGCCGAGATAGCCAGGCTGCAGGCTGGGATGGCTCGTCTTCAGGTGGACTTTGACTCCTACAAGGCTACACATCAGAGTGAGTCCGAGGAGGAGGAGGATGATGAGGGGCAGGATGAGAGCTAGATGGAGTGTCCTGCTCTTCTTATTTGTTGTCTTTATAGTTTCTTGCCTTTGCATTGAATTTTTAGACACACTGTGAGTTGCACTATTTATATTATGGGATTTGCTTTTGCTTCATTAATATTTGGAAATTCACTCTTCTTCTTTTCCTTCTTCAATTTTTTGCTTCTTTTTATCCAGGCTTTTACAATTTTCTAGAATCATTACAAGACTCTGATTGGCTTAAATTGAAGCCTTTCGGGTTGTGGAATCTCAAGGCCTATTACAAACACTCGTGGAACATCGAGTTGTTGAATGCCTGTTATCGCTTCTGGGATCCAGTGGACAACGTTTTCCACTTCTCGTGCCAAAATATGAAGAGTTCAGTGCTATCTTGAACATCCCCTACCATAAAGGAGTGGACATCGCCATCCCCGAGTTCACTTTTGGTAGCATTTCCTCTTTGGTGAGCTTGTTCAGGCTTCTCAATCCCGAGGTGGAAGCTTTATTTGCTATTGGTTCCCCTTTTCCCGGGTTGAGCTCGGACTCTATACTGGAGTGGTGTGTCAATGCCCCTAGGGACCACATGAGCTGGGCCTCCATGGTTAGTCTATTACTGGTGAGCCGGTATTTCTACGGTCCTAGTGATGGGGTTGTCTCCTTCAGGGCTGTCTCCCTTATCTTTCAGATGGCTGTGGGAGCATCTCCAGCTCCTTTCGCACTTGCTGAGACACTGATTAGCTTGCATGCATCTAAAACAAATGGTGTTCTCCACATTGGCCCTCACCTCACATTGCTCCAGGTGAAATTCCTCATTGTCTGGTGTATTTCTGAGTCAAATGAACTTCTAACCCTTGCTTTCCATCAACTGCAGATCTGGTTGTTAGAGAAACTATCAATTCTTAAGATTCCGAGGGGGAACTTCAAGAAATACCACCCGGCCAATCAACGAGGCTTCTCCATCGACTCCTATACTGATATGTCCGCTGATGAGTGGGCCGTTTGGCTATCTCGCCTAACTGATGACCAGATTAGGTGGGTGTGTCCCTGGTGGAAGATTACCCACGTGATTGTGGAGATGTGGGCACATGGTGTGCAGTTGTTAGGGCAGACCAGGGTGACATTCTATTCTCTGAGTCGCCTTTCCCGGCAGTACGGTCATCTGCAGGATATCCCCCAGCGATCTTGTGTTACCAATTGTGAGGAGTATACTGCTGCTTGGCCAGATCACATCAGACTTCGCTGGGCTAGAGATACCCATCGTGTGGTGTTGAATTATGCCTGTCTTGCCCCTGCAGAGACAGATGATCGTTACAAGCAGTGGCTGGCTGAGATCCAGGATTTACCGATTCGTGAGGCGTGTGAGAGTGCGACCTTCCGTTGGCTGACTCCTTCTGAGGCCGCGAGACCACTTCCTGTCAAGAAAAGGAGAGCATAAAGGGAAAAAAGTGATTTTAATTATCATGCATGTATTGGCTACCATTATTATTATTTATATACATCTTTTCTATTATTGATACAATCTTTTTTTTTTTTACCTTAACTTTTGCTTAAGCCGCCCTCGCGGGTTTTCGACTTAACAGGTTTTTTTTTTTTCAAACAGATGATATTCGCAATTGCACACTTAGGCGTCTAAATGTCCTTGTTTATCTGGATGTTTCGACAAATGTATCATGTAACATACTCCAAACATTCATGCAATATGTTGAGCATAATGCACTCCATTAATGAAAATTAATTATCGCATCAATTGAAAATTTTAAACTTGGTACATATCTCGAACGAACTCATTCCTGTTATCAACCACCCTATACAGGTTTTCTGGTCGATAAGCTAACCCTCGTAGCCTTAACTTTTGCTTAAGTCGCCCTTACGGGTTTTCGACTTAACAGGCTTTTTTTTTTTTTTTACACATGGTAGCGCTTGAGGTGATCTTGATTAATCGGGTTGGTAAACTCATTGCCATCCATATCCATAATCTTCACTGCACCCTTGGAGAGTATTTTCTTTACCACATATGGCCCTTCCCAATTAGGTTTGAATTTGCCCCTTGCATCTGTGTTAGTCGGTCTCATTTGCTTCAACACTAGATCTCCCGCTTTCAGAGGCTGTTTCTGATGATGAACCCGTCGATTATAGGCCCTAGCCATCCTTTGGTGATACATCTGTAGGTGATCCAGAGCCTTGAGATGCCTTTCATCGACCATAGCCAGCTGTTCAAATCTCGCCTTTACCCATTCTGTTTTAGGCAACTGGGCTTCTAAGACCGTCCTTAATGACTTCAACTCCACTTCAATAGGAAGGACTGCTTCCATCCCATAAACCAGCGAATAAGGTGTTTCTCCAGTTGGCGTTCTAACACTGGTTCTATACCCCCACAGAGCATAAGGTAATCTATCCGCCCAATCCCGATAAGTTGAGGTGGTCTTGGACAAGAACTTTTTAATAGACTTGTTTGCCGCCTCTACTGCTCCATTGGCTTGTGGCCTATAAGGGGAAGACTCACGATGTTCCACGTTGTACTCCTCGAACAATTCAGCTGTAGCACCCTGAAATTGTACTTCGTTATCAGTCACCACGTGATGTGGTACTCCATATCTTGCAAAGATGTGCTTCTTCACGAACTTAGCCATGTTCTTAGCTGTGACCGTGACATAAGACTCGGCTTCAACCCACTTAGAAAAATAATCGACTGCCACTACAATGAATTTGTGACCGTTCGATGCTGGAGGCCGAATTTCACCAATTATATCAATACCCCATACTGCAAACAGCCAAGGAGTCATAAGATTTTGCAATTCCATAGGTGGAAGATGGCTGATGTCCCCGTAAATCTAGCATTCGTGGCACTTTTTCACTTCCTCTGCACAGTCTGTCTGCATGGTAAGCCAGAAGTACCCTTGTCTCATGATCTTCTTTGCCAGAGCTAATCCGTTCATGTACGGGCCGCAGATCCCTGAATGCATCTCTTGTGTAACCTTCTTAGCTTCTGCTTCCGTCAGACACTTTAATAACAATCCATCCGCGGTCCTCCTGAAAAGCTGTCCATCAAACCATCTGAACTGAGCTGCCAACTTTCTTAAAGTGGTCTTATCTGATGCATCTGCTTCCTCAGGATATTGGCCATTTTGCAAAAAGTCAGCTATATCTTGGTACCAGGGCTTATCGTCTGCAACTAAAGCCAGGACCACGCTAGAATGATGAAACGGCGTTCTAGCAGTCTCCAGGATCAAAGGCTGCATCGGTGCTTTCTAAGGTCCTTCCTACATGGATGACAAGGTAGCTAATGAATCCGCCATCTGATTATCATCTCTAGCCACATGCTTGAATTCAATATGCCCGAATACCTTCACCATTTCCCACAAAGTCTCCAAGTATGGGCGAAGTGATTCTTCCTTGATTTCCCATTCCCCGGTGGCTCGGCGAATTACCAACAGTGAATCTCCGACAATGGTCACATCATTCGCCCCTAATGTGATGAGAGCATCAATGCCAAATAAGCAAGCTTCATATTCTGCACCGTTGTTAGTTACCGGGAATTCTAGCCGCTTTGACAAAGGGATTATCTCTCCCTCAGGAGTTACAATGATTACTTCGAGGCCTGCCCCTCTCTTGTTTACAGCTCCATCAAAATGCATAATCCATTTCCTGATCTCCACCTCTACCAAGGCCAACTGTTCGCCCGGAAATTCTAGGTTTTCTACATAATTAGATTCGAGTGGCTGATTGGCCAGGAACTCAGCCACTGCTCTTCCTTTGATCACCTTCTTCGTCACATACTCGATGTCGAACTCTGATAACGAAAGTAACCACCGGGACAATTTCCCCGTCAAGGATGGGGCAGAGCAGAGATATTTCATTGGATCAACTTTTGCCACAGCTTGTATCTTGTAGGATTGAAAATAGTGTCTCAATTTCTTCGTAAGCCAGACCATAGGAGTGCAAGTTTTCTCCACCACAGTGTACCGAGTTTCGTAATCTAGCAGCTTCTTACTGAGGTAGTAGATAGCATGCTCCCTTTTATCATCTTGTTCTTGAACCAACATCGCCCCTATGGAGGTTTCTTCAATGGCTAAGTACAGAGTCAAAGGTCTTCCCAAAGTTGGAGGCTTCAACACTGGTGAATTGATCAAGTATTCTTTGATCCTATCAAATGCAACCTGACACTGGTCATTCCACACAACGGGTTGTTCTTTCCGAAGAAGCTTGAAAATGGGCTCGCAGACCGTGGTCAATCTGGCAATGAACCTGCTGACATACTGAAGTGACCCCAGAAAAGATCTGACTTCTTTCTCTGTTTTCGGTGCTGGCATATCTCGAATGGCTTTAATCTTGTCTGGGTCCATCTTAATGCCTTTTTGACTGACAATGTGCCCCAACAGCTTGCCCGATGCGACTCAGAATACACACTTCTTTAGGTTGAGCCGCAGGTTATACTTCTCAATCCTGGTCATAAATCTATCCAGGATGGCCGGGTGCTCTTCCCGGGTCATGGACTTCACCAACATATCATCAACGTACACCTCGACCTCTTTGTGGATCATGTCATGTAGCAACGTCGTAACCGCCCGCTGATAGGTCACCCTAGCATTCTTCAACCCAAAAGGCATTACCCTGTAGCAGTATACCCCCCACTCAGTGATGAAAGCCATCTTGATTTTATCAATGACGTTCATTAAAATCTGATTATATCCCGAGAAACCATCCATGAACGAGTACATAACTGCCCTTGCCGCACTGTCAACCGGGACATCAATGTGAGGAAGTGGGAAGTCATCCTTTGGAGAGGCCTTATTCAAATCCTAATAATCCACACAAACTCTGACTCTTCCGTCCTTCTTGGCAACTGGGACTATATTGGCTAACCATTGAGGATAATCCACCACCTCCAGGAAATTGGCCTTAATCTGCTTTGCTACTTCTTCCTTGACTTTCTCAGCCCATTCTGGACGTAGACGCCTGAGCTTCTGCTTTACCACACTGAACTTGGGATCAATCGGAATTCTGTGCTCTGCTATTTCTCTGTCAACCCCCGGCATATCGTCGTAAGACCAAGAAAACGCTCCCACATGCTTTTTAAGTATCTTTGTCAATTCTCTCTCTTCTTCAGGATTGAGTTCGTTAGAGATAGATACCAGTTTAGGATTTTCAATTGTGCCCAAATTAATTTCATGTAATGCAGTGTCATGAATGCTGAACACATTGAATGAATGATTGCATGTATGCACAGAGCCATTAGGAAAAACATCACACAAATAAGCAAAGTTAGATTTCATTTCATTCATCGCCTTAAAAGCGGAATTGTTCATATCAAGTACATAGGATAAGTTTACAAAGAAATCATTTTCTTCCTCCACATGCGGAGGGTCTTCTGCAGCAAGGTCTTCCGGATCAGCAGGCTCTTCTTCGAACAAGTCACTCAAATCAGCTTCAAGAGTTTCTTTCTGTGCTTCAGATAAGGCATCTTCTTCTACCTTCGCTTTCCTTTTAGCCATCATCTTGGTGAGTTCAGCAATAGCTTTTTCCACTAATTCTGCCTGTCCTGAAAGAGCTTCCTTCTTCACAGGGCTCTCTTTTAACCCTTTCTTCAGTAATTCAGCAAATGCTTTGGTAATGGCGTCCACCAGGGGGTCTGTATCTTCTTTTGGTTGCTCCTCCGAGATGATGGGAGCCACCACTTCAGCTTGGCTTATTAGAGGAGGACTAATCTCCTTCACACCTTCAGGCTTAAGCATTTCTTCCACCGAACCAACCCCATATTTCGAGAAGTCAACGACGTCAGCAAAGATCTCAAACCCGGGGACTGTTTCTCCATCGATAATCATCGGTTCCGGCTTACCACCATATGGCCCACCACTGGCTCGAACAAAAGTGTCCAAGAGATGGACTTTCTTTGTCTCCGGGATCTCCCTCTTTTCAGCACCTTTGTAACCAAGACCACCTCGTTGTGATTGGCCTACAGTGATATCAAACTTTGCGATCCCTTGCTGATGGACTCCTAGCCCTCTTCCCGGAATGAAATTCTGCTTCTGAAAATACTTATGGATTCATGGAGAAAATGTCAAGTCTTTCTCCTTATGCTCCGAGACAACTGCCACTTGAAAGCCAGTCAAAGGTTGTTCAGATGAGTTTAGAGCAGCCACCATAGAAGATTCATCCGCCTCAAGAGTTACAATTTTTCCTCCCATTGGAATTTTCAATTTTTGATGTAGGGTTGATGGCACACCTCCCAATGCATGGAACCAGGGCCTTCCCAAAAGCAAGGAAAAAGTCACCGGAATGTCAATGACAGTAAACAGCACAGTCGATTTAACTTCCCCAATTGACACTTCCGCCTTGAAGGTACCAATCACAGTACGCTTGGAATCATCATAGGCCCGGATCACCGTGTTAGACCGTGACAATGCTTCTTCAGACAGGTGGAGACTGGGTAATACTTTCAGAGGACAGATGTTCAATGTTGAACCGTCATCAACCATCACACAAGGCAGGGTTCTATCCATCATTTCCACTTTCAGATACAAGGCACGATTGTGGTTAGTTCCTTCCGGTGGCAGGTCATCATCAGTGAAAGTGATCCCCTTGGGACTGTCAGGTTGTGGACTCCTTGTATTTCCAATTGCCATGCACACCTCCTCAGGAGACATTAACGGATTTGCATCCATTTCCATAAGCTTCTTCACCACTGCAGCTCGGTGTCTTTGGGACTCCATAAGCAAATGCCACACAGATGCATGTGCAGGCATCTTTTTAAGTTGCTCCACCACTAGATCTTCTTTTTCATCCACTTTGACAAGCAAATAATCCTGGACCGGGGCTTCTGCCCTTTTACTCGGTTCCCCTAACCTCTGTGGTTCAGGCTGATATACTCTTCCACTCCTTGTGACATTGTTCACAGGGGCGTCTTCCTTTCTTATATACATCCCGTCCTTGGTGCAGACAGGATAGACAGGTGTTGTCCGGTTCAGAGGCTTGGGCCTACTCATCAACTCAAATTTGTCCGCATCATCATCCAATTCTACATCATCCAAATTCACAGGTTTGCTCTCCTCCACAGATGCCTCAACATCTTCGCCCACTACCACTTGAATCGCGGGATTCGCCCTTGCAATCTGGGCTAAGACAAAGTTAGGAGATAATCCCGATTGCACCATGTTCACTCTCCTTTCAAATTGGGGCAGTGGATTATTTTGCACATTGGGCTTTGAGCGAGGTGCTTCTATCTTCTTTTCATCAATCAACTGCTAAATTGCCTTTTTCAAGGCATGGCACTCATTGGTTCGATGCCCCTTTATCACATGATAAGAGCAAAAGTTGTTCTTGTCCGCCTCGGCCGGAGGCGTGTACGGTTTCAGGCTTTGAAGGAAGCCCAGATTTCTACACTTCAGAAAGATCCGCCCCAGAGAATCCTCCCAAGGAGAGATCCCCTTTCCAGCTGCCTGTTGATTGGACCCTTGTGCAACTGATGCTACCTCTACTTGCTTAACAGGTGCAGGCGACTGACTCGGCTTAGTGCTTGTTGATGAAGAAGCTGCAGGACTGCTATTATTTTTATACCCCGAAGAATATGTCCGGCTGCGATACCCTCCTCCAGAACTGTTGTGAGCTGGGTCAATCTCGTACTTCTCCACCTTGCGAGCCAATTCATGTACTTCTATCAAGGACTGGAACTTATGGTACTTCATCACATTCCTATAAACTTCCAAGCTCCCATCAATCAGCTTCACAATCAGTTCATCTTCCAACGGCTTCTGATGAAGGAGGATCATCTTATCCATCCACCTTTGATGATATTCAGAAAAGGACTCATTCGGCTTCTGCCTTACCGCCTCTAAATCTTGTAACTTGACTTCCAGCTGCGTATTGAAACTGAAGTACTTAATGAAGGCATCGGACAGTGCATCCCAGTCACCTTATACACCCTCGGGCTGTTTATTATACCATGTGATGGCTCCTCCTTCTAAAGTAGTGGGGAACAATCCCACTAATTGATTCATGGTAAGCCCTGCCATAGTCATAATCCGCACATACTGATTCAAATGGGCCGTGGGAGGACTTTTCCCAACATATGGTGCAATCCTAGGCATTTGGAAGCCTACTAGCAGCATTTCAACTCCTCCGGCTATTAGTGTGGATGGGTCAATACGCTTGGCAGATTGAATCTTAGAACTGGCACGCAGCTCCGCTATAGTCTCCTCCATTTCCTTCATCTTTCTCTCTAAAGCAGACTCCACAAGTCACTCAATATTATCCCTTCGACCCTCTTCAGCATCCGACTGCCCTTCATTCAATCTCCCGCCACTACTCTCCTCACGGGCGGCCCTTTCCGACCGCTGATTAGATGATTCAGTCAATGCAGTCTGCACTTGGTTCTTGATGAGATTCTTAAACTCATCAGAATTCATGAATTCTCGAATAGCAGTGGTGGCCATCACGGCAGCAGCAGCTTCAGGTGTGATTGCCATATCTTGAAATCTCTGTTGCAACTGTTCAAATTCCGGCGAAAACCTAGTACTTAATTCAGATGACACTTCAACCTCCCCAAACTGAGTAGACTCCCCAGACTCACTAGATGATGAATCGCTGTGCTCTAGCATCACGAGTCGTCGTCCCGACCGGAGCCAAACTACAAAATATTTCAAACAAAAGGTTAGTGAAATATGATCACCCAAAGAGTTATGCACTCTAGGGGATATGCATGTATGCATGGCGTGTTGGATGAATGATGTGTGGATGTTGTATGAAATGAATTTGTAACACGAACCTTGAATAATCAAACCTTCGGGGATGAAGTATGCATGAACTCCTATTTATGTATGCATATATTGCAATCCAAGCATTAGATGCATGGATGAGACCTTTGGTGCTCGGGGAGTACCTCGGGTTTTGCGAAATGAGATGAATGTCCTTATTGAACGGGCAGAGTTTCGACACTTGTGGAGTGCCTCGAATTTTGTGATGTGAAATCGACACGCGCATGGCGCTTGGTCGGGGTTTCGGTGTCCGGGGGACACTTCGGATTTTTGATGATGCAAAGTGAACTCGTGCTTGATTTGCGGGTGGAATTTCGATACTCGAGGAGTATCTCGATTTCCGCACCGTGATATGAGGTGAATGCGTTCTTAGTGAACGGGCAAAGTTCCAGTGCTCGGGGAGCACCTAAACGCTTTGATGCGCGAAATGGAATTTTTCCGGCACTCGTGGAGTACCCAAAATGATTTAATGAAATGCGAAGAATTTTGTTGGCACTCGGGGAGAGCCTAAAATGATTTAATGAAATGCAATGAATTTTTGTCGGCACTCGTGGACCGCCTAAAATGCTTTGATGAAATGCGATGAATTTTTGTCGGCACTCGTGAAGCGCCTAAAATGCTTTGATGAAATGCGATGAATTTTTGTCGGCACTCGTGGAGCGCCTAAAATGCTTTCCTAGTTGGTAGGTAATGTGATGTGTGTGACCCTAATGGAATTATTCAAGATTCGTATAATGTTTTATGCATGACACGCATTTCCCATGGCTGCAAAATAAAATAGTTAGTGCTCATGACATTCGAGTGATGTATGTGAATTAATTAATTTTTCACACGAAGAAAAGATGCATGGCTACAAAAAATGTGGTTAGTGTAAATGTCACGCGAGTGATTAATGTATTTACACGCGAAAGAATGGAAATGGCTGTACAAAAGACGTGGGTTAAAATCATACAAATGCTTTAGATGCGGTATGTTATGTTCGTGAAAAAATGTGAATGATGATATGTTGTGGAGGGACAAAAAAAGACACGTAGCAATTAGCACACGGATCGTATTCCTCCAACCTTATTCCTCCAAACGTGGTCAGGTCGATAAAATTCTAACCGAGTCCTAGGAGGGGTTCTCTTCGATCACCAACCGGGGATGATGAAGGCGGATTTTATTTTATTCACACAATTTATTTTGGTATCCTAAAGGAATCCAACTAAGGTTGCCTAAATGAGTTCGGTCCAAAGTCGGGATAACATCAAGGCTCCCATAGCAAAATATACTCCTCACTTCTCACCACTCAAGGGTCTGAACGAAGGGGTTTGTACGAGGCTATGGGTGGTGTTTCGTATTCGTGCCCCTAAGACTAAGAGGAACTTAGGCGACACTTCAACGATTCACCGGGCTAAATAGTTGATACCTAACTTAATGCAATAAATGTCTAACTACAAAAATGCATAAAGTAACCTATAAGAACCATCCGCTTAATTTAAATTAGACACTTTTCAAGGCTTGTCAAATTCTTTTAAGTTTTTTTAAAAAAAACTTTTAAGAAATCCCCAGCAGAGTCGCCACTGTGAGCGAACGACGCGTTTTCGACGGGACGCGGGACTCCCTTTCGGAAGGGGCACCTCGATTTCGGGAGGGGCCCTCCCTCGCTTGGGGTTTTTTTTTTATTTGGAAATTCATTTTTGAAAAGGCGGATTATTTTGAAAAAAGAATCGAGACCTAAATCTCGATAAAAAGTATAGGAGTCGCCATCCGGCTCAGCTCAACCGGGAAATTACAGTGTAGCTGAACCAAAGCGGGACTGCCACACTTTTCAGAGATTCGGGTCCAGACAAGTCCCTTATTTTGTGTCTAATTTAAATATTATCGCCAATGTTCTAATTATGACACTTTAATTTACTAAAATTCAATTTTATTGAATGATGCACGCAGCGCGCATACAGGATAATAATACAAAGTATGAAGTAAGAAGAATAAATATTTAAGAGCTTACAACCCAATCGAAAGAAAATAAAACTCTCGCCTCACTGATACAATCGCCTATATACACGAGAATCTAAAAAAATTACAATCGCCTAAATACACGATTTAATTCTATTAAATACAAATAAAAAGAAAATTAAAATAAAATAAAAGCTGCAAAACAGAAGTTAGCACAGTTTGTACGGCACACCATAAATAGGACTCAAGTAGACAGAATTGGGGAATTAGGATTTGGGGTCATGCAATCGGGGGTAACCGGGTCGGCCCGGCCGGCCGGCCCGGTTAGACCTGGAAAACCATGTTGAAACGTCCCTGTATTTTTGGTTTTATGGGAAAATCATTTTTGAAAACAACTTTCCGGTTTATTTTAATTTAGCATGCAAAAGTGGGTCGGTTTTCGGGAGAACCGGGTCTCCGTCGTAGGATTGTTCTAGATGCAATTTTACCGAAAAATAAATCTAAGGTCGTGATGCACACAACAAAATTCATTTTTATGATTTTTGGGG
This sequence comes from Euphorbia tirucalli, assembly GCA_039660915.1. Classification (NCBI taxonomy): domain Eukaryota; kingdom Viridiplantae; phylum Streptophyta; class Magnoliopsida; order Malpighiales; family Euphorbiaceae; genus Euphorbia; species Euphorbia tirucalli. The sequence goes on along the minus strand of CM077639.1, from coordinate 52,230,412 downwards.
TTTTCTTATTTTTCTGAAATTTTCTGAAATTTTCTGATTTTTATGAAATTTCTTGGATTTTTGTGATTTTCTTTGGATTTTGGGGATTTTTTAGGGATTTCTGCTTCTAGCCGAGGACTACAGTCATGCGACTGTAGTTACAGTCATACGACTGTATACTACAGTCGTGCGACTGTACTCCTGGCTAGGCAGAAATCGCTAAAAAAAAACCCTAAAAACAAAAGCCTGAAACTGGGAAAATAAGTACAGTCGTACGACTGTAGATGATTTGGCACGACTGTATTTACAGTCGTGCCCCTGTTCTTGTTTCAAGAATAGTCGTACGACTGTTCTTATTTTTCCAGAAATAAAAACGCAAAAACTTGAATAAAAATACACCAAACACAAGCAAATCACCCAGAAAGCTGGAAAATGAGTTGAGTTAAAGGTTATTTACCTCCTTGGTGATGATCCACAGCTGGAATGACCCCTGGCTACGCACCAATCCACGTGAAATCGCTCTTTTTCCCCAAAAAAGTCAAGGTTGCAAAAGTATCCAAATAATCCCAGAAAAGTCACGGATTTGTGTTTGTTTTCGTCCCAAAATGATTTAGATTTTTAGTGTGAGTGTTAACCTAGGATTTCTACTTCGTTTTAGTGATTAACAATAAGAAATTAAAGAGAAAAGGCAAGAAGAAGGCAATGAGTTAATTATCTCTCTTCTCTCTTTTTCTCTCTTTTTCTCTCACTAAAAAAAATTTGATTTCTAGCCAAAAGCCCCCAAAATCTGGTTCTCCTCACTTTATATACCCCCTACTAACCCGGAAATCTTGAGCATTTAATGCTCAAGATTTCCCTTCTTCTCCAAGTCAAAGGGGGTATGGGCAGCAACCTGCCCCCGAAAGTACAGTCGTACGACTGTACTTACATTACAGTCGTACGACTGTAACAAAATCCTACGACTGTATTTTACAGTCATGGGTCAACGGTCAACGGCGGTTTTTTTTTTTTTTTTAAAGGAAAATTTCGTGTTCACACATGCACTTAGGGGGTAACCGGGTTGACCCGACCAGTCGGACCGGTTAGACCTGGAAAACGGTTTTGAAACGCCCTGTAATAATTTTTTTTATGTTGGAAAATCATTTTTTTTTAAACAATTGGCTCGGTTACATGCAAATTTTCCTTTTTTGTGGGTCTGTTAACCCGGAATCCAGGGTTCCGTTCATGCGGGTTTCCTAATTTCAACATCCATCTAGGGTCCAAAAAGCAATAAACACGCCAAAAACGATTTGAATTCGAAAACAGCACCGCACGACGATGCTCGTGCGGGTCATTTCGCAGCTCTATTTTATTCCGGAAACTACAGTTGTACGACTGTAGTTACAGCCGTGCTGCTGTAATTTCTGGAACCCGAAAATTTGATTTTCTTATTTTTTTTGGAAAATACCATTTGCTCGTTTTCAATATTTTCCAGGAATTTTATAGGGTTCGGGGGTCCGCTAATGCTGAACTACTGATCCGATTCGGAAAAAATAACCCCGAAACTCGGAAAATAAAACCCGAGAAAAACTAAAAACCCTAATATCCGTACATACAGAAATCTAAAAACCAAATTTTTACAACATACGGATGAATTTGGGCCGAAATTGATCACAACAGAATGCACAAAATGGAAAACGGACTATTTTCGGCCGATCGAGACAAATCGGGAATCTGTCCCTGTAGAACAGAACCGTACGGCTCTGTTCATCATGGACACAGCCGTACGACTCTATTCGGGGAAGTCCGGTTCCGAAAATTGCAAAAATGAAGAAAACGCAAGGAAAAAGCAATGCACACAGGTTTAAGGCCTCTCAGAGTTTACCTTGATATTGTTTTGATGCTTTGAACGTTAAGAAATGGATTGAGAACTTGGAATTTGCCCTGGATGCTCAACCAGCCGAAAACCAAAACGATCCCAGAACAATCTGAAATCGACCTGAAATGATCCCGCATCAAAGAGCAAAGGTTAAGTAACTTGTTATTAGAGTTTAAGGATTAATTTTAAGTCTTGGATTTTTTATTTTTGGTCACTCTCCTTAGCTCCTGTGTCTCGGTTCTCTCTTCTCTTTTCTCTCTGTTTCTTTTCTCTGTATCTTCTGTTTTCAAAGTTTTTCTGCCCAAGATTCGATGCTCACCCTAAACCCTAAAAATCACTCGGGAGACCTTTTCGGGGGTTTCGGATCGTGGATAGCTTGGTTTTCAGGACGTTTGAGACACTCCAAGCGACATTCCGGTCGTTTTCAAGTCCGATTCAAGTCCGTCCGCTCCACAGGTAATACAGGAATTCTCATCATAGAGGTCGGGGAAAACCTGACGCTTACAGTGGTCTAAGAAAAAATTAAGGCACAAGAGAGAAAATAGTTAGCTAGAAAAACCGAAAGGGCTACCTGATAACAGGAGAGGGTATTGCCTAAGATTCGAACCAAACTATTGTACCCAAATTGATTTCATCATGATAATGTCATAAATGCTTCATATTTTGCTTGGACGTTTATAATGCTTGCATGTGTCCCATTATGTTCAAACATCCATTAGTAAGTCATTACATTCAAATAAGGTTCTATCCTTACAACAGTTTTTGTTCATTTTAATACATATTAGTTGTGCTCTAGTTAAGTTGTCCAACATCCCAGCCACTTGCCAATGAAATAGTCCGAACATGCGCTCCGCATTTAAAAAAAAAAAGAAGAAGAAAAAGAAAAAACAATCCCGCTAAGTTGAAAACCATAAAAGGGCTAGGTAAAAATCAAGGTAGCTCACTAAGTTGAAAACCCAAAAAGGGCGATTTAGGCGAAAATTAGGGTAGCTCGCTAAGCCGAAAACCCATAAAAGGCAGCTCAGACAAAAGTTAAAGCATACTCCACTCCAGGGGCAATAAATTATGGTCACTAGTTTTTTTTTTTTTTTTTAACAATAGTAATGGTCGCTAATAGTTTTTTTTTTATGACAACTAAGCAAGTTGTCATGTGATTTCAATTCATATCAGACTTTAATTTGTGACAATACGATATATTTGTGATGATATTTTTATGTTTAGTTACAATAGAAATTGTAACAAAAAGAAAATATTGTGACAACAAATTCATTGTCACAGAACCATTCATTTATGTGATAACTTTCTATTGTCACATTTTAAGAAAACTTTTAGCAATGGAGTGACAATCACGAATGGAGTGACAATCCCTGTGACAACTCGTTATTGTCACATAAAATTTTAACTGACAATTTTTCCTAATTATGTGACAAGTTCTGTTCTCACAAACAACATAATTTCTTTTAGGGAAGTTGATATCAGAGTTTTGAACTGGCTTAAACAAATGGTCCAATATATTGGTACTGCCAACTTTGCACTATTATTATTTTGATAGGGTGTGGTTTGTTCCAAAAACTATAAAATGACGAGATTGAAAATATAGAGCTACTAGGAATATTTAAGACTCAACTATAATCTTTAGGAATATTTAAGACTCAGCTATAATCTTTCTCTTTTGTTTGTTCTTGTGAGAACAACATCATCCATAGCTTATTCTCACACTTTTAAATACAAAGACAAAGGCGTGGGGGCTACAATCAATGGTTGCGTGATTGTAGCAAAGCGCTTTTGGCAATTCACTATCTACCAAAAAGGGGTGATGATTTTTCTTTAGAGCATCTCTAATGGGGAGAAAGTTTCCCTAACTTTTTATTTGTGCCACCTTATCACATCCAAAGAACCTCTAACATCTCTCCAATGCAAAGTACCCTTTACAAGGTTCTCTCAATCGGTCCCACTTTATTATAATATTATATTATATTTATTTTGTTTAATTAAAAGTGATTGTATTTTAAAATTTTGACTACAATATAATATAAATCCACTTATAATATATTTTGTGTTTTCATTTTATTTATAATATTATAAATTAATTTTTTTAATAATAAATTATGTCCATTAAATTTTTAAATTTTTCGAACTTTTAATAATAAATACGAAATTACAAAAAAAAAAGGTGCTCACTTAATTTAAAGAAATTGCATACAAATCATAAAAAAATACCAACATATATTTTTGCTTCTTGCTTTGCTTCTATCCTTTTAGCTTCAATCTCCATTTTTTTAGCTTTAATCCATATATTTTTAGCTTTAGTCTCTATCCTTTTAGCTTTAATCTCCGTAATGAGTACTGTAGATGCTGTCTCGTCTTGATGCGTAGTCGTAAGTAATTTAAATTTTTCGCAATTTTGCTCGTGGATTAGTTTTTGTCTTTCATTTAGCTGGCTTTTGACCCATAGGCTGAACCTCAAATACTTCTTGTTCACTTATGTCTTCTTGAGAAGTTGAAATATGTGATCCAGATGCAGATATCTTTGCTCTCTCTGCAGCAATTCCACCACCACACCATTTTTATTCCTTTTTCACCAATATCCACGCATTTTCATACATGAATTTGGATTTATATTCATCTTTGTACATCATGTGTGTGTTTCTAGTGACTTGATCATCAGATGATCCACTTTGACGTGCATTAGATGCACGATGATAATAACCATTAAATTTATCTATTAGAGGATTTATCCCATGCCAATGTCTTTTTGCTTGAATTGATGTACACTATATTTACTATTCTCATTGAAATAAATACTTTACGCTCCCAAAAACAACTAGACTTTTGATCAATTCCCACAATCAGACACTTTAAAACATTAAGCCAAGCACTTACAAAAATTTTATCAGCATTTTCATTCTATATCATTTTTTGTCGAGCTTCTTGTATATCCAACTCTTCTTGATTGGTTGAAATACTTTCCGGTTCTTCTTGAATTGAAAATACCGGAAATTGTGTTTCCGAAGTAGACAATGTCGGTGTATAAGTTCCCAAATTTAAATGAACAAATTCATCGGTGAACTCATGGAAAACATGCTAGTTTGGTATGAAATTGGGGTTTGATAATTTGGAAACTTTGCGGTATACAACAGTTAATGAGGATTTTGGAAAAATAATGGATATTAAAAATATTTGAAAACCAAGAAGTTTGTGATTGAAAATTTCTAATGTTTGGAGAACTTTGATTTTGGAAAGAATTTGGGGAGTTGGTTGTATTTGGAGACATTGAAAATATTATTAAATTGATATGGATCTATTATTAGAAGATAATAGGAAGCTCTAAAACAGGAACCAAGTTTTGAAGGGAGAAGAAGAATAAAATAGATGATTAAATTTTGTACAAATTCATAGAAAATGAACCAATATATATAGCTCGTTTTTAACGGCTAGTTTTTTTTTTTTTTTTTCATATACATACCAAATGTATAAAATTAAATTAATCAAAAAATTAAAACATTAACCATGACTGATAAATTATTGTTCATAATTACAAATAAAATCAAAGAGATAGAAAAATTAATTAAAAAAAAAAAATAAATGTAAAATGTAAATTTTGGGGCCAAATTAAAACTTTAAGAAATTCAATGTAAGATTAAATATTTAATTTAAGGGTAAAAATTAAATTAAAAATATAAATAAGAATTATTAATATTTAAAAACGAATTAAAATATAAATAAGAAAATAAGAAATTTATGAAGGAAAAAAATAAAAAGCAAGATAAAATGAGTATTAAATTAAAAAAATAATGAAAATGAGTAATTGAAAAGAATGAAAGAATGGAAAAGAAAAGAAAAAGAAAAAAAAAAAAAAGGACAAAAGCAAGGACAAAAGAAAAAGAAACCATTGTTTTCATTCAAAACGACTTAAAAACTAATAAAGTAATATTAAAAACAATGGAAGGAACGTTCTCCTCCAATAATAAGAGGAGTCTCCTTGGGCGTTTCTATGACGAGGAGTTGCTCTTAGTATCTTGGAGAAGGGAAGATTCATTATGTACAACATGATATAAACCGTCTCAAGCAAACAAGTTTACTGTTCCACTACTCTACTTTCATTCAACGACTTTAGAGGTAACACCTCCAAAACGGCTCTTATCTTCTCTCGTTCGGGCTTCATTCCCTTCCTAAAAACCATTGCAACCTAAACAACTTTTCGGAACCATTGTCAGAGCATTATTCTGGATTTAACTTCATCTACAAGTTCAAAGTACATATAGAAAGGCCTTTTCAACATCGCAAGGATGATCGTCTCCATATACTTCAATTATCTTATCAATTGCCCCTTAATAACTAAACTCTGATATGTGGCCGTTACGTTTTCTTAATCTAAAGGGATAATGGGTGATAAATTAAGTTCTTTTCTTCATTGTCTACTAGTTGGTCATTATATGACAACATAATGCTTTGTTGAGGTCCACAAAGTAGGCGAACCTATGATATCTTCTCGATCCTTTCTGCACTAGGACAAAGTTGGCTAGCCATTCTCAGATGAAATGCTCTTTTAACAACTTATTTACTTGCTCTTGTATGTTAGTAGGTAACATTGGGTCAACATTCACCATGTGTGCCACCACACCTGAGAAAATGTTCGACATATCCTATGGTTGCAAAGACATCAAAAGTTTCTCAAGAGTCAATAGAAGCCAATATCACAAGGCAGAAAAGAACAGCTTACGATGTACAAGGCCAAGGGAAAATGCATTTTCAAAGCAGCAATACTTTCTCGGGTATCATCATATACGATTATTTGTTCTATTAGGTCCTTCATTTTTCTTTTCAATATTTAACCGAGCTCGAAGTTGAAAAAGCAATGAATAAAGTTTGGTTCTGCCTAATAAAATCAAAACACTCAGTTGCTAAAACATGCATTTGCACAATCACTTGTTCTTTGTAGCACACTCGAGCATTTTATGTTCGTGGCATTCCTTAAAATTGCTCTTTAATTACCTCTCATTCTCTGTTTTATAAAAATAAAAGAACAAAAATAGAAACCAAGAGACACCATGAAATTTCTTCAGGGAAAAGATTTGCTTAGGTCAACCGAAATTGGAATATGAATACAGAAGAGGTTCCGAAATGAAATATTGTGACATGCAGAAGCAATATATGGTTTTTATAATAATAGTAACATTAATATCAATAACAATGTCAGATAAACTGAATGGAAAACAACTTCAATCGGATAATGATTATCTGATAGAAAATTTTGACGAAATATAACCATGACAAAATTTCTTAACTGATGATATACAAGATGTATAATAATGCACAATTATGTGGAGCTAATTCTCATCATAATGGATCACACAATGAACAAAAATTGGGATGAGAAAACTAAATAATGCATGCAACTTCTATTTACAGTACCCAGCTTCAAATGACGAGACCCCGAAAAGGCAGGACAAAAAGTTATCAAGCAGTCTCAAAAAGGAAAAAAGAAAAGATATTAATAAAAAGAACGGAAAAAGAAACTCACGGATTCACCAAATATTCACGATATCAGCTTCCACCTGCATTCAACGAAGATGTATCAGAACCAAAACATTATCGTTCAGAATCACAGTGAAATTATCATAATGGTTAAGCAGACAATTCCACCCTTTTTTTTTTCTAATATATCATTCAGGTTCCATGTCAATGTAGCAGATTACTATTAAAAAACAAAGCTGATGCTGAATGCCAATGGCATGCATGGCATATCCATTATAATATGACAACAGCATAAAGTTGCTCATAAAAACAAATGAATCACTACTTTATATAACATACAACGGTTAAGCTGTCAGACAAACATCAGAGCTATCCTCAACCCTTGGAACCAACTGAGATCCTTACAATAATGTATTATTAAGTTGCATTGGTAGTCTGTGTGACGTGGCTTTCAAATCAATGAAGTTGAACAGGTAGGAAAATTATTGGTTCAAACTAATTTTTATGCAGAATAATGATAAGGAATTCAATGCAAATGCAACTCTGAACAGAAACTTCAAAGTTAACCTTAATACAGATATTGCAAGTGATGATAGCTCAACTCTACAAAAGAAATAAACATATAAATACTCAGATACCTCAGATACCTCTAATTTGACCTGAATGAGAGACAAACTCAGGTATAGTTGATGCGGATTTCATGTTTGCAAGGGAAATAGGTGTCAATGGTGGAGAATCAAAATCTTCAGCTTTGTCTGGGGCTTGAAGAGACTCCACAGACCTGGAAACATGTACTGTCATTGCTCTCTGACTGCTGGAGGGTATTGAAAAACTTCTGGGGACAATCAAAGGCGGTATCGGAAGCGGTGATGCCAAATTTGTCACTGATGAAGCAGAGATCTTGCCCGTTCCAGAATGGTCAGGGTTTCTAACCAATGGAGCTGAGTGACCGATCAATGCTGATTTTGCTGTTTTGGCAGCAAAATTACCTGGTGGCCTAGGAAGCTCATGAAGCTCACTTATCCTAGGTGAAGATGCTAGAGGAGGTGAAGCAGTTGGAGATACTTTTGGAGATGTAGTCTGAGGAATTGTCACACGTGAAGGAAGTCCAGATACTTGCTGTTCATTAGAGGAGATAGGACCACTGGCAGACAAAGACTTCGTTGACCAAGGTTTACTAATTATTGGACCAGAGAAAGATTGACGTTTAATTTTCTTGTGATCAGATGTATTATATGAATCAAGATTTAAAGGAAGAGGCAATTGGGTGGAGGCATTATTAGTGTTGCTATCTTTCTGTGCTGCACGTGCTTTTAAGGGAGTGAACTCTGAAAGGTGAGCATCGCCAGTATCTTTTTCTTGCTTCTGTTCCAACGGTGAAGAATGCCACAAATTTTGAGTACGTCCACTGAGATCTGTTGGCTTTGTGAGAGCAACTGAACCACTTGTTCTTGATGAGGTTAAACTCTTTGCATCTGTAGGTGTGGGCAGTACATACGTGTTGGCCTTCCTTGAAGCGGACGGTACTTGTCTTATTCGTTCACCTGGATCAGACTTTCTTTCTGGAAAAATTGGTGCCGAATGGCTGACTGGCCGATGTTCCCTGTGTGAGGCCTGGACGCTGCCTTGGTTTTTTTCCATGTGTAACTGGAGTGAGATATAAAAATTTAGTTGCCAAGTGATTTCATCCTTGACCCCAACATACAGAACTAATCAAGGCTAAGAAATATTAATGAAATGATCATTAACATAATCATGATGATTATATCAAAACACTACAGCAACAGTTTCAAAAGTAAGCCTAAAAAATATAGACTGCAAAAAGGATGGGAACTATCAATGAACCAGAGGCAGCATACATTACAGTCAGGATTTTTGTTAACCGTGCCTGGTAAATTCAGTAGGTTCAAAATTTACCAATACAAGGAAAGGAATGTTATACCTCTGCATTTTCTGTTGTTGAAACTTGGGTAAATGAAAGTTCCATTTCATCCACCTGAACGGTAAGCAACCATATCAAGATACAAACTAAAGTTGGTAAGACGAATGAAACACGTGAAAATACCCAAAATTGCCTCATTACTACCTACAACGACTTCAAAAAGAACATTCAACTCTCAAGAAAGAAAAAACTGCTGCGCAGCTGCACTCATTACAGAAAAGTCCCTTCTTCAAAAAAAGAAGTACACCTCTCCGTGCTCTATTATGAACTAAGCAATCAACAAATAAGGAAGGAGTATCTCCTTTTGAGGGAGAAGTTAATATTTGCATTAACCAATAGAAAACCTCAATGACGATTGCACATCATAAGACTGATATTTTCATTGCTCATTAGAATTTGATTAGCTTCAAGGGAACACCCAAAAATTCAAATACATTTATCAATGAAAATTCATTGTCAGAGACCGAATAGAGAAAGATTAAATCATATATGCTCTTCTCAATGAACATTCATTACAGAAAAAAAAAAAAAAAAAAAAAAAGGAAAAAGCATCATATAATATGATAAAGACCTTTATTAAGTCATTTCAAAACCAAGTCCAGACTTCCCAAAAATGCAATGATAAACTGCAGAATGCCATAACTACATATTACACCTGATGAAACCAAGCTTATGATCTACTACCATTACTAAAAAATGCATGCACCAGTAGGAGGTTCTGGAAGCACTTATGAACAAAACCGATTCATGGATTGCTAAATATAGAGAGCCAAAGGAATGATAGTCTCAAAGGCTTTCACATTTAAGAAGAGGGAACACTGGTACGACCAAAACTATTCATATCTAACATACTATTATTCTAGGACAAAAATATTCTTACTGTATCTGAACAAAAGCCACTGAAGATTCTTCATACACCAACTTATTCAAAAAAGGATACGAGATAAGAGACAGTAAAAAATATACAGTATGAATAGCAATTCAAATCATGCTTGCAGATAATGCATTTGCAAGCTTGTACACATATCAAGATTATCACACAAAATAACAAAGCTCATAAACAAATGGCATGGAACTGTACTTCACAGAATTTCAGCAAAGTAAATTACCAATACACTCAGTACTAAATGTCACCAAAAAATATTACAGCCTCACCTCCATTGAATTCCTTGATGCAGAAACAAGATCATGCCCCTGTTTATTGACTCTGTAATCAAAACTCAGTTCAATCCCATCATTTGAATCAATATTCTCATTGTCATCGTCACCATCTTCCCTGCTTTCATCTTCAAGTTTACAAAATTGGTAATCAATATGTTGCTGTTCTGTAACAACTTTCACATGTTGATCAACTGCCTCAAGTGATTTAAGTCCTTTGCGAAAGAAATTCAACTGCATTTGAAGTAGAGAGAAAAGCATACATCAACCAATTTATGAGAGCAACTGAAGAACCTGATGTTGGAGGAACTTTGAGAAATTTAAAGAAACCTGAGCAGCATGATGACGAGCTGCTTGAGTTAATAGACTTCTAGACTGCCCCTGTTTCAGAGATTTCAACCGGAAAACACAAAGGGTTGCCTCTTCATCATATTCTTCCTGAGCTGTTCTCACTTGCTGCAACGTAAAGCTTTCACCCTTCACACTCTTCGACTTTCCTTTTTCTTTCTGTTGTGCTACCATGTATTCATAGACATCTCTGAACATCACATATAGGATTAAGAACAAATTTACTTTTGATCAACTAAAAGCAGAAATAAACTGAAAAGGACAGACCTTTTCTCATCACACTGTCGCTTCATATCCTGCACCACATAGCAAGAGGAGGCTATTGAGAAAAATTCACAGAAATTTATGTTTCAATATCGCTTATTTATATAAAGATAACGTGAAAACTTGTTTGCCAGCTGATGCAGTGCTCTAGGTTTTCAACGTAGAGGTAAAAAAAGTTCAAATGAAAAGCAAGTATGATAAAAAGGGTTGGCTACATCACATCCTTGCACACACAGGTAAAACAGAAATGACAAAATATATATATATATATATATATATATATATATATATATAAATTAAAGTATGACTATCACTATGCAATTCTGGTTTCCTTAAAACAGTATGGCTTAAAGAGGAAAACTAAATGCATAAATGTCCACTATGATTTCAGGATTACCAGTAGCTACATCACTTTCTTGGCCAATTATTAGAAGGACAGCATTAACAATTTGTTTTTTTAGGATAATCCCTATTCCCTACAACTGTTTTTTCTCTCTGCAATTGTAACATTAAGGACCTCAAACCTCGTTGGGAAGGTGAAATGATAGATCTAGAGACACAGCCTGCATTAAAATTTCATGTATCCATTCTACTCCGTGAATCCCTTGCATCAGCCAGGATACAATTATCTAAGACAATTCCTTATCCTTTCAAGATGCCATAATCAGACCCACGAAGATACCCAATGATGTGCTCTTCTAAAATTCCTCTCAAAATCATAATTCAATTTACTTGTTTATGGAACTCCACGGTAGTCATATATCTATCACTATCGACAGAAGAGCAGACAACTAGGGGTGCATTTCCTTCTCACAGTGAAAGAGAATATACTTCTCCAAAACAGAAGCATCAACAATAGGCCACTGTCAACAAATAGTGTTTTGCAAAACTATGTCATCATAAGGAAGCATACCCTGTAAAAAGGTAACTGGTACATTTACTCCCTCTTCCTCACCCCCTTCTTCTATACGCATTCGTTCCTCACTCCATGATACTCAAAAATGTTATCAATCTGAATCAATCAGCTACACAGATCATTCATCATCGGTTTAGGCAGATTAATGTCCGTCCATAATCAGGTCTGGATAGTAACAATAACATGAAGCACACAGGACTGAAAGTGCATCGGTAGCAGCATCCATTTGTGCAGTCGTCATAATAACTAGTGTAGCTGGAGCAGCAATTTCAAGAGCCGACATAGCAATGGAAATAATGGCATCTTGCACGAGCCATACCTAGATGAGCTAATCTAAACACTAGAAATTCCAAACACCATTGCCAAATTAAATCGTTTTTAAAAAGTGCCAGTCAAGCAATGAACAAACCACACAACACAGATAAACACACACAGAACAAATGAGAAACAGAATACTAATGATCAATCATCAACGCCTTCTCAGGTAAGAGATGACTTAAAACAGGAACATTAAAAAAAGCAAACAAATGATAGATGTACTGAAAATGAACTCAGACGCCCGCAAGAAACTGCTATCCCCTCTCTACCCGTGAACAACAAAGCCAAACAAGAAAACCAAGAAAAATTCAGAGTACCTGAAACCCATAACTAACTCATAACAAACATCCTTCAAACTACCACCACTACCTCTACCAGCTGCCCCAACTATCCAGCTGATTATAACCACTATTATTTTGGTCCAATGCTTGCCATTCATAACCCAGTCTCTATGAGTGTCATTGTGAATATTAAGCTGTCCAAGGTGCCTTTTTTCTTGTAAATAAAAGTTTAAGGGTGGCTTACTCGATCGTAAGGCCAAGGCAAACCACAAACCTCCATGAAGATTTATAGTGGAATTCACAGATTGCCTACCAAAGAGGGCCAAATTTTGACAAAGTATTGAACCCAAACTTGAGAAGCAGGGGCATCAACTCTTTAACGAATTGACAAAGTGATTATTTTCTTTGACCAACATCCATTTTCCAGCGGTATAATTCAACACATTGTTGGTCAAATACCAGAAGATTTTTATTATTCACCATAATTCACAACAATTCAATAACTTTTCCCCCAACCATTTGTCGCACACACAAAAATGGATGCGAAAAAATTAATTATGATGGTAGTTTTAATCTGCAAGAGACTAGCTCAACAACAAAGGATCTAGGCGAAGCATTTGGTTACGGTTGAGCAATGAGATTTCAATTAGGTTCCTCAGCATAACCCCTAAGTAATCGGTGAGAATAAATGGATATAGCTGATGCCAATCGCAGTATCAGGAATGATCCTAGTTAGTAGCAACATGGCACTATTAGAGTTTGTGTTTTGCTATGGCACAAAAACAAGTTTAACTTTTCTGTCTTTTTCCACCTAAGTAACTGAAGGTGGCAAAAAAAGATAAAGATGGCAAATTATGGTGACAAAACTTGGCTCCAATAATGACTGAAGCAAAAGTTTAAATTCTCATACCCAAAATACTTTTTCTTTTTCTTTTTCTTTTTCTTTTTTTTTTTTTTTTTTTTTTTGGGAAAGAAAAGAGTGCATTTAGAGACTACATCTATGGAAGTCAATGATGTGACAAGTGTAAGGCACCATTCATAATACTACATCTTTCTGTGCTATTTGATAAGGCATAGATAATATTTCTTACATCTGCAAATCAGTTAGTCTCAACACAAAAGATTCCTTAATAGCACCAACTGAGAAGCAACTAGGGCTGCTCAACTGTATCTTCTGGATCTGGTTGGTCAATGAGTTGTATTGTTTAAATTGAAATATTTTAATTAAAAAAAAAATTAAAATATTTAAGTTAACAAGCCTAATTTCGTGTTTCAAATCTCTCAAGGGAAACCCCCGTATCTATGGGTATCTGTCTATTTCCTTCATAGTTTTGTTTCTGGAAATTTTTTCCAACTTCCAGCCTCCATGTCCCCAATTTTGTAACAAGAGAAGTTGTAGGTCAAATTATGGACATTACGTTTAATTTTAGTTATTATTCACTGCTAGTAAGTCGAATATTCCTCTATATTTTTTTAGTATTTTTAATGATTTCTTTTGGTATATTTGTTTGAAACTTTTACTAAGAATTGATTTTATCTTCTGTCACCACATGGCCAAATATGATGGAGATGTGGTCGAAGACTTACTATTTTCCCCTTTGCTTTTTCTTAAAAAAAAATAATAATAATAAATTTGGGGCGTCTTGCCAACTTTTGGAGATTCTGGGAATCGAAGCCACAACCACACACTACTCAATTTCAGTCTTTCTCATTCTGCTATGACTAAGGGCCAGGAGCAAGGGGACCAAAAATCATGCTGTCAAACTTAAGAAATTTGCATTCTTGTGTAAATTATATGAATAATAGTTAGTGGTTGCTGTGGCTGAATATGTATTCTCTCATCGTTGTAGTTCGTCACTTAAATTTAATCTCACTTAAACAAAGCAACCATCATAAGCTATTCCTGTATCTAAGATTTACAAGTGGTGGTTACTCTGTTGGGCTTATTAGGACATTTCCTCAGAATCTGGTGTTTTTTTAGAATAAAATCCCTAACTACCTTCAAGTTAAAAATCTTCCCAAAGTAATGCTGCTTAAAAGGCTCTTGTGGAGAGTAAATCTGAAGGTTCATTACAAAACGCTTCAGCAGCTAACTATTTGTCTGAGACTGGAGATTTAAGCTCTGGTTTATGAATTGAAGTAATCAATACATGTGCTTTGAAGATTGGCATGATTGAGAGCACATTTATGGACACAGCCATGGGCAATGACATGGCCAACAATGCAGTAGCTTCGGACGAAAGGGCAAATCAGGTTCTGTCAGCTATAGTTTATCTCACATGATGTCACTTTCGCCATTTATTATTATATTTTTTGTCAATTAAAGCCCTTTATTACCAATATAACCAGAATGCCAAATTCTCAATAATGCTATGTCTGAAACCAGAGATTAAAAACAGTCAGCTGCAGCAGCTGCCTCTGTTAAGTACCCAGATATTTAATTTCCTGAATCTTTAGAAACAAACCTGGAGATTAAGTCTCTTGCCTTGGTTAAAGGCAGCATTATTCTGGGAAAGATTAACTCGGCAGTAGTTAGAGCTTTATCCCGAGAACTAACATTTTTCTGAGGAAATATCCAAAGTTCTTCTGTAGTTTAGCTCTTAAACTTAACAGATGCATTGAAGTTGTAGAAACTTTGAGCTGACCAACCTTAACTTGACCTAACCTGACTTGTTTAATATCAGCAGTTCAGGTTGGCGTTGAAGTGGACAAATTTTATGCTCTATTGTCAGGTTGGGTCCAAACAAAGTATGAACCAACCGAACCCATTCCATGGCCCTACTATGATTTTATAAAAAAAAAATCAAATACTATTCGCTGAAGTTCCAGAAAATCCTCATTTTCAAAATGCGACCGCAGTTCATTTCTTTTCAAAAAAAAGACACACACACATCAAGTCATGATATTGAAATAGTATGCGATATCTTAGGACATGGCAATTTACAGCAAGACGTATAAGCAAAACTGTCATGGGCTTTCAGCAATGCAGGACCTTAGCACAAAAAGGCTTTTTAGTGCATAGGGCTTCCAACATTGTGCACTAAGGGAAAACACAACCTTCTTGTAGCAGTTCAAAGAGAATACTAATAGTTTTTGAAATTTATTTATTCAACTCTCATTTAAGCAACATTCGTGGAATACACATGAATACTACCAAAATGCTTGGCAGCTTCTGGATTACAAAATGAGAATGGTTAATGAAGAACAAGTTAAAAGAAACCATCTTTTTTTGTCTCTTTTGAAAAAAAAAAAAAGAAATCATCATTTTAATGCTTGTGAAGTGGACAAATTTCAGCATTTGAGGAATGCAGGAGATTAAGGTTAAGAGTTTAAATTAGAGTAAACACCCTTTTTGCCAAAAACAGTACCTGATGAAATAGCAGCATGTGAAAACAAATATGCACATGAAGCAAAAAAATATAGGAACAATAAAAGTCCATGACCAAAAACCAAAGAAAATTACCATGTTACACAACCAAATAGAGAAAAATTATGAACAACTGCCACTAGACGCTGAATTTCTACTATACACATAACCCAAGAAAATAAAGAAGTTTGGGTAAAAATGAAGCTTTGAAGAACTACTGCCCTTATTGAGAATAATAATCATAATTTGCAAAATTAACTATGAAGCTAAATTTCTAAATAATAAATTAATGAAGATAAAAGCAGACTTATAAATATTATTATATGCAAATCCCAAGATAAACTGAATTCTCATATTTATGAAATAAATCAGATTATCCGTATATTGCAACCACTGCTCATGACCGTCTCACAAAACAAACATTAACTACCAACCAAGGCATGACAGTAACTCTATAATATTTCAGCCACGATACTAATTAAAAAATGCATATTAGTAATAAAGTTCAGAAAATTGCCCTTCATGAATGCATTATGATCATGTAATAACAAAAATAGCCATTGATACAGAAGATCAAATGCAACAGCTATGAAGGCAAGTATAATATGAACAAAAGAATAATAACAATCACATGAAGGAAATGCCAGTAAAGAACAAATAACTTAAATGAAAGCAAAGTGTAGAGGGGATGAACAAACCTCCACTGTTCGGAGTTCATTGAGAAGCGACTCAGATGGATTTGTAATTGTCAAAAATATATGAGAACGCTGAATTTCAACAAGTAGTGAGTTAGTACAAGTGAATAAAAGACATTATTCTGGAATAGTGTCAAAAAGTGTGCTCCAAGAGCAATGAAGCTAGCACTCACATAGCTATCAACAAGCTTTTGAAGTTCGAATTGAACTTTCCCCAACAATAACAATACATTGCCTGCAGAAAATGAACATAATCATAGAAATTCATATTCCCATATCATATTGGCAAATAGTTGAGATAGCTTAGTTCTAAATAAAACTAGGCAGTCACAGAAGCACCTCCTTTCCGCAACCCCTACACCCCCTTAACTCACAGAAACCAACAAATAACACATAAACTCTCACAACTGATAAGAGTCTACCAATTCAGCTTCTAGATATCATACTAGATTCTAAATCCAAATATCCAATTAGGATCAGGTGTCACTGGGAACTTCCCCCGATACAGTTCTTGTTTTTAAAAGCCTCTAAATAAAGCGGTGCACTTATACCAGAATGCATTTATACCAACATGGATTCTGCAGGGGGTGAGAATAACTGAATCATCTAGTGGATTCTTCTAGAACAACCAAACACAAGAAACAAATGGGAAAGTAAACACAAAACATTGATAAATAGCATATAGTTATATGTTCTCTGTACCAAACCCAAACCCAACTAAAACCATTAGAAGGGGTCTTCTCAAGATAAAAGGAACAAACCCCTATGGGCCTACTCTCACTCAAACCATCAACTGTCCAACAAGGAACTAACTAGAACTATAAGCAAAAGCTCTTGATTTAGAATAGCATTTCATTGTTGATTACTTAAAACAGGTTTAATAAATCTTCTAATCACATACAGCAATGGACCACTTTTCTTTGGTCCCCAAGCTGAACCCTGTGTAATTTTACATTTCTTTAGAAAAGAAAGGCATAGTCACATGTAAATGTAATACACAGCTTTCTCTGATTCTTGAAACCAGTATAAAGTTAAAGAATCAATTATACACATCATAACACAATTCTAATATCCATTTCAAATAATTGCTCAACTAAGAGCAACTTGAAGATCACCATTGAGACTTTTACATACCACTTTCCTCATCATCATGTAATGCAGTTTTTTCCAGAAGACAAGAACCCATTTCCCTGAGCGACTCTGAGAATTCTGAAAGCAGAGAGGGAGTTAATGGAAGATCTATTGAGGAAATATTAGACAATTTTAAAAGCATAAATGGAGTCATGTCAATGATTTCACACTGCAAAATTAGAAAGGGATACGTAAGCTGACTTTAGGTTGACACGTTACAGATGACACTAAAATTACCAAAGTTCATAATACATAATTAGTAAATGGTAAGTTGCAAGCATATGAGAAAATGGCATTTCTAGTTCAATTCGACATATTCTAATTCCATTGACACACGTTACACATGACACTAAATTTACCAACGTTGATAATACATAATTAGTGAACGGTAAGATGCAAACATACAAGAAAATGGCATTTCTAGTTCAATTTGACATATTCTAATTCCCAAGGTCTGAAAACACAAATTTACAACTAAAATTGAGAAAGTTGAATAAATGAGGACTCAACATATATTATGTAAACAAAAATTAAAGATAATAAAAGAAAGAGGGTGGCGGCAGTTCTCACCATATGCACTATTTGCTGTTGCAGCTGCAGCAGAGAGTAGACTATCATAGCAATTTCTCATGTCTTGCATGTCCTTTGAGAAGAAAAGAACCAAAGAAATTACCAGCAAGTCGTATTTCAAAAATGATGGGAGGATGGAAAAGTCAACTTATACAAAGCAACGAAGTTCTCAAAAAAGAGAAAAAAAAATCTAAAATTCCATACAGTCAAGAGAGTACAAATCAATCCCAACCCAGAAACTTCATATTTGCAGCCAACATATTTAGCTTTGGTATATTTGCTTGATAACCACATAGAGAATGGAACTAATTCACTCTTCTTATTGACACTGCAAGTTTTCCCAAGAATTCGTAAACAAATAGCAAATTCTTATGTAAAACCGTGAAAGCATACAACTCTGAAATGTAATCCACTAGTTAGTCTAATTTGACATATCACCACATCGATCCGAAGTCCAGAATGTTGAGTAGCTAGAACCTACCAAGAAATTACAGTATAGCCCCCATTGTTTGCTTTTTATTTGTTGCCCGGAGTTGGATTTAAACACACTGAAATTACTATCCAAATTCACTTTACGATTATTGTACCCGAAATGAAATTTAGAATTATACTTGAGAGGAACACTTGAAGAAGAGGTAACAAAGCCGAAAGGTGAAAGATTAAGATCAACAAGAGAGGCAGAAGTACCTTGCCAGCTTGAGCGAGCTCATCCACTTGAGCGGAAGGTAAAAGGTCTCTTTTGTCCTTAGCATCGCTCTTATGAAGCCTAAAACCTCGAAACTTCCCAAGCGGAGATTTCATTTCTCGAAAACCCTAACGCAATGAGACCTCCACACACAGGGACCAATCACACAAGACAGGCGCAGGGAGAAAGAGGGAGACAGAGAATCGAAGGTCCTTTGTGTTTCTCGCTTGGCGTGGAATCCAAATTCTGTTAAAAATTGGGTCAGGAAATCTTGGTGTGTGAAATTGAGAAAACAAAGGATAGTGGAAAATCAATTCGATAGTTTCAACGACATTGAAGGAAGGAAGAAATGAAGAAGAAAGCTTTTGTTTGGGTCAAAAACGACTCGTAACAGATCAGAGATTACAAAAAATAATTTAATTTAATTTAATTAATAAATACAAACTTTTTATTTTTATTTTTGCCCGTTTCTCAAAAGGAAATGGAAGAGTTAGATAAAGCAAATGATGAGTAAAACTCAACTTGCGTTAAAAAAAAATTACTAAATTTTTTATTCAACTGTGAATATAGTTAATTTTATCATAATTCATCAATATAGCTCTAAAATTATTATATGATAAGTTAATATCATGTTTGATCTGCAGAATAACATTATTTTTAGTTAATTTTATATTTTATACTTTTTATGTAGTGTTTACATATAAATACTATGTAAATAGTGTAAGTTAATTTTTTTATTATGAAAAGTTGAAGTGACGTTGTATTAATAGATTATATTATATATTTATTTGTTACATCATTATTTTGGTATCATATTGATAAATGAGGAAATTAATATCATAATAAAAATTAAATAATTTTATTGATACCAACTAAATTTTAGTGATGAATAAAAAAGTTTGACACTTCAATAATAATGTATGTATTTTACTCCCCTTGAATAAAAGCAACGGAGCACTTTTTTTAAAAGAGACACGTGTCCCAATATGGGTAATATGGTAAATATGAACACACGAAGAAAGACTGAGTTGGCAAGAGACGGTGACACGTGTGCATGGGATGGGATCTAGTTGGAGGCAGAAGGCATATGAAAATATATAAAATAACATGCCAGTCAAAGTCAGATATTGTTGACAAGGAAATGGAGGAATACTAAGAATATGTTAAATAAGAAAAGAAGAAGTAGTTTTAGAATTGGAAACCAATAAAATTACCTTATTCAAATACTAAAGTTTGACCCAAAATCATCATTCTCATTTTGTCGTCCTATCTTTTTTCCTATTGCTCAAAAATAGTTGCAGTAGACTTGGTATCTTCTTCATTGGTTAGGGGCTTAGGGTTAGGGCCATGTTTATTTAACTTTTCAATGATCAAATTTTTTATTTTTCTGAAATATTAAATTTAGTTAGCTATTAGTCTTCTACATAATCTATTTTAGTATCTATTTATATATATTAAAAAGTAAATACTCACTGACTGATATGTTATGTTATCTTTTTTAAAATAAAATTATTTGTAATCATTTTATTTTTTAGTTAAATTAATAGATAATAATTTTTTTAAATTAACTGAAATCACGTTTTTTTTTCTTCAATCTCTAATAACAAAAGTCTGAATTAACAAAAATGATGATTTCAAACTTTGTCTAATTGGTAGATTGCTGACGGATTGAAAGGTTAATTTAATTGCATTTAAAAGAACCATGGCGAATGGGTGGAGACCCAAGAGGGGAATTGCAAATAAAGAGCTGGACAATAATATCTTTTGTTTCTATGAATAATGGTCTTTTCTGATGGTCCTTACCCATTTGAACAAAAAATTATTGCTTTAGAAAGGTTGCAAGAGGGTTTTCTCCCGAAAAAATTCCCTTGAATCATGTAAAATTATGGATTCAATGCCATAATCTTCCTATCGGATTTTGGAGAGAGAAAATTCTGGATTCGTTCGTTCAAGTTGATCCTAAAAGTTTGGATGGCGTTGGGGAAGTCTTTCATGTGCATTAGAGTTGCTCTAGATATTCGGAAGCCGCTGCGTGAGAAGATGAAGCTAAAGACACCAGAAGGGATTAAGTTGAAATTGTTTTCAAATATAAGAGACTAACTAATTTATTCTTTGTTTTTTGGTATTATTGGTCATGCTAATAAGTTTTGTCCCAATTGTTTTGATCTTGATCCCAAGAAGAAGGAGGTAAAATTTGATGTTGGGCTACGTGTGCTAGTGAAAAAGGCAGTGAAATACAACAATGAACGGTGGTTTTGTAGTAACATGATCAAAGGACTCATAACGAACAACATCATGACTTCGGGGAATGAAGAAGGAAACCAATTAGCTTAGCAATCTGCTAATTATGGAAATAATAAAGGAAGTGGTGGTGTCATGCATGGTAAGAAATATGTCCTCATTAAGTCTTTTAACCCTGCTAAGTCAACTTGCCCAACTAGCACACCTCTGCATGATGGCAGCATAATAAATAATGACATGGACTCTAATGAGGAAGGTTTGTTGGTTGTTGACACAAAATGATGCTGCGTAGAGGAGGAACTTCCTATACTACCTGTTACCCCTTTCTCAACAATGTTGAGGCGAGAGCTGCTATGTAGCCCTGCCACCACCAATGATCATCTTAAGTTGGAACTATTGTGGATTGGGATTACCACAAACAGTTCAGGAATTAAAAGAGCTAGTCTCCTTGCATCATCCAAATATGGTTTTCTTTTTGAAGTTCGTTTTAATCATAGTAGAGTTTATAGCATCCACCACAAGATTGGTTTCTCAAATGCTTTTCTAGCAAAGGGGAATGGTCCTGGTGGTGGTTTAGCTATTATCTGGTCTGATAAAATCTCTTAATCTCCTCTCCTTGTCTTATTCATATATTGATGTTAGCTCTCTGATTCTAATCATCTTAGCTTTTCAATTTACTTGAATACCGTATAAGGAACTAAGTGAGAAGTTAAAGCGAAGATTTCATTACTTGAACTTAAAACTCACCCAAAACCTCCTTTAAACCTTCAAAAGCACCTCAAAATTGCCAAATCACTTCCTTCATGCCTCCCAAGCATAGTGAAACCATCTCGAGCTATAGTTTGAGCTTTGTAAACCTCTCTCATGCAATGTTTACCTGCTTGAGCATACCTATACATGTGTGAGCATACATCTCCTAAACTACCCAAAAATCTCAAAACTTATAAAACACCTCCTTTATGCCTCCCACGCATAATGTGACTATCCTATGCATATTTTGAGCATATTTTGAGCTTATTTGAGCCCTCTCACGCTTAGTTGGGTCTGCTCGAGCAAGCATAGTTGGCTTCGTTCTTATCCATTTTTTGCTAGCTATGAAAAATTGGCCTCCAAAAAACCACTATGCTCGATGGAGCTTAGTGTGCATACCTACTAAGCTCGAGTGAGTATAGTGTGCATACCCACTAAGCTTGAACGAGCATAGTTCTTGCTTGATCTTATCCGCAATCCCACCTGTCAAAATGGATTAGCCCCTCGAGTAATTACGAAGCTCGCACGAGCTTAGTTTGCCCATATTAAGCTCGAGTGAGCTTAGTTTTTGCCAGCTCGCCTTATTTTCAACCTATAAATAACACCAGAATTCAAGGCAAGAGGAGGACTTTTCCGAAAAAATATTTTCATTCGCGGGAAGTTCAAGTTCAAGTGTAAATGTTATAAATACTTGTAAACATGAATAATCCTATAATATAATACATATCTTGGCACCATGGGCCATAATCAATCACTAAACATTATGGTAGCTCAATCATCATCAAAACCTCTCATGTATGATCACGAATATCAAGACTTATAGTCCTTGAATTGGGCTATAGTTCTTGATCCTCCAGCTCAGTGTTGTTCAATTTGGTTTGCATAGCTACTTGGGGCCCTCGATACTCACCCAAGAAATAAGAAAATTAAACATTAGCATACACATATTCATGCATGCACGTATACATGCATCTTATATCATAAGAAAACAGGTACTCACCACCATTGTGTAGTGATCAACTGTCCACATATTTATCATCTCATTGACGACCTGGAACATATCCACAGCATAATCCTAGGGCACATGGGTTAGAAGAGAAATGAACACGACAACTAAAGTCAGGAGCTGAAATTGACTATTGTACAAAGATTGGTTTAAAACACATACATGATTAGTGCCGATGGGATCAAAAGTCGACGTGTATAAGAGATCAGGCGCTATAGGGACTCTATGAGAAACCCCATATCTATCAGTAAGCCATACAGATGGGACCTCCATCGGAAGAACTCAACCTAAAATCATCCTATCAGTAATAACTAAAGGTCGGGGTCCCACTGGGGTAATGTGGCAATCTCTAGAGGATGATCTCTGTGTCATATGAACTCTCTTCTTCTACAGAGAAAGGGGATTTTAGCAAATCCACATATGATAAAAAAGGATACTATAAGGATTCATCCTAACAAAAATATAATCGCGGCAGAAGAAAAAACATAAAATTGCACTAGAATCCATGATAAGACCGTCGCTTTGAATATGGAAAGAACAAACATAATCAAAACAGATTGGATTAAAATCCATACCTATGTCGTCTCCCCTATGAAATTGATAGTAGACCTTACTTTTTCATAAAAGCCCTTTACCTGCACACACACAGAAGTCTATTGAGTAGGTTGGTGTGCTAGCACGGGACTGAATGGTACTTTTCCCCTCTATTCCTCTATCTCCAATCCCATAGGGTTTTTCCCAGTGTTGACCGATTTTCACAGCGAGAGAGAGAGGGAGAGTTAGGTTAGGGTTCTTTTTTTACATGTCATACATTAAAAGGAGTTTGATACCTGATCTAATTCTACCCATCTAATAAAATATCTAGATATGTTATTGCTAAAAATATTTTAGATATTTTAATAGTTACTTTCAATAAGCTAAAAAGTAAACGCTCTCAAGTGGACTTATTATTTTAGTCGGCCTTAACATTTAATCAGATAAAATCAAATAACCAACTGCACTAAAATTTAATATGCAACTATTACATATGAAATAGTCTGTGAAAAATTCACTCAGACTTCTTTGTGTGTGATCTTGTAGGTTCATCTAATGTTGGCAATGGGCCCAAAATCTGTTTTGGCCCACAAGCTATAAGCAGACTCTAACAAGCCAGTATAATGTTGGGATTCTCCTAGTGTAAAACAAAACAAAATAAAATTACAAGAGAAGCAAAATGATCTTACACTCAAATCCGATAATAGGAACTATTGTTCATATTAAAAAAGATAAGCAAGATTGACTCAACCAGAAAGCAAGATAAATCCTATACCTATGCCATTCCTGATCAAGATTGAATCTTAGCTCTTGCGTTTGGGGGGAGAACCTCTAGCGTTTCACACATAGATTCCTATTGAATCAGCTGGTGTGCTAGCAAGTAGCAAACCTCCTTCTTTTCTTACCTTGGCCGAAATTTCCAATGTCTTTTGCATTGGTTTCACATTACAGAGAGAAGGAAAAAAGAGACAGAGAGAGACATCTATTTCTAAAAATTAGGTAGTTTTTATTCTTATTAATTCTTATTTCTAAAATAAATTTTTCCACAAAAAAAATCCTATTTTGAAACTCAAATTAATTTAAAATAAAATCTACTTCAATTTTTATTCCCACCTTAAATAAATATTCTAAATATTTATTAAGTGTACTCTCTTGGGATTTATATAACTGAGTCTTTACCACAAAACTCATAAATCTAAAAGCTCCAAAATATATAATATGTATCCAATACATATCATACAATCCATGACAAACTCATTCAAACATCTTATGTGTGTGATCCTGTAGGTCTATCTTATATTAGGAGTGCACTCAATACCCTAAGGCACACAAGTTGTAAATGGTTTCTAGCTAATTGTTACAGCTACCCAAATAAGATAGAAACACCAATTCCTTTTAGTTGACTTATACATCATATGCCAATGATATTGGTGTACTGCAAGAGGCATGGCAATGTCATCCTCTTTACCTGCAAGAACATTCCTTGATTCTAAGTAGACTAAAAAACATAAGCAACTAATCACCTAGTGATTATCTTACTTGGACATGACCATGTGTGAGCGAACGACCTGGAAAGCTAGGAACGCAACAAAGTGAACTAGGGATTTTCTTTTGAATTTGTGTCTTGTTTTGGAAAACAGGTTTTGACTAACTTGTTTTAAGAAAACCATTTGTTTTTGTTTTAGAAATTCCTTTTCTAGAACACCTTTTATTTATGTGCGCATTTCGGGAAACTGGTTTTACATTTTTAAAAAATCCTATTTTATTACTTAAAGACCTTGAAACCTAAATTTCAAGATCAGTGACAGAGTCGTCACTCGGACAACTCATCTAGGAAATTTTGGTATAGCTTCCTACCGAGTGTAGACTACTGTACCTAATCCAGAGATTTAGGGTTCGGGTAACTTATCAATTCAACCTCGAGCTTGCATTCATCTTATAGTTCATATTACCATATTTTATTCACTTATTATCTTTCTCTACCCATTTCATTTAATTATCAGCCAATGCTCATACAGATGACAGAAATATATTGCAAAATAATAAATCATACATCCGAATAATAAAAAGAATAAGAGGCCAACTTATACCACCAAATCAAATAAAAAGGAAAATTCTCATCCTCGCATTACAAGTGCCTAAGTACATGAATATCTAAAGATTACAAACGCCTAAAAATACACTAGTTAATCTATTAAGAACAAAAAGTGACATAAAGAGAAACTAAAAGCTGCAAGACAGATGGTTAGTGCAGTTATATTATGAACACGGATAGGACTCACAACACGACAGAATTGGAATTTTAGGGATGGGGGCATGCATTTAGGGGATAGTCAGGTCAACTCGGTCAGTCGGTCTGATTAGACCTGGAAAACAATTTTTGAAACGCCATGTAGGTTTTATACTGGAAAACAGTTTTGGAAACAGATTTGGTTCAATTTCATTCAAATTTCTCCTTTTGGCGGGGCTGTTATCTCGAAACTCGGGGTTTCGTTCGTGAGGGTTTCTTAATTCCAACATATATACAGGGTCCAAATTCGATAAACACACAAAAAACAATTTGATTCTGAAGACAGCATCACGCGACGATGTCTGTATGGGTCATCCTGCAATTCTGTCTCCTTTTGGAGACTACAGCAATGAGGTTGAAATTAAAGCCGTGCTGCTATGCTTCACAAAACCCGAAACTGGTTTTCTCGTTTTAAAAATAACTATTTTGCTTGTTTTTGGTATTTTCTAAGGATTTTCGTAGGGTCTGGTGGTCCACTAATGCTAGACGACGGATCTGATTCGGATCAAACGACCCCAAACTCCAGAAAACAAAATCTAGGAAAAAACAAAAACCACACATCCTCACAGTTAGAAATCCAAAAACTGATATTTTATGATGTGCAGATGTATTTGGATCGAAATAAATCATAACAGAATGAATAAAATGGAAAACGGGCTGTTTTCGGTCGCTCGAAGCTTTTTCGGGTTTCAGCCCAAAAGAACACAGCCGTACGACTATAATATATAGCCTTGTGGCTCTATTCTAGAGAAGTATAGCCGTACGGTTGTTTTCTAAGCAAACACACAGCAGGGCAGTCAGCTTTCCGAAAATTAACAAAACAGAGAAGAAAATGCACAAAAAGGGAAAGAAGATAAGTTTAAGGCCTCTCAGAGTTTACCTTGTCATTGTTCCAGCGTATTGGACAATCAGAAATGAATTGAAGAGCCAGAAAACATCTTGAATTCTTAAATGTTCTGAAATTCTGAAAATGAGTCCCGAATCAAACTGAAACAAATTCGAGATAGGTCTAGACGAATGTGGTATGGTTGAGAATATGTATTCAATATGTTTGGCATTCTTATTTTGGTTCTCCTTTCTCTGGTTCTCACTTTCTCCCTGTCTCTGTTTTTCCCTTCTCTTTGTTTTTTTTCCCTATCTCATTTTTTTCCAAATCTCCAGAATCCCCCCTGATTTGATTTTTCCCTTTCTTTTATACCTCAATTTCTCTCTCCATCTATTCCCATTAATTGCCCATCAAAATCCGGGCTGAAATCCTTTTTCTTGAGACTCAACATTTTTCATCCAAGTTGTCCTATTTTTACAGACAACTTGGCCACCCATCAGAGCCGTGCGGCTGTAGTGTTATAGCCGTGCAACTCTGGCTCTACAGCTGTACGGCTCTAACTATAGTCAGGGCAGATTTTGCTAAGTCCTACACCTATTTCTAAGCCCTCTAATCATTCAAAGGATCTTCTAGGAATCTCAGATCAAGGATAGTTCGATTTTCGGAGCATCTAGGGAATTTCGCGCGAGGTTCCGCTCATTCTCAGGTCTGATTCACGTTCGTCCATTCCACAGGTAAAATAGGGCTCTCATCATAGAGGTCGGGAAAACCCGTGCTCACAGGCTGCCCCTCGCGATATCAAAGTCGAGTCGTTGTAGGGCTGTTAAGCCTGGATCGAGTTTGGTCTCATGATTGGGAGCACGGTGAGAAAGAAAAAGAGAACATACCTGACATCTTGGTTCGTCGAGGAATATGTGCAACATCTAGCTGGATACGTCGGCCTTGGTTTTGAAGTCCGCTCTCTGTGGCGGAGCTACACCATTGAAATTGACTCTTTGTGGTGGAGTGTGCCATTGGAATTAACCCTGTATGGTGGAATGTACCGTTGGGATTGACTCTCTGTGGTGGTGTGTACCATTGGGACTAACTTTCTATGGTGGAATGCACCGTTAGGATTGACTCTCTATGGTGGAGTGTACCGTTGGGAATAACTCTCTGTGGTGGAATGCACCATTGGGATTGACTCTCTGTGATGGAGTGTACCGTTGGGACTGACTCTCTGCGGTGGAGTGTACCATTGGGATTGACCCTATGTGGTGGAGTATACCGTTGGGACTGACTCTCTGTGGGATGATTTTGAAGTTAGCCCAGGGAAAGCCGATTTGAAGTCATGTTAAGAGCACATATTTATTCGTTCGATAATTTTGGAAACAAAAATTTTTGCCCCTTCGATCGAGAATGAATACGGCTAGGCTATTTTACCCCTGGATACCTACAAAAGGCGAGAAATACCCTTTCCGGGATTATGTTGGCATAAATGAAAATTATGAAAAATTAAGAAAAACCTACTTGGGTAAGGGTCAGAGCTGTGCGGCTCTAATTTTGTAAGACACAGCCGCGCGGCTGTGACTTGCCACCTAGCTAGAGCCACAAGGTTCTAGCGAGGAGAGGCAGAAAGTATATAAAGGGGCAGACAGCTTCATTTGGCCAAAACCTTACTTTTCTCTCCTTCTGCCTCTTTTCCTCTTCTCTCAAACTTTTCTGAACCCAAGCCCCGAATTCTGAGATGATGAAGAAATTAAGGAAGGCACTTCGCTCCGCCACTCCCGCACAGCCTGCTCCACATATGAGATATGGTCTGCCGGAGGGTGATTTCATTTTACCCACTGAGACCACGGTGGACGTCTATGGGCTTAGGGACTCTGTTGCATATTGCAGGGTTAGGAGGAACGATTCGGTACCTATTACGCTCCAACCATCTACACATGTATTCCAAGATCTGGTTAGTTTTCAAAACTTTTCCCTTTTTTCCAATTTCTTCAATTCCTATAAATGTAGATGAAATTAGATGAAATCAATGCATGTTTAGGGTAGATTTTGCCCCTAGGAACTTTAATTAATGATTTAGAGTTGATTAGAATCGATTTTGAGGCGAAAATAGTGAAAACCTAGGTTTCCATTCGAAACAGTCAGTTTCCGGACAAAGCCGTGCGGCTCAACAATAGAGCCGTGTGGCTCTGTTCTTGAGCTTGGCTAAGAATCTGATGAACAGATCCACGTAACTCTGTCTGCCAAGAACAGAGCCGCACTGCTGCAGTATAGCCGTGCGGCTCTGAACAGGCAAAATAGAAAAATTTTATGCTTTAATTTAATTTTTTTTATTATTGGTTTTTGTGACTTATGTGTAATTTCAACAACTCATGAAAACTCCCTATTTATTGTTTTATAGGAGCTGGCCAACAACCGTGGGGCCGGGTTGGTATCAGCAGCTCTGAAGTGGTACCGAGAACTCCCTGACACAGTGAAAGGGATCGTCGACACCATGGGGTTGGATAGGATGATATGCTCTATGTGCGAGCATCCTCCCCGGACGAGCAGGGGCCTACTGATGGCACTGGTCGAGCTGTGGATGGACTCCACCTATACCTTCCACTTTCCTATCGGGGAGTACACTATTAAGCCTGAAACTTTGCCACCATCACCGGACTGTCTTTCGGCAGATGCCCCATTGAATTCAACCAGATATTGGAGCGAGGAGGCTTCTGCCCTGAGATCATAGGCATGCTGATTGGCCTATCTCTGCAGGATAGAAGGATCCAGGGCAGTGCCTGTTAGCACCGGAATTTTCCCTTAAAAAAAAAAGACAATAGTCGTACGACTTTAACTACAGTCATACATTTGTAATCAAACTACAGTCGTACGACTGTAGGATCGTGGCAGGTGAACCAGCTCATACCCTGAAAACTGAAAAATGGGGGAAAGGGAGTGGAACAATTAATGCTCCAGGATAAAAAGAGAGGGAGAAGGCAGAAAGATAGAGGGGGACTTTTAGCATGGAGAAGAAAAGAAAAAGGAGGAAACAGAAGGATTAGAAAGGGGGAGATTGGAGGAAAAGAGAAAAAGAGAGAAAGAAAAAAACCAAAGCTCAAATCTTTCTTCAACCCTTTTCTTCTCAATCTTAGAGCGTTAATGTTTGAAATGAATTAGAAATCATAGGTTAAACTTGGCACACAAAATCTAAATCATTTCCAGACCACAAACTAGTTTAAATCTGTGACTTTTTGGAGGATTTTCAGACCCATTTTGCAACCTTGACACACTAAGGAAAAGAAGCAATTTCAATTGGATTGGTGCGTTGCCAGGGGTCATTCATACGGTGGATCAGCGCCTAAGAGGTAAACACTCCTTTTCCCTTCTGTTTTTCAAGCTTTCTGGGTGATTGGTGTGATTTTTGTGCATTTTTGTTCAACTTTTCGCATTTCTGTTTCTGGAAATCAAGAACAGTCGTGCGACTGTTCTTGATATTGATGAACAGTCGTACGACTGTATTCACAGTCGTGCGAGTGTTCTTGGTTTCCAGATTGTTTTCCTTTAGTTTTATTTCAAATAAATTTTGACGAAATCCTGGGTTTGGATTGCTTACAGTCGTGCGACTGTTCTTGCTTACAGTGGCCAGGGGTTATTCATTACGGTCGCACGACTGTAATTTACAGCCGTACGACTATAATTTACAGCCTTACGACTGTAGTTATAGTCGCACGACTGTAACACTTTTCCAGAATCAGAATTTCCAGAATAATTTCCAAAAATTTCCAAAAATCCCAAAAAAATTCAAAAAATCCAAAAATCATCAAAATGAATTTTGTTGTGTGCATTCACGGCCCTAGATTCAATTTCTAGTAAAATTGCATTTAAAACAATACCACAATGGAGACCCGATTCTCTCGAAAACCGACCCATAAAAACAACAATTTGCATGAAACCGAGCCAAATGGTTTATAAAAATTAATTTTCCAGCACAAAAATCCACAGGGCGTTTGAAAACCGTTTTTCAGGTCTAATCGGTCCGACCGGTCGGGTCGACCCGGTTACCCCCCTAAATGCATGTTACCACTTCCTAAATCCCCAATTCTGTCCTGATTTGAGTCATATTTGTATTTATAATATAAATTGCACTAATCAATCTGTTTTGCAATATTTATTTTTATTTTTATTGTATTTAATAGATTAATCGTGTATTTAGGCAGTTGTATTTTTAGATCCTCGTGTACTTAGGCGTTTGTAAAGTGAGAACGAGAGATTTTATTCTTTATTCAATTTGGTTGTATAAGTGGCCTCTATTATTCTTTTGTATATTTGTGTGAATAGTTTAATTTCCTGCAATTTCTTTTCTGCATTTTTGCCTTAGTATTGGCTTAATAAAACTAAATAAATTGGGGTTAGGAAAGATAATAAATTAAATAAATATGACTTTATAAACAATAAACGAATACATGCTCGAGGTTAAGTAGGTAAGTTGCCCGAACCCTGAATCTCTGGATTAGGTACAGTAGTCTGCGCTCGGTAGGGAGCTGTACCGAAATTTCCCAAATGAGCTGATCTGGGTGGCGACTCTGTCATTGCTCTCGGGATTTAGTTTTCGAGGTCTTTAAGTTATAAAACGTAAAAATGTTTTCTACAAAATGGGATGTCAAAACAAATGAATGGTTTTCACTAAAAATCTGTTTTCCAAAAGCATTACACTCAAACCAAATGAATTTTCTTCGGTTTTCTAAAAACCCCCGGCCCGCTTTGCCGTGCCTTATTTCGAAAAGGTCGTCCACTCACAGTGCCCTCCGGGATTATTAGCTGGGCAGGTAGGCTAGAATTCCTAAGGGTTCGACCTTCACGCCTAAGGACGCGAGGCGTTATGCCAAGGCGTTCCTCCTCTATGCCCTTAGCACGCTAGTCTTCCCTACGGGTCAGAGCGACCTAAATTTGGCTGTTCTCCCCTCTTTGATTCAACTGGATGATGTGAGGAGCTTGAGTTGGGGGAGAGCTGGGCTGGTTTAGCTATATTATTCCTTGGATATATGCACCTGGGAAAGCATAGGGAGGTGAAGGGCCCGTGGATCGTTGTTCATGTTAGTTTCTCTTCTTTCTCTTTTTTTTCATGATGCATCTTTTTTTTGTAGATCTGGGCATATGAGTATGGGTTTATCCCCCGGCCAGTGGTACAGATGCCTGATACCATAGAGCTGCCAGACTTCCCCTGACTGAGACGGTGGCTAAGCTTCGGATGGAGCGAGATGGATAACCATATGGAGGATTGCCGCCTACTTCTGGCCCAGATGACGTTTGAGGGGGTATGTATTTTCCCTTTCTACGCATTCTAAATTTTGTTATTTTATAGTTATTTCTCTGGTTTTCTAACTTCTGACTTCCTGATTTCAGCTGACCAAGAAGCCATAGGGAGGAGCTATGCTGCCTTCGGAGATGGTGGATGCCTTAAGACTGACGCCCGGGAGATTTGTCATGGAGTGCCCATTCGGCCTAGAGTGGTATATGGGAGAACGGTTCCTCGACTGGCGCACTGGTCCCACTAAGCGCATGATCTTGACTGCACTGCCAGTAGGACTGTTTTGGCCATAACTGTTGTTGACGGAGGACCATCCATACCTGTTCGGCTCCGGGTATGTGGCAGACGGGGTGGAGGGACACTACCTCCAAATCATCACCATACACCTCCTTCCTCCTATCGGAGTAGCATAGCCAAAGGGAGCTCAGGCAGAAGTATGTCTTTTATTCCGGGTATGTATCTTTTTTTTTTAAAACCAGAAAATAAAAAACATGCACCCACATCAAGAAATTCACCAAGAATCTCAAACATACAATAAAATTAAATAAACATAAACCTATATGCAAATCCAATTTTAATTGTATAAAATCATAGGGGAAAAATCATAAACCCCAATCCAAGAACCCCAATAAAATCTCCAATTTTAAAACCAAGGGATTCAACCAATTTTAACAATTTCCACGAATCAAAAGCTCGCTCTGATACCACGTTTGGGATTTGTCACCGGAAATCACCCGATTAAAGCAGAAGAACACGATGATTTCCTCAAATCCGTGCCTAGGAGCAATTGAGATTGAAATTGTAAAAACAAAAATTTAATAACAAGAGATAAATCTCTTACCCTAATTATCTCTACAAGAGATGGATGCAGACTGCAGGAATCAAGATAGAATCCTTCCTCATTCATATACATGAACACCTAACGAACACCACCCGTGCTAGTGTCGGAAAAACACGAACAATGGAGAAGGAGGAGGGGGAGAATTCGGCTATCGTGGCTTAGGTACCCCTTGGCCGAATTTAACCCTAGGTGGCTGAAATTCTCAAGGAGAATTTCAGCCCAATTGGCTCCTCTTTGTGTGGGCTTACCTTCTTTCATTTTAGGCCCAAATCTATTTTAATTTGTCTGGTTCAAATTAATTTCAAGCCCAACTTTAATTTACCCATGTATATAACATATTACACCATGTAATATAAGATTTACATTTAATTAAAATTGGTTTGACTAATTAATTTAATCCATGAAATTAAAATTAGATCTTCATAAAGTAAATTCATATGTAAACCCATACATATGAATATTTCCACCCAGGAAATAATCTCATAATTAATCCAATTAATTATGAGAAAGCCAATCTAATATTAATTTTATTATCATGATCAATCCAATTGATCTATAAAATATAATTAATATAATCCTCTCTCTCCAGAGTGTATACTCCAAGTAAAAGTGTGAATCCTTAAGTCAGTGTTCAGTCGCTTAATGTGTACGATCTCGTGGGCCCATCTTTATATTGGCAGTGGGCTTTTGGCCCACAGACTACAGTTGGGCTCTAGCAAGCCACTGCAGCCCCTAATTAAGATGGAGATGGCAGTCTAACTGTAATCATAACCCTATAGTGACTTGTATATCCCATGTCATAGATATCAGTGTCCAACACAGAGGCATGGATTGATCACCCTTTTTCGTGTCTGGACATTTACTTGATCCCGAATGTATTGAAGCTCATAAACAAGTTCCAACTTGTTTGGGTATGGCCACACTCTTATCAGTCACATTCATCAAGAGGCCGGTGATATCTTCTCAGTGAACTACTGAGTGACAAATCCCTTTTGCATATCCATAGCATTGCCATGCTAAGTGACGTACCCGAAAGCACCCATACTTGGCACCCAATTACAGGCCCTTTAGGCGTACCCCTAAGTATGCGACCTCACATGCGATACCATCATATGGTCAGGTCAAATGATCCATACAAGTACTACACGAGAATCACTTGTGATACTATACCATGTGGATTTCTTGTTTAGTGGATCTATCCAGTACCATGCCCTTTTTACATGTACCCATAAACTTGGTTGACATCCCATGTCCAATGACCGGTAAGACACCGCCATACAACCAGGTTAATGATAGTCTATAGTCCCATTCATTCCCATGAGTGGAATAGACTATGGATCTCTTTATGGTCATATCGTTTACCCTATCTACGGTCTTACTACCAAGTGCATGACACTTGTCATCATGGATTAATGCACAAGATATATATAATAAATGAATTAATGCCTTTATTAATAATGCAAAATTGGTATAATACATAAATCCAATAAATGTATAATACAAATACAAGGTCCAATGCCTTGGGACTAGGGCATATCCAACAATCTCCCACATGCACTAGTTCTAATTAGGCATGAGCCTAATCCCTATAGATCTAGTATGACCCTCGTGCTTTGGCTGAGCTAGCGCCTTGGTCAAAGGGTTTGCGACATTATCCTCGGTGTCCACTCTGTGTAATGCAATGTCACCTCTCTCCGTGATCTCTCGTATGAGGTGAAACTTTCTGAGCATGTGCTTTGTGTTCTTATGTGACCAGGGCTCCTTAGCTTGTGCAACAGCCACATTGTTGTCACATAAGATATCAACTGGGTCCTGGATAGTTAGTACTACTCCCAACTCAGTGATAAACTTCCTTATCCACACAGCTTCCTTAGCTGTATCACACGCCGTGACGTACTCAGCTTCTACTGTAGAGTCCGCGATGGTTGGTTGCTTTAAGCTCCTCCAGCTTACAGCACCACCATTTAGCAAAAATACATACCCAGATTGTGACTGGTACTCATCTTGGTTGGTCTGGAAGCTCGCATCAGCGTACCCAATAACTGATAGCACTTCCTGACCTCCATACACCAAGAAGCTATCCTTAGTCCGGTTAAGGTGCTTGAGGATCGCCTTGACAGCCTTCCAGTGATCCTCCCCGGGATCCTGCTGGTACCGGCTTGTCATACTTAGTGCAAAGGCGACATCAGGTCTCGTACATAGCATGGAGTACATAATTGATCCTATAGCCGAAGCATATGGAACCAATTTCATGTTCTCCCTGTCCTCCCTTGTTTTAGGACAGTTCTTCTTACTAAGTTTCAGCCCATGACCCATTGGCAAGAAACCTTTCTTAGCCCGGTCCATGCTGAACCTTTTCAGAACTTTGTCTATGCATGAGGCCTGACTTAGGCCCAGAAGCCGATTTGATCTATCCCTATAGATCCTAATCCCTAGGCTCATCTCTGCTTCGCCTAAGTCCTTCATTGC
The DNA here is from genome assembly GCA_039660915.1 of Euphorbia tirucalli. Taxonomy (NCBI): domain Eukaryota; kingdom Viridiplantae; phylum Streptophyta; class Magnoliopsida; order Malpighiales; family Euphorbiaceae; genus Euphorbia; species Euphorbia tirucalli. The sequence continues at coordinate 52,195,187 of CM077639.1, read as the reverse complement.
GAAGCACTTGCACAGCCACTGCTTTACCCCTTGTAGTGTAGGTATGTCGCTTCCAATGAGTAGGATGTCGTCTACGTAAAGTACCAAGAATGTGACAATGTTCCCAATAGTCCTTTTATACACACAAGGCTCATCTTGATTCTGTATGAAGCCATATTCCTTTATAGCTTCATTGAATCTAAGATTCCAACTTCGGGATGCTTGCTTCAGTCCATAAATGGGCCTTTGAAGTTTGCATACCCTTCCCGGATACTCTAGATCGACAAAACCCTCTGGTTGTGTCATGTATACATCCTCAAGTAGCTTTCCATTAAGGAATGCGGTTTTGACATCCATTTGCCAGACTTCATAGTCATACCATGCAGCTATGGCCAGTAAGATCCTGATGAATTTGAGCATGGCTACCGGTGAGAAAGTTTCATCATAGTCTATCCCATGGACTTGTTTGAAACCTTTGAAGGTATTATCAGCTTTTAGCTTATAGCACCACTTGCAACCAATTACCTTAGCACCCGGAGGTGGATCAACAAAGTTCCAAACCTGGTTATCATACATAGATTACATCTCTGTCTCCATGGCTTTTCACCAATTTACAGACTGTAGGGTTGCCATAGCCTCCTGGTAGGTTTTGGGTTCTTCCTCATCCTAGATGAGAAGAGTTTGATCATCGGTGACGAGGAAACCATACCTCTCCAGTTCCCGACGATCCCTACCAGACCTTCTAGGTCCTTGTGTGGCCTGGGTCGATGCTTCCTCTTGTGGAAGCTCTACCTGGGACTCTGAGTTATCCTCTTCATGAGCTTGTGGACTTTGAACTTCCCTGAGTTCAACATTGCTCCCACTATCTTTCTTGGAAAGGAACTCCTTTTCTAGAAAGACCCCCTTCCTTGCCACGAACTCCTTGTTCTCGGTGGGGTTGTAGAAGTAATACCCTTTGGTTTCCCTAGGGTAGCCCACAAACAGGCATTTATTGGTTTTGGGCTCCAGCTTGCCACTAGTCAATCTCTTGACATGTACTTCGCATCCCCAAATCCTTAGGAAAGACACATTGGGCTCCTTGCCCGTCCATATCTGATATGGGGTCTTTTCCACTGCCTTAGTCGGAGTATTATTTAAAATAAGAGCAGCTATCTCGAGGGCGTGTCCCCAGAAACTAATTGGGAGAGAGGCTTGACTCATCATTGAGCGGACCATGTCCAATAGGGTCCTATTCCTCCGTTTGGACACCCTATTCCATTGTGGTGTACCTGGAGGAGTGAGCTGTGGAACTATTCCATGCTCTCTTAAATATGAGTCAAACTCTAGGCTCATATACTCACCTCCTCGGTCCGACCGAAGGGTTTTGATATTCCTGCCTAGCTGGTTCTGTACTTCGTTCCTAAATTCCTTAAACCTATTAAGGGTCTCAGATTTATGTTTCATCAGATAGACATAGCCATATCTGCTGAAATCATCCGTGAACGTGACGAAATACAGATGTCCACCTTTGGTCGCCGCGCTCATAGGCCCATATACATCTGAATGTATTAGGTCGAATAAGACAGTGGCCCTTTCAGCCTTCTTGCTAAAAGGTGCCTTAGTCATTTTGCCTCATAAACATGACTCGCATATATCAATTGACTCCAAGTCAAATGACCTTAAGACTCCAGCTTTGTGAAGCCTAGCTATGCGCTTCTCGTTTATGTGGCCTAAACGACAATGCCATAGGTAGACAGGATTAAGTTCGTTGGGCTTAACCCTTTTAGTGTTTATGTTATAGACATGATTGGTTTCATTTAAGTCCAGGATATATATGCCATTATTTAATAGAGCATCTCCACAAAATAATCCCTCTATAGATAAAAAAATTCTACCGTTCGAAATAGTAAAATAAAATCCAAAAATATCCAACATGGAAACTGAAATAATATTCCTGCACATAGCAGGTACAAAATAACATTGTTCCAAAATTAAAACTAATCCACTAGGCATCGTGAGGTAATATTCGCCGATATCTATGGCAGCAACCCTTGCTCCATTTTCGACCCACAAGTCCACCTCCCCCGATCCCAATGACCTTCTGTTCTCAAGTCCCTGCACATTGCAACAAATGTGAGAACCACATCCAGTATCCAATACCCAGGGTGTTGAAATAGTAAGGTTAATGTCTATAACATAAATACCTAACGAGGACGCACCATGGCCCCTCCTCTGCTCTCCCATCATCTTGGGACACAATCTGTTCCAGTGGCCTACCTGTCTGCACCCGAAACAGACATCCTCAGGACCTGCCTTTTGCTGGGCCTTGGCCTTCTTTGCCTTGCCCTTGGCAAGAGGAGGGTTCCCTTAATTGACCAGCAGCACCGGCGGACTCTTCTTGATCGACTATTCAATAAGCTTGAGCATCCCATGCAGCTCACTAACAATACAGTTCATCCCTTGTATGTTATAGTTCAGGATGAACTGATCATAAGAAGCCGGCAAGGATGCAAGGATTGTATCCACCACCAACTCCTGAGAGATGGTCGAACCGAGACGGGCTAGAGTGTCCAAATAGCCCTTCATCTTGAGCACGTGTGCGCTCACAGATGTCCCAGCCCCCATCTTCCAGGAGTGGAATGCCTTATTGGTCAGGTACCTTTCCTGATGAGCTTGCTCCTGAAACATCTCATTAAGAGTTGTTATCATAGCAAAGGCTTGATGGTCCATAAACTATTTTTGCATTTCGGGGACCATGCAAGCCAACATAAGGCAAGTCACATCCCTATTATCCTTGACATACACCTCATATTCCTCCAGCTAGGCAACCGGTGGATTACATCCTTGAGACGCAGCCGGCACAGGCCTTTCCAGTACGTACTCTTTGGAGTCTTGTCTTAGAACTATCCTTAAGTTCCTAGACTAGTCCAAAAAGTTGGGACCGTAAAGCTTGTCCCTCTCTAAGATAGATCGCAGTGATAATGAGTTGTTGTTTGCCATTTAAGAGTTTCTACACAGAAAAACATTTTAGAGTGTTAATAAAGGACTTTACATTGTTATTCCCATATATAATTAATAATGAATCAAGTTATTAATTAAACCGAGTTGTTGGGCTCATGGGCCGAGATCCATATTTCATTAAGAAATAGCCAGACGAGGGCCTGGTACAACTATACCCTAATTATTTAGGTAGGAACGCCGCCCAATCCCAACCTAGGGACTCTTAGTTTGATGGGCTTGTTGGCACTTACCCATCTGTGCTTAGGGCTAGGAGAATCCTACTACCCATGCTAAGTCAAAACCTTCATTCAAGTGTTAGAGTATCTCATACCCTAGCCCAATACAAAATGATGATACTCCAGTGCATCCTGCGAGGGCAAGGTCTACAACTGGCCTATCCCCACTTCGAGCTGGTTTTGAATGAGGGAAGCACTTTTAAGCCACTTAGTAATTTCCATTTGGTTATTAGATTCAATTAATAACGGCTTACATACATAAGGCGGGTGAAAGTGCTGTTGAATCATACATTCACACATGCAAATAAATATAAAGCATAATTAAATAAATAAGTAAAATAGATTGCTATGGGCCTATATTACATCCTAATATTTTTCTAGTAAACCTATACTAGAATCCAATATCAAGTGGGCCTCCGTCTCCTTCCTTCTGGGCTTGCACCTCCACTTGGGCTCACCACTCCATGGGCTTCTTCTTTTACAAATTTTATAATAAGTAAATAAAATAAAAGTACATTTAAAAAAAAGAAAACGACACACAGGCCGTATTTACCCAAAAAGAAAATACCACCCATCTTGAATAAAGGCCCAATAGCATCCAATCATACAAATTTTTAATCACCCATATGCATCCAATACATATAGTTTATAAGCATGTTATAATGCATGATTTAAGCCCATTTCAATTATGTCCAAGCCATTATTTTGAAATCGCCAATTTTGGCCCACCATGGTTCTAACCCTTAACGGGCTTTGGGCCTCTAGCCCAGGCAGTCCAACTGCTCCCACTAGAATTGGGAAACCATGGGTCCATTTTAGCCTTCTAAGTAATTGTGCCAAAATTACATGAACCAATTTCAATTAACCATATCAATTTCCAAAATTAATATCACATGAATAAAATTAAATTTCATTCAAGAAACCATGAGCATTTAAATTGCAAAAATTTAAACACATGAATTTTAAAACCAATTAAAATTTCAAAACTGGGCCCCGGGCCCGAAACCTGCCAAATCCAAAAACACTGGGCCCGGCCTGCTGCTAGGAGCAGTAGCGGCAGCAGGCAACCACTGCTCCCGCCGGCAGCCCTGCACGCTGGGAACAACCTAATTTTTTTATTAAAACCAGAAAATAAAAATCATACACCCACATCAAGAAATTCACCAAGAATCTCAAACATACAATAAAATTAAATAGACATAAACCTATATGCAAATCCAATTTCAATTGTATAAAATCAAAGGGGAAAAATCATAAATCCCAATCCAAGAACCCCAATAAAATCTCCAATTTTAAAACTAAGGGATTCAACCAATTTTAACAATTTCCACGGATCAAAAGCCCGCTCTGTTACCACTGTTGGTATTTGTCACCGGAAATCACCCGATTAAAGCGGAAGACCGTGATGATTTCCTCAAATCCGTGCCCAGGAGCAATTGAGATGGAAATTGTAAAAACAAAAATTTAATAACAAGAGATAAATCTCTTACTCGGATTATCTCTACAAGAGATGGATGCAGACTACAGGAATCAAGATAGAATCCTTCCTCATTCACGTACACGAACGCCTAACGAACACCACCCGTGCTAGTGTCGGAAAAACACGAACAATGGAGAAGGAGGAGGGGGAGAATTCAGCTATCGTGGCTTGGGTACCCCTTGGCCGAATTACCTAGGGTTATTTTAACCCTAGGTGGCCGAAATTCTCAACGAGAATTTCGGCCCAATTGGCTCCTCTTTGTGTGGGCTTACCTTCTTTCATTTTAGGCCCAAATCTATTTTAATTTGTCTGGTTCAAATTAATTTCAAGCCCAACTTTAATTTACCCATGTATATAACATATTACACCATGTAACATATTATTTACATTTAATTAAAATTGGTTTGACTAATTAATTTAATCTATGAAATTAAAATTAGATCTTCACAAAGAAATTCATATGTAAATCCATACATATGAATATTTCCATCCAGGAAATAATCTCATAATTAATCCAATTAATTATGAGAAAGCCAATCTAATATTAATTTTATTATCATGATCAATCCAATTGATCTATATAATATAATTAATATAATCCTCTCTCTCCAGAGTGTATACTCCAAGTATACATGTGATTCCTTAAGTCAGTGTTCAGTCACTCAATGTGTACGATTTCGTGTGCCCATCTTTATTTTGGCAGTGGACCTTTGCCCCACAAACTACAGTTGGGCTCTAGCAAGCCACTACAGCCCCCAACTAAGATGGAGATGGCAGTCCAACTGTAATCATAACCCTGTAGTTTGAACTTGTATATCCCATGTCATAGATATCAGTGTCCAACACAAAGGCATGGATCGATCACCCTCTTTCGTGTCCGGACATTTACTTGATCCCAAATGTACTGAAGCTCACAAACAAGTTCCAACTTGTTTGGGTGTGGCCACACTCTTATTAGTCACATTCATCAAGAGGCCGGTGATATCTTCTCAGTGGACTACTGAGTGACAAATCCCTTCTGCATATCCATAGCATTGCCATGCTAAGTGACATACCTGAAAGCACCCATACTTGGCACCCTATTACAGGCCCTTTAGGTGTACCCCTAAGTATGCGACCTCGCATGTGATACCATCATATGGTCAGGTCAAAGGATCCATACAAGTACTACACAAGAATCACTGGTGATACTATACCATATGGATTTCTCGTTTAGTGGATCTATCCAGTACCATGCCCTTTTTACATGTACCCATAAACTTGGTTAACATCCCATGTCTAATGACCGGTAAGACACCGCCATACAACCAGGTAGAGGTGGCAATTCGTGTTATCGTGTTATGTTGTTTAATGTATTCCACATGATTATATATAACATAAAAATAACAAAAATGAGTTTCATGTCAAACGGGTCGTGTCAGTCGGGTTGTCTCTGTAATTCGTGTTGTCGTGTCAGAAATTGCCACCCCTACAACCAGGTTAATGATAGTCTCTAGTCCTATTCATTCCCATGAGTGGAACAGACTACGGATCTCTTTATGGTTGTATCGTTTACCCTATCCATGGTCTTACTGCCAAGTGCATGACACTTGTCATCATGGATATGGATATGTCCACTGGATACTTCATTTAAGATATTGCACAAGATATATATAATAAATGAATTAATACCTTTATTAATAACATAAAGTTGGTATAATACATGAATCCAATAAATGTATTGTTAGAGATTGTGCCCTAAGCCAATGTTGGATTATGTAAACAATCTTCTTAAGTCATTAATAAAGACTTATTTTATCATATATATTTGTATGTTAGTATTTATGATAATGTATCCATGAATTAATTGTGTAATTCTAAATTTCCCTAGTCGATTGTTATTATGGGAATAATAACAAACTAAGACTAGTGTGAGTGATAATGGATATTCATAAGATGAATATAGTGTATACAGATACAGATTATACTCACGGGCAATGTGTTAGAGAACATGTTGCTGGAGACCCACTATAAGATCAAGTTCATGGTCACGTGTCACAACTGATCTTGATTATAGTAGTGTCATCAGCTGATTCCTTTGACCTGAGGTCACCATGGATTCTGGGATGAACTCATGTTGTGCTTTGACGCAGTCAAACGCTGCTTGTAACAGAGTAGTTATAAAGGCTGTGGTTGGGTGCAATGTGACTCATGCTTAGGGATGTGAGTGACAGATATGGGATTTTGTCCCTCTCTAACAAGAGAGCGATATCACTGGGCCCCTCGATAAGTAAGACTGTTAAATGCATGGCCGTGCTCAAATAATTGATAAGAGTATCAATTGATTTGTCTGAACAGTTTACTTTGAGATCGAGAAAGCATATGATTAATTATATAAGATTGACAAGTGTACCATGTCTTATAATTAATCTTGATATCAAAGAGACAAAAGGGAATATGACATTCTATAAATAGGTATTGGATCATTCCAATCATATTAATTGGGTAGTCGTAATGGCTTGCTAGAGTCCGCTTGTGACCTATAAGGACATTATGGTAATTTCCTTATTGCCAATTAATATGATCCTATGGGGTCACACACAAGAGCAAAATGAAGTTCATCTTATCGGGTATAAATTATTATTGGATAATAAATTTATGAATGAGAAAGAGAATAAATATATATAGTGATATATATTTATGTATGTATATATAAATATTAATGTGATTAATATTGCATAAAGTATGCTACATATTATAATTAAATTATATGGAGATATAATTAATTATAATATTATATATACATATATGTATTATGGAGAATTGATTTGATTTAATGTTAATTGAGAATTAATATTAAATTGTGTGGGTTAATATATAATTATAACTAAAGGTGTATTAGGTTATAATTATAATTAACTATTTAGGTTAATTATTTAAGGAAACAATTGACCTAAACCTAAAACAACTCTACACTCATAATACTAGAAGAATTCGGCCACCACAAGGTAATAGGGGGCCAGCCGAAATTCTCCCTTTGATAAAAAAGAAAATTTTGATTTTCTGCCTCTCTCTCAATTCGAGGAAACCGTTTCTTCTATCCCGGCGCTAGCACGCGGTGGACGTATTGCTCCGTGTGGATCAACCGTAGAGGGAAGCAATTTTGGTTCCTATTGATTCAACCTTCAAAGAATTAAGGTAATTCTTTAACCCTCTTTCCAATTCAATGCAATATACATGGATCCTTGGCGGGGATTAATCCGTTTTCTTTCCGCTGCGTATTTTGTTTTGGCAATTAATTCCCAACAAGTGGTATCAGAGCCACTTGTGCATTGATTGAATTGGATTTTTTTTTATTTTGATTTGATCAAAATTGCATGTTAGGGTTGTATGTTCTTGTTTTAGGGTTCCTTGTTATTGTGAATAACGTTTGGAGTTGATTTGGGAATTGTTGTTTTGAACAAATTATCGCAGACTGTGTTTTTCAGCCTAGAACACGTCGGCGTGCAAGCTCTGCACGCCGTGCAAACGTGTGTTGCACGCCGTGTACTGGTTTTGCACGGCGTGTAATCGGAAATCGTTTCCGTATGCTGAGACTTAGTGATAATTTTATGCATGGTGTTGTGGTATGGTTTTGGACCCCATGGATGATTTTTTGTTTTCTCTTGTTTTTGGTGGATGTAAAGTTTTATAAATACGGCCTGCGAGTCGTTTGTATTTATGTAACCTTATTTTTCTAGATAAATTGTATGGGATGCAATTTATTGCTTGTAAATTTCATTTTACTAGAAAACTGTATAGGATGCAATTTTGTAAAATGTGTAAACCCATGAGATGATGCCAAGGAACAAAGACGTGAAGACGGATCCAAGGGGTGCGGGAGTGCTGTGACCATACGATGGTTGCAACCACCTAGGAAATGACCTGTTGATTTTCATATTGGCCTATGAAAATCAATGTAGATAAAACCATACCATAACACGGTTTTTTCGAGTCTATTGCATGTTTTATTTTTTGATGCCATGTGATGCCATGCTTAGTATGAAATATGCATGCTAGATGAATGTATGACATTGAATGCCATGCTAGGATTAATGTTAACTTGGAAAGTTTAATATTAATGCCATGTATTGTATATGATACAATTTTAATCACGGGATTTAAGAAACCCTAAAATAAACTTATGAAGTTTATATTTTGCCACCCAATTACGTATAACACTAGTCAAGTACTATGTTCGCATCATGGTAGCCACGCCAAAGCGGGTACGCATGATGTGACCTTAGCGAAGCGATAATATGAGAAATGGTGATTCTCATTGTGTTGTAATTGGTTTAACAAAGGGTTAATCAAAATGGTGTTTGAGCCCGAGGCAAAGATGAGATGAGTAACATGCAAATTAAATATGATATATGATATCATGCATCTCATAAATCAAAAGAGTTACATAATGATGTAATTGACATGGTGATGTCTACCGAAATTATATTTAATCATAGGGACATGCCAAAGCAGTGCTATGGTTAAGTATGGATTTTGGGTCTTTTACCCACTTAAGTATTTTAAAGGGTTTTATATTTTAGTGGGAGCTTAATTCTCTTATGTGATTTAACTTTGCATATATTTTCTGTTGTAGATAAATGGCAAACACAAGTAATCCTGGTTCTATTAGATCTATCCTTGAGAAGGATAAACTAAACGGAACCAATTACCTAGATTGGTATCGCAACTTGAGAATTGTTCTCAAGCAAGAGCGAAAGCTGTATGTTCTGGATGGGCCTTTGCCCGCTAACCCTCCACCCACCACGGCTCCAAGAGCTGAAAGAGATGCTTTCCACAAGCATCAAAATGATCAGATTGATGTGCAATGCCTAATGCTCGCTTCTATGATTCCGGAACTTCAGAAGGATCTGGAAATGTTTGAGGCATATGAGATGTCTCAAGAGCTTAAGGAAATGTTCCAAAAGCAAGCGAGAAGGGAAAGGTATGAGACCTTGAGATCTTTGGTTGCGTGCAAAATGGCCGAAGGTAGTTCGGTTAGTGCACACGTTCTGAAGATGAAAGGGTACATTGATCAGTTGGAGAGACTTGGTTCGCCACTCAGACCTGAATTGGCAACGGATTTGATCCTAAACTCTCTTCCCGATAGTTACTCCCATTTTGTCATGAATTATCACATGAATGATATGGACAAAACGGTAAGCGAATTGCATGGGATGCTTAAAAACGCTGAAGTGACTATAAAGGAGAAACCAAGCTCCAAAGGGATCCATATGGTGCAAAAGGGTAGGATCCAGAAGAAGAAGGGTAAAGCGCACAAACCCAAAGCGTTTGGGAAGGATGCTAAAAAGCCCGTAGCTGCTGCCAAGGCAAAGCCTCCAAAGGAAGGCGCATGCCATTTCTGCAACCAGCCTGGTCATTGGCGCAGAAATTGCAAGCTTTATTTAGAGGACTTGAGGAAGAAGAGAGGCGGTGAGACCGCTAATCAAGGTATTCATGTTATTGAAATACTTCATTCTACTTCTGTTTCTACTTCGTGGGTATTAGATACCGGTTGTGGTTCTCACATTTGTATGAATGTGCAGGGGCTTAGAGGAAGTAGAAAGCTCAAGAAGGGCGAGGTAGAATTCCATGTGGCGAATGGAGCTAGAGTTGCTGCTTATGAAGTCGGTCGCTACGAGCTCAAGTTGCCAAGTGGACTTGTTCTTTCTTTGAATAATTGTTATTTTGTTCCTAATTTGTCTAGGAACATCATTTCTATTTCATGTTTGGACAAGGAAGGATTTAAATGTGTTATTGAGAATAATCACTTATTGCTTTTCAATAAAGACTTGTTTTATGCAAATGCGGATTTACATGATGGTCTTTATTTGTTGAATCTTAGTGAAGGTTATAATGAGCATGTATATAACATAAATACCAAAAGGATAAGAACAGATGTTGTGAATCCTACTTATCTCTGGCACTGTCGTCTAGGACACATTAATGAGAAACGCATTTCAAAACTCCATAAAGATGGAATTTTGGGTCTAGATGTTTTTGAAACATATGACACTTGCGAGTCTTGTTTAATGGGTAAGATGACCAAGAGTCCCTTTACTGGTCACAGTGAAAGGGCTAGTGACTTATTAGAACTCATACATACAGATGTATGTGGGCCTATGAGCACAACTGCTAGAGGTGGTTTTCAATACTTCATTACGTTCACTGATGATTTCAGTAGATATGGTTATCTATATCTAATGAAGCATAAGTCGGAATCCTTTGAAATGTTCAAAGCCTTCCAAAATGAAGTACAAAACCAACTTGGCAAGACAATTAAAGCACTTAGATCTGATCGAGGTGGTGAATATTTGAGCCAAGATTTTGACGATCATCTTAGAAAGTGTGGGATTGTCTCACAACTAACTCCTCCTGGTACACCACAGTGGAATGGTGTGTCTGAGAGGAGGAACCGTACTTTATTGGATATGGTTCGGTCGATGATGAGTCAAACAAATCTTCCTCTATCCTTTTGGGGATATGCACTTGAAACAGCGGCATTCACACTGAACCGAGTTCCATCAAAAGCAGTTGAAAAGACACCATATGAGATATGGGTTGGTAAGAGACCAAATTTGTCTTTTCTCAAGATTTGGGGTTGCGAAGCTTATGTGAAATACTTGATTTCAGATAAGTTAGCACCAAAATCTGTGAAGTGCAATTTTGTTGGTTATCCAAAAGAAACTAAAGGTTATTTCTTTTACAATCCTAGTGAAAACAAAGTGTTTGTTGCTAGAAATGGTACATTCCTGGAAAAAGAGTTTATTTCCAAAGGAATCAGTGGGAGTAAAGTACACCTACAAGAAAATATGGATAACCAAGTTGAAAGTGAGTTTCAAATGGAACAATCTGATACACAAGAAGTTGTTGAGTCAGAACCGATAACACAAGTCCAACGTAGATCAAGTAGAGTTCGTCATGAGCCCGAGAGATATGGATTTCTCGTCACGAACGAAAATGATCTGATTCTGTTAGAAGAGAATGAACCTTCCACGTACATGGAAGCTGTCTCTAATTCAGAATCTGAAAAATGGCTTGATGCTATGAAGTCAGAAATTCAATCCATGGACGACAACAAAGTATGGACTTTGGTTGATCTCCCAAAGGGTGCTAAAGCAATAGGGCACAAATGGGTTTTCAAGTTGAAAACGGACATGGATGGGAATATTCAGACTTATAAAGCAAGGTTAGTGGCGAAAGGTTACCGACAAGTTCATGGTATAGACTATGACGAAACCTTCTCACCAGTAGCCATGATCAAGTCCATTAGAATTCTTGTTGCCATAGCAGCATATTATGACTATGAAATATGGCAAATGGATGTCAAAACAGCTTTCCTAAATGGAAACCTTGTTGAGGATGTGTACATGACACAGCCTGAAGGTTTTGTCGATCCAAAGAATCCTGATAAAGTATGCAAGCTTCAAAAGGCCATTTATGGTTTGAAGCAAGCATCAAGAAGTTGGAATCATTGTTTTGATGAATCGGTCAAAAAGTTTGGTTTCATCAAAAACGAAGATGAGCCTTGTGTGTACAAGAAGTTCAGTGGGAGCAATATAGTTTTCCTAGTTCTATATGTCGATGACATATTGTTAATAGGAAATCACATTCCTACCTTGCAAGAAGTAAAATCTTGGCTAGGAAAGTGTTTTTCTATGAAAGACTTGGGTGAGGCAGCCTACATTCTTGGAATAAAGATCTATAGAGATAGATCTAAGAGATTGATAGGTTTGAGCCAGAGTACATACATTGACAAAATACTGAAAAGGTTCAGTATGGATCAATCAAAGAAAGGAAATGTTCCTATTGGGCAAGGGATAAAGCTTAGTCGTAAGCAATGTCCTGTGACAGTTGAAGAACGTCAACGCATGGATAAGATTCCTTATGCGTCAGCTATAGGATCTATCATGTATGCCATGGTATGTACTCGGCCAGATGTCTCTTTTGCTTTGAGCATGACAAGTAGATATCAGTCTGATCCAGGTGATAGTCACTGGACTGCTGTCAAGAGTATTCTTAAGTACTTGAGAAGAACTAAAGATACATTCTTGATATATGGAGGCTCGGACGAAGATCTTGTTGTAAATGGTTACACGGATGCAAGTTTCCAAACTGATCAGGATCAGATGCAGTCACAGTCTGGGTATGTGTTCATTCTGAATGGAGGTGCGATAAGTTGGAAGAGTTCTAAGCAAAGCACGATAGCTGCATCTACAACAGAAGCCGAGTATATTGCTGCATCAGATGCAGCCCAAGAGGCTGTTTGGATCAAGAAGTTCATCGAAGAACTTGGTGTCGTTCCTAGCATAGTGAATCCTGTGAGCCTCTTGTGTGACAACAATGGGGCAATATCACTTGCTAAGGAACCTAGTGTGTCACAGAAATCCAAACATATACTTCGGCGTTTTCACTACATAAGAGAAGTCATCTCAAGAGGAGATGTGAAGATATGCAAAGTTGCGTCTGAAGACAATGTTGCCGATCCACTAACAAAAGCTCTTTCACAAGCTGTACATGATGGTCATACTAGGTCCATGGGTATTAGATACATTTGAAGATTGGACTTAGGGCAAGTGGGAGATTGTTAGAGATTGTGCCCTAAGCCAATGTTGGATTATGTAAACAATCTTCTTAAGTCATTAATAAAGACTTATTTTATCATATATATTTGTATGTTAGTATTTATGATAATGTATCCATGAATTAATTGTGTAATTCTAAATTTCCCTAGTCGATTGTTATTATGGGAATAATAACAAACTAAGACTAGTGTGAGTGATAATGGATATTCATAAGATGAATATAGTGTATACAGATACAGATTATACTCACGGGCAATGTGTTAGAGAACATGTTGCTGGAGACCCACTATAAGATCAAGTTCATGGTCACGTGTCACAACTGATCTTGATTATAGTAGTGTCATCAGCTGATTCCTTTGACCTGAGGTCACCATGGATTCCGGGATGAACTCATGTTGTGCTTTGACGCAGTCAAACGCTGCTTGTAACAGAGTAGTTATAAAGGCTGTGGTTGGGTGCAATGTGACTCATGCTTAGGGATGTGAGTGACAGATATGGGATTTTGTCCCTCTCTAACAAGAGAGCGATATCACTGGGCCCCTCGATAAGTAAGACTGTTAAATGCATGGCCGTGCTCAAATAATTGATAAGAGTATCAATTGATTTGTCTGAACAGTTTACTTTGAGATCGAGAAAGCATATGATTAATTATATAAGATTGACAAGTGTACCATGTCTTATAATTAATCTTGATATCAAAGAGACAAAAGGGAATATGACATTCTATAAATAGGTATTGGATCATTCCAATCATATTAATTGGGTAGTCGTAATGGCTTGCTAGAGTCCGCTTGTGACCTATAAGGACATTATGGTAATTTCCTTATTGCCAATTAATATGATCCTATGGGGTCACACACAAGAGCAAAATGAAGTTCATCTTATCGGGTATAAATTATTATTGGATAATAAATTTATGAATGAGAAAGAGAATAAATATATATAGTGATATATATTTATGTATGTATATATAAATATTAATGTGATTAATATTGCATAAAGTATGCTACATATTATAATTAAATTATATGGAGATATAATTAATTATAATATTATATATACATATATGTATTATGGAGAATTGATTTGATTTAATGTTAATTGAGAATTAATATTAAATTGTGTGGGTTAATATATAATTATAACTAATAGGTGTATTAGGTTATAATTATAATTAACTATTTAGGTTAATTATTTAAGGAAACAATTGACCTAAACCTAAAACAACTCTACACTCATAATACTAGAAGAATTCGGCCACCACAAGGAAATAGGGGGCCAGCCGAAATTCTCCCTTTTCCGTATGCTGAGACTCAGTGCAGAACACGTTGGCGTGCAGGCTCTCCACGCCGTGCAACCGGAAATTGTTTCCGTCCGTGCTGAGTAACAGAAAGGAACACGGCGGCGTGCAAGTGCTGCACGCCGTGCAAACTGGTTTTGCACGCCGTGTTCCCTTGGTGCTGCTATGTAGAAATTGTTTCTATACATTTACTTTTCAAATCAATTTCTTTTAAATGCAATGAGATTGTATTTAGCTTTTGAACCCTAAATCTTGTACATGTAAAATTATTGTGATAATTTTATGCATGGTGTTGTGGTATGGTTTTGGACCCCATGGATGATTATTTGTTTTCTCTTGTTTTTGGTGGATGTAAAGTTTTATAAATACGGCCTGCGAGTCGTTTGTATTTATGTAACCTTATTTTTCTAGATAAATTGTATGGGATGCAATTTATTGCTTGTAAATTTCATTTTACTAGAAAACTGTATAGGATGCAATTTTGTAAAATGTGTAAACCCATGAGATGATGCCAAGGAACAAAGACGTGAAGACGGATCCAAGGGGTGCGGGAGTGCTGTGACCATACGATGGTTGCAACCACCTAGGAAATGACCTGTTGATTTTCATATTGGCCTATGAAAATCAATGTAGATAAAACCATACCATAACACGGTTTTTCGAGTCTATTGCATGTTTTATTTTTTGATGCCATGTGATGCCATGCTTAGTATGAAATATGCATGCTAGATGAATGTATGACATTGAATGCCATGCTAGGATTAATGTTAACTTGGAAAGTTTAATATTAATGCCATGTATTGTATATGATACAATTTTAATCACGGGATTTAAGAAACCCTAAAATAAACTTATGAAGTTTATATTTTGCCACCCAATTACGTATAACACTAGTCAAGTACTATGTTCGCATCATGGTAGCCACGCCAAAGCGGGTACGCATGATGTGACCTTAGCGAAGCGATAATATGAGAAATGGTGATTCTCATTGTGTTGTAATTGGTTTAACAAAGGGTTAATCAAAATGGTGTTTGAGCCCGAGGCAAAGATGAGATGAGTAACATGCAAATTAAATATGATATATGATATCATGCATCTCATAAATCAAAAGAGTTACATAATGATGTAATTGACATGGTGATGTCTACCGAAATTATATTTAATCATAGGGACATGCCAAAGCAGTGCTATGGTTAAGTATGGATTTTGGGTCTTTTACCCACTTAAGTATTTTAAAGGGTTTTATATTTTAGTGGGAGCTTAATTCTCTTATGTGATTTAACTTTGCATATATTTTCTGTTGTAGATAAATGGCAAACACAAGTAATCCTGGTTCTATTAGATCTATCCTTGAGAAGGATAAACTAAACGGAACCAATTACCTAGATTGGTATCGCAACTTGAGAATTGTTCTCAAGCAAGAGCGAAAGCTGTATGTTCTGGATGGGCCTTTGCCCGCTAACCCTCCACCCACCACGGCTCCAAGAGCTGAAAGAGATGCTTTCCACAAGCATCAAAATGATCAGATTGATGTGCAATGCCTAATGCTCGCTTCTATGATTCCGGAACTTCAGAAGGATCTGGAAATGTTTGAGGCATATGAGATGTCTCAAGAGCTTAAGGAAATGTTCCAAAAGCAAGCGAGAAGGGAAAGGTATGAGACCTTGAGATCTTTGGTTGCGTGCAAAATGGCCGAAGGTAGTTCGGTTAGTGCACACGTTCTGAAGATGAAAGGGTACATTGATCAGTTGGAGAGACTTGGTTCGCCACTCAGACCTGAATTGGCAACGGATTTGATCCTAAACTCTCTTCCCGATAGTTACTCCCATTTTGTCATGAATTATCACATGAATGATATGGACAAAACGGTAAGCGAATTGCATGGGATGCTTAAAAACGCTGAAGTGACTATAAAGGAGAAACCAAGCTCCAAAGGGATCCATATGGTGCAAAAGGGTAGGATCCAGAAGAAGAAGGGTAAAGCGCACAAACCCAAAGCGTTTGGGAAGGATGCTAAAAAGCCCGTAGCTGCTGCCAAGGCAAAGCCTCCAAAGGAAGGCGCATGCCATTTCTGCAACCAGCCTGGTCATTGGCGCAGAAATTGCAAGCTTTATTTAGAGGACTTGAGGAAGAAGAGAGGCGGTGAGACCGCTAATCAAGGTATTCATGTTATTGAAATACTTCATTCTACTTCTGTTTCTACTTCGTGGGTATTAGATACCGGTTGTGGTTCTCACATTTGTATGAATGTGCAGGGGCTTAGAGGAAGTAGAAAGCTCAAGAAGGGCGAGGTAGAATTCCATGTGGCGAATGGAGCTAGAGTTGCTGCTTATGAAGTCGGTCGCTACGAGCTCAAGTTGCCAAGTGGACTTGTTCTTTCTTTGAATAATTGTTATTTTGTTCCTAATTTGTCTAGGAACATCATTTCTATTTCATGTTTGGACAAGGAAGGATTTAAATGTGTTATTGAGAATAATCACTTATTGCTTTTCAATAAAGACTTGTTTTATGCAAATGCGGATTTACATGATGGTCTTTATTTGTTGAATCTTAGTGAAGGTTATAATGAGCATGTATATAACATAAATACCAAAAGGATAAGAACAGATGTTGTGAATCCTACTTATCTCTGGCACTGTCGTCTAGGACACATTAATGAGAAACGCATTTCAAAACTCCATAAAGATGGAATTTTGGGTCTAGATGTTTTTGAAACATATGACACTTGCGAGTCTTGTTTAATGGGTAAGATGACCAAGAGTCCCTTTACTGGTCACAGTGAAAGGGCTAGTGACTTATTAGAACTCATACATACAGATGTATGTGGGCCTATGAGCACAACTGCTAGAGGTGGTTTTCAATACTTCATTACGTTCACTGATGATTTCAGTAGATATGGTTATCTATATCTAATGAAGCATAAGTCGGAATCCTTTGAAATGTTCAAAGCCTTCCAAAATGAAGTACAAAACCAACTTGGCAAGACAATTAAAGCACTTAGATCTGATCGAGGTGGTGAATATTTGAGCCAAGATTTTGACGATCATCTTAGAAAGTGTGGGATTGTCTCACAACTAACTCCTCCTGGTACACCACAGTGGAATGGTGTGTCTGAGAGGAGGAACCGTACTTTATTGGATATGGTTCGGTCGATGATGAGTCAAACAAATCTTCCTCTATCCTTTTGGGGATATGCACTTGAAACAGCGGCATTCACACTGAACCGAGTTCCATCAAAAGCAGTTGAAAAGACACCATATGAGATATGGGTTGGTAAGAGACCAAATTTGTCTTTTCTCAAGATTTGGGGTTGCGAAGCTTATGTGAAATACTTGATTTCAGATAAGTTAGCACCAAAATCTGTGAAGTGCAATTTTGTTGGTTATCCAAAAGAAACTAAAGGTTATTTCTTTTACAATCCTAGTGAAAACAAAGTGTTTGTTGCTAGAAATGGTACATTCCTGGAAAAAGAGTTTATTTCCAAAGGAATCAGTGGGAGTAAAGTACACCTACAAGAAAATATGGATAACCAAGTTGAAAGTGAGTTTCAAATGGAACAATCTGATACACAAGAAGTTGTTGAGTCAGAACCGATAACACAAGTCCAACGTAGATCAAGTAGAGTTCGTCATGAGCCCGAGAGATATGGATTTCTCGTCACGAACGAAAATGATCTGATTCTGTTAGAAGAGAATGAACCTTCCACGTACATGGAAGCTGTCTCTAATTCAGAATCTGAAAAATGGCTTGATGCTATGAAGTCAGAAATTCAATCCATGGACGACAACAAAGTATGGACTTTGGTTGATCTCCCAAAGGGTGCTAAAGCAATAGGGCACAAATGGGTTTTCAAGTTGAAAACGGACATGGATGGGAATATTCAGACTTATAAAGCAAGGTTAGTGGCGAAAGGTTACCGACAAGTTCATGGTATAGACTATGACGAAACCTTCTCACCAGTAGCCATGATCAAGTCCATTAGAATTCTTGTTGCCATAGCAGCATATTATGACTATGAAATATGGCAAATGGATGTCAAAACAGCTTTCCTAAATGGAAACCTTGTTGAGGATGTGTACATGACACAGCCTGAAGGTTTTGTCGATCCAAAGAATCCTGATAAAGTATGCAAGCTTCAAAAGGCCATTTATGGTTTGAAGCAAGCATCAAGAAGTTGGAATCATTGTTTTGATGAATCGGTCAAAAAGTTTGGTTTCATCAAAAACGAAGATGAGCCTTGTGTGTACAAGAAGTTCAGTGGGAGCAATATAGTTTTCCTAGTTCTATATGTCGATGACATATTGTTAATAGGAAATCACATTCCTACCTTGCAAGAAGTAAAATCTTGGCTAGGAAAGTGTTTTTCTATGAAAGACTTGGGTGAGGCAGCCTACATTCTTGGAATAAAGATCTATAGAGATAGATCTAAGAGATTGATAGGTTTGAGCCAGAGTACATACATTGACAAAATACTGAAAAGGTTCAGTATGGATCAATCAAAGAAAGGAAATGTTCCTATTGGGCAAGGGATAAAGCTTAGTCGTAAGCAATGTCCTGTGACAGTTGAAGAACGTCAACGCATGGATAAGATTCCTTATGCGTCAGCTATAGGATCTATCATGTATGCCATGGTATGTACTCGGCCAGATGTCTCTTTTGCTTTGAGCATGACAAGTAGATATCAGTCTGATCCAGGTGATAGTCACTGGACTGCTGTCAAGAGTATTCTTAAGTACTTGAGAAGAACTAAAGATACATTCTTGATATATGGAGGCTCGGACGAAGATCTTGTTGTAAATGGTTACACGGATGCAAGTTTCCAAACTGATCAGGATCAGATGCAGTCACAGTCTGGGTATGTGTTCATTCTAAATGGAGGTGCGATAAGTTGGAAGAGTTCTAAGCAAAGCACGATAGCTGCATCTACAACAGAAGCCGAGTATATTGCTGCATCAGATGCAGCCCAAGAGGCTGTTTGGATCAAGAAGTTCATCGAAGAACTTGGTGTCGTTCCTAGCATAGTGAATCCTGTGAGCCTCTTGTGTGACAACAATGGGGCAATATCACTTGCTAAGGAACCTAGTGTGTCACAGAAATCCAAACATATACTTCGGCGTTTTCACTACATAAGAGAAGTCATCTCAAGAGGAGATGTGAAGATATGCAAAGTTGCGTCTGAAGACAATGTTGCCGATCCACTAACAAAAGCTCTTTCACAAGCTGTACATGATGGTCATACTAGGTCCATGGGTATTAGATACATTTGAAGATTGGACTTAGGGCAAGTGGGAGATTGTTAGAGATTGTGCCCTAAGCCAATGTTGGATTATGTAAACAATCTTCTTAAGTCATTAATAAAGATTTATTTTATCATATATATTTGTATGTTAGTATTTATGATAATGTATCCATGAATTAATTGTGTAATTCTAAATTTCCCTAGTCGATTGTTATTATGGGAATAATAACAAACTAAGACTAGTGTGAGTGATAATGGATATTCATAAGATGAATATAGTGTATACAGATACAGATTATACTCACGGGCAATGTGTTAGAGAACATGTTGCTGGAGACCCACTATAAGATCAAGTTCATGGTCACGTGTCACAACTGATCTTGATTATAGTAGTGTCATCAGCTGATTCCTTTGACCTGAGGTCACCATGGATTCCGGGATGAACTCATGTTGTGCTTTGACGCAGTCAAACGCTGCTTGTAACAGAGTAGTTATAAAGGCTGTGGTTGGGTGCAATGTGACTCATGCTTAGGGATGTGAGTGACAGATATGGGATTTTGTCCCTCTCTAACAAGAGAGCGATATCACTGGGCCCCTCGATAAGTAAGACTGTTAAATGCATGGCCGTGCTCAAATAATTGATAAGAGTATCAATTGATTTGTCTGAACAGTTTACTTTGAGATCGAGAAAGCATATGATTAATTATATAAGATTGACAAGTGTACCATGTCTTATAATTAATCTTGATATCAAAGAGACAAAAGGGAATATGACATTCTATAAATAGGTATTGGATCATTCCAATCATATTAATTGGGTAGTCGTAATGGCTTGCTAGAGTCCGCTTGTGACCTATAAGGACATTATGGTAATTTCCTTATTGCCAATTAATATGATCCTATGGGGTCACACACAAGAGCAAAATGAAGTTCATCTTATCGGGTATAAATTATTATTGGATAATAAATTTATGAATGAGAAAGAGAATAAATATATATAGTGATATATATTTATGTATGTATATATAAATATTAATGTGATTAATATTGCATAAAGTATGCTACATATTATAATTAAATTATATGGAGATATAATTAATTATAATATTATATATACATATATGTATTATGGAGAATTGATTTGATTTAATGTTAATTGAGAATTAATATTAAATTGTGTGGGTTAATATATAATTATAACTAATAGGTGTATTAGGTTATAATTATAATTAACTATTTAGGTTAATTATTTAAGGAAACAATTGACCTAAACCTAAAACAACTCTACACTCATAATACTAGAAGAATTCGGCCACCACAAGGTAATAGGGGGCCAGCCGAAATTCTCCCTTTGATAAAAAAGAAAATTTTGATTTTCTGCCTCTCTCTCAATTCGAGGAAACCGTTTCTTCTATCCCGGCGCTAGCACGCGGTGGACGTATTGCTCCGTGTGGATCAACCGTAGAGGGAAGCAATTTTGGTTCCTATTGATTCAACCTTCAAAGAATTAAGGTAATTCTTTAACCCTCTTTCCAATTCAATGCAATATACATGGATCCTTGGCGGGGATTAATCCGTTTTCTTTCCGCTGCGTATTTTGTTTTGGCGATTAATTCCCAACATGTATAATACAAATACAAGGTCCAATGCCTCGGGACTAGGGCATATCCAACATGGGTGCCGTCTATGAGGATGGGGGTGAGGACGAAGGTGAGGATGAGTTGGACAGCTAAGATGACGGGGGACAGTCCTAGTCCCTATTTGTTTCTGTTATTTTTTTCCTTCGCTTTGTTATGACATCCCGCCTGTGGGTTGAGTTTTTATGACATAGTACATTTGTTTATTTGGTTTGATGTGCTGGCTACTCAGAAATTTTTATCCGAGATTTATTGCTTCTCTTTCATCTCTTTGCTGAGTTTGCCTTTATGCATGGTTTTCTTTATCTGCACTTTAGACTTGATTTCGACCGAAAACCTTTTCTGAGCAGTAGAGCCGTGCGGCTATAGGTTTAGAATTCTGTATGTAAGTATAGAGAGAGTGATGCTGATGGACTACAGCTGCATGGCTCTGTTTATAGCTACCCCACCATAACTAGAGCTACATAGATCTATATATAGCTGCTGCCTATAGTCACAGCCGTACGGCTCTGAGTGGGATTACTAGAAGACTTTTTGCTCTTCTAACTGGGCCTTATTGGCCCTTTTCAGTTTGTAGTCCATACGACCCTACATGAATCTGACTCCGAACCGGACCTTTCTAGCGGCTGCGGTCAGTTTCTGGGATCCTATGGATTATGTCTTCTACTTTTCTGGGCAAGAGCTATGCCCCATGGTTGAAGAGTTCAGTGCCATTCTCTGCATCCCTTGCCCTCGTGGAGTCAGGTTAGCTATCCCTGAGTCCGACCCGGATGGCTTACACAAGCTTTAGAGGTTGTTTACATTAGACGCAACAGGTTTAGGCCGCTTGCTTTCTGCTGAGGCTGTCCCTAGGAGTTTCAATTTGTCTGCTATTATGGACCTGTGTTCTGTCCTAAGCCCCCCTGCCCCTGGTTGGGCCCCTTTAATGAGCCTACTGTTGATGTCTCTTTATCTGTGTGAGTCCAGAGATAGGATTTGTGGTTTTCAATTAGTCTCGGTAGTGGCCCAGATGGCCAATGGTGCATCACCCACAGGGGTTATCTTAGTTGAGCCCTGATTTATCTGGACTCTATTCATTCTGGTTGTTCCATCGAGACCAACGGATGTCCCTTCTTACTCCAGGTATATTTCTGCCTCGTGTTCACTCATTCTAATTGATTCTAGACCCTCTTAATCGGCTGGCTATTATGCAGATTTGGCTACTACAGAAATTAAGCCTACTGAGCATTCCTCGACCTTATCTAAGATATGCCCCGAAGCGTTATTGGGCTCGGCATATTAAGATCACAAACTTTGCCACTTGGTCTGTAGAGGAGTGGATCGCTTAGGTAAGAGGGAGGACAAATGCATCCATCTGCTCGGTTTATCCCTAGTGGGATATTCCGTATATGACTACCGAGACTTGGGCAGGAAGTGTGCAGCTACTCGGGTTGATGAAAGTGACATTCTACTGTCCAGCACAATTATGCAGACAATATGGGCAAGTACATGAGGTGCCTTGTTCCTTATGCATAACCGAGTGTGGAGAATTCACACATCAATGGCCCAGACATGTGCAGCAGCAGTGGATGAACCCCATCCGCTCTGAAACCTTGAGATATGACTGCATAGCTTTGGTGGAGATAGATGGCTGTTATAGGGCTTGGTTAGCCGACTTAGTGACCTGCCCCACAAAACACGAGCTTGAGACACTGACTTTGAGATATCTCGCTGTAGGGTTTTTTGGATTGCATGGAGCTGTTATTGGTTGATTTTTATTTGCTTTATTGTTTTATTTTATGTCCTTATTTTTGCATAGACTGCCCTTATGGGGTTTCAATCTATCAGACTATCTTAACTTTTGCCTGAACTACTTTTTTGGGTTTTCGATCCAGCAAACTTTTTTTTGTATCCTAAATTTTGCATAGATTGCCTTTCGGTTTTCAGCCTATCTGATTTTTTTTTGTGAGATGCATGTAGATATAGAATATGCACAGCCATATATGTATATATATAATATGAATTAAATTCCAAGCAGACTTGAGACATTTGAGCGAACAGAAAAAGGCATTCATTCATTTGTTCATTAATAGTGTTTTAGCACAATGCATATCAAAGATGAAATGAGGCTAAGAACAAAATCAATAATGGTATCTATCTCGACTGAATCCACGACTGCCATCAATCGGCCTTCGCAGATTGTCTCGTCAATGGTGCTCACCTTACTGTCCTAACTTGTGCATGGATCGCCTTTTCGGTTTTTGATCCATCGAATTCTCTTTTTTTTTTTTTTACACGTAGTATCGCCTGAGCTTGTCCTGACTGATAAGGTTGACAAACTCGTTTCTGTCCATGTCCATGATCTTTATGGCACCTTTTGAAAGTACCTTTTTGACCAAATACGAGCCTTCCCAATTGGGCTTGAACTTTCCACTCACATCAGTGTTGACCTGTTTCATCTGTTTGAGTACCAAATCCCCGACTTTGAGTGGGTGTTTCTGATGACGGACTTTATTGTTATAAGCCCTGGCCATCTGCTGCTGATACATCTACAAATAATCTAAAGCCTAAAGATGCTTCTCGTCGATCAATGCCAACTGCTAGTATCTCGACTGAACCCATTCTGATTCTGGCAACTGCACTTCCATAACCACCCTCAGTGACTTAACCTCGGTTTCCACTGGTAAGAGAGCTTCCATTCCGTAGACCAGGGAGTACGGTGTTTCTCCAATAGGAGTTCTGACACTGGTTCTGTATCCCCATAAGGTAATGGCAACATGTCAGTCCAATCACTGTAGGTGATTAACATTTTTGATAGAATCCTTTTGATGTATTTATTGGTTGCTTCTACCGCACCATTGGCTTGCGGACGATATGGAGATGACTTGTGATATTCAACCCCTTTATCTTGGAATAATTATGCTGTTGCCCCTTGAAACTGTACCCCATTATCTGTCATGACATGGTGCAGGATCCCATACCGTGCAAAAATGTTCTTCTCGATGAACTTGGTCATTTTCTTAGCCATAACATATGCAAATGATTCTGCTTCCACCCATTTTGAAAAGTAGTTAACAGCCATAATTATGAAGCGGTGCCCATTTGATGCAGGCGACCTTATTTCACCGATGATGTCTATCCCCCAAGCTGCAAACGGCCATGGAGTCGATGATATTTGAAGTTCGAGTGGTGGGAGATGATTGAGATCTTCGTACACTTGGCACTCATGGCATCTTTTCACTTCTTCGATGCAATCAACTTGTAGGGTAAGCCAAAAGTAGCCTTGCCTTAACACCTTCTTGGCCAGGGCTAGCCCATTCATGTGTGGTCTATAAGTTCCTGCATGAATTAGTCTCATGACCTTCTTCGCTTCTTCTTCTGTTAAACATTTCAGGAGTAGGCCATTAGTGGCTCTCTTGAAGAACTAATTCTCGAATACTCTGAACTGTGCTGCTAACTTCCGAAGAGAGATCTTATCTGATTCGCTGGCATCTTCAGGGTATTGCCCATTCTGAATGAATTGTAGGATATGATACCAGGGACGTTCCTCCACTGTCACTACAATACTAACTGATAGGTAGCAAGGGTTCTATGCTGTCTCCAGTATTACTGGCTGTATAGGATACTTTTGGGGTTTTTCCACATTGATGAGAGCATGGGCGAGGGAATCTACCATCTAATTCTCTTCTCTCGGACATGTCTAAATTCACACTGCCCAAATGCCTTCGCCTTTTCCCAAACCAGCTCAAGATATGGCCGGAGTGACCCTTCTTTTATCTCCCAATCTCCAGTAATCTGATGAATTACTAGAGCTGAGTCTCCGATTACTAACACTTCATGTGCCCCTAATGCAATTAAGGCATTAATCCCAAAGAGGCAAGCTTCGTATTCCATCCCATTATTGGTTATTGAGAATTCAAGACATTTTGCTAGAGGGATGATTTCTCCGTCAGGTGTACCGATGATCACTCCTAAACCTGCGCCATGTTTGTTCACAGCACCATCAAAATACATCACCCATCTGCTCGGTTCTATGTCCACCACAGCCAGCTATTCATCTGGAAATTCCAAGTTCTCTACATAATCTGATTCTAGGGGTTGGTTGGCCAGAAACTGCCATGGCTCTTCCTTGATCATCTTCTTGGTTACATACTCAATGTCAAATTCTGATAACAACAGCAACCATCTTGACAATTTTCCGACCAAAGCGGGGGTATAGCATAAGTACTTCATCGGGTCAACCTTAGCCACTGCCTGTACCTTATACGATTAGAAGTAATGCCTTAATTTCTTAGTCAACCACACCATGGTAGTACAAGTCTTTTCTACTACAGTGTATCTGGCCTCGTAATCAAGCAGCTCCTTACTCAGGTAGTACATCACATGTTCACGCCCGTCTTCCTGTTCTTATACCAACATTACCCCTACTGAAGCATCTTCGTTAGCCAAGTACAAGACCAAAGGCTTATTCGGCATTGGAGGTTTTCAGGACTGGTGGGTTCATCAAATAAGCCTTGATCCTATCAAAGGCTAGCTGGCACTGATTGTTCCACCTTACCAGCTGATTCTTTCTCAGGAGTTTGAAGATGGGCTCATAGACTGTTGTTAACCTCATGATAAACCAACTGACATACTGTAGTGACCCCAGAAATGACCTTACTTCCTTCTCTATCTTTGGCGCAAGCATATCTCTGATGGCCTTGATCTTGTCTGGATCCATTTCGATTCCCTTCTGGCTTACCACATGGCCGAGGTGTTTCCCTAAAGTTACCCTAAACACACACTTCTTGGGATTCAGGTGGAGGTTATACTTTTCAACCCTAACTAGGAATCTATCCAAGATAGCAAGATGCTCTTCCCAGGTCATCGATTTAACTGGCATGTCTTCTACATAAACTTCGACTTCCTTATGGATCATATCATACAGAAGTGCAGTGACCGCCCAATGATAAGTTACCTTGATGTTCTTCAACCCAAATGGCATGACCCTATAGCAATAGACTCCCCATTCTATGATGAAGGCTGTCGTTACTTTGTCGATGATGTTCATCAGAATCTGATTGTACCCCGAGAATCCATCCATGAACGAATACATTACTGCCCTGGCGGCACTGTCAATCAAAACATCAATATGTGGTAACAGGAATTCATCCTTGGGTGATGCTTTGTTCAAATCTTTGTAGTCCACACAAACCCTGACTCAGCCATCCTTCTTTGCAACCAGCACTATGTTGGCCAACCATTCTGGATACCTCACTACTTCCAAGAACTTTGCCTTTATCTGCTTAGCTACTTCTTCTTTAACTTTCTCTACCCATTTCTGGTCTGAGCCTTCTGAGCTTCTGCTTGATAGGCTTCATTTTCAGATCTGTCAGAATCCTATGCTTTGCAATCCCTTTGTCAACCCCAGGCATGTTGTCATTGGACCAGGCAAAGGCCTTTACATGCTTTTGGAGCACCTTCATAATTTCTTTTCTCTCGTGAGGCATGAGGTCTTTCGAGACATATACCATTTTTGGATTATCATCCGTCCCTAGATTCATTTCATGCAATGATGTATCATGTATGTTGAAATCATTAAATGAATGTTTGTATGTATGTACAGTTCCATCCAGAAAAACATTGCACAAGTAAGCAAAATTAGACTTCATTGCATTAAGAGCCCTATAGGCTGAATTGTTTACATAAAAAACAGAAGAAACAGATACATTGAAATAATTGCCATCCTCCACATGTGGAGGATCTTCTCCTGTTGCAGCATCATTAATTTCTTCAAAAAGGTTTCCCAGATCACTCTCGAGGGTTTCCTCCTGGTCAATGGATAGCTCTCCTTTGGTTATCTTCATCGTTCTTGCCATCATCAGCTTGGACAGCTTCCCCATAGCCCTGCTCATCAGCTCCTCCTGAGTCCTCGCCACAGGTGCTTGCTTCTTCTCAGAGCCCATGTTAGCTTTCATCAACACAGACAGCGCCTTAGTAAGGGCTTTGATGGCTATTTCAGCTTCTCCACTTTCTGGGCTTACCTTCTTAGAGGATTCACCCTTGTTTCTGAATTCAATTCTAACCTGATCACCCGCCTCTTCTCAGCCTTTCAGAACCTCCTTCCTTTTATTCTTGGTCTCAATACGGAGCATACTTACAACCGGCTCGACCCCATACTTACTGAAGTCTACAACTTCAGAAAAGATTTCATAACTTAGGAGCTGATCTCCCTCAATTATCACTGGCTCAGGCGCTCCATTGTATACTTCTTCAGCTGCATGCACAAAAACGTCAACCAGGTTCATATGCCTCTTGCTTGGCTTATTCCTTTCTTCACGATAACCAAGCCCATGCTGACTGTACTTGCTAGCTTCAATACTGAATTTGGGGATGCCTTGCTGCCTTATGCCCAATCCCTTACTGGGTTCGAACTTGTACTTAGCAAAGTACTTGTGGATCCATTTCGGGAACCTCAGTTCTTTCTCGCTTTCGTTTGACACTGCCACCACTTAGAACCCAGTCATTGGCTACTCTACAGCATTCAAAGTAGCTACCACAGATGGTTCATCGGCTTCTACAGTCACCACTTTCCCCCTATTAGAAACTTTACTTTCTAGTGCAAAGTCGAAGGCAAGGGCATGGAACCAAGGCCTTCCGAGAAGTAAAGAAAATGTGACAAGGATGTCAATGACTATAAACATCACCTTCGACTTGATCTCTTCAACACTGACTTTAGCTTCGAATGTGTTGATCACCGACCTCTTACTGTCATCATATGCCCTAATCACTTTGCTAGATCGGCAGAGGGCTTCTGTACTAATACCTAGGTATGGTAAGATTTTAGAGGGGCAGATGTTTAGGGCTGAGCCATCATTGACCATTACACAAGGCATTACCTTATCCATGATTTCCATTTTTAAGTAGAAGGCCCGGTTGTGGTTCACACCTTACAGCGACAAGTCAGACACTCCAAAACTGATTTCTAGGGCCTGGTTGGCTTTCAAGTCAACTCCCCTTATCACGGCACATACTTTGTTAGGGGATATTATAGGATTAGCATCCATCTTCATCAGCTGTTTCACCACCGCCTCACGGTGTTTCTTGGATTCCATGAGGAGATGCTAAATACTAGCTTGGATAAGCATTCTCTTTAACTGCTTAACCATAGCATCCTCTTCCTTATTCTTCGACCCCTGAATAGTGGTGTCTGCCTCTGCAATTGGATTACTTCTTCTTGGTGGTGCTTGAGAAGTCACATTAGTAGGTTGGTAAACTCTACCGCTTCTGGTGATGTGTATAACAAGACCATCTTTTGAGACTGTCGTGCCTTTTCTCATCTCGACTGGGTAAATTGGCTTTGATTCCTCAAACCCAAAATCCCCATCATCATCCAAATCAATGTCATCTAGATCAATCGGACCCTATCCATTCTTCACTACCGATGCCTGTTCTTCAGCTTCTTCTGGCTTTTCTTTCTCCTCTTCGGCTATAACAGCTTGTACACTTGGATTGGCTTTGATTATCTAAATGAACACACTGTTAGCTGGTATCCTGGACTGAACCATGCTGACCTGACCCCTAAAGTTAGGCAAGGGATTTTTCTAAACATTAGGTTTCAAAGCGGGCTCCATAATCTTCCCTTTAGTAACTAGCTGTTGAATTGCCCTTATCAGACCAGTGCATTCATTTGTACGATGCCTTACTATCATGTGGTAGGAATAGAAGTGTCTTTATTTGACTTGGAGGGAGGAGCATAAGGCTTCAAACTTTGCAACAGATTGGCCTTTCTACCCTTGGCAAAGATGCAGCCCAAAGATTCAGCCCAGGGGCTAGTGAGCCTCTGGGGGGGTCCTTGGCACTGTTGCCATATCTACTTCTTTTACTCGATATAATACTGCAGTCTGAGCTAGCTTTAGACTAGACCCAGTCGGTGTGGTTGTGGATCTAACGGCTTTGTAGCCTTGTGTATACCCCTAGCCACCTTGATAGGTGCCTGAATCCCGTCTTTTCATCTGCTCTTCTTCTTCATACCTCTCGATACGCTTAGCAAAGTCCATAACTTCATTAAAAGAGTGAAATATCTTTAGCTTCATCTTCTCCTTATAAAGCAGCAAGTTACCGTCAACTAACTTCACAACCAGGGATTCCAGCTTCAGAGCTCCGTCCACCAGTACCTGGACATCCATCCATCTCTTGTAGTATGCGGAGAAAGATTCATTGGGCTTCTAACAGATTATTTCTAGAGTGGTCTCCACCTGAGTATTATATGCATATTGTTTTATAAATGCTTCAGACAAATCTTCACACGTAGAGCGGGTGTGAATTTGCATCTTCAAATACCACTTAGCAGCTGCACCCCTCAGAGTTATTGGGAATAGATTCAACAAATGGACTTTCCCAATTCCTAGGCTAGACATAATTCTTACATAGCTATCTAAATGACCCTCTGGCGGCCCCTCTCTAGTGTACGGAGGTAAGTATGTCATCTGGAACCCAATCGGGAGCTGCTCTCCCCCCTCTGCGAATAAAGTAGTTGGGTCTGCACACTTCGACAGGATGATAATTCCATAGTGACTGATTCTGTCTGAGCTGATTGAACTGACTTACTAGAACTTGATTTAACTTGCACTAGTCGCTTTGAAGTTCGACTCCAAACTGCACATTCAGTATAGTGTTAGCATTATGGATGGAAGTCATGACCCTAGACACGACGTACTAAATGACATGCATGGTATGATCGTGGTTTAATGATGCTTCATGAATGAGAATGATAGTGAATGTGACTTTCTTCATTTTTATCTTTTTTGTTTTAGACATTCCACGAATACCCAAAAATATGTGAAAGACAATGTAAAGAGGTCTCGCGTGAGCCAACATATGGATAGAGATTTAGCTCCTTGGTGGCAGCTAGTGGGTGTTATGAAATGGTCGCGTATGTGTCGAAACACAAATAGAGGTTCGATGTTTTATAGCTCGATGAGATGATATGAAGTAGTCACGTGGAAGCCATCCCACAGACAGGGTTCCGATGCTTTTAGGGCATCCGATATAAAGTGATGTTGCAAACAAGTCACATATAGATAAAAGCATAGACAAAGGTTCGATGTTCGTGGAACACCTTGTATGAGTTGATAATGTCATGAAATGCTCCTGTGTGCGTAATCATTCGGCACCCGTGGAGTACCTCGAATGAGTCTTTAATGTCATGAAATAATCCGATGTGGATTATGACCCACAAACAAGGCCTCCGCATCATCGTGACACCAATGAATGAATGAGCATGGTGTCATGTAATGATACAGTGTGGCTCACCACACGAGAACAGATCTAAGACCGTTGTAGTCCCCTATTGAATGACATAGTGGTGGAACAGCCAAGTGTAAACCGGTGCACGGTGGAACACGGGTAGTTTTGGAACACCCGATATGATGTGAAATGAAATGACCGTGATAGGTATTCTCAGAATATCCTTATACTAAATGTAATGAGATGATATGAATGCATATGTCATACAAAAATGCAAATGGTTGCACAAAAATGTGGTTAGGATGCATGACACACGGGATGATATCGTGTATGCTTTATGGAAATGTCACACACGAGATGTATATGGCAGGCAAATAAAATGTCATGGCTGCACGAAGACATGGTTAGCATAAATGCCATACATATGTACATGTGTTGAAAATGGTTGCATTAAGATGTGGTTAGGATGGCACACGAATGATTATGCATGTTTGATGTTTTGCGAAATGAAAACAATCACAGAACAAATGTTAGTACATGCAACAATATGCTTACCCTTCCAACCTTATTCCTCCTTCCGGTTGGTCACGCATTCTTCCTAGGTGTTAGGTCTCTTTGGCATCAACCGGGAATACCAAAGGTGAGCTCTCAATGTCCAATTTCAAATTTATGTTTTGGTAATCCTAAAGGGAAGTTATTAAGTTATTACATGTGGGCCATAGTCAAACCAAGGGTCGTATAGGTCCCCATAGTGAAAATACACTCCTCATCGTAGAACACGATGCAAGGTTCATACGGTCCTATGAGTGGTTTACCCCTTTGAGTGCTTCCAATCCAAGCGGAAGAGGTAGGTCACCTTTTTTAGTAAACTGGGGCTGATCAGTGTGTTTGAGGGGTTGAGAAGAAGAAAATGTCATGATATGCAAGTGTGATCAAATATGATTCTTATAAACTAATAAAAATGATTGCAAGCAAGGTTATATTTCAGTAGTTACCTGAGCTCCTTAAGTTTTATAAAAACTTTTTAAGAAACTTTCCTCCCCAGCAAAGTCGCCACTTTGAGCGAACGACCTGAAAAGCGGGGAGCGCGGCGAAACGAACCGGGGATTTTCTTTTGAATTGGTGTCTTGTTTTGGAAAACAGGTTTTGATTATCATGTTTTAAGAAAACCATTTGTTTTTGTTTTAGAAATTCTTTTTCTAGAACACCTTTTTATTTATGTGCAGATTTCGAGAAACTGGTTTTACATTTTAGAAAATCTTGTTTTATTACTTAAAGACCTTGAAACCTAAATTTCAAGATCAGTGACAGAGTCGCCTCCCGGATCAGCTCATCCGGGAAACTTCGGTACATCTCCCTACCGAGTGTAGACTACTATACCTAATCCAGAGATTTAGAGTTCGGGTAACTTACCTATTTAACCTCAAGCCTACATTCATCTTATAGTTCATATTACCATATTTTATTCACTTATTATCTTTCTCTACCCATTTCGTTTAATTATCAGCCAATGCTCATACAGATGACATAAATAAATTGCAGAATAATAAATCATACATCCGAATAATCAAAAGATAAGAGGCCAACTTATACCACCAAATCGAATAAAAAGGAAAATTCTTATCCTCGCATTACAAGCACCTAAGTACATGAATATCTAAAAATTACAAACACCTAAAAATACAAGAGTTAATCTATTAAGTACAAAAAGTGATAAAAAGAGAAACTAAAAGCTGCAAGATAGATGGTTAGCGCAGTTATATTATGAACATGGATAGGACTCACAACAGGACAGAATTGGAATTTTAGGGATGGGGGCATGCATTTAGGGGATAGTCGGGTCAACTCGGCCAGTCGGTCCGACTAGACCTGGAAAACAATTTTTGAAACGCCCTATAGGTTTTGTACTGGAAAACAGTTTTGGAAAACAATTTGGCTCAATTTCATGCAAATTTCTCCTTTTGGTGGGTCAGTTATCCTGGAACTCGGGGTTCCATTCATAAGGGTTTCTTAATTCCAACATATATCTAGGGTCCAAATGCGATAAACACACAAAAAATAGTTTGATTCTGAAGACAGCATCGCACGACAATGTCCGTATGGGTCATCCCTTGATTCTGTCTCCTCTTGGAGACTACAGCCATGCGATTGAAATTAGAGCCATGCGGCTCTAACCACCACAGCCATGCGGCTATGCTTCCCAGAACCTGAAACCAGTTTTCTCATTTTAAAAATCACTATTTTTCTCATTTTCGGTATTGGTATTTCCTAAGGATTTTCGTAGGGTTTGGGGGTCCACTAATGCTGGATGACGGATTCGATTCGGATCAAATGATCCCAAACTCTAGAAAATGAAATTAAAAAAAAACAAAAACCACACATCCGTGCAATTAGAAATCCGAAAACCGATATTTTGTGATGAGCAGATGTATTTGGACCGAAATAAATCATAACAGAATGCATAAAATGGAAAATGGACTGCTTTCGGTAGCTCGGGGCTTTTTCGGGTTTCAACCCAAAAGAACACAGCCGTACGGCTACAATATACAGCCATGCAGCTCTGTTCTAGAGAACTACAACTGTGAGGCTATGTTCTAAGCAAACACAGCCGTGCAGCTCTAACGGGGCAGTCAGCTTTCTGGAAATTAACAAAACAGAGAAGAAAATGTACAAAAAGGGAAAGAACATAAGTTTAAGGCCTTTTAGATCTTACCTTGTCGTTGTTCCAGCGTATTGGACAATCAGAAACGGATTGAAGAGCCAGAAAACGTCTTGAATCCGCAAACATTCTGAAATTCTGAAAATGAGTGCCAAATCAAACAAAAACAAATTCGAGATAGGTCTAGACGAATGTGGTATGGTTGAGAATATGTATTCAATATGTTTGGTGTTCTTATTTTGGTTCTCCTTTATCTGGTTCTCACTTTCTCTCTATCTCTGTTTTTCCCTTCTCTCTGTATTTTTTTCCTATCTTATTTTTTTCCAAAACTCCAGAATCCCCCCGTGATTTGATTTTTCTCTTTCGTTATACCTCCATTTCTCTCTCCATCTATTCCCATAAATTGCCCATCAAAATCCTGGCCGAAATCCTTTTTCTTGTGACTCACCATTTTTCAGCCAAGTTGTGCTGTTTTTGTAGACAACTTGGCCGCCCATCAGAGCCGTGTGGCTGTAGTGTTACAGCCATGTGGCTCTAGCTCTATAGTCGTGCGGCTGTAGTTTTGAAACTACAGCCGTACGACTATAACTAAAGCCAGGGCATATTCCTTAAAGTCCTATGCCCACTTCTAAGCCCTCCAATCATTCGAAGGATCTTCTCGGGACCTCGGATCGAGGACGGTTCGGTTTTCAGAGCAGCTAGGGCATTCCAAGCAAGGTTCCACTTATTATCAGGTCTGATTCACATTCGTCTATTTCCACAGGTAAAATAGGGCTCTCATCACAGAGGTTGGGAAAACCCATGCTCACACCATGATCTTCTCAATCGCACTCATCAAGTGGCTGGTGATATCTACTCTCAATCAAGAGATAGGTAAGTCTCATCACATCACTCATATCCCCAGTATGATCACTATCATACCCAACTATACCCATACTTGGCACCTTATTAAAGACTCGTTAGGTATACGTCAAAGTATGTGAGCTAATACCTAGGTCTGTAGCGATATCAGGTCAAAAGATCTGATACAAGTACTAATAGAGAACCACCTATGACATAGGAACCATATGATGTTCTTATAGTGGATTGATCCAGTACCATGTAACCTAACATGTACCTATGTTCTTGATTGACATTTCATGTCCAATAGTCGGTAAGACACCATACAATCAAGACACATGCTAATCTTTAGTTAAAATCATTCCCATGACTTCAACAGGTTAGGGATAGCTTCATAACTGGTGTTCTTTCCTTAATCATGGCCTTACAGTTAGTGAATTCTCGTCATTTATTAAATTGCATAAGAAATATAATAAACAAGATTATGCCTTTTATTATAACAAATCATCTGATTACATAATACAGGGACTCGAGCATACACTCACAATCTCCCACTTACACTAGTCCCTATTAGGCAGTGCCTAATCTCGATAGATCTCACATGAACCTCATGCTTCAACTATGGTAACGAATTTGTCAAGGGATCTGTTATGTTGTCCTCGGATGCAACCCTTCATATCTTCACATCCCTTTGGTCGACTGTCTCCCAAATAAGATGGAATCTTCTGATTATGTGCTTGGACTTTTGATATGACCGAGGTTCCTTGGCTTGTGTTATGGCCTTGTTGTTGACAAAAAAGAGGTCAACTGGGTCTAGGATAGAGGGAACTACTCCTAACTCAGTGATGAACTTCCTAATCCAAACAGCTTCCTTTATAGCATCCGAAGTAGCAATGTACTCAGCTTTTATAGTAGAATCAACAACAGTGTCTTGCTTTGAGCTTTTTCCAGCTCATAGCACCTTTATTCAATATAAATACATAGCCAAACTGTAATCGGTAGTCATCGAAGTTGGTCTAGAATCTAGCATTAGTGTATCCAGTAAGCTGTTCATGACTACCGTACACCAAGAAGTTGTCCTTAGTCCTTTTTAGGTATATGATCATCGAATTGTTACAACCTCTGTGATGAAAACTAAATAAATTAATCTTTGTGTTAGAATCACTGTTGAAACTGATTCATGAAACAAGGATTCAGATTCAAATGAGCTTAAAACTTGAAACCAAGAAGCATTTGAAGAATTAGGACTAGAAAGGAAGAAGACCTCTATGGCTTTGATTACAGTCATACGGCTGTAAGCATTACAGCCACATGACTGTTGTTGCAAAAGCCACACGATTGTTGATACGTCACTAGAATGCATGAAACTGAGATAGGTATGGCTTATTGGAGAGGACATCTATTTTCCACTAATCATCTGTATTATGGGTTTCTTTGGATTGAAAGGGGCTCATTAATGAAAATTAGAGATAAATAATAAGAATTAACATCTAAGGATAGAAAGGAGAGAAGAAAAAGGGAAAAAGAAATAAGAACACTAGAATTCTAAAAATCTTGAATCTTGAAAGCTCAAACTACCAATTGACCTAATTCGGTTACAAATTCATAATTCAAACCAAACCTAAGCGTTTAAAGACTTATTTGGTAGTTGTGAGCACGAGATTTTAATCCCCGGTTTCAATGATGAAGACAAACATTTATTTGACATGTTTCTACAGCCACATGAGTCAAAGACAACTCAGGGTCGAAGCTATGAATTACCGAACGCGAATGAATTAAGGTTTGTAGTCAATCAGCTATAACTATACGGCTATAGGCTATGGTCGTACGGATATTCATGTTACAACCGTATAGATATATGTCATAACCGTATAGAGTTCAATAATCCACCCCCACTTACTTTTATAATGGATCTGTTGAATCGTATTTTGATGATGACAATAATATGAAAAGTTGACAAAATCATGTTTACTTGAATGTTGTTACAAATTGTTTTGTAATTAATTATTAAGTAAAATATGATTAGAAAAATAAAGCTTATCATAGGAAGGATTTATCAAGTTTGAACATTAGGAGATCAACAAGGCCATTACATGACAAATCCATCAATTATTCAATCATTGCCTTACAAGCTAAAGAAAGCTTGAAATGCTTAAGAGCTCCAACGGCAGAAGGTGAAGGGAATGCTTCAAGAGCTTAAGTACAATTGTCATCATTCCTTCAGAGGCAGATGACCATATTATCTTCAAGGCCTGGAAACAATGACCATATTCTGATTAAGAGCTATAATGCAACAGTCATGATTATCTTTAGAAGCTATAACGGCCAGAGTACTTTCAAGAGCTGCATGCAACGGCTAAATTACCTTTAAGAGCTACATGCAACATTCATAACTCCTTCAGGACCTGCAGTGTAACAGCTATATTGCCTTCAGGAGTTGTGTCCTCTTCAAAACCTATATAAAGAGAAGAATTCAATCAGTAAAGGTTTGGAAGACTAAGCATATATTTCACACATTAAGAGCAATTTATTAAGCCTTCCTATAAAATCCTTCAAGCATTATAAGAGAGAAAAGAGCTTCATTGTTATTCATTCAAATATTATACATTTCGGGTTTTGTATTTCACACAAGGGATTTGTGTGAGGGGGTCTACTTTATTAATAGTGTGATCAACAAAGATTGTATAAGTTTGGTATTTAAGCTTTAAAAATACAGGGATAAGTTTGGTGCTTGAGCTTTGAAAAAGCATCTGTAGAAGTTTGGTATTTAAGCTTTGAAAAATACCAGTATAAGTTTGGTATTTGAGTTTTGAAAAATACTGGGATAAGTTTTGTGTTGAGCTTTGAAAAACATCGAAAGAGTTTATTACTTGAGCTCGAAAAAGTAACAGTAAAGGTTTGATACTGAGTCTGTAAAAGTATTGAGTTTGTTACTAGAACTCGTAAAAAGTAACATAGGCTTGTTTCCTGCCCGTCAAGGAAACGTTAGTGAAAAATCTCAAGCGGTTGGCTTGGGGACTGGATGTAGACCAGTTGGGTCGAACCAGGATAAATTTTAGTGTCTTCATTTCTCTATCTCTACTCTCTTTATATTCACTGCTATTTAAAATCTTGCAATTTAAACTAATAGCATTTTTATTTGAAGATATTTTTATTTTTGGTCAAGCAAATTTATATTCATAAGTTTTACTTGTTTATTAATTCTGCATTTTTGTAAAACTTGTGTTTAGCAAAAGAAATTTGATTTTCTTAAAAAAGAATTTTTCAAATCATTTACGAAATTTTTTATCCGGTATACATTACTATTCACCCCCCTTTAGTACTGTAGCTAGCCTATTTGGGACCGTCAGGATCTAAATCTCTGACTGAGATTTCATAGAAATAGAAAATGATAAGGAGAGAGAGGGGGAGGGTCATTTATGAGGCTAGAATCTAGAACTAGGCTTTTGGGAGAGGTAGGGAGAAAAAAGAAAGATAAGAAAAGAGAAAAGGAACTTTCAAGTTTTTCCTCCTTATTTTCTTACTTGATTCTCTGTTATTAGGCTAAAATTTGTTAGAAATCATAGGTGAATACATCACTAAGATTAATAATAGGTTTAAGGACTAAAACGAATCACAAACCTGTAACTTTTAGAGATTTTTGGGGATGTTTGAAATTATAGAACCCTAACCAAACTTCAACAATTTGAAGTTCCTTGAAGTGTTCTTTGACCCGTAAAGTGGTGGATTCACTCGTCAAAGGTATATTTCTAAGAAACCAATGATTTTCTTGTTTGTTTTCATCATTTGAGTATCATTTCTACACTTGTTCGAGTTACTCTGTTTCTATACATTTCTGCTTTCTGCCTAGAAATAACATCCAAACGGTTACTAGCAAAGCTGCACGATTGTCGTTATAACCATACAGATGTTATCTGTCATCTGTGCAGTTGTTAATCCCAAGAAATCCCTAAAATAAATCGCCATAATTTTAAATAGATTTTGTGCCCTGAAATGATAGCCGCACAGACGTAGTTATATCCGTACGGATGTAGTTTCTCATCTGTGTGGCTATTATTTCTCAACAAGGCAACATATAGAATGTTTTTAAGACTCTTTCATGGCACACTGAACTTCAGATTGAACTTCAGGGATAATGTTAGACTAGGTCGGTATTAAAGACCTGATCGCTTGGAAATTAAATCGACTTCAAACATGCTTCAAAACCATTTTATATCCTCCATCCTTGTTGTGAGTGGATGACCTTTTTGAGAGCAGAATGTGGCAAAGCGAACAGGGGAAAAGAACTTGGTTTATTTGTTGTTGTTTGAATTGAAAACGAGTTTGTATCTTGCTTAGAAAAACCGTTGATTTTTTTGGAAATCCTTTTGTGGAAAACCTTTCATTCGAGTGTGAGTTTTGGGAAAACTGGTTTTTACATTTTAGAAAATCCTGTTTTATTACTTAAAGATCTCAAAACCTAAATTTCGGGATTAATGACAGAGTCGCCACCAGGATTAGCTCATCGGGGAAATTCCAGTACAACTCCCTACTGAGCATAGACTGGCATACCTAATCCAGAGATTTAGGGTTTGGGCAACTTACCTATTCAACCTTAAGCTTGCTTTCATTTATAAGTTCATATGACAATATTATACTCACTTATTCTCAACCCATTTTTATCTTTTATTGTTAGCCCATGCTCATTTAGATGACATAGATAAATAGCGTGAAATAAAGTGCAAAAAGTAAACCATACATCCAAACCAAACAAAAAGATAGAGGCCACTTATTACAACCTAAAAAAAGATAAAAACTCTCATCCTCACCTTACAACCGCATAGATACATGAATATCTAAAAAAAGTACAATCACTTAGAATACACGATTTGATCTATTAAATACATCCAAAATAAAATAAAAAGAAATAAAAGTTGCAAAATAGACTGGTTAGCACAATTATATCACAGACACAAGTAGGATCATAACAGGACAGAATGGGGAATCTCAAGAAACAGGGCATGCATTTAAAGGATAACCGAGAAGTCTTGATTAGACCTGGAAAACCATTTTAGAAACGCCTTGTAGGTTTTGTGCTTGAAAACAATTTTAGAAAATCATTTAGCTCGATTACATGCAATTTACTTCTTTTTAGTGGGTTGGCTATCTCGAAACTCGGGGCTTCGTTCGTGGGGGTTTCCTTAGTGTTTTCCCTTTGTTTCTTATGTCTTGCGATTGGGAGCACGGTGAGAAAAAGAAAAAGAAATATACCTGACATCCTGGTTTTTCATGGAAATCAGGCGTAACATCTACCTGGGGACATGCCTCAGCCTTTCGTGGAGCAATGATTCTGAAGTTGGCTCTAGGAGCTTTGGTTTAAAGTTGGCTCTTGGTGGAGCAATAATTGCGAAGTTGGCTTTCAGTGGAGTAACAATTGTGAAGTTGGCTCTCGGTGGAGCAATAATTTTGAAGCTGGTTCTTAGCGGAGCAATAATTATGAAGTTGGCTCTTGGGGAGTAATAATTGTGAAGTTGGCTCTCGGGGGGTAATAATTGTGAAGTTGGCTTTCAGTGGAGCAATAATTTTGAAGTTGGCTCTCAGCGGAGCAATAATTTTGAAGTTGGCTCTCGGCGGAGCAATAATTTTGAAGTTGGCTCTCGGTGGAGTAGTTAATTTAAAGTCGGTTCTTGGTGGAGCAATAATTCTGAAGTCAGCTCTCGGTGGAGCAATAATTTGAAGTCCACTTTTGGTGGAGCAATAATTTTGAACTTGGTTCTTGGTGGAGCAATAATTTTGAAGTCGGCTCTCGGTGGAGCAATAATTTAAAGTCGGCTCTCGGTGGAGCAATAATTTTGAAGTCGGCTCTTAGTGGAGCAAATAATTTTGAAGTCGGCTCTCGGTGGAGCAATAATTTGAAGTCGGCTCTCGGTGGAGCAATAATTCTGAAGTCGGCTCTTGGTGGAGCAAATAATTTTGAAGTCGGCTCTCGGTGGAGCAATAATTTGAAGTCGGCTCTTCGTGGAGCAATAATTCTGAAGTCGGCTCTCGGTGGAGCAATAATTCCGAAGTCGGCTCTCGATGGAGCAATAATTCTAAAGTTGGCTCTCGGTGGAGCAATAATTTGAAGTCGGCTCTCGGTGGAGCAATAATTTTGAAGTTAGTTCTCAGTGGAGCAATAATTTTAAACTCGGCTCTGGACGAAGCAATAATTTTGAAGTCGGCTCTCGGTGGAGCAACAATTTGAAGTTGGCTCTCGGTGGAGCAATAATTTTGAAGTTGTGTCAAGAGTGCGTAGTCATTCCTTGATCAATAATTTTGGAAACAAAAACTTTTGCCCCTTCGATCAAGAATAAATATGGCTCGATTGTTTTGATTTTGGATATCTGTAAAAAAGCAAGAAATACCCTTCCCAAGATCATATCGGTATAAGCGGAAATTCTAAAAATTGAGAAAGTTCTCTTACCTGAGATTTAGAGGATGCCCTAGTGTCAGGCTGCTTCCTTTCAGAGCGCCCATGATTCGGGACAACCCGATGATGACGGTAAGTACCTGTACTTAAGTTAGCATTGATGCATATATGCATATGTGTGTGTATGCTTTGCGTGTATGCATGTATGTGAAATGATGTTTCTACTGTTGGTCTTAGCGTAGTTCGCCTTCGGTGTTCAGCCTCGCGATTCGGTCTAGTTACGGATCTAGAGTTCATGAACTAGGCTTTCCAGACGCGTATGGACCCACTGGAGGAGGTGGATGGTCAGTACAGTCCTAGATTTTTTTCTTTTTTTTATCTTTGACAATCTAGCCCGTATATGGCTCATTTTGCTACTTTGCTTGTATTGCCCGTGCGTGGGCCCATTTCTGCACATTTTGTTTTGGTACATTAGCCGTGAGCACGAGGTGCTGACCTTGAAATGCCTCAGGTTGTAGGGAGTTAGGATTACTTGAACATGCTATTGTGTGAATTGTTTTTGTTTCGTGTCCTTATTTTTGCATAGACTGCCCTTTTCGGTTTTCGGCCTATCGAACTGTCTTAACTTTTGCCTGAATCGCTCTTTTTAGTTTTCGACTCAACAAAATTTTATTTATGCCCTAACTTTTGCACGGGGTATTTCATTTTTTTTTGTCTCTTTTTTTTTGAAGTGAGATGCATGCAAACAGGAAATGTGTACGGCCATATATGTATAATAAGAACTCAATTTCAAGCAGAATTGGGACATTTAAATGAACAGAGCAAAACATTCATTCATTCATTCATTAATAATGTTTTAGCATAATGTACATCAAAGATGAAATGAAGCTAAGGATAGAATCAGTAATGGTATCCATCTCGACCAAATCCACAACTGCCACCAATCGCTTGAGCTGGTCTTGATTAATGGGGATGACGAATTTGTTTCCATCCATATCCATGATCTTCACAGCACCCTTTGAAAGTACCTTTTTGACCACATATGGACCTTCCCAGTTAGGCTTGAATTTCCCCCGCACATCCGTATTGGTCTGTTTCATCTGTTTAAGTACCAAATCCCTGGCTTTGATTGGGTGTTTACAATGATGGACTTTGCTGTTACAAGCCTAGCCATTTGCTGCTAATACATCTATAAATGATCTAAAGCCCGAAGAAGTTTCTCATCGATCAATGCCAACTACTTATATCTCGATTGAACCCATTCAGACTCTGGCAACTGCACTTCCATGATTATCCTTAATGACCTAATCTCGGTTTCCACTGGTAAGACAGCTTTCATCCCGTAGACCAATGAGTACGGTGTCTCTCTGATAGGAGTTCTGACACTTGTTTTGTATCCCCATAAGGCAAATGGTAACATGTCAGCCCAATCTTTGTAGATGACTACCATTTTTGACAAGATCTTCTTGATAGACTTGTTGGCCACTCCTACCGCTCCATTGGGGTACGGGCCATACGGAGATGATCTATGATGTTTAACCCCTTTTTCCTGGAACAATTGTGTTGTTATCCCTTGAAATTGTACTCCATTATTAGTCACAACATGATACGAGATTCCATACCATGCAAAGATGTTCTTCTTGATGAACTTGGTCATTTTCTTAGCTGTAACATTCGTGAATGATTCCGCTTCCATCCATTTCGAGAAGTCATCAACAGCCACGACTATGTTTCGGTTCCCATTTGATGCAGGCAGCCTTATTTCTCCTATGATGTCTATCCCCTAAGCAGCAAATGGCCATGGAGTCGATGATATTTGAAGTTCGAGTAGAGGGAGAT
The DNA here is from genome assembly GCA_039660915.1 of Euphorbia tirucalli. Lineage (NCBI taxonomy): Eukaryota > Viridiplantae > Streptophyta > Magnoliopsida > Malpighiales > Euphorbiaceae > Euphorbia > Euphorbia tirucalli. Next base: position 52,152,801 of record CM077639.1, on the reverse strand, counting down.
GATTGAGATCTTCGTACACTTGGCATTCATGGCATCTTTTTACTTCTTTGATATAGTCGGCTTGTAGGGTAAGCTAAAAGTAGCCTTGCCTCAATACTTTCTTGGCCAAGGCTAACCCGTTCATGTGCGGCCCGTAGGTTCCCGCATGGACCTGTCTCATGGCCTTCTTTGCTTCTTCTTTTGTCAAACATTTTAGGAGTAGGCTGTTGGTGTTGGTGTGCCCTAGTTCTTAGGGTAGTGGATTCTTGTATTTTGTATTATACATTAAGACTCATTATATGAATACATTATTTGTGTCACATTAATGAAGGCAATTAATCTATTTCATTTATATCTTGTGCTATAATATGAGTAGACTATCCACTGATTTATAATCATAAAACCTATCCCAGGTCTGTTCTAATCGTGGGAACAAATAGAACCACAGACTTATATATTCGATGACTGTATGACAGTTCTTAACTAGCCATAGTACTTGTATAGTCAGTCATGAATATAGGTACATGTCATTGACATGGGATTGGATCGATCCACATAAGAAAGCCACATGGTTGTCGCGTCATAGGTCTTTCTTGAGTAGGTCTCTTTTGTCCTCAGACCAGATTTCATTATAGTATCAATATGGAACCCGGTTCACTTCGACATATGCTTAACAGGTCTGTAAAAGGATGCTAAATACGAGTATGATTGGGTGGACCGGTGAACATGTTGATATTGGTGTGCCCTAGTTCTTAGGGCATTGGATTCTTGTATTTTGTATTATACATTAAGGCTCATTGTATGATTACATTATTTGTGTCACATTAATAAAGGCAATTAATCTATTTCGTTTATATCTTGTGCTATAATATGAGTAGAGTATCCATTGATTGATAATCATAAAACCTATCCCAAGTCTATTCTAATCGTGGGAACGAATAGAACCACAGACTTGTATATTTGATGACTATATGGCAGATCTTAACTAGCCATAGTACTTGTATAGTTAGTCATGAATACAGGTACATGTCATTAACATAGGACTGGATCAATCTGCACAAGAAAGCCACATGGTTGTCGCATCATAGGTCTTTCTTGAGTAGGTCTCTTTTGTCCTTAGACCAGATTCCATTATAGTATCAATATGGAATCTGGTTCACTTTGACATATGCCTAACAGGTCTGTAAAAGGATGCTAAATACGGGTATGATTGGGTGGACCGATGAACATATTGATGATGAAGTGATGGAATTGCCACTTGGGTAACACCAAGATGATATCACTGGCCACTTGATGAGTGGGACTGATAAGTGTATGGCCATACCCAAGTAAGTCGGTTGCTTATTTGATTAATCAGTCAACTTAAGATAAAGAAATATAATAAACAGTAGAAGAGGATGACAGACACCATGCCTCTTTTTTATTCATATCAATGTCGTTTGGCAAATGACACTGTGAGATTACTATTGGGTTAGTGTCTTCAACAGACTGGTGCATCTCTGTCTTAATTGGGGGCTATAATGGTTTGCTAGAATCCACTTATAGTTTGTGGGCCTTGGGCCTACTGCCAACATAAAGATAGACCCATAGGATCATGAACATAGATCAACTAAGCCGGAACTTATAGAAATTGTGCATGTAATGTACATTGGAAGGAATGCGTTAATTAATTAATTGACATTTGGTGTCAAGGTAATTAATTAACATTGGATTGATTTAATTTAATTAATAAGTTTACATAATGTAATTAATTAATTTATCAATTAATTGAATTACATAAAGTAAACAATTAATTAAATAATTTTCCTAAGTAGGAGAATTAATTACATGTATTGTATTTACTTAAGTGTGATTTAATTTTATTTAGGGGTAATTAAATTTAGCCAAATGGAATTAAATTACATAGTATATACTTTTTAATTAAAGTTTATTTATATAATTATAATCCTAGTGGGCTTTGGTTTAATTAACCAAATTAAAACCCAATTAGACAAGGTGTCTATATAAGGACACACTTAAGGAAGAAAACCTAACCCTAACCTAAAATTAATTACTGGAAATTTCAGCCCTATTGCAGCCCCAAAAACAGCAAAAAATTACAGCAATTAATTCTCCATTCCTTCCACTTCTTCGGCTAGCGCCGGTTCCCGCTCGATAGTTGGTCGTGCACTGGACTTTGGAGATCGCAGTTTCAAGAAATGATTCTGCAGCAGTTTGTGGAAGAGATGAATTCAGTGAGTTAATCTCTTTTGATTCAAATTGGTTTTTATTCTAATCAATGGTAATCGGACACGATGGGGGTATTCTAGAAAATTTTAACCGGTGTATTTTCCGTTGCACCATGTATTTTTCCAATGATGAATTCTAACATATGGGTTTGGACTTGTCATGGTGCTTCATTGTTTTTTTGGTGTCGGGTCTGGGTGAGGTCCGGTTTTTGCTGTGGGATAGTTATTGGTGTGTGAGTCGTAGTGTTTAGCAATTGGGTTTTTCATGATAAAGTGGGTCGGTGCTCATTCTTAAATGAATTTTGGCTTTTTGTGCATGGGCTATGTAGTTTGAAAATTGGATTTAGCCGTGGACATGTGCCCTTAACTTGGTTCCCTAGAAGTTGCATATGTCATTTTTGAACTGAGGTTTCGGAATGGTGTTCTCTTCCTTTGCTGGTTGTCAATGATGACAGCTGAGGTATCGCTTGAGAAAATTATGGGTATTGGCTCCGTGATTGGTAAGTGACACACAAGGGTGCCATTATGTCATTTAAATTATACACAAGCTTTCCTTTCAAGGGAGAATATAATCAAAGCTAAAGTCACTTTTAGGTTCCCCGTTACACTTATATTAATTTCATGCATTTTAATGTTATGTTCGTTGGACATGTCTTTCAAAGTGACCAAAAACATGCATAATGTTATGTACCTGTAAATGTCACATAAGTAAGGATGAAACGAAGTACTGATTTCTTATTACATTATTCAAGCAGGCAAAAACCTTTTACACAAAAAGCTTTCAAAATGTCATGTTGTCGCTTCACTTCATCCATGGCAGACTCAGCAGTTCTTCTTCTTCCCTTTCATGACCAGCATGCCGAGCAACTCCTTTAAACTTGGCATTTTCTCTGATTACCCTGAATGGACTATAGGGTTAACTTGCAGGATCTATGCAAACATAAAATTATCGAGCAACCCCGATTATACCATATTCACCCATTTTTCAAATTGTGGCTGTGAGATAGTCTGAGTGTCAGGCTTTGGAGGTTCCTATAGCTTACCCTCATCTATCAACTTCTAAATGTCATCCCTCAATTTGAGGTTATTATTGGTTTGGTGACCAGCCGCTATATGATAAGTATAGAAGTTGTCTTTATCGGCCTCTGATGGTGGATTATATAGGATAAGGGACTTCAGTTATCCATCATTCCTGCACTTAGCAAATATCTTAGCCAATGATAATGCCCACAGCCAAATCCCTGCCGCTCTCTACAGGCTGCCCTTGTAATACTACTGCCACTTCCACTGATCTATGACTTGACTGAACTTGCTGACTTTTCTAAGCTGGACCACTACTACACCCATTGCTGTAACCCTAACTACTCGATCTGTATCCTGGCCCTGAACCAGAGCTAACTCTGGCTCGATACTCAGATGCATTACTACCTGTGTCACGCTCGATTTTGGATGCCATTTTGTACACATCATGTAAGGTTGCAAACTCCAGATACTTCATTTTGTACACATCTAAAGTACCCTCTATCATCTTCAAAATCACGTCATCTTCGTTTGACTTGTTTTTTAGCTGGACCATCTTCTCTATCCATCAGTTATAATAATCTGCATGTAAAAGTTGTAATACTTTATGAAGTGTGAGCAGACGATCCTTAAAAAGGTGGGGGCCACAAGACCGAAATGGGGGTTTTGAATATTTTAGAAAACTTATGTTTTCAGGTTTTGGAAAATAACAAGGCAAACAAAGGAATGTACGAAACCAATTCCTTGTGCCTTAAAGGTTGACAGGAGTCGCCACTTGACTCAGCTTTTACCAGGAAATTATGGTATAGTCAAGCCTAACATGGATTCCTATACCTTTGAGATAGAGATTCTGGTCCGGACAAATCACTTATTTATGCTTTATTGTGAAATAGCTTTAACGATACCAAATTTGCACTTTTTGTTATTTTAATTCCCTATTCAATATTCAACCTTATATTTTTGCTATATGCTCATACAGAAGCCGTAAATAAATTCGGGAAATAAAATTATTACAACCCAATCAAATAAACTACCCTAGGGGATACATTTGATAAAAATGGGATAGGGATACAATCACCTAGTTTACATGAAATATTCTAAAAATAAAAAGCTAACATTCTTTTAACCTAACATACATCTACTATTGGGATTCATCATCGGAAAAATAACGTGGCGCAATGGAAAATACACCGTTTAAAATTTCCTAGAATCCACCTATCGTGTCCAATTACCATTGATTGAAATAAAAACAATTTGAATCAAGAGATTGAACTCACCAGATTATGTCTCTTCTAGAGACCGCTACAAGACCAACTATTGAGCGGGAACCGGTGCTAGCCGAAGACACGAAGGAATGGATGATTAATGCTGGGATTTTCGGCTGTTTTAGGGCTGCTCTTGGTGGCTGAAATTTCCAGCAATTAATTAGGGTTGAATTAGGGTTTTATTCCTTAAGTGTGCCCTTATATAGACACCTTGTCTAATTGGGTTTTAATTAGGTTAATTAAACCTAAGTCCGCTAGGATTATAATTACATAAATAAACTTTAATTAAAAAGTATATACTATGTAATTTAATTCCATTTGGCTAAATTTAATTACCCCTAAATAAAATTAAATCACACTTAAGTAAATACAATACATGTATTTAATTTTCCTACTTAGGAAAATTATTTAATTAATTGTTTACTTTATGTAATTCAATTAATTGATAAATTAATTAAATTATATTATGTAAACTTATTAATTAAATTAAATTCAACCCAATGTTAATTAATTACCTTGACACCGAATGTCAATTAATTAATTAACATATTCCATCCAATGTACATTACATGTACAATTTCTATAAGTTTCGGCTCAGTTGATCTATGTGCACGATGCTATGGGTCTGTCTTTATGTTGGCAGTAGGCCCAAGGCCCACAAACTGTAAGTGGGTTCTAGCAAACCATTATAGCCCCCAATTAAGACAGAGATGCAGCAGTCTTTTGAAGACACTCACCCGGTAGGAATCTCATAGTGTCCTTTGCCTAACGATATCGATATGAATAAATAAGAGGCATGGTGTCCGTCATCCTCTTCTATTGTTTATTATATTTCTTGATCTTGAGTTCACTGATTAATCAAATAAGCATCGACTTACTTGGGTATGGCCATACACTTATCAGTCCCACTCATCAAGTGGCCAATGATATCATCTCGGTGTTACCCAAGTGACAATTCCATCACTTCATCATCAATATCAACATGTTCACTGGTCCACCCATTCATACCCGTATTTAGCATCCTTTTACAGACCTGTTAGGCATATGTCAAAGTGAACCGGATTCCATATTGATATTATAATGAAATCTGGTCTGAGGACAAGAGAGACCTACTCAAGAAAGACCTACGACACGACAACCATGTGGCCTTCTTGTGTAGATCGATCCAGTCCCATGTCAACGACATGTACCTATATTCATGACTGACTATACAAGTACTATGGCTAGTTAAGAACTGCCATATAGTCATCAAATTTACAAGTCTGTGGTTCTATTCTTTCCCATGATTAGAACAGACTTGGGATAGGTTTTATGATTATCAATCAATGGATACTCTACTCATATTATAGCATAAGATATAAATGAAATAGATTAATTGCCATTATTAATGTGACACAAATAATGTATTCATATAATGAGTCTTAATGTATAATACAAAATACAAGAATCCAATGCCCTAAGAACTAGGGCACACCAACAATCTCCCACTTGCACTAGTTCCAAGTGGGCATTGCCCTAATTCCTATAGATTTGGTATGACCGTCGTGCTTTGTCTGTGCAGCACTTTGGTCAATGGATCGACGACATTATTCTTAGTGTCAACCCTCTGCAATTATATGTCACATCTGTTCACGATCTCCCGAATGAGGTGAAACTTTCTAAGCACATGTTTGGATCTCTTGTGTGACCGGGGCTCCTTAGCTTGTGCGATGACCCCGTTGTTGTCACAAAAAAAATAAACTGGGTTTAGGATAGTGGGTACTACTCCCAACTCGGTTATGAAATCTTGGTCCAAACGGCTTCCTTTGTAGCTATGTACTTAGCTTCCGTTGTAGAGTCAACAATGGTGGCCTGCTTTGAGGACCTCCAACTAATGGCACCGCCATTCAGGAGAAAAACATAACTAGACTGTGACTGGTTCTCATCCTCATCGGTCTCAAAGCTTGCATTAGTGTAACCTGACATTACCTGCTCATCTTGACCTCCATACACTAAGAAAGCATCCTTAGTCCGATTAAGGTACTTCAGGATTGCCTTAACAGCCTTCCAGTGTTCCTCCCCGGGGTCCGACTAGTACCGGCTTGTCATACTTAGTGCAAACACGACATCAGGCCTCGTACATAACATGGAGTACATGATAGATCCAATAGCAGATGCATAAGGGATCTTTTCCATGTTCTTTCGGTCCTTCTTTGTTTTAGGACCATTTTTCTTACTCAGCTTCAACCCATGGCGCATAGGCAAGAATCCTTTCTTTGCCTTTTCTATGCTGAATCTTTTCAGAACCTTGTCAATGTATGTGGCCTGACTTAGGCCTAGAAGCCGATTGGATCTATCTCTGTAAATCCTGATCCCTAAAATCGTCTCAGCTTCGCCTAAGTCCTTTATTGCGAAGCACTTACTCAACCACTGCTTAACCCTTTGCAGTGTTGGTATGTCGCCTCCAATGATAAGGATGTCATCAACATACAGCACTAGGAAGGTGGAAATGCTCCCACTAACCATCTTATACACATAGGGCTCATCAGAATTCTATGTGAAGCCATATTCTGTAATGGCCTCATTGAATCTCTGATTCCATGACCTTGATGCTTGCTTCAATCCATAAATAGATCTTTGAAGCTTGCATACCCAGTTTGGATACTTTGGATTGATAAAACACTCAGGTTGTGCCATGTACACATCCTTGAGTAGCTTTCCATTAAGGAAAGTGGTCTTAACATCCATCTGCCATATCTCATAATCATACCATGCAGCTATGGCTAGTATTATCCTAATGGATTTGAGCATAGCAACTAGTGAACAGGTTTCATCATAGTCAATTCCTTGAACTTGCCTCAATCACCAATCGCCCCTTGAAGGTGTTGTCGGCCTTTAACTTGAAATACCACTTGCAACCTATCACCTTAGCACCCGGAGGTGGATCCACCAAGTTCCATACTTGGTTATCTTGCATAGATTGCATCTCAGCCTCCATGTTTGCGCCATTGATCTGAGTGTGGGCTTTCAATAGCCTCCTAATAGGTCTTGGGCTCCTCTTGGTCAATGACCATAAGGTCCCCATCATCAATCACGAGATAGTTGTACCTCTCTGGCTGATGATGTGTCCTACCAGACCTTCTAAGGTCCTGTGTAACCAGTTCTGGTTCCTCAATTTCTTGAGTAGTTAGATTGGTTCCCGAAGCATCCTCAGTAGTAGCTGCAGGAGTTTGTAAGTCTTGAACTTCTAAAAGTTCAACATTACTCCCACTGTCTCTCTTGGAAAGGAATTCCTTCTCCGAGAAGACTGCATTTCTGGCTATGAAAACTTTGTTTTCGGCCGGATTATAGAAGTAATAACCCTTAGTTTCCTTAGGGTAACCCATAAACTGGCACTTGACAGATTTGGACTTGATTTTGCCACTTGTCAATTTCTTAACATATGCATCATAGCCCCAAATCTTCAAGAAGGAAACATTGGACTTTCAGCCCTTCCATAGTTCATATGGTGTTCCCTCAACTGCCTTGCTTGGTGTATGATTAATAATGTAAGCAGCTGTCTCTAAAGCATATCCCCAAAAGAAGACAGGGAGTGTAGCATGACTCATCATCGAGCGGACCATGTCAAGCAAGGTCCTATTTCTCCTTTCTGACACTCCATTCCACTGGGGTGTACCAGGAGGAGTGAGTTGGGATACAATCCCACACACTCTCAAAAACGAGTCCAACTCTTGGCTCAAATATTCACCCCCTCGGTCAGACCGAAGTGTTTTTGTTTTCTTGCCAAGTTAGTTTTCTACTTCATTCTTAAAGTCTTTGAACCTTTGGAGAGTCTCAGACTTATGCTTTATCAGATACACGTAACCGTATCTGCTGAAGTCATCCGTGAAGGTGACGAAGTACAGAAAACCAGATTTAGCACTAGTGCTCATTGGGCCATATACATCGGAATGTATTAGCTCTAATAGCTCTGAGGCCCTTTCAGCAATCTTGCTAAAAGGTGCCTTTGTCATCTTGCCTCTTAAACAAGGTTCACATGTGTCATAAGACTGGATGTCAAATGACCGTAGCACTCCACTAGAGTGAAGCCTAGCTATGCGCTTCTCATTTATATGGCAAAGTCGACAATGCCAGATGTAAGTAGGATTAATTTCATTTTGTTTAATCCTTTTAGTATTGATGTTATAGATTGAACTTTCACATTTTAGATCAAGGATATATAAGCCATTTTCAAGAAATGCTGTTCCATAAATAATATTGCCACATTGCATAGAAATTCTACCATGTCCAATATTAAATACGAAACCAGAAATATCCAACAAAGAAACGAAAATAATATTCCTGTGCATCGCAGGTACAAAATAACAGTTTCTTAGTTCCAAAACAAGTCCACTAGGCATCTCCAAGAAATAATCTCAGATCTCCATGGCCTGAACCCGAGCAACATGTCTGACTCTAAGATCTACTTCTCCAGATCCTAATAATCTCCTATTTCTTAGACCCTGCACATTTGAACAAATGTGAGATCCATATCCAGTGTCCAAGACCCAAGATGTAGAAATAGCCAGATTAATCTCAACAACATAAATACCTGAAGCAGTAGTTTTGCCCTTCAGTTGCTCCCTTAGCTTTGGACATGAGCTCTTCCAGTGCCCCTTCTCATGACACTTATGGCAAACATCATCAAGAGAAGCAACCCTTGCTTTAGGTTGGGCCACCACCATTTTGCCTTTAGCCTTGGCCTTTTGGGCCTTAGCCTTGGCCTTAGATTTGGCCTGTTCCTTAGCAATGGACGTATTGCCCTTGTTCACCAGCAATACTTCAGGAGTCTTCTTAAGAGACTGCTTAGCAAGCTTAAGCATGCCATGCAGCTCAACAACCGATTTATCCAACCCTTGCATATGGTAATTCATGATAAACTAGTTGTAAGACTCAGGAAGTGACCCGAGAATAATGTCTGCTGCCAAGTCCTGTAGAACTGGCGAGCCAAGGCGAGCAAGTGTATCAATATACCCCTTCAACTTTAGCATATGAGTGCTAACAGAAGTCCCAGCTGGCATCACAGTCGTGCAAAGTGCCTTAGTTGTCAGGTAACGTTCCTAACGAGCCTGATCTTGGAACATCTTTTTAAGCTGATCCATCATCTCATAAGCATGCTCATCCATGAACTACTTCTGAAGATCAGAAGCCATGGTACCCAGCATGAGGCATGAGACATCTCGGTCATCCCTCACGTGTCGGTCATTCTGCTCCACCATCGCCGTGGTGACGCCTCGACCTGCGGGAGGGCCAGTTGGTAAAGAAGCATTCAGGACATACTCCTTAGACTCTTGTCTAAGAACTATTTGTAAGTTCCTAGCCTAGTCCAGGAAGTTAGTCCTCGAAAGCTTCTCCTTCTCCAAGAGTGACCTAAGTGAGAGTGAGTTGTTGTTTGTTGCAGCCATTTAAATTGCTTAAGTGAAATGGGATTATCTACATGGAAGAAATCATTGCTTGAGTTAGAAATAAAGGAATTTTAAGCCAATTCAAATTAATAATCCGATTTTAATTTGTTTGTTGGTGATGTTAATTGGCTGACTTGACTAAGATTCATAACTTATCAATGACTGGCCGAACTAGGGCTCGCTAACCAACCATTGATTCGTTTGGTATGACAACCTATCCAATCCTTCCACGAAGGACTCTTGGTTTGATGGGCTTATTAACACTTTACCCATCTGTGCTTAGGGCCCGCTCTGAGCTAATGCTACCCATGTTGAGTCAAACCACTATTCACATGTTAACCCTACCAAGTATCCTAACCTTTGATGGCCCACCGAATACTACAATGTACCCAGCTAGGGCATGGCGCACATTGCAGTGTCAATGGGAGGAAGAGGTGTGAATGTGAGAAGCACTTTTAAACGACTCAATATTTTAATTTTTGGATTATAATTAAGTGATGTGGCTTAGCATGCATAAACGCGGGTAATAATTTGGTGATCCATACATCCATGTTATATGACAAATGCAATAGCATACTTAATTTAAAATAAATAAGATCCTATGGGCCTTTAATTACAACCTAATGAAAAACTAGGTATCCTATCTAATTCTTCATGGGCCGGACTGCAATCCTTCTTGGGCTCCCACCATAGGCTTGCTCCATCTGGGCCTTCCTCCATACTTGATGTAATTACAACAATTTTTTAAAATAAAATCTATTCTAAAATTACATCAAAATAAAAAAATGGCACACAGGCCATATTTCCCAAAATTAAATTACAACCGATAATAATTTAGGGCCCATAGAACTTAACATCACATTTCAAAGAAAGTACCTGTCGTGCACATACATACCAATATGATGCATGATCATGGCATTCCAAATTATAAATATAAATGTTAAGCCGAGTTACTTAGGGTGAAATCGCCAATTTTAACAAATGTGACTAAGGCCCATAAAGGCCCAATGGATAACATCCATAAATGCAAAATTAACAATTTTGCATTTACTTGAATTTGGGTTGTCACAAATTTAAAATTTAGCTCTCCCAATTTTAACCGGTGTCACGGTTTATTGGGCCTATTTCACAAAGTCCATATTCAATTTAATATGCAAACAATTAAATTAAATATGCATGCCAACAAAATAAACAATTTAAATACAAATTAATTTAAAAAAAAAATTTAATTTAATTTGCATTAGGGCCCGGAATAAAAAATACCCGCAAAATCTAGAATCTCGCGCGCGGCGCTGCTGTCTGGAGACAGCAGCACTACCGCGAGGTAGCCTGCTGTCTGGAGACAGCAGCACTACCGCGAGGCAGCCTGCTGCCAGCAGCAGCCCACAAGGGGCTGCTACGTGGCTGCAGCCATGGCCACAAATTGGAATCGCTTTTGCGATTCCAATTTTGGCCAACTGCTAATTTCCTTTTTTTTTTTAATCATAAAAAATCCCAGCCAAAAAAATAAGAATAAATAATCAATAAAAAAAGGATTAAAAACCAATTGGGGAAAAAAAAATCAAAAACCCCAATCCAAAATTCTAGGGTTCAACAAAACCAATGGAACAAAAACCCTAAAATCACAAACTTGAAACTCATTCTTTCTTCAAGAACGCTTTCAAGAACCAATTCTAATCAATCTAATGGACAAAACCTAGGCTCCGATACTACTGTTGGGATTCGTCATCGGAAAAATAACGTGGCGCGCGGAAAATAAACCGTTTAAAATTTCCTAGAATCCACCTATCGTGACCAATTACCATTGATTGAAATAAAAACAATTTGAATCAAGAGATTGAACTCACTAGATTATGTCTCTTCTAGAGACTACTGCAGAATCGTTTCTTAAAATTGATCTCCACAATCCGGTGCATGACCAACTATTGAGCGGGAACTGGTGCTAGCCGAAGACACGAAGGAATGGATGATTAATGCTGGGATTTTCGGCTGTTTTGGGGCTGCTCTTGGTGGCTGAAATTTCCAGCAATTAATTAGGATTGAATTAAGGTTTTATTCCTTAAGTGTGCCCTTATATAGACACCTTGTCTAATTGGGTTTTAATTAGGTTAATTAAACCCAAGCCCACTAGGATTATAATTACATAAATAAACTTTAATTAAAAAGTATATACTATGTAATTTAATTCCATTTGGCTAAATTTAATTACCCCTAAATAAAATTAAATCACACTTAAGTAAACACAATACATGTATTTAATTTTCCTACTTAGGAAAATTATTTAATTAATTGTTTACTTTATGTAATTCAATTAATTGATAAATTAATTAAATTACATTATGTAAACTTATTAATTAAATTAAATTCAACCCAATGTTAATTAATTACCTTAACACCGAATGTCAATTAATTAATTAACACATTTCTTCCAATGTACATTACATGTACAATTTCTATAAGTTCCAGCTCAGTTGATCTATGTGCACGATCCTATGGGTCTGTCTTTATGTTGGCAGTAGGCCCAAGGCCCACAGACTGTAAGTGGGTTCTAGAAAACCATTACAGCCCCTAATTAAGACAGAGATGCAGCAGTCTTTTGAAGACACTCACCCGGTAGGAATCTCATTGTGTCCTTTGCCTAACGATATCGATATGAATAAACAAGAGACATAGTGTCCGTCATCCTCTTCTGTTGTTTATTATATTTCTTGATCTTGAGTTGACTGATTAATCAAATAAGCACCGACTTACTTGGGTATGGCCATACACTTATCAGTCCCACTCATCAAGTGGCTAATGATATCATCTGTGTGTTACCCGAGTGGCAATTTCATCACTTCATCATCAATATCAATATGTTCACTGGTCCACCCAATCATACTCATATTTAGCATCCTTTTACAGACCTGTTAGGCATATGTCAAAGTGAACCGGATTCCATATTGATATTATAATGAAATCTGGTCTGAGGACAAAAGAGACCTACTTAAGAAAGTCCTATGACGTGACAACCATATGGCCCTCTTGTGCAAATTGATCCAGTCCCATGTCAACGACATGTACTTATATTCATAACTCACTATACAAGTACTATGGCTAGTTAAGAACTGCCATACAGTCATCGAATATACAAATCTGTGGTTATATTCGTTCCCACGCTTAAAACAGACCTGGGATAGGTTTTATGATTATCAATCAATAGATACTCTACTCATATTATAGCACAAGATATAAATGAAATAGATTAATTGCCTTTATTAATGTGACACAAATAATGTATTCATACAATGAGTCTTAATGTATAATACAAAATACAAGAATCCAATGCCCTAAGAACTAGGGCACACCAACATCTACCTGTAAAATAGAGGTTAGTGATACAGATGAATATATGCACATTGGACTTAAGTTGGATAGGATTGGATATCCAGATAGCTCGGGATCATGCATTTAGGGGGATAATCGGGAAAATCTGGCCGATTTACCCAATCAGACCTGGAAAACAATTTTGTAAACACTCTGTTTTTTTTTTTTTTTTGATATGGAGAAAACGATTTTAGAAAATGATTTTGCCAATTTTATATTTTTCATTTACCATGGCAATGAGAGTAGGTTATCTAGGGATTTATTAGAAAGCCCTTTTGTTTGGGTTCTAAAAATTCTTTGAAATTAGAACTAGGCCAATAAAGCGCATAAACACCCAAAACAAATTTTATGAAAAATGGATGCATAATGAATAATGAGACAAACAAATGTTGTGCTGGGAAATGAATTATTGGAACCATGGGGTTCAAAAAATAGGTTAAATATGGATCTCGGATCCGGATCTAATGAAAAAAAAAATTTCTTTTTTTGATTTTAACACGTGGAAATTTATTTTGGATTTTCTCCTTTTGAATTTTACGATCCTTTGGGGGTCTATTAATTGATTAGACTAAGATATTGGAGATTTTTGCCCCGGATACATAAAATCATAAATCCCAAAAAACAAAGGAGAATTGGCATAGGGCTCATGAGCTATGATGAGCTGTGCGGCTAAATGCTTACAGCAAACTCGTTTTTTTATTTCCTTTAATTTGGCAAAGCATAGGCAAATCAAACAATGTAGGTGTGACGAGATAGGATTTTATGGCCTCTCAGAAATTACCTTTAGCTTGTTTATCTCGATTTTTGGGAAATGATCCCAATCCATTCCTTAAAGCTTTGTACCCGGTGTAACTCGTGAAAACAAACCGAAACTCATTGGAATTTGAAATACAGCTACAAATAACTTCGAACCATGGAGATTTATGTATCAAAATAAGGTTTGGTGTTTGAAAGGGTTGGATTTGGCTTAGTTTTGGTGTTGGAAAGCTTGGGGTATAATGATAATGGAGGTTTTTTTACTTGGGAAGCTTTTTTTTTTTTTTTTGCTAAGTTGTAGAGAAAAGAAAATGTTAAAGGGAAGAAGAAAGGGCCATGGGATGTTGTCATTCTTGGTGAGTGTGAATCCTAATTTTCTTCTCCTAATCCTGCTATAATACTTCCGCCTTCCTCGTAATGACCTCATCCTTTTAGAAATTCTTTCTTTATTCTATGCAAGTGGGCCAATTTGGCTAATTACTGCCATAAGAGATGGGCTGTACGGCCCATTTGCCTCTTGAATTGGGCTGTGCAGCCTAAGTTTTAGGCCATACGACCCTTCCTTGAATCTAGTTGTGCTCACTTTAAGTAGCTCTTTTTCACGGCTTAACCCTCAAATTTTGGGTTGTTCCACCTCTTGAGTTGGGCCGTACAGTCCAACTTCCAATGATGAAAATTCTAGTGTGCCCTAGTCCAAATGGCATTGGTTCTTGTATTGTATTATACTTTATATTTGGATATTTTGTATCATATATTTTGTGTTGAAATAAAGGCATGAATCTATTTATTTATATCTTGTGCTATTTATAAATAGAGTATCCAATGATTATAACCATACTAAAGTAAACCAATGTAGGTCATTAGGTTATGAGACCTTTTAGTAGAGTTAAAGTTATAGTCATAAAGATATCCCTAGTCTATTCTAATCATGGGAATGAATATAACCAAAGACTAACATATCCTTGAATAGATGGTGGTGTCTCACCGGCCATTAGATATGGAATGCTAGTCAATGATATGGGTACATGTTGGAATGCCTGGTACTAGATTGATCTGCCACGAGAACACCACATGGTTCGATCATCATAGGTATTTCTTATGTAAGTCTTGTTATTATCCTTAGACCCGATGTTCTCTATAACATAACATGGGATCATATACACTTTGATCTACACCTAACGGGCCCATAACAGGGTGCCAAGTATGGGTATGTTGGGTGGGCCAGTGAACATATTGATGTTGATAGTGAAGTTGATGGAATTGCCACTCAGCGTCCCCTAAGATGACATCATTAGCCACTTGATGAGTCGGACTGACAAGTGTATGGCCATACCCGAATAAGTTGGGAAACTTATTCGTTACGTTCAGTCCACTCGGTATCAAGAGATAAATAAGCATATAAGAAAATGACAGGGCCATGCCTCTTGCTCATGTATCGATGTTAGTTAGCAAGGAATATACAAGTTCACTATCGGGTTATGTTTCACATTAGACTACAAGTCTCCATCTTAATTGAGGGCTGTAACAATTTGCTAGAACCCACTTATAGTCTATGGGGTTTGGACCCACTGCCAACAGAAAGACAGACCTACAGGATCGTATACATAAAACGACTGAACGTTGACAAATCGAAACTTGAATGGAAAGCAAGTTAATTGAATTATTGACATTAGGTTATGTCATAATTAATTCAGTATTTATTAAGGGAGAAATTAATTTTATTTTATTAATTAATTACATGTAGTAAATAATTAATTAAATAAAATAAAATTTCCTTGGTGGAAATATAAATACAAAAGGTGTATTTATTAAGGTTGATTTTAATTTAACTTTGGGATATATTAATTTGATAAAATTATATTTAATTGTATCAATTGGAATTTTATAATAAGGTTTTATTTAATTCTAATTGTACAAGTTAAATTAATTTAATCAAATTAAATAACCTGTAGTTTAATTAAAATCCTAGTAGGTTAAGGAGTATACTAGGAAGCCTTAACCTAATTCTCCCTAACCCTAGCATAAGAAATTCAGCCAACCTAATAAAAATTATAGCAGCCCATTTCTTTGCTTTCTCTTGGTTTTTGGTCAATCCGTTTGCTAGCATGAGTCATGTTCAAGAGTCGTTCATGTACCGGATTATAGAGGAAACATGCTTGGATTTCTGTAGCAGTCTCTAGAGGAGACAATTAAGGTGAGAAAATTTAATATTCTCTTCGTTCTTGATTTCATTCTATTAATCTACATGAATTTTGGGCTATGGAATCGAGGAAATTTTAATCGGTATTCTGCCTTACGTTTAATTTTTCCCATGACGATTCCCTACAGTGGTATCAGAGCATGGTTCATGTTCCGATTAATAGAGTGATTTGTGTTAGGGTTTTTGGTGTTTGATTTGATTTTATTGAAATTTGTTTTCAATTTGATTTTATTTGGAACCTTAAATTGGTGATTTGGGGTTTTAATTATTTTTCCCAATCTAATTTTTTGTTTTTTTGGTTTGAATTAAATAAACAAAAAATAAGGTTGGCCGAATTGGAGTCGCAATTTTGCGATTCCAATTTGGTTAATTTTTGCTGCTGGCAGCAGCACTGATGTACGGGATGCGGGTCCCATTTTTCTTTTTTTGCGGGTATTTTGATTTTTCGGACCTTTTGTGAATATTTTAAATTGTTTTTAAAATTCATATAATTTTATTTTCGCGATTGGATTCGTGTGGTTTCTTGTGTGATTTACTTCATGCATATAATTTAATTTTTTGGTTAAAATTAAATTGGTGAATAAAATTGGTCCAATTGGCCCTTGGCACGGGTTGAGAGTTGGACAACTAATTCTGGTTCGTGACCGGGGATCGATTATGGATGCCAGAATCAGCGATTTCACAAACGCCTGGACATAATTAATTAAAAAAAATTGGAATTGCTATGTTCATGCATTTTAATACATGTGTATAAATTGATATTTGCTATGAGTATATATATGCTTCTATGCTAGGTTGTGTGGATTTGAGCACTGTTGGGCCTTAGATGAAGTTGGATTGTAAAATTTAATTTTAGGAAATACGGACTGTGTGTCGTTTTATTTTGTTTTGATGTAATTTTATTTAATTTATATTTTGTAAATTTAATTGTAATTGCATCAAGCCATTGGAGAGGAAGCCCATTGGTGCCAAGCCCAATAGGAGTTTGCAAGCTCACCCAGTGGATCTCTAGTATATGCTTACTAGTTATTCATTAGGTTGTAAAATAGGGCCTGTAGTATCTCTTTTATTTATATACATATCTTATACTTATGTCAATTGTATATAAATATGTATGAATGTATTTTCTCCATTCCAATCTCCTGCAATTATGCATGCTAAGCCTTTATTAATCAATCTAATTAAATATTGGGTCGATTAAAAGTGCTTTCCACATTCGAGCCTTGTCGGTTTTAAATAGTGCAATGTGGGCCGTGCCTCTGCCAGGTGAATTCTGGGTACGCTTAGCATTCGCATGATGGTTGGACTCAACATGGGTAGTAGGATAAGCTCTTGGCCCTAAGCACAGATGGGTAAGTGCCAATAAGTCCATCAAACTAAGAGTTACTAGGTTGGGATTGGAGGGAGTTCCTACCTAAATAGTTAAAGGTTGGTTGAAAAGCCAATTCTTAATGAAATATGGATCTTGGTCTTGTAACCATACATTACCAGCAAATTAATTAAAATGGATTGTTAATTAACATGGTTAAAATAATAAAGCCCTTTATTAATCACTCTGCAAATTTTTTTGTCTAGATAATCACCTAAAATGGTTGGTAATTCATTTTTATTATGATCACTCCTTGAAAAGGAGAAACTATCTGGGCCTAACTTCCTGGACTGGGCTCGGTAGCTAAGAATAGTGTTGAGACGAGAGTCCAAGGAATATGTGCTAGATAGGGCCTTACTAGCCGCACCGCCTTCAGGTCGAGGGGTTACTCAAGCTCAAATTAAAGAGTATGACCTGCATAGGAGGGATGATAGAGATGTGTCTTGGCTTATGTTGGGCACAATGGCTCCTGAGTGCAAAAACAGTTCATGGACTATTAAGCCCATATGATCATAGATGATCTCAAAAGGATGTACCAAGATCAGGCATGTCAAGAAAGGTTCTTGACAACTAAGGCACTCAACACCTGCAAGATGGCGGTTGGGACGTCTGTGAGTGCCCACGTGCTCAAGATGAAGGGCTATATCGATGCATTGGCCAGCCTCGGCATGCCAGTCTCGTAGGAGTTAGCGATAGACATCATCTTAGGATCCCTCCCTGAGTCTTATGATCAGTTCATCATGAACTATCACATGTAGGTTATGGATAAGATTGTGGTTGAGCTACATGTTGGATATGCCCTAGTCCCGAGGCATTGGTCCTTGTATTTGTATCATACATTAATTGGATTCATGTATTATACTTATTTGTGTTATTAATAAAGGCATTAATTCATTTATTATATTTATCTTGTGCAATATATTAAATGAAGTATCCAATGGATATATCCATATCCATGATGACCAGTGTCATACACTTGGTAGTAAGACCATGGATAGTGTAAACGATATGACCATAAATAGATCCATAGTCTGTTCCAGTCATGGGAATGAATGGAACAAGAAACTATCATTAACCTGGTTGTATGGTGGTGTCTTACCGGTCATTGGACATGGAATGTCAACCAAGTTAATGGGTACATGCATAAGGGGCATGGTACTGGATAGATCCACTAAACGAGAAATCCACATGGTATAGTATCATAAGTGATTATTGTTTAGTGCTTGTATGTATCCTTTGACCTGACCATATGATGGTGTTACATGTGAGGTCACATGCTTAGGGGTACGCCTAAAGGGCCTGTAATAGGGTGCCAAGTATAGGTACTTTCGGGTATGTCACTTAGCATGGTAATGCTATGGATATGCAGAAGGAATTTGTCACCCAGTAGTCCACTAGGAAGATATCACCAGCCTCTTGATGAATGTGACTGATAAGAGTGTGGTCACACCCAAACAAGTGGGAACTTGTTTGTGAGCTTCAGTGCATTCGGGATCAAGTTAATGTCCGACACAAAAGAGGGTGATCAATCCATGCCTCTATGTTGGACACCGATATCAATGACATGGGATGTACAAGTTTAAACTACAGGGTTATGATAACAGTTAGACTGCCATCTCCATCTTAATTAGGGGCTGCAGTGGCTTGCTAGAGCCAAACTGCAGTCTGTGGGCCAAAGGCCTACTGCCAACATAAAGATGGGCCCACGGGATCTTACACATTGAGCGACTGAACACCGACTTAAGGAATCACATGTATGCTTGGAGTATACACTTTGGAGAGAGAGGTATATATATATATTAATCATATTATAAAGATCAATTGGATTGATCCTAATAATAAAATTAATATATTCAATTGGCTCTTCATAATTAATTGGATTAATTATGAGATTATTTCCTAGGTGGAAATATTCATATGTACAGGTTTACGTATGATTTTATTTTGTGAAGATCTAATTTTAATTTGATGGATTAAATTAATTGGTCAAACTAATTTTAATTTAAATGTAAATAATATATTACTTGGTGTAATATATTAAATACATGGGTATATTAAAATTGGGCTTGAAATTAATTTAAACCAGAATAATTAAAATAAGATTGGGCCTGAATTAAAAGAAGGAAGCCCACACAAAATGAAGGAGCCGAGCTCGGCCTCAATTCCCCTAGGGGAATTCGGCCAACCTAGGTTTTTAACCTAGGAAAATTTCGGCCAAAGAACACACAAGACATATAGCCGAAATTTCAACCTAGCCTCCTCTCCATTGTTCGTGTTGTCCAAGGCTAGCACGGGTCGTGTTCGTTAGGCGTTCGTGTACGAGAACAATGAGGGACTCTGCATTGATTCCTGCAGTCTTCATCCATCTCTAAAAGAGATATTCCGGGTAAGAGAATTATCTCTTTCTATTATATTTTTTATGTTTTACAATTTCCATTTCAATTGCTCCTGGGCATGGATTTGAGGAAATCATCGCGCTCTTCCCCATTTATCGGGTGATTTCCAGTGAATAAACACAAAAAGAGGTATCAGAGCGGGCTTTTGATCCGTGGAAATTGTTAAAATTGGTTGAATCCCATGTTTTAAAATTGGAGATTTTTTATTGGGGTTCTTGGTTTGGGTTTGAGATTTCTCCCATTTGATTTTCATACAATTGAAATTAAATATGCATATTGGTTTGTGTTTGTTTAATTTAATTGTATGCTTTGGAATTCTTGGTGGATTTCATGTTGATGGATGTTTTATTTTTTTCTATTAAAAAAAAAATCTGGCTGTTCCCGGGGATGCGGGGCTGCCGGCGGCGGAATCACCGCTGGCGGCCGCCGCTGCTGCCCTTAGCAGTGGCTGCTGCTGCTAGGGCAACTTGGTTGCCCTAGCCGCAACGGGCGGGGCCCAGTGTTTTTGGATTTGAGGGGTTTTTGGGCCCGGGGCCTAGTTTTGAAATTTTAATGGGTTTTAAAATTCGTGTGTTTAAATTTATGTAATTTAAATGCGTGTGGTTTCTTGAATGAAATTTTATTTTATTCATGTGATATTAATTTTGGAAATTAATATGGTTAATTGAAATTAGTTCGGGTAATTTTGGCACAATTACTTGGACGGCTAAATTGGACCTATGGTTTCCCAATTCCAGTGGGAGCAGTTGGACTGCCTGGGCTGGAGGCCCAAAGCCCGTTAAGGGTTAGAACCATGGTGGGCCAAAATTGGCGATTTCTATATAATGGCTTGGACATAATTGAAATGGGCTTAAATCATGCATTATAACATGCTTATGAATTATATGTATTGGATGCATATGTGTGATTAAATATCTTTGTATGGTTGGATGCTATTGGGTCTTATTCAAGATGGGTTGTATTTTCTTTTGGGTAAATACGGACTGCGTGTCGTTTTCTTTTTAATGTAATTTTATTTTATTCGATTATCATAAAATTTGTAAAAAGAAGCCCATGGAGTGGTGAGCCCAAGTGGAGGTGCAAGCCCAGAAGGAAGAAGATGGAGGCCCACCTGATATTGTTTTCTAGTATAGGTTTACTAGAATAATATTAGGATGTAATATAGGCCCATAGCAGTCCATTTTACTTATTTATTTAATTATGCTTTATATTTATATGCATGTATGAATGTATGATCCAACTGCATTTCATCCGCCTTATATATGCAAGCCGTTGTTAATCGAATCTAAAAACCAAATGAAATTACTAAGTCGCTTAAAAGTGCTTCCCTCATTCAAAACCGGCTCGAAGTGGGAATATGCCAGTTGTAGACCATGCCCTCGCAGGATACACTGGAGTATTATCACTTTGTATTGGGTTAGGGTATGGGATACTCTAACACTTGAATGGAGGTTTTGACTTAGCGTGGGTAGTAGGATTCTCCTGGCCCTAAGCATAGATGGGTAAGGGCCAACAAGCCCATCAAACCGAGAGTCCCTAAGTTGGGATTGAACGGCGTTCGTACCTAAACAATTAGGGTATAGTTGTACCAGGCCCTCGTCTAGCTATATCTTAATGAAATATGGATCTCGGCCCATGAGCCCAACAACTCGGTTTAATTAACAACTTGATTCTTTATTAATTTTATATGGGAATAACAAAGTAAAGTCCTTTATTAACACTCTAAATGTTTTTCTGTGTAGAAATTCTAAATGGCAAACAACAATACCTTATCACTGCGATCAATTCTTGAAAGGGACAAGCTTTCCGGTCCTAACTTTTTGGACTGGTCTAGGAACTTGAGAATAGTTCTAAGGCAGGAGTCCAAAGAGTATATGCTGGAGAGGCCTGTACCGGCTGTGCCTCAAGAACGTAATCCACCGGCTGCCCAGCTTGAGGAATATGAGGTGCATGACAAGGATAATAGGGATGTGACATGCCTTATGTTGGCCTGTATGGTCCCCGAACTGCAAAAACAGTTTATGGACCATCAAGCCTTTGCTATGATAACAACTCTAAATGAGATGTTTCAAGAGCAAGCTCGTCAGGAAAGGTACCTGACCAACAAGGAATTCCACTCCTGTAAGATGGGGGCCGGGACATCTATGAGCGCACACGTGCTCAAGATGAAGGGCTATTTGGACACTTTAGCACGTCTCGGATCGCCTATCTCTCAGGAGTTGGTGGTGGATACAATCCTTGCATCCTTGCCGGATTCTTATGATCAGTTCATCCTGAACTACAACATGCAAGGAATGAACCGCACTGTCAGTGAGCTACATGGGATGCTGAAGCTTACTGAGCAGTCGATCAAAAAGACTCTGGTCAACAAGGGGAACCCTCTTGTTGCTAAGGGTAAGGCCAAGGCCAAGGCCAAGAAGGCCAAAGCCCAACCCAAGGCCCAGCAGAAGGCAGGTCCTGAGGATGTCTGTTTCGGGTGTAGACAGGCGGGCCATTGGAAGAGATCGTGTCCCAAGCTGATGGGAGAGCAAAGAAGGGGCCAAGGTGCGTCCTCTTCAGGTATTTATGTTATAGACATTAACCTTACTGTTTCAACATCTTGGGTATTGGATACTGGATGTGGTTTTCACATTTGTTGCAATGTGCAGGGACTTAAGAACAGAAGGTCACTGGGATCGGGAGAGGTGGACTTACGGGTCGGGAATGGAGCAAGGGTTGTTGCCATAGAGATCGGCGAATACCACCATATGATGCCTAATGGATTGGTTTTAATTTTGGAACAATGTTATTTTGTACCTGCTATGTGCAGGAATATTATTTCAGTTTCTATGTTGGATATTTATGGATTTTATTTTACTATTTCTAATGGTAGAATTTCAATTTCTAGAGAGGGATTATTTTATGGAGATGCTCTATTAAATAATGGCCTATACATCCTGGACTTAAATGAAACCAATCACGTCTATAACATAAACACAAAAAGGGTTGGCATTGTCGTCTCGGCCACATAAACGAGAAGCGCATAGCTAGGCTTCACAAAGCTGGAGTCTTAGGGTCATTTGACTTGGAGTCAATTGATACATGAGAATCATGTTTACGAGGCAAGATGACCAAGGCGCCTTTTAGCAAGAAGGCTGAAAGGGCCACTGGCTTATTGGACCTAATACATTCAGATGTATGTGGACCTATGAGCGTAGCGACCAGAGGTGGACACCTGTACTTCGTCACGTTCACGGACGATTTCAGCAGATATGGCTATGTCTATCTGATGAAACACAAGTCCGAGACCCTTGATAGGTTCAAGGAATTTAGGAACGAGGTACAGAACCAGCTAGGCAGAAATATGAAAACCCTTCGGTCGGACCGAGGTGGTGAGTATATGAGCCTAGAGTTTGACTCATATTTGAGAGAGCATGGAATAGTTACACCGCTCACTCCTCTCGGAACACCACAATGGAATGGGGTGTCCGAACGGAGAAATAGGACCTTGTTGGACATGGTTCGCTCAATGATGAGTCAAGCCTCTCTCCCAATTAGTTTCTGGGGACACGCCCTCGAGACAGTAGCTCTTATCTTAAATAATACTCCGACTAAGGCAGTGGAAAAGACCCTATATCAGATATGGACGAGTAAGGAGCCCAATGTGTCTTTCCTAAGGATTTGGGGATGCGAAGCACATGTCAAGAGATTGACTAGTGGCAAGCTGGAGCCCAAAACCGATAAAGGCCTATTTGTGGGCTACCCTAGGGAAACCAAAGGGTATTACTTCTACAACCCCACCGAGAACAAGGTGTTCGTGGCAAGGAAGGGGTTCTTTCTGGAAAAGGAGTTCCTTTCCGAGAAAGACAATGGGAGCAATGTTGAACTCAGGGAAGTTCAAAGTCCACAAGTTCCTGAAGAGGATAACTCGGAGGCCCAGGTGGAGCTTCCACAAGGGGAAGCACTGACCCAGGCGTACAAGGACCTAGAAGGTCTGGTAGGGATCGTCGGGAACCGGAGAGGTATGGTTTCCTTATCACCGATGATCAAACTCTTCTCATCTGGGATGAGGAAGAACCCAAAACCTACCAGGAGGCTATGGCTAGCCCATAATCTGTGAATTGGCGTAAAGCCATGGAGGCAGAAATGCAATCTATGTAAGATAACCAAGTTTGGAACTTGGTTGATCCACCTCCGGGTGCTAAGGTAATAGATTGCAAGTGGTGCTATAAGCTAAAGGCCGACAACAACTTCAAGGGGCGTCTGGTTGTGAAAGGTTTCAGACAAGTCCATGTAATAAACTATGATGAAACTTTCTCACCAGTAGCCATGCTCAAATCCATCAGGATCTTGCTAGCCATAGCCGCATGGTATGACTATGAAGTCTGGCAAATGGATGTCAAAACCGCTTTCCTTAATGGAAAGCAACTCGAGGATGTGTACATGACACAACCTGAGGGTTTTGTCAATCCAAAGTATTCGGGAAGGGTATGCAAGCTTCAAAGGTCCATTTATGGACTGAAGCAAGCATCCCGAAGTTGGAATCTAAGATTCAATGAGGCTATAAAGGAATATGGCTTCATACAGAATCAAGATGAGCCTTGTGTGTATAAGAGGACTAGTAGGAGCATTGTCACATTCTTGGTACTTTATGTGGACGACATCCTACTTATTGGAAGCGACATACCTACACTGCAAGGGGTAAAGCAGTGGCTGAGTAAGTGCTTCGCAATGAAGGACTTAGGCGAAGCTGAGATGATCCTAGGGATCAGGATCTATAGGGATAGATCAAATCGGCTTCTGGGCCTAAGTCAGGCCTCGTACATAGACAAAGTTCTGAAAAGGTTCAGCATGGACCGGGCCAAGAAAGGTTTCTTACCAATGGGCCATGGGCTGAAACTTAGTAAGAAACATTGTCCTAAGACAAGGGAGGACATGGAGAACATGAAATTGGTTCCATATGCTTTGGCAATAGGATCAATTATGTACTCCATGTTATGTACGAGACCTGATGTCACCTTTGCACTGAGTATGACGAGCCGGTACCAACAGGATCCCGGGGAGGATCACTGGAAAGCTGTCAAGGCGATCCTTAAGTACCTTAACTGGACTAAGGATAGCTTCTTAGTGTATGGTGGTCAGGAAGTGCTGTCAGTTACCGGGTACATTGATGCAAGCTTCCAGACTGACCAGGATGAGTAGTAGTCACAGTCTGGGTATGTATTTTTGCTAAATGGTGGTGCTGTAAGCTGGAGGAGCTCAAAGCAGCCAACCATCGTGGACTCTACAATAGAAGCTGAGTACATCACTGCGTGTGATGTGGCTAAGGAAGCTGTGTGGATGAAGAAGTTTATCACTGAGTTGGGAGTAGTGCCAACTATCCAGGACCCAGTTGATATCTTCTGTGAAAACAATGGGGCCGTTGCACAAGCTAAGGAGCCCCGGTCACACAAGAACACAAAGCACGTGCTTAGAAAGTTTCACCTCATACGAGAGATCGCGGAGAGAGGTGACATTGCATTGCACAGAGTGGACACCGAGGATAATGTCGCATATCCTTTGACCAAGGCGCTGGCCTAGCCCAAGCACGAGGGTCATACTAGATCTATAGGGATTAGGCCCATGCCTAGTTGGAACTAGTGCAAGTGGGAGATTGTTGGATATGCCCTAGTCCCGAGGCATTGGTCCTTGTATTTGTGGCATACATTAATTGGATTCATGTATTATACTTATTTGTGTTATTAATAAAGGCATTAATTCATTTATTATATTTATCTTGTGCAATATATTAAATGAAGTATCCAATGGACATATCCATATCCATGATGACCCGTGTCATGCACTTGGCAGTAAGACCATGGATAGTGTAAACGATATGACCATAAATAGATCCGTAATCTGTTCCAGTCATAGGAATGAATGGAACAAGAGACTATCATTAACCTGGTTGTATGGCGGTGTCTTACCGGTCATTGGACATGGAATATCAACCAAGTTAATGGGTACATGCATAAGGGGCATGGTACTGGATAGATCCACTAAACGAGAAATCCACATGGTATAGTATCACAAGTGATTCTCGTGTAGTACTTGTATGGATCCTTTGACCTGACCATATGATGGTGTTACATGTGAGGTCACATGCTTAGGGGTACACCTAAAGGGCCTGTAATAGGGTGCCAAGTATGGGTACTTTCGAGTATGTCACTTAGCATGGTAATGCTATGGATATGCAGAAGGAATTTGTCACCCAGTAGTCCACTGGGAAGATATCACCGGCCTCTTGATGAATGTGACTGATAAGAGTGTGGCCACACCCAAACAAGTGGTAACTTGTTTGTGAGCTTCAGTGCATTCGGGATCAAGTTAATGTCTGACACAAAAGAGGGTGATCAATCCATGACTCTATGTTGGACACCGATATCAATGACATGGGATGTACAAGTTTAAACTACAGGGTTATGATAACAGTTAGACTGCCATCTCCATCTTAACTGGGGGCTGCAGTGGCTTGCTAGAGCCCAACTACAGTCTGTGGGCCAAAGGCCTGCTGCCAACATAAAGATGGGCCCACGGATTCGTACACATTGAGCGACTGAACACCGACTTAAGGAATCACATGTATGCTTGGAGTATACACTCTGGAGAGAGAGGTATATATATATTAATCATATTATAAAGATCAATTGGATTGATCCTAATAATAAAATTAATATATTCAATTGGCTCTTCATAATTAATTGGATTAATTATGAGATTATTTCCTAGGTGGAAATATTCATATGTACAGGTTTACGTATGATTTTATTTTGTGAAGATCTAATTTTAATTTGATGGATTAAATTAATTGGTCAAACTAATTTTAATTTAATGTAAATAATATATTACTTGGTGTAATATATTAAATACATGGGTATATTAAAATTGGGCTTGAAATTAATTTAAACCAGAATAATTAATATAAGATTGGGCCTGAATTAAAAGAAGGAAGCCCATGCAAAATGAAGGAGCCAAGCTGGGCCTCAATTCCCCTAGGGGAATTCGGCCAACCTAGGTTTTTAACCTAGGAAAATTTCGGCCAAAGAACACACAAGACATATAGCCGAAATTTCAACCTAGCCTCCTCTCCATTGTTCGTGTTGTCCAATGCTAGCAGGGGTCATGTTCGTTAGGTGTTCATGTACGAGAACGAGGAGGGACTCTGCGTTGATTCCTGTAGTCTTCATCCATCTCTAAAAGAGATATTCCGGGTAAGAGAATTATCTCTTTCTATTATATTTTTTTGTGTTTTACAATTTCCATTTCAATTGCTCCTGGGCATGGATTTGAGGAAATCATCGCGCTCTTCCGCATTTATCAGGTGATTTCCGGTGAAAAATCCCAACACTACATGGAATGCTCAAGGTTGCTGAATAGTCTGTCAAAAAGAATCCATCGGTGCTGCTAGTGAACAAAGGGAACACCCCAGTTGCGAAGGGCAAAGGCAAGGCTAAAGCCAAAGCCAAGACCGAGAAAGCCAAGGCTAAGAAGGCTAAGCAAGGGCCCAAGCCCAAGGCCGCTCCCAAAGACGTGTGCTTCGAATACAAGTAAAATGGACACTGGAAAAAGACATGTCCAAGGCTCATAGGAGAGCAAGTGAAGAACCAGGGTAGTTCTTCATGTATATATGTTTTTGATGTTAACCTCACTGTTTCAACATCTTGGGTGTTGGACACCAGATGTGGTTCTCATATTTGTTATAATCTGTAGGGACCGAGAAATAGGAGGTTATTAGGATCCGGAGACATAGATCTTCGAGTCGGGAATGGCGCTAAGGTTGCTGCCATCAAGATTAGAGACTTCTACTTGGAGATGCCCGCTCGATTGGTTTTGATTTTGAAAGATTGTTATTTTGTACCTGCCATGTGCAGGAATATTATTTCAGTTTCTGTCTTGGATATTTCTGGATTTGTTTTCAATATTGGTTTTGGAAAAATTGATATTGTGAAAGACAATGTTATTTATGGAAATGCTTTTCTAAATAATGGTTTATATATCCTAGACTTAAATTAAAACAATCCAATCTATAACATAAACACTAAAAGGGTTAAGCCCAATGAACTTAATCCTGCTTACTTCTGGCACTATCGTTTAGGCCACATAAATGAGAAGCATGTAGCTAGACTTCACAAAAGTGGAGTACTAGGGTCATTTGACTTGGAGTCTTATGACACATGCAAATCTTATTTGAGAGGAAAAATGACAAAGGCACCTTTCAACAAGAAAGCTGAGAGGGCCAAGGGCTTGTTGGAGCTAATACACTCGGATGTGTGTGGACCCATGAGTGCTAGTGCTAGAAATGGTTTTCACGAATTTGTTAATTTCATAAACGACTTCAACAGATATGGCTATGTCTATCTGATGAAGAACAAGTCAAAAACCCTTGACAGGTTCAAGGAGTACAATAATGAAATGGAGAACTAACTAGGCAAGAATATTAAGGCACTTTGATTTGACCGAGGTGGCGAGTATAGAAGCCTAGAGTTTGATTCATTCTTGAGAGAGTATGGGATTATCTCATAGCTCACTCCTCCTGGAACACCCCAATGGAATAGAGTGTCAGAAAGGAGGAATAGGACCTTGCTGGACATGGTCCGCTCAATGATGAGTCAAACCACTCTCCCAACATCCTTCTAGGGATATGCATTAGAGATAGCTATATTCACACTTAACCGTACACTGAGTAAGGCAGTTGAAAAGATGCCATATGAACTATGGACGGGCAAGGAGCCCAATGTGTCTTTCATACGGATTTGGGGTTGCGAGGCTCATGTCAAGAAATTGACAAGTGGCAAGCTAGACTCCAAAACCGAAAAGTGCCTGTTTGTGGGTTACCCAAAGGAAACAAGGGGATATTACTTCTACAATGCTACTGAGAATAAGGTGTTCATAGTATAAAAGGGTGTCTTTCTTGAAAAAGAGTTTATCTCTAAGAAAGACTGTGGGAGCAATATTAAGCTAAGGGAAGTTCCACAAGAACCTACACAGGATAGCTTGAAAATCAAACCAGAACCTCAAGCAATTAAGGAATCTGAACCAATCACACAGGAGCCTAGAAGGTCTAGTAGGGTCTGTCATCAACCCGAGAGATATGGGTTTCTCATGACCGATGATGGGAATCTTCTTGTCTTTGACCAAGAAGAACCCAAGACCTACCAGGAGGCCATTGAAAGCCCACAATCAGCTAACTGGCAAAAAGCCATGGAAGCTGAGATTCAATCATTCTACGATAACCAAGTTTGGAATTTGGGTGATCCACCTCCGGGTGCTTAGGTAATCGGTTGCAAGTGGTGCTTCTAGTTAAAGGCCGACAACACCTTCAAAGGGTGATTGGTGGCGAAGGGTTTCAGACAAGTCCAGCGAATTAAATATGATGAAACCTTCTTACCAGTTCTGAGCGGATGACGTTTTTCGGAACGCACAGTGAAGCAGGAATCGGGGATTTTCTTTTTGAAGTGATGAAGTGGTTTTGAAAATGGGTTTTAATCTTCTTTAAGAAAACTTTTCATTTTATTGGAAAAACCCTCTTTGTATGAAATTTAGCTTGAAGTGTGAATTTTGGAAAATAGATCTTTAGAAAATCCCAATTTAAACTTAAAGATCTCGAAACCCAAATTTCGAGATTAGATACAGAGTCGACACCCGGATCATCTCATCTGGCAAATTTCGGTATAGCTCCCTACCAAGTGTAGATGTGGTACCTAATCCAGAGATTCAAGGTTCGGGTAACACATCTATTAATCGTCAAACTTGTTTTCAATTATTATTTTATAATGTGATATGACATCCACTTATATCTACCCATTCTATCTTCTTTTATTTTTAGTTAATGCTCATACACATGACATAAATATAAATCCAAAATAAAGTGCAGAAAATTAAAAGTACGGGAAAAGTAAAGCAGATGCCAAATTATACAACCCAAAAAAGAAAAACTCTCATCCTCACCATTTACAATCGCCTATAATACACGATGATCTAAAAAAGTACAATCGCCTAGATACACGAGATGATCTATTAAATACAACAAAATGAAAAACAAAAATAAAAATAAAGAAAGCTGCATCCAAATATGCTTAGTACAAATAAATAAAGCACACCAAGGATTCACATAAGACAGAATAGGGATATCTTGAGAAACAGGATCATGCATAGAGGGAATAATCGAGAAGTCCGGACGACTACTCGATTAGACCTGAAAAACATTTTATTGAAACGCCCTGTTGATTTTTGTGAATAAAAAAAATCAATTTTGAAAACGATTTGGCTCATTTTACATGCATTTTTCAACTTTTAGCGGGCCGGATATCCCGGAACTCGGGGGTTCCGTTCGTGAGTGGGCCTAAATTGAACATCCATCTAAGGTTCAAAAATGTAAACATGTCAAAAATCCATTTTGAATAGGAATGAGACACAAAATTACAAGTTAGAGGCCCAAAAGGGCAAAACTATAATTCTGCTTCTCAGATTATAGCCTTGTGGCTGTAGGGTATCACAGCCGCGCCACTGTGGTGGGCGGGGTGGCTGTAACACCTACAGCCGAGTGGCTATAGTGCTCTAAAACCAGTTTCAGTTTTCTTTTCTTGTTTTGAAAATCGTTTCAGAATTTCAATGGTTTCGGGCAATCCGGGATTTCGGGAAACTCACAAAATTCCATAAAATAGATCCAAATCGGATCAAACGAGTCCAGAAATCCCTAACAACCCGAAATCATCAATCTTCAACCTTACATCCATCAATTGTAAATCCAAAAATTGAAAATCTAACATATATGGATATAATTAACCGATAATAATCATGAAAAACACATTTGATTTAAAGAACGAAAGCGTTATCGATTGATTTAGGGCATACGGAGCTTCTTCCCTGAAGATTATAGCCACGCCCCTGTAAATTATAGCCGAGCGGCTATAATCATCAGGTGGGGCGGCTGTAACCGGGCTCACTTCCAGATTTGAGAAAAACGCAAAATCATAAATAAACAACACCTAGAACATATCAGAATGAGTTTTTAGGCCTCTCAGAACATACCTTGCCTGTGTTATAGCGTTTTGGACCACCAGGGATGGATTCGGATGCTGGAAAATCCCTTTGGAATCACGAACAACCCGAACTCGTTTGCGATCCTCTAAAGTCCGACAAAACCCCGAATTGATCCAAATGACAACTTTTGATCAGAATCTCTCCAGAATATCAATACCCACAGACCCTAATTGTTTCTACAGATTTAATTAAGGTTTTAGAGATTTTTGTTGAATTATTTTCTTTTTTTTTTCTTTTTTTCTCTCCTTAAAATCCTAAAGAAAACCCAAATTCTGTGTTTTTTATTGCAAAGAAGACAATTCCAAGTTTGCCTCTTTTTTAATTTCCATTTTTGTTGCTTTTTTATCGCCTAAAATAGGGTTAAAATCCAAATTAATGACTTAATTCCGTTTATTTAGGAAATCTGGTGATTACAGTCACGCGGCTGCAGGGCACTATGGCCGAGCAGCTATAGTGGCCAGACTTGCCTATTTTCACATTTTTTCGCTTTTCTCTTCGGTTCTTTCAAATGCTCACTCGACCTTCTTCGGGGTTCTATACCAAGACTTGTCACACATATTCAGGTCATCCTAGACACCTCCGGCGTCATTCCGATCATTCTGAATTTGCCTCACGTTTGTCCGTGAAAAAGGTAATAAAAGCTTTCATCACCGAGGTCGGGAAAAACCCATGCTCACAGGCTGCCCCCTCGCATGGCCAAAGTCGAATTGAACGGGTGCTTGTGCCCAATTTGAGTTTGGTCCCGCGATAGGGAGCACGGTGAGAAGGAAAGGAGGACATACCTGGTAGTTCCTCTTATGTGGACTCGCTTTGATGTTTATAGGGACTTGTCTCGGTTGATTCACGAAACAGTGGTCTTTACTAAGTGAATTTGATTTTTTAGGGACTTACTTTGATTCTGTTGCGAAGTTACTTTGATTCTGTTGCGAAGCATAGGACTTTGCCTGAATTAATTCGATATTCTCCAGGGACATGCTTCGACTCTGTCACGAAGCAGAGGACTTTGCCCATATTAGATTGGTCTTCCAGGGATGTTCTTTGACTCCATCGTGAAGCAGAGGACTTTGCCCAGAATTAATTTGATGTTCTCCAGGGACGTGCTTCGACTCCATCGTGAAGCAGAGGACTATGCCCGGATTGAATTCTCCTTGTCATTTGATGTTCATGAATGAAAGGGTATTTTGGTAATTTTGTGACTTGGAAAGTTGGTATCCCTTGAAGGAAGGGTATTTTGGTCATTTGACTTTTGGTGGGGCCTATGTCATGAAAAGAAATGAGTTTTAATGGTTTGGTATATTTTGATAGGAAAAGGGTATTTTGGTCATTTGGTAGCTTGGTGGCTAACAAAAGGGTATTTTGGTCATTTCACCTCTAGTGGAGCTTGTGTCACTAGGGGAAGAAATATTTTGATGACTTGGTCTTCTGCGTAGCTTGTGTCGTAAAAGGGGAGGGTGTTTTGGCCATTTGGTAGTTTGGTTGCTATTAGAAGGGCATTTTTGTCATTTCGCTTCTAGTGGGGCCTGTGTCACTGAAGGAAAGAATAATGGTGTTCCCTGTGAAGCTTGTGTGGCCGGGGAAAGATGTTTTGGGTGATTTAAGAAGCTTGATTGTCCCCTTTGATGTTTTGAGGTTGTTTCGAACACGTATTCGTTCTTTGATCGATAATTTTGGAAACAAAAATTTTTGTCCCTTCGATCAAGAATGAATACGGGCCACATATCTTGCTCCTTGATACCTGCAAGACATGAAA
Source organism: Euphorbia tirucalli (assembly GCA_039660915.1). NCBI lineage: Eukaryota > Viridiplantae > Streptophyta > Magnoliopsida > Malpighiales > Euphorbiaceae > Euphorbia > Euphorbia tirucalli. The sequence goes on along the minus strand of CM077639.1, from coordinate 52,119,988 downwards.
ACTACCTTTCTCGGGATCAAATTGGCATAAAATAAGTTTTGAAAAACGAAAAGAAGAAGACTTTGTAAAGTAGCAAGCTACAGCCACTCCATACCCACTACTACAGCCGAGCGGCTGTAGTAGTGGGTATGGAGTGGCTTTTAACAGCCACAAAAAACAAACACAGCCATTTCATACTTACTTTAAGCTGAAAACTCTCACTCTCTTTGGTGATTTTCTTGCCCAAAACCTGAATCATAAGGAGAAAGATGCGTAGAGTCCTCCGGCCCGTTCCCCCTGCTCAACCCGCCTTTCAAACGAGGTCTTCTATGCTGGAGGGGAATTTTACCTTAGCTTATGAACCCACAAAGAGTATTTTGTTGGATATGCCCTAGTCCCAAGGCCTTGGTCCTTGTGTTTGTATGATACATTGTACCTTTTATGTAAGATATGTATGATACAATCTGTGTTAATCAATAAAGGCATCAATCTATTTACTATATGTCTTGTGCAATATTTTAAATAGAGTATCCAATGGACATATCCATATCCATGTTGTCAAGTGTGAGGCACTTGGCAGTAAGACTGTGGATAGGGAAAACGATATGGCCATAAAGTCATCCGTAGTCTGTTCCAATCATGGGAATGAATGGAACCAAAGACTATCATTAACCTTGGTTGTATGACGGTGTCTTACCGGTCATAGAACATGGAATGTCAACCAGGTTAATGGGTACATGCAAAAAGGGCATGGTACTGGATCGATCCACGTAACGGGAATCCACATGGTGTCACATCACATCGGATTCTCGTGTAGTACTTGTATGGATCCTTTGACCTGATCATATGATGGTACTGGATGTGAAGTGGCATACTTTGGTGTACGCCCAACGGGCCTGTAAAAGGGTGCCAAGTACGGGTACATTCGGGTATGTTAATGAACATTGCAGTGCTATGGATATGCAGATGGGAATGTCACTCAGTGTTCCACTGAGAAGATATCACCGGCCTCTTGATGAATACAGCTGATAAGAGTGTGGCCACACCCAAACAAGTTGGAACTTGTTTGTGAATATCAGTGCATTCGGGATCAAGTTAATGTCCATACACAATAGAGGGTGATCACACCATGCCTCCGTGTTGGACTCCGATATCGATGACATGGGATGTACAAGTTCAACTACTGGGTTAAAGTTTCAGTTTGACTGCTTACTCCGTCTTAATTGGGGGCTACAGTGGCTTGCTAGAGCCCAACTGGAGTCTGTGGGCCTTAGCTCACTGCCAACATAAAGACGGGCCCATCGGATCGTACACATTGAACGTCTGGACTTTGAATAGTCGGATTAAGTGTGTACTTGGTGTATACACATCAAAACAAGAGAGAGGTTCATTAATTATATTATTTAGCTCAATTGGATTGGTCAAGTATAATATAATTAATATTTCTTAGGTCATCACTTAATTAATTCAATGAATTAAGTTAAGTGTTTATTTCCTAGGTGGGAATAATTCTACATGTATAGGTTTACATGTTTGTCATCTTATGGATGTCATATTTAATCTCTTGGTTTATTTGATATGTCACAAATGAATTTTATTTTTGGTGTAAGTAACCTATTATATGGTATAAGAGTGTTACATACATGTAGGAATAAAATTTAATGTGACATCACATAAAATCAAAGATGTAAGTAGGGTATTGGGCATGAAAAAGTGATGCCCTTCCTTGGTGACATGTTGGCCGAATTTTTGGAGATATTTTGCCAAGTTGTGGTGAGTCATATGTGATAAGAAGGATGACTCACATTAAGGACAAAAGGTGATGATCATTTGTGATGAGTCATGGTTTGACTTAAGGTGGAAAAGTTGGACTTTTCTACTTGAGATCTTTATGTGATGAGTCATGGTTTGTCTTTTAGGGATATAAAAGAAATATGGCAGCCATATTTCTCCACTTCTTGGCCGAAATTTACATCTCCCCTCACTCTCTCTTATTGATTTTCCGAACCGCTAGCACGGGTTTCAGTCCGAGAGCCGTTCGTGTACGGGACGAAGGAGGAAATCTAATTTGGTTTCTGCAGTCATCATCTGTCTCTTGGAGAGACTTAAGGTGAAATTTTAAAACCTTCTTCCTTGTGCTTTGTGTTTTTGATTTCCACTACTTAAGCTCCTGGGACCGGATTCGAGGAAATCGACGCGTATTTCCGCTTTTTCGGTCGATTTCCCGTGACGAATCCCAACAGTGGTATCAGAGCCGGGCTTATGTTCCGTGGAGATCTCTAACTTGAAGTGAATCCCATGGTTTAAAATTTGGCGGTTTTGTGGATGGGATTTGTTTTCGGTTTGGGGTTTGTGATTTTGCCCCTTTGGATTTTACAAATGGAAAATTATATGCATAGGGTGTATGCTAGATTTAATTTTCTATTTGTGTTGCTTATTCATGATATTTGCATATGAAATTGTTTAGCATATGGAGCATGCTAGGGTTCAATTTCCTTTTGCAAATATTTATGTATATATGTATAAATATATATAGAGTTTATGGATGCTTGATTTTAATTCTTGGTTGATTTAATTTCTTGCATCTAGGTTGTATGCTAGATTTTATTTCTTGGTGAATTAATATCTTGCATATGTTGTTTTCTTGTTTTGAAAAAAATAAAAACAAAATCACGGATTGTTTCGGGTGGACGCGGGGGCTGCCTACGGCGCTACGCGCCATAGGCAGCAGCCGCTGCCCACTGCTGCTGGCCAGCAGCTGCTGCTGGGCAGCAGCTGCTGCACGCCAGCAGCAGGGCTGCTGCGTGCCAGCAGCACGCCGCTGCTGGGCAGCGGGGCTGCTGCTGGGCAGCAGCGCCGCGGCTGCCCCGTGCGGCGGGCCGGGCCCGAATTTGGATTTGGCGGGATTTTTGGGCCGGGCCGGGTTTTAAAATTTGTAAAATGTTTTAAACTTTGCGTGTTTAAATTTTGAACATTTAATGCGCGTGGTTTCTTGAATGGAATTTATTTTTCGTTCATGTGATATTTATTTTGGAAATAAATACGGTAAATTGAAATTGGTTCGGGTTTTCTTGGCACGATTACCCGGACGGCTAATTTTGGATTTCATGGTTTCCCAATCAGATTGGGAGCAATTTTTGCCTGGGTTGGAGGCCCAAAGCCCGCATGGGTTAAGAACCATGATCGACCAAAATTTGGCGATTTCAAAATAATGGCTATGGACAAATGAAATCGGATTAAATCATGCATTTAACATGCTTATAAAATACATGATGTATTGGTTTACATGTATGATTGAATATGCGGATGGATGTAAATGGGCCTAATTTATGTTGGGTTGTAATATTCTTTTGGTATATACGGCCTGCGCGCCGTTTTTCCTTTTATGTAATTTTATTTTATATTTTATTATGAAATTATGTAAGCAAGGAGCCGATTGGATTGGCGAGCCCAGAAGGAATAGGAGGCGGCCCACCTGATGCTGTTCTAGTATAGGTTTACTAGAATGATATTAGGATGTAAATTTTGGCCCGTTGCATTCCATTCTTTATTTTAATTATGCGGTATTTATTTGCATGTGCGAATGTATGTACAAACCCTTTTCACCCGCTTTTGCATCTAAGCCGTTATTAATTGAATCGAATAACCAAATGGTAATTACTAAGTCGCTTAAAAGTGCTTCCCTCATTCATAACCTACTCGAAGTGGGGATAGGCCAGTCGTAGACCAACCCTCGTTGGATACACTGGAGTATCGTCATTTTGTATTGGGTTGGAGTATTGGTTACTCTAACACTTGGATGGAGGTTTTGACTTAGCGTGGGTAGTAGGATGTTCCTGGCCCTAAGCACAGATGGGTAAGTGCCAACAGACCCATCAAACCGAGAGTCCCTAGGTTGGGATTGGACGGCGTTCCTACCTAAAAATTGGGTATAGTTGTTCCAGGCCCTCGTCTGGCTATATCTAAATATAATATGGATCTCGGCCCATGAGCCCAACAACTCGGTTTTATTAATAACATGATTCATTATTAATTATGGGAAAATGTTTATAAGTCCTTTATTAACACTCATTTATTTTTCTGTGTAGTAATCAATGGCATCGAATAACACTTTATCACTGCGCACTATCCTTGAGAAGGACAAGCTTTCTGGTCCTAATTTCCTGGACTGGTCTAGGAACTTACGAATAGTTCTAAGACAGGAGTCTAAGGAATATGTACTGGAAAGGCCTGTACCGGCCGCACCTACTGGGCGTAATCCACCAGCTGCTCAGCTGGAGGAATACGGGGTGCATGTAAAGGATAACCGGGATGTTACTTGCCTTATGCTGGCGTGCATGGTCCCCGAACTGCAAAAACAGTTTATGGACCATGAGGCCTATGCTATGATAACAACTCTAAATGAGATGTTTCAGGAACAGGCACGTCAGGAAAGGTACCTGACGAATAAGGCATTCCATTCCTGCAAAATGGGGACTGGGACATCTGTGAGCGCTCACGTGCTCAAGATGAAGGGCTATTTGGATTCTTTAGCCCGTCTCGGGTCGCCCATTTCACAGGAATTGGCGATTGATACCATCCTGGCTTCCTTGCCGGAGTCTTATGATCAGTTCATCTTGAATTACAACATGCAAGGGATGAACAAAACTGTTAGTGAGCTGCATGGGATGCTTAAGCTTACGGAACAGTCGGTCAAAAAGACTCCACCGGTACTTGTGGTAAACAAGGGGAAGGCTCCTCTTGTAAAGGCCAAGGCTAAGACAAAGGCTAAAGCTAAGGCCAAGAAAGCCAAAGCTAAGAAGGCCAAGGTCCAGCCCAAGGCCCGTCCTGAGGATGTCTGTTTCGGGTGCAAGCAGACGGGACATTGGAAACGATCATGTCCAAAGCTTCTGGGAGAGCAAAAGAAGGCGCAGGGCGCGTCTTCATCAGGTATATATGTCATAGACATTAACCTTACTGTTTCAACATCTTGGGTATTGGATACTGGATGTGGTTCTCACATTTGTTGTAATGTGCAGGGACTTAGGAACAGAAGATCACTGGGATCAGGAGAAGTGGACTTGCGGGTCGGGAATGGGGCAAGGGTTGCAGCCATTGAGATCGGCGAGTACCAGCTTAAGATGCCTAGTGGATTAGTTTTGTTACTGGAACAATGTTATTTTGTACCTGCAATGTGCAGGAATATTATTTCTGTTTCAGTTTTGGATACTTCTGGATATGTATTTACTATTGGTAATGGTAATATGGTTATATCTAGAGAAGGCATATTTTATGGAAATGCTCTATTAAATAATGGCCTTTATATCCTGAATTTAAATGAAACTAATCAAGTCTATAACATAAATACTAAAAGGATTAAACCAAATGAACTTAATCCTGTGTACCTTTGGCATTGTCGTTTAGGCCACATAAACGAGAAACGCATAGCTAGACTCCACAAAGCTGGAATTCTAGGATCTTTTGACTTGGAGTCACTTGATATTTGTGAGTCTTGTTTACGGGGTAAAATGACTAAAGCGCCATTTAGCAAAAAAGCTGAAAGGGCCACTGGCTTATTAGACCTAATACATTCGGATGTATGTGGACCTATGAGCACTGCTGCCAGGGGTGGGTTTCTATACTTCGTCACCTTTACAGACGATTTCAGCAGATATGGCTATGTCTATCTGATGAAACACAAGTCTGAAACACTTGATCGGTTCAAGGAATTTAGGAACGAAGTACAGAACCAATTAGGCCGAAATATTAAAGCCCTTCGGTCGGACCGAGGTGGCGAGTATATGAGCCTAGAGTTTGATTCATACTTGAGAGAGCATGGAATAGTTCCACAGCTCACTCCTCCAGGAACACCACAATGGAATGGGGTGTCCGAACGGAGGAATAGGACCCTGTTAGACATGGTCCGCTCAATGATGAGTCATGCCTCTCTCCCAACAAGTTTTTGGGGATATGCTATTGAGACAGCAGCTCTCATTTTGAATAATACTCCGACTAAGGCAGTAGAAAAGACCCCATTTGAGATATGGACGGGCAGGGCGCCCAATGTGTCTTTCCTACGGATTTGGGGTTGTTATGCCCATGTCAAGAAATTGACTGGGGGCAAACTAGAACCCAAAACCGACAAATGCCTGTTTGTGGGCTACCCTAGGGAAACCAAAGGGTATTACTTCTACAACCCCGCCGAGAACAAGGTGTTCGTGGCACGGAAAGGGGTCTTTCTTGAAAATGAGTTCATTTCCAAGAAAGATAGTGGGAGTAATGTTGAACTCAGGGAAGTTCAAAGCTCAGAAACTCCTGAAAAGGATAACTCGGAGACCAGGGTGGAGCTTCCACGGGAGGAAGCACCAGCCCAGGTCACACAAGGACTTAGAAGGTCTGGTAGGGATCGTCGGGAACCTGAGAGATATGGGTTTCTAGTTACCGATGATAACACTCTTTTTGTCTTCGACGAAGAAGAGCCGAAAACCTACCAGGAGGCTATAGCTAGCCCACTGTCCGCAAATTGGCAAAAGGCCATGGAGGCGGAAATGCAATCTATGTACGACAATCAGGTTTGGAATCTGGTTGTTCCACCTCCGGGTGCTAAGGTAATAGGTTGCAAGTGGTGCTACAAGCTTAAGCCAGATAACACCTTCAAGGGGCGGCTGGTGGCGAAAGGTTTCAGGCAAGTCCATGGAATCGACTATGATGAAACTTTTTCACCAGTCGCTATGCTCAAATCCATAAGGATCCTGCTGGCCATAGCCGCATGGTACGACTATGAGGTCTGGCAGATGGATGTCAAAACCGCTTTTCTTAATGGAAAGCTACTCGAGGATGTGTATATGACACAGCCTGAGGGTTTTGTCGATCCACAGAATCCTGAAATGGTATGCAAGCTTCAACGGTCCATTTATGGATTAAAGCAAGCATCCCGAAGTTGGAATCTTCGATTCAATGAGGCTATAAAGGAATATGGCTTCATACAGAATCAAGATGAGCCTTGTGTGTACAAAAGGATTAGTGGGAGCATTGTCACGTTCCTGGTATTATATGTGGATGACATCCTTCTCATTGGAAGCGACATACCAACACTGCAAGGGGTAAAGCAGTGGTTGTGTAAGTGCTTCGCAATGAAGGACTTAGGCGAAGCTGAGACGATCCTAGGGATCAGGATCTACAGGGATAGACCCAATCGGCTCCTGGGCCTAAGTCAGGCCAAGTACATAGACAAAGTTCTGAAAAGATTCAGCATGGACCAGGCTAAGAAAGGGTTCTTGCCAATGGGTCATGGGCTGAAACTTAGTAAGAAAAACTGTCCTAACACAAGGCAGGATAGGGAGAACATGAAATTAGTCCCATATGCTTCGGCTATAGGATCAATCATGTACGCCATGCTATGTACAAGACCTGATGTCGCCTTTGCACTAAGTATGACTAGCAGGTACCAGCAAGATCCTGGGGAGGATCACTGGAAAGCTGTCAAAGCAATCCTAAAGTACCTTAACCGGACTAAGGATAGCTTCTTAGTGTATGGAGGTCAGGAAGAGTTATCAGTTACTGGGTACACTGATGCAAGCTTCCAGACCGACCAGGATGAATATAAGTCGCAGTCAGGATATGTATTCATGCTTAATGGTGGTGCTATAAGCTGGAGAAGCTCCAAGCAACCGACCATAGCGGATTCTATCACAGAAGCTGAGTACATTGCAGCGTGTGATGCGGCTAAGGAAGCTGTATGGATAAAGAAGTTTATCATGGAACTGGGGGTAGTTTCAACTATCCAGGACCCAGTTGATATCTTCTGTGACAACAATGGGGCTGTTGCACAAGCTAAGGAGCCCCGGTCACACAGAAACTCGAAGCACGTACTCAGGAAGTTTCACCTCATCAGAGAAATCGTTGAGAGGGGTGATATTTCATTACGACGAGTGGACACCGAGGAGAATGCCGCAGATCCTTTGACCAAGGCGCTGGCTCAGCCCAAGCACGAGGGTCATATTAGATCTATAGGGATTAGGCCCATGCCTAGTTGGTACTAGTGCAAGTGGGAGATTGTTGGATATGCCCTAGTCCCAAGGCCTTGGTCCTTGTGTTTGTATGATACATTGTACCTTTTATGTAAGATATGTATGATACAATCTGTGTTAATCAATAAAGGCATCAATCTATTTACTATATGTCTTGTGCAATATTTTAAATAGAGTATCCAATGGACATATCCATATCCATGTTGTCAAGTGTGAGGCACTTGGCAGTAAGACTGTGGATAGGGAAAACGATATGGCCATAAAGTCATCCGTAGTCTGTTCCAATCATGGGAATGAATGGAACCAAAGACTATCATTAACCTTGGTTGTATGACGGTGTCTTACCGGTCATAGAACATGGAATGTCAACCAGGTTAATGGGTACATGCAAAAAGGGCATGGTACTGGATCGATCCACGTAACGGGAATCCACATGGTGTCACATCACATCGGATTCTCGTGTAGTACTTGTATGGATCCTTTGACCTGATCATATGATGGTACTGGATGTGAAGTGGCATACTTTGGTGTACGCCCAACGGGCCTGTAAAAGGGTGCCAAGTACGGGTACATTCGGGTATGTTAATGAACATTGCAGTGCTATGGATATGCAGATGGGAATGTCACTCAGTGTTCCACTGAGAAGATATCACCGGCCTCTTGATGAATACAGCTGATAAGAGTGTGGCCACACCCAAACAAGTTGGAACTTGTTTGTGAATATCAGTGCATTCGGGATCAAGTTAATGTCCATACACAATAGAGGGTGATCACACCATGCCTCCGTGTTGGACTCCGATATCGATGACATGGGATGTACAAGTTCAACTACTGGGTTAAAGTTTCAGTTTGACTGCTTACTCCGTCTTAATTGGGGGCTACAGTGGCTTGCTAGAGCCCAACTGGAGTCTGTGGGCCTTAGCTCACTGCCAACATAAAGACGGGCCCATCGGATCGTACACATTGAACGTCTGGACTTTGAATAGTCGGATTAAGTGTGTACTTGGTGTATACACATCAAAACAAGAGAGAGGTTCATTAATTATATTATTTAGCTCAATTGGATTGGTCAAGTATAATATAATTAATATTTCTTAGGTCATCACTTAATTAATTCAATGAATTAAGTTAAGTGTTTATTTCCTAGGTGGGAATAATTCTACATGTATAGGTTTACATGTTTGTCATCTTATGGATGTCATATTTAATCTCTTGGTTTATTTGATATGTCACAAATGAATTTTATTTTTGGTGTAAGTAACCTATTATATGGTATAAGAGTGTTACATACATGTAGGAATAAAATTTAATGTGACATCACATAAAATCAAAGATGTAAGTATGGTATTGGGCATGAAAAAGTGATGCCCTTCCTTGGTGACATGTTGGCCGAATTTTTGGAGATATTTTGCCAAGTTGTGGTGAGTCATATGTGATAAGAAGGATGACTCACATTAAGGACAAAAGGTGATGATCATTTGTGATGAGTCATGGTTTGACTTAAGGTGGAAAAGTTGGACTTTTCTACTTGAGATCTTTATGTGATGAGTCATGGTTTGTCTTTTAGGGATATAAAAGAAATATGGCAGCCATATTTCTCCACTTCTTGGCCGAAATTTACATCTCCCCTCACTCTCTCTTATTGATTTTCCGAACCGCTAGCACGGGTTTCAGTCCGAGAGCCGTTCGTGTACGGGACGAAGGAGGAAATCTAATTTGGTTTCTGCAGTCATCATCTGTCTCTTGGAGAGACTTAAGGTGAAATTTTAAAACCTTCTTCCTTGTGCTTTGTGTTTTTGATTTCCACTACTTAAGCTCCTGGGACCGGATTCGAGGAAATCGACGCGTATTTCCGCTTTTTCGGTCGATTTCCCGTGACGAATCCCAACATATTTATGGGCTAAAGGAGGATGACGAGTACTGTGGAGTGAAGCTCGACGCTCTAGTGCCCATCCAACTCTAGATTTCGAGTCATGCCTTCTTGAATCGGATTAGTTTTCTCGGGTTTCCTCATTTTCTCCAAATTTGAAATTCCTACAAAATTAAAGAGAATAGGTGAAATTGATGCATGATTTGAGTAGAATATGCCCCTAGGATGTTTAGTTGCTGATTTGGGTTGAGTTAGAATGAGATTTAACCGAAAAATGGATGAATTTGCATTTGGCCAAATTTTTCCAGCTACAGCTGCCCCATTGGATGATTACAGCCACGCGGCTGTGATCTTGAGGCTTACAGTCGGGTGGCTGTAACTAGCAGAATTAAGGCCGCTCGACTTTTTGCGACTCCAAGGGTGTTTCCTTGATTTTTATGATGTATATGCATTCTAAAAAGCTCATAAACTCCCTGATTATTGATTTTGCAGGTGAGATCTGGCCATTGCGGCTGTGGATCGATTATGGAATCCTTGTAATGGTACAGACGGCTTCCTCAAGGGGTGAAGGAGATTGTGAATTCTACCGGTCTGTAGTGGCTAGTTCGTAGCATGACCATTACTACTCCTCGCACGAGTCGAGGACTTCTGGGTGCACTTCTAGAGAGGTTGACGGACACCACTCACACATTTCATTTCCCCTCTAGAGATTACACGGTGACTCCGGAGGATATTGTTGCTATCACCGGGCTTCCCTTCTCCGGGCAGGTGATCTATTTCAACCAGATCTTCGCACATGGTGGCTACCGCTAGGAGTTAGTGGCCATGCTCATTGCGATTGACTCCCCTGATAGCCGGATCCAGTATAGGAGCCTTTGGGATTACTGGATAAGGCGGTAGACTGCACTCTCAGAAGGGATTAGTTTTTAGGCTACCGATGAGAGGAGGTATGCGATGGCCTTTCTGCTACATGCTCTTTCCACCCTCCTTTTCCCCACAGGCCGGAGTAGTTTGAATCTAGCCATGTTGCCCTCCTTGATTGACCTAGAGTGTATGAGGACTCTTAATTGGGTCGAGCGGCCTTAGCCCAGCTTTACTATGCTCTCGACCTCTATACTCGAGGCTCTCATAAGGAGTTGAAGGCCTTCTGGATTTTGCTGCATATGAGTATTTGGACTCTTTATCTTAAGATTTTACTTTCTTTCGTATGTTTCCTGGATTGTTATTGATTCCATTTCCATACTTCTTTTGCTGGGATATGACTCATTCCTCTTTTTTTTTTTTTCTTTTTCTACCTTTTGATTCTAGATTGCCAAGGCCCCTTGGAGGCGAAAGGGGGATAACTTGCCTTAGCTGCTTTGAGATACGAAGGCACTGTCGAACAGGAGCTTTGTGATGGAGTGCCCGTACGGTCAGGAGTGTTTCCTTGGTGAGAGGGTTCACGACTAGCGCTCTAGTCTCGAGGTGCGTAGGATTCCAGCCGCTTTGCCGGTGAGGTTATTTTGGCCCCATCTCCTATCTCTTGAGCTGCATCCAGACCTTTACAGCACTAGCTACGAGGATGGCAATGTGGATGGCGATAATAGTTATTTCATCGCTACTCATCTGCTTCCACTGTCTGCTGACATTGATGGTGGGGTATTTTACAAACCTTTTTTTTATTGACATCCTCTTCTAAATTGATTCCAGCCAGCTTCGCAAGGTGGGCATGCACGCCCGTCCTTATCTATCAGGGGAAGAGGTAGGAGGTCTGGTACTGCTGCTGCTGGTGCCTCTGGAGCGGGTTCTACCGTTGGAGCGGAGGATGTTCCCGTTCCTTATTCTCAGGTTCCTCAGGCTCCTGAGGTTGAGTATGTTCATGGTCGGCTCGAGTTCCCGATCGAGAGCACCATTCAGCTGTTCGAAGAGTCTCGGCAGTCTCACTGAGCCAATCTCCATCTCCAGGACCATACTTTTCCTTCGGCCATTCCTAATGGCACCACACATAATTTCTGCTCTTCTTTATTTCTACCTCTTTTACTGGTCATTCGTCATAGATTGATCCCTGTGAGCGGATGTCGTTTTCGACGGAATGCGAGACTCCCTTTCGGAAGGGGCGCCTCGATCTCGGGCAGGCCCCTCCCTCGCGTGGGGTTTTGATAATGGAAATCCGCGTTTTGGAAAATAAATGGAATTAATTCTTAAAAGAATCGAGACCTAAGTCTCGATGAATATTGTAGAGTCGCCACCCGGCTCAGCTCAACCAAGAAATTTATAATGTAGCTGAACCGGACGAACGGCCGCTACACTATCCAGAGATTTGGGTCCGGACAAGTCCCTTATTTCGTTTCTAATTAAAATAAATATTGGTCAATGTTCAAAGATGGTATTTCGAATTCTAAAGGTCAATTTTATTGAAATAAATAGACATACAGCGCGCATACAGGTTAAGTAAAATAGTAAATGAGTAAATTATTACAACCCGATCGAATAAAGAATAAAAAAGACTCTTGGCTCACTTTTACAAGCGCCTAGAATACACGATTTATCTAAAAAAATACAACCGCCTAGGATACACGATTCAATCTATTAAATTACATCAAAAATAAAAATAAAAGAAATTAAAACCTGCAAAACAGAGGGTTAGCACAATATATATAGCACGCCATAAATTGGACTCAAACATGAAAGAATGGGAAGTCAAGAATTGGGGGCATGCATTTAGGGGATAACCGGGTTGACTCGGCTAGCTGGCCCGGTTAGACCTGGAAAACATTTTGAAATGTCCCTGTATTTTTGGTTTTATAGGAAATTCATTTTGAAAACAATTTTGCCAGTTTACATGCATTTTTACATGTGAAGTGGGTCGGTTTTCGGGAGAACTAGGTCTCCATCGTGGCATTGTTCTAAATGCAATTTTACTGGAAATTAAATCTAGGGTCGTGAATGCACACAACAAAATTCATTTTGATGATTTTTGGGGTTTCTGAATTTTTAGGGATTTTTGGAAATTTTTGGGGTTGAAAGGGAAATTCTGATTCTGGAAAGTGAGTTACAGTCGTGCGACTGTAAATTGCAGTCATGCGACTGTAAACACTCCAGAATCAAAATTTCGCCAAAATTTTATTTGAATCGAAATGAAAGAAAAACAACCTGGAAATAAAGAACACTCCTACGACTATTCATCAAATCCAAGAACAGTAGTGCGACTGTTCTTGATTTCCAGAAGCAGAAACACAAAAATAAGGTAAAAAAACACAAAAATCACATCCAGCACCCAGAAAGTAGGAAAAGGTGAAAGGAAAAGGGAGTGCCTACCTTTTAGAAGCTTATCCAAGTCGTTTTGACCCCTGGCATCGCTCCAATCCAGACGAATTTGTACTTTTCCTCTTGAATTGGGGTTGAGAGCTTTGTGTCCAAAAATCCAAAATGCTTGGGATTCTGATGATTTAAGTCTGAGATTTTGATTTGTTTGGAGTGTTAAGTGATTAACCTAAGGATTTCTAAAAGAAAAAGAAAGGGAAGACAGTTGAGCTTTTTGGTATTTTTCTCTCTTCCACATCTTTATCTCTCTAAATTTCTCTCACCAAAAACCGAATCCAAAAGTCCACTTTCTCCCTTCCTTTTTCTTCTTTTTATTCTGCTTTTCTGAGGTTCCTTGCTTCAAGAACGGGGCCATTAATGCTCCTCCCTCTTTCCTCCATTTTTTACTGCAGAGGTATGGGCTCCTGCACCTGCTCTGACATTACAGTCGTACGACTCTTTTTTTCTTTAAGTGGAGTGAAATTCCAGCGCTTACAGCTGCCCCTTGCGTGATCAAATTCAACACCCGATCTTGGTCTAAAATGGTTAAGGTGATGGATTTGAGAGCGTGAATCAAAGCACCACAGACACAGGAAATAAAACATGCAACTGAGCTGCTAAAGCTTCACTGCTGTGGTGATGTGTTGAGTTGATTAGACGGAATAAGCCGATATCGGGTCTATGTTACCCGAGGCAATACTGGAGATTTGAATTGGCTTCCATGATCTAGGATCTTGCTTGAATCGATCATCAAGGATCCGAAATCTGACTTGGGCGATTTTCAAGGATTAAGAATCAAGCTTAAGGAGGTTTCGAGGATTCAAAATCACGCTTGAGGAGGTTTACAAGGATTGGGAATCATGCTTGAAGAAGTTCAAGGATTCGAAATCTAGCTTGGAGAGGTGTTTATCAAGGATTGGGAATAATGCTTGAAAAGATTCAATGATCCGAAATCTAGCTTGGATGAAATAATGGGTTTGATGTAGAACTAAGCCGATACCGGGTTTAGGTTACCAGAGGCAAATCTGGAGAAACTTTAAGGATTTGAAATTTTGCTGGAATTAGATGGACTCAAAATAATGGAATAAAAGGGTCAAGGATTTGAAAACATGCTTGAACGTAATGGAGTTCAAGGGTTCGAAATCTGGCTTGAATGAAGAAATGGGTTCAAGGATCTGCAACCATGCTTGAACGTAATGAAGTTCAAGGGCTTAAAATCTGGCTTGAGTGAAGAGAAGGGTTCAAGGATCTATAACCATGCTTGAACGCAATGGAGTTCAAGGGTTTGAAATCTAGCTTGAATGAAGAACTGGGTTCAAGGATCTGTAACCATGCTTAAACGTAATGGAGTTCAAGGGTTTAAAATCTGGCTTGAATGAAGAAAGGGGTTCAAGGATTTGTAACCGTGCTTGAACGTAATGGAGTTCAAGGGTTTGTAATCTGGCTTGAATGAAGAAAAAGGGTTCAAGGATTTGTAACCATGCTTGAACGTAATGGAGTTCAAGGGTTTGGAATCTGGCTTGAATGAAGAAAAGGAGTTCAAGGATTTGTAACCATGCTTGAACGTAATGGAGTTCAAGGGTTTGAAATCTGGCTTGAATGAAGAAAAGGAGTTCAAGGATTTGTAACCATGCTTGAATGTAATGGAGTTCAAGGGTTTGAAATCTGGCTTGAATGAAGAAATGAAGTTCAAGGATTTGTAACCATGCTTGAATGCAATGGAGTTCAAGGGTTTGAAATTTGGTTTGAATGAAGAAAAGGAGATAGCTTTAGGAATGATAGTTTTGATGTTGGCTTGAGGATGAGTATTTATTCCTTAATCGATAATTTTGGAAACAAAAATTTTTGCCCCTGCGATCAAGGATAAATACAGCTTGATTGTTCTGCTCCTTGGAGACTTAATGTGTTGAGATTTGGATTTGCACTGACGCTTAAGGTCCAATGGATGCCCTGGCGTTGTGCCATCTCTGCTTTGAGAGCGATCCTGGTTCGGAATAGTCTGATGCTAATGATGGATACCTGTGCTTGGATTGGTTGTGGTATTTATGTGCATGCATGCATGTATATTTTGAATGCATGTACATGTTTCAATGTGTGCATGTGCAACTAAACTTAAAAAAATGCATTTCGTGCCATTTGCTTAATCTTGACACTCCAGGTTCTTACTGGGGAAGCTACGTTGTGCGATTGATCATCCTTAGTTGGAGAAGCAACATTTTGGGTGCATGTAATTCTTGCGATCCTGCCAGGGATATTTAACGGCTAATGCGGAAATACGATGACTGTTGGAGAGAAAGTGATGATGTTCTTAGCAACGATGTCGTTGAGAAATGATGAAAAGGATCTTGTTGGGGATTGATGAAATGTTCCTGCTGGGGGAATGACGGAGAGTTTTCGCCTTCTATGCCCCTAGGCTTCATGAACTTAGAAGTGCTCTAAATTTTGCCTGAGCAACCCAAAGTGGGTTTTCAACTCAGCGAGCTGCTCTAACTTTTGCCTAAGGCGCCTTTTTGGTTTTCACCTTAGCGAGCTTTTCATATGCCGTAACTTTTGCCTAAACTACCCAATATGGGTTTTCAGCTTAGCGAGCTGCTCTAATTTTTGCCTAAGGTTCCTTTTCGGTTTTCACCTTAGCGAGCTCTTCTTTTTTTTTTCTTTTTTTTGTGTGTAACGCATATAAGCGAAAAAATGTGCACAAACATGTACGATGCATGATGTGGATTCAATTCCAAGCAGAATATGGACATTTAAATGAACAGAGCAACGCATTCATTCATTCATTCATTGATAATGTTTTAGCATAATGCACATTATATATGAAATGAATTAAGGACAAGATGAGTATGGTATCCATCTCGACCAAACCCACAACTGCCACCAACTAGTCCTTGCGGATTTTCCTGCTGGTGGTGCTCACCTCACTGTCCTAACTTTTGCATGGATTGCTTTCATGATTTTCAATCCATTAGACTCTCTTTTTTTTTGTGCAAACCTGAGCCTGTCCCGATTGAAAGGGGTTGACGACTTGGCCTCTGTCTTTCTCTATAGGATTACTTTGATCCTGCAGGTTGATGGCTGCGCTTTTTTATGTGCTTATTAGCTGCTTGTACTATCCAGCTGGCTTATCGGTGGTATGAAGGCGATGCATGGTCCCTCTCTCCTTTATTTTGGATTAATTGTATTGTTGCCCCAGAACTTGCATTCTATTATCAGGGATGCTATGGTGCGAAACATCATATGATACAGATGTGCATTCTTATTTTGGAACTTGATACCATTTTTTTTATGGAACTTCCGTCTGGCTGGACTTGTCCTTCGGATTCTTTGTAATTCTGCATCTTACGATCCTTTGTCTATGCATGCTGTCACAAGACCAGGCGAAGGTCTTCCATGCTTTTAGGCATTTTGCAATTTTTCTTTCTCTCATCAGCCATGATGTCTCTCAGGACAGATATCATTTTGGATGCTCATCTGTCCTTAGGTTCATTTCACGTAATGATGTGTCATGTATGCTAAAACGTTAGATGAATGTTTGTATGCATGCACAGTGTTCCGTCCAGGAAAATATCACATAGATAATTGAAATCAAATTACATTATACTAAACGCCTTATGGGCTGCATTGTTCACAAAACAAGATAAAGAACAAAATAGATACATCAAAATAATTAACATCCTCCACATACGGAGGATCTTCTTTTGTTGCTGCACCGTCAACTTCGATAGCTTGTCAAAGCTGGGCAAAGGATTGCTCTAGACATTGGGCTTTAAGGGTGGCTCCACGCTTTTCCCATCAGTAATCAATTGACGAATAGCCCTCAGTAGTTTCTTGCAGTCATTCGTGTGATGCCCCACTGTCACATGCTAGGGCAGAATTTGCCTTTGTCCGTCTCAACCGGCTTCTCAAACGACTTCAGAGAACTCAAGAGGCCACCATTCCTGCATTTCACAAAAATCTTAGCCAAAGAAAGGGTCCACGGGGATAAACCTCGATTTTGCGAATCTCTAGCTTGATCTCCTTGTTGGTGAGACACCACAGCAACTTCAGTTGGCTTATCCTCTAGGGATTGGTCACTCTTGTTTGTAAAGCCGAATCCAGATCCACTGCTTGATCTAGTGGCAGTTGTCGATTGATACCCCAGACCATGCTTAAAGCTTCTGCTACCCTTTTGACTGGCCGCTTTTTCTTCCTTGTCCCTCTCAACCATCATAGCCATGCTGTAGACCTCGGTGAGTTCATTGAAGGCATGGAATTTCATGTTGTCCCTGTAGACATCCCTACTTCCCTCAATCAGTTTCTGAATCAGCTAGTCTTCATCGGGGCGATTCTTCAACAAGATCATCTTGTCCATCCACCTTTGATAATACTCATCAAAGGGTTCATTGAGCTTCTGCTTAATCCTTTCCAAGTCATATACCTTCACTTGGATCTTTGTGTTGAAGCTATAATATTTGAAGAAGGCCTCTGATAATGTTCCCCAATCTGACTGTACTTCCTCCGTTAGGGAGTTGTACCAGTTCCAAGCCCCTTCTTCTAGCATTGTCGGGAAGAAATTGACCAACTACTGTTTGGTAGCACCCGCAGTTAGCATTATACGGGCATAGAGGTTGATGTGAGCTTCTGGTGATCCGAGCCCTCTGTAAGAAGGAATTTTAGGGACTTGGAACCCCACAGGGAATGTCTCGATGCCTTTGTTTATCATGGCATCCACATTGACGCCCTGCTTGGAACCCAAACTGATTTTGGCTCCCATTTTCAACTCAGCTAGCATCTCATCCAGCTCAGAGTATCTGGCCTTCATTTTCTGTTCCATAGCTGCCTCGATTTCCTGCAGCTTTTTTATGCTGGCTGAAGCATCAGCCTCTTGTTGAGAGGTCTTCCCTTCTTTTTCTTTCCCGGTTCCACCATTACCAGCTTCACCACTTTCCCTAACAACAGCCCTTAGTTCTTCCTTCAGATATCCCGGAAGTCTTGGGATCGGAAGAAATCCTTCAGAACACTAGCAATGTTCGGTGTTTGATCTACTACTGCTACTTCTTCTCCGGACTCTGTTGTGCTGCTTGATTCAACTGATCTTTCGCTCTCACGTGCTCTTGCAGTCCGGGATCTTGTTCTAGGACGTCCCAACTTATTCTGCTTTAATGCACATAAGACTGTTAGGGCTAAAAAGTGCATGGTTGGATGGTATGGATGATAATGCTTGGATGATGCTTCGTGAATGTGGATGATAATGAATGTGACCTTTTTATTAATTTCTCTTTTTTTTTATTTATTTTGGACATTCCAAGTGCACCCAATGCTATGCAAAGATGCCACGTGTGGACCGCCACAGGGATAAAAGTTCGGTGCTTTTGGGGCACCTAATGAATTTCGTGAAATGGTCTTGTGTGTACCAACACACGGACAGAGTTTGATGCTTTGAAGGTCTATGAGATGATATGAAATGGTCACATGGGACCGGCCCATGGACAAAGTTCTGATGCTTTTAAGCATATGAAATGAAATGATGTTGTGAGAGAGTCGTGTGTAACGGGGACACGGACAAAAGCTTGGCGTTTGGGGAACACCTTGTATGATTTGGGATGTTATGAAATGCCCCTACATGCGTACTAATCCGGCACTCAGGGAGCGCCTTGAATGATATAGCAATGTCATGAAGCAACCCGATGTGGATCACGATGTCATATGATGTTTATGATGAATGGGTATGGTGTCATGAAATGCATCATGTGGATCGTTACACAGAAATATATCTAAGACCATTGTGGTCTCTATTGAATGAAATGATTTGGTGGAATGGCCGAATGCAATCCGGTGCATTGGCAAAACACGAGTATTTTAGGATACCCGATATATGATGGAATGGGATGATCGTGGTGGGCGTCCTTGGAATGCCCCTAATTTAATTTAGGTGATATGTCGTGAATGCTTGTGACACACAAAATGCAGATGGCTGCACAAAAACGTGGTTAGGATGCATGACACAAATGATGATGTTATGTATGATATGTGAAAAATGCTAATCACACAAATTTAATGTTATGGCTGAAAAAGGAAGGGTTAGTGTGAATGGAAAATAGATGGTTTAATGATTTCACTAGAAAATAAAATGCACGTGGCTGTATAAAAATATGGGTTAGTATCACACAAAAATGTTTTATGAATGGAAAATGTTAATCGTGTATGGAAGATGATGATTATGGTATGTCGTGAAATGTCGAGGAACGTGTAACACATAGCACGCGAAGCGAATTCTTCCAACCTTATTTCTCCGAGCGTGGTCAGTCTCAAAAATTCTAACCGAGTCCTAGGCGGGGTCCACTTCGATCACCAACCAGGGGTGATGAAGGCGCGATTTATATTTTATTCACACAATTGTTTTGGTATCCTAAGGGAATCCAACTAGGGCTGCCTATATGAGGTCGGTCCAAGTTGGATTAATAAACAAGGTTCCCATAACAAAATATACTCCTCACTTCTCCCCACTCAAGGGTCCGAACGAAGGGGTTCTTACGAGGCTATGGGTGGTGTTTCGTATCCGTGTCCCTAGGACCATAAGGAACAAAGGCGACACTTCAACAATCCACCGGGCTAAAAATGGATACTAAATCTAATGCAAGCATGTCTAACTAAAGAGGCAAAATGAAATACCAATCGAGAATCATCCACCTAATTTTAATTAAACACTTTTCAGGGCTTGTCAAATTCTTTTAAGTTTTTAAGAAAACTTTTTGAAGAAATCCCCAGCAGAGTCGCCACTGTGAGCGGATGACGTTTTCGACGGAACGCGAGACTCCCTTTCGGAGGGGGCGCCTCGATCTCAGGCAGGCCCCTCTCTCGGGTGGGGTTTTTTATAATGGCAATCCGCGTTTTGGAAAATAAATGGAATTAATTCTTAAAATAATCGAGACCTAAGTCTCGATAAATATTGTAGAGTCGCCACCTGGCTCAGCTCAACCGGGAAATTTATAATGTAGCTGAACCGGACGAACGGCCGCTACACTATCCAGAGATTTGGGTCTGGACAAGTCCCTTACTTCGTGTCTAATTAAAATAAATATTGGTCAATGTTCAAAGATGGTATTTCGAATTCTAAAGGTCAATTTTATTGAAATAAATAGACATACAGCGTGCATACAGGTTAAGTAAAATAATAAATGAGTAAATTATTACAACCCGATCGAATAAAAAATAAAAAAGACTCTCGTCTCACTTTTACAAGCGCGTAGAATACACGATTTATTTAGAAAAATACAACCGCCTAGGATACACGATTCAATCTATTAAATTACATCAAAAATAAAACTAAAAGAAATTAAAACCTGCAAAATAGAGGGTTAGCACAATATATATAGCACGCCATAAATTAGACTCAAACATGACAGAATGGGAAGTCAAGAATTGGGGGCATGCATTTAGGGGATAACCGGGTTAACTCGGCTAGCCGGCCTGATTAGACCTGGAAAACATTTTGAAACGTCCCTGTATTTTTGGTTTGTGGGAAATTCGTTTTGAAAACAATTTTGCCGGTTTACATGCATTTTTACATGTGAGGTGGGTCGGTTTTCGGGAGAACTGGGTCTCTGTCGTGGCATTGTTCTAAATGCAATTTTACTGGAAATTGCATCTAGGGTCGTGAATGCACATAACAAAATTCATTTTGATGATTTTTGGGGTTTCTGAATTTTTAGGGATTTTTGGAAATTTTTGGGGTTGAAAGGGAAATTCTGATTCTGGAAAGTGAGTTACAGTCGTACGACTGTAAATTACAGTCGTGCGACTATAAACACTCCAGAATCAAAATTTCGCCAAAATTTTATTTGAATCGAAATGAAAGAAAAACAACCTGGAAATCAAGAAATCTCGTACGACTGTATATACAGTCGTACGACTGTTCATCAAATCCAAGAACAGTCGTGCGACTGTTCTTGATTTCCAGAAGTAGAAACACAGAAATAAGGTAAAAAAAACACAAAAATCACATCCAGCACCTATAAAGTAAGAAAATGTGAAAGGAAAAGGGAGTGCCTACCTTTTAGAAGCTTATCCAAGTCATTTTGACCCCTGGCGTCACTCCAATCCACACGAATTTGCACTTTTCCTATTGAATTGGGGTTGAGAGCTTTGTGTTCAAAAATCCAAAATGCTTGGGATTCTGATGATTTAAGTCCGAGATTTTGATTTTTTTGGAGTGTTAAGTGATTAACCTAAGGATTTCTAGCAAATTTTAGTCTTAATTTCGAGAATCAAAAGAAAAAGAAAGGGAAGAAAGTTGAGGTTTTTGGTATTTTTCTCTCTTCCACCTCTTTATCTCTCTAAATTTCTCTCACTAAAACCCGAATCCAAAAGTCCTCTTTCTCCCTTCCTTTTTCTTCTTTTTATTCTGCTTTTCTGAGGTTCCTTGCTGCAAGAACGGAGCCATTAATGCTCCTCCCTCTCTCCTCCATTTTCTGCTGCAGAGGTATGGGCTCTGAACCTGCTTTGACATTATAGTTGTATGACTGTAATTTTAAATTACAATCGCACGACTGTAAGGACAGTCGTACGACCTTTTTTTTAAGAGGAGTGAAATTCCGCCGCTTACAATCCCTTTGAGTGCGATCTTTGCAGATTCCGGTGATACAAGGCATTTGTATGGGCCAAGCCATTTATGCACTGAGGGGGCTCACTTTCCGAGACAGCGCTGCTTTGAACGTAAGTACCTACACTTGATTTTATGCTTATGTTTGGATGTATGCATGCATGTATGGATGTATATGGATGTGATTGTGATGTTTTCCCTGCCTTGATTGGTGTAGACGACTATTGGGGTGGAGCGTCGTGAGTCCGCTTGTTTGAGGATGGAGAATGACTAGCTGTGGCGTCGGGTCACCGAGCTAGAGGTTATGAATCAAACCTTCAGACATCAGGCGGACGATTGGGATGCCCAGATGGGACATATGGGCTAGGATATGAGTGATAGTCTGGTTGATGAGGCGGGAGATGACGAGGATGACGATGATGATGCTGGCTTTGACTCTTCTTAGGCCTATTACCCCATTCCCTATTTGTGATGTATTGACCCACCTGTGGGCTGATTTCTTGCACATTCCGGCCTTTGCGTGGGTCTGACTTAGCGATGTACTTGATGCACATGATATTTACATGACATTTGCACCATTTGGCTATTGAATTTGAGTCTTTAAATGCATATTTCTTTGCCTTTTCATGCTTTTACCACTCTTTGGTTCAACTTGGTTGGGGTTGGGATGTATTCCTGTGTCTTGAGACTTTATTTTCCTTGAAAAACAACTCTTGAAATCTATAGCCGCGCGGATATAATCATCAGAGATCATATAAAGATATAGACAAAGTGTTGTCTGCACTACAGCTGCGCCCCTGTGCTATTACAGCCACCCAGCATACTACAGCCGCTCGGCTGCATAGGGTTATAGCCGCCCCACACACCAGAGCTATCCCACATCGAATTTCCACCTTTCTTCAGAACAGCCGCCCCCATATAAGTATTTCAGCCGCCCCAGCCCTTATAGCCACACCACTGTAGGGCCTTATAGCCGCCCCACCCCTTTTTCAGCCTTTCTTCTTCTTCCATTCCTCTTTCAGAATGGATTAGCTCAAAGGACGATTCCGAGACTACTGGGCTACGACCCGTTCTTCTAATTAGGCTTTGCTTGCACCTCAGGTTCTACACTACTTTGATTTCGAACCGGGTCTTCTTGGATGCAGCTACCAGCTTTTGGGATCCGATGGATCATGTTTTCCGCTTCTTTAGTCAGGAGTTATGTCCTTTGGTAGAGGAGTTTAGTGCTATCCTCTGTGTTCCTTGCCCTTGGGGGATCCGGTTAGCTGTTCCCGACCTAAACTCGGGTGACATTCATACATTCTTAAGCCGATTCCCTTCGACTATAGCAGGTATGGGCCGTGCACTTACTGGTAGGCCTGCTTCTCCTAAACTTAGCCTTTCTATTATAGCTGATTTATGCTTTGCTCTGCCCCCTACTGCCCCTGGTTGGGCTCCACTGATGAGTTTACTGTTGATGGCATGCTACTTGTGCTAGTCCCGAGATGGTACCTGTAGCCTTAGATTAGCCTCGTTAGTGACTTAGATGGCTCAGGGTGCATCACCTATGGGGGTCGTTTTGGCTGAGACACTGATCCACTTAGATTCTATCCATTCTGATTCCCCCGTCGAGAGCTATGGATCCCCTTTTCTGCTTTAGGTATGCTTCTGCACTGTACTCTCCTAAACACACAAATCCATTACTCCTTTCCATTTTGATTAACTCATGTGCAGATCTGGTTGCTGGAGAAGCTGAGTCTTCTAAGCCCTCCTCCACCTCATCCGAGGTACGCTCTGAAGCGCTACTAGTCCCGACGCATCGAGCTTCCAGATTTCAGATTTATGATTATGGAGCACTGGTTTGATTGGCTTAAGAGGCGGACTGATGCCTCTATCCAATGGGTCTGCCCCTGGTGGGATATTTCTGATGTGACTACTGAGACCTAGGCTGGACGTGTCCAGTTGCTTGGGTTGACCCTTGTGACTTTCTATTCTCCCGCTCGGCTGTGTAGACACTATGGGCAGCTACAAGGGGTTCCCCAATCCTTGTGTACCACCAAGTGCGGAGTGTACACATCATAGTGGCCTCGACATGTGCAGCACCAGTGGATGCATCCTACTCACACTGAGATTCTAAGGTATGACAATATTGCCTTTGTGGAGACAGATGCTCGTTACATAGCTTGGTTGACTAAGCTGGTTGCTTCCCCCACTAGGCATGGATGCGAGGTGGTGACTTTGCGGTACCTCGGTCTATAGTGGGTTAGGATTGTCTTTTTTTTGTCCTAATTTTTGCATAGGTCGCCCTTTTTTGGGTTTTTGGCCTATCGGACTGCCTTTAGTTTTACCTGAACTGCCCTTTTGGGTTTTCAATCCAGTAGACTTTATTTTATGTTCTAATTTTTGTATAGACCGCCCTTTTCAGGTTTTCAATCTATCGGACTTTTTTTTCATATATAAGTTCAATCTATGGATGTGAGATATGTAAAAGACATACAGCTAATTACGCATAAAATAATCTGAATTACAGTTAAACTCGGGACATTTAAGCGAATCGAGTGATGAATTACACTCAGGACATTCATTCATTCATAAATAATGTTTTAGCATAATGTACATCAAGTGATGAAATGAAACTAGGGACAGAATTGCTGATGGTATATGTCTCGACTGAATCCATGCTTGCCACTAACTGATCCTTGCAGATTTTCCAGCTGATAGTCCTCATCTCTCTATCCTAATTTTTACATGGATCGCCTTTTCAATTTTCAACCCATCGGACTGTCCTAACTTTTGCATGGATCGCCTTTTCAGTTTTCGATCCATCGGACTTTTTTTTTAAATTATTTTTTATTTTATTTTTTTTTACACATAGTAGTGCTTCAGCTTGTCCTCATTGATGGGATTGACAAATTCATTCCCCGTCCATATCCATAATTTTTGCAGCACCCTTCGAAAGTACCCTCCTGACTACATATGGGCCCTCCCAGTTCGGCTTGAATTTCCCTCGTACTTCCGTATTGGTCTGTTTCATCTTCTTGAGTACCAAATCCCCTGCCTTAAACGGACCCTTCTGATGACGGACCTTGTTGTTGTAGGTTCTACCCATTTGCTGTTGGTACATCTGTGACTGGTCTAAGGCCTGAAGACGCTTCTCATCAATCAGTGTCAACTGTTCATGTCTCGACTGGAGCCAATCAGATTCTGGCAATTGTGCCTCCATGACCACTCTTAATGATTTTACTTCCATCTCTACTGGCAGAACCACTTCCATCCCGTAGACCAGTGAATATGGTGTTTCTCCAGTAGGGGTTCTAATGCTCGTCCGGTATCCCCACAAGGCAAATGGTAACATGTCGGCCCAATCTCTGTAGGACACTACCATTTTTGATAGAATCTTCTTAATGGACTTTTTGGCTGCTTCTATCATCCCATTGGCTTGTGGGTGATACGGGGATGATCTGTGATGCTCGACTCCCTTCTCTTGAAACAAATGAGCCGTTACTCCTTGAAACTGTACCCCATTGTCAGTCACAACATGATGAGGGATTCCATATCTCGTAAAGATGTTCTTTTCAATGAATTTGGCCATTTTCTTAGCTGTAACATTTGCGAATGATTCTGGTTTGACCCATTTTGAGAAGTAATACATAGCCATGACAATGAATCAATGTCCATTTGAGGCAGGTGGCCTTATTTCCCCAATTATATTTATACCCCAAGCAGTGAACGGCCATAGAGTCGGAGATACTTGAAATTCAAGTGGAGGAAGGTGATTGAGGTCTCCGTACACCTGACACTCATGGCATTTCTTAACCTCTTCGATACAATCAACCTGCAGAGTGAGCCAAAAGTATCCTTGTCTCAGTATTTTCTTTGCCAGGGCCAATCCATTCATGTGCGATCTACAAGCTCTGGAGTGTATTTGTTTCATAACCATAATTGCCTCTTCCTCGATTAGACACTTCAGAAGGATTCTGTTAGTTGTTCTTTTCAAGATTTAATTCTCAAAAACCCGAAACTATGCTGTCAATCTTCGAAGGGAAACCTTATCAGCCTTATTAGCATCTTCGGGGTACTGACCATTCTGAATGAACTATAAAATATCATAATACCAGGGTCGTTCTTCAATTTTTGTAACTACATTGACTGATGAATAGCACAGATTCTGAGCAATTTCCAGGATTACCGGCTGTATCGGCTATTTTCGGGGGCCCTCCCATATTGACGACAGTGTAGCCAAAGAGTCTGCCATCTGATTCTCTTCCCTCGGTGCATGCTGAAATTCATACTAACTGAATACCTTCGCCTTTTCCCAAACCATCTAAAGATAAGGCCGGAGTGATTCTTCTTTTATGTCCCAATCTTTGGTAACCTGTCAGATCACCAAAGCTGAATCCCCAATGACTAATACCTTATTTGCCCCTAATGTGATCAGTGCATCAATTCCAAAGAGGCAAGCTTCATATTCTACTTCGTTATTAGTCACTTAAAAGTCAAGCCGTTTTGCTAGAGGAATGATTTCTCCATCAGGTGTAGCAATGATTACCCCTAAGCCCACCCCGTGTTTATGTATTGCACCATCAAAGTACATCACCCATCTGCTTACTTCTTCTTCGACCACCGCCAGTTGTTCATCGGGGAATTCCAAATTCTTGACATAGTTTGAATCTATTGGCTGATTAGCTAGAAATTCCACTACGGCTCTTCCTTTGATTGTCTTCCTCGTCACATATTCTATGTTGAATTCTAACAATAAAAGCAACCATCTCGATAATTTCCCGGCTATTACTGGAGCTTGGCATAAGTATTTCATATGATCCACTTTGGCTACCGCCTGAACTTTATATGACTGGAAGTAGTGTCTTAACTTCTTTGTCAACCACACCATAGCAGCACAGGTTTTCTCTACTATCGTATATCTGGTCTCGTGCTCCAGCAGTTTCTTGCTCAAGTAGTAGATCATATGTTCACGTCCATATTCCTGCTCTTGTACCAACATTGCTCTTACTGAAGTTTCTTCAATAGCCAAATACAGAATCAAGGGCTTGTTCGGTATTGGAGGCTTTAGAACGGGAGGATTCATTAAATAAGCCTTAATTTTGTCAAAGGCTATATGACACTACTCATTCCATTCTACTGGTTGGTTCTTCTTCAAAAGTCTGAAAATTGGCTCGCAAACTGTCATCAACCTCGCGCGATAAACTGACTGACATACTATAGTGAACCTAGAAACGACCTCACTTCCTTTTCTAACTTAGGTGTTGGCATGTCCCTGATGGCCTTTATCTTGTCTGGATCCATTTCAATTCCTTTCTGGCTGACTATATGACTGAGTAGTTTTTCGGAAGTTACCCCAAATACACACTTCTTGGGATTGAGGCGTAGGTTGTACTTCTCGATTCTGGTTAGAAATCTATCCAGGATAGTTGGGTGCTCCTCTCGGGTCATGGATTTGACTAACATGTTATCCATATAAACCTTGACCTCCTTGTAGATCATATCATGCAGAAGCATTGTGACTACTCACTGATAAGTCACTCCAGCATTCTTTAACCCAAACGGCATGACTCTATAGTAGTAGACCCCCCACTCTGTGATGAAGGCTGTTTTTACTTTGTTGACCACGTTCATTAGAA
Source organism: Euphorbia tirucalli (assembly GCA_039660915.1). Classification (NCBI taxonomy): domain Eukaryota; kingdom Viridiplantae; phylum Streptophyta; class Magnoliopsida; order Malpighiales; family Euphorbiaceae; genus Euphorbia; species Euphorbia tirucalli. The sequence continues at coordinate 52,092,649 of CM077639.1, read as the reverse complement.
TTTGATTGTACCCCGAGAACCCATCCATGAACGAATACATTCTTCCCTGGCGGCACTATGAATCAGAACATCAATGTGCGAAAGTGGGAAGTCGTCTTTAGGAGATGCCTTATTCAGATCCCAATAATCCACACAGACCCTGACTCGGCCATCTTTCTTTGCAACCAGCATGACATTAGCTAACCATTTTGGATACTCTACTACTTCTAAGAACTTGGCCTTTATCTGCTTGACTACTTCTTCCTTAACCTTTTCAGCCCACTCTAGCCGAAGTCTTCTAACTTTTGCTTAACTGGTTTCATTTTCGGATCTATCGGGATTCTATGCTCTGCAGTCGCTTTGTCAACCCCAGGCATGTCTTCGTAGGACCAAGCGAAGGCTTTAACATGTTTTTGCAAAATTTTTACAAGTTCTTTTCTCTTGTCCGACATGAGGTCTTTCGAGGCGGATACCATCTTTGGATCATCATCTGTCCCTAGGTTCATTTCATGCAGTGATGCATCATGTATGCTAAAGACATTAAATGAATGTTTGTATGTATGCACAGTTCCATCAGGAAAAACATCACACAAGTAAGCAAAATCAGATTTTATTGCATTAAAGGCCTTGTAGGAAGAATTATTCACATCATAAATTGGAAAAGTAGATACATTAGAAAAATTTCCATCCTCCACATGTGGAGGGGCTTCATCAATAGCAACACAGTCGAATTCTTCGAACAGGTACCCAAGTTCATCTTCCAGATCTTCTTTTTGTTCTGTAGTCAGCTCCTCTTCAAGTGTCTCAGCCTTACCCCTCATTACCTACTTGGTGAGCTCCTTCATAGCTTCCTCCACTAGCTCTTCATGTGTCTTTCCTATAGGTGTCTCCTTCTTCTTCGAACCCTTGTTCGGCTTCATTAGAGTGGACAATGCCCTTGTGATGTCTTCCATAGCCACTTCAATCTTGCTTGTTACCAGGTCAGTCTTTTCAAAGGTTCCCCCTTAACCCCAAATTCAACTCTGACTTGGTCTACAGCTTTTTGGCTCAGAATTTCCTTGTCTTTGTCTTCGGCTCCAGCTCGCAGCATGCTTATAACAGGCTCAGTTCCATATTTGCTGAAATCAACAACATCAGCAAAAATCTCAAACCCCAGGAGCTGGCCTCCCTCAACAACTGTTGGTTCGGGGGACCCATCATAAATTGATTCAGTGGCCCGGACAAAGGTATCCACCAAGTTCACATGCTTCTTTTCTTGTTTTGCCTTCCCCTCATGGTAACCAAGCCCAAACTGACGGTACTTGCCTACTTCGATATTAAACTTAGGGATACCTTGTAGCTTGGCTCCTAACCCTTTTCCTGGCTCATAGTTTTGCTTGGCGAAGTATCTGTGAATCCAGTCTGGAAATTTTGGCTTATTAGAAATTACTGCGACTTGAAAACCGGTCATCGGCTGCTCAGTAGCACTCAGGGCAACCAAAACAGAAGGCTCATCTGCTTCAACAGTCACAACCTTCCCTTCAATCAAGAACTTCACCTTCTGATGCGAGGTCGAGGGCACTCCTCCTAGGGCATGGAACCAAGGCCTTCCCAAAAGCAGAGAGAATGTGACGGGAATGTCGATCACAGTGAATAGCACCTTTGAGTTATTCTATCCTACCTTGACTTCAGTTTCAAATGTCCCAAGCATAGCTCTCTTGCGATCATCATATGCCCTAATCACGGTGTTAGATCAGCAAAGAGCTTCAGTACTCACCCCTAAGAAAGGCAAGATCTGAGAGGGGCAAATGTTCAAGGCCGAGCCATCATCCACCATTACGCTCGGCATTACCTTATCCATGACTTCCACCCTCGAGTATAAAGCCCTGTTATGGTTGACTCCTTCTGGCGAGAGGTCTTCGACTCTGAAACTGATCTCAGGGGCTGTATTGGCTTTCAAGTCCACTCCTTTGATCATGGCACACACCTCATCAGGGGACATAGTGGGGTTGGCTTCCATCTCCATTAACTGCTTGACCACTACCTCGTGGTGCCTCTTTGACTCCATAAGTAAGTGCCAAACACTGGCACGAGCTGGTGTCCTCTTTAGTTGGTCCACTACCATGTCTTCCTCTTTAGCCATGGGAGATGATCAGGCAACATCATTTTGTGTAGGTGTGGTATTCCTTCTCGGAGGTGCTAGAGGTGGTACATTGGTGGGTTGATAAACCCTTCCGCTCCTTGTGATGTGCATCACTGGCCCATCTTTCTCAATCACAGTCCCCTTTTTCATCTCCACTAGATAAAATGGCTTCGAGTCTTGAACTTCAAAATCCTTGTATTCATCATCCACTTCAATCTCATCCAAATTGATGGGGCCCTCCTTATCCTTCACTGCCAAAGTTTGCTCTTTGACTACCTCTGGCTCTTCTTCACTTTCCACTAGTACAGCTCGCACGCTCGGATTTTCTTGGGTGATCTGAGTGAATACATAATTAGCCGGTAAACCAGACTATACCATATTCACTTGACTTCCAAAGGTCGGGAGTGGATTCTTCTGCACACTTGGCTTCAGAGCCTGTTCAACGATCTTGCCATCAGTGACCAACTACTTGATGGCTTTAATCAGCTGGGTGCACTCGTTTGTATGGTGACCCATCATTACATGGTAAGAGTAGAAATTATCCCTATCTGCCTTAGCTGGAGGCAAGAACAGCCTCAGACTTTGCAATAGACCAACCTTCCTACACTTGGCAAAGATCCAACTTGCCGACTAGGCCTATGGGCTAGTAATCCTCTGAGGAGTTTGTCTCCCTTGATTTACAGTAGCTACCTCTGCTTCCTGAACTTCAATAGAGGCCACTTCAGCATTATCTTAGAGCTAGACCCAACAGCGGTAGTCTTAGAACTGCTGCCCTTGTACCCTTGGGAGTACCCTTGGTTATTTTTGTAGGAGCCCGAACTCTATCTGCCCCTTTGTTCTTCTTCCTCATATCATTCGATATGCTTAGCAAACTCTACCACCTCATTAATGGAGTGGAACCTTTTTAGCTTCATCTTGTCTTTGTACTGGGGCAAGTTACCATCCACCAGCTTCACAATCAGTGATTCTAAATTCGGCGCCCCATCCACCAAAACTTGCACATCCATCCACCATTTGTAATAAGCTGGGAAAGACTCATTCGACTTCTGGCAGATTCTCTCTATATCTTCAAGAGTCGTCTCTACCTGGGTGTTATAGGCATATTACTTCACAAAAGCATCAGATAGGTCCTCCCAAGTATAGCGGGTATACAGGGGCATCTTCATATACCACTTTACCGCAGCACCCCTTAGAGTAGTTGGAAACATGTTTAAGAGATGACCCTTTTCGATCCCCATGCTAGTCATCAACCTCACGTAACTATCCAAGCGGGCTTCCAGTGGGCCTTCCCCGGTGTAGGGACGAAGATAGGGCATGTGAAAACCAATTGGAAGGCTCCTCTCCACCAGCCATTAAAGTAGCAGGATCGACACACCTTGGGTAACATGGCTTCTATATTAGATAGCTTCTGATTGAGATGCTTCTCCACCATAGTCTCAATCGAGGCTTCCCTCGCCCTCTCAAAGGCCTTATCCTCCTTAGATTGACGGTCGGGTTCCCTATGGTTGACAACACCTCTGCTTCCTCCAGCTCCATTAGTCACTTGGACAAACTACTGTCCTCCATTTCCAACCGAAGTATGAGTCAGTGGAATAGTCTGGATAGGGGCAGTGTTCATCACAGCTTGCATCTGCTCCCTAAGAGTAGCCTTAAACTCATCCGAACTTAGAAAGTTCCTCATGAAAGCTACCTTGTCAAAAGGTGCATTTCCATTGCTTCCGTCAGCCATTTCTAATCTATCAGCTTCCTCCAACAGAACTTGACTATCAGCTAGTAAGGTAGGCAATTGAATTTCAATCTCCTGATCTGAGTCTGATCCTGAGTTGATCCCCTCCACAGTGACCGACTCTGATTGAACTGATTGGTTTGGCACTAATTTGACATGAACTAACCGTTTTGAGGTTCGTCTCCAAACTGCGCATTCAATATAAGGTTAGAATCTCAGATGGATGACGTGGACCTCGACTCGACACACTAGATGGCGTGCATGGTATGTTCATGTTCATGTTTGGATGATGCTTGATGGATGTGAATGACGATGGAGATGACTTTGGTATTTTCTTTTTATTTTTTTTGGATGCTCTAAGCATACCCCATGTCATACGAAAAACAGTGCAAAAATATCGCATGTGAGCCGTCACTTGGACAAAGGTTCGATGCCTTCGGGGTACCTAGTGGATGTCGTGAAATGATCACATATGCACCGACACACGGACAGAGGTTTGATGCTTCGTAGGTCAATGAGATGATATGAAATGGTCATATGGGAACCGTTCCATAGACAGAGCTTTGATGCTTTTATGGCATCTTAAAATGAGATGATGTCACAAACAATTCACGTGTAACTTGAAACACGAATAGAATTTCGGCGTTTGTGGAACACCTTGCATGGTTTAGGCATATTATGAAATGTCCTAATACAAGTTCTAGTTCGGCACTCGTGGAGTACCTTGAATGAATTATCAATGTTATGGAACAATCCGATATGGATCGTGACACACAAGTAAGACTTTAGTGTCGCCATGACACCATGATGAATGGATATGATGTCATGTAATGGTATCATGTGATCCGCCATAGGAATATAAGCCTAAGACCATTGTGGTCCTCCAACGAGTGATATGATATAATGAAATGGCCAAGTGCAATCTGGTGCACAGGCGAAACACAGGTAGTCTTGGGGACTCCCGATATGTTGTGAGATAAAATGGTCGTGAAGGGCATACTTAGAACATCCTTTCATTATAGATGGGATGAGATGAGATGAATGCCTATGTCATACAAGATGTAAGTGGCTGCACAAAGACATGGTTAAAATGCATGTCAAACAAAAATGATGTGATGTATGCTTTATGAAATGCGAACACACAAGATGTTTATAACATACGGGTAAGATGTTATGGCTGCACAAAAATGTGGTTAGTCTAACAACACACGTATGATGATGCTTCAAAATGGCTGCATAAAAATGTGGTTAGTAAATGGCATATAGATGATGCATGTTTTAATATCGAATGTAAAGATAAACAATCATAGAGCAAACATTAGCACACGCAACAACATGCTCTCCCTTCCAACCTTATTCCTCCTTTCGATTGGTCACACATTCTTCCTAGGTATTAGGTCTCTTTGGCATCAACCGAGGATACCAAAGGCATACTTTCAATGTTCATTTTCAAATATATGTTTTGGTAACCCTAAGGGGAAGTTGCTAGGCCATTACATGAAGATATGAGTCAAACTAAGGGTCGTACAGGTTCCCATAGCGAAAATACACTCCTCATCGTAGAACATGATGTAAGGTTCATGAGGTGCTATGAGTGGGTACCTCCAATCCTAGCGGAAGAGGTAGGTCACCTTTGGAAATAAACCGGGCTAATAATGTGTGAGAGGGATTTGAGAAAAGAAAATGTCATGCTATGCGGTTGTGGATGAGATATCGGGTTATGAATTAATAATTGACTTCGAGTGAGGATGTACTTCAATTGTTGCCTAAGTTCCTTAAGTTTTTTATGAAAACTTTTTTAAAGAAACTATTAATCCCTAGCAGAGTCACCACTTTGAGCGGACGACATTTTTCGGAACGTGTGGTGAAGCGGGAATCGGGGATTTTCTTTTTGAAGTGATGAAGTGGTTTTGAAAACGGGTTTTAATCTTCTTTGAGAAAACTTTTCATTTTATTAGGAAAACCCTCTTTGTATTAAATTTAGCTTGAAGTGTGAATTTTGGAAAATATGTTTTTAGAAAATCCCAATTTAAACTTAAAGATCTCGAAACCTAAATTTTGAGATTAGATACAGAGTCACCACCCGGATCAGGTCATCCGGAAAATTCTGGTACAGCTCCTTACCAAGTGTAGACGCGGTACCTAATCCAGAGATTCAAGGTTCGGGCAACACATCTACTAATCCTCAATCTTGTTTTCAATTATTATTTCATAATGTGATATGACATCCACTTAAATTTACCCATTTTATCTTCTTTTATTTTTAGTTAATGCTCATACACATGACATAAATATAAATTTAAAATAAAGTGCAGAAAAGTAAAGTACGGGAAAAGTAAAGCAGAGGCCAAATTATACAACCCAAAGAAAAACTCTCATCCTCACCATTTACAATCGCCTATAATACACGATGATCTAAAAAAGTACAATCGCCTAGATACATAAGATGATCTATTAAATACATCAAAATGAAAAATAAAAATAAAGAAAGCTGTATCCAAATACGGTTAGTACAAACAAATAAAGCACACCAAGGACTCACATAAGATAGAATAAGGATATTTTGAGAAACGGGAACATGCATAGAGGGGATAATCGAGAAGTCCGGATGACTACTCGATTAGACCTGGAAAACATTTTATTGAAACACCCTATTGATTTTGTGAAAAAAAAATCAATTTTAAAAACAATTTGGCTCATTTTATATGCATTTTCCAACTTTTAGTGGGTCGGATATCTGGGAACAAGGGGTTCCGTTTGTGAGTGGGCCTAAATTGAACATCCATCTAAGGTCAAAAAATGTAAACACGTCAAAAATCTATTTTGAATAGGAATGAGAAACAAAATTACAAGTTAGAGGCCTAAAAAGGCAAAACTGTAATTCTGCCTCTCAGACTACAGCCGAGCGGCTGTAGGGTATCACAGTTGCGCCACTGTAGTGGGTGAGGTGGCTATAACACCTACAGCCAAGTGGCTGTAGTGCTCCAGAACCAGTTTCGATTTTCTTTTCTTCTTTTGAAAATCGTTTCAGAATTTCAATGGTTTCGGGCAATCGGGATTTCTGGAAACTCACAAAATTCCACAAAATAGATCCAAATCGGATCAAACAAGTCCAGAAATCCCTAACAACCCAAAATAACCAAACTTCAACCTTACATCCATTAATTGTAAATCCAAAAACCAAAAATCTAACATATATGGATGTAATTAACCGATAATAATCATGAAAAACACATTTGATTTAAAGAACAGAAGCGTTATCGGTCGATTTAGGGCATTCAGAGCTTCTACCCTGAAGATTATAGCCGAGCGGCTGTAAGCAGAAGATTATAGCCGTGCCACTATAGATCACAGCCGTGCCCCTATAGATTACATCCAAGTGGCTATAATCATCAGGTGGGGCGGCTGTAACCGGGCTCACTTACAGACTTGAGAAAAATGCAAAATCATAAATAAACAACAGCTAGAATTGATCAGAATGAGTTTTTAGGCCTCTCAGAACATACCTTGCCGGTGTTCTAGGGTTTTGGACCACCAGGGACAAATTCGGACGCCGAAAAATCCCTTTGGAATCACGAATAACCTGAACTCATTTGCAATCCTCCAAAGCCCGATAGAACCCCGAATTGATCCAAATGACAACTTTTGATCAGAATCTCTCCAGAATATCAATACCCACAAACTCTAATTGTTCCTACAGATTTAATTAAGGTTTTGAAGATTTTTGTTGAATTATTTTCTTTTTTTTTTCCTTTTTTTTCTCTCCTTAAAATCCCAAAGGAAACCCTAATTCTGCGTTTTTTATTACAGAAAAGACAATTCCAAGTCTGCCTCCTTTTTAATTTCCGTTTTTGTAGCTTTTATATCACCCAAAATAGGGTTAAAATCCATATTAATGACTGATTTTCGCTTATTTAGGAAGTCTAGTGATTATAGCTACGTGGCTGTAGTGGTCTTTAAGTAATAAAATTGGAAAAGGTTTTCTACAAAAGGATTTCCAAAAAGAATCGATGGTTTTCCTAAATAAGATCATCAAACCCCATTTTCAAAATCCAAACATTTTTACTTCTCTTTTAGTTCGCTTTGTTGTGTTCCCTTTAAAAGGTCGTCCGCTCACACCATCACCCTGACCACCCACCTAGTTCTCATCCCCGGTGTTCTCATAATTAGCAAGCCGCTCCTCCAGTGGGTCCATACGCGTCTGGAAAGCCTGGTTCATAACCTCGGTCCATAACTTGGCCAACTCATGACACTGAACGCCGAATGCGGACTACATCGAAACCAACAACAGAAACATCATGTCATATACATGCATACATTCAAAACATACACACACACACATGCATACATGCATTAAGACCAACCCAAGTATAGGTACTCTCTATCATCATCGGGCTGTCCTGAATCGTGGGTGCTCTGAAAGCAGAAATAGTCCGACAATGGGGCATCCCTAGGGCTATAACTTGCAAATTAGAGCTACGCCGTTCTAAATATTAGGTAAGAGAATTTTCACAATTTTCATAATTTCCATTTATGCCGATATAATCCCGAGAAGGGTATTCTTTGCTTTTTGTAGGTATCCAGGGACAAAACAATCAAGCCGTATTTATTCTTGATCGAAAGGGAAAAAAATTTTGTTTCCAAAATTATCAATCAAGGAATAAATGTGCACTCTCGACACAACATCAAAATCAATGCTCCCTTGGGCCTACTTCAAAAATTAGCACCCCTTGGGCAGACTTCAAAAATCCGCGCTCCCGTGGGCCGACTTCAAAATCAATGCCCCTTGGGCCGACTTAAAAAATCAGTGCCCCCTTAGGCCGACTTCAAAATCAGCACCCCTTTGGGCCGACTTCAAAATCAGCACCCCTTTGGGCCGACTTCAAAAACAATGCCCTCTTGGGCCTACAACAAAATCAGCACACCTTGGGCCAACTTCAAAATTAGTGCCCCTTTAGCAGACTTTAAAAATTAGAACCCCTTGGGCCGACTTCAAAATCAGCACCCCATGGACCCACTTAAAAAATTGGTGCCCTTTTGGCTGACTTCAAAATCAATGCCCCTTGGGCCGACTTCAAAATTAGTGCCCCATTGGGCCGACTTCAAAATCAGCGCCCCATTAGGCCGACTTCAAAATCAGTGCCCCTTTGTGCCAACTTCAAAATTAGCACCCCTTTAGGCCAACTTCAAAATCAGTGCCCCCTTGGGCCGACTTCTAAATCAACGCTCCCATGGCCAACTTCAAAATCAGCACCCCTCTGGGCCGACTTCTAAATCAGTGCCCCTTTAGGCTGACTTCTAAATCAGCGCCCCTTTAGGCTGACTTCAAAACCAGCGCCCCCTTGGGCCAACTTCAAAATCAGTGCCACTTTGGGCTAACTTCTAAATCAGCATCCCCTTGGGCCAACTTCAAGATCAGTGTCCCTTGGGCCGACTTGAAAATCAGTGTCCATTTAGGCCAACTTCAACCCCGTGGGCCGACTTCTAAATCAGCGCCCCTTTGGGGCAACTTCAAAATCAGCGCCCCTTTGGGCCAACTTCAAAATCAATGCCCCCTTTGACCGGCTTCTAAATCAGCGCCCCTTTGGGCCAACTTCAAAATCAGCGCCCCCTTGGGCCAACTTCAAAATTAGCGCCCCTTCGGGCCAACTTTTAAATCAGCGCCCCCTTAGGCCAACTTCTAAATCAGCGCCCCTTCAGGCCAACTTCAAAATCAACGCTCCCTTAGGCCAACTTCTAAATCAGCACACTTTTAGGTAGATTTCTAAATCAGCGCCCCCTTGGGCCGACTTCAAAAGTAGCGCCCCCTTGGGCCTATTTGAAAATCAGTGCCCCGTTGGGCCGACTTCAAAAGCAGCGCCCCCTTGTGCTGACTTCATAATCAGCGCCTCCTGGGCTAACTTCAAAATTATTGTTCCACCAAGAGAGCCAGCTTCAAACCAAAGCTCCTAGAGTGAAATTCAGAATCATTACCCCATGAAGAGCTAAGGCACATCCCCAACTAGATGTGGGGCCTGATTTCCTCGACAAGCCAAGACGTCAGGTATGCTTTCTTTTCCTTTCTCACTGTGCTCTCTATTATGAGACCAAACCCGATCTGGGCTCAATAGCCCGACCGTGTCGACTTTGATCTTGCAAGGGGTAGCCTATGAGCATAGGTTTTCTCGACCTCTGTGATGAAAATCCTATGTTACTTGTTAAACAAAAGAACATGAGTCCGACTTGAGAATGAGCAGAATGTTGCTTGGAATGTCTCAAACGCTGCGAAATCCATATAGTTCTCAATCTGAAACCCCGAGAAAGGTCCTTCGAGTGATTAGAGGGCTTAGATGTGAGGGTGGAATTTAGGAAAGGTCTTGTCAACTCTGGTTAAATTGACATGGCTGTAGGTCCCCAACTATAGGCGCACGACTGGAACATCAGAGCTGCACGGCTGTAACCTTACAGCCACGCGGCTCTAATGAGCGATCATATTACTTTCTTAATAGCCAGCATTAGTCTTTGGCAGGGATTTAGGATTCTTAAATTAAAGGGAGCGGGATTCTCTAGGTTTTAGGGGGAAAGAGCAGAATACAACAGAGAATAAGAACACAAAAACATAACATAGAATAAAAGGGAAGAGAATTTTAAGAGAGCAAAAGAGAGCAAAACCAAAAACAAAAGGAGAGGAGAGAAAACCAAAGGAAAAGAGATAGAAACAGAGGGAGAATAGATTAGAAACATATAGGGTGAGAGTTTCCAGTCACACTTTCACTTATTCCGGTCATTCTCAGGTTAGCTCGGATTGATTCGGGACATGAACTCGAGGATTTCAGGATGTTCATGAGGTTCTAAGCAGATTATGGCTTCCAAAACCAATTTAGATTGTAAAATACACTGGAACATCAAAAGGGTAAGCTCTGAGAGGCCTTAAACTCCTATTTGATTTCTTTTGTTATGTGTTTTCTGTGTTTTATACAATTTCCGAAAACTATCTATTTGATTACAGCCGTGCGGCTCTAACTAGAGTCGAGCGGCTGTAATCCCTTAGAACAGAGCCGAGTAGCTGTACCACTATCGCCACACGACTATGTTCTCCAGGGTGGAAGCCCAAAATGCCCTAAATTTACCGAAAGCAGTTAGTTTCCTGTTTTAATCATTTTGTTATGAACTATTTCAGTCCAATCACATCCATTAACTCAGAATTATGGTTTTCGGTTTTCTAATAACGTTGATGTGAGATTTGGGTTTTGTTGATTTTGATTTTCTAGAATCCGGGGTTGTTCGATCCAAATCGGATACACTATCCAGCTATAGCAGACCCCCAGGTTCCCTAAAATCCTCATAAATCATCGGAACAAGTCAAAACAGTGATTTACGAAACAAAGAAAACCAATTTTGGGTTCTAGACACTACAACCAAACGACTATAGTTCCCAGAATGAGGTAGAATCATGGGACGACTCCCACGGACATCGTCGCATGATGCTGTCTTTAGGATCAAACCGTTTTTTATGTGTTTACTACTTTGGGACTTAGATGGATGTTTGGAATTAGGAACCCCCATGAACAGAACCCCGAGTTCAGGGATATCCGACTCACTGAAATGAAGAAATTTGCATGTAATTGAGCCAAACCATTTTCAAAAATGTTTTCAAGCACAAAAACCTATAGGGCATTTCTAAAACAGTTTTCTAGGTCTAATCGAGTAAGTGGCCTGGACTTCTCGGTTACCCCCTAAATGCATGCTCCCTTTTTCTGAGATTCCCCATTCTGTCCTATTATGAGTCCCACTTGTGTTTGTGATATAGTTGTGCTAACCCATCTATTTTGCAGCTTTTTATTTTTTCTTATTTTTATTTTGGATGTATTTAATAGATCAACTCATGTATCCTAGGCCATTGTACCCTTTTTAGATATTCGTATATAGTAGGCGGTTGTATTGGTGAGGATGAGAGTTTTTATCTTTTTAGATTGTAATAAGCGGGCTCTATTATTTTTTGGTTTGGTTTGAATGTATGGTTTACTTTTCTGCACTTTAATTTTATTATATTTATTCCCGTCATCTGAATAAGCATGGGCTAACAATAAAAGATAAAAATGGGTTGAGAATAAGTGAGTATAATATTGTCATATGAACTTATAAATGAAAGCAAGCTTGAGGTTGAATAGGTAAGTTGCCCGTACCCTGAATCTCTGGATTAGGTACGGTAGTCTATGCTCGGTAGGAAGGTATACCGGAATTCCCCGGATGAGCTGATCAGGGTGGCGACTCTGTCACTGATTCCAAAATTTAGGTTTCGAGATCTTTAATAATAAAATGGGATTTTCTAAAATGTAAAAACCAGTTTTCCCAAAAACTCACATTCGCAGAAAAGGTTTTCTACAAACAGACTTCCAAACAAATAATGGTTTTATAAGCAAGATACAAACCTGTTTTTCAATCTAAACAAACAAAAATTCAAGTTCTTCTTTTTTCCTTGGTTCGCTTTGACGCATTCTGCCCTCCAAAAAAGGTCGTCCGCTCACAGTATGGTTAATATTTTACAGGGGAGGGTATTTTAGGTATCTTGCTTTTATGTTTCATACATAAAGAGTAAAGATAAAACCCTAATGTCCAAGGGTTATTACCTAGTCACCAAAAAGTCTCATCATCTTCTCCACTTGAGCAACAAGGGGTTTTTGGAGTCAAGGAGAAACCATTGGTCTAGAGAGCTAGCACTTGAGTCCTGTTGTAAAGACACCACTTGTGTGAAGGTAGAAGGGTGAGAAGTGGAACCCTTAATCGAATTAATCTCTTGTGTGAGGACAGCTTAGGTGAGAAATCAATTTTTCTCCTTTTTCCTCTTAGATCCACAACCTATCTTTGTGTTTTTGGGCTTGAACCCTAGCTGAGAAACTTTTAATTCTGCAATTTGTTTGGTTTTCAAACCAGGACGGGTTCCAATAGTGCATATATTCATATGCACATTTCATATAGATCCCCATGCATATATTCATATGAAAATTTCATATAGATCTATGTACATCGAAGATGGTGTACATTTCATATAGATCCCTATGCATATATTCATATGCATATTTCATATAGATCCATGTACATCGAAGGTGGTGTATATTTCATATGGATCCCTGTGCATATATTTATATGCATATTTCATATAGAACCATGTACATAAAAGGTGGTGTACATTTCATTTAGATTTTTGTGCATACATTCATATGCATATCTCATATAGAATCTCATACATAGAAGGCTATGTACAGTCATCGATATTCTGTTCATTTTCATTATTACATCATGCATTTTCATCAAGTCATGCATACATACAACATATCATCCATGTAATTCATGCATAATATTCTTAGCTTAATACTTCACCATGCATGCATTCAAAAATGCTAACAGATGTTCATGTTCTTAGGTTTTATCAGTCTAGTCAGAATCAGATAACATTGAATTTGGGTTCAGGATAATGGTTGGAATAAGTAGTAATTCAGAAATTATGAACAGAGCAGAATGACTAGGAGTTCAAAAACCAAAGTAGCTAGAGTTCTTACAGGTAGTTCATCTTCTCAAGATTTCAAGGAAAGGAAGAATGTAGAGTCTTTTGAATCAAGGGGCAATGTCTCTGAGGTTCATGAAATTTCAGAGGAAGAGTTCATCTGTGGGAACAAAGTTGAGAGTGAAATATGATAAACTAGAGTAAGTGTTGTCTAAAGTGAGAAAAGGAGTTGACTCTAAACCTAACAAATGCATTGATGTTGATATAATGATAAGCCAAGGTATAAAATTTCTTCTTGTTGGCTTTCAAATACCGAGGATTGTAGCTTATAAGGGCATGAGTTCTCTTAAAGCTCATTTAAATTTGTATGCTATGGTGATGTTGACGGCTGAAGTCACCAAGGTGCAGTTAACCAATCTATTCTCCACCACTCTAAAAGAAGGGACATTGGTATGGTAGAACAGCTTATCTGAAGAAGTTTAAAAGGACTTGGAAGCTCTTTCAATAGCCTTTGTCAAACATTGCAATTTCAACAGCTTGGTGCAAGTGAAGCTTGGTGATCTTGAATAAGTCAGGCAGTGGCCTAGTGAATCTTTCATAAGCTTTTATCAAAGGTGGATAAAGAAAATAATACATATGAAAAATAGACTTGATGTTAGTGAGCTGATTTTTAAACTCACAAATGGAAGCCAAGAAGAGTACCAAAAATCTATGAAATTTCAAAGGTTTGATACTTTAAATGATGTATAAGATTGTAATCAAGATTGAAATTCATATAAGTGAAAAGCCTAATGATTCCTTCATAGTTGATATCTCAGGGTCAATCAGTCTGACTTATGTGAAGGCTGCGGTGGTGCATCAAGGGCAATCTAATTAGTATAAAAGTCGAAAGAATCATGAAATTTCTCCTTGGACTCTGAATTTGACTCAAATCTTTGCAAAGTGTAGAAATGGTGTTTACTAAAGTCTTTAAAATCTTTTAAGAAGCCCTCAAAAGGAGATGGGAACAATTTTTACATTTTTCATGTGACAGTTAGCCACAGAACTAATGATTGCTTTATTTTATGACATAATATAATGAAGTTAGTCAAGGATGGAAAGTTAAAAGAACCGAAGAAACTTGACATTCAGGTTAATCATTCTCATCTTACATCTGAATATCAGGTCACCATGGTACAGTCTAGGTTACCAACAGATTTTGTATTGTCTCAAGTTGTTCAAGCTAATCAGATAGTGTAAAGAGTAATGGATGATGAAGTCGATTGCATTAAAGGGTCAGCTCTTTTAGCAGTTAGTGAGATGAAGTGTGATGACTCAGGTGAAAGCACAGAATCAGAAAGGAAAGAAAGTATAGATACAATTAGTCAGATAGATGCTAACAGTATAGTAGATGCCATGGTAGATTATGTTTCCTTAGATCATTTTCACAGTATCATTACAGAAGAAGTAGTTTCAACATTGAAAGAAAATCATGTGATAGAAAGGCTATAGGCAAGATGTGTAGTATTAGAAAAGACAGTAGTAGAGCTCAAAAGGGAGATTAGTCTTCATTATGGTAAATGTGCTATCATTGAAGATGGAGTAGGCAAAGGCAATGAAGGTCTTTCTAAGGATCATCAAATGTTAGAAAATGCTTTGTCTGAAGATTTGATATTGCCTGTTTTACACGATGATGTGGATGAAATGCCAACTACTGGGATATCAACAGCACGACTTGAATCTCTACTTAAGTCCACATATGTGTCTTCAGCTAATTGTTCTAATGAGAGAAATGCAGAGTCAGCAGCCAATGCACAACATGAAAATCCAGTGATGGTTTCCCATAGGCAGTATATTCATAACAAAGGAAAGGAATCAATTGGAATTGCTCCTTGGACTTTATCATTATCCATAATTTTTGCCAAATGCAGGAATAAGGATTTGCTACAATCTCTTAAACCTTTTGAGAAGCCATCTGAAGCTGATAGAGATAATTTCTACACATATCATATGGTGGTAGTTTATAGAACCAACAATTGCTATAGGTTGAGAAATGACATTTAAAATCTAATTGATGAAGGGAAATTGAAGTTAACAGATAGACAATCAGTAGTAATTAGAAAAGATACTGAGATTGAAAAATCTGCATGAGTTGCTATCGAGAAAGAGGAAGAATTTATGAGTTGGTTGTGAATCAGTATTCGTAAATAAAGTAATGGCACTAGTGTTCTGAAGTTTTTTTATACGAAAAGTAATTTTGGTTGTAAAATACTTTGCAAGATACAAGAGGTAAATGTTTAAACAGTTTGTTTTGAATGTAACGATCATCAATATCTTTTCCTTACTTATGTAGCATTCACATCCACATGACATTATGCATGCATTTGATCATTTGAAATGACATATCTAATACTCATAACATTTAAATGCATAAAATCAGTCTAAGTGCAACATAGAACCTGAAAGTGACTTTTGTTTTGATTGGAACTCTCTCTTGAAAATGAGATTATATGATAAGCAAAGAAAACATAAAAAGCATCATGGCAGCAAAATCAGGATCTACAATTTGAGGCATCATTATGATCAGTAAGCGACAAAATTTCAAAATGTCAGGGTATGCTCAATTTGCAACTAACTGATTAGCAAGATTCTCCTGTTATACATAGAAGGTTGATGTGAAGAAAAAATCACTCAAAATGCCAAATTTCCAAGCCAAATCGAACAACAAAAATTCCAATGGAGAATTTGACCACACCATAGCTCACACATGTAAATCTTTTCCAAGCCAAAGCCCATTCAAAACCTGACCCAAGATGAATAATTGAACATATCATAAAGAATTCAAGCGTCAAAACCTTCAAAGAGGCAATTAGAAAGATCATTTTGTAAGGCATAATGAAATGCACTATAGATTTTCAACACCAGTAAGAAAGCAGCAAGACACAGTTGAAGAAGATAACTCTACTTAGCACGTAGAAGGGGATCATAGACGTCAAAGCTATTGTCCATTGTCATTTCAAGGGACAATCAGAAGGTTACTCCAAAGGTAAATTTTTGTCATCATTCAAAAGGTCAAAACACAGAAGGAAGAATCAACAAAACAACAAAAAATAAAAAGAAGTGTTCTGATTGAAAAGATGTTCATTTCAAATATAGGGATTATGTTGTGGGTTACAAAAAAGTGTAAAGGGAAGTGTAAGGAAATGAGGGAAATTTAAAGTAGAAATTGAACATTTGAATAAATTTTATCAAGACGGAGAAAAGTTGAAGCAAAGATCAATGGTTCAAGTTAAAATCAAGATGAAGACATTGATTCAAGATTTTCAAACTTATGATGATGACAGACACAATATCTTTGGAGTAAAATCCTATTTGATCTCTTAGAAATGATAGAAAACTTCAAATCAAGGTAGAATTTCTTAGGAAGTGCTTCGGAATCAAAGCAATACATTACAAAGAAAGTTTCAAATTCAGATAAGAACATCATAAAGAAAACTTTAAATTTTAGCAGAACATTGTAAGACATTCTTGATAGAATATCATAGAGAAGTCAGGTTTGATTTAAATATCAAGATCATCATAAAGAAGACAATTTGAATTAGGAATCATGAAAAAGACCTAATGATTAGAACATCTCTACAAAGTCAGATCAATCAAGATCATTCACATCATCTTCAGAAGAATCTTGAACACTATCATCAAGGTTGACATAAAAAAAGAAAAGAAAAAAGGATAAAGAAAAAGCTCATTGAGGTGAAAATTCCAAAAAAGAGGGCCTCGGGCAAAATTTAGGGCAACCCGATAAGGTAAAACCCAAAAATGAGTCTATGTAAGGCTTTTGAGAGAAAATTTCTGGCATGGGAAACTGAAAAGACATGCTGGTAACAAGAGAGGGTATTACTCAAAACCAAAGTCCTGTTTGGGTTTTTCCTATTGTACTTATTTTGCTTACATCATAAAAATGTAATGAATGCTTGATATTCTGCTTATTGTTCATAGTGCATATGGTATGTTCTTACATGTAGTGTTCATTAGTAGGCCATTACTTTTAAACAATCTGTTTCAGAATGAGAGTTCATATCCAAAGACAAATCATCAAAATTAGTAAGAATCTTTTAGTTACCTAGTGGAGTTTATAACACATTAAAGTATCTTTTAATCCCCAATAGAGTTCAAAGTATATTAGAACATCTTCTGGTTACAGGGGTAAGCAAGAGATTTTCATCCCTCATCAGCAATTAACTAGAGAGCATGTTATACTTTCCTAGTAGAAATCAAGAAGACATTTTATAATCCTTAGCAGAATTGATTGAAGAAAATCTCTAGCAGAGTAATATTTACTCAGCGGAATTTTTCGACTCAAAACACATTCTTCAACAATAATCAAGCCAAGAACAAATATAATCTCTAGTATCAGCCAGCAAGGGCCTTTTTGACAACATATTTCAGTAGAGATGGACCAACAATCGGTGTAGAAAGCAATCACAAGTCTTAAACCTAAATTCACTCTTCCAAGATGAAGAATTCACCCCCAAAATCTACAATCGAATTCTTTGAGAACATGTTTATGCATATGCACGCATACATTGCATGCATTTTCTTGCATCATGCATCATGATTGCAGGAACAAGAAAAGTAGAAAAAAATAAAAAATAAATAAAGCAAGAAATCTAGAAAACAATAGATCCCGAATTCATCACCCAACAATATCCGTATCACTCTCATGAGGCATTATTCCAGATAGCCTAGCAGCACAATTTCTGCTCTCATGAGGCTTTAGTCCAGATTTGCCCAGCGACACAATTCCCGCTCTTGTAAGGCCATAAACAGATAGATACCCAACAATAGATCCCAAATTCATCGCCTAGTGGTATCCGTATCACTCTGGTGAGGCATTATTCTAGATAGCCCAGTGGCACAATTTTCACTTTCATGAGGCTTTAGTCCAGATTTGTCTAGCGGCACAAGTCTCGCTCTCACAGATAGATCCCAAACAATAGATCCTAAATTCATCACCCGGTGATATTCCTATCACTTTCGTGAGGCATTATTCCAGATAGCCCAGCGACACAATTTCCGCTCTCGTGAGGTATTAGTCCAAATTTGGCCAGCGGCACAAGTCCCGCTCTCGTGAGGTTATAAATAGATAGATCCCAAACAATAGATCCTAAATTCATTGCCCAGTGATATCCGTATCACTCTCGTGAGGTATTATTCTAGATAGCCCATCGACACAATTCCCACTCTCGAGAGGCATTAAATCAGAAAGATTCCTAATACCAATTTTTGATCCCATAGAGTACGACTTAAGTCCCAGCACAACGAGAGATTAGATTGTTCAAAAAAGTAATGATCCTATGGAGCATGGCACAAGTCCCAGTACATTTAGTGATTAACACAATTCATGCATTTTGTATCTCATGCATTTACACACATGCGTCAAGCATTCATTTACAGGAACCAAAGTTTCTTCAACAGATTTTCATTCTTGACCGAAGGGGGAAAAATTTTTGCTTCCAAAATCTCTTGGTCAATGAACAAAAATGCTTCGCATCGGAACAAGACTTTTGACAACTAAGTAAGAGAAACTTCATCTCAGTCAAAGGAAAAGGAAATTCATATTGTAAAGCGAAGTTGTTCATTAATAGGACTAGTTTGCTTCAAACAAATTCAATTGACACGATGGCGGATGGGTACACCCAATGGTTCAGTTGCTTGTAAAGCTTATAGTCTCCAATTACAATGGACAACACTTGAGTCAAGTAATTTTTTCTTTCCTTTATTCATGATGCTCTTTTCTACTTTTACAAATTCATCTCAGGTGTTTTAGACCTGGTGTTAGTATTGAATTTGATCACGCGAGGGGTAGCTGTGAGCGTCGGGTTTTCTCGACCTCGATGATGATAGAATACCAAATGTTGTCTATCCTTATTGTTCATTATGAGAGTCGATTCGAGAAGCGAAGATTCGAATTTAAATGAACTTGAAACTTGAAATCGAGAAGAATTTGAAGAATTAAGGCTACTGAACACAACAGCCGCATGGCCATTAAGTCAACAACCACATGGTAGTCGATGCGTCACCAGAACTCTGCAAAAAGAAGAAAATTGTTTGGATTTGAGGGAGATAAGTCATATCCCATTACAGGATTGATCTTTAGATTGGAGAGAGCTATAATCAGTAGAGGAAGGGAATTAACAAGGAATTAACAAGAACAAGGAGTTAACATCAGAGAATCAAGAAAGATTAAGGATAACAAACCAAAATTCCCAAAATTTGAAAGCCCAAATTCAAAGAAATCAAACCAAGAATCCATTAATTCAGTCACCAAATTCATCACACAAACCGATCCTAAACCTTCAGAGACTCATTTGGCTGCTAAAATCATGGCATTGGAGTTTAATTTGAGACGATTTCAAGTTTTAGTTCAAAGTTCAATTTCAATTTAAATTCGGATTAAAGCTTCAACAATTGGTTTTCTGTCAAATGACATCTAAAAGGAAATTCTGAGAGACCTTAAACTCATTTACAACTTTTTGGGTTGATTTCTTGTACATTGCATCAATTTTAGTTTTGCTCTGTTTTTCTGTTTTTTGGTGAACCAGAGCCGTACGGCTATAACAATACCCGCATGGGTATTATCACAGCTGCATGGCTATTGCACTATAACCGCAAGGTTATTGTTTTTTTTCAGTCAGCTATTTCAATTTCCAATGATTTCTTTATAGCATTTAAAACCAGAGCCGTAAGGGTGTTTTAATAACGGCTGCTACACCCGCACAGCTATAGTTTTAATTCCAGGATTGATTTTTGTGATTTTTTTTTATTTTTGCATATGATTTTGACATAGATTTAATTTCTGTATTAATTTTTATAAATCAGTTCCACGATAGAAACACAAGTTTCTTGAAAAATGGCTCATTTTTGTATGCATAAATATTAAACCAGACAAATTGATTTTCAAATGAATTTTTAGTCCTATTAAACCACATTTCAAAATGTTTTCCAGGTCAAATCAGGTAATTTATTGAATTTCCCGATTTTCCCCATTTCACGTCTCGAGCTATCAAAATCCCCAATTCTGAGTCTGTGGAGTCCTATGTACTAACTTTGTTTTGTAGGTAGATGTATGTTAGGTTAAATGAATGTCTAGCTTTTTATTTTTAGGAATTTGTATATAGACATAATTTGTACCCCGAATTCCCTTTATACAATTGTATCCCCTAAGATAGCAATTTAATCGGTCTGTATATTTAAATTTTCTGAATTTATTTATTGCTTTTAGAGTTTATTTATTGCTTTCAGCATTCGTATCTTATGTGTGAACATCAGCTAAATAAAACCAAGATATAATCAACTGTAGAAAATATAAAAGGTATTAATATAATCTGTTAAATATATTTTGAATCGAGAATAAATAGGTGGGTTGTCTAAACCTGAATCTCTGACTAAAGGTATAGCGATTTGTAGCTCATCTTGGCTGTACAACAATTTTCCCGGTTGAGCTGAGCAGAGTGGCGACTCCTGTCACTTTAGTGAGAGCATTCGGATTTGTTTATTTTCTCACTATAAAACCCCTTTTTCATAAAACCCTTTTAATTAAAATCTATCCTGGCTCGGTCACGAGGCTCATCTGCTCACACGAGGCAACTTACATAATGTTTTTAAGACTTTTTCATTGCATAATGAACTTCGGATCTAACTTTAGGGATATTGTTAGACCATATCAGTGATAAGACCTAATCTTTTGAAAATTAAATCAACTTGAAACATGCTAAACATCAACCAGTAAAACTATTGTAAGCGCCGGAATTTTACTTATCTCAAAAAAAAAAAAAGAAAGAGTATAGTTGTACGACTTTGACTACAGTCATACGACTGTAATCAAACTACAGTCGTACGACTGTAGATCGCAGTAGGTAAGCCAACCCATACCCTAAAAGCTGAAAAAAATAGAAGAAGAGGGGGGGTAGACGAACAGAGAAAGAAAAGAGAAAAGAGAGAAAAAAAAGGAAAAGAAACAAAGAAGAGGAAGGGAAGAACTGATCATCAGAAACCCTTGCATTTGGAGATTTTGGACCCAAAAGGCCTCAAACCCTAACTCAAGGATAAAAGTCCGGATTTTAGTGGATTGGAGCGACGCCAGGGGTCAATCCTACGGTGGATGCAAGCCAAACAAGTAGACACTCCTTTTCCTCTCTCTTTTATAAGCTTTCCGGGTAATTGGTGTGGTTTTGTGCCATTTCTATCCATTTTCTGTGTTTTCCGTTTCTGGAAATCAAGAACAGTCGTGCGACTGTTCTTGAGTTTGATGAACAGTCGTACGAGTGTTCTTGATTTCCAGGTGATTTTCTTTCCAGTTTGCTTCAAATAAATTTCTGGCGAGATTCTGACTTTGGACTCGTTACAGTCGCACGACTGTAACGTATTTCCAGAATCAGAATTTCCGTTTTTATCCTCAAAAATTTCCAAAAATCCCAAAAAAATTCAGAAAATCCCAAAAATCATCAAAATGAACTTTGTTGTGTGCATTCACGACCTTAGATTCAATTTCCAGTAAAATTGCATTTAGAACAATGCCTCGACGGAGACCCAGTTCTCCCGAAAACCGACCCACCTCACATGTGAAAAATGCATGTAAATCGGTAAAATTGTTTTCAAAATGATTTTCCCACAAAACCAAAAATACAGGGACATTTCAAAATGTTTTCCAGGTCTAATCGGGCCAGCTAGCCGAGCCAACCCGGTTATCCCCTATATGCATGACCCCAAATCCTAATTTCCTAATTCTGTCCTACTTGAGTCCTATTTGTGGCGTGCTGTATATTATGCTAACCCTCTGTTTTTCAGCTTTTATTTTTATTTTTATTTTTGATGTATTTAATAGAATTAATCGTGTATCCTAGGCGATTGTAATATTTTTAGATAAATCATGTATTCTAGGCACTTGTAAAAGTGAGTTCGAGAGCTTTTATCTTTTATTCGATCGGGTTGTAATAATTCAATAATTTGCTATTTTACTTAACCTGTATGCGCGCTGTATGTCTATTTATTTCAATAAAATTGACTTTAGAATTTGAAATACCATCTATGAACATTGACCAATATTTATTTTAATTAGACACAAAATAAGGGACTTGTCCGGACCCAAATCTCTGGATAGTGCAGCGGCCGTTTATCCGGTTTAGCTGCATTATAAATTTCCTGGTTGAGCTGAGCCGGGTGGCAACTCTACAATATTCATCAAGACTTAGGTCTCGGTTCTCTTAAGAATTAATTCCATTTATTTTCCAAAACTGATTTTCCATTTATAAAACCCCACGCGAGGGAGAGATCGAGGCACCCCTTCCGAAAGGGAGTCTCGCATTCCGTCGAAAACGTCGTCTGCTCACAGTGGCGACTCTGCTGTAGAATTCTTAAAAAGTTTTCTTAAAAACTTAAAAGAATTTGACAAGCGCTGAAAAGTGTCTAATTAAAATAAGGTGGATGATTCTCGATTGGTATTTCATTTTGCATCTTTAGCTAGACATGCTTGCATTAGATTTAGTATCCATTTATAGCCCGGTGGATTGTTGAAGTGTCGCCTTTGTTCCTCATGGTCTTAGGGGCACGGATAGGAAACACCACCCATAGCCTCGTACGAACCCCTTCGTTCAGACCCTTGAGTGGGGAGAAGTGATGAGCATATTTTGCTATGGGAACCTTATTTTTTTAACCCGACTTGGACCGAACTCATATAGGCAGCCTTAGTTGGATTCCCTTAGGATACCAAAATAATTGTGTAAATAATATAATCGCACCTTCATCATCCTCGGTTGGTGATTGAAGAGAACCCCACCTAGGACTCGATTAGAAATTTTCGAGACCGGCCACGTTTGGAGAAATAAGGTTGGAAGAATTCGTTTCGTGTGCTACATGTTACATGCTTCTCGACATTTCATGACATACCATAATCACTATTTTCCATACACGATTAACATTTACCATTCATAAAACATTTTTGTGTGACACTAACCCATATTTTTATGCAGCCACGTGCATTTTATTTTCGTGTGAAAACATAATAATCCGTTTGCCATTCATACTAACCCTTTCTTTTTCAGCCATAACATTAAATTTGTGTGAGTAGCGTGTTTCACATAGCATACATAACATCATTATGTATGTCATGCATCCTAACCCACATTTTTATACAGCCATTTGCATTTTATTTTCGTGTGAAAACATTAAATCATCCACTTGCCATTCATACTAACCATTTCTTTTTCAGCCATAACAATAATTTGTGTGATTAGCATTATTCACAAATCATACATAACATCTTCATGTGTGTCATGTACATAACATCTTCATGTGTGTCATGCATCCTAACCACGTTTTTATGCAGCCATTTGCATTTTGTGTGTCATAAGCATTCACGACATATCACATAAATTAATTTAGGGACATTCCAAGGATGCCCACCACGATCGTATCATTCCATCATACATCGAGTATCCTAAAATACCCCGTGTTTTGCCAATGCACCGGATTGCATTTGGCTATTCCACCAAATCATTTCATTCAATAGAGACCATAGTGGTCCTAGGTGTATTTCCATGTGACAGTTAACACGATACATTTCATGACGTCATACCCATTCGTCATAAACATCATACAACAATGTGATCCACATCGGGTTACTTCATAACATTAATACATCATTCAAGGCGCTCCCCGAGTGCCGGGTTAGTACACATGTGGGGGCATTTCATAACACCCCAAATCATGAAAGGTGTTCCTCGAATGCTGAACTTTTATCTGTGTCTCCTACGGCACATGACTCTCTTACAACATCATTTCATTTCATATGCTCAAAAGCATCAGAACTCTATCCATAAGCCGGTCCCATGTGACCATTTCATATCATCTCATAGACCTTTAAAGCGTCAAACTCCGTCCATGTGACAGTACACAGGCGACCATTTCACAAAATTCATTTGGTGCCCTAAAAGCACCGAACTTTTATCCTTGTGGTGGTCCACACGTAACATTTTTGCATAGCATTGGGTGTTCTTGGAATGTCCAAAGTAAAAAAAATAATAATGATAATAACAAGGTAATCATCCTCATTATCTCATGATGTACATCTCATTCATCTGTCAAACGTTCAAGCATTCCATAAGCACCAAGCACTTTACCGCATGCACTGAGTCATTTAGGCGATTCAAAATGCTAGAAACTTCATTAAGCCCCTTAGGTCTTCCATAATCATTAGAAACCCTATCCTTGTGTCCCGCGCACATAAACTCCAAATACCAAAATCTTTTCCCGTGCAAGACAAGCTCTATACGTACCGCATCAAACTCTACCTTTCGTCCTCATGTAAGACAAGCTCTACACGTATCGTTCCAAATATATTCCCATGCAAGACAAGCTCTGCACACTTCCTCCCCGTGTAAGATACGCTCTACACGTACCGTTCCAAATATCTTCTTGTGCAAGACAAGCTCTGTACACTTCCTCCCCGTGTAAGACAAGCTCTACACGTACCGCTCCAAAATATCTTTCTGTGCAAGACAAGCTCTGGACACTTCCTCCCCGTGTAAGACAAGCTCTACACGTATCGCTCCAAATCTTCCCATGCAAGACAAGCTCTGCACGTACCGCATCAAACTCTACCCATCCTCCTCGTGTAAGACCGGCTCTACACGTATCATTCCAAATATCTTTCCGTGCAAGATAAGCTCTGTACACTTCCTCCTCGTGTAAGACAAGCTCTACACGTACCGCTCCAAATCTTCCCGTGCAAGACAAGCTCTACACGTACCGCATCAAACTCTAAACCTCTTCCCCGTGTAAGATCCACTCTATATGTACCACTTCAAATATTAACTCTCCTCTTGTATAGGATCCGCCCTACACATTTAAGCGCTTCGCAAGTATCACCTTGCTTCGATCCGTGGACACCCTACGTGTCATTTTATCCATATGGTGTATACTTCTATGCCACGCTCTACATCAGCATATAATTTCATCAACAACATTCATTGCATTTTACATGCTTCTATTCCTGGCTTTGTGCGCACTTGACTAGCTTAGAGTTGCATAACATGACATGGCATCACATGACATCATCATTCATACATGCACGCATCACATCTCGCACTCATGCCTACATCATCCCTTGACTTGGTACCATTTGTGTGCATTCCCAGTCAGTGCTAACAAATGTTCTTATAAGGGGAGAAAGGGAAGGAGTCTCGAGAATGGCTGGCCCAATGAATTTCAGCACCATAACAAATATCGTGGATGATTATGTTGCTTCATCACGATTTCAAAAGATGGTCAGGGAAGAGGCAGCACCAATGTTGAAGGAGATGCTAGGAGGTGATCTTGATAAGGTAGAAAAGCTGACGACAAGATGCTCTCAATTGGAGGCACGTGTGGCAGAGCTTGAGGGAGTAATAAGAGCGCTGAATGGTGAAGCAGAATCAAAGGCCCCCCTCAAAGCCAATACTGACCTTGTTCCACAACCAACCAGGAGTTCACTCCCCAAGGGTGACGAAAAGGGCATATCCCAAAGGGCCTATTTCATTGAGCCAATTATTTACCAAATTTAGAAAAGAGGGGCTACTGCAAAGCGTCAAGCCGTATGTGGAGCCGGCACCGGATCAAAAGAACAACTTCTGCACCTATCATGTAGTGACAGGTCACCGAACCAATTTCTGCTACATTTTAAGGAAGGAGATCCAGAAGTTAGTTAATGAGGGGAGGTTAAAGGTGCCATCCGCTACTAATGAGCGACCGGGGGCAGGCAGGGACAATAGCAAGGAAATTCCTTAAACCTCTCGGGGAGAAGAATATGATGAAGAACTCCTAAGTCTGATTTGATGAAAGTAGGACAGTGACATTGGAACCGGGGCAGTAACCGGATAAGGAATAGTTGGGCACTGTGAGATCAATACCTTTAGAGGCTCCTTCCTATAGGGAACTCATTTTGTTTGTAAAGTGTATTGAACTCATTTTGAATGCAATGCATCTTGTTATTTTCTTACTTGTGTGGTGACTATATGTATATGGCATTGAGCATGCATTTGATCATCTGAAACGACATGTCCATCACGCATAATATTAAGATGTATGACATCACTCTGAGTCTTCCAGGGAATTTAAAAGTGAACCTGACTTCGGTTAAATCCCTTTCTTAAAAAAAAAAAAAGAGAAAAGAAGTCTGCCAAGCAAGTAATGGGATGGCACCATTTCCGTCGAACCAATTACAAACCTAGATCATGTTGGAAATGCCCTAGTCCCGAGGCAATAGTCCTTGTCTTTGTATCATACATTTGTACATTAACATGAACTTCATGTATTATACAAGTTGTGTTAAGAAATAAAGGCATCAATCTATTTATTATATGTCTTGTGCAATATTGTAAATAGAGTATCCAATGGACATATCCATATCCATGTTGTCAAGTGTGAGGCACTTGGCAGTAAGACTGTGGATAGGGAAAACAATATGGCCATAAAGTCATCCGTAGTCTGTTCCAATCATGGGAATGAATGGAACCAAAGACTATCATTAGCCTGGTTGTATGGCGGTGTCTTACCGGTCATAGAACATGGAATGTCAACCAGGTTAATGGGTACATGCAAAAGGGGCATGGTACTGGATTGATCCACTTAACGGGAATCTACATGGTATAGTATCACAAATGATTCTCGCGTAGTACTTGCATAAGTCCTTTGACCGGACCATATGATGGTGCTGCATGTGAAGTGGCACACTTTGGTGTACGCCTAACGGGCCTTGAAAAGGGTGCCAAGTATGGGTACGTTTGGGTGTGTCAGTGAGCATGGCAGTACTATGGATATGCAGAAGGGAATGTCACTCAGTACTTTACTGAGACGATATCACCGGCCTCTTGATGAATGTTACTGATAAGAGTGTGGCCACACCCAAACAAGATGAGATCTTGTTTGTGAGCATCAGTTCATTTGCGATCAAGTAATGTTCGGACACATTAAGAGGGTGATCAACCATGCCTCTGTGTTGGACACCGATATCAGTGACATGGGACATACAAGTTCAACTACAGGGTTACGGTGACAGTTTGACTGCTATCTCCGTCTTAATTGGGGGCTACAGTGGCTTGCTAGAGCCCGCCTGTAGTCTGTGGGCCTTGGCCCACTGCCAACATAAAGACGGGCCCATTGGATCGTACACATTGAATGTCTGGACTTTAACTAGTCGGATTAAGTGTGTACTTGGAGTATACACGTTTGAAGAGTAGGTCAATTAGATTGATCAAAAGAATATAATTAATTTATGAGATTATTTCCTAGGTGGAAATATTTATACATGTATAGGTTTACATGTATCTCATCTTATATGTGTCTAATTTAATTCCTTGATGCATTTGATGTGTCAAATTAATTGTAATTTAGAGGTATGTAACATGTTATATGGTACAATATGCTTACATACATGTTGAATTACAATGGTATTTGAAATCAAATAGAAACCAAAGAATTAAAGTGGACTTGGGCTTGAAATGGTAAGCCCACTTCTTCATCATATGTTGGACGAAATTCATGGTGGGTTTAAGGCAAGAATGATGAATTTTTAAGATGAGAAGAATGAGTCATGGTGGGACAAAAGGTGATGATTAAATGGGTGAGTCATGGTGGACTTTGGTTAGTAAAGTTGGACTTTACCAACTTGGATATTTGTTGGTCATTATGAGTTGGTCATTATGACTAAAGACAAGTGTCTTCCCCATCTCCTTTCCACCTCTTGGCTGAATCCTTATGTCTTTGGACAAGGGAGATGACTCATTCTTTAGCCAAAATGTAATGAGTGAAAGTGGTGAGTCATTGTTGACTTTGTGGTGAGTCATTGTTGACTTTGCTTTATTGGATATTTTTTGCCTCTTGGTGAGAGATATAAGACTAATATGATTCAACCATTTTACTCTAACCAAGTTCTCTTGGCTGCCATCTCTTCCTCTCTTCTTGAATTTTCCGAGTCGCTAGCACGAGTTTCAGTCCGAGAGCCGTTCGTGTACGCATCGGTGGAGGAAATCTATACTTGATTTCTGCAGTCTTCTTCTATCTCTTTTGAGATTTCTTGGTAAGAATTTTATACTCCTCCTTTGTGCTTTGTTTTTGATTTTCACTACTTAAGCTCCCGGGACCCGGATTCGAGGAAATCGACGCGTGTTTCCGCACTTAGTCGGTCGGTTTCCCGTGATGAATCCCAGCAGATCAGTGATCCCTATAAACCACAATCCAAAATACTGTTGGTCTTACCCTTGAACAGCCCACAATACACCCAAATCATTCCAAACCAGGGACCATTGCTAAATTTCAGAGCTGATCCCCAAACTGAAGCTTTGAGCCTAATTCACATTCGAGAAAGCATCCCACACTATAACCTTGCAAAAAAAAAAAAAAACCCAAACTCATCAAAAGCACCAAGCCCTAAAAAAATACAAATGACCTTCGCCCCTCACCATGCTGTAAGACTTTGAAGCAGACATTGGTTTCAGTGCGTTTATAGTCTTGTTTGTGCGGCATTCATGTGCATATGACATTACACATGCATTATTCATTCAAAAAGACATATCAAACATGCACGACATACATGGATCTGAATGCAGCAGGAAAATCAGTAGATGGCTGTGGCTTGGATCTAGCTTCTTCAAAAAATAAAAAATAAAAAAAACCCAGCACCGATGGAAGACCTCAGCTCTCCCTTACAGTCAAATTTCTGCTCTTGGTCTAAAGTTGTACTCTCTTCAATCATAAAGTTAAACTCTGTTGAGTGCTTCATGAATCTGGGTGGGGGGGGCCACCTATTGCATGAAATGCCGGGGTCAATGAGTTGAGACAATGGAGATAAGTACATTTTTTCCTGTTCTGAAAAGTTAACTTCGTGCGGTGACAGAGAAGATCGGTGTCTTTACCCAAAGTAGTTCCCTTTTCATTCTCCTCTCTGTCTTCTCCCTTTGCCTTCAACACCTTTGTCTTCCCTTTATTGTCTTTCCTTCACTTTCAACTTCTATCTTTCATCTTCTCTTTGGAACTTGAACCGATTCTGTGATTCCATATTTCCTACCTTCAATGGCTTCTAACAAGAAGTTGAACCCCAATGCTGCTCCATATTGTATTTTTCCACATCATCTCATCAGCAGAAGGGCATCGGAGAAGGGGGTTATGGCGCCGTTTCAATCCGTCTTTGTTTATCATCAACCTGTATCGAATTGGGGATACCCTTTTAATCCCACGCCATTTCTCTTCAATCTAAAGTCCCAGACTAATTATTTTGTACCCTCAAACAGTGGTAAGGGTTTTGATTTGATGACAGATAGAGGATTTGGATATGAGTCTGCTTCAAATGAGTTCAACAATGCTGAAAAAAAGGGGGGAAAATGAAATATATAGCTCCGAGATTCCGGAGTAAGAAGAAAATAGTTTCTGTAAGTGAAAAGGAACAACAGTGGTTGCCTGAGAAATTGACTATTGAAGAGACCAAGCTGAATAAAAAAGAGATCGAAGTTAATCTTGGTGGAAAAACAAGCCTGATGATCAGAAATCTACCAAATCAGTTTCCAAGACATAATCTGCTGCAAATTCTGGACAAGCATTGTCTAGAGGAAAACAAGAATAAGTCCAAAGGGAAGTCTGATTATGATTTCCTCTATTTGCCTATGGATTTCAAGACTGGAGGAAATTTTGGTTATGCATTTGTAACTTCATCAACTGTGTTGGAGCAACTTGATTTTACAAAGCTTTCAACAATAATGAAGGGGATGACACCATCAACAGGAAAGCTTACAAAGTCTGTTGTGTTCATATTCAAAGGGAAAGTTGCATTTACCACCCATTTCAAGGATTCAGTCTTCGGGAACCGTGCCTGAATTGGAATCTAGGGTGAATTGGAAACATGAATGCAACATCAGACCACAGGAGAATCCAGTGGTTAATTGAATTCGTCTCAGGTTGTCCGTCCACAATGGCAACTCTATCTAGTGATCGAGCATTCATTCCTTCTCTATCCAATGTGCAAAACCAAAAGGGCATGTTGGTAATTTGAAGGGGCATTAATTAAAACCAGAGCCACATCTTAGATTTCCCTAATGCATCTGTATTCATTATGCCATGAATGTTTTGTATTCAATTTTGGTGTTTAATATGCATTTGTCATGTCATTACATGTCAATGTTCACTTATGGGCTACATCGCGCAGCCAATCTTGTCTGTAGAAGTGCTTTACTCCCCAAACACGAACCTATGATACTCCCAAACACAAACCTATAATATCAGGGGCAAGTAAAAACCGAACCATTGGGTATCATCGACAGCAGTGTCTTTATGAGTCGCATTGAACATATTGTAAGCACCGGAATTTCATCCTCTTCAAAAAAAAAAAGAGTCATACGATTGTTATTACAGTCGTACGACTGTAATATCGGAAAAGTTGTAGGAGCCCATACCTCTGCAGCAAAAAAATGGAGGAGAGAGGTGACACAATTAATGCGCCGGGATGGGCAGCAAGCAAGCCAGGGAGCAGAGCATAAAAGGAAGAAAAAGAGAGGAGAGAGACCAATTTTTGGATGCTGGTTGTTTAGGGAAAGAAATTTAGAGAGAGAGATAAAGAGGTGGAAGAGAGAAAAATACCAAAAAGCTCAACTTTCTTCCCTTTCTTTTTCTTTTGATTCTTAAGATTAAGATTAAAACTTGTTAGAAATCCTTAGGTTAATCACTTAACCTCACAAACAAATCAAAATCTCGGACTTAAATCATTAAAATCCCAAGCATTTTGGATTTTTGGACGCAAAGCTCTTAACCTCAATCTCAAAGGAAAAGTGCAAATTCGTGTGGATTGGAGCGATGCCAGGGGTCAAAACGACTTGGATAAGCTCCTAAAAGGTGGGCACTCCCTTTTCCTTTCACTTTTTCTTGCTTTCTGGGTGCTGGATATGATTTTCGTGCATTTTTTACCATATTTCTACATTTCTGCTTCTGGGAATCAAGAACAGTAGCACGACTGTTCTTGAATTTGATGAACAGTCGTATGACTGTATATACAGTCGTACGAGTGTTCTTGATTTCCAGCATTTTCTTTCCATTTTCGCTTTAAATAAATTTCTAGCGAGATTCTGACTTTGGACTCGTTATAGTCGCACGACTGTAGTTACAGTCGTACGACTGTAACTTGATTTCCATAATCAGAATTTCAGTTTTTAGCCCCAAAATTTTCCAAAGATCCATAAAAATTCAGAAAACCCAAAAAATCATCAAAATGAATTTTGTTGTGTGCATTCACGACCATAGATTCAATTTCCTGTAAGATTGCATTTAGAACAATTCAACGACGGAGACACAGTTCTCCCGAAACCCACCTTAAATATAAAAATGCATGTAAACCGGTAAAACTGTTTTCAAAATGATTTTCCCATAAAAACCAAAATACAGGGACGTTTCAAAACATTTTCCAGGTCTAATCGGGCCGGCTAGCCGAGCCAACCCGGTTATCCCCTATATGCATGCCCCCAATTCTTGTTTTCCCATTCTGTCATGTTTGAGTCCAATTTATGGCGTGTCGTATAAATTGTGCTAAACCTCTGTTTTACAGGTTTTAATTTCTTTTATTTTTATTTTGGATGTAATTTAATAGATTAAATCGTGTATCCTAGGCGATTGTATTTTTCTAGATTCTCGTGTATTCTAGGCACTTGTAAAAGTGAGGCGAGAGTTTTTATCTTTTATTCGATCAGGTTGTAATAATTTAATTATTTACTATTCTACCTTATCATGTATGTGCACTGCATGTCTATTTACTTCAATAAAATTGACTTTAGAATTTGAAATACCATCTTTGAACATTGACCAATATTTATTTAAATTAGACACGAAATAAGGGACTTGTCCGGACCCAAATCTCTGGATAGTGTAGCGGCCGTTCGTCTGGTTCAGCTACATTATAAATTTTCCGGTTGAGCTGAGCCGGGTGGCGACTCTACAATATTCATCGAGACTTAGGTCTCGGTTCCTTTAAGAATTAATTCCATTTATTTTTCAAAACCGATTTTCCATTTATAAAAACCCCATGCGAGGGAGGGATCCGCCCGAGATCGAGGTGCCCCTTCCGAAAGGGAGTCCCGCGTCCCGTCGAAAACGCTGTTGGAAATGCCCTAGTCCCGAGGCATTGGTCCTTGTATTTGTACTATACATTTATTGGATTTATGTGTTGTACTCATTTGTGTCATTAATAAAGGCATCAATTCATTTATTATATTTATCTTGTGCAGTATAGTAAATGAAGTATCCAATGGACATATCTATATCCATGACGACTAGTGTCATGCACTTAGCAGTAAGACCATGGATAGGGTTAACGATATGACCATAAATAGATCCGTAGTCTGTTCCAGTCATGGGAATGAATGGAACAATAGGCTATCATTAACCTGGTTGTATGGCGGTGTCTTACCGGTCATTGGACATGGAATGTCAACCAAGTTAATGGGTACATGCCTGGGAGCATGGTACTGGATAGATCCACTAAACGAGTAATCCACATGGTATGGTATCACAATGGATTCTCGTGTAGTACTTGTATGGATCCTTTGACCTGACCATATGATGGTGTTACATGTGAAGTCGCATACTTAGGGGTACGCCTAAAGGGCCTGTAATAGGGTGCCAAGTATGGGTGCTTTCGGGTATGTCACTGAACATGGTAATACTATGGATATGCAGAAGGGATTTGTCACTCAGTAATCAACTGAGAAGATATCACCGGCCACTTGATGAATGTGACTGATAAGAGTGTGGTCACACCCGAACAAGTTGGAACTTGTTTGTGAGAATCAGTACATTCGGGATCAAGTTAATGTCCGAACACAAAAGAGGGTGATCCATCCATGCCTCTGTGTTGGATACCGATATCAATGACATGGGATGTACAAGTTTAAACTACGGGGTTATGATATCAATTAGACTGCCATCTCCATCTTAATTGGGGGCTGCAGTGGCTTGCTAGAGCCCAACTGCAGTCTGCGGGCCAAAGGCTCGCTGCCAACATAAAGATGGGCCCACAGGATCGTACACACAGAACGATAGAATGCAGACTTAAGGAATCACATGTGTACTTGGAGTATACACAATGGAGAGAGAAGTGTGTATATATTAATTATATTATAAAGATCAATTGGATTGGTCATAACAATAAAATTAATATATTCAATTGGCTCTTCATAATTAATTGGATTAATTATGAAATTATTTCCTAGGTGGAAATATTCATATGTATGGGTTTACATATGATTTTATTTTGTGTTGAGTTAACTTTAATTTGATGGATTAAATTAAATGTCAAACTAATTTTAATTTAGATGTAAATAATATATTACTTGGAGTAATATATTAAATACATGGGTATATTAAAATTGGGCTTGAAATTAATTTAAACCAGAATAATTAAAATTAGACTGGGCCTAAATTAAAACATGGAAGCCCGCACAAAATAGAAGGGAGCCAAGATGGGCCTGAATTCCCCTAAGGGAATTCGGCCAACCCTAGGTATAAATACCTAGGGTTAGAAATTTCGGCCACCCTAAGTCTTTAGCCACTAGCCGAAATTTCCTAGCTCCCCTCTCCATTGGTTTTGTTTTTCCGACGCTAGCACGGGTTGCATTCGCCAAGCATTCGTGTACGTGAGAGTGGAGGAATTCTAAATTGAGTTCTGCAGTCATCATCCATCTCTGAAAGAGATTTTTCTGGTAAGAAATTTTAATCTCTTTCTATTCAATTTTATGTTTTTCAATTTCCACTTCAATTGCTCCTGGGACTGGATTTGAGGAAATCACCGCGTTCTTCCGCTTTTATCGGGTGATTTCCGGTGACAAATCCCAACAAACGCATCGTCCGCTCACACATATCAAGATATATCTTTCTCATCCTAAGACAAACTATTGTGAAAGGGATCAACGCAGACAAAATGGCCATCACAAAATCTTTCTCAAAAAAAAAAAAAGCTTGTTGACACGGAAAACTGAAAGGACGTGTCGACAAAGGGAGAGGGGTGGTATACAAAGTCAGAGTCAATGTCACATTCCCTATTATACTCATTCTGATGTCACCATTGCAATATTGTGTATGTTTGGATTTCTGATCAGATGTTC
This sequence comes from Euphorbia tirucalli, assembly GCA_039660915.1. Lineage (NCBI taxonomy): Eukaryota > Viridiplantae > Streptophyta > Magnoliopsida > Malpighiales > Euphorbiaceae > Euphorbia > Euphorbia tirucalli. The sequence continues at coordinate 52,058,186 of CM077639.1, read as the reverse complement.
ATCTTGCATTCACCGTGCCATTACATATAAACATCCATCAGTAGGACATTGCATCCAAGCCAGTGACAATATCGCAAAAGCTCCTATTATGCGGTACGAAAATGCAAGGTCTCACTTTCATCTTCTTGCTCAACCAAACAAACCATCTATCGGTGCGGCCTATTACCCTGATCCGTTAAGCACTGACAATGCTCCAGAATATGCAGAGGGTAAAGTGGAAAGTCACTCAAGACGGCCAACTCCTCTAATACCTAGATCAACGTAATAGTCAGTCGATCAGAAGAAACGTCAGAACAATCGGATTAGGTCACCTGGGTTACCATCAAGGCCAGTCACAAGCCGTGAATTCTGTCTCCGGGCTTGCACGGATACCAAGAACAAAGCATAAGCCACATGTTGCATGCATACATACACTAGGAACCATACATGCATCCGTACATGCGTGTATACGTTTAAAATAAACACGCACGATCCATATGCATATGCATCACAACTGTTCTAAGTGCAGGTACCCATGGCCAGCACCAGGTCTCTCTGAACCAGGATCACTCTTAAAACAGAGACGGCACAATATCGGGGCAGAACAATCAAGTTTCCAAGGGGCTGAACAACCAAGCTGTATTTATCCTTGATCGAAGGGCAAAAATTTTTTGTTTCCAAAATCATCGATCAAGGGATAAATACTCATACTCCAGCCAACATCAAAATTATCATTCCTAAACCTATCTCCTCATTTCATTCACGCCAGATTTCGAACCCTTGAACTCCATTACGTTCAAGCATGGTTGCAAATCCTTGAACCGTCTTTTTCATTCAAGCCAGATCTTGAACCCTTGAACTCCATTATGTTCAAGCATGGTTTCAGATCCTTGAACCTCTTATTATTTCAAGTTCATCCAATTCCAGTAAGATTTCAAATCGTCAAAATTCCGTCTTTCCTTTGCCTCAGGTAACATAAACCCGATATCGGCTTAACCGCATTCCACTTTTCTTGCCTCGGGTAACCTAGACCCGGTATCGGCTTAATTCTACATCAAACCCTTTATTTCATCCAAGCTAGATTTCGAATCCTTAAACTTCTTCAAGCATGATTCCCAATCCTTGAAAAATCACCCAAGCCAGATTTCGGATTCTTGAAGATCGATTCAAGCAAGATCCTAGATCTTTGAAACCAATTCGAATCCCACACTTCAAATTCTCTTTGCCTCGGGTATTCTAGACCCGATATCGGCTTATTTCTTCCTCAGTCTTGCCGTGGGTAACCTAAACCCGATATCGGCTTATTCCATCTAATCAACTCACACATCACCACAGCAGTGAAGCTTCAACAACTCAGTTGCATGTTTTATTTCCTGTGTCTATGGCGCTTTGAGTCACATTTCTCAAATTCACATCAACTATCCCAGACTAAGATCGGGTGGTGAATTTGATCACGCGAGGCTGTAAGCGCCGGAATTTTACTTACCTAAAAAAAAAGAGTATAGTCGTACGACTTTCACTACAGTCGTACGACTGTAATCAAACTACAGTCGTACGACTATAGATCGCGGCAGGTGAGCCAACCCACACCCTAAAAGCTGAAAAAAAACAAAAGAAGAGGGGGGGGGGGGCAGACGAACAGAGAAAGAAAAGAGAAAAGAGAGAAAAAAAAAGGAAAAGAAACAAAGAAGAGGAAGGGAAGAACTGATCATCAGAAACCCTTGCATTTGGAGATTTTGGAGCCAAAAGCCCTCAAACCCTAACTCAAGGATAAAAGTTCGGATTTTAGTGGATTGGAGCGATGCCAGGGGTCAATCCCACGGTGGACGCACGCCAAACAAGTAGACACTCCTTTTCCTCTCTCTTTTATAAGCTTTCTGGGTGATTGGTGTGGTTTTGTGCCATTTCTATCCATTTTCTGTGTTTTCCATTTCTGGAAATCAAGAACAGTCGTGCGACTGTTCTTGAGTTTGATGAACAGTCATACGAGTGTTCTTGATTTCCAGGTGATTTTCTTTCCACTTTGCTTCAAATAAATTTCTGGCGAGATTCTGACTTTGGACTCGTTACAGTCGCACGACTGTAACGTATTTCCAGAATCAGAATTTTCATTTTTATCCTCAAAAATTTCCAAAAATCCCAAAAAATTTAGAAAACCCCAAAAATCATCAAAATGAATTTTGTTGTGTGCATTCACGATCTTAGATTCAATTTCCAGTAAAACTGCATTTAGAACAATGCCACGACGGAGATCCAGTTCTCCCGAAAACCAACCCACCTCACATGTGAAAAATGCATGTAAACCGGCAAAATTGTTTTCAAAATGATTTTCCCAGAAAACCAAAAATACAGGGATGTTTCAAAATGTTTTCTAGGTCTAATCGGGCCGGCTAGCTGAGCGAACCCGGTTATCCCTTATATGCATGACCCCAAATCCTAATTTCCCAATTCTATCCTACTTGAGTCCTATTTATGGTGTGTTGTATATTATGCTAACCCTCTGTTTTGCAGCTTTTATTTTTATTTTTATTTTTGATGTATTTAATAGAATTAATCAGGTATCCAAGGCGATTGTAATATTTTTAGATAAATCGTGTATTCTAGGCGCTTGTAAAAGTGAGTTCGAGAGCTTTTATCTTTCATTCGATCGGGTTGTAATAATTTAATCATTTGCTATTTTACTTAACCTGTATGCACGCTGTATGTCTATTTATTTCAATAAAATTGACTTTAGAATTTGAAATACCATCTATGAACATTGACCAATATTTATTTCAATTAGACACGAAATAAGGGACTTGTCCGGACCCGAATCTCTGGATAGTGTAGCGGCCGTTTATCCGGTTTAGCTGCATTATAAATTTCCAGGTTTAGCTGAGCTGAGCTGCGACTCGACAATATTCATCGAGACTTAGGTCTCGGTTCTTTTAAGAATTAATTCCATTTATTTTCCAAAACCAATTTTCCATTTATAAAAACCCCAAGCGAGGGAGGGGCCCGCCGGAGATCGAGGCACCCCTTCCGAAAGGGAGTCTCGCGTTCCGTCGAAAACGTCATCTGCTCATAACTATTTTCAAAACCGTTTTCCATCCTTCCTCTTTATGTTTGAATCCCACACACATAAGTTCTTGTTGTGTTACTAATATTTGTTTTTGTAGGTTTACGCATACTTCCGTTATTTTATTTCTGTAGTAGTAGAATCTGTGTATTTTAGGCGGTTGTTCATCGATCCCCCTTTTAATTCATTTGTATCCCCTTATAATAGCTTATTTGATCTGGGTTGTAATTTAATTTTTCTCTATGTACTTTACATGAACATTGTGTGCTATAAAATAAAAATTGATCTAGTTCTACAAAATGTTTATGGTTGAATATTGCAGCGGTTATTTTAATTGGATAACAAGTGACTCGTCTGAACCTAGATCTCTTAAAGGTATAGTAGTTCTCACTCGGTTCTGGCTATGCCTAAATTTCCCAGTTAAGCTGAGCCAGGTGGAGACTTCTATAGTTTCTTCGAGATTTCGGTCTCAAATTTTTTACGAATGCTGTATTTTCCTAAAATGACTTTCCTATTATAATTATATGCTCGAATGCACAAAAAGCTCAGCGGCTTGCTTCGTCGCTTAAAACATCTTCCACTTACACTCATCAAAATCTTTTAAGTTTTAAAAGAAAATTAAAAGAATCCCTAACAGAGTCACCACTGTGAGTGGACAACATTTTTGCGAGATGGAAAATGTGTAAGTGAAGCATGTTATGAATTTTTATATTTGGAGAAATAAAAATATTGATATAGAAATTCATTTTAAGAATGTATAATATTCATAAAAGATTCGAGACTGAAATCTCGAAGAAAATATAGGAGTCACCACTCTGTTTAGCTCAACTAGGAAATTCAGGTATAGTCGGAACCGAGTGAGGACCACTATACCTTCCAGTAATCTAGGTTCGGACGAGTCACTTACTTATTATCCAATTAAAATAATAGCTTCAACATTCGATTGTAACATTTTATAAAACTAGATTGATTTTAATTTTATAACATACGATGTTCATGCAAGGCACATAGAACAATAGATAAATTACAAACAGACCAAGTAAGACATCCTAGGGGATGCACATGAATCAAATAGGGAACCGGGGTAAAACCTCCTAAAATACACGGATTCAGCTAATACAAAAATAAAACAATAAAAGCAAATTTAAAACTACAAACAAATGTTAGTAACATAACAAATATTTATGCACATGGGATTCGAACACAATAATGAAGGATGGAAAATGGTTTTGAAATGTTTTCGTGTTGATTTTAGAGAAAACGGTTTTACCGGTTAACGTTTAACTTGTTAAATAAGTCGATTTTCAAAGGGTCAGGTCTCTTTCATTAATTTGGTCTTACATCAGTTCTGGAAATTAGATCCAACATTCATTATGTCATGAAAAGCTCAGAAAATTTCTTTTAGCTCATTCTACCTGGGAATAAAATCCCCACGGATGTAGTTATAGCCATATGGCTATAGTGATATCCGCATGTACATCATTTTTGGGTGCAAAGTGGATTCAAAGTTTTAGCAATTTATTTAGGGATTTCTGAATCTTAATGGTCATGTGGCCAAAGAACAAAATTTGTGCATTCATCACTAGATCTGTGCTGCTGTTTCGATGGTCATATGATTATTGTTTTTGGGTAGAAACCAAAAAAGAACAAAAACAGAGAAAGTTGAAAAGTGCATGAAATGATTCCCAAAATATAGAAATATGGAGGAAAATTATTGGTTTCTCAGAAATATACACTTGACACGTGAATCCACAGCTTTACGGTTTCAAAAACACTTTAAAGGAGCTCCGAATTGTTGAAATTTGATTGAGAATCCACAACTCTACAAGTCACTAAAAATCTCCAAAAGTTACGGTTTTGTGATTTATTATAGTCTCTGGACCTATTATTAATCATAGTGAAGTGTTCACCTAAGGTTTCTAATTGATTTTAAAGCCTAATATCAGACAAGCAAATAAGACAATGAAGAAAAAGACTTGAACTTTTTCTTTCTCTTCTCTTTTCTCCCTAACTCACTCAAAAAATCTGACGGTCCCAAATGACTAGTTACAGTACTAGAGGGAGGTAAATAGTATTGTAGGGCGAATAAAAATTTTCGCAGACCTCTTTTTCAAAGACAAGTTTTATTAAAAAATGCGGAATTATAAACTATAATAAAACTCATAAATGCTTTTGTAAAAACTTTAAGTACTAAAGCAATTAATATAAAGTGCAAGAAATTAAATTGTATAAAATAAAGAGAGTACGGATAGAGAAAATGCAAACGCAGAATTTTATCCTGGTTCGACCCAACCGGTCTACGTCCAGTCCCCAAGCCAACCGGTTGAATTTCCACTAATGTTTCCTTTACGGGCAGGAAAAAAGCCTATGTCACTTTTTCCGAGTTCAAGTAACAAACTCAATACTTTTACAAGCTTGGTATCAAACCTATATCGTTACTTTTTGGAGTTTAAGTAATAAACTCTACCGATGCTTTTTCGAAGCTCAAGCACCAAACTTTTTACAACCTTTGTTGATAAACCACTAACAAAGCAACACCCCTTTTCACACAACCTTTTGTGAAAAATACAATTCCAAAAATATGTGAATATAAGAATGAACAATATTTTTCTTCCTCTCTTTGAACTCTTTGGGAATATGGAAGACTTATAAGTTGAAAGCTTGAATAAGAATGATTCTTGAATTGTCTTCCACACCTTCACATCTTCTTCTTCTTCCTTTTTATAGTCAAGTGAAAAAATGGCCGTTAGACACAAATATGCCCATTGTCCTCAAGTCAAGTAGCCATTGGAAGAGAAATGATTGAAGGATCTCAAGTGATGAAGAAAGAAAAGAATATAGCTGTTTGTTATCACATGTATCATAGCCGTTTGTACTTGAGATGTGTGGCCATATCCAAAGTATAGGTAGACTTCTTTTTCACATAAAGACATATGACAAAAATGAAGAGCAAAGTACAACCTTAGGTGTAAACTGAAGCTATAAGAAATGGAGTGAAGAGTAATCTTTAGTCTTGAGATAAGGTTTGACCATTATGTCACATGTTAAAGAATTTTCTAGCTTAGGTTGTAAACTTAGGTAGATAGAGTCACATGTGGTTCTCCTTTCAAGTCCATGTTTTGGCCGAATGAATACTTTATTCATTTCACCTTATATGTCAAAGTGAGGTCAAAGTATGATCTCAAAAAGTAACTCACCTCATAATTAAATATGAGATCAAAATGAATGTGTCCATGTAATCAAATGTGAGATCAAAGTGAGTCTGTCCATGTAGCTGAATATGATCTTGAGATATTCCATGTCATGGTCAAGATTTCACCTTATAAATGAATATGGAGTTAACATGGTAAATATATAGATATATGCCAAAAGTTCTTTAAAACTCTTAAGTCATGAACAAACCTTAGGTCATCTTTAATATTCTCAAGTCATAAACCAACCATAGGTTAACTTTGAAGGCATATATGTATATAAATATGGAAGTGACCGAAATATATATATATATATATATATATATATATATATATATATATATATAAAGATCTTTCAAGTCATAAGCAATTTATGAGATAAGCAAATATGGTTTATCAAGCCTCTTATCTCATATGCTCTTTATATGTGTGTGTGTGTGTGTGTGTGTATTATTTGGTACTTAATAAATAAATGGAATGCTCATGAGTTGCTCTTTAATTTATAAACTAAGTATAAAAAGAGCTTTTCTTAAAATAAAAACATTTTACCTTATGAAGCTTATTATTTTAAAAATGTCAATTGTGATCATCAAAACTGAACTCAACAAAACCTAATCTGGATTCTAACCTCACAAAATGACCGTCCCCTTCTCTCTCCTTACAATTTCTATTTATACCATCTTCAAATTAGAGATTTAGATCCGATCTAAGGATTATTAAAATCCATATAGTTGTAGACTATGACCGTATGGTTATTGCACTTAAACTGTACGGTCATTAGTTTACATCAGTATGATTATGATTTGTTAACTAGAATCCCTAATTCGATCGATTCAGCAATCCAGAGCTCCGCCTTTGAGTTGACTTTGACTCGTGGGGCTACAGAAACAAGTCAATAAAAATTTCTTTTCATCATTGAAATCGGGGATTAAAATCTCATGCTCATATTGCCACTTTACAATGAATTGGAAACTAATGAATCTCTCCATTTGAGTGGGAGAAATTTTAAGGAACATGAAAATTTTCAAGAATCTCAAAATGTTACGAATGATCAAGATCAAGGTCTAGATCAACTTCCAATTTCTAATGTGCATATGGACCTAGAATTTAGTGGGAGTATAGAACATGGTCCAAGTAAGAACAGACCAAATTATGATAAATATATAAGACATGTTTATCAGGATTTAGAACCATGCAGAACTAAAAAACAAAAAGTCGAACGCCGACAATTTAGTATTAAAGGCACGGCTCTTTTAGTCACCCTAAAAGATGATGATGAGCTTAAAAATTACAACAAAGCTCTCTTATGCCCCACAAGAGATCAATGGACTAAGGCTATGGAATAAGAAATGGCTTCCATGAGATCTAATAGAGTTTGGGAACTCATTGATCTAACAAAGGGAAAAAGAGATATTAGGAACAAGTGGTTCTTAAGATCAAGCGTAAGGCTGATGGTAGTGTCAAAAGATACAGGTTTTGCCTAGTTGCTAAGGGCTATACACTACATGAAGGAATAGATTATGAGGAAACATTCTCACCTGTTGTGAGGTTCACGTCCATAAGATTGATCATAGCTATAGTGACAAGTCTCGACTTAAAGCTGCATCAAATGGATGTTAAGATTTTTTTTCTCAATGGAAAATTGGATGAAGAAATCTATATGAATCAACCTGTAGGTTTTATCATAAGAGGCTAGGACAAAAGGTTTGCAAGTTGAAAAGATTAATGTATGGCCTTAAACAATCTTTTAAACAGTGGTACCTTCGATTCCATAATGTGATGACATCGAAATGACTTTAAAGTAATTGAAAAAGACCACTACGTCTATACAAAAAGCTCTAGAAGTAGATTCATGATTATGTCATTATACTTTGATGAAATTCTGATAACTAAAAATGACATGGAATATGTGAAAAAAATAGAAGCTTGGTTAACCTCAATTTCTGAGATGAAAGATATGGATGAAGCTGCATATATTCTTAAAATTAAGATTATAAGAAACCGTTTAAAGAAGATGTTAGCTTTGTCTCAAGAGGCATACATCGATAAGGTTCTTGAACTATTTAATATGAGTAATTATAAGCCTATAGCTAGCTCGATGTGTAAAGGAGTGACTCTTAGCATTGATATGTGTCCCTAAACACAATAAGAAATTAAACGTATGAACATCCCTAATGCAAGTTTTGTGACCACCTTATGTACACTATGCCATCTATGAGACCAAATATCTCCTATGTAGTTGGCATGGTAATTAGATATCAGTTCAATCCAGGACAAGCACATTGGACAATTGTAAATAGAAAATTGAGGCACCTTAAAGTCACTATGGATTACTCTCAGTGTTATCAAGGCAACGATCTACATATGAGATGATACATAGATGCGGAATGGGCTGGAGACATAGACGAGAGGAAATCCACTTTTGGTTTTATTTTCTTGCTTAGTAATGGTGCAATATCATGGAGTAGCAAGAAAAATCTATATCACTCTATCCACGATGGAAGTAGAGTATATGTCATACTTGTTTGAAGTCCAAAAGGCAGTATGGATAAATAGGCTTATGCACCTTACTTAAACGAAAGCTCCAGTAGTGATAAGTAGTGATAAATAGTGATCAGTCTATTATAGCATTTGCTAAGGATCAAAGGTTTCATAGAAGTCCAAGCATATATTGATTTAGTATCATTTTGTTAGGGATGTAATATATAGCATGCAAAGAGGTTAAGATGAAATATGTATCTACTGATGACATAGTAGTAGATCCATTAAGTAAACCTGTCCTGAGAGATGTTTATGTGAAACTTATAAGATAGGGTTTGTATCAGATCTAGATCATATTTCTACATGTTTAAGAACATGTAATTCAATAAATTTTGAATTTTTACTATACACGAGAGCGAATGTTATTTTGTTAATATTTGTTGTTATTATTTTAAAATGTATGTCGGACAGAGAAGTATCTCACTCACACGAGTGTTTACCCTTGTTTTGTCATAAGTTGACAAATATAAAGGATGACGCTGTCGTTGGAAAAATGAGACCTTGTTCAATGATAAAAGCTGTCTCACTTAAATTATGAAAAGAGTTTCATTAAAGTGCAAGATTTAAGTACTTGTAAAGGGTGAGTATATAAGAGATTATGTTCAATCTGAGAGGCTTGTTACAAGTAACATAAGCATATTATGTCTTTATAGCCGAAGTACTCCATAAAGTAAGTGAACTAAGGTTAGATGTTTTACCATCGCTAACTGATGCTTTTGTATGGTGTTAGTGTAAGACATGCATTATTTTCAAAGAAAAGAAAAGAACGTCATAACATATGATTTCATGCCATGTGTGCTTTGTAACCTTGAGATGGAAAAGTAATGATCTCTACTTTTCCTGGTGTGAGACTCTTATAATGGAACTATGGTTTTATGATATTTCTATCCATAGGACCTTAAATAAGCCCGACTGGACAAGTGACTTAGATTATGATGGAAAGAATGTATAAAGAGGGGAAGATTACCATGTGTTCACATCTTGAGTTTCTATGCTTCACTATCTGGGTATTTATACACATGTGCATAGCTGTGATGTAGAAAACTGTAGAGATCAAAACGATTACAGTGGATGTGATGTTGAACCTAGGATAAGGCATACAACCTTTCGGTATTTTCATCGAGCCATTATATATCTCCAATGAGCATATACCCTTAAATCTCTCAATGAATGTTGGTAGCATAAACTGTTTATGAGTATAAAAAAGCTGGGGTAATAGATATGTTTTGTTACATGCGAGTGGGAGATGTTGGTTTTATTAGATATGGGTCACATCGTAGTAGTACCCAATCCAACCAAATTAGATTAGGACCTAATTTGTCTAATATAAATAGAACATGATGTTTTATTTTGAATAGTGTGCTTCCATACTCTAAACAAGAGAAAAACTCTTACCTCCCAATCCTCTATAGTGGCTTAAGTTCATGGATCAGTCGTTCTTCCTTCCAAATATGTCGGTGTAAAATCCATGCACGTTAAGTGGTACATGATTACGGTTCGTTCTCATTTTTGCTGCAATCACCTTAGTGGAATTTGCACTTCAAAAGGTAACCTGATTCCCTTTCTCGAATCTATATATATTGTATTTCCAACAATGTGTTTTAAGGCCCATCTAGGTACTTACGAATGATATATTTAGTATATTTGTTGCATTCTAACCTTTCTATTGTAGTGAATGTATGGTCCGGTGTTCTTATTTAATTTAATTCATTATTCATTTTGTTGCTTTCGCGCCTTTCTATCATGGCGGATGTATGGTTTAATGTTCTCATTTAAGGTATTTTATTGTTAATTCTCTAATTTTGAAAACAATATATTCTTTCCCTATTTACTTGTTATGACATTAGGTATGATGTTTTATTTATCACTTTTAACTTTTTATCATATTGTTTTTACACACACTTAATAAAATTACTAAGATCAAACCTTAGAGTTGAGCTAAAACAATGAATAACAAAAAGTTTAAGTGTGAGAAGAAATAGGTAATAATAAATCTTGTATTTAATAATTCAATGGTATTCTATGTATAATTAATTTTCTGTATGTGTCTTACTGAATTCCATATGTATGAATTGATTATTTAATTATACAAAGCTAGTAAAATGATAAAACAAATCCTTCTATGTACTTATGTTAATATGTTAATATTAATCAAAGAAATAACAAAAAGAAAAAAAGATGGAAAGGCGACTAGTATTTCTAATAGAAAAAGGAAGAAAGAATTATCCAATAGGTTTTGAAATTAATTTAGGGGTGCTATGATGAGTGGAAAGTGGATGATATTTTTTACTTGCGCCAAGTAAAGTTTTCCTTCTTAATGATCCATCCCTAATTCCAAACATTGCATTCTTAAATCTTCTTCCTTTTCTTCCACTCTGGATTTCCTGCTTCTTCCACCAAAATTAATTATATACTTAGAAATTATGAGCTTAGTTGTTATTCAATCAAAATATTTTGTATTTATATCTTAATTAGCTACATGTATATACCTTATCCCCATCTTTTATTGTTTTTGTATCTTCTCTTTCCTTGTCACCATCCTCTACAATATTAATGTATACAAAATTAATATGATAATAATAATGAGGCAAGAAAATACATATTTACATTCCTAATTACTATACCTTATAAATTTTTATACATATATTTTGATTCAATGAGTCGAACAAATATAAAATTGTCATGTATATATCATTTCATTTCTTATCGTTCAGAACGCTAATATAATTTTATACATTTACCTTAATTTCTTAATACCATGCTAATTAATTAATCAAGAGAGGAAGAAGTAATATTTGACCTTGATATGCAGAATCAACATTAATATACTCATCATGAGCACAATATACCCTAAAACTAGGAGACCCTGGAGAAAGTAAGATGCTCGAGCGATCTTCTACATTGCTTGGTCTAACAAATTCCTCTTCATGATACATAATTTTTGCATCATTATCCTTCCTTCCAATACTTTGATCTTCTTTCTCTAAAGTCTCTACATAATGAGCTTTATGTTCCTTTAATGAAGAAGAAGCAATTGTTATTTGATTATTTGGCCCTAATTCCCTCTCCACTCCTCTTTCCTTCTCGTTTGAATAAACAACCTTCCTTAAGAACCTTCCTTCACTGGATATCGAAGAAACACTTTTACGATGATAAGAATCAAATTCATCCCTTACACCTTCATTTTTTCGAGAGATAGAATTTAGTTCAGTATTGATATGTAAGGTTTGCCCTTCTTCTAAGACAGATTTTAGAACAGACTTAGAAATTCCACAACCCATAAAGAAGGGATTATTGGACTCAAAGTGGAAGGAAATAAAGAGGGAGAGCAAACATGAAGAAGGATGATCAATTATTATTATTATTATTATTTTTTTTTTTTTTGAAAAGTGAGCAATAACAATAGTATTTCTTTATATTTTAAAGGAACGTGAGATCCCACGAGGATTACGGGGTTAGGTTTTAATTGGAACTAATTATGAGAATAAAGATTCAATTCCATAATGGATTGGTTACAATAATTACCGTTGAATAAGTTTTTTGTTTAGCTAGTAGGTTTCATATTCTCTGTGTACTTATCCATATCCTGTATTATTTGCATCACACAAATTAATCCTTTGGTGGTTTTCATTTGCCATTTAAATATTGTTATATATTGTTAATTTTTGCATTTTACCATCTGTGTAATCAAAATAATAGTAACAAAATATCATTTAGCAACCAAGAAATACTATTCTAGAAAGCAATGTATCAACATATAATAAAAAATGTTAATTTAGATTTCTCAAATTAATATTTATTTTTATAATATAAGAAATAGTTGTCCAACCAGAGTAATAATTACTTTGTTTTATGAAGATGAAATTTATTCAACTATAAAAAGATTGCTAGTATAAGTTGGGGTATTTAACCTACTTACCCACCTGCAAAGTATTAAGGAAGAGAAGTTCTAATAATTAACTATATATGAACCAACATTGAGTATTAACTTATGATGAACTTAAAAAGAACTAGACTCAAAGCTCACAAATAAAATCCTTAAAAACATCAGAAACAAAACCAAAATAGGAATCCAAAGGGTAAGTCTAACGAAGTAATTTTCCTTCAAAAATAGGGATTTTGCCTCACTATGATGCTATAGGGAGGAAAATTCCCCATAGTAGGTTTAGTTAGAAAAAATAAATTTTACCGTAAGATTGAACTAATTAAACCGAAATTTGAAAACTAAACTTCCGAATTTGTGTTGAACCACATTCGGAAACTTAATTCTTTTTTTAAATAAAAATATCAAATTGTGAACTCATGCTTCCAAATTTTATTTTTATTTTTTTATCTTTTTAAACCACCACAAGGACTGCAATCAGTCTTTGTGGTGCTTGAACCAAATTCCAACAGGAGCTACGGCTCTTTTTCTTCTTATTTTATTTTAATAAAATTTAAGACAAATAATTTATTAGTTTCTAAGTTTTTACATATTATACTTTACATATTATACTAGTCAATCCCTATGATAATTAAATAGTTCATAAGTTATGTCATTGTCAACTGTTTAATCCTTTTAGTAGAATTAATGTCAAATTAGCCTAACAATGCCAAATTCACCCTTTATTATATTTTATGATGATAAAGCATATCATTTTTTCTATTTTATATTTTTTCTCGCAAAATCCTAATATTACTAGTATTGATTAATTAATCTAATAAAATTTTGTATAATTATAGAACTATATGGCTTGTTTTATTAAAATAACGAAACAAATAATATTTCAGAAAATATAAAATTAGGAAAAACTATATAAAATAAATTTGAACTTTTTATGTCTAATATACCTTATGGATAACATTAATAAACAAATACATATCATTTTAAAAAAGATTATCGAGATTTGTAATAATATTTATTGTTAGTTTATAAATATTATATTAAACTAATAAAAAAATGACAATGTATATTCAAGAAAATAAATAATAGAGATATTTATTTTATAACTAATATTTAAGTAAGAAATGTTGGTGCATGTATATACAAAATAGTTTATAAAATTGTTTTAATTAAAGTTGAAAACTAAAAGTTAAATTTTTATTTATAACTAAGGGTAATTTTGTACTTTCATAATCAATATTAAAAGAAATGACTAAAATGTTTATTGAGATAAGGGTTAATAACCTTAAAATGTATTTATATACTAACTACTATAATAGGTAAAAAGATAAGGATTAATAAATTGTTTAGCCTAAAATTTAATATTTAAAAAGTTTGCATGATATTCCTAGATTTGATTGAGACAGGTGTTATGTTACTGGTAAATTTGTAAGTAATAGATTAAACATTTTTAGTCTATAGGGATAGGGTCCAATTGTTGAATTAATGACGTACTCCAAAAATCGTTGTTCATTTTCCATTACAAAGGTCCATGTGGACCACATCCACTCTAAAATTTCTCCTGGTAGAGTTATAGATTTATTACAAGTGATGTATTTTATTCATTATAATTAGTGCAGGGGATTTGGTAGCTATTATTGTCCCATTTATGGGTGAATCCATAACTAATGGCACATTGGCAAAATTCTTAAAGAGTATGTATCCTAGTTAGTTGACCTTTTGAAAGCATATTTATTCACAAAATTTTATGTGTATGAATATCTATCTTGGGGACAAATCCTGGTGATGTGGTAGCAGTTGATGAGCCAATAGCACAAATCAACCAGCATGTTGCTTCTTTTCCGTTGCACTAAATCAGCGCTATGTATCTTATAATTGTTTAATTCTTCTTTCAGGTGACAATCGATGCAGCAAGCCCTGAAGCAGGTGTGATTAAAGTGTTGGTTTTATTATTAAATAATAAGAATAAATAAAGTGGGCTAACATATTATTGATTAATTATATTGGCTATTTATAGTATTTGACACAATAAAGTTATCGTTAAAGTTAAGGTCTAAATAAAATCCTAAAGGGTCTGGACTAAATGAGTGGAAACTAGTTGGACAGTCCAATAAGAGATTAATGGTGTTTCTAATTGGATGCCAATACAGACACGTGAAAAGACACGCTAGGTCATTGTGAAAAGACACATTGATTCATTGTGAAAAGACACGTTGGTTCGTGGTGAAAAAACGTGTTGGTTGGTCCCTTATATATTAAAGTCTAATTCAGGTTTTAGGAGTTAACAAAAAAGGAATCTCTATCCATCAGAGAAAAACCATAAGTAGACTTTAATTGAGGAAGATATAACCGGCAATCTCCGATCTAATTTCGTTTGATTCAATGGATTCATATACGCCTCTTTCGATAATTTGATGCAATTTCTTTGGTTTTAACAAGTGGTATCAAAGCCACAGTCACATTGAATTATTAGAGTTCTTATGGAGTTTTCATGAAATTTTTTTATGAAATTTTCGTAATATAATTTTGTTTTGCATCTGTCAATTTATTATCTGTGGGTGCAAATCCAAGTACTGGGTTCGGTTGATATATGAATACTAAAGGTTTAAATTAACATTAAGGATTCAAAGTATTAATCAATTAAGTTTTTGATTTGTTAATAGTCTGTATAATTTCAAAACTTAATTGAGGGTCAATTTCACATTATATTGACGCTGGTGAATGATATGATGGTTTTCCTTCTTATGGCTTCAGACAAATGATAATTAGTCTACTTAGTATTTCAATTATGATTTAAATTCAGAAAGATTATTAAATGAATTGCAATCACTGCAATTTTGGCTTGTTAAATGAATTGGGATTGTGTTTCTCGAATTCCATCCGAAATTATTTTGGATTAAGTCGGATGGTTTCAATTTTTGCCACTGGTTTCCGCAAAAATTAAAGAGACAATAAAGTGCATTTTAAGAGTAATTGATTATTTTATTAAAGAATGACTAATTTACTAATTAAATAATTTTGGTCTTAATTATGGTTATTGTTTAACAATTATAATTGTTAAGTCATAAACATTAATTTCTTAATGCGATGAAGACCTTCATAGGCATACAGTTTTTCAGTTTGATTCAGCAAGTTTAGTTGAATAATTGGACTTTTATTGTTTAATAATTCAAATTTGACATTAATTTGAATTGTTCCCTATTACATACTCAAGTGTTATTATGTGTTTTAATCATTTAAGTAAAATAAAATAAAGTCTCAATTTATTTTATTTAAATAATTATTTTGCACTTGATTGTCTTGTATTTTTAAATAAATTAATTGACATAATATTGTTGTCAAAGTAACCTTTGTTATGAATTTTAATTTATGTTAAAAATCTATAGATGAGTATATCTTTTATTCATGCGCTTAACAATCGACCCAAAGGAAAGATGTTATTCGGTCGAATATGTGGTAATAAATATGTGACGATATAAAGTTTCCATGTAAATAATGGTTGGCCCAAAGGAAGGCTATTATTTGACAGGTTTTATTATCAATATTTGATTACTACGCGAAGAATGCTAATTACTGTTAATATTTTTAGTCCAAAGACTAAATATTAGTGTTGTACTAGTTATCTTGTTAAATGGACCCATCTTGTTTCGAAATGATTATGTTATACATGCAGTTATTATTGTTATTAATTTATTCCTATGGTATGACATTGAGCATGTGCTGAAAGGCGAAACCGCACTCTTAAGAATATGGTGAGAAGTATGATCAATCATTCTTCTTTACCTGAATCACTTTGGGGAGAAGGATTAAAAACTGCAGTTTACATCCTTAATCAGGTGCCAACAAAAGTAGCAAACAAAACCCCTTATAAACTACGGACAGGCAAGAAGCCTAGTATTAGGCACTTATGTTGGGATTTTCACCGGAAATCATCCGAATAAATGCGGAAGATCGCGACAATTTCCTCAAATCCGTGCCCAGGAGCAATTGAAATGAAAATTGTAAAAACAAAAATTTAACAAGAAGAGATTCAACTCTTACCAGGAGTATCCCTTCAAGAGATGGCTACAGAAATCAAAGCAGATTCTCTCCGCGTTCACGTACACGAACGGCTATAGAACACAACCCATGCTAGCGTTGGAATCAATCAACTTTGAGAGAGATGGAGACTGAAAATTTCAGCTAGCACTATTGCTTGCATTGCCCGAATTCAACCCTAGGTATTTTACCTAGGGCGGGCCGAAATTCTCCTTGCAATTTCGGCCAAATTCGCTTCCTTGTTTTATGTGGGCTTTTCTCCATTTGAAACCCAGTCCGATATCAATTCCTTAGATCCAATTAATTATCAAACCCAATTTCATTTAACTTTTATCCTTAGCATATTGTTCCAAATAATATATTTGATACAATTAAATTAAGATTGACTTGATCAATTAATTATACCATGGAATTAATTTTGACATCCATAAAACAAAGTCACATGTAAACCTATACATGTGAAATATTTCCACCTGTGAAATAATCTCATAAATTAATCTAATTAATTATGAGAAGGCCAATCAAATATTAATTTTATTATTATGATCAATCCAATTGATCTTTATAATACAATTAATATAATCCTCTCTTTCTGGTGTGTATACTCCAAGTATACAGGCGATTCCTTAAGACCATGTTTAGACGTTCAATGTGTACGATCCCGTGGGCCCATATTTATGTTGGCAGTGGGCTTATAGCCCACAGACTACAGGCGGGCTCTAGCAAGCCACTGTAGCCCCTAATTAAGATGGAGATGGCAGTCTAACTGTAACCATAACTGTAGTTTGAACTTGTATATCCCATGTCATTGATATCGGTGTCCAACACAGAGGCATGGATTGATCACCCTCTTTTGTGTCCGGACATTTACTTGATCTCGAATGTACTGATGTTCACAAACAAGTTCCAACTTGTTTGGGTGTGGCCACACTCTTATCAATCACATTCATCAAGAGGCCGATGATATCTTCTCAGTGGACTACTGAGTGACATATCCCTTCTGCATATCCATAGCACTACCATACTTAGTGACTTACCCGAAAGTACCCATACTTGGAACCCTATTATAGGCCCTTTAGGCGTTCCCCTAAGTATGCGACCTCATATGTAACACCATCATATGGTCAGGTCAAAGGATCTATACAAGTACTACACGAGAATCACTTGTGATACTATACCATGTGGATTTCTTGTTTATTGGATCTATCCAGTACCATACCCCTTTTACATGTACCCATTAACTTGGTTAACATATCATGTCCAATGACCGGTAAGACACCGCCATATAACCATGTTAATGATAGTCTCTAGTTCCATTCATTCCCATGACTGGAACAAACTACAGATCTTTTTATGGTTATATCGTTTTTCCTATCTATGCTCTTACTGCCAAGTGTATGACACTTGTCAACATGGATATGGATATGTCCATTGGATACTTCATTTAGAATATTGCACATGATATATATAATAAATGAATTAATGCCTTTATTAATGACACAAAATATGTATAATACATGAATCCAATAAATGTACAATGCAAATACAAGGTCCAATGCCTCGGGACTAGGGCATATCCAACAATCTCCCACTTGCACTAGTTCCAACTAGGCATGGGACTAATCCCTATAGATCTAGTATGACCCTTGTGCTTGGGCTGAGCAAGCACCTTGGTCAAAGGATCTACGACATTATCTTTGGTGTCCACTCTATGTAATGCAATGTCAACTCTCTCCGCGATTTCTCGTATGAGGTGAAATTTCCTGAGCACGTGCTTTGTGTTCTTGTGTGATCGGGGCTCCTTAGCTTATGCAACGGCCCCATTGTTGTCACAGAAGATATCAACTAGGTCTTGGATAGTTGGCACTACTCCTAACTCAGTGATAAACTTCCTTATCCACACAGCTTCCTTAGCTGCATCATAAGCTGCGATGTACTCAGCTTCTGTTGTAAAGTCCGTGATGGTCGGTTGCTTTGAGCTCCTCCAACTTACAGCACCACCATTTAGCAAAAACACATACCCAGACTGCGACTGGTACTCATCCTGGTTGGTCTGGAAGCTCACATTAGTGTACCCAGTAACTGACAGTTCTTCCTAACCACCATACACCAAGAAGCTATCCTTAGTCCGGTTAAGGTACTTGAGGATTGCTTTGATAGCCTTCCAGTGATCCTCCTCGGGATCCTGCTGGTATCGGCTCGTCATACTTAGTGCAAAGGCAACATCAAGTCTCATACATAGCATGGAGTACATAATTGATCCTATAGCCAAACAATAGGGAACCAATTTCATGTTCTCCTTGTGCTCCCTTGTCTTGGGATAGTTCTTTTTGCTGAGTTTTAGCCTATGACTCATTGGTAAGAAACCTTTCTTGGCCTGGTCCATGCTGAATCTCTTTAGAACTTTGTCTATGTAGGAGGCCTGACTTAGGCCTAGAAGTCGATTTGATCTATCCCTATAGATCCTGATCCCTAGGATCGTCTCGGCCTTACCTAAGTCCTTCATTGTGAAGCACTTACATAGCCACTGCTTTACCCCTTGTAGTGTAGGTTTGTCGCTTCCAATGAGTAGGATGTCATCTACATATAGTACCAGGAATGTGACAATACTCCCACTAATCCTCTTATACACACAAGGCTCATCTTGATTCTGTATGAAGTCATATTCCTTTATAGCTTCACTAAATCTAAGATTCCAACTTCGGGATGCTTGCTTCAGTCCATAAATGGACCTTTGAAGTTTTCATACCCTCCCAGGATGCTCTGGATCGACAAAACCCTCAGGTTGTGTCATGTACACATCCTCGAGTAGCTTTCCGTTAAGGAAAGTGGTTTTGACATCCATTTGCCAGACCTCATAGTCGTACCATGCGGCTATGGCCAGCAAGATCCTGATGGATT
This sequence comes from Euphorbia tirucalli, assembly GCA_039660915.1. Classification (NCBI taxonomy): domain Eukaryota; kingdom Viridiplantae; phylum Streptophyta; class Magnoliopsida; order Malpighiales; family Euphorbiaceae; genus Euphorbia; species Euphorbia tirucalli. Next base: position 52,038,595 of record CM077639.1, on the reverse strand, counting down.
TGAGCATGGCTACTGGAGAGAAAGTTTCATCATAGTTTGTTCCATGGCCTTGTCTAAAACCTTTTGCAACCAGACGCCCCTTGAAGGTATTATCGGCTTTTAGCTTGTAGCACCACTTGCAACCAATTACCTTAGCACCAGGAGGTGGATCAACCAAGTTCCAAACCTGGTTATTGTACATAGATTACATCTCTGTCTCCATGGCTTTAAGCTAATTTGAGGATTGTGGGCTTTCCATAGCCTCCTGGTATGTTTTGGGTTCTTTCTCATCCAAGACGAGAAGAGTTTGATCATCGGTGATGAGGAAACCATACCTCTCTGGTTCTCGATAATCCCTACCAGACCTTCTAGGTCCTTGTGTGGCCTGGGTCGGTGCTTCCTCTTGTGGAAGCTCCACCTGGGCCTTCAAGTTATCCTGTTCAGGAGCTTGTGGGCTTTGAACTTCCCTGAGTTCAACATTGCTCCTGCTATCTTTCTTGGAAAGGAAATCCTTTTCTAGAAAGACCCCCTTCCTTGCCACGAACACCTTGTTCTCGACGGGGTTGTAGAAGTAATACCCTTTGGTTTCCCTAGGGTAGCCCACAACAGGCATTTATCGGTTTTGGGCTCCATCTTGCCACAAGTAAATCTCTTGACATGTGCTTCGCATCCCCAAATCCTTAGGAAAGACATATTAGGCTCCCTGCCCGTCCATATCTGATATGGGGTCTTTTCCACTACCTTGGTCAGAGTATTATTTAAAATAAGAGCAGCTGTCTTGAGGGCGTGTCCCCAAAAGCTTATTAGGAGAGAGGCATGACTCATCATTGAGCGGACCATGTCCAAAGGGGTCTTATTCCTCTATTCGGACACCCCATTCCACTGTGGTGTTTGTGGAGGAGTGAGCTGTGGAACTATTCCATGCTCTCTCAAATATGAGTCAAACTCTAGGCTCATATACTCACCTCCTCGGTCTGACCGAAGGGTTTTGATATTTCTGCCTAGCTGGTTCATTACTTCGTTCCTAAATTCCTTGAACCTATCAAGGGTTTCAGACTTATGTTTCATCAGATATACATAGCCATATCTGCTGAAATCATCCGTGAACGTGACGAAGTACAGATGTCCACCTCTGGTCGCTGCGCTCATGGGCCCACATACATTGGAATGTATTAGGTCCAATAAGCCAGTGGCCTTTTCAGCCTTCTTGCTAAAAGGCGCCTTAGTCATTTTTCCTCGTAAACATGACTCGCATATATCAATTGACTCCAAGTCAAGTGATCCTAGGACTCCAACCTTGTGAAGCCTAGCTATACGCTTACAAACAACAATGCCATAGGTAGACATGATTAAGTTCATTGGGTTCAACCCTTTTAGTGTTTATGTTATAAACATGATTGGTTTCATTTAAATCCAGGATATATAGGCCATTATTTAATAGAGCTTCTCCATAAAATAATCCCTCTCTAGATAAACAAATTCTACCATTAGAAATAGTAAAATTAAATCCAAAAATATCCAACATTGAAACAGAAATAATATTCATGTATATAGCAGGTACAAAATAACACTGTTCCAAAATCAAAACCAATCCACTAAGCATCATGAGGTGATATTCGCCGATCTCTATGGCAGCAACCTCCATTACCGACCCACAAGTCCACCTCCCCCGATCCCAGTGACCTTCTGTTCTTAAGTCCCTACACATTGCAACAAATGTGAGAACCACATCCATTATCCAATACCCAGGATGTTGAAACAGTAAGGTTAATGTCTATGACATAAATACCTGACGAAGACGTACCCTGGGTCTCCTCTGATCTCCCATCAGCTTGGGACATGATCTCTTCCAATGCCCTGCCTGCTTGCACTCGAAACAGACATCCTCAGGATTTGCCTTATGTTGGACCTTAGGCTGGGCCTTAGCCTTCTTGGCCTTGGCCTTGCGCTTCGCAAGAGGAGGGTTCCCTTTGTTAACCAGCAACACCGATGGAGTCTTCTTGATCGACTGTTCCATGAGCTTTAGCAGCCCATGCAACTCAGTAACAATGCGGTTCATCCCTTGCATGTTATAGTTCAGGATGAACTGGTCATAAGAATCTATAAGGAAGCAAGGATTGTGTCCACCACCAGTTCTTGTGAGATAGGTGATCCGAGACGAGCCAAAGTGTCCACATAGCCCTTCATCTTGAGTACATGTGGGCTCACAGATGTCCCAGCCCCTATCTTATAGGAGTGGAATGCGTTATTGGTCAAGTACCTTTCCTGACGAGCTTGCTCCTGAAACATCTCCTTAAGAGTTGTTATCATAGCATAAGCCTGATGGTCCATGAACTGCTTTTACAGCTTAAGGACCATGCACACCGACATAAGGCATGTCACATCGCTATTATCCCTCACATGTGCCTCGTATTCCTCCAGCTGGGCAGTTAGTGGATTACGTCCTTGAGGCGCAGCTGGCACAGGCCTTTCCAGTACGTACTCCTTAGACTCTTGTCTTAAAACTATCCTTAAGTTCCTAGACCAGTCTAAGAAGTTGGGACCGAAAAGCTTGTCTCTTTCTAGGATAGATCGCAGTGAAAGTGTGTTGTTATTTGCCATTTAGAAATTCTACACAGAAAAATTTAACAGTGTTAATAAAGGACTTTATTTTGTTTCCCATATATATAATTAATAATGAATCAAGTTATTAATTAATCCGAGTTGTTGGGCTCATGGGCCGAGATCTATATTTCATTAAGATATAGCCAGACGAGGGCCTGGAAAAACTATACCCTAATTATTAAGGTAGGAACGCCGTCCAATCCCAACCTAGGGACCCTCGGTTTAATGGGCTTGTTGGCACTTACCCATCTGTGCTTAGGGCCAGGAGAATCCTACTACCCACGCTAAGTCAAAACCTCCATCCAAGTGTTAGAGTATCCCATACTTTAACCCAATACAAAATGATGATACTCCAGTGTATCCTGCGAGGGCAAGGTCTACAACTGGCCTATACCCACTTCGAGCTGGTTTTGAATGAGGGAAGCACTTTTAAGCGACTTAGTAATTTCCATTAGGTTATTAGATTCATTTAATAACGGCTTACATGCATAAGGCGGGTGAAATTAGCTTTTGGATCATACATTCACACATGCAAATAAATATAAAGTATAATTAAATAAGTAAAATGGATTGCTATGGGCCTATATTACATCCTAACATTATTCTAGTAAACCTATATTAGAAATAAATATCAGGTGGGGCTCCACTTCCTTCCTTCTGGGCCTGCACCTCCATATAGGCTCACCACTCCATTGGGCTTCTTCTTCTTTTACAAATTTTATAATAAATGAATAAAATAAAATTACATTAAAAAAAAAAAGAAAAAAATGGCACGCAAGCCGTATTTACCCAAAAAGAAAATGCAACCCATCTTGAATAAAGCCCAATAGCATCCAACCAAACATACATTTAATCACACCATATGCATCCAATACAGCAATTCAGCATGTTATAATGCAAGAATTAAGCCCATTTCAATTATGTCCAAGTCATTATTTTGAAATCGCCAATTTTGGCCACCATGGTTCTAGCCCTTAATGGGCTTTGGGCCTCCAGCCCAGACAGTTAACTGCTCCCACTGGAATTGGGAAACCATGGGTCCATATCAGCCGTCCAGGTAATTGTGCCAAAAATACCCGAACCAATTTCAATTAACCATATTAATTTCAAAAATTAATATCCGATGAATAAAATTAAAATTTCATTCAAGAAACCATGCGCATTCAAATTGCAAAAAATTTAAACACACAAAATTTTAAAACAAATTAAAATTTTAAAACTGGGCCCCGGGCCCAAAACCCGCCAAATCCAAGAAACAGGGCCCGGCTCGCTGCAGCTAGAGCAACCAAGTTGCACTAGCAGCAGCAGTCGCTGCTAGGGACAGCAGCGGCTGCTGTTGGAACCAGGCGCATGCCAGGAAACAGCCCATCATTTTCCAAAATTAAAAAAAAATTGCAGCCAACAAAATGAATTTCACTAAGAAACACATCCATCCAACGAAAATTAAATCAACATAAACCAATATGTAAATTCAATTTTCAATTGCAAAATCCAAAGGGGAAAATCACAAACCCCAATCCAAGAATCCCAAATAAAATCTCCAATTTCCAAACCAAGGGATTCAATCCAATTAAACAATTTTCGTGGATCAAAAGCCCGCTCTGATACCACTGTTGGGATTTTCACCGAAAATCATCCGAATAAATGCGGAAGATCGCGAAAATTTCCTCAAATCCGTGCCCAGGAGCAATTGAGATGAAAATTGTAAAAACAAAAATTTAACAAGAAGAGATTCAACTCTTACCAGGAGTATCTCTTCAAGAGATGGCTACAGAAATCAAAGCAGATTCCCTCCGCATTCACGTACACGAACGACTCTAAATTACAACCCGTGCTAGCATCGAAATCAATCAACTTTGAGAGAGATGGAGGCTGAAAATTTCGGCTAGCACTATTGCTTGCCTTGCCCGAATTCAACCCTAGGTATTTTACCTAGGGTAGAATTTCGGCCCAATTCGCTTCCTTGTTTTATGTGGGCTTTTCTCCATTTAAAACCCAGTCCAATATTAATTCCTTAGGTCCAATTAATTATCAAACCCAATTTCATTTAACTTGTATCCTTAGCATATTATTCCAAATAATATATTCGATACAATTAAATTAAGATTGACTTGATCAATTAATTATACCATGGAATTAATTTTGACATCCATAAAACAAAGTCACATGTAAACCTATACATGTGAAATATTTCCACCTGTGAAATAATCTCATAAATTAATCTAATTAATTATGAGAAGGCCAATCAAATATTAATTTTATTATTATGATCAATCCAATTCATCTTTATAATACAATTAATATAATCCTCTCTCTCTGGTGTGTATACTCCAAGTATGCAGGCGATTCCTTAAGTCCATGTTCAGACGTTCAATATGTACAAGCCCGTGGGCCCATCTTTATGTTGGCAATGGGCTTATGGCCCACAGACTACAGGTGGGCTCTAGCAAGCCATTGTAGCCCCTAATTAAGATGGAGATGGTAGTCCAACTGTAATCATAACCCTGTAGTTTGAACTTGTATATCCCATGTCATTGATATCGGTGTCCAACACAGAGGCATGGATTGATCACCCTCTTTTGTGTCTGGACATTTACTTGATCCCAAATGTATTGATGCTCACAAACAAGTTCCAACTTGTTTGGATGTGGCCACACTCTTATCAATCACATTCATCAAGAGGCCGGTGATATCTTCTCAGTGGACTACTGAGTGACATATCCCTTCTGCATATCCATAGCACTGCCATACTTAGTGACTTACCCGAAAGTACCCATATCAATAAAATTCTGGATATAAGGCTCGTTTAACCGCTAAAGGATTTACTCAAAAGGAAGGCATCGACTATAAAAAGACTTTCTCTCCAGTATCATCGAAAGACTCTTTTAGAAAAATTATGGCACTTGTAGCTCATTTGGACTTAGAGTTATATCAGATGGATGTAAAGACAGTGTTTCTCAATGCCAACATTGATGAGACAATTTATATGACACAACCAGAAAACTTTGTGTGTGGAGATCCAAAGTCTATGGTGTGCAAATTAAAGAAATGCATCTATGGGCTCAAACAAGCTTCTCGTCAATGGTATCTCAATGTCATCAAGTAATCACCTCGAACGGTTTTGAGATGAATTTGGTGGAAGATTGTGTATACCATAAGTTCAGTGGGAGTAATTTTATCTTCCTAATTTTTTTTGTCGATGACATATTACTTGCTAGTCTCAATATATGCTTATTGCACGACACTAAGAAATTTCTCACTAAAAATTTTGAGATGAAGGATCTTGGTGATGCCTCTTTTGTATTAGGAATTTGAATAGTATGATTTATATCTTGGGTCATCACAAAAGATTTATATCAATAAAATTCTGGATAGATTTGGCATGAAAAGTTGTACATCAAGAGATACACCGATAGAAAAAGGAGACAAGTTTAGTCTCACATAGTGCCCTAAGAATGAACTTGAGATAAAGGAAATGCAAAAGATTCCTTATGCCTCAGCAATGGGAAGTCTTATGTATGCTCAAGTTTGTACTCATCCCGACATAGCATTCATAGTCGGAGTTTTGGGTAGATACTTAAGTAACCGAGGAATGGATCATTGGAGAGCAGCCAAAAGGGTTATGCGGTACTTAAAGAGAACAAAAGATTACATGCTCACTTATAAGAAATTGGACATACTTGAGATCATTGGGTATTCTGATTCCGATTTTGCTGGATTTCAAGATAGGAAACGATCCACATTAGGTTATGTTTTTATGTTGGCAGGAGGAGCTATTTCTTGCAAAAGTGTCAACCAAACACTTGTAGCTTCTTCAACCATGGCGGGTGAATTCATAGCTTGTTATGGGGCATCCAATCATGGAATATGGTTGCGAAATTTTTTCACAATGCTGCAAATAGTTAGAGGTATTGAAAGGCCACTAAAGATATTTTGTGACAATAAATCAACAATGATGTATTCTAATAACAACAGAAGCTCTATAAAGTCAAAACATATACATATAAAGTTTCTGGTTGTTAAAGAAAGAATTCAAAGTGGTTAGATTTTGATAGAATATATTGGGACAAACTATATGCTTGCGGATCCACCAACTAAGGGTCTAGTACCGAAGGCCTTTCACGAGCATACTGCTCATATGGGTGTCGTTTTGTTAGATGACACAATGGTTTAGTGAGAGTTTGTATTTGGTGTCTTATGTTGTGTACATTTGATAGTTTATATTCTGTAGAATATAGTTATGGAATTATTTTAAAGTATTACTCTGAATGTATTAATTTTCTCTTTAGCAATATTTGCATTGTATTGGGAAAATTATATTTGATCTTATAAAGAATAAAGTAGGACCAGTTGGAAAAAGGTATGATTAAGATCACATTGCATGTAATTTTCATGCCACTCATCCATACTTGATCCATGTCATTGAATATGTTGGTACGATGATTATAGATGGTTTGATTGCCCTATTGTAGCGATGAAAGCCACTATGTTCTCATACTAATAGAATAGATGGACTAGGTTGTTTTCAAATCGATTTTAAAGAACCAAATAGCATATGGTTGCACATTTTAGAATTTCATGAATATAATTAAATCATAATATGTAGCCCAAGTGAGAGATTGTTGGTTTTGTTATTGAATACTAATAATAAATAAAGTGGGCTAACATATTATTGGTTAATTATATTAGCTATTTATAGTGTTTAACCAAATAAAGTGATCGTTAAAGTTAAGGTCTAAATAAAATCCTAAAGGATATGAATAAATGAGTGGAAAATAGTTGGGCAACCCAATAAGAGAGTAATGGGGTTTCTGATTGGATGCTAATACAGACACGTGAAAAGACACCTTGGTTCATCGTGAAAAGACGCGATGGTTGGTCCCTTATATATTAAAGTCTAATTCAATTTTTAGGGGTTAACAAAAAAGGAATCTCTACCCATCAGAGAAAAACCATAAGGAGACTTTTATTGAGAAATACATAATTGGCAATCTCCGATTCCATTCCATTTGATTCAATGGATTCAGGTACGCTTTTTTTTGATAATTTGATGCGATTTCTTTGGTTCTAACATAAAGAGGTAATGCTTTGCATTTAGTATTTTTCTTATCTTTTGATTTCCATTTATGTGAAGGTATATCATAAATATTTATGCTGGGTTCTGTATCTGTTTGTTTGCAGTTTGTAGCCAAGGAGGGGGAGATTGTCGAACCGGGTACGAAGGTCCCTATTATATCTAAGTCTGGGGAAGGTGTAGCTCATGTTGCTCCCTCTGAGAAAGTAACAAATGAAGCTGCTCTGAGAGAAGAAAAAACCCAAAATTGAAGCTGCTTCTGTATCAGAGAAGCCTAAAACATCAGCATCTCCACCTCCTAACGGAGCCTCAGCTTCCTCCCAAGGAAAGAGAAAGATGAGTAAGTGTTTTGGGCTTGTCATATACAGTGTTCCTCAAAATAGATTCATGTACTGTAACAACAGAGATCAAGTGCTGTAAATAACAACACTGTTGTATGACAATGCATTTGTGAATACAGGTTCCAATGACAAGGCTTCGGAAAAGAGTAGCAACCCAATTGAAGGACTCTCAAAACACATGTGCTATGTTAACAACATTCAGTGAAGTTGATATGTGATTTCATTTTGAAATCAACCCTGACTAGTGAGTTGCATAACTTAAGTTTATGCTCATTTTTCTTTAATTATATTTAAGCCATTTTTTACGTATGATGCATAACAATCTTTTTACTGTCTTCTTGCAGCTCCTATTTTCCCTGATATTATGTACAGAGATTACATAGACATCAGTATTGATATTGGCACTCAAAAGGTATATTATTTACTTGATTTTGTTTGCGTGCTCGGGTTGTGGCATTTGGTATTGCATTTTTTGGAAACTCAGCAAGTATGCAATCAGATATATTTTAAATAACTTGTGCATTTGGTTAGGGCAATAATGAGCATTTGTTAGTATTAAATGTGTCGTCCACAAAGCACAAGTAAAATATTAAATCGTGATCATTCAAATTCATTTGATGGAATAGAAGATATTATCTCTCTGCTGTTTGAATTCCTTCCACAGAAAACAATTACTATGGTTGTTAGTGAGATTCAAAGTACCGCATGATTTAATGCGCTTCTATTCTCCTTTGTATGGAATAATATTACCAACTTCAAGACATTATTATGCTCCTCCCCCGTTCACTAGTGATGTTTGTGATTTGTAACCGACACTGACTTGAATATGATTGTCTTCAAGTTATTACTCCAAGAAAAGAAAAAGATTATACTTCCCCCTTTCAATTTCGGTTTCAGTGGAGAAAATTAGAAGGAATGATGTGCCGGAACTCTGTTTTTGCATTCGATGCTAGATTTGACTTTCCAGTTAATTTATAAAGGATAACAAATGAAAAAACAGGCTTCAACCGGATTGTTGTCCCTAGAAAAGCTGATTATTCTCATGCTTTTCTAGTCCAGGGTCTAGTAGTTCCGGTTATGTTGATACGATGAATTTTGTTGAGGTAGAGAAGGAGATTAATACCCTTGAAAAGAAGCAAATGATGGAAGTATATCATTGATGAAATGGCTAGAGGAGCATTTACTATATCCAATGGGGGAGTTTATGGATGCCTTTTGAGTACACCCATCATCAACCCTCCACAGGTTTGTCGTTCAACTGGCACTGTAAAATTTGGTTTATCCCATGCCAGTTTTCTTTTGAAGCTATAATGTCATTATCTTGCTAGAACTGTAGTCAAGCTATTTGTGTTAACTATGTTCATTTCATTCGGTTTGTGTTTAATGATAAGATTGTCTTATAATAAAAAATTTATTGGCAGTCGGCTATATTGGGCATGCACTCGATAGTGAGCCGTCCTATGGTTGTTGGAGGCAATATGACCATAGACTGATTGATGGTAAAGAGGCAGTGTTTTCCTGGCATGGCATCAAAGGTGTGGTGGAAGATCCACACAGGCTGTTGCTTGACATTTGAAGATCAAGCTTTTCATGAAATTTCTGGTACACCCTAGAATGGATATATCTTCTTGGACACAAAATAATACTTTGATATCAAAGTTTTGTGGATTTGTTATTCACCTCAATGACGGGGTTAAATTGCGGCTGTCACCATTTAATTGATCATGTGAAAAGGGAGATGCTGTTGTTTAAACCGGTTCTGTTCTTCTTATTGAAGAAATCATACATTATGGCTATATGATTGCACATCTATTACCAAATAATAGGGTTAATTTCACTCATGTTATACCAACTAACTTCCTAATCACAGTTTGGTATACCAACTACCGTTTTGCACATTGTAGTACCCCAACTTCTAGGTGACCTCCCATTATGGTACGTATGACCTGTTATTGCAGGTTAACTGTGCAACGTTAGCACTTTGTTGGGCTTAATTTCACTTATGGTATACCAACTATCTCCCTAATCACAGTTTGGTATACCACTTTATACGTATTGTTTCATTTTATTATTATTTTTTTTAAAATAACAGAAATATATAAATCAAATTTTTTTTCTTTTATTTTCTTTGATTTATATATTTTTGTTTTTTTTTTTTTTTATAAAAATAAAATGAAACAATATGTATAAAGTGGTATACCAAACTGTGATTAGGGAGATAATTGGTATACCATAAGTGAAATTAAGCCCAATAAAGTGCTGACATGGCACAGTTAACCTGCAATATCAGGTCAAATATACCACAATGGGAGGTCACCTAGAAGTTGGGGTACTACAATGTGCAAAACGGTAGTTGGTATACCAAACTGTGATTAGGGAGATAGTTGGTATACCATGAGTGAAATTAACCCCAAATAATATATACTTGGACATTTTAATTTAGTGTATTAATCGGTTTTCATGGCTTTTAACTAGGTTATGCAGGTTACAGTGTAGGAAGTTATGCATAAGATTTTTACTCTTTTCCATTTTTTGGTTAATTCTTGTGAGGCTTAATGTGCTCAGCACCTACTCACTATCGATGTACAGCTGGTCCTTTTTGATTAGTTAAGTTTCTAGCATATCTCCAGCGGTTTCTAATTGAAAAGGCAAGTTGTATTTTAAACTGTTATCGTTTTTATATTTGAATTTCCTAGTGGCTTGATTTTATCTACTTACTATAATGCATTTCCGGTCACTACATATTGTACAAGTGCATCATTTACTAAATTTCTAATATATTTAAAATATTGGACTGGCAAAGTTTGTAAGTAGAGAATTTCTTCAATTCTTCAGTTCGACTTTTAAACAATATACTTTGATTGACTTCTTATCAAGAGATTTATGTTCCGTACGTGTAAAACTAGGTGTAAAAAAATGTCTATGTTTGTTTTGAGGTGTGAATGACGGGTATGATAACTCATAGTAAATCTATGGGTTGAAGGATATAATTTTTTTAGCATCCTAAATTGAGGCGTTTCATGGTATCATAATTTGTTGTTACCAAATTATCCTTTATTATTTCCCTTCACAATTTTAAGTCTTAAATTATACATGTAAAAGTTATGATTGTAATTTGCATATAACTTTATTAAACTATGAATTTACTTTATTTTACTACGAATACAAACACAATATAGTATTTCATAGACAATGACTATACCAAACCTCATCTATCATACTTTTTTATATTAGAGTAAATAATTTAGTCCCTGACCCTTCACCTAATACACTAATCAATCCCTGTATTATTTAAAATACAATAAAAGTCAAACTATGAGGAATTTTGCTTTATAAAATGCAGTATTTTACCAATTTTGTTTTCTTTTTTAATAGTTGGAGGACCATGAATGTAATCATCTATGTTAACTACTTACGGCAGGAACCTCATTATTCAATATAAAAAAAGTTAACCTCGTAGCGTATTTTGTATAATACAAAGACTGACTAATGTGTTAAGTCAAACGTTAGGGACTAATAAATTATTTACCCATCACACCATTAAACCATGAGTTACCATGAACCTAAATATAATAGGCCAAATACATATGTTGCCTTCTGTAGTTGGTCTTAAATGCCTACTGTTACCCTCCAACTTATATGAAGTCATGTTAGCCCCCTTAACTTATCTTAAGAAAACAATTAAATACTTATGGGTTATAGCTTAGTTGACAGCGCGGACTAAATGTGTGGGAGGAGACTTGAGTTTGAATCACACAAAATACATCTACAGGGATAGGTGAGGAGCCTTAATTGTGATCAAGCTCTGAACGGGATTATCTCAATGAGGATACCTATGGACATTAGTTGCTCCTTAAAGTTTCCTCAATCGTCTACTGTCACCATGAATTTGGAGAACCAGTTTGCCCTCTCATGTTGGCAAAAGAGATACTAACAACCCCCTCAATCTGACATGGACATTCGTGTGATATATATAGCAGAAAATGGCAGCATGTGAAGAGGGGCACCAAAAAAATTATCACCTTTTTGCTTAATTATTTCAACTCTTCATCTATCTGCTCTTACAAATTCGAGTAAAAAGTTGAAAAAATCCCTCAAAAATTAGGTACATCATCATCTTACAGCTAGCGTTGTTCGTCTCTTTCCTTCGTGTCGTCACTATTAATGCCAGAGTTCTTCATCTCATGCCTTAGCATCATTAACCTTTCATTTTTGTCGGAGTTCTTCGTGCCTTCTGCCTGTCAATGCCAATCATCTGCAACCGCCATTTCTTTTTCTTATTCAACCAGTTAATAAGAAAAAGAAAACAACTGATTTTCAATTGAAGGAAAATGTTTTGTTTGTTTGAATCTTCAACTTTTTTGTTGATGGGTTTTCAATTGGGGTATGGGTTGTCTTGTTTGAATCATCAATTTTTTTATATGGGTTTTCTTAGCTTTTTTTTTTCCTTGGATTTTGTTGGCAAATTTTTTATGGATGTTGATATGAGGAAGAAGATGAAATCGAGATGTCTGTACGAAAATAGATGAAAAAGATATGGGGGGAAGTGTTAATTCATTATTTCTAATTTTTTTTAATGAAGAAATAATTATCTCCTTATTAATGATGTGAAAATGATGTGTAAAATAATTTCTAACTGGGATTAACACGTGGTAGTGCGTGGTTTTCACTATTGAAGCCGAGTTTACTTAAATCGGAATGATGGTATAAATTGGGTCAGTTTAGCCAACATAAGGGGTCAAACTAGACGTTCTCTAAGTTCAGGGTGATAGTAGACAATTGACACCAACTTTACGAGACAACTGATGTATTTGACCAATTACAAATGTACATACCAAATAAGCTTCTTCCATGTATAAATAAATAAATTGGAAAAATTAAGCTTCTTCCGCTCCACAACTCACAACTAACACCATTAGCTCTTCATAACCAAAACCAATCTAACTTATCTAGCCAATTCAAACACCAAATCAAATCATCGGCCGATTTCATTAAAAAAAATGAGAACTGTACAAAATTAGCGACAATTTCATCAATTTCTCAAATAATGAGTCAACATATTCAACCTTTATGCTACTCATCAATCATCAATCAAAATTAAAAGCAAATCAAAATTAATTCCCAAATACATCAAGCATAATCATCGCCCAATCACTTTGTCACTTCTAAAGCTGCTCCGCTGGGCTTTCTTGCACTTGAACTCAAAGGTCCCACAACATCATTCATGAGGTGGTCAATTCAATCAGACGATGGAGACAACATATTTTTTCTTCTTTTGCTGAAATTTAAGTATAAGAGAAAAATTCAATTGGAGAGAACTGAAATTACAGTAGTATTTGGATTAGGTTTCGATTAATTGATAGAGAGAATTAAAATTAGCTTTAAATTTTGAAAGTGAAAAAATTGGAATGGAAAAGGGATGTCGGCCGTAAAATAGGCTAGAGACACATTAGAGGGGGTGGGGGTGAATAGTGTGTATCATAAAAAAAATCTTTTTTTCAAACTTTTTGGTAAAAAGGTTTTTCCCAATAATACAAGTTTTACTAAAAGTACGGAATAAATTTAGATTGTAAAACTCGTGAATATAATCGCTTTAGTCGGTTTAAACAATATCTCTCAATAAAACTAATGCTATTAATTTAAATGCTTAGAATGTAAAAAGCAATAAGTAAAGAGAGTAGGGATAGAGATATCTGAGACAGCGATTTATACAGGTCCAACCGGCCTACTCCTGTACCCAAGCCCACCGCTTAAGATTTTCCACTAAGGATTCCTTTATGGGCAAGAACCAAGCCTATGATTTTTTTACGGGCCGAAATCAAGCCTAATGTTACTTTTCACAAGTTCAAGTAACAACTCAATACTTTTCTAAGTAAAGTATCAAAACCTCTATCGACACTTTTTACAACCGCTAATGTCAAACTTATAGGTGTTGTTTTATAGATCAACAAAAACTATTATGTTGCTTTTTACAAGATCAAACGCCAAACTTTTACAACTGTTGTTTTCAAGCTTAATAACCAAACTATCACCACACTTTTCAAGCTCAAGTGTGAAACTTTACAATTGCTTTGTTGAAATCACCACAACAAAGCTCCCCCTCACACAAACCCTATTGTGTGAATTATAATTCCCTTTTGAATGAATAGATTGATTGTTTGAGAATTGATGAAGACTTTAATTCTTTGAATATCTCTTTGAAAGCTTGTTGGAAAAGACTCTCTAATGTATGCTTGTATATCTAATTTTGATATTTGTCTTCTCCACTTATGAATGATGGATTTGCTCTCTATGTATAGGTGAAAGAGAAAATATAGCCGTTACTCACAAGCATTGATAATGGAGCTTTTTGTTCAAATATGTCCAAGACTCTCCAGGCCTCTGAAGCTACTATTTTATATTGCTATAGCCTTCTAGTGTGAGCTTTTAATGCAATGTATAACATTCTATAGCAATATTTTAGGTTTCCTTCAACCTTTTATATGTGGCCGTTATACAGTATATAGCCTCTTGTAGGTAACCATTATACTTTGTATAGCCTCTTATAGATGACAGTTATACAATGCATAGCCTCATGTAGGTGACCATTATACTTTGTATAGCCTACTGTAGTTGACTATTAAACTTTGTATAGCCTCCTTTAGTGGACTGTTATATAGTGTATAGCCTCCTGTAGGTGTACAACCTTTTGATTGTAAAAGCCTTCTTTTTGTAGCTCCACGTTTAATATCCTCTTGTAAATCATAGTAGTCCTTTTGTCTTCAAGATTTGTTGTATGCCTTCATCTTTAATAATATGGTACTCTTTGTAACTTGAATAAGATTATTGTTTAATCTTAATTACATGAGTATAAATTATTCTTTTCTCTGCTTTCTTGATTTTGACTTTAATAAAAGTCATGATAATGAAATATATTTATGTAATCTTAATAAGATCATAATCCAATTAATCTTAATTTAATTACTTGAGATTATTTTATTATATTCATCTTCCTTCTTTTAATACTGTAGTCATCAAAACTTGATTCAACATTCTCCCCTTTTTTGATTATGACAATACTCTTTGAAATATCTGATTTGATGATATAAAAGGAAGTAATATTTGTGTTAGTGTAATGATTTTACTCTTGATGTTCCTCCTCTTGAAGATGTAATTCCTTCTAAGAATTTCCGAATTAATTTTGAAAGACTATTAGTAATAGTTTCGATTTCTAACTTCTCTTAAAATTAATTTTAAGTATTTCTACATAAGAAGGAAAGATAATTTTTGTTAGAAATAATTTTTGAAAGAATTAATGATTGGTTCAATTTTTAATTTTCAAAAACCTTTCCATATTCTGAAAATTACCAATAACTAATTTTTTATTTAAAATTCTTGGACTTTTAAGCACATGAGAATCAAAGTAAATTTTGTATTATAGATAAAATTAGCCCAAGGATGAAACACAGGCTTTTAGTAATTTGGGCTTTTAAAAAAGTATGAGATTTATCGGTATGTAACAAAAAGCCTGCATATATGTGGCATTGAAAAAAAATGGCATTGTATATTTCTCAAGTTATTATATCCAATAGCGGTTAAGCACATAGCCCATAGATATGTAATTTTCATATTCAGCAGTTACTTTCTTTCTAGGTATAAACATTCATTTCCTTTCTTAATTAACACAGTAAAAATGATGGCACACAGTAACCTTTATATACTACAAAAGTATACATAGTATATTGAGTTGTTAACATTTACACACAAAGAATTTATATAGAGCAAAGTCTATCAAGGATAAAACAGATTTACTTCATAAAATTTCTTGATCTATGAAGATTGAAATTGCAGATCATAGGGAAATACATATGGCATGTACAATGCATTTGTATTCATCTAATTAGCCATTATCAAAGCTATACTAGAGATTGCAGTCTTTTGACAAATAAAATGCTTATGCAATAATTAATTCAGCAAGACACATTATTCATTCAATTCATTCAATAGTGAAGCATCTGTATACAGGATCATAATAATTTCAATTATACTCAAAAACTATATATATCACTGAGACCAAATTTCAAACAAAATTAATTCCCTTCTATCTTATATTGCATGAACTGACTGCACATTTCAGCATATTAGAGTACTTATATATATCTACCAATGTTATTCATGGCAGCATTCATGGTTTTTATCATATCAGCAGCAGTGAGCTTCAAGAATAAGCATTTATACAAAATGTTTCTTGTGTCAGCAACTTACAGTATAATAACAAGATATTTTAAATATTTCAATTGCAAGTGACAAACCAACCAAAATAGAGACTGTTATGCCCATATCCTATCCATTGTAAAGCTAGCATTTTTTTCCTATGACTTTAGTAGCCATGATAGCCAAATAATATTAGAGTTATGAGGCTATTAGCATTTTCTAAAAGCCATAAACATCTTATTATCATTAGCTGTCACACTATCAGACTGTTCAAGCATAAGCATGCATTCATGCTTTTCTGCAATTTTCACATAAGTAAAGCATGCTTCTATATATGAGACATAGCCATATTCATACCCTTGTAATCAAACATAGCTAACATAACTATCTATCTTTATCATATTTGCAATAGATATCAACAATTCTCCCCTATTGTAACTATACTTCTATCAATACAAATTCCAATCATACATAATTAATCAAAAACCATATGCTTGGATCAGATCAAATAATTTCTAAAAACCTATTATAGCTATTACAGGACACAAAAACAGTTTTCTCATATGCATATCTATATATCTTATCTACATAAATATTTCACATATTCTTATTTCACTATCATAGAAACCAGAAACAGTTAATAGTTATCATAATTGTCACATTTCACATATTATTCATATATATTTCATATTTTCTGAATTTTCACACCCTATCTTGTAGATCAGATACATACACATAAATACATAGATATTTCACATTTTCTCCCCCTTTGACATCATAAAAAAGAAACAAAGCATATATAAAGAGAGAGAGTAAGGTTAAAAGAACATAATATAAGTATTAATGTGATAAATACCAAGTATTCACTATCATATTTTGAGCTACAAATCAAAATACAGCAAAATACTTACAAAAATAGCATAAAAGCTATATAAACTTGTTTTAAAGCATATAAATACTAATCAAATGTACTTAACTTAAACTCAACAGTGCTTAACAAACATTTCAACAAAAAGAGTACTTTGAGAAGCTTCTTCAAAAAGAATGTAGAGAGAATGTCTTTACTGCACCCACAATGCCTTCACTTGGCAGCAGCTCTCTACATCAAGAAGAATTAGATCTCAAACCTGATCATTGTGATCCTGGCTTTGTTGCAGAGTAGATCTATGAAATCATGAAGTGTGTCGAATCGTGTTTTAATGATGGCAACAAAAGTTGACACATATGTAAAATCATTTTTACTTGAATACTATTACAAAATGTTTTGTAATTAATTAAGTAAAATATGATTAGAATTTGAAGCTTATTATAAGGAGGATTTATCAAGCTTAACATCAGGAGATCAATAAGGCTATTACATGACAAATCAATCAAATACATAATCATTGCCTTACAAGATAAAGAAAGCTTGATTGAAGAAAATGATCAAGAGTTCCAAAACTTTATTATCAGTAAGTAAAGGAAATTCTTCAAGAGCACAATTGTCATCATTCCTACAGAGGCAGCAAGCTATAGGTTGTGATCACAAAGCAACAATTGTTTCTTGCTTACAAGCTTCAACCAATGGCCACATTATCTTCAAGAACTGGAAGCAACAGCCATATTCTGATCAAGAGCTATAATGCAACAGCCATAATTATCTTCAGAAACTATAACAGCCAGTGATCTTCAAGAGCTGCATGCAACGTTCATAACTCCTTCAAGACCTACAATGTTACGGCTATGTTGTCTTTAGGATCTGTGTCCAACGGCCATATCATCTAATGAGAAGGATTGCCATCACCTATAAATACAAAGCATATTGAAATTGTTAAGGCAAAGAAGACTAAGCATAAAATTCACACATTAAGAGCAACTGATTAAGTCTTCCACCAAAATCCTTCATGCATTCAAAGAGAGAAAAGAGCTTCATTGTTATTCATTTAAATATTCTTCAATTTGGGTTTTGTATATCACACAAGGGATTTGTGTGAGGGGGTTACTTTGTTGATAGTGTGATCAACAAAGTTTGTATAATTTTGGTATTTAAGCTTTGAAAAATATCGGGATAAGTTTGGTATTTGAGTTTTGAAAAATACCAGGATAATTTTGGTATTTGAGCTTTGAAAAATACTGGGATAAGTTTGGTGTGAATCTTTGAAAAACACCGGAAGATTTTATTACTTGAGCTCGGAAAAGTAATGGTAGAGGTTTGATACTTAGCCTATAAAAGTATTGAGTTTGTTACTAGAACTCATAAAAAGTAACATAGACTTGTTTCCTGCCTGTAAAGGAAACGTTAGTGAAAAATCTCAAGGGTTGGCTTGGGGACTAGATGTAGATCGGTTGTGTCGAACCAAGATAAATTCCGTTGTCTTCATTTCTCTATCCCTACTCTCTTTATATTCACTGCTATTTAAATTCTTGCAATTTGAATTAATAACATTTTTATTTGAAGACATTTTATTTTAAGTCAAGCAAATTTGTGTTCACAAGTTTTACTAGTTTATTAATTCCGCATTTTTGTAAAACTTGTGTTTAGCAAAAGAAAATTGATTTTCTCTAAAAAAATTGTTAAAATCATTTACAAAATTTTTTATCCGGTGTACAGTATTATTCACCCCCTCTAGTACTATAGCTAACCTATTTGGGACCGTCAATTGGTATAAGAGATTGTCTCTAATTCAAAGGAGTTAAATCCTTAGAGTGATCCTAAAATGGCTAGTTCTTCCGGTAGGCAAAATGTTTTTATGTTTGAGGGATTTCCATCAACAAGCCTCCTTTATTTAATGGAGAAAATTATAGTTTTTGGAAGAATAGAATGAGAATATTGTTACAGTCTACAGAAACATAGGTCTGGAGAATTGTCAAGGAAGGATATAGTATTCCCACAAAAATTGTTGATGGAAAATCAGTCCCTAAGAAAGAAAATGAATATGAAATTGTTGACTGGAATAAAGAAGCTTTAAACTCTAAAGCTATTAATTCATAACAATGTGCATTAGATATTAATGAGTTTAATCGTGTTTCAGGTTACACTACATCTAAGTAGATATGGGACAAACTTGAAACAACTCACAAAGGAACTAAACAAGTCAAAAATGGAAAGATTAATCTTTACATCACAAAGTACGGGTTATTCAAGGTAAATGCAAAAGAGTCAGTTTCAGACATTAATACAAGGTTCACACTCATTGTGAACAAATTGAAAAATCTTGGTAAAAGCTTCACTGATGAAGAACTGATTAGAAAATTAATCAGAACAATGCCAACTTCATAGGATTAGCAAAGTAACACATCTTAAGAAAAAATGTGAAAAGCTAGATTCAACTATTAGCAAATTCAAAAATGAAGAAAATATTCTAAATACGCTCTTAGACTCCCAAAGAAGTCCAAATGATAGAACAGGAATTGGCTATGATAGTATTAATGAGATACCTTCTTACATTCCCCTAAAGCCAATTATTTTCTGTTCTTCTTCCGCTTCTACTATGCAAACCACAACTCCCAAACCTACATGTCAAAAGCATAGTAATAGTCAAAAATAGTTCACTGAACCAAATTCAAAATAGAAAACTATCCATGTTCAGTTTATTGACCAAAAAGTCAAACAAAAGTCATATCCTTCCAAATCAAGTAGTGTACAATCTTCTAAACCAAACCAAAATTTTTATTCACAACAAAAGATTGTTCACAAAAGTACTTTTAGTCCTACACACCCTAAAAAGCCTTAGTTTTACAGGTCAAAAGAAAGACATAGTTACAAGCCCAAACCCTTACATCAAATTAACTATTTCTCTTATCACCAACACTCCATCTTAAAACCATATCAATCTTATTAGCATGTCGTTACTGTAATCATGCAGGACATGTGAT
The DNA here is from genome assembly GCA_039660915.1 of Euphorbia tirucalli. Lineage (NCBI taxonomy): Eukaryota > Viridiplantae > Streptophyta > Magnoliopsida > Malpighiales > Euphorbiaceae > Euphorbia > Euphorbia tirucalli. Next base: position 52,018,549 of record CM077639.1, on the reverse strand, counting down.
TGGTGATTGCAAATTTTGGAAAGGATATTATAAAGGGAAAACTATGTGGATTCCCAAAAAGAAAAATATTGATTCTAACCCTAAAGGACCCAATACTGTTTGGAGCCTACTTGATTTATTTTGCAGGTATGTCTAAAGAACACCCTCGAAAATTCAAAGTGGTATATTGACAGTGGATGTTCTAGACATATGACTGGAGATGGAAGATACTTCACTTCCATAAAGCAAGTAAAAGGAGGATCTGTGAAATTTGGAGATAATTAAGCAAGACAAATCATTGGAAAAGGAAAGATTAGAGACAATCCATGCATTGATGAAGTATCTCTAGTAAATGGATTGAAATTCAATCTTCCAAGTGTGAGTCAACTCTGTGACAAAGATCGCAAGGTAATCTTTGATTCAAAGAAATGTGAAATTGTGGAAGCCAAAAGTGGTAAGAATTTACTTGAAGTACCTAGAGTTGGAAATAATTATCTTTTAAATTCAATTACTCTTACTAGTGATCAATGCTTAATTTCACAAAAAGAAGAGAGTCGGTTATGACATCGTAGACTAGGTCATGCAAGCATGTATTTAATTTCAAAGCTTTCAAAAAGTGATCTTGTCAAAGGTTTACCCCAAATTAGATTTGATAAAACTCATGTTTGTGATTCATGTCAAAGAGGTAAACAAACTAGAAGCTCTTTTAATCTTAAAGGAATTGTTTCTACATCTAGACCATTAGAGTTGTTGCGTTTAGACTTGTTTGGTCCAATTCAACTAACAAGTTTAGGAGGCATGAGATATGCATTTATCATCGTAGATGACTACCCACGTTTTACATGGACATTATTTTTGAGTTAAAAAGATGAGGCTTTTGAACAATTTTCTACCTTGTGCAAAAAGCTTCAAAATTTGAAATACGCTTCTATTGTTGCAATTAGAAGTGATCATGGAAAAGAATTTGAAAATAATCTTTTTGAAATGTTTTGCAATGAGCATGGTATCTCATATAATTTCTCTGCTCCTAGAACTCCTCAGCAAAAAGGTGTTGTTGAAAGGAAAAATAGGACACTTGAAGAAATGACTAGAACTATGCTTAACGAAAATAATTTGCCAAAATATTTTTGGGTAGAAGCAATGAACACAGCATGTTATATACTGAATCGAGCTTTGATAAGACCCATTCTCAAGAAAACACCATATGAGTTATGGAATGGTAGAAAACCTAATATTGGTTATTTCCATCCATTTGGTTGTAAATGTTTTATTTTCAATAGCAAGGAATATCTTAATAAAATTTGACACGAAGTTAGATGAAGGTATTTTCTTGGGATATGCATTACGTAGTATGCTGGTATGCCCTAGTCCAAATGGTATTAGTTCTTGTATTGTATTCTACTTTATATTTGGATATTTTGTATTGTACATTTTGTGTTGAAATAAAGGCAATGATTATAACCATACTAAAGTGAACGAATGTAGTCCATTGGATTATGAGACCTTTTAGTAGAGTTAAAGTTATAAACATAAAGATATCCCTAGTCTATTCTAATCATGGGAATGAACAGAACCAAAGACTGTTGGGATTTTTCATCGGAAAAATAAAGTGGCGCAGTGGAAAATACACCGTTTAAAATTTCCTAGAATCCACCTATCGTGTCCGATTACCATTGATTGGAATAAAACCAATTTGAATCAAGAGAGATTAACTCATCGAATTCATCTCTTCTAGAGACTGCTGCAGAATCGTTTCTTGAAACTGCGATCTCCAAAGTCTGTGCACGACCAACTAATGAGCAGGAACTAGTGCTAGCCGAAGACGCGAAGGAATGGATGATTAATGCTGGGATTTTCTACTATTTCGGGACTGCTATTGGTGGCTGAAATTTCCAGCAATTAATTAGGGTTTTCTTCCTTAAGTGTGCCCTTATATAGACATCTTGTCTAATTAGGTTTTAATTAGGTTAATTAAACCCAAGCCCACTAGAATTATAATTACATAAATAAACTTTAATTAAAAAGCATATACTATGCAATTTAATTCCATTTGTCTAAATTTAATTACCCCTAAATAAAATTAAATCACACTTAAGTAAATACAATACATGTATTTAATTTTCCTACTTAAGAAAATTATTTAATTAATTGTTTACTTTATGTAATTCAATTAATTGATAAATTAATTAATTACATTATGTAAACTTATTAATTAAATTAAATCAACCCAATTGTGAGCGGACAACCTTAAAGCAGAACGGAATGCAGCGAAGCGAACGGGAGAAAACGTTTTCATTTGATTTGTTTGGAAAACAGATTTGTTTATCTTCATTTAGGAAAATCATGGATTTGACTTGTTTGGGAAAATCCCTTTGTAGAAAACATTTTCTCGTTTCTAACTTAAAGACCTCAAAACTTAAATTTCGAGATCAGTGACAGAGTTACCACCCGGATCAGCTCATCCGGGAAATTCTGGTACAGCTCCCTACCGAGGGTAGACTACTGTACCTAATCTAGAGATTTAGGGTTCGAGAAAGTGACTTACTCAACCTCTAGCTTGCTTTCACTTTACAGTTTATATTACCATATTTTATCTGCTTTATTATCTTTCTCTAACCCCAATTTGTGTTTGTATTTATTTAATCGATGCTCAAGCAAATGACAGAAAATAAATTGTAGAAAAATAAACCATACATCCAAAATACACAAAAAATAATAGAGGCCGTGTATACAACCAAATCAAATAAAAATAAAAGCTCTCATCCTCACTTTTACAAGCGCCTAAATACACGAATATCTAAAATTACAGTCACTTAATTTACACAAAAATCTATTAATTACATTAAAAATGAAAATAAGGAAAATTAAAAGCTGCAAAACAGACGGTTAGCATAGTTTATATCACAACACATATAGCACTCAAATTGGACAGAATTGGGATTTTAGGAACGGGGAGCATGCATTTAGGGGGTAACCAGGTCGGTTCGTCTAACCGGTCCGGCTAGACCTGGAAAACGGTTTTGAAATGCCTTGTAATTTTTATGCTGGAAAACAATTTTGGAAAATTATTTGGCTCGGTTTCATGCAAAATTTTCCGTTTAGTGGGTCTGTTATCCCGGAATTCGGGGTTCCGTTCATGCGGGTTTCCTAAATCCAACATCCATCCGGGTCCAAAAAGCAGTAAACACACCAAAAATAGTTTGAATCCGAAAACAGCATCGCGTGACGACATTCGTACGGGTCGTTTCGCGACTCTGTTTATTTTGGAAACTATAGTCGTGCGGCTCTAAATTACAGCCGTGCGGCTATGGCTTCCAGAACCCAAAAAATGGTTTTCTCGTTTTGGAAAATGATGTTTTGCTCGTTTTTTGATGTTTCCCGAGGATTATACAAGGTTCGGGGGTCTACTGATGCAGGACTAAGGATCCAATTTGGATCGAACAACCCCGAAGTTCGAAAAATAAAACCCGAGAAAAACCAAAAACCAAATATTTGTATGTAAAGAAATCCGAAAACCAAAATTTTACAACATACGGATGCATTTAGGCCGAAGTTGATCACAACAGAATGCATAAAATGGAAAACATACTATTTTCGGCCGATCGAGGCAGTTTCGGGATTCTGCCCCTATAGAACATAGTCGTGCGGCTCTGATAACTAGAGCCGCATGGCTCTGTGGGAAATCCGGTTTTCAAAAATTTGCAAAAATAGGAAAAACGCAAAGAAACAGCAATGTATACAGGTTTAAGGCCTCTCAGAGTTTACCATAATATTGTTTTGATGCGTTGAACATCAAGAATCGAATTGAAAACTCGAAATTTTCCCAAAAACTCAACCGGTCGAAAATCCAGAAATGAGTCTGAAACGATCCGAAACCAATCCGAAGCAATCCCGAATGAGTGTGTGAAGGTTGAGAATGCTTCCTTTGATGTTTTGGTATTAGTCTTTGGTCTTGAATTGTTGGTTTTGGGTCCGATCTTGCTACGGTTTTCTCTTCTTCCTTTCTTTCTTTTCTTTTTCTGTTTTCTTTTCTCTGTTTCAAGAAAATGTCTCCCCCTTTACTTGATTTGATCTTTTTTTCTTTTATACCTCTCACTCATCAACATTTCCACCAATTAATGAGTTGTCTTCTCTTCTGCAACAATTTCGGCCACTTTTCTTTTCGTTTATGCTAGAGCCGGGCCGAATCCGTAAAAATTTGACGCTCACCTCAAACCCTAAAAATCATCCTGGGGACCTTTTCGGGGTTTCAGATCAAGGATAGCTCAGTTTTCAGGATGTTTGAGATACTTCGGGCAACATTCCGGTCATTTTCAAGTCCGATTCGTGTCCATCTGCTCCACAGGTAATACAGGAATTCTCATCATAGAGGTCAGGAAAAACCCAACGCTTACACCAATGTTAATTAATTACCTTGATACCGAATGTCAACTAATCAATTCACGCATTCCTTCCAATGTACATTACATGCACAATTTCTATAAGTTTCGGCTCAGTTGATCTATGTGCACGATCCTATGGGTCTGTCTTTATGTTGGCAGTAGGCCCAAGGCCTACAGACTGTAAATGGGTTCTAGCAAACCATTACAGCCTCTAATTAAGACAGAGATACAGCAGTCTTTAGAAGACACTCACCCGGTAGTAATCTCATAGTGTCTTTTGCCTAACGATATCGATATGAATAAATAAGAGGCTGTTGGATATGCCCTAGTCCCGAGGCATTGGACCTTGTTTTTGTATTATACATTCATTGGATTTATGTATTATACTCATTTTGTGTTATTAATAAAGGCATTAATTCATTTATTATATACCTTGTGCAATATATTAAATGAAGTATCCAATGGACATATCTATATCCATGATGACGAGTGTCATGCACATGGCAGTAAGACCATGTATAGGGTAAATGGTATGACCATGAAGAGATCTGTAGTCTGTTCCAATCATAGGAATGAATGAAACTAGAGACTATCATTAACCTGGTTGTATGGCGGTGTCTTACCGGTCATTGGACATAGGATGTCAACCAAGTTAATGGGTACATGTAAAAAGGGCATGGTACTAGATAGATCCATTAAACGAGAAATCCACATGGTATAGTATCACAAGTGATTCTCGTGTAGTACTTATACAGATCCTTTGACCTAACCATATAATGGCATTGCATGTGAGGTCGCATACTTAGGGGTACGCCTAAAGGGCCTGTAATAGGGTGCCAAGTATGGGTACTTTCGGGTATGTCACTTAGCATGGCAATGCCATGGATATGCAGAAGGGATTTGTCACTCAATAGTCCATTGAGAAGATATCACCTGCCTCTTGATGAATGTGAATGATAAGAGTGTGGCCACACCCAAACAAGTTGCAACTTGTTTGTGAGCATCAGTACATTAGGGATCAAGTTAATATCCGGACACAAAAAAGGGTGATCAATCCATGCCTCTGTGTTGGACACTGATATCGATGACATGGGATATACAAGTTCAAACTATAGGGTTATGATAACAGTTAGACTGCCATCTCCATCTTAATTGGGGGCTGCAGTGGCTTGCTAGAGCCCAACTGCAGTCTGTGGGTCATAGGCCCACTGCCAACATAAAGATGGGCCCACGGGATCGTACACATTGAGCGACTGAACACTGACTTAAGGAATCACATGTATACTTGGAGTATTCACTCTGGAGAGAGAGGAATATATTAATTATATTATAAAGATTAATTAGATTGATTATAATAATAAAATTAATATTTGATTGGCTTTCTCATAATTAATTAGATTAATTACGAGATTATTTCCTGGGTGGAAATATTCATATGTATAGGTTTACATATGAATTTATTTTGTGAAAATCTAATTTTAATTTAATGGATTAAATTAATTAGTCAAATCAATTTTAATTTAAATGTAAATAATATGTTACTTGGTGTAATATATTAAATACATGGGTAAATTAAAGTTGGGCTTGAAATTAATTTAAACCAGATTAATTAAAATAGATTTGGGCCTGAAATAAAAGATGGAAGCCCACACAAAGGAGGAGCCAAATGGGCCGAAATTCTCAAAGAATAACCCTAGGATTTTCAGCTAAGGGGGCAACCAACACACTAGCTGAAATTTTTCCTCCCCTCTCTTCTCCATTGTTCGTGTTTTCCGACGCTAGCACGGGTGGTGTTCGTAAGGCGTTCGTGTACGTGAACGAGGAGGGATTCTAGTTTGATTCCTGTAGTCTGCATACATCTCTTGTAGAGATATTCCGGGTAAGAGATTTATCTCTTGTAATTAAATTTTTGTTTTTCCAATTTCCATCTCAATTGCTCCTGGGCACGGATTTGAGGAAATCATCGTGTTCTTCTGCTTTAATCGGGTGATTTTCAATGACAAAATCCCAACAGAGGCGTGGTGTCCGTCATCCTGTTCTGTTGTCTATTATATTTCTTGATCTTGAGTTGACTGATTAATCAAATAAGTAGCCAACTTATTTGGGTATGGCCATACACTTATCAGTCCCACTCATCAAGTGGCCAGTGATATCATCTCGGTGTTACCCGAGTGGCAATTCCATCACTTCATTATCAATATCAATATGTTCACCTGTCTACCCAATCATACCCATAGTTAGCATCCTTTTACAGACCTGTTAGGCGTATGTCAAAGTGAACCAGATTCCATATTGATACTATAATGAAATCTAGTCTGAGGACAAAAGAGACCTCCTTAAGAAAGACCTATGACTCGACAACCATGTGGCTTTCTTGTGTGGATTGATCTAGTCCCATGTCAACGACATATACCTATATTCATGACTGACTTTACAAGTACTATGGCTAGTTAAGAACTACCATATAGTCATCGAATATAAAAGTTTGTGGTTCTATTCGTTCCCACGATTAGAACAAACCTAGGATAGGTTTTATTATTATCAATCAATGGATACTCTACTCATATTATAGCATAAGATATAAATGAAATAGATTAATTGCCTTTATTAATGTGACACAAATAATGTATTCATATAATGAGTCTTAATGTATAATACAAAATACAAGAATCCAATGCCCTAAGAACTAGGGCACACCAACAAAGACTAGCATATCCTTGACTAGATGGCGATGTCTCACTGGCCATTGGACATGGAATGTCAGTCAATGATATGGGTACATGTTGGGTTGCATGGTATTAGATCAATCCGCCAAGAGAACACCACATGGTTCGATCATCATAGGTGTTTCTCGGGTAGGTCTTGTTATTATCCTTAGACCTAATGTTCATTGTAACATAACTTGGGATCTCATACACTTTGATATACACCTAATGGGCCTGTAACAAGGTGCCAAGTATGGGTATGTTGGGTGGGCCAGTGAACATGTTGATGTTGATAGTGAAGCTGACGGAATTGCCATTCAGCGTCCCCTAAGATGACATCACTGGCCACTTGATGAGTGGGACTGACAAGTGTATGGCCATACCCTAATAAGTTGGGATACTTATTCGTTAAGTTCAGTCCACTCGGTATCAAGAGATAAATAAGCATATAAGAGGATGACAGGGCCATGCCTCTTGCTTATATATCGATGTCAGTTGGCAAGGGATATACAAGATCACTACAGGGTCATGTTTCACATTAGACTGCCAGTCTCCATCTTAATTTGGGGCTGTAATAGTTTGTTAGAACCCACTTATAGTCTGTAGGCCTTGGGCCCACTGCCAACATAAAGACGGACCCACAAGATCGTACATATAGAACGACTGAATGTTGATAAATCGGAATTGGAACGGAAACCAAATTAATTGAGTTATTGACATTAGGTTATGCCATAATTAATTCAATTATAAAGGGAGAAATTATTTGATTTGATTAATTAATTACATGTAGTAAATAATTAATTAAATGAAATAATATTTCCTCGGTGGAAATTAAAAATACAAAGGTTGTATTTATTAAGGGTGGCTTTAATTTAACTTTGGGTTATTTTAATTTGATGAAATTGTATTTAATTGTATCAATTAGAATTTTATGATATGGTTTTATTTAATCCTAATGATATAAGGTAAATCAATTAAATCAAATTAAATAATCTATAGTTTTAATTAAAATCCTAGTAGGTTAAGGAGTATATATACTAAAGGAGTATATATAAGAAATCTTAGCCTAATTCTCCCAAACCTTGTAGAGAATTTTCAGCCATAATAAGAAAATTACAGCAGCCCCCTCTTGGACTTTCTCTTAGTTTTCATTCAATCCGTTCACTAGCACGAGTCCCGTTCGAGAGTCGTTAGTGTACCGGATTATGGAGGAAATGCGTTAGGGTTTCTGCAGCAGTCTCTAGAGGAGACAGTTAAGGTGAGAAAATTTATTTTTCTCTGTTCTTGATTTCATTCCATTAATCTACATGTATCTTGGGCTTTGGAATCGAGGAAAATTTTAATCTGTATTCCACATCGCGTTTAATTTGTCCCGTGATGATTCCTTTCAATGGTGTCAGAGCATAGGTTCATGTTCCGTTTAATAGAATGGTGCTTATTATGGTTCTTGATGTTTGATTTAATTTTATTGAAATTGGTTTTCAATTTGATTTTGTTTGGAACCCTAATTTGTGTTTTGGGGTTTTAATTATTTTTTTCCGCAATCTTTTTTTATTTTATTTACTGTTTTAAAAAAAATAAAAACAAAATAATTGTAATTGACCCAAGTTGGAATCGCAATTCCAACTTCCTGCAATTGCTGCTGCGGCATGCAGCAACTGCTGATAACAGGCTGCTGCGCAGCAGCACTACTGTCTCGGGACAGCAGCGTTGACGCGCAGGGTGTGGATCCGATTTGGATTTTGCGGTTATTTTTTTTCAGACCTTACTCGTATTTTAAATTGGTTTTAAAATTCGCATAATTTTATTTTCGATATTGGATTGGTGTGGTTTCTTGTGTGATTTAATTCATGCATATAATTTAATTTTGGGTTAAAATTAAATTGGTTAATGAAATTGGTCCAATTGGCCCTTGACACGGGGTTGAGAATTGGACGGCTAATTCGGGTCCGTGACCAGGCATCGATTATGGATGGCAGAATCGGCGATTTTGACAAACGGCTGGAAATAATTAATTAAAATTGGAATTGACATATTCATGCATTTTTAATACATGTATGTATATTGATATTTGTTATGTGTTTATAATTTTTTATGCTTGGTTTTATGGATTTGAGCACTATTGGGCCTTAGATGAAGTTGGGTTGTAAAATTTAATTTTGGGAAATACGGTCTACGTGTCGTTTTATTTTATTTTGATGTAATTTTATTTAATTTATATTTTATAAATTTAATTGTAATTGCATCAAGCCATTGGAGAGGAAGCTCATTGGTGCCAAACCCAAGAGGAGTTTGCAAGCCCACCCAGTGGATCTCTAGTATAGGCTTACTAGTTATTCATTAGGTTGTAAAATAGGGCCCATAGTGTCTCTTTTATTTATATACATAATTTATGCTTATGTCAATCATATATACATATGTATGAATGTATGTTTAGCCATTCCAATCACCCGCGATTATACATGCTAAGCCGTTATTAATCAATCCAATTAAATATTGAGTCGATTAAAAGTGCTTTCCACATTCGAACCTTGTCGGTTTTTGAATAGTGCAATGTGGGTCGTGCCTCTGCCGTGTACATTGTATTATTGAATTACTGTATAGGGTTAAGGTACCGGGTATGCTTAGCACTCGAATGGTGGTTGGACTTAACATGGGTAGTCGGATAAGCTCCTGGCCCTAAGCACAGAGGGGTAAGTGCCAATAAGCCCATCAAACCAAGAGTCTCTAGGTTGCGATTGGAGGGAGTTCCTACCTAAATAGTCAAGGGTTGGTTGACAAGCCTCAGCTTGGCCAATTCTTAATGAAATATGGATCTTGGTCTTGAAACCATACATTGCCAGCAAATTAATTAAAATGGATTGTTAATTAACATGGTTAAAATAATAAAGCCCTTTATTAATCGCTCTGCAATTTTTCTGTGTAGATAATCACTTAAAATGGCTAGTAATTCATTTTCACTGCGATCACTCCTTTAAAAGGAGAAACTATCTGGGCCTAACTTCCTAGACTGGGCTCAACAGCTAAGAATAGTGTTGAGACAAGAGTCCAAGGAATATGTGCTAGATAGGGCCTTATTGGCTGCATTGCCTATAGGTCGAGGGGTTACTCAACCTCAAATTAGGCACTATGGTTCCTGAGCTGCAAAAACAGTTCATGGACTGTCAAGCTTATGCGATCATGGATGATCTCAAAAGTATGTACCAAGATCAGGCACGTCAAGAAAGCTTTTTGTCAACTAAGGCACTTAACACCTGTAGGATGGCAATTGGGACATCTGTGAGCACCCACGTGCTCAAGATGAAGGGCTATATCGATGCATTGGCCCGTCTCAGCATGCCAGTCCCGCAGGAGTTGGCGATAGACATCATCTTGGGATCCCTCCCTGAGTCTTATGATTAGTTCATCATGAACTATCACATGAAGGGCATGGACAAGACTGTGGCTGAGCTACATGGAATGCTCAAGCTTGCTGAACAGTCTGTCAAAAAGACTCCAACGGTGTTGCTAGTAAACAAGGGGAACACCCCTGCTGTGAAGGGCAAAGGCAAGGCTAAAGCTAAAGCCAAGGCCAAGAAGGCCAAGGATAAGGAGGCTAAGCAAGGGCCCAAGCCCAAGGCCACTCCTAAGGATGTGTGCTTCGAATGCAAGCAGAAAGGAAACTGGAAAAAGACATGTCCAAGGCTTGTGGGAGAGCAAGTGAAGAACCAGGGTAGTTCTTTAGGTATATATGTTATTGACGTTAACCTCACTGTTTCGACATCTTGGGTGTTGGACACTGGATGTGGTTCTCACATTTGTTGCAATGTGCAGGGACTAAGAAATAGGAGGTTTGGTATCCGGAGAAGTAGATCTTCGAGTCGGGAATGACACTAAGGTTGTTGCCATCGAGATTGGAGAGTTCTACTTGGAGATGCCCACTGGATTGTTTTTTATTTTGAAAAATTGTTAATTGTACCTGCCATGTGCAGGAATTTTATTTTAGTTTCTGTCTTGGATATTTCTGGATTGTTTTCAATATTGGTTTTGGAAAAATTGATACTGTGAAAGAAAATATTATTTATGGAAATGCCTTTCTAAATAATGGTTTATATATCCTAGATTCAAATCAAAACAATCCAATCTATAACATAAACACTAAAAGGGGTAAGCCCAATGAACTTAATCCTGCTTACTTCTGGCACTGTCATTTGGGCCAAATAAATGAGAAGCACATAGCTAGACTTCACAAAAGTGGAGTGCTAGGGTCATTTGACTTGGAGTCTTATGACACATGCGAATCTTATTTAAGGGGCAAAATGACAAAGGCACCTTTCAACAAGAAAGCTGAGAGGGCCAAGGGCTTGTTAAAGCTAATACACTCGGATATGTGTGGGCCCATGAGCACTAGTGCTAGAAATGGTTTTCACTACTTCGTTACTTTCACAGATGACTTCAGCATATATGGCTATGTCTATCTGATGAAGAACAAGTCTGAAACCCTTGATAGGTTCAAGGAGTACAAGAACGAAGTGGAGAACCAACTAGGTAAGACTATTAAGGCACTTTGGTCTGACCGAGGTGGCAAGTATATGAGCCTAGGGTTTGATTCATTCTTGAGAGAGTGTGGGATAATCTCACAGCTCACTCCTCTTGGAACACCCCAATGGAATGGAGTGTCAGAAAGGAGGAATAGGACCTTGTTGGACATGGTCCGCTTGATGATGAGTCAAACCACTCTCCCAACATCCTTCTGGGGATATGTAATAGAGACAGCTGGATTCACACTTAACCATACACCAAGTAAGGCAGTTGAAAAGACACTATATGAAATATGGACGGGCAAGGAGCCCAACGTCTCTTTCATGCGGATTTGGGGTTGTAAGGCCCATGTCAAGAAATTGACAAGTGGTAAGCTAGGCTCCAAAACCGAAAAGTGCCTGTTTATGGGTTACCCCAAGGAAACAAAGGGATATTACTTCTATAACCCTGTTGAGAACAAGGTGTTCATAGCATGAAAGGGTGTCTTTCTTGAAAAAGAGTTCATCTCCAAGAAAGAGAGTGGGAGCAATATTGAGCTAAGGGAAGTTTAAGATCCACAATTATCTATACAGGATAGCTCGAAGATTGAACCAGAACCTTAAGTAATTGAGGAATTTGAACCGATCACACAGGACCTTAGAAGGTTTGGTAGGGTCCGTCATCAACCCGAGAGATATAGGTTTCTCATAACCGATGATGGGAATCTTCTAGTCTTTGACCAAGAATAATCCAAGACCTACCAGGAGGCTATTAAAAGTCCACAGTCAGCTAACTGGCATAAAGCCATGGAAGATGAGATGCAATCGATGTACGATAACCAAGTTTGGAATTTGGTTAATCCACCTTCGGGTGCTAAGGTAATCGGTTGCAAGTGGTGTTTCAAGTTAAAGGCCGATAACACCTTTAAAGGGTGATTGGTAGTGAAGGGTTTCAGACAAGTCCAGGGAATTGACTATGATAAAGCCTTCCCACCAGTTGCAATGCTCAAATCCATTAGGATACTACTTGCCATAACTGCATGGTATAATTATGAGCTATAGCAGATGGATGTTAAGACCACTTTTCTGAATGGAAAGCTACTCGAGGATGTGTACATGACAGAACCTGAGGGTTTTATCGATCCAAAGTATCCTAACCGGGTATACAAGTTTCAGAGGTCCATTTATGGATTGAAGCAAGCTTCTCAGAGTTGGAACCTGAGATTCAATAAGGCTATTAAGGAATATGGTTTTATACAGAATCTAGATGAGCCCTGTGTGTACAAGATGGTTAGTGGCAGTGTATCTGCATTCCTAGTCCTATACGTAGATGACGTCCTTCTTATTGGAAGCGACATACCAACACTGCAAGGGGTCAAGCAGTGGTTGAGTAAGTGCTTTGCAATGAAGGACTTAGGAGAAGCAGAGATGATCTTAGTGATCAGGATCTACAGGCATAGATCCAACCAGCTTTTGGGCCTAAGTCAGGCCTCTTACATAGACAAAGTTTTGAAAAGGTTTAGCATGGATAAGGCAAAGAAAGGTTTCTTGCCTATGCGCCATGGGCTTAAACTAAGTAGGAACAATGGTCCTAAGACAAAGGAGGACCGGGAGAAGATGCAAAAGATCCCATATGCTTCGGCTATAGGATCTATCATGTACTCCATGTTATGTACGAGACCTGATGTTGCTTTTGCACTGAGTATGACTAGCCGATACTAGTCAGATCCTGGGGAGGATCACTGGACAGCAGTCAAGGCAATCCTTAAGTACCTTAATAGGACTAAGGATAGCTTCTTAGTGTATGGAGGTCAAGAAGAGCTGTCGTTGTCAGGGTACACTGATGCAAGCTTCGAGACCGATCAGGATGAAAACCAGTCACAGTCTGGTTATGTCTTCCTATTGAATGGCGGGGCCATCAGTTGAAGGAGATCAAAACATCCAACCATCGTCGATTCTACCACAAAAGCTGAGTACATTGTTGCTTGTGAGGCTGCAAAGGAAGCTGTTTGGATGAAGAAGTTCATCACTGAGTTAGGAGTATTCCATCTATCCTAGACCCAGTGAATGTCTTCTGTGACAACAACGGGGCCATCGCACAAGCTAAGGAGCCTTGGTCACATAAGAAGTCCAAACACATACTCAGGAAGTTTCACCTCATCCGAGAGATCATGGACAGAGGAGACATTTCACTGCAGAAAGTTGACACTGGGAATAATGTCGCTGATCCGTTGACCAAGGCGCTGCCACAGGCATAACACGAGGGTCATACTAGATCTATAGGGATTAGGGCAATGCCTAGTTGGAACTAGTGCAAGTGGGAGATTGCTGGTGCGCCCTAGTCCAAATGGCATTGGTTCTTGTATTGTATTATACTTTATATGTGGATATTTTGTATTATACATTTTGTGTTGAAATAGAGGCATGAATCTATTTATTCATATCTTGTGCTATTTGTAAATAGAGTATCCAATTATTATAACCATACTAAAGTGAACCAATGAAGTCCATTGGATTATGAGACCTTTTAGTAGAGTTAAAGTTATAATCACAGAGATATCCCTAGTCTGTTCTAATCATGGGAATGAATAGAACCAAAGACTAGCATATCCTTGACTAGATGGTCGTGTCTCACAGGCCATTGGACATGGAATGTCAGTCAATGATATGGGCACATGTTGGGTTGCATGGCACTGGATCGATCCGCCACGAGAACACCACATGGTTCAATCGTCATAGGTGTTTCTCGGGTAGATCTTGTTATTATCCTTAGACCTGATGTTTATTGTAACATAACATGGGATCTCATACACTTTGATATACACCTAACAGGCCCGTAATAGGGTGCTAAGTATGGGTATGTTCGGTGGGCCAGTGAACATGTTGATGTTGATAGTGAAGCTAATGGAATTGCCACTCAGCATCCCCTGAGATGACATCACTGGCCACTTAATGAGTGGCACTGACAAGTGTATGACCATACCAGAATAAGTTGGGATACTTATTCATTAGGTTCAGTCCACTCGGTATCAAGAGATAAATAAGCATATAAGAGGATGACAGGGCCATGCCTCTTGCTTATATATCAATGTCAGTTGGCAAGGGATATACAAGATCACTACCGGGTTATGTTTCACATTCGACTGCCAGTTTCCATCTTAATTAGGGGCTGTAACAGTTTGCTAGAACCCACTTACAGTCTGTGGGCCTTCGGCCCACTACCAACATAAAGACGGACCCATAGGATCGTACACATAGAACGACTGAACGTTGACAAATCGGAATTGGAACGGAAACCAAATTAATTGAGTTATTGACTTTAGGTTATGTCATAATTAATTCAATTATAAAGGGAAAAATTTATTTGATTTGATTAATTAATTGCATGTAGTCAATAATTAATTACATAGAATAACATTTCCTTGGTGGAAATTAAAAATACAAAGGTTGTATTTATTAAGGGTGGCTTTAATTTAACTTTGGGTTATTTTAATTTGATGAAATTGTATTTAATTGTATCAATTAGGATTTTATAATATGGTTTTATTTAATCCTAATGATATAAGGTAAATCAATTAAATCAAATTAAATAATCTATAGTTTTAATTAAAATCTTAGTAGGCTAAGGAGTATATATACTAAAGGAGTATATATAGGAAGCCTTAACCTAATTCTCCCAAACCCTTGTAGAGAATTTTCAGCCATAATAAGAAAATTACAGTATCCCCCTCTTGGACTTTCTCTTGGTTTTTGTTCAATCCGTTCGCTAGCACGAGTCCCATTCGAGAGTCATTCGTGTACCGGATTGTGGAGGAAACCCGTTTGGTTTCTACAGCAGTCTCTAGAGGAGACAGTTAAGGTGAGAAAATTTATTTTTCTCTGTTCTTGATTTCATTCTATTAATCTACATGTATCTTGGGATTTGGAATCGAGGAAAATTTTAATTTATATTCCACCTCGCATTTAATTTTTCCCGTGACGATTCCCTACATAGTAAAGTATATAGAGTCTTTAACAAAAGAACTCTCATCATTGATGAGTCCATACACATTGTTTTTGAAGAAAGCTAACTCTCTTCCAGATAAAGAATATGAGGATACTCTTGAGATACATGATCCACAGGTTGAAAACATAGACTATAATGAGAATGTCATGCAAAAAGAAGATAACTCTGATGATCAAGATGAACAAAATGTGCAAGAACTACAAACACAAGAAAATCAAAATGATGATCTACTAAAAGAGTTTAGATATCACAGATACCACTCTAAAGATAACATTATTGATAATCCTTCATAAAGAGTAATGACAAGAATTCAACTAAAGGAATACTTTGTGAATATGGCATTTGTTTCTGACATTGAACCGAAAAACTTTAAAGAAGCTAAAATAGAAGAAAGCTAGATGATGGCTATGCAAGAAGAATTGGATCAATTTAAAAGAAACAATGTCTAGGAACTTATTCCAAAACCCAATGATCATTTACTGATTGGAATGGGGTTTTAGGAACAAACTTGATGAATTTGGCAATGTTGTCAGAAACAAAGCGAGATTAGTTGCACAAGGGTATAACCAGTAAGAAGGAATAGACTATGATGAAACTTTTACTCTGGTGGCAAGGTTGGAAGCAATCAGAATTCTTTGTGCATTTGCTTGCTGTAAGGACATCAAGCTTTATCAAATGGATGTGAAAAGCACATTTCTAAATGGCTATATTAATGAAGAAGTCTATGCAAAACAGCCTCCAGGATTTGAAGATTGTCACCATCCTGACTATGTCTACAAGCTTACTAAAGCTTTGTATGGACTAAAACAAGTACCGAGAGTGTGGTATGAATGGTTAAGTATATTCTTACTTTATAAAGGTTTTACTCGTGGAAAAGTTGATACAACATTGTTTATAAAGCATGAAAAGAACCATATATTACTTGTTCAAATATATGTTGATGATATTATATTTGGTTCTACTAACAATGAGTTGTGCAAGGACTTCTCAAAAGAGATGAGTACAAAATTTGAAATGTCTATGATGGGTGAATTGAATTTCTTTCTTAGACTACAAATTAAGCAAGGAAAGAAAGGAACATTTATATGCCAATTTAAGTATACTAAAGAAATCATCAAGAAGTACGGAATGGAGAATTCTAAACCAGCAAAAACACCAATGAGTACATCAGTCTCTCTGGATAAAGATAAGAAAGGTAAAAGTGTAGATACCAAGAAATATCAAGGTATGATAGGTTCTTTACTTTATTTAACATCTAGTAGACCTCATATACAATACAGTGTGTGTCTATGAGCATGATTCTAGGCCAATCTCAAAGGGTCTCACTTAAAGGCTGTAAACAGAATTCTTAAGTATCTAAATGGTACTCAAGAAATTAGGATTTGGTATCCAAAATATCAAAGTTTTGATCATATAGGTTATAGTGATGCTGATCATGCTGGATACAAATTAGACAGAAAAAGTACTTCGGGTATGTGTCAATTTCTGGGAGAAGCACTAGTTTTATGGTCAAACAAAAAGTAATCAACTATAGCAATGTCAACAACAGAAGCTAAATATATATCTGTAAGTAGCTATGTGGCATAGATATTATGGATGAAGCAACATCTTGAAGATTATGGCATAAAGTGTTGGGATTCGTCACGGGGAAACCGACCGATAAAAGCGGAAATACGCGTCGATTTCCTCGAATCCGGCCCAGGAGCTTAAGATGTGGAAATCAAAAACTTAAAACCATAAAGAGAAGTTTGAAAACTTACCCGGCAAATCTCTTAAAGAGACGGATGCGGACTGTAGGAATCGAAGCCGACTCCCTCCAACGTCACATACATGAACGGCTTTCGCACCCAACCCGTACTAGCGGCTCGGATTTTCCAAAAAGAGAGGGAGAGAGAGGCGGTACACTTGAAGAATTGTGGCTGTCCAATATTTCTTTCCAACTGTGCTTAGGGCCAGGAACATCCTGCTGCCCACGCTAAGTCCAAACCTCCATCCAAGTGTCAGAGTAACCAATACTCTAACCCAATACAAAATGACGATGCTCCAGCGCATCCAGCGAAGGCTGGTCTACAACTGGCCCATCCCCACTTCGAGAAGGTTTTGAATGAGGGAAGCACTTTTAAGAGACTTAGTAATTACCTTATGGTTATAAGATTCATTTAATAACGGCTTAGATGCATAGGCGGGTGAAATATGACTCATCCTTAACCATAAGGATTCGGCCAAGAGAAGAGAAAAATGTTTGATTTTATTCTTTCTTTCTTACCATAAGAAAGATGACAAAATCAAAGGAGCAAAGTCAAACTTTGCTACCTAAAAGTTATACCATATGACTCACCATTTTTCATCATTATGTTTTGTCCAACAAAATGAGTCATCCCTTAGCCAAAACTCCCATCAATTTCGGCCAACATAATCCCACTCCATGTGGGCATTATTCATTTTATGTCCAAGCCCAATTTTAATTCTATGGTTTTAAATTAATATCAAATAGAATTTTAATTCCAACATGTATGTAAATATACTATACCATATAATATGTATTACATACATTTAAATTAAAATTAATTTGACCTATTAATTTTAACCAAGGAATTAAATTAGACACACATAAAATTAAATACATGTAAACCTATACATGTACATTATTTCCACCTAGGAAATAATCTTATAAATTAATTCATTGAATTAATTAAGAGAAGGCCAAAATAAAATTTAATTATATTAGTTTGATCAATCTTATTGATCCATATAATATAATTAAATGATCTCTCTCTCTTCCATGTGTATACTCCAAGTACACACATAATCCGACTAGTTAAAGTCCAGACGTTCAATGTGTACGATCCGATGGGCCCGTCTTTATGTTGGCAGTGGACTAATGCCCACAGACTATAGGCGGGCTCTAGCAAGCCATTGCAGCCCCCAATTAAGACGGAGATAGCAGTTAAACTGTCACCGTAGCCCTGTAGTTTGAACTTGTAAATCCCATGTCATTGATATCGGTGTCCAACACAGAGGCATGGAAGTATCAACCTCTATTGTGTCTGGACATTAACTTGATCCCGAATGAACTGATGCTCACAAACAAGATCCAATCTTGTTTGGGTGCAGCCGCACACTTATCAGTAGCATTCTTCAAGAGGCCGATGATATCGTCTCAGTAAACTACTGAGTGACATTCCCTTCTGCATATCTATAGTACTGCCATGCTCACTGACACACCCGAACGTACCCGTACTTGGCACCCTTTTACAGGCCCATCAGGCGTACACCAAAATGTGCCACTTCACATGCAACACCATCATATGGTCTGGTCTAAGGATCCATACAAGTACTACACGAGAATCATTTGTGATACTATACCATGTAGATTCCCGTTAAGTGAACTGATCCAGTACCATGCCCTTTTTGCATGTACCCATTAATGTAGTTGACATTCCATGTTCTATGACCAGTAAGACACCGCCATACAACCAGGCTAATGATAGTCTTTGGTTCCATTCATTCCATGATTGGAACAGACTAAGGATGACTTTATGGTTATATCATTTTCCCTATCCACAGTCTTATTGCCAAGTGCCTCACACTTGACAACATGGATATGGATATGTCCATTGGATACTCTATATAAAATATGGCACAAGACATATAATAAATAGATTAATGCCTTTATTTCCTTGACACAAATTGTATAATACATAAAGTTCACATTAATGTACAAATGTATCATACAAACACAAGGACCAATGCCTCGGGACTAGGGCATAACCAACATAAAGTATGATCATATACATATAAGGTGTGATAATACTAGTGCTATAAACTTAACGAAGAATCCCATTCAGCATTCAAGGACAAAGCACATAGACATCAAACATCATTTCATCAGAGATCATGCACAAAATGGTGACATCAATTTGAAATTTGTCTCAACAGAAGATCAATAGCAGATGTTTTCACAAAGCCCTTATGTGAAAATAAATTTAGTGAATTAAGAATGAAAATTGGAATGACCAATCCAATTTATTAAAATTAGAGTATTAATTCACTTGAATTAATATTTTGATTATTGATTTTATTGGATTAAATATTATGATTAAATTTTTCATTAAGTCTAGATTATGTAAAATCGATTCAGATTTTGCTATTGGATAGGATTATGATTCAAGATTTAAATCATATATATTTATGAAAATAATTCTTTGTGAAAATTTGTGTCTTATATGCCTTCTTATAAAGCACAGATTATATTGGGCCAGATTGCTCTCAAAAGTCCACAACATATAAATTACTCAAACAGGAAATGGGCCAAGTCAGGTTTTATAAGGTTATAACTCACTCAGTATCAAACTGGGCCAAACAAATAAAGGCCTAGATTTAAGTCATAAGAGCAGGAAAAAGGAAACTCACATGTCTTCATAAGATCATCCATGTGATGATTCATAACGGCAGCACTCTGGTGAAAAACGGCATTGGCTGAAGTCACAACCAAAGATGCTAACTTCAATTGCTTTCCTCTCCATTTTGTCTGCAGACAGAAGGAATTGAAAACACAGTTTGCAAACTTCTCACCAACCACTCTGCAAAAACTTACTTGAACCCTACTCTCCTTCCTCCGATTCTTTGCAAAATCCTCGTCCGTAAGATTTACTTAATAAGCTAAGATGAAGATGCAAAGGTGTATCGCTAATGCAACACAAAAGTTGAGAGTGTATCTACCCAGAGCAGCAAAGGAAGAAATGAAAAGAAAGTGCAAAGAATCCACTGGTGAAGACCAAACCAGTACTAAAAGGAGAAGAATTACATGCATGAATGATGTATATAGAAAAAGGAAAAGGGCCAGAAAGACTGTACCTAGCAACTCTCCTTTAAAAACCACAGCACCCATTTCACCTGCCTTATCAGCATCATCTCCAGCCAGAAGCATATCAGGTAAACTTGTCAACAAGTTTCCCAGTATAAGTGATCAAAACACAAAACTGTGACACAAGAATTATGAAGAAATATCAAACAGTTTTATTTAACAGCGGAAATATTACAAAAGAGTATCAGAAGATTAGCTATGGACTACTCCTGACTTACTCTTACAAACTAAAGACACATATATATAGAGCAGAAGGAATCAAAAACGGGAAACCGGATAGAAACCGGGTACTTATATGGGCCCCATCGATCATTTCTATCAGATTTTTACAGATAAGATTCCTGCATATTATTACAATCGACAAACTACTTTCGGTGCCTATGGAAGACATTATTTAAACGTGCTTTTGGATAAAGAGGGACAGGCTCGAAAGTGAGACAACTGGAGAATCTTTGCTGACGCAAGTGCTTACGTTTCTTTTCTAGTGACGTCATGGCTTACCTGTGCTAGGTTGAAGAGTTTGGATTTCCTGGAGGAGATTATGCAGCTGTATCTGGATATTGTTGAGTCTTTCCATTTGATCAGGAAGATGATGATACAGTAGACAATAATTAGTTTCCGTGAGTGTAAGCTCTTGATGTTCCATGATCTTACTGCGTGTTATGAGGAGGTGCTGTAGTGCTTGTATTTCATCTTGAATCCTAGTGGCTAGGTTTCTGGGGATTGCTTCCGCTTCTTCATGCAGTCTCCATTGTTCATAACGGCTTCTGGTTTGTTGGATTCTGTGATAACACCTTTGATATCGAGCAATTCTGGCATCAATTTCTCGAATGCTCTGGCTACTTGAACTTCCTTGTGTACCACCTGTGGACATCCTTCTTCACGTTTGTTGCTGAGTTCGTCAAGGGTTTCTTCAATCAGTTTCAGTTTCTCTTTGTGTTGCATAGAAATATTAGTAACCTGCAAAACGAAGAAAACAAGCCTAGACAGAGAATCTGCTAGAGCGTTAGCAGTGCCCTTGATGTGTTCAAAGTCCACTTCAACTCCACTGCCAGTTATATAATCACAAAAGCGAAGCCATCTAACACGTGATGGTTTGTTTGTGGCTGATTTATTGAAGAAAGAGACAATTGCTTGGCAATCTGTCCTGATTGTAATAGCTTCGCGATCAATCCAATGAATCTTCAAGGCATCCATAGTATGCATTACAGCATGAATCTCTGCATCAATAGTGGATTTGATCATAGAGAAATGACCACTGGCATAAGCACAAATCTTTTCTGTAGATTTTGGGCTGTATTTCTTGGGCTTCTATTTGCAAATACCGCCCCATCCTTCCATAGAACCATCAACTTCCAAGATAATGTAGCTCTTGGGTGGAGCTATCTTAAGATCCGGTAATTACTGAATTTGGGCTTTCAACTGTTGTACCAAGGCCCAATCAGATGGTTTAAACCTCATATCTCCATGTGGACTAGTCTTATTGTAAAGTGGCCCAAGTAATGTTCCCAGGTTAGCCATGTAAGGCCTGGCATAGTTCAAGAGGCCAAGCCAGCTCCTTAGGCCCTTCCTGTTCCTGAGATTAACATCTGGAAAATCAGCAATCTTTTTGATGATATGCGCTTGTAGTTTTAATCTTCCCTCACCAATGACTGCACCCAAAAAGTCAACTTCTTGGACTGCAATCTTTATTTTAGAAGGCGAAAGGACTAAGCCCTCTTGTTGGCAAATGTTGAAGAATTGGGAGAGATGTTGCGCATGTTCTTCAGGTGATTCTGAGAAAATCAGAATATCATCAATATAGACAGCAATAAAGTGACTGCAAGAATGGAAACAATTATCCATTTTTCGTTGAAATATAGCAAGTGCATTCTTCAATCCAAATGGCATAACAAGCCATTCATATAATCCATTAGGAACAATGAAAGCTGTCCAAGGAATGGATTCTTCCGCCGTTGCAACCTGATGAAAGCCACTTTTCAGGTCAAATTTGCTATAGATTTTACTGCCACCTATCTTCTCGAGGCTGGTGTTAATTCCAGGTAAGCTATACTGATCTTTATGGGTGTTGTCATTTAAGGACCGGTAATTGAAAACCATTCGCTCCTTGCCCTTCTTTTCCTGTCCGGTGATTGGATCAACGGTAGTTCCAGAGTTAACTAGAAAAGCCATAGTACGATGTTTGGATTGAATGGGTCTGATCACCTTTAACTGTAAAAGAGCTTCAATATGCTTCTGGAATGAGGCCACCATTGCTGGAGTAACATGCTTTAAGGGTTTATCTTCAATGATGATATCTGGATTAATAATATCCAGCTTGCATTGCACCTTATTTTTGCTCTAAAACTTTAACGGATTGTCTCCAATATATCGCAGTTGTTGTAACTGCTGCATCAGTGAGCTAAAGCGTTCCAGAAAACCAGGAATTGTAGGAGTGATATAAATACAGGTTTTAGCAATAAGTATTCTTAAATTTTCATCCATGCCAGCCATATCAAAATCTGCATGAGCTGCTGTAAGCAGCAACTCTGGCGTTGTCTGGACTGGTGTGACCATCTTGTAAAATGTAACCAGATCTCCTTCAATTCTAACACCGCCTTTCATATTCCGGATAAAATTAGCACCAAGGAGGAATTGTATTCCTGTATGAGACCCCATAGGTAATAAATGACAAAAAGGAATATAAAATTCATTATTACCAATTGTCATCTTTCCCTGTTTCAGCTTCTTTTGTGATGTATGTTGAGAGTTCAGACCATTAATTGCAATCGGATAACCAATATCCTCCATTGCTTCTTGTGGGATGGCACTAATTTCAGCGACACAAGTTGTTGCTCCAGTATCCAGGATTGCTTGCAGAGTAAATGGTTGGAGATTTCCAATATGCAAAGTAATCTGCATATTATACAACTTGTTGACAATTTTGGTTTTTGTTTCATCAGGGGACATTTTAAGGGCTAAAATGTCTGTTCTGTCATAAAACTCCATAGATTCATCCACCATATGAGCTGCTCCTCGAATAACAGGGCCACCACCACTGCTTCCTTGATAAATGCCTGCTTTGATTAGATGCCTTTCTCCAGTATCTTCATCATCAATTTGCACAGTGTCCTCGTCATCAGGGTCTTGAGCATCTTAATACTCTGGTAGCTTCCCATGATGTTGTTGACGGTATTGATACAACATCTTTTCCTCATCAAAAGCAGTTTTTTCTTCAAGACTTGTAGATAAGTCTTGATGTAATGCCTGAGCTGATTGCCATTTTAATCGGGCATTTTTAGCTTCTAGATATTGAATATACTCCATGAGCTCATTGATCAGGTTCTTCTTTTTCCCATAAGGGATAGACTGCAGAGAAGGTTTAGTCACAACCTTTCTTTCAAAATAAACAAAGGCATAATTGCCACAGGTTGTAAGTTGACATCACTGACAATAGGAGCGTAAGGACTGAGAAGTCTGGAATTTGCACAGAGAACATTTGGTAGCACCAGGAGGAACATCATAATTATCCTCCCAGTGGTGTGAGCATTCAGCCAGCTATGTGGTAACATGAATGTGAGGTCGCCAGGGAGTTTTGGAATGAATCATAGAAATAGCTTCTTTAGCATTATAAGGAAATTCAAAAGCTTCCTTTTTTGCTAAATAGCAAGTTCCAGCTTCACCTTCGGATAAGGAACAAATTCCATCACTATCAGATTCATCTAACCAACAGAAAGAACTTCCCATTGATCAGGTAGTTCTAAATTGTTAATGATGGCTGCTCTGGCGATGTTACCATTCTGTTTGTGGCAATCTCGTGCAAAATGTCCTTCATCACCACAAATAAAACATCTGCATTTTCTGGTCATGCGTTTAACGTCCTTTGTCTTCACAACACACACATAACTGCTGTGTGGCTTGCCTTTGTATGTCTGTGATTTATGCAATCCATATCTTTTCCTTTCTCCGCCATACACACCAGGGATTGGTATGTTGGAACAAAATGAGAGATCTCTGACACCACGTTGAATTGCTGCCTTTTTGCAAATTTCTGCCAAGTATTGATATGCAAAATATATGCATGGGAAAACGCCAATAACTACTCCAGGATACTTAGCCAGAAATTCTTTTTCCATTTCCTTGCCTATTAGAGGAGGCATTTTGGAAAAGAACTTTTCAGACAGTTCTCTGGAAAGGAATAATCTACCCATTTTTGCAGCAAGAACTTTATACTCATTCATATAATTGATGAGATCTTTCATTTCATTGCACTGTAATCTCTCTAAATCCTGATAAGCACGATCCTGTTCTTCCGTTGAGCCTTGATAGGCATCTTCCATTAAAAAGATACGCTTGATTTGAGAGATTATATTCTGAGGGTCATCTGCTTGTTCAATAAGACGCTGATATTCATCTTCATATTGCATGCGCCACTGGATAAACGTCTTTTTCTCAATTTCTCCCAGAAGATTTTCCACAAAAAGAACTTTAGCCTTATTATCAATCCACTGTCGCTCGTTGAGTAAATTGACAGTTATTGTTTCCCATCTGGAAAGCACATCTTCATATTGGCCAATGTCTGAAGGTAGGACTAGCAAAGCCCCTGAACTCTGTTGAGCAGAAGGTAATTGCCAAGTGTTTGGCTATCGTGGCTTTTGCTGTGAGGAGGGAAATCGTGTTGAAGTTGTTGGAAAATCTGGAGTTTGAATAGGACGGGAATGCCCTGTTGCTGGTCCATAAGCTGGAGGACCCATAAATGGCTCAGTAAGTGGTGCATAATTGCCCGTTCCAATAACACCACTGGTTGCTGATAATATTATGTGCAGACGAGGATATCCAAGGTCAATGGGACCTGGATCTTCTTCAAGAAACATATGTTCCTCTGAGTGTCTTTTTGGATTTTTCGGTGGGACTTCAGCTTCTGTATCTGCAGTATATCCACAATCAGGTAGAGGATCCCAATACTCAATATGTTGAAATTCCAATGGATCAATATCCCAAATTGGTGGTCCAAGAGGAGCAAAAAGATCAGGAGGTTCCCCACCACCTTCCGAAAAGAGACGAGTCTCTTCCGGTCCTGGTTGAGAAACGCGATCTGGTGCTCGCAGACAAATAGGACAAACCTGTTCATCAGTTGGATTTTCATAGACCAAAGGGATTACAGGTGGTCCTGGAGTGGGTATGGGATTAACTAAATAGTTCGGATCAGAGTTGGTGATAGATACTGTAGAAAGAGAAGGATTACTCGTAGGAAGAATGGATGATTGAAAAGAGGAGATAGAAACAGTTGTTGTATGGAATCATGATTATCATAGGAAGAGGACATATCGGTAGTTGTTGGTGTGAGTGCTTTAGGAGGATTTTGGACTATATATTGCTGTGGTGCTAAATAGTGTAGGTAAGCACTGTACTCCTGAATGGGATCCTCTTCATCAGAATCCTCCATGTCGGGTAGAGGTGGGGTGATGGAAAAGGAATAAACTGCTTTAGTACCATCATTGTCCCAGCCGGATGCTTGGATGGATTCTATGGGAATATCTGCACTTGGTGGTTTGCTATACTGCACATAATAATCATATTTCCCACTTAGTTTACCAAGGGTATCCCAAGTACCATGTAATGGTTGGGACTGAGCTGGAGGGAAACTGAGACAAACACCAATGAACTCCTCATCACTTGCTAATTGGTCCTGGTTGTCCTTTGGGAGAGGCACACTACTAGTGGATCGACGTGATGGCTCTGCTTTATAGTGCTGAAAGGGGATTAAAGTTGTTTGATCCAGTAGAGTTCTAGTAATCATGCCTGTAGGTTGTCTTACAGGAGGTTGCGTTCTTGCAGGGAGGATTCGCCACTCCATTCCTTCCAGTTGCTGTGAATCATACTGTCTACCTGGACATGCCTGAATTCCTCGAGCCTGTAAATATTCAAGAACATTATCCACTTGATAATGAAAACCTGCAACACTAGTATTCGTCAGTCTGCCAATTAAACTTCTAGTGATAAGCAGATTGCTATCAGCGGATTGCCATCCAGTGTAACCACGAGTCTAGACAACAAGTTGAATATGTTGCTGAAAATCTTGAATAGATAACATCAGATTAGGGATTAAGTAAATTAAACGACTTCCCTGATCAAGGCTGATTTCCATGGCTCCAAGAATGGCTCGATCATCACTCCATCTGGTATCCCGAAAAACGAGTAGTACTATAATTCCGGCATAACGTCAGTGTAATGGCATAACTCGTATCATAATCATGCCAAGATGAATATGCTGAAAACCAGATCGTTGCAGTTCCTGATAACTTTGCTGCTGAATAAAAGGGAGTTCTTCTTGAGACTCATCAGAAACACAAAGAAGTCATGATTCTGAATAGTGTTGATAAACATGATGCTATGGTTCATTCTGGTGTACATCATAAAGGACTTCTGTTGGAACTAAATTAGCTCTTCATGTTTGCGAGAAAGCCAATTCTGCCTCTGGATCCAATTGAGTTTCTAGTGTCTCCTGTCGTTCTGGTCGTCGTTGCCGAAAGAATCTTCGGGCTTTTCTTTTTAAATTAAACTTCCATCGAGCATTACGGCGATATTGCCAAATTTGATCTTCTATGGTTGGTGTAGAAGATGAAGCCTGCTGTGTTACTGGAGGTAACACTTGAGTCTGTGTCTGACTCATCTCAATTTTTCACGCGCAACAACCTCGTCACGAATCTGTAAAGGACTTTTAAACACAAACAAATTCCCTTTTGACTTGGGAATGACCTTCTTACTATTACTGGACTCGCCCAAGGATAAACTAGATAGTTTTCCTTGCAGCTGCTGAATAGAGTCTTCTAACTGTGCAGCTTCCTCCTTTGCTCATCCTTGCTTCTGTAACTCAGCCCTGATGGTGTGTAGCTGAGCCTGTTGATCGCGTAACTGTTGCTGAATAGAAAATAAGACTTGCAAATTGTGTTGTGCTGCTTAAAGCAAGCTTCTAAAGCTGTTTGAGACTTAAAATCAGAGTGTCGTACAAAACCAAAAGCTGGGATTTGTATATCATCAACTGGTTGTAAGGCTTCTTTATAATCAGTACAGGCTTGTGTATGTTTCTAGTTCATAAGTGAGATCAGAGGGTTGGTATGTTCTAACACCTGTAAACAAGCCTCTGTTACACACTATACGATCATAGATAACTGAACAGTATGCCAGTATTCAGGACTTACACCTCACTATTGCCTTACTCTTGTCGGCACCGCACTGCTCCCTACCCAGAAAGAAAGCGTAAACAGATAGTCAGTTTATAGATGATAAACAGACCTTCCCACTAATCCCACAGAAAAGTTTAAGCTTGCATAATTCTTACAACAGGCTCTGATACCAACAAGTTTCCCAGTATAAGTGATCAAAAAACAAAACTGTGACACAAGAATTATGAAGAAATATCAAACAGTTTTATTTAACAGTGGAAATATTACAAAAGAGTATCAGAAGATTCGCTATGGACTACTCCTGACTTACTCTTACAAACTAAAGACACACATATATAGAGCAGAAGGAATAAAAAAGGGGAAACCGGATAGAAACCGGGTACTCATATGGGCCCCATCGATCATTTCTATCAGATTTTTACAGATAAGATTCCTACATATTATTACAATCGACAAACTACTTTCAGTGCTGATGGAAGACATTATTTAAACGTGCTTTTGGATAAAGAGGGACAGGCTGGAAAGTGAGACAGCTAGAGAATCTTTGCTGACATAAGTGCTTATGTTTCTTCTCTAGTGACGTCATGGTTGACCTGTGCTAGGTTGAAGAGTTTCGATTTCCTGGAGGAGATTATGCAGCTGTATCTAGATATTGTTGAGTCTTTCCATTTGATCAGGAAGATGATGATACAGTAGACAATAATTAGTTTCCGTGAGTGTAAACTCTTGATGTTCCATGATCTTACTGCGTGTTATGAGGAGTTGTTGTAGTGCTTGTATTTCATCTTGAATCCTGGTGGCGAGGTTTTTGGGGATTGCTTCCGCTTCTTCATGCAGTCTCCGTTGTTCATAACGGCTTCTGGTTTGTTGGATTCTGTGATAACACCTTTGATATCGAGCAACTCTGGCATCAATTTCTGGAATGCTCTGGCTGCTTGAACTTCCTTGTGTACCACCTATGGACATCCTTCTTCACGTTTGTTGTTGAGTTCGTCAAGGGTTTCTTCAATCAGTTTCAGTTTCGCTTTGTGTTGCATAGAAATATTAGCAACCTGCAAAATAAGAAAACAAGCCTAGACAGAGAATCTGCTAGAGCATTAGTAGTGCCCTTGATGTGTTCAAAGTCCACTTCAACTCCACTGCCAGTTATATAATCACAAAAGCGAAGCCATCTGACACGTGATGGTTTGTTTGTGGCTGATTTAGACAATTGCCTGGCAATCTGTCCTAATTGTAATAGCTTTGCGATCAATCCAATGAATCTTCAAGGCATCTGTAAGCGCCGGAATTTTCTATACTTAAAAAAAAAAATGGTCGCCACGACTATCATTACAGTCATGCGACTGTAATTTAAAAATTACAGTCGTACGACTGTAATGTCGGACAGACTGCAGGAACCCATACCTCTACAGCAGAAATGGAGGAGAGAGAGAGGGAGCATTAATTGCTCCCTTGTTGCAGCAAGCAAGAAAAAAGGGGGCAGAGATAAAAAGAGGAAAAGGAGGAGAAAGAGGGGGATTGAAAAAAATCTGGTGAAATCTAGAGAGAGAAGGAGAAAAGAGAAAAAAAAAACACCACAAAAAAAATTCATCCTTTTTTCTCTCCCATTTTCTTTAATTCTCGAAATTAAGCCTAAAGCTTGTTAGAAATCTCTAGGTTAATCAGTTAACTTCTCAAACAAACCAAGAATTCGGACTTAAATCATCAGAATCCCTTGCAATTTGGATTTTGGACAAAAAGCTCTCAACTTCCATTCCAAATGAAAAAGTGCGAATTTGTTGGGATCGGAGCGACTCCAGGGGTCAAAACGACTTGGAATAGCTTCTAAAAAGGTAGTCACTTCCTTTCCTTACACTTTTTTTCTCGCTTTCTGGGTGTTTGAAGTGAGTTTTGTGCATTTTCTGTTGCATTTTCGTTTTCCTGTTTCTGGAAATTAAGAACAGTCGCACGACTGTTCTTGGTTTTCATGAACAGTCGTACGACTGTATATACAGTCGTACGATTGTTCTTAATTTCCAGTTGACTTTTTTTTCGGTTTTGACTCAAAATGAATTTTTGTTGAAATTCTGACCCTGAACCGATTACAGTCGTACGACTGTAATCCTTATTCTAGAATCAGAATTTCAGCCTTCATCCCCAAAAATTCCCAAAAAATTAGAAAACCCCAAAAATCATCAAAATGAATTTTGTTGTGTGCATCACGACCATAGATTCAATTTTCTGGTAAATTTGCATTTAGAACAATTCAACGACGGAGATCCAGTTCTCCTGAAAACCGACCCACCTAATATATAAAAATACATGTAAACAGGTAAAATTGTTTTCAAAAATGATTTTCCCACAAAACCAAAAATACAGGGACGTTTCAAAATGTTTTCCAGGTCTAATCGGGTCGGCTAGCCGAGCCAACCCGGTTACCCCCTCTATGCATGCCCCCAACTCTTGATTTCCCATTCTGTCTATTTAAGTCCTAATTGTGGCGTGCTGTATATATTGTGCTAACCTTCTGTTTAGCAGGTTTTAATTTCTTTTTATTTTTATTTTTAATGTATTTTAATAGATTAAATCGTGTATTTAGGCGGTTGTAATTATTCTTAGATTTTCATGTATTCTAGGCGATTGTATAAGTGAGGCGAGAGTTTTTATTTTTCCATTCGATTTGGTTGTAAGCCAATTAATATTTATTTCTTTTCCTTATTTTTGTATTAAACACTTTGTATGCGCGCTGTATGCTTTTTATATTCAATAAAATGGACTTTAGATTTTGAAATACCATTTGAGAACATTGGCAATATTTATTTTAATTAGACACGAAATAAGGGACTAGTCCGGACCCGAATCTCTGGATAGTGTAGCGACCGTTCGTCCGGTTCAGCTGCATAAGAATTTCCTGGTTGAGCTGAGCCGGGTGGCGACTCTACAATATTCATTGACACTTAGGTCTCAGCTCTTTTATGCATTAATTCCATTTATTTTCCAAAACTCGTTTTCTATTTATAAAAACCCCACGCGAGGGAGGGGCCCGCCCGAGATCGAGATGCCCCATTCCGAAAGGGAGTCCCGCGTCCCATCGAAAACGATTCGTCCGCTCACAGCATCCATAGTATAAGTGATCAAGAAGGGCCTAAGGAGCTGGCTTGGCCTCTTGAACTATGCCAGGCCTTACATGGCTAACCTGGGAACATTACTTGGGCCACTTTACAATAAGACTAGTCCACATGGAGATATGAGGTTTAAACCATTGATTGGGCCTTGGTACAACAGTTGAAAGCCCAAATTCAGCAATTACCGGATCTTGAGATAGCTCCACCCAAGAGCTACATTATCTTTGAAGTTGATGGTTCTATGGAAGGATGGGGCGGTATTTGCAAATGGAAGCCCAAGAAATACAGCCCAAAATCTACAGAAAAGATTTGTGCTTATGCTAGTGGTCGTTTCTCTATGATCAAATCCACTATTGATGCAGAGGGTTTACAAGGGAAAAGGTCAGATGTAGGAAAATCGACTGGGATTTCCTAGGGGATAGAAAGAAACCCTTTTTCTGGATCTTTATGAAGCAGAGTTGGGAAGGGTTTATGTATATTGATTAGCCAATCTATGAGCCTCTGGTTAATGAATTCTATGGCTCTTTGACTTGCCTTGGCCTTATGAATTACAAAGTGACACTGAGAGGGTAAAAGTACCCTGTCAATGAAGAAATCTTTGGAAAATTTTTTGACTTGCCTACATATGGAGTCAGAATTGAGAAATCTCCTACCCCATTAGACTTAGGAAATTACAATGCCAATGTGTTTGTTTATCAACTCTTCAACATACCCCTTGATGACTCTGTTCCATGGTTTGATTTAGACTCTGGATATCTGGATGATAAGTTCAACATCCTGTAATTACTAAACTCTGCTTATTTCCATCCTCAGAAAGCCAGCTTAGCTACCATGAATAGTTTTGATCTCTACTTTACCTAGCACTTAATCAACCATGTGAAGATAAACCTACCCTTTGCCTTGGTAAATCACCTAACTCATGTCAGGAATAACTCTGCTCTGCCCTACAGTATGATCCTTTCAACGTACTTTGACTACTTTAAAGTACCTAAATCTGGCATCAAACCTACCTTCATCATACACAGGTCAATCATCAATGAGGCCAACATCACAAGAATGATTAAGGCTTGTGCACATAAAACCCAGCTTCCCACAAAGCCTGTGTTTACAGAGTCAAAGATAGCCTCTCTTGATAGATCCACCAGTGAATATGTTGAAAATAATCAAGCTGCAAATGACACTAAAAATGAAATCAATCTGCTCCAACCACTGAAACAAAACAGATGAACATCACTGAAGAAGAAACATAGGGAGAAATACCTGAAGTAAGACAAGAAAATGAAACTGAATCTCCTAAAAGAAATATGGCAAAAAAAGAAAATGCACCTCTTGAAGTGACAACAGTGAATGCCCAAGAGCAAAATACCTCACAAACTGAATCTGTCCTTTCACAAGATGAGATGGAGTTTTATGACTGTCTCATCAATTTGTATAATAAGGTAGACTTAAATGTTAATCAAACTTCAGCTCTTGTTCCTGTGCCAAGACCATAAACCAATGTGTTAAGCTATGATCCTTTTTCAGAAACACTATCCACTCCTAGATCTCCCTTTCATTCCTATCAAGTTCACGATATATACAAGGATTTGATTCAAAGCCCTCTCATTTATCAACCTTCATTCTTCACAATGACCAACAACTTCAAAGCTCTTGATCACTTTTTACTCCCACTTTCCATTAGTACACCCTCTCCAACTACAGAAATGCCTGACTGAAATGCTCTTCCAACACTGAACTTATCACATTCCACCCTTCCATACACTTCCTCTCCTCCACCACCACCTGACTATCAGAAAATCACAAGCTTCATAATGGAAACATGCTTCAAAGTGATATCTGAAGTATTGAATGCCTCCAAAGCCATCATGGGCTCTAAGGCATATACTAAAGTACCATATGCTTTAAGAGACTTGCAACTACAGCTCCTCAGTATACAAGACAAAGTACACAATTTAACTGCTGGTATGGAGACAAAGCTGGCAAGGATGATTGGAACTCTTAACCATCTTTCTGAACGAGTTGAGGCCATGAAGAATCACATCTCCAACATTCTGAAATCCAGTGCATCCTCCTCTAAGTAGTAATCAGGTTTGAAGTCTAAGCTGTTGTTATGCAGAAATGATTCAAGAAGAGTGGCACTTCACATCTCTCCTTTGCATTTTTTGAATCAACAGCTTCTCACTACTTTATATTTCCTATCAAGATATTATATTATCTTTTGGTACTTATGATTTACAAGTATTTTACTATATTTTAGTATTGTGTAACTCAAAATAGGGTATGAATGCTTGTACCATGGTTCTTGGCTTATATCTATCTTGCCTACTATAGTCTATTCTTATATGTGATGTTTTGTTAACACTTTAGTTCTAATACTACTGTCTGCCATATCTGACTCGATCGCTGGTTTGACCACTGGATATTGGCTATATCTCATACCATGCTATTTTCCAATACTTGGATCTATTATTTGTGAACCTCCTCTGCTATGCTTTTTGATGATTCCAAAAGGGGAGAAAAATATGTAGATATTCTTAAATGATATACATGTGATATATATGATGCTATGAATGTGATAATGTGAATGTATTAGTTGGTGGATGTGTCATGAGTATCATGTCAACATAATGCCTTCAGCTATCTGATATAAAGTCTATAAGATAAATAGTATATGAGATAAATAACTGACTTCTCCCTTAGATATTGACTCTGTATGATTCTGTCTCTAAACTTAAAGAGCTTATGTGATAGGCTGATAGGCTGATTGGTTTATTCTAAAATCTATCCTTGTGTGATCTGAGCTTGGCTATGCATATAATGTCATGAATCATTGATCCCTACAGTCTACAAATAATCACATTATGCTTGCTACAATATGCTGATATATGTTTTGCTACCATACCTTGCTTCAAGATTTCATACCTTGTGATAATTGATACAGCGGGAAATGATAAATGTGATACATCTTATTGTATGCAATTTGCAATGGGATGGTTATGTATTCTTATCTCTAAAAGAATCCCTACAGGTACAACTGATAAGTGGATGAGTAGGAATGCAATGATCAATCTTGCAAAGTTCCTACATTCCTACACTATGAAGCTTGAAAATTCTTTAAGCCACTTATTGATCTTATGAGAAATTTACCTAAGTATATAAGTTTATGTACGAGTTACTTGAAATGCCTATGGATCAAAAGTTGTATGGGCTTAAGTAATGAGTTTTCATAGGCCATCATACATCTACAACCAGGGCACTCAAAGTTGGTATTATTATTTCTTTTGGGCCAAAATGCTTTTAAAACTTAAGCTCTTAAACTCAAATATCTTTCACAAAAAGGCTAAAATTTTTGTTAAGCCCAATACATTGTTCATTAATTGAAACTAAAATATTGCATTATGCACCAATGTTTTATAAAACTAAGTTGGTTTTCTAAGAATCTTCTCATGCAGATTACAACTTCAATATTTTTATAAGAAATTAGAAATCAAGAAATATTTTTTTTATTCCTAAAAATCCCTAAAAATAAAACGAGTAGAAATGACCATGTTATAGACTTATTAACAATCTAAAATTGCATCAAATGGTACAGTATAAGATTTAAAAATTCCAATAATACATATAAGTCAAAGTTTTAATGATCTTCAATTTTCGTGTTATTCTTAAAAATTCATTTTCATCAAAATTTCTATTTCTAATTTTTAATTTGGTTTCATAAAACTGAATTAACAAAGTTAATTTTCCCAAAAGTAAACTCAATTCTTGCATGTTGACCAAATCAAGTTGATTAATAGCATTAATAAAATTATCAGATATTTGATTATTTTGTAGTTCAACAGGAAACATGCTTAACTTAACTTAAATAAATATTAATAAACTATAACAAAACCATGATAAAATGACGTTTTCTTTGAAAATATAAACAATTGAACCAACCTTCAATATGAAAATCCCTCTAATTTTAAAAGGTCCTGCTGTTTTTGGTATCAGAGCCCGGTGGGGGTATTAGGAGATATTTTTGTTGAACTAATCCTTTTAGATTTTATGTTTGTTAAGTTTATACAAAGAAATTTGATAGTGAAGGTTGGTCCGGTTGATGATGAAACGTTGGTCAGCCCTGGAGGCGTAGCGTTGGTTAGCCGTAAGAGCCAGTAGAGCCAGGTGGTCCCGATACGCTGGGTGGTCCTGTTATTCATCAACGGGTTCTAATTGCATTATCTTATTTCTGAGAATAGATTTAACAAGTATAAGATTCAAAATGAATAGAATAACAAGAATATTTTCTAATCGTGAACTAGGTTCTACTTCCAGGAATAGTAATAATATTGAAGAAGAAATTAATTCAATGGAAATTAATATTAGTAAAATAGAGAATGACTTGATGGATTGGACAATATCAAAGCAAGATATTAGTACTATTTATTCTATTGGAACATTTGAATTTTTGACTGATTATGCTATTAAAACAGTTGAGCAAACTGTTGCTATAAACCAAGAACATGAGAATATCCAATTATTTTAAGAAAAAACAATAAACGAAGAAAAATTGAAAAAATATAAATTTTTACATATTGGTTCTGTACAAATTGCTATAAAGCCTTTGTTTCGATTAGGACTTGATATTCCTGTTTTGATGTGTTTGCGTGATGGAAGGCATATTAATTTTACTAATTCTTTGCTTGTTATGGCTGAAACAAATTTGGCAAATGGACCTGTATATTTTAATTGTTATCCTGGATTTTCCATTAGTTTATTTGATCCAAACATTTTAGATACATTAACTCTGACTGTTAAGACAAAAAATTTGGAATTTAAAGAAAATGTGAGATTTGTTGCTATTATATATAGGATTTATTATAAGGTTATGACCACTACTCTTAATCCTAGATCGAAAAGAAATTTTAAAAGAAATGAGACTTTATTATTTGAAGCAAATAGAGCACACTCTAATATTCAAGTACCTAAAAGATTAAATTGGAATGAAATAAGTAGATGGGATTTAACAGAAATTTGTGAACCTAGACCCTTAGAAATAAATAATCAAACATCTAGAATTATTGAACACAGCAATGGTACTGTTAGAATAGATTTTTCATCTAGTTTAATTCAACCTGCTCGAACATCTGTTTATTCGAATAATAGGCCATCGTCAAGCAATAATACTTTACCTCGGTCTAGTTTTGAAAGAAATTTTAATTTATCAAGTGTTGATTTTAGTGAAAATATTCCAAGACCAATTTGTGAAGAAATAAGGGATGATAATACATTGAGTCCAACAAGAACCCAAATGGAAACATTTTCTGTATTAAATAATAATAATAATAATAATAATTGAATAAAATTAAGTATGGAAAATTTTGAAATTAATAAAGAATTTTTAAAACAAGATTTATATGCAAATTATAATGATGATAAACGTAATTGGTATTTTAATAATTTTACAAAAGGACAATTGAATGAATTTAGAACTCTTTGGTATAAAAAGATGGAAAAATTACAGGTAAATATTCCTTTATTTACGTGGTTTGAATTTTATTGTAGACAAAATAATATCGAGTATCCCTTCAGAGAAATTAATGTTAATAATAAAATTGCAAAACTTTGGAAAACTACAAATAATGAATCTGTTGTATCTATTCATCCACCTTTAGAAATTCTAATAATAAATAATAATGATGAAACATTTATTGGAACACCATTTAGAAGAATAGATATGAATGAAAATAATCCAACTAAAGAAATAATGCAAGTAATTTGTCAAAACAATTATTCCAATCAAGTATTAAATAATATTTCTGAACAACTTAACAGAGTTGAATGTGTAGTACAATCTCCACAAAAAACAGTACCAAAAACTAATCAAGCCTCAACATCTAAAATAGAAACACCAATATTTAAACCTTGTAAACCTGGAATTAAAATTAATCTCAAAAAGGAATATTCTGTATTGGATAAAATTGAAGCTAGATTAGCACAATTAAATACATTTTAGTAATAAATAAAGATTCTGATACAGAAACTGAAATAAGAGATATTGAAAATTTGTTAAATCAATTTGATCAAAATAGAGACGAACAATTTATTCAAAAAATTAAATTTAATACATACACTCCTTTGCCCAGAACAAAAAATTATTATTCAAGAGCAACACCCCCTGATACACAATTTGAAGAAAGAAAAGATATACTGCAGGCTAGATATGATGGTGAATCTGTTTGTGAATGGAATATAGATGGTTTAGCTGAATATCAAATAATAAATTTATTACAAAAAATGTCTATGGCAGCTACTGCAGCAAGATCAAAAAATAATTCTGAATTGCAAGTATTACAAGTACTAGTAGCAGGCTTTACTGGTCAATTAAAAGGTTGGTGGGATTATTACGTAACCCACAAAAATAAAAATAAAATAGTAAACGCTAAAAAAATAGTTATTAAAGAAGAAAATAATCAAAGAATTCAAACTGAAGAAGATGATATTATTCCAACTTTACTTTTTGCTATATTAAAAGGATTTGTATGAGACCTTAGAATTTATCAAGACAGAAACTCAGAAATATTACAAAATTTAACTTGTCCTAAATTGCAAGATTTTCGTTAGTATAAAGATTTATTTTTAACCAAAGTAATGACTAGAGAAGACTGTAATAATCCTTATTGGAAAGAAAGATTTATTGCTGGTTTACCTAAATTATTTGCTGATAGAATTAGAGAAAAGTTGAGGGCAGAGTTCAACGGTATTATTCCTTATCCTGATTTAACTTATGGATAATTGATCAATTATATTAATCACGAAGGCTTATTAATTTGTTCAGATATGAAATTTAAATCTAAATTAAAGAAAGATAATATAGTAGGAAGAAAAGAATTGGGATCCTTTTGTCAACAATATGGTTATGAAACAATAAAAGCCCCATCATCAAAATATAAAGGAAAATCTAGAAAGAAAAAATTTGGCTATAAGAAAAAATATTATAAAAGGTATAATCAAAAGGAAAATAAATTAATGAAGCGCAACCAGTTGTTAAAAATATTTTTAAAAAGAGAAGAAAAAATTTTAGAAAAGGTAAAAAAGATATAGTCATCTGCTATACTTGTGGAAAACAGGGACATTATTCAAAAAATTGTAAAGCAAAACAAAAAATAAACAATTTGGATATTTCAGATGACCTAAAAAATAAAATTATGAAAATTTTAATAAATGAGTCAACGGATTCAGAGTCAGAAATCTCAGACTATTCAGAAAATGATTTAAATATTATTAGTAATAGTGACAGTGAAACTGAGTCAGATAGTTGTGAATGCATAGGAACTTGTAATTGTGAAAAAATAAATATGCTAACAAATGAACAAGAATTTCTATTTGATTTAATTGAAAAAATTGATAATCCTGAAGATAAAAGAATTTATTTACAAAAATTAAAAGATATAATTGGAAACAGAGAACCCAATAATTATACTTCATATAATGTTAAAGAAATATATGACAGATTTAATACACCAAGAGAAGTATCTATTAAAGAATTACAAGAAGAAATAAAAACTTTACATAAAGAAATTACACAATTAAAAAACATGGAAAATAGAATAACTATTCTTGAAGAAGAAACTTTTAAAATTCAATTAAATAACACCGTGCACAAAAATAATTCACATACTCCTAATAATAATAAGAATAAAGGAATTAGTATCAAAGAACAAAATGATGAAGAGTATGTTAATATAATTAATAAAGTTAATTATAAAAAATGGTTAGTAAAATTAGGTATTGTAATAGAAGATGAATTTCATTTTACTACTTTGGCTTTAATTGATACTGGTACGGATCAAAATTGTATTCAAGAAGGATTAATACCCACAAAATATTATCAAAAAACTTCTGAAAAATTAAGTTCTGCAAATGGATCAAAATTAATCATACATTACAAATTACCCAAAGTAAAAATTTGCAATAAGGGATATTGTTATAAAACTTATTTGATATTAGTAAAAAATTTGAATTCCGGAGTAATATTGGGAACACCTTTTATTACAATGTTATACCCGTTTACTGTTTGTGATAATGGTATTCAAACTCAAATTTTAGGAAAAACAATTTTATTTGAATTTGTATTCCCTATTATTCTAAAAGGAATAGGTAGTATAGAAAATAATATTAATTTAATAGAAAATAAGCATAAACAAATAAAATTTTTAATTGATGAAATAACTGAAAAAAGAATAGAAGAACAATTAAAGAATAATGATGTTAAACTAAAAATAAAAGAGATTGAAGAAATGTTTACAAAAAATGTTTGTGCTACCATTCCTAATGCTTTTTGGAATAGAAAACAACATATAGTTAATTTACCTTATATTAAAGATTTTAATGAAAAGGATATTCCCACAAAGGCAAAATCTATTCATATGTCTGAAGAATTAGAAAAAACTTGTAGAAAAGAAATTCAAGACTTAAAAGAAAAGGGATTAATTAGAGACTCAAAATCACCATGGTCGTGTTTGGCTTTTTATGTTATGAATTCTGCAGAAATTGAGAGAGGAACTCCCAGGTTGGTTATAAATTATAAACCTTTAAATAAAGTGTTACAATGGATTAGATATCCAATACCCAATAAACGAGACTTGTTAAAAAAATTATATAATGCGAAAATTTATTCAAAGTTTGATATGAAATCTGGGTTTTGGCAAATAGGTATTAATGAACAAGATAGATATAAGACTGGTTTTAATGTACCTTTCGGTCATTTTGAATGGAATGTTATGCCCTTTGGATTGAAAAATGCTCCTTCTGAATTTCAGAATGTTATGAATTATATTCTTAAGCCAATAAGTAATTATTCAATTGTCTATATTGATGATGTTTTGGTATATTCAGAATCTATTAAACAACATATTAGTCATTTAAAAAAGTTTTATAATGTTATTCATACTAATGGTTTAGTAGTTTCGGCAACAAAAATGAAATTATTTCAGACAAAGGTGAGATTTTTGGGATATGACATAGACAAAGGTACAATTAAGCCTATAAATAGAAGTCTGGAATTTACTTCAAAATTTCCGGATGAAATAAAAGAGAAAAAACAATTACAGAGATTTTTAGGATGTTTAAATTATGTACATGATTTTTTCAAAGATTTAGGAAAACTTTGTACACCATTATATGATAGGTTAAAAAAGAATCCTAAACCTTGGACAGAAGAACATACAAGAATAGTTAGATTAATTAAAGAAAAAATTAAGAGTTTACCTTGTTTAAACATTCCACATCCTGATGCATTTTTAATTGTAGAAACAGATGCAAGTGAAATTGGATTTGGGGGAATTTTAAAGCAAAAAGAACCCAATAAAGACAGAGAAGATTTAGTTAGATTTTATTCTGGAAATTGGAATCCTGCTCAAAAAAAATATTCAACCATTAAAAAAGAAGTTTTAAGTATTGTTTTATGTATTATGAAGTTTGAAGACGACTTATATATGAAAAAATTTCTATTAAGAATTGATTGTTTATCTGCTAGATACGTGTTAGAAAAAGATGTTAAAAATTTGGTTTCTAAACAAATATTTGCACGATGGCAAGCTCTATTAAGTAATTTTGACTTTGAGATTGAGTATATCAAAGGCGAGGCTAATAGTTTACCTGATTTTTTATCCCATGAATTTTTACAGGGATCATGAAGAAAGTTTTGACAAAAGCCTCTTTGGAAAATAATCAAAATAATCAAAATCCAATTCTTTCTCCAAATCGATTTTCTCCTCTTGTGCCAACTCGACCCAGAACTCCTTATTCAAATTTTCATCCACAAAGTCCTTTACCTTCTTTTTCTTCTGTTTTGGCAAAACCTTCAGCTCCTTCTACTTCCTCAAACATAAAGAAAACTGTTAGTCAGTATATTCCAAATCTCTTAGACAATTTATTAAAGTTTTAGAACCTGAAGAAATATTTTTACTTGAAATCTTTGATTTCTCTAAACTTATTCCTGAAATATTTCCTCAAAATTTTCATTACATTGAGTCAGACCCGTCTAAAAATAGAGAGTATTATGAGTCAATCCTTGTGTTATCTGGTTCTGTTGAAATCGAACATATTCAAGACAATATAAAAGTTAATTACAGTAAAGTCAAAATTGTCAAAGTTATTTCTTTAAATGATTGGAATAAAAAAGCTTTTACTTCCCAAATTTTAACCACCAACCCTTATAAGACTTATAATTATTATGAATATCAAGAAGCTTGGTATAAAGCCTTTTTATTAAGATTTTTTAATCATTCTTGGTTTTTCTATTTTCATAAAGACTTCAATGGTGTTTTTCCAAATTGGTTTGTAAGATGGGCTAAATATTATGGTCCGATCCCTGAGATTTTCCTTACCTTGATCACTAAAAGTTATAATAAATTTTTGGAATTTTATAATAATGCTGAGCCAGACAAATTGATAAGATTTGCCTGTATCTTCTCCGTTCCATGGATCCTTTCCTGGACATATCATTATGAAAAGGAAACCCCATTACCACTTTTATATCGAGAATTCAGAATAAAATTTTGGGATAATTATGACCCCAGTGTGATGACCCCAGAAATTGTCGAAAACTTTTGTTTGAAGAAACTCAACCCAGAAAAACCTCCTGTTGAAAAAAGCAAATTACAGCGTGACAAGGAAAACTTGATCAAACTTATTTCAGAAGCAAAGACTGAAGAAGAAGTTGCAGATATCTTGGCAAAAGCTAGTTCAACATCAAGTGACTCTGAATTAGAATCAAGTTTGTCAACTACAAAGAAAAAAGTAATTTCCAAATTATTTCAAGATAGTCAAGACCCATTTGGTGATATTGATCTGTAAAATGTAAAATTGTTCTAAATGTGATAATTAAATTGTAATCAAAATGTAAAATAAAATAAGCCCGCTAAGCTGAAAACCCTTTGTGGCAGCTTAGGCAAAACTTAGGGCTCTAGTCTACCTGTTGGACTAATTCTGCAATAGTCCAGGCAACAATAAAGGTAGTAAGTAAAAAAAAAAAGAGTAAAAAAGCCTGTTGAGATCTTTTATCTCAAGCAAAATTTAAGGCAATTCCCAAATGCATTGTTCAGAATTAAAATGTTTTGGAAAATTTTAAAATTCGTAAGCAATGACGTCAGACAAGCATCTTTTAAGAACAGTAATTTTGGATAAACTCACGTGTTTCTTCAGGTTAAAAGTCTCTTGCCATTAAAACATTTTGGCATCATTCTTCAAAGCATCTTGACAGACAAACTCTTTTGGCTTCATCCTTTGAATAATTCATTTTGACAGACGAAACAACTTTCTTCCTTGGACAACTCATCAGCATTTGAACTAACTCAGCAGCAGCTTGGACAACTCATCAGTATTATTGGATAAACTCAGCAGTAGTTTGGACAACTCAACATCTTGAAACAGTAGTCACAGCAGGAGATATTTTCTCTCTCTTTCTCTTCTTTTGGTTATTTAAGAAGGTATTTGGGGAGCCAGAGAGCGGCGTGAAGCTACACACAACAATTATCAACATTTCAGAAAATAAAAAACCTTCGATCATCTCTACCGCCCTTTGTAAAAGAACCTTAGACTTATAGTTATAATTCAACCCTTGTATATGTATTTCAAACCAACCAGTGTCTACCTTACCTCTTGTTCAAACTTCTTGTTCCAAATCTCAGGAATCAGACTTATGTATTCA
Organism: Euphorbia tirucalli; assembly: GCA_039660915.1. Classification (NCBI taxonomy): domain Eukaryota; kingdom Viridiplantae; phylum Streptophyta; class Magnoliopsida; order Malpighiales; family Euphorbiaceae; genus Euphorbia; species Euphorbia tirucalli. The sequence goes on along the minus strand of CM077639.1, from coordinate 51,976,152 downwards.
AACTTCAAATCCTTGTAAAACTTTGGTTAATAAAGGTAATTCAAACTTTTGATCAATTATGCGTCGCCATATCGACAAGATTATTTTAAATTTTGAACTTTTAGATTTATCTAGTCTTGAAGAATTATTATATTTCAAAAATGAATTACTAGATTTTGAAGAAAAAATATATGCAGAACATACTGATTTTCATATTGAAGGTTGGTGCAATTGTTTAGATTTTCAAAGAAAACGTCATTTTATCATGGTTTTGTTACAGTTTATTAATATTTATTTAAGTTAAGCATGTTTCTTGTTGAACTACAAAATAATCAAATATCTGATAATTTTATTAATGCTATTAATCAACTTGATTTGGTCAACATGCAAGAATTGAGTTTACTTTTGGGAAAATTAACATTGTTAATTCAGTTTTATGAAACCAAATTAAAAATTAGAAATAGAAATTTTGATGAAAATGAACTTTTAAGAATAACACAAAAATTGAGAATCATTAAAACTTTGACTAAATGTATTATTGGAATTTTTAAATCTTACATTGTACCATTTGATGCAATTTTAGATTGTTAATAAGTCTATAACATGATCTCCTCTAATTTTAAAAGGTCCTGCTGTTTTTGGTATCAGAGCCCGGTGGGGGTATTAAATAAAGGGCTGTCATCATCAAAAAGGGGGAGATGGTTGAATCGTGTTTGGATGATGACAACAAAAGTTGACACATATGTAAAATCATTTTACTTGAATACTATTACAAATTGTTTTGTAATTAATTAAGTAAAATATGACTAGAATTTGAAGCTTATTATAAAGAGCATTTATCAAGCTTAACATTAGGAGATCAATAAGGCTATTACATGACAAATCAATCAAATACATAATCATTGCCTTACAAGCTAAAGAAAGCTTGATTGAAGAAAATGATCAAGAGTTCCAGCAGCCACTTTATCATCAGTAAGTAAAGGAAATGCTTCAAGAGCTAAAGTACAATTGTCTTCATTCCTTTAGAGGTAGCAAGCTATAGCTTGTGATCACAAAGCAACAGCTGTTTCTTGCTTACAAGCTTCAACCAATGGCCACATTATCTTCAAGACTTGGAAGCAATGGCCATATTCTGATCAAGTGCTATAATGCAATGGCCATAATTATCTTCAGAAGCTATAACAGCTAGTGTACCTTTAAGAGCTACATGCAACGTTCATAACTCCTTCAGGAACTGTAATTTAACGGCTATGTTGTCTTCAGGAGCTGTGTCCAACGGCCATATCATCTAATGAGAAGAATTGCCATCACCAATAAATACAAAGCAGATTGAAATTGTTAAGGCATGGAAGGCTAAGAATAAAAGTCACACATTAAGAGCAATTGATTAAGTCTTCCACCAAAATCCTTCAAGCATTCAAAGAGAGAAAAGAGTTTAATTATTATTCATTCAATATTCTTCAATTTGGGTTTTGTATTTCACACAAAGGATTTGTGTGAGGGGGTTACTTTGTTGATAGTGTGATCAACAAAGTTTGTATAAGTTTGATATTTAAGCTTTCAAAAATACCGGGATAAGTTTGGTATTTGAGCTTTAAAAAATACCGAGATAAGTTTGGTATTTGAGCTTTGAAAAATACCGGGATAAGTTTGGTGTTGAGCTTTGAAAAACACCGGAAGAGTTTATTACTTGAGCACGGAAAAGTAACGGTAGAGGTTTGATACTTAGCCTGTAAAAGTATTGAGTTTGTTACTAGAACTCGTAAAAAGTAACATAGGCTTGTTTTCTACCCGTAAAGGAAACTTTAGTGAAAAATCTCAAGCGGTTGGCTTGGGGACTGGATGTAGACCGGTTGGGTCGAACCAGGATAAATTCCGGTGTCATCATTTCTCTAGCCTTACTCTCTTTATATTCACTGCTATTTAAATTCTTACAATTTGAATTAATAGCATTTTTATTTGAAGACATTTTTATTTTACGTCAAACAAATTTGTGTTCACAAGTTTTACTAGTTTATTAATTCCACATTTTTGTAAAACTTGTGTTTAGCAAAAGAAAATTGATTTTCTCCAAAAAGAATTATGAAAATCATTTACAAAATTTTTTATCCGGTGTACAGTACTATTCACCCCCTCTAGTACTGTAGCTAGCCTATTTGGGACCGTCAAAGTGCACAGCTTCAACTTGACTGGCTATATGTCTAATCTCTCTAGTCACCTTTTCTAAGGCTTCCTCCTTGTAGTGTGTTCTCCACAATCTTGTTTTACATCTCAAGAACTACAGCTACATCTGCTTTAGCTCTACTGGAACTTGTTGGAAAGGGTCTGAATTCATGAAGGCTTGAGCAATCTTCAAAACTTTAGCAGTGATCTTTAGAGATGATTCCAGGGTAAAGGCAGTAGTTCTCAGATTTTCACGAATGGAAGTAGTATTGGCTTATGAAAAGTCAGATGGAATCTTAGGTAAGGGTTCAGATTGCATGTGATGTTTATGGATATTGGGTAGTGGAATGGTTGGTGATGGAAGTTCTATCCTCAAAGGTTGCGGCTGGTAAGGAGAATGATTTGGAGTCATTTTTGCAAGGTTAGGATAAAAGCAATAGAATGGAGTGTGTTTAACTGTCCTAGTGTGAGCAGGTAAGGGTTCAGATGGCATATGATATGTATGGATATTGGGTAGTGGAGTGGTTGGTGATGGAAGTTCTATCCTCAAAGGCTTTGGCTGGTAAGGAGAATGATTTAGAGTCATTTTTGCATGGTTGGGAAAAAAGCAATAGAATGGAGTGTGTTCAACTGTCCTGGTATTGAAAGCTGGTGAGTCGATAATTTCTTCAAAGATTTTATCTATAAAGTGGTTTCCTCCTTAGCTTTTAAAGGACTAAGAAGTATTTGACTGAGATGAAGATGAAGTAGTGCTAGAAGAGGCCATATTGTTTAATGGCATAGGAGGAAGGCTGGCTTCAACTTCTTCAGTAAATATAAAGCAAGGTTGAGGAATGTTGCACAGCTCATCCAGAGTACAAAAGACGTCATTGTCAACAGCTGGATATCTTTTTCATATTCATTTTTCCTATCAATCTCAATAAAAGCCTCTTGAGCGATCCTCTCAATACTCCTAAACTCTTCAGGAGTCTCTTCCTCTTGAAAAACTTCATTAAACATGTCATTTAAATTTTGGCTTGTGCCAGAGAACTTTTCCTTTCCACTGTTCTCTTCTTCTTCTATTCTGAATTCAAATGCAGGATGGGTGCCTTCTTATTCTTCAATTGGAATACTTTGATTTTCATTCTCTTCAAAAACAGAATCATAGATTGCATCCCTTGGTGGCTCAGGTACATAATCTTCTTCTGCTTAAGCTTCCTCAATATTAGGAATTTCCTCTATCTCAATTTCCTGATCTTGTTCATCTGAATTCTCTTCATTCTTTTTAGATTCATTTTCTAACTGCTCACAACTGATTGGCTTTGTGGGTAACTGAATCTTGTGTTTATTCAATTTAATATTTAGTTCAATACTGGCTTGGTTAAGGATGGACTTGTTTCTGATAGTGGTGGGGAAATGCTCTTTGGTACAGATACCATAGTGGTGAAAGAACTTGGTAAGAAGCATTCCATAGGGAAGGGCTAATGTGCATCTAATATTGGTTAGGTAAATAACCATTATCCAGGGAAGATTAATTTTCTTGCAATTAATCAAGCACCATACAAAGCATATATCAGAGCCATCCATTATGGCTAAGCTGGAGGTTTGAGGTAGAAAGAATGTGGAATTTAGAATATGTAGAGTTTTAAAAACACCATCCAGATATCCTGAATCAAGACCTAACTTTGGGACCTTATAGTTTCTTGGAATATTGAATAATTACCTTACAAAGTCTTCAAAGTTATACTCTCCAAAAAGAGACAATTCAGCATACCTATTGATCTTTGCACTAGTCCTAGGGTTATTGAAAATTTCTGCAAAGAGTTTCTCATTAACTGCACACACCTTTCCTCTTATGGTTACCTTAAAGTTCTTATCCCTATATGAGTCAATGTACCATAAAATTCAAATACTAATGAGAAGTAAATTGGCTCATTTATTTGTATCAACTCTTCCCACCCCTAATATCTAAACCAACCAACAAAAGGGAAATCTTCCCTTCTAATGTAGGACCAGTCTATCCTCCTATAGTCTATTTTCCTTCTAGAAAAGCCATCGAGGTAAATAAGTGTACCTCTTTCTGGTATGAATATTGTGGATGGAAAGGATGGCTTGTATGTTTTTCTAGTTCTTCTTCTCGGACGGGATTTTGTCAATTTCTTTGCCCTAGTCCTTGGCACGAATTTACTTGAAGTTGTTTGATCAGAAGACTCTTCTCTTGGCTGTTTGCACGAAGTTCCACTCTCCATGGTTGGTACTAGTTTTTCTTTCAACTCTGATGCACTTACCTTTCTCACTCCATTCTTCTTTACTTTATCCATATTGTCTTTATAATTTGATTGGTTTCTTCTTTGCAAAATAAAAGGATAAAGATTTGGTGTCGGTGAGGAAGGATTTGATTTTCAGAGTTCTTTGAGAGAGCGAGGCTATGGAAGGTACAACTCTTGTCTTTTCACTTCCTTTCTTTGTGCTACAGTTTGCAAATTCTAACAATTTAAGATTTTTTAAACTTGATGAAGAAACGCTGCGTTTTGATCTCCTTGTTTGTAACTGTCACTTGGTTTTTGAGAACTAATTTTGACTTTAGTCATTAGGCGGATCACTATGGGCCTGGTTGAATTAAGGCCCATATCATGTCTTCAATTAATTTCTAAAGCCCAAAAAAATGGCTTTAATAATTCTTGGCCCAAGAGACATTAGTGTTTTAAATCACCAAAGTTTTTAATTTTTAAAATAATTGGATATATGACCCAATTAATTTAAAATCAAAATATTAATAGATAAATGATCTATTAAATTTAAATAATGAATAGAAGACTCATTATTCTTATTTTTGGAAACTAATAAGTGAATGACTTATTAATTAGATCAATAGTCCATAATTAACCAAAGGATGTGAAATATGAATTAATTTGCAAGAAAATTCACATTTATGCATATTTTAAAATCTTACCTAAATACTTTTAAAATTGTATTAGGTATAGATACATAAATATGTGACTCATGTATCTTCAATAGGATTGCACATTCCTATTTCTCTCCTTAAATGATTGAACTTTTCTTCATTAAGAGGCTTTGTAAAAATATTTGCTATTTGTCTTTCAGTAGGAACAAACTCCAAATAGATATATCCTTTATGAACATGATCTCTGATAAAGTGGTGTTTGATATCTATATGCTTTGTCTTTGAATGGTGAATTGGATTCTTTGTTAGGTTAATTGCTCCGGTATTATCACATCTTATAGGAATGTGATCATACTTTAACACATGATCTTCTAGATGTTGTTTTAAAATTTAGAAAATCCCGTTTTATTAACTTAAAGACCTCGAAATCCAAATTTCGAGATCAGTGATGGAGTAGCCATTTGGATCAGCTCATACGGGAAATTTTGGTATAGCTCCCTACCAAGTGTTGACTGCCATACCTGACCCACAGATTCAGGGTTCGGGCAACTTTTATTCAACCTCAAGCTTGCTTTCATTTAATAGTTTATACCACCATATTATGATCACTTATTCTCTACCCATTTTATCTTTTAATATTAGCCGATGCTTGTTCAAATGACATAAATTAATAGCATAAAATTAAAGTGCAGAAAAGTAAGCCATACATCCAAGCCAAATAAAAAGGATAGAGGCCACTTATTACAACCCCAAAAGATAAAAACTATCATCCTCACCTAACATTCATCTAGATACATGAAAATCTATAAAAAATATTTATTAAATACATCCAAAACAATAAAAAAAAATAAAAATAAAAGCTGCAAAATAGACAGTTAGCACAATTATATCACAAACACACATAAGACTCACAGTAAGATAGAATGGGGAGTCTTAGGAAGTGGGAGCATACATCTAGGGGGTAACCGAGAAGTCCGAATGACTTACTCGATTGGACTTGGAAAACCATTTCAGAAATGCCCTGTACGTTTTTTTAGCTCAAAAACAATTTTGGAAAACAGTTTGGCTCAATTTACATGCAAATTTCTCCATTTTTAGTGAGTCGGTTATCTCGAAACTCGGGGTTCCGTTCGTGTGGGTTCCTAATTCCAACATCCATCTAAGGTCCAAAGCAGTAAACATATAAAAAATAGTTGGAATCCAAAGACAGCATCACACGAAGACCTCCGTGGGAGTTGTCTTGAGATTCTGTCTCCTTTTCGCAACTATAGCCATGCGGATCTAGTTAGAGCTGTGCGGCAATAGCCAATACAGTCGTACTGCTGTAGTGCCCAGAACCCGAATTAGTTTTCTTTGCTTTTGTAAATCTCTTTTTGAACTATTTCGATGATTTCTAAGGATTTTGGGGAATCTGGGGGTCCGCTAAAGCTGAACCATGGATCCAATATTGATTGAACAACCCCGAATTCCAAAAACTGAAATAACCAAAATCGAAATCTCACATCAACGTTATCAAAAATCTGAAAACCATAATTTTGAATATAACAGATGTGATTCGATCGAATTAATTCATAACAGAATAATCAAAATGGGAAACTGACTGTATTCGGCCGTTTTATGGCATTTTGGGTTTCTACCCAAAAGAACATAGCCGTGCGGTTCTGTTCTAAGGGATTACAGCCGCTCGGCTTTAGTTAGAGTCATATGGCTATAATCAAATAGATAGTTTCCTAGTTTTTGTAAAACTAAAAAAAAACACATATCACAAAGCAATCAATTGTGAGTTTAAGGCCTCTGAGTTTACCTTTATTGTGTTCCAGTGTATTTGACCACCAAAAGTGGATTTGAACATCGAAATATGCCTACAATCCAGCAAACATCCCAAAACTTCAAACATGAACCTCGAACTGAACCGAACAAAACCAAAATCAATCTGAATGAATGTGACACATCCAGAAACTCTCACCCTTACATGTTTCCCGAGTGTTTTCTCTCTGTTTCTCTTTTTTCCCTTTGGTTTTCACACTTTTTCTCCCTTTCTCTCTCTTTCTCTCTTGATTTCTCTTTAAAGCTGATTTTTTTCCTCTCATAGAATGATTTTCTCCCTCGAATCCTTTCTGTTTTCATTTTTCACTGTTTCTGGTCTCCTAACCTAGCATATCACCGCTCAAATTCCTTTTATTTAGGAATTAAACACGCTGGTCAAAAAATAATTAGGAAATAACCCGATCAACCGTTAGAGCTATATGGATGTAATGTTATAATCGTGCGGCTCTAACGTTATAGCCGCACAGCTGTAGTTGTGAAACTATAGCAGTGAGACTCTAACCCAAGCTAACAAGGCTTTTCCTAAACCCTACACTCATATCTAAGCTTTCTAATCACTCAAAGGACCTTTTCAGGGTTTCGGATCGAGGACTATTCTATTTTCAAAGTGTTTAAGGACATTCCAGGCATCATTCCGATCATTTTCAAATCTGACTCACGTTCATTCATCTAATAGGTAACATAGGATTTTCATTATAGAGGTGAGAAAAACCCGTGCTCACAGGATGCCCCTCGCGGGATCAATGTCGACTCATGGTCGGGTTATTGTGCCCGATTCGAGTTTGGTCTCATGATAAGGAGCATGGTGAGAAAAGGAAAAGGAAACATACACGGCATCTTTCTCATGTTGGTTCCCTGTGGTGCTTGTGTCATGGAAAGAATTGTGTTGACTTTAGGGACTTGTTTTGATGTCTATGCGAAACAGCGATCTAGCCTGATTTGAGTTGGTTCTCTATGGTGCTTCTGTCACGGATGGAATTGTGTTGACTTCAAGGACTTGTTTCGATGTCTATATGAAATAGCGGTCTAGCCTGATTTGAGGTGGTTCTCCATGGTGCTTGTGTCACGGATGGAATTGTGTTGACTTCAGGGACTTGTTTCGATGTCTGTACAAAACAACGATCTAGCTCGATTTGAGTTGGTTCAGGGACTTGTTTGTATGTCTGTGCAAAACAGTGGTCTAGCCTGATTTGACATGGTTCAGGGATATGCTTTGCTTCCTGTGCGAAACAGCGGTCTAGCCCGATTTGAGTTGGTTCGGTTGCTGTACGAAGTAGTGGTCTAGCCCAATTTGAGTGGATTCAGGGACTTGTTTCAATGTCTATGTGAAACAATGGTCTAGCCTAATTTGAATGGATTCAGGGACTTGTTTCGATGTCTGTGCAAAACAGCAGTCTAGCCGATTTGAGTTAGTTCCCTGTGGTGCTTGTGTCATGAAAGAAAAGGTATTTTTGGTAATTTGGTTAAAGAGTGTTTCTGAATTTGTGTCGAGTGTGTATTTATTTCTTGATCAATAATTTTAGAAACAAAAATTTTTGCCCCTTCGATCAAGAATAAATGCAGACCGTTTGTTTTGCCCCTGGATACCTGCAAAAAGCAAGAAATACCCTTCTCGGGATTATATTGGCATAAATGGGAATTCTAAAAATTGAGAAATTCTTCATACCTGAGATTTAGAGGATGCCCCAGTGTTAAGCTATTTCCGCTTTCATAGCACTCACGATTCGGGACAACCCAATGTTGATGGTAAGTACCTATACTTGAGTTATTATTGATGCATGTATACATGTGTGTGTGTGTGTGTGTGTATGTTTTGAGTGTATGCATGTATGTGACATGATGTTTCTGCTGTTGGTCTTGGTGTAGCCTGCATTTGGTGTTTAGCATCGAGAGTCGGCCAAGTTATGGACAGAGTTGGCTAGTCTGCGGAGGCGGGTCTCTGACTTGGAGCGTATGAACCAGAGCCTCCAGATGAGTTTAGACACATTCGAGGGGTATGGCAAGGACGATGAGAATGTCAGGAGCCACAACCATAAGGGGGATGATGGAGCACAACCCTAGATCCTTCTTTTTTCCTTCTTTGACATTCTAGCCCGTATGTGCGCTCATTCTGATTTTTTGCTTGTATTGCCCGTGTGTGGGCCAATTTCTACACATTTATTTTGTTTTGGTACATTGGCCTTGAGCGCGAGGCGTTGACCTTGAGATACCCCAGGTCATAACGTGTTAGGATTGTCTGAACTTGCTGATGTGGGACTTTTGTTTTATTTTGTGTTCTTATTTTTACGTAGACCGCCCTTTCAGGTTTTCAGCCTATCGGACTGTCTTAATTTTTGCCTGAACCACCTTTTGGGTTTTCGACTCAGCAGACTTTATTTTTATCCTAATTTTTACATAGATTTCCTTTTTAGGTTTTTAATCTATCGGATTTTTATTTCGAAGTGAGATGTATGCAAATAGAAAATGTGCATAGCCATATATGTATAATACGAACTCAATTTCCAGCAAACTCGGGACATTTAAAGGAACAAAGCAAAGCATTCATTCATTCATTCATTAATAATGTTTTAGTACAATGCACATCAAAGATGAAATGAAGCTAAGGACAGAATCAGTAATGGTATCCATCTTGACCAAATCCACGACTTCCACTAACCGGTCTTTGCAGATTTTCCTATTGATGGTGCTCACCTCACTGTCCTAACTTTTGAATGGACCACCTTTTTGGTTTTCGATCCATCGGACTGTCCTAACTTTTGCAAGGACCACCTTTTCGGTTTTCGATCCATCGAACTTTTTTTTCACACGTAGTATCGCCTAAGCATGTCATGATTGATGGGGTTGATGAATTCGTAATCCATAATCCTTACAGCACCCTTTGAAAGCACTTTCTTGACTACATAGGGCCTTCCCAATTTGGCTTGAATTTTCCCTACACGTCTGTATTGGTCTACTTCATCTACTTAAGTACCAAATCCCTAGCCTTGAGCGGGTGTGAGCGGACGAACTTTTTATGGAACACGCGGCAAAGCGGGAACCAGCGATTTTCTTTACAAAGAGTGTGGTGATGTGGTTTGAAAACGGCTTAATCTTCTTTAAGAAAACCTTTCATTTCATTGGAAAAACCCTTTTGTAGAAAGCTTAATTGTAAGTGTGAATTTTGGAAATTAGGTTTTTAGAAAATCCCAATTTAAACTTAAATATATCGAAACTTGAATTTCGAAATTAGATACAGAGTCGCCACCCGAATCAGCTCATCCGAAAAATTCCGGTACAGCTCCCTACCAAGTGTAGAAGCAGTACCTAATTCAGAGATTCAGGGTTCGGGCAACAAATCTACTAATCCTTACTTATTTTCAATTATTATTTCATAATATAATATAACATCCACTTAGTTCTACACATTTTATCTTCTTTTATTTTAGTTAATGCTCATACACATGACATAAATATAAATCCAAAAATAAAGTGCAGAAAAGTAAAAGTGCGGGAAAAGTAAAGTAGAGGCCAAATTATACAGCCCATAAAAAGAAAAAGCTCTCATCCTCACCATTACAACCGCCTATAATACACGAAAATCTAAAAAGTACAATCACCTAGATACACGATTTAATCTATAAAATACATCCAAAAATAAAAATAAAGAAAAATAAAAGTTGCATCCAAATACAGTTATCACGTAAATAAAACACACCAAGGACTCACATATGACAGAATAGGGGTATTTTAGGAAATGGGGTCATACATTTAGGGGGGTAACCGGGTAGATCCGACCGGTCAGTCCGGTTAGACCTGGAAAATGGTTTTTTGAAACGCCCTGTTGGTTTTATGGATGAAAAACCAATTTTGAAAATCATTTGGCTCATTTACATGCATTTTCCAACTTTTAGCGGGCCGGATATCCCGAGACCCGGAGGTCCCGTTCGTGAGTGGACCTAAATTAAACATCCATCTAGGGTCCAAAAAGAATGTAAACACACCAAAATTCAGTTTTGAATAGGAAAAAGATGCAAAATTACAAGTTTGGGGCCCAAAAGGGCAAAACTGTAATTGTACCTCCTGAACTACAGCCGCGCGGTTGTAACACTTATAGCCACGCGGTGGTAAGGCTCCAAAATGTGTTCCAGCTTTCTTTTCTCATTTTTGAAAATCGTTTTACAATTTTAGCAATTTCGGGTGATATAGGATTTCTGGAAACACACTAACTTCAACCAAACGGATCCGAAACGGATCGAAACAAGCCCGGAAATCCTTAAAAACTCAAAATCGCCAAACTTGAAATCACATCCATCAATTAAAATCAGAAAACCAGGAATCTAAGCATACATGGATGTAATTGGACCGATAATAAATATGGAAAACACATTTAATTAGAAAACGGAAGCGTTATTGGTTGATTTGGGGCATCCGGAGCTTCTGCCCCTGAAGATTACAACCGTGCGGCTGTAATCTAGAGATTAGAGCCGCGCCCCTATAGGTTACAGCCACACGGATGTAGGTCACAGCCGTGCCCCTGTAGATTACAGCCGCGCGGCTGTAATCATCAGGTGGGGCGGCTGTAACCGGAATCGCTTCCAAAATCGCAAAAAACTCAAAAACACCAACAAATAGCACCAGAATGAATTAAAAAGGATTTTTAAGACCTATTAGAATATACCTTGTCTGTGTTCCAGTGTTTTGCACCACCAGGGATGGATTCGGATGCCAGGAAACGCCTTACAATCATGAACAACCCAAAAGCTTGTGCAATTTCCGAAGCCCGAATGGAACCCCAAATGAGGTTGAATGGGTGATTATGGTCTAAGAATGCCCCTAGAAAACTAATCCCTCCCAAGTTATGATGTTTTTAAAAGGATTTTTGTTAAGGTTTCTTTGATTATTTAGGATTAAAACACTCAATTTTAATCTTTTTCACTCAAAAACCCTAAGTGTGGATGTGTTTTCTCTCAATTCCCTCAATTCTTTCTATTCTGTCTCTGTTGTCTAACCCTAATCCCAGTCATAACCCTTTTATAACTCCTATTTTTTGTTAAAAATCCGGATTAAATGCTGATTTTGAACAAAAAAAGGAAATCTGATGATTACAGCAGCGCGGCTGTAGGGCACTATAGTTGAGCGGCTGTAGTGACCAGATTAGCCTATTTTGCTTATTTTTCATTATTTTCCTCAGTTCTCTTAAATACTCACTCAAACTTCTTCGGGGTTCCGTACCAAGACTTGTCACACACATTCGGGTCACCTAAGACATTTCTGACGTTATCCCGGTCGCTCCGAATCCGCTTCACGTTTATCCATGAAAAAGGTAATAATGGCTTTCATCACCGAGGTCGGGAAAAAACCCGTGCTCACAGCGGGTGTTTTTGATGACGAACTCTGCTGTTGTAAGCCGTAGCCATTCATTGCTGAAACATCTGTAGGTGATCTAATGCCCAGAGACGCTTTTAATCAATCAGTGCTAACTATTTGTATCTCAACATAACCCACTCTGATTTTAGCAACTATGCTTCCATGACAACCCTTAGCAACCTAATCTACATTTCCAATGGTAAAAAGGCTTCCATCCCATAGACCAACGAGTACGGTGTTTCTCTGGTAGGTGTTCTGATGCTAGTCCTATATCCCCACAAGGCAAATGGCAACATGTCGGCCCAATCTCTATAGGTAACTACCATTTTTTATAGAATTCTCTTGATAGACTTATTGGCTGCTTCTACAGCCCCATTGGCTTGTGGGCGATACGGAGATGATCTATAGTGTTCAACCCCTTTATTTTGGAACAACTTGTTGTTGCCCCCTGAAATTGTACTACGTTATCGGTCACGACATGATGCAGGATTCCATACCGCCCAAATATGTTCTTTGCTATGAACTTGGCCATTTTCTTAGCTGTAACATTTGAAAATGATTCCTCATCTACCCATTTTGAAAAGTAGTCCATGGCCACAACTATGAAACGGTGCCTATTCAACGCAGGCGGCCTTATCTCTCTGATGATGTCTATTCTCCAAGCTGCAAATGGCCATGGAGTTGATGATATTTGAAGTTCCAATTGGGAAAGATGGTTGAGATCTCCATACACTTGACATTCATGGTACTTCTTAACTTCTTCGATATAATCAGCTTGCAAGGTAAGCTAGAAGTAGCCTAGCCTCAACACTTTCTTGGCCAAGGCTATGCCATTCATATGCGGTCCACAGGTTCCCGCATGGATCTGTTTCATGACCTTCTTCACTTCTTCTTCTGTTAAGTACTTCAATAGTAGGCCAATGGCAGTTCTTTTGAAGGCCTGATTTTCGAATATCCTGAATTATACGGCTAGCCTTTGAAAGGAGATCTTATCTGCTTGATTGGCATCTTTAGGGTACTGACTGTTTTGAATGAATTGTAGGATGTCATGATACCACGGGCATTCTTCCATTGCTTCCATAATACTGACTGACTGATAACAAGGATTTTGTGCAGTTTCTAGGACCATGGGTTGTATCAGTTGTTTTTGGGGTCCTTCCCACATCGATGAAAGTGTAACTAGGGAATTAGCCATCTGATTCTCTTCCCTCGATACATGCATGAATTCACACTGACCAAACACCTTCGCTTTTTCCCAAACCAACTCGAGATAAGGCCGGAGTGACTCTTCTCTTATTTCCCAATCTTTGGTAACTTATGTTGGGATTCGTCATTGGAAAAATAACGTGGCGCAGCGGAAAATAGACCATTTAAAATTTCCTAAAATCCACTATCGTGTCCAATCACCATTGATTAGAATAAAAAAATTTGAATTAAGAGAGATTAACTCACCGGATTCATCTCCTCTAGAGACTGCTGCAGAATCGTTTCTTGAAACAGCGATCTCCAAAGTCTGGTGCATGACGAACTATTAAGCGGGAACTGGTGCTAGCTGAAGACGCAAAGGAATGGATGATTAATGCTGGGATTTTCGGCTGTTTGGGGCTGCTCTTGGTGGCTGAAATTTCCAGCAATTAATTAGGGTTGAATTAGGTTTTTCTTCCTTAAGTGTGCCTTTATATAAACACCTTGTCTAATTGGGTTTTAATTAGGTTAATTAAACCCAAGCCCACTAGGATTATAATTACATAAATAAACTTTAATCAAAAAGTATATGCTATGTAATTTAATTCCATTTGGCTAAATTTAATTACCCCTAAATAAAATTATATCACACTTAAGTTAATACAATACATGTATTTAATTTTCCTACTTAGGAAACTTATTTAATTAATTGTTTACTTTATGTAATTCAATTAATTGATAAATTAATTAATTACATTATGTAAACTTATTAATTAAATTAAATTCAACCCAATGTTAATTAATTACCTTAACACCGAATGTCAATTAATTAATTAACACATTCCTTCCAATGTACATTACATGTACAATTGCTATAAGTTCCAGCTCAGTTGATCTATGTGCAGATCCTATGGGTCTGTCTTTATGTTGGCAGTAGGCCCAATGCCCACAGACTGTAAGTGGTTTCTATACAGCCCCCAATTAAGACAAAGATGTAGCAGTCTTTAGAAGACACTCACCCGGTAGTAATCTCATAGTGTCCTTTGCCTAACGATATTGATATGAATAAACAAGAGGCATGGTGTTCGTCATCCTCTTCTGTTGTTTATTATGTTTCTTGATCTTGAGTTGACTGATTAATCAAACAAGTACCGACTTACTTGGGTAGGGCCATACACTTATCAGTCCCACTCATCAAGTGGCCAATGATATCATCTCGGTGTTACCTGAGTGGCAATTCCATCACTTCATCATCAATATCAACATGTTCACCGGTCCACCTAATCATACCCGTATTTAGCATCCTTTTACAGACCTGTTAGGCGTATGTCAAAGTGAACTGGATTCCATATTGATATTATAATGAAATCTGGTCTGAGTACAAAAGAGACCTACTCAAGAAAGACCTCTGACACAACAACCATGTGGCTTTCTTATGCGGATCGATCCAGTCCCATGTCAACGACATGTACCTATATTCATGACTGACTATCCAAGTACTATGGCTAGTTAAGAACTACCATACAGTCATCGAATATACAAGTCTGTGGTTCTATTCGTTCCCACGATTAGAACAGACCTGGGATAGGTTTTATGATTATCAATCAATGGATACTCTGCTCATATTATAGCACAAGATATAAATGAAATAGATTAATTATCTTTATTAATGTGACACAAATAATGTACTTATACAATGAGTCTTACTGTATAATACAAAATACAAGAATCTAATACCCTAAGAACTAGGGCACACCAACAATCTCCCACAATGCCCTAAGAACTAGGGCACACCAACAATCTCCCACTTGCACTAGTTTCAAGTAGGCATTACCCTAATTCCTATAGATTTGGTATGACCTTCGTGCTCTGTCTGCGGTAGCGCTATGGTCAATGGATCAGCGACATTATTCTTGGTGTCAACCCTCTGCAATGATATGTCACCTCTGTTCACGATCTCCCGAATGAGGCAAAACTTTCTGAGCACATGTTTGGATCTCTTGTGTGACCGGGGCTCCTTAGCTTGTACGATGGCCCCATTTTTGTCTCAAAAAACATCAACTGGGTCTAGGATAGTAGGTACTACTCCCAACTCGGTTATGAATTTCTTGATCCAAACGGCTTCCTTTGTAGCTTCGCACGCAACTATGTACTCGGCTTCCGTTGTAGAGTCAGCAATGGTGGCCTGCTTTGAGGACTTCCAACTAATGGCACCACCATTCAGGAGAAAAACATAACCAGACTGTGATTGGTTCTCATCCTCATCGATCTCAAAGCTTGCATTAGTGTAACCTGACACTACCAGCTCATCTTGACCTCCATACACTAAGAAAGCATCCTTAGTCCGATTAAGGTACTTTAGGATTGCCTTCACAGCCTTCCTGTGTTCCTCCCCGGGGTCCAACTGGTACCGGCTGGTCATACTTAGTGCAAACGCGACATCAGGCCTCGTACATAACATGGAGTACATGATGGATCCAATAGCAAATGCATAAGGGATCTTTTCCATGTTCTCTCGGTCCTTCTTTGTTTTAGGACCATCTTTCTTACTCAGCTTCAACCCATGGTGCATAGGCAAGAATCCTTTCTTTGCCTTGTCCATGCTGAATCTTTTCAGAACCTTGTCAATGTACGTGGCCTGACTTAGGCCTAGAAGCCGATTAGATCTATCTCTGTAGATCCTGATCCCTAAGATCATATCCGCTTCGCCTAAGTCCTTCATTGTGAAGCACCTACTTAACCACTGCTTAACCCCTTGCAGTGTTGGTATGTCACCTCCAATGATAAGGATGTCATCAACATACAGCACTAGGAAGGTGGAAACGTTCCCACTAACCATCTTATACACATAGGGCTCATCAGAATTCTGTGTGAAGCCATATTCTATAATGGCCTTATTGAATCTCTGATTCCATGACCTCGACGCTTGCTTCAATCCATAAATAGATCTTTGAAGCTTGCATACCCAGTTTGGATACTTTGGATCGATAAAACCCTCAGGTTATGCCATGTACACATCCTCGAGTAGCTTTCCATAAAGGAAAGCGGTCTTAACATCCATATGCCATATCTCATAATCGTACCATGCAGCTATGGCTAGTAGTATCCTAATGGATTTGAGCATAGCAACTGGTGAAAAGGTTTCATCATAGTTAATTCCTTGAACTTGCCTGAATCCTTTTGCCACCAATCGCCCCTTGAAGGTGTTGTCGGCCTTTAACTTGAAACACCACTTGCAACCTATCACCTTAGCACCCGGAGGTGGATCCACCAAGTTCCATACTTGGTTATCGTGCATAGATTGCATCTCAGCCTCCATGGCTTTGCGCCATTGATCTGAGTGTGGGCTTTCAACAGCCTCCTGATAGGTCTTGGGCTCCTCTTGGTCAACGACCATAAGGTCCCCATCATCAGTCATAAGAAAGTCGTACCTCTCTGGCTGATGACATGTCCTACCAGACCTTCTAAGGTCCTGTGCAACCTTTTTTGGTTCCTTAATTTCTTGAGCAGTCAGATCGGTTCCCGAAGCATCCTCAGCAATAGCTGCAGGAGTTTGTGAGTCTTAAACTTCTGAAAGTTTAACATTACTCCTACTGTCTCTCTTGGAGAGGAAATCCTTCTCCAAGAAGACTGCATTTCTGGCTATGAAAACTTTGTTTTCAGTCGGATCGTAGAAGTAATAACCCTTAGTTTCCTTAGGGTAACCCACAAACTGGCACTTGACAGATTTGGACTCGAGTTTGCCAATTTTCAATTTCTTAACATGTGCATCACAGCCTCAAATCTTCAAGAAGGAAACATTGGGCTTTCGGCCCTTATATAGTTCATATGGTGTTCCCTCAACTACCTTGCTTGGTGTATTATTAAGAATGTAAGCAGCTGTCTCTAAAGCATATCCCCAAAAGGAGACAGTGAGTGTAGCATGACTCATCATCCAGCGGACCATGTCAAGCAAGGTCCTATTCCTCCTTTCTGACACTCCATTCCACTGGGGTGTACCAGGAGGAGTGAGTTGGGATACAATCCCACACTCTCTCAAAAACGAGTCAAACTCTTAGCTCAAATATTCACCCACTCGGTCAGACCGAAGTGCTTTTATTTTCTTTCCAAGTTGGTTTTCTACTTCCTTCTTAAAGTCCTTGAACCTTTCGAGAGTCTCAGACTTATGCTTCATCAGATACACGTAACCGTATCTGCTAAAGTCATCCGTGAAGGTGACGAAGTATAGAAAACCAGATCTAGCACTAGTGCTTATTAGGCCACATACATCAAAATGTATTAGCTCCAATAGCTCTGAGGCCCTTTCAGCAGTCTTGCTAAAAGGCGCCTTTATCATCTTGCCTCTGAAACAAGATTCGCATGTGTCATAAGACTGGATGTGAAATGACCCTAGCACTCCACCAGAGTGAAGCCTAGCTATGCGCTTCTCATTTATATGTCCAAGTCGACAATGCCAGATGTAAGTAGGATTAATTTCATTTTGTTTAATCCTTTTAGTATTTATGTTATAGATTGAACTTTCACATTTTAGATCAAGGATATATAAGCCATTTTCAAGAAATGTTGTTCCATAAATAATATTGCCACATTGCATAGAAATTCTACCATGTCCAATATTAAATACGAAACTAGAAATATCCAACAAAGAAACGGAAATAACATTCCTGCACATAGCAGGTACAAAATAACAGTTTCTTAGTTCCAAAACAAGTCCACTAGGCATCTCCAAGAAATAATCTCCGATCTTCATGGCCTGAACCTGAGCACCATTTCCGACTTGAAGATCTACTTCTCCAAATCCTAATAATCTCCTATTTCTTAGACCCTGCACATTTGAACTAATGTGAGACCCACATCCAGTGTCCAAGACCCAAGATGTAGAAATAGCCAGATTAATCTCAACAACATAAATACCTGAAGCAGCAGTTTTGCCCTTTAGTTGCTTCCTTAGCTTTGGACATGAGCTCTTCCAGTGCCCCTTCTCATGACACTCATGGCAGACATCGTCAGGAGAAGTAACCCTTGCTTTAGGTTGGGCCACCACCTTTTTACCCTTAGCCTTGGCCTTTTGGGCCTTAGCCTTGGCCTTAGATTTGGCCTTTCCCTTAGCAATGGATGTATTGCCCTTGTTCACCAGCAATACTTCAGGAGTCTTCTTAAGAGATTGCTCAGCAAGCTTGAGCATGCCATGCAGCTCAACAACCGATTTATCCAACCCTTGCATATGGTAATTCATGATAAACTGGTTGTAAGACTTTGGAAGTGACCCAAGAATAATGTATGCTGCCAAGTCCTGTGGAACTGGCGAGCCGAGGCAGACAAGTGTATCAATATACCCCTTCAACTTTAGCACATGAGTGCTAACAGAAGTCCCAGCTGTCATCACAGTCGTGCAAAGTGCCTTAGTTGTCAGGTAAAGTTCCTGACGAGCCTGATCTTGGAACATCTTTTTAAGTTGATCCATCATCTCATAAGCCATGGTACCCAGCATGAGGCACAAGACATCTCGGTCATCCCTCACATGCCGATCGTACTGCTCCACCATCGCTGTGGTGATGCCTCGACCTGCGGGAGGGCTAGCTGGTAAAGGAGCATTCAGTACATACTCCTTGGACTCTTGTCTAAGAACTATTTGTAAGTTCCTAGCCTAGTCCAGGAAGTTAGTCCCCGAAAGCTTCTCCTTCTCCAAGAGTGACCTAAGTGAGAGTGAGTTGTTGTTTGTTGCAGCCATTTAAATTGCTTAAGTGAAATGGGATTATCTACATGGAAGAAATCATTGCTTGAGTTAGAAATAAAGGACTTTTAAGCCAATTCAAATTAATAATCCGATTTTAATTTGTTTGTTGGTGATGTTAATTGGCTGACTTGACTAAGATCCATAACTTATCAATGACTGACCGAACTAGGGCTCGCTAACCAACCATTGATTTGTTTGGTAGGACAACCTATCCAATCCTTCCATGAAGGACTCTTGGTTTGATGGGCTTATTGACACTTTACCCATCTGTGCTTAGGGCCCGCTCTGAGCTAATGCTACCCATGTTGAGTCAAACCACCATTCACATGTTAACCATACCAAGTATCTTAACCCTCGACGGCCCACCAAATACTACAATGTACCCAGCTAGGGCGTGGCGCACATTGCAGCATCAATGGGAGGAAGAGGTGTGAATGTGGGAAGCACTTTTAAATGACTCAATATTTTAATTTCTAGATTATAATTAAGTGATATGACTTAGCATGCATAAAAATGCGAGTAATAATTTGGTGATCCATACATCCATATTATATGACAAATGCAATAGCATACTTAATTTAAAATAAATGAGATCCTATGGGCCTTAATTACAACCTAATGAAAAACTAGATATCCTATCTAATTCTTCATGGGCCGGACTGCAATCCTTCTTCGGCTCCCACCATAGACTTGCTCCATCTAGGCCTTCCTCCATATTTGATGCAATTACAATAATTTTGTAAAATAAAATCTATTCTAAAATTACATCAAAATTAAAAAAATGGTACGCAGGCCATATTTCCCAAAATTAAATTACAACCGATAATAATTTAGGGCCCATAGAACTCAACATCACATTTCAAACAAAGTACCTGTCATGCACATACATACCAATATGATGCATGATCATGGCATTCCAAATTAAATATAAATGTTAAGCCGAGTTACTTAGGGTGAAATCGCCAATTTTAACAAATGTGACTAAGGCCCATAAAGGCCCAATGGATAACATCCATAAATGCAAAATTAACAATTTTGATCCCACTTGAATTTGGATTGTCACAAATTTAAAATTTAGCTCTCCCAATTTTAACCGATGTCACGGTTTATTGGGCCAATTTCACAAGGTCCATATTCAATTTAATATGTAAACAATTAAATTAAATATGCATGCCAACAAAATAAACAATTTAAATACAAATTAATTTTAAAAAAAAATTAATTTAATTTGCATTGGGCCCGGCATAAAAAAATACCCGCAAAATCCAAAACCGGACTGAAAAACCTCACGCGCGCTGCTGTCCGGAGACAGCAGTGCTACAGCGCGGCAGCAGCCCATAATGGGTTGCTGCCATGCCGCAGCAGGCAGCAACAGCTGCTATTTGGAATCCTGCGATTCCAAATTGCAGCCCAAACAAATAAATATTTTTCTTTTTTCTTTTTTCTTTTTTTTATGTTTATTAAATCATAAAAAAAATCCAGCCATAAAAATAAATAATCAATAAAAACAACAATTTTAGATGGAAACCAATTGGGGAAAAATAATCAAAAAACCCCAATCCAAAATTCTAGGGTTCAACAAAACCAATTGAACAAAAACCCTAAAATCACAAACTTGAAACCCATTCTTTCTTCAAGAACGCTTTCAAGAACCAATTCTAACTAATCTAATGGACAAAACCTAGGCTCTGATACCACTGTTCGGATTCGTTATTGGAAAAATAACGTGGCGCAGTGGAAAATATACCGTTTAAAATTTCCTAGAATCCACCTATCGTGTCCAATTACCATTGATTAGAATAAAAAAAATTTGAATCAAGAGAGATTAACTCACTGGATTCGTCTCCTCTAGAGACTACTGCAGAATCGTTTCTTGAAACTGCGATCTCCAAAGTCCGGTGCACGACGAACTATTGAGCGAGAACCGGTGCTAGCCGAAGACGCGAAGGAATGGATGATTAATGCTGGGATTTTCGGCTGTTTGGGGCTGCTCTTGGTGGCTGAAATTTCCAGCAATTAATTAGGGTTGAATTAGGTTTTTCTTCCTTAAGTGTGCTCTTATATAGACACCTTGTCTAATTGGGTTTTAATTAGGTTAATTAGACCCAAGCCCACTAGGATTATAATTACATAAATAAACTTTAATTAAAAAGTATATACTATGTAATTTAATTCCATTTGGCTAAATTTAATTACCCCTAAATAAAATTAAATCACACTTAAGTTAATACAATACATGTATTTAATTTTCCTACTTAGGAAAATTATTACTTTATGTAATTCAATTAATTGATAAATTAATTAATTACATTATGTAAACTTATTAATTAAATTAAACTTATTAATTAAATTAAATTCAACCCAATGTTAATTAATTACCTTCGCACCGAATGTCAATTAATTAATTAACACATTCCTTCCAATGTACATTACATGTACAATTTCCATAAGTTCCAGCTCAGTTGATCTATGTGCACGATCCTATGGGTCTGTCTTTATGTTGGCAGTAGGCCCAAGGCCCATAAACTGTAAGTGGGTTCTAGCAAACCATTACAACCCCCAATTAAGACAGAGATGCAGCAGTCTTTAGAAGACACTCACCCGGTAGTAATCTCATAGTGTCCTTTGCCTAACGATATCGATATGAATAAACAAGAGGCATGGTGTCCGTCATCCTCTTCTGTTGTTTATTATATTTCTTGATCTTGCGTTGACTGATTAATCAAATAAGCACCGATTTACTTGGGTATGGCAGTACACTTATCAGTCCCACTCATCAAGTGGCCAATGATATCATTTCGGTGTTACCCAAGTGGCAATTCTATCACTTTATCATCAATATCAACATGTTCACCAGTCCACCCAGTCATACCCATATTTAGCATCCTTTTACAGACCTGTTAGGCGTATGTCAAAGTGAACCGTATTCCATATTGATATTATAATGAAATCTGGTCTGAGGACAAAAGAGACCTACTCAAGAAAGACCTCTGACGCGACAACCATGTGGCTTTCTTGTGCGAATCGATCTAGTTCCATGTCAACGACATGTACCTATATTTATGACTGACTATACAAGTACTATGGCTAGTTAAGAACTACCATACAGTCATCGAATATACAAGTCTGTGGTTCTATTCGTTCCCACGATTAGAACAGACCTGGAATAGGTTTTATGATTATCAATCAATGGATACTCTACTCATATTATAGCACAAGATATAAATGAAATAGATTAATTGCCTTTATTAATGTGAGACAAATAATGTATTCATACAATGAGTCTTAATGTATAATACAAAATACAAGAATCCAATGCCCTAAAAACTAGGGCACACCAATAATTTATCGAATCACCAAAGCTAAGTCCTCGATAACTAACACTTCGTGTACCCCTAGTGTGATTAGGGCATCAATTCCAAAGAGGCAAGCTTGATATTCTACTGTGTTATTAGTTACTGGAAATTTGAGGCGTTTCACCAGAGGAATGATTTCTCCATCAGGGGTGTCGATGATTACTCCCAGACATTCCCCATGTTTATTCATAGCACCATCAAAATACATCACCCATCTGCTTGGTTCTATTTCCACCACTGCCAACTGTTCATCTGGAAATTCCAGATTCTCGACATAATCTGATTCTAGAGGCTGATTGGCTAGGAATTCAACTGCAGCTCTTCCCTTAATCGCTTTCCTGGTTACGTACTCAATATCAAATTTTGACAACAAGAGTAACCATCTTGATAGTTTTCCAGCCAATGCAAGGGTTCGGCATAAATACTTCATCGGATCAACCTTAGCCACTGCTTGGACTTTATACGATTGAAATTAGTGCCTTAACTTCTTAGTCAACCATACCATAGCAGTGCAAGTCTTTTCCACCATAGTATATCTGGTCTCGTAATCGAGTAGCTTCTTACTCAAATAGTAGATTACGTGTTCAGAACCGTCCTCTTATTCTTGTACTAACATTGCCCCTATTGAAGCGTCTTCGATAGCCAAGTACAGGATCAAAGGCTTATTCGGTATCGGAGGTTTTAGAACTGGTGGATTCATCAGATAAGCCTTGATCCTATCAAAGGCTAGTTGGCATTGATCATTCCATTCCACTGGCTGATTCTTATTCAGGAGTTTGAAGATGGGCTCGCAAACTGCTGTTAATCTCACGATTAACCGACTGACATACTGTAATGACCCCCAAAATGACCTCACTTCCTTTTCTGTCTTCGGTACGGGCATGTCTTTGATGGCCTTGATTTTGGCTGGATGGAGAAGCTTTCCTGAAGTTACCCCAAACACACACTTCTTAGGATTCAGATGGAGGTTATACTTTTTTATCCTAGTTAGGAATCTATCCAGGATAGTGGGATGCTCTTCCCAGGTCATCGATTTAACTAGCATAAAATCCACATAAACTTTGACCTCTTTATGTATCATATCATATAGAAGTACAGTGATTACTCATTGATAGGTTGCCCCGTCATTCTTCAACCCCAACGGCATAACCCTATAGCAATAAACTCCCCATTTTGTGATGAAGGCCATCTTCACTTTGTCGATGATAGCCATCAGAATCTGAGAATCTATTTATAAAAAAATACATAACTGCCCTGGCGGCGTTGTCGATTAGAACATCAATATGCGGTAGTGGGAAGTCATCCTTGGGCGACGCCTTGTTCAGATCCCTGTAATCCACACAAACTCTAACTCGACCGTCTTTCTTCATAACCAGTACGATGTTGGCTAACCACTTTGGGTACTTTACTACTTCCAAGAATTTAGCTTTTATCTGTTTGGCTACCTCTTCCTTAACCTTTTCTGCCCATTCTGGTCTGAGTCTCCTGAGCTTCTTTTTGACAGGTTTCATTATCAGATCCGTTGAAATTCTGTGTTCTGCAATCTCCCTGTCAACCCCAGGCATATCATCATAGGACCAGGCAAAGGCTTTCTCGTGCCTTTGTAGTACTTTTATGACTTCTTTCCTCTCATCAAGTGTGTGGTCTTTTAAGATGGATACCATTTTTGGATCCTCATATGTCTCTAGATTCATTTCATGCAATGATGCATCATGTATGCTAAAGACATTAAATGAATGTTTGTATGTATGGATAGTTCCATTAGGAAAAACATCACACAAGTAAGTAAAATCAGACTTCGTTGCATTAAATGCCTTATAGGCTGAATTGTTCACATCATAAAAAGAAGAGATAGATACATCAACATAATTGTCATCCTCTACATGCGGAGGGTCTTCTCCTGCTGCAACATCATTAACTTCTTAGAACAGGTCAACCAGATCACCCTCAAAGGCTTCTTTCTGATCATCAGACACCTCTTCTTTAATTGCTTTTGCCTTTCCTACCATATCAGCTTGGCCAATTCTTTCACAGCTTCATTCATTAATTCCTCTTCAGTCTTCACCACAGGTGCCTTCTTATTTCCAGAGCCCATATTCAACTTCATCAAAACAGACAGTGCCTTGGTGATTGCTTCGATGGTTGCTTCAACTTTTCCTTTTTCTAGGTCGTCTTTATCAAATGATTCTCCTTTATTTTCAAACTCAACCTTGACCTGGCCAACTGCATCTTTTTGATCTTTTAGAACGATCTGCCCTTTATCTTCAGTCCTAGAACGCAGCATATTCACAATAGGCTCAACCCCATATTTACCGAAATCAACAACATCATCAAAGATCTCAAATCTTGGGAGCTGACCTCCCTCAAATACCACAGGTTCTAGGGCTCACTTGTATACCTATTCAGTTGCATGAACAAAGGTGTCAATCAGTTCACATACTTCTTGTTTGGCTTGTTTCTTTCCTCACGATAACCGAATATGTACTGACGTAACTTCCTAACATCAATGTTGAATTCGGGACACCTTACTGCTTTGCCCCTAATCCTTTCCCAGGCTCAAACTTCTGCTTGGTGAAGTATTTGTGAATCCATTCTGGGAATTTCGGCTTACCCTTGCCTTCGTCTGAAATCGTTGCTACCTGAAATCCGGTCATTGGCTGCTCTATCGCATTTAAAGCAGCTACAACAGAAGGCTTATAAGCTTCCACGGCCATGACTTTTCCCCCAATTAGGAATTTCACCTTCTAGTGCAGAGTTGATGGCACTCCTCCTAAGGCATGGAACCACGGCCTCCCGAGAAGTAGAGAAAATGTGACAGGGATGTCAATAACTGTGAATAACACTTTATGTTGGGATTTGTCATCGAAAAAATAACGTGGCGCAACTGAAATTATACTGTTAAATTTTTCAAGAATCCACCTATCATGTCCAATTACCATTGATTGGAATAAAAAAACCAATTTGAATCAAGAGAGATTAACTCACCGGATTCATCTCTTCTAGAGACTACTGCAAAATCGTTTCATGAAACTGCGATCTCCAAAGTCTGATGCACGACCAACTATCGAGTGGGAACCGATGCTGGCCGAAGAAGCGGAAGGATTGGAGAATTAATTGCTGTAAATTGTGGCTGTTTTGGGGCTAAAATTTCCAGCAAATAAAATAGGGTTAGAGTTAGGTTTTCTTCCTTAAGTGTGCCCTTATATAAATACCTTATCTAATTGAGTTTTAATTAGGTTAATTAAACCCAAGCCCACTAGGATTGTAATTACATAAATAAACTTTAATTAAAAGGTATATACTATGTAATTTAATTCCATTTATCTAAATTTAATTACCCCTAAATAAAATTAAATCACACTTAAGTAAATACAATACATGTATTCAATTTTCCTACTTAGGAAAACTATTTAATTAATTGTTTACTTTATGTAATTCAATTAATTGATAAATTAATTAATTACATTATGTAAACTTATTAATTAAATTAAATCAACCCAATGTTAATTAATTACCTTGACACCAAATGTCAACTAATTAATTAATGTATTCCTTCTAATGTACATTACATGTACAATTTCTATAAGTTCCAGCTCAGTTGATCTATGTGCACAATCCTATGGGTCTGTCTTTATGTTGGCAGTAGGCCCAAGGCCCACAGACTGTAAGTGGGTTCTAGCAAACTGTTACAGCCCCTAATTAAGATCGAGATGTAGCAGTCTTTAGAAGACATCACCCGATAGTAATCTCATAGTATCCTTTGCCAAAAGATATCGATATAAATAAACAAGAGGGATGGTGTCCATCATCCTCTTCTATTGTTTATTATATTTCTTGATCTTGAGTTGACTGATTAATTAAATAAGTAACCGACTTATTTGGGTATGGCCATACACTTTCCAGTCCCACTCATCAAGTGGCCAATGATATCATGTTAGTTTTACCCGAGTGGCAATTCCATCACTTCATCATCAATATCAATATGTTCACCGGTCCATCTAATCACACCCGTATTTAGCATTCTTTTACAAACCTGTTAGGCGTATGTCAAAGTAAAGCAGATTCCATATTTGATACTATGATGAAATCTGGTCTGAGGACAAAAGAGACCTACTTAAGAAAGACCTATGACGCGATAACCATGTGACTTTCTTGTGCAGATTGATCTAGTCCTATGTCAACGACATGTACCTATAATCATGACTGACTATACAAGTACTATGGGTAGTTAAGAACTGCCATACAGTCATCGAATATACAAGTCTGTGGTTCTATTCGTTCCCACGATTAAAACTGACCTAGGATAGGTTTTATGATTATCAATCAATGGATACTCTACTCATATTATAGTACAAGATGTAAATGAAATAGATTAACTGCGTTTATTGATGTGACACAAATAATGTATTCATACAATGAGTCTTAATATATAATACTAAATACAAGAAACCAATGCCCTAAGAACTAGGGCACACCAACACTTTGGACTTAATCTCTTCAACACTGACTTCATCTTCAACTGCCCCAATCACAGTCCTCTTACTGTCATTATAAGCTCTAATCACTATGCTTGACCGATAAAGTGCTTCTGTGCTAATCCCCAGATATGGCAGAATTTTAGAAGGCAAATGTTCAGGGTCGAGCCGTTGTTGACCATCACACAGGGCATCACTCTATCCATGATTTCAACCTTGAAGTATAGTGCCCGATTGTGATTCATGCCTTCTGGTGGCAAATCAGAAATTCCAAAACTTATCTCTGGGGCTCGGTTGACTTTCATATCAATGCCCCTAATCATCGCACAAACTTCATCAAGAGACATTGTGGGAGCGGCTTCCATCTCCATAAGTTGTTTTACTGCCACCTCTCGGTGCTTCTTACACTCCATAAGGAGGTGCCAAATACTAGCTCGGGCCGGTGTTCTCTTCAACTGTTCAACCACAACATCCTCTTCTCTGTTTCTCGGGAGGGGAACAGTAGTATCTACCCTCACGACTGGGTTATTTCTTCTAGGATGCGGCGCTTAGGGAGCCATATTAGCGGGCTGATAAACCCTACCGCTTCAGGTAATGTGCATCACAGGACCATCTTTCTTGATCACAGTTCCCCTCTTGGTTTCAACTAGGTATACCAACTTAGGTTCTTCCACTTCGAAACCATTTTTGTCTTCATCTAAATCAATATCGGCCAAGTCAATCAGGCTTTTTTCCTTTCCCACTACGAACGTTTACCTTCCTCCTTCCTCTACCTTTTCCTCTTCCTCTACTAAGATAGCTTCCATGCTCGTATTAGCCTTGATAATTTGAGCGATTACACAATTGGTTGGCATTCCAGACTGAACCATATTGACTTGGCTCCCAAAATTAGGCAAGTGGTTCTTTTGAACACTTGGTTTCAAAGGTGGCTCGATAATTTTCTTGTCAGCAATCAACTACCGGATAGCCCTTATTAATTAAGCGCAATCATTTGTATGATGACCTGCCACCACATGATAGGCACAGAAGTTACCTTTGTCTACCTCAACTAGAGGGGAATACAGCTTCAAACTCTGCAGCAACCTAGCCTTCCTACATTTGGCGAAGATACGAGCCAAAGATTCTATCCATGGGTTGGTGATCCTCTGAGGAACACCTTCTACCTACCCTGGCTTACTACAGCCACATCCACTTCTGTCACCCGATCTAACACTTCAGTTTGGGCTGGTTTTGAACTAGACCCAACTGGTGTAGTTATGGAGCTACTAGCCTTATAACCCTGTGTGTACCCCCGATTGCCTCGATAAGTGCCCAAGCCCTATTTGTTCCTCTGATATTCCTCTTTATACCTGTCAATAGGCTTAGCATACTCGACCACGTCCGTGAAGGCATGGAACCTTTTCAGCTTCATTTTCTCCCTGTACAAAGCAAACTACCGTCAACTAGCTTCACAATGAAGGCCTCTAACTTCGGAGCTCTATCTACCAACACCTAAACATCCACCCATCTCTTATAATAAGCCGAGAAAGACTCATTAAGCTTCTGGTGGACCCTCTCTAAATCCTCCAAAGTGGTCTCCACTTGAGCATTATAAGCATATTATTATACGAATGACTAAGCCAAATCTTCCCATATGGAGGGAATATGAATGGGCATTTTTAGATACCATTTCGCAACAGCATCTCTCAAGGTAGTCGGGAATAAATTTAGCTGGTGATTCTTTCCAATCCCCAAACTAGACATTATTCTGACATAGATATCCAAATGAGCTTCTGGTGGGCCTTCTCCAGTGTCCGGGGGCAAATAAGGCATCTAAAAACCCACAGGTAATGGAACCCCTCCTTCAGCCAATAAAGTGGTCGGGTCAGCACACGTGATGGGATTGTAATGCACCATCTCCTTCAGTTTTGGCAGAAAAGCCTCCAAATCAAAGAATTTCTCTTTGAGACACTTTTCTACAACCATCTCTATTAAAGCTTCCTTGGCCCTCTCAAAAGCTTCATCCTGCTCAGAATGACGATCGATTTCTCTGTAAGGAAGAACTCCTCTACTGCTTCCTGGGACACTTCTTCCCAAGCTAGGGACCACCTAAAAAACATTTCCCTCATTCTCGATCGGAGCCTGGATCGGTTGAACAATCTGACCCACATTGGTGGTCATTACAGCTTGCATCTTTTCTCTCAAACTAGCCTTGAACTGGTCCAAGTTCAATAGGGCATCTATGAAGGCATTCATATCAAAAGCGGGCACTTCCACAGGTTTGTCCTGAGCCATATCTGGTCTGTTCACTTCTCCTAACAACAACTGACTGTCAACTGGTAAAGAAGGTAACTGTCCCCCAAATTCTTGCTCTGATTCTGAATCTGAACCAACCCTAACTTCTTCCACGGTTACTGGTTCTAACTGAACTGGTTGAACTGACTGATTAGACTCTAATTCAATGCGTACTAACCATTTCGAAGTTTGACTCCAAACTACACAATCAACATAGGATTAGTATCGTGGATGGATGTCATGATTATAGACATGACAAACTAAGTGACGTGTATGGTATGGTTGTGAAATGATCATGGTTGTATGATGTCAGATGGATGAAAATGGCAATAAGGATGACTTTCTTTTTCATTTTCTTTATTTCTGACGTCCTAAGAATACCAATGCCATGCGAAAGAAAATGTGAGATGGTCACGTGTGACCCTCACACAAACAGAGTTTCGGTGCTTTTGGGGCACCTAGTGAATATCATGGAATAGTCACGTGCATACCGATATATGGATAGAGTTTCAATGCTTTGTAGGTCAATGAAGTGATATGAAATGGTCACATGGGGGCCGTCCCACGGACGGAGTTTCAATGCTTCTAAGGCATCTAAGATGAAATGATATCACAAATAAGTCATGCGTGAATCGATACACGGACAAAGATTCAACGTTTGTGGAACACCTTGTATGATTTAATAATGTCGTGAAATGTCCCTATACATATAGTAATCCGGTACTCGTGGATTACCTCAAATGGTTTAATAATGTTATGGAACAATCCGATGTGGTTCGTGACACACAAACATGTTGGAAATGCCCTAGTCCCGAGGCATTGGTCCTTGTATTTGTATTATACATTTATTAGATTTATGTATTATACTCATTTGTGTTATTAATAAAGGCATCAATTCATTTATTATATTTATCTTGTGTAATATATTAAATGAAGTATCCAATGGACATACCTATATCCATGATGACAAGTGTCATGCACTTGGCAGTAAGACCATGGATAGGGTAAACGATATGATCATAAATTGATCCGTAGTCTGTTCCAGTGATGGGAATGAATGGAACAAGAGACTATCATTAACCTGGTTGTATGGTGGTGTCTTACCGGTCATTGGACATGGAATGTCAACCAAGTTAATGGGTACATGCATGGGGGCATGGTACTAGATAGATCCACTAAACGAGTAATCCACATGGTATAGTATCATAAGTGATTCTTGTGTAGTACTTGTATGGATCCTTTGACCTGACCATATGATGGTGTTACATGTGAGGTCGCATGCTTCGGGGTACGCCTAAAGGGCCTATAATAGGGTGCCAAGTATGGGTACTTTCGGGTATGTCACTTAGCATGGTAATGCTATGGATATGCAGAAGGGATTTGTCACTCAGTAGTCCACTAGGAAGATATCACCGGCCTCTTGATGAATGTAACTGAGTATGGCCACACCCAAACAGGTGGGAACTTGTTTGTGAGCTTTAGTGCATTCGAGATCAAGTTAATGTCCGACACAAAAGAGGGTGATCAATCCATGCCTCTGTGTTAGACACCGATATCAATGACATGGGATGTACAAGTTTAAACTACATGGTTATGATAACAGTTAGACTGCCATCTCCATCTTAATTGGGGGCTGCAGTGGCTTGCTAGAGCTCAACTGCAGTCTGCGGGCCAAAGGCCCGCTGCCAACATAAAGATGGGCCCACGGGATCATACACATAGAACGACTGAACACAGACTTAAGGAATCTCATGTATACTTGGAGTATACACTATGGAGAGAGAGAGGTGCATATATATTAATTATATTATAAAGATCAATTGGATTGATCCTAATAATAAAATTAATATATTCAATTGGCTCTTCATAATTAATTGGATTAATTATGAGATTATTTCCTAGGTGGAAATATTCATATGTATAGGTTTACATATGATTTTATTTTATGAAGATTTAATTTTAATTCGATGGATTAAATTAATGGGTCAAACTAATTTTAATTTAAATATAAATAATATATTACTTGGTGTAATATATTAAATACATGGGTATATTAAAATTGGGCTTGAAATTAATTTAAACCAGAATAATTAAAATTAGATTGGGCCTAAATTAAAAGATGGAAGCCCGCACAGAATGAAAGGAGCCAAGCTGGGCCTGAATTCCCCTAGGGGAATTCGGCCACCCTAGGTATAAAAACCTAGGGTTAAAAATTTTGGCCACCACTACAACACATAAAGAAATAGCCGAAATTTTCCAAGCCCCCTCTCACCATAGTTTTTGTTTTTCCAACGCTAGCACGGGTTGTGTTCGTCAGGCGTTCATGTATGAAAACAAGGAGGGAATCTAATTTGATTTCTGCAGTCTTCATCTATCTCTTGAAAGAGATATTCCGGGTAAGAATTTAATCTCTTTCTATTATAATTTTAAGTTTTACAATTTCCATTTCAATTGCTCCTGGGACTGGATTTGAGGAAATAGTCGCGTTCTTCCGCTTTTATCGGGTGATTTCCGGTGAAAAATCCCAACGGTATCACCATGACACCAATGATGAATAGGCATGATGACGTGTAATGATATCATGTGACCCACCACACGAACATAGACCTAAGACCACTGTGGTCCTTTCATGAGTGAAATGGTCTAGTGAAATGGCCAAGTGCAATCTGATGCACGAGTATAGTACAGGTAGTTTTGGGACACCCGATATGAAATGAAATAATCATGATGGGCATTCTTAGAACATCTTATATTAAGTGTAATGAAATGGTATGAATGTCCATGTCACATGAAAAGCAAAGGGATGCACAAAGATGCGGTTAGTATGCATGACACACGAGATGATGTCGTGTATGTTTCATGGAAATGTTGACACACAAGATGAAAATGTATATGGCACACAAATAAAATGTCATGGCTGCACGAAGATGTGATTAGCATCAATGTCATACATATGTTTATGTCTTGAAAATGGCTGCACGAAAACATAGTTAGAACGGCACACAAATGATCATGCATGCTTGATGTTTCGTGAAAAGGTCAAATAAAACCATCACAGAACAAACGTTAGCACACGCAACAATATGTTCACCCTTCCAACCTTATTCCTCTTTTCGATTGGCATGCATTCTTCATAGGTATTGGGTCTCTTTGATACCAACTGAGGATACCAAAGGCGTACTCTTAATGTCCAATTTCATATTTATGTTTTGGCAATCCTAAGGGGAAATTACTAGGTCATTACATGTGGGCCAAAGTCATACCAAGGGTCGTACAGGTTCCCATAGCAAAACATACACTCCTTAACATAGAACATGTGAGGTTCATGTGGCGCTATGAGTAGTTTACCCCTTCGAGTGCCTCTAGTCTTGGCAGAAGAGATAGGTCACCTTTCGGAATAAGGCTAATCAGTGAGTTTGAGGGGTTGAGAAGAAGAAAAGATCATGCTATGCGGTTGTGAGTAAAATATGGCATTATGAACTAATGAATGACTGTGAGGTTATATTTCAGTAATTGCCTAAGTTCCTTAAGTTTTTATAAAGAAATGTTTTAAGAAACATTTCATCCCTAGCATAGTTGCCACTATGAGCGGATGACCTTAAATTCAGAACACGGTTGTGAGCAGACGACATTTTCGACGGAACGCGGACTCCCTTTCGGAAGGGGCGCCTCGATTATGGGCAAATCCCTCCCTCACGTGGGGGTTTTTATTATGGAAAAAAACGGTTTTGGAAAAAATAGAATTAATTATCTCGATGAATATTGTAGAAGTCGCCACCTGGCTGAGCTTAACTGTGAAATTTATATTGTAGCTGAACCGGACGAATGACCGCTACACTATCCAGAGATCTAGGTCCGAACAAGTCCCTTATTTCGTGTCTAATTAAAATAAATATCGCCAATGTTCATAGATGGTATTTCAAATTCTAAAGTCAATTTTATTCCATTAAGTTAAACATACAGCGTGCATACAGATAAAGTAAAATAGTAAATGATTAAATTATTATAACCCGATCGAATAAAAGATAAAAACTCTCATCCTCACTTTTACAATCGCCTAATATACACGATTTAACTAAAAATTACAATCGCCTAGAATACACGAGTAAATTCTATCAAATACATATAAAATAAAAAATAAAGAGCTACAAAACAAAAGGGGTTAGCACGGTTTATGGCACACCACAAATAGGACTCAAACATGACAGAATTGGGAAATTAGTATTCGGGGGCATGCATTTAGGGGGATAACCGAGTCGGCTCGGCTAGCCGGCCCGATTAGACCTGGAAAACATTTTGAAACGTACCTGTATTTTGGTTTTGTGAGAAAATCATTTTGAAAACAATTTATTTTCCGCTTTAATTTAATTTTAGCATATGAGGTGGGTCGGTCTTCGGGAGAATCGGGTCTCCGTCGTGCCATTGTTCTAAATGCAAATGCACTGAAAATTAAATCTAAGGTTGTGAATGCACACAACAAAATTCATTTTGATGATTTTCTGATTTTCTGAATTTTTAGGTATTTTTAGAAATTTTTAGGGATTATTCTGGAAATTCTACCATTGGACGAGCATTATAGTCGTGCGACTGTAACTACAGTTGTGCGACTGTAAATCGATCCAATTTCAAAATTTCGCCAAAATCATTCAAAATAAAACTGAGAAGTTAACAGAAATCAAGAACACTCGTATGACTGTATTTACGGTCGTACGACTGTTCATCAATTCAAGAACAGTCGTACGGCTGTTCTTGATTTCCAGAAACAGAAAATACAGGAAATAAATAAAAATGTATAAAAACACACCAATTCACCCAGAAAGCATGAAAAATAGAGGGAATGAAGAGTGTTCACCTTTTTGGCGCTTATCCACCGTAGGATTTACCCCTGACGTTGCACCAATCCACTCAAATTTGCACTTTTTCCTCTTGAGTCAAGGTTGAAAAGTTTGGTCCGGAAAGTCCCCAAATGTTAGGGATTCTGATGATTTTTAGTCCGAAATTTAATTGAATTTAAAGTGTCAAATTATTAACCTATTGTTTTCTAATAGATTTTAATCCTAACACTTGAGAATCAAAAGAAAAAGAAGAGGAAAAGAGCTTGAAGTTTTGTATTTTCTTTTCCTTTCCTTTTTCTCTCTTTTCCACCAGAAATCAAAAATATCCAATCCCCTTGCTTCCCTTTTCTTTCCTCTCTTATTTTCTGCTCTTTCTTCATCAAAAACCGGGCATTAATTGCCCATCTTTTCTCTCTCTCTTTTCTTATGTCATGGGCATGGTGTTCTGCACCTACTCCAATTGTACAGTCGGACGACTGTAATTTTTTAATTATAGTTGCACGACTGTAAGTTACAGTCGTATGACACCAGTGATTTATTTTTTTTAAGGACGGAAAATTCCAGCGTTTACAACAGTGAAGCGGATCAGGGAGGTTTTGGTAATGCGTGTTGGAATTATTTTGACGAAAAAATGGGTTTAATGATTTTGCTTAAGAAAACCAGTTGATATGATTAAAAATCCCTTTTGTAAGAAACATCATTTGGAATGTGAGTTTTGGGAAAACTGGTTTTACATTTTCGAAAATCTCGTTTTATTAACTTAAAGAACTTAAAATCCAAATTTGGAGATCAGTGATGGAGTCGCCACCTGGATCAACTCATCCGGAAAATTCCGGTATAGCTCCCTACCAAGTGTAGGTTGCCATACCTGATATAGAGATTCAGGGTTTGGGCAACTTACCTATTCAACCTCAAGCTTGCTTTCATTTAATAATTTATACCACCATATTATATTCACTTATTCTCTACCCATTTTATCTTTTAATATTAGCTGATGCTCATTCAAATGACATAAATAAATAGCATAAAATTAAAGTGCAGAAAAGTAAGCCATACATCCAAACCAAACAAAAAGGATAGAGGCCACTTATTACAAACCAAAATGATAAAAACTCTCATCCTCACCTTACAACCGCCTAGATACATGAAAATCTATAAAAAGTACAATCGCCTAAGATACACGAGTTGATCTATTAAATACATCTAAAACAATAAAAAAAATAAAAATAAAAGCTGCAAAACAGACGGTTAGCACAATTATATCACAAACACAAATAGGACTCATAACAAGACAGAATGGAGAGTCTCAGGAAGTGAGAGCATACATCTAGGAGGTACCGAGAAGTCCGGTCGACTTACTCGATTAGACCTGGAAAACCGTTTTAGAAATGCCTTGTAGGTTTTTTGTGCTCAAAAACAATTTTGGAAAACAGTTTTGCTCAATTTACATGCAAATTTCTCCATTTTTAGTGAGTCGGTTATCCTGGAACTCGAGGTTCCATTCGTGTGGGTTCCTAATTCCAGCATCCATCTAAGGTCTAAAGCAGTAAACAAATCAAAAACAGTTTGAATCTGAAGATAGCATCACACAACGACATCCGTGGTAGTCATCCTGAGATTTTGCCTCCTTTTCTTAACTATAGCCGTGCGGCTCTAGTTAGAGCCGCGTGGCTATAGTGCCCATAACCTGAATTGGTTTTCTTTGATTTTGTGAATCTCTTTTCTAAACCGTTTCGATGATTTCTAAGGGTTTTGGGGAATTTGGGGGTCCGCTAAAGCTGAAACATAGATCCGATGTGGATCGAACAACCCCGGATTCCAAAAATCAAAATCTTCAAAACCGAAATCTCACATCAACGTTATTGAAAATTCGAAAACCATAATTTTGAATATAACGAGTGTGATTCGACCAAATTAATTCATACAGAACAATCAAAATGGAAAACTGACTGTATTCGGTCGTTTTAGGGTATTTTGGGTTTCTTCCCAGAAGAACACAGTCATGCGGCTATACTGGTACAACCGCGCTGCTCTATTCTAAGGGATTATAGCCGCTCGGCTCTAATAGAGTCCCACGGTTATAATCAAATAAACAGTTTCTGGGTTTTCACAAAACTAAAAAACACACATATCACAAAGCAATCAATTATGAGTTTAAGACCTCTTAGAGTTCACATTTGTTGTGTTATAGTGTATTTGCGGAAGTGGATTTGAACGTCGAAATGCGCCTAGAATCCAGCAAACATCCTGAAACTTTGAACATGAACCTCGAACCCATCTGATCAAACCCGAAATCAACCCGAATGAATGTGACATGCCCAGAAACTCTCACCCTTATGTGTTTCCCGAGTGTTTTCTCTCTGTTTCTCTCTTTTCCCTTTGGTTTTCACACTTTTTCTCCCTTTCTCTCTAAAACCGATTTTTTTCCTCTCCTAGAATGATTTTCTCCCTAGAATCCTTTCTGTTTTCAATTTTTCATTGTTTCTGGTCTCCTAACCTAGCATACCACAGGTCAAATTCCTCTTATTTAGGAATTAAACACGCTAGTCAAAAAATAATTAGGAAATAACCCGGTCAACCGTTAGAGCCACGTAGCTATAACCTTATAGTCGTGTGGCTCTGACATCATAGTCGTACAACTATAGTTGTGAAACTACAGCCGTAAGACTCTAACCCGAGCTTATAAGGCTTTTCCTAAATCCTACACTCACATCTAAGCTTTCTAATCACATGAAGGACCTTTTTTGGGGTTTCGGATCGAGGAATGTTCTGTTTTCAGAGTGTTTGAGAACATTCCAGGCATCATTCCACTCATTTTCAAATCTGACTCACGTTCGTCCGTCTAACTGGTAACATAGGATTTTCATCATAAAGGTCAAGAAAACCCATGCTCACAACTGCACTTAAATGTGACTCCTTAGGGTTAACTTGAAATCTTGCACACAAATAGACACTAAATTGAATATTTGGTCCATTAGCAGTCAAGTATAGCAGAGACCTAATCATACCTCGATATAACTTGGTATCTATACTTTTACCTTTTTCATCATTGTCTAATGAAATCGTAGTATTCATCGGTCTCTTCATTGGTTTGGAACTTTCCATTTGACACTTCTTAATGAGCTCTTTAATATACTTTGTTTGACAAATGAATGTTCCTTCTTTTCCTCATTTAATTTGTAAACCAAGAAAGAAGATTAATTCACCCATCATTGACATCTCAAACTCTTTGCTCATTTCTTATGAAAATTCCTTACACAACAACTCATTAGTAGAACCAAATATAATATCATCTACGTAAATTTGCACAATTAATATATGGTTCTTAATATGCTTAATAAATAGAGTTGTGTCAACTTTACCTCAAGTAAAACCTTTAATAAGCAAGAAAGCACTTAACCTTTTATACCAAGCTCTTGGAGCTTGTTTTAATCCAATAGGGCTTTGGTTAGTATGTAGACATGTTCAGGATGATGACAATCTTTAAATCAAACTAGATGCTTTACATAGACTTTTTCATTAATGTAACCATTTAGAAATGCACTTTTTACAACCATTTGATAGTGTTTGAAATCTTTATAGCATACAAAAGCACATAGCATTCTAATGGCTTCTAATCTTGCCACTGCAAAAGTCTCATCATAGTCTATCCCTTCCAGCTGGTTGTACCCTTGTGCAACTAATCTGGCTTTATTTCTGACAACATTTCCAGACTCATTTAGCTTGTTTTTAAAAATCTATCTGGTTCCAATGATTATTTTATCTTTTGGTTTTGGAACAAGTTCCCATACATTGTTCCTTTTAAATTGATCAAGCTCTTCTTATATAGCAATCATCCAACTCTCTTCATTTTCTGCTTCTTTGAAGTTTTTGGGTTCCATTTCTGAGACAAATGTAGTATCATTGAAGTATTATTTCAATTGGCCTCTATTCATTACTTTCTCTGATGGATTGTCAATAATATTGTCATTTGAGTGATATCTGTGATATTTGAATTCCTTTGGAAGATCATAATGTTGATTTTCTTGTGTTTACAACTGTTGTATATTATGATTATCTTTATCAACATTATTATCTGTTTTCTCCAGAGTATCATCTGTGTTGTTCTGGTTTTCAACCTGTGACTCAATTATATCAAGAGTATCCTCAGATTGTACTTTATCTGAGAGAGAGTCAGTTTCTTCAAAGACTACATGCATGGACTCATCTATGGTAAGAGTTCTTTTATTAAAAACTCCATATGCTTTGTTATGTGATGAATACTCTAAGGAAATACCTTCGTCTGATTTAGAATCAAACTTGCTAAGATATAATAAAACATTTACATCCAAATGAGTGAAAATAATTGATATTGGGTTTTAGATTATTCCACAACTCATATGGTGTTTTCTTTAAAACGGATCTTATTTAAGCTCTATTTAGAATATAGCATATTGCATTCATAGCTTCAACCCAAAAATATTTTGGCAAATTATTTTCATGTAGCATGGTTCTAGTCATCTCTTCAAGAGTTTTATTCTTCCTTTCAACAACACCATTTTGTTGAGGGGTTCTTGGTGCTAAGACATTGTGGGAAATACCATGTTCATTGTAAAATTTTTTAAAAAATTGATTTTCAAATTCTTTTCCATGGTCACTTCTAATGGAAATAATAGAAGTGTTTTTCAAATTTTGAAGCTTCTTACAAAGATTTGAAATTAAAAGCAATGTCCATGTATACCTAGAGTAGTCATCTATAATGACAAATGCATATCTCATGCCTCCTAAGCTAGATGGTTATATAGGACTAAGTAAATCTAAATGCAACAATTCTGGTCTAGAGGTAGACACATAATCCTTAGTTTTAAAAGCACCTCTTATGTGCTTACCTTTTTTACATGCATCACATACATGAGTTTTGTTAAAAATGATTTTTGGTAAACCTTTGACTAAATTTCTTTTAGATAGTTTTAAAAGCACCTCTTATGTCCTAATCTACAATGCCATAACCAAACTCTCTTCCTCTTGTGAAATCAAACATTGATCATGTATAAGACTACTTGAATTTAAAAGATAAATATTGCCAATTCTAGGAACAAGTAAAGTATTACCATCTTGTGAATCAACAATTTCACATTTCTTTAAGTCAAAAATTACCTTTTAGTTTTTGTCACAGAGTTGACTAACACACAAGAGATTGTATTTTAATCCATCTACTATTGATACTTCTTCGATGCATGGATTATCACCAATCTTTCCTTTACCAATGATTTTTCCTTCCTTTTTATCTCCGAATTTTACAATTCCTCCCTTAACTTGTCTTAGAGTGGTGAAATGCTTGCTATCACCTATCATATGCCTTGAACATCCACTATTAATGTACCAAATTTGTGCTCCAAGGGTGTTCTTTAGGCAGACCTGCAAGACAAATTAAGTAGCCTTAAGTACCCAAACAAAATTGTGTCCTTTGTTAGAACTTTTCAGTTCCTTTACTTTTGGAATCCATATTGTTTTTCCATAGAAACCTTTTCTAAATCTATAATCACCAATAACATGCCCAGTATGATTGTAATAGTAGCATGTAACTTTCTTTTGTTGCTTGGGTAAATACTGATGCAAGTAATGTGACTTGGTAGCATGGTTTCTATATTTGTGAGAGGGATCATGGTTATATCTTTGGTATGATTGTTTACGAGCATAACCATGTCTTGTTGATGACCTATAGTTAGATAGGTAGTTTTTGGAATGTGATAAAGGTCTAGAAGAGTTCTTGAAGTATGTCTTTTGTTTGAAATGTACAAAAGATTGTGTGGAATATGAACTCTTTCTTTTATTATGCTTAGAAGGCTATAACAAGTGCGAATTCTTCCTTCTGTCATGTACAAAGAGTTATATTCTTTGGCCATTATTTTTCACAAGGTTTTGAAACCTTTTTATGGAGGTTTGTTTTGCTGTTTACACATAGAGCTGTTATCGTTTAAAAGATGGGGGATTTTTCTTTTGTATGAAAGATGAGGAAAGGATAGATGTGGTAGATTTTTGGGGGATTTCAACAGGTATTCTTTGATTAGCTTGATAACCAATCCCTGATTTATCATTTGGATTTTTCTGGGTATCCAAGATCATATTCAGCATATTTTCTTCGTGTGTGAACTTGTTAATAGTAGTGTTCAGCTTTTCACACTTTTCTTACAAACATGATACTTTGTTCACTAATCTAAGATTATTATCTTCTAGAAACTTTATCTTGTTTCTTAACTCAATATTTTCTAACTCCTTTTCTAAACTTTTTCTTTCATGCTCCTTGATTTTAGAATTAGTCTCTTGTAAAGTATCATGAATCTTAAAGTATGCTTGAATAATGTCTTTGTGAGATAAGGAGGTTAGTATTACTTCATCTTCTTTTATTTCCTTTGATGAAGTTTCTGCAGGATCATCTGTTATAAAGCATACTTGTGCCTTATCTTCTTTTTCTTCATCATCATCAGAAGAATCTTCACTGTCACTTTAAATTGATATCATTGCCTTTTTTTCCTTCTTTTTGAATTTGCTTTTGAGTTTTGGACATTCAGCTTTAAAGTGGCCAAGCTTGTTGCATTTGAAACATATGTTGGAGGATTGTGGATCCTTTTTCACTTTTTCTATCTTGTTGCTCTTAAAAGTTCTTTTGAATGGTTTCTTATCTTTGTTCTTCTTTTTCAGGAACTTTCTGAATTTCTTCATAAGCATCCTTATCATCATCACTGTCTTCATCACTGCTTAATTTAGCATCAAATTCTTCATTTTTAGAGCTTGCAACTTGAAGCGCAATGGATCTTTTCTTTTCAGTAGGTTCACGATCACTAGTGGATTTTATCTTCATTTCATAGGTAAGTAATGACCCAATGAATTCTTCATATGAATATGATGATAAATCCTTTGATTCTTCCATTACTGTGAGCTTTAGATCCCATTTTGATGGCATTGTTCTGATGAGTTTTTTTATTAACTCTTCATGTGTATAATTTTTACCGAGATTCTTTAACTTGTTCACAATGAGAACAAATCTTATGTTGATGTCTGTTATAGACTCTTTAGGCTCTACTTTGAATAACTCATATTCTGTGATGTAAAGATTGATCTTTCCATCTTTAATTTGCTTAGTTTTTTCATGAGTCGTCTCGAGTTTGTCCCGTATCTCTTTAGCTGTCGTGCAATCTACAACATAATTGAATTCATGAATATCTAAAGCACATTGCTATAAATTAATAGCTTTAGAATATAGAGCTTCTTTATTCCAATCAGCACTGTCAAATTCACTTTCTTCTATTCCATCAACAATCTTAGTAGGAATATTTGGTCCTTCCTTGACAATTCTCCAGACCTGAACACCCATAGATTGTAAAAATATCCTCATTCTATTTTTCCAAAAACTATAATTGTCTCCATGAAATAAAAGAGTTTTGTTGATAGAATGACCTTCAGGTATAAAAGAATTTTGAATTCCAGAAGTACTAGCCATTTTGGATCACTCTAAGGATATTAGTCCTCTTGGGCAAGAGCTAGGCTCTGATACCAATTGTTGGCCTCAAAATAGGCTAGAGACACACTAGAGGGAGGTGAATAGTGTGTATCACCAAAAAAAAAATCTTTTATTCAAAATTTTTGGTAAAAAGGCTATGCCCAATAATTCGAGTTTTACAAAAAAGGCGGAATAAATTTAGATTGTAAAACTCATGAATATAATAGCTTTAGTCAGTTTAAACAATATCTCTAAATAAAACTAATGCTATTAATTTAAATACTTAGAATGTAAATAGCAATAGGTAAAGAGAGTAGGGATAGAGATATCTGAGACACAGCAATTTATACAGGTTTGGCCCAACCGACCTACTCCTGTCCCTAAGCCCACCACTAAAGATTTTCTACTAAGGATTCCTTTACGAACAGGAATCAAGCCTAATGTTACTTTTTACGAGAACAAACTCAAAACTTTTCTATGTAAAGTATCAAAACCTCTACCGATACCTTTTACAAGCTCTACTGTCAAACTTATAGGTGTTGTTTCATAACTCAACAACAACTATTCTGCTGCTTTTTGCAAGATCAAACACCAAACTTTTACAACTATTGTTTTCAAGCTTAACAATCAAATTATCACCACACTTTTCAAGCTCAAGTGTGAAACTTTACAATTGTTTTGTTGAAATCACCACAACAAAGCTCCCCCTCACATAAACCCTATTGTGTGAATTACAATTCCCTTTTGAATGAATAGATGTTTGAGAATTGATTAAGACTTTGACTCCTTCAATATCTCTTTGAAAGCTTGTGGGAAAAGACTCTCTAATGTATGCTTGTATATGTGATTTTGATATTTGTCTTGTCCACTTGTGAATGATAGATTTGCTCTCTATTTTTAGGTGAAAGAACAAATATAACTGGTACTCACAAGCATTGATAATGGAACTTTTTGTTCAAATCTATCCAAGACTCTTCAAGCCTTTAAAGTTGTTGTTTTGTATTGCTATAGCCTTCTGTGTGAGCTTATAGTGCAACGTATAGTTTTCTATAGCAATATTTTGAGTTTCCTTTAACCTTCTATTTGTGGTTGTTATACAATGGACAGCCTCCTATAAGTGACTGTTATACATTATACAGCCTCCTATAGATGATCATTATACAGTGCATAGGCTTCTGTTGGTGACCGTTATACTTTGTATAGCCTTCTGTAGGTAACCGTTATACTTTGTATAACCTACTGTAGGTGACCGTTATACAGTATATAGCATCCTATAGGTGTTGAACCTTTTGATTGTAAAAGCTTTCTTTTTGTAGCTCCAAGTTTAATATCCTTTTATAGATCATAGTAGTCTTTCCCTTTGTCTTCAAGATTTGTTGTATCTCTTCATCTTCAATAATATGATACTCTTTGTAACTTGAATAAGATTATTGTTTAATCTTAATTACTTGAGTAAATATTATTCTTTTCTCTTCTTTCTTCATTTTGACTTTAATAAAAGTCATTATAATAAAATATATTTACATAATTTGAATTAAGATCATAATCCAATTAATCTTAATTTAATTACTTGAAATTATTTTACTATATTTATCTTCCTTCTTTTTAATATTGTAATTATCAAAACTTGATTCAACTAGGGATGTAAATGGGTGAGAGAAAAAGGGATGACTAGTTGTGAGGACGAGAGAGAAAAAATTCAATGAGTTCTTTTTTCTTTTTAATTTTCGTCTAACCTTTTATTTTGTTTACCCAACTCATTGCATGAGATTACCACTTTCTCAACCACATCAGCTTTAGGGGCTAACTTTAGCAGACTTCTTATAAGTCGGAAGTGACAATATTCGTTTACGACCAACTACAAGGGGCAACATATAAATTTGGCCAATATAATATGATATTTCATAAATCATTAGTACACATCATAGTTGTGAAAACCGGACCGGCCGGTCAGACCGGATTCGACCGGAACCGGAGGTCAGACCAGTCAGTTTCCATCCGGTTTTCACTTTGGTCAACAACCGATCAAACTTCGGACGGACCAGTCGGTTGAACCGGACCGGTTTTCCTGTTCGACCAGACTTTTTTTTTAATTATTTGAATATAAAATTTAAGTTATTATTTTGAGGTGTTTTTAATTAAAATAAAATATAATTTGTATTTTTAAATTATTTTAAATTAAATTGACATTTTATTGTAACTAAAAAAATTATATTTCATAAATTGAGTTTTTTTAATTACTATATTGTGTTTGAAATGTTTAAACTTAAGGAATTATAATAAAAATATTCAAATTTTTATAAATTATAAATATAAAAATAAAAATATATTAATATTTTAATATATTTATTAAATCTGGTTCGATTCCGATTTATTCCGGTTTAATAAAAAATCCATGAATCCATCCCTTCACTGGTTCGATGGCCGGTCCGGGTCTGAAAACCATGGTACACATCACTTCATTTATTATACCTTGCCATACTTATTAACCTCTAGGGATGTAAATGGGGCGGAGATTGACAATTTCATCCCCATTCTTGGCTCAGCGAGGATCTTCTTCCCTGTCCCCGTCCTCGTTAGTAAACCGGGACAATTCCAATCCCCATTCCTGATCCTGTCGGGGAACGGATTCGTCACAGGGATCTCTTTCCCCATTAAGACAAATTTTTTTAAAAAAAAAAAAAAAAGATAAATTCAATTTTGAAACCATTACCTTTTAAAGTTCAACATAATTTTAATTGAAAATTGAAAATCTTAGTTTTAATTTCATTTTAGTATTACAAAATTCAATTATTTATATAAGATGAATACATAACTACATATATAGTAATATAAATAATTAGAGTTTGAGATTTTAATGGAGATTGTCGAGGATCACCGCTTAATTTCATTTTAGTATTTCAAAATT
Source organism: Euphorbia tirucalli (assembly GCA_039660915.1). NCBI lineage: Eukaryota > Viridiplantae > Streptophyta > Magnoliopsida > Malpighiales > Euphorbiaceae > Euphorbia > Euphorbia tirucalli. Next base: position 51,931,703 of record CM077639.1, on the reverse strand, counting down.
CAATTATTTATATAAAATAAATATATAACTATATATATAATTATATAAATAATTAGAATTGAAGATTTTAATGGAGATTTTAACAGGGCTCCCAGTGAAGACCAAACGGGAGCTCACGGAGAGAGATAATCCCATTCCTGTCTCCATTTAGCATTCGGAAATAAATTTATTCTCATCATCATCCCGCAGGAATCCTAAACAGAAAATCTCCATCCTCATTCGGATGGACCCCTGATAGAAACAGGCCCTTACATCCCCGTTGACAACCCTATTAACCTCCAAACCAAACAAAACAAAACAAAGTGTTAAAAGCATCGGGTGGCAGCCTAAACTTGTCACGTGGAGCTGCTTATAGCATTACTAAATACTAAGGATCCGAATATTGATCTTAGGACTCCCATTCTTCCATTACGTTCTATAGAAAATCTAATTTTTGTTTCAAGTTGCATCTCTTCTTCCGACTATATTTACTTATTTGGTTTTAAAATCTTAAATTAAATTTACAACTATATGACAATTGATAATATTTATCAGAAAAATTAAACTCTTAATAAGATATCAACATTAAATAAAAAAAAATTTCACTAAGAGAATAAACTAAATTTTTCGAAAAGTCTATATATCTAGAAAAATATTCACTCCGAAGATCAGCTAAAAGATTTTAATCCAATTCATAGTGAGTCCTTTATATTAATCATGGAATTCATGCGGCTTTAATCCATAATAATAAACTTTCATGCATTAAATACACCTAATAAAGCCAACTGGCATTACTAATATCTGAAAAACCCAATTGGTTTCTAACAAGCTTTATACAAAAGCTTGGATGAAAAGCAGCTACAACTATAATCCAAATATACAACAAATTTTGGTTTTATTCCTTTAAAAGAGAAAGAAAATCACGGATTAGGTTGAAGTTTAATGACTAGGAGGAATAATTGCACAGAAAATAACTAATTAGATTCTCACTTCTATGCCTTCTTTCAGCAAGTGCTCTTTTACAGATTGAATTGGCACCTGCAGTCCACAAATTTGAGAACATACAAACACATGAGCTACAATCACATGAAAGTTCCAAACTCATTTGATTGTTTCTGAGTTATAATAGGACCTTTATGATGCATTAGCAATGGCGAACTCAATTCGTAACCAAACAAATTAGCCGCTATATTGTTTGTTCATGTGCAAAGAATGGCAGCTCCAAATTCCAATGGTGATATAATCTCTATAAACAACTAGACTATTAACAGTGGTTGAAAAAATCACAAGTTGATACCTCTTTCCTGTGGAAAATACCGGCAGCTAGAGCAGCAGATGCATTTGTTTTTCTGAAAACCTCGGTGAAATGTTCAGAAGCACCTGCACCACTACTTGCGATCACAGGGATGCTCACAGCATCAGAGATCAACTTTATCAAATCTATGTCAAATCCTTTCCCCTGACCTGAATAGCCATAAATTATTATCATGAAATAACATTAGAAACAACCTAAACAAATTGTAAGGGTGTTCCAACAACAGTTTTGATGAAAATACTGCCTTAATTTATACTGGACTGATGATATTTGGGATATCAGTACGCATAACTCAAACTTAGGCAAGATAATTGGTATATCATACAAAATGTGTACTCATATCAAAGGGTAAATCAAATACTTCAAAACAATACAGCATTTAGCAAACATTTTATAACTTCAAACCAGGACACATTTTGAAGTCGGCGAAAATATCACCAGTTTCCAAAAGACAGATTACTATCATTATGTTTATGTAATCATTGATAGTACATCAATATTTTGTTAAGATGCTTTGAAGTTCAGATTCCAGACATCCAAGTTCTGCCATTGAAAATTCTAAAAGGTAAAGAATCCTCACCATCACAATCAATGCAGTTCAGTAATATTTCTCCAGCTCCCAGCTCTTCAACTGCTTTTGCAACTTCATAGGCTCCAATTGGTCGACCTTCTCGTCCACCACTAACCTAGAAATGCAAAAGTCTTCTATTATTTTATATGTCAAAAAAACCTGAATAGAAATCCAGCATCACCAGTAATTAAGGCCGTAGAATGTGAAAGTAGTTTGTTTGATTTTCCCTCTTTCCTATCAACTTATCCTATCACATCAGTATGTGAATGTTTAGTATGATGAGTAATGTCTGAAAAGCATCATAGAATGTAGAAAATGATAATTTCATGCCTATGAATATGATGGTAGAGATTTTCCATCTGCCAAACAGTCCTTGTTTCAAGAGAATTTTACAATCATTTCGCACACTTTATATTCATTTTTTTTTTTTAAGTTGTCTCTAATTTCCGAATCGGCTAGTCAGTTATGAATTGCATATCCTGGAAATTACTCAAGAAGATTTACTTCCAAGTTCCAAATTAGAGGCTATAGTTTTGATGACGGTATCTATCACATCTAACTATAAGATACAAATTTAACCAAATAAATTGTTTGCTACAAAATCACCACTTGATTCTTATTTTGCCTATATGAATAGGTTATTTCTTTTAAGTTATTGGGGAGTTTAATATCTTTAGTCATTCAAAGTTCATTTCTTTGTTTCACTATATGGCACACTCGCCTGCCTTTAAGTTAAGCTCAATTCAAATTTCGAATCAAGTACATCCCGAACCTGTATAAACTTAGCTTCATTCATTAACAGAAAATGGTTTTATCCAGGCCATGGTTGGGCTAAAAACAAAAATGTCAGCCTAAATTGGACTAGATCCTTTGTGTAGACATGCTTGCCAGTTTGGCAATAGATCTAAGCTGTGAATTATGGACCAACTTAATTGTGTCTACAACAAAGAAAGAAAAATAAGGCTTACCGTACACTGATACCAGGCATATTCTTCTCCATTCAGACCTGAGACCAATGTTGACAAATCAAATAAACACAACTAATTGCATCTGGGTGGAATTGGAAAATATTTATATGCACTCTATCATACACACAGACAGACACATTCATGCACACACTACAGCCAAATATTTGTATGCAACCACACGGAAGGCTCTATTAACTTATTTGTTCTTCATGAAAATAAAATTGAACAATTTAAAAGAAAAACGGTAAATGAACGAATACCAACTTCAGTTCACAAATATCTATATAGATGACAAAACAAGTTTAAAATCTTGTTAACAGAAGCATTACAATATCTTTAGATGAATAAAGATAAAGTATCACATTCTCTTAATTGTCTAATGAAAGGATTTGCTAAGACCTCTTTTTTAAGAAAAGAATATTGATTTCCAGAAGGATGGAAAAAACTGTCATGAAGGAATAGTCTTTACCTGGGTTTGTTACTTTTACAGCCTTAAACTCAACATCAGTTGGATTCCTGAGGTACACTCTCCGAGGATCAATACTTACAACCACTGCCTGCAATGAATATTAGTTCAGTTTGCTAGAGAAAAAACTGGATCTGTTTTCAAAAGGTTACAGCATTCTCCAATTTTCCAATATAATGTGATCCTAATGTGTGGGCATTTATAGGTAGAATGCTTTACTGATGCAACAGAAACAAAACAAGGGAAGCACCAGAAGTTTTCAAAATGACTCTCATTTCTTGATCATGAAAACGTGTGAATATGTACAATTCTAGTCTCCAGGTTATGTTGTACTTTTGAACAAAAAATAACCTAACCAAAAGGGAAATTGAACAGCAGCGATAAATATCATTGTCAGCATTATGTTCTTCTTAGATATATACACACATAAAGATCTAAGGAGATTATTTCAAGGTTGTTTGCAACACCTCCAATTGAAATGCTCAAACAATATAAGTTTTAATCGCTTTAGAGGTTATATGAGATAGGTATAATATTCTAAAGGAAGATATTGTGCCATATGGACCTACAAATGGCTTCTTTTCCCGTTAATCTTTTTCCTAGTTAACTTCTGCGATTTGAAAGAATTTGAATCTTGATTATTTTTAGAAAATAAGCAATTAAGCAGAGTCGGAATTCTCCATGCAAAAGTGAATCATATTTGGAGCAATATTTTACTACTCTACTGAACCAGAAAGAACAACTATTGATTCAGCCCTTGAATCGGGTAGTCTAATAGCTAACTCTCAGGAGTAACCTACAGGGCTTGGAGAAGTTAACAAAGAAGAAAACTCTGGGTTTAATATCTTTCACTGCATAATTATTGGTTAGTTCAAAGAAACAAAATACAAGGGCATAGCAAAAAAGAGAACTCTTGTTCTGTTATAAAATTTACATAGATTTCTCAACTTCAAATATACTGCTCGACTCACAAATTTTTATACTTCAGTATGCTGACATTAATTTATTAATTTCTTATCTAGTAATACTTTATATATTTGGGCTACCCCTTTTGCAGCTCGTACTGCCCTGTAGATTTAATTCTTTGCACATCTAAAAAAGATGACGACAAAGGAAGGAAAGAAAGAGAGAGAGAGAGAGAGAGAGAGAGAGAAACCAAACTAAAAAGCCAATTATATAGATTAAGATACTTTGCAGAAACAAAATCAGTTTATTAGGATCCAAGCAGAAACACTTATTAAGATGGAACAGTATCTTCCAAATATTTCATAGATTATGAGAATAGATGGAGAAAAGAATGCAGATCTATAGATTCGTAATAGAAAGAAAAAATTACCTGATTCCCATAAACTCTTGATATCTGTTCTATGCTGCTCTTCCCAGCTTTTACCTACAACGGCACTAGAGCGATTAGAAGAAGAATACATGCGAGACTGTATTTGCACCTTTGAAAATGGATAAATAATGCACTCAGCATACTTTGGTTCTCAAATATTCTTCAGCAGCATAAACTGCATCACTTCCTATTGATATTTTATCAGCTCCAGACCTAAAATATTCTGAAGCAACTTCCAAACTAGAATAGTACCTGAGCACAAAATAAAGTAACCATAAGTACTCACCAACCTAATCAAAAGACAAAGATTGGACATTTATAAAATAATATAAATAGGACCATTCACAGAGATCATCCATCTAAGGAAACAAACAATTTATCCAACATGTAACACCTATGTATACCTGCCATTTGCATCTGTAAAATCTCTTATTCCACCGCCAACTGTCAATGGTACAAAAACATTTTCTGAAGTACTTCTCAAAACCTTCAGAGTGTATCGAGCAGGAAGAGAGTTAGAGAAAAAACGAAGATATCCCAGTAAAAGTTAACAAGAACTTATTCTTTCTAATTTTCATTTAGCATATAGTTTTAGTTTCTAAAAAACCAACCTGCAACATTGGCAAATCGCCAAGAGGAAAGTCACGGAAACCGGTAATATTCAGAAAACTAACCTGAAATACAGTGCTAAGATGCTTAATATTATAATGTTGCTCTATGGGCACATGAGTATTGTATTCAGGCAATAATACCAAGCATACCTCATCAGCCCCATCTTTGTAGTACTGTTCAGCAAGCTCCACTGGCTTGCCAAGGTTTCTAACCTGCAAAATGTTACACCAATCAAAACCATTGTTAGATGCAAATGCAATACTCTTTCACCAAGGGAATCAGCAATGTCAAACAGAGAAAATTTAAGAAGATAAACCAGATTTGAGTTCTAATCTTGGACCTTGGCCAAGGTAAAAAGGAGCATATGTGTGTGAATGTGTAGATCAAAAGCTAAAATCCATAGAAATCTACAACAGCTCAAACATGAAATACTGTTGGCCACACCTCATTTTCTTTTGTGTGTTCTCTTACGTCATACTGGTCTCCTTTGGTTACAACAAGGTCTCCTTCATCATTTGTCCTCACATCAAGACAAGCAATTACCTAAATAGAAGCAACATTGCAAATTTTAGAATATTTTAACAATCAAATCAAACTGAATAATATGAATATAATAATTAACCATATAGGTACATGAGGTCAACTGATGTATGTGGTCAAGAAAACTTATTAAGAATCTTGTACAAGAATACTGATGAAAATAACTCATAAATTTAGGTTTTGCTACCATTACCCTTTTTGCAAGCTTTGATGCCTTCCCTTCAGCAGGCTTCTGTCTTTAAATGAAGTTTTGATCTCATTAGATGGTCAAATATAGAAGTCAAGCAAGGCATCAGCCACAAGGATTTCAATCATAGAAAGACTACCTTGGTCAAAGTTGACTTCGGACACAAAAATCTTCTCAGTACAGAAAGACCAACATCTGCAACATTCATTTCATTCATCAAAATACTAACGAATGGGCCAAAATTTATCACAGCATGTTGCAATACAATTGCACTTGTGCTTGTGTGCATGGAAAGAGAGAGTGAGAGAGGAGGGGAGAAAGCAAAATAAAGATATTATCCCTGCCAGCATTGCCTCACATTAATGATATTCTCATTAAAAAAGATGAAAATATCTGGTATAAGACTCATCAAATAAGAGCCCACTGTATGCTTCCGCAGCAGCTCCCCCAGAAAAGATGAAGTACTAATGTAATATATGTGATTATTTTTGCACACAAACAATTTAATAACATTGTTGACAAACATAGGAAACCGGAACACAAGGCTAAAACTTGCCTCCACTCTTCTCTGGATGGAACTGAACTGCATGCACATTGCCCCTTCTGATAGATGCTATGAAGTTGTCACCATAATTACAGGTGGAGGAAATCCACTCTTCATTTTCACGAGACTAAAAAGAATATAGTTAGAATTCATCATATGCAAACAAAAGATACATATATGCAATAGAAAAGGATGAAAAGATGAACACACCGGCATGGCTCGATAAGAGTGAACAAAGTAAACATGGTGATTTGCAATATCATCCAAAATGTCAGAGTCTTTTGCTATTTGCAATGCATTCCACCCAATATGGGGCACTCTTAAACCATTTGAGGAGTCAAAACGGCCCACAACACCAGGGATCAAGCCAAGACCATCCACTGAGGCACATGTAGAACTAGTAATTAGACAATTAAAGTACAGTAAGATAGAAGAGAAAGCAGGAAAGAGAATAAAATAAAATCTTCATAGCATGTCTAAAACCAAAAGATACGCTCCATGTTAATTCAGCAGCAAATAATACCAGCCAAAGTCCAGAGACTATGACCGTTAAGCAAATTAATATGACAATTATTTTATCCTGGCCTCAGATAAAATACAAGGAATATGGGAAAAAATAAGGATAGAAACAGAAGAAAATGATGGCAACCTTAAATTCAAAATGAAATTTTAGGATCTGCCAAAGAAATTGATTATTTGTGCAATAATAATAAGAAAAAAAAAAAGAAACAGAGAAAAGCTGTAACACTGCATATCCTATGTTTCAAAAACAAAACCAGTTCAAGGTCATCCACTTCTACACTTACCTGGACCATTCTCCTCACTAGACTCAAAAAGAAGCTGAAGTCCAAGACAAATGCCTAAAAATGGACGATCCTTCTCAATGTAGTCACAAAGTGCTTCACCCATCCTGAATACAGGCAAAGCATGAGAACTTAAATAACACATAACTAATATCAAAAGACCAGCAGAAATTCCAAGAATTCAAAACGTTTCGTGCTAAAACACTTAACAAATTATTATCAAAACTCAGAAATCTTTTGCTATATGTAATCAATTAAACATTGATGCCAAATGTATAACAACTACATGAAAAAAATACCCAGTCTTGTTAAGGACATTCATGGCAGGGGCAAAAGCTCCGACACCAGGGAAAATAAGGCGGCGTGCATTTGAAATGTCAGCTGGAGTGTGCACCTGTGTCAAGTACAACTCACTGTAATCTTATAATTTTCAAATTGAACGAGAGACCATTAAAAACTGAAAATGTTCAATCATGTGGTTAAGTAAACATAGAACATAGAAGAACAGCGTACGTCTTTGATTTCAAAGCCGAGATGTCGAATGGCATTTCTCACGCTGCGTACATTTCCAGCGCCATAGTCGAGTAGAGTTACCACTGCAAAAATAAGTTGAAGTAAAACAAGCAAAAAAACAGACAGACAGACAGAGAGAGAGAGAGAGAGAGAGAGAGAGTATAAGAGTTAGCATGAATTCAGAAAGAGAGATTACCGGAATCGGTAGCAGATGCACGGACTGAGAGATTTCTTGGAGGCTTAAACTTTGATGGATGGAGGCCATTTTTGTATACATTTTTCGAAAGGGAAATGAGAGGAGATGAAAAGGATGAGAGTTTGGAAGAAGAACAAGGTGGAGAAGAAGTAAATGGCGCCTCCATTGCTGCTCTGTAAATTCGTTCTGGGTGAACGTAGAACATACTAGGGCTGTTCAAGTATTGATTGGGTGGGTTATTATTGGGGTTTCAACCCGACCCATTTGCATATGTTTGTTTCGAATGGGAGTGGGAGGGAGGGAAATGGGTGGATGGAAGATGCCTGAGAAATTATTTCCGCCCAAATTGGGCGGATTGTAGGAGACGAAAGAAGTTTTCATCTAATTTACCCTTTTACCCTTGAAATTGGCTGTCAAATAAACTACCTGACTGAAATATTTTTTAAATTTAAATTGAAAAGATGTTCCAATTTGTAACATATCGGTTGAATTCATAACATAAAATATGAATGCCATACAATATAAAAATTTATTTTAAAAATTTATCTTTAAAACATATTATTAAATTTTAATAAAACTCGATTTCTTATGAATTTAATTTATTAATGTTTTACTATCATAAAACTGCTAATTGAAGTTAGTAATTAACTTTTATAAATAAAAACATTCAAATGACTTAAACATAAGGTTATATTAGTAACTAGTTTCTTGCCAGCTAAGCGTTGCGCGATTTGTGTTTTTCTTTTCTTTTGGTTCAATTATTTATTTTCCTAAAACGAATAAAAACCTATTTAACCATGTGCTATCATCAGTTTGTACCTTTGACTCCTGTGCTATTGAACTTTCCCTTTTACCCCCTGTGATATGCAAAAACGTTCCAAAATTGACACCTAAAAAGCATATTCCGTCATATTCTGTTGATAAAATTGCTGACGGAATATACTTTTTAAGTGTCAATTTGGAACCTTTTTGCATACCACAGGGGACAAAAGAGAAATTTCAATAGCACAAAGGTTAAAGGGGTAAACTGATGATAATACAGGAGTTAAAAAAATCTTTAATCCTTTATCAAAATGGTAGAAATTGTATTGTTAATGTACATGCTTTTTTTTCATTAAAGGACATAGAGTCTTCGTAAAAATCAGTGAATGGCAGATTAAATAATAGATTCTTCTTAATGATATAAAAAAATATTAATTCTTTCTTATTAATGAATTTTTAAATAATTATCTTTCAACCATATTAAGACTTGAATTTGGATAGAAATATATATTAAGTATTGCAATATATAGTATTTATATGATGCAATAAAAAAAAAAAAAATTGTTGATAAAGAAAACACAATTCACGTTAGATACTATTATGAATAAAAAAAAGATGACAACAACGTAATGATGAAATATATAACAATGGAACAGTTGAAAAGAAAGGTTCATCTTCTTAAAATACGGTTAATAATAATGCTATATTAACTATTAGGAATACGGAGTATATATGTGTTCCAATGTCTAGGGTTGTACACGGTCGGTTAACCAATTCATGTGGACTTTTACAAATAGTTAATTATCTGAACGGTTTTTTTTAATTTACTAACAATACACTGTCCATTAAATTCGGTTAACCATTAATTTCGGTCGGTTAACCATTTCTTTACGATTAACCATTTATGAAATAGACATTATAATTTTACTAAATTTATAATATTTGAAATCTCGAATAAATAGACCATAAATTTCAAATGTAAAATAAAAACATAAAATTACAAACCATAGTCTTAATTATTAATTAAAATAACATTTTAACCATAAACTCCAATAATTAAAACATTAATAAAAAAAAGTTCCAAAACATAGAAATTGTTGTACGAGATCAAATATTAATTAATGAAATTATTATTCATTGTTCGTTTTTCAGTGAGTGTGAAATTAAGAATTGAGAGCAGATGAAATTGGCATGGAGTGACCGACACTACTTGGTGTTGTATATTAAGGAAGTAAAATAATATCAAAAGAGTAATATAGATATATATTTTATACTACTATACAATAATTATACAAAAATAATAATGTTACATAAATATTAGTAAAAATAATTAGATAATTAAAAAATTTAAAAATAATTTTTATTACACTTCAAAAATTATAATTTTTATTAAATAGCAACTTCATAAGCGTATAAAAATAATTTAAATTATAGTTTCATCTATGTAAAATGTATCAAAATAATATGTTCTTAATTGTTGACTAAATTAATATAAATAAATTTTAAAAAAATAAAACTAGTATAAATAAATTAATTTGAGGAATTGATCTCGCTTAATTTTCAACATTTATAGAGATAAAAAAATTTCATAAAAAACCTACATATTTATATAAAAGTATAATTTATTATTTTGAGAAGGTTAAATTTGTAAAAGCCAAATAATTATAAAAAGCTTTTCGTGAAAAGCTCTAAAAATGAGCTTTTCATGAAAAACACTTTTTTCCTGCAGAACAGTTAAAAACAGCTATTTAAACGTACTAACCAAACGTTAGTTTTTCTGTTTTTCGGATTAAAAAACTAAAAGCTGCTGTGAAAAGCATAAACAAACACACCCTATATATATATATATATATATATATATATATATACATAATTTTTCAAGAAAAATATTTGTAAAAAGTTGGTTAACCGCGAGTCCACATGGATTTTCAGTGTAAAAATCTAAACCTAAACCATAACCGTTAATTTCTAAAAATAAAAACCGTACACTAATTAATCGGTTTCGGTTAACTATATTTTTAGCTTAGTTTTTGGTTTTTCAGTTTTTTTTTATGCACCCCTACCTACCAATGTCAACTCTTTGCAGGGAAAAAAAATATAATAGTGCACATAATAGATATTAAAAAAAAAAAAAAAACTATTAAAAAAAATATATCACTTGAACTATTTAAAAAGAAACATGTTCTAAAAAAATAAATATTAACATTCATACCATTTCCCATTGAATCAATCCATAGATGAATATGAAAAGATGAAATATATATATAAAAAATAATAATAAGTTCGTTGTAATAATCAAAGTATTCAATATACTTATTCCCATTTTGATCCCCTAGAAACCAAGGTTGTGAAAACCGGACCCGACCAGCCGGTTCGACCGGTTTTACCGCGAACCGGTCATGGGTCCGGTCGGTTTGATTAAAATGGACGGTTTGATAAAAAAACCGGGGATAACCGGTTCGACCGGTTAAAAACCAGAAAACCGGCGAACCGGTCAAAAACCGGTTTTGACCATTTTCTATCTTTGGTTTTGATTCGGTTCGGTTCGACGGTTCGGTTTCGTTCGAACCGAACCGAACCTAATCAAAAAATAAACATATAAAATTATAAAAACCAAAATCAAACCAATATACATTCGGTTTGACTTGAACCAAACGGAACTAGTTTTGTTTGGTTCTGGTTCGGTTTGGTTTCAAACCAAAATTTTTCAAATTTTAAAATTTAAATCAATTATCATTAAAATTTAAAATTGATGAAGTTTTAAACCGAACCAAAAAATAAACATATAAAATTATAAAAACCAAAATCAAACCAATATACATTCGGTTTGACTTGAACCAAACTAAATTAGTTTTGTTTGGTTCTGGTTCAGTTTGGTTTCAAACCAAAATTTTTCAAATTTTAAAATTTAAATCAATTATCATTAAAATTTAAAATTGATGAAGTTTTACGATATTTCATGAAATTATTTTGAGTATTAAATATTTGAAACTTGTGTTTGATGAATTTATAAGCTTATTTATTTTTTAAATAATTTTTTTTTAAAAAATAATAATCCGGTATAACCACCGATATTACCCGGTTGAACCGGTTGTACCACGTACCACTAGTTTCACCGGTTTAATATCCGATACGGTTATGATAACATTGCTAGAAACTCACATTTCCACCAATCATCGTTGTAAGAAACGTCGACAGTCATAAAATTAGAGAAGTCATAAGGTGGATCAAGCAGGGTTGGCGGTACATATTGAATCAAAATAGTCTCCATCAAAGGATACCCTTTTTCTTGAATTAGATTTTTATATCTAATACGTGCCAAACCATGAATCAGTTCACAATTATCGCTTCATAATAGGAATCATATAATCCAGGCTGACAAAAAGCAATTTCAACTTCCTCACCTATGTCAAAAATCTGAAAAGAAACAATTGAAAAATTCGAAACAGACATATGACCCATAGAAAATCAAAACTTAAAATCGTTATAAATACTTTGATATTTATATTTTACCACCAATTGTACATCTATATATACACAAATACTAAAAAAGAAATCGGTATTTATTGTAAAAACTTACAGGAAAATATAAGGAATTAATATAGGATAATTGCGCAAATAGAAAAATTGGGACCAAGAAATATATTTTCCATACTTTTGTTAACATAAGTATTAATTTATTAAGGTGTAACAATAATCTCATAATATTAAAGTTGGCATTTTGGGAATCCATAATTTGGGAAAGTTGCTGCAAAAAAAAAAAAAAAAAAAACTGTCATTTGGACTTGATTTTCGTCAACAGATATCGAATTCAAACTTGGCATTTAAATTAAAAATTCACAGCGGTACAAGCTTCCTTATTCTCAACTTGTGGCAAGTTTTCAACGATCATGATTGAATTTCAATAACCTGACTCAAAATATCTACGGCAGTTATCCACTCAAATCTTTGAACATGTGATATTTATTGATCACAATTATGGAGAAAATATTAACTGATTAATATGTTCACAATACACTACCCCCTATTGCAGCAACATTCAATGTGTAGTTAATGCGTGGAATTGAAACTGGTAAGTGGTTTCAAGCTGAATCTCTATTCTAATGTTTTGCATTATCCATTTTTGTATTTGAAATTTGTCATCAATTATTAATAATTAATTTTATTTAACATTTAAACATTTAATTACTTCAATATTTAATTTATTTAAAATCTATTATCATTATATATACTAAATATGTAGATTTAGTATCTATAATGACTAGCCTAATGCCCGTGCAATGCACGGGTAACATGTTTTTTGTTATGGTTTGTAAAAAAACATATCTTCATTATTACTTTAATCGTTCCTATTTAATATTATATTTTTATTTAAAATCTATTATCATCATTATCATTATATATACTAAATCTAAATACTGAATACTAACATGTAATTTTATCCTAATTTTGAGTTAATTAATAATAATTATTAATTTAAAGTAAATTTTAATTATTTAGTTAATGTTAACAGATAATAAATTATCTTAAACTTTTTCAAAAGAAACGTCTTCCACTCTCTCTAAAAAACCCAACAACTTCAATTTTCAAAATCTCATTTTATCTTTTTCTCCTCCATTCTCATATCACGATTTTCACTCTTCTCAATTTTCATTTTCTATTGCAGCTCGCTTCTTTACTTCGGACTCGACATCTGTAGTAATGACTTTCAATTTCATTCTATCTTTACCAATCTGCTTTGTAGCATTTCAAAGAGTCTTGTTGTAGTTTAATGCGACACTCTTGATGTTTAGTTAGGTAAAACCTAGACTCTATTCTAATTTTTTTCAATTTCTCTTTTTTGATTGAATCGTTTCTTATGTTTTTCTTCCTTACGTAATTCACATCCTATTGATTCAATGGTTTCTGTCTTCTTTTTTTCACTTTTTGCAGCGTTGATAAGAAAATTCTTGACCTTTGTTTTATTTTCTTCGCCTAACGCGATTGCTTTTGGCCATTTTTTCATACATATAATTAAATTTTTCTAATTTAGGTTGGCTTTGTAGCAAGAATTGCTTCCTTATTTGCAATTTGCGGATGCCAATAGATTAAAAGTAAGCCTTCACTAACTCAATTCGCACATTTTTATCTTAATTGTCTATGTTTCTGCTCCAATTCGCAATGTCTGTCTCATTATATTTTGCCCTTGGCCACCAATTTTCTTCTCTTCATCCAGTTGAAATTATTTTGCTAGATGTTTGCTGATTTAGAAAGTGCAACATCAACAACGAAGAAAGGAGAGTTGGCCATACTCGAATTATTCAAGGAGAGTTGGCCATACTCGAATTATTCTTACTTTAGTTAATTTTAGCATTTTCCTATTTCGTTTCTTTTATTAATAGTTTGTTATTCTTCTCAATTGAGTTATATATATACTAAATCTGAATACTGAATGCTGACATGTAATTTTCTCGTAATTTTGAGTTAATTAATAATTATTATTAATTTAAAGTAAATTTCAATTATTTAGTTAATGTTAACAAATAATAAATTATCTTAAACTTTTTCAAAAGAAACGTTTTCCACTTTCCCTAAAAAACCCAACAACTTCAATTTTCAAAATCTCATTTTATTTTTTTCTCTTCCATTTCTCATATCACTATTTTCACTCTTCTCAATTTTCATAATCTATTGCAGATTGCTTCTTTGCTTCAGACTCGACACCTGCAGTAATAGCTTTTAATTTCATTCTACCTTTGTCAATCTGCTTAGTAGCATCTCAGAGTATCTTCTTGTGATCTGATGCGATACTCTTGATATTTAGTTAGGTAAAACCTAGGCTCTATTCTAAATTTTTTTCAATTTCTGTTTTTGGAAAATCCCTTTTTTGATTGAATTGTTTCGTATGTTTTTCTTCCTTATGTAATTTACATCCTGTTGATTCAATGGTTTCCGTCTTCTTTTTTTCACTTTTTGCAGCATTGATAAGAAAATTCTTGACCTTTGTCTTATTTCTTCGCCTAACGCGATTGCTTTTGACCATTTTTTCATGCATATAATTAAAATTTTTCTAATTTAGGTTGGCTTTATGACAAAAATTGCTTCCCTATTTGCAATTTACGGATGCCAATAGATTAGAAGGAAGCCTTCACTAACTCAATTCGCCATATTTTTGTCTTAATTGTCTTTGTTTCTGCTCCAATTCGTAATTTTTTTCCATTATATTTTGTCCTTAGCCACCAATTTTTTTCTCTTCAACCAGTTGAAATTATTTTGCTACATGTTTGCTGATTTAGAAAGTGCAACATCAACAACGAAGAAAGGAGAGTTGGTCATATTGGAATTATTCTTACTTTAGTTAATTTTAGCATTTTCCTATTTCGTTTGTTTTATTGATAGTTTGTTATTCTTCTCAATTGAGTTATATTTTTTCTAATAAAATTGATAAATGTGGCTCTGGTGACTCACATTCACACAAATTGTATTTGTCAGTGGATGGAATATAAAATTTGTATTTACTTTTTTGTATTTATTTAATTTCATTGTTATATTCAATTTATAAAGGCAACAATATTGGTCATGATGTAGTATGGAGAAAAAATGAACTTTCAAGTTTTGGTTGTAGAAGATAGAGGGACTTAGAGAATTAAAATATGGAGGAACAAATTAACCGTTTTTAAAGAAAGAAACAAATTAACCCTAATAAAACGTCAAATATGAACAGTTAAAAAATATGGGTACTGTGATATTAATTTATAGCTGACAACTTGACACGTTTAAAGTTTTACTTATCCCAATCAAAACAAAACAAATTATGGGGGGATAAAGTTACCAGAAGTTAAAATAAAATTGGCTGAATTCAAATTCAACAAATATTCTTAAATTTTAGATTATGACTAAAAAAAATGGATGATACTCATAATATTTCTACAAGAATCTATACCATGTTTTCTTATATTTAAAATATTATATATGTTTTGCAAAATATTAAATTACTACTACAAAGTTTCTACCAATAAATGGATAGTTCATGTTTAAAAATCTTTAAATATTGAGTAATGTTAAATTATACTGTAAAATTATTATATATGTAATTTCTATCTATTAAAAAATATAATGTTAAATAGAAACGATTAAAGCAATAATGAAAATATTTTTTTAGAAACAACAACAAAAAAACATGTTACCTGTACATTGTAAGGACATTAGGCTAGTCTAAATTAAAAATTCACAGCGATACAAGCTTCCTCATTCTCAACGTGGGGCAAGTTTTCAACGATCATGATTGAATGTCAATAACCTGACTCAAAATATCTACGGCAGTTATCCACTCAAATCTTTGAACATGTGACATTTATTGATCACAATTATGGAGAAAATATTAACTGATTAATATGTTCACAATACACTACCCCCCTATTGCAGCAACATTCAATGTGTAGTTAATGTGTGTGTAATTAATGAGTTATTTATTATTATTTTTCATAAAATAACTCAACAGACACTGTCGCCCCAATTTATAGCCAAATTTTCGTCTTATCTGGCTTTATGTGGAATTGGTACGTGTAATTCTTCAAAAAGCATTTATGATTTGGCCCTCTTGATGTGCTTTTTTCTACTTATATTATATGCTTTCACTTTTTTTTTTTAATTATTGATTCACTTTCAAATTGTAACTGCGGTTTACTTTGGTCTTTTTATTTTTTAATCCATAATGTTTTTGTTGTTTGAAATTCCTAGAAATAATTATAGAGTCGTCTTAAATTAGGGGTGTACAAAATCAACCGAACCCGATGAATTTAACCAACCCAATCCAACTCAACCCATATATTCTTTGTCTTAATGATTATTCATGGGGTTGGATGGGGTTGAGTTGGATGAAATGAAAAAAGTAATTGGGTTGGGTTGGGTTGGATTCGAATTAACCGTCACATATAAAATTTAATTTTTTCTCTTTCAAAATTTTCACTACTTTGTACTATTTTTCATCAATATTCAATTAAAAACATTGCACTATCCATTTAATTAAGTGATAACATCGATAATAGTGATGAAAAAAATTAGGAAAATATCAACCCTCTGGTTTTTAATATATATATTTTGTTGACTTATATATATATTATATATATTATATATTATCAAATTTCACCTGTCAAGATTAATTTATAAAGAAATTACATGAAACAAAATTTCTTACACATGAGTTACTTGGAATTTTATCTAATTGTATATGTACAGAATTGGATTCGGCTTTATCTCTCCAATTACAAATAAAAATGTTTAGTTGAGTTTTTTTTTTTTTTTTTGGGAATTTAGCAGAGGTTTAATTTCATCTATGCCCCCGAAATTTAGTTTCTAATAAGAAATCCCTTAAACATTGTAAAAGTCAATAGTGGTTCTCTTATATACATCAAATATCATCAAATTCTTTTATATATATATATAATTAGAAGAGTCACTCTTAAAGCTTTCAAAGAAAACAGATGTGTTATAAAATACTGGCTAAATTGGATGTGAGATTCTTGATTATAATAGCTCATGAGCTAAATGTTGTAAATCTATAATTTACATATCATCAAAAAATATTATGGATAGATCAATGGTCAAATAAAAATAATTTATATTATTTGATGAATTTGGAATAATAAAATAAAAATTTGTGAGAACAGTAAAAAAAATTGAAATTTGTGATACAATTATTATTTTGAACAATTAGTACATGTATTAACAAATAATTAACAATTAATATGGACAAAAATAATAAAAAAAGAAATTACAAGGAAAAAATTATCAAGCAATGTTATCTCTAAATTTTGAGAAATCTTATAGTGGACCGTTCCAATTAAACAATAACACGTAAGTAACATGGGCATTGAGAAAATGAAAAACATTTATGTGTTAGTTTTTCATTAGAAAAATTCACGTGGATTACGTTGATCATATAATTTATCATTAAGGGGAAATTGAAATAAATACTTAATAAAATATTTTGGAATTGGCTATCGACAATGTTGCGCAGAAGATCTATTTTTTATAATAATTGATTGATTGATTGGAGTCCATTGCGATTTCCATTAAAAAAAAATATTGGAGTCAATTGTAAGAGATATATGAAGATAAAGGGGAATGATTAATAATTTATTAGTTTAAAAGAATTTAACTATTTAAGATGGATAGTTAATTGAATTAAGAGGCTAAATAAACAAAACAAATAAAGGCCACAACTCGATATTTTTAGGCATACAAATTTTACAAAAAATGTATCATTTGCATCTTAGCTCAACTTTCAAATTGAGATATTATTATATCTTAATTGTTAACTTCAATTTTTTCATTTTTATATCTATTAAACAAAAGGGACATGTGATTGAATATTCATTATCATTTAAAATATAATTAATTTATTTTGTCCTTCCCTAGTGTCCTTCGCCTTTTATTTTGCATAGTTTTGCTTTCCTAATGATTGGTTGTCATCCTTGTGTAATCACGTCTCTTAAATTCATCCTGCAACATTGTAGTTGTGAGCGTTGGGTTTTCAGTGATGATATAATACTAAAATGTTATATATTCTTATTGTTCCTCATGAGAGTCAATTCGAAAAGCAATGATTCAGATTTAAATGAACTTGGAACTTGAAACAGAGAAGAATAAAAAGAATTAGGGTAAAAAGGAGACAACAGCTGCACCGATATTGGAAAAGTCGTATGGCTATTGAGTAGACAGCCGTACAACTATTGATCGAAAGCCACACGGCTATCGATGAATGGCAGTGATTTTGCATGGAGAAGATAGGCGTTTGGATTTGAGGGAGACAAATCATATCCCATTACAAAATTCATCTTTGGATTGAAGGGAGTTCTGGTGAAAAGAAGTAAAAACTAACAAAAAAGATTAAACAAAGAAAGAGGAGAAATCAAAGAAGAAACCAAATTCTCAAAACTTCACAAAAACCCAAATCAATCAATCAATCAAAACCACAATTCATTAAATTTAGCCACAAATTCTTGATCCAAATTGAACCAAAACCTTTAGAGACTTAATTAGGTTGCTGGAATCATGAAATCAGAGCTCAATTGGAGGAATTCAAGTTCTTGGGTTCAAGGTTTCAAGTTCAATTTAAATTCAAATTCAAGCTTCAAGCATCAGTTTTCTTCGAAATTGAACACTAGATAAATATCTAAAAGGTAATTCAGAGAGGCCTTAAACTTATTTATAGCTTTACTGATTGAATTGGTTGGCATTTTATCCATTTTCATTTTGCTCTATTTTTCTGCGTTTCTGGTAAACTAGAGCTGCAAGGCTATATCGAGACCTATACGTCTATTGTTATAGCAACACAACTGTTGTCCTAAGAGCCGTATGGCTGTGATTTATCTCAAAATTTAGCAATTTTAAATTTTTAGCAGTTTCTCTGGCTCATTCAAAATCAAAGCCGTACGGGTGTTCTGATAGTCGCACGGCTATTGTTCCTACACCCGTACGGCTGTTGTTTTGAATTTAGAATTTTATTTTATTTTTTTGCATTTTTCATATTTTTGCATATTATTTTGACTTAGATTTACTTTTTGTATTTATTTTTGTAAATCAGTTCACCATAGAAACACAAGTTTCTTGAAAATCGGCCCATTTTGTATGTGTATATATTAAATTGGACAAAAATGAAATTCAAATGAGTTTCCAGTCCCATCAAATCACGTTTCAAAATGTTTTCCTGGTCAAATCGGTAAATTTATCGAAATTCCTGATTTTTCCCCATTTCAAGTCTGAGCTATCTTGAATCCCCTATTCTGAGTCTGTTTAGGTCCTTATGTGTATATATATATATTTTTACTAACTTTGTTTTGCAGGTAGATCTATGTTAGGATAGATGTATGCCTAGCTTTTCAATTTTAGATATTTTGTATATAGACAGATTTGTACCCCAAATCCCGTTTTATTAAATGTATACCCTAGGATATTCATTTGATTGGTCTGTATATATTCTAAATTTTCCAAATTTATTTCCTGTTTTCTGAATTTATTTATTGCTTTCAGCATTTATTTATTCCTCGTGTGTCAGTATGGACTAAATAAATCAAGATAAAATCAACCGTAGAAATATAAAAGGCTCTAATATAAATTTTTAAATATATTTTGAATCAAGAAGAAATAGGTGAGTTGTTCGAACCTGATCTTTGACTAAAAGGTATAGCGATTCGTACCTCGTCTTAGTTATACCGTAATTTCCCGATTGAGCTGAGCCGGGTGGCGACTCTTGTCACTTTTAGTGAGAGCATTTGAGTTTGTTCGTTTTCTCGCTATAAAATCCGTTTTCATAAAACTCAATTTAAAATTCTCCCAGCCCGGTTATAAGGCTTGTGATATTTAGGATCGTTTGCTCACAGTGGTAACTCCGCTTTAGAATTTTGTTTTTTATTTTTAAAATCGAAATTGAAAAACACTAAAAATTCTTGATTCAAAAGGTTTTAACACTTTTATATTAATGCCTTTTATTTACATATCACTTAGAAATACTTTGCACACACTTTTGAGGTACCTTTTAAACCCTGATGTGTTGTTGAAGTGTCACCTAAGTTCTGCTAGGTTTTAGGGACGCGGAAATGGTACATCACTTATAGCCTCATATGAACCCCTTCATTTGTACCCTTGATAGGGGAGAAGTGAGGAGTATATTCTTCTATGGGAACCTTGATGTGAACCCGAGACTTTTGACTTGGCCCATATTAAGCAACCATAGTAACTTTCCTTAGGAAACCAAAATGTAAATTGCATTAACTTGTTAAGAGACGACCTTTATTATCCCCGATTGATAACAAAGAGAACCAACTCCTAGGAAAGATTTATTTCGACCAAACGTGGAGAAATAAGGTCAGAAGAGGGTGCATGTTTATACATGTTCTAATGTTTGTTCTGTATGTAGGAATTTACATATTTTGCATTTTTATAAACCATTTGAATTTGCATACATTTGTGCATTTACACATATCATCATTAAATCGCCAAATCTCCAAATCACCAAATTCCTAAATTGCCAAATCCCTAAATTACCAAATTCCCAAATCGCCAAATGTTAGTGTGTGCCCTAGTCCCTTTGACAACGTAATCAGATTTTTTATAATTAATAAAAGGCATTAATCCATTTCATTAATTTCATGTGTAATTAATAGTTATAGAGTATCCATTAGTTAAGTCATACTCTTGCTTGTTAGGAGCATATCTTAACAAGTAGGACTAAGAGTAAGGTTAACACTTAACTATAAATATCCCTAATCTGTTATATCATGAGAATTATACTAACTAAAGACTAGCATGGTCTTTGTTTGTATGGTGGTGTCCTACCGACCATTAGATATGGATTTTCAATCAAAGAGATGGGTATATGTTAGGTTACATGGTACTGGAGCGATCCACTCAGAGTATTACACTTGACCCCTATAAGATAAGTAAATCTCTGGTAGCACTTATATTGAATCCCTAGACCTGATGTTGCTATGGACTTGGGGACAATCTCAAATACTTTGACATAAGCCTAATGGGATCGTAACATAGTGCCAAGTATGTTGGGATTTTTCACCGGAAAATCACCCGATTAAAGCGGAAGAACGCGGTGATTTCCTCAAATCCGTGCCCAGGAGCAATTGAGATGGAAATTGGAAAAACAAAAATTTGATAGAAAGAGATAAAATTCTTACCAGGAATATCTCTTTCAAGAGTTGGATGCAGACTGCAGGAATCAAACTAGAAACCCTCCTCGTTCATGTACATGAACGCCTAATGAACACCACCTGTGCTAACCGGAAAACACGAACTTTGGAGAAGGAGGCTAGGAAGAATTTCGGCTATCACTGTCTTTCCCCTACTTGGCCGAAATTCCTAGGGTTGATAAACCCTAAGTTGGCCGAAATTCCTTAAGGAATTTTGGCCCAACTTGGCTCTTTCATTTGTGTGGGCTTCCTTCTCTTAATTCAGGCCCAATCTTATTTTAATTAGTCTGGTTTAAATTAATTTTAAGCCCAACTTTAATTTACCCATGTATTTAATATATTACACCAAGTAATATATTATTTAAATTTAAATTAAAATTAGTTTGACCAATTAATTTAATCCATCAAATTAAAATTAGATCTTCATAAAATAAAATCATATGTAAATCTATACATATGAATATTTCCACCTAGGAAATAATTTCATAATTAATCCAATTAATTATGAGGAGCCAATTAAATATATATTAATTTCATTATTATGATCAATCCAATTGATCTTTATAATATAATTAACGTATATACCTCTCTCTCCAGAGTGTATACTCCAAGTATACATGTGATTCCTTAAGTCGGTGTTCAGTTGCTTAATGTGTATGATCCCGTGGGCCCATCTTTATGTTGGCAGTGGGCTTATGGCCCACAGACTACAGTTAGGCTCTAGCAAGCCACTGCAGCCCCCAATCAAGATGGAGATGGCAGTCTAACTGTTATCATAACCCTATAGTTTGAACTTGTATATCCCATGTCATTGATATCAGTGTCCAACACAGAGGCATGGATTGATCACCCTCTTTTGTGTCTGGACATTAACTTGATCCCGAATGCACTAAAGCTCACAAACAAGTTCCAACTCATTTGGGTGTGGCCACACTCTTATCAGTCACATTCATCAAGAGGCCGGTGATATCTTCTTAGTTGACTACTGAGCGACAAATCCCTCATGCTAAGTGACATACCCGAAAGCACCCATACTTGGCACCCTATTACAGGCCCTTTAGGCATACCCCTAAGTATGCGACCTCACACGCAACACCATCATATGGTCAGGTCAAAGGATCCATACAAGTACTACACAAGAATCACTTGTGATACTATACCATGTGGATTTCTCGTTTAGTGGATCTATCCAGTACCATGCCCCTTATGCATGTACCCATTAACTTGGTTGATATCCTATGTCCAATGACCGGTAAGACACCGCCATACAACTAGATTAATGATAGTCTCTTGTTCCATTCATTCCCATGACTGGAACAGACTACGGATCTATTCATGGTCATATCGTTTACCCTATCCATGGTCTTACTGCCAAGTGCATGACATTGGTCATCATGGATATGGATATGTCCATTGGATACTTCATTTAATATATTGCACAAGATAAATATAATAAATGAATTAATGCCTTTATTAATAACACAAATAAGTATAATACATGAATCCAATGAATGTATGATACAAATACAAGGACCAATGCCTTGGGACTAGGGCATATCGAACAAAGTATGGGTATGATTAGGTATGCCAGTGAATCCTAAGGCTCATGAACAAGGTGAAGAAAAATCCCAATCTCTTAAATGAGATCGTGATATCACCGGCCACTTGATGAGTAAGACTGATAAGTGTTTGCCAAACCTAATACTTAATTACTAGGTGATTAAGTGATTAAAGTTCTTCAATCAACTTGGTATCAAGAAATGTACTTGGAGCCATAGGGGATGACTTAGTCATGGTACTGGCAGTACAGAGATATCAATAGGAATAGGATGTATAAGAAAAAGGCTACAAGGTATATATGTCCAAAAGATATATTCATCTTAATTGGGGGCTATAATGGCTTGCTAGAATTCACCTATAGTTTATGGGCACAAAGGTTTGGACCCACTGCCAATATAAAGACGAACCTACCAGATCACGCATAGGGTCAAGATTGGATGTTTAGGGTGTAAATATATATTAGATATATATTTAATTGAAGAGCGATGGATATATTTATATTGATTTAATTATTGTATGGTGCAATAAAGAAATCAATTAAAATATAATTAGTCAAAATTGGACTTTTGACATTTATGTGATTTATATTATATTCATATTAAATTTAATTTAATTAGAATATAATGCGTCAAAATTGGATTTTGACATCAAAGGGAATTAATTATATTTTGGTTTTTTTTAATGTATTGCATAGTTCAATAAATAAATTAAGATTAAAATATAATTATGTCAAAATTGGATTTTGACATCAAAGGGAATTAATTATATATAGGTTTATTTAATGTATTGCATAGTGCAATAAATAAATTAAGGCTAAAATATAATTATGCCAAAATTGGATTTTGACATATATTGATTTAAGGGTACATCAATATTTATATTATAAGGTTTATGAGTTTATAATTTGATTAAGACTTTAACATAAAGTTTAATTAAATTAAAACCCTAACTAACCTAAAATATAAATAACATCTTATTAATTTAATTCTATAATCAAGGGGAAGTCAGTAGGAAAAAGAGACTAGAATTCTCCCATCCCACATACAGTGAAATTTGGCCCCCTTGTAGGTGCTAGGGTTCGGCTAGTTGCTCTCCGTCTAGTGCTTGCACGCTCATTCAATCGTTTGAGGCCTGCGTGTGTGAAAGTAGAGATTTCCTGCTTGGAAATTCAATTGAAAGCTTCTTAATTTGGGTAAGTTTTGAATCACTTTCTGGTTGAGTCTGTTTTTTCCCAATCTGAATGAGTTCCTGGGTTAGCTTTGAGTACAAAACGACCACTTTTGCTGATAAATTTTTTGTTTTGTACGGTGAAAATCCCTAAAGTGTTATCAGAGCGAACCATTCTTGATTGAGGAAAATTCATTTTAGGGTTCTTGATTCTTGGTTGAATTTATTGAAATTGGTTTTTCAATTTGTTTTGATGAGCCCTAGAATTTTTGGATTTGGGGTTTTTTTTTATTTTTTTTCCCCAAATAAGTTTTTGATTTTACTGTTTTAATTATTTTCAAAAAAAAAAAAGGATTTTTAGGGGCAGTAAGTGAAATCACAAATTACGATTTCACTTGTAGCTAGCTGCAACAAGCAACTGCACACTACATCACAGCTACTACTGCAGTTTGTTGCCACAACAATAAGGGCTGCTGCTGCGCAGCGACGCTATTGCCCTGTCCGAGACAGTAGTGCCAACGCACATTTACGGGTCAGATTTTGGATTTTGTAGGTTATTTTTCGAACCCTAATGCAAGAGTTTTAAATTGGTTTTTAAACTTATGTGATTTATTTCACGTATTGGATGCGTATGGTTTCTTGTGTGAATTGGTTTCATGCAATTTAATTAATTTAGTGAATTAACCGGTTTTGGTGGAAATAAATTTGGGAAATTTTGGCACAATTTCTTGAATAGCCAAGTTCCAAATTAGTGATCACTCATTTAGTGGGAGTAATTGGATTGCAAAGGGACTAGGTCCCTAGCTTGTCAAAAGGCTAGATCACAAATTGGAATTGTTGGCAATTTCCTTTATGGCAAATTATCCGATTTTCAAAATTGGTATTTATTTATGCATATGGACCAATTTTCAAAATTATTTCTAGTTCAATTTAACTGATGTGAATTATTTGTGCATTTTGGTGGCATTGCATGTTTTAAGCCAAGTTTTGACAAACCTGCAAATTGGATTTTTGTAAGACCAAACTTTTAAAATTAATCCTTTAAATATTAAGTTGCTAAAGTACTTTCCACAATTAGACCTTGTCGACGTGTGGGTCACCTGATGTGGGCCGTGCTAAAGCTGGGTGCATTGAGGTTTCCATTCTCTGTAAAGAGTTAAGGGTACTGGGTACGCCTAAATATCTAATTGGTGGTTTGTCTTAACATGAGTAGTATGACATATCGTGGCCCTAAGCATAAGTGAGGCCAAATGCCAATTGGCTCACCAAACCAAGAGTCCCTTACTGGGATTGAGCGGAGACTACCTAAATAACGGTGGCTTAGGTGTCCAAGCTCAACTTGACTAAGTCACAATGAAACATGGATCTTGGTCCCACTTTACCTGGCTACACTAACTTTTTTTTTGGGAATTTTAATCAAATAAGTGGGAAAATTTAAGTCCTTTTATTTATCCATCCTGCATTTCTTTTATGTGTCGATTTTAAATGGCACAACCTCCTAATGGGCAGTTTATACTGCAGTCCATTTTGGACAAGGAAAAGCTGAATCAATCAAACTTCCTTGACTGGTCCAGAACCTAAGGATAGTCCTCATGCAGGTTAGTAAGGAGTATGTGATTGATAGGGCAGCACCAAGAGAACCAGCTAGTAGGCATGCCACCCTAGTAGCAATGTAAGAATATGACCTGTACAGGAGGGATTCTAGGGATGTGACCTACATTATGTTGGCAACCATGGTCCCTGAACTGCAAAAATAGTTAATGGAGATGGAGGCATTTTCCATTATGTATCATCTAAAGCAGATGTTCTAGGAACAAGCCCGTTAGGAGAGGTTGCTGACAACAAAGGCCTTTAACCAATGCAGGATGGCACTTAGCACTTCTATGAGCACTCACATGTTTAAGATGATAGAGTACTTGGATACTCTATCACGCCTTGGTGTGTCAGTTCCATAGGAGCTGGCCATAGACACTATCCTAGGATCTCTGCCTAAGTCTTTTGATCCTTTCATCTTGAAATATAATATGCAAGGAATGAATAAGACTGTTTTTCAGTTTCATGGGATGCTTAAAACTATAGAATAGTCAATCAAGAAGACACTTGCGGTTCTAATGGTGAGCAAAGGGAACCACCCTGTTGCTAAGGGCAAAGGTAAGGGAAAGGCTAAACCTAAGGCTAAGCCTAAGGCTAAGAAGCCTGTTCCTCTATTCTAACCCTAGCCCTCATCTGAGGATGTTTGCTTCCACTACAAGTTACCTAGGCACTGGAAAAGGACCTATCCTCAATTGCTGGAAGAGCAAAGGAAGAACAAGGTTGTTTCTTCCACATCAGGTATAAACCTTACTATTTCAACATCATGGGTATTGGATGCTGGATGTGGTTCTCACATTTGTTGCAATGTGTAAGGACTAAGAAATAGGAGGGTGCTGGGATCTGGTGAGGTGGACCTCTGTGTTGGCAATGGGGCTAAGGTTACAACCATTGAAGCATAAGAGTGTCATCTAGAGATGTACACAGGATTGGTTCTGATCTTAAGGAATGTTTATTTTGTACCTGCCATGTACAGAAACATTATTTCCATTTCTTGTTTGGATATTGAGGGATAGAATTTTGACATTGGATGTAATAAAATTAGTATCTTTCATAATGACATTTTTTATGGCCAAGGGCTTTTAAATAATGGTCTTGATATCCTTGATTTGTCTGAACCTAATCTCATTTACAACATAAATACTAAAAGGATAAAACCAAATGAGTTGAATCCTACATTTTTCTGGCACTGTCTTTTGGGTCACATAAATGAGAAACACATCACCAGGCTCTACAAAAATGGAACCCTAGGCTCATTTGACTTGGAGTCTTATGGGACATGTACATCTTGTCTAAGTGGCAAAATGACTAAAAGCCCCTTTAACAAGCAAGCTGAAAGGGCTTCAAGCTTATTGGATTGTATACACTCAGATGTGTGTAGGCCCATGAGTACTACTGCTAGAAATGGGTCTTTGTATTTTATTACCTTTACAGATGACTTCAGTAGATATGGCTATATCTACCTAATGAAGCATAAATCTAAGGCCCTTGATAGGTTCAAGGAATTTAGGAATGAAGTACAAAACCAATTAGGTAGAAATATCAAAGTCCTCCGGTCAGACAGGGGTGGTGATTATATAAGCCTAGAGTTTGATTCTTATTTGAGATAGAGTGGGATAGTCCCTGAACTCACTCCTCCTGGAACACCTCAATGGAATGGGGTGTTTGAAAGGAGGAATAGGACCCTGTTGAACATGGTCCGCTCAATGATGAGTGAAGTTGCTCTTCCAAGATCGTTTTGGTCCTATGCCTTAGAAATTGCAGCTTTTATATTGAACCATACACCGAGTAAGGTAGTTGAAAAGACACCATCAGAACTATGGACTAGCAGGATGCCAAACTTGCCTTGTTTAAGGATTTAGGGATGCAAGTGTTGGAACCTATCCCAGCTTGAAAACAAAACAATAATGCAGAATTAATGTTATCAAGCTAAGATTCATGCCCAAAATCCCAAAGCTAGGGTTATGGATCTACCAAAATAAAGAGGAGAGAATGGATTTCTCACCCAAGCCGTCCTCGTAAAATGGATTTGATTTAACAAGAGCTTCATGCGTAGCTCCTCTACCACCACACATGCAGAGTCTCATCAGCAAAATCCGAGTTCTAGCTCTCGAGACTAAAACACTCCTTAAAGCCGAAACCCTTTTGCTCAAGTTTAGAAGGGGAAGATGAGAAGTGGTGGTTATCCTTAACCATTAGGGATTAGGGTTCTATCCTTATCCTTTATATATGAAACATAAAGGTAAGATCCCAAACTACCTCTCCTTGTAAAATATCCATCATACTTTACATAATAATGATTTAACCAAAATTACAATATGGTAACTTTGAAAAACCATTACAACCAATTCTCTTCATGGATTATTATATTTTCTTTAGGACTTAACAATTAATCCTATAAAATAAAATAATCCAAGAACAATAAATAATATGTATCTAATAAATATTAAATGATCCGACACAAAAACCGTCTAAACTCCCTAGCGTGCGATCCTATAGGTCCATCCTTATGTTGGCCATGAGCCCAAAATGCCATTTGGTCCATAAGTTGTAAGTGGGCTCTAGAAAACCGTTACAACCCCTAATTGGGATGGAGATGTTAAAATCATAACAACAAACACCTGTAGTATTCTTATATGATCCTTTGTACATCTGATATCGGTGTCCTACATAAGACATGGCACTATCATCCTTCTAAGTGCTATGACATTTACTTGACATCGAAGTCAACTAATAAGATCAAATAAATGATTATCCAATAATCATTCTATTTGGGTACGGCCGTACACTACTCAGTCTCACTTGTCTAGAGGCTGACGATGTCATCTCTTCAGTGAAGAGATAGGCAATTCCTTCACATTACTCCTATTCCAAGTATGGTTCCCAATATTCCCCATGTACCCATACTTGGCACCTAGTTATAGGCCCATTAGGGCACATCAAAGTATACAAGGTCACATCTAGGAATGTAGTAACATCGGGTATAAGAATCCAATATAAGCAATACGTGTGAAACACTTATGACACTAGTCCATGTAGTGTTCTCACAAATGGATCGATCCAGTACACTGTTCACTAATATGTACCTATGTCCTTGATATACTTTCCAAGTCCTATGGTCGGTAAGACACCACCCATCCCACAAGGAACATACTAGTCTTTAGTTATATTCATTCCCATAATTATAACAGATTAGGGATAGCTTTAAATCTGTGCTCCTCAAGCTCATGGTCTTACTTGTTCAGTACACGCTACTAACAAACAGTAGCAAATCATTGTTTATGGATTCTCAATATTTTATTAACTGCATAAGTAATTCAATAAATATGATTATACTTTTTATCAACATTTAGAAAATGTGCATATACAAATATACAAAATACCAAGTATAACATCTAGGGACTAGGGCATACACCAATAGTGAGGTCCATGTTAAGAAATTGAGTGCAGACAAACTATCCTCAAAGACTGACAAGTGCCTATTTATGGGATACCCTAAGGAAACTAAAAGGTACTACTTCTACAACCCAGATGAGAACAAAGTGTTCATATCTAGAATGTCCTTCTTGAAAGGGAATTCATTTCCAAGAAAGATAGTGGGAGCAGTGTTGAACTTAAAGAATTTCAACAACCACAAATACATGTAGAGGATAACTCGGGGATTGGAATAGGTGCTCAAGAAATTAAGCAGGCTGAACCAGTCACACAAGAGCCAACCTTAAAGATATGGTTTTCTTGTGGCTGAAGACAACACTCTTATGGTTTAGGACTAGGAAGAGCCATTGTCCTACTAGGAGGCTATTGCTAGCCCCAACTTAGTTCAGTGGCTTAGAGCCATGAAAGCTGAGTTGCAATCAATGTATGATAACCAAGTTTGGAACTTGGTTGATCCACCTCTAGATGCTAAGGTAATTGGTTGCAAGTGGTGTTACAAGCTAAAAACCGACAACATCTTCAAGGGGCGGCTGGTTGTAAAAGGTTTCAAATCGGTCCATGGAATTGACTATGATAAGACTTTTCGCCAGTTGCTATGCTCAAATCCATCAGGATATTACTTGCCATAGCTGCATGCTTTGACTATAAGATATGGCAAATGGATGTCAAAACTGCTTTCCTTAATGGAAAACTCAAAGAGGATGTTTACATGGCTCAGTCAGAGGTTTTTGTAGATCCAAAATATCCTGAATGGGTATGCAAACTACAAAAGTCCATTTATGGGCTTAAGCTAGCATCCCACAGCTGGAACCTTCGTTTTGATGAAGCTATAAAGGAATATGGCTTTATCAAGAACAAAGATGAGCCTTGTGTGTACAAGAGGATCAGTGGGAGCATGATTACATTCCTGGTATTATACGTCGATGACATCCTACTAATTAGAAACGATGTCATATCACTACAAGGGGTCAAGCACATAATGAAGGACATATGACAAGCTGAAATGATACTAGGTATCAGGATCTATAGTGATAGATCATTTCGGCTTCTAGGGATAAGTGAGGAAAAGTACATAGACAAAGTCCTTACTAGGTTCAACATGACCAATGCTAAGAAAGGTCTCTTACCTATGCGTCATGGGTTGGTCCTAAGCAAGCTGTCCTTCCAGTAAGAAAGAGAGGGAGTGCATGAATAGCATCCCATATGCATTTGCTATTGGATCCATCATGTATGCTTTGTTATGTACTAGACCTGATGTCTCCCATTCACTAAGTATGACCAGCTAATACCAATAGGATCTAGGTGAATCCCATTGAACAACAGTCAAAGCAATCCTAAAGTACCTGAAAAGGACTAAGGATAGCTTTCTAGTGTATGGTGGTTAAGAAAGACTTGTAGTCACGGATGCAAGCTTTCGGATGTTGGATATGCCCTAGTCCCCGAGGCATTGGACCTTGTATTTGTATTGTACATTTATTGGATTCATATATTATACATATTTGGTGTCATTAACAAAGGCATTAATTCATTTATTATATATATCTTGTACAATATTTTAAATTAAGTATCCAATGGACATATCCATATCCATGTTGACAAGTGTCATACACTTGGCAGTAAGACCATGGATAGGGAAAACGATATGACCATAAAGAGATCCGAAGTCTGTTCCAGTCATGGGAATGAATGGAACTAGAGACTATCATTAACATGGTTGCATGGCGGTGTCTTACCGGTCATTGGACATGGGATGTCAACCAAGTTAATAGGTACATGCAAAAGGGGCATGGTACTGGATAGATCCACTAAACGAGAAATCCACATGGTATAGTATCACAAGTGATTCTCGTGTAGTACTTGTATGGATCCTTTGACCTGACCATATGATGGTGTTACATGCGAGATCGCATACTTAGGGGCACGCCTAAAGGGCATGTAATAGGGTGCCAAGTATGGGTACTTTCGGGTATGTCATTAAGTATGGCAGTGCTATGGATATGCAGAAGGGATATGTCACTCAGTAGTCCACTGAGAAGATATCACCGGCCTTTTAATGAATGTGATTGATAAGAGTGTGGCCACACCCAAACAAGTTGGAACTTGTTTGTGAGCATCAGTACATTCGGGATCAAGTAAATGTCTAGACACAAAAGAGGGTGATCAATCCATGCCTCTGTGTTGGACACCGATATCAATGACATGGGATATACTAGTTCAAACTACAGGGTTATGATTACAGTTGGACTGCAATCTCCATCTTAATTGGGGGCTGCAGTGGCTTACTAGAGCCCGCCTGCAGTCTGTGGGCCATAAGCCCACTACCAACATAAAGATGGGCTCACGGGATTGTACACATTGAACATCTGAATATGGACTTAAGGAATCGTCTATATACTTAGAGTATACAAACCAGAGAGAGAGGATTATATTAATTATATTATAAAGATCAATTAGATTGATCATAATAATAAAATTAATATTTGATTGGCCTTCTCATAATTAATTAGATTAATTTATGAGATTATTTCCTAGGTGGAAATATTTCACATGTATAGGTTTACATGTGACTTTGTTTTATGGATGTCAAAATTAATTCCACAGTATAATTAATTGATCAAGTCAATCTGAATTTAATTGTATCGAATATATTATTTGGAATAATATGCTAAGGATACAAGTTAAATGAAATTGGGTTTGATAATTAATTAGACCTAAGGAATTAATATCAGACTGGGTTTTAAATGGAGAAAAGCCCACATAAAACAAGGAAGCGAAATGGGCCGAAATTGCAAGAAGAATTTCGGCCCACCGTAGGTAAAATACCTAGGGTTGAATTCGGCCAAGGCAAGAAATTGTGCTAGCCAAAATTTTCAGCCTCCATCTCTTTCAAAGTTGATCGATTCCAACGTTAGCACGGGTCGTGTTCTAGAGCCGTTCGTGTACGTGAACGCGGAGGGAATCTGCTTTGATTTCTGCAGCAGAGATACTCCTGGTAAGAGTTGAATCTCTTCTTGTTAAATTTTTTATTTTACAATTTTCATCTCAATTGCTCCTGGGCACGGATTTGAGGAAATTGTCACGATCTTCCGCATTTATTCGGATGATTTCCTGTGAAAATCCTAACATCGGATAGACATGGATGACTACAAATCACAGTCAAGGTTTGTATTCATGTTGAATGGAGGTGCTGTCTGCTAGAAAAGCTCTAAGCAAGATACAATTGTTGACTTTACCACAGAAGCTGAGCATATTGTTGCCTCAAAAGCTACAAAGGAAGCTATTTGGATTAAGAAGTTTGTCACTAAGTTAGGAATTGTTCCCCTGATCCTAGACACAGTTGACCTCTTTTATGACAACAATGGGGCCATTGCATAAGCTAAGGAGCCCCGGTCACACCAGAAATCCAAGCACATACTCAGGAAATTCCATCTAATTCTAGAGATAGTCGACCAAGTGGATGTTAAGATTTGTAGGATTGTATCTGATGATAACATTACAGATCCTTTGACCAAACAATTAGCTCAGTCTAAGTTTGAGGGTCATGTGAGATCCATGGGGGTTAGACCGTTGCACTGCAAGGTTTAGTACAAGTGGGAGATTGTTAGTGTATGCCCTAGTCCCTTTGACAATGTAATCGGATTTTTGATAATTAATAAAAGGCATTAATCTATTTCATTAATTTCTTATGCACTTAATAGTTATGGAGTATCCATTAGTTAAGTCATACTCTTGTTTATTAGGAGCATCTCCTAAAAATTAAGACTGAGAGTAGGGTTAATACTTAACTATAAATATTCCTAGTCTATTATATCATAGGAATCATACTAACTAAAGATTAGCATGGTCTTTGATTGTATGGTGGTGTCTTACCTGTTAGATGTGCTCTAGTCCCGAGGCATTGGTCCTTGTATTTGTATTATACATTTATTGGATTCATGTATTATATAGTTTTGTGTCATTAAATAAAGGCAATCAATCTATTTATTATATATCTTGTGCTATGTTTTAAATAGAGTATCCAATAGACATATCCATATCCATGTTGACAAGTGTCATGCACTTGGCAGTAAGACCATGGATAGGGAAAACGATATGACCATAAAGAGATCCATAGTCTGTTCTAGTCATGGGAATGAATGGAACTAGAGACTATCATTAGCTTGGTTGTATGGTGGTGTTTTACCAGCCATTAGACATGGGATGTCAACCAAGTTAATGGGTACATGCAAAAAGGGCATGGTATTAGATAGATCCACTAAACGAGAAATCGACATGGTAAAGTATCACAAGTGATTCTCGTGTAGTACTTGTATGGATCCTTTGACTTGACCATATGATGGTGCTGCATATGAAGTGGCATACTTTGGTGTATGCCTATAGGGCCTGTAAAAAGGTGCCAAGTATGGGTACATTTGGGTATGTTAGTGAACATGGCAGTGCTATGGATATGCAAAAGGGAATGTGTGAGCGGACGACGTGTTTTCGACGGGACGCGAGACTCCTTTTCGGAAAGGGGGCGCCTCGATTTCGGTTGGGGCCTTCCCTCACATGGGGTTTTTGGATTAGAAATTCATTTTTGCAAGATTAATTATTTCGTAAAAGAATCGAGACCTAAATCTCTATAAAAAGTATAGGAGTCACCACCCGCCTCAGCTCAAATAGGAAATTACAGTGTAGCTGAACCAAAGCAGGAACTGCCACACTTTTCAGAGATCTAGGTTCGGATAAGTCCCTTATTTCATGTCTAATCAAAATAAAATGGCCAATGTTCTATAATGACACTTTAAATTGCTAAAATTGATTTTATTGAATAAATACATGCGGCGCGTATACATAATAATACAAAATAAAAATAGTAGAATAAATATATAAAAGGTTTACAACCCAATTGAATGAAAAATAAAACTCTCGGCCTCACAATACAAGCGCCTAAAATACACGAGAGTCTAGGAAAAATTACAATCGCCTAAAATACACAAATTGATCTATTAAATACATGAAAAATAAAAATAAAGAAATTAAAGCTGCAAAACAAATGGTTAGCACAGATATATAGCACACCACATGTAGGACTTTAGTTGGACAGAATTGGGAATTTTAGAGTTCTGGCTCATGCAATTGGGGGTAACCAGGTCGGCCCGGTCGGCCGGTCCGGTTAGAGCTGGAAAACCATTTTGAAACGTCCCTGTATTTTTGGTTTTGTGAGAAAATCATTTTGAAAACATTTTTCTGGTTTATTTTGATTTAGCATCCGAGGTGGGTCGGTTTTCGGGAGAACTGGGTCTCCATCGTGGTTTTGTTCTAAATGCAAAAACACCGAAAAATAAATCTAGGGTCGTGAATGCACACTCCAAAATTCATTTTTGATGATTTTTTATTTTCAAGATTTTTTGATTTTTTTGATTTTTCTGATTTTTATGAAATTTTTGGGATTTTATGAATTTTTTTGGACTTTTAGGGATTTTCTGTTTCTGGCCGAGAACTACAGTCGTGCGACTGTAGCCCTACCTGAAGCAGAAATCGTCAAAACTATTTAAATGAAAAAAGCTAAAAACGAGGAAATTCAACAACAGTCATACGACTATAGATCAAAATGGCACGACTGTAATTAGACTGTTCTTTGTGACAAGAACAGTCGTATGGCTGTTCTTAATTTTCCAGAAACAGAAGTGAACAAAGTTGAATAAGAACGCACAAAATCAACCAAAACACCCAGAAAGAACGAAGTATATTTACCAATTTGGCGCTGATCCACCGTTGGTATGACCCCTGGCAATGCACCAATCCACGTGAAATTACTCCTTTTCCTTGTGTGTTAAGGTTGTAAATGAAGTCCAAAAATCATCCAAAAAGTTACGGATTATAGCTCGTTTATGTCTGGGATTGATTTAGATTTCATGTGTTGATATTAACCTACGATTTCTAATTCATTTTACACCTTAAAGCACTCGATTTGTGAAGAAAAAGATTAAAGAAAAGGATGGGTTTTTGGTTTTTGTTTGCTCTCCCTTCTCTCTTCTTTCTCTCTCTAAATTTTCTTAGATCAGAAAATCTGCCAAAGTCCCTCTCACTCTATCATTCTGGTCTCTTATCTCCCCCATATTCCGGAAAATCTTGAGGCATTAAATGCCCCCTGATTTTCCACCATTTTTTTTTATTTTGGGGGTATGGGTTCTGCAACTTGCCCTCGAAATGACAGTCGCACGACTGTACTTTAGTTACAGTCGTATGACTGTAACAAAAATACCACGACTGTAATTACAGTCACGGTAATCAAGGCTTTTTTTTTCAAGATTCGAAAAATTCCATGTTCACAGGCTGCCCCTCGTGTAGCTAAAGTCCGATTCTTTGCACGGATTTAGGTACACGATAAAGAACACGAGATCAAAGGTAGTGTGCACGTGTTTGGCTTGTGGGTTAATTTCATGAGGCTTTTGGTAGATAGGCGGTTTCTTATGATCCCTTTTCACATAAGAAAGACGCCGGGGAAATACGATTCTTGGAGCCAAGCGGTTTCCTATGATCCTTTTTCACATAAGGAGGACGCCAGCAAAAACATGACTTTTGAGACTAGATAGCCGTGTATGACCTATCATACAGAGCCATGGTGTTTGTAGTGTGCAATTGGCGAGCGTATTTATTCCTTGATTGATAATTTTGAAACAAAAATTTTTTCCCCTTCGATCAAGAATAAATACGGGTAGATGCATTTTTGGTTACCTTTTATTGTCATGTAGGACTGAAATTGTGGAGTGTGTGACAGCCGTGTGTGACTTGGTGCACTCAACGGACTGACACGAAATTTCGGTTTCCGTTTTAAAGTCGTGGTGGACTGAGATTGGTTGAAGGGTGTGACAGCCGTGTGCGACTTGGCGCACTCAACGGATTGACACGGAATTTCTAGTTCCATTTTAAAGTCATGGTGGATTAAGATTTGGTGAAGGGTGTGACAGTCGTGTGCGACTTGGCGCACTCAACGGACTGACACGGAATTTCTGGTTCCGTTTTAAAGTTGCGGTGGACTGAGATTTGGTGAATGGTGTGACAGCCGTGTGCGACTTGGCGCACTCAATGAACTGACATAGAATTTTTGGTTCCATTTTAAAATTGTGGTGGACTGAGATTTGGTTGAAGGGTGTGACAGCCGTGTGTGACTTGGCGCACTCAACGGACCAACACGGAATTTCTGGTTCCGTTTTAAAGTCATGGTGGACTGAGATTGGTTGAAGATGTGAGGCAATCGGGCATGACTTGGCATACAGGATGTGTCAAGAATGCAATTTGGTGGAATTATACTTACAGTGAATTTTTTGCGATTTTTCTCGGGTTTCGTGCCCCTTGGATTAGGCGGACCGTCGCTGGAAAAATTAGTCGCTGACAGGTTGGCCCTACAAAATTACTGAAATATCTTCCCGTGGGGAATAATTAAGCATTTGGTGATAAAGTAGGGTTTAGGAAATAAATAAAGAAAATTAATTAAAAATTCCCCCCTTTTTTCCACTACAGTCGTATGACTGTATTCAAATTTGACTACAGTCGTATGACTGTACTTCGCGGGCAGAATGAAATAAAGGGGTGCCACCCCTTTCTCTCCCATTCCTCTATTTCCAAAAGTTTTAGTTTTCTCTCTCTCGAAAAACCGATTCCTAACCCCGAAAACATGTGAAAATGTTGAAGAAACTAGGAAAGAAAGTGAAAAAACTCTTAAATAACCTAATTCAGAAACCCAACAATGCAGATGAGATCCCTTTCGTCAGTGTTCCAAATGGATATGGTCACCCGCGGTATATGGAGCACTTTGGGATTAGATTCGGGATGGAGATCCCGATTTTGCTGGAGATGGGCTCCCATCTGTCTACCACCCAGGTTGGTATCCCAAATTCGAACTTTGATTTTGAGTTTTTGAATATTTTTCCCTTTGAATATTTGAATCTGATTCGGCATGTTTTACTACTTTCTAGGTTGATTGATTGAGTAGAATGCATGCTAGGTGTCCCCTGTAGTTAATAGGAACAAGAAACTAGGAAAAACAAGTTAGAAATTGTGAAAATTGCATGAAAATCGAATTCTGTCTGTAGGTGTATGAACAGTCATGCGACTATTAATGCAAATGATGAACAGTCGTGCGACTGTTGATACAAATGATAAACAGTCGTGCGACTATATTCACGCTCGTGCGAAGCGTGCTACAGTCGTACAATTGTAGCTAAAAACCAGACTTTATATATATATATATATATATTGAATAATGAATAATTTATGCATGTTCCTTTTTAATTAGTGTTGATCATGTTGATACTATATAAAAATTGAATATGTATGCATTATACTTCCCAAATATGTAGGATCAGACAATTTTCGGTAGTGGAAATCTTTCCTTGCCCCGGGTCTGGTGGGACCGCCTTCCCGAGTCCGTGAGGGCTCGGGTTAGGATCTTGGGTCTTAAGACCTTTATTCTGTCATTGCCTACTAGCACGCCGCATACTTCCCACGTCGTGTTGACGGCCTTGTGTGAGAGGTGGGTTTGCACTACCCACACATTCCATCTACCCATCGGGGAGTTCACCGTCACTCCCTCAGACTTCGTTGCTTTACTGGATTCGGGTTCGGTGGGACCCCGATCATGTTCAACTGCTATCTGACTCGTTAGCAGCTGGTGGACGACTATATTGGGAGATTGATTGGCTACACCCCTGAGAAGGGGAAGATTCTGTGCTCACGGGTGGAGGCTTTCTGGTCTGCTCGCCCAGACCTATCGGGAGAGGATGTGGAGAGGTGCGCTCGGGCCTATGTGCTCGTCCTGCTGTCGTGCACCTTGTTCCTCACGGGACAGAGTACCTGTAATATGACTCGGCTCCCCACCCTGGCGGACCTGGCTGCCTTTCCTACATTGGATTGGGCTCGAGCTGCATTGGGGCAGCTATTCTACGGACTGGATTTATGCGCCCGGGGGAGACAGCAGGAGATCCTCGGCTTTTGGTTCGGCCTCTTGGTATTGTCTTTTCCTCCGCTTTTTTTTACTATTTTATTAATAACAGATTTGGGTGTTCGAGCACCGCATTCTAGAGCCGCGGGAGCTGCGAGACGTCCAGGACGATGATCAGCCAACCGTTTTACCCTGCTGGACGCAGGGGTGGCAGGACATTGGCCACGACTTGTGGGAGATTAGGCAGAATTTGCTTGACGCTTCCTCGCAGAGGGTAAGCAAACAAAGCTCGTTAGTAAGAAAAAATTTAATTTAACTTTTATTTACCTGTGTTGAATTTCTTTTATTGTATTTTTGTAGATCCAGCACCACCCGTGGCGTGGTCAGGGCACCATTTCTCTTCTTGTGCAGACATCTGCGTGGTTTGATGGCCGCCAGTTTATCCTAGAGTGCCTGATGTCCTAGGAGTGGTTCTTGGGTGAGCGCCTCAGTCTTTCTGACCACGTGGACGGCCCAGCTGGTCGGCTCGTACCTCCACCGCTTCCGCTCGCTCTGTTCTGGCCATATTTGGTTGATCCAGCTGTAGATCCCGACATCTTCGGAGAGGGTTACAGTGTTGACCCTATCGACGGGGATTATCCGATTTTTATCCAGCAGTGTCTGCTGCCGGTTGCGGGTGATGCGCCGGCGGCTCCTCTTACCCGTCAGGTACTTACTTCCCCTTCTTCTTTTTTTTTTTATTTTAATGTTCTTCTATTTACAGGTCAAGAGGCATAGGGGATCCAGTTCCACTCAGCCGAGTGGCCCGGCAGGCGAGAGTACTGAGACCGCCACGATTGGTGGGCATGCCCCGGTTCAGGATAGGGGCCACCCTGTCTATACTGGCAGTGCCGCAGCCTCAGCTTCTCAGGCTGCTGGTGTGGTGGAGGGTCACTTGATGACCGAGCTTAGGACCGGCTTCAGCATGATAGGGCTAGATGGCAATTATTCCTATAGGTCGTGGCCGGTTCACCATGAGCAGCCACTTACATTTGCTCCAGCGGACACCACCCATGTAAGTTTTTTTTTTTTTGACTTTCTGGTATGTTTTAGGTTCCCCGGGCTCAGGTGCAGGACATAGCCTATCAGTACATAGGCTTGGAGGCCTTCATGGTCCAGGAGAACGCCATATGGGCGGTAAGTATTCTGCAGTTTCTGCATTATCTTATGATTTATGCAATGCATGAATGTGTATGTATGTATGTATGCATGTTAATTTATGTTATTATTTTGCAGTCTTGAGTGCAGATGTTCCAGGACCAAGCCAGACAGGCTGCTGCTTCTGAGGCTCGGGCCTTAGCTTCAGCCCAGGAGGCGGACCGGATGAGAGCTGACGTAGCCAGGCTGCAGGCTGAGCTAACCCAAGTGTGGGAGGACTTTGACTCTTATAGGGCTACACATCAGAGTGAGTCCAAGGAGGAGGAGGAGGGAGAGGATGAGAGCTAGATTGAGTGCTCCGTATTACACTTTTTTTTGTATTGGATTTTCTGTACACAACATGGACTTCATTTTTGTTATTATGGGACTTGGATGCAACAACCTATTGATGGATGTTTATATGTAATGGCACGATGTATGTGATATGAACGTCTGAGCAGAATATCAAACATGCATAATATCATTAAGAGACATCATAATGAGTATGATAGAGAAATTAACAGTGACTCTGGCTTTAGACATCACCCTCTTCTTGTTACCAACACGTCCTCTCGGTTTTCCGTGTTAGAAATTTTCTCTTTGATTTTTTTTGAATGGTCCAAGAGTCTTGCGTGAGCATTTTAGTCGAATTGATCTCTCCGTATGGATCCCTTTTGAGATTGGAAAGTACACCTTGACAATGCTCGTCAGAAGTTGTGAGAACGTTGCTGATGATGACATCCAGTGGTTTGGCCTTTAACTGCCCTTAGTATTAGAGGTTTGTATTTGGGGTATAAAACACTGAATCAGACATGGTTTGCTGCGCGCTGTCACCCGTATATGGACATTGACATGCAATGACATGACGAATGCATATTGAACATCAAAATTGAACATAAAACATCTACGACATAATGAATATGGATGCATTAGGAAAATCCAAAGTATGGCTCCAGTTTTGATTGATGCCCCTTCAAATTACCAATATGTCCTTTCGATTTTCCACATTGGAGGATTTTTTTTTTCTTTAATTTTTTTTTACTATCATATGTCAGAGTGTACAGCTGAGCACTGAGCTGTATCAATTGATTACCCACTGGATCCTCCAAGAGTTTAACCGCATGTGCATGTTTCCAATTCATCTCAGATTCCAAAATCGCGTACAGTTCTCAGAGATGAACATAGCTTTTAATCCTTCAAAGCACGGCCCCAGAAGATGAAAGAACCACCAGTAATTAGTCACTTCTGTTGTGGCCGAAGACTGAGTTCTTGAAATGGTTGGTAAATGCAACTTTCTTTTGGATGTTGTCGCAGCAGGTTTTGCAAGTCCTCTCGTTCATGATTGTTGAAGGGTTTGTAAAACCTGGTTGCCCCAACACTGTTGGTGAAATTCATGAGTGCATAACCAATATTTCCTCTAATCCTGGAGTCCATAGGCAAATAGAGGGAATCATAAGCAGTCTGTTCTTTGGACTTGAACGGAGGGTAAAGAGTGTTGAAGATATGGATGAAGATCAAGATGGGGAGTGTTTTGGGTTTGAAAATATAGGAGCCCAAATCTTTCACAGGTTGTTTAAAAATAAGAAAGTCCAAATTTTTCACAGAAAGGGTGCGAAGGATCCGGTGGCAATAGAGATTAAGATGGTGAGTCATTCCCGTGTTAATTGTAGCTGCCATATGAGAGAGAAATTCTTCCGTCTGTACTGATCTCTTTTTTTTTTGAAGGAACTAAATCCAAGCTACAACCAACTTTTTGGTTTTCCTGCTGTGTTCAAATTCATGCATGTCATGTGTGCTTAATATGCCTTTTTGGATGAACAATGCATGCGTAATGTCATGTGCACAAGAATGTCGTGTAAACGAAATCATACATGCACTACAACCAAGGAATGATTCAGAGTTTTACAATAAGATGGATGGTGAAAGTCATTTGAATTTCTTGGTGGTTGGTGCTTTGGATAAATTTAAGTTTTTATTTTCGGGGTTTTGGTATAGGGTACTTTCTGAGGTATGTGACCAAGTTTTGCCTCCGGAAGGACTTTTTTTTTGTGTGATTGCCTCAAGGAGGGCTTTTGATTCGGTTTTGCCTCTAGGAGGGCTTTCTTGGTTCGGGTGCCTCAAAGAGAGCTTTTTGGTTTGATTTTGCCTCTAGGAGGGCTTTCTGGTTTGATTTTGCCTCTGGGAGGGCTTTTTAGGTTTGGGTGCCTTAAAAAGGACTTTTGATCTGGTTTTGCCTCAAGGAGGGCTTTCTGGTTTGATTTTACCTCAAGGAGGGCTTTCTTGGTTCGGGTGCCTCAAGGAGGGCTTTTTGGTTTGATTTTACCTCTAGGAGGGCTTTTCGGTTTAGAATGGTTTGGGTATCATGTGTGCCTTTTAAGTTGAAGCTCTGGGGCAGGATTGGTAGTGTCTTACAAGGATTGTTGAGTTGAATCAGCAGATGCCTCAGCGGGAGTGGTACCATCGTATCATCTTATTTATCTCACAAGCTCACCTTTCAAGAGAGAGTTCGTTCAGGACCAGGTTCACTTTTAGGTTCCCCACAATACTCAGAATGATGTCATGCATTTTGATATTATGTGTGTTGGATATGTCGTTTCAGATGGTCAAATGCATGCGTAATGCCATGGATAAGTAATCATCACATAAGTAAGACGAAAATAAATTTCATTACATTCATGATGAATTCAATACATCCCACAAACAAAATGAGTCCCTTGTAAAAAGGGAATCTCCAAGAGGCATTGATCTCATAGAATTCGATTATTCTCTGATTGGTCATCATTTCAGCTTCAGCATCCTCAACCCACTTTTATCAAAGCAGACTCTGAAGTTCTTCATCATATTCCTCTCCTCAGGAGACTTGAGAAATTTCCTTGGCGGTCTCCCTGATTGCCCCTGGTTGTTTATCAGAGAAGGTTGAGGTTTCCAATTTCCCTTCGTCGACTAGCTTCTGGATCTCCTTTCTTAAAGTAAAACAATCATTGGTTCGATGGCCTAGCATCACATGATAGCTGTAGAAATTGTTCTTTTGTGCTTTTACCGGCTCTAAAAATGGCTTGATACTCTGCAGGAGACCCTCCTCTCTACATCTGAGGAATAGCTTACCTAATGAGTCAGCCCATGGAGAAATGCCCTTTTCGCTACTCACGGTAAGTGAGTTCTTGGTATACCGTGGAATGGAGTCGGTGCCAACATTCGTCTTAAGGGGCCTCTTCAGTTCTATCTCATCAGTCAGCCTTGGTAAACCCGAATCTTGGAGAGAGGGCCTTCCAAGGTGTCGAGGGCGAGTGTTAGCAGACTGGGTATTCTGTTTCTTACTTTCATCAGTATTGGAGACTGAGAATGCCACATTTTCCATTTTCCCTTCGAGTTCTGCCACTCGTGCCTCCAATTCCGTGCACTTTGATGTCAGCCTTTCTACATTGTCAAGATCATCTCCCAGCACTTCCCTCAGCATTGCTGCCGCTTCCTTCCTGACCACCTTTCGAAACTGTGATGAGGCGATATGATCCTCCACGATATCCGTTATGGAGTTGAAGCTCATTGGGTTGGCCATTCTTGAAATCTTTTCCCTTTTCCCTCTGATAAGAACATTTATTAGCATTGACGGGTGCATACTCATGAAGAATACCAAATCATAGCTGATATAGGCATGAATGCATGATGGGATATGTATGTGCATGAATGATGAGTTGCATATATGATGTCACGAGAGATGATGATGAGGATGATTTTTGATTTTTGAGTTTTTTTTCCGGTGCTCGTGGAGCACCTAAATGATTTAATGAAATGGATTGAATTTTTTCGGCGCTCGTAGAGCACCTAAATGATTTCCTACTTGGTAGGTGGTGTAATGTGTGTGACCCTTATGAGGTTGTTCAAGGCCCACATGAATGTTTTATGCGTGATACGCGTTCCATATGGCTACAAAATAAATTGGTTAATGCTTATGACACTCGAATGATGTATGTGAATTAATGTTTTTTCACATAATGAAAAGATGCATGGCTATAAAAAATGTGGTTAGTATAAATGTCACACGGGGTGATTAATGTATTTACACGTGAAAAATGGAAATGGCTGTACAAAAGATGTGAGTTAGTATCACACAAATGCTTTTAATGTGGTATGTTATGTTCGTGAAAAAATGTGGATGATGGTATGTTATGAAGGGACGAGAAACACGTAGCATATAGCACACGAATCGTATTCCTCCAACCTTATTCCTTCAAACGTGGTGAATTTGAGAAAATTCTAACCGAGTCCTAGGAGGGGTTCTCTTCAATCACCAACCGGGGATGATGAAGGCGCGGTTTAGAAATATTCATACAATTTATTTTGGTATCCTAAGGGAATTCAACTAGGGTTGCTTAAATGAGTTTGGTCAAAAGTCGGGATAACATCAAGGCTCCCATATCAAAATATACTCCTCACTTCTCCCCACTCAAGGGTCCGAACGAAGGGGTTCGTACGAGGCTATGGGTGTGTTTCGTATCCGTGCCCCTAAGACCAAGAGGAACATAGGCGACACTTCAACAATTCACCGGGCTAAGTAATGGATACTTAACCTAATGCAAGAATGTCTAACTACAGAAATGCATAAAATGCCATACAAGAATCATCCGCCTTATTTTGATTAGACATTTTTCAGGGCTTGTCAAGTTCTTTTAAGTTTTTGAAAAACTTTTGAGAAATCCCCAGAGGAGTCGCCACTGTGAGCGGACGACGCGTTTTAGACGGGATGCGAGACTCCCTTTCGGAAAGGGGGTACCTCAATTTCAGGCGGGGCCCTCCCTCGTGTGGGGTTTTTGGATTAGAAATTAATTTTTGGAAGATTAATTATTTCCTAAAAGAATCGAGACCTAAATCTAGATAAAAAGTATAGGAGTCGCCACCCGGCTCAGCTCAACCGGGAAATTACAGTATAGCTGAACCAAAGCAGGAACT
This sequence comes from Euphorbia tirucalli, assembly GCA_039660915.1. Taxonomy (NCBI): domain Eukaryota; kingdom Viridiplantae; phylum Streptophyta; class Magnoliopsida; order Malpighiales; family Euphorbiaceae; genus Euphorbia; species Euphorbia tirucalli. The sequence continues at coordinate 51,887,427 of CM077639.1, read as the reverse complement.
ACCACACTTTTCAGAGATCTAGGTTCGGACAAGTCCTTTATTTCATGTCTAATCAAAATAAAATGGCTAATGTTCTATAATGACACTTTAAATTGCTAAAATTGATTTTATTGAATAAATACATGTGGCGCGCATACATAATAATACAAAATAAAACTAGAAGAATAAATATATTAAATGTTTACAACCTAATTGAATGAAAAATAAAACTCTCGGCCTCACAATACAAGCGCCTAAAATACATGACAGTCGAGGAAAAATTACAATCGCCTAAAATACACGAATTGATCTATTAAATACATGAAAAATAAAAATAAAGAAATTAAAGCTGCAAAACAAATGGTTAGCACAGATATATAGCACACCACACGTAGGACTCAAGTTGGACAGAATTGGGAATTTTAGAGTTCGGGGTCATGCATTTGGGGGTAATCGGGTCGGTCCGGTCGACCGGTCCTGTTAGACCTGGAAAACCATTTTGAAACGTCCCTGTATTTTTGGTTTTGTGAGAAAATAATTTTGAAAACATTTTTCTGGTTTATTTTGATTTAGCATATGAGGTGGGTCGGTTTTCGGGGAGAACTGGGTCTCTGTCGTGGTTTTGTTCTAAATGCAAAAACACCGAAAAATAAATCTAGGGTCGTGAATGCACACTCCAAAATTCATTTTTGATGATTTTTGATTTTTCAAGATTTTTTTATTTTTCTGAATTTTCTGATTTTTATGAAATTTTTGGGATTTTATGAATTTTTTTGGACTTTTAGGGATTTTCTGTTTTTGGCCGAGAACTACAGTCGTGCGACTGTAGCCTTACCTGAAGCAGAAATCGTCAAAACTATTTAAATAAAAAAAGCTAAAACCCGAGGAAATTCAACAACAGTCGTACGACTATAGATCAAAATGGCACGACTATAATTACAGTCATGCCCCTGTTCTTAGTGACAAGAACAGTCGTACGACTGTTCTTAATTATTCAGAAACAGAAGTGAATAAAGTTGAATAAAAACGTACAAAATCAACCAAAACACCCAGAAAGTATGAAAATGAGATGGGATGAAGTGTATTTACCTCATTGGCGCTGATCTACCGTTAGTATGACCCCTAGCAACGCACCAATCCACGTGAAATTGCTCCTTTTCCTTGTGTGTTAAGGTTGTAAATGAAGTCCCAAAATACTCCAAAAAGTTGCGGATTATAGCTCGTTTATGTTTGGGATTGATTTAGATTTCGTGTGTTGATATTAACCTACGATTTCTAATTCATTTTACACCTTAAAGCACTGGATTTGTGAAGAAAAAGATTGAAGAAAATAATGGGTTTTTGGTTTTTGTTTGCTCTCCCTTCTCTCTTCTTTCTCTCTCTAAATTTTCTTAGATCAGAAAATCTGCCAAAGTCCCTCTTACTCTATCATTCTGGTCTCTTATCTCCCCCCTATCCTGGAAAATCTTTAGGCATTAAATGCCCCCTGATTTTCCACCATTTTTTTATTTTGGGGGTATGGGTTCTGCAACCTGCCTCCGAAATGACAGTCGTACGACTGTACTTTAGTTGCAGTCATACGACTGAAACAAAAATACCACAACTGTAATTACAGTCGTGGCAATCAAGGCTTTTTTTTTTTTCAAGATTCGGAAAATTCCGTGTTCACAGAATGTCACTCAGTAGTCCACTGAGAAGATATCACCTGCCTCTTGATGAATGCAACCGATAAGAGTGTGGCCACACCCAAACAAGTTGGAAATTGTTTATGAGCATCAGTTCATTTGGGATCAAGTAAATGTCTGGACACAAAAGAGGATGATCAATCCATGCCTCTGTGTTGGACACCGATATCAATGACATGGGATGTACAAGTTCAAACTACAGGGTTATGATTTGAGTTGGACTGCTATCTCCATCTTAATTGGGGGCTGCAGTGGCTTACTAGAACCTGCCTACAGTCTGTGGGCCAAAGTCCCACTACCAACATAAAGATGGGCCCATAGGATCGTACACATTGAATGTCTGAACTCGGACTTAAAGGGATCAACTGTATACTTGGATTATACGCATCGGAAAGAGAGGATTGTATTAATTATATTATACAGATCAATTAGATTGATCAAAATAATATGATTAATATTTGTATTAGCCTTCTCATAATTAATTCAATGAATTAATTTATGAGATCATTTCCTAAGTGGAAATATTTTACATGTATAGGTTTACATGTGTTTTATTTTATGAAAGTCTAATTTAATCTCTTGGTCAAGTTAATTGGTCAAATTGATTTTAATTAAATATATGTAATATATTATATGGTATAATTTATTGACATATATGTTGGATTGAAATTATATTTGAAATTAAATTGGACTTAGAGAATTAAATCAGACTTGGACTTAAAAGGGAAGTAAAGCCCGCATAAAATAAAAGAGAAATTGGGCCAGAAATTCTCTTAGGAATTTTTGCCTACTAGGTTAAATAACCTAGTGTAAATTTCAGCCATTACAAGTGATTTGAGATAGAAAATTATAGCAGCAATATACTCTCTTCCAGTCGATCCTTTCGCTAGCACAGGTCGTATTCTATAGCCGTTCGTGTATAGGAACGTAGAGGAAGTCGGATTCGATTGTGCAGCCATCTCTTGTAGAGATTTTCTGGTGAGAATTTCAATTATTTAATTTTGTTTTGTTATTTTCAATTCCCACATCAATTGCTCGTGGGCATGGATTTGAGGAAATCAAATCGAGTTTCTGCTTTATCGGTTGATTTCCGGTGAAAAATCCTAACATTACCGACCATTAGACATGGATTGTCAATCAAAGAGATGGGTACATGTTAGGTTACATGGTATTGGATTAATCCACTTAGAGTATTACACTTGAGCCCTATAAACAAGTGAATCTCTGGTAGCACTTATATTGGATCCTTAGACCTTAATGTTGCTATGGACTTAGGGACAATCTCACATACTTTGACATACGCCTAACGGGCTCATAACAGAGTGCTAAGTATGGGTATGATTGGGTATATAAGTGAATACCTAAGGCTCATAAGCAAGGTGAAGAGAAATGCCAATCTCTTAAATGAGATCGTGATATCACTGGCCACTTGATGAGTGAGACTGAGAAGTGTTTGGCCTAACCTAATACTTAATTACTAGGTGATTAAGTGATTGAAGTTCTTCAGTCTACCCGGTATCAAGAAATGTACTTGCAGCCATAGGGGATGACTTAGTCATGGTATTGGTAGTACAAAGATATCAATAGCCATGAGATGTATAAGAAAAAGGCTATATAGTATATATGTCCAAAAGATATATTCATCTTAGTTGTAGGCTATAATGGTTTAACATAAAGATGAACCTACCGGATCACACGTATAGGGTTAAGATTGGATGTTTAGGACGTAAATATATATTGGATATATATTTAATTGAAGAACAATTGATATATTTATTTTGATTTAATTATTGTATGGTGCAATAAATAAATCAATTAAAATATAACTAATCAAAATTGGATTTTGACATCAAAGGGAATTAACTATATTTAGGTTAATTTAATGTATTGCATGGTGCAATAAATAAATTAAGGATAAAATATAATTATGTCAAAATTAGATTTTGACATAAATTAATTTAAGGGTGCATCAATATTTATATTATAAGGTTTATGAGTTTGTAATTTGATTACGACTTTAACATAAAGTTTAATTGAATTAAAACCCTAACTAACCCAAAATATAAATTGCATCTTATTAATTTAATTCTCTAACCAAGGGGAAGTCTGCAGGGAAAAGAGACTGGAATTCTCACATCCTATATACAATGAAATTCAGCCCCCTTGTAGGTTCTAAGGTTCGACTAGTTGCTCTCGGTCTAGAACTAGCACGCTCATTCAATCGTTCGAGGCCTGCGTGTGCGAAAGTAGAGATTTCCTGCTTGGAAATTCGATTAAAAGCTTTTTAATCTGGATAAGTTTTAAATCGTTTTCTGGTTGAGTCTATTTCTTCCCAATCTGAATGGGTTCCTAGGCCGGATTTGAGTACAAAACGACTGCTTTTGCTAATAAAAGTTTTGTTTTGCACGGTGAAAATCCCTAAACCACTAAATCCCCCTCCAAATCACCAAAACCCTAAATCACCAAATCCCTCAATCACCAAAAACCCTAAATCCCCAAAATATGTTGAAATGTCGTTAATGCGTAACTAAAATTCATTTCTAAATGCCCAAAATACGCCAAAAATGCTGTCCATTTACAATCAAATTACACAAATATACCAAAAATGTTTCAAAATCTGAAGCCCCGTATAAGACTAGCTCTATACACATATCCAAAGCCCCGAATAAGACCAGCTTTATACATATATCCAAAGTCCTGTATAAGACCATCTCTATACACCTATCCAAAACCCTATATAAGCCCAGCTCTATACACATCCAAGCCCCATATAAGACAAGCTCTATACATATATCCAATCCCCGTATAAGACCAGCTTTATGCATATATCAAAGCCTGTATAAGACCAGTTCTATACACTAATCCAAAGCATGTATAAGACCAGCTCTATACACATATCTAAGCCCCATATAAGATCCGCTCTATACATCTACTTTAAAACCCCGAATAAATTTATTTTGTTCATTTACCCAAAGCCCCATACATGGTACACTATATTATGTATATTTAAATTAATTTCATTTACCCAAAGCCCTATACATGAAACAGTATATCATGTATATTCAACCAACTTTCACAACATTTCACTTCATCTCATGCATATACACATACATCCATTCATTCATTCATTCATTTGTTCAATTTTCCTCACGTCATCATTTCATTCATTCATTATGAATCACATTCCTAATGTTTCATGTTTGATTTGAAATAGAACGTACATGGAAAAGAAAATCAGGTAAGAGGTTAGAGAGAAAGAAGTTTCAGTTGGGGATTCCATTGAGAAAGAGACTGGATCGATGTAAGAAGAAAGCTGAGTCTGTAAGGGTTGAAGAAGAGTCAGTGATAGTTGAAACTGGAAGTGAAACATAATCTATTAAGGAAATTGAGATGGCAAACTAGACACCGAATATTGCTAATATTTTGAAGGATTTCCTGAAGTCACAAGATTTCTGAGATATTTTAAAAGAAGAAATATGAGCTATCGTGAAAGAGGGTGGTGATAAAAATGTCATTAAACCTAGAAAGGAGAAAATGATTGAATCATCCCAGTATAGGGGTGATATTTCTGTTAATATGGAAAAGCTTCAAGAGATTGAGGCTGCAATGGAAAAGAAATTGAGAGCAAAGTGCACAGAGTTAGATGAAGTAGTATCTGAATTGAAGAAATAAGCCAATATCAGTATGAAGTCTAAGAAGAGTGTGAATATAGATGCCATGATTAACAAAGGCATTGAAATCTTCCTTATTGGGTTTTAAATGCCAAAGATTTCTACATATAAAGGTATCGGTTCTTCAGTAGCTCATGTGAATCTGTATGCTCGTGTGATGTTAATGGTAGGTGCTATGAAGCAACATTTGATTAATCTCTTTCTAACTGCACTTGAAGAAGGTTCATTATCCTGGTACAATTCATTGTCTAAAGAAATATAGTTAGACTAGGAAGCTTTGTCGACCGCTTTCATTAAGTACTACAAATTCAACACAAAAATTTATGTCAAGCTGTATGATTTCAAGATGATAAGGTAAAAACCAAATGAATCTTTTGATGAATATTATCAAAGGTGGATGAATAAAATGATTTTGCTAAAGAATTGCCTAGATAAGGATGAATTGATTCAGAAGTTGATAGATGGTAGCAAAGATGTGTAGAAAAATAACATGAAGTTTCATACATTCAGTGAGCTCAGTGAGGTGTACAGTATGGCAATGAAAATTGAAAGAGATGAAGAAGAGAAGGCTACAAGTCACAGAGGTGGCAGAAGTTTTGGGTTCATTTCAGGGTATAGATCGACAACCTTGGCTGGGTCAAGTAGTGGATCTGGTTCTAGTTCTGCAAGTAAAGAGGGGTAGTCATTAGAAGTAAAGTAAGTAAAAGTGGCTATAGTGTCATAATAGTAGGGTAGTCAAGACAAGAATTTAGGAAGTTAAGGCATATCTCCTTGGACTTTATCTTTGTCTAAGATTTTTGCAAAGTGCAGAAATGAAGGCTTGTTGAATTCTTTAAAGACATTTGAGAAACCATCTGATGTAGATAGGGATAATTATTGCATATATCATGTTGTTGTTGGTCATAGAATAAATAATTGCTACAAGTTGAGAGATGCTATTTAGAATTTGATAGATGAAGGTAGATTGTAAGAGCCTACAAAGCCTAGCACCAAAACTAATCCATTACCAAAGTTTGAAAAGTAAGTCAACATGGTGCAGTCAGGGTTGCAAGCTAACTTTGTCTTTACTCAGATTTTGCAAGAAAATCCCAATATGCAGTCTATGGTAGCTAATGAAGTCAAATCATAATAAGAATATGGGAACTCAGCAGAATAGGAAATAATAAAGCCAATGAGTTTGAATGATCTTGACTCGGATAATGAATATGAAGAGTATGACGGAAGTGAATCAGTTAAGCCATCAGCTGTTGAAAAGCCGAATGTTGTTAAAATAAAAAACGTGACAAGAAGCAGTAGGTGTATCAGCCTGTTGTATAGCAGAAAGATAAAGCTCTTCTGACTGGATCAAGTAGTGTGTCACCTCCAAACAAAGTCAAGAAAGAAGATTTGGTTATTTTGCAGTTAAAGAAAACTCCAACTCAAGCTAGCTTATGGCATCTGTTGTTGGTTTCAAAGGAGCATAAAGCATCATTAGTGAAGAAGTTATCTGAAATTAAAGTTTCTCCAATCACATCTCAGGAAGCAATATGTTGTTTACTGGATAGGGTTAATTCTGGTTACCCTGATATTATCATTTTTGAGAAGGACCTTCCAGGTGGAGGAAAAGCACAAGAAAGCCATTTATGTGAAAGCTAATATTATGGACAGAATCATGCCATGTGTGATAATAGATGATGGTTTAGCTTTGAACATCTATCCAATGAAGATGCTATCATATTTGGGCTTAAGTGAGGAGGCATTGAAGAAGTCCTCGACTATGATTAGGCGTATGATGATTCTAAAAGAACTGTGATTGGCACTTTTAAGGCTGAAGTGGAAGTAGGATCGATCAAGTCAATGGCCACCTTCACCGTAATTGATATTCTAGTCACTTTCTTCCTGCTATTAGGAAGACCTTGGTCTCATCCATTGGGAGGACTTCCTTCTCACTTACATCAAATGATAAAGTTTCCTGTGGGTGATAAAGTTGTGACTATTGAAGCAAATTCCCAATCCATGATTGCTGTAATGAATGAAGAAGTTCCACCATTTGGTGGATTCCAAATCCCCATGATCAATAAAGAGAAAGTCATAGTCCAATGGTTATCTATGAAAATTACATGCCAAAGGGGTTGTCCAATTACTTGTATAAGCAAAAGTTTGTACTAGGGCTAGGGCTTTGAGCTAACTTGCAAGGAGTGCCTGAATTTAATATAGAATCTAGAAAGCCATGACAGTTCGGATTGGGCTATGATGTTGAGACATTTAAGAAGAAATAGAAGAAAGGGAAGAATGGCAAGCTTATGATGAAACAGTTTATTAAAGCTGGTGAAGAGCTATAAAAAGGATAGGCTGAGCCCATGAAAGTTGGAGATGTAATATGGCCGGGTTTTAAAATATTGTCCGATGTTGTTGATTTTGAAAAAAGTCAGGATGAGCCAATTGCACCAGGGCTGAATGAAGAAGAAGAGATAGTTTTAAAGCTACTATCTGTCAGAGGAAATTATTTGAAAAGTTAGCTAATGTTATGGAGATAAAGAAGAAAGTGATCTATGCTGAGAAAGAAGCATCCAAGAAAAAAGGCTAAGCAGAAGATTTATGATGAAGCTGTGGAGGTGATGTCAAAGGTATTGACTGTCACCCTCAATAATGCTTTTGCCAAAACTAAGAAAGGGTCTAAGAAAAAGTTGATGAACAGATGAAAATGAATTTTTTGTATTTGCTTCATCCATTTTCAATGTAAACGATGTACTCTATAACAAATTTAATGCAATGAAGTCTTAATTTGCTTATTTGTGCGATTTTTATACTGATAATTTTGTGCATGCATTTGAATCACTATCAAGCATATTTAGCATTCATGACATTGAATTACACGAAATTAATATAAGTATAGATGAAAACCTAGAATGGTATCCATTTCACATGAACTAAGCCCCAAAGAAGAGAGAGAATTGACTAAAGTATTGAAAAAACACATTAAATCTCCCCAGCAGCGATTGACAAAGGGGTAAATTGTAAAAATTTCATTATTCCCCAGCAGAAGTGCAATAAAGAACATCACAATTTTCCTCAGCAGTAATCGTATATCCTCAACAAATTTCTCAAAGTTTATTCTCAATATATTCTCCAATAAAGATTTCACTGAATAAAGAATGTACTCCCCAGCTGAAGTCAACTAATGGCATTGTGCAATTTTCCCCAGCAGAAGAAAGAATCATAAGCTTAGACAATAGCTGAAAACATATCCTTTGATGTTTACATAAATATGCATTGTCGTGCATACATGTATAACATGCATTAGACATTCATTCACAGAAAATTCAAATCCTTCCCAGCTAATCTTCATTCTTGATCGAAGGGTTAAAAATTTTTGTTTCAAAATCTATCGATCAAGGAATGACAAGTCACTATATGAAAGACAAAAATTCAACAATCCTCAGTGAAAAGAATTTCATCCCCAGCAAATTACTCAACAAGGATTTACAAAGCTTCAAATAGAGTGACACACAAGGCAGCGAAACGTCTTTCCTATTACGCCAGTTGCTGATAAAGCTTATTTTTCCATACAAAGTATTAAAGCCCTTATTATCAAAGCCCTTATTATCAAAGCCCTTAGTATTAAATGTTGGGATTCGTCACGGGAAACCGACCGATAAAAGCGGAAATACGCGTCAATTTCCTCGAATCCGGCCCAGGAGCTTAAGATGTGGAAATCAAAAACTTAAAGCATAAAAGGAGAGTTTCAAAAACTTACCACAAAGTCTCTCTAAGAGACGAATGCGGACTGCAGAAATCAAGTGTAGATTTCCTCCACCGATGCGTACACGAACGGCTCTCGGACCGAAACCCATGCTAGTGACTCGGATGACAAGAAGAGAGGGAGAAAAAGAGAAGAAAAGGGGCAGCCAAGCTTGGATAGTCTTTGGTTCCATTCATTCCCATGATTGGAACATACTACGGATGACTTTATGGTCATATCATTTTCACTATCCACAGTCTTACTGCCAAGTGCCTCACACTTGACAACATGGATATGGATATGTCCATTGGATACTCTATTTAAAATATAGCATAAGACATATAATAAATAGATTAATGCCTTTATTTCCTTGACACAAATTGTATAATACATAAAGTCTACATTAATGTGCAAATGTATTATACAAACACAAGGACCAATGCCTCAGGACTAGGGCATTTCCAACAATAAAGCCCTTATTATCAAAGCCCTTATTATCAAAATTCGGAGCAAGTAAAATTGCAAAATCACTAGTGGAGTCAACAGTCGAAGCATGGCATCCACAACATCAAATCCCAAGGTAGGTAAGTTTTTTCTTTCCTTCATTCACGATGCTCTTTTCCGCATTCACAGATTAACCTCGGGTATTTTAGACCTGGTATCAGTATCAAATTTGATCACGTGAGGGGTAGCTGTGACCGCCGGGTTTTCCCGACCTCAATAATCATATAATACCAAAATGTTATTCATTCTTACTATTCCTCGTGAGAGTCGATTCGAGAAGCAAGGATTTGAATTTAAATGAACTTAGAACTTGAAACCGAGAAGAATTAGAAGAATTAGGGTAAAAAAGAGACAACAACTGCATGGATATTGGATAGTCGTATGGCTATTGAGTAGAAAGGCACACGATTATTGATCGAGAGCCGTACAGGTATCGATGAATGGCAGTGACTTTGCATGGAGAAGACAGTGTTTGGATTTGAAGAAGACAAATCATATCCCATTACGAGATTGATCTTTGGATTGAAGGGAGTTCTAGTGAAAAGAAGCAACAACTAACAAAAAAGATTAAGCAAAGAAAGAGAAGAAATCAAAGAAGAAACTAAATTCTCAAAACTTCACAAAACCAAAATTCAATCAATCAAAACCACAATTCACTAAATTCAGCCACAAATTCTTGATCCAAACCAAACCAAAACCTTTAGGGACTTAATTGGGTTGCTAGAATCACGAATTGGAGCTCAATTGGAGGAATTCAAGTTCTAGGGTTCAAGGTTTCAAGTTCAATTTAAATCCAAATTCAAGCTTCAAGCATCAGTTTTTCTTCAAAATAGAAAACTGGATAATTGGTTGGCATTTCATCCATTTTCATTTTACTATGTTTTTCTACGTTTCTGGTAAACTAGATCCGTAAGGCTGTATCAAGACTCGTAGGGCTATTGTTATAGCCACACGGCTGTTGTCCTAAGAGTCGTACGGTTGTGGTTTATTTTAGAATTTAGCAATTTCAAATTTTTAACGATTTCTCTGGCTCATTCAAAACTAGAGCAGTACGGATGCTATGATAGCCGTACGACTATTATTCCTACATCCGCATAGCTATTGTTTTGAATTCAGAATTTCATTTTGGTGTATTTTTCATATTTTTACATATCATTTTGACTTAGATTTAATTTCTGTATTTATTTTCATAAATCAGTTCAACAATAAAAACACAAGTTTCTTGAAAATCGGCCAAATTGTATGTGTATATATTAAATTAGACGAACATGAATTTCAAATGAGTTTCCAGTGCCATCACAACCAAGTTCACAATGTTTTCTAGGTTAAATCGGTAAATTTATCGAAATTTCTGATTTTTCCCATTTCAGGTCCTGAGCTATCTTGAATCCCCTATTCTGAGTCTGTTTGAGTCCTACGTGTATATATATTTTTTACTAACTTTGTTTTGTAGGTAGATGTATGCCTAGCTTTTCATTTTGTATATAGATAGATTTGTACCCCGAATCCTGTTTTATTAAATGTATCCCCTATGATAGTCATTTGATTGGTTTATATATATTTAAATTTTCTGAATTTATTTACTGCTTCTAAATTTATTTATTGCTTTCAGCATTTATTTATTCCTCGTGGGTGAGCATTGACTAAATAAATCAAGATAAAATCAATCGTAGAAATATAAAAGTCTTTGATATAAATTGTTAAATATATTTTGAATCGAGAAGAAATAGGTGAATTGTCCGAATCTGATCTCTGACTAAAAGGTATAGCGATTCGTAGCTTATCTTGGACATACTATAATTTTCCGGTTGAGCTGAGCCGGGTGGCGACTCCTAGCACTTTTAGTGAGAGTGTTCGAGTTTGTTGATTTTCTCGCCATAAAACTCATTTTTATAAAACTCTATTTAAAATTCTCCCAGCACGGGCCTCGCGAGCAGTAGTTTTGTTCTGTCTCTAGCTTTTGTAACCATTTAATGTATAAGATGTACTTTTTTATATCTCTTGCTTGAAAGTAATGCTACTGCATAATTGTAGAAGGACTGTGTTGTTATACTTGATGTGCTTCGTTTCAAAAGTTGTAACCAGTTTCTTTTATTCCTTTGGTAAAAAACATGTGCGTCCCAAGGAATAACATTGTTTTATATTACCAATGAGCTTTACAAAGAATTGTATTCCACCGTGATGTATCTGTTTATTTTGTTTGTAAGATATTCGATACTAATTTGCTGTAGAACTTCTTTAGCTTGACATACCTCGTAAAATTGCTTGCAGTTGTATGAAATATCATTATTAAAGTTACATTTAGATTTAATTTTTTTATATAATAATATAAAATTTGTAGCGGAATATATATATTCCTCTTCTTGAATTAATCATGTTAAATTGAGTGTGATAACATGTAATACATATCTTTCCAAGATACTGTTATAAGATGAAGGGTTTGTTAGTGTATGCCATAGTCCTAAGGCATCGTATCTCATTTGTGTTGTACATTTTGTTATATGTATTATACATTAGTGTTTTATTAATAAAGACATAATTTATTTTATTAATTTCTTGTGCAATTAGTAATAAAGTACCATTAATTGTGTTTGTACTCATGATTGTCAGTAACGTTCTCAGGGCAGTAAGACCATGGGTAAGGAATCAAACACAATTATAAATCTATCCCTAGTCTGTTAAAATCATGAAAATGATAATAACTAAAGACTAGTGTGTGGCTTGATTGTATGGTGGTATCTTACTGACCATTGGACATGAATTATCAATCAAGGACATGGGTACATGTTAGGTTACATGGTATTGGATCGATCCACTTTGAGAACATCACTTGGTCCCTATGTCATAGGTGGTTTTCAAGAAGTACTTGTATTGGATCCTTAGACCTAATATATCTATAGCCCTAGATGTGAGCTCATATGCTTTGACATACGCCTAACGGGCCTGTAACGAGGTGCCAGTATAGGTGCGGTTAGGTATGTCAATGACCATTGTAGGACTAGTAGGGATGTGTAGGGATATGCCACTCTGTTAACTTAGAGCAACTATCACCGACCACTTTATGAGCAGCGCTGATAAGAGTGTGACCACACCCAAGTAAGCAATCAGTGGGTGATTACTTATTTATGAACTTCAGTTTACTAGGTGTCAAGGAATGTCCATGTAGCTCTAGAGGGTGACATTGACATGCCTCTTGTAGGACATCGATATCACTAGCAAATGATGTATAAGTTACTACAGGGTTTATACCTTGCATAAGTTTGATGTCTTCATCTTATTTGGGTAGTTACAATGGTTTGCTAGAACCCATTTGCAACTTGTGGGCCTTAAGGTTTTGGGCTCACTGCCAACATTAGATGAATCCATATGATCACACACAAAGATGCCTGAATGGAATTGTTATGGACTTAATATATATGTTATATATTATATGGAGGTTTATGTTAATTGTATTTATAGAGTTTTTGGTAAAGTCAAATTAATACAATTAACTATAGGAGAAATTTTATTTTAACCTATTGATTTAATTACTTGGTGTAATTAATTAATTGGATGAAATAATCTCTTAATAAAATATATGGATAATATTGATTATTAAGAGAGGGATCGATTAAATTAAATTAAGGCTTAGTCAATTTAATTAATTGAGTTTGATTTACGCAATTAAATTTAATCATATGGTTATGATTTAATTTGATTAAATAAATTAAACTAATTAAATAAAATTGACATATAAACCTAATTTAATGAAACCCTAATTTTATACATGGGTATAAATAGATTTTTTTTTCTCCTAACCCTAACACTACATGTGAATTTCGGCCACCACCATTCCTTGGAGAGGAAGTTTGGCCAGCATTGAGTTTTGAATGTAGATCTCCGTTTTCATTCGACGCTAGCACGTGATTCGTTTGATAAGTATCCGTGTGCATGAGGGTGGAGATTCTTCGCGCAAAGCAAGGATTTAATTCAATCTCTATTGCGGGGCGGCATAGGTATAATTCAAATCATTTTCAGGTTGAGTCTTGTTATTTTTTATTCCATAATTTATTCAATTTGTTCCTGAACGAATTCGAGTCCAAGGCGAAATCGCTTTCGCTGTGATTTTAATTTTTATTTTGCACCGAGAGAATCTTTACAGGGTTCTGTTAGATCGATAATTAGATAATGTATATTATTAATTCGATCGGAAAAGTTGATATGATGTATGTTTTTCGCTTTTTGAGGCATTGTGTTTGTCTTTGTATTTTGTAAATTTTTTTTTTTTTTTAACTTTTTTTGTGTTGGTCTATTTATAGTTGTTTCAAAGATTATGATAAGGTTGTTATAAATATTTTGTAACTTTTTTTGTTTTGAATTTTTAAAATGATTAAATGATTTGCTTGAATTTATTTATCTAAAGTTTTTAATGGTTTTTTAATTAATTTCTTCATTGTTCTTTTAATCCTCATAAATTTTGGTTTTCCTTGTCTCTTACCTATAAATGAATTTAACTAGTTTTAATACTAAAAGATGTTTTTTTTTTTGGAACGTTTTTAAATCATTATTGTATTTAATATTACAATATTATTCGGTTACCTTTTTTTTTTCTCTAGAGATACTAATACTTCAAAATAGGAGAGGCTATTGAATTGACAAAAAATCTGTTTATACCGTCTTGGTTTTAGCCCTTTCTACCGCCTATTGTGGCATATTTTTTTTTTATATAAAAAAACATAGTTACCCTTATTCAATTATTATTTTTATTATTTTGTGATAATACACTACAAGCAAAATCGAGAATTTTGATGGATATGTTTGATGAAATCCTTTTCATCAAAAAATTACTAATGAAAAGTCTATCAGAAACATATTTGTCAGAGTAGTTGAAAGATTTTTCGACGGAATATTCTTTTTCGTCAGAAATGCATGGTGGGAGTTTTCCCGCTTACCTTTTTGACATTTTAATTGACATAATTTTAGAACCGTCAAATGTTTCTTACAATAATGGCAGACGATTTGCTTTTCCATTAGAAACTAAATAAATATTTTAATAAAAATAAAATTAAAAAACAAAAAATAATATTAAAATGATAGGTTGTATATAACACGTCTTTCACTTTAATTAGAATCCCTAATTGTACCAATTCTATCTCACTCTTCATTCACTCTATGGATCTCAGTCGCAAACTAGAATTATTGATCTCTGTTACTGGTGTCACACTCCGTAGCCGGTGACTCTAACTTGCTTTTGAGAAATCCATTTGGCACTTGTTCTTTTGTTGTTCGATTGGGTTAATCATGGTTCATTGCATGTCAAAATTCTGGGTGTGTCGTGCTTCGTCCGACCAGGTGAGCAAGATGCACACGGTCGGTTAACCAGTTCATATGGACTTTTGTGAACAGTTAACCGTTTGAACAATTTTTTTAATTTACTAACTATACAATGTCCATTAAATTTGGTTAACCATTAATTTCGGACTGTTAACCATTTATAAAATAAACATTATATTTTACTAAATCTATAATATTTTAAACCTCAAATAAATAGACCATAAATCTCAAATGTCAAATAAAAATATAAAATTATAAACCATAACAATGAAAATATTCGATTTTAAGAAAGAAAAAGCATAATAATTCATCTTCATGAAATTCAATCAATATAAAAAAATTAGCAAATGATCTAGTTCCTAAAATATAAAGGTTAATTAATTGATTAGGAAGGGCATATGTAATCCAAATTAGAAATTCAACATGATTAATGGAGCAGAGGTTGAATTCAGGAAAAAAAAAAGAAAGAAACATGAGTTACAAAAAACTTTCAGTGGTGAAACCAAAATAATTAAGGAGAAAAACTAAGTTAATGAGACTACTGGTGTATAGTAAGAAAGTAAAATAATATCAAAGGCCCAAATGTTTCACTTATTATTCATATTACCTATATATATAATTATATATATATTTTTAAAAAATATATATAAATGATTGGTTAACCGCGAGTCCACATGGACTTTTAGTGTGAAAACTGAAACAGTAACCGAAACCGTTATTTTCTAAAAATAAAAACCGTACACTAGTCCATCGATTTCGGTTAACCATATTTTTAGTTTAGTTTCGGTTCAGTTTCACGGTTTTTCCATTTTTTTGTGTTCAGCCCTAGGTGGCTTTCTTTGTTTTATATTATTTGGGTTTTGATTTGAAATGGTGAACTGATGGGTTTAGGGTTTTGATTTGTAATGGTTTATTTGGTGTTTTAGGATTTTGATTGGACATTTTAACTTCATTGTTTTCCTACTCATGGCTTGTGCTATCTTTAACCTGGAAAATGAATGTGCTTTAAATTACAATTCAAAGATCCATGTCGTTCATTTTAGAATCATTTTTTCTTTACAAGAAATGATTTTTATTCCACTACTTTGTATAGGATAGGCATGGGGAGCTGTATATTTGCAATAGCTCTATATATGATGAAAGCTCCATCAAATGCTCATTTCCATAGTGAATCGCTCAGCCCAATCAGGGAAATGGTTTTCGATGTTGCTAGACTAGAGTTCCCTAATCAAACTATCATCGAGGAACCGAATGCATATGTAAAGAGATTCTTTGACATGTTAAAAGCTTGTGATGAAGAATTGTGGCCCAGTTGTGAGAGCATTTTGTTTTATCTGCAGTTGCTTGATTATTGAACATAAAGTCTGAGAATCCCTTATTAGAAAGGTTTTTTTGATTCTTTGATTGAATTTATGAAGGAGGCTTTGCCAACAGACAACAAGCTTCTTACTAATTTTTATAAGACCAAAAAATTGATTCAAGGTCTTAGTTTACCAGTGAAGAAAATATATTGTTGTATTCAAGGATGCACGTTATTTTGGCAGAAGGGTTAGTACCTTGACTTTGTGCAAATTTTGTGGTCAAGAAAGGTATAAAAAGAAGCAAGGTTCGAGAAAACAAAAGCCCGTTCCAGTTGGGAGGATGCAATACTTTCCCTTAACTCCACGTCTTAAAAGGTTATATGCTTCGAAGGTCACTACTTTTCATATGAGATGGCATGCCAAACATCAATGCACCAATGGAGATATGTGTCACCATTACAATAATACTCATCTATCGTTTGTAGAAGAACCCCATAACATCATAATAGGTATGTGCATAGACGGATTCCAACCTCATGGGAAAACGAGGAGGCAAAATTCTTGCTGGCCAATTATTATCACACCATATAATTTACCACTGTAGATATGCATGAAAGAGCCTCACATGTTTCTTACTACCCTTGTACCTGGCTTTTACAATCCGTAGTAAAGGTTAGATGTGTTCTTACAACTTGTAATTAAAGAACTAAGACATCTTTGGGATGTAGGTGTGGAAGCTTATGATATTTTGTTGAAGTAAAACTTCTAACTTAGAGCAGCTTGATGCGGACGATTATTGATTTTCCTACCTATTCAATGTTGTCAAGGTGGAGGACACATGGAAAGATGGCTTGTCTACTATATCGAACATTCCTAAAAATTTCTGTTCAAGAATGGGGTTAAGCCATCACGGTTTGACAATTGATGGGTCCTAGGCGAAGTATTGAAACTAAACAAAGAAACGCACAACTAAGGCAGTGTACCTATCGTTGACAAGTAATAATTCTGGTTGGTCCAGGTATCGATCCCACAGAGAAAAATATTCTGCAAACACTAAACTACTCGGGTTCCTTGCGTGTCCTAGGCGGAACTTAGTTTTTGGATTCGATTATACTAACAACTAATTATCCTACTCCTATTTGATTTATTCCAGCTTACTTTGCACTTGAATTTGGGTTATCAATTGGCGGTTTACCGACCTATGAATGCTAATGGAGATGGCTTTATGAATTAACTACAATAGATGAATTTAACTCAACAATTAACCCTTAATTATATTCTTTCGATAATTCAACCTAGCGTATCTAGATCTTTTAGGTCCTTAGCCGGTTTCCCTTGTTTAGAGGCGGTCTAATTCTAAAGCTCAGAAAATAGGGGCACGTAAGTTCCATAGTGTCGTCAATACTAATGGTTTCCTAGGCGTCAATCTAGGTAATGCCATAAATATGAACTTAATAAATTAAGATCTTATGAGACTAGATTATCATTAAAGGAATTGCATAAAGAAGAGGAATAAAAATTGAAATTAAATTGCAATCAATTGTATTAATCAAAAAAGGTGAAACGAATTCAATGTTTACAACCAAACACAATCAATTGCGGAATCAAAAACTAACTTAATCGAATTACAAAAGAGAAGAAGCAAAAACTTATGCCCTTTTGGTCCGATTAACCGGATTCCGACGGTGTGAAGATGCTTGGGGGGTACCTCTATAAACGAACTCAAGCTGGAACTAAGAACGTCGCAAAAGGGGAAGGTTCTATGCAAAACTACTACCAATTGATGGTTCAAAACTCAAAGAAAACAAATAGTTCAAGCTAAAACCTAGCTACAAGTTTCTGCTCTCACTCTAAAAGTCTGGAAAAAGATCATTAAAACTGAGAAAATAACCTATTTATACGGCTAGGTTAAAACCAGGAAAAAGAAAAGATGAAAGTAGGGCAACATCAGAATTCCGGAGCTCGGCACGCCTTGCTGGTGGAAGTGGCACGCCGTGCTGTGCAGAATTGGGGGTGGCACGCCGTGCTGCTGGAGGTGGCACGCCGTGCTGTGTAGTTTTGGGGTTGGCACGCCGCGCTGGCCTGAGTGGCACGTTTTCGTGCCACTCCACTGGATTGCATCTCTTAGCCCGCCGGATTGGCACGCCGTGCCACCTTGATTTTCAGCACTTCAAACTTTTCCTTGTTGCCGATGCACCAACTTCCGGTCCGGGTCATAATACCTGTCCAAAACAAGCATAAAGAAACATAACCGCACCAATGCCACGGACCATAAAAACGACATATTGTCCAAAATTACAAAAACAACCCTAGAAAATGCGAAAAATACTAAAAGTTATAAAAATCTATCCAAAACATAAAAATCACAAAATACTCAAAAACCACATAAACATTCACACAAAAGACTCTAAAAATTGCCGTTCAAACCACGAAATTGCCTAAAAGATAAGGTAAAAAACCAACCTTATCAACCACCCCACACTTAAAGTCTTGCTTGTCCTCAAGCAAATAAACTAAAGACAAAGGAGTAAACTTGCTCGCTTTTACTTGCAAATCCAACTAAGGGTTTAACCGTACGAAATTCATAAACTCAAGAAGGTAAAGCATCACTTTTGAAATGACACTAGGCGCACCAGGTTCAAAACCACTCAATACCCGAACCCAACAAAATTTAGCTAGTCAAAGGGCGAGGAACAAACAGAGTTTATACGCCCACAAAGCACCTCATAAGATGTCACTCCAACGCTCAAGTTCAAGGTAAGGCGGATGAGCACACAAAAAAAAACAATGGCACACATCTCATAGCGAACTAATGGCAATCCCGGTGAAGTCATTGGTCAAGGAGCAAAATCAGAGAACCTGGGGCTTGTAATGTGACGGCTTGGGGTAGGTTTGATAAAGGGGAAATTTTAGGTATACAACTCCTACGAATCAAGTAAAATATACAAATTGACTAAGAACTAAAGACGGGTCATGCAACATTCAACTCAAAACTAGTCCTAAGAGTGTTTTCTTTGCTAAATATTTTTTTTTCTTTTTTTCTTTTTTTTTGAAATTAACTTGACAAAAAGAAGGCCTTATCCACACCCAATGGCCAAAACACAACTTAATGGGGAAAAGAGAGAAAAAAAAATTACAAGACATGGGTCAAGGCAATTAGATGATCGCCCTAATCCTTTATTCAAACACATAAACTGGAAATGGAACACATATACCGGCTTAAAGATGAAAACCGGACAAACAAGACATGCGTCTACAAACTCCGAATTTCACGAAAAGAAGCCGAACATACACATTGACTCTATTTGGATTTTTGTTTTTTTTGTTGTTTTTTTTTTGCACAATTTTTCCATAGGACTAGATGTGAAAGAGTTGAAATGCAAATGGTGATTGATCCCAAAATGAATGAACAACTTAGCCAATTACTTGATTTAGGAGAGGAGGGTAAGAAAGGAAAATCAAAGTTAATGGTAAAAAGTTAGGATGATAGAGTTGGCTTGGTGAAGGTTTCTTAAGTCAAAAAGGTTAATTTAGTGGCTTTGGGTGATCTAAGGGATAACTAGTAGTTAGGGTTAGGCTCATTTAAGTCAAGGGGTTAATCCTAAGGGTCTCCACATATTAAGCTCTCGATGCCAAGTGCAAAACGACACCGGGTTCTACGATATAGTGTGCCATGATTGTTTTTTTTTTACCCTCATAAAGAAATAGAACCAATGTGAAATGGTTCCAAAGGCTGAAATTCTCACAAATGTACTAGGGGTTGTATGCTAGGTCATGTGACTCAACCAATGTTCCAAGGCGTAATCCTAGCTCGATCATGCAAGTAGAGGTAGAGGGTTAATTCCCTAATGCAACCTTAATGACAAATCTAACCAATGGTTACCATCAAGAATCACAAATCACGCATAAACAAGCTAATGACTTGCAAACAACTCCTAGTATCCCTAGCCAATCTAGTGTGCCACGATTGTTTTTTTTTTACCCTCACAAAACTATCAACCCAAAAACAAACCAAAACCAACTCTACATGCATTAAAAACTAAAGCCTAGATCTAACCAAAAACCAACGCAAAACATCCAAAAATGCAAAAACACAAACAAACATATGAAACAAACAATCAAAAAGTGCAATGTAAAAAGAAGCAAAAGAAAGGGAGAAATCCCTTTACCCACCCCACACTTAGATTGCACTTACTTCCAAAAGTGCAATGGAAGAAGGAGCAAACTTAAGCGGGAAAGGAAAAGGGTTACCTCACATATCGGGGGCTGGTGGCGGCGGGTATGGCCACCCTTGGGCTGCACAAAAATGAGAGGTGAACACCTCGACATTGGCGAGCTGAGCTGCTTGCCTATCAAGGCGCGCGTTCATCCGCTGCTCAAGCATAACCTGATGGACGGTTAAGCCTTCCAGTTGTTCAATTATGCCATCCAACCATCCTTTGATCCGCCCCATAAAATCCAGGCCCACCGAAACATTCTCCTCATCCTCCTCGCTATCCTCAGCTTCCTCACTCTCATCCTCCTCATCTACGTCCATGGGAGCCTTTCCCCTACTCGAGCCTCCCGCACTTAAAGTACCTGCAGCTGTCACAACATGGGAGCAAGACAAGGTTCCCCTCGAAAGCTTCTTGGGAAGGATGCTATCGAGGTTCCTATAACAAGTATTACTATGAAAGAAGCACGCAATACAAGTTACAATATGTCCTAACCCTAGTTCGAACTTAGCTCTGTTGTGGTGGTTGTATAAGGCTTCCATGACAAAGAAGCCCATATGCACCTTAATCTCACTATGCACATGCCACAGGATTAAAAGTTCAAATGCATTAACTCGGTTGCTCTCAGTTTTTCCCGAAAAATTAACACACACAAATTTGTGAATTAATTGCAAGATAGGGTCATGAATTTGGGAAGTTTTGGCAAACCTAGGTTGGTATACCCCTTGCCCTACCATGCACCAAAATTTCTTGGCATCCATATTCTCCGGCCATTTGTAACCATTCCCCTCAATACCTATGCAAGCCCTAAGGCCCTCAATATCTAAAGACCGTTCAGTACCAAAGAGGCGGAATGTCATGCTCCTAAGGCCCGTATTAGGGTTTGTTTTGAAGCTTAAGGTGGAGTAGAATTCGAGGTTCAACTCCCTAAAGACGGGTGGATTAGATTTCACAAACTCATACCATCCTATACTAGTCAATTTAGCACGTACCGCCTCCGACCTATCTTGCACAAATAAAAATTCCCAATCGAAAGTTCGAAAGGGGGTGCTTTCTAAAGGAAATAGGGTTTTGTATCTTTTACCTTCATCATCTGAAAGTAGAGGGAAGGGGCATTTATACTTCCTTGAGAGGCTCGTCAAAGGTGCCATCAGCTGTTCGATAGGTAATTCGTCGCGTGGCACCGATTCCGGTGATGGGTCTATGGGCCGTCGTGACGAACCGTGTCTCCGATCAGCGACAGTCTTCTTCTTCATCCTACAATTGCACAACCATAAAAACAAAACAAAAATCAACAACAAAAGAACCCGAATCCAAAGAAAACCTACTGTCATAAATACAAACCACCAAAAAGAAAAAGAATGCAAAACAATCACCCTATTAAGCAGTCAATCAATCAAAATCAAAGTGAGAAAAAGAACAAACAATAAAAAGAGAAAAGGGAGAACAAAGCATGAATTCATACTTGGTTGCAAGGAAAATGAAGCAAAATAAAATCCTAGGTCAAAATCAGAGTGGAAGAGAAGGTGAGAGGGAGAAGATAAGAAAGGAAGGAAGAATAAGGGTAGAGAGGGAGAAGATGACAAAGGAAGGAAGAATAAGGGTAGAGAGGGAGAAGGGGAGAGTTGGTTCTAGAGAGAGAAAGTGGAGAGGGAGAGAGAAAGTGAGAAGGTGAGAGAAAGTGAGAAAGAGGAAGAAGAAGAAAAAGAAGAATGGGCGGTTACAAAGGGGAAAGTGGAAGGTGCTTTATATAGGCGGGCGGATTTGACCTAGAATTTCAAAATTTAAACACTCGGCACGCCGTGCCAAACAATCAGCACAGCGTGCTGAGCAGAGCATAAACACTTACCTGAAAACAGGATGAGGGCACGCCGGCGTGCTGGCTCGGCACGTCGTGCTGCCTTGAAAATTACATATGTGGCACGGCGTACTCCAATTTTGACACGGCGTGCTGTTCTCTCTACAACAACTCACTTTAGAAACAGCGTGATGACACGTTGGCGTGCTGTATTGGCACATCATGCCGCCTTGAAGACCCTGTAATTGGCACGGCGTGCTGAATTTGGCACGGCATGCTGCTCGCTTATGCACAACCCTCTTTAGAAATAGCACGACGACACGTGGGCGTGCTGTATTGGCACGTCGTGCCACTTTGAAGACCATCACTTTGGCACGACGTGCTCTCTGTCAGGCACGACGTGCTGAATTGCTTTTGCACGTGATTTCGAAACAGCGGCCTGGCACGATTGCGTGTCACACTGGCACGCCACGTGCTACCCTAATCTTACCTTGGCACGGCGTGCTGCTTGTAACACGGCGTGCCATCCTGAATTCTGCCAACCTTTACTTTTTTCCACATTTTGATCACGACTTTTGATTAACTTGCTTAATTACCTATTCCTACACACAAAAACACACAAAAAACATATTAACACAAAGATTAATGTACAAGGGAGGCACACGTACCTCATTGCTATGTTTATAGTCGGAATAGCTTGACTTCTATGTCCACGATTTCGCATTACATATCACGAAGGAGTAAGACTTGCTTCTCCTCCTTCATTCCTCCGCTGACGTAGGGCTTCAACCGATGCCCGTTTACTTGTTGAATTCCCTCCGGGGTTTCAATTTCCACCATCCCAGAGGGGTAGACCTTATGCACGGTAAACGGCCCCGTCCATCGACTTCTCAGTTTGCCCGGAAATAGTTTCAATCGGAAGTTATACAAGAGCTCCAACTCCCGTTGGTTGAAACTCTTTTCTATCACATAAGCATCAATAGGGCAAAAAGAGTCTACAAAATTACAACTTTCAACATCTAATGGATATTTCATTGAGTTATAGACGTTGAAACTTACCTCCTTGTTGTGCAACCTAAGAATAATCTTACCTTCCTGGACATCTATCAGAGTCCTACCGGTTGCAAGAAATGGCCTTCCAAGCAAAAGGGGCACCGCGCTATCTTCCTCCATATCCATTACCACGAAGTCCACGGGGAAGATAAAATTGTCCACCTTTACTAGCACGTCCTCGACCACCCCCTTTGGCCTCGTGAGAGATCTATCAGCCAATTGGAGGGTCATATTGGTTGGCTTTGGGTTTCCCAGTCCGAGTCTCCTGAAAAACGACAGAGGCATCAAATTTATACTTGCACCCAAGTCACATAGGGCATTGGCAATCTCCAAGTTCCCTATCCGGCATGGGATAGTAAAACTGCCCTTATCTTTGAGCTTGGGTGGAAGTTTGTTAGTGATAATTGCCGAACATTCCTCTGTTAAAACCACCACTTCGTCCTCACCTAGCTTTCTTTTCCCTGCAAGAAGTTCTTTAAAGAATTTAGCATAAGAAGGCATCTCTTGAAGAGCCTCAATCAATGGCATATTAAATTCTAACTTCTTAAAAATTTCCAGGAATTTGGAATATTTCTGCCCCAGTTTATCTTTCTTCTCCCTTTGAGGATAAGGAAGTTTAGGCACATAGGCTCTTACTGGGTCAGGAATTTTCCCTTTTTCATTTGTGCTAGGTTCGGGTTCAGAAAACGAGTCGGGGTTGCTTACCTCTCCCGACTCTTCACTTACCTTAGTAGGTTGGGATGGAATATCAGCGTTTTGCACTCGGTCCTCCACTTGCCTACCACTTCGTAGGGTTATAACCTGAGCTGTCTCCCGTTGATTACCCTTAGGGTTTTGTTCAGTTCTAATCGGAAGTGCTCCTTGAGGTCTTTCCTGCCTCTCCTTACTCAATTGAGCCACCTGCTTACCCAAATCCCTACAGTACGCTTCATTATCAGCAAGCCGAGACGAGATGTCTTTTAGTAACGACAAAACCGTCTCATCTTGCTTAGACTGTTGAGGCTGCTGTGGAGATTGATCATTAGGAATAAATGGGGCCTTACCTAACCCCTGCTCATGGTGCTCATAATGGAATCCGGAAGGAGGTCTCAACACATTTTGGTTGTTACTATAGGACATGTTCGGGTGTTGATACCTTCTTTCGTAATTATTATTATTATTGAAGTTTTGTGGATAAGAGTTAGAGTTATTGTACCTTTGGTTTCCTCCCACAAAACTTACGTTTTCGGACAATTGGGCGAATGGGTCGCCCAATTCACAATCTTGCCCGGGATGCTCCGCTCCACATGATACACACAACACCGGTTGGTATTGTGGTCCATTTAAATTCATGCGGGACATCAACAGGTCTAGCTTCTTGTTCACATGGTCCATGGCTACATCTTGGAGTCCCAAATCTGCAGCCCGAACCTCATTCCTTGTTGGCATGTTCGACTGCCACAAGGTTCTCTTTCTAGCCAGCTCCGCAATCAACTCCTTGGCTTGTGTAGCAGTCTTCTTAAAAATGTCCCCACTTGTAGAAGAATCGATAATGGCAAGGTTGGCTGGTGTCAAACCATGATAAAACGTGCTTACCTGAGTAAATCGCGGCATGTCATGGTGCGGACAGTTCCGCAATAACCGTTGAAACCTCTGCCATGCTTCATTAAGAGTCTCAGTCCCAAATTGCTGGAATCCCATGATCTTGTTCCTTAACTGGACCGTTTTTAATGGTGGGAAGTAGTATGCTAAGAATTGCTCTTCCAATTGATCCCATGAAGTCACTGATTCGGGCCTCAAGGACTTGTACCATTCCATTGCTCCCCCGTATAATGAGAAGGGAAACAACTTCAACCGCACAACATCTTGGGGCACTCCACCAATTCGGACTGTATCGGCCGCCATGAGAAACCGGTCTAAGTGATCATTGGGATTGTCAGTTATTCCACCACTGAATAGTCCGTTCCCTTGGATCAAATTGATCATGCTGGACTTCAACTCAAAGTGATTGGCAGTAATGGCTGGAATAACCACTCCGGATCTGTTCTGGGGCCGATGTGGAGCCATTAGGTCAGTCATGACCATGTTGTCTCTATCACCACCCCTTCTTCTATCAAACTCTTCCCGCTCTTGCCGGAGTCGCTCTTGCTCAGCTCTTTTCAGAAGCTGTCTCTCCTCGTCCTCATGTTGCTGATGATCCATTTGGACAATTTGCTCTTGTTTTATTCTATGGTTCCTGCTACATAAACGTTCAATTTCAGGGTTATAAGGTAAAAGCTCAGGGTGTTGAGAGCGAGTTCGCATAAGCTAGAAAACACACACACACAAAAAATAAAGAAAACTAAATTGCAACAAATATCCACAGAAAAGAAAAATTATTTAACTACATGCACAGAAATAGTGCCTAGATCAGCAAATAGACTTTTGGCTCAATGATGCACAAAAATAAATCTCCCCGGCAACGGCGCCAAAAACTTGATGGGTCCTAGGCGAAGTATTGAAACTAAACCTAGAAACGCACAACTAAGGCAGTGTACCTATCATTGATAAGTAATAATTCTGGTTGGTCCAGGTATCGATCCCACAGAGAAAAATATTCTGCAAACATTAAACTACTCGGGTTCCTTGCGTGTCCTAGGCGGAACTTAGTTTTTGGATTCGATTATACTAACAACTAATTATCCTACTCCTAGTTGATCTATCCCAGCTTACTTTGCACTTGAATTTGGGTTATCAATTGGCGGTTTACCGACCTATGAATGCTAATGGGGATGGCTTTATCAATTAACTACAATAGATGAATTTAACTCAACAATTAACCCTTAATTATGTTCTTTCGATAATTCAACCTAGCGTATCTAGATCTTTTAGGTCCTTAGCCGGTTTCCCTTGTTTAGAGGCGGTATAATTCTAAAGCTCAGAAAATAGGGGCACGTAAGTTCGACAGTGTCGTCAATACTAATGGTTTCCTAGGCGTCAATCTAGGTAATGCCACAAATATAAACTTAATAAATTAAGATCTTATGAGACTAGATTATCATTAAAGGAATTGCATAAAGAAGAGGAATAAAAATTGAAATTAAATTGCAATCAATTGTATTAATCAAGAAAGGTGAAACGAATTCAATGTTTACAACCAAACATAATCAATTGCGGAATCAAAAACTAACTTAATCGAATTACAAAAGAGAAGAAGGAAAACTCATGCCCTTTTGGTCCGATTAACCGGATTCCGACGGTGTGAAGATGCTTGGGGGGTACCTCTATAAACGAACTCAAGCCGGAACTAAGAACGTCGCAAAAGGGGAAGGTTTTATGTAAAACTACTACCAATTGATGGTTCAAAACTCAAAGAAAACAAATAGTTCAAGCTAAAACCTAGCTACAAGTTTCTGCTCTCACTCTAAAAGTCTGGAAAAAGATCATTAAAACTCAGAAAATAACCTATTTATACGGCTAGGTTAAAACCAGGAAAAAGAAAAGATGAAAGTAGGGCAACATCAGAATTCCGGAGCTCGGCACGCCGTGCTGGTGGAAGTGGCACACCGTGCTGTGCAGAATTAGGGGTGGCACGCCGTGCTGCTAGAGGTGGCACGTCGTGCTGTGTAGTTTTTGGGTTGGCACGCCGCGCTGGCCTGAGTGGCACGTTTTCGTGCCACTCCACTGGATTGCATCTCTTGGCCCGCCTGATTGGCATGCCGTGCCACCTTGATTTTCAACACTTCAAACTTTTCCTTGCCGCCGATGCACCAACTTCCGGTCCGGGTCACAATACCTGTCCAAAACAAGCATAAAGAAACATAACCGCACCAATGCCACGGACCATAAAAACGACATATTGTCCAAAATTACAAAAACAACCTTAGAAAACACGAAAAATACTAAAAGTTATAAAAATCTATCCAAAACATAAAAATCACAAAATACTCAAAAACCACACAAAAATTCATACAAAAGACTCTAAAAATTGCCGTTCAAACCACAAAATTACCTAAAAGATAAGGTCAAAAACCGACCTTATCAACAATCATAAGAAATTCCTACCTCATTATCATCCATATAGAAAAAATAAAAATAATTTTTTAAAGAATTGGGTTGAGTTAAAGACTCCCCCTATGAAGAGCGGAAGTGAAGTTTTGTATGACATAAATAAATTGGGATTTGTCACTAAATTATGGTCAAAGTTGGTCAAAGAATGAGCTGGTACAAATTTTATGGGATTTGCCATATTAGGAGACAAACCTTGTTCCCCACAACCTTAATGTGATGCATATTAAGAAGAATTTTTATGAAAATGTCTTCAACGCTATATTGAACATCATTGGAAAGATAAAGACAATGCTAATGCTTGGGAGGATATGAGTTCCTTATGTAGAAGGCCAGAATTGAGGAAAGATGCACTTACTGAAAAATATCCGAAAGCTTGTTATGTTAGTGTATGCCCTAGTCCCTATATGAAATAATTGGATTTTGTTATAAATAAAAAGGCACAATCATATTTTTTATCTTTCTTATGCATTTTATAAATTATGAGAATCCAATAATTGTTGTTTTACTCTTTATGCCAATAACATTCTTTGGGCAGTAAGACATTGAGCAGGGAAAAGATATAGTTATTGTAAGTGCTGGGTTTTCCCGACCTCTATGATGAGAATTCTTGTATTACCTGTTGAGCAGACGGATACGAATCGGACTTGAAAACGATCGGAATGTTGCCTGGAGTATCTCAAATGTCCTGAAAACCAAGCTATCCTCGATCCGAAACACCGAAAAAGGCCCTCCGAGTGATTTTAGGGTTTAGGGTGAGCGTCGGATTTTTGCAGATTTCGGCCTGGCTCTAGCAACTAGAGCCGTGTGGCAGAGCAACTTGGCTGAATGAAAAGAAGGCAGCCGAATTAGCAGAGAAAAGAAGTAGCTCATTTAATTTTGGAAATGATTATGGATTATGAGGTATAAAAAGAAAAAGTAAAAAGAAAAAAAGAGGAGGCAGAGATTATTCTTGAAAAAAAAACTTACAGAGAAAAAAGAGAGAAGAGAGGAGAAGGAGAGAAGCCGAAAACAAAGAGGAACCAAAACCAAAAACTCAGCCTCAAATCAATACTTAGACATTGGAAGGAGCATTCTTAACCTTTACTCACTCACTTGAGATTGTTCCGGATTGGTTTCGGATCATTTCGGATTCGTTTTTGGATTTTCAGGCCGGTTGAGGTTTCGGGAGAATTTCAGGTTTGCAATTAAATTCTTGACGTTCAACGCATCAAAACAATATCAAGGTAAACTCTGAGAGGCCTTAAACCTGTGTACATTGCCTTTTCTTTGTGTTTTTTTCTTTTTTTTTTTTTTACAAATTTTCTGGAAGTAGGCTACCCGAATACAGCCGCACGGCTGTAATTCTTATGAACAAAGCTGCGCGGCTGTGTTCTGTAGGGGCAGAAACCCCAAACTGCCCCGATTGGCCAAAAGTAGTCCGTTTTCCATTCTATGCATTTTGTTGTGGTCTATTTCGGCCCAAATGCGTCCGTATGTTGTAAAATTTTAGTTTTTGGATTTCTGTACGTACGGGTGTATGAGCACGGGTTTTTTCCCGACCTCGGTGATGGAAGCCATTATTACCTTTTTCACGGATAAACGTGAAGCGGATTCGGAATGACCGGGATGACGATAGAAATGTCTCGAGTGAGCCGAATGTGTGTGACAAAGTCTTGGTACGGAACCCCAAAGGAATTCGAGTGAGTATTTAAGAAAACCAAAGAAAAGAATGAAAAATAAGAAAAATAGGCTAATCTGGTCACTACAGCCGTGCCCCTATAGTGCCTACAGCCGCGTGGCTGTAATCATCAGATTTCCTTTTTTTGCCCAAAATCAAAATTTAATCTGGGTTTTTAACCTAAATAGGAGATATAAATTGATTATGATCGGATTTTAGGGTTGGGAACATCAGACAAAAATTAGAGAATTAAGAAATTAAGAGAAAAAGACATCCACACTTAGGGTTTTGGAGTGAAAAAGATTAAAATTGAGTGTTTTAATCCAAAATAATCAAAGAAACCTTAACAAAAATCGGTTTAAATCATCATAACTTTAAAGGGATTAGTTTTCTAGGGGCATTCTTAAACCGTAATCTCACATTCAATCTCATTCGGGGTTCCGCTCGGGCTTCGGAGATCGCACACACTTTTGGGTTGTACGTGATTGCAAGACATTTCCCGGCATCCGAATCCATCCCTGGTGGTCCAAAACACTAGAACACAGACAAGGTATATTCTGAGAGGCCTTAAAAATCCTTTTTAATTCATTCTGGGTGCTATTTGTTTGTGTTTTTGAGTTTTTTTGTGATTTTGGAAGCGATTCCAGCTACAGCCGCCCCACTTGATGATTACAGCCGCGCGGCTGTAACCTACAGGGGTAGAAGCTCCAATCACCCTGAATCGACCGATAAGGCTTCCGTTTTCAAATTTAATGTGTTTTTCATGTTTATTATCGGTCCAATTACATCCATGTATGTTTAGATTCCCGGTTTTCTTATTTTAATTGATGGATGTGATTTCAAGTTTGGCGATTTCGAGTTTTTAGGGATTTTCGGACTTATTTTGATCTGTTTCGGTTCCGTTTGGTTGAAATCAGTGTGTTTCCAGAAATCCCACATTACCCGAAATTGCTAAATTTGCAAAACGATTTTCAAAAACGAGAAAAGAAGGCCGCAGCACAATTCTAGAGCATTACAGCCGCACGGCTGTAACCTACAGTGGCGCGGCTGTAGTCGAGGCAGAATTACAGTTTTGCCCTTTTAGGCCCCAAACTTGTAATTTTGCATTTTTTTCCTATTCAAAACTGAATTTTGGTGTGTTTATATTCTTTTTGGACCCTAAATGGATGTTTAATTTAGGCCCACTAAAGTTGAAAAATGCATGTAAATGAGCCAAATGATTTTCAAAATTGGTTTTTCATCTATAAAACCTACAGGGTGTTTCAAAAAACCGTTTTCCAGGTCTAACCAGGCCAATCGACCGGGTCGACCCGGTTACCCCCTATGCATGATCCCGTTTCCTAAAATACCCCCATTCTGTCCTATATGAGTCCTTGGTGTATTTTATTTACTTGTACTAACTGTATTTGGATGCAGCTTTTATTTTTGAATGTATTTTATAGATTAAATCGTGTATCTAGGCGATTGTAATTTTTTAGATCATTGTGTATTATAGGTGGTTGTAATGGTGAGGATGAGAGCTTTTCTTTTTATGGGTTATATAATTTGGCGTCTATTTACTTTTCCCGTACTTTTACTTTTCTGCACTTTATTTTGGTTTTATATTTATGTCAGTTGCATGAGCATTGGTTAATAATAAAAAAAGGAGATAAAATGAGTAGAATTAAGTGAATGCAATGTTACATTATGAAATAATAATTGAAAATAAGTGAGGATTAGTAGATTTGTTGCCCGAACCCTGAATAGCTAAATTAGGTACCGCGTCTACACTTGGTAGGGAGCTGTACCGGAATTTCCTAGATGAGCTGATCCGGGTGGCGACTCTGTATCTAATTTCGAAATTTAGGTTTCGAGATCTTTAAGTTCAAATTGGGATTTTCTAAAAACCTATTTTTCCAAAATTCACACTTAAAATTAAGTTTTCTATAAAAGGTTTTTTCCACTAAAATGAAAGATTTTCTTAAGAAAGATTAAAGACCCGTTGTCAAACCACATCATCACACTTCAAAAAGAAAATCCCCAGTTCTCGCCTCACCGCCCGTTCCGTAAAAACGTCGTCCGCTTACAGTGGCAACTCTGCTGGGGATCAACGGTTCCCTTTAAAAGTTTTTTTATAAAAACTTAAGGAACTTAGGCAACAATTGAAGTACATCCTCACTTGTAGTCAATTATTATATCATAATTCGATGTTTCATTCACATTTGCATAAGCATGACATTTTCTCTTCTTGAATCCCTCAAACACTTGTTTAAGCCCGGTTTATCTTTAAAGGTGACCTACCTCTTCTGTTAGGATTGGAGGCACCCGAGGGGGGTAAACCACTCATAGCCTCATACGAGCCCCTTCGTTTAGACCCTTGAGTAGGGAGAAGTGAGGAGTATATTTTCGCTATGGGAACCTATATGACCCTTGGCTTGACTCATACCTTCATGTAATGGCCTAGCAACTTCCCCTTAGGGTTACCAAAACATATATTTGAAAATGGACATTGAGAGTGCGCCTTTGGTATCCCCAGTTCATGCCAAAGAGACCCAATACCTAGGAAGAATGCGAGACCAATCGAATGGAGGAATAAGGTTGGAAAGGTGATCATATTGTTGCATGTGCTAATGTTTGTTCTATGGTGGTTCAATTCTTGACCTTTACATGCAACATCAAACATCCATCATCCGTGTGCCATTTTCTAACCACATTTTTTTATACAGCCATTTGCAAGCATCACAATACATGTGCTATTATACTAACCATATTTTCATGCAGCCATAACATCTTACTTTTGTGTCATACACATCTTGTGTGCCGGCATTTCATAAAGCATACATGACATCATCTCGTGTGTCATGCATTCTAACCACGTTTTTGTGCAGCCATTGGCATTTTGTTTGACATGGGTATTCATATCATCTCATCCCATCTAAAATGAAGGATGTTCTAAGTATGCCCCTCACGACATTTCATCTCATGACATATTAGGAGTCCCCAAGATTACCTGTGTTCGCCTGTGCACCGGATTGCACTTAGCCATTTCATTACATCATTGCACCATTAGGGGACCACAACGGTCTTAGGCTCGTGTTCGTGTCGCGGACCACACAATACCATTACATGACATCATGTCCATTCATCATGTTGAAAAATACGTAGATGTTTCTGAGTAGCAATTAGCAACACCCCATTGATATATTTAATTCTTATTTCTTCATGCGTTTCATGTTTAGAAAGAGGGAAAAGAGAGAGAGACGTCTAGTGTAGAGAGAAAAATTATTTTCTTTTTCACGTAATTCCTATTTTGAAATTCAAATTAATTTAGAATAAAGCTACTTTAATTTTAATTCCCACCTTAAATAAATATTCTAAATATTTATAAGAAATAACAAATATTAAATAAACTAATTTAATATTTGGCATGTATTTTATTTTTATTGATTAATTTATCACCTAGTAATAAATTAATAATATAAATAAAATAAGTCTCTCTTAGGATTTATATAACCGAGTTTTAGCCATAAAACTCATAAACCCGAAATTTCTGAAATATACAATATGTATCTAATACATATCATATGGTCCATGACAAACTCATTTAGACATCCTATGTGTGCGATCTTGTAGGTTTATCTTATGTTGGCAATGGACTGAATATCCTAAGGCCCAAAAGCTGTAAATGGGTTTTAGCAAACCATTATGGCTACCCAAATGAGATAGATGTTGGTGTATGCCCCTAGTCTCCATATAATGTAATTAGATAGTTTATTATAAGTAAAAATGCATAATATATTTTGTTAATTTTTTGTGCAATTAATAGTAATAAAGAATCCATTAACTAGTGTTTTACTTAAGTATGTCGGTAATGTTCTCTAGGCAGTAAGACCTTGAGTAGGGAAAGAACACTAGTTATAAAGTTATCCCCAGTTTGTTAAAGTCACGGGAATGATTTTAACTAAAGGCTATCATGTGTCTTGATTATATGGTGGTGTCTTACCGACCATTGAATATGGAATGTCAATCAAGAACATGGGTACATGTTAGGTTGCATGGTACTGGATCGATCCGCTATGAAAACACCACATGGTTCCTATGTCATAGGTGGTTCTCTAGTAGTACTTATATTGGATTCTTTGACCTGATATCGCTATAGACC
The DNA here is from genome assembly GCA_039660915.1 of Euphorbia tirucalli. Classification (NCBI taxonomy): domain Eukaryota; kingdom Viridiplantae; phylum Streptophyta; class Magnoliopsida; order Malpighiales; family Euphorbiaceae; genus Euphorbia; species Euphorbia tirucalli. The sequence continues at coordinate 51,854,361 of CM077639.1, read as the reverse complement.
TAGGTTAGCTCATATAATTTGACATATACCTAATGAGCCCTTAACAAGTTGTCAAATATGGGTACAGTTGGGTATGCCAGTAATCATGCTAGGAATTTGAGTGATGTGATGGGACTTGCCTCTCTCTTAATTGAGAGTAGATATCATCGGCCTCTTGACTATTGAAATTAAGAAGAGCATGGCTATGTCCAAGTAAGGTACTCATTTGTGCTGGGATTTTCATCACGAAATGCCCGAGTAAAGCGGAACTACAGAACGTTTCCTCAAATTCGTGTCTAGGAGCAATTGAAATGGAAATCATAAACAACAAAAATCAATAGAGAAGAATTAGTTTCTCATCAGGAATATCTCCTCTAGAGATGACTACAGAAACCGAAACCGATTCCCTCCACTCTCACGTACTCAAACACCTATCGAGTCTAACCCGTGCTAGCAGCGGATCAATGAAATTTTGGAGAGCAAATATGGCTGAATATTTTGCCTTAGAAAAACATAAAATTTCAGCACCTGAAAAAAAAAAAAAATTGTGGCCGAAATTCATGTGTAATTAAAGACCATTTAATGGCCAAAGTTTGTGCAAATTGATTACGCCGAAAATCAGCAGCATTTATTTCCATTTTGCCGTGATTTTCATAACTAATCAATTCTCATTTTTGGTCAAAATTGAACCTTAATTTTGGTTTGGGTTTGATTTGATTTGAGTTAGGATTTAATGCCATTAATCCCTAAATCTAATTTAATTACTATGGATAAAATTAAACGCAATTCTATTTTAATTTTTCATGCATATACTTATATAAAATTCATATTATATAATGTATATATCATTTAAATTAAAATTGATTTGACAATTAATTTACCCAATAAATTAATTAAGATTTAACTTAAATCAAAATACATATAAAGCTATATATGCATTTTATTTCCACCTGGAAGTAAATTTCCAATCAATATTTATCAATTAAATTATTTTGATCAATCCAATTGATCTATAATTTAATTAATTAATATTTATCTCTCCAGTCTGTATACTCCAAGTATACGGGCTATCCGACAAGTTCAAACTCAGACATTCTATGTGTACGATCCTGTGGGTCCGTCTTTATGTTCATAGTGGGCCTATGGTCCACAGACTGCAGGTTGGCTCTAGCAAGTCACTGCAGCCCCCAATTAAGACGGAGATAGCAGTCCAACTGTAATCGAAACCATGTAGTTTAAACTCGTATATCCCATGTCATTGATATCGATGTCCAATACAGAGGCATGGATTCGTTGGGATTTTTCACCGGAAATCAACCGATAAAGTAGAAACTCGCTTTGATTTCTTCAAATCTGTGCCCAGGAGCAATTGATGTGGGAATTGAAAACAACAAAACAAAATAAAATAATTGAGATTATCACTAGAAACTCTCTGCAAGAGATGGCTGCAGAAATCGAATCCGACTTCCTCCACGTTCCCGTATACGAATGGCTATAGAACACGACCCGTGCTAGCGAGAGGATCGGCCGGAAGAGAGTATATTGCTGCTGTAATTTTCTGTCTCAAATCACTTGTAATGGCCAAAGTTTACACTAGGTTATTTAACCTAGTAGGGCGAAATTCCTAAGGGAATTTCTGGCCCAAGTTCTCTTTTATTTTATGCGGGCTTTACTTCTCTTTTAAGCCCAAGTCTACTTTAATTCTCTAAGTCCAATTTAATTTCAAATATAATTTTAATCCAACATATATGTCAATAAATTATACCATATAATATATTAGATATATTTAATTAAAATCAATTTGACCAATTAACTTGACCAAGAGATTAAATTAGACTTTCATAAAATAAAACACATGTAAACCTATACATGTAAAATATTTCCACCTAGGAAATGATCTCATAAATTAATTCATTGAATTAATTATGAGAAGGCCAATACAAATATTAATCATATTATTTTGATCAATCCAATTGATCTGAATAATATAATTAATACAATCCTCTCTTTCCGAGGCGTATACTCCAAGTATACAGTTGATCCCTTTAAGTCTGAGTTCAGACATTCAATGTGTACGATCCTGTGGGTCCATCTTTATGTTGGCAGTGGGCCTTTGACCCACAGACTACAGGTAGCCTCTAGCAAACCACTGCAGCCCCCAATTAAGATGGCGATAGCAGTCCAACTGAAATTATAACCCTGTAGTTTGAACTTATACATCTGATGTCATTGATATCGGTGTCCAACACAGCGGCATGGATTGATCACCTTCTTTTGTGTCCAAACATTTACTTGATCCCGAATGAACAGATGCTCACAAACAAGTTCCAACTTGTTTGGGTGTGGCGACACTCTTATCCATTGCATTCATTAAGAGACTGGTGATATCTTCTCAGTGGACTACTGAGTGACATTCCCTTCTGCATATCCATAGCACCGCCATGTTTACTGAATCCCCGAACTGTTGGTGTGCCCTAGTTCTTAGGGCATTGGATTCTTGTATTTTGTATTATACATTAAGAGTCATGTATGAATACATTATTTGTGTCACATTAATAAAGGCAATTAATCTATTTCATTTATATCTTGTGCTATAATATGAGTAGAGTATCCATTGATTGATAATCATAAAACCTATCCCAGGTCTGTTCTAATCGTGGGAACGAATAGAACCACAGACTTGTATATTCGATGATTGTATGGTAGTTCTTAACTAGCCATAGTACTTGTATAGTCAGTCATGAATATAGGTACATGTCATTGACATGGGACTGGATCGATCCGCACAAGAAAGCCACATGGTTGTCACGTCATAGGTCTTTCTTGAGTAGGTCTCTTTTGTCCTCAGACCAGATTTCATTATAATATCGATATGGAATTCGATTTACTTTGACATACGCCTAACAGGTCTGTAAAAGGATGCTAAATACGGGTATGATTGGGTGGATCGGTGAACATGTTGATATTGATGATGAAGTGATGGAATTGCCACTCGGGTAACACCGAGATGATATCATTGGCCACTTGATGAGTGGGACTGATAAGTGTATGGCCATACCCAAATAAGTTGGTTGCTTATTTGATTAATCAGTCAACTCAAGATCAAGAAATATAATAAACAACAGAAGAGGATGACGGACACCATGCCTCTTGTTTATTCATATCGATATCGTTAGGCAAAGGACAGTATGAGATTACTACCGGGTGAGTGTCTTCTAAAGACTACTGCATCTCTGTCTTAATTGGGGGCTGTAATGGTTTGCTAGAACCCACTTACAGTCTGTGGGCCTTGGGCCTACTGCCAACATAAAGACAGACCCATAGGATCGTGCACATAGATCAACTGAGCTGGAACTTATAGAAATTGTACATGTAATGTACATTGGAAGGAATGCGTTAATTAATTAGTTGACATTCGGTGTCAAGGTAATTAATTGACATTGGGTTGAATTTAATTTAATTAATAAAGTTTACATAATGTAATTAATTAATTTATCAATTAATTGAATTACATAAAGTAAACAATTAATTAAATAATTTTCCTAAGTAGGAAAATTAAATACATGTATTGTATTAACTTAAGTGTGATTTAATTTTATTTAGGGGTAATTAAATTTAGCCAAATGGAATTAAATTACATAGTATATACTTTTAATTAAAGTTTATTTATGTAATTATAATCCTAGTGGGCTTGGGTTTAATTAACCTAATTAGAACCCAATTAGATAAGGTGTCTATAAAAGGCCACACTTAAGGAAGAAAAACCTAATTTGAACTCTAATTAATTGCTGGAAATTTCAGCCACCAATAGCAGCCCCAAAACAGCTGAAAATCCCCGCATTAAACCTCCATTCCTTCGCGTCTTCGGCTAGCACCGGTTCCCGCTCAATAGTTGGTCGTGCACCGAACTTTGGAGATCGCAGTTTCAAGAAACGATTCTGCAGCAGTCTCTAGAAGAGACGAATCCGGTGAGTTAATCTCTCTTGATTCAATTTGGTTGTATTCTAATCAATGGTAATTGGACACGATAGGTGGATTCTAGGAAATTTTAAATGGTGTATTTTCCACTGCGCCACGTTATTTTTCCAATGACGAATCCCAACACGAACATACCCATACTTTGCACCCTTTTACAGGCCCTTTAGGCGTACACCAAAGTATGCCACTTCACATGCAGCACCATCATATGGTCAAGTCAAAGGAAGTACTACACGAGAATCACTTATGATACTTTACCATGTGGATTTCTCGATTAGTGGATCTATCCAGTACCATGCCCCTTTTGCATGCACCTATTAACTTGGTTGACATCCCATGTCCAATGGCCGGTAAGACATCGCCATACAACCAAGCTAATGATAGTCTTTAGTTCCATTCATTCCCATGACTGGAACAGACTACGGATCTCTTTATGGTCATATCGTTTTCCTTATCCATGGTTTTACTGCTAAGTGCATGACACTTATCAACATGGATATGAATATGTCATTGGATACTCTATTTAAAACATAGCACAAGATATATAATAAATAGATTGATTGCCTTTATTTAATGACACAAAACTGTATAATATATGAATCCAATAAATGTACAATATAAATACAAGGACCAATGCCTCGGGACTAGGGCACATCCAACAGGTAGGATTCCACCATACAATCAAAGACCATGCTAATCTTTAGTTAATATGATTCCCGTGATATAACATACTAGGGATATTTATAGTTAAGTGTTAACCCTACTCTCAGTCTTACTTTTTAGGAGATGCTCCTAATAAACAAGAGTATGACTTAACTAATGGATGCTCTATAACTATTAATTGCATAGGAAATTAATGAAATAGATTAATGCCTTTTATTAATTATCAAAAATCTAATTACATTGTCAAAAGGGCTAGGGCATACAATAACAATCTCCTACTTGTACTAGACCTTGCAGTGCAACGGTCTAACTCCTACAGATCTCACATGACCCTCAAACTTAGACTGAGCTAATTGTTTGGTTGAAGGATCTGCAATGTCATCATTGGATACAACCCTACAAATCTTAACATCCCCTCGGTCGACTATCTCCAGAATTAGATGGAATTTCCTGAGTATGTGCTTGGATTTCTATGTGACCGGGGCTCCTTAGCTTGTGCAATGGCCCCATTGTTGTCATAGAAGAGGTCAACTGTGTCTAGGATCAAGGGAACAATTCCTAACTCAGTGACAAACTTCTTAATCCAAACAGCTTCCTTTGTAGCTTCTGAGGCAGCAATATACTCAGCTTCTGTGGTAAAGTCAAAAATTGTATCTTGCTTAGAGCTTTTCCAGCAGACAGCACCTCCATTCAACATGAATACAAACCCTGACTGTGATCTGTAGTCATCCATGTCTGTCCAAAAGCTTGCATCTATAACTGCAAATCTTTCTTAACCACCATACACTAGAAAGCTATCCTTAGTCCTTTTCAGGTACTTTAGGATTGCTTTGACTGTTGTTCAATGGGATTCACCTAGATCCTATTGGATGGGAGACATCAGGTCTAGTACATAACAAAGCATACATGATGGATCCAATAGCAGATGCATATGGGATCCTATTCATGCACTCCCTCTCTTCCTTACTGGAAGGACACTCCTTCTTGCTTAGGACCAACACATGACGCATAGGTAAGAGACCTCTCTTAGCATTGGTCATGTTGAACCTAGTAAGGACTTTGTCTATGTACTTTTCCTCACTCATCCCTAGAAGCTGAAATGATCTATCCCTGTAGATCCTGATACCCAGTATCGTTTCAGCTTCTTCTAAGTCCTTCATTGCATGCTTTACCCCTTGTAGTGATGTGACATCATTTCCTATGAGTAGGATGTCATCGACGTATAATACCAAGAATGTAATCATGCTCCTACTGATCCTCTTGTACACACAAGGCTCATCTTTGTTCTTGATAAAGCTATATTCCTTTATAGCTTCATCAAAATGAAGGTTCCAGCTATGGGATGCTAGCTTAAGCCTATAAATGGACTTTTGCAGTTTGTATACCCATTCAGGATATTTGGATTGAGAAAACCCTCCAGCTGAGCCATGTAAACATCCTCTTGGAGGTTTCCATTAAGGAAAGCAGTTTTAACATCCATTTGCCATGTCTCATAGTCAAAGCATGCAGCTATGGCAAGTAATATCCTGATGGATTTGAGCATAGCAACTGGCAAAAAGGTCTCATCATAGTCAATTCCATGGACCGGTTTGAAACCTTTTACAACTAGCCACCCCTTAAAGACGTTGTCGGTCTTTAGCTTGTAACACCACTTGCAGCTAATTACCTTATCATTCGGAGGTGGATCCTAAGCCAATGATATTGGTGTCTTGCAAGAGGCATGGTGATGTCACCCTCTTTAGTTGCAAGGACATTCCTTGATTCCAAGTACATTGAAAAAAGAAAGCAACTAATCACCTAGTGATTACCTTACTTGGACATGGGTATGCTTTTCTTAATCTCACTCATTAAGTGGCCGGTGATATTTATCTCAATTAAGAAAGAGGTAAGTCCCATCACATCACTCACGTCCCTAGCATGATCATTGACATACCCAACTATACTTATACTTGGCACCTTGTTAAAGGGCCGTTAGCCATACGTCAAAGTATGTGAGCTAGCACCTAGGTCTGTAGCGGTATTAGGTCAAAGGATCTGATATAAGTACTACTAGAGAACCACCTATGACATAAGAACTATGTGGTGTTCTAATAGCGGATCGATCTAGTACCATGTAACCTAACATGTACCCATGTTATCGATTGACATTCCATATCCAATGGTCAGTAAGACACTACCATTGAATCAAGAAACACGCTAGTCTTTGCTTAAAATCATTCCCATGACTTTAACAGACTAAGGATAGCTTTATAACTGGTGTTCTTTCCCTACTCATGGCCTTACTGCTTGGAGAACGTTACCGACATACATGAGTAAAACAATAGCTAATGGATTATTTTTATTTATTAAATTGCACAAGAAATATAATAAATAAGATAATGCCTTTTATTATAACAAATCATCCGGCTACAAAATATAGGTACTCGAGCATACACTAGCAAAATTGTCAACAATCCGAGAATAGCTGCAAACCATCTTGATCTGCTGCTTCTCTATGTATAGAAGTGAGTTTTGAGGTTTAGTACTCAAGAATAGGTGGTAAGTTTTGGGGTTTTTGTGATTTTTGATGTTTGAGAAAGATGACGAACAGTTGATGGTTAAGCTTGAGAGCTTCAAAGTTAAGTTTCTTGTAATAGCTTACTTTTTCCTGCGTAATGATACGTGTTGTCTGTAATCTGAGAAAGAAAAAGCTTTTATACTTTGTCTACATAAGTAGGGCACTTGGGCTCTGCTGTTTCTACTTTTAGAGATAGGCCATGTGACCTATAATGTCTAAAGTTAGGTCGTACAGTCTTAAAATTGAGCCATACGGCTTTACTCCCAGGTACAGTTGTTTCCACTTTAAGCACTAACCAAGTCTTACTAGATCTTGGGGTGAATTTAGGTACACAATAGAGAGCATGGTGAACAAAGGATAGAAGACTGACCTAAGGTTTGTAGGGGCTAATCCTTGTTTTTTCAAAGACTAGGAGCATTTCACTAAACATCATTATCTCCTAGGTTCGGCTTTGGGTTTATGTGAGCTTGGATTTTTGTCCGACCTCTATGATGAAGATTTCCAGTTATCCTTTATATGAAATTATCTAGAATATCAGCCCGAGAAGCGAAGAACAGATTCTAACTAGTGCCAAAATGAACCAAAAACCGCCCAAATTGGAAAAAGGGTATTTTCACTGTGAAGGATGGGCCATACGACCCATTTCAAGAGGAGGAAAATTTGAGGGTTTAGATACGCAGGGGAGGTGCTTAAAGTGGGTACAGCTGGACTTCAAGGAAGAGCCGTACAGCTCAATTGTTAGGATGCACAGCCCAACTTACAAGATGGATGGGCTGTACAGCCCATCTCTACAGTAGAATTAAAAAAGTAATAATTGTTTGAAGCTTATTGATTACGGATACATAGAACCTATTACGGAGAGATTAAAAGAAAAAACAAATCAATTAAGCTTACCAAGGCAGAGGATAGATCCCACGACTTATCACTCTTTTCAAACAACCTCTCATGCTTCAACTTAGCTCAAAAAATTCATTTTCTTGCCAGTAAAAAAAACCTCCATTACAACTATTCATCATCTCCTTCCTTAGATTCTCCCAAACCCTATTTTGACACGTAAATCTCTATGGTTCAAAGTTATTCAAGGCTGCATTTCGATTCCCAGCAAGTTTCGGTTCGTTTTCATGAGTTGTATAGGATTCAAAGCTTCAAGGAACAGATTTAGATCATTTTCCAAAAACCTGGATAAACAACCTAAAGGTAATCTTTGAGAGGCCACAAATCCTATCTCATTATTCATGCATTGTCTGATTTGTCCATGCTTTGGCAAACTCGTTAAAAAACTGAAATTAATTTTGCTGTAAATTTTAGAATAGGGCCGTATGGTCCATCTTTTAGGCTGTACGAGCCATCTTAAGGAGAAATAGAGTTGCATGACTCATCACAACCTATGAATTCCTGCGGCAATTTTTCTCTATTTTTTGGGATTTTTGATTTTATGTATCAGGGGCAAAAATCTTCAATTTCTCAGTCTAATCAATTGATAGACCCCCAAGAGATCGTAAAACTGAAGAGGAGAAAACCCTAAAATGTATTTTTACGTGTTAAAATCACCAAAAGAAATTTATTTTTATCATTAAATCTGGCCCTAAAGTCCATATTTGACCTATTTTTGAACCCCATGGTTCTAGAGATCCATTCCCAGTATAACATTCAATTTATCTTATTAGTCAATATTCATTCATTTTTCATAAAATCGATTTTGGGTGTTTATGCGCTTATGACTTAGCTTTAATTTTGAAGAATTCTTAGGACCTAAACAAAAGAGATTCCTAATAAATCTCTGGATAACCGACTCACATTACCATGCTAAATGAAAAATATAAAAATGGTAAAATCGTTTTCCAAAACCGTTTTTCCCTATATCCAAAAATATAGGGCGTTTATAAAACTATTTTCTAGGTCTGATTATCCCCTAAATGTATGACTTTGAGCTATCTAGATATCCCATTCTGTCAGATTTGAGTCCAATGTACTTATATTTATCTGCTTCACTAACCTCTGTTTTGCAGGTAGATGCATGTTAGGTTAGATAAATGTTACCATTCTATTTTTAGAATATTCCGTGAAAACTAGGTGATTGTACCCCTATCCCATTTTTCATCAAATGTATCCCCTACGGTAGTTTATTCGATTGGGTTGTAATAATTTTATTTCCCAAATTTATTTATCGCTTTCTGTTTGAGCATATAGTAAATATCTAGGGTTGAATATTAGATAGGGAAGGTACAGTTAAAAGCTATTTCACCAATAAAGTAGAAATAAGTGGTTTGTCTAGACCAGAATCTTGTCTTAAAGCTATAGGAATCCTTATTGGGCTTGGCTATACTGTAATTTCCTGGCAAGAGCTAAGCCAGGTGGCGACTCCTGTCAACCTTTAAGGCACGAGGAATTGGTTTTGTACGTTCCTTTGTTTTGCCTTAATATTTTTCAAAACCCGAAAACCATGTTTCTAAACTTATGTTTTCTATCTTAAACCCTCCAATGTCGGTCTCGCAAAGCCGCTTAGGCATCGAGGATTCGCCCGCTCACAGTGGCGACTCCACTGGGGATGATTTTTATAAAATCAATAGACAAACACTAAAAATGCTTTACATGAAATAGCTTAACCTTACCAATTTGTGCTCTTTTTTTTGCATCATATCACGGTTATGCACATACGTTCCTGAAAGTTCCCTTATTCACCCTGCTGTGCTGTTGAAGTGTAGTCCACGGACCGAAAGCTCCTTAGGACACGGATATGGTACATCACTTGTAGCCTAGTACGAACCCCTTCTTTTGGACCTTTTAGTTGGGAGAATTGAGGAGTATATATTGCTGCAGGAACCTTGATGTTAACGCTTGGCGCGACCATGACCGATATAGAAAGCCGTAGTAATTTCCCTATAGGGTATCCGGAATTTCAAAATTGTATTTTATAAGAGACGCCTTTGTCATCCCCGATGATTACAAAGAGGCCTAATTCATAAGGCAATCTTTAATTGACCAATCACGGATGAATAAGGTAAGAAGGGTGAGCATCCTTTTGCTTATGCTAAAATGTTTGCTCAATGTGTAGGATTTATATTTGTTTCATTTCATTCCTGCAAAACATATAATGTGTGCCATGCATACACAACTAACACTTTTATGCAGCCATAATAAATTGTGTGACATACATCCTTTACCACAACATACACATAATCAACATTTGTGTGATTTCATCCTAACCTTCTTTTATACAGCCATATGCATTGTATGACGTTCACATCTTTCAGCTATAGGCATATCATTATACTAGGCATATTATCATACCAATGTCTGGTCTGTATGTCATGCATATATACCCGTCCATAACCCTTATCATATACCTATAACCTTAGGCATACCAATATGCTGAAACTCTGTCTGTACACACTCGTATGAGTATATTACAAGCAGCATCTTGTATCCAACCCTAGGTGTACAAATATGTCGAAACTATGTCCGTATACACTGGTATACGAATTCTTCATTTGTAAACACACGCTTTGCTCCTAAACCTTAGGCTCACTAATACGCCAAAATTCCATCCGTATGAGTTCCCTTTTACAAGGACACACTTTGCTCCTAAACCTTAGGCATACAAATACGCCAAAACACTATCCGTACACACTTATGTGAGCACGGGTTTTTTCCGACCTTTGTGATAAGAGTCCTACAATAATGTGGTCCGCTATGCATATAACTTCTCCCCAAAGGCATAATAAACTTATTAGTTTGACATACAGATAATTTGGTCCGCTATGCATATAACTTCTCCCCAAAGGCATAATAAACTTAATTGAGTATCTCATTTTTTTCCATTTAAATATCTATATATATTTTCTGGTCGAATTATGTAACTATAACTTTAATGTGAAAAATGTTTGAAAAAAAAATTTAGTTTGAAAAGAAAAAAGAAAAAAGAAAAAAATGAAGAAATGCCAGCAGTAATGAAACACCGAGGCTTCTTTCAGCTGGATAAAATAAATTAAGTAATTTCTAGTAAAAAGTATCGTTTAATTATTCTTTATTACAATCAGAAAATAAACTAAATTGCAGAAGTTGCAACCTCAAGATTAAAAGATTTCTTATCTATATATCTATCAGCTTATGGTGATATACGGACACTAGGTAGCTTTTATTTATTATTTTTCACATATCATCCAAAAAAACTTAGAAAAGCTTTAAAAATTTAGATTGGAGGAGCCCTAAAAAAAAAAAAAAAAAAATTGCAGAAACACCAAAATCACTAACTTTCTTCTCTTTAAACCTTAATTCTAACCTTAATCAATAGAGTTAAGTCTTAAACCAAAGAAAAAAAAGAAAGAAAGAACCTTAACACTAAATTTGGGAATTTATTCGGATTGAATCAAAGTATTTAGGACACGAAGATCATTCTAGAGACATTCAAGATCACTCAAGTAAAGCACGCCTGAAGAGTAAGCCTCTGAGATGGCTTAAATCTTGCTTTACTGCTTTCTTGTTGAGTTTTAGTGTGTTTATGTTGTTTATTTTCATTCCAAATTGCATAAAAAATAAAATTCAGGCCTAATAATGCAAAAGAAAAGGGAACAGAAAAAGGATCACAACAGAGAGAATTATGGAGGGATTAAAAAGAGAATTGGAGATTTGTTCTAGGGGAGAAAACAAAAGGAGAGAAAACAAAATAACAAAAACCAGAAACAACTAAAAACAGACTCAGAAACACTTAGGGTGGGGGTTTCCCAATGACTTTCATTCATTAGGGTCTTTTCTCGGGTTGTAATCGGATCAATTCGGGATACAAACTCAAAGGTTTCAGAGTATTCGTGAGATTCTAGGCACACTCCACCTTTTCAATCCACTTTTGGACGTCATACACGTTGGAACATCAACAAGGTAAACTCTGAGAGGCCTTAAACTTGCATTTGTTCATTTGTGTTATGTTTTTCTGTGTTTTGTTGAAATTCCAGAACTGGTTGTTTGATTACAGCCGTGCAGCTCTAACTAGAGCTGAGCGGTTGTAATCTCTTAGAACAGAGCCATGCGGCTATAACACTATAGCCGCATGGCTGTGTTCTTCTAGGCAGAAACCCAAAAAGCCCTAAAATCAACCGAAACCAGTTAGATTCCATTTTGTTCATTCTGGTATGATTTATTTCGGTCTTAATCACATCTATTACTTTCTGAATTCTGGTTTTCATGTTTATTATGACATTAATGTGAGATTTTTGGATTCTTCGGTTTTGGTTTTTGAGTTTCAGGGTTGTCGATCCAAACCGGATCCACTGTCCAGCTTTAGCGGACCCCTAGGTCCCTCAAAATTCCCAGAAACCAATGAAAATGATCAAAACAATGATTTTCAAAGCAAATAAAACCAATTTTGGGTTCTAGATGCTATAGCCGTACGGCTGTAGTGCTACAGTCACACGGTTGTAGTTCTATAGCCGCGCAGCTCTAACAGAGCCGCACGGCTGTAGCTTCCAAAAGGAGGCAGAATCACGAGACGACACGGACGTCGTCGCGTGATGTTGTCTTCATAACTAAAACTGTTTTTGATATGTTTACTGCTTTGGGCCTTAGATGGATGTTTGGAATTAGGAACCCATATGAACGGAACCCACAGTTCCGGGATACCCGACCCACTAAATGGAGTAATTTTGCATGTAATCGAGCCAAACCACTTTCCAAAATGTTTTTAAGAACAAAACCTATAAGGCATTTCTAAAACCGTTTTCCAGTTCTAACCAAGTAAGTCGCCTGTACTTCTCGGTTATCCCTTAAATGCATGTTCCCGTTCTCTTAAATTCCCCATTCTGTCCTATATGAGTCTTACTTGTGTTTGTGCTATAACTGTGCTAACCCATCTGTTTTGCAGCTTCTATTTTTCTTTATTTTTATTTTGGATGTATTTTATAGATTTAACAATGTATTCTAGGCGATTGTACTTTTTAGATCTTCGTGTATCTAGGCGGTTGTAATGGTGAGGATGAGAGCTTTTTTCTTTCTCTGGGTTGTCATAAGTGGCCTTTATTTCTTTTTAGTTTGGCTTTGATGTATGGTTTACATTTCTGCACTTTATTTTATGCAATTTATTTCTATCATCTGAATGAGCATGGGCTAAATAATACAAGATAAAATAGGTAGAGAATTAAGTGAATATACTATGGTATTACAAACTTATAAATGAATACAAGCTTGAGGTTGAATAGGTAAGTTGCCTGAACCCTAAATCTCTAGATTAGGTATAGTAGTCTACACTCGGTAGGGAGCTGTACTGAAATTTCCTAGATGAAATGATCCGGGTGGCGACTCTGTCATTGATCTTGAAATTCAGGTTTCGAGGTCTTTAAGTTAATAAAACGAGATTTTCTAAAATGTAAAAGCCAGTTTTCCAAAACTTACATTCAAAGAAAAGGTTTTCTACAAAAAGGATTTCCAAACAAATCAATGATTTTCCTAAGTAAGATACAAACCCGTTTTCCAAAACACAAATCCAAAACAAGCTTTCTTTCCCTTTTTCCCCTATTCGCTTTACCACGTTCCGCTTAAAAGGTCATCCGTTCACAGTGGCAACTCCGTTGGGGATAAAAGTTTCTTAAAACATTTTTTTATAAAAACTTAAGGAACTTAAGCAACTACTAAAATATAACCTCGCTTGTAGTTATTTACTAGTTCATAGTACCATATTTTACTCACACTTACATATCATGACATTTTCTTCTTCTCAACCCCTCAAACTCACTAATTAGCCTAGTTTACTTCCAAAGGTGACCTACCTCTTCTGCTAGGATTGGAGGCACCCGAAGGGGTAAACCACTCATAGCATCGTATGAACCTCTCATGTTCTATGTGGAGGAGTGTATTTTTGCTATGGGAACCTGTACGACCCTTGGTTTGACTTTGGCCTATGGCCTATATGTAATGACCTAGTAACCTCCCCTTAGGGTTACCAAAACATATGTTTGAAATTGGACATCGAGAGTACACCTTTGGTATCCCCGGTTGATGCCAAAGAGACCCAACACCTAGGAAGAATGCGTGACCAATCGAAAGGAGGAATAAGGTTGGAAGGGTGAGCATATTATTGTGTGTGCTAACATTTGTTCTGTGATGGTTTTACCTTCTCATAAAGCATTAAGCACACATAATCATTCGTGTGCCATTTTAACCACATCTTTGTACAACCATTTTCTAGACATAAGCACATGTGTGACATTGATAATAACCACATCTTCGTGCATCCACGACATCTTAATTGTGTGCCATATACATCTTGTGCGTTGACATTCCCATAAAGCATACACGACATAATCCCATATGTCATGCATCCTAAGCACATCTTCATGCAGCCACTTACATTTTGTGTGACATGCATATTCACATCATCTCATCTCATTCCATTTAAATAAAAGATGTTCTGAGAATGCCTGTCACGGTCATATCATTTCATTCCATATCGGGTGTCCCAAAGCTACCCGTGTTCAGCCTATGCACTGGATTGTACTTGGCCATACCATGTCATTCATTAGAGGACCACGATGGTCTTAAGTCTATTTTCGTGTGGTGGCTCACATGATAGCATTACATGACACCACGCTCATTCATCATTGGTGTCACAGTGATGCTGAAGTCTTGCTTGTGTGTCGTGATCCACATCGGATCTTTTCATAGCATTGGTAAATAATTTAAGGTACTCCACCAGTACCAGATTATTACACATATAGGGGCATTTCATAGCATTACCAAATCATGCAAGGTGTTCCATGAACGCCGAACCCTTGTCTGTGTCCCGAGTTACACGTGACTTGTTTGCAACATCACTTCATGTCGGATGCCCTAAAAACATCAAAACTCTATCTATGGGACGGCTCCCATATGACCGTTTCATATCATCTCATTGACATACAAAGCGTCAAAACTCTATCCGTGTGTTGGTACACACGCAACCATTTCATGACATCCATTAGGTGCCCCAAAAGCGTCGAACCTCTGTTCGTGTGACGGCTCACACGCAACCTTCATGCATTATCTTTGCATGGCATTGGGTATTCTTAGAACGTCCAAAGTAAAAAGAGAATGAAAACACAAATTTTATCATCATTATCATGCTCATTCATGAGACATCATCCAATCATAGTCATCTCACGATCATACCATACACGTCACTTAGTGTGTCAAGTCTAGACTCACGACATCCATCCATTATTCTAACTCTATGTTAAACATGTAGTTTGGAGTTAAACCTCAAAATGATTAGTACATGTTGAACTAGAGTCTGATCAATTAGCCCAATCAGTTCAGCCAGAACCGAAAATTGTGGAAGGGGTTAGGGTCGATACAGATTCAGATTTAGAGCAAGAATTCAGGGGGCAGTCACCTTCTCTATCGGTTGACAGTCAGTCATTGCTTGAAGAAGTGCATAGAATAGAAATGGCCCAAGATGGATCTCATGGAGGAGTGCCTACATTTGACATGATTGCATTTATAGATGCTCTGCTGAACTCAGATAGATTTAAGGCTACCCTGAGGGAGCAAACGCAAGCTATGATGCCAACTAAAGGGGGTCAAAATGCTCAGCCAATTTCGGCTTCGGTCAGAAATGGTAGAAACATGGTCTAAGCGGCAAATGGGATTAGAGGAAATATTCCTGGCAATAATAGGGTGGCCATTGCCCATCAGGAAATCGACCGCCAGTCTGAAGAGGATAAAGCTTTAAGGGAGGCCTCAATTAAGATGGCTGCTGAGAAGCATCTCAAGGAAAAGTTCTCTGATCTTGAGGCTCTGCTACCTAAACTAAAGGAGATGGTGCATTACAATCCCATCAAATGTGTAGACCCAGCTAGCCTAATGGTAGAAGGAGGAGAGCCGCTTCTGGTCTATTTTCAAATGCCTTATCTACCTCCGTATACTAGAGAAGGCCCACCAAAAGCTCATCTGGACAGTTATGTAAGGATAATGTCTAGTCTGGGAATCGGGAAGATCCATCTGTTGAACCTATTCCTAACCACTCTAAAGGATGTTGATGCTAAATGGTATTTAAAGATGCCAATTCATACTCGCTCAACATGGGAAGACTTGTTTGAAGCTTTTGTGAAATAATACGCTTACAACACTCAGGTGGAGACCACTTTGGAAGATTTAGAGAGGATTCACCAGAAACCTAACGAATATTTCTCTACCTATTACAAGAGGTGGATGGATGTCCAGGTACTGGTGGATGGGGCCCCAAAGTTGGAATCCCTCATTGTGAAGCTAGTAGATGGCAGTTTGAATTTGTATAAGGAGAAGATAAAGCTCAAGAGGTTCCACTCCTTTAACGATGTGGTTGAGTTCACCAAGCGCATTAAGAGGTATGAGGAAGAAGAGCAAAGGAATAAGTAGAGCATGGGTACCTATCGAAATGGCTGGGGGTATTCACAAGGTTACAAGAGCAGTAGTTCCACAACTACATTAACTGGGTCTAGTTTGAGAATGACACAAGTAAAAGAAGCATATGTTGCTGCGGTGGCCCAAGACAGGCAGTCAGTAACCCCTTAGAGGCTCACTAACCCGTGGGCAGAGCCCTTGCCTTGTATCTTTGCCAAATGTAGGAAGGCTGGTTTACTTCAAAGCTTGAAGCCTTATGTTCCTCCATCTAGGTCAGAGAGAGACAACTTCTGTGCCTACCATATGATAGTAGGCCACTGTACAGGCGAATGCACCAGTCTGATAGAGCTATTCAATGGGTAGTTATTGAGGGGAAGATTGTGGAACTCGCCTTGAAGCCCAATGTTTAGAAGAACCCCTTGCCTAACTTTGGGGGTCAGGTCAATATGGTCCAGTCTAGAATGCCGGCCAACTATGTATTCGCTCAAATTATCAAGGCTAATCCATGCATGCAAGTGGTTATAGCTGAAGAGGAAGAAGAAAAGGTAGAAAAAGCTGAAGAGCAGACAACTATAGTAAAGGAGGGGCAGGGTCCAATTGATCTAGCTGATATCGAATTGGATGACGACGATGAGGATTTTGGGTATGAAGAGCCAAAGCCGGTTTACCCGGTTAAGACAAGAAGGGGAATGACAATCATAAAGGATAGTCCTGTCATGCACATTACTAGGAGTGGTAGGGTCTATACACCTACTAATGTGGTTCCCCAAGAACTACCTAGAAGAAGTAACCCACCTGTGGGCGATGGCATTACTGATCCTATGCCAAGGAACAAAGAGGATGATGTTGTAGTGGAACAGCTGAAGAGAACACCTGCTTGAGCTAGCATTTGACATCTCTTCATGGAATCTAAGAAACCCCGTGAGGTAGTGGTGAAACAGCTCTTAGAGATGGATGCCAACCCTACCATGTCTCCCGATGAAGTATGTGCCATGATAAAGGGAGTTGACCTAAAATCTAACTAGGCCCTGGAGATAAGCTTTGGAGTGTTTGACTTACCGCCGGAGGGCGTAAACCACAACCAGGCTCTGTACTTAAAAGTTGAAAGCACATACAGGGTGATGCCTTGCATGATGGTAGATGATGGCTTAGCTTTGAACATCTGCCGTTCTAAAATCCTGCCATACCTGGGGATTAGTACATATGCACTCTACTGGTCTAGCAGGGTAATAAGAGCATATGATGATAGTAAAAGGACTGTGATTGGAACATTTGAAGCTGAAGTTAGTGTAGGGGAGATCGAGTCGAAGATACTGTTCACAGTCATTGACATCCCTGTCACATTCTCTCTACTTCTTGGAAGGCCATGGTTCCATGCATTAGGAGGTGTACCATCGACCCTGCCCCAAAAAGTGAAGCTCCTATTTAGAGGAAGGGTTGTAACAATTGAAGCTGATGAGCCATCTGTGGTAGCTACTTTGAATGCTGTAGAGCAGCCGATGACCGGATTCCAGGTAGCAATGGTCTCAGATGAGAATAAGAATGAGCCAAGGTTTCTAGAGTGAATCCACAAATACTTTGCCAAGCAAAAGTTTGAACCTGTAAGGGATTAGGAGCAAGGGAGCAAGGCATCCCTAAGTTCCATATTGAAGCTGGCAAGTACCGTCATCACAGGCTTGGTTACCATGAAGAAAGAAATAAACCAAGTAAGAAGTATGTGAACCTGGTGGACACATTTATCCACGCAACTGAAGAAGTGTACAATGGAGCTCCTGAACCAGTGGTACCTGAGGGAGGCTAGCTCCCAGGATTTGAGATCTTCTCAGACATCATTGACTTCAGTAAATATGGGGTCGAGCCAGTTGTGAACAAGATGTGCACTGGGCCTGAAGACAAAGAGAAGGAGGTCCTAAAAGATCAAGAAAATGCAGTTGATCAGGTCATAGTTGAATTCGGGAACAAAGGTGAATCAATGAGAAAGCCGACCTGGAGAATAGAGAAGTTGAAGCAGCTATCGAAGCCCTCATTAAGGCATTGTCAGTTTTGATGAAGGCAAACATAGGCTCTGGAAGGAAGAAGGCAGCCATAGTAAGGACTCAGGAGGAGCTAATAAGTGAAGCTGTGAAGGAGTTGGCTAAGCTGATGATGACAGGAAAGGCAAAGGCAATCGAAGAGGAGATGTCCGCTGACTAGAAAGAGGCCCTTGAGGGTGATCTGGGTAACCTATTTAAAGAGGTTGATGATGCTGAGATAAAAGAAGACCCTCCGCATGTGGAGGATGACAATCATTTCAATGTATCTATTTCGTTTGTGTATGATGTGAACAATTCAGCCTATAAGGCACTTAATGCAATGAAATCCAATTTTGCTTACTTGTGTGATGTTTTTCTAGATGGAACTGTGCATACATACAAACATTCATTTAGTGTCTTTAGCACATATATGCATCATTGCATGAAATGAATCTAGGGACAGATGATGATCCGAAAATGGTATCCATCTTGAAAGACCTCACGCCTGATGAGAGCAAAGAAATTGTAAAAGTACTCCAAAAGCACGTGAAAGCTTTCGCTTGGTCCTACGACGACATGCTTGGGGTTGACA
Source organism: Euphorbia tirucalli (assembly GCA_039660915.1). NCBI lineage: Eukaryota > Viridiplantae > Streptophyta > Magnoliopsida > Malpighiales > Euphorbiaceae > Euphorbia > Euphorbia tirucalli. Next base: position 51,835,232 of record CM077639.1, on the reverse strand, counting down.
GAGAGATTGCAGAGCATAAAATTTTGACAGATTTGAAAATAAACCTGTTAAGTAGAAGCTCAGAAGACTCAGACTAGAATGGGCCGAGAAAGTCAAAGAAGAGGTGGCCAAGCAGATAAAGGTTAAATTCTTAGAAGTAGTGGAATACCCAAAATGGCTAGCCAACATTGTACTGGTTGCAAAGAAAGATGGTCGGTCAGGGTTTGTGTGGACTACAGGGATTTGAACAAGGCATCACCCAAGGATGACTTGCCACTACCGCATAGTGATGTCTTGATTGACAGTGCTGCCAGGGCAGTAATATATTCATTCATGGACAGATTCTCAGGGTATAATTAGCTTCTGATGAACATCATAGCATATAGTGAAAATGGCCTTCATCACAGAATAGGGAGTCTACTGCTACAGAGTTATGCCGTTTGGGTTGAAGAACACTGGGGCAACTTACCAATGAGCAGTCACTGCACTTCTACATAACATGATCCATAAGGAGGTCGAAGTTTATGTATACGACATGCTAGTTAAATCAATGACCCGAGAAGAGCATCCTGCTATCTTGGATAGATTCCTAACTAGAATTGAAAAGTACAACCTCCGCCTAAATCCCAAGTGTGTGTTTGGGGTAACTTTAGGAAAGCTTCATGGACATGTGGTAAGTCAGAGGGCAGTCGAAATGGACCCGGACAAAATCAAGGCCATCAGAGATATGCCAGCACCGAAGATAGAAAAGGAAGTGAGGTCATTTCCAGGGTCACTATAGTATGTCAGTTGGTTTATCACAAGATTAACAACAGTCTACGAACCCATCTTCAAACTCCTGAAGAAGGATCAGTCAGTGAAATGGAACGATCAATGCCAGCTGGCCTTTAACAGGATCAAGTCCTATTTGATGAATCCACTAGTCCTAAATCCTCCAATGTTGAATAAGCCTTTGATCCTATACTTAGCTATCGAAGATGCTTCAGTAGGGGCAATGTTAATTCAAGAGCAAGAAGACAGGCATGATCATGTAATTTACTACTTGAGTAAGAAACCACTTGACTATGAGACCAGATATACTGTAGTAGAAAAGACTTGTACTGCTATAATGTGGCTGACTAAGAAGTTAAGGCATTACTTCCAGTCGTATAAGGTCTGGGCAGTAGCTAAGGTTGGCAGGAAAGCTATCAAGATGGTTACTCTTGTTATTAGAATTTGATATTGAGTATGTAGCCAGGAAGACAATCAATGGAAGAGTTGTACCAGAATTTCTAGCCAACCAGCCTCTAAAATCGGACTATGAGAATTTGGAATTTCCAGATGAACAGCTGGCAATGGTGGAGATAGAACCGAACATATGGGTGATGTATTTTCATGGTGCTGTGAACAAACACGGTGCAGGCCTGGGAGTAATTATTGGTACACCTGACGGAGAAATCATCCCTCTGGCGAAACGCCTTGAGTTCTCAGTGACTAATAATGAGGTAGAATATGAAGCTTGTCTCTTCAAAAATGCCTTAATCATACTAGGGGCACATGAAGTGTTAGTTGTTAGAGACTCAGCTTTGGTAATTTGATAGATTATCGGGGACTGGGAGATAAAAGAAGAACCACTTCGGCTGTATCTCGAGTTGGTTTAGGAGAAGGTGACAATATTTGGGCAGTGTGAGTTCAGACATGTCCTGAGGGAAGAGAATCAGATGGCAGACTCCTTAGCTATGCTCTCATCAATGTAGGAAGAACCTCGAAAGCATCCGATACAGCCAGTGGTTCTAGAAACTGCACAGAACCCTTGTTACCCGTCAGTTAATGCTGTAGCAACAGTGGAAGAACATCCTTGGTATCATGATATCTTGCAATTCATTCAGAATGGGCAATGCCCTGAAGATTCCAATTGAGCAGATAAGATCTCTCTTCGGAAGTTAGAAGCACAATTCAGAATATTCAAGAATTAGCTCTTCAAGAGAACCGCCAACGGCCTACTCTTGAAATTTTTGACAGAAGAAGAAGCAAAAAAGGTCATGAGATAGATCCATGTAGGAACCTATGGACCACACATGAATAGGTTAGCGCTGGCCAAGAAAGTATTGAGGTAAGGCTACTTTTGGCTTACCCTGCAAGCCAATTGTATCGAAGAGGTGAAAAGATGCCACGAATGCCAAGTATACAGAGATCTCAATCATCTCCCTCCACTCGAACTTCAGATATCATCAACTCTATGGCCATTTGATGCTTGAGGGACAGACATCATTGGGGAAATAAGGCCGCCTGCATCAAATGGGCACCACTTCATAGTCATGGCTGTTGACTATTTCTCAAAGTGGGTAGAAGCGGAATCATTCACAAATGTAACGGCAAGAAAATGACCAAGTTCATCGAGAAGAACATTTTTATGAGGTATGGAATCCCGCATCATGTCATGACTGATAATGGGGTACAGTTTCAAAGGGCAACAGCTCAATTGTTCCAAGAAAAAGGAGTTGAACACCATATATCATCTCCATATTACCCGCAAGCCAATGGTGCTGTAGAAGCGGCTAACAAGTTTATCAAGAGGATCTTGTAAAAAATGGTAGTCACCTACAGGGATTGGGCAGACATGTTACCGTTTGCTTATAGGGCTACAGAACAAGTATCAGAACTCCTACCGGAGAAACAACATACTCATTGGTCTTTGGGATGGAAGCTGTTCTACTAGTGGAAACCGAGTTTAGGTCATTGAAAGTAGTCATGGAAGCATAGTTGCCGGAATCTGAATAGGTTCAGTGGAGATATGAATAGTTGGCATTGATCGAGAGAAGCATCTTCGGGCTTTGGATCATTTGCAGATGTATCAGCAGAGAATGGCCAGGGCTTATAATAGTAAAGTCCGTCATCAGAAACACCCACTCAAAGCCGGAGATTTGGTACTTCAGCAGATGAAACAGACCAACATGGATGTGCGAGGGAAGTTCAAGCCTAATTAGGAAGGTCCTTATGTGGTCAAGAAGGTACTTTCGAAAAGCTGTGAAGATCATGGACATGGACGGAAACAAATTCATCAACCCTATCAATCAGGATAAGCCCAGGCGCTTTATGTGTAAAAAAGAAAGTTCGATGGATCGAAAACCAAAAAGGCAGTCCATGCAAAAATTAAGACAGTCCGATGGATCAAATACCGAAAAGGCGATCCTTGCAAAAATTAGGACAGAGAGGTGAGCACCATCAGTGGGAAGATCAGTGAAGGTCGGTTGGTGGTAGTCGTGGATTTGGTCGAGACGGATACCATTACTGATTCTGTTCCTAACTTCATTTCATCTTTGATGTGCATTGTGCTAAAACATTATTAATGAATGAATGGATGATTGCTTTGTTCTATTCGTTTAAACTTCCCAAGTCTGCTTGAAATTGAATTCATATTTTATATATATAGCTATGCACATTCTATGTTTGCATGCAACTCACTTCAACCAAAAAAAAAAAAAAAAAGAAAAATCATCAGTTTGATAGACTGAAAACTGAAAGGCGGTCTATACAAAACATAGGATACAAATAAAAGTTTACTGAGTCGAAAACCCAAAAGGGTGGTTCAGGCAAAAGTTAAGACAATCCGATAGACCGAAAACCCTAAAGGGCAGTCTATGCAAAAATTAGGACACGAAAAAAAATGCAAATCATATAACATCAGGATTTTGGCAATCCTCACTTCCTGCAATCCAAGACATTTCAAGGACAGCGCCTTGCACTCACAGCCGATGTACCCAAAACAAAATGTATAGAAATGAGCTCGCATACGGATTTGAATGTCAACGATGGAAAAGAGAAAGTCTAGGACTGTGCCCTGTCACCCTGACCACCCATCTGGTCCTCATCTCTAATGTTTTAGTAATAAGCAAGCCACTCCTCTGGTGGATCCACGGAATGCCGAATGTGGGCTACATCAAAATGAATAGAAGAAACATTATGTCACATACATGCATACACTGAAAACATACACATATTCATGCATACATGCATCAAGACCAACCTAAGTATAGGAACTCATTATCATCATTGGGTTGTCCCGAATCGTGGGAATTCTAGAAGAGGAAGTAGTCCAGCACTGGGGCATTCCCTCGGCTACTCGTTGCAAATTAGAGCCATACGGCTCTAAATCTCAGGTAAGAGAATTTCCTCAATTCTCATAATTCCCATTTATGCCGATATAATCCTGAGATGGGTACTCTTTGCTTTTTACAGGTATCTAAGGGCAAAACCATCAAGTCGTATTTATTCTTGATTGAATGGGAAAAAATTTTTGTTTCCAAAATTATCGATCAAGGAATAAATATGCATTCTCGACACGACTTCAAAAATCAGCATCCCCTTGGATCAAATTCAAAAAAATCAGCATCCTTTTGGATCAAATTCAAAAATCAACATCCTGTTGAATCGAATTCAAAAATTAGCATCCTTTTGGATTGAATTCGAAAACTAGCATCCCTTTGGATCGAATTCACAAACCCAGCATCCTTTTAGATCGAATTCAAAAATCAGCGTCCTTTTGGATCGAATTCAAAAACCAGCATCCCTTTGGATCTAATTCACAAACCCAGAATCCCTTTAGATCGAATTCAAAACCAGCATCCCTTTGGATCAAATTCAAAACCAACATCCCTTTGGATCGAATTCAAAAATTAGCGTCCCTTTGGATCGAATTCAAGAATCAGCATCCCTTTAGATCGAATTCAAAACTCAACATCCCTTTGGATCGACTTCACAAATCAGTAGCCTGAGAGCCAACTTCAGATTATTGCTCCCCTAAGAGCCAACTTCAAAGGTATAACTCCACCAAGAGATCCGACTTTAGAATCAAAGCCAATGTCCCCAGTAAGATGTTGCACCTGACTTCCTCAAGCAAACCAAGATGTCAGGTATGTTTTCTTTCCTTCTCTCACCATGCTTTCTATTATGAGACCAAACTCGATCCTGGCACAATAGCCTGATTATATCGACTTTGATCCCGCGAGGGGTAGCCTGTGAGCATGGGTTTTTTCTGACCTCTGTGACGAGAGTCCTATGATACCTGTTAAGCAGACGGATATGAATTGGACTTGAAATGAGTGGGATGTTGCCTGAAATGTCTCAAACACTCTGAAAATTGGACGGACCTTGATCCGAAACCCTGAGAAAGGTCCTTCGAGTGATTAGAAGGCTTAGAGGTGAGTGTGGGATTTAGGAGAACCTGTCACGGCTTTGATTAGAGTCGTACGACTATAGTTTCAAAACTACAGCCACACGATTATAATTCTAGAGTTGTACAACTATAATACTATAGTCGTGCGACTCTATCATGTGGACAGAAATTTTCCTAAATAACCAGAATCAGAATTTGACAAAGATTTGATCTCTTAATTCGCGGAATGACCCGGGATTTTTGCTAGGGTTTTGATATAAAAAAGAAAAGGGAATAAAAAAAGGATCACAACAGAGAGAATTACGGAGGGATTAAGGAGAGAATTGGAGATGTATTCTAGGGGAGAAAACAAAAGGAGAGAAAACAAAATAATAAAAACCAGAAACAACTAAAAATGGACTCAGAAACACTTAGGGTGGGGGTTTCCTAGTGACTTTCATTCATCAGGGCCTTTTCTTGGTTGTAATTGGATCAATTCGGGGACGCAAACTCGAAGGTTTCGGAGTATTCATGGGATTCTAAGCACATTCAACCTTTTCAATCCACTTTCGGACGTCATACACGCTGGAACATCAATAAGGTAAACTCTGAGAGGCCTTAAACTCGCATTTGTTCGTTTTGTGTTCTATTTTTCTATGTTTTGTTGAAATTCCAGAACTTGCTGTTTGATTACAGCCATGCGGATCTAAACTAGAGCTGAGTGGCTGTAATCTCTTAGAATAGAGCCATGCGGCTATAACACTACAGCCGCACGGCTGTGTTCTTCTGGGCAGAAACCCGAAAAGCCTTAAAATCGACCAAAGCAGTCATATTCCATTTTGTTCATTCTAGTATGATTTATTTTGATCCTAATCACATCCGTTACTTTCTAAATTCTGGTTTTTCTGTTTATTATGATGTTGATGTGAGACTTTCAGATTCTTCAGTTTCGGTTTTTGAGTTTCAGGGTTGTTCGATCCAAACCAGATCCACTGTCCAGCTTTAGCGGACCCCCAGGTTCCTCAAAATTCCCAGAAACCAATGAAAACGATCAAAGCAGTGATTTTCAAAGCAAAGAAAACCAATTTTGGGTTCTGGATAATATAGCCGTACGGCTATAGTGCTATAGCCGCACAGCTGTAGTTCTATAGCCGCGCGGCTCTAACAGAGCCGCACAGCTGTAGCTTTCAGAAGGAGGCAGAATTAAGGGATGACCCACACAAATGTCGTTGCGTGATGCTGTCATTAGAAGTAAAACTGTTTTTGATATGTTTATTGCTTTGGGCCTTAGATGGATGTTTGGAATTAGGAACCCACACGAACAGAACCCTGAGTTCCGGGATCCCCGACCCACTAAATGGAGTAATTTTGCATGTAATCAAGCCAAACCACTTTCCAAAATGTTTTCAAGCACAAAACCTATAAGGGGTTTTTAAAACCATTTTCTAGGTCTAACTGAGTAAGTCGCCTGAACTTCTCGGTTATCCCCTAAATGCATGTTTCCATTCTCTTAAATTCCCCATTCTGTCCTATATGAGTCTTACTTGTGTTTATGCTATAACTGTGCTAACCCATCTGTTTTGCAACTTTTATTTTTCTTTATTTTTATTTTGGATGTATTTTATAAATTAATCATGTATTCTAGGCCATTGTAGTTTTTAGATCTTCGTGTATCTAGACGGTTGTAATGGTGAGGATGAGAGCTTTTTTCATTTTCTGGGTTGTAATAAGTGGCTTCTATTTATTTTTGGTTTGGCTTTGATGTATGGTTTATATTTCTGCACTTTATTTTATGCAATTTATTTCTATCATCTGAATGAGCATGGGCTAAATAATACAAGATAAAATGGGTAGAGAATTATGTGAATATAATATGGTATTACAAACTTATAAATGAATACAAGCTTGAGGTTGAATAGGTAAGTTGCCTGAAACCTAAATCTCTGGATTAGGTACAGTAGTTTACACTCGGTAGGTGTTGGGATTCGTCATTGGAAAAATAACGTGGCGCAGCGGAAAATACACCGTTTAAAATTTCCTAGAATCCACCTATCGCGTCCAATTACCATTGATTAGAATAAAATCAAATAAGAATCAAGAGAGATTAACTCACCGGATTCGTCTCCTCTAGAGACTGCTGCCGAATCGTTTCTTGAAACTGCGATCTCCAAAGTCCGGTGCACGACCAACTATTGAGCGGGAACCGGTGCTAGCCGAAGACGCGAAGGAATGGAGGTTTAATGCTGGGATTTTCGGCTGTTTTGGGGCTGCTATTGGTGGCTGAAATTTCCAGCAATTAATTAGAGTTGAATTAGGTTTTTATTCCCTAAGTGTGCCCTTTTATAGACACCTTGTCTAATTGGGTTCTAATTAGGTTAATTAAACCCAAGCCCACTAGGATTATAATTACATAAATAAACTTTAATTAAAAAGTATATACTATGTAATTTAATTCCATTTGGCTAAATTTAATTACCCCTAAATAAAATTAAATCACACTTAAGTTAATACAATACATGTATTTAATTTTCCTACTTAGGAAAATTATTTAATTAATCGTTTACTTTATGTAATTCAATTAATTGATAAATTAATTAATTACATTATGTAAACTTATTAATTAAATTAAATTCAACCCAATGTCAATTAATTACCTTGACACCGAATGTCAACTAATTAATTAACGCATTCCTTCCAATGTACATTACATGTACAATTTCTATAAGTTCCAGCTCAGTTGATCTATGTGCACGATCCTATGGGTCTGTCTTTATGTTGGCAGTAGGCCCAAGGCCCACAGACTGTAAGTGGGTTCTAGCAAACCATTACAGCCCCCAATTAAGACAGAGATGCAGCAGTCTTTAGAAGACACTCACCCGGTAGTAATCTCATACTGTCCTTTGCCTAACGATATCGATATGAATAAACAAGAGGCATGGTGTCCGTCATCCTCTTCTGTTGTTTATTATATTTCTTGATCTTGAGTTGACTGATTAATCAAATAAGCAACCAACTTATTTGGGTATGGCCATACACTTATCAGTCCCACTCATCAAGTGGCCAATGATATCATCTCGGTGTTACCCGAGTGGCAATTCCATCACTTCATCATCAATATCAACATGTTCACCGGTTCACCCAATCATACCCATATTTAGCATCCTTTTATAGACCTGTTAGGCGTATGTCAAAGTGAATCGGATTCCATATCGATATTATAATGAAATCTGGTCTGAGGACAAAAGAGACCTACTCAAGAAAGACCTATGACGTGACAACCATGTGGCTTTCTTGTGCGGATCGATCCAGTCCCATGTCAACGACATGTACCTATATTCATGACTGACTATACAAGTACTATGGCTAGTTAAGAACTACCATACAGTCATCGAATATACAAGTCTGTGGTTCTATTCGTTCCCACGATTAGAACAGACCTGGGATAGATTTTATATATCAATCAATTGATACTCTACTCATATTATAGCACAAGATATAAATAAAATAGATTAATTGCCTTTATTAATGTGACACAAATAATGTATTTATACAATGAGTCTTAATGTATAATACAAAATACAAGAATCCAATGCCCTAAGAACTAGGGCACACCAACAGTAGGGAGCTGTATCGGAATTTCCCGGATGAGCTATCCGGGTGGCGACTCTGTCACTGATCTTGTAATTTAGGTTTCGAGGTCTTTAAGTTAATAAAATGGGATTTTCTAAAATGTAAAAACCAGTTTTCTAAAACTCACATTTAAAGGAAAGGTTTTCTACAAAAAGGATCTCAAAAAAAATCAATGGTTTTCCTAAGTAGATACAAACCCGTTTTCCAAAACACAAATAAAGGTCGCCCGCTCACAGTATGAGTCCCTTTTTGCATGGACACACTTTCCTCCCAAACCTTAGGATACGTTCCTTTGTTTTTCCTTAATATTTTGTAAAATTATGTTTTATGTCTCAAACCCTCCCGTGCCAGCCTCGCAGCCCACTCACGCATCATGGATTTGCTCACTCACAGTTTGCTAGGCTGAGTGATGATTGTTTGATTTTTGGTGGTCGTGCTAGACTTGGAATTGCCCTCAGAGAGTAGAAGCATTTTTTTAAATGTTGCTATCCCCTTGGGTTTGAATTCAGTGCTCTGGGTAATGATTATTTGTCTTTTGGCGATCGTGCTAGACTTGAATTGCCATGTTAGGTGATGTTGTTGCGATAAAGGTTGTCTAGAGCGTAAAGTTGTTTATTGTTCATGTCGACATCTTTATTCCTTGATTGACAATTTTAGAACAAAAATTTTTCCCCTTTAGTCAAGAATAAAGACATGTTTTAGAGGCTCCATTTCTTATGGATGAATGCATGTTATTTATGTAAATGTATATGAATTAATATGAATGGGTGCTTATATGTGCGATGTATGCATGATATGCAAGTATATGTAAATGTGTGAGAATACACATGAACTCACCATCCTGGTTCGATATTTTCTCCTAAGGCTAGTGAATAAAGCTCTTAGTAGTGATGACTTTTAGTCCTGATGCTATGAATTTGGGGCTCAAGGCTTATGGCGGTGATAGCTTCCAGGTCCAATTATTGTATGCCCTTTGCTAAATGTTGCTAGGAATAAGTAACCTTGGTAGTGACTTTAAGAGAAATATGGCTTTGTCATGCCTCTAGAACTTGATGTACTATAACTTTGGGTTCATGCTCAGCATGCTCCTTTCTCTCTCTCTCTCTCTCTCTCTCTCTCTCTCTCCCTCTTTTTTTAACATAATCACTGGGGATGATTAGTGACTTGGTCGGGGTTCTTTAAATCCCTCATTGATACTTCTATTGTCTCCCTGATTCTGAGTTTCTCTTAAATGCAACCTGTTTGAATGCAATGACCTTCTGATGGATATTTGTATGCAATGACACAATATATGCATTATGAGCATTTGAGTAGGATATCATATTGGAACCTATCCCAGAGATAAATGAAACAAAGGCAAAACTATTCGTCTGCCACTAGGGTTTGTGTCCAGGATACTTGCTTAGATTATGCAATCAAAAACATAAAATAAGAGGGATTAAAGCCTTACCATAGTCGTCCCTGCACTAAAAAACGTTTCTAGCAGCAATCGGATCCAAATCATTGGACCACCTCTGATCCTTAGAATCCAATCTCCACCATTCACAATTGAGACACGGATGTCAGGAACCTCTAGTTAAAATATCGCAACAATCTGATGATGGGATCTCTAGGGAAATGTAAAACACTAACTGCTAGTTAGAATTAACAAGAGGCACAAACGTCCCTCCTCTACTCTCACACACACGAAGCTTTTTCAGGGAGATCGAGTGCTAGCTTGGGACTGATTTGTGCACCTTCCTTTCACTTACTAATGGCTAAAAATCCCAGCCTCTAACCTTAAGTGCAACACGTTTTTCTTAGAGAGAAAGAGAGAGAGGAGAGAGTTATATTTAAGTTAAAATTCTCTTAATCCTTTTCTTCCTTGGAAAAGTCTTTTAATCAATTAATTTAATCCCTTTTCAAATCTGATTTAAAAGACATTAAATCCCATAATAACTCTCTTTTAATCTAATTTAAAAATCCTAGATATTTTAATTAGATATGGGCTTGGTTATTTTACTCGGACCTTAATCACTTAAGCCCAATAAAATAAGCACCCGATAAGTGCACTAATAACTAGTATGTGTATCCAATACACATATATGTCCAATATGAATCTATCTAGACTTCAATGGTAGTGGGCTAAAATTACCATTTTGCCCATAGATTGCAAGTGGGCTCTAGCAAGCCATTGCAACCTCCAATTAGGATGAAGATATCAAAATCCAACTGACATACTCTTGTAGTATTCTTATATGATCCTTTGCACTTTGGATATCAGTCTCCTACATAAGGAATGGCTCTGTCATCCTTTTATGTGCTATGACATTTACTTGACATCTAAGTAGACTAAAGAGATCAAATAAATGATTATCTATTAATCATTCTATTTGGGTACGGCTGTACACTACTTAGTCTCACTTATCAAGAGGCTGGTGATATCATCTCATAGATGTGAGGGCCAATTCCTACACATTACCCCCAGTCTCGACATGATTCCTAGCATACCAAACGTACCCATACTTGGCACCCATTTACGGGCCTGTTAGGCACACATCAAAGTATGTGAGTTCACATCTGAGAGTGTGGTAATATTGGGTCTAAGGATCCAATATAAGCAATACATGAGGAGCACTTATGACACTGGACCATGTAGTGTTCTTATAAGCGGATCGATCCTGTACACTGTTCACTAACATGTACCTATATCCTTGATTTGACTTTCCAAGTCCAATGGTCAGTAAGACACCACTCATCTCACAAGGAACATACTAGTCTTTGGTAATAATCATTTTCATGATCATATCAAACTAGGGATAGCTTCTAAACTATGTTCTCTAAACTCATGGTCTTACTTGTCCAGTACACGATTCTGAAAAACATAAGTGAACACCATTTTATGGATTCTTTATATTTATTAATTGCATAAGTAATTCAATAAATATAATTATACATTTTATTAATATGAATAAAATGTATTTCCATACATAAGTAACAAAGTACAACATCTAGGGACTAGGGCATACACCAACATATCAAGCATTTATAACGTTATTATGATGCAACCAATATAAGTGCAACAGGAAAATCAAAAGTGACTCTAGCCTCGAGTATTGCCCTCTCTTGTTACCGGTATGTCCTTTCGATTTTCCATACCTGAGATTTTCTCTTAAAATTACATAAACTACCCTTTTTGAGTTTTTCAATCTATCAGGCTACCTTAAATTTTACCTGAGGCCCCCGTTTTGGATTTTCATCTCAACGAGATCTTTTCTTTATCTTTTTTTTTTACAGATAGTGACGTTGACTTTGGCAATTCTATCGGGGATGATGTTAATGGTCCTGCTTGGTATAATTCCTTAGGGCTGCTTTGCTTTAAACACAGGTTCTTCAACTATCTCATCGGTGACCGATCCTAAGGATCTATTTTGAGTCATTTTCTATGTGGTGTTATGTCAAGTTTTCTTCCTTGCATTGTTCCCTTTTGATTCCAAAACCTTTGGTTGCTCCTTTAAAGCTTGGTAGCTTTGGAGGACCGGTTTGAATTTTGCTTGATGAATGGTAGTAGTCGGCCTTGATGTTGGGTTTCGTGACATTCCCTCTGGGCAATGCAGAGTTTACTTCAAAGGTATTCCATTTGTCATCGTTTTAGACTTGGTACCTATGGATTGGTGTTAGCTTTGATTAAGCTTAGCATAGAAAATTTGATTTCCTTTTATTCTCTTGACTATATGTTCTCACTCACCCTATTTGGGTTTTTATTCTCTTTATTTTCTTATTTTCTTCTTTCTCTCTCTCTGTTTTTTTTTTTAAAGATTTCTCCCTAAAAGGTAATCTCCTTGTGCTGTGTTAAGTTCCTTCTTCCGCTTTTTGTTGATCCATATTTTTTTGTTTGAGAACTGACAATGCCAGAAGTCATACCTTTAAAGTAACCTTCTATTTGCCCTTTAGGAATTTTGACTATCTTACGGGATGTGGTATCACATTCTGCATGGTGAATTTGCTCCTCCCTTCTTTAACTGTGGTTTCACCGTAGACTGTGAAAGCTTGAGTGATATGTATTGTGTCCTTTAATATGATCTCCCACTTGCCCCTAAAGGTGTTGGTTATCATGTGGATTTGTACTTGTCATGACGAGCTTCATTGTTTCTCTTATGTCGGGTTTAAGTGAGGTTCGACTTTGGCTTTTGGGATAGTCCTTGGTGTGTGAGCCTCGGTGTTTAGCAATTGGGTTTTTTTTTTTGTGATGAATTGGGTCGGTGTTGGATCTCAAATGATTTTTGGCTTTTGTACATGAGCTGTGGAGCTTGATAATTGGGTTTAGTCGTGGAAGTATGTCTCTGACTGGGTTGCCTAGAAGTTGCATATATCATGTTAAACTGAGGCTCTGAAATGGTGCCAAGTTGAGCTATTGCAAATGTCCCTAAGCCATTGCTTATGAAAATTGTGGGTGTTGACCTCTTAATTGATAAGTGACAAGTAAGGGTGCCATTATGCCATTTTTATTACACACATGCTCTCCGTTTAAGAGAGAATATGATTAAGGCCAGAGTCACTTTCAGGTTCCCTGTTACACTTATATCACATGCATTTTAATGTTATGTATGTTGGATATGTCTTTCACATGATTGAGTGCATGCATAATGTCATATAAAGATAAACTATCACATAAGCAAGAAAAAGATAAAGTATGTTACATTCGAAAAGAGTTCTCCAAGGTTCACATTTCTACAATAATATATTACGAAAAAAAAATACATTCCTTACGGGCAGAAGTCCTTCCAAAATTTTGTTTGGTGATTTGTTGTCACCCCTAGTTCTCTATTAAGGGTGGGCTTAGAAGGTTCATGCAACCATAGAAAATTATCAGCTAACTCCAACTATACCATATTAGCCTATTCTACAAACTATAGAAGTGGACCACTCTCAGTGATGGGCTATGCTGGCTCGGGCAACTTGCCTTCATTAATCAACCTTTGTATGTGGTCTCTCAACCTCAGACAATTGTTAGTACTATGGCTAGTTGCCACGTGGTAAGTGCTGAAGTTGTCTTTGTCTGCCTTAGATGGTGGATTATATGGGTGAAGGGACTGTAACAACCCCATGTTACGACATTTGGTAAAGATCTTGGTTAAGGACAAGGACTACTGAGATGCCCCAAGATTTTTGCTTAGAGTGGAATGCCCCTGAGAGGTTACTGCAATACTCTTTTAATGCTATGGAACTTTCTTGGATTCAAGAAGGCCTAACAGCCGATTTGTAGTGGCCCCATAGGCTAGAATTAGTTCCAAACTATTATATGCATCTAGTAGACCCTGGTCTCTATTAGAGGTGCTTTTTGACAGCTAGGAATGAGTGGTGAGAATTGGGCTATTTTGATTTGCTCTAGGCTCGTTGTCAGCATTCAGACCTATGGCACAACTAATTCCCTTTTTATGCTCTGCTACTGTTCTTTCTAGTTCAGCATATCGTGCCTTTAACCTGTCCAATTCTTCCTGGTCACTACTTACCATTCCCTTTAGCATTGTTGCCACTTCTTCTTTATTGATCTTGCGGAATTGTGGCAAAGGAACACAATCTTCTAGAGCAATTATTCAATAATAATTGCAGTTGTAGGCAGTTTTTCATCTGATGACCCAACATGACATGATATGAGCAAATGTTGCCCATATCTTTTTTTTTTATAGAGGAACAAAGGGTTTAAGGGATTGTAGCAACATGTTGTTTATACATTTTGCAAAGATTTTGTCCAATAAAAGTGTCCAAGGAGAAATCCTATGGTTCCCTGGGTTTTTGCTCTTAACAGGTTGCCCTTGCAAAATTGCTGCTATTTCCTCTAAAGCTTGGATGTCTATTTTTCTGTTTGGTACCAGATAAGGTCGGATTATCCATCTGCTTCTTTATTTTGCAAGCCATTTTGTAGACTGCTTCCAAGGTGTGGAACTCTCGATATTTCATGAATTTTCCATACATTTCCTGGCTACGATCAATAAGCTTAAAAACTAACTCATCCTCATCTGGTTTATATTTTAACTGAGTCATTGTTTCAATCCACCATTGGTAATAGTCTGTAATAGATTCATCAGATTTCTGCTTGACTTGTTCTAGATCATACAGCTTTACTTGCAATGACATATTGAAGTTGCAGTGCTTAGTAAAAGCTATAGAGAGAACCTCCCAATTCATCTACACGTCTTTTGAGAGGATGTTGTACCAGGAAAGTAATCCTTCTTCTAGGGTGGTGGAGAATAAACTCACTAGTTGTTATTTTGTGACCCCAGTAGTGAACATGATTCTAACATATTGATGGATATGGGCAGTAAGCGAACTAATGCCTTTATATATAGGCAGTCTTGGCATCTGGATACCAGCAAGAAAAGTTTCTATGCCTTGTTTCATTAATGCATCAACGTCAAGGCATTGGTCAGATCTGGCATGGTTTACTTTCCCCAACTCTTCCATCGCCTCATCCAACGCCATACATTTCATCTTCAGTCTTTTCTCCCTTACTAAATCCCCTTTAGTGGCCCTTTCACTTTCAGAGGTCCTCTAATCTAGATTGATGGGCTCAAGGGATTTCTTTTTATTCATACTATCATTCAACATGGGGGCCAACTTTGTCTTCGATCATCTTTCTAAACTTGGCTGACTGGAGGAAATCTTTGATTATCTCAACATTATTAGATGGTGTAGATATCCCCACTATTCTAAATCATTGAATCCTTCCCCTAATTCTAATTTTGATTCGGCTAAAACGTAAATTCACTATTTCTTGATCTTGACCTCATTATTGATTCTATTACCCGGCTAAAGCCCAAACCTCTCACAACTAGCCTCTCACTTAGCCTCGTCCACATTGGAGCTATTTCAAAACAAGAGGTTAGCAAATCAACCAGATGTACATGGATGCCTGATAACTCAGCATGTATCCTGGAGGAGTAAAGAAATTAGCTAGATGAACAGAAGGTAAGACTTCGACATTTATGAATCAGATGGTGTGCACATATGCATGAGACAATATGAATACTAATGCATGATGAATATGCGAATGTGTGGGATACGCGGATGTATGAAATACTGCGGATGCTCATGCAAGATGAATAGGCATTTGTAAGGATCATGCAAAGATTTTCACCTATAAGGGATCCATTTTGGGACATATGATGGCTTTCATTATGTTTATATATACATAAATCAAACCTAAAGGTGATAGTTTTTGAGTAGCAGGGTACATCTTAGACGAGGATAAATGTGAAACGACCATCATTACATTTAGTAAGCTTTAGTACGATGCAGTTTCAAGACAAAATGTCATTACATCTCAAGGAGATGAGTTTTAGAACAAGATAAATGTGAAACAACCATCATTCGTTTGGTACACTTTAGTACGATGTAGTTTTCACGAAAAAAATGTCATTATGTCTCAAGGAGATGCTTTTTAGAATAGAATAAATGTGAAATGACCATCATAATGTCTAGTTCGCTTTAGTAAGATGCAGCTTCACGACAAAATGTCATTACACCTCAAGGAGATGTGTTTTACAACATGATAAATGTGAAACAACAATCTTTACGTTTGGTACGCTTCAGTTAAGTGTAGTTTCACGACAAAATTTCATTACGTCTTAAGGAGATGCATTTTAAAACAAGATAAATGTGAAATGACCATCATTACATTTGGTACGCTTTAGTATGATGCAGTTTCATAACAATGATAAATGTGAAGTGATCATCCATATGTTTAGACACGCTTAGGTAGGATTCAATTTCATAAACAAAGATAAATGTGAAATGATTGTCCGTACGTTTAGGCATGCTTAGGTACAATGTAGTTTCATGAACAATGATAAATGTGAAATGATTATCTGCACATTTAGGCACGTTTAAGTACGATGCAGTTTCATGAACCATGATAAATATGAAATGATCGTCCGTACGTTTAGGCACGCTCAGGTACGATGCAGTTTCATGAATAATGATAAATGCTACTTGCAAATGAGAGAGACAATACATAAATATACACAAAAGGAAATAGGATATTAGGTGCCCCTAAGCCAAAGCATGACACTACATGCGAATAGGGGATAGTTGGCGCATTTGGTAAATCTAAAGGGTGATACTTAGCACTAATAAGAGGGTTTGGATTCGTACATGAGGGTGTACCAATGGTAGTTCAACATTGCCTAAGGGAGAGATATAAGGCACTGCTTGTAAGGATTTGACTTAAGCGTGCACGTTAAGAGGTTCGGCGTGTTTGAACGCCTAAGGTTGGAAACGAGACATGACTTGTGACAAGTGTGCACAAACAGAGATTCGGTGTGTTTGAATGCCTAAGGTATAGGGCAAGACATGGCTTGCAAATGATTGACATGCACACAAGTGTGTACGGACAAAGGTTCGACATGTTTGAATGCCTTAGGGATTGGAAGTAAGTAGAATGACTGGTGATCAAAGGACAATGCATGTATAACCATGGACAGAAACAAGATGGATGCAAGTACGACACAATAGGATGACAGACAGACATATGTGAATGACACATGGACTGGACACTGGTATAGTGTTATTCCTAGAGTTTAAGAATATAGGGTCATGTGAATGTCACACGATGTGTATGGCTACACAAAAAGGATAGCATGAATGCACACAGATGATTTTCGCATGTATGCTTGAGGCAGAAAACATGCATGTCATGCAATGAGCATGGCTACATAAAAAGGTTAGTGTGAATGTCACACAAGTAATCGCTAAATGTATACTGGTTGTAAACAAATATGCATGTCATGCAAGAACATGGCTACATAAAAAGGTTAGTTAATTGTCACACAGGTAATCGGTTTAGATATATGCTTGTGGGAAAGATATGCATGTCGTGTAGGAGCATGGCTGCACATAAGGTTAATGTGAATGTCACCTAAGTAATTATTGAATGTGTCCTAGTTATGAATAAATTACAAGTTACACAATGAGCACCGATGCATAAAAGGTTAGTGTGAATGTAAACAACGTACATGGCTGGAGAAAAGAATTAATGCAGATGTCACACAAATGATGGTTATATGATCATGGGAAATGGATAAGCATTCCTACACAAGAAAAAAATGGTGCATACCCAAACACAATCATGTATGGATTTCGACATAACTATACACTTAGAGGAAGGATGCAAGATAATTCTTGCAACAATGGAATCATACACAAGTGTGTACGAATGATATTTCGGCATATTTGTACGCCTAGGTTGAGGATACAAGACACTGCTTGTAAAGGTGGACTCAAACACGAGTGTGTACAGATAGTATTTTGCATATTTGTGTGCCTAAAGGAAAGATACAAGACACTGCTTGTAATGGTTTACACTCATACACAAATATGCACAGATGGTATATCGGCATATTTGTACACCTAAGGGAGAGATACAAGGCACTACTTGTAAAGATGGACTTGCACACAAGTGTGTACAGATGGTATTTCAGCGTATTTGTATGCCTAGGGGAAGGATACAAGACATTGCTTGTAAGGGTTGGACTCACACATGAGTGTGTACAGATGATATTTTGGCATATTGTACACCTAGGTTGTGGATAAAAGGCACTGCTTGTAAGGTGGACTCACACACGAGTGTGTACGGATGGTATTTTGACATATTTGTACACTTAAGGGAAGGATACAAGATGCTACTTGTAAGCATTTGAACTCGAACATGAGTGTGTACGGACAGTATTTTAGCATATTGGTACACCTAGGTTATGGATGCAAGACATTGCTTGTAAAAGTTTTGGACTAGCACACAAGTGTGTACGGACATTATTCCGGTGTGTTGGTACACCTAGGTTGTGGATACAAGACACTGCCTATAAAGGTTTTGGACTCACACACAAGTGTGTATAGATAGTATTTTGGCATGTTTGTAAGCCTAAGGGAAGGATACAAGACACTACTTACAAGGGTTTGAACTCGCACACAATTATGTACGGACGGTATTCTGGCTCATTTGTGCACCTAAGGTAAGGATACAAGAAACTGCTTGTAAATGTTTTGAACTTGTACACAAGTGTGTATGAATGGTATTCTGACGTATTTGTACGTCTAAGGGAAGGATACAAGATACGACTTGTAAGTGTTTGAACTCGTACATGAATGTGTATGGACGGCATTTCGGCGTATTTGTATGCCTACAAGAAGGATACAAGATACTACTTGTGAAGGTTTGGACTCGTACACGAATATGCACGAACGGTATTTAGGTGTATTTGTATGCCAAAGGGAGAGATACAACACACTGGTGTAAAGTTTGGACTCGCATATGAGTGTGTACGAACGGTGTTTCAGGACACTTGTACGCCTAAGAAATGTTATGATTTATGAATGTTTAAGTGCAATTTATGTCACATGAACACCAAGGATGGCTGCATAAACAAGGTTAATCATGTATGCAAGCCACACATAATGCTTTATGCACAAAAGAAAATAAATCATGCACATCGAGCAAGCATTTAGTACAAAGCATGCATAAAGATGCACACCCTTCCAAACTTATTTCTCTAGTATTGGTCGATACAAAACTATGCTAGATGTTGTGTCTCTTTATTATCATTAGTGGATAACAAAGGCGTCACTCGAAAATGCAATTTTAAGTGAGTTTTGGTTATCCTGTGGAAAATTACTAAGGCTTTCTATACGAGTTCAGGTCATGCCAAGGGTTAAAATCAAGGCTCCCATAGCAAGATATACTTCTCATTTCTCCCCACTCAAGGGTTCGGACAAAGGTGTTTGTAATAGGCTATGAGTGATATACTATGTCCATGTCTTTAGGAGCTTTCGGCCTTTCGGCCACACTTCAATAGCATATAGGGGGGAACATGAGTGCTTAAGTGCCCGTGATATGATGCAAACAAAAGGCACGAATTGGTAAAATTAAGTTTTCTGCATAAAGCATTTTCAGTGTTTGTCTTTCGATTTTATAAAATCTTTCCAACGGAGTCACCACTATGAGCAGGCGATCCTCGAAACGAGGGGTTGTGAGGCTTTTACATAAGTATCAGGTTTTGATTTTATGAAAACACGGTTTTGGTGGTTTTTGTGAAATATGGGGTTTGGAGGTTTTGGAAAAAAGGTGAAACAAGAAGGAATGAATAAAACCAATTCCTTGTGCCTTAAAGGTTGACAGGATTCGCCACCCAGCTCAACTCTTACCAGGAAATTGTGTATAGCCAAGCCCAATAGACATTCTTATACCTTTAAGAGACAGATTCTGGTTTGGACAAACTACCTATTTCTGCTTCATTTTTAAATAACTTTTACCATACCAAATATTCACCTTTCATTATTTAATTCCTTTTCGTGTTCAACCCTAATTATATTTCTATATGCTAATACAGAAAGCCATGAATAAATACAAAAAGCGATAAATAAATTCAGGAAATGAAATTATTACAACTAGATCGAATAAGCTAAGCTAGGGGATACAACTTGATAAAAAGGGATTAGGGGTACATATCGCCTAGATACACAAGAGTCTAATATTTATAATCGCCTAAATACACGAATAAGCTAAAAATAGAAAGCTAGCATACAACTAACCTAACATACATCTACCTGCAAAACGAAGATTAGTGGTACAAATAAAATATATACACATTGGACTCAAACATGATAGAATGGGATATTCAGATAGCTCGAAATCATTTATGGGATATTCGGGAAAATAGTTTTATAAACACCCTGTATTTTGGTTTGGAAAAAAAATTTAGAAAATGATTTTTGCTAATTTTTTTAAGCATGCAAAATGTGGGTTGAGTATCCAAGAAATTTACTAAAAATTCCTTTCATTCGGGTCCTAAAAATTCTTCGAAATTAGACTGGGTCATAAAGCATATAAACACCCAAAATTAATTTTCAATAATAAACAATACATAAATGAATAAATAACAAATTGAAATAAATTCTGAAAAATAAAGATGAGCCGTGTGGCTTAAGAGATGAGCTGTACGGCTCAAAGCATCAAAGTTAGGTCGCTCGGCCTAATATACGGATAAATAGCACCAACACTGATCCTGGGAAAGATTGGATCTTATGGCTCAAATCCATATGAACAAAGCCATACGACTTTATTTTTCCAGAAAATAAGGTCGTACGGCCTATCTTTGACAGAAAGATAGATTTTTCAATTTTGATTTTAACACATAGAAATCTATTTCTAATGTTTCTCCTTTCGATTTTGAGATCCTTTAGGGGTCTACCTATTGGCTAGACTCAAAAATCAGAGATTTTCACCCTGGATTCCATAAAACCAAATATTCTCAAAATAGAGGGATTTTAAGCTATAGAATCACAGGCCATGACTTAAAAGTCACTCCAAATAGGTCATGCGGCCTAGTTTGAAAGTTTACAAAAATCAAAATTTTCATTTTAAGCCAAATAATACAGGAATAAAAAGAAGGGATTTTATGGCCTCTCAGAAGTTACCTTTAATGCGTTTATCCATGATTCGATTGAGTGTTCGGATCTAATCCTCGAAGTTGGAATGGATTTTAACTCATCAAATTCGAATCGAAACCCTCAACAATCTGAGAAAAGCTGCAACCTGTCTTGATCCATTGCTTCTCCATGTATAGAAGTGGGTTTTGAGACAAAATACTTAAGAATAGGTGGTAAGTTTTAGCGTTTTGTGAGTTTGATGTTTGAGAAGGATGATGAACAATTGATGTTCAAGATTGACAGCCTCAGAGTTAAGTTTCTTATAATAGCTTACTTTTTCCTCTGTAATGATACTTGCTATCTGTAATCTGAAAAAGAAAAGGCTTTTCTACTTTGTTTGTGCAAGTAGGGCAATTGGGCACTGTTGTTTCTGCTTTTAGAGATAGGTCGTACATTCTATAGTGTTCAAAGTTAGGTCGTACAGCCGTATGACTTTACTCCTAGGTCCAACTGTTTCCACTTTAAGCAGTTCTCTTTTGTGACTTAACTCTTCATGATACGGCCTAACTCACCCTCACTTAGGCCGTGCAGCCTAACTTGTGAAATCAGCTTCCTCCTTTGGGCTTTTTGACAGTTTTTCAGTCCGTTTTGACATAAATTAGAATCCAAACCTTACTTCTCAGGCCAGTGTCTCTAAGAAACTTAAGACAAAGGATAACTAATAAGGCTTCATCAAAGATGTCATAAAAAATCTGTGCTCAAAGTAAAGGAGGCATCAGCTAAGAGATTTCCTAGAGGCTTAAACTTTGATCAACAAAGGTCATTTTTGTATGAATTTTTCGAAAGAGAAATGAGAGGAGACGAAAAGGATGATTTGGAAAATGAACAACGTGGAGAAGAAGTAAATGGTGCCGCCTCCATTGTTGCTCTTTAAAACTCTAAAACTTTTCCTCTATTCATTCTAGGTGAACTACAGTAGAACCTACCAAATAAAATTTCCTTTAGTCAACGATATCATTTAATCTTCAATTCCTCTTTAGAGCAAAGAACTTGTTTTTTTATTAATCTTCTAATTTTTTATTTAGTATTATTTCACATTGAGCTATTATTTAACATAAAATTAATATAAAGATCAAAGTTATATCACTACAACAAACATGCAAATAATATATCGAAATTTACTTATCAAATACTTTGGTAGGTAATCACCTTTCAAATTACCGACTGATGGTTTGTAAAATTGGGCGAGAATTTTGGCGCCATGATTTACCTATTAGATTACGTGTTAGTAGGGGTTTGATAGGTGATCATGATTTTTAATTTAACATTATTACACATTAAGCTATTGTTTAATAGAAAATTAATATAAACATTAAAAGTTATATTTAAAATAACACTAGCACTTTGAATGAAACTTTTTGTTATTTTTAATATATCCATTGAAATTTAGAAAAAAAATTGAAACACTTTAATGGAATCTATCGTTAACAACTAACAATATTATAGTCAACATTTTATTAGTTAAATTAACTAGTGCATCTTGAGGGATTTTTTTCGATATGGTTATAGGAGCTCAAGTAGTGCTTCTGTCAGGAGTGGAGATCATGAGTTGATGAAATCTTTGAGTTATTGGGAAGCACTTAATTTTTTTGGATAACAAATAGAATGAACAAAAAGAAAACAACAAAACAAAAGAACTCAATCCACACCCACAAGGGTAACACTGTTTCTAACAACACATCTAGCATCCTTAAAAATAAAAGGTAAGAGATTAAGAAGGGGAACATCTAGAAACAGAGATTAATTGGCTGATGCCCAACAGAGGCAGTGATATACCTATAATATACACAATTTACAAGCTCTTTTGTATATGTTTCCAACGTTTTTGGTATCAATACTGGCATAAAAAGATACTTATTAGGTTACTTTCACCCTGTTAACAGATTCTAGGCCCAAAGGAACAAAAGCTGATACAATCCCGGAAAAATAACAATTTGTCTGCTAATGTGGTTATGGCACTGAAATAGCTTGCAGAATGGAGGGTGAAGAGAAGAAAGAGAGAGAGCTAGAGAGAAAAAAGCACATTGATGAGTCATCATTCTCAGGAAATTTCCTTGAAAATATCTACTTTATCTTTTAGACAATTTTAACGTTGGTTTTTATGTAATTAACTTTAGAACAATGGTTGTTTGTTTTAAGCCTTTAGGGTTTTTAACTTTCTTTCTGCTTTGGGAGAACATTACAAATAGTCTCTCTTTTAGGATGATGTTATACACCTTGGAGGTGTCACATTACTCTAACATCAGTCCTATTTTTATTGTTTTTAGTGTAGTTTTAATGCTTTTTTTAATGTTGTTCTTTATACTCTTTAAGGAGGAGTAAACCTTTAGGGCTATGAGCTAGCTTTTAAGCTAGCATTTGTAAGTATTTCTTAATTAATATATGTGTGCTTTTATTTCATTAAGGCGTTCTTGATACGTTTTGCATGTTTAAAGAAGTAGCTAATCTTTATCTTAGGTTGTTAAGCGTCTTCGCACGGGGACTTAATGAATGGAAGAATATCTTAAACTTGTATGTGATTCATGAAACCAAAAGGTGTATTGATAGCATGCAATAGAGATTTTTAATGTTTATATCGTTTCATTAAAATGCTCTCTTGTTCTTTGTGTTTTAAGTTGTTTATGATTCTCAATATAAAAATATGGTTTTCAATGAATGCTTATTAGAATCCTTTGTAGGACAAAAGTTAGCTTTAGTGATGTTTGTGAAAGATACTTTATCCTTGGCATTAAATAAAAACACATATATAAAATGTTATGTTGAAGATGTGCTTATGCTTGTTTTTGACATTATTTTTCACAACCGAACCCATTTACATTATTAATCTTTAGATTTGTTAATTTTATGCTTAAAACTTAAAACCCAGCATTTTTACAATATATTTGAAGCCATGTTTTACTCTGTTTATTAGAACCCAGTTTACAATCAAGTTGTTCGTAGCCTTATCTCCTTGTGGAAATCAATAGGACTTACCATTTTGTATCACTTAGGCCTGGTATACTTACCAAGGCATAACAAGTTTTTGGCACTATTGTCGAGGATTTTGAGTTGGATACTTATTTCTCTTTTATTAAATTGTGGGTTTAATCTATTTGTTTAGTTTTGAAGTTGTTTTTGTCAAGAAGTTGGTTTGCCTCTTTTACCAGTGAATCTAAAAATTGGGAGAACTAGAAGAAGATTGAGTCGAGCTGCTCGATGTGCTAGGAAAAGAGAAAGAGTTGCTGCAAGGTAAGAAATCGAACAACTTCATATTCATATTGCATAGGCACAAAACCATATGGCTGATCCAGATCCACCACCATTATGGTCATGCCTAGATGAACATACTAGGCCGCAAATTACAGAATTTGCCTCTTACATAGTCATTCCAGATGAAGGGAATAATCTCTTCTAGATTAAGGCATCCATAATTCAAATGCTACAAGCTACTGTCCAGTTTGGAGGATTGCCTAACGAAGATGATAATAGAAACATATATACATGACTTTGTCAATATGTGTAATACCTTTCCCACCAATAGAAAGGTATTTGATAATGTTATCCACTTAAATCTATTTCCCTTTTCACTCAGAGACATAGCTAAGAGTTGGTTAAAGAATCTCTAACTATGCTTTATCACTTAGTGGGAACAACTTGCATTACCTTTTTTGACGAAGTATTTTCCTCCTAAACAGCTGATCAAATGGAGAAATGAAGTTTCTCAATTTGTGTAAGGAGAAGATGAAACACTTTCTGATGCATTGTGAGAGACTTAAATAGTTGCTGAGACTTGTTCCAAACCATGGAGTCCCTCTACGAATGCAAGTCTAAACGTTCTACATGGTTTAACGAATCCTTACAACATTCAACTTGAGTCTATAGCTCAGGGTGAACTTGATGCTATGAATGCAGAATATCTCTATGATTCTATTAAGAAATTAGTTGCTTAGAGTTATAAATGGCATTCTGCTAGGAATGAGAAGAAGAAAGTTGAAGTTACTTCGAAATCTAAAGCTATTTCATAGTTATCTGCATAGGTTGTTGATCTAACAAAATACATCAAATTGATGGGTCCTCAAAATGTTTTTTCTATTCAAAATGCAACACTTAGTTGTCATTTTTGTGAAGGAGACCATAAACCATTTGATTGTCAAGGTGAATAATGTGATTATGTGGGAAATCAATAGAGATCCCATGGAAATCCTGATTCTAATACCTACAATCTAGGTTGGAAGAATCATCCTAACTTTTCTTGGTCATAGAACCAGTAAAGACCTATTCAATCTCTATTTCAGAGTCGACAATTTTTACAGCCGATGCAAAGTTTTCCACCAAGCTCAAAAGGAGAAAAAATCCATCTATGGAAGATATGATGCTCCAGTTCATGAAAGAAATGAAGCAAATAGTAAAGGGTTTGGAATCTCAAATGATTCAACTAGCTAGTATGGTCAATCTAAAAAACAAAGGAGCATTGCCAAGTCAAACTGAGCCAAATCCCAGTAACATGTCATGACCTCTGAAATTGCAAGATCCAAGGAGTGTTACCATATCTTGTTCTATTGGAAATTTAAATATTTATAATGCCTTATATGATTTAGGAGCTAATATAAATGTTATGCTGTCTTCTATTTATAAACAACTTGGTCTAGGTGAACCATAACTAGCACAAGTCATCATAAAATTAGCGGATAGGTTCCCTAAATACCCTAAAGGCATTCTAGAAAATATGATAGCAAAGGTAAATAAGTTCATTTTACCGGTTGATTTTGTTATTATGGATATGAATGAGGATATCCATGTTCCTATCATATTAGGTAGACCTTTTATAGCCATTGGTAGAGCATTAATAGATGTGCATAATGGCCAATTAATTTTGAAAATTCATGATGAAAAAGTTACATTTAAACTGAATGAAGCTATAAAGCATGTTTCTTCTAGTGATGACACTTGCTATTTCCTTGAAATTGAGTTTCCTTTATATTCTTTGCAGGAATTTAATGGTCCATCTTCACTAGATAATGTTACAATTGCTAATGCCATCATAGGTGAAATTGTTCCAGAAGTTGTGTTAGATGATACAAGTTATTCTAATGAAACTTTAAAAGAACCTGTTGAGGTTGAACCTATAGACATTCTACCTGACTGAAATGCAAAACCATGCATTAAAGACCCACCTTCTTAGACTTAAAGAATTTGCAAAAAGTTTCTCAAAAGGGTGTTGATATGACCTATAGAGAGCTTATTGCAATGGTTTTTAACCTTAAAGCAATGGAGAGCATGAATTTAAAAACTAAGGACGATGAGAGGAAGAGGATGCTTGCAGGTCATCCTTCTTCAAAGCATTAGAAGTCCAAGGTTTGTTAGAATTGCTTACTTGTTTAGTTTAAGTGGGGATTAGGGTGGTGTTCATGTCAATTAACTCTCTGGTGCGAACAGAATACACTTCCTTATTATTTACTGGATCTTCATTAAAATTTATGTTGTTGAGGACATCTATCTCATTCTACATTTGGTTGATCTGGTTTTGCAAATTGATCACACACACTTTGAGGTCAAACACCATTGCAATAAGCTCTCTATAAGTCATATTATTGGTGTATGCCCTAGTAATTAGATGATGTACTTTGTTATTTATGTATGAGAATACATTTACTTCCTACTAATAAAAGGTGTAATCTTATTTGTTGAATTACTTGTGCAATTGATAAATAAAGAGAATCCATAAATTGTTGGTCACTCATGTTTGTTAGTAGCGTGTATTGAACGAGTAAGACCATGAATTT
The DNA here is from genome assembly GCA_039660915.1 of Euphorbia tirucalli. Lineage (NCBI taxonomy): Eukaryota > Viridiplantae > Streptophyta > Magnoliopsida > Malpighiales > Euphorbiaceae > Euphorbia > Euphorbia tirucalli. The sequence goes on along the minus strand of CM077639.1, from coordinate 51,808,265 downwards.
AAAGAACACAGTTAGTATGTTATGATCATGAGAATGAATATAGCTAAAGAATAGTATGTTCCTTGTGAGATAGGTGGCGTCTTACCGATTATATGACTTGGAAAGTCAATCAAGGACATAGTTACATGTTAGTAAATAGTGTACTAGATTAGTCCAGTGTCATAAGTGTAGGGATTTTTAATAGAAAATCAACCGATTAAAGCGGAAGCTCACATTGATTTTCTTGAATCCGTGCCCAGGAGCAATTGAAATTGATATCAAAAACATAAAATCAAAAGATCAAGAATGGGATTCTCACCTTTCAATGTCTCTTCTGGAGACGGCTGTAGAAACCGAAGACGATTTCCTTCACCCTCACGTACACCAACGTCTATCGACTAGAACCCATGCTAGTGGCAGATGAAAGGAGAAGAAGAAGACTTAGCCAAAAATTTCAGCCTCATTGCACACTTATGGCTGAAATTCTCATTAATGGGAATTAATGCTTGGCTCAAATCAAGGCCTTGATTCAAGGCTTTGGTTTAATTAGCTTTTAAGTTGGGATTTAATGCCATAAATTCTTTAATCCAAATTAATTATTATGGGCAAAATGAAATGCAATTCTATTTTAATTTTCATGCATGTATTTATATAAAACCATATTATATAATGTACATGTCATTAAATTAAAATTGATTTACCAATTAAAAAGACCCAATAAATTAATTGAGATTCAACTTAAATCAAAATACATATAAACTTATATATGTATTTTATTTCCACCCAGAAATAAATTTCTAATTACTATATATCAATTAAATTATATTGATCAATCCAATTGATCTATAATTTAATTAATTAATATATATCTCTCCAGTCTGTATACTCTAAGTATCTGGCCGAATCGACAAGTTCAAACTCAGACATTGTGTACGATCCTGTGGGCTTGTCTTTTTATTGGCAGTGAGCCCAAGGCCCACAGACTGTAGACGGGCTCTAGCAAGCCACTAAAATCCTCAATTAAGACGGAGATAGCAGTCTAACAGAAGTCTTAACCTTTTAGTTAAACTTATATATCCTATGTCATTGATATTGGTGTCCAACACGTAGGCATGGTGTCATCACCCTCTTTTATGTCTGGACATTTACTTGATCCCGAATGAACTGATGCTCACAAACAAGTTCCAATTTGTTTGGGTGTAGCCACACTCTTATCAATTGCATTCATCAAGAGGCCGATGATATCTTCTAAGTGGTTCACTGAGTGACATTCCCTTCTGCATGTTCATAGTCTTGCCATGCTCACTGGCACACCCGAATGTACCCACACTTGGCACCCTGTTATAGACCCTTTAGGCGTACACCAAAGTGTGTTACTTCACATGCAAGACCATAACATGGTCAGGTCAAAGGATCCATATAAGTACTACAGGAGAATCACTTGTGATACTCTACCATATGGATTTCTCATTTAGTGGAGCTGTCCAGTATACATGCCCCTTTGCATATGCCCATAAACTTGGTTGATATTCCATGTCCAATAGCCGGTAAGACACCGCTACACAACCAAGCTTATGATAGTCTTTGGTTCCCTTCATTCCTATGACTGGAACAGACTACGGATGTTTTCATGGTCATATCATTTACCATATATATGGTTTTATTGCCAAGTGCATGACACTTGTTAACATAGATATGGATATGTCCATTGGATACTTTATTTATAATATTGAACAAGGTATATAATAAATAGATAAATGCCTTTATTCATTAACACAAATGTATAATACATAAATCTCATTACAAGATACAAAATGTATGATACAAAACAAGGACCAATGCCTTGGGACTAAGGCATTCCCAACAATAAGTGTTTCTTATGTATTGATTATATTGGATCCTTAGACCCAATCTTACTACACTCCTGGATGTGACCATGTATGCTTTTATATGCACCGAACGGGCCCCTTACTGGGTTCCAAGTATGTGTACGTTTAGTATATCGGGAATCATGCTAGGACCGGGAGTAATGGGAAGGAATTACCTATCTCTTAACTGAAGAGATGATATTACCAACCTCATAATGGGTGAGACTGAATAGTGTATGGCCGTACCCAAATAGAATGATTATTGGATAATCATTTATTTGATTTTATCAGTCTACTTAGATGTCAAGTAAATTCCTAGAACATATAAGGATGACAGAGCCATGTCTTGTGTAGGACACCAATATCTAATGTACAAGGGATCATATAAGAATACTAAAGGTGTATGTCGATTTGATTTTCACATATCCTAATTAGGGGTTGTAACAGCTTGCTAGAGCCCACTTACAATTTGTGGGCCAAACGGTAATTTGAGGCCCACTGCCAACATATGGATGAACCTACAGGATCACATGTAAAGAAGTCTGGGTGGTTTTTATCACAAATCATTTTAATATGTAATGGTTACACATTAATCTTTTATGTTTGATGGTTATATAAATTTATGGACTTATATAGTTAAGGTTAAATAAAATAAAATGATAAAATCCTATTATAAGATTTTTTACATTAGCTTATGAAAAATTATCAAATGGTGAATTTTTATTAAGTTAAATGTACGGTAGTAAATTCTAGATATTTTAAAGGTAAAAATATCTAGATATTTTATTAAGAAGGGTAGGATAGGGATTCTCACTTTTTATGTCTCATATCAAAGGAATATGATGAAACCCTATTCACTAATCCTATTATAGCCTCCACTCTCATCCTCTCCATCTTTGAGGCTTTTAGAAACATTGGAAGAAAAGGTTTTTGCTTCCATTAGAGATTTGGTCTGGAGTTAGCATTCAATCCATCCTCAAGGGCTTCGTATGTGTGAGCGTAAAGAATGAACAAGTGAGCCTCTTCTCAAATCAAGTTCATAGCGAGGACGGCTAAGGTAAAAAATCCTTTCCTCTTTTGAATTCTTTTTTATCAATAATCATGTCATGAGATTTTGGGCATGAACCTTAGTTGTAAATAATTTATTCTGTAAATTTATTTCATTTACAACCAGGGATAAGTTCCAACACATATCAACACATTTTTTTAGCAACTCTTGTTCTGGGAGAGAAGAGGAAACATCTTGCCTCTTGATCGGACAAGTTGGCTTAATAGCCTTGCGCTTTGTAGCTCTCTCTTCATCAGTGAGAAGGATGTACTTTCCACTCTTCAAGCACTGGTTGATTGTGAGTGGACGACCTGAAAATTTGGTAAAGAAGCGAACCGGGGAAAACGAGTGCGTTCGTGATATTTTGGAAAACGGATTTTGTTTATCTTGTTTTAGGGAAAATCATTCGTTTGTTTTAGAAATTCTTTTTGTAGAAAACGTTTTCCCATTTTATTACTTAAAGACTTTGAAACCTAAATTTCAAGATCAGTGACAGAGTCGCCACCCGGATCAGCTCATCGGGGAAATTCCGATACAGCTCCCTACCGAGCGTAGAGTACCGTACCTAATCCAGAGATTTAGGGTTCGGGAAACTTACCTACTTAACCTCGAGCTTGTATTCTGTTTATAATTTATATTACCATATTTATTCAATTTATTACCTTTCTCTACCCGATAACATTTGTTTATCAGCTGATGCTCAAGCAAATGACAGAAATAAATTGCAGAAAAACAAACCATGCATCTAAAATATACGAAAGAATAATAGAGGCCGTTTGTACAACCAAATTGAATAAAAATAAAAACTCCCGTCCTCATGTTACAAGCGCTTAGGATACATGAGGATCTAAAAATTACAAATGCCTAAATACACGAATTAATCTATTAATTACAGCAAAAGTAATAAAAAGGAAAATAAATGCTGCAAAATAGATGGTTAGCACAGTTTATATTATAAACACAAGTAGGACTCATAGCAAGATAGAACTAGGATTCTTAGGAGCGGGGGCATGCATTTAGGGGGTAATCGGATCGACCCGACTGGTCGGACCGGTCAGACCTGGAAAACGGTTTTGAAACACCCCGTAGACTTTTCTGCTGAAAAACGGTTTTAGAAAACCATTTGGCTCGGTTTCATGTAAATTTTCACATTTTAGTGGGTCTGTTATCCCGGAACTTGGGGTTCTGTTTATGTGGGTTTTCCTAATCTTCAACATCCATCTAGGGTCTGAAAGCGGTAAACATGCCAAAAACGTTTTGAATCCAAAAACAGCATTGCGCGACGACGTTCGTACTGGTCGTTTCGGAATTCTATCTTATTCTGGGAATTACAGCAGTATGGCTGTAATTACAGCTGTGCAGCTATAACTTTTAGAACCCAAAAAATTGGTTTTCTCATTTTTGAAAATGCTATTTTGCTAGTTTTCGATGTTCCAAGGGCGTTTTATAGGGTTCGGGGGTACGCTAATATTGGACTACAGATCCGGTTCAGATCTAACAACCCCGAATCCAAAGAATAAAACCCGAAAAAACCAAAAACCCTAATATCCGTACGTACACAAATCCGAAAACCGAAGCTAAATAACGTACAAATATGTTTGGGCCAAAATATATCACGACAGAATGCATAAAATGGAAAACGGACTACTTTCGACCGATCGGGGCAATTTCGGGATTCTACCACTAAAGGACACAGCCCGGCTCTATTCATCACAATTACAGTCGTGCAACGCATAGAAAACTTAATGTTGGCTGTGGTGGGTAGCCAACTTTCTGGAAAACTTGCAAAAACAAGAGAAACGCATAGAAACAGCAATGCACTCAGGTTTACGGCCTCTCAGAGTTTACCTTGATGTTGTTTTGATGTGTTTAACGTCCAAAAATGGATTAATGACTTGAAATTTGCCTAGAATGCTTAACAGTACCAAAATCTCGAAACTAATCCGAGTCAATCAGAAACGAGCCCGAGATGAATCCCAGCGAGTGCAGGAGTGTTGAGAAATCTCCTTTAATGCTTAGGGTTTAGCTTTGATGTTAAGATTATTGGTTTTAAGTTTCTCTCCCTCATTTTTTCTCTTTTCCTTTCTCCTTTTCTCTTTGTTTCTTCTTTTTCTCTTTTTGCTGAGAACCCAAAAACCCCCTCTCCCATCCAAAGTCCACCCTCTCTGATTTTTCTTTGTTTCTATACCCTGACTCATAATCATATCAAAGCATCAATTAGCTATCTGCTTTTCTGCTTATTTCGGCTGCCCATACCCTACTTAGCCAAGTTGTTCTGCTTTTGCAGAACAACTTGACCCAACCCACTAGAGCCGCCTGGCTCTAGTTTGCACTAGTGCCGTGCGGCCCTAGTCTTACAGCCGTACGGCTCTAGGTAGAGCCGAGGTCGAAATTGACGAAAAAAGTCGACAACCACCCTAAACCCTAGAACTACTTGGAGGACCTTTCTCTTAGTTTCGGATCGCGGATAGCTAGGTTCTCGGGATGTTTGAGATACTCGGGTGACATTCTAGTCATTCTCAAGTTCAATTCCTGTCCGTCAGCTCAACAGGTAAAATAGGAATGCACATTATGGAGGTCGGGAAAAACCCGTGCTCACAGGCTGCCCCTCGCGGAACCAAAGTCTGCTCATGGTGGGCTGTGAAGCCTAGATCCAGTTTGGTCTCGCGATTGGGAGCACGGTGAGAATGGAGCAGGAGACGTACCTGAAATCCTTCGCTGGGGATACCGACCGTGGTTCCAAGTCGACTCACTGTGGTGGAGTGTGCCCGTGTAGTCTACTCTCTTTGGTGGAGTGTACCGTTGAATTCTACTTCCTCTTTTATGTGGTGAAGAGGCAGCACGAACTGTGATTTTTCTTCTTCAATAGGCATTTCTTCCTTTTCCATGTGGCGAAGAGGTTGAAATGGTGTAAACGTACCTGGCACCTTTTGATGGGAATAGCGGTCGTGGTTCCAAGTCAAATCACTGCGGTGGAGTGTGCCCATGTAGTCTACTCTCTGTGATGGAGTGTACCGTTGAATTCTGCTTTCTCTCCTATGTGGTGACGAGATAGCACGAATTGTGATTTTTCTTCTTCAATAGGTATTTCTTCCTCTTCCATGTGGTGAAGAGGTTGAAATGGTGGAAACGTACCTGGCACCCTTTGCTGGGGATGCCAGTCGTGGTTCCAAGTCGACTCGCTGCGGTGGAGTATGCCCTTGTAGTCTATTCTTTGTGGTGGAGTGTACCGTTGAATTCTGCTTCCTCTCCTATGTGGTGAAGAGGCAGCACGAACTGTGATTTTTCTTCTTCAATAGGCATTTCTTCCTTTTCCATGTGGCGAAGAGGTTGAAATGGTGGAAACGTACCTGGCACCCTTTGCTAGGGATGCCAGCCGTGGTTCCAAGTTGACTCACTACGGTGGAGTGTGCCCATGTACTCTACTCTCCGTGGTGGAGTGTACCATTGAAATTGCCACAAGAGCACATATTTATTTCTTAATCGATAATTTGGAAACAAAAATTTTACCTCTTCGATCAAGAATAAATACGACTGGATTGTTTTGCCCCCAGAACCTGTAAAAGGAAAGAAATACCCTTCTCGGGATTATATTGGCGTGAACAAATATTCTGATAATTGGAGAATTTTTCATACCTGAAATTTGGAGTCATATAGCTCCGATTTGCACATTGCAACCCTGGGGGTGCCTCTGGATGAAATCACTTATGCTTGTGGAGGGACCGTGATCCGGAACGACTCAATGATGATGATGAGCGCCTCAACTAAATTTGATGCAAGAGCATGTATTTATTCTTTCATCAATAATTTTGGAAACAAAAATTTTTGCCTCCTTCAATCAAGAACAAATATGGCTGAGATGTTTTTGATGCAAATATGTGTGAATGCGTGCATGATTTGAGTGTATACATGTGTGCAACATGATTTTTATGCTATTATGCTTGGTATCTGCATGAGGCTGGGGATGAGAGTTGTGACTTCCGATGATCTTCTATGGGGACTGTCTCAGATGGAAGACCTCGCTCGGGATTTTGACTCAGTGGGAATTGTCTTAGCTGGGGACTCTATTGGGGATCTTGATTCATTTAGGTTTTATGAGCAGACGACCCCACTGGGGATTCCGTTTACCCTGAATTCTGCTCATTCCATCTGCCCGATTGATACCAGTGGATGTTTCCTCCCAGATTTGGGTGTGCTTCTAGGTCGAGCTAGTCTACTTTGGTATTCTTCAGACCTTTATGATCAATTATAATAACGGGTTTAGCACATTGGTACCACAGACTTGCCACCTGTTTTGCCAAGAGATGACCCATTCGTCTGAACTGGGGAGAATGAGAATTAGATCTTATATTTTGAATTGCATTCTGCTGGGGATAATATATCTGGACCAGGAGTTGCCGTCTGTAACAGGAATTTTATCGAAGCCATCATGGGTTTGGATGCAATGACTTACTGATGGGTGTTTATATGGATAAATACAATAGGGAAAGCAAGAGTGACTCTGACTCTGAACATCATTCTCTTCTTGTTACCAACACGTCCTTTTGGTTTTCCGTGTCGGAAATTTTCTCCTGGGGATTTTTTTTTGGGATGGACCGAAAATTCTACAGTAGTACTCCAACCAAGTATATCTCTTTACGTTGACTTGTCTTAGGATTGGAAAATACACCTCAACATGTTCGTTGAAAGTTGAGAGAGCATTATTCTTGATGATGCCCAATGGCTTAGCTTTTTCCTGCCCCTAACATTTGAGGTTTGTGTTTTGGTGTAAAACACTTCGTCAGATCTGGTTTGCTGCGTGCCACAACTTGTATATGGCCATTGACATACAATGACACGACGTATGCATATTGAACATCAAAACAGAATATGAAACATAGATGACATGATGAATGTGAATGCATTAGGAAAATCCAACCCATGACTCTGCTTGCCCCCTTATGCTACCAATATGTCCTTTCTGTTTTCCATATTAAGATTTTTCTTTTTTTTTTCTTTTTTTTTTGGAACACATGCTGCAGGTAAGCCACCAAGGCATACAGTCGACCATCGCATGAAGTTGCCATTATGAGCGAACGACCTGAGATGGGGTCAATTAACCACTGGATTCTCCAAGGGTCTGAAATTGCATCCATGTTTTCAATTCATCCCAGATTTCAGTTTATGCACAATCCCCAAAGATGGACACAGCTTTCAGTTCTGCAAAGTGTGGCCCGATTCAGAATGACTTGAGTTAATTGTGGTTTCCCTATGTCTGTCAACCACAATAGCCCAATAGCAAGTCACCCCATCTTTAGGAAGTGAATGGACCACTGGTAAGTAGTCACTTTTGTTGCAGCTGAAGACTGAGTTCTTAAAATGGTTGGTAAATGCAACTTTCCCCTGAATATTGGCACAGCAGGTTTTTCACGTCTTTTTGTTGATGGTAGCGTCCCATTCATGATTGTTGAAAGCTTTGTAAAACCTGGTTGCTCTAATACTGTTGGTGAAGCATTTCCTCCAGCCTGAAAATGAATTGGTGCCAATCTCCACTTTCTCCCTATCACCTTTTGCTCGGCTGAACCTCTTGTATCATCCCTTGCTGGGTTGAATGTTACTGGTGGATAATCATCCCTTTCACACTCAAATATTGACCTCTTAAAGTGCCTCACTAGCCTCTCTTTTCCTGAAGCCTAGCATAGGCTATAGTGCGGACTTTGTTGGATAAGAAAAGTGGTCATCTCTTATTATGAACTGCTTGCTGAAGTTGGCATGCGGCTTTTGGGTTTATGAAATTGACAAATGCATACCCTTTACCCGCTTTGTAATCAGCAAGAAGGTACAAGGAATCAAAGGCAGATGTTGATTCTCCATCCAGGAATTCCATCAATAATTTTTCATGTATCGATTGGATATATATCTTGATCATAACAGTTGTATCTTGGCCATCCGATTCAACTGGTAACATAGGATGATTAGGCATTGGACCAAAATCCTTCCCGCTACTACAATTAATGTTGTAATCAGAAGCATCGCCATCCCTAGCCCTCTATAAAATCAAAGGCTGACACTGATTTCTCATTATTACTCTTATTCTCTTTCATGCAGTGCTCATCCAGGAGTTCCATCATTAGTCTGCTGGTGTAACGGCAATCTTCAGCTCAGTTGAAGCAGACTTACATTCAGATCCACTCTCTGTCATGAAATCATTGCCCTTCCTACCATCTGAGGATGCAAAGTAATTAGTCTGGGGGTTTAGGTTAAAGGAAAGTGGCACGGGATAAAAAGGGAATTCCTGGTCTGGTACAGGTTGATGGTAAACGAAGACTGATTGAAACAGTACCATAACCACCTACCCCATTGCCTTTCTACTGATGAGATGATGTAATACGGAGTAGCATTAGGGTTCAATTTCTTGTTAAAAGCCATTGATGGTAGAAAATAAGGTTTCAAAGAATCATCTCAAGAGAGAAGATGAAAAGGGGTGATTCATCTAGCAAGTGTTGTGCCTTGCATACAAATGGAGGAGAAAGGGTGTTGAAGGTGCAGATGGAGGTGGAAAAGGGAAGTGCTTTGGGTTTGAAAACAGGAAAGTCCAGATCTTCCACAGAAAGGGTACAAAAATCTGATAGTGATGGAAAATTGGGAAGTGGAGGCACTCCAGTGTTAGCTATGGCGGCTATATAGGAGAAGGAAAGAATCTTCTGCTTGCACCGATCTCTCTTTTTCTTTTTTTTCTTTTCTTTTTTATTGAAGGACTAAATCCAAGCCACAGCCACCTGTTGGTTTTCCTGTTGCATTGAAATTCATGCATGTCATGTGTGTTTAATATGTCTCTTTGGATGAACAATGCATGCGTGATGTCATGTGCACATGAATGCCATATGAATAGGATAATATATGCACTACAACCAAGAATGCTTCAGCATTTTACCACATAATGGGTGATGAAGGTGATAAAAGTCGTGTGAATTTCCCACAAGCTGGAGATTTTGGCGAGTTTAGAATTTTAGCTTTAGTGTTTTGGCATGGGGTACTTTCTTTGGGTAAGGAATTAGGCTTGAGGCTTCATTTTGGGGTTTGATTTTGAGTTTCAATGATAGCTTTTAGCTTGGAACAGTTCGGGTATCATATGTGCTATTCAAATTGAAACTTTGGGGCAGGGCCGGTAGTGTCTTGCAAGGATTGTTGATGTGGATTGGTGGATGACTCGGCGGAGGTGATGCCATCATGTCATTTATTTATCTCACAAGCTCACCTTTCAAGAGAGAGTTCGGTCAGGACCATATTCACTTTTAGGTTCCCTACAGTATTCAGACTGATGTCATGCATTTTGATATTATGCGTGTTGGATATGTCGTTTCAGATGATCAAATGCATGCACAATGCCCTGTATATGCAATCACCATATAAGTAGGAAGATAGCAAAACGCATTGCATTCAAAATGATTTCAATACACCTTGTAAACAAAAAATGAGTTCCCTACAAGAAGGAAGCCTCTAAGGGTATTGATTTCACGGCATCTGATCATTCCCCATCTGCTCACTGTCTAGGCTTCAGTGTCATTGCCCCTATGAGCACGGGTTTTTCCCGACCTCTATGATGAGAGTTCCTGTATTACCTGTGAAGCAGACGGACTCGAATCGGACTTGAAAATGATAGGAATGTCACCGAAGTATCTAAAAAATCCTGGAAACCAAGCTATCCCCGATCCAAAACCCCCAAAAATGTCTCCCTAGTGATTTCTAAGGTTTAGGGTGAGCGTCGGATTTTTGAGAATTTTGCCCCGGCTCTTGCTAGAGCTGAGCGACTCTAGACTAGAGCCGTACGGCTCTAGTACAAACTAGAGCCGGGTGGCTGTAGTGGGTTGAGCCCAAGTTGCTCTGCAAAGCAGTGCAACTTGGTTCGACAGAAAAGAAAGGGGACAGAAAATTCGGAGATGCAGACGGCTCATTTATTGGTTGAAATGATTATGGGAGAAGGATATAAAACAAGAAAAAGAAATTAGAAAAGGAGGGGCTTTTCAAACTTAGGCAGAGAAACCAAAGAAAGAAAAGAAACAGAGAAAAAGAGAGATGGAGAGGCCGTGAGCTTGAGCAATCAAAAACCACAAATCCAAAACCTTAAACAAATCTTTAAACATCAATAAAAAGTTCCACAACCTTTGCAAATTGATTCGGGGTCGTTTCGGGTTGATTTCAGATTGTTTCAGATCATTTTGGTTTTCAGCCGGTTGAGTATCCAGGGCAAATCCCAAGTTCTCAATCCATTTCTTGACATTCAAAACATCAAAACAACATCAAGGTAAACTCTGAGAGGCCTTAAACTTGTTCTGGTTGTATTTCCTGTGATTTTCTCCTTCTTCTGCAAAAATTTCCGGAAATAGGCAGTTGATCAGAGCTGGGCGGCTCTGACCAGAGCCGAGCAGCTCTAGTTCTCAAGAATAGAGCCGCATGGCTTTATCCTGTAGGGGGGCAGATTCCCGAACTACCCCGATCGGCCGAAAATAGCTCGTTTTCCATTTTTTGCATTCTGTTGTGATCAATTTCGGCCCAAATTCATCTGTATGTTGTAAAATTTTGGTTTTTAGATTTCTGTAAGTATGGATATTAGGGTTTTCGGTTTATCTGGGGTTTTATTTTCTGAGTTTCGGGGTTATTCTATCGGAATCGGATCTACAGTTCAGCATTAGCGTACCTCCGAACCCTATAAAATTCTTGGAAAATATTGAAAATGTGCAAAATGGTATTTTCACAAAAATAAGAAAACCAATTTTCTCGGGTTCCGGGAATTACAGCCGTACGGTTATAGTTTTCGGAATAGGACAGAATCGCAGAACGACCGGCACGGACTCGTTGTGCGATTTTTTTTTTATTCAAATTATTTTTGGTGTGTTTACCGCTTTCAGACCCTAGATGTTTGTGAAGATCAGGAAAAGCCCGCACGAACGGAGCCTCAAGTTTCGCGATAATAGACCCGCTAGATATGGAAATTTGCATGAAATTGAGCCAAATGTTTTTTAAAAAATTGTTTTCTAGCACAAAAATTACAAGGCATTTCAAAACTGTTTTCCAGGTCTAACCGGTCTGACCGATCGGGTCGATATGGTTACCCCCTAAATGCATGCCCCCGATCTTAAAAATCCCAATCCTGTCCTGTTGTGAGTCCTACTTGTGTTTGTAAGATAAACTGCGCTAACCACCTGTTTTGTAGCATTTATTTTCATTCTTATTATTTTTCATGTAATCAATAGATTAATTCGTGTATCTTAGGCGTTTGTAATTTTCTAGACATTCGTATTCTAGGCGTTTATAAAGTGAGGATGAGAGTTTTTATTTTTATTCGATTTGGTTGTATAAACGGCGTTTATTATTTCTGTACACTTTGGATGTATGATTTTCTTTTCCGCACTTTATTTCTGTCATTTGCTTGAGCATCGGCTGATAAATAAACGTAATTGGGTAGAGAAAGATAATAAATTGAATAAATATGGTAATATAAATAATAAATCGAATACAAGCTCGAGGTTAAGTAGGTAAGTTACCCGAACCCTAAATCTTTGGATTAGGTACGGCAGTCTACGCTTGGTAGGGAGCTGTACCGGAATTTCCCAGATAAGCTGATCCGGGTAGCGACTCTGTCACTGAAAGGTCTTTAAGTTAAAGCGGGAAAATGTTTTCTACGAAAAAGAATTTCTAAAACAAATAAAGGATTTTTTCCTAAAAGAAGATAAACAAAATCCACTACCTTTTTTCCAAAACATCACGAAACCCGTATTTGAAAATCTTCGGTTCGCTTCGCCGCGTCCCGCCTTCTTTCAGGTCGCCCCGCTCTCATCAAACCAAACCTTGTAGTTCTTCATCACATTCCTCCCCCTGAGAGGTTTAAGGAATTCCCTTAGCCATCTCCTTGATTGCCCCTAGTCGCTTATCAGAGGTAGATGGGACTTTCAATTTTCTCTCGTCGATTGACCTCTGGACTTTATTTTGCAGGGCGACACATTCATTGGTCCGGTGGCCAGCTATCACATGGTAGCTGCAGAAATTGCCTTTTTGTTCTGATGTTGGCCCAACATATGGTCTGGCACTCTGCAGCAGACCCACCTTTCTACATATGGCAAATAATCTGTTCAACGAATGAGGACCAAAGGATGTGACCTTTCTGTCATCTTCTGGAGGTGAGTTCCGGATATGTCGCGGGACAGAGTCAGTGTTGGCACTCGTGTCAAGAGACCCCTTAGGTTCTCCTTCATTGGTCGACCTCAGTAAGCCCAAGTCCTGGTGAGAGGGCTGCCTGGGATATCGAGTGTGAGTGTCAGCAATCTGGGCACTCTACTTTTTGTTGGCATCGGCATTGGAGTCTGTGCTTGCCATATCCCTTATTTTTCCTTCGAGCTCTGCCACCCATGCCTCCAACTCAGTGCATCTTACCATTAGTCCCTCTACCTTGTCAAGATCACCCCCTAGCATTTCCCTCAACATTGCTGCCACTTCCTCCCTAACTGCCTTTCAAAATCGTGATGAAGTGACATAGTCCTCCATAACATCTGTTATGGTGTTAAAGTTCATTGGGTTGGCCATTTTCGAGATTCTTACCCCTTCCCCTGATAAGAACACTTGTTAGTGTCGACAGATGCATGCGTGGCAAATACCAAGTAAGGAATGATGTATGCATGAGTGTGTGGCGTGACGTATACCTGTATGAATGGTGAGTTGCACATGTGATCTCATGTAATGCCATGCCATGCAATACTATTCGGAGCCGACCAAGTGTATGCAAAGTCAAGAACGCAACGTGTAGATGAAATGAATGTTGTTGAAGAGGCTACATGCTACAGTAAAGCATGGCGTATAAATATATGCCACATGGATTAAATGACACACAGGGTGTCCACGGGTAGAAGCAAGATGATTCTTGCAAAGAGGATTCAAAATAGGGCACATAACTATGCACCCCGGGGGATGAAATGACACACAGGGTGTCCATGGATCGAAGCAAGTAGTACTTACAGAGAAGATTTGAAATAGGTTGTATAGTTATACACCCAGGGGAATAAAATGACACACGGGGTGTCCACAGATTGAAGCAAGATGATTCTTGCGAAGAGGATTTGAAATAAGGCACATAACTATGCACCCCGGGGGATGCAATGACACGAGGTGTTCACGGATCGAAGCAAGTAGTACTTGCGTAGAAGATTTGAAATAGGGTGTATAACTATACACCCAGGGGAATAAAATGACACACGGGGTGTCCACAGATCGAAGCAAGATGATTCTTGCGAAGAGGATTTGAAATAGGGCACATAACTATGCACCCCGGGGGATGCAATGACACGGGGTGTTCACGGATCGATGCAAGTAGTACTTGCGTAGAAGATTTGAAATAAGGTGTATAACTATACACCTAGGGGAATAAAATGACACACAGGGTGTCCATGGATCGATGCAAGATGATTCTTGTGAAGAGGATTTGAAATAGGGCATATAACTATGTACCTTGGGGGATGAAATGACACACGGGGTGTCCACGGATCGAAGCAAGTAGTACTTGCGAAGAGAACTTTGGACTTTCATGCATGAAGTGAGATGAGTTTGCACTTGGCGAATGGGCAGGTTTTTGACACTCAGGGAGCGCCTCAAGTACTCATGGATGAAATAGGATGGAAAGGTGTGCTTGGCACATTGATAGGATTTCGGCACTCAGGGAGCACCTTAGGTCCTTATGCGATGAAATAAGATGGAATTGCGCTTGGCGCAGGAGAAGAGTTTCGGCACTCGGGGAGCACTTTGGGTTTTTATGCGATGAAATGAGATGAAATGGCATGCTTGGCACGCGAGCCGAACCTCGGCTCTCGAGGAGCACCTCGGGTTTTTATGTGATGAAAAGACACGAACTCGTGCTTAGTGCACGAGAAGAGTTTATGCGCTCAAGGAGTACCTAAACGGCTTGATGCATGGACGAGATGCGTGGTCATGAGTGAATGATGTCAGACAGATGGAAACGAGAATGAGGATGACTTTCTTTATTTTATTATTATTATTATTGGTTTATTATTTATTTTGGACATTCCGCGGATGCCCCAATGCTATGCAAAAGGCGATGCAAATAGGCCACGTGTGATTCGGCACGCGGGCAGGGGTTCGATGCCTTCGAGGCACCTAGTGTATGTTATGAAATGGTCACGTGTGGCCGACACAAGGACAGAATTTCAATGCTTTCGGGGTGCCTAATGGATGTTATGGAATGGTCGCGTGCGTGCCGATGCACGGACAGAGTTCTGATGCTTTTAAGGCATCCAATATGAATTGATGTTTTAGATAAGTCACGTGTAACTTAATACACGAACAAAGATTCGGCATTCATGGAACGCCTTGCATGATTTGGTGATGTCATGGAATGCCCCTATATATGTAGTAACTGGGCACTCATGGAATACCCTGGATGATTGGATAATGTTATGAGCAATCTGATATGGATCGTGACACACAAGCAAGATCACGGTATTCCTATGACACCAATGATGGATGGATGAGATGTTGTGCGATGTTTATCATGTGAATCCCCACATGAAAATGGATCTAGGGCCGTTGTGGTCCCCAAGTTAATGTTATGGTGCAGCAATATGGCCGAGTGCAAACCGGAGCACAGGCAAGACACGGGTGGGTTTGGGACACCTGATATGAAATGAGACAACCATGATGGGCATCCATGGAACATCCTTTATTTAAACGGAACAAAATGGTTTGAATGAATGTTCATGTCACACAAAATGTGGATGGCTGCACGAAGATGTGGTTAGAATGACATACAGGACAATGTCGTGCATGCAAGGAATGAATGCATATAACACACGAGGTGATGTATGCTTTGTGAACATGTCACACATGAGATGTGGACAGAACACGGATGAAATGTTGTGACTGCACGAAGATGTGGTTAGTGTCAATGTCATACATATGTTGATGTCTTGAAAATGGCTGCACAAAGATGTGATTAGAATGACACAAGGATGATTGTGCGTGTTTGATGCTTCGCTAATGAAAATGATAATGGATGTGATTTCTTTGTTTCGGACGTTCCAAGAATGCCCAAAACTATGCAAAAGACAATGCAAAAAAATGCCGCGTGCGGACCGTCACACAGACAGAGATTCGGTGCCTTCGGGGCACCTAATGGATGTTATGAAATGGTTACGCGTGTGCCGGCACACGAACAGAGGTTCGATGCTTTGTAGGCCAAAATGGAATGGCGTGACATGGTCACATGGAGGCTGTTCCATGGACAGAACTTTGATGCTTTTGGGGGATCTAATATGAAATGATGTTGCAAACAAGTCACGTGTAACTCGAGACCCGGACAGAGGTTCGGCGTTCGTGGAACACCTTGCATGATTTGGTAATGTTATGAAATGTTCCTATGTACGTAACGAATCGGCGCTCGTGGAGCATCTTGAATGAGTTATTAATGCCATGTAATAAATCCGATATGGATCGAGACACGCAAGCAAAGTTTCGGCATCACCGTAATGCCAACAATGAACGGACATGAAATAGAGATGATGTAATGTTATGTCATTGTGTGACTTGCCACACAATCATACCTAAGATCATTGTGATCCTCTAGTGAATGATATGATATAGTAGAATGGCCGAATGCGAATCGTTGCACAGGCGGACTATGGGTAGCTTTGGGGTACCCAAAATGGTGTGAAATGAAATGATTGCGGTAGTCATTCTCAGAACGTCCTATTAAGAGCAATGAAATGAAATGACATGAATATGTATGTCACACAAAATGCAAGTGGCTGTAGAAAAACGTGGTTGGGATGCGTGACACACGGGATGATGTCGTGTATGCTTTATAGAAATGTTGGCACATGAGATGTATATATATATGGCACGTGAGTAAAATGTCGTGGCTGCATGAAAATGTGGTTAGCATAAACGCCATGCATATGTATTTGTGTTGAAGATGGCTGCACGAAAACGTGGTTAAAGTGGCACACGGATGATTATACGTGTCTGATGTTATATGAAAAAGATAAAAAGAGAAAACACCACGGATCAAACGTTAGCACACGCAAAATATGCACTCCCTTCCAACCTTATTTCTCCTTTCGATTGGTCTCGCATTCTTCCTAGGTGTTGGGTCTCTTTGGCATCAACGGGGGATACCAAAGGTGCACACTCAATTGTCCAATTGCAATTTTATGTTTTGGTAAACCTAGGGGAAGTTACTAAGCCATTACATGTGGGCCAAAGTCAAACCAAGGGTCGTACAGGCTCCCATAGCAAATATACACTCCTCACCGTAGAACACGATGTAAGGTCATGCGAGGCTATGAGTTATTTACCCCATCGGGTGCCTCCAATCCTGGCGAAAGAGGTAGGCCACCTTTTGGGGTAAACAGGGCTGATCAGTGTATTTGAGGGGTTGAGAAGAAGAAAATGTATGATATGCAAGGTATGAATAAATATGGTATTTATAAATTAATAAATGAATACAAGCGAGGTTATATTTCAATAGTTGCCTAAGCTCCTTAAGTTTTTATAAAAATGTTTTTAGGAACTATTATCCCCAGCAGAGTCGCCACTATGAGCGGACGACCTGAAAATTTGGTAAAGACGCGGCGAAGCGAACCGGGGAAAACGAGTGCGTTCGTGATATTTTGGAAAATGGATGTTGTTTATCTTGTTTTAGGGAAAATCATTCGTTTGTTTTAGAAATTCCTTTTGTAGAAAATGTTTTCCCGTTTTATTACTTAAAGACCTCGAAACCTAAATTTCAAGATCAGTGACAGAGTCGTCACCTGGATTAGCTCATCCGGGAAATTCCGGTACAGCTCCCTACTAAGCATAGACTGCCGTACCTAATCCAGAGATTAGGGTTCGGGCAACTTACCTACTTAACCTGGAGCTTGTATTCGTTTATAATTTATATTACCATATTTATTCAATTTATTATCTTTCTCTACCCGATTACGTTTGTTTATCAGCCGATGCTCAAGCAAATGACAGAAATAAATTGCGAAAAACAAACCATGCATCCAAAATATACGAAAGAATAATAGAGGCCGCTTATACAACCAAATTGAACAAAAATAAAAACTCCCGTCCTCACGTTACAAGCGCCTAGGATACACGAGTATCTAAAAATTACAAATGCCTAAATACACGAATTGATCTATTAATTACAGCAAAAGTAATAAAAAGGAAAATAAATGCTGCAAAACAGAGGGTTAGCACAGTTTATATTATAAATACAAGTAAGACTCACAGCAGGACAGAACTGGGATTTTTAGGAGCGGGGGCATGCATTTAGGGGGTAACCGGATCGACCCGACCGATCAGACTTGGAAAACAGTTTTGAAATGCCCTGTAGACTTTTATGCTGAAAAACGGTTTTAGAAAACCATTTAGCTCGGTTTCATGTAAATTTCCACATTTTAGTGAGTCTATAATCCCGGAACTCGGGGTTCCGTTTGTGTGGGTTTTTCTAATCTCCAACATCCATCTAGGGTCTGAAAGTGGTAAACATGCCAAAAAAGTTTTGAATTCGAAAACAGCACTGCACGACGACGTTCGTACGGGTCATTTTGTAATTCTGTCTTATTCTGGAAATTACAGCCGTGCTGCTGTAATTAGAGCAGTGCGGCTATAACTTCCAAAACCCGAAAAATTGGTTTTAACTTCCAGAACCTGAAAAATTGTTTTCTCATTTTTGAAAATGTCGTTTTGCTCGTTTTCGAAGTTCCACGGGGGTTTTATGGGGTTCGGGGGTCCGCTAATGCTGGACTACGGATCCGGTTCGGATCTAACAACCCCGAATCCAGATAATAAAACCCGGAAAAACCAAAAACCCTAATATCCGTACGTACACAAATCCGAAAACCGGAGCTAAATAATGTACGAATATGTTTGGGCCGAAATATATCACAACAGAATGCATAAAATGGAAAACGGAATACTTTCGGCCAATTGGGGCAGTTTCGGGATTCTGCCCCTAAAGGACACAGCTGTGCAGCTATGGGTACCAGAGCCGCCCGGCTCTGTTCATCACAATTACAGCCGTGTGACTGTGTTCATGAAGAACACAGCCGTACGGCTGTGGTGGGTAGCCAACTTTCTGGAAAACTTGCAAAAACAAGAGAAACGCACAGAAACAGCAATGCACGCAGGTTTAAGGCCTCTCAGAGTTTACCTTGATGTTGTTTTGATGTGTTTGATGTCCAGAAACAGATTAATGACTTGAAATTCGCCTAGAATCCTTAACAGTACTGAAATCCCGAAACTAAACCGAATCAATCAGAAACCAGCCCGAGATGAATCCAAGCGAGTGCAGGAGTGTCGAGAAATCTCCTTTAATGCTTAGGGTTTGGCTTTGATGTTAAGATTATTGGTTTTAGGTTTCTCTTCCTCACTTTTTCTCTTTTCCTTTCTCCTTTTCTCTCTGTTTCTTCTTTTTTCCTTTTTGCTGAGAACCCAAAAACCCCCTCTCCTATCCAAAGTCCCCGCTCTCTCTGATTTTTCTTTGTTTTTATACCCTGACTCATAATCATATCAAAGCATTAATCAACTGTCTGCTTTTCTGCTTATTTCGGCCTCCCATACCCTGCTCAATCAAGTTGTTCTGCTTTTGCAGAACAACTTGACCTAACCCACTAGAGCCACGTGGCTCTAGGTAGAGCCGAGGTCGAAATTCGCGGAAAAAGTCAACAACCACCCTAAACCCTAGAACCACTAGGAGGACCTTTTTCGGGGTTTCGGATCGCAGATTGCTCGGTTCTCGGGATGTTTGAGATACTCCGGGCGACATTCCAGTCGTTCTCAAGTTCGATTTCTATCCGTCAGCTCAACAGGTAAAACACGAATGCACATCATGGAGGTCGGAAAAAACCCGTGCTCACATTGATGTCAACCTTCACCATAGCTTATAGATCATAGGGACCATGGTTGCAACAACAGTAAAATCATGAATATTCGGGTTAAATGTCCCCATGGTCTTAGCAAGATAGGTAATCTAGGGACCGAATGCCATCTAGCCTATAGGCTTGCTTTTAAGGCTCAGAATGTGCTCTTCCAGTTCAATATTAATATGCACATGACGTGGTCTCGTAACTTGAGTAGTGGGGAAAAAAACCAGGTCGTCTCACAATAAGATTTCTAAAAAAAATATGGAAATTGAAGTCTATTTTGAAAGAAAAAAAATCAATTACACTTATTTGTTGTTTACAAACAAAATCTAAACACAAAAATGTCATCTATATCCTAAATAAATTTGTTAACGTAAACAAACCAGAATCAAACAATTTTTATAGTTGCTTGTTCTCTTTATCTAAAAAAAATTTACTTCAATTTTATCTATCATAACAAAACAAAATTACAATCATAACAACATCAATAACATATATTAATCATACCCAATCACCATTAATAAACACATTGTTTGCTATATGTAATCTAACGCTTATATTCTATCACAGATCAAGTTAAACAAAGTCAAAGTCAAAATTAGTGCTCACAAACTCAAATTATAATGTAATAATATTTTTTAGAAATATTCTAATAATAATCCAATATTACTTACCCAATTTCAGCAATAAAAACAATATTTAACTCACGTCATTGTTAATAAGATCAATATCACCAAATTTAGTGAAAATATCTCATACAAGGGAGCAGTGAGAGTTAGGTCCTTTTGCGGTTTAACTAATGGCTCAGATGAGAAACTATAAGCAATCGGGTTTTGGAAACTAATGAAGTTATTAATGTGGTCGGAGAAATGAGTAGCATGGACTGACAAGGTATGAAATGAAGAGTATAGAGAGAAGGAGAGGGAACTAAAGAACAGCGAGGGTTACTTTGGAAGAGAAGCAAATTAGCAATCGCCAGGAAGAGAAGACAATGGAGCTGCAATGGAATTCGAGAAATGAGTAGCACAAAACTCAAGGGCTGGGAAAGGGCAAGTTAGAGGGGAAATTGCAAGTATCCATTCCCTTTTGTTGAAATTAAGAGAAGAGTCCAGAATTATAACCAATTTAATCAAATAACAATTCTATATTAATTTCTTTAATCAATAATGTTTAGTTTTTCTTATATTTTCAATTAGATTAAATGTTGATTATTTGTTCGGAAATGAACAGTATTTATAGTAAGTTATGTGTTATTCAGTTTCCATATTAACTGGCATTTTAGTTATCGTGATGTATTAATCAAGAGTAGTCTATTAGAAAATTTATAATATGTATCAGGTTCATGTGGTCCGCATCATTGGATGTGTGACATGTCAGCAACTATGATGATGTGTCAAGTATCCAACGGCGCGACCACGGACCTGGACCACAAAAGAATCTCTCAGTTTCCTATGTGTAGATTTTTTAAATATTTATAGCATTCCTTATATATATATAGCATTTGTCTTATCATTCTTCTTTCTTTCTCAGTTACTGTAGTGTTCACGCTAACGTTATAAAAATCGGATCGAACATATCAGTTTAACTAGTTCAACCATAATCTGGCTATTGATCTAGTCGATTTAACATAAAGTTATGATTTTTAGAAACCCATCAAATCCGATTCAATTGGTGGTGAACCGAAGAATCAGAAAAGATTGAACCGCTGGTTGAGTAATAATTTTAATAAAATAAATTAATGCTGGGCAATATTGAACCAGACTTGCCGGCTTACAATCTTTCAATATTGCAGTGCTGGGCAAACAGGCTTGGAGATTGATTACCAATCCCACTTCATTAGTTTCTCGTATCCTACAGGCTAAATATTATCCTCGTGGAGTATTTCTCCAAGCTACTCTTGGCAGACGTCGCAGTTTTACTTGGCGTAGTATCATGGCTTCTCAATCGATGTTCAAGTCTGAGCTTCTTTGGTATATCGGAAATGGGAACTCAATTAAAGGAGGCGACTCTAATTGGATTCCGGAATCTGTATCAGAGGCTGTTCTCTCCAATTTACCACAAGAAATCCGTCACAGTCCGGTTTCCTCTTTAATGTCTGCCAATTCTAAATCCCGGGGATCTTGCAGTGCTCTCCGATCTCTTCAATGCACCAATCGCGAACTTGATTCGATTTTTCGAATGCTCCTGACTCCTCATATTGGCCTCATGAGCTCAAGGGTTTTTGCACAGTCAAATCCGGTAATAGAATCTTGCACTCTCTTAGCATTTAGTCGGGTCAGCAACCTGCATTATATTCTCTTCCATGGAGCCATATTTGGAACCTTGAAGTTCCAAAAAAGGTTATTCACTCGCTCTGGAAAATATGTCCCATGACCATTCTAACTCGTTGCGTCCTTGTCAACAAATTTGTGGTTCTCTGTTGTCCTATGTGTGATGCATCTGCCTAGAATTCTTGCCATCTTTCTTCGCTGTAACTTTGCGATAGAGATTTGGTGCTTATCTAATATCGGAGATATATGGTGGAATTGCAATGATATTGTTCTCTGGTGGCAGTCCTGCTTTCTCACCCTTCCACAAACTCATAGAAATACAGTTGCCAAGCTACTTTGGGTTATTTGGGGTGCTCAAAATGACCGCATTCGGAAGAACTATTCTCGCTCACCTCTATCTGTTTTCCAAAACGCGACCTCTTTCCATTCTCAGTGGTCTGCTGCTAAAGTTTCCTCTCCTTTGCGATAGTTTGATTCTTGTTCCAGTTCATTGGTGCTTCCTTCATATTATCCTCAAAATTCTAGCTGGCATCCTTTTCTCCCTTAAGCTTCTTGAATTCCAGTGTCGATGTAGGGATTTTTGCTGACCATCACTTTTCTACCTTTGGTTGCATTTTGCTAAAATGGTTCGGGAGATTTTATTGCTTCTTATTCAGGTCTCCTCGACGGCATCACCGATCCTTTGGTGGCTGAATCAATGGGTATCTGAGAAGCTTTATCTTGGATTAAGGCTAATGGCTGGAATCATTTAAATGTTCAGTCTGATTGCCAGATTGCAGTTCAAAGCTTGCATAATAACAATACCAATGCTTCTCCTTTTGGTCTTGTTCTTATGATTGTAATTTGTTGCTTTTGGAACTTAATTGCGTTGATGTTAGTTTCACTAGGCGTTCAGCTAACATGAGTGCCCACAACCTTGCTCAAAGGGTTGGGTCTCTAGCTTTCGGTAGAGTCATCTAATTTGTCTCTTTCCTAGCCTAAGTTGTATTGATTTGCTTCTTATCTAATGGATTCTCTTCTAAAAAAAATATTAAATAATATTTAAAAAAAAAAAAACATTCAATTGAACCAACAGTTTGTATCATTGACATTTCGTTATCCGGTTCAGTTTTAATAATATTGCTTCTTGCTTCTTTTATTCTTTTGCCCATTCTTCATAGATATTACTACAAATGTTAGATTTAACAACAAGAAAATTAGTAGTGGAATAAGTGTTGCTGCCAAAGAGCACATTTAGTAACAATATCCAAAAGTTACTGTCAAAAGCACGTTTAGTAGCAAAATTATATTAAATTTTTTGTTGCAAAATACCTACAGCTACAACTTTATAGCAACAATATACAGCAACTATTTTATGCTGCCAAAGAAACTATTTAGCAGCAATATCCAAAAGTTGTGGTCAAAGAGCACATTTAGCAGCAATAAAGTAGTTGCTATAAGTTGTAGCTGTAGGTATTTGCAATAAAATTTTGATGTAATTTTGTTGCTAAACGTGCTTTTTGGCAGCAACTTTTGGATATTGCTACTAAATGTGCTTTTTGGCAATTGCTAATTTTTTTGCTACTAAATGTAACATTTCTTGTAGTGGTAGCGTCTCACGAAATTCAAAACTTTGGGTTTCTCCTCATCTCATTATTATTTTTTTTTTTTTAACTCCTATACTTCTCCTATATTCTTTGCTTCATACCTTTTCAAGCAAGTCTACGCTTAGTTTCATACTTCCAGTTTATACATATATATTCGATGTTACTACTTCTATACTCAACGAAAGTATTTCTTATAAGAAAAAGTGAAAATGGGTAGGCTAAGACCAGACTTGGGAATTGATGCTAAACATAAAGTAATAGGCAGATTGGTGTGAGTGGAAGTGGATTTCAGCCCGCACTCAAGCAGATTCGACCATTTAACCGACGTAACGATATTAAACTTTTTTGTTTACTGAAAATGTGAAGTCACCACTTGGTTTCACTGAACCGAAAAGATACATTAGACGCTTATTTAATCAATTGCAACTTTTAGAGATTAGGTTTCGAGAAAAATCACTTACTTTACTATTAAAAGCACATTTTATGACTTATATGATCAATTTATCTCATAGTTTCTAATTTATTCCATTTTAGTTTCATGCTCACACTATGCTTATCATACAAATGTTACATTAAGCAGGGAGCAAGAAACATGCATTAATTGAGGAATTTTATAAATGAGAATAAATACTGCTCCAAAATAAACATCTCAAGTCTCCCAAAACATGGTTACCGTAACAACAACGTTTTAATGATACGTTAAGCAGAAAACTTTAAAACTTCAAAAGATGTCTATAATCGTGTTCTAATGAACTAGGAAATTTCACACATTACTAAGATAATTGTTTGGCCATGACATTTAGTAACTAGACTATTAATAAACATTCCTCCCCATATGGGTGGTCGGCTGACTATATGGGTAGTCGACCAACCACCTCAAGCAGAATGATTCCCGAGGATTTTTCTAACATTCTGTTCATATGGACTATTGAAACCACCCGACTATGCAAGTTGATCGACTATATTAATAGTTGTTCAAATATCTCTAACAGAACTAATTCTAAAATGATCACATTTTGGCAAAACGATGTATCTAAATAACCAAAGACCATCTAGGATTGAAGAAGGTCTCTAAATCTTTGAGAACAACCTCCAATCTAGCTTTTTAGCCCTTAAAAGGGCAAGAAGTCAAGGAAAATATTTTTGGTTGAGCCTTTTAACTCAAACCTTCAAGAAAACATGTTTTTCTTCTTTTAAGAATGACGTATTTGGGCTAAAATGGATGCTTGATAATTCACACTGAAAAGAACGCCCATTCATTGGCATACCAACGCAGAAAATGCAAGAGAGTATAAAAAAAGCAGTGAAGACTAAATATGTAAGGTCAAAGATAATCGACCGACTACAAAGTTGATCGACCAATGGAGGAAGTACTTCGACTATAGGAGGAAGTCGACCAACTATGATTGAAGTCAGCCGACCACCGTCAAAATATGGAGGAAACCTAGATTTGGGGAAACTACTAGGAAAGTCGATCATGAAGACAATGAACCAAACACGAACCTAGTCGGTCGACCGTCATTTTCTGAGTTTCTCCCACAAAATGGAAAATGTGAAAAATAAAACCACTCAGTTTATACCTTTTGTGCAGTGTCTCTACAGGCTCTGTATTTGTGGATTTAGCTGCTCCAAAGCTCTGATTCACAATTTTAAGCCCGGATTTGGATTGAGAAAGCAAAGGTGAGAAAGGAGTTGAGTATTTATGGAAAACGAGTAGAGACCCTAATGTAATTAAACATAAATTTCTTGAATGGTACACGGCTAAGTGGACCTACCAATGAGAACTTGGCACATCATGCTGGCATGTCAAGTTCCCATTGGTCTGGAGTGGACCTGGAATTTTTCGTTTAAATCATGTGTTATCTCTTTCTTTGCATCATCATATTTTCACATCAACAAGCATCCTCTTCACTTCCTACCTCAAAATTTTGTTTTATCATTTAAGATATTAATAAACACACTCCGGATTAGTAGAGGAGTCAATAAGACATGTCAAAAGTTAAGTAAGCTATTAGGCTCTTTTGAACAGATTGAGACAGTGAACAATGTATTAGGCCTATTCTTTTTTCTTTGTAGTGGTACAAGTATTTAAGCATTCATTGTGTTCATATTAGTGTGCATAATATTGCAGAACAGAAAATGATCACAATACTTAAATATTAATGTGTTTCTGGTAATTATTTGCCTATTAATTTTATCATCAAACCAAATGAGCAACTGAAATTTTTAAAGGCAAAATAACCAAAGACTAGAACTCAAATGCCCCAAATATAAGAATATGACAAAGGGCCAATCTAGATAACTCTTGAAAAGCAAGGACATAGAACTTATCTCAATCATCCATTTTTCCATGTGTTTGATCCTTGTCTGAATTCTAACCCAAATGTCCCAACCTCAACAAAGTATACATCACCATTCTATTTCCATTTCCACCTTTTCACCTGCAAAACATACAAATTTGATTTCAGTAACTCAATTAATGAATTAATCTCAAACTTTTTAGGACTGGAAGAGATTACCCATCATATTTTTCCAACTAAAAAAGTGTGTTTAGAAGGAAAAACACATCCTAAGCTCCTTGAACTTTCACAGGATTCATAATTGACCTCCAATCAATTTTTTTCAATACAATGAGTACGTGATCTTTCTATTATGATAGTATTAGCTCCAAACTTGATACATGTATATCGCGTTGGTTGTAGTATCTGTTAACTGGCGCGTATACAATTTTTGCGGACACATGAGACTAAATCAAAGGGTAGTTTACATCTATAGATATGACGCATTTGCATAGGAACTATTATTCAAGTCTCTCCACTAAACTTTGGTGTCTCAAGAATTATATTACGTGCTAGTGAATAGACATCGCCTTCCATGCAAGACAAAGATGTGCTCTTGTTGAAAAAATTGATCGGAAAACCAATTGTGAAATCTATAAAAGTTGAGAGGACAAGATGCCATTCGCCTATTCTAAATGAAAAACTCGACACCGATCATTTCATAATGTTAAGGCAATGCCAATAACTGTTCTTGCAATTTAAACAGCACACTAAACAGATGTTTATTCCATCCAACATACTTTTGTTCAACTTGTTTTTTCTTTTTTTGTGATAATATTTATTTGTTTGAATAAGATTATGTTATATACCTTACCTGCTGCTTTCATTAGAAACTGGACTTTGCCGTCTCTTTTCTCTCCAACTCTCACCCCACATCTTCGCCTCTGCAACTGCACGATCTCGATCTAAGTCCTTCTCTACCACCACTGCTGTTAAATTTGGAGCGAAATCAATCTCTGGCCACTGGAGACTCCCCTTTTGGACATCTTTCGGATTGTATTTACATGACAGTAAAAATTCCATGGCTGTCACCAAATCACTTGATGAAGGACGTAAATTTGCATTTTCGTTTAGGCAGGTTGATGCTACCTCTACAGCTTTGTTGAACACAGAAGCTGAAAACTGACCTCTCAGTAATGGATCTGCTAATCTTAAATAATTATTTCGGTCTCTCATCAATGGAAGTGCCTGCATACACAACAAAAATTATGGGAAAACTGAATTCATAGCTAGACTCAAATTTGAGCTTAGTATAAATAAGTGAATAAGGATTCTACCCAGTGAATTAGATGCATTCGACGGCCATTGATTTCGTCTACTGCTCTGTATCCAGTAATTAACTCTAGCAACAGAACCCCAAAAGAGTAAATGTCAGTTTTTAGAGTCAATCTTCCAGTTGAGGCATATTCAGGGGCACAATAACCATATGTACCCATGACTCTGGTGGAGACATGAGAATTGTCACCAATCGGACCGAACTTTGCTAGTCCAAAATCTGATAGTTTCGGATGGAATCCTTCGGTAAGTAATATGTTTGATGCTTTTAAATCCCTGTATATAACTGGAGGACTAGCATTATGAAGACAGTCTAGTCCTTTTGCTGCCCCACTGGCTATCTTCATCCTTGTCTTCCAGTCGAGCGGCTCCTTATCGGGTGTAACATCTGCATAACATATATATTTATTTATTGGATCAAATTTAATTTCAGAATTGTAAATTAGGAGCTGAATATTTTTAGTCACAATTTGAAGATGGTACCGAAAAGGTGATCTTCTAAGGATCCCATAGCCATGAATTCATAGACAAGAAGGCGTTGTACGCCTTCAGCGCAGAAACCGAGCAAATTGACAAGGTTAGGATGATGCATTAAAGTGAGCATAAGAACTTCCACCAGAAACTCCTTTTCTCCTTGCATACCTTCTGCTAGATCTAGCTGTTTAACAGCTACAACCTGCTAATAACCATTTCAGAGGGCTAATGCAAATTGGGGGTCAAATTAATGTCCGGTATCAGACTAATAAAAAAACAATGTACCTGACCAGTGCTTTCTAATTGTCCTTTATAAACAGCACCAAAACCACCTCTTCCAAGAAAACATTTAGGTGAAAATTTATTTGTTGCAATTGCAAGCTCTTCATAGGTAAATGTTGGAGCCATATTAGACGACATAGACATATTACTACTCTCTCTTTTTCTTCGAATAGATTGTTCGTTTCTTGGATTTGCATTGACTTTTGATCCTGCCTCTACTGATCTTGATTCTGTATTTAATTGTCAAATTATAAGAATGATTAGCTTGTAATTAATCCAACTCCACCAATATATACACTTGTAAAGAGACAAGTGCAAACTATGTCCACATTAAAGATTCAGAATTCAGATAAATATAAGATTTTCGGTTTAGCAAATGAAAATAACAAAGCTGCACAAAAAACCAAATCTAAGAAATAGAAGGTTTTACAATATTATAGCACAATAATAGTGCTAGCACTTCCATGGAATTTAAAGAAATCTTTTCAAGTGGATGGCTCAAATACCACTGATCTTGATCTTTATAGTGAAGCCAAATAATCGTTCGAGCTTGACCAAACATCTTTCTAAAAGGGTGTTTGACCAAGCTGGAATTGTCTAAATTCATTCCTTGAGAACCATCTAATCATCAGCTACCCCTCCCAATACCCTCTACCAAACACACCATTAAAAGGGTGTCTGATCAAAGCTTGAATTGTCTAAATTCATTACTTGAAAACCGTGCCATCCTCACCTCCCTCTACCAAAGTGACTTTTCTACCATTTAAGATTTGCTGTATACACTAGAAATGGAACTCAAGACCTAGTTTAAGAATTTAAGAGGTTTAAGAGATAATAATTGGTCAGCATACTACATGAATAATTACTTGTATAGTGCCAATAGATGTTCAGCTAATTATTGGGCATAAGAAGAGAGTCTTACGACTAAAAGTACAGGCAAGGGTTTTTATTAAATTTTGTGAGTTTTTACTCAATTCATAGTCAATAATATTTTTTTCCAACATGATGAGTAATCTATGACAACAAGATTGGCATGAAATATGAAAAAAAAAAAATTTCCAATTGGATAAATTCACTGGAATTCCCACATAAGAAAAGTGTATAAACTGATAGACATTAATGTATCAAAGCAAGAACGTAATCTATTGAAGTTGCACCAAACAACACCCAAAATCCATTAAAACCCACGAGAAGAAGAAGAAGAAGAAGAAGAAAATAAAATATAAAATTAATCAAAAAAACCTAATTCAAATAGCATCACATGCAAACATCAAAGACATGATTGACGAGAAATAGCAGAATAATAAAATGAGAGAGAAAAAGAAAACTTACCAAAGAAGGATTCTCTTTTAGTAATTTCAGGTTTCAATTTCTTTCGGTTAGACAAGAAACCAAAACAAGGGCAATGACCCATTCCCAGATACAACCAAGCAAAATCAAAATTGAGAGACAAACAATTTTTTATCCTCCCCGATTATGTGGTTGGAATAATTTAATTCTTTCTTTTTTCTTAAAAGAGAAAAAGATTAAGAAAAGTAATGTAATGTA
The DNA here is from genome assembly GCA_039660915.1 of Euphorbia tirucalli. Classification (NCBI taxonomy): domain Eukaryota; kingdom Viridiplantae; phylum Streptophyta; class Magnoliopsida; order Malpighiales; family Euphorbiaceae; genus Euphorbia; species Euphorbia tirucalli. The sequence goes on along the minus strand of CM077639.1, from coordinate 51,778,701 downwards.
AATGAGAGAGTGCAGTTGAGAACTGACCAAGGAAGAAGAGATTAAGGAATCTAGTTGAGGTTAACGTTGTTGGAGAGATTGGTTAAAAATAAAGAAGAACAGGATGATATTCCTATTCGACAGCTTTTTCAGTTTCCTCTTCTATTCGCTCCCCTTGTTTTTTTGTATTTTGCTTTTTAACTGTACCTTCCGTACGCGGTACACGCTTTCCTTCCTATACAATCTAGCTCTTACAATCTTTTTTCTCTTTCCTGTTTGCGTCTCACCAATGCGTTACACCATGGTTCTTATGGAGAAATTTTATAATGGATCGGGTCCATGTGAACCGATCCAATAAAAAACTGATACATAAACGATATGAACATTAGAAAAATGAAAAGCACTAATGTATCAGTTTTTTATTGGGAATGTCCACATGAACCTGGTCCATTATATAATTTCCCAGTTCTTACACCGGACCCATTTTCAAAACGATAAATATTGTGGATAGATTAAAAGTTCAATCAAGAAATTTTAGAATACACATTCCACACATGCCCTACATCAATAAAATTATACAACATTATATATTTTAAAATTTAAGATTTATAAATTAGTATTTAGAATTTATATTTTAGGGTATAGAACTTTATTTAAAACTCTCTCCGGCCCACGAATAGGCAAAAATATATCGGCACATTGAAAAAGAAAAACATTGAATACATTTGGTATTTTATTAATGTACCCTCAATTAATAAAGTTATTTAATGCATACTAAATTTAATTTATTCTAAACTTAATAATTTCAAACCATACTAAATAAAGGGTAGAAGTGGAAAGTAGTGATCATTTATAGTTAAAAAAAGAATTGTGCATATTTTATGGGACGATAAAAAGGCGAAATTTTATGCATATTCGTGGGACGCATGAGTAATCAATTATTAATTAATTATTATATATTCTTTTTTTTACTGGTTAAAACATGAATTGTTATGATTTTATTAATTTGGCACACACATAACGAGTTGCACTAGACGTACCATGAAATTTCTCATATAGGGAAATATAAAAGCTTCTAACTCATTTTTATAGTTAGGTTTTAAATTCACTTTAAATAACACTCACCCATTGTAACAAGACTGTCCAGTTTAACTATTCGAGTAGTTTAAAAATATAGTTAATATAGTTTAATGACTTTTTTTTTTATATATTAGTTTCCTTGAATAATTCTAGTTAAATTTGATAATAACAGGAAATTTATAATTTCTAACAGGGAAGAAAAAAAATGTTATATTATGTGAAAACCAATGTAAGTTAAAGTGGTGAAGATTTAGCTTCAAAAAGCTCCTAAATAAAAGCATATTAACAAACTAAAAATTAACTATAATCTAAAAATATATATTATAATTTGGGAACCAAAATAAATACATCAATAATTTTTTTGGAACGAATGGAGTAAGTAATCATATATGTTTTAATTATAAAATAAATAACATATTGACAATATTTATAAGTACATATTTATTATTTTCTAAATAAATATTCATACAAATTAATTAAAGGGAAATGATATGAAAAGTTTCCCGATGTACGAACAAAATCTAGATTTTGCGCCTCAAGCTTTAAAAGCTACGTACGTTGAACAGTCAAAAAAAAAAAAAAAAAAAAAAAAAAAAAAAGAAAGGGTCCTTTATTATAAGATTGAAAATAACTTTGGCTTCATTGAGTCCATTAAAGCAACTCCAATGGAGAACTCCCACAAGAAAATCCATCCTTTACCATTGTAGGGATTTTCTTCTTGGGGGAGAACGTTTCTCACCTTTCCAAAAAAAAAAAAAAAAAAAAAATTAAATATTAAAATAATAAAATTTTTTTATCTTTGTATATATGTGGGACCACTTGAAAGAACATTAAAGAAGTTCTTTGCGTTGGAGAGAAAGGATTTCTTTGATTTTGATGAGGTGTCAAGAAAAAAAAATTGTGGAATTTAATTAAAAGATGTGAATATTTTTATGAAAATAAAAAGTCTAAAAGTGATTACCTAGGATTTGTATATATTATATTAGTATTGATTTCTTAGAGATTGTTGTGGTTAATCACCTTCCATATTGATAAACGATTTCCAATCAATCATAATTTATCTTCCATGACTTTGGCTTTGTCAATCAATTCAAGAAGCAATTAAGGTGAAGAAGAAGAAGAATTATTAATCTACATACACCACCATTCATTTAGCATCAGAGGTTGGGATTTAATTTTACATTAAAAAAAAAAAAACCTAATTAATTAAGACTTTAAACTTATCTCTCTCTCTCCCCTTAATTCATTTTTATCTTTAATTTTACGGTGTCTTCATTCTTTCTCTTCGTTTTGTGCAAAACTGGAAGAAAAAAATCAGAAACTTGTTTTAAAATTAGATACTTCAATTCAATCAAAACTATCCAAACAATGGAGATTTTCTACTTCAATATATCAAATAATACCCATTGATTTGGTAATCCTCGTAATGTGATGCATCAGAATTAGGAATAAATTACTGAGTATTATCCTCTACGGTTATGAAAAGTTGTTCATAGTTTACTAGCATGCGCACTATTCTAGTAAGTATACTAGGTCAACAAGTAGTATTCCACAGGGATATGAGTTTTAGTAGTACAAGCATAAACAAGAATTGTTAAATTGAAACAGTTTGTGGCAAAAATATGGTCAATCTATTAAGTTTGTATTGTAAATCTGAAGTCTACTAAAATTAACTAGATCTAACAAATATAATGTAAAGAAGTCAACTAGAATACAAATCTGAATTAACAATGATAATAGGCGGAGTAAGCAACAACAAAGCATGGAAACAGCTTGTATTCTTATGTAACCTAAGTAATTTCAGTCTAGCATGCAAAAGAGTTTCTTCCTTAATAGCTATTATAATCAGTTTAACCGTAGCATTCTCCGCAATTAACAATTAAAAACATGCATGAAGAACAGGAAGCATCAACATGGACATTCCCAACATGAACATCAATCATATGCAGTAGAGTCATTGCTAAGTCAACATATGTATCTAACTTTGTATTTTCCACAAGCAAAGCAAAAAAACATATACTTAACTAGGAATGTAAACGGGGTAGGGCGGGGCGGGGTTTGGCAATCCCATCCCCGTTCCCCGACTAGGTAGGGATTTCTGTCCGCATCTCCGTTTAGCAAATATGAACAATCTTGTCTCCCATCCCAAGTCCCTGTGGAGAACGGGTTCTCTGCGGAGATCTCCGTTCCTGTTAAGAATATTTCTCAACCAAATCAATTTCAAATAATAGAATCACCCATGCAAATAATATTAACATCTTTTTGCATAACATCAATATTTGACAACATCAGCAAGAAGATTCTACAGTCCCAATAATAGTTGGTTTTTTTTTTTTTTTTTTTTTTTTTTTTCATGTTATATACACACACAATGATTTAAGGTATTACCTCAGTATAATCCAAAGGAGAGCCAAGACAAAGTAATAATGTGATAAATCTATGTATAATTGTAATGTAGTGTTATAGTAAAATATCGTTAAATAATACTCGTTTTTGTGTTGAAAGTCAAATAATGGATTCTCTGCCTTAGTATATTGGACACCGAATTGTATCTCCAAAATTTCAAAACAAGAAATAGTCTTTTATTACCAAAATTAATCTGATAAAATATTGATAATTATCATATTATATATGGTCATCAACTTCACAACAGGAAATTTATATTATATTATAATTTATATTTGACAGGACCCCGACGAAACTAAAAGGGGACGGAGACAGAGTTCGCGTGACGGGGAGAAGTAATCAAATCCTCGTCCCTCTTTAGGATTTAGGGACAAATTTGTCTCCATCCCCGTCTCGCGGGGATCCTAAACGGGAAATCTCCATCCTCGTTCGGACCGGTTCCCACATTCCCGTTGACAATCCTATAGTCAATATATTGTGCACCAGTTAATCAAACTCATCTAACAAGACAACCACAAAGTAGACATACATGCTTAAACTGAAAACATATTTAGATTAACATAAAAAGTATTTACATAATTCCAGCCACTGTTGGCTTACACCAGTAGACTACTCCTCCATGGTCAGAACATATCTGCCATAGAGGGCATTAAAGAAAGACTTCACTAAATGCTACTGTAAACGAGATAAATAAGAGAGAAGAAGATGTCCAGGACCAGAAACTGAATAAATTATAAAGAAGGAAGCATTTATACAGTTCAAGGTAAACTAGGGCAACTAAACAAGAATAAATCTAAACCCTACACGTGTCCTTTAAGGACAGCTAGATCTAAGAGTTCAAGATTACAGAAAAAGGGGTAAAAAAGGGACTTTAGAATCTATCTCCAGCTCCAACCAAAGAGACTTGAATGACTTTGCTCAAAAGAAAGACTTTCCAGAAGCAGCAAGCTGTTTCATTCCATTTCTGGTAACAGTAGCTTCTGGATCAGCATGACTGAACTACTACTCTGCTCCATGTGTCTTGGGCAGCTAAATTTGAGCAAATTACTCCCAAAATTTCCAGAAAACCTACAAAGAGGGAAAAATAAGAAATAAGCCGTGGTTACTCCTAATTAAAGTAAATTGGAGAAAAAAAAAGGTTACACTTCAATTCAAATTAGGTCTTTTGGTGGTAAAATATTAAGATATTTTCCCCTTATCATAAATTTCATTAATTACTCTTGTAAAATTCTCAGAAATGTGTATAGCTACTAAAAATGAAAAAAAAAAAAAAAAAAGTTGGTGATTCTCATCCTTCTTTTATTTCTGGTTCTAATGGAGTTTTGTAAAAATTAAAGAAAAATAGAAGAGAAGAAGAAGAATATAATTCAATCCAAACACAGAGATTGAGATCCTTATATATGTCAAAAAGGAAACAGAAGAAGCAGTCAATTTCAACAAGAGAAATCAATTCAACCAAAATAAAATCAATTGCAAATTTCCCCCTCAAAGTACGGATCCTCCAGAACAATTTCTAACTTTTTTTAAGATTCTGCCCGGAAAGAGGAAAAAGATTAATCGAGAGACAAAAATGAGAATTTAGAATTAGAATACTAGAGAGAAGGAGAATACGATGGTTAAAGAATAGAGGGAAACATTTTTAATGCCTCAATTCATTAAAAGAAATTAGGTTTTTAATGTATATTAAATCCCAACCATTGATGCTAAATGAACGGTATGGATTAAGTGGACATGACTTCTCATGTTTTAGGTGAACCTCAGAGGATCCAAATCCATTAAAAGTAGCTCCTTCCTTCCACTTAACCGTGTAAATACTATACAAGAAAAGTGAAAAACACTTCAAATTATCTGAGGGCGTTTAACAAAATACCACTAGTTTGGACTCACCATTCTTTTTTTACATGATACGGAGAAAATCTCCAAAATATATATTTTCTTTTTTTTTTTTTTTAACTTCTCATTCCAAAAAACCATAAAAGTGATGTGATTCAGTGCTATGCGGTCCATGATAACGCGTATTCTTCTTTAAAACTCTATGATACGTTATGAAATTTTTTTACCTTGTCTTTTAAGTATTTGAATTGGTTTTTTTTCCGTTTGGTATTATTTCAGTGCGATGCCGTGATAACCCGCTTCTTTTTATGAAAGCTTAGTGATACGTGTTTGATACATATATGATACGTCTTGAAATTTTTTTAATCTTGTCTTTTGAAAGCTTATTGATACGTGTTTGATACACATTTGATACGTCTATATTACACTGAAAAATGCGAAAAATATAGAGATTACACAAATATATATAGTTAAAAAAATGTATAAAATGCAAAAAATAAAAAAATAAACGAACAAAATGAACAAAAATGAAACAAAAGTGAACAGAGAATAACAAAAACGAATAGAAAATAACAGAAAGAATAGAAAATTAAAAGAAAATTACACATGGAAAAGAAGAATAATGAAGAAAATAATAATAAAAAAGGAATGAAATGGAACGAAACCTATGAAACAGTGAGTTAGGTACATAGATAAATTGATTGGTTAGCCATGTTCTTTAATGTGCTCGCCACTCTATAAGACCATAAATTCATGTGTTACAAAATAATCTTAACAACATGTCAAATATAACCAAGGGCAAGAAACAAGCATCCTTCAGTGACCTTCACTGTGAGAAAAACCAACTCGATTAGGGACGAGGATTAATACATGCTTGCAGAAATAATGATGATAAAAAGTATTTAAGGTTGCTTAGCCCTTGTCTTGTTAAGAACTACATAATTGCTTCAATCAAAATAATCATAGAATAGCTTAACAAATCAATTCTATCATAATAGGTACAGTATCTATAAATTCAAAACCTTTTTCAGTTTCATCTGATGAAGAAATTTTCACATGATAATTGTATTAAACCAAAGTTCTAATCTATAAGCACAAACTTCAAAATGAGATCAAATTCAAATCTTCATTTTAAGGGCCATATCATACTTTAACTATCTGGTTCCAATTATTGTTCCTTCTCTTTTCAACGATTATCAACTAAGCAGACCAAAAAAAAAAGGAGGCAGTGCAGGCTGGGCTGCCGCTCGAAACCATCTGCGAAGAAAGAGGCAGCGGATCTGAAACGTTCTTCCTTGTCGGAATCGCGTCGTGGTGGGTTGCAGCACTCAGATAAAGATAAAGGGAGAGGCACAAGTAGAGAGACTTGCTAAAAAGAAAGACAAAAAAAGTTAACAATTATAAACAGTTGTGGTATTTAAAAACTCTGTTTAGGGGAAAAAAAAATATTTAGGAAAATACCAAATGGTATAGGTGGTAGACATTCTTTAAAATATGTAACTTTTTTACAATTACCCATTAACTAGACATGTTCATCGGGTGAACTCATCACGGTCTTATTTCATACAAATATTTGTCCAAATCTATCCATTTTGCATAAAAATTAAAAGGGAAATTATCGGTTTTACACCAAAAAATAAGTTTACTTTCAAGACATACATTTAACTATTTACTAAATTACGTTTTTTTTTTTAATTCTTTTATTCATTACTTTAAATACTTATGCTTTCCTTTTTTACGTTTTTCATCATCTTCTTCTCCTCTTTTCATCACCACTCTCTTCAGTCTTCACTCGTCGGCCACCACCCCCGTTCTTCCACCACTGCTCAGATCTGGTATCTCCCTTTTTCTCTTCTAACATTCGCAGTCTCTTGCTTTCTTAACCTTACCTTTTTCTTTGCTTTAAATCACTTGCTTCCTTCAACTGAATGAAGAGCCAATTTTTTGCTGTTCTGCATCAGATATGGCCCTCCCTTCTTGCTTCTCCCATTCTCATTTCTCCATCAAGGTATGCCCTTTAATTTGTGCCTTCGATCTTGCTTTATGGCCGTGTGATTCAATTTTATAATGGGTAGGGTTTGTAATTTGTTGTTATGAGCTGGCAGATTGAATGCTCCGAGCGGATTGTAAGATCCCAGTGTATAGTTCATAAGGGTGCTCACAATTACTCCTTTTCGCCTAAAAGCATTAGCCAACTTTTCAATGAATGCCTAAGTTATTGCTTGTTGTTCTAATTCTCAGGACTAAGTTATTACGAAACAAACACATAATTATTATATAATATTAGCTTTTTAAATCCTTGATATTATAAAAGCACTGAAATTTGGTGTCCAATCTGTTCACTTTGACCTTTTTTAAATAAATGATACCTTTTGGCTGCTGCTGTGAGGCTAATTCATTATTTAATACTTAATAACTAAGAGTTGTAACTTTTAGTTCCACGGATTATGGACGTCATAAGCAGTTATGTACAGAGCTAAAAGGAATTTGGATGTTGGAGGAGTCATTTAAGTGACCAGCTTAAAAAGATGTTTAAGATGTGATTAGGAGAAAATCTTTTGAGCTGCACCATATACAATATTAAGCAAAGAAATTGAAGATAATAAAGTATTGTGGAACATTAAAAATTAAATGAAGAATCATATTTAAGTATGAAGTCTTAAGGAGATGACTTTGCAGAATTGCTTAAAAAATTTTGAGGTAAGTATTGGAAAATTTTCTTGTAATTTCTTTTCTTCTTTTTTTTTTTTTTTTCTTTTCCTCCTTTTCAATATCTATTGTGAAAGAGTCAGGTTAGCAATGTCCTATACTTCGTTGTGCAGATTGCTCTTTACTTCGTTGTGCAGATTGCTCTTTATGCTCCAGTGGAATCTGAAAAGGATTTCATATTTGGGATGACGGTAAATTCATACCAGGAAAAAATGCACAAGTATGAGAGTATTTATTACTTCACCTGGCTTTTTAATCTTGCTGTTGAGCCTTGTTGGTGGAGAGCTTCTTGTGATTTGACATATGGGAAAAATTATGTTTTCTCGTAATTCATAATTTCATATCCCTTAATTGGAAGGCCTCTTGTTATCTATCCCATCTATTTTCAGTTTTTCAAATTGGAAAGGATTGATATATCAATATAATTATGTAGTTGACGCATAGGAATGTCTTCCTACTCAACTCTGTAAATTTTGCTCGCTGTAGGAACTTTTATGCTCATATAGTAGCCATGTATTTGTTGAGTACAGTATTCTTGAATTGTCCTGTCCAGGCTATAATGTGGAATGCCTTGTATACACAAATGAGAGATTATTTCAATAAATAACTAGTAATGATAGTCTAAGTTATTTGATTCTCCTATTCAATTGTGAGTATAAGTGATTTGTTTTTCTCCCTGATACTGAATTTTTGAGCCAAGGTTTGAAATCTTTATTTTCATCTCGACACTATTGTTGGTGGGAAATCTAAGTCGTGTCTTATTTTCAAGTTACAGACATTTATAACTTGATTGTGCATTGTGCAGACTAGGAAGTCAATGGAAAGTAGCATGCCGTATGTTGTGCTTGGACTTCTCGATATCTTTGTTGTTGTTTTGAACAATAACCAAAGTGATTGTTTTTGAAGTTCTGATTTCTATGATATGGCTCATTTACTTGGAATTTTGAAGGCTACGAGGACAGTTTGGAGATATTACAATGAACTCATCTGCTTCATTTACCATTGAGAAGTGCTTCAGTGCCAGTAACTTGTCACTAAGGGAGTCGATAGCATCCGACTTTTTTTATATCTGTACCGAACACCTTTGCTGCAAGACATATTAGTATTATCTTGTAATTAGATTAGGTCCTTTTGTTCTTAATGTATTTATACACTTCTTATACATTGTTTATACACTGTTTATACACTATTTATACCTTAGTTATACCTTAATTATACATTATTTATACATTATTTATACATTGTTTATACACTACTTATACATTGTTATACATTATACACTTCTTATACAATGTTATATGTTTATACACTTATTATACATTGTTATACACTCTTTATACACTGTTTATAGATTGTTTATACATTATTTATATACTGTTATACATTGTTTATACATTAATTATACATTGTATATACTGTTTATACACTGTTTATACAATGTTTATACATTATTTATACAATGTTATACATTGTTATACACTGTTTATATACTTCTTATACACTGTTATACATTGCTTATACATTGTTTATACACTGCTTATACATTGTTATACATTATACACTTTTTATACAATGTTATATGTTTATACATTTATTATACATTGTTATACACTATTTATACACTGTTTATACATTGTTTATACATTATTTATACATTATTTATACACTATTATACATTGTTTATACATTATTTATACATTGTTTATACATTATTTATACATTGTTTATACATTATACACTGTTTATATATTGTTTTTACATTATTTATACACTGTTATACATTGTTATACACTGTTTATACACTTCTTATACATTGTTATACATTATTATACACTTCTTATATATTATTATATATTATTTATACATCGTTTATATGCTTTATACATTATTTATATACTGTTTATACACTCTTTATACCTTAGTTATACCTTAATTATACATTATTTATACATTGTTTATGCATTGTTTATACACTACTTATACATTGTTATACATTATACACTTCTTATACAATGTTACATGTTTATACACTTATTATACATTGTTATACACTCTTTATACACTGTTTATAGATTGTTTATACATTATTTATACACTGTTATACATTGTTTATACATTATTTATACATTGTTTATACATTATACACTGTTTATACATTATTTATACACTGTTATACATTGTTATACACTGTTTATACACTTCTTGTACACTGTTATACATTGCTTATACATTGTTTATACACTACTTATACATTGTTATACATTATACACTGTTTATACATTATTTATATATTATTTATACACTGTTATACATTGTTTATACATTATTTATACATTGTTTATACATTATACACTGTTTATACGTTGTTTATACATTATTTATACACTGTTATACATTGTTATACACTGTTTATACACTTTTTATACATTGTTATGCATTATTATACACTTCTTATATATTATTATATATTATTTATACATCGTTTATACACTTTATACACTGTTTATACAATCTTTATACCTTAGTTATACCTTAATTATACCTTAAGATACACTATTCTAGTGATTATACCTTAGTTATTCCTTATTTATACCCTAAGATACATTATTATATTGATTATACCTTGATTATACATTAATTATACCTTAAGATACACTATTACAGTGATTATACATTAGTTATACCTTAATTATACCTTAGTTATACCTTAAGATACACTATTACATTGATTATACATTAGTTATACCTTAATTATACATTAAGATACACTATTACAGTGTTTATACCTTAGTTATACCTTAATTATACCTTAGTTATACATTAAGATACACTATTACAGTGATTATACTTTAGTTATACCTTAGTGAAAAAAATATGTCGGAAAAAGTATGTACATATGGACTTTGTTTCGAAGATAAAAAAAAAAAAAAAAAAAACTTTCTAAAGTCGCATGACAAAAAAATAAACGGATTGAGAGATAAATGCGAAATTAGATTAAAAATTATAAAAAGAGGAGAGAGAAACGTGGACAAAGTAGATAAGGTATTTTAGAGATTTTGATTTGTGTTTTGTTGTTTATTTTGTGAATGAATCACGTAAAAGTGATAATTTTTGTTTTAGGTATTTTTGAAATTTTGAAAAGTTTTTAAGGTATTTATGCAAACTTTTCCTTTTGAGGTAAAAATGTTATATGGTGCCAAAAGTTAGGTATTTATGTAAAATGCCCAAATTAAAATGGGTTCAAGTTGGGACAAACAGGGCTAAAATATTGATCCCAAGTTTAACCCAACCCACAACCATTAAAATTGATTACTTTTAATTATTTAATTTCGCTCAATAGTCAAACTAAAACAAAAACAATGTCTAAAGAGGTTATATATAATTACAGATATAACACTAAAAAACTAAAATCATCTAAATTGTTACAAGTTTTTACTACATCCAGCAAACTAGTAGAATTGACCACATGTTTACATGATAACTCAACTAACTTTATTAGAATATTAAGTATAAAATGAATAAAAAAATAAAAAATAACATGTATTATTCAGATCGAGCTCTAAGCAGACTTGAGTATTTCTACAAATCCTAGGCCCAATTCATTATACTTGGATTTAATCAAGCTTGAACTGGGATGGCCTAACATGAAAAATGCATATTCAGCCTAATTTTTAGAGGACGGATATCCAACCCAATGAATATGTCCACATTAACTAGGGGGTTGCAGCTTTAATGCGTGGCCTCAAAATAGGTTTCCTAAAATCTAATCTGCTTTGGTCTAGCACTAATTGTTTGGTTGAACAGTTTGATAGGTTAGTTTAGTAGTTAAAGTTTGGTTCTTGCAATTTTACTCAAACCTAGTCGAATTGTCTGGTCTGGTTAAGTTTTCAAAACCATAGTTATGAATTACATTAAAAAAAGTTAATCTATTATCCATGTTCCGATAACATATTACTTAAAAATGGCTTGATACATAATTTCATACTTCAACTTAATAAATTTTGCAAGTTGGCACCCTGGACTGTTTGGGTCGATCTATCACACATCTCTGGACTGTTTGGGTCGATCTATCACACATCTCAATTCGAAATTTTTGTCCCTTCGACATCCTTAATTTCTATCTTGGAATTTCAGTGTCAATGCGCAAGTCATATGAATTAAAGATATGTAAATAAAATCAAGGCAAAACACATTCTGAGCCCCTTGATCTTTTATCAAAATTGTAATTGGTCCTCTTATGAACACATTAAGTACCTAATCTTTTCATTTTAATATTAGTAGCCCCAAACTCGATTTTTTTTATGTCTACATAATAAACACTATTAAGAATCATAACCAAGCAATTTCAAAAAATTATTTGGATATAGAAAATAAATTTGCTGGAAGTGTCTATTTTACAGTTTCAAGCGATCAAACCATGTAATTTTTAAATTATTTGGAAATGTTTGTTTCACAGTTTCGTTACTGAAGGAAATGCATTACACATGCGCAAAAGATAGGTTGAGTTTAGTGCCAATAATATTGAAATGAAAAGATCAAGTACTTAATGTCCTTCTAAACCTTGCATCGGATGATGTCCCTCGCCCTTATCCGAGGATCAACGGCTGTCCTTAGCTTTATTGAGGTATAAGCTCAGTGACAAGAGAAGACATTGGGAATCTATTCGGCATCAGCAATCCAGAATTAAATGGTCATTACTTGGGGATAATAACACGACATTTTTTCATCGTTCAACTTCCGCAAGGTTTAAGAACAACAAAATTTTAGGCCTTGATTTGGGGAAGAGGATTGTTTCAGACCAGGAGCTTATCAAAAGACACATTTTTAACTATTTCAAGTCTCTATTTCGGGAAGAATCTTCAATTCCTTTTAACCTTGAATTGCTAAACTTTTCAAGAGTCTCTGTTAAGGGAAATAGAGATTTAATTGCACCTTTCAATGAAGAAGAAATTTGGGATGCTGTTAAGTCCTGTGGAGAGAATAAAGCCCCAGGTCCCGACAGCTTTAACTTCCTTTTCTATAGGAGAGCCTGGAGTTTTATGAAGGATGAGATTTTGAAAGTGGTTAACTCCTTTTACGAGAACGAGTTCCTTCCTTCTGATTTAAAAACATCCTTTATGGTGCTTATTCCAAAAGTGGCTAATTCATGTGACTTAGGGAATTTTCGCCCAATTTTGTTGATTAATGGAATTTATAAGATCATTTCCAAAATGTTATCTCGAAGACTTCAAAATGTTCTACCTTTCATAATCTCAGATTGTCAATTTTCTTTTGTCAAGGGGAGGAATATTCATGACTGCTCCTTTTTGGCTTTAGAGATTGTGAATCATTTCAGAGTTAGTCTTCGCCCAACCTTTTGTCCTCAAGCTTGATTTCCAAAAAGCCTTTGATTGCATTTCTTAGAGCTACCTTCAAGCAGTCTCTGAAAGAATGGGTTTCAGTGATAAGTGGAATAAATGGATGGAAAATTGTCTAGTAGATTCTTTGACCTCAATCTTGGTGAACGGTTCCTCTATTAAACCGATTTATCTTCGGAAAGGTGTCAAACAAGGGGATCCTCTGTCCCCCTTTCTCTTTGTTCTAGCAGTTAAGGGCCTTAATTAGTTAGTTGACAAGGCCGTGGATTTGAGCATTTTATCGGGTTTTCATTCTGACTATGATTTCCAGCCACCATCTATTCTCCCATTTGCATATGACATAATTTGTTTCCTCCCGACTGTTGAAAAGGACATTATTTCTTTCATCTGAATTCTTCATTGCTTTGAAGCCATATCTGGTCTCCGTATAAATTATAACAAAAGTACATCAATACCTCTAAATTTGTCACAATTTTCCTATTAACAGTCTCTTCGCACATCTCACAATTTTATAACTAATTCACCTTTTAGATGCGCCTTTCAGAAGGTAGGAACACACTCCATTTCATGTCAGGTAGACCCATTGACATGTTAGCACTTAGGGGCATGGAAGTAAAAAAATACCAAGTTAAGGTGTGTGATAGGTCTAATAAAAAATTAATGGTGCCAAACGGTAAAGTTCAAGTGTGAATTTTACATGTCAGCTAGACCCATTGACATATTAGCACTTAGGGGTACAGAAGTAAAAAAATACCAAGTTGAGGTGTGTGATAGGTCTAAAAAAAATTAAGGGTGCCGAACGGTAAACTTCAAATGTGAATTTACATATTCATCCCTTAAATATGCTCTAACTTAGTGATGACCTAACACAATTGAGCTACTAACAATTTTTGGTTATGCCACATCACTATTTAAGAAATAAAGACTAAGGTGGAAGCTAAAAAACCAATTCCATGAGAGACTAAATTATGACATTCTAGCAAAACAAAGGGCTTTTTACATAAATAACAATAATATTTTAAAAAATTACATAATCTGCACCACAAAATATAAATAGTGAAAGTAACTTCTACTAAAGATGTAAATTAAAATAGGGGGCAAAATTCCTATTAAGGCACTTTACAATTTTTCCGCAATCCATTTTCAGTTTCTTCTTTTCTTCTCTCTTCCCTCTTTTGATTCTAAACCATCTCTCTGTCTCAATATCATCATCAAACCATCAGTGTCAAAGTGAGAATTCCTCTCCACTTTGTACTGAGAGTATATTAAATTCTTTCATCAGCCCCAAATTGCAAGTAATTTCCACATTTTTGCATAGTTAATATGTCGGATTAAAAACCAACTAGTGGGCTCAATATAATTGAATGACTAATAAATTTTATGGATTATGATAATAGAACTAGAATCCTAATTGGTAATCAACTACGTTTTTGGGTTTCTGATACAAGTAGGAAAGTGCGGTTCAATCATGTGTAAATACCAAGTTGAAAGAAGAATTCTATGATGGAGATTATAATTTCAACATGTTGGGATACAAACCCAAGTCCCACATCGGAAGTTTAAGGAAGAAACTCCTTGAATATAATGTGCCACCTTGACTCAATTAGTATGAGGCCTTTTGGGAAGGAACCCAAAAACAAATCCGTGCGGGCTTGGCCCAAAGCGGACAATATCATACTAATGTGGAGTTAAGGTGATGTTTGGCAGTCCCTACAAGTGGTATCAGAGCCATGGTTTGGCAACGGTCAGGAATAGTGGACTGCGTTGTGTGGGAGGCTCTCGGTATGACCTCGTGATTGGAGATTCGTGTTTGATGCCTTGTGTCGAAAGTCTTCCTGACATTGTGGTGGTCAGGCGGCGTGTCCCGTTGGTTGATAACGGCGGTGCAAGATGATTTGACGGATCAAATGAATTATGGCTCGAGGGGAGGACATGTGTGGTCCTTGGTTTGAGGGGAGGATTGTTGGGATACAAACCCAAGTCCCACATCGGAAGTTTAAGGAAGAAACTCCTTGAATATAATGTGCCACCTTGACTCAATTAGTATGAGGCCTTTTGGGAAGGAACCCAAAAACAAATCCGTGCGGGCTTGGCCCAAAGCGGACAATATCATACTAATGTGGAGTTAAGGTGATGTTTGGCAGTCCCTACACAACACTCTGGTAACCAATACATCTAGGATAATGATCCCTTAGTCATATTTGGATGCTTTTCCTATGGTCATATTATCAATTATAGACAATTAGAGTTGCATATAGATTTAAAAGACTAACCAACTCAAGCCAGGATCTATTTCATTCAACCTGTTGCGCTATGAAATCAAATATACTTCCACATCTTTAATCTTAATGAGTTAACATGAGGATTCAATCTAGTGGACATATTCAGTAATCTACGTATTATTTTTATCAAATGATATTGAAGACTCCCATGTTTAATTTATTAATATTTTATTTTAATGAAATTTTTATAATCACAAATAGTTAATAGGGCTATGAATGGCGTGATTTTTTTAATTGTTTTTAAAAGTCATTTAGTACCAGACTAATATAGTTTTGCAAGGGTGCGTTCAATTAAAACTTTTATAAACTTTTAAAGACTCTTAAAAGCCACTGCTATCCAATTAAGACTTTTTAGGAATCTTTAAAAGTCATTAGGTATTCAATTAAGACTTTTTAAGAGTCTTTAAAAGTCATCAACTATTCAATTAAGACTTTTATAGAGTCTATAAAAGTATTCTTGTATTCAAAAAGTCATTAACAATTGATGACAATGACTTTTTTATACTCCCTCCGTTCCAATTTGATAGAGTACTTTAGACATGTACATAGATTAAGAAAATATAGGTAAATTGGTTGTAGGACAATTTTTTTCTCATGATTTTCCTAATATACCCTCATTCAGCTTCTTTATATAAGTGGTTGAATATTAAAATTATTACAATTTCCAAGTAAATTTATATTGTAATGGTAGAATATTTATAGCTTCAAGATAATTATTGATGTATTTTGTTGACAATCATGCGTGATAAATAAGGGTATATTGGAAATATTAGAAACAACTAATTGTTTGTAGAAGGAAATTCTCCATAATTTGGGATGGACCAAAATAGAAATATACTCTATCAAATTGGGGCGGAAGGAGTATACTTTTTTTATAATTTTTTAACTCAAAATACAATTAAAAAAGTCATGCATATTGATGGAAGACTTTTTATTTTCACTTTCAATCGTGATTTTTCTTAACCCTCGCTCCTTTTATTTTCACTTTCAATCGTGATTTTTCTTAACCCTTCCTCCTTTACTGCCTCACTCTTTCTCTACCTCCACTCTCTCCTCCATCATATCACCACTAAAAACCTCCACCCAGTCCCCTCTTCCCATTGTTGATTGGCTACTCTCCTCCCATCGCTGCGCTATTCCATCGCTCTTACTTTCCAAGCCGCCAGCCATTCTTTTAATGAGGTATTTGTCTAGTCTTTTCCTCCATTCTTTGCTTTCTTTATTGAATCTAGGAAACAATCTCCTTGAAATTTATCAACTACAATCAAAGCAACCCTTAAGTCTGGCCTAAATCTTTTTTTTTATGGTGAAATTTGTCGGTTTAAGATGGAATTCAAATAAGTATACATTTTGAGATGAATTTTATTATTTGAAATATGTTTGTATTTTGTTTAGATAGATTATCTTTATAATTTGTGCTTTGATAGTCTATTGTTTTGAATGAGCTATTCTCTTGGTGAACTTTTGTAAATTCTATTTCATACTTCATTACTCAATTATGCATGTATTTATTAACTGCTTATACTAGAATGTACAGTTTCATATAAATTAGTAGCTTTTAGAATCAATGTACTCAATGTTTTTGTATTTTGTGCAAATTGGTTTTGGATCTTTGAGCCTTTAAGGTTGTATAGCATTCGATATTTGTTATGAGATAATTGAGATTTAACTTATTTATGGCCTTTAAGAGCTGTGATTGCTAGTGACATGTGGAATAATGTTGGACATATGAATCATAATGAAGATTAGAAATTTTATAGTTAAATTACAAAGTTTTTAATTAACATTATTATTCAATTGTAGAGTTATGATTTCATATTTTATGTTTGGGAATTTTTGGGTTATTTTTGGGTTCATTATCATTGCACACATGGAGATTATTATATTTTAACATTTTAATAAACCTCTGAAAGTCTTTAAAAGTTTATAAAAGTTAATGGAATAAACTTTTTAAAAGTCATTAATACTTTTAGAGACTCTTTAAAAGTCACTAAAAGTCATCAAAATGTATTAAAGTCATTCACTTATAAAAGTCTATAAATGACATATATATTTTTTATTTTTTTACATAAAAGACATTAATATTTTCAAAAACTACACAATTGTTGGAAATGCCCTAGTCCCGAGGCATTGGTCCTTGTGTTTGTATAATACATTTGTACATTAATGTAAACTTTATGTATTATACAATTTGTGTCAAGGAAATAAAGGCATTAATCTATTTATTATATGTCTTGTGCTATATTTTAAATAGAGTATCCAATGGACATATCCATATCCATGTTGTCAAGTGTGAGGCACTTGGCAGTAAGACCCTAGATAGGGAAAACGATATGGCCATAAAGTTATTCGTAGTCTGCTCCAATCATGGGAATGAATGGAACTAAAGACTATCATTAGCCTGGTTGTATGGCGGTGTCTTACCGGTCATAGAACATGGCATGTCAACCAGGTTAATGGGTACATGCAAAAAGGGCATGGTACTGGATTGATCCACTTAACGGGAATCTACATGGTGTTGTATCATAAATGATTCTCAAGTAGTACTTGTATAAGTCCTTCGACCGGACCATATGATGGTGTTGCATATGAAGTGGCACACTTTGGTGTACGCCCAATGGGCCTGTAAAAGGGTGCCAAGTACGGGTACGTTCGGGTGTGTCAGTGAGCATGGCAGCACTATGGATATGCAGAAGGGAATGTCACTCAGTGATTCACTGAGACGATATCATAGGCCTCTTGAAGAATGTTACTGACACTGAGACGATATCATAGGCCTCTTGAAGAATGTTACTGATAAGTGTGCGGCCGCACCCAAAAAAGATTGGATCTTATTTGTGAGCATCAGTTCATTCGGTATCAAGTAAAGGTCCAGACACAAAGAGGGTGATACTTCCATGCCTCTGTGTTGGACACCGATATCAGCGACATGGGATTTACAAGTTCAAACTATAGGGTTACGTTTTCAGTTTGACTGTTTACTCCGTCTTAATTGGGGGCTGCAGTGGCTTACTAGAGCCCGCCTGCAGTCTGTGGGCCTTGGCCCACTGCCAACATAAAGACGGGCCCATTGGATCGTACACATTGAACGTCTGGACTTTAACTAGTCGGATTAAGTGTGTACTTGGAGTATACACACTTGAAGAGAGAGAGAGATATATTAATTATATTATATGAATCAATTGGATTGATCAAAGTTATATAATTAATAGTTCTTTTGGCCTTCTCATAATTAATTCAATGAATTACTTTATGGGATTATTTCCTAGGTGGAAATATTCTTATACATGTATAGGTTTACATGTATCTCATTTTATGTATGTCTAATTTAATCCCTTGATTAAATTACTAGGGCAAATGAATTTTAATTTAAATGTATGTAATATATTATATGGTATAATATATATATGCATACATGTTAAATTAAAGTTGCATTTGAAATTAATTAAATCAATGGGATTAAAATTAGGCTTGGGCTTTTAAAGGAATAAAGTCTACATTTAATGGGATATGTTGGCCGAAATTTGCATGGAATTAGTAAGAATTGTGAGTCATTTTATGGACAAAAATGATGATGACATATTCTTATGGACCAATTAAAGAATGGTGAGTCATTGGTATGACATATGATGAAGCAAAGTTGGACTTTGCCACCTTGCATCTTGCTTTACCTTTATGGTAAGGAAATGATGAAGGTGGGATCACCAATCTTCTATGTTGGCCGAATATGGAGGGATGAGATGGGTGAGTCACCATTTGGACTAAAGGGAAAAGGAAGCAAAGTGAGACTTTGCATCTTTTGGACCAATTGGAAAGTGGTGACTCATGCTTAGTGACAAAATGGATATTTGTTACTTTATTCTCATCCATCTCATTTTCAATGGATTGAAATGATGAGCCATGATTTTTCCATGCTTGGCCGTATATACATTCTTTCTTGGAAAGAATGTAGGCCCACTTTTTGCACTTTGGTTTTCTTTGAAAGAAAACTATTGTGAGAAAAGAGAGAAATTGGATTATTTCTTTTGGAAAGAAATTTTGGACAGCCATAATATCCAAGCTAGGCTGCCCCTTTTCTTCTCTTTTTCTCCCTCTCTTCTTGTCATCCGAGTCGCTAGCACGGGTTTCGGTCCGAGAGCCGTTCGTGTACGCATCGGTGGAGGAAATCTACACTTGATTTCTGCAGTCCGCATCCGTCTCTTAGAGAGACTTTGTGGTAAGATTTTGAAACTCTCCTTTTATGCTTTAAGTTTTTGATTTCCACATCTTAAGCTCCTGGGCCGGATTAGAGGAAATCGACGCGTATTTCCGCTTTTATCGGTCGATTTCCCGTGACGAATCCCAACAATTGGTACCATAAAAAATAAATATTAAGAGTGTTGTCACACTATAATTTTTGATTCGCCATCAATCGTATCAAGACAGGTGCGATTGGAGACCAAAAATTAAAATCTGGATTCGGGAATCCATTGCACATAGGAATATCAATGTAATACTATATAATATATTGTGATTAATTAGAATAATGAATTAATTAATCGACCTATACCCAGAACCTGTATCAAAGCCAATATTTATAACATCATAAATTAAAATAAAAAAATTGAAAAAAATGAATTTTATCCATTATATATATGTAAGTATTCGATCGATTGACTCACGTCTAGAAACTTGAATTTCAAACCATTTTGATTAATACATTCTAATTAATACCGTAACTTAATGTATGTTGATTAATCGATTCATATCCAGCAATTTGAATTTAAGCCATTTATGACCTAACATATATTTTTATTAATCGGCTCATATCCAGCAATCTGAATTTAAGCCATTTAATTAACGGGTCTAATACCATGACCTAACATCTATTTTTATTTGTTGAAGCCCTAATAATGATTGTTTTGAAGATGACAAAATACTAAGATAAATAGAATAAAACAAATTGGAAATCATGATTTAAGACAACTAAAATAAGTATATGTGGTGGCTATGTATTAAGAAAAATATTTATTAACATCATGACTTGTTCTATAAATGTTATTAAATTTCAAAAGTGCAAAAAGAATTTTTATCATTATTGGAAAAAAGACACTAATATCAAAGATTTATAAGATTCTGTAAGCGCCAGAATTTTACTTCCTCAAAAAAAAAAAAAAAAGTACAGTCGTATGACTGTAATTAAACTACAGTCGTACGACTGCAAATCATGGCAGGTGAGCCAACCCATACCTTAAAAGCCGAAAAAAAAAGAAAAAAACAGAGGAGAAGGAGAAAAAGGAAGAAAAGAAAAAGAGAGAGGGAGAAAGAAGAAGAGAAAAAGAGAAAAAGAAAGAACTCATCATTATAATCCCTTGGCATTTGGAGATTTTGGACCCAAAAGCCCTCAAACCCTAACTCAAGGAGAAAAGTCCGGATTTTAGCGGATTGGAGTGACGCAATGGGTCAATCCTACGGTGGACACACGCCAAACCGTTTTCCCTTCTCTTTTCCACGCTTTCTAGGTGATTGGTGTGCTTTTTCTGCATTTCTATCCATTTTCTGTGTTTTCCGTCTCTGGAAATCAAGAATAGTCATACGACTGTTCTTGAGTTTTATGAACAGTCGTATGACTGTAGTTACAGTCGTACGAGTGTTGTTAATTTCCAGGTGATTTTCTTTCCAGGTTGCTTCAAATAAGATTTTGGCGAGATTCTAACTTTGGAACGTCTACAGTTGCACGACTGTAATTTACAGTCGTACGACTGTAACGTATTTTCCAGAATCAGAATTTCTGTTTTTATTTCAAAAATTTCCAAAAATCCATAAAAATTCGGAAAATCCCAAAAATCATCAAAATGAATTTTGTTGTGTGCATTCACGACCATAGATTCAATTTTCAGTAAAATTGCATTTAGAACAATGCCACAACGGAGACCCAGTTCTCCCGAAAACCGACCCACCTCACATGTATAAAAATGCATATAAACCGGAAAAATTGTCGGCTGTTTTGGGGCTGTTATTGGTGGCTGAAATTTCCAGCAATTAATTAGAGTTGAATTAGGTTTTTATTCCTTAAGTGTGCCCTTTTATAGACACCTTGTCTAATTGGGTTCTAATTAGATTAATTAAACCCAAGCCCACTAGGATTATAATTACATAAATAAACTTTAATTAAAAAGTATATACTATATAATTTAATTCCATTTGGCTAAATTTAATTACCCCTAAATAAAATTAAATCACACTTAAGTTAATACAATACATGTATTTAATTTTCCTACTTAGGAAAATTATTTAATTAATTGTTTACTTTATGTAATTCAATTAATTGATAAATTAATTAATTACATTATGTAAACTTATTAATTAAATTAAATTCAACCCAATGTCAATTAATTACCTTGACACCGAATGTCAACTAATTAATTAACGCATTCCTTCTAATGTACATTATATGTACAATTTCTATAAGTTCCAGCTCAGTTGATCTATGTGCACGATCCTATGGGTCTGTCTTTATGTTGTCAGTAGGCCCGAGGCCCACAGACTGTAAGTGCATTCTAGCAAACCATTACAGCCCCCAATTAAGACAGAGATGCAGCAGTCTTTAGAAGACACTCACCCGGTAGTAATCTCATACTATCCTTTGCCTAACGATATCGATATGAATAAACATGAGGCATGGTGTCCGTCATCCTCTTCTGTTGTTTATTATATTTCTTGATCTTGAGTTGACTGATTAATCAAATAAGCAATCAACTTATTTGGGTATGGCCATACACTTATCAGTCCCACTCATCAAGTGGCCAATGATATCATCTCGGTGTTACCCGAGTGGCAATTCCATCACTTGATCATCCATATCAACATGTTCACCGGTCCACCTAATCATACCCATATTTAGCATCCTTTTACAGACCTGTTAGGCGTATGTCAAAGTGAATCGGATTCCATATCGATATTATAATGAAATCTGGTCTGAGGACAAAAGAGACCTACTCAAGAAAGACCTATGACGTGACAACCATGTGGCTTTCTTGTGCGGATCGATCCAGTCCCATGTCAACGACATGTACCTATATTCATGACTGACTATACAAGTACTATGGCTAGTTAAGAACTACCATACAGTCATCGAATATACAAGTCTGTGGTTTTATTCGTTCCCACGATTAGAACAGACCTGGGATAGGTTTTATGATTATCAATCAATGGATACTCTGCTCATATTATAGCACAAGATATAAATGAAATAGATTAATTGCCTTTATTAATGTGACATAAATAATGTATTTATACAATGAGTCTTAATGTATAATACAAAATACAAGAATCCAATGCCCTAATAACTAGGGCACACCAACAAAAACCGACCTTATCAACCACCCCACACTTAAAGTCTTGCTTGTCCTCAAGCAAATAAACTAAAGACAAAGGAGTAAACTTGCTCACTTTTACTTGCAAATCCAACTAAGGGTTTAACCGTACGAAATTCATAAACTCAAGAAGGTAAAGCATCACTTTAGAAATGACACTAGGCGCACCAGTTTCAAAACCACTCAATACCTAAACCCCACAAAATTTAGCTAGTCAAAGGGCGAGGAACAAACAGAGTTTATACGACCACAAAGCAGCTCACAAGATGTCACTCTAACGCTCAAGTTCAAGGCGAGGCGGATGAGCACACAAAAATAAACAATGGCACACATCACATAGCGAACTAATGGCAATCCCGGTGAAGTCATTGGTCAAGGAGCAAAATCAGAGAACCTGGGGCTTGTAATGTTACGGCTTAGGGTAGGTTTGATAAAAGGGAAATTTTAGGTATACAACTCCTACAAATCAAGTGATATATGCAAATTGACTGAGTACTAAAGACGGGTCATGCAATTTTCAACTTAAAACTAGTCCTAAGAGTGCTTGATTTGCTATATTTTTTTTCTTTTTCTTTTTTCTTTTTTTTTTTTTTTTTTTTTTTGAAACAAGATTACTAACAATGAGAGGGCCTTATCAACAACCAACGGCCAAAGCACAACTCAACGGGGGAAAAAAATGATAAGACATGGGTCAAGGCAATTAGATGATCGCCCTAATCCCTTATTCAAACAAATGAACTGAAAATGGAACACATATACCGGCTTAAAGATGAGAACCGAACAAATAAGACATGCTTCTACAAACTCCGAATTTTAAGAAAAGAAGCCGAAATACACATTGACTCTATTTGGATTTTTTTTTTTTGAAACACAATTTTTCCATAGGACTAGATGTGAAAGAGTTGAAATGCAAATGGTGATTGACCGCAAAATGAATGACAAACTTAGCCAATTACTTGATTTAGGAGAGGAGGGTAAGAAAGGAAAATCAAAGTTAATGGTAAAAAGTTAGGATGATAGATTTGGCTTGGTGACGGTTTTTTAAGTCAAAAAGGTTAATTTAGTGGCTTTGGGTGATCTAAGGGATAAATTAGTAGTTAGGGTTAGGCTCATTTAAGTCAAGGGGTTAATCCTAAGGGTCTCCACATATTAAGCTCTCGATGCCAAGTGCAAAACGACACCGGGTTATACGATCTAGTGTGCCACGATTGTTTTTACCCTCACAAAGAAATAGAACCGATGTGAAATGGTTCCAAATGCTCAAATTCTCACAAGTGTACTAGGGGTTGTATACTAGGTCGTGTGACTCAACCAATGTTCCAAGGCGTAATCCTAGCTCGATCATGCAAGTCAAGGTAGAGGGTTAATTCCTTAATGCAACCTTAATGACAAATCTAACCAATGATTACCATCAAGAATCACAAATCACGCACAAACAAGCTAATGACTTGCAATTAACTCCCAGTGTCCTTAGCCAATTGCTACCAATCCAAGCACAGAGACTTAGTTTCGAGGGTAGATTAAGCAATGTTATTCAAACGGCAATTGACACATAAACAACCTAAAAACACTATCATACCAAAAATAAACCAAAACCAACTCCACATGCATTAAAAGCTAAAGCCTAAATCTAACCAAAAACCAACGCAAAACATCCAAATGCAAAAACACAAACAAACATATGAAATAAACAACCAAAAAGTGCAATGTAAAAAGAAGCAAAAGAAAGGGAGAAATTCCCTTTACCCACCCCACACTTAGATTGCACTTACTTCCAAAAGTGCAATGGAAGAAGGAGGAAAATAAATTGGGAAAGGAAAAGGGTTACCTCACATATCGGGGGTAGGTGGTGGCGGTGGCGGATACAGTCACCCTTGGGCTGCACAAAAACGAGAGGCGAATGCCTCGACATTGGCGAGCTGAGCTGCTTGCCTATCAAGGCGCGCGTTTATCCGCTCCTCAAGCATAAGCTGATGGACAGTTAAACCCTCTAATTGTTCAATTATACCATCCAACCGCCCTTCGATCTGCCCCGTAAAATCTAGGCCCACCGAAACATTCTCCTCATCCTCCTCGTTATCCTCTTCTTCCTCACCCTCGTCCTCATCATCTACGTCCATAGGAGCCTTACCCCTACTCGAACCTCCCGCAATTGAAGTACCTGCAGCTGCCACAACATGGGAACAAGACAAAATTCCCCTCGAAAGCTTCTTGGGAAGGATGCTATCGAGGTTCTTATAACAAGTATACGGAAGAAGCACGCAATACAAGTTACAATATGTCCTAACCCTAGTTCTGACTTAGATCTGTTGTGGTGGTTGTATAGGGCTTCCATGAGGAAGAAGCCCATGTGCACCTTAACATTATTATGCACATGCCACAGTATTAAAAGTTCAAATGCATTGACTCGATTGCTTTCAGTTTTGCCCGAAAAATTAAAACACACAAATTTGTGAATTAATTACAAGATAGGGTCATGAATTTGGGAAGGTTTAGTAAACCTAGGTTGGTATACCCCTTGTCCTACCATACGCCAAAATTTCTTGGCATCCATATTCTCCGGCCATTTGTAACTATTCCCCTCTATTCCTATACAAGCCTTAAGACCTTTAATATCTAAAGAGTGTTCATCACCAAATAAGCGGAAAGTCATGGTCCTAAGGCCAGTATCGGGGTTAGTTTTGAAGCTTAAAGTGGAGTAGAATTCTAAGTTCAACTCCCTAAAGACAAGCGGATTGGATTTCACAAACTCATACCATCCTAGATTAGTTAATTTAACACGTACAGCCTCTGACCTATCTTGCACAAACAAAAATTCCCAATCGAAGCTTCGAAAGGGGTTACTTTCTAATGGAAACAGAGTTTTGTATCTTTGACCTTCATCATCCGAAAGGAGAGGGAAGAGACATTTATACTTCCTGGAGAGGCTAGTTAAAGGGGCCATCTGCTATTCGGGAGGTAATTCTTCGCTTGGCACCGGTTCCGGTGACGGGTCTATGGGCCGTCGTGACGAACTGTGTCTCCGATCAGCTGCAGTCTTCTTCTTCATCCTACTATTGCACAACCATAAAAACACAACAAAAATCAAAAACAAAAGAAACCAAATCCAAAGAAACCCTACTGTCATAAATACAAACCACTAAATATAAAGAAAAAGAATGCAATACAATCACCCTATTAAGCAGTCAATCAACCAAAATCAAAGTGAGAAAAAGAACAAACAATAAAAAGAGTAAAGGGAGAGCAAAGCATGAATTCATACCTGGTTGCAAGGAGATGCAAAATAAAATCCTAGGTCAAAATAAGAGTTGAAGAGAAGGTGAGGGGAAGAAAATGAGAAGGGAAGGAAGAATAAGGGTAGAGAGGGAGAAGCTGAGGGTTGGTTCTAGAGAGAGAAAGTGGGGAGAGAGAGAGAGTGAGAAAGAAGAAGAAGAAGAAGAAGAAGAAGAAGAAGAAAAGAATAAGATGGGCAGTTTAGAAGGAAAAAGAAGAGAAGGGTTTATATAGGCCGGTGATTTTTGACCTAAAAATTCGAAATTTAAACGCTCGGCACGCCGTGCCAAACAAACAGCACGGCGTGCTGAGCAGAGCATTGAAACTTACCTGGAAACAGCGTGAGGGCACGACGGCGTGCTGGCTCGGCACGTCGTGCTATCTTGAAAACTCTATAATCGGCACGACGTGCTACATTTTGGCACGGCGTGCTGCTACCCTAGCACAATCCTCTTTCGGAACAGCACGACGGCACGTTGGCGTGCTGTATTGGCACGTCGTGCCAACTTCAAACCATTACTTTGGCACAACGTGCAGAATTTTAACACGGCGTGATGAATTGCTCTTGCACGCGATCTCAGAACAGCGCCCTGGCACGATTACGTGCCACACTGGCACGTGACGTGCTACCCCAATCTCACCTTGGCACGACGTGCCCATGGTAGCACGGCGTGCCATCCTGAATCCTGCCAACCTTTACTTTTTTTTTCACATTTTGATCAAGACTTTTGATTAACTTGCTTAGTTACCTATTCCTACATACAAAAACACACAAAAACATATTAACATAAAAAATCAATGTACAAGGGAAGTACACGTACCTCGTTCCTATGTTTATAGTCGGAATAGCTCGACTTCTACGTCCACGATTTCGCATTACACATCACGAAGGAGTAAGACTTGCTTCTCCTCCTTCATTCCTCCGCTGACGTAGGGCTTTAACCGATGCCCGTTTACTTGTTGAATTCCCTCCGGGGTTTCAATTTCCACCATCCCGGAGGGATAGACCTTATGCACGGTAAACGGCCCAGTCCACCGACTTCTCAATTTGCCCGGAAATAGTTTCAACCGGGAGTTATACAAGAGCACCAACTCCCCTTGATTAAAACCTTTCTTTATTACATGCCGGTCGTGCCACTTCTTGGTCCTCTCCTTGTAGATTTTGGCATTCTCATACGAACTCAACCGAAGCTCATCTAACTCCATGAGTTGCCTTAATCGAAGCTCACCTGCAGCTTGCATATCAAAGTTAAGGAATTTTAAAGCCCAATATGCCTTGTGCTCTAGTTCTACAGGTAGATGATAGGATTTACCGAAGACTAAGCGGTAAGGGGACATCCCTATAGGCGTCTTAAAAGCAGTCCTATATGCCCATAGTGCATCGTCTAACCTTAGACTCCAATCTTTCCTAGATGCACCTACCGTTTTTTCTAAGATTTGTTTTAGTTCCCTATTCGAAACCTCAACTTGCCCATTCGTTTGAGGATGGTAAGGAGTTGCTACCTTATGCTTAACCCCATACTTGTGCAAAAGATTGTCAAATTGTCTATTACAAAAATGGGAACCCCCATCACTGATGATAGCCCTTGGGTTCCAAACCTAGTAAGAATGTTTTTCTTAAGAAACTTGACAACGACCCTTGCATCATTGGTTGGTAAGGCGACAGCTTCTACCCACTTAACACATATTCAACCGCCACAAGAATGTATTGGTTGTTGTGGGATATTGGGAAGGGTCCCATGAAATCTATGCCCCAAACATCAAAAAGTTCACACACCAAGATACCCTGTTGGAGCATTTCATTCTTTTGGGAGATATTTCCCATCCTTTGACACACATCACAGGCCCGAATATAACTAATGACATCCTGTTTCATGGTTGGCCAATAAAACCCACTAGATAAAATTTTTCCTACAGTTCTATCGGGTCCAAAATGGCCACCCGCTTCTCTATCATGACACATCTCAATAATGGAGGGAACCTCCTCACAAGCAACACACCGCCTAATCACATTATCAGCACATAATCTAAAAAGATAAGGGTCATCCCAAAAATAATCCTTAGCAACATGAAAGAATTTACGTCTCTGTGCATGTGAGAGGTTAGGTGGAAGAATGTTACCGACTTTGAAGTTTGCGATGTCCAAAAACCATGGCATAGAGATTACCCCACACAACTGTTCATCAGGGAATGTGTCATGAATGTCCGCTTCTGGAGAGGGCACGGATCCTTCACTTGGTAATCTTGACAAATGGTCAGCCACTACGTTCTCTACTCCCTTCTTATCCTTAATCTCCACATCAAACTCCTGGAGGAGTAGAATCCATCGAATCAACCTGGGCTTTGCATCCTGTTTAGCCAACAAATACTTAAAAGCAGCATGGTTAATGTACACAATGACTTTTGATAAGACCAAGTAAGACCTGAACTTATCAAAAGCAAACACAACAGCTAGTAATTCTTTCTCAGTCACAATATAATTCATTTGAGCACCGTTTAATGTCTTACTAGCATAGTAAATTGGGTGAAAAATTTTGTTCACCCTCTGACCTAAACATGCCCCAACAGCTATGTCACTTGCATCGCACATAAGTTCAAAGGGGATTTTCCAATTCGGACTCACCATGACCGGTGCCTCAATCAATTTCTGCTTAAGAAAATTAAAAGCATACATACACTCATCATTGAAATTAAATGGGGCATCCTTTAGGAGTAGCTCAGTCAGTGGCTTAGCAATCTTAGAAAAGTTTTTGACAAAACGCCTATAAAAGCCTGCATGTCCTAAGAAGCTCCTAACTAACTTAACCGAACTTGGGGGAGGCAATTTCTCAATCACCTCAATCTTGGCCGGATCGACCTCAATCCCCTTTCCCGACACCTTGTGCCCTAAGACAATGCAATCCCGGACCATGAATTGACACTTCTCCCAACTAAGTGCCAAATTGGTGTCTTCACATCTTTGAAGCACCTGGTCCAAATTCCCCAGGCATGACTCGAAAGTATGACCAACAACAGAAAAATCGTCCATAAAGACTTCCATAAAATCCTCAATCACATCAGCAAAAATGGCTAGCATGCATCTTTGAAAGGTGGCCGGGGCATTACACAAACCAAAAGGCATCCGCCTATATGCAAATGTCCCGTATGGATACGTAAATGTGGTTTTCTCTTGATCGAGATGGTCCACTGGAATCTGCATATACCCGGATAGCCCATCTAACGTACAAAAATATTCGTGTCCGGCCATCCTCTCTAACATTTGATCAATAAATGGTAATGGAAAATGATCTTTCCGGGTGGCATCATTCAACTTCCTATAATCAATACACATACGCCAACCCGTGACAGCTCTAGTAGGAATTAGTTCTTTATTAATTAAATATGGGAAACAAGTTAAGTCCTTTATTAACACTCTTATAATTTTTCTATGTAGTAATCTAATGGCAACAAACAATTCACTTTCATTGCTATCTATCCTGGAAAGGGACAAGCTTTCCGGCCCAAACTTCTTAGACTGGTCTAGGAACTTAAGAATAGTTCTAAGACAAGAGTTAAAGGAGTATGTACTGGAAAGGCCTGTACCAGTTGCACCTACAGGATGTAATCAACCAGCTGCCCAGCTGGAGGAATATGATGTGCATGTGAAGGATAACCGGGACGTGACATGCCTTATGTTGGCGTGTATGGTCCTTGAGCTACAAAAGCAGTTCATGGACCATCAGGCCTATGCTATGATAACAACTCTCAATGAGATGTTTCAAGAGCAAGCTCATCAGGAAAGGTACCTGACCAATAAGGCATTCCACTCCTATAAGATGGGGGCTGGGACATATGTGAGCACACACGTGCTCAAGATAAAGGGCTATCTAGATACTTTAACCTGTCTTGGATCGCCTATCTCATAGGAGCTGGCGGTGGACACAATCCTGGCTTCCTTATTGGATTCTTATGATCAAGGGATGAACCGTACTGTTAGTGAGCTGCATGGGATGTTCAAGCTCATTGAGCAGTCGATCAAGAAGACTCCACCAGTACTGCTGGTCAACAAGGGGAACCCTCCTCTTGTTAAGGGCAAGGCCAAGGAAAAGGCTAAGGCCAAGGCTAAGAAAGCCAAAGCTAAGAAGCCTAAGGCCCAGCCCAAGGGTAGTCCGGAGGATGTCTGTTTCGGTGCAAGCAGGCAAGGCATTGGAAGAGATCATGTCCCAAACTATTAGGAGAGCAGAGGAAGACCCAGGGCGCGTCTTCGTCAGGTATATATGTCATAGACATTAACCTTATTATTTCAACATTCTAGGTATTAAATACTGGATGTGGTTCTCACATTTGTTGTAATGTGCAGGGACTTAAGAACAGGCGGTCACTGGGATTAGGGGAGGTGGACTTGCGGGTCGGTAATGGAGCAAGGGTTGCTCCCATAGAGATCGGCGAGTACCATCTTTTGATGCCTAGTGGATTGGTTTTGATATTGGAACATTGTTATTTTGTACCTACAATGTGCAGGATTATTATTTCTGTTTCAATATTGGATATTTCTAGATTTCATTTTACAATTTCTAATGGTAGAATTGGTTTATCTAGAGAGGGATTATTTTAAAAAGGAAAAACACAAAGAGAACTCCAAATCCAACAATCTTAATCTATCTCTCCATGATTGAATCTTCTTGTTCCTATGGATCGAAGATTTCTTGGGAAATTTGTAAGAAGTATTTATATTCGTCAATTTACAGATTGATGTGATCATGTGAATAATGCATGTTTATTGATCTTGGGGAATGATTAATTGCGTATGATCATGTAAAATCATCAACACGACATGAAACTGTCACGAATAAGATACCATTATGAGATTCACTCAATTATGACATGAAAATTTTTTGGCCGAGTTTAGGTTTGGCTAACTGAACACGAAACTTGAATTCGGAGTTTAGGTTTGGCTAACTGAACACGAAACCTGAATTCGGCACAACACGAACATGACTCGCTTACACGAATTGTCACCCCTACTTATAAGGCACGTAGTCCACTAAGTGGGAGTTAATTTTACCGTGTAACACTTGGCTTCCATGCATATCGTATGTTCTCCAAATGACACTTGTTAGTTACATATAATTAAAAAGCATTTTCTCAATCCTAAGGCTTCTGGGCTTGCAGGTGCATCTTTACAAAATAGCACTAGCATATATGTGTCATCAATTATTGTGAATCGTCCTGGTTTCGAGAATTACATTGTGCTACACTCCTAAAAGCTAGGACATGTGGACTGTGATTGTCAAACAAAAGGATAGTAAATATCAAAAATTAATTTAGCAATTACACATAAATTATGCCACAAAATATGCAAATATCATCTCGCAAAGCAAAGTTCGCATAGTAGAAATTTTCAGTTCATAAACGGGTTGTAAAAGCCCGTTTGTGTGATGGTTGCCTCACCCCCAAGGCACATATTGTATTCTCAAAGGGCGCCTCAAAGCGTAAATTATATCTTTTGATTGTCTCCAAGGCGCATATGCATTATTCTCGAAGGCCACCTCTAAGGCATGTGTTATATTTTTGAAGGCCGTCTCCAAGACATATTATATTCTACACCGTTTCTATTATTTTTGAAGGCTCTCTCTAAGGCGTGCGTTATATTCTTGGAGACCACCTTGAAAGCTTATATTGTTTCCCAAGTAAGGACCTAACGCTCCGCGCTTAAGGCGAGGGCCATGATTTCTTAAGCCCATGAGGCTCCGCTTATGGCAAGACGTAGATTATTTCCCAAGTCTTTAACTCTTCGTGCTTGAGACAAGAAATATTATTTCTTGAGGCCCATAAGGCTTTGCGCTAATAGCAAGATGTATATTATTTTCCAATTAAGTCCTTAATGCTTCGTGCTTAAGGCGAGGGTCATTATTCCCAAGTTCATGAGGCTCCACGCTTATGGCAAGGCGTAGATTATTCAAAGCCAACAACCATGAACACAGCCGACATGACGCAGCCCATTCGTAAGACTAATAGCAACAAAATTTCATTAAGCAGCAAAGAAACGCAACGAGGCCAAGTAATTTTTAATCCAAAAGTACGCAAAAAGAAATACAAAATCATAAAAAGCAAATTCAAAGCCAAGCACTCGTAAATTATGTAGGAAATTTTCAGCTACTAATGCAGGCATATATTGCTTGACAATCGCCTCCAAGGCTCGTACATTCATTCTTGACGTCCATAACACTCCACGCTTATGGCGAGGGTTCAAAGCCCAATGGCCCACGACCGAAAGTGAATTTAAGGAAGCATCGAACATATTTTAGTTTGGGCTTTTTACATAAATACTTACCTTTTGGCACCACCTAACTTTTTTACCTACAAAGGAAAAGTTTGCTTAAATACTTTAAAAACTTTCCAAAATTTCAAAAATACCTAAAACAGGAAATTCCTGTTTTACGTAAATCTGTAGCAAAAAAACACAAAACCGAAAACCATAAATCTCCAAAATACGTGAATCGCGCCTGCTCAAAAACCTCCCAAACGCAAAAACCTCCCAAACGCCAAGAAATCGCAGATTAATTTCGCCAAGAATCACAGGTCAGTTTCGCCAAAAATTGCAACACATCAGCATCGATCAGAGACGCAAAAATCAGGATCAAACAGCTGGATCGATCTCTCTCCTACAAATTCAATCGATCACTGCAAAATCAATCGATCACTGCAAAAACAGACATAGCAAGGTATAACTAAGGTATAATCAGTGAAAATAATGTATTTTCAATGTATAACTAAGGTATACTTAATGTATCAGAATATATAACTAAGGTATAATCACAATAACAGTGTATCTTAAGGTATAACAAAGGTATAAATCAGGTATAACAGTGTATCTTAAGGTATAATTAATATATAACTCAGTATAACTAAGGTATAATTGCGGTATAACTAAGGTATAATCAGTGAAAATAGTGTATCTTAAGGTATAACTAATGTATAACTCAGTATAACTAAGGTATAGTCAGTGAAAATAGTGTATCTGAATGTATAACAAAGGTATAATCACAATAACAATGTATCTTAGGGTATAACTAAGGTATAACTTAGTATAACTAAGGTATAATTCAGGTATAACTAAGGTATAAACAGTGAAAAAAGTGTATCAGAATATATAACAAAGGTATAATTACAATAACAGTGTATCTTAGGGTATAACTAAGGTATAACTCAGTATAACTAAGGTATAATTCAAGTATAACTAAGGTATAAACAGTGAAAAAAGTGTATCTGAATGTATAACAAAGGTATAATCACAATAACAATGTATCTTAGAGTATAACTCAGTATAACTAAGGTATAATTCAGGTATAACTAAGGTATAAACAGTGAAAAAAGTGTATCAGAATGTATAACTAAGGTATAATCACAATAACAGTGTAACTTAGGGTATAACTAAAGTATAACTCAGTATAACTAAGGTATAATTCAGGTATAACTAAGGTATAATCAGTGAAAAGAGTGTATCTGAATGTATAACAAAGGTATAATCACAATAACAATGTATCTTAGGGTATAACTAAGGTATAACTTAGTATAACTAAGGTATAATTCAGGTATAACTAAGGTATAAACAGTGAAAAAAGTGTATCAGAATATATAACTAAGGTATAACTCAGTATAACTAAGATATAGTCAGTGAAAGTAGTGTATCTGAATGTATAACAAAGGTATAACAAAGGTATAACTAAGGTATAACTAAGGTATAACTAAGGTATAAGTCAGGTATAACTAAGGTATAATCAGTGAAAAAAGTGTATCTGAATGCATAACAAATGTATAATCACAATAACAATGTATCTTAGGGTATAACTCAGTATAACTAAGGTATAATTCAGGTATAACTAAGGTATAAACAGTGAAAAAAGTGTATCATAATGTATAACTAAGGTATAATCACAATAACAGTGTAACTTAGGGTATAACTAAGGTATAACTCAGTATAACTAAGGTATAATTCAGGTATAATCAGTGAAAAGAGTGTATCTGAATGTATAACAAAGGTATAATCACAATAACAATGTATCTTAGGGTATAACTACGGTATCACTCAGTATAACTAAGGTATAATTCAGGTATAACTAAGGTATAAACAGTGAACAAAGTGTATCTGAATGTATAACAAAGGTATAATCACAATAACAATGTATCTTAGGGTATAACTAAGGTATAACTCAGTATAACTAAGGTATAATCCAGGTATAACTAAGGTATAACCTTTCCCTGTCAAGAAAGCAACAAAACTTGAAAGTAAATTATGTAATAGTGAAATGAGTGAAATTACCTGAGTTGAGGGAGTAGTGACATTACTCTCCCATATTATATTCTCAGCAACAAACCACTCGATTTCAGATCCATTTGTGAAACCAAGGGTTTATACAGTGTTGTTTCTTCCTGCAACATTGGTTCAGGGACTGTAGAACTAGCAACGTTATCGCCAATAACACCCTCATTTCCATTCCCAAAATCAGCAGCCTCCGCCGCATTCACTTGCCAATCGCTCCGGCTAGGCGTCTCCGGCAATAGATTATCCCACTATCTTCACCGCCGTCCATCAGATTCCTCTTAAACAACTCCAGCAGTTGTTTATATTGAGTGAAGGTTCGAAGAAGAAAAAAGTAGTGAACAGAGAAAGAAGAAGAAGAAAAGCGTAAAGATGGGAGAAAGGAGAAGAAAGGCGTAAAGATGGGAGAAAGGAGAAGAAAGGCGTAAAGATGGGAGAAAGCAGAAAAAAAAAGGTAAAGATGAGAAAGAGAAAACAAAAACACGTAATTATGAAAGGGGAACAATGTACACCAAGAAAGAAATCTTTAAAACAGGGTAATTATGACAATTTCCCTTTTAGTTTCAACATGCTAACGTTTTCAAGACTACAAAAATCATCCTACTTATTTTACAAACCCAAATAACTACAATAAATAATTTATGAAAGGCAAGCAAAACCTGCATGGCCATGAAAGATAGCCTATAATTATCAAGAATCTACAATCATCTACAAACACAACATAATTTTTTTCGAGGTCTAATACATCCGGATTTCCCAATACCTTGTTCAAAGAGACTACTATCTTCTTGTACTTAGCAAGTGTCCATTTTACCCTCTAAACTTTGAAAAACTAATTCAATATGCCCCCTCCATCTGACGTGACACAGAGAGTAAATCTCAAACATAAATTGACGTGTAAAGAATAATGGAAAGCTAAAAATTATAAAATCAAGTAATAAAAATATTTAAAATATAGATTAAAACTCAAAAAAGAAAAAAAAAGTTACGGTCAAATATTTTGTATAATATTTTTCCCTTCATTTATTTTATACCAAGATGTCATCTTGTATATCCGGACATTGACCCTAGGGATGTAAACGGGACGGGGCAGAACGAGGATTGGCAATCCCATCCCCGTTCTCCGGCTAGGTGAGGATCCTCCTCCCCGTCCCCGTTTAGTAAACGGGGACGATTTTCATCCCCATCCCCGGCCCCATCAGGAAACGGGTTCCCCGCGAGGATCCCCGTCTCCGTTAAGATTTTTTTTTTTTTTGAAATTTTAGATAAAATTCAATTTGGTACAAAAATAAGTTAAAAAGCATATTACAGTTTGGAGACCATTAAATAAATCACTTAATTTTCCTTATAAGAAAGTGATGTTTAATTAAAATATTACAACTACTAATATTATTATTTCAAAATAGAGTACAGTAGTCCAATATACAGAAATTAAATTAGAGGTTTATAAATTGATAAATTCTATCAAGTGCAAAAGCTAAATTTTAAGTTTTGCACTTAGGCAGAATTTCTGCAAATAAGCACACAATTGCATATATTTAATATCAGCAGCAACAATTAAACACACATAATTGATTATTAGAAACTTTAAAAGTGAAAGAGGGATGTAAAGTAATCCCTAGTTTTAGTTTTATTATTATAAAATTTAATTTATATATATATATAATAAAATAAATAAATAAACAGGGATGGGGACGAATCACGAGGCGGGGGAGGTAAATCTCATCCCAGTCTCCGCCTCCGCCTCGCGGGGATTCTAAACAGGGATTCTCTATCCCCTTTCGGGCGGGCCCCTGTGTCCCGTTGACAACCCTAATTGACCAATTATCACAAATGAAACTAATTTTTTTTTTTTTTTTGGCTTTTTTTTTTTTTTTTTGGCAAAATACAAAAATAGAGTTTTCCTTTTTCCTCGTTAAAGAAAGATAGCAATAGTTAGGGAAATATTTAGATTAAAAAAATTACATATTGTTGTTATGATGCAAATAAAAAGTTGAAAAAATAATATGAATCGAGGAATTAAGCTTGTAGTTGTAGCCATATGCAATTTCTAAGGTCAAAATTCAGATGCAAAGATGAAACACCAACAGACAGAGATGCAAAGAGACAGCGAAAGCCAATCTTTTGACACGTCATCTTTACCTTCATCCCCTAATGTATTGCTTAGTCACCCTTTGTTTTTTCCTTTTTCAAAAAGTGAATTAAATTATTTTCTCATTATCTTGTTTTTTAAAGAATAATTATTTTCTCAAACATTACCTTTCTCCGCTGAAATAAAATAAACTTAAGCGTGTCCAAAACTCCAAATGATTCATAGTATGAACTGTTTTTTGAAATTGTCAATATAAGTCTCAAATATTTTATTATTCTAATTCCTATAGTTTTGATTATTTTCTTGATCAATTGTATCGTTTATCTCCGGATTCCGATAGAAAATTTTGGTAGATGTATTTCTGAAATATTGGGCATGAGTGTTTTTTTTGCTGAATTAGACTACCTTTTCCTAGTATGAGAGGACCAGGAATTATATTTTGATTTTTGATTGATTTCGATTTTCGTAAATGCCTCCTCTTCTCTCGAAGTTATCAGAATTATTCGTAAAAGATATTAGCTACAATTGAAAATGAATTTCTACAGATCAGAATTATTCGTAAAAGATATTAGCTACAATTGAAA
Organism: Euphorbia tirucalli; assembly: GCA_039660915.1. Taxonomy (NCBI): domain Eukaryota; kingdom Viridiplantae; phylum Streptophyta; class Magnoliopsida; order Malpighiales; family Euphorbiaceae; genus Euphorbia; species Euphorbia tirucalli. The sequence continues at coordinate 51,741,449 of CM077639.1, read as the reverse complement.
ATGAATTTCTACAGCACCTGAATTTAATCAAATACAATTTGAAGGATTTTGGAAAAAAAAATATCTTCAATTCCTTTGAGCTTCATTCTTGCGAACCTACTCCCCAGGCGAGATACTTAACACGTTGCCTTCTAAAACAAGAAGTTCCGGTCCTGGAGATATAATATCAAACACTTGACGTTTATCATTCGATAAAAAAATAAAAATTATTCAGTGAGATTTTAATTTTACCTCCTTAAATGCGTACAAAAAGAATTATTTCAAACTAGAAAAATTCAAGCATATAACATATTAGATTAAAGGTCTTTTTTACTTAGTGTATTATCTACGAAACATCGTTTTATGCCTTGAACTTTTAGAATAGAACATTTGCTTTATGTAATAGCACAATCCAGGCTAATGTTACCCTATGTATAAAATTTGGGACGTTTTGTACTGAAATCACTATATCCTAATTAGGTTTTATGCAATTTTTGTTGGATTTATGAAATTCAATATATTTAAGTAGTTCATTGTTATCTCTTAAAAGAAAATTTGATATAAGATAGAATGACAATGGTCCGTTTTATAAATAAAATATTACAGAAGACAACTGTTCTATTTCAATAGTCCAAAAAATTTAAAAAAAAAATAAAATTAATTATTCCGTGTATAGTACGAGAGTGAAGGTTATATAATCCTGATGATATAATCTTTTCTATATATATTTTAATTCTTGAAAAGATTAAATGTTGAAACCATGATTTCCCGGATCGAGACTACTTTTCTTTTTTCCGCTACAATAAATATAAGAAGTTTCTCACGTAAGATTAAATGATTCTATTTGCGCGTCTTACTTTTGGTACAGTCTTTTTCTTATAATTATTATTTTGATTTAGTTGGATGACTCATCACCGTCTCATATTCCACCACTTGTGGGCTTATTCCCGAATATTTTTCTTCGTGTTGTTTCCAAAATTTTAGTATTTTAATTCGTTTTCACATTCCACTGGCTCATTTGTTTTGGGTAAATAATTATGACATCCTTGATATTTGGTCAAATATACTAGTATCTCCCTATATTTTATATATCTAATTTATATCTCTCTGAAGTTTATCTCTATCACATTATTACCTCCCTCAATTCATTATTAAGCATTTTTCTTTCAAAATTGTTGATATTGTTGAGATTTATGACTAAAATTAGTTTTGTTTTCTATCTAACATTGATTTTGTAAGATCATTTGTCATAAACAAAAAAATTTATTCACTTATTAGGAGACTTTTTCCATACCCTTTCAGTTATGATTACATTAGGAAAAACGACAATAAAGGGGTCTAATTAAGAAAAACTTAAATGTAGAACATTTTAATAGATGATATTAGTCCATAAATATATATTATGTTCATAATTTTGATAGAAAATTAAACAACAATAAATAAAGGGAGGTCATAGTGTGATGGATGCAAAATACATGGATGAATAAATTAGATATATAAAACACATGGAGGTACTAGTGTATTTGACCAAACCTCAGAGAGGTTATAATTATTTACCTTTTTTTTAATGTAAATATTTTAGTCGAAATAGTAATCCTATACTTATGAAACAATGATCATTAGGAAAATAGCTGAACTTTAATTTTATTAGATTAAAAATATATAATTCGTACGCAGATATATTTATTTGAAATAAAACAGTTAAAATGAATGAACAATTATTTAACTCATCATGAGGTATAATAGAATACACAAATTAGTATATATATTTATACCTAAATTTTTTTCATACCAAAAGAGCTTGTGTATTTTATCTTGAAGAGCTAAATAATTATATATCAAAATCTTATGCGATTTTAAGTTTTAAGGAATTTCTTTATATATTTACAAATTTAATAGTAAAACTTTAAAAAAATTGATGAAAAACTTATACACTATATTAATTAACATTAGTTTGGGTATAGATCCAGATAAATAAGGTGTACAAAAATTTAACTCCTTCAAATTTAGAATTTTTCACTTTAATACTAGGGATGCACAAAAAAAAAAAAAAACCGAAAAACCGCGAAACCGAGCTAAAAATATGGTTTACCGAAACCGATAGACTAGTGTACGGTTTTTATTTTTAAAAAATTAACGGTTACGGTTTAGGTTTAGGTTTTTACACCGAAAGTCGATGTGGATTCACGGGTAACCGACTTTTTACAAATATTTTTCTTAAAAAATTATGTAATTATATATATATGGGTAATATAAATAATAAGTGAAACATTTGGGCTTTTGAAGTTGTTTTACTTCCTTACTATACAACACCAAGTAACCTCGGTCACTTCCTTCCAATCCTATCTCCTCTCAATTCTTAATTTCACACTCACTAAAGAACGAACAGCAAAGAACATTTCATTAATTAATGTTTGATCTTGTACAATAATTTCTATGTTTGGGAACTTTTTTTATTAATGTTTTAATTATTGGAGTTTATGGTTAAAATGTAATTTTAATTAATAATTAACAATATGGTTTATAATTTTATATTTTTATTTGACATTTGAAATTTATGATCTATTTATTTGAGGTTTCAAATATTATAAATTTAGCAAAATTATAATGTCTATTTCGTCAATGGTTAACCATAAAGAAATGATTAACCGATCGAAATTAATGGTTAACCGATTTTAATGAACAGTATATGATTAGTAAATTAAAAAAACCTTTCAACCGATTAACCATTTTTAAAAGTTCAGATGGACCGATTAACCGATATGCACTCCTATTTAATACAATGATCTTTTAAAAAATTGGACCCAAAGTCGTTAATTGTTTCAATCTGCAAAGGAATTAATAGCACGTGATCATAGAAATTAAAAAAACAAAAGGGGGTAACCAGAAAGAAGGCCGTTAATAACGGAAAAGCATGAGATAGACGTTTAATTGACAGAAAGAAATAACAATGCCGGTAGATAGATACATAAAAATAAACTAGAGAAGAGAGGGAATATCCAAAAGCATATATCCATGGCGGACACGAATATTCTGCGCCAAGATTCATCTCTTGTTTCTTCTCTTCTCCTCCATATATACCCCTTTCTTCTAATCCCCTCCCTCCGCCCTTAATCCTTCTCTCTAATCTCCATCTTCCTTTTTTCATTTTTTGTTAAAATAAAAAATAAAAAGATGGCCCTTAAAGCTGTTCATGTATCAGATGTTCCAAATCTGGATCAGGTCCCTGAAAATGCCTCTCTTTCTCTCTGCTCCAAACGCTTCGCCTCTGGTACTTTTTCATTTCTGCATTATGATCATCCTACCGTTAATTAATTCGCTGGGTTTTCTAATACTGACTTTTCAATTTTTTTTGCAGGGGTATTGGAATTGAACAGGGTGCCGTTTAAGTTCCCAAAGTTTCAGGTAATTGGGCATAGAGGAAATGGAATGAACATATTGACTTCTTCCGATTCAAGGATGAAAGCTATTAAGGAGAACTCTATAATGTCCTTCAATTTAGCCGCTAATTACCCCATTGATTTCATCGAATTTGACGTTCAGGTAACTTGTTAGCATCTTTTTTCTCTGTTTAATTGTTGTAGATCTTGGTTTAATTTGTTAAAGATAGAATCCGATTCAAATTAAGAGAGAGAGGAAGAATCTTGAACTTGGGTTTTGGAGTTTATCAATTGATTACTTTGCGGCGTCCAATCTTGGGAAAAACAACTTAAAAATTAGTCGGCCGGTCGCCGCTTCTCTTTTACAAAAGAGTTTCGTTTTCTCTTAATTTTACAAAACCTGCCATTTTTAATTGTAGTATTTATTTGATAGTCGGCGAAAAAGCAGAAAACAGTTAAAAAATGGGATAAATAATTAAAATCCGGCTAAATAATTGTTTTGTAGTAATTAGGAAAATTTGATGGTATTTTAATAATAATAATAATAATAATAATAATAATAGAAAGTCAAAATGCATCGGAGCACTTCTAAACTTTTATAAATTTAGCTAGTTTTCAACACATTTAAATACATAATTTTTTATAGTATTATCTCCAAACTTTCACATTTTCGCTTGCATGGGCTACATTAGTTGTTAAGTAACACGTGATATAATTAAAAAAAAAAAAAAAAAAAGAAATGTGAACCAAATCTCCGATTTAGTATCATGATTAGTATTATGTGCCTCTATGTCTTTAAAAATTGTGATAGACTAGTTAACAGATAATATAGTCCACATGAGATAAACATTTCAAATTTGACACTGCTAATACTATTAAAATAGAAAGATAATTAGGGGCGAATTACAAATAAATAAAAGTAGGGGATGTGTTTTGCCATGAAAGAATTGTATGTATCTCTCTCTCTATATGTATATTTGTTTCAGATTATTATGGTTTGTAAGTGGATATTGAACTGATTATGTTTATTTTGGTTGGGGGACTTTTGGGTAATTTTCTTTTATTGAAAAAAATAAAAATTAAAGATAGCTTTGAAAATTAAGTATGGAGCTGAATGAGACAAAGAGAACAAAGAGTGAAAAACGAGTGTCGTTTTTGTAGGTGACAAGAGATGGCTGCCCCATCATTTTTCATGACGACTTCATCCTCTCTGAGGATAATGTAAGTTCTTAAATTGATCCTTTTTATTTACTTTTGAATTGATTTTAGTTTTTCTTCTTACAAAAATTGTGATGATTTTGATTTTTTCAGGGAACCGTTTTTGAGAAGAGAGTAACAGAGCTAAGTTTATCAGAGTTCTTAAGCTATGGGCCACAAAAAGAAGAAGGGAAGATGGGGAATTCTCTGCTAAGGAAAACATACGATGGCAAAATTTTGAAATGGAATGTTGAGCAAGATGATTCTCTCTGTACTTTGAAAGATGCATTTCAGAAAGTTGAGCCTTCTTTGGGTTTCAATATTGAATTAAAATTTGATGATCATATTGTTTACCACCAAGATCATCTTATCCATGTTCTTCAATGCGTTCTTCAGGTTTTTTTAAATCAAAACTTAAACATAAATTTCCTCTATCTTTAACTTTTTCTATTATGCTTATTTCCTTTTAATTTCTGTGGTTTTAGGTTGTGGTTGAATATGCTCAAGACAGACCTATTATCTTTTCATCCTTTCACCCGGATGCAGCATTGCTTGTTCGAAAACTGCAGAGTACCTATCCTGTAAGCATTTGTTAATCTTCATACAATTTCTTTTGGATTATAATTGCAGTTTCTGGTGTCATGTGACGGAGTCCAAAATTACCAATTAATGGCTTCTAGTCGGTTAAGTTAGGTGTCAAGTTCAATTTCTGTGATATGTAGCGGATCTTAATTGGTCATGGAGTCTAAACACGTTTGTAATATTTATACACACAAATTGCTCAAATAACCTAATAGTAAGTCCAATTTGGAGTGTATGTCGTAGGGTTTTTCCTTCTGAGTATATCCGGTCAGACACTCTTTGGGTGGTTTCTCTTTTTGCATACACCTATTAAACACGAGACATGGGTTTTTATTGATGATGCTTGATATACAGGTATTCTTTTTGACAAATGGAGGAGGGGAGATTTATTATGATGTGAGAAGGAATTCCTTAGAGGAAGCATTCAAAGTGTGTATAGAGGGTGGATTAAATGGGATTGTATCAGAGGTGAAAGGGATTTTTAGAAATCCTGGAGCAGTTCCCAAAATCAAAGAAGCCAAGCTCTCACTTCTAACATATGGGAAACTGAAGTGAGCCTCTCTCTCTTTTTTTTTTTTTTTTGGTTAAAGATTTGTATAAGTTTTAGTTAATTAAATGTGAAATTAATTAATTAATTAAAACATGTTTTGGTGGTGGCAGTAATGTGGTAGAAGCAGTGTACATGCAACATTTGATGGGGATAGATGGAGTGATAGTAGATCTGGTTAAGGAGATTACAGAGGCTGTATCTGATATGATTAAGCCATTTAAAAAGGTTGATGAAGGAGAAGGGGAAACAGAGATAGCAGTCAAGTCAAATCCAGAATTTTCAGACAAGGAACTTTCATTTCTTTTGAAGCTTATTCCACAGTTAATACAGGGCTAAATTTGAATGTTTTGGCCCTTTTCTTTATTATTGATGTGATGTCTCAGAGGCTTGTACATAGTAATATACATCCCACAAAATCATTATCAATAGAGGAAATATCTAACAATTACTTGTGGAGTACTTTTGTTTAATGGAGATTTGAAAATCTACTTCTTCTGTATTATGTTTTGGTTTTGATATGTGACAAAAGATAACTCACTGTGACTCGTTGATTGTATTGCTGTAAGGGTGACCTCTTGATTGCATTCCCATTTAGGTTTAATATATTAACTAGTCCAATGTCCACGTGTTTTGTGGTTCTTATAGTATATATTTTTTCATCTTATATAAAATTATTGAAATCTAACCAAAGAATGAAGAAGGGTTTCATTTTATTTAAATCCTTAATATTGATTATTTAATTTCATTTTCAGCCTACAAGTAATAGTGCATTTAAATAATGTAATGTGGTATATGCAACAATCATATTTTAGAATATGCCTAGGTCTTTGGATGACGAGAAATTCACATTGAGTTTTATTGTTTATTTTAAAACTGAAATCCCATTTTTTTCAGATCACATAAGCTACGTGCACTTGCAATTAGGAATTCATTGGATATGTATGGTGTGATAACCTTAGTGGTAATCTTATTTTTTTACTCTTGAACCAACCATTGATTTCTTGTTTTCTTAGAGATCAAGTAGCAAGTAAGTATACGAGTTCGGTTTGCTAATTTCCTTAGTGGATTGGTTGATGGTATAACAAAACACATCAAATAAAATCTAAGCTTCACAGACTTTACACAAAGTCAACTAATTGTCATTATCATAGAACCCTTTGATTGAAAAGTTAAGTTAATAGGTAACGTCTAATTATAGCTTCTATTATTATCTTTTACACTCTCCGGCACGCAAATGCTATGTATAACATAGGTCCACTCGACCATGTGTTGAGTCTAATCAACAAATAAAGCTGCTGTAAGCATGAATTTTTTTCGATCTCGATGATGAAAACCAAAAGGTTATCCTTTGTAATAAGTTTTCTATAGGTACCCGATCCAAAAAGCAAAGATCTGATTCAAACAAGTTTAGATATCGAATCTAGCTCATTCCAAGAGGGTTAAGCCATGGGATGAAAGGAAAAGAAATTGGATTCAAACTGTAAAAGTTAAGCCATGTCGTACGACTCATATTTTTACGCCGCACAGCTCATCTTTATCAAAGATAAGCCATACGGCTCATCTTGGCAGTGAACGTTGATTAGGCCAACTAGCCACTTGCACAAAGATAATATAAAAGTGGGAAATTTTCTCACAAAAGGGACAAGGACCAAAGTGATTACACCCAAAAAAACTTAAGAAATAAGTTTTCTCTCCTCCTCCTGAAAACTCAACAAACATTCCCAGCAAGAACTAGGTCAAAATCAAACACAAGATGTCGCCATTAAAATCAAATCCGACCCATATTCTACTAGATCCAACCCTAAAACTTGATAAATCCATATCTAAACTCCATTTCAACACAAGATTTGGTGATTTCAGTTCTCAGATTCGAATCTCGGATTTGTTTTCGGATCGATTCAAGCTTAGTAGAATTTGGTTGTAAGCTTCAAAAATCGAACACAGGAAACTCAATCAAAGCTTGGATACACACTTCAAAGGTAACTTTTTAGAGGCCATAAATCCACTCTTATTCATTTTCAACTTGTTTGATTCCGTTTTGGTGTGTTTACTACTATCTAGATTTCAAAAAGTTTCTACAAATTTTAGTTTTGATTCGAAACCAATATTCTACAAAATCGATTTCGAACATTTTCTGTCTATTTCAATTTGAGCCGTGTGGCTCAAAGATGAGCCGCATGACTCATCTTTTGAGCCGTACAACTCATCTTCTTTGGAATCCATTTTTCTACTTCAAAATCTATTTCGAGTTTTTCTACATTTTTAGTTTTGAGCCTTATGACTCATGTTTGAGCTACATGGCTTATCTTTTAAGCCATATGGCTCATTTGTTTATCGGAAAGAGTTCAACCCTTGAGGCAAGCTAAAATTGCTAATCTCCCAAGAAGAAATATTTCTAGGATTTTTATATTTTAGCAGTATTTTAATTTATCTTACACATAAATAGATTTTGTTAAAAACAATTATTTTAAGTATAAAGGTTATATATGTATCTTTGTATATTTTTGTAAAAATGATTTTTGTTGTGTTTATTGTTTTAAACTTAGTTTATTTTTTCGGAGAAATACTTAGGACTCGAGCGAAAGGAATTTTTAGTGTATTCCTGGATATCCAACTCACTTTTGCATGTTTAACGTAATAATTGAATCGGTAAAAATGTTTTCCAAAATCATTTTTTAGCCAACTCAAAATACAAGGCCTTTATAAAATTATTTTCCAGGTGTAATCGGTTAAACTTGTCGGATTTTCCCAAATACCCCCTAAATGCATGACCCCGAGCTGTCTCTTTATCCCATTCTATCCTCTTTGAGTCCGACGTGAACACATTTTTATTGTGCCACTAAACTTTGTTTTACAAGTATATGTATGTCAAGTTAGATGTATGTTAGCTTTCTTTTTAGATTAGTTTTCGTGTATTTGGGTGATTTTAATATATTAGAATTCGTGTAAATTATGCACTTGTACCCCAATCTCTTTTTATCAGTTGTATCTCCTAGGTTAGTTTATTCAATCTGGTTGTAATAATTTTGATTTTTGTATTTATTTATCGCTTTCGGTATTTATTTATCGCTTTTGTACTTGAGCATATAGTAAATATAATTAGGACTGAAAATGGAATAGGGATCTAAATAACAAAAGGCATGAAATTAGAATGGTTAAAGTTATTTCAAAATAAGGCGTGAGAAATTGGTTTCGTTCATTCCTCTTTGTTTCGCCTTTTCTTAAAACCTCCACAACTGTTTTCCCAAAATGAAAACCCAATATATGTAAAAAAGCCTGGCCCAGCCTATTTCAAGGATTGTCCGCTCAAAGCTGCCAGGACTCAATCCTTGACCTCTAATAGATGACAGGACTATATGTTTGTTATGTTTATTGGTCCTAACCACTTTTTTGTAGGGGTGACCATAATTCTGTCAAAGTTGATAATCAAATTGAAATTGAACCCAAAAAATGAGTTTGGTTCAGTTTTATATACTTTGATTCGGTATAGTTTTTGTATTTCGGAATTTTGGTATTCGGTTTTCAGTTGTGTGTTTTTGAAAAAACATTTGGTATAACTGAAATCAAACTGAATTTATATATTATAAATACATTTTTTTTTATAATTTTGGTTTAAGAAATAAGAAGTCCATGTTTTTAACCCCATAATAGTTGATGTTAAGCCTAATTCCATTTCATTTCGGTTTTCTCTAAAATATTTGTCCTCTTAGCTAATTGGCTCCTTTCCATTTTCAGTTTCTTGGTAGCTGTATTACCTCTCCCACCCAAGCTCTTTGCCCTTTCATCATCTATTCATTTCTACCACCACCACGTAGCTTCCATCTACCATTTGAACCGTTTATGAGAGTTCATCCTCCGCTTAATTGCCTCTATTTCTCATTACCTGCAGATTTTTTATTTTCACGAGCAGATTTATCAGTGCATCATTTGATCTCTTTCACGGCGTTCGTCCTCCTATTCTTCTGTGAAATTATAATTTGGTCTAGTGTGAGCGGACGACGCGTGACGCGTTTTCGAAGGGACGCGGGACTCCCTTTTGGAATGGGGCACCACGATCTCGGGCGGGCCCCTCCCTCGTGTGGGGTTTTTATGGATGGAAATCCGTGTTTTGGAAAATGAATGGAATTAATGCATAAAAGAACCGAGACCTAAGTCTCGATGAATATTGTAGAGTCGCCACCCGGCTCAGCTCAACCGGGAAATTTATAATGCAGCTGAACCGGATGAACGGCAGCTACACTATCCAGAGATTCGTGTCCGGACAAGTCCCTTATTTCGTGTCTAATTAAAATAAAATTGGTCAATATTCAAAGATGGTATTTCAAATTCTAAAAATCAATTTTATTGAAACAAACAGACATAAAAGTAAAGTAATGAATATTTGAGTGGTTTACAACCCAATCGAATAGAAAATAAAAACTCTCGTCTCACTTTACAAGCGCCTATATACACGAGAATCTAAAAAGTATTTACAACCGCCTAAATACACGATTAATTCTATTAAAATACAAATAAAATAAAAAATAAATATAAATATAAATAAAAGTTGCAAAACAAAGGTTAGCACAATTTATACGACACGCCACAACTAGGACTCAAATAGACAGAATTGGGAAATCAAGTATTGGGGGCATGCATTTAGGGGATAACCGGGTTGGCTCGACTAGCCGGCCCGGTTAGACCTGGAAAACGTTTTGAAACGTCCCTGTATTTTTGGTTTTGTGGGAAAATCATTTTGAAAATAATTTTTCTGATTTACATGCATTTTTATATATTAAGTGGGTCGGTTTTTGGGAGAACCGGGTCTCCGTCGTTGAATTGTTCTAAATGCAATTTTACTGAAAATTGAATCTATTGTCGTGGATGCACACAACAAAAATCATTTTTGGGATTTTCTAATTTTTTATGATTTTTATGGATTTTTTATGAAATTTTTGGGGCTTAAAGGTGAAATTCTGGTTCTGGAAACGACAGTCGTACGACTGTAAATTACAGTCGTGCGAATATAACTACAGTCGTACGACTATAAATTATAGTCGTGCGACTGTAAACACTCCAGACTCAGGATTTCGCCAAAATCTTATTTAAAACAAACTAGAAATAAAATCACCTGGAAATCAAGAACACTCGTACGACTATAACTACAGTCGTACGACTGTTCATCGAACTCAAGAATAGTCGCACGACTGTTCATCGAACTCAAGAACAGTCGCACGACTGTTCTTGATTTCCATAACAGAAACGCTGAAAAAAGGATAGAAATGCAGAAAAAGCATACCAAACACCCAGAAAGCTTGAAAAAGAGAGGGGAAAAGAAGTGTTTACCTCTTTGGCGTGCGTCCACCGTAGGATTGACCTCTGGCGTCGCTCCAATCCACTGAAATCCGCACTATTCTCCTTAAGTTAGGGTTAGGGATTTTGGGTCCAAAAATTTCTAAATGCTGAGGGATTCTTGAAGTTCAGTTCTTTCTTTCTTTGTTTCTCTTCTTTCTCTTTTTTCCTCTTCTTCTTTTCCTTTCTTTTTTTTTCTGTCTGTCCTTGTTTTTCGTTTTCTCTCCCTCTCTTTTCTTCTGTTCTTTCAGCTTTTGAGGTCTGGGTTGGCTCACCTGCCTCGATCATACAGTCGTACGACTGTAATTTTTTTTTATTCCAGTCGTACCACTGTAATTTTTAAATTACAGTCGTACCACTGTAAATATATTTTTTTTAAGTATAGAAAATTCCGGCGATTACAGCTGCCCCTCGTGTGATCAAATTCACCACCTAATCTTAGTCTAGGCAGTTGATGTGAATTTGAGAAACGCGACACAAAGTGCCATAGACACAGGAAATAAAACATGCAACTGAGCTGCTGAAGCTTCACTGCTGTGGTGATATGTTGAGTTGATCGGATGGAATATGTCGATATCGGGTCTACGTCACCCGAGGCAATACTGGAGATTTGAATTAGCTTCCATGATCTAGGATCTTGCTTGAATTGGTCTTCAAGAATCCGAAATCTAACTTGGGCAATTTTCAAGGATTAAGAATCAAGCTTGAAAAGGTTTCAATGATTCAAAATCACGCTTGAGGAGGTTTACAAGGATTGGGAATCTTGCTTGAAGAAGTTCAAGGATTCGAAATCTAGCTTGGATGAAATAATGGGTTTGATATAGAATTAAGCCGATATCGGGTCTAGGTTACCCGAGGCAAATCTGCTGAAAATTTGAGGATTTGAAATCTTGTTGGGATTAGATGGACTCGGAATAATGAAATAAGGAGTTCAATGATTTGTAACCATGAAGAAGGTGGTTCAAGGATTTGTAACCATGCTTGAACGCAATAAAGTTCAAGGGTTTGAAATCTGGCTTGAATAAAGAAAAGGGGTTTAAGGATCTACAACCATGCTTGAACGTAATGGAGTTCAAGGGTTTGACATCTAGCTTGAATGAAGAAAAGGTGTTCAAGGATTTGTAACCCTGCTTGAACGGAATGGAGTTCAAGGGTTTGAAATCTGGCTTGAATAAAGAAAGGGTGTTCAAGGATTTGTAACCATGCTTGAACGGAATGGAGTTCAAGGGTTTGGAAATCTGGCTTGAATAAAGAAAGGGTGTTCAAGGATTTGTAACCATGCTTAAACGGAATAGAGTTCAAGGGTTCAAAATCTGGCTTGATTGAAGAAGGATAGCTTTAGGAATGATAATTTTGATGTTGGTTGGGGAATGAGTTTTTATCCCTTGATCGATGATTTTAAAAACAAAAATTGTTGCCCCTTCGATCAAGGATAAATACGGCTTGATTGTTTTGCTCCTTGGAGACTTGATATGTTGATTTGGATTTACGCTGACGCTTAAGGTCCAATGGATACCTCGGCATTGTGCCATCTGTGCTTTAAGAGTGATCCTGGTTCGAGTAGTCCGATGATAATGGTGGATACCTGTGCTTGGGTTTGGTTGTGATATGTATGTGCATGTATGCATGTATGATTTGGATGCATGTATATATTTCAACGTGTGCATGTGCAAATGAACTTTTAGAAAATGCATTTCGCGCCATTTGCTAGATCTTGACACCCCAGGTTCTTACTGGGGAAGCTATGTTGTGCGATTGATCGTCCATAGTTGGAGAAGCAACATTTTGGGTGCATGTAATTCTTGCGATCGTGACAGGGATATATGATGGCTAATGCGGAAATATGATGACTGTTAGAGAGAAAGTGATGATGTTCTTGGTAACGATGTTGTTGATAAATGAACAGAAGATCTCGTTGGAGATTGATACAATGCTCCTGCTGGAAAGATGATAGAGAGTTTTTGCCTTTTCTGCCCCTAGGCTTTATGAATTTGGGAGTGCTCTAAATTTTGCTGGAGCCGCCCAAAGTGGGTTTTCAACTCAGCGAGCTGCTCTAACTTTTGCCTAAGGTGCCTTTTCGGTTTTTACCTTAGCGAGCTTTTCATATGCCCTAACTTTTGCCTAAACTGCCCAATATGGGTTTTCAGCTTAGCGGGCTGCTCTAACTTTTGCCTGAGGCGCCTTTTCGGTTTTCACCTCAGCGAGCTCTTTTTTTTTTTAAGAGATGTCGTGGAATTAGAAGAAGACTTCCAATTCAACGCACTCTCTGATGATGAGAAGATTGTGGGAAGTCTTGTAGGATTTGGTTGCCCCATCATTGTTGCTGAAGCTCATAAGCGTATAGCCATATATGATGCATGATGTGAATTCAATTTCAGGCAAAACTAGGATATTTAAATGAATAGGGCAAGGTATTCATTCATTCATTCATTGATAATGCCTTAGCATAATGCACATTATATATGAAATGAAATTAAGGACAAGATGAGTATGGTATCCGTCTCGATCGAACCAACAACTGCCACCAACTGGTCCTTGCGGATTTTCCTGCCGGTGGTGCTCACCTCACTGTCCTAACTTTTGCATGGAATGCTTTTGTGATCGCCAATCCATCGGACTCCTTCTTCTTCTTTTTTTTTCGTGGAGACCTGAGCCTGTCCCGATTGAAATTGGTTGACGACTTGGTCTCCGTCTTTCTCTGTAGGATTGTTTCGATCTTGCGGATTGATGGTTGTACTTTTTGATGCGCTTATTAGTTGCTTGTACTATCTTGTTGGCTTATGGGTGGTATGGAGGCGATGCATGATGCCTCTCTCCTTTATTCTAAAATGATTGCACTGTTGCCCCAGAACTTGCATTCTATTATCGGGGATGTTATGGTGCTTGTAGGCTGCATTGTTCACAAAACAAGATAAAGGACAAAATAGATACAAAATAACTAACATCCTACACATGCGGAGGGTCTTCTTTTGCTGCTGTATTGCCCACTTCGATTGGACTAGTCAAAACTGGGCAAAGGATTGGTTTGCACACTAGGCTTCAAGGGTGGTGCCGCAATTTTCCCATCAGTGATTAGTTGACGAATAGCCCTGAGCAGTTGCTTGCAGTCATTCGTGTGGTGTCCCACCGTCACATGATAGGAGTAGAATTTGCCTTTGTCTGTCTCAGCCGGCTTCTCGAATGGCTTCAGAGAACTCAAGAGGCCATGATTCCTACATTTCGCAAAAATCTTAGCCAAAGAAAGGGTCCACAAGGATAGGCGTCGATTTTGCGGATCTCCAGCTTGATCTCCTTGCTGGTGAGATACCACAGCAACTTCAGATGGCTTATCCTCTGGGGATTGGTCACTCTTGTTTATAAAGCTGAAACCAGATCCACTGCTTGATCCAGTGGCAGCTGTCGGTTGATACCCTAGACCGTGCTTAAAGCTCCTACCACCCTTTTGACTGGCCTCTTTTTCTTCTTCATCCCTCTCAACCTTCATAGCCATGTTGTAGACCTCACTGAGTTCATTGAAAGCATGGAATTTCATGTTGTCTTTGTAAACATCCCTGCTTCCCTCAATTAGTTTCTGAATCAGCTCGTCTTCATCAGGGCGATTCTTCAACATGATCATCTTGTTCATCCACCTTTGATAATACTCATCAAAGGGTTCATTGACCTTCTGATTAACCCTATCTAAGTCATATAGCTTCACTTAGATCTTTGTGTTGAAGCTATAGTATTTGATGAAGGCCACTGACAGCGTTTCCCAATCCGACTATACTTCCTCTGTCAGAGAGTTGTACCAGTTCAAAGCTCCTTCTTCTAGTGTTGTTGGGAAGAAGTTGACCAACTGCTGTTTGGTAGCACCCGCTGTCAGCATTATACAGGCATAAAGGTTGATGTGAGCTTCTGGTGATCCGAGCCCTCTGTAAGAAGGAATTTTGGGGACTTGGAACCCCACAGGGAATGTCTCGATGCCTTCGTTTATCATGGTATCCACATTGATGCCCTGCTTGGAACCCAAACTGATGTTGGCTCCCCTTTTCAGCTCAGCTAGCATCTCATCCAGTTCAGAGTACTTGGCCTTCATTTTCTGTTCCATAGCCACCTCGATTTCCTGCAGTTTTTCTATGCTGGCCGAAGCATCAGCCCCTTGTTAAGAGGTCTCCCTTTCTTTTTCTTTTCCGGTTCCACCATTACCAGCTTCGCCGCTTTCCCTAACAACAGCCCTCAGTTCTTCCTTTAGCATATCCCAGAAGTCTTGGGATTGGAAGAAATCCCTCAGAACACTAGCAATGCTTGGCGTTTGATCGGCCATTGCTACCTCTTCCCCGGACTCTATTGCGCTGCTTGATTCGACTGATCTTTCGCTCTCACGTGCACTTACAGCCTGGGCTCTGGTTCTAGGACGCCCCAGCTTATTCTGCTTTAATGCACATAAAGATTGTTAGGGCTAAAAAGTGCACAGTTGGATGGTATGGATGATAATGATTGGATGATGCTTCGTAAATGTGGACGATAACGAATGTGACCTTTTTATTTATTTCTTTTTTTCTTTCCCTTTTTTATTTTGGACATTCCAAGTGCACCCGATGCTATGCAAAGATGTCACGTGTGGACCGCCACACGGACGAAGGTTCGGTGCTTTTGGGGCACCTAATGAATTTCGTGAAATGGTCCCGTGTGCACCGACACATGGACGGAGTTCGACACTTTGAAGGTCTATGAGATGATATGAAGTGGTCACATGGGACCGGCCCATGGACAGAGTTCTGATGCTTTTGAGCATATGAAATGAAATGATGTTATGAGGGAGTCACGTGTGACGGGGACACGAACAGAAGCTCGGCGTTCGGGGAACACCTTTCATGATTTGGGATGTTATGATATGCCCCTACATGTGTACTAATCCGGCACTCGGGGAGCGCCTTGAATGATATAGTAATGTCATGAAGTAACCCGATGTGGATCACAGTGTTGTATGATGTTTATAACGAATGGGTACGATGTCATGAAATGCATCATGTGGATTGTCACACGGAAATATACCTAGGACCATTGTGGTTTCTATTGAATGAAATGATTTGGTGGAATGGCCGAATGCATTTCGGTGCATTGGCAAAACACGGGTATTTTGGGATACCCGATATATGATGGAATGATATGATCGTGGTGGGCGTCCTTGGAATGCCCCTAATTTAATTTAGGTGATATGTCGTGAGTGCTTATGACACACAAAATGCAAATGGCTGCACAAAAACGTGGTTAGGATGCATGACATACATAATGATGTTATGTATGCTATGTGAAAAATGCCAATCACACAAATATAATGTTATGGCTGAAAAAGAAAGGGTTAGTATGAATGGAAAACAAATGAATTAATGTTTTACACACGAAATAAAATGCAAATGGCTGCATAAAAATGTGGGTTAGTATAACACAAAAATGTTTGTGTATGGTATGTCACGTGTATGGAAAACGGTGATTATGGTATGTTATGCACGCGTAGGTAGCAATGACAATGTGTCACGAGACGCCGAGAAACACAAAGCAAGCAAAACAAATTCTTCCAACCTTATTCCTCCAACGTGGTCAGTTTCAAAAATTTCTAACCGAGTCCTAGGCGGGGTTCACTTCAATCACCAACCAGGGGTGATGAAGGCGCGATTTTATTATTATTATTCACACAATTATTTTGGTATCCTAAGGGAATCCAACTAGAGCTGCCTATATGGGTTCGGTCAAAGTCGGGATAATATCAAGGCTCTCATAGCAAGATATACTCCTCACTTCTCCCCACTCAAGGGTTCTAGCGAAGGGGTTCACACGAGGCTATGAGTGGTGTTTCATATTCGTGCCCCTATGACCAAGAGGAACTTAGGCGATACTTCAACAATCCACCGGGCTATAAAGGGATACCTAAACTAATGCAAAAATGGCTAACTAAAATGCAAATAAAATACCAAAAGAGAATCATCCGCCTTTAATTAGACACTTTTCAGGGCTTGTCAAATTCTTTTAAGTTTTTAAGAAGACTTTTTAAGAAATCCCCAGCAGAGTCGCCACTGTGAGCGGACGACGCGTGACGCATTTTCGAAGGGACGCGGGACTCCATTTCGGAATGGGGCGCCACGATCTCGGGCGGGCCCCTCCCTTGCGTGGGGTTTTTATGGATGGAAATCCGCGTTTTGGAAAATGAATGGAATTAATGCATAGAAGAACCGAGACCTAAGTCTCGATGAATATTGTAGAGTCGTCAACCGGCTTAGCTCAACCGGGAAATTTATAATGCAGCTGAACCGGACGAACGGCAGCTATACTATCCAGAGATTCGGGTCCGGACAAGTCCCTTATTTTGTGTCTAATTAAAATAAAATTGGTCAATGTTCAAAGAAGGTATTTCAAATTCTAAAAGTCAATTTTATTGAAATAAATAGACATACAGCGCGCATACAGGTATTACAAAAATAAAAGTAAAGTAATGAATATTTGAGTGGTTTACAACCCAATCGAATAGAAAATAAAAACTCTCGCCTCACTTTACAAGCGCCTATATACACGAGAATCTAAAAAATATTTACAACCGCCTAAATACACAATTAATTCTATTAAAATACAAATAAAATCAAAAATAAATAAAAATAAAAGATGCAAAACAAAGGTTAGCACAATTTATACGACACGCCATAACTAGGACTCAAATAGACAGAATTGGGAAATCAAGTATTGGGGGCATGCATTTAGGGGATAACCGGGTTGGCTCGGCTAGCCGGCCCGGTTAGACCTGGAAAACGTTTTGAAACGTCCCTGTATTTTTGGTTTTGTGGGAAAATCATTTTGAAAATAATTTTTCCGGTTTACATGCATTTTTATATATTAAGTGGGTCGGTTTTCGGGAGAACCGGGTCTCAGTCGTTGAATTGTTCTAAATGTAATTTTACTGAAAATTGAATCTATGGTCGTGGATGCACACAACAAAAATCATTTTTGGGATTTTCTAATTTTTTATGATTTTTATGGATTTTTTATGAAATTTTTGGGGCTTAAAGGTGAAATTCTGGTTCTGGAAACGACAGTCGTACGACTGTAAATTACAGTTGTGTGAATATAACTACAGTCGTACGACTGTAAATTACAGTCGTGCGACTGTAAATTACAGTCGTGCGACTCTAAACACTCCAGACTCAGGATTTCTCCAAAATCTTATTTAAAACAAACTGGAAAGAAAATCACCTGGAAATCAAGAACACTCGTACGACTGTAACTACAGTCATACGACTGTTCATCGAACTCAAGAACAGTCGCACTACTGTTCTTGATTTCCAGAACAGAAACGCAGAAAAAAGGATAGAAATGCAGAAAAAGCACACCAAACACCTAGAAAGCTTGAAAAAGAGAGGGGAAAAGAAGTGTTTACCTCTTTGGCGTGTGTCCACCGTAGGATTGACCCCTGGCGTCGCTCCAATCCACTGAAATCCGCACTTTTCTCCTTAAGTTAGGGTTAGGGATTTTAGGTCTAAAAATTTCCAAATGCTGAGGGATTCTTGAAGTTCAGTTCTTTCTTTATTTGTTTCTCTTGTTTCTCTTTTTTCCTCTTCTTCTTTTCCTTTCTTTTTTTTCTGTCTGTCCCTGTTTTTCGTTTTCTCTCCCTCTCTTTTCTTCTGTTCTTTCAGCTTTTGAGGTATGGGTTGGCTCACCTGCCCCGATCATACAGTCGTACGACTGTAATTTTTTTTATTACAGTCGTATCACTGTAATTTTTAAATTACAGTCGTACAACTGTAATTACAGTCGTACCACTGTAAATATTTTTCTTTTAAGTATAGAAAATTCCGACGCTTACATCTAGTCTGTTGGCTTAATGTTCTTGATGGTTTATATTAAGGCTTAATTATTGATAAGCCTTAATCGTCCATTCATTGATATAAAGCTCTTATGGCAAGAATGGCTTACAATCTACTTATTTCTTTTCTTTCTAATGTATTCCATTTTTGGCTGACTGGATTAGGTGTATTTTCTGTGATTTTGAATATCTCTAAGGACAAAAATTGCCACAACCATCAAAGAAAATTGTCGAAATTATAGAATCACTTGATGCTTCCACTCTAAGTGAGAAAGATAAATTTAGTGAAAAAGATATTTTATGTCATGGTCGAATTTTAAGTGCTTTGTCACATGATATATATCATATTTTCTTTCATACCAAAACCGCTATTGATTTGTTGAATGCATTAGAATACAAGTATGGCTATGATTAAAAAAGGTTGTGACTCTGAAGAAAAAAGGTTAAAAATATGTCCTGTTGAAAAACTTCTTGATTTTCATATGGTTGATGGAAAAGTATTTTTTTTATCAAATTCATGATTTTGAAAATAGCATTTCTGTCTAAAAGTAAAAGGGATTGAATTTCATAACATGGTACTTATTTCTTCTTCAATTAAAAAATTGCCACCTTCTCGAATTTGCTAGAGGTTTAAAACAAAAACTAGAGAATTGTTTTTAATGATTTGTTGATTTATTTGAGAATCGAAGAGAGACGCAGTGCTTCTCTCAAACAAATTAATGAATTTTAAGCAAAAGCTCATATTGTTGACAATGTCCATAAGCCAAAAATCAAGAGTTTTAAGAAAAATGGTAACTATAAAAATTCTAGTAGAGATGAAAATTTCAATAATAATAAACCAAAAAACAACAATTCTAAGTAAAAGAAAGGTCTAGAATGTTGGGTTTGTGGAAAGGCCAATCATATTGCCAAATATTGCTTTAAACGATGTGGTGAACATCCCATAGAATCAACCATTCAAAAACCTCAAGTAAATATGTTGACTTTAGAGCCTAGCTATCCTTCATCAACTTACAGGTACTTTGTTTATAGCCTAGAGTTACTTATAATTTCTAACTCAAATGATTGGTGGATAGATTCTGATGTTAATGTACATGCTTGTGTTGATAAGAGATTTTTCTCCTCTTATTAGGTTAGAAGTGTCAGACGTGTGAGTATGAGGAATGACAGTGAGGATCAATATATTTGGAGAGGGACAAATAAAGTTGGAATTGTCTTCTATGAATTTGCTCGTTTTTGCTAGTGTTTTACATTTTACTAGTTTAAGAAAAAATTTAATTAGTGCATCTTTATTAGATCAAAGTGATTTTAAACAGATTATTGCTTCAAATATAATTTTCATTACTAGATATGGTAATTTTATTGGAAAAGATATTGGTCAATGGTTTATATAAGTTGAATGTAATGCCATTTTCTCGTAATAAAATATCTTCTTTTGAATCTTCTATTGCTATTGGGGAAAATTATACTTAACATGGTAGATTTGGACATGTAAACCTTGATACTATGAAAAAAGAATGATGGGTTTAGAATTAATTACAAAACATGACATTAATAAAAAGGAAAGGTGTCAAATATGTGTTCAAGCTAAACAACCTAGAAAGCGTTTTAAACCTATGATAAGAGAAAAATCGTCATTATGATTAATTTATAGTGATGTTTATGGTAGTAATAATATTTTGACTCATAAAAGATACTTTATTACTTTCAGTGATGACTTTTCTAAATATTGCTACGTTTATTTGGTTAATTACAATAATAAATTATTTGATAAGTTTAAGGTGCATAAGGTAGAAGTAGAAAATCAACTTGATAAGAAAATAGTAAATTTGCATTTTGATAGATAATGTCAATTGAGATTAATAATTTTTGTGAATTACGTGGTATTGCTTATCAAGTTACACCTCCCTATTTACCTCAATCCAATGATGTAGCAGAAAGAAAATATAGAACCCTTATTGACATGGTTAATGCTATGTTACTTAGTTCTGGTTTGGTTAATAAATTTTGGATATGCTTTAAATAGTAATTGTTACGGTATTTGGGTCTTAAATTCTAATATGTCCAAAATTATTAATAATACTATTATGGAGTCAAAAGATGCATGTTTCTTTAAAAATATTTTTCCCATGAAAAAAAGATTTATAAACCTGGTAGTGTGTGCTCTTCAAGTTATGATTATGTTTTTGATAATTGTCATGAGAATAGAAAAAACAAAAGGATAAGAAAAAATAAAGATTTTGGCTTAGATGTTTATATATATTTACTTAAAGATTAGCCTAAAACATGTCATGAAGCTATATTTTCTACTGATGGTCTTTTTCAAAAAGAAGCAGTAAGTGATAAAATGAACTCTATTATTTTAAATAAAACATGGCTTTTATGTGATCTTCCTCCAGGTTGTAAATGGATCTTTAGGAAAAAGATGAGAATTGACGGATCCATAGAAAAATTTAAAGTTTAGTTGGTAGCTAAAGGCTATAAACAAGGAGTAGACTTCTTCAATACTTGTGCACCTATTTCAAAAATTACAGCCATTAGACTTTTATTTGCTTTAGCTTCCATTTATAAATTAGAAATTTATCAAATGGATGTTAAAACTGCTTTTGTAAATGGTGACTTTGAAGAAGAAATTTACTTGGACCAGCTATGATCACATGAGAACTCAAAGGCCCAGATGTTCACGAAAGAGAAGGCATGATACGCCCCTCCCTGCTTGTTTAGTGGACGAGACTCGACTAAGTTATTTCATGAATTATTTGATTAGTGTGGAGTTACCATCCGTGATCAATTCCCGGAAAGGTATAGTGATCCCTTACATCAGTTCAAGAGTTCTGGATTCGTGGATAGTTATTTATTCTTGGTCTAATTATTTTAAGACTTTATGTAAGATTAGTTTATATTAGCTCTATGCCATTTTACACCCTAAAATATTGACTATTCGTAATTCATATATATTGAACGACTATTAATTACAGGTCAGATATGAAAACAAATAAATAAAGTCCTACTTAAGATTATTACAACCTTTATAGGGGAAGGGGTTATATTTGTAAAAATAATTGGGGATACACTTGACTGATAAATTGTTAAAAAAAAAGTAAATGAACAATAAGATAGATTAACATTTATCCAATAAAACAATACAGAGTTAGGGTTGTGCAAGTCCAACTCATCTTTTGCATAGTCAAGTTAAGGGGACAT
This sequence comes from Euphorbia tirucalli, assembly GCA_039660915.1. Classification (NCBI taxonomy): domain Eukaryota; kingdom Viridiplantae; phylum Streptophyta; class Magnoliopsida; order Malpighiales; family Euphorbiaceae; genus Euphorbia; species Euphorbia tirucalli. The sequence goes on along the minus strand of CM077639.1, from coordinate 51,719,395 downwards.
TGACCGATTATGCATATAGACGCACATTATTGCACATATGACTCAAAACAAGATAGACTTGGGGAAATAAGAGATTAGCGATGTGGTTGAGGAGATATTGATATTTAAGGAATCAAATAATATATTAGAGAACTGCTTTAATACGTTTCCTGGGATTTCATATTTGAGCACGGCGAATCCAGGATAACATGCCATGCCTAATCTCTCAAATCAACTCATGGACCTAAATATCAACATATACATATGTAATATATATCACAACAATATTGATTTCAAGGTTAAAATTAATTTTGGGTCCACACTTGTGGTGAAAATATGTTTTACTTTAGAAAAATCATAAATCCCAACTCCACATATATCTAAATCTCGTTTTAGTTTGATAAAAACCATTAATCTGCTGTCATTTCATGTTAATACAAATGTACTAACATAAAAATTTACAAAAAGAATCATAAAAAACATGTTTCAGGACAATTTAATGGATCTGTTCTGTTCATTGAGGAACAGGTCGTATGACTTTGTTCTTTGAAATAAAAATCGATTTTATATTTTTTTATGCAATTTCAACCCAAAAAACAAAGCAATCAACCCTAAGACTCGAACCAGAAAATAGTGAAGACTAAAAAATAAAATAAAATGATGGATTTAAGGTGTCTCATGGATTACCTTTGTAGTGTGCTTTATCCGAGCGATCTTGATGTCTCTAGAGCGATCCTTGTGTTCTCGAATGCATTCGAATGATGCCAAACAGTCCCAAACATCCATGTTTAGGTTAGGTTTGTGTTTTTGGAATTTTGGAATTTAGGGGTGTTGCCTATAAAATTAGACTCTGGTAAGTGTACTAGGTCAATTGTAGTATGTACGTAAGACCAAATATCGTTTCCACAGAGATCTATACGAACAACCTTAATTTTTCTAGAAAACAGGAATATTTGATTTCTTTTGCAAATAAAAGGAAGATTTTAAGCAAAATAACTAAGTAGACTAATACAGTGTCAATATTAACAGATTCAAGATGGCAAAGAATAAAAAAAAATAACAACAATAATGAGAAGGCAGTAAACCCAAACCAAGCATAGCAAGCAGTTTCAATACATTTCTCTCCTTAAACATTACGAGCAGGGTTATAGAACATAGATCTAGGGTATCCCGCTTTCAAATCACCACACTAGGAACCTCCGGACATATGGATCCTATGACAAGCAGCCTAATCGAATCTCTTCAGCAAAAGACTACTTAATCATGCATTAATCTCTTCAGAAAAAGACTACTTAATCATGTGTTAAGATCTTGCAAGCATTTTATCAAAGATAAAAACCCCTAGCATACAGTCTACTCAAATTTCTTCAGCAATAAACATGAATGTGTTTCAAGGCATTTCCATGGTTAAGAATCTCCTCTCGGTCTCATCCTAACCATTAGCATATGAGGCGATCAGTCTCAAAGGAAGATGAAGCACACCAAGAAACAATCATCATATACATAATACCTATAATAAAGAAGGAGAAGGAGTACTGTGAACACGAAATTTAAAAAAAAAAAAAATCGTTGTTGACCGTTGACCCACGACTGCAAATATAGTCGTGGGATTTTGCTTACAGTCGTACAACCTGACTGCCAAAGTCACCTGCAGTTCACCTGAGAGAACCATGTTTGCATATCATCGTGATTTCGTGTTCTTTGTTGTATACCTAAATCTATTTCGAAAAGCGGACTTCAGCTACATGAGGGGGAGCCTGTGAACACGAAATTTTTACATTCAAAAAAAAAATCGTTGTTGACCGTTGACCCACGACTGTAAATACAGTCGTGGGATTTTGCTTACAGTCGTACGACTGTAACGTAAGTACAGTCGTACGACTATAATTTCAGGGGCAGGTTGCAGAACCCATATCCCCTTGACTTAAAAAAGTGGGGAAATCTTGAGCATTTAATGCTCAAGATTCCGGGTAAGTAGGCATATAAAAGCTTAAAAAAATAAGAGTAGAGGACTTTTTTTTTTGGCAAAAGAAATCTGGAACTTAGAGATTTTAGAGAGAGCAAAAGGGAGAAAAAGAAAGAAGAGAGACAAGAAAAACTTACTTTCTTCTCACATTTTCTCCTTAATTTCTTGTTGTTAATCACTAAAATGAATTAGAAATCCTAGGTTAACATCCACGCTAAGAATCTAAATCATTTTGGGATAAAAACAAACTCAAATCCGTGACTTTTTTGGGATTATTTTGACACTTTTGCAACCTTAACTTTCCAAGGAAAAGAAGCGAATTCACGTGGATTGGTGCGTAGCCAAGGGTCATTCCAGCTGTTGATCGTCGCCAAGGAGGTAAACAACCTTTAACTCAACTCATTTTCCAGCTTTCTGGATGATTTGCTTGTTTTTGGTGCTTTTTTATTCAAGTTTTTAAGCTTCTGTTTCTGGAAAAATAAGAACAGTCGTACGACTGTTCATTACACAAGAACAGGGGCACGACTGTAATTACAGTCGTGCCAAACCCTGTACAGTCATACCACTGTATTTATTTTCTCAGGTTTAAGTTCTCTTTTTAGGGTTTTTTAGCGATTTCTGCCTCTGGCAAAGTTTACAGTCGCACGACTATAGTATACAGTCATACGACTGTAACTACAGTCGCACGACTGTAGTCCTCGGCCAGGAGCTGAAATCCCTAAAAAATCCCTAAAATCCAAAAAAAAAATTCATAAAACCCAAAAAATTTCATAAAAATTGGAAAATTTCAGAAAATCAGAAAAATCTTGAAAAATAAAAAATCATCAAAAATGAATTTTGGAGTGTGCATTCACGACCATAGATTTATTTTTCGGTGAAATTGCATTTAGAACAAAACCACGACGGAGACCCGGTTCTCTCGAAAACCGACCCACTTTGCATGTTAAGTTAAAATAAACCGGAAAAATATTTTCAAAAACGATTTTGTCACAAAACCAAAAATACAGGGACGTTTCAAAATGGTTTTCCAGGTCTAACCGGGCCGGCCGACCAGGCCAACCCGGTTACCCCCAATTGCATGACCCCAAATGCCTAATTTCCCAATTCTGTCTATCTGAGTCCTACTTATGGCGTGCCGTATAAACTGTGCTAACCTCTGTTTTGCAGCTTTTATTTTATTTGTATATTAATAGAATTAATCGTGTATTTAGGCGGTTGTAAATATTTTTAAATTTTCGTGTATTCTAGGCGCTTGTATCAGTGAGGCGAGAGTTTTGTTTTTCTTTCAATTGGGTTGTAAGCTCTTAAATATTTATTCTTTTTACTTTTCATGTTGTATTATTATTCCGTATGCGCGCTACGTGTATTATTTAATAAAAATCAATCTTTAGCAATTTAAAGTGTTATAAATAGAACATTAGCAATAATATTTAAATTAGACACGAAATAAGGGACTTGTCCGGACCTAGATCTCTGAAAAGTGTGGCAGTTCCCGCTTTGGTTCAGCTACACTGTAATTTCCCGGTTGAGCTGAGCTGGGTGGCGACTCCTATACTTTTTATTGAGATTTAGGTCTCGATTCTTTTACGAAACAATTAATTTTCCAAAAAAACGAATTTCCAATCCAAAAACCCCACGCGAGGGAGGGCCCCGCCCGAAATCAAGGCGCCCCTTCCGAAAGGGAGTCCCGTGTCCCGTCGAAAACGTGTCGTCCGCTCACATTAAGGTATAATTAATGTATAAGTAAGGTATAATCAATATAATAATGTATCTTAGGGTATAAATAAGGAATAACTAAGGTATAATCACTAGAATATTGTATCTTAAGGTATAATTAAGGTATAATCAATGTAATAGTGTATCTTAATGTATAAATAGTGTATAATAATGTATAAGCAGTGTATAAAGAGAGTATAACAATGTATACTAAGTGTATAAACAGTGTATAACAATGTATAACAGTGTATAACAATGTATAAACAATGTATAATAATATATAACAATGTATAACAATGTATAAGAAGTGTATAAATAGTGTGTAACAACGTATAAAGAGTGTATAAACAGTGTATAAAGAGTGTATAAACAATATATAAAGTGTATAAACGATGTATAAACAATGTATAATAATATATAAGAAGTGTATAATAATGTATAACAATGTATAAGAAATGTATAACAATATATAATAATGTATAAACAATGTATAAACAGTGTATAACAGTGTATAAGAAGTGTAAAAACAGTGTATAAACAATGTATAAACAGTGTATAAACAATGCATAACAATATATGAATATATAAGAAGTGTATAACAATGTATAATAATATATAAGAAGTGTTTGTATAAGAAGTGTCTATATAGTGTAAAACAATGTATAAACAGTGTATAAACAATGTATAAATAGTGTATAACAGTATATAAAAAGTGCATAAACAGTGTATGAACAATGTATAAACAGTGTATAAATGATGTATAAACAATGTATAATAATATATAAGAAGTGTATAACAATGTATAACAATGTATAAGAAGTGTATAAACAGTGTACACCAATATATAATAGTATATAAGAAGTGTAAAAACAGTGTATAAACAATGCATAACAATATATAAATGTATGACAGTGTATAAGAAGTGTTTAACAATGAATAAACAGTGTATAGTAATGTATAAGCAGTGTATAAAGAGTGTTTAACAATGTATAATAGTGTATAAGAAGTGTATAAATAGTGTATAACAGTATATAAGAAGTGTATAAACAGTGTGTAAACAATTCAGAACAATATATAAATATATAACAATGTATAAGAAGTGTATAACAATGGATAATAATGTATAAGCAGTGTATAAAGAGTGTATAACAATGTATAATAAGTGTATAAACATATAACATTGTATAAGAAGTGTATAATAATATATAACAGTGTATAAATAGTGTATAAATAATGTAAAAGTAGTGTATAAGAAGTGTATAACAGTGTATAAGAAGTGTATAAACAATTTATAAACAGTGTATAAACAATGTATAAATAGTGTATAACAATATATAAGAAGTATATGATAATGTATAACAATGTATAAGAAGTGTATAAACAATGTATAAACAGTGTATAAACAATTTATAAACAATGTATAATAATATATAAGAAGTGTATAACAATGTATAAGAAGTGTATAAACAGTGTATAACAATTTATAACAGTGTATAAGAAGTGTATAAACAATATATAATCAGTGTATTACAGTGTATAAGAAGTGTATAAACAATGTATAAACAGTGTATAACAATATATAAGAAGTGTATAACAATGTATAATAGTGTATAATAAGTGTATAAACAATGTATATACAGTGTATAACAGTGTATAAGAAGTGTATAAACAGTGTATAAACAATGTATAAACAGTGTATAACAATATATAAGAAGTGTATAAACAATGTATAACAGTGTACAAGAAGATGTCATCTTGGACCAGACAATTCTACAGCATGTAGGTTCTCAATGGAGCCAAGGATCCATTCGAAACTTCGAGATGGAGCCAAATCTATCTCTTGCCGTACCACCTCTACCTTTTGCCACTCCTCCTATCTTTTTGCCAGTCCATCACCTTCAAGCATTCTCACAACCTTCGATATCTTAGGCGGTTCCATTGGAGATCTTTGTGTGCATAGCAATGCTACTTGAATCAGTTGCTCTACTTCAGTATCAACATAATTGTTCTACTTTAAAGCATGACATTTTTTTTCCTGCTAAGCAGTGCTGATATATTAATTAAAAAGGAAAGGTATACAACTCAGTGTGAAAAGCAACCAACTAAGAGAGCATAGTAATTCCCTAATTAGTTGCAAAAGAAATAATGAAACTTCGGCAACATGATTAAATCAATAAGATGAGCTGAATTAAAAAAAAAAGGAAAAAGAAAACCAACACAATTCACCATAGGCAGAAATAGAACAACAGTAGAGCATCAAGAATTCTCGTTGCAACCCCTTTGGTAACAGAAATGGACTTGATATTCAGATCGAGGAATTCACAGCAAGAAAGGATTTACAAAGAGATTTAAAAATTAACGAAATCATTTGTTTACCTGTGAGAGAAAGATGAATTCCTTTTTAAAACCATCTGTGATAGCTGAAGCATAGTAGACTAATAATGAAAGCACAAAAGACCTTAGACAATAAAAAGAAATTAATCAAACCATATTTCTTATGAAATCCAAGAAAATTTAAAAACAATAAAAAGGAAATCATAAAAACACAAATGGATCCAAGATGAGGTAAGAAATTGATTATTAGTCATCAGCGTGGTTGCCATTGTCAAAATACAATATATTAACAAATTAACAGTGACCCAATTACAGTTTAAAGGTTAATCATGTTATTAACATGGTTGAAAAGTCCAACAAACAAATTCCAGAGAATTCAAAACTTATGAATGTCGATTTCGATCAATTTCAAAATTCCATTTCCGATTCATTAAATCAGCTAGAAATTTTGAACTGATTTCCTTCACCTAAAATGGATCGAGAATTAGAATGGTCAAATATTTGCAGAATTGTTATCGGAGCATCCGTTGGTATTACAGTATGGCTTAATGTGTTTACTGAAGTAAACATCAAGGAATCAATGTGCAAAATAAAAATTAAGAGCTCAGCAATTAAAATTACTAAAACGAAAATGCCCAAATCAAATGTAGGAACAGAGCATCAAATTATACATCTAAAAGTAAAAGAGTACAAATCAAAATCAATGAAGCGATTAAATCTTTGGAGCGATTTAATCGTCTAACATAGGAGCGATTTCCAAATTTTGTGGATATTTCTTTATTCATTTCTATCATTTGTTTTTTTTTTTTTGTGATTATTTTATATCTTTCAATTGTACATCTTCTCTATATATCATTGATTATACTAATTGTTAAAGATAAAGTAAATGTGTCTCTCAAGTCAATTTAATTATCTCACCGTATTATCTACATTTTATTTTTATAAAAAAATGTAATTTATTGAATTTCACAACAATAAATGGACCGATCTGAGTGTATATTCTGCACTTGGAAAGGTATAAATTCTTAAAAAATTGGTCAAGTGTTAAATGAGAGAGTATATTTAATTACTGGAAAATGGTATATTGAATAATGATATAATATAATATTAGGGGAGAAAAAGACAAGAAAGAGTGGTTAGATGATGATGATGATGAGTGAAACAGCAAACAAGAAAAGTGAGGGGAAGAGAAGGGAAATGGATGACCTTTCCATGAGCCAAAGAACAACAAATTATACATCTAAAAGTACAAGCGTACAAATCAAAATCAATGAAGCAATTAATTAGAATTAGGCACAAAATCAAAATTACCTAATGCCAAGAATTAGAGCAGCTTCTCTTCTGGTCATGTTAAGCTAGAAACCACCATCATAGAATTTGCGTAATTTAGGTTTAGGGGGGTCGAGACTTGATTGATTGCCAAGCTTGGATTCCATATCTACCAATAAGAGCAGCAGTAGCAAGCCTGGATATGCCTTTCTTCTTAATCTCTGGCAGAGATCCGATGGGTTGGATGAGGAAGATGAGGAAATTTTCGTGGATCGTTGGTCGCAGAGCAGAGCTCTATGGCAGAGGGAAAGGCCGCCGGAAGAATCTCCTCGGAGTTGAGGCCCTCGCTGGTGAAGGCGAAACACCTGCAAGAAGTGGACTAGCTGAAACACCATGGGCATAGGGAAAAAAATTGACAGAAAAATAGAGAAAGAGAGGGGAAGAGAGAGAGAGAGAGAGAGAGAGAGAGAGAGAGAGAGAGAGAGAGAGAGATCTAAAGATGAAAAACATATAAACGTAAAAAAGAAAAACATAAATATTAAAGCAATGAAATAAAAGAATTTAATAAAAAAATGTAATTGGGTAAATAGTTAGAGGTATTGTTTGAAAGTAAACTTAATTTTGGGTATAAAACTGACAATTTCCTTAAAATTTTTTCGGGCTCAGAATAGGTTGGGCTCGGGTTGGACTCAGGCTGGGCTCGGGCTTATACAATAATACAATATGTGACAAGTATGTACTTTCCTAGTTATAAAAACACAATTTATATGTTTTTACTATTATAATTATATTTATTTATTTATTAATATCTCATGTTTCCTGATAAGTAAGCTGTAGAACAAGTTATGTATGTGAGGTAAATCCTAAATTTCTTTATAAGATATCAGTAATTTTGCTCACACGGTCTTAGGTTACTTTCAAAGATTTATTTCATGAGTTGTGTAAATCATGTATGTAGCGCAATCTTCCATTTAAAGTGTTGTTATATGCTAAAATTCAAGTACTTAAAGGACTAATTTAACACTTAAACTTAGCTTACATGATGCATTTACCAAAAATGATGTTTAAATATTAATTTAATTGTATCTTGAAACTTTTTGTTTATCAAATTAGTTTCAAAAAAATTTGTCGCTTTTTGACACTGGTATAATATTGGCACACATTTTCGACTAATTTGATAAAAAAAATGTCAAATTGATTGACCCAAAGTTCACTTTAAAGCAAATTAATCCTATGTAAAAGTGAAATTGAAGAATGAAATTTACCCATTTTCCCAAGTGAGGTCTAAAGTGAATTTGGTGTTGACTTAATTTATATATATAATATTATTTTTTTATTTTTTTATTAATACACGGGCCCGGCTCGGGCCGGCCCACCATATTAATAAAATACCCAAACCTAGTCCTATTTTCTACGGGCTTTTACGAGCTCGGGTTTGGATGGGCCTATATTATATTTTGGCTACCCAAACCCAACTCTTTGAGCCTGGGCTTGGGCGGCCTGAGTGGGCCCCCGGACCCATGACCAGGTCTAGTCAAAAGAGAAAGGGGCCCTTCACTAATATACATTAGGGCCAAACAAATTTAAGGGAGGAGAAGAAACCCACTCTAGATGGATTTTGGGCCTTCATTAACTAGCAGAAAAGAAAAAGAGAAGAGACATACCTAGCTCATGATTTGGACAGCTAAGTAGCAGTTTATTGACAGCCAATAAAGAGGGTTCCACCCTTGGTTATTTTCAATCTCTGCAGGTGAACAGTAATACAGGAACCACAATTAATTCATAATGCTTAGGACTCTATATAAAAGCAGTGGAAGCAGCTCAAAAGACGAAGGCGGTGAAAAGTCTGTAAGAAGGATTTAATATCAATATTTGCTCTCATCTAAACCTTGGTTGCATGCCTTCTTTTTTAGCCAAGTTTTCTCTCTATAATTCTCATCTTCTAATTACGAAGGTGACCTGGACTTGAAGAAAGCTAGCTGACAAAAGAAACTTTCAAAAAAGAGAAGCATATATAATAAAGAAATAGTAAAGGTTTTTATCAAATGAAAGCCTAGAATATTTAAGAATGCAGTTGCAGAAGGCAAATATCAACAACATTGTTCCATGATTTGAATATCAATTTCTTTGATGGGGGATTGGTCACTGGTGGTGTTGTGGCTATTGGCTAAGGCTAGCTCAGTGTCCACAATAAGGTAGCCCAATTGTATTAAGTTTTGCTAAAGCTGAGGGAGGAAGTAATGTAAGTGCAACACTTTATGATTTAGGAAACTTTGTGTTGAGAGAGATGAGTTCTGATGGAAATAAAAGCAGGGTTTTATGGCAAAGCTTTGATTATCCTGCAGACACTCTTCTGTCTGGAATGAAACCTGGGATCAACTTGAGGGTTGGGAAGACATAGTCTCTAAATTCATGGATAAGCAATGAAAACCCTACACCTGGGTCTTTTAAACTTGGTTTACACCCCAATCTCTTTTCAAAAATAATTTAAAATAAAAAAATAATGCATTAAAATGGAAATAAAAATTAAAATCTATTTTTCGCCCGTTGACCCGGTTTCTTCTCATAAAATCCTATGTTAGGACATTTGTCTCAGTCCCATGGTTCCAATACAATTGGAATCGCATAATTTCGACTTAAAATGGAAGAGTTATGCCAAAAATCATGCCAATTGATGGATCCTTATTCCCCTATAAAAGAAGGTTTTTCCATAATGAAAAGAAAAAACAGAAATTCACTAGAAGACACCCTAAAAAGCTCTAAAATTTGCTTCAAAACACCGAAACTGCTAAAACAAAAAATCCCTAAATGAATTCTTCTAAAAACCCCTTGATAAGTGATAAATATACTAAAAATTTCAAGTGTTAATCGTAATAAAATTGAGCTTTATTGAATCAATTTTAGCTAATTAGAGCTAATTTCAGGTTGTAAATTAAATTGAAGCAAAATTGTGAAAAAGAGCTCAGCAAGCAGGTTCGTAAGTAGGCTGGAAGAAACTAGGAAAGAGCTGTTGAAAAGAGAGAAAAAGATGGTAGAATTTGGACCATGCCATAGGCCCTTAGAGGAGTGGAGGAGAAGATTTGACTTGTCTCAAAAAGTAGAGATTTGACTTTTGGGAAAGATTTTACTTGTAAATCTAGATTAACTTGAGTGGTTTTACTTTATATTATTTTAATTTGTGGCTATTTTTTAGCCACCATGCTAAGTACTTTATTATTATTTTAATATTCTTTAGGGTATTTTAGTCTTTTGGGGAGTGCTATATATACTCTCTTAGTTCTTGTAGTAGAGAGCTTTTGGAGCTTTTGACTCTTCGCTCATTTTTCTCTCTTATGGTTTAATTCTTTAGTTTAATATAACTAGTAGTAATTTCTCTTTATTTACTCTATTATTTGTTGATGCTGCTCATGTGTTGTGAGTAGCTCATTTCAAGCAGGCTTGAGCCAACTCAACTGGGAGTAGTAAGTACTTGTGAGCGGACGACGCGTTTTCGACGGGACGCGGGACTCCCTTTCGGAAGAGGCGCCTAGATTTCGGGCGGGGCCCTCCCTCACGTGGGGTTTTTGGATTGGAAATTCGTTTTTTGGAAAATTAATTGTTTCGTAAAAGAATCAAGACCTAAATCTCGATAAAAAGTATAGGAGTCGCCACCCGGCTCAGCTCAACCGGGAAATTATAGTGTAGCTGAACCAAAGCGGGAACTGCCACACTTTTCAGAGATCTAGGTCCGGACAAGTCCCTTATTTCGTGTCTAATTTAAATATTATTGCCAATCTTCTATTTATAATACTTTAAATTGCTAAAGATTGATTTTTATTAAATAATACACGTAGCGCTCATACGAAATAATAATACAACATGAAAAATAAAAAGAATAAATATTTAAGAGCTTACAACCCAATTGAAAGAAAAATAAAACCCTCACCTCACTGATACAAGCACCTAGAATACACGAAAATCTAAAAATATTTACAACCGCCTAAATACACGATTAATTCTATTAAAATATAAATAAAAAGAAAATTAAAATAAAATAAAAGCTGCAAAACAGAGGTTAGCACAGTTTATACGGCACGCCATAAGTAGGACTCAAATAGACAGAATTGGGAAATTAGGCATTTGGGGTCATGCAATTGGGGGTAACCGGGTTGGCCCAGTCGGCCGGTCCGGTTAGACCTGGAAAACCATTTTGAAACGTCCCTGTATTTTTGGTTTTGTGACAAAATCGTTTTTGAAAACATTTTTCCGGTTTATTTTAACTTAGCATGCAAAGTGGATCGGTTTTCGGGAGAGCCGAGTCTCCGTCGTGGTTTTGTTCTAAATGCAATTTTACCGAAAAATAAATCTATGGTCGTGAATGCACACTCCAAAATTCATTTTTGATGATTTTTTATTTTTCAAGATTTTTCTGATTTTCTGAAATTTTCCAATTTTTATGAAATTTTTTGGGTTTTATGATTTTTTTTTTTTTGGATTTTAGGGATTTTTTAGGGATTTCTGCTCCTGGCCGAGGACTACAGTCGTGCAACTGTAGTTACAGTCGTACGACTGTATACTATAGTCGTGCGACTGTAAACTTTACCAGAGGCAGAAATCGCTAAAAAACCCTAAAAAGAGAACTTAAACCTGAGAAAATAAATACAGTGGTACGACTGTACAGGGTTTGGCATGACTGTAATTACAGTCGTGCCCCTGTTCTTGTGTAAAGAACAGTCGTACGACTATTCTTATTTTTTCAGAAACAGAAGCTTAAAAACTGGAATAAAAACGCACCAAAAACAAGCAAATCACCCAGAAAGCTGGAAAATGAGTTGAGTTAAAGGTTGTTTACCTCCTTGGCGACGATCCACAGCTGGAATGACCCCTGGCTACGCACCAATCCACGTGAATTCGCTTCTTTTCCTTGGAAAGTTAAGGTTGCAAAAGTGTCCAAATAATCCTAGAAAAGTCACGGATTTGAGTTTGTTTTTGTCCCAAAATGATTTAGATTTTTAGTGTGGATGTTAACCTAGGATTTCTAATTCATTTTAGTGATTAGCAACAAGAAATTAAGGAGAAAATGTGAGAAGAAAGTAAGTTTTTCTTGTCTCTCTTCTTTCTTTTTCTCCCTTTTTCTCTCCCTAAAGTCTCTCAGTTCCAGATTTCTTTTGCCAAAAAAAAAAAGTCCTCTACTCTTATTTGTTTAAGCTTTTATATGCCTACTTACCCGGAAATCTTGAGCATTAAATGCTCAAGATTTCCCCACTTTTTTAAGTCAAGGGGATATGGGTTCTGCAACCTGCCCCCGAAATTACAGTCGTACGACTGTACTTACGTTACAGTCGTACGACTGTAAGCAAAATCCCACGACTGTATTTACAGTCGTGGGTCAACGGTCAACAATGATTTTTTTTTTGTGTAACAATTTCGTGTTCACACTTAAGATACACTATTACAATGATTATACCCTTGTTATACCCTAATTATACCTCAAGATACACTATTACAGTGATTATACTTTAGTTATGCCGTAATTATACCTTAAGATACACTATTACAGTGATTATACCTTAGTTATACCTTAAGATACACTATTACAGTGATTATACCTTAATTATACCTTAGTCATACCTTAAGATACACTATTACAGTGACTATACCTTAGTTATACCTTAATTATACCTTAAGATACGTTATTACACTAATTATACCTTAGTTATACCTTAATTATACCTTACTTATACCTTAAGATACAGTATTTCATTGATTATACCTTAGTTATACCTTAATTATACCTTAAGATACATTATTCTAGTGATTATACCTTAGTTAATCCTTATTTATACCCTATTTATACCCTAAGTTACATTATTATACTGATTATACCTTTGTTATACCTTAATTATACCTTAAGATACACTATTACAGTTATTATACCTTAGTTATACCTTAATTATACCTTAAGATACACTATTACAGTGATTATACCTTAGTTATACCTTAATTATACCTTAAGATACATTATTACTGTGATTATACCTTAGTTATACCTTAATTATACCTTAAGATACATTATTACAGTGATTATACCTTAGTTATACCTTAATTATACCTTAGTTATACCTTAAGATACACTATTACATTGATTATACATTAGTTATACCTTAGTTATACATTAAGATACACTATTACAATGTTTATACCTTAGTTATACCTTAATTATACCTTAGTTATACATTAAGATACACTATTACAATGATTATACATTAGTTATACCTTAATTATACCTTAGTTATACCTTAATATACAAAGGCATAATTAGTTATACTTTAGTGAAAGAAATATGTCGAAAAAAGTATATACATATGGACTTTGTTTCGAAGATAAAATAAAAAATAAAAAAAACTTTCTAAAGTCGCATGACAAAAAAATAAACGGATTGAGAGATAAATGCGAAATTAGATTAAAAATTATAAAAAGAGGAGAGAGAAATGTGGACAAAGTAGAGAAGGTATTTTGTAGATTTTGATTTGTGTTTTGTTGTTTATTTTGTGAATGAATCACGTAAAACTGATAATTTTTGTTTTAGATATTTTTGAAAATTTGAAAAGTTTTTAATGTATTTATGCAAACTTTTCCTTTTGAGGTAAAAATGTTATATGTTGCCAAAAAGTATGTATTTATGTAAAATGCCCAAAATTTTATATGGGCTGGGCTGGATTGGCCTTGGACCGAACATTTTTAGGTAAAAGCCCGTAAGCCCCGGCCCGGCCCGAACCCAGCCCAGCCCGGCCCATGAATAGGTATACTTTTGACCATAATTGTATTTCAGCTGTCACTTTTAAAATTACTTCATATAATTCAATTGGAAATTCTATCAATCATATTCTTGTACCTTTTTGCATAAATTCTTTATCCAACGTGATTTAAGTACATGAAAACATAATTCATTGCTACAAAACTTTGAGAAAGAAGAAGAAAAAAATGGATTAATTAATATATTAGCCCCCCCCTTTTTTACAATTCCTCTATATTATCTTGATAATAAATTTGCTAAAATTCCCCTAAATTAATCGATAACAAATAATCTATTATATTATTTGACTAAGAAACCTAATGTCACGACCCATCCCTCGAACCGTGACCGGCGTTAGGGAACGGGTAAGCTTAATACCACCGGCACTCGTAGCAAGCCTTAAAATCATATTAAAAATTTGTAACACACTTAACTTGAAACATAGTCCTTAATCTGGTACCGCACTCTAGAATTTAATACATGAAATACGATCAATAAAAACCTACATAATGAAGATAATGGTGCTACCCGGAGAAAGGTCTTGGGCACAACACCTCACTTCTAGTCTCCTGAAAGGTTTAGGAAGTTAGTCCTCCCTCAGAGAATTGATTATATGAAATACATGAGTAATTTAGCACTTATCCAGTCACAAAATACTATACATATCTATATACACTATATATGTATTCACACACCTGAATTCTTAGAATAAATAATAAATCAACATATTAATATATCAATAAGTGGTTTACATATGTTATGGACCCTAAACCTCAATACCCAACATGTCATCATCTATATAGCCATCAAGCACTTTTAAATCCAATGACTGGGGGGCTGAGAATAACTTAACGAAACCCACACCCAGTCAGCTGGAGGACCGAGAATAACTCAACCTAACCCATACCCAGCCTCACTTAATTCCAATTCCATAATTAAATCCAATGACTGGGGGACCGAGAATAACTCAACCGAACTCGCACCCAGTCGGCTGGAGGACAGAAAATAACTCAACCGAACCCATACCCAGCCTTAATTCCAATTCCATAGTAATCGAGCTTATCCATAATCCACATCATCAATCTCATACTTATATTCCTTAAGCCCAATAGTACCTATATGCACAAGGTCCTGATGCCGCTCACCAGGAAGCATGTCCATAACACGTATTTAAACCACAATTGGAAATGTAAGTAAATAATTTATAAATATCAACCGTATATGGAAATGCAAATGCTGAGTTAAAAATGCAATACATATAGTTAACTCACATATTTCTATCTATTTTAATTTACTTACTTGGCTTGGACTTGATAATTATTTATTATCATGCTTCCTACGTATCCCATATTCCAATTTGGGAATTAAAGCCACGTAGTTCTTATAATTTTAAAATAACTTAATTATCGCTCTTATATAACTTATTCCATATAATACATCACCCAAAACATCATATATTCCCCCAAATGCATTTCTTGTAATTTTCATATTTTCTTTATATATATATATATATATAAATCTCACTTCCTAAAGATTTGATCTACATGAACTCCTATTTATCATTAACAAAAATAAAAAAAAATTAAGATGAAAGGAAACAAGTAAATTAATTGAAACTCTCATAATTTCCCAATAAAGTTCCTGCGCAAACCAAATTCAGAAATCCTTTAGTCTAAAATTATCCAATTTTTGGTGAACACAGAAACAAACCAATAAAAACTTGGGGTCTACAACTCACATTTCTCGGGTTTGCTAAAGGCAACATAGCATACATGGCAATCAAAGGGCAAAACACAAATAAAAGCATCCATGTCATTTGCTTAATACATTACCATTGTAGATACCCGTTTTGTCCTACCGAATCTCGTTTCCCACTATATAATTTTTTTTTATATCCATAAAACTAATAAACACATTTAATTTATAATATTTAGTTATTATTATTATCGCTATTATTTCATTAATCCTTTTGTTATAATTATTATTATCACCATTATATTACTACTACTATTATCATAATTATTATCATTACTATTATAATGTCATTATTGTGAAAAAATTAATTCCAAACATAAAAAATAGAATTTATAAGAAAAATGGAAACAGTCCCAATAGTCCCCAAAATTACACATAGGGCAAAACCCAAAATTACTAAAATTACAATTTTAACCTTAAAAGATCTCTAATTTTACAAGTTTGGGGACTGCCCCTCCTTTGCCTATAAAAGGGCAATCCCACAAAACAGAAAAGGGACACGAAAAAAGGCAACGAAGAAAAAGGCAGATAGAAATCATGCTCTTTCCTTTTCCTTCTTTCTAATAAGAAGAACTAGGTTCTGGTTCCTCTAAAAGAAAAAAGGGAGTAGGATATAACACAAAAACAAAAGCTCTCCTCTCATTTTTATCCACCCTTTCTTTTATTTCCAGATAATCGATCGATCTTCAGAGATTCCTTTAGATGAGGTTCTATTTTTCAGCTCTTTTCCCTCTCTGATAGAAGTCTTTAATGACTTCTTTAAAGAAGAGATGAAGGAGGGTTGAAAGATAATTACCCTTCCATTTTCATTCTCCTACTCACCCTGCACAAAGAAATACCCAGCAAAAAGATAAATTAAAGAAGCTCGAAAATGGTCCATTGACAAAGCCAGAAGCAATACAGGCAGTAGCATGTATATATCTCGCCTATTTTTCTTTGTAAAGCAATATACAAAATGTCTTGTATGATACAGATTCATCAACAGTGTCGAGAGATGATATGTCTATACCAAATATCGGTGCCTATTAGTCCAAATATCTATTTGTTTCATTTTCTTCCCTCTATTATTTTCTCTTCTCTTTTACTTCACGTTTACTGAAGGATAGCATTAATCACTAACCTAAAAATCAACCAAACTAAGCATGCATGGTCAGAATCAATACCAGTCCAGAAGCTAAGCACAGCGCATGCAAAATGAGGATTTCAGGAAGCGGAAGCATGCTTTTAGGGGATAACCAAGAAGTCCAGGTGACTTACTGAATCAAACCTGTAAAACGGTTTTAGAAATGCCCTGTAGGTTTTGTCCTTGAAAACATTTTGGAAAACGGTTTGGCTCAATTACATGCAAATTTCTCCATTTAGTGGGTCGGTTATCCCAGAACTCGGGATTCAAGTCGTAGGGGTTCCTAAATCCAAACATCCATCTAAGGTCTAAAACAGTAAACACATTAAAAACAGGTTTGATTCTAAAGATAGCATCACGCGATGCCGCCTGTATGGGCTGTCCCGTGATTCTGCCTTCTTCTGGAAACTATAGCCGCACGGCTATAGTACTACAACCGTGTGTTTATAGTATTTAGAGCCCAAAATTGGTTTTCTTCAATCTTGTGAATACTGTTTCAATCGTTTTCAATGATTTTTCAGAATTTTGTGGAATCTGGGAGTCCGCTAATGCTGGACTATGGACCCGATATGGATCGAACAACCCCGGAGTTCAAAAATCGAAATCAAAGGAATTGAAAAATTTCACATCACGTTCTAGGAAAACAGAAAACCATAATTCAGAATGTAATGGATGTGATTGGGACCGAAATAGTTCATAACAGAACAAACAAAATGGAAATCTGATTGCTTTCAGTTAATTTGGGGCTTTTCAGGTTTCGGCCCTAAAGAACATAGCCGCTTGGCTCTGTTCACCTGTGGCCCAACCAAAAATTAAGTATCTTATCTCATTTTGTTTAATTTCTATGCTATTATACTTGTAGACTTGTTAGGAATTAATTAAAAGTTTGGGTTTATAAAAATTTGAATTTTCTAAAAGTAAAGTAGTTTAACAAAAAATAGAATTTTTATATGCATAATTTTAGAGTTTAATTTCACGACTATGCTATGGTTGTGAAATTTAAGATTAATTTATATTAATTGTAATTAACTGTATATTATGACCAAGCTTGCAGTATCATCAATTATATTACCAATAAGCTTTAAATTTCATTTTAATAAAAAGTGATATGAAATCCGTTATTGCTTTTATTGTAAGCATGAATGTATGATCTACATAATTATATAGATATTTCACATATTTGTTGTATTTATGTTACATGTTATACGCGTGTATTTTGCATCCATGTTATGGATGTAAAATACATTGTTTATTAAAATACTAACTCAATATTTGTATACTTTTTTTTATTTATGTCCATATCATGGATGTGAATAAATAAAAGTTAATTAAAATACAATATTATTATGAATATACATCTAGCTAATATATAGTTTTTTTTTTCTATATTCGTGTACGGATAAAAAATGAAATGAAAGAAATACATCCCATGAGAATAATTTACGGCTTTTAGTACCAATTATGGGCGGAATAGGGTGACTATTATCTTCCCTACACGTAATTAGCAAACGAACCCATATAAATCTCTGGTTACTTAAGGTGTCTAATAGGACCAAAACTCGATTGGTGGCGACTCTATAAAAATATTATTATTACTCCAAGCATCACAAGAAATTGTTATATGAATAGTCATGCGCACTATAAAAACTAATTAAAAAAAATTTCTTTCGCCCGTCGGTACGATTCCGACAACCATTTAAAAGCACACGGGAAGAGTGGAAACAAGCGTGATCAAAGAAGCACAAGGAGGGAGAAGTAAAACAATATGATTAATTTAATTACGAAATACTTCAAAAATTCATATAAAATAATCTACTCAGAATCATCAAAAACTCCAAGAATTAATATTGCTCCCCTTAATTCATAGATCAATGCAAAAATATTAAACCAACAGAAACTCGTGAGAAAATATTTCGATCACCGGAATAGTACCTATAATTTAAATAGAAAATGCCACTAGGTTTACAACACTGCTAGGAGTCCATAAATACCGATTTTATTCTCATATCACTTCCTATTTAGAATTAATCTACAAAAATACTCCAAAATTTCATTTCTAAATGCACCATCCTATATAAGTCAAATTAAAATCTCAACCGTATAAACTAAAGAACATTTAATTATAAACTCTACCTGTAATTTCATCAAAATCTAACGGTCAGAAGTTGAATTTTCCATTTTTTTTATTTTCCTCATATCTCCATAAATGCTTGTAGACACGTCCTTCTTTTCTTTCTTTTTCTCCTTTCTTCCTGTAATCCAAATCCTCCTTCTTTTATATTTAATTTTTTTTCAAAATTACAATTTTGCCATCCATATTATTTTTAACCTTAAACTTTTAATTTTTTTCATAATCATCCTTACTGTGCATATAATTTTCATCACCAAAACTTTCTATTATTTTTTTATATTTCCTCAATATAACATCACTTATAAATATTAATACTTATTGAATTTGCGGGGTATTACACCTAACATTCTAAAGAAAGTAAAGTCTGTAATCCTAGTTTCTGTATTGTCAATTTGAATCTTTTCTCGACATTTTTATGACCCATGAATCATCCGAAGCTCCAATTCAAGATCATTCTATAACGAAAAGGGGTTAAGCTGGTTTCCTCATTGAGGATAGAAAATCAGTGCTCACACCAACTTGATGATTTTATTATACCAGGGTAAGAAATTAAAGTCTGTAAGCTTGTTACATCGCTTCATGGACTAAAGCAAGCCCCTAAATAATGGCATGAAAATTTTGATAAAATCATGTTGTCTGATGGTTTTCAAATAAATAGTGTTGATAAGTGTTTGTTTATTTTAAAGATTTTGAAAAATCTTATATGATTCTTTGTTTGAATGTAGATGATATCTTAATTTTTGGTAGTAATTTAGATGTCATTAATATGACTAAATTGTTCATTTCAAGAAATTTTGACATGAAGGACTTGGGTCAAGTTGACGTTATTTTAGGAATTAAATTATTCGAAAATGATGCTGATATTGCTTTGTCCCAATCACATTATGTAGAGACATTATTGAAAAGGTTTTGTTATTTTGACATATCTCATGTGTCCACTCCTTATGATATGACTATTAAATTGAAAAAGAATTTGGGTGAAAGTGTCTCTCTAAGTATTCTTAAATAGTAGGATCTTTATTACATGTAGCAAATTATACTAAACTTGATATTGCATTTGCTATTGCTAAATTGGGTAGATACACTCATAATCCAACTTTGATACATTGGAATACTTTAGATAGAGTTTTTAAATATCTTAAAGGCATTATTAATTATGCTTTGCATTATAGTGCTTTTCCTATTATGATGGAAGGATATATTGATGCAAATCAGATACCAAATTCAATGGAAACTAAAACTACTAGTGGTTTTGTTTTTACTATGGGGGTGTGAGTGGACGACCTTTTAGGCGGAACGCGGCGAAGTGAACCAGGGAAAAAGAATTAGATGTGTTTGGTGTTTTGGATTTGGAAAACGGGTTTGTTTCTTGTTTAGGAAAAACATTGATTTATTTGGAAATCCTTTTCGTAGAAAAATTTTTTCTTTGAATGTGAGTTTTGGAAAATTGGTTTTACATTTTAGAAAATCCCCGTTTTATTAACTTAAAGACCTTGAAACCTAAATTTCAAGATCAGTTACAGAGTCACCACCCAGATCATCTCATCTGGGAAATTTCGGTACAGCTCCCTACCGAGAGTAGACTGCTGTACCTAATCCAGAGATTTAGGGTTCGGGCAACTTACCTATTCAACCTTAAACTTGCTTTCATTTATAAGTGCATATGACAATATTTTACCCACTTAATTCTCTACCCATTTTTATCTTTTATTATTTAGCCCATGCTCATTCAGATGACAGAAATAAATAGCATAAAATTGAAGTGCAAAAAATAAACCATACATCAAAACCAAACCAAAAAGAAATAGAGGCCGCTTATTACAGCCCGTAAACAGAAAAAGCTCTCATCGTCACCAATACAGCCACTTAGATACATGAAAATCTAAAAATTACAATCGCCTAGAATACGCGAAGGTCTATAAAATACATCCAAAATGATAAAAAAAAAATAAATAAAAGCTGCAAAACAGATGGCTAGCACAATTATATTATAAACACAAATAGGACTCATACAGGGACAAAATAAGGATTTCAAGAAGCGGAAGCATGCTTTTAGGGGATAACCAAGAAGTCCAGGTGACTTACTCGATCAAACCTGTAAAACGGTTTTAGAAATGCCCTGTAGGTTTTGTCCTTGAAAACATTTTGGAAAACGGTTTGGCTCAATTACGTGTAAATTTCTCCATTTAGCGGGTCGGTAATCCCAGAACTCGGGATTCAAGTCGTAGGGGTTCCTAATTCCAAACATCCATCTAAGTTCTAAAACAGTAAACACATTAAAAACAGGTTTGATTCTAAAGATAGCATCAAGCGACGCTGCCTGTATGGGCTAGCCGTGATTCTGCCTTCTTCTGGAAACTATAGCCGCATGGCTGTAGTACTACAGCCGTGTGTTTATAGTATCTAGAACCCAAAATTGGTTTTCTTCAATCTTATGAATACTGTTTCGATCGTTTTCAATGATTTTTGAGAATTTTGTGGAATCTGGGGGTCCGCTAATGCTGGAGTATGGACCTGATATGGATCGAACAACCCCAGAGTTCAAAAATCGAAATCAAAGAAATCGAAAAATTTCACATCCCGTTCTAGGAAAACCGAAAACCATAATTCAGAATGTAATGGATGTGATTGGGACCGAAATAGTTCATAACAGAACAAACAAAATGGAAATATGATTGCTTTTAGTTAATTTAGGGCTTTTCAGGTTTCGGCCCTGAAGAACACAGTTGTGCGGCTATAGTATTATAGCCGCTTGGCTCTGTTCTAAAGGATTACAGTCGCTAGGGTCTATTTAGAGCCGCACAGCTGTAATCAAACAGCCAGTTTCTAGATTTTTACAAAACACAGAAAAATCACAACACAAATCAAACAAGTACTAGTTTAAGGCCTCTCAGAGTTTACCTGGTTGATGTTCCAGCGTGTTTGACGACTGGAATTGGATTGGAAAATCGGAACACCCCAAAATCCTATGAACACCCCGAAATCCTCGAGTATATGTCCCAAATCGATCCAAACAAACCCGAGAATAGTCCCGAATGAATGAAAGTCCTACTAGAAACCCTCACTCTATGTTTTTTAAGTTCGTTGTTATGTGTTTCTGGTTACTATTTTTTAGTTTTCCTCCTTAGTTTTCTATTCTTAGTTTTCTCTTTCTTTTGATTTTTCTCTCTTCTGATTCTGTTATGTTCTGTTTTATTTTCGTTATTATTGAGTTCCTCTCCCCAAAAACCTAGCAAATCCCGATATTCAATCCCCCTAATTAAGGAACTAGACTTGCTATCAAATTCTGATTCTGGTTATTTACGAAAAATTCTGTCTGCTCGATAGAGCCGCGCGGCTATAAGATTACAGTCATGCGGCTCTGGAATTACAGCCGCATGGCTGTAGTTATGAAACTATAGCCTTGTGTCTCTAATCAGAGACGCTGTAGATTCTCCTACATCCCACACTCACCTCTAAGCCCTCTAATAACTCAAAGGACCCTATCTCAGGGTTTCGAATCGATAATTGTTCAGTTTTCAGAGCGTTTGAGATATTCTAGGTGACATCCCGCTCTATCCAAGTCTAATTCATGTTTGTCTGCTTAACAGGTAATATAGGATTTTCATCATAAAGGTTGGGAAAACCCATGCTTACAGGCTGCCCCTTGCGGGATCAAAGTCGGCATAATCAGGCCATTGTGCTAGGATCGAGTTTGGTCTCGCGATAGAGTGCGCAGTGAGAAAAAGAAAGAAAACATACCTGATGCCTTAGTTTGTCGAGGAAGTCAGGTGCAACATCTTGTTGGGGACATTGGCTTTGATTTTGAAGTTGGCTCTAGGAGCTTTGGTTTGAAGTTGGCTCTCTTGGTGGAGCAATAATCAGAAGTTAGCTCTCGGAGGAGCAATAATCAGAAGTTGGCTCTCAGGGGAGCAATAATCTAAAGTTGGCCCGCAGCGGAGCAATAAGCTGGAGTTGGCCCACAGCGGAGCGATAAACTGGAATTGGCCCACAACGGAGCGATAAGTTGGAGTTGGTCCATAGAGGAGCGATAAACTAGAGTTGGCCCACGACGGAGCTATAACTTGGAATTGGCCCATAGAGGAGCGATGATCTGGAATTGGCCCACAGCGGAGCGATAAGTTGGAGTTGGCCCACAGGAGAGCGATGAATTGGAATTGGCTTACAGTGGAACGATAAACTAGAGTTCGCCCACAGCGGAGCGATGATCTGAAATTAGCCCACAGCAGAGCGATAAGCTGGAGCTGGCCTATAGCGGAGCGATAAACTGGAATTGGCCCACAGCAGAGCGATGATCTAGAGTTAGGTTGAGAGTGTATACTTATTCCTTTATCGATAATTTTGGCAACAAAAATTTTTGCCCCTTCGATCAAGGATAAATACAGCTTGATTGTTTTGCCCTTGGATATCTACTGTGAGTGGATGACCTAAAAAAAAGCGGGACACGGCGAAGCGAACCTGGGAAAATATTTTCGTTCGTTTTGATTTTGTGGAAAACGGGTTTTGTTTATCTTGAGTTAGGAAAATCATGGATTTGATTTGGAAATTCCTTTGTAGAAAAAATTTTCCCATTTTCAACTTAAAGACCTCGAAACTTAAATTCCAAGATTAGTGATAGAGTCGCCATCCAGATCAGCTTATCCGGGAAATTCTGGTACAGCTCCCTACCGAGGGCAGACTACTGTACCTAATCCAGAGATTTAGGCTTCGGGCAAGTGACTTACCCAACCTCTAGCTTGCTTTCACTTTACAATTTATATTATCATATTTAATTTACTTTATTATCTTTCTCTATCCCAATTTTGTTTATATGTACATCAACCCATGCTCAAGCAAATGACAAAAATAAAATTGCAGAAAAAAAAACCATGCATCCAAATTATACAAAAGAAAAAAGAGGCCGCTTATACAACCAAATTGAATAAAAATAAAAGCTCTTAACCTCACTTTACAAACACCTAGAATACACGATTGTCTAAAAAATTACAATCCCCTAATTTACACGAGAATAATCTATTAATTACAGTAAAAATGATAAAAAGAAAAATAAATGCTGCAAGACAAATTGGTTAGCACAATTTACGGCACAACATAGATAGGACTCAAATCAGGACAGAATTGGGATTTCAGGAACGGGGGCATGCATTTAGGGGGTAATCGGGTTGACCCGACCAGTCGGACTGGTTAGACATGGAAAACAGTTTTGAAACACCCTATAATTTTTGTGCTGGAAAATCAATTTTAGAAAATTATTTAGCTCGGTTTCCTGCAAACTTTTCCATTTAGCGGGTCTGTCATTCCGGAACGCAGGGTTCCATTCGTGTGGGTTCCGTAATTCATCGTCCATCTAGGGTCCAAAAAGCAATAAGCATGCCAAAAATAATTTTGAATTCGAAAACAGCACCGCGCAACGACGTCGGTACGGGTCATTTCACGGCTCTGTTTTATTCTGGGAATTACAACCGTACGAGCGTAACTCCCGGAACCACAAAAAAAATGGTTTTCTCATTTTTTGAAAACGCCGTTTTGATCATTTTTTATATTTTCCGGGGATTTTATAGGGTTCAGGGGTCCGCTAATGCGTACGGATCTCATTCAGATCAAACAACCCTAAAACTCGGAAAATAAAACCTAGAAAGAACCAAAAACCCTAATATCCGTACGTACAGAAATCTAAAAACCAAACTTTTACAATATACGGATGAATTTGGGCCGAAATCGATCACAACAGAATACATAAAATGGAAAATAAACTATTTTCGGCCGATCGGGGCAATTCGGGAATCTGCCTCTATAGAACAGAGCTGTGCGGCTCTGGATACTAGAGCCGCCTGGCTCTATTCATCACAATCACAGCCATACAGCTATGTTTGGGAAAGTCCGGTTTTCAAAATTCGTAAAAACAAGAAAAATGCAAGGAAAAAGCAATATGCACAGGTTTAAGGCCTCTCAGAGTTTACCTTGATGTTGTTTTAATGCTTTAAATGTCAAGAAATGGATTGAGAACTTGGAATTTGCCCTGAATACTAAACCGGTCAAAAACCAAAATGATCCGAAACAATCCGAAATCAATCCAAAATGATCCCGAATCAATGTGCAAAAGTTAAGGAACTTTTTATTGGTGTTTGAGGATTAGTTTTAGGTCTTAATTTGGGTCTTTGGATCACTTCTCCTTAGCTTCTATGTCTCGGTTCCTTTACCTCTCATTTTCTGCTTTCTTTTTTTTCTCTGTTTCTTAAAAATTGGTTTTTCTGCCTAAGATTACCACCCCCCTTTGATTTGATTTTCCTTTTTCTTTTATACTTTCCTTCCATAATCATTTCAACCAATTAATGTGCCGCCTGAATTCTCTGATTTTTGCCCAATTTCCCACGGTCCAGCCAAGTTGCTAGAGCCGTGTGGCTCTAGACTATAGCCGTGCAGCTCTAGCAAGAGCCGGACCAAAATTCGTGAAAATTCAACGCACACCCTAAACCCTAAAAACCACTTGGGAGACCTTTTCGGGGGTTCCGGATCGTGGATAGCTCAATTTTTAGGACGTTTGAGATACTCCGGGCGATATTCTGGTCATTTTCAAGTCCGATTCGAGTCCGTCTACTCCACAGGTAATACATGAATTCTTATCATAGAGGTCGGGAAAACCTGGCGCTTACAGTTGTCCCTCGCGTGATCAAATTTGATACTCGATACCAGGTTTTGGTTACATGAGGGGAATTTGAAAACGTGAATGGAAGCGCCGTAAGCGGAAGGATAGAAAGACATACCTGAGCTACATTGATGATTTGGAATATGCTGATATCGGGTCTAGGTTACCCGAGGCAAATTTGATGACGAAATGAGTTGATCTGGGCTGATACCGGGTCTAGGTTACCCAAGGTGAATCTGCTGGGAATCTGAAACAAAGCTGATCTGGGCCGATGCCGGGTCTAGGTTACCCGAGGCAGATTTGCTGATGACGAAATGAGCCGATACCAAGCCTAGGTTACCCGAGGTGAAGTTGATGATGAAATAAGCTGATCTGGGCCGATGCCGGGTTTATGTTACCTAAGGTGGATCTGCTGAGGATTTGCAATGAAGCCGATCTGGGCCGATGCCGGGTCTAGGTTACCTAAGGTGGATCTGCTGAGGATTTGAAATGAAGCTGATTTGGGTCGATACCGGGTCTAGGTTACCCGAGGCGAAGTTGATGATGAAATAAGCCGATCTGGGCCAATACCGGGTCTAGGTTACCCAAGGCGGATCTGCTGATGACGAAATAATCCGATACCGGGTCTAGGTTACCTGAAGCGAAGTTGATGACGAAATAAGCCGATCTGGGCCAATACCGAGTCTAGGTTACCCGAGGCGGATCTACTGAGGATTTGAAATGAAGCCGATCTGGGCCGATGTCGGGTTGGTTACCCGAGGTGATGAAGAAATGAGCCGATACCGGGACTAGGTTACCCGAGGCGAAGTTGATGATGAAATAAGCCGATCTGGGCCGATGCCGGGTCTATATTACCCGAGGCGACGAACTGCTAAGGAACTGGAATAAAGCGGATCTCTGAGGATTTCTGAAGTTGTATAGGTGATGCGTATTTATTCCTTAATCGATAATTTTGGAACAAAAATGTTTGCCCCTTCGATCAAGAATAAATATGGCTTAATTGTCTTGCCCCTAGATGCTTGAGATACTGAGGCTGGGGCCCGCGTGACTCTGATTTGTTTCTTGAGAACTAGAGGATGCCCTAGTGTTGGATTACTTCTGCTTTGAGAGTGGCTCTGATTTGAAATGGCCCGATGATGGTGGTGGGTACCTGTACTTGAATTGGTCATGATGCATGTATGCATGTGCATGTTTTGAATGTTTGTATGTGCATGTTTTATGTATGCTTGTGCGAATGGATTCTGGGAGATGCATCCCTCGTTATTCGTCCATCCTTGAAACACTATATCCTTGTTGGGGAGATCGGGTCGCACCTCTGGCTATGGAAGGTACATCACGCCTATGGCTGATGTAGCTGTGGAGTATATTCTTTATGTGATGTGATTCTCGCACCACTGCTGGGGATGTGCGAGGATATACAGTGGCTGTTAGGGAAGTCCCATGACTGCGGGAGAGAAAGTGGTGGCGTTCTTTGTGGTGTTTCCACTGGGGAATAGCACAGAGGATTCTGCTAGAGAATAGTAGAAGAACTTCTACTGGGGAATGGTGAAAGGGTTCCACTTTTCTGCCCCTAGGAATGGTGAATCTGGAAGTGCTCTAAATTTTGCCTGAACTGCCCGACGTGTGTTTTCAGCTCAGTGAGCTGCCCTAACTTTTGCCTAAGGCTCCTTTTCGATTTTCACCTCAACGAGCTACTTTTTTTTAAGGTCCTGTGATGTTTGAACTTGAATTTATTTTGAAATTTCCGGCCACCTCGAGAAATAATGAGTTAGATTTGGAGGATAAGGAAAGATTATAGATTCCATATATCTAGCACATTTTCTTGTCAAACAATGCGGGTCTTTTAACGAATTAAATGTAAAGTGCTTTCTTTAAATAGATGTTAGATGAGATAACTTTGTTTATGCATTAATGATATTACCATGCAAACATATTTGAACAAAACATCACACTTTATTAACGAAAGTAGCATGAATACATTTGAAAACGTTGGTTCCCAAAATGGTATACATCCACACAGAACCAGAATCCGTCACCAGCCGTCCCTTGCGGATTTTCCGACTGATTATTTTCTCTTGTGCCTTAACTTTTGCCTAGGCCGCTCTTTTCAAGTTTTCAACCTAGCAGACTCTTTTTTTTTTCATACATAGTAAGGCTTCAGGCGATCTTGGTTGACAAGATTTGCAAATTCATTCCAATCCATGTCTGTGATGCTTAACCACCCTTCGATAGCACTTTCTTCACCATGTATGGGCCTTCCCAATTCGGTCTGAATTTCCCTCGAGCATCGATATTCGTAGGCCTCGACTGCTTTAGAACCAGATCCCTAACTTTCAGCTATTGTCTAGGATACTTCACTTTCTGATTGTAGGCCCTATCCATTCTGGGTTGATACATCTACAAATAATCCAGTGCTTTCAGTCACTTTTCACCTAATGCAGCCAACTGCTCGTATCTAGCCTGAACCCAACCCATTTCTACTAGCTGAGCTTCCAAGGCTATTCTGAGTGACTTGAGTTCCATTTCCACTGGCAACACTGCTTCCATTCCATACACTGAGGCGTAAGGAGTCTCACCAGTTGGTGTTCTGACACTAGTCCTGTAGCCCCAGAAGGCATATGGCAGTTTATCAGCCCAGTCTCTGTAGGTGGTTACCATTTTTGACAAGATCTTCTTGATTGACTTGTTGGCCGCCTCTACTGCACCATTAGCCTGCGGTCTATATGGAGAAGATCTATGATGTTCAATGCCATGTTCTGTGAATAACTTGGCCGTTGCCCCTTGGAATTGCACCTCGTTATCGGTCACTACATGGTGAGGGATTCTGTATTAAGAGATGATGTTCTTCTGAATGAACTTGACCATCTGCTTTGCTATCACATTGGAGAAGGATTCTGCTTCTACCCATTTTGAGAAATAATCTACTGCAACCATTATGAATCTGTGCCCATTAGAAGCTGCGGGATGAATTTCTCCAATTATGTCAATCCCCCATACCGAGAACGGCCAAAGAGATGCTAGGTTCTGTAGTTCCAGTGGTGGCAGATGACTGATATCTAAAAAATTTGGCACTCATGACATCTTTTTACCTCCTTCACATAATCAGTTTGCATTGTCATCCAGAAGTATCCTTATCTCATTATCTTTCTAGCCATAGCAATCCCATTCATATGCGGCCCACAAGACCCTGCATGTACTTGCTGCATTACAGTTTCTGCTTCTCGTTCTGTCAAACATCTCAGAAGAACCCCATTTACAGTTCTTTTGTACAGCTTATCTTCGAAGATTCTGAACTGGCTGGCTAATCTTCTTAATGAAACCTTGTCAGCAGTGCTAGCTTCTTCTGGATACTTTCCCTCTTTCACATACTGATAAATTTCAAAGAACCAGGGCTTTTCCTTAGTTGTTAACTCCATCACTTCATGCATATCGAAGCAGGGTTGCCTGGAAATTGCTATGACTAGAGGCTGTGTCTGCGTCTTTTCCGGATCTTCCCACATGGAGGAAAGTGTCGCTAGTGCATCTGCCATCTTATTTTCCTCCCTGGGAACATGTCTGAACTCGCACTGGTCGAATAACCTTCTTCTGTACTGCAGCAGTTCTAAGTAGGACCGTAAGGCTTCCTCTCTTAAATCCCAGTCACCTTGTGCCTGCCTGATCACCAAGAGTAAATCCTCAACAATCAAGACATTGTTTGCCCCTAGTGTCAAGAGGGCTTCCATTCCAAATAAGCACGCTTCATATTCCGCTCTGTTGTTGGTTATGGGGAAGTTCAACCTCTTTGACAGTGGAATAATCTCGCCATCTGGCGTTGCTATGATCACCCCAATCCCAGCACCTTTCTGTTTACGGCACCATCGAAGCACATAACCCATCTTCTTGCTTGTACTACAACCAACTGTTCATTAGGGAACTCCAGATTTTCTGTGCGGCCTAATTCTAGTGGTTGGTTTGCTAGGAATTCTGCCACAGCTCGCCCTTTGATAGTTTTCCTAGTGATGTACTCAATGTCGAATTCTGACAGAAGTAGTAGCCACCTGGATAATTTCCTAACCAACACCGGTGCTTCGTACAAGTATTTCATTGGATCCACTTTAGCCACGGCTTGTACTTTGTATGACTGAAAGTAGTGGCGCAACTTCTTAGTCAGCCAGATCATTGCTACACATGTCTTTTCTACCAGCATGTACTTGGTTTCATATTCCAGCAACTTTTTGCTGAGATAATAAATGGGGTACTCCTTCCTCCCATCCTACTGATGTGCTAGGATTGCCCCTATGGAAGAATCTTCGATGGCTAAATACAGAATCAAAGGCTTCCCTGAAGTTGGCGGGCTGAGAACTAGTGGATTTACCAGGTAAGCTTTGATCTTGTCGAAAGCCAATTGACACCTGTCATCCCATACAATTTGCTGATATTTCCTTAATAGTTTGAAAATCAGCTCACACACTGAGGTTAACAGTGCTATGAAATGGCTGACATATTACAAAAAGCCCAGAAATGACCAGACCTCCTTTTTTTTAGGGGCTGGCATATCTCAAATGGCTTTGATCTTGTCTGGATCCATCTTTATTCCCCTTTGGCTGACCACATGACCCAGCAGTTTCCCTGATGTAAGCCCAAATATACACTTCTTAGGATTAAGTCGCAGGTTGTATTCTCTAATGCGTGTAAGAGATCTATCTAGGATAGCGGGGTGCTCCTCCTGGGTTATTGATTTAACAAGCATGTCATTGACGTACACCTCTACTTCTTTGTGAATCATGTCATGCAGCAGTATTGTGACAGCCCTCTGGTAAGTGGCCCAGTATTTTTCAATCCAAAAGGCATTACTCTGTAACAGAAAGTGCCCCACTCTGTGATGAAGGATGTTTTCACCTTATCAATTACATCCATCAGTAGCTAATTGTATCCCAAAAATCCATCCATAAAAGAATAGATTACTGCCTTGGCTGCGCTGTCTATCAAAACATCGATGTGAGGCAAGGGGAAGTTATCTTTTGGGCAGGCTTTGTTCAAGTCCCTGTAGTCAACACACACTCTGACCCTTCCATCTTTCTTAGGCACTGGCACAATGTTGGCTAACCATTCTGTGTATTCTACCACCTCGAGGAACTTAGCTTCAATCTGCTTGGCCACCTCTTCCTTCACTGATGCAGCCCATTCTGGTCTTAGATGTCTCAACTTCTGTTTTACTGGTCTGAATCTGGGATCTGTTGGAATCTTGTGAGCTATTATTTCTGTGTCGACGCCTGGCATGTCCTCGTATGACCAAGCAAAAGCCTTAACATGTTTTTGTAGTATTCCTGTCAATTCTCTCTCTTCTTCGGATTTTAGTTCGTGTGAAATGAATACCAGTTTGGGATTTTCATTTGTACTTATGTTAATTTCATGCAATGCAGTGTCAGGAATGCTAAATATGCTTGCACGTGATTCAATTACATGCACAGAATTATCAGGATATGCTGGGATTCATCACGGGAAACTGACTGACAAAGTGCGGGAACACGCGTCGATTTCCTCGAATCCGGGTCCCGGAAGCTTAAGTAGTGAAAATCAAAAACAAAACACAAAGGAGGAGATTAAAAGTCTTACCTAAGAAATCTCTAAAGAGATAGAAGAAGACTGCAGAAATCAAGTATAGATTTCCTCCACCGATGCGTACACGAACGGCTCTCGGACTGAAACCCGTGCTAGCGACTCGGAAAATTCACGAAGAGAGGAAGAGAGGGCAGCCAAGAGAACTTGGTTAGAGTGAATTGGTTGCACCATATTTTTGTTTTATCTCTCTCTAATGCCTCGGGACTAGGGCATATCCAACAGGATAAACATCACATAAGTAAGCAAACTGGGATTTCATTGCATTGAACTTGTTAAAAAGTACATCATTCACATTGAAAAGAGAAGAAACAGATACAACAAAATGATTTTCATCCTCCACAGGCGGAGGGCCTTGAACTTCTTCAGCATCCTTGCTCAGCTCCAGGATGTTGTCCAGGTCAGCAGCAATTTCATATTCTTATCCAGCAGGGAGAGCAGTCTCCTTGATCTTAGCCACCCGTGCCTTGGCTTTCATCATGCTACCTGCTATCTCGGCAATCACAGAATCCAAACTTGCCTTGGTCATCAGCTCTGTAGTGGATCCTTCCTCAGACTTTTCAAATGCCTTGCCTAAGGCAGCAGTCAGTGCCTCTGAAATTGCTTTCACAGAGGCTTTCTCATTGGCGAGTTCCACTACTTCTGCTATTATTTCAGATGGTTTCTCCCGGGGGATGACAGGCTCAACAATTGCCTCCTCTACTATCACTGGTGCAACTGGCTCCTCCTGGCTCTTTTCGAAGTCCACAACATCAGAAAATATCTTGAAGCCTGGGAGTTCAATGCTCCTGACCTTCACTAGTTCAGTTTGCCCCTTGTACAGTTGTTCACCAGCCTTAATGAATGGCTTCATCATAGGCTTGCCATTCTTTCCTTTTCTCATATCCTTCTTTTCAGATGCCTCTGCTGTGTAGCCTAAGCCAAGCTACCTCGGCTTTTCCTTTTCTTTTCGGGTTTACCAATAGAAATTCTGTAATTCTCAACAAAAAGAATTTCATCTCTAGCAAACTAATCAACAAAGGATTTACAAAGTTTCAAATATAGTGACACACAAGGCAGCGGAACATTCCTACCAAGCCAGTTACTAATGAAGCTTGTTTTTCCTCACAGAGTATCAAAGCCCAAATCCCCAACAAGACAAATTGCCAAATCCTAATGGAGTCAACAGTCCAAGCATAATATCTACAACATCGGTTCCTAAGGCAGGTAAGTTTTTCTTTCCTTCGCTCACGGTGCTCTTTTCGTGTTTACAAATTCACCTCAGGTATTTTAGACCTGGTGTCACTATCGAATTTGATCAAGCGAGTGGAGTTGTAAGCATTGGGTTTTCCCGACCTCAATGATGATAGAATACCAAATGTTATATATCCTTATTGTTCATTATGAGAGTTGAATCTGAAAAGCAAAGATTCGGATTTAAATGAACTTGAAACTTGAAACCGATAAGAATTTAAAGAATTAGGATTGAACTAAAGTCAACAACTATACGATCATTGGAAGAAGCACATGGCTATTGATTCAACAGCTGCATGGCTATTGACACAACAGCTTCATAGCTGTCGATGCATCAGTAGAATTCTGTATGGAGAAGACAACTATTTGGATTTGAGGGAGACAAGTTATATACCACTACAGGATTGATCTTTGGATTGAAGGGAGCTATAATCAGCAAAAGCAAGGAGAAACACAACAATTAACAACAAGATAACAATTAAGCAAAGAGGAGAGGGATTAAAAAGAAAAAACCAAATCAAATTCTCAAAAACTCAAAATCAAAGAATCAAAACCATAGATTCCTTAATTTCAGTCACAAATTCATCATTCAAATTGATCCTAAACCTCTAGAGACTTATTCGGCTGCTAGAATTGGAGAATTAGAGCTTAATTTGGAGGAATCCAAAGTTTTCGGTCCAAAGTTCAAGTTTAATTTAAATCCTAATTCTACTTCAAGAATCGGTTTTCTGTCAAATTGAACCCTGGTTAAACATCTAGAAGGTAATTCTGAGAGGTCTTAAACCTATTTACAGCATTCTGGGTTGATTTGTTGTGCATTTCATCAATTTTTAGTTTTACTATGTTTTTCTGTTTTCTGATAAACTAGAGCCGTACGGCTATAACGATACTTGCATAGGTATTATCACAGTCACATGACTGTTGCACTATATATAGCCATACGACTATTGTTTATTTTCATAATTCAGCGATTTCAATTTTTAGCAATTTCTTTGTTGCATTTAAAACCAGAACCGCATGAGTGTTCTGATAGCCATACGACTGTTGTTTCTACACCCGCACGGCTATACTTTTGAATTCAAAATTGAATTTTCTATATTCTTCATATTTTTACATATCATTTTGACCTAGATTTATTTTTTTGTATTTCATTTCTATATTAATTTTTACAAATCAGCGCAACAATAGAAACACAAGTTTCTTGAAAACCGATCCATATTTGTATGTGTTTATATTAAACCGGACAAATTGGTTTTCAAATGAATTTCCAATCTCATCAAATTGCATTTCAAAACGTTTTCCAAGTCAAATCGGGTAATTTATCGAATTCTCCGATTTTCCCTGTTTCACATCTCGAGCTATCTTTAATCCCAATTCTGAGTCTATTTGAGTCCTACGTATATATATTTATCTTTACTAACTTTGTTTTACAAGTAGATGTATGTTAGGATAGATGAATGTCTAGCATTTTAGTTTTAGGTATTTGTATATAGACATATTTTGTACCCCAAATCCCTTTTATACAATTGTATCCCCTACGGTAGTCAATTGATTGGTCTGTATATTTTAAATTTCTCGAATTTATTTCCTGCTTTTCGAATTTATTTATTGCTTTCAGCATTTTGTTCGTATCCTGTATGTGAGCATTGATTAAATAAAAATAAAATCAATTGTAGAAATATAAAAGGCATTGATATAAACTATTAAATATATTTTGAATCGAGAAGGAATAGGTGAGTTGTCTGAACCTGAATCTCTGACTATAGGAATAGCGATTCATAGCTCATTTCAGCTGTATCGCAATTTTTCCAATTGAGTTGCGCTGGGTGGCGACTCCTGTCACTTTAATGAGAGCATTCGAGTTTGTTTGTTTTCTTGTTATAAAACAGTTTTCATTAAAAAAAAAAAACCATTTTTATTTAAAATCTTCCTGACCTAGTCACGAGGTCGGCTTTTTAGGATCGTCCGCTCACACAACTTTATAAACATATTTATATTTATTTCGGTGCTTTTGAGTTTAATTATTATATAAATTTTCAAACTACGATATGGTGGATTTTAGCTTAACTTTTATTTAATTATATATTTTATACATTTGTGTTCTTAAGATATTAAGTAATGGTATACTTAATGGTTTTTTTTTTTAATTCTTGATTTTAGTGACACCTTGGTATAATGAGGTGAATTTAAGTATTATGGTAATTTTTACGATAATTCCTTGGTATCACACAGTGACACCTTGATATGATATCAGAGCATGATACCCAATGTTGTGAAAACCGGACCGGACCGGCCGGTTCGACCGGTTTTACCGCGAACCGGCCATTGGTCCGGTCGGTTTGATTAAAATGAATGGTTTGATAACAAACCGGTTCGACCGGTTCGACCGGTTAAAAACCAGTAAACGGGCGGACCGATCAAAAACCTGTTTTGACCATTTTCTATCTTTGGTTTTGATTCGGTTCGGTTCGATTGTTCGGTTTCGTTCGAACCGAACCGAACCGAATCAAAAAATAAACATATAAAATTATAAAAACCAAAATCAAACCAATATACATTCGGTTTGACTTGAACCAAACTGAACTAGTTTTGTTTGGTTCTGGTTCGGTTTGGTTTCAAACCAAAATTTTTCAAATTTTAAAATTTAAATCAATTATCATTAAAATTTAAAATTGATGAAATTTTAAACCGAACCAAAAAATAAACATATAAAATTATAAAAACCAAAATCAAACCAATATACATTCGGTTTGACTTGAACCAAACTGAATTAGTTTTGTTTGGTTCTGGTTCGGTTTGGTTTCAAACCAAAATTTTTCAAATTTTAAAATTTAAATCAATTATCATTAAAATTTAAAATTGATGAAGTTTTAGGATATTTCATGAAATTATTTTGAGTATTAAATATTTGAAACTTGTGTTTGATGAATTTATAAGCTTATTTATTTTTTAAATAATATTTTTTTTTTTTAAAATAATAATCCGGTATAACTACCGGTATTACCCGGTTGAACCGGTTGTACCACGTACCAGTAGCTTCACCGGTTTGATGTCCGGTACGGTTATGATAACAGTGATGATACCTCTATAACACATGGTGGATATTATTATTATTATTATTGTTAATTCTGACTTAAAATAGTGGTGATACCTTGTACCATAAGGTGATCTCCTGATGCAGAGCTGGTAGCGGATGAGTTCTTAGACGGAGAATCAGGAAAGAAAATGGATCGTAGGCCCAAGAGAGGAAATAACTTTAATTTCAGGAAATCTTCAATTGGACGTAACTTTTCGCATAGGAGTCCGATTATTTATTATAATATGTTTCCGGAATGTGTTTTTGGAGCTCTATAAAGACTATTACAAATTTAATGTAACAGGTCTCGTTTGGGCCCCAAAAAACGCTGTTTAGGCCTTCATCCGGCAGTTTTAAGTTTTTGGGTATTTTTGTAATTTTCATTTTTTTTTGTGTTTTCCTTGTTAGGGTTGTACTATAGCTTATATAAGGCTTTCTTTTTTCCTATTATAAGGCAATTTCGAATTTATTCAAAAATACAAAAGACTTTTGTCTTGAATTCTCATTATTTTTAATTTAGAAATTAATCGTTGATTGATTCCATTTCCGCGTGAACTTGCTGTGTCATCTCCCCTCGATGAAACATATTACTTAATATTATCTCATATATACACCTTTAATGACAATCTATGTATTTTTTAAACGTGCTCTATAAAATGAAAGGAAAACCTCTTAAGGAATTTTTTTGTTCTCTAAAAAATAAATTGAGGACGAAGAAATATTGTTGCCCACTGAAGAAAATAGACTAAAAAAAGACCAAACTAAGAACTAAAACAACAAAAACAACACCATCCCAAAGAATAAAACGATAAGAAAACCACAAACCAAGAAAACATAATGAAACTGACAGAAAATTTGAAAGAAAACCAAGAAAAAAAATAAGGAAATAGAATAGAAAAAATCACAAAAAAAATATAACGGTGAAATCACAACCAAAAATGTCCACCAGCAAAACTATCTTTCAAGTTCAGGCATAAAAATCAAAAATAACGGAGGAAAAAATTTAGGGTAAACTGCCTAAATAAGGAACATGCTTATCTATACTAAATTATTCAATTCTCATCTATTTTCTTCAATTTTTTCATTACTTTAAATTTGAAATTGTATCTATGTTTTTTGTTGCTTTTTGTTTTGTTTTGTTTGTTTTTGTTATGTATTTTATGTTCATTTTTGTTTGTTTATATCATGATTCTTTTGTAGTTTATATATTGTTTCTATGATTTTTCCAGTGTATCTATGTAATCTCTACACTTTTTCACACTTTTTTGTATATTTGGTTTCCGAAAAACAATCGAAATACACGATTACACTGATACAATTTTGATATATATGTAATACATGTATGATACACATATAAACAATACAAAATAATGACAGGGTTTTTCACACTTTTTCTATGTGTTTGCTTTCTGCAATACATATATGATACGGTCAAGATACAATCGAGATACACGACTACATTGATACACGTTTGATACAGTTTTGATACATGTAGTATGATACACATATGAACAATACAAAATAACGAGATACATATAAAAAGAAGATAAAATAAAGAGAAAGATGTAGAAATTACACCAGGTGTAATTAAAATAACCAAAAAAAATATAATTTTAAATAAGTTAAAAGTTAATAATAATAATAATAATAATAATAATAATAATAATGAGATTAATTGTTGATACAACTTTAATACTCATGTGTGTTACATGCATTTTACACTTATAAATAATACAAAATATCAAGATACATGTAAAAAAATTTCCAAAAACATATAAAAAAGTATTAAAAACTTATTACAAAAGTATCATAGAGTTTTATTGAAAAACGCACGTTATCATGGACTGCGTTGCACTGAATCATTTCTCAGATTAAAAACCGTGTTGGTTATCAAATTCAAATATTTTGGATATTTTGAAATCCCATCCCTCTTGTTATTTCTGTTTTAGTGTTAGTAATTTAAGAATTAGAAAAAGAGGTATTTTGGGAATATTCAAACTTTTTGTTATTTTTTGGGAAAATTTTTCGTGTAAAGTAAAAAGGATAGTAGGAGAAATGAATCCAATTCATTGACAAACTAGAAGATTTGGTCGACTCTCTAAACACTAAAATTCTATGTATATTGGGAACTGAAAAAAGGATATGTAATATTAGTTCTCGGGCATATAATAATAATAATAATAATAATAATAATAACAACAACAACAAGAACAACTTAGAAAATAGGGCATGCACTTTCCACTTCCAAGAACAACGAATTGAAACAAATCTTTTCCTTGGAAAAGTTAAAGAAAACATCCCAATGACTGAAAACCAAATAAAATAATATAATCAAGAGACAAGATTGGAAGACAAATGGACATATTGAATAATGTAAATGGAAGAAGGAGAGGTAGAACAAATTAATTGTTGAACATTAAATCGTATAAAAGATAATGTATATTTAATTACAAATTAGATGAGGTAGATAAATCGTGGCCCTCCATTATTAACTGACCTCGTAATGCATTTGTCAACCTCAACTTCAAGGACATGAAAACAAGGTAAAAACCAAAATAAAAATGAAAATGAAAGTAAAATAAAATAAAAAAATTTGGCCACCTATTCTATTTATGATTTTGTGAGGTAAAAATTTGGCCCTTCAGCTCATGACTAGAGATCTATAAGGCGAAAGAAAGACATTTATGAAAGAAATTATATATCATTTTATCCATAGAAATTCAAACAATAATATAAAATTCAACTTTAAATGGGGTCCACAAGTTTATATAAAATTTATGTTAGCCATAAGATAGCATGTGATATAGTTTTTGATGTAAATTCAAAACTTTGAGGTTTTTCAAATTAACGCAATTAATATGCATCTAAATGTGACACACCCTTCAATATGAAGAAAACAATTAAGTGTTTCGTTGTTTTAATCATGGTTAAGCTTAACTGACGCAGTAAGTCCGCGAGGAAACGGAGTCAATCAGCGATTAATCCTTAAACCGAAAATAATGAAAATTCATGACAAAAGTCTTTTATATTTTTGAATAAATTCGAAACTGCCTTACAATAGGAAAAAAGAAAGCCTTATATAGGCTATAGTCCAACCCTAACAAGGAAAACACAAAAAAAGAAAAAATTACAAAAATATCCAAAAACTTTTTTTTTTTGGCTCAAATGAGACCTGATACAGGTTTACTATAAGAACTGTTATAGAGCTCAAAAAACACATTCCGGAAACATATTATAATAAATAATCGGACTCTTATGTGAAAAGTTACGTCTAATTGAAGATTTCCTGAAATTAA
The DNA here is from genome assembly GCA_039660915.1 of Euphorbia tirucalli. NCBI lineage: Eukaryota > Viridiplantae > Streptophyta > Magnoliopsida > Malpighiales > Euphorbiaceae > Euphorbia > Euphorbia tirucalli. The sequence goes on along the minus strand of CM077639.1, from coordinate 51,680,498 downwards.
AGTTACTTATTTCCTCTCTTGGGCCTACGATCCCTTTTCTTTTTTGATTCTCGGTCCAGGAACTCATCCGCTACCAGCTCTGCATCATTCTCTCCCACCAGAGAAAAACTCGACCTCGAGTTTTCTGGCTCCGGGTACAGCGGTTCATCATCTACATGATATGGATAGATATCCGCCACATTAAATGTATTGGATATACCTATACTGTTTGGCAAACCCACAACATAAGCATTGTCATTAATTTTCTTCTGAATTGGGTAAGGCCCATATTTCTTAGGCTGCAACTTGCTGTAAGTACCTACTGGGAACCGTTCCTCCTAAAAAAGACCATCATCTTATCACCCACAGAAAACAATTTGACCCGGCGATGTCTATCAGCAGCATCCTTATACTTAGCATTCGACTGGTCAATCTTCTGCCTCACTTCTTTAGCAACCGATTTCCAGTTTTCGGCCATATGCTTCGCTGCTACATTGGTCTCCGCCCCTTGGGGTAGCTTAATCAGATCGACAACTTGTTGTGGCACCTTAGTATAAACCACTGAAAAGGGTAACCTGCCCGTTGTTCGATGGATAGCACTATTGTAAGCAAATTCTGCCTGAGCCAAAGCAACATCCCATTGTTTCTGTTTTTGCCCCACCAAACTTCGAAGTAAGTTGCCTAGGGTTCTATTAGTGGCTTCCGTCTGACCATCTGTCTGAGGATGTGCTATACTACTGTAGTTTAATGAAGAACCAAACATCTGCCATAAAGTCTTCCAAAAATGGCTAAGAAACTTACTGTCTCGATCGGAAGTGATTGACTTAGGAACTCCATGCAAACGAAAAACCTGCCTGTAGAACAGTTTGGCTATTCCTTGAGCATCATCAACTTTCCTGCATGGAATGAAATGCGCCATCTTTGAAAACCTGTCAACCACAACAAAAACAGAATCTACACCTCTCTGTGTTCGAGGCAGCCCGAGCACAAAATCCATCGACACATCTTCCCAGATATTTTCAGGAACAGGCAGAGGCATATACAATCCAGTGTTCTGAGATTGCCTTTTGGACTTCTGACATACATAACAATGCTCCACAACTCTGCCCACATCTCTACGCAAATGAGGCCAATAAAACCTCTCTTCCACTGCTGCAAAGGTCTTGTCACGACCCAAATGGCCAGCTAACCCACTATAATGTAAGTCTCGAATTAGTTTCTCCCTCATAGACGATTGAGGGATGCATAACTAGTTCCCCTTCATCAAGTACCCATAAAAAATGTGGAAATCTGAACAGGGCTGGTTACTAGAACACTTTCCCCAAACCTCCCTAAAATCATTATATGTCTCGTACAGCTCTTTCAAGTGCTCGAACCCCACAATCTCATTGCTTACAGTCACCAACAAGCGAGCTCTTCTACTTAATGCGTCTGCCACTTTGTTCTCTCCCGCCTTATGTTTCAGCTTGAAAGGAAACTTCTGTAGAAACTGCACCCACCTGGCATGCATATCTTTGCTAATTCTGGTCTAACTATTCAGGTGTTTGAGTGCATCACAATCTGAATACAGCACGAATTCTTGCCCTATTAAGTAATGCTCCCACGTTCTTATAGCCCTCACGACGGAATAAAACTCTTTATCATATGTGCTCCAATTTCACCTGGAATCGCTCAACGTCTCACTAAAAAACGCAATATTACGATAAAACTACCCCGACGCCAACTCCGGTTGCATCATAGTCAACTTCAAACAGCTTATCAAAATCTGGCAATTCTAGAACTAGGCAGAACATAACTTCTCCTTTAACAATGCAAACTGGTTTCGACCTCCTCACCCCACTGAAACTTTCCCTTCTTCAAGCATTCGATTAATGGAGCTGTAATCGTACTAAAATGCCTGATGAACTGTGTGAGCGGACGACCTTTAGTACACGAAAGCGGGATGCGGCGAAGCGAACCGGGGAAAAATCTAAGGTTGAAGTTTTGATTTTGAAAAATGGGTCTATATCTTGTTTTAGGAAAACCATTTATTTGCTTTGGAAATCCCTTTGGTAGAAAATCTTTTGTTTAAATATGGGTTTTGGAAAACTGGTTTTACATTTCAGAAAATCCCATTTTATTACTTAAAGACCTCGAAACCTAAATTCCAAGATTAGTGACAGAGTTGCCACCCGGATCAGCTTATCAGGAAATTCCGGTACAGCTCCCTATTGAGTGTAGACTGCCATACCTAATCCAGAGATTTAGGATTCGGGCAACTTACCTATTCAACCTCAAGCTTGCATTCATTTTATAATTTATATTACCATATTACATTCAATTATTATCTTTCTCTACTCATTTTATTTTGTATTATTTGCCGATGCTCATAGGGATGACAGAAATAAATTACAGAATAATAAAGTGTGGAAAAGTAACCATACATCCCAAACAGTCGAAAGAAATAGAGGCCAGCTTATACAACCAAATCGAATAAAAAGAAAAGCTCTTGTCCTCACATTACAAATGCCTAGAATACACGAATATCTAAGGAAAATTACATTCGCCTAGGATACACAATAATCTATCAAAATACATCCAAAGTGGAATAAATAATAAAGAAAAGAAATAAAGGCTACAAAACAGATGGGTTAGCACAGTTTATATAGCAAATACAAGCAAGACTCGCAACAGGATAGAATTGGGATTTTTAGGAGCGGGGGCATGCATTTAAGGGATAGCTGGGTCAACTCGACCAGTTGGCCCTACTAAACTTGGAAAACGGTTTTAAAACGCCTTGTAGGTTTTATGCTGGAAAACAGTTTTGAAAAATGATTTGGCTCGGTTTTGTGGAAATTTCTCCCTTTTAGTGGGTCGGTTATCCCGGAACTCGGGGTTCCGTTCGTGTGGGTTCCCTAATTTCGACATATATCTAGGGTCTGAAAACAATAAACACAACAATAAACCGTTCGTATGGGTTCCCTAATTTCCGTTCGATGTTTTGCTCATTTTCAATGGTTTTTAAGGATTTTCGGGGATTCCGAGGGTCCGCTAATACTGGACAATGAATCCGATTTAGATCAAACAACCCTGAATTCTAGAAAACCAAAACCAAGGAAATCAAATATTTCACATCCGCACAATTAGAAATCCGAAAACCAAAGTTTTGCAGTGCCCAGATATGTTTGGACCGAAATAGATCATAATAGAATGAACAAAATGGAAAACGGACTGCTTTCAGTCATTTGGGGCTTTTTCGGGTTTATACCCAGAAGAACACAGCCGTACGGCTGTAGTATTACAGTTGTGCGGCTCTATTCTAAAGAACTATAGCCGCGCGGCTGTATTCAAGGTAAATACAGCTGTGCCACTCTAGCTGGGCAGTCAGTTTTCCAGACATTTGATGAAACAAAGAAAAAATGCACCATAAAAGTAATGAACATAAGTTTAAGGCCTATTAGAGTTTACCTTATTGTTGTTCCAGTGTATTGAACATCCAGAAGTGGATTGAGAAATTGAAATATGCCTAGAGTCCTGAAATATTCGAATGCGGATCCCGAATTGATCGAACAAACTCGAAAACGGACACGGACAGATAAGAAACAATCTCAGACCTTTCCCTCTCGGTTTCTAGTATGTTTCCTTGCCCTTTGTTTCTGGTATTTTTCTGCTTTTCTTTCTTTCTCTCTTCCTCTATTTTTCTCTTCTCTCTCTCTCTCTGATTTCTTTTTTTTTCCTCTCAATCAATTCTCTCTCTATGAGAATCCCCCCAATTCTTCCTTAATCTCCTCTTTTGCTGCCTTTTTTCATCTCGTATTTAATTCTCCTACCTAAAATTTTAGGCCGAAGTTTTTGGAGCCCCTCACCTTTGCAGCAAACTTGTTCTAGTTTCTACCAGGCAACTTGGCCGCCCGTCAGAGCCATGCGGCTCTAGGAATTATAGCCGTGCAGCTCTGGTTTTACAGCCACACGGCTGTAGTTTTGAAACTACAGCCGTGTGGCATAAACTAGAGCTATAACGAATTCCCCTAAATCATACACTCACCTCTAAGCCCTCTAATCACTTGAAGGACTTTTCTCAAGGTTACGGATCAAGGACAGTTCGGTCTTTGGAGCATTCGAGACATGCCAGGCAGCATCCCACTCATTCTCAAGTCTAGTTCACATCCATCAGCTTAACAGCCAATTAAGGACTCTCATCACAGAGGTCGAGAAAACCCGTGTTCACAAACCGTCTATAAAAACTAGCCAATCCAAGAAAACTTTGCATTTCAGTTACAGTTCTTGGCATGGGCCACTCTCTAATTGTTTTCACTTTTTCTTCATCCATCTGGATCGCATCAGCACTAAATACAAAACCAAGAAACAATAGCTTCCTACACATAAAGCTACATTTCTTTAAGTTCATATACAGCTTATTTTCCAGCAAAACTCTTAGTATCTGCCGCAAATGTTCAACATGCTGCTCTTCTGATCGACTATAAATCAGGATATCATCAAAATAAACAATAATAAACTTTCCAATAAATGGCTTAAGTACTTGATTCATAACACGCATGAAAGTACTAGGAGCATTTGATAATCCGAATGGCATAACAAGCCACTCATACAGCCCTTCTCTGGTCTTAAAGGCTGTCTTCCACTCATCACCAATTCAAATCTTGATCTGGTGGTACCCACTGTGCAAATCAATCTTTATGAACACCACTTCCCCACTCAACCTATCTAACATATCTTCCAACCTCGGAATGGGGAACTTGTATCCAATGGTAGTTTTGTTGATCGCCCAACGGTCAACACACATCCTCCAGCTTCCATCCTTCTTTGGCATCAACAAGGCAAGTACAGCACATGGACTTATGCTCTCCCGAATGTATCCCTTCTATAACAACTCTTAAATCTTCTCCTATAAAATTTCACTTTCCTTCTGGCTCATCTTGTAATGAGGCAAATGCGGTAAACTAGCCCCTGGGATTAGATCAATACAATGTTGTATGTCCCTTATTGGAAGGAGCCCATCTGGGAAGTCATCTGGCATGATCTCCTTGAATTCCTCCATCAATAGCTTCACCTTCTTCGGTAGCTGCTCAGCATTTTGGCTATCCTCTATTGTCATAACCTGTTTAACAATCAAAGCATGGATAACTTTGGACTCCTTAACCGCCTCTTCCATCTCCTGGACAGATTGGGTAACTGTAAGGATCATCCTTTCACCTTGGATATCTTGGGACTCACTTTTAGGGGTAGTAAAGAGAACTTCACCCCATCCTTTTCGATTCTATACACATTCTCTCTACCCGCATGCTGTGCATTTACATCAAACTGCCAAGGCCTCCCAAACAACACATGGTAAGCATCTATATCCACAATCTCACAGTACACTTCATCCTTATATTTGCCAATGGAAAAAGGTACTTTACAAAGATTTGTTACCTATATCTTCTTAGCTACTTAAATCCACCCAATTGAGTATGGATTCGGGTGCTTCTCCATTGGCAGCTTTAATGCCTCCACCGTATCCTTCCTAATGATATTCTCACAGCTTCCACTATCAATGATTAGATCAAATACATGCCCATTGATTGTGCACCTAGTGCGAAACAACTGGTGCCTTTGAGTATTGTCTAACTGCTTCGGGGTCAGCATCAGATTTCTGATCATATATGTCTGTTCATCCTCATCATCTTCAACTTCATAACCTGCATACTCTTCATCCTCCTCCCTATCAGGGCTACAGTTAATTGCATCATCATCCTTCTCAATAATATTAAATGTCCATCTATTAAGGCACTCATTCGACCTGTGTCCAGGCTGATTACGCCTGAAACACTTCCTAGGGATTGGTCTTGCATAGGGATTAGTGGGTTTTGGTGCTTCCCTCTGCTCCATTGGTTTCTTTCCTGCAGTCTTATCATTCGCTCGCTCTACCCGGGGTTGTACTTCTGGTACAAATTTACTCTTCTTAGGATAACCTCTCGTGTACCCCTCAAAACATTGCTTCACAGAATCAAACCTATTACCCTTCTGACGTTTCAGCTCCGCCTTCATGGCTATATTCTTGGCCTCACTAAGACTACGCACCACCTACACCCTAATCTTCTGGCTGATCGGTTGATTCAACCCCTCCAAATATTTGGAAACCAACTGTGCTTTAGTTTCCCGAACATCATTCCGCTCAACCAGTCGCATAAACTCTGCAGTATAATTATGGATAGTTCTCTGCCCCTGACGACATCTCTAGTACTACTGGTAAAGGATCTGCTCATAGTCTTCAGGAAAAAATTCCCTCTGCAGCAATTGCTTCATTCTATTCTAGGTCCAAACAGGTTGCTTGCCATCTCGGTAAACCTACAAGCCACCAGCTTCACTCTTTTATCCTATGGTATCTCCATGTACTCAAAGAAACGATCCACTTCAGCTAGCCAATCAAGGAAATCCTCAATACCCAGATTACCACTAAAGCTAGGAATATCGACTTTTAACTTGAATTCGCGATCTCCTTGTTCACACCAGTTATTATTGCGACTGCGACCCCTATACCACCTTGCCTGAAAGGTCTACTGTCCTTAAATACATCTTCCTCCTCCTCTTCAGTTTCATCCTCATAAGCCTGACACCGATGACGATTTCCGACAAGAGGCCGATTGAGGGGTTCCCCCCGAGCAAGCTCATCTTAAGGTTGTATCCTTTCAATATTCCTTCTACCGTTGGCTTCGATCTCGAGGGCATCAAGTCAATACAAGATTTGGTCCAAGCGCTCATCTAAACGCTGGGTAGTCACTTGGATAGTCTGTACATTTAGTTCTAGGGCTCGAATAGCTGCCCCTTGAGCCTGTTGGGTGGCTCGCAAGGCTTCCACATCCTGAACAACGCTCGGGATATGACCGCATTCTCCGTCGTCTCCTGCCATCTGATTAGGGCGAAAACTCGACCTGCTCTGATACCAACTGACGCAGCAAGTTCGCGTGGAAACGGAATCAATCAACGATTAATCCCTAAACCGAAAATAATGAAAATTCAAGACGAAAGTCTTTTGTATTTTCGAATAAATTCGAAACTACCTTACAATAGGAAAAAAGAAAGCTTTATATAGGCTATTGTCCAACCTAACAAGGAAATCCAACCCTAACAAGGAAAACACAAAAAACCAAAAATTACAAAAATACCCAAAAACTTAAAATTGCTGGATGAAGGCCTAAACATCGTTTTTTTGGGCCCAAATGAGACCTGTTACTGGTTGCCATAAAAACTATTATAGAGCTCGAAAAACATATTCCGAAAACAAATTATAATAAATAATCGGACTCCTATGCGAAAAGTTACGGCCAATTGAAATTTTCTGAAATTAAAGTTACTTATTTCCTCTTTTGGGCCTACGATCCCTTTTTTTTCTTTGTTCTCGGTCCAGGAACTCATCCGCTACCAGCTCTGCATCATTAATTATAGGAAGTTTCGAGGGGTAAAGGAGGTAGTTGAATTTTCTTTTGGGTCCAATAATAGTTTAGTCTAGGAATTAATAATAAATTAAAGATAATTGGGCCATTTTTTGAAAGGAAGACATGTACAATTGTTATTATTGCTTAAAAACTTAAAGGAGTTTATCTTCAAAATGAAAAAAATACCAACGAATTAATAAATAAAATGTAAATTAGACTCACTATAAAATAAATAAATAAAATGATTGACAAGTTCAGTTCTTAATTACAAAATTAAGCATTTTATTTATACAATATTATACCACCAAAACAAAATAACAAAAGTTACATTGTAACTTTTTTAAAGTTACAAATATACAACCAATTGAGTTTTGGTGCTAAACTCTAATAAAATGGTGGAGCATAATAATGAAAGTAATTGGAAAGAGAAAAATGGAAAGAGAAAAAAGTTGGTGTAATATTGTAAATATTTATTAAAAATAATAAAATTCTATAAATTGCTCTAAAAATTTTCGTTGTGAATTGATATTCCAGACAGATTGGGTGAGAGAAATATTTCCTTGGTGGTTTTTTTATTTTTCTTAGTTTTGCTATAATTAGCAAGGAGCAAAATTGCTAAGAGAACTTCAGTTACATCAAAAATCCGTCTATGGAGTCAATCCCCTGCTAATTCATTCGTACTTTTTCATTCTATTATAGTACTATATTAGGTTGTAAACGGGACGGGACGGGACGGGACGGGACGGAGATTACATTTTTCATTCTCATCTCCAGACTATTCGGGGATCCCCGTCCTCGTCCCGTTTATTAATCGGAGATAAATTTCTGTTCTATCCCTGATTGAGATAAATTTCTGTACCATCTCTGATTCCAACAAGGAATCGGTTCCCCATAGGGATCTCCGTCCCCATTAAGCTAATTTTCAATTTTATAAAAAAACCCTTTAAAATTTCAATTTTCACTTTCTTACTTATTCAAATATGTATTAAACTATAGACATAAAATTCTCAAATACACTAACATATAATTAATAATTATTCATGAGAGAGATTATTTTTCTTTTTTACTTTAGTTTACAAAATTATAAATAAATAATAATAATAATGTAAAGTCGGAGATTTTGGTATCTAACAGGAGAATTTATCGGGGATCTCCGCAGATTTTAAACAAAGATGGGAACTAGGGCTTGCGGAATGGGTAGAGCTATTACCATTCCTATCCCCGATTAAGAAACGGGGACAAATTTGTCCCCGTCTCCGCCCGGCGGAAATCTTAATCGGGGATTCCCTGTCTCCGTCTTGGCGGATCCCGCTGGAAAAGGGGTCTCCGCTACCCGATTGACAACCCTAGTACTATATATATAAATATAAAAGGTATATATATATAAAAGATAGATAAAATAAACAAAAATAAACTACAAATCATAGAAGAGAAATAAAATGTCGTAATAGGGGATTGGAAATTTGACTAGTAAAAAAAAAAAAAAAAAACTATTTATTCGATTTAAACTTCAAAGCTCCCAGTGTCATATTCGGATATATTATCAAAAAGTCACATTAACTAATAAGATGAAACTATTTATCTTCAATTTGTCGTCTACGGATGACACATTTTTGTTTTGAAATTTTGGCACAAAGTCAGCTATTGGCATTAACTAATAACAAGTGTAAAACGTGTAAAATGTGCCAAATTAATTAATTAAATTGGTTTCCGACGTAGAAACTTCCCACCATTTATTACATGATCTTCCTTTTACACATATATATGACTCAACTACCAACTTTATTAGTCACATTAGTTCGGCAAATCCTGTTATTAAGATTTATACTTACTTTGTAAGGAATTTCATGTAAGAAAATAACTGAATTTTCTTATTCCAATTCAATTCAATTTTGTTTATGGAATCAGTTCCAATATTTGGAAAACAATACTTTTAATATACTCCATCCGTTTTTATTATATGATGTTTAACATTGTTCACTTAGACCAATAAAATATTAATTAGGTTACTAAAATGACTAGTTTATCCTCAATACTTCTCTCCTAAAACTCTATTTTCTATACAAAAATTATCTTTCTTCTTAATTATCAAAGCTTAATGTAGCACTTTTTGTATTAAATAATGAACCTCTCTCATATTTTAAATAAGAACAAATATAAGAAAACATGATAAAAAAATGCATTGGAAATGTAAAGTGTCAAATAAAAAAAATAAAAAGTGAAAAACCTAAAATATCATATAATAAAAAACGGAGAGAGTAAATAAATCCAGCTCATTATGCACCAGAATCAACTATCCATGGCTTTATAACAGAATTAAAAGAACAACGAAACTCACCAACACCAAAGTTGGTAACCAAGGACTGAGTCGATATTGATGTGTTTTTGACAGATGGCATGGTTTCTTGTGGTGTAGTGAAAGCATTTATGGAATAAACTTGCTGTGAGTTACAATTAACTACCTCAAGATTCTTGATCATGGGAAATAATGTGATCATACTGTGTTTAATTGAGAAACCTAAACTGGATTAGCCTTAAACATTAATTTTTGGTTACAGCCTTGAACATTAATAGTCAAAGGCATATTTGATCAAAAGAATGATCATCAGAAACAACATTTGTAGAATTAACAGGATTGAGACTAGAATCAAGACCTGTGCAGAAGGATCTTGAAATTATTGTTCATGTGAAATGACAAGATTAAAAAACTTGTTAACTTCTGGTGAAAGATCCATCATCAATTTTAGCAGTGGTAATTCCTGGTATCATATGATAATCACGTTATGTTATTCGTTGTATTTTAAATTATTATTATGATATAAAAGCAATAACAATAATATTTGTGTCAAATAGGTCGTATCATTCAAATTTTCTTTTTAAATCGTGTTTTCGTGTCAGAAACTGTCACCCGATAATATTCGTAATCAAACGTGTTGAGTTCGGTTTTGATAATCACAGTTGACATTTTTAAAATAATGCGCTTCACAAGGTAAAATATTTTTATACTTGGTTTATAAGTTAAAAATCCATTCATGAGCTTTTTATTTATTTGTAAAGAAAACGAAAGTATTATATATATATATATATACATAAAATAAGCATATGAGATACAAAGCTTAAATAATCAAACACTTGTGTATATATATATGTGTATACAAAGCTTGAAAGATTCTTATACATGTGTATATATATATATATTCGGCCTCCTCCATATATTTTATGCCTAAGGTTGGTTTATAAATTGAGAACATTAATGTTGACCTAAGGTTGGTTTATAAGTTGAGATCATTAAAGTAAACCTAAAGTTGCTTTCTGTCTTAAGATTATCAAAGTTGACCTTGAGATGTTTTATGACTTGAGAATATCAAAATGACCTAAGGTTTACTTATGACTTGAGGATTTGTGGCATATATCCAAGTTGATTTCATAAGATAGAATGTTGACCATGAGATGTTTTTCGGCCACATGAACATATTATTTTTGATCTCTCACTTGGTCACATGAACATATCAACTTTGAGCTCATATTTGATCATAAGGTAAGTTACTTTTTAAGATTATACCTTGACCTTACCTTGACCTATACGTTGAAGAGTTTAAAGATTTATTTCGGCCACTTTATGTATTTCATCATTTATGTATTTCATCATGTGATATCCTTTACCTTAGTTTGCAACCTTAGCTAAGGAGTTCTTTAATGTATGATCACATGTGATCTTAAGGTCAAACCTTACCTTAAGAATAAAGTCTCTTCTCACCATCTTTTTTAGCTATGGGTTACAAAGGATGTACTTACATCTCATTGTGTCACATGTCCTTATAAAGAAGAAAGTCACCTAAACTTTGGATATAAGCTAAAGACTACGGCTATGAAAGGCATGTGGAGATAAACAGCTATATTCCTCTCTATGATTATCATTTGAAGACTATTCAACATTCACCTTCCAGAAGGCCACATCACCTAAAGCAAACGGCCATATTATGTTTCAAACGGCCATATCTTCTGTAAGCGCCAGAATTTTACTCCTAAAAAAAAGAAGAAAAAAGAAAACATTCGTATGAGTTTACCTACAGTCGTACGAATGTAATCAAACTACAGTCGTACGACTGTAGATTCGTGGCAGGTGAGCCAACCCATACCCTAAAAGCTAAAAAAGAGGAAAAGAAAGAAAAAAAGGAAGGCCGGTGTGAGCACAGGTTTTTTTCCCGACCTCGGTGATGAAAGCTATTGATTATCTTTCTCACGGATAAACGTGAAGCGGATTCGGACCGACCAGGATGACGTCGGAAATGTCCCGGATAGCCAGGAGGTGTGTGACAAGTCCTAGTACGGAACCCTGAAGAATTCGAGCGGATATTTAAGAAAACCGAAAAACAAACCAAAGAAAATAAGTGAAAATGTAATTTTCTGGGAATTACAGCCGCTCGGCTGTAAGCTACAGCCGCGCGGCTGTAATCTCCTTATTTTCTTTTTTGGGCAAAATCAGCATTTAATTCAGTTTTTAGCAAAATAGGAATTTTGGCACTACAGCCGCTCGGCTGTGATCTACAGCCACGCGGCTGTAGACTACAGGGGCGCGGCTGTAATCATCAGTTTTCCTTTTTTGACCAAATCAGCAGTTAATTCCGATTTAATACCAAAACAGGAGATATTTAAGGATCCTAATCGGGAATTAGGGCAAGGGGGGAGGCAAAAAAAAAAAAAGAAGAAAAGGAGAAAAAAAAAAAAAAGAGAAATCACATAGTTTTTTTTAGGGTTCTTAACACAACAACAAAAAGAAAAAAGTTAGATAAAAAAGAAAAGAAAAAGGGTTAGAAGAAGTGGGAACACTCGAAAATCAATCCTTGAATCTTCCTCGTGGTTCCGTTCCAGGTTCGGAAAACACACTTTGCTCGGGTTGTCCAGGACTGTGGGACGTTTCTGGCATCCAAATCTCTTTTTTGTGGTCCAAGCGCTGGAACACATACAAGGTAATTTTCTGAGAGGCCTTAAAAATCCATTCTATTCATCTTGGTTGTGATTCAATTGCATGATTTGAGTTTTTCGCGGTTGATTGGTTTTTTTTTGGGCTACAGCCGCCCCACCCAAGATCACAGCCGCCCGGCTGTAACCTGCAGCCGCGCGGCTGTGACCTAAAGGGGCGCGGCTGTAGTTCTTTTCCTTTTTTCTTTCTGTTCTATGGGAGTTTTCTGATTACAGCCGCCCCATATGATCACAGCCGCCCGGCTGTAACCTACAGCCGCGCGGTTGTGACCTATAGGGGCGCGGCTGTAATGCTTTGTAGTGGATTTTTTATGTTTTTTGAGTTTTCTGTGATTACAGCCGCCCCATGTGATCACAGCCGCCCGGCTGTGACCTATAGGGGCGCGGCTGTGACCTACAGGGGCCGAAACTCCATCGGCCCAAATCGATCGATAACGCTCCCACTCTTCAATTAAATGTGTTTTTCATATCTGTTATCGATCCAATCACATCCCTGCATGCTTCGATTCCATGTTCTTCATTTTTTTATGGGTGGATATGATGAAATTTGATGATTTTGGACGATTAGGGATTTCCGGATTCGATTTGGCCCATTTCGGGTCTTTTTTGTTGGTTTTAATATTTTTCCAGAAATCCCAGATCGTCCAAAATCGTCAAACTTTGCAAAACGATCTTTGAAAACGCGAAAAGTAAGTTGGAATCGATTCTAGAGCATTACAGCAGCCCGACTGTAAGCTACAAGGGCGCGGCTGTAATATGGGTAGAATTACATTTTTGCCCTTTTGGGCCCTAAACTTGTAATTTTGCATTCTTTTTTCATTCAAAAATGAATTTTAGCGTGTTTGCATATTTTTAGACCCTAGATGGATGTTTGATTTAGGCCCACACACGAACGGGACCCCCGGGTCCCGGGATATCAGGCCCGCTATAGTTGGAAAAGTGCATGTAAATGAGCCAAACCGCTTTTAAAATTGATTTTTCATCCATAAAACCTACAGGGCATTTAAAAACCGTTTTCCAGGTCTAACCGGGCCGACCGATCGGGTCGACTTGGTTATCCCCTTTTGCATGATCCCGTTTCCTAAAATACCCCTATTCTGTCCTATATGAGTCCTTGTTGTGATTTATTTATCTGTGCTAATCGTATTTGGATGCAGCCTTTATTTTTGTTTTATTTTTATTTTTGAATGTATTTTATTGATTAAATCGTGTATCTAGGCGATTGTAATTTTTTAGATCATCGTGTATAATAGGCGATTGTAAAAGGTGAGGATGAGAGTTTTCTTTTTCTCGGGTTGTATAATTTGGCCTCTGATTTACTTTTCCGCACTTTTACTTTTCTGCATTTTTATTTTGGTTTTATATTTATGTCATATGTATGAGCATTGGCTAATAACAAAAAGAAGAGATAAAATGAGTAGAATTAAGTGAATGAGATGTCATATTACGAAATAATAATTAAAGATTAGTGAGGATTAGCAGATGTGTTGCCCGAACCTCGAATCTCTAGATTAGGTACTGCGTCTACGCTTGGTAGGGAGCTGTACCGGAATTTCCCGGATGAGCTGATCCGGGTGGCGACTCTGTATCTAATTTCGAAATTCATGTTTCGAGATCTTTAAGTTTAAATGGGATTTTCTAAAAAAGCTTGTTTTCTAAAATTCACGCCTAAAATTAAATTTTCTACAAAAAGACTTTTTCAATAAAATGAAAGGTTTTTTTTTTAAGAAAGATTAAAACCCGTTCTCAAAACCAAAACACCAACATCCAAAAAGAAAATCCCTGGTTCCCGCTTCGCTGCGCGTTCCGAAAAAGGTCGTCCGCTCATAGTGGCGACTCTGCTGGGGATTAACGGTTTCTTCAAAAGAGTTTTCACAAAAAACTTAAGGAACTTAGGCAACAATTGAAGTATATCCTCACTTATAGTTGATTATTAAATCGTAATTCAATATTTCATTCACATTGCATGAAGCATGACATTTTCTCTTCTTAAATCCCTCCAACACTTATTTAAACCCAGTTTATTTCTAAAGGTGACCTACCTCTTCCGCTAGGATTGGAGGCACCCGAGGAGGTAAACCACTTATAGCCTTGTACAAACCCCTTCGTTTGAACCCTTGAGTGGGGAGAAGTGAGGAGTATATTTTCACTGTGGGAACCTGTACGACCCTTGGCTTGACTCATACCTTCATGTAATGGCCTAGCAACTTCCCTTTAGGATTACCAAAACCACATGCTTGAAAATGGACATCGAGATTACGCCTTTGGTATCCCCCGTTGATGCCAAAGAGACCCAATACCTAGGAAGAATGCGAGACCAATCGAATGGAGGAATAAGGTTGGAAGGGTGAGCATATTTTTGTGTGTGTGCTAACGTTTGCTCTATGGTTGTTTTATTTTCGACCTTTTCATGCGACATAAACATGCATCATACGTAGGCCATATTCTAATCACTTTCTTTGTGCAGCCATTTTAGAGTATCCTCATACGTGTGTGTTATACTAACCATATTTTCGTGCAGCCATAATCATTTTCCGTATGCCACATTCATTTTGTGTGCTCATGGATTCATAAAGCATACACGACATCATCTTGCGTGTCATACATTCTAACCACGTTCTTGTGCAGCCATTTGCATTTTTGTATGACATAGGCATCCACATCATTTCATTTCATTAAAAATGTAAGGATGTTCTGAGTATGCCCTTCACGACCATTTCATATCATAACATATCGGGAGTCCCCAAGGCTACCCGTACTCCGCCTGTGCACTAGTTTGCATTTGGCCGTCACATCACATTATTAGAAGACCACAACGGTTTTAGGCTTGTATTTGTGTGATGGACCACATGAAATCACCACATCTTGATCATTCACATTTGGTGTCATGGAGATGCCTTAGTTTTGCTTGCATGTCCCAATCCATATCGGATTGTTACATAACATCGACAACCCATCTGAGGTACTCCACGAGTGCCGAGCTAGTTTTCACATTAAGACATTTCATAGCATCCCTAAATCATGTAAGGTGTTCCACGAACACTGAAATGCTGTCTGTGTTTCGATTCACACGTGACTTTTATGTGACATCACTTCATGTTAGATGCTATAAAAGCATCAGATGTCTATATGCGGGACGGTTCCCTCACGACCATTTCACATCATCACATTGACCTACAAAGTGTCAAACTTTTATCCGTGTGTCGGCACACATGCGACCACTTCACGATATCCCCTAGGTGCCCCGAAGGCACCGAACCTCTGTCCGTGTGATGGCTCGCACGTGACGTTATTGCATTGTCTTGTGTATAGCATAGGTATGCTTGGAACATCCAAAGCAAGAGTAAGAAAAGCACTAAAACCATTTGTAGCATCATCCACATCCATGAGACATCATCCAAACATGAGCATAAAAATACCATTTAGAGTGTCGAGTCTAGGACCACGACATCCACCCGAAACTCCAACCTTATGCTGATTGTGCAGTTTGGAGTCGCATCTCGGGAAGGCTAATTCGAGTTGAATCATAACCAAAAACACGGAAGTTCAGTTAATTCGATCAGAACCGGTCACCGTGGAGGGAATCAGTTCAGGGTCGGATTCAGACAGGGAAGTCGAAGTTCAGTTGCCTACTCTACCGGTTGATAGTCAGGCGTTGTTAGAAGAGGTTGACAGAGCAGACATGGCTGACGGAAACAGTGGAAACAGTGGAACCATGCCCTTCGACATGGCTGCCTTTATGAGGAGCTTCTTAAGCTCAGATGAGTTCAGGGCTACCCTTAGGGAGCAGGTGCAGGCGGTGATGACTACCCTCCCTGTTCCAGTTGTCCAACCAGCCCAGACCTCGGTTGGGAACGAAGGACGACAGCCTGTTCAAGCCACTAATGGAACCGGGGGGAATACTCCTAGCGGGATTGGTGGAGTTGCCAATCACAGAGAGCCGGACCGTCAGTCCGAAGAGGATGGGGCTTTTGAGAAGGCAAGGGAAGCCTCGATTGAGTCGATGCTGGAGAAACGGCTCAACCAGAAATTTTCAGATATAGATGCTATGATGCCCAAACTGAAAGAAATAGTCCACTTCAACCCTATCAAGTGTGCTGATCCTACGACATTAGTGGCTGATGCGGAAGGACCGCACCCGGCTGGTTTTCATATGCCATACCTCCCTCCCTACACTGGGGAAGGACCACCGGAAGCCCATTTGGATAGCTATGTGAGATTGATGAACAGTATGGGGATTGGAAAGGGTCATCTTCTAAATTTGTTCCCTACTACTTTGAGGGGCGCTACAGCAAAGTGGTACATAAAGACTCCATTGTACACCCGTTCCACTTGGGAAGACTTTAGCTGATGCTTTTGTGAAACAATATGCTTACAACACCCAAGTTAAGACAACTCTTGAGGATTTGGAGAGGATCCGCCAAAAGCCGAATGAGTCCTTTCCGGCATATTATAAATGGTGGATGGATGTGCAAGTTTTGGTGGATGGGGCACCAAAGTTGGAATCTTTGATTGTGAAGCTTGTGGATGGCAGCTTGCCCCAATATAAGGACAAAATGAAGCTTAAGAGGTTCCATTCTTTCAATGAGGTGGTGGAGTTTGCCAAGCATATCGAACGGTACGAAGAAGAAGAGCAAAGAGGTAAGCAGGGTTCAGGCTCCTATAGAAACAACCAGGGGTACTCCCAAGGATACAAAAGTGGAAGTTCCAAGTCCACTGCGGTAGGACCTAGTTCAAGGACGACACCAAAGGCAGCCTCTATTGAAACTCAGGAAGCAGAAGTAGCTGCTGTGAATCAAGGGAGGGCAAATGTTCCAAGAATCACCAGTCCGTGGGCTGAGTCAGTCAGTCGAATCTTTGCCAAGTGTAGGAAGGCAGGGGTGCTGCAGAGTTTGAGGCCATTCTCGCCTCCAGCAGAGGCAGATAAAGATAATTTCTGTTCCTACCATGTAATGGTGTGGGTCACCGTACGAACGAGTGTACCCAATTGATTAAAGCCATCAAACAGCTGGTCATAGATGGCAAGATAGTAGAGCCGGCTCTGAAACCGAATGTGCAGAAGAATCCACTCCCCACCTTTGGTCGCCAGGTGAACATGGTGCAGTCAGGCCTACCAGCCAATTACGTAATTGCCCAGATCATTAAGGCGAATCTGAGTGTGCGAGCTGTACTGGTAGAAAAGGAAGAAGAGCCAGAGGTGTTTGAAGAGCAGACTGCAGCGGTAAGGGACAAAATGGGTCCTATTGATTTAGATGACTTTGAGGCGGAAGATGAGTATAATGAGTTCGAGGTGCAAGGGTCGAAGCCAATGTACCCAGTGGAGACAAAAAGAGGGACTGTAATAGAGAAAGATGGGCCGGTGATGCACATCACTAGGAGCGACAGGGTTTATCAACCAATTAGTGCACCACCTCCAGCACCCCTAAGAAGGAACACAACACCGGTGCAGAACAATAACCCAGTGGTTAAGGAAGAAGACATGGTTGTGGACCAACTGAAGAGGACACCGGCCCGTGCCAGTGTGTGGTACTTACTTATGGAATCTAAGAGGCACCGCGAGGTGGTGGTAAAACAACTGATGGAGATGGATGCTAACCCCACCATGTCCCCCGATGAGGTGTGTGCAATGATAAAGGGAGCGGAGTTGAAGGTTAACAAGGCCCCGGAGATCAGTTTTGGGGTAAAGGACCTTCCACCTGAGGGTGTGAATCACAATAGGGCCTTGTACTTGAGGGTGGAAGTCATGGATAAAATAATGCCGAGCGTGATGGTGGATGATGGCTCGGCCTTGAACATTTGTCCTTCTCAGGTCCTACCTTTCCTGGGGGTGAGTCCTGAAGCTCTCTGCCGGTCCAACACTGTAATCAGAGCTTATGATGATAGTAAAAGAGCTGTCTTGGGGACCTTCGAAACGGAAGTCAAAGTAGGGGAGGTTAAATCGAAGGTGTTGTTTACCGTGATCGATATTCCTGTCACCTTCTCTCTACTCTTGGGGAGACCATGGTTCTATGCTTTAGGAGGAGTTCCATCGACTTTGCACCAGAAATTAAAGTTCTTAATCGGAGGGAAAATAGTAACGGTAGAAGCGGATGAGCCTTCTGTGGTAGCCGCATTGAGTGCTACCGAGCAGCCGATGACTGGGTTTCAGATTGCTGTGATTGCTGACAAGCCTGAGTTTCCAGACTGGATTCATAGGTATTTTGCTAAACAGAATTATGATCCGGGAAAGGGATTAGGGGCCAAGCAACAAGGAATCCCTGAGTTTAACATTGAGGCTGGGAAGTACCGACAATTCGGGCTGGGGTATCAAGAAGGAAGGGCCAAGCAAGAAAGGAAGAGTGTGAATCTGGTGGATACTTTTGTCCGGGCCACAGAATCAGTATATGATGGGACTTCTGAGCCGGTAATTGTAGAGGGAGGTCAACTCCCTGGGTTTGAAATTTTTGTTGATGTAGTTGATTTCAGCAAATATGGAGTAGAGCCGGTTGTGAACATGCTGCGTGTCGAAGCTGAAACTGGAAACAAGGGGGTTCAGAATCAGAAAGATGTTGACCAAGTTAGGATTGAATTTAGGAATAAGAGAGCAGCTTTTAAGAAGACGGATCTGGTGAGAAGTGAGATGGAAGTGGCTATGGGGGCCATTACGAAAGCACTGTCCACCTTAATGAAACCAAGCAAGGGGGCAGAAGAGAAGACATCACCTGTGAAAAAAACACATGAGGACCTGGTAGAAGAAGCGGTAAAGGAACTCACTAAGCTGGTTATAAAAGGCAAGGCTCAAATGATAGAGGAAGAGCTGACTGACAAACAGAAAGAAGACCTGGAAGGAGACCTGGGATACTTGTTCGAAGAGGTCGACTGCGCTACGGTTGATAAAGACCCTCCGCATGTGGAGGATGGAAACTTTTTGAATGTATCTGCTTTTTCTATTTTCGATGTGAACAATTCTGCCTACAAGGCATACAATGCAATAAATCCGATTTTGCTTACTTGTGTGATGTTTTTCCGGATGGAACTGTGCATACATACAAACATTCATTTAATGTCTTTAGCATACATGATACATCATTGCATGAAATGAACCTAGGGACAGATGATGAACCAAAGATGGTATCCATCACGAAAGACCTCACGCCTGATGAGAGAAAAGAACTTGTAAAAATCCTGCAAAAACATGTCAAAGCATTCGCTTGGTCCTACGACGACATGCCTGGGGTTGACAGAGAAATTGCAAAGCATAGAATCCCAATAGATCCAAAGATGAAACCAGTTAAGCAGAAACTCAGACGACTTCGACCAGAATGGGCTAAAAAGGTTAAGGAAGAAGTAGCCAAACAGATAAAGGCCAAGTTCTTAGAAGTGGTAGAATATCCAGAGTGGTTGGCCAATGTCGTACCAGTTGCAAAGAAAGACGGTCGAGTAAGGGTTTATGTGGATTACCGTGATCTGAATAAGGCGTCTCCCAAAGATGACTTTCCACTCCCGCATATCGACGTTCTGATTGACAGTGCCGCCAGGGCAGCCATGTATTCCTTCATGGATGGGTTTTCGGGATACAATCAGATTTTGATGAATTTGATTGATAAAGTAAAGACAACCTTCATCACAGAATGGGGAGTTTACTGCTACAGGGTTATGCCTTTTGGTTTGAAGAATGCCGGGGCAACTTATCAGCGGGCGGTCATGACACTTCTGCATGACATGATCCATAAAGAGGTCGAGGTTTATGTGGACGATATGTTGGTAAAATCGACGACCCGGGAGGAGCACCCAGCCATCCTGGATAGATTTTTAAATAGGATCGAGAAGTACAATCTTCGCCTCAACCCGAAGAAATGTCTATTTGGAGTCACTTCAGGGAAATTACTTGGTCATGTAGTCAGCCAGAAAGGGATTGAGATGGATCCGGACAAGATTAAGGCCATCAGGGATATACCGGCACCACAGTCAGAGAAGGAAGTAAGGTCATTTCTCGGTTCACTACAGCATGTCAGTCGGTTTATTACGAGATTGACGACAGTTTGCGAGCCAATTTTCAGACTGCTGAAGAAGAACCAGCCCCGTGAAATGGAACGAGCAGTGTTAGATAGCCTTTGATAGAATTAAAACTTATTTGATGAATCCCCCAGTTCTAAAACCTCCAATACCAGACAAGCCTTTGATTCTGTACTTAGCCATTGAAGAGACTTCTATGGGAGCCATGCTGGTACAAGAGCAAGAGGATGGGCGTGAGCATGCTATCTATTATTTAAGCAAGAAGCTACTAGAGTATGAGACTAGGTATACGATAGTAGAGAAAACTTGTGCTGCTATGGTATGGTTGACAAAGAAGTTAAGACACTACTTCCAGTCATACAAGGTACAGGCGGTGGCCAAGGTGGATCCTATGAAGTACTTATGCCAAGCTCCAGTATTAGCGGGAAAGTTATCCAGGTGGTTGCTTTTGTTGTCAGAGTTTGACATAGAATATATGACAAGAAAGACAATTAAGTGAAGAGCCGTAGCAGAATTCCTAGCTAACCAGCCAATAGATTCAGACTATGTGGAGAACTTAGAATTTCCTGACGAACAGCTGGCGGTGGTGGAAGAGGAGTCGAATAGGTGGGTGATGTACTTCGACGGGGCGGTGAATAAACACTGCGCAAGCTTGGGGGTAATCATTGCTACACCCGAAGGAGAAATCATTCCTCTGGCAAGGCGACTTGACTTTCCAGTGACCAATAATGGGGCCGAATATGAAGCATGTCTCTTTGGTATCGATGCCTTGATCACGCTGGGGGCAAACGAGGTACTAGTTATTGGGGATTCAGCCTTGGTAATTTGGCAGGTAACCGGAGACTGGGAAATAAAGGAAGAATCGCTCCGACCCTATCTCGAGTTGGTTTGGGAAAGGGCAAGGGTATTCAGTCAGTGTGAATTCCGACATGTACCGAAGGAGGAGAATCAGATGGCAGACTCTTTGGCTACATTGTCATCAATGTGGGAAGGCCCCCGAAAACAACCAATACAGCCGGTCATCCTAGAAATCACTCAGAACCCATGCTATTTATCAGTCCATACGGTTGCAACTATTGAGGCACACCCTTGGTATTATGATATTCTATTGTTCATCCAGAACGGTTAATATCCTGAAGGCGCCAATGAATCTGATAAGGTTTCCCTCAGGAGGTTAGCAGTACAGTTCCGAATATTTGAGAATCAACTTTTCAAAAGGACAACTAACGGAGTTCTTCTGAAGTGTATCACGGAGGAAGAAGCAGTCGTGGTTATGAAACAGATACATTCCGACGCTTGTGGCTCGCACATGAATGGTTTGGCTCTAGCAAAGAAGATACTGAGACAAGGATACTTTTGGCTCACTCTACGAGCCGATTGTATAGAGGAAGTTAAGAAATGCCACTAATGTCAAGTATATGGAGACCTCAATCATCTCCCCCCACTTGAACTTCAAGTATCCTCGACTCCATGGCCGTTCGCAGCTTGGGGTATAGATATAATTGGAGAGATAAGGCTGCCTGCTTCAAATGGGCACCGATTCATCGTTGTGGCTGTAGATTATTTTTCTAAGTGGGTCGAAGCAGAATCATTTGTGAACATCACTGCCAAGAAGATGGCCAAATTTATAGAAAGGAACATCTTCGCAAGATATGGGATCCCTCATCATGTTGTGACAGATAACGGGGTACAATTCCAAGGGATAACGGCATAGTTACTCCAAGAGAAGGGGATCGAGCACCACAAGTCATCCCCATATCGCCCACAAGCCAATGGGGCGGTGGAAGCAGCCAATAAGTCCATCAAGAAGATTCTGTCAAAGATGGTGGTAACCTACAGAGATTGGGCCGACATGTTACCATTGGCTTTGTGGGGATACCGGACAAGTATCAGAACCCCTTCTGGAGAAACTCCATATTCACTGGTATACGGGATGGAAGCAGTGTTACCGGTAGAGATGGAAATCAGATCGTTAAGAGTGGTCATGGAGGCACAGTTGCCGGAGTTTGATTGGCTTCAGTTGAGATATGAACAGCTAGCACTGATTGACGAAAAGCGTCTTCAGGCTTTAGATCGGTTGCAAATGTACCAACAACGGATGGCTAGGACATACAACAACAAGGTTCGCCATCAGAAGCATCCATTTAAGGCAGGGGATCTGGTACTCAAGCAGATGAAACAGACCAGCACAGATGTGCGGGGGAAATTCAAGCCGAACTGGGAAGGTCCGTATGTAATCCAGAGGGTGCTTTTGAAGGGTGCTGCAAAAATTATGGATATGGACGGGACCGAATTCGTCAACCCCGTCAATCAGGATAAGCTGAAACACTACTACGTGTAAAAAAAAAAGGTCCGGTGGATTGAAAACCAAAAAGGCGGTCCACGCAAAAATTAGGACAGTCCGATGGGTTGAAAACCGAAAAGGCGATCCATGCAGAAATTAGGACAGAGAGGTGAGGATCATCAACTGCAAAATCTGCAAAGACTAGTTGGTGACAAGCGTGGCTTCAGTCGACACTTATACCATCGATAATTCTGTCCATAGTTCATTTCATCATTCGATGTACATTGTGCTAAAACATTATTTGTGAACGAATGAATGAATGTTCGGTTTTGTTCGCTTAAATGTCCCAAGTTCATCTGCAATTCAGATTATTCTGCGCATATTTATCTTTATATATCTTGTACATATCTCACATCCATAGATTGAACATATGCATTCAAAAAAAAAAAAAGGAGTCTGATAGATTGAAAACCCGAAACGGGCGGTCTATGCAAAAGATAGGACATAAAGTAAGCTCTGCTAAATTGAAAACCCAAAAAATGGGCAGTTCAGGCAAAAATAAAGACAGTCCGATAGGCCGAAAGCCCAAAAAGGGCGACCTATGCAAAAATTAGGACAAGCAATAAAAAAAAAAACAAAAAGAGCCATACAACAGTAATCAATCCTAATCATCTAGAGGCCAAGATACCGCAGCGTCAGTGCCTCACGTCCTCGCCGGGTGGGACAGCCGACCAAATCTGCCAACCAAGCCCTGTAACAAGCATCTGTCTCTATGGAGGCAAGATTATCATACTTCAGGACCTCAGTACGAGTAGGATGCATCCACTGGTGTTGCACATGCCGAGGCCACGGTGATGCAAACAGCCCGCATTTAGTAGTGCATAAAGATTGAGGAACCCCTTGCAGTTGCCCATACTGCCTGCACAGCCGAGCAGGAGAGTAGAAAGTCACACGGGGTTAACCCAAGCAACTGAACACCTCCGGCCCAGTTCTCAGTAGTCACATCAGTAATATCCCACCAAGGGCAGACCCATCGGATAAAGGCGTCGGATCGCCTCCTTAGCCAGTCAAACCAATGCTCCATAGACATGAAACAGAAATCTGGAAGCTCGATGTGCCGAGACCAATAGCGCTTAGGAGCATATCTCGGACGAAGTGGAGGAGGACTCAAGAGGCATAGCTTCTCCATCAGCCAAATATGCAGGCGGTTTAGTCAAGATGAAGGGGCAATGAATGTTTGAATTCAGAAAAAAGCAGAACTGAAGCATACCTGAAGCAGGAGGGGAGACCCGCGGCTCTCGATAGGAGAATCAGAATGGATGGAGTCTAATTGTATCAAGGTTTGAGCCAGAACAACCCCCATGAAAGATGCACCCTGAGACACCTGAGTCACCACTGAAGCCAGCCTAAGACTACAAGTATCATCTTGGGACTCGCACAGATAGCAAGCCGTTAGTAACAGACTCATCAGCGGAGCCCACCCAGGGGCAGTGGGAGATAAAGCATAACACAAGTCAGCAACGACAGAAAGACCAAGTCTGGATGAGGTAGACCTACCAATAAGTGCACGACCTATGCCTGCCACAGAAGGAGCGAACTGGCTTAGGAATGTACGAGCATCATCATAATCGGGGTCGGGAACAGCCAACCGGACCCCCCGGGGGCAAGGAACACAGAGAATGGCACTAAACTCCTCTATCAAGGGGCATAACTCTTGACCGGAGAAACGGAACACATGATCCATCGGATCCCAAAAACTGACGGCTGCATCCAAGAAGACCCGATTCGGGGTCAAAGCGATGTAACACCTGAGATACTACAAGCTAAATGGTGCAAGTAGGGCCCAATTAGAAGAGCGGATCATACCCCAGTAGTCCCGGAGTCGTCCTCTAAGCTGATCCATGCTAAAAGAGAAGCGAAAGAAGAAGAAGGGCTGAAGAATGAGTGGGGCGGCTGTAGTATGTGGGGCGGCTGTAATGCGCTACAGGGGCTCAGCTGTAACACATAGGGCGGCTGTAATATTTATAGAGGCTCGGCTGTGCTGAAGAAAGCTTGCAAAATCGATGTGGGATGGACTTTTTGGCATGGGGCGGTTGTAACTGCTACAGGGGCAGGCTGTAGCCTACAGGGGCACGGCTGTAATGTGTGGGGTGGCTGTAATGTCTACAGGGGCTCGACTGTGCTGAAGAAAGCTTGAAAATCGATGTGGGATGGACTTTTTGGCATGGGGCGGCTGTAGTTGCTACAGGGGCACGGCTGTAGCCTACAGGGGTGCGGCTGTAATGTGTGGGGTGGCTGTAATGTCTACAGGGGCTCGGTTGTGCTGAAGAAAGCTTAAAAATCGATGGGATGGACTATTTGGCATGGGGCGGCTGTAGTTACTACAGGGGCACGGCTGTAGCCTACAGGGGTGCGGCTGTAATGTGTGGGGCAGCTGTAATAACTACAGGGGCGCGGCTGTAGTGCAGATAATCCTTTATCTAGAGCCTTATATGATTTCTGATGATTATGGTTGCATAAATAAGGGTTCTGAAGATCGCCTTGCAAAGAAAACAAATTATAAAGACACCAAGATACGTCCTGGACCGGACTGAATTGAACAAAAGAGCGATAAAATGTAAGAAAAGGCGAGAAAATATGTGGATAAGAAGTATAAGTGTCATACAAAGTCATGTACACCAGACACATCCAATACAAAAATAAATCAGATCTACACCAGGACCCTATATGTGCTAAGAAGAATCATCATTATCCTCATCGTCTTCTGCCTCATCATCATCGTCGTCGTCATCGTCTGTATCTCCCATCTGCACGTTCCAGTCATCTGCCTGGTCTCTGAAGGTCTGATTCATGACCTCCAATTCGGCGACTCGATGCCGCAATTGATTATTCTCGACCCTCAAGCGAGCGAACTCATGGCGCTCCATCCCGATCGCCGTCTGCATTAAACAAAACATGAGGAACATCACATTACATATGCATCCATGCATACATGCATACATCCAGACATAAGCATATCATTATGTGTAGGTACTTACTGTCCTGGCAGAATTGTCTCGGAAAGAGAACACCCTCAGCGCATTAATGCCCTGACCCATGTACATACCTTGCATCACCAGAATCTGCAAAGATTGGGATTCAGAGTATCAGCTAATGACAGAAAAAGGGGGAAATAGATTAACAAAGATGTACTTACATGTGTGGTGTCAGAAGGAATAGCCGGGGGGAAATTATGGTCTTGCAGATGCAGGTCAGCTCGATAAGATTGCTGGAAGTCATCATACAGCTGAATGGAGTCTTCGATTGGGAATTCAAGCCGACCATGCACATATCCGACCTCGGGAGCCAGAGGAGCCTGGAAATCAGGAATGGGAATATCCTCCGCAACGGCGGCAGAATCCACACCAGCGGCCCTGGGATCAGTGGTACGTGACCTACCTCCTCTTCCCCTAGCTGATGAAGAAGCGTGTACCCGTCCACCCCGGGAAGATGGCTGGGGTCAATTAAAAACCACAACGTTAAAAAAAAAATTAATTAATTACCCCAGCGCCAGCACTAGCATCAGTGGATGGTGGGAGCAAGTGGACGGTGATGAAACGGCTATAATCACCATCTACACTGACGGCCTCATATCCAACACTATAGAGGTCCGGATGCAACTCAAGAGATAGCAGGTGAGGCCAGAATAACCCTACTGGCAGGGTGGCCGGGATCCTACGTGCCCCAGGACCAGAGCGCCAGTCGCAAGTCCTCTCCCCTAAGAACCACTCCTGGCTGAAGGAGCACTCCATCACGAAGCGCCTGTTCGCGAGCGCCTGCGCATCAACAAGCTGCTGGGGCAAATTTCCCCCTTCCCGACTCCAAGGGGCCTTGACAATCTGAGATTGAGGAACTAGTCAGTTGTAAATATATATATATATATATATATATATATATATATATATATATATACCTCCTCGAACGTCATATCTCTCAGAGCCTGCCGGCACTCCACCTGGTTTTTATCAACCTCGCTCTAGACGTATCCCATGTAACGGCGGAGCCGGGGGAACTCAACCAAAGCAACCCCTTCAGGAATCTGCACGATCGGGGGAGGGACAAAGCGATACTCATAGACCCAAATCTGCGAGGGAAAATTCAAAGCAAGTCAGTTTCAAAAAAAAAAAAAAAAAAAAAAGAGAAAATATTCAAGACATGCACGTGCAGCGGAATCCAAAAAGCCTTCAACTCCTTATGGGAGCCCCGGGCCCAGAGATCTAGAGCATAATAAAGTTGGGCCAATATGACCTGAGCCCAATTAAGGGTCCTTACAGACTCCAAGTCGATCAGCGAGGGCAGTAAAGCCAGATTCAGATTGCTCCGGCCCGTGGGGAAAAGAGTGGTGGAGAGAGCATGCAACAGGTAGGCTCTAGTGTACTTCCTCTCATCACCAGCATCAAAGGTGGTTCCCTCCGGTTTTCATGCTGCAGCCCGAGCCAGTACTCGCGGATGTTACTACATTGGATCCGGCTCTCGGGAGAACTAATCCTAATCAGCGTGGATATCAGCTCCTGACGATAGCCGCCATGCGCGAAGACCTGATTAAAGTGAATCGTCTGGCCCGAGAAGCGAAGGCCCGTAATAGCGACTATGTCCTCCGGGGTCACAGTGTATTCCTCGGAAGGGAAATGAAATGTGTGGGTGGAGTCCATCCACCAGTGGTAATCGACATGCTGCGAACCAGTCGGTGCAGGCCGGTGGAGTTCACAATATCCTTCACCCTTTGAGGGAGACGCCTATACCACTTTAAAGCCTCTGTGATGGATCCGCTACCACAATGGCCGGATCTCGACTGCAAAATTAATAATCAGGGAGTTTATGAGCTTTTTCGAATGTATACACATCATAAAAATCGAAGAAACATCATTCGAATCGAAAAAAATGGGGTTGCCTTAAATCTGAAGGCTACAGCAGCCCGGCTGTAGGGTTATAGCCGCGCGGCTGTAACCCCATATGATCACAGCCGCGTGGCTGTGATCAAACATGGCGCGGCTGTAGCTACATTTTTTCGGCCCACTTGAGTTTTTTTCATTTTTTCGGTTAAATCTCGTCCTAACTCAAGCCAAACCAACAATTAATCATCCTAGGGGCATAATCTACTTAAATCATGCATCAATTTCACATATTTTTCTCAATTTTGCAGAAATTGGAAACTTGGAAAAAATGGAAAAGTTTGAGAAAACTAACCGGATTCGTGTAAGCATGGTTCGAAACTTGGAGTAAAATGGGCACCTGTCGTCGATCTTCACTCCACAGTATGCATCCTCCTCTTTTAACCCATAAATGCACTCAGTGGGTTCAAAGGGTAGAGTAAAGTTTCCTTTCGGGATGGAAAACCGAGTTTGAAACACGAGTTGAGCAGCCGGGACAGGACGAAGGACTCTACGCATCTTTCGCCTCATGGTTTCGGTTTGGGAGCAAGAAAATCGCCAGAAAGGAGAGTATTTTCATCCAAAAATGGGTGAATGAGGGCTGCCACATTGTGTGGCTCTTATGCACTCTTCCTCACCTATCACTACAGCCGAGCGGCTGTAGCTTTCTTTCCTTTAAAATTTGTTTCATTTTTTCTTTTACGAAACTCGTTTTATGTCCATTTGACCCCGAGAAAGGTAATTTTCTTATTTTACAGGCGTCAAGGAACAAGATTTTAGGCTCATATTCGTTCTTGATCGAAGGGGCAAAAATTTTTGTTTCCAAAATTATCGATCAAGGAACGAATACGCGCCCAAAACGACTTCAAAGCTTCAACTGTTGGCCAAAATTCTCAAACCGCCAAAGAACCATCTTCCCAGCTACATGAGCCCCGTGACGACATAATTATCCTTTCCTTCAAGTGACACATGCTTCATAAGAAGTGAAATGTCCAAAACGCCCTTCGGTTAATAACCACACGACCGGATGGCTAAAACATTTTCCCTTTAGCAACATGGGCTATATGGGAGACTAAGTCACCGAAATATTTCTCCCCTTAATGACACAGGCTCCATTAAGGGTGAAATGGCCAAAATTCCTTCTGTCGGCCACAAACTGCCAAATGACCGAAATACCCCTTCCCACAAAAAAGGGAACACTAGATCTCTAAAAACCCATTTCTTTTGTGACATAGGCACCACAAAAGACCAAACGACCAAAGTCTCCTTACTTCAAGGAATGTCAACTTCCCAAGTTGTAAAATTACCAAGATACCCTTCCTTTTCGTAGGCACCAAATGGCAAGGAGAATCCGATCTGGGTAAGTCCTCTGCTTGACAATGGAGTCGAAGCATGTCCCTGGCAAGTCAAACATGATCCGGGCAAGTCCTCTGCTTCATGATGGAGTTGAAGCATGTCCCTGGCGAATCAAACAACATCTGGGCACAGTCCTCTGCTTTGCAATGAAGTCTAAGCATGACCCTAGATAACGTCGGAACAATTCGGGCAAAGTCCTATACTTCGTATCAGAATTGAAGCAAGACCCTAAAAAAAATCAAATCAATTTAGGCAAGACCACTGTCTCAAAAGCAACCGAGACAAGTCCCTATATACATCCAAACAAGTCGACATGAGGAGAACCCTCAGGTACGTTCTCTTTTCCTTCTCACTGTGCTCCCTATCGCGAGACCAAACTCGAATCGGACACAAGCACCCGTTCAAGTCGACTTTGGTCGCGCGAGGGCCAGCCTGTGAGCACGGGTTTTTTTCCCGACCTCGGTGATGAAAGCTATTGATTACCTTTTTCACGGATAAACGTGAAGCGGATTCGGACCGACCAGGATGACGTCGGAAATGTCCCGGATAGCCTGGAGGTGTGTGACAAGTCCTAGTATGGAACCCTGAAGAATTCGAGCGGATATTTAACAAAACCGAAAAACAAACCAAAGAAAATAAGTGAAAATGTAATTTTCTGGGAATTACAGCCGCTCAGCTGTAAGCTACAACCACCCGGCTATAGTCTACAGCCACGCGGCTGTAATCTCCTTATTTCCTTTTTTGGGCAAAATCAGCATTTAATTCGGTTTTTAGCAAAATAGGAATTTTGGCTCTACAGCCGCTCGGCTGTGATCTATAGCTACACAGCTGTAGACTACAGGGGTGCGGCTGTGACCTACAGCCGCGCGGCTGTAATCGTCAGTTTTCCTTTTTTGACCAAATCAGCAATTAATTCCGATTTAATACCAAAACAGGGGATATTTAAGGATCCTAATCGAGAATTAGGGCAAGGGGGGAGGCAGAAAAAAAAAAAAAGGGAGAAAAAAAAAAGAGAAATCACATAGTTTTTTTTAGGGTTCTTAACACAACAACAAAAAGAAAAAAGTTAGATAAAAAAGAAAAGAAAAAGGGTTAGAAGAAGAGGGAACACTCGAAAATCAATCCTTGAATCTTTCTCATGGTTTCGTTCGAGGTTCGGAAAACACACTTTGCTCGGGTTGTCCGGGACTGTGGGACGTTTCTGGCATCCAAATCTCTTTTTTGTGGTCCAAGCGCTGGAACACATACAAGGTAATTTTCTGAGAGGCCTTAAAAATCCATTCTGTTCATCTTGGTTTTGATTCAATTGCATGATTTGAGTTTTTTGCGGTTGATTGGTTTTTTTTTTTGGCTACAGCTGCCCCACCTAAGATCACAGCCGCCCGGCTGTAACCTACAGCCACGCGGCTGTGACCTAAAGGGGCGCGGCTATAGTTCTTTTCCTTTTTTCTTTCTGTTCTATGGGAGTTTTCTGATTACAGCCGCCCCATATGATCACAGCCGCCTGGCTGTAACCTACAGCCATGCGGCTGTGACCTATAAGGGCGCGGCTGTAATGCTTTGTATTGGATTTTTTATGTTTTTTGAGTTTTCTGTGTTTACAGCCGCCCCATGTGATCACAGCCGCCCGGCTGTAACCTACAGCCGCGTGGCTGTGACCTATAGGGGCGCGGCTGTAACCTACAGGGGCCGAAGCTCCATCGGCCCAAATCGATCGATAACGCTCCCACTCTTCAATTAAATGTGTTTTTCATATCTGTTATCGATCCAATCACATCCCTGTATGCTTTGATTCCATGTTCTTCATTTTTTTATGGGTGGATGTGATGAAATTTGATGATTTTGGACGATTAGGGATTTCCGCATTCGATTTGGCCCATTTCGGGCCTTTTTTGTTGGTTTTAATATTTTTCCAGAAATCCCAGATCGCCCAAAATCGTCAAACTTTGCAAAACGATCTTTGAAAACGCGAAAAGTAAGTTGGAATCGATTCTGGAGCATTACAGCCGCCCGGCTGTAAGCTACAGGGGCGCGGCTGTAGCCTACAGGGGCGCGGCTGTAATATGGGCAGAATTACATTTTTGCCCTTTTGGGCCCCAAATTTGTAATTTTGCATTCTTTTCTCATTGAAAAATGAATTTTGGCGCGTTTGCATATTTTTGGACCCTAGATGGATGTTTGATTTAGGCCCACACACGAACGGGACCCCTGGGTCCCGGGATATCAGGCCCGCTATAGTTGGAAAAATGCATGTAAATGAGCCAAACCGCTTTTAAAATTGATTTTTCATCCATAAAACCTACAGGGCGTTTAAAAACCGTTTTCCAGGTCTAATCGGACCGACCGATCGGGTCGACTTGGTTATCCCCTTTTGCATGATCCTGTTTCCTAAAATATCCCTATTCTGTCCTATATGAGTCCTTGTTGTGATTTATTTATCTGTGCTAATCGTATTTGGATGCAGCCTTTATTTTTGTTTTATTTTTATTTTTGAATGTATTTTATAGATTAAATCGTGTATCTAGGCGATTGTAATTTTTTTTATCATCGTGTATAATAGGCGATTGTAAAAGGTGAGGATGAGAGTTTTCTTTTTCTCGGGTTGTATAATTTGGCCTCTGATTTACTTTTCCGCACTTTTACTTTTCCGCATTTTTATTTTGGTTTTATATTTATGTCATATGTATGAGCATTGGCTAATAACAAAAAGAAGAGATAAAATGAGTAGAATAAAGTGAATGAGATGTCATATTACGAAATAATAATTAAAGATTAGTGAGGATTAGTAGATGTGTTGCCCGAACCTCGAATCTCTGGATTAGGTACTGCGTCTACGCTTGGTAGGGAGCTGTACCGGAATTTCCCGGATGAGCTGATCCGGGTGGCGACTCTGTATCTAATCTCGAAATTCATGTTTCGAGATCTTTAAGTTTAAATGGGATTTTCTAAAAAAGCTTGTTTTCTAAAATTCACGCTTAAAATTAAATTTTCTACAAAAAGACTTTTTCAATAAAATGAAAGGTTTTTTTTTTAAGAAAGATTAAAACCCGTTTTCAAAACCAAAACACCAACATCCAAAAAGAAAATCCCCAGTTCCAGCTTCGCCGCGCTTTCCGAAAAAGGTCGTCCGCTCACAGCCGGCCGGCAGAGAAAAAAAAAGAAAAAAGAGAGAGAAGAAGACAGAAAAGAAGAGAAAAAGAGAGAAGAAAAGAGACAAGGAAAGGAAAAGGGAGAGACTCATCTTCAAGGATCCCTCAGCATTTGGAGATCTTTGGACCCAAAGTTCCTAACCCTAACTCAAGGAGAAAAGTGCGGATTTCAGTGGATTGGAGCGACGCCAGGAGTCAATCCTACGGTGGACGCATGCCAAACAGGTAGACACTCCTTTTCCCTTCTCTTTTCCAAGCTTTCTGGGTGATTGGTGTGGTTTTGTGCCATTTTTATTCTTTTTTCTGCGTTTCTATTTCTGGAAATCAAGAACAGTCGTGCGACTGTTCTTGAGTTTGATGAACAGTCGTACGACTATAGTTACAGTCGTACGAGTGTTCTTGATTTCCAGGCGTTTTCTTCCAGTTTATTTCAAATAAAGTTTTGGCGAGATTCTGACTTTGGGTTGCTTACAATCGCACGACTGTAATTTACAGTCTTTTAGAAATTAAAACGGAAATTCTGATTCTAGAAATACGTTACAGTAACGTATTTCCAGAATCAGAATTTCTGTTTTAATTTCTAAAAATTCCCAAAAATCCATAAAAATTCAGAAAATCCCAAAAATCATCAAAATGAATTTTGTTGCGTGCATCCACGACCATAGATTCAATTTTTAGTAAAATTGCATTTAGAACAATGCTACGATGGAGACTCGATTCTCCCGAAAACCGACCCACCTCACATGTAAAAAAATGCATGCAAACTGACAAAAATGTTTTCAAAACAGCTTTCTCACAAAAACGAAATACAGGACGTTTCAAAACGTTTTCCAGGTCTAATCGGGCCGGCTAGCCGAGCCGACCCGGTTATCCCCTAAATGCATACCCCCAATTCTTGATTTCCCATTCTGTCATGTTTAAGTCCGACTTGTGGCGTGCCGTAAATTGTGCTAACCCTCTGTTTTGCAGGTTTTAATTTCTTTTATTTTTATTTTGGATGTAATTTAATAGATTAAATCGTGTATCATAGGCGATTGTAATTTCTAGATTCTCGTGTATTCTAAGCGCTTGTAAGAGTGAGGTCGAGAGTTTTTTTTTTATTTTATTTTTGATTCGATCGGGTTGTAATAATTTAATCATTCACTATTTTACTTAACATGTATGCGCGCTGTATGTCTATTTATTTCAATAAAATTGACTTTAGAGTTTGAAATACCATTTGAGAACATTGACTAATATTATTTTAATTAGACACGAAATAAGGGACTTGTCCGGACCCGAATCTCTGGATAGTGTAGCGGCCGTTTATCCGGTTCAGCTGCATTATAAATTTCCCAGTTGAGCTGAGCCGGGTGGCGACTTTACAATATTCATCGAGACTTAGGTCTCAGTTCTTTTAAGAATTAATTCCATCTATTTTCCAAAATCGATTTTCCATTTATAAAAACCCCACACGAGGGAGGGGCCCGCCCGAGATCGTGGCGCCCCTTCCGAAAGGGAGTCTCGCGTTCGGTCCAAAACATCGTCCGCTCACAGTGGCGACTCTGCTTGGGATTTCTTACAAAAGTTTTCTTAAAAACTTAAAAGAATTTGACAAGCCCTGAAAAGTATCTAATTAAAATAAGGTGGATGATTCTTGATTGGTATTTCATTTTGCATTTTTAGTTAGACATGCTTGCATTAGGTTAAATATCCCATTTTAGCCCAGTGGATTATTGAAGTGTCGCCTTTGTTCCTCCTGGTCTTAGGGGCACGAATACGAAACACCACCCATAGCCTTGTACGAACCCCTTCGTTTGGACCCTTGAGTGGGGAGAAGTGAGTAGTATATTTTGCTATGGGAACCTTGATTTTAACCCGACTTGGACCTAACTCATATAGGCTGCCCTAGTTGGATTCCCTTAGGATACCAAAATAATTGTGTGAATAAATATAAATCGCGCCTTCATCATCCTCGGTTGGTGATCGAAGTGAACCCTACCTAGGATTCAGTTAGAATTTTTGAGACTGACCCCGCTTGGAGAAATAAGGTTGGAAGAATTAGCTTTGTGTGCTACGTGTTACACGCTTCTTGACATTTCACGACATACCATAATCACCATTTTCCATACATGATTAACATTTTCCATTCACAAAACATTTTTGTGTGATAATAACCCATGTTTTTATGCAGCCATTTGCATTTTATTTTCGTATGAAATCATTAAATCATCCGTTTGCCATTCATACTAACCATTTCTTCTTCAGCCATAACAATGCTTTGTGTGATTAGCATTTTTGTACATAGCATACATAACATCATCTTATATGTCATACATCCTAACCCACGTTTTTGTGCATCCGTTTGCATTTTGTGTATCATAAGCATTCACGACATATCACTTAAATTAAATTAGGGGCATTCCAAGGATGCCCACCATGATCATATCATTCCATCATATATCGGGGTATCCCAAAATGCCCGTGTTCTGCCAATGCACCGGATTGCATTCAGCCATTCCACCAAATCATTTCATTCAATAGAGACCACAATGGTCCTAGGTATATTTTCGTGTGACAATCCACACGATGCATTTCATGACATCATACCCATTCATCATAAATATCATATAAAACTGTGATCTACATCGGGTTACTTCATGACATTAATACATTTTTCAAGGCGCTTCCTGAGTGCCGGGTTAGTACGCATGCAGGGGCATTTCATAACATCCCAAATCATGAAAGGTGTTCCCCGAACGCCGAGCTTCTGTCCGTGTCCCTATCACACGCGACTCTCTCATAACATCACATCATATCATATGCTTAAAAGCATCAGAACTCTATCCATGGGCCGATCCTATGCGACCACTTCATACCATCTCATAGACCTACAAAGCGTCGAACTCCGTCTGTGTGTCGGTACACGCGTGACCATTTCATAAATTCATTAGGTGCTCCAAAAGTGCCGAACCCTTGCTCGTGTGGCGGTCCACATGTGTCCTTTTGCATAACGTCTGGTGCACTTGGAATGTCCAAAATAAAAAAAGGAAATGAATAAAAAAGGTCACATTCATTATCATCCATATTCACGAAGCATCATCCAAGCATTATCATCCATACCATCCAACCATGCACTTTTTAGCCCTAACAGCCTTTATGTGCATTAAAGCAAAATAAGCTGGGGTGCCCTAGAACAAGATCCCGGACTGCAAGAGCACGTGAGGGCGAAAGATCAGTCGAATCAAGCAGCACAACAGAGTTCGGAGAAGAAGTAGCAATGGCTAATCAAACGCCAAACATTGCTAGTGTTCTGAAGGATTTCTTCTATTCCCAAGACTTCTGGGATATGCTAAAGGAAGAATTGAGGGCTGTTGTTAGGGAAAGTGGTGAAGCTGGTAATGGTGGAACCGGGAAAGAAAAAGAAGGGGAGACCTCTCAATATGGGGCTGATGCTTTGGCCAGTATAGAAAAGCTGCAGGAAATCGAAGCAGCTATGGACCAGAAAATGAAGGCCAAATACTCTGAGCTTGATGAGATGCTAGCTGAGCTGAAAAAGTTAGCCAACATCAGTTTGGGTTCCAGGCAGGGCGTCAATATGGATGCCATGATAAACAAAGGCATCGAGACATTCCCTGTGGGGTTCCAAGTCCCCAAAATTCCTTCTTACAAAGGGCTCGGATCACCAGAAGCTCACATCACTCTCTATGCTCGTATAATGCTAACCGCGGGTGCTACCAAATAGCAGTTGGTCAACTTCTTCCCAATAACACTAGAAGAAGGAGCTTTGAACTGGTACAACTCCCTAACGGTGGAGGTACAGTCAGATTGGGGGACATTATCAGAGGCCTTCATCAAATATTATAGCTTTAATACAAAGATCCAGGTGAAGCTATATGACTTGGAAAGGATTAAGCAGAAGCTCAATGTATCCTTTGATGAGTATTATCAAAGGTGGATGAACAAAATGATCCTGTTGAAAAATCGCCCCGATGAAGACGAGCTGATTCAGAAATTGATTAAAGGTAGTAAGGATGTCTACAGAGACAACATGAAGTTCTATGCTTTCAATGAACTCAGCGAGGTCTACAGCATGGCCATGAAGGTTGAGAGGGATGGAGAAGAAAAAGTGGCCAGTCAAAAGGGTAGCAGAAGCTTTAAGCATGGTCTGGGGTATCGATCGACAACTACCATCGGATCAAGCAGTGGATCTGATTTCTACTTTACAAACAAAGGTGACCAATCCTTAGAGGATAAACCAGTTGAAGTTGTTGTAGTGTCTCAACAACAAGGAGATCAAGCTGGAGATTCGCAAAATCGAGGCCTATCCCCGTGGACCCTTTCTTTGGCCAAGATTTTTGCGAAATACAGGAATGGTGGCCTCTTGAGTTCTCTGAAGCCATTCGAGAAGCCGGCTGAGACAGACAAAGGCAAATTCTGCTCCTATCATGTGACAGTGGGGCACCACACGAATGACTGCAAGCAACTACTGAGGGCTATCCGTCAACTGATTGCTGATGGGAAAATCGTGGAACCACCCTTGAAGCCCAATGTCCAGAGCAATCCTTTGCCCAGCTTTAACTAGTCCAATCGAAGTGGGAGATGCAGCAGCAAAAGAAGACCCTCCGTATGTGGAGGATGTTAATTATTTTGACGTATCTATTTTGTTCTTTATCTTGTTTTGTGAACAATACAGCCTACAAGGCATTTAATGTTATGTGATTTGATTTCAATTATGTGTGTGACATTTTCATGGATGGAACATTGTGCATGCATACAAATATTCATCTAATGTCTTTAGCATACATGACACATCATTACGTGAAATGGACCTAAGGACCGACTGAAAGACCTCAGATTGATAAGAGAAAGAAAAATTGCAAAATGCCTAAAAGCATGGAAGACCTTCGCCTAGTCCTATGACAACACACCTAGAGATCGACAAATGATTGCAGGATGCAGAATTACCAAGAATCCGAAAGACAAGTCCAGCTAAGCGGAAGTTCCATAGACGTAAAAAAAAAGCATGGTTTCAAGTTTCGAAATAAGAATACATCTGTATCATATGATGTTTTGCACCATAGCATCCCCGATAATAGAACGCAAATTCTGGGGCAACAGTGCAATCACTCCAGAATAAAGGAGAGAGGCATCATGCATCGCCTCCATACCACCTATAAGCTAGCAGGATAGTACAAGTAGCTAATAAGCGCATCAAAAGCGCAGCCATCAACCTGCAGGATCAAAGCAGTCCTATAAAGAAAGACAGAGACCAAGTCGTCAACCCCTTCAATCGAGACAGGCTCAGATTTCCACAAAAAAAAAGAGTCCGATGGATTGAAAATCACGAAAGCAATCCATGCAAAAGTTAGGACAGTGAGGTGAGCACCACCGGCAGGAAAATCCGTAGGGACCAGTTGGTGGCAGTTGTGGGTTCCGTCAAGACGGATACCATACTTATCTTGTCCTTAATTTCATTTCATATATAATATGCATTATGCTAAAATATTATCAATGAATGAATGAATGAATGCCTTGCCCTGTTCATTTAAATATCCCAAGTTTGCCTGAAATTGAGTTCACATCATGCATCATATATGGCAATACGCTTGTGAGCTTCAGCAACAACGATGGAGCAACCAAATCCTACAAGACTTCCCACAATCATCTCATCATTAGAGGGTGTATTGAATTGGAAGACTTCTTCTAATTCCATGACATCTTTAAAAAAAAAAAAAGAGCTCGCTTAGGTGAAAACCGAAAAGGCATCTCAGGTAAAAATTAGAGCAGCCCGCTAAGCTGAAAACCCATATTGGGCAATTTAGGCAAAAGTTAGGGCATATGAAAAGCTCGCTAAGGTGAAAACCGAAAAGGCATCATATATCCCTGGCAGGATCGCAAGAATTACATTGCACCCAAAATGTTGCTTCTCCAACTATGGACGATCAATTGCACAACATACCTTCCCCAGCAAGAACCTGGAATGTCAAGATTAAGCAAATGGCGCGAAATGCATTTTCTAAAGTTCATTTGCACATGCACACATTGAAGCATATACATGCATTCAAAACATACATGCATACATGCATATACATATCACAACCAACCCAAGCACAAATATCCACCATTATTATCGAACTATTCCGAACCAGGATCGCTCTGAAAGTAAGAAATGGCTCAATGCCGGGGAATCTATTGGGCCTTAAGCGTTAGTGCAGACTCAAATCTCATCATATCAAGTCTCTAAGGGGCAGGACAACCAAGCCGTATTTATCCTTAATCGAAGAGGCAAAAATTTTTGTTTCCAAAATTATCGATCAAGGGATAAATACTCATCCTTGAGCCAACATCAAAATTATCCTTCCTAAAGCCATCTCCTTATTTCATTAAAGCTAGATTTTGAGCCCTTCAACTCCATTACGTTCAAGCACGGTTACAAATCCTTGAACCCCTTTCTTCATTCAAGCCGAATTTTGAACCCATGAACTCCATTACGTTCAAGCATGGTTTCAAATCCTTGACCCCTTTTCTTCATTCAAGCCAGATTTCGAACCCTTGAACTCCATTACGTTCAAGCATGGTTTCAAATCCTTGACCCCTTTTCTTCATTCAAGCCAGATTTCGAACCCTTGAACTCCATTACGTTCAAGCATGGATGCAAATCCTTGAACCCTTTTCTTTATTCAAGCTAGATTTTGAACCCTTGAACTCCATTACATTCAAGCATGGTTGCAAATCCTTGAACCCCTTTTCTTTATTCAAGCCAGATTTCAAACCCTTGAACTCCATTACGTTCAAGCATGGTTACAAATCCTTGAACCCCTTTTCTTCATTCAAGCTAGATTTCAAACCCTTGAACTCCATTACGTTCAAGCATGGTTACAAATCCTTGAACCCCTTTTCTTCATTCAAGCCATATTTCAAACCCTTGAACTCCATTACGTTCAAGCATGGTTCCAAATCCTTGAACCCTTTTCTTTATTCAAGCCAAATTTTGAACCCTTGAACTCTATTACGTTCAAGCATGGTTTCAAATCCTTGACCCCTTTTCTTCATTCAAGCCAGATTTCGAACCCTTGAACTCCATTACGTTCAAGCATGGTTTCAAATCCTTGACCCCTTTTCTTCATTCAAGCCAGATTTCGAACCCTTGAACTCTATTATGTTCAAGCATGGTTTCAAATCCTTGACCCCTTTTCTTCATTCAAGCTAGATTTCGAACCCTTGAACTCTATTACGTTCAAGCATGGTTTAAAATCCTTGACCCCTTTTCTTCATTCAAGCTAGATTTTGAACCCTTGAACTCCATTACGTTCAAGCATGGTTGCAAATCCTTGAACCCTTTTCTTTATTCAAGCAAGATTTTGAACCCTTAAACTCCATTAAGTTCAAGCATGGTTACAAATCCTTAAACCCCTTTTCTTCCTTCAAGCCAGATTTCAAACCCTTGAACTCTATTACGTTCAAGCATGGTTACAAATCCTTGAACCCCTTTTCTTCGTTCAAGCCAGATTTCAAACCCTTGAACTCCATTACGTTTAAGCATGGCAATAATTCCTTAAACCCCTTTTCTTCATTCAAGCCAGATTTCAAACCCTTGAACTCCATTACGTTCAAGCATGGTTCCAAATCCTTGAACCCTTTTCTTTATTCAAGCCAGATTTCGAACCCTTGAACTCCATTACGTTCAAGCATGGTTTCAAATCCTTGACCCTATTATTCCATTATTTCGAGTCCATCCAATTCCAGCAAAATTTCAAATTCTCAAAATTTCTGTAGATTTGCCTCGGGTAACCTAGACCCGGTATCGGCTTAGTTCTACATCAAACCCCTTATTTCATCCAAGCTAGATTTCGAATCCTTGAACTTCTTCAAGCATGATTCCCAATCCTTGATAAACACTTCTCCAAGCCAGATTTCGAGTTGAACTTCTTCAAGCATGATTCCCAATCCTTGCAAACTTCTCCAAGCCAAATTTCGAATCCTTGAACTTCTTCAAGCATGATTCCCAATCCTTGACAAACACCTCTCCAAGCTAGATTTTGAATCCTTGAACTTCTTTAAGCATGATTCCTAATCCTTGCAAACCTCCTCAAGCGTGATCTTGAATCCTTGAAACCTCTTCAAGCCTGATTCTTAATCCTTGAAAATCGTCCAAGTTAGATTTCGAATACTTGAAGATCGATTCAAGCAAGATCCTAGATCTTTGAAACCAATTCAAATCCCGCACTTCATTTTCCTTGCCTCGGGTAACTTGGACCCAGGATCGGCTTATTTCATCATCAACTCTATCTCGGGTAACATAGACCCGATATCGGCTTATTCCATCCAATCAACTCAACATGTCACCACAGCAGAGAAGCTTCAGCAACTCAGTAGCATGTTTTATTTCATGCGTCTGCGGCGCTATAAGCGCTAGAATTTTCCTTTCAAAAAAAAAAGAGAGAGAGTAGTACGGCATTGGCTATAGTCGTACGACTGTAGTCAAACTATAGTCGTACTACTGTAGATCATTACCCATAAAAGCAGAAAAAGAAAAACGAAAAGGGGGACAGAAAAAAGAAAGAAAAACAGAGGGACAGACAGACAGACAAAGAGAAAGGGAAGAGAAAAAGAAAGAAAAAGAGAGAAAAAGAGAAGAGAAGAGAAAATAAAAAAAAAAGAAAGAAAAGGAGGAACTCCTCATCAGAATCCCTCAGCATTTGGAAATCTCTGGACCCAAACGTTAAACCCTAACTCAAGGAGAAAAGTCTGGATTTTAGTGGATTGGAGCGATGCCAGGGGTCAATCCTATGATGGACGCACACCACAGAGGTAAATACCCCTTTTCCCTTCTCTTTTACAAGCTTTCTGGGTGATTGGTGTGCTTTTCTGCATTTCTATACATTTTTCTGCGTTTCTGTTCTGGAAATCAAGAATAGTCGTGCGACTGTTCTTGAGTTCGATGAACAGTCGTACGACTGTAGTTACAGTCATACGAGTGTTCTTGATTTCCAGGTGATTTTCTTTCCAGCTTGTTTTAAATAAGATTTGGGCGAAATCCTTAGTCTGGAGTGTTTACAGTAGCACGACTGTAATTACAGTCGTACGACTGTAGTTGTATTTGTACGACTGTAATTTATAGTCGTACGACTGTCGTTTCCAGAATCAGAATTTCACCTTTAAGTCCCAAAAATTTCCAAATATCCATAAAAATCCCCAAAAATTCCCAAAAATCCCAAAAAATTAGAAAATCTCAAAAATGAATTTTGTTGTGTGCATTCATGACCACAGATTCAATTTTCAGTAAAATTGCATTTAGAACAATTCAATGACGGAGACCCAGTTCTCCTGAAAACCGACCCACTTAATATGTAAAAATGCATGTAAACTGGAAAAATTGTTTTCAAAATGATTTTCCCACAAAAACCAAAATACAGGGACGTTTCAAAATGTTTTCCAGGTCTAGCCGAGCCAACCCGGTTATCCCCTCAATACATGTCCTCAATTCTTGATTTCCCAATTCTGTCTATTTTAGTCCTAATTATGGCGTGCCGTATAAATTATGCTAACCTTTGTTTTGCAGCTTTTATTTTATTTTATTTTCATTTTTATTTGTATTTTAATAGAATTAATCGTGTATTTAGGCAGTTGTAATCATTTTTAGATTCTCGTGCATCCTAGGCGATTGTACAAGTGAGGTGAGAGTTTTTATTTTTTCATTCGATTTGGTTGTAAGCTAATTAATATTTATTTCTTTTCCTTACTTTTGTATTAAATATTTGTATGCGCGCTGTATGCCCTTTTATATTCAATAAAATTGAATTTCGATTTTCAAATACCATTTGAGAACATTAGCAACATTTATTTTAATTAGACACGAAATAGGCGACTTGTTCGGACCCGAATCTCTGGATAGTGTAGCGACCGTTCGTCCGGTTCAGCTACATAAGAATTTCCCGGTTGAGCTGAGCCGGGTGGCGACTCTACAATATTCATCGAGACTTAGGTCTCGGTTCTTTTATGCATTAATTCCATTTATTTTCTAAAACCGATTTTCCATTTATAAAAACCCCACGCGAGGGAGGGGCCCGCCCGAGATCGAGGCGCCCATTCCGAAAGGGAGTCCCGCGTCCCGTCGAAAACGCGTCGTCCGCTCACAGGCTCTTTGATTCGCGCTCTCAAATTCATCACCTCAACTATTCCAGACCAAGATCGGGTGGTGAATTTGATCACGCGAGGGGCAGCTGTAAGCGTCGGAATTTTACTCCTAAAAAAAAAGAGAAGAAAAAAGAAAACAGTTGTACGACTCTACCTACAGTCGTACGACTGTACCTTTTTTTCTTTCTTTTCCCCTTTAGCTTTTAGGGTATGGGTTGGCTCACCTGCCACGAATCTACAGTCGTACGACTGTAGTTTGATTACAGTCGGCCGGCAGAGAAAAAAAAAGAAAAATAGAGAGAAGAAGACAGAAAAGAAGAGAAAAAGAGAGAAGAAAAGAGACAAGGAAAGGAAAAGGGAGAGACTCATCTTCAAGGATCCCTCAGCATTTTGAGATCTTTGGACCCAAAGTTCCTAACCCTAACTTAAGGAGAAAAGTGCAGATTTCAGTGGATTAGAGCGACGCCAGGGGTCAATCCTATGGTGGACGCACGCCAAATAGGTAGACACT
Source organism: Euphorbia tirucalli (assembly GCA_039660915.1). NCBI lineage: Eukaryota > Viridiplantae > Streptophyta > Magnoliopsida > Malpighiales > Euphorbiaceae > Euphorbia > Euphorbia tirucalli. The sequence goes on along the minus strand of CM077639.1, from coordinate 51,637,797 downwards.
CTTTTTCCCTTCTCTTTTCCAAGCTTTCTAGGTGATTGGTGTGGTTTGTGCCATTTTTGTTCTTTTTTCTGCGTTTCTGTTTCTGGAAATCAATAACAGTCGTGCGACTGTTCTTGATTTTCATGAACAGTCATACGACTATAGTTACAGTCGTTCGACTGTTCTTGATTTCCATGCACAGTCATACGACTGTAGTTACAGTCGTACAAGTGTTCTTGATTTCTAGGCATTTTCTTCCAGTTTATTTCAAGTGTTCTTGATTTCCAGAAATGAATTTTGTTGTGTGCATCCACGACCATAGATTCAATTTTCAGTAAATTTGCATATGGAACAATGCCACGATGTAGACCCGATTCTCCCGAAAACCGACCCACCTCACATGTAAAAAAATGCATGTAAACCGGCAAAAATGTTTTCAAAACAGTTTTCTCATAAAAACGAAATATAGGGATGTTTCAAAACGTTTTCCAGGTCTAGTCGGGCCGGCTAGCCGAGCCGACCCGGTTATCCCCTAAATGCATGCCCCCAATTCTTGATTTCCCATTCTGTCATGTTTGAGTCCGACTTGTGGCGTGCTGTAAATTGTGCTAACCCTTTGTTTTGTAGGTTTTAATTTCTTTTATTTTTATTTTGGATGTAATTTAATAGATTAAATCGTGTATCCTAGGCGATTGTAATTTCTAGATTCTCGTGTATTCTAGGCGCTTATAAGAGTGAGGTCGAGAGTTTTTTTTTATTTTATTTTTGATTCGATCGGGTTGTAATTATTTAATCATTCACTATTTTACTTAACCTATATGCGCGCTGTATGTCTATTTATTTCAATAAAATTGACTTTAGAGTTTGAAATACCATTTGAGAACATTGACCAATATTATTTTAATTAGACACGAAATAAGAGACTTGTCCGGACCCAAATCTCTGGATAGTGTAGCGGCCGTTTGTCCGGTTCAGCTGCATTATAAATTTCCCAGTTGAGCTGAGCTGGGTGGCGACTCTACAATATTCATCGAGACTTAGGTCTCGGTTCTTTTAAGAATTAATTCCATCTATTTTCCAAAATCGATTTTCCATTTATAAAAACCCCACGCGAGGGAGGGGCCCGCCCGAGATCGTGGCGCCCCTTCCGAAAGGGAGTCTCGTGTTCCGTCGAAAACGTCATCCACTCACATCTTCATTTTGCTATAAAAAGGAAGAAAAGGAAAGTGTGAAGGTGTGGAAGACAATCCAAGATACAATCTTATTCAAGCTTAAAAGTTATAAGTCTTCCATATTCCCAAAGAGCACAAAGAAAAGAGAAATATTATTCATTCTTGTATTCACATATTCTTGGAATTATATTTTTCACACAAGGTTGTGTGAAAGGGGTTTTATTTTGTTGGTGGTTGATCAACAAAGGTTGTAAAAGTTTGGTGCTTGAGCTTCGAAAAAGTATCGGTAGAGTTTGTTACTTAAACTCCAAAAAGTAACGGGATAGGTTTGATATTGAGCCTGTAAAAGTATTGAGTTTGTTACTTGAACTCGAAAAAAGTAACGTAAGCTTGTTTCCTGCCCTAAAAGGAAACGCTAGTGGAAATCTCAAGCGGTTGGCTTGAGGATTGGACGTAGACCGGTTGGGTCGAACCAGGATAAGATTTTGTGTTTGTATTTTCTCTATCCTTACTCTCTTTATTTTATACACTTTAATTTTCTGCACTTTATATTATATGCTTTAGTACTTAAAGTTAATTTTTTTTACAAAAACATTTTATATTTACAAGTTTTATTATAGTTTATAATTCCGCATTTTTTAATAAAACTTGTTTTTGAAAAAGAGGTCCGCGAAATTTTTTATTCGCCCTACAGTACTATTCACCTCCTCTAATACTGTAACTAGCTATTTGGGACCGTCAAAACGACTAAATAGTTAGAATAAAGCCCTTTCAAAAACTTTCGTTTTTGACTAGAAAATAAATCATTGCATTAAATCACTATGAAGAACATTATAAATAAAGCTAAGGGAATCCCCTGAAAAACCTAATTATGTAATCGAGAGAAATTTTGTTATAGATTCGATGTATGTGAATTTTTCAAGTAAAAAACCAGGACTCAAGTATATATTTTTTATTTTTCTAACATGTACATGATTATGTCATGAGCATCCTAAGATGCTCTAACTTCTTTTATATTAGCACAATTTTCATCACTTCTTGAAATCATTGCAATTCTTGATTGGCCGAATTCTTTTGATTTTGTTGGCAAAAAAATCTTTTTTTTTTTTTTTTTCCTAATGTATCCAAAATTTACTAGTTTACTCATTAACATATTGATTCGAAACATTTAATGATCAACTCCAATTGAACACATTTATTATGCGAACACGGTCTAAAATACAAATTGGACAATATCATATTCATCGTCCAGCGCCAAATGGGTTCAATTTTAATAAATTTTGAACAAAATATCCTAAATTATTATATCAATTGATATCATAATTGAGTTCTTGCAAGAACTCAAACGACACATTTTAGTCGTTTTTCCTATTTTATGTTTTTTTATTGAATTCTTAACTGTGTTAAAGCAACAATTATATTATTACCATTATCATTGGCAGAATCATATAATTACATTGGGGGATTCTTAATTATATATTTTCATCAAATAAAGAGTGATTTACTGTGACATGAGTACCAGTGTTTCTATTAAGAACAATGACCAAACTCAGATAATTCTCAATATTTCATGAATGATTTTTCAAATTAAATTATTCTGGCTCAAGATCCTTTTCTATAGCATTAAAAATCACTAATAGGATAGTTGTTCAAATAATTATAAAATTATGAAACTAAAGCATATTACTTGACAAACAAAATTAAAGGTAAAAGAAAAATTAAAACGACAATTTATGATTGAACTATATGATTTGAGGGTTAATTTAGCTCTTAAATTTTAGCTTGTATGATTGATTTGCTTCAAAATAATTTTCAAATATATATCAAGTTGGTCTTTTAACTTGTCATCAAATTAATTTATAGTTATTGAATTATCATTGTTTCAATTGCACATTTAATACGAATATCATTGTTATGTATTATACACTCATAATTGTGAAGGATTTGTCCGCCCGCTTGGGAGGAGAAAGGTGAAATGAAAGCAAAGATTACATGGAGTCAAATGATTGGATAAGCTGCATTCTAGAGAGAAATATGTATCGTAAACTGAACAAAGAGATTTATATCTTGGCTTTTATATTTAACAGTGGAAACACGTTGCTCGGCTGTTTTGTATGGCTAATATGGAATTGGTCAATGTAATATGGTAACGATGATTTCATGCATTTACTTTACACATATACCAAGTTGTTACTGTGTTTGATGCACATGATCGAGTCGTTTGGCTTTACAAGTGGATAAAGAGGGTAAACCGTGTCTTTTTTCGTTAGAATTACAGTTGATCTAGAGTCTAGGTGTATGGCTGAGATGTTTTCTCCATATTATATACGTGCATAAATTAAACATATAGGAAATATAATTCGAATATAATAGCATCAGAATGGAAGCAGAGAGTGAAATTGAATGGTCAAATTGACCGTTTATGGGAAATAAATATTGGTTAGTATAAAGTGACTGGTATTTGCAGTGTTAGCAGCAATAGCACACGTGGGCCTCAAACAGAGTAAAGAAGCGCGTGCTTTCTGTTCTGACTTCTGACCGAAAGATACAACAAAGCCAACAAGGGAAGAGAAGAGAAAGGGTTTTCCGTCTCTTTGTTTCTTTCAGTCATTGATTTATGTCCTTTTTGGTGTTATTTATGATGTCTAATAAATAACAATGATACACGTTTCTTAATAAACATTATCAATTTTCAAGTCAATAAAAGCCTTCCTTGTTTAAGTCAGACTTTGGAATTGGATGGAAACAAACACCACTTTAATTGGAATTTCTTTTCTTTCTTTCTTTTCAACTATATATATATATAAAGAAATTTTGGCCTTGCTTGTTCTATTAACCCAACAAAGGCATCAAAGTCTTCTCTTTGCCTTTGCCTTCTTTTTGGGTTCTCTCCCTTTCATTTCTTAAATTCCTCCATTCATTTTACTCACTTACTTACACCCCAAAATGGGTTTTTAATTTCTAATTTCCAAATCTCGATTAGCTCAACATTCAATCTTTACAATATATATATATATATATATAAAACTTAACTTGTGGTTAATTTTAGAGCTAATTAAAATATGGAGAAAGCAAACGGTGGAGGAATTAGCAGATTGCCAATAGGGTACAGGTTTTATCCAACGGATGAAGAGCTTATTGTTCATTACTTAAGACGGAAGATCTTTGGTGCCCCATTGCCTGCTTCTGTTATTCCTGAACTTGATGTCTTTCAATATGATCCTTGGTCCTTGCCAGGTTTATTTCTCTCAATTTTCTTGAATTTTGAGTACCATTTCTTTCAGTTGCTGTTTTAGCTTTCTTATCAACAATGATTCTGCTACTGAGATCTTGTAGATGTTTAATTGTGGTATTATATATTAATTATAGGTGATTTGAAGGAAAAGAGGTATTTCTTTGGAAGAAAATTGGCAAATCATGATGGGGAAAGCAGAAGCAAGATAGCAGCTGGTTCTGGTTACTGGAAACCAAATGGGAAAACCAGGCCAATTTTAACTTCTCTTAACCATATTGTTGGACTAAGGAAGACCCTCATTTTCTGCCAAGGGAAACCCTCTCATGCTTCTAAAACTCAATGGGTAATGCAAGAGTATCACCTTCTTGGCTCAGGAACTATCCCCCACAAAATCCAGGTATACTTCACTACATCACATTGCTTAATTAGTGAGTTATATGATTGCCTACATGAGATATTCATCTTTGAGATATCTATATGGTAACACAACATTTTAGGTCACCCATGGATATTGCTTTACGCTCCATATGAGTCTGAGAGTGGGTGGGTTAAGAAGCTGATATTCTGTAATTAGTAAGCACTACAAGAAATGTAAGATTCGACAGCAAAAATATACAAATTATTTGTGATATATATATTGGATATTGCAGTTGATGCTTATATATGTGATGGAATGAAGTACTTTTCATATGAGCTATGCGTAATATTTACAACTATCTATAATTATATACTTTCCCCCTTTTATTTCTCGAATTAAAGGATTAGTTCTTGAAATTCTTATGCATATTTTTCAGATATCCAAGTCAAAGTTAGGAGAATGGGTTGTCTACAGGTTATTTCAAAGGAGAAGGAGACCTAGAAAACAAGAGAAAATCATCAATTCTAAATCCTTAAATACAAGTGAGGTGATGATTCATTCTAAAATTATGAGATGTAGAGTGGAAGAGAGCTCTGATGCAGCAGGCTTTCTTCAATCTTCTTCACCATGTTCAAGTGGAATCACAGAGGTCCATTCTACAGGGTTAGATCAGGAAGAAGAAATTACTTCTTTTCATTCTTAATTAAGTATGAGGAATAATAATTTAAAACACCATATGCTTGATTACTGTACTGAAATTAATTTGTATCAGATATTTTGTTATAACAAATTAATGATGAGGAAAAAAGAAATGAAATCATTTAATTCTTTCTCTATTGTGCTTACTTAACTTGTATGATCTTCAGAATCAATAATAGTGGCAGGAATACATAAGTTGGTGCTTATTTACTATTCAAATCTTTTTGTATTTCTCAAAAAATTATTGTCATCATTATTAATTGTCAAAAGGAAAATGATTTTCGAGACAAAAGATTATGCAAAAGTGAGTTTGTGTATGTGTAAAAATCCATATATAAAAGGAGGAATCCAAAGAAAGAAGGAAAAGAAGTTGCAGTTTTTAATTTAATTTCTATCCATTACTTTGTAGGAAAAGTAGATCCTCTTGTCCAAAAGCACATAAAATATGAATACAAAAGGGATAATGGTGTGCAAAAGGGCATCTGCACATGGGTTTTGATTCTTGCTCATTTTGCTACATATTATCCTGAAGAACTTAATACTATGACCTCCTACTCATTAAATATTTTATAGGGGGGAATCTCAATGACTTTAGTTCTGTTTTGATTATTTATTTTTTTCTTTTTAAAAAACTAGAACGTATTACATGGAAAGAGGAATTAAAAAAAAAAAAAAAGAACATTAAAGTTACCAGTACCCTCTTTCATGTCTGTCTTCCAATTTTCATTGAAAGCTGATACCATATAATTAATATAATTATTAAAATGGAGGTTGGGGTTTGGTTTGAGAAAGAGGACAGGACACAAGATGAGTTTTCTATATAAAATTTTAGGCTTGGGATATTGCAAAGAACCTCTCATGGGGCAGGGTACACAGAATAAGATTCTTTGTGTTATCCAATGAAAGACAAAGAAGAAAGACACATTTTTTAGTCTAAATAATTGAAACCTACTTAATGTTTCTCCAAATACAACTAGTTCTTGTCTTTTCAAAAATAATTTTAACATATTGTATTGTATTTTAATTTCAATCCCGCTGTGATACATCATTTCTAGATCTTCAGAAATAGTTCCGGGTCATACTGGTCTGAAACCACTACAATGTTAACATATCAACAGTAGCTTTAATGTTTCGCAATTGCAGCCGTCTTGAACCAATCTGGTTCATGATCAAAATAGAATTTTTACATCATTTCAGCTGCACTATTTTGTTAGTTTTTACATAGTTTCTTTATTAAGCATTTGCTTTATTTGATCAAGGTTGCGTTTGAGGCTGCATGAAAGCTGCTTTTTGCAGCCTCAAATACACAATTGGTAAAAGTCAGATTGTATTCAGAAAATAATGGAAAAACACTTAAAACTACTTTTAAACAACCTAGCTGTGGGAAAAAACATTTTCACTAACAGCAATTCCAAACTGGCCCCAAATGAAATTAATTTACCATGAAATTAATGCGTTATCATTGAGAATTGAACTTGCCTTCAGTTTCTAGCTCAATAACATTATAAGGATCTCACGAGTTATTCCATAGTGAATCGACCTCAATATGTATTTCTTTGAAAAAGAAGGAACAAAAAAAAAAAAAGTTAAAACTGAGAGGAGTGCTGTAGTGCGATTGGAACCAAAATACAATAATGCTAAAATAATTTACACAAGACAAGAATTTACTTGTATATTTAATAAAAACTCATATGTGATTAAATTATTTAGCGATCGATGATTTTGAATGTTGGAGTGAAAAATATAATTATTCACAAATTAATTTCTTTAGTTGGATGATGAACATGTAGGCTTATATATATGTAGCATTTTACATAGGGGGAATATAGAGAAGAAAAGAAAACCAATAAAAAAGGAGCATATATAAAAACCAATGCTAGAATAGAGAGAATAAGGATCTAATAATTAGAGATAGTGGCAAGCTCAACACCCCCCACCCCACACAAAAAAAAAAAAAAAAAAAAAAAAAAAAAGAAGAAGATAAGATTGTATACACAAAGCGTATGATATCCAAAAGGGGAATATCTACTAAATTTTATTGCGTGGAATATTGGATCAAAGACAATTCACATGTGTACCCACATGTATTGTGCACTGACTAGACTCCATTAACACAAATGTAACCAACTAATTATTTATAAAAAGTTTCAATTATTGAGTTCTAATCTAAATTATTGAAAACGATCATCTTCTCACGCTCAACAAAATTTCACCGAAATTTGACGACAATCATACATGCATATACAACGAGTGAGAAAAAAACCATTCACAATATTAGAGAAGCGAAAACAACAGATCCAATATAACAAATCCTGTTATTTATTTATTTTTCTTTTAAGGGAAAACACATACTAATCCTAAACTGTAGCTTTGAAATTTTATAGATTTTACAATTCGTCATTTGGTCAATTTTTTCAGCATATTAAGTATATAATTTTTTTTTTTATTTTGATGATATTAACTTCAAATTTGAAGTATTTTCTTTGTCTGGGTTGTAGTATTCGCTCACTGACACGTAACACAAGTTTTGCGGACATGTAAAACGAGACATGATTCATATCTGTAGCTATCACACGATTGCATAAGAAGTATGATTCAGATTCTTCCAATGAACTCTAGAATTTTTACTTTTCTGAAAAATTGTCATGTGCTAGTTAAGAGATACTACAGCCCACGCGAGACAAAAATGCCAAGTTTGCAGCTAATGCTATGAAAAATAAAAAGACTCAATGTGTTAAAGAAATTAAATAGAAAGTCACTTACAAAATTCATAAAAGTTCAAGAAGTTCAGAATGCGATGTGTGCTTTTCTAATCATACAAGAGATTCATCAAAACAGAGTATATAACTAAAATTCAAGTCTTAAAAGCGAAGCTAATATAAGACTAATTATGAATGAAATTAAAACTTGGAATATTAAGTGGGAATCATAATATGAAATGTACCCAGCAGTATCAACATTGGCATAAATGTAGTAGATATGATACTGCCCCAAAAGTAGATCTGATTTTGTGAAAGTAGAATCCAAGGTTAATTCTTTCGGATGATTTTGCCATGGAATTGATGTCTGTGGCGTATGTGAATAGCAAAAGTCAATTAGGGGAATGAAAAAATTGGAGGAAATTGCCGACCAAAGGTTACTTGTAAGTGAGGTTTTAGAATCATCAACTTGTCAAAGCAATCAATATTCTTCACGCTACCTAAACTTATAATAAATAAACATACATACAAAGGCAATTGCAGTGTAAATTGCTGACTTCAATAGAATACTCCTTCTACATTTAATATACACTTTATTTGGTCATATCATACGGTAGTGGTGGTAGGCCATAACTAGCTCTTAACATTAAAATCAGTTGTAGCTTTTCTCTTCTAAACCCTGCCCTATTAAGAAAATCCAGTCAAATGTCCTCAAATATTTAACTGTTTATAAAAGAAAAAAATGTTGCTGGGTGTTAATGGACTGTCGTATCGACACTAACCCAAGAGAGAATCAAATAGTTTTCACTTAGAGGGTGACAATTTGATTGACATGTCCAGTTTATATCATTCCAACCATACAGTTAACTCTATTTCACATAACCAGACACGACACGAACATGAGAACGCAATTGACATAATTAATTCTCTGATGCACTCTCAACAAGATTAGACACGAAATGAACATAACTTATTCAATAACAGCAGCGTAACACATTTGACAGAAAATACAGAGTTGATTCAACCGCCCCCTATATATCCAACCTCAACCTATTCATATGAAGACATCTGCCTCTCTTGTCTAAGCACGGATGTCCGCCTCCTAGTCTCTATGGTGGATCGGTTAAGCCACGTGCATACTCACTGGCAAAGAGGTGGCATAGATCCTACAGCCAAGAAACATGTTCCCCTTGTAGTAGTCCTTATATCAACATGAGGCCTAGGGTCTGGGAGGAATAACCATGAAGATATTCCATTCACCACACCATCTGGAATTCTGCCTATTCTCAGGCCCTATAGTTGCATACACTTGATGTTACATTACCACCTATAGTTGCATACACTTTTCTCAGACGCAACATCTAACTAAACCTTAATTCTAAATAAACATACTACCTGATAATTTCAAGAAAATTAACCCAACAAACGCTAATCACCATCTCTTCAGAATTTTACATTCTATTTCTATATTTTTCATGAAACGTCTGACCTATTAACAAATTCAGTTTTTCTAGAGCACTTCAAACAAAAACCTCAGAGACAGTCTCCACATACACCATCAAAGTATGCTTTAATGCATACTGCATTTAATGATCTATCAGAAAAGGTCCACTGACATAAAAAAGCCGGTATACATATTTTTGTTCAAGAAGAAAACCTGAATTCTATTTCCTTGAAAACTGAATTTTAACTCAAAAGAATTTTACAAAATCTAGAGAACCCACTAACCCTGAGTCACAAAGAGGTTAAAGGCAAAGGACACAAAAATAGTCCCAAACAAACATGGACAAAACTGGCTTCATCAAACCTGCAGCTCTAATACATCCTTGAGACATATTCTCACTCCTTTTGCAAGTTAAGAATGGGCACTTCCACTGCCGTTTTCTGAAACTCCAGCTGTGTTTGCTACAGAACTTTCCGACGGTCCTGGTTCAGCACATGCCTTCAAGACAGCTTCATTCTGTAAGAGTATAAGAAAAGAATAAAAGATATGACAAAAAGAAAAAGAGAAAAAGAAAAATTCTAGAAAGGCCAGAAGACATGCATGGACATTCAAAATCCAACAGTAGTATCTAAACTTACGTATGAGACAGAAGATTATTGGATAATAAAACAGCAGGCAAAGTATTATGAACTTCCCAACTATACTATAGACAACTTCATTAAATGGATGAACCATTGACTGTTAGAAACAAAATTCAATTTAATACAAGACTACACAGCTAATTTTAATATGAAGACTGCTTTGTTTTATGAACATAGAAGAAATAGATGGACTATGTATACACTTTCTTGTGGAATCACAAAATCATTTTCGATGTCACAATAAGATCCGGGGAATTCACAATAAGCTCAACTCTGCTTTGATAGCCTTGGGATTGGCTTAATGTTTATTACTTGCCAGATTTGGCTCCTTTAATTCATAAAATTAGAGATGAATTTTTCATATTTTGCAGATAATTTTACTAATTCAATCTATCAACATGATGCATCAATAAATAAGAAACAAACACAGAACTATAACTTTAAAAGGAGAAGAAAAAATAGCCTTTAGCAACTCTATATCTTCATACAGAACCTCTATCTCTTTAAACTACAGGAATCCTTTTTTGAAATTAGGAACAAGAAAAGGGTTCTAGCAGTTACATTTTACATAAGAACATGAAACATAAACTCAGAAACAGCATTACAAAAAGGAAAGATAACACTGCGTACTGGCTCTTAGACATAATCCCTACAACTAGAAGACAGGTTCTACTTCCCAAACCTTTTTTCTCTTGCCCACAAAGCCAAATAGAGTATTGAATCAGTAAAAATTTTCCGGCCTGTATGAGTTTGTCAATCCCCAAGTTCAAAACTTATTCTACGGAACCTAAGGGATTGGCATGCAAAGTCCCACAGCTTTTCTGTTCCATTTCAGTGCAGAAGAAGTATTCAACAAGTGATTTTCAACATTTAAGTTCCTCTATCAAGCCACCTATTCTTTTTTGTCCCTCTTTCGAGCAATTTCAATGGCATTAGTTGAAAAGGATATAGCATAAGAGTACAAAAAACTATATTGTTTCTACCCTTAAGCAACATGTAAAAACAAAATGAAGGGAATTTTCATCTAAGCAATGCACTCCAAAGAACATTTCACATAACTTTGTTTCGACAACATCATGAAAATTGGATTTGACTTTGATAAAAATCCTTGCAGGCCACTTCATAAAGTCCCCTTGACACAAACAAGTAAGAAAAGCATGAGATACATTCTTTTTTTTAACTCGTCGAAATAATTAAACCGTGAAGCACCATAATCCACCACGAGAACCCTTTTTTTTTTGTAAGTGGATCAACTCATCAGTTCGAGGTATATTGCATACACTAAGAATCAATACAATTAATGTCTTTCGCTTACACTAAAAATCGAAGTAAAGACCTAGCTCAGACTAGCTGAAGTGACTAAAAACCTTTCCTAGTCAACTCAAACCAAACTTAATTTGGTATCAGGAGACCCATATTAAAACTGAACAAAGCAGTTCTACTCAGCGAGCCTAGCCTCACAAATTGGGAAACAAAAATTTGGCATATCTCAACTATACATTCAAGAGATGTCTCCCTTATTAAAAGAAATCGAAGTTGAGCCATATATATATAAACAATCAAACACGCATTATACGAATTGAAGTCTACGAGTCAAAATTCCAAACGAAGTAGTCTTATTTAAACTTCCCTGAAAATAAAAATTCCAGTTCCTTATGAACCATAGAATTAGATAACTAAATAGACAAAGTACAATAAAAAACAAGAGAAATCGAAATTGATTAAGGAGACCTGCCAAACCCTACGGAGTCGCTTCTTGGCGTTAGCTTTACGAGTTGTAGTGAGTTTGATTCTTTTCCAAACAAGACCCCCTGAGTCATGCTTCTTCACTATCTCCATAATTCTAGTTCCCCAAAATGCCCCTGCCATTTTCGTCTCCTTTTCTACTTCGCGTAGCTCTGGAGCCTGCCCGGCGGAATTTAGTGTCTGTTGCAAACAAAATACCAAGACGGCGAAAATCAATGTTATGAGAACCGGTAAGGCAAGTGGTTCATGGTTGGACCCATTCGGAACGATTGAACCAAAATTTTTTGGTTTCTAAAAATGTTAACATAATTTTATAAAATCATTATATAAAAATTCACTCTAATATTAATTAAATATACATAACAAATATTAGCATATGCATATATCAAACAAATTTAAGTCATTATTCTGCCAATTCTTTACTTGCTTTCTTTTTAGGTGTATTGTTGGGTTTTTTCTGACCATGAGGAGAGCTCAAATGATTCGATCCAAGTGAGAAACTAGGTTATTTAAATGTAAGAAGAAGAGACAATTTAGAACATGAGAGAGGCACTAAAATCAAAGAAAAAGAAAAGAAGAAATTTGTTTTTTTTTACCCATTTGTTTCTTCATTTTCTAGAGATTGAACCGTGGGATTGCTATGAAATTTGAAAAGAGGCTTCAAGTCATTAGGTTCTTTGTTTGCAACGGTTGAGATTGGTTTCAAAGGCTTGGAGACATATTTCATATATGGGCAGAATACTTAAAGAATTTTGGTGATGTTCTTTGATTCTCTTGTTCGTGTTTAGTTTTCCATACATCTTGATGAAGTATGCCAAGAGTATGATATTGATTACTATATGCCTCTAGTCTATTTAGGGAAGACTTATTGTATTGTACCCATTATTGTTGATAGTGGAAGAGTTAAGAGGTTTAAGAGTCTCGTGGTTTTTACTTCTTACATCAATTGGGTTTTCCACATAAAAAGTCTCGTGTGTTGTGTGAGTTTGTTTCTTGATCAAAGTTTTAGTTATTGCTGCTTTATTGGTTAGTTTCTCATAGATTCATTCAAGTAGGGAAAAATTTATTTTTCATCAAACTGGCATCAAAGCTTAGGTTGCTATTGTTGGACTTGTTTGAATGATGGAGACTATAGTTATGAAAACCGGATCAGACTGACTGGCCGGTCCGGTTGGTTTTCAACTGGTTTATATTATGGTCAAAACTCGATCAATGACCGATCGAACTGAAAAACTGTGAAGTGGACTAGTTTTCCTGTTCGACCAGGGATTTTTTTTAAAAATATTTTTTAATTAATAATTTATGTTATAATTTTTAGATTTTTTAATTAAAATAAAATATAATTTTAATTTTTAAATTATTTTAAATTATGACATTTAATTGTAATTATAAAAATTATATTAAATACATTGAGCTTTTTTAATTACTATATTATGTTTAAAATCCTTAAGTTTAAAGAATTATAATAAAAATGTTCAAATTTCCATATGTTATAAATATAAATAACATAAGTATATTATTATTTTCATACATTTCTTAAGTCCGGTTCGATTCTGATTTACTCTAAAATCCATAAATACATTCTTTCACCAGTTCAATGATCGATCCGGGTCTAAAAACCATGATGGAGATAAATACAAGTAGAATCGTTAATTTAAATGGTTCTAGTTATCATGTTTGGAAAGGAAAAATGGAGGACATTCTTTATGCGAAGGATTATTATCTACCGGTGTTTACGAAAAAATGACCTGATGATAAGGAAGAAGCAACATGAAAATTTTGCATAGGTAGGTTTGTGGTTATATCCGGTAGTGGGTAGATGCTAATGTTTTGAACCATATCAGTGGTGAGACAGATGCACGCAAGTTGTCGAACAAGCTTGAATAGTTGTATGCTAAAAAAATATGGAATAACAAGTTGATCTTAATCAAGCAGATGATGAGTTTAAAGTACCAGGATGGAACTCCCATGTCAAATCACTTGAATTCCTTCCAAGGAATCATAAATCAACTTGAAGGAATGGGGATTAAGTTTGAGAATGAGGTACAGGCTTTGTCGCTTCTTGACACATTACTAGATTCTTGGGAGACGTTCAGAACTTTATTGTGTAACTCTGCACCAGATGGGGTCATTACCATGGAATTGGCTAAGGGTAGTGTTTTGAATGAAGAGTGTTGAATCAAGTTTTGGTGATTACAATATTAGTGAAAAAGGAAGATGAATATAATAAAATAATCTCAAGTAATTAAATTAAGATTAAATGGATTATGATCTTAATTAATATTACATAAAGATATTTTTTTATAATGACTTTTATCAAAGTCAAAATGAACAATGAGAAAAAGAATAATATACTCAAGTAAGTAAGATTGAACAATAATCTTATTCAAGAGTGTCATATTGTTGAAGATGAAGACATATTACAAATCTTGAAGACAAAGGGAAAGAATACTATGATCTACAAGAGGATATTAAACTTGGAGTTGTTGGTGTGCCCTAGTTCTTAAGGCATTGGATTCTTGTATTATACATACAGACTCTTTGTATAAATACATTATTTGTGTCACATTAGTAAAGCTATTTAATCTATTTCATTTTATATCTTGTGCTATAATACGAATAGAGTATCCATTGATTGATAATCATCTTTAACGTATCATAGGTCTGTTCTAATTGTGGGAATGAATAGAACCATAGACTTGTATATTCGATGACTGTATGGCAGTTCTTAACTAGCCATAGTACTTGTATAGTCAGTCATGAATATAGGTACATGTCATTGACATGGGACTAGATCGATCCACCAAGAAAGCCACATGGTTGTCACATCATAGGTCTTGCTTGAGTAGGTCTCTTTTGTCCTCAGACCAGATTTCATTATAGTATCAATATGCAATCCGGTTCACTTTGACATACTCCTAACAGGTCTATAAAAGGATACTAAATACGGGTATGATTGGGTGGACCGGTGAATATATGATATTGATAATGAAGTGATGGAATTGCCACTCGGATAACGCCGGATGATATCACTGGCCACTTTATGAGAGGGACTGACAAGTGTATGGCCATACCCAAATAAGTTGGTTGCTTATTTGATTAATCAGTCAACTCAAGATCAAGAAATATAATAAATATTAGAAGAGGATGACGGATATCATGCCTCTTGTTTATTCATATCGATATCTTTTGGCAAAGGACACTATAAGATTACTACCGGGTAAGGGTCTTTTAAAGACTGATGCATCCCTGTCTTAATTGGAGGTTGTAACGGTTTGCTACAACCCACTTACAGTCAGTCTATGGGCCTTAGGCCTACTGCCAACATAAAGACAGACCCATAGGATTGCGCACATAGATCAACTGAGCTGGAACTTATAGAAATTGTATATGTAATGTACATTGGAAGGAATGTGTTAATTAATTAGTTGACATTCGGTATCAAGGTAATTAATTAACATTGGGTTGATTTAATTTAATTAATAAATTTACATAATGTAATTAATTAATTTATCAATTAATTGAATCACATAAAGTAAACAATTAATTAAATTATTTTCCTAAGTTGGAAAATTAAATAAATGCATTGTACTTACTTAAATGTGATTTAAGTTTATTTAGGGGTAATTAAATTTAGCCAAATGGAATTAAATTACATAGCATATATTTTTTAATTAAAGTTTATTTATGTATTATAATTCTAGTAGGCTTGGGGTTTACTTTTTAATTCAAGTTTATTTATGTATTATAATCCTAGTAGGCTCGGGGTTTAATTAACCTAATTAAAACTCAATTAGATAATAAGTTATATAAGGGCAAATTCAAGAAAGAAAACGTAACTCTAACCCTATTTTAATTGCTAGAAATTTTAGCCCTATAGCAGCCCTAAAATAGCCAAAATTTACAGCAATAATTCTCCATTCCTTCCACTTATTTGGCTAGCACCAGTTCCCGCTCGATGGTTGGTCGTGCACTGGATTGTGGAGATCGTTTCCGCTTAAAGATTCAATTCTGCAGTAGTCTCTAAAAGAGACAGATTTGGTGAGTGAATCTCTCCTGATTCAAATTGATTTTATTCCAATCAATGGTCATTGGACACGATAGGTGGATTCTAGGAAAATTTTAACGGTGTAATTTCCGCTGCGCCACATTATTTTTCCGATGATGAATCCAACAGTGGTATCAGAGCCTAGGTTTTATCCATTAGATTGATTGGATTTTGATACTTGAAAGTGTTCTTGAAAAAAGAATAGGTTTTAAGTATTGTTTTTTGGGTTTTGATTATTTTTCCCCGATTAGTTTTATCAATTCTTTCTGTTTTAGTTTATTTCGGATTTATTTGATTGATTTTTTTTATGGCTGCTGGTTTTTTTAATAAAAAAATAATTTTATTTTGGGCAAAAGATGGAATCGCAATTTGCGATTCCATCAGTTGCCTTGCCAGCAGGAGCGCTGCTGTCCGGGGTTCGGGCCCGGTTTTGGATTTTACTGGTAATTTTTATCGTGGGCACGTAATGCAAATTAAATTAAAATGTTTTATTTTAAATTAATTTGTATTTAAATTATTTATGATGTTGGCATACATATTTAATTTAATTGTTTTGCATATTAAATTGAACATGGACTTTGTGAAATTGGCTGAATAAACTGTGGTACCGGTTAAAATTGGTGTGAGCGAACGACCTTTTTAGTCGACATGCAGCGAAGCGAACCGGGGAAAAAGAGAACTTGTTGTTTTGTGGTTTGAATTGAAAACGGGTTTGTATCTTGCTTAGGAAAACATTGATTTGTTTGGAAATCCTTTTGTAGAAAACCTTTTCTTTGAATGTGAGTTTTTGGGAAAACTGGTTTTACATTTTAGAAAATCCCGTTTTATTGTTTAAAGATCTCGAAACCTAAATTTTGGGATCAGTGACAGAGTCGCCACTCAGATCAACTCATCCGGGAAATTCCGGTACAGCTCCCTACCGAGTGTAGACTGCCATACCTAATCCGGAGATTTAGGATTCGGGCAACTTACCTATTCAACCTCATGCTTGCTTTCATTTATAAGTTCATATTACAAAATTATACTCACTTATCCTTTACCCATTTTATCTTTTAATGTTTAGTCTATGCTCATTCAGATGACATAAATAAATAACATGAAATAAAGTGCAGAATAGTAAACCATACATCCAAACCAAACCAAAAATAATAGAGGCCGCTTATTACAACCCAAAAAGATAAAAACTCTCATCCTCACCGTGTAACCGCTGTGAGCACGGGTTTTCCCGACCTCTGTGATGAGAGTCCTTTATTACCTGTTAAGCAGACGGATGCAGATTGGACTCAAGAATAAGCGGGATGCCACCTAGAATATCCCGATCGCTCCGAAAACTGAACAGTCCTCGATCCGAAACCCTGAGAAAGGTCCTCCGAGTGATTAGAGGGCTTAGAAGTGAGTGTGGGATTTAGGGGAATCTGCCCCAACTCTGGTTAGAACCGCACGGCTGTAGAGCCAGAGCCACATGGTTGTAATACCTACAGCCGTGCAGCTCCGATGGGAGGCCAAGTTGCCTGCTAAAAAGCAGAACAACTTGGCTGAGAAGGGGAGGCTCAAGGCCTGTTAAGCTAAAATCCTTGGAAGGGGAATTAATTGTGAAGTGACCAGAGAAAGAAGAGGTATAAAAGGCAAAAAAAATCAAATCAAAGGGGATTTCTGAAAAAATCAGAATTGAGATTTTAGAACGAGAAAGAGTTAGAGAGAGAGGAGAGAAAACAGAGCAAACGAAAACAGAGCAAGTACTAGAAATTAAACACCAAACACACACTGGAAATTGAGTGCTAGAGTTTTGGACCATTCCTTATTGGTCCGTGCCTGCCTCGGGATCGTTTTGGATCGATTCGGGATTCAATTTCGGTGTTTCGAGTCATTTTCAGAATTCTAAGTGCGTTTCAATTTCTCAATCTATTTTCGGACATCCAAAACATTGGAACAACAACAAGGTAAACTCTGAGAGGCCTTAAACTTATGTTCATTGCTTTTTCATGCATTTTCTTCTCTGTTTTATCAATTTCTAGAAAGCTAACTGCCCAGCTAGAGCCACACAGCTGTATTTGCTTTGAACATAGCCGTACGGCCATAGTTCCTTAGAACAGAGCTACACGGCTGTAACATCACAGCCGCACGGCTGTGTTCTTCCTAGCAGAAGCTTAAAAAAGTCCCAAATAACCGAAAGCAATCCATTTTCCATTTCATTCGTTCTATTATGATATATTTCGGTCCAAACACATCCGTGTATTATAAAATTTTGGTTTTAGGATTTCTAATTGCACGGATGTGAGGTTTTTGGTTTCCTGGATTTCGTTTTTCTAGAATTCGGGATAGTTCGATCCAAACCGAATCTGTTGTCCAGCATTAGCGGACCCCCGGACCGTATGAAAATCCTTAGGAAATATCGAAAATGAGCAAAATAGTGATTTTTAAAACGAGAAAACTGATTTTGGGTTCTAGATATTATAGCCGCATGGCTGCAGTGGTTAGAACCACAGGGCTCTAACTAGAGCCATATGGCTCTAATTAAGACCGCACGGCTATAGTCTCCAGAAAGAGGTAGAATCGCGAGACGACCCGTACGGAAGTCGTCGTGCGATGCTGTCTTCAAAATCAAAATGATTTTGGCATGTTTACCGTTTTTAGACCTTAGATGTATGTCGGAGTTAGGAAACCCACATGAACGGAACCTCGATTTCTGGGATAACCGACCCGCTAAAGGGAAAAATTTACATGAAATCGAGCCAAATCGTTTTTCAAAACTATTTTCCAGCACAAAACTTACAGGGTGTTTCAAAACCGTTTTCCAGGTCTAGTCGGGTCAACTGGCCTAGTTGACCCGGCTATCCCCTAAACGCATGCCCCCGCTGTGAGCACGGGTTTTTTTCCAACCTCGATGATGAAAGTTTTTATTACCTTTTTCTCGATTAAACATGAGGTGGATTCAGAACGACCAAAATAATTTCGGAGATATCCCGGATGACCTGAATATGTGTGACAGATCTTGGTGCGGAACCTCGAAGAAGGCCGAGTGAGCGTTTAAGAGAACCAAAGAAAAGAAGTGAAAAAGGGTGAATTAAGCAAATCTGGTCATTATAGCCGCTCGGTTATAGTGCCCTATAACAGCACGGCTATAGACCACTAAAGCCGCTTGGCTGTAATTACCAGACTTCTTAATTAGTGCGAAATAAATCTTTAATTCCGATTTTAAACCTATTTTGGGTCATATAAAAGCCAAAAAACGTATTAGGTTTAGGGGAGACAGAACACAGAATTATTCTCCACAATCAAAACACAAGAAATTAGGGTTTTAGAGAGAGAAGAGAAGAAAAATCAAATAATTCAATAAAAATCATAAAAAATCTCTAACTTAATCCATAGAAACAATTAGGATTTTGTGAGGGTTAGCATTCTGGAGTCATTCTGATCAAATTAATATTCATTCGGGTGATTCGAGGTTCCGTTCGGACATCAGAGGATCGAAGACAGTTTCAGGTTGTTTGTGATTTCAAGGGATTTTCTGGCGTTCGAATCCGTTCCTGGTGATCCAAAACGCTGAAACATAGACAAGGTATACTCTGAGAGGCCCTAAAAACTCCTTTTTTATCTGTTTTGGGTGATTTTGTTTATGATTTTACATTTTTCTCAAATCTGGAAGTGAAACCGGTTATAGCCGCCCCGTCTGATGATTTTAGCCGCACGGCTATAACCCTACAGTGGCGTGGCTGTAGTCTTTTGATTACAGCAGCTCAGCTGTAATCTCCAGGGCAGAAGCTTCGAATATCCTAAATCGACCGACAATGCTTCCATTTTGAAATCTAATGTGTTTTTCGTGAATATTATCGGTCTAATTACATCCATACATGTTAAATTTATGGTTTTCGGGTTTTCATCTGATGGATGTGAGATTGAAATTTGGCGATTTCGGGTTTTTAGGGATTTCCAGACTCGTTTGATCCGATCTGGATATGTTTTTATGGAATATTATGAGTTTCTAGGAATCCCGGATTGCTCGAAACCATCAAAATTCTAAAACAATTTTCAAAATGAGAAAAGAAAACCGAAAAGTTGATTCTGGAGCATTACAGCTGCTTGGCTGTAGTTGTTACAGCCACCCCAGCCACTACAATGGTGTGGCTGTGATACCCTACAGCCGCTCGGCTGTAGTTGGGAGAAGCAGAATTATAGTTTTGCCCTTCTAGGCCTCTAACTTGTAATTTTGTGTCTCTTTTCTATTCAAAACAGATTTTTGGTGTGTTTACATTTTTGGACCTTAGATGGATGTTCAATTTAGGCCCACTCACGAACGGAACCCCCAGGTTACGGGATATCCGGCCCACTAAAAGTTGGAAAGTGCATGTAAAATGAGCCAAATTATTTTCAAAACTAATTTTCATTCACAAAACCCACAGGGCGTTTCACAAAACATTTTCCAAGTCTAATCTAGTAGTCATCCGGACTCCTCGATTATCCCCTTTATGCATTATTCCGTTTCCCAAAATACCCCCATTCTGTCTTGTGTGAGTCCTTGGTGTGCTTTATTTATTTGTACTAACCGTATTTGGATGCAGCTTTCTTTATTTGTATTCTTCATTTTTGATGTATTTAATAGATTATCTCGTGTATCTAGGCGATTGTACTTTTTAGATTATTGTGTATTATAGACGGATGTAAATGGTGAGGATGAGAGTTTTTTTTCTTTTTCAGGTTGTATAATTTGGCCATAACTTTACTTTTCCCGCACTTTTACTTTTCTACACTTTATTTGCGGTTTATATTTATGTCATATGTATGAGCATTAACTAAAAATAAAAGAAGATAAAATGGGTAGAATTAAGTGGATGTCATATCATATTACGAAATAATAATTGAAAACAAGTGAGGATTAGTATATGTGTTACTCGAACCTTGAATCTCTAGATTAAGTACTGCGTCTATACTTGGTAGGGAGTTGTACCGGAATTTCCCAGATGAGCTGAACGGGGTGGCGACTCTGTATCTAATCTCGAAATTTAGGTTTCGAGATCTTTAAGTTTAAATTAGGATTTTTTAAAAAACCTATTTTCCAAAATTCACACTTACAATTAAGTTTTCTATAAAAAGTGTTTTCCAAATACAATAAAAGGTCTTCTTAAGAAAGATTAAAACTCGTTTTCAAAACCACACATCATCACCACAAAAAGAAAATCCCCGGTTCCCGCTTCACCGTGCGTTCCGAAAAACGTCGTCCGCTCATAGTGGCAACTCTACTGGGGAGTATCGGTTTCTTTTAAAAAGTTTTCATAAAAACTTAAGGAACTTAGGCAATAATTGAAGTATATTCTCACTTGTATCCAATTATTAATTCATAATCTGATATCTTATCCACAACAGCATAGCATGACATTTTCTCTTCTTTAATCCCTCCAACACATGATTAAGCCCGGTTTATTTCCAAAGGTGACCTACCTCTTCTGCTAGGATTGGAGGCACCTGAGGAGCTAAACCACTCATAGCACCACATGAACCTTACATCGTGTTCTACGATGAGGAGTGTATTTTCACTATGGGAACCTGTACGACCCTTGGTTTAACTCATACCTTTATATAATGACCTAGCAACTTCCCTTTAAGATTACCAAAACCTATGTTTGAAAATGGACATTCAGAGTACTCCTTTGGTATCCCCAGTTGATGCCAAAGAGACCCAATACCTAGGAAGAATGTGAGACGAATCGAATGGAGGAATACGGTTGGAAGGATGAGCATATTTTTGCGTGTGCTAATGTTTGTTCCATGGTTGTTTTATCTTTGACCTTTACATACAACATCAAACACACATCATCCGTGTGTCAATTTTCTAACCATATTTTTATGCAGCCATTTTGAAGCATCATCATACGTGCGCTATTATACTAACCACATTTTTGTGCAGCCATAACATTGTGTTTCTGTGCCATTACATCTCGATTATTGACATTCCCATAAAGCATACACGACATCATCCTGTGTGTCATGCATCCTAACCACGTTTTTGTGCAGCCACTTGCATCTTGTATGACATGGGCATTCATATCATCTCATCCCATATAAAACGAAAGGATGTTCTGAGTATGCCCTTCACGACCATTTCATTTTATGACATATCGGGAGTCCCCAAGACTACCCGTGTTTTGCTTATGCATCGGATTGCACTTGACCATTTCATTACATCATTTCACTCGTTAGAAGACCACAACGGTATTAGGCTTATATTCGTGTGGTGGATCACACAATACCATTTCATAACATCATATCCATGTGTCATTGGTGTCATGGCGACACCAAACTCTTGCTTGTGTGTCACGATCCACATCGGGTTGTTCCATAACATTCATGATTCATGTAAGGTACTCCATGAGCACCGAACTAGTACTCATATTAACATTCTTAAATCATACAAGGTGTTCCACGAATGCCAAAATTCTGTCCGTGTTTCGAATTACACGCGACTTGTTTGTGACATCATTCCATCTTAGATGCCATAAAAGCATCGAAACCCTTGCCTATGGGACGACTCCCCCATATGATCACTTCATATCATCTCATTGACCTATAAAGTGTCGAATCTCTGTCCATGTGTCGGTACAAATGTGACCATTCATGACATTTACTAGATGCCCCGAAGGTGCTGAACCTCTGTCCTTGTGATGGTTCACACGCGACATTTTTGCATTGTTTTTCAAATGACATGGGGCATGCTTGGAACATCCAAAATAAAAAGAAAAGAAAATACAAAAGTCATTTTCGTCATCATCCACATCCGTGAAGCATCATCCAAACATGAACACGAAATATACAATACACGCCATCTAGTGTGTCGAGTCTAGGTCCACGACATCCATCCGAGATTCTAGCCTTATGTTGAATGTGCAAATTGGAGTCAAACCTCAAAGTGATTAGTTCATGTCTAGTCAATGCCAAACCAATCAATTCAGTCAGTTCAATCATCGCCGGTCATCATGGAGGGAATCAGTTCATGGTCGAATTCAGACCGGGAGATTGAAATTCAATTACCTGCTTTACCAGTTGATAGTCAAGTTCTGTTGGAAGAAGCTGATAGATCGGAGATGGCTGATGGAAACAATGGAAACACACCTTTTGACGTGGCAGCTTTCATGAGAAGCTTTCTGAGTTTGGATAAGTTTAAGGCTACCCTTAGGGAGCAGATGCAGGCCGTGATGAACACTACTCCTATTCAGGCTGTTCCACCAATTCAAAATTCTGTTGGAAATGGAGGACAACAGTTTGTTCAAGCGACTAACGGTGCTGGAGGAAGCAGTGGAGTTGTCAACCATAGGGAACCCGACTGCCAATCTAAAGAGGATGAGGCCTTTGAGAGGGTGAGGGAAGCCTCGATTAAGATCATGGTGGAGAAGAGTCTTAATCAGAAGCTATCTAAGCCATGTTACCCAAGCTGAAAGAGATGGTACACTACAATCCTATTAGGTGTGCCGATTGTGAGCGGACGACGCGTTTTCGACGGGACGTGGGACTCCCTTTCGGAATGGGGCGCCACGATCTCGGGCGGGCCCCTCCCTCGTGTGGGGTTTTTATGAATGGAAATCCGCGTTTGGAAAATGAATGGAATTAATGCATAAAAGAACCGAGACCTAAGTCTCGATGAATATTGTAGAGTCGCCACCCGGCTCAGCTCAACTGGGAAATTCTTAAGGTAGCTGAACCGGATGAACAGTCGCTACACTATCCAGAGATTCGGGTCCGGACAAGTCCCTTATTTTGTGTCTAATTAAAATAATATTGGTCAATGTTCAAAGATGGTATTTCAAATTCTAAAGTCAATTTTATTGAAAGAAAAAGACATACAGCGCACATACATGTTAAGTAATATAGTAAAAGAATAAATTATTACAACCCAATTAAATAAAAAATAAAAACTCTTGCCTTACTTTACAAGCACCTAATATACACGAGAATCTAAAAATATTTACAACCGCCTAAATACACGATTAATTCTATTAAAATACAAATAAAAATAAAAATGTACATAAATAAAAGCTGCAAAACAAAGGTTAGCACAATTGATACGGCACCCCATAAGTTGGACTCAAATAGACAGAATTGGGAAATCAAGTATTGGGGGCATGCATTTAGGGGATAACCGGGTTGGCTCGGCTAGCCGGCCCGGTTAGACCTGGAAAACGTTTTGAAACGTCCCTGTATTTTGGTTTTTGTGGGAAAATCATTTTGAAAACAATTTTTCTGGTTTACATGCATTTTTACATATTAAGTGGGTCAGTTTTCGAGAGAACCGGGTCTCCATCGTTGAATTGTTCTAAATACAATTTTACTGAAAATTGAATCTATGGTCGTGAATGCACACAACAAAATTCATTTTGATAGTTTTCGGGGTTTTCTGAATTTTTATGGGATTTTTGGAAATTTTTGGGGATAAAAATGGGAATTCTGGTTCTGGAAACCACGTTACAGTCGTGGGACTGTAAGTGGCTCGGAGCCAAAATCTCACCAAAACTTTATTTGAAGAAAACTGGGAAGAAAACGCTGAAAATCAAGAACACTCGTACAACTGTAGTTACAGTCGTACGACTGTTCATCAAACTCAAGAACAGTCGTGTGACTGTTCTTGATTTCTAGAAGCAGAAATGCAGAAAAAGCACAACAATCACCCAGAAAGCTTGTAAAAGAGAGGGGAAAAGGAGTGTTTACCTCTTTGGTGTGCGTCCACCATAGGATTGACCCCTGGTGTCGCTCCAATCCACTAAAATCCGGACTTTTCTCCTTGAGTTAGGGTTTGAGAGTTTTGGGTCCAAAGATTTCAAATGCTGAGGGATTCTGATGAGGAGTACTTCCATTTTCTTTGTTTCTCCTTTTTCTCTTTTTCTTTCTTTATCTCTTTCTCCTCTCTTTCCCTCTGTTTGTCTGGTCTCTCTCCCCTGTCTGTCTAGTCTCTCCCCCCCTTTTCTTCTTTTTTTTTTTCAACTTTTGAGGTATGGGTGGCTCAACTGCCGTGATCTACAGTCGTACGACTATAGTTTGGTTACAGTCGTATGACTATAGCGATAGTCGTACGACTATACTCTTTTTTTTTGGAAGTAAAATTCCAGCGCTTACAGCTGCCCCTCACGTGATCAAATTCACCACCCGAACTTAATCTGGGATAGTTGATGTGAATTTGAGAAACGCGACTCAAAGCACCGCAGACAGAGGAAAGAACCTGCCGTTGAAATATGCCGATATCGGGTCTGGGTTACTCGAGGCGATGTTGGGGAGGAAATAAGCCGATATCAGGTCTAGGTTACCTGAGGCAAAGCTCAGGAAGAAATAAGCCGATATCGGGTCTAGGTTACCCGAGGCAAAGGTGAGTTTGAAGTGTGGGATTCGAATTGGTTTCAAAGATCTAGGATCTTGCTTGAATCGATCTTCAAGAATCCAAAATCTGACTTGGGCGATTTTTCAAGGATTGGGAATCATGCTTGAAGAAGTTCAAGGATTCAGAATCTGTCTTGGAAAGGTGTTCAAGGATTGGGAATCATGCTTGAAGAAGTTCAAGGATTCGGAATCTGGCTTGGAGAGGTGTTCAAGGATTGGGAATCATGCTTGAAGAAGTTCAAGGATTCGGAATCTGGCTTGGAGAGGTGTTCAAGGATTGGGAATCATGCTTGAAGAAGTTCAAGGATTCAGAATCATGCTTGAAGAAGTTCAAGGATTTGACATCTAGCTTGATTGAAGAAAAGGCTCAAGGATTTACAACCATGCTGGAATGTAATGGAGTTCAAGGGTTTGAAAATCTGGCTTGAATAAAGAAAAGGAGTTCAAGGATTTGTAACCATGCTTGAACGTAATGGAGTTTAAGGGTTTGACATCTAGCTTGACTGAAGAAAAGGGGTTCAAGGATTTGCAACCATACTTGAACGTAATGGAGTTCAAGGGTTTGAAATCTGGTTTGAATAAAAAAAAGGCTTCAAGGATTTGCAACCATGCTTAAACGTACTGGAGTTCAAGGGTTCGAAATCTGGCTTGAATAAATAAGATGGTTTAAGGATTTACAACCATGCTTGAACGGAATAGAGTTCAAGGGTTTAAAATCTGGCTTGAATGAAGAAAAGGGTTCAAGGATTTGTAACCATGCTTGAACAGAATGGAGTTCAAGGGTTTAAAATCTGGCTTGAATGAAGAGAAGGTTCAAGGATTTGTAACCATGCTTGAACGTACTGGAGTTCAAGGGTTCGAAATCTAGCTTGAATGAAGAGGGTGGTTTAATGATTTATAACCATGCTTGAACAGAATGGAGTTCAAGGGTTTGAAATCTGGCTTAAATGAAGAAAAGGGGTTCAAGGATTTGTAACCATGCTTGAACGCAATGGAGTTCAAGGGTTTCAAATCTGGCTTGAATGAAGAAAAGGGGTTCAAGGATTTGTAACCATGCTTAAACGCAATGGAGTTAAAGGGTTTGAAAATCTGGCTTGAATGAAGAAAAGGGTTCAAGGATTTGCAACCATGCTTGAATGTATTGGAGTTCAAGGGTTTGAAATCTGGCTTGAATAAAGAAAAGGGGTTCAAGGATTTGCAACCATGCTTGAATGTAATGGAGTTCAAGGGTTCAAAATCTAGCTTGAATAAAGAAAAGGGTTCAAGGATTTGCATCCATGCTCGAACGTAATGGAGTTCAAGGGTTTGAAATCTGGCTTGAATGAAGAAAAGGGGTCAAGGATTTGAAACCATGCTTGAACGTAATGGAGTTCAAGGGTTCAAAATTTGGCTTGAATAAAGAAAAGGGTTCAAGGATTTGGAACCATGCTTGAACGTAATGGAGTTCAAGGGTTTGAAATCTGGCTTGAATGAAGAAAAGGCTTTAAGGATTTGCAACCATGCTTGAACGTAATGGAGTTCAAGGGTTTGAAATCTTGCTTGATTGAAGAAAAGGGGTTCAAGGATTTGCAACCATGCTTGAACGTAATGGAGTTCAAGGGTTTGAAATCTGGCTTGAATGAAGAAAAGGCTTCAAGGATTTGCAACCATGCTTGAACGTAATGGAGTTCAAGGGTTTAAAATCTGGCTTGAATAAAAAAAAGGAATAGATTTAGGAATGATAATTTTGGTGTTGGCTGGGGAATGAGTATTTATCCCTTGATCGATAATTTTTGAAGCAAAAATTTTTGCCCCTTCGATCAAGGATAAATACGGCTTGATTGTTCTGCTTCTTGGAGACTTGATGTGTTGAGGTTTGGATTTGCACTGACGCTTAAGGTCCAATGGATACCTCGGCGTTGTGCCATTTCTGCTTTAAGAGCGAACCTGGTTCGGAGAGACCTGGTGATAATGGTGAATACCTGTGCTTGGGTTGCCTGTGATATGTATGTGCTTGTATGCATGTATGATTTGAATGCATGTATATGTTTCAATATGTGCATGTGCAAATGAACTTTTAGAAAATGCATTTTGCTCCATTTGCTCGATCTTGACACCCCAGGTTCTTGCTGGGGAGCTATGTTGTGTAATTGATTGTCCATAGTTGGAGAAGCAACATTTTGGGTGCATGTAATTCTTATGATCCTGACAGGGATATATGATGGCTAATGCAGAAATATGATGACTGTTGGAGAGAAAGTGATGATGTTCTTGGCAATGATGTCGTTGAGAAATAATGCAGCGGATCTTGTTGGGGATTGATGAAATGTTCCTGCTGGGAGGATGACAGAGAGGTTTTTGCCTTCTTTGCCCCTAGGTTTCATGGATTTGGAAGTGCTCTAAATTTCACCTGAGTTGCCCTAAAGTGGGCTTTCAACTCAGCGAGCTGCTCTAACTTTTGCCTAAGGTGCCTTTTCGGTTTTCACCTTAGCGAGCTTTTCATATGCCCTAACTTTTGCCTAAACTGCCCAATACGGGTTTTCAGCTTAGCGAGCTGCTCGAACTTTTGCCTGAGGCACCTTTTCGGTTTTCACCTCAGCGAGCCCCTCTCTTTTTTTTCATGGAATTAGAAGAAGACTTCCAATACACTCTCTGATGATGAGATGATCGTGGGAAATCTTGTAGGATTTGGTTGCCCCATCGTTGTTACTGAAGCTCACAAGCGTATAGTCATATATGATGCATGATGTGAATTCAATTTCAGGCAAAACTGGGATATTTGAATGAATAGGGCAAGGCATTCATTCATTCATTCATTGATAATGCCTTAGCATAATGCACATTATATATGAAATGAAATTAAGGACAAGATGAGTATGGTATGCATCTCGACCGAACCCACAACTGCCACCAACTGGTCCTTGCGGATTTTCCTGCCGGTGGTGCTCACCTCACTGTCCTAACTTTTGCATGGATTGCTTTCATAATCTCCAATCCATCGGACTCTCTTTTTTTTGGGAACTTGAGCCTATCTCGATTGAAGGGATTGACGACTTGGTCTCTGTCTTTCTCAGTAGGACCGCTTCGATTCTGCAGGTTGATGGCTGCGTCATTTCCTTAATGTTATTCTTGCATTAATTCAGTGTATTTGCGAGACAAATAGTAGCATGCTAACTTAGCCTGTGCAGATAGATGCCATATTTGGCAATGCTTGTTTTTTATGTGCTCGTTAGCTGCTTGTACTATCCTGCCGACTTATGGGTGGTGCGGAGGCGGTGCATGATGCCTCTCTCCTTTATTCTGGAATGATTGTACAATTGCCCCAGAACTTGCGTTCTATTATCGGGGATGCTGTGGTGTGAAACATTATATGATATAGATGTATTCTTATTTTAGAGCTTGAAACCGTGCTTATTTTGCTTGTGTTTTATTTTTTTTTTACGTTTACAGAATTTCCGCTTGGCTGGACTTGTCCTTTGGATTCTTTGTAATTCCACATCTTGCGATCCTTTGTCGATTCGTGCCGTCGTAGGACTAGTCGAAGTTCTTCTGTGCTTTTAGGCATTTTGTAATCTTTCTTTCTCTTATCACTTGTGAGGTCTTTCATGACGGATATCATTTTGGATGCTCATCTGCCCTTAGGTTCATTTCACATAATGATGTGTCATGTATGCTAAAGACATTAAATGAATGTTTGTATGCATGTACAGTGTTCCATCCATGAAAATATCATGCAAATAATTGAAATCAAATTACATAACATTAAACGCCTCGTAGGCCGCATTGTTCACAAAACAAGATAAAGAACAAAATATATACATCAAAATTATTAGCATCCTCCACATGCAGGGGGTCTTCTTTCGCTGCTGCATCGCCTACGTCGATTGGGTTAGTCAAAGTTGGGCAAAGGATTGGTCTGCATGCTGGGCTTCAAAGGCGGCTCTGCAATTTTCCCATCCACGATCAGTTGACGAATAGCCCTCAATAGCTGCTTGCAGTCATTCATGTGGTGCCCCACTGTCACATGATAGGAGCAGAATTTGCCTTTGTCTGTCTCGGCCAGCTTCTCG
This sequence comes from Euphorbia tirucalli, assembly GCA_039660915.1. Taxonomy (NCBI): domain Eukaryota; kingdom Viridiplantae; phylum Streptophyta; class Magnoliopsida; order Malpighiales; family Euphorbiaceae; genus Euphorbia; species Euphorbia tirucalli. The sequence continues at coordinate 51,608,370 of CM077639.1, read as the reverse complement.
AATGGCTTCAAAGAACTCAAGAGGCCACCATTCTTGCATTTCCCAAAAACCTTAGCCAAAGAAAGGGTCCACGGGGATAGGCCTCGATTTTACGAATCTCCAGCTTGATCTCCTTGTTGGCGAGACACCACAGCAACTTCAGTTGGCTTATCCTCTGGGGATTGGTCACCTTTATTTGTAAAGCCGAAACCAGATCCACTGCTTGATCCAGCGGCAGTTGTCGATCGATACCCCAGACCGTGTTTGAAGCTTCTGCCACCCTTTTGACTGGCCATTTTTTCTTCTTCATCCCTCTCAACCTTCATGGCCATGCTGTAGACCTCGCTGAGTTCATTGAAAGCATGGAATTTCATATTGTCTTTGTAGACATCCCTACTGCCTTCAATTAGTTTCTGAATCAACTCGTCTTCATCAGGACGATTCTTCAACAAGATCATCTTGTTCATCCACCTTTGATAATACTCATCAAAGGGTTCATTGAGCTTCTGCATAACCCTTTCCAAGTCATATAGCTTCACTTGGATCTTCATGTTGAAGCTATAGTATTTGATGAAGGCCACTGACAGTGTTTCCCAATCAGATTGTATCTCCTCTGTCAGAGAGTTATACCAGTTCAAAGCTCCTTCTTTAAGTGTTGTTAGGAAGAAGTTGACCAACAGTTGTTTGGGTTGTCAGCATTATACGGGCATAAAGGTTGATGTGAGCTTTTGGTGATCCAAGCCCTCTGTAAGAAGGAATTTTGGGGACTTAGAACCCCACAGGGAATGTCTCGATGCCTTTGTTTATCATGGCATCCACATTGACGCCATGCTTGGAACCCAAACTGATGTTGGCTCCCTTTTTTAGCTCAACTAGCATCTCATCCAGCTCAGAGCACTTAGCCTTCATTTTCTGTTCCATAGCCGCCTCGATTTCCTGCAGCTTTCTTATGCTGGCCAAAGCATCCGCCCCTTATTGAGAGGTCTCCCCTTCTTTTTCTTTCCCGGTTCCACCATTACCAGCTTCACCACTTTCCCTACCAACAGCCCTCAGTTCTTCCTTTAGCATATCCTGGAAGTCTTGGGATCGGAAGAAATCCCTCGGAACACTAGCAATGTTTGGCGTTTGATCAGCCATTGCTACTTCTTCTCCGGACTCTGTCGCGTGCTTGATTCGACTGATCTTTCGCTCTCACGTGCACTTGCAGCCTGGGCTCTGGTTCTAGGACGCCCCAGCTTATTCTGCTTTAATGCACATACAGACTGTTAGGGCTAAAAAGTGCATGGTTGGATGGTATGGATGATAATGCTTGGATGATGCTTTATGAATGTGAATGATAATGGATGTGACCTTTTTATTCATTTCTTCTTTTTATTTTGGATATTCCAAGTGCACCCAGTGCTATGCAAAAATGTCACATGTGGACCGACACACGGATAAAAATTTGGTGCTTTTGGGGCACCTAATGAATTTCGTGAAATGGTCGCATGTGTACTGACACACGGACGAAGTTCGACGCTTTGTAGGTCTATGAGATAATATGAAATGGTCACATGGGACCGGCCCATGGACAGAGTTCTGATGCTTTTGAGCATATGAAATGAAATGATGTTGTAAGAAAGTCATGTGCCATAGGAGACATAGACAGAAATTTGGCTTTCGGGGAACATCTTTTATGATTTGGTAATGCTATGAAATGCTCCTACATGTATACTAACCCGGCACTCGGGGAGCGCCTTGAATAATGTAGTAATGTCATGAAGTAATCCGATGTGGATCACATTGTTATATGATATTGATGGATGGGTATGATGTCATGAAATGCATCGTGTGGATTGTCACACGGGAATATACCTAGGACCATTGTGGTCTCTATGAAATGAAATGATTTGGTGGAATGGCCGAGTGCAATTCGGTGCATAGGCAAAACGCGGGTATTTTGGGGTACCCGATATAAGATGGAATGATATGATCGTGGTGGGCGTCATTGGAATGCCCCTAATTTAATTGAGCTGATATGTCATGAATGTTTATGACACACAAAATGCAAATGGCTGCACGAAAATGTGGTTAGGATGCATGACACACATAATGATGTTATGTATGCCATGTGAAAAATGCTAATCACACAAATTTAATGTTATGACTGAAAAAGAAAGGGTTAGTATGAATGGTAAACGGATGACTTAATGATTGTACACAAAAATAAAATGCACGTGGCTGCATAAAAATGTGGGTTTGTATCACACAAAAATGTTTTATGAATGGAAAATGTTAATCATGTATGGAAAATGGTAATTATGGTATGTCGTGAAATGTTGAGAAGCGTGTAACACGTAGCACACGAAGCGAATTCTTCCAACCTTATTTCTCCAACGTGGTCGGTCTCAAAAAAAAATTATAACCGAGTCCTAGGCAGGGTTCACTTCGATCACCAACAAGGGGTGATGAAGGCGCGATTTTATTATTATTGTTCACACAATTATTTTGGTATCCTAAAGGAATCCAACCAGGGCTGCCTATATGAGTTTGGTCCAAGTTGGGTTAAAAATCAAGGTTCCCATAGCAAAATATACTCCTCACTTCTCCCCACTCAAGGGTCTGAACGAAGGGGTTCGTACAGGGCTATGGGTGGTGTTTCGTATCCGTGCCCCTGAGACCATGAGGAACAAAGGCGACACTTCAACGATCCACCGGGCTGTAAAAGGATATCTAAACTAATGCCAAAAATGGTTAACTAAAATGCAAATAAAATACCAAAAGAGAATCATCCACCTTATTTTAATTAGACACTTTTCAGGGCTTGTCAAATTCTTTTAAGTTTTTAAGAAAACTTTTTAAGAACTCCCCAGCGGGGTCGCCACTGTGAGCGGATGACGTGTTTTCGACGGGACGTGGGACTCCCTTTCGGAATGGGGCACCACGATCTCGGGCGGGCCCCTTCCTCTCGTGGGGTTTTATGAATGGAAATCCGCGTTTGGAAAATGAATGGAATTAATGCATAAAAGAACCGAGACCTAAGTCTCGATGAATATTGTAGAGTCGCCACCCGGCTCAGCTCAACCGGGAAATTCTTAAGGTAGCTGAACCGGACGAATGGTCGCTACACTATCCAGAGATTCGGGTTCGGACAAGTCCCTTATTTCGTGTCTAATTAAAATAATATTGGTCAATGCTCAAAGATGGTATTTCAAATTCTAAAGTAAATTTTATTGAAATAAAAAGACATACAAAGCGCATACATGTTAAGTAAAATAGTAAAAGAATAAATTATTACAACCCGATTAAATAAAAAAAAAAAACTCTTGCCTCACTTTACAAGCTCCTAATATACACGAGAATCTAAAAATATTTACAACCTCCTAAATACACGATTAATTCTATTAAAATACAAATAAAAATAAAAATGTACATAAATAAAAGCTGCAAAACAAAGGTTAACACATTTGATACGGCACACCACAAGTTGGACTCAAATAGACAGAATTGGGAAATCAAGTATTGGGGGCATGCATTTAGGGGATAACCGGGTTGTCTCGGCTAGCCGGCCCGGTTAGACCTGGAAAACGTTTTGAAACGTCCCTGTATTTTGGTTTTTGTGGGAAAATCATTTTGAAAACAATTTTTCTGGTTTACATGCATTTTTACATATTAAGTGGGTCGGTTTTCGGGAGAGCCAGGTCTCCATCGTTGAATTGTTCTAAATTCAATTTTACTGAAAATTGAATCTATGGTCGTGAATGCACACAACAAAATTCATTTTGATGGTTTTCGGGGTTTTTTGAATTTTTATGGGATATTTGGAAATTTTGAGGGATAAAAACAGGAATTCTGGTTCTGGAAACCACGTTACAGTCGTGCGACTGTAACTACAGTCATACGACTGTAAATTACAGTCGTGCGACTGTAAGTGGCCCGGAGCCAAAATCTCGCCAAAAATTTATTTGAAGAAAACTGGGAAGAAAACGCTGGAAATCAAGAACACTAGTACGACTGTAGTTACAGTCGTACGTGTTGGGATTCGTCATTGGAAAAATAACGTGGCGCAGCGGAAAATACACCGTTTAAAATTTCCTAGAATCCAGCTATTGTGTCCAATTACCATTGATTAGCATAAAACCAAATTGAATCAAGAGAGATTAACTCACCGGATTCGTCTCTTCTAGAGACTGCTGCAGAATCGTTTTCTTGAAACTGCGATCTCCAAAGTCGTGTGCACTACCAACTATTGAGTGGGAACCGGTGCTAGCCGAAGACGCAAAGGAATGGAGGATTAATGCTGGGATTTTCGGCTGATTTAGGGCTGCTCTTGGTGGCTGAAATTTCCAGCAATTAATTAGAGTTGAATTAGGTTTTTCCTCCTTAAGTGTGCCCTTATATAGACACATTGTCTAATTAGGTTTTAATTAGGTTAATTAAACCCAAGCCCACTAGGATTATAATTACATAAATAAACTTTAATTAAAAAGTATATACTATGTAATTTAATTCCATTTGGCTAAATTTAATTACCCCTAAATAAAATTAAATCACACTTAAGTTAATACAATACATGTATTTAATTACATGTATTTAATTTTCCTACTTAGGAAAATTATTTAATTAATTGTTTACTTTATGTAATTCAATTAATTAATAAATTAATTAATTACATTATATAAACTTATTAATTAAATTAAATGCAACCCAATGTTAATTAATTACCTTGATACCGAATGTCAACTAATTAACGCATTCCTTCCAATGTACATTACATGTACAATTTCTATAAGTTCCGGCTCAGTTGATCTATGTGCACGATCCTATGGGTCTGTCTTTATGTTGGCAGTAGGCCCAAGGCCCACAGACTGTAAGTGGGTTCTAGCAAACCATTACAGCCCCCAATTAAGACAGAGATGCAGCAGTCTTTAGAAGACACTCACCCGGTAGTAATCTCATAGTGTCATTTGCCTAACGATATCGATATGAATAAACAAGAGGCATGGTGTCCGTCATCCTCTTCTGTTGTTTATTATATTTCTTGATCTTGAGTTGACTAATTAATCAAATAAGCAACCAACTTATTTGGTTATGGCCATACACTTATCAGTCCCACTCATCAAGTGGCTAATGATATCATCTCGGTGTTACCCAAGTGGCAATTCCATCACTTCATCATCAATATCAACATGTTCACCGGTCCACCCAATCATACCCATATTGAGCACCCTTTTACAGACCTGTTAGGCATATGTCAAAGTGAACCGGATTCCATATTGATATTATAATGAAATCTGGTCTGAGGACAAAAGAGACCTACTCAAGAAAGACCTATGACTCGACAACCATGTGGCTTTCTTGTGCGGATCGATCCACTCCCATTTCAACGACATGTACCTATATTCATGACTGACTATACAAGTACTATGGCTAGTTAAGAACTGCCATACAGTCATCGAATATACAAGTCTGTGGTTCTATTCGTTCCCACGATTAGAACAGACCTGGGATTGGTTTTATGATTATCAATCAATGGATACTTTACTCATATTATAGCACAAGATATAAATGAAATAGATTAATTGCTTTTATCAATGTGACACAAATAATGTATTCATACTTGACTCTTAATGTATAATACAAAATACAAGAATCCAATGCCCTAAGAACTAGGGCACACCAACAGTACGACTGTTCGTCAAACTGAAGAACAGTCGTGCGACTGTTCTTGATTTCCAGAAGCAGAAATGCAGAAAAATGGGTAAAATGCAGAAAAATCACACCAATCACCCATAAAGCTTGTAAAAGAGAGGGGAAAAGGAGTGTTTACCTCTTTGGTGTGCGTCCACCATAGGATTGACCCATGGCGTCGCTCTAATCCACTAAAATTCGGACTTTTCTCTTTGAGTTAGGGTTTGAGAGTTTTAGGTCCAAAGATTTCAAATGCTGAGGGATTCTGATGAGGAGTTCTTCCGTTTTCTTTGTTTCTCCTCTTTCTCTTTTCCTCTCTTTTTCTTTCTTTATCTCTTTCTCCTCTCTTTCCCTCTATCTGTCTGGTCTCTCTCCCATGTCTGTCTCGTCTCTCTCCCCCCTTTCTTCTGTTTTTTTTTCAACTTTTGAGGTATGGGTGGCTCACCTGCCGCAATCTACAGTCGTACGACTGTAGTTTGGTTACAATCATACGACTGTAGTGATAATCGTATGACTATACTCTTTTTTTTGGGAAGTAAAATTCTAGTGCTTACACCGATCCTGCTACATTGATGGCCGGTGGAGAAGAGCCACTTCCGGTTGGTTTTCACATGCCCTATCTTCGTCCCTACACAGGGGAAGGCCCACCGGAAGCTCACTTGGACACCTCCGGCCCAGGTCTCAGTAGTCACATCAGAAATATCCCACCAAGGGCAGACCCATTGAATTGAGGCATCAGTTCGCCTCCTCAGTTAATCAAACCAGTGCTCCATGGACATAAAATTGAAATCTGGAAGCTCGATGTACTAAGGCCAATAACCTTTCGGGGCGTATCGTGGATGAGGTGGATGAGGGCTTAGGAGGTTCAGCTTCTCCAACAGCCAGATATGTACATAGGTTAGTCAAACAGAAAGGGGTAGTAAACATTTGAATTCAAAAAGTACAGTGCAGAAGCATACCTGAAGCAGAAAGGGGGATCCACAGCTCTCAACAGGAGAATCAGAGTGGATAGAATCCAGGTGGACCAGTGTCTCAGCCAAAGCAACCCTCATAAGTGATGCACCTTGAGCCATCTGAGTCACCACCGAGGCTAATCCAACACTACAAGTACAATCTCGGTACATGCACAAGTAGCAATACATCAGCAATAAACTCATCAGCGGAGCCCAGCCAAGGGCAATAGGGGGCAAAGCAAAACATAAATCAGCTGTAACAGAAAAGGCTGAGTCTAGGAAAGTAGGCCTACCAGTAAGTGCACAACCCATACCTGCTACAGTCAGAGCGCATCGACTCAGGAATGCATGAATGTGGCTCGAGTCAGGATCAGGAACAGCTAACCGGACCCCTCGAGGGTAGGGAACACAGAGGATAGCACTGAACTCCTCTACCAAGGGGCATAACTCTTGACTGGCAAAGCAAAAGACATGATCCATCGGATCCCAAAAGCTGGTAGCCGCATCCAAGAAGACCCGGTTTAGAGTCAAAGCAGTGTAGAACTTGAGGTACTGCAAGCCAAAAGGTGCAAGCAAGGCCTAATTAGAAGAGTGGGTCACACCCCAATAGCCCTAGAGTCATCCTCGAAGCTAATCCATGCCGAAAGAGAAGCGAAAGAAGAAGAGAGGCTGAAGGAGGAGTGGGGCGGCTATAGCATGTGGGGCAGCTATGATACCCTACAGTGGCGTGGCTGTAATGTGCTGGGCGGCTGTGAAACTTATAAGGGGGTGCTTGCACTAAAGAAAAGCTGAAATTTGATGTGGGATGACTCTGATATTCTGGGCAGCTATAACCCTGCACAGCCGCATGGCTGTAGGTTATAGTGGTGCGGCTGTGATGTACTGGGAGGCTGTAATGTCACAGTGGCAGGCTGTAATGAAGACAACACTTTGTATATATCTTTGTATGATTTCTGATGATTATAGACGCACGGCTATAGATTCCAAGGGTAGTTTTTCAAGGAAAATAAAGTCTAAAGACCCCGGAACATGTCCTGAACCTAACTAAATTGAACCAGGGAGTAATAAAGACATGGAAATGTAGAGAAATACACACTCAAAAGCTCCAAATTCGATGGCTAAAAGATGCAAATATCATATACATACCATTCAAGCATAAAGTACATCACAGAGTTAGACCCATGCGAGGGCCATAATGTACAAAGAAACAATCCACAGATGGGTCAATACATCACAAACAGAAAATGGGGAAATAGGCCTAAGAAGAGTCAAAGCCTACATCGTCACCATCATCCCCACCATCTCCTTGATCATCAGTCAGGCTCTCACTCAGGTTCTCGCCCGCGTGTCCCATCTGGGCATCCTAATCATCAGCTTGATCTCTGAATGTCTGGTTCATAACCTCTAGCTCGGTGACCCGGCATCACAACTAGTCATTCTCTGCCCTCAAGCAAGCAGACTCATGGTGCTGGATCCCAATCATCGTCTACACCAAGCAAAGCATGGAGAACATCATAATCATATGCATATACATCCATACATACATGCATACATCCAGACATAAATTTCAAGCCAAATGCAGGTACTTACAGTCAAAGCGGCATTATCCCGGAAGGAGAGCACCCTCAATGCATTAATGGCTTGGCCCATGTACATACCCTGCATCACTGGGATCTGCAGAGATCATATTCCAAAGGATCAATTCATGACAAGTGATCACAAAAAGAGGTAAAATGGAGAAAATCAAAGATACTCACATGTGTGGTGCCTTCAGGGATGGCCGACGGGAAAGAATGGTCCTGGAGATGGAGGTCGGCTCGATCAAACTGCTAGGACTCGTCGAACAACTGAATAGAGCTCTCAATCGGAAACTCAAGCCGACCATGCAGATAGTCAACAAGAGGGGCCTGAAGAGCCTGAAAAGGAGGAATGGGAATGTCCTTCGCTCCAATGGCAGAGCCCGCCCTAGTGGTCCGAGCAAAGCCAATAGCAGATCTCCTACCTGCCCCTCTAATGGATGAGGGTGGGCATGCACATCTGCCTCTCGAAGACTGCTGAAGCCAGTTAAGAAGAGGATGTCAGTGAAAAAAAAAGAGAAGGGTTTGGAAAATACCTAGCACTAGCATCAGTGGTAAATGGAAGCAGATGAGTGATGATGAATTGGCGATAGTCGCAATCCACATTACCCGCCTCATAGCCAGCACCATATAGGTCTGGACGCAGCTCAAGAGACAGAAGGTGAGGCCAGAACCGGAAAAGCAGCTGGGATCCTACGTGCCTCGAGACCAGAGCACCAGTCGTGGACCCTCTCACCGAGGTACCACTCTTGCCCAAAGGGGCACTCCATCACAAAGCGTATGTTCGACAACGCCTGTGCCTCTCGAAGCAGTTAGGTCAAGTTATCCCCCTTTCACCTCCAAAGGGCCTTAACGATCTAGAATCAGAAATTCAGAGAATTAAAAAAAAAGCATACCCCAGCAAACGTCATCTCTCTCAAAGCCTGGCGACACTCGGCCTAATTTTTATCGACGTCACTCCAGACAAACCCTAGCCACCATCTAAGACGGGGAAATACGGCCAGCTCGTAGCCATCAGGAACTTGCACTACCGGGGGGGGGGGGACGAGGCAGTATTCGTAGGCCCAAACCTGCAGAAGAAGTACAAAAATGAAATCGATAACAATCCAGGAAACGTACACAGGAAAGCAAAATCTTAAGATAAAGGGTCCAAGATACTCACATGGAGCAGAATCCAAAAGGCCTTCAGCTCCTATAAGCGCTGAAATTTTCCAGCAAAAAAAAAAAGACTTGAGCCACAAGACTGTAATTACAGTCATGGGACTGTATTTACAGTCGCACGACTATAATAGAAAATTACAGTCGTACGACTGTAGGATTGCAGTAGGTGCAGTAGCCCATACTGCAAGATAGAAAATTAGGCATGATTTGAGGGGCATTTAATGCCTCATCCAGCCAGAGAAGCAAGGAGAAAAAAAAAAAGAAACGAAAGAAGCAGAAAGGCAGAGGGGACGGAGAAAAATTTGGATCAAAGGGAGCTCTTGAGATTTAGGGAAAAGAGAAAGGAAAACCACCAAAAACCATCATCTTTTTCTTCTTCTTCTTCTTTCAATTCTTGAGTTTGTGAAGTAAAAACCAGTAGAAATCATAGGTTTTAAATTAACAAACAACTACAAATCATTGCAAAGCCATAAATCCGTAACTTGTGGAGTTTTTGGGACTTTATTTTGATACCTTGACACACAAAAGAGGAGGGGCAATTGGAAGCCAATTCAAAGCGTTTTCAGAGTCAAATCAACAGTGGATTAGTGCTACAAGGGTAACTATACTTAAAACTTGTGCATTGCTTCATCTTCTGTGTGTTTTGGTTTGATTTCGTGCATAAAATTTGAAAATGTAAGCTTGCTGTTTCTGGGTAGGATGAACAGCCACACGACTACAATTACAGTCATGCAACTATAAATACTATCGTACGACTATAGTTGGTTCCCACAGCTGTAAATCCTCCCATCTTCAGTCACCTCAGCACAAAATCCAAAAATAAAAGTATTCTGGTTCTGGACAAGATGAACAGACGTACAGCTGTAATTACAGTCGCATGACTATTCTTGCTCCTTGGCTTTGAATCTTGGCCATTTAAGTGATTTCTATCTTTTTTGGATCATAAATGCATTACAGTCGTACGACTGTGATTACAGCCGTACGGCTGTAGTTTCTTATCAGCAACAAAAAATTATAAAAATGCATAGAAAATGAGAAAATCATCTAAAATGAATTTGTTTATACATTCCATGACCTTAGGTTTAATTTTTGAAGTTGTTGGAATTAGAACAATGCAACGACGAAGATCCGAATCTCCTGAAAACCGACCCACTTTACATGCTAAATGGAAGTAAACCGGAAAAAGGAAATGTTTTCAAAATGAATTTTCTCATAAAACAAAAATACAGGGACATTTCAAAACAATTTTCCAGGTCTAGTCAGGTGAACTAGCCGAGTTTTCCCGACTATCCCCTAAATGCATGTTCCCAAATCTCTTATTTCCCCGTTCTGTCTATTTGAGTCCAACTTGTTGCATATATCTGTGCTAACTTTTTTTTGCAGGGTTCAGTTTATTTATTTTTATTTGTTTATTTTTAATTTCAATTCATTAGATACTCATGTAAATAGGCGATTGTATCCCGATCCCCAAATTATACAAATGTATCCCCTAGGATAGTTTATTTGTGTTTCGATTGGGTTGTAATAATTTATTTATTTACTGCTTTATTTTATTTGTGTGTACACCGCATGATTCAATCAATACCAATCCATCTTAGAAATATAAAATGCTATCAATGAACATTGGTCGGATTTATTTTGATTAGACATGAAATAAGAGACTTGTCTAGACCTAAATCTCTGGAAGTTGTAGTGGCCCTCGTTCGGTTTAGCTACGCCGCAATTTCCCGGTTGAGTTGAGCCGGGTGGCGACTCTTATACTCTATATCAAGACTTAGGTCTTGATTCTTTTACGAGATAACTTAATTTTCCAAAACCGAATTTTCATTCCAAAATCCCCCGCGAGGGAGGGTTGCCCGATATCGAGGCTCCCTCCTGAGAGAGGAAAATGTTGTTCGCTTACAGCTCCTTATGAGAGCCTCGAGCATAGAGGTTAAGAGCATAGTAAAGTTGGGCCAAGGCCGCTCGACCCCAAGTAAGAGTCTCCACATACTCTAGGTCAATCAAGCATGGCAACACGGCCAGATTCAAACTACTCCAGCCTGTAGGGAATAGGAGGGTGGAAAGAGCATGCAACAGAAAGGCCCTCGCGTACCTCCTCTCATTGAGAGCCTCAAAAGTAGTTCCCTTCGGGAGCTCAATCTGTCGCCTCATCCAGTAATCCCGGAGGTTCCTACATTGGATTCGGCTGTCAAGGGAGTCAATCCCAATAAGCATAGCCACTAACTCCTAGTGATACCTACTATTTGGTTGAAATGGATCATCTGCCCGGAGAAGGGAAGTCCGGTGACAGTAACAATATCCTCCGGGGTCACCGTATACTCTCCGGATGGGAAATGAAATGTATGGGTGGTGTCCATCCACCTTTCCAAAAGCACAGCCAAAACTCCTCGACACGTCTGAGGAGTAGTAATGGTCATGCTCCGAATCAACCGCTGCAGACCAGTAGAATTCACTATCTCCTTCACTCCTACAGGGAGCCGCCTGTACCAGTTCAAAGATTTCGTAATCGATCCGCTGCCGCAATGGCCAGATCTCACCTGCAAAATCAATGATCAGGGAGTTTATGAGCTTTTTAGAATACATCATAAAAATCAAAGAAACACCCTTAGAATCGCCAAAAATTGGACTGCCTTAAGTCTGCAAACTACAGCCGCCCGACTGTAGGAGGTCACAGCCGCGCGATTGTAGTCCTCATGGTTATAGCTGCATGGCTGTAACCATCCTCTGGGGCAGCTTTAACTAGGAAATTTTGGCCAACCACAAATTCATTCATTTTTCGGTTAAATCTTGTCCTAACTCAACCCAAATCAACAACTAAGCATCCTAGGGGAATTTTCTACTCAAATCATGCATCAATTTCACCTATTATAGACTAATTTCTTTAATTTTGTAGAAATTCCAAACTTTGGAAGAAAGGGGAAATTCAAGAAAACTAACCAAATTCACAAAGGCATGACTCGAAATCTGGAGTTGGATGGGCACTGGGGCATCGATCTTTACTCCACAATACTCGTCTTCTTCCTTTAGCCCATAAACACTCTTTGTGGGTTCAAAAGTTAAGGTAAAATTCCCCTCTAGGATAGAAAACCTCATTTGAAAGGTGGGTTTGGTAGCAAGAACGGGTCGGAGGACTCTACGCATCTTTCGCCTCATGAGTTTGAAGGTTTACAAGGGTTTGAAGCAAGAAAGTCACTTAGAGAGGACAGTGGTTTTCGGCCTCAAGTGGAAAATGGTCTGTTGTATGTTTTGTGGCCTTTTGAAGGCCACATCTTACCCATTACTACAGCTAAGTGACTGTAGCTTAAAACCACTATTGCCGCGTGACTGTCGTGCTACAGTCGATCGGCTGTAGCTTGCTGTTTTTCAAGATGTTCATTTTGTCGTTTTTCAAAAACTTATTCTATGCCGATTTGATCCCGAGAAAGGTAGTTTTCATGTCTTACAGGTATTAAGGAGCAAGATATTCGGCCCGTATTCATTCTTGATCGAAGGGGCAAAAATTTTTGTTTCCAAAATTATCGAGTAAGGAACAAATACGTGCCCGAAACAACTTCGAAACATAAAAAAAGGTGATCAAGCTTCTCAAATCACCAAAACATCCTTCCCCATCTACACAAGCTTCACGGGAAACACTATTACCCTTTCCTTCAGTGACATAAGCCCCACTGAAAGTGAAATGACCAAAATGCCCTTCGGTTAGCAACCAAGCTACCAAATGGCCAAAATACCTTTCATTTAGCAACACAAGCTACACAGAAGACCAAATCCTCAAAATATTTCTTCCCCTAGTGACATAGGCTCCACTAGGGGTGAAATGACCAAAATACCCTTTTGTTAGCCATCAAGCTACCAAATGACCAAAATACCCTTTTTCTCACTAAAAGGGATACCAAACCACTAGAAGTCAAACGACCAAAGTGCCCTTCCCCTAAATGGTACCGGCTTTCCAAGTTATAAAATTACAAAATACCCTTCTCTTTCATGAACATCAAATGACAAGAAAAATTCAGTGCGGGCAAAGTCTTCTGCTTCACAATTGGAGAACCAATCTAATCTGGGCAAAGTCCTCTACCTCGCAATGGAGTTGAAGCACATCCCTGGAAAACCAATCCAATCTGGGCAAAGTCCTCTGCTTCACGATGGAGTCGAAGCACGTCCTTGGAGAACATCGGATCAATTCGGGCAAAGTCCTATGCTTCGCAACGAAGTCGAAGTAAGTCCCTAACAAACCAAATCAATTTAGGCAAGACTGTTGTTTCGTGAATCGACGGAGACAGGTCCCTACAAACATCAGAACAGGTCAGCATGAGGAGAACCACCAGGTACGCCCTCTTTTCCTTCTCACCGTGCTTCCTATCGTGAGACCAAACTTGAATCCGTCACAAGTACCCATTTAAGTTGACTTTGGCCACGCGAGGGGCAGCCTATGAGCACAGGTTTTTTCCCGACCTCAATGATGGAAGCTTTTATTACCTTTTTCATGGATAAACATGAGGCGGATTCGGAACGACCGGAATAATGCCAGACATATCCCGAATGACCTAAATGTGTGACAGGTCATGGTACGGATGTGAGGTTTTTGGTTTCCTGGAATTTGTTTTTCTAGAATTCGGGATCATTCGATCCAAACTAGATCTGTTGTCCAGCATTAGCAGACCCCCGAACCCTATGAAAATCCTTAGGAAATATCGAAAATGAGCAAAATAGTGATTTTTAAAACGAGAAAACCGATTTTGGGTTTTGGGTATTATAGCCGCACGACTGTGGTGGTTAAAACCATACGGCTTTAACAAGAGCCGCACGCCTCTAATTAAGACCGCACGGCTGTAGTCTCTAGAAGGAGGTAGAATAGCGGGATGACCCATATGGACATCGTCGTGCGATGCTGTCTTCAGAATCAAAATGATTTTGGCATGTTTACCATTTTTAGACCTTAGATGTATTTCGAAGTTAGGAAACCCACACAAACGGAACCCCAGGTTCTGGGATAACCAACCCGCTAAAGGGAAAAATTTGCATGAAATCGAGCCAAATCGTTTTTCAAAACTGTTTTCCAGCACAAAACTTATAGGGCGTTTCAAAACCATTTTCCAGGTCTAGTCGGGTCAATTGGCTGAGTTGACCCGGCTATCCCCTAAACACATGCCCCCATTGTGAGCACGAGTTTTTTTCCGACCTCGATGATGAAATTTTATTACCTTTTTCATGATTAAACGTTAGGCAGATTCAGAACGACCGGAATAATGCCAGAGATATCCCGGATGACCTAAATATGTGTGACAGGTCTTGGTGCGGAACCCTGAAGAAGGCTAAGTGAGCATTTAAGAGAACCGAAGAAAAGAAGTGAAAAAGGGCAAATTAGGTAAGTCTGGTCATTATAGCTGCTCGGCTATAGTGCCTTACAGCCGCAAGGCTGTAGGCCATTACAGCCGCTCGACTGTAATTACCAGACTTCCTAATTAGTGCGAAATCAGTCTTTAATTCAGATTTTTAACCTATTTTGGGTTATATAAAAGCCATAAAACGTATTAGGTTTACGGGAGACAGAACACAGAATTATTCTCTACAATCAAAACATAAGAAATTAGGGTTTTAGAGAGAGAAGAGAAGAAAAATCAAATAGTTCAATAACAATCATAAAAAACTCTAACTTCATCCATAGAAATAATTAGGATTTTGTGAGGGTTAGTATTCTAGAGTCATTCTGATCAAATCAATATTCATTCGGGTGATTCGGGGTTCCGTTTGGACTTCGTAGGATCGAAGACAATTTCAGGTTGTTCGTGATTTCAAGGGATTTTCCGGCGTCTAAATCCGTTCCTGGTGATCCAAAATGCTGGAACACAGACACGTTATACTCTGAGAGGCCCTAAAAACTCCTTTTTGATCTGTTCTGGGTGATTTTGTTTATGATTTTATGTTTTTCTCAAATCTGGAAGTGAAACCGGTTACAGCTGCCCCGTTTGATGATTATAGTCGCACGACTATATTAAAGCCACGCGGCTGTAACCCTACAGTGGCACGGCTGTAATCTCTAGGGCAGAAGCTCCGAATGCCCTAAATCAACCGATAATGCTTCCGTTTTCAAATCTAATATGTTTTTCATGAATATTATCGGTCTAATTACATCCATACATGTTAAATTTATGATTTTCGGGTTTTCAATTGATGGATGTGAGATTGAAATTTGGCGATTTTGGGTTTTTAGGGATTTTCGGACTCATTTGATCCAATCCGGATCTGTTTTTGTGGAATATTATGAGTTTCCAGGAATCCTAGATTGTCCAAAACCATCAAAATTCCAAAACGATTTTCAAAACGAGAAAATAAAACCAAAAAGTTGATTCTGGAGCATTACAGCCCCCCAGCCACTAAACTGGTGCGGCTGTGATACCCTACAGCTGCTCGACTGTAGTTGGAAGAAGCAGAATTATAGTTTTGCCCTTTTGGGCCTTTAACTTGTAATTTTGTGTCTCTTTTCTATTCAAAACAGATTTTTGACATGTTTACATGTTTGGACCTTACATGGATGTTTAATTTAGGCCCACTCACGAATGGAACCCTCGGGTTCCGGGATATCCAACCCACTAAAAGTTGGACAGTGCATGTAAAATGAGCCAAATTATTTTCAAAACTGATTTTCATTCACAAAAATCCACAAGGCATTTCACAAAATGTTTTCCAGGTCTAATCGAGTAGTCATTCGGACTCCTCGATTATCCACTCTATGCATGATCCCGTTTCCCAAAATAGCCCCATTTTGTCTTGTGTGAGTCCATGGAGTGCTTTATTTGTTTGTACTAACCATATTTGGATGCAGATTTCTTATTTTTATTCTTCATTTTTGATGTATTTAATAGATTATCTCGTTTATCTAGGCGATTGTACGTTTTAGATTATCGTGTATTATAGGCAGTTGTAAATGGTGAGGATAAGAGTTTTGTTTTCTTTTTCGGGTTGTATAATTTGGCCATTACTTTACTTTTCCCACACTTTTACTTTTCTACACTTTATTTATGGTTTATATTTATGTCATTTGTATGAGCATTAACTAAAAATAAAAGAAGATAAAATGGGTAGAACTAAGTAGATGTCATATCATATTACGAAATAATAATTGAAAACAAGTGAGGATTAGTAGATGTGTTGCCTGAACCTTGAATCGCTGGATTAGGTACTGCGTCTATACTTGGTAGGGAGCTGTACTGGAATTTCCCGGATGAGCTGATCCGGGTGGCGACTCTGTATCTAATTCGAAATTTAGGTTTCAAGATCTTTAAGTTTAAATTGGGATTTTCTAAAAAACCTATTTTCCAAAATTCACACTTACAGTTAAGTTTTCTATAAAAAAGGGTTTTCCCAATACAATAAAAGGTCTTCTTAAGAAAGATTAAAACTCATTTTCAAAACCACACAGCATCACCACAAAAGAAAATCCCCAGTTCCCGCTTCACCGTTCGTTCCGAAAAACGTCGTCCGCTCACACTCGGTCCTAAAAATTCCAATTTTGTCCTGTTGTGTGTCCTATTCTTGTTTTGATATAACTGTACTAACCATCTGTTTTATAGCTTTTGCTCTCTTTCTTTTTATCATTTTGAATGTATTTAATAGATTAACTCATGTATTTTAGGCGTTTGTATTTCTTAGATCCTCGTGTATCTAGGTGCTTGTAATGTGAGGACGAGAGTTTTTCTTTTTTTATTCGATTTGGTTGTATAAGCTGGCCTCTATTTCCTTCGATTGTCTGGATGTATGTTTACTTTTCCACACTTCATTATTCTGCAATTTAATTCTGTCTTCTGTGTGAGCATCGGCTGATAATTAAACATAAACGGGTAGAGAAAGATAATAAGTGAATAAAATATGGTAATATAAAGTAGAAAATGAATGCAAGCTTGAGGTTGAATAGGTAAGTTACCCGAACCCTAAATCTCTAGATTAGGTACAGTAGTCTACGCTCGGTAAGGAGCTGTACCGGAATTTCCTGGAAGAGCTGATTCGGGTGGCGACTCTGTCACTGATCTTGAGACTTAGGTTTTGAGGTCTTTAAGTAATAAAATGGGATTTTCCAAAATGTAAAACGAGTTTTCCCAAAACCAGCATTTAAATAAACGGTTTTTTACAAAAAGGAATTTCCAAACAAATTAATAGTTTTCCTAAGCAAAACACAAAACCCGTTTTCAAACCAACAAATCATCCACACGCTTAATCCTTTTCATCCTTGGTTTGGTTCACCACATTCCTCCCCTTTTTAGGTGTCCGCTCACAACTGCCTAGATACACAAGTATCTAAAAAAAGTACAATCGCCTAAAATACATGATTTGATATATTACATACATCTGAAATAACAAGAAATAAAAGCTGTAAAACAGACTATTAACACAATTGTACCATAAACACAAGTAGGACTCATAACAGGACAGAATGGGGAATATCAGGAGATGAGAGGATGTATTTAGGGTGTAACCGAGAAGTCCGGACCACTTACTCAATTAGACCTGGAAAACTATTTTAGAAACACCCTGTAGGTTTTTATGCTTGAAAATTATTTTGGAAAATCATTTGGCTCGATTACATGCAAATTACTCCATTTTAGTGAGTCCTTTATCTTCGTGGGGGTTTCCTATCTCAAACATCCACCTAAGGTCCAAAACAAAAAACACATCAAAAACAGTTTGATTATGAAGATAGCATCATCCCGAGATTCTGCCCTGCAACTGTAGCCGTGTGACCCTAGTTAGAGCCGTACGGCTATAGTGTCCAAAACCTGAAATTGGTTTTCTTTCTCTTTGAGAATCCCTATTTTGAATCATTTCGATGATTTTTAAGGATTTTAGGGAATCTTGGGGTCCACTAAAGCTGAACCGTGGATCCGATTTGGATCGAACAATCCCAAATTTTGAAAAACCAAAATCAACGAAACCCAAACCTTACATCAACATTCTTGGAAATTTGAAAACCATAATTTTGAATGTAACGGATGTGATATGACCAAAATAGTTCATAACAGAAGGTTACAAAAAGAAACTGATTGTGTTCGGATTGATTCGGGATATGTATTCGAGGATTTCGGCACGTTCATGAGGTTCTAAGCAAATTCCAACATCTAAATCCAATTCTGGTCATCAAATACATTGGAACATAAAAAAGGTAAACTCTGAGAAGCCTTCAACTCATAATTATTTGCTTTTTGTTGTGTATTTTTTGTGTTTTGTAAAAAAGCCGGAGACTGTCTGTTTGATTACAGCTGTGCGGTTCTAACTAGAGCCGAGCGGCTGTAATCCTTAGAACAGAGCCCCGCGGCTATACCACTATAGCCACACAGTTGTGTTCTTTTGGGTAAAAACCCGAAACACCCTACATCGACTGAACACAGTTAGTTTCCTGTTTTAACCATTCTGTTATGAAATATTTCCATCAAATCACATTTGTTACGTTCAAAATTGTGGTTTTTGGATTTCCAAGAACATTGATGTGAGGTTTGGGTTTCGTTGATTTCGGTTTTTCAGAATTCGGGGTTGCTCGATCCAAATCAAATCCACGGTTCAGCTTTAGCGGAACCCCAAGTTCACCAAAATCCTTAGAAATCACCGAAGCAATTCAAAACAGGGATTTTCAAAGAGAAAGAAAACCAATTTTGGGTTATGGACACTACAACCACACGGTTGTAGTGGCTATAGCCGTGTGGCTCTAACTAGGGTCGTACAGCTGTAGTTGCAGAATGGAGGTAGAATCTCGGGATGACTCCCACGGACGTCGTCGCGTGATGCTATCTTCAGAATCAAACTATTTTTGATGTGTTTACTGCTTTGGACCTTAGATGGATGTTTGAGATTGGAAACCCCTACGAATGGAACCCCGAGTTCCAAGATAATCGACTCACTAAAATGGAGTAATTTGTATGTAATCGATCCAAATGGTTTTCTAAAATTGTTTTCAAGCACAAAAACCTACAGGGTGTTTCTAAAATAGTTTTCCAAGTCTAATCTAGTAAGTCATCCAGACTTCTCAGTTACCCCCTAAATGCATGCTCCCATCTCCTGATATTCCCCATTCTGTCCTGTTATGAGTCCTACTTGTGTTTGTGGTATAATTGTGTTAACAGTCTGTTTTGTAGCTTTTATTTCTTTTTATTTCATGTAATAGATCAAATCGTGTATTCTAGGTGATTGTACTTTTTTTAGATCCCCATGTATCTAGGCGGTTGTAAGGTGAGGATGAGAGCTTTTATCTTTTTGGGTTGTAATAAGCAGCCTCTATTATTTTTGGTTTGGTTTGGATGTATGGTATACTTTTCTGCACTTTATTTCATGCTATTTAATTTTGTCATCTGAATGAGCATGGACTAAACATTAAAAGATAAAATAGGTAGAGGATAAGTGAGTATAATATTGTAATATGAACTTATAAATGAAAGCAAGCTTCAAGTTGAATAGGTAAGTTGCCTGAACCCTAAATCTCTGGATTAGATACGAAAGTCTACACTCGATAAGGAGTTGTACTGAAATTTCCCAGATGAGCTGATTCGGGTGGTGACTCTGTCATTGATCCCGAAATTTATGTTTTGAGATCCTTAAGTAATAAAATAGGATTTTCTAAAATGCAAAACTAGTTTTCCAAAAACCCACATTCAAAGAAAAGGTTTTCTACAAAAAAGATTTTCAAACAAATCAATGATTTTTTTAAGCAAGATACAAACCCGTTTTAGATTCAAAATTTAAACCATTTCTTTTTTTCCCCGGTTCACTTTGCTGCATTATGAGTTGATGACCTTTTTACAAAAAGCGGAACATGGAAAAGTGAACCGGGGAAAAAGAAGGATTTGAATGTTTTCTTTGTATAAAAAAGGGGTTTATATCTTGCTTAGGGAAACCATTGATTTGTTTGGAAATCCTTTTGTAGAAAACCTTTTCTTTGAATGTGAGTTTTTGGGAAAACTGGTTTTGTATTGTAGAAAGTCCCGTTATATTAACTTAAAGACCCCGAAACCTAAATTTTCAAGATCAGTGACAGAGTCGCTACCCGGATCAGCTCATCTAGGAAATTCCGATATAGCTCCCTACTGAGCATATACTGTTGTACCTAATCTAGAGATTCAGGGGTTGGGCAACTTACTTATTCAACCTCAAGCTTGAATTCATTTATAAGTTCATATAACGATATTATACTCACTTAATTCTCTTCCCATTTTATCTTTTATTATTTAGCCCATGCTCATTCAAATGACAGAAATAAATAACATAAAAGTACAGTGCAGAAAAATAATTCATACATCCAAAACAAACCAAAAGGAAATAGAGGCCACTTATTACAACCCAAAAAGAGAAAAACTCTCATTCTCACCAATACAATTGCCTAGAATACACGAATATCTAAAAAAAGGTACAATCGGTTAGAATACACGAGTTCTATAAAATACATCCAAAATAATAAAAAGAAATAAAAAGCTGCAAAATAGATGGTTAGCATAATTATATCACAAGCATACATAGGACTCACAATAGGAAAGAATGGGGATTTCAAGAAATGGGAGCATGCATTTAGGGGGTAACCGAGAAGTCTAGGTGACTTACTTGATTAGACCTGGAAAACCATTTTAGAAATGCCCTGTAGGTTTTGTGCTTGAAAACATTTTGGGAAACGGTTTGGCTCAATTACATGCAAATTTCTCCATTTAGTAAGTCGGTTATCCCGAAACTCGGGTTCCGTTCGTAGGGATTCCTAATTCCAAACATCCATCTAAGGTCCAAAAGCAGTAAACATGCCAAAAACATTTTGATTCTGAAGACAGCAACACATGACGACGTCCGTAGGAGTCGTCCCATGATTCTACCCCCTCTCTATAACTACTGTTGTGCAACTATATATTCTGGGGAACTACAGTCATACGACTATGTATTACAGTCACACAACTGTAGTCTGAGAACTACAGTCGTGCAACTCTAGTTAGACTCGTACGACTATAGTATTATAACCGCAAGACTGTAGTGAACAGTGCCCGAAAGTGGTTTTCTTTGTTTTCTAAATTGCTCGTTTCAATCAATTTTGATGGATCTAATAATGGACTGAGGATTCGATTATGGATCTAACAACCGCGAATTCTGAGAATAGAAACCAACAAAACCCTAAATCTCACATCCATATTATTGCAAATCCGAAAACCATATTGAATCAAGAAAAATCATTTAAAATGGGAAAACTGGCTGTATTCAGTCGTTTTAGGGCTTTTCAGGCTTCTGCCCAGAAGAATACATACTACAGTCGTGCAACTCTAATCCAGACAACTACAGTCATACGACTGTAACTAAAGTCGTGCGACTATAGTTACAGTTGTGCGACTATAGTTGTACAAATAGTTTTCCCAATAATCTTTTAAACACAAAAACGCAACCACAAATCAACATGAATGAAGTTTTAAAGCCTCTCAGAGTTTACCTTTTTCATGTTCCAGTGTGTTTGATGACCAAAATTGGATTTGGATGTCGGAATCTGCCTAGAACCTCCAAACGTCCCAAAATCCTCGAATACACATTCTAAATCGATCTAAATAATCCGAAAACGACCCAAACAAGTGATTAAGTGACCAGAAACTTCCCTCAATGTCTTTTCCAAGTGTTACCGATCCCTTTTTCCCTCTTTTATGTTGATTTTTATTGGTGTTCCTTCGTTTTCTCTCACTTTCTCTCTCTAAACCTTGTTTTCTCTCACTAGAATGATCTCCTCTCTCCCCAATTGATTCCCCCTCTTCTCTTATGTTTTTCTGCCTTTTAAACCTAGTTTTTTCTGCTCCACTTACATAATTCTAGGAGCTAAATCCGAGTCAAAGATAGAGTTATAATCTATTTAAGAAGTTATTGGGTCAAAGACTAGAGCCACACGACTCTAACTATAGTCGCGTGACTATAGTAATTATAGTTGTGCCGTTATAGTTACTATTGTCGTGCGACTGTAGTTATGAAACTACAGCTGTGCGGCTTTAAAAGAGCCTGTATGCTTTAACTATAGCCTACACTCACACGTAAGCTTCCTAATCACTCGATGAACCTTTCTTAAGGTTTCGGATCGAGGAATCTTCTAAATTTCGGGCCGTTTGAGAACATTCTAGGAATTATTCTGCTCATTCTCAAATCTGATTCATGTTCATCTATCTAACAGGTAACAAAGTTTTCATCATAGAGGTCAGGAAAAAACCATGCTTACAGGCTGCCCCTCGATGTAGTCGGGCTATTGTACCTGGTTCGAGTTTGGTCTCGTGATTGGGAGCACGGTGAGAAAAGGAAAGAAAATGTGCCTGGTATCTTTTTCCTAGTGTTGACTTGGTTTAGGGACTTGTCTTGATGTCTATGCAGAATAGCAGTCTAGCTTGAGTTGAGTTGATTCAGGGACTTATTTCAACGTCTATGTGAAACAGCAATCTAGCCTAAGGGGAGTTGATCCAAGGACTTGTTTCGATGTCTATACGAAACAACAGTCTAGCTTGAGTTTAGTTAATTCAAGGACTTGTTCCGATGTCTATGCGAAACAATAGTCTAGCTTGGGTTGAGTTGATTTAGGGACTTGTTTCGATGTCTATGTGAAACATAGTCTAGCCTGAGTTGAGTAGATTTAAGGACTTGTTTCGATGTCTGTATGAAACACAGTCTAGCTTGAATTGAGTTGATTCAAGGACTTGCCTTGATGACTGTGTGAAACAATAATCTAGCTTGAGTTGAGTTGATTCAAGGACTTGTTTCGATGTCTATGCGAAACAATAGTCTAGCTTGAGTTGAGTTAATTCAAGGACTTGTTTCGATGTTTGTGCAAAAAATAGTCTAGCTTGTGTTGAGTTGATTCAAGGACTTGTTTCGATGTCTGTGCAAAACACAGTTTAGCTTGAGTCGAGTATATTCAAGGACTTGTCTTGATGTTAGTGTGAAACACAATCTAGCTTGAGTTGAGTTGATTCAAGGATTTGTTCCGATGTCTGTGTCAAACAACAGTCTAGCTTGAGTTAAGTTGATTCAAGGACTTGTTCCGATATCTATGCTAAACAACAGTTTAGCTTGAGTTGAGTTGATTCAAAGACTTGTTTCGATGTCTATGTGAAACAACAGTCTAGTTTGAGTTGAGTTGATTTAAGGACTTATTTCGATGTTTGTGTGAAACAACAGTCTATCTTGAGTTGAGTTGATTCAAGGACTTATTTTGATGTCTGTGCGAAACACAGCCTAGCTTAAGTTGAGTTGATTCAAAGACTTGTTTCGATGCCTGTGCGAAACAACATCTAGCTTGAGTTAAGTTGATTTAAGGACTTGTTTTGATATCTGTGTGAAACAATAGTCTATCTTGAGTTGAGTTGATTCAAAGACTTGTTTCGATGTTTGTGTGAAACAACAGTCTAGCTTAAGTTAAGTTGATTCAAGGACTTATTCTGATGTCTGTGGAAAACAGCAATCTAGCTGAGTTGAGTTGATTCAGGGACTAGTTCCGATGTCTTTGCAAAACAAAAATCTAGCCTGAGTTGAGTTGATTTAGGGACTGGTTTCGATGTCTGTACGAAATAGCAATCTAGCCTGATTTGAGTTGGCTTAGAGACTGGTTTCAATGTTTATGTGAAACAGCAATCTAGCCTGATTTGAGTTGATTTGAAGTTGGCTCTAGGAGCAATAATTTTAAAGTTGGGTCGAGAACACGTATTTATTCCTTGATCGATAATTTTGGAAACAAAAAGTTTTGCCCCTTCGATCAAGAATAAATACGACTTGATTGTTTTGCCCGTGGATACCTGCAAAAAGCAAAGAGTACCTTTTCAAGATTATATTGGCATAAATGGAAATTTTGAAAATTGAGAAAATCTTTATACCTAAGACTTAGAGCTGTGTAGCTTTGATTTGTATCTTATAACTTAGGGGATGCCCCAGTGTCGGACTATTTCTGCTTTCAGAGCACTCACGATTCGGAATAGCTCGATGATGATAGTAAGTACCTGTACTTGGGTTGGTCTTGATGTGTGTATGCATGTATGTGTGTATGTTTTGAATGTATACATGTACATGACATGATGTTTCTGCTGTTGGTCTTGGTGCAGTCCCTGTTTGGCATTCAGCGTCGCGAGTCGGCCTAATTGCAGATTAAGAGCTCATGAACCAGGCCTTCCAGACATGCATGGACCCACTGGAGGAGCGGCTTGCTTATTATGAGAACACTGGGGATGAGAACCAAGTGGATGATCAGGGTGATAGGGAACAGTCCTAAATACTTTCCTTTCCTTCTTTAACAATCTAGCCTTTATATGGGCTAATTCTGCTACATTGCTTGTATTGCCCATGCATGGGCCTATTTTTGCACAGTTTGTTTCGGTACATTGGCCATGAGCACGAGATGCTGACCTTGAGATGCCTCAGGTTACAGGGAGTTAGGATTGCCTGAACCTGTTGTTGTGTGGCTTGCATTTTGTTTTGTGTCTTAACTTTTGCATAGACCGCCCTTTACTGTTTTTAGCCTATCAGACTATCTTAACTATTGCTTGAACCACCCTTTTGGGTTTTCGACATAGCAAAATTTTATTTGTATCCTAAGTTTTGCATAGACTGCCATTTAGTTTTCGATCTATTGGATTTTTTTTAGATGAGATGCATGCAAACAAAGAATGTGCATAGGTATAATACGAACTCAATTTCAAGCAGAATTGGGGCATTTAAACGAATAGAGAAAGGAATTCATCCTTTCATTCATTAATAATGTTTTAGCACAATGCACATCAAGGATTAAATGAAGCTAAGAACAGAATTAGTAATGGTATCCGTCTCGACCGAATCCACGACTGCCACCAACCGGTCTTTGTAGATTTTCCCACTGATGGTGCTCACCTTACTATCCTAACTTTGGCATGGACCACCTTTTCAGATTTCGATCCATCGGACTGTCATAATTTTTGCATGGACCGCCTTTTCGGTTTTCTATCCATTGGACTTTTTTTTTTAATTTTTTTAACACGTAGTATCGCCTGAGCTTGTTTTGATTGATGGGGTTAACGAATTCGTTTTCGTTCATATCTCTGATTTTCGCAGCACCCTTTGAAAGTACCTTCTTGACCACATATCGACCTTCCCAATTAGGATTGAACTTCCCCTGCACATCCGTATTGGTCTACTTCATCTGCTTAAGTACCAAATCCCCAGCTTTGAGTGGGTGTTTTTGATGACGGACTTTACTGTTATCAGTCCTGGCCATTCGCTACTGGTACATTTGTAAATGATCTAAAGCCTGAAGATGGTTCTCATCGATAAAGGCTAACTGCTCATATCTCGTCTGAACCCATTCAGATTTTGGCAACTGCGCTTCCATGACTACCCTCAATGACTTAATCTCGATTTCTACTGGTAAGACAACTTCCATCTAATAGACCAATAAGTATGGCATCTCTCCAATAGGAGTTCTCACACTTGTTTTGTACCTTCATAAGGCAAATGGCAACATGTCAACCCAATCTCTGTAGGTGACTATCATTTTTGATAGGATCTTTTTGATAGACTTGTTGGCTGCTTCTACCGCTCCATCCACTTGTGGGGGATACGGAGATGATCTATGATGTTCAACTCCTTTTTCTTGGAACAATTGTGTTGTCGCCTCTTGAAATTTACTCCATTATCAATCACAATATGATGCGGGATTCCATACTGTGCGAAGGCGAACTTGGTCATTTTGTTTTGTTTTTGTTTTTGTTTTTTGGTTTTTGGGTTTTGAAGAGATTTGGTATTGAACCCACAATCTTCCATCTCCACGTTGAGAGATGTACCGATCGAGCTGCACCCAATTGGTCCCCTTTCTTACTTACTCTAGTCCAAGTCTTCTAAACTTTTGTTTGACAGGCCTCATCTTCGGATCTGTCAGAATTCTATGTTCTGCCGTCTCTCTGTCAACCCTAGGCATATCATCGTAGGAGCGGGCGAAGGCTTCCGTGTGCTTTGCAGTACTTTTTCAATTTCTTTTCTCTCAACAGGCATGAGGTCTTTCAAGATGGATACCATTTTGAGTCATCATCTGTCCCTAGATTCATTTCATGCAATGATGCATCATGTATGCTAAAGACACTAAATGAATGTTTGTATGTATGCATAGTTCCATCCGGAAAAACATCATACGAGTAATCGAAATCAAATTGCATTAAATGCTCTATGGACTGAATTTTTCACATAATGAAATAGAAGAGACAAATACATCAAAATAATTATCATCCTCCACATGCGGAGGGTCTTCTCTGGCTACAACATCATCAACTTCATAGTTTGAACACCTAGATTAGCCAAAGTTGGCAAGGGATTGCTTTGAACACTTGGCTTCAAAGGTGGTTCCACAATCTTCCCCTCAATAATTAATTGAGTGCAGTCATTTGTATGGTGACCTACTATCACATGTTAGGAACAAAAGTTACCCTTGTCTACCTCAGCTGGAGGAGAATACGGTTTCAAATTTTTTAGCAACCCAGCCATCCTACATTTGACGAAAATACGAGCTAAAGATTCTACACACAGGTTGGTGATCCTTTAAGGAGCCCTCGCTTGCCTACCTTGGTTCACTGCAGCCACACCTACTTCCTGCATTTGCTCCAGGGTTGTAGTTTGAGCCGTTTTTAAGTTAGAGCTAGTAGATGTGGTTATGGAGTTACCTGCCTTGTAACCCTATGTGTACCCCCGACCGTCTTGATAATTACCAAAATTCTTCTTGTTCCTCAATTCTTCCTCCTTATGCCTCTCGATTCGCTTAGCAAATTCGACAACTTTTGTAAAAGCATGGAATCTTTTTAGCTTCATTTGTCATTGTATTAAGGCAGGCTTCCATCGACCAATTTTACAATAAGAGACTCTAACTTTGGAGCTCTATCCACCAGCACTTGGACATCCATCCATCTCTTGTAGTGAGACGGAAAGGACTCATTCAGCTTCTGGTGAATCCTTTCCAAATCTTCCAAGGTGGTCTCCACCTGAGTGTTATAAGTATACTGCTTCACAAATGCTTCGGATAACTCTTCCCATATGGAGCAGGTATGGATTGGCATCTTCAAATACCACTTAGCAGTAGCATCTCTTAAAGTAGTTGGGAATATGTTCAGCAGGTGGTTCTTCCCGATTCCTAGACTGGACATAATCCTTACATAACTATCTAAGTGAGCCTCTGATGGACCTTCTCTAGTGTACGGAGGCAAATAAGGCATCTGGAAACCAACTGGCAGTGGCTCTCCTCCTTCTGCCATCAAACTAGCTGGGTCAGTACACTTGATGGGATTATAATGTACCATCTCCTTTAATTTGGATAGCAAAGCTTCCAAGTCGGAGAATTTCTCCTTGAGACGCTTTTTAGCAGCCATCTCAATTGAGGCCTCATTGGCCCTCATAAAAGCTTCATCTTCTTCTGACTGGCGATCGATTTCCCGATGAGGAACGACCACTCTACTACTACCGGGAATGCCTTCTCTAGCTCCGTTCACCACTTGGACTGTGTTTCCTTCATTTCACACTGAGGCTGACATTGGCTGAGCTGTTTGACCCCCTTCAGTATGCATCATAGCTTTCATCTGCTCTCTCAAAGTAGCCTTGAATCTGTGTGAGTTCAACAAGGCATTTACAAATGCATTCATGTCAAATGACATCCCTCCGCTAGATCCATCTTAAGCCATGTCTCTTCTATTCACTTCTTCCAACACAAAATAACTGTCAATTGGTAAAGAATGTAACTGTTCCCCGAACCCTTGCTCTAATTTTGAATCTGAAATGACCCCAATCTCTTCCACGGTGACTAGTTCTAGCTGAACTAACTAAGCTAACTGATCAGATTCTGGTTCAACACATAATAATCGCTTCGAAGATCAACTCCAAACTGCACATTCAACATAGGGTTAGAACGGTGGATGGATGTCGTGAGTCTAGATTTGTATGGTATGACTGTGAGATGACCATGGTTGAATGATGTTAGATGAATGAGAATGATAATGAGGGTGATCTTTATGTTTTCATTCTCTTTTTATTTTGGACGTTCTAAGAATACCCAATGCCATACGAAAGATAAGGCAAGAAGGTCACATGTGAGCCGTCACACGGACAGAGGTTCGGTGCTTTGGGGCATTTAGTGGATGTCATGAAATGGTCGGGTGTGTACTGACATACGGACAGAGTTTCGATGCTTTGTAGGTCAATGAGGTGATATGAAATGGTCACTGCCATCCCACGAACAAAGTTTTGATGGTTTTAGGGCATCTTGGATGAAATGATGTTATAAACAAGTCGCGTGTGGATAGAGATGCGGACAGAGATCAGGTGTTTGTGGAACACCTTGTATGATTTGGTAATGTCATGAAATGCCCCTATATATGTAATAATCCGGTACTGGTGGAGTACTTCAAATGATTCAACAATGTTATGAAACAATCTGATGTGGATCACGACACACAAGCAAGGCTTCGGCATCACCGTGACACCAATGATGAATGGGCATGATGTCATCTAATGTTATCGTGTGACCCGCCATATGAATATAGACCTAAGACTATTGTGGTCCTCTAATGAATGACATGGTATAGTGGAATGGCCAAGTGCAATTCGGTGTACGGGCAGAACACGGGTAGTTTTGGGACACTCGATATGATATGAAATGAAATGACCATGATGGGCATTCTCAGAATGTCCTTTATTAAATAGAATGAGATGAGATGATATGAATGCTCATGTCACACAAAATACAAGTGGCTACATGAAGACGTGGTTAGGATGCATGACATATGGGATGATGTCATGTATGCTTCATGGAAATGTTAACACACGAGATGTATATGGCACAAAATTTAAAATGTCATGGCTACACGAAGATGTGGTTAGCATCAATGTCACACATATGCTTATGTCTAGAAAATGGCTGCATAAAGATGTGGTTATAATGGCACAGAATGATCATGCGTGCTTGATGTTTCATGTAAAGGTCAAAATAAAACCACCATAGAACAAACATTAGCACACACAACAATATGCTCACCCTTCCAACCTTATTCCTCCTTTCGATTGGTCCGTATTCTTCCTAGGTGTTAGGTCTCTTTGGTATCAATCGGGGATACCAAAGGTGTACTCTCAATGTCTAATTTCAAATTTATGTTGTGGTAACCCTAAAGGGAAGTTACTAGGTCATTACATATGGGTCAAAGTCAATCCATGGGTCGTACAGGTCCCCATAGTGAATATACACTCCTCCACATAGAACATGAGAGGTTCATGTGGTGCTATGAGTGGTTTAGCCATTCGGGTGCCTCCAATCCTGGCGAAAGAGGTAGGTCACCTTCTGAAGTAAACCAGGCTGATAAGGGAGTTTGAGGGGTTGAGAAGAAGAAAATGTCATGCTATGCAAGTGTGAGTAAAATATGGTACTATGAACTAGTGAATAACTGCATGCGAAGTTATATTTTAGTAGTTTCCTATGTTCCTTAAGTTTTTATAAAAAGAAGGTTTCAAGAAACCTTTCATCCCCAAAAGAGTCGCCACTGTGAGCAGATGACCTTTTTGCAAAAAGCGGAATGCGCTGATGCGAACCGGGGAAAAAGAAGGATTTGAATGTTTTGTTTGTATAAAAACGGGTTTGTATCTTGCTTAAGAAAACCATTGATTTGTTTACAAATCCTTTTGTAGAAAACCTTTTTTTTGAATATGAGTTCTTGGGAAAACTGGTTTTGCATTTTAGAAAGTCCCATTATATTAACTTAAAGACCTCAAAACCTAAATTTCAAGATCAGTGACAGAGTCGCCACCCGATCAGCTCATCCGAGAAATTTTGGTACAGCTCCCTACCGAGCATAAACTGCTGTACCTAATCTAGAGATTCAGGGTTTGGGCAACTTACTTATTCAACCTCAAGCTTGCATTCATTTATAAGTTCATATGATGATATTATACTCACTTAATTCTCTATCCATTTTATCTTTTATTATTTAGCACATGCTCATTCAAATGACGGAAATAAATAGCATAAAAGTAAAGTGCAGAAAAATAAACCATACATCCAAAACAAACCAAAAGGAAATAGAGGCTGCTTGCTACAACCCAAAAAGAGAAAAACCCTCATTCTCACCAATACAATTGCCTAGAATACATGAATATCCAAAAAAAGTTACAACAGCCTAGAATACACGAGTTCTATCAAACACATCCAAAATAATAAAAAGAAATAAAAAACTGCAAAACAGATGGTTAGCATAATTATATCACAAGCATACATAGGTAAGTTGCCCGAACCCTAAATCTCTTGATTAGGTACGATAGTCTGCACTCGGTAGGGAGTTGTACCGGAATTTCCCAGATGAGCTGATCCGGGTGGTGACTCTGTCATTGATCTCGAAATTTATGCTTCGTGATCTTTAAGTAATAAAATAGGATTTTCTAAAATGCAAAACTAGTTTTCCAAAAACCCAGATTCAAAGAAAAGGTTTTCTACAAAAAAGATTTTCAAACAAATCAATGATTTTCTTAAATAAGATACAAACCGGTTTTAGATTAAAAATTTAAACCATTTCTTTTTTTCCCCGGTTCGCTTTGCCGCATTATGAGCAGATGACATTTTTGCAAAAAGCAGAACATGGCAAAGCGAACCGGGGAAAAAGAAGGATTTGAATGTTTTCTTTGTATAAAAAAACGGGTTTGTATCTTGCTTAGGAAAACCATTGATTTGTTTGGAAATCCTTTTGTAGAAAACCTTTTATTTCAATGTGAGTTTTTGGGAAAACTGGTTTTGCATTGTAGAAAGTCCCGTTATATTAACTTAAAGACCCCGAAACCTAAATTTTAAGATCAGTGACAGAGTCGCTACCTGGATCAGCTCATCTAGGAAATTCCAGTATAGCTCCCTACCGAGCATAGAGTATTGTACCTAATCTAGAGATTTAGGGGTTGGGCAACTTACTTATTCAACCTCAAGCTTGAATTCATTTATAAGTTCATATAATGATATTATACTCACTTAATTCTCTACCCATTTTATCTTTTATTATTTAGCCATGCTCATTCAAAGGATAGAAATAAATAGCATAATAGAAATAAACCATACATCCAAAACAAACCAAAAGGAAATAGAGGCCGCTTATTACAACCTAAAAAGAGAAAAACTCTCATTCTCACTAATACAATTGCCTAGAATACACGAATATCTAAAAAAAGGTACAATAGCCTAGAATACACGAGTTCTATTAAATACATCCAAAATAATAAAAAGAAATAAAAAGCTGCAAAACAGATGGTTAGCACAATTATATCACAAGCATACATAGGACTCACAACAGGACAGAATGAGGATTTCAGAAAATGGGAGCATATATTTAGGCGGTAATCGAGAAGTTCGAACGACTTACTCAATTAGACATGGAAAACCATTTTAGAAATGCCCTGTAGGTTTTGTGCTTGAAAACATTTTGCAAAACGGATTGGCTCAATTACATGGAAATTTATCGATTTAGTGGGTCGGTTATCCTGGAACTCGGGGTTCCATTCATCGGGATTCCTAATTCCAAACATCCATCTAAGGTCCAAAAGTAGTAAACATGCCAAAAACATTTTGATTCTAAATATAGCACTACACGACGATGTCCGTGGGAGTCGTCCTATGATTCTGCCCTCTCCTTGTAACTACACCCGTATGGCTGTATTCTAGGGAACTACAGTCATGCGATTGTATATTACAGTCACGCGACTATAGTCTGAGAACTACAGTCGCACGACTATAGTTAGAGTCGCACGACTATAGGATTATAACAGTAGAACTGTAGTGAACAGTGCCCCACAGTGGTTTTCTTTATTTTCTAAAATTGCTTTTTTCAATTGATTTTGATGATTTCTAAAGATTCTAGAAACCCGAGGGTCCGTTAACAATGGACTGAGGATCCGATTTTAGATCTAACAACCATGAATTCCGAGAATAGAAACCAACAAAACCCTAAATCTCACATCCACATTATTGGAAATTTGAAAACCATGATTTTAGAGTGTACAGATGTGATTTGATCGAATTGAATAAAGAAAAATCATTTAAAATGGGAAAAATGGCCGTATTCGGTCGTTTTAGGGCTTTTTGGGTTTTTGCCTACAAGAATACATACTATAGTCATGTGACTCTATTCTAGACAACTACAGTCGTGTGACTGTAACTGAAGTCGTGCGACTATAGTTGCACAGACAGTTTTTCGGATAATCGTTTAAACACAAAAATGCAACCACAAATCAACACGAATCGAGTTTTAAGGCCTCTTAGAGTTTACCTTTTTGATGTTCCAGTGTTTTTGATGACTGAAATTGGATTTGGATGCCATAATCCGCCTAGAACCTCTAAATGTCCCAAAATCCTCGAATACATGTTCTCAATCGATCCGAACAAGTGATTAAGTGACCAAAAACTTCCCTCAATGTCTTTGCCAAGTGTTACTGATCCCTTTTTCCCTCTTTTGTGCTGATTTTTATTGGTGTTCCTTAGTTTTCTCTCACTTTCTCTCTCTAAACCTTGTTT
This sequence comes from Euphorbia tirucalli, assembly GCA_039660915.1. Classification (NCBI taxonomy): domain Eukaryota; kingdom Viridiplantae; phylum Streptophyta; class Magnoliopsida; order Malpighiales; family Euphorbiaceae; genus Euphorbia; species Euphorbia tirucalli. The sequence continues at coordinate 51,575,518 of CM077639.1, read as the reverse complement.
TCTGTCACTAGAATGATCTCCTCTCTCCCCAATTGATTCCCCCCTCTTCTGTTATGTTTTTCTCCCTCTTAAAACTTTTTTTTATAGCTCCACTTACCTAATTCCAGGAGCTAAATCCGAGTCAAAGATAGAGTTATAAAATATTTAGGAAGTCCCTGGGTCAAAGACTAGAGCCGCATGACTTTAACTATAGTCGCGCGACTATAGTAATTACAGTCGTGCAGCTGTAGTTACTACAGTCATATAGTTGTGTGACTATAGACTATAGTCGTGTGATTGTATACTACAGTTGTACGACTATAGTTGTGAAACTACAACCGCACAGCTTTAAATAAAGCCTGTATGCTTTAACTATAGCCTACACTCACATCTACGCTTCCTAATCACTTGACAGACCTTTCTCGGGGTTTTAAATTGAGGAATCTTTTGAGTTTTGGACCGTTTGAGAACATTCCAGGCATTATTCCGCTCATTCTCAAATCCGATTCACGTTCATCTGTCTAATAGGTAACAAAGGGTTTTCATCATAGAGGTCGGAAAACACCCGTGCTCACATGCGTTTCGCTCTAAAAAGGTCGTCCGCTCACAATTAGGAAGGATAAATTTTAACTTTGTGACAATCCAAATTCAAGTGGGAGCAAAATTGTTAATTTTGCATTAATGGATGTAATCCATTAGGCCTTTAGTCACATTTGTTAAAATTGGCGATTTCACTCTAAGTAACTCATCTTAACATTTATATTTATAATTTGGAATGCCATGATCATGCATCATATTGGTATGTTTGTGCATGACAGGTACTTTGTTTGAAATGTGATGTTGAGTTCGATGGGCCCTAAATTATTATCAATTAATTTGATTTTGGGAAATATGGCCTACGTGCCATTTCTTTTATTTTGATGTAATTTTAGAAAAGATTTCATTTTAAATAAAATTGTTGTAATTCCATCAAGTATGGAGGAAGGCCGATATGGAGCAAGCCCATGGTGGGAGCCTAAGAAGGATTACAGTCCAGCCCATAAAGAATTAGATAGGATATCTAGTTTTTCATTAGGTTGTAATTAAAGGCCTAAAGGATCTCATTATTTTAAATTAAGTATGCTATTGCATTTGACATATAATATGGATGTATGGATCACCAGATTATAACCCGCATATATGCAGGCTAAGCCGCATCACTTTAATTCGGAAAATGAAAATATTAAAGTGCTTCTCACATTCACACCTCTTCCTCCCATTGATGCTGCAATATGCGGCATTCCTTAGCTGGGTACATTGTAGTATTCGGTGGGCCATCGAGGGTTAGGATACTTGGTATGGTCAACATGTGAATGGTGGTTTGACTCAACATGGGTAGCATTAGCTCAGAGTGAGTCCTAAGCACAAATGGGTGAAGTGTCAATAAGCCCATTAAGCTAAGAGTCCTTCATGGATGGATTGGATAGGTTGTCCTACCAAACAAATCAATGGTTGGTTAGCGAGCCCTAGTTTGGCCAATCATTGATAAGTTGTGGATCTTGGTCAAGTCAGCCAAATAATATTAGAGGTGGCAATTCGTGTTATCGTGTCATAATCATGTTATGTTGTTTAATATATTCCACATGATTATATATAACATAAAAGCAACAACAATGATTTTTGTGTCAAACAGGTTGTGTCAGTTGGGTTGTCTCTGTAAATCGTGTTATCATGTAAGAAATTGCCACCCCTAATTAACATCCCCAATGAACAAATTAAAATCAGATTATTAATTGAATTGGCAAAAGTCCTTTATTTCTAACTCAAGCAATGATTTCTTCCATGTAGATAATCCCATTTCATAAAAGCAATTTAAATGGTTGCAACAAACAACAACTCACTCTCACTCAGATCACTCCTAGAGAAGGAGAAGCTTTCGGGGACAAACTTCTTGGAATGGGCTAGGAACTTACAAATAGTTCTTAGACAAGAGTCTACGGAGTATGACTGAATGCTCCTTTACCAGTTGGCCCTCCCGGAGGTGGAGGCATCACCACTGCGATGGTGGAGCAGTACAATCGGCATGTAAGGGACAACTGTGATGTCTCGTGCCTTATGTGGGTACCATGGCTTCTGATATTCAGAAGTAGTTCATGGAGTAGCATGCTTATGAGATGATGGATCAGCTTAAAAAGATGTTCCAAGATCAGGCTCGTCAGGAACGTTACCTGACAACTATGGCACTTTGCACGACTGCAATGACAGCTGGGATTTCTGTTAGCACTCATGTGCTAAAGTTGAAAGGGGATATTGATACACTTGCCCACCTCGGCTTGCCAGTTCCACAGGACTTGGTTGCAAACATTATTCTTGGGTCATTTCCTGAGTCTTACGACTAATTTATCATGAACTACTATATGTAGGGTCTTGATAAATTGGCTGTTGAGCTACATGGCAGGCTCAAGCTTACTGAGTAGTCTCTTAAGAAGACTCTCGAAGTACTACTGGTGAACAAAGGCAATACGCCCATTGCTAGAGGAAAGGCCAAATGTAAGGCCAAGGCTAAGGGAAAAAAGGTGGTGGCCCAACCTAAAGCAAGGGTTGCTTCTCCTGACGATGTCTGCCATGAGTGTCATGAGAAGGGGCACTAGAAGAGCTCATGTCCAAAGCTAAAGGAGCAACTGAAGGGAAAAATTGCTACTTTAGGTATTTATGTTATTGAGATTTATTTGGCTATTTCTACATCTTGGGTCTTGGACACTGGATGTGGATCTCACATTTGTTCAAATGTGCAGGGTCTAAGAAATAGGAGATTACTAGGATCTGGAGAAGTAGATCTTCGAGTCGAAAATGGTGCTCGAGTTTAAGCCATGGAGATCGGAGATTATTTCTTAGAGATGCCTGATGGGTCCTAGGCGAAGTATTGAAACTAAACCTAGAGTTGCACAACTAAGGCAGTGTACCTATCATTGACAATAATAATTCTGGTTGGTCCAGGTATCGATCCCACAGAGAAAAATATTCTGCAAACACTAAACTACTCCGGTTCCTTGCATGTCCTAGGCGGAACTTAATTTTAGGTTTGATTATGCTAACAACTAAATTATCCTACTCCTAGTTGATCTATCCCAGCTTACTTTGCACTTGAATTTGGGTTATCAATTGGTGGTTTACCGACCTATGAATGCTAATGGAGATGGCTTTATCAATTAACTACAATAGATGAATTTAACTCAACAATTAACCCTTAATTATGTTCTTTCGATCATTCAACCTAGCGTATCTAGATCTTTTAGGTCCTTAGCCGTTTTCCCTTGTTTAGAGGCGGTCTAATTCTAAAGCTCAGAAAATAGGGGCACGTAAGTTCCACAGTGTCGTCGATACTAATGGTTTCCTAGGCGTCAATCTAGGTAATGCCACAAATATGAACTTAATAAATTAAGATCTTATGAGACTAGATTATCATTAAAGGAATTGCATAAAGAAGAGGAATAAAAATTGAAATTAAATTGCGATCAATTGTATTAATCAAGAAAGGTGATACGAATTCAGTGTTTACAACCAAACACAATCAATTGTGGAATCAAAAACTAACTTAATCAAATTACAAAAGAGAAGAAGAAAAACTTATGCCCTTTTGGTCCGATTAACCGGATTCCGACGGTGTGAAGATGCTTGGGGTGTACCTCTATAGACGAACTCAAGCTGGAACTAAGAACGTCGCAAAAGGGGGAGGTTCTATATAAAACTTCTACCAATTGATGGTTCAAAACTCAAAGAAACAAATAGTTCAAGCCAAAACCTAGCTACAACTTTCTGCTTACACTCTAAAAGTCTGGAAAAAGATCCTTAAAACTTAGAAAATAACCTATTTATATGGCTAGGTTAAAACCACGAAATAGAAAAGATGAAAGTAGGGCAACAGCAGAATTCCGGAGCGCGGCACGCTGTGCTGGTGGAAGTGGCACGCCGTGCTGTGCAGAATTATGGGTGGCACGCCGTGCTGGTGGAGGTGGCACGCCGTGCTGTGTAGATTTGGGGTTGGCACGCTGCGCTGGTAGGGGTGGCACGATTTCGTGCCGATCCGCTGGATCCCATCCCTTGGCACGCTGAAATGGCACGCTGTGCCCTCATTGTGGCACGCCGTGCCACCTTGCTTTTCAGCACTTCAAACTCTTCTTCGCCGCTGCTGCTCCAACTTTTGGTCCGGGTCATAATGCCTGTCCAAAACAAACATAAAGAAACATAACCGCACCAAAGCCACGGACCATAAAAACAACATATTATCCAAAATTACAAAAACACCCCTAGAAAACACGAAAAATACTAAAAGTTATGAAAATCTATCCAAAACATAAAAATTAGAAAATACTCAAAAACCAAACAAACATTCACACAAAGGACTCTAAAAATTACCATTCAAACCATGAAATTGCTTAAAAGATAAGGTCAAAAACCGACCTTATCAACCACCCCACACTTAAAGTCTTGCTTGTCCTCAAGCAAATAAACTAAAGACAAAGGAGTAAACTTGCTCGCTTTTACTTGCAAATCCAGCTAAGGGTTTAACCGTACGAAATTCATAAACTCAAGAAGGTAAAGCATCACTTTCGAAATGACACTAGGCGCACCAGGTTCAAAACCACTCAATACCCGAACCCAACAAAATTTAGCTAGTCAAAGGGCGAGGAACAAACAGAGTTTATACAACCACAAAGCACCTCATAAGATGTCACTCTAACGCTCAAGTTCAAGGCAAGGCGGATGAGCACATAAAAACAGACAATGGCACACATCACATAGCGAACTAATGGCAATCCCGGTGAAGTCATTGGTAAAGGACCAAAATCAGAGAACCTGGGGCTTGTAATGTTACGGCTTGGGGTAGGTTTGATAAAAGGGAAATTTTAGGTATACAACTCCTACAAATCAAGTAATATATACAAATTGACTAAGTACTAAAGACGGGTCATGCAACTTTCAACTCATAACTAGTCCTAAGAGTGTTTGCTTTGCTAGATTTTTTTTTTTGAAATTAACTTGACAATAAAAAGGCCTTATCCACACCCAACGGCCAAAACACAACTTAACAGGGAAAAGAGAAAAAAATGACAAGACATGGGTCAAGGCAATTAGATGATCGCCCTAATCCTTTATTCAAACAAATGAACTGAAAATGGAACACATATACCGGCTTAAAGATGAAAACCGGACAAACAGGACATGCGTCTACAAACTCCGAATTTTACGAAAAGAAGCCGAACATACACATTGACTCTATTTGGATTTTTTTTAATTTTAATTTTAATTTTATTTTTATTATTTTTATTATTTTTAATTTTTTTAATTTTTTAATTTTTTTTAAACACAATTTTTCCATAGGACTAGATGTGAAAGAGTTGAAATGCAAATTGTGATTGACCCCAAAATGAATGACCAACTTAGCCAATTACTTGATTTAGGAGAGGAGGGTAAGAAAGGAAAATCAAAGTTAATGGTAAAAAGTTAGGATGATAGATTTGGCTTGGTGAAGGTTTTTTAAGTCAAAAAGGTTAATTTAGTGGCTTTGGGTGATCTAAGGGATAAATTAGTAGTTAGGGTTAGGCTCATTTAAGTCAAGGGGTTAATCCTACAGGTCTCCACATATTAAGCTCTCGATGCCAAGTGCAAAACGACACCGGGTTCTACGATCTAGTGTGCCATGATTGTTTTTACCCTCACAAAGAAATAGAACCGATGTGAAATGGTTCCAAAGGCTCAAATTCTCACAAGTTTACTAGGGGTTGTATGCTAGGTCGTGTGACTCAACCAATGTTCCAAGGCGTAATCCTAGCTCGATCATGCAAGTAGAGATGGAGGGTTAATTCCCTAATGCAACCTTAATGACAAATCTAACCAATGGTTACCATCCAGAATCACAAATCATGCACAAACAAGCTAATGACTTGCAATCAACTCCTAGTATCCCTAGCCAATTGCTACCAATCCAAGCATAGAGACTTAGTTTCGAGGGTAGATTAAGCAATGTTATTCAAACGGCAATTGACACATAAACAACCTAAAAACACTATCAAACCAAAAAAAAAACCAAAACCAACTCCACATGCATTAAAAACTAAAGCCTAAATCTAACCAAAAACCAACGCAAAACATCCAAATATGCAAAAACACAAATAAACATATGAAACAAACAATCAAAAAGTGCAATGTAGAAAGAAGCAAAAGAAGGGGAGAAATCCCTTTACCCACCCCACACTTAGATTGCACTTACTCCGAAAAGTGCAATGGAAGAAGGCGCAAAATAAAGCGGGAAAGGAAAAGGGTTACCTCACATATCGGGGGCTGGTGGTGGCGGCGGCGGATACGGCCACCCTTGGGCTGCACAAAAACGAGAGGCAAATGCCTCGACATTGGCGAGCTGAGCTGCTTGCCTATCAAGGCGCGTGTTCATTCGCTCCTCAAGCATAAGCTGATGGACAATTAAACCCTCCAATTGTTCAATTATACCATCCAACCGTCCTTCGATCCACCCCATAAAATCCAGGCGCACCGAGACATTCTCCTTATCCTTCTCGTTATCCTCAGCTTTCTCACTCTCGTCCTCCTTATCTACGTCCATAGGAGCCTTTCCCCTACTCAAACGTCCTGCACTTGAAGTACCCGCAGCTGCCATGACATGGGAGCAAGACAAAATTCCCCTTGAAAGCTTCTTGGGAAGGATGCTATCGAGGTTCCTAGAACAAGTATTACTATGAAAGAAGCACGCAATACAAGTTACAATATGTCCTAACCCTAGTTCTGACTTAGATCTGTTGTGGTGGTTGTATAGGGCTTCCATGACGAAGAAGCCCATATGCACCTTAATATCATTATGCACATGCCACAGTATTAAAAGTTCAAATGCATTAACTCGGTTGCTTTCAGTTTTGCCTGAAAAATTAAAACACACAAATTTGCGGATTAATTGCAAGATAGGGTCATGAATTTGGGAAGTTTTAGCAAACCTAGGTTGGTATACCCCTTGTCCTACCATACGCCAAAATTTCTTGGCATCCATATTCTCCGGCGATTTGTAACTATTCCCCTCAATACCTATGCAAGCCTTAGGGCCTTCAATATCTAAAGAGCGTTTAGTACCAAATAAGTGGAATGTCATGCTCCTAAGGCCCATATCAGGGTTTGTTTTGAAGCTTAAGGTGGAGTAAAATTTGAGGTTCAACTCCCTAAAGACAGGTGGATTAGACTTCATAAACTCATACCATCATAGACTAGTCAATTTAGCACGTACCGCCTCTGACCTATCTTGCACAAATAAAAATTCCCAATTGAAGGTTCAAAAGGGGGTGCTTTCTAAAGGAAACAGAGTTTTGTATCATTTACCTTCATCATCTGAAAGTAGAGGAAAGGGGCATTTATACTTCCTGGAGAGGCTCGTTAAAGGGGCCATCTGCTGTTCGTTAGGTAATTCTTCGCTTGGCACCGGTTCCGATGACAGGTCTATGGGCCGTCGTGACGAACCGTGTCTCCGATCAACGACAGTCTTCTTCTTCATCCTACAATTGCACAACCATAAAAACAGAACAAAAATAAAAAACAAAAGAACCCAAATCCAAAGAAACCCTTTTGTCATAAATACAAACTACTAAAAAGAAAAAGAATGCAATACAATCACCCTATTAAGCAGTCAATCAATCAAAATCAAAGTGAGAAAAAGAACAAACAATAAAAAGAGTAAAGGAAGAGCAAAGCATGAATTCATACCTGGTTGCAAGGAGAATGAAGCAAAATAAAATCCTAGGTCAAAATAAGAGTGGAAGAGAAGGTGAGAGGGAGAAAATGAGAAAGGAAGGAAGAATAAGGGTAGAGAGGGAGAAGGTGAGAGTTGGTTCTAGAGAGAGAAAGTGGAGAGGGAGAGAGAGTGAGAAAGTGAGAGAGAGTGAGAAAGAAGAAGAAGAAGAAGAAGAAGAAGAAGAAGAAGTGGAAGTGGTGGGGCGGTTACAAAGGGAGAAATAGGAGAGGGCTTTATATAGGCGGGGGAATTTGACCTAAAATTTCGAAATTTAAACGCTCGGCAAGCCGTGCCAAACAAACAGCACGGCGTGCTGAGCAGAGCATAGAAACTTACCTGGAAACAGCGTGAGGGCACGCCGGCGTGCTGGCTTGGCACGTCGTGCTGTCTTGAAAATTCCATATTTGGCATGGCGTGCTACAATTTGGCATGGCGTGCTGCTCACTCTACAACAATGCACTTTAGAAACAGTGCGACGGCACGTTGGCGTGCTGTATTGGCACGGCGTGCCAACTTGAAGACTCTGAAATTGGCACGGCATACTAAATTTTGGCACGGCGTGCTACTTGCTCATGCATAACCCTCTTCTGGAACAGCACGACGGCACGTTGGCATGTTGTATTGGCACGTCGTGCCACCTTGAAAACCCTTACTTTGGCACGGCGTGCTCTATGTCAGTCACGGCGTGCTGAATTACCCTTGCACGCGATTTTAGAACAGCGGCCTGGCACGATTGCATGCCACACCAGCACGTCACGTGCTACCCTAATCTAACCTTGGCACGGCGTGCCCATGGTGACACGGCGTGCCATCCTGAATTCTGCCAACCTTTACTTTTTTCCACATTTTGTTCACGACTTTTGATTAACTTGCTCAATTACCTATTCCTACACACAAAAACACACAAAAACATATTAACACAAAAATTAGCGTACAAGGGAGGCACACGTACCTCATTGCTATGTTTATAGTCGGAATAGCTCGACTTCTACATCCACGATTTCGCATTACACATCACGAAGGAGTAAGACTTACTTCTCCTCCTTCATTCCTCCGCTGACATAGGGCTTCAACCGATGCCCGTTTACTTGTTGAATTTCCTCCGGGGTTTCAATTTCCACCATCCCGGAGGGATAGACCTTATGCATGGTAAACGGCCCCGTCCACCGACTTCTTAGTTTGCCCGGAAAGAGTTTCAACCGGGAGTTATACAAGAGCACCAACTCCCCTTAATTATAACCTTTCTTTATTACATGCCTGTCGTGCCACTTCTTGGTCCTCTCCTTATAGATTTTGGCATTCTCATACGAACTCAACCGAAGCTCATCTAACTCTATGAGTTGCCTTAATCGAAGCTCAACTGTAGCTTACATATCAAAGTTAAGGAATTTTAAAGCCTAATATGCCTTGTGCTCTAGTTTTACAGGTAGATGACAAGATTTACCGAAGACTAAGCGGTAAGGGGACATCCCTATAGGCGTCTTAAAAGCAGTCCTATATGCCCATAGTGCATCGTCTAACCTTAGACTCTAATCTTTCCTAGATGCACTTACCGTTTTTTCTAAGATTCGTTTTAGTTCCCTATTCGAAACCTCAACTTGCCCACTCGTTTGAGGGTGGTAAGGAGTTGCTACCTTGTGCTTAACCCCATACTTGTGCAAAAGATTGTCAAATTGTCTATTACAAAAATGGGAACCCCCATCACTGATGATAGCCCTTGGGGTTCCAAACCTAGTAAGAATGTTTTTCTTTAGAAACTTGACAACGACCCTTGCATCGTTGGTTGGTAAAGCGACAGCTTCTACCCACTTAGACACATATTCAACCGCCACAAGAATGTATTGGTTGTTGTGGGATATTGGGAAAGGTCCCATGAAATCAATGCCCCAAACATCAAAAAGTTCACACACCAAGATACCCTGTTGGAGCATTTCATTCTTTTGGGAGATATTTCCCATCCTTTGACACACATCACAGGCTCGAATATAACTAATGACATCCTATTTCATGGTTGGCCAAGAAAACCCACTAGATAAAATTTTTCCTATAGTTCTATCGGGTCCAAAATGGCCACCCGCTTCTCTATCATGACACATCTCAATAATGGAGGGAACCTCCTCATAAGCAACACACCGCCTAATCACATTATCAGCACATAATCTAAAAAGATAAGGGTCATCCCAAAAATAATCCTTAGCATCATGAAAGAATTTACGTCTCTGTGCATGTGAGAGGTTAGGTGGAAGAATGTTACCGACTTTGAAGTTTGTGATGTCCGCAAACCATGGTATAGAGGTTACCCCACACAACTGGTCATCGGGGAATGTGTCACGAATGTCCGCTTCCGGAGAGGATACGGATCCTTCACTTGGTAGTCTTGACAAATGGTCAGCCACTATGTTCTCTACCCCCTTCTTATCCTTAATCTCCACTTCAAACTCCTGGAGGAGTAGAATCCATCGAATCAACCTGGGCTTTGCATCCTGTTTAGCCAACAAATACTTAAGAGCAGCAGGGTCAGTGTACACAATGACTTTTGATAAGACCAAGTAAGACCTGAACTTATCAAAAGCAAACACAACAGCTAGTAATTCTTTCTCAGTCACAGTATAATTAATTTGAGCACCGTTTAATATCTTACTAGCATAGTAAATTGGGTGAAAAATTTTGTTCACCCTCTGACCTAAACATGCCCCAACAGCTATGTCACTTGCATCGCACATAAGTTCAAAGGGGATTTCCCAATTCGGACTCACCATGACCGGTGCCTCAATCAATTTCTGCTTAAGCAAATTAAAAGCATACATACACTCATCATTGAAATTAAATGGGGCATCCTTTAGGAGTAGCTCAGTCAACGACTTAGCAATCTTAGAAAAGTTTTTCACAAAACGCCTATAAAAGCCCGCATATCCCAAGAAGCTCCTAACTAACTTAACCGAACTTGGGGGAGGCAGTTTCTCAATCACCTCAATCTTGGCCGGATCGACCTCGATCCCCTTTCCCGACACCTTATGCCCTAAGACAATGCAATCCTGGACCATTAATTGACACATCTCCCAACTAAGTGCCAAATTGGTGTCTTCACATCTCTGAAGCACCTGGTCCAAATTCCCCTAGCATGACTCAAAAGTATGACCAACAACAGAAAAATCATCCATAAAGACTTCCATAAAATCCTCAATCATATCAGCAAAAATGGCTAGCATGCATCTTTGAAAGGTGGCCGGGGCATTACACAACCCAAAAGGCATCCGCCTATATGTAAATGTCCCATATAGACATGTAAACGTGGTTTTCTCTTGATCGAGAGGGTCCACTGGAATTTGCATATACCCGGATAGCCCATCCAACATACAAAAATATTCGTGCCCGGCCATCCTCTCTAACATTTGATCAATAAACGGTAATGGAAAATGATCTTTCCGGGTGGCATCATTCAACTTCCTATAATCAATACACATACGCCAACCCCGTGACAGCTCTAGTAGGGATTAGTTCCCCTTTATCATTTTTCACTACCGTCGTGCCTCCCTTTTTAGGCACACATTGAACTGGACTCACCCACTGACTATCAGAAATAGAAAAGATGATACCTGCGTCGAGGAGTTTTATCACCTCGGTTCTTACCACTTCCTTCATGTTTGGGTTCAACCGACGTTGAGGCTGTGCACATGGTTTTACCTCATCTTCCAGGAAAATTCTATGTGTTCAAAACGTCGGACTTATTCCCTTGATATCGTGGATTGTCCACCCAAATGCTCCTTTGTGCTTCCTCAGCACCTCTAGCATCTCTTGGAGAGCCTCAATCAATGGCATATTAAATTCTAACTTCTTAAAAATTTCCAGGAATTTGGAATATTTCTGCTCCAGTTTATCTTTCTTCTCCCTTTGAGGATAAGGGAGTTTAGCCACATAGGCTCTCACTGGGTCAAGAATTTTCCCTTTTTCATTTGTGCTAGGTTCGGGTTCAGAAATCGAGTCGGGGTTGCTTACCTCTCCCGACTCTTCACTTACCTCAGTAGGTTGGGATGGAATATCAGCGTTTTGCACTCGGTCCTCCACTTGCCTACCACTTCGTAGGGTTATAACTTGAGCTGTCTCCCGTTGATTACCCTCAGTTCTACTCGGGAGTGCTCCTTGAGGTCTTTCCTGCCTCTCCCTACTCATTTGAGCCACCTGCTTACCCAAATCCCTACAGTATGCGTCATTATCAGCAAGCCGAGACGAGATGTCTTTTAATAAAGACAAAACCGTCTCATCTTGCTTAGACTGTTGAGGTTGCTGTAAGGATTGATCATTAGGAATAAATGGGGCCTACCCAACCCCTGCTCAGGGTGCTCATAATGGAATCCGGAAGAAGGTCTCAACACATTTTGGTTATTACCATAAGACATGTTCGGGTGTTGATACCTTCTTCCGTAATTATTATTATTATTGAAATTTTGTGGGCAAGAGTTAGAATTATTGTACCTTTGGTTTCCTCCCACAAAACTTACATTTTCGGACGGTTGGGCGAATGGGTCGCCCAATGCACATTCTTGCCCGGGATGCTCCGCTCCACATGATACACACAACACCGGCTGGTATTGTGGCCCATTTAAATTCAGGCGGGACATCAACAGGTCCAGCTTCTTGTTCACATGGTTCATGGCTGTATCTTGGTGTCCTAAATCCGCATCCTGAACCTCATTCCTTGTTGGCGTGTCCGATTGCCACAAGGTACTCTTCCTAGCCAGCTCCGCAATAAACTCCTCGGCTTGCGTAGAAATTTTCTTAAAAATGTCTCCACCTGCAGAAGAATCAATAATGGCACGGTTAGCTGGTGTCAAACCATGATAAAACGTGCTTACCTGAGTGAATCGTAGCATGTCATGGTGGGGACAGTTCCGCAATAACCGTTGAAACCTTTGCGATGCTTCATTAAGAGTCTCAGTCCCAAATTGCCGAAATCCCATGATCTCATTCCTTAACTGAACCGTCTTTGATGGTGGGAAGTAGTATGCTAAGAATTGTTCTTCCAATTGATCCCATGAAGTCACTGACCCGGGCCTCAAGGACTTGTACCATTCCATTGCTCCCCCGCATAATGAGAAGGGAAACAACTTCAACTGCACAGCATCTTGGGGCACCCCACCTATTCGGACTGTATCGGCCACCATGAGAAACCGGTCTAAATGATCATTGGGGTTGTCACTTATTCCGCCACTGAATAGTCCATTCCCTTAGATCAAATTGATCATATTGGACTTCAACTCAAAGTGATTAGCAGTAATGGCTGGGATAACCACTTCGGATCTATTCCGGGGCCGATGTGGAACCATTAGGTCAGTCATGACCATGTTGTCTCTATCACCACCCCTTCTTCTATCAAACTCCTCCCGCTCTCGCTGGAGTCGCTCTTGCTCAACTCTTTCCCGGAGCTGTCTCTCCTCTTCCTCCTGTTGCTGATGATCCATTTGGACAATTCGCTCTTGTTGTACTCTACGGTTCCTGCTACACAAACGTTCAATTTTAGGGTTATAAGGTAAAAGCTCAGGGTGTTGAGAGCGAGTTCGCATAAGCTAGAAAGCACACACACACCGAAAAATAAAAAAAAAATAACAAAAATAATTTGCAACAAATATCCACAGAAAAGAAAAATTATTTCACTATATGCACAAAAATAGTGCCTAGATCAGCAAATAGACCTTTGGTTCAATGATGCAGGAAAATAAATTTACCCAGCAACGGCGCCAAAAACATGATGGCTCCTAGGCGAAGTAGTGAAACTAAACCTAGAATCACATAACTAAGGCAGTGTACCTATCGTTGACAAGTAATAATTCTGGTTGGTCTAGGTATCAATCCCACAGAGAAAAATATTCTGCAAACACTAAACTACTCGGGTTCCTTGCGTGTCCTAGGCGGAACTTAATTTTAGGTTTGATTATGCTAACAACTAAATTATCCTACTCCTAGTTAATCTATCCCAGCTTACTTTGCACTTGAATTTGGGTTATCAATTGGCGGTTTACCGACCTATGAATGCTAATGGAGATGGCTTTATCAATTAACTACAATAGATGAATTTAACTCAACAATTAACCATTAATTATGTTCCTTCGATAATTCAACCTAGCGTATCTAGATCTTTTAGGTCCTTAGCCGGTTTCCCTTGTTTAGAGGCGGTCTAATTCTAAAGCTCAGAAAATAGGGGCACATAAGTTCCAGAGTGTCGTCAATACTAATGGTTTCCTAGGCATCAATCTAGGTAATGCCACAAATATGAACTTAATAAATTAAGATCTTATGAGACTAGATTATCATTAAAGGAATCGCATAAAGAAGAGGAATAAAAATTGAAATTAAATTGCAATCAATTGTATTAATCAAGAAAGGTGATACGAATTCAGTGTTTACAACCAAACACAATCAATTGTGGAATCAAAAACTTGTTGGTGTGCCCTAGTTCTTAGGGCATTGGATTCTCGTATTTTGTATTATACATTAAGAGTCATGTATGAATACATTATTTGTGTCACATTAATAAAGGCAATTAATCTATTTCATTTATATCTTGTGCTATAATATGAGTAGAGTATCCATTGATTGATAATCATAAAACCTATCCCAAGTCTGTTCTAATCGTGGGAACGAATAGAACCACAAACTTGTATATTCGATGACTGTATGGTAGTTCTTAACCAGCCATAGTACTTGTATAGTCAGTCATGAATACAGGTACATGTCATTAACATGGGACTGGATCGATCCGCACAAGAAAGCCACATGGTTGTCATGTCATAGGTCTTTCTTGAGTAGGTCTCTTTTGTCCTCAGACCAGATTTCATTATAATATCGATATGGAATCCGGTTCACTTTGACATACGCCTAACAGGTCTGTAAAAGGATGCTAAATACGGGTATGATTGGGTGGACCGGTGAACATGTTGATATTGATGATGAAGTGATGGAATTGCCACTCGGGTAACACTGAGATGATATCATTGGCCACTTGATGAGTGGGACTGATAAGTGTATGGCCATACCCAAATAAGTTGGTTGCTTATTTGATTAATCAGTCAACTCAAGATCAAGAAATATAATAAACAACAGAAGAGGATGACAGACACCATGCCTCTTATTTATTCATATCGATATCGTTAGGCAAAGGACACTATGAGATTACTATTGGGTGAGTGTCTTCTAAAGACTGCTGCATCTCTGTCTTATTTGGGGGCTATAATGATTTGCTAGAACCCACTTATAGTCTGTGGGCCTTGGACCTACTACCAACATAGAGACAGACCCATAGGATCGTGCACATAGATCAACTGAGCTGGAACTTATAGAAATTGTACATGTAATGTACATTGGAAGGAATGCGTTAATTAATTAGTTGACATTCGATGTCAAGGTAATTAATTGACATTGGGTTGAATTTAATTTAATTAATAAGTTTACGTAATGTAATTAATTAATTTATCAATTAATTGAATTACATAAAGTAAATAATTAATTAAATAATTTTCCTAAGTAGGAAAATTAAATACATGTGTTGTATTAACTTAAGTGTGATTTAATTTTATTTAGGGGTAATTAAATTTAGCCAAATGGAATTAAATTACATAGTATATACTTTTTAATTAAAGTTTATTTATGTAATTATAATCCTAGTGGGCTTGGGTTTAATTAACCTAATTAAGACCCAACTAGACAAGGTGTCTATATAAGGGCACACTTAAGGAAGAAAAACCTAATTCAACTCTAATCAATTGCTGGAAATTTCAGCCACCAATAGCAGCCCCAAAACAGCCAAAAATCCCAGCATTAAACCTCCATTCCTTCGCGTCTTCGGCTAGCACCGGTTCCCGCTCAAAAGTTGGTCGTGCACCGGACTTTGGAGATCGCAGTTTCAAGTAACGATTCTGCAGCAGTCTCTAGAAGAGACGAATCCAGTGAGTTAATCTCTCTTGATTCTTATTTGATTTTATTCTAATCAATGGTAATTGGACATGATAGGTGGATTCTAGGAAATTTTAAACGGTGTGTTTTCCGCTGCGCCACGTTATTTTTCCAATGACGAATCCCAACAAAACTAACTTAATTAAATTACAAAAGAGGAGAAGGAAAACTTATGCCCTTTTGGTCTGATTAACCGGATTCCGACTGTGTGAAGATGCTTGGGGTGTACCTCTATAGAAGAACTCAAGCCGAAACTAAGAACGTCGCAAAAAGGGAAGGTTCTATGTAAAACTTCTACCAATTGATGGTTCAAAACTCAAAGAAACAAATAGTTCAAGCCAAAACCTAGCTACAAGTTTCTGCTTACACTCTAAAAGTCTGGAAAAAGATCCTTAAAACTTAGAAAATAACCTATTTATACGGCTAGGTTAAAACCATGAAATAGAAAAGATGAAAGTAGGGCAACAGCAGAATTCCGGAGCTCGGCACGCCGTGCTGGTGGAAGTGGCATGCCGTGCTGTGCAGAATTGTGGGTGGCACGCTGTGCTGGTGTGGGTGGCACGCCGTGCTGTGTAGATTTGGGGTTGGCATACCGCTGGTAGGGTTGGCACGATTTCGTGCCGATCCGTTGGATCCCATCCCTTGGCACGCTGAAATGGCACGCCGTGCCCTCATTGTGGCACGCCATGCCACCTTGCTTTTCAGCACTTCAAACTCTTCTTCGCCGCCGCTGCTCCAACTTTCAGTCTGGGTCATAATGCCTGTCCAAAACAAATATAAAGAAACATAACCGCACCAAAGCCACGGACCATAAAAATGACATATTATCCAAAATTACAAAAACACCCCTAGAAAACATGAAAAATACTAAAAGTTATGAAAATCTATCCAAAACATAAAAATCACAAAATACTCAAAAACCAAACAAACATTCACACAAAGGACTCTAAAAATTGACGTTCAAACCACGAAATTGCTTAAAAGATAAGGTCAAAAACCGACCTTATCAATGCCTAGTGGACTTGTTTTGGAACTAAGAAACTGTTATTTTGTACCTACGATGCGCATGAATATTATTTATATTTCTTTGTTGGATATTTCTAGTTTTATAATTAATATTGGACATGGTAGAATTTCTATGCAATAAGGAAATATTATTTAGGGAACATCATTTATTGAAAATGGCTTATATGTCCTTGATCTAAAACGTGAAAGTTCAATCTATAACATAAATACTAAAAGGATTAAACAAAATGAAATTAATCCTACTTACATCTGGCATTGTCGACTTGGCCACATAAATGAGAAGCGCATAGCCAGGCTTCACTCTATTGGAGTGCTAGGGTCATTTGACATCCAATCTTATGATACATGCAAATCTTGTTTAAGAGGAAAAATGACAAAGGTGCTTTTTAGCAAGACTGCTAAAAGGGCCTCGGAGCTATTGGAGCTAATACATTCCGATGTATATGGCCCAGTGAGCACTAGTGCTAGAACAGGTTTTCTATACTTCATTACTTTCATGGATGACTTCAGTAGATATGGTTACGTGTATCTAATGAAGCATAAGTCTGAGACTCTTCAGAGGTTCAAGGACTTTAAGAACGAAGTAGAAAACCAACTTGGCAAGAAAATAAAAGCACTTCAGTCTGACTAAGGGTGTGAATATTTGAGCCAAGAGTTTGACTCGTTTTTAAGAGAGTGTCGGATTGTATCCCAACTCACTCTTCCTGGTACACCCCAGTGGAATGGAGTGTCAGAAAAGAGGAATAGGACCTTGCTAAATATGGCCCGCTTGATGATGAGTCATGTGATACTCCCTATCTCCTTTTGAGGATATGTTTTAGAGATAGCTACTTACATACTTAATAATACACCAAGAAAGGTAGTTGAGGGAACACTATATGAACTATGGAAGGGCTGAAAGCCCAATGTTTCCTTCTTGAAGATTTGGGGCTATGGTGTACATGCCAAGAAATTGACAAGTGGTAAGCTCGAGTCCAAATCTGTTAAGTGCTAGTTTGTGGGTTACCCTAAGGAAACTAAGGGTTGTTACTTCTACAATCCGACAGAAAACAAAGTTTTCATAGGCAAAAATGCAGTCTTCTTGGAGAAAGAATTCCTTTCCAAGAGAGAAAGTGGGAGTAATGTTGAACTTTCTGAAGTTCAAGACTTACAAACTCTTGTAACTAATGCTGGGGATGCTTTGGGAACCAAACCAGTAACTCAAGAAATTGAGAAAGCTGAACCGATTACATAGGACCTTAGAAGGTCTAGTAGGACACATCATCAACCAGAGAGGTACGGCTTTCTCATGACTGATGATGGGGACCTTATGGTCGTTGACCAAGATGAGCCCAAGACCTATCAGGAGGCTGTTGAAAGCCCACATTTATATCAATGGCGTACAGCCATGGAGGCTGAGATGCAATCTATGCACAATAACCAAGTATGGAACATGGTGGATCCACCTCCAGGTACTAAGGTGATAGGTTGCAAGTGGTGTTTCAAGTTAAAAGCCGACAACACCTTCAAGGGGCGATTGGTGGCAAAAGGATTCAGGCAAGTTCAAGGAATTAACTATGATGAAACCTTTTCACCAGTTGCTATGCTCAAATCCATTAGGATACTACTAGCCATAGCTGTATGGTATGATTATGAGATATGGTAGATGGATGTTAAGATTGCTTTCCTTAATGGAAAGCTACTCGAGGATGTGTACATGGCAAAACCTAAGGGTTTTATCGATCCAAAGTATCCTAACCAGGTATGCAAGCTTTGAAGATCCATTTATGGATTGAAGTAGTCATCTAGGTCTTAGAATCAGAGATTCAATGAAGCCATTACAGAATATGGCTTCACACAGAATTTTGATGAGCCCTGTGTGTATAAGATGGTTAGTGGGAGCGTTTCAATCTTCCTAGTGCTGTATGTTGATGACATCCTTATCATTGGAGGTGACATGCCAACACTGCAAGGGGTTAAGTAGTGGTTGAATAAGTGCTTTGCAATGAAGGACTTAGGCGAAGCTGAAACGATCTTAAGGGTCAGGATCTACAGATATAGATCCAGTCGGCTTCTAGGCCTAAGTCAAGCCACGTATATTAACAATGTTCTGAAAAGATTCTGCATGGACAAGGCAAAGAAAGGATTCTTACCTATGCACCATGGGTTGAAGTTAAGTAAGAAAGATGGTCCTATAACAAAGAAAGACTGGGAAAACATGGAAAAGATCCCTTATGCATCTGCTATGGGATCTATCATGTATTCCATGTTATGTATAAGGCCTGATGTCACGTTCGCATTAAGTATGACTAGAGGAGCACTAGAAGGCAGTCAAGGCAATCCTAAAGTACCTTAACCGGACTAAGGATGCTTTCTTAGTGTATGGAGGTCAATATGAGCTGGTAGTGTCAGGTTACACTGATGCAAGCTTTGAGACCAATGAGGATGAAAACCAGTCATACTCTGGTTATGTTTTTCTCCTGAATGGCGGTGCCATTAGTTTAAGGTCCTTAAAGAAGGCCACCATTGCTAACTCTATAACAGAAATTGAGTACATAGCTACATGCGAAGCAGCAAAGGAAGCTGTTTGAATCAAGAAGTTCATAACTGAGTTAGGAGTAGTACCCATTATCCTAGACTCATTTGATGTTTTCTATGACAACAACGGGGCCATCGTACCAGCTAAGGAGCCCCGGTCACATAAGAGATCCAAACATGTGCTTAAAAAGTTTCACCTCATTCAGGAGATCGTGAACAGAGGTGACATATCATTGCAGAGGGTTGACATCAAGAATAATGTCATTGATCTGTTGACCAAGGTGCTGCCGCAGACATAGCACAATGGTCATACCAGATCTATAGGAATTAGGGCAATGCCCACTTGGAACTTGTGCAAGTGGGAGATTGTTGGTGTGCCCTAGTTCTTAGGGTATTGGATTCTTGTATTATACATTCAGACTCTTTGTTTATTTGTGTCACATTAATAAAGGAATTTAATCTATTTCATTTATATCTTGTGCTATAATACGAATAGAGTATCCATTGATTGATAATCATAAAACCTATCCCAGGTCTGTTCTAATCGTGGGAACGAATAGAACCACAGACTTGTATATTCGATGAATGTATGGTAGTTCTCAAGTAGCCATAGTACTTGTATAGTCAGTCATGAATATAGGTACATGTCGTTGACATGAGACTAGATCGATCCCCCAAGAAATATGGAATCCAGTTCACTTTGACATATGCCTAACAAGTCTGTAAAAGGATGCTAAATACGAGTATGATTGGGTGGATCGGTGAACATATTGATATTGATAATAAAGTGATGGAATTGCCACTCGGGTAACACCGAGATGATATCACTAGCAACTTGATGAGTGGGGTTGATAAGTGTATGGCTATACCCAAATAAGTTGGTTACTTATTTGATTAATCAGTCAACTCAAGATCAAGAAATATAATAAAACAACAGAAGAGGATGACAGACACCATGCCTCTTGTTTATTCATATCGATATCGTTAGGCAAAGGACACTATGAGATTGCTACCGGGTGTGTGTCTTTTAAAGACTGCCGCATCTCTATCTTAATTGGACGCTATAACGGTTTGCTAGAACTCACTTATAGTCTATGGGCCTTGGGCCTACTTCCAACATAAAGACAGACCCATAGGATTGTGCACATAGATCAACTGAGCCGTAACTTATAGAAATTGTACATGTAATATACATTGGAAGGAATGCGTTAATTAATTATTTGACATTCTATGTCAAGGTAATTAAATAACATTGGGTTGATTTAATTTAATTAATAACTTTACGTAATGTAATTAATTAATATATCAATTAATTGAATTACATAAAGTAAACAATTAATTAAATTATTTTCCTAAGTTGGAAATTAAATACATGTATTGTATTTACTTAAGTGTGATTTAATTTTATTTAGGGGTAATTAAATTTATCCAAATGGAATTAAATTACATAGTATATATTTTTTAATTAAAGTTTATTTATGTAGTATAATCCTAGTGGGCTTGGGTTTAATTAACCTAATTAAAACCTAATTAGACGAGGAGTCTATATAAAGGCACATTTAAGGAAGAAAACCTAACCTTAACCCTATTTTAATTGCTGAAAATTTTAGCCCCAAAACAGCCAAAATTTACAGCAATAATTCTCCATTCCTTCCACTTCTTCGGCTAGCACCGGTTCCCGCTCGATAATTGGTCGTGCACCGGATTGTGGAGATCATTTCCGCTTAAGGATTCAATTCTGCAGCAGTCTCTAGAAGAGACGGATTTGGTGAGTGAATCTCTATTGATTCAAATTGATTTTATTCCAATTAATGGTAATAGGACACGATAGGTGGATTCTAAGAAAATTTTAGCGGTGTAATTTCTATTGCGCCACGTTATTTTTCTATAGACGAATCCTAACAAGAGTTACAAAAAAAGGAACCTTACAACCAAAAAGTCATACACCTACAGGACGTTATACACTGTATAACAGTCACCTATAGAAGGCTGTGCAAAGTATAACGGTCACCTACAGAAGGATATGCACTGTATAATGGTCACCTACAGGAGGTTGTACAAAGCATAACGGTCATCTATAGGAGGCTGTACAATGTATAACGATCGAATAAAGAAGGCTCAAGGAAACTCAAATTGTTGCTATAGAAGGCTATAGATTATAGTGTAAGCTTACACAGAAGACTATAGTAATATAAAATGGTGGCATCAGAGGCCTGATGCTATTGTCTTGGACAAATTTGAACAAAAAGCTCCATTACTAATGCTTGTGAGTAACGACTATATTTGCTCCTTCACCTATAAATAGAGAGCAAATCCATCATTCACAAGTGCAGAAGACAAATACCAAAATGACATAAACAAGCATATATTGGAGAGTCTTTTCCAACAAGCTTTCAAAGAGATATTCAAATAATTCATAGCCTTCATCAATTGTCAAATAGCAAATCTATTCATTCAAAAGGGAATTGTAATTCACACAATAGGGTTTGTGTGAGGGGGAGCTTTGTTGTGGTGATTTCAACAAAGCAATTGCAAAGTTTCACACTTGACCTTAAAAAATGTGACGATAATTTGGTTGTTAAGCTTAAAATCAACAGTTGTTTGATCTTGGAAAATACACTGGGATAGTTGTTGTTGAGCTATAAAACAAAATCTATAAGTTTGACACTAGAGCTTGTAAAAAATTTCAGTAGAGGTTTTGATACTTTACCTATGAAAGTAACATTTGGCTTGATTTTTACTCGTAAAGAAATCATAGGCTGGGTTCCTACCCATAAAGGAATCCTTAGTAGAAAATCTCAAGCGGTGGGCTTGGGGACATAAGTAGGTTGGTTGGGCTGAACCTATATAAATCACTATGTCTCAAATATCTCTATCCCTACACTCCTTATTGCTATTTACATTCCAAACATGTAAATAAATAGCATTAGTTTTATTTAGAGATATTATCTAAACCAATCAAAGCGATTATATTCATAAGTTTTTACAATCTAATTATTTCCGCACTTTAAGTAAAACTCATATTATTGGAAAAAACTATTTTTCCTACAAAGTGGAATAAATTTTTTTTTATTCGGTGATACACACTATTCACCTCCCTCTAATGTGTCTCTAGCCTATTTTAGGGTCAACAAAGAGATTAGAAGAAAGTCACAGGGTTCCTTTATTGGGAAATGCCCTAGTCCCAAGGCATTGGTCCCCGATTTGTATCATACATTAGTAGATCTTTATGGATTAATGTATTATACATTTGTGTTATTAAATAAACTGATAATCTATTTGATTTATAACTTGTGCAATGAATGTAAATAGAGTATCCAATGGTCATATCCATATTCATGTTGTCAAGTGTCATGCACTTGGTAGTGAGACCATGAATAAGGAAACGATGTAACCATAAAGCCATCCCTAGTCTGTTATAGTCATGGGAATGAATGGAACATAAGACTAGCATTGCCTTGATTGTATGGTGGTGTCGTCTAGCCATAGTAGATGGATTGTCAATTAGGTACATGGGTACATGTAATGGGACATGGTACTGGATAGATCCACTAACGAGAAATCCGCATGGTATAGTATCACAAGTGATTCTCATGTAGTACTTATATTGGATCCTTCATCCTGACCACATTATGGAGTTACATGTGAACTCGAACACTTTGACATGCACCTAAAGGGCCTATAATAGTGCGCCAACTAGGGGTACGATTAGGTGTGTCAGTGAGTATGGCAAGGCCATGAATGTGCATAAGTGATATGTCACTCAGTGATTCATTAAGAAGATATCATCGGCCCCTTGATGAGTGGGACTGATAAGAGTATGGCCACACCCAAATAAGTTGGAACTTATTTGAGAGCATTAGTTCACTCAGTATAAAGTAGATGTCCAGACATAAAAGAGGGTGATAATACCATGCCTCCGTGTTGGACTCTGATATTAATGACATAGGACATGTGAGTTATTCTATAGGGTTACGAGTTCTATTAGACTACAGTTTCCATCTTAATTGGGGGCTGTAATGGCTTGCTAGAGCCCAACTACAGTCTGTGAGTTATGCACCCACTGCCAATATAAAGACGAGCCCATAGGATCGTACACATTGAATGTCTGAGCCAATACTTCACGGATCACTTTTATACTTAGAGTATATTAAGCTGCAAGGAGAGTTATTAATTGAATCGTAGATCAATTTGATTGATCAAAATGATTTAATTAATTGGGATTGATTATTTCATACGATAGATTGAATGAATTAATTTCTTGGTTGGAAATTAAATATATATATATATATATATATGCATGTATGTATGTATGTATGTATGTATGTATATGTGTTGGTTTATATATATTATTTCTTAAGTCCAATCTAATTAATTACTGGGTTAATTTTAATATAACAATGACATTTATTTAACATGTTATAAATTATATCATATAGTATGATTTACTTTATACACATGAAAATTAAATCAATTGGAAAATTAATTTTAACCTATGATATATTAATAAGACCCAGGGTTTATGCGCTATATAATTGCGCTTAAGAAAGTCAACTCCTCCAACCTAATTCTCTTGTGAGAAATTCGCCCCCTTTTCTCCCTTGCTCTCATTCTGACTCTAGCACGGGTATTGGCTCGATAGGTGTTCTCTGTATGTGAGCACAGAGGAAATCTTGTTTGGTTTCTATAGTAGTCTCTAGAAGAGACAAAAAAGGTGAGATCTATATCTCTTGTTCTTTTTGTTACTTTGATTTTGATTTCATCCACATAAGTTCTTGGATCCAGATTCGAGAGAAATGAAAATCGCTTCCACTACATTAGATCCATTTCTCGAGGACGAATCTCAACGGTGGTATCAAAGTGGGCTTAGGATTTGATGAAATCTTAATTGGTTGGATCCCTTTTGCTTTTAAAACTAATTTTTTTTTTGTTGGGATCCTTGCTGGATTGGGTTTTTTATTTTTCCCAATGATATCATGAATTGAAAATTGAATGAATATTTGGCATATTGCGTTCTTGATTTTTCATTTATGACTGTGTCATTGTTTAATTTATTTAAAAAAATACATGGGCTGTTACCTAGGCAGCGGGCCGGGTCCCTTTTGGATTTGGCGGGTTTTTGGTTTCGGGCCCGAGATTTTTAATTTTAAAGGATTTAAAATTTTGTGTGTTTAAATTTTATGTATTTAAATGCGCTTGGTTTCTTGAATGAAATTTTAATTTTATTCATGGATATTAATTTAGAAAATTAATACGGTGTAATGAAATTGGTTTGGTTTTTCTTGGCACGATTAACCAAACGGCATGATCGGATTCATGGTTTCCCAATTCCAGTGGGAGTAGTATTGTGCCTAGGCTGGATGCTCAAGCCCATTAAGAGTTAGAACCATGATGACCCGACTTGACAATTTCTATTTAATGGCTTGTGACATAATTTAATTGGAATTAATTCGATGCATTATAACATGTGAATAACTGATGTATTGGCTTACATGATATATTGTATGATTTAATGTTTGGATGGATGTCAATGGGCCTTATTTTGAATATGAGTTGTATTTCATTTTAAATAAATACGGTCTGCATGGCGTTTTTCTTTTTTATATAATTTTATTTTATTATTATTATTATAAAATTTTGTAAAGAAGGAGCCTATTGGAGAGGCGAGCCCAGAAGGAGATTTGCAAGCCCACCTGGTGTTTTTCTAGTATAGGATTCCTAGAAATATATTAGGATGTAATAAAGGGCCCATGATATTTCATCATTTATTTATTTTATGCAATATATTTATTTACATGCTCTTGCATTGATTCCATTCCAATCTCACCCACCTTATGTATATAAGCCGTTAATAAATTGAATCCTTAATTTTAAATGGAAATTACTAAGTCGCTTAAAAGTGTTTCCCTCATCCAAAACCTCATCGAAATAGGGATAAGCTAGTTATAGACCATGCCCTTGCTGGATACACTGGAGTATCATCATTTTGCTGGGATTCGTCACGGGAAACCGACCGACAAAGTGCGGAAACACGCGTCGATTTCCTGGAATCCGGGTCCCGGGAGCTTAAGTAGTGAAAATCAAAAACAAAACACAAAGGAGGAGTATAAAGTCTTACCAAGATATCTCTTTAAGAGATAGAAGAAGACTGCAGAAATCAAGTATAGATTTCCTCCACCGATGCGTACACGAACGGCTATCGGACTGAAACCCGTGCTAGCAACTCGGAAAATTCAAGAAGAGAGAAAAAGATGGCAGCCAAGAGAACTTGGTTAGAGTAAAATGGTTGAATCATATATGTCTTATATCTCTCACCAAGAGGCAAAAAATATCCAATAAAGCAAAGTCAACAATGACTCACCACAAAGTCAACAATGACTCACCACTTTCACTCATTACATTTTGGCTAAAGAATGAGTCATCTCCCTTGTCCAAAGACATAAGGATTCGGCCAAGAGGTGGAAAGGAGATGGGGAAGACACTTGTCTTTAGTCATAATGACCAACAAATATCCAAGTTGGTAAAGTCCAACTTTACTAACCAAAGTCCACCATGACTCACCCATTTAATCATCACCTTTTGTCCCACCATGACTCATTCTTCTCATCTTAAAATTCATCATTCTTGCCTTAAACCCACCATGGATTTCGTCCAACATATGATGAAGAAGTGGGCTTACCATTTCAAGCCCAAGTCCACTTTAATTCTTTGGTTTCTATTTGATTTCAAATATCATTGTAATTCAACACGTATGTAAGCATATTGTACCATATAACATGTTACATACCTCTAAATTACAATTAATTTGACGCATCAAATGCATCAAGGAATTAAATTAGACACATATAAGATGAGATACATGTAAACCTATACATGTATAAATATTTCCACCTAGGAAATAATCTCATAAATTAATTCATTGAATTAATTAAGAGAATGCCAAAAATAAATATTAATTATATTCTTTTGATCAATCTAATTGACCTAGAATATAATTAATAAATCTCTCTCTCTTCAAACGTGTATACTCCAAGTACACACTTAATCCGACTTGTTAAAGTCCAGACGTTCAATGTGTACGATCCAATGGGCCCGTCTTTATGTTGGCAGTGGGCCAAGGCCCACAGACTACAGGCGGGCTCTAGCTAGCCACTGTAGCCCCCAATTAAGACGGAGATAGCAGTCAAACTGTCACCGTAACCCTGTAGTTGAACTTGTATGTCCCATGTCACTGATATCGGTGTCCAACACAGAGGCATGGTTGATCACCCTCTTAATGTGTCTGGACATTACTTGATCCCAAATGAACTGATGCTCACAAACAAGATCTCATCTTGTTTGGGTGTGGCCACACTCTTATCAGTAACATTCATCAAGAGGCCGGTGATATCGTCTCAGTAAAGTACTGAGTGACATTCCCTTCTGCATATCCATAGTACTGCCATGCTTACTGACACACCCGAACGTACCCATACTTGGCACCCTTTTACAGGCCCGTTAGGCGTACACCAAAGTGTGCCACTTCACATGCAGCACCATCATATGGTCCGGTCAAAGGACTTATGCAAGTACTACGCGAGAATCATTTGTGATACTATACCATGTAGATTCCCGTTAAGTGGATCAATCTAGTACCATGCCCCTTTTGCATGTACCCATTAACCTGGTTGACATTCCATGTTCTATGACCGGTAAGACACCGCCATACAACCAGGCTAATGATAGTCTTTGGTTCCATTCATTCCCATGATTGGAACAGACTACGGATGACTTTATGGCCATATCGTTTTCCCTATCCACAGTCTTACTGCCAAGTGCCTCACACTTGACAACATGGATATGGATATGTCCATTGGATACTCTATTTACAATATTGCACAAGACATATAATAAATAGATTGATGCCTTTATTTCTTAACACAACTTGTATAATACATGAAGTTCATATTAATGTACAAATGTATGATACAAATGTTGGTGTGCCCTAGATCCAAGGCACTGTTTAGGACATTGTATCGTACTTTAGTTTATTGTACTGTTATACTTTGTTCCTTGTGTTATTGAATAAAAGCATTAATTCATTCAAGTTATGTATCTTGTACTACAGTAACTGTATGAAGTATCCATTGATTGTTAATCATAAAAATTATACCAGAAGCTAATCCAAGTCATGGGAATGACTTGGGTGTAAGCTTTTATATTCAGGATAAATACAGGATCATGTAGGTTGCATGACATGTATGGATATGAATATAGGTACGTGTGGGGAGCACGGGACTTGGTCGATCCGCTTTAGAAAGTACATGGTGGAAGTGTCATTAACCTTTCTATAAATGTAGATCTCTTTTATCTCCAGACCTGATTTCAATACAGTAGATAATGAGGAATTAGATTAAATTTAATATACGCCTAACAGGTCCGTAATTGGATGCCAAATATGGGTATGTTGGTTTAATCAATGAACTCATTACTGCGGGTAGTTGAAGTGATGGGATTACCACTCACTATTAAGTGAGAAGATATCATGGGCCACTTGATGAGTTATAACTGTGAAATGTGTGGCCACACTCAGATAAGCAGGATACTTATCTGTTCAACAGTTTAACACAATATCAAGAAATAGATCAAACTATAGAGGATGACATCACCGTGCCTCTGGTTTGAGATATCGATATGCGATGGTGAGAGATAAATAGAATATCTACAGGGTGGTGCATCTACTAGATGATGGCATTTATCTGTAATCAATTTGGGACTGTAATGGTTTGCTAGAACCCAATTTCAGTTTAAGTTGTATACTTAACCCTAATTGATTCGGACCCTAAGGATCGTGCACAATGATCACTGAGATCAACACTTATTAATTTATACATGATAATGTATAAATTGGAATGATAAACAAGATGTAATAATTATTAATTGATAATTAATAATTAATACTATTTGATTATTTGTTATTAAACAAGTTAATCAAGTTAGTATACGGGAGAGATAAATTAATCGGGTTAATTTATTAAACGATTAATTAATTCTAATTGTATTATGGGTAGTAAATATTTATATTTGAACCTAATTGATGTTAATTGAATCAATTAAATATATTTATATTTTAATTGATTTAATTAAATTAATTGAGAGGTCAATTTACAATTAATTTATTTTAATTGTAATGTTTACCCTAATAGGAATGGGAGTGGGTGTAAAAACCTTAAAAAGAAAAAAAAAAAAAAGAGAAAAAGGGTTTTTTGAGGAGCAGCCGTCACTTTACTATTAAGTGGGTGAGGGGCTAAAATTAAATTTATTTATTCTTCCATCTCTTTTGTTCATTCATTCCGGTTAAAAAGGCTAGCACCGGGTGTAGATTGTTCGAGGTGTTCGTGCACGTGATAAAGGAGGAATCTCAATTGATTTTCTGCCATCCCTAGTGGGGATTCTATGTAAGTTTTTCGAATTAATTTTCTATTAAATTTATTTATTCTTCCATCTACATATTCTCCTGGGACTGGAATTTAGAGAATTGAACCTGGCTTCCGCTGTCTATTCGGTTCGATTTTCGATGATAATTCCCAACAGTGGTATCAGAGCGGGATTATGTTCCGTTGGAAGATTTTTTTTTTTGGGTTTCATTGTTAATCTTTGATTTTAATGGAACCCTATAACTTGCAATTTTTTTTTAGTTTTTTTTTTTCAATTGAAATTTTTATTAACCTAAAATTAATTTGTTAATTAATTGTTGGGTTGATGTTGTTTTAATGCATGGATGTATGATTATTCATGGGCATGATTGGTTATATGTTTTGTGTTTTGTTGTTAAAAAAAAAAAAAAAAAAAAAAAAAATTTATGTTTCATGAGAATTGCGATCAACAGTGATCGCAATTCTCATGGCTGCTGCGCAAGCAGCAATATTTTGTTGCTGCTTGCGCAGCAGCTTGCGCTACCTGCGAAGGCAGCAGCAGCTGTTTGCTGCCTCGCGCAGGCAGTTGGGCGGGCTGTAGGTGCAGCCCGTCCCTTTAGTCGGGACGACATTTTTTATGTCGGGTTTGTTTTTTTTTTTTTTTATGGACCGGATCGTTTTAATTTAATAAAATTTTTTTTTTGTTGTGCCATGCATTTATATGTTAATAGATTTAATTTTCTGTTATATATAAATGAAATTGTTATAATTATGAGATTGAATTAATAGATTGGGGCACCAATGGTATTAATTGGACATTTTAATTTCACTTGAGTAATTTCCAAATTCAAGTGGGAGCAATGATTTAATTCATTGGGCCTTTATGGGCTTAATTACTGGTTGAGAAATTAATAATGGTCTCATGTATAGGATTGGCTTAATAATTGTTATTATTAGGATTGCCATGATCATGCATTATTTTATATTGTTGTTCTAACTCTAATGCAGCAATATGTTTAGAATCCTATGGGCTTTATTTTTCAAGATTGGTTGTAATTTTTATTTAATTATTTAAATTGAAATTAGATCATATGTATAGGCTTTATTTCATTTTATGTAATAAAAGCCGGAGCTGGAGATCCAAATGCGTGTGGCGTGGTGGTGGCCCTGAAGACCTATTTTTAATTCATAGTTAAAAATTATAGGTTGTAATTTTAAAGCCCATAGGATGTCTATTATTATTATTTATTTTATATATTGTTCTCACTTGTTGGAATATATATTAAAATAAATTGCTTAGTGATCACTTGATTTTTCCTATTAACATGTTTAAGCTAATCAACCTAATTAATCTGTTAAAATAAAAATATCGGGTATTTTATAAGTGCTTTACCTAATTCTCACCTCTTCCTCCCAGGTGGTGCTGCAATATACGTCATGCCCTAGCTGAGTACATTGTGGTAACTGGTGGGCCGTTGAGGGTTTGGATACTTTTTTAAAGTATGGTAAATATGAGGATGTAGGTTTGACCCGAAGGTGGGGTATCATGGCTAACTGCGGGCCCCTAAGCATGGATGGGTAAAGTGCCAATAGGCCCATCGAACCAAGAGTTCTCTAGGTGGGAGAATTGAGTTGGAAGCTCTACCAAGTATGCCAATAATTGGTTGACAAGCTCTAGCTTGGTCAATTATTAGTAGAACTGTGGATCTTGGTATAACCGTGTCAAAATTAATTCACCAACATAAATTAATTATGACAGATTATTAATTTGTTTTTTTTTGACATATAAAGTCTTTCATTCTTATTCTCTCTTTCTCTCTATTTTCTGTAGAAACTACTTGAACGTAAACCTTAAGAAATGGCAACAAACAACCCTCTTAAACCACTACTTGAGAAAGAAAAGTTGACGGGGACCAACTTTCTTGATTGGGCTAGGGCGGTGCAAATCGTCTTGAGGCACGAGGCAAGAGAGTATGTACTGACAACTGCCATACCCCCTCGTCCTACGGGTAGAAATGCTACTCCACAAGCTATTGAGGAGTATGAAAAGCATGTAAAGGATGACAGAGAGGTGTCTTGTATTATGCTTGGTACCATGTCTGCTGATTTACAAAAGCAGTTCATGAATCAAGGTGCCCGTGAAATGATGAGCAATCTGAAAACTATGTTTGAAGATCAGGCTCGTCAAGAGAGGTACTTGACTACCAAGGCATTATGTGGTACGGTCATGCAGCCGGGTTCTTCTGTCAGTGCACATGTGCTGAAAATGAAGGGCTATGTTGATAGACTGGCTAGTCTCAATGCACCAATGCTTGAGACAACTGCTGTAGACATCATTCTGGGGTCACTTCCAGATTCTTACAACAGCTTCATCCTGAACTACAATATGCAGGGTCAGGATAAAACGGTTATGGAGTTGCACGGCATGCTAAAACAAGCCGAGCAGACTATGACCAAGGGTAAGAAGTCTGAAGTGCTGATGGTAAACAAGGGCAAGAAGCCCAGTGGGAGTGGTAAGAACCAGTCTAGGTTCAAGACCAAGGGCAAAAAGGCCCAAGCAAAGGGCAAAAAGCCTTTTAAGCCACACCCATTGGACTTATGCCACGAGTGTGGTGAAAAGGGGCACTGGAAGAGTGCTTGTCCAAAGCTAAGGGGAAATACAAAGAAGAAACAGCAGGCTACTGAATCTTCAGGTATTTATGTTATAGAAATAAACCTTACTATTTCAACATCTTGGGTCTTAGACACTGGATGCGGGTCTCACATTTGTTGCAATGTGCAGGGGCTGAGAAATAGAAGGAAACTGGTTCCAGGTGATGTGGATCTCCGGGTTGGCAATGGTGCTCGAGTCGAGGCCATGGAAGTCGGCGATTATTACTTTGATTTGCCCACAGGGCTAGAACTAGTTTTGAAAGACTGTTATTTTGTACCTGCTATGCGCAGGAATATTATCTCTATTTCATGTTTGGATGATTTGGGATTTTCATTTTATATTGAGCATGGAACTTTTTCTATTAAATGTGGCAATATAAATTATTGTACAGGCGTTCTTCAGAACGGGTTGTATGTTTTAGATACAACAAATCATTCACACATCTATAACATAAATAAAAGGATTAAACAAAATGATATTAATCCTACGTATGTCTGGCACTGTCGTCTTGGGCACATAAACGAGAAACGTATCGCAAAGCTCCACTCAAGTGGTTTGTTAGGGTCATTTGACCTGCAAGCTTTGGATACTTGTGAATCTTGTTTACGTGGCAAGATGGCAAAAGCTCCTTTCACTAAAACAGCTGAAAGGGCTACTGAACTGTCGGGGCTAATACACACTGATGTATGTGGGCCAATGAGTACATGTGCCAGGTCTGGTTACTTATACTTCGTCACGTTCACAGATGACTATAGTCGGTTCGGCTATGTGTATTTGATGAAACACAAATCTGAGACTTTACAAAAGTTCAAAGATTACAAGAACGAAGTAGAGAACCAACTTGACAAAAAGATAAAGATACTCCGGTCTGATAGAGGGGGTGAATATCTGAGTCAAGAGTTTGACGAATTCTTGATAGAGTATGGGATTGTACCTCAACTCACTCCTCCTGGTACACCCCAGTGGAATGGGGTTTCAGAGAGGAGAAATCGGACTTTGCTTGACATGGTCCGCTCAATGATGAGTCAAGCTAATCTCCCTATATCCTTTTGGGGATATGCTTTGGAAACTGCTGCTATTATTTTGAATAATACACCCAGCAAGGCAGTTGAAAGAACACCATATGAACTATGGAAGGGCAGGAAACCCTGTGTGTCTTTCATGAGGATTTGGGGCTGTGATGCCTATGTCAAAAAACTGACTAGTGGCAAACTAGAGTCCAAATCTATAAAATGCCAGTTTGTCGGTTACCCTAAGGAAACTAAGGGTTACTGCTTCTATAACCCAGAAGAGAATAAAGTGTTTGTGGCTCGAAATGGGGTATTCATGGAGAAGGAATTCCTTTCCATGAAAGACAGTGGGAGCAGTATTGAACTTAGAGAAGTTCAAGAACCACAAACTTCTACGGCTGAAGCTGTGGATGCTGAGACAACTGTTTTGGATGTTCAATCAAACGAACAGGCTGAACCAGTTGTACAGGAACCTAGAAGGTCAGGCAGGACACGTCATGAGCCTGAGAGGTATGGTTACCTGGTCACGCATGATGAGGAACTTATGATCATTGAGCATGAAGATCCTCAGTCTTATCGAGAAGCACTGGAAAGTCCACATGCGGATAAATGGCGACAAGCCATGGAATCTGAGATACAATCCATGTACGACAATGAGGTCTGGAGGTTGGTGGATCCACCCCCTGGAGTCAAAGTAGTGGAATGTAAGTGGCTTTTCAAATTGAAAGCTGATAACACCTTCAAGGGGCGACTGGTTGCAAAAGGTTTCAGGCAAATTCATGGCATTGATTATGATGAAACGTTTTCACCAGTGGCTATGCTCAAATCCATAAGGATATTACTTGCCATAGCGGCATGGCACGACTATGAGATATGGCAAATGGATGTCAAAACTGCTTTTCTGAATGGAAAGCTCGAGGAAGAAGTCTATATGGCTCAACCTGAGGGTTTTGTCGATTCGAAATATCCTAACCGGGTTTGCAAACTTCAAAAATCCATTTATGGATTGAAGCAAGCATCACGGTCGTGGAACAAAAGATTCAATGAATCCATAAAAGAGTTTGGTTTCATTCAGAACTCTGATGAGCCCTGTGTGTATAGAAAAGTTAATGGTAGCTCTAACACTTTTCTAGTGTTGTATGTAGATGACATACTTATCATTGGTGGAAACATTTCAGAGTTGCAAGCAACCAAGCAGTGGCTGAATAAATGTTTCTCAATGAAGGACCTTGGAGAAGCCGAAACGATCTTAGGGATCAAGATCTATAGAGATAGATGCAATCGGCTGCTAGGGTTAAGTCAAGCTGGTTACATAGATAAAGTCCTTAAGAGGTTCAACATGGCGAACTCAAAGAAGGGTTTTACCCCGATGCGTCATGGGTTGAAACTGTCTAAAAAGGACTGTCCAAAGATATCAAAGGACAGAAATGACATGATGAGGATTCCTTATGCATCAGCTATAGGATCTATTATGTATGTGATGCTATGTACCAGGCCTGATGTTGCATTTGCCTTGAGTATGACTAGCCGCTTCCAGTCTGATCCAGGAATGGAGCATTGGAAGGCAGTCAAGGCAATTCTGAAGTACTTAAGACGTACTAAGGATCATTTCTTGGTTTATGGCGGTGATGAGGAATTGGTAGTCACAGCATACACTGATGCTGGTTATCAAACTGATCAGGATCAAAAGCAATCCCAGTCAGGTTTTGTTTTCCTCCTCAATGGCGGTGCCATCAGTTGGAAGTCAACTAAGCAACCTACCATCGCCGATTCCACTACAGAATCTGAGTACATTGCTGCTTGTGAGGCTGCAAAAGAGGCAGTCTGGATGAGGAAGTTCATCATGGATCTTGGAGTAGTTCCTTCTATCCAGAATCCTATTACTCTACTGTGTGACAACAATGGGGCTATTGTACAAGCTAAAGAGCCTCAGTCAACAAAGAGGAACCAACATGTGCTCAGGAAATTTCATTTGATTAGAGAGATCATCCAGAGAGGTGATGTACAGATAGAGAGAGTTGACACAGTAAACAATGTCGCTGATCCGATGACCAAAGCTCTTTCTCAAGTAGTGAACGATGGTCATGCACGATCTATTGGGATTAGGGAGATGCCTGCTTGGACCTAGGTCAAGTGGGAGATTGTTGGTGTGCCCTAGATCCAAGGCACTGTTTAGGACATTGTATCGTACTTTAGTTTATTATACTGTTATACTTTGTTCCTTGTGTTATTGAATAAAAGCATTAATTCATTCAAGTTATGTATCTTGTACTACAGTAACTGTATGAAGTATCCATTGATTGTTAATCATAAAAATTATACCAAAAGCTAATCCAAGTCATGGGAATGACTTGGGTGTAAGCTTTTATATTCAGGATAAATACAGGATCATGTAGGTTGCATGACATGTATGGATATGAATATAGGTACGTGTGGGGAGCACGGGACTTGGTCGATCCGCTTTAGAAAGTACATGGTGGAAGTGTCATTAACCTTTCTATAAATGTAGATCTCTTTTATCTCCAGACCTGATTTCCATACAGTAGATAATGAGGAATCAGATTAAATTTAATATACGCCTAACAGGTCCGTAATTGGATGCCAAATATGGGTATGTTGGTTTAATCAATGAACTCATTACTGCGGGTAGTTGAAGTGATGGGATTACCACTCACTATTAAGTGAGAAGATATCATGGGCCACTTGATGAGTTATAACTGTGAAATGTGTGGCCACACTCAGATAAGCAGGATACTTATCTGTTCAACAGTTTAACACAATATCAAGAAATAGATCAAACTATAGAGGATGACATCACCGTGCCTCTGGTTTGAGATATCGATATGCGATGGTGAGAGATAAATAGAATATCTACAGGGTGGTGCATCTACTAGATGATGGCATTTATCTGTAATCAATTTGGGACTGTAATGGTTTGCTAGAACCCAATTTCAGTTTAAGTTGTATACTTAACCCTAATTGATTCGGACCCTAAGGATCGTGCACAATGAACACTGAGATCAACACTTATTAATTTATACATGATAATGTATAAATTGGAATGATGAACAAGATGTAATAATTATTAATTGATAATTAATAATTAATACTATTTGATTATTTGTTATTAAACAAGTTAATCAAGTTAGTATACGGGAGAGATAAATTAATTGGGTTAATTTATTAAACGATTAATTAATTCTAATTGTATTATGGGTAGTAAATATTTATATTTGAACCTAATTGATGTTAATTGAATCAATTAAATATATTTATATTTTAATTGATTTAATTAAATTAATTGAGAGGTCAATTTACAATTAATTTATTTTAATTGTAATGTTTACCCTAATAGGAATGGGAGTGGGTGTAAAAACCTTAAAAAGAAAAAAAAAAAAAAGAGAAAAAGGGTTTTTTGAGGAGCAGCCGTCACTTTACTATTAAGTGGGTGAGGGGCTAAAATTAAATTTATTTATTCTTCCATCTCTTTTGTTCATTCATTCCGGTTAAAAAGGCTAGCACCGGGTGTAGATTGTTCGAGGTGTTCGTGCACGTGATAAAGGAGGAATCTCAATTGATTTTCTGCCATCCCTAGTGGGGATTCTATGTAAGTTTTTCGAATTAATTTTCTATTAAATTTATTTATTCTTCCATCTACATATTCTCCTGGGACTGGAATTTAGAGAATTGAACCTGGCTTCCGCTGTCTATTCGGTTCGATTTTCGATGATAATTCCCAACAACAAAGACAAGGACTAATGCCTCGGGACTAGGGCATTTCCAACAATCTCCCACTTGCACTAGTACCAACCAGGCATGGGCCTAATCCCTATAGATCTGATATGACCCTCGTGCTTGGAATGAGCCAGCACCTTGGTCAAAGGATCTGCGACATTCTCCTCGGTGTCCACTCTGCGTAATGAAATGTCACCCCTCTCAACAATTTCTCGGATGAGGTGAAACTTCCTGAGTACGTGCTTTGAGTTCCTGTGTGACCGGGGCTCCTTAGCTTGTGCAACAGCCCCATTGTTGTCACAGAAGATATCAACCGGTTCCTGGATAGATGATACTACCCCCAGTTCCATGATAAACTTCTTTATCCACACAGCTTCCTTAGCTGTATCACACGCTGCAATGTACTCAGCTTCCGTGATAGAATCTGCAATGGTCGGTTGCTTGGAGCTTCTCCAACTAATAGCACCACCATTAAGCATGAATATGTACCCTGACTGCGACTTATATTCATCCTGGTCGGTTTGGAAGCTTGCATCAGTGTACCCAGTAACTGACAGCTCTTCCTGACCCCCATACACTTAAAAGCTATCCTTTGTCCGGTTAAGGTACTTTAGGATTGCTTTGACAGCTTTCCAGTGATCCTCCCCAGGATCTTGCTGGTACCGGCTTGTCATACTTAGTGCAAAGGCGACATCAGGTCTTGTACATAGCATAGAGTACATGATTGATCCAATAGCAGAAGCATATGGGATCTCACGCATCTTCTCCCTGTCCTGTTTTGTCTGAGGACAGTTCTTCTTACTAAGTTTCAGCCCATGACCCATTGGTAAGAATCCTTTCTTAGCCTGGTCCATGCTGAATCTTTTCAGAACCTTGTCTATGTACTTAGTCTGACTCAGGCCTAGAAGCCGATTAGGTCTATCCCTGTAGATCCTGATCCCTAGGATCGTTTCGGCTTCGCCTAAGTCCTTCATTGCGAAGCACTTACACAACCACTGCTTTACCCCAAGCAGTGTTGGTATGTCGCTTCCAATCAGAAGGATGTCATCCACATATAAAACCAGGAATGTTACGATACTCCCACTAATCCTTTTGTACACACAAGGCTCATCTTGATTCTGTATGAAGCCATATTCCTTTATAGCCTCATTGAATCGAAGATTCCAACTTCGGGATGCTTGCTTTAATCCATAAATGGATCTTTGAAGCTTGCATACCCTTTCAGGATACTTTGGATCGACAAAACCCTCAGGTTGTGTCATATACACATCCTCGAGTAACTTTCCGTTCAGGAAAGCAGTTTTGACATCCATCTGCCAGACCTCATAGTCGTACCAAGCGGCTATGGCCAGCAGGATCCTAATGGATTTGAGCATAGCGACTGGTGAGAAAGTTTCATCATAGTCGATTCCATGGACTTGCCTGAAACCTTTCGCTACTAGCCGCCCCTTGAAGGTGTTATCTGGCTTAAGCTTGTAGCACCACTTGCAACCTATTACCTTAGCACCCGGAGGTGGATCAACCAGATTCCAAACCTGATTATCGTACATAGATTGCATTTCCGCCTCCATGGCCTTTTGCCAATTTGCGGACAGTGGGCTAGTTATAGCCTCCTGGTAGGTTTTCGGCTCTTCTTCGTCGAAGACAAAAAGAGTGTTATCATCGGTAACAAGAAACCCATATCTTTCAGGTTCCCGACGATCCCTACCAGACCTTCTAGGTCCTTGTGTGACCTGGGCTGGTGCTTCCTCCTGTGGAAGCTCCACCCTGGTCTCTGAGTTATCCTTTTCAGGAGTTTCTGAGCTTTGAACTTCCCTGAGTTCAACATTACTCCCACTATCTTTCTTGGAAATGAACTCATGTTCAAGAAAAACCCCTTTCCGTGCCACGAACACCTTGTTCTCGGCGGGGTTGTAGAAGTAATACCCTTTGGTTTCCCTAGGGTAGCCCACAAACAGGCATTTGTCGGTTTTGGGTTCTAGTTTGCCCCCAGTCAATTTCTTGACATGGGCATAACAACCCCAAATCCGTAGGAAAGACACATTGGGCGCCCTGCCCGTCCATATTTCAAATGGGGTCTTTTCCACTGCCTTAGTCGGAGTACTATTCAAAATGAGAGCTGCTGTCTCAAGAGCATATCCCCAGAAACTTGTTGGGAGAGAAGCATGACTCATCATTGAGCGGACCATGTCTAACAGGGTCCTATTCCTCCGTTCTGACACCCCATTCCATTGTGGTGTTCCTGGAGGAGTGAGCTGTGGAACTATTCCATGCTCTCTCAAGTATGAATCAAATTCTAGGCTCATATACTCGCCACCTCGGTCCGACCGAAGGGCTTTAATATTTCGGCCTAATTGGTTCTGTACTTCGTTCCTAAATTCCTTGAACCGATCAAGTGTTTCAGACTTGTGTTTCATCAGATAGACATAGCCATATCTGCTGAAATCGTCTGTAAAGGTGACGAAGTATAGAAACCCACCCTTGGCAGCAGTGCTCATAGGTCCACATACATCTGAATGTATTAGGTCTAATAAGCCAGTAGCCCTTTCAGCTTTCTTGCTAAAAGGCGCTTTAGTCATTTTACCCCGTAAACAAGACTCACAAATATCAAGTGACTCCAAGTCAAAAGATCCTAGAATTCCAGCTTTGTGGAGTCTAGCTATGCGTTTCTCGTTTATGTGGCCTAAACGACAATGCCAAAGGTACACAGGATTAAGTTCATTTGGTTTAATCCTTTTAGTATTTATGTTATAGACTTGATTAGTTTCATTTAAATTCAGGATATAAAGGCCATTATTTAATAGAGCATTTCCATAAAATATGCCTTCTCTAGATATAACCATATTACCATTACCAATAGTAAATACATATCCAGAAGTATCCAAAACTGAAACAGAAATAATATTCCTGCACATTGCAGGTACAAAACAACATTGTTCCAGTAACAAAACTAATCCACTAGGCATCTTAAGCTGGTACTCGCCGATCTCAATGGCTGCAACCCTTGCTCCATTCCCGACCCGCAAGTCGACTTCTCCTGATCCCAGTGATCTTCTGTTCCTAAGTCCCTGCACATTACAACAAATGTGAGAACCACATCCAGTATCCAATACCCAAGATGTTGAAACAGTAAGGTTAATGTCTATGACATATATACCTGATGAAGACGCGCCCTGCGCCTTCTTTTGCTCTCCCAGAAGCTTTGGACATGATCGTTTCCAATGTCCCGTCTGCTTGCACCCGAAACAGACATCCTCAGGACGGGCCTTAGGCTGGACCTTGGCCTTCTTAGCTTTGGCTTTCTTAGCCTTTGCTTTAGCCTTTGTCTTAGCCTTGGCCTTTACAAGAGGAGCCTTCCCCTTGTTTACCATAAGTACCGGTGGAGTCTTTTTGACCGACTGTTCAGTAAGCTTAAGCATCCCATGCAGCTCACTAACAGCTTTGTTCATCCCTTGCATGTTATAATTCAAGATGAACTGATCATAAGACTCCGGCAAGGAAGCCAGGATGGTATCAACCGCCAATTCCTGTGAAATGGGCGACCCGAGACGGGCTAAAGAATCCAAATAGCCCTTCATCTTGAGCACGTGAGCGCTCACAGATGTCCCAGTCCCCATTTTGCAGGAATGGAATGCCTTATTCGTCAGGTACCTTTCCTGACGTGCCTGTTCCTGAAACATCTCATTTAGAGTTGTTATCATAGCATAGGCCTCATGGTCCATAAACTGTTTTTGCAGTTCGGGGACCATGCACGCCAACATAAGGCAAGTAACATCCCGGTTATCCTTCACATGCACCCCGTATTCCTCCAGCTGAGCAGCTGGTGGATTACGCCCAGTAGGTGCGGCCGGTACAGGCCTTTCCAGTACATATTCCTTAGACTCCTGTCTTAGAACTATCCGTAAGTTCCTAGACCAGTCCAGGAAATTAGGACCAGAAAGCTTGTCCTTCTCAAGGATAGTGCGCAGTGATAAAGTGTTATTCGATGCCATTGATTACTACACAGAAAAATAATTGAGTGTTAATAAAGGACTTAACAAATTTTTCCCATAAAATAATTAACAATGAATCATGTTATTAATTAATCCGAGTTGTTGGGCTCATGGGCCGAGATCCATATTATATCAAGATATAGCCAGACGAGGGCCTGGAACAACTATACCCTAATTTTTAGGTAGGAACGCCGTCCAATCCCAACCTAGGGACTCTCGGTTTGATGGGTCTGTTGGCACTTACCCATCTGTGCTTAGGGCCAGGAACATCCTACTACCCACACTAAGTCAAAACCTCCATCCAAGTGTTAGAGTAACCAATACTCCAACCCAATACAAAATGACGATACTCCAGTGCATCCAACGAGGGTTGGTCTACAACTGGCCTATCCCCACTTCGAGTAGGTTATGAATGAGGGAAGCACTTTTAAGCGACTTAGTAATTACCATTTGGTTATTTGATTCAATTAATAACGGCTTAGATGCAAAAGCGGGTGAAAAAGGGTTTGTACATACATTCGCACATGCAAATAAATACCGCATAATTAAATTAAAGAATGGAATGCAACGGGCCAAAATTTACATCCGAATATCATTCTAGTAAACCTATACTAGAACAGCATCAGGTGGGCCGCCTCCTATTCCTTCTGGGCTCGCCAATCCAATCGGCTCCTTGCTTACATAATTTCAGAATATACTTATATAATAAAATTACATAAAAGGAAAACGACGCGCAGGCCGTAAAAAGAATATTACAACCCAACATAAATTAGGCCCATTTACATCCATTCACATATTCAATCATACATGTAAACCAATACATCATGTATTTTATAAGCATGTTAAATGCATGATTTAATCCGATTTCATTTGTCCATAGCCATAATTTTGAAATCGCCAAATTTCGGCCGATCATGGTTCCAAACCCGTGCGGGCTTTGGGCCTCCAACCCAGGCAAAATTGCTCCCAATCTAATTGGGAAACCATGAATTCCAAAATTAGCCGTCCGGGTAATCGTGCCAAGAAAACCCGAACCAATTTCAATTAACCGTATTAATTTCCAAAATTAATATCGCATGAACGAAAAATAAATTCCATTCATAAAACACGCGCATAAAAATTACCAAAATTTAAACACGCAAAAATTTTTAAAACAATAAAAATTTTAAAACCCGGCCCGGCCCAAAAAATCCCGCCAAATCCAAAAACGGGCCCGGCCAACCGCGCGGGGAGGCTGCTGCCCAGCAGCAGCCCCTGCGGCCAGCAGCAGGCTGCTGCCTGGCGTGCTGCCCAGCAGCACGCCAGCAGCAGCTGCTGCTGCCTGGTGTGCTGCCCAGCAGCACGCCAGCAGCAGCAAGCAGCTGCACGCCAGCAGCAGCTGCTGCTGCGGCCAGCAGTAGCTGGCCGGCAGCATGCTGCTGCCCCCCACAATTCTATTTTTTTTTTTTTTTTTTTTGTCATGCATAATAAAATTAAATACATCTAGAATAAAATCCACAAGCCCAAGAGACATAAAATTCAAGCCAAGATGTATAAAATTAAATACAACATGCATAAAAAAAAATAAACAAATTGAAATATACATATAACCTAATATGCATAAACCATTTCAATTTGAAAAATCAAATGGGGAAAAATATAAAACCCCAAAACCGAAAGAATCCCGATCCATAAAACACCAAGTTTAAAACACGGGATCCGCCAAGTTAAAGATTTTCACGGATCAAAAGCTTGCTCTGATACCACTGCTGGGATTCATCACGGGAAACCGACCGACAAAGTGCGGAAACACGCGTCGATTTCCTCGAATCCGGGTCCCGGGAGCTTAAGTAGTGAAAATCAAAAACAA
Source organism: Euphorbia tirucalli (assembly GCA_039660915.1). NCBI lineage: Eukaryota > Viridiplantae > Streptophyta > Magnoliopsida > Malpighiales > Euphorbiaceae > Euphorbia > Euphorbia tirucalli. Next base: position 51,533,647 of record CM077639.1, on the reverse strand, counting down.
AACACAAAGGAGGAGTATAAAGTCTTACCAAGATATCTCTTTAAGAGATAGAAGAAGACTGCAGAAATCAAGTATAGATTTCCTCCACCGATACGTACACGAACGGCTATCGGACTGAAACCCGTGCTAGCAACTCGGAAAATTCAAGAAGAGAGAAAAAGATGGCAGCCAAGAGAACTTGGTTAGAGTAAAATGGTTGAATCATATATGTCTTATATCTCTCACCAAGAGGCAAAAAATATCCAATAAAGCAAAGTCAACAATGACTCACCACAAAGTCAACAATGACTCACCACTTTCACTCATTACATTTTGGCTAAAGAATGAGTCATCTCCCTTGTCCAAAGACATAAGGATTCGGCCAAGAGGTGGAAAGGAGATGGGGAAGACACTTGTCTTTAGTCATAATGACCAACTCATAATGACCAACAAATATCCAAGTTGGTAAAGTCCAACTTTACTAACCAAAGTCCACCATGACTCACCCATTTAATCATCACCTTTTGTCCCACCATGACTCATTCTTCTCATCTTAAAATTCATCATTCTTGCCTTAAACCCACCATGGATTTCGTCCAACATATGATGAAGAAGTGGGCTTACCATTTCAAGCCCAAGTCCACTTTAATTCTTTGGTTTCTATTTGATTTCAAATATCATTGTAATTCAACATGTGTGTAAGCATATTGTACCATATAACATGTTACATACCTCTAAATTACAATTAATTTGACGCATCAAATGCATCAAGGAATTAAATTAGACACATATAAGATGAGATACATGTAAACCTATACATGTATAAATATTTCCACCTAGGAAATAATCTCATAAATTAATTCATTGAATTAATTAAGAGAATGCCAAAAATAAATATTAATTATATTCTTTTGATCAATCTAATTGACCTAGAATATAATTAATAAATCTCTCTCTCTTCAAACGTGTATACTCCAAGTACACACTTAATCCGACTTGTTAAAGTCCAGACGTTCAATGTGTACGATCCAATGGGCCCGTCTTTATGTTGGCAGTGGGCCAAGGCCCACAGACTACAGGCGGGCTCTAGCAAGCCACTGTAGCCCCCAATTAAGACGGAGATAGCAGTCAAACTGTCACCGTAACCCTGTAGTTGAACTTGTATGTCCCATGTCACTGATATCGGTGTCCAACACAGAGGCATGGTTGATCACCCTCTTAATGTGTCTGGACATTACTTGATCCCAAATGAACTGATGCTCACAAACAAGATCTCATCTTGTTTGGGTGTGGCCACACTCTTATCAGTAACATTCATCAAGAGGCCGGTGATATCGTCTCAGTAAAGTACTGAGTGACATTCCCTTCTGCATATCCATAGTACTGCCATGCTTACTGACACACCCGAACGTACCCATACTTGGCACCCTTTTACAGGCCCGTTAGGCGTACACCAAAGTGTGCCACTTCACATGCAGCACCATCATATGGTCCGGTCAAAGGACTTATGCAAGTACTACGCGAGAATCATTTGTGATACTATACCATGTAGATTCCCGTTAAGTGGATCAATCTAGTACCATGCCCCTTTTGCATGTACCCATTAACCTGGTTGACATTCCATGTTCTATGACCGGTAAGACACCGCCATACAACCAGGCTAATGATAGTCTTTGGTTCCATTCATTCCCATGATTGGAACAGACTACGGATGACTTTATGGCCATATCGTTTTCCCTATCCACAGTCTTACTGCCAAGTGCCTCACACTTGACAACATGGATATGGATATGTCCATTGGATACTCTATTTACAATATTGCACAAGACATATAATAAATAGATTGATGCCTTTATTTCTTAACACAACTTGTATAATACATGAAGTTCATATTAATGTACAAATGTATGATACAAAGACAAGGACTAATGCCTCGGGACTAGGGCATTTCCAACACATTTTGTATTTGGTTAGGTATAGGTTACTCTAACACTTGGATGGAGGTTTTGACTTGGCATGGGTAGTAGGATTTTCCTAGCCCTAAGTACAAATGGGTAAGTGTCAACAAACCCATCAAACCAAGAATCCCTCGGTTGGGATTGGACAGTGTTCCTACCTAAATAACTAAGACATAGTTTTTCCAGGCCCTCGTCTAGATATGTCTTGGTGAACTATGGATCTTGGTCCACTAGCCCAACAACTTGACTTAATTAATAAAATTAGATTCATTATTAATTGGGAAATTGTCAAAATTACCCTAATTTTAGAGTTTATTTTGGTGGCTTACCTTTTATCATTTACTCTTTTACGTTTTTTTTAGATCTAATTCTTCTCTACGCTCCTGCTTGAGTTCTTCCTTTCTTACGTTTTTGGATTTCTTTTCTGCCTTTTCATATTCTCTTCTTCACATTCTTCATTGTTGATCATCGTTTATCCACGGTTGCCATCTCATCGTTGCTGCTCTTTCTCCTTTCGTCCACTACTAACTCCACTTATTTTTCCATCGTTGCAGGCAGCTCCTTCATCCTTTCGTGTTGCTCTCTATTGTAGCTAGGTTGAAATCTTCATGCTAACGTCGTTTCCGACTTTGATTGCTTCTCCTCTAGCCCTGATCGGCTTCCTCTCGGTAGGTTTTATGTTTGGTGAATTTGAATTTTGAATGAGTTAATTAATTAGGGGTCTTATTAATTTTGAGTTTAACTCTTAATTCTCTCATGGGAATGTATTTTATTATTGAGATTGCATTTTATTATTGAGACTGCACTTTGGGAATGTATTTTAGGACTGTAATTTGGGATTGCATTTGTACTTTAGGATTGCATTTCAATTTTAACACTGCATCTGCACTTTAGGACTGCTATTTTGGGACTACATTTGCACTTTATGACTGCATTTTAGGACTGCAATCTTGGGAGTGCATATATACTTTAGGACTGCAATTTTAGGACTATTACATTTTTGATACACTATTATTACATTAAGTATACCTTAGTTATACATTGATTATACCTTAATTATACCTTAAGATACACTATTACATTGATTATACCCTAGTTACACCTTAATTATACCTTAAGATATACTATTACAGTGATTATACCTTAGTTATACCTTAATTATACCTTAAGATACACTATTACATTGATTATACCTTAGTTATACCTTATACGTTACTTATACCTTAAGATACAGTATTACATTGATTACACCATAGTTATACCTCAATTATATATTACTTATACCTTAAGATACATTATTAAATTGATTATACCTTAGTTATACCTTAAGATATACTATTACATTGATTATACCTTAGTTATACCTTAATTATACCTTAAGATATATTATTATAGTGATTGTACTTTAGCTATACCTTAATTATACCTTAAGATACATTATTACAGTGATTATACCTTAGTTATACCTTACTTATACGTTACTTATACCTTAAGATACAATATTGCATTGATTATACCTTAGTTATACCTTAAATATATCTTACTTATACCTGAAGATATACTATTACATTGATTATACCTTAATTAGGACTGCATTTCAATTTTGGGACTGCATCTGCACTTTAGGATTGCAATTTTGGGACTGCATTTGCACTTTATGACTGGATTTCAATTTTGGGACTGCATTTGTACTTTAAGACTGCATCTACACTTTAAGACTGCAATTTTGGGACTGCATCTGCACTTTAGGACTGCATTTCAATTTTAGGTATGCATTTGCACTTTTATGACTGCATTTCAATTTTGGGACTGCATCTACACTTTAGGACTGCAATTTTGGGACTGCATTTGCACTTTATGACTGCATTTTAATTTTAGGACTGCATCTGCACTTTAAGACTGCATTTTAGGACTGCAATTTTGGGACTGCATCTGCACTTTAGGACTATATTTCAATTTTGGAACTGCATTTGCACTTTATGACTACATTTCAATTTTGGGACTGTATCTTCACTTTAAGACTGTATTTTAGGACTGCAATTTTGGGACTGCATCTGCACTTTATGACTGCATTTTAGGACTGCAATTTTAGGACTACATTTTAGGACTGCAGTTTTGAGACTGCATTTTAGGACTGTAATTTTGGGACTGCATTTGTACTTTATGACTACATTTTAGGATTGTAATTTTGCGACTGCATTTGCACTTTAGGACTATGATTTTGGGACTACATTTGCACTTTAGGAGTGCATTTTATGACTGCACTTTATTATTAGGACTGCATCTTTTTGAACTACACTTTGGGACTGTATTTTGTTGAATTTGATCAGGAATTGGCACCTCTGAACCATGAGCAGCTTGTAGAACCATTTTTTATTATTTTTTAAAATTTAATTATATATTGTTTATACGTTTATAAACATGAACACTGTTTATACACTTATTATACATTATTTATACACTGTTTATTACACTGTTTAAACATTGTTTATTACACTGTTTATTCACTGTTTATGCACTTCTTATTCACTGCTTATACACTGTTATACACTTGCTATACACTACTTATACATTGTTTTACACTGTTTATACACTTTTTATACATTTTTATATACTTCTTATATATTGTCATACACTATTTATACATTTCTTATACACTGTTTTGATGCAGAGCTGGTAGCAGATGAGTTTCTAGACTGAGAGTCAAGGAAGAAAAGGGATCGTAGATCCAAGAAAGGAAGTAAGTAGTTTTATTTTTCGATAGACCTTAAAATGGATGTAACTTTTGCTATAGGAGTCTGATTGACTATTATAATATGTTTTCGGAATGTGATTTTTAAGCTCTATAAAGGCTATCACTAATTTACTGCGAAAGGTCATATTTGGGCCCAAAAAAATGCTATTTAGGCCTTCATCCGTCAGTTTATGCACTGTTTATGCATTGTTTATACATTGTTTATACACTTCTTATACACTGCATATACATTGTTATACACTGTTTATACCCTTTTTATACATTGCTATACACTTTTTATATATTATTATATATTGTTTATACAATGTTTATACACTTATTAGACACTGTTATACAATGTTATACACTGTTTATACACTTATTATACATTGTTATACACTTCTTATATATTGTTAAACACTGTTTATACATTGTTTATCCCCTGTTTATACACTTCTTATACACTTCTTGTACACTGTTATACATTGTTATACACTGTTTATACACTTCTTATACATTGTTATACACTTCTTATAAATTGTTATACACTGTTTATACACTTCTTATATACTGTTTATACACTTCTTATACACTGTTATACGTTGTTATACATTGTTTATACACTTATTATACATTGTTATACACTTCTTATATATTGTTAAACACTGTTTATATATTGTTCATACACTATTTATATACTGTTTATACATTGTTTATACACTATTTATACACTTCTTATACACTTCTTGTACACTGTTATACATTGTTATACACTATTTGTACACTTCTTATACATTGTTATACATTGTTATACAATTCTTATATATTGTTATACACTGTTTATACACTAGTTATACACTATTACACATTGTTTATACACTGTTATACACTTCTTATACACTGCTTATACATTGTTATAGATTCTTTATGCACTGCTTATACATTATTATACATTGTTATACACTTCTATACATTGTTATACACTATTTATACACTTCTTATACCTTAAGATACACTATTACATTGATATACCTTAACTATACCTTTAGATACATTGTTATGGTGATTATACCTTAGTTATTCTGTATTTATATCCTAAGATACATTATTATATTGATTATACCTGACTTATGCCTTAATTATACCTTAAGATACACTATTACAGTTATTATACCTTTGTTCTACCTTAATTATACCTTAAGATACACTATTACATTGATTATACCTAAGTTATACATTAAGTATGCATTAGTTATACCTTAAAATACACTATTACATTGATTATACATTAGTTATACCTTAATTATACCTTAAGATACACTATTACAGTGTTTATACCTTAGTTATACCTTAATTATACCTTAAGATACACTATCACATTGATTATACCTTAGTTATACTTTAGTTATACCTTAGTTATACCTTTAGATACAAAGGTATAATTAGTTATACCTTAGTAAAAAAATATGTCGAAAAAAGTATATACATATGGATTTTGTTTCGAAGATAAATAAAAAAAAAAAAAAACTTTCTAAAGTCGCATGACAAAAAAATAAACGGATTGAAAGATAAATGCGAATTAGATTAAAAATTATATAAAGAGGAGAGAGAAACATGGACAAAGTAGAGAAGGTATTTTGGAGGTTTTTCTGTTTAGTTATAAAATGGCAAACAACATGTTATTATTGCATTCGCTCTTCGAGAAGGACAAGCTCTCTGGGCTTAACTTCCTTGAATGGTCTTGAAATTTAAGGATAGTTTTGAGACAAGAGTCTAAGGAGTATATGCTAGAGAGGCCTCTACCGTCTGCACCTATTGGGTGTAATCCACCAGCTGCACAACTGGAGGAGTACCAAGTGCATACCAAGGATAATCAGGATGTGACTTGCTTGATGTTGACATGTTTGGTCCCTAAAATGCAAAAGCATTTCATGTAGATGCGAGCCGTTGCTATGATGAAATCTCTTAATGAGATGTTTCAAGAGCAAGCCCGTCAAGAAAGGTACGTGACCGCCAAGGCATTCAACTCCTAAAGGATGGGAGCTAGGACATGTGTGACTGCTCACGTGCTCAAGATGAAGGGCGCCATATTAATTCCTTAGCCCTTCTCGGCATGCTTGTCTCGTAAGAGTTGGCAATTGACACTATCCTGGCATCCTTGTCGGATTCTTATGACTAATTCATCCTGAACTATAACATGCAAGGGATGAACCGGATTGTCACTGAGCTGTATGGGATGCTTAAGCTCGTGAAACAGTTGGTTAAGAAGACTTCCTTAGTACTTATGGTCAGTAAAGGGAAAATTCCTCTTGCTAAGGGCAAGGCCAAGGCTAAGAAAGCCAAGGCTAAGTGTAAGCGCCGGGTTTTCCCGACCTCTATTATGAGAATTCTTATATTACCTGTGAAGCAGACGGACTTGAAAACGACTGGAATGTCGCTCGGAGTATCTCAAACATCCTAAAAACCAAGCTATCCCCTATCCGAGACCCCCGAGAAGGTCCTCCAAGTGTTTTTTAGGGTTGAGGGTGAGCATCAGACTTTTGAGGATTTTGCCTCGGCTCTAGTACAAACTATAGTCGGGCGGCTCTGGTGGGTGAGCCAAGTTGCTCTGCAAAGTAGAGCAACTTGGGTCGACGAAAGAGATATATGGGCAAAATTCTCAGAGTTGCAGGCGGCTCATTAATTGTTTGTTATAATGATGATGGCAAGTATAAAAAGAAAAGTAAAATCAAATCAAAGGTGGTAGGTAATCTTAAGGTAGAAAACTCAAAATTCAAGATATAGAGAGAAAGGGAGGCAGAGAAAAGAAAGAGAGAAAGGTAGCTGAGAGCTTGAGGACCCAAAAACAAAGAAGTTAAGACCTAAAACTAATCTTCAAACGTCAATAACAAGTTCCACAACCTTTGCTCATTGATTCAGGATCGTTTTGGATTGATTTCAGATTGTTTCGGGATCGTTTCGGTTTTCGGCCGGTTGAGCATCAAGGGAAATTCCAAGTTCTCAATCCGTTTCTTGATGTTCAAGGCATCAAAACGACACCAAGGTAAACTCTGAGAGGCCTTAAACCTGAGTGTATTACATTTTCTATGCGTTTTCTTCATTTTTGCAATTTTCGGAACTGAACTTGCCCGAACATAGCCATAGGTCTGTGATGTTGATGAACAGAGCCAGGTGGCTCTGGTACCCAAAGCCGCATAGCTCTGCTTTGTAGAGGCCGATTCCCGAGTCGTCCCCCGATCAGCCGAAAATAGTTCGTTTTCCACTTTGTGCATTCTGTTGTGATCTATTTTGGCCCAAATTTATCCGTATGTTGTAAAATTTTGGTTTTCGGATTTCTGTACCTACAGATATTAGGGTTTTCGATTTTTCCCGGGTTTTATTTCCTGAGTTTCGGGGTTGTTCAATCCGAATCGGATCCGTAGTTCAGTATTAGCGGACCCCTGAACCCTATAAATTCCCGAAAAATATTGAAAACGAGCAAAACGGTATTTTCTCAAAAAATAAGAAAACCAATTTTCTCGAGTTCCGGGGAATTACAGCCACACGGCTGTAATTTCCAGAATAAAAAAGAGCCGCGAAATGACCCGCATGGACATCGTCGCGCGGTGCTGTTTTCGAATTTAAATTATTTTTGGCATATTTATTGCTTTTGCGACCCTAGATGGATGTTGAATTTAGGAACCCACACGAACAGAACCCTGAGTTCCGGGATAACAGACCCGCTGAAAAGGAAAATCTGCATGAAATTGAGCCAAATAATTTTCTAAAAATTATTTTCCAGCACAAAAATTTACAGGGTGTTTCAAAACTGTTTTTCAGGTCTAACCGGTCCGACCGGTCGGGTCGACCCGGTTACCTCCTAAATGCATGCCTCCGTTCCTGAAATCCCAATTCTGTCCTGATTTGAGTCCTATCTATATTGTGCTGTAAATTGTGCTAGCCAAGTTGTCTTGCAGTATTTATTTTTCTTTTTATCGTGTTTACTGTAATTAATAGATTATTCTCATGTAATTTAGGCGATCGTAATTCTTAGATATTCGTGTATTATAGGCGTTTGTAAAGTGAGGTCGAGAGTTTTTATTTTTATTTGATTTGGTTGTATAAGCCGCCTTTATTATATTTTGTATAATTTGAATGCTTGGTTTATTTTTTCCGCAATTTTATTTCTGTCATGTGCCTGAGTATGTGTTAAATATATAAACGAAATTGGGATAGAGAAAGATAATAAAGTGAATTAAATATAGTAATAAGTTTACATAATGTAATTAATTAATTTATCAATTAATTCAATTATATAAAGTAAACAATTAATTAAATAATTTTCCTAAGCAGGAAAATTAAATTCATGTATTGTATTTACTTAAGTGTGATTTAAATTTATTTAGGGGTAATTAAATTTAGCCAAATGGAATTAAATTACATAGTATATACTTTTTAATTAAAGTTTATTTATGTAATTATAATCCTAGTGGGTTTGGGTTTAATTAACCTAATTAAAACCCAATTAGACAAGGTGTCTATATAAGGGCACACTTAAGGAAGAAAAACCTAATTCAACCCTAATTAATTGCTGGAAATTTCAGCCACCAAGAGCAGCCCCAAAATAGCCGAAAATCCAAGCATTAATCCTCCATTCCTTTGCGTCTTCGGCTAGCATCGGTTCCTGCTCAATAGTTGGTCGTGCACTAGACTTTAGAGATCGTGGTTTCAAGAAACAATTTTGTAGTAGTCTCTAGAAGAGACGACTCCGGTGAATTAATCTCTCTTGATTCAATTTGGTTTTATTCTAATCAATGGTAATTGGACACGATAGGTGGCTTCTAGGAAATTTTAAACGGTGTATTTTCCACTGTGCCAGATTATTTTTCCAATGACGAGTCCCAACAGTTCAGCAGAGCGACAAGACTCCAGTGACCGGGTCAGGTAGTATGTCAGCACCAAAGGAGGTGGAAAAAGAGGGCCTGGTTATCTCACAATTGAAAAATACTCCAGCACAGGCCAGTTTGTGGCACTTGTTGCTGACTTCCAAGGAACACAGAGCAGCACTAGTTAAAAAGCTATCTGAAATAGAAGTTCCTCCGCTTGCATCTCCAGAGGCCATGTGTTGCTTATTGGACAAGGTTCATATAGGGTCCCCTGACATTGTATTTTCTGAAAAAGATTTGCCACACGAGGGGAGAGCTCACAACAAAGCTCTGTATGTCAAGGTTAACCTCCTGGACTGAGTTATGCCATGTGTGATGGTGGACGATGGATCTGCCCTGAACATATGTCCACTAAAGATGTTACCATTCCTGGGTCTGAGTGAAGACAGTTTGAAAAAGTCATCCACTGTGATCAGGGCCTATGATGATTCCGAAAGGACTGTAATTGGTACTTTTGAAGCTGAAGTGGAAGTGGGACCAGTCAAGTTGACGGTCACCTTCATTGTGATTGACATTCCAGTCACCTTTTTCTTGTTATTAGGGAGGCCATGGTTCCACCCGTTAGGGGGTGTCCCTTCAACCTTACACCAGAAGATCAAGTTTTCAGTAGGTAGTGAGGTCATGACAGTCGAGGCAGATTCTCAGTCCCTGATTACTGATGTTAGTGAGGAGACCATACCATTTGGCAGATTCTAAGTCGCCATGGTTAGTGAGGAGGAAACTACAGAGGCCCTGATGGTTATCTATGAGAACTATATGCCAAAATGGTTGTCTAAATACCTTTGCAGGCATGATTTTGTTCCGAGTATGGGACTCGGATTCAACCTATTGAGGGTGCCTGAATTTAATGTTGATTCTGGAAATCTGAGACAGTTCGGCTTAGGCTACACAACAGAGGCATCTAAGAAGAAGGATCTGAAAAGGGGAAAGAATAGCAAGCCCATGATAAAGCCATTCATTAAGGCTGGCGAACAACTTTACAAGGGGCAAACTAAACCAGTGAAGGTCGGGAGCATCGAACTCCCAAGCTTTGAGATATTTTCTAATGTTGTGGACTTTGAAAAGAGCCAAAAGGAGCCAGTTGCACCAGTGATAGTGGAAGAGGCAGTTCTTGAGCCTGTTGCTCCCCAGGAGAAACCATATGAAGTAATAGAAGAAGCAGTAGAAGTGGTCAAGGAGAAAGCTGAAGAGAAAGTCTGTAATAAGTCTGTGAAGGCAATTTCAGAAGCACTGACTACTACCTTAGGCAGGGCATTTGAAAATTCTAAAAAAGCATCCGCTAAGGAGCTGATGATCAAGGAAAGCTTGGATTCTGTGGTTACCGAGATAGCAGGTATCATGATGAAAGCTAAGGCATAGGTGGCTAAGATCAAGGAGACTGCTCTTCCTGCTGAACAAGAATCTGAGATTACTGCTAACATGGACAACATTATGGAGCTAAGCAAGGATGTTGAAGAAGTTCAAGGCCCTCCGCCTGTGGAGGATGAAAATCATTTTGTTGTATCTGTTTCTTCTCTTTTTGATGTGAATGATGTACTTTTTAACAAGTTTAATGCAATGAAATCCCAGTTTGCTTACTTGTGTGATGTTTATCCTGATAATTCTGTGCATGCATTTGAACTACCATTAAGCATATTTAGCATTCATGACACTACATTGCATGAAATTAACATAATTATAGATGAAAATCCCAAAATGGTATTCATTTCACATGAACTAAAACCTAAAGAAGAGAGAGAATTGACAAGAATACTGCAAAAACATGTTAAGGCTTTTGCTTGGTCATATGAGGACATGCCGGGGCTCGACACAAAAATAGTAGTTCACAAGATTCCAACAGATCCCAGATTCAGGCCAGTATAGTAGAAGTTGAGACGGCTAAGACCAGAATGGGCTGTATTAGTAAAGGAAGAAGTGGCTAAGTAGATTGAAGCAAAGTTCCTCGAGGTGGTGGAGTACGCAGAATGGTTAGCCAACATTGTGCTAGTGCCTAAGAAAGATGGAAGGGTCAGAGTGTGTGTCGACTACAGGGACTTGAACAAAGCCTGTCCGAAATATAATTTCCCCTTGCCTCACATTAATGTTTAAATCGACAGCGTAGCCAAGGCAGCCATGTATTTTTTTAGGGATGGATTTTTAGGATATAACCAGATCTTAATGGATCTAATCGACAAGGTGAAGGCATCCTTTATTACAGAGTAATGCCTATTGGACTAAAAAACGCTAAGGCCACTTACCACAGGGCTATCACAACATTGCTGCATGACATGATTCACAGAGAAGTGGAGGTGTATGTCGATGACATGCTTGTTAAATCAATGACCCGGGAGGAGCACCCTACTATCCTGGATAGATTTCTTACACGCATCGGGGAATTCAACCTGCGACTTAATCCTAAGAACTGTATATTTAGGGTTATGTTAGGGAAACTGCTGGGTCATGTAGTCAGTCAAAGAGGGATAGAGATAGATCCAGACAAAATCAAAGCTATTCGAGATATGCTAGCCCCTAAAACAGAAAAGGAGGTCCGGTCTGGGCTCTTTGCAACATGTCAACTGTTTCATAGCGCGGTTAACTTCAGTGTGTGAGCCGATCTTCAAGTTGCTAAGGGAAGATTAGCCGATTGTATGGGATGACAGGTGCCAGTTGGCTTTTGAAAAGATCAAAGCTTACCTGGTAAATCCACCAATCCTCAGCCCACCAACTCCAGGAAAGCCTTTGATTTTATACTTGGCTGTCGAAGATTCCTCCATAGGGGCAATGCTAGCACAGGAGCAAGATAGGAGGAAGGAGTACCCCATTTATAATCTCAGCAAAAAGCTGCTGGAATATGAAACCAAGTACACCCTAGTAGAGAAGACATGTGTAGCAATGATATGGCTGACTAAGAAGCTGTGCCACTACTTTTAATCATACAAAGTGCAAGCCGTGGCTAAAGTGGATACAATGAAATACTTGTACGAAGCACCAGTGTTGGTTGGGAAATTATCCAGGTGGGTACTACTTCTGTCAGAATTCGACATTGAGTACATCACTAGGAAAACTATCAAAAGGCGAGCTGTGGCAGAATTCCTAGCAAACCAGCCACTAGAATCAGACTGTGCAGAAAATCTGGAGTTCCCTGATGAATAGTTGGCTATAGTAGAAGTGAGGAGATGGGTTATGTGCTTCGATGGTGCTGGAATTGGGGTGATCATAGCAACGCCAGATGGCGAGATTATTCTGCTGTCAAAGAGATTGGACTTCTCCATAACCAACAACGGGGCAGAATATGAAGCATGCTTATTCGAAATGGAAGCCCTCCTGACGTTAGGGGCAGACAATGTCTTGATTGTTGGGGACTCACTCTTGGTGATTAGGCAGGCACAAGGTGACTGGGATTTGAGAGAAGAAGCTTTACGACCCTACTTAGAGCTGCTGCAGTATAGAAGAGGGTTATTCAGCCATTGCGAGTTTAGACATGTTCCTAGGGAGGAAAATAAAATGGCAGATGCATTAGCAACATTGTCCTCCATATGGAAAATCCGGAAAAGACACAGATACAGCCCCTGGTCATAGCAATTTCCAGACAACCCTGCTTCGATACGCATGAAGTGATGGAGTTAACAGCTGAGGAAAAACCATGGTTCTTTGACATTTATTAGTATGTGAAAGAGGGAAAGTGTCCAGAAGAAGCTAGCACGCCGGCCAGTTTAGAATCTTCGAAGATAAGCTATACAAGAGAACTACAGATGGGGTTCTTCTGAGATGTTTGACAGAACAAGAGGTAAAAACCGTAATGCAACAAGTACATGCCGGATCCTGTGGGCTGCATATGAATGGGATTGCCATGGCCAGAAAGATAATGAGACAGGGATACTTTTGGATGACAATGCAATCTGATTGTGTAAAGGAGGTGAAAAGGTGTCATGAGTGCCAAATCTATGCGGATATCAGTCATCTACCACCACTGGAACTACAGAACCTAGCATCTCCTTGGCCTTTCTCAGCATGGGAAAATGACATGATCGGAGAAATTCATCCTGCAGCTTCTAACGGGTACAGATTCATAGTGGTTACATTCGACTATTTCTCAAAATGCGTAGAAGCAGAATCATTCTCTAATGTGACAGCTAAGTAGATGGTCAAGTTCATTCAGAAGAACATCCTCACTTGATACGGAATCCTTCACCATGTAGTGACTGATAACGGGGTACAATTGCAAAGGGCAATAGCTAAGCTATTTTCAAAACATGGCATCAAACATCATAGGTCTTCTCCATATAGACCACAGGCTAATGGTGCAGTGGAGGTGGCTAACAAGCCGATTAAAAAGATTTTGTCAAAGATGGTAACCATCTATAGAGACTGGGCTGATAAACTGCCATGTGCTCTTTGGGGTTATAGAACTAGCGTTAGAACACCAATTGACGAGACTCATTATGCCTTGGTATACGGGATGGAAGCAGTGTTGCCAATGGAAATGGAACTCAAGTTATTAGAGTAGCTTTGGAAGCCCAGCTACTAGAAACGGGATGGGTTCAGGCTAGATATGAGCAGTTTGCTGTATTAAATGAAAAACAGTTGAAAGCACTGGATCACTTGCAGATGTATCAGTGCAGAATGGCTAGGGCCTATAATCAAAATGTGAAGTATCCCAGACAACAACTGAAAGCGGGGGATCTGGTTCTTAAGCAGTTAAGGCCTACGAATGCCGATGCCCGAGGAAATTTCAGGCCAAATTGGGAAGGCCCCTATATTGTGAAGAAAGTGTTGTCGAAGGGTGGTGTAAGCATCGCAGACATGGACTGGAATGAATTTACAAACCTAGTCAACCAAGACCGCCTGAAGCCTTACTATGTTTAAAAAAAAGTCTGATAGGTTGAAAACTTGAAAAGGGCTACCTAGGCGAAATTCAGGACACGAGAGAGAATGATCAGCCAGAAAATCTGCAAAGGACGGCTGGTGACGGATTCTGGTTCTGTGTGGAATGTATACCATTTTGGGAACCAATCTTTTCAAATGTATTCATGCTACTTTCATCAATAAAGTGTGATTTTTTGTTTAAATGTGTTTGCATTGTTATATCAAAATGCATAAACAAAGTTATCCCGCCTAAGCATCCATTTAAAGAAAGCACTTTGCATTTAATTAGTTAAAAGACTCGCATTTCTTTGACAAAGAAAGTGTGTCAAATACATGTAATCTGTAATCTTTCCTTATCCTCCAAATCTAACTCGTTATTTCTTGAGGTGGCCAGAAATTTCAAAACAAATCCGAGTTCAAATGTCACAGGACCTTAAAAAAAAAAGAGCTCGCTAAGGTGAAAACCGAAAAGGCACCTTAGGCAAAAGTTAGGGCAGCTCGCTAAGCTGAAAACCCATGTCGGGTAGCTCAGGAAAAATTTAGAGCACTTCTAGATCCACCATCCCCCAACAAAAGTTCTTATACTATTCTCTAGCAGAATCCTCTGTACTATTCCCCAGCGAAGCCATGACAAAGAACGCCCCCACTTCCTCTCCAGCAGTCATGGGACTTCCCCGACAACCATTGCATATCCCCGCGTATCCGTAGTAGAAGTATGAGAATCACATCACATAAAGAATATACTCCCCAGCTAGATTAGCCATAGGCGTGATGTACCTTCCCTAGCCAGAGGCGTGACCCAATCTCCCCAGCAAAGGCATAGCATTTCAAGACTGCACGAATAGCGAGAAATGCATCTCCCAGAGTCATTCACACATGCACACATTGAAACATACATGTACATACATTCAAAACATACGCACACATGCATACATACATCACAACCAATCTAGGTACAGGTACCCGCCACTATCGTCGGGCCTTCCCGAATCAGGATCGCCCCCGAAGCAGAAATAGTCCAACAATGGGGCATCCATTAGACCTCAGGATACAAGTTAGAGCCACACGGGCCCAAGCCTTAACATCTCAAGTTTCCAAGGGCAAAGGAAACAAGCCTTAGTTATTCCTGATCGAAGGGGCAAAAATTTTTGTTTCCAAAATTATCGATCAAGGAATAAATACTCATTCTCAACCTGATTCCAAAATTATCACTCCTAAAGTCCCACCACTCAAGCTAGATTTCGAATCCTTGAACACCATTCAAGCCAGATTTCGGGTCCTTGAAAACCAATTCAAGCAAGATCCTAGATCCTTGAAACCAATTCAAATCCTCAGTAGATTCACCTCGGGTAACCTAAACCCAGTATCGGTCCAGATCGGCTTTATTTCAAATCTTCAGCAAATCCACCTCGGGTAACCTAAACCTGGTATCGGTCTAGATCAGCTTTATTTCAAATCCTCGTCAGATCCACCTCGGCTAAACTAAACCCGGTATCAGTCCAGATCAGCTTTATTTCATATCCCCAGTATATCCACCTCGGGCAACCTAAACCTGGTATCGATCCAGATCGGCTTTATTTCAAATCCTCAGCAAATCCACCTCTGGTAACCTAAACCCGGTATCGGTCCAGATCAGGTTTATTTCAAATCCTCATCAGATCCACCTCGGGTAACCTAAACCCTGTATCGGTCCATATCGGCTTTATTTCTAATCCTCAGAAGATCCACCTCGGGTAACCTAAACCCGGTATCAGTCCAGATCGGCTTTACTTCAAATCCTCAGCATATCCACCTCGGGTAACCTCAGCAGATCCACCTCGGGTAACTTAAACTCGGTATCGGTCCAGATCGGCTTTATTTCAAATTCTTAGAAGATCCACCTCGGGTAACCTAAACCCGGTATCTTTCCAGGTCGGCTTTATTTCAAATTCCCAACAGATCCATCTCGGGTAACATAAACCCGGTATCAGTCCAGATCGGCTTCATTCCAGTTCACCATCAACTTCACCTCGAGTAACGTAAACCCGGTATCGGCTTATTCCGACTCATCACTACAGTTCAGGTATGTCTTTCTGTCCTTCTGCTTACGGCGCTTTCATTAGCGTTCTCAAATTCCCCTCAGGTAACCTTAACCTGATATCGGGTATTCAATTTGATCACGCGAGGGGCAGCTGTAAGCGCCGGGTTTTCCTGACCTCTATGATGAGAATTCTTGTATTACCTGTGAAGTAGACGTACTTGAATCGGACTTGAAAATGATCAAAATGTCACCCGGAGTATCTCAAACGTCCTGAAAAATGAGCTATCCGCGATCCAAAATCCCCGAAAAGGTCCCCTGAGTGGTTTTTAGTGTTTAGGGTGTGCGTCGGACTTTCAAGGATTTTGCCCCGGCTCTTACTAGAGCTGTGCGGCTCTGGCTTTTAAACCAGAGCCAGGCAGCTCTAGCCTAGAGCTGCACGGCTTTGGTACAAACTAGAGCCAAGCGGCTCTAGTGGCTGAGCCAAGTTGCTCTACAATGCATAGCAAGTTGGCTCGACAAAAGAGATATATGGGCAAAATTCTCAGAGTTGTAGGTGACTCATTAATTGTTTGTTATGATGATGATGGAAAGAATAAAAAGAAAAGTAAAATCAAATCAAAGGTGGTGGATAATCTTAAGGCAGAAAACTCAAAATTCAAGAAACAGAGAGAAAGGGAGGCAGAGAAAGGAAAGAGAGAAAGGTAGCCGAGAGCTTGAGGACCTAAAAACAAAGAAGTTAAGACCTAAAACTAATCTTCAAATGTTAATAACAAGTTCCACAACCTTTGCTCATTGATTCGGGATTGTTTCGGATTGATTTCGGATTATTTCGAGATCGTTTTGGTTTTTCACCGGTTGAGCATCCAGGGTAAATTCCAAGTTCTCAATCCATTTCTTGATGTTCAAAGCATCAAAACAACACCAAGGTAAACTCTGAGAGGCCTTAAACCTGCGTGCATTGCTTTTTCTTTGCGTTTTCTTCATTTTTGCAATTTTCGGAACCAGACTTGCCTGAATATAGCCGTACGGCTGTGTTCTTCATGAACAGAGCTGCACAGCTATGATGTTGATGAACAGAGCCGGGCGGCTCTGCCAGAGCCGCACGGCTGTGCTCTGTAGGGGGCAGATTACCGAGTCGTCCTGATCAGCTGAAAATAGTCCGTTTTCCACTTTGTGCATCCTGTTATGATATATTTCGGCCCAAATTTATCCGTATGTTGTAAAATTTTGGTTTTCGGATTTCTGTACATACAGAAATTAGCAATTTTTTTCGGATTTTATTTCCTGAGTTTCAGGGTTGTTCGATCCGAATCGGATCCGTAATTCGGCATTAGCTGACCCCCGAACCCTATAAAATTCTCGGAAAATGTTGAAAATGAGCAAAACGGTATTTTCTTAAAAACTAAGAAAACCAATTTTCTTGGGTTCTGGGAATTACAGCCGCACGGCTGTAATTACATCCGTACGGCTGTAATTTCTAGAAGAAAACAGAGCCGCAAAATGTCCTACACGAACGTCATCGCACGGTGATGTTTTCGAATTTAAATTATTTTTGGTGTGTTTATTGCTTTTTGGACCCTAGATGGTTGTTGAATTTAGGAACCCACATGAACGGAACCCTGAGTTCTGGGATAATAGACCCGCTGAAAAGGAAAATCCGCATGAAATTGAGCCAAATAATTTTCTAAAAATTATTTTTCAGCACAAAAATTTCCAGGGCGTTTCAAAACCGTTGGTCAGGTCGACCCGGTTACCCCCTAAATGCATGCCCCCGTTCCTAAAATCCCAATTCTGTCCCGATTCGAGTCCTATTATGTTGTGCCATAAATTGTGCTAACCAATTTGTCTTGCAGCATTTATTTTTCTTTTTATCATTTTTACTGTAATTAATAGATTATTCTCGTGTAATTTAGGTGACTGTAATTCTTAGATATTCGTGTATTATAGGCATTTGTAAAGTGAGGTCGAGAGTTTTTATTTTTATTCGATTTGGTTGTATAAGCGGCCTTTATTATTTTTTGTATAATTTGAATGCTTGGTTTATTTTTTCCGCAATTTTATTTCTGTCATTTGCCTGAGCATGGGTTAAATATATAAATGAAATTGGGATAGAGAAAGATAAAGCGAATTAAATATGGTAATATAAATTGTAAAGTGAAAGCAAGCTAGAGGTTAAAGTAAGTCACTTGCCCGAACCCTAAATCTCTGGATTGGGTCCGGTAGTCTACTCTCGGTAGGGAGCTGTACCGGAATTTCCCGGATGAGGTGATCCGAGTGGCGACTCTGTCACTGATCTTGGAATTTAAGTTTCGAGGTCTTTAAGTCAAAAATGGGAAAATGTTTTCTACAAAAGGAATTTCCAAATCAAATCCATGATTTTCCTAACTCAAGATAAACTAAACCCGTTTTCCACCAAAATCAAAAATGAATGAAAACTTTTTCCCCGGTTCACTTAGCCGCGTTCCATCCGCTTTCTAAAAAGGTCGTCCACTCACACTAAGAAGGCTAAGAAAGGAGCCAAGCCCAAGGCCAGTTCCAAGGATGTCTGTTTCTAATGCAAATAGACTGGACATTGGAAGGGATCGTATCCTTAACTTCTAGGAGAGCAAATGAAGAGCTTGGATGTGTCTTCATCAGGTATCTATGTTATAGATGTTAACCTTACTATTTCTACATCATAGGTATTGGATATTGGATGTGGTTATCACATTTGTTTCAATGTACAGGGACTAAGGAATAGAAGGGCGCTGGGATCCGGAGAAGTGGACCTTCGAGTCAGGAATGGAGCTGGGGTAGATGCCATCGAGATTGGAGAGTATCAATTAGAAATGCCCTGTGGATTACTTTTGATAGTAGAACATTGTTATTTTATACATATTGTTGATAATGGTAGAATTAATATATCTAGAGAGGGATTATTTTATGGACAAGTTCTATTAATAATGGTTTATATATCCTGGATCTCAAAGAAACTAATCAAATCTATAATATAAATACTAAAAGGGTTAAGCCTAACGAACTTAATCTTGTTTATCTCTGGTATTGTCGTTTAGGCCACATAAACAAGAAAAGCATAGCTAGGCTTCATAGAGCTAGAGTCCTAGGCTCATTTGACATGGAGTCACTTGATATATACGAGTCTTGTTTACGTGGCAAAATGACAAAAGCGCCTTTCAGCAAGAAAGCTAAAAGAGCTACTGGCTTATTGGACCTAATACATTCAGACGTATATGGGCCCATGAGCACAGCTACCAGAGGTTGACATCTGTACTTCATCACTTTTACATATGGTTTCAGCAGATATGGCTGCATCTATCTGATGAAACACAAGTCTAAAACCTTGATAAGTTCAAGGAATTTAAGAACAAAGTACAGAACCAACTAGGTAGGAATATTAAAGCCCTTTGTTCAGACCGAGGAGGCAAATATATGAGCCTAGAGTTTGAATCATACTTGAGAGAGTATGGAATCATTCCATAGCTTACTCCTCTAGGAACACCACAATGGAATGGGGTATTTAAAAGGAAGAATAGGACCCTGTTAGACATGGTCCACTTAATGATGAGCCATTCCTTTCTCCCAATCACATTCTAGGGATACACACTTGAGACAGCAGCTCTCATTCTAAATAATACTCTGAATAAGGCTGTGGCAAAGACCCCATATGAAATATGAATGGGCCAGGCATCCAATGTGTCATTCTTGCAGATTTGGGGTTATGATGGCCATGTTAAGAAATTTATGAGGGGCAAACTAGAACCCAAGACCAATAAATACCTGTTTATGGGCTACCCTAGGGAAGCCAAAGGGTATTACTTTTATAATCCCACCGAGAATAAGGTGTTCATGGCACGAAAGGGAGTCTTTCTTGAAAAAGATTTCATTTCCAAGAAGGACAGTGGGAGCAATGTTGAACTCAGCGAAGTTCAAAGAACACAAACTCCTAAAAAGGATAACTTGGAGACTGGATAGGAGTTTTAAAGGATTGAAACACTAGCTCTAGTCACACAAGAACCTAGGAGGTCTAGTAAGGAAGATCGAGTACTCGAGAGATATGAATTTCTCATGACTAATGACAATACTCTTCTGATGTTCGATGAGGAAGATACCAAAACCTACTAGGAGGCCATCGATAGCCTTTAATTTTCTTATTAACGCAAAGCCATGGAAGCAGAGATACAATCTTTATACTATAATTAGGTGTGGAACCTAGTTGATCAACCTCCAGGTGTGAAATTCATAGGTTGTAAGTGGTGCTACAAGTTGAAGGCCCATAATAACTTCAATGGGTGATTGGTCATAAAGGGTTTCAAGTAAGTTCTTGGGATAGACTATGATGAAACCTTCTCACTAGTCGCCATGCTTAAGTCCATAAGGATCTTGCTGGCCATAGCCATGTGGTGCGAATATGAGGTCTGGCAAATGGATATAAAAACCGCTTTCCTTAATGGGAAGCTACTCGAGGACGTGTTCATGATACAACCTAAGGGATTTGTCGATTTAAAGCACCCTAGAAGGGTATGCAAACTGCAAATATCCATTTATGGATTGCAGCAAGCATTTCAAAGTTGGAATCTTAGATTCAATGATGCTATAAAGGAATATGGCTTCATACAGAATCAAGATAAGCCCTGTGTGTATAAAAGGAATAGTGTAGCATTGTCACATTCTTAGTGTTATATGTGGATGACATCCTTCTGATTGGAAGTGACATACCAACACTGCAATGGGTTAAGCAGTGGTTGTGTAAGTGCTTTGAAATGAAGGACTTAGGCGAAGTTGAGATGATCCTTGGGATTAGGATCTACAGGGATAGACCTAATCTGCTTCTGGGCCTAAGTCGGGCCATATACATAGACAAAGTTCTAAAAAGATTCAGCATGGATCAGGCCAAGAAAGTTTTCTTCCCAATGAACCATGGGCTGAAACTTAGTAAGAAGAACTGTCCTAAGGAAGGACAGGGAGAACATGAAGTTGGTTCCATATGCATCAGCTATTGGATCGATCATGTACTCCATCCTATGTATAAGACCTAATGTCGCCTTTACACTAAGTATGATAAGCCGATACCAGCAGGATCCCCGGGATGATCACTAGAAGGCTGTTAAAGCAATCCTGAATTACCTTAACCAGACAAAGGACAGCTTCTTAGTGCACGGTGGTCAGGAAGAGCTATCAGTGACAGGTTACACTGATGCAAGCTTCAATACTGACCAGGTGTCAGCGCTATCTTTTTCCTAACCTCTATGATGAAAGTTGAATTTGTTATCTATTGTTTAGAAATCTTTGTTGAAATTGATTAGAGAAGCAAGGATTCAGATTTAAACAAACTTTAAACTTGAACCCAAAAGAATTTCAAGAATTAGGGCTGAAAAGTGACTATATCTGTACGGGTATAGTCATAGCCATATATGTGCAACAATCATACGGATATCACTACACCCGTACGACTATTGTTCAGTGGTAGACATTCTTGCATGAAATACACAGATGTTGCATTTATGGGAAGACAATGAATTTGGAGTTTGGAATGAAGGGAGTTCTCTAGAAAAGAGAAAGAATAAGGAACTAGAAAAGAGAAGGATTGAATGATAGCAAGAAAGGAGAGAAAAAAGAGAGAAAGGAACAAAAAAATTCTAAAATTCCATAATTCCAAAATCAAGCAATTCAAATTCAATCAATAAATCATAATCCAAACCTCACCTAAACTTTTAGAGACACAAATTGAGGCTACCATTGGAGTTTTGAAGCTCAATTTGGGAGAATAAAAAAATTGGGGTTCAAAGTTCAAGTTCATTTAAATCCGGATTTCAAGCTTCAAGAATCATTTTTCTTTGATTCAAACACTAGAAAAGCATCACAGGTAATTTTTTGAGAGGTTTGAAAACTCCATTTTATTGCTTTTTGGGTGATTTGTTGCTTCATCTCCCAAGTTTCATTTTTTAAAAATTTCTGGTTAACCATATCCGTACAAACATCATGATATCAGTACAGTTATTACTACATCCATACGGATACAGTGATAGCCGCACGGTTATTGGTAATACTCGTACGGATATAGTTAACATTACAGAGTTTTGTTTTTGGTTATTTTTTGTTTTTTGGGTTTGTTTCAAGATTATACCTGCATCGATGAATACAATAACCGTATGGATATATTGTATAATATTACGGATATAATTTTGAAGCAGAATGCATATTTGTGTGTTTTTATGCATTTGACCTAGATTTATATTCTGTATTTATTTAGTTTCCATAATAATTTATGTAAATCAGTTCAATGATAAAAACACGAGTTTCTTGAAAAACCAGCCCATTTTTGTATGTGTAATATATTAAACCGGATAAAATGATTTTCAAATGAATTTTCAGTCCTATCAAAATTTCATTTAAAAATGTATTTCAGGTCAAATCAGATACTTAATTGAATTTTCCAATTCTCCCTACTTCACCTCCCGAGCTATCTTGCATCCTAAATTCTAGGTCTGTATGAGTCCTACGTGTACATATATTCATCTGTACTAACTTTGTTTTACAGGTAGATGTATGTTTAGTTAGATGAATGTTTAGCTTTTTATTTTTAGATATTTGTATATAGGTATAATTTGTACCCCGAATCCCTTTTATAATTGTATCCCTTAGGTTAGTCATTTGATCAATCTGTATACTTTAGATTTCCTGAATTTATTTACTACTTTCAGAATTTATTTATTGCTTTCTACATTTTATATCTTGTGTGTGAGCATCACCTAAATAATAAAGATAAAATCAACCATAGAAAATAATAAAAGGCATTATATAAACTGTTAAATATATTTTGAATTGAGGAGAAATATGTGAGTTGTCCGAACCCGAATCTCTGACTAAAGGTATAGCGATTCGTAGCTCATCTCGGCTGTACTATGATTTTCCCGGTTGAGCTGAACTAGGTGGTGACTCCTGTCACTTTAGTGAGAGCATTCGAGTTTGTTTGTTTCTCACTATCAAACCTTATTTCCATAAAACCCAATTAAAAATCTTCCTGGCTCGGTCTTGAGGCCCATTGCTTTTTAGGATCACCTGCTCACACCAGAGTCATAATCTGGGTACATATTTCTGCTTAATGGTGGTGCTATCAGTTGGAAAAGCTCAAAGCAGCCGATCATCGCTGATTCTGTAATAGAAGCTGAGTACATCACTATGTGTGGTACAGCAAAGAAGCTGTGTGGATGAGGAAGTTTATCACTGAATTGGGAGTAGTACAAACTATCCTGGATCCAGTTGATATCTTCTGTGATAACAACAGGGCTATTGCACAAGCTAAGGAGCCTCGAACACACAAGAACACAAAGCACGTGCTTAGGAAGTTTCACCTCATACGAGAGATCATGGAAAAGGGTGACATTTCATTACATAGAGTCGACATCGAGGACAACATCATAGATCCTTTGACCAAGTCGCTGGCATAGCCAAAGCACAAGGGTCATACTAAATCTATAGAGATTAGGCCCATGCCTAGTTGGAACTAGTGTAAGTGGGAGATTGTAGGGAAATGCCCTAGTCCTAAGGCATTGGTCCTCGATTTGTATCATACATTACTAGATCTTTATGGATTAATGTAGTATACATTTATGTTATTAAATAAAAGGCATAATCTATTTGATTTATAACTAATGCAGTGAATGTAAATAGAGTTTCCAATGGTCATATCCATATTCATGTTGTCAAGTGTCATGCACTTGGCAGTGAGACCATGAATAAGGAAACGATATAACCATAAAGCCATCCCTATTCCATTCTAGTCATGGGAATGAGTAGAACATAAGACTAGCATTACCTTGATTGTATGGCAGTGTTTTACCAGCCATAGTACATGGATTGTCAATCACATATATGGGTACATGTAATGAGACATGGTACTAGATATATCCACTAATGAGAAATCCACATGGTATAGTATCACAAGTGATTCTCGTGTAGTACTTATATTGGAACCTTCGACCTGACCACATTATGCAGTTGCATGTGAAATTACACACTTTGACTTGCGCCTAAAGGGCCTGTAACAGCGCGTCAAGTATGGGTATGATTGGATGTTTCAGTGAGCATGGTAAGGCCATAAATGTGCATAAGGGATATTTCACTCAATGATTCATTGAATATCACCGGACCCTTGATGAGTGGGACTAATAAAAGTGTGGCCACACCCAAATAAGTTGAAACTTATTTAAGAGCATCAGTTCACTCGGTATCAAGTAAATGTCTAGGCAAAAAAGAGGATGATAATACCATGCCTCCGTGTTGGACTCCGATATCAATGACATGGGGCATATAAGTTATACTACAAGGTTACGACTTTCGTTAGGCTGCAATCTCCGTCTCAATTGGTAGCTATAATGGCTTGCTAAAGCCCAACTACAGTCTGTAGACAATGGGCCCACTGCCAACATAAATACAGGTCCATATGATCGTACACATTGAACATATGAGTCAATACTTCACGGATCACTTATATACTTAAAGTATTTTAAGCGGCAAGGAGAGTTATTAATTGAATCATAGATCAATTGGATTAATCAAAATGACTTAATTGATTAGGATTGATTACTTCATAAGATTAATTGAATGAATTAATTTCCTGGTTGGAAATTAAATTAATATATATATATAGGTTTATATATATTATTTCTTAATTCCAGTCTAATTAATTATTGGGCTAATTTTAATAGACCAATTACATTTAATTAATATGTTATAAATTATATCGTATGGTATGATTTAATTTATATACATGAAAATTAAATTAATTGGAAAATTAATTTTAGCCAATGGTAAATTAATTAGACCTAGGGTTTATGCGCTATATAAGCGCACTTAAGAAAGTCAACTCCTCTAACCTAATGCTCTATTGAGAAATTCGGCCCCCTTTCTCCCTTGCTTCTGTTCCGATGCTATCATGAGTATTGGCTCCATAGGCATTCTGTGTACGTGAGCGTGGAGGAAATCTTGTTTGGTTTCTACAGTAGTTTCTAGAAGAGATAGAAAAGGTGAGATCTATATCTCTCATCCCTTTTGTTATTTTGATTTTGATTTCATCCACATAAGTTCCTGGATCCAATTTCAAGAGAAAAGAAAATTGCTTCTGTTGCGTTAGATCCATTTCTCGAGGATGAATCCCAACATATTAGTGACCTGCAAGAGGCATGGTGATGTCACCCTCTTTAGCTCAAGGACATTCTTTGATTCCAGGTAGGTTGAAAAACACAAGCAACTAATCACCTAGTGATTACCTCACTTGGACATAGCCATGCTCTTCTCAATCTCACTCATCACGTGGCCAGTGCTATCTACTCTCAATTAAGAGAGGCAAGTCCCATCATATCACTCACATCCCTGGCATGATCATTGGCATATACCCAGTTATACACATACTTGGCACCCTGTTAAAATGCTCGTTAGGCATATGTCAAAGTATGTGAGCTAGCACCTAGGTCTATAAGGTTATCAGGTTAAAGGATCTGATAAAAGTACTACTAGAAACCCCCTATGACATAGGAACCATATGGTATTCTCATAGTAGATTGATCCAATACCATGTAACCTAATATGTACCCAAATTCTTGATTAACATTCCATATCCAATGGTCGGTAAGACACCACCATACAATCAAGACAAGTTCTAGTCTTTTGTTAAAATCATTCCCATGTGTTTAACAGACTAGGGATAGCTTTATAATTGGTGTTCTTTCCCTACTCATGGTCTTACTGCCCGGAGAATGTTACCGACATACATGAGTAAAATAGCAGTTAATGGATTCTCTTTATTTATTAAAGCACACAAGAAATATAATAACCAAGATTATGCCTTTTTTTATAACAAATCATTCGATTACATAATACAGGGACTCAAGTATACACTAACACCTACAACATGCAAAACGGCAGCAAAATCATCTCATTATGCTATGCTTGATGAATTTGAAGCCTTGCAAAAAAAAAATGGCAGGTGGGAGTTAGTAATGGCTCCTAAGAGTGCTATTATTATTGGATGTCGTTAGATTTTTTGGATAAAATGGAAGCCTGATGAATCTGTTGATATGTACAAAGCTCGACTAGTTGCCAAATGATTTCATCAACATTTTGGCCTTGATTTCAAGGATACATATAGTCTTGTTGTTAAATCGATTACCATCCATGTCTTGTTTATCTCTTGTTCTCTATTAGAAATGGTTAGTTTTGTAGTTAGATGTATCTATGCCTTTCTACATGGTTATCTTCAAGAGTTTGTCTTTGTGGAGCAACTACCAGGGTTTATTGATCCTAGACATCCTAACTTTGTCGTCTTCGGAACTTATTTTATGGTTTGAAATGGGCACCTTGAACTTGGAATCATTGTTTAACTGCTACTTTGATTTGCCTGGGGTTTCAAGATTCTAGGGATGATTTCTCTCTATATTTTATCCATATTCCTTAGGTTTAAGTTTTTTATTGGTTTATATGGATGATCTATTATTGATGGGAAGTGATATTGGATTTTGCGCAAAGTTGTCACAACCTTACAATTTGAGTTTGCTGTAAAGGATCTGGGTTGTTTTAGTTACTTTCTTGGCATTAAGGCTTTGGGGCAGTCTAATGGTCTTTTCTCGCATCAAAAAAATTATGTGAAGGATATTCTTTTTTGTGCCAGTATGGCCACATGTAGTCCTATGACAGCTCCACTTGTTCCATCTGAGAAGCTTAAAGTTGATAGTGGAGAGTCTTGTCCTAAATCTACTTTGTATCAATCCATTGTTGGTGGATTACAATAACTAACCTTCACTCATCCCGAGCAGTTAAAAAAGTTTCTCAATTTATGCATTCTCTTACATTGTCACATTGGACCATAGTTAAACGTCTTCTACCTTACGAATAGAATACTTTGGATTTTGGCCTCCTCATCAAACTGTCCTCTCTACATCTTTTTACCTATGCTAACTCTGATTAGGCAAGGGATGTGACCAATCAAAAATCAACATCGGGTTATGTTGTGTTCCTTGGTGGTAATTTGGTGTCTTGGAGTTCTAGGAAGTAGAAAGATGTGTCCAGGTCGTGTATAGAGGTTGAGTATCGTGCCTTCGTGTCCGTGGCTTTTGAGGTTAATTTGATTCAAATTTTGTTGTATGAGATTGGATTTTGTGGTTTTGTTATCCCGTTGCTTTATTGTGATTTTTTTGGGAGCTAGTTACTATAAATTTGGTGTTTCAAAATCAGCATAAGGATATTGAAGTTGATTTTCTCTTTGTTCGTGATCGAGTATCAAAGGGCATTCTCAAAGTTTTATAGCTGTGTACAGTGGATCAAATAGTTGATATTCTTACTAACGAGCTTTCTAAGCAATGGTTTGAATTTCTACGTGACAAGTAGACAATTGTTTCATATGTTCAACTTGCTGGAGGGTGTAGAGGATAACTTGTAATCCTAGTTAGTGTAGGACACTCTTTCCCACTTAATATCTACCTGTATGTGGATAAAATACCTCTATTGTGAATAATATTGTTTACCTTTGCCCTCATATTATACTTTTTAATTTTGTCATAAGCAAGTACTCAATGTTGGTTCATATATAGTTAATTATTAGAACTTTTCTTCCTCAATACTTTGCAGTTGGGTAAGTAGGTTTAATACCCCTACTTATATTAGCAATCATTTTAATGTTGAATAAATTTCATCTTTAAAAAGAAAAAAAAAATAATTACTACTCTGGTTGGACATCTATTTCTTACATTAAAAAAAAATAAGTATTAATTTGAGAACTTTAAATTAACGACTTTGATTTTTTTTTTTTTTTTTGTTACATTGCATTCAAGAATAGTATTTCACGGTTATTAAACAATATTATGTTACCATTTTTTTGATTATACAAACAATATAAAACAATATTTAAATGGAAAATGAAAACCTGCAAAGCAGTAATTCATATAATTTAAACAATATAGGGTATGGATAAGTACACAAAGGGAATATGAAACCTACAAACTAAACAAAAAACTTATTCAACGATAATAGTTGTAACCAAGTCATTATGGAATTGAATCCCCATTCTCTTAATTAGTTCTAATTAAAACCTAACCCCGTAATCCTCGTAGGATCTCACATTCCTTTAAAATGTAAAGAAATGCTATTGTCATTCCTTAATTTTCAATAAAAAAATTTTTTGAATTGATCAGCCTTCTTCATGTTTGTTCTCCCTCACTATTTCCTTCCACTTTGAACCTAATAGTCCCTTCTTTTATGCCCTTCCTTCATTATGGGTTGTGGCATTTCTAAGTTTGATCTAAAATCTAACTTAGAAGAAGGGCAAACCTTACATATCAATACCAAAATTAATTCTACCTCTCAAAGAAACGAAGGTATAAAAGATGAATCCGATTCTCATCATCGTAAAAGTGTTTTTTCGATAGCTAGTGAAGCAAGGTTCTTAAAGAAGGTTATTGGTTCAAACGAGAAGGAAAGAGGAGTGGAGAGGGAATTGGAGCCGAATGATCGAATAACAATTGCTTCTTCTTCATTAAAGGAACATAAACCTTATTATGTGGAGACATTGGAGAAAGAAGATCAAAGTATTGGAAAGAAGGATAATGATGCAAAACTTATGTATCAAGAAGAGAAATTTATTAGAGTATGCAATGTAGAAAATCTCTCTAGCATCTTACTTTCTCCAGGGTCTCCTAGTTTTAGGGTATATTGCAATCATGATGTGTATATTAATGTTGATTCTGCATATCAAGGTGAAATATTACTTCTTCCTTTCTTAATTAATTAACTAGTATGGTATTCAGAAATTAAGATAAATGTGCAAAATTATATTAGTGTTTTGAATGATAAGAAATGAAATAATATATATATATATATATATATATGAAAATTTTATATTTGTTCGACTCACTAAATCAAGATATATGTATAAAAATTTATAAGGTATAGTAATTAGGAATGTAAATATGTCTTATCTTGGCTCATTGTTATTATTATATTAATTATCTATGCATTAATATTGTAGAGGATGGTAACGAGGGAAGGGAAGATACAAAAACACTAAAAGATGGGGACAAGGTATAGACATGCAGCTAATTAAGATATAAATACTAAATATTTTGATTGGATAACAATTAATTTCATAATTCTAAGTATATAGTTAATTTTGGTGAAAAAACAGGAAATCCAGAGTAGGAGAAGAGGAAGAAGATTTAAGAATACAATGTTTGGAATTAGGGATGGATCATTAAGAAGGAAAACTTTACTCGGCGCAAGTCAAAAATATCATCCACCTTCTAGTCATCATACCTAAATTATTTTCAAAACCTACTAGATTTTCTTTCTTCCTTTTTCTATTAGGAATATTTGTCACCTTTCCATTTATTTTTTATTTCTTTGATTAATATTCACATATTTACATAACTACGTATAAGGATTTGTTTTCTCATTTTACTAGCTTTATATAATTAAATAATCAATTATTACATGTAATTTTCTCATCTTTATATTATGTGTGAAGTTTTATATAACATTCAAATCAAGTGAATCATTCATGTTAAGGGACATATTTTATTGAATATAAATGTCATATATTTTATTGAATATAAATGTCATGTAATTGTTTGTAATTAACTTCTCTCTGCTTTTGTTTCTCACGTGTACATATATATATACTTCAAATGTGATGGATTGTCAAAGAATCTGAATCTGCATCGATCGGATCAGATTGAGTGATGCTCTCTTGTACTACCTAAACCTCTGCAAAACCAAAAGAATTAGACACCGGATAATTGGATGGGGGTACACTTTGATACCTAAGTCAGTGGTATGATCTTACAAAAGTTTAGCTATATAATCGAGTATGAGTTGTGTGTTTATCTTTAGATGAGGCTGCATTTATATAGACTTTAGAGTCCTAATCTTGTTTGGACTTAGATTTTTTAATATCTTTTAGAGATATAGTAGGAATTAATGTATAATCCTAATCAAATCCTAATTAGGAATCTTGATAGAATTTGCCACGTGTGTAGCGGTTGTCACTAAGTGGGAATGTATCTCATCCTCACTGTTTTAGGAGTCGGTATTATTCTTGGACTCAAAAGCTAGAATCAAGACTCTAGATCTGACAATATGATAAATTCGGTATAAGTCTTAAGCCTGCCTAACCTCTCTCACGGGTTACCATTTTAAGTCCGGCCTCATGGGAGGTCTAGCTATTAGGTTCAACCCGATCACGCCTTTCTTGTGGGTGCACCCTTTGGACCCAATATCATTTATCCGGATGCCATCAAAAGCTTCTTTAAGACCATTAAACCCTTTTAAAGGTCTTTACCCTATCTGTCATAGACCTCGTGCAAAGTGCGATATCTTATCAAGCGCTGCGTGTCGCGTCGTTAGGAAAGGTGAAAAAGATGCGAGCTTTGGCAATCCCATCATAAACGGGGCTGTTCATTTCAAAATGACTGTTATTTTCACTTCATCGTCCTTGGTAAATTTCTTGAAATGCCAGATTTTGAATTTCTTACAGCATGTCTAGAGAGATTTCGCTTCTCCCAAATCAGTAATTCATTCTTGTGTTCTTTGCCATTTTGAGTGCTTTGTTGCTTTGAATACTTGTATTTCTTCACTATTTAGCATCGTTTCCTATGATTTCTATCATTTTTCTAGGTTTTCTTTTATCATCGAAATCCCAACAATAGTCTTGGTCCTCTTCTTCGGAGAGGACTTTGTCTAATCCCCGCACTTCGAATAGCGAGGAGTGGGAAAATTCCAAATATATCAATGATTTGGCCTCAGCCCCTTAGTTACGATCCAATAATACCACCTCTTCTACTTTATCTCCTTTTAATTCTACTCATTTAATATCACCTGGTCATATTAATCCTTTTAATATAAATCCTATACCAACCCATCCTAATCCATCACCTTCTGCCACCTCAACATCTAATTCCACTCCATCACCTCCTTTTTTGTCCTCACCTATCCAACATGATACTAATCCACATTTGCATGATAACTCTCCCACTAATTTAGTTACTGCTCAATCTCTTTTGGATTCAACTCCTTCATACCACCTCATTTTTCATATTGACCAACCTTCTCCTTTGATCGCCACATCTCCAATATGATTACCCCTTGTAGTTGACTTTAATAAGTACCTTAATGCTCATCCTCCTACCTCTCCAATTAATGACTCTGTATCCCTCAAGCTACACCACATGCAACTACGTCCAGCTGAAACACGTAAACCTCCCTCTCGTTTTGCCTTGCTCACTCACGATTCTCACCCGATTTTCTTTAAACTGAACCAAATACTTAGTGCCCAAGCTAGAAAATTATCAATGTGGAGGGATGAAATGTCCCTTGAAATTTAGAAGGATAAAATAATCATTACAAAGTTTGCTACTTAATGAAATATTCAAAAGGTAATGAAGCATGAGCTGTCTAACTAAGGGATAATATACTTGCTTCAAAAAGGCTAACCCACTACCACTTGCTTAATCTTCTTAACTGTATAGGGGTAATCCTATAATTTCGTTTAGCAAAAGTGTTAGGTGTTGAAACCAACAAAAATAATTTCCTAACCTTGAAAACTTTAAATTTATAATAATAATAAATGGGGTCGAGATCTACAGAGACTGGTTTTATTATCCTAAATTTTTAGAATATTAATTAAAAAGGAGTACTGTAATTGAATTAATTTGAAAATAAAATAAAACAAAACAATTGCAAAAGTTATAATATGAAGAAAATGTTAAGAAAACTTCCAGCCTATGTTTATCTCAATTTTGATTCCATTAAATTGATCATCGAATAAAAGTATAGATTTCTTTCCCAAATAAAATGGTTATGGGTATTAATAAATTCTAATTCTACTTTCCCTTAGATTGTAATTTAGATGGAAGTTGATCCATAGATAAATTTTGTTCATCAATCAATCCTAAATTAGCTTTTAGGATTTAAATTGTAAACAACTTTAAGATTTGGAAGAGTCACCATTTAACACCCATTAATACTCGAATTTGATTATTTAAAATGGATCGAATGTCTAAACAAATGCAAATCCAACTATTTAATTTTGTTGAAATCATTTGCATTTTACGTCATTAGATCTAATAAATATGAATGGGTTTACATATCCAAATAGAAGAATATATTTCATAGAAGTAAGATGTCGATAATTAAAAAAAATATATTCTCAAGAATGTAGAAGACATTCATGAATAATCCAATATCGAATACAGGTAATAATTGTTAGCCTCGTTATTGCAGCCGTGTACAAACAACAGTATAAGCAATAGTATAATAAGCAGGAGATTACAATTGAAGTAAAGAACAATGAAATTGAAAATACTATTCAACCTTTGATAAGAACAAGGATTTATTGCGGAGGCCTGAAACCAGTGTCCTTAAGACGTTTATTCGGCCGAGGCAGAATACGTCTCCCAGGATACAACCGCAATCGAAATCGAACTCTAACCGTGTAGCAAACCACCACCAGAACCTAAAGGTCTAAGAATAGAATTTTGTTTCTGTGTTGAAGAAGAAGAATTTCGTCCAAAACATGTTCAAACCAGAAACTAAAAACATTTTTAAGGCTACAAGGAATTACAAAAAATAATAGCACATAATTGATCATTAAAGGTGTTTAATCCATATTAATTTTGCTGTTACAAAATTAATAGAGATGTTACAAGCTGTTAGGAATTTGAATGGATCTTTAAGGGAGAAAAAATTATCGGGCCGAATTAAAAATGGGCCGTGCGCGGGCTGGCCGATTTCGGAGCAGCATTCGCGTCGCCCACGTCGTGCGGGTGCGCATTGGGCCTTTGGAACCCAAGCCTGGAACGTTGGATTTGCACCCCCCCCTGCGCGCCCGAGAGAGAGCCTCTATGCTTATAATTCTTACAAGCCCATAAAGTGCCAAAGCTTATAAACACAACTCTCCCTTCCTTCATAACCCATGTGGGATATGGGATTTTTCATCCAATTTCTCCATTCCTTCACCATTCCATTGAGCTCACTTTGAACTTCAATTTCTCATTCACCTCTAATCCGTTTTGAGCGTATAATATATCGTTGGAAAGCTCGTGTTACGTAGAATACATTGGCATATTCCATGTTATTCAAAACGTAACATTTCCGTTAAATATTTACACTCAAAGTTGACAAAAAAAATCAATTGTCCAATGCTATATTTCCAACAATCCCCCACATGAATGAAAATTGAAAATAAATAAAGGACATTTTCAAAAATTCGAAGTGGTGATAGTTTCTACAGTCAATATCTGCATAGGATAGGTAGACTACAACCTTTGAACCTTCCCTTGTGAAAGCATATTTACTTTACTGGCTGACTAGTAGACGTGATGTCTTTGAACTATTCTGCCGTTTGTGTAAACGATGATATACCTCACACAAATATCAACTTAACACGGTTTTTGGTTCTCATGGTTATGTCCGTTATGGTCATGGACATCTCCTGGTTCTGCAAGAGTTTAGGACAACTAAGCCCCATTTAGTTTCCTTTGAAGCGACCCCACTTCACTCTCACATAGGTGATTTCTTTTGCTCAACTTGATGCACAAAGAATCATTAAAAACTCATATAGCTTAACCTTATCCACTTAGTCACTGTTTACATCATAGGAATGGTCGAGGGTTACCCCCACAGTGACCACACAAGGTCTATGCAATTAGGTTGTCCCATTGAACCTAGATCTTGGGATCTCCAGTCAACAAGGTTGGGTTTTCCTTCACATAGCACCTTATACATTCATGAGCTTTAGTCCCATTCCTTTCGATGTCTTATCAACTTGATCTCGATTTAATCCTTTGGTTAGCGGATCCGCAATGTTATCCTTTGATACTACAAAATCAATAGAGATAACTCCTGTTGAGATCAGTTGTCGAACGGTGTTATGTCTACGACGCATATGTCTTGACTTACCGTTATACATGACATTTTGTGCCCGTTTAATCGCTGCTTGATTATCACAATGAATACAAATTGTGGGCACAGGTTTAGGCCATTCTGGAATATCTTCTAAGAAGTTTCGCAGCCATTCGGCTTCTTCTCCAGTTTTATCCAAGGCCACGAACTCAGCTTCCATAGGGGATCTTGTTATAATCGTTTGTCTTGAAGATTTCCAAGACACTGCTCCACCTCCTAGAGTGAACACGTATCCACTTGTACCCTTAGAATTCTTAATGTCAACTATCCAGCTAGCATCAGAATACCCTTCCAGAACAGCTGGTTCTCTCATATAGTGCAGTCCATAATTCCGAGTATATCGTAAGTATCTTAGTAGTCTCACAATAGCCTTCCAATGGCTTTCCCCTGGATTACTCGTGAATCTGCTTAAGTTGCTTACAGTGAAAGCAATATCAGGTCTCGTACAACTCGAGAGATACATTAGACTGCCTATAATCCTAGCATATTCCACTTGGTCTATGCTTTCACCTTTATTTTTAGACAAATACTGACTTATATCAATAGGTGTTCTGGCTATACCAGAATCATTTTTACTGAATTTATTCAGTATTTTGTCCACGTAGTGTGACTGCGTTAATATGAGACCATTAGGTGATCTTTTTACTTGAATGCCCAATATAACATCCGCAAGTCCCATGTCTTTCATGTCAAATTTAGAATTTAACATATTCTTAGTGCTTTTGACCATATTCTCATTGCTTCCTACAATGAGTATGTCATCAACATACAAACATAAGATAACATATCCTTCATTTGTAGTTTTGACATAAATACATTTGTCACACTCGTTAATTCGATAGCCACTAGCCGTCATGGCATCATCGAACTTCTTATGCCACTGTTTTGGTGCTTGTTTTAATCCATATAAGGACTTTACCAACTTACACACCTTCTTTTCCTGATCTGGAGCTACATAACCTTCAGGTTGTTCCATGTAGATCTCTTCTTCTAGATCTCCATTCAGGAATGCTGTCTTAACATCCATTTGATGTACCTCTAGATTTCTCAATGCGGCAATTGCAAGTACCATCCTAATGGATGTTATTCTCGACACAGGAGAATAAGTATCAAAGTAATCAAGACCTTCCTTTTGTCTATAACCTTTTATGACCAACCGGGCCTTGTACTTATCTATTGTTCCATCTGCCTTCAGTTTCCGTTTAAAAATCCATTTAGAAGTTAGTGGTTTAGTTCCGGGAGGAAGATCCACTAATTCCCATGTATGGTTTTGAAGAATGGAATCAATCTCACTCCTTATGGCTTCTTTCCATAAAGGACTTTCAGTAGAACTTACAGCTTCATTGTAAGTCTGTGGTTCAGCCTCTAGCATATAGGTTAGAAAATCAGGACCAAAAGATTTTTCTATCCTTGCTCTTTTACTTCTTCTAGGCTCTATCTCTTCGTTCGCCACATTCTCATATTGAGAATCTTGAACGTTTATGTCAGATTTAACATCATCATTTTGATCTTCTTCACTGTCTATTTCAACAGTTTCACGAGATCGTTTAGATCCCGACCCTTCATTTTCCTCTTTAAATGGAAACACATTTTCAAAAAATGATGCATCTTTTGATTCTAGAATTGTATTCTTGTGTATTTCTGGATTTTTAGATTCATACACAAGAAAACGATATGCATTACTGTTCTTTGCATATCCAATGAAGATGCAATCCACAGTTTTAGGTCCTATCTTCATTCTCTTAGGTAATGGAACCATTACCTTTGCAAGGCACCCCCACACTTTCAAATAATTATAGGAAGGTTTTCTACCTTTCCATAATTCATAAGGGGTTTTGTCCATTTTCTTACGTGGTACCTTATTTAAAAGGTAATTCACCGACAAAATAGCTTCCCCCCACATGTTCTGTGGTAACCCTGAACTAGAGAGCATCGCATTCATCATTTCTTTAAATGTACGATTTTTGCGCTCAGCTACACCATTAGATTGAGGAGAGTACGGTGGTGTCACTTCGTGAATAATACCATGTTGGGAGCAAAACTCACCAAATGGTGCAACATATTCTCCACCACGATCACTTCTTACCACCTTAATCTTTTTATCAAGTTGGTTTTCTACTTCTTGCTTATAGAGAACAAATTTCTCTAAAGCTTCATCTTTACTTTTAAGTAAATACACATAACAATATTTTGTGCTATCATCGATGAAGGTAATAAAATATTTATTCCCTCCTCTAGATTGAACGTATTTCAAGTCACAAATATCTGTGTGTATTAGATCAAGAGGTTCCGTATTTCTTTCAACAGTATGAAATGAAGATCTTGTCAATTTTGTCTCAATGCATATTTCACATTTATGTGATTTATCAATTTGAAAATTGGGTATGTGATTCAAGTTAATTAAACGTCGTAACGTATCATAATTAACATGACCGAGTCTGGCATGCCATAAACTAGAAGACTCAACAATATAAGCAGAAGAGGCATTTTTATTCATATCAATTGAATTTTTCTTACAAGCAATGGCATTGAATTTCCACAAGCCATTCAATTCATAGCCCTTCCCCACATACATACCACCCTTAGACAAAATAAATTTCTGTGATTCAAAAACCATCTTAAAGCCGTGATCACTTAAGAGGCTTCCAGAGACAAGATTCTTCCTAATATCTGGTACATATAAAACATTTTGTAATTTGACTTCTTTTCCTGAAGTCATCTTCAAAATCACTGTACCATGTCCCTTGATCTTCGAAGTAGAACTGTTGCCCATATAGAGCTTCTCTCCTTTCTTTGTAAGAGTCAATCCAGCAAAAGACTCTTTGTCACCACAAATATGTCGGGTAGCACCAGTATCCAGCCACCACTCCTTTGAATTCGAGTCAACCATGTTAACTTCAGAAATGACCACACAAAGATCAATTTCAGAAACATCTTTAGCAATGACCTCAACAGCATGGGCCTCACTCTTGTTGACCTTCTTTGGCAACCTGCAATCAGAGGACTTGTGCCCCATTTTGTTGCAATTGTAGCATTTCCCATTGAACTTTGGCTTCTTAGAAATGCCACCCTTTGGTCCCATTTTGAACTTGGATCCAGCAGTCTTATTAGCCTTTTTGGAGTCTTTCCTTGCCTCCACTACGTTGGCTTTAGCCACAGCTTGATTTACAGCTACACCAAGCTTTCTTTCAGCCTTTCTATTGTCCTCCTCTATACGGAGTCGGACAATAAGATCCTCAACAGACATCTCCTTACGTTTGTGCTTGAGATAGTTCTTGAACTCTCCCCATCCAGGTGGCAACTTCTCAATAATAGCAGCCACTTGGAATGGTTCACTAGTGTCCATTCCTTCAGCAGTCATGCTGTGAATCACAAGCTGGAGTTCTTGCACTTGACTAACCACTGATTTGGAATCAACCATTTTATAATTCAGAAAATGGCCAACTAAGTATTTCTTAGCTCCAGCATCCTCAGTCCGATACTTTTTGTCCAAGGATTCCCACAATTCCTTAGCTGTTCGTTTCACAGAGTACACTTCCCATAATTCGGGCATCAAACAGTTTAAAATACTGTTTCTACAAAGGAAATCCAAGTGATTCCATGCATCAACAGCTGCCTGAACAGAAACATCAGTATTTCCCTCAGGTACAACGGGAGGATCTTCTTTCAGCAGTCTGTGATATTGAACACTAGTCAAGTAGTACAACATCTTTTGTTGCCACATCTTGAAATTTACACCAGTAAATTTCTCCGGTTTATCAGGCACAACCATTGGATAATGTCCCATAGCAGAAGCCGAATTGTTAGGAGCAACTGAAATTGAACCAATAGATCCAATCCCACCATTTGGTCCAGAATTCAGAACAGTCCCAGAACCACCAATTGGACCATGTTGTCCATTTTGGTTTTGGTTCGGTCTACCCCCACTGGTCTGTCCAATGTCAGAACCGTTGCCTCCATTAGGTGGTGGTACAACCTCCATATCTCAATACTGCAATTTCAAACAATTGAATGTTAAAAAAAAATATAACTCCAGAAACAAAAATCAAGAAATTACAGAATAACTCCAGAAGCAAAAATTCAGAAATTACGGAACAGAAACTTTATGTTATAAAAGTTTCAATATAAACAGTCCAATATGAGTAGTCCGATTGTAATCCAGTTATAATCCAATTATAATCTCCGAAGCAAAGGTAATCGAAAGCAAAGGTACCCTGCAAACTTAATATAAATTGCTGTTATACTTGATAAAAGCGAATAAACGTCTTAAGATTGTTAGCCTCGTTATTGCAGCCGTGTACAAACAACAGTATAAGCAATAGTATAATAAGCAGGAGATTACAATTGAAGTAAAGAACAATGAAATTGAAAATACTATTCAACCTTTGATAAGAACAAGGATTTATTGCGGAGGCCTGAAACCAGTGTCCTTAAGACGTTTATTCGGCCGAGGCAGAATACGTCTCCCAGGATACAACCGCAATCGAAATCGAACTCTAACCGTGTAGCAAACCACCACCAGAACCTAAAGGTCTAAGAATAGAATTTTGTTTCTGTGTTGAAGAAGAAGAATTTCGTCCAAAACATGTTCAAACCAGAAACTAAAAACATTTTTAAGGCTACAAGGAATTACAAAAAATAATAGCACATAATTGATCATTAAAGGTGTTTAATCCATATTAATTTTGCTGTTACAAAATTAATAGAGATGTTACAAGCTGTTAGGAATTTGAATGGATCTTTAAGGGAGAAAAAATTATCGGGCCGAATTAAAAATGGGCCGTGCGCGGGCTGGCCGATTTCGGAGCAGCATTCGCGTCGCCCACGTCGTGCGGGTGCGCATTGGGCCTTTGGAACCCAAGCCCGGAACGTTGGATTTGCACCCCCCCCTGCGCGCCCGAGAGAGAGCCTCTATGCTTATAATTCTTACAAGCCCATAAAGTGCCAAAGCTTATAAACACAACTCTCCCTTCCTTCATAACCCATGTGGGATATGGGATTTTTCATCCAATTTCTCCATTCCTTCACCATTCCATTGAGCTCACTTTGAACTTCAATTTCTCATTCACCTCTAATCCGTTTTGAGCGTATAATATATCGTTGGAAAGCTCGTGTTACGTAGAATACATTGGCATATTCCATGTTATTCAAAACGTAACATTTCCGTTAAATATTTACACTCAAAGTTGACAAAAAAAATCAATTGTCCAATGCTATATTTCCAACAATAATATCAATAAAAGAACGTTCTCCTGTGCTTCCAGACATACTGAGCTCCACATATTCTTGTACAACCAAAAGAGATCGATTATGTAAAAGATGAGATCAGTAAATGAAATTTCAATAAAATTTTATCTTTGTGAGATCATCAATATTGTACCGAGGGTTTCTTTAAAATATACCGAATCAGTATAGCTATCCTTTTTCTGACACAAGAAGGCAATTTAAATCAGTATTGAAATAAGGTCATAGATAATCGCTTTCTCTTGTGCTTCCAGACATACTGAGCTCCACATATTCTTGTACAGCCAAAAGAGATCGATTCTGTAAAAGATGAGATCAGTTTCACTAAAATTTTATCTTTGTGAGATTGTCAATATTGTACCAATGGTTTCTTTACAATATACAGAATCAGTATAGCTATCCATCTTCTAACGCGGCAAGGCAATTTAAATCAATATTCAAATGAGGTCATAGATAATTGTTTTCTTCTTTTTATTTTGTTGTAGAGCTGTTTATTATAAATTAGGTAAAATGCGAATTCGATTGGTTGCAATCACTAATTCATGAAAGAGATTATCATATTTTCATGATTCAATTAGATGTTCAATCTCAAATTTTGTTGGTTCTAAAAGAAGACTTTTTCCTTGTTTTTTGCATTTTAATGAAGTGGTTAGTCATCCATTAACAAGTAATCGTAGTAGGGAATATTCGATGAAAGAGGGAGAACAAAAAAAATGGAATTATAAATATTCATGATGCACATATTTATGTATTAGATCAAAAAGGCCTTTCTTTTCACTTAACTACAAAAAAGGTTTTTTTTTTTTTAATACCGAAAGAAAAAAAAATGTAAAATCTACAAAGGATAATCACGATTAGTAAAGATAGGATCTAGTTGTACAAAAACAAATAGAATTTGGAATTTTTCCAGCAATTTGGTCGTGTGATACTATTTTTTCTTCTTATTTTATTCAGGATATTATTTGAACTATTGGGATTCATCTCGGTGTAAATGAAAATTTTTACTGTAGCGGAAGCAAATCGTTATACACTTAGAACCTATGACAGGACCAAATTGCTTAGACTATAGAAAATAACAAACAGACTCAACTAGAAAGTTGTTATCGTCCTCACAATAGATTGAATACGAACCCTTGCTAATATACAAGGGATCTCTACCCTCACGCACATAGAAGCCTACCAATTGAGTGCATATGCTGGTACCGGATCAATGAGCTGTATTTTCTCCAAAATCTCGGCGGAAAATTCCTTAGCCAATAATATTCAATAATGGCTGAATGACTTTGTTTTCCACACCACAAAAATCAATTGGCCGAATACAATTTATTTCACATGCATGATTAAATTGGACAAAATAGCTTATTCCTCAATAGTCTACTTTTTCCAAAATAATTGTTGCCGTAAAAATGGG
The DNA here is from genome assembly GCA_039660915.1 of Euphorbia tirucalli. Classification (NCBI taxonomy): domain Eukaryota; kingdom Viridiplantae; phylum Streptophyta; class Magnoliopsida; order Malpighiales; family Euphorbiaceae; genus Euphorbia; species Euphorbia tirucalli. Next base: position 51,492,585 of record CM077639.1, on the reverse strand, counting down.
AAATTAGGTGAGACTAATTAGTTAGTGAAGTCGGAATTCCATAATAATTATACAACAAATATATAGATTACCATAAATAGAATAAATAAACGGACTTACAGTTTATATGTAGCGGAAAATTATTTATGGAATCAATCAGATCTACACGAGAAAACGGATCATTCTAGTTGCCTTTCCTACGAGTGTATGAATACACTGAGTACGGGCTATCTCCGTGAATTCTTCCAACAAACGAAGAAGTATATCGTGTTTTCTCTCTAGGGACGTTTTCCCCGGAACAAGAAGGAATCTCTACGATTCTTCCATCTCACTGAAATAGAGAAACTTCTTCTCTATTTATAGTGGAAATCTCTATTTATAGTGGAAATCTCAACTTCCATCTATATAAAGGGTTGGTCCAAATTACACATTTGGTCCCTGTAATTTACACATAATTATAGTTTAGTCCCTACCATTCCAAAATGTCATGGGCGGACCTAAAACCAACAGTTAGTTTTGTATTAGAATAGATTTAGGTTTATTTTATTTATCTTTTATTTCTTAATTAGGATTTTCTAACCATAAATCCTTTAATTCAAAAATATAGATAAATCAAAATAATAATCATTTTAATTCTAATATTATTAACTAAATAATTAAATAGCCCTATTTAATTAAGTTTATTTCATTTTCTAATTTATTTACCATATGGTAGTAAATTAATAAAATAAAATAAAGTCTAGTCTCACAGTGTTTATACCATTGGCCTTAAATCATAAAGCCTGTTAACCTAATAGCTCAAATTAAATATGTAACCCATATATATTAACAGTTTGTGACTAACTAAATCAGACATTCTTTGTGTGCGATTCTATAGGTTCATCCTATGTTGGCAGTGAGCCTAAAAGCCTTTGAGCCCATAAGCTATAAATGTTGGGATTTGTCACTGGAAATCACCCGATTAAAGCCGAAGAACGCGATGATTTCCTCAAATCTGTGCCCAGGAGCAATTGAGATGGAAATTGCGAAAACAAAAATTTAATAACAAGAGATAAATCTCTTACCCGGATTATCTCTACAAGAGATGGATGCAGATTGCAGGAATCAAAGTAGAATCCCTCATCGTTCACGTACACGAATGCCTTACGAACACAACCCGTGCTAGCGTTGGAAAAACATGAACAATGGAGAGGGAAGAGGTGGTGATTTCGGCTATGTGGCTTGTGCACATTGTAAGCGCCCGAATTTTACTTTTTTTTTAAAAAAAAAAAGAGTATAGTCGTACGACTATCGCTACAGTCATATGACTGTAACCGAAATATAGTCGTACGACTGTAGATCGCGGCAGTTGAGCCAATCCATACCTCAAAAGTTGAAAAAACAGAAGGAAAGAGGGAGACCAGACGAAGAAAAAGAAAAAAAAAAGGGAAAAAAAACGTAATCCCTCAACATTTGGAAATCTTTGGACCCAAATAGGGGTGGCAACAGTCCGGGTGCGGGTGCGGGGGTGCATTCCCCACTCCGCCCCTAATGATTGCGGGGGCGGTTTCAGTGATTCCCCATTTAACATTTCGGAGATTTTTTCACCCCCATCCCCGCCCCGCGCAGGCGCCTACGGGTTTCGGTGAATCCCCGCCCGCCCATATCCAATAAATAAAATAAATTAATATTATTTTAATAACCATTTTAACATTCAATAACCAAAATACAAATTCTACCACATTACAAATGTGGTTTAACATTAAATATTCAAAGTACAAAATATATCCAATATTACAAATATCTAAGTTCCAAGTGAACTTTCTTTGAACAACTTGAAATTGAAGTCCAATCATTTAAGAGCTAGGACTTGATTTTTGTTATTTTTTTGTGATTCGTATTTTCATCATCCTATAAGAGTAAAAGCAAATATTAGATGCATAGAATAATAAATAAAAAAACTAAATATCAAAAGTTAAAAACTACCTGAAGAACATCCATATCTTTGTTCATGTTCCACAAAAAATGAATCCATAACTGATTTAGAATCTAAAGACACAAGTATTCATTATATTAAAACATTTAATACATAACTTTGAAGTAAAGTAAATTAATAAGTAACCATTTATAAGTATAATACCTTTTACTTCAACTTCTAACCAACTTTGAGTGCATATCAATGCTTTTACCATCTCAGAATTAAGACTGCTATAAGACTCACTTATAACTCTACCACATGTACTACAAGCTGACTTTGAAGCCACAGTTGACATGGGAATTGCAAAAATATCCCGAGCAATTAATTGCAACATAGGGAACTTGAGACAATTTTTCCACCAACCAAGTAAATCAAATTCTTCTTTCCTTGGTAACAAACGCTCCTCCAAATAATGATCAAGTTCAACCCCAACATTTTCAATAGATTGTTCAGAAGCAGCAACCAATTGTTCAAAGCTGCATATTTCTCCATCTCTTTGAACTTGGTGAGTTGGCGATAATTCATTATTTTTTAGCGATAATTAGCTTGACCTAATTAGGAATTAATTAACACTTCTTTATATATATATATATATATATATATATATATATATATATATATATATATATATATATATATATATATATATATATATATATATATATATATATATATATATATATATATATATATATATATATATGCAGGTTTTATACGGGGATTTATTAGGGAGCGGGGCCGGGATCCCCATGGGGCGGGGATAGTACTTCCCGCGCCCACGTCCGTTTAAGTACTGGGGGTAAAAAAATCCCCACCCCCATCCCCGTGGGGGATAATATCGGTTATTCCCCGCGCCCGCCGGTTCGGATCCCCACGGTTTTCAGGTAATCCCCACCCCATTGTCACCCAAAACTCTCAAAACCTAACTCAAGGAGAAAAAGTCCGGATTTTAGTGGATTGGAGCGACACCAGGGGTCAATCCTACGGTGGACGCATGCCACAGAGGTAAATACCCCTTTCCCTCCCTCTTTTATAAGCTTTCTAGGTGTTTGGTGTGCTTTTTCTGCATTTCTATCCTTTTTTCAGTGTTTCTGTTCTGGAAATCAAGAACAGTCATGCGACTGTTCTTGAGTTTGATGAACAGTCGTACGACTGTAGTTACAGTCATAGGAGTGTTCTTGATTTCCAGGTGTTTTCTTTCCAGTTTTCTTCAAATAAGATTTTGGCAAAATCCTGACTCTGGAACGTTTACAGTCGCACGATTGTAATTTATAGTCGTACGATTGTAGTTACAGTCGCACGATTGTAACGCGTTTTCCAGAATCAGAATTTCTGTTTTTATCCTCCAAAAATTTCCAAAAATCCCAAAAAATTCAGAAAACCCCAAAAATCATCAAAATGAATTTTGTTGTGTGCATTCACGACCCTAGATTCAATTTGCAGTAAAATTGCATTTAGAACAATGCCACGACGGAGACCCAGTTCTCCTAAAAACTGACCCATCTTAAGTATGAAAATGCATGTAAACCGAAAAAATTGTTTTCAGAATGATTTTCCCACAAAACCAAAAGTACAGGGACGTTTCAAAATGTTTTCCAGGTCTAACCGGGCCGGCTAGCCGAGCCAACCGGGTTATGCCCCTAAATACATGCCCCCAATTATTAATTTCCCAATTCTGTTCTATTTGAGTCCTGTTTATGGCGTGCTATATATATTGTGCTAATCCTCTGTCTTGCAGGTTTTAATTTCTTTTATTTTTATTTTGGATGTAATTTAATAGATTAAATCGTGTATCCTAGGCGATTGTATTTTTCTAGATTCTCGTGTATTCTAGGTGATTGTATAAGTAAGGCGAGAGTTTTTATTTTTCCATTCGATTTGGTTGTAAGCCAATTAATATTTATTTCTTTTCCTTACTTTTGTATTAAATACCTGTATACGCGCTGCATGTCTATTTATTTCAATAAAATTGACTTTATATTTTTGAAATACCATTTGAGAACATTGGCAATATTTATCTTAATTAGACACAAAATAAGGGACTTGTCTGGACCCGAATCTCTAGATAGTGTAGCGACCGTTCGTCCGGTTCAGCTACCTTAAGAATTTTCCGGTTGAGCTGAGCCGGGTGGCGACTCTACAATATCCATCGAGACTTAGGTCTCGGTTCTTTTATGTATTAATTCCATTTATTTTCCAAAACCCGTTTTCTATTTATAAAAACCCCACGTGAAGGAGGGGCCCGCCCGAGATCGAGGCGCCCCATTCCGAATAGGAGTCTCGTGTCCCGTCGAAAACACATAGTCCGCTCACACACATAGTGGCAGAAGTACCTAGGATTATTTTAACCTAAGGTGGCTGAAATTCTCAAGTAGAATTTCGGCCCAATTGGGTCCTTTTGTGTGGGCTTTTCTTTCTTTCATTTTTAGGGCCAAATCTATTTTAATTGGTCTGATTTAAATTAATTTCAAGCCCAAATTTAATTTACACATGTATATAATATATTACACCATGTAACATATTATTTACATTTAATTAAAATTGGTTTGACTAATTTGATCCATGAACTTAAAATTAGATCTTTAGAAAATAAATTCATATGTAAACCTATACATATGAATATTTTCACCGAGGAAATAATCTCATAATTAATCCAATTAATTATGAGAAAGCCAATCAAATATTAATTTTATTGTTATGATCAATCCAATTGATCTTTATAATATAATTAATATATCCTCTCTCTCGAGAGTATATGCTCCAAGTACACAGGTGATTCCTTAAGTCTGTGTTCAGTCGCTCAATGTGTACAATCCCGTGGGCCCATCTTTATGTTGGCAGTGGGCCCGTGGCCCACAGAATACAGTTGGGCTCTAGCAAGCCACTGCAGCCCCCAATTAAGATGGAGATGGCAGTCCAACTGTAATCATAACCCTGTAGTTTGAACTTGTATATCCCATGTCATTGATATCGGTGTCCAACACAGAGGCATGGATTGATCACCCTCTTTTGTGTCCGGACATTTACTTAATCCCAAATGTATTGAAGCTCACAAACAAGTTCCAACTTGTTTCGGTGTGGCCACACTCTTATCAATCACATTTATCAAGAGGCCGGTGATATCTTCTCAGTGGACTACTGAGTGACAAATCCCTTCTGTATATCCATAGCATTCCCATGCTAAGTGACATACCTGAAAGCACCCATACTTAGCACCTTATTACAGGCCCTTTAGGCGTACCCCTAAGTATGCGACCTCGCATGCGATACCATCCTATGGTTAGGTCAAAGGATCCATACAAGTACTACACGAGAATCATTTGTGATACTATACCATGTAGATTTCTCGTTTAGTGGATCTATCCAGTACCATGCCCTTTTTGCATGTACTCATTAATTGGGTTGACATCCCATGTCCAATGATTGGTAAGACACCGCCATATAACTAGGTTAATGATAGTCTCTATTTCCATTCATTCCCATGATTGGAACAGACTACGGATCTCTTTATGGTCATATCGTTTACCCTATCCATGATCTTACTGCCAAGTGCATGACACTTGTCATCATGGATATGGATATGTCCATTAGATACTTCATTTAAGATATTGCACAAGATATATATAATAAATGAATTAATGCCTTTATTAATAACACAAAATGAGTATAATACATAAATCTAATAAATGTATAATACAAATACAAGGTCCAATGCCTTGGGACTAGGGCATATCCAACAATAAATTGGCTCTACAAAACCGTTATAGCTACCCAAATAAAATGAAAACATCAATCCATGGGAGAGATAAACCTTGTAGTAAACTTATACATCCCATGTGATAAGGTCGGTTTTTGACCTTATCTTTTAGGCAATTTCATGGTTTGAACGGCAATTTTTAGAGTCTTTTGTGTGAATGTTTGTGTGGTTTTTGAATATTTTGTGATTTTTATGTTTTGGATAGATTTTTATAACTTTTAGTATTTTTCGTGTTTTCTAGGGTTGTTTTTGTAATTTTTGTTAATTTGTTGTTTTTATGGTCCGTGGCGTTGGTGCCGTTATGTTTCTTTGTGCTTGTTTTGGACAGGTATTATGACCCGGACCGGAAGTTGGAGCATCGGCGGCGAGGAAGAGTTCGAAGTGCTGAAAATCAGGGTGGCACGGCGTGCCACAATTAGGGCACGGCGTGCCAACCCGGCGTGCCTAGAGGAGTAGTCCAGTGGAGTGGCACGAAAACGTGCCACTCAGATCAACCCAGCATGCCAACCCCAAAATTCGTACGGCACGGCATGCCACCTCTAGCAGCACAGCGTGCCGCCTTCAGTTCTGCACAGCATGGCGTGCCAATTCCACCAGCATGGCGTGCTGAGCCCCGAAACCTGCTGTTGCCCTACTTTCATCTCTTCTTTTTCCTGGTTTTAACCTAGCCGTATAAATAGGTTATTTTCTATGTTTGAAAGGATCTTTTTCCAGTCTTTTTGAGTGAGAGCAGAAACTTGTAGTGAGGTTTTGAGCTTGAACTATTTTCTTTCTTTGAGTTTGAACCATCGATTGGTTGTAGTTTTACATAAAATCTTCCCCTTTTGCGACGTTCCTAGTTCCGGCTTGAGTTCGTCTATAGAGGTACACCCCAAGCATCTTCACACCGTCGGAATCCGGGTAATCAGACCAAAAGGGCATAAGTTTTTCTTCTTCTCTTTTGTAATTTGATTAAGTTAGTTTTGATTCCGCAAATCGATTATGTTTGGTTGTAAACACTGAATTCATTCATCTTTCTTAATTAATACAATTGTTGCAAGTTAATTTCAATTTTTATTCCTTTTCTTTATGTAATTTCTCTAATGAATGTCTAGTCTCATAAGATCTTAATTTATTAAAGTTCATATTTGTGGCATTACCTAGATTGACACCTAGGAAACCATTAGTATTGACGACACTGTGGAACTTACGTGCCCCTATTTTCTGAGCTTTAGAATTAGATCGCCTCTAAACAAGGGAAATCGGCTAAGGACCTAAAAGATCTAGATACGCTAGGTTGTATTATCGAAAGAGCAAAATTAAGGGTTAATTGTTGAGTTAAATTCATCTTTTGTAATTAATTGATAAAGCCATCCCCATTAGCATTCATAGGTCGGTAAACCGCCAATTGATAACACAAAACTCAAGTGCAAAGTAAGCTGGAATAGATCAACTAGGAGTAGGATAGTTTAGTTGTTAACATAATCAACCCAAACTACGTTCCGCCTAGGACACGCAAGGAACCCGAGTAGTTTAGTGTTTGCAGAATATTCTTTTCTCTGTGGGATCGATACCTGGACCAACCAGAATTATTACTTGTCAACGATAGGTACACTGCCTTAGTTGTGCGTTTCTAGGTTTAGTTTTACTACTACGCCTAGGACCCATCAAGTTTTTTGGCACCGTTACCGGGGAAATTTATTTTTCTGCATCATTAAGCCAAAGGTCTATTTGCTGATCTAGGCAACATTTCTGTGCATATAGTTAAATAATTTTTCTTTTCTGTGAATATTTGTTGCAATTTAGTTTTTTTTAATTTCTGCGTGTGTGTGTTTTCTAGCTTATGCGAACTCGCTCTCAGCATCCTGAGCTTTTACCATATAACCCTGAAATTGAACGTTTGTGTAGCAGGAACCGTAGAGTACGCCAAGAGCAGATTGTTCAAATGGAGCATCAGCAAATGATGACGAGGAGAGACAACTCCGGGAAAGAGTTGAGCAAGAGCAACTCCGGCGAGAGCGGGAGGAGTTTGACAGAAGAAAGGGTGGTGATAGAGATAACATGGTCATGACTGACCTAATGGCTCCACATCGGCCCCGAAACAGATCCGGAGTGGTTATCCCAGCCATCACTGCCAATCAATTCGAGCTGAAGTCCAGTATGTTCCATTTGATCCAAGGGAACGGTCTATTCAGTGGAGGAATAAGTGACAACCCCAATGATCACTTAGACCGGTTCCCCATGGTGGCCGATACAGTCCGAATCGGTGGGCTGCCCCAAGATGCTGTGCGGTTGAAGCTGTTCCCCTTTTCACTATGCGGGGGAGCAATGCAATGGTACAAATCCTTGAGGCCCGGATCAGTGACATCATGGGACCAATTGGAAGAGCAATTCTTAGCATACTACTTCCCATCATCAAAGACGGTTCAGCTACGGAACGAGATCATGGGATTCCGGCAATTTGGGACGGAGACTCTTAATGAAGCATGGCAGAGATTTCAACGGTTATTGCAGAACTGCCCCTACCATGACATGCCGCGTTTCACTCAGGTAAGCACGTTTTATCATGGTTTGACACCACCTAACCGTGCCATTATTGATTCTTCTGCAGGTGGGGACATTTTTAAAAAGACTGCTACACAAGCCGATGAGTTGATTGCGGAGATGGCTAGAAAGAGTACCTTATGGCAGTCGGACACGCCAACAAGGAATGAGGTTTGAGCTGCAGATTTGGGACGCCAAGATGCAGCTATGGACCATGTAAACAAGAAGTTGGACCTGTTGATGTCCCGCCTGAAATTAAATGGGCCGCAATACCAACCGGTGTTGTGTGTATCATGCGGAGCGGAGCATCTCGGGCAAGATTGTGAATTGGGCGACCCATTCGCTCAATCGTCCGAAAACGTAAGTTTTGTGGGAGGAAACCAAAGGTACAATAACTTTAACTCTTATCCACAAAACTTCAATAATAATAATAATTACGGAAGAAGGTATCAACACCCGAACATGTCCTATAGTAACAACCAAAATGTGTTGAGACCTCCTTCCGGATTCCATTATGAGCACCATGAGCAGGGGTTAGGTAAGGCCCCATTTATTCCTACTGATCAATCTCCACAGCAGCCTCAACAGTCTAAGCAAGATGAGACGGTTTTGTCGTTACTAAAAGACATCTCGTCTCGGCTTGCTGATAATGAAGCGTACTGTAGGGATTTGGGTAAGCAGGTGGCTCAATTGAGTAGGGAGAGGCAGGAAAGACCTCAAGGAGCACTTCCGAGTAGAATTGAACAAAACCCTAAGGGTAATCAACATGAGACACCTTAGGTTATAACCCTACGAAGCGGTAGGTAAGTGGAGGACCGGGTGCAAAACGCTGATATCCCATCCCAACCTACCGAGGTAAGTGAAGAGTCGGGAGAGGTAAGCAACCCTGACTCGATTTCTGAACCCGAACCTAGCATAAATGAAAAAGGGAAAATTCCTGACCCAGTGAGAGCCTATGTGCCTAAACTTCCTTATCCTCAAAGGGAGAAGAAAGATAAACTGGAGCAGAAATATTCCAAATTCCTTGAGATTTTTAAGAAGTTAGAGTTTAACATGCCATTGATTGAGGCTCTCCAAGAGATGCCCTCTTATGCTAAATTTTTTAAAGAACTTCTTGCAGGGAAAAGAAAGCTAGGCGAGGATGAAGTGGTGGCTTTGATAGAGGAATGTTCAGCAATTATAACTAACAAACTCCCACCTAAGCTCAAAGATAGGGGCAGTTTCACTATTCCATGCCGGATAGGAAACTTGAAGATTGCCAATGCCCTGTGTGACTTAGGTGCGAGTATAAATTTGATGCCTCTGTCGTTTTTCAGGAGACTCAGATTGGGAAATCCAAAGCCAACCAATATGACCCTCCAATTGGCGGACAGATCCCTCACGAGACCAAAGGGGGTGGTCGAACATGTATTAGTAAAGGTGGACAAGTTTATCTTCCCTGCGGACTTTGTGGTAATGGATATGGAGGAAGATAGCTCGGTGCCCCTTCTACTTGGAAGACCTTTTCTCGCAACCGGTAGGACTTTGATAGATGTCCAGGAAGGTAAGATCATTCTTAGGTTGCATAACGAGGAGGTAAGTTTCAATGTCTATAATTCAATGAAATATCCGTTAGATGTTGAAAATAGTAACTTTGTGGACTCCTTTTGTCCTATTGATGCTTGTGTGGTTGAGAATTTGTGCAGTGAACTAGATTGCATCATAGGAGAAGGTCTAGGTGAAAGTGAGGCAAATGAAGTGATTAGTGAGGAATGCTCATGGGAGAAGGGACGGTTTGATAAGCTGGAGCGTGAAGTCAAACCAGCACCTAAATCCTCATTGGAGGAACCTCCATCATTGGAGCTCAAAACCCTTCCCCCTAACCTTAAATATGTTTTTCTGCATCCTCCAAAGGACTTACCCGTTGTAATCTCTTCTTTGTTAACAGGAGAGGAGGAGGACAAGCTGCTAGAGGTGTTAAGGAAGCACAAAGGAGCATTCGGGTGGACAATCCAGGACATCAAGGGAATAAGTCCGACGTTTTGCACACATAGAATTTTTCTGGAAGATGAGGTAAAACCGTGTGCACAGCCTCAGTGTCGGTTGAACCCCAACATGAAGGAAGTGGTAAGAACCGAGGTGATAAAACTCCTCGACGCAGGTATCATCTTCCCTATTTCTGATAGTCAATGGGTGAGTCCGGTCCAATATGTGCCTAAGAAAGGAGGCACGACGGTAGTGAAAAATGATAAAGGGGAACTAATCCCTACTAGAGCTGTCACGGGTTGGCGTATGTGTATTGATTATAGGAAGTTGAATGACGCCACCCGGAAAGATCATTTTCCATTACCGTTTATTGATCAAATGTTAGAAAGGATAGCCGGGCATGAATATTTTTGTACTTTAGATGGGCTATCCGGTTATATGCAAATTCCAGTGGACCCTCTCGATCAAGAGAAAACCACGTTTACTTGTCCATACGGGACATTTGTATATAGGCGGATGCCTTTTGGATTGTGTAATGCCCCGGCTACCTTTCAAAGATGCATGCTAGCCATTTTTGCTGATATGATTGAGGATTTTATGGAAGTCTTTATGGATGATTTTTCTGTTGTTGGTCATACATTTGAGTCATGTTTGGGGAATTTGGACCGGGTGCTTCAAAGATGTGAAGACACCAATTTGGCACTTAGTTGGGAGAAGTGTCAATTCATGGTCCGGGATTGCATTGTCTTAGGGCATAAGGTGTCGGGAAAGGGAATCGAGGTCGACCCGGCCAAGATTGAGGTGATTGAGAAACTGCCTCCCCCAAGTTCGGTTAAGTTAGTTAGGAGTTTCTTAGGACATGCGGGCTTTTATAGGCGTTTTGTGAAAAAAATTTCTAAGATTGCTAAGCCGTTGACTGAGTTACTCTTAAAGGATGCCCCATTTAATTTCAATGATGAATGTATGTATGCTTTTAATTTGCTTAAACGGAAATTGATTGAGGCACCGGTTATGGTGAGTCCGAATTGGGAAATCCCTTTTGAACTTATGTGCGATGCAAGTGACAATGCTGTTGGGGCATGTTTAGGTCAGAGGGTGAACAAAATTTTTCACCCAATTTATTATGCTAGTAAGACATTAAACGGTGCTCAAATGAATTATACTGTGACTGAGAAAGAATTACTAGCTGTTGTGTTCGCTTTTGATAAGTTCAGGTCTTACTTGGTCTTATCAAAAGTCATTGTGTATACTGACCATGCTGCTCTTAAGTATTTGTTGGCTAAACAGGATGCAAAGCCCAGATTGATTCGATGGATTCTACTCCTCCAGGAGTTTGATGTGGAGATTAAGGATAAAAAGGGAGTAGAGAACATAGTGGTCGACCATTTGTCAAGACTACCAAGTGAAGGATCCGTATCCTCTCCGGAAGCGAACATTCGTGACACATTCCCCGATGAACAGCTGTGTGGGGTAACTTCTATACCATGGTTTGTGGACATCGCAAACTTCAAAGTCGGTAACATTCTCCCACCTAACCTTTCACATGCACAGAGGCGTAAATTCTTTTATGATGCTAAGGATTATTTTTGGGATGACCCTTATCTTTTTAGATTATGTGCTAATAGTGTGATTAGGCGATGTGTTGCTTATGAGGAGGTTCCCTCCATTATTGAAATGTGTCATGATAGAGAAGCGGGTGGCCATTTTGGACCCGATAGAACTGTAGGAAAAATCTTATCTAGTGGGTTTTATTGGCCAACCATGAAACAGGATGTCATTAGTTATATTCGGGCCTGTGATGCGTGTCAAAGGACGGGAAATATCTCCCAAAAGAATGAAATGCTCCAACAGGGTATCTTGGTGTGTGAACTTTTTGATGTTTGGGGCATAGATTTCATGGGACCCTTCCCAATATCTCACAACAACCAATACATTCTTGTGGCGGTTGAGTATGTGTCTAAATGGGTAGAGGCTGTCGCTTTACCTACCAACGATGCAAGGGTAGTTGTCAGGTTTCTAAAGAAAAACATTCTTACTAGGTTCGGAACCCCAAGAGCTATCATCAATGACGGGGGTTCCCATTTTTGTAATAGGCAATTTGACAATCTTTTGCACAAATATGGGGTTAAGCATAAGGTAGCGACTCCTTACCATCCTCAGACGAGTGGGCAAGTTGAGGTTTCGAATAGGGAACTAAAACCCATCTTAGAAAAAATGGTAAGTGCATCTAGGAAAGACTGGAGTTTAAGGTTAGACGATGCATTATGGGCATATAGGACTGCTTTTAAGACACCTATAGGGATGTCCCCTTACCGTTTGGTCTTCGGTAAATCCTGTCATCTACCTGTAGAACTAGAGCACAAGGCATATTGGGCTTTAAAATTTCTTAACTTTGATATGCAAGCTGCAGGTGAGCTTCAATTAAGGCAACTCATGGAGCTAGATGAGCTTCGGTTGAGCTCGTATGAGAATGCCAGGACTTACAAGGAGAGGACCAAGAAATGGCATGACCAGCATGTAATAAAGAAAGGTTTCAACCAAGGAGAGTTGGTGCTCTTGTATAACTCCCGGTTGAAACTCTTTCCGGGCAAACTGTGAAGTCGATGGACAGGACCGTTTACCGTGCATAAGGTTTACCCTTCCGGGATGGTGGAAATTGAAACCCCGGAGGGAATTCAACAAGTAAACGGGCACCAGTTGAAGCCCTACGTTAGCGGAGGAATAAAGGAGGAGAAGCAAGTCTTGCTCCTTCGTGATTTGTAATGCTAAATCGCGGACGTAGGAGTCGAGCTATTCCGACTATAAACATAGCATTGAGGTACGTATACCTCCCGTGTACATTAGTTTTCACATTAATATGTTTTTGTGTGTTCTTGTGTGCAGGATTAGGTACTTAAGCAAGTTAATCGAAAATCGTAATCAAAATGTGGGAAAAAAAGCAATAGTTGGCAGAATTCAGGGTGGCACGCTGTGTCACTAAGCAGCAAGCCGTGCCAAGGTGAAGTTGGGTGTAGCACGAGGCGTACCAAAGTGGCACGAAATCGTGCCAGGCTGCTATTCCGGATGAAATTTGTGCATAAGTAAACAGCACGCCGTGCCAAGTTCAGCACACCGTGCCAAGGTAATGGTTTGCAGGGCGGCACGGCGTGTCATTTCAGCATGCCCGCGTGCCGTCGTTCTGTTCCTCAAGAGGTTTATGCATAGGTAAACAGCACGCCGTGCCAATCACAGGTCTGAAGGGCGGCACGACGTGCCAATATGGCACGCCAACGTGCCGTCCCTCTGTTCCAAAAGTGAGTTGTGAGAAAAAGGAGCAGAACGCCGTGTCAAAGATTCAGCACGCCGTGCCACATATTCAAATTTCAAGGCAGCACGCCGTGCCAAGACAGCACGCCGGCGTGCCATCACTCTATTGCCAGGTACGTGTTCTTGACCAGCTCAGCATGCCGTGCTGAGTGTTTGGCACGGCGTGCCGAGTGTTTAAATTTTGAATTCCAAGGGTTATTCCACCACCTATTTAATGCCCTTTCCACCTTCCCCCCTTCTCATAACCGACTTTTTCCTTCTTCTTCTCCTTCCTCTCTCTCACTTTCTCTCACCCTCTCACTTTCTCTCTCCCCTTTTCACTCTCTCTCTCTAGAATCCATTCTCTCCTTCTCCTTCCCTATTCTTCTTCTTCTTCCTTCCTTTCTCTCCTTCTCCCTATCCCTTCTTACTCTCCTTTTCTTTTTCTTCTTCTTCTCCATCTCATCCCTTTTCCTCCATTATTTTGCCCTAGGGTTTTATTTTGCTTCAATTTCATTGAACCAGGTATGAATTCTTGCTTTATTCTCTCTTTTGTTTATTATTATTATGATTGTTGTTCTTTTCCTCATTTTGGTTTTGATGGATTGACTGCTTAATAGGGTTTTATTTTACTTTCTTTTTCTTTTTTTTGTGGTTTGTATCTTTGACATTAGATGTTCTTTGGCTTTGTGTTCTTGTGTTTTTGATTTTTGTTTTATTTTTATGGTTATGCAATTGTAGGATGAAGAAGAAAACCGTCGCCGATCGGAGACACGGTTCGTCTCGCCGGCCCATGGAACCGTCACCGGAGCCGGTGCCACGTGACGAAATGCCCACCGAGCAATTGATGGCCCCGCTGACAAATCTCTTAAGGAAATACAAATGTCATTTTCCTTTACTTTCGGACGATGAAGGTAAGAAGTACAAAACTTTATTTCCTTTAGAGAGCACTCCATTTCGCACTTTTGATTGGCAATTTCTCTTTGTACAAGATAGGTCGGAGGGAGTGAAAGCTAAGTTGACTAGTCTAGGGTGGTACGAATTTGTGAAATCTAATCCTCCAGTCTTTAGGGAGTTAAACCTAGAATTTTACTCCACCTTGAGTTTTAAAACCAACCCGAATACGGGCCTTAGAAGCATGACCTTCCGCCTCTTTGGCACTGAGCGGACTTTGGATATTGATGGCCTTCGGGCTTGCATAGGGATTGACGGGAATGGTTATAAATGGCCCGAAAATTTGGATGCCAAGAAATTTTGGCGCTTGATTGGGCAAGGGGTATACCAACCCCAGTTTGCCAAAACCTCCCAAATCCAAGACCCTGTTTTGCAATTAGTTCATAAATTTGTATGCTTTAAATTTCGGGAAAGACTGAGAGCAACCGGGTTAATGCATTTGAACTGTTGATCCTGTGGCATGTGCATAGTGAAATTAAGGTGCATTTGGGCTTCTTTGTCATGGGAGCTTTATACAATCACCACAACCGAGCTAAGTCCGAACTAGGGTTAGGACATATTGTGACTTGTATTGCATGTTTTTTTCATAGTAATACTTGTTATAGGAACCTCGAGAGCATTCTTCCCAAGAAGCTTTCGAAGGGAATCTTATCTTGTTCCCATGTTGGGGCAGCTGCAGGTCCTTCAAGTGCAGGAGGTTCAAGTCGGGGAAAGGCCCCTATGGAAGTAGACGAGGAGGAAGAGAGTGAGGAAGTTGAGGACAGCGAGGAGGATACGGAGAATGTATCGGTGGGGGTAGATTTTATGGGCCGGATTGAAGGACGGTTGGATGGCATAATTGAGCAATTGGAAGGCTTAACCGTCCATCAGGTTCTGCTTGAGCAACGGCTGAACGCGCGCCTTGATCGGCAAGCAGCTCAGCTCGCCAACGTCGAGGCGTTCGCCTCCCGCTTCCGTGCCGCCCAAGGGTGGCCGTACCCGCCGCCACCACCACCAGCTCCCGATACGTGAGGTAACCCTTTTCTTTTCCCATTTAGTTTGCTTCTTCTTCCATTACACTTTTGGAAGTAAGTGCAATCTAAGTGTGGGGTGGGTAAAAGGACTTCTCCCTTTCTTTTTCTTCTTATATTGCATTTTTTTTATTTATTGTTTGTTTTGCATGTTTGTTGGCATTTGTTGGTGTTTGTAGGTGTTTTTGCATGATTGGATGTTTTGCGTTGGTTTTTGGTTAGATTTAGGCTTTACTTTTCAATACATGTGAAGTTGGTTTTGGTTGTTTTGGTTTGTTAGTATTTTTAGGTTGCTTATGTATCAATTGCCGTTTGAATAACATTGCTTAATCCACCCTCGAACCTAAGTCTCTGTGCTTGGATTGATAGCAATTGGCTAGGGATATTAGGAGTTGTTTGCAAGTCATTAGCTTGTTTGTGCGTGGTTTGTGATTCTTGATGGTAACCATTGGTTAGATTTGTCATTTAGGTTGCATTAGGGAATTAGTCCTCTACCCCTACTTGCATGATTGAGCTAGGATTACGCCTTGGAACATTGGTTGAGTCACACGACCTAGCATACAAACCCTAATACACTTGTGTGAATTTGAGCCTTTAGAACCATTTCACATCGGTTCTATTTCTTTGTGAGGGTAAAAACAATCGTGGCATACTAGATCGTAGAACCCGGTGTTGTTTTGCACTTGGCATCGAGAGCTTAATATGTGGAGACCCTTAGGATTAACCCCTTGACTTAAATAACCCTAACCCTAACTACTAATTCATCCCTTAGATCACCCATAGCCACTAAATTAACCTTTTTGACTTAAAAAACCTTCACCAAGCCAACTCTATAATCCTAACTTTTTACCATTTCACTTTGATTTTCCTTTCTCACCCTCCTCTCCTAAATCAAGTAATTGGCTAAGTTGTTCATTTATTTTGGGGTCAATCACCATTTGCATTTCAACTTTTTCATATCTAGTCCTATGGAAAAATTGTGTTTAAAAAAAAAATAATAATAATAATAAAAAATAAAAAAAAAAACAAAGCAAAAAAAAAAAAAAATCCAAATAGAGTCAATGTGTTTGTTCGGTTTCTTTTTGTAAAACTCGGAGTTTGTAAACGCCTGTCTTGGTTTTCCGGTTTGCATCTTTAAGCCGGTATTTGTGTTCCATGTCTTGTAATTTTTCATTGGTTGAATAAAGGATTAGGGCGATCATCTAATTGCCTTGACCCATGTCTTGTAATTTTTGTTTTCGTTTTCTCATTAAGTTGTGTTTCGGCCATTGGGTGTGGATAAGGCCTTCTTTTTGTCAAGTTAATTTCAAAAAAAAAAAAAAAAGCAAAGCAAACACTCTTAGGACTAGTTCTGAGTTGAAAGTTGCATGACCCGTCTTTAGTACTTAGTCAATTTGTATATTTTACTTAATTCGTAGGAGTTGTACACCTAAAATTCCCCTTATCAAACCTACCCTAAGCCGTAACATTACAAGCCCCAGGTTCTCTGATTTTGCTCCTTGACCAATGACTTCACCAGGATTGCCATTAGTTCGCTATGTGATGTGTGCCATTGTTTGTTTTTTGTGTGCTCATCCGCCTTGCCTTGAACTTGAGCGTTGGAGTGACATCTTGTGAGGTGCTTTGTGGTCGTATAAACTCTGTTTGTTCCTCGCCCTTTGACTAGCTAAATTGTGTTGGGTTTGGGTATTGAGTGGTTTTGAACCTGGTGCACCTAATGTCATTTTGAAGGTGATGCTTTACTTTCTTGAGTTTATGAATCTCGTACGGTTAAACCCTTAGTTGGATTTGCAAGTGAAAGCGAGCAAGTTTACTCCTTTGTCTTTAGTTGATTTGCTTGAGGACAAGCAAGACTTTAAGTGTGGGGTGGTTGATAAGGTCGGTTTTTGACCTTATCTTTTAGGCAATTTCGTGGTTTGAACGGCAATTTTTAGAGTCTTCTGTGTGAATGTTTGTGTGGTTTTTGAATATTTTGTATTTTTATGTTTTGGATAGATTTTTATAACTTTTAGTATTTTTCGTGTTTTCTAGGGTTGTTTTTGTAATTTTTGTTAATTTGTTGTTTTTATGGTCCGTGGCGTTGGTGCCGTTATGTTTCTTTGTGCTTGTTTTGGACAGGTATTATGACCCGGACCGGAAGTTGGAGCATCGGCGGCGAGGAAGAGTTCGAAGTGCTGAAAATCAGGGTGGCACGGCGTGCCACAATTAGGGCACGGCGTGCCAACCCGGCGTGCCAACCCGGCGTGCCTAGAAGAGTAGTCCAGTGGAGTGGCATGAAAACGTGCCACTCAGTTCAACGCGGCGTGCCAACCCTAAAATTTGCACGGCACGGCGTGCCACCACCAGCAGCACGGCGTGCCGCCTTCAGTTCTGCACAGCACGGCGCGCCAACTCCACCAGCACGGCGTGCAGAGCCCCGAAACCTGCTGTTGCCCTACTTTCATCTCTTCTTTTTCCTGGTTTTAACCTAGCCGTATAAATAGGTTATTTTCTATGTTTGAAAGGATCTTTTTCTAGTCTTTTTGAGTGAGAGCAGAAACTTGTAGTGAGGTTTTGAGCTTGAACTATTTGCTTTCTTTGAGTTTGAACCATCGATTGGTTGTAGTTTTACATAGAATCTTCCCCTTTTGCGACGTTCCTAGTTCCGGCTTGAGTTCGTCTATAGAGGTACACCCCAAGCATCTTCACACCGTCGGAATCAGGTTAATCGGGCCAAAAGGGCATAAGTTTTTCTTCTTCTCTTTTGTAATTTGATTAAGTTAGTTTTGATTCCGCAAATCGATTATGTTTGGTTGTAAACACTGAATTCATTCATCTTTCTTAATTAATACAATTGTTGCAAGTTAATTTCAATTTTTATTCCTTTTCTTTATGTAATTTCTTTAATGAATGTCTAGTCTCATAAGATCTTAATTTATTAAAGTTCATATTTGTGGCATTACCTAGATTGACACCTAGGAAACCATTAGTATTGACGACACTGTGGAACTTACATGCCCCTATTTTCTGAGCTTTAGAATTAGACCGCCTCTAAACAAGGGAAACCGGCTAAGGACCTAAAAGATCTAGATACGCTAGGTTGTATTATCGAAAGAGCAAAATTAAGGGTTAATTGTTGAGTTAAATTCATCTTTTGTAATTAATTGATAAAGCCATCCCCATTAGCATTCATAGGTCGGTAAACCGCCAATTGATAACACAAAACTCAAGTGCAAAGTAAGCTGGAATAGATCAACTAGGAGTAGGATAGTTTAGTTGTTAACATAATCAACCCAAACTACGTTCCGCCTAGGACACGCAAGGAACCCGAGTAGTTTAGTGTTTGCAGAATATTCTTTTCTCTGTGGGATCGATACCTGGACCAACCAGAATTATTACTTGTCAACGATCAGTACACTGCCTTAGTTGTGCGTTTCTAGGTTTAGTTTTACTACTACTCCTAGGACCCATCACCATGCCAATGATATCGGTGTCTTGCAAGAGGCATGGCGATGTCACCCTCTTTAATAATAAGGATATTCCTTGATTCTGATTAGACTGAAATATAACTGGGTTCTAGCAAACCATTATAGCAACCCAAATAAGATGAAAACATCAATCCATTAGAGAGATAAACCTTGTAGTAAACTTATACATCTTATGCCAATGATATCGGTGTCCTACAAGAGGCATGGCGATGTCACCCTCTTTAACAACAAGGACATTCCTTGATTCTAAGTAGACTAAAAAACATAAGCAACTAATTACCTAGTAATTACCTTACTTGGATATGGCCAAGCTCTTCTCAATCTCACTCATCAAGTGGCCGGTGATATATACTCTCAATTAAGAGAGAGGCCAGTCTCGTCATATCACTCACATCCCTAGAATGATCACTAGCTTACGTAAGGACACCCATACTTGGCACCCTGTTAAAGGCCCGTTAAGTATACATCAAAGTATTTGAGTTAGCACCTAGGTTTGTAGCGATATCAGGTTGTAGGATCCAATATAAGTACTACGAGAGACCATTTATGACATAGGAACCATGTAGTGTTCTTATAGCGGATCGATCCAGTACCATGTAACCTAACATGTACCCATGTTCTTGATTGACCTTCCATGTCCAATGGTCGATAAGACACCACCATACAATCAAGACACATGCTAGTCTTTGGTTAAAAGCATTTCCATTACTTTAACAAACTAGGGATAGCTTTATAACTAGTGTTCATTCCCTACTCATGGCCTTACTGCTGGAGAACGTTACTGACATACATAAGTAAAACAATAGTTAATGGATTTTTTTTATTTATTAAATTGCACAAGAAATATACTATACAAGATTATGCCGTTTATTATAACAAATCATCCGGTTACATAATACAAGGACTTAAGCATACACTAACAATTCAAACATTTAAGAAAAGATAAACATTAAAGAACAATTCTCACAATTTTATTATTGAATCAAACTTTGACATGGCTTTAACAAAAACAAAGAAATAAATTGAGAAAACTTAAGATACCTTGAACTAATGAGTGACCCTCTTATTTATAGGAAAAGAGAAGGGTAAGAAAGGAAAGAAATTGGAAAACATCTTCCCTTAAAATAAAATCATATTGATTACAAGAATTTCATCTAAAACAATAGACAAATAGATAAAGTTTCTTCTCTCAATTACAGGTTGACTAAATCACTAATATAATTCTATTTTATGCTTCGAGCATTCCCACCCCTTAATGAAGAAATGCATTTTGAATGCAGTTTGTTCAGCCATTCCAAAATCAGCTCCAATTAATCTCTAGTTTCCTTGATTTTAGCTCAGTCTTCATCAAGTCCTTGGGTATTCACCTAAAAGATAATTATAAGATTGCTACCTCAAAATTAAGTATAAAAACCAATTAAAAGTGACAAAGATAATGTTAAAAATAATTAAAGATTATGGTTCTATCAAATTTCCACAAAAGAGATGGGTAAGAAAGGGAAGAAATTAGGAAACACATCCCATAAAATAAAATTAATTTGATTACAAGAATTTTGTCGAAAACACTAGAAAAATTGATTTAGGAAATAACTCTCTTATCCTAATTGTTGGTTGACCAAATCACTAAAATAATTCTGTTTTATGCTTCGAGCATGCCCATACCTTAGTGAAGAAATGCATTTTACATGAATTCTATTTGGCCATTCGGAAATTAGCCCCTATTAATTTTCAATTTCCTTGATTTTAGCTCAATCTTCATCAAGTCATTGGTTATTTACCTAACAGATAATTATAAAAGTACTACCTTAAAATTAAGTATAAGACAAATAAAAAATGACAAAGATAATGTTAAAAATAATTGAAGATTAAGGTTTTATCAAATTTCCCACACTAAACCTTTGTTTGTCCTCAAACAATTTAATTATCATATTTTGAAGCTATCTAATCATCTTTTTCAAATCTTTGAAATTCTCCAAGCACTCTTAGCCAAATTCACAATCAAACAAAGAAAACTTTTCATAGCATAGGAAATTTTAGGCAACTTAATTGTCTCATGAACCTAAACAATTATAAAAAAAAAATTCAAAACAAAATGCAAGCTTTCATCACCCTCACAATGGTTCACTCAATCCACTTAAGTGTTTAGGAATAAATATATTATTTAAAGCACTTAAGTCACAAAATAGAAAAGAAAATACCATGGTTTGAAAAAATATCGAATCTCCATCACTAATGATGTATCCAAAACAAATATCAAAGGGTCTTTGAAAGGGTTGAAATGGGCTAAGGTTATGGCATGGAAAAAGGGGAAATTTAGACTAAAAGGATCAAAGAATATAGCAAGTCCAAATAATGAACAAACAAATACAGTCCTTTTCTTCCTTTTATTTATTTTTTCTGTACTTTTTTTTCATAAGTTTTTGTCATTTAACAGCAAAAAGCACTTTCAAACTTTAAAGATCTTCAATTAAACTACAAACTTGTAAAAGTTTTCTAAGCTCACAAGCATAAGAGTACAATGATTGAAAAACTTGAGACCTTTTCCTTTTTGAATGAACAAAAACAACACAAGCATTGGACAATAAAAGAACTAAGTGAGCGGACGTTCCTCAAGATGGGCTAGATGATTTTCTTATTGATAGGTTTAAAATGAAAACTGATTTTAAGGGTTTGGAGAAAAGGCGAAACAAAAAGGAACGTACTAAACTAATTCCTAGCGCCTTAAAGGTTTATACGAGTTGCCACTCTGCTCAACACTCATTGGGAAATTGTGGTATAGCCGAGCCCAATAGGGATTCCTATACCTTTAAGACAAAGATTCTGGTTTTGACAAATCACTTTTTTTTGCTTTATTTTGAAATAACATTTAACTACACCAAATATGCGCTATTTGTTATTCAAGTCCTTATTTAGTATTCAACCCTAGTTATATACTATATGCTGATATAGAAAGTAGTAAATAATATCAAAAAGTAAAATTATTACAACCAAATCAAATAGGCTATCTTAGGGGGATCATTTAATAAAAAGGATTAAAGGTACAAACGTTTAGTTTACATGATATATCTAAAAATAGAAAGCTAGCATATATCTAACTTAACATACATCTACCTGCAAAACAAAGGTTAGTGATACAAATAAATACATGCACTTTGGACTCAAATAGGAAAGAATGGGAGATACAGATAGCTCGGGGTCAAACACTTAGGGGATAGTCGGGAAAACCTGACAGGTTTACCCGATTAGACCTGGAAAATGATTTTTGAAACACCATGTATTTTGGATATGGGGAAACAGTTTTGCCAACTTCATTTTTATTAAACATACCACAACAGGTCGGATATCCAAGGATTTATCGGAAATCCCTTTCGTATGGGTTCTAAACAATGTTTCAAAAACTGAATTAGGTCGAAAGGCATATAAAATCCAAAAACAATTTTCTAATGAAGAATGAATGCATAAAGAAATAAATGAAACTCTAAAATGATGCTAGGGATGAATGAGATGAGCCATGCGGCTTAAGGGATCGGCCATAAGGCTCAAAAGGGTAAAAAAAGGGCCGTGTTGCCTAAAATGAGGAGAAATAGTGCCTTCACTAATCCTGGGTAACATTAGATCGTACGGCCCAAATACATATGAACAAGGCTGTGCGGCTCTACTTTTATAGAAAATAAGGCCATGTGGCCTATGTTTGACGAGAAAACAGATTTTTGATTTGTGATCTTAACACGTGAAAATTCCTTTTAGTGCTTTCTTCTTGTGGGTTTTGAGATCCCTTGGGGGTCTATTAATAGATTAAAACCAAAAATCAAAGATTTTTACCCTGATTCCACAAAACCAAAGATCCTGGAAAATAGAGGAATTTTAGTAGTAAGACACACAAGCCATAGATGAGCTATCGGCTCAAAATCCCCTTTAGATGGGTCGTGTAGCCTAAGTTTAAAACTTACAAAAATGATTTTTTGATTTTCTGATAAATAAACACAACATAAATAAATCAACTCATACAAGAATGAAAAGAATGATTTTTATAGCCTATCAGAAGTTATCTTTTATGTGTTTATCTAGGTTTTGATGGAGATATCTAATTCCGATCCTTAGAGCTTTGAAACCTTCAAAGGATTAATGTTAGCTTGAGTTTAAGGTCTGGTGTAAGCACCGGAATTTTTCCGCTCTAAAAAAAAGCGTAGGTGTCACACGACTATAAGATCGGAGCATGTGTAGGACACCATGCCCATGACATAAGAAAGAAGAGGGAAGAGATTGGGTATTAATTGCCCTGGATTTTGTTGAAGAAAAATCAGAAAATCGGACATAAAAGGGAAGGAAAAAGATAGAAGAAGGGATTGGCTTTTGATCTCAAAAATCTAGAGAGAGAAAAGGGAGAAAGAGACAAGGAAAAGGAAAAGGAGAAAACCAACTCAAAAATTTCTTTTCCTCTTCTATTTCTCTTAATTATCAAAGATAGGATTAAAACTTGTTAGAAGTAAGTTAACAATCTGACACTTAAAACAAACTAAATTTCGGACTAGAACCCTAGGATTCCTAAGCATTTGGAGATTTTTGGACCCAAAGTTCCCAACCTCAACTCAAGGAGAAAAGTGCAAATTTGTATGGATTGGAGCGACGCTAGGGGTCAATCCTATGGTGGATAAGCACCTAAGAGGTAAACACTCCTTATTCCCTCTATTTTCCATGCTTTTTGGGTGATTGGTGTGCTTTTTATGCATTTTTGTTCAGCTTTTTTGTGTTTCTGTTTCTGGAAATCAAGAATAGTCGTGCGACTATTCTTGAGTTTGATGAATAGCCGTACGACTGTATTTAAAGTCGTACGAGTGTTCTTGGTTTCTAGAGGGTTTTCTTTCAGTTTTATTTCAAATAATTTTGGCAAAATGCTGAGTTTGAATGTTTACAGTCGTACGACTGTAATTATAGTCGTATGACCATAGTTACAGTCGTACGACTGTAATACCCGTTTAGAATCAGAATTTCCATTTTAATCCATAAAAATTTCTAAAAATCCATAAAAATTCAGAAAATTAGAAAATCATCAAAAATGAATTTTGTTGTGTGCATTCACGACCCTAGATTCAATTTTCAGTAAAATTGCATTTAGAACAATACAATGACAGAGACCCGATTCTCTCGAAAATCGACCCACCTCACATGTAAAAAATGCATGTAAACCGGCAAAATTGTTTTCAAAATGATTTTCTCACAAACCAAAAAATACAGGGACGTTTCAAAATGTTTTCCAGGTCTAATCGAGCCGGCTAGCCGAGCCGACCCGGTTATCCCCTTAAATGCATGTCCCCGATCTCTAAATTCCCCATTCTGTCATGTTTCAGTCCTATTTGTGACGTGCCGTATATTGTGCTAACCCTTTGTTTTGCAGCTTTTTATTTTTATTTTTGATGTATTTAATAGATTAATACGTGTATCCTAGGCGATTGTAATTTTTAGACAAATCATGTATTTAGGCGGTTGTAAAAGTGAGGATGAGAGTTTTTATCTTTTATTCGATCGGGTTGTAATAATTTAATCATTTATTATTTTACTTTACCTGTATGCGCGCTGTACGTTTAATTTAATGCAATAAAATTGACTTTAGAGTTTGAAATACCGTCTATGAACATTGGCCAATATTTATTTTAATTAGACATGAAATAAGGGACTTGTCCGGACCTAGATCTCTGGATAGTGTAGTGGCCGTTCGTCCGGTTCAGCTACAATATAAATTTCCCGATTGAGCTGAGCCGGGTGGCGACTCTTACAATATTCATCGAGACTTAGGTCTCGGTTCTTTTAAAAATTAATTCCATGTTTTTTCAAATACAAATTTCCACTATAAAAAACCCCACGCGAGGGAGGGGTCTGCCCGAGATCGAGGCGCCCCTTCAGAAAGGGAGTCCGTGTTCCGTCGAAAACGTCGTCCTCTCACATTTGGTCTTTAGAAAATAATGAAGAAATTCAAAGATGAAAGTGAAGAAGGAGAGCTGAAGATTAGCCGTGGTTCTTGGATTGTAGAGAGAAGTTTTTTTTTTTTTTTTGCCTAAGTCTTGGTGTAATAACCTGCTGAGATCTATAATCATACATTTTCCTATTTTTGCTACTCAAGGAAATTCATTTTTTGTTTTGTTTCTCAAGTTGGGTAAGTTGCTTTGTAATTTATGACTTTAGGGATGGGCCGTACAGCCCTTCTACCCTCAAAATTAGGCCGTACGACCTTAATGTTGAGCCATATGGCTCTTCTTGAAATCTAACTGTATCCATTTTAAGCATCTCTCTTCCACAACTTAAGACATTTTATTGGGGCCGTGCCTCCTTTTGACTTAAGCTGTATGACCCATGCTTCAAAGTGAAAAATCTCTTTTTCAATTCTGGCAGTTTTCGATTCATTTTAGTACGAGTTAGAATCATTCTTTGCTTCTTGAGTCGGAATTTTAGACAACTCAAGATAAAGGATAACTAGAAAGCTTCATCATAGAGGTCGGACAAAAATCCATGCTCATAGGCTATCCCACATGTAGTTAAATTCAATGCTCACCAAGTCTTGCTAGATCTGTAGGATGAATTTAAGTACACTATAGAGAGCATGATGAACAAAGGATAGAGGACTGACCTTGGGTTTGTAGAGTTGGACTTTTGTTGATTTGGAGACTAAAAACATTTTGCTAAACGTCGTCATCTTCCTTGTTTGGGTTTGCTATGTTGAGTGATGATTCACTCGACTTTTGGTAGCCTTGATAGACCTGTAATTTCCTTGGGAGAGTAGGAGCGCTTTGTTGAATGTTGTTATCTCCTTAGGTTTGACTTTTGGCAGCCGTGATAGACCTTCTTTAGGAGATTAGGAGAGCTTCACTGAACCTTGTTATCTCTTTGGGTTTGAATTCACTACAATGAGTGATGACTGTTTGACTTTTGGCGTTTGTGATAGACTTATAATATCCTTAGGAGATTAGGAGTGCTTCGCTGAATGTTATTATCTCCTTAGGTTTGAATTCACTGCGTTAGGTGATGATTGTTTTACTTTTGGCGGCCATGATAAACCTATAATTTCCCTGGGAGAGTAGGAGCGCTTTGATGAACACCATTATCTCCTTGGGTTTAAATTTTCTGCGGTGAGCGATGACTGTTTGACTTTTGGTGACCTTGATAGACCTGTAATTTCCTTAAGAGAGTGTAAGCACTTTGCTGAATGTTGTTATCTCTTTAGGTTTGAATTTGCTGCACTGAGTGTTTGGCTTGTTGATGTTGTTCGTGTTGGCATCATTGTTCCTTGATCGATAATTTTATAACACAAATTTTGCCCCTTTGGTCAAGAATAAAGACATGTTTTGAAAGGCTTTGTTTCTATGGATGGATGCTTAATATGAATGCATGTTATGCATGCCAATGTATGTAGATGCATACAAATGCATGCGATGTATGCATGATATGCAAGTGTAAGCAGATGTGCTAAAATACATGCAGGTTTGCCATTCTAATTTGAGATTCTGCCCTGAGGCTAGCGGATAAAGCTCTTGGTAGTGATAACTTTTAGTCCTGATGTTGTGAATTTGGGCTCAAAGCTTATGGCTGTGATAGCTTCTAAGTCCAAATGCTAGTTCCTCTTTATTGTTAAGTGAATAGAGTATGCCACTTGTCTGCTGCTGGATGGTCATAAGATGCCCTTCATTGTTTATTGTTGGTGATGAAGAAGCACATAAGTTGCTTTAAGGAAAATGTGGCTTGGTCATGCCCCTAGAACTTGATATATTTTAACTTTGGGTTTAGGGCTTAGTGGGCTGCTTTCTCTCTCTTCTTCCTCTTTCTTTTTCTTCTCTCTTTCTTTTCTCTCCCTTTTCTTCTTCTTCTTCTTCTTCTTCTTCTTCTTCTTCTTCTTCTTCTTCTTCTTCTTCTTCTTCCTTTTTTTTCTTCTTCTTCTTCCTTTTTTTACCTACTGGGGATGAATAGCAACTTGGTTGGGGTTCTTGAGATCTCTTATTGATATCACTGGTTTCTCCCATATTCCAAGTTCTCTTCAATGTAACCTATTTTTATGCAATGTCCTACTGATAGATATTCATACGCAGTGACACAATATATGCAGGAAATGATGCACATATATATGTGAGACAGTGTGAATTCTAATGCATGATGAATATGCGTATGTATGGGATGTGTGGATCTATGAAATAATATGGATGCTAATACAGGATGAACGAGCATATGCAATATATGATGAGTTTCATTATGTTTATATATATGCAAATCAAACCTAAAGGTCCTAATTTTTTTAGTAGCAGGGTATGTCGTAGATTAAGGATAAATGTGAAATGATTGTTATTGCATTTGGTACACTTTAGTACAATGCAGTTTCATAATGAAATGTCTTTACGTCTCAAGGAGATGCGTTCTAAAAAATGCTTAATGTGAAACGACCATCATTGCATTTAGCACGCTTTAGTATGATACCAATTCATGACAAAAAGTTATTACGTCTCAAGGAGATGCGTTTTAGAACAGGTTTAATGTGTAACGATCATCATTACATTTAGTACGCTTTAGCACGATGCAATTTCATGACAAAATGTTATTATGTCTCAAGGAGATGCATTTTAGAACTGGCTTAATGTGAAACGATCATTATTGCATTTAGTACGCTTTAGTACGATGTAATTTCACGACAAAATGTCATTACGTCTCAAGGAGATGTGCCTTAGAACAAGATAAATGTGAACTGATCGTCCTTGTGTTTATGTACGCTTTAGCACTATGCAATTTCATGACTAAATGTCATTACGTCTCAAGGAGATGTGTTTTAGAATAGGATAAATATGAAATGATCATCTTTGCATTTATGTACGCTTTAGCACAATGCAATTTCATGAACAATGATAACTGTGAAATGATCATCTGTACATTTAGAGACACTTAGGTAAGATATAATTTCATGAACAATGATAAATGTGAACTAATCATCCATATGTTTAGAATGCTTAGGTACAATACAATTTCATGAACAATGATAATTATGAAATGATTCTCCGTACATTTTGACACACTTAGGTATGATACAATTTCACGAACAATGGTAATTGCAAAATGATCATTCGTATGTTTAGACATGCTCAGGTATGATACAATTTCATGAACAGTGATAAATGCTACCTTCAAATGAGAGAGATAATGCATAAATATACACAAGGGAAATAGGACAAAGAGTACCCTTAAGCCAAAAGCATGATGCTGCATTCGAATAAGGGATACTGGCGTATTTGGTAAATTTGAAGGGTGTTACTGGGCACAAATTGGAAGGTTTTGACCCGTACACAAGTGTGGATGAATGATATTTCATCGTATTTGTATGCCTAGGGGAGAAATACAAGACACCACTTGTAAAGGTTTGGACCTGTACACTAGTGTGTATGGATGATATTTCGGTGCATTCATTCGCCTAAGTGAGAGGATACAAGACACTGCTTGTAAGGATTGGACATGTATATGAATGTTCACAAATAAAGGTTTGGCATGTTTGAATGCCTAGGGTTGGGAGCTAGACGTGGCTTACGATGGTGGACTCTAAAAGAGTGCATATGGACAAAGGTTTGACATGTTTGAACGCCTAAGGTTGGAAGCAAGACATAACTTGTGACAGTGGACTAGCACACGAGTGTGTACGGACAGAGGTTTGGCATGTTAGAATGCCTAAGGTTGGAAGCAAGACATGGCTTGTGATGGTGGACTCAAACATGAGTGTGTATGGATGGAGGTTCGACATCTTTGAAGGCCTAAGGTTAGAAGCAGGATATGGCTTCCGATGATGGGCTCACACACGAGTGTGTATGGACAGAGGTTTGACATGTTTGAATGCATAAGGTTGGAAGTAAGACGTGGCTTATGATAGTGGACTCATCACGAGTGTGCACAGATGCAGGTTTTGCGTGTATAAATGCCTAAGGTTGGAAGCATGTAGAATGATGCATGGTCAAAGGACAATACACGTATAACCATGGATAGATGTAAGATGAATGCAGCTATGGCATTATAAGGATGATAGATAAACATATGTGAATGACACATGGACTGGAAACTAGTATAACATCATGCGAATGTCACATGATGCGTATGGGTACACAAAAATGGTTAGCATGAATGCATGTGGATGATCATCGCATGTATGTTATGGTAGAAAGCATGCATGTCACAGAATGAGCATGCTTGTGTAAAAAGGTTAGCGTGAATGTCATGTACGTGATTGATGAATGTATATTGATTGCAAAAATACATAGATGTCACGCAGGAGCATGACTGAATAAAAGAGGTTAGTGTGCACGTCACACAGATATTGGTTTGGATGTATGCTTGCCAGAAAATATATGCATGTCATGCAGGGGCATTGCTGCATAAAAGGTTAATGTGAATGCAAACAATGTACATGGCTACATAAAAGAATAAATGCAGATGTCACACAAATGATGGCTTGCATGGTATTGGGAAAGACATATGTGCTCCTATATAAGAAGAAAATGATGCAGACTTATACTCAATCATGTACGGACAATATTTTGGCATAATTGTACACCTAGGGAAGAATATAAGACACTACTTGTAAAGGTGGACTTGTCCATGAGTGTGTAAGGATGGCATTTTAGCGTATTTGTATGCCTAAGCTTGGATATAAGACACTGCTTGTGAAGGTGGACTAGTACACGAGTGTGTACGGACTATATTTCGATGTATTTGTATGCCTAGGGAAAAGATACAAGACACACCTTGTAAAGGTGGACTCGTACACGAATGTGTATGGATAGCATTTTGGTGTATTTGTACGCCTAGGTTGAGGATACAAAACACTGTTTGTAAAGGTTTAGACTCATACGCGAGTGTTTATAGATGATACTTCAGCGTATTTATACACCTAGGGGATGGATACAAGACACAGCTTGTAAAAGGTTGATTCTACACGAGTTACATATGAATGGTATTTCGGCATATTTGTACGCCTAGGTTGAGGATTCAAGACACTACTTGTTAAGGTTTAGATTCATACACTAGTGTGTACGAATAGTATTTCAGGGTATTCGTACACCTAGGTTAAGGATACAAGATACTGTTTGTAAAGGTTTAGACTCATACATGAGTGTGTACATATAGTATTTTGGTGTATTTGTATGCCTAGGGGAAGGATACAAGACATTGCTTGTAAAGGTGGTTTCGAACATTAGTGTGTATGGATAGTATTTTAGTGTATTTGTACACCTAGGTTGAGGACACAAGACACTGCCTGTAAAGGTTTGGACTTGTACATGAGTGTGTATGAACGGTACTATGGTGTATTTGAACACCTAAGGGAAGGATACAAGACATTACTTGCAAAGGTTTGAACTCACACACGAGTGTGTACAGACGGTATCTCGACGTATTTGTGTGCCTAAGGGAAGGATACCAGACACTGCTATAGGTTTGGACTCGTACACGAGTGTGTATGGATGTATTTTGGCATATTTGTACGCCTAAGGTTTTAGACTTGCACATAAGTGTGCACGGATGGTATTTTGGTGTATTTGTACACCTAAGGGTACGATTTGGTTAAGTAATGGCATGAATTGGTTATGAATGTTTAAATGCAAATTATTTCACATGAACACCAAGGATGGTTACGTGGATGAGGTTAATTATATATGCATAGCACACATGATGTTTTATGCATAAAAGAAAATAAATCTTGCACATTAAGCAAACAATTAGCACAAAGCATGCATAAAGATGCACATCCTTCCAACCTTATTTCTCCACGATTGGTTGATTCAAACTACCCTAGATGTTGGATCTCTTTGTCATCATCGGGGGACAACAAAGGCGTCTCTCGAAAATGAAATTTTTTACGTTTTGGATATCCCATGGGAAATTACTAAGGCTCTCTATATGAGTTCAGGTCACACCAAGGGTTAACATCAAGGCTCCTATAGTAAGATATACACTTTCCCCACTCAAGGGTCCTAACAAAGGGGTTCGTACTAGGCTACGAGTGATACACCATATCTATGTCCCAAAGAGCTTTCAGTTTTTCGGCTACACTTTAATAGTATATCAGGGTGAATAAAGGAATTTTGGGAATGTGTGTGCATAAGTACCCATGATATGATGCAAACAAAAGAGCGCAAGCTAGTAAGGTTAAGCTATTTCTTATAAAGCATTTTCAGTGTTTGTCTTTTGATTTTATAAAAATGATCCCTAGTGGAGTCGCCACTGTGAGC
Source organism: Euphorbia tirucalli (assembly GCA_039660915.1). Classification (NCBI taxonomy): domain Eukaryota; kingdom Viridiplantae; phylum Streptophyta; class Magnoliopsida; order Malpighiales; family Euphorbiaceae; genus Euphorbia; species Euphorbia tirucalli. The sequence goes on along the minus strand of CM077639.1, from coordinate 51,461,446 downwards.
GGGCGGTCCTCAAGACAGGCCGTGTAGCCGGGCCAAAGGGTTACTTATTGATAGGTTTAAAATGAAAACTAGTTTTAAGGGTTTGGAAAAAAGGTGAAACAAAAAGGAACATGGGAAACCAATTCCTCATGCCTTAAAGGTTGACAGGAGTCACCACCCGGCTCAGCTCTTACCAGGAAATTGTGGTATAGCCAAGGCTGACAAGGATTCCTATACCTTCAAGACAGAGATTCTAGTCCAGACAAATCACTTATTTTTGATTTATTTAAAAATAACATTTAATTATACCAAATAGATGCTATTTGTTATTTAATTCCCTATTCAGTATTCAACCCTAGCTATATGCTACATGCTCATACAGAAAGTAGTAAATAAATTTAGAAAGTAAAATTATTACAACCAAATCGAATAGTCTATCCTGGGATTGAGAGTACAAACGTCTAGTTTACACGATATAATCTAAAAGTAGAAAGCAAACATACATCTAACTTAACATACATCTACCTACAAAACAAAGGTTAGTGATACAAATAAATATATGCACTTTGGACTCAAATAGGATAGAATGGGAGATCCAGATAGCTTGGGGTCAAACACTAAGGGGATAATTAGGAAAACCCAACATGTTTACCTGATTAAACTTGGTAAACGATTTTAGAAATACCCCGTATTTTGGATCTGGGGAAAACAGTTTTGCCAATTTCATTTTTATTAAACATGCCATAACAGGTTGGATATCAAAGGATTCATCGGAAATCCCTTTTGTATGGGTTCTAAACAGTGTTTCAAAACTTGACCTAGGTCAAAAGGCACATAAACATCCAAAAACAATGTTCTAATGAAGAATGAATGCATAAAGGAATAAGTCAAACTCTAAAATGATGCTAGGGATGAATGAGATGAGCCGTTCGGCTTAAGGGATGGGCCATACTGCTTAAAAGGATCAAAGAAGGGTCGTACAGCCTAAATGAGGAGAAATGGTGCCTTCATTGATCCTGGGTGAAATTGGATCGTATGGCCCAAATCCATAGGAACAAGGTCGCGCGGCTCTACTTTTCTAGAAAATAAGGCTGTGGGGCCTATCTTTGATAGGAAAACAGATTTTTGACTTGTGATCTTAACACGTAGAAAATTCATTTTGGTGTTTTCTTCTTTTAGGTCTTGAGATCCTTTGGGGGTCTATCAATAGATTCAACTTGGAAATCAAAGATTTTTAACCCAAATTCCACAAAACCAAAGATCTTGGAAAACAGAGGAATTTTAGCAGCAAGTAATGGTGCAAAAAAAAAAAAAACCAAAAAACCATGAAATAAAACCAAAACCGGACTGGAAAAAATGGTTAACCGAAACCAATGGACTAGTGTACGGTTTTTGTTTTTAAAAATCAATGGTTTTGGTTTCCTTTTCGGTTTTTACACTGAAAGTCCATTTGGACTCAATTAACCAACTGTTGAAAAATATTTTTTTTTTAAATTATATAATTGCATATATAGCTTAAATGAATTGAAGGTGAAACATTTGGGTGTTTACTGTAATTTTACCTCCATAGTTTCCAATATTCACTGCTTTCCTCCTCTCTATCTATCTCGCTCGATCCCTGTCTCTTAACTCAATCCCTAATTCCACTTTCCACCGTCGTCTCTCCCAACCCAAATTGCTGAAATTCTTCTCAATCCTTACCTAATCCTTCTTCTTCTCTTGCAAATCTCAAGTTTATGGCCCTTACCCTTTCTATCTCAATCCCGAACACAACACAACTCAACACAGGACAAACCATCCATGACAAGGAGAGGAAAGGTACCAAGCACAGGCTGCCGGTCGATTAGAGACAGACCAGGGGAAATCTAGCTATCGCCACTGCCAACTGTAAGTATTGTCTATTTGCCTTGAGGGTTTGTCTTTTTTTACCATATGAATTCTATGATACAGTTTTGGATTTAGTTTATAGTTTTGCATCCGTGTCCTATATTTCTAGTATTATTACCCCAACTTTAGTCAAACTACTTAGTTATTTTATCATTAGAGTATCAAGTTTTTAGAGGGGTGTGATTAGTGAGATAATTTGGTGTGCTTTGGAGAAATTAATTTTGGTAGGGTGGAAAGTTAAATGAGGGAAATATTAGGAGGACCAAAAGGGATAAAGTTGCACTATAAATATAAGAATTTCTGGTGGAAATTTTGTAGAAATCACTTCTCATCTTCTTCTTCTTTTTCTTCTTCATTTTCTCTTCTTTCTTCTTTCACCTCTAAAAACTGACCAGTTTTGGTAATATACGATTTCCCGGAGTTTGAACCATCAGACTGCAACCAAATTTTAACTAGAACTTCTAGACTTATAGTTCTTCATTCTGAACGGTCGAGATTGGATTTGAAGGCTAGAAAATCATTTTGTATCTGGGTAGACTTAGGAAGATTTCTTGATCCTTGGTCGTTTCTTTTCATTTCCTTGTTCAAGTAAGTGATTATTAACTATCTTTGTGATTTTAAGTATGTTTATATAGTTATGTAAAGGTATTCATAGTTTTGAATTTTTCCAGATTTTATACTTATGGTTCTTGGGTAAGAAATTGTTAAATTTGGGGATTTTATGAATTAAGTTCTTAAATGATGAATTGACGTTATTTTTGAACTGATTAAGTTTATACATGTGTTTTCTCTATATTTGCAGAATTATTTCTTTGATATACATGTGTATATATATTTTTGGAAGATATGTTTTGCAAAGTGAAGAATTCAAAGTGTGTTTGATTATGTTGAAAAGGGGTTGTTGAGCCCGGAAATGTGATTTTGAGAAAGTTTGGTTTATATGAAGTGGTTTTGTATGAATTCTAATTTGATGTTGAAATTGAAATGTTTTGGTATCCATCTAGAGTGATTCGGATCGGTGGTTTTATTTGAAGACCATATCTAGTGAGAGATATGGCGTGTGTACACAGTTTAAAGACCTAATCGGGTATGACAAAGAAGTGTTGGATAAGACCATGTGGGATTAGGCAATGTAAGAGATATCTTGACTTTATTGTGATTTTTGATTATGATACAAATAGGGATGAACTCTAGATTGGATACAACTTGTTTTGGAATGAATGATTTGGAAATAAATATGTGTTTCTTATGATTTGGAAATTTTTATGAGATAATCTAATTTTATTCCTATTTATGTTGTAAGATGTTTTTGTAAGGATTTTGGTATTTTAATCATCGTTGATGGATAAAAACATTTATTTAAGCTTTTATTTAAAAATAGTTGATTTTGGTAAAAGTAAACATATATATATATATATATAGCTATTTTGAGTATGATTATTTTATGTAGTTGATAATGGCTTATTGAGATTTTTTGTCTCATTTTTCTTTAAATGTTTTTAATGTGTTTAGGCGAAGAGGAAGTAGGTACCGAGGAGGGTATACTACACTAGGGGAGGTTCGGAAGCGGCCACGATTATCAAGTCGTCACTAGGGTATAGCATTGCATAATGAGCATAAACTTGTTCTTTGTTTTGCATGAAGGTTATTTCCAAAAATGATATTTTGGATTGAAATGTGAAGCAAAGTATTTGTATATTTTTAATGTCAATATATCTTTGGTATAAATCTTGAACTTAAAATATTTATTTATTTGATTGAATCTTCCATCATTATCATTATTTTGTAAGACTCTAACTTGGCGTAGGCGCCTGCCAAAGTAGAGCCTCACCATCATGCCGCAGCCAGTTGGGGCTGGGTGTGACTATTTTGGTATCAGAGCTCAGTTGATCCATAGGAGTATATATTGTAAAAGGTCTAAGGACAACATTGTGAGATCTATTTATGGAATGAATGAATTGGTTAAATAAAGTGAAAAGTGTTACATACATGACATTCGTGCATATCACGTATTAAGATATTATTTTAATAGTGTGTTATCATATATATGCATTCAAGATGACCACATGGCTGACCACCTTTAAGTAGGGGTAGAGGTTGAGGAGAAGAATTTAAAGAGTTAGGTCGGGGTCCTGAAAGCACAGAGGATAGTGAAGCCTCTAATGCTAGAGTTCCACCTGTTGTCCATCCTTAAGGACAACCGCCACCCGAACATCATGTACCACCTGTGGCTCCACAAGCCGAAAGACCACCGGTTGCACCCATTTTGCAACTTCAAACCCAAACATTTGTTGAAGCTTTTGTAGCCATGATGGAAGCACAAGGGACACGTCGAAGACCAAGAGAATTAATAGAAGATGCCAAGAGTTGTGGGCATTTAACTTCAAGGGAACAATTGAGTCAAAAGAAGCTGATGATTGGTTAAAGGCTACTAAAAAGGCATTTAGTACCAGGAGGATAAGGTCAAGATGGTTAGTGGTTTATTGCATGGGTCAGCAGATTTATGGTTAACTAGAATTAGGGGATTGTATCCACAGGGTCTAAGCTAGGAAGTCTTCAAACGTGAGTTCAACAAAGAATATCTTACTGAATCATTCTAGAAAGCCAAGAGGAATGAGTTCTTTAATTATTTACACCGTTATACCAGTCAGTGGTTTCCTACTGAAGAGGTTAAATGTGAAAGGTTTAAAGATGGTTTGAATGTGTTTTACCAAAATGAGCTGAGCTTGTATGAAGGCACCCATTATCAAGGTTGGGTAGAGAAGGCCTTATAGAAAGAAAGATTAAAAAGTAAGTTAGAACCCGAGAGTAGCCAGAAGCAGTCAGGGGATGTTGGTAAAGGCAAGTTTGTGAAAGGGGGATCATCTTAATATACAAGAGGAGGTTCGATAAGTCATACTACTTCTTGAGCATCTAATACTACTAGCCCAGCTACACCTCATTCTTCTATGGCTAGCAGTGGTAGTGTTCCAAAATGCAATCAGTGTGGGAAGTTTCATTCAGGAGAATGTAGGAAACGATCCTTTGAATGTTTTAAATGTTGAGGAAGCAGACATATGAATAGAGATTGCACTTCGGGCAAGGTAGCTGAATCTAAAAAAATGGTCACTTGTTTTAAATGTGGCGAGGAAGGACATATATGCCCTAATTGTCCTAACCTGAACAAATCTGGGGGAGGCCGAGGATCACAAGTCACTAGAGGAGGTCAAGATAGTGGTCATGGAAGAGGAAATGGATGAGGAAAAAGCAATGCTTCACAGAGGATTGGGAATCAGGGCACTTAAATCAATAGAGCTTCAGCTCAACCACATATTTATGCCATGACTAAACAAGAGGCTGTTCCATCTAATGAAGTAATTACTGGTATGATTTCTTTATTTGGAAAAGATGCTTACGTGCTTATTGATCCTGGTGCTACACATTCCTTTGTGTCACCTTTGTTTATGTCTGAAATAACATGGGAGTTGAAGTTAATGCATGAATGTTTAACCGTTAGCATGCCTATAAGAGAGTCTTTAGTTGCACTCATGTATATCCTAGTTGTGAGTTGAAGTTAGAAGGGTCTATTATTCATGTTGATTTAGTACCATTGGAGATTCAAACATTCGATGTGATATTAGGCATGGATTTGATGTCCAAGTATGGGAAGGAAGTAAAGTTTGTATTACCTAGTGGGGAGGAATATATTTTCTATGGTGAAAGAGAAGTGCATAGGAATTTAATCTTCATTATAATAGCCACAAAAATGTTAAGGAAAGGGAGTGAAGCTTTCTTAGCATATGTGGTAGATAGGGAGAAAGAACCTACCAACATAGAAGATGTGCCAATTGTGAATGAATATCCAAATGTATTTCCTAAGGAATTACCAGGGTTACCACCAATAAGAGAAGTAGAGTTTGAATTTGACTTACAGCCTGGTACTGCTCCTATATTGCTAGTACCTCACAGAATGGCACCGGTAGCAATGAGAGAGTTGAAGCTGCAGTTGCAAGATTTGTTAGACAAGGGGTACATACGACCAAGCGTATCTCCTTGGGGAGCTCCAGTCTTGTTTGTAAAGAAGAAGGATGTATCATTGAGGTTGTGTATTGATTATCATCATTTGAATAAGCTTACTATCCGGAACAAGTACCCATTGCCAAGAATTGATGATTTGTTTGATCAATTGTAAGGGGAAACTATGTTTTCAAAGATTGATTTAAGAACAGGATATTACCAATTGGGAGTCAGAGAAGAAGATACATCGAAAACAGCTTTTAGAACTCGGAATGGGCATTATGAGTTTTTAGTTATGCCATTTGGGTTAACTAATGCACCTGTAGCATTTATGGACCTTATGAATCGAGTCTTTAAACCTTACTTAGATTCATTTGTGATCGTGTTTATCGATGATATCCTTGTGTATTTTAAGAGTAACGAGGAGCATAAAGAACCCTTGAGGATAGTTTTGCAGACTCTAAGGGAGAGACAACTATATGTTAAATTCAGTAAGTGTGAGTTCTGGCTTCATGAAATTAAGTTCTTAGGACATATAGTATCCGCTAAGGGAATTATGGTCGATCCTAAGAAGGTGGAAGCAATAACAAACTAGTAGGCACCAACAGCTGTACGTGAAGTACGTAGCTTTCCTGGATTAGTTGGATATTATCAGAAATTTGTAAGAGGATTCACTCATAGCTTCTCCATTGACACAATTGTTAAGGAAGGGTATTAAGTTCGAATGGACACCCGATTGTCAAGAAAGTTTTGATATTCTGAAATCAAGACTTGTTAGTGCTCCAATGTTGACACCACCTATGGTGGGCGAAGGACATACAATATATAGTGATGCATCAGGTCAAGGCCTTGGAATAGTGTTGATGCAAAATGACAAAGTAATCTCTTATGCCTCTCGACAATTGAGACCACATGAACAGAATTACCCAACGCATGATCTTGAATTGGTTGTTGTAATATTTGCCTTGAAAATATGGAGACGTTATTTGTATGGTGAAGTGTGTCATATATTCATCGATCACATGAGTTTGAAGTACATAATGACATAAAAGCAGATGAATTTGAGGCGGAGAAGATGGATAGAGTTGCTGAAGCACTATGATTTAACGATTGAATACCATCCTGGTAAAGCTAATGTTGTAGCTGATGCTTTAAGTCGCAAAAATGTTGGGAGCCTTAGCTTTATTCAAACAGTAAGAATGCCTTTGTTGCTTCAATTAAGAGCTTTGAATGCAAAATTGACATGTGAAAAAGAAGGGGTGTTGAATGCAATGCTAAAAGTGAGACTAATTTTCATAGATAGAATTTGAGAAGCTCAAAATCAAGATGAATTTTTGGAGCAAGTTAGAAAAGAAATTATAGATGGAAAGAAGACAGAGTTCAAATTAGCAGATGATTATATGGTTATGTTCAGAAATATAATGTGTATTCCAAATAATAATGACATTAAGGAAGAACTTTTAGAAGAGGCTCATGATTATTCTTACGCAATACACCTGGAAGTACTAAGATGTATAGAGATCTTCGTGAGCATTTGTGGTGGAATGGGATGAAAAGAGAAATAGTTGACTATGTGAGTAAATGTTTGAGTTGTCAACAAGTCAAGGCAGAACATCAAAGACCTACAGGTACATTACAGCTACTTGCTATTCTTGAATGGAAATGAGAACATATTACAATGGATTTCATCAGTGGGTTACCTCACACATGGCAAGGTTATGATGCTATATGGATAATTATGGATAGATTGACAAAATCAGCACATTTTCTTCCAGTGAAAGACACTTATTCCCTGGAAAAAAATTGGCATAGTTCTACATTAGAGAGATTATGGGGATTCATGGCGTTCCAATTACCATTGTTTCCAACAGAGATCCTAGGTTTACACCAAGATTTTTGGCCTAGTTTCCAGAATGCATTGGGAACCAAATTGAATTTTAGCATAGTTTTCCATCCACAAATAGATGGGCAGAGTGAACATACTATCCTAACTTTGGAAGATATGCTGAGAGCTTGTATTTTGAACTTTCAAGGTAGTTAGGATGAGAATTTACCTTTAATGGAGTTTGCTTATAATAATAGTTATCATTCAAGTATTGATATGGCACCATATGAGGCTTTGTATGGAAGAAGGTGTCGAACTCCGTTATATTGGACTGAAGTTGGTGAGAGACAGTTGCTCTGACCGAGATAGTCCAATTAACAGTGGAAAAAGTTCATATCATTCACCAAAAATTGAAGGCAGCTCAAGATAGACAAAAGAGTTACGCAGACTTGAAGCGTAGACCAATTGAATATGATGTGGGAGATAAAGTTTTTCTGAAAGTATCACCGTGGAAAGGTTTACTTCGTTTTGGCAAAAAGGGGAAATTGAGTCCAAGATTTATCGGGGCCGTATGAGATTATGGAGAGAATTGGACCGGTTGCATATCATTTGGATTTACCTGATAATCTTGCTAATATACAAAATATGTTCCATGTGTCAATGTTGAGGAGATATAGAAGTGATCCAAAGCATGTAATCCGAGAGCAACCAATTGAACTTTCTCAAGATGTGACATATAAGGAAAAACCAATAGCAATTTTGACGAGAGAGGAAAAAGTTCTAAGGAATAAGAGAGTACCATTAGTGAAGGTGATGTGGCATCGACACTAGCGAGAGGAAGCAACTTGGGAAAGAGAAAAGGATATGAGACAACAATATCGCACTTGTTTACTTCATCTGGTAAGTACAATTTTAAGGACGAAATTTTTTAAAGGTGGGGAGAAGTGTCGCATTCGTTTCCTATATTTCTAGTATTATTACCCCAAGTTTAGTCAAACTACTCAGTTATTTTACCATTAGAGTATTAAGTTTTTAGAGGGATGTGATTAGTGAGATAATTTTATGTGCTATGGAGAAATTTATTTTGGTAGGGTGGAAAGTTAAATGAGGGAAATATTAGGAGGATCAAAAGGGATAAAGTTGCACTATAGATATATGAATTTCTGGTGGAAATTTCGTCGAAATCACTTCTCATCTTCTTCTTCTTCTTTTTCTTCTTCGTTTTCTCTTCTTTCTTCTTTCACCTCCAAAAACTGACCAGTTTTCGTAAAATACGATTGGTTAGAGTTTGAACCGTCGGATTGCCACCAAATTTTAATTGGAACTTCTAGACTCATAGTTCTTCATTCTGAACGGTAAAGATTGGATTTAAAGCCTAGAAAATGATTTCATATCTAGGTAGATTTAGGAAGATTTCTTAATCCTTGGTTGTTTCCTTTCATTTCCTTGTTAAAGTAAGTGATTAACAACTACCCTTCCAATTTTGAGTATATTTATATAGTTATATAAAGGTATTCATAGTTTTGATTTTTTTCAGATTTTATAGTTAGGGTTCATGGGTGAGAAATTGTTAAATTTAGGGATTTTATGAATTGAGTTCTTAAATGATGAATTGAAGTTATTTTTGAAGTGATTAAGTATATACATGTGTTTTTCTCTATATTTGCAGAATTATTTCTTTGATATACATATGTATATATATTTTTTGTAAGACATGTTTTGCAAAGTGAAGAATTCAAAGTGTGTTTGATTATGTTGAAAAGGGGTTGTTGAGCCCGGAAATGTGATTTTGAGAAAGTTTGGTTTATATGAAGTGGTTTTGTATGAATTCTATTTTGATGTTGAAATTGAAATGTTTTGGCATCCATCTAGAGTGATTCGGATCGGTGGTTTTATTTGAAGACCATATCTAGTGAGAGATATGGCGTGTGTACACAGTTTAAAGACCTAATCGGGTATGGCAAAGAAGTGTTGGATAAAACCATGTGGGATTAGGCAATGTAAGAGATATCTTGACTTTATTGTGATTTTTGATTGTGATACAAATGGGGATGAACTCTAGATTGGATACAACTTGTTTTGGAATGAATGATTTGGAAATAAATATGTGTTTCTTATGATTTGGGAATTTTTATGAGATAATCTAATTTTATTCCTATTTATGTTGTAAGATGTTTTTGCAAGGATTTTGGTATTTTAATCATCGTTGATGGATAAAAACATTTATTTAAGCTTTTATTTAAAAATAGTTGATTTTGGTAAAAGTATATATATATATATATAGCTATTTTAAGTATAATTATTTTATTTCGTTGACAATGGCTTATTGAGATTTTTTGTCTCATTTTTTTTTAAATGTTTCTAATATTTTTAGGCGAAGAGGAAGTAGGTACCGAGGAGGGTATACTACACTAGGGGAGATTCGGAAGCGGCCACGGTTGTTAAATTGTCACTAGGGTATAGCATTGCATTACCGAGCATGAACTGGTTCTTTGTTTCGTGTGAAGGTTATTTCCAAAAATGATATTCTGGATTGAAATGTAAAGCAAAGTATTTGTATATTTTTAATGTCAATATATCTTTGGTATAGATCTTGAACTTAAAATATTTATTTATTTTATTGACTCTTCCATCGTTATCAATATTTTGTAAGACTCTACCTTGGCATAGGCGCCCACCAAAGTAGAGCCTCACCGTCATGCCGCAGCCGGTTGGGGCTGGGTGTGACTTATAGTGAGAGATGCTATGCTCTTAGTCTATTATAAGCAAAGAAACAAGAGCGGCTAATCCAAGGATGGAGGAAGGAGTTGAATGAACAACTGGAAAAACACAAAACTGAGTAAGAAAGGGTGTAATGAACTATCCAAATCCAAAAACTATGTCATGTCTATTCTTTCAGCTATGCTTCTATCATTTATATTCTTTCAGATGCTAATTGACATTGTGTTTGTATGATACATTTGGAAACATCCATAGTAGTTGCTTTTGAAATGGTACAATTTTTTTAGAACATTTATCTGAGTTGATTGTGAGGCATGTTGTGTTATTAGTGATCCTCGTGCAAACACGAGGACTAGTTCTTATCTTTACATTTGATTACAAATTAAGTACTTGCTTCAGAATATTAACAAGAAAAGCAATCTTGTTCTTCCAGATCTTTTTTCAACTGTGTATTCCTTTCGATTTTTGCTGGAAGTGGATACTGATTTAAGAGAACAAAACTCAAAAGACTGTCGAAATTTGTGCATGTCTCACAATTTCTTCATATATTTATGCTGCTTCTAATATGCTAATTATAAGAATTGATAACATTTTTACTCTTCGACCAAGTTCATAATTTGCTAAGATAAGGATAGCTACTTGAATTTTGAATTCCAATAAAAAAGAAATGCTTTCACCAATTTGAAGCATATTGGATGGATAAGTAAGTTTGTAATCTAATTGTGTTCATTATAATTATATTAAAACCTAAACGAATTTGTTTAAGGTGTAATTTTGCATTTTAAAATCTAAAATGAATCATCTTTATGTAATTAACTATTCTTTTATCGTGTTGACTATTAAGTATTAGTATCTTCAAAGCCAATTATTTTTGTGTTCGGTTCATGTGGTGTTCACATATTACATGTAATTTCAATATGTGATGATAAATTAAAAAATTTCAAATATTTGTGTTAATTATGATTGTAAAAATTTCACACATTGGAATATTGATGAAAAAAAAACGTACAACTGTATAAGTGAAAAGGGTTAGGCCAAAAAGAGAAAAATGGGTTAGTTAAGAGACAGTAGAGTGCATATACTATTAAAGGAGGTATAATTGGATGGAGTTGGGAGTAGCTATCCTTATCTTAGCTAGTACAACTTGCACTTGGACAAGAGTCATGGTGCAGTTTTCACTTCAAATTATGCAAATTTATATGGCATAGTTATGATGATTTCTTCTACCATTAGCGGAAATTAGTGAATTCAAATATTGTATAGAACATTAATAGCACCTAAGCAAGCAATCAATTAAGCAACATTTTAGTCTATTATTCTTATTCCTTTCTTTCTTTCTTTCTTATTGCTAATATAAGTGTCAAGTATTGGTGAGAATTCAACTTCTGATACTGTTGAACATATAAGTGGGGAGCCAACCGAGTCTCCATCTGTTGTTGCTGAATTTGGTAACGAAAATGCAGCTAAACCTCCACCTCTAGAAGGACCAAAAGCAACAACTACACGGAAGAGAAAAATTTCATGGGTGTGGGAGCATTTTACGGAACTTCCTTATGATATTCCAGAAAAACAAAGAGCCACATGTAACTACTGTAAGAAATCTCTGTCTTGTCCAAGTGCAAGTGGTGCTAGCTATTTGAGTAATCATTTGGATAGTTGTAAGAAGTATCCACTTAATGCGAGTAAGGGTCAACAAACCTTAGCTTTTAAACCAGGTTCAAGTTCTGACTCTGTCTCTGAGTCACTTTCACCATGGAAATTTGATCAAGATGAATGTAGAAAATATCTTGCTATGATGATAATGCTTGATGAGTTACCCTTTAAGTTTGTCGAACAGCAAGGTTTTGATGAATTTTGTCTTTTTTTGCAACCCTTGTTTGTAGTTCCTTCATATACAACAATAGCTAGAGATGTGTATAATTGCTATAAGAGTGAGAAGCTAAATTGCAGAACTTTTTGAAGCAATTATCTTTAAGAGTTTGTCTTACTACTGATTCGTGGACTTCTAATCAAAATCTAAGTTATATATGCCTCACCCTTCATTTCATTGATGATAATTGGGTTTTTAAATAAAAGAATCATAAACTTTTGTCCCATTTCTGGTCATACTGGTGAAGTGATTGGTAAATCTATTGAGAGATGCTTACTTGAATGGGGGATTGAGAAAGTCTTTGCTGTAACTATGGATAATGCAAGTGCAAATGATGTGGTTGTATGTTACTTGAAAAGAAGATTAAATAGTTAGAAGGGTAGTATTTTGAATGGTGAATACTTGCATATGAAATGTTCTGCACATATCTTGAATTTAATTATGAAAGATGGTTTGTCTAAAGCAGATGAGTCTATTATAAGGATTCGTTCTGCTATTACATATGTTAGATCTTCTCCTGCAAGGTTTACAAAATTTAAGAACTGTGCAATTCAAGAGAAACTAGATATCAGTAAAACTTTTGTGCTTGGATGTAGAGACTAGGTGGAATTCTACTTATATGATGTTAGAATGTGCATTGAAATTTGAAAAAGCATTTGAGTTGTTAGCATTTGAAGATTCTAAATATGCTAAAGATGTTCAAGATAAACCTATGTTAAGTGATTGGGTCTATGTTAGATGTTTGTTGCCTTTTCTTGAAATGTTTTACAAGACTAAATTGAAGTTGTCTGGTTCTCTTTATGTGGCTAGTAATGAATACATGAAACAAATTTATGGTCTTGGAATGATGATTAAATCAATGTGTGAGAATAGAGATGTGAGTTTGAAGTTGATGGCTTCTAAGATGCAGAAGAAATATGACAAGTACTGGGGTGATGTGAAGTCTTTGAATTCGAAAACCACAATTTTGAATATAACGGATGTGGTTTGACTGAAATCATTCATAACAGAACAATTAAAATGGCAAACTGACTGTATTCAGTCATTTTATTACATTTCAGGTTTCTGCCCAGAAGAACAAAGCCATGCGGCTATAGAGGTACAGCTGCAAGGCTCTATTCCAAGGGATTACAGCTGCTTAGCTCTAGTTAGAGCCACATGGCTATAATCAAATAGACATTTTCTAGATTTCACAAAACTCAAACAAAAACATAGCACAAAGCAATCAATTATAAGTTTAAGGCCTCTCAGAGTTTACCCTTTTTGTGTTCCAGCATAGTTGACAATCAGAAGTGGATTTGAACATTGGAATGCGCTTAGAATCCCACGAACATCCTAAAAGTTCAAACACGAACCTCGAACCGATCCGAACAAAACCTGAAATCAATCCGAATGAATGGGACATGCCCAGAAACCCTCGTTCTATGTGTTTCCCAAGTATTTTCTCTCTGTTTCTCTCTTTTTCCTTTGTTCTTTGTCACTTTTCTCTCTTTTTCTCTCCTTTTCTCTTGATTTTCCTAGAATTCTTTCTCCAACCCTATTTTTTCTGTTATGTTCCCCCTTCTTTTCTGTTGTTTTCTCCTATTAACCCTAGAACATCCCGGCTCAAATTCCTTTAATTAAGGAATTAAAACTGTGAGTCAAAGATATGGTTGTTTTATTTAGGAAGTAACCCAGTCAACCATTAGATCCCCACGGCTGTAATGTTATAGCCGTGCGGTTTTGACGTTATAGCTGCACGACTGTAGTTGTGAAACTATAGTCGTGCGACTATATACATAGCTAACAAGGCTTTTCCTATATCCTACACTCTCATCTAAGCGACTATATACACTCTCATCTCTGCAAGGCTTTCTTGAGGTCTCGGATCAAGGACAATTCTGTTTACGAAGCGTTTAAGACATTCCAGGCAACATTCCGCTTATTTTCAAATGTGAATCACATTCGTCTATCTTAACAGGTAACATAGGATTTTCATCATAGAGGTCGGGAAAATCTATGCTCACAACAGCAAAAGTGAGACACCGATAACCTTTGGATTAGGCTCCGATGCTCAAGTCAGCCTTGATTACGTTAATCTCTGGCTATATTAGCTTGATTTTAGTCATTTTAGTTAGAATGAATTGATTTTACCTATACGCTCCCTCCTTTTATAAGGCCAGTGGTAGAGTTTGCCTTGAACTAGGAATAGCCCAAGGCCTTTATCCTGGTCAGACTTAAAGACTTCCATCCTAGACTCCATATGAGACATAAGTCCTTCCTCAATTGTAACACAGCAAGTAGACTCCCACATGGACTCCATCATGTACCTTCTAAATTCCCTAATCAGGTGGAAACAATTCAACCCAGACCTGGCCTCCAAGAGCGGCTGTATACCTTCTAGAAACCCAGGCAGGAGATCCGGCATTATGATATCTGGATGACAGACTCGGCATCACAATGTCTAGATGCATCATAAGTCCACTTCCCCCCTAATCCGGAGAACTCCCCAGGGTTCAACTTCCCTAAAAACCCCTGTCTTGAGCTGCGCACCCACTAGCCTCCTGCCATGTGTCTAGCAACTGAAAAGATGTGACCTTGGGCCATCCCGTCAGTTTTCAAAGGTTACAACCCTTCATTTTCCCCTCAGAACACTATTAATTAGCGCATTTGGCTCCTGCAAGCATCCTTCTTCCATTCTGCTTTTAACTTCTCTCAAGCAAAATCAGTAAGTTCCTCCTCTTTTCCTTTGTATTTTCTTTTCTGATTTGTTTATTCCTTTAAGCCTGAGAAAACCCATCGAAAACCATAGAATCCCTAAACTACACTTGGTCCTCGAGCACTGATCATCGCCCCCCTTCTCCCCTAGTGGAGGTGATTCTGACATCATGAGGCTGTCTTTGTCGGAATCCTTAGAAAGAATACCATCTGCTGGAGAAACCAGTGCACCAGCACGTCACATTCCCACACATCAAATGGCCAAGGTTGTGAGGGAAAAAACCCTAACTCCACGAATTGTAGACATGTTATCTTCTGTCACCGAAGGGGAGATACGCCAGCTACAAACTTCGTATACCTGGTTAGAATCCTGCGAGTGGCTTAAACCCTCCCCTAGCCAGAGGGTCCACCAACCCCCAGAAGGCTACTTTTCCATATACCTTCACCACTTAAGGGTGGATTCATCTATCCACTGCCAGAAGAGATCTGCAGTATACTATCCGGTACCATGTGTGTTCGGCACAACTACATCCTAATGTTATTTAAGATATCTATGTGTTATACTAGTTATACTGCAACCTCAACATCTAGATGACCGGTGCTATGTTCCGGCACATAGCCACCCCTATCCTCCGAGACACCAACAATGATCACCTCACTGTGGCTAAAGGTCCTGACTTCTGGTTCTTTACCAGCCGCACCTCATCATTCAAGGGCTTCAAAAAGTGCTTCTTCTTCATCAGGCGTAAAGATGATGCTCCTGCCTTCCCCACTACCTAGTCTTTCCAACGTACTTTAGAGATGAAAGGTGAAAAAGATAACCTTTCCCCTTAGGAACGGACGGATCTAGAGCTGCTGAGCTCTGTCCCCACCAAGTATTAGAAGCTCCAGTATGCAGTTAAGGCTCTCCACTTGAAGCTGCCTCTACCCTCACTGGATGACCGGATAGGACTTCCAGTTTTCTTTTGTGACCCCTTGAAGGACCACAAAGGTACTTTTTCCTACTACTTATTTTGTATTTTGCATGTTTGGCATGGATGTCACTCGCTGATACTGTTGCAGCCTTGAAAAACTAGAATAGGGGATCTCGATCCACGACCACTACTACTGCTACACCCCCAATTCCTCCTGTACCTACACCTGTGCATCTAAGATCCTATCATAATTCCTAGTGGCAGCACTGAATGCGCTCTCAAGAGTAAAAAGAAAGCCTCCGCCCCTGCTCTACCACAGACAA
This sequence comes from Euphorbia tirucalli, assembly GCA_039660915.1. Classification (NCBI taxonomy): domain Eukaryota; kingdom Viridiplantae; phylum Streptophyta; class Magnoliopsida; order Malpighiales; family Euphorbiaceae; genus Euphorbia; species Euphorbia tirucalli. The sequence continues at coordinate 51,445,234 of CM077639.1, read as the reverse complement.
AGGCAAGAAGGTTCGCATGGTAAGACTTTTTCCTTTCCCCCATGCCCCTTACAGATAACCAGGAATTAACAACTCTTTTATGTAGGATGTGGTCCCAGATTTTACTTAGCCTTCCACCGATGATGGCCCCACCATCAAGGAGATTCTGTTGTCGAAGTTCGGGGAAGGGGCAAGTCTAGCGGATCCTCTGGTGCAACTAGAATTAAGCACTGGGATGTATCTGCCAGCCGACGCAGCTCGGATGGACGGTCTGAGCAACCGTACCATCGTCATCTGAGTCCTGAGTAAGCTCTACACCATAAGTACCTGTGCACTTGTCATTCGTGCCTTTTTTAGAACAACCAAGTGACGCCTCTTATTTTTTACAGGCCATCCCCTTCCTCTACGAGGAGCTGAAGTGGGTCGATGAGGTGGATCGTGTTTACAGCCAGCACCTAGCCACGGTGTTATAGAGGAAGAAAATGGAGAAAGCACTGGCTGAAGCTTCTGAGAGAAGTGAGGAGCAGTAGAAAGTTCTAGATGCAGCCAAGGCTGAGATTACTGCTCTGAGGCAATCTTGGGCCTCCTTTGAGGTGGCTCTGGCAACGAAAAGGGAGGGCCATTAAAAGGATCTAATTACCAAAAAGGAGAAACTAAAGGGAGTACTTTGACATATGGTGACTAGCCTTATTATAAGGCAACCGCATCCTTTAAAAATGTGCGGAAGCATATCCAGATGTCTCTTTCGAGGAGATCGATGCAGATTTTCCTAAAGAGACGGATCTCTCCCCCCTTTCCTCTCCTTTTCCAGAGAACGAGGACCATACACCCCCCCCCCCCTGAGATGGACACTGAAACCATTACTCTAGCGAGTGTAGGCTCGGATGAGGCACATGCGGGTATGGCGGATGCTCCAAATCCCGAGGAGTAGTTACGACCACCCCCTTTTTCTTTTTGTAACATTGGTTTCATGTATTTAACATTCCCCTTTTATGGGACATTAATACAGATCAATTTTTGCTAGTGATTTTTTAAGATACATGGCTACCTGTTTCGGGTCTTTTTAACCTTTCTAAGAACTGATTAAACCACAGAGACTGTTGAGTTGAGTTTTGATGATCACAAAGATTGACATTTTAAAATAATGAGCTTTATAAGTTAAAATGTTTTTATAATTTACAAAAGCTCTTTTATAGCATTTTAAATGCTTGGTTTATGAGTTGAGAATCAACTCTCTTGGCCATTCCATATTTATATCATAAAAGGATAATATATGGCTAAATGCAAAGTAACAAATAAAGATATACACACACACACACATAAAAACACATATACAAGAGCTTATGAGTTAAAAAGACTTGATAATCCACATTTGCTCAACCCATGATGGCTTATGACTTGAAAGTTTTTTATCAATATATTTTGGCTACATACTTATACATATATATGCTTTAAGTTGACCCAATTTTTGCTAGTGATTTTTTAAGATACATGGCTACCTGTTCTGGGTCTTTTTGACCTTTCTAAGAACTGATTAAACCACAGAGACTGTTGAGTTGAGTTTTGATTATTACAAAGATTGACATTTTAAAATAATGAGCTTTATAAGTTAAAATGTTTTTATAATTTACAAAAGCTCTTTTATAGCATTTTAAATGCTTGGTTTATGAGTTGAGAATCAACTCTCTTGGCCATTCCATATTTATATCAAAAAAGGATAACATATGGCTAAATGCAAAGTAACAAATAAAGATACACACACACACACACACACACACACACACATACAAGAGCTTATGAGATAAAAAGACTTGATAATCCACATTTGCTTAACCCATGATGGCTTATGACTTGAAAGATTTAAATATCCTTTGGTATATATATATATATATATATATATATATATATATATATATATATACAAAGTTGACCTCATGTTTGATTATGAGGTGAAATATTTTTTTTAGATCATTTCGGCCACTTACATACACATATATTGACCTCATGTTTACTTATGAGGTGAAATGCTTTAAGATCAAATTCGGCCACATATTGAACTCATGTGCACTTGTAAGGTGAAAAAGATTTGAGATCTTTTTTAAGTACCACATGTGACCTTGTAACCTAAGTATGAAACCTAAGCTAAGAATGTCTTCATCTTGAGATCACATATGGATCAATAAGTCAAACTTTTTCTCAAGACTAAAGACCAACTTATATCTATCTTTCTTTCTCCTTAAGCCACGAATTGAAACTCAGGTTATACATGCTTTTCCTTTTCAAAATTTGTCACATGTCTTTTGTATGTAAGGAACTCACCTATACTTTGCTTTATGAATTGTGTATCAAAAGAACAAACTGCCATAAATCTTGTGAGATCAATGGCTATTTTTCTTATGCTTATCACTTGAGAACCAAAGCTCATTCTTCTTCATGAGGTGAAACCAACGGCCATATACTCCTTATGACTTGAAGCTAACGGCTATTATCCATTAACAAGTGTATCAAATGGCTACAATTTCAAATTGCTTATAAAAAGGAAGAAGAAGGAGATTTGAAGTTGTGGAAGACAATTCAAGAAATACTGACACTTTAAGCATTCAACTCATAGTCTTCCATATTCCCAAAGAAAGCAAAAAGAGAAGGAGAAATATTGTTTCATTCAAATATTCACATTTTTGGGAATTGTATTTTCACATAAGGTTGTGTGAAGGGGGTTTTGCTTTGTTGGTGGTGCAATCAACAAAGGCTGTAAAAGTTTGGTACTTGAGATTTGAAAAAGCATCGGTAAAGTTTGTTACTTAAGCTCCAAAAAGTAACGGTATAGGTTTGATACTGAGCCTGCAAAAGTATTGAGTTTGTTACTTGAACTCGCAAAAAGTAACACAGGCTTATTTCCTGCCCGTAAAGGAAACATTAGTGGAAATCTCAAGCGGTTGGCTTGGGGACTGGATGTAGACCGGTTGGGTCGAACTATGATAAAATTCTGCATGTACATTTTTCTATCCCTACTCTCTTATTATTTTATGCAATTTAATTTCTTGCTATTTAAATTAATTGCTTTGTTATTTAAAGTTATTTTTACAAAGGCAATTTTATAATCATAAGTTTTATTATATTTTTTAATTCCACATTTTTAATAAAACTTGTTTTTGAAAAAGAAACTTGTGTTTCTATAAAAAGTTTTTTTAAGAGAGTTTGCGAATTTTTTTATTTGCCCTACAGTACTATTCACCCCCTTAGTACTGTAACTAGCCATTTGGGACCGTCAGAGACAATAATGCCTTAACTTATTCGGAAGTGAATAGTATAAAACTAGACAATTTGAATAATACATTTGAAAGAGAATTATTATTATTATAAAGCTGAAACGATACAATATTGTAATTGATAAAGTTGCCTCATTAAAAACCTCACCAAGGAAAACCCTGTGGGACAAAACCATTAATAAGGGAAAAATAGTGCAACATGTACAATATGAAAGTTTGGTTTTGATATTTCCGGAGCGCTCTTAAGTTCCATGTGCATGGAATCTCCTTTTCATCCAACCAAATCAGCTTGTAGGTGGCCAAACCTAGGACCTTCTCGACTCGGTAGGGCCTTTCCCATATTACTGTTAACTTTCCTTTACCTTCCCATGCCTGTGAAGCCTCCGCATCTCGAAGTACAAGGTCTCCTAGCTTAAAAGCCACTGCTTTAACTCTCCTATCATGGTACCTGGCGATCTTATTCTTGTAAGCAGCTATGAGAATAAAGGCCCTATCTTGTCTTTCTTCTAATGAGTCCAGATGGAAACAGATATTGATGTCATTCTGCACCTCATTGTAATATGTCACTCTGTCACTAGAAGAGCCTATCTCTACCGGGATTACATCCTCGGTACCGTATGTTAGGGCAAAAGGCGTTTCTTCGGTTGCCTGTCCTGGAGTGGTCCGGTATGCCTAGAGAATGTTGTTGAGTTCATCCACCCAAGTCCCTTTATGCTCCTCCAACCTCTTTTTGATACCATCACACAACGTCAGGTTTGTGACCTCGTTCATACCGTTGCTTTGAGGATGAGCCACCGAGCTACACCTGTGATTAATGTAGAAGCCTTTACAAAATTCAACGATCTTCCTGGAGGTGAACTGAGTCCCGTTATCTGTGATGATAACCTTCGGTATGCCGAACCTACTAAGAATGTCCTAATGTATGAAGCCTATTGCCTTCTCTAGAATGATGGTGGAGATGGCTTCTACTTCTACCCACTTAGTGAAATGATCTACCGCTACAATCAACCATTTTCATTGCCTACTTTTTTCTAGCATTGGGCCGACTAGATCTATTCCCCATGTGGAAAAAGGCCATCCAGTGAGAATTGGTCTCTGTTCTGCTGGGGGTTGACTTCTCTTCTTAGAGTGCACTTGACATTGATGACATGTCGCGATATAAGAATTTGCATCTTCCTTCATCGTTTCCCAAAAGTATCCCATCAGCATTGCTTTCCGGACTATTGCTAGGGCCGCCTGATGAGATCCACATATCCCTTCATGGAGTTCCTTTAGCACATAATTTCCCTTTTTTGTTGAGATGCATTTCAACCACGGGCGACTGAATGACTTCCGGTAGAGCTGCCCTCCAATGATTACAAATCTCGTGGATTTCCTCGAGATCCATCCTGCTTCTGCTTCATCTTCCGGTAGCTTGCCCTTATTAAGAAATTTCATGATGGGTTTCGTCCAGCACGAGCTATCTTTGTCCACTGTTAAAGCCTCCAACTGCTCAGTACTCAGATGGGATTGCACTTCGTATAGTACAAATGTTGCCATTCTATTTGGCTGGAAGCGGCATTGGCAAGCTCATCCGCTATGCTATTTGCGTCTCGAGGTATGTTCTCCATCTTTCAGATTGTTCCTTGGAACTCGATTTCTTTTAACAACACTCGGATTTTTTCCAAATATCCGCCCATGGATGGGTTTCTGACTTCAAAATGCTTATTCACCTGGTTAGACACCAGCTTGAAGTCGCTGAGTATCTTGACCTTCTTTGGTCCTAGTTCCTTAACCAGCTCTAGTCCTTTTATCATGGCCTCATACTCTGCCGCATTATTTTTGGTGGGGAAATCCAATTTTATTGCATAATGTTTGTGAGCGGACGACCTTTCTCGGACGGAACGCGGGGGTCCGACGAGGAAATTTTCACTTTTTTAAAATGTTCTTTCGTTTTTCATGGTGGGATTTGGGGAAAATCAGATTTTGTTTATCTTACTTAGAAAAATCCATTCATTCGTTTCGGAATTCCTTTTGTAGAAAACATTTTCCCATTTTATTACTTGAAAAATCTCGAAACTTAAATCCCGAGATCAGTGACAGAGTCGCCACCCGGATCAGCTCATCCGGGAAATTCCGGTACAGCTCCCTACCGAGTATAGACTGCTGTACCTAATCCAGAGATTCAAGGTTCAGACAAGTCCCTTATTTCATGTCTAATCAAAATAAATTTGGCAGATATTCTTTGATGGTATCTTACGTTTCTAGAGTTGATTTTTATTGCATTAAGTTAAACACACGGCGCGCACACAAATAAAACAAAATAAAGCAGTAAATAATTAAATTATTACAACCCGGTCGAATAAAATAATTAAATTATTACAACCCGATCGAATAAAAATAAAAATTCACTTTACAACCGCCTAAAATACACGGATAAATCTATTAAATACATCCAAAATAAAAATAAAAGGCTGCAAAACAGAGGGTTAGCACAATTTATATTGCACACACAAATAGGACTCAAATCAGGACAGAATTGGGAATTTTAGGAAATGGGGGCATGCATTTAGGGGATAACCGGGTCGACCCGACCGGTCGGACCGGTTAGACCTGGAAAACGGTTTTGAAACGCCCTGTGATTTTATGCTGGAAAATCAATTTTTGGAAAACAATTGGCTTGGTTACATGCAAATTTTGATTTTCGTGGGTCTGTTGTCCCGGAATCCATGGCCCCGTTCGCGTGGGTTCCTAAATTCATCGTCCATCTAGGGTCCAAAACGCAATAAACACACCAAAAACATTTATTTAAAATGCAATTTTATTTGTTTAATATTTTCCAAGGACTTATAGAGTTCGAGGGTCCGCTAATGCTGGACAATTGATCCGGTTCGGATGTAACAATCCCAAAACTTGGAGAATAAATCCCGGGAAACTTGAAAATATTAATATTCGTATGTACAAAAATTCAAAAACCGGTGTTAAAATGACATACAAATATTTACAAGCCAAAATATGTCAAATCAGAACGCGTATAAATGAAAAACGGGCTATTTTCGGCATGTCGGGACAGATCGGGGAGCTGTCCCTGAAAAGCAGAGCCGTACGGCTCCAGGTTAGAGCCGGCCGGCTCTGTTCTAATTGAACCAGAGCCAGCCGGCTCTGTTCTTGAAGAACAGAGCCGTACGGCTCTATTCAGGTAGCCAATTTTCCGGATTTTCAGAAACAGAGAAAAATCACACGAAAAATATGATAAACACAAGTTTAAGGCCTCTCAGAGTTTACCTCGGTGTTGTTCCAGTATATTAGATGCACAAGAACGGTTTGAAAATCAAGAACGTAACTCGAATCCTCGAATATCCCGAAAATCCGAAAGTTTATCCGAACGAATCCGAAATGGAACCGAGAATCGTTGTGAACCGATGAGTAAACGCTAGAGTGAATGATTGCATCCTTAGAAATTTAATTTCCAAACAATTCAAAGGATTTCTTTCTCTTTTTTTTTTTTTTTTTTTTTGTTTTCTCTCTATCTCTCCTTCTCTGTGTTCCTCTTTTTTTCTCTTTTTCTTTTTTTCCTTCTCTGTGTTTCCCTCCTTTCCTGTGTTTCTCTTTTTCTCCCTTTTTCTCTGTGTTTCAATTTCCCCTTATTATTGTTCCATTATCTCTCAGACAAAATAATTTCCCCAATTAAATGCTGTAATTAATTGTTTTTGTCGTTTTTTCATCAATTTTCACAGAATTGGGACAAAGTATGGCAGCCATGCCCGCCCACTAGAGTCGGTCGGCTCTAGTTTGCACTAGAGCCGGCCAGCTCTGGTTTGTGAACCAGAGCCGGCCGGTTCTGGTTGAACCGGAGCCCACTCCTTTTTTTTTGACGCGCTTGAAAATCTCTCGGAAAACCCGCTTTACTGTAGTTTCGGATTACGGATAATTTCGTTTTCAGAGAATTCGAGACGTTTCGGGTAATATTATGCTCTTTTCTATGACCGAAGGTAATAAAGATTTCTCATCACTGAGGTCGGGAAAACCCGTGCTCACAGGCTGCCCCTCGCGAGATCAAAATCGACTAGATCGGTAGCTTACGTCCGATATGAGTTTTTGGTCTCGCGATTGAGAGCGCGGTGAGTAAAAGAGAGAAAAACGCACCTGATGCCCCTCGCAGAGGGTACAGAGTAATCGACTCACTGTGGTGGAGTGTGCTCGTGGTATAGACTCGCTGTGGTGGAGTGTGCCCGTGATACTGTCTTCTCCGTATGGTGGAGTGTGCCCGATGATTTTTAACTTTTCTCCGTATGGTGGAGCGACCAAATGATATTATCTTCTCCGTATGGTGGAGTGTGCCCGATGATTTTTAACTTTTCTCCGTATGGTGGAGCGACCAAATGATATTGTTTTCTCCGTATGGTGGAGTGTGCCCGTGATGATTTTTAACTTTTCTCCGTATGGTGGAGCGACCAAATGATACTGTCTTTTCTATATGGTGGAGTGTGCCCGTGATAATTTTTAACTTTTCTCCGTATGGTGGAGCGACCAAATGATACTGTCTTCTCCGTATGGTGGAGTGTGCCCGTGATGATTTTTAACTTTTCCCCGTATGGTGGAGCGACCAAATGATACTGTCTTCTCCGTATGGTGGAGTGTGCCCGTGATGATTTTTTAACTTTTCTCCGTATGGTGGAGCGTGTGGTTGGAATTGCGTCAAGTTGCGTATTTATTCTTTGATCGATAATTTTGGAAACAAAAATTTTTGCCCCTTCGATCAAGAATAAATACGGTTTGGTCATTTTTTCCTTTGGATGTCTGCAAAAATCAACAAAAAAATACCCTTCTCGGGATCAAATTGGACTAAATTAAAATTAATTTTATTTTTATTCTTATTATTTATATTTTTTTTTTTTGATTTTTTTTTTTTTTTTGAGGAATAAGAGACGGGCGGCTCTGTCAGAAGAGACAGAGCCGGCCGGCTCTGACCAGAGTCGGCCGACTCTAACCAGAGTCGGCCGACTCTATCACTCATTTCACTTTTCTTTCTTCAATTTCTTTGCATTTCTTACCAAGATGAGGAAGATGAGGAGAGCTGTGCTCCCTAATGCTCCTTCCCAACCTCCATTCCATGTGAGACACACATTACCTGAGGGTGAGTTTTTTCTGTCCACTGAATCTACAGTGGAGGTATACGGCTTGAGAGAGACGGTTCCTTACTGCGGAATCAGGAGGAACGATCCGGTACCCGTAACTTTAAGCCCATCCACGCACATCATCAAAGATCTGGTTAGTTTTTCTTGAATTTTCCCCTTTTTTTTCATTTTTTGAATTCCTTCGTCTGCCTTCAGGTGATTAAGGAGCCTTGGGGGCATGCTGCGTGGTTCCCAGAGCTTTTCGATGCTCGGAGACTGTTACCTCAGCGATTCGTTATGGAGAGCCCCGTCAGCCTCGAGTGGTATCTCGGGGAGAGAGTATCTGATTGGCGTACTGGTCCCCCCGAGCGTAGGATACCGCCTGCACCTCCTGTCGGATTGTTCTGGCCACACCTGCTACCAGTGGAGGAACATCAAGATCTGTTTGGGTCTGGTTACACGGTTATGGGGGATGATGGCGACTATCTCGAGTTCATCAAGACACAGCTTCTTCCCCCTACCGTGGATGTACCGCAAGAGGATATGCCAGCTGAGGTATATCTTTGCCTTACTCTTACTTTCTGCTGGTTTGAGATTATTCTGCTACCTGTTAAAATTTTTTTTTTTTTTTTTTTAGCCATCTGAGAGGGGTAAGCGCCCTCGTGCATCTTCAGGTAGACGTTCCAGCGGTCGTGGGTCTGGGACTTCCCGCGGCAGGAGAGATGGAGATTCTTCTGCTCACACAGCTGTGTTCGGAGGTGACACCGACCCTGTCCCCTCGAGGGTGTCCCCTGTTGGTTTTGTTTCAGGTAATCTGGAGCACAGAGTTGAGCCCTGGGTGATACTCCATAATGCGGCGGGAGAACTCTACCGGGCTGAGTTGTACACTGAGCAATACCCTTCTCCTGCTTATGTTCCACCTAACGCGACCCATGTGAGCATTTCTGTCCCTGTTTAATTTTGAACTGTACTTGTTGCCAATGACCTGACCCGTGCGCTATCCTTTGTTCAGATTCCAATACCACATGCAACGGCTCTGTATCAGGTGGCTTATGCATTCAAAGACCTCTCGCTTCGGGATAACGACGTCATGAATGTAAGTACCTGTGTCCCCATGTATATATGCATGTATGTATGCTTCAAATGCATGTATGTATGACATGATGCTCATTTTTCATTTTTTTTTTATTCTGTCTCAGGCTGCACTTGCCGCTAGCCGTTGTGAAGAAGCTCGCTTGAGAGCAGAGATAGAGAATATACAGAGGTCTATGAGAGTGGAGAGGGAGACTATGCAGAGGTCTATTTCAGATCTTCGTACTCGGTTGGAAGACTGGGAGTCCGGTCGGTGTTTCTTTGGTGATGGCGTCGAGCCCCAGGACGAGGAGGACCACGACTCGACTGACGGAGGGCAGTCGTAGACTTTAATCTGTTCATTTGTAGCTTCGTGTTTGATGTAGTCTGTCTGTGGGCCCGGATCTTATACCACTTGTATCATACTCATTTATTTATTGTTATCATCATTTTTTTTTTGAAAGATGTTCGCAATTGCACACTTTGGGCGTCTAAATGTCTTTGTTTATCTGGATGTTTCGACAAATGAATCATGTAACAAACTCCAAACATTCATGCAATATGTTGAGCAAAACGCACTTCATTAATGAAATTTAATTATCGTATCAATTGAAAATTTTAAAATTAGTACATATCTCGAACGAACTCATTCCTGTTACCAACCATCCAATACAGGTTTTCTGGTCAATAAGCTAACTCTCGTTGCCTTAATTTTTGTTTAAATCGCCCCTACGGGTTTTCGACTTAACAGGCTTTTTCCCTTTTTTTTTTTTTTTACACATGGTAGCGTTTGAGGTGATCTTGATTAATCGGGTTGGTAAACTCGTTGCCATCCATATCCATAATCTTCACTGCACCATTGGAGAGTATCTTCTTAACCACATATGGCCCTTCCTAGTTGGGTTTAAATTTGCCCCTCGCGTACATATTGGTCGGTCTCATCTGTTTCAATACTAGATCTCCCGCTTTCAGAGGCTGTTTCTGATGACGAACCCGTCGATTATAGGCCCTAGCCATTCTTTGGTGGTACATCTGTAGATGATCCAAAGCCTTGAGGCGCCTTTCATCGACCATAGACAGTTGCTCAAATCTCGCCTTTACCCATTCCGTCTCAGGTAATTGGGCCTCCAAAACCGTCCTTAGTGACTTCAACTCCACTTCAATAGGAAGGACTGCTTCCATCCCATAAACCAGCGAATAAGGTGTTTCTCCAGTCGGCGTTCTAATACTGGTTCTGTACCCCCACAGAGCATAAGGTAATCTATCTGCCCAATCTCGGTAGGTTGAAGTGGTCTTGGACAAGATCTTCTTGATGGACTTGTTTGCTGCCTCCACTGCTCCATTGGCTTGTGGCCTATAAGGTGAAGACTTACGATGTTCCACATTGTATTCTTCGAAGAGTTCAGCTGTGGCTCCTTGGAATTGCACTCCGTTATCAGTTACCACATGATGTGGTACACCATATCTCGCGAAGATGTGCTTCTTTACAAACTTAGCCATATTCTTAGCCGTGACCATGACATAAGATTCAGCCTCAACCCATTTGGAGAAATAATCCACTACCACCACAATGAACTTGTGCCCATTCGATGCTGGAGGTCGAATGTCACCAATTATGTCTATGCCCCACACTGCAAACGGCCAAGGAGTCATGAGATTCTGTAATTCCATAGGTGGGAGATGGTTGATGTCCCCGTAAATCTGGCACTCGTGGCACTTTTTCACTTCTTCTGCACAGTCTGGTTGCATGGTAAGCCAGAAGTACCCTTGTCTCACGATCTTCTTTGCCAGAGCTAATCCATTCATATGTGGGCCGCAAATCCCTGAATGCATTTCTTGCATAAACTTCTTGTCTTCTGCTTCCGTCAGACACTTCAATAACAATCCATCCGCAGTTCTTCTGAAAAGTTATCCGTCAAACCATCTGAACTGAGCTGCTAACTTTCTTGAAGTGGTCTTATCTGATGCATCTGCTCCTTCAGGATATTGGCTATTTTGCAGAAAGTTGGCTATATCTTGGTACCAGGGCTTATCATCTACAACTAAAGCCAGGACCTCGCTGGAACGATGAAATGGTGTTCTAGCTGTTTCCAGGATCAAAGGCTGCATTGGTGCTTTCTGAGGTCCTTCCCACATGGATGACAAAGTAGCTAATGGATCTGCCATTTGATTATCATCTCTGGCTACATGCTTGAATTCAATATGCCCGAATACTTTCATCATTTCCCACAAAGTCTCCAAGTATGGGCGAAGTGATTCTTCTTTGATTTCCCATTCCCCGGTGGCTTGACGGATTACCAACAGCGAATCTCCAACAACAGTCACATCGTTTGCCCCTAGTGTGGTGAGAGCATCAATGCCAAACAAACAAGTTTCATATTCTGCGCCGTTGTTAGTTACTGGGAATTCTAGCCGTTTTGACAAAGGAATTATCTCTCCCTCAGGAGTTACAATGATTACTCCGAGGCCTGCTCCCCTCTTGTTTACAGCTCCATCAAAATGCATAATCCATTTCCTGACTTCCACCTCCACCAAGGCCAACTGTTCATCCAGAAATTCCAGGTTTTCCACATAATCATATTCAAGCGGCTGATTGGCCAGGAACTCAGCCACTGCTCTTCCTTTGATCACCTTCTTCGTTACATACTTGATGTCGAACTCTGATAACAAAAGCAACCACCGGGACAATTTCCCCGTCAAGGATGGGGCAGAGCAGAGATATTTCATTGGATCAACTTTTGCCACAGCTTGTATCTTGTAGGATTGGAAATAGTGTCTTAATTTCTTCGTAAGCCATACCATAGCAGTGCAAGTCTTTTCCACCACAGTGTACTGATTTTCGTAACCCAGTAGCTTCTTACTGAAGTAGTAGATAGCATGCTCCCTTTTATCATCTTGTTCTTGAACCAACATCGCCCCTACGGAGGTTTCTTCAATGGCTAAATATAAAGTCAAAGGTTTTCCCAGAGTTGGAGGTTTTAGCACTGGTGGATTGATCAAGTATTCTTTGATCCTATCAAATGCAACCTGACACTGGTCATTCCACACGACGGGTTGTTCTTTGCGAAGAAGCTTGAAAATGGGCTCACAAACCGTGGTCAATCTAGCAATGAACCTGCTGACGTACTGAAGTGACCCTAGGAAAGATCTGACTTCTTTCTCTGTTTTCGGTGCTGGCATATCTCATATAGCTTTAATCATGTCCGGGTCCATCTCAATGCCTTTCTGACTGACAATGTGCCCCAGCAGCTTGCCCGATGCAACTCTGAATACACATTTCTTTGGGTTAAGTTGCAAGTTGTACTTCTCAATCCTGGTCATAAATCTATCCAGAATAGCAGGGTGTTCCTCCCGAGTCATAGATTTCACCAGCATATCATCAACATACACTTCGACCTCTTTGTGGATCATGTCATGTAGCAATGCTGTGACTGCCCGTTGATAGGTTGCCCCAGCATTCTTCAACCCAAACGGCATGACTTTGTAGCAATACACCCCCCACTTAGTGATGAAGGCTGTCTTGACCTTATCGATGACATTCATTAAGATCTGATTATACCCCGAGAAACCATCCATGAATGAGTACATAACTGCCCTTGCTGCACTGTCAACCAGGACATCAATGTGAGGAACTGGGAAATCATCCTTTGGAGAGGCCTTATTCAAATCCCGATATTCCACACAAACTCTGACTCTTCCGTCCTTCTTGGCAACTGGGACTATGTTGGCTAACCATTCATGGTAATCCACCACCTCCAGGAAGTTGGCCTTGATCTGTTTTGCTACCTCTTCCTTGACTTTCTCAGCCCATTCTGGACACAGACGTCTGAGCTTCTGCTTTACTACGCTAAACTTGGGATCAATCAGAATTCTGTGTTCTGCTATTTCTCTGTCAACCCCCGGCATATCATCGTAAGACCAGGCAAATGCTCCCACATGCTTTTTAAGTATTTTTAACAATTCTCTCTCTTCTTCAGGATTGAGTTCGTTAGAGATAGATACCATTTTAGGATTTTCACTTGTACCCAAATTAATTTCATGTAATGCAGTGTCATGAATGCTGAACACATTGAATGAATGATTGCATGTATGCACAGAGCCATTAGGGAAAACATCACACAAATAAGCAAAGTTAGACTTTATTTCATTCATCGCCTTAAAAGCGGAATTGTTCACATCAAGTACATATGACAAGTTTACAAAGAAATCATTTTCTTCCTCCACATGCGGAGGGTCTTCTGCAGCAGGGTCTTCCGGGTCGGCAGGCTCTTTTTCGAACAAGTCACTCAAATCAGCTTCAAGAGTCTCTTTCTGTGCTTCAGATAAGGCATCTTCTTCCACTTTCGCTTTCCCTTTGGCCATCATCTTGGTGAGTTCAGTGACAGCTTTTTCCACTAACTCTGCCTGTCCCAAAATGGTCTTCTTCCCCACAGGGCTCTCCTTCAATCCTTTCTTCAGTAAGTCAGCAAATGCTTTAGTAATGGCATTCACCAGGGGGTCCGTATCTTCTTGTGGTTCCTTTTCTGGAGTGATGGGAGCCACCACTTCAGCTTGGCTTTTTGGAAGGGGATTGATCACTTGCACAGCTTCACACTTAAGCATTTCTTCCACTGAAGCAATCCCATATTTTGAGAAGTCGACAACATCAGCGAAAATCTCAAATCCGGGGACTGTTTCCCCATCAATAACTATTGGCTCTGGGTTACCACCATATGGCCCACCACTTGCTCGAACAAAAACGTCCAAAAGATGGACTTTCTTTGTTTCTGGGATCTCCTTCTCTTTGGCGCCTTCGTAACCAAGACCCTTTCGGTGTGATTGGCCTATGGCAATATCAAACTTTGTGACCCCTTGTTGATTGACCCCAAGTCCCTTTCCTGGGATGAAGTTCTGTTTCTGAAAATACTTATGGATCCATAGAGAAAATGTCAAGTCTTTCTCCTTATGCTCCGAGACAACTGCCACTTGAAAGCCGGTCAAAGGTTGTTCAGATGAGTTCAGAGTAGCCACCATAGAAGATTCATCTGCCTCAAGTGTTACAATCTTTCCCCCCATCGGAATCTTCACCTTTTGGTGTAAGGTCGATGGCACACCTCCCAAAGCATGAAACCAAGGTCTCCCTAGAAGCAAGGAGAAAGTCACAGGAATATCAATGACAGTGAACAGCATGGTTGACTTAACTTCTCCCACTGACACCTCTGCCTCAAAAGTACCAATTACGGCACGCTTTGAATCGTCGTAGGCCCGTATCACTGTATTTGACCGTGATAATGCTTCTTCGGACAGATGAAGACTAGGTAAAACTTTCAGAGGGCAAATATTCAATGCTGATCCGTCATCAACCATCACACAAGGCAGGGTTCTATCCATCATTTCCACCTTGAGATACAAGGCACGATTGTGGTTAGTCCCTTCCGGTGGTAAGTCATCCTTGGTGAAAATGATCCCCCTGGGGTTATCAGATTGCTGATTCTTTGCATTCCCAATCACCATACATACTTCCTCAGGAGACATCAATGGATTGGCATCCATCTCCATAAGCTTTTTCGCTACTGTGGCCCGGTGCCTTTGGGACTCCATGAGCAGGTGCCACACAGATGCACGTGCAGGCATCCTTTTGAGTTGCTCCACTACCAAGTCTTCTTTCTCATTCACTTTGATGGGCAGATAATCCTGAACCGGTGCTTCTGCCCTCTTACTCGGCTCTCCCAACCGTTGTGACTCGGGTTGATATACCCTTCCACTTCTTGTGACATTATTCACTGGAGCATCTTCCTTCCTCATATACATCCCATCCTTAGTGCAGACAGGATAGACAGGTGTCGTCTGGTTCACAGGCTTGGGCCTACTCATCAATCCAAATTCATCCGCATCATCATCCAATTCTACATCATCCAAATTCACAGGTTTGCTCTCCTCCACAGAGGACTCAACATCTTCACCCACTACCACTTGAATTGCGGGATTCGCTCTTGCAATCTGGGCTAAGACAAAGTTAGGAGATAATCTTGATTGCACCATGTTCACTCTCCTTTCAAATTGGGGCAGTGGATTACTTTGCACATTGGGCTTAGAGCGTGGAGCTTCTATCTTTCTCTCGTCAACCAACTGTTGGATCGCCTTTTTTAAGGAATGGCATTCGTTGGTTCGATGCCCCTTAGTCACATGATAGGAGCAAAAGTCATTCTTGTCTGCCTCGGCCGGAGGTGTGTATGGCTTCAGGCTTTGAAGAAAGCCCAGATTTCTACACTTCAGAAAAATCAGCCCCAAAGACTCCTCCCAAGGAGAGATCCCCTTTCCAGCTACCGGTTGATTGGACCCTTGTGCAACTGTTGCTACCTCTACTTGCTTAACAGGTACAGGTGATTGACTCGGCTTAGTGCTCGTTGATGAAGAAGCTGCAGGATTGCTATTATTTTTATACCCCGAAGAATACGTCCGTCTTCGATACCCTCCTCCAGAACTGTTGTAAGCCGGGTCAATCTCATACTTCTCAACCTTGCGAGCCAACTCATGTACTTCTATCAAGGACTGAAACTTGTGATATTTCATTACATTCCGATAAATTTCCAAGCTACCATCAATCAGCTTGACAATCAGCTCATCTTCCAAGGGCTTCTGGTGAAGAAGGATCATCTTATCCATCCACCTTTGATAATATTCAGAAAAGATCTCATTCGGCTTCTGCCTTACCGCCTCTAAATCCTGCAATTTGACTTCCAGCTGTGTGTTGAAACTGAAGTACTTGATGAAGGCGTCGGACAGTGCATTCCAGTTGCCTTGCACACTCTCGGGTTGTTTATTATACCATGTGATGGCTCCTCCCTCCAAGGTAGTGGGGAACAGTCCCACTAATTGATTCATGGTGAGCCCAGCCATAGTCATAATTCGCACATACTGATTCAAGTGGGCCGTGGGTGGACTTTTCCCAACATATGATGCAATCCTAGGCATTTGGAAGCCTACCGGTAACATTTCAACCCCTCCGGCTATGAGCGTGGACGGGTCAATACGCTTGGCGGATTGAACCTTAGAACTGGCACGCAGCTCCGCTATGGTCTCCTCCATTTCCTTCATCTTTCTCTCTAAGGTAGACTCCACAGGTCGCTCAGTATTATCCCTTCGACCCTCTTCAGCATCCGACTGCCCATCATTCAGTCTCCCTCCACTACTTTCTTCTCGAGCATGCCTTTCCGGCCTCTGATTAGGCGACTCATTCAAAGCATTCTGCACTTGATTTTTGATAAGGTCCTTGAACTCCTCAGAACTCATGAATTCTCGAATAGCAGTGGTGGCCATCATGGCAGCAGCAGCTTCGGGTGTGATCGCCATATCTTGAAACCTCTGTTGCAACTGTTCAAATTCCAGCGGGAACTCAGCACTTAAATCAGATGATGCTTTAACCTCCCTAAACTGAACAAGCTCCTCAGACTCACTAGACGACTCTTCACTGCGTTCTATTCTCACAAGTCTTTGTCCGGATCGGAGCCAAACTTCAAAGTGATTTGGACAAAGGTCAGTAAAAAGAAATGATCACCTAAAGAGTTATAAACTCTAAGGGATATGCATGTATGCATGACGTGTTAGATGAATGATGTGCAGGTGTTGCATGAAATGTGTTTGTAACACAAACCTTGAACAACCAATCCTTCGGGGGTGAAGTATGCATGAATTCTTATTTATGCATGTACGAATTGCAATCTAAGTGTTAGATGCGTGAATGTGACCTTTGGTGTTCGGGGAGTACCTCAGGTTTTGTGAAATGATGTGAATGCCCTTAGTGAATGGACAGAGCTTCGGCACTCGTGGAGTGCCTCGGATTTTTATGATGCGAGATCGACACGCGCATGGCGCTTGGTCGAGGTTTTGGTGTCCGGGGGACACTTCGGGTTTTTGATGATGTGAAATGAAGTCATGCTTAATTTGCGAGTGGAATTTCAATACTCGGGGAGTATCTTAATTTCCGTGCCGTGATGTGGAGTGAATGCGTTCTTAGTGAACGGGCAGAGTTCCGGTGCTCAGGGAGCACCTAAACGTTTTGATGTGTGAAATGAAATTTTCGGCACTCATGGAGTACCTAAAATGATTTGATGAAGTGATGGATTTTGTCGACACTCGTGGAGCATCGAAAGTGATTTAATGAAATGTGATGAATTTTGACGACACTCGTGGAGCATCGAAAGGTGATTTAATGAAATGCGATGGAATTTTGTCGGCACTCGTGGAGCGCCTAAAAGTGATTTAATGAAATGTGATGAATTTTGTCGACACTCGTGGAGCATCGAAAGTGATTTAATGAAATGTGATGGAATTTTTGTCGGCACTCATGGAGCGCCTAAAATGAAATGCAATGAAATTTGTTCGTACTCGTGGAGCACTTAAAATGTGATGTGATGAATTTCGTCGGCACTAGTGGAGCGCCTAAAACGATTTCCTACTCGATAGGTGGTGCAATGTATGTGGCCCGTATGGGGTCATTCAAGGTCCGTGCAAATGCTTTATGCATGACACGCGTCTCCCATGGCTGCAGAATAAGACGGTTAGTGCTTATGACACTCGAGTGATGTATGTGGATTGATTAATTAATTCTTCATACAATAAAAAAGATGCATGGCTACAAAAGATGTGATTAGTTTTATGTCACACGGGTGATTAATGTATTTACACACGAAAGATGAAAATGGTTGTACAATAGATGTGAGTTAGAATCACACAAATGCTTTGGATGTGGTATGTTATGCTCGTGAAAAATGTGGATGATGACATGTTATGGAGGGTCAAAAAAAAAAAGACACGTAGCAATTAGCACGCAGATCGTATTCCTCCAACCTTATTCCTCCAAACGTGGTCAAGTCGATAAAATTCTAACCGAGTCCTAGGAGGGGTTCTCTTCGATCACCAACCGGGGATGATGAAGGCGCAATTTATTTTATTCACACATTTTATTTTGGTATCCTAAGGGAATCCAACTAAGGTTGCCTAAATGAGTTCGGTCCAAGCCGGGATAACATCAAGGTCCCCATAGCAAAATATACTCCTCACTTCTCCCCACTCAAGGGTTCGATCGAAGGGGTTCGTACGAGGCTATGAGTGGTGTTTCGTATCCATGCCCCTAAGACCAGGAGGAACATAGGCGACACTTCAACAATTCACCGGGCTAAATATTGGATACTCAACCTAATGCAAGGATGTCTAACTAAAATGCAAACATAAAATACCATGTAAGAATTATCCACCCTATTTTGATTAGACATTTTTCAGGGCTTGTCAAATTCTTTTAAGTTTTAAGAAAACTTTTGTAGAAATCCCCAGCAGAGTCGCCACTGTGAGCGGACGACCTTTCTCGGACGGAACGCGGGGGTCCGACGAGGAAATTTTCGCTTTTTTAAAATGTTCTTTCTTTTTTCATGGTGGGATTTGGGGAAAATCAGATTTTGTTTATCTTACTTAGAAAAATCCATTCATTCGTTTCGGAATTCCTTTTGTAGAAAACATTTTCCCATTTTATTACTTGAAAGATCTCGAAACTTAAATCCCGAGATCAGTGACAGAGTCGCCACCCGGATCAGCTCATCCGGGAAATTCCGGTACAGCTCCCTACCGAGTATAGACTGCTGTACCTAATCCAGAGATTCAAGGTTCGGACAAGTCCCTTATTTCATGTCTAATCAAAATAAATTTGGCAGATATTCTTTGATGGTATCTTACGTTTCTAGAGTTGATTTTTATTGCATTAAGTTAAACACACGGCGCGCACACAAATAAAACAAAATAAAGCAGTAAATAATTAAATTATTACAACCCCGATCGAATAAAATAATTAAATTATTACAACCCGATCGAATAAAAATAAAAATTCACTTTACAACCGCCTAAAATACACGGATAAATCTATTAAATAAATCCAAAATAAAAATAAAAGGCTGCAAAACAGAGGGTTAGCATAATTTATATTGCACACACAAATAGGACTCAAATCAGGACAGAATTGGGAATTTTAGGAAATGGGGGCATGCATTTAGGGGATAACCGGGTCGACCCGACCGGTCGGACCGGTTAGACCTGGAAAACGGTTTTGAAACGCCCTGTGATTTTATGCTGGAAAATCAATTTTTGGAAAACAATTGGCTTGGTTAAATGCAAATTTTGATTTTCGTGGGTCTGTTGTCCCGGAATCCATGGCCCCGTTCGTGTGGGTTCCTAGATTCATCGTCCATCTAGGGTCCAAAACGCAATAAACACACCAAAAACATTTATTTAAAATGCAATTTTATTTGTTTAATATTTTCCAAGGACTTATAGAGTTCGGGGGTCCGCTAATGCTGGACAATTGATCCGGTTCGGATGTAACAACCCCGAAACTTGGAGAATAAATCCCGGGAAACTTGAAAATATTAATATTCGTATGTACAAAAATTCAAAAACCGGTGTTAAAATGACATAAGAATATTTACGAGCCGAAATATTTCAAATCAGAACGCGTATAAATGGAAAACGGGCTATTTTCGGCATGTCGGGACAGATCGGGGAGCTGTCCCTGAAAAGCAGAGCCGTACGGCTCTAGGTTAGAGCCGGCCGGCTCTGTTCTAATTGAACCAGAGCCGGCCGGCTCTGTTCTTGAAGAACAGAGCCGTACAGCTCTATTCGGGTAGCCAATTTTCCGGATTTTCAAAAACAGAGAAAAATCACACGAAAAATGCGATAAACACAAGTTTAAGGCCTCTCAGAGTTTACCTTGGTGTTGTTCCAGTATATTAGATGCACAAGAACGGTTTGAAAATCAAGAACGTAACTCGAATCCTCGAATATCCCGAAAATCCGAAAGTTTATCTGAACGAATCCGAAATGGAACCGAGAATCGTTGTGAACCGATGAGTAAACGCTAGAGTGAACGATTGCGTGTTTAGAAATTTAATTTCCAAACAATTAAAAGGATTTCTTTCTCTTTTTTTTTTTTTTGTTTTCTCTCTTTCTCTCCTTCTCTGTGTTTCTCCTTTTTTCTCTTTTTCTTTTTTTCCTTCTCTGTCTTTCCCTCCTTTCCTCTGTTTCTCTTTTTCTCCCTTCTTTTTTTCCAATCCTTTTCTCTTTTTTGATTCTCCTTCTCTTCTTATTATTGTTCAATTATCTCTCAGACAAAATAATTTCCCCAATTAAATGCGTCAATTAATTGTTTTTGTCGTTTTTTCATCAATTTTCACAGAATTGGGACAAAGTATGGCACCCATGCCCGCCCACTAGAGTCGGCCGGCTCTAGTTTGCACTAGAGCCGGCCGGCTCTGGTTTGTGAACCAGAGCCGGCCGGTTCTAGTTGAATCGGAGCCCACTTTTTGTTTTTGACGCGCTTGAAAATCTCTCGGAGAACCCGCTTTACGGTAGTTTCGGACTGCGGATAATTTCGTTTTCGGAGAATTCGAGACGTTTCGGGTAATATTCTGCTCTTTTCTATGACCGAAGGTAATAAAGATTTCTCATCACTGAGGTCGGGAAAACCCATGCTCACAATGTTACTAGATTCAGTTCGGTCCCTTGATGTATACTACGGCTCCTGCTCCTTCCTGTGACGATTCCCCATTTATGAAGACGTCCCACTCTTTTGAGGTGGCTCTGAGTCTGGCTCTAAACCGATGAATTCTGCCACAAAATCGACTAGGACTTGGGCTTTTAAGGCCCATCTTGGCTCGGATATTGAACTCCCCTAGGTGTATTGCCCATTCGGCCAGTCTTCCAGATGTTTCTGGTCTTTACAACACCTTTTTTAGCGGAAATCCCATTCTGACTATAATTGTGTATGCTTGGAAATACGGTCGCATCCTATTGGCTGCTGACAGTAAGGCCAAGGCTAATTTCTCAATACTCGAATATCTGGTCTCTGCTCCTTTGAGCACCTTGTTTATGAAATACACAGGGAATTGTTGTCCATCTTCCTGCCTCACAAGAACTAATCCCACAGCCTCGTCGATAGCGGCCAAGTATAGGTACAGTTTTTCTCCCTCGATTGGCCTACAAAGCAACAGGGGAGAGACTAGGAACTGCTTGATTCGGTCGAACGCTTTGTGGCACTTTTTATCCCATTTGAAGGCTCCGCCAGCATACATCTCTTGGCGGAAAAGGAAATAAATCTTCCCAAGGCCATGATCCTACCATTCAGCTTCTGAACCTCGTTCAATGTCTTGGGAAGGGTCATTTCTAACACAGCCTTTATTTTCCCCAAGTTTGCTTTGATTCCTCTCTGTGAGATCATAAATACCAAGAATTTTTCCCCTCTCACTTCAAACACACATTTCTCTATGTTAAGTTTGAGTATGTACTTCTGAAGGGTGGAGAAAGTCTCCATAAGGTCTTTAGGGTGTTCGGCTGTGATGCTGCTCTTGATGATCATATCATCTACGTATACTTTAATTGCTTTTCCAATCTGTTCCTTGAACTTGTTATTCACCAGTCTTTGGTAGGTTGCCCCTGTGTTCTTCAACCCAAAGGGCATAACCTAATAACTATAAGTCCCTTTGTGGGTGATGAAGGATTTTTTTCCTTATCCGCCGAGTCCATGGGGATCTGATGATATCACGAGGCTGCATCAAGGGATGAATACATTGCGTATCCTATTGTAGAGTCCACTAATTGATCTATATTCAGCAATGGGTAACTATCCTTAGGGCATGCTTTATTGGGATCCGCGAAATCGACACACATATGCCACTTCCCGTTTACCTTTTTTACCATCACCATGTTCGCCAACCATTTTGGGTAGTGAACTTCCCTGACGTGTCCTACATCTAACAATTTCTAGATTTCCTCCTTTATTACTCTCTGTCTCTTGGGTGCGTATTTTTGTCTCTTCTGAATTACCGATGTTGCTTCTGGGTCCACATTGAGAGAGTGTTTCATAATTTCTAGGGGTATCCCTTCAATGTCGCTGATTTTCCAGGTGAAAGTACTTTGCTCTTTTTTTATTACTTGCATTATCTACTCTTAGAGGTTGCTTTTGAGCTTTTTGGAGATTCTGATATACCTACCTGATGTTATCGTCAGTGTTTCCAGTTTATCCACTAGCTCCACCTTTCTTTCTTTGCTTTTTGGATCAGTTCTCTCTGGTTATAGGGATGCCAAATATGTTCTTTGGGCTACCTGCTGGCTTCCTCTTGCTACTGCCCATCCTGTAGAAGTCAGTATCTATAGCATCAGGAGAGGAACGGCCGTCCCAATTATTGGGATTTTTCACCGAAAATCACCAGATAAAAGCGAAACAACACGGTGATTTCCTCAAATTCGTGCCCAGGAGCAATTGAAGTGAAAATTGGAAAATCAAAATTTAAACAACAAAGAAAAGATTTCTCACCCGAGATATCTCTTCTAGATATGGCTGCAGAAATCAAACTAGATTCCCTTTGCGTTCACGTACACGAACAGCTATCGAACATGACTCGTGCTGGCGAGAGGATCGACCGGAATTGTGAGAGAGGGGGCTGCAATTTTCTGCTGGAAAACCTTCACCACTTGGCCGAAATTCCTAGGGTTATTTTAACCCTATATGGCTGAAATTTTCCTTGAAAATTTCGACCCATGATGCTTTATTTTATGTGGGCTTTTCTCCTATTTTGAAGCCCAAATCCATTCTAATTCACTTCGTCCAAATTAATTTCAAATGCAATTTTAATTCAACATGTATATAATATATTACACCATATAATATATCATTTAGACTTAATTAAAATTAATTTGACTAATTAATTTAACCCATGAATTAAATTGGACGTTTTTAAAATAAATTCATATGTAGACCTATACACATGTAATATTTCTATCTAGGAAATAATCTTATAAATTAATTCATTGAATTAATTACGAGAAGACGAATACAAATATCAATTATATTATTTTGATCAATCCAATTAATCTATATAATATAATCAATATAATCATCTCTCTCTCTCTCTGGTGTGTATACTCCAAGTATACGGTTGATCCCTTTAGTCTGAGTTCAGACGTTCAATGTGTACTCTATGGGCCCATCTATATGTTGGTAGTGGGCCTATGGCCCACAGACTACAAGCGGGCTCTAGCAAGCCACTGCAGCCCCTAATTAAGATGGAGATGGCAGTCCAACTGAAATCATAACCCTGTAGTTTAAACTTGTATATCCCATGTCATCGATATCGATGTCCAACATAGAGGCATGGATTGATCACCCTCTTTTGTGTCCGGACGTTTACTTGATCCTGAATGTATTGAGCTCACAAACAAGTTCCAACTTGTTTGGGTATGGCCACACTCTTATCAGTCACATTCATCAAGAGGCCGGTGATATCTTCTTATTGGACTACTGAGTGACATATCCCTTCTGCATATCCATAGCGCTGCCATGCTTAGTGACATACCCGAAAGTACCCATACTTGGCACCCTTTTACAGGCCCTTTAGGTGTACCCAAAGTATGTGACCTCGCATGCAGCACCATCATATGGTCAGGTCAAAGGATCCATACAATTACTACACGAGAATCACTTGTGATACTTTACCATGTGGATTTCTCGTTTAGTGGATCTATCCAGTACCATGCCCCTTTTTCATGTACCCATTAATTTGGTTGACATCCCATGTCCAATGGCCGGTAAGACACCACCATACAACTAGATTAATGATAGTCTCTAGTTCCATTCATCCCCATGCTAGTCATCAACCTCACATAACTGTCCAAATGGGCTTCCGGTGGGCCCTCTTCAGTGTATGGAGGTAGGTAAGGCATCTAAAAACCAGCTGGGAGTGGCTCTCCTCCATCAGCCATCAAAGTAGTCGGGTCGACATACTTAACAGGGTTATAGTGGACCATCTCCTTCAGCTTGGGTAGCATGGCTTCAATATCGACGCTTCTCTAGCATCATCTCAATCAAGGCTTCCCTTGCCTTCTCAAAAGCTTCATCCTCTTCAGACTGACGGTCAGGTTCTCTGTGGTTAACGACTCCACCACTTCCTCCAGCAGGGCTTCCTAAGACACCATTAGTAATTTGGACAAACTGTTGTCCCTCACTTCCAATCGAAGTCTGAGCTGATGGAATAGTCTGAACGGGTATGGTGCTTATCACGGCTTGCACTTGTTCCCTAAGAGTAGCCTTGAACTCTTCTAAGGTTAGAAAGCTCCTCATAAAAGCAGCCATGTCAAAAGGCAAGTTTCCATTGTTTCTATCGGCCATCTTCACTCTATTAGCTTCTTCTAACAAAATCTGACTGTCAACTGGTAGAGTAGTCTATTGAGTTTTGATCTCCCGATCTGAGTCTAACCCTGAACTGATCCCCTCCATGGTGACCGGCTCTGATTGAACTGATTGAATCTATGGGTTTAGCACTGACTCGACACGAGCTAACCGCTTTGAGGTTCGTCTCCAAACTGCACATTCAACACAAGGTTAGAGTCGTGGATGGATGTCATGGACCTAGACTCGACACCCTAAATGACGTGTATGGTGCTTATGTTCATGATCGGATGATGCTTTATGGATGCAGATGATGATGAAAATGACTTTTGTATTTACTCTCTTTTTGTTTTGGATGCTCCAAGCATGTCCCATACCATGCAAAAGACAATGCAAAAATGTCACATGTGGACCGGCACACAGATAGAAATTCGGCACCTTCGGGGCACCTAGCGGATGTCGTGAAATGGTCACGTGTGTACTGACACACGGACAGAGATTTGATGCTTTGTAGGTTGATGAAATGGTATGTGATAGTCTTATAAGAACCGTTCCTTAAACAGAGGGTCGATGCTTTTATTGTTGGATATGCCTTAGTCCTGAGGCATTGGTCCTTGTATTTGTATCATACATTTATTGGATTTATAGTCTGTTCCAGTCGTGGGAATGAATGGAATGGGAGACTATCATTAACATGGTTGTATGACGGTGTCTTACCGGTCATTGGACATGGAATGTCAACCAAGTTAATGGGTACATGTAAAAAGGGCATGGTACTGGATAGATCCACTAAACAAGAAATCCACATGGTATAGTATCACAAGTGATTCTCGTGTAGTACTTGTATGGATCCTTTGACCTGACCATATGATGGTGTTTCATGTAAGGTCACATACTTAGGGGTACGCCTAAAGGGCCTGGAATAGGGTGCCAAGTATGGGTACTTTCGGGTATGTCACTTAGCATGGTAATGCTATGGAAATGCAGAAGGGATTTGTCACTTGGTAGTCCACTGGGAAGATATCACCAACCTCTTGATGAATGCAAATGATAAGAGTGTGGCCACACCTAAACAAGTGGGAACTTGTTTGTGAGCTTTAGTGCATTTGGGATCAAGTTAATGTCCTAACACAAAAGAGGCTGATCAATCCATGCCTCTATGTTGGACACCGATATCAATGACATGGGATGTACAAGTTCAAACTACAGGGTTATGATAACAGTTAGACTGCCATTTCTATCTTAATTGGGGGCTGCAGTGGCTTGCTAGAACCCAACTACAGTCTGTGGGTCACAGGCCCACTGCCAACATAAAGATGGGCCCACGGGATCTTACACATTGAGCGACTGAACACTGACTTAAGGAATCACATGTATACTTGGAGTATACACTATGGAGAGAGAGGTATATATTAATTATATTATGAAGATCAATTGGATTGATCATAATGATAAAATTAATATTTGATTAGCTCTTCATAATTAATTGGATTAATTATGAGATTATTTCCTAGGTGGAAATATTCATATGTATAGGTTTACATATGATTTTATTTTGTGAAGATCTAATTTTAATTTGATGGTTTAAATTAATTGGTCAAACTAATTTTAATTTAAATGTAAATAATATGTTACTTGGTGTAATATATTAAATACATGGGTAAATTAAAGTTGGGCTTGAAATTAATTTAAACCAGACTAATTAAAATAAGATTGGGCCTGAATTAAGAGAAGGAAACCCACACAAATGAAAGAGCCAAGTTGGGCCAAAATTCCTTTAGGAATTTCAGCCAACCTAGGGTTTATTAACCCTAGGAATTTCGGCCACCAGTGGCAGAAGAGAGAGCCGAAATTTCCCTAGCCTCCTCTTTCCAAAGTTTTGAGTTTTCCGACGCTAGCACGAGTGGTGTTCATTAGGCGTTCGTGTACGTGAACGAGGAGGGTTTCTAGTTTGATTCCTGCAGTCTGCAACCATCTCTGAAAGAGATATTCCGGGTATGAGATTTATCTCTTTCTATTAAATTTTTTTTTTTCCAATTTCCATCTCAATTGCTCCTGGGCGCAGATTTGAGGAAATCATCCCGTTCTTCTGCTTTAATCGGGTGATTTCCGATGACAAATCCCAACATTTGTTGCATCTTGGATGAAATGATGTCACAAACAAGTTGCGTGTAACTAGAGACACGGACAGCATTTCGGCATTCATGGAACACCTTGCATGATTTAGGCATGTTATGAAATGTCCTAGTGCAAGTTCTAATTCGGCACTCGTGGAGTACCTCGAATGAATTTTCAATGTTATGAAATAATCCGATGTGGATCGTGACACACAAATAAGACTTTAGTGTTGCCATGACACCATGATGCATGGACGTGATGCCATGCGATGGTGTTGTGTGATCCACCACACAAACAGGAACCTAATACCATTATGGTCCTTTAATGGTGTAATAATGTAATGAAATGGCCAGGTGCAATCCAGTGCACAGGCGAACACGGGTAATCTTGGGGACTCCTGATATTTCATGAAATGGAATGTCGTGAGGGGCATACTTAGAACATCCTTCATTTTGGATGGGATGAAATGATATGAATTCCTATGTCATACAGAATGCGAATGGCTGCACAAAAACATGGTTAGAATGCATAACACACAAGATGATGTCATGTATGCTTTATAAGTCAATGAGTACACAAGATGAATATGGCACATGAAAAAGGTCATGGTTGCACAAAAATGTGGTTAGTATAACACACATGTAGGATGATGCTCCAAAATGGCTGCATAAAAATATGGTTAGGAAATGACACACAGATGATGCATGTTTATGTTGCATGAGAGGGTTGAAAATAAAACAACCACAAAGTAAACGTTAGCACATGCACAAACATGCTCACCCTTCCGACCTTATTCCTCCATTCAACTGGTCTCGCATTCTTCCTAGGTGTTGGGTCTCTTTGGCATCAACCGAGGATACCAAAGGCGCACTCTCAATGTCCATTATCAAATATATGTTTTGGCAACCCTAAGGGGAAGTTGCTAGGCCTACATGAAGGTATGAGTCAAGCCAACGGTCGCACAGGTTCCCATAGCAAAAATATACTCCTCACTTCTCCCCACTCAAGGGTCCAAACGAAGGGGTTCATATGATGCTATGAGTGGTTTACCCCCTCGGGTGCCTCCAATCCTAGCGGAAGAGGTAGGTCACCTTTGAAGATAAACCAGGCTTAAATGAGTGTTGGAGGGATTCAAGAAGAGAAAATATCATGCTTATGCAAATGTGAATGAAACACCGACTTATGATTTAATAATTGACTATAAGTGAGGATGTACTTCGATTGTTGCCTAAGTTCCTTAAGTTTTTTTTTTAAAAAAAACTTTTAAAAGAAACCGTTGATCCCCAGCAGAGACGCCACTATGAGCGGACGACGTTTTTACGGGACGCGTGGTGAAGCGGGAACCGGGGATTTTCTTTTTGAAGGTGTGGTGATGTGGTTTGAAAACGGGTCTTTAATCTTTCTTAAGAAAATCTTTAATTTTATTGGAAAAACCCTTTTGTAGAAAACTTAATTGCAAGTGTGAATTTTGGAAAAATAGGTTTTTAAGAAAATCACAATTTGAATTTAAAGATCTCGAAACCTAAATTTCGAAATTAGATACAGAGTCGCCACCCAGATCAGCTCATCCGGGAAATTCCGGTACAGCTCCCTACCAAGGGTAGACGCGGTACCTAATTCAGAGATTCAGAGTTCGAACAACAAATCTACTAATCCTCACTTATTTTCAATTATTATTTCATAACGTAATGTTGCATTCACTTAATTCTACTCATTTTATCTTCTTTTAATTATTAATCGATGCTCATGCAAATGACATAAATATAAATATTAAAATAAAGTGCGGAAAAGTAAATCAGAGGCAAATTATACAACCCAAGAAAAAGAAAAGTCTCATCCTCACCATTACAACCGCCTATAATACACGATGATCTAAAAAAATTACAATCGCCTAATTACACGAGATAATCTATTAAGTACATTAAAAATGAAAAATAACAAAAATAAAAGCTGCATCCAAATACAATTAGCACAAATAATCAAGGCATACAAAAGACTCAAATAGGACAGAATAGGGATTTATAGGAGCGGGGACATGCATTTAGGGGGTAACCAGGTCGACCGGATCGGTCGAACCGGTTAGACTTGGAAAATGGTTTTTTGAAATGCCCTGTAGGTTTTATGGGTGAAAAACCAATTTTGAAAATGATTTGGCTCATTTACATGCATTTTTCCAACTTTAGTGGGCCAGATATCTCAGGACCGGGGGGTCCCGTTCATGTGTGGGCCTAAATTAAACATTTATCTAGGGTCCAAAAAGAATGTAAACATGTTAAAATTCTTTTTTGAATAGGAAAAGGGTGCAAAATTACAAGTTTGGGGCCCAAAAGGGTAAAACTATAATTCTGCCTCAACTATAGTCGCGCGGTTGTAGGTTATAGTGGCGCGACTATAATGCTCCAGAATTTATTCCAATATTCTTTTCTCGTTTTTGAAAATAGTTTTGCAACTTTAGTGATTTCGGGTAATTTGGGATTTCTAGAAACACACTTATTTCAACCAAACGGATCCGAAACGAATTGAAATAAATCCGAAAATCCCTAAAAACTCAAAATTGCCAAACTTGAAATCACATCCATCAATTAAAAATAAGAAAACCGGGAATCTAAGCATACATGGATGCAATTGGACCGATAATAAACATGAAAAACACATTAAATCTAAAAACAGAAGCGTTATCGGTCGATTTTGGGGCATTCTGGTGACTGTAATCGGAAGATTACAATCGCATGATTATAGGTCACAGTCGGGCGGCTGTAGGTTACAGCCAGGCGACTGTGATCTTAAGCGAGGCAGCTGTAATCAAAATTCACTTCTGAAATTGTAAAAATTCAAAAAACAAATCAATAAACAACACCCAAAATGAACAAAAATGGATTTTTAAGGCCTCTCAGAATGTTACCTGGTCTGTATTCTAATGTTTGTATCACCAGAGATGGATTCGGATGCAGGAAAGTGTTTTGCAATCACGAACAACCCGAAAAAATATGTGATCAATGAAGCCCGAACGGAACCCCGAGAGAGATTGAGTGAGTAATGATTATTTAAAAACACCTTACCACGGTTTCTATGTGTTTCTTTGAAATTTTTTAAGTTATTTTAGATCAAACCCTTTTTTTTCTTAAGAACCCTAGAAAAGGCCCAAAATCTGTGTTATTATGTGTTTTTGTGTGTTTTTCTCTCAAAACCCTCTAATTTTCTGCCTCTCTCCGTGTTCCCTTAGCCCTAATCCCGGATATGAGACTTTTATATCTCCCGTTTTGGCTAAAAATTGGAATTAAATGCTGATGTTTGGTAAAAAAGGAAATCTGATAATTATAGTCACACGACTATAATGACTACAGTCGCGTGACTGCAGTACAGTCACGCGGCTGTAGGCACTACAGTCAAGTACTGTAGTGACCAGATTAGCTTATTTTGTTCAAAAAGACCAAATTAAATGCTGATTTTTGGTAAAAAAGGAAATCTGATGATTACAGTCGCACGACTATAATGTACTATAGTCACGCGGTTGTAGGCACTACAGTCGAGCGACTGTAGTCACCAGATTAGCCTATTTTGATTATTTTTCATTCTTTTTTTTGGTTTTCCAAAATACTCTTTAGAATTCCTTCGGGCTCTGTACCAAGACTTGTCACACACATTTAGGTCATCTGGAACATTTTCGACATTATTCCGATCGGTCTGAATCCGCTTCACGCTTATCCGTGAAAAAGGCAACAATGACTTTTATCATAGAGGTCGGAAAAAAAACCCATGCTCACAGCGACTTAGTAATTTCCATTAGGTTATAAGATTCATTTCAATAACTGCTTACATGCATAGGCGGGTGTGAATGGGTTTGGATCATACATACATACATGCAAATAAATTTAAAGTATAATTAAATAAGTAAAATGGACTGCTATGGACCTATATTACAGCCTAATATTATTCTAGTAAACCTATACTAGAAAGAAATATTAGGTGGGCCTCCTTTTCCTTCCTTCTAGGCTTACACCTCCACTTGGGCTCACCACTCCATTGGACTTCTTCTTCTTTTACAAATTTTATAATAGATAATAAAATAAAATTACATAAAAAGAAAAACGGTGTGCATGCCGTATTTACCCAAAAAGAAAAATTACAACCCATCACGAATAAGGCCCACTAGCATCCAACTAAAAAAATATTTAATCACACAAAATGCATCCAATACATCCATTTATAAGCATGTTATAATGCATGAATTAAGCCCATTTCAATTATGTCCAAGCCATTATTTTGAAAACGCCAATTTTGGCCCATCATGGTTCTGTCCCTTAATGGGCTTAGGCCTCTAGCCAAGGCAGCTAACTGCTCCTACTGGAATTGGGAAATCATGAGTCCATATCAGCCGTTCAGGTAATTGTGACAAAAAAAACCCGAACCAATTTCAATTAACCATATTAATTTCCAAAATTAATATCCCATGAATAAAATTAACATTTCATTCAAGAAACCATGTTAAATTACAAAATTTAAACACACGAAATTATAAAACCAATTAAAATTTTAAAACTAGGACCCGGGCCTGAAACCCGCCAAATCCAAAACACTGGGCCCGGCCCGCTGCAGCTAGGGCAACCGCGTTGCCCTAGCAGCAGCAGCCACTGCTGCAGCTGTTTCGGCCATGTACGGCGGCTGCAGGTGGCGATTCCACCGCCAGCAGTCCCGCATGCCCGGAAACAGCCCGTGATTTTCCAAGAAAGAGAAAAAAAATTTCAGCCAAACAACATGTAATTCACCAAGAAATACAACCATCCAACAAAAATAAATAAACATAAACCTATATGCAAATTTAATTTCAATTGAAAATTCCAAAGGGGAAAATCAAAAACCCCAATCTAAGAATCCCAAATAAAATCTCCAATTTCAAAACCAAGGGATTCAATCCAATTTAACAATTTTCATAGATCAAAAGCCTGCTCTAATACCACTGTTGGGATTTTTCACCGGAATCACCCGATAAAAGCGGAACAACGCAGTGATTTCCTCAAATCTGTGCCCAGGAGCAATTGAAGTGAAAATTGTAAAATCAAAATTTAAACAACAAAGAAAAGATTTCTCACCCGAGATATCTCTTCTAGATATGGCTGCAGAAATCAAACTAGATTCCCTCCGTGTTCATGTACACGAACGACTATCGAACACGAACCGTGCTAGTGAGAGGATCGACCGAAATTGTGAGAGAGGGGGCTGAAATTTTCTGCTGGAAAATCTTCACCACTTGGTCGAAATTCCTAGGGTTATTTTAACCCTAGATAGCTGAAATTTTCCTTGAAAATTTCGGCCCATTATGCTTTATTTTATGTGGGCTTTTCTCCTATTTTGAAGCCCAAATCCATTCGAATTCACTTGGTCCAAATTAATTTCAAATGCAATTTTAATTCAACATGTATATAATATATTACACCATATAATATATCATTTACACTTAATTAAAATTAATTTGATTAATTAATTTAACCCATGAATTAAATTGGACGTTTATAAAATAAATTCATATGTAGACCTATACACATGTAATATTTCTACCTAGGAAATAATCTTATAAATTAATTCATTGAATTAATTATGAGAAGGCGAATACAAATATCAATTATATTATTTTGATCAATCCAATTGATCTATATAATATAATCAATACAATCATCTCTCTCTCCGGTGTGTATACTCCAAGTATACAGTTGAACCCTTTAGTTAGAGTTCAAAAGTTCAATGTGTATGATCCTGTGGGCCCATCTATATGTTGGCAGTGGGCTTATGGCCCACAGACTACAGGCGGGCTCTAGCAAGCCACTGCAGCCCCTAATTAAAATAGAGATGGCAGTCCAGCTGAAATCAAAACCCTGTAGTTTAAACTTGTATATCACATGTCATCCATATCAGGGTCCAACATAAAGGCATGGATTGATCACCCTCTTTTGTGTCCGAACGTTTACTTGATCCCGAATGTACTAAAGCTCACAAACAAGTTCCAACTTGTTTAGGTGTGGCCACACTCTTATCAGTCACATTCATCAAGAGGTAGTTGATATCTTCTCATTGGACTATTGAGTGACATATCCCTTCTGCATATCCATAGCACTGCCATGCTTAGTGACATACCCGAAAGTACCTATACTTGGGACCTTTTTATAGGCCCTTTAGGCATACCCCAAAGTATGCGACCTCACATGCAGCACCATCATATGATCAGGTCAAAGGATCCATACAAGTACTACACGAGAATCACTTATGATACTTTACCATGTGGATTTCTCATTTAGTGGATCTATCCAGTACCATGCCCTTTTTACATGCCCATTAATTTGGTTGACATCCCATGTCCAATGGCCGGTAGGACAACGCCATACAACCAAATTAATGATAGTCTCTAGTTCCATTCATTCCCATGACTGGAACAGACTATGGATCTATTTATGGTCATATCGTTTCCCCTATCCATGGTCTTACTTCCAAGTGCATGACACTTGTTAACATGGATATGGATATGTACATTTAGTACTTCATTTAAAATACAGCAGAAGATATATGACAAATGAATTAATGCCTTTATTTATGACACAAAATATGTATAATACAAGTATCCAATAAATGTACAATACAAATTTGAGGTCCAATGCCTTGGGACTAGGGCATTTCCAACACCAATATGGCATTGTATGCCAATGGGGATTCTATAGTTTTGAAGTCTGCCTTGGCTCTCTAGATATGTTTCTCATCTCCTATTTTTAGGTCTAGCGTTACCTGCCCCATGACTAGAACCGTATGGCCACTAAGGCCAACTAGTGGTGTACGTACTGGGTGGATCCAGCTAGGGTTGACTTTCAGTTTTGCTATCACATGTCCGATGATGCTATTGGTGGAGCTTCCTGTGTCCACCAAGATACATTTGACTGTTTAAACCTCTATCTCTGCTTCCATGACTAGGGCATCTGAATGTCCTGGTTGCACTTGGCTTCCAGTCGAGAATGATGGGTTGAGTTTACTATCTTCTCCTGTTTCCTTAGTCGTCTTGGCCTTTTTGCTTGGCGGATCTCCTCCAGCAATCACCGTCACCACCCCTTTTGTTTTTTTTTTTTTTGGCTAGTTTGCTTTCTTCTCAGTTTGGTCCTTTTGATTCTTCCTTGGAGCTCGCTTTCTTATCTACGAATTTTTGGAGTCTGCCCTTCTTGATCAGTTCCTCAATATCCTCTACTAAATGCTTGTATTCGTTTGTATCATGGCCATTCACCAGGTGGTATTTGTAATAGGTGCTTTTATCTTCACCCATTGTTTGCTCTCTCCTTGCTTCAGGGTAGGATAGACCTTTTTTGTCGGAGCTCTTTTCAACCGCCACTGATACTTTGCTAAGTGGCCGGTTTAGAGGGGTGAACCCTCCGGAATATATGGATTCCATTCTATCCCTCTTGGACCTCTTATCCTCGGTCTTTCTTTCTGGCTCCTTACGGTTTTTAATTGGTGCTCCTACCTCATCCAATTCAATAAAGGTTTTAGCCATGGAGATCATCTGGGTTATGTTTTAGGTTTCCGCAGGACCAGGTTAGCTTGCAGCCGCTTGTTGGTAGTGTTGGCTATTAGTGCCTCCAGCGCTGTATGGAAGTCTAACTTCCAGATCCCTACTGTGGCCAGGTTAAACCAATCCACAAAGTCTCTGAGGGATTCTCCCTGCCTCTGCTTTACATCATGGAGGGTTCTGCTGGCGGTTCCTATGGGCATAGATCCATAGAACCTTATGCAGAATTGCTCTCTCAACTATTCCCAGCTATTGATTGACACTGGCTCCAAATTTTCAAACCAGTAAGAAGTCGGGCCTACTAGTGTTGATGAGAAGAGCCTGCACATCAGCCCTTCATTCACCCCTGCTATCTCCATCTGATTTTTGTAATTTCTCAAGTGGACATAAGGATCTATTTTTCTATTGTAATTCTTAAAGTTGAGTTATTTAAACTTAGGGTCGCATGGCTTTTCCAGGATCCAGTTGGTGAAACACGATCCTCCACTTTCTACTAATGGCTCCTGGATCAGGACTGAGAACCGTGAGAAGTAGTGCTTGCCAATGTCTTTGGATCGTTCGCTCCTTCTAGTATCGATGTTGCTGTGGGTGTTGGCGGTGGCCCCAGCATATACCCATGAGTAGGGTGGTAACTGGGAGGAGGTGTCTGAATTAAGGTCTAATAACTGGGAAGCCTTGCCTGTGGTATTGTTGGCAGAGCTGACGAATTGGGTGGTTTTCCCATTGTCAGAGGTTGTTGGTAAGCATCCTGGGATTCTCCGTACCTTATGAAGATGAGGTTTGGCTTATTTATCTACCTTGTATCTCTTAGGAAGGTATGAGCGGGTGAGTTGTGTTGGGATTTTTCACCGGAAATCACCCGATAAAAGCGGAAGAACGCGGTGATTTCCTCAAATCCAGTCCCAGGAGCAATTGAAGTGGAAATTGAAAAACTTAAAATTAAATAGAAAGGGATTAAATTTCTTACCAGAAAATCTCTTTCTAGAGATGGATGATGACTGCAGAATTCAATTGAGAATTCCTCCACTCTCACGTACACGAACGCTTGGCGAATGCAACCCGTGCTAGCGTCGGAAAAACAAAGCAATGGAGAGAGAGGAGTAGGAAATTTCGGCTAGGAGAGTTTTTCCAAGGGGTGGCCGAATTTTTCTAACCCTAGGTATTTATACCTAGGGTTGGCCGAATTCCTCAAGTGGATTCAGGCCCATCTTGGCTCCTTTCTATTTTGTGCGGGCTTCCATGTTTTAATTTAGGCCCAGTCTAATTTTAATTATTCTGGTTTAAATTAATTTCAAGCCCAATTTTAATATACCCATGTATTTAATATATTACTCCAAGTAATATATTATTTACATCTAAATTAAAATTAGTTTGACATTTAATTTAATCCATCAAATTAAAATTAACTCTACACAAAATAAAATCATATGTAAACCCATACATATGAATATTTCCACCTAGGAAATAATTTCATAATTAATCCAATCAATTATGAAGAGCCAATAGAATATATTAATTTTATTATTATGACCAATCCAATTGATCCTTATAATATAATTAATATATACACACTTCCCCTTCCATTGTGTATACTCTAAGTATACATGTGATTCCTTAAGTCTGCATTCTATCGTTCTATGTGTATGATCCTGTAGGCCCATCTTTATGTTGGCAGCGGGCCTTTGGCCCGCAGACTGCAGTTGGGCTCTAGCAAGCCACTGCAGCCCCCAATTAAGATGGAGATGGCAGTCTAACTGATATCATAACCCTGTAGTTTAAACTTGTACATCCCATGTCATTGATATCGGTATCCAACACAGAGGCATGGATTGATCACCCTCTTTTATGTTCGGACATTAACTTGATCCCGAATGTACTGATTCTCACAAACAAGTTCTAACTTGTTCGGGTGTGGCCACACTCTTATCAGTCACATTCATCAAGTGGCCGGTGATATCTTCTCAGTTGATTACTGAGTGACAAATCCCTTCTGCATATCCATAGTATTACCATGTTCAGTGACATACCCGAAAGCACCCATACTTGGCACCCTATTACAGGCCCTTTAGGCGTACCCCTAAGTATGCGACTTCACATGTAACACCATCATATGGTCAGGTCAAAGGATCCATACAAGTATTACACGAGAATCCATTGTGATACCATACCATGTGGATTACTCGTTTAGTGGATCTATCCAGTACCATGCTCCCAGGCATGTACCCATTAACTTGGTTGACATTCCATGTCCAATGACCGGTAAGACACCGCCATACAACCAGGCTAATGATAGTCTGTTGTTCCATTCATTCCCATGACTGGAACAGACTACGGATTTATTTATGGTCATATCGTTAACCCTATCCATGGTCTTACTACTAAGTGCATGACACTAGTCGTCATGGATATAGATATGTCCATTGGATACTTCATTTACTATACTGCACAAGATAAATATAATAAACGAATTGATGCCTTTATTAATGACACAAATGAGTACAACACATAAATCCAATAAATGTATAGTACAAATACAAGGACCAATGCCTCGGGACTAGGGCATTTCCAACAATCTCCCACTTGCACTAGTTCCAACTAGGCATGGGCCTAATCCCTGTAGATCTAGTATGACCCTCGTGCTTGGGCTGGGCCAGCGCCTTGGTCAATGGATCTGCAACATTATCCTCGGTGTCCACTCTGTGCAATGCAATGTCACCTCTCTCCGCGATTTCTCGTATGAGGTGAAACTTTCTGAGCACGTGCTTTGTGTTCTTGTGTGACCGGGGCTCCTTAGCTTGTACGACGGCCCCATTGTTGTCACAGAAGATATCGACTGGGTCCTGGATAGTTGGCACTACTCCCAACTCAGTGATAAACTTCTTCATCCATACAGCTTCCTTAGCTGCATCACACGCAGCTATGTACTCAGCTTCTGTTATAGAGTCCGCTATGGTTGGTTGCTTTGAGCTCCTCCAGCTTACAGCACCACCATTCAGCAAGAATACATACCCTGACTGCGATTGGTACTCATCTTGGTCTGTCTGGAAGCTTGCATCAGTATACCCAGTAACTGACAGCACTTCCTGACCACCATACACCAAGAAGCTATCCTTAGTTCGGTTAAGGTACTTGAGGATTGCCTTGACAGCTTTCCAGTGATCCTCCCCGGGATCCTGCTAGTATCGGCTCGTCATACTCAGTGCAAAGGCGACATCAGGTCTCGTACACAACATAGAGTACATAATTGATCCAATAGCCGAGGCATATGGAACCAATTTCATGTTCTCCCTGTCCTCCCTAGTTTTAGGACAGTTCTTCTTACTAAGTTTCAGCCCATGGCCCATTGGCAAGAAACCTTTCTTGGCCCGGTCCATGCTGAATCTTTTCAGAACTTTGTCAATGTACGAAGCCTGACTTAGGCCCAGAAGCCGATTTGATCTATCCCTATAGATCCTGATCCCTAGGATCATCTCAGCTTCGCCTAAGTCCTTCATTGTGAAGCACTTACTCAGCCACTGCTTTACCCCTTGCAGTGTAGGTATGTCGCTTCCAATGAGTAGGATGTCGTCTACATAAAGTACCAAAAATGTGACAGTGCTCCCACTAGTCCTCTTATACACACAAGGCTCATCCAGATTCTGTATGAAGCCATATTCCTTTATAGCCTCATTGAATCTTAGATTCCAACTACGGGATGCTTGCTTCAGTCCATAAATGGACCTTTGAAGTTTGCATACCCTTCCCGGATACTTAGGATCGATAAAACCCTCAAGTTGTGTCATGTACACATCCTCGAGTAGCTTCCTATTAAGGAAAGCGGTTTTGACATCCATCTGCCATACCTCATAGTCATACCATGCGGCTATGGCCAGCAGTATCCTGATGGATTTGAGCATGGCTACTGGTGAGAAAGTTTCATCATAGTCTATCCCATGGACTTGTCTAAAACCTTTCGCAACCAGACGCCCCTTGAAGGTATTATCAGCTTTTAGCTTATAGCACCACTTGCAACCTATAACCTTAGCACCCGGAGGTGGATCAACCAAGTTCCAAACTTGATTATCGTACATAGATTGCATTTCTGCCTCCATGGCTTTACGCCAATTCGCAGACTGTGGGCTAGCCATAGCCTTTTAGTAGGTTTTGGGTTCTTCTTCATCCCAGATGAGAAGAGTTTGATCATCGGTGACGAGGAAACCATACCTCTCCGATTCCCGACGATCCCTACCAGACCTTCTAGGTTCTTGTGTGGCCTGGGTCGGTGCCTCCACTTGTGGAAGCTCCACCTGGGCCTCCAAGCTATCCTCTTCAGGAGCTTGTGGACCTTGAACTTCCCTGAGTTCAATGTTGCTCCCACTATCTTTCTTGGAAAGGAACTTCTTTTCTAGAAAGACCCCCTTCCTTGCCACGAACACCTTGTTCTCGGCGGGGTTGTAGAAGTAATACCCTTTGGTTTCCCTAGGGTAGCCCATAAACAGGCATTTATCGGTTTTGGGCTCCAGCTTGCCACTAGTCAATTTCTTGACATGTGCTTTGCATCCCCAAATCCTTAGGAAAGACACATTGGGCTCCTTGCCAGTCCATATCTGATATGGGGTCTTTTCCACTGCCTTAGTCGGAGTATTGTTTAATATGAGAGCTGCTGTCTCGAGGGCATGTCCCCAGAAGCTAATTGGGAGAGATGCTTGACTCATCATTGAGCGGACCATGTCCAACAAGGTCCTATTCCTCTGTTCGGACACCCCATTCCATTGCGGTGTTCCAGGAGGAGTGAGCTGTGGAACTATTCCATGCTCTCTCAGGTATGAGTCAAACTCTAGGCTCATATACTCACCGCCTCGGTCCGACCGAAGGGCTTTGATATTCCTGCCTAGCTGGTTCTGTACCTCGTTCCTAAATTCCTTGAACCTATCAAGGGTCTCGGACTTGTGTTTCATCATATAGACATAGCCATATCTGCTGAAATCATCCGTGAACGTGACGAAGTACAGATGCCCACCTCTGGTTGCTGTGCTCATAGGTCCACATACATCTGAGTGTATTAGGTCCAACAAGCCAGTGGCCCTTTCAGCCCTTTTGCTAAAAGTTGCCTTTGTCATCTTGCCTCTTAAACATGATTCACATGTATCAATTGACTCCAAGTCAAATGACCCTAGGACTCCAGCTTTGTGAAGCCTAGCTATGCGCTTCTCGTTTATATGGCCAAGACGACAATGCCATATGTAGACTGGATTAAGTTCGTTAGGCTTAACCCTTTTCGTGTTTATGTTATAGATGTGATTGGTTTCATTTAAGTCCAGGACATACAGGCCATTATTTAATAGAGCATCTCCATAAAATAACCCCTCTCTGGATATAGAAATACGACCATTTATAATAGAAAATTCAAATCCAGAAATATCCAACATTGATACAGAGATAATATTCCTGCACATAGCAGGTACAAAGTAACAATGTTCTAAAATTAAAACCAATCCGCTGGGCATCATTAGGTGGTATTCGCCGATCTCTATGGCAGCAACCCTTGCTCCATTCCCGACCCGCAAGTCCACCTCTCCCGACCCCAGCAACCTTCTGTTCTTAAGTCCCTGCACATTGCAACAAATGTGAGAACCACATCCAGTATCCAATACCCAGGATGTTGAAACAGTAAGGTTAATATCTATAACATAAATACCTGAAGAGGACGCACCTTGGCCCCTTCTTTGCTCTCCCATCAGCTTGGGACACGATCTCTTCCAATGGCCCGCCTGTCTACACCCGAAATAGACGTCCTCAGGACCTGCCTTCTGCTGGCTTGGGTTGGGCCTTGGCCTTCTTGGCTTTGGCTTTCTTGGCCTTAGCCTTGGCCTTTTCCTTGGCCTTACCCTTAGCAAGAGGAGCGTTCCCCTTGTTAACCAGCAGCACCGGCGGAGTCTTCTTGATCGACTGCTCAGTAAGCTGCATCCCATGCAGCTCACTAATAGTACGGTTCATCCCTTGCATGTTATAGTTTAGGATGAACTGATTATAAGAATCCGGTAAGGACGCGAGGATTGTGTCCACCGCCAACTCTTGAGAGATAGGCGATCCGAGACGGGCCAAAGTATCCAAATAGCCCTTCATCTTGAGCACGTGTGCACTCACAGATGTCCCGGCCCCCATCTTACAAGAGTGGAATGCCTTATTGGTCAGGTACCTTTCCTGACGAGCTTGCTCTTGAAACATCTCATTGAGAGTTGTTATCATAGCATAGGCTTGGGGGTCCATAAACTGCTTTTGCAATTCGGGGACCATGCAAGCCAACATAAGGCACGTCACATCCCGGTTGTCCTTGACGTGCGCCTCGTATTCCGCCAGCTGTGCAGCTGTTGGATTACGTCCCTGAGGCACAGCCGGCACAGGCCTTTCCAGCACATACTCTTTCGACTCTTGTCTTAGAACTATCCTCAAGTTCCTAGACCAGTCTAAAAAGTTAGGACCGGAAAGCTTGTCCTTCTCAAGAATCGATCGCAGTGATAAGGTATTAGTGTTTGCCATTTGGGTGTTTCTACACAGAAAAACATTTAGAGTGTTAATAAAGGGCTTTACTTTGTTGTTCCCATATAAAATTAATAATGAATCAAGTTATTAATTTAACCGAGTTGTTGGGCTCATGGGCCGAGATCCATATTTCATTAAGATATAGCCAAACGAGGGTTTGGTACAACTATACCTTAATTATTTAGGTAGGAACGCAGTCCAATCCCAACCTAGGGACTCTCGGTTTGATGGGCTTGTTGGCACTTACCCATCTGTGCTTAGGGCCAGGAGAATCCTACTACCCATGCTAAGTCAAAACCTCCATCCAAGTGTTAGAGTATCCCATACTCTAACCCAGTACAAAGTGACAATACTCCAGTGCATCCTGCGAGGGCATAGTCTACAACTGGCCTATTCCCACCTCGATTCGGTTTTGAATGAGGGAAGCACTTTTAAGCGACTTAGTAATTCCCGTTTGGTTATTAGATTCAATTATAACAGCTTACATACATAAGGCGGGTGAATGAGCTATTTGTAACATACATTCATACATGCAAATTGAATATAAAATGATTAAACAAAATTAAAATGGACTGCTATGGGCCTATATTACATCCTAATATCATTCTAGTAAACCTATACTAGAAACATATATTAGGCGGGCTTCCATCTTCTCCTTCTGGGCTTGCACCTCCAATTTGGGCTTGCACCTCCAATTGGGCTCACCACTCCATGGGCTTCTTCTTTTACAAATTTTATAATATTTAACTTAAATAAAATAAAATTACATTAAAAGAAAACGACACGCAGGCCGTATTTACCCAAAAGAAAAATACAACCCAACTCGTAAAAGGCCCAATAGCATCCAATCATACATTCATTCAACCATTCATATGCATCCAATACATACAATTCAAAAGCATGTCAAAATGCATGATTTAAGCCCATTTAAATTATGTCAAAGCCATTATTAGGAAATCGCCAATTTTGGCCCACCATGGTTCTAACCCTTAACGGGCTTTGGGCCTCCAGCCCAGGCAGTCCAACTGCTCCCACTGGAATTGGGAAACCATGGGTCCAATTTAGCCGTCCGAGTAATTGTGCCAAAATTACCCGAACCAATTTCCATTAACCATATTAATTTCCAAAACTAATATCACATGAACGAAATAAAATTCATCCAAGAAACCATGCGCATTTAAATTACATAAATTTAAACACACGAATTTTAAAACCAATTAAAATTTCAAAACTGGGCCCCGGACCCAAAATACCCGCAAAATCCAAAACACAGGGCCCGGCCCGCTGCAGCCGCCTAGCAGCTGCCCGCTGCTGCCGCCTGCAGCAGCACTGCCGCTGTGCAGTGGCCACCCAGCAGCAGCCCGCTGCTGCGGCAGCAGGCAGCTGCCGCCGGCGGCGATTCCGCCGCCGGTAGCCCCGCCCCCGGGAGGCCGATTTTTTTTTTAAACAGAATTAAAATTAAATAAAAACAACCAATCATCATCCATAGCAATTCACCAAGAATCACAAAAATACACAATAAAATTAAACTAACATAAACCTATATGCAAATTTAATTTTCATTGCATAAAACATATGGGAAAAATCATAAAACCCATACCAAGAATCCCAATCAAAAACATCCGATTTCAAAACAGGGATTCAACCAAATAAATCAATTTCCACGGATCAAAAGCCCGCTCTGATACCACTGTTGGGATTTTCCACCGGAAATCACCCGATAAAAGCGGAAGAACGCGGTGATTTCCTCAAATCCAATCCCAGGAGCAATTGAAGTGGAAATTGAAAAACTTAAAATTAAATAGAAAGGTATTAAATTTCTTACCAGAAAATCTCTTTCTAGAGATGGAGGATGACTGCAGAATTCAATTGAGAATTCCTCCACTCTCACATACACGAACGCTTGGGGAATGCAACCCGTACTAGCGTCGGAAAAACAAAGCAATGGAGAGAGAGGAGTAGGAAATTTCGGCTAGGAGAGTTTTTCCAAGGGGTGGCCGAATTTTTCTAACCCTAGGTATTTATACCTAGGGTTGGCCGAATTCCTCAAGTGGATTCAGGCCCATCTTGGCTCCTTTCTATTTTGCGCGGGCTTTCATGTTTTAATTTAGGCCCAGTCTAATTTTAATTATTCTGGTTTAAATTAATTTCAAGCCCAATTTTAATATACCCATGTATTTAATATATTACTCCAAGTAATATATTATTTACATCTAAATTAAAATTAGTTTGACATTTAATTTAATCCATCAAATTAAAATTAACTCTACACAAAATAAAATCATATCTAAACCCATACATATGAATATTTCCACCTAGGAAATAATTTCATAATTAATCCAATCAATTATGAAGAGCCAATAGAATATATTAATTTTATTATTATGACCAATCCAATTGATCCTTATAATATAATTAATATATACACACTTCCCCTTCCATTGTGTATACTCTAAGTATACATGTGATTCCTTAAGTCTGCATTCTATCGTTCTATGTGTACGATCCTGTGGGCCCATCTTTATGTTGGCAGCGGGCCTTTGGCCCGCAGACTGCAGTTGGGCTCTAGCAAGCCACTGCAGCCCCCAATTAAGATGGAGATGGTAGTCTAACTGATATCATAACCCTGTAGTTTAAACTTGTACATCCCATGTCATTGATATCGGTATCCAACACAGAGGCATGGATTGATCACCCTCTTTTGTGTTTGGACATTAACTTGATCCCGAATGTACTGATTCTCACAAACAAGTTCTAACTTGTTCGGGTGTGGCCACACTCTTATCAGTCACATTCATCAAGTGGCCGGTGATATCTTCTCAGTTGATTACTGAGTGACAAATCCCTTCTGCATATCCATAGTATTACCATGTTCAGTGACATACCCGAAAGCACCCATACTTGGCACCCTATTATAGGCCATTTAGGTGTACCCATAAGTATGCGACTTCACATGTAACACCATCATATGGTCAGGTCAAAGGATCCATACAAGTATTACACGAGAATCCATTGTGATACCATACCATGTGGATTACTCGTTTAGTGGATCTATCCAGTACCATGCTCCCAGGCATGTACCCATTAACTTGGTTGACATTCCATGTCCAATGACCGGTAAGACACCGCCATACAACCAGGCTAATGATAGTCTGTTGTTCCATTCATTCTCATGACTGGAACAGACTACGGATCTATTTATGGTCATATCGTTAACCCTATCCATGGTCTTACTGCTAAGTGCATGACACTAGTCGTCATGGATATAGATATGTCCATTGGATACTTCATTTACTATACTGCACAAGATAAATATAATAAACGAATTGATGCCTTTATTAATGACACAAATGAGTACAACACATAAATCCAATAAATGTATAGTACAAATACAAGGACCAATGCCTCGGGACTAGGGCATTTCCAACAAGTTGCTACGTACTATGCTGCACAGTCTCTCTCAGGTTGAGGTAAAAGGAAGAGATTCCTGGCTGTTCCTGTCCCCAGGTCACCAGTCATGCCTATGATCAGGGGGGATGTGCTACTACTGATGGATGAACCTATGATGATGAAATTTTGAATTTAAAGGATTGCTTGTCTGAGGTCTTTGGCATTGCTAGGGCTAAGGCTGCTCGCGATGCGGTTAATCATTGTTGCACGGGGGGACACCGATGAGTTCAGTGTCGTCAAGGGTGGGGCTCTCATACCTACGAGAGAGCTATCTCTAGTGACCTCTGAAGTTGTCATACTAGCGGAACCTGATGAATTCATAATTCAATTGTTCCACACTCACCGCACCAAATGATGGATTCTGTACTAATCCCTCTGAAGATCCGGGCTTGAAGTGTGCCGGGCTACATCTGGATATGTTCCTATAAGACAGCAAAAGTGAGACACAGATAACCTTTGGATGCTCAAGTTATCCTTAATTATGTTAATCTCTGGCTATATTAGCTTGATTTTAGTTAGTTTAGTTAGAATGAATTGATTTTACCTCTATGCTCCCTCCTTTTATAAGGCCAGTGGTAGAGTTTGTCTTGAACTAGGAATACCCCAAGGCCCTTATCCTAGTCAGACTAAAAGACTTCCATCCTAGACTCCATATGATACATGAGTCCTTCCTCAATCGCAACACAACAAGTAGACTCCCACATGGACTCCATCACCTACCTTATAGAACCCCAAATCAGGTGGAAACAATTC
Source organism: Euphorbia tirucalli (assembly GCA_039660915.1). Lineage (NCBI taxonomy): Eukaryota > Viridiplantae > Streptophyta > Magnoliopsida > Malpighiales > Euphorbiaceae > Euphorbia > Euphorbia tirucalli. The sequence continues at coordinate 51,400,249 of CM077639.1, read as the reverse complement.
GACCCGAACTTGGCCTCCAAGACCGGCTGCATGCCTTCCAAAAACCCAAGTAGGAGACCCAGCATTACGATATCTCGATGACAGACCTGGCACCATAATGTTCGAATGTCATCATTTGCTAACTGCAATAACTAATACTTATCCTCAGCCACAATAATAACCAAATTTCCAATGTTGAGTTCATAAGATCTATAAAGAGAATGGTATAAGGTAGTGATTTACATTCGTCACACACCCCTGAAAAAAATGCAAATACAAAAGTCACAAACCGTACCATCTTGTGAGGCATTAAAAAGAGATTAAGAGATAGACAAAACGCATCATGGGTGCCCTGAACTTTCATAGATTTTACAATTAGCCTCGCGATCAATTTTTTCAACACATTGAATACATGATTTTCTATTTTGATAGTATTAGTCTCAAACTTGATAATTCTAGCATGAGCTGTAGTATAGGTTAACTGGCACATTGAGAAGATGTTATACTAAATTGGAAATATGATTCACATTCATAGCCATGACATACCTACATAGGAAGTATGGTTTAGACCCCTCTAGTGAATTCCAGAATCTTCTACTTTTTCAAAAATTATGTCACACGCTAGTTAACTGATACTACAGCCCATGGTACAAAAATGTGTCAAGTATGGGGTTATTACTATCAAAATAGAAAGATCATTTACTCAATATGTTGAAAAAATTGATTAAGGAGCAATTGCAAAATGCATAAAAATTGAAGGCACTCAGGATGTGTTTTGCCTAAGAGATAAGGCGGCTACTAGATAAATTAGATGAATTACCATGTGTTATGGTCCCCTATTAGATAAACCCTTACACAACCACATGGGGACACACTCTGCCTTGGCTTACGAAATAAATCCTAAACAAAGAAAATACATTCTTGAAATGAACTATGTTACACATACACATATACGCAAGAAAAGCGCGTGTGTCACATATATTATTTTTATGTTGATTGCATATTGGTTTTATTAATTGCAATATAAAATTAATATAAAAGCGATTTATTCAAAGAAAAAAAAAAAGAAAAGCTGAATAGTAAAAAGAAAGCTATAAAATCAGTATAAAAACAAAATATATACAGTATTTGTAGATTGTGTGGAATATTAGCACCTAAAACGAAGATGAAGAAAAAACAATATATATAGATACCATTTTTATAGTATATACAATCGGTATTATTGCAATATAAAACCAATATAAAATCAATATAAAATCAATATAAAAATAGATATATATGTAAAATAAAAAGAAAATGGGCATAATATCAATATAGAAGCAGTACATACGCAGTATTGGTAGATTTGTGCAATATTAGTGCAGAAAATGAATATGAAATAAAAAAGAAAAATTAATATATAGGTATGAATCTCATTTAAAAGAGAAAAGAAAAAGAAAGGAACTTTAGAAAATAGAATGATGAAAAAATGAACGAAAATAGAGATAAATTAAGAAATTAGTTTTTAATTATGGAAAAGGAAAGTAAAAAGTAGGGATAAGAGAAAGAGAAATCTCTTGAAGAGAGGGAGAGATAACACGTAGGGGGGAAAAATTTTCTACCATTATTGTAATGGGTAAACAATTTATTAGTCCCTATTTTTTATATATATTATATTAGTTAGTCCCTATAATTATTAGAGTTTCTAAGTTTTGTAATTGCTAACTGTTTAGTCCTTTTAGTATAGTTAACTGTCCAATTAGACTAATAATGCAAAAACTACCCTTTATTCTATTGTTATAATAATAACATATCATCTTTTCTATTTTCTATTTTTTTTCCTCACATAATCTTAATATTACAAATATTGATTCATTAATTTGTTAAATTTTATATAATGATAGAACTAAACTCTATTGACATAGAGGTTGTTTTATTAAAATATATAAAAATATATATATTTAAAAATATAAAATTAGGAATAAAACTATATAAAATTATAAATTCGAACTTTTCAACTCTAATATACATTAATAAACAAAAAGATATTATTTTAAAAAAATTATCAAGATTCATAATAACATTTATTGTTAGTTTTTACATATTACATTAAACTAATAAAAAAATGACAATATATATTAAAGAGAATAAATAATGGAGATATTTTTTATATTTATAAGTAATATATATAAATATAGAAATATTGGTGCATGCGTAGATATCACAAAAACTTTTATTAAATACTTTAATTAAATTTGAAATCTAAAAGGTATAATTTTTACTTATAACCAAATGTAGTTTTGTACTTTTATATGTAAAAATAAAAGAAAGTACTTAAAAGTTTATTCAGATAAACTTAAGGATCTTAAAATATATCTATGAACTAACTAGTGTAATACATAAAAACATAGGGACTAATAAATCATTCAACCTAGGCCTAATACATTCGAACCTCTCTGAACTTAGCCTAAAGAGCCAACTACCCCCATGAACTAATAAAGTATCCAATTGCCCCCCTCCCCCCCCCCCCCCCCCAAATGTGAGAAAGCCAACCCAATTTGCCTCTAGGTCTCCCTAAAGTCACGCCTCGCCAATATTGCTACACGAGTCATTGTTGCATATGCGCAATGACACTTGCACATAAGGGATTTATGTTGCCAAAATGGGGTAAAAATGGCCACAAGGGTCCAAACGCATCAAACACAAAGCCCTTAGGCCAAATAAATAATAATTGGACCAAAGAAGGGGTGGTTGTGCAGCAAAAGTTGAAGAAAAATGGTGGTTTGGTGAGAAAAATATGGGCTGCCGCAAAACAGGCCCAGCCACCACGCAAGCAGCCTAGCCCAGCGTGCAAAACAGCGCAGCCCAGCGCGTTAGCGACGAAAATTCCGTAGCTGTTTCGGTTCCAGAAGCTTCCAAAAACGGCCAGTCCATTCCAGATCCATTGGTAACTTTCTGGATTGCCTCTAGAAGCTTGTAAACCACCTCTAATGGTGTTGGAAATGTCCCTACCTATTATTTAATGTATTTTAAGTGGGAAAAACATGGAATATGCCAAGAATATTCCAAATTAATATTAACCACATGTTAAGGAGGTGGAATGCCTATAAATAGGCCTCACCCCCTCATTTGTAAACCAATCTTGAGAACCTAAGAAAGCCATCAACCTTGGAAATCTTAGGAATCTCATAAGTGTAAGGAATTCAAGGAATTCCAAAAGAGTTGTAAGATACTTTGGTGTATTGGTTGAGTGTTAGATTGAGTAATAAAATTACTCTCACATTCCCAAACCATTGTGTCTTCTCAAATATATTTCTAAGTCCTCTAAAACATCCAAGTGCCCCCCTTATTCCTTAGCTCACATATTAAAAGGCTTGCTTAGCACAATAAATGTCGCAAGTGCCTAAGCGCCACGCGGGTCAAGAGGATGACTCCGTGACACTAAGCCAGCTAAAATTGCGAGTTTGTGACACACGTTGTTGAATAGTCAAAAACAAGAAAACAAATAAATGATTGATAAGTGGTAGGAAGAAGCAAATGGTTTTCAAAGTTTAGGGAGCTAACTAGATGAATACAAAGTTCAGGGTGCCACTTGTGATGTTAAGGATTGACGGTCCTAATTAGGCTAGCTACAGTACTAGAGAGGGGTGAATAGTACTATACCAAATAAAAATTTCGTAAATGATTTAGAAAATTCTTTTTGAATAAAATAATTTTCTTTTGCTAAACACAAGTTTTACAAAAATGCATAATTAATAAAATAGTGAAACTTGCAAATATAAATTTGCTTGACTAAAAACAAAAATGTCTTCAAATAATAAAGCTATTAATTTAAATTGCAAGAATTTAAATAGCAGTAAATAAAAAGAGAGTAGGGATAAAGAAATGAAGACACTGAAATTTATCCTGGTTCGATCCAACCGGTCTACTTCCAGTCCCCAAGCCAACCGCTTGAGATTTTCCACTAACGTTTCCTTTGCGGGTAGGAAACAAGCCTATGTTACTTTTTACGAGTTCTAGTAACAAACTAAATATTTTTACAGGCTTAGTATCAAATCTCCACCTTTACTTTTCCGAGCTCAAGTAACAAACTCTTCTGGTGTTTTTCAAAGCTCAACACCAAACTTATCCCGGTATTTTCTCAAAGCTTAAATACCAAACTTATCCTGGTATTTTTCAAAGCTCAAATACCAAACTTATTCCGGTATTTTTCAAAGCTCAAATACCAAACTTCTTCTGATGCTTTTTCAAAGCTCAAGCACCAAACTTATCCCGGTATTTTTAAAGCTCAAATACCAAACTTATACAAACTTTGTCGATCACACTATCAACAAAGTAAACCCCCTCACAAAAATCCCCTGTGTGAAAATACAATTCCCTTGAATGAATATTTGAAAGAATGAACAAGATGAAGCTTTTTCTCTTAATTTGCTCTTTGTAGGAATTGTGGAAGACTTGAATATAAGAAGATTAGAATGTGTGAATGATGCTTAAAGTCTTCCTTACTTGACAATTTCAATTCTTTCTCTATAGGCTTTGAAGAAACTCATTAGGAGGTGAAAATGGCTGTTGGACACAGCTCCTGAAGGCAATATAACCTTTACATTGCAGGTCCTAAAGCGTATTAGCTGTTGCACCTCATAAAGGAATTATGACTGTGGTATTACAGCTCTTGAAGGAGTACTAACCGTTATGTTGAGCTCCTGCAGAAAGATATAGCCGTTGCTTCCAGGTCTTGAAGACATTATAACCGTTGGACATCTTAAAGAAGATTATGGCCAGTTGTGTTTAGCTGTTGAAGTATTTCCTTCATCTTTTGTAGCCTTTGAAGAGATTTAGCTCTTGAAGTGTTATCTTTCTTTGGAAAGATAAAGTAGCCGTTAGAAGATCTTGAGCTCACAAACTCAATCTAGCTTTTGAAGAGATTTATTGTAGCTCTTGAAGTAATATCTCTCCACCTTCTAATGATGATTGTAACCATTGATATCTTGAAGGTCATAACTCAAGGCTTTCTTTAGCAATGATCACATTTTGATCAATAATAAGTTAAACCATAAATAAGCTTCCATATTCTTGTTGCCTTTGGTTAAGCTTCGTATTAATTAAAATCATAATTTACTTAATGATTAATTACAAACTAATTGTAACAATATCAAGATAAATATGATTTTACTTTCTATCTTATATGTCAACTTTTAACATTATTGTTATTACCGAAACACGATTCAATAAGGACAAATTAGGGGGGCTTCAGATGTATTAGGCCTTTAGCCTATTATAATTTATATTTTTCCATTAGATACTTTTACTATTTAGTTTTTATGGTGTCAATTGTATAGTTTTTAAAATATTGTTGCCTTTTATGTAGAATACCCCTATTATAATGGGCATTTTACATAAATACATAACTTTTGGCACCATATAACATTTTTACCTCAAAAGAAAAATTTTGCATAAATATCTTAAAAACTTTTCAAATTTTCAAAAATACCTAAAACAAAAATTATCATTTTTACGTGATTCATTCACAAAGTAAACAACAAAACACAAATCAAAATCTCCAAAATACCTTCTCTATTTTGTCCACGTTTCTCTCTCCTCTTTTTATAATTTTTAATCTAATTTTGCATTTATCTCTCAATCCGTTTATTTTTTTGTCATGCGACTTTAGAAAGTTTTTTTTATTTTTTTTTATCTTTGAAACAAAGTCCATATGTATATACTTTTTCCGACATATTTTTTCACTAAAGTATAACTAATTATGCCTTTGTATATTAAGGTATAATTAATATATAATTAAAGTATAACTAAAGTATAATCACTGTAATAGTATATCTTAATGTATAACTAAGGTATAATTAAGGTATAACTAAGGTATAAACACTGTAATAGTGTATCTTAATGTATAATTAAGGTATAATTAATGTATAATCAATGTAATAGTGTATCTTAAGGTATAGCTAAGGTATAACTAATGTATAATCACTGTAATAGTGTATCTTAAGGTATAACTAAGGTATAATTAAGGTATAATCAATATAATAATGTATCTTAAGGTATAAATAAGGTATAAATAAGAAGTAACTAAGGTATAATCACTATAATAGTGTATCTTAAGGTATAATTAACGTATAACTAAGGTATAAACAGTGTATAAACAATGTATAAAATGTATAAACGATGTATAAATAATGTATAATAATATATAAGAAGTGTATAATAATGTATAACAATGTATAAGAAGTGTATAAACAGTATAACAATGTATAAATAATATATAAACAATGTATAAACAGTATATAATATATAAATAATGTATAAACAATGTATAACAGTGTATAAATAATGTATAAACAATGTATAAACAGTGTATAAAGAGTGTATAACAATGTATAATAAATGTATAAACATATAACATTGTATAAAAAGTGTATAATGTATAACAATGTATAAGTAGTGTATAAGCAATGTATAACAGTGTATAAGAAGTGTATAAACAGTGTATAACAATGTATAACAGTTTATAAATAATGTATAAATAGTGTATAAACAGTGTATAATGTATAAACAATGTATAAACAGTGTATAAAAGAGTGTATAACAATGTATAATAAATGTATAAACATATAACATTGTATAAAAAGTGTATAATGTATAACAATGTATAAGTAGTGTATAAACAATGTATAAGCAATGTATAACAGTATATAAGAAGTGTATAAACATTGTATAAAAATGTATAACAGTGTATAAATAATGTATAAACAGTGTATAATGTATAAAAAATGTATAAATAATATATAAACAATGTATAACAGTGTATAAATAATGTATAAACAATGTATAAACAGTGCATAAATAATGTATAAAAATGTATAAACAATGTATAAACAGTGTATAAAGAGTGTATAACAATGTATAATAAGTGTATAAACATATAACATTGTATAAGAAGTGTATAATGTATAAACAATGTATAAGAAGTGTATAAACAATGTATAATAGTGTATAAGAAATGTATAAACAGCGTATAACAATGTATAACAGTGTATAAATAATGTATAAACAATGTATAAACAGTGTATAATGTATAAACAATTTATAAACAGTGTATAAGAAGTGTATAAACAATGTATAAACAGTGTATAACAGTGTACAAACAATGTATAAACAGTGTATAAACAATGTATAGTAATATATAAGAAGTGTATAACAATGTATAACAAATGTATAAACAGTATATACCAATTTATAACAATGTATAAGAAGTGTATAAACAACGTATAAACAGTGTATAAGAAGTGTATAAATAGTGTATAAACAATGTATAAACAGTTTATAAACAATGTATAACAGTATATAAGAAGTGTATAACAATATATAACAGTGAATAATAAGTGTATAAACAATGTATAAATAGTGTACAAGAAGCGTATAAACAGTGTATTTCATTGAAGAATAAGTTCGATTTGTCACCAGCTAACAATGTTTTTACAAAAGATTAATATTCAACATCAATAGCTAAAGTAAAAAGACCCCTTATAGCAATGCTACTTGAATCACTTGTTCTACTTCAGTATCGACATAATTGCTCTGCAGGTCTGGATCAACCAGCATTTCTAGCTTCCTTTCTTTCAGAAGGGCTTTAACTTGCAAAATTCCCATTAGTGACATGAAAAACTGTAAATTAATTCTTCATATTTCTCATACAATGCTGGTATTGTTGCCATGCCCAGATACACTTTTATATATATAAAAATAGCAATTTAGTTCCACAAACAAATAAAATAGTGCATAAATAATTTCAAGCTCTCTTAATTTCCAATACATAAGATATTAAGGGTAATTCGTACCAATGTATAAAAGAGTAAGGGTGTCACATAAAGACCCAAAAGCTGAGAGTATCCACAAACTAATTATGGTCTGAAAAATGAAATTAGTGCTGATTAGTATTTGATTAGAAATCAAAATGGAATTTGTAAATTAAATTTGCATGCATACCATAAAGAAAGCTATCAAATCAGAACCAATTGAAATTTGGTATAATTTGGATACTGCCAGTTGATTTGATGAACAAAGAATCTAATGGTGGATTCTAGTAACTGTATGTCATCAATTGTAGGAGGATCTCTGAAATCCAAATTAACCTTTCAAATTCAGATTAATTAAAGATTATAGATCAAAGTCGATCAATTTGTTCATATATGTATATACCTGTTAATGAGTGCAACACAGTTAGACCATATGAAGAGGACACTCATAAAAAACATAAGTAAATGACAAACAAGAGTAATGAAATGATACTCCATAATTTCAAGAAGGAACCATAAGACGGAGAAACCTATTAATATTCCTGCTGATAAATATTTGTTCTTCCACAACAATACATCACCAACTGCATGCATAATCAATCAATTTATTAATTACTACACATCTAATTCTATTCTAATATTGCAAATCAAAAATTAAAGAAAGGAGGGTGGGTTAATAATTACCATGGCCTATTTTAAGGATGGGAAGGACAGACAACTTTGTTGATGGATCATCAAAATCAGGATCATATATTCCTATCGCCATTCTTAATTCAAGTTGTTTGCATAAATATGCAAAAATCCATCACTATGGTAGGACAGCTCAAAACTGTAAATTAATACGAAAGGAAAAGAAAGAGAAGATACATGTAATTCATAAGCATTTCAACAAGTTAAATTAAATTAATTATGCAGATGGTACAGACTACTAAACATGGACTATGATGATAAAAGTAAGCTGGACGACGACCGCTTCTTGTTCTCGCCCTGCCATTTCTTTTGATTTTTTTATTATTTCGAATCCTATACTAAAGAAAAGAAGAAGCTCCTAAATCAGCACAGGGCCAAAATCAGCAGCAGGAGAACTGTACTAACCTGCCGTCGGTGACTTTCGCAGGGCTCCGCAGGAGAAGAAAGAAGGTCCGGGTAAAATTTCTAATGAAGCGAAGGTCCCCCTTACTGGAAAACCGAAAAAGAAAGACAATCGACAAAATCAGATCCAAAACCAAGGATTAAGATTTTTCCACCTGCTCTGAGAGACGTCATAGATCTGACCCTTAATAGCCATGAGCAAAGGTTTCTTAGGATCATTACCATCATATTGCTTGAGTTCTTCTTTAGTGACCTCGCCAAGCTGAATAGGAGGAGGCAGAGGCTGCAACTGCTCCTCAATGCTTCTAGGCCTATGATGATTATCCGATGATCCAAGTAACTCAGATATGAAATAATGGGCAGCCAAACCCAAAGCTAGAACTGTAAAGAAGTCGCCGGAGACAGACCGGTGTACACGGTGATAGCATCCTTGAGAGACTCCCATAGCTACAAAAAGAAGAAGATGATGAAAAACGTATAAAAACGTAAAAAAGAAAAACATAAGTATTAAAGTAATGAATAAAAGAATTCAAGAAAAAAACGTAATTCAGTAAATAATTAAAGGTATGGCTTGAAAGTAAACTTATTTTTGGGCATAAAACTGACAATTTTCCTATTATAATTCAGAACATTCGGCCCATGAACATTCAATTGAAAATTTTTGGCCTAATTTTTTTTTTTTATATATATAATATGTGGCGCAATTTAGAAATTTAGGCGCATGAGTATAGCATTATCTAAAATACAAGTTTCTTCCATTTGCCAATTTTAATGTAATTTAGACATAGAACAAGGTCTAAATTGAGCCAATTTGGTTGAAATACAATAGGTCAGGATGAAAAGACCAAATCAAAAGGTCATAAAGAAAAAGAACAATTGGTATATAGGACATGGGCAAAAAGGGTGCTTATGGCTATTTTTCTGATACGAAAGGGTGGAAAGAAGGAAGGAAATAGAGATATACCTTCGAATATTCCTTAGCTGTTTCGATTTGTTTCCCATTTTTAAAGGTTTTCAAGATATTGTTTACACAATTAAAGTTAACAGTTATGTTTTTTATATTACAGTTGCGTCTATAATCACATAATGGACAAAATTTTGTTAATCCAAAATTTTGCTTAGTTGGTACAAATTATGAATTTCTAGACTTGAATCATATTTCAAAATCAAAATAAGGACCACTTTCATCAAATGCATAATATTTTATATTTTATACTTCTTTCATATCCCAAAATGTAATATATATTATATATTCCAAATTATGGTGTACATCTCAATAAATAGGAATATAATCTACCTTATTATGTGCCTCATATCTGTTTCTTTTATTTTTTTATTATTAATTTTTGTTTTCCTTCCATAAATATAACATACCATATTAATAAACATAATGGGAAAAAAAAAATTAAGAGTATGATAATATGTTCATTTAATACTTGACTTGTTGATTTTATTCTTCTAAAAGCCTAGCCAATTAATAATTTATTCATTTCATACTTGACTTGTTGATTTTGTCATTTTGATACTTAGCATATAAATTTTGAGAACAATTAAAGTTAAAAGTAGATAAAATAAAGGAATTCAATGAAATGGATAATATTGATAATTTAGAGTATAGTAATTTAGAGCTAGAGTCATGTATTTGTTACAATAGTAGCGATTATTACAAGTTATTACATGATGTTGATAATTGTTTAAGGGTATGTTCTCAATTTCTATAAGTATTAAATTTATTTGATTTCAATAAGTCAGGTACCAAAATTCTAAATTAATATATTAGTTGTGAAATCCACAGATTGTTTATAAATAAGTTAAGAAAAAAAAAAACTTTTTCTTTAATAATTTATATAATTATTAAATCTTAACCGACAAGTCTGCACTAATCTTTTACAAGCCCTTTTATTAAAAATCTTTCGAGTTAAAAAAAAAAAAAAAAAAAGGAAAAAAGAAATTACTCCACACTTTAACGTATTCCTTTTTGTGTTTTGTATTTTTTGTTTATCTATAGAGGCTTTTTAATAGCCTGAATAAGTTTACAACATATCAACCAAATTAACATTATTCACACTATTGATCACTTTAGCATCATTTGAAGCCACAATCAAATTATTAAATACTTAATTATAGATATATCATTTGCTCCAAAAAAAAAATTATATATGCTATAAACACATAAATCGAGCGATATTTAAGTATATATTATTGTAACAAAAAAAAGAAAGTATATATTCTTGTAATTAAGTTTTTGTGGTCTTGAGATTATTCTTAGTTCTAGGATGAAGATTCCTCGTAATCTAAACTTTTCTCACAAGGACATTTATTTATTAAATCATAATTAAAGATTTCAACTATATATATATATATATTTATCTAACCGATTGCATTGGATAAGAAATAATTAACTACAAGGCAAACGTAAAAAAGCAACAATGTTGTTTCGCTCATTTCAACTGTTAATTTTTTTTTTTTTTCCAAAGCGGTGATGGTGATTTTAAAAATTAGTAAAAAAATGATAAGTAAAATTAAATCATAAGATTGCAGAAGGTATTTGTGTTTATTTTAAACTGAAATTTTTCTAGTTAGTTAATAAAAATACAATAGATGTTAGCAATAAATTTTGAAAATTTTCGAGAAACGTAAATATTTTTTTAATGAAATAATGATAATACAGTTTAAAAAAATCACAACAAAATTTAAAATCTCCAAAAAAAATATTCAATTCTTGATACAAAATTATTAAATAATATGTGTAAATTATTGGAATGCTAAATGGATAAAAGTATCTTATGTCATATCATCATTTTGAACGAAAAAAATATTAGTTATCCTTTTTTTTTTTTTTCTAACTTTTGAAACCACTATTTTTGTATTTTAAAAAAAAAAAAATTCACAATCTTCAGTTTGAAAACGAGGAAAACCATATAATATGGTTTTAAGTCTGCCCTTTTAAGTATTTATAATAAAGGCTTCTTAGCTGGTAAACATAGAGAACTCTTAAAATATATAGATCCTAAATTTGTTTAATGACAAAAAAAACATATACTAGACCATTGAGTAAATAATGAAACAGTAATCACATAACCAAATTAAATGTTAAAAAAATACATCGTTCAAATTCAAAATATCAAGTTCAAGTGATTTGAGGATTTTAACCTCTCAAATCGCAGCTTTAATTGGTTAATGAAAAAAAAAATCAATTAGAAAAAAAAATCAAACATTATTAATTTGTTAAAATCCCAAATAGTATGAAGTTTTTAACTTTTCCTTGAGCTGGTATATAAGGCAACAGGTTGAATTAAAAAAGAAAAAATATCCAACCGAGAAATTTTACGATACTTCCAATTTTAGTATAAACATATAATTTAGGAAATAATAAAAACACTTAAATTGTATTTTTACAATAAGAATACATACTCACAGAGTATTATTGTAAAATTTTTCATACCCAACCTATTATTGATAGAGACTAAAAAGCAAAACAGGAAGGGAAAAACAAGAAGTGAATCTTAATGAGATTTTGGTTCCAAATATAGTTGTTTGGTCTGCTATAAATTCATATGGTAGCATTATTAGGGCATCAACAATTAGTCACAAATTTAAAAAAGAAATGTCGAAGTCAGCGGCCAAATTCCTCTTCATTTCTATTGTTATGCTATTCTTATGTGCAGCCAGCCTTGCCCAAGGTTTTTCTTCTTCTTCTTCGTCTTTATTTTTTAATGAATTAAAAACTCTTTTACCCTTGTACTATTAATAGGATATTTTATCACCTCGGGACTATTGGAATAGAATATTTCCCTAGGTAATATCGCAATTCGCATCAATATCATCCTGTTTCATATTGCTTTTTAAAGAAATCATTAAACTATATAATATATAATATTTTCATAAATTAAACAAAGACTGCATATATTTAATTGAAACTTAACGATTTTTATACAAGACGGATCACGTTTTATGAAATAGGGTGCCAATATTATAGGGAGCAAATGTTCTATTCTAGTAGTTTAGGGTTCAAAAGATGACGAATATAGTACAAACACTAAAAAGGCTTTTAAATTAATATATGTAAGTATATACATACAGGGCAACAACCAGAATATATAATATTTTCATAAATTAAATAAAGACTACATATATTTAATTGAAACTTAGCGAGTTTTATACAAGACGGATCACGTTTTATGAAATAGGGTGCCAATATTATAGGGAGCAAATGTTCTATTCCAGTAGTTCAGGGTTCAAATGCCTAATATAGTACAAACACTAAAAAGGCTTTTAAATTAATATATGTAAGTATATAGATGCAGGGCAACGGCCAACCCCAGCCCCAGGGCCAAGGACAGAACCCAGGTGGTGCCCAAAGGAGGACACATTCATAGGGAGTGATTGTGGTGGTTATAGTTGTTTATTAGACTTTTTGGGAAAATATGGAGCCAGCTCTATGCCTAAGAATTGTCTTTGCAAACCTCTGGGATCTAACAAACGTTCTTGCAAATGTCTAGTTGTATGCAATTAATCTTCCTTTTTATTATTATGCTTATTAATCTCTTAAATTCTCCGCATAATAATTGATAAATTGAGATACTTCATATTTTAATTAATAAATTAACTTTCATTGCTCTTTTGTTTCCCTTTTTACATACCATATTTTCATTATTGTAATACTCCATGTTTATTGTTAAACATTGAAATAGAATTTTGAAATACCAATTTGTAGAGAGTAACTTTTCTTGAAAGTTGCTCTGCCAAGCTTGATTATTGGTTAAATCCTCTCTTCTTTTGACAAAATGACTTCCATTTTCAATAAAACCTTTTTCTTTTTTAGAATCAATTTAAATAAAACTTACATATTTGGAATTAATTACGATACTTGGAAACAAATAATTAATATGTTTACAATTATTAGTTGATTTAGAGTATAAGTAAAGGATGAACAATAATATAATTCCATCTTTAGATGTACAATGAATGAGATACAATATTTTATTGAAAAAAAATATGCTTCATTTTCAGAAGTCAAATTTGAGAAGAAAGTAATTCTTTTTTTTTTTTTTTTTTCGTTGTCGGATTAATTTATTTTATAAAAATGTGATAATTTATTCTAACATAAATCATCGATAGATTCATAATATTATTCGGAGGTATAACAAAGGAACTTGATAAATTTGATTGAAAACAAAATCACAGATGTCATTCATCAAATCAAATGCCTAACAATTAATGTATTTGTTCGAAGGGACTTGACATAACTTTTGGAGCAATGCATAAATTTCTATGTTTGATAGACTGAATTTGAGGAGATGAGGGCGTGGTTTCATTTAACTTTTTTGTGTTGAGAAATGATACTGAGCAATTTCTATATACACCTGTCAAATACATATAAAAAATCTGCAACCATCTTCAAGAATGGATTCCAAAGCCTCATCTTTTCAACTTCAACCTTTTAATTACAGTTACAATTGTAATTACATATGCATAACCACACTCAAAATCCTATCCCACCTCTAATTTAGAAATATTCCACAAATTCTTCCTTAGCGTTCGTTGCCACAGGAAGCGTCTCTGGATCAAACTGGTTTTTTCTTTGATTAAAAAAAAAAAAGAAGTCTGAATTGAGTGAGTTGAAGAAACGATGGCAGATCTTGAAGGTGAAGATGCTCTGGTCATCGTAGGGTGAGGAAGAACACAAACTAGGGCGGGGGCGATGGCGGCGGCATCGACGATGAAGGCTTTGCGACGACGATGGCAAAAGCGGAGGTGGAGGAGGCAATGGCAGGAAGAAAACATTGATTTGTCAGGGTTAGGGTTTTTAAGACAAATAAATTTATAAATATACATTTTTTGTTTTTAGGAGTCATCTCATTCTAATTCAATGGAGAGAGAAGAGCAAAAAAAAAAAAAAATTTAATTTTTGTATTTTATCTTTTATCAGAATTGTTTTTACATTTTATCCTGATCTAATCAACTAAGCATGAACGTACAAATATATTTTAAAGAACATAAACTTTTATTATTTTAATTTATTATAAAAAAAAAATTTAAAGAGAATATAATTTATGAGAAAACAAAATTTTGGAGAGATAAGTTGGGGAGAGAGAAATTTAAGAATTGTAAAAATATAATTTTAATATTAATGGGTCCCATAAAAAGTGAAATATTTAGGTCAAATTAAGCCACATCATCATTGTTTGACTTTACCTTTGATAGCAGGTTACATGTATTTTAGTGGTAGGTCACATATAAATTTATGTATTTTTTTGCGGAAAAGTGAAGTTCATATACCAAACCGTGAAAAACACTTAGGCATGAGTACCATAAGTGTAATTTACCCAGAAGTCTTAGAATAATCTTATTTTTGTTTGATTGTTTGGATCTTAGGGTCGACTTTGCGTTTAGAATACCCCATCAAGTACTATTTGGTTACGATGTTCCTCGACGTGCATGAACCGGTATTGATCACTTGTGAATCTTAAAGCCTCTCATCAACATCAATTCATCACCCTAAAATAACCATTTGAAAGGACTTTTTTTAGGTTCACATTTCCACGATGTGGCCTAAGTGGCTAGAACCACAATTCATCCCTTATTTTATATATAGTTTTTTCTTGTATTATCATTTTTGTTTTATTAGAATATGTATATATATTCGCGTACTTGTGCTTACTTTTTCTTACTTGTGAGCAAAATATGGGTTCAGTATCGACACACGCGTACATTTACTCCAAGCCCTTAACTTGAAAATATGCAAGAGACGAGCCTTTGTTGCACAACCTTAATTGTTTCTGTTTTGCAAGTTTATTCCATCGTTATGCATGCCAATCCAAACTTATAAACTGTATCCCTTTCCCTGATAATGTACTTTTTACAAATATTACTGAAATATTTCTCGCTTTGTGGGGGTTACATAGTTTTAGCACAAATAGATGAATGCTTTGTGGATAATTAACCTAGTAATTAAAAAAATTATGATAAGTGTATTTCCTTTAAGTAAGTGAGTGAGTGTGTAAATCTTAAAAAGTGTAGCAGTCTAATCGCTATCCTTTTATATGATTTTCCTATGTGATAGAACCGGGTGTTGAAGCCAATTACTTTATTATGATACCTTCAAATAATCCATTTCAGTGACATGGTATCTTAAGTGAGAATTTTACCATGAAAACATATATATTTGTTGATCATTTTTGTACTAAAATTGAAGGAAAGCAAGCTTAATGTGTCTGTTTTTAGGTTGCATAGTAGAACACTGTAAGAACTTAAGCAACGTCGTTCTGCAAGCTAGAGAGAAGGATTCACAATGCCTGAAGACAGACTTAAGCCACTAGAAAGATGATGTGGAATCTACTAAGGAGGAGAGAGAGAGCAGCATGGTGGGGTGAAAGGACCAATTCACCCCTAGAAGAGAAGATGAGATTAATCTAGTCCATTTTTGTTAAGCAAGTGGATTCAGTGAGCTGATAGGGTTAAACAACTTGATTTCAGCGGTGCAATAGGAAAAAGCCAGCTTCTGCTTAGTTATTTCTAGAATTTGTTTATTCAGCAACTTGGTTGTAAGGAATTTTACCATTTTGTCCTTGATCACTATTATATATAGTTGGTAGATCTAAATAGTTAGAATGATCTTTTCGATCATTTTCTCTCATTTGGGATCTCGAGGATCCATATTAATTTAGTTGTACTTTCTCTTTCTAAATTTATAAAATATCATCTTTCTATAATTTCTGTTTTGAGATTGCTTGACTTCTACTAATGAAGTTAGTCTTTTCTCGCTCTTGAACGAGTAAGTCTTTTTCTCTTTTGTTTTCAATGAGCATAAAATATTTTGATGGTTGTTAAATTAGCAAGCTTAATTCTTAAAAGTCTTATCATCTTATATCAAGTAACTTTAATGAGACCGATAAGAGATTTAGAGTTATGGAAAATCTGGTTTAACACGTATGCAACCTAAGGCCGAGAGGAGATTGTTAATATGTTAAGGGTTTTATCTTAATGATAAATGCTTCATAGAACTTAATGCATGAGATCTAATTTATGAGAGCGAGATGTGAAGTAAATGAGATCTTATAGAATCCATATGAGAGCGAGATGTGAAGCATGATGAATTAAAAAAGAAGCGTGTTGAAGATGTTGAGGAATGAATCTCACATTAGAAATATATAATGTCAAAGAGTAGTATATAAGTGTTGTAGATTGGGCCTTAACATAAGCAAATTAGTTTTATGTTATATGGGCTCAACCCCACTTATGTGCTCACTCATCTAGTCAAGCCCAACACTCTTAAGGCCCACAAAGTCTCTTCATCATATCAGAGCAGAAGAAGGCCTAACAACCGAAAAGATCCTAGGCCTGTGTTTAAAGTCTGGTGGAGTTTGGGCTAGTAGTGAAAACTAGACCTGTTGATGACCTTGGGCCTCAAAGGAGACAGACCAAGGAATGTTTGACAAGTGACAATTGGTCCAGCCCAGATGTACTTGAGGGAGAGTATTGGAGATGTTGAGGAATGAATCTCACATTGGAAATATATAAGATCAAAGAGTAGTATATAAGTGGTGTAGATTGGGCCTTAACATAAGCCAATTGATTTTGTGTTCTATGGGCTCAACCCCACTTATGTGCTCACTCATCTAGTAAAGCCCAGCACTCTCAATGCCCACAGAATCTCTTCAAAGAGACCTTAAACCTATGTTCTTGACCTTGCCTTTGCTGAACAACGGAGAAAGACTGAAAACTGTTCAACAAAGCTAGACTTGAGCTTATGACCCTTTTATTATTGTTTCACTATTGTTAAATTTACTATTATTATTCATTCTTCATTCTTATTGTTTATTTGTATTTTAACCAATTGTTTTTATTATTCTCTCTCATTTCATGAAAGATAGAAATATACTTTAACCTACCGTTTTTATTAAGAAATCTAAAGTTGCTTACTACCAATTCATGTGGAAATGATACTTATTCTCATCACTATACTACATATTTGATCTAGTACACTTACTAGTAGTCACATTTACAGCTAACATGGTGAAACCAAATCCTTGAGTGGAGGGCTCAAACCCTTTTGGCCGCTTCCAATACTAAAACGCAATAAATCGGAATTGAAGAACCATGTTTTATCAATTGAGAACACGAAAAAACTTTAACACAAACACAAAAGGAGAGAGTAAGAATGGAGCAGATGGGAATGGTGCCGCCAGGATGGTTGTTGATTTGTTTTCGAGGCACAAGAGGGAGAGGTGTAAATGTTATGAAGTGAAGGTTTGATTTTTTTTTTTCTTTAATTCACATATTGTTTTTTATGTCAATTCCCTACATTTAGATTTTTTTTTTTCAATTACATCCTTACTTTATAATGGTGAGGCGCATGTATTACACGCATGATTATGTAGCTAGTTCTAGCTCAATAAAGGTTATATATTGCTTTGAGACATTTAATAGGTCACTAAATGAGTTTAGAGGGGCGAAGGATGGTTAAAATATAATTTTGGAGGCCATTGATATATTAAGCCAATTTAAATATATTAAGTCGTTTTCGAATCCATCAATGGAGATACAATCAGCTCCTTGGAATAGGCTTTGGCTTTTGGATTGTCCCCCTAAAGTTAAAAGCTTCCTATGGCGTACAGCTTGGGATGTTCTACCAACTCGATCAAATCTTCAAACTTGTCGGGTGGAGGTCGATCCTCATTGTCCCCGGTGTCTGGAAGGAGTGGAGACTGCCTTTTATACTTTGGTTCAATGCCGTAATGCAGGTCAGGTTTGGCAAGCCACGGCTTTAGCAAATAAAGTGTGGAACGCTGAAACAATTTGGGAATGGTGGCAGGAGTTAATCCTCAAGTGTAGTAAGGAGGAGGCGAGTTTGGGTGCAGCGGTAGCATGGTATCTCTGGTACAACAGGAATAAATTAATTTGGGAGCAGCAGTCCATTCTTCCGACGTCTGTTGCTCGGACCGCAGCTGAGCTTTTGGGACGCTGGCGCAAAGCGCAGATCAGGTTGCAGCCGGCGTCTTCAGCAGGATCAATGTGCATCAGATGGAAGCCACCGAGCCAAGGCCTGAAATGCAACTTTGATGCTTCAATAGATGCGGAGCTAGGGAGAGTTGGCCTGGGGTGTATTTTACGGGATGATAATGGAAGCTTTATTGCTTCCCGGCACTCTTCAATCTCAAGTTATTTTGCTCCCCCTATTGCTGAAGCTTTATCGTGTCGGGAGGCACTTAGTTGGATAAAAGACAGGGGACTCAAAGAGATTGAGATCGAAGGGGACGCTCAAATTGTGATTCTGGCTCTGAAAAGCCCGGAGAATGATGATTCTCTTCCTTAGGTTTAATTATTGATGATTGTAGGGAGATTGCTAGCTCTCTAGCATCTGTCACTTTCAATTTTGTTAGAAAAGATGCTAGCCGAGTGGCTCACCACCTTGCTAAACTTGGTGTGCAATCTACTTTTCCGTGTATTTCAGACAACATTCCCCCTTCCATTGTACCCATTGTGGTTGCCGATTTGGCGTTTTAATGAATTACATCACATTTCACTCAATATATATATATATATATATATATATATATATATATATATATATTCACGTAAGTGCTAAAAACTATATGTATCTGAAAAAATATTTTAGAGAGCTTTAGGGAATCAATCATGATATAAAACAATGCAGCTTCAGAAATTTTATTTCGCAAGTATTGAGAAATTATGAACATTTGAAATTGGGTTTATTTGTAATTGTTGATATATATCGTACTATATCATGCCATTGTATAATGTAGTACAAATTAAATTAGACTTGAATGACAGATACATAGTTAATTGGTACATGAATAAATGTATGAATACTTCTTAATTCTTAATTGGTGAAGTATTACAAATAGGTCCAATGTACGACAATTAATGAAACGAAAAGGCAATCATCATGAAGATATGGAGATCAGAGTTTAATTAAAGAAAAGGTTTAAGTTAAGCAAATAAAAAAAAAAAGGCTACTCTTCCAAGATTTGTATTGGATTCCTATATTAATTGTTTGGTATACTCTATATAATATATAGTATTGATTCATACTTGCATACCAAAGAAATACAGAGCAGCATTATCATTTGGGAAAAAAAAAAAAAAAAAATGTTTTAAGTCAAGAACAAAAGCATTCCTCTTGGTTTCTTGTGCTGTAATGTTACTATTATGCGGATCCACCATTGCACGAGGTAATTACTCTCTTCTCTTCTGATATTTGATTTTTTTTTTTTTTTCTTGCAATAAATAATTAATATCTTTTGTTAATTTTTTTCTTTTTTTTTTGGTTATGAAAAAATGAATGAATATGCAGAGGAGAATCTTGATCTATATAAGCGAAAGAGGTTAATATTGAACGGTGGAAATTGTGATGAAAGAGGAGCTATTCGGCGATGTGTAGAAGCCTTTATTGAAAAGTATGGAGAAAGTTGTAAGCCAAGAGGTTGCACCTGTAGAAATTTACCTGCTCGTAGACAAGAATGTACTTGTACAATTATCATAGATTAAGACTTCTCACTACTATGATTGTGTCAAGGTTAATAAAATTGCTACTAGCTAGTAATTTAATTGCTTTTGAGTATGAGCGATTAGTAATTTGATTTAATGATCAATACAGAAATTTGGAAGAAGAAGTTTATTTGCAGCTATTAATTCAATTAAATGAGTCATGTTTGAAGATGCATTTGAATTAATTACATATGTTCATAAGGTTGATAGAACATTAAATTGTGATCGATCTATCTACTGATTTAATTTAAAGAAAATAATAAAACAAATATATGTACTAAAAGATTGGAATAAGATCGAGTGTTGATCATAATACAGTTGACATGAGCAACATGAAATTAACAAGCAATCTGAAGAACAAGAGAAAGTGGTAAGAATGATTTCCCTTGGCCCACCATACATGGAAGAGAATAATAATTTTGGACAGTACGTAAGAATTGCAAAATTATAAATGCACTCACTATAGAATGCTCAAGGTTTTTTCTAAGTCTCTCCCAAATAATTCCAACTTCTCAATCCATTTTTACAATGAAGAACTTTAATAATTATAAGCTCAAAACTTGGACTACAGTTAGGAATACAAAACCAAATAGGAAACAAACACATGGTTGGATGATCAACTCGTGTGCTTAGCTACGAATTGTTAATTTAATTAAGTCTTTTTCCAATTAGTTTCAGTGTTTTCCAAACTAACCTGGGCGCATTTATCTTATACATACGAGCGAGTTCCTCATCGTCAATTTCAATCCCTACAATTGAAAGACTGGTATGGCTTATAGAACGAACCAACAAACATATTCGCAATTGTCTACAAACTTTTATCAAAGTGTAACGTTAAAAGCAAATAAGAGGGTCGCAGTAATGCACTCTCAGTGGGTTTACGCCAAAACTCAGAACGGCAAAAAGTATGAGAAGATTGATATGACATTATGTTTCCCATAAAAAAGTTACAAGTTCTGCGATAAAGCAACCTTCATCGGTGCTTCTAACAAATACCAACTTGCATCATTTTGCATGATACTCTGTTTTTCGCCTATCAGACAACAAAGACTAATTCACATGCTTTCACATGATATTTTGTTCTAAGCAGTAGAATCCACCAAAAAGAAAATACTTATCATAACACTTCCCATATTATATTCATCCCTAGAGATGCCTAAACAAAATTATTTAGGGATTAGATAGGGAAACAATGTGAAAATGAATGATAATGGTGACCACAAGGATGGATTGTATTTCTCAAATCCATTTCTCACAACATATAACAACAACAATGACAATTAAACTGCAAAGAATGTAAATATGATCAGTCTTAAATAAATTGTATACACAATTCATTCGCAAAGAAGAGAGAAATGATTAGCAGAGCAAAAATGGAGAGGTAATTTTACCTGCCCTGAGAAGAGCATCGTACAACTCTTCAGGCAAAATGCAACCATTATGTTCAACATCAATGGCTTGAAAAATACGGTAGAGTTCAAGCTCCTTGTCATCCATATATCTCTTGAACTCCTGGTAATCAACACGGCCATCCTGATTGGCATCACACACATTCAACAAATCCTTAGCATACTTGTAATCAGCAGGTATTTGTAGAGCAGAAAGCCCTTTCTCAATCTGGGTAGAATCCAAATAACCAGAATTTGAAACATCAAACATATTGAAAAGAGATCGAATCCTCTGTTCTCTCTCTTCTTTAGTCTCTCCAAGCGCCAATAGAACATGGTCCATGGTCACTGGCCCTGACATCTTAACTGGATTACAGCAATTCGGTTTCTCTTCCTTACCATTTTGGGGTTTTTTCTCCATTTGAAGGGGAAAAAAAGTAGAAACGTTAACCCTTAAACTAAGAGAAAATAAAATCCCCAATATGTATGTATGTATGTGGTTAATTGAGAAAAAATTACACAACAAAAATGAAATTCATCGCCAAAAGGACGGAATTAAGACCGAGAAAGTAACAAATTCTTTCACTACGACAGATTGTAGAAACGTTCAAACCTTGTTATTAGCTGTTGAAGAATCGCAGGAGTCAAAAAGGAAGCAATAATTTTCCAATTCAACGCGGAAAAGTACAGAAACCGCAGAAAGAAGAAGAAGAAGAAGAAGAAGAAGGAATTTATTGATGAGGAAAAGAGAAATTCTATTGACAAAAGAAAAGGAGTAAATTTAATTCAATCCCCCACCGACCGTGGAGTTGAAGAAAAGCAGAAAAATTGCCGGGAAGGCGGTGGCCGGAGCATAGTAGGTGGATCGCCAGTCGCATCGAGCATCAGAACGGTGCCCATCACAAATAAAAATAAAAATAAAAATAAAAAATAAAAGAAAATCTTCTGTAGTAATGTGATGCTAATCGAACGGACAATTAGAAGCAGAGAGAGAGGATTGGGTTCTTTGAAATAATTTATTTAAATTGGTTAAAATTATTTGAAGAAACAGAGGAAATGGTGATACTGTGAAAAAGCATATTGTGATTGATGGTGGAGGGAGTGATGTCTTTTAGCAATGGAAACAGCCACAGAAGATTCTCTCTTTTTCGCTTCACATGCTGATGATGATGCTCTCACTATTCACAGAGAATCTTTCCTTCAGCCCCTTCCCCAGGCCCAATTTGTATTTACCAATACAGAAATTTGTGACTTGTGTTTTTTGAAGAAATATTGACAAATTAGTTTTAAAATTGTTGATCAACATTCATTAATGGCATAATTGTTTTTTTCTTTTTTGTTATGTTATTTTTTCATAATTAAGTACATTTTTTTTAATAATATCATAAAGAGTAAAGACACTCCAATTAGGAGAAATTTTACAATGGATCGGGTCCATGTGGACCGTTCCACTGAAAAACTGACACGTAAGCAATATAACTCTTTTAAAAATAAAAAACACTTATATGTCAATAATTCATTGGGAAAGTCCACATGGACCGGGTCCATTTTATAATTTCCAATTAGATTAGAGTTATCTTTTCTTAATAACTCTTAAACAAATGAAGCCTTGGTTGTACTGATGCTGCTGCTCCTCAGTTCTTGTCTGATGCATTCTCCTCTTTGTTTCTTCTTTTAATCAGAGAAAAAAATATGCAATTGGGATTGCTTTTATTATCAACTTTCGTCAATGTGATAAAAGTACATCTCATTTTAAATTCTAACTTGATTTAATTTATTAACATATTTTGAGAATCAGTTTACCTTAATTTTATCATTCATCTAAAAATTCTCACCTAATTATAAATGTAACAAGCTAAGTAGCAAAATAATGGTTAATGCCCCTAAACTAATATGAACAGCTATTTTATTTTTTGAATCGATGTAATTTTTATTAAGAACTTCACAAATTGTTTACCAAATTATTTAATAATAAAATAGGAAATTATCCCAGAATCACGAGTGATATTGTGATTATGAACTCGTTTTTGAATTGAACTACAATAACCTAATATATTAAAGAGCAAATCCATTTTTTTAATCCATGAAATAGAAAAGCTAATCCTAGATGACAAAGAAATATAAAATCATTATATTAGCATTATTACATAAATTTATATTATCATCTTCTACATACATGATAGTCAGCTAACTTGTATATACCAAACTTCAGGAGCTATTATATATCACAAAAAAGTTAATCCTAAATCTACAATTCTAATTAGTTTAATACATCATTTTTCAAGCCAAACCATTGCAGCTTCAAATGCAGCCCTAGCAGCATTAGACACCAACTCTCTCTGCTGTTCAAGCTCTATAGCTTCTGCCAAATTGAAAGCTACGTCCTTTATGCTTTTCTCCGACTCTAACATTTCCTTGGAAGCATCATCGAACTGAGCTTTGTGTGCTGATGTCTCAGCCTCACAGCACAACAACTGTTCTTCGAGTTGAATAAGCACACCTTTTGCTTTCAAAATTTCCTCTTGAAGAGATTGACGGTGACTCTCAGCAGCTCTGTATGCAGCCAAAGCTTCTGAATGATGGTGAGAAATGTTTTTCAATCGAGCTTTCTCATTTTCGCTAAGACTGATAAGTTGCTGAGAGGAGGGGCGATTATGCATAGACCCCTCAATTGAAGTGAGCTTTGATAGGTTGTGAATGTAGTCCTTCACAGCAAGTATAAAAGGACCGCAATCAATGGACAGCATCTGTAAGGAGCTAAAAATGGCTTCTGCAACCTTCAACATCGGTTCAGGGTCATGTGGACCTATATCCTCAAGAATATCGAATAGCGACTGTGCTAGTTTCTTGAAGACGGAGTTCCACAAACCATCATTACCTTGCTTTCTAGCAGAAGGATTTTTTAACACTAAAGGCTCAAGACGAAAACCACCAAAGACCTGCACATCCTGCCTAGGCTCAACACCAGACATATCAGCATCTTCTGCGTCGACAACTGGGTTGATGGAAGGAAAAATACCTGCTTAAAGACACGCGTCAGAATCCGAAATACAAGAAAGAAGATAAACAAACACATTATGAAGCCACGCGTACAGCAAAAGACATGACAGCAGGATGATTTTTGTCCATTATTCCAAGGGAGAGTAGAAATAAAATCCACAGAAATTAAACCTTCTCTTATGGTAATCCCAGCATCAGACGTATTCCTTCTTAGTTCTCTCAAGGAATGACTCCCAGTTTCAGGTATTGGTTTTGACTGGTAAACTTGAAGTTCATTCCCCATCATGGGGTTGGAGGAGGCCACATTTTGCACGATTAAGTCTTCGTTGGGAACTTCACCTTGATTTGATTGTAAAACATTTATTGGATAATTTGAATCCAATTCTTCATTGCCCAAGTCATTGTTTCCAGCGTTGAAGTTGGGTTGACCGGAAGTGTGACCTTTTTTTTCACCCTTTGTCTTGTTCAATATTGAACTTAATTCATTGTCTGCCCACTGGAAAAAGTCACAGGCTCCATGATTCTGCACCAATGTCCCGATATTTTAATCCGGAAATAATAAGAACAAAAAGGACTACTAAAAAGAAATACAGATGAAGACTTAATGTAGAAGTGCAGGACACCCAGCCACAACTCCAAACAGTTGCTGTTGGCAACCTATTTCAAACAATTGTAATGTACACAAAGAAAAATAGATTGTAAGCCTTGCAAGAGGGGAAAAAATGACTTAAATTCACTTTGAGGAGGTCTGTTTAGTACAAGATTGTACAAACACATTACAGTATTCAATGCCAAAAGCATTTAACCGATCAGGCCAATGATGCCACTAAAACTTAGGACAACAAACATCAGTATAGAAATACTTAGGATTCAAAGAACAAATAAATATAAGTTTATCTTTGAAAGAGGAATGAATACTTGAGCTCCACCATGAATCTACTTCCCTCAAAAAGAAAAATGCATCATCCCCTTTCAGGAGGAAAAAATAAGAATCTTTTTTCTTTTGTTAAGATAAAAGATTCATGAACCCATAAAAAGCAGCCAAAGGTCTTAATATCAATGAAGACCAAGATCCTACAACCAATGGCCAATTCAGGTCTATGTATAGCTGAATATGTAATCCACAAATCTTTCTCTCAGAAAAACGACATCAATATCAATCCTTCAACTTATTTCATTCCATCCACAAGCTTCCAGCTTACATCATTACTCGTGCAAATCAGAATAAAATACAAAATAGAAGAATTCAGACCTAAACTATCCATTTTCATTAACATACTCAAAAAAAAAAAAGAAAAAAGGTCCCCAAAGTGATCGTGATCATGATCAAGATGGTACCCTAATGAGACTCATAAACCCTACTGAAAAGGACCACACCTTCTTAATACGGCAAGCAAAGTACCATCTTCCTTCATCTGGACCGGTAGACGTTCTATTCAAGCTGCAAGTCCCAACACCACAAGCACAAACAGGAACTCCTTTTATCTCATCACACCACTTAAAAAATCCACACTGTTTTCCCTGAAATCCAATCGTAAAATTAATTAAGAAAAAAAATGCAAATGAGTAAACGAAGGGAATACAAGACATAAATTAACCTTTGATTTATCGACAGGACAAGCATAGAACTTCCTGTTAGGATTATAAGAGGTGCTGGAGGTACGAACGATACAAACGCCGCTATCACAAGGGCAACGAACCACCGGAAAATCAGAAGCATTTGTGGATGAACCAGGAGTAGAAGAAGGCGATCTCTTGGAGGTTTTATTGGGGCAATCAGCGGACCAATGACCGAGCTCTCTGCAAGCAAAACATTCATCTTGATCTCGGCTTCTGTGCGGAGTCATGGGTTCCAAAGAAGGCGGCGGTGGTAAGAAACACGGCGGAGTTGAAGGATTGGGATTGCTAACAGTAGTATCAAGCCCCATTTTTTTTTTTTTTTCCGGTGAGGGCGAGTGGAGTGGAGTGGAGTGATGGAAAGACGAAGACAATGGGAGAGAATAATGATTAGAATTGAAGAAGACAGTTCTTTGAACCGCTAGCTAGTTGCCTACTTCACATTGACGTTGTTTTAGGAAAGGATCCAGTACAATGCAATGGTGATTGCACTCGATCATGCCTTTTACTAGTATTTACTTTCTGATTTCATCATCATCGTCAAAATTAATTAATAATTCCCTCAATTACATATTTTTTTATGCAACAAAAAAAAAAAAAAAAAAAATATTACAATGTTTTGATTTGACAAATAATTGGGATAGTTACATAGTTATCACACTCACTGTAAATTTAAAAAAAAAAAAAATCAAATACATTCTTAACCCTTTCAACTTTTATTATGAGCCGTTTAGTCCCTTAATTATTTTACCGACTTATCTAACCCATAATTTATTTTGAAGTGGTATTTTTAAACACTTAAATGAACATAAGCAGACACAGCAGAGTATGTGCATTACACATGTTTGACACAAAAAGGGTAAATAATTATAACCTCCCTGAGGTTTGGTCAAATACACTAGTACCTCCCTGTGTTTTATATATCTAATTTATACCTCCCTACATTTTGCATCAATCACATTATGACCTCCCTCTATTTATTATTGTTTGGTTTTCTATCAAAATTATGAACGTAATACATATTTACGGACTAATATCATCTCTTAAAATATTTTACATTCAATTTTTTCTTAATTAGACCCCTTTAATGTCTTTTTTCTTACCATAATCACAACTTAAAAGGTATAGAAAAAGTCTCATAATAAATGAATAATTTTTTTTATTACAAATGACATTACAAAATCAACGTTAGATAGGAAACAAGGCAAATTTTAGTCATAAATTTTAACAACATCAACAATTTTGAAAGAAAAATGCTTAATAATAAATTGAGGGAGGTAATAATGTGATAGAGACAAACTTCAGGGATGCATAAATTAGATATGTAAAATACAGGGAGATACTAGTGTATTTGACTAAACCTCAGGGAGGTTATAATTATTTACCCATAATATAATAACTGAATACCAAATCCGTACCAAAATGAGTAAGAAATTTGGTTCAGTTATCGATTTTTTTTTTTTTTTAATTTGGTAACAACTTTAAATATAATTTGGTATTCGGTTTCAATTCGGTATTATTCGGTTTCAATTCGGTATTACCGTCAAAAAATTCAGTGTAACTGAAATCCAACTGAATTATAATAATATACTAAAATAGTTTTTATGCATTTATATAATATTTATTTATATTTTTATAATTCTAATTGTTCATTTAGTCTATTTAATACTAATAAATAACTATTTTAGTATGTATTATACTTAATTTATATCAACTTATACATTTTTTATTTTTCATAATTTTTTTTATCCTTTATTAAATAAATATTGGTTACCATTGTCGAACTGAACCGATAAATTTCAGTTTGGTCATATTCGGTTATTACTCTTTGTTGGTTTGGTTCGGTTTTAATAAATTAGTATATTTCGGTTCGATAACTGATAATTTGGTTCGTTTCGTTTCGTTTTTGTATAACTGAATGTTCACCCCTTTGTATGATTCATTTTTAGATGGATGTTTAATAGTGCTCTTAATGTCTTATGATATTGGTCATTTCGTATATGGTTGAATGAATATAAGGAGACTTAGTTTAAGAAATGGAAATACAATTAGGCTCATGTTGCAAGGCTTGGACAGAGTTTTCCATATGTGAGGGGTTTTTATATTTCATTGTATGTAATGTATGAAATGCTTCTTATTCATCATGCATGAAAACAAGTTTACACAAAAGGACCTAGTTATATAAGTTTTTATTGAATTTTTAGTGCAATGAAACTTGTTTATCACGATTAGTGGAAGATACCTTAGGGCTACATTCTATAGTAATTCATATGAAAAATAAGAAACTTTACTTGCAAATGTTAGTTCTAATTGGGTTGAATACTTGATCCTTATATCATTGTTAAGAATTCATATTTTCATCATTCTTTCTTCAAGTCCATTGCTGTTTAGTTTAGTTTATGCTTTATTGGCACTATTATTCTTAAAATTATTTTAAAGATACCAACTATCTATCATATCTAGTTGTTCGGTCTTTATTATGCCAGGTCTAGTTATCAAAAATCCCAAATAAAATAGCTTAAAACACTTATACATTAGTGACCCAGGTTGCTCACTTGTTAGCTAGAGCGTCAGGTTCTTTGTCTGATAGGGTTTGTTGGTTTGTTGAGCTATCTACCCCTTTATCCAAGATGCATTGATCTTTGATTCTCAATATATGTTTTGTTTTATGAAAAGTTACAAAAGAGACAAATAAAGGTTTATTTTCAAAAAGCTTGTAAGGTAAAAAGAAAGTTTATTTGATCCAAATATTTTAGACTCGTTAACTTTGACTATTAAAACAAAAAATTTGGAATTTAAAGAAAATGTTAGATTTGTTGCTATAATATATAGAATTTATTACAAAGTGATGACCACTGCCCTTAATCCAATATCAAAGAGAAATTTTAAAAGAAATAAAACATTGTTGTTTGCGGTAAATAGAGCACACTCTAATATTCAAATACCTAAAAGATTCAATTGGAATGAAATAAGTAGATCAGGTATTTGGGATTTAATAGAAATTTGTGAACCTAGACCATTAGAAATAAATAATCAAACATCTAGAATTATTGAACATAGTAATGGAACTGTTAGAATAGATTTTTCATCTAGTTTAAGTTAACTTGCTAGAACTTCTGTTTATTCAAATAATAGGCCATTATCAAGTAATAATACTTTACCTAGATCTAATTTAGAAAGAAATTTAAATTTGTCAGAATTTTTGTTGGACTAATCATCTTAGATTTTATGTTTGTTAAGTTTATGCAAAGTAATTTGATAGTGAAGATTAGTCTGGGTGATGATGAAACGTTGGTCAACCATGAAGGGGTAGCATTGGTCAGCTGTAAGAGCCAGTAGAGTTAGGTGGTCCCGATACGTTGGGTGGTCCTGTTATTCATCAACAGGTTCTAATTTAATTATCATATTTCTGAGTTTAAATTTAACAAACATAAGATTTAAAATGAATAGAATAACAAGAATATTTTATAATCGTGAACTAGGTTCTATTTCCAGGAATAGTTATGATAATAATATTGAAAAAGAAATTAATTCGATGGAAATAAATATTAGTAAAATAGAAAATGATTTGTTGGATTGGACAATACCAAAGTATAATATTAGTACAATTTATTCTATTGGAACATTTGAATTCTTGACTGATTATGCTATTAAAACTGCTGAGCAAACTGTTGCTATAAATAAAGAACATGAAAATATTCAATTATTCTCAGAGAAGGCAATAAATGAATATAAATTGAAAAAATATAAATTTTTACATATTGGTTCTATGCAAATTGCTATTAAACCTTTGTTTAGATTAGGACTTGATATTCCTGTTTTGATGTGTTTAAGTGATGGAAGGCATATTGTGAGCGGACAACGCGTTTTCGACGGAACGCGAGACTCCCTTTCGGAAGGGGAGCCTCGATCTCGGGCGGGCCCCTCCCTCACGTGGGGTTTTTTATGAATGGAAAATCGGTTTTGGAAAATAAATGGAATTAATTCTTAAAAGAACCGAGACCTAAGTCTCGATGAATATTGTAGAGTCGCCACCCGGCTCAGCTCAATCGGGAAATTCTTAAAGTAGCTGAACCGGACGAACGACCTTTACACTATCCAGAGATTCGGGTCCGGACAAGTCCCTTATTTCGTGTCTAATTAAATTAAATATTGCCAATGTTCTCGAAATGATATTTTAAATTCTAAAGTCAATTTTATTGCATATAAAAGGCATACAGCGCGCATACAAATACATAATACAAAAAATAAAGAAAAGAAATAAATATTAATTAGTCTACAACCAAATTGAATGGAAAAATAAAAACTCTCGCCTCACTTATACAATCGCCTAGAATACACGAGAATCTAAAAATAATTACAATCGCCTAAATACACGATTAATTCTATTAAAATACAAATAAAAATAAATAGAAGCTGCAAAACAAAGGTTAGCATAATTTATACGGCATGCCAAAATTAGGACTCAAATAGACAGAATTAGGAAATCAAGAATTGGGGGGCATGCATATATAGGGGATAACTGGGTTGGCTCGGCTAGCCAGCCCGGTTAGACCTGGAAAACATTTTGAAACGTCCCTGTATTTTGGTTTTGTGGGAAAATCATTTTGAAAACAGTTTTTCCGGTTTACATGCATTTTTATATTTAAGGTGGGTCAGTGTTCGGGAGAACCGGGTCTCCGTCGTTGAATTGTTCTAAGTGCAATTTTACTGAAAATTAAATCTAGGGTCGTGAATGCATACAACAAAATTCATTTTGATGATTTTTGGGTTTTCTGAAATTTTATGGATTTTTATAAATTTTTGGGGATAAAAACTAAAATTCTGATTTTGGAACGAGGGTTACAGTCGTGCGACTATAAACGGCCCAGAATCAAGATTTTGCCAAAATTTTATTTTGAATCAAAATTGGAGAAAAACAACCTGGAAATTAAGAACACTCGTACGACTGTATACTGTTCACCAAATCCAAGAACAGTCGTGCAACTGTTCTTAATTTCTAGAAACAGAAGCGCGAAAACATAGCAAAAATGCTCAAAAATTCACTTCAATCACCCAGAAAGCAAGAAAAAGTGAAAGGAAAAGGAGTATCTACATTTTTAGAAGCTTATCCAAGTCGATTTGACCCCTAGCGTTGCTCCAATCCACACGAATTCCCACTTTTTCCTTTGAAATTGAGAGGGGAAGCTTTATGTCCAAAAATCTGAAATGCTTAGGATTCTGATGATTTAAGTCCGAGATTTTAATTTTATTGTGAAGTTAATTGATTAACCTAAGGATTTCTATCAAATTTTAACCCTAATTCTGAGAATTAAAAGAAAATAGAAGAGGAAAAGAAGAACTTGTAGGTTTTTGGTTTTCTTTCTTTTCCTTCTCTCTTTTCTCCTTTCTCTCTCTATGTTTTTCCGCCAGAATTCAAGATTGGCTTTTTCTCCCTCTCTTTCTCCTTTTCTACTCTGATTTCTGGTTGCTTCTTGTCCATCCCGGCATATTAATTGCGCCACCCTCTCTCCTCCATTTTTCTGCTGTAGAGGTATGGGCTCCTGCAACTGCTCCGATATTACAGTCGTACGATTGTAATTTTTAAATTACAGTCGCACGACTATAAGGACAGTCGTACGACTATTCTTCTTCTCTCTCTTTTTTTAAGTATAGAAAATTCCGGCGCTTACACATATTAATTTCATTAATTCTTTGCTTGCTTTAGTTGAAACAAATTTGGCAAATGGACCCATATATTTTAATTGTTATCCTGGATTTTCGATTAATTTATTTGATCCAAATATTTTAGACACATTGACTTTAACTGTTAAAACAAAAAATTTGGAATTTAAAGAAAATGTTAAATCTGTTGCTATAATATATAGAATTTATTACAAAGTGATGACCACTACCCTTAATCCAAAATCAAAGAGAAATTTTAAAAGAAATGAAACTTTGTTGTTTCCTGTAAATAGAGTATATTCTAATATTCAAATACCTAAAAGATTAAATTGGAATGAAATAAGTAGATCAGGTACTCGGGATTTAACAGAAATTTGTGAACCTAGACCATTAGAAATAAATAATCAAACATATAGAATTATTGAACATAGTAATAGCACTATTAGAATATATTTTTCATCTAGTTTAAGTCAACCTGCTAAAAATTCTATTTATTCAAATAATAGGCCATTATCAAGTAATAATACTTTACCTAGATCTAACTCAGAAAGACATTTAAATTTGTTAAGATTTTTGTTGGACTAATCATCTTAGATTTTATGTTTGTTAAGTTTATGCAAAGTAATTTGATAGTGAAGATTAGTCTGGTTGATGATGAAACGTTAGTTAGCCCTGAAGGCGTAGCATTGGTCAGCTGTAAGAGCCAGGTGGTCCTAATACATTGTGTGGTCCCATTATTCATCAACAGGTTCTAATTTAATTATCATATTTATAGGTTTAAATTTAACAAATAAGATTTAAAATGAATGGAATAACAAGAATATTTTATAATCGTGAACCAGGTTCTAGTTTCAGGAATAGTTATGATAATACTATTGAAGAAGAAATTAATTCGATGAAAATAAATATTAGTAAAATAGAAAATTATTTGTTAGATTGGATAATACCAAAGTAAAATATTAGTACAATTTATTCTATTAGAACATTTGAATTCTTGACTGATTATGCTATTAAAACTGCTGAGCAAACTGTTTCTATAAATAAAGAACATAAAAATATTCAATTATTCTCAGAGTAGGCAATAGATGAATATAAATTGAAAAAATATAAATTTTTACATATTGGTTCTATGCTAATTGCTATTAAAACATTGTATAGATTAGGACTTGATATTCCTGTTTTGATGTGTTTACGTGATGGAAGGTATATTAATTTCACTAATTTTTTGCTTGCTATGGCTGAAACAAATTTGGCAAATGGACCCGTATATTTTAATTATTATCCTGGATTTTCTATTAGTTTATTTGATCCAGATATTTTAGAGACATTGACTTTCGCTGTTAAAACAAAAAATTTGGAATTTAAAGAAAATGTTAGATCTATTGCTACAATATATTGAATTTATTACAAAGTGATGACCACTACCCTTAATTCAAGATCAAAGAAAAATTTTAAAAGAAATGAAACTTTGTTGTTTACGGAAAATAGAGCACACTCTAATATTCAAATACCTAAAAGATTCAATTGGAATGAAATCGGTAGATCAGGTACTTGGGATTTAACAGAAATTTGTGAACCTAGACCATTAGAAATAAATAATCAAACATATAGAATTATTGAACATAGTAATGGAATTGTTAGAATAGATTTTTCATCTAGTTTAAGTCAACATGCTAGAACTTCTGTTTATTCAAATAATAAGTCATTATCAAGTAATAATACTTTACATATATCTATTTCATAAAGAAATTTAAAGTTGTCAAGATTTTTGTTGAACTAATCATCTTAGATTTTATGTTTGTTAAGTTTATGCAAAGTAATTTGATAGTGAAGATTAGTCTGGTTGATGATGAAACGTTGGTCAGCCCTGAAGGGATAGCGTTGGTTAGCTGTAAGAGCCAGTAGAGCCAGGTGGTCCCGATACGTTTGGTGGTCCCATTATTCATCAACAGATTCTAATTTAATTATCATATTTCTGAGTTTAAATTTAAAAAACATAAGATTTAAAATGAATAGAGTAACAAGAATATTTTATAATTGTGAACTAGGTTCTAGTTCCAGGTATAGTTATGATAATAATATTGAAGAAGAAATTAAATCGATGGAAATAAATATTAGTAAAATAGAAAATAATTTGCTGGATTGGACAATACCAAAGTAAAATATTAGTACAATTTATTCTATTAGAACATTTGAATTCTTGACTGATTATGCTATTAAAACTGCTGAGCAAACTGTTGCTATAAATCAAGAACATGAAAATATTCAATTATTCTCAGAGAAGGCAATAAATGAATATAAATTGAAAAAATATAAATTTTTACATATTGGTTCTATGCAAATTGCTATTAAACCTTTGTTTAGATTAGGACTTGATATTCCTGTTTTGATGTGTTTACGTGACGGAAGGCATATTAATTTCACTAATTCTTTACTTGCTATGGCTGATACAAATTTGGCAAATGGACCTGTATATTTTAATTGTTATCCTGGATTTTCCATTAATTTATTTGATTCAAATATTTTAGACACATTGACTTTGACTGTTAAAATGAAAAATTTGTAATTTAAAGAAAATGTTAGATTTGTTGCTATAATATATAGAATTTATTACAAAGTGATGACAACTACCCTTAATCCAAGATCAAAGAGAAATTTTAAAAGAAATGAAACTTTGTTGTAAGCGGTAAATAGAGCACATTTTAATATTCAAATGCCTAAAGGATCAAATTGGAATGAAATAAGTAGATCAGGTACTTGGGATTTAACAGAAATTTGTGAACCTAGACCATTAGAAATAAATAATCAAACATCTAGAATTATTGAACATCATAATGGACCTGTTAGAATAGATTTTTCATCTAGTTTAAGTGAACCTGCTAGAAATTCTATTTATTCAAATAATAGGCCATTATCAAGTAATAATACTTTACCTAGATCTAATTCGGAAAGAAATTTAAATTTGTCAAGATTTTTGTTGGACTAATCATCTTAGATTTTATGTTCGTTAAGTTTATGCAAAGTAATTTGATAGTGAAGATTAGTCTGATTGATGATGAAACGTTGGTCAGCCCTGAAGGCATAGCTTTAGTCAACTGTAAGAGCTAGTAGAGCCAGGTGGTCCCGATACGTTGGGTGGTCACGTTATTCATCAGCTGGTTCTAATTTAATTATCATATTTATGAGTTTAAATTTAACAAACATAAGATTTAAAATGAATAGAATAACAAGAATATTTTATAATCGTGAACTATGTTCTAGTTCTAGGAATAGGTAGGATAATAATATTGAAGAAGAAATTAATTCGATGGAAATAAATATTAGTAAAATAGAAAATTATTTGTTAGATTGGATAATACCAAAGTAAAATATTAGTACAATTTATTCTATTAGAACATTTGAATTCTTGACTGATTATGCTATTAAAACTGCTGAGCAAACTGTTTCTATAAATAAAGAACATAAAAATATTCAATTATTCTCAGAGTAGGCAATAGATGAATATAAATTGAAAAAATATAAATTTTTACATATTGGTTCTATGCTAATTGCTATTAAAACATTGTATAGATTAGGACTTGATATTCCTGTTTTGATGTGTTTACGTGATGGAAGGTATATTAATTTCACTAATTTTTTGCTTGCTATGGCTGAAACAAATTTGGCAAATGGACCCGTATATTTTAATTATTATCCTGGATTTTCTATTAGTTTATTTGATCCAGATATTTTAGAGACATTGACTTTCGCTGTTAAAACAAAAAATTTGGAATTTAAAGAAAATGTTAGATCTATTGCTACAATATATTGAATTTATTACAAAGTGATGACCAC
This sequence comes from Euphorbia tirucalli, assembly GCA_039660915.1. NCBI lineage: Eukaryota > Viridiplantae > Streptophyta > Magnoliopsida > Malpighiales > Euphorbiaceae > Euphorbia > Euphorbia tirucalli. The sequence goes on along the minus strand of CM077639.1, from coordinate 51,364,371 downwards.
TACCCTTAATTCAAGATCAAAGAAAAATTTTAAAAGAAATGAAACTTTGTTGTTTACGGAAAATAGAGCACACTCTAATATTCAAATACCTAAAAGATTCAATTGGAATGAAATCGGTAGATCAGGTACTTGGGATTTAACAGAAATTTGTGAACCTAGACCATTAGAAATAAATAATCAAACATATAGAATTATTGAACATAGTAATGGAATTGTTAGAATAGATTTTTCATCTAGTTTAAGTCAACATGCTAGAACTTCTGTTTATTCAAATAATAAGTCATTATCAAGTAATAATACTTTACATATATCTATTTCATAAAGAAATTTAAAGTTGTCAAGATTTTTGTTGAACTAATCATCTTAGATTTTATGTTTGTTAAGTTTATGCAAAGTAATTTGATAGTGAAGATTAGTCTGGTTGATGATGAAACGTTGGTCAGCCCTGAAGGGGTAGCGTTGGTTAGCTGTAAGAGCCAGTAGAGCCAGGTGGTCCCGATACGTTTGGTGGTCCCATTATTCATCAACAGATTCTAATTTAATTATCATATTTCTGAGTTTAAATTTAAAAAACATAAGATTTAAAATGAATAGAGTAACAAGAATATTTTATAATTGTGAACTAGGTTCTAGTTCCAGGTATAGTTATGATAATAATATTGAAGAAGAAATTAAATCGATGGAAATAAATATTAGTAAAATAGAAAATAATTTGCTGGATTGGACAATACCAAAGTAAAATATTAGTACAATTTATTCTATTAGAACATTTGAATTCTTGACTGATTATGCTATTAAAACTGCTGAGCAAACTGTTGCTATAAATCAAGAACATGAAAATATTCAATTATTCTCAGAGAAGGCAATAAATGAATATAAATTGAAAAAATATAAATTTTTACATATTGGTTCTATGCAAATTGCTATTAAACCTTTGTTTAGATTAGGACTTGATATTCCTGTTTTGATGTGTTTACGTGACGGAAGGCATATTAATTTCACTAATTCTTTACTTGCTATGGCTGATACAAATTTGGCAAATGGACCTGTATATTTTAATTGTTATCCTGGATTTTCCATTAATTTATTTGATTCAAATATTTTAGACACATTGACTTTGACTGTTAAAATGAAAAATTTGTAATTTAAAGAAAATGTTAGATTTGTTGCTATAATATATAGAATTTATTACAAAGTGATGACAACTACCCTTAATCCAAGATCAAAGAGAAATTTTAAAAGAAATGAAACTTTGTTGTAAGCGGTAAATAGAGCACATTTTAATATTCAAATGCCTAAAGGATCAAATTGGAATGAAATAAGTAGATCAGGTACTTGGGATTTAACAGAAATTTGTGAACCTAGACCATTAGAAATAAATAATCAAACATCTAGAATTATTGAACATCATAATGGACCTGTTAGAATAGATTTTTCATCTAGTTTAAGTGAACCTGCTAGAAATTCTATTTATTCAAATAATAGGCCATTATCAAGTAATAATACTTTACCTAGATCTAATTCGGAAAGAAATTTAAATTTGTCAAGATTTTTGTTGGACTAATCATCTTAGATTTTATGTTCGTTAAGTTTATGCAAAGTAATTTGATAGTGAAGATTAGTCTGATTGATGATGAAACGTTGGTCAGCCCTGAAGGCATAGCTTTAGTCAACTGTAAGAGCTAGTAGAGCCAGGTGGTCCCGATACGTTGGGTGGTCACGTTATTCATCAGCTGGTTCTAATTTAATTATCATATTTATGAGTTTAAATTTAACAAACATAAGATTTAAAATGAATAGAATAACAAGAATATTTTATAATCGTGAACTATGTTCTAGTTCTAGGAATAGGTAGGATAATAATATTGAAGAAGAAATTAATTCGATGGAAATAAATATTAGTAAAATAGAAAATGATTTGTTGGATTGGACAATACCAAAGTAAAATGTTAGTACAATTTATTCTACTGGAACATTTGAATTCTTGACTGATTATGCTATTAAAACTGCTGAGCAAACTGTTGCTATAATCAAGAACATGAAAATATTCAATTATTCTCAGAGAAGGCAATAAATGAATATAAATTGAAAAAATATAAATTTTTATATATTGGTTCTATGCAAATTGCTGTTAAACCTTTGTTTAGATTAGGACTTGATATTCCTGTTTTGATGTGTTTACTTGATAGAAGGCTTATTAATTTAACTAATTCTTTGCTTGTTAGGGCTGAAACAAAATTGGCAAATGGACCCGTATATTTTAATTGTTATCCTGGATTTTCTATTAGTTTATTTAATCCAGATATTTTCGACACATTGACTTTGACTGTTAAAACAAAAAATTTGGAATTTAAAGAAAATGTTAGATCTGTTGCTATAATATATATAATTTATTACAAAGTGATGGCTACTACCCTTAATCCAAGATCAAAGAGAAATTTTAAAGGAAATGAAACTTTGTTGTTTGCGGTAAATAGAGCACACTCTAATAATCAAATACCTAAAAGATTCTACTAGAATGAAATAGGTAGATCAGGTACTTGGGATTTAATAGAAATTTGTGAATCTAGACCATTAGAAATAAATAATCAAACATCTAGAATTATTGAACATAGTAATGGAACTGTTAGAATAGATTTTTCATCTAATTTAAGTCAACATGCTAGAACTTCTGTTTATTCAAATAATAGGCCATTATCAAGTAATAATACTTTACCTAGATCTAATTCAGAAAGAAATTTAAATTTGTCAAGTGTAGATTTTAGCGAAAATATTCTAAGACCAATTTATGAAGAAATAAGAGATGATAATACATTGAGTCCAACTAGGACACAAATGGAAACATTTTCTGTATTAAATAATAATTAAATTAAATTAATTATGAATAAATTTGAAATTAATAAAGAATTTTTAAGACAAGATTTATATGCAAATTATAACAATGATAAACGTAATTGGTATTTTAATAATTTTACAAAAGAATAATTGAACAAATTTAGAACCATTTGGTATAAGAAAATGAAAGATTTACAAGTAGATATTCCTTTATTTATTTGGTTTGAATTTTATTATAGACAAAATAATATAGTGTATCCTTTTAGAGAAATCAATGTTAATAATAAAATTGCTAAACTTTGGAAAACTATAAATAATGAATCTGTTGTATCTATTCATCTGCCTTTAGAAGATATAATAATAAATAATAATGATGAAACTTTTATTGGAACACCTTTTAGAATAATAGATATTAATGAAAATAATCTAATTAAAGAAATAATGCAAGTAATTTGTCAAAACAATTATTCTAATCAAGTATTAAATATTATTTCTGAACAACTTAACAGAGTTGAATGTGTAGTGCAATCTTCACAACAAAATGTACCAAAAACCAATCGAGCCTCAACATCTTGAATAAAAATACCAATATTTAAACCTTGTGAACCGGGAATTTAAATTAATCTAAAAAAGGAAGGTTATGTATTAGATAAAATTGAAGCTAGATTAACACAATTAAATATTACAGATAATATGAAAAATAAGCAAATCTTAGTAATAAATAAAGATTAAGATACAGAAACTGAAATAAGTGACATAGAAAATTTGGAAAATCAATTTGATCAAAATAGGGAAGAAAAATCTATTCAAAAAATTAAATTTAATACATACACACCTTTGCCTAGAACAAAAAATTTTTATTCAAGACCAACACTACCTGACACACAATATGAAGAAAGAAAAGATATGATTTAGGCTAGATATGAGGTGAGTCTGTTTGTGAATTGAATATAGATGGTTTAGCTGAATATCAAATAATAAATTTATTATAAAAAATGTCAATGGTAGCTATAGCAGCTAGGTCAAGAAATAATTCTGAAATGCAAGTTTTACAAGTCTTAGTATCAGGTTTTACTGGTCAGTTAAAATGTTGGTGGGATTACTATGTAACCCAAGAAGATAAAAATAAAATAGTAAAAGCTAAGAAAATAGTTGTTAAAGAAGAAAATAATCAAAGGATACAAACTGAAGAAGATGATATTATTTCAACTTTACTTTTTGCAATATTAAAAGGTTTTGTAGGAGACTCTAGAATTTATCAAGATAGAAATTTTGAAATATTACAAAATTTAACTTGTCCTAAACTTCAAGATTTTCGTAAACTTCAAGATTTTCATTGGTATAAAGATTTATTTTTTACTAAAGTAATGACTAGAGAAGACTGTAATAATTCTTATTGGAAAGAAAGATTTGTTGCTGAATTACCTAAATTGGTTGTTGATAGAATTAGGGAAAAGCTAAGAATAGAATTTAATGGTATTATCCCATAAAATGATTTAACTTATGGCCAATTGATAAATTATATTAATCATGAAGGTTTAATGATTTGTTCTGATATGAAATTTAAGTCTAAATTAAAGAAGGTGTGAGCGGATGACGTTTTCGAAGGAACGCGGACTCCCTTTCGGAAGGAGCGCCTCGATTTTGGGTGGGACCCTCCCTTGCGTGGGGTTTTTTGGATTGGAAATGTTGGGATTCGTCACGGGAAATCGAACGATAAAAGCAGAAATACGCGTTGATTTCCTCGAATCCGGTCCCAGGAGCTTAAGTAGTGGAAATCAAAAACACAAAGCATAAGGAAGTAGGTTTTAAATCTCACCTTAAAGTCTCTCCAAGAGACAGATGAAGACCGCAGAAGCCAAATTAGATTTCCTCCTTCGTCCCGTACATGAACGGCTCTCGGACTGAAACCCATGCTAGCGGTTCGGAAAATCAATAAGAGAGAGTGTGAGGGATATGTTGTACGTCCAAGTGTAAAGAAAGATGGCTGGTTTTTTTTCTTTTATTTCCAAAAGAAAAAAAAATCTCAAGAAGCAAAGTCCAACTTGTGCTCCCAAAAGTCATGGCTATGACTCACCATCTTTCATCATCACTTTTTGTCCCATTAGTGAGTCATTCTTCCTATCCAAAATGACTCACCAAAACTCGGCAAAATCTCTCCCAATATTTACGGCCAACACTTCACCAAATGTGGGCTTTAATTATTCATGCCCAAGCCTTATTTAATACTTTGGTTTTTATTTGATTTCAAATAAAATTTTAATTCCATATGTATGGTAATATATTATCTCATATAATATGTAACATACATTTAAATTAAAATTTATTTGACACATCAAATTAACCAAGAGATTAAATTAGACATCCGTAAGATGACATACATGTAAACCTATACATATATCAATATTTCCACCTAGGAAATAAATACACAAAATTAATTCATTGAATTAATAATGTGATGGCCTAAATAAATATTAATCATATTATATTTTGATCAATCCAATTGAGCTATATAATATAATTAATAGACCTCTCTTTGTTTGACATGTATACACCAAGTACACACTTAATCCGACTAGTTAAAGTCCAGACGTTCAATGTGTACGATCCGATGGGCCCATCTTTATGTTGGCAGTGAGCTAAGGCCCACAGACTATAGTTGGGCTCTAGCAAGCCAATGTAGCCCCCAATTAAGGTGGAGTAAGCAGTCCAACTGAAACTTTAACCCTGTAGTTTAAACTTGTACATCCCATGTCATCGATATTGGAGTCCAACACAGATGCATGGTTTGATCACCCTCTATTGTGTCTGGACATTAACTTGATCCCGAATGCACTGATATTCACAAACAAGTTCCACCTTGTTTGGGTGTGGCCACACTCTTATCAGCTGCATTCATCAAGAGGCCGGTGATATCTTCTCAGTGGAACACTGAGTGACATTCCCATATGCATATCCATAGTACTGCAATGTTCATTAACATACCCGAACATACCCGTACTTGGCACCCTTTTACAGGCCCGTTGGGCGAACACCAAAGTATGCCACTTCACATCCAGTACCATTATATGGTCAGGTCAAAGGATCCATACAAGTACTACATGAGAATCCGATGTGATGTGATACCATGTGGATTCTCGTTAAGTGGATCGATCCAGTACCATGCCCTTTTTGCATGTACCCATTAACCTGGTTGATATTTCATGTTCTATGACCAGTAAGACACCGCCATACAACCAAGGTTAATGATAGTCTTTAGTTCCCATGATTGGAACAGACTACGGATGACTTTATGGCCATATCTTTTTCCCTATCCACAGTCTTACTGCCAAGTACCTCACACTTGACAACATGGATATGGATATGTCCATTGGATACTCTATTTAAAATATTGCACAAGACATATAGTAAATAGATTGATGCCTTTATTTATTAACACAAATTGTATAACACATATCTTACATAAAATGTACAAATGTATAATATAAACACAAGGACCAATGCCTCGGGACTAGTTCATATCCAATAATCTCCCACTTGCACCAGTACCAACTAGGCATGGGCCTAATCCCTATAGATCTAATATGACCCTCGTGCTTGGGCTGAGCCAGCACCTTGGTCAAAGGATCTGCGGCATTCTCCTCAGTGTCCACTTGTCGTAACAAAATATCACCCCTCTCAACAATTTCTCTGATGAGGTGAAACTTCCTGAGTATGTGCTTCGAGTTCCTATGTGACCGGGGCTCCTTAGCTTGTGCAACAGCCCTATTGTTGTCACAGAAGATATCAACTGGGTCCTGGATAGTTGACACTACCCCCAGTTCCATGATAAACTTCTTTATCCATACAGCTTTCTTAGCTGCATCACACACCACAATGTACTCAGCTTTTGTGATAGAATCCGCTATGGTCGGTTGCTTGGAGCTTCTCCAGCTTACAGCACCACCATTAAGCATGAATACATATCCTGACTGTGACTTATATTCATCCTGGTCGGTTTGGAAGCTTGCATCAGTGTACCCAGTAACTGATAACTCTTCCTGACCTCCATACACTAAGAAGCTATCCTTAGTCCGGTTAATGTACTTTAGGATTGCTTTGACAGCTTTCCAGGGATCCTCCCCGGGATCTTGCTGGTACCTGCTAGTCATACTTAGTGCAAAGGCGACATCAGGTCTTGTACATAGCATGGCGTACATGATTGATCCTATAGCCAAAGCATATGGGACTAATTTCATGTTCTCCCTGTCCTACCTTGTGTTAGGACAGTTTTTCTTACTAAGTTTCAGCCCATGACCCATTGGCAAGAAACCTTTTTTAGCCTGGTCCATGCTGAATCTTTTCAGAACTTTATCTATGTACTTGGCCTGACTTAGGCCCAGGAGCCGATTGGGTCTATCCTTGTAGATCCTAATCCCTAGGATAGTCTCAGCTTCGCCTAAGTCCTTCATTGTGAAGCACTCACACAACCACTGCTTTACCCCTTGCAGTGTTGGTATGTCGCTTCCAATAAGAAGGATTCATCCACATATGATACCAGGAATGTGACAATGCTCCCACTAATCCTTTTGTACTCACAAGGCTCATCTTGATTCTGTATGAAGCCATATTCCTTTATAGCCTCATTGAATCGAAGATTCCAACTTTGGGATGCTTGCTTCAATCCATAAATGGACCTTTGAAGCTTGCATACCATTTCGGGATGCTGTGGATCGACAAAACCCTCAGGCTGTGTCATATACACATCCTCGAGTAGCTTTCCATTAAGAAAAGCGGTTTTGACATCCATCTGCCAGACCTCATAGTCGTACCATGTGGCTATGGCCAGCAGAATCCTTATGGATTTGAGCATAGCGACTGGTGAGAAAGTTTCATCATAGTCGATTCCATGGACTTACCTGAAACCTTTCGCTACTAGCCGCCCCTTGAAGGTGTTGTCTAGCTTAAGCTTGTAGCACCACTTGCAACCTATTACCTTAGCACACGGAGGTGGATCAACCAGATTCCAAACCTGATTATCGTACATAGATTGCATTTCCGCCTCCATGGCCTTTTGCTAATTTGCGGACAGTGGGCTAGCTATAGCCTCCTGGTAGGTTTTCAGCTCTTCTTCGTCGAAGACAAAAAGAGTGTTATCATCGGTAACAAGAAACCCATATCTCTCAGGTTCCCGACGATCCCTACCAGACCTTCTAGGTCCTTGTGTGATCTAGGCAGGTGCTTCCTCCTGTGGAAGCTCCACCCTGGTCTCTGAGGTATCCTTTTCAGGAGTTTCTGAGCTTTGAACTTCCCTGAGTTCAATATTGCTCCCACTATCTTTCTTAGAAATAAACTCATTCTCAAGAAAGACCCCTTTCCGTGCCATGAACACCTTGTTCTCGGCGGGGTTTTAGAAGTAATACCCTTTGGTTTCCCTAGGGTAGCCCACAAATAGGCATTTATCGGTTTTGGGTTCCAGTTTGCCCCCAGTCAATCTCTTGACATGTGCATAACAACCCCAAATCCGCAGGAAAGACACATTGGGCGCCCTGCCCATCCATATCTCAAATGGGGTCTTTTCCACTACCTTAGTCGGAGTACTATTCAAAATGAGAGCTGCTGTCTCAAGAGCATATCCCCAGAAACTTGTTGGGAGAGAAGCATGACTTATCATTGAGCGGACCATGTCTAACAAGGTTCTATTCCTCCGTTCGGACACCCCATTCCATTATGGTGTTCCTGGAGGAGTGAGCTGTGGAACTATTCCATGCTCTCTCAAATATGAATCAAATTCTAGGCTCATATACTCGCCACCTCGGTCCGACCGAAGGGCTTTAATATTTCGGCCTAATTGGTTCTATACTTCGTTCCTAAATTCCTTGAATTGATCAAGTGTTTCAGACTTGTGTTTCATCAGATAGACATAGCCATATCTGCTGAAATCGTCTGTAAAGGTGACGAAGTATAGAAACCCACCCCTGGCAGCAGTGCTCATAGGTCCATATACATCCGAATGTATTAGGTCCAATAAGCCAGTAGCCCTTTCAGCTTTCTTGTTAAAAGGCGCTTTAGTCATTTTACCCCGTAAACAAGACTCACAAATATCAAGTGACTCCAAGTCAAAAGATCCTAGAATTCCAGCTTTGTGGAGTCTAGCTATGCGTTTCTCGTTTATGTGGCCTAAACAACAATGCCAAAGGTACACAGGATTAAGTTCATTTGGTTTAATCCTTTTAGTATTTATGTTATAGACATGATTAGTTTCGTTTAAATCCAGGATATAAAGGCCATTATTTAATAGAGCATCTCCATAAAATAAACCTTCTCTAGATATAACCATTTTACCATTAGCAATAGTAAATACATATCCAGAAGTATCCAACACTGAAACAGAAATAATATTCCTGCGCATAGTAGGTACAAAATAACATTGTTCCAGTAACAAAACTAATCCACTAGGCATCCTAAGCTGGTACTCGTCGATCTCAATGGCTGCAACCCTTGCTCCATTCCCGACTCGCAAGTCCACTTCTCCTAATCCCAGTGATCTTCTGTTCCTAAGTCCCTGCACATTACAACAAATGTGAGAACCACATCCAGTATCCAATACCCAAGATGTTGAATAGTAAGGTTAATGTCTATGACATATATACCTAATGAAGACGCGCCCTGCGCCTTCTTTTGTTCTCCCAGAAGCTTTGGACATGATCATTTCTAATGTCCTGTCTGCTTGAACCCAAAACAGACATCCTCAGGATGGGCCTTAGGCTGGACCTTGGCCTTCTTAGCTTTGGCTTTCTTAGCCTTAGCTTTAGCCTTTGCCTTAGCCTTGGCCTTTACAAGAGGAGCCTTCCCCTTGTTTACCACAAGTACCGGTGGAGTCTTTTTGATCGACTGTTCAGTAAGCTTAAGCATCCCATGCAGCTCACTAACAGCTTTGTTCATCCCTTGCATGTTGTAATTCAAGATGAACTGATCATAAGACTCTGGCAAGGAAGCCAGGATGGTATCAACCGCTAATTCTAGTGAAATGGGCGACCCGAGACGGGCTAAAGAATCCAAATAGCCCTTCATCTTGAGCACGTGAGCGCTCACAGATGTCCCAGTCCCCATTTTGCAGGAATGGAATGCCTTATTTATCAGGTACCTATCCTGGCGTGCCTACTCCTGAAACATCTCATTTAGAGTTGTCATCATAGCAAAGTCCCTGCACATTACAACAAATGTGAGAACCACATCCAGTATCCAATACCCAAGATGTTGAATAGTAAGGTTAATGTCTATGACATATATACCTAATGAAGACGCGCCCTGCACCTTCTTTTGTTCTCCCAGAAGCTTTGGACATGATCATTTCCAATGTCCTGTCTGCTTGAACCCAAAACAGACATCCTCAGGACGGGCCTTAGGCTGGACCTTGGCCTTCTTAGCTTTGGCTTTCTTACCCTTAGCTTTAGCCTTTGCCTTAGCCTTGGCCTTTACAAGAGGAGCCTTCCCCTTGTTTACCACAAGTACCGGTGGAGTCTTTTTGATCGACTGTTCAGTAAGCTTAAGCATCCCATGCAGCTCACTAACAGCTTTGTTCATCCCTTGCATGTTGTAATTCAAGATGAACTGATCATAAGACTCTGGCAAGGAAGCCAGGATGGTATCAACCGCTAATTCTAGTGAAATGGGCGACCCGAGACGGGCTAAAGAATCCAAATAGCCCTTCATCTTGAGCACGTGAGCGCTCACAGATGTCCCAGTCCCCATTTTGCAGGAATGGAATGCCTTATTTATCAGGTACCTTTCCTGGCGTGCCTAATCCTGAAACATCTCATTTAGAGTTGTCATCATAGCAAAGGCCTCATGATCCATAAACTGTTTTTGCAATTCGGGGACCATGCACACTAACATAAGGCAAGTAACATCCCGGTTATCCTTCACATGCACCCCGTATTCCTCCAGCTGAGCAGCTGGTAGATTACGCCCAGTAGGTGCGCCTGGCACAGGCCTTTCCAGTACATATTCCTTAGACTCATGTCTTAGAACTATCCGTAAGTTCCTAAACCAGTCCAGGAAATTAGGACCAGAAAGCTTGTCCTTCTCGAGGATAGTGCGCAGTGATAAAGTGTTATTCGATGCCATTGATTACTACACAGAAAAATAAGTGAGTATTAATAAAGGACTTAACAAATTTATCCCATAAAATAATTAATAATGAATCATGTTATTAATTAATCTGAGTTGTTGGGCTCATGGGCCGAGATCCATATTATATTAAGATATAGCCAGATGAGGGCCTGGAACAACTATACCCCAATTTTTAGGTAGGAACGCCGTCCAATCCCATCCTAGGGACTCTCGGTTTGATGAGTCTGTTGGTACTTACCCATCTGTGCTTAGGGCCAGGAACATCCTACTGCCCACGCTAAGTCAAAACTCCATCCAAGTGTTAGAGTAACCAATACTCCAATCCAATACAAAATGACGATACTCTAGTGCATCCAACGAGGGTTGGTCTACAGCTGGCCTATCCCCATGTCGAGTAGGTTATGAATGAGGGAAGCACTTTTAAAAGACTTAGTAATTACCATTTGGTTATTTGATTCAATTAATAACGGCTTAGATGCAAAGGCGGGTGAAAAAGGGTTTGTACATACATTTGCACATGCAAATAAATACAACATAAATAAATTAAAGAATGGAATGCAACGGGCCAAAATTTACATCCTAATATTATTCTAGTAAACCTATACTAGAACAGCATCAGGTGGGCCGCCTCCTATTCCTTCTGGGCTTGCCAATCCAATCTGCTCGTTGCTTACATAATTTCAGAATATACATATATAATAAAATTACATAAAAGGAAAACGACACGCAGGTCGTAAAAACCAAAAAAGAATATTACAACCCAACATAAATTAGGCCCATTTACATCCATCCACATATTGAATCATACATGGAAACCAATACATCATGTAATTTATAAGCATGTTAAATGCATGAATTAATCCGATTTCCTTTGTCCATAGCCATTATATTGAAATCGCCAAATTTTGGCCGATCATGGTTCTAAACCCGTGCGGGCTTTGGGCCTCCAACCCAGGCAAAATTGCTCCCAATCCAATTGGGAAACCATGAATTCCAAAATTAGCCGTCCGGGTAATTGTGTCAAGAAAACCCGAACCAATTTCAATTTAACCGTATTAATTTCCAAAATTAATATCGCATGAACGAAAAATAAATTCCATTCATAAAACACGAATAAAAATTACCAAAATTTAAACACGCAAAATTTTAAAACCAATTAAAATTTTAAAATCCGGCCAGGCCCAAAAAATCCCGCCAAATCCAAAAATGGGCCCGGCCAACCGCGCGGGGAGGCTGCTGCAGCAGCATGCTGCGGCCAGCAGCAGGCTGCTGCCCCCCACAAAGCCCTATTTTTTTTTTCATCATGCATAAGAAAAGAAATAAATACACCAAGAATAAAATCAATTTGCATAAAATAAAATTCAAGGTGCATAAAAATAAATTCAACATGCATAACAAAATAAACAAATTGAAACATACACATATAACCTAATATGCATAAACCATTTCAATTTGAAAAAACAAATAGGGAAAAATATAAAACCCCAAAACCGAAAGAATCCCGATCCATAAAACACCAATTTTAAAACACGGGATCTGCCAAGTTAAAGATTTCCACAGATCAAAAGCCCGCTCTGATACCACTGTTGGGATTCGTCACGGGAAATCGACTGATAAAAGCAGAAATACGCGTCGATTTCCTCGAATCCGGTCCCAGGAGCTTAAGTAGTGGAAATCAAAAACACAAAGCATAAGGAAGTAGGTTTTAAAGCTCACCTTAAAGTCTCTCCAAGAGACAGATGAAGACTGCAGAAACCAAATTAGATTCCGTCCTTTGTCCCCGTACACGAACGGCTCTCGGACTGAAACCTGTGATAGCGGTTCGGAAAATCAATAAGAGAGAGTGTGAGGGATATGTTGTACGTCCAAGTGTAAAGAAAGATGGCTGGTTTTTTTTCTTTTATTTCCAAAAGAAAAAAAAATCTCAGGAAGCAAAGTCCAATTTGTGCTCCCAAAAGTCATGGCTATGACTCACCATCTTTCATCATCACTTTTTGTCCCATTAGTGAGTCATTCTTCCTATCCAAAATGACTCACCAAAACTTGGCAAAATCTCTCCCAATATTTACGGCCAACACTTCACCAAATGTGGGCTTTAATTATTCATGCCCAAGCCTTATTTAATACTTTGGTTTTTATTTGATTTCAAATAAAATTTTAATTCCATATGTATGGTAATATATTATCTCATATAATATGTAACATACATTTGAATTAAAATTTATTTGACACATCAAATTAACCAAGAGATTAAATTAGACATCCATAAGATGACATACATGCAAACCTATACATATATCAATATTTCCACCTAGGAAATAAATACACAAAATTAATTCATTGAATTAATAATGTGATGGCCTAAATAAATATTAATCATATTATATTTTGATCAATCCAATTGAGCTATATAATATAATTAATAGACCTCTCTTTCTTTGACATGTATACACCAAGTACACACTTAATCCGACTAGTTAAAGTCCAGACGTTCAATGTGTACGATCCGATGGGCCTATCTTTATATTGGCAGTGAGCTAAGGCCGACAGACTATAGTTGGGCTCCAGCAAGCCAATGTAGCCCCCAATTAAGATGGAGTAAGCAGTCCAACTAAAACTTTAAACCTGTAGTTTAAACTTATACATCCCATGTCATCTATATCGGAGTCCAACACAGAGGCATGGTTTGATCACTCTCTATTGTGTCTGGACATTAACTTGATCCCGAATGCACTGATATTCACAAACAAGTTCCACCTTGTTTGGGTGTGGCCACACTCTTATCAGCTGCATTCATCAAGAGGCCGGTGATATCTTCACAGTGGAACACTGAGTGACATTCACATCTGCATATCCATAGTACTGCAATGTTAATTAACATACCCGAACGTACCCGTACTTGGCACCCTTTTACAGGCCCGTTGGGCGTACACCAAAGTATGCCACTTCACATCCAGTACCATCATATGGTCAGGTCAAAGGATCCATACAAGTACTACACGAGAATCCGATGTGATGTGATACCATGTGGATTCCCGTTAAGTGGATCGATCCAGTACCATGCCCTTTTTGCATGTACCCATTAACCTGATTGACATTCCATGTTCTATGACTGGTAAGACACCGCCATACAGCTAAGGTTAATGATAGTCTTTAGTTCCATTCATTCCCATGATTGGAACAGACTACGGATGACTTTATGGCCATATCGTTTTCCCTATCCACAGTCTTACTGCCAAGTGCCTCACACTTGACAACATGGATATGGATATGTCCATTGGATACTCTATTTAAAATATTGCACAAGACATATAGTAAATAGATTGATTCCTTTATTTATCAATGCCTTGGGACTAGGGCATATCCTACAGGAAATTCGTTTTTAGAAAATTGGATTGTTTCGTAAAAGAATCGAGACCTAAATCTCGATAAAAAGTATAGGAGTCGCCACCCGACTCAGCTTAACCGGGAAATTACAGTGTAGCTAAACTAAAGCGGGTACTGCAACACTTTTCAGAGATCTAGGTTTGGACAAGTCCCTTATTTTATGTCTAATCAAAATAAAATGGCCAATGTTCTATAATGACACTTTAAATTGCTAAAATTGATTTTATTGAATCAATACATGCTGCGCGCATACATTATAATACAAAATAAAAGTAAATAAATAAATATTTAAACGGCTTACAACCAAATCGAAAGAAAAATAAAACTCTCGGCCTCACAATACAAGCGCCTAAAATACACGAGTTGATCTATTAACTACATAAAAAAATAAAAATAAAGAAATTAAAGATGCAAAACAAATGGTTAGCACATATATGTAGCACACCACACGTAGGACTCAAGTTGGACAGAATTGGGAATTTTAGAGTTCAGGGTCATGCATTTAGGGGTAACCAGGTAGGCCCGGTTAGATCTGGAAAACAGTTTTGAAAAGTCCCTGTATTTTTGGTTTTGTGAGAAAATCTTTTTTGAAAATAGTTTTCGGTTTATTTCAATTTAGCATACGAGGCGGGTCGGTTTTCGGGAGAACCGGGTCTCCGTCGTGGTTTTGTTCTAAATGCAAATACACTGAAAAATCAATCTAGGGTCGTGAATGCACACTCCAAAATTCATTTTTGATAATTTTTTATTTTTCTGGATTTTTTTTCTGAATTTTCTGATTTTTATGAAATTTTTGGGGTTTTTATGAATATCTTTGGATTTTTAGGGAATTGCTGCTTCTGGCCGAGAATTACAGTTGTGCGACTGTGATTACAGTCGTGCGACTGTAGCCCTACCTGAAGCAGAAATCGCCAAAATATTTAAAATGAAGGACTAAAACTGGGAAATTCAACAACAGTGGTACAACTATAGATGAAATGGAATGATTGTAATTACAGTCGTGCCCCTGTTCTTTGTGACAAGAACGGTTGTACGACTGTTCTTAATTTTCCAGAAACAGAAGTGTAAAAAGTTGAATAAAAATGCACAAAATCAACCAAAACACCCAGAAAGCATGAAAATGGGATGGGTTGAAGTGTGTTTACCTCTTTGGTGCAGATCCACCGCTGGTATGACCCTTGGCAACGCACCAGTCCACAAGAAATTGCTCCTTCTCCTTGGTTTGTCAAGGTTGCAAATGGGTCCAAAAACTCCCAAGAAAAGTCAAGGAATCAAGCTTGTTTATGTCTGGAATTAATCTAGATTTCGTGTGTGAGGATTAACCTATGATTTCTAATTTGTTTTAAACATTAACATTTAGAAATTTAGAAGTTAGAGATTGAAGAAAGTTGAGTTCTTTGGTTTTTTGCTCTCTCTCCCTTCTTTCTTCTTTCTCTCTTTAAATATTTCTTAAGATCTAAAAATCTGCCAAAGTCCCCCTTCCACTCTTCTTTTCTGCCTTTTTATTTCTCTTTCTTCCCAGAAAATCTTGAGCATTTCTGCCTTTTTATTTCTCTTTCTTCCCAGAAAATCTTGAGCATTAAATGCTTAAGATTTTCTCCCATTTTTTATTCAAGGGGTATGGGTTCTGTAACCTGTCCCGAATTGACAGTCGTACGACTATAATTTAGTTACAGTCGTACGACTGTAAACAAAATACCACGACTGTAATTACAGTCGTGGTAATCAAGGTCTTTTTTTTTAGACCCAAAAAATTCCGTGTTTACAGAAGGATAATTTAGTAGGAAGAAAAGAATTAGGATCCTTTTGTCAACAATATGGTTATGAAACAATAAAAGCGCCATTATCAAAATATAAAGTTAAATCTAGAAAGAAAAAAATTTCGATATAAGAAAAAATACTATAAAAATATAATCCAAATAATAATAAATTTAAAGAGTCACAACCGGTTGTCAAAAATACCTTTAGGAAAAGAAAAGGGAATTTTGAGAAAAATAAAAAAGACATAGTCATTTGTTATACTTGTGGAAAACAGGGACATTATTCAAAAAATTGTAAAGCTAAACAAAAAATAAATAATTTAGATATTTCAGATGAATTAAAAAATAAAATTATGAAAATTTTAATAAATGAACCGTAAGAATCAGAATCAGAGATCTCAGATTATTCAGAAAATGATTTAAATATTATTAGTAATAATGAAAGTGAAACAGAATCAGATAGTTGTGAATGTATAGGAACTTGTAATTGTAATAAAATAAATATGCTAACTAATGAGCAATAATTTCTATTAGATTTAATTGAAAAAATTGATAATCCTGAAGATAAAAGAATTTATTTACAAAAATTGAAAGATATTATTGGAAATAGAGAAAATATTGAAAATAAAGAAAATAAGAATTATACTCCATATAATTTTAAGGAAATTTATAATAGATTTAATATACCTAGAGAAATATCTATCAAAGAGTTACAAGAGAAAATAAAAAATTTACATAAAGAAATTAATCAATTAAAAACTTTGGAAAATAAAATAAACATCCTTGAAGAAGAAACTTTTAAAATACAATTAAATAATACAATACAGAAAAATAATTCAAATACGCCTTCTACCAATAATAATGGAAAATGTATTGTTATCAAAGAACAAAACGATGAAGAATATGTTAATATAATTAGTAAGGTTAATTATAAAAAATGGTTAGTAAAATTGGATATTGTAATAGATGATGAATTTCATTTTACTACTTTGGCTTTAATTGATACTAGTGTTGATCAAAATTGTATTTAAGAAGGATTAACACCCACTAAATATTATAAAAAAACTTCCGAAAGATTAAGTTCTGCAAATGGATCAAAGCTAATAATACATTATAAATAACCAAAAGTAAAAATTTGCAATAAAGGATATTGTTATAAAACTTATTTGATATTGGTAAAAAATTTAAATTCAGGAGTAATTTTGAGAACACCTTTTATTACAATGTTATATCCATTTATTGTATGTGATAATGGTATTCAAACTCAAAATTTTGAAAAAACAATTTTATTTGAGTTTGCATTCCCTATTATTCCAAAAGGAATAGGTAGTATAGAAAGTAGCATTAATCTAATACAAAATAAACATAAAAATTAAGATTTTTAATTGATGAAATAACTGAAAAAAGAATAAAAGAACAATTACAAAGTAATGATATTAAGATAAAAATAAAAGAAATTGAAGAACTGTTTACTAAAAATGTTTGTGCTGCTATCTCTAATGCTTTTTGGAATAGAAAACAACATATAGTTAATTTACCTTATATTAAAGATTTTAATGAAAAGGATATTCCAACTAAAGCAAAATCTATTCATATGTCTGAAGAATTAGAAAAAACTTGTAGAAAAGAAATTCAAATTTAAAAGAAAAAGGATTAATCAAAGACTCAAAATCACCATGGTCATGTTCTGCTTTTTATGTTATGAATGCTGTGGAAATTGAAAGAGGAACTCCCAAGTTGGTAATTAATTACAAACCTTTAAATAAGGTATTACAATGGATTAGGTATCCAATACCTAATAAAAGAGATTTGTTGAAAAAAATTATATAATGCAAAAATGTATTCAAAATTTGATATGAAATCTGGTTTTTGGCAAATAGGTATTAGTGAACAAGATAGCTATAAAACAAGTTTTAATGTACCTTTTGGTCATTATGAATGGAATGTTATGCCCTTTGGTTTGAAAAATGCCCTTTCTGAATTTCTGAATTTTATGAATGATATTCTTAAGCCAATAAGTAATTATTCAATAGTCTACATAGATGTTGTCTTGATATATTCAGAATCAATTGAACAACATATTAGTCATTTGAAAAAGTTTTATAATGTTATTCATAATAATGGTTTAGTAGTTTCAGCAACAAAGATGAAATTGTTTCAGACTAAGGTAAGATTTTTAGGTTATGATATAGATAAGGGTACAAGTAAGCCCATTAATAAAAGTTTAGAATTTACTTCAAAATTTCATGATGAAATAAAAGACAAAAAATAATTGCAGAGATTTTTAGGATGCTTAAATTATGTACATGATTTTTTCAAAGATTTAGGAAAAATTTATACACCATTATATAATAGATTAAAAAAGAATCCTAAACCTTGGACAGAAGAATATACTAAAATAGTGAAACTAATTAAAGAAAAAAATTAAGAGTTTACCTTGTTTAAATATTCCACATTCTGATGCATTTTTAATAGTAGAAACAGATGCAAGTGAGATTGGGTTTGGGGGAATTTTAAAACAAAAAGAACCTAATAAAAATAAAGAAGATTTGGTTAGATTTTATTCTGGAAACTGGAATCCTACTCAAAAGAATTATTCAACTATTAAAAAAGAAGTTTTAAGTATTGTTTTATGTATTATGAAATTTGAAGATGATTTATATATGAAAATTTTTTTATTAAGAATTGATTGTTTATCAGCTAAATATGTTTTAGAAAAAGATGTTAAAAATTTGGTTTGAAAACAAATATTTGCATGATGGCAAGCTTTATTACGTAATTTTGATTTTGAAATTGAATATATTAAAGGCGAAGCTAATAGTTTACCTAATTTTTTATCCCGTGAATTTTTACAGGGATCATGAAGAAAGTTTTGACAAAAGCCTCTTTCGAAAATAATCAAAATCAAATTCTTACTCCAAATAGATTTTCTCCTCTTATTCCAACTCGTCCCAGAGCTCCTTATTCAAATTTTTGTCCACAGAGTCCTTTACCCTCTTTTTCTTCCGTTTTGGCAAAATCGTCCTCTCCTTCTAATTCCTCAAATACTAAGAAAACTATAAGCCAATATATTCCAAATCCTCTTAGGCAATTTGTTAAAGTATTAGAACCAGAAGAAGCATTCTTGATTGAAAACTTTGATTTTGAAATTTTTTCTCAAAATTTTCATTACATTGAGTCAGATCCTTCTAAGAATAAAGAGTATTATGAGTCGATTCTTGTGTTGACTGGCTCTGTTGAAATTGAAACATATTCAGGATAATATTAAAGTAAATTACAGTAAGGTCAAAATTGTCAAAGTTTTCTTTAAATGATTGGGATAAAAAAGTGTCCACTTCACAAATTCTAACTACAAATCCCTACAAGACTTATAATTATTATGAATATCAGGAAGCTTGGTATAAAAGCCTTTTTGTTAAGATTTTTTAATCACTCTTGGTTTTTCTATTTCCATAAAGACTTCAATGGTGTTTTCCCAAATTGGTTTGTAAGATGGGCCAAATACTATGGTCCTATTCCAGAGATCTTCCCAACTTTGGTTACCAAAAGTTACAATAAATTTTTGGAATTTTATAATAATGTTGAGCCAGACAAGTTAATAAGATTCGCCAGCATTTTCTCCGTTCCATGGATTCTTTCCTAGACATAATATTATGAAAAAGAAACCCTATTACCTCTTTTGTATAGAGAATTTAGAGTAAAATTTTGGGATAATTGTGACCCTAGTGTTATGACCCCAGGAATTGTCGAAAACTTTTGTGTAAAGAAACTTAATCCAGAAAAATCTCCTATTCAAAAGAGCAAGTTGCAAAAAGACAAGGAAAATTTGATCAAACTCATTTCAGAAGCAAAGACAAAAGAAAAAGTTGCAAATATTTTGGCAAAAGCTAGCTCTACATTAAGTGACTCTGATTCAAAATCAACTTTGTCTATTACAAAGAAAAAGGTTATTTCAAAGTTGTTTCAGGATAGTCAAGATCCATTTGGAGACATTGATTTGTAAAATTATTCAAAATGTAATATCCTAATTATAATCAAAATGTAAAATTTTATAAAAATAAGCCCGCTAAGCTAAAAACCCTTTGTGGCAGCTTAGGCAAAAATTAGGGCAATAGTTTACCTGATGGACTAATTCTGCAATAGTCCAGGCAACAATAAAGGTAAAAAAAAAGTAATGTAAAAAAGCCTGTTGAGATCTTTTATCTCAAGCAAAAATTAAAGCCTGTTGAGATCTTTTATCTCAACCAAAAATTAAGGCATATAATTCTACTCTTGATTCAACATACCTTATTCAGAAAATAGTATCTTTTGGCAAAACAGTTGGCAGAAAAAATTATTGTGGTAAAAATGTAAGCAATGACATCAAAGGACACAGAGCAGACAACATCATTTGGTGGGACCCAATTTTGGCTAAAACTTGGCAAACGATTCTCTTCAAAAGGACAGATCATCACTCACTTTGGCAGCTTGGACGGATTATCATTCACTTTGGCAAACAACAATTATCACCCACTTTGGCAGCTTGGACAAATCATCATCCACCTGGCAGACAATTCTTTTCAAAAGGCAGCTCATTATTCACTTGGCAGACAACAATTATTATTTGAAGAAATTTGGTAAAGATATTTTCTTCTCTTTCGGCTATAAAAGAACTTGAAAGGAAAGAAATCCGTAAGCTTTTGAACTCAGTTAACAATCAAGATTACAGAAAAGAAAAAACCTTTGATAATATCAACCTCCCTTTTCAAAAAATCCCTAGACATACAGTTGTTATTCAACCGCTGCATATGTATTTCCAATCACCCAGAGTCTACCTCACCTATTCAAAATCCCTGTATTCAAACTTCTTGTTTCAAATTCCAGAGTCAAGTCTTTGTATTTAAAAATCTTGTTCCAACATTCAAGAGTCAGATCTTTATATTCAAACTTCAACTCCTTGTAAAACTTTGTTTAGTAAAGGTAATTCAGATTTTTAATCAATTATGCGTCGCCATATAGACAAAATTATTCTTAATTTTGAACTTCTAGATTTTTATAATATTGAAGAATTAATATATTTCAAAAATGAATTACTATACTTTGAAGAAAAAATATATACAGAGCGTACTGATTTTCATACTGAAGGTTAGTGTAAATGTTTAGTTTTCAGAGAAAACGTCATTTTATTCTGGTTTTATAACAATTTGTTAATAGTTATTTAAATTAAACATGTTTCCAGTTGAACTTTAAAATAATCAAATATCTGATAATTTTATTAACGTAATTAATCAATTGGATTTATATAATATGCAAGAACTTGGTTTATTATTGGGAAAATTGACTTTATTGATTCAGTTTTATGATACTAAATTAAAAATTAGAAATAGAAATTTTGATGAAAATGAATTTTTAAAAATGACATTAAAATTAAAATTAATCAAAACCTTGGCCAAATGTATTATTGAAATTTTTGAATCATATACTACTTCATATGAGGTAATTTTAGGACAAGTTATATTTTGTAATGTTTCAGAATTTCTATCTTGATAAATTCTAGGGTCTCCTACAAAACCTTTTAATATTGCAAAAAGTAAAGTTGGAATAATATCATCTTCTTCAGTTTGTATCCTTTGATTATTTTCTTCTTTAATAACTATTTTCTTAGCGTTTACTATTTTATATTTTATCTTCTTGGATTACGTAGTGTTGGAATTTTTCACCGGAAATCACCCGATAAAAGCTGAAAAATGTAGTGATTTCCTCAAATCCGTGCCCAGGACCAATTGATATGAAGATTGTAAAAATCAAAAATTAAATAACAAAGAAAAGATTTCTCACCCGAGATATCTCTTCTAGAGATGGTTGTAGAAATCAATCTAGATTCCCTCCACGTTCAAGTACACGAACGGCTGTGGAACATTACCCATGCTAGCGATGGAATCAAACGAGAGAGTATGTGTTGGGGCTGAAAATTTCGGGTATCTCTTCCCTTACCATGGTGAATTGTTCCTAGGTATTTTAACCTAGGGTTGGCCGAAATTCTTAACTAATTCCATTCTTATATTTTATGCGTGCTTTTTAAGCCTAGGCCAATATTAATTCCCTTGGTCCAATTAATTATCAAACTTAATTTTATTTAACATGTATTCCTAACATATTATTCCAAATAATATATTTGATACAATTAAATTAAAATTAATATGATCAATTAATTATACCATGGAATTAATTTGACATCCATAAAATAAAGATACATGTAAACCTATACATGTGAAATATTTCCACCTAGGAAATAATCTCATAAATTAATTCATTGAATTAAGTATGAGAAGGCCAATGCAAATATTAATTTTATTATTTTGATCAATCAAATTGATCCTTATAATATAATTAATATAATCCTCTCTCTCTGGTGTGTATACTCCAAGTATACAATTGATCCCTTAAGTCCGTGTTCAGACGTTCAATGTGTACGATCCTGTGGGCCCATCTTTATGTTGATAGTGGGCCTATGGCCCACCGACTGCAGGCAGGCTCTAGCAAGCCACTGCAGCCCCCAATTAAGATGGAGATGGCAGTCCAACTGAAATCATAACCCTATAGTTTAAACTTGTATATCCCATGTCATTGATATCGGTGTCCAACACAGAGGCATGGATTAATCACCCTCTTTTGTGTCCGGACATTTACTTGATCCCAAATGTACTGAAGCTCACAAACAAGTTCCAACTTATTTGGGTGTGGCCACACTCTTATCAGTCACATTCATCAAGAGGCCGGTGATATCTTCTCAGTGGACTACTGAGTGACATATCCCTTCTGCATATCCATAGCACTGCCATGCTTAGTGACATACCTAAAAGTATCTATACTTAGCACCCTTTTACAGGCCCTTTAGGCACACTCCAAAGTATGCGACTTCGCATGCAGCACCATCATATGGTCAGGTCAAAGGATCCATACAAGTACTACATGAGAATCACTTGTGATACTTTACTATGTGGATTTCTCGTTTAGTGGATCTATCCAGTACCATGCCCTTTTTGCATGTACCCATTAAGTTGGTTGACATCCCATGTCCAATGACCAGTAAGACACCGCCATACAACCAGGTTAATGATAGTATCTAGTTCCATTCATTCCTATGACTGGAACAGACTACGGATCTCTTTATGCTCATATCATTTTCCCTATCCATGGTCTTACTGCCAAGTGCATGACACTTGTTAACATGGATATGGATATGTCCATTGGATACTTCATTTAAAATACAGCACAAGATATATATGATAAATGAATTAATGCCTTTATTAATGACACAAAATATGTATAATACATACATCCAATAAATGTACAATACAAATACAAGGTCCAATGCCTCTGGGACTTGGGCATATCCAACACGTAGTAATCCCACCAACCTTTTAACTGACTAGTAAAACCTGATAGTAGACTTGTAAAACTTGCATTTCAGAATTATTTCTTGACCTAGCTGCTGTAGCTGCCATTGACATTTCTTGTAAATAAATTTATTATTTGATATTTAGCTAAACCATCTATATTCCATTCACAAACAGACTCTCTATCATATCTACCCTAAATCATATCTTTTCTTTCTTCATATTGTGCGTCAGGTGGTGTTGGTCTTGAATAAAATTTTTTTGTTCTAGGTAAAGGTGTGTATGTATTAAATTTAATTTTTTGAATAGATTGTTCTTCCATATTTTGATCAAATTGATTTTGCAAATTTTCTATATCACTTATTTCAGTTTCTATATCTGAATCTTTATTTATTACTAAGATTTGCTTGTTTTTCATATTATTTGTAATATTAATTGTGCTAACCTAGCTTCAATTTTATCTAAATAGAATCTTCCTTTTTTAGATTAATTTTAATTCCCGGTTCACAAGGTTTAAATATTGGTATTTCTATTCTAAATGTTGAGGCTTGATTAGTTTTTGGTACATTTTGTTGTGGAGATTGCACTACACATTCAACTCTGTTAAGTTGTTCAGAAATAATATTTAATACTTGATTAGAATAATTGTTTTGACAAATTACTTGCAGTATTTCTTTAGTTGGATTATTTTCATTAATATCTATTATTCTAAAAGGTGTTCCAATAAAAGTTTCATCATTATTATTTATTATTGTACCTTCTAAAGGCAGATGAATAGATACAACAGATTCATTATTTGTAGTTTTCCAAAGTTTAGCAATTTTATTATTAACATTGATTTCTCTAAAAGGATACTCTATATTATTTTTTCTGCAATAAAATTCAAACCAAATAAATAAAGGAATATCTACTTGTAAATCTTCCATTTTCTTATACCAAAGGGTTCTAAATTCGTTTAATTGTTCTTTTGTAAAATTATTAAAATACCAATTACGTTTATCATTGTTATAATTTGCATATAAATCTTGTCTTAAAAATTCTTTATTAATTTCAAATTTATTCATAATTAATTTAATTTAATTATTATTTAATACAGAAATTGTTTCCATTTGTGTCCCAGTTGGACTCAATGTATTATCTACGGGTTTGCCCTAGTCCAAATGGCATTGGTTCTTGTTTTGTATTATACTTCATATTTGGATATTTTGCATTATAGATTTTGTGTTGAAATAAAGGCATGAATCTATTTATTCATATCTTGTTCTATTTATAAATAGAGTATCCGATGATTATAACCATACTAAAGTAAACCAATGTAGGTAATTGGATTATGAGACCTTTTAGTAGAGTTAAAGTTATAATCATAAAGATATCCCTAGTCTGTTCTAATCATGGGAATGAATAGAACCAAAGACTAGCATATCCTTGACTCGATGGCAGCATCTCACCTTCCATTAGGCATGGAATGTCAGTCAATGATATGGGTTGCATGGTACTAGATCGATCCGCCACAAGAACACCATATGGTTCGATTGTCATAGGTGTTTCTCAGGTAGGTCTTGCTATTATCCTTAGACCCGATGTTCACTATAATATAACTTGGGATCTCATACACTTTGATATACACCTAACGGGCCCGTAACAGGGTGCCAAGTATGGGTATGTTAGGTGGGCCAGTGAACATGTTGATGTTGATAGTTAAGTTGAAGGAATTGCCACTCAGCATCCCCTGAGATGACATCACTGGCCACTTGATGAGTGGGACTGACAAGTGTATGGCCATACCTGAATAAGTTGGGATACTTATTCGTTAGGTTTAGTCCACTCGGTATCAAGAGATAAATAAGCATATAAGGGGATGACAGGGCCATGCTTCTTACTTATATATCGATGTCAGTTGGCAAGGGATATACGAGATCACTACTGGGTTATGTTTCACATTAGAGTGCTAGTCTTTGTCTTAATTGGGAGCTGTAAAGGTTTGCTAGAACCCACTTACAGTTTGTGGGCTTTGGGTCCACTACCAACATAAAGATGGACCCACAGGATCGTACACATAGAACGACTGAACGTTGACAAATCAGAATCGGAATGGAAACCAAATTAATTGAATTATTGATATTAGGTTATGTCATAATTAATTCAATATATATTAAGGGAGAAATCAATTTTATTTGGTTAATTAATTACATGCAGTAAATAATTAATTAAATAAAATAAAATTTCCTTGGTGGAAATATAAATACAAAAGGTGTATTTATTTAGGTTGGTTTTAATTTAACTTTGGGATATATCAATTTGATAACATTATATTTAATTGTATCAATTGGAATTTTATAATAAGGTTTATTTAATTCTAATTGTACAAGTTAAATTAATTTTATCAAATTAAATAACCTATAGTTTAATTAAAATCCTAGTAGGCTAAGGAGTATACTATGGAGTATATAAAAGGAAGCCTTAACCTAATTTTTCTCCAACCCTAACCTAGCATAAGGAATATGGCCAACCTAATAAAAATTACAGCAGCCCCTTTCTTAGCTTTCTCTTGGTTTTCATTCAATCCGTTCATTAGCACAAGTCCTGTTCGAGAGTCGTTCGTGTACCAGATTGTAGAGGAAATACGTTTGGGTTTCTGCAGCAGTCTCTAGAGGAGACAGTTAAGGTGAGAAAATTTGTTTTTCTCTATTCTTGATTTCATTCTATTAATCTATATGTATCTTGGGCTCTGGAATCGGGAAAAATTTTAATCGGTATTCCGCCTCATTACGATTCCCAACTGTGGTATCAGAGCATAGGTTCATGTTCCAATTAATAGAGTGATTGGTATTAGGGTTCTTGGTGTTTGATTTAATTTATTGAAATTGGTTTTCAATTTGATTTTATTTGGAATCCTAATTTGGTGTTTTCGGGTTTTTAATTATTTTTCCCAAATCCGTTTTTTTTTATTTTAGGTTTGATTAAAAATAAATAAATAAATAAATATGTTTTGGGGAGATTGGAATCGCAATTGCGATTCCAATCTGCTGGCAGCAGCCTGCTGTTGGGATTCGTAACGGGAAACCAACCGATAAAAGCGGAAATACGCATCGATTTCCTCGAATCCGGTCCCAGGAGCTTAAGATGTGGAAATAAAAAACTTAAAGCACAAAGGAGAGAGTTTGAAAAACTTACCACAAAGTCTCTCTCAGAGACGGATGCGGACTGTAGAAATCAAGTGTAGATTTCCTCCATCGATGCGTACACGAACGGCTCTCAGACCGAAACCCGTGCTAGCGACTCGGATTATGAAAGAAGAGAAAGAGAGAGATAGAAGAAACTTTTCTTGCCAAAAGAAAAGCACCAAAAGTGGGCTGCCAAGCTAAAGAAAAACCACAATTTTTCTTTCTCTCATCCATTTTCTTTCCAAAAGAAAATAAAAGCAAAAAAATGGGCCAAACATTCTTTCCATAAGAATGTAAAATTACACGGCTAAGAAAATGGAGTGAATGAGTTATCAAGATATCAATCAAAGAAAGGTAACGATCCATTAAAGAGCAAAGCCAACTTTGCATTAAAATGAGTCAATACCAATACTCATCATAGTGACTCACCATCACCCTTTCTTCTTCTTTATCTTAAAGACTTTACTACTCAAAGTCAAAAAGATGACTCATTCCATCCCTCCATAATTCGGCCAAGAGTGATGAATGCATGGGATATTTATTTCTCCTTTTCATTCTTATCACAAGAATAAACAAAATATCCAAGTTTGCAAAGTCCAACTTTACAACTCCAAAAGTCTTCCATGACTCATCATTCTTTGCCCAAATGCATGAGAATTTTGGCCAGCATACAAAAATGGTGATCTCACATTCATCATTTCCTTACCATAAGGAAAAGAAAGATGCAAGGTAGCAAAGTCCAACTTTGCTACATCTATGTCATACCAATGACTCACCATTCTTTAATTGGTCCATAAGAATATGTTATCATCATTTTTGTCCATAAAATGACTCACCATTCTTACCAATTCCATGCAAGCTTTCAGCCAACATATCCCACTCAATGTAGACTTTATTCCTTTAAAGTCCAAGCCTAATTTTAATCCCATTGATTTAATTAATTTCAAATGCAACTTTAATTTACCATGTATGCATATATATTATATCATATAATATATTACATACATTTAAATTAAAATTCATTTGACCAATTAATTTAATCAATAGATTAAATTAGACACACATAAAATGAGATACAAGTAAACCTATACATGTAAAAATATTTCCACCTAGGAAATAATCTCATTAATTAATTCATTGAATTAATTAAGAGAATGCCGAAATAAATATTAATTAGATAATTTTGATCAATCCAATTGATCTATATACTATAATTAATAAACCTCTCTCTCTTCAAATGTGTATACTCCAAGTACACACTAAATCCGACTAGTTAAAGTCCAGATGTTCAATGTGTAGGATCCGATGGGCCCGTCTTTATGTTGGCAGTGGACCAAGGCCCACACACTACAGGCGGGCTCTAGCAAGCCATTACAGCCCCCAATTAAGACGGAGATAGCAGTCAAACTGTCACCGTAACCTTGTAGTTTGAACTTGCATGTCCCATGTCACTAATATCAGTGTCCAACATAGAGGCATGGAAGTATCACCCTCTATATGTGTCCGGACATTTACTTGATCCCGAATGAACTGATGCTCACAAACAAGATCCAATCTTGTTTTTGTGTGGCCACACTCTTATCAGTAACATTCATTAAGAGGCCAGTGATATCATCTCAGTAAATTACTGAGTGACATTCTCTTCTGCGTATCCATAGCACTACCATGCTCACTGACACACCCGAACGTACCCATACTTGGCACCCTTTTACAGGCCCGTTAGGCATAGACCAAAGTGTGCCACTTCACATGCAGCACCATCATATGGTCCAGTCAAAGGACTTATACAAGTACTACACAAGAATCATTTGTGATACTATACCATGTAGATTCCTGTTAAGTGTATCGATCCAGTACCATGCCCTTTTTGCATGTACCCATTAATCTGGTTGACATCCCATGTTTTATGATCGGTAAGAAACCGCCATACAACCAGGCTACTGATAGTCTTTAGTTCCATTCATTCCCATGATTGGAACAGACTACGGATGACTTTATGGCCATATCGTTTTCCCTATCCATAGTCTTACTGCCAAGTGCATGACACTTGACAACATGGATATGGATATGTCCATTGGATACTCTATTTAAAATATAGCACAAGACATATAATAAATAGATTAATGCCTTTATCTCTTGAAACAAATTGTATAATACATAAAGTTCACATTATGTACAAATGTATTATACAAAAACAAGGACCAATGCCTTGGGACTAGGGCATTTCCAACACCTGCCGCGCGGCCGGAGACAGCAGTGCTGACGTGCGGGGTACCAGTCCGATTTGGTTTTTTTACGGGTATTTTTATTTTTTTAGACCCTATGTGAATTTTTAAATTGGTTTTAAAATTCGCATGATTGCATTTTTGCGATTGGATTCATGCTGTTTCTTGTGTGATTTAATTCATGCATATAATTTAATTTTTGGTTCAAATTATATTGGTTAATGAAATTGGTCCAATTGGCCCTTGGTACGGGTTGAGAATTGGACAGCTAATTCGGTTCTGTGACCAGGCATTGGTTATGGATGGCAGAATCGGCGATTTCACAAAAGGCTGGGCATAGTTAATTTAAATTGGAATTGCCATGTTCATGCATTTTAATACATGTATGTATATTGATATTTGTTATGTGTTTATGATTTTCTATGCTTGGTTGTATGGATTTGAGCACTATTGGGCCTTAGATGAAGTTGGGTTGTAAAATTTAATTTTGGGAAATACGGCTTGCGTGTCGTTCTATTTTATTTTGATGTAATTTCATTTAATTTATATTTTGTAAATTTAATTGTAATTGCATCAAACCATTAGAGAGGAAGCCCATTGGTGCCAAGCCCAAGAGGAGTTTGCAAGCCCACCAAGTGGATCTCTAGTATAGGCTTACTAGTTATTCATTAGGGCATTTTACATCAATACATACTTTTTGGCACCATATAACATTTTTACCTCAAAAGGAAAAGTTTGCATAAATACATTAAAAACTTTTCAAAATTTCAAAAATACCTAAAACAAAAATTATCAGTTTTACGTGATTCATTCATAAAATAAAAAACAAAAAACAAATCAAAATCTCCAAAATACCTTCTCTACTCTGTCCACATTTCTCTCTCCTCTTTTTTTAATTTTTAATCTAATTTCGCATTTATCTCTCAATCCGTTTATTTTTTTGTCATGCGACTTTAGAAAGTTTTTTTTATTTTTTTTAATCTTTGAAACAAAGTCCATATGTATATACTTTTTCCGACATATTTTTTTCACTAAAGTATAACTAATTATGCCTTTGTATATTAAGGTATAACTAAGGTATAATTAAGGTATAACTAAAGTATAATCACTGTAATAGTGTATCTTAATGTATAACTAAGGTATAATTAAGGTATAACTAAGGTATAAACACTGTATTAGTGTATCTTAATGTATAATTAAGGTATAACTAAGGTATAATCAATGTAATAGTGTATCTTAAGGTATAACTAAGGTATAATTAAGGTATAACTAAGGTACAATCATTGTAATAGTGTATCTTAAGGTATAATTAAGGTATAACTAAGGTATAATCACTGTAATAGTGTATCTTAAGGTATAATTAAGCTATAACTAAGGTATAATCAATGTAATACTGTATCTTATGGTATAAGTAAGGTATAATTAAGGTATAACTAAGGTATAATCAATGTAATAACGTATCTTAAGGTATAATTAAGGTATAACTAAGGTATAATCACTGTAATAGTGTATCTTAAGGTATAACTAAGGTATAATTAAGGTATAACTAAGGTATAATCACTGTAATATTGTATCTTAAAGTATAATTACGGCATAACTGAGGTATAATAACTGTAATAGTGTATCTTAAGGTATAATTAAGGTATAACAAGGGTATAATCACTGTAATAGTGTATCTTAAGGTATAATTAATGTATAAGTAAGGTATAATCAATATGATAATGTATCTTAGGATATAAATAGGGTATAAATAAGGAATAACTAAGGTATAATCACTAGAATAGTGTATCTTAAGGTATAATCAATGTAATGTATAATAATGTATAAGCAGTGTATAAAGAGAGTATAACAATGTATACTAAGTGTATAAACAATGTATAACTATGAATAACAGTGTATAACAATGTATAAACAATGTATAATAATATATAAGAAGGTATAACAATGTATAACAATGTACAAAAAGTGTATAAACAGTGTATAACAATGTATAAAGAGTGTACAAACAGTGTATAAAGTGTATAAACGATGTATAAACAATGTATAATAATATATAAGAAGTGTATAATAATGTATAATCATGTATAAGAAGTGTATAAACAGTGTATAACAATGTATAATAGTGTATAAACAATGTATAAACAGTGTATAACAGTGTATAAGAAGTGTAAAAACAGTGTATAAACAATGCATAACAATATATAAATATATAAGAAGTGTATAACAATGTATGAACAATGTATAATAATGTATAAGCAGTGTATAAAGAGTGTATAACAATGTATAATAAGTGTATAAACTATAACAATATATAAATATATAAGAAGTGTATAACAATGTATAAGCAGTGTATAAAGAGTGTATAACAATGTATAATAAGTGTATAAGCATATAACATTGTATAAGAAGTGTATAATGTATAATAATGTATAAGCAGTGTATAAACAATGTATAAGCAGTGTATAAAAAGTGTGTAACAGTGTATAAGAAGTGTATAAACAATGTATAAACAGTGTATAAATAATGTATAAACAATGTATAAATAGTGTATAACAATATATAAGAAGTGTATGACAATGTATAACAATGTATAAGAAGTGTTATAACAATGTATAAACAATGTATAATAGTACAGAACAGTGTTTAAGAAGTGTATAAACAATGTATAAACAGTGTATAATAGTATACAATAGTGTATAATAAGTGTATAAACAATGTATAAACAGTGTATAAACAATGTATAAACAATGTGTAAATAGTGTATAAACAATGTATAACAGTGTATAAGAAGTGTTTAAACAGTGTATAAACAATATATACTAATATATAAGAAGTGTATAACAATGTATTATAGTGTATAATAAATGTATAAACAGTGTATAAGAAGTGTATAAATAGTGTATAAACAATGTATAACAATATATAAGAAGTGTATAAACAATGGATAACAGTGTACAAGAAGATGTCATCTTGGACCAGACAATTCTACAGCATGTAGGTTCTTAGATGGAGCCAAATCTATCTCTTGCCATACCACCTCTACCTTTTGCCATTCCTCCCATATTTCTGCCAGGCCATCACCTTCAAGCATTCTCACAACCTCCGACATCTTACGCCGTGCCATTGGAGAGCTTTGCGTGCATAGCAATGCTACTTGAATCAGTTGTTCTACTTCAAGGGTGAAACTACTATGTAATCCAAAGGTTCAAGTGATGCAAGGACCTACAATGATATATATAGCTTCTGTTACATTAGAGCATTGAAGCCACAACAATAACTGATTAGAGTCTCAAAGCCACAACAATATCTGACAAGTGATAAGGTTTATCCTATATATTGCTTTCTGCCATAATGTATCAGTATAACCAAACGTGTAACTGAATCGAGACAGGCAAAAACCTGGAGTAGATTGACCTGTTGATTGGTAGCGTATTAGTAGCTTACCTGTTGATTGTAGGTATCAGTCTAACCATATGTACTTTAGGTGGTCTATGTACCACTGGTTGACATTTAATCACCTACTTATTGGAATATGAATAATAAAATTATGAAACAGATTATGGCTATTAAAGTTGAAGATCAAATTACTGAAATTTCTCTTATATGGATAATTAATACATAAAGTAAACACAAAGAAACAATAACCCATCTCTACCCAAAATTGCAGCATTACAGTTCCATTGTTCTTCTTTGCTCTCAAAACTAGAAAGAGGTATCAAATTGAGATAATAAAACAAACTCTAGATTCACAGCGAATCGTTAAATGGCAGGCTCATTCAATACAGCACACATAAGATCCATTACAGTCCTAAAATCAACTTCTATTGGATCTATGAGATCGAAATCATGATTAGACAATTCAAATGTAAGAACAGAGCATCAAATTATACATTTAAAAGTAAAAGAGTACAAATCAAAATCAATGAAGCAATTAATTAGAATTAGGCGCAAAATCAAAATTACCTAATGCCAAGAATTAGAGCAGCTTCTCTTCTAGTCATGTTAGGCTAGAAACCACCATCATAGAATTTGCGTAATTTAGGTTTAGGGGGTCGATACTTGATTGATTGCCAAGCCTGGATTCCATATATACCAATAAGAGCAGCAGTAGCAAGCCTGGATATGCCCTTCTTCTTAATCTCCGGTAGAGATCCAGTGGGTTGGATGAGGAAGATGAGGAAATTTTCATGGATCGTTGGTTGCAAAGTAGAGCTCCATGGCGGAGGGGAAAAGCCACTGGAAGAATCTCCTCGGAGTTGAGGCCCTTGTCGGCGAAGGCAAAACACCTGCAGGAAGTGGACTAGCTGAAACACCATGGGGATAGGGAAAAAAAATTGATAGGAAAAGAGAGAAAGAGAGGGGAAGAGAGAGAGAGAGAGAAAGAGAGGGAGAGATCTCAAGATGAAAAACATATAAAAACATAAAAAAGAAAAACATAAATATTAAAGTAATGAATAAAAGAATTTAAAGAAAAAACATAATTTGGTAAACAGTTAAAGGTATTGTTTGAAAGTAAACTTAATTTTGGGTATAAAACTGACAATTTCCCTATTCATTAGGTTGTAAAATAGGGCCCATAGTGTCTCGTTTATTTATATACATATTTTATACATATTTTATGCTTATGTCAATTATATATATATATATATGTATGTATGTATGCATGTATGTATGTATGTATGTATGTATGTATGTATGTATGTTTAGCCATTCCAATCACCTGCAATTATGCATGCTAAGCAGTTATTAATCAATCCAATTAAATATTGAGTCGATTAAAAGTGCTTTCCACATTCGAACCTTGTCAGTTTTTGAATAGTGCAATGTGGGCCGTGCCTCTACCGGGTACATTGTATTATTCAATTACTGTATAGGGTTAAGGTACTGGGTACGCTTAGCCCTTGAATGGTGGTTGGACTCAACATGGGTAGTAGGATAAGCTCCTTGCCCTTAGCATAGATGGGTAAGTGCCAATAAGCCCATCAAACCAAGAGTCCCTAGGTTGGCATTGGAGGGAGTTCCTACCTAAATAGTTAAGGGTTGGTTGACAAGCCTCCGATTGGCCAATTCTTAATGAAATATGGATCTTGGTCTTGTAACCATACATCGCCAGCAAATTAATTAAAATGGATTGTTAATTAACATGGTTAAAATAATCAAGCCCTTTATTAATCATTCTGCAATTTTTCTGTGTAGATAATCACTTAAAATGGATGGTAATTCATTTTCACTGTGATCACTCCTCGAAAAGGAGAAACTATCTGGGCCTAACTTCCTAGACTGGGCTCGATAGCTAAGAATAGTGTTGAGACAAGAGTCTAAGGAATATGTGCTAGATAGGACCTTACCGGTCGAACCGCCTATAGGTCGAGGGGTAGCTCAAATTGAGGAGTACAACCTGCATAGGAGGGATGATAGAGATGTGTCTTGCCTTATGTTGGGCACGATGGTGCTTGAGCTACAAAAACAGTTCATGGACTGTCAAGCCTATGCGATCATGGATGATCTCAAAAGGATGTGCCAAGATCAGGCACATCAAGAACGGTGCTTGACAACTAAGGCACTCACCACCTATAGGATGGCAGTTGGGACATTTGTGAGCACCCATATGCTCAAGATGAAGGGCTATATTGACACATTGGCCCATCTCGGCACGCTAGTCCTGCAGGAGTTGGCGATAGACATCATCTTGGAATCCCTTCCTGAGTCTTATGATCAGTTCATCATGAACTATCACATGCAGGGCATGGACAAGACTGTGGCTGAGCTACATAGAATGCACAAGCTTGCTGATCAGTCTGTCAAAAGGACTCCACCTGTGCTGCTAGTAAACAAAGGGAACACCCCTACTGTGAAGGCCAAAGGTAAGGCTAAAGCTAAAGCCAAGGCCAAGAATGTCACACGCAGCCCCAATCGGCCGTAGCGTTACGATGAGGCACTACTTTGGCGGGCGCCTAAGCCAAGGTAGCGTCTCACAAAATAATGATAATGATTAAAGAGTCAAAAGAGAAGTAAATATCTTAAGTTCTAGACTTCATACCAAAAATATTAACATTAAAATATACAAATACATTGCTTCATATAACAATCCAAAAATAACATTTTTGGAAATATCATTCATACAAACAAAAGAAACAATGTCATGCTCATAATGCAATGCAATACCCTAGTCACGACTGACAATCCATGGCCGCTTCCGAACCTCCCTAGCATATTTTGACCTCCTTAGTACCTACTTCCTCTTCGCCTAAAAACATTAAAAAAAATTTTTAAAGAAAATGAGACAAAAATCTCAATAAGCAATTGTCAACTACATAAAATAATCATACTCGAAATAACTATATATGTATATATTTACTTTTACCAAAAATCAACTATATTTAAATAAAAGCTTAAGTAATCATTTTTATTCCAACAATATTGATTTAAAATACCAAAATCCTTGCAAAAACATCTCACAACATAAATAGAAGTAAAATTTGATTATCTCATAAAAATTCCCAAATCATAAGAAACACATATTTATTTCCAAATCATTCATTCTAAAACAAGTTGTATCCAATCTAGAGTTCATCCCCAATTGTATCAAAATCAACAATCACAATATAGTTGAGATATCTCTTACATTGCTTAATCTCGCATGGTCTTACCCAACACTTCTTTGCCATACCCGATTAAGTCTTCAAGCTGTGTACACAGACCATATCTCTCACTAGATATAGTCTTCAAATAAAACCACCGATCCGAATCACTCTAGATGGATATCAAAAAATTTTAATTCCAACATCAAAATAGAATTCACATAAAACCACTTCATATAAACCATCCTTCTCAAAATCACATTTCCGGGTTCAACAACCCCTTTTCAACACAATCTAAGACACTTTGAATTCTTCATTTTTCAAAACATAACTCACAAAAATATATATATATCAAGAAATAATTCTATAATTATAGAGAAAACACATGCATATACATAATCATCACAAAAATAACTTCAAACCATCATTTAAGAACTCAATTCACAAAATCCCTAAATTTAAAAATTTCTCATCCAAGAACCCTATTTATAAAATCTGGAAATCACAAGTATGAATACCTTTATATAACTATATAAATATACTCAAAAACATAAGGGTAGTTGATAATTACTTACTTGAACAAGAAAAATTGAAAAGAACCAACCAAGGATCAAGAAATCTCCTTAAATCTGCCAAGGTACGAAATTGCTCTCTAGAACTCGAAATCCAATCTCCACCGTACAGACTAAAGATTAATGTGTCTAGAAGCTTCAATTAAAATTTCATGGCGATCCGATGGTTTAAACTCTAGTAAATTGCATTTTACTAAAACTGGTCAGTTTTTAGAAGTGAAAGAAAGAAAAGAAAATGAAGAAGAAGAAGAAGGAAAATGGTTCTCACGAAAATTTAAGCTGAATATCACCTTTTTATAGAGTAAAGATATCACTTTTGGTCCTTCTAATACTTTCCTCATTTAATTTTTTCCCCCCTTCAAAATTAGTTTTCTCTAAAACACACAAACTAATCTATTTTTCCTAATTAACCACACCCAACCAAATAAATAATACTCTAATGCTAAAATAACAATTAATATAATTAAACTTGGGGTAATAATGCTAGAAATATAGGACACGGATGTGACAAGTTGTCCTACCAAACGAATCAATGGTTGGTTAGCGAGCCCTAGTTCGGTTGGTCATTGATAAGTTGTGGATCTTGGTCAAGTCAGCCAATTAACATCACCAACAAACAAATTAAAATCAGATTATTAATTTGAATTGGCAAAAGTCCTTTATTTCTAACTCAAGCAATGATTTCTTCCATGTAGATAATCCCATTTCACATTAGCAATTTAAAATGGCTGCAACAAACAATAACTCACTCTCACTTAGGTTACTCCTGGAGAAGGAGAAGCTTTCAAGGACTAACTTCCTGGACTGGGCTAGGAACTTACAAATAGTTCTTTGACAAGAGTCCAAGGAGTATGTACTGAATGCTCCTTTACTAGCTAGCCCTCCCACACGTTGAGGAATCACCACGATGATGGTGGAGCAGTACGACCGGCACGTAAAGGATGACCAAGATGTCTCATGCCTCATGCTGGGTACCATGGCTTCTGATCTTCAAAAAGTAGTTCATGGACAAGCATGCTTATAAGATGATGGATCAGCTTAAAAAGATGTTCCAATATCAGGCTCGTCAGGAATGTTACCTGACAACTAAGGCACTTTGCATGACTACAATGGTAGCCGAGACTTCTGTTAGCACTCATGTGCTAAAGTTGAAGGGTTATATTGATACACTTGACCACCTCGGCTCACCAGTTCCACAGGACTTGGTAGTAGACATTATTCTCGGGTCACTTCCTGAGTCTTACAACCAGTTTATCATGAACTAACATATGCAAGGGTTGGATAAATCAGTTGTTGAACTGCATGGCATGCTCAAGCTTGCTGAGCAGTCTCTTAAGAAGACTCCTAAAGTATTGCTAGTGAACAAGGGCAATACGCCCATTGCTAGAGGAAAGGCCAAATCTAAGGCCAAGGCTAAGGGCAAAAAGGTGGTGGCCCAACCTAAAGCGAGGGTTACTTCTCCTAATGATGTCTGCCATGAGTGTCATGAGAATGGGCACTCGAAGAGCTCGTGTCCAAAGCTAATTGAGAAACTGAAGGGCAAAACTGCTGCTTCAGGTATTTATGTTGTTGAGATTAATCTGGATATTTCTATATCTTGGGTCTTGGACATTGGATGTGGATCTCACATTTGTTCAAATGTGCAGGGTCTAAGAAATAGAAGATTACTAGGATCTGGAGAAGTAGATCTTGGAGTTGGAAATGGTACTCAGTTTCAGGCCATGGAGATCGTAGATTATTTCTTAGAGATGCCTGGTGGACTTGTTTTGGAACTAAGAAACTGTTATTTTGTACCTGTGATGCGCAGGAATATTATTTCTATTTCTTTGTTGGATATTTCTGGTTTTGTATTTAATATTGGATATGGTAGAATTTCTATGCAATATGGCAATATTATTTGTGGAACAGCATTTCTAGAAAATGGCTTATATATCCTTGATCTAAACATGAAAGTTCAATCTACAAAATAAATACTAAAAGGATTAAGTAAAATGAAATTAATCATACTTACATCTGGCATTGTTGACTTGGTCATATAAATGAGAAGCGCATAGCTAGGCTTCACTCTAGTGGAGTGCTATGGTCATTTGACAGCCAGTCTTATGACATATGTGAATCTTGTTTAAGAGACAAGATGACAAAGGCACCTTTTAGCAAGACTACTGAGAAGGCCTCAGAGCTATTGGAGCTGATACATTCCGATGTATGCGGCCCAATGAGCACTAGTACTTGGTCACCTTCATGGATGACTTCAATAGATACAGTTACGTGTATCTAATGAAGCATAAGTCTAAGACTCTTTAAAGGTTTAACAACTTAAGAATGAATTAGAAAACTAACTTGGAAAGAAAATAAAAGCTAAGAGATTGACTCGTTTTTGAGAGAGTGTGGGATTGTATCCCAACTCACTCATCCTGGTACACCCCAGTGGATTGGAGTATTAAAAAGGAGGAATAGGACCTTGCTAGACATGGTTCGCTCGATGATGAGTCATGCTACACTCCCTGTCCCCTTTTGGGAATATGCTTTAGAGACAACTACTTACATTCTTAATAATACACCAAGCAAGCAGTTGAGGGAACACCATATGAACTATGGAAAGGCCGAAAGCCTAATGTTTCCTTCTTGAAGATTTGGGGCTATGATGCACATGTTAAGAAATTTGCAAGTGGTAAACTCGAGTCCAAATCTGTCAAGTGCTAGTTTGTGGGTTACCCTAAGGAAACTAAGGGTTATTACTTCTATGATCCAGCGTAAAACAAAGTTTTCATAGCCAGAAGTGCAGTCTTCTTGGAGAAGGAATTCCTTTCCAAAAGAGATAGTGGGAGTAATGTTGACATTTCAGAAGTTAAAGAATCACAAACTCCTGCAGGTACTACTGAGGATGCTTCAGGAACCAATCTGACTACTCAAGAAATTGAGGAACTAGAATCGGTTACACAGGACATTAGAAGGTCTAGTAGGACACGTCATCAGCCAAAAAGGTACGGCTTTCTCGTGTCTGATGATGGGAACCTTATGGTCATTGACCAAGAGGAGCCCAAGACCTATCAAGAGGCTATTGAAAGCCCACACTCATATCAATGGCGTAAAGCCACGGAGGCTGAGATGCAATCTATGCATGATAACCAAGTACGGAACTTGGTGGATCCACCTCCAGGTGCTAAGGTCATAGGTTGCAAGTGGTGTTTCAAGTTAAAAGCCGACAACACCTTCAAGGGGCGATTGGTGCAAAAGGATGCTAGTAAGTTCAAGGAATTGACTATGATGAAACCTTTTCACTAGTTGCTATGCTCAAATCCATTAAGATACTACTAGCCATAGCTACATGGTATCATTATGAGATATGGCAGATGGATGCTAAGACTGCTTTCCTTAATGGAAAGTTACTCGAGGATGTGTACATGAAACAACCTAAGGGTTTTATTAATCCAAAGTATCGAAACTGGGTATGCAAGCTTCAAAGATTCATTAATGGATTGAAGCAAGCATCGAGGTCATGGAATCAGAGATTCAATGAGGCCATTATAGAATATGGTTAGTAGGAGTGTTTCCACCTTCCTAGTGTTGTATGTTGATGACATCCTTATCATTGGAGGTGACATACCAACACTGCAAGGGGTTAAGTAGTGGTTGAGTAAGTGTTTCGCAATGAAGGACTTAGGCGAAGCTGAGATGATCTTAGGGATCAGGATCTACAGAGATAGATCCAATAAGCTTCTAGGCCTAAGTCAGGCCACATACATTGACAAGGTTCTAAAAATATTCAGCATGGATAAGGCAAAGAAAGGATTCTTGCCTATACGCCATAGGTTGAAACTGAGTAAGATAGATGGTCCTAAAACAAAGAAGGACTGGGAAAACATGGAAAAGATCCCTTATGCATCTGCTATTGGATCTATCATGTACTCCATGTTATGTACAAGGCCTGATGTCGCATTTGCACTAAGTATGGCTAGTCGGTACCAGTCGGACCCCGGTGAGGAACACTGTAAGGTAGTCAAGGCAATCTTGAAGTACCTTAACCGGACTAGGGATGCTTTCTTAGTGTATGGAGGTCAAGATGAGCTGGTAGGGTCAGGTTACAGTGATGCAAGCTTTGAAAGCGATAAGGATGAAAACCAGTCACAGTCTGGTTATGTTTTTCTCCTGAATGGCAGTGCCATTAGTTGGAGGTCCTCAAAGCAGGCCACCATTGCTGACTCTACAACGGAAGCTGAGTACATAGCTGCGTGCAAAGCTGCAAAGGAAGCCATTTGGATCAAGACATTCTTAGCTGAGTTGGGAGTAATTATTGGAAATGCCCTAGTCCCGAGGCATTGGTCCTTGTGTTTGTATAATACATGAGTACATTAATGTGAACTTTATGTATTATACAATTTGTGTCAAGAGATAAAGGCATCAATCTATTTATTATATGTCTTGTGCTATATTTTAAATAGAGTATCCAATGGACATTTCCATATCTATGTTGTCAAGTGTGAGGTACTTGGCAGTAAGACTGTGGATAGGGAAAACGATATGGCCATGAAGTCATCCGTATTCTGTTCCAATCATGAGAATGAATGGAACTAAAGACTATCATTAACCTAGTTGTATGGCGGTGTCTTACAGGTCATAGAACATGGGATGTCAACCAGATTAATAGGTACATGTAAAAAGGGCATGGTACTGGATAGATCCACTAAACGGGAATCTATATGGTATAGTATCACAAATGATTCTCGTGTAGTACTTGTATAAGTCCTTTGACTGGACCATATGATGGTGCTGCATGTGAAGTGGCACACTTTGGTGTATGCCTAAAGGGCCTGTAAAAGGGTTCCAAGTATAGGTACGTAATGGTGTGTCAGTGAGCATGGTAGTGTATGGATATGTAGAAGGGAATGCCACTCAGTAATTTACTGAGACGATATCACCAGCCTCTTAAAGAATGTTACTGATAAGAGTTTGGCCACACCCAAACAAGATTGGATCTTGTTTGTGAGCATCAGTTCATTCGGGATCAAGTAAATGTCCGGACACATATAAAGGGTGATCAACCATGCCTCTGTGTTGGACACCGATATCAATGACATGGGACATACGAGTTCAAACTATAGGGTTACGGTGACAGTTTGACTGCTATCTCCATCTTAATTAGGGGCTGCAGTGGCTTACTAGATCCCAACTGTAGTCTGTGGGCCTTGGCCCACTGCCAACATAAAGACGGGCCCATCGGATCGTATACATTGAATATCTAGACTTTAACTAGTAAAATTAAGTGTGTACTTAGAGTATACACATTTAAAGAGAGAGAGACTTATTAAGTATATTATAAAAGTCAATTGAGTTGATCAATAAGTTATAATGAATTTATTTATGAGATTATTTCCTAGGTGGAAATATTATTACATGTATAGGTTTACATGCATTTCATTTTATGTATGTCTAATTTAATCCATTGATTAAATTAATAGGTCAAATGAATTTTAATTTAAATGTATGTAATATATTATGGTATAATATATAAGCATACATAGTATATTAAAGTTGCATTTGAAATTAATTCAATCAAAGGATGTAAAATTGGGCTTAGTCTTAAAATAAAAAATGCCCACATAAAGTGGGATGTGTAAAACGAAATGTTGATGCCTTTGGGCAAAGAATGGTGACTCATTTTTGGACAAAAAGTGATGATGAAAAATGGTGAGTCATGGTATGACTTTTAAGTAGCAAAGTTAGGCTTTGCTTCTTTAGATTTTTATCATTTTTCTTTTGGAAAGAAAGAAAAAAAGTCAGCCATATTTTTCATTTGCTTGGCCATCCCATTTGGTGGGTGATTAGGCAGAGATTAATGAGTCATCTTTAGGACAAAAGATGATGGTGGTGGTGGTGAGTCATTGGCTTTGACTCAAAGGTTGCAAAGTTGGACTTTGCATCTTTGACATATATCTTCTTTCTTATGGAAAGGAAAATTAAATATATATATCACTTCACCCATCTTTTGGCCGCCATATATGTTGGATGAAATGCAAAACTGGTTTTTCTTTTAAGAAAAATAATTTGCCATTTTATGGAGGAATTTCTTTTGGAAAGAAATTGGTGCCCACTTGAGAGAAATTGGTTTATTTCTTTTGGAAAGAAATATTGGATAGCCATAATTCTTCAAGTGTGCCGCCCCTCTCTCTCTCACTTCTTTGAAATCATCTGAGTCGCTAGCATGGGTTTCAGTCCGAGAGCCGTTCATGTACGTGACATTGGAAGGGGTCTGCTTTGATTCCTGCAGTTT
Source organism: Euphorbia tirucalli (assembly GCA_039660915.1). NCBI lineage: Eukaryota > Viridiplantae > Streptophyta > Magnoliopsida > Malpighiales > Euphorbiaceae > Euphorbia > Euphorbia tirucalli. The sequence goes on along the minus strand of CM077639.1, from coordinate 51,322,082 downwards.
GCATCCGTCTCTTAGAGAGACTTTGTGGTAAGTTTTCTAACTTCCTCTTTATGCTTTAAGTTTTTGATTTCCACATCTTAAGCTCTTGGGATCGGATTCGAGGAAATCGACGCGTATTTCTGCTTTTATCGGTCGGTTTCCCGTGACGAATCCCAACAGTAGTACCCACTATCCTAGACCCAGTTGATGTCTATTGTGACAACAACGAGGCCATCGCACAAGCTAAGGAGCCCCGATCACACAAAAGTTCCAAACATGTACTCAGAAAGTTTCACCTCATTCAAGAGATCGTGAATAGAGATGACATCATTGTAGAGGGTTGACACCAAGAATAATGTTACTGATCCATTAACCAAAGCGCTGCCGCAGATATAGCATGACGGTCATACCAGATCTATAGGAATTAGGGCAATTCCCACTTGGAACTAGTGCAAGTGGGAGATTGTTGGTGTGCCCTGGTTCTTAGGGCATTGGATTCTTGTATTTTGTATTATACATTAAGACTCATTGTATGAATACATTATTTGTGTCACATTAATAAAGGCAATTAATCTATTTCATTTATATCTTGTGCTATAATATGAGTAGAATATCCATTGATTGATAATCATAAGACCTATCCCAGGTCTATTCTAATTGTGGGTACGAATAGAACCACTGACTTTTATATTGGATGACTGTATGGTAGTTCTAAACTAGCCATAGTACTTGTATAGTCAGTCATGAATATAGGCACATGTCGTTGATATAGGACTGGATCGATCTGCACAAGAAAGCCACATGGTTGTCACGTCATAGGTCTTTCTTGAGTAGGTCTGTAATATCCCAAAATTCAATAAGTATTACTATTTATAAGTGATATTATAATTTGATGATTTTTGTGGAATAGATTTTCAGCGGTAAAAAATATATATAGTTTTGAGAATATATTGATGGGATGAAATATTGAGGAAATATAAAAATAGAAAGTTTTAGGGATGAAAATTATATGCATAGTAAGGATGATTATGAAAGAATTAAAAGTTTAAGGTTAAAAATAATATGGATGGCAAAATTGTAATTTTGATAAGAAAATTTAATATAAAAAGAGAAGAAGAGATGAAAGAAAAAGAAAGCAGGACGTGGAAATCTCCATAAATGGAGAAAAAAAAGGAAATAAGGGAAAATAGAGAGAAAAATGGAAAATCCAACTTTCGACAGTTAGATTTTGATGAAATTACAGTATGAGTTCAATACTACGTGAATTTCATTATGTACGGTTAAGATTTTATTTTGAGGACTATATGATTGTGTATTTGGAAATGTAATTTTGGAGTAATTTTGTAAATTAATTCTAAATATGAAATGATATGAGAATAAAATTGGTATATTTGGACTCCTAGCATTGCTGTGAATCTAGTGGTATTCTCAGTCCGAAGTATAGGTACTATTCCGGTGATCAGAATATTTTCCGGTGAGTTTATGTTGGTTTAATATTTTTATATTGATATATGAATTATTTGGAGTAATATTAATTCTTGGAGTTTTTGACATTGAGTAGATTATTTTATATGAATTATTGAAGTATTTGAAGTTAAAAATTAATTATGTTATTTGTTGGAAAATTAATTTAAGTGGGATTTATATGTGAAGAAAATATGAAAATTACAAGAAATGCATTTGGAGGAATTTATGATGTTTTGGGTGATTTTTGATAATTTGGTGAATAGTGACATACCGTATTTGTGAATAGTAACCGTATATATGAATAGTGACCGTATATGTTAATAGTGACAGGGTAATGTATTATATAGAATGCGCTATATGAGAATAATCTTAAGTTATTATAATATTAGGAGAACTATGTGGCTTTGATTCCCAAACTGAATTTACTGGGATACGTAGGAAGCTTGATATTAAGTTAATATCAAGTCCAAGCCAAATAGATAGATATGATTAGATAGTTTTTATTAATAGGAGTTTACCTGATAATAGAATCGGTGATAAGTTGTTAAAGAAGGACTTATTTGAGCATATTTTAGAAAATGGTATAGGTTATGGACACAGAAAAACAGAGGATAATTTGTAAGTATATGATTGGTATGAATTATAAGTGATTATTCAATGGTGTGGGCTATGTGATTTGTTTAGATAAAGTTATATGAATTATATATATGTTATATGAGAAATTGTATATGGTTATATTTGAGCATTTATAAATTACATGTCATATGATATACCATAGAATTTATATATATGAACATATGTTATTTACTTGACATGGATTATAAGATATATGCATGACATGGATTATATGATATATGGAATTGTACACGATTACATGAAACATAAACTGACATACCTGACCGAACACTGCAATTATATGGAATATCTGTTATCTGGACCCATATGGTCACCCACATGGATTATATGATACATGGACCGCAAGGTCCACCACTTGTTATCTGGACCGAAAGGTCAAACACATGTTATATGAGCTAGCTAGCAAAATCATCTGTTATATATTACATGATCCTGGGGCAGTTGTTTGGCTAGTTATGTCACAACAAATAAAAGAAATGGCTCATTCATTTATATGTGCAAAACTGTATGCTGATATGTGTACATGTGACTGCTTGTGATCGTTAAAGTAGTTAACGGTTTATATTCACTATGTTGTGATTTTTCAATTTGTTAACGTTTTATATTTTATGTGTAGCAACTCATTAGGTCTACAGTTGCTTTGCAGACAAATGACACAAGCTGATAAGGATTAGAATTTTGATGTTCTTATATGGAAAGTGTTAGTTAAGTACTTATATATAGCAAAAGTATAAGGGTGTTACAAGGTGTCTTTTGTCCTCAGACCAGATTTCATTATAGTATCAATATGGAATCCGGTTCACTTTGACATACTCCTAACAGGTCTGTAAAAGGATGCTAAATATGGGTATGATTGGGTGGACCGGTGAACATGTTGATATTGATGATGAAGTGGTGGAATTGCCACTCGGGTAACACCGAGATGATATCATTGGCCACTTGATGAGTGAGACTGATAAGTGTATGGCCATACCCAAGTAAGTCAGTTGCTTATTTGATTAATCAGTCAACTCAAGATTAAGAAATATAATAAACAGTAGAAGAGGATGACGGACACCATGCCTCTTGTTTATTCATATCGATAACTTTTGGCAAAGGACACTATGAGATTACTACTGGGGTCAGTGTCTTCAACAGACTACTACATCTTTGTCTTAATTGGGGGCTGTAACGGTTTGCTAGAACCCACTTGCAGTCTGTGGGCCTTGGGCCTACTGCCAAAATAAAGACAGACCCATAGGATCTTGCACATAGATCAACTAAGCTAGAACTTATAGAAATTGTGCATGTAATGTACATTAGAAGGAATGCATTTATTAATTAGTTGACATTCGGTGTCAAGGTAATTAATTAACATTGGGTTTATTTAATTTAATCAATAAGTTTACATAATGTAATTAATTAATTTATCAATTAATTGAATTACATAAAGTAAACAATTAATTAAATAATTTTCCTAAGTAGGAAAATTCAAGACATGTATTGTATTTACTTGAGTATGATTTAATTTTATTTAGCGGTAGTTAAATTTAGCCAAATGGAATTAAATTACATAGTATATACTTTTTAATTAAAGTTTATTTATAAAATTATAGTCCTGGTGGGCTTGGGTTTAATTAACCTCATTAAAACCCAATTAGACAAGGTGTCTATATAAGGGCACACTTAAGGAAGAAAACCCTAACCCTTTTTTATTTGTTCGACATTTTAGCCCTAAAACAGCCACAATTTACAGCAAATAAGTCTTCATTCCTTCCGCTTCTTCAGCTAGCACTGCTTCCCACTCGATAGTTGGTCATGCACCGAATTATAGAGATCGTTTCTGCTTAAAGATTCAATTTTGCAGCAGTCTCTAGAAGAGACGGATTTGGTGAGTGAATCTCTCTTGATTCTAATTGATTTTATTCTAATCAATGGTAATCAGACACGATAGGTGGATTCTAGGAAAATTTTAACAGTGTAATTTCCGCTGCGCCATGTTATTTTTCTGATGACAAATCCCTACATGACCGAGGCTCCTTAGCTTGTGCGATGGTCTCTTTGTTGTCACAGAAGACATTCACTGGGTCTAGGATAGATGGAACTACTCCTAACTCAGTGATGAACTTCTTCATCCAAACAGCTTCTTTTGCGGCTTCACATGCAGTAATGTACTCAGCTTTTGTGGTAGAATCGGTGATGGTTGGCTGTTTCGAACTCCTCCAACTGATGGCACCTCCATTCAATAGGAAGACATAACCAGTCTGTGACTGGTTTTCATCCTGATTGGTCCCGAAGCTTACGTCAATATACCCTGACAATGATAGCTCTTCTTGACCTCCATACACCAAGAAACTATCTTTAGTCCTGTTAAGGTACTTAAGGATTGCCTTGACTGCCGTCCAGTGATCCTCCCCAGGATCTGACTAGTGTCAGCTAGTCATACTCAGTGCAAAAGCAACATTAGGTCTCGTACATAACATGGAGTACATGATGGATCCCATAGCCGAAGCATATGGGATCTTCTGCATCTTCTCCCGATCCTCCTTTGTCTTAGGACCATTGTTCCTACTTAGTTTGAGCCCATGGCGCATAAGCAAGAAACCTTTCTTTACCTTACCCATACTAAACCTTTTCAAAACTTTGTCTATCTAAGAGGCCTGACTTAGGCCCAGAAGCCGATTGGATCTATCCCTGTAGATCCTGATCCCTAAGATCATCTCAGCTTCTCCTAAGTCCTTCATTGCTAAGCACTTACTCAACCACTACTTGACCCCTTACACTATTGGTATGTTGGTTCTAATGAAAAGGATGTCATCTACGTATAGGACTAGGAATGTAGATATACTCCCACTAACCATCTTGTACACAAAAGGCTCATCTAAATTCTGTATGAAGCCATATTCCTTAATAGCCTTATTGAATCTCAGGTTCCAACTTCGAGAGGCTTGCTTCAATCCACAAATGGACCTCTAAAGCTTGCATACCCGGTTAGGATACTTTGGATCGATAAAACCCTCAGGTTGTGTCATGTACACATCTTCGAGTAGCTTTCCATTTAGAAAAGCGGTCTTAACATCCATTTGCCATATCTCATAATCATACCATGTAGCTATGGCAAGAAGTATCCTAATGGATTTGAGCATTGCAACTGGTGAGAAGGTTTCATCATAGTCAATTCCCTGGACTTGTCTGAAACCCTTCGCCACCATGCGCCCTTTGAAGGTAGTGTCAGCCTTTAACTTGAAACACCACTTGCAATCGATTACCTTAGCACCCAGAGGTGGATCAACCAAATTCCAAACATGGTTATCGTACATGGATTGCATCTCAGCTTCCATGGCTTTACACCAGTTATCTGATTGTGGGCTTCCAATAGCCTCCTGGTAGGTCCTGGGTTCTTCTTGGTCAAAGACTAGAAGATTCCCATCATCGGTCACGAGAAACCCATATCTCTCTGGTTGATGATGGACCCTACTAGACCTTCTAAGGTCCTGTGTGATCGGTTCAGATTCCTCAATTGCTTGAGGTTCTGGTTCGGTCTCCGAGCTATCCTATATAGGTGCTTGTGGATCTTGAACTTCCTTTAGCTCAATATTGCTCCCACTGTCTTTCTTAGGGATAAACTATTTTTCAAGAAAGACACCCTTTTGTACTATGAACACCTTATTCTTAGCAGGGTTGTAGAAGTAATATCCCCTTGTTTCCTTGGGATAACCCACAAACAGGCACTTTTCCGTTTTGGAGTCTATCTTGCCACTTGTCAATTTCTTGACATGTGCCTCACAACCCCAAATCCATATGAAAGAGATGTTGGGCTTCTTGCCTATCCATAGTTCATATGGTGTCTTTTCAACTGCCTTACTCGGTGTACAGTTAAGTGTGAATGCAGCTGTCTTTATTACATATCCCCAGAAGGATGTTAGGAGAGTGGTATGACTCATCATCAAGCGGACCATGTCCAACAAGGTCCTATTCCTCCTTTCTGACACTCCATTCCATTGGGATGTTCCAAGAGGAGTGAACTGTGAGATTATCCTACACTCTCTCAAGAATGAATCAAACTCTAGGCTCATATACTCACCACCTCGGTCAGACCGAAGTGCCTTAATATTCTTGCCTAGTTGGTTCTCCACTTTGTTCTTGTACTCCTTGAACCTATCAAGGGTTTCAGACTTGTTCTTCATCAGATAGACATAGCCATATCTGCTGAAGTCATCTATGAAAGTAACAAAGTAGTGAAAACCATTTCTAGCACTAGTGCTCATGGGCCCACACACATCCGAGTGCATTAGCTCCAACAAGCCTTTGGCCCTCTCAGCTTTCTTGTTGAAAGGCACCTTTGTCATTTTGCCTCTTAAACAAGATTCTCATGTGTCATAAGACTCCAAGTCAAAGGATGCTAGCAATCCACTTTTGTGAAGTCTAGCTATGTGCTTCTCATTTATATGGCCTAAATGGTAGTGCCAGAAGTAAGCAGGATTAAGTTCATTGGGCTTAACCCTCTTAGTGTTTATGTTATAGATTGGATTGTTTTGATTAAGTCTAGGATATATAAACCATTATTTAGAAAAGCATTTCCATAAATAATATTGTCTTTCACGATATCAATTTTTCCAAAACCAATATTGAAAACAAATCCAGAAATATCCAAGCCTGAAACTGAAATAATATCCCTGCACATGGCAGGTACAAAATAACAATCTTTCAAAATCAAAACCAATCTAGTGGGCATATCTAAGTAGAAGTCTCGAATCTCGATGGCAACAACCTTAGTGCCATTCCTGACTCGAAGATCCTAATAACCTCCCATTTCTCAGTCCCTGCACATTACAACAAATGTGAGAACCACATTTGGTGTCCAACACCCAAGATGTCGAAACAGTGAGGTTAACATCAATAACATATATACCTGAAGAACTACCCTAGTTCTTCACTTGCTCTCCCACAAGCCTTGGACATGTCTTTTTCCAGTGTCCTTTCTGCTTGCATTCGAAGCACACATCCTCGGGAGCGGCCTTGGGCTTGGGTCCTTACTTAGCCTTCTTAGCCTTGGCCTTCTTTATCACATTTGTGTCCTATATTTCTAGCATTATTACCCCAAGTTTAATTATATTAATTGTTATTTTAGCATTAGAGTATTATTTATTTGGTTGGATGTGGTTAATTAGAAAAAAAATAGATTAGTTTGTGTGTTTTAGAAAAAACTAATTTTGAAGGGGGGGAGAAAATTAAATGAGGAAAGTATTAGGAGGACCAAAAGTGATATCTTTACACTATAAAAAGGTGAAATTCAGTTGAAAATTTCGTGAGAACCATTTTCCTTCTTCTTCTTCTTTGTTTTATCTTCTTTCTTCTTTCACTTCTAAAAACTGACCAGTTTTAGTAAAATGCAATTTACTAGGGTTTGAACCGTCGGATCACCACCACATTTTAACAGCAGCTTCTAGACACATTAACCTTTAGTCTGAACGGTGAAGATTGGATTTGCAGTTCTAGAGAGCAATTTCACATCTAGGCAGATTTAGGGAGATTTCTTAATCCTTGGTTGGTTCGTTTCATTTTTATTGTTCAAGTAAGTGATTATCAACTACCCTTGTGTGTTTGAGTATATTTATATAGTTAAATAAAGGTATCCATACTTGTGATTTTCCAGATTTTATAATTAGGGTTCTTGGGTGAGAAATTTTTAAATTTGGGGATTTTGTGAATTGAGTTCTTAAATGATGGTTTGAAGTTATTTTTGTGATGATTATGTATATGCATGTGTTTTCCCTATAATTGTAGAATTATTTCTTGATATATATATATATATATTTTTGTAAGTTATGTTTTAAAAAATGAAGAATTCAAAGTGTCTTAGATTGTGTTGAAAAGAGGTTGTTGAACCCGGAAATGTGGTTTTGAGAAGGATGGTTTATATGAAGTGGTTTTATATGAATTCTATTTTGATGTTGGAATTAAAATGTTTTGATATCCATCTAGAGTGATTCGGATCGATGGTTTTATTTGAAGACCATATCTAGTGAGAGATATGGCCTATGTACACAGCTTGAAGACCTAATCGGGTATGGCAAAGAAGTGTTGGGTAAGACCATACGGGATTAGGCAATGTAAGAGATATCTCAACTATATTGTGATTGTTGATTTTGATACAATTGGGGATGAACTCTAGATTGGATACAACTTGTTTTAGAATGAATGGTTTGGAAATAAATATGTGTTTCTTATGATTTGTGAATTTTTATGAGATAATCTAATTTTACTTCTATTTATGTTGTGAGATGTTTTTGCAAGGATTTTGGTATTTTAAATCAATGTTTTTGGAATAAAAATGATTACTTAAGCTTTTATTTAAATATAGTTGATTTTTGGTAAAAGTAAATATATACATATATAGCTATTTCGAGTATGATTATTTTATGTAATTGACAATTGCTTATTGAGATTTTTGTCTCATTTTCTTTAAATGTTTTTTTTAATGTTTTTAGGCGAAGAGGAAGTAGGTACTGAGGAGGGTAAAATATGCTAGGGGAGGTTCAGAAGCTGCCACGGATTGTCAGTCGTCACTAGGGTATTGCATTGCATTATGAGCATGAAATTGTTTCCTTTGTTTGTATGAATGATATTTCCAAAAATGTTATTTTTGGATTGTTATATGAAGCAACGTATCTGTATGAAGCAATGCATCTGTATATTTTAATGTCAATATTTTCTGTATAAAATTTAGAACTTAAAATATGTACTTCTTTTTTGACTCCTTATTCATTATCATTATTTTTTATGAGACGCTACCTTGGCTTAGGCACCAGCCAAAGTAGTGGCTCACCGTCACGCTGCGGCCGGTTGGGGTTGGGTGTGACACAACCTATCCAATCCTTGCATGAAGGGCTCTTGGTTTGATGGGCTTATTAACACTTTACCCATCCATGCTTAGGGTCTGCTATGAGCTAATGCTACCCATGTTGAGTCAAACCACCATTCACATGTTAACCATATCAAGTATCCTAACCCTCGACGGCCCACCGAATACTACAATGTACCCAGCTAGGGCATGGCGCACATTGCAACATCAATGGCAGGAAGAGGTGTGAATGTGGGAAGCACTTTTAAACGACTCAATATTTTAATTTATGGATTAAAATTAAGTGATACGGCTTAGCATGCATAAACGCGGGTAATAATTTGGTGATCTATACATCCCTATTATATGACAAATGCAATAGCATACTTAATTTAAAATAAATGAGATCCTATGGGACTTTAATTACAACCTAATAAAAAACTAGATATCCTATCTAATTCTTCATGGGCCGAACTGCAATCCTTCTTGGGCTCCCACCATGGGCTTGCTCCATCTGGGCCTTCCTCCAAACTTGATGCAATTACAACAATTTTATTTAAAATAAAATCTACTATAAAATTACATCAAAATAAAAGAAATGGCACGCAGGCCATATTTCCTAAAATCAAATTAGAACCGATAATATTTTAGGGCCCATAAAACTCAACATCATATTTCAAACAAAGTACCTGTCGTGCACATACATACCAATGTGATGCATGATCATGGCATTCCAAATTATAAATATAAATGTTAAGCCAAGTTACTTAGGGTGAAATTATCAATTTCAACAAATGTGACTAAAGCCCATAAAGGCCCAATGGATAATATCTATTAATGCAAAATTGACAATTTTGCTCCCACTTGAATTTGGGTTGTTACAAATTTAAAATTTAGCCCTCCCAATTTTAACTGGTGTAACGATTTATTAGGCCAATTTCACAAAACCCATATTCAATTCAATATGCAAAACAATTAAATTAAATATGCATGCCAACAAAATAAACAATTTAAATACAAATTAACTTTAAAAAAATTAATTTAATTTGCATTAGGGCCCGGGATAAAAAATACCCACAAAATCCAAAACCGGACCCAAATCTCGCGCGCGGCGCTGCTGCCAGGGCAATTGATGGAATTGCAAAATTGCGATTTCATCTTTTGCCCAAATTTTTTTTATAAATTAAATTAAAACATAAAAAAAAGCCAATAAAAAAAATAATCAATAAAGAAAAAAAATTCTAGATTGAAACGAATTGGGGAAAAAAAAAACAAAAAACCCCAGTCCAATAATTCTAGGGTTCATCAAAAACCATAACCAATTGAATAGGAACCCTAAAATCACATTCCTGAAACCCATTCTTTCTTCAAGAACACTTTCAAGAACGAATTCCAATCAATCTAATGGAGAAAACCTAGGCTCTGATACCACTGTAGGGATTCGTCATCGGAAAAATAACATGGTACAGCGGAAATTACACCGTGACAATTTTCCTAGAATCCACCTATCGTGTCCGATTACCATTAATTGGAATAAAATCAATTAGAATCAAGAGAGATTCACTCACCAAATCCGTCTCTTCTAGAGACTGTTGCAGAATCGAATCTTTAAGCGGAAAAGATCTCCACAATCCGGTGCACGACCAACTATCGAGCGGGAACCGGTGCTAACCGAAGAAGCGAAAGGAATGGAGACTTATTTGTTGTAATTTGTGGCTGGTTTGGGGCTAAAATTTCCAGCAAATAAAATAGGTTTAGGGTTTTCTTCCTTAAGTATGCCCTTATATAGACACCTTGTCTAATTGGGTTTTAATTAGGTTAATTAAACCCAAGCCCACTAGAATTATAATTACATAAATAAACTTTAATTAAAAAGTATATACTATATAATTTAATTCAATTTGGCTAAATTTAATTACCCCTAAATAAAATTAAATCACACTTAAGTAAATACAATACATGTTTTTAATTTTCCTACTTAGGAAAATTATTTAATTAATTGTTTACTTTATGTAATTCAATTAATTGATAAATTAATTCATTACATTATGTAAACTTATTAATTAAATTAAATAAACCCAATTTTAATTAATTACCTTGACACCGAATGTTAACTAATTAATTAATGCATTCCTTCCAATGTACATTACATGCACAATTTCTATAAGTTCCAGCTTAGTTGATCTATGTGCAAAATCCTATGGGTCTGTCTTTATTTTGGCAGTAGGCCCAAGGCCCACAGACTGCAAGTGGGTTCTAGCAAACCGTTACAGCCCCCAATTAAGACAGAGATGCAGCAGTCTGTTGAAGACACTGACCCAATAGTAATCTCATAGTGTCCTTTGCCAAAAGATATCGATATGAATAAACAAGAGGCATGGTGTCCATCATCTTCTTTTACTATTTATTATATTTCTTGATCTTTAGTTGACTGATTAATCAAATAAGCAACTGACTTACTTGGGTATGGCCATACACTTATCGGCCTCACTCATCAAGTGGCCAATGATATCATCTTGGTGTTACCAGAGTGGCAATTCCATCACTTCATCATCAATATCAATATGTTCACCGGTCCACCCAATCATACCCATATTTAGCATCCTTTTACAGATCTGTTAGGCATATGTCAAAGTGAACCAGATTCCATATTGATACTATAATGAAATCTGGTCTGGGTACAAAAGAGACATACTTAAGAAAGACCTATGACGTGACAACCATGTGACTTTCTTGTGCGGATTGATCTAGTCCTATGTCAATGACATGTACCTATATTCATGACTGAGTATACAAGTACTATGGCTACTTTAGAACTGCCATACAATCATCGAATATACAAGTCTGTGGTTCTATTTGTTTTGACGATTAAAACAGACCTGGGATAGGTTTTATGATTATCAATCAATGGATACTCTACTCATATTATAGCACAAGATATAAATGAAATAGATTAATTGCCTTTATTAATGTGACACAAATAATGTATTCATACAATGAGTGTTAATGTGTAATACAAAATACAAGAATCCAATGCCCTAAGAACTAGGGCACCCCAACAGGTCACATAAGAAGTCCAAACAGGTACTCAGGAAATTTCACCTCATCTGAGAGATCATGGATAGAGGAGACATTTCACTGCAGAGATGACACCGGGAATAATGTTGCTGATCCATTGACCAAAGCACTGCTACTGGCACAACATGAGGGTCATAGTAGATCTATAGGGATTAGGGGAATGCCTAGTTGGAACTAGTGCAAGTGGGAGATTGCTGGTGTGCCCTAGTCTAAATGGCATCGGTTCTTATTTTGTATTATACTTTATATTTGGATATTTTGTATTATACATTTTGTGTTGAAATAAAGGCATGAATCTATTTATTAATAGCTTGTGCTATTTATAAATAGAGTATCCAATGATTATAACCATACTAAAGTAAACTAATGTCGGTCATTGGATTTTGAGACCTTTTAGTAGAGTTAAAGTTATAATCATAAAGATATCCCTAGTATGTTCTAATCATGGGAATGAATAAAACCAAAGACTAGCATATCCTTGACTGGATGGTGGTGTCTCATCGGCCATTGGACATGGAATGTCAGTCAATGATATGGGTACATGTTGGGTTGCATGGTACTGGATCGATTCGCCACGAGAACACCACATGGTTCGATTGTCATAGGTGTTTCTCAGGTAGGTCTTGCTATTATCCTTAGACCCGATGTAGCTATAACATAACATGTGATCTTACACACTTTGATATATGCTGAATGGGCCCGTAACAGTATGTTGGGTGTGCTAGTGAACATGCTGATGTTGATAGTGAAGTTAAAGGAATTGCCACTTAGCATCCCCTGAGATGACATCACTAGTCACTTGATGAGTGGGACTGACAAGTGTATGGCCATACCCGAATAATTTGGGATACTTATTCATTAGGTTTAGCCCACTTGGTATCAAGAAGATAAACAAGCATATAAGGGGATGACAAGGCCATGCCTCTGGCTTACATATCAATGTCAGTTTGCAAGGGATATACGAGATCCCTACCGGGTTATGTTTCACATTAGATTGCTAGTCTTCATCTTAATTGGGGGATGTAACAGTTTGCTAGAACCCACTTACAGTTTGTGGACTTTGGGCCCACTGCCAACATAAAGACGGACCCACAGGATCATACACATAGAACGACTGAACATTGACAAATCGGAATTGGAATGGAAACCAAATTAATTGAATTATTGACATTAGGTTATGTCATAATTAATTCAATATATATTTAGGGAGAAATCAATTTTATTTGGTTAATTAATTATATGCAGTAAATAATTAATTAAATAAAATAAAATTTCCTTGGTGGAAATATAATTACAAGGTGTATTTATTTAGGTTGGTTTTAATTTAACTTTGGGATATATTAATTTGATAAAATTATATTTAATTGTGTCAATTGGAATTTTATAGTAAGGTTTTATTTAATTCTAATTGTACAAGTTAAATTAATTTAATCGAATTAAATAACCTATAGTTTAATTAAAATCCAAGTAGGCTATTAAATTAATTTAATCAAATTAAATAACCTATAGTTTAATTAAAATCCAAGTAGGCTAAGGAGTATACTATGGAGTATATAAAAGGAAGCCTTGACCTAATTTCTCTCCAACCCTAACCCTAGCATAAGGAATTTGGGCAACCTAATAAAAATTATAGCAGCCCCTTTCCTAGCTTTCTCTTGGTTTTCGTTCAATTCGTTCGCTAGCACGAGTCCCGTTCGAGAGTCGTTCGTATATCGGATTATGGAGGAACCGCGTTTGGGTTTCTGCAGCAGTCTCTAGAGGAGACAGTTAAGGTGAAAAAATTTATTTTTCTCTGTTCTTGATTTCATTTTATTAATCTACATGTATCTTGGGCTTCGGAATCGACAAAAATTTTAATCGGTATTCCGCCTCATGTTTAATTTTTCCTGTGATAATTCCCAACATTATCATCTCTTATTTCTTCATAAATCGGTCTTGGAATATTTTCACTAAAATCTAAACTTAATTTAAATTTCTTTCTGAATTAGATCTAGGTAAAGTATTATTACTTTATAATGGCCTATTATTTGAATAAACATAAGTTCTAGTAGGTTGACTTCTACTAGATGAAAAATCTATTCTAACAGTTCCATTACTATGTTCAATAATTCTAGATGTTTGATTATTTATTTCTAATGGTCTAAGTTCATAAATTTCTGTTAAATCCCAAGTACCTGATCTACTTATTTTATTCCAATTTAATCTTTTAGGTATTTGAATATTAAAGTGTGCTCTATTTACCTCAAACAACAAAGTTTCATTTCTTTTAAAATTTCTCTTTGATCTTGGATTAAGGGTAGTGGTCATCACTTTGTAATAAATTCTATATATTATAGCAATAGATCTAACATTTTATTTAAATTCCAAATTTTTTGTTTTAACAATCAAAATCAATGTGTCTAAAATATTTGGATCAAATAAACTAATAGAAAATTTTGGATAACAATTAAAATATACGGGTCCATTTGCCAAATTTGTTTCAGCCATAACATGCAAAGAATTAGTGAAATTAATATGCCTTCCATCATGTAAACACATCAAAATAGGAATATCAAGTCTTAATCTAAATAAAGGTTTAATAGCAATTTACACAGAACCAACATGTAAAAATTTATATTTTTTCAATTTATGTTCATTTATTGCCTTCTCTGAGAATAATTGAATATTTTCATGTTCTTATTTTATAGCAACAGTTTGCTCAGCAGTTTTAATAGCATAATCAGTCAAGAATTCAATTGTACTAATATCTTGTTTTGGTATTGTCTAATCCAACAAATCATTTTCTATTTTACTAATATTTATTTCCATCGAATTAATTTCTTTTTCAATATTATTATCATAACTATTCCTGGAACTAGAACCTAGTTCACGATTAGAAAATATTATTGTTATTCTATTCATTTTAAATCTTATATTTGTTAAATTTAAACTCAGAAATATGATAATTAAATTAGAACCTGTTGATGAATAACAGAACCACCCAGTGTATTGGGACCACCTGGCTCTACTGGCTCTTACAGCTGACCAATACTACGCCTTCAGAGCTGATCAACGTTTCATCATTAACCAAACTAATCGTCACTATCAAATTACTTTGCATAAACTTAACAAACATAAAATCTAAGATGATTAGTCCAACAAAAATATCTCTTAATACCCCCACCGAGCTCTGATACCAAAGACAGCAGGACCTTATAAAATTGAAGGGGATCATGATTTTATGTTTGATTAACAAACTAAAATTACCTCATATGAAGTAGTATAGTTTCCTTAAACCAATTAATTCACCAAATTAATTAATTGCATGAAACCAATTCAGATAAGAAATGATACACATTCAATACATAAAATAAACACACAAATTTTTAAACCCAATTTAAAACCATTAAATTAGGCCCGATCACAAAACCTGCAAAATCTAAAAAAATAAAACTTGAAGCCGTGGTAGCGTAGCTGCCCGAAGGTAGTAGCACTACCACAGCCCACTACTGCTGCAACAAGCAGCAATGTGTCTGCAAGTGGGCAACGCCCACCTATAGTATGCAGTGACATCTGCTCCCGCAATATCCAAATTATTATTTTTTAAAAACAGAAAAATTGGGGCAAAATTAAATCCTAAAACATAAAATCCCCAATCTCAAAATTCTAAGGTTTATAAAATCAAATTGAAAAACCAATTTGTTGAATTCAACCTAGAATCAAGAACCCTAAAATCAAAATATTCTTTAATCAAGAACAATCTAGCTCTGATACCGCTGTAGGGATTCTCCCAATGTAAATCAAAACAAAATCGCTGCGAAAGCAATATTGATTTACACTCGAATACAATAATAGCAACTATTATTCAAATTAAGGAAGAAATTCAAGAACCGACTCAACAGAAAGCATTGTAAACCCATACCTATACCCTCTTCGATTATTCTTTCATATGCATGAAGAACGTCTACTATTTTGCATATGGATGCCTTTAAAATCAGCAAGCGTGCTAGCACTGGACCAGAAAATCCTTCTCCTTCCTTTTTGACCTGAGCCAAGTTCAACAGAGAATTTTTCTTTATGTTTTACGTTTTAAGAGAGCGGGGAAAAAGAGAGAGAGACGTGAGTGGAGAGAAAATTAGGGTGGCTTTATTTTAATTAATTCTAATGTCCTTAATTAGATTTTCCACCTAGAAAAATCTAATATTTGAAATTCAAATTAACTTAAAACAAATCTACCTCAATTTTAATTCCCACCTTGAAATAAATATCTCAAATGTTTATTAATCATAATAAAAAATTAAATAACCTAATTTGATATTTGATATGAATTTTATTTTATTGATTAATTTATCACCCAATCATAAATTAACAATATTAATAAAATAAATCTCTCTTGGGATTTATATAATCGAGTCCTTACCATAAAACTCATAAATCCAAAATTTCTGAAGTATATGATATGTATCCAATACATATCATATAGTCCGTGACAAACTCATTCAAACATCCTATGTTTGCGATCCTGTAGGTCTATCTTATGTGGGCAGTGGGCCCAATACGCTAAGGCCCACTTGCTGCAAGTGGGTTCTAGCAAACCATTGCAACTACTCAAACAAGATAGAAACATCAATCATATCGGTGATGTAATCCTTATAGTTAACTTATACATCCTATGCCAATGATACCAGTGTCTTTCAAAAGGCATGACAATGTGATCCTCTTGAGCTGAAAGGACATTCCTTGATTCCGAGTAGATTGAAAAACACAAGCAACTAATCACCTAATGATTACTTTACTTGGGCATGGCCATGCTCTTCTCAATCTCACTCATCAAGTGGCGGTGATATCTACTCTCCATTAAGAGAGAGACAAGTCCCATCACATCACTCACATCCATAACATGATCACTGGCATACCCAACCTATTAGGATTCATCATAGAAAATCGAACCAAATGACAACAGAAGCTGTTTTAAATTTTCTAGAATCCATGAAACAAGAACTTATGTGGATGAAATCAAAATCAAAACCATCAAAGAGAATAAGAACGATTCTCACCTTGTATGTCGCTTCTAGAGACAACAGAAACAAAAAGAGATTTCCTTCATGCCATGTACACGAAACGCCTACCAAAGCAACACCCGTGCTAGCGTCGAATCAAGAACAAGAGAGGAGAAGGGGGGCTGAAATTTCTGACTAGAAATTAAGTTCGGTTTTTCTTTTCTCATGCCCTAGGTCTAATTAATTACTTTAGGTTAAATTTTCATTTCAAATTAATTTAATTTCACATGTATGAATTGAATCATACCATATGATATAATTCATATCATGTTAATTAAATATAATTTACCTAATTAAATTAACCTAATAATTATTTAGACTTTAATTAAGAAATAATATATATAAACCTATATATATATATTAATTGAATTTCTATCCAGAAAATAAATTCATAAAATAAATTTATCAAATTAATTCTATTCAACCCAATACTTATTTATTTAAATTATTTGATCAATCCAATTGAACTATAATTAATCAATAAAGTATCCCTCTCTTGTCAATATACTCTAAGTATATAATAGATCCGTTCAATGTGTACAATCTTGTGGGCCTATCTTTATATTGGCAGTGGGCCCATAGCCCACAGACTATAGTTAGGCTCTAGTAAGCCCTTACAGCCCCCAGTTAAGATGGAGACTGCAGTCTAACGGAAGTCGTAACCCTGTAGTATAAGTTATATGTCCTATGTCATCGATATCGAAATCCAACCCGGAGGCATGGTATTATCACCCTCTTTTATGTCCGGACATTCGCTTAATACCAAGTGAACTGATGCTTATAAATAAGTTCCAACTTACTTGGGTGTGGCCACACTCTTATCAGTTGCAATCATCAAGGGGCCAATTTTATCTTCTCAATAGATCACTAAGTAACGTATCCCTTCTGCATATTCATGGCTTTGTCATGCTCACTGGCACACCCAACAGTACCCATACTTGGCACCCTATTACAAGCCCTTTAAGCGCAGGTCAAAATGTGTGAGTTTACATGCCACTCCATAATATGCTAAAGTCAAAGGATCCAATATAAGTATTACATGAGAATCACTTGTGATACTACACCATGTTTATTTCTTGTTAGCGGATCTATCTAGTACCATGTCCTATTACATGTACCCATGTGCCTGATTGACAATCCATGCATTATGGCTGGTAAGACACCGCCATACAATCAAGGTAATGCTAGTCTTATGTTTCATACATTCCCATGATTGGAACAGACTAGGGATGGCTTAATGGTTATATCATTTCCCTATTCATGGTCTCACCATCAAGTGCATGACATTTGACAACATGAATATAGATATGACCATTGGGTACTCTATTTACATTCATTACATAAGTAATAAATCAAATAGATTATGTCTTTATTTAATAACACAAATGTATAATACATTAATCCATAATGATCTAGTAATATATGATACAAATCAAGGACCAATGCCTTGGGACTAGGGCAATTCCTAACAATCTGCCAATTGCACTAGTTTCCAATTAGGCATGGGCCTAATCCCTATAGATCTAGTATAATCCTCGTGCTTTAGCTGTGCTAGTGCCTTAGTCAAAGGATCTATGATGTTATCCTTTGTGTCTACTCTATGTAATGAAATGCCACACCTTTCCATGATTTCTCGTATGATGTGAAACTTCTTGAGCATGTTCTTTGTGTTCTTATGTGATCAAGGGTCCTTAGCTTGTGCAACAGCCCAGTTGTTATCACAAAAGATATCAACTAGATCCTGGATAGTTGGTAGTACTCCCAATTTAGTGATAAACTTCCTCATCCACACAGCTTCCTTTGCTGCATCACACGTAGTGATGGACTCAGCTTCTGTTGTTGAATTGGTGATGGTCGACTGCTTTGAGCTTTTCGAGCTGATAGCACCACTATTAATCAAAAATATGTACCCAAACTATGACTGGCACTCATCCTGGTTGGTCTGGAAGCTCGTATCAGTGTAACCTGTCACTAATAGCTCTTCCTGACCACTATGCACTAAGAAGTTGTCCTTGGTCCGGTTAAGGTACTTTAGGATTGCCTGGACAGCCTTCTAGTGATCATCCCTGGGATCCTGTTGGTATCAGCTTGTCATATAACATCAGGTCTTGTACATAACATGGAGTATATGATTGATCCTATAAGTGATGCATACGTGACTGTTTTCATGTTCTCCCTATCCTTCCTTCTTTTGGGATAGTTCTTCTTACTCAATGTTAGCCTATAGCTCATTGGCAAGAAACCTTTCTTGGCCTGATCCATGCTGAATCTTTTCAGAACTTTATCTATGTATGTGGCCTGACTTAGGCCTAGAAGTCGATTTGATCTATCCCTGTAGATCCTGATCCCTAGGATCACCTTAGCTTCACCTAAGTACTTCATTGCGAAGCACTTACACAACCACTGCTTAACCCCTTATAGTGTTGGTATGTCACTTCCAATCAGCAAGATGTCATACACATATAACACCAGAAATGTGACAATGCTCCCACTATTTCTTTCATACACATAAGGCCCATCTTGATTCTATATGAAGCCGTACTCCTTTATGGCTTTATTGAATCTAAGATTTCAACTTTGAGATGCTTGCTTCAATCCATAAATGTATCTTTGCAGTTTGCATACTCATCCAGGATGCTTTGGATTGACAAATCCCTCAAGTTGTGTCATGTACACATCCTCGAGTAGCTTTCCATTAAGGAAAGTGGTTTTGACATCCATTTGGCAGACTCATAGTCATACAATGTGGCTATGGCCAGCAAGATCCTTATGTACTTGAGCATGGCGACTGGTGAGAAGGTATCATCGTAGTCTATCCCATGGACTTACTTGAAACCCTTTGCGACCAATCGCCTTTTAAAGTTATTATCAGCCTTCAACTTGTAGCACCACTTACAACCTATGACTTTCGCACCTAAAGGTGGATCAACCAGGTTCCATACCTGATTATCGTATATAGATTGCATTTCCGCTTCCATGGCTTTGCGCTAATTAGCAGATTGTGGGCTATCAATGGCCTCTTGGTAGGTTTTGGGCTCTTCCTCAGCAAACATGAAAAGAATGTTGTTGTCAGTTTTGAGAAATCCATATCTCTCGGTACTCAACATTCCCTACTAGACCTCTT
The DNA here is from genome assembly GCA_039660915.1 of Euphorbia tirucalli. NCBI lineage: Eukaryota > Viridiplantae > Streptophyta > Magnoliopsida > Malpighiales > Euphorbiaceae > Euphorbia > Euphorbia tirucalli. Next base: position 51,301,936 of record CM077639.1, on the reverse strand, counting down.
AGGTTCTTGTGAGACTAGAGCTAGTGCTTCGATCCCTTGAAGCTCCTGTCCAGTCTCTAAGTTATCCTTTTCAGGAGTTTTTGTGCTTTGAATTTCAAGTTCAACATTGCTCCCATTGTCTTTCTTGGAAATGAAATCCTTTTTAAGAAAGACTCTCTTTCGTGCCACGAACACCTTGTTCTCGGCAGGATTGTACAAGTAATACCCTTTAGTTTCCCTAGGGTAGCCCACAAATAGGTGTTTATTGGTCTTGGGTTCTAGTTTGCCCGCTATCAATTTCTTAACATGGGCATCACAACTCCAAATCTGCAGGAATGAAACATTGGGCACCTTGCTCGTCCATATTTCATATAGGGTCTTTTCCACAGCCTTAGTTGGAGTATTATTTAGAATGAGAGCTATTGTCTCAAGTGCTTATCCCCAAAATGTGATTGGGAGAGAAGCATGGCTTATCATTAAGTGGACCATGTCTCATAGGGTCCTATTCCTCCTTTCGAATAACCCATTCCATTGTGGTGCTCCTGGAGGAGTGAGCTATGGAATGGTTACACACTCTCTCAAGTATGAGTCAAACTCTAGGCTCATACATTCACCTTGTCAGTTTGAGTGAAGGGCTTTTATATTCCTACCTAGTTGGTTCTATACTTCATTCTTAAATTCCTTGAACCTATCAAGGGTTTCAAATTTATGTTTCATTAGATGGACATAGCCATATCTACTGAAATCATCCGTAAAAGTGACGAAGTATAGATGTCCACCTATGGTAGCTGTGCTCATGGGCCCATATACATCTGAATGTATTAGGTCCAATAGGCTAGTAGCTCTTTTAGCTTTCTTACCGAAAGGTCATTTTGCAGCGTAAACAGGACTCGCATATGTCAAGTGACTCCATGTCAAATAAGCCTAGATTCCAGCTTTGTGAAGCCTAGCTATGCGTTTCTTGTTTATATGGTCTAAATGAAAATGCCTGAGATAAATAGGATTAAGTTCATTAGGCCTAACCCTCTTAGTATTTTTGTAGCTCAGGGACCCTGGAAACCAATATCATGTAAGTCATATCCCGGTTGTCCCTGACGTGCACCTTATATTCCTCCAGCAGTGCAGCTGGTGGATTATGCCCTGTAAATGCAGTTGGTACAGCCCTTTCCAACACATACTCCTTAGACTCTTGTCTTAGAACTACCCTTAAGTTCCTAGACCAGTCTACGAAGTTCGACAAGAAAAGCTTATCTTTTTCGAGGAGTGAATGTAGTGATAACATATTGTTTGCCATATGAAAACAACACAGAAAAAGATTAAGCATTAATAAAGGTCTTCAATCTTTTTCTCACATGTAATTAATAATGAATCCAATTTTATTAATTAAGTCAAGTTGTTGGACTGGTGGGCCAAGATCTATTTTCACCAAGATATAGCCAGACGAGGGCTTGGAAAAACTATGCCTCGGTTATTTAGGTAGGAATGTCGTCCAATCCCAATCTAGGTACTCTTGGTTTGATGAGTTTGTTGGCATTTACACATCTATGCTTAGGGCTAGGAAAATCCTACATCCATGCCAAGTCAAAAGCTCCATCTGAGTGTTGGAGTAACCTATATCACAACCCAATACAAAATGACAATACTCCAATGTATCCGGCGAAGGCACAGTCTACAACTGGCCTATCCCTACTTTGATGAGGTTTCGGATGAGGGAAGCACTTTTAAGCGACTTAGTAATTTAGATTTGATATAAGGATTCAATTTTAATAACAGCTTATATATATAAGGCGGGTGAGATTAGAATAAAACAATGCATAAATATATAAATCAATATATTGCATAAAATAAAATAAATGATGAGATGTCATGGGCCCTTTATTACATCCTCATATATTTCTAGTAAGCCTATACTAGAAAAACACCAGGTGGGCTTGCAAATCTCCTTCTGGGATCACCTCTCCAATGGGCTCCTTCTTTACAAAATTTCATAATAATAACAATAAAATAAAATTACATAAAGAAAAAAGGCACATAAACCGTATTTACCCAAAATAAAATTACAACCCATCTTCATAATAAGGCCCAATGACATCCATCCAAACATTTAAAACACATAATATAGCATGTAAACCAATACATTTAGATATTCATAAGTTCTAATGCATGAATTAATTCCAATTAAATTATGTCTTAAGCCATCATTATATAAAAATCACTGATTTGGACCTATCATGGTTCTAACCCTTAAAGGGCTTGGGCATCCAGCCCAGGCAGAACATTGCTCCCACTGGAATTGAGAATCCATGAATCTGATCCACGCCGTTTGGTTAATCATGCTAAGAAAAACCAAACCAATTTCATAACACCAAATTAATATCCATAAATAAAATAAAATTTCATTCAAGAAACCATGCACATTCAAATTCATAAAATTTAAACACACAAAATTTTAAAACCATTAAAATTTAAAAACCGTAGGCCTGAAAGCAAAAATCCGTCAAATCCAAAATAGGCCCGGCCCACTGCCGTTGTTGCTGCTGCAATAGTAGTCTGCCATCGGCAGCCCCGTTGCGCCATTAACAGCCTAATTTTTTTTTTTTTAAAAAAAATAACGACATAATCAAAAACAGAAAATCAAGAATGCAATATACCAAATATTCATCCAATTTTCAATTTACGAAATCATTGGGAAAAATAAAAGACCCAATCCAATAAAGATCCCGAACCAAAAAATCAACCAGATTAAAAACAAAGGGATCTAATCAATAATGATTTCATTATATCATAATCCTGCTCTGATACCACCGTTGGGATTCATCATAGAAAATCAAACCATGGCAATGGAAGCCATTTCAAATTTTCTAGAACCCATGAACCAGGAACTTATGTGGATGAAATCAAAATCAAAAACTTAGAAGAGAATAAGAACGATTCTCACCTTGTATGTCTCTTTAGAGACGGCAGCAAAAACCAAAAGAGATTTTCTCCAAGTTCACGTACATGAAGTACCTAACGAAGCAACACCCATGCTAGCGTCCGATCAAGAACAAGAGAGGAGAAGGGGGGCCGAAATTTTTGACTAGAAATTAGGTTCGGGTTTTCTTTTCTTAAGTGGGGATATATGCTCCTTTTTAACCATAGGTCTAGTTAATTACTTTAGGTTAAATTTTAACTTCAAATTATTTTAATTTCACATGTATGAATTAAATCATACCATATGATATAATTCATATCATGTTAATTAAATATAATTTATGTAATTAAATTAACCCCAATAATTATTTAGACTTTACTTAAGAAATAATATATAAAAACCTATATATTTATATTAATTGTATTTCTATCTAGGAAATAAATTCATAAAATTAATTTATCAAATTAATTCTATGAAACCCCGGTTGAACTATAATTAATCAATAAAGTATCCCTCTCTTGTCAATATAGTCTAAGTATATAACAGACTCGTTAAGTGCTGGTTCAGATATTCAATGTGTACGTTCCTGTGGGCCCATCTTTATGTTGGTAGTGGGCCCATAGCCTACAGACTGTAGTTAGGCCCATGGCCCATAGACTATAGTTGGGCTTTAGTAAGCCATTACAGTCTCCAATTAAGATGAAGACTACAGTCTAACGAAAGTCATAACCATGTAGTATAACTTATATGTCCCATGTCATTGATATCGGAGTCCAACACGGAGGCATGGTATTATCACCCTCTTTTGTGTCCGGACATTCACTTGATATCAAGTGAACTGATGCTTAACAATAAGTTCCAACTTACTTGGTTTCAGCCACACTCTTATCAGTTGCACTCATCAAGGGGCCGGTGATATCTTCTCAATGAATCACTGAGTGACGTATCCTTTCTGCATATTCATAGCTTTGCCATGCTCACTAGCACACCCAACCATACCCATACTTGGCGCCCTATTACAGGCCCTTTAAGTGCACTTCAAAGTGTGTGAGTTTGCATGCAACTCCATAATATGGTCAGGTCGAAAGATCCAATATAAGTACTACATGAGAATCACTTATGCTACTGCACCATGTGGATTTCTCGTTAGTCGATTTATCCAATACCATGTCCCATTACATGTACCTATGTGCCTGATTGATAATGCATGTACTATAGCTGGTAAAACACTACAATACAATCAAGGTAATGTTAGTCTTATGTTTCATTCATTCCCATGACTGGAACAGACTAGGGATGGCTTAATGGTTATATCGTTTTTCTATTCATGGTCTCACTAACAAATGCATGACACTTAACTACATGAATATAGATATGACCATTGAATACTCTATTTACATTCATTGCACAAGTAATAAATCAAATAGATTATGCCTTTATTTAATAACACAAATGTATAATACATTAATCTGTAAAGATCTAGTAATTTATGATACAAATCAAGGAGCAATGTCTTGGGACTGGGGCATTTTCCAACACAATCGTACCTATACTTGACACCTTGTTAAAGGCCCGTTAGGCATACATCAAAGTATGTGAGCTAGCACCTAGGTATATAGTGATATCAGGTCAAAGGATCCGATATAAGTTCTACTAGAGAACCACCTATGACATAGAAACCATGTGGTGTTTTCATAGCGGATCGATCCAGTACCATGTAACTAAACATATACCTATGTTCTTGATTGACATTCCATGTCCAATGGTTGATAAGACACCAGCATACAATCAAGACACATGCTAGTTTTTAGTTAAAATCATTCTAATAACTTTAATAGGCTAGGGATAGCTTTATAATTGGTGTTCTTTCCTTACTCATGGCCTTACTTCTTGGAGAACGTTACCAACATGCATGAGTAAAACAATAGTTAATGAATTCTCTTTATATATTAAATTGCACAAGAAATAAATAAGATTATGTCTTTTATTATAAGAAATCATTTGAGTACATAATATAAGTACTCAGGCATACACTAATAAACATGAGATTTCACTTTCCATAAGCAAATCCTTTTTATTTTATCATCTCTACATTAAGTTTTCTACAATGATGATCATTGGATCCAATTTTTGATATGGGGCAATCATATATCATTGATTATTTCTCTATTTTTAGAAAAATATCTTTATATGTGCAAAAGCACACACATTAATTAACACATAATATATATGAAGGTGATATTATTTTAGAGTCTCATATTTCATATAGCATTAGAAGGAAGTAGACAGAATAATCATGTAGTGACTTGTCATTTCTGAGCAATACAACATACATCACATAGTAGTTTTGTAGATATTTTAACATCTAATTATGGTTGGCTATATGCTTGGTTTAATTACATCTATTGTTGATGACCTTATTATTATTCAATTAGGACCTTCAATTTTAATTTTATTTCAATAAGATCACAAAGTATTCCTACATTTTTTTTTTGAATTTTAAGTTATATGTCACTTCTCTCATATAGTCAACATGAAATGTCTAGCAAAATCTTTATGAAGAATAATAATAAATTTATTTCAATAAGATCATTCTCTACCTTATAATACCTTTATGATATCTTCATGATGACACTTATTATGATAATTTTGTGATACTATGTTAATACCTTCATGATACTGCTTATTATTATACCTTCTTGATATTTTGTTAATAAACAGTATCATGAAGGTATCATGTGTTGATACTGTATTGATACCTTTATGTTACAAAAACCGAATATGAAAAAAAAGAGGAAAATATGTATACATATGGATCTCATGATGCCTTCATGATACTTTATTGATACCTTCATGATATTGTGTTGATACTTTTTTAATAAGTAATATCATCAAGGTATCATGAATGCATCATTCATTGATACCGTGTTGATACCTTCATGATACAAAAACAGAAGATGGAAAAAAGAGGAAAATATATAGAGATATGGATCTCATTTCAAAGAGAGAAAAAAAACTTTTAAAAGTGGAGTGTTGAAAAATTAAACAGATTAAGAGATAAATGACAAAATTAAGTTTAAAGTATAAAAGATGAGAGAAAAAAGTAGTGACTCAGAAGGGGGAAGCAAGAGCGTATAAGAGAAATTTTTAATGGTTTTTGATATATTTTAGAGATAATCTCCTTATAGAATAAAAAAAAAAAATCTATAACTAAAATTGGAGTATTTTGCTAAAAGCCCTTTTGCCAAATGCTACACTGAATAATTCACAAGTTAGGCCTTTGGGGAGCTAGGTCCAATTCTAGCTTATACCAGTTATGTATCTTATAATGCAATATAAATTAAGAGAGCGTTTGGTGCAAGTTTCGAAATCCCAATTGGAATCGTAATCAGTACGATACATAATGAAAATTGGAGTTATCATTTAATAATGCTATTTGGTATAATCCGGAATTAGAATTTAATTTTTGTTCATTCTATTTTTGCATTAATAAAATCAATAATAATTTTTATAAGATACAATTTTCCTAGAAAAATGTGTAAGATACAAAATATGATTACTATCTAACAATTATGTTTTATATTTGTTATTTTTTTATATCATTTTAGTATTTTTTTTCATAATATTTATATTAGTAACTAAATGATATTTATAATAATTTAATGTTAAAAAATTGTTCTATATAATTAAACAAATGTAGTATTATAGGGAAAGAGAATAGAAAATAGAACATGGCAGTTATTGAAAAAAAAAATACGAGAAGAATTTCTTTTTATGAGAAGGGAGTCAGTGATTCATGTAAATGGTAGTCAGTTATGTTTAACCAAAAAATAACAAAAGGAATTATTGGTTCTCATTTCAATTCTCCACTTTTCTAGTTAAACAAGCACCCCCTTAATTATACTAGATTGAGAAATTTGGAACTAAGATATGAAATAAGTATTTGAGATTACTTAACTTGAATTAGGAGATATAACAAGATCACTTTACAGTTATAAAAAAGGTTTAAGTTAAGTAAAGAAAGAAAAAAAGAAATAATTTTTACAAATCATAGAAATCCTTATTCAATAATTAGTTATTAGTGTCTTATGTATAATATATGATATATATTCATTCATGTGTGCGTATCGACAACAATAGCAAGAGCGTTTCTCTTGATTTCTTTATTTCAAAAGAAAAAAAAAGATGAAACCAAGAACAAGGACATTTCTATTGATTTTTTGTTTTGTGATATTGTCATTATGTGTATCTTCAACTGCCCAAGGTAATTCTTGTATTCTATTTTTTTTCTTGTCAAAAGATATCTTTGGGCTATTGATTTTTAATTTGAGAGATTTATAATTGTATATATTAAGTATCAGATTTTCTCAGTGGTGTTTGATAAAACTGAAATTAAATACTGAAAAGCTAATCACTCAACTTTAATGGTTGAATATTATAACAAAATTATTAAATGATATAATTGTTTGATTAAAAAAATAAAGTACTGAATTTAAGAAAATTATTGTTTGCATTCAATTGAAAATTTTTAAGTCAAATATTTTGACTTATTGATTAAGTGTTTTTTTCTTTAACTTAGCTAAAACTTTTTAATTAGTGTTATCAACAAGCTATAAACTAATAAACACTTAAAATTTTAATTTTAAGAGCTGAATTAGGTTATCAAACTGTCCTAACTATTCAAACTTGAATAGATGTGTTATTTATTTTATTTTTATGTGAAATTGCATTTTTAATATTTTGAAAGTAACTTTTTATCCATTTGATGTACGACTAGAAAAATTCTAACTAACTTATTTCAAACCTTGTAAATTATAATTTAGACACAGATGAATGTATCAAATGCTTTTAGTCTAGTTTAATGTTCATAATCTAGTGGTATTTTCAACTATTCTTCTCAATACGTGCGATTGTAATTGATTGATGCCTAAATCAAATTGAAAAATTAAAGACTTATTCAATAAAAGTTAAAAAGATCAACGGTTTCAAATATTTTTTTTTTTGGTATGTTTTGTTCTTGTAATAAAAAATCAAGGGTCCAATGTTGCAAATTTTGAAAATTTTGCTGAAATATTATAGAGGAGAATCGAAGGCGTTATCGACCTAGAAGAGTAGAATTCAACAATGGACCTTGTATTGGTGGAGTAAGGATTGCTGCTCGTAAATGTGCACTAGACTTTATAGTTTTTTTGGGAGCAAGATTAAGGCCAAAGGGATGCATTTGTGAAACTTTGCGAAGTAACAAACGGGCATGGACATGTCAAGTTCTAGTAGACAATTTTCATTGATGCAATGAATGATCTTACCAAGTTTAGCAAAATAAAATTACAATTTAAAACTTGTAGTTTCTTTTTATTGTTAATTGTGCTTTACTATGTTAAAACAAAAACGGATACGAAACCTTAAATAGAAACAAACACCAAAAAATGATAATTATAAAAAAATGCAAGACATGGACACATGAGAAATTATGTAAATAATTAAAATATAAGATATATTTATAAATTTTAAAAGTATAAGAATGAATCATTTTATTGTTTTTAATATGTACAATAATGAAAAATCACATATAAATCACATAAGAAAAAGAAAATATAATTTTCAATTTTCAAGAAAATGAGTTTTTATTTTTAGAACGACCCAAAATGTTTTGTACAAATTTTCAAGAGTTTTGAGTTTTTAAAATTTTTTCCAAAAGCATAAACACAGCAAACTAACATTTTCCACAAATTATCTACTAATTTGTCTTGCTTTAAATTATAAAAAATTTAGGTAATTTGTTCAATATTATCTATCTTATGCAACCACTTTCATTTAGTAAAAGTAAATCTCATTTTTTATTACATGTACAAATAAATAAATAAATAAATTATTAGTTTTAGTAGGATGATATACAACAAGAGGAATGAATTAATTTTTACATTTTTTTCACAGTGATTGTATTTTACTTAAATGTATCTTATTATTAAAAAATTTTACAAGATATCTTTGGATCAATTATTATTATAAAATGTTGTTTAAATACGTAGCTATGATACATGACAATGTCTCTTGTAATACTTATGGCTTACAAGGTTTCTTATAGTAAGGTTACCCGTATACAATGTAAACATACCAAAAATATTAAACATTAATAAAATATCCTTTTCATGATCATTTAGGGAAATTTTTCTTAAGGCAATGCAATGATTGATCATAAATGATTTACAAGGTTATATAAATATGAACATGTAAAACTTGAATAACAAGATTATAGTGAATATACGATATGAACAATAGGGACACTCAAACATAACAGATGTGCAAATAACGTAATAGTTAAAAACCAAAATACTTTTATGCAAGAACACATATTGTAGAGATAGGCTTATATAAAGAGAGATTAAGATACCAAACATTGTTCTTGGTAACAGGGTTACAAGTAACAATGTACATCAAATAGTATGAATAGAGGAAAACATTAATAAACAAATACCACTATTGTTGCCCTAAAATTATGCACTAGCAAGTGTACTAGGTCAATTGTAGTATTGGCAAGACAAGTGTCGATCCCACAGGGAATAAGGGAAAACTATAAGATTTCCTAATAAATCGTCAGGTGAGATTTTCTAAGTAATCAACAATACAAATTTAAATAAACTGAAATCAATGTAAAGCATGCAAAATAACTTAGGAAGGTTGCTTAAAACAGAAGATGACAAATAATAATAAAAGCACAGATCTCCACCAGTTAGACAGGCAATCTCAAGATGTCTTTCTCTAGCATTTATTATGAATATAATAAGGAACGTAGATCTACCCACCAAGCTTATCTCTCGACCTCACTTGGATTCTATGACTACCCAACTAAGCTTATGTCTCAACCTCACGTAGCATAGCCATTCATGCATTAAGTCAAGCAAGCATTTTATCATAAATAGAAACCCTTAGCACACCCCCAATCTTTTCTCGGTCTCATGGTAAGTGTGTGTGTGTGTGATTTTCCATATCCCCAAATCTCCTCTCGGTCTCATTAGGAATAATAGGCATACAACGGGGCCCAATCGTAATTTTATTAAACACTTCACAATACAATCATCTGAGCATAATATTCATAATGAACATGAGAAAGACTTCCCAAGATCACTAGCCTAAGCTGGCTTCAGCCTGCTGGGAAACTACTCACAACATATAATTAACATAGAAATGAGATTGTTTAACCAGAAGAATTCCCAGAAGAAAAATTCAGAAAATTAAAATTAAAGCAAAGAAGTATAATAGTAGTTGGAGAACATTCAATGCTTCACCTCCCTTGAACAGCAGAGTATAAATAGCCCCCAAAAAGAAAAGAAAAATAATCCACCTAGAGCCTTGTACCGAGATTAAACTAATAACAAAAATTAACAACCACAAATACAATGGCTTCCTCAGGAAGCCAAGGACAGTTCTGGCATTTCCACAATAAAAAAATATCTTCTCCTCACTCTGGGCCGCGCTTTTCCCTTCAACTCCGGCCTGCGCAGCCCAATCCAACTCCTTTTTCTCTTTTCTGCTTCTTTGAGATTTCCCAATTCCAGCAGTCTTCCAAACTTGCTCTTTAGACCTGGAAAAACTTACTATTAGCTATGAATCCTCTCTTCTCAAAGGAATTTTACCAATTTAGCTACTGAATTCTTGCATAATTAGCTGGTAATATTTTCACTTATCAACTATCATAATCATCCATATAAGGAGAAGAGTTAGAAATATCAAACACTATTGAGATATAGAGGTTTTGCCTTCTTGCTTACATCCTTTCCTCGAGATACTTCTTTTGAGAGTTTCTAGCTAGTTCACTATAAAATTTTTTCAATGGGTCAGAGTTAATCAAGGAGGTCCTCTTTCACCTTTTTTTTGTTCTTGTTGTGGAAGGGTTAAAGAGGATGGTTGATAAGGCAATTGGAGAGAATTCTATTTCTAGCTTCAAATTATATGTTTCTTATTTGAACTCGTCAATCTTGCAGTTTACGAATGACACAATTTGTTTCCTCTAGCCGAGGAAGAGGAAGTCATTAAGTTTGTTCAACTGCTCAAATGTTTTGAGATTACCTAAGGTCTAAAAATTAATTATTCAAATAACACCTTGATTGGTTTAGGCATGAAAGGTTCCTTCAATGCACATTATGCTCACATCTTAAGTTGCAAGATTTCTACTCTCCTTATTCAGTATCTTGGTGTTCCATTTTCTTATAAGAAGCTTAGGATTAATGACTAGAATCCATTGATTTTTTGAATTGAGTTAAAGATGGCAATGTAGAAGGGCTCTTGTTTATCTTATGGTAGGAGAGTAGTTTTGATCAAGTCAATGATTAGTAGCATGTCTATGTATTTGATGTCTCTTTTTAAGATTCCATTTGCAATTTCTAACAAAATAGAGGGTTACATGTATAAATTTCTTTGGAAAGGTACTGCTAATGGGAGAAGTCAATGTGGAGTGGGATGGGATAGAATCTGCCTTCCTTTTTATTTAAGCGGTTTGAATCTACATCATTTGAGTTTAAGAAATAATATCCTACTTTTCAAGTGGATTTGGAAAGTTTGGGTTTCTATTTTGAATTCTGGTTCTCTTTAGGGATCTTTTGTGTTGATCTAGTTGGCATTGATGATTGGCATTCCATATTCATAATTTATCAACTTTTTCTCCTATTTGGAGGGGAATTATATGTTTATTTAATTTTATTGGTTGGATATGATTCTTGGTGAATTATTTTGGTTTGGCTGCTTTTTTTTTTTTTTGAAAAATCACGGGCTGTTTTCGGGCATGTGGGACTGCCGGCGGTGCCGCACGCGGCGGAAACAGCGGCGGCTACTGCTAGGGCAACTCTGTTGCCCTAGCTGCAGTGGGCTGGGCCCAGTGTTTAGGATTTGGCGGGTTCGGGCCCGAGGCCCAGTTTTAAAATTTTAATTGGCTTTAAAATTCATGTGTTTAAATTTTGTAATTTAAATGCGCATGGTTTCTTGAATGAAATTTTAATTTTATTCATTGGATATTAATTTTGGAAATTAATATGGTTAATTGAAATTGGTTCGGGTAATTTTGGCACAGTTACTTGGATGGATGATATGGACCCACGGTTTCCCAATTCTAGTGAGAGCAGTTAAACTGCCTGGGCTGGAGGCCCAAAGCCCATTAAGGGCTAGAACCATGATGGGCTGGATTTGGCGATTTCAAGAATAATGGCATGGACATAATTGAAATGGGCATAATTCATGCATTATAACATGCTTATAAATTTATGTATTGGACGCATATGTGTGATTAAATGTTTGTATGGTTGGATGCTATTGGGCCTTAATTCAAGATGGGTTGTATTTTCTTTTTTTGGGAAAATACGGCCTGCGTGTCGTTTTTCTTTTTTTTTTTAAATGTAATTTTATTTTATTCATCTATTGTAAAATTTGTAAAAGAAGAAGCCCAATGGAGTGGAGAGCCCAAGTGGAGGTGCAAGCCCAGAAGGAAGGACATGGAGGCCCACCTGATGTTTAATTCTAGTATAGGTTTACTAGAATAATATTAGGATGTAATATAGGCCCATAGCAGTCCATTTTACTTATTCATTTAATTATGCTTTATATTTATCTGCATATGTGAATGTATGATCCAACAACCAATTTCACCCGCCTTATGCATGTAAGCCATTATTAAATGAATCTAATAATCTAATGGAAATTACTAAGTCATTTAAAAGTGCTTCCCTCATTCAAAACCAGCTCGAAGTGGGGATAGGCCAGTTGTAGACCTTGCCCTCGCAGGATACACTCAAGTATCGTCATTTTGTATTGGGTTAGGGTATGGGATACTCTAACACTTGGATGGAGGTTTTGACTTAGTGTGGGTAGGACGATTCTCCTGGCCCTAAGCACAGATGGGTAAGGTCCAACAATCCCATCAAACCGAGAGTCCCTAGGTTGGGATTGGATGGCGTTCCTACCTAAATAATTAGGGTATAGTTGTACTAGGCCCTCGTTTGGCTATATCTTAATGAAATATGGATCTCGGCCCATGAGCCCAACAACTCGGATTAATTAATAACTTGATTCATTATTAATTATGTATGGGAAAAACAAAGTAAAGTCCTTTATTAACACTCTTAAATTATTTTTCTGTGTAGAAACTTTAAAATGGAAAATAACAACACACTTTCACTGCGATCTATCCTAGAGAGGGACAAGCTTTCCAATCCCAACTTTTTAGACTGGTCTAGCAACTTAAGGATAGTTCTAAGACAAGAGTCTAAAGAGTACGTACTGGAAAGGCTTGTGCCGGCTATGCCTCAGGGATGTAATCCACCAGCCGCCCAACTAGAGGAATACGAGGTGCATGTAAGGGATAATAAGGATGTGACATGCCTTATGTTGGCCTGCATGGTCCCTGAATTGCAAAAGCAGCTCGTGGATCATCAAGCCTATGCTATGATAACAACTCTCAATGAGATGTTTCAAGAGCAAGCTCGTCAGGAAAGGTACCTGACCAATAAGGCATTCCACTCCTGTAAGATAGGGGCTATGTGAGCGCACACGTGCTCAAGATGAAGGGCTATTTGGATACTTTGGCCCATCTCGGATCGCCCATCTCACAAGAGCTGGCGGTGGACACAATCCTTGCTTCCCTACTGGACTCTTATGATTAGTTCATCCTAAACTATAACAAGCAAGGGATGAATCGCACTGTTACTGAGCTACATTGGATGCTAAAGATCACGGAATAGTCGATCAAGAAGAGTCTGCTGGTGCTGCTGGTCAACAAGAGGAACCCTCCTCTTGCGAAGGGTAAGGCCAAGGCCAAGGCCAAGAAAGCCAAGGCCAAGAAGGCCCAGGTGGTGGAAGCACTGACCCAGGCCACACAAGGACCTAGAAGGTTTGGTAGGGATCATCGGGAACCAGAGAGGTATGGTTTCCTCGTCACTGATGATCAAACTCTTCTTATCTTGGATGAGGAAGAACCCAAAACCTACCAGGAGGCTATGGCAAGCCCATAGTCTGCAACTTGGCGTAAAGCCATAGAGGCAGAGATGCAATCTATGTACGATAACAAAGTTTGGAACTTGGTTGATCCACCTCCGGGTGCTAAGGTAATAGGTTGCAAGTGGTACTACAAGCTAAAAGCCGATAATACCTTCAAGGGGCGTCTAGTTGCGAAAGGTTTTAGACAAGTCCATGGAATAGACTATGATGAAACTTTCTCACCAGTAGCCATGCTCAAATCCATCAGGATCTTACTGGCCATAGCTGCATGGTATGACTATGAGGTCTGGCAAATGGATGTTAAAACTGCTTTCCTTAACAGAAAGCTACTCAAGGATGTGTACATGATACAACCTGAGGGTTTTGTCGATCTAGAGTATCTGGGAAGGGTATGTAAACTTTAGAGGTCCATTTATGGATTGAAGCAAGCATCCCGAAGTTGGAATCTTAGATTCAATAAAGCCATAAAGGAATATGGCTTCATACAGAATCAAGATGAGCCATGTGTGTACAAGAGGATTAGTGGGAGCATTGTCACATTCCTGGTACTTTATATAGACGACATCCTACTCATTGGAAGGGACATACCTACACTATAAGGAGTGAAGCAGTGGTTGTGTAAGTGCTTCGCAATGAAAGACTTAAGCGAAGCTAAGATGATCCTAGGGATTAGGATCTACAGGGATAGATCAAATCGGCTTTTGGGCCTAAGTCAGGCCCCATACATAGACAAAGTTCTGAAAAGATTCAGCATGGATCGGGCGAAGAAAGGTTTCTTCCCAATGGGTCATGGGCTGAAACTTAGTAAGAGGAACTATCCTAAGTCAAGGGAGGACAGGGAGAACATGAAATTGGTTCCATACGCTTCGGCTATAGGATCAATTATATACTCCATGCTATGTACGAGACCTGATGTTGCCTTTGCACTAAGTATGACGAGCTGATACCAGCAGGATCCTGGGGAGGATCACTGGAAGGCTGTCAAAGCCATCCTCAAGTACCTTAACCAGACTAAGGATAGCTTCTTAGTGTGTGGGGGTCAAGAAGTGCTATCAGTTACTGGGTACACTGATGCAAGCTTTATCACTGAGTTGGGAGTAGTGCCAACTATCCAAAACTCAGTTGATATCTTCTATGACAACAATGGGGCCGTTGCACAAGCTAAGGAGCCCCGGTCACAAAAGAACACAAAGCACGTGCTCAGGAAGTTTCACCTCGTATGAGAAATCGCGGAGAGAGGTGACATTGCATTGCATAGAGTGGACACCGAGGATAATGTCACAGATCCTTTAACCAAGGCATTGGCTCAGCCCAAGCACGAGGGTCATACTAGATCTATAAGGATTAGGCCTATGCCTAGTTGGAACTAGTGCAAGTGGGAGATTGTTGGATAAGCCCTAGTCCCGAGGCATTGGACCTTGTATTTGTATTGTACATTTATTGGATTTATGTATTATACACATTTTGTGCCATTAATAAAGGCATTAATTCATTTATTATATATATCTTGTGCAATATCTTAAATAAAGTATCCAATGGACATATCCATATCCATGATGACAAGTGTCATGCACTTGGCAGTAAGACCATGGATAGGGAAAACGATATGACCATAAAGAGATTCGTAGTCTGTTCCAGTCATGGGAATGAATGGAACTAGAGACTATCATTAACCTGGTTGTATGGCGGTGTCTTACCAGTCATTAGACATGGGATGTCAACCAAGTCAATGGGTACATGCAAAAACGGCATGGTACTGGATAGATCCACTGAACGAGAAATCCACATGGTATGGTATCATAAGTGATTCTCGTGTACTACTTGTATGGATCCTTTGACCTGACCATATGATGGTCTTGCATGCAAGGTCACATACTTAGGGGTATGCCTAAAGGGCCTATAATAGGATGCCAAGTATGGGTACTTTCGGGTATGTCACTAAGCATGGCAATGCCATGGATATGCAGAAGGGATTTGTCACTTAGTAGTCCACTGAGAAGATATCACCAGCCTCTTGATGAATGTGACTGATAAGAGTGTGGCCACACCCAAACAAGTTGGAACTTGTTTGTGAGCATCAGTACATTCGGGATCAAGTTAATGTCCGAACACAAAAAAGGGTGATCAATCCATGCCTCTGTGTTGGACACCAATATCAATGACATGGGATATACAAGTTCAAACTACAAGGTTATGATTACAGTTGGACTGCCATCTCCATCTTAATTAGGGGCTGCAGTGGCTTGCTAGAGCCCGCCTACAGTCTATGGGCCATAGGCCTACTGCCAACATAAAGATGGACCCATGGGATCATACACATTAAGCGTCTGAACACGGACTTAAGGAATCACCTGTATACTTGGAGTATACGCATCGGAGAGAGAGAATTATATTAATTATATTATAAAGATTATTTGGATTGATCATAATAATAAAATTAATATTTGATTGGCCTTCTCATGATTAATTAGATTAATTTATAAGATTATTTCCTAGGTGGAAATATTTCACATGTATAGATTTACATGTGTCTTTGTCTTATGAATGTCAAAATTAATTCCATGGTATAATTAATTGATCAAATTGATTTTAATTTAATTGTATCAGATATATTATTTGGAATAATATATTAAAGATACAAGTTAAATGAAATTGGGTTTGATAATTAATTGGACCTGGCAAATTAATATTGGACTGGGTTTTAAAAGGAGAAAAGCCCACATGAGACAAGGAAGAAAAATTGGGCCGAAATCTCAAGGAGAATTTCGGCCCACCCTAGGTACAATACCTAGGGATTTCAGCCAAGAGGCACAACAATCATCCTAGCCAAAATTTCTTGCCTCCCTCTCTCTAAAGTTTTTGATTTCTAATGCTAGCACGGGTCGTGTTCCACAGGCATTCGTGTACGTGAACGAGGATGGAATCTACGTTGATTTATACAGCCATCTCTAGAAGAGATACTCCTGGTAAGAGTTTAATCTCTTCTTGATACATTTTTGATTTTGCAAGTTTCATCTCAATTGCTCCTGGGTACCGATTTAATGAAATTATTGTGATCTTCCGCATTTATTCGGATGATTTCCGGTGAAAATCCCTACAGAATAAGTCCTACATGCAATTATTCGCGTACTAACCTCTGTTTTGTAGGATTAGATGTATGTTTAGGTTTATTATTATGTTACATAAATTCATGTATTCTAGGTGATTGTACCCTGATTCCCCATTTGATTCATATGTATCCCCAAGGGTAGCTTATGTGATTCTGTCTATATAATTAATTTATTTACTGCTTTCAATACCTTGCATGAACGCCGTATGCTCTAAATAAAATCAACTTAGTTCATAAAATGTTATAATTTGGTTGTTGAAGCATGTATTTTAATTAGATAACAAGTAACTGACTCATCCAGACCTAGATCTCTAGAAGGTATAGTAGCCCTCACCGGTTTCTGTTATACCTAAATTTCCTAGTTGAGTTGAGCTGGGTGGTGACTCCTATGTTTTCTTAAAGATTTTGGTCTTAAATCTTTTATGAAAATCATTTTCTAAAAGGAATTTTGTAACTATAATTATCATATAAAGCAAGATTGATAAAAACTCCTCAGTTCGCTTCATTGTGTTTCCCCGTATACATAAAAACGTCATCCGCTTACAGTGGCCACTCTGCTGGGGATTCTTTTAAAAAGTTTTTCAAAAGCTTAAAAAGATTTTGACGATCACTAAAAGTATCTAATTAAAATAGCTTCAACAAACCTCTCGTAGCATTTTATGTGCATTGCATATTAGCTCGAATGAGCATTAGGTTAAGATACAATTTTTAGCCCAGTGAACTGTTAAAATTATCGCCTACGTTCCACCAAGTCGTAGGGGCACGAATACAGAACACCACCTATAGCCTTATATGAAACCCTTCGTATATACCCTTGAGTGGGGAGAAGTGAGGAGTACATATTTGCTATAGGGACCTTGATGTTATTCGGACTTTGATCGAACTCATATAAGTAACCATAGTAATTTCCACTAAGATACCGAAACGATGCATGTATATATTTGTAGTTTCAGCTTTATCATCCCTCATTGATGATTAAAGAGAATCCTACCTAGGTCTCGGTTAGAAAATTAAATTTTTCACCATGTGGAGAAATAAGGTTGGGAATTTACGTTTGCATGCTATATGATATGTGATTTACTTACTGTACCATACCATACAATTATAATCATTCTTTCATACACATATTAAACCACTTTTGTGATACTAACCACTGTTTTTGTACAGCAATATCCATTATTTTTGTGTTCAAATACTTGCATTCATATACCACTTCCTATGTGATGATAGACTAACAATCTTTGTGTAGCCATACACATTATTTTCGCTTGCAAATAATTGCATTCAAACACGACATTCTGCATGACATATGCACCAACAATTTTGATGCAAGCATAATTGTGTGTCACTTGTGCATAAACAAACTCGCATTAATAGACCCATGTATGATCATGTTTAGGCAAATCCTAGATATGACTTTAGAAGCTCACACTTATTCTTTGTAACCCACGGTTCCTACAAGAGACTCACACACTCATTTGTCTTCTAAAGTTAACCCTTTTCGATACTCTCCGAGTATCAAACCTCTGTTAGTGTGCACACTCACACTCAATCAAAACTCTAGGTTGTTTTAAGTCCAAATATTTTAAAACTATCTAGTATCGCACTTAGGGGCCCCAAGGGTGCCGTCTGTATGTAGACTCATACGTATATCACTGTAACTAGCAGAATCTAGTTAACCCTTTTTGATACTCCTCTAGTACTGAACCTCTGTCCGTATGTAGACTCATATGCCCCTAAAATCCTAGGTTGTTTTAGGTCAGAAGACTTCAAAACTTCTTTGTATCACTCATAGGTGCCCCAAGGGAGCCGAACCTCTGCCTATATGCAGACTCGTACATTTCCAACTGTGACTAGCAGAAGCTAGTTAATTACAAACTATAGTCTGCATGTTCCCCGAGCATTGAATCTTCACCTATCCTATATAAGCATCCATGTCATATGTATATCACGCATCCACCATGTCACATCATCCATGGATACATGCATACCATGTTAGTTTAAGGGACTGTCATGCATTCATCCATAGTGTTAACATGTGGTTATGACTCTCTATAGTTTGGAATCACCCTTCTGAAGGAAGACTAAAAAGAGTTAGTTATGCAAATCCTTAACCAAGGCAGAGGACTAGATCAAGATTAGTTAGTTTGGCATTTGGGTCAGTGGTTGTATGAACAGGAGGAACAGATTCAGACTTTGGGAATTGACAGTTTGTTTGTGCTAGAAGAGAATACTGTAAAAATGGGGGATCAACAGAATATCAACTAGAAGATTGCCGCTATTATTACTGCTTCTGTGGCAGTAGCCATCACAGATCTCTTGCATTCAGATGAGTTCAGAGCTAGCATCCATAGTCAGGTACAAGCCGTTATAGGCAACATTGTTACCAACGAGTAAGCAGAGCCTGTGGCAAATTAGCGGGTCAATAATAGGCAACCTGAGTTGAATGTGGACCGTGGCAATGTTAGGAGACAAGCTCCAGCAAGGGATGGAGATTATCAATCAGAATAGGGAGATGCTTTTAGGAGAGTTAGAGAGGTACCGGTCGAGTCGGTGGCTAAGAGAAAACTGAAAGAGAAATACTCTAAGCTTCACGAGCTGCTACCCAAGCTCTACCAGATGGCGCATATTCCTACAGTTAAATGCATTGATCCAAATGCTCTGAGGGCTGATGGGATCAACTTACTACCACCTGGCTTCCAAATGCCAAAGTTCACTCCTTACAAGGGAACGGGGCCACCAGGTCCTCACATCAACAAATGTGATAATAATGACAATGAATGGCTTGACCACTAACCAGCTTTTGGGTCTGTTCCCAACTACTTTAGAAGATGGCACTGCTCAATGGTTTAACAATCAATTGGCCCATATCAGAAAGGACTAGACCTCCCTAGTCGAGGTCTTTGTGAAGCATTACAGCTACAACACTCAGATTGAAGTCACACTACAAGACCTAGAGGCAGTAAAGCAGAAACCAAATGAGACCTTTGCTGAGTACTACAAGAGATGGATGGACAAACAGGTTCTACTAGAGTAGAGGCCTAGGGATTCTGAGCTTATCATCAAGCTTGTAGATGGGAGTCTGAAGAATTATCATGACAACATGAAGCTTCACGACTTCAATTCCTTTGTGGATGTGTATAACCTCGTCAAGAAAATTGAAAAGTACGAAGAGGAGCACAAGCAGAATAATAGTAGCGGCAACAGTTATCGGAGTGGTCGAAGCTCCACTTTTGGATGCAAAAGTAGCAGCAACACTACAGCTACTCCAGCTGGTCCTAGATACAGCCTAAAGCCTACCTAGGCTTCTACCTCTATTAAACAAGTTGAAGTAGCAGCAGTAGCTTAGGGAACAACTCCCTGGGCCAATTTCAAGGGAATATCACCATGGGCCGAGTCTTTAAGCAGAATTTTTGGCAAGTGGAGGAAGTTAGGACTCTTACAGAGTTTAAAGCATTTACTCCTCCCCGCTGAGGCAGACAAGGATAATTTTTGCACCTATCATATGGAAAAAGGGCACCTACCAATGACTGCCTCCATCTACGGGATGCCATTAAGCACTTAGTAACTGAAAATAAGATCCAAGAGCCAGACGCCAAGTCGACTGTGCAGAGGAATCCATTGCCCAATTTTGGGAGACAGGTCAATATGGTGCAAACTAGGATGCTTTTTAATTTATGTTCGCACAAATTAATTGAGCCAATCCTACAGTAGAGGTATTTTCTTTCGGTAGGGAGGCCAAAGAGATAGTTGAGCCTATGGCAGTGGTAAAGAAGAAGCTAGAGCCGATAAACCTGAATGATGTTGAGCTAGATGATGATTATGATGAATATGAGATATCTAAACCAAAGGAGGTTTATCCGATCTATACCAAGGCCCATATGTATGTGGGAAAGGAGAACGCATAGGTCAACCACATCACTAGGATAGGAGAGTCTACCAACCAGCCGTGACAGACTGGGTTGGCAATTAGGATGGAAACCCCGGTTCGTAATGACTATCCTACCACTCTATTAGAAGAGGATGACCTAGTGGTTAAACAATTGAAGAGAATGCAAGCAAAGGCTAGTGTTTGGCACCTCCTGATGGAATCTCAGAAACACCATTCCATGGTGGTGAAAAAGTTGATGGAGATGGAGGCGACTCCCCTATCCTCCCCCGAGGAGGTATGCATGCTGATAGGCAGATTCATCAACCGCCCGACAGGTCATCCTTTAGAGATAATATTCAGTGACACTGATCTGCCACAAAAGGGAGTTAATCACAACAAAGTCCTATATTTGAAAGTGGAGATAATGGATAGAATGATGTCTTGCATCATGGTGGACGATGGTTCTGCCCTAAACATCTGCCCCTTGAAAATTCGACCTTTTTTGAATATGAGTGAAGAGGCCCTGTTGAGGTCTAGTACCGTGATCCATGCTTATGATGATTCAAAGCGCACGAATTGAGACTTTTGAAATAGAAGTGGTGGTTGGGGAAGTGAAGTCTAAGATGTTGTTCACAGTCATTGATATTTCGGTGAATTTCTCCCTACTATTAGGACGTCCATGGTTCCACTCATTGGGAGGTGTGCCTTCCACTTTGCACCAAAAAGTAAAGTTTCTCATTGGGGGAAAGATAGTGACCCTCGAAGCCAATGAACCCTCAGTTATTACTTCATTAAGTGTCTCTGCTAAGCCTATGACCGGCTTCCAAGTTGCCGTCATATCTGGTGAGAAGGGCAAGGAACTCATGTTTGCAGATTGGGTCCACAAATATTTAAAGAAACAGAAATTTCTCCTGGGAAAGGGTCTAGGAGCATAACAACAAGGCATGCCTAAGTTTGATATTAACATTAGGCAGACACATCAGGCAGGCCTTGGATACAAAGGCGAGCCCTTAAAGAGTAGGCCCAAACAGAAAGCAATGCACCTTTTTGTTGCCTACGAATATTAGACTCTAGCAAGTGCACTAGGTCAGTTGTAGCATGTAGGCAAGACCAAGTATCGTTCTCATAGGGATCTGAGCGAACAACCTTAATTTCTCAAGCAAATAGGCAGAATTGAATTCTTTTATAGATAAAATGAAGGTACGAAGAAGAATAACCAAGTAAGCTAATAGTTCCAATCATTAAGTCCAAGGTAGCAAGAATAGAAATAACAACAGCAATATTAAGAAAGCAACAGACCCAAACCAAGCATAGCAAGCAAGTTCAGTACATTCCTTCTCCTTAACTATTATGAACGGGGTTCAGAACATAGATCTAAGGTTTCTTACTCTCAACCCACCACACTAGGAACCTCTGGATATGTGGATAATATGACAAGCAGCCTAATCGAATCTCTTCAGCAGTAAACCACTTAATCAAGCATTAAGTTCTAGCAAGCATTTTATCAAGGATAAAAACCCCTAGCATGTAGTCTACTCGAATTTCTTCAATAATAAACGTACATGTGTTTCATGGCATTTCTGGGGTTAAAAATCTCCTCTCGGTCTCATCCTAACCGCTAGCATATGAGGTGATCAATCTCAAGGACAAATAAAGCACACCAAGAACCAATCATTATACATATAATGCTCATACTAAACAAGGAGAAGGAGTACTTACTATGGCCAGCCGAACTGGCTCAAGCCTGCTTAAGCGGACTACTCACTATGCATAATCAGCTTTAGCAAAGAATAAAATAAGAAGAAAATACTACTAATATTTTATAAAGCTGAAATTGAAAATACAAAGGAAATTAGCTAAAAGTTGAGAACCAAGACTAAAAACTACTACAACTAGAACCAAGGGAGGTATATATAGTACTTTCCTAAAAGACTAAAATGCCCCAAAAGGGATTAAAGTATTAATAAAGTACTTAATGATGATGGGCCATAATTAGCCATCCAAATATAATATTAATAAGTACATCCACTCATTAGATTTCCAAATAAATACATATATCTTCACAAAGTCAAATCTCTTTTCCCACAACATGTCATATCCCTCTCTCCTCCATCCTCTATGGCCTACGGTGAAGACAATGGTCCAATCCCAACTGGCTTTCTCTTTCTCTTTTTGGTTAGCTCTGCTCTAGCCCGATTTAGCTTGCTCACAAGCCTGCTTGATCCACTTTTTCACAACTTTTGCTCCATTTTAATTTTTAACCTGAAATTAACTTTAATTAGCAATAAATAATTCAATAAAGCTCCATTTTATTCCAATTCATACCTGAAATTATTGTTACATTTATCACTTATCAAATATCCCCACACTTGAACATTGCTTGTCCTTAAGCAATAAGAAAAGAAAAAGAGAAGAAGTTATTAAAAGTACTAGAGAACAAAATGGAAACAACATTTGAAACATTTAAACAAGGGTAGCAGTAGCAACAATTACTTTAAACTTTGAATCAACATAATGATCACGAGGAAAAGACAAAGCTTAAGGAAACTAAATATCAAGCCCACACCAGCAACAAGCTTCAACTTCAAAAATAAGCTAAGGCAGAGGATTAGACTGCTTAAATCAACTAACCAGTAAATTTACAAATCAAACTACCTCACCAAAACTTATCAGTCCATCACTCTAAAGTCACATGGTAAGGCTTTTTAAGATCACTCACCAGCTTTGCACAATAACCATTAGACCATCTGCTTGATAATCAGTCTCACCACCACCACATTATATTGAACACAAATACAATCAAAAGGACTTTACAAACATGGTTGTAACTTGGTTAGGGTTGGGGGTGTGCCAAAGGATATATTTAGGCGAAAATAATTACCAAAGAAACATAATAAATGCATAAACAAGCAGTCTTAACAATTGCAGCATCACCAAAACTCAAGCAATCTAAAGAAGGATATGAAATGGGTTGCTCAAGAAAGATATAACATGAAGAAGCACAAAAAAATTCAAGCAATAATCATAAGAAACATGGTAATATGAAGCACAAAGTGTCAGGCAATCAAGGATATTATTTTAGAGTTTTTTTTTAGTAAAAGATAATAAGAAAATACAAAATAAGCAATCTCAGATACTGGTGCATAATTGCTTAGGATGATTGACTTGCAAACTGGACTTTTTATTCATTCAATAAGCTCACAAACAAGGAAACTTGATGAGTTTAAAGATTCCACAAAAATTTGGAAGAACTTGGAAGAATTGATTCTATCTTTGAGAATTTTATTTGAATTTTACATACTGACCCTGATGAATAGAAGGATGTTCAAAGCTCTTATGACTTTGAAAAGATAAAGCTTTAAGGAACACAAATAAATTGCTTGACCAATTTAGAAAGTAAGAATTCAGCAACATAACAACTGATTAACTACTTGCTCAAAATGAGAATTTCAATTTCTTTGGTCAATTCTTGGATAAATTTAGGGAAACCATAAAGTGAATGGTTAAGGGAAAGAATTTTATGGGTTAACAACAAACAGGCTAAGGCTCAATTTGGGTTAATCTATAATGGGGGAAAACAAATATAAACAGGGTGGTTGTTTAAGCTAAAGGGGTAAAACCTAATGCCTTTATCATACCATGCATGCGAACAATCATGTAGTCTTGACAAGTACTATCCAAACCAAGTTTTAGCTAAGGTTGAATGTGCAAGCTCACTCAACAAGGAAATTGAGCAAATAAGTTTGATTCAAAAGGGTTAAAGATTTGGAAATGAAAAGCAAATTAATGGGTTGAATCAAAGAAAGAATAAACAGGCTCAAATCCTCACATTGAAAAAGAGGTTAAAATTATTTGCAAATGATCTTCAGCAAGCTAAAAAGTTGAGAAAAACATTAAAATCCTAAGTCCTAGAATGCTTAATCAGCTTATGTAAGCTGCGAATGTAAACCTAACATCATGCTTCTGAATGAAATGCATTGTACAAGTGATCACATGCGACTCAAAACATTCAAAAGCTCTTGCTTTGCTGCCACAAATCAATACAAAATCGAAAAATTTTTCACAAATTTTTACAAGAACAAAAAACAAACAAACACAATCAATTAAGCAAGTTGCTTGAAAATAAAACAGAAATAGAAAAAAAAAACGCAAAACTTGAGGACTTACAACATTTGTTCAAGATTGACCATATTCAATAATGTACAATTAATTTCATCATCAATAAACAATATCAACTTCATGCATTAATTGAAATTTAGACTATTCATCATCAAAATTTTTACCCTTCTTATCCCCACACTTAAACTTTCATTGCCCTCAATGCAACAATTCAACAACCAAATACAAGTCAATTATAGGGAAAGGAAAAGATACTATTGAGCAAGCACAGAATTGGAAAATGCAGGGCTAAGGGACATGACACATACCAGAGAGCGGGAGGAGAAGGAATACAAAGATTTACTAGTCAGGCTGCAAGGAGGACTGCTGGTCCTCCTCCATTGGAATGGTCTTATCACTGGGCTATGGAGTGCTCTTCTTAGGGGCAGTGGAAGTCACTTGCTTGGTTGGGCGAGAAGGAGTAGAGTCGGAACTAACTTCTTGTTCCAGTTGTGCCTCTAGCTGAGCTACTTTCTTTTTCAATTTTTGATCTCCTTTTGCATTCCCTTAATCTTGAGGGTATCCTCCTTCCTCTTCACCATCAGTTCATCAATGGAAAGCACAAGAGATTCTATAAAGATTTAAGAACCTCTCTTGTAGAATAAAACCTTATCAGCAACCTCCTCCACTTCAGGAGTATTCAGACCTCCAGCTTTCTCAACCTCCTCTACTTTTCTCTTCTTTTTAGCCTATTCATCATCAACCTTGATTACCTTCTTCCCTGCCTTAGTGGCATGCAACTGCTTCTCTTTAATTTGTCCTTCATGGTATAGATACCATTTTGTTCCAACCTTCCTGGCCACATTAATCTATCGCAGGTTGCTGTAGTCGATGGGAGCAGGCTTGCATTCCATCGTCAGATGGGAATCATCAAATTCGCCAGCAGCTTTTGTAATTCTCATGATGTAGGAGCCGCACATGATTTTTGTGTTGATCTTGCTAGGGAGAGTGAGAATGTACTCCCCTCACCATGCTCCAATGTTTATCCTCCTTCCCCTCACCATGCACCATAAGGCAAACAAGTCCTACTTGGGCATGTGAGACTTATTTGCATAGGCAAATATGGAACCAGCAATCAATTTTTGCAGAATGCGGTGGGTGTAGGTGACCAAGTGGCTAGAACTACTATCCTAAGAAGAGTAGTTGGGCTGCCTGGTGATTTCCTCCCAGAAAGCAACAGCGTAGAAGTCCGCAGGGTAGTGAGTTAAAGCTTTTTCAAACTCTTTAGAGTTTGTAGTTTCATCATCTACTACACCAAGGTATCTATTGAACTCGTTGAGAGAAAGGGATTGGCCCTTACTTATGACTTGGAGTTGAAATTTTTTCTGATTGTTAGGGTTTGTGATTTTGGGATCACTGGTGAATGTGCAGAGAAACTCCAAAGTCAGTTCCTTGTAAGCAAGTTCATCTACTTCTAGGAATTGTTCAAAGCCACCAGCCTTTATTAATTCTTTAACATCTTCCTCTAATTGCAAGGCAGTATGCACAGACCAATCAATGATGCACGAAGGGGCAAACGGTAGATTCTCAAAGACCTCATATCTTTGCTACTGATTGTCATAAAAAGTCAACATCTTTTCGAAAAATTGTTCCTTCATTAGAGAGCCAGCACTGGTTGATGAAGGCGGGGTAAGCTTAGGCATCGTGGATGGAGCGACTGCATTGGCTTGAAGGACGGCAACGCTGGGCTTAGAGGTTGAGTGTTTTACTCCTCTAGGCATGGCTGTGATGGTTCTGTAGAGAGACAAAGGATGGAAAGAAGAATGAATAATGGTTGAAAATTAATTGCTACAGTAATAGAAGTTTGAACAGGAAACAGTTCTTGAAGAGGGAAAAGAAGGCAATTAGGGCGAGAAAGAGGGCAAGTGGACAGTTTTCATAATTTAAAATTCAAAAATTAAAATCTAGAAAACTGCCATTAAAGAAAATAACCGCTAGAATTGGGGCGGCCAAAAAGGGAATAAAGAGAGGGAAAGTTAGGGCTAAATCTGACATGTGTCAAATCCCCACTAATCTCTTTTCTCTTACCCATGCTTAAATCAAGTACCCCACTAACTCATAATGATTTGACAGAAGAGAGAAAATTACAGCTCAAAACTTTTTGTTTCTTATTAAAATAATTATCTTTAAATTTGGTGGGATTGAGTCCAATTAAGTCAAGCAGTCAGTCTGATAAATTTGAAAAAGATTGACTAAACCAGTTTTGAGCAAATAAATACTTAAGTGGTCGCAAAAAATTTTAATTTTTTAAAATTGCAAAAATCAAAATTAAGTATGAGATGCAACACAAGCATGGAAAATAATTTATAATTAAAAATTCGAACTACATGTTGCCATCCCCATATTTGTCAGGTTACTTGAGTACCTACAAAAAGAATAAGTAGACTATTAATGAAATACTTTCAGTAAAAAGATTACTAAATAAAATATTTGCAAAGTGTGAACATTGGGGGTTGCCTAATAGGTTGCTTCAATTGGTGTTTGAAGCTGACACCATTTTCTTTCTGAGGTTGCTTATGGTGGCTCAAGGTATTGAGTGCTATCGACAACCTTGAGGGTTTCATGAGCAAGATACAGCTTGAGTCTTTGACTGTTTACTTTGAAGATTTCACCCTTATCACTTGTAATTTCAATGGCACCATCAGGAAAGACTTTAGCAACTGAGTAAGGTCCAGACCATCTTGACCTGAGCTTGCCTGGAAATAACTTGAATCTTGAATTATACAACAGAACACGTTGTCTAGGATAAAACTCCTTGTTTTGAATTCTTTGATCATATTAATTCTTTGTTTTCTCCTTATAATTCATGGCATTCTCGTATGAAAACAATCTGAATTCTTCAAGCTCATTCAACTATAGCCTTCTCTGTTCACTAGTAGCTTGCCTGTCAAAATTAAGATATGTGAAAGCCCATAAAGGTTTGAATTCTAGTTCAACAGGTTAGTGGCAAGCCTTGCCATAGAGCAATCTAAATGGTGACATACCAATGGGAGTGTTAAAGGTTGTTCGATAAGCCCATAGAGCATTATCAAGCTTCTAGGACCAATCCCTCTTAGAATTGCTCACCGTTTTCTCAAGAATGCGCTTAATCTCTCGATTTGAGATTTCAAGCTGCCCAGTAGTTTGTGGGTGGTAAGGTGTAGCTATTTTATGAGTGACTCCAAATTTCTTAAGCAGCTTCTCAAACCGAGCATTACAGAAATGAGTACCGATTCCCCAGCAACGGTGCCAAAAACTTGTTGCCTAAGAATATTGGACTCTAGCAAGTGCACTAGGTCGGTTGTAGCATGTAAGCAAGACCAAGTATCGTTCTCACAGGTATCTGAGCGAACAACCTTAATTTCTCATGCAAATAGGCAGAATTGAATTCTTTTGTAAATAAAATGAAGGTATGAAGAAGAATAACTAAGTAAGGTAATAGTTCCAATCATTAAGTCTGCAGTAGCAAGAAGTCCGCAGTAGCAAGAATAGAAAGAACAACAACAATATTAAGAAAGCAACAGACCCAAACCAAGCATAGTAAGCAAGTTTAGTACATTCCTTCTCCTTAACTATTATGAGTGGGGTTCAGAACATAGATCTAAGGTTTCTTGCTCTCAACTCACCACACTAGGAATCTCCAGACATGTGGATACTATGACAAGATGCCTAATCGAATCTCTTCAGCAATAAACCACTTAATCAAGTATTAAGTTCTAACAAGCATTTTATTAAGGATAAAAACACCTAGCATGAAGTCTACTCGAATTTCTTCAACAATATGTTGGATATGCCCTAGTCCCGAGGCATTGGTCCTTATATTTGTATTATACATTTATTGGATTTATGTGTTATACTCATTTGTGTTATTAATAAAGGCATTCATTCATTTGTTATATTTATCTTGTGCAATATATTAAATGAAGTATCTAATGGACATATCCATATCTGTGATGACAAGTGTCATGCAGTTGGTAGTAAGACCATGGATAGGGTAAACGATATGACCATGAATAGATCCGTAGTCTGTTCCAGTCATAGGAATGAATGGAACAAGAGACTATCATTAACCTAGTTGTATGGCGGTGTCTTACCGGTCATTGGACATGGGATGTCAACCAAGTTAATGGGTACATGTAAAAAGGGCATGGTACTAGATAGATCCACTAAACGAGAAATCCACATGGTATAGTATCACAAGTGATTCTCGTGTAGTACTTGTATGGATCCTTTGACCTAACCATATGATGGTGTTGCATGTGAGTTAGCATACTTAGGGGTACACCTAAAGGCCCTGTAATAGGGTGCCAAGTATAGGTACTTTCAGGTATGTCACTTAGCATGGCAATGCTATGGATATGCAGAAGGGATTTGTCACTCAGTAGTCCACTGAGAAGATATCACCGGCCTCTTGATGAATGTGACAGATAAGAGTGTGGCCGCACCCAAACGAGTTGGAACTTGTTTGTGAGCTTCAGTGCATTCGGGATCAAGTTAATATCCAGACACAAAAGAGGGTGATCAATCCATGCCTCTGTGTTGGACATCGATATCAATGACATGGGATGTACAAGTTCAAAGTACAGGGTTATGATAACAGTTAGACTACCATCTCCGTCTTAATTGGGGGCTGCAGTGGGTTGCTAGAGCCCAACTACAGTCTATGGGCCACAGGTCCACTACCAACATAAAGATGGGCCCACGAGATCGTACACATTGAGCAAATCAACACTGACTTAAGGAATCACATATATATACTTGGAGTATACACTCTGGAGAGAGAGGTAATATATTAATTATATTATAGAGATCAATTGGATTGATCATAATAATAAAATTAATAATTGATTGGCTCTTCATAATTAATTGAATTAATTATGAGATTATTTTCTAGGTGGAAATATTCATATGCATATGTTTACATATGAATTTATTTTGTGAAGATCTAATTTTAATTTGATGGATTAAATTAATTGGTCAAACTAATTTTAATTTAAATATAAATAAGATGTTACTTAGAGTAATATATTAAATACATGGCTAAATTAAAATTGGGCTTGAAATTAATTTAAGGGCTTTTTACATAAATACTTACCTTTTGGCACCACCTAACTTTTTTACCTACAAAGGAAAAGTTTGCTTAAATACTTTAAAAACTTTCCAAAATTTCAAAAATACCTAAAACAGGAAATTCCTGTTTTACGTAAATCTGTAGCAAAAAAACACAAAACCGAAAACCATAAATCTCCAAAATACGTGAATCGCGCCTGCTCAAAAACCTCCCAAACGCAAAAACCTCCCAAACGCCAAGAAATCGCAGATTAATTTCACCAAGAATCACAGATCAGTTTCGCCAAAAATTGCAACACATCAGCATCGATCAGAGACGCAAAAATCAGGATCGCACAACTGGATCGATCTCTCTCCTACAAATTCAATCGATCACTGCAAAATCAATCGATCACTGCAAAAAAAGACATAGCAAGGTATAACTAATGTATAATCAATGAAAATAGTGTATTTTCAATGTATAACTAAGGTATACTTAATGTATCAGAATGTATAACTAAGGTATAATCACAATAACAGTGTATCTTAAGGTATAACAAAGGTATAAATCAGGTATAACAGTGTATCTTAAGGTATAATTAATGTATAACTCAGTATAACTAAGGTATAATTGCGGTATAACTAAGGTATAATCAGTGAAAATAGAGTATCTTAAGGTATAACTAATGTATAACTCAGTATAACTAAGGTATAGTTAGTGAAAATAGTGTATCTGAATGTATAACAAAGGTATAATCACAATAACAGTGTATCTTAGGGTATAACTAATGTATAACTCAGTATAACTAAGGTATAATTCAGGTATAACTAAGGTATAATCAGTGAAAAAAGTGTATCTGAATGTATAACAAAGGTATAATCACAATAACAATGTATCTTAGGGTATAACTAAGGTATAACTCAGTATAACTAAGGTATAATTCAGGTATAACTAAGGTATAAACAGTGAAAAAAGTGTATCAGAATATATAACTAAGGTATAACTCAGTATAACTAAGGTATAGTCAGTGAAAATAGTATATCTGAATGTATAACAAAGGTATAACTAAGGTATAACTAAGGTATAAGTCAGGTATAACTAAGGTATAATCAGTGAAAAAAGTGTATCTGAATATATAACAAATGTATAATCACAATAACAATGTATCTTAGGGTATAACTCAGTATAACTAAGGTATAATTCAGGTATAACTAAGGTATAAACAGTGAAAAAAGTGTATCAAAATGTATAACTAAGGTATAATCACAATAACAGTGTAACTTAGGGTATTGTTAAAGTATAACTCAGTATAACTAAGGTATAATTCAGGTATAACTAAGGTATAATCAGTGAAAAGAGTGTATCTGAATGTATAACAAAGGTATAATCACAATAACAATGTATCTTAGGGTATAACTAAGGTATAACTAAGGTATAATTCAGGTATAACTAAGGTATAAACAGTGAAAAAAGTGTATCAGAATATATAACTAAGGTATAACTCAGTATAACTAAGGTATAGTCAGTGAAAATAGTGTATCTGAATGTATAACAAAGGTATAACTAAGGTACAACTGAAGTATAAGTCAGGTATAACTAAGGTATAATCAGTGAAAACAGTGTATCTGAATGCATAACAAATGTATAATCACAATAACAATGTATCTTAGTGTATAACTCAGTATAACTAAGGTATAATTCAGGTATAACTAAGGTATAATTCAGTATAACTAAGGTATAATTCAGGTATAACTAAGGTATAATCAGTGAAAAGAGTGTATCTGAATGTATAACAAAGGTATAATCACAATAACAATGTATCTTAGGGTATAACTAAGGTATAACTCAGTATAACTAAGGTATAATTCAGGTATAACTAAGGTATAATTCAGGTATAACTAAGGTATAAACAGTGAAAAAAGTGTATCTGAATGTATAACAAAGGTATAATCACAATAACAATGTATCTTAGGGTATAATTAAGGTATAACTCAGTATAACTAAGGTATAATTCAGGTATAACTAAGGTATAACCTTTCCCTGTCAAGAAAGCAACAAAACTTGAAAGTAAATTATGTAATAGTGAAAGGAGTGAAATTACCTGAGTTGAGGGAGTAGTGACATTACTCTCCCACATTATATGCTCAGCAACAACCCACTCGATTTCAGATCCATTTGTGAAACCAAGGGTTTATACAATGTTGTTTCTTCCTACAACATTGGTTCAGGGACTGTAGAACCAGCAACGTTATCGCCAATAACACCCTCATTTCCATTCCCAAAATCAGCAGCCTCCGCCGCATTCACTTGCCAATCGCTCCGGCTAGGCTTCTCCGGCAATAGATTATCCCACTATCTTCACCGTCGTCCATCAGATTCCTCTTAAACAACTCTAGCAGCTGTTTATATTGAGTGAGGGTTTGAAGAAGAAAAAAGTAGTGAACAGAGAAAGAAGAAGAAGAAAAGCGTAAAGATGGGAGAAAGGAGAAGAAAGGCGTAAAGATGGGAGAAAGGAGAAGAAAGGCGTAAAGATGGGAGAAAGCAGAAGAAAAAGGTAAAGATGAGAAAGAGAAAACAAAAACACGTAATTATGAAAGGGGAACAATGTACACCAAGAAAGAAATCTTTAAAACAGGGTAATTATGACAATTTCCCTTAATTTAAACCAGACTAATTAAAATATGTTTGGGCCTGAATTAAAAGAAGGAAGCCCACACAGATGAAGGAGCCAGTTTGGGACAAAATTCCCTTGGGAATTTCGGCCACCTAGGGTTTAATTACCCTAGGATTTTTGGCCAGGCAGATAAGACACACACATAGCCGAAATTGACCTCGGCTCCCTCTCCTAAGTTTCATGGTTTCCGACGCTAGCATGGGTGGTGTTCGTTAGGCGTTCGTGTACGTGAACGAGGAGGGTTTCTAGTTTGATTCCTGCAGTCTGCATCCATCTCTTGAAAGAGATATTTCAGGTAAGAGATTTATCTCTTTTAATTAAACTTTTGTTTTTCCAATTTCCATCTCAAATGCTCCTAGGCACGGATTTGAGAAAATCATCGTGCTCTTCCGCTTGAATCGAGTGATTTCCGATGACAAATCCCAACATAATAAACGTACATGTGCTTCATGGCATTTCCGTGGTTAAAAATCTCCTCTCAATCTCATCCTAACCGCTAGCATATGAGGTGATCAATCTCAATGAGAAATAAAGCACACCAAGAACCAATCACCATACATATAATGCTCATAATAAACAAGGAGAGGGAGTACTTACTATTGCTAGCCGAGCTGGCTCAAGCCTGCTTAAGCGGACTACTCACTATGTATAATCAGCTTCAGCAAAGAATAAAATAAGAAGAAAATACTACTAATGTTTTATAAAGCTGAAATTGAAAATACAAAGGAAATTAGCTAAGAGTTAAGAACCAAGACTAAAAACTACTACAAGTAGAACCAAGGGAGGTATATATAGTACTCTCCCAAAAGACTAAAATGCCCTAAAAGGGATTAAAGTATTAATAAATTACTTAATCATGATGGGCCATATTTAGCCACCTAAATATAATATTAATAAGTACATCCACTTATTAGATTTGCAAATAAATAAATATATCTTCACAAAGTCAAATCTCTTTTCCCACAACAAGTCACATCCCTCTCTCCTTCATCCTCTATGGCCCACGGTGAAGACAATGTTCCATTCCCAGCTGACTTTTTCTTTCTCTTTCTGGTTAGCTCTGCTCCAGCTCGATTTAGCTTGCTCACGAGCCTGCTTGATCTGTTTTTTCACAACTTTTGCTCCATTTTAATTTTTAACCTGAAATTAACTTTAATTAGCAATAAATAATTCAATAAAGCTCCATTTTATTCCAGTTAATACCTAAAATTATTGTTACATTTACCACTTATCAAATATCCCTACACTTGAACATTGCTTGTCCTCAAGCAATAAGAAAAGAAAAAGAGAAGAAGTCATTAAAAGTACTTGAGAATAAAAAGGAAACAACACTTGAAACATTTAAACAAGGGCAACAGCAGCAACAATTACTTTAAACTTTGAATCAACATAATGATCACGAGGAAAATACAAAGCTTAAGAAAACTAGATATCAAGCCCACACAGGCAACAAGCTTCAACTTCAAAAATAAGCTAAGACAAAGGATTAGACTGTTTAAATCAACTAACCAGCAAATTTACAAATCAAATTGCCTCACCAAAAGTTGTCACTCTATCATTTTAAAGTAGAAGGGTAAGGCTTTTGAAGATCACTCACCAGCTTTGCACAGTAACCATTAGACCATGTGCTTAATAATCAATCTTATCGCCACCACTTTATATTGAACACAAACACAATCAAAAGGACTTTACAAATAAGGTTGTAACTTGGTTAGGGTTGGGGGTGTGCCAAAGGATATATTTAGGCAAAAAGAATTACTAAAGAAACATAATGAATGCATAAACAAGCACTCTCAACAATTGCAGCATCACCAAAACTCAAGCAATCTAAAGAAGGATATGGAATGGGTTGCTTAAGAAAGATGTAACATGAAGAAGGACAAAGAAATTCAAGCAATAATCACAAGAAACATGGTAATATGAAGCACAAAGTGTCAGGCAATCAAGGATATTATTTTAGAGTTTTTTATAAATAAGAAAATAATGAGAAGATACTAAGTAAGCAATCTCAGATACTGGTGCATAATTGCTTAGGATGATTGACTTGCAAACTTGACTTTTGATTCATTCAATAAGCTCACAAACAATGAAACTCGATGATGTTAAAGAGTCAACAAAAATTTGGAAGAACTTGGAAGAATTGATTCTATCTTTAAGAATTTTATTTGAATTTTATGCACTAACACTGCTGAACAGAAGGATTTTTAGAGGTCTTATGACTTTGAAAAGATAAAGCTTTAAGGAACATAAACAAATTGCTTGAACAATTTAGCAAGCAAGAATTCAGCAACATAACAACTGATCAACTACTTGCTCAAAATGAGAATTTCAATTTCTTTGGTCAATTCTTGGGTAAATTTGGGGAAAACATAAAGTGAAAGGTTAAGGGAAAGAATTTTATGGGTTAACAACAAAGAGGCAAAGGCTTAACTTGGGTTAATCTACAATGGGGGAAAACAAATATAAACAGAGTGGTTGTTTAAGCTAAAGGGGTAAAACCTAATGCCTTTATCATATCATGCATGCGAACAATCATCTAGTCTTGACAAGTACTATCCAAACCAAGTTCTAGCTAAGGTTAAATGTGCAAGCTCACTCAGTAGGGAAATTGAGCAAATAAATTTGATTCAAAAGGGTTAAAGATTTGGAAATGAAAAGCAAATTAATGGGTTGAATCAAAGAAAGAATAAACAGGCTCAAATCCTCACATTGAAAAAGAGGTTAAAATTATTTGCAAATGATCTTTAGCAAGCTAAAAAGTTGAGAAAAGCATTAAAATCCTAAGTCCTAGAATGCTTAATCAGCTTATGCAAGCTACGAATGTAAACCTAACATCATGCTTCCACACGAAATGCAAGTGGCTGCACGAATATGTGGTTAGGATGCATGAAATACATGGATGATGTCGTGTATGCTTCATGGAAATGTCAACACATGAGATGTAAATGGCACACAATTAAAATGTCGTGGCTGCACGAAGATGTGGTTAGCATCAATGTCACACACATGCTCATGTCTTGAAAATGGCTGCACGAAAACGTGGTTAGAATGGCACATGAATGGTTATGCATGTTTGATGCTTTGTGAAAAGGACATATAAAACCACCATAGAATAAATGTTAGCACACGCAACAATATGCTCACCCTTCCAACCTTATTCCTCCTTTTGATTGGTCCGTATTCTTGCTAGGTTTTGGTTCTCTTTGGTATCAGCCGGGGATACCAAAGTCGTACTCTCAATGTCCAATTTCGTGTTTAGGTTTTGGTAATCTTAAGGGGAAATTACTATGTCATTACATGTCGGCCAAAGTCAAACCAAGGGTCGTGCAGGTCCCCATAGTGAATATACACTCCTCCAAATAAAAATGAGAGGTTCATGCGGTGCTATGAATGGTTTAGGTAGGTCACCTTCGGGAATAAACCGGGCTGATCAGTGAGTTTGAGGGGTTGAGAAGAAGAAAATGTCATGCTATGCAAGTATGAGTAAAATATGGTACTATGAACTAGTGAATGACTGCAAGCGAGGTTATGTTTTAGGAGTTGCCTAAGTTCCTTAAGTTTTTATAAAAAAAACGTTTTAAGAAGCCTTTCATCCCCAGCAGAGTTGCCAGTGTGAGAGGACGACCTTTTTGGTAAAATGCACAAAACACGATGAAGAGAACCGGGGAAAAAGAAAAGGACTTTGAATGTTTTGTCTATTTGGAAAACGAGTTTGTATCTTGCTTAGGAAAACCATTGATTTTTGGAAATCCTTTTGTAGAAAACCTTTTCTTTGAATGTGAGTTTTTGGAAAATTGGTTTTACATTTTTGAAAATCCCGTTTTCTTACTTAAAGATCTCGAAACCTAAATTTCAAGATCAGTGACAGAGTCGCCACCCAGATCAGCTCATCTAGGAGATTCCGGTACAACTCCGTTCCGAGCATAGACTGCTATACCTAATCCAGAGATTTAGGATTCGGGTAGCTTACCTATTCAACTTCAAGCTTGTATTCATTTATAAGTTCATATGACAATATTTTACTCACTTATTCTCTACCCAATTTTATCTTTTATCATTGGCCTATGCTCATTTAGATGACATAAAATAAATAGCATAAAAGTAAAGTGCAGAAAAAATAAACCATACATCCAAAACAAACCAAAAGGAAATAGGGGCCGCTTATTACAACCCAAAAAAAAAAAAGAAAAAACTTTCATCCTCGCCAATACAATCGCCTAGAATACATGAATATCTAAAAAGGTACAATCACCTAGGATACATAAGAATCTATCAAATACATCCAAAATAAAATAAAAAGAAATAAAAAGCTACAAAACAGATGGGTTAGCACGAATATATCACAAACACAAGTAGGACTCATAACAGGACAGAATGGGGATTTCAGGAAATGGGAGCATGCATTTAGGGGATAACCGAGAAGTCTAGGCGACTTACTCGATTAGACATAGAAAATGGTTTTTAGAAACACCCTATAGGTTTTTGTGCTTGAAAACATTTTTGGAAACAGTTTGGCTCGATTACATGCAAATTACTTCATTTTAATGGGTCAGGTATCTTGGAACTCGGGGTTCCATTCGTAGGGGTTTCCTAATTCCAAACATACATCTAAGGCCCAAAGCTGTAAACACACCAAAAACATTTTGATTCTGAAGATAGCATCACACGGCGGCATCTGTATGAGTCGTCTCGAGATTCTGCCTCCTTCTAGGAACTACAGCCGTATAGCTCTGTAGTATCCAGAACCCGGAATTGGTTTTCTTTGCTTTTGTAAACACTATTTTAATCATTTTCGATGATTTCTATGGACTTCGAGGAACCTAGGGAGTCCGCTAAATCTGGATAGTGGATCCAATTTGGATCGAACAACCCTGGATTCCAAAAATCAAAATCAAAGAAATCGAAGACTGACATCAATGTTATTGGAAAATCGAAAACCATCATTCTAAATGTAACGAATGTGATTGGACCAAACTAATTCATAACAGAATGATCAAAATGGAAAACTGACTACTTTAGGTTGATTTAGGGCTTTTTGGGTTTCTGCCCATAAGAACACAGCCGTGCGGTTATAGAGTTACAGCCTCTTAGCTCTAGTCTAGGGGATTACAGCTGTTCGACTGTAATCAAATAGACAGTTCTGGATTTTTCACAAAACACAAAAAATCACAACACAAAATGAATAATCACGAATTTAAGGCCTCTTAGAGTTTACCTGGTTGATGTTCCAGTGTGTTTGACGACTAGAAATGGGTTGGAAAGTTGAGATGCACCTAAAATCCCATAAATGTCCCGAAATCCTTGAATACGCATCCCAAATCGATCCAAACAAAACCCGAGAACAATTCCAAATGAATGAAAGTCGGACTGAGGACCCTTACTCTATGTTTTCGAAGTCTGTTTTATGTGTTTTTTCTGGTTTCTGGTATTGTTCTTTAATTTTCTTTGTTTTCTCTCTTTGTTTTTTGATTTTCTCTCTTTTTTTTATTTTCTCTCATGTGTGTCTTTGATCTCTCTCTCTTCCGTTTTCTGTTCTTTTTGATATTAATCTCCTAGAGAAACCTGGATTATCTCCCTTAATTAAGGAATCAGAATTCTTGTCAAATACTGATGCTGGCTATTTAGGAAGTAATCAGACCGTTCGATAGAGCCGTGTGGCTGTAAGGTTACAGGCCTGTGACTTTGGAATTACAGCCGCGCAGCTGTAGTTTTGAAACTACAGTCATGTGTCTCTAATTAGAGCTGTGACAGATTCTCCTAAATCCCACACTCACCTCTAAGCCCTCTAATCACTCGAAGGACCTTTCTCGGGGTTTCGGATCAAGGACTATTCAGTTTTTGGAGCATTTGAGACATTCCAGGTGACATCCCACTCATTCTCAAGTCTGACTCATGTTTGCCTATCTAATAGGTACATAGGATTTTCATCACAGAGGTCGGGAAAACTCATGCTCATAGGCTACCCCTCGCGGGATCAAAGTCAACATAGTAGGGCAGTTGTGCCCGATTCGGTTTGGTCTTGCGATAGAAAGCACGATGAGAAAAGGCAAAGGAAACATACCTAGCATCATTCTCGTATTGTTTCTCCATGGTGCTTGTGTCACGGATGGAATGGTGTTGACTTGGTTCAGGGACTTGTCTCGATGTTTGTGCGAAATAGTAGCTTAGCCTTATTTGATTTGATTCAGGGACATGTTTCGATGTCTGTGCAAAACAATGGTCTAGCCCAATTTGAGTTGATCCAAGGACTTGTTCCGATGTCTATGCGAAATAACAGTCTAGCTTAAGTTGAGTTGATTCAAGGACTTGTTCCGATGTCTGTGTGAAACAACTGTCCAGCTTGAGTTAAGGTGATTCAAGGACTTGTTCCGATGTCTGTGCAAAACAGCATCTAGCCTAAGTTGAGTTGATTCAAGGACTTGTTCTGATGTCTATGCAAAACAACAGTCTAGCTTGAGTTGTGTTTATTCAGGGAATGGTTTTGATGTCTATGCGAAACAACAATCTAGCCTGAGTTGATTCAAGGACTTATTCTGATGTATATGCCAAACAACAGTCTATCTTGAATTGAGTTGGTTCAAGGACTTGTTCGGATGTCTGTGCAAAACAACATTCTAGCTTGAGTTGAGTTGGTTCAAGGACTTGTTCCGATGTCTGTGCAAAACAAAAGTCTAGCTTGAGTTGAGTTGATTCGAGGACTTGTTCCGATGTCTATGTGAAACAACAGTCTAGCTTGAGTTGAGTTGATTCAAGGACTGGTTTCGATGTTTGTGCGAAACAGCAATCTAGCCTGAGTTGAGTTGATTTGAAGTTAGCTCTAGGATCAATAATTTTGAAGTTGGGTCGAGAACATGCATTTATTCCTCGATCGGTAATTTTGGAAACAAAAATTTTTGCTCCTTCAATCAAGAACAAATACGGTTTGATTGTTTTGCCCCTAAATACCTACAAAAAGTAGAGAGCACCCTTCTTGGGATTATATTGGTGTGAACAAAATTCTGAAAATTAAGAAATTCTTTATACTTGAGATTTAGAACTGCACAGCTCTAATTAGCCCGTTATAGCTCAGGGGATGCCCTAGTGTCGGACTATTTCTGCTATCAGAGTGCCCACGATTCAGGACAACCCGATGATGATAGTAAGTTCCTGTACTTGAGTTAGTATTGGTGTATGTATGCATGTGTGTGTATGTTTTGAGTGTATGCATGTATGTGATATGACATTTCTATTTTCGGTCTTGGTGTAGTCTGCATTTGGCATTCAACATCAAGAGTTGGCCAAGTTATGGATCTAGAGCTCATGAACCAGGCTTTCCAGACATGCATGGACCCATTGGAGGAGCGGTTGGCTTATTATGAGAACACTAGGGATGAGAACCAGGTGGATGATCAGGGTGACGGGGCACAGTCCTAGACCTTCTCTCTTCCTTCTTCGACAATTTGGCCCGTATGTGGGCTCATTCTGCTACTTTGCTTGTATTGCTCATGCTTGGGCCCATTTCTGCACATATTTGTTTCGGTACATTGGCCATGAGTGCGAGGCACTGACCTTGAGATGCGTTGGCTTGCAGGGAGTTAGGATTGCCGGAACCTGCTGTTGTGTAACTAGTGTTTTGTTTTGTGTCCTAACTTTTGCATAGACTGCCTTTTAGGGTTTTTGGCCTATCGACCTGTCTTAACTTTTGCCTAAACCACCCTTTTATGTTTTTGACTTAGCAGATTTTTATTTGTATCCTAACTTTTGCATAGACCGCCTTTCTGTTTTCAATCTATCGGCTTTTTTTTTTTTTGGAAGTGAGATGCATGCAAACAGAAAATGTGTACATCCATATATGTGTAATACGAAGTCAATTTCAAGCAGACTTGGGACATTTAAATGAACAGAGCAAAGCATTCATTCATTCATTAATAATGTTTTAGCACAATGCATATCAAGGATGAAATAAAGCTAAGGACAGAATCAGTAACGCTATCCGTCTCGAATGAATCAATAACTGCCACCAACCGGTCTTTGCAGATTTTTTCGCTGATGGTGCTCACCTCACTGTCCTAACTTTTGCATGGATTGCCTTTTCAATTTTCGATCCATCGAACTGTCCTAATTTTTACATAGACCACCTTTTCGGTTTTTGATTCATCAGAATTTTTTTTGTACACGTAGTATCGCCTGAGCTTGTCCTGATTGATGGGATTAACGAATTCGTTCCCGTCCATATCCATGATCTTTGCAACACCCTTTGAAAGTACCTTCTTGACCACATAAGGACCTTCCCAGTTAGGCTTGAACTTTCCCCACACATCTAAATTGGTCTGCTTCACTTGCTTCCATGATTATCCTCAATGACCTAATCTCGGTTTCCACTGGTAAGACAGCTTCCATCCCATAGACCAATGAGTACGGCGTCTCTCCAGTAAGAGTTCTGACACTTGTTCTATATCCCCATAAGGCAAATGGCAACATGTTGGCCTAATCCCCATAGGTCACTATCATTTTTGATAAAATCCTCTTGATAAGCTTATTGGCCGCTTCTACCTCTCCATCACCTTGCAGGCAATGCGGAGATGATCTATGATGTTCAACTCCTTTTTCTTGGAACAATTATGCTGTTGCCCCTTGAAATTGTATTCCA
The DNA here is from genome assembly GCA_039660915.1 of Euphorbia tirucalli. Taxonomy (NCBI): domain Eukaryota; kingdom Viridiplantae; phylum Streptophyta; class Magnoliopsida; order Malpighiales; family Euphorbiaceae; genus Euphorbia; species Euphorbia tirucalli. The sequence continues at coordinate 51,260,590 of CM077639.1, read as the reverse complement.
TTATCGATCACAACATGATGCGGGATTCCATATCATGCAAAGATGAACTTGTTTCTTTTTTTTCGGTTTTGAAGAGATTCGGTATTGAACCCATAATTTTCCATCTCCACATTGAGAGGTGTACCGATCAAGCTGCACCCAATTGGTCTCGTTCCTTAAACTTCTCTACTCACTCTGGTCCAAGTCTTCTGAGCTTCTATTTGACAGGTCTCATTTTCGGATTCATTAGAATTCTGTGTTCTACAATCTTCCTGTCAACCCTAGGCATATCATTGTATGAGCAGACGAAGGCTTTTGTGTGCTTTTTTAGTACTTTTACAATTTTTTCTCTTATCAGGCATGAGGTCTTTTGAGATGGATATCATTTTTGGATCATCATCTGTCCCTATATTCATTTCATGTAATGATGCATCATGTATGCTAAAGTCACTAAATGAATGTTTGTATGTATGCACAGTTCCATCCAGAAAAACATCACACAAGTAATTGAAATCAAATTGCATTAAATGCCCTATGGACTGAATTGTTCACATAAGAAAATAAAAAAAACAGATACATTAAAATGGTTATCATCCTCCATATGCGGAGGGTCTTCTTTAGCTGCAGCATCATCCCTTATGATAGTGAATTCGGACCCCCAAAGTTGGGCAAGGGGTTACTCTGAACACTTGCCTTCAAGGGTGGCTCGACAATCTTCTTATCAATAACCAACTACCGAATGGCCTTTATCAGTTGAGTGCAATTATTAGTGCGATGCCCTGCCATCACATGGTAGGCACAAAAGTTGTCTTTTTCTGACTCGAACGGAGGAACATATGGCTTCAAATTTTGAAATAAACCAGCTTTCCTATACTTGGTAAAGATGCAAGGCAAAGGCTCTGCCCATGGGTTAGTGAGCCTTTAAGGGGTTACTGATTGTCTGCCTTAAGCTATGGCAGCCACTCCTGCTTCTGTCACCCGATCTAATACTACATTCTGAGCCAGTTTTGAACTAGACCCAGATGGCATGGTTGTGGAGCTATCAACCTTATAACCTTGTATGTACCTTCGACCGCCTCGATAAGTACCAAGGCTCTATTTTTTCACTTGATATTCCTCTTTGTACCTTTCAATATGCTTGGCAAACTCAACGACGTCATTAAAAGAGTGGAATCTTTTCAGCTTCATTTTCTCCATATAAAGAGGCAAGCTAACATCAACCAGCTTCACAACAAGGGATTCTGGCTTTGGAGCCCTGTCTACCAACACTTGAATGTCCATCCATCTCTTATAGTAAGACGTGAAGGATTCATTTGGCTTCTAGAGAATCCTTTCCAAATCCTCCAGAGTAGTTTCCACCTGAGTGTTATAGGCATACTGCTTGACAAATGCCTCAGATAAATCTTCCCATGTGGAGCGCGTATGAATTGGCATTTTTAAATACCACTTAGCAGCAGCATCTCTTAAGGTAGTCGGGAATAGATTCAGTAGGTGATTCTTTACAATTCCTAGACTGGACATAATCCTCACATAGCTATACCTGTTTGGATTTTTCACCGGAAATCACCCGATAGAAGCGGAAGAACGCGATGATTTCCTCAAATCCAGTCCCAGGAGCAATTGAAGTGGAAATTGAAAAACTTAAAATTAAATAGAAAGGGATTAAATTTCTTACCAGAAAAATCTCTTTCTAGAGATGGATGATGACTGCAGAATTCAATTGAGAATTCCTCCACTCTCACGTACACGAACGCTTGGCGAATGCAACCCGTGCTAGGGTCGGAAAAACGGAACAATGGAGGGGAAGAGCTAGAGAATTCGGCTAGGAGCTATTTTGCAAGTGGTTTTCCGAATTTTTCTAACCCTAGGTATTTATACCTAGGGTTGGCCGAATTCCTCAAGTGGATTCAGGCCCATCTTGGCTCCTTTCTATTTTGTGCGGGCTTCCATGTTTTAATTTAGGCCCAGTCTAATTTTAATTATTCTGGTTTAAATTAATTTCAAGCCCAATTTTAATATACCCATGTATTTAATATATTACTCCAAGTAATATATTATTTACATCTATATTAAAATTAGTTTGACATTTAATTTAATCCATCAAATTAAAATTAACTCTACACAAAATAAAATCATATGTAAACCCATACATATGAATATTTCCACCTAGGAAATAATTTCATAATTAATCCAATTAATTATGAAGAGCCAATAGAATATATTAATTTTATTATTATGACCAATCCAATTGATCCTTATAATATAATTAATATATACACACTTCTCCCTCCATTGTGTATACTCCAAGTATACATGTGATTCCTTAAGTCTGCATTCTATCGTTCTATGTGTACGATCCTGTGGGCCCATCTTTATGTTGGCAGCGGGCCTTTGGCCCGCAGACTGCAGTTGGGCTCTAGCAAGCCACTGCAGCCCCCAATTAAGATGGAGATGGCAGTCTAACTGATATCATAACCCTATAGTTTAAACTTGTACATCCCATGTCATTGATATCGGTGTCCAACACAGAGGCATGGATTGATCACCCTCTTTCGTGTCTGGACATTAACTTGATCCCGAATGTACTGATTCTCACAAACAAGTTCCAACTTGTTTGGGTGTGGCCACACTCTTATCAGTCACATTCATCAAGTGGCCGGTGATATCTTCTTAGTTGATTACTGAGTGACAAATCCCTTCTGCATATCCATAGTATTACCATGTTCAGTGACACACCCGAAAGCACCCATACTTGGCACCCTATTACAGGCCCTTTAGGCGTACCCCTAAGCATGCGACTTCACATGTAACACCATCATATGGTCAGGTCAAAGGATCCATACAAGTACTACACGAGAATCCATTGTGATACCATACCATGTGGATTACTCGTTTAGTGGATCTATCCAGTACCATGCTCCCAGGCATGTACCCATTAACTTGGTTGACATTCCATGTCCAATGACCGGTAAGACACCGCCATACAACCAGGTTAATGATAGTCTGTTGTTCCATTCATTCCCATGACTGGAACAGACTACGGATCTATTTATGGTCATATCGTTAACCCTATCCATGGTCTTACTGCTAAGTGCATGACACTAGTCGTCATGGATATAGATATGTCCATTGGATACTTTGTTTACTATACTGCACAAGATAAATATAATAAATGAATTGATGCCTTTATTAATGACACAAATGAGTACAACACATAAATCCAATAAATGTATAGTACAAATACAAGGACCAATGCCTCGGGACTAGGGCATTTCCAACAATACCTTCCCCAGTGTACAGGGGTAAATATGGCATCTGAAAGCCTACTGGTAATGGTTCTCCCCCTTCTGCCATCAGAGTAGATGAGTCAGCACACTTGATAGGATTGTAATGCACTATCTCTTTCAGTTTTGGCAGCAAAGCCTCCAAGTCGGAGAATTTCTGCTTGAGACACTTTTCTACAACCATCTCTATAGAAGCTTCCCTAGCTCTCTCAAAAGCTTCATCCTGCTCAGAGTGACGACCAACTTCTCTGTGAGGAAGAACTCCTCTATTACTTCCTGGGACACTTCTTCCTGAGCTAGGGGCCACCTGAACAATATTTCCTTCATTCTCGACTGGAGCCTGGGCCGGTCAAATGGTCTGACCCACATTGGTGGTTATTACATCTTGTATTTGCTCTCTCAAAGTAGCCTTGAATCGGTCTGAGTTCAACAAGGCGTCTACAAAGGCATTCATATCAAAAGGCATTCCTTCCCCATATCTGTCTTGAGCCATATCTCTTTTGCTCACTTCTTCCAACACAAACTTACTATCAATCGGTAAAGAAGGTAACTCTCCCCCAAATTCTTGCTTGGATTCTGACCCTAAACTGTGCCTGATCTCCTCCACAGTTACTGATTTTGGTTGAACTGATTGAACTGGCTGACTAGATTATGGTTCAACCCACACTAACTGTTTCAAAGTTCAACTCCAAACTGCACATTCAGCATAGGGTTAGCACCGTGGATGGATGTCATGACTCTAGACACAACACACTAAGTGACGTGTATGGTATGGTCGTGAAATGATCATGGTTGAATGATGTCTCATGAATGAGAATGATGATAAGGATGATCTTTATGTTGTCATTCTCTTTTTTCCTTTGGATGTTCTAAGAATACCCAATGCCATGCAAAAGATAATGTAAGAAGGTCATGTGTGAGCCGACACATAGACAGAGGTTCGGCGCTTTTGGGGCACCTAGTGGATGTCATGAAATGGTCATATGTGTATCGACACACAGACAGAGTTTCGATGCTTTGTAGGTCAATGAAGTGATATGAAATGGTCACATGGGGGCCATCCCATGGACAAAGTTTTGATGATTTTAGGGCATCTTGGATGAAATGATGTTACAAACAAGTCGCATATGGATAGAGACACGGATAGAGGTTAGGCATTTGTGGAAAACCTTGTATGATTTGGTAATGTCATGAAATTCCCCTATATATGTAATAAATTGGTACTGGTGGAATACATCAAATGATTCAATAATTTCATGAAACAATCCAATGTGGATCGTGATAAACAACCAAGACTTCGGCATCACCGTGACACCAATGATGAGTGGGCATGATGTCATGTAATGATATCATATGACCCACCACACGATTATAGACCTAAGACTGCCGTGGTCCTCTAGTGAATGACATGGTATAGTGGAATGACCAAGTGCAATCCGGTGCATGGGTAGAACACGGGTAGTTTTTGGAACACCCCATATGAAATGAAATGAAATGATCATGATGGGCATTCTTAGAACATCCTACATTAAATGGAATGAGATGATATGAATGTCCTTGTCACACGAAATGCAAGTGGCTACACAAGGATGTGGTTAGGATGCATGACATAAATGGATGATGTCGTGTATGCTTCAAGGAAATGTCAACACACGAGATGTAAATGGCACATAATTAAAATGTCGTGGCTACACGAAGATGTGATTAGCATTAATGTCACACACATGCTCATGTCTTGAAAATGGCTGCATGAAAGCGTGGTTAGAATGTCACATGAATGGTTATTCGTGTTTGATGCTTTGTGAAAAGGTTAAATAAAACCACCATAGAACAAATGTTAGCACATGCAATAATATGCTCACCCTTCTAACCTTATTCCTCCTTTCAATTGGTCCACATTCTTCCTAGGTGTTGGGTCTCTTTGGTATCAACCGAGGATACCAAAGGCGTACTCTCAATGTCCAATTTCATTTTTATGTTTTGGTAATCCTAAGGGGAAATTACTAGGTCATTACATGTGGACCAAAGTCAAACCAAGGGTCGTACAAGTCCCTAGAGTGAATATACACTCCTCCAAATAGAAATGAGAGGTTCATGCGGTGGTATGAGTGGTTTACCCCTTCGGCTGCCTCCAATCCTGGAGGAAGAGGTAGGTCACCTTTGAGATTTTTATTAATGTTGTAGATTTCTCCATATATAAGACAAAACCAATCGAAGGCATGCTCAAGCCTGAACCCAAGAAAGGAAAAGAGATCATCTCACTAGTAGCCTTATTGAAATCTAAGAGCCTATGGATGTTGTTGTCCAGAGTAAGAAGCCCAATGGAGAAGGTCAAGGAGTGAAGGACATTGACACGGTGGCAGACACTATCTCTAGGGAATTGTTCACCCTTCTAAAGAAAAGCCTCATAGATCAGATCGATGAAAAGCCTGCAGCAATGGAATAGAATGATCAATTTAAGAAGGCAATGGCTGAATTGGCTGGGTTAATAGGCACAGAGAAAGCACTAATAAAAGAATCCACCCTTTTTCTGATGCATAGAAGAAGTCTCTAATCAGATCTGGAAGACCTACTGGAAGAGGAGACTAAGGAAGCCCTGGCTACTGTTAGTGAAGACCCTCCATATATGGAGGAGGAAAATGACTTTTAAGTATCCATTTCTTTTTGTGTTTGATGTGAACAATTCTGCCCCGAGGCCTTAAATGTAATAAAATCTAACTTTGCTTACTTGTGTGATATTTTTCCTGATGGATCTATGCATACATTCAAGCATTCATACAATGTGTTTAGCATACATGAAAATCCCAAAATGGTGTCCATCTCAAATGACCTTACTCATGAGGAAAGGAGAGAGATTATAAAAGCCTTGGAGAAACATGTCGGACCATTTGCTTGGTCCCATAAAGATATGCCAAGTGGTTGGCCAACATTGTGCCAGTCGCAAAGAAGGATGGAAGGGTCAGAGTCTATGTAGATTACAGAGACCTAAACAAGGCATCTCCTAAAGATGACTTCCCCCTGCCACATATAGATGTACTGATTGACAGTGCAGCCAGAGCGTTCATGTACTCATTTATGGATGGGTTCTATGGGTATAATCAATAAGGTCAAAACAGCTTTCATCGGGGATTGGGGCACGTACTATTATTAGGTGATGCCATTCGGACTGAAGAATGCTGGAGCCACATACCAAATGGCCGTCACTACACTTCTTCATGACATGATCCATAAAGAGGTCAAGTTATATATTGATGACATGTTGGTCAAATCCATGACCTAGGAAGAGCACCTCACTTTCTTGAATTGATTTATGACTAGGATTGAGAAGATAAGCTCCGACTTAATACAAAGAATTGTGTATTCAGAGTCATTTCAAGCAAGATGTTGGGACATATAATCAGCCAAAGGGGAATTGAGATGGATCCAGACAAAATCAGAGCCATCAGGGATATGCCAGTGCTAAAGACTGAAAAGGAAGTTAGATCATTCTTAAGGTTACTCCAGTACGTCAACAAGCCTATCTTCAAACTTCTTAGGAAACAACAACCGGTGATATGGAATGATCAGTGCCAGATTGCTTTTGATAGAATAAAGGCTTACCTAATGAATCCACTTATGTTGAAACCTCTGACACTGGGTAAACCTTTAATCTTGTATCTGGCCATTAAAGAGACTTCAGTAGGGGCAATCCTGGTATAGGAGCAAGATGACAAGAGAGCGCATGCTATTTACTACCTCAGTAAAAAGCTGCTGGACTACAAAACTGCTCTAACTTTTGCCTAAGGTGCCTTTTCGGTTTTCACCTTAGCGAGCTTTTCATATGCCCTAACTTTTGCCTAAACTGCCCAATATGGGTTTTCAGCTTAGCGGGCTGCTCTAATTTTTGCCTGAGATGCCTTTTCGGTTTTCACCTCAGCGAGCCACTTTTTTTTTTTTTAGATGTCGTGGAATTAGAAGAAGACTTCCGATTCAGCATAGGTCGATGATAACCGGGGACTAATTAAAGCGGTACCATGTCCACTTACTCTGTTGACCTTCTGATGATGAGATGATTGTGGAAAGTCTTAGAGGACTTGGTTGCTCCCTTGCTGTTGCTGAAGCTCATAAGCGTTTAGCCATAAATGATGCATGATATAAATTCAATTTCAAGCAGACTTGGGATATTTAAATAAACAGAGCAAGGCATTCATTCATCCATTCATTGATAATGTCTTAGCATAGCGTACATGATGTATGAAATGAAATTAAGGACAAGATGAGTATGGTATCCGTCTCGGCCGAACCCACAACTGCCACCAACTGGTCCCTGCGGATTTTCCTACCGGTGGTGCTCACCTCACTGTCCTAACTTTTGCATGGATTGCTTTCATGGTTTTCAATCCATCGGACTCCTTTTTTTTTATTTTTAGAAACCTGAGCCTGTCTCGATTGAAGGGGTTGGTGATTTGGTCTCTGTCTTTCTTGGTAGGACTGCTTCGATCTTGCAGGTCGATGGCTGTGCTTTTTAATGTGCTTGTTAGCTGCTTGAACCATCCTACTGGCTTATGGGTGGTATGGAGGCGATGCATGGTGCCTCTCTCCTTTATTCTGGAATGATTGTACTGTTATCCCAGAACTTGCATTCAATTATCGGGGATGCTATGGTGTGAAACATCATATGATACAGATGTGCATTCTTATTTTGGAACTTGAAACCATGCTTATTTTGCTTGTGTTGTTATTGTTGTTGTTGTTGTTGTTGTTGTTTGTTTTTTTTTTTTTTTTGGCTATGGAACTTCCGCTTGGCTGGACTTGTCTTCCGGATTCTCTGTAATTCTGCATCTTGCAATCCTTTATCGATGCATGCCATCATAGGACCAGGCGAAGGTCTTCCATGCTTTTACGCATTTTGTAATCTTTCTTTCTCTTATCAGTCATGGATTCTTTGAAGGTGGATATCATTTTGGATGCTCATCTGTCCTTAGGTTCATTTCACGTAATAATGTGTCATGTATGCTAAAGACATTAAATGAATGTTTGTATGCATGCACAGTGTTCCATCCATGAAAACATCACGCAAATAACTGAAATCAACTTACATTACATTAAACACCTTGTAGGCTGCATTGTTCACAAAACAAGATAGAAAACAAAACAGATACACCAATATAATTGACGTCCTCCACATGCGGAGGGTCTTCTTTCCACTTCGATTGGACTAGTCAAAGTTGGGCAAAGGATTGGTCTGCACACTAGGCTTCAAAGGTGGCTCCATGATTTTCCCATCCGTGATCAGTTGACGAATAGCCCTGAGTAGTTGCTTGCAGTCATTCGTGTGATGCCCCACTGTCACATGATAGGAGCAGAATTTACCTTTGTCTGTCTCAGCCGGCTTCTCGAACGGCTTCAGAGAACTCAAGAGGCTACCATTCCTGCATTTGGCAAAAATCTTAGCCAAAGAAAGGGTCTACGGTGATGGGCCTCAATTTTACGAATCTCCAGCTTGATCTCCTTGTTGTTGAGACACTACAGCAACTTCAGTCGGCTTATCCTCTGGGGATTGGTCACCTTTGTTTGTAAAGCTGAAACCGGATCCACTGCTTGATCCGATGGCAGTGGTCGATTGATACCCCAGACCGTGCTTGAAACTTCTGCTACCCTTTTGATTGGCTGCTTTTTCTTCTTCGTCCCTCTCAACCTTCATGGCCATGCTATAGACCTCGCTGAGTTCATTGAAAGCATGGAATTTCATGTTTTCTTTGTAGACATCCCTGCTGCCTTCAATCAGCTTCTAAATCAGCTCGTCTTCATCGGGACGATTCTTCAGCAGGATCATCTTGTTCATCCACCTTTGATAATACTCATCAAAGGGTTCATTGAGCTTCTGCTTAACCCTTTCCAAGTCATATAGCTTCACTTGGATCTTTGTGTTGAAGCTATAATATTTGATGAAGGCCACTGATAGTGTTCCCTAATCTGACTGTACTTCCTCTGTTAGAGAGTTGTACCAGTTTAAAGCTCCTTCTTCTAGTGTTGTTAGGAAGAAATTGACCAACTGCTGTTTGGTAGCACCCGCAGTTAGCATTATACGGGCATAGAGGTTGATGTGAGCTTATGGTGATCTGAGCCCTCTAAAAGAAGGAATTTTGGGGACTTGGAACCCCACAGGGAATGTCTCGATGCCTTTGTTTATCATGGCATCCACATTGATGCCCTGCTTGGAACCCAAACTGATGTTGGCTCCCTTTTTCAGCTCAGCTAGCATCTCATCCAGCTCAGAGTATTTGGCCTTCATTTTCTATTCCATAGCTGCCTCAATTTCCTGTAGCTTTTCTATACTGGTTGAAGCATCAGCCCCATGTTGAGAGGTCTCCCCTTCTTTTTCTTTCCCGGTTCGACCATTACCAGCTTCACCACTTTCCCTAACAACAGCCCTCAGTTCTTCCTTTAGCATATCCCGGAAGTCTTGGGATCGGAAGAAATCCTTCAGAACACTAGCAATGTTTGGTGTTTGATCGGCCATTGCTACTTTTTCCCCGGACTCTATTGCACTACTTGATTCGACTGATCTTTCGCTCTCACGTGCTCTTGTAGTCCGGGATCTTGTTCTAAGGCACCCCAGCTTATTCTGGTTTAATGCACATAAAGACTGTTAGGGTTAAAAAGTGCATGGTTGGATGGTGTGGATGATAATGCTTGGATGATGCTTCGTGAATGTGGATGATAATGAATGTGACCCTTTTTTATTCATTTCTTTTTTTTTTATTTTGGACATTCCAAGTGCACCCGATGGTATGCAAAAATGTCACGTGTGGACCGGTACACGGATAAAAGTTCAGTGCTTTTGGGGAACCTAATCAATTTCGTGAAATGGTCCCATGTGTACTAACACACGGACGAAGTTTGACGCTTTGAAGGTCTATAAGATGATATGAAATGGTCACATGGGACCGGCCCATGGACAGAGTTCTGATGCTTTTGAGCATATGAAATGAAATGATGTCATAAGAGAGTCACGTGTGACGGGGACACGGACAAAAGCTTGGCGTTCGGGGAACACCTTGCATGATTTAGGATGTTATGAAATGCCCCTACATGTGTACTAACCCGACACTCGGGGAGCACCTTGAATAATGTAGTAATGTCATGAAGTAACCCGATGTGGACCACGATGTCATATGATGTTTATGATAAATGAGCATGGTGTCATGAAATGCCTCGTGTGGATCATCACATGGGAATATACCTAGGACCATTATGGTCTCTATTGAATGAAATGATTTGGTGGAATGGCCGAATGCAATCCGGTGCATTGGCAAAACACAAGTATTTTGGGATACCCGATATATGATGGAATGATATGATCATGGTGGGCGTCCTTGGAATGCCCCTACTTTAATTTAGGTGATATGTCGTGAATGCTTATGACACACAAAATGCAAATGGCTACACAAAAACGTGGTTAGGATGCATGACACACATAATGATGTTATGTATGATATGTGAAAAATGGTAATCACACAAATATAATGTTATGGCTGAAAAAGAAATGGTTAGTATGAATGGCAAACGGATGATTTAATGTTTTCACACGAAAATAAAATGCGAGTGGCTGCATAAAAATGTGGGTTAGTATCACACAAAAAGTTTTATGAATGGAAAATGTTAGTCGTGTTTGGAAGATGATGATTATGGTATGTTATGAAATGTCGAGAAGTGTGTAACACGTAGCACACGAAGCGAATACATCCAACCTTATTTCTCCAAGCGTGGTTGGTCTCAAAAATTCTAACCGAGTCTTAGGTGCGGTTCACTTTGATCACCAACTAAGGGTGATGAAGGCCTGATTATATATTTATTCACACAATTATTTTGGTATGCTAAGGGAATCCAACTAAGGCTGCCTATATGAGTTCGGTCCAAGTCGGGTTAAAAATCGAGGTTCCCATAGCAAAATATACTCCTCACTTCTCTCCACTCAAGGGTTCGAACGAAGGGGTTCGTACGAGGCTATAGGTGGTGTTTCGTATCCGTGCCCCTAAGACCATGAGGAATAAAGGCGACACTTCAATGATCCACCGAGCTAAAAATGGATACTAAATCTTATGCAAGCATGTCTAACTAAAGATGCAAAATGAAATACCAATCGAGAATCATCCACCTTATTTTAATTAGACACTTTTCAGGGCCTGTCAAATTCTTTTAATTTTTTAAGAAAACTTTTTAAGAAATCCCCAGCAGAGTCGCCACTGTGAGCGGACAACGTTTTCGACGGAACGCGAGGCTCCATTTCGGAAGGGGGGCCTCGATCTCGGGCGGACCCTTCCCTCGCGTGGGGTTTTTATAGATGGAAAAAACGATTTTGGAAAATAAATGGAATTAATCCTTAAAAGAACTGAAACCTAAGTCTCGATGAATATTGTAGAGTCGCCACCCGGCTCAGCTCAACCGGGAAATTTATAATGCAGCTGAACCGGACGAACGGCCGCTACACTATCCAGAGATTTGGGTCCGGACAAGTCCCTTATTTCGTGTCTAATTAAAATAAATATTGGTCAATGTTCAAAGATGGTATTTCAAATTCTAAAGTCAATTTTATTGCATTAAATAGACATACAGCGCGCATACAGGTTGAATAAAATAATACATAGGTAAATTATTACAACCCGATCGAATAAAAGATAAAAACTCTCGCCTCACTTTACAAGCGCCTAGAATACACGATTTATCTAGAAAAGTACAATCACCTAGGATACATGATTAATTGTATTAAATACATCAAAAATAAAAATAAAAATAAAAGAAATTAAAACCTACAAAACAGAAGGTTAGCACAATTTACGGCACGTCACAAGTTGGACTCAAACATGACAGAATGGGAAATCAAGAATTGGGGCATGCATTTAGGGGATAACCGGATTGGCTCGGCTAGCCGGCCCGATTAGACCTGGAAAACATTTTGAAACGTCTCTGCATTTTGGTTTTTGTGGGAAAATCATTTTGAAAACAATTTTTCTGGTTTACATGTATTTTTTACATGTGAGGTGAGTCAGTTTTCGGGAGAACCGGGTCTCCGTCGTGACATTGTTCTAAATGCAATTTTACTGAAAATTGAATCTATGGTCGTGAATGCACACAACAAAATTCATTTTGATGATTTTTGAGGTTTTCTGAATTTTTATGGATTTTTGGAAATTTTTGGGGCTTAAAACGGAAATTCTGGTTCTGGAAGTCATGTTACAGTCATGCAACTGTAACTACAGTCGTACGACTGTAAATTACAGTCGTGCAACTGTAAACACTCCAGATTCAAGATTTCGCCAAAATTTTATTTGAATCGAAATGAAAGAAAAACAACCTGGAAATCAAGAACACTCGTACGACTGTATATACAGTCGTACGATTGTTCATCTAATCCAAGAACAGTTGTGCGACTGTTCTTGATTTCCAAAAGCAGAAATGAAGAAATAAGGTAAAAATGCATAAAAATCACATCCAGCACCCAGAAAGCAGGAAAAAGTGAAAGGAAAAAGGAGTGCCTACCTTTTAGAAGCTTATCCAAGTCGTTTTGACCCCTGGCGTCGCTCCAATCCACACGAATTTGCACTTTTCCTTTGAGATTGAGGTTGAGAGCTTTGTGTCCAAAAATCCAAAATGCTTGGGATTCTGATGATTTAAGTCTGAGATTTTGATTTGTTTAGAGTGTTAGGTGATTAACCTAAGGATTTCTAGCAAGTTTTAGTTTTAATTTTGAGAATTAAAGAAAATAGAAGAGGAAAAGAAGGATTTGTGGGTTTTTCTTCCTTTTCCTTCTCTCTTTTCTCCTTTCTCTCTCTAAATCCCTTTTTCCTGAAATCCAAAAAGCCCCTTCTCCCTTCCTTTTCCTTCTTTTTATTCTGCTTTTCTGAGGTTTCTTGCTACGAGAATGGAGCCATTAATGCTCCTCCCTCTCTCCTCCATTTTGTGCTACAGAGGTATGGGCTCCTGCAACTGCCCTGACATTACAGTCGTACGACTGTAATGTTTAAATTACAGCACAGTCGCACGACGATAAGGACAGTCGTATGACTTTTTTTTTAAGAACATTGAAATTCTGGCGCTTACAGTGGGTCAGAGCCAGGTTTGAACATTTGGCTATGGTCTACGAAAAGCATCTGAAGGCCTAGGATCATTTGCAAATGTATCAGCAGAGGATGGACAGAGGTTACAATCATCATGTTTGTCACCATAGGCACCCTCTGAAAGTGGGAGACCTAGTACTAAAGTAGCTGAAGCCTTCTAACACTGATGTTAGGGTTAAATTCAAGCCAAAGTGGGAAGGTCTATATATGGTGAAGAAGATCCTATTGAAAGGTGTGGCAAAGATAATGGATATGGATGAGAATGAGTTCACCAACCCAATCAATTAGGATCACCTCAATCGCTACCATGTTTAAGAAGATCAGAATAGCCTGTTAAGCTATAATGACAGCTTAGGCAAAAGTTAAGGCGTGAAATGAGAGGTGTCGACTAGAAAACCTGTAAAGGCTAGTTGACCGCGTGAGTAAATAATCCAAGATGTATGTTATTTTATGACCGTTCCCACTTTGATTTCATCAATGAAATGTCAGTTTACTTAACATACTTGATGAATGTTCAAATGTATGTGTGGATTCATCTACTAAAACCTCTAAGTAAGCCAAGCATTCAAACATATATGCACATGAGCTATCATATCAAACTAAAACTCATAATCAGGGAAGTCTCCCTTATAAAATAAAATAAAGTAAAATAAGAGAAAGATAAAAACAAAAGTAATAGCCTACTAGACTGAAAAACCAGTAAGGGCGATCCAGGCAAAAATTTAGGCGATATGATAGATTGAAAACCCATTAGGGAAGTCTATGATCATATAGAAAATAATAAAAATAGCAATAAGGGAAACAACATAACTACACCCTCTTCCTCTTAGCAGCTATGGACTCCTTGGTGCTAGTCAATCCAAGCCATCTAAGAGTCACACTTTGATGCTCCTTTCTGGTATATAAATCCCTGATCTTAGCCAACCGTAACCTGTATGATTCATCAATCTCTACAGTATCAAGGGAATTGTACCTTAGCTCCTTGTAGCACACACTACATGACCATCGAGCCAGAATGTGATTGGGCCACTGTGAAGTATAGTCCATGTTTTAGTAATGCAAGATGACTCGGGGGTCCCCTGCACTTGCCCGTATTGCCTATAAAGATGGGCCAAAGAGTAGAAACTCACTTTGTTCAAGCCTAGTAGCTGAATACCTCCATCCCACATGACCACAACAACATGGATGATCCTCCACCAAGGGCAAACCCACCTAATTTGATCATCAGCTCTTTGGGCCAACCAGGTCTCCCACTCTTCTATAGTCATCCAGTTATAGCCCGCCACGGTAAAGCCTTGCTCCCAGAAGTTGGCAGGAAGATACTTCTTGAAATTCCCTTGAGGCACATGGACGAGAGCTAATCTCTCTATGAGCCATAACTATTACAAGACAAAATTTTGAGGGTAATAATTTTATGAAACTTTGCACCCAAGCACAAGCAATGATAAAAGGGTTACTTGAAGTAGCAGGAATTGGTTATCGGTTTGTAATGACTGATAAGAATGAGCAGTATCTAATGAAATCAGAGTCTTAGCCAGAATCAATGCCACTGGTGAAGCTCCAGCAGCCATCCAAGGGTTGAAAGAAGTAAGTCAGAATGGGCACACCCTAGAGCTCACACATCACATATATTTACTCGTTAACAACAAGCTAACCATACTAGCCTATCCAGGATGATCCTGAGAAATACCCATACACCAGCTCAACATAGAACTCAAGTGGAAGCCCGGGGTTGAAGTAGTAGAAAACAGTGTCTTCAGCTGAGACAGGGGAATGTCAAACAGATCGACTAAAGAAGAAGCATTACTGAAGAAAAAATTAGGGATAGCAATCTTGGTACCTTTAGTGCAAGGCACGTTCAAAATTGCATTGAACTCCTCAAACAAAGGCACAGCTCCTAATTTGAGAAAAGAAACATATGATTAACCAGGTCCCAGCAGCGTATGGCAGCTTGCAATAGAGCTGGATTCCTTGACCAGTTGTAATAAGCCTTCATATTCCAAAGCTCGAAAAGAGTGAAGTCGAGAATCCAAAGAATCCATGGTTGAAATCAGTGTCAGACGAACAAAAGTTGAGAAACTAGGCTCAACAGTTGTATGGGTCATGCAATACCATGAGGCTGATTCAAGATCTATGCGGCTGTAGTGTCAGCCATACGACTGTAAATCAATACTCATGCAACTATTGACTCTACAGCCATATGGCTATATCTAGAAGTGTAATGATTTTCTGTGATCTGTACGGGTGTTGATGATTCAAGGTTTTTTTGGCATATTTGAGCATTTTGATGTGTGATTATACTTGTTTGTAGATGGAAATTATTGAATTTAATGAAAACAATGGGAGTTTCTACAGATATTGAAAACCAGGAATGTAACAAAAGAGCTCAGAAGCACAGATTGCATAAATCCACTGCACTAAATGTATGAAAAATGTATACAAATAACAGAAATGTCCATACAAGGCCCTATCATCGACTGCCCGGGATCTAGCGTCTTGTCCTCATCCTCACCTGCATATGAATCCATCACATCCATCTTTGCATTTAGATACCTAGTTCTATACCAGTCAAAGTCGGTTCGTGACCTCTGAGTCTCTTACTCGTACTATGTCTGCAGCATCTGGTGCTCCCGCTCAAGGTGCGCCAACTGCTTAGTAGCCCCCTGATGAGCCCATAATGACTGGACGTAGGTCTGTAAAACCAAAGGCAAAATAGTCCATGTTATGCATCTCATGCCTAGATCACATAATACATTATAATAAAAATTGCAGGAAACTCACCGACATCACCGCGTTCATCCGGAGGAGGAGGTGGTGCAAATACCAGTACATCTGCACAGGTCTCTCTACAACCTCACCTGGGGCCTGCAAAAATCAAACCTTAAGTTAAAAGAAAGAAAGAAAGAAAATGGAACCAAAAAGTACTAATGTGTGTGGTGTTTGGTGGGACAAAATCCACCGGGAATATGTTGTATGGGGGTAGCTCCTTCTCCTCGTATCGACCATTCAGGTTCATCAAGCTGAACCAGCTCAAGAAAGGAGTCAAGAAGTTCCTATAAACTACCCCAGCTAGTACAGAAGAAGGGGCAGGTCCGCTAGCAACACCCGAGGAGGAGCCAACTCCCCGGGATCTAGGCCTGACATGGTGCCTTGACCCGATGGGCTCTGCATCAGCTGCAGGAACCTCAGTGTCCTCGTCATCATCATCATCTATCTTAGCAGATACATTCTTCTTTCCCTTCTTTTGTACAAGAAGAGAAAAAACAACAACACAAGTCAAAAAATAATTGAATGTTGCAATAAGATATTCAAATCTGAGATGCAAAATTTGAGATAATTTACCATGCGAGGGATCGGGACATGTGGAGTCTCAGGTAGTAAACACCTTATGAATGTAAGGTAGTTGCTTGACATAGAGGTCACATCTAGGCTGGCCCCAAAGATCACCACCTAGTCGGTTGAAGGACAGACATGAGGCCAGAAGATAGTCAAAGGCAACTCCGGAGGCACCAGCCTGGTAATGAGGGTGGTAGTGGTATCCTAGTCCTTCACTCTCTCACCCAAGTACCACTCTTGGGAACATAGGCACTCCATCATGAACCACTAGTGATCCCATGCTACACGGTCTACACAACCTGATGATTTGGGACGTGGTCCCATTGATCCAAGTTCATTTATTTGACAAAAGAAGATGAGATTAAAAACACTTATCAAGTATGAATCACAACTATAGTCAATTAAGTTTGAACTAACAAGTTTTGGTTTGCATTTGTCAGACCTCATCCCAGGTCATGTCCCTGAGCTCCTGCCGAGTGCACCTAACATCCGTTACAATGTCACCCCAGCTCTGAGTCCACCTCAATAGCGTGGTTTACCTACCATACCCCTCAAGCACACCCAGGGTAGGCTAGGACAAGAACCCATACTTGTAGGACTAAATCTCTGGGAAAATACACAATTTGAACCAGGGGACACAAACAAAAATGAAAACAATAATAAAGATGAGAAGAGTTAGTAATCCCACCAGAACTACAAGCCAGAAGCCCTTGAGCTCCTTTTGTACAGCTCAAGTGCCCAAATCAAGCCCATAATATAGCTATCCAAGCCTTACTCAAGCTCAATCATACTCTTTGGCCCTCTCTAGATCGGCCAAACAAGGAAGGATGGCTAGATTCACTCAACTCCCCCTAGTCGGTAAGTGAAGTTTGGAGAGAAGCATGATGATGCAAGCATGAGCATGCTGATCAACCACACAGGCGGGGGGTAGTTGATGTCCCCTACTCTCTCTAACCCAGAATTCCAGAAGGTCGCAGTATTGAACCTTTCCCTGGATACTTTCCAGGCCAATCATCTCTACCACCTAAGAGTTCTAGCAAAAGGCCCAGGACAAATAACAGTTAAAATCCAAGGGAGTCCCACCGAATGGCAATCTGGTGATGGCTGTGAAGGCGGAAGGGGTGATGGTGCACTCCCCTATCGGAAAATGGAAGGTATGGATTGTATCCACCCACCGCTTGATCAAAGCGGTCAATGCCCCGTGGCTCATATGTGGGGCAGAAGGAGAGACGAACCTCCCCAAATCAGCAAATCTGAGAGCGACAACATATCTCTTCACGTATCAAGGCATGTAATCCCACCAAAGGCAGGCCTTAGTTAGGGATCCAACACCTTGATAAAGATGCTCCTGCAGAACCAAATGACAAATAAGCAGTAAAATAGGGAGTTTTTTGTAGTCCCTAAATCTATCCACCGTGCATATTACATTTGCATATGGAATCTTAATCCTAGGCACATCACATATGTATATATATATATATATATATATATATGTGTGTGTGTGTGTGTGTGTGTGTGTCTATATGTGTATATATATATATATACACATATATACACACACACACACACACACACACACACACACACACACACAAACACACACACACACATATATATATATATATATATATGCATATATATATATATATATATATATATATATATATATATATATGCACATATATATATGTATGCACATATATATATATATACACATATATACACACACACACACACACACATATATATATATATATATATATATATATATATTGAAAAAAATCATCAAAATCTCTCTTGGGTTCAACACCCAAACGGGTGATGTGACACCCGTGCGAGTGTTGCGTTGAGAGCCATGCGACTTTTGATGGACAGCCGTGCTGCCCGAACAAGGCCCGCACAGATGTCAAACCTATAATCCTAAAAATCCAAAAAAACTCATCATTTCACTCGGTTTTTTTCAAAAATTTCAGTCCCTAGAGTTTCTAAATGTCCCTAGCATGCATTCTACTTATCAATTTCATCAAACAAGCATAAAATCATGAAAATCGAACTCAAAGCCTAGGTTTCTAATCTTTGAATTTTAACTCTAAATCAGGGAAGATTAGGCACTTACTTAGTGTTGTGAGGTGTGGTTGGGAAATGCCCAAATGGGTTGTGTCCCATGTCAATCCACATCTGTTAGCAACAAAGAGAAATGGGAGTGCTTGGGGGTCCTCACTCACTCTAATCAACCTTGCAGGAACCTTAGGAAGGGGTTTACCCTGGTTCTTCATCATTTTGGTTAAGATTTGTAAGAAAAATCAAAGTTTGGAGAGAAAAAGTTTGAGAAGAAATTTAGGGTTTGTGCAAAAATGACAAGTCTCTATCACTCCCATTTATATCTTGGGAGCAAAAGACGTGCAGATGATGCAATAGCTACACAGTAGTTGAGGTGTCAATCGCATAGCTATTCGTAGCCAGCTACGCCGAATGTCTTTTTTTCCCTCTTTTCGATTTACTTTTGCTATTTTGTTTTATTTACTAGCCTTAGCCATGCATTTATTTCATTATTATTATTGCAATCATTGACTTAATCTTTATAATCATAAATTTCACCAATTATTGACGATAAAAATTAACTCGCTTTCTTCCAAGAAAGCTTTATTCCATGTTTATGCACGTATAAATGGTCTCGTTGGATGCTAGTTTTCTAAAGAACCATTAACCAAAAGCATAATTACTGTTAATTCACGTTAATTCCCTCATTCTAAGTGTTCCACAATATGTCAAAACTCTAAGAATCCTGGTATGCTAGAGCTCCTTTCACTAAAACTTGGCACCTAATAGCCCATCCCACTCCTGTATTTATTCTTGATCGAAGGGTCAAAAATATTTGTCTCCAAAACAATCGATCAATGAATAAATACATAACTTATAACTTATCAACTTATCCAGCATCCTTTAATCAGTCCACACGACTCTAAATGGTAAATCAGTCCCACACGACTATAAATGGTAAATCAGTCCCACCCCACTATAAAAGGTAATCAGTCCCATAAAACTCTAAAAAGTAATCAGACCCACAAGACTTTAAAAGCTAACCAGTCTCACATGACTCTAAAAGGTAATCAGTCCCACATGACTCTAAAAGGTAACGAGTCCCACATAACTCTAAAAGGTAATTAGCCCCACACCACTCTAAAAGGTAAATCAGTCCCACACGACTCTAAATGGTTAATCACTCCCACACGACTCTAAATGGTAAATCAGTCCTACACGACTTTAAATGGTAAATCAGTCCCACACGACTCTAAATGGTAAATCAGTCCCACATGACTCTAAAAGGTAATCAACCTCACACAACTCTAAAAGGTAATCAGTCTTACGTGACTCTAAAAGTAATCAGTCCTACACGACTCTAAAAGGTAATCAATCCCATATGACTATAAAAGGCAATCATATTGGTGTGCCCCAGTTCTTAGGGCATTGGATTCTTGTATTTTGTATTATACATTAAGACTCATTGTATGAATACATTATTTGTGTCAAATTAATAAAGGCAATTAATTTATTTCATTTATATCTTGTGCTATAATATAAGTAGAGCATCCATTGATTGATAATCATAAAACCTATCCCAGGTTTGTTCTAAATCGTGGGAACAAATTGAACCACAAACTTGTATATTCGATGACTGTATGGCAGTTCTGAACTAGCCATAGTACTTGTAGAGTCAGTCATGAATATAGGTACATGTCATTGACATGGGACTGGATCGATCCGCATAAGAAAGCCATATGGTTGTCAAGTCATAGGTCTTTCTTAAGTAGGTCTCTTTTTTCCTTGGACCAGATTTCATTATAGTATCAATATGGAATCCGGTTCACTTTGACATATGCCTAACAGGTCTGTAAAAAGATGCTAAATATGGGTATGATTGGGTGGACAGGTGAACATATTGATATGGATGATGAGGTGATGGAATTGCCACTCGGGTAACACCGAGATGACATCATTGGCCACTTGATGAGTGGGGCTAATAAGTGTATGGCCATACCCAAGTAAGTCGGTTGCTTATTTGATTAATTAGTCAACTCAAGATTAAGAAATATAATAAACAGCAGAAGAGGATGACGGACAACATGCCTCTAGTTTATTCATAGCGATATCATTTGGCAAAAGACATTGTGAGATTACTACTGGGTCAGTGTCTTCAATAGAATGCTGCATCTCTATCTTAATTGGGGGCTATAATGGTTTGGTAGAACCCACTTACAATCTGTAGGCATTGGGGCTATTGCCAATATAAAGACAGACCCATAGGATCGTGCACATAGATCAACTGAGCTGGAACTTATAGAAATAGTACATGTAATGTACATTGGAAGGAATGAGTTAATTAATTAGTTGACATTCGGTGTCAAGGTGATTAATTAACATTGGGTTGATTTAATTTAATTAATAAGTTTACATAATATAATTGATTAATTTATCAATTAATTGAATTACATAAAGTAAACAATTAATTAAATAAATTTTTAATTGAATTACATAAAGTAAACAATTAATTAAATAATTTTCCTAAGTAGGAAAATTAAAGACATATGTTGTATTTACTTAAGTGTGATTTAATTTTATTTAGGGGTAATTAAATTTAGCCAAATGGAATTAAATTACATAGTATGTACTTTTTAATTAAAGTTTATTTATGTACTTATAATTATAGTGGGCTTGGGTTTAATTAACCTAATTAAAACCTAATTAGATAAGGTGTCTATATAAGGGCACACTTAAGGAAGAAAACCTAACCCTAACCCTATTTTATTTACTAGAAATTTCATCCCCAAAACAGCCACAATTTACAGCAAATAAGTCTCCATACCTTCTGCTAGCACCGGTTCCCGCACAATAGTTGGTCGTGCACCAGATTGTGGAGATCGTTTCCACTTAAAGATTCGATTCTGCAGCAGTCTCTAGAAGAGACAGATTTGGTGAGTGAATCTCTCTTGATTCAAATTGGTTTTTTTCCAATCAATGGTAATCGAACACGATAGGTGGATTCTAGGAAAATTTTAACGGTGTAATTTCCGCTGTGCCACGTTATTTTTCCGATGACGAATCCTAACAGTGGTATTAGAGCCTAGGTTTTGTCCATTAGATTGATTGGAATTCGTTCTTGATTGTGTTCTTGAAGAAAGAATAGGTTTCAAGAATGGTTTTTTGGGTTTTGATAATTTTTCCCTGATTAGTTTTATTGTTTTTTTTCCTACTACAATTTATTTTCTGCTGCTAATTAATTTTTTTTTCCTACTGTATATATTTTGTTGGCTGGTATTTTTTTTAATGATTTAAAAATATATATATATGGGAGAGGGAATCACAGTTTTAGCTGCTGCCGTGCTCAGGGTTCGAGTCCCGTTTTGGATTTTACGGGTATTTTTTTTATCCCGGGCCCTAATGCAAATTAAATTACATTTTTTTAAAAAAATTAATTTGTATTTAAATTGTTTATTTTGTTGTATTTAATTTAATTGTTTGCATATTAAATTGAATATGGACTTTGTGAAATTGGCCCAATAAGCCATGACACCGGTTAAAATTGGGAGAGTTAAATTTTAAATTTGTGACAACCCAAATTCAAGTGAGAGACAAATTATCAATTTTGCATTAATGAATTTCATCCATTGGGCCTTTATGGGCCTTAGTCACATTTGTTGAAGTTGGCAATTTCACCCTAAGTAACTCAGCTTAACATTTATATTTATAAGTTGGAATGCCATGATCATGCATCATATTGGTATGTATGTGCACAACAAGTACTTTGTTTGAAATGTAATGTTGAGTTCTATGGGCCTTAAATTATTATCGGTTGTAATTTGATTTTGGAAAATATGGCCTGCGTGCCATTTCTTTTATTTTGATGTAATTTTAGAATAGATTTTATTTAAAATAAAATTGTTGTAATTACATCAAGTATGGAGGAAGGCGCAGATGGAGCAAGCCCATGGTGGGAGCCCAAGAAGGATTACAGTCCAGTCTATGAAGAATTAGATAGGATATCTAGTTTTTCATTAGGTTGTAATTAAAGGCCCATAGGATTTCATTTATTTTAAATTAAGTATGCTATTGCATTTGTCATATAATATGGATGTATGGATCACCAAATTATTACCCGCGTTTATGCATGTTAAGCCGTATCACTTAGTTTTAATCCAGAAATTAAAATGTTGAGTCGTTTAAAAGTGCTTCCCACATTCACACCTTTTCCTCCGATTGATGCTGCAATGTGCACCATGCCCTAGCTGGGTACATTGTTAGTATTTGGTGGGCCATTAAGGGTTAAAATACTTGGTATGGTTAACATGTGAATGGTGGTTTGACTCAACATGGGTAGCATTAGCTCATAGCGGGCCCTAAGCACAAATGGTTAAAGTGTCAACAAGCCCATCAAACCAAGAGTCCTTCGTGGAAGGATTGGATAGTTTGTCCTACCAAATGAATCAATGGTTGGTTAGCGAGCCCTAGTTCGGCCAGTCGTTGATAAGTTGTGGATCTTGGTCAAGTAAGCCAATTAACATCACCAATGAACAAATTAAAATCAGATTATTAATTTGAATTGGCATAAGTCCTTTATTTCTAACTTAAGCAATGATTTCTTCCATGTAGATTATTCCCATTTTTCACTTAAGCAATTTAAATGGCTGCAAAAAACAACTACTCACTCTCACTTAGGTCACTCCTGGAGAAGGAGAAGCTTTTGGGGACTAACTTCCAGGACCGGCTAGGAACTTACAAATAGTTCTTAGACAAGAGTCCAAGGAGCATGTACTAAATGCTCCTTTACCAGCTGGCCCTCCCGTAGGTCGAGGCATCACTACGGCGATGGTGGAGAAGTACGACCGGTATGTAAGGGATGACCGAGATGTCTCGTGCCTCATGTTGGGTACCATGGCTTTTGATCTTCAGATGCAGTTTATGGATGAGTATGCTTATGAGATGACGGATCAGCTTAAAAAGATGTTCCAAGATCAGGCTCATCAGGAACATTACCTGACAACTAAGGCACTTTGCACGACTGCAATGGCAGCTGAGACTTCTATTACCACTCATGTGCTAAAGTTAAAGGGGTATATTGATACACTTGCCCACCTCGGCTCGCCAGTTTTGCAGGACTTGGCAACAAACATTATTCTCGGGTCACTTCCTGAGTCTTACAACCAGTTTATCATGAACTACCATATGCAAGGGTTGGATAAATCGGTTGTTGAGCCTCATGGCATGCTCAAGCTTGCTGAGCAGTCTCTTAAGAAGACTCCTGAAGTATTGCTGGTGAACAAGGACAATACGCCCATTGCTAGAGGAAAGGCCAAATCTAAGGCCAAGGCTAAGGCCCAAAAGGGCAAGGTTAAGGGCAAAAAGGTGGTGGACAAACCTAAAGCATGGGTTGCTTGTCTTGATGATGTCTGCCACGAGTGTCATGAGAAGGGGCACTGGAAGAGCTCGTGTCCAAAGCTAAGGGAGCAACTGAAGGGCAAAACTACTGCTTCAGGTATTTATGTTGTTGAGATTAATCTGGCTATTTCTACATCTTGGGTCTTGGACATTGGATGTGGATCTCACATTTGTTCAAATGTGTAGGGTCTAAGAAATAGGAGATTACTAGGATCTAGAGAAGTAGATCTTTGAGTCAGAAATGGTGCTCAGGTTCAGGCTATGGAGATCGGATATTATTTCTTAGAGATGCCTAGTGGACTTGTTTTGGAACTAAGAAACTGCTATTTTGTACCTGTGATGTGCAGGAATATTATTTCTGTTTCTTTATTGGATATTTCTAGTTTTGTATTTAATATTGGACATGGTAGAATTTCTATGCAATGTGGTAATACTATTTATGGAACAACATTTCATGAAAATGGCTTGTATATCCTTGATCTAAAATGTGAAAGTTCAATCTATAACATAAATACTAAAAGGATTAAATAGAACGAAATTAATCCTACATACATCTGGCACTGTCGGCTTGGCCACATAAACGAGAAGCGCATAGCTAGGCTTCACTCTAGTGGAGTGCTAGGGTCATTTGACATCCAGTCTTATGACACATGCGAATCTTGTTTGAGAGGCAAGATGACAAAGGTGCCTTTTAGCAAGGCTGCTAAAAAGGCCTCAGAGCTATTGGAGCTGATACATTCCCATGTATGCGGGCTAATGAGCACCAGTGCTAGATCCGGTTTTTTGTACTTCATCACCTTCATAGATGACTTTAGCAGATACGGTTACATGTGTCTAATGAAGCATAAGTCTGAGACTCTTCAAAGGTTAAAGGATTTTAAGAATGAAGTAGAAAACCAACTTGGCAGGAAATTAAAAGCACTTCGGTCTGACCGAAGGGGTGAATATTTAAGCCAAGAGTTTGACTCGTTTTTCAGAGAGTGTGGGATTGTATCCCAACTCACTCCTCCTGGTACACCCTAGTGGAATGGAGTGTCAGAAAGGAGGAATAGGACCTTGCTAGACATGGTCCGCTCGATGATGAGTCATGCTACACTCCCTGTCTCCTTTTAGGGATATGCTTTAGAGAAAGCTGCTTATATTCTTAATAACACACCAAGCAAGGCAGTTGAGGGAACACCATATGAACTATGGAAAGGCCGAAAACCCAATGTTTCCTTCTTGAAGATTTGGGGCTGTGATGCACATGTTAAGAAATTGACAAGTGGCAAACTCGAGTCTAAATCTGTCAAGTGCTAGTTTGTGGGTTACCCAAAAACTAAGGGTTATTACTTCTACGATCCGGTGGAAAACAAAGTTTTCATAGCTAGAAATGCAGTCTTCTTGGAGAAGGAATTCCTTTCCAAGAGAGACAGTAGGAGAAATGTTGAACTTTTAGAATTTCAAGACTCATAAACTCCTACAGCTACTGCTGAGGATGCTTTGGGAACCGATCTGACTACTCAAGAAATTGAGGAACCAGAACCGATTGTACAGGACCTTAAAAGGTTTGGTAGGACATGTCATCAGCTAGAGAGGTACGACTTTCTTGTGACTGATGATGGGGACCTTATGGTTATTCACCAAGACGAGCCCAAGACCTATCAGTAGGCTATTGAAAGCCCATACTCAGATCAATGGCACAAAGCCATGGAGGCTAAGATGCAATCTATGCACGATAACCAAGTATGGAACTTGGTGGATCCACCTCTGGGTGCTAAGGTGATAGGTTGCAAGTGGTGTTTCAAGTTAAAAGCCAACAACACCTTCAAGGGGGATTGGTGGTAAAAAGATTCAAGCAAGCTCAAGGAATTGACTATGATGAAACCTTTTCACCAGTTGCTATACTCAAATCCATTAGGATACTACTAGCCATAGCTACATGGTACGATTATAAGATATGGCAAATGGATGTTAAGACAGCTTTCCTTAATGGAAAGCTATTAGAGGATGTGTATATGAGACAACCTGAGGGTTTTATCTATCCAAAGTATCCAAACAAGGTATGCAAGCTTCAAAGATCCATTTATAGATTGAAGCAAGCATCGAGGTCATGGAATAAGAGATTCAATGAGGCCATTACAGAATATGGCTTTACACAGAATCCTAATGAGTCTTGTGTGTATAAGATGGTTAGTGGGAGTGTTTCCACCTTCCTAGTGCTATTTGTTAACGACATCCTTATCATTGGAGTGACATACCAACACTACAAGGCATTAAGCAGTGGTTGAGTAAGTGCTTCACAATGAATGACTTAGGTGAAGCTGAGACGATCTTAGGGATCAGGATCTATAGAGATAGATCCAATTAGCTTCTAGGCCTGAGTCAAGCCATGTAAATTGACAAGGTTCTGAAAAGATTCAGCATGGACAAGGCAAAGAAAGGATTCTTGCCTATGCGCCATGGGTTGAAGCTCAGTAAGAAAGATGGTCCTAAAACAAAGAAGGATGGGGAGAACATGGAAAGGATCCCCTATGCATCTGCTATTGGATCTATCATGTACTCGATGTTATGTACAAGGCTTGATGTCACGTTTGCACTAAGTATGACTAGCTGGTACCAATCGAACCTTGGGGAGGAACATTGGAAGGCTGTCAAGGCAATCCTAAAGTACCTTAATTGGACTAAGGATGCTTTCTTAGTGTGTGGAGGTCAAGATGAGCTGGTAGTGTCAGGTTAAACTGATGCAATCTTTGAGACCGATGATGACGACAACCAGTCACAGTCTGGTTATGTTTTTCTCCTGAATGGCAGTGCCATTAGTTGGAGGTCCTCAAAGTAGGCCACTATTGCTGACTCTACAACGGAAGCTGAGTACATAGCTACATGCGAAGTGGCAAAGGAAGCAGATTGGATCAAGAAGTTCATAACTGAGTTAGGAGCAGTACCCACTATCTTAGACCTAGTTGATGTTTTATGTGACAACAACGGGGCCATCGCACAAGCTAAGGAGCCCCAGTCACATAAGAGATCCAAACATGTGCTTAGAAAGTTTCACCTCATTCGGGAGATCGTGAACAGAGGTGTTGCAGAGGGTGGATGTGAGCACGGGTTTTTTCTCGACCTGTATGATGAAAACTTATTGTTACCTGTTAGACAGATAAGCGTTAATTAGATCTGAGAATGAGCGGAATAACGATCGGAATGTTCTTAAACGGTTCAAAATTCAGAAGAGTCCTTGATCCGAAACCCCGAGATAGGTTCGTGGAGTGATTGGGGGACTTAGGTGTGAGTGTGGGTTAAGACTAAGGCGTGCAAGCTTTATCTAGAGTCGTACGGCTGTAGTTTCACAACTACAGTCGTATGACTCTAGATTACAATTGCACAAATGTATATTACAGTTGTACGACTGTATATTATAGTCGTACGACTGTAACAACTACAGTCATGCGACTATAGTTAGAGTCGTATGACTCTAGTCTTTGACTCAGCAGATTCCTGAAAGGAAAGAACTCTAATTTGGCTTGGATTTTGGGCATCAATCATAGGAATTAAGAGGTAGAAAAGTTTTAGAAAAGGCAAAAAACCATAGGAAAAATAGGGAGAAGAATAGAAAAAAATCATTTTAAAAGAAAAAAAAAAGAAAAAAAAGGGTGCTTGAGAGAAAAAGAGATTTCTAGAGAGAGAAAGTGGGAGAAAGAGGAAAAAATAGAAGTGCGATCAGAAACACATAGTGTGAGATCCCTAATCTGACATCACTGATTCAAAACTATACTCGGCTTTCGTTCGGATCAATTCGGGACGCGGGTTCGTGAATTTCGGGTTGTTTAGAGATTCTAGGCGGATTCCGACATCCACATCTGACTCTGGTCATAAAAAGTACTGGAACACAAAAGAGGTAAACTCTCAGAGGCCTTAAAACTCGTTTCATGTTGATTTGAATTGTTTTTGTGTTTTAAAATTTTTTCAGAAAACTGTCTGCGGAATTACATCCGTACGACCGTAATTATAGTTGCACGACTATATTTACAGTCGTATGACTATAGTTCCTGGAGAATAGTCATGCGACTGTATATTACAGTCGTACGAGTGTATGCCTTTGGGTAGAAACCCGAAAAGCCCAAATTCGACTGAATACAGTCGGTTTTCCTTTTTAAATGATTTTTCATGATTTAATTCAGTCTAATCACATCTGTACACTATAATATTGTGGTTTTCGGATTTCCAATGATACGGATGTGTGGTTTGGGGTTTTGTTGGTTTCAATTCTCGGAATTCGTAGTTGTTAGATCCTTAATTAGATTTTTGGTTCAATGATAACAGGCCCTTGGATTCCCAGAAGCTCTTCAAATCATCAAAATCGATAAAACTAGTGACTTTAGAAAATAAGAAAACCACTGTCAGGCACTGTTCATTATAGTTGCATGGCCATAAATAATTTATAGTCACACACTATAATTTATAGTTGCACGACTGTAATACAGTCACAGGACTATGATATCGGGCAGAAGACAGAATCACAGGACGATCCGCATGGACATTGTCGCTTAATGTGTCTTCAGAATCAAACCTGTTTTTGGTATCTTTACGGTTTTCAGACCATAGATGAATATTTGGAATTAGAAACCCCCACAAATGGAACCTCGAGTTCTGGGATAACCAAAGGAATTTGCATGTAAAATGAGCCAAATTGTTTTCAAAATTGGTTTTCCATTCACAAAACCTACAGGGCGTTTCTAAAACCATTTTCCAGGTCTAACCAAGCAAGCCATCCGGACTTCTCGGTTATCCCCTAAACGCATGTTCCCACTTCCTAAAATCCCCTATTCTATCCTATGTGAGTCCTTGATGTGCCTTATTTACTTGTGCTAACCGTATTTTGGATGCAGCTTTTCTTTTTATTATTTTTCATTTTTGATGTACTTAATAGATCATCTCGTGTACCTAGGCGATTGTAATTTTAAGATCATCGTGTATTATAGGTGGTTGTAAATGGTGAGGATAAGAGTTTTTCTTTTCTGGGCTATATAATTTGGCCTCTACTTTACTTTTCCAGCACTTTTACTTTTCTACACTTTATTTTGGTATGAGCATTAACTAAAAAAAATAAAAGAAGATAAAATGGGTAGATATAAGTGGATGTCATATCAAATTATGAAATAATAATTGAAAATAAGTTTAAGGATTAGTAGGTCTGTTGCCCGAACCTTGAATCTCTGGATTAGGTACTGCATCTACACTTGGTAGGGAGCTGTACTGGAATTTCCTGGATGAGCTGATCTGGGTGGCGACTCTGTATCTAATATCAAAATTTAGGTTTCGAGACCTTTAAGTTTAAATTAGGATTTTCTAAAAGCCTATTCTCCAAAATTCACACTTACAATTAAGTTTTCTACAAAAGGGGTATTTCTAATAAAATAAAAGGCTTTCTTAAAGAAGATTAAAACCCGTTTTCAAAACTACATACATCACCCTCGAAAAGAAAATCCCTAGTTCTCGCTTTGCCGTGTGTTCCGTAAAACGTCGTCCGCTCACAGTGGCGACTCTTCTGGGGATTAACGGTTTCTTTAAAAAAGTTTTTCATAAAAACTTAAGGAACTTAGGCAAAAATTGAAGTATATCCTCACTTGTAGTCAATTATTAATTCATAATTTGATATCTCTTCGCAACCGCATAGCATGACGTTTTCTCTTCTTGAATCCCTCCAACACATGATTAAGCCTGGTTTATCTCCAAAGGTGATCTACCTCTTCCGCTAGGATTGGAGGCACCTGAGTGGGTACACCACTCATAGCCTCGTACGTACCCCTTTGTTTAGACCCTTGAGTGGGGAGAAGTGAGGAGTATATTTTTGCTATGGGAACCTGTACGACCCTTGGTTTGACCCATACCTTTTTGTAATGGCCTAGCAACTTCCCCTTAGATTTACCAAAACATATATTTGAAAATGACCATTGAGAGTATGCCTTTGGTATCCCCTGTTAATGCCAAAGAGACCCAATACCCAGGAAGAATGTGATACCAATCGAAAGGAGGAATAAGGTTGGAAGGGTGAGCATGTTGCTGCGTGTGCTAACGTTTGTTCTATGGTGGTTTCATTTTTTACTTTTACATGCAACATCAAACACGCATCATCCGTGTGCTTCCATTTTTTAACCACATTTTTATGCAGCCATTTTCAAGCATCATCATACGTGTGGTATTATGCTAACCATATTTTTTGTGCAGCCATAACCTCTTATTCATGTGTCATATTCATTCCGTATGTCCACATTCCCATGAAGCATACATGACATCATCTTATGTGTCATGCATCCTAACCATGTTTTGTGCAGCCATTTGCATTCTGTATGACATGGGCATTCATATCATCTCATCCCATCTAAAATGAAGGATGTTCTAAGTATGTCATTCACCATCATTTCATTTCATGACAATATCGGGAGTCCTCAAGACTACCCGTGTTCTACCTATGCACTGGATTGCACTTGGCCATTTCATCACATCATTTGAGGACCACAACGGTCTTAGGCTTATGTTCATGTTGTGGATCAAACAATATCATCACATGACATCATTACCATTCACCATTGGTGTCATGGCGATGCCATAGTCTTGCTTGAGTGTCTCAATCCGCATCAGATTGTTCCATAACATTGATGACCCATTCGAGGTACTCCACGAGTGCCAAACTAGAACTTATATTAGGACATTTCATAACATGCCTAAATCATGCAAGGTGTTCCACGAACGACAAAATGCTGTCCGTGTCTCAAGTCACACGCGACTTGTTTGAGACATCACTTCATGCAAGATGCCATAAAAGCATCGAACCTCTGTCTATGGAATGGCTCCCATATGACCATCACATGTCATTTCATTGACCTATGAAACATTGAACCTCTGTCCATGTGTCGGTGCACATGTGACCATTTCATGACATCCACTAGGTGCCCCGAAGGTGCAGAACTTATGTCCGTGTGCCGGCCCACATGTGACGGTTTTTTTGCATTGTCTTTTGCATGTCATGGGGTATGCTTGGAACATCCAAAACAAAAAGAAAGAAAATACAAAAGTCATTTTCATCATCGTCAACATCCATAAAACATCATCCGATCATGAACATGAACATAGTATACACACCATTTAGTGTGTCGAGTCTAGGTCCATGACATCCATCCAAGATTCTAACCTTATGTTGAATGTGCAGTTTGGAGTCGCACCTTAAGACGGTTAGTTTGTGTTGAATCAGAGCCAAACCCACCAATTCATTCAGTTCAATTAGAGCCTGTCACCGTGGAGGGAATCAGCTCAGGGTCAGATTCAGATTGGGAGGTCAAAATTCAGTTGCCCACTCTACCAGTTGACAGTCAGATTTTTTTAGAAGAAGTTGACAGAGCGGAGATGGCCAATGGAAACAATGGAAACTTGACCTTTGATATGGCTGCTTTTATGAGGAGCTTCCTAAGCTTAGACAAATTTAGGGCTACTCTTAGGGAGCAAGTGCAGGCAGTGATAACCACCATCCATATTCAGGCTGTTCCACTGGCTCAGACTTCAGTTGGAAGTGGAAGACAACAATTTGTCCAAGTTACTAATGCTATTGGAGCAAGTCTTCCCGGAGGAAGCGGTGGAGTGATCAACCACAAAGAACCTGACTGTCAGTCCGAAGAGGGTGAGGCATTCGAGAAGGCAAGGGAACCTTTAATTGAGATGATGCTAGAGAAGTGTCTCAATCAGAAATTTTCTGACATAGAAGCCATGTTACCCAAGCTAAAGTTTTAACCCCATTAAGTGTGCCAACCCTACCACACTGATGGCCGATAGAGAGGGGCAGCTTCCGGCTGGTTTTCACATGCCATATCTTCCCCCCTACACCAGGGAAGGCTCACCAGAAGCCCACTTGGATAGTTATGTGAGGCTGATGACCAATATGGGGATTGGAAAGGGTCATCTCTTGAACTTGTTTCCAACTACTCCGAGGGGTGCTGCAGTAAAGTGGTACATGAAGATGCCCCTATATACTCATTCCACTTGGGAAGACTTATCTGATGCTTTTGTGAAGAAATACACCTACAACACCTAGGTTGAGACAACTCTTGAAGATCTGGAGAGAATCCACCAGAAGCCGAATGAGTCTTTCCTGGCTTACTACAAATGGTGGATGGATATGTAGGTTCTGGTTGATGGGGCACCGAAGTTGGAGTCTCTAATAGTAAAGCTGGTGGATGGTAGTTTGCTCCAGTACAAGGATAAGATGAAGCTCAAAAGGTTCCATTCCTTTGACGAGGTGGTAGAGTTTGCCAAGCGTATCGAACGATAAGACGAGGAGGAGCAAAGGGGCAGATAGAGTTTGGGCTCCTACAGAAATAATCAAGGGTACTCCCAGGGATACAAGGGTAGCATCTCTAAGACTACAACAGTGGGGTCTAGTTCTAAGACAACGCCGAAAGCAGCCTCTATCGAAGTGGAGGAGGCAAAAGTGGCTGTTGTGAATCAAGGGAGACTAACTACTCAGAGGATCACTAGTCCATGGGCTGAGCAAGCTAGTCGGATCTTTGCCAAGTGTAGAAAGGTTGGGTTGTTGTAGAGTCTAAGGCTGTTCTCGCCTCCATCTGAGGCAGATAAAGATAATTTCTGCTCCTATCATGTGATGATGGGTCATTGTACGAACGAGTGCACCCAGCTAATAAAAGCCATCAAGCAGTTGGTCACTGATGGCAAGATTGTTGAGTCGACTCTGAAGCCAAGTGTGCAAAAAAATCCACTCCCCACCTTTGGAAGTCAGGTGAATATGGTGCAGCTGGTCTGCCGGCCAATTATGTATTCGCCCATATCATCAAAGCAAATCCGAGCATGCGAGCTATGCTGGTGGAAAGTGAGGAAGAGCCAGAAATAGTTGAAGAACAGTCTTTGGCAGTGAAGGATAAGGCTGGTCCCATCAATTTAGATAAGTTTGAAGCAGATGATGAATACAACGATTTTGAGGTTTAAGAGTCGAAGCCAGTTTATCCGGTGGAGATGAAGAGAGGGACTGTCATTGAAAAAGATAGGCCGGTGATGCATATTACAAGGAGCAAAAGGGTTTATCAACCCACTAATGTACCACCTCCAGCACCCCCGAGAAGGAATACTACACCGGTGCAGAATGATATTATCCTATCACCTCCAGTGGCCATGGAGGAAGACATGGTAGTGGACCAACTGAAGAGGACACCAGCTCAGGCCAGTGTTTGGCAGTTAAAGGAGATGGAAGCCAATCCCACTATGTCCCCTGATGAGGTATGCACAATGATCAGGGGAGGGGACTTGAAATCCAATAGGGTCCCAGAGATCAGTTTTGGAGTCGAAGACCTCCCGCCGGAAGGAGTCAACCATAACAGGGCCCTATACTTGAGAGTGGAAGTCATGGATGCCGAGTGTAATGATGGATAACGGCTTGGCCTTAAACATTTGCCCCTCTCAGATCCTGCCTTTCTTAGGGTTGAGTACTGAAGCTCTTTGCCGATCCAACACTGTGATTAGGGCGTATGATGATAGCTAGAGAGCTATGCTTGGGACATTTGAAACCAAAGTCTAGGTAGGAGTGATTAAGTCAAAGGTGCTATTCACCATAATCGACATTCCCGTCACATTCTCTCTGCTTTTGGGAAGGCCTTGGTTCCATGCCCTAGGAGGAATACCCTCGACTTTGCATTAGATGGTGAACTTTTTGATTGAGAGGAAAGTGGTAACTTTTGAAGCGGATGAGCCTTCTGTTAGGGCTGCCTTGACTACTACTAAGCAGCCGATGACCGGTTTCCAAGTTGCAGTCATCTCTAATAAGCTTGAGTTTCCAGACTGGATTCACAGATACTTTGCCAAGTAGAACTATGAGCTAGGGAAAGGACTAGGGGCCAAATTACAAGGTATCCTCGAGTTTAATATTGAAGCCGACAAGTACCGTCAGTTTGGGCGGGGGACTAAGCAGGAAAGGAAGCACGTGAACTTGGTGGACACCTTAATCCTGGCCACAGAATCAGTGTATGATTGGACTCTTGAGCAAATAGTTGTTGAGGGAGGTCAGCTCCGTGGGTTTGAAATTTTTACTAATGTTGTTGATTTCAGCAAGTATGGAATTGAGCCTATTGTGAACATGCTGCGAGCTAGAGCCGAAAATGAAGACAAGGAAACACCGAGGCAGAAAGTCATTGACCAAGTCAGAATTGAATTTAGGGATAAGGGAAAAGCCTTTAAGAAGACTGACCTGGTGAGAAGTGAGATGGAGGTGGCCATGGAAGCCATCACAAGAGCACTGTCCACTCTGATGGAACCAAGCAAGGGTTCAGAAAAGAAGAAGCCATCGGCTCGGAGGACACATGAAGAACTAGTAGGGGAAGCTGTGAGGCAGCTCACTAAGCTGGTAATGAGGGGTAAGGCTGAGACACTTAAAGGAGAGCTGACTGAATAGAGGAAGATCTAGAAGGAGACCTGGGGTACCTGTTCGAAGAGTTCGACTGTGCTGCTGTTGATGAAGACCCTCGGCATGTGGAGGATGGCAATTTTTCAAACGTATCTGTTTTTTAAATTTTTTATGTGAACAATTCTGCCTACAAGGCCCACAATGCAACAAAATTTGATTTTACTTATTTGTGTGATGTTTTTCCAGATGGAACTGTGCATACATACAAACATTCATTTAATGTCTTTAGCATACATGATGCATCATTACATGAAATGAACCTAGGGACAGATGATGAACCAAAGATGGTATTCATCTCGAAAGACCTCACGCTAGACGAGAGAAAAGAACTTGTAAAAATCTTGTAAAAACAAGTCAAAGCCTTTGCTTGGTCCTACAACGACATGCCCGGGTTTGACAGGGAAATTGCGGAACATAGAATCCCAACATAGATTCCTGATAGATCTGAAGATGAAACCGGTTAAGCAGAAACTCAGAAGACTTCATCCAGAATGGGCCCAAAAGGTTAAGGAAGAAGTAGCTAAACAGATGAAGGCCAAGTTCTTAGAAGTAGTAGAGTATCTGGAATGGTTGGCCAACATTGTACAGGTTGCAAAGAAAGATGGTCGAGTCAGGGTCTATGTGGACTACTGGGATCTAAATAAGGCATGCCCCAAAGATGACTTCCCACTTCCGCATATTGACGTTCTGATTAACAGTGCCGCCAGCGCAGCTATGTATTCCTTGATGGATGGGTTCTCAGGGTATAATCAGATTCTGATGAACGTAGTCGACAAAGTGAAAACAGCCTTCATCACAGAGTGTGGGGTCTATTCCTACAGAGTCATGCCTTTTGGGTCGAAGAATGCTGGGGCAACTTATCAGTGAGTAGTCACGACACTTCTACATGGTATGATCCACAAGGAGGTCGAGGTTTATGCGGATGACATATTAGTCAAATCCATGACCCAAGAGGAACACCCAGCTGTCCTGGATAGATTTCTAACCAGAATCGAGAAATACAATCTTTGCCTCAACCCTAAGAATTGTGTATTCGGGGTAACTTCTGGGAAACTGCTTGGTCATGTAGTTAGCCAGAAGGGAATCAAAATGGATCCTGACAAAATTAAGGCCATCAGAGATATGCCGACACATCAATCAGAAAAGGAAGTAAGGTCGTTTCTGGGTTCACTACAGTATGTTAGTCGGTTTATCACAAGGTTGACAACAGTTTGCAAGCCAATTTTTAGACTTTTGAAGAAGAACTAGCCTGTAGAGTGGAATGAACAGTGTCAGATAGCCTTTGATAGAATTAAGGCTTATTTGATAAATCCTCCAGTTTTTAAGCCTCCAATACCAGACAAACCACTGATTCTATACTTGGCCATTAAAGAGACTTCTATAAGAGCCATGTTGGTACAAGAGCAAGAAGATAGACATAAACATGCGATCTACTACTTGAGCAAGAAGTTACTGGAATATGAGATTAGGTATACGATAGTAGAGAAGACTTGTGCTACTATGGTATGGTTAACAAAGAAGCTGAGACAATACTTCCAGTCATATAATGTTCAGGCGGTAGCCAAGGTGGATCCTATGAAATACTTATGCCAAGCCCCAGTACTAGCAGGGAAGTTATCGAGGTGGTTGCTTTTGCTGTCATAATTCGACATATAATATGTGACAAGGAAGATAATCAACGGAAGAGCCATAACGGAATTTCTAGCTAATCAACCAATAGATTCAGATTACATCGAGAACTTGGAATTTCCTAACGAACAGCTGGCGGTGGTCAAAGAAGAATCAAATAGATGGGTGATGACTTCGATGGGGCGGTGAACAAACACAGCGCAGGCTTAGGGGTAACCATTGCTACACCCGAAGGAGAAATCATTCCTCTGGCGAAGCAGCTTAATTTTCAAGTGACCAATAACGGAGTGGAATACGAAGCTTGTCTCTTTGGTATTGACTCTTTGATCACATTAGGGGCAAATTAGGCGTTAGTTATTTGGGATTCGGCAGGTTACCGAATATTAGGAGATAAAAGAAGAATTACTCTGGCCTTATCTTGAGATGGTTTGGGAAGGGGTGAAGGTATTCAGTCAGTGTGAATTCTGGCATATACTGAGGGAAGAGAATCAGATAGCAGATTCTTTGGCTAGACTGTCGTCAATGTGGGAAGGTAACCAAAAACAGCCGATACAGCCGGTAATCCTGGAAATCACTCAGAATCTATGTTGTTCATCAGTCAATGTAGTCATAACAATTGAAGAGCTGCCTATTATGATATTTTACAGTTCATTCAGAATGGTCAGTACCCCAAAGACGCTAATGAAGCTGATAAGGTCTCCTTTCGAAGATTGGCAACACAGTTTCGGGTATTTGAGAATCAGCTTTTCAAAAGAACAACTAACAGAGTTCTTCTAAAGTGTCTAACCAAGGAAGAGGCAGTTATGGTTATGAAACAAATACTTTCCAGAGCTTGCGGACTGCACATGAACGGTGTGGCCCTTGCAAAGAAAATACTGAGATAAGGATACGTTTGGCTCACTCTGCAAGCTGATTGTATCGAGGAGGTTAAGAAATGCCATAAATGTTAGGTGTACGGAGACCTCAATCACCTTCCTCCACTTCAACTTCAAGTGTCTCCAACTCCATGGCCATTCGCTGCTTAGGGCATAGATATAATTGGAGAGATAAGGCCGCTTGCCTCAAACGGACATTGATTCATCGTTGTAGCTGTGGCTTATTTCTCTAAATGGGTCGAAGCAGAATCATTTGCAAATATTAGTGCAAAGAAGATGGCCAAGTTCATAAAAAAGAAAATCTTTACTAGATATGGGATCTCTCATCATGTCGTAACTGATATTGGGGTACAATTTCAAGGGGTGACGGCACAATTGTT
This sequence comes from Euphorbia tirucalli, assembly GCA_039660915.1. Taxonomy (NCBI): domain Eukaryota; kingdom Viridiplantae; phylum Streptophyta; class Magnoliopsida; order Malpighiales; family Euphorbiaceae; genus Euphorbia; species Euphorbia tirucalli. Next base: position 51,223,132 of record CM077639.1, on the reverse strand, counting down.
CCAAGAGAAGGGAGTTGAGCACCATAGGTCATCCCCGTATCGCCCACAAGCCAATAGGGCGGTAGAAGCAGCTAATAAGTCCATTAGGAAGATTCTATAAAAAATGGTAGTGACCTACAGAGATTGGGCTGACATGTTACCATTGGCCTTATGGGGATACCGGACGAGCGTTAGCACCCCCACCGGTGAGACACCATATTTGCTGGTTTTCGGGATGGAAGCTGTCTTACCAGTAGAGATGGAAGTCAGATCATTAAGAGTGGTTATGGAGGCACAATTGCCAGAATCTGATTAGCTCCAGTCGAGACATGAACAGCTAGCACTGATTGATAAAAAAACATCTTCAGGCCTTAGACCGATTACAAATGTATCAGCAGCGAATGACTAGAACCTACAACAACAAGGTTTGTCATCAGAAATGTCCGTTTATGACAGCGGATCTGGTATTCAAGCAGATGAAATAGACCAACAAGGATGTATGAGGGAAATTCAATCCGAACTAGGAAGGCCTGTATGTAGTCAAAAAGGTACTTTCGAAGGGTGCTGCAAAGATTATGAACATGGATGGAAATGAATTCGTAAACCCCATCAATTAGGACAAGCTGAAACACTACCACGTGTAAAAAAAAGGAGTCTGATGGGTTGAAAAATGAAAAGGCGACCCAAAAAGTTAGGACAGTCCTATGGGTCAAAAGCCGAAAAGGCGATCCATGCAAAAGTTAGGACAGAGAGGCGAGGACTATCAGCTAGAAAATCTGCAAAGACCAGTTGGTGGCAAGCGAGGATTTAGTCGAGATGTATACCATCACTAATTTTGTCCGTAGTTTCATTTTATCATTTGATATACATTATGCTAAAACATTATTTATGAATGAATGAATGAATATTCGGTTCCATTCACTTAAATGCCTTAAGTTCAATTGCGATTCAGACTATTTTATGCGTATTTGGCTATACATATCTTTATACATCACACATCCATAGATTGAATATATATACGTATAAAAAAGAAGAAAAAAAGGGGTCCGATAGATTGAAAACCCAAAAAAAGCGGTCTATGCAAAAGTTATGACATAAAATAAAGCCTGCTAAATTGAAAACCTGAAAGGGCAGTTCAGGAAAAATTAAAGATAGTCTGATAGGCTGAAAACCCGAAAGGGCGACCTATGAAAAAGTTAGGACATGAAATAAAAACAGAATAAAAGTCACACAGTAGTATCAAGCTCAGATAACTCTAATCCTATAAAAACTAAGATACATCGAAGCCAGCGCCTCATGTCCGCGCCTTATGGGGTAACCAAGCAAGTCAATCAGCCAAACTCTATAGTGATATCCCACCAGGGATAGACCCATCTAGGTGTCCCAATCATCCGCCCGTTCTCTGAAAGTCTGATTCATGACCTCCAGCTCAGTGACCCACTGATGCAACTGGTCAACCTCCGCCCTCAAGCTAGTGGACTCTCAGCACTTAATCCCAATCATCGTTTGCACCAAGCAAATCATAAAAAGCATCATAATCATATGCATATGCATCCAGGACATGCACATACACACACATTCAAAACATACACACACACACATGCATACACGTATCAATGTTAACTCGAGTATAGGTACATGCTGTCACCATCAGGCTGTCTCAAGCCATGAGTACTCCAAAAGCAGAAATAACCTAACATTGGGGTGTCCTCGAATCCCTAGTATCCAGGGATAAAACAATCAAACCGTATTTATCCTCGATCGAAGGGTGAAGATTTTTTGTTTCCAAAATTATCGATCAAGGAATAAATACGCACTCCTAATCATTCAATGGTACGCTCCACCACAGAGAGCTGATTTCAATGATATTGCTCCACCAACAGAAAGTTCATTTCAATGGTATCGAGGGGCAAGGTATTTAGTCCGTATTGATTCTTGATCGAAGGGACAAAAATTTTTGTTTCCAAAATTATCGATCAAGGAACGGCCTGAAACAACTCCAAAACTTCAAAAGAGAGGATCAAGGTTCTCAAATCACCAAAGCATCTGTCCCTAGCTACACTAGCTCTATGGGAAACATAATTACTCTTTCCTTCAGTGACACAGGCTCCACTAGAAGTGAAGTAACAAAAATGCCCTTCCGTTAGTAACCACACTACTGGATGGCGAAAACACCTTTCCTTTAGCGACACAAGCTATACGGAAGACCAAATCACTAAAATATTTCTTCCCCTAGTGACACAAGCTCCATTAAAGGTGAAATGACCATAATACCCTTTTTGTTAGCCACTAAGCTACCAAATAACCAAAATACCCTTTTCCGATAAAAAAGGATATCAAACCACTAAAACTCATTTCTTTTCGTAACGTCGGCTCTATGAGAAGTCAAATGATCAATGTACCCTTCCTTCAAGGGATGCTAACTTTCCAAGTTGCAAAATTACAAAGATACCATTTCCTTTCATGATCATCAAATGACAAGGAGAATTCAATCCGGGCAAAGTCCTCTGCTTCACAATGGAGTCGAAGCACATCCCTGGAGCACCAATCCAATCTAGGCAAAGTCTGCTGCTTCACACTGGAGTCCAAGCATGTCCCTGGAGAACATTGAATCAATTTGGGCAAAGTCCTATGCTTCACAACGGAGTCGAAGTAAGTCCCCGAAAAATCAAGTCAACTCAAGCAAGACTTTTGTTTTACGAATCAACCGAGACAAGTCCTTACAAACATCACATCATTTTGACATGAGGAGAACCCTAGGTACATCCTCTTTTCCTTCTCACCATGCTCCTTATCACAAGACCGAACTTAAATTGGGCACAAGAACCCATCTAAGTTTACTTTGGTCACTCGAAGGGCACGACCTCTATAATGAAAACCTGTTGTTACTTGTTAGATAGATAAGCATGAATTGGATCTAAGAAAGAGCAAAATAACACCCAGAATATTCTCAAATGGTCTAAAATTCAGAAGAGTCTTTGATCTGAAACCCCGAGAGAGGTTTGTGGAGTGATTAGGGGACTTAAGGTGTGAGTGTGGGTTAAGACTAAGGCATGCAGGCTCTATCTAGAGATGTACGGCTGTAGTTTCACAACTGCAGTCGTACAACTCTAGATTACAGTCACACGACTGTATATTACAGTCATACGACTGTAACAACTATAGTCATGCGACTATAGTTAGAGTCGTACGCCTCTAGTCTTTGACTCAGCAGATTCCTGAATATGAAAGAACTCTAATTTGGCTCAGATTTTGGGTGTCAATCACGGGAATTAAGAGGCATAAAAGAGCCAAAAAAGGTAGAAAACAATAGGAAAAATAGGGAGAAGAAAAGAAAAAAAATCATTCTGAAAGAAAAAAAAAAAGAAAAAAAAGGGTGCTTGAGAGAAAAAGAGATTTCTAGAGAGAGAAAGTGGGAGAAAGAGGAGAAAAGAGAAGAGAGATCAAAAACACATAGTGTGAGATCCCTAATCTAACATCACTGATTCAAAACTATACTCGGCTTTCGTTCGGATCAATTCGGGATGCGGGTTCAGGAATTTCGGGTTATTTGGAGATTCTAGGCGGATTCCGATATCCACATCCGACTCTGGTCGTCAAAAATATTGGAACACAAAAGAGGTAAACTCTGAGAGGCCTTAAAAATCGTTTCATGTTGATTTGCAATTGTTTCTGTGTTTGAAAATTTTTCCAGAAAACTGTCTGCGGAATTACATCCGTACGACCATAATTATAGTCGTACAACTATATTTATAGCTGTACGACTATAGTTCCTGGAGAACAATCGTGCAACTGTAATAAACAGTCGCACGACTATATGCTTATGTGTAGAAGCCTAAAAAGCCCAAATTCGACTGAATACAGCCGGTTTTCCATTTTAAATGATTTTTCATGATTTAATTCGATCTAATCACATCTTTACACTATAATATTGTGGTTTTCGGACTTCCAATGATACAGATATATGGTTTGGGGTTTCGTTGGTTTCAATTCTTGGAATTCATAGTTGTTATATCCTTAATCGTATTTTTGGTTCAATGATAACGGGCCCTTGGATTCCCAGAAACTCTTGAAATCATCAAAATCGACAAAGCTAGTGACTTTAGAAAATAAGAAAACCACTGTCGGGCACTTTCATTACAGTCGCATGGCTGTAACTATTACAATTATACAATTGTAATTTATAGTCGCATGACTATAATATCAGGCAGAATCACGAGACTATCTGCATGGACATCGTCACGTGATGCTATCTTCAGAATCAAACCAGTTTTTGGTATGTTTACTATTTTCAGACCATATATGAATGTTTGGAATTAGAAACCCCCATGAACGGAACCTCAAGTTCTCGGATAACCGACCAACTAAACCGAAGGAATTTGCATGTAAAATGAGCCAAATTGTTTTTAAAATTGGTTTTCCATGCACAAAACCTACAGGGCGTTTCTAAAACCATTTTCCAAGTCTAACCGAGCAAGTCGCCTAGACTTCTCGATTATCCCCTAAATACATGTTCCCACTTCCTAAAATCCCTTATTCCATCCTGTGTGAGTCCTTGATGTGCCTTATTTACTTGTGCTAACCGTATTTGGATGCATCTTTTCTTTTTATTATTTTTCATTTTTGATGTACTTAATAGATCATCTCGTGTACCTAGGCGATTGTACTTTTTAAATCATCGTGTATTATAGGTGGTTGTAAATGGTGAGGATGAGAGTTTTTCTTTTCTGGGTTGTATAATTTGGCCTCTAGTTTACTTTTCCTGCACTTTATTTTGGATTTATATTTATGCCATGTGTATGAGCATTAACTAAAAAAAATAAAAGAAGATAAAATGGGTAGATATAAGTGGATCTAATATCAAATTATGAAATAATAATTGAAAATAAGTTTGAGGATTAGTAGGTGTGTTGCCCGAACCTTGAATCTCTGGATTAGGTACCACGTCTACACTTAGTAGGGAACTGTACTGGAAATTCCTGGATGAGCTGATCCGGGTGGTGACTCTGTATCTAATCTCGAAATTTGGGTTTCGAGACCTTTATGTTTAAATTGGGATTTTCTAAAAACCTATTCTCAAAAATTCACACTTACAATAAAGTTTTCTACAAAAGGGGTTTTTCCAATAAAATGAAAGGCTTTCTTAAAGAAGATTAAAACCGGTTTTCAAAACTACATACATCACCCTCGAAAAGAAAATCCCCAGTTCCCGCTTCACTGCGTGTTCCGTAAAATGTTGTCCGCTCACAGTTGACACCAAGATTAATGTCGCTGATCTATTGACCAAAGCACTGCTACAGACACAACACGATGGTCATACCAGATCTATAGGAATTAGGGCAATGCCCACTTGGAACTAGTGCAAGTGGGGGATTGTTGGTGTGCCCTAGTTCTTAGGGCATTGGATTCTTGTATTTTGTATTATACATTAAGACTCATTATATGAATAAATTATTTGTGTCACATTAATAAAGATAATTAATCTATTTCATTTATATCTTGTGCTATAATATGAGTAGAGTATCCATTGATTGATAATCATAAAACCTATCCCAGGTCTGTTCTAATCATGGGAAAGAATAGAACCGCAGACTTATATATTTGATGACTGTATGGCAGTTCTGAACTAGCCATAATACTTGTAGAGTCAGTCATGAATATAGGTACATGTCATTGACATGGGACTGGATCGATACGCATAAGAAAGCAACATGGTTGTCGTGTCATAGGTCTTTCTTGAATAGGTCTGTTTTGTTTTCAGAACAGATTTTATTATAGTATCAATATGGAATCCAGTTCACTTTGACATAGGCCTAACAGGTCTGTAAAAGGATGCTAAATATGGGTATGATTGGGTGGACAGGTGAACATATTGATATTGATGATGAAGTGATGGAATTGCCACTCGGGTAACACCGAGATGATATCATTGGCCATTTGGTGAGTGGGATTGATAAGTGTATGGCCATACCTAAGTAATTCGGTTGCTTATTTGATTGATCAGTTAACTAAAGATTAAGAAATATAATAAATAGCAGAAGAGGATGACGGACACCATGCCTTTTATTTATTCATATCGATATCGTTTGGCAAAGGACACTGTGAGATTACTACTGGGTCAGTGTCTTCAACAGACTACTGCATATCTGTCTTAATTGGGGGCTATAATGGTTTGCTAGAACCCACTTACAGTCTGTGGGTCCTAGGCCTACTGTCAACATAAAGACAGATCCATAGGATAGTGCACATAGATCAATTGAGCTGGAACTTATAGAAATTGTATATGTAATGTACATTGGAAGGAATGAGTTAATTAATTAGTTGACATTCGGTATCAAGGTAATTAATTAACATTGGGTAGATTTAATTTAATTAACAAGTTTACATAATGTAATTGATTAATTTGTCAATTAATTGAATTACATAAAGTAAACAATTAATTAAATAATTTTCCTAAGTAGGAAAATTAAATACATGTATTGTATTTACTTAAGTGTGATTTAATTTTATTTAGGGGTAATTAAATTTAGCCAAATGGAATTAAATTAAATAGTATATACTTTTAATTAAAGTTTATTTATGTAATTATAATCCTAGTGGGCTTAGGTTTAATTAACCTAATTAAAACCCAATTAGATAAGGTGTCTATATAAGGGCACACTTAACGAAGAAAACCTAACCCTAACCCTAGTTTATTTGCTGGAAAGTTCAGCCCCAAAACAGCCACAATTTACAGCATATAAGTCTCCATTCTTTCCGCTCACTCAATAGTTGGTCGTGCACCAGATTTTAGAGATCGTTTACGCTTAAAGATTCGATTTTGCAGCAGTCTCTAGAAGAGACGAATTTGGTGAGTGAATCTCTCTTGATTCAAATTGGTTTTTATTCCAATCAATGGTAATCAAACACGATAGGTGGATTCTAGGAAAATTTTAACGGTGTAATTTCCATTGCACCATGTTATTTTTCTGATGACGAATCCCAACAAATCAGTCCCACACGACTCTAAACTATAAATCAGTCCCACAGAACTCTAAAAGGTAATCAATCCCACACTAGTTTAAAAGGTAAATCAGTCCCACATGACTTTAAAAGGTAAATCAATCCCATATGACTTTAAAAGTTAAATTGGTCACGACTTTAAAAGGTAATCAGTCCCACACGACACTAAAAGATAATCAGTCCCATATGACCTTAAAAGGTAATGATTAACCAAGACCTCTAGCTAAAGCTAAGGGTGGATATGTCTCTTTTCTTTCTTTTCATGCTCTCTATCATGCATCCAAATTCACAACAGGACAACGTAACCTCGCAAGCCATTAATTTAGATACACGAGGGGCAACCTGTGAGAGCGGGTTTTTTAATCCTCAGTTTCGATGATGAATGAATTGTTTATTTGCTTTCATAGCCTTTTGTAGATGTAGGAGTCAAAGTCAATTCAAGATCAAAGTTTCTATCGATCGAACTTCAAGCCTCATAACATTTCCCCTACGAAGAGGAGGCTAGCTGAGAACAGCCGCATGGCTGTTGTGGCAATAGCAGCATATCTGTTACGTCGAGACCTGCACAGGTCTAGATGTTTGACAAAACCATGATCTTCAACCTTGGAAATTATTTTTTGGATTTTAGGAGGTGGATTCTACAAGAAAAATTATGTCTTTTGCCTATAAAAAGGGGTTTTATCTCTGGTTTAGAGGTTGGCAATTGATATAGAGAGAAAGAGGAAGAAAAAGGAAGAAAAGAGGAAAACAAATCCAAGTTTTTTTCTTTAATTTTCATCTTCGATCTCTATTATTAGGCTTAAAATTGATTAGAAATCTTAGGAAAACACTTCACTAAGTCTCCTAATAGGTTTAGAGACTAATCTAAACACTAAAACCTTAACTTTCGGGCTTGAGACCATTTTTGGAGCTTAAAGTTCGAGGTCAAAATCAAAGCTTTTCTTGAAAGATTTCCACTTCCTAAAGCCGTGGATTCTCACTACAAGGGTAAATATCTGAGAAACCTAAACATTTGCTTTGTTTGTGCTGTATTTGGGCATCATTTGCATCGTTTTTAAAATCCTTTATTTTTTCGGTTCTGGGCTGAGAACCAGAGCTATGCGACCGTTGTAATAGGTACATAGCTGTGGTTCTCAGGATAGAACTATGAAAGTTTGTGATTCAAAATTCTTCACAGGTTTTGAAGTAACACCCGCACGTGTGTGAATATACAACCACACAACTATCACAAAAAAAAATGATTTCTACATACTTCACGACATTTGAACCTTAGATTCACATTCCAGAAGCATGTATTAGAACATAACAATGATAAAGACTTAGTTTCCTGAAATCCGACCAACTTGCCATGTTAAATAATTAACCGAAAAAAACCATTTTCTCAAAAATCAACACAGGGAAGTTTCAAAATGTTTTCCAGGTCTAGTCGATGAGATTTTTCAAGTCTCTCCGGCTATCCCCTCTAAATGCATGACCCCGACTCATTTATTATCTCATTTTGTCTTGATTAAGTCCTACATGCAATTATTCATGTATTAACCTCTGTTTTGCATGATTAGATGTATGTTTAGGTTCTATTATTATGTTAGATAAATTCATGTATTCTAGGTGATTGTACCTTGATTCCCCATTTGATTAATATGTATCCCCTAGGGTAGCTTATGTCATTTGGTTTGTATAATTAATTTATTTACTACTTTTAGTACCTTACATGAACACCGTATGCTCTAAATAAAATCAACTTAGTTCATAAATTGCTATAATTTGGTTGTTGAAGTGTGTATTTTAATTAGATAACAAGTAATTGACTCGTCTGGACTTAGATCTCTAGAAGGTATAATGGCCCTCACCTAGTTTCGGTTATACATAAATTTCCTAGTTGAGCTGAGCCGGGTGGCGACTCCTATATTTTCTTCAAGATTTCTATCTTGAATCTTTTATGAAAATCATTTTCCAAAAGGAATTTTACAACTATAATTATCATATAAAGCAAGATTGATAAAAACTCCTCGATTCGCTTCGTCGTCTTTCCCATATAAGTGAAAACGTTGTCCGCCCACAACAAGCATGTAGTTAAAGATAATAGCTACACAACTATAGTCTATAACCACACAACTGTCATGCTAGAGCTGCATGGCTATGGTTTCATAGCCACACAACTTTTGGTTTTTCGGTCAGTTTTTCTAGTAGCATTTTCTCAGGCCTGTTATCTAGTTTTATAGGTTTTAGCATGGCCTGGGATGGTGAATTTTAAAATGGTTTTAAAATTTGCATGTTTGGTTATGGCATTGGATGCGCATGGTTTCTTGATTGACATTTTATCATATTGGATATGTTAAAATTGAAATTGGTAAAGGAATTTAATTTGAGAGTTTTTGGCACAAATCTTCGAATGGCAAACTCGGGATTTCTTGGTTGCCTCATTCTAGTGGGAGACAATAGGATTGGTCAATGGGCCTCGGGCCCAAGCTTGTCACAAGGCTTTAACCAAGAATCCCAAAATTGGCAATTTCCATAACGGCTATGGAAACGTAAAGTGGTTAACATAAACATGCATATTTAATTCCAATAAATGATTTGATTAGATGTTATGATGTATGTTGTAATTTGATTAGCTGTGCATTTCAGGGGCTCCTCTGAAGATGGATTGTAAATTTTTTTTTTGGTTATTATGGCTTGCATGCTATTATATTTTTTGTAATTTTTCTTTTATTTAGAATAGTTAGAAAAATTGTATTAGGCCCAAATTCCATTGTACTTTGCAAGCCTAAGCCCAGAAGGTGAAGGAGCTTAGAGATGGTGTCCATACCCGGCTTGTTTAAGGATGCAGCTAGTATATGATGCTAGTTGTTCTAATAGGTTGTATTATGGGCCCATGATCTATCACATTTACATATATCTTTTATGCATGTTATGTATGTTCTCCAGATCACCCGTGTTTGCATGTAAGCCCATTTGAATTGAATTCATTCCATTAAATATTAAGTCACTTGAAAGTGCCTTCCATAATCAAACCTCATCAAATTGTCGATAGTCTAAGTGTGGGTCGTGCCAAAGCTGGGTGCATTTGGGCTATGTTAATGAGACTAGGGTTAAAGGTTAAAATTATGCTTTAACACTCAATTGGTGGTTTGACTTAACCTAGGAAAGGAATGTCTGGACCTTAGCCACAAGTGGGAAAGTGCCAATAATCCCACCAAACCTAGAGTCACATAGGACGTGGATTGGATGTTATCCTACATAAATAACCAAAGCTTAGATGTACAAGCTCAGTATGAAAAAGTCATGGTCAAATGTGGATCTTGGTACACTTAAAGAGCATAATCAACATGAATATGTAAAATTAGAATTTTATTCATTAAGTGGAAAAATCAAAAGTACTGTTATTAATCAAAACCTTAATTAAATGGCAAACCATAGCAACACCTTTTCACTATGATCTATGCTTGAGAAGGATAAGTTATCTGGTACAGGAATCTTCAGATTGTCTTGTGATAGGAAGTCAAGGAGTATGTCCTAGATAGGGCCTTACCAATGAATGCACCTGATGATGTTGTGGCTCAATTTGAGGACCATAAGAAGGACTCTCGAGATGTCACTTGTTTGATGGTAGCCACCATAACCTCAAAGCTGCAACAACAACTCATGGACATGGAGGTTATGAGCACGGGTTTTTTCTCGGTCTTGATGATGAGAATTCTTGCATTACCTGTGGACTGAACGGACTTGAATTGGACTTGAAAACAATAGAATATTGCCTGGAGTCCCTTAAACATCCTGAAAATCGAGCTATCAGTGATTCAAAATCCCCGAAAAGGTCTCCCGAGCGATTTCCAGGGTTTAGGGTGCGCATCAAACTTTCAAAATTTTGCCTCGGCTCTTGTTAGAGCTGTACGGCTCTAGTTTTCAAACTAGAGCCGGCCAGCTCTAACTAGAGACGTACAGCTCTAGTTAAACTAGAACCGACCGGCTATAACTAGAGCCGTACGGCTCTAGTACAAACTAGAGTCGGCCGACTCTAGTGGGCAAGACAGATTGCCTTGTAAAGTCAGGCAACCTATCTTGCAGAAGGTATGGGCGAGCTTGTTTTCTGAGACGGGCATTTAATGATGAAGAGAGAGGAGATATAAAAAGAGAGAGAGGAGATTTTACCAGGTTTTTTTCTGCTTTCCGGTTCTCAATGAGAGAAAGAAAAAAAAAGGGAAAAAAGCATAAAAATAGGGAAAAGAAAAAGAGAGACACAGAGAAAGAAAGAGGCAAAGAGATAGAGAGCCAGAGAGAATCCAAAAACACAAAGTTTAAACCCTAAAAATCAATCTCAAGACATTAGCAACAAGTCACATAACCTTTGCTGATTGATTCGGATCATTTCGGGTTAGTTTCGTAATTGTTCGGTTTTCGGCCGGTTGGACTTCAAGGGCAAATCCTAAGTTGCCAATCTATTTCTTGATGTTTAAAACATCCAAACAACATCAAGGTAAACTCTAAGAGGCCTTAAACCTGTTTGCATTGTCTTTTCTATGCGTTTTCTTTGTTTCTGGGAATTTTAGAACCGAATTGCCCAAATAGAGCCCTACAGCTTTGTTCTTTATGAATAGAGCCGGTCGGCTCTAATATTAGAGCCAGCTGGCTCTGTTCTCCAGGGACAGACTCCCAGTTTGTCCCGATCGATCGAAAACAGTCCGTTTTCCATTTTATGCATTTTGTTGCGATCATTTTCAGCCCAAATCCATCCGTGTGCCATATAATTTTGGTTTTTATATTTCTATACGTATGGATATTAGTGTTTTTGTATTTCCCGTGGTTTTATTTTCTGAGTTTCGGGGTAGTTTTATCCGAATCAGATCCATAGTTCAGCATTAGCGGACCCCCGAACCCTATATAGTCCCCGGAAAATATTAAAAACAAACAAAATAGTATTTTCACAAATGTTTTTGGTGTGTTTATTGTATTTTGGACCCTAGATGAAATGCGTATTTAGGAACCCACACAAACGAAACCTCAAGTTCCGGGATAAGCGACCCATAAAAACAGTAATTTGCATGAAATCGAGCCAAAGGGTTTTCCAAAATTGATTTTCTAGCACAAAAATTACAGGGCATTTCAAAACTGATTTTCAGGTCTAACCGGTCCGACCGACCGGGTCAAACCGGTTACCCCTTAAATGCATGCTCCCTTATTCTAAAATCTCCATTCTGTCCTGATTTGAGTCCTACTTGTGTTTATAATATAAATTATTCTAACCAATCTGTCTTGTAGCATTTATTCTTATTTTTACTGTATTTAAATATATTAATTCGTGTATTTAGGCGGTTGTATTTTTAGATCCTCGTGTACTTAGGCGTTTGTAAAAGTGAGGATGAGAGTTGTATATTTGTGTGAATGGTTTAATTTCCCGCAATTTATTTTATGCATTTTTGCCTTAGCATTGGAGTAATAAATTAAATAAATTGGGTAGAGAAGATAATAAATTGAATAAATATGACTTTATAGATAATAAACTAATGCAAGCTCGATGTTAAGTAGGTAAGTTGCCCGAACCCTGAATCTTTGGATCAGGTACAACATTCTGCGCCCGGTAGGGAGCTGTACCGGAATTTCCCGGATGAGCTAATCCAGGTGGCGACTCTATCACTGATCTCGAAGTTGAGGTTTTGAGGTCTTCAGGTTATAAAATGTAAAAAAGTTTTCTACAAAATGGGATGTCAAAACAAATGAATGGTTTTCCCTAATTTCTTTTCGAAAAGGTCGTCCTCTCACAGTGGCGACTCCGCTGGGGACTTAAAAGTTTCTTAAAAAATGTTTTTCTTAAAAACATAAGGAACTTAGGCAACTATTGAAATATAGCCTCGCTTGTATTTGTTTATTAATTTATAAACATCATATTTATTCAAATCTTTGCATATCATGACATTTTCTTCTTCTCAACCCCTCGAAAACACTGTTTTCACCCCGGTTTACCCAACAAGGTGGCCTACCTCTACCGCCAGGATTGGAGACACCTAACGGGGTAAACCACTCATAGCCCCGCATGACATTACATCGTGTTCTACGGTGGGGAAGTGTTTATTCGCTATGGGAGACTGTACTACCCTTGGTTTTGACTTTGGCCCACATGTAATGACTTAGTAATCTCCCCTAGGATTACCAAAACATAAAATTAAAAATTGAACATTGAGTGTGCACCTTTGGTATTCCCTGTTGATACCAAAGAGACCCAACACCTAGGAAGAATTGCGAGACCAATCGAAAGGAGAACTAAGGTTAGAAGGGAGCGCATATTTTTGTGTGTGCTAATGTTTGTTCTGTGTTGTTTTGCCCTTTCTTTTTCCTTTCATAAAGCATCCAAAATGCATAATCATCTCACATACCATTTATGATCACGTTTTCATGCAGTTATCTTTAGATACATATGCATATGTGTGACATTTATGCTGACCACATCTTCGTGCATCCACGATGTTTTACTTGTATGACGTATAATATACATCCTGTATGCCAACGTTTCTATGAAACATACACGACATCATTCCGTATATCACGCATTCTAACCACATCTTCTTACAGCCATGACATACTATTCGTGTGTTATTTACCCATTTTGTATGTCCACATTCCCATAACATAAGTATGACATCATTATGTTTGTCATACATTCTAACCATGTCTTCGTGCAGCCACGACTTTTTATTTGTGTGACATACATATACATTCCGTGTGTCAGGATTTCCATGAAATATACACTACATCATTCTACGTGTCAAGCATTCTAACCATGTTTTCTTGCAGCCACTCATATGTTTGTGTGACATGCGCTTCCATTCCACTTCATTCCATTTCACCTATTCGAGGATGGTCTAAGAATGCCCATCATGCTCATTTCATTTCATCCCATGTCGGGTACCCCAAAGCTACCCGATTTCCGCTCGTGCACCGGATTGCACTCGGCCATTTCACAAAATATCATATCATTCAATAGTAGACCACGAAGGTCCTAGATTTGCTTCCGTGTGATAGTTCACATGATGCCATCACATGACATCACATTCATTCATCATAGGTGTCCGAGTGATGCCAAATCCTGTTTGTGCATATCGGTTCATATCGAACCATTTCATAACATTGTGAAATCATTCAAGGTACTCCCTAAGTGCTAGATCAGTATGCACATAGGGGCATTCCATGACATTATCAAATCATGCAAGGTGTTCCACGAACGCCAAACCCCTCTCCGTGTCTCGTGTTACACGCGACTTTCCTACAACATCATTTCATATCACATGGCTATAAAAGCATCAGAACTCTGTTCGCGGGGCAGTTCCCGTGCGACCATTTCATTTCATGCTATCGATCCACAAAGTGTCCAAACTCTGCCCATGTCGGCTCACACGTGGCCATTTCACGATAATTCATTAGGTTCTCCAAAAGCGCTAACTTTCTACCCGCGTGACGGTTCACACACTTTTTTCTTCGCATTATTCTTGCATAGCATCGGGCATTCTTAGAGTGTCCAGAATAAACAATTCACATCCATTATTGTCTTTATTCACAAAGCATCAAATGCACACAATCATCTGTATGTTATTCATATCATGTCTTGTATAATCATTACCAAGGCATCAACATTTGTGTAGCATTAATACTAACCATATCCTTCTGCAGCCATGATATTTTATTCCCATATGCTATGCACATATTATGAAACATGCATTACTTTGTGTGTGTTATGTGTGCTAATCACATTTCTCTGCAGCCGCCTGCATTTTGAGTGACATATGCATTCATTCCCTACATGCACAACATCACATTGTATGTCATAACCACATCTTCTGCAGCCACCTGCATTTTGTGTGACACGTGCATTCATATCACATCCTGATCACATTTCTTTGCAGCCACCTGTATTTTGAGTGACATATGCATTCATTCCTTGCACACATAAGGTCATCTTGTACGCCATGCATCCTAACCACATCTTCTGCAGCCACTACATTCTGTGTGACATATGCATTCACACCACTTCATGTCGTTAATTCAAATAAAGGACGTTCCAAAGGTCCCCCATCATAATCATTTCATTTCATAACGGGTGTCCCAAAGCCACCTGTGTTTTGCCTGTGCCTTGGTTGCACTGGGTCATTTCTACATCCCATTCATTAGGAGACCACCACGGTCCTAAATCTATGATCATATGGAGAGTCACATGATAAGCATTACATTACATCTCATCTATATGTCTGTTCCCGGTGTCATTGGGATACTGAGATCTCGCTTGTATGTCGCGATCCACATTGGATTGCTCATAACATTATCAAGTCATCCAGGTTACTCCATAAGTGCCCAGTTACTACATATATAGGGCATTCCATGACACTACTAAATCATGCAAGGCGTTCTACGAGCACCGAATCTTTGTCTGTGTCTCAAGTTACATGTGACTTGTCTATAACATCATTTCATGTCAGATGCATCAAAAGCATCAAAACTCTGTCTGTGTATCGGCATACACACGACCATTCCATAACATCAATTAGGTGCCTCAAAAGCATCAGAACTCTGTCCACGGGCCAGCTATGCGTGACCATTTCATGACATCGACTAGGTGCTCCAAAGGCATCGAACCTTCACCTGCGTGACGGTGTACATGCGAACAGTCTGCATGGCCTTTTTGCATAGCATAGGGCCATCCACGGAACGTCCAAAATATGTAATAAGATGAATCATCTTCGTTACTACCTTCACCCATCTAACATCATTCAATCGTATCAACCCATGACTGTACATCTCATTCATACATAAACATACAAGGTGCTCCCCGAGTGCTAAAAACTCAGCCCATGTGCCAAGCACGTTATCTCATATCATTTTATCACATAAAAGCCCAAGGTGCTCCTCAAGTGCCGAAAAACAATTCACATGCCAAAAAATCATGCTTCATAATCCAAAGTGCTCCCTGAGTGCTGAAGATTTTGTTAGATCATCATACGCATATACACCACCACAGCATTTAACTACTCTTGCAAGCAATGCCTTGATTCGATCAGTGGACACCCCATTGTGTCATTCTTTCCCAGGGGCATAGCTATGCACCCTTGCAAGTAATATCTTGCTTCGACCCGTGGACACCCTAGTGTGTTGTTTCTTCCCAGGGGCATAACTATGCACCCTTGAAAGCAATGTCTCTTACTTCGACCCGTGGACACCCCTTTGTGTCGTTCTTTCCCAGGGGCATAACTTTGCACCCTATTACAAGAAATATCTTGCTTCGATCCGTGGACACCCCAGTGTGTCATTTCTCCCCAGGGGCATAACTATGCACCCTTGCAAGTAATATCTTGCTTCGACCCGTGGACACCCCAGTGTGTCGTTCTTTCCCGAGGGCATAACTATACACCCTATTGCAAGCAATGTCTTGCTTCGATCCGTGGACACCCCAATGTGTCGTTCTTTCCTGGTGGCATAACTGTGCATCCCATTGCAAGTACTACTTACCTCGATCCGTGGACACTCCCGAGTGTCATTTTATCCCTGTGGTTTATATTTATACACCATGTTTTATTTTAGCATGCATCATTCCCACCAGCATTCATTGCATCTGGACGTTTCGCTTCTTAATTTTGCATACATATTCATTGGCTCTGAATAGCATTACATGACATCACACATGCAATGCATCATCCACATACACATGCATAACACGTCATGTATATTCATGCATACATAGTTTCTTGTTTGGTATTTGCCTACCGACACTAACAAGTGCTCTCATCAGGGGAAGAGATCTTGAGGATGGCCAACCCAAGGAACTTCAATGCCATAACAGATGTGGTGGAAGACTATGTCGCTTCATCTCGATTCCGAAAGGCAGTTAGGGAGGAAGCGGCAGCAATACTGAGAGAAATGCTGGGGGATGATCTCGACAGAATAGAGAGGCTGACGGCGAGATGCGCTGAGTTGGAAATCCGGGTGGCAGAGCTCGAAGAGAAAATAAGGGACATGGTGAGCTCGGACTCCAATGTTGGTATTGATGAGGAGCAAAATGCCAAAGTTGTTGACACTCCTTCTCAACACCTCAGAAGGCCCTCTCACCAAAATTTGGGCTTACCGGGGTAGTCCAATGAAGGAGAACCGAAGAGACCTCTAGAGGTCAATGCTAACATTGACTCTGTTTCGCGACAAATCCAGAGTTCGCCTCCCTACTTCATTATAGGGGCAGTCGCATCCTCTAGACCTTGTTCAGTGTCCAGACTATTCACCATCTATAGAAAGATGGGCTTGTTGCAAAGTGTCCGACCATACGTGGCACCAACGCCAGAACAAAAAGAAAACTACTACAGCTATCATGTAGTAGCAGGCCACCGGACTAAGGAATGTGTCGGTCTGCAAAAGAAGATCTAGAAACTGGTCAATAAAGGAAAATTGAAGGTGTTGTCTGCCTCCAATGAGCGACTAGGGGCCATCAAGGAGACCACCGAGGAAATCCCTCAATTATCCTGGGGAGAGGAATATGATGAAGAGCTGCAGAGTCTGATCTGACGAGAACGAGGCAATGGTACTAGAATCGAGGCAGTGACTAGTCGGGGGCAAAATATATATATATATATATATATATATATAACCCCTCGGAGCTGTCCTTTTTATACGGAACTCATTTTTGTTGCCACGGTGTATTAATATCATTTTGAATGCAATGCATTTTGTTATCTTCTTACTTATGTGGTGATTGCATGTATATGGCATTGCGCACGTATTTGATCATCTAACATGACATGTCAAACACGTATAATATCAAAATGCATGACATCAATCTGAATACTATAGGGACCCTAAAAGTGAACCTGGTCCTGAATGAACTTTCTCTTGAAAGGTGAGCTTATGAGATAGATAAAATGATACGATGGTACCACTTCCGTCAAGGCATCTGCTGATTCAACTCAACAATCCTTGAAAGACACTACCAGTCCTACCCTAAAATTTCAACTGGAATGGCACACAAGATACCCAAACCATTCTAAACCAAAAGCCATCTTTGAAACTCCAAATCCTACCCCCAAAAAAAAAACCTAAAAAGCCCTTCTTAAGGCACCCAAACCGAAGAAAGCCTTCCATGAGGCAAAATCAAACCTAAAAGCCATCCTTGAGGCAATCACACCCAAAAAGTCCTCCCGGAGGCAAAACTTAACCCCATATCTAAGAGGGCCTTCCATACCAAAACCATAAAACTAAAACTCCCCATTCGCCAAAAATCTCCAACCCTTGGAGTATTCAAATGGTTTTCATCACCTTCATCACCCTACCATGTTTAAAATGTTGAAGCAATTCTGGTTGTAGTGCATACATCATCTTATTCATGTGACATTACACATGCATTGTTCATCCCAAAAGCATATCAAACACACATGACATGCATGAATTTGAATGCACCAGGAAAACCAACAGATGGTCATGGTTGGAGCTCAGTTCAAAAAAAAAAAAAAAAAAAGAGGATCTCATAGCATCAAAGGGTAGTCTTCAGCTCTTAGCATTGTCAGATCCTTCCTTCCTATCAGTGAAAGATTTGGACTTTCCTGTCTTCAAAACCAAAGCCTTTTCCTTTACCAATTTCTCCCACACCTTTTACACCCTTTGTCATCCGTTTACCACCCAAACCACCAACACCTATTTAACCAAACCTCTTCTTACCTTTTTCTCTGAACTGACCCTGTGAAGCCTTGTTTTCCACCACCAATGGATTCTAAGAAGAAGTTGAACCCCAATGCTGTTCCATATCGTATCATCTCATCACCAGAAAGGCAATGGAGCAGATAATCACAACACTGCTCCAATTAATCTTACTTATCACCAATCTACACCAGCTTGGGGATTCTCTTTCTATCCCATGCCACTTCTCTTCAAATTTAACCCCCAGACCAAACATTTTGTAACCTCAGACTAACAGGAAAGACCTTGATTTCATGACAGAGAGAGGATTTGGATATAAGCCTACTTCAATTGAGCTGGAGTTTGCCAACGTTCAAGCAACCGTTGATGGAACTCCTAGGTAACCACTGCTTTCGCCCAGCAAAATCCACACTATAGCCTATACTGGACTCAACCCAGCAAGAGATGGTTCTGTTGATAAAAAAATGTGCTAGGAAGAAGAGGAGACTGAGATCTACCCTTATGAACTTCACCAACAGTGTTGGAGCAACCAGGTTTTACAAAGCTTTCAACAATCATGAATGGGATGTTCCCATCAACAGAAAGACTTGCAAAGCCTGCTGTGCTAATATTGAGGGAAAAGTTGCATTTATCAACCATTTCAAGAACTCAGTCTTCAGCTGCAATAAAAGTGACTACTTACCAGTGGTTCTTTCATCTCCTAGCCATGGTGTGCCTTGCTCTGGAGTTATTGTGGTTCACAGACAAAGGAAAACCATAATTAACTCAAGTCATTCTGGATCAAGCCATACCTTGAAGGACTAAAAGCTGTGTCCATCTTTGGAAACCGTGTGTGAATTGGAATCTAGGGTGAATTGAAAACATGAATACAGTTCCAGACCCTTGGAGATTTCAGTGGTTAATTGACTCCATCTCAGGTGGTCTACTCAATATAGGCGGCACCATCCAGTGGCCGGCTGTACACTTTGGTAACATCCCTAGCGGATCCTCAAAAAAAAAAAAAAAAAAAAAAAGAAAAAAGAGAAAAGGTGTAATGAAGGAACATTGATCCACACCAAAGCCATGGTTGGAATTTCCTAATGCATTCATATTCACCATGTCATAGATATTTTATATACTGTTTTGATGCTCAATATGCATGTATTATGCCATTGCATGTAAATGTTCATGTTCAGGCTACAGCACACAGTAAACCAGGCTTAATAAAGCATTTCACATCCAAACCCAAACCTCCAACACTTGGGGCAGGTAAAAGCTAAATCACGAAATATCATCAAGGACAATCCTATGATGATCCCCAGCGGAATCATCAAGGTGCATTCTCTAATCCTAAGACAAGCCAATGCTAAGAGATCCACTTGGCTGGTGCACTTTTATAGACTCGACCATCGTTAAAAAAAAAGCAATCTTCAGCGAGAGAATCTCTGGCACGGAAAACCGAAAGGACGTGTTGGTAACAAGAAGAGAGTGACGTTCAGAGTCAGAGTCACTTTTGATTTTCCTATCGCATTCATTCTGATGTCATCATAACGATATTATGCATGCTTGATTTTTTGCTTAGATGTTCATATTGCATGCATCGTGCCATTGCATATAAACACTCATCAGTAAGTCATTGCATCCAAACCCACGGTGGCATCAACGAAATTGTCACTACAAATGATAGCTACCGGCTCAATTGTACCATCCCCAACATAATTATCCCTGGCATCAACAAAATTATCCTTGGTAGAGTGGTCCACAGTAGGATCACCCCCACGGAGTTTCCAACAAAATCCTCAAGCGAGTTCCTAGCAAGGCTCCCCACTAAATCAGAGTCTCCAACAGATCCCCCAGTGAGATCAAATGGATTAGAATAATCCCCAGCTAAGTTCTCAGCTAAAACAATCCCCACTGAGTCATCATCCTCAGCAAAGTCATCTGGCAGGCACAGTCCCCATAAGAGTCGTTAGGAGTCACAAGTTCACTCCCCAGCATGGCGTAGATACCAGAAATATTATCAGAAGCATAATGACACATGCATACACACGAATCATGTACGTATTCATGCATACATGCATTAAGACAACCATCCTCGTGTTGCCTCTACGCCTCATAGAGGAGACAGCACATCATCTTATTCAACCTTGTCGACCCAATGGACAAGGAAGAATGTCTATTGATGAACTTCTTGCCCTTGACAGGTATCTGGGGGTAGAACAATGGACCATTTTGTTCGACCTTTCCACCTCATAAGAGACGAAGAACATTCATTTCCAACCTCGTGCTGCCTCTTCACCTCATAGAGGGGACAGAACATTATCTTATTCGACCCTGTCGACCCAATGGACAGGGAAGAATGTCTGTTGATGAACTTCTTACCCTTGACAGGTATCTGGGGGCAGAACAACAGACCGTTTTGTTCAACCTTTCCACCACATAGGAGAGGAAGAACATTCATTTCCAGCCTCTTGTTGCCTCTTCGCCTCATAGAGGAGACAACACTTTATCTTATTCAACCCTGTTGACCCAATGGACAGGGAAGAATGTCTGTTGATGAACTTCTTGCCCTTGACAGGTATCTGGGGGCATAACAACAGACCATTTTGTTTGACCTTTCCGCCACATAGGAGAGGAAGAACATTCATTTCCAACCTCTTGTTGCCTCTTCGCCTCATAGAGGAGACAGCACTTTATCTTATTCAACCCTGTCGACCCAATGGATAGGGAAGAATGTCTGTTGATGAACTTCTTGCCCTTGATAGGTATCTGGGGGTAGAACAACAGACCATTTTATTCAACCTTTAGCCACAGAGTAGGGGAAGAACATTCATTTCGATCCCGTCATCGCAGAGGCAGGAAAGAAATGCCCATTGAGATGTTTCTTGCCTTAACAGGTATCTGGGTGCAAGACAACAATTAACCTTGGAGTGCTTCTTTGGTGCATAGAAAGGACAGTGCCTTTCACTTCAACCTTGTCACCACATGGACAGGGAAGAAATGCTTATTGTGGATTCGCTTTCCTTTAACAGGTATCTGAGGGCAAAGCAATTCAATCGTATTTATTCTTGATCGAGGGGGCAAACATTTTTGTTTCCAAAACTGTCGATAAAGAAATAAATACGCTACTTAGCACCAACATCTCGGACATGCTTTGCCTCAGTGAGCCAACATCATGGACGTGCTCCGCCTTAATGAGCCAACATCATGGACGCGCTCCGCCTCAGAGAGCTAACATCATAGACGCACTCAGCCTCAGTGAGCCAACATTACAGACGCGCTCCGCCTCAGACAGCCAACATCACGGACATGCTCCACCTCAGTGAGCCAACATTACGGACGCACTCCGCCTCAGAGAGACAACATCACGGGGTGCGCTGCACCATAGTGAGCCAACTTCATGGGAGAACACCCCCGCAGTGAGTCAACTTGGAACCATGACCAGTACCTCCAGCAAGGAAAGCCAGGTATGTTTTCTTCTCCTTCCTCACTGCACTCCCAGTCGCGAGACCAAATTCGATCTAGGCTCCATAGCCCACAAGGGGCAGCCTGTGAGCATGGGTTTTTTCTCGGTCTCGATGATGAGAATTCTTGCGTTACCTGTGGACCGAACGGACTTGAATTAGACTTGAAAATGATAGAATGTTGCCTAAAGACCCTCAAACATCCTGAAAATCAAGCTATCCACGATCTGAAATCCTCGAAAAGGTCTCCCGAGCGATTTCCAGGGTTTAGGGTGAGCGTCGGACTTTCGAAATTTTGCCTCGGCTCTTGTTAGAGCCGCATGGCTCTAGTTTTCAAACTAGAGCCAGCCGGCTCTAACTAGAGACGTACGACTCTAGTTAAACTAGTGCCAAGCAACTATAACTAGAGCCGTACGGCTCTAGTACAAACTAGAGTCGGCCGACTCTAGTGGACAAGACAGACTGCCTTACAAAGTCAGGCAACCTGTCTTGCAGAACATATGGGCGAGCTTATTTTCTGAGACGGGCATTTAATGACGAAGAGAGAGGAGATATAAAAAGAGAGAGAGGAGATCTTAACCAGGTTTTTTTTCTGCTTTTCGGTTCTCAAAGAGAGAAAGAAAAAAAAGGGAAAAAAAGTAGAAAAAGGGGGAAAAGAAAAAGAGAGACACAGAGAAAGAAAGAGGCAGAGAGATAGAGAGCCAGAGAGAATCCAAAAACACAAAGTTTAAATCCTGGAAATCAATCTCAAGACATTAGCAATAAGTCATATAACCTTTGCCGATTGATTCGGATCATTTCGGGTTAGTTTCAGAATTGTTCGGTTTTCAGTCGGTTGGACTTCAAGGGAAAATCCTAAGTTTCCAATCTGGTTCTTGATGTTTAAAACATCCAAATAACATCAAGGTAAACTCTAAGAGGCCTTAAACCTGTTTGCATTGTCTTTTCTGTGCGTTTTCTTTGTTTCTGCGAATTTCAGAACCGGATTGCCTGAATAGTGTCATACGGCTCTGTTCTTTATGAACAGAGCCGGTCGGCTCTAATTCTCTAGGGACAGACTCTCGGTTTGTCCCGATCGGCCGAAAACAGTCCGTTTTCCATTTTATGCATTCTGTTGCGATCATTTTCAGCCCAAATCCATCCGTGTGCCATATAATTTTGGTTTTTATATTTCTATACGTACAGATATTAGTGTTTTTGTATTTCTTGGGGTTTTATTTTCTGAGTTTCGGGGTAGTTTTATCCGAATCGGATCCATAGTTCAGCATTAGCGGACCCCCAAACCCTATATAGTCCCAAGAAAATATTAAAAACAAACAAAATAGTATTTTCACAAATGTTTTTGGTGTGTTTATTGTATTTTGGACCCTAGATGAAATGCGTATTTAGGAACCCACACGAACGGAATCTCAAGTTCTGGGGTAACCGATCCACAAAAATAGCAATTTGCATGAAATCGAGCCAAAGGGTTTTCTAAAATTGATTTTCTAGCACAAAAATTACAGGGCGTTTCAAAATTGATTTCCAGGTCTAACCAGTCCGACCGACCAGGTCGAACCGGTTACCCCCTAAATGCATGCTCCCTTATTCTAAAATCCCCATTCTGTCCTGATTTGAGTCATACTTGTGTTTATAATATAAATTATGCTAACCAATCTATCTTGCAGCATTTATTTTTATTTTTACTGTATTTAAATAGATTAATTCGTGTATTTAGGCGGTTGTATTTTTAGATCCTCGTGTACTTAGGCGTTTGTAAAAGTAAGGATGAGAGTTTTATATTTTATTCAATTTGGTTTATAATCGGCCTCTATTATTCTTTTGTATATTTGTGTGAATGGTTTAATTTCCCACAATTTATTTTATGCATTTTTTCCTTAGCATCGGATTAATAAATTAAATAAATTGGGTAGAGAAGATAATAAATTGAATAAATATGACTTTATAGATAATAAACGATTACAAGCTCGAGGTTAAGTAGGTAAGTTGCCCGAACCCTGAATCTCTGGACTAGGTATAGCAGTCTGCGCTCGGTAGGGAGCTATACCAAAATTTCTCGGATGAGCTGATCCGGGTGGCGACTCTGTCATTGATCTCGAAGTTGAGGTTTCGAGGTCTTTAGGTTATAAAACATAACAACATTTTCTACAAAATGGGATGTCAAAACAAATTAATGGTTTTCCCTAAGTTAAGATAACCAAAATCTGTTTTCCAAAAATCTCACACCCAAAACAAACCAAATGAATTTTCTTCGGTTTTCTAAAAACCCTAGGCCCGCTTCACCGCGCCTAATTTCATTTCGAAAAGCTCATCCACTCACAGAGGTGTATGCTATTATGGAGAATCTCAAGGAGATGTTCCAAATGCAAGCCCACCAAGAAAGGCTCTTGATAGCAAAGGCTTTGTAATTCTTCAAGATGGCACCGGGCTCATCTATTAGTGCCCATGTGCTAAAGGTGAAGGTGTATCTTTATATGCTCTCTAGGCTTGGGACTCCTATCCCATAGGACTTAGCTATTGATATTGTTTCTTCATATCTACCAAACTCTTTTGACCAATTCATCCTTCATTACGACATGGAAGGGATGAAGAAGACTGCTTTAGAGTTGCATGGGATGCTTAAGAATACTGAACATTCGGTCAAGAAGACCAATCCGGTGCTCTTGGTCAACAAAGGGGATGTCCTTATTAGCAAGGGCAAGCAGAAGGCCAAGATTACTCCTAAAGGCAATAAGGGTTCCGTGCCTAAAGGAAAGCAACCTAAGCTTGCTGCAAAGCCCAAGGCCAAGGCCCATGCTGAGGAGCCCTGCTTTCATTGCCAATAACCAGGGCATTAGAAGAGGTAATGTCCTCTGTACTTAGAAGAGCTAAGGAAGAGCAAGGCTGTTGCTTCCAATACAGGTATCTATGTTATTAAAGTAAACCTTTCAATTTATACATCTTCGGTATTGGATACTGGGTGCGGTACTCACATTTGTTCAAATGTGCAGGGACTCAGAAGTAGAAAGGCACTGGCATCTCGAGAGGTCAATCTCAAAGTCGGAAATGGTGTAAGGGTTACGGCTGTAGAAGTTAGAGAGTTCCACTTACAGATGCCGACAAGATTGGTTTTAATTTTGAGGAACTACTATTATGTACCTACCATGAGCACGAATATTATATCTGTTTCTATTTTGGATTGTGAAGGATTTCATTTTGTCATTTCTAAGAATGTTATGAAAGTCTTTTAATGGAGACATTTTTTATTTTCATGCACAGTTAAATAATGGTCTCTATATACTTGAACTAAATTCATCTAATCTTGTTTATAACATAAATACTAAAAGAGTTAAACCAAATGAATTGAACCCTTCATACTTTTGCACTATTGTTTAGGCCACATAAATGAGAAATGCATAACTAAGCTTCACAAGGCTGGAGCACTAGGTTCATTTTACGTGGAGTCATATGAAACATGTGAATCTTGTTAAAGTGGCAAAATGACCAAAAGCCCATTCAATAAGAAAGGTAAAAGGGCTTTGGGCTTATTGCACCTAATACAGTCAGATGTGTGTGGGCCCATGAGTACTAGTGCTAGAGGTGGTTTTTGTTACTTTTACAGATGACTTCAGCAGGTATGGCTATGTTTACCTGATGAAGAACAAAAATAAAAAAATCTTGAAAAGTTCAGAGAGTTTAGGAATGAAGTACAAAACTAGCTGGTAAAAGTATTAAGTCCATTCAACAATATTCGGGTGGCGAATACCTTAGCCTAGACTTCGACACATTTCTTAGAGAGTGTGGGATATTCTCACAACTCACTCCACCCGGGACACCCCTATGGAATGGAGTGTCCGAGAGGAGGAATCAGACCCTATTAGACATGGTCAGATCTATGATGAGTCTTGCAGCTCTTCCAGTATCATTCTGGGGCTATGCCTATGAGCGTGGGATTTTAGTTCCCAGTTTCAAAGATGAATAAGTTTTTATTTGCTTCTATAGCTTTCTACAACCACAAGAGTTGAAGTCCATTCAAGATCAAAGCCCTGATCTGTCGAACGTCAAGCCTCGAACATTTCTTACGTGAAGGAGAAGTCATTATGGGAACAATACCTATACGGGTGTTGCAACACTTGCATGGGTGCTGCATCAACACTTGCACAAATGTTGCGTAAACACCCACACGAGTGTTGTGTTAACACCTATACGGGTGTTGCAGTAATACACACATAGGTGTTGTGTTAACATCCGCATGGATGTCATGTGCAGAAGTAGAAAACCTGCCATTTCTTTTTGGAACTCCCAATTTCAATTTTAAGGGGCGAATTTTAACAAGAAATAAGACTTTTTCTGCCTATAAAAACCTCACCAAAATCTGAAAAAAGGGTTAGCAACTTTGATTAAGAGAGAAAGAGGAAGAAAAGGGAAGAAAAAGAGAAACAAAATCAAACTTTCTCTTCCATTTTCATCTACAATCTCTATTATTAGGCTTAGAATTCATTGGAAATCTTAGGAAAACGCTTCACTAAGGTTTTTAATAGTATTAGAGACTAATCTGGACACCAAAACCATAACATTTGGAGCTTGAAACCATTTTCGGTGTCTGAAGTTTGGGAGTTCAATCGAAGCCTCTTGGAATCGATTTTCAACTTCTCAAGTGGTAGATTCACAAATCAAAGGTAATACTTCTGAGAAACCGAAAGTATAAACTCTTTGTTTGTGATTTTGTAAATCATTTAATGTGATTCGTGTATCTTCTAGAGTAGATAATGTGATTCAATATGATTGTAATAATTAATTTATTTACTAATTTCAGTATTTTGCATGAACACCGTATGCTCTAAATAAATCAACTTAGTTCATTAAATGTTATAATTTGATTATTGAAGTGTGTAGTTTAATTAGATAACAAGTAACTGACTCTTCTGGACCTAGATCTCTGGAAGGTATAGTGGCCCTCACTCGGTTTTGGCTATACCTAAATTTCCCAGTTGAGCTGATCTGGGTGGCAACTCCTATCTTCTTCGGGATTTTGATCTCGAATCTTTCATGAATATGATTTTCTGAAATGACTTTCGTATTATAATTATAAAACAAAACTATAAATGAAAATTCCTTTATTCTCTTCGCTGCGCTGTGTCTATAAAAATGTTGTCCGCTCACAATGGCGACTCCATTGGGGATATCTTTTAAAAAGTTTTTCAAAACTTAAAAGATTTTGACGATTATTGAAAATATCTAATTAAAATAGGTTCAACAAACCTCTTGTAGCATTTTATGTGCATTATATATTAGCTAGATCGAGCACTAAGTTAAGGTGCCATTTTTAGCTCGATGAACTATTGAAATTGTCGCCTACATTCCGCCAGGTCGTAGGAACACAGATACAGAACACCACCTATAGCCTCGTGTTGATTGTTTACTTAATCTCTAATTTAGCTTTTGATAATAATTTTTCTAATAATAATTCTACTTAGAGATTAGTGCTCGCAAGTATACAAATCGCAACGTAGTAATAAAAGATATCGATCTCACGAGGAATAAGTATGTACACTTTAGTTTGTTTTTCTTTGTGTTTATAGAGTATCGAAATATAAATTGATATGGAGAAATTGGATAAATGGCAAGTTAAATCAATTAAAGTACTAGTTATGAGTTGAGTTGTTGTTTAATATCTAGTCACATAAAAATACAAGCATTTTATCTTAGATATTCGTTGCACATGCATTAATTATCTATTCAATCCCTATGATAAGAGTATGTCGGGTAAGTTCTATTTCAACGGGCATGTCTAGAAATAGATTTTATTCAATAACTCATAGACAAATTATCAAATACCTTTGCCAAAATAACTAAAGGTCTTAATACACAATAGCCACGCGATATATTAAGATAATCTCTAATTAATTTAACAAAGTGAAGCAAAACAATCATACATCGTAATTTATTTTTTCTTATTAACTAAACAAGACAAAGTAAAATATGAACTTCTCTATATCCTATTATGAATCATAATACATACTTAGCGTTAGTCATGCAATGTAAAATAAGAAATCAAAACACACTTGGCGTTGGTCATGCAATGAAGAGTAAGATATAAGAAAACTTATCAATATTGATCTCATAAATATTCAATACAAATACAAGTGTGATGCTCTCATAAAGGAAAAGCATAAGAATAGACTTAAGAAAGTGATTGTATTCCCGTCTGTCACATAGGAAACACTCCCTCACGCCTATAGGTATATTGCAATCTCAGGGGTATCTTTTCTCTATACAGTGACAATACTTGATTCAAGGACCTTGGCATTAGGCTCCCCTTTACGTATACTAAATATTACAAACAACACTCGAACTCTCTAGACACTCTATTTTTCTAACTTTATATACTACAAGTATCTTCCATTTGGCCGGTTTTCTCCCTTTGGCATCCCATTGGGGGCACACCTTACAATCTGGAATTCCTTCTCTATTTATAATCATTGAAGCATTGTCTCTTTGTGAAAGATTGTGTTGGTTCATTGAAGAGTTGTGTCTCTTGAATACTATTGGTTCTTTTTGGAAAGTTGTGTCTTTTCATGAAGAGTTATGTCTTTTCATGAAGGGTTGTGTCTTTTCATCAAGGTTTGTGTTTATCCATAGTGGTGGTTGAAGTTCCGAACGGACACGATTGAATAACTGCTGCTGAGTGCATGTCACGATCGTAACAAAGTGTCACGGTCATGATTCACGCAGGTTTCTTTACAAAACGCTGAAAGCAAAGTCTGTACAAGTGCTAGGTCATGATCATGATAGGTGTCGCGCTCGTGACCTGTCTTTTTTCTTTAATTTCTCTTTGTTTTTGCTTCCTTTTATAGCTAAATTCCACATATTTGCATACTTGGTCTTTAAAACTGTAAATCATAAAAAATAAGCAATACCAACGTGAAATCTAATATATAATAAGTAAAAACAACCGAAATTCCTTATAAATTATATCATATATAAGTGCCTTTATAGCACTTATCAAGCCCCTAAACTTATCCTTTTGCTTGTCCTTAAGCAAAATATGAACTTTTTAATCTTCTTACTTGTGATGAACAATCATACTTAGTCTTTGAAACACAAAATAAAGAATCTCAACCATCTACTTCTAAGGCAACTATGAGGCTTTTTTGATTTTTAACAACACATATGTATATCCTTCTTTATACTTTTATTAAGTATTTGTATTGCCAAAAGATTGTTTCACTAAGCTTAACTTAGAACTACGACCATAAGTAGAGTTTGTATACACCTTTAACCATGTTCATGCCTTAATCAACACAATTTCAGCTTACTTCAACCAAAGCATATCGGTGAAAGTTTTTCGGGACAAATTTTAGCACACGTTTAGCCATTGTTCTCAAAGCATTTTTAGGTAACCTAGATTTTTCTTCTAAGCACTCATGTGTGGTTGCGTTTCACTCTATACCACACCTCCCCTTTTATCTCGTTTGTTACCAATCATATTGCAATTTTTATTTTCTTTTATTATATAAAAGTAGATATTTTTCTTTTATTTTATCATGCATTTAGTGGTTGCATTTTATGCTCCATACCACTCTCCCCTTTTACATAACACTTTGGTTATTCACTCAACACTCAATTTGCAATAACCTCATCTTTTATTGAACAATGCTAATCCATATTATGGCTTAGTTTCCCTAGTTCAATCACTTCAAACTTAGTCTTATAAGGCAAAAAATCATGCATCTTATTGCTTTCAAACAAGAATTGCCAATGGATACCCAAACACTTATAGGATTTATTCTTCCGTCTTGCTTTCCAAACTACTTCAACAATAAACATACTCTATTTTTCAACATTTCACCACTTGAATATACATACTTTTATAGAATCAAAGCGTCTTATTCCTTAACTTAAGGTGAGATTATCTTTATTTACATTATCCAAAGATTGTATTACCATAATCATACACTTCAACTCTAGATAGAAAAGGATGTTATAGGCTTTTGACAATCGCAAAATAAGATAAAAATGCAAGAATACTTGATATTATAATGATATATTCTTTAAAATTATCCTAATTTTACCTCCCTACACTTTAATTGCACATTGTCCTCAATGTGTAGGAAACTAAACTAACTTCAATCTCAACTAACAACTAGAAAGCACTAAAAACAGAAAATAAAATAAAGTAAAGAAGAAAAGGATAGAAAAAACCAAATCAAGCCTCCGGTGATCCTGGTGGACTTGGAGTAAACTCAATGTTTTGACATCGGAAGAACTTGAGAAGCTTTCTTTTCAATGACGCATTCTCTTTCCGCATCGCCTTTACTTCTTACCGAACTTGGTGGACATTTAGCGCCACCGCTTCAACCTTGGTTAGCACTTGTTGCCAACCTTGATTTTCTACTTCTTGCTCTTCATTAACATTCTCCTCCTCTTCATCATCTTCATCACCACTTTCTTCCCTTTGCACTTGCTTCCCCTTGCTCCTATATTGTGCATTCAAAGGTTCAGCTCCTCCTTCCTCTTCCAAATTAATGAGAGTCTTCTTTGTTCTCTCTTCATAGGAGGTGAATTTGAAAGCTCCATTGATCTCCTTTGCTAATCCGACATTTCTCACCAATTGCCCATCAATGAATTGCAATTTTTCTCCATGTTGCAATGTGTAGGGCAATTCTCCTGTAGCGGCCAAAATTAGGGATGTCATTACATAACCACCTCCAACTTTCTTCTTGTTGGAATCTGCTGCTCAAGAAATTCCTTCCCAAATATGATCCGTCAATCCACTTTTCTTCCTTTTATGGCTTGGTTTAAGACATATAAGTCTTTTGTTTGCACTTTATTGCTTTCTACCCTGCAGAAAATTGAATGCATAAATACTTATGCAAATACAAAAGCACATTATTTTTAATCAACTGGTTTGGCGAATTCATCGCTGAATATTTCTCTAACCCTGTTATACTCTTCCAAAAAGGATGTGGGTTATATTCAGAGAATGGATAACGCCATCCCTGACTTTCCGTAGGAAAACCAAACCAATTAGTCATCTCCTCGTATCCAACCGTGTACTCATTACCTTCATTACGGAAGATAATAGCCATTCGGTTTTTATCTACATAGTGAAAGGTTGTTAATAACTCCACAATCTAATCACAGTTCAGTGGAAAAAACATGGAAGCAAATGTTGAAAGCCCAAGAACATTCAAAAATCTCTTTACCTCATCATGAATTCCATTGTTTATCATAAAGACTTCATCAGGGAAAAACATACCGATGATTTCAATGTTTTTGAATCTTGTGAATTGCCTTCCTTCCTTTTCATTACGAATTGGGAAGTTTGCACCATAGGTCTCACGCAAATCCACCAGTTGAGGAGTTCATGAAGAACTTTGGCCATTGTTGGTAGCAATTCTCTTTTGTCTAGGCATAGTAAATAATTTGGCTAGGGTTTTGAAAATATTGACTTTTGAAAGAGAAAAGATTAACAGGATTTTTGATAGTTGGATTTGTAAAGGAATTATAATATTAGAAGAATTTGGTTTGTGAATAATAACAAAGAAAAAGGTGCCCTATTTATAGTGAATTTCACCAAAAGACACATCCTTTCATCAATTTAATTCATTAAATATAATAAAAACATTAATCAATTATATTTATTAACCAACAGGAACACATTTTGGCCGGTCCAATAGTCATAAAATGGTCAGATTTTGAAAATTGGAGCCAATTATACCATTAAAAGTAAAATAAGATAGTTTATTTTTGTTCAGGTCGCGATGGTGGCACTCAGGTCACGATTGTGGCATACATGATCATGAAATTATTGCACATGAAAAAGGTTGAGTCGCGATCATGACATGCATGTAGTGATCGCGATTGGAAACAGAAAGTTTTTACCTATTTGGCGTACTTGACTCGCGATCGTGACATTGGGTCACGATCATGACTAATGCTTCTTCTTCATTTTCCTTCTCTTGTCTTGCTTAATCACGATCGCAATGGTTTGTCACGATCGTGATTCACATAATTCATGAAATTTTAGTCTTTAACCTTATTTTTTTAATGAAAAAAACAAAAACTTACAAATCACACACCAAATTAGATCTTTTTATATAACAACAAACATTATATTTATTTATGCAATCAACAAACAAAATATATACTTAACACTAAACTTAAACATAAAAACTATATTTATTAATATTTAAATAAAATTCTATAATCCACAAATACTTAACAAACACCAAATGACATAACAATTATTCCCCGGCAACTGCACCAAAAACCTTGTTGCTTGTTTACTAAATCTCTAATTTAGCTTTTGATAATAATTTTTCTAATAATAATTCCATTTATAGATTAGTGCTAGCAAGTATACGAATTGCAATGTAGTAATATAAGATATCAATCCCATGAGGAATAAGTATGTACACTTTAGTTTGTTTTTCTTTGCGTTTATAGAGTATCGAATTATAAAGTGATATGGAGAAATTGGATAAATAGCAAGTTAAATCAATTAAAGTACTAGTTATGAGTTGAGTTGTTGTTTAATATCTAGTCACATAAATATACAAGCATTT
Source organism: Euphorbia tirucalli (assembly GCA_039660915.1). Classification (NCBI taxonomy): domain Eukaryota; kingdom Viridiplantae; phylum Streptophyta; class Magnoliopsida; order Malpighiales; family Euphorbiaceae; genus Euphorbia; species Euphorbia tirucalli. The sequence goes on along the minus strand of CM077639.1, from coordinate 51,190,497 downwards.
TATCTTAGATATTCATTGCACATGCATTAATTATCTATTCAATCCCTATGATAAGAGTATGTCAGGTAAGTTCTATTTCAACGGCATGACTAGAAATAGATTTTATTCAATAACTCATAGACAAATTATCGAATACCTTTGCCAAAATAACTAAAGGTCTTAATACACAATGGCCAAGCTATATTAAGATGATCTCCAATTAATTTAACAAAGTGAAGCAAAACAATCATACATTGTAATTTATTCTATCTTATTAACTAAACAAGACAAAGTAAAATGTGAACTTCTCTATATCCTATTATGAATCACAATACATACTTGGCTTTAGTCATGCAATGTAAAACAAGAAATCAAAACATACTTGGTGTTAGTCATGCAATGAAGAGTAAGATATAAGAAACCTTATTGATATTGATCTTGTAAATATTCAATAAAAATACAAGTGTGATGCTCTCATAAAGGAAAAGCATAAGAATAGACTTAAGAAAGCGATAGTATTCCCGTCTGTCACACGGGAAACACTCCCTCATGCCTATAGGTATATTGCAACCTCGGGGATATCTTTTCTCTATACAATGACAATACTTGATTCAAGGACCTTGGCATTAGGCTCCCCTTTACGTTTTCTAAATATTACAAACAACACTTGAACTCTCTAGACACTCTATTTTTCTAACTTTATATACTACAGGTATCTTCCATTTGGCCGGTTTTTTCCATCTGGCGTCCCATTGGGGGCACACCTTGAAATTTGGAATTCATTCTCTATTTATAATCATTGAAGCATTGTGTCTCTTTGTGAAAGATTGTGTTGGTTCATTGAATAGTTGTGTCTCTTTGTAAAGTTGTGTTGGTTCATTGAATATTTGTGTCTCTTGAATACTATTGGTTCTTCTTGGAAAGTTGTGTCCTTTCATGAAGAATTGTGTCTTTTCATCAAGGGTTGTGTCTATCCATGAAGGGTTGTGTCTTTTCATGAAGGGTTGTGTCTTTTCATGAATGGTTGTGTTTATCCATAGTGGTAGTTGAAGTTCCTAATGGACACGATTGAATAACTGCTGCTGAGTGCATGTCACGATCGTGACAAAGTGTCACAGTCATGATTCACACGGGTTTCTTTACAAAACACTGAAAGCAAAGTTTGTCCAAGTGCTAGGTCGCGATCGTGATAAGTGTCGCGCTTGTGACCTGTCTTTTTCCTTTAATTTCTCTTTGTTTTTGCTTCCTTTTATAGCTAAATTCCACATATTTGCATCCTTGGTCTTTAAAGCTGTAAATCATTAAAAACAAGCAATACGAATGTGAAATCTAATATATAATAAGTAAAAACAACGCAAATTCCTTATAGATTATATCATATATAAGTTCCTTGGTAGCACTTATCACCTCGTACGAACCCCTTCGTATGTACCCTTAAGTGGGGAGAAGTGAGGAATATATATTTGCTATGGGGACCTTGATGTTATCCAGACTTGGACTAAACTCATTTAAGTAACCGTAGTAATTTCCACTAAGATACCGAAACAATGCATGTATAGTTTCCCCTTTATCATCCCCCATTGATGATTAAAGAGATCCCCACCTAGGACACGGTTAGAAAATCGACTTTTTGACCATGTGGAGAAATATGGTTAGGAATTTACGTTTGCATGCTATGTTCTATGTGATTTACTTACTATACTGTACCATACCATAGTAATCATTCTTTCAAGCACGTATTAAACAACTTGTGTGATACTAATACATTTTTTTTGTGGCCATACGTATTATTTTTATGTGCAAATAATGGCATTCATACACCACATTCTATGTGACATATACACTAACGATTTTCAATACATTCATACTCGGTTGTCATCCATACATGCACATTCTCGTTTGATCACACGGTCATTGTGAGAAATCCACACATTCACTTAAAAAAAATTTCCTCTAGCAAGAATCAAAAATCGAAACACCAAACTCAAAATTCCCTAAAAGCCCTACAAATAGAAAAATACATTTTTGAGGGCCTAAACTGTTGGGATTCGTCATCGGAAAAATAACATGGCGAAGCGGAAAATACACAGTTTAAAATTTCCTAGAATCCACTTATCGTCTCCGATTACCATTGATTAGAATGAAAACCAATTTGAATCAAGAGAGATTAACTCACCGGATTCATTTCTTCTAGAGATTGTTGTAGAATCGTTTCTTAAATTTGCAATCTCTAAAGTCCGATGCATGACCAATTATCTAATAGGAACCAGTGCTAGCTGAAGAGGCGAAGGAATGGAGGATTAATACCTGAAATTTTTTTGGGCTGCTCCGGGTGGCTGAAATTTCCAGCTATTGAATTAGGGTTAAGGCTGATTTTTTTATTCTTCCTTTTATAGACTTCTTGTCTAATTAGGTTTTGACTAGGTTAATTAAACCCAATCCACTAGCATTACAATTATATAAATAAACTTTAATTAAAAGTTCATACTATATAATTTAATCCCATTAGGCTGAATTTCATTACCCCTAAATTAAAATTAAATCACACTTAAGAAAATACAATATATGTATTTTAATTTCCTACTTAGGAAAATTATTTAATTAATTATTTACTTTATGCAATTCAATTAATTAATAAATTAATTTATCACATTATGTAAACTTATTAATTAAATTAAAACAACCCAGTGCTAATTAATTACCTTGACACCAAATGTCAACTAATTAATTAAACCATTCCTTCCAATGTACATTACATGTACAATTTCTATAAGTTCTGGCTTAGTTGATCTATGTGCACGATCCTATGGGTCTGTCTTTATGTTGGCAGTGGATCTAAGGCCCATAGACTATAAGTGGGTTCTACTAAACCGTTACAGCCCCCAATTAAGATAGAGATGCAACAATCTTTAGAAGACACTCACCCGGTAGTAATCTCAATATGTCCTTTGCCAAATGACATCAATATGAATAAACAAGAGGCACGGTGTCTGTCATCCTCTTTTGCTATTTATTATATTTTTTTGATCTTGAGTTGACTGATTAATCAAATAAGCAACTGACCTATTTGGGTATGGCCATACACTTATCAGTCACACTCATCAAGTGGCCAATGACATTATCTCAGTGTTACATGAGTGGCAATTCCATCACTTCATTATCAATATCAATATGTTCACCTGTCCACCCAATCATACCCATATTTAGCATCCTTTTACAAACCTGTTAGTCGTATGTCAAAGTGAACCGAATTCCATATTTATACTATAGTGAAATCTGGTCTGAGGACAAAAGGGACCTACTTATGAAAGACCTACGACATGACAACCATGCGACTTTCTTATGCGAATCATCTAGTCCCATGTCAGTGACATGTACCTATATTCACGGCTAACTTTACAAGTACTATGGCTAGTTAAGAACTACCATACGGTCATCGAATATACTAGTCTGTGATTCTATTCGTTCCCACGACTAGAATAGACTTGGAATATGTTTTATGATAATTAATCACTGGATACTCTATTCATGTTATAGCACAAGATATAAATGAAATAGATTATTACCTTTATTAATGAGACACAAATGATGTATACATATAAGAAATCTTAATGTATAATACAAAATACAAGAATCCAATGCCCTAAGAGCTAAGGCATACCAATAATCTCCCACTTGCACTAGTTCCAAGCAGACATTGCCCTAATTCTTATAGATCTGGAATGATCGTGTTGTATCTGCGGTAGCACCTTGGTCAATGGATCAGCAACATTATTCTTGGTGTCAACCCTCTGTAATGATCACCTCTGTTCATGAACTCTCAAATGAGCTGAAACTTTTTGAGCATGTGTTTAGATCTCTTATGTCACGGGGATCCTTAGCTTGTGCGATGGCCCCATTGTTGTCACAGAAAACATCAACTGGGTCCAGGATAGTGGGTACTGGTCCCAACTTAGTTATGAACTTCTTGACCAAAACGGCTTCCTTTGCAACTTCGCATACAGCGATGTACTCAGCTTCTGTTATAGAGTCGACAATGGTGGCTTGTTTTGAGGACCTTCGCTATTTAGGAGAAAAACATAACCAGACTATCACTGGTTTTCATCCTCATTGGTCTCAAAGCTTGCATTAGTATAACCTGACACTACTAGCTTATCTTGACTTCCATACACTAAGAAAGTATCCTTAGTCTAGCTAAGGTACTTTAGGATTGCCTTCTAGTGTTCCTCACCGAGATTCGATTGGTATCGACTAGTCATACTTAGTGCATACGCGACATTAGGCCTTATGCATAACATGGAGTACATGATAGATCCTATAGCAGATGGAAAAGGGATCTTTTCCATGCTCTCCTAGTCCTTATTTGTTTTAGGACCATCTTTCTTACTCAGCTTCATCCCATGGCGCATAGGCAAGAATCCTATCTTTGCCTTGTCCATACTAAATCTTTTCAGAACTTTGTTTATGTATGTGGCCTGACTTAGGCCTAAAAGCCATTTGGATCTATCTCTGTAGATCCTGATCCCTAAGATCATCTCAGCTTCGCCTAAGTCCTTCATTGCAAAGCACTTACTCAACCACTACTTAACCCCTTGCAATGTTGGTATGTCACCTCCAATGATAAGGATGTCGTCAACATACAGCACTAGGAAGGTGGAAACGCTCCTACTAACCATCTTATACACAAAGGGATCATCAGAATTCTATGTGAAGCCATATTCTATAATGGCCTCATTGAATATTTAGTTCCAAGACCTGGATGTCTACTTCAATCAATAAATGGATCTTTGAAGCTTGCATAACCGGTTAGGATACTTCGGATCGATAAAACCCTCAAATTATGCCATGTACACATCCTTGAGTAGCTTTCCATTAAGGAAGCGGTCTTAACATCCATCTACCATATCTCATAATCATACCATGCAACTATGCCTAGTAGTGTCCTAATGGATTTAAGCATGACAACTGGTGAAAAGGTTTCATCATAATCAATTCCTTAAACTTGCCTGAATCCTTTTGCCACCACTCGCCCCTTGAAGGTGTTGTCCACTTTTAACTTGAAACACCACTTGCAACCTATCACCTTAACACCTGAAGGTGGATCCACCAAGTTCCATACTTGGTTATCGTGCATAAATTGCATTTTAGCCTCCATGGCTTTGTGCCATTGATCTGAGTGTATGCTTTCAATGGCCTTCTGATAGGTCTTAGGCTCCTCTTGGTCAACGACCATTAGGTCCCCATCATCAGTCTTGAGAAAGCCATACCTCTCTGGGTGATGACATGTTGTACCAGACCTTTTAATGTCCTATGTAAGCGAATCTACTTCCTCAATTTCTTAAGTAGCCAAATTGATTCCCAAAGCATTCTCAGTAGTAGCTATAGGAGTCTGTGAATCATGAACTTCAGATATTTCAACATTACTCCCACTGTCACTCTTGGAAAGGAATTCCTTCTCTAAGAAGACTGCATTCCTGGCTATGAAAACTTTATTTTCTGCTAGATCGTCAAAGTAATAACCCTTAGTTTCCTTAGGGTAACCCATAAACTGGCACTTGACAGATTTGGACTCGAGCTTGCCATTTGTCAATTTCTTGACATGTGCATCACAGCCTCAAATCTTCAAGAATGAAACATTGCGCTTTCGGCGCTTCCATAGTTAATATGATCTTCTGCATGCCAGTCCTCCTTTGTCTTAGGACCATTGTTCCTACTTAGTTTGAGTTCATGACGCATAGGTAAGAAAACTTTCTTTGCCTTATCCATGCTAAAAATTTTCAGAACTTTATCTATATAAGAGGCCTGACTTAGGACCAGAAGCCGATTGGATCTATCCCTATAGATCCTGATCCGTAAGATCATCTAAGCTTCTCCTAAGTCCTTCATCATGAAGAACTTACTCAACCATTGCTTAACCCCTTGCAGTGTTGGTATGTTGCTTCCAATGAGAAGGATGTCATCTATGTATAGGACTAGGAATGTAAATACACTCCCACTAACCATCTTACACACACAGGGCTCATCTGGATTCTATATGAAGCCATATTCCTTAATAGCCTCATTGAATCTCATTTTCCAACTACGAGAAGCTTGCTTCAATTCATAAATGGACCTTTGAAGCTTACATACCCGGTTAGGATACTTTGGATTAATAAAACCCTCAGGCTGTACCATGTACACATCCTCGAGTAGCTTTCCATTCAGAAATGCAGTCTTAACATTCATCTGCCATATCTCATAGTCATACCAGGCAGCTATGGCAAGTAGTATCCTAATGGATTTGAGCATTGCAACTGGTGAGAAGGTTTCTATAGGGAATCATCACGGGAAAAATTAAGCGCAAGGCAGAATATCCATTAAAATTTTCCTCGGTTCCAAAGCCCAAGATACATGTAGATTAATAGAATGAAATCAAGAACGGAGAAAAATAAATTTTCTCAACTTAACTGTCTCTTCTAGAGACTGCTGTAGAAACCCAAACGCGTTTCCTCCACAATCCGGTACACGACCGACTCTCGAACGGGACTCGTGCTAGCAAACGGATTGAATGAAAACCAAGAGAAAGTGCAAAAGGGGGCTGCTATAATTTTCTTAATGCTAGCCCAAATCCTCTATTAGGGTTAGGGAGAATTAGGTTAAGGCTCCCTATATATACTCCTTTAGTATATATAATTTATTTAATTTGATTTAATTGATTTACCTTATATCATTAGGATTAAAATAACCCAAAGTTAAATTAAAGTCATCCTTAATAAATACAACCTTTGTATTTATATTTCCACCAAGGAAATATTATTTTATTTAATTAATCATTTACTACATGTAATTAATTCATCAAATAAAATAAATTTCACCCTTATGATTGAATTAATTATGACATAACCTAATGTCAATAACTCAATTAATTCGGTTTCCATTCCAATTCCGATTTGTAAATGTTCAGTCGTTTTATGTATACGATCCTATGGGTCCGTCTTCATGTTGGCAATGGGCCCAAGGCCCACAGACTATAAGTGGGTTCTAGCAAACCATTACAGCCCCCAATTAAGACGGAGACTTGCAATCTAATGTGAAACATAACCCGGTAGTGATCTTGTATATCCCTTGCCAACTGACATTGATACACAAGCAAGAGGCATGGCCCTGTCATCCTCATATATGCTTATTTATCTCTTGATACCGAGTGGTCTAAACCTAATGAATAAGTATCCCAACTTATTTAGGTATGGCCATACACTTGTCAGTTCACTCATCAAGTGGCCAGTGATGTCATCTTAGGGGACGCTGAGTGGCAATTCCGTCAACTTCACTATTAACATTAACATGTTCACTGGCCCATGCAACATACCCATACTTGGCACCCTGTTATGGGCCCATTAGGCATATATCAAAGTGTATGAGATCCCATGTTATGTTACAATGAACATCAGGTTTAAGGATAATAACAAGACCTACTCGAGAAACACCTATGATGATCGAACCATTTGGTGTTCTCGTGGCGGATTGTTGCTCATTTAGTACAAATCTCTTGCTTAGTTTTACATAATAATTTTTCTAATAATAATTCCACTTAGATATTAGTGCATGCAAGTATCCGAATCGCAATGTAGTAATAAAAGATATCGATCCCATGAGGAATAAGTATGTACACTTTAGTTTGTTTTTCTTTGCCTTTATAGAGTATCAAATTATAAAGTGATATGGGGAAATGGGTAAATGGCAAGTTAAATCAATTAAAGTACTAGTTATAAGTTGAGTTGTTGTTTAATAGCTAGTTACATAAATATACAAGCATTTTCTCTTAGATATTCGTTGCACATGCATTAATTATCTATTCAATCCCTATGATAAGAGTATATAGGATTAGTTCTATTTCAACAGGCATGTCTAGAAATAGATTTTATTCAATAACTCATAGACAAATTATCGAATACCTTTACCAAAATAACTAAAGGTCTTAATACACAATGGCCAAGCTATATCAAGATGATCTCCAATTAATTTAACAAAGTGAAGTAAAACAATCATACATCATCCTATCTTAGTAACTAAACAAGCCAAAGTAAAATACAAACTTCTCTATATCCTATTATGAATCACAATATATACTTGGTATTAGTCATGCAATGTAAAACAAGAAATCAAAATATACTTGGCGTTAGTCATGAACTTATCGATCTTGATCTCATAAATATTCAATACAAATACAAGTGTGATGCTCTCATAAAGGAAAAGCATAAGAATAAACTTAAGAAAGCGATAGTATTCCTGCCTGTCACATGAGAAACACTTCCTCACTCCTATAGGTATATTGCAACCTCGGGGGTATCTTTTCTCTATACAACGACAATACTTGATTCAAGGACCTTGGCATTAGGCTCCCCGTTACGTATACTAAATATTACTACAACACTCAAACTCTCTAGACACTTTATTTTTCTAACTTTATATACTACAGGTATCTTCCATTTGCTGATTTTTCCTCCCTTTAGCATCCCATTGGGGGCACACCATGCAATCTAGAATTCCTTCTCTATTTATAAGCATTAAAGCATTGTGTCTCTTTGTGAAAGATTGTGTTGATTCAATGAATGGTTGTGTCTCATTGAATACTATTGGTTCTTCTTGGAAAGTTGTGCCTTTTCATGAAGGGTTGTGTCTTTTCCATGAAGGGTTGTGTCTTTTCATAAAGGGTTGTGTTTATCCATAGTGGTGGTTGAAGTTCTGAATGGACATGATTGAATAACTACTACTAAGTGCATGTCACGATCGTGACAGAGTGTCACGGTCGTGATTCACACGGGTTTCTTTGTAAAATGCTGAAGTCAAATTCTGCCCATATGCTAGGTCACGACCGTGATAGCCATCACGCTCGTGATCTGTCTCTCTCCTTGAATTTATCTTTGTTTTTGCTTCCTTTTATAGCTAAATTCCACATATTTGCATACTTAGACTTTAAAACTATAAATCATCAAAAAGAAGCAATACTAATGTGAAATCTAATATATAATGAGTAAAAACATCACAAATTTCTTATAGATTATATCATATACAAGTGCCTTTTTAGCACTTATCACAGATCGATCTAGTACCATGCAACCCAACATGTACCCATATCATTGACTGACATTCCATGTCCAATGGCCAGTGAGATGCTACCATCCAATTAAGGATATGCTAGTCTTTGTTTCTATTCATTCCCATGATTAGAACAGACTAAGGATATCTTTATGATTATAACTTTAACTCTACTAAAAGGTCTCATAATCCAATGACCTACATTGGTTTACTTTAGTATGGTTATAATAATTGGATACTCTATTTATAAATAGCACAAGATATGAATAAATAGATTCATGCCTTTATTTCAACACAAAATGTATAATACAAAATATCCAAATATAAAGTACAATACAATACAAGAACCAATGCCATTTGGACTAGGGCACACCAGCAATCTCCTACTTGCACCAGTTCCAACTAGGCATTGCTCTAATCCCTATAGATCTAGTATGACCCTTATACTATGCCTGTGGTAGCACCTTGGTCAACAGATCAGCGACATTGTTCTCGCTGTTAACTCTCTGCAGTGAAATGTCTCCTCTGTCCATGATCTCTCGAATGAGGTGAAACTTCCTGAGTATGTGTTTGGACTTCTTATATGACCGAGGCTCCTTAGCTTGTGCAATGGCCCCGTTGTTGTCATAAAAGACATTCACTGGTTCTAGGATAGATGGAACTACTCCTAACTCAGTGATGAACTTCTTCATCCAAACGCTTCCTTTGCAGCTTCACATGCAATAATGTACTCAGCTTCTGTGGTAGAATTGGCAATGGTTGGCTGTTTCGAGCTCCTTTAACTGATGGCACTAGTATTCAATAGGAAGACATAACTAGACTGCGACTGGTTTTTGTCCTAGTCGGTCTCGAAGTTTGCATCAATGTACCCTAACAATGACAACTCTTTTTGACCTCCACACACTAAGAAGCTATCCTTGGTCTTGTTAAGGTACTTAAGGATTGCCTTAACTGCCATCCAGTGATCCCCCCCCCCCCCCCCCCGGGATCTAACAAGTATCATCTAGTCATACTCAGTGCAAAAGCGACATTAGGTTTCATACATAACATGGAGTATGTGATATATCCTATAGCCAAAGCATATGGGATCTTCTGCATCTTCTCTCGGTCCTCCTTTGTCTTAGGATCGTTGTTCCTACTTAGTTTGAGCCCATGGTGCATAGGCAAGAAACCTTACTTTGCCTTATCCATGCTAAACCTTTTCAGAACTTTGTCTATGTAAGAGGCCTGACTTAGGCCTAGAAGCCGATTGGATCTATCCCTGTAGATCCTGATCCCTAAGATCATATCAACTTCTCCTAAGTCCTTCATTGCGAAGCACTTACTCAACCACTGCTTGACCCCTTGCAGTGTTGGTATGTCACTTCCAATGAGAAGGATGTAATCTACGTATAGGACTAGGAATGTAGATACACTCCCACTAACCATCTTGTACACACAAGGCTCATCTAGATTCTGTATGAAGCCATATTCCTTAATAGCCTTATTGAATCTCAGGTTCCAACTCCGGGAAGCTTGCTTCAATCCATAAATGGACCTTTGAAGCTTGCGCACCCAGTTAGGATACTTTGGATCAATAAAACCCTCAGGTTATGTCATGTACACATCCTCGATTAGCTTCCGATTTAGAAAAGTGGTCTTAACGTCCATCTGCCATATCTCATAATCGTACCATGCAGCTATGGCAAGTAGTATCCTAATGGATTGGAGCATTGCAACTGGTGAGAAGGTTTCAACATAATCAATTCCCTAGACTTGTCCGAAACCCTTCGCCACCAATTGCCCTTTGAAGTTGTTGTCGGCCTTTAACTTCAAACCCCACTTGTAACCGATTACCTTTGCACCTGGAGGTGGATCAACCAAATTCCAAACTTGGTTATCATACATCGATTACATCTCACCTTCTATGGCTTTATGCCAGTTAGCTAACAGTGGGCTTTCAATAGCCTCTTAGTAGGTCCTGGGTTTTTCTTGGTCAAAGACTAAAAGATTCCGATCATCGGTCACGAGAAACCCATATCTCTCAGGTTGATGATGGACCCTACCAGACATTCTAAGGTCCTGTGTGATTGGTTCAGATTCCTCAATTGCTTGAGGTTCTGGTTCGATCTCCGAGCTATAATGTATAGGTGCTTGTGGATCTTGAACTTCCTTTAGCTCAATATTGCTCCCACTATCTTTCTTAGAGATAAACTCTTTTCAAGAAAGACACCCTTTCGTGCTATGAACACCTTTTTCTCAACAGGGTTGTAGAAGTAATATCCCATTATTTCCTTGGGGTAACCCACAAACAGGCACTTTTCAGTTTTGGAGTTTAGCTTGTCACTTGTCAATTTCATGACATGGGCCTCACAACCCCAAATTAGCATGAAAGAGACGTTGGGCTCCATGCCAGTCCATAATTCATATGGCGTCTTTTCAACTACCTTACTCGATATACGGTTAAGTGTGAATGTAGTTGTCTCTATTGCATATCCCTAGAAGGATGTTGGGAGAGTGGTGTGACTCATCATCGAGCGAACCATGTCCAACAAGGTCCTATTCCTCCTTTCTAATGCTCCATTCCATTGGGTTGTTCCAGGAGGAGTGAGCTGTGAGATTATCCCACACTCTCTCAAGAATGAATCAAACTCTAGGCTCATATATTCGCCACCTCGGTCAGACGGAAGTGCCTTAATAGTCTTGCCTAGTTGGTTCTCCATTTCATTCTTGTACTCCTTGAACCTATCAAGGGTTTCAAACTTCTTCTTCATCAGATAGACATAGCCATATCTGTTGAAGTCGTCTGTGAAAGTAACAAAGTAGTGAAAATCATTTCTAGCACTAGTGCTCATGGGCACACACACATCACAGTGTATTAGCTCCAACAAGCCCTTGTCGCTCTCAGCTTTCTTGTTGAAAGGCTTATCATTTTGCCTCTTAAACAAGATTCACAAGTATCATAAGACTCCAAGTCAAATGACCCTAGCACTCCATTTTTGTGAAGTCTAGCTATGCGCTTCTTATTTATGTAGCCTAAACGATAGTGCCAATAACATGTATACCTGAAGAACTACCCTGGTTCTTCACTTGCTTTCCCATGAGCCTTGGACATGTCTTGTTCCAGTGTCCTTTCTACTTGCATTCGAAGCACACATCCTCAGGAGTGGCCTTGGGCTTGGGCCCTTGCTTAGCCTTCTTAACCTTAGCCTTTTGGCCTTGGCTTTAGCTTTAGCCTTGCCTTTGCCCTTCACAGCAGGGATGTTCCCCTTGTTTACTAGCAGCACCAGTGGAGTCCTTTTGATAGACTGTCCAACAAGCTTGAGCATTCCATGTAGCTCAGCCACAGTCTTGTCCATCATGCCCTGCATGTGATAGTTCATGATGAACTGATCATAAGACTCGGGGAGGGATCCCAAGATGATGTCTATCGCCAACTCCTATGGGACTGGAGTGCCGAGATGGGCCAATGCGTCAATATAGCCTTTCATCTTGAGCACGTGGGTGCTCACAGATGTCCTAACTTCCATCCTACAGGTGTTTAGTGCCTTAGTTGTCAAGAACCTTTCTTGACATGCCTGATCTTTATACATCTTTTTGAGATCATCCATGATCGTACAGGCTTAACAGTCCATGAACTACTTTTGCAGCTTAGGCACCATCGTGCCCAACATAAGGCAAGACACATCTCTATCATCCCTCCTATGCCGGTCGCACTCCTCAATTTGAGCTTGAGTAACCCCTCGACCTATAGGCGGTGCGGCTAGTAAGGCCCTATCTAGCACATATTCCTTGGACTCTTGTCTTAACACTATTCACAGCTATTGAGCCTAGTCTAGGAAGTTAGGCTCAGATAGTTTCTCCTTTTCGAAGAGTGATCATAGTGAAAATGAATTACCAACCATTTTAATGATTCTTTTACCTAGAAAATTTTGTAGAGTGATTAATAAAGGGCTTAATTATTTTAACCATGTTAATTAACAATCCATTTTAATTAATTTGCTGGCAATGTATGGTTACAAGACCAAGATCTATATTTCATTAAGAATTCGCCAAGCGGAGGCTTGTCAACCAACACTTAACTATTTAGGTAGGAACTCCCTCCAATCCTAACCTAAGGACTCTTGGTTTGATGGGCTTATTGGCACTTACCCATCTGTGCTTAGGGCCGGGAGCTTATCATACTACCCATGTTGAGTCCAACCACCATTCAAGTGCTAAGTGTACCTAGTACCTTAACCCTATATAGTAATTGAATAATACAATGTACCTGGCGGAGGCACGGCCCACATTGCACTATTCAAAAACCGACAAGATTCGAATGTGGAAAGCAGTTTTAATCGACTCAATATTTAATTGGATTGCTTAATAACGGCTGGCATGCATAATCGTGGGTGATTGGAATGGCTAAACATACATTCATACATATGTATATATACAATTGACATAAGTATAAAATATGTATATAAATAAAAGAGACACTACGGGCCCTCTTTTACAACCTAATGAATAGGGCATTTTACAAAAATACACAACTTTTGGCACCATATAACATTTTTACCTCAAAAAGAAAAGTTTGCATAAATATCTTAAAAACTTTTCAAAATTTCAAAAACACCTAAAACAAAAATTATCATTTTTACGTGATTCATTCACAAAATAAACAACAAAACACAAATCAAAATCTCCAAAGAACCTTCTCTACTTTGTCCACGTTTCTCTCTCCTCTTTTTATAATTTTTAATCTAATTTCGCATTTATCTCTCAATCCGTTTATTTTTTTGTCATGCGACTTTTGAAAGTTTTTTTATTTTTTTTATCTTCAAAACAAAGTCCATATGTATATACTTTTTCCGACATATTTTTTTCACTAAAGTATAAGTAATTATGCCTTTGTATATTAAGGTATAACTAAGGTATAATTACGGTATAATTAAAGTATAATCATTGTAATAGGGTATCTTAAGGTATAACTAAGGTGTAATTAAGATATAACTAAGGTATAATCACTGTAATAGTGTATCTTAAGGTATAATTACGATATAACTAAGGTATAATTACTGTAATAGTGTATCTTAAGGTATAATTAAGGTATAACAAAGGCATAATCACTATTATAGTGTATCTTAAGGTATAATTAATGTATATTATAGTGTATCTTAAGGTATAATTAATGTATAAGTAAGGTATAATCAATGTAATAATGTATCTTAGGGTATAAATAGTGTATAAATAAGGAATAACTAAGGTAAAATCACTAGAATAGTGTATCTTAAGGTGTAATTGAGGTATAATCAATGTAATAGTGTATCTTAATGTATAAATAGTGTATAATAATGTATAAGTAGTGTATAAAGAAAGTATAACAATGTATACTAAGTGTATAAACAGTGTATAAACAATGTATAAAGTGTATAAACGATGTATAAATAATGTATAATAATATATAAGAAGTGTATAATAATGTATAACAATGTATAAGAAGTGTATAAATAATGAATAAACAGTGTATAAAGAGTGTATAACAATGTATAATAAGTGCATAAACATATAACATTGTATAAGAAATGTATAATGTATAACAATGTATAAGTAGTGTATAAACAATGCATAAGCAATGTATAACAGTGTATAAGAAGTGTATAAACAGTGTATAACATTGTATAACAGTGTATAAATAATGTATAAACAATGTATAAACAGTGTATAATGTATAAACAATGTATAAATAATGTATATAAACAATGTATAAGCAATGTATAACAGTGTATAAGAAGTGTATAAACAGTGTATAACAGTGTATAAATAATGTATAAACAATGTATAAACATTGTATAATGTATAAACAATGTATAAAAAATGTATAACAGTGTATAAACAATGTATAAATAGTGTATAAACAATGTATAAACAATGTATAAACAGTGTATAAAGAGTGTATAACAATGTATAAGTATTGTATAAACAATGTATAAACAATGTATAATAATATATAAGAAGTGTATAATAATGTATAACAATGTATAAGAAGTGTCTAACAATGTATAACAGTGTATAAATCATGTACAAACAATGTGTGATGTATAAACAATGTATAAACAATGTATGATGTATAAACAATGTATAAATAATGTATAAATAATGTATAAACAATGTATAACAGTGTAAAAACAATGTATAAACAGTGTATAAAGAGTGTATAACAATGTATAAACAATGTATAAACAATATATAAAGAGTGTATAACAATGTATAATAAGTTTATAAACATATAACATTGTATAAGAAATGTATAATATATAACAATGTATAAGTAGTGTATAAACAATGTATAAGCAATGTATAACAGTGTATAAGAAGTGTATAAACAGTGTATAACATTGTATAACAGTGTATAAATAATGTATAAATAATGTATAAATAATGTATAAACAGTGTATAATGTATAAACAATGTATAAATAATGTATATAAACAATGTATAAGCAATGTATAACAATGTATAAGAAGTGTATAAACAGTGTATAACAATGTATAACAGTGTATAAATAATGTATAAACAATGTATAAACAGTGTATAAACAATGTATAAATAATGTATAAACAATGTATAAAGAGTGTATAACAATGTATAAGTAGTGTATAAACAATGTATAATTAATGTATAAACAATGTATAACAGTGTATAAATAATATATAAATATATAAACCATGTATAAACAGTGTATAAAAAGTGTATAAACAATGTATAATAAGTGTATAAACATATAACATTGTATAAGAAGTGTATAATGTATAACAATGTATAAATAGTGTATAAACAATGTATAAGCAGTGTATAAACAGTGTATAAACAATGTATAAAATGTATAAACGATGTATAAATAATGTATAATAATACATAAAAAGTGTATTATAGACATGGGAGCAGAACATAGACATTATCAACCAAAAAAAGCTAAACAATCTGATATAGCTCCAAAATCAAAAAGCTAAAAAAAAAAGCTAAAAAAAATCAAAAAGACCTTATAAACCAAAATAGACATTGGGAGCAGAACATAGACATTTGGAGACCATAACATCACAATACCACTAATACAATAAAGTACAGAAGAGAATATCAACAAAGGACAGCGACCTAAACAATCTGATATGGCTCCAGAACATGTAGTTATCAAAGTAGCACCAATAAGAAGAAGCAGCCACTGGCTACCTACAGTTTAAAGTGCATGCTCCAATACCACCTGCGGAGCTTAATTCAGAGGTGAATATGATTCATACCTAACAAGAGCACAGCAGACTCCTGCTTGGTCAAGGTAACACCATATGTATTGCCCTTCTGCATAGCAAGACGTAGACCTTGATTCTCATAAATGAAGCACTGAAGCAACTGCCCTAGTCTTCTGCATTCTCCTTCCAAATACTTACTCTTCATTTCCAGATCCCTCATATACATCTTTTTCCTTTCTCTAGATCTCATAGCTGCATATATATTTCTCAGCTACCTCGAAAGTGGAAAATCACACATAATAGTACATAATACTAAATTAAACCTACAATATCTTCTAAAATGTTTGGTATGGGATTATTCTATCAGACTGATGCATTAATTTTAATGTTCAAAACATATTCTTGGTAAAGGCTTCTTCTAAGATCAACCCAACACTCAAACAGCACACAGAGCTGAGCTGCCAAAGGGAATGAAAGTAAATCATTACAACACACAAAAATTCCTTTCTGCTATCCAACGAAAACACACGCTTGCATGTTTTTCCCTTTTCATTATCCATCAAGAATCTTTTCTTTCTGCCGGTGGATCAGATTTGATGTCAAGTGCACACAAACTTTCCAATATATTAAGCTTTGATATGATCTAAAATAAAAATTTAACATCTGCCAAATGGAGTACTCTCTTTGTACAATGACTAGAATTCTCATCACCCATCACAAATCAAGATCCCATCTTTATCTAAACTAGAATATAGCTACAATCAAAGTAAAATAAAAAAATGAAATCAACGCCAACCGATATAAGGAGAAGTTTACCATATGAACCGATAGTCATTAATCTATCATACATCTCCGTAATCTAGCATGCTCAGACATTCGTCTACAAGTTTGTAAATATTAGTGCATAAAGTAATCATTTCTTTTCAGTAAGTAGACAGTACTAGTACATTAACTGTAGCAAGCTTTGACATAGCTCTAAACATGTGCAAATTGCAGAATGTAATGTGATCGTCAAACTTAATATGTACTTATTTTCTTTCATTGCATCATGCAAAATGTTCACATGAACCATAGCCAGTAAATGAGAAAGAGAATGTCAAAATTTCTATCACATACTAAATTTTTAGGCAGAAAGTATCCCTGGTAATTCTGAAGAGAAAATACAACATAATAAGGTTAAAATGCCAGCATATCTAAGAGTGCCTTGAACGGCTTCTGGTCCTGCAATTAGAATTTTTGCTAGATTAGTCTCCATAATAATCCCATCACAACTGTATCAACTAATATATCTTTACAACCTTGGTGAGCGGGAGTGAGAATGTGAATCAGACCGAGAACGAGAACGGGAACGGGATCGGGAATGCTGTCCTCTAGAACTTCTGCTCCTACTTGGACTTCTGCTGCGTCGATATCTTCTACAAACAAAAAAAAAAACAAAAAAAACTATTATAAGATTGGACTAATTGGGAGAGAAACAATAATTTTCAAACTATTGGATTTATAGTTATTCAACAACAAGAATAAGTAAACAAAGATAGATTTCTTCACATATTGTTCATCCCTGCCGAAACAGAGGTCAACGTTTGCTTGGGAGTAAAAACATATACAAAGAAACAACTAGAGAACCAAATAAGAAGCAAATACCAAAATGATTAAATCTAAACATGTTAGGGACTTGGTGATGGGGTTGATTTTGGCATTTAGTGAAAAATGATGCCATTTGGTTAGTGAGGGTAGATAGTTGCTTATGGTCATCTGCAGACTTGTTTTACCCATCTTTATTAATGTTTATTGGAATTTCTTGTCCAAAATGTAATATCTCAGTTTAACATCTAATTTTATCATAATACACCAAAGAAAACGTCAAAATAGCTCAGCTGCACCAGCAATCAATTCAAAGCTTAGTACTCATCACATAAGAAGGATAACTTCTGCTAAGTTCAAAATTTCAAATTAAACCCCTAATTTAAGGGACAAATAATCTAGCAAAACAAAAATTAATCACAGGTGCCTTCTCTGTTTCTTAGATATAGGATCATCGGGATCTTCACTATCGTTTTTAACATTAGCTCCATCATTCACCAGCTTCTCCTTCTCCTTTTCCGTCTCTGAAATGCCACTCTTACACTTATCAGATGTACTGGAGTCCTTTTCGGTAGAGGTATCAACACAACATCACCAGAGACTTCAGGGGGAGAATCAACAAGTATATCAACCAAAAATTCATCAGAAAAATGCTCAGTATGTTCCCCGGCATCATCGTCCATCATCAACATGTTCTCGACCTGCCCGATCCACAATGACAATGAATCAGGTGATGGATTCAAAAAATTCTTGGGCGCAGATGACTCCGAGACAATAGACGGTGAAACATCCGTCGATCCATTCAATAGATTATCCCAATCGAATTGCTCCAGCAAATCGAAATCATCCATAACTTGAAACAATAACCCAATTACCTTCCTTAATTTCTCCAGTTGTTCATCTGTTCCTCCCTCCAAAATTACCCCTAAAACCACTGCCCCTTCAAGCAGTAGACATCGCCATTGCATCGTTCTACGGCAAGAAAAAGTAGATGGGTAAAGGTAGGTACGAGAGAAAGTAAAAAAAATATAAACAATTTCAAAATGTATTTAATAAAAAGATTTTTAAAAATCACATATTTGTGTAAATAGAATATAGTAGGGTATAAAACAAAAATTTTTTTCCACATAAATATGACAATTTCCCTAATGAATAACTAGTAAGCCTACACTAGAGATCCACTAGGTGGGCTTGCAAACTCCTCTTGGCCTTGCCTCCAACGGGCTTCCTCTCCAATGACTTGATGCAATTACAATTAAATTTACAAAATATAAATTAAATAAAATTACATCAAAATAAAATAAAACGACACGCAGACCGTATTTCTCAAAATTAAATTTTATAACCCAACTTAATCTAAGGCCCAATAATGCTGAAATCCATACAACCAAGAATAGAAGTAAATATATACACATAACAAATATCAATTTATATACATGTATTAAAATGCATGAACATGGCAATTCCAATTTTTTTTTAATTAATTATGTCCAGCCGTTTGTGAAATAACCGATTCTAGCATCCATAACCGTTCCCCGGTCACGGACCCAAATTAGCTGTCCAACTCTCAACTCGTGCCAAGGGCCAATTGGACCAATTTCATTAACCAATTTAATTTTAACCAAAAAATTAAATTATCTGCATGAATTAAATCACACAAGAAACGACAGGAATCCAATCGCAAAAATAAAATCATGCGAATTTTAAAAACAATTTAAATTATTCACATAGGGTTCGAAAAAAAAAACCCACAAAATCCAAATCAGACCGCCACCCCACGCGTCAGCGCTCCTGCCCGGAACAGCAACGCTACAGCGTGGTAGCCTGCTACCAGCAGCAGCAAGGGACTGCTGCCTCACGGCAGCAGTTGTTGCCAAATTGGAACCTCAAATTGGGATTCCAATTTGGCCAACAATAGCTAATTAATTTTTTTTTTCAAATTCAAACCAGAAAATAAAAAAACAAAGGATTGGGGAAAAATAATTAAAAACCCCAAATCACGCATTAGGGTTCCAAACAAAATCAAATTGAAAACCAATTTCAATAAAATTAATTCAAACACCAAGAACCCTAATATTAATCACTCTATTAATCGGAACATGAACATATGGTCTGATACCATTGTGGGGAATCGTCACGGGAAAAATTAAATGCGAGGCAGAATACTGATTAAAATTTTCCTCGATTCCAAAGCCCAAGATACATGAAGATTAATAGAATGAAATTAAGAACGGAGAAAAATAAATTTTCTCACCTTAACTGTCTCTTCTAGAGACTACTGTAGAAACCCAAACGCGTTTCCACCATAATCCGGTACACGAACGACTCTCGAATGGGACTCATGCTAGAAACGGATTGAACGAAAACCAAGAAAAAGTGCAAAAGGGAGCTACTGTAATTTTCTTAATGCTGGCCCAAATCCTCTATTAGGGTTAGGGAGAATTAGGTTAAGGCTCCCTATATATACTCCTTAATATATATACTCCTTAGCCTACTAAGATTTTAATTAAAACTATAGATTATTTAATTTGATTGAATTGATTTACCTTATATCATTAGGATTAAATAAAACCATATTATAAAATCCTAATTGATATTAAATAAAACCATATTATAAAATCCAAATTGATACACTTAAATACAATTTCATCAAATTAAACTAACCCAAAGTTAAATTAAAGTTATCCTTAATAAATACAACCTTTGTATTTATATTTCCACCAAGAAAATATTATTTTATTTAATTAATTATTTACTACAAGCAATTAATTAATCAAATAAAATAAATTTCCCCCTTTATAATTGAATTAATTATGACATAAGCTAATGTCAATAACTCAATTAATTTGGTTTCCATTCCAATTCCGATTTGTCAACGTTCAATCGTTCTATGTGTACAATCATGTGGGTCCATCTTTATGTTGGCAGTAGGCCCAAGCCCCACAGACTTTAAGTGAGTTCTAGCAAACCGTTACAGCCCCCAATTAAGATGGAGACTTGCAGTCTAACGTGAAATATAACCTGGTAGTGATCTTATATATCCCTTGCCAACTGACATCGATACATAAGCAACATGCATGGCCTTGTCATCCTCTTATATGCTTATTTATCTTTTGATACCGAGTGGACTGAACCTAATGAATAAGTATCCCAACTTATTTGGGTATGGCCATAGACTTGTCAGTCCCACTCATCAAGTGGCCAGTGATGTCATCTTAGGGGACGCTGAGTGGCAATTCCGTCAACTTCACTATCAACATCAACATGTTCACTGGCCCACCCAACATACCCACACTTGGCACCCTGATACAGGCCTGTTAGGCATATATCAAAGTGCATGAGATCCCATGTTATGTTACAATGAACATCAGGTCTAAGGATAATAACAAGACCTACCCAAGAAACACCTATGACAATCGAACCATGTGGTGTTCTCATGGCGGATCGATCCAGTACCATGCAACCCAAAATGTACCCATATCATTGATGACATTCCATGTCTAATGGCCGATGAGACAGTGCCATCTAGTCAAGGATATGTTAGTCTTTGGTTCTATTCATTCCCATGATTAGAACAGACTTGGGATATTGAAAGCGCCGGATTTTTCCAGCCTAACAAAAAGAGACTTGAGCCACATGACTGCAATTACAGTTGTGTGACTGTATTTATAGTTGTGCGACTATAATTGAACTTACAGTTGTACGACTATAAGATCGCAGAAGGTGTAGTAGCCCATACTATGAGAGAGAAAAAAGAAGGCTTGATTTAAGGGGCATTTAATCCCACCTGCAGCCAGAAGAAAAAAAGGGGGGTTAGAAAAGAAAGAAAGAGAAAAAGGCAGAAAAAGGGGATAGAAATTTAGGATTGAGGGGAGCTATTAAGATTGAGAGAAAAAGGAAAGAAAACCATAAAAAAAACCACCATCTCTTTCTTCTCCTTCTTTTTTCAATTCGTGAATTTGTTAAGTAAAAATTGTTAGAAATCATAGGTTTAAACTTGACAAATACACATAAATCATCCAAGAGCTCAAATCCGTAACTTTCTGGAATTTTTGGACTTCATTTTGGTACCTTGACATACAAAGGAGGAGAAGCAATTTGGAGCCAATTCAAGGTGTTTTCCAAGCCAAATTGATAGTGGATCAGCGCTACAAGGGTAATTACACTTAAAATTTGTGATTTTCTTTATCTTCTGTGTGTTTTGGTTTGCTTTCATGCATAAAATTTGAAAATGTAAACCTGTTGTTTTTGGGTTGGATGAACAGCCGTACGGCCATAATTACAGTCGTGCGACTGTAAATATGGTTGTAGGACTGTAGTTGGTTCCCACGGCTGTAAATCCTTCCATCTTGCATCACCTCAGCATAAAATCCAAAAATAAAAGTATTCTGGTTCTGGACAGGATGAATAGATGTACGGCTGTAATTACAGTCGCACGACTGTTCTTGCTCCTTGGCTTTAAATCTTGCCCATTGAAATAATTTCAACTTTTTTGGATCAGAGATGCATTATAGTCACACAACTGTAATTACAGTCACACGATTGTAATTACAACCGCACGACTGTAGTTTCTGGTCAACAATAGAAAATCCGTAAAAATCCATAAAAAATTAGAAAAATTATAAAATTTCAAAAAAAAAGAAAAAAAAAAGAAAATCATCAAAAATGAATTTGTCTCATGCATCCATGACCTTAGATTTAATTTTTGAAGTTATCGCATTTAGAACAGAACAACGACGGAGATCCAAATCTCCCGAAAACCGACCCACTTTACATATTAAATGGAAGTAGATCGGAAAAAGGAAATGTTTTCAAAATGAATTTTCTCATGAAACAAATATTGGAGATTGTGCCCTAAGGCCAATATTGGATTATGTAATTTGACTTCTAAGATTAATCTAGTGTAGATTAATATTATCATTTATATTTGTATGTTAGCATTTATGATAAGTATCCAAGAATAAATCGTGTTATTCTAAATATCCCTAGTCGATTGTTATTATGGGAATAATAACAAACTAAGACTAGTGTGAGTGATAATGGATATTCATAAGATGAATATAGTGTATACAGATACAGATTATACTCACGGGTAATATGTTAGAGAACATGTTGCTGGAGACCCACTATGAGATCAAGTTCATGGTCATGTGTCACAACTGATCTTGATTATAGTAGTGTCATTAGCTGATTCCTTTGACCTGAGGTCACCATTGATTCCGGGATGAACTCATGTTGTGCTTTGACGCAGTCAAACGCTGCTTGTAACAGAGTAGTTATAAAGGCTGTGATTGGGTACAATATGACTCATGCTTTGGGATATGAGTGACAGATATGGGATTTTGTCCCTCTCTATCAAGAGAGCGATATCACTGGGCCCCTCGATAAGTAAGACTGTTAAATGCATGGCCGTGCTCAAATAATTGATAGAGTATCAATTGATTTGTCTAAACAGTTTACTTTGAGATCGAGAAAGCATATGATTAATTATATAAGATTGACAAGTGTACCATGTCTTATGATTAATCATGATATCAAAGAGACAAAAGGGAATATGACATTCTATAAATAGGTATTGGATCATTCCAATCATGTTAATTGGGTAGTCATAAAGGCTTGCTAGAGTCCGCTTATGACCTATAAGGATATTATGGTAATCTCCTTATTGCCAATTAATATGAACCTATGGGGTCACACACAAAGAGCAAAATGAAGTTCATCTTATCGGGTATAAATTATTATTGGATAATAATTTATGAATGAGAAAGAGAATAAATATATATAGTGATATATATTTAAGTGTGTATATATATAAATATTAATTTGATTAATATTGCATAAAGTATGCTACATATTATAATTAAATTATATAAAGATATAATTAATTATAATATTATATATACATATGTGTATTATGGAGAATTGATTTGATTTAATGTTAATTGAGAATTAATATTAAAATTGTGTGGGTTAATATATAATTATAACTAATAGGTGTATTAGGTTATAATTATAATTAACTAATTAGGTTTTATATTTAAGGAAATAAAAACCTAAACCTAATCACTCTCTCCAAATACACTAACTGAATTCGGCCAGCCACCACAAGAAAAGCAGCCAGCCGAAATTCTCCTCCCAAGCCAAAGGGAAAAATCTGATTTTTCTGCTCTTTTCTCTCGTTCGAAGAATTGTTCTTCAATCCCGGCGCTAGCACGCGGTGAATGAATTGCTCCGTGTGGATCAACCGTAGAGGGAAGCTACTTTGGTTCCTAATTGATTCAAAACCTACAAAGAATTAAGGTAATTCTTTAACCCTCCTTCCAATTCAATGCAATGTACATGGGTCCTTGGTGGGGATTAATCCTTTTATTTCCGCTGCGTATATATTGTTTTTGTGCGATTAATTCCCCAACAGTGGTATCAGAGCCACTTGTGCATTGGTTGAATTGGATTTGTTATTTTGATTAGATCAAAATTGCAAGTTAGGGTTGTATGATCTTGATTTAGGGTTCTATGTTATTGTGAATAACATTTTTGATTTGATTTGGAAGTTAATCATTATGAATGATTTGTTTTACACTTGATTTGGATCATTTGGGGGCTGAAAATTCTGGGTTCAGCTTGTTGGCACGCCGGCGTGCTGGAATGGCACGGCGTGCCAACTGGAAATTGTTTCCAGAAAATGAACCAGAATGGTGGCACACCAGAATGGTGGCACGCCGGCGTGCCAACCTTGGCACGGCGTGCCACCTGGGAATTTTCAGAATGGCTTGTTTTTCACGCGACGTGCTGTTTGTTTGACAAATGCAACTGAGAAGCAGCTTGGGGGCACGACGGCGTGCTGGATCGGCACGCCGTGCCAACCTGATTGGCACGCCGTGCCAACATGAATGGCACACCGTGCTCCCTTGATGCTGCGCGCAGCATTGGATGCTGCAGTGCGCGAAAAATTTTTTGCCTGCGGCGCTTGCTTCGCAACAGGGGCTACCGCCCCCGTACCCCCGTCCAACTCAGCAGCGAGTTGGATCGCTGGAGTTTGGGTTTGGTGTTCTTCGTTTAAGTGTGGAAATTGTTTCTACATATTTACGATTTTCCAATCAATTATTTATAAATGCAATGAGATTGTGTTTTAGCGTTTTGAACCCTAAATCTTGAAGATTTTATGCATGGTGTTTTGGTATGGTTTTTGGACCCATGGATGGTTTTGTTTCTTTTGGTTTTATAGATGTAAGGTTTTGTATAAATACGGCCTGCGAGTCGTTTGTATTTATGTAATCTTATTTTTCTAGATAAATTGTATAGGATACAATTTTGTAAAATATGTAAATCCATGAGATGGTGCCAAGGAACAAAGACGTGAGGACGGATCCAAGGGGTGCGGGAGAGCTGTGACCATGCGATGGTTACAACCACCTAGGAAATGACCTGTTGATTTTCATATTGGCCTATGAAAATCAATGTAGATAAAACCATACCATAACACGGTTTTGAGTCTTATGCATGTTATATTTATTTTATGCCATAAGATGCCATGTTAATAAATATTGATGCATGTTAGAAATTATTTTGCATGTGATGCAAATGTTTATATATATGTGTAAATGCATGCCTTGTTTCTTTTAGATGCCATGTGATGCCATGCTAGATTGCATGCTTAACATATGTATGACATAGGATGCCATGCTAATTAGTATTAACAAATGTATGTTTAATATTAATGCCATGAATTGTATGAGATACAATTAAATCACAGGATTTTATAAACCCTAAATAAACTTAAGAAGTTTATATTTGCCACCCAATTACGTATAACACTAGTCAAGTACTATGTTCGCATCATGGTAGCCACGCCAAAGCGGGTACGCATGTTGTGACCTTAGCGAAGCGATAATATGAGAAATGGTGATTCTCATTGTGTTGTAATTGGTTTAACAAAGGGTTAATCAAAAAGGTGTTTGAGCCCGAGGCAAAGATGAGATGAGTAACATACAATTAAACATGATATATGATATCATGCATCTCATAAATTAGAAGAGTTGCATAATGATGCAATTGGCAAAGAAGTGCACATCCAAAATATGTTTAAATGGTTTAAAGCATGATTTTGAGTCTTTGCCTACCGAAATTATATTTAATCATAGGGACATGCCAAAGCAGTGCTATGGTTAAGTATGGATTTTGGATCTTCACCCACTTGAATATTTTAAAGGGTTTTATAATTTAAGTGGGAGCATTTAAATAAAAATCTTTACACGCTTTATTATAGTTATGATTGCTATTATCATGGTCTCGATTGTTATTGAACTTTGAGAATTGTTCTCAAATCAAAAGGAATTATATGTTCTCAATAATCCTTTTGCCCAATGAACCACTAGCAATTGTAATACGAGTATAAAAGATGCTTACTTGAAGCATCGAAGGGACTCTGTTTAAAATTTATTATCTTACACTTGCCACCAATTCTTCCGCACGTGGAAGTTTTACTTGAGGTATATGATACATCACAAATGGAAATGTTCCATCAGTTAGTAAGCAAGAAAAGATAAGTGTCTGAGGCAACATTTTCTCATTGGCCTCCAAAAGGCATTAAGATGTGATCTTGAATTCATTATTTGATAGTCATTGGTGATGAACTATCATTTGAATGACATGGGGAAAATTGTGAATTAGTTGCATAGGATGCAAAAGAATGTTAAGTTATCCATAAAGGATAAGCCCGCCTCGAATTGTGTGCTTATGGTTCAAAAGGAAAAGGATAAAAGGAAGGTCGAAAAGCATAAAGACCGAAAGGTTCGGGTGAAACATGTTTTAAAAGACCAAAGCTGTCGGCATAGAGAGATCTCCAAAAGAAGGGTGTTGCCGTTTCTAGAATGAATCGTTCATTAGAATAGAAATAGCAAACTTTGTTTGGAGAACTATAAGAAGATGAAAGGCAGTGAGACTGCTACCTTAAGTATTTATTAACCATTCTACTTTTGTTTCTATATCAAAAGGTATTAGATATCGTTGTGAATCTCATATTAGTAGAATATGAAGAATCACAACTTGAATAGAAACCTTATGAAGGTGAAAGGTAGAATGCGAATAGGCAAAAGAAGCAAAGGTTGTTACTCGAAGGTTTTTGAACTTTTACATGAAAGTTGTGAACTTCAAGTTAAAAGTTATGAACCTTTTTACATAAAAGTTATGAACTTTGGTTAAAGGTTATGAACTTTTGCATGTGAGTTACGAACTCTTGTTGCCTATTGAACTTGTTGGCTTAAGTAAACAAATGTTGTTTATTTTATAATTGTGAATTATAAACTTTATAAAGACATGATTATGAAATGTAGATTTACATAATTGTCTTTATATGTGGAGCCCATCTGTAACATAAATACTGTAAGGATCGAATCAAATAGTTTGATTAAACCTATTTTGGCAATGTTGTCTTGGAAACATAAGCAAAGTCGCATTACGAAACTCCATGAGAATGGACTTTTGGATTCATGAGATTATGAATCATCTTGAATCATGCAAATGTTGTTTATTGTAAAAGATGACAAAAGTGGTTCTTTGCTAAAAGTAGTTAAAGAATAATCGATTTATTAAGCATTATACATGTGGATGTATATGAATTATAAATCAACTGCTAAAGGAGGTTTTAATACTTCATTATTTTGTGGAACTTTTCACTAGATAAGTGTATCTAATGAAACACGAGTTTGGAACTTTTGAAGTGTTCAAAAGCTTGTAAAAGGAGTATGAAGTATATTGACAAGATAGTAAAGTCACTTAGATATGATCCGAGTGGTGAATATTTGAGTCAAGATTTTGACAATCATCTTAGAGATTGTGGGACTGTCTCACAATTGACTCCTCCAAGTACGCCACAAAGTATGTTGTGTCGAAAAGGGAGTAGTCGAACTCTATACAGATATAGTTCAATCTATGATGAAGTCAAGTTGATCATTGTTTTCTCGAAAATATGCCATTAAAGCAGCTGTGTATATTGTTCCGTCTAAAACAATTCATGAATCAACATATGAGATATGGTTGGGTAAGAGACCCAAGTTGTTTCATTGAATAAGTTTAGGGCTGTAAAGCTTATTTCGAATAAGTTGGCACCTAAATTTAAATGTCGTATTGTGGATTACTCAAAAGGAAAGTAGGAGTTGTTACTCCTGTGTTTCTTTGGGATACAAAATAGTTGTAGCTAGAAATGGTTTCCCCTTGAAGAGGGAGTTAATTTCTAGTAGAGTTAGTGGGAGTAAGGTACACCTACAAAACTCGTAATTCACAAAAGTGACATTTAACGTTGAAGAGGAACGTGGAAATGGTTTCATGATCATTGTTGAAATTACACAAGTCCAATGAAAGTCTAGTGGAATACGACATGATTAGGAGAGATATGGATTTCTCAAAATCATGATGTAATTTTACTAGATGAAGTAAGTCTTCTTTTATGAAGAAGCAATGTTAGATTTTGAATCTAATATGTGATTTGATGCTACAAAGGTTGAAGATAAGTCCATGTCTGACAATCAAAGTATAGACTTTGATAAGTCTTTTAGAAGATGCATATGCAATGGTTGCAAGTGAGTTTTCAAATTGAAAACCGATATGGATGGTGATCTTCAAACTTATAAAGCACGACTAGTGACTATAAGGATACGAACAAATTCATAGTAGGACTATGATGAAATCCTCTTTAGTCATTAATCATGATCAAGTCATATTGAGTTCTTGTTGCCATATCCCCATAATATGATTATAAAATATGGCAAATGGATATCAAAATCTATTTTTTACGTGAAAACATGATTGAGGATGTGTACGTGACACAACCCAAAGTTTTGAGCATCCAAAGAATTCAAATAGCGTATGCAAGTTTTCAAAGATTCTCATAAGGATCGAAACATGCATCAAATAGTTGGAATCATAGTTTTGATAAAGAAATCAAATGGTTTGATTTTATCAAAAGGATGATGAATCTTGTGTTTCAAAAGGATCAGTGGGAGCATATCGGTATTCCTAATGCTATATGTGGATGACATATGGCTTGTTGGAAATAACATTCTTACCTTGCAAGAAGTAAAATCTTGGCTAAGAAAGTAATTTCAGTTAATGTTATAAGCATGACTGCCTGTATTCTTGAAATTGGAATCTATACAGATAGATCTAAAAGAATGTTTTGGCTTAAGTCAAAGCATTGAAAGCGTTCAATATAAAAGACTTAATAGAAGCTTGCTTATGTTAACTGTGTAAATAGTTGCACATATACAACTGATTGCAATTAGTTGCAATATATCAGTCGAGATCTAGTATTCTCTTAAAAAGAGAAGTTGTGATTTTGAAAGGTTCAAAATAAAACGTTATAGCTAAATATCTATAATAGCAGCCAAAGTATACAGTTACATGTGATGTAAAGAAATTTTGGATGAAGAAGTTCATCAAAATTTTATGTTTTTGTTCTAAGCATTGCTTATCCTGTGAGACTATTGTAGGGACAATAGTTCAATGCGTAAGAACCTTGTATGACACAAGCATATACTTAGGCGTTTTTCACTAATTTAGAGAGGTTGTCTCTAAAGAGAGAGTGAATATGTGTAAAGTAGCAACGGAAGCAAAAATTAATAATTCATTGACAAAGACTCCTGCACGAGTGAATACATGAAAGTCATGTAGGTCAATGGGTATAAGATACATGTATGATTGGCCATAGTGCAAGTGGGAGATTGTTGGAGATTGTGCCCTAAGGCCAATATTGGATTATGTAATTTGACTTCTAAGATTAATCTAGTGTAGATTAATATTATCATTTATGTTTGTATGTTAGCATTTATGATAAGTATCCAAGAATAAATCGTGTTATTCTAAATATCCCTAGTCGATTGTTATTATGGGAATAATAACAAACTAAGACTAGTGTGAGTGATAATGGATATTCATAAGATGAATATAGTGTATACAGATACAGATTATACTCACGGGTAATATGTTAGAGAACATGTTACTGGAGACCCACTATGAGATCAAGTTCATGGTCATGTGTCACAACTGATCTTGATTATAGTAGTGTCATTAGCTGATTCCTTTGACCTGAGGTCACCATTGATTCCGGGATGAACTCATGTTGTGCTTTGACGCAGTCAAACGCTGCTTGTAACAGAGTAGTTATAAAGGCTGTGATTGGGTACAATATGACTCATGCTTTGGGATGTGAGTGACAGATATGGGATTTTGTCCCTCTCTATCAAGAGAGCGATATCACTGGGCCCCTCGATAAGTAAGACTGTTAAATGCATGGCCGTGCTCAAATAATTGATAGAGTATCAATTGATTTGTCTAAACAGTTTACTTTGAGATCGAGAAAGCATATGATTAATTATATAAGATTGACAAGTGTACCATGTCTTATGATTAATCATGATATCAAAGAGACAAAAGGGAATATGACATTCTATAAATAGGTATTGGATCATTCCAATCATGTTAATTGGGTAGTCATAAAGGCTTGCTAGAGTCCGCTTATGACCTATAAGGATATTATGGTAATCTCCTTATTGCCAATTAATATGAACCTATGGGGTCACACACAAAGAGCAAAATGAAGTTCATCTTATCGGGTATAAATTATTATTGGATAATAATTTATGAATGAGAAAGAGAATAAATATATATAGTGATATATATTTAAGTGTGTATATATATAAATATTAATTTGATTAATATTGCATAAAGTATGCTACATATTATAACTAAATTATATAAAGATATAATTAATTATAATATTATATATACATATGTGTATTATGGAGAATTGATTTGATTTAATGTTAATTGAGAATTAATATTAAATTGTGTGGGTTAATATATAATTATAACTAATAGGTGTATTAGGTTATAATTATAATTAACTAATTAGGTTTTATATTTAAGGAAATAAAAACCTAAACCTAATCACTCTCTCCAAATACACTAACTGAATTCGGCCAGCCACCACAAGAAAAGCAGCCAGCCGAAATTCTCCTCCCAAGCCAAAGGGAAAAATCTGATTTTTCTGCTCTTTTCTCTCGTTCGAAGAATTGTTCTTCAATCCCGGCGCTAGCACGCGGTGAATGAATTGCTCCGTGTGGATCAACCGTAGAGGGAAGCTACTTTGGTTCCTAATTGATTCAAAACCTACAAAGAATTAAGGTAATTCTTTAACCCTCCTTCCAATTCAATGCAATGTACATGGGTCCTTGGTGGGGATTAATCCTTTTATTTCCGCTGCGTATATATTGTTTTTGTGCGATTAATTCCCCAACAACAAAAACACAGGAACGTTTCAAAACCGTTTTCCAAGTCTAGTCGGGCGAACTAGCCGAGTTTACCCGACTATCCCCTAAATGCACGTACCCAAATCTCTTATTTCCCCATTCTATCTGTTTGAGTCCAACTTGCTGTGTATATCTGTGCTAACCTTTGTTTTGTAGGGTTCGGTTTAATTATTTTTATTTGTTTATTTTTTATTTCAATTCATTAGATATTCATGTAAAATAGGCAATCGTACCCCGATCCCTAAATTATACAAATGTATGCCCTGTGATAGTTTATTTGTGATTCGATTGGGTTGTAATAATTTATTTATTTACTGCTTTATTCTTATTTGCATGTACGATGCGTGATTAAATCAATAAAAATCAACTTTAGAAATATAAAATATCATCAATGAGCATTGGCCGAATTTATTTTGATTAGACATGAAATAAGGGATTTTTCCGGACCTAGATCTCTGGAAAGTGTAGCAGCCTTCGTCCGGTTCAGCTACGCTGTAATTTCCCAGTTGATCTGAGCTGGGTTGCGACTCTTCACTCTCTATCGAGACTTAGGTCTCAGTTCTTTTATGAAATAACTAATTTTCCAAAACCAAATTTTCTTCACTATAAAAACCCCGATAAGGGAGGGTTGCCCGATATCGAGGCTCCCTCCTGAGAGAGAAAAATGCCATCCGCTCATAGTGGCGACACTACTGGGGAAGTTCTTACAAAAGTTTTCTTAAAACTTAAAAGAATTTGACAAGCCCTGAAAAACATCTAATCAAAATAAGGTGGATGATTTTTGCATGGTATTTTATCTTGCATTTTAGTTAGACATATTTGCATTAGGTTAAGTATCCAATTTTTAGCCAGGTGAATTGTTGAAGTGTCGCCTTTGTTCATCATGGTCTTAAGGGCACAGATACGAAACACCACCCATAGCCTTGTACGTACCCCTTTGTTCGGACCCTTGAGTGGGGAGAAGTGAGGAGTATATTTTGCTACAGGGACCTTGATTTTATCCCGACTTGGACCGAACTCATGTAGGCAACCTTAGTTGGATTCCCTTAGGATACCAAAATAAATTGCATGAATGTTATAATTGCACCTTCATCATCTCCGGTTGATGATCGAAGTGAACCGCTCCTAGGACTCGGTTAGAATTTTCCCAAAAAAAGAAAAAATTAACCACGATTGGAGGAATAAGTTTAGAGGAATATGCTTCGCATGCTATGTGCTACGTGTTTCTCACTCCTTCATAACATACCATCATCAACATTTTTCATGAACATGGCATGCTACACGCAAAGCATTTGTGTGATACTAACTCACTTCTTTTGTACATCCACTTGCATTTTCTGTGTGTAAAAACATCAATCACCCGTGTGACATTTATACTAACCATTTCTTTTGTAGCCATGACATTATATTTGTGTGCTAACATTTTCACGAAGCATACTATGAGAGGACGACCTGGAAAACGGGCGGGATGAGGCGAAGCGCACCCGGGGATTTTCGAAAGCGGGTTTTGTTTATCTTGCTTAAATTCCTTTTGTAGAAAATATTTTCCAATTTTAACTTAAAGACCTCAAAACCTAAATTTCGATATCAATGACAGAGTCGCCACCCAAATCAGCTCATCCGGGAAATTCTGGTACAGCTCCCTACCGAGCGTAGACTGCCTTACCTAATCCAGAGATTTAGGGATCGGACAACTTACCTACTTAACCTTGAGCTTGTATTCAGTTTATAATTTATATTACCATATTTATTCAATTTATTACCTTTTCCCTACCTAATTTGGTTTATTTATTAGCCCATGCTAAAGCGAATGACAGAAAGAAATTGCAGAAAAGTAAATCATACATCCAAAATATACAAAAATAATAAAGGCCACTTATACAACCAAATTGAATAAAAATAAAAAAATCTCATCCTCACTGTGAGCGGACGACGTTTTCGACGGAACGCGAGACTCCCTTTCGGAAGGGGCGCCTCGATCTCGGGCGGGCCCCTCCCTCCCGTGGGGTTTTTATGAATGGAAAATCGGTTTTGAAAAATAAATAGAATTAATTCTTAAAAGAACCGAGACCTAAGCCTCGATGGATATTGTAGAGTCGCCACCTGGCTCAGCTTAACCGGAAATTTATAATGTAGCTGAACCAGACGAACGGTCGCTACACTATCCAGAGATTCGGGTCCGGACAAGTCCTTTATTTCGTGTCTAATTAAATTAAATATTGCCAATGTTCTCGAAATGGTATTTTAAATTCTAAAGTCAATTTTATTGAATATAAAAGGCATACAGTGTGCATACAAATACATAATACAAAAAATAAAGAAAGTAAATAAATATTAATTAGCCTACAACCAAATCGAATGGAAAAATAAAAACTCTCGCCTCACTTATACAATCGCCTAGAATACACGAGGATCTAAAAATAATTACAACCACCTAAATACATGATTAATTCTACTAAAATACAAATAAAATAAATATAAATATAAATAAAAGCTGCAAAACAAAGGTTAGCACAATATATAACACGCCACAAATAGGACTCAAACAGATAGAATTGGAAAATCAGGAATTGGGGGCATGCATTTAGGGGATAACCGGGCTGGCTCGGCTAGCCGGCCCGGTTAGACCTGGAAAACATTTTGAAACGTCCCTGTATTTTGGTTTTGTGAGAAATTCATTTTTGAAAACAATTTTACTGGTTTACATGCATTTTTTACATTTGAGGTGGGTCGGTTTTCAGGAGAATCGGGTCTCTGTCGTGTATTGTTCTAAATGCAATTTTACTGGAAATTGAATCTATGGTCGTGGATGCATACAACAAATTTTATTTTGATGATTTTTGGGGTTTTCTGAATTTTTATGGATTTTTATAAATTTTTGTGGCTTAAAGGTGAAATTCTGATTCTGGAACGAGGGTTACAGTCGTGCGACTGTCACTACAGCCGTACTACTATAAATTACAGTCGTGCGACTGTAAGCAGCCCATAATCAGGACTTTGCCAAAATTTTATTTTAAATCAAAATGGAAGAAAAACATCTTGGAAATCAAGAACATTCGTATGACTGTATATACAGTCGTACGATTGTTCTTAAAATCCAAGAACAGTCGTGCGACTGTTCTTAATTTTCAGAAACAGAAACGCGAAAACACAGCAAAAATGCACAAAAATATACTTCAATCACCTAGAAAGCAAGAAAAAGTGAAAGGAAAAGGAGTTTCTACCTTTTTAGAAGCTTATCCAAGTCGATTTGACCCCTGATATCGCTCCAATCCACACGAATTTGCACTTTTTCCTTAAGTTTGGGGTTGAAAGCTTTGGTCCCAAGAATCTCCAATTGTCAAGGTTTTTGTTGATTTTAGTCCCAGATTTCGATTTGTTTGTGAAGTTAAATAATTAACCTAAGGATTTCTACCAAATTTTAATCCTAATTCTGAGAACTAAAGAAAATAGAAGAGGAAAAGAAGAATTTTTTGAGTTTGGGCTTTGTTCTTTCTTTTCCTTCTCTCTTTTCTCCTTTCTCTCTCTAATTCTTTTCACTAGAAATCCAAAATTGGCTTTTTCTCCCTCTCTTTCTCCTTTTCTACTCTGATCTCTCTGCTTGCTTGTCTTTAGATTGGAGCAATTAATGCTCCTCCACTTTCTCCATGTTTCTGCTGCAGTGGTATGGGCTTCTACAACTGCTCTGATATTGCAGTCGTATTACTGTAATTTTTAAATTTTTAAATTACAGTCGCATGACTGTAAGGACAGTCGTACGACTCTCTTTTTTTTTCTTCTTTTTTCTTCTTTTTTTTTCTTTTTAAGTATAAAAAATTTCGGCGTTTACAGCTGCCCCTCGCGTGATCAAATTCGACACCTAGATCCAGGTTTACAACACCTAAGATGATGAATTTGAGAGTGCGAATCAAAGCGCCGTGAACACTGGAATGAATCCTCTGATGAGATAAGCCGATACCGGGTCTAGGTTACCCGAGGCGAAATCGATGCGGATAGGCCGATACCGGGTCTAGGTTACCCGAGGCAAATGAAGGGTGAATTACGGTTTAGCCAATACTGGGTGTAGGTTACCCGAGGCGAAGAAAGATGGATTGCAGATTGGCCGATACCGGGTCTAGGTTACCCGAGGCAAAGAAAGATGGATTACAGATTGGCCGATACCGGGTCTATATTTCCCGAGGCGACAGATGAGTGAAATAAGCTGATACCAGGTCTAGGTTACCCGAGGCGAGCTTCGTTGGGGAAATAGATGAAGCTGATCTGGGCCGATACCAAGTTTACATTACTTGAGGCAGATCTACTGAAGAAGTGAATGATGAAGCCGATCTAGGCCGATACCGAGTTTACATTAATCGAGGCGGATCTGTTGGGGAACTTAGATGATGAAGCCGATCTGGGCCGATACCAAGTTTACATTACTCGAGGCAGATCTGCTAGAGAAGTTAGATGATGAAGCCGATCTGGGCTGATATCAAGTTTATATTACTCGAGGCGGATCTGCTGGAGAACTTGCTGGAGAACTTAGATGATGAAGCTGATCTGGGCCGATACCGAGTTTATATTACTCGAGGTAGATCTGCTGAGGAATTGAAGTTGGGGATGATGAATTCCTGCACTTAAGATAGCAAGTCTTCATTCCTTGATCGAGAGACTTTTAAAAAAAAAAATTTTGCCCCTTCGATCAAGAATGAAGACTAGCTGGGGATAAGTGATTGATGTATGCAATGTATGAGTGCATGATGATGTATATGTACATGTATGCATTTTCAGTTATTTTACGTTTTTGTCTTCCGCTGGAGAGAGATATGTCGTGCCCCTGGTTGATTTTGCTTTCTTCAGGGGCTTTGCTTGGTGATTTTCAAAGGAGTGAGGTGACTTCTGGGGATGTATGATACTACTGGGGAAATAATCGTAGTGTTGCTTTCTTTAAATGTATGTTTATGAAGACAACTTTGCTTGTGCATTTGTCATAACCATGCAAACATATTTAAACAAACACTTCACTTTATTGATGAAGTCAAAATGAGTACATTTGAAACGAGTTGGTTCCTAAATGGTACATATTCCACACTGAGCCGGAATCCGTCACCAGTCGTCCTTCTCAGGTTTTCCGACTGATTGTTTTCTCTCGTGTCTTAACTTTTGCCTAGACTGCTCTTTTCGAGTTTTCAGCCTAGCAGATTTTTTTTTATACATGATAAAGCTTTAGCTTGTCCTGGTTGATAGGATTAGTGAACTCATTTCCATCCATGTCCATGATGCTGACAGCGCCCTTTGATAACACCTTCTTCACCACATAGGGCCCTTCCTAGTTGGGTCTAAACTGGCCCCTAACATCGACATTTGAAGGCCTTAGCTGCTTTAGAACCAAGTTACCTGTTTTCAACTACCATTTGGAATACTTCACATTCCGATTATAGGCTCTGGCCATTCTGCGCTGGTACATCTGAAGATGATCCAGTGCCCTCAGTCGCCTTCCATCTAGTGCTACCAACTGTTCATATCTGGCTTGAACCCATTCAGTCTCTGGCAGCTGAGCCTCCAGGGCGACTCTAAGTAACTTAAGTTCTATTTCCA
The DNA here is from genome assembly GCA_039660915.1 of Euphorbia tirucalli. NCBI lineage: Eukaryota > Viridiplantae > Streptophyta > Magnoliopsida > Malpighiales > Euphorbiaceae > Euphorbia > Euphorbia tirucalli. The sequence continues at coordinate 51,153,767 of CM077639.1, read as the reverse complement.
CTGGCATTACTGCTTCCATTCCATATACCAAGGCATAAGGAGTTTCTCCCGTCGGTGTTCTGAAACTAGTTTTATAACCCTAAAGAGCATAAGGCAGTTTATCGGGCCAATCTATGTAAGTGGTTACCATCTTTGATAAGATCTTTTTTATTGCCTTGTTAGCTGCTTCCGCTACACCATTAGCCTGTGGTCTATATGGAGAGGAATTATGATGCTCAATACCATGTTCTGCAAGTAGCCCAGCTGTTGCCCCTTGAAACTGTACTCCGTTGTCAGTTACTATGTGGTGAGGAATCCCATACCGAGTGAAGATGTTCTTCTGGATGAACTTGACCATTTGCTTGGCTGTCACATTAGCGAAGGATTCTGCTTCGACCCATTTGGAGAAGTAATCAACTGCTACAACTATGAATCTATGTCCATTAGATGCAGCTGGATGAATTTCACTGATCATGTCTATCCCCCATGCTGAAAATGTCCAAGGAGATGCTAAATTCTGTAGCTCAAGTGGAGGAAGATGACTGATATCTGCATATATCTGACATTTATGACATCTCTTCACTTTTCTTATGCAATCTGCTTGCATCGTCATCCAGAAGTAGCCTTGTCTCATGATCTTCCTAACCATGGCAAGTCCATTCATATGTGGCCCACAGGATCCTGCATGTACCTGCTGCATCACTTCTTCTAATTCTTGCTCTGTCAAGCACCTTAAAAGGACTCCATGTGCTGTTCTTTTGTATAACTTATCCTCGAAGATTCTGAATTGACTAGCCAGCTTTCTTAGCGTCAACTTATCAGTAGCACTGGCCTCTTCAGGATACCTACCTTCCTTAACATACTGGAAGATGTCAAAGAACCATGGCTTTTCTTCAGCTAATAATTCCATTACCTCGTGCACTTCGAAGCAAGGATGTCTGGAAGTGGCTATAACCAGTGGTTGCACTTGAGTTTCTTCTGGATTTTCCCACATAGAGGATAATGTTGCTAGAGCATCAGCCATCTTATTCTCATCCCTGGGGACATGTCTGAATTCACACTGGCCAAATAAATCTTTCTGAAGTGTAGCAGCTCCAAGTAAGGCCGTAAGGCTTCTTTTTTCAGCTCCCACTCGCCCTGAGCTTGCCTGACCACTAGAAGTGAATCACCAATAATTAAGACATCATTTGCCCCTAAGGTTAACAGAGCTTCTATTCCAAATAAGCATGCTTCATATTCTGCCCTATTATTGGTTACGGGAAAGATTAGCCTCTTGGATAAAGGAATAATCTCACCATCCGGTGTTGCTATAAGTACCCCGATTCCAGTGCCCTTTCTATTCATAGCCCCATCGAAGCACATTATCCACCTTTTTACTTCAACCATGGCCAACTGTTCGTCTGGGAACTCAAAATTTTCTGTATAATCTGATTCCAGCAGTTGATTTGTTTGAAACTCTGCCACGGCTCGCCCTTTAATGGTTTTCTTCGTGATGTACTCGATGTCAAACTCAGACAAGAGTAACAGCCACTTGGATAGCTTCCCAACCAATACTGGTGCTTCGTAGAGATACTTCATTGGATCCACCTTAGCCACGGCTTGTATCTTGTAGGATTAGAAATAGTGGCGTAGCTTCTTGATCAACCAGATCATCGCCACACATGTCTTCTCCACCAGCGTGTACTTGGTTTCATACTCCAGCAATTTCTTGCTAAGGTAGTAGATAGGGTACTCTTTCCTGCCATCTTGCTCTTGTGCCAGCATTGCCCCTATAGAGGATTATTCAACTGCCAAGTACAAAATCAGAGGTTTTCCTGGAACTGGTGGGCTCCATACTGGTGGCTTTACCAGATAAGCCTTGATCTTCTCGAATGCCAGTCGACACCTGTTGTCCCACACAATCAGCTGATCTTTCTTTAGTAGCTTGAAGATTGGTTCACAAGTGGAAGTCAACCGTGCGATGAAGCGATTGACATATTGCAAGGAACCCAGAAATGACCGGACTTCTTTTTCTGTTTTTGAAGCTAGCATATCTTGGATGGCCTTGATTTTATCTAGGTCTATTTCTATCCCCCTCTGACTGACTACATGACCCAACAACTTTCCCGATGTGACTACAAATATGCACTTCTTGGGGTTAAGTCGCAAGTTGTACTCTCCAGTACGTGTTAGGAATCTATCCAGGATAACAGAATGTTCCTCCTGGGTTGTTGATTTAACAAGCATATCATCGACATACACTTCAACTTCTTTATGGATCATATCGTGCAACAGAGTTGTGACAGCCCTCTGATAAGTGGCACCGGCATTCTTTAACCAAAAAGGCATCACTTTGTAGCAGAAAGTGCCCCACTCTGTGATGAATAATGTCTTCACCTTATCGATCACATCCATCAAGATTTGGTTATACCCTGAAAAGCCATCCATAAAGGAGTACATTGCCGCTTTTGCTGCACTATCAACCAGGACGTCAATATGGGGCAGTGGAAAGTTATCTTTTGGGCATGCTTTATTCAGGTCCCTATAGTCGACGCATACCCTGACCTTTCCATCATTTTTAGGAACGGGGACAATGTTGGCTAGCCATTCTGTGTACTCCACCACTTCGAGAAACGTGGCGTCTATCTGTTTAGCCACTTCTTCTTTTACTAGTGTGGCCCATTCTGGCCTCAGCCTTCTCAACTTCTGCTCTACCGGTCTGAACTTAGGGTCTGTTGGGATTTTATGCACTGCTATCTCTGTGTCCACACCCGGCATGTCTTCATACGACCAGGCGAAAGCTTTAACATGTTTTTGGAGTATTCTTATTAGTTCTTTCTCTTCCTCGGACTTTAGCTCGTGTGAAATGAGTACCATTTTAGGGTTTTCATCTGTACTTATATTGATTTCATGCAATGCGGTGTCATGTATGCTAAATATACCTGATGGTGATTTAAATGCATGCACAGAATTATCAGGATAAACATCACACATGTAAGCAAACTGGGATTTCATTGCATTGAACTTATCATAAAGTACATCAGTTACATTGAAAATGGAGGAAATAGATACAACAAAATCATTTTCATCCTCCACAGGCAGAGGGCCTTGTTCCTCTTCAACTTCCATCTTCCCTTTCAGACCATCATCCGGGACTGCAGCTTTCTCTGCTTCTTTTCCGGTCACTTGCATCTTAGCTTTTTCCATAATCTTGGCAATTTCAGCGACCACAGAGTCTAAGTTCACTCTGGCCATCAGTTCTTCACCGAATCCCTTCTTGGATTTCCCAAAAGCTTTGCTTAATGTAGAAGTCAAAGCACCCGAGATCACTTCTATAGTTTCAATACAGGCCTTCTTTTCATCTTCTTCTTCGGCCACCCTTACTACTTTCTCCATCATTATAGGCGGCTCGCCTTGTAGCTCATCATATTCAACAGCGGTTTCTTCCACCATTACAGGGGCTACCAGTTCCTCCTTGCTTTTGTCAAAATCAACTAAATCTAAAAAAATCTCAAAGCCAGGATACTCGACACCTCCTACCATTACTGGTTCAGGTTGACCCTTATAAAGGCCTTCTCCTGCCTTTAGAAATGGCTTCATCGTAATCTTACCATTCTTGCCCTCTTTCAAATTCTTCTGCTCAGATGCCCCTTCTACATAGCCAAGGCCATACTGCTTCACCTTTCCCGAGTCAATTTTAAATTCTAGAACCCCCTGCAAATTAATTCCGAGTCCCATTCCCGAGACAAAGTTCTGCTTTTACAGATACCGGGATAGCCACTCTAGCATATAATTCTCATAAAGGACCATAAGGGCATCCGTGGTCTCTTCTTCTTTAATTACAGTGACTTGAAATCCACCAAAGGGAACCACTCCTTCATTCACTGTAGCTACAATCGATTGGGCATCCGCCTCAACAGTCACAATTCTGCCATTCATAAAGAACTTGATCTTTTGATGCAATGTGGAAGGGACACCTCCCAAAGGATGGAACCAGGGCCTTCCAAGCAATAGGGAAAATGTGACCGGGATATCAATCACTGTAAAAGAAATTGTGGACCTAACTAGCCCAACCTCTACTTCTGCCTCAAACGTCCCTATTTCCGTTCTTTTAGAGTCATCATATGCTCGAATGACTGTTGAGGATCTCTTTAACACTTCTTCGTTCAGCCCCAGAAATGGTAACATCTTTAGTGGACAAATATTCAGTGCCGATCCATCATCCACCATGACGCAAGGCATTACCTTATCCATCACATAGGCCCTGACATAAAGAGCCTTATTGTGGGCCTTCCCTTCAGCAGGCAGGTCTTTCTCGGAGAAGACAATATCAGGGTTTCCAACATGGACTTTGTCTAACAAACAGCACATAGCCTCTGGTGAAGCTATGGGGGATACTTCAATCTTTGACAATTTCTTTACTAGGGTGGCCCTGTGTTCCTTGGAGGTCAGAAGCAAATGCCATAAGCTAGCATGGGCAAGAGTCTTATTCAGCTGGGAAATGACTAGGTCCTCCTTCTCAACTCCTTTTGGTGCCGAAGTACTGCCCGACCCATTCATCGGTGCTTAATCTTTAATCCCATCTGCCGGCTGATATACCCTACCACTTCGAGTCACATGCTGCACTTCTTGAATCCTAATCTTTTCAATAGATGGGAGTTTAACTGCCTCTCCTCTATCAAATTCTTCAAACTCATCTTCGGAGTCGAGATCGTTCAGACTTATGGGCTTGATCTCCTTACATTCCTCCTTTTTCTCACATTCGGGTTCCACTTAGGTTTCCCCTACTGCCACTGCCTGAATTGTAGGGTTCGCTTGAAGAACTTGGGCAAACATAAAATTACCAAGCAACCCCGACTGGACCATGTTGACCCGCTTTTCGAATGCCGGCAGCGGGTTGGTTTTAGTGCTAGGTTTGGCTAGCTCTTGCAGCTTTCCCTCGTCAATGAGCTTCTGGATAGTATCCCTTAGCTTATAGAAGTTGTTGGTTCGATGGCCTGTCACCACATGATAAGTGCAGAAATTATCTTTGTCAGCTTCAGATGGCTTCTCAAATGGCCTTAAAGACTGTAGCAAGCCACCATTCCTACATTTGGAGAATATCTTCACTAGAGGAAGAGTCCAAGGAGATATGCCTTGTCCTCCAAGACCCCTATTCTGGTTGCCTTGCTGCTAATTTACAGTACCCACTTCAACCTGCTTGACTTCTGAAGATTGCCCCTGTTTGCTACCGGAACCTGAACCAAAACCATTACCAGACCCAGCTGCTGCAGTTAGTCTATATCCCGAGCTGTACCCTGTGCTTCTTCCCCCCTTGTGACCGGTTGGCTTCTCTTCCTCATCCCTCTCGATTTTCATTGCCATGCTATAAACTTCACTGAGCTCGTGGAAGGGATGAAACTTCATGTTGTTCTTGAAAATGTCTTTGCTGCCGTCAATGAGTTTCTATATAAGCTCATCTTCGTCAGGGCGGTTCTTTAGGAGGATCATCTTGTTCATCCACCTCTGATAGTATTCATCAAAGGGCTCGTTAAATTTTTGCTTCACCCTTACCAGATCATACAGCTTCACCTGGATTTTGGTGTTGAAGCTGTAGTATTTAATGAAGGCCGCTGACAAAACTTCCCAATTAGATTGTTCCTTCTCTGACAGTGAGTTATACCATCCTAAAGCACCTCCCTCCGGTGTGGTGGGGAATAAATTGATCAGCTGCTGCTTTGTGGCGCCCGCCGTAAGCATAACTCGGGGCATACAGATTCACATGGGCCTCCGGCGAGCCCATTCCTTTGTAAGCAAGGACTTTCGGCACTTGGAATCCAATAGGGAATGTCTCGATGCCCTTACTAATCATGGCATCAACATTTACACCCTTCTTCGATTCAGCACTGATACTGACCCCTTTCTTCAACTGTGCCATAACTTCATCTAGCTCAGAACATTTTGCTTTCATCCTCTGTTCCATAGCTGCTTCTATTTCCTACAGTTTCTCAAGGTTAGCCGAAGTGTCACCACCATGTTGGGATGACTCAACCTCTTTTTCTTTCCCGGCTCCACTACCACCGGTCTCACCAGCTTCCTTACAACTGCTCTCATTTCTTCCTTCAATATGTCACGGAAGTCATGCGATCTGAAGAAATCCTTCAGAACATCAGCCATGCTTGGTGTCTGATATGCCATATTCACTCCTTCCCCAGACTCAGAATCACTGTCACTCTCAACTACCCTCTGTCTCCTAGCTGCCCTTGAAGCCTGAGATCTTATCCAAGGTTGTTCCAGTGTATTCTGCTTGGGAGTAGACAGGAGATATTAGGGTTATGAATGAATGACGTGATGTGGCGTGAAAATTAAGGCTTTGAGAATGCTTGAAATGAATGGAGTGATTATGTATGAAATGATGGTATGAATGGTTTCTTTTTATTATTTCTCTTCTTCTTGGGACATTCCAAGAACACCCAATGCTTATGCAAAAATGTCACGTGTGGGCCACCACACGGACAGAGCTTCGACGCCTTTGGGGCACCTAATGAATTTGTGAGATGGTCATGTGTGTACCGACGCATGGACGAAGTTTCGACACTTTGGCAGGTCTATGGGATGATATGAAATGGTCGCATGGGCCGGGCCCATGGACAAAGTTCTGATGCTTTTGAGCATATGATATGAAATGATGTTATGAGAAAGTCACGTGTGACAGGGACACGGACAGAGATTCGGCATTCGGGGAACACCTTTATGACTTTAGAAATGTTATGAACCTATATTTGTACTAATTAGGCACTCGGGGAGTGCCTTGAATGGTAAATTAATGTCATGAAAGGGTCGGATGTGAACCACAGTGTTATGTGATTTTTATGATAAATGGGTATGATGTCATGAAATACATCGCGTAAATTGTCACACGAAAATAGGCCTAAGACCATTGGGGTCACTATTGAATGAAATGATTTGTTAAAATGGCCAAATGCAATCCGGCGCATTAGCGAGACACGTGTAATTTTGGATACCTGATATGTTATGAAATGGGATGATTATGATAGGCGTCCTTGAAATGCCCCTATTTTAATTTAAATGATATGTCGTGAATGCTTATGACACACAAAATGCAAATGGCTGCACGAAAACATGAGTTAGAATGCATGGAATACACAATGATGTTATGTATGTTATGTGAAGATAAAAATATCAATCACACAAATATAATGTTATGGCTGAAAAAGAAATGATTAGTATGAATGACAAACGAATGAATTAATGTTTTACACATAAAATAAAATGCAAATGGATGCATAAAAGTGTGGGTTAATTAACACACATATGTTTAATGTTTGAAAAATGTCATGTGTATGAATTATGGTATGCTATGCACGTATAGGTAGCAATGGCGGTGTGTCACAAGACGGCGAAAAACATATAGCAAGCAAAACGAATTCTTCCAACCTTATTCCTCCAACGTGGTCATTTTGCCAAAAATCTAACCGAGTCCTAGGTGGGGATCACTTCGATCATCAACCGGGGATGATGAAGGTGCGATTTTATTATTTACATGCGATTTATTTTGGTATCCTAGGGGAATCCAACTAAAGTTGCTTATATGAGTTTAGTCAAAGTCAGGATAACATCAAGGCTCCTATAGCAAGATATACTCCTTACTTCTCCCCACTCAAGGGTTCTAGCGAAGGGGTTCGTACGAGGCTATGAGTGGTGTTTCGTATTCGTGCCCCCAAGACCAAGAGGAACTTAGGTGACACTTTAACAATCCACCGGGCTATAAAAGGATACCTAACCTAATGCAAAAATGGCTAACTAAAAATGCAAATAAAATACCAAATGAGAATCATCCGCCTTATTTTAATTAGACACTTTTCAGGGGTTATCAAAATTCTTTTAAGTTTTTAAGAAAACTTTTTAAGAAATCCCAGCGGAATCGCCACTGTGAGCAGACGACGTTTTCGACGGAACGCGAGACTCCCTTTCGGAAGGGGCGTCTCGATCTCGAGCGGGCCCCTCCCTCGTGTGGGGTTTTTATGAATGGAAAATCGGTTTTGAAAAATAAATAGAATTAATTCTTAAAAGAACCGAGATCTAAGCCTCGATGAATATTATAGAGTCGCCACCCGGCTCAGCTCAACCGGGAAATTTATAATGTAGTTGAACCGGACAAACGGCCGCTACATTATCCAGAGATTCGGGTCCAGACAAGTCCCTTATTTCGTGTCTAATTAAATTAAATATTGCCAATGTTCTCGAAATGGTATTTTAAATTCTAAAGTCAATTTTATTGAATATAAAAGGCATACAGCGTGCATACAAATACATAATACAAAAAAATAAAGAAAAGAAATAAATATTAATTAGCCTACAACTAAATCGAATGGAAAAATAAAAAATCTCGCCTCATTTATACAATCGCCTAGAATACACGAGGATCTAAAAATAATTACAACCGCCTAAGTACATGATTAATTCCACTAAAATACAAATAAAATAAATATAAATATAAATAAAAGCTGCAAAACAAAGGTTAGCACAATATATAACACGCCAGAAATAGGACTCAAACAGACAGAATTGGAAAATCAAGAATTGGGGGCATGCATTTAGGGGATAACGGGGCTGGCTCGGCTAGCCGGCCCGGTTAAACCTGGAAAACATTTTGAAGCGTCCCTGTACTTTGGTTTTGTGAGAAATTCATTTTTGAAAACAATTTTACCGGTTTACATGCATTTTTTACATTTGAGGTGGGTCGGTTTTGGGGAGAATCGGATCTCCGTCGTGGCATTGTTCTAAATGCAATTTTACTGGAAATTGAATCTATGGTCGTGGATGCACACAACAAAATTTATTTTGATGATTTTTGGGGTTTTCTGAATTTTTATGGATTTTTATAAATTTTTGTGGCTTAAAGGTAAAATTCTGATTCTGGAACGAGGGTTACAGTCGTGAGACTGTAAGCAGCCTAGAATCAGGATTTTGCCAAAATTTTATTTTGAATCAAAATGGAAGAAAAACATCCTGGACATCAAGAACACTCGTACGACTGTATATACAGTCATACGACTATTCATAAAATCCAAGAACAGTCGTGCGACTGTTCTTAATTTCCAGAAACAGAAACGCAAAAACACATCAAAAATGCACAAAAATACACTTCAATCACCCAGAAAGCAAGAAAAAGTGAAACGAAAAGGAGTGTCTACCTTTTTAGAAGCTTATCCAAGTCGATTTGACCCCTGGCGTCGCTCCAATCCACACGAATTTGCACTTTTTCCTTAAGTTTGGGGTTGAGAGCTTTGGTCCCAAGAATCTCCAAATGTCAAGGTTTTTGTTGATTTTAGTCCCAGATTTCGATTTGTTTGTGAAGTTAAATAATTAACCTATGGATTTCTACCAAATTTTAATCCTAATTCTGAGAACTAAAGAAAATAGAAGGGGAAAAGGAGAATTTTTTGAGTTTGGGCTTTGTTCTTTCTTCTCCTTCTCTCTTTTCTCCTTTCTCTCTCTAATTCTTTTCACCAGAAATCCAAAATTGGCTTTTTCTCCCTCTCTTTCTCCTTTTCTACTCTGATCTCTTTGCTTGCTTGTCTTCAGACCGGAGCAATTAATGCTCGTCCACTTTCTCCATTTTTCAGCTGCAGAGGTATGGGCTTCTGCAACTGCTCCGATATTGCAGTCGTACGACTGTAATTTTTAAATTGTAGTCACATGAATGTAAGGACAGTCGTACGAATTTTTTTTTCTTCTTTTTTTTTTAAGTATAGAAAATTCTGGCGCTTACACTCACATTTATAAGCACCTAAATACATGTATATCTAAAAATTTACAAATGCCTAAAATACACGAATTAATCTATTAATTACATGAAAAATAATAAAAAGGAAAATAAATGCTACAAAACAGACGGTTAGCACAGTTCATAACACAAGCATAAGTAGGACTCACAGCAGGACATAATTGGGATTTTTAGGGACAGGGGCATACATTTAATGCGTAACCAGGTCGACCCGACCAGTCGGACCAGTTAGACCTAGAAAACGGTTTTGAAAGGCCGTGTAGATTTTTATGCTGAAAAACAATTTTTGAAAACCATTTTGCTCAGTTTCATGCAAATTTCCATATTTTAGTGGGTCTGTTATCCCGGAACTCGGGGTTCCGTTCGTGTGGGTATTCCTAATTTTCACAAACATCTAGGGTTCGAAAGGGTAAACACACCAAAAATAATTTGACTTTGAAAACATCATCGTGCGACGACGTCCATACGAGCCGTTCTGCGATTTTGTCTTATTCTAGAAACTACAGCCTTGCGGTTGTAATTAGAGCCATACGGCTATGGATTCCAGAACCCAAAAAAAATGGTTTTCTCGTTTTTGAAAACACCGTTTTGCTTATTTTCGATGTTTCCCGGGGATTTTATAGGGTTCAGGGGTCCGCTAATGCTGGACTACGGATCCGGTTCGGATCAAACAACCCCAAATTTCAGAAAATAAAACCCAAGAACAACTAAAAAACCCTAATATACGTACATACAGAAATCTGAAAACCAAAATTTTACAATATACGGATGCATTTGGGCTGAAATTGATAACAACAGAATGCATAAAATGGAAAACAGACTACTTTCGGTCGATCGGGGCAGTTTCGAGATTCTGCCCCTACAGAACACAGTCGTGCGGCTCTGGGGTTACAGCCGTGTGGCTCTATTCATGACAAATATAGCCGTACGACTGTATTCGGGTAGCCAACTTCCGAAAAATTTGTAAAAATAAGAAAAACGCAAAGAAAAAGCAATGCACACAGGTTTAAGGCCTCTCAGAGTTTACCTTATTGTTGTTTTGATGTGTTTAACATCCAGAAGCGGATTGAAAACTTGAAATTTGCCTTGAATCCCTAGCCAGCTGAAAATCTCAACTAATCCGAAACAATTCGAAATCAAACCGAAAGGATCCCGAATCGATGTGTAAAGGTTAAGAAATTTCCTATTGATGCTTAGATATTGATTTAGTGTTGAGTTTTTATGTTTTGGTGGATGGTTTTGCTACAACTTCTCCTCCTCTCTTTTTTTTCTTCTTCTCTTCTTTGTCTCTAGTTTTTTAGAACCCCTACAAAAATTGTCCTCCCTCCTCCTTTTTTTTGATTTGATTTCTTTTTTTTTTTTATATCTCCTGTTCACAATCATTTCGAGACATTAAATGGTTGTCCTCTTTTTTTTCTGAATTCGGCCACCCCATACCCTGCTCAGTCAAGTTGCTCTAGTTTGTAGAGCAACTTGACTCAACCCACTAGAGCCATGCGGCTGTAGGTGGAGTTGGGCTGAAATTCGCGAAAACATTTGACATCCACCCTAAACTCTAGAACCACTCGGAAGATATTTCTCGGGGTTTCGGATTGTGGATAGTTCAGTTTTCAGGACGTTTGAGATACTCTAGGTGACATTTTGGTCATTCTCAAGTCCGATTCGTGTTCGATTGCTTAAATAAGGTAATAAGGAATTCTCATCATGGAGGTCGGGAAAAACTCGTGCTCACAGGACCAAAGTCGGCTCATGGTCGGCTGTGAAGCCTAGATCGAGTTTGGTCTTGCGATTGGGAGCACGGTGAGAAAGGAGAAGGAAACGTACCTAGCATCCCTTGTTGGGGTGCTAGCCATGGTTCCAGGTTGACTCTCTGTGGTGGAGTGATCCCGTGTAGTCTACTCTTTATGGTGGATTGTACCGACAAATTCTATTCTCTCTCCTTTGTGGTGGAGAGACTCAATGAACTCTTCTTCCTCTCCTATGTGGTGAAGAGGTTCGACAAATTCTAACTTTTTCTCCATGCGGTGGAGTATCACAAAATAGATTTGATTTTTTTCTTCCTCGCCTATGTGGTAAAGAGGCTGAATGAACCGTTCTTCCTTTCCGATGTGGTGAAGAGGTTGAACGAACGGTGCTGCCCCTCCTAAGTGGTGAAGAGACTCAATAGACATTTCTTCCTCTCTTATGTGGTGAAGAGGTTGAACGAATTGTAACTCTTCTTTTATCCTCTCCTATGTGGTGAAGAGGCTGAATGAACTATTCTTCCTTTCCAATGTGGTGAAAAGGTTGAACGAACGATGCTATGCCTCCTATGTGGTGAAGAGACTCAATAGACATTTCTTCCTCTCCTATGTGGTGAAGAGGTTGAATGAACTGTAACTCTTCTTTCTTCCTCTCCTATGTGGTGAAGAGGTTGAAAAGACTGATACTTTTTCTCCGTGCGGTGGAGTGACCGAAAAGATTGTAATTTCTTCTCCGTGCGGTGGAGTGACCAAAAAGATTGTACTTTCTTCTCTGTGCGATGGAGTGACAAAAAGATTGTCACAAGAGCGTGTATTTATTCCTTGATCGATAATTTTGGAAACAAAAATTTTTTCCCCTTCGATCAAGAATAAATACGATTGAGATGTTTTGCCCCTAGAACCTGTCAAAAGCAAGAAATACCCTTCTCGGGGTTACGTTTGGTTGAACAAAAATTCTGATAATTGGAGAATTTTTCATGCCTGAGATTTGGAGTCGTATAGCTCTGATTTACACACTATGACTCTGACGGTGCCCCTGGATTAAATCATTTCCACTTTGGTAGGGATCCCGATTCGAGACGACCAAATGATGGTGATGAGTGCTGCAACAAAATTTGATGCAAGAGCGCGTATTCATTCCTTGATTGATAATTTTTGGAACAAAAATTTTTGCCCCTTCGATCAAGAATAAATACGGCTGAGTTGTTTTTGATGCATGTATGCGTGAATGCGCGCATGATTCGAGTGTATGCATGCATGTGACATGAGGCTTATGCTACTATACTTGGTATCTGCGCGAGGCTGGGGAGGTGATTTGTGACTTTCAATGATCTTCTGTGGGGACTGTCTCAACTGGATGGCCTTGTTGGGGATCTGCTGGGGACCCTGACTCATCTATGTTATGTTCATTCTATCCGCCCTATGGAGACCGATGGATGCTTCCTTTCGGCTTGCTCACTCTGGTATTCTCCAAACCTTTCTGATCAATTGTACTAGTAGATTTAGTACATCGATACCACAGGCTTGCCGCCCATTTTGCCAAGGAATGGCCCATTTGTCTAAGTAAGGGGAATGAGAATTAGATCTTGTATCCTGTATTGTGTGCTTGGATATAGCATCCAGATCAGGAGCAGTTATCTGTAACAGGAATTCCATTTGCTCCATCGTGGGTTGGATGCAATGGCCTACCAATGGGTGTTTACATGTAATGGCACGATGTATGCAATATGAACATCTAAGTAGAAAATCAAACATGCTTAATATCATTATGATGACATCAGAATGAATACAATAGGGGAATCATAAGTGACTTTGACTCTAAACATCACTCTCTTCTTGTTACCAACATGTCCTTTTGATTTTCTGCGTCGGAAATTTTCTCTTGGGGATTTTTTTTTTTTGAATCTTTAGATGGATTGAAAATTCTGCACTAGTACTCCAACCGAGTAGATCTCTTCGTGCTAGCTTGTCTTAGGATTGGAAAGTGTAACATGTTCGTTAAAAGTTGAGAGGGCATTGTTCTTGATGATGATGCCCAGTGTATTAGCTTTTGCCTGCCCCTAGCATTAGAGGTTCGTGTTTAGGCGTAAAACACTTCATTAGATCTGGTTCGCTGCTGCGCGGCAACCTGTACATGGATAGTTATATGCAATGACATGATGTATGCATATTGAACATCGAAACAGAATATGAAACATCTATGACATGATGAATGGGAATGCATTAGGAAATTCCAACCCATGGCTCTGGTTTTGATCAATACCCCTTCATGCTACTAATATGTCCTTTTGGTTTTCCATATTCGAGTTAAGTCGCCAGGGTATACAGCAGAACACTGAATAGAGTCACCTCTGTGAGCGTACAACCTGAGATGGAGTCAATTACTGGATCCTCCAAGGGTCTGAAACTGTATTCATGTTTTCAATTCATCCCAGATTCTAGTTTATGCACAGTCCCCAAAGATGGACACAGCTTTTAGTTCTTCAAAGTGTGGCTTGATTCAGACTGACTTGAGTTAATTATGGCTTCCCTATGTCTACCAACCACAATAGCCCAGTATCAAATCACACCATCTTTAGGAGGTGAAAGGACCACTGGTAAGTTGTCACTTTTGTTGCAGCTGAAGACTGAGTTCTTGGAATGGTTGGTAAATACGATTTTCCCCTGAATATTGGCACATCAGGTTTTACAAGTCTTTTTGTTGATGGTATCATCCCATTCATGATTGTTGAAAGCTTTGTAAAACCTGGCTGCTCTAATACTGTTGGTGAAGTTCATAGATGCACTACGACCTTCTCCTATCTGAAAAGGACTGGGTGCCAGTCTCCACTTAATCCCTATCACCCTTTGCTCGGTTGAAACTCTTGTACCATCCCTTGCTAGGTTGAATGTTACTGATGGATAATCATCCCTTTCACACTCAAATATTGACCTCTCAGAGTGCGTCACCAGCTCCTCTTTTCCCTGAAGCCTAGCATAGGCTATAGTACGAACTTTGCTAGATAAGAACAGTGGTCATGCCTTATTGTGAACTGCTCACTGAAGTTGGCATACGGCTTTTGGGTTTGTGAAATTTACTAATGCATACCCTTTGTTCACTTTGTTTTTGAAATCAGGAGGAAGGTGCAAGAAATCAAAGGTTGACACCGATTTCTCATTATTACTCTTATTCTCTTTCATACAGTGCTCATCCAAGCTTGTGTATCGGCAATCTTCAGCTCAGCTGAAGCAAACTTATATTCAGATCCCTTCTCTATCATGAATTCAAGGCCCTTCCTACCATCTAGGGATGCAAAATAATTAGTCTGGGGGTTTAGGTTGAAGAGAATTGGTACAGGATAAAAAGGGTATTCCCATCTGGTACAAGTTGATCATAAATAAAGACTGATTGAGGTAGTGCTGTAACCACCTGCCCTGTTGCCTTTCTGGTGATAGGATGGTGCAATAAGGAATAGAATTGGGGTTCAATTTCTTATTAGAAGGCATTGGTGGTAGAAAATGAGGTTTCACAGAATCAGTTCAAGAAAGGAAATGAAAAGTGCAATTCATCAAACAAGCATTGTGCCCTGAAAATAAACGGAAGAAAAAGGGTGTTGGAGGTGTGGAAAAAGGTAGGGAGGAAAGAAGGGGAAGAGCTTTGGTTTTGAAGACAAAAAAGTTCAAATCTTTCATAGAAAGAGCACAAGAATCTGATAATGATGGGCATTGGGATGGTGCTACACTCCAGTGCTAGATATGGCAGCAGTGCATGAGAGAGAAAGACTCTTCCATCTACACTGATCTCTTTTTTTTTTTTTGTTTTCTTTTTTTGGAAAGAACTAAATCCAAGCCATAGCCACCTGTTAGTTTTCCTGCTGCATTCAAATCCATGCATGTCATGTGTGTTTAATATGCTTTTTGGATGAACAATGCATGCGGAACATCATGTACACATGAATGTCATATGATCAAGATAATATATGCACTACAACTAAGAACTGCATCAGAGTTTTACCACATGATAGGTGATGAAGGTGATGAAAGCCATTTGAATTCCCCACAAGTTGGAGATTTTGGTGAGTTTGGAATTTTAGCTTTAGGGTTTTGGCATGGGATACTTTCTTAGGTAAGGAATTAGGCTTGGGGCTTCATTTTGGGGTTTGACTTTGAGCTTCAATGATGGCTTTTGGCTTGGAATAGTTCAGGGATCATGTGTACCACTCAAATTGAGACTTTGGGGCAAGGCCAATAGCATCTTTTATTGTGATTTGTAAGATTTGGTTCAGCAGATGACTCGGCGAAGGTGATGCCATCATGTCATTTATTTATCTCACAAGCTCACTTTTCAAGAGAGAGTTCGGTTAGGACCAGATTCACTTATAGGTTCCCTATAGTATTCAGACTGATGTCATGCATTTCGATATTATGCATATTGGATGTCATTTTAGATGATCAAATGCATGCATAATGCCATGCAAATGCAATCACCACATAAGTAAGAAGACAATGAACTGTATTGCATTCAAAATGAGTTCAATACACCTTATAAACAAAAATGGGTCTGTGAGCAGACGATGCGTTTTTGACGGGACGCGGGACTCCCTTTCGGAAGGGGCGCCACAATCTCGAGCGGGCCCCTCCCTCGCGTGGGGTTCTTATGAATGGAAATCCGCGTTTTGGAAAATGAATGGAATTAATGCATAAAAGAACCGAGACCTAAGTCTCGATGAATATTGTAGAGTCGCCACCCGGCTCAGCTCAACCGGGAAATTCTTATTCAGCTGAACCGGACGAACGGTCGCTACACTATCCAGAGATTCGGGTCCGGACAAGTCCCTTATTTCATGTCTAATTAAAATAAATATTGGTCAATGTTCAAAGATGGTATTTCAAATTCTAAAGTCGATTTTATTGAAATAAAAAGACATGCAGCGCGCATACAAATTAAGGTAAAATAGTAAATAATTAAATTATTACAACCCGATCGAATAAAAGATAAAAACTCTCAGCCTTACTTTTACAAGCGCCTAGAATACACGATTTATCTAGAAAAATACAATCGCCTAGGATACACGTATTAATCTATTAAATACATCAAAATAAAAATAAAAAGCTACAAAACAGAGGGTTAGCACAGTATACAACACGCCACGAGTTGGACTTAAATAGACAGAATTGGGAAAACAAGAATTGGGGGCATGCATAGAGGGGATAACCGGGTTTGCTCGGCTAGCCGGCCTGGTTAGACCTGGAAAACGTTTTGAAACGTCCCTGTATTTTGGTTTTGTGGGAAAATCATTTTGAAAACAATTTTTCCGGTTCACATGCATTTTTTATATATTAAGTGGGTCGGTTTTTGGGAGAACCGGGTCTCCGTCATTGAATTGTTTTAAATGCAATTTTGCGGGAAATTAAACCTAAGGTAGTGAATGCACATATCAAAATTCATTTTGGTGGTTTTTGGATTTTTTATGATTTTTATGGATTTTTGGAAATCTTTATGGGGTAAAGCTGAAATTCTGATTCTGGAACAAGAGTTACAGTCGTGCGGCTATAACTATAGTCGTACAACTCTAGTTTACAATCGTGCGACTGTAAACGGTTCGGAATCAGGATTTCACCAAAGTTATTCTAAATCAAAAATAGAACAAAACAATATGGGAATTAAGAACACTCGCACGACTGTATATACAGTATATGGGAATTAAGAACACTCGTATGACTGTATATACAGTCGTACGACTGTTCAACAAAACCAAGAACAGTAGTACGACTGTTCTTAATTCCCAGAAACAGAAGCACGAAAATGCAGCAGAAAACACACAATACTCACTTCAAACACCCAAAAAGCGAGAAAAAATGTAAGGAAAGGGAGTGTCTACCTTTTTAGAAGCTAATCCAAGTCGTTTTGACCCCTAGCGTCGCTCCAATCCCAACAAATTCACACTTTTTCCTTTGAAATTGAGGTTAAGGGCTTTATGTCCAAAAATCCAAATTGCAAAGGATTCTGATGATTTAAGTCCGGATTCTTGATTTGGTTGTGAAGTTAAATGATTAACCTAGAGATTTCTAACAAGTTTTAATCCTGATTCTGAGAATTAAAAGAAAATAGAAGAGGAAAAGATGAGTTTTGTGGTTTTTTTTTCTTCTTTCTTTTCCTTCTCTCTTTTCTCTTTCTCTCTCTAAGTTTTCCACCAGAATTCAACCTCTCTCTCTTTCTCCTTTTTCTTCTCCTTTTCTACTCTCTTTTTTTGCTTACTTGCTGTAACCCCGGAGCAATTAATGCTCCTCCTCTCTCTGCTCCATTTTCTTCTGCAGAGGTATGGGCTCTTGTAATTTTTTCGATATTACAGTCGTACGACCGTAATTTTTAAATTACAGTCGCACGACTGTAATGATAGTCGTACGATCATAAATTTTTTTTTTAAGTATAGAAAATTCCGGTGCTTACAGCTGCCCCTCAAGTGATCAAATTCGACATCTAGCTCTAGGTCTACAACACCTGAGATGATGAATTTGAGAGCGCAAATCAAAGCGCCGCGAACACTGGAATGAATCTTCTGATGAGATAGGCCGATACCGGATCTAGGTTACCCGACGCGATGCTGGGGAGGAAATAAGCTGATATCAG
This sequence comes from Euphorbia tirucalli, assembly GCA_039660915.1. Taxonomy (NCBI): domain Eukaryota; kingdom Viridiplantae; phylum Streptophyta; class Magnoliopsida; order Malpighiales; family Euphorbiaceae; genus Euphorbia; species Euphorbia tirucalli. The sequence continues at coordinate 51,135,667 of CM077639.1, read as the reverse complement.
GTCTAGGTTAACCAAGGCGAAGGAGTGGATGAATTACGGATTAGCCGATACCGGGTCTAGGTTACCTGAGGCGAGTTGATGAAGAGATTGGCTGATGCCGGGTCTAGGTTACCCGAGGTGAGCTTTATGAAGAGATTGGCGGATACCGGGTCTAGGTTACCCGAGGCGAGTTGATGAAGAAATTGGCCGATGCCAGGTCTAGGTTACCCGAGGTGAGTTGATGAAGAGATTGGCCGATGCCGGGTCTAGATTACCCGAGGTGAGTTGATGAAGAAATTGGCCGATAACGGGTCTAGGTTCCCCGAGGTGAGTTGATGAAGAGATTGGCCGATGTCGGGTCTAGGTTACCCGAGGTGAGCTTTGCTGGGGAAATAGATGAAGCTGATCTGGACTGATACTGAGTTCACATTACTCGAGGTGGATCTGCTGGGGAAGTGGATGATGAAGCCGATCTGGGCCGATAACGAGTTCACATTACTCGAGGCGGACTCGCTGGAGAAAGTTGAGGATATTAAACTGGGGATGAATTCCTGCACTTAAAACGATAAGTCTTCATTCCTTGATTGAGAGATTTTTAAACAAAAATTTCTGCCCCTTCGATCAAGAATGAAGACTAGCTTGGGATGAGTGATCAATGTATGTAATGCATGAATACGTGATGATGCATATGCACGTGTATGTATTTTCTGTCATTTGATGTCTCCGCCTTCCGCTGGAGAAGGACATGACGTGCCCTTGGTTGATTTTGCTTCCTTCGGGGCTCTACTTGGTGATTTTTGAAGGAATGATGTGACTGCTAGGAATGTGTGATACTGCTGGGAGATAATTGTAGTGCTCCTTACAGAGATTCCGCTGGGAAGAGTGTAGTGACTCGATTGGGGAAATGATTGTGGTGTTCTTCATGCAGATTCTGCTGGGGAATCACGTGATGACTCTATGGGGAGTCGATGTGATGACTTCTGTGGGGAATGTTGAGGACATTCTGCTTTTCCTGCTCTGTAGGGAAATTATGAGTTTGTAAGTGCTCTAATTTTTGCCTGGGTTGCCCAATACGGGTTTTCAGCCCAGCGAGCCACTCTGATTTTTACCTAAGGCGCCGTTTCGGTTTTCGACTTAGCGAGCTTTTCATATGCCCTAACTTTTGCCTAAACTGCCTAATATGGGTTTTTAGCTTAGCAGGCAGCTCTAATTTTTGCCTGAGGTGCTTTTTCGGTTTTCACCTCAGCGAGCTCTTTTTTTTTTTTTTTTTTTAAGATGATTGAAATGTCGCCATGACCATTTTATTACTCTTTTAGGAAGATGAACTGGATTTTAGAGGTCAACAAAAGATTTCAAATTGCATGTATTTAGTGCATTTTCACTTGTTAAATAATGTGATGATTTCAGCCAGTTAAATGCAAAGTGCTTTCCTTAAATGTATGTTTATGCAAGACAACTTTGTTTGTGCATTTGTCATAACCACGCAAATATATTTAAACAAACACTTCACTTTATTGATGAAATCAAAATGAGTACATTTGAAACAAGTTGGTTCCTAAATGATACAATTCCACACTGAGCCAGAATCCATCATCAGTCGTCCTTTTCAAGTTTTCCGACTGATTATTTTCTCTTGTGTCTTAACTTTTGCCTAGACCACTCTTTTCGAGTTTTCAGCCTAGCAGACCCCCCCACCCTTTTTTTATTTATACATGATAAAGTTTTATCCTATCTTGGTTGATTGGATTAGTGAACTCGTTTCCATCCTTGCCCATGATGCTGACAGCGCCTTTTGCTAGCACCTTCTTCACCACATAGGGTCCTTCCCAGTTGGGCCTGAACTTGCCCCTAACATCAACATTTGAAGGCCTTAGCTGCTTTAGAACCAAGTCACCAGCTTTCAACTGCCGTTTGGAATACTTCACATTCGGATTACAGGCTCTGGCCATTCTGCGCTGGTACATCTGAAGATGATCCAGTGCCTTCAATCACCTTTCATCTAGTGCTGCCAACTGCTCATATCTGGCTTTAACCCATTCACTTTCCGGTAATTGAGCTTCCAGGGCAACTCTGAGTGATTTGAGTTCTATCTCCACTGGCAATACTGCTTCCATTCCATATACCAAGGCATAAGGAGTTTCCCCCGTCAGCATTCTGACACTGGTTCTGTAACCCCAAAGAGCATAAGGCAGTTTATCGGCCCAATCTCTGTAAGTGGTTACCATCTTTGATAAGATCTTCTTTATTGCCTTGTTAGCTGCTTCCACTGCACCGTTAGCCTGAGGCCTGTATGGAGAAGACTTATGATGTTCAATTCCATGCTCTGCAAGTAGCTCGGCTGTTGCCCCTTGAAATTATACTCCATTGTTAGTTACTATGTGATGAGGAACCCCATACCGAGTGAAGATATTCTTCTGGATGAACTTAACCATGTGCTTGGCTGTCACATTAGTGAAGGATTCTGCTTCGACCCATTTGGAGAAGTAATCAACTACTACAACAATGAATCTATGCCTATTAGATGCAGCTGGATGAATTTCACCAATCATATGTATCCCCCATGCTGAAAACGGCCAAGGAGATGCTAGATTCTGTAGCTCAAGTGGAGGGAGATGACTAATGTCTGCATAGATGTGACATTCATGACATCTCTTCACCTTTCTTATATAATCTGCTTGCATTATCATCCAGAAGTAGCCTTGTCTCATGATCTTCCTGGCCATGGCAAGTCCATTCATATGTGGCCCACAGGATCCTGCATGTACTTGCTGCATCACTTCTTCTGCTTCTTGCTCTGTAAGGCATCTTAAAAGAACTCCATGCGCTGTTCTTTTGTATAACTTGTCCTCAAAGATTCTGAATTGACTAGCCAGCTTTCTTAGTGTCAACTTATCAGCAGCACTGGCCTCTTCGGGATACCTACCTTCCTTAACATACTGGTAGATGTCAAAGAACCATGGATTTTCTTCAGCTGATAATTCCATTACTTCGTCCACTTCAAAGCAAGGATGTCTGGAAGTGGCTATGACCAGTGGGTGAACTTGCATTTCTTCTGGATTTTCCCACATTGAAGACAAAGTAGCTAATGCATCAGCCATCTTATTCTCATCCCTGGGGATATGTCTGAATTCACACTGGCCGAATAAACCTTTTCTGAATTGTAGCAGCTCCAGGTAACGCTGTAAAGCTTCTTCTTTTAGCTCCTTTTCACCCTGAGCTTGCCTGATCACCAGAAGTGAATCACCAACAATTAAGACATCATTTGCCCCTAAGGTTAATAAAGCCTCCATTCAAAACAAGCATGCTTCATACTCCGGCCCATTATTATTTACAGGAAAGATCAGCCTTTTGGATAAAGGGATGACCTCACCATCCGGTGTCGCTATAAGTACCCCGATTCTAGCACCTTTTCTATTCACTGCCCCATCGAAGCACATGACCCATCTTTTCACTTCAACCATGGCTAGTTGCTCATCAGGGAATTCCATATTCTCTGTGTAATCTGATTCTAGGGGTTGATTTGCCAGAAACTCTACCACGGCTCGCCCTTTAATGGTTTTCTTCGTGATGTACTCGATGTCAAATTCAGACAAAAGTAACAACCACCTGGACAGTTTCCCAACCAATGATGGTGCTTCATAGAGATACTTCATTGGATCCACCTTAGCCACGGCTTGTATCTTGTAGGATTGGAAATAGTGGTGCAGCTTCTTGGTCAGCCAAATCATCGCCACACATGTCTTTTCCACCAGTGTGTATTTGGCTTCATACTCTAGCAATTTCTTGCTAAGGTAGTAGATAGGATATTCCTTCTTGCCACCTTGTTCTTGTGCAAGCATTGCCCATATAGAGGATTCTTCAACTGCCAAATACAAAATCAGAGGCTTCCCTGGAATTGGAGGACTCAACACTGGTGGCTTTACCAGGTAAGCCTTGATCTTCTCGAATGCCAGCTGACACTTGTCATCCCACACAACCGGCTGATCTTTCTTTAATAGCTTGAAGATTGGTTCACAAGTGGAGGTTAACCGTGCTATGAAGCGGCTGACATACTGTAAAGAACCCAAGAATGATCTAACTTCCTTTTCTGTCTTTGGGGCTGGCATATCTTGGATGGCCTTGATTTTGTCTGGGTCCATTTCTATCCCCCTCTGGCTAACTACATGGCCCAACAGCTTCTCTGATGTGACCCCAAATATGCACTTCTTGGGGTTAAGTCGCAAGTTGTATTCTCCAATGCGTGTTAGAAATCTATCCAGGATAACAGGATGTTCCTCTGGGGTTGTTGATTTAATGAGCATATCATCGACGTACACTTCAACTTCTTTGTGAATCATATCATGCAATAGAGTCATGACAGCCCTCTGATAAGTGGCACTGGCATTCTTTAACCTGAAAGGCATCACTTTGTAGTAGAAAGTGCCCCATTCTGTGATGAATGATGTCTTCACTTTGTCGATCACATCCATCAGAATATGGTTGTACCCTGAAAAGCCATCCATAAAAGAGTACATTGCCGCTTTTGCTGCGCTATCAACTAGGACGTCAATATGGGGCAGTGGAAAGTTATCTTTTGGACATGCCTTATTCAGGTCCCCGTAGTCGACGCATACTCTGACCCTTCCATCATTTTTAGGCACGGGGACAACGTTGGATAGCCATTCCGTATACTCCACCACTTCGAGAAACCTGGCGTCTATCTGTTTGGCCACTTCTTCCTTCACTAGCGTAGCCCATTCTGGCCTTAGTCTTCTCAACTTCTGCTTTACCGGTCTGAACTTGGGGTCTGTCGGGATTTTATGCACCGCTATTTCTGTACCCACACCTGGCATGTCTTCATACGACCAGGTGAAAGCTTTAACATGTTTTTGGAGTATTTTTATTAATTCTTTCTCTTCCTTGGATTTTAGCTCATGTGAAATGAGTACCATTTTAGGGTTTTCATCTGTACTTACATTGATTTCATGCAATGCAGTGTCATGTATGCTAAATATGCTTGATGGTGATTTAAATGCATGCATAAAATTATCAGGATAAACATCACACAAGTAAGCCAACTGGGATTTCATTGCATTGAACTTATCATAAAGTACATCAGTTACATTGAAAATGGAAGAAATAGATACAACAAAATCATTTTCATCCTCCACAGGTGGAGGGCCTTGTTCTTCTTTAGCTTCCATCTTCCCTTCCAAATCATCATCTAGGACTGCAGCTTTCTCTGCTTCTTTTTCAGTCACTTGCATCTTAGCCTTTTCCATAATCTTGGCGATTTCAGCAACCACAGAGTCTAAGTTCACTTTGGCCATTAATTGCTCGCCGAATCCCTCCTTAGATTTCCCAAAAGCTTTGCTTAATGCAGCAGTCAAAGCTCCCGAGATCACTTCTGTAGCTTCAACACAGGCTTTCTTTTCATCTTCTTCTTCGGCCACCTCTATGGTTTCTGCTATCACCTCAGATGGTTCTCCTTTCAAAATTTCAAATTCAGCAGTTGCTTCTTCTTCCATTACAGGGGCTACTAGCTCTTCCTGGCTTTTCTCAAAGTCCACAACATCTGCAAAGATCTCAAAGCCAGGGTACTCGATATTTCCAACCAGCACCGGTTCTGCTTGGACCTTGTAAAGGCTTTCTCCTGCCTTCAGAAATGGCTTCATCATGACTTGCCATTCTTGCCCTTTTTCAGGTTCTTCTGCTCGGATGACCCCTCTACATAACCAAGGCCACACTGCTTCGACTTTCCCTAGTTGATCTTGAATTCTGGCACACCTTGCAAATTAATCCCGAGTCCCATTCCCGAGACAAAGTTCAGCTTGCATAGATATCGGGATAGCCACTCCGGCATGTAATTCTCATAAAGGACCATAGGGGCATCTGTGGTTTCTTCCTCCTTAATGACAGCAACTTGAAATCTGCCAAAAGGAACCACTCCTTCATCCACTGCAGCTACCATCGACTGGGCGTCCGCCTCAACAGTCACAATCCTGCCAATCATAGAGAATTTAATCTTCTGATGCAATGTGGAAGGAACACCTCCTAAAGGATGGAACCACGGTCTTCCATGCAATAGGGAGAATGTGACCGGGATATCAATCACTGTGAAGACAACCATGGACTTGATGGGTCCAACCTCCACTTCTGTTTCGAAGGTCCCTATCACTATCCTTTTAGAATCATCATACGCCCGAATGACTGTCGAGGACCTTTTCAACACTTCTTCATTCATGCCTAGAAATGGTAACATTTTTAGCGGGCATATATTCAAAGCCAAGCCGTCATCGACCATAACGCACGGCATCACCTTATCCATGACATAGGCTCTAATGTAAAGAGTCTTGTTGTGGGCCTTTCCTTCTGCAGGTAGGTCTTTCTTAAAGAAAACAATATTAGGAGCTCCAGCATGGGCCTTGTCTAGCAAACAGCATATAGCCTCTGGCGAAGCTATAGGGGAGACTTCAATCTCTGATAGCTTCTTCACTAAAGCCTCCCTATGCTCTTTGGAGGCCATAAGCAGATGCCATAAACTGGCTTGTGCAGGGGTCTTCTTCAATTGGGAAATGACCAAGTCTTCTTTCTCGACTCTTTCTGGTGCCGAAGTATTGCCCGACCCATTCATCGATGCTTTATCTTTCGTCTGATCTGCCGGCTGATATACTCTTCCACTTCAGGTCACGTGCTGCACTTCTGAAATCTTTAGCTTCTCAACAGCTGGGAGTTTAACAGCCTCTCTTCTGTCAAATTCTTCATACTCATCTTCGGAGTCGAGGTCATCCAGACTTATGGGCTTGATCTCCTTACATCCCTCCTTTTCCTCACATTTGGGTTCCACTTCGGGTTCCCCTACCGCCACTGCCTGAATCGTAGGGTTTGCTTGCAGCACCTGTGCAAATATAAAGTTAGCCGGCAACCCTGACTGAACCATGTTAACCCTTTTTTCAAATGCCGGCAGTGGGTTGGTTTTAGTGCTAGGTTTAGGTGGCTCTTGCAGCTTTCCTTCGTCGATGAGCTTCTGGATAGCATCCCTTAGCTTGTAGCAGTTGTTGGTTCGGTGGCCTATCACCACATGATAAGTTCAGAAATTATCTTTGTCAGCTTCAGACGGCTTCGCAAATAGCCTTAAAGACTGTAGCAGGCCACCATTCCTACACTTGGCGAATATCTTTGCCAAAGTAAGAGTCCAGGGCGTTATGCCTTGTCCTCCAGGACCCCTATTCTGGTTGCCTTGCTGCTGATTCACAGTAGCCACTTTAACCTGCTTCACCTCCGATGATTGTCCCTGCTTGCCACTGAAACCTGAGCCAGAACCACTGCCAGACCCAGCTGCTGTGGTTGATCTATACCCTGTACTTCTTCCCCCTTTCTGACCAATCGGCTTCTCCTCTTCATCCCTTTATATCTTCATGGCCATACTGTAAACCTTACTAAGCTCCTTGAAGGGATGGAATTTCATGTTGTTCTTGAAAATATCCTTGCTGCCATCAATGAGCTTCTGTATAAGCGCGTCTTCATCAGGGCGGTTCTTTACGAGGATCATCTTGTTCATCCACCTCTGGTAGTATTCATCGAAGGGCTCATTGAATTTCTGCTTCACCCTCTCCAAATCATACAGCTTCACCTGGATTTTGGTGTTGAAGCTGTAGTATTTAATGAAAACCGCAGATAAAACTTCCCAATCAGATTGCTCCTGCCTCTATCTCCTACAGCTTTTCCAGGCTAGCTGAAACGTCACCACCATGTTGGGATGACTCAGCTTCTTTTTCCTTCCTGGCTCCACTACCACCGGCCTCACCAGCTTCCCTCACAACTGCCCGCATCTCTTCCTTCAACATGTCGTGGAAGTCTTGGGATCTGAAGAAGTCTTTCAAAACATCAGCCATGCTTGGTGTCTGTTCTGCCATATTCACTCCTTCCCCAGGTTCAGAATCACTGTCACTCTCAACTATCCTCTATCTCCTAGCTGCCCTTGAAGCTTGAGATCTTGTCCAAGGTCGCTCCAGTGTATTCTGCTTGGGAGTAGACAGGAGATATTAGGGTCGTGAATGAATGACGTGATATGACATGAAAATTAAGACATTGAACATGCTTGAGATGAATGGAGTGGAATTATGTATGGAATGATGATATGAATGGTTTCTTTTTATTATTTTTTTTTCTTTTTGGGGCATCCCAAGAACACCCAATGCTTATGGAAAAATGTCACCCGTGGGCCGCCACACGGACAGAGATTCGGCATCTTTGGGGCACCTAATGAATTCGTGAAATGGTCACGTGTATACCGTTACACGGATGGAGTTTTGACACTTTGTAGGTCTATGAGGTGATATGAAATGGTCGCATGGGCCGGGCCCACGGACAAGGTTTTTAATGCTTTTGAGCATATGATATGGAATGATGTTATAAGAAGATCCCGTGTAACACGGACACGGACAAGTGTTCGATGTTCGAGGAACGCCTTTCATGATTTGGTGATGTTATGGACCTATATGTATACTAATTGGGCACTCGGGGAGTACCTTGAATGGTAAATTGATGTCATGGAATGGTCCGATGTGGACCATGATGTTTTATGGTGTTTATGATAAATGGGTATGATGTTATGAAATGCATCGTGTAAATTATTACACGAAAATGGGCCTAAGGCCGTTGTGGTTTCTATTAAATGAAATGATTTTGGTGGAATGGCCAAACGCAATCCGGTGCATCGGTAAAACACGGGTAATTTCGGATACCCGATATGTTATGAAATGGAATGGGATGATCATGATAGGCGCCCTTGAAATGCCCCTAATTTAATTTAGGTGATATGTCGTGAATGCTTATGACACACAAAATGCAAATGGCTGCACAAAAACATGGTTAAAGTGCATGACACACACAATGATGTTATGTGTGCTATGTGAAAAATGCCAATCACACAAATTTAATGTTATGGCTGAAAAAGAAATCGTTAGTGTGAATGACAAACAAATGAATTAATGTTTTGCAGACGAAATAAAATGCAAATGGCTACATAAAAATATGGGTCAGTATCACATAAAAATGTTTGTGTATGGTATGTCACATGCATGGAAAATGGTGATGATGATATGTTATGCACGCGTGGGTAACAAGGGTGATGTGTCACGAGACTGCGAAGAGCACATAGCAAGCAAAACGAATTCTTCCAACCTTATTCCTCCAACGTGGTCGGTCTCAAAAATTTCTAACCGAGTCCTAGGCGGGGCTCACTTCAATCACCAACCGGGTGTGAAGAAGGCGTGATTTTATTATTATTATTCACATAATTATTTTGGCTACATAAAAATATGGGTCAGTATCACACAAAAATGTTTATGTATGGTATGTCACATGCATGGAAAATGGTGATGATGATATGTTATGCACGCGTGGGTAACAAGGGTGATGTGTCACGAGACCGCGAAGAGCACATAGCAAGCAAAACGAATTCTTCCAACCTTATTCCTCCAACGTGGTCGGTCTCAAAAATTTCTAACCGAGTCCTAGGCGGGGCTCACTTCAATCACCAACCGGGTGTGAAGAAGGCGTGATTTTATTATTATTATTCACACAATTATTTTGGTATCCTAAGGGAATCCAACTAGAGCTGCCTATATGGGTTCGGTCAAAGTCGGGATAACATCAAGGCTCTTATAGCAAGATATACCCCTCACTTCTTCCCACTCAAGGGTCCTAGCGAACGGGTTCGTTCGAGGCTATGAGTGGTGTTTCGTATTCGTGCCCCTAAGACCAAGGGGAACTTAGGTGACACTTCAACAATCCACCAGGCTATAAAGGGATACCTAAACTAATGCAAAAATGGCTAACTAAAATGCAAATAAAATACCAAAAGAGAATCATCCACCTTATTTTAATTAGACACTTTTCAGGGCTTGTCAAATTTTTTTAAGTTTTTAAGAAAACTTTTTAAGAAATTCCCTAGCGGAGTCGCCACTGTGAGCAGACGACGCATTTTCGACGGGACGCGGGACTCCCTTTCGGAAGGGGCGCCACGATCTCGGGCGGGCCCCTCCCTCGCGTGGGGTTTTTATGAATGGAAATCCGCGTTTTGGAAAATGAATGGAATTAATGCATAAAAGAACCGAGACCTAAGTCTCGATGAATATTGTAGAGTCGCCAGCCGGCTCAGCTCAACCGGGAAATTCTTATGCAGCTGAACCGGACGAACGGTTGCTACACTATCCAGAGATTCAGGTCCGGACAAGTCCCTTATTTCGTGTCTAATTAAAATAAATATTGGTCAATGTTCAAAGATGGTATTTCAAATTCTAAAGTCGATTTTATTGAAATAAAAAGACATGCAGCGCGCATACAAATTAAGGTAAAATAGTAAATAATTATATTATTACAACCCCGATCAAATAAAAGATAAAAACTCTCAGCCTTACTTTTACAAGCGCCTAGAATACACTGTTTATCTAGAAAAATACAATCGCCTAGGATACACGTATTAATCTATTAAATACATCAAAATAAAAATTATACAACACGCCACGAGTTGGACTCAAATAGACTGAATTGGGAAAACAAGAATTGGGGGCATGCATAGAGGGGATAACCGGGTTGGCTCGGCTAGCCGGCCTGGTTAGACCTGGAAAACATTTTGAAACGTCCCTGTATTTTGGTTTTTGTGGGAAAATCATTTTGAAAACAATTTTTCCGGTTTACATGCATTTTTACATATTAAGTGGGTCGGTTTTCAGGAGAATCGGGTCTCCGTCGTTGAATTGTTCTAAATGCGATTTTACTGAAAATTGAATCTATGGTCGTGAATGCACACAACAAAATTCATTTTGATGATTTTCTAATTTTTTGGGATTTTTGGGAATTTTTATGAAATTTTTGGGGCTTAAAGGTGAAATTCTGGTTCTGGAAACGACAGTCGTACGACTGTAAATTACAGTCATGCGAATGTAAACACTCCAGACTCAGGATTTCACCAAAATTTTACTTGAATAAAACTAGAAAGAAAACACTGGAAATCAAGAACACTCGTACGACTGTTCATCAAACTCAAGAACAGTCGCACGATTGTTCTTGATTTCCAGAACAGAAACGCAGAAAAATGGATAGAAATGCAGAAAAAGCACACCAATCACCCAGAAAGCTTGTAAAAGAGAGGGGAAAAGGAGTGTTTACCTCTTTGGCGTGCGTCCACCTTAGGATTGACCCCTGGCATTTGTACATTACTGTGAACTTTATGTATTATACAATTTGGGTCAAGAGATAAAGGCATTTATCTATTTATTATATTTCTTGTGCTATATTTTAAACAGAGTATCCAATGGACATATCCATATCCATGTTGTCAAGTTTCATGCACTTGGCAGTAAGACTGTGGATAGGGAAAACGATATGGCCATAAAGTCATCCGTAGTCTGTTCTAATCATGGGAATGAATGGAACTAAAGACTATCATTAGCCGGGTTGTATGGTGGTGTCTTACCGATCATAAAACACAGGATGTCAACCAGGTTAACGGGTACATGCAAAAAAGGCATGGTACTGGATCGATCCACTTAACGGGAATCTACATGGTATATTATCACAAATGATTCTCGCGTAGTACTTGTATAAGTCCTTTGACTGGACCATATGATGGTGCTGCATGTGAAGTGGCACACTTTGGTGTATGCCTAACGGGCCTGTAAAAGGGTGCCAAGTATGGGTACGTTCGGGTGTGTTAGTGAACATGGTAGTGCTATGGATATGCAGAAGGGAATGTCACTCAGTGATTCACTGAGATGATATCACTGGCCTCTTGAAGAATGTTATTGATAAGTGTGTGGCCGCACCCAAACAAGATTGGATCTTGCTTGTGAGCATCAGTTCATTCGGTATCAAGTAAATGTCCAGACACAATAGAGGGTGATACTTCCATGCCTCTGTGTTGGACACAGATATCAGCGACATGGGATTTACAAGTTCAAACTACAGGGTTACGTTTTCAGTTGGACTACTTACTCCGTCTTAATTGGGGGCTGCAGTGGCTTGCTAGAGCCCGCCTGCAGTCTGTGGGCCTTGGCCTACTGCCAACATAAAGACGGGCCCATTGGATCGTATACATTGAACGTCTGGACTTTAACTAGTCAGATTAAGTGTGTACTTGGAGTATACACGTTTGAAGAGAGAGAGACTTATTAATTATATTATATAGGTCAATTGGATTGATCAATATATTATAATTAATATTTATTTTGGCCTTCTCATAATTAATTCAATGAATTAATTTATAGGATTATTTCCTAGGTGGGAATAATATTACATGTATAGGTTTACATGTATTTCATTTTATGTGTGTCTAATTTAATCCATTGATTAAATTAATAGGTCAAATGAATTTTAATTTAAATGTATGTAATATATTATATGGCATAATATATATGCATACATGTTAAATTAAAGTTGTATTTGAATTTAATTAGATCAATGGAATTAAAATTGGGCTTGGGCTTTAAAAATGAAAGCCCACATATTATGAAGTGTTGGCCGAAATTTTGGTGGGATTATGGCTTGAAGGATGAGTCATTTTGTTGGACAAAATGTGATGATGAAGATGGTGAGTCATGCATGACTTTTTGGTAAGCAAAGTTGGACTTTGCTTCTTAGATATTTTGTTTATTCTTATGGTAAGAATGGAAAAGCAAATATCCCATCTTCATTTTCTCCTTCTTTTGGCCGAATATATAAGGCAAATGATGAGTCATTTTTCTGACAAAATTTAATGATGAAAAGTAATGACTCATGGTGTGAGTCATGGGTTGAAAATTGGAAAGCAAAGTTGGACTTTATTTACTTTTTCAACTCATCCTTTTTCTTTGTTTTAATGATTAGAAAGAATTTAATGCATCACTTGTCTTCTTAATTTGCTTCACTTTTGGCCGAGATATATATTGTCTTTGGAAGATAATTTGGCTTATTTTTTATGTATATATTTCATTTGAAAAGAAATGGGTGGATGACTTAAGAGAAATTGTGGTTTTTCTTTTGGAAAGAAAAAAAAATATAGCCACTATTTTTCTAGCTTGGCCGCCCACTTTTGGTGATTTTCTTTTGGAAAGAAAAGTTTCCTCTATCTCTCTCTTTTTGTCATCCGAGTCGCTAGCACGGGTTTCAGCCCTAGAGCCATTCGTGTACGCATCCTTGGAGGAAATCTACACTTGATTTTAGCAGTCTGCATCCATCTCTTAGAGAGACTTCATGGTAAGTTTTCGAACTTTCTCTTTATGCTTTAAGTTTTTGATTTCCACATCTTAAGCTCCTGGGACCGGATTCCAGAAAATCGACGCATATTTCTGCTTTTATCAGTCGGTTTCCCATAACAAATCCCAACAGCAATATCGATGGCCGCAACCTTAGTGCCATTCCTGACTCAAAGATCTACTTCTTCGGATGCCAATAACCTCCTATTTCTCAGTCCCTACATGTTACAACAAATGTGAGAACCACATCCAGTGTCCAACACCCAAGATGTCCAAACAGCAAGGTTAATGTCAATAACATATATACCTAAAGAACTATCCTGGTTCTTCACTTGCTCTCCCATTAGCCTTGGACATGTCTTTTTCCAGTGTCCTTTCTGCTTGCATTCAAAGCACATGTCCTCAGGAGCGGCCTTGGTCTTGGGCCCTTGCTTAGCCTTCTTGGCCTTGGCTTTGGCTTTAGCCTTGCCTTTTCCCTTCACAACAAAGGTGTTCCCCTTGTTCACTAGGATCACCGGTGGAGACTTTTTGACAGACTGTTCAATGAGCTTAAGCATTCCATGTAGCTCAGCCACAGTCTTGTCCATGCCTTGCATGTGATAGTTTATGATGAATTGATCATAAGACTCAGGAAGGGATCCTAAGATGATGTCTATTGCCAACTCCTACAGGACTAGCATGCCGAGACTGGCCAATGCATCGATATAGCTCTTCATCTTGAGCATGTGGGTGCTCACAGATGTCCCAATTGCCATCTTGCAGGTGTTGAGTGCCTTAGTTGTCAAGAACCTTTCTTGACATGCCTAATCTTGGCACATCCTTTTGAGATCATCCATGATCGCATAGGTTTAACAGTCTATGAACTGTTTTTCCAGCTCAAGAACCATCATGCCCAATCTAAGGCAAGACACATCTCTATCATCCCTCCTATGTATGTTGTACTCCTCAATTTGATCTTGAATAACCTCGACCTGAAGGCGGTGCGGCTGGTAAGGCCATATCTAGCACATATTCCTTAGACTCTTGTCTCAACACTATTCTTAGCTGCCGAGCTTAGGCCTAAATAGTTTCTCCTTTTTGAGGAGTGATCATAGTGAAAATGAATCACCAGCCATTTTAAGTGATTATCTACACAGAAAAATTTACAGAGTGATTAATAAAAGGCTTTATTATTTAAACCATGTTTATTAACAATCCATTTTAATTAATTTGCTGGTTATGTATGGTTACAAGACCAAGATCCATATTTCATTAAGAATTGGCTAAGCGGAGGCTTGACAACCAACCCTTAACTATTTAGGTAGGAACTCCCTCCAATCCCAACCTAGGGACTCTTGGTTTGATGGGCTTATTGGCACTTACCCATCTATGCTTAGGGCCAGGAGCTTAGCCTACTACCCATGTTGAGTCCAACCACCATTCGAGCGCTAAGCATACCCAGTACCTTAACCCTATATAGTAATTGAATAATACAATGTACCCGGCGGAGACACGGCCCACATTGCACTATTCAAAAACTGACAAGTTTCGAATATGGAAAGCACTTTTAATCGACTCAATATTTAATTGGATTGATTAATAATGGCTTAGCATGCATAATTGCGAATGATTGGAATGGCTAAACATACATTCATACATATGTATATATATAATTGACAAAAGTATAAAATATATATATATAAATAAAAGAGACACTATGGGCCCTATTTTACAACCTAATGAATAACTAGTAAGTGTATACTAGAGATCCACAGGGTGGGCTTGCAAACTCCTCTTGGGATTGGCACCAATGGGCTTCCTCTCCAATGGCTTGATGCAATTACAAATAAATTTACAAAATATAAATTAAATAAAATTACATCAAAATAAAATAAAACGACATGCAGGCCGTATTTTCCCAAAATTAAATTTTAAAACCCAACTTCATCTAAGGTCCAATAGTTCTCAAATCCACACAACCAAGCATAGAAGCATATATATACACATAGCAAATATCAATTTATATACATGTATTAAAATACATGAACATAGCAATTCCAATTTTAATTAATTATGTCCAGCCATTTGTGAAATCGCAGACTCTAGCATCCATAACCGATCCCCGATCACGGACCCGAATTAGTCGTCCAACTCTTAACCTGTGCCAAGGGCCAATTGGACCAATTTCATCAACCAATTTACTTTTAACTAAAAAATTAAATTATATGCATGAATTAAATCACACAAATGGCTAAAAGCATACGAATTTTAAAGCGAATTTAAAATATACACATAGGGTCCGAAAAATCAAAATACCCGCAAAAAAACCAAATCGGATCCGCACTCCGCGCATCAGTGCTACTATCCGAAGACAGCAGTGCTAACACGTGGCAGCAGTTGCCCAAATTGGAATCACAAAATTGCGATTCCAATGTGGCCAACATTACAATTATATTTACTTTGCGATTCCAATTTGGGCAACATTACAATTATATTTACTTTTTTTTTATATAATCAAACAAGAAATAAAAAAAATGGATTGGGGAAAAATAATTATAACCAAATCACCAAATTAGGGTTCCAAATAAAATCAAATTGAAAACCAATTTCAATAAAAACAAATCAAACACCAAGAACCCTAATGCTAATCACTTTATTAATCGGAACATGAACCTATGCTCTGATACCACTATAGGGAATCATCACGGGAAAAATTAAACGTGAGGCGGAATACCAATTAAAATTTCCTCGATTCCACAACCCAAGATTCATGTAGATTAATAGAATGAAACCAAGAATGGAGAGAATAATAAATTTTCTCACCTTAACTGTCTCCTTTAGAGACTGCTGTAGAAATCCAAGCATGTTTCCTCCACAATCCGGTAAATGAATGACTCTTGAACATGACTCGTGCTAGCGAACGGATTGAACGAAAACCAAGAGAAAGCAAAGAAAGGGGTTGCTGTAATTTTATCTATGGCTAGCCGAATTCCTTGTTAGGGTTAGGGTTAGGGAGAAATTAGGTTAAGGCTTCCTTTTATATACTCCTTAATATACACCTTAGCCTACTAGGATTCTAATTAAAACTATAGGTTATTTAATTTGATTGCATTAATTTAACTTGTACAATTAGAATTAAATAAAACCTTATTATAAAATTCCAATTGACACAATTAAATATAATTTTATCAAATTACCATAACCCAAAGTTAAATTAAAATCAACCTTAATAAATACACCTTTTGTATTTATATTTCCATTAAGGAAATTTTATTTTATTCAATTAATTACTTACTGCATGTAATTAATTAATCAAATAAAATTAATTTATCCCTTAATATATAATGAATTAATTATGACGTAACCTAATGTCAATAACTAAATTAATTTGGTTTCTATTCAAATTTCAACTTGTCAACATTTAGTCATTCTATGTGTACGATCCTGTGGGTCCGTCTTTCTGTTGGCAGTGGGCCTAAAGCCTACAGATTATAAATGGGTTCTAGCAAACCGTTACAGCCCCCAATTAAGACAGTGACTTGCAGTCTAATGTGAAACATAACCCGGCAGTGATCTTGTATATCCCTTGCCAACTGACATCGATATATAAGCAAAAGGCATGGCCCTATCATCCTCTTATATGCTTATTTATCTCTTGATACCGAGTGGATTGAACCCAACGAATAAGTATCCCAACTTATTTGGGTATAGCCATATACTTGTCAGTCCCACTCATCAAGTGGCCAGTGATGTCATCTTAGGGGACGCTGAGTGGCAATTTCATCAACTTCACTATCAACATCAACATGTTCACTAGCCCACCTAACATACCCATAGTTGGCAACCTGTTACGGGCCTGTTAGGTGTATATCAAAGTTTATGAGATCCCATGTTATGTTATAGTGAACATCGGGTCTAAGGATAATAGCCAGGTCTACTTGAGATACACCTATGACGATCTAACCATGTGGTGTTCTCGTGGCAGATCGATCCAGTACCATGCATCCCAACATGTACCTATATCATTGACTAATGTTCCATGTCCAATGGTCGATGAGAAGCTGCCATCCAATAAAAGATACGCTAGTCTTTAGTTCTATTCATGTTGGAAATGCCCTAGTCCCGAGGCATTGGTCCTTGTATTTGTACTATACATTTATTGGATTTATGTGTTGTACTTATTTGTGTCATTAATAAAGGCATCAATTCATTTATTATATTTATCTTGTGCAGTATAGTGAATGAAGTATCCAATGGACATATCTATATCCATGACGACTAGTGTCATGCACTTAGCAGTAAGACCATGGATAGGGTTAACGATATGACCATAAATAGATCCGTAGTCTGTTCCAGTCATGGGAATGAATGGAACAACAGACTATCATTAACCTGGTTGTATGGCGGTGTCTTACCGGTCATTGGACATGGAATGTCAACCAAGTTAATGGGTACATGCCTGGGAGCATGGTACTGGATAGATCCACTAAACGAGCAATCCACATGGTATGGTATCACAATGGATTCTCGTGTAGTACTTGTATGGATCCTTTGACCTGACCATATGATGGTGTTACATGTGAAGTCGCATACTTAGGGGTACGCCTAAAGGGCCTGTAATAGGGTGCCAAGTATGGGTGCTTTCGGGTATGTCACCGAACATGGTAATACTATGGATATGCAGAAGGGATTTGTCACTCAGTAACCAACTGAGAAGATATCACCGGCCTCTTGAAGAATGTGACTGATAAGAGTGTGGCCACACCCAAACAAGTTGGTACTTGTTTGTGAGCATCAGTACATTCGGGATCAAGTTAATGTCTGAACACAAAAGAGGGTGATCAATCCATGCCTCTGTGTTGGACACCGATATCAATGACATGGGATGTACAAGTTTAACTACAGGGTTATGATATCAGTTGGACTGCCATCTCCATCTTAATTGGGGGCTGCAGTGGCTTGCTAGAGCCCAACTGCAGTCTGTGGGCCAAAGGCCCGCTGCCAACATAAAGATGGGCCCACAGGATCGTACACATAGAACGATAGAATGCAGACTTAAGGAATAGCATGTATGCTTGGAGCATACACATTGGAGGGAGAGGTGTGTATATATTAATTATATTATAAAGATCAATTGGATTGGTCATAATAATAAAAATTAATATATTCTATTGGCTCTTCATAATTAATTGGATTAATTATGAAATTATTTCCTAGGTGGAAATATTCATATGTATGGGTTTACATATGATTTTATTTTGTGCAGAGTTAATTTTAATTTGATGGATTAAATTAAATGTCAAACCAATTTTAATTTGGATGTAAATAATATATTACTTGGAGTAATATATTAGATACATGGGTATATTAAAATTAGGCTTGAATTAATTTGAACCAAATTAATTAAAATTAGACTGGGCCTAAATTAAAACATGGAAGCCCGCACAGAATAAAGAGGAGCCAAGATGGGCCAGAACTCCTTATGGAATTCGGCCAACCCTAGGTATAAATACCTAGGGTTAGAAGAATTCGGCCTACCTAGCTAAAACCACTCATAGCAGAATTCTCCAGCCTCTCCTCTCCTTGGTTTTTGCTTTTCCATCGCTAGCACGGGTTGCATTTGCCAAGCGTTCGTGTACGTGAGAGTGGAGGAATTCTAAATTGAGTTCTGCAGTCATCATCCGTCTCTAAAAGAGATTTTTCTGGTATGAAATTTTAATCTCTTTCTATTTAATTTTATGTTTTTCAATTTCCACTTCAATTGCTCCTGGGACTGGATTCGAGGAAATCATCGCGTTCTTCCGCTTTTATCGGGTGATTTCCGGTGAAAAATCCCAACAATTCATTCCCATGATTAGAACAAACTAGGGATATATTCATGACGATAACTTTAACTCTACTAAAAAGTCTCATAAGCCAATGACCTACATTGGTTTACTTTAGTATGGTTATAATCATTAGATACTCTATTTATAAATAGCATAAGAAATGAATAAATAGATTCATACCTTTATTTCGACACAAAATGTATGATACAAAATATCCAAATATAAAGTATAATACAAGAACCAATGCCATTTGGACTAGGGCACAGCAGCAGTTATGAGATTTATGTATTATACAATTTGTGTCAACGAATAAAGGCATTAATCTATGTATGACATACCTTGTGCAATGTTATAAATAGAGTATCCAATGGACATATCCATATCCATATTGACAAGTGTCGTGCACTCGGCAGTCAGACCATGGATTGGGATAACGATATGACCATAAAGTCATTCATAGTCTGTTCCAGTCATGGGAATAAATGGAACCAAAGACTATCATAAGTTTGGTAGTATGGTGGTGTCTTACTGGCCATTGGACATGGAATGTCAACCAAGTTTATGGGTACATGCAATGAGGCGTGGTACTGGATAGATCCACTAAACGAGAAATCCATATGGTATAGTATCACAAGTGATTCTCGTGTAGTACTTGTATGGATCCTATGACCTGACCATATCATGGTGTTGCATGTGAAATGACACACTTTGGTGTATGCCTAAAGGACCTGTAATAGGGTAACAAGTATGGGTACATTCGGGTGTGTTAGTGAACATGGAGATACAATGAGTATGCAGAAGGGAATGTCAATCAGTAGTCCACTGAGAAGATATCATCAGCCACTTGATGAGTGCAACTGATAAGAGTGTGGCCACACCCAAACCAGTTGGAACTTTTTTATGAGCATCAGTTCATTTGGGATCAAGTTAATTTCCAAACGCAAAAGAGGGATCAACCGTATACTTGGAGTATACCAACTGGAAAGAGAGGATTCTATTGATTATATTATATAGATCAATTGGATTGATCAAAATAATATAATTAATATTTGTATTGAGTTTCTTATAATTAATTCAATGAATTAATTTAACATATTATTTCCTGGGTGGAAATATTGCACATGTATAGGTTTACATGTTTTTAATTTTATGAAGAGTCTAATTTTAATTTCTAGGTTGAATTAATTGGACAAATTAATTTTAATTTGAAATGGCATTGTGATATATTATATGGTATAATATATTCACATACATGAAAGATTAAAATTAGATTTGCAATTAAAACTAAACCTAAACAATTAATTTTGGACTTGGGCTTTAATGAGCAAAAAGCCCGCGTAAAAATTAAAACGCTAAACCTATGGAATTTAGCCAAGAGGGTACAAAAGGCTACTAAAAATTTCAGCCTCCTAAGCCACTTCCAAGGAAGAAAATTTCAGCCCCTAGTTTCCTCTCTTCCGTCGATACGGCGCTAGCACGGGTTCACGCTCCGAAGCCATTCGTGTATGGGATTGTGAAGGAGATCAATTTTGGTTTCTGTAGCCATCTCTAAAAGAGATATTCCTGGTGAGAATCTAAACTTCTCTTTCAATTTTGTTGTTTTGATTTCCACA
Source organism: Euphorbia tirucalli (assembly GCA_039660915.1). Lineage (NCBI taxonomy): Eukaryota > Viridiplantae > Streptophyta > Magnoliopsida > Malpighiales > Euphorbiaceae > Euphorbia > Euphorbia tirucalli. The sequence goes on along the minus strand of CM077639.1, from coordinate 51,115,051 downwards.
TCAATTGTTCCTAGGTCACAGATTTGAGAAAATGATCCGAACTTCCGCTTTAATCGGACGTTTTGCGATGAAAAATCCCTTCAACTTATACATACACTTTCATGATTTGTCATATGCCATGCATGCATTCTCATCTCATCTGTCATATGTGCATTCTCATTTCATGTGCCATAACATATTCTTATATTGTTTTGTGTGCCATACGCACATTCTTATATTGTTTCATGTGTCATATGTGCATTCTCATAGCATTTCGTGTGCCATACATGCAATCCCATATCATTACATACACATGCTCTCGAATATTTTCGTATGACATATATACACTTCCATGCATTGTGTGTCAGAACACACACCTTTATATCATTGCATGACACTTATTCAAGTCCATGCATCCACTCTCATATGCACACATACATATCATCATGTGATATACACATACTCTTATTACTTGTGTGTCAAGACACTTACATGTCCCACATTATCGCATGCAATAAATACACCCCATGGCATCGCATGTTACATACACACATATTTATTATTATTCATATATTCCCATATCCATTGTGGGGCATACACCTATTTCTATGTCACCGCATAAGCAATTATATTCCATTGCAAGATGTACACACATTCATTTTCAATCACACATTCACACGCATCAATAGTATGACACTCACAATATGCGACCATATGCATTTTGTGACATTCATTTTTACCATGTCATTATGCATTTTCAGGCATCACCTTTTTATGACTATATGAATTCGATGGCATCTACATCATTTGGGTGTTATTCACATTAATCCCTTTTATGCAGCCATATGACATTCACATTTAGGCCCTAGGTGATTCGGTCTTTACACACAGGCCCATCGTTGTTAGTCTCATATCTGTGCATGGTTATACACGGGCATTCTGGGATCTGTATATCCTTTTATGCGTGTTTAAATTCCTAGGTGTTCAAACACACCGAACTCTATCCGTACATGCTCATGTATGAATTCTTTATTTTGTAGACCCTGTTTTGCATCTAAACCCATAGGCATTCAAATACACCGAACTCTGTCTATACACACTGTATATAAGTTTGTCGTTTACCTCTAAGCCCTCAGGCGATCAAATATGCCAAACCTTATTTTTGCATATTCATGTATGAGTCCACTATTTACAAACTACGCCTTTGCATCTAACCCTTAGGTGTTCAAACAATTTGAACTCTGTTCGTACATACTTATGTACGCGTTCACCCTTGCAAGCCATGTCTTGCTCCAAATCGCTAGATGTTTAAACACGTTAAACACAGTTGTACACACTTATGTATAGTCAATTATTTTTCCAAATCATGTTTTGCTTTAGTTTAAGATATTCATATGTGTGGATCCAGTCTATTTTATTCAAATGCATTAGTCTCATTGTAGGGGTAGTGTCTTGTGTCCGCGTATAACCATGTACATATTGCATTAATCTTTTTGCACATCGTATTAATAATTCACTTCCTGCATAAGAATGCATATGCTTTTCACATCATTATTCAATCAATAACTTGTGTGACGCTTGCATATAGATGCGCACCACATCGTCCATGTATAATCGTGTCTTGTGTCTACATAAAACCATGTACATATTGCATTCATCTTTTTGCACATTGCATTAATAATTCACTCCCTGCACAATAATGCATATCCGTTTCACATCATTATCAATCAATCACTTGTGTGACGCTTGCATATAGATACGCACCATATCATGTGATATGCATTCACTTATTCATTTCACATGAATGCACGCCGTATTATATGCCATGTATTAATCCGATCATTCCATGTGACACACACCATATTATATGCCATATATTAATCCACTCATTTTGCATGCACATGCTTCATGTCATCTGACAGAAACTAACTTGCTTCTCTCATGCAGCCATGTATATTACGTCTAGTGACATTCACCAACTCATCTATTTCATAACCATGACATCATTTGTCTGACATCTACATTGACCAATTTAATACAGCCATAATTGTCACAAAGAATCCATATCATTATCTGTGTGACATATATAATAATCGGTTTGGTGAAGCCATAATAGCCTGTGAAGCATTATTTCATATCATCATCCGTGTGACATACACCCTAACTGGGTTGGTGTAGCCATAATTACTTGCTAAGAATCCACATAATCATCTATGTGACATACACACTAACCAGTTTGGTGCAGCCTACATGCTTGCCCAACATCCATATCATCATCTGTATGGCTGATAGCTCATATTCACATAGGCATATTTAGGTCCATTTTAACTTATTTTCTTAGTTATTTTTGCATTTTAGTAGTAGTTTATTATTTTCTTATTTAGTTTGTTTATTCTTATTTAGTGTTGTTCATCACTTTTAGGTGTTTAAAGAGTAGGTTTTGGCTATTTAGGAAGACTGCTAGAAAAGGATTTGTTGGAGACTGAACTTCAGCTGGATTTTTGGAAGAGTTAAAGGCTGTTTTAGCTCTAGATTTATCTACAAGATTGTGCATCTATCCATTAGCTTTCCATAGCATCTTGAATCGTGCCAATCGGAGCTGTATCAGAGAAGTTAGCTGAGGTTTTCTGTAGCTTGTTTGGGTCCTGCGGGTCAACACTCCCTTGTTGACTTTTTCTTCTTATTTGGGCACATCATTCCCTGTTTGGGCCAGATTTCTCTTTAAAGGGCCCAATACCATACACTTTAATTTCCAGTAGGCCTTTTAATTAAGGAGGTTAATGAGAGACTCCTAATTAGGTTAAGAGAAGGAGAGCCTATAAAAGAAAGTGAGGAGAAGGTTTTAGGAACTATTTTTACTTCTTCTAAAACGTTTTGGGAGGCAATCAAGAGGACAAGGCTGCACGTTTTTCCTTAAGATTTTCAGCTAAACTCTCTTCTAGTTGAGGTACTCTGTTAATTCCATTTGATTCATAAGACTAGTGTTTTAATCGTATTCTTTTATTCGAATATTTATTCAATTCCTGTGATTATAATTTGTTATATTGCTGTGGATTTCATCAAATTGATTTGGCTAATTAATTGATTGATTGTACTACATATCGCCGAATAGATTAATATATCCGTGATTGTTGTTCTATCAAAGTGGCAAGTTAGCTTCCTGTAAAGTTAACGGAATTGAATAGTTTAGTTTTTATGATTTGCAGCGTTTCCGATTTCATTAACTAAGATAGAGGTCTTTTTGTGATTAATGCTATCATAGGTTAATTCTTATTAAGAGATTTCTTGGAGATTATCTATTGGCTAGGGAAGTAGTTTCTTCGGGCGTTTCCCGGAACTATCGATAAATTAAGAAAAGATTGGTTGTTGAGTGCATTTCACCTTTAACTATAACTCTATCTATTTGGATAATTGAATTGGATCTTTGGTGTCTGTGATTGAATTACGGAATTAAAGTGAAAAAGTATCTCGGCTAGTTTTTCTTTCTATTGATTTATTCTGTCTTAATTTACATTCTGCAAATTCACAAATCACATCATTTATTTTTATTTCAATCCAATCAATTTTCTTTCTTTTTGCAAATAAATATACCTGCATTAATCCCTGTGGTTCGACCCCGTTCTTGCTGTACTACCCAGTATAAGGAACCGGAGATAATAAATTAAACTTTGACAGGTTGACAACCTATCAAATTTTGGCGCCGTTGCCGGTGATTTGTGTATAAGGTTTATTTATTTGCTGTTTCTAATTCCTTTTCTGAGTGTGTATGCAGCGTTCTTCTTCTGTAGGTGTACTTCTATTCAACCCAGAAAATCGAAAAAACTACAAAGCGGCTCAGAAAGGAAGCAAAGTTGAGTAGGAAACAAGTCCTTGAGGCTGCAGAAGACGACTTTGATAGTACTGAAACTCTTCCTACCATTGAAACAGATTCGGACTCGGAAACTAAAATGGCCAATCCACCTCTAGCAACTCTACGAGATATGCTTGCCCCTCCTGTCAACCAATAGCCATTGTGTATACAATATCAAAATGTGGAGGATGGATTTGAGCTGAAACCTGCATTGATTCAGCTTCTACCAAAATTCCATTGCTTACAAGCAGAAGACCCAAATCGGCACTTAAAAGAGTTTCATGTGGCTTGTTCTGGATTCAGACCACGTGGAGTTACTGAAGAGCAAATCAAGTTGCATGCCTTTCCATTCTCATTGGAAGCCACTACAAAAGAATGGCTGTACTACCTTCCTTCCGGAACTGTTAACACTTGGACCAAAATGGCAAGGTTGTTTTTGGAGCGATTCTTTCCTGCATCTAAAGCTGCAAACTTGAGAAGGGAAATTTGTAGCATCAGACAAAAAGACGCTGAGTCCGTGTATGAATATTGGCAAAGATTCAAGAGACTATGCGCTAGTTGCCCTCAACACGGTATAACGGATCAGCTGTCGATACAATATTTTTATGAGGGGCTGCTACCACTTGAACAGAGAGTCATTGATGCTACGAGTGGTGGTGCTTTGGTCAGTAAGACACCTCAAGCTGCTCGAGACCTAATTTCTGCCATGGCTGCAAATTCACAACAGTTCAACAGCCGTTCTGACACTCATACACAAGGTGTTCATGAGGTAAGGTCTTCTGATCTTGAATCTAAACTGGATAGGCTTAATCAACTGCTAGAATAGAGTATTATTGGAAGTGCAAGTGCTTCTAACCAGGGGCAACAAGCCCAAGTTTATGGTATTGGTTGTTTTCAAGGACATTCCACTGATGCATGTCCAACACTTTAAGAGGAATCCAGCAGTGAGATGGTTAACGCCATGGGAGACTTCAACGCCCAACACCGAAGGAAATATGATCCTTTCTCCAATACATACAATCCAGGGTGGTGGGATCATCCGAATTTCAGATATGGCAATAACCAACAACAGCAGCCACAACCCCACGAATGAATAATGGAGAAGAAATTAACTCTTTGAAAGGCATGATGGCACAATTGGTGGAATCTCAGCAGAAGAGTGTTGATAAGATGAGCACAATGGAAAATAAAATTAACCAATTAATCTCTTCTTTCAACAAACTTGAAAATAAAGAAAATTGCCCTCTCAACCTGATGTGAATCCAAGGCACAACGTCAGTGCAATTACCTTGAGAAGTGGCAAAGAACTCGAAGCACCAGCACCAAAAGCATCAGCCCCATGTGGCCATGTAACACCAGCTGAGACAGAGCAAACAGCCCCTGTCGAAGAGCTAATCCAATCCAATCCCAAAAAACCACCATTTCCACATCAATTGGCAAGAAAGAAGAAAGCTATAAATGATACAGAGGTGTTTGAAACTTTAAAGAAGGTGGAAATCAACATTCCACTCCTGAGAGCCATCAAACATGTACCCCGGTATTGCAAATTTTTAAAAGAACTCTGCACTGGGATGAACAGAGTTCGGGCCAATGAGAGGGTACCCATGGGTGAGACTGTTTCAGTAGTACTTCGAGGTAAATTGCCCATAAAAGAACAAGACCCAGGTATGTTCACAATTCCTTGTAAGATAGGCAATGTAGGCATAAAACAAGCTATGTGTGATCTCGGTGCTTCTATTAATTTGATGCCTTTGTCTATTTACTCCGCATTGAATTTGGGTCCTTTGAAACAAAATGGTGTAGTTTTGACATTAGCTGATAGGTCTAGTGTTTTTCCTGAAGGAGTATTAGAAGATGTTCTTGTACAAGTAAATGACTTAGTATTCCCCGCAGATTTTTATGTCTTGAATATGGAAGGGGGAACTTCTTCTAACTCGGGAATGATACTGTTAGGACGCCCATTCTTGAAAATAGCCCGCACAAAAATTGATGTGCATGAGGGGACATTGACTATGGAATTTGATGGTGCTATGATTAAATTTGACATAAATAGAGCAATTAAGCACCCGGTTGATTATGCCACTATTTTTGCAATCAATTTCTCTGACATTTACACTAATAAATTTTTGGAGATGTTTAGTGATGATCCTTTCAAGTTTCTTTGGCTAACAACCTCACAAACCCGAAATTGGTTGAATGGGAAGAAAAATGGGTAATTGTTGGGATTCGTCACGGGAAACCGACCGATAAAAGCGGAAATACGCGTCGATTTCCTAGAATCCGGCCCAGGAGCTTAAGATGTGGAAATCAAAAACATAAAGCATATAAAAGAGGGTTTCAAAATTCACCTTAAAGTCTCTCCAAGAGACAGATGATGACTGCAGAAACCAAACTAGATTTCCTCCTTCGCCTCGTACACGAACGGCTCTCGGACTGAAACCCGTGCTAGCGGTTTGGATAATCAATAAGAGAGAGTTAAGGGAGATCCAATTTTCTGCCAAGATGAACTTACAAAAACCAAAAGATGGCTGGCTATTTACTATATTTATTTTTTTATTTTTATGATTACTTTAACCAAAATAATCAAAGAAGAAACAAAAATAATTAATGATGAAACCCACCTTAATTAAAGCCATTAATTACTTAATTTTGTCCACCTTATGAGTCACCATATGACTCATCATAATTGGCAAAAAAATCTCCCAAATATTTCGGCCAAACCATCCAAATGTGGGCATCCAAATATCCATGCCCAAGTCCATATGTAAAAATTTGGTTTATTTGAATTCACATGTAATTTTGTTTCCATTATGTATGTAACAATATTATACCATCTAATACGTTACCTACACTTAAAATAAAATACATTTGACATATCAAATGGACCAAAGAATTGCATTAGACATACATAAGATGATATACATGTAAACCTATACATGTAGACATATTTCCACCTAGGAAATAAATACACACAATTAATTCATTGAATTAATTATGTAATGGCCAAAATAAAATTAATCATATTATATTATGATCAATACCATTGATCAATATAATATAATTAATAGACCTCTCTCTTTTTGACGTGTATACACCAAGTACACACTTAATCCGACTAGTTAAAGTCCAGACGTTCAATGTGTACGATCCAATGGGCCCGTCTTTATGTTGGCAGTGGGCCAAGGCCCACAGACTACAGGCGGGCTCTAGCAAGCCACTGTAGCCCCCAATTAAGACGGAGATAGCAGTCAAACCGTCACCGTAACCCTATAGTTGAACTTGTATGTCCCATGTCACTGCTATCGGTGTCCAACACAGAGGCATGGTTGATCACCCTCTATATGTGTCCGGACATTACTTGATCCCAAATGAACTGATACTCACAAACAAAATCTCATCTTGTTTGGGTGTGGCCACACTCTAAATCAGTAACATTCATCAAGAGGCCGGTGATATCGTCTCAGTAAAATACTGAGTGACATTCCCTTCTGCATATCCATAGTACTGCCATGCTCACTGACACACCCGAACGTACCCATACTTGGCACCCTTTTACAGGCCCGTCAGGCGTACACCGAAGTGTGCCACTTCACATGCAGCACCATCATATGGTCCGGTCAAAGGACTTATGCAAGTACTACGCGAGAATCAGTTGTGATACTATACCATGTAGATTCCCGTTAAGTGGATCAATCCAGTACCATGCACCCTTTTACATGTACCCATTAACCTGGTTGACATTCCATGTTCTATGACAGGTAAGACACCGCCATACAACCAGGCTAATGATAGTCTTTAGTTCCATTCATTCCCATGATTGGAACAGACTACGGATGACTTTATGGCCATATCGTTTTCCCTATCCATAGTCTTACTGCCAAGTGCCTCACACTTGACAACATGGATATGGATATGTCCATTGGATACTCTATTTAAAATATTGCACAAGACATATAGTAAATAGATTGTTGCCTTTATTTCTTAACACAACTTGTATAATACATGAAGTTCATATAAATGTACAAAAGTATGATACAAAGACAAGGACTAATGCCTCGGGACTAGGGCATTTCCAACAGTAATGCCAAAAGAGCTGATATATGCCGTCCAAGACCTCGAAGCACTCAAACCTGTAAACCAAAGTCCAATGCGATACAAATCAGCAGCTGAATCACATCTTGACCATGTTGTAGTTGGAAGAAACAAAATTCTTCCCTCCATTGAGAAACCGCCAGAATTGGAGCTCAAACCGCTACCTCCTCATCTCAAATATGCTTTTCTAGGGCCTAATGACACACTTCCGTGATTATTTCTAGCAAGCTAACAAAAATAGAGGAGGATAGCTTGATCAGAGTACTATGGGAAAATAAAGAAGCCATGGGATGGACAATTACAGACATTAAGGGAATTAGTCCAACGATATGCATGCACCGAATCCTTTTGGGAGATGATTGCAAGCCTAGTAGGCAGCCACAGCGGAGATTAAATCCCCCAACAATGGAAGTTGTCAAGAAGGAGATTCTGAAATTGCTAGATGCTGATGTAATTTATGCGATCTCAGACAGCAGATGGGTGAGCCCCACTCATGTTGTTCCAAAGAAGACTAGGATCACGGTGGTGGAAAATGAGAAAGGGGAGTTGGTTCCAATGAGAGTTTAGAATGGGTGGCATGTGTGCATAGATTACAGGAAGTTGAACATAGCCACACGCAAGGATCACTTCACGTTGCCCTTCATCGACCAAATGTTGGAGCGTCTTGCAGGACGAACCCATTATTGCTGTTTGGATGGGTACTCAGGCTTCCACCAGATTCCAGTCGGCCCTAAAGATCAAGAAAAGATCACGTTCACATGTCCGTTTGGCACCTTTGCATATAAACGCATGCCATTCGGATTATGTAACGCGCCTGCTACATTTCAGAGATGTATGGTGAGTATTTTCTCCGATTATGTAGAAAATATAATTGAGGTCTTCATGGATGATTTCACTGTGTATGGGGACTCTTTTGCTGTATGTCTTGATAACTTAAGAAAGGTCTTAAAAAGATGCATTGAAACCAATCTTGTCCTAAATTATGAAAAATGCCATTTTATGGTTAATTAAGGATTGATTCTTGGACATATAGTTTCAGCTAGAGGAATTGAGGTGGACAAATTAAAAATTGATATTATTAGTTCATTACCTTACCCCACAAGTGTGAGGGAAGTTCGATCTTTTCTTGTCCATGCAGGATTCTATCACAGGTTTATCAAGGATTTTGCCAAGATTACCTACCCAATGAGTTGTCTGCTGCATAAAGATGCTGTCTTTGAGTTTGGAGAAGCATGTCAGCGCTCTTTCGATTTGCTGAAGGAGAAACTTGTGTCTGCTCCAATAATTAAAGCTCCAGACTGGAATCTTCTGTTCGAGATTATATGCGATGCTAGTAACTTTGCTGTTGGTGCTGTTTTGGGGTAAAGAATAGGAAGGGATCCACATGTCATCTACTATGCGTCCAAAACCTTGGATGATGCACAGAAAAATTATACAACCACCGAAAAAGAACTCTTTGCTTTAGTCTTTGCATTGGAAAAATTCAGATCATATTTTCTTGGCACCAAGGTGATCATCTACACCGACCATGCCGCCTTGAAGCACTTGATGAACAAGCAAGATGCAAATCCAAGATTGATTCGATCGGTGTTGTTGCTTCAAGAGTTCCAACTTGAGGTTAGAGACAAGAAAGGTGTTGAGAACCTTGTTGCTGATCATCTCAGTCATATTGCAAACTAATCAACGACTGAAGAAGCTGTTAATGCAGAATTTCTGGATGAACAATTGTTTCGGGTGGACACAACATGGCCATGTCGCAACCCATGGTACACAGACTTGGTGAATTTCTTAGCAAAACATGGGTACCCTGAAAGTTACACTCCAGCACTATGCCATAAGCTCAAAAGTGATGCCAAATATTACATTTGGGATTATCCATACCTGTGGAAGATGTGTTCAGATCAGATTATACGATGATGTGTGCCTGAAAATGAAATCGAATCCATCTTGCAATTCAGTCACTCATCCCTTGTGGTGGTCACTTTGGACCGAAGAGGACAGCAAGAAAAGTACTTGAATCTAGATTTTATTGGCCAGACCTCTTCAGAGATGCATACGCCTTTTGTAAAGCTTGCGACAGATGCCAGATGACAGGTAACATTGGTCGACGTAATGAAATGCCCCAAATGCCCATAATGGTTTGTGAGATTTTCGATATTTGGGGCATCGATTTTATAGGACCTTTTCCTTCCTCCTTTGGCTTTGAATATATTCTTCTTGCTGTTGATTATGTGTCTAAATGGATTGAGGCAAAAGCCAGGCATACTAACGATGCTAAGGTTGTTGTCGATTTTGTGAGAACTAACATATTTGTCAGGTTCGACACACCTAAATCTATTATTAGTGATCACGGGACCCATTTTTGCAACCGGGTAGTAGAAGCCCTGTTCAAAAAATATGGGGTTACACATCGTACATCCACAGCCTACCACCCATAGACGAATGGGCAAGCCGAGCTATCCAACAGAGAAATCAAGAACATCCTAGAGAAAACCATCAACCCAACTCGTAAAGATTGGAGTCTATGCTTGGACGATGCATTTTGGGCATACCGGACAGCTTACAAAACACCATTGGACATGTCTCCATATAGACTTGTCTATGGGAAGGCATGTCACTTACCATTCGAGATTGAACACCGGGCATTTTGGGCTATAAAAGTATGCAACACCAATTTTGATGATGCTGGGCAGCAGCGACGTCTTCAACTCCAGGAGCTCGAAGAAATCCGCAATAACGCTTACCAGAATGCTGCAATTTACAAAGCCCGCACCAAAGCTTTCCATGATAAGCGGCTTGCAGAGAAGAATTTCAAAGTTGGTCAGAAGGTCCTCCTTTTTGATTCCACCCTGAAAATTTTTGGAGGAAAGTTGAAATATAAGTGGATAGGCCCTTTTGTAGTCACTCACGTCTATGAAAATGGGGCTGTTGATGTCCAGAGCAAGAAGACCAGAAAAATTTTCCAAGTGAACGGCCACCGCCTTAAACCATTTTATGAAGGGTTTGAGCCACACTTAGTTGAAGTACATTACCTCAGTACACCCTCTTACAACTAGGTATGGACACCGTCGAGCCAATGACGTTAAACAAAAGCGCTTTTTGGGAGGCAACTCGAAAAAATTCACTCTATAAGTGTTTTATTTATGCTTGTAATATGTAGAGTTAAAAAAAAGTGGAAAGTTGAAGTTATAAAAACAAAAAAAAAAAAAGAAAAAAGAAAAAAAAAAGTTAAAAAAAAGGAGGCAGCAGAAGCAGCAGTGCACGCCTGCCTCCCTCGAGGACAGCTCGTCGAGCTACGCAGTGCCCCAGCAGAAGCAGCAGTGTGTGCCTGTCTACCTCGCGGAAGCCTCGTCGAGCAGCGAGCGCCTGTCTGCGTCGCAGAGGCCTCATCGAGCTATGTCCCACCCTCGCCTGCTTGCCTCATCCACGCCTCGACGAGCTGGTCTTCTCCACCAGCAACGAGTCAACTCATCCATGACTCACTGAGTCATGTCCCCAGGTAAAAAAAAAATTATTATTACACATAAAACAAAGGGATTTGGGTAATATTATTTTTTTCTTCTTCTTTCCCTTTTTTCCTTTCTTTCTTCAGTCGCCTCCCCTGTTCTTCTTCTTCTTCTTCTTCTTCTTCTTCTTCTTTTTCTTCTTCTTCTTCTTCTTCTTCTTCTTTTTCTTCTTCTTCTACCCTTTTCATACCCTTCATTCCCATCACCCTCACCCTCCATTCTCTTCATCTAATCCCTCTTCTCCTAATTTCGGCCCTAGCTCTCATCTTCCCTTTCTATTTCCTTCCAATTTCACCCCCTTGACCTAGCAATTTCAAATTTGGGATTTTTGTAAATTTGTCTTCAATATGCCTTCAAGGGTTAAAATTGGTGCCAAGAGGAAGTCCACAAATGTTCTTAAGGGTGCTATGAGGGAGAGAATCCCCATCTCCAACCCGGTAAGTTCACTCTCCTCTGAATTTAATTGCCCTTTTCTGTTGAAAACTAGGGAAGAGGGAGAGAAATATTTGAGTTTAGCTAATAGGGAGATTCAACCTTTTGTTTATTTTGACACTAATATGTTAGATAAATTTGGGTTAAAAGGTGAATTTAAGTCTGCTATAGAACAACTTGGTTGGAGAGATCTCATTACTGCTGAACTTCCCTCTTTTCCTCAATTGATGCATGAATTTTACACTACTATTACTTACCATGAAAATGTTGTTGATGGTGATCTTGTCAAATTTAGACTCAAGGGCACTGAATTTACTTTATCTATAGAAAACTTGCATCATTTTTTTGGAATGACAGTTAATGGTTTGTCTGAGTTTGGACCTGAATTTGATGTGAATGAAATGTGGCATTATTTGACTGGGGAGGATGAGTTTAGCACCCACACTGCACGGACTATTTTAATTCGCGATCCTACCTTATTTTTATTGCATAAATTCATGTTCCCATCAGTAGTAGGCAAAAAAGAGAGCAATAGGGTAGCCACCACTGAATTAGTCTTCTTTTGGTGCCTTAGGCACAACCGGCCCCTTAATACCACGAAATTCATGCTTAAATTCTTAGTAGAGATGCCTAATTTTCCTAGGAAGGCATTGGGGCTTGGGCTTTAATAACCCGGATTGCTGTTAAGAGGTTGCATTTTTTGAATCCCAATTTTGATCTACCTAAGGTTGGTGCATTGACATTCACCTATGCATGTTTGAACAAAGCTAACTTTTGCTCTAAGTCTTGTGAAGTGTTTGATTATGCTAAACACACCAAAGGTAAGGGTAAAGATCCTATGCAAAAGGAACATGCAGGTTGGTAAATAGTAGTAGACAAGCTTGATGCTTATCACGAGGAGGTGCGCGAGATGAAGCAGATGATGGAGCAATTTTTCTCACGGGTCTCGCTGTATGACGCGAGTTCATCTCACAATTGAGGGAGTTCCTTCTTCCTTCCTCTTTTTGATTTTTGCTTGTTGCAAATTGGGACCATTTGCATGTTAAGTGTGGGGGAAGGGATTATTTAGGAAAATTAGGAGATAATTTTCAATTTTTAGGATAGTTTAATGCTTGTTTTTTGTTTTATTCTTGTGCTATTTTGGTTTGCATGTAGTTTTTGCATAATTCCCTCCATAAATCGGATTCTCAGTAGTTTGTCCACGAGTAAATTAGGCTTAAATTTAAAATTTGAAATTGTCTTGGTTTAGCCCTTGGAAAATCCTAATTTTTGTCATCATTGAATATAATAAACCAACTGGAAGTAGGAAGAATTAGAAACAAAGCATGTTAGTGGGTTTTGTCGTAAGGATTGGGGGTTGAGCTTGGTTTGCATATGACTTTACGTTTAATTTTGACAGAATATGATGAAGTTTAATTGATCAATTGCTATCAAAAAGTTTGTTGGTTAATGTGAAGCAAGTGAGTTATTACCAACTTATGGAGGATGAGATAACTAGAGTTTAGCTTATAATTGATTATGTTGGTTGAATTGTGCTAAGAATGTAAATTTTAGAATTCAGTTGTCTCGATTACCCTTGAGTCTTAAATTGGGAGATGGGACCAGTTCACCTTAAGCAAGGTATGACAAATATCATTCCTTGTGTATGGAGAGTTGTTGGGATTTTTCACCGGAAATCACCCGATTAAAGCGGAAGAACGCTATGATTTCCTCAAATCCGTGCCCAGGAGCAATTGAGATGGAAATTGGAAAAATAAAAATTTAATAGAAAGAGATAAATCTCTTACCAGGAATATCTCTTTCAAGAGATAGATGCAGACTGTAGGAATCAAACTAGAAACCCTCCTCGTTCACGTACACGAACGCCTAACGAACACCACCCGTGCTAGCGTCGGAAAACACGAACTTTGGAGAAGGAGGCTTGGAGAATTTCGGCTATCACTGTGTGTTGTTCTGTTGGCCAAAATTCCTATGATTGATAAACCCTAGGTTGGCCAAAATTCCTTAAGGAATTTTGGCCCAACTTGGCTCTTTCATTTGTGTGGGCTTCGTTCTCTTAATTCAGGCCCAATCTTATTTTAATTAGTCTGGTTTAAGTTAATTTCAAGCCCAACTTTAATTTACCCATGTATTTAATACATTACACCAAGTAACATATTATATACATTGAAATTAAAATTAGTTTGACCAATTAATTTAATCCATCAAATTAAAATTAGATCTTCACAAAATAAAATCATATGTAAACCTATACATATGAATATTTCCACCTAGGAAATAATTTCATAATTAATCCAATTAATTATGAAGAGCCAATTAAATATATATTAATTTTATTATTATGATCAATCCGATTGATCTTTATAATATAATCAATATATATACCTCTCTCTCCAGAGTGTATACTCCAAGCATACGTGTGATTCCTTAAGTCGGTGTTCAGTCGCTCAATGTGTACGATCACATGGGCCCATCTTTATATTGGCAGTGGGCCTGTGGCCCACAGATTGCAGTTGGGCTCTAGAAAACCACTGCAGTCCCCAATCAAGATGGAGATGGCAGTCTAACTGTTATCATAACCCTATAGTTTGAACTTGTATGTCCTATGTCATTGATATCGGTGTCCAACACAGCGGCATGGATTGATCACCCTCTTTTGTGTCCGGACATTAACTTGATCCCGAATGCACTGAAGCTCACAAACAAGTTCCAACTCGTTTGGGTGTGGCCACACTCTTATCAGTCACATTCATCAAGAGGCCGTTGATATCTTCTCAGTGGACTACTGAGTGACAAATCCCTTCTGCATATCCATAGCATTGCCATGCTAAGTGACATACCCGAAAGCACCCATACTTGGCACCCTATTACAGGGCCTTTAGGCGTACACCTAAGTATGCGACCTTACATGCAACACCATCATATGGTCAGGTCAAAGGATCCATACAGGTACTACACGAGAATCACTTATGATACTATACCATGTGGATTTCTCGTTTAGTGGATCTATCCAGTACCATGCCCCTTATGCATGTACCCATTAACTTGGTTGACATCCCATGTCCAATGACATGTAAGACACCGCCATACAACCAGGTTAATGATAGTCTCTTGTTCCATTCATTCCTATGACTAGAACAGACTACGGATCTATTCATGGTCATATCGTTTACCCTATCCATGGTCTTACTGCCAAGTGCATGACACTTTTCATCATGGATATGGATATGTCCATTGGATACTTCATTTAATATATTGCATAAGATAAACATAATAAATGAATTAATGCCTTTATTAATAAAGCAAATAAGTATAATACATAAATCCAATAAATGTATGATACAAATACAAGGACCAATGCCTCGGGACTAGGGCATATCCAACAATCTCCCACTTGCACTAGTTCTAACTAGGCATAGGTCTAATCCCTACAGATCTAGTATGACCCTCGTGCTTGGGCTAGGCCAGTGCCTTGGTCAAAGGATCTACAACATTATCCTCGGTGTTCATTCTGTGCAATACAATGTCACCTCTCTCCGCGATCTCTTAAATGAGGTGAAACTTTCTAAGCACGTGCTTTGTGTTCTTGTGTGACTGGGGCTCCTTAGCTTGTGCAACGGCCCCATTGTTGTCACAGAAGATATCAACTGGGTCCTGGATAGTTGGCACTACTCCCAACTCAGTGATAAACTTCTTCATCCAGATAGCTTCCTTAGCCGCATCACACGCAGTGATGTACTAAGCTTCTGTTGTAGAGTCCACACTGGTTGGCTGCTTTGAGCTCCTCCTACTTACAACACCACCATTTAGCAAAAATACATACCTAGACTGCGACTGGTACTCATCCTGGTCAGTCTGGAAGCTTGCATCAGTGTAGCTAGTAACTGATAGCACTTCCTGACCACCATACACTAAGAAGCTAGCCTTAGTCCAGTTAAGGTACTTAAGGATTGCCTTGATAGCTTTCTAGTAATCCTCCCCAGGATCCTGCTAGTACCGACTCATCATACTCAGTGCAAAGGCAACATCAGGTCTCGTACATAACATGGAGTACATAATTGATCCTATAGCCGAAGCATATGGAACCAATTTCATGTTCTCCCTGTCCTCCCTTGTCTTAGGATAGTGCTTCTTACTAAGTTTCAGACCGTGGCCCATTGGCAAGAAACCTTTCTTAGCTCGGTCCATGCTGAACCTTTTCAGAACTTTGTCTATGTACGAGGCCTGACTTAGGCCCAGAAGCCGATTTGATCTATCCCTATAGATCCTGATCCCTAAGATCATCTCAGCTTCGCCTAAATCCTCCATTGCGAAGCACTTACTCAGCCACTGCTTTACCCCTTGCAGTGTAGGTATGTCGCTTCCAATGAGTAGGATGTTGTCTACATATAGTACCTGTAAGCGCCGGAATTTTCTATACTTAAAAAAAAATATATATTTATAGTCGTACGACTATTATTACAGTCGTACGACTGTAATGTCGGAAAATCTGCAGAGGCCCATACCTCTGCAGCAGAAATGAAGGAAAGAGAAAGGGAGCATTAATTGCTCCCTTGTGGCAGCAAGCAAGAAGGAGGCAGAGAGATAAAAAGAGAAAAAAAGAAGGAGAAGAGGGAGGATTCTGGTGAAAAGGAAACTTAGAGAGAGAAAGAGAAGAGAGAGAAAAAGAAAACCACAAAAACTCATTTTTCTTCCTCTTTGATTTTCTTTAATTCTCGAAATTAAACCTAAAACTTGTTAGAAATCCCTAGGTTAATCAATTAACTACATAACCAAATCAAGAATTCAGACTAAAACAATCAGAATCCTTTGCAATTTGGATTTTTGACAAAAAGCTCTCAACTTCTATTCCAAAGGAAAAAGTACGAATTTGTTAGGATCGGAGCGACGCCAGGGGTCAAAACGACTTGGAATAGCTTCTAAAAAGGTAGTCACTTCTTTTCCTTACACTTTTCCTTGCTTTCTGGGCATTTGAAGTGAGTTTTGTGCGTTTTTTGCTGCATTTTTGTATTTCTGTTCCTGGAAATTAAGAACAGTCAAAAATTTTTGTTTAAAAAAAAAAAAAATCTCGATCAAGGAACGAAGACTTGCCATTTTAAGTGCAGGAATTCATCCCCAGCTCAATATCCTCAGCAAGTCAGCAGATCCACCTCGAGTAATGTAAACTCGGCATTGGCTCAGGTTCGCTCCATTATCTCAACTTTCTCCAGCAGATCCGCCTCGAGTAATATAAACTCGGTATCGGCCCAGGTCCGCTCCATTATCTCAACTTTCTCCAGGGAGTCCGCCTCGAGTAATGTAAGCTCGGTATCGGCCCAGATCCACTCCATCATCCAAGTCCCCTAGCAGATTCGCCTCGAGTAATGAAGACCCGGTATCGGCCAATTTCTTCATCAACCTCGCCTCGAGTAACCTAGACCCGGTATCGGCCAATTTCTTCATCAACCTCGCCTCGGGTAACCTAGACCCGGTATCGGCCAATTTCTGTTGGGATTTGTCACCGGAAATCACCCTATAAAAGCGGAAGAACGCGGTGATTTCCTCAAATCCAGTCCCAGGAGCAATTGATGTGGAAATTGAAAAACTTAAAATTAAATTACATAGAAAGAGATTAAAATTTCATACCAGAAAAATCTCTTTTAGAGACGGATGATGACTGCAGAACTCAATTTAGAATTCCTCCACTCTCACGTACACGAACGCTTGGCAAATGCAACCCGTGCTAGCGTTGGAAAAACTGAACAAAGGAGAGGGAAGGAGAGAAATTTCGGCTACGTAGCTATTTTGCATGAGGTGGCCGAAATTTTCTAACCCTAGGTATTTATACCTAGGGTTGGCCGAATTCCTTAGGGGATTCTGGCCCATCTTGGCTCTTTTCTATTCTGTGCGGGCTTTCTTGTTTTAATTTAGGCCCAGTCTAATTCTAATTAATTTGGTTCAAATTAATTCAAGCCCAATTTTAATATTCCCATGTATTTAATATATTATCCCAGTAATATATTATTTACATCCAAATTAAAATTGGTTTGACATTTAATTTAATCCATCAAATTAAAATTAACTCTACACAGAATAAAATCATATGTATACCCATACATATGAATATTTCCACCTAGGAAATGATATCATAATTAATCCAATTAATTATGAAGAGCCAATATAATATATTAATTTTATTATTATGACCAATCCAATTGATCTTTATAATACAATTAATATATACACACTTCTCCCTCCAATGTGTATACTCCAAGTATACATGTTATTCCTTAAGTCTGCATTCTATCGTTCTATGTGTACGATCCTGTGGGCCCATCTTTATGTTGGCAGCGGGCCTTTGGCCCGCAGACTGCAGTTTGGCTCTAGCAAGCCGCTGCAGCCCCCAATTAAGATGGAGATGGCAGTCTAACTGATATCATAACCCTGTAGTTTAAATTTGTACATCCCATGTTATTGATATCGGTGTCCAACACAGAGGCATGGATTGATCACCCTCTTTTGTGTCCGGACATTAACTTGATCCCGAATGTACTGATGCTCACAAACAAGTTCCAACTTGTTTGGGTGTGGCCACACTCTTATCAGTCACATTCATCAAGTGGCCGGTGATATCTTCTCAGTTGGTCACTGAGTGACAAATCCCTTCTGCATATCCATAGTATTACCATGTTCAGTGACATACCCGAAAGCACCCATACTTGGCACCCTATTACGGGCCCTTTAGGCGTACCCCTAAGTATGCGACTTCACATGTAACACCATCATCTGGTCAGGTCAAAGGATCCATACAAGTACTACAAGAGAATCCATTGTGATACCATACCATGTGGATTACTCATTTAGTGGATCTATCCAGTACCATGCTCCCAGGCATGTACCCATTAACTTGGTTGACATTCCATGTCCAATGACCGGTAAGACACCGCCATACAACCAGGTTAATGATAGTCTGTTGTTCCATTCATTCCCATGACTGGAATAGACTACGGATCTATTTATGGTCATATCGTTAACCCTATCCACGGTCTTACTGCTAAGTGCATGACACTAGTCGTTATGGATATAGATATGTCCATTGGATACTTCATTTACTATACTGCACAAGATAAATATAATAAATGAATTGATGCCTTTATTAATGACACAAATAAGTACAACACATAAATCCAATAAATGTATGGTACAAATACAAGGACCAATGCCTCGGGACTAGGGCATTTCCAACAATTTCTTCATCAATTTCGCCTCGGGTAACATAGACCTGATATCGGCTAATTTCTTCATCAATTTCGCCTCGGGTAACCTAGACCCGGTATCGGCTAATCTCTTCATCAATCTCGCCTCGGGTAACCTAGACCCGGTATCGGCTAATCTCTTCATCAATTTCGCCTCGGGTAACATAGACCTGATATCGGCTAATCTCTTCATCAACTCGCCTCGGGTAACATAGACCTGATACCGGCTTATTTTATCCCCAGTATCGCCTCGGGTAACCTAAACCCGGTATCGGCTTATCTCATCAGAAGATTCATTCCAACGTTCGCGGCGCTTTGATTCACGCTCTCAAATTCATCATCACAGGTATTATGGACCTGGAGCTAGATGTCGAATTTGATCACGCGAGGGGCAGCTGTAAGCGCCGGAATTTTCTATACTTAAAAAAATATATATATATTTATAGTCGTACGACTATTGTTACAGTCGTACGACTGTAATGTCGGAAAATCTGCAGAGGCCCATACCTCTGCAGCAGAAATGAAGGAAAGAGAAAGGGAGCATTAATTGCTCCCTTGTGGCAGCAAGCAAGAAGGAGGCAGAGAGATAAAAAGAGAAAAAAAGAAGGAGAAGAGGGAGGATTCTGGTGAAAAGGAAACTTAGAGAGAGAAAGAGAAGAGAGAGAAAAAGAAAACCACAAAAACTCATTTTTCTTCCTCTTTGATTTTCTTTAATTCTCGAAATTAAACCTAAAACTTGTTAGAAATCCCTAGGTTAATCAATTAACTACATAACCAAATCAAGAATTCGGACTAAAACAATCAGAATCCTTTGCAATTTGGATTTTTGACAAAAAGCTCTCAACTTCTATTCCAAAGGAAAAAGTGCGAATTTGTTAGGATCGGAGCGACGCCAGGGGTCAAAACGACTTGGAATAGCTTCTAAAAAGGTAGTCACTTCTTTTCCTTACACTTTTCCTTGCTTTCTGGGCATTTGATGTGAGTTTTGTGCGTTTTTTGCTGCATTTTTGTATTTCTGTTCCTGGAAATTAAGAACAGTCGTACGACTGTTCTTGGTTTTCATGAACAGTCGTACGACTGTATATACAGTCGTACGACTGTTCTTAATTTCCAGCCATTTTTTTTTCAGTTTTGGTCCAAAATGATTTCTTTGGCGAAATTTTGATCCTGAATTGATTACAGTCGCACGACTGTAAACTACAGTCGTACGACTGTAATCATTATTCCAGAATCAGAATTTCATCTTTTATCTGTAAAAATCCCAAAAAATTAGAAAACCCTAAAAATCATCAAAATGGATTTTGTTGTGTGCATCACGACCATAGATTCAATTTTTAGTAACATTGCATTTAGAACAATTCAACGACGGAGACCCATTTCTCCTGAAAACCGACCCACTTAAACATGTGAAAAATGCATGTAAACTGAAAAAAAAATTGTTTTCAAATGATCTTCCCACAAAACCAAAAATACAGGGACGTTTCAAAATGTTTTCCAGATCTAACTGGGTCGGCTAGCCGAGCCGACCCGGTTACCCCCTAAATGCATGCCCCCCAATTCCTGATTTCCCGTTCTGTCTATTTGAGTCCTAATTGTGGCGTGCTGTATATATTGTGCTAACCCTCGGTTTTGCAGGTTTTAATTTCTTTTTATTTTTATTTTGGATGTAATTTAATAGATTAAATCGTGTATTTAGGCGGTTGTATTTTTCTAGATTCTCGTGTATTCTAGGCGATTGTACAAGTGAAGCGAGAGTTCTTATTTTTCCATTCGATTTGGTTGTAAGCCAATTAATATTTATTTCTTTTCCTTATTTTTGTATTAAATATTTTGTGTGCGCGCTGTATGCCTTTTATATTCAATAAAATGGACTTTAGATTTTGAAATACCATTCGAGAACATTGGCAATATTTATTTTAATTAGACACGAAATAAGGGACTTGTCCGGACCCGAATCTCTGGATAGTGTAGCGGCCGTTCGTCCGGTTCAGCTACATAAGAATTTCCCGGTTGAGCTGAGCCGGGTGGCCACTCTACAATATTCATCGAGACTTAGGTCTCGGTTCTTTTATTTATTAATTCTATTTATTTTTTTTTTCAAAACGCGGATTTCCATTTATAAAAACCCCACGCGAAGGAGGGATCCGCCCGAGATCGTGGCGCCCCTTCCGAAAGGGAGTCCCGCGTCCGGTCGAAAACGCGTCGTCCACTCACAGTGGCGACTCTGCTGGGGAACTTCTTCAAAAAGTTTTCTTAAAAACTTAAAAGAATTTTGACAAGCCCTGAAAAGTGTATAATTAAAATAACGTGGATGATTCTCTTTTGGTATTTTATTTGCATCTTTTAGTTAGCCATTTCTTGCATTAGATTAGGTATCCTTTTATAGCCCGGTGGATTGTTGAAGTGTCGCCTAAGTTCCTCCTGGTCTTAGGGGCACGAATACGAAACACCACTCATAGCCTCGTACGAACCCCTTCGCTAGGACCCTTGAGTGGGGAGAAGTGAGGAGCATATCTTGCTATAAGAGCCTTGATGTTATCCCGACTTTGACCGAACCCATATAGGCAGCTCTAGTT
The DNA here is from genome assembly GCA_039660915.1 of Euphorbia tirucalli. Taxonomy (NCBI): domain Eukaryota; kingdom Viridiplantae; phylum Streptophyta; class Magnoliopsida; order Malpighiales; family Euphorbiaceae; genus Euphorbia; species Euphorbia tirucalli. Next base: position 51,093,381 of record CM077639.1, on the reverse strand, counting down.
GGATTCCCTTAGGATACCAAAATAATTGTGTGAATAATAATAAAATCGCGCCTTCATCACCCCCGGTTGGTGATTGAAGTGAACCCCGCCTAGGACTCGGTTAGAAATTTTCAAGACCGACCACGTTGGAGGAATAAGGTTGGAAGAATTCGTTTTGCTTGCTATGTGTTCTTCACTATTTCGTGACACCTCGCCGACGCATGCATAACATACCATAATCACCATTTTCCATACATATGACATACCATACACAAACATCTTTGTGTGATACTAACCCACATCTTTATGCAGCCATTTTGCATTCTATTTCGTGTGTAAAATATTAATCCATTCCCTTGTCATCCATACTAACGATTTCTTTTTCAGCCATAACATTAAACTTGTGTGACTAGCATTTTATTTTTGACATAGCATACATAACATCATTACGTATGTCATGCATCCTAACCCACGTTTTTATGCAGCCACTTACATATTGTGTGACATGTTCATTCACTACATTTCACTTAAATTAAATTAATGGGCATTTCAAGGACGCCTATCATGACCATCCCATCCCATCCCATTGCATAACATATCGGGTACCCAAAATTACCCGTGTTTTGCCAATGCACCGGATTGCATTCGGCCATTCCACCAATATCATTTCATCTAATAAAAGCCACAACGGCCTTAGGCCCATTTTCGTGTAATAATTTACACAATGCATTTCATGACATCACACCCATCTATCGTAGACATCATATAACACTGTGGTCCACATCCGACCACTTCATGACATTAATTCACCATTTAAGGTACTCCCCGAGTGCCCGATTAGTATACATATAGGCTCATAACATCACCAAATCATGAAAGGCGTTCCTCGAATGCCGAATCCTTGTCCGTGTTCCTGTTACACGTGACTTTCTCATAACATCATTCCATATCATATGCTCAAAAGCATCAAGACCTTGTCTATGGGCCCAGCCCATGCGACCATTTCATATCATCTCATAGACCTATAAAGCGTCAAAACTACATCCGTGTGCCGGTACACATGCGACCATTTCACGAATTCATTAGGTGCCCCAAAGGCGCCGAGGTTCTGTCCGTGTGATGGCTCACACATGACGTTTTTGCATAAACATTGGGTGTTCTTGGAATGTCTCGAAAAAGAATAATAATGATAAAAAAATATATATTCATATCATCATTCCATACATAATTCCACTCCATGCATCTCAAGCATGTTCAATGTCTTAATTTTCATGTCATATCACGTCATTCATTCACGACCCTAATACCTCCTGTCTACCCCCAAGCAGAATACACTGGAGCGACCTTGGACAAGATCCCAAGCTTCAAGGGCAGCTAGGAGACAGAGGGTAGTCGAGAGTGACAGTGATTCTGAGCCTGAGGAAGGAGTGAATATGGCAGAACAGACACCGAGCATGGCTGATGTTTTGAGAGATTTCTTCAGGTCGCAGGATTTCCGCGACATGTTAAAGGAAGAGATGAGGGTAGTCGTTAGAGAAGCTGGTGAGACCGGTGGTAGTGGAGCCGGGAAGGAAAAAGAAGCTGAGTCATCCCAACATGGTGGTGACGCTTCAGCTAGCCTTGAAAAGCTGCAGGAGATAGAGGTAGCTATGGAACATAGAATGAAAGCCAAGTGCTCTGAACTAGATGAAGTTATGGCCCAGTTGAAGAAGGGGGTCGGGATCAGTGCTGAATCCAAGAAGGGGGTGAACGTTGATGCCATGATCAGTAGGGGCATCGAGACATTTCCTATTGGCTTCCAAGTGCCGAAAGTCCCCACTTACAAAGGAATGGGCTCGCCGGAGGCCCATATGAATTTATATGCCCGGGTTATGCTGACAGCAGGCGCTACAAAGCAACAATTGATTAATCTTTTCCCTACCACACTGGAGGGAGGTGCTTTGGGATGGTATAACTCACTGTCAGAGGAGGAGCAATCTGATTGGGAAATTTTATCTGCTGCCTTCATCAAATACTACAGCTTCAACACAAAGATCCAGGTGAAGCTGTATGATTTGGAGAGGGTGAAGCAGAAATTCAACGAACCCTTTGATGAATACTACCAGAGATGGATGAACAAGATGATCCTCCTAAAGAACCGCCCTGATGAAGATGAGCTTATACAAAAGCTCATTGATGGCAGTAAAGATATTTTCAAGAACAACATGAAATTCCATTCCTTCAAGGAGCTTAGTGAGGTCTATAGCATGGCCATGAAGATAGAAAGGGATGAAGAGGAGAAGCCAGCTGGTCAGAAAGGGGGAAGAGGTACAGGGTATAGTTCAGGGTATAGATCAACCACAGCAGCTGGATCTGGCAGTGGGTCTGGTTCAGGTGCCAGTGGCAAGCAGGGGCAGTCATCAGAAGTGAAGCGGGTTGAGGTGGCTACTGTGAATCAGCAGCAAGGCAACCAGAATAGGGGTCCTGGAGGACAAGGCATATCGCCTTGGACTCTTACTTTGGCAAAGATATTTGCCAAGTGTAGGAACAGCGGCCTATTGCAATCCTTAAGGCCATTTGAGTTCCCACCTGAAGCTGACAAGGATAACTTCTGCACTTATCATGTGGTGACAGGCCACCGGACCAATAACTGCTATAAGCTAAGGGATGCTATCCAGAAGCTTATCGACGAGGGAAAGCTGCAAGAACCACCTAAGCCTAGCACTAAAACCAATCCACTGCCGGCATTCGAGAAGCGGGTTAACATGGTTCAGTCGGGGTAACCGGCTAACTTCATATTTGCCCAAGTTCTGCAAGCGAACCCTACGATTTAGGCAGTGGCGGTAGGGGAACCCGGAGTGGAGCCCGAATGTGAGGAAAAGGAGGGGTGTAAGGAGATCAAGCCCATAAGTCTGGATGACCTTGACTCCGAGGATGAGTACGAAGAATTTGACAGAAGAGAGGCTGTTAAACTCCCAGCTGTTGAGAAGCTGAAGATTTCAGAAGTGCAGCACGTGACCCGAAGTGGAAGGGTATATCAGCCGGCGGATCAGATGAAAGATAAAGCACCGATGAATGGGTCGGGCAATACTTCGGCACCGGAAAGAGTCGATAAAGAAGATTTGGTCATTTCCCAACTGAAGAAGACCCCTGCACAAGCTAGTTTGTGGCATCTGCTTATGACCTCCAAAGAGCATAGGGAGGCTTTAGTGAAGAAGCTATCAGAAATTGAAGTCTCCCCTATAGCTTCACCAGAGGCTATGTGCTGCTTGCTAGACAAAGTCCATGCTGGAGCTCCTAATATTATTTTCTCTGAGAAAGACCTACCAGCAGAAGGAAAGGCCCACAATAAGGCTCTTTACATTAGAGCCTATATCATGGATAAGGTGATGCCGTGTGTTATGGTGGATGACGGCTCAGCTCTGAACATATGCCCGCTGAAAATGTTACCGTTTTTAGGCATGAATGAAGAAGTGTTGAAGAGGTCCTCGACAGTCATTCAGGCATATGATGATTCTAAAAGAACAGTGATAGGGACCTTTGAAACAGAAGTGGAAGTTGGGCCCATCAAGTCCATGGTTATTTTCACAGTGATCGATATCCCGGTCACTTTCTCCTTATTGCTTGGAAGGCCCTGGTTCCATCCTTTGGGAGGTGTTCCTTCCACATTGCACCAGAAGATTAAATTCTCTGTGAATGACAGGATTGTGACTGTTGAGGCGGATGCCTAGTCGATGGTAGCTGCAGTGGATGAAGGAGTGGTTCCTTTTGGTGGATTCCAAATTGCTGTCATTAAGGAGGAAGAAACCACAGATGCCCCTATGGTCCTTTATGAGAACTACATGCCGGAGTGGCTATCCCGATATCTGTACAAGCTGAACTTTGTCCCGGGAATGGGACTCGGGATTAATTTGCAAGGTGTGCCAGAATTCAAGATCGACTCGGGAAAGTCAAAGCAGTACGGCCTTGGTTATGTAAAAGGGTCATCCGAGCATAAGAACCTGAAAAAGGGTAAGAATGGCAGGGCCATGATGAAGCCATTTCTGAAGGCAGGAGAAAGCCTTTACAAGGGCCAAGCTGAACCGGTGCTGGTTGGAAATGTCGAGCACCCTGGCTTTGAGATCTTTGCAGATGTTGTGGATTTTGAGAAAAGCCAGGAAGAGCCAGTAGCCCCTGTAATGATGGAGGAAGCTATTACTGAATCTGAAATTTTGAAAGGAGAATCATCTGAGGTGATAGCAGAAACCATAGAGGTGGCCAAGGAAGAAGATGAAAAGGAGACCTATGCCGAAGCTACAGAAGTGATTGTTAGAGATTGTGCCCTAAGCCAATGTTGGATTATGTAAACAATCTTCTTAAGTCATTAATAAAGACTTATTTTATCATATATATTTGTATGTTAGTATTTATGATAATGTATCCATGAATTAATTGTGTAATTCTAAATTTCCCTAGTCGATTGTTATTATGGGAATAATAACAAACTAAGACTAGTGTGAGTGATAATGGATATTCATAAGATGAATATAGTGTATACAGATACAGATTATACTCGCGGGCAATGTGTTAGAGAACATGTTGCTGGAGACCCACTATAAGATCAAGTTCATGGTCACGTGTCACAACTGATCTTGATTATAGTAGTGTCATCAGCTGATTCCTTTGACCTGAGGTCACCATGGATTCCGGGATGAATTCATGTTGTGCTTTGACGCAGTCAAACGCTGCTTGTAACAGAGTAGTTATAAAGGCTGTGGTTGGGTGCAATATGACTCATGCTTAGGGATGTGAGTGACAGATATGGGATTTTGTCCCTCTCTAACAAGAGAGCGATATCACTGGGCCCCTCGATAAGTAAGACTGTTAAATGCATGGCCGTGCTCAAATAATTGATAAGAGTATCAATTGATTTGTCTGAACAGTTTACTTTGAGATCGAGAAAGCATATGATTAATTATATAAGATTGACAAGTGTACCATGTCTTATAATTAATCTTGATATCAAAGAGACAAAAGGGAATATGACATTCTATAAATAGGTATTGGATCATTCCAATCATATTAATTGGGTAGTCGTAATGGCTTGCTAGAGTCCGCTTGTGACCTATAAGGACATTATGGTAATTTCCTTATTGCCAATTAATATGATCCTATGGGGTCACACACAAGAGCAAAATGAAGTTCATCTTATCGGGTATAAATTATTATTGGATAATAATTTATGAATGAGAAAGAGAATAAATATATATAGTGATATATATTTATGTATGTATATATAAATATTAATGTGATTAATATTGCATAAAGTATGCTACATATTATAATTAAATTATATGGGGATATAATTAATTATAATATTATATATACATATATGTATTATGGAGAATTGATTTGATTTAATGTTAATTGAGAATTAATATTAAATTGTGTGGGTTAATATATAATTATAACTAATAGGTGTATTAGGTTATAATTATAATTAACTATTTAGGTTAATTATTTAAGGAAACAATTAACCTAAACCTAACAACACTCTACACTCATAATTCAAGAAGGATTCGGCCACCACACTAAGGAAAAGGGGCAGCCGAAATTCTCCTCTCCAAGAAATAGAAAATTTGATTTTCTGCCTCTCTCTCTCAATTCGAGGAAACCGTTTCTTGTATCCCGGCGCTAGCACGCGGTGGACGTATTGCTCCGTGTGGATCAACCGTAGAGGGAAGCAACTTTGGTTCCTTTTGATCCAATCCTATAAGAATTAAGAGGTAATTCTTTAACCCTTCCTTCCAATTCAATGCAATATACATGGATCCTTGGCGGGGATTAATCCTTTTCTTTCCGCTGCGTATTTATTTTGGCGATTAATCCCCATCAGTGATCTCGGGAGCTTTGACTGCTACATTAACCAAAGCTTTCGGGAAATCCAAGGAAGGATTTGGCGAAGAACTGATGGCCAAAGTGAACTTAGACTCTGTGGTTGCTGAAATCGCCAAGATTATGGAGAATGCTAAGGCACAGCTGGCCGAGAAAGCTTCAGTCCCAGATGATGCTCTGGAAGGGAAGATGGAAGCTGATGAAGAACAAGGCCCTCCGCCTGTAGAGGATGAAAATGATTTTGTTGTATCTATTTCTTCCATTTTCAATGTAACTGATGTACTTTATGATAAGTTCAATGCCATGAAATCCCAGTTTGCTTACTTGTGTGATGTTTATCCTGATAATTCTGTGCATGCATTCGAATCACCATCAAGCATATTTAGTATACATGACACTGCATTGCATGAAATCAATATAAGTACAGATGAAAACCCTAAAATGGTACTCATTTCACATGAGCTAAAATCCGAGGAAGAAAGAGAATTAATAAGAATACTCCAAAAACATGTTAAAGCTTTCGCCTGGTTGTATGAAGACATGCCGGGTGTAGATACAGAAATAGCAGTGCACAAAATCCCAACGGACCCTAAGTTCAGACCGGTAAAGCAGAAGTTGAGAAGACTAAGGCCGGAATGGGCTACATTGGTGAAGGAAGAAGTGGCCAAACAGATAGATGCCAGGTTTCTTGAAGTGGTGGAGTATACGGAATGGCTAGCCAACATTGTCCCCGTGCCTAAAAAGGATGGAAGGGTCAGAGTATGTGTTGACTACAGGGACTTGAATAAGGCCTGCCCTAAGGACAATTTCCCACTACCTCACATTGACGTATTGGTTGATAGTGCAGCAAAAGCGGCAATGTACTCCTTCATGGACGGCTTTTCAAGGTACAACCAAATTCTGATGGATGTGATCGACAAGGTGAAAACATCGTTCATCACAGAATGGGGTACTTTCTGCTACAGGGTGATGCCTTTTGGATTAAAGAATGCCGGTGCCACTTATCAGAGGGCTGTCACAACTCTGTTACATGATATGATCCATAAAGAAGTTGAAGTTTATGTCGATGATATGCTTGTCAAGTCAACAACCCGGGAGGGACACCCTGTTATCCTGGATAGATTTCTGACACGCATTAGACAGTACAACTTGCGACTTAACCCTAAGAAGTGCATATTCGGGGTCACATCAGGGAAGCTGTTAGGCCATGTAGTTAGCCAGAGGGGGATAGAAATGGACCCAGATAAAATCAAAGACATCCAAGATATGCCAGCTCCAAAAACTGAAAAGGAGGTCAGATCATTCCTGGGTTCCTTGCAGTATGTCAGCCGCTTCATAGCAAGCTAACTTCCACTTGTGAGCCAATCTTCAAGCTATTAAAGAAAGATCAGCCGGTTGTGTGGGATGACAAGTGTCAGCTAGCCTTTGAGAAGATCAAGGCCTACCTGGTAAAGCCACCAGTGTTGAGTCCTCCAATTCCAGGGAAGCCCCTGATTTTATACTTGGCAGTTGAAGAATCCTCTATAGGGGCAATGCTAGCACAGGAACAAGATGGCAAGAAGGAGTATCCCATCTACTACCTTAGTAAAAAGCTATTGGAGTATGAAACCAAGTACACACTGGTGGAGAAGACATGTGTGGCGATGATTTGGTTGACCAGGAAGCTGCGCCACTATTTCCAATCCTATAAGATACAAGCTGTGGCTAAAGTGGACCCAATGAAGTATCTCTATGAAACACCGGCATTGGTTGGGAAGCTGTCCAGGTGGTTGTTACTTTTGTCTGAATTCGACATTGAGTACATCACGAAGAAAACCATTAAAGGACGAGCCGTGGCAGAGTTTCTGGCAAACCAGCCCCTAGAATCAGATTACACAGAGAACCTGGAATTCCCTGATGAGCAGTTAGCCATGGTGGAAGAGAAAAGGTGGGTCATGTGCTTCGATGGGGCGGTAAATAGAAAGGGCGCTGGAATTGGAGTACTTATAGCAACGCCAGATGGTGAAGTCATTCCTTTATCCAAAAGGTTGATCTTTCCTGTAACCAACAATGGGGCGGAATATGAAGCATGCCTGTTTGGAATGGAGACTCTATTAACCTTAGGGGAAAATGACGTCCTGATTGTTGGAGACTCACTTCTCGTGATTAGGCAAGCTCAGGGAGAGTGAGAACTAAAAGAAGAAGCCTTGCGGCCTTATTGGGAGCTGTTGCAATTCAGAAAAGGTTTATTCGGCCAGTGTGAATTCAGACATGTCCCCAGGGATGAGAATAAGATGGCTGATGCATTAGCAACTTTGTCCTCCATGTGGGAAAATCCAGAAGAGACACAAGCTCAACCACTGGTCATAGCCACTTCCAGGCATCCTTGCTTCGAAGTGCATGAAGTAATGGAATTATCAGCCGAAGAAAAGCCATGGTTCTTTGACATTTACTGGTATGTTAAGGAGGGAAAGCACCCAGAAGAGGCCAGTGCTGCTGATAAGTTGACACTGAGAAAACTGGCTAGTCAATTTAGAATCTTCGAGGACAAGTTGTATAAGAGAACAGCACATGGAGTTCTTTTAAGGTGTCTAACAGAACAAGAAGCAGAAGACGTGATGCAGCAAGTACATGCAGGATCCTGTGGGCCACATATGAATGGGCTTGCCATGGCCAGGAAGATTATGAGACAAGGGTACTTCTGGATGACGATGCAAGCAGATTGTATAAGAAAAGTAAAGAAATGTCATGAATGTTAGATCTATGCAGACATTAGTCATCTTCCTCCACTTGGACTTCAGAATCTAGCGTCTCCTTGGCCATTTTCAGCATGGGGGATAGACATGATTGGTGAAATTCATCCGGCTGCATCTAATGGGCATAGATTCATAGTTGTGGCAGTTGATTATTTCTCCAAATGGGTCGAAGCGGAATCCTTCACTAATGTTACAGCCAAGCACATGGTCAAGTTCATCCAGAGAAATATCTTCACTCGGTATGGGATTCCTCATCACATAGTAACAGACAATGGAGTACAGTTTCAAGGGGCAACGGCTGAGCTATTTGCAGAACATGGTATTGAACATCATAAGTCTTCCCCATACAGACCTCAGGCTAATGGTGCAGTAGAAGCAGCTAACAAGGCAATAAAGAAGATCTTATCAAAGATGGTAACCACTTACAGGGATTGGGCTGATAAACTGCCTTATGCTCTTTGGGGTTACAGGACCAGTGTTAAAACACCGACAGGGGAAACTCCTTATGCCTTGGTATATGGGATGGAAGCAGTGTTGCCAGTGGAGATAGAACTCAAATCACTCAGAGTTGCCCTGGAAGCTCAATTGCCAGAGACTGAATGGGTTCAAGCTAGATATGAGCAGTTGGCTGCACTAGATGAAAGGCGACTAAAGGCACTGGATCACCTGCAGATGTATCAGCGCAGAATGGCTAGAGCCTATAATCGAAATGTGAAATACTCCAAGCGGCAGTTGAAAGCAGGAGATTTGGTTCTAAAGCAACTAAGGCCTTCAAATGTTGATGTTAGGGGCAAGTTCAGACCTAACTGGGAAGGACCCTATGTGGTGAAGAAGGTGTTATCAAAAGGCGCTGTCAGCATCATGGACATGGATGGAAACGAGTTCACCAACCCGATCAACCAAGACAGGCTAAAGCTTTATCATGTATATAAAAAAAAAAAAAAAAGAAAAAGAAAAAAAAGAGAGGTCTGCTAGGCTGAAAACTCGAAAAGAGTGGTCTAGGCAAAAGTTAAGACACGAGAGAAAATAATCAGCCGGAAAACCTGAAAAGGACGACTGGTGACGGATTCTGGCACAATGTGAAATCTGTACCATTTAGGAACCAACTTGTTTCAAATGTGCTCATTTTGATTTCATCAATAAAGTGAAGTGTTTGTTTAAATATATTTGCATGGTTATGACAAATGCACAAACAAAGTTGTCTTGCATAAACACGCATTCAAAGAAAGCACTTTGCATTCAACTGATCAATATCATCACATTAAGTGACAAATGAAGATGTATCAAATACATGTAATTTAAAATCTCTTATCGTCTTCTAAAGTCTAGTTCATCTTCCTAGACGAGCAATAAAGAGTCACAACACCATTTTAGTTAAAAATATATATATATATATATATATTTTTGCTCGCTGAGGGGAAAACCGAAAAGGCACCTCAGGCAAAAAATTAGAGCGGCCCGCTAAGCTGAAAACCCATATCAGGCAGTTTAGGCAAAAGGTAGGGCATATGAAAAGCTCGCTAAGGCGAAAACCGAAAAGGCGCCTTAGGCAAAAGTTAGAGCGGCTCGCTGGGCTGAAAACCTGATTTGGGCTACCCAGGCAAAAATTAGAGCACCTAAAAAAAAAAACTCATAACATCCTTCGGAGCAGGAAAAACAGAACATCCTCAGTATTCCCCGCAGAATTCGTCACATCACTCTCCAGCAGAGTTTCCCATACTATTCCCCAGCGGAGTCTACATAAAGAACATTATCAATTACTTCTCCGCAAAGTCGCCATGTTACTCCTCAGTGTAGTCTACGCAAAGAACACCATAATTGTTTCCCCAGTCAAACTGTCACACTCTTCCCCAGCGGAATCTGTACAAGGAATACTACGATCATTTCCCCAGCAGTCACCTCGCTCCTTTGATAATCATCAAACGATGCCCCAAGAAAAGCAAAATCAACCAGGGGTACAACATATCTCCCCAGCGGAGGATAGAAACGTCCAATAACAGAAAATACATACATGTGCATATACATCCTCATGCATTCATACATTGCATATATCAATTACTTATCCCCGGCTAGTCTTCATTCTTGATCGAAGGGGCAAAAATTTTTGTTTAAAAAAAAAAAAATCTCGATCAAGGAACGAAGACTTGCCATTTTAAGTGCAGGAATTCATCCCCAGCTCAATATCCTCAGCAAGTCAGCAGATCCGCCTCGAGTAATGTAAACTCGGCATTGGCTCAGGTTCGCTCCATTATCTCAACTTTCTCCAGCAGATCCGCCTCGAGTAATATAAACTCGGTATCGGCCCAGGTCTGCTCCATTATCTCAACTTTCTCCAGGGAGTCCGCCTCGAGTAATGTAAGCTCGGTATCGGCCCAGATCCACTCCATCATCCAAGACCCCTAGCAGATTCGCCTCGAGTAATGAAGACCCGGTATCGGCCAATTTCTTCATCAACCTCGCCTCGGGTAACCTAGACCCGGTATCGGCCAATTTCTTCATCAACCTCGCCTCGGGTAACCTAGACCCGGTATCGGCCAATTTCTTCATCAACCTCGCCTCGGGTAACCTAGACCCGGTATCGGCCAATTTCTTCATCAATTTCGCCTCGGATAACATAGACCTGATATCGGCTAATTTCTTCATCAATTTCGCCTCGGGTAACCTAGACCCGGTATCGGCTAATCTCTTCATCAATCTCGCCTCGGGTAACCTAGACCCGGTATCGGCTAATCTCTTCATCAATTTCGCCTCGGGTAACATAGACCTGATATCGGCTAATCTCTTCATCAACTCGCCTCGGGTAACATAGACCTGATATCGGCTAATTTCTTCATCAATCTCGCCTCGGGTAACCTAGACCCGGTATCGGCTAATCTCTTCATCAATTTCGCCTCGGGTAACATAGACCTGATATCGGCTAATCTCTTCATCAACTCACCTCGGGTAACATAGACCTGATACCGACTTATTTTATCCCCAGTATCGCCTCGGGTAACCTAAACCCAGTATCGGCTTATCTCATCAGAAGATTCATTCCAGCGTTCGCGGCGCTTTGATTCACGCTCTCAAATTCATCATCACAGGTACTATGGACCTGGAGCTAGATGTCGAATTTGATCACGCGAGGGGCAGCTGTAAGCGCCGGAATTTTCTATACTTAAAAAAAAAATATATTTATAGTCGTACGACTATTGTTACAGTCGTACGACTGTAATGTCGAAAAATCTGCAGAGGCCCATACCTCTGCAGCAGAAATGAAGGAAAGAGAAAGGGAGCATTAATTGCTCCCTTGTGGCAGCAAGCAAGAAGGAGGCAGAGAGATAAAAAGAGAAAAAAAGAAGGAGAAGAGGGAGGATTCTGGTGAAAAGGAAACTTAGAGAGAAAAAGAGAAGAGGGAGAAAAAGAAAACCACAAAAACTCATTTTTCTTCCTCTTTGATTTTCTTTAATTCTCGAAATTAAACCTAAAACTTGTTAGAAATCCCTAGGTTAATCAATTAACTACATAACCAAATCAAGAATTCGGACTAAAACAATCAGAATCCTTTGCAATTTGGATTTTTGACAAAAAGCTCTCAACTTCTATTCCAAAGGAAAAAGTGAGAATTTGTTAGGATCGGAGCGACGCCAGGGGTCAAAACGACTTGGAATAGCTTCTAAAAAGGTAGTCACTTCTTTTCCTTACACTTTTCCTTGCTTTCTGGGCATTTGAAGTGAGTTTTGTGCGTTTTTTGCTGCATTTTCGTATTTCTGTTCCTGGAAATTAAGAACAGTCGTACGACTGTTCTTGGTTTTCATGAACAGTCGTACGACTATATATACAGTCGTACGACTGTTCTTAATTTCCAGCCATTTTTTTTTCAGTTTTGGTCCAAAATGATTTCTTTGGCGAAATTTTGATCCTGAATTGATTACAGTCGCACGACTGTAATCATTATTCCAGAATCAGAATTTCATCTTTTATCTGTAAAAATCCCAAAAAATTAGAAAACCCTAAAAATCATCATAATGGATTTTGTTGTGTGCATCACGACCATAGATTCAATTTTTAGTAACATTGCATTTAGAACAATTCAGCGACGGAGACCCATTTCTCCTGAAAACCGACCCACTTAAACATGTGAAAAATGCATGTAAACTGAAAAAAAAATTGTTTTCAAATGATCTTCCCACAAAACCAAAAATACAGGGACGTTTCAAAATGTTTTCCAGGTCTAACCGGGCCGGCTAGCCGAGCCGACCCGGTTACCCCCTAAATGCATGCCCCCCAATTCCTGATTTCCCGTTCTGTCTATTTGAGTCCTAATTGTGGCGTGCTGTATATATTGTGCTAACCCTCGGTTTTGCAGGTTTTAATTTCTTTTTATTTTTATTTTGGATGTAATTTAATAGATTAAATCGTGTATTTAGGCGGTTGTATTTTTCTAGATTCTCGTGTATTCTAGGCGATTGTACAAGTGAAGCGAGAGTTCTTATTTTTCCATTCGATTTGGTTGTAAGCCAATTAATATTTATTTCTTTTCCTTATTTTTGTATTAAATATTTTGTGTGCGCGCTGTATGCCTTTTATATTCAATAAAATGGACTTTAGATTTTGAAATACCATTCGAGAACATTGGCAATATTTATTTTAATTAGACACGAAATAAGGGACTTGTCCGGACCCGAATCTCTGGATAGTGTAGCGGCCGTTCGTCCGGTTCAGCTACATAAGAATTTCCCGGTTGAGCTGAGCCGGGTGGCGACTCTACAATATTCATCGAGACTTAGGTCTCGGTTCTTTTATTTATTAATTCTATTTATTTTTTTTTTCAAAACACGGATTTCCATTTATAAAAACCCCACGCGAGGGAGGGATCCGCCCGAGATCGTGGCGCCCCTTCCGAAAGGGAGTCCCGCGTCCCGTCGAAAACGCGTCGTCCGCTCACAGTACCAAAAATGTGACAATGCTCCCACTTGTCCTCTTATACACACAAGGCTCATCTTGATTCTGTATGAAGCCATATTCCTTTATAGCCTTATTGAATCTAAGATTCCAACTTCGGGATGCTTGCTTCAGTCTATAAATGGACCTTTGAAGCTTGCATACCCTTCTCGGATACTCTAGATCGACAAAACCCTCAGGTTGTGTCATGTACACATCCTCAAGTAGCTTTCCATTAAGGAAAGCGGTTTTGACATCCATTTGCCAGACTTCATAGTCATACCATACGGCTATGGCTAGCAAGATCCTGATGGATGTCATCATGGATATGGATATGTCCATTGGATATTTCATTTAATATATTGCACAAGATAAACATAATAAATGAATTAATGCCTTTATTAATAACACAAATAAGTATAATACATAAATCCAATAAATGTATGATACAAATACAAGGACTAATGCCTCGGGACTAGGGCATATCCAACAAGAGTGACTTAAGAGAGAGAGCAAACTTCTCATAAGAGACCCTTTTCATTGCTTGACAAAGCGAGGCCTTTCGCATTCCAACACCCATGGGCTTTAAGTTGGGGGATAGGCCCACCTCTCCTTAAGCAAAGTTAAAAACAATGACTTTGTGTATGGAGCATGACTTATGGGGAGAGTTACCCCTCATTAGAGGCCTTTTCAATACTCGCAAAATTGGGATGTTGACCCTATGCTTAATTTGGTAACTATCTTGGTTGAAGTGCTTTAAATGTGAATAAAAGCTTAAAATCTCTAGATGTCCTTCTAAGTTGGACGATTCACTTGCCTAAAGTTAGTTAATTAAATAATTTGTGGTGGTTTTTCAATTGACTAAGTCTTGTGAAGTTGGGTTAAATGTTTTGTTTATGTCAACTTGTTTGATTTTCTGGTTCTTATGATTAAGCTCATTGTCTTGTGGAGTTTTGAAACTTCCTATGGAATCTTGGTGGTTTAACTTCCTTGAATGAACGGTTAAGGATATACTAGGATTCAACCATAGTCAATTTCGGGAGAAATCTTCCTTTAGTCCTAGTTTGCTTGAGGACAAGCAAAGATCCAAGTGTGCGGGAATTTGATAACTCATATTCACATAGGCATATTTAGGTCCATTTTAACTTATTTTCTTAGTTATTTTTGCATTTTAGTATTAGTTTTATTATTTTCTTATTTAGTTTGTTTGTTTTATTTTATTTATTCTTATTTAGTGTTGTTCATCACTTTTAAGTGTTTAAAGAGTAGGTTTTTGGCTATTTAGGAAGACTGCTAGAAAAGGATTTGTTGGAGATTGAACTTCAGCAAGATTTTCAAAAGAGTTAGAGGCTGTTTTAGCTCCAGATTTATTCTGTAAGATTGTGCGTCTGTCCGTTAGCTTTCCATAGCATCTTGAATCGCACCAATCGGAGCTGTATCGGAGAAGTTAGCTGAGGTTTTCTATAGCTTGTTTAGGTCCTGCGGGTCAACACTCCCTTGTTGACTTTTTCTTCTTACTTGGGCAGATCATTCCCTGTTTGGATAGATTTCTCTTTAAGGGGCCCAATACCATACACTTTAATTTCCAGCAGGCCTTTTAATTAAGGAGGTTAATGAGAGACTACTAATTAGGTTAAGAGAAGGAGAGCCTATAAAAGAAAGTGAGGAGAAGGTTTTAGGGACTGTTTTTACTTCTTCTAAAATGTTTTGGGAGGCGATCAAGAGGACAAGGCTGCACGTTTTTCCTTAAGATTTTCGGTAGAATTTGTTTAGTTATGAGTAGCTAAACTTTCTTCTAGTTAAGGTACTTTGAAGTTTAATTCCATCTGATTCATGAGACTTGTGTTTTAATCGTATGCTTTTATTCGAATATTTATTCAATTCCTGTGATTATAATTTGTTATATTGCTGTGGATTTAATCAAATTGATTTGGCTAGTTAATTGATTGATTGTACTACATATCACCGAATAGAATAATATATCCGTGATTGTTGCTCTATCAAAGTGGCAAGTTAGCTTCGTGTAAAGTTAACGGAATTGAATAGTTTAGTTCTTAAGATTTGCGGTGTTTCTGATTTCATTAACTAAGATAGAGGTCTTTTTGTGATTAATGCTGCGATAGGTTAATTCTTATTAAGAGGTTTCTTGGAGATTATCTATTGGCTAGGGAAGTAGTTTATTTGGGCGTTTCCCGGAACTATCGATAAATTAAGAAAAGATTGGTTATTGAGTGCGTTTCACCTTTAACTATAACTCTATCTATTTGGATAATTGAATTGGATCTTTGGTGTCTGTGATTGAATAACGGAATTAAACTAAAAAGTATCTCGGCTAGTTTTTCTTTCTATTGATTTATTCTGTCTTAATTTACATTCTGCAAATTCACAAATCACATTATTTATTTTTATTTTAATCCAATCAATTTTCTTTCTTTTTGCAAATAAATATACCTGTATTAATCCCTGTGGTTCAACCCCATTCTTGCTATACTACCCAGTATAAGGAACCGGAGATATTAAATTAAACTTTGACAGGTTGATAACCTATCAATGGCATACACACTAACTAGTTTAATGCAGCCATGATCATTTGCCAATCATTTCCTCTAGTCCAAAACCCTTTAGGTGCTCCATGAGTACTGAACCTTGAGTAACGGATTCTAGTCCAAACCTATTAGGTGCTCCATGAGTACCGAACCTTGACTACTAGATTCTAGTCCAAACCTATTAGGTGCTCCACGAGTACCGAACCTTGACTAGTGGATTCTAGTCCAAAACCCTTTAGTTGCTCCATAAGTATCGAACCTTGACTAGTAGATTCTAGTCCAAACCTATTAGGTGCTCCATGAGTACCGAACCTTGACTAACGGATTATAGTCCAAACCTATTAGGTGCTCCATAAGTACCGAACCTTGACTAGTGGATTCAAGTCTAAACCTATTAGGTGCTCCACCAGTACTGAACCTTGCTAGTGAATTCTAGTCCAAAATCCTTTAGGTGCTCCATGAGTACCGAACCTTGACTAGCATATTCTAGTCCAAACCCTTTAGGTGCTCCACGAGTACCGAACCTTGACTATTAGATTCTAGTCCAAACCTATTAGGTGCTTCATGAGTGTCGAACGTTGACTAGCAGATTCTAGTCCAAACCTATTAAGTGCTCCATGAGTGTCGAACCTTCACTAGCGAATTCTAGTCCAAACCTATTAGGTGCTCCATAAGTACTGAACCTTGACTAGCAGATTGTAGTCCAAACCAATTAGGTACCCCAAGGGTGCCAAACCTTAACTAGCAAATTCTAGTCAAAACCTTAATTCAATTGCCCTTTGCAAGTATCATCTTGCATCGATCTGTGGATGCCCTCTGTGTGAATTTATTCCCTTGGTGTATTTTATACATCTTACTTCAATTCCCCCTTACAAGTATCACCTTGCTTCAATCCGTTGACATCCTGTATGTCATTTTATCCCTTTGGTGTATATTTATATGCCTTATTTGCCCTAACTTATAGCCACTTCAACGGCATTCATTCTAGTCATACATATCAATGCTCGATTTTGCATCCATTTAGGTTGTACGGTGTCTGTTTTTAGAGGATTATGACATGACATGACATTACATTGCATTGCAGTGCATACATACATGCATATCACGACATAGCTCATCTCATTCACATTATTCCCCACATACACACATCATATCATGCATGCATGCATACATCATCCTCTACTTAAAGCCTGTCCATGCATACACCCATGGACACTAACAGGTGTTTATATTTAAGGGGGAGATTTTGAGAAGGGATCAGTTGAGAACCCATCAGTCAGTTCAACCACCAAAGTCAAAATCAGAAAGCATTGAATTTGGGCTCACAACAATGTTAGGTTTAGAATCAAATTTAGTAGAAGGGATCAGTATTTCAGCAAAAGTTCATAAGGAAGAAATTGCTAACGCGATGAATATAAATAGTATAGAAAATGCTATGGAGGACTACATCACGTCGTCATAATTCCAAAAGGCCATCAGAGAAGAAATGGCAATGGTGCTAAAAGAAATGGTGGGAGATAACTATGACAAAATGGAAAGTTTGATAGTAAGGTATGCCGAATTAGAAGCAAGAGTGGTAGACTTTAAAAAAAATAGGCGATATAGAAAGTGCAAATGCTAGTTGCAATGCCAAGAAGGCATAGAGCATCCCAACTCTCACCGTTTATTCCTAACACTCTGAAAAAGCCTCCTATCGAGACCCAGATCTATCAGGTCCAAATAGGGGTGCAGAACTAGTACCAACTGCCTAGATAACCATAGAACATATATTATGTCTTCTAAAATCCATGAAAGTTACAAGTCATCAAGAAGGTATTGCAGTTGTCTCTCAGAGGCACCTTAGTCAGACCAAAAGCCAGAGGAATCATGTGATTTCCCTTGAGACTGCATCCCTAGACCAGATTTCCCAGGAAAGTAAAGATAAAAGTTTGATGTAATATCTCAAACTTCATATGTTGCCCTCTAAGGCTGATCACTGTATGCATGATGTGGGAACTATCCAATGAGCCAATGAAGGTTATCAACTACAAAAGGATATTTAGGGGTTGACCAGTGGATTAGAACTGAAAGAACCACCCAGGACCAGTGTCCAAACCGACTTTGTTCTTCAATATATCTAAAGTACACCTATCAAGGCCACCAAAAAAGGCATCTCTTCATAGGATGACTCGTTAAGCAAACTATTTGCCAAATGTAGAAAGGAAGATCCTTGTAGAGTATCAGGCCATTTGTGGTGTCAACAGGAACAGGCAAGAATAATTTTTGCACTTATCACATTGCAAAAGGCCATCGGACCAATGATTGCCTTCGTTTGAGAGATGAGATTCAGAAGCTAATTAATGAAGGGAAATTGAAAATGTAGGCATTTTTTTCATAAAACATCCGATTAAAGCAAAAGCTCGGATCGTTTTCTCAAATCTGTGACCTAGGAGCAAATGATGTGGAAATCAAAAACAACAAAATTTGAAAGCGAAGTTTAGATTCTCACCAGGAATATCTCTTTCAGAGATGGCTACAGAAATCAAAATTGATCTCCTCCACAATGTCGTACATGAACGGCTTCAGAGCGTGAACCCGTGCCAGCGTCGGATTGAAAAAAGAGAGGGAAAAGTGAGCTGAAAATTTCTGCTTTGGAAGTGATGCAGTGGCCAAAGTTTTCAGCCCTATTTTATCCCCCTTTTGGCCGAATTTCCCATGGTGGAAATTTAGGTCTTTAGGGTTTTATTTCAGGTGGGCTTTTCCTTACTAAAACCAAGTCCCCAATTAATTCTTTTGGTTTAGTTTTAATTGCAAATTCAATTTTAACCTGTCATGTATGTGAATATATTATACCATATAATATATTACATGCCATTTAAATTAAAATTAATGTGACCAATTAATTCAACCAGGGAATTAAAATTAGACTCTCCATAAAATAAATACATGTAAACCTGTACATGTGAAATATTTCCACCCAAGAAATAATTTCTTCAATTAATTTATTTGAATTAATTATAAGAAACCCAATACAAATATTAATTATATTATTACGATGAATCCAATTGATCTATATAATATAATCAATAGAATCCTCTCTTTCTAGTTGGTATACTCCAAGTATACGGTTGGTCCGTTAAGTTCAAGCTCAGACGTTCAATGTGTATGAATCTATGGGCCCGTCTTTATATTGGCAGTGGGACTATGGTCCACAGACTGTAGGCGGGCTCTAGCAAGCCATTATAGCCCCTAATTAAGACGAAGATAGCAGTCCACTGATATCGAAACCCTGTAGTTTAAACTTGTATATCCCATGTCATTGATATCGGTGTCCCACACAGAGGCATGGAATGATCACCCTCTTTTGTGTCTAGACATTAACTTGATCCCGAATGAACTGATGCTCACAAACAAGTTCCAACTTGTTTGGGTGTGGCCATACTCTTGTCAGTTGCACTCATCAAGTGGCCGATGATATCTTCTCAGTGGAATACTGAGTGACATTCCCTTCTACATACTCATGGTATTACCATGTTCACTGACACACCCAAACGTACCCATACTTGGCACCCTGTTATAGGCCCTTTAGGCGTACACCAAAGAATGCCACTTCACATGCAACACCATGATATGGTCAGGTCAAAGGATCCATACAAGTACTATACGAGAATCACTTATGATACTATACCATATGGATTTCTTATTTAGTGGATCTATCCAGTACCATGCCCCATTGCATGTACCCATTAACTTGGTTGACATTCCATGTCCAATGGCCGGTAAGACACCACCATACAACCAAGCTTCTGATAGTCTCTGGTTCCATTCATTCCCATGACTGGAACAGACTATGGATAATATTATGGTCATATCACTATCCCTATCCATGGTCTTACTGCTAAGTGTATGACACTTGTCAATGTGGACATGGATATGTCTATTGGATACTCTATTTATAACATTGCATAAGGTATATAATAAATAGATTAATGCCTTTATCCATTGACAAAGATTGCATAATACATAAATCTCATAACAAGGTACAAAATGTATGATACAAAACGAGGACCAATGCCTCGGGACTAGGGCATATCCAATAGAAAATCCCATCTAACCCTGATGGATGGTCTATGGCAATCAAGGAAATTGCCAAAGAGGCTCCTCAGAGCTCCCACCAGAAAGAGTGTGACGAAAAACTTTAAGGTCTGATTTAATGGAAAAATAGTGAGGCAATGGCACTGAGGCAAAAGTCGTGACCGATCAGAAAATAACCAGATTCCCTAGATCAACACGTTTTGAAAATTCCCTGCTTGTAGGGAGGTCATTTTTTCTGTAAGGTGTATTGTACTAGTGCGGAACCCCAAAACAGCTTGTCTTGAATGCAATGTAGTTTATTATCCTCTTACTCATGTGATGTACATGGCATTATGCATGCATTTGATTACCTGAAAAGACATATCCAACACTCATAACATTAAGATGCATGACATCAATCTGAGTACACCAAGAAACCTAAAAGTGAATCTGGCTTTGATCAAATTCTCTCTTCAAAAGTAAGTTTGTGAGATAAATAAGTAAACATAGAATGACAATGTCTCCATCGAGTCATTCATCAACCAAGATCGGCAGACCCGAAAAGCAACAATTCGAGATGCTATCATTGGTAACCGGTAAGGAGGAATAGCCCTACTTTAGGGTTTCAATTTGAGCAGTGCACTCAATGCCTAAGCGATTAGCCATGGGCATGCATCTTAAGAAAGCCAAGCTCACATAAAAAGAACCATCCCAAGCCAGAAGCCATTGGAACTACAACTCCAAAGCTAAATTCCAAAACCAACCTCCAAAGTTGAACTCCAACACCAAGTCCTGATCCAAACAGTGTACCCAATGTTAAAACTCTGAAGCCAAACCCTGAACTCATGAAAATCTCAAGCCTGTGAGAAGCTCAGGTCACCTCCATCACCCATCATATTATAAAACCCTGAAGTAGTTTATGGTAGTAGTGCATTTGTTATTATCCTATCCATGTGATAATCATGTGTGTATGACATTACACATGCATTGTTTATCCAAAAAGACATATTAAACACACTTGACATTTGAATACATGAATTTGAGTGTGACAGGAAAACCAAAAAGGTGGTTTTGGCTTTTATCAGGTTTCTTTCTTAAGCATGAGAGAGAGATAAAAAAGAAATAGAATAATAATAAGGAAAAGGATGGTATCCCTGTGGGTCATTCAACCAGCAGAAGACAATACTTACATGATTGATCGACTCATAATTTGAGGTCCTCGTCACTAAAAGTTAACGAATCTTAACTCCAGTTGCATCCCAACATGTAGCCTTTCCCCATCAAAGCCATCTTCAATTCATCCCTTAAAGCAACCTAGTCTCTTTAATGTATGAGTATTCTAGCAATGTCTGTCATGCTTCCCCACACATAAAAAAACCATTCTCTTCTTACGCTTGAATCTCAAGGCTACATCATCTATGTCGCCCTATTAACCCATTTTTTAAATTCACCTAAATTACGAGGCTACACCATATATGTCACTCCATTGACCCACTTCCTTCCTAAACTTAAACCTAGGACAATGTCATGCATGTTGTCTCATGCACCTTTCTCTTTTCACCATAAGGAACATGACCTAAGACACTTACACTTACCCAATATGAAGCCAATGGAGTCTGTGATGAGACGCAAGTAACACAAATGATGAAAAAACAATTTCATATCCGAGCACTAGAAACCAAAGGATTATCATACAATGCCCCAGTCAAAGAGCAAATAGTGAAAGAGTGGTTACTGCTCAAACTCTGAAGACTGCTCAAGAAATATAGTGCTACATATGTCAAGTCAATAGAGCAACAAGCAAAATATCTTCAAAGTAAAATATGCATTACCTTAAAGGGATAATTAAAATTGTAGATCCAAGAATGAATCCAAGAAAAAAGAACCCACGATGGAAGACATTGAGATGAAATGCATCAGTCTGCATGGCTACTACCTAAAAAAAAAGAGTGGAAATCTCTGACGTAGAAAACCGAAAGGACACGTTGGTAATAAGAAAAGACATTGATCAAAGCCGAAGCCACAGTTCAACTTTTCCAAAGTCACCTATATTCATTATGTCATGAACATTTTTTTGGATGTGCCCTAGTCCCGAGGCATTGGTCCCTGTATTTGTATTTTACATTTATTGGATTTATGTATTATACATTTTTGTCATTAAAAAAAGGCATTAATCTATTTATTATACATCTTGTGCTATGTTTTAAATAGAGTATCCAGTGGACATATTCATATCCATGTTGACAAGTGTCATGCACTTGGCAGTAAGACCATGGATAAGGAAAACGATATGACCATAAAGAGATCTGTAGTCTGTTCCAGTCGTCGGAATGAATGGAACCAAAGACTATCATTAACCTGGTTGTGTGGTGGTGTCTTACCGGCCATTGGACATGGGATGTCAACCAAGTTAATGGGTATATGCAAAGGGGCATGGTACTGGATAGATCCACTAAACGAGAAATCCACATGGTATAGTATCACAAGTGATTCTTGCATAGTACTTGTATGGATCCCTTGACTTGACCATATGATGGTGCTACATGTGAAGTGGCATACTTTGGTGTATGCCTAAAGGGCCTGTAAAAGGGTGCCAAATATGGGTACATTCAGGTATGTTAGTGAGCATGCAATGCTATGGATATGCAGAAGGGAATGTCACTCAGTAGTCCACGAAGAAGATATCACTGGCCTCTTGAAGAATGCAACTGATAAGAGTGTGGCCACACCCAAACGAGTTGCAACTAGTTTGTGAGCATTAGTTCATTCAGGATCAAGTTAAGTCCGGACACAAAAGAGGGTGATTAATCCATGCCTTTGTTGGACACTGATATCAATAACATGGGATATACAAGTTTAACTACTGGGTTCCGATTACAGTTAGGCTGCTATCGCTATCTTAATTGGGGGCTGCAGTGGTTTGCCAGAACCTGCCTACAGTATGTGAGCCATAGACCTACTGTCAACATAAAGACAGACCCACAGGATTTTACACATTGGACATCTGAACTCGAACTTATAGTATCAACCATATACTTGGAGTATACACACCAAAGAGAGAGGATTCCATCAATTATATTATATTGATCAATTGGATTGATCAAAATAATGTAATTAATTTTTGCATTGGCCTATTCATAATTAATTTAATGAATTAATTTCTGAGATTATTTCCTAGGTTGAAATATTTTACATGTATAGATTTACATGTGTTTAATTCTATGAAAGTCTAATTTAATACCTTGGTTAAATTAATTAGTCGAATTAATTTTAATTTAAATGTATGAAATATATTATATGGTATAATATATATACATACAGGTTGAATTAAATTTGCAATTGATATTTAATTGGACCAAGGGAATTAATACAGACATGGGCTTAAAAGGGAGAAAGCCCACATGAAATTAAAGGAGAAATTGGGCCTATAATTCCCAAGGGAATTTTGGCCTACTAGGTTGAAAAACCTATTGAGATTTTTGGCCAAGGCAAGGAATTAGTGAGCTAATTTTTCTGGACTTTGTGGTCTTTGTGTTCAGCTAAAACTCTACCAATTAATTGTAGAATTTCAGCCAAACACTGTGACTGCTCTCTGACTGAAAAATTTGGCCAGTTTGAAGGGTAAGGAGAAGAAAATTTCAGCATGGTTTTTCTCTATTCCGGAGGTTTGAATCGCTAGCATGGGTTCCTATTCAATAGATGTTCATGTACGGGAATGTGGAGGAAGTCGATTTTGATTTCTACAGCCATCTCTTGTAGAGATATTCTGGGTAAGAAATCAATTCTTCTCCATTGATTTTAAATGTTTTTAATTTCCACTTTAATTGCTCCTGGGCATGGATTTGAGGAAATCATCATGTTCTTCTACTTTTATCGGGTGATTTGTGGTGAAAAATCCCTTCAGTTTTATATCTTATTTTGATATTCAATGCATACGTCATGTCATTGCATCTAAATGTCCACCTACAGGTTATAGCACGTAACAAACCATATCTGGAAAAGTGTTTTATGCCTAAGTACAAGTTCCCAACACTAGGAATAGATAACGACTAAATCATTTGATGTCATCAGGGGCAATGTCCTCGTGGCCTTCAACGGATATATCAAGACACACTTTCCAAACCCAAGACTAAACAACACAGAAAAATCAACTTGGCCTGATAATTCATGTAGAATTTCCGGACCACCTATCCAGGAAGCAAATGAAATCTTCGGGTTCAAAGTAACGCAAAAAAAAAAAAAAAGAAAAAAAAATCTTCCAAGAGAAAATCTCCAACATAAAAAACGGAAAAGGACATGTTGGTAACAAGAGAGGGTGGTGCTCAGAGTCAAAGTCGCATTTGCTTTTCCTATTGCATTTATTTTGGTTGCATCATAATGGTGTTATACATATTGGATTTTCTACTTAGATGCTTATATTGCATACATTGTGCCATTGCATATAAGTTCTATTAGTAGGTTATTGCATTCGAGTAGGCTGCTTTGAGGAAAGCCAATCATCAACACCAACAAAGGATCACTCATTCCCAGTGGTCAATGCTCATCCTTAGTGACTACATCATGCCAAATCACAATCCTTTTGAAACCACTGGCAAGCAAATGTCAAACTCACTTATCCCCAGCAACAAACAATTAAAGGCATGCTAAGATCATATAGCTAGAACTCAGGCAAGGGATATAGCAACTAGCTAAACTAAAAATCAGATTAGGCAGTTTAAGGTGAAAGTTGAAGTGTATTCCACTCCCAGAAGCAAGTCCAAGCCATGCTTATCAAAGCTACTGATAAGTGAATACCAAACCCACTCATCCTCAATGACAGACAACAAGCGGCATGCAGTAACCATCCAATATCAAAATCATCTAACAGCCAATAGTAGCAAGCAAAGGGGGCACCATTTGCACTACTCTACAGTAGGAACAAACTAGCGATTGGACCTAAAAGCCATCACGGCTGTAAGATTTGAACCCAAATTCATTGTTTCAAGGCTAAATATTCTCATCACTGGAGCTTCATCTGCAAGCCTCTCAATAACCAAGACAAAGTGGTGTCAGCCTAAACGAATGATCAATTACAACAGTAGGCCAGGTCAAGCCCATGACTATTTGCATTTACATTTGCATTTGCATTTGCATACATGCATGCATGCATGCATTTACATACATTGAATATCCATTGCATTTACAGGAGCAAGCTATGCAACGGAAAAGTTTTCCCATCAATATAAAGTACACCAAAAGAAAGAACACTAAAGAACAACCATTGTGCACCTTTATCAATAACCATAGGAGAAAGGAGTCTCAACCATCAACACACACATTATGTATCTTCAACGTCCCATAGCCATTCGGTTCTACATTTCATACAAGACCTCGAGTTGTATTTATTCTTGATTGAAGGGGCAAAAATTTTTGTTTACAAAATAATCGATCAAGGAATAAATACGAATATCACAACTAACCAACGTATCCAAAGTATCTGAAGGTCCTACACAACCCTAAAAGGTGAACAATCCTATATGACTCTAAATGGTGAACAATCCTACACGACTCTAAAGGTAACCAGTCCTACACGACTATAAAAGGTGAGCAGTCCTACACGACTATAAAAGGTGAGCAGTCCTACATGACTCTAAAAGGTGACCAGTCCTACACGACTCTAAGGTAAACAGTCCTACACGACTCTAAGATGAACAGTCCTACACAACTCTAAAAGGTGACCAGTCCTACACAACTCTAAAAGGTGAACAGTCCTACACGACTCTAAAAGGTGATCGGTCCTATACAACTCTAAAAGGTAACGAGCAGCCAAGTCCTTCAGCCAAAGCTAGGGGCAGGTAAGTGTCTATTCTTTCTCATCGCATTCTCTATCGTGCATCCAAATTCATCACGAGATAAGGTAAACCTATAAGCCATGAATTTGGATACACGAGGGGCAGCCTATGAGCGCAGGATTTTAGTTACCAGTTTTGATGATGAATAAGTTGTGATTTACTTCTATAGCCTTCTACAGACATAGGAGTCGAAGCCAACTCAAGATCAAAGCTCGGATCGATCAAACATCAAGCCTCAAACATTTCCCAGGCAAAGGAGGAGGCATTTTAGGAACAACACCAGAACGAGTGTTGCATCAACACTCGCATGGTTATTGCGTAAACACTCGTATGAGTGTTGTGTTAACACCCACATAGGTGATGTGTTAACACCTACAAGGGTGTCACATGCAGAAGTAGAAAACCTACCATTTCTTCTTAGAACTTCAAATTTGGATTTTTGGGGGCAAATTTAAAAAAAAATAAGAAAACCTCATCAAAATCAAAAGAAAGGGTTATCAACTTTGACTAAGAGAGAACGAGAAAGAAAAAGGAAGAAAAGGAGAAAGAAAATTGAACTTTTTCTTCCATTTTATTGGGCTTAATATCAGTTGGAAATCTTAAGAAAACACTTCACTAAGGTTTTTAATAGGATTAGAGACTCATCTGGACACCAAAACCATAACATTTGGAGCTTGAAACCATTTTCAGAGTCTAAAGTTTAAGCGTTCAATTAGAGCCTCTTTGAATCAATTTTCAACCTCTCAAGTGGTGGATTCACACATCAAAGGTAATACTTCTGAGAAACCAAAAGCATAGACTCTTTGTTTGTGATTTTGTGCATCATTTCATCTAAAACTTTGATTTTATAGTGTTTTAGTGGCAACACCCATACCAGTGTTGCAACATCTGCACGGGTGTCATCCTCAGATTTTCCCAGAAACCTCAAAATTGTGTATTTCAATATCTGAACCAAACCCGCACGGTTGTTACCTCGGGACAGAGATACTAGAATCGATTTTTGCATATTTCACGACATTTGATCCCTAGATTTACATTCTAGAAGCATGTATTAGAACATAATAATGATGGAGACCTAATTTCCTGAAATCCGACCAACTTGTCATGTTAAATAATTGAAAAAACCATTTTTAAAACAGTTTTCTTAAAAATCAAATACAGGGACATTTCAAAATGTTTTTCAGGTCTAGTCGGCGGGATTTTTCGAGTCCCTCTGGCTATCCCCTCTAAGTGCATGACCACAACTCATTTATTATCTCATTATGTCTTGATTGAGTCCTACATGCAATTATTCACTTATTAACCTCTGTTTTGCAGTATTAGATATATGTTAGGGTTTTATTATTATGTTAGATGAATCCGTGTATTTTAGTCGATTGTATCTCTATTCCCCATTTAATTCATATGTATCCCCTAAAGTAGATTATGTGATTCGATATGGTTGTAATAATTAATTTATTTTCTACTTTCAGTAATTTGCATATATGCTATATGCTCTAAATAAAATCTACTTAGTTCATGAAATGCTATAATTTGATTGTTAAAGCGTGTATTTTAATTAGATAACAAGTAACTGACTCGTTCGGACCTAGATCTCTGGAAGGTATAGTGGCCCTCACTCTGTTTTGGCTATACCTAAATTTCCCGATTGAGCTGATCCGGGTGGCGACTCCTTTATCTTCTTCAGGATTTCGGTCTCGAATCTTTTATGAATATGATTTTCTAAAATGAATTTTCGTATTATAATTATAAAACAAAACTATAAATGAAAATTCCTTAATTCTCTTAGCCGAGCCGTATCTATAAAAACGTCGTACGCTCATAATGCCCTAAAAACAACTGAGTTCCTACAAAACCATACTCCAAATAAAGTAGTTAAAAAGATACCATATAAGATATGGATGGGCAAAGTGCCCAATATGTCTTTCTTACAGATTTTGGGATGCGAGTGCCACATCAAGAAGTTGAGTTTGGACAAGCTATCTTCCAAAATTGATAAGTACTTATTTGTAAGGCACCCTAAGGAAACAAAAGGGTACTATTTCTACAACCGTGATGAGAACAAAGTGTTTGTGTCTTAAAAAGCTATTTTTCTTGAAAAGGAGTTCATTTCCATGAAAGACAATAGGAGTAGAATTAAACTCAGTGAAGTTCAATAACCACAAGCTCCTGAACATAAAGTTTGGGGATTGAGCAAGATTCTCAAAGGGTTGAGGAATCTGTGCCAATGACATAAGACCTAAGAAGGTCTGGTAGGGTTCATCACCAACTAGAGAGATACAGATTTCTCATGATTGATGATAACACTCTTCTTCTAATATATGATGAAGAAAAACCGACCTCCTACTAGGAGGCCATTGCAAGCCCCAACTTAGACAAGTGGCTTGAAGCCATACAAGCCGAGATGCAATCAATGTACGATAACCAAGTTTGTAACTTGGTTGATCCACCTCTAGGTACTAAGGTTATTGGTTGCAAATGGTGCTTTAAGTTGAAGGCCGACAACACCTTCAAAGGGGGATTAGTAGCAAAGGGTTTCACACAAGTCCAAGGAATAGACTATGATGAAACCTTCTCTCTAATTGCAATGCTCAAATTCATTAGGATACTACTTGGTACAGCTGTATGGTATGAATATGAGATATGGTAGAGGGATGTCAAGATCGCTTTCCTTAATGGAAACCTCCTTGCGGATGTTTACATGTCGATCCTAAGTATCCTAATCAGGTGTGCAATCTGTAAAGATCCATTTATGGTCTTAAGCAAGCATCCCAAAGTTGGAATCTTCATTTTGATGAAGCAATAAAGGAGTTTGGCTTCACTAAGAATGAAAATGAGCCTTATGTATACAAGAAGGCTAGTTGGAGTATAGTTGTATTCCTAGTCTTATATGTAGATGACATCCTACTTATTGGAAACAACGTTCCAACACTCTTAAGTGTTAAGGAGTGATTAGAAAAATGTTTCACAATGAAGGACTTAGGTGAAGTAGAGACTATACCCATAAGGATCTATAGGGATAGATTACTTCGGCTTCTAAGCTTAAGTTAGGAAAGGCACATAGAAAAAGTCCTTGAAAGCTTCAACATGACAAATGCAAAGAAAGGTTTCTTGCCATTTCATCATGATCTTACTTTAAGTAAAAAGGATTGTCCCTCCACAAGGGACCGGAGGGAATACATGAATGTGATTCCATATGCTTCGGTAATTGGATCCATTATGTATGCTATGCTATGTACCCAACTTGATGTCTCACATGCACTGAGTTTAACTAGTCAGTTCTAATAGGACCCGGGTAAGGCCCATTAGACCATCGTCAAGGGCATCCTAAAGTACCTTAAAAGGACTAAGGATAGCTTCTTAGTGTTTGATGGTTAGGAAGAGCTTTGTTGTAAGTGGGTACACTTATGCTAGCTTCTAGACAGATGCTGATGGCTTTAGATCATAGTCTAGTTATATGTTTATGTTGAATAGGGGTACTGTAAGCTGGAAAAGCTCAAAGTAGGACATCGTTGCTGATTCTACAATAGAAGCTGAGTATATTACTGCATCGAATGCTACAAAGGAGGTTGTTTGGATCAGGAAGTTCATCACTAAGTTAAGAGTTGTTTCCTCCATCTTAGACCCAATTGACCTCTTATGTGACAACAACGAGGCTGTAGCATAAGCAAAGGAGCCATGGTCACATCAAAGATCCAAGCACATACTTGTGAGCGGACGACCTTTTTCGGAAAAAGAAAAGCGGACGCGGGGGTCCAAAAAGAAATAGTTTCGAAAATGCTCTTTCTTTGTTTTCGGGGTGAGATTTGGGAAAACCGGATTTGTTTATCTTACTTAGGAAAATCCATTTGTTTATTTCGAAATTCATTTCGTAGAAAACATTTTCCCATTTTATTACTTGAAAAGATCTCGAAACTTAAATCCCGAGATCAGTGACAGAGTCGCCACCCGGATCAGCTCATCCGAGAAATTCCGGTATAGCTCCCTACCGAGTATAGACTGTTGTATCTAATCCAGAGATTCAAGGTTCGGACAAGTCCCTTATTTCATGTCTATTCAAAATAAATTTGGTCAATATTCTTCGATGGCATCTTACGCTTCTAGAGTTGATTTTTATTGCATTAAGTTAAACACACAGCGCACATACAAATAAAATAAAGCAGTAAATAATTAAATTATTACAACCCAATCGAAATAAATAAAAATTTACTTTACAACCGCCTAAAATACACGGATAAATCTATTAAATACATCCAAAATAAAAATAAAAGGCTGCAAAACAGAGGGTTAGCACAATTTATATTGCACACATAAATAGGACTCAAATCAGGACAGAATTGGAAATTTTATGGAATGGGGGCATGCATTTTGGGGATAACCGGGTCGACCCGACCGGTCGGACCGGTTAGACCTGGAAAGCGATTTTGAAACGCCCTGTAATTTTATGCTGGAAAATCATTTTTTGGAAAAACAATTGGCTCAGTTACATGCAAATTTTCATTTTCGTGGGTCTGTTGTCCCAGAATCCATAGCTCCGTTCGTGCGGGTTCCTAAATTCAGCATCCATCTAGGGTCCAAAACGCAATAAACACACCAAAAACATTTATTAAAATGTCATTTTATTTATTTTTAATATTTTTCAGGGACTTATAGAGTTCAGGGGTCCGCTAACGCTGGACCATAGATCCGATTCGGATAAGATAACCCTGAAACTAGAAAATAAATGCCGGAAAACTTGAAAATATTAATATCCGTATGTACAAAAATTCAAGAACAGGTGTTAAAATGACGTACGAATACTTACAAGCCGAAATATATCAAATCAGAATGCGTATAAATGGAAAACGAGCTATTTTCGGCTTGTCGGGACCGATCGGGGAGCTGTCCCTGAAGAACAGAGCCGTACGGCGCTAGGTTTAGAGCCGGCCGGCTCTGTTCTAATTGAACCAGAGCCGGCCGGCTCTGTTCTTGAAGAACAGAGTCGTACGGCTTTATTCGAGTAGCAAATTTTCCGGAATTTTAGAAACAGAGAAAAGTCACACGAAAAATGCAATGAACACAAGTTTAAGGCCTCTCAGAGTTTACCTTGGTGTTGTTCCAGTGTATTAGATACGCAAGAACGGTTTGAAAATAAAGAACGTAACTCGAATCCTTGAATATCCCGAAAATCCGAAAGTTTATCCGAACGAATCCGAAATAGAACCGAGAATCGTTGTGGACCGATGAGTAACCACTAGAGTGTGTAATTGTGTGCTTAGGAATTTAGTTTCTAAAACCTAAAATTCACTTTTTCCTTTTTCTCTCTGTCTCTCTTTTTTTTTCTGTCTTTTTCTTTTTTTTTCTCTTCCTCTTTCTTTTTTTTTTTTCTTTTTCCCCTCCCGCCCCCCCTCCGATCTTTGTTTCTCCTCCTTTTTCTATTATTGTTCTCCCCTTTTTCAAAATCTCTCTCCCCAGACAAAATAATTTTCTGAATTAAATGCGTCGATTAATTGTTTTTGTCGTTTTTTTACCAAATTTCGTAGACTTGGGACAAGGTGTGGCACCTCTGCCCGCCCATCACAGTCGGCCGGCTCTAGATATAGCCGGCCTGCCATAGACATAGCCGGCCGGCTCTGGTTTGTGAACCAGAGCCTGCCGGCTCTATTCCACAGCCGGGCGGTTCTGGTTTTGAAAACCAGAGCCGTCCGGTTCTAGCTAGAGCCGTGGCAATATCTCGATTGTCCGACGCGTGCACTAAACCCTGAAAATCACTCGGAGGATCCGCTTTACGGTAGTTTCGGATTGAGAATAATTTCGTTTTCTGAGAATTCGAGACGTTTTGGGTAACATTCTGCTCTTTTCTGTGTCCGAAGGCAATAAAGATTTCTCATCACCGAGGTCGGGAAAACCCGTGCTCACAGGCTGCCCCTCGCGAGATCAAAATCGACTGGATCGATAGCTTACGTCTGATTCGAGCTTTGGTCTCACGATTGAGAGCGCGGTGAGTAAAGGAAAGAAAAGCGCAACTGATGCCCCTCGTAGAGGGTGCAGAGTAATCGACTCGCTGTGGTGGAGTGTGCCCGTGATATCGACTCGCTGTGGTGGAGTATGCCCCTGGTATCGACTCGCTGTGGTGGAGTGTGCCCACGATGATTTTTAGCTTTTCTCCATGTGGTGGAGCAACCAAATGATATCGTCCTCTCCGTGTGGTGGAGTGTGCCCGTGATGATTTTTAACTTTTCTCCGTGTGGTGGAGCAACCAAATAATGCTGTCTTCTCTGTATAGAATTCTTCTTCCTTTTTTTTCGTGTGGTGGAGTGGACCGTTCGAATTGAGTCAAAAACACGTATTTATTCCTTGATCGATAATTTTGGAAACAAAAATTTTTGCCCCTCCGATCAAGAATAAATACGGTTTAGTCATTTCTTCCCCTGGATATCTTCGTCTGTCTTTAGGTGATTAAGGAGCCTTGGGGGCATGCTGCGTGGTTCCCAGAGCTTTTCGATGCCCGGACGTTGTCACCTCGGCGGTTCGTTATGGAGAGCCCCGTCAGCCTCGAGTGGTATCTTGGGGAGAGAGTCTCTGAATGGCGTGCTGGTCCCCACGAGCGTAGGATACCGCCTGCACCTCCCGTCGGATTGTTCTGGCCACACCTGCTACTAGTGGAGGAACATCAGGATCTGTTTTGGTCCGGTTACACGGTTTTGGGGGATGATGGTGACTATCTCGAGTTTGTCAGGGCACAGCTTCTTTCCCCACCGTGGATGTACCGCAAGAGGATACGCCAGCTGAGGTATGTCTTTGCTTTGCTCTTACCTTCTACTTGTTTGAGATTATTCTGCTACCTGCTAAAAAAAATTTTTTTTTTTTTTTAATTTTTTATTTATTATTTTTTTTTTTTCAGCCATCTGAGAGGGGTAAACGCCCTCGCGCATTGTCAGGTAGACGTTCCAGCGGTCGTGGATCTGGGACTTCCCGCGGCAGGGGAGATAGAGGTTCTTCTGCTCACACAGCTGTGTTCAGAGGCAACACCGAGCCTGTCCCCTCGATGGTGCCCCCTGCTGGCTTTGTTTCAGGTCGTCTGGAGTACAGAGCTGAGCCTTGGGTGATGCTCTATAATGCGGCGGGGGAACTCTACTGAGCTGAGTTGTACACTGAGCAATACCCTCCTCCTGCTTATGATCCACCAGGCGCGACCCATGTGAGTATTTCTGTCCCTGCTTAATTTCGGACTGTCCTTGTTGCCAATGGCCTGACCCGTGTGTTGTCCTTTGTACAGATTCCAGTACCACAGGCGACGGCTCTGTATCAGGCGACTTCTACGTTCAAAGCCCTCTTGCTTCGGGATAACGGCGTCATGAATGTAAGTACCTGTGTCAACATGTATATGCATGTATGTATGCTTCAAATGCATGTGCACATGTATGTATGACATGATGCTCATTTTGTTTAACTTTGTCCCAGGCCGCACTTGCTGCTCATCGTTATGAAGAAGCCCGCTTGAGAGCGGAGATAGAGAATATGCAGAGGTCTATGAGAGCGGAGAGGGAGACTATGAAGAGGTCTATTTCATATCTTCGTACTCGGTTGGATGACTGGGAGTCCGGTCGGCGTTTCTTCAGTGACGGCGTCGAGTCCCAGGATGAGGAGGATCACGATTCGACTGACGGAGGGCAGTCGTAGACTTTTATTTGTTATTTTATAGCTTTCTGTTTGATGTAGTCTGTCTGTAGGCCTGGATTTTATGCTACTATGTATCTTACTTATCTATTTATTTTTTTTTTCTTCTTTTTTCTTTTTTTTTTCTTTTTCTTATTATTATTATTATTATTATTATTATTATTATTATTTTATTTATTTATTTTTTATTATTATTATGTAACGGATGGAAGATGTTCGCAATTGCACACTTGGGCGTCTAAATGTCTTTGTTTATCTGGATGTTTCAACAAATGAATCATGTAACATACTCCAAACATTCATGCAATATGTTGAGCAAGACGCACTTCATTAATGAAACTTAATTATTGTATCAATTGAAAATGCCAAAATTAGTACATATCTCGAACGAACTCATTCCTGTTATCAACCATTCTATACAAGTTTTCTGGTCGATAAGCTAACTCTCGTCGCCTTAACTTTTGCTTAAATCGCCCTTACGGGTTTTCGACTTAACAGGCTCTTTTTTTTTTTTTTACACATGGTAGCGTTTGAGGTTATCCTGATTAATTGGATTGGTGAACTCGTTACCGCCCATGTCCATAATCTTCACCGCACCTTTGGAGAGTATTTTCTTAACCACATACGGCCCTTCCCAGTTGGGTTTGAATTTTCCCCTTGCATCCATATTAGTCGGTCTCATTTCCTTCAATACTAGATCTCCTGCTTTCAGAGGCTGTTTCTGATGACGAACCCGTCGATTATAGGCCCTAGCCATCCTTTGGTGGTACATCTGTAGATGATCAAGAGCCTTGAGACGTCTTTCATCGACCATAGCCAGCTGTTCAAATCTCGCCTTTACCCATTCTGTTTCAGGCAATTGGGCCTCCAAAACCATCCTTAGTGACTTCAACTCCACTTCAATAGGAAGGATCGCTTCCATCCCATAAACCAGCGAATAAGGTGTTTCTCCAGTTGGCGTTCTAACACTGGTTCTGTACCCCCATAGAGCATAAGGTAATCTATCTGCCCAATCTCTGTAGGTTGAAGTGGTCTTGGACAAGATCTTCTTAATGGACTTGTTTGCCGCCTCCACTGCTCCATTGGCTTGTGGCCTATAAGGTGAAGACTTACGATGTTCCACATTGTACTCTTCGAATAGTTTAGCTGTGGCCCCTTGAAATTGCACTCCGTTATCAGTCACCATGTGATGAGGTACACCGTATCTTGCGAAGATGTGCTTCTTTACAAACTTAGCCATATTCTTAGCCGTGACTGTGACATAAGATTCGGCCTCAACCCACTTGGAGAAATAGTCCACTGCCACTACAATAAATTTGTGCCCATTCGATGCTGGAGGTCGAATTTCACCAATTATATCTATGCCCCATACTGCAAACGGCCAGGGAGTCATGAGATTCTGCAACTCCATAGATGGGAGATGGCTGATGTCCAAGTAAATCTGGCACTCGTGGCACTTTTTCACTTGTTCTGCACAGTCTGTCTACATCGTAAGCCAGAAGTACCCTTGTCTCATAATCTTCTTTGCCAGGGCTAAGCCGTTCATGTGTGGACCACAAATCCCTGAATGCATTTCTTGCATAACCTTCTTGGCTTCTGCTTCCGTCAGACACTTTAATAACAATCCATCAGCGGTCCTTCTGAAAAGCTGTCCATCAAACCACCTGAATTGAGCTGCCAATCTTCTTAACGTGGCCTTACCTGATGCATCTGCTTCTTCAGGATATTGGCCATTTTGTCGAAAGTCAGCTATGTCTTGGTACCAGGGCTTATCATCCGCCACTAACGCCAGGACCTCACTAGAACAATGGAATGGTGTTCTAGCTGTCTCCAGGATCAAGGGCTGCATCGGTGCTTTTTGAGGTCCTTCCCACATGGATGACAAAGTAGCTAACGAATCTGCCATCTGATTATCATCTCTGGCCACATGCCTGAATTCAACATGCCCAAATACTTTCACCATTTCCCACAGAGTCTCCAAGTATGGGCGAAGTGATTCTTCTTTGATTTCCCATTCCCCCATGGCTTGACGGATTACCAATAGCGAATCTCCAACAATGGTCATATCATTTGCCCCTAATGTGATGAGAGCATCAATGCCAAACAAACAAGCTTCATATTCTGCGCCGTTGTTAGTTACCGGGAATTCTAGCCGTTTTGACAAGGGAATTATCTCCCCCTCAGGAGTTACAATAATTACTCCAAGGCCTGCTCCTCTCTTGTTTACGGCTCCATCGAAGTGCATAATCCATTTTCTGACCTCCACCTCTACCAAGGCCAACTGTTTATCCGGAAACTCCAAGTTTTCCACATAATCAGATTCGAGCGGCTGATTGGCTAGAAACTCAGCCACTGCTCTTCCTTTGATCACCTTCTTCGTCACATATTCAATGTCGAACTTCGATAGCAAAAGTAACCACCAGGACAGTTTCCCCGTTAAGGATGGGGCAGAGCAGAGATATTTCATTGGATCACTTTCGCCACAGCTTGTATCTTGTAGGATTGGAAATAGTGTCTCAATTTCTTCGTAAGCCAGACCATAGCAGTGCAATTCTTCTCCACCACAGTGTATCGAGTTTCATAATCTAGCAACTTCTTACTGAGGTAGTAGATAGCATGCTCCCTTTTGTCATATTGTTCTTGAACCAACATCGCCCCTATGGAGGTCTCTTCAATGGCTAAGTACAGAGTCAAAGGCTTTCCTAGAGTTGGAGGCTTCAGCACTGGTGGATTGATCAAGTATTCTTTAATCCTATCAAATGCAACTTGACACAGGTCGTTCCACACAACGGGTTGTTCTTTCTGGAGAAGCTTGAAAATGGGTTCACAGACTGTGGTTAATCTGGCAATGAATCTGCTGACATACTGAAGCGACCCTAGAAAAGATTTGACTTCTTTCTCTGTTTTCGGCGCTGGCATATCTCGAATGGCTTTAATCTTGTCCGGGTCCATCTCAATGCCTTTTTGACTGACAATGTGCCCCAGTAGCTTGCCTGACGCAACTCCGAATACACATTTCTTTAGGTTGAGCCGCAGGTTGCACTTTTCAATCCTGGTCATAAACTGATCCAGGATGGCAGGGTGCTCCTCCCGGGTCATTGACTTTACCAGTATATCATCGACGTATACCTCGACCTCTTTGTGGATCATGTCATGTAGTAACGTCGTAACCACCCGCTGATAGGTTGCCCCAGCATTCTTCAACCCAAACGGCATTACTCTGTAGCAGTACACCCCCCACTCGGTGATGAAGGTTGTCTTCACTTTATCAATGACATTCATTAAGATCTAATTATACCCCGAGAAACCATCCATGAATGAGTACATAACTACCCTTGCTGCACTGTCGATCAGGACATCGATGTGAGGAAGTGGGAAGTCATCCTTTGGGGAAGCCTTATTCAAATCTCGATAATCCACACAAACTCTGACTCTTCCATCTTTCTTGGTAACTGGGAATATATTGGCTAACCATTCAGGGTAGTCCACCACCTCCAGGAAGTTGGCCTTAATCTGCTTTGCTACCTCTTCCTTGACTTTCTCAGCCCATTCTGGACGTAGACGCCTGAGTTTCTGCTTTACTGCACTGAACTTGGGATCAATCGGAATTCTGTGCTCTGCTATCTCTCTGTCAACCCCCGGCATATCGTCGTAAGACCATGCAAACGCTCCCACATGTATTTTAAGTATTTTTGTCAATTCTCTCTCTTCTTCAGGATTGAGTTCGTTAGAGATAGATACCATTTTAGGATTTTCAATTGTACCCAAATTAATTTCATGTAATGCAGTGTCGTGAATGTTGAACACATTGAATGAATGATTGCATGTATGCACAGAGCCATTAGCAAAAACATCACACAGATAAGCAAAGTTAGACTTCATTTCATTCATCGCCTTATAAGCGGAATTGTTCACATCAAATACATAAGATAAGTTTACAAAGAAATCATTTTCCTCCTCCACATGCGGAGGGTCTTTAGCAGTAAGGTCTTCTGGATCAGCAGGCTCTTCCTCGAACAAGTCACTCGGATCAGCTTTGAGGGTCTCTTTCTATGTTTTTGACAGGACATCTTCCTCTACCTTCGCTTTCCCTTTAGCCATCATCTTGGTGAGTTTAGCAATAGCCTTTTCCACCAACTCTGCCTGCCCCGAAACAGCTTCCTTTTTCACAGGGCTCTCTTTCAACCCTTTCTTCAGCAAGTCACCAAATGCCTTAGTAATGGTGTCCACTAGGGGGTCTGCATCTTCTTTTGGCCGTTCCTCTGGAATGATGGGAGCCACTACTTCAACTTGGGTTACTGGAGGAGAGTTGATCTCTTTCATAGCTTCAAACTTAAGCATTTCTTCCACCGAACCAACCTCATATTTTGAGAAGTCGACGACATCCGGTGAAGATCTCAAAACCCGGCACTTCCTTACCCTCGAACTCGACTGGCTCATATTCTCCTTTGTAGACTTCCTCGGTTGCACATACAAAAGTCTCAACCAGGTTTACATACTTCTTTGCTGCCCTTTTCGTGTCCTCCTTATATCCCAACCCATTTCGGGAGTGCTAGCCAACTTCAATGTTGAACTTGGGAATACCCTGTTGTTCAGCCCCTAGCCCTTTTCCCGGCTCAAACTTCTGCTTGGCAAAATATTTATGGATCCAGTCGGGGAACTTTGGCTGATCGGTTATGACTGCTACCTGAAATCAGTGACAGGTTGATCTCTAGTGCTCAGGGCTGCCACTACAGAAGGCTCATCTGCTTCAACAGTTACTACCTTTCCTCCGATTAGAAATTTGATCTTCTGGTGCAAAGTGGAGGGCACACCACCAAGAGCGTGAAACCACGGTCTTCCCAACAGCAAGCAGAATGTGACTGGAATATCTATCACAGTGAACACAACTTTGGACTTGACTTTGCCCACCCTCACTTCAGCTTCAAAAGTTCCAATCACAGTTCGTTTACTGTCGTCATAAGCCCTTATCACAGTCGTAGACTTACACAGTGCTTCAGGGCTGATATCCAGAAATGGTAGTATTTTTGCTGGGCAAATGTTCAAGGCTGACCCATCGTCCACCATCACACACAGCATCGTCCGATCCATGACTTCGACTTTCAAATACAATGCCCTGTTATGGTTTACTCCTTTTGGTGGTAGATCAGATACTCCAAAGCTGATTTCTTGGGCCTTGTTAGCCCTTAGGTCAATTCCCCTTATCATTGTACAAACTTCATCCGGCGACATCATGGGAGTTGCCGTCATCTCCATCAACTGCTTCGCCACCACCTTGCGATGTCTCTTAGACTCCATGAGGAGGTGCCAGATGCTGATCCGAGCTGGTGTCCTCTTCAACTGAACCACCACTTCATCTTCTTCCCCTTTATCTACTGGAGTATCATTCCGTACCGGTGT
Organism: Euphorbia tirucalli; assembly: GCA_039660915.1. NCBI lineage: Eukaryota > Viridiplantae > Streptophyta > Magnoliopsida > Malpighiales > Euphorbiaceae > Euphorbia > Euphorbia tirucalli. The sequence goes on along the minus strand of CM077639.1, from coordinate 51,054,402 downwards.
TGTGTTCCTTCTTGGGGGTGTTGGAGGTAGTGCACTGAGGGGTTGATAAAACCTACTGCTCCTTGTGATGTGCATCACTGGTCCGTCCTTTTCTATCACAGTCCCCCTCTTTGTCTCTACCGAGTACACAGGCTTCGACTCTTGCACCTCGAATTCCTCATAATCATCATATGCTTCAAAATTGTCCAAATTGACAGGACCTGCTTTGTCCCTTATTGCCAAGCTCTGTTCTTCAATTGCCACCGGCTTCTCCTCCATTTCTACCAGCATGGTTTGCACACTCGGATTCGCCTTAATTATTTGGGTGAATACATAATTAGCTGGCAGATCTGACTGCACCATGTTCACCTGATTTGTGAAGGTAGGGAGTGGGTTTTTCTGTACATTCGGCTTCAAGGTTGGCTCCACAATCTCGCCATCTGTGACTAGTTGTTTGATGGCTTTCATCAGTTGGGTGCACTCATTTGTACGGTGACCCACCATCACATGGTAGGAACAAAAATTCTCCTTATCAGCTGCTGTAGAAGGGACATAAGGTTTCATACTCTGCAACAGGCCAGCCTTCCTACATTTGGCAAATATAAGGGCCAAGGATTCAGCCCACGGATTGATGGGTCTCTGAGGCATCCTTGTTTGGCCTTCTTGAATCACCGTCGCCACATCAGCCTCTCTTGCTTGCTCCACTGCTACTGCTGTAGTTGGGACCAGCTTAGAACCAGTTCCTGTTGGAGTAGATGTGGAACCACCGGCTTTATATCCTTTAGTGTATCCCCGACTTCCCCGGTAAGCAATCACATTCTGCTTGTTTTGCTGTTCCTCTTCATCGTATCTTTCGACCCGTTTTGCAAAATCTACCACCTCGTTAAAGGAATGGAACCTCTTTAACTTCATTTTCTCCTTATAGGTTGGCAAACTACTATCCACAAGCTTCACGATGAGGGATTCTAACTTAGGAGCTCCATCCACCAACACTTGAACATCCATCCATCTCTTGTAATAGGCCGAGAAGGATTCATTGAGCCTTTGGCGGATTCTTTCCAAGTCTTCCAATGTGGTTTCAACCTGGGTATTATAAGCGTACTGCTTCACAAATGCCTCCGATAGATCCTCCCAAGTGGACCGAGTATGGAGTGGCGTCTCCAGATACCACTTGGTAGCTGCACCCCACAGTGTAGTTGGGAACAAATTCAGGAGATGGACTTTCCCGATCCCCAGACTAGACATAATCATGACATAGCTGTCCAGATGAGCTTCTGGAGGACCTTCCCCAGTATACGGGGGCAAATAGGGCATCTGAAATCCAATCGGGAGTGGCTCTCCTCCCTCAGCAAGTAAAGTGGATGGATCTGCACATTTGACGGGCTGATAATGCACCATCTCTTTCAACTTTGGCAATAGTGCTTCAAAATCAGACAATTTTTCCTTAAGAAGCTTTTCAGCAGCAGTCTCGATTGAGGCCTCCCTCGCCCTTTCAAAGGCTTCATCCTCTTCGGAATGATGGTCAATCTCCCTAGGTGGGATGATCACTCTACTACTTCCTGGCGCATTCCTTCTCGGGTTCGGGACTTCTGGGGTAGCATTTCCTTCATTCTCAACCGGACCCTGGGCTCCCTGACTGGTCGCACCCCCGGCCGCAGACATTGCGGACTGCACCTGCTCTCTGATGGTGTTCTTAAACTGATCGGAACTTAGAAAAGTTTTCATAAATGCATTCATATCAAAAGGAGGAGGCCCCCCATTTCCGTCTTGGGCCATTTCTGATTCTGCTGCTTCTTCTAACACAAATGGACTATCAACTGGTAATGCTGGCAACTGTTCAGAAAACTCTTGCTCTGAGTCAGACCCCAATCCTTCTCTAGTTTCAGCCACAATGCTCGATTCCAATTGATTAATTCCCAACTCCACTCTCATTAACTGTTTCGAGGTTCTTTTCCACACTGCACATTTCAACAGAGGGTTAGGCGTAAGAACATGGTATGAACCTAGACTCGATTCCCTAAATGCCATACTTCATGTGGATGTGGGATGATTGTGATGAGATGAAAATACGTGCATGAATATGAATATGACATCTAATGAACTCTATTGTTCAGTAGGCTTCGCGAGAATGTCTAATGCCATGCATAATGGGCGCGTGAAAGCGGTCACGCGGACAGAGTTTCGGTGCCTTTAGGGCACCTAATGAAAAATGAAATGACGTCACATGTGTGCCTTCACATGGACAAAGGTTCGGTGCTTTGGGAGCAATATGGTGATATGAAATGGTCGCATTGGAATCGATCCACGGATGGAACTTCGACGCCTTTAGGGCATCAGACATGTTATGGTACACGAAATAAGTCATGTGTACAACGGCACACGGACAGAGATTCGGCGTTCCTAGAACGCCTTGCTTGATTTAGGAATGTCATGAAATGCCCCTAGATGTGTAAGGATTCGGCATTCGTGGAACACCTCAAATGATTGATAAGATGTCGTGAAATAATCTGATGTGGATTATGAGACGAGATTTCTGGAATCTCCTTTATTCTTAGATGAATGGTCATGATGTCATGAAATGGAGTTGTGCATTCCACTTACACAATCTCGAGCCTAAACCCTTTTTGGGTGTCTTAATTGGCGTATTTCGGTAAAACGGTCGATGTAATCCAATATCGACATCAAAAGGGAGTTTTGGGGCTCCCGGGATGAAATGTGATGAAAGCGTTTGGCATTCTCGGGATGCCTTAATCTCAACCAAAATGAAATGGATGCATGCTTAAATCACGCAAATGCAAATGGCTGCACAAAAACGTGGTTAAATATGGCATACGAAATGGTGCATGTATGATTATGGGTGTGTTGATGCATAAAAACGTGCATGGCACACGAAGATAAGCATGGCTGCAAAAGATGTGGTTAGTGTAAATGTCACACGGGTGATTAATGTATTTACACACGAGAAAAATGAAATGGCTTGGACGAAAGACGTGAGTTAGTGTCACACAAATGTATTACGTGTGGCGTGCCATGTTCATAAAAAGAATTGATGATGGTATGTTATGATGGGATAAAAATCACATAGCACGTAGCATGCGAAATGTATTCCTCCAACCTTATCCCTCCAATCGTGGTCAAGTCGATAAAATTCTAACCGAGTCCTAGGAGGGGTTCTCTTCGATCACCAACCGGGGATGATGAAGGCGCAATTTATTTTATTCACACGATTTATTTTGGTATCCTAAAGGAATCCAACTAGGGTTGCCTAAATGAGTTCGGTCCAAAGTCGGGATAACATCAAGGCTCCCATAGCAAAATATACTCCTCACTTCTCCCCACTCAAGGGTCCGAACGAAGGGGTTCGTACTAGGCTATGGGTGGTGTTTCGTATTCGTGCCCCCAAGACCAAGAGGAACTTAGGCGACACTTCAACGATTCACCGGGCTAAATATTGGATACTTAACCTAATGCAAATATGTCTACCTAAAATGCAAAAATAAAATACCATGCAAGAAGCATCCACCTTATTTTGATTAGACATTTTTCAGGGCTTGTCAAATTCTTTTAAGTTTTAAGAAAACTTTTATAGAAATCCCTAGCGGAGTCGCCACTGTGAGCGGATGACCTTTTTCGAAAAAAGAAAAGCGGACGCGGGGGTCCAAAAAGAAATAGTTTCGAAAATGCTCTTTCGTTGTTTTCGGGGTGAGATTTGGGAAAACCGGATTTGTTTATCTTACTTAGGAAAATCCATTCGTTTATTTCGAAATTCATTTCGTAGAAAACATTTTCCCATTTTATTACTTGAAAAGATCTCGAAACTTAAACCCCGAGATCAGTGACAGAGTCGCCACCCGGATCAGCTCATCCGGGAAATTCCGGTACAGCTCCCTACCGAGTATAGACTGCTGTACCTAATCCAGAGATTCAAGGTTCGGACAAGTCCCTTATTTCACGTCCAATCAAAATAAATTTGGTCAATATTCTTTGATGGCATCTTATGCTTCTAGAGTTGATTTTTATTGCATTAAGTTAAACACACAGCGCACATACAAATAAAATAAAACAGTAAATAGTTAAATTATTACAACCCAATCGAAATAAATAAAAATTCACTTTACAACCACCTAAAATACATGGATAAATCTATTAAATACATCCAAAATAAAAATAAAAGGCTGCAAAACAGAGAGTTAGCACAATTTATATTGCACACATAAATAGGACTCAAATCAGGACAGAATTGGGAATTTTAGGGAATGGGGGCATGCATTTTGGGGATAACCGGGTCGACCCGACCGGTCAGACCAGTTAGACCTGGAAAGCGATTTTGAAACGCCCTGTAATTTTATGCTCGAAAATCAGTTTTTGGAAAAACAATTGGCTCAGTTACATGCAAATTTTCATTTTCGTGGGTCTGTTGTCCCAGAATCCATAGCTCCGTTCGTGCGGGTTCCTAAATTCAGCATCCATCTAGGGTCCAAAATGCAATAAACACACCAAAAACATTTATTAAAATGTCATTTTATTTATTTTTAATATTTTCCAGGGACTTATAGAGTTCAGGGGTCCGCTAACGCTGGACCATAGATCCGATTCGGATAAGATAACCCTGAAACTAGAAAATAAATGCCGGAAAACTTGAAAATATTAATATCCGTATGTACAAAAATTCAAGAACCGGTGTTAAAATGACGTACGAATATTTATAAGCAGAAATATATCAAATCAGAATGCGTATAAATGGAAAACGAGCTATTTTCGGCTTGTCGGGACCGATCAGGGAGCTGTCCCTGAAGAACAGAGCCGCACGGCTTTATTCGGGTATCCAATTTTTCGGAATTTTAGAAACAGAGAAAAGTGACACGAAAAATGCAATGAACACAAGTTTAAAGCCTCTCAGAGTTTACCTTGGTGTTGTTCCAGTGTATTAGATACGCAAGAACGGTTTGAAAATCAAGAACGTAACTCGAATCCTCGAATATCCCGAAAATCCGAAAGTTTATCCGAATGAATCCGAAATAGAATCGAGAATCGTTGTGGACCGATGAGTAACCACTAGAGTGTGTAATTGTGTGCTTAGGAATTTAGTTTCTAAAACCTAAAATTCACTTTTTCCTTTTTCTCTCTGTCTCTCTTTTTTTTTCTGTCTCTTTCTTTTTTTTTTTCTCTTCCTCTTTCTTTTTTTTTTTTTTCTTTTTCCCCTCCCCCCCCCCCCCCCGATCTTTGTTTCTCCTCCTTTTTCTATTATTGTTCTCCCCTTTTTCAAAATCTCTCTCCCCAGACAAAATAATTTTCCGAATTAAATGCGTCGTTTAATTGTTTTTGTCGTTTTTTTACCAAATTTCGCAGACTTGGGACAAGGTGTGGCACCTCTGCCCGCCCATCACAGCCGGCCGGCTCTAGTTTGCACTAGAGCCGGCCAGCTCTAGATATAGCCGGCCTGCTATAGACATAGCCGGCCGGCTCTATTCCACAGCCGGGCGGTTCTGGTTTTGAAAACCAGAGCCGTCCGGTTCTAGCTAGAGCCGTGGTGATATCTCGATTGTCCGACGCGTACACTAAACCCTGAAAATCACTCGGAGGATCCGCTTTACGGTAGTTTTGGAATGCGGATAATTTTGTTTTCAGAGAATTCGAGACGTTTCGGGTAACATTCTGCTCTTTTCTGTGTCCGAAGGCAATAAAGATTTCTCATCACTGAGGTCGAAAAAACCCGCGCTCACAGGCTCCCCCTCGCGAGATCAAAATCGACTGGATCGATAGCTTACGTCCGATTCGAGCTTTGGTCTTGCGATTGAGAGCGCGGTGAGTAAAGGAAAGAAAAGCGCACCTGATGCCCCTCGTAGAGGGTGCAGAGTAATCGACTCGCTGTGGTGGAGTGTGCCCGTGATATCGACTCGCTGTGGCGGAGTATGCCCCTGGTATCGACTCGCTGTAGTGGAGTGTGCCCGCGATGATTTTTAGCTTTTCTCCGTGTGGTGGAGCAACCAAATGATATCATCCTCTCCGTGTGGTGGAGTGTGCCCGGGATGATTTTTAACTTTTCTCCGTGTGGTGGAGCAACCAAATAATACTGTCTTCTCCATATAGAATTCTTCTTCCTTTTTTTTTCGTGTGGTGGAGTGGACCGTTGGAATTGAGTCAAAAACACGTATTTATTCCTTGATCGATAATTTTGGAAACTAAAATTTTTACCCCTCCGATCAAGAATAAATACGGTTTAGTCATTTCTTCCCCTGGATATCTTCGTCTGTCTTTAGGTGATTAAGGAGCCTTGGGGGCATGCTGCGTGGTTCCCAGAGCTTTTCGATGCCCGGAGGCTGTCACCTCGGCAGTTCGTTATGGAGAGCCCCGTCAGCCTCGAATGGTATCTTGGGGAGAGAGTCTTTGATTGGCGTACTAGTCCCCATGAGCGTAGGATACCGCCTGCACCTCCCGTCCAATTGTTCTGGCCACACCTGCTACCAGTGGAGGAACATCAGGATCTGTTTGGGTCCGCTTACACGGTTATGGGGGATGATGGTGACTATCTCGAGTTTGTTAGGGCACAGCTTCTTTCCCCCACCGTGGATGTACCGCAAGAGGGTACGCCAGCTGAGGTATGTCTTTGCTTTGCTCTTACCTTCAGCTTGTTTGAGATTATTCTGCGACCTGCTAAAAAAATTTTTATTATTTTTTTTTATTATTTTTTATTATTTTTTATCTTTTTTTTTTTTTTTTTTTTGCAGCCATCTGAGAGGGGTAAACGCCCTCGCGCATTGTGGATCTGGGACTTCCCGTGACAGGGGAGATAGAGGTTCTTCTGCTCACACAGCTATGTTCAGTGGCGACACCGAGCCTGTCCCCTCGATGGTGCCCCCTGCTGGCTTTGTTTCAGGTCATCTGGAGTACAGAGCTAAGCCTTGGGTGATGCTCCATAATGCGGCGGGGGAACTCTACCGGGCTGAGTTGCACACTGAGCAATACCTTTCTCCTGCTTATGATCCACTAGGCGTGACCCATGTGAGTATTTCTGTCCCTGCTTAATTTCGGACTGTCCTTGTTGCCACTGGCCTGACACGTGCGTTGTCCTTTGTACAGATTCCAGTACCACAGGCGACGGCTCTGTATCAGGCGACTTCTGCGTTCAAAGCCCTCTTGCTTCGGGATAACGGCGTCATGAATGTAAGTACCTGTGTCAACATGTATATATGCATGTATGTATGCTTCAAATGCATGTGCACATGTATGTATGACATGATGCTCATTTTGTTTAACTCTGTCCCAGGCCGCACTTGCTGCTCGTCGTTGTGAAGAAGCCCGCTTTAGAGCGGAGATAGAGAATATGCAGAGGTCTATGAGAGCGGAGAGGGAGACTATACAGAGGTCTATTTCATATCTTCGTACTCGGTTGGATGACTGGGAGTCCGGTCGGCGTTTCTTCAGTGACGGCGTCGAGTCCCAGGATGAGGAGGATCACGATTCGACTAACGGAGGGCAGTCGTAGACTTTTATTTGTTATTTTATAGCTTTCTGTTTGATGTAGTCTGTCTGTAGGCCTGGATTTTATGCTACTATGTATCTTACTTATCTATTTATTATTTTTTTTTCTTCTTTTTTCTTTTTTTTTTCTTTTTCTTATTATTATTATTTTTTTTTATTTATTTTTTTTTTTTATTATTATGTAATGGATGGAAGATGTTCGCAATTGCACACTTGGGCGTCTAAATGTCTTTGTTTATCTGGATGTTTCGACAAATGAATCATGTAACATACTCCAAACATTCATGCAATATGTTGAGCAAGACGCACTTCATTAATGAAACTTAATTATTGTATCAATTGAAAATGCCAAAATCGGTACATATCTCGAACGAACTCATTCCTGTTATCAACCATCCTATACAGGTTTTCTGGTCGATAAGCTAACTCTCGTCGCCTTAACTTTTGCTTAAATCGCCCTTACGGGTTTTCGACTTAACAGGCTCTTTTTTTTTTTTTTACACATAGTAGCGTTTGAGGTGATCCTGATTAATCGGATTGGTGAACTCGTTACCGCCCATGTCCATAATCTTCACCGCACCTTTGGAGAGTATTTTCTTAACCACATACGGCCCTTCCCAGTTGGGTTTGAATTTGCCCCTTGCATCCGTATTAGTCGGTCTCATTTGCTTCAATACTAGATCTCCCGCTTTCAGAGGCTGTTTCTGATGACGAACCCGTCGATTATAGGCCCTAGCCATCCTTTGGTGGTACATCTGTAGATGATCAAGAGCCTTGAGACGTCTTTCATTGACCATAGCCAGCTGTTCAAATCTTGCCTTTACCCATTCTGTTTCAGGCAATTGGGCCTCCAAAACCGTCCTTAGTGACTTCAACTCCACTTCAATAGGAAGGACCGCTTCCATCCCATAAACCAGCGAATAAGGTGTTTCTCCAGTTGGCATTCTAACACTGGTTCTGTACCCCCATAGAGCATAAGGTAATCTATCTGCCCAATCTTTGTAGGTTGAAGTGGTCTTTGATAAGATCTTCTTAATGGACTTGTTTGCCGCCTCCACTGCTCCATTGGCTTGTGGCCTATAAGGTGAAGACTTACGATGTTCCACATTGTACTCTTCGAATAGTTCAGCTGTGGCCCCTTGAAATTGCACTCTGTTATCAGTAACCACATGATGAGTTACACCGTATCTTGTGAAGATGTGCTTCTTTACAAACTTAGCCATATTCTTAGCCATGACTGTGACATAAGATTCGGCCTCAACCCACTTGGAGAAATAGTCCACTGCCACTACAATGAATTTGTGCCCATTCGATGCTGGAGGTCGAATTTCACCAATTATATCTATGCCCCATACTGCAAACGGCCAGGGAGTCATGAGATTCTGCAACTCCATAGATGGGAGATGGCTGATGTCCCCGTAAATCTGGCACTCGTGGCACTTTTTCACTTGTTCTGCACAGTCTGTCTGCATAGTAAGCCAGAAGTACCCTTGTCTCATGATCTTCTTTGCCAGGGCTAAGCCATTCATGTGTGGACCACAAATCCCTGAATGCATTTCTTGCATAACCTTCTTGGCTTCTGCTTCCGTCAGACACTTTAATAACAATCCATCAGCGGTCCTTCTGAAAAGCTGTCCATCAAACCACCTGAATTGAGCTGCCAATCTTCTTAACGTGGCCTTACCTGATGCATCTGCTTCTTCAGGATATTGGCCATTTTGTAGAAAGTCAGCTATGTCTTGGTACCAGGGCTTATCATCCGCCACTAATGCCAGGACCTCACTAGAACAATGGAATGGTGTTCTAGCTGTCTCCAGGATCAAGGGCTGCATCGGTGCTTTTTGAGGTCCTTCCCACATGGATGACAAAGTAGCTAACAAATCTGCCATCTGATTATCATCTCTGGCCACATGCCTGAATTCAACATGCCCAAATACTTTCACCATTTCCCTCAGAGTCTCCAAGTATGGGCGAAGTGATTCTTCTTTGATTTCCCATTCCCCCGTGGCTTGACGGATTACCAATAGCGAATCTCCAACAATGGTCACATCATTTTCCCCTAATGTGATGAGAGCATCAATGCCAAAAAAATAAGCTTCATATTCTGCGCCGTTGTTAGTTACCGGGAATTCTAGCCGTTTTGACAAGGGAATTATCTCCCCCTCAGGAGTTACAATAATTACTCCGAGGCCTGCTCCTCTCTTGTTTACGGCTCCATCGAAGTGCATAATCCATTTTCTGACCTACACCTCTACCAATGCCAACTGCTCATCCGGAAACTCCTAGTTTTCCACATAATCAGATTCGAGCGGCTGATTGGCTAGAAACTCAGCCACTACTCTTTCTTTGATCACCTTCTTCGTCACATATTCAATGTCGAACTCCGATAGCAAAAGTAACCACCGGGACAGTTTCCCCATTAAGGATGGGGCTGAGCAGAGATATTTCATTGGATCAACTTTCGCCACAGCTTGTATCTTGTAGGATTGGAAATAATGTCTCAATTTCTTCATAAGCCAGACCATAGCAGTGCAAGTCTTCTCCACCACAGTGTATCGAGTTTCATAATCTAGCAACTTCTTACTGAGGTAGTAGATAGCATGCTCCCTTTTGTCATCTTGTTCTTGAACCAACATCGCCCCTATGGAGGTCTCTTTAATTGCTAAGTACAGAGTCAAAGGCTTTCCTAGAGTTGGAGGCTTCAGCACTGGTGGATTGATCAATTATTCTTTAATCCTATCAAATGCAACTTGACACCGGTCGTTCCACACAATGGGTTGTTCTTTCTGGAGAAGCTTGAAAATGGGTTCACAGACTGTGGTTAATCTGGCAATGAATCTACTGACATACTGAAGCGACCCTAGAAAAGATCTGACTTCTTTCTCTGTTTTCAGCGCTGGCATATCTCGAATGGCTTTAATCTTGTCCGGGTCCTTCTCAATGCCTTTCTGACTGACAATGTGCCCCAGTAGCTTGCCTGACGCAACTTCGAATACACATTTGTTTGGGTTGAGCCGCAGGTTATACTTTTCAATCCTGGTCATAAACCGATCCAGGATGGCAGGGTGCTCCTCCCGGGTCATGGACTTTACCAGCATATCATCGACGTATACCTCGACCTCTTTGTGGATCATGTCATGTAGTAACGTCGTAACCGCCTGCTGATAGGTTGCCCCAGCATTCTTCAACCCAAATGGCATTACTCTGTAGCAGTACACCCCCCACTCGGTGATGAAGGCTGTCTTCACTTTATCAATGACATTCATTAAGATCTCATTATACCCCGAGAAACCATCCATGAATGAGTACATAACTACCCTTGCTGCACTGTCGATCAGGACATCGATGTGAGGAAGTGGGAATTCATCCTTTGGGGAAGCCTTATTCAAATCCCGATAATCCACACAAACTCTGACTCTTCCATCTTTCTTGGTAACTGGGACTATATTGGCTAACTATTCAGGGTAGTCCACCACCTCTAGGAAGTTGGCCGTAATCTACTTTGCTTCCTCTTCCTTGACTTTCTCAGCCCATTCTAGACGTAGACGCCTGAGTTTCTGCTTTACTGCACTGAACTTGGGATCAATCGGAATTCTGTGCTCTGCTATCTCTCTGTCAACCCCCGGCATATCGTCGTAAGACCATGCAAACGCTCCCACATGTATTTTAAGTATTTTTGTCAATTCTCTCTCTTCTTCAGGATTGAGTTCGTTAGAGATAGATACCATTTTAGGATTTTCAATTGTGCCCAAATTAATTTCATGTAATGCAGTGTCGTGAATGCTGAACACATTGAATGAATGATTGCATGTATGCACAGAGCTATTAGGAAAAACATCACACAGATAAGTAAAGTTAGACTTCATTTCATTCATCGCCTTATAAGCGGAATTGTTCACATCAAATACATAAGATAAGTTTACAAAGAAATCATTTTCCTCCTCCACATGCAGAGGGTCTTCAGCAGTAAGGTCTTCTGGATCAGCAGGCTCTTCCTCGAACAAGTCACTCAGATCAGCTTCGAGGGTCTCTTTCTGTGTTTCTGACAGGACATCTTCCTCTACCTTCACTTTCCCTTTAGCCATCATCTTGGTGAGTTCAGCAATAGCCTTTTCCACCAACTCTGCCTGCCCCGAAACAGCTTCCTTTTTCACAAGGCTCTCTTTCAACCCTTTCTTCAGCAAGTCACCAAATGCCTTAGTAATGGTGTCCACCAGGGGGTCTGCATCTTCTTTTGGCCGTTCCTCTGGAATGATGGGAGCCACTACTTCAACTTGGGTTACTAGAGGAGAGTTGATCTCTTTCACAGCTTCAAACTTAAGCATTTCTTCCACCGAACCAACCTCATATTTTGAGAAGTCAACGACATCGGTGAAGATCTCAAAACCCGGCACTTCCTTACCCTCGAACTCGACTGGCTCATATTCTCCTTTGTAGACTTCCTCGGTTGCACATATAAAAGTCTCAACCAGGTTTACATACTTCTTTGCGGCCCTTTTCGTGTCCTCCTTATATCCCAACCCATTTCGGGAGTGCTGGCCAACTTCAATGTTGAACTTGGGAATACCCTGTTGTTTAGCCCCTAGCCCTTTTCCCGGCTCAAACTTCTGCTTGGCAAAATATTTATGGATCTAGTCGAGGAACTTCGGCTGATCGGTTATGACTGCTACCTGAAATCCAGTGACAGGCTGATCTGTAATGCTCAGGGCTGCCACTACGGAAGGCTCATCTACTTCGATAGTTACTACCTTTCCTCCGATTAGAAATTTGATCTTCTGGTGCAAAGTGGAGGGCACACCACTAAGAGCGTGAAACCACGGTCTTCCCAACAGCAAGGAGAATGTGACTGGAATATCTATCACAGTGAACACAACTTTGGACTTGACTTCGCCCACCCTCACTTCAGCTTCAAAAGTTCCAATCACAGTTCGTTTACTGTCGTCATAAGCCCTTATCACAGTCGTAGACTTACACAGTGCTTCAGGGCTGATATCCAGAAATGGCAGTATTTTTGCTGGGCAAATGTTCAAGGATGACCCATCATCCACCATCACACACGGCATCGTCCGATCCATGACTTCGACTTTCAAATACAATGCCCTGTTATGGTTTACTCCTTCTGGCGGTAGATCAGATACTCCAAAGCTGATTTCTTGGGCCTTGTTAGCCCTTAGGTCAATTCCCCTTATCATTGTACAAACTTCATCCAGCGACATCATGGGAGTTGCCGTCATCTCCATCAACTGCTTCGCCACCGCCTCGCGATGTCTCTTAGACTCCATGAGGAGGTGCCAGATGCTGATCCGAGCCGGTGTCCTCTTCAGCTGAACCACCACTTCATCTTCTTCTCCTTTATCTACTGGAGTATCATTCCGTACCGGTGTTGTGTTCCTTCTTGGGGGTGTTGGAGGTAGTGCACTGAGGGGTTGGTAAAACCTACCGCTCCTTGTGATGTGCATCACTGGTCTATCCTTTTCTATCACAGTCCCCCTCTTTGTCTCTACCGGGTACACAGGCTTCGACTCTTGCACCTCGAATTCCTCATAATTATCATATGCTTCAAAATCGTCCAAATTGACAGGACCTGCTTTGTCCCTTACTGCCAAGCTCTATTCTTCAATTGCCACTGGCTTCTCCTCCATTTCTACCAGCATGGTTTGCACACTCGGATTCGCCTTAATTATTTGGGCGAATACATAATTAGCTGGCAGATCTGACTGCACCATGTTCACCTGATTTGTTAAGGTAGTGTGAACACGAAATTTTCTTTTATATATATATGTAAAAAAAAAAAAGAAAAAGTGCCGTTGACCGTTGACCTACGACTGTAAAATACAGTCGTGGAATTTTGCTACAGTCGTACGATTGTAACATAAGTACAGTCGTACGACTGTACTTTCGGGGGCAGGTTGCTGCCCATACCCCCTTTGACTTGGAGAAGAAGGGAAATCTTGAGCATTAAATGCTCAAGATTTCCGGGTTAGTAGGGGGTATATAAAGTGAGGAGAACCAGATTTTGAGGACTTTTGGCCAGAAATCAATTTTTTAGTGAGAGAAAAAGAGAGAAAAAGAGAGAAGAGAGATAATCAACTCATTGCTTTTTTCTTGCCTTTTCTCTTTAATTTCTTGTTGTTAATCACTAAAACGAAGTAGAAATCCTAGGTTAACACTCACACTAAGAATCTAAATCATTTTGGGACAAAAACAAACACAAATCCGTGACTTTTCTGGAATTATTTGGACCCTTTTTGCAACCTTGACTTCCTAAGGAAAAAAGAGCGAATTCACGTGGATTGGTGCGTAGCCAGGGGTCATTCCAGCTGTGGATCGTCACCAAGGAGGTAAATAACCTTTGACTCAACCTTTTTTCCAGCTTTCTGGGTGATTTGTTTGTGTTTGGTGTCTTTTTATCCAAGTTTTTACGTTTTTATTTCTGGAAAAATAAGAACAGTCGTACGACTATTCTTGAAACAAGAACAGGGGCACGACTGTAATTACAGTCGTGCCAAATCATCTACAGTCGTACGACTGTGCTTATTTCCCCAGTTTCAAGTTTTCGTTTTTAGGGTTTTTTTAGCGATTTCTGCCTAGCCAGGAGTACAGTCGCACGACTGTAACTAAAGTCGCACGACTGTAGTCCTCGGCCAGAAGCAGAAATCCCTAAAAAATCCCTAAAATCCAAAGAAATTCCCAAAAATCCAATAAATTTCATAAAAATCAGAAAATTTCAGAAAATCAGAAAAATAAGAAAACCCCAAAAATCATCAAAATGAATTTTGTTGTGCGCATCACGACCTTAGATTTATTTTTTCAATAAAATTGCATTTAGAACAAAACCACGACGGAGACCCGGTTCTCCCGAAAACCGACCCACTTTTGCATGCTAAATTAAAATAAACCGGAAAATTGTTTTCAAAAAAATGATTTTCCCACAAAACCAAAAATACAGGGACGTTTCAAAATGGTTTTCTAGGTCTAACCGGGCCGGCCGGCCGGGCCGACCCGGTTACCCCCGATTGCATGACCCTAAATCTTAATTCCCCAATTCTGTCTACTTGAGTCCTATTTATGGTGTGCCGTATAAATTGTGCTAACTCTGTTTTGCAGCTTTTATCTTTATTTTAATTTTCTTTTTATTTGTATTTAATAGAATTAAATCGTGTATTTAGGCGGTTGTAATTTTTTCTAGAATCTCGTGTATATAGGCGGTTGTATCAGTGAGGCGAGAGATTTATTTTTCTTTCGATTGGGTTGTAAGCTCTTAAATATTTATTCTCTTTACTTTATATTTTGTATTATTATCCTGTATGTACGCCGCATGTATTATTTAATAAAAATCAACCTTTAGCAATTTAAAGTGTCGTAAATAGAACATTGGTAATAATATTTAAATCAGACACGAAATAAGGGACTTGTCCAGACCCGAATCTCTGAAAAGTGTGGCAGTTCCCGCTTTGGTTCAGCTACACTGTAATTTCCCGGTTGAGCTGAGCCGGGTGGCGACTCCTATACTTTTTATCGAGATTTAGGTCTCGATTCTTTTTCGAAATAATCCGCTTTTCCAAAAAACGAATTTCCAATCCAAAAACCCACGCGAGGGAGGGCCCCGCCCGCAATCGAGGCGCCCCTTCCGAAAGGGAGTCCCGCGTCCCGTCGAAAATGCGTCGTCCGCTCACAGTGGCGACTCTGCTGGGGATTTCTCAAAAGTTTTTCAAAAACTTAAAAGAATTTGACAAGCCTTGAAAAGTGTCTAATTTAAATTAAGCGGATGATTCTTATATGACACTTTATGCATTTTTGTAGTTAGACATTTATTGCATTAAGTTAGGTATCCACTATTTAGCCCGGTGAATCGTTGAAGTGTCGCCTAAGTTCCTCTTGGTCTTAGGGGCACGAATACGAAACACCACTCATAGCCTCGTACGAACCCCTTCGTTCGGACCCTTGAGTGGGGAGAAGTGAGGAGTATATTTTGCAATGGGAGCCTTGATGTTATCCCGACTTTGGACCGAACTCATTTAGGCAACCTTGGTTGGATTCCTTTAGGTTACCAAAATAAATTGCGTGAATAAAATAAAAATGCGCCTTCATCATCCCCGGTTGGTGATCGAAGAGAACCCCTCCTAGGAATCGGTTAGAATTTTATCGACCTGACCACGCTTGGAGGAATAAGGTTGGAGGAATACGATCCGTGTGCTAATTGCTACGTGTCTTTTTGTCCTTCCACAACATATCATCATTCACATTTTTCACGAACATAACATACCGCATATAGAACATTTGTGTGATTCTAACTCACATCTTTTGTACAGCCATTTCCATTCTTTCATGTGTAAATACATTAATCACTCGCGTGACATTTACACTAACCACATTTTTTGTAGCCATGCATCTTTTCTTTGTGTGAAAAATTAATTAATTCACATACATCATTCGAATGTCATGAACATTAACCATTTTATTTTGCAGTCATGGGAAACGCGTGTCATGCATAAAGCATTATACGAATCTTGAATAATTCCACAAGGGTCACACACATCACATTACCTACCAAGTAGGAAAGCATTTTAGGCGCTCCACGAGTGCCGACAAAAATTCATCGCATTTCTTCAAAGCATTTTAGGCGCTCCACAAGTGCCGACAAAAATTCATCACATTTCATCAAAGCATTTTAGGCGCTCCACGAGTGCCGACAAAAATTCATCGCATTTCATCAAAGCATTTTAGGCGCTCCGCGAGCGCCGACAAAATTCATCACATTTCATCAAATCATTTTAGGCACTCCACGAGTGCCGAAAAATTCATTTTACACATCAAACCATTCAGGCACTTCCCGAGCGCCGGAACTCTGCACGTTCACTAAGAACGCATTCATTTCACGTTGCAGCACGGAAACCGAGATACTCCCCGAGTATTGAAGTTCCACTCGCAAACCAAGCACGAGTTCACTTCACATCATCAAAAATCCGAAGTGTCCCCCGGACATCGAAACCCCGACCAAGAGCCATGCGCGTGTCGATTTCACATCACAAAATTCGAGGTACTCCACGAGTGCCGAAACTCTGCCCATTCAATAAGGACATTCATCTCATTTCGCAAAACCCGAGGTACTCCCCGAGCACCAAAGGTCTCATCCATGCATCTAATGCTTGGATTGCAATATATGCACACATATATAAGAGTTCATGCATACTTTATCCCCAAAGGATTAGTTATTCAAGGTTCGTATTGCAAATCCATTTCATACGACATCCATATATCATTCATCCAACACGCCATGCATACATGCATATCCCCTAGAGTTCATAACTCTTTGGGTGATCATATTTCACTAACTTTTGTTTGAAATATGTTGTAGTTTGGCTCCGGTCGGGACGATGACTCGTGAGGCTAGAGCACAACGATTCATCATCTAGTGAGTCTGGGGAGTCTATTCAGTTTGGGGAGGTTGAAGTGTCATCTGAATTAAGTGTTGGGTTTTCACCGGAATCTGAACAGTTGCAACAGAGATTTCAAGATATGGCAATCACACCTAAAGCTACTGCTGCCGTGATGGCCACCACTGCTATTCAAGAATTCATGAATTCTGATGAGTTTAAGAATCTCATCAAGAACCAAGTGCAGAGTGCATTGACTGAATCATCTAATCAGCGACCGAAAAGGGCCGCCCGTGAGGAGAGTAGTGGCGGGAGATTGAATGATGGGCAGTCGGATGCTAAAGAAGGCCGAAGGGATAATGCTGAGCGACCTGTAGAGTCTGCTTTAGAGAGAAAGATGAAGGAGATGGAAGAAACTATAGCAGAGCTGCGTGCCAGTTCTAAGATCCAATCTGCCAAGCGCATTGACTCATCCACACTCATAGCCGGAGGGGTTGAAATGTAGCCTGTAGGCTTCCAAATGCCTAGGATTGCACCATATGTTGGGAAAAGTCCTCCCACAGCCCATTTGAATCAGTATGTGCGGATTATGAAAATGGCAGGGCTTACCATGAATCAATTAGTGGGATTGTTCCCCACTACTTTGGAAGGAGGAGCCATCACATGGTATAATAAACAGCCCGAGGGTGTACAAGGTGACTGGGATGCACTGTCTGATGCCTTCATTAAGTACTTCAGTTTCAACACACAGCTGGAGGTCAAGTTACAAGATCTGGAGGCGGTAAGGCAGAAGCCGAATGAGACCTTTTCTGAATATTATCAAAGGTGGATGGATAAGATGATCCTCCTCCATCAGAAGCCCTTGGAAGACGAGCTGATTGTCAAGCTGATTAATGGTAGCTTGGAAGTTTATCGGAATGTGATGAAGTATCATAAGTTCCAGTCCTTGATAGAAGTACATGAATTGGCTCGCAAGGTGGAGAAGTACGAGATTGACCCGGCTCACAACAGTTCTGGAGGAGGGTATCGAAGCGGACATATTCTTCAGGGTACAAGAGTAATAACAATCCAGCAGCTTCTTCTTCGACCAGTGCCAAGCCAAGTCAGTCACCTGCTCCTGTCAAGCAAGTAGACGTAGCGGCAGTGGCACAAGGGGCAAGTCAACAAATAGCTGGAAAAGGGATTTCTCCTTGGGAGGATTCTCTCGGGCGCATTTTTCTGAAATGCAGAAATTTGGGTTTTCTTCAAAGCCTGAAGCCGTACACGCCTCCGGCCGAGGCGGACAAAAACAACTTCTGTTCTTATCATGTGACCAAGGGGCATCGAACCAATGAGTGCCATGCCTTGAAAAAGGCAATTCAGCAGTTGATTGATGAAAAAAAGGTAGAAGCGCCTCGTTCAAAGCCCAATGTTTAGAATAATCCACTGCCTCAGTTTGAAAGAAGGGTGAATATGGTGCAATCGGGGTTATCTCCTAACTTTGTCTTAGCCCAGATTGCAAGGGCGAATCCCGCGATTCAAGTGGTAATGGGCGAAGATGTTGAGTCATCTGTGGAGGAGAGCAAACCTGTGAATTTGGATGATGTAGAATTGGATGATGATGTGGACGAATTTGAGTTGATGAGTAGGCCCAAGCCTCTGAACCGGACAACACCTGTCTATCCTGTCTGCACCAAGGACGGGATGTATATAAGGAAAGAGGATGCTCCTGTGAATAATGTCACAAGGAGTGGAAGGGTTTATCAACCCGAGCCACAACGGTTAGGGGAGCCGAGTAAGAGGGTAGAAGCACCGGTTCAAGATTATTTGCCCATCAAAGTGAATGAAAAAGAAGACCTGGTAGTGGAGCAACTCAAAAAGATGCCTGCACGTGCATCTGTGTGGCATTTGCTTATGGAGTCCCAAAGACACCGAGCTGCAGTGGTGAAAAAGCTTATGGAAATGGATGCAAATCCGTTAATGTCTCCTGAGGAGGTGTGCATAGCAATTGGAAATACAAGGAGTCTGCAACCTGACAATCCCAAGGGAATCACTTTCACTGATGACGACCTGCCACCGGAAGGAACTAATCACAATCGTGCGTTGTACTTGAAAGTAGAAATGATGGATAGAACCCTGCCTTGTGTGATGGTTGATGACGGTTCAGCATTGAATATCTGCCCTCTGAAAGTTTTACCTAGTCTTCATCTGTCCGAAGAAGCATTGTCACGGTCTAACACGGTGATCCGGGCCTATGACGATTCCAAGCGTACGGTGATTGGTACCTTCGAGGCGGAAGTGTCAATTGGGGAAGTTAAATCGACTGTGCTGTTTACTGTCATTGACATTCCGGTGACTTTTTCCTTGCTTTTGGGAAGGCCCTGGTTCCATGCATTGGGAGGTGTGCCATCAACTCTGCATCAAAAAGTGAAAATTCCAATGGGAGGAAAAATTGTAACTCTTGAGGCGGATGAATCTTCTATGGTGGCTGCTCTGAACTCATCTGAACAACCTTTGACTGGCTTTCAAGTGGCAGTTGTCTCGGAGCATAAGGAGAAAGACTTGACATTTTCTCCATGGGTCCTTAAGTATTTTCAGATGCAGAATTTCATTCCGAGAAGGGGGCTAGGAGTCCATCAGCAAGGGGTCACAAAGTTTGATATCACTGTGGGCCAATCACATCGAGGGGGTCTTGGTTACAAAGGTGCTGAAAAGAAAGAGATCCTGGAGACAAAGAAAGTCCATCTCTTAGACACTTTTGTTCGAGCCAGCGGTGGGCCATATGGTGGTAAGCCGAAACCGATGATTATCGATGGGGAAACAGTCCCCGAGTTTGAGATCTTTGCTGATGTCGTTGACTTCTCGAAATATGGGGTTGGTTCGGTGGAAGAAATGGTTAAACCTGAAGGTGTGAAGGAGATTAGTCCTTCTCCAATAAGACAAGCTGAAGTGGTGGCTCCCATCATCCCGGAGGAGCAACCAAAAGAAGATACAGACCCCCTGGTGGACGCCATTACCAAAGCATTTGCTGAATTGCTGAAAAAAGGGTTAAAAGAGAGCCCTGTGAAGAAGGAAGCTGTTTCAGGACAGGCAAAATTAGTGGAAAAAGCTGTTGCTGAACTCACCAAGATGATGGCTAAAGGGAAAGCGAAGGTGGAAGAAGATGCCTTATCTGAAGCACAGAAAGAAACTCTTGAAGTTGATTTGAGTGACTTGTTCGAAGAAGAGCCTGCTGATCCGGAAGACCTTGCTGCAAAAGACCCTCCGCATGTGGAGGAAGAAAATGATTTCTTTGTAAACTTATCCTATGTACTTGATATGAACAATTCCGCTTTTAAGGCGATGAATGAAATGAAATCTAACTTTGCTTATTTGTGTGATGTTTTTCCTAATGGCTCTGTGCATACATGCAATCATTCATTCAATGTGTTCAGCATTCATGACACTGCATTACATGAAATTAATTTGGGCACAATTGAAAATCCTAAAATGGTATCTATCTCTAACAAACTCAATCCTGAAGAAGAGAGAGAATTGACAAAGATACTTAAAAAGCATGTGGGAGCGTTCGCTTGGTCTTACGATGATATGCCGGGGGTTGACAGAGAAATAGCAGAGCACAGAATTCCGATTGATCCCAAGTTCAGCATAGTAAAGCAGAAGCTCAGGCGTCTACATCCAGAATGGGCTGAGAAAGTCAAGGAAGAAGTAGCAAAGCAGATCAAGGCCAATTTCCTGGAGGTGGTGGATTACCCTGAATGGTTAGCCAATATAGTCCCAGTTGCCAAAAAGGACGGAAGAGTCAGAGTTTGTGTGGATTATTGGGATTTGAATAAGGCCTCTCCAAAGGATGACTTCCCACTTCCTCACATCGATGTTCTGGTTGACAGTGCAGCAAGGGCAGTTATGTACTCGTTCATAGATGGTTTCTCGGGATATAATCAAATTTTAATGAATGTCATTGATAAAATCAAGACAGCCTTCATCACTGAGTGGGGGGTGTACTGCTACAGAGTGATGCCGTTTGGGTTGAAGAACGCCGGGGCAACCTATCAGAGGGCGGTCACGACATTGTTACATGATATGATCCACAAAGAAGTCGAGGTGTATGTTGATGATATGCTGGTGAAGTCTATGACCCGGGAAGAGCACCCTGCTATCCTAGATAGATTTATGACCAGGATTGAAAAGTACAACCTGAGGCTCAATCCAAAGAAATGTGTTTTCGGAGTTGTATCAGGCAAGCTATTGGGGCACATTATCAGTCAAAAAGGCATTGAAAATGACCCAGACAAGATTAAAGCAATTCGAGATATGCCAGCACCGAAAACAGAGAAAGAAGTCAGATCTTTTCTGGGGTCACTTCAGTATGTCAGCAGGTTTATTGCCAGATTGACCATGGTCTGTGAGCCCATTTTCAAGCTTCTTCGGAAGGAACAACCAGTTGTGTGGAATGACCAGTGTCAGGTTGCATTTGATAGGATCAAAGAATACTTGACCAATCCACCAGTGTTGAAGCCCCCAACTCTGGGAAGACCTTTGACTCTGTACTTAGCCATTGAAGAAACTTCCATAGGGGCGATGTTGGTTCAAGAACAAGATGACAAAAGGGAGCAAGCTATCTACTACCTCAGTAAGAAGCTGCTAGATTACGAAACACGGTACACTGTGGTGGAGAAGACTTGCACTGCTATGGTCTAGCTTACAAAGAAATTGAGGCACTATTTCCAATCCTACAAGATACAAGCTGTGGCAAAAGTTGATCCAATGAAATATCTCTGCTCTGCCCCATCCTTGAAAGGGAAATTGTCCCGGTGGTTGCTTTTGCTATCAGAGTTCGATATCGAGTATGTGACGAAGAAGGTGATCAAAGGGAGAGCAGTGGCTGAGTTCCTGGCCAATCAGCCGCTTGAATCTGATTATGTAGAAAACCTGGAATTTCCGGACGAACAGTTGGCCTTGGTAGAAGTGGAGATCAGGAAATGGATTATGCATTTTGATGGAGCTGTAAACAAGAGAGGGGCAGGCCTCGGAGTAATCATTGTAACTCCTGAGGGAGAGATAATTCCTTTGTCAAAACGACTAGAATTCCCAGTGACTAACAATGGCGCAGAGTATGAAGCATGTTTATTTGGTATTGATGCCCTCATCTCACTAGGGGCAAATGATGTGACCATTGTCGGAGATTCGCTGTTGGTAATCCGTCAAGCCACCGGGGAATGGGAAATCAAAGAAGAATCACTTCGCCCATACTTAGAGACTTTGTGGGAAATGGTGAGAGTATTCGGACATATTGAGTTTAAGCATGTGGCTAGAGATGATAATCAGATGGCGGATTCGTTAGCTACCTTGTCATCCATGTGGGAAGGACCTCAGAAAGCACCGATACAGCCTTTGATCCTGGAGACAGCTAAAACACCGTTTCATCGCTCTAGCAAGGTCCTGGCTTTAGTTGCAGACGATAAGCCCTAGTACCAAGATATAGCTGACTTTCTGCAAAATGGCCAATATCCCGAGAAAGCGGATGCATCAGATAAGACTACTTTAAGAAAGTTGGCAGCTTAGTTCAGATGGTTTGACGGACAGCTTTTCAGAAGGACCGCGGATGGATTGTTGTTGAAGTGTCTGACGGAAGCAGAAGCCAAGAAGGTTATGCAAGAAATGCATTCAGGGATCTGTGGCCCGCATATGAATGAATTAGCTCTGGCAAAGAAGATCATGAGACAAGGGTACTTCTAGCTCACTATGCAGACTGACTGTGCAGAAGAAGTGAAAAAGTGCCACGAATGCCAGATTTACGGGGACATCAGCCATCTTCCACCTATGGAGTTGCAAAACCTCATAACTCCTTGGCCGTTTGCAGTATAGGGTATAGACATAATTGGCAAAATTCGACCTCCGGCATCGAATGGTCACAAATTCATTGTAGTGGCAGTGGATTATTTCTCCAAGTGGGTTGAGGCTGAATCTTATGTCACGGTCACGGCTAAGAACATGGCCAAGTTCGTGAAGAAGCACATTTTTGCAAGATATGGAATACCACATCACGTGGTGACTGATAACGGAGTACAATTTCAGGGAGCCACAGCTGAACTATTCGAAGAGTACAATGTGGAACATCGTAAGTCTTCCCCTTATAGGCCACAAGCCAATGGAGCAGTGGAGGAGGCAAACAAGTCTATTAAGAAGATCTTGTCCAAGACCACCTCAACCTACCGGGATTGGGCAGATAGATTACCTTATGCTCTGTGGGGGTACAGAACCAGTGTTAGAACGCCGACTGGAGAAACACCTTATTCGCTGGTTTATAGGATGGAAGCTATCCTTCCTATTGAAGTGGAGTTGAAGTCACTAAGAACGGTCTTAGAGGCCCAGTTGCCTGAAACAGAATGGGTAAAAGCGAGATTTGAACAGCTGGCTATGGTCGATGAAAGGCGTCTCAAAGCTCTGGATCACCTACAGATGTATCACCAAAGGATGGCTAGGGCCTATAATCGACGGGTTCGTCATCAGAAACAGCCTCTAAAAGCGGGAGATCTAGTGTTGAAGCAAATGAGACCGACTAACACAGATGCAAGGGGCAAATTCAAACCTAATTGGGAAGGCCCGTATGTGGTAAAGAAAATACTCTCCAAGGGTGTAGTGAAGATTATGGACATGGATGGCAACGAGTTTACCAACCCGATTAATCAAGATCACCTCAAGCGCTACCATGTGTTAAAAAAAAAAAAAAAAAAAAGGCCTGTTAAGTTGAAAACCCGTAAGGGCGACTTAAGCAAAAGTTAAGGCTACGAGGGTTAGCTTATCGACCAGAAAACCTGTATAGGATGGTTGATAACAGGAATGAGTTCGTTTGAGATATGTTCCAAGTTTAAAATTTTCAATTGATGCGATAATTAAATTTCATTAATGGAGTGCATTATGCTCAACATATTGCATGAATGTTTGAAGTATGTTACATGATACATTTGTCGAAACATCCGGATAAACAAAGACATTTAGATGCCTAAGTGTGCAATTGCGAATATCATCCATTTGTAAAAAAAAAAAAAAGAAAAAAAAGAAAAAAAAAAGGTGCCTGTTAAGTCGAAAACCCGCGAGGGCGGCTTAGCAAAAGTTAAAGCAAAAAAAAAAAGTGTGTATCAATAATAGAAAAGATGTATATAAATAATGATAATGGTAGCCAATACATGCATGATAATGAAAATCACTTTTTCCCTTTACGCTCTCCTTTTCTTGACAGGAAGTGGTCTCGCGGTCTCAGAAGGAGTCAGCCAGCGGAAGGTCACACTCTCACGCACCTCATAAGTTGGTAAATCCTGGATCTCAGCTAGCCACTGCTTGTAACGATCATCTGTCTCTGTAGGGGCAAGACAGGCATAATTTAACGCCACACGATGGGTATCTCTAGCCCAGCGAAGTCTGATGTGATCTGGCCAAGCAGCAGTATACTCCTCACAATTGGTAACAAAAGATCGCTGGGGTATATCCTGCAGATGACCGTACTGCCGGCAAAGGCGACTCGGAGAATAGAATGTCACCCTGGTCTGTCCTAACAACTGCACACCATGTGCCCACATCTCTACAATCACGTAGGTAATCTTCCACCAGGGGTACACCCACCTAATCTGGTCATCAGTCAGGTGAGATAGCCAAACGCCCCACTCATCAGCGGACATATCAGTATAGGAGTCAATGGAGAAGCCTCGTTCCCTGAGATTAGCCGGGTGGTATTTCTTGAAGTTCCCCCTCAGAATCTTAAGAATTGATAGTTTCTCCAACAACCAGATCTACAGTTGATGGAAAGCAAGGGTTAGAAGTTCATTTGACCCAGAAATACACCAGACAATAAGGAATTTCACCTGGAGCAGTGTGAGGTGAGGGCCAATGTGGAGAACACCGTTTGTCTTAGATGTATGCAAACTAATCAGTGTCTCAGCAAGTGCGAAAGGAGCTGGAGATGCTCCCACAGCCATCTGAGAGATAAGGGAGACAGCCCTGAAGGAGACAACCCCATCACTAGGACCGCAGAAATACCGGCTCACCAGTAACAGACTAACCATGGAGGCCCAGCTCATGTGGTCCCTAGGGGCATTGACACACCACTCCAGTATAGAGTCCGAGCTCAACCCGGGAAAAGGGGAACCAGTAGCAAATAAAGCTTTCACCTCTGGATTGGGAAGCCCGAACAAGCTCACCAAAGAGGAAATGCTACCAAAAGTGAACTCGGGAATGGCAATGTCCACTCCTTTATGGCAGGGGATGTTCAAGATAGCACTGAACTCTTCGTATAAGGGGCAGAGCTCTTGGCACGAGAAGCGGAAAATGTTGTCCACTGGATCCTAGAAGCGATAACAGGCATTCAACAACTCGATGTTCCACGAGTGTTTGTAGTAGGCCTTGAGATTCCACAACCCGAAAGGCTTCAATTTAAGCCAATCAGAGTCTTGTAATGATTCTAGAAAATTGTAAAAGCCTGGATAAAAAGAAGCAAAAAAAAATTGAAGAAGGAAAAGAAGAAGAGTGAATTTCCAAATATTAATGAAGC
Organism: Euphorbia tirucalli; assembly: GCA_039660915.1. NCBI lineage: Eukaryota > Viridiplantae > Streptophyta > Magnoliopsida > Malpighiales > Euphorbiaceae > Euphorbia > Euphorbia tirucalli. The sequence goes on along the minus strand of CM077639.1, from coordinate 51,029,037 downwards.
AAAAGCAAATCCCATAATATAAAAAGTGCAATTCGCAATGTGTCTAAAAATTCAATACAAAAGGCAAGAAACTATAAAGACAACAAATAAGAAGAGCAAGACACTCCATCTAGCTCTCATCCTGCCCCTCATCATCCTCCTCCTCCTCGGACTCACTCTGATGTGTAGCCCTGTAGGAGTCAAAGTCCGCCTACAGACGAGCCATCCCAGCCTGCAGCCTGGCTATCTCGGCTCTCGCCCTATCCACCTCTTGGTTTGCAGTCTGGGCCTGAGCCATGGCAGAAGCAGCCTCCCTGGCCTGCTCTCGGAACATCTCGACTAGGCACTGCAGTCGACAGCATAAATCAACATTCATACATACATACATACGCATTCATGCATTACATAAATTATGATGTAGGAAACACGGGATGCTTACTGCCCAAACGCCATTCTCCCGGACTAAGAAGTCTTCTCCTAGACCTTTGTACCGGTAGGCTATCTCTTCCACATCAGCTCGCCGAACCTAGAGAATATCAGAGATCAAAAAAAAAAAAAAAAAGACTTACGTGGGTGGTGTCCTCTGGAAAGAACATAGCTGGTTCCTCATGAGGAATACTCCATGTCGTATAAGCTTGGGTGCCATCCAACCCTATCAGAGTGAAGTCGGCCCTAAGCTCAGACACTAAGCGGCCCTCCACTACACCACTAGCGCCGACGGCTTGAGAAGCCAAAGCTGCGGCGCTGCCTGCATGGACAGGGTGGGTCCTATCCTGAATAGGAGTATCCTCCCCGGCTGTAGCCGCACCAACACTCTCACAGGCCGGGCCACTGGGCTGAGAAGACCCGGTTCCCCTACGTCTCTTAACCTGCAGAGAAAATAAAAAGTCAAAAAAAAATGAAAAATGAATGAATACCTGGCGAGGACGAGGAGGAGGAGCCGCTGGCGCGACACCCGCAGCAGGCAGTAAACACTGCTGGATATAAGTCAAATAGTCTCCATCCACGGGGTCTACACTATACCCCTCTCCGAATATATCGGGGTATGTCGCGGGATCCACCAGATGCGGCCAGAAGAGCACCTGTGGAAGCGACGGGGGCACAAGCTGGCCAACTGGACCATCGACATGGTCGGAGAGGAAGAGGCGCTCGCCCAAGTACCACTCTTAGAACATAGGGCTCTCCATGATGAATCGGTGGCGGTCGAAGTGTGCGGAGGACTGAACAAGAAGGGTGATGGCACCTAGATTCTCCCAAGGGTAGTGCCGGATCTATAAGAAGTGCAATAAAGGAAATTCAGTACAGGTAAACAAAAGTTGTTCAAGTTTTCTTACTAACGAGTTTTGTCTACTTACCCTCCCCCAGGTCGTATCGAGCAAACTCTGCCGCACCTCCTCTATATCACGGGCAGTACCCTGCCACCCCTACATCCAGCAATGCAGAACGGTCGGACGGACATCGCCCTGGACGTCCCTCAACTCGGGCGGCTCCAACACGCGATGCTCGAACGCCCAGATCTGTAGTTATGAAAAAATAATACTTGTAAAAAAAAAAAAAAAAGAGAGAGAGAGAAAAGAGACAATACTAGAAGGCCAAACCAGAAGCCCAGGATCTCCTGCTGCGCCCCCCGGGCACACAAATCCAGCCCGTAATATAGCTGCCCTAGTGCAGCCTGTGCCCAGTCCAAAGATGGGAAAGCAGCCAAGTCCACCAGCGTGGGAAGCAGAGTCAGATTACAAGTACTCTGCCCAGTGGGGAACAGCGTACAGGATAGGAGGACGAGCACGTAGGCTCTGGTGTACTGCTCTACATCCTCCTCAGTCGAGACTGCACGGGCGGCCCAATAAGCCTCCACCCGGGAGCATAGGATCTTCCCCTTCTCAGGGGTGCAGCCAATCAACCTCCTGATGTAGGTATCCACCTGCTGGTGCCTAGTCAAGCTGCAGTTGAAGATCGCTACAAAGTCCGAGGGAGTGACAGTGAACTCCCCGATGGGCAGGTGGAAGGTGTAGGTGGTGCAGACCTATCTCTCACACAGAGCCGTCAGCACGGCGTGCGTGGTATGCGGTGTGCTCGTAGGCAAGGATAAGATGAAAGACTCGAGCCCTAGGAGCCTAACCCGGGCCCGTACGGGCTCGGGAAGTCGATCCCACCAGACCCGTGGCAGAGAGAGATTCCCGCTACCGGTAATCCTGTACACCTGCATTATGGGGAAGTACAACACATATATTCAATTTTTGCATAATAGTAACGTAGAAAAAAATAAAGTTAAGGCCTAATTTTCTTGCTACAGTCGTACGACTGTAGTACGCGTTGCACGAGCGTAACTACAGTCGCACGACTGTAATGCCTACAGTCGTACGACTGTTCATCTTTGGCATGAACAGTCGCACGACTGTTCATATCCCTGCAGAAAAAATTCGAAATTCATCCAATTTTCACAATTTCTAACTCGTTTTTCCTAGTTTCTTGTTTCTTTTGACTACAGGAGACTCCTAGCATGCATTCTACACAATCAATTCAACCCAGAAAGCAGTAAATCATGCAAATTAATTCCAAAAATGCAAAAGGAAAAATATTGGAAAACTCAAAATCAAGGCCTTGGAATCGGGTACCAACCTGTGTAACGGACAAGTGGGAGTCCATCGCTAGCAGAATTGGGATATCCATCCCGAAACGAATCCCGAAGTGGTAGATGTAGAGTGGGTGCCCATACCCTTGCTCAATCCCCACAAAAGAGATCTCATTGGGGTTATTGGGTTCTGGAACTGTGTTACTCTGGATCTTTTTCAGTTTCTTTCCCATTTTCTTCAACATTATTGAGAGATTTTGAAGGTCGGGATCGGTTTCAGAGAGAGGGAGGAGAAAGGTTTTCGGAGGTTTGAAGGAATGGGAGAGAAAGGGGCGGAAACCGCCCCTTTATTTGTTCTGCCCGCGAAGTACAGTCGTACGACTGTACTTCATCTACAGTCGCACGACTGTAGTGTAAAAAAGGGGGGAATTTTCAATTTTTTCCTTATTTATTCTTTAAACCCTATTTTCATTATTTAATGTGTAATTATTCCCCACAGGGGTATTTCAGTAATTTTGCAGGACTAATCCAGTGACGACTAATTTATTTCAATGATGGTCCGCCTCGCCCAAGGGGCACGAAACCCGAGAAAACCATGGAAAATTCACTGTAAGTATAATCACACCAAATTGCATTTTCAACGCATCCTGTGTGCCAAGCCGCACCGAGCCGTTACATTCACACAAAAATCATAGTCCCCCATGACTTTAAAAGGGAACCCAGATCCAATTTTAGTCTGTCAGGTGTGCCCAGCCGCACGCGATCGTCATGCATTCGCACAAAGATTATAGTCCCCCACGACTTTAAAAGGGAACCAAAAATCCCGTGTCAGTCTGTTGAGTGCGCCAGTCGCACACGACTATCACATCTTGTATTCGCAAATCCAGTCCCGTACGACTATAAAAGACAACCAAGGCATGCATTCCCTTATTTATTCTTGATCGAAGGGGCAAAAATTTTTGTTTCAAAATTATCGATCAAGGAATAAATACGTTCATCAAACATGCATCACATGCATTTTTGGGCTCGGTGTGACAAACCATACACGGCCTTTTGACTCAAAAAGTCATTCTATCTTGGCGTCATCCTTGCGCGAAAGCCATCGTAGGGAACCGCCCGACTCCAAAAGTCATTTGTACTCTCGGTGTCATCCTCATGCAAAAGGCATATGGACCGCCTGACTACCAAAGTCACCTGCAGTTCACCTGCGAAAACTGCGCTTGCATATCCATGTGATTTCGTGTTCTTTATCGTGTACCTAAATCCGTTTCGCAAATCAGACTTCAGCTACACGAGGGGCAGCCTGTGAACACGAAATTTTCTTTTATATATATATAAAAAAAAAAAGAAAAAGTACCGTTGACCGTTGACCCACGACTGTAAAATACAGTCGTGGAATTTTGCTACAGTCGTACGACTGTAACGTAAGTACAGTCGTACGACTGTACTTTCGGGGGCAGGTTGTTGCCCATACCCCCTTTGACTTGGAGAAGAAGGGAAATCTTGAGCATTAAATGCTCAAGATTTCCGGGTTAGTAGGGGGTATATAAAGTGAGGAGAACCAGATTTTGAGGACTTTTGGCCAGAAATCAATTTTTTAGTGAGAGAAAAAGAGAGAAGAGAGATAATCAACTCATTGCTTTCTTCTTGCCTTTTCTCTTTAATTTCTTATTGTTAATCACTAAAACGAAGTAGAAATCCTAGGTTAACACTCACACTAAGAATCTAAATCATTTTGGGACAAAAACAAACACAAATCCGTGACTTTTCTGGAATTATTTGGACCCTTTTTGCAACCTTGACTTCCTAAGGAAAAAAGAGCAAATTCACGTGGATTGGTGCGTAGCCAGGGGTCATTCCAGCTGTGGATCGTCACCAAGGAGGTAAATAACCTTTGACTCAACCTTTTTTCCAGCTTTCTGGGTGATTTGTTTGTGTTTGGTGTCTTTTTATCCAAGTTTTTGCGTTATTTCTGGAAAAATAAGAACAGTCGTACGGCTGTTCTTGAAACAAGAACAGGGGCACGACTGTAATTACAATCGTGCCAAATCATCTACAGTCGTACGACTGTGCTTATTTTCCCAGTTTCAAGTTTTCGTTTTTAGGGTTTTTTTTAGCGATTTCTGCCTAGCCAGGAGTACAGTCGCACGACTGTAGTATACAGTCGTATGACTGTAACTACAGTCGCACGACTGTAGTCCTCGGCCAGAAGCAGAAATCCCTAAAAAATCCCTAAAATCCAAAGAAAATCCCAAAAATCCAAGAAATTTCATAAAAATCAGAAAATTTCAGAAAATCAGAAAAATAAGAAAACCCCAAAAATCATCAAAATGAATTTTGTTGTGCGCATCACGACCTTAGATTTATTTTTTCAGTAAAATTGCATTTAGAACAAAACCACGACGGAGACCCGGTTCTCCCGAAAACCGACCCACTTTTGCATGCTAAATTAAAATAACTACTGTAGGAGGGACATAAGGTTTCATACTCTGCAACAGGCCAGCCTTCCTACATTTGGCAAATATAAGGGCCAAGGATTCAGCCCACGGATTGATGGGTCTCTGAGGCATCCTTGTTTGGCCTCCTTGAATCACCGTCGCCACATCAGCCTCTCTTGCTTGCTCTACTGCTGCTGCTGTAGTTGGGACCGGCTTAGAACCAGTTCCTGTTGGAGTAGATGTGGAACCACCGGCTTTATATCCTTGAGTGTATCCCCGACTTCCCCGGTAAGCAATCACATTCTGCTTGTTTTGTTGTTCCTCTTCATCGTATGTTTCGACCCGTTTTGCAAAATCTACCACCTCGTTAAAGGAATGGAACCTCTTTAACTTCATTTTCTCCTTATAGGTTGGCAAACTACTATCCACAAGCTTCACAATGAGGGATTCTAACTTAGGAGCTCCATCCACCAACACTTGAACATCCATCCATCTCTTGTAATAGGCTGAGAAGGATTCATTGGGCCTTTGGCGGATTCTTTCCAAGTCTTCCAATGTGGTTTCAACCTGGGTATTATAAGCGTACTGCTTCACAAATGCCTCCGATAGATCCTCCCAAGTGGACCGAGTATGGAATGGCGTCTTCAGATACCACTTGGTAGCTGCACCCCGCAGTGTAGTTGGGAACAAATTCAGGAGATGGACTTTCCCGATCCCCAGACTAGACATAATCCTGACATAGCTGTCCAGATGAGCTTCTGGAGGACCTTCCCCAGTATACAGGGGCAAATAGGGCATCTAAAATCCAATCGGGAGTGGCTCTCCTCCCTCAGCAAGTAAAGTGGATGGATCTGCACATTTGACGGGCTGATAATGCACCATCTCTTTCAACTTTGGCAATAGTGCTTCAAAATCAGACAATTTTTCCTTAAGACGCTTTTCAGCAGCAGTCTCGATTGAGGCCTCCCTCGCCCTTTCAAAGGCTTCATCCTCTTCGGAATGATGGTCAATCTCCCTAGGTGGGATGATCACTCTACTACTTCCTGGCGCATTCCTTCCCGGGTTCGGGACTTCTGGGACAGCATTTCCTTCATTCTCAACCGGACCCTGGGCTCTTTGACTGGTCGCACCCCCGGCCGCAGACATTGCGGACTGCACCTGCTCTCTGATGGTGTTCTTAAACTGATCGGAACTTAGAAAAGTTTTCATAAATGCATTCATATCAAAAGGAGGAGGCCCCCCATTTCCGTCTTGGGCCATTTCTGATTCTGCTGCTTCTTTTAACACAAATGGACTATCAACTGGTAATGCTGGCAACTGTTCAGCAAACTCTTGCTCTGAGTCAGACCCCAATCCTTCTCTAGTTTCAGCCACAATGCTCGATTCCAATTGATCAATTCCCAACTCCACTCTCATTAACCGTTTCGAGGTTCTTTTCCACACTGCACATTTCAACAGAGGGTTAGGCGTAAGAACATGGTATGAACCTAGACTCGATTCCCTAAATGCCATACTTCATGTGGATGTGGGATGATTGTGATGAGATGAAAATACGTGCATGAATATGAATATGACATCTAATGAACTCTATTGTTCACTAGGCTTTGCGAGAATGTCCAATGCCATGCATAATGGGCACGTGAAAGCAGTCACGCGGACAGAGTTTTGGTGCCTTTAGGGCACCTAATGCAAAATGAAATGACGTCACATGTGTGCCTTCACATGGACAAAGGTTCGGTGCTTTGGGAGCAATATGGTGATATGAAATGGTCGCATTGGAATCGATCCACAGACGGAACATCAACGCCTTTAGGGCATCAGACATGTTATGGTACATGAAACAAGTCGCGTGTACAACGGCACACGGACAGAGATTCGGCGTTCCTAGAACGCCTTGCGTGATTTAGGAATGTCATGAAATGCCCCTAGATGTGTAAGGATTCGGCATTCGTGGAACACTTCAAATGATTAATAAGATGTCGTGAAATAATCCGATGTGGATTATGAAACGAGATTTCTGGAATCTCCTTTATTCTTAGATGAATGGTCATGATGTCATGAAATGGAGTTGTGCATTCCACTTACACAATCTCGAGCCTAAACCCTTTTTGGGTGTCCTAATTGGCGTATTTCGGTAAAACGGTCGATGTAATCCAATATCGACATCAAAAGGGAGTTTTGGGGCTCCCGGGATGAAATGTGATGAAAGCGTTTGGCATTCTCAGGATGCCTTAATCTCAACCAAAATGAAATGGATGCATGCTTAAATCACGCAAATGCAAATGGCTGCACAAAAACGTGGTTAAATATGGCATATGAAATGGTGCATGTATGATTATGGGTGTGTTGATGCATAAAAACGTGCATGGCACACGAAGATAAGCATGGCTGCAAAAGATGTGGTTAGTGTAAATGTCACACGGGTGATTAATGTATTTACACACGAAAAAAATGAAATGGCTTGGACGAAAGACGTGAGTTAGTGTCACACAAATGTATTACGTGTGGCGTGCCATGTTCATAAAAAGAATTGATGATGGTATGTTATGATGGGATAAAAATCACATAGCACGTAGCATGCGAAACTTATTCCTCCAACCTTATCCCTCTAATCGTGGTCAAGTCGATAAAATTCTAACCGAGTCCTAGGAGGGGTTCTCTTCGATCACCAACCAGGGATGATGAAGGCGCAATTTATTTTATTCACATGATTTATTTTGGTATCCTAAGGGAATCCAACTAGGGTTGCCTAAATGAGTTCGGTCCAAAGTCGGGATAACATCAAGGCTCCCATAGCAAAATATACTCCTCACTTCTCCCCACTCAAGGGTCCGAACGAAGGGGTTCGTACGAGGCTATGGGTGGTGTTTCATATTCGTGCCCCCAAGACCAAGAGGAACTTAGGCGACACTTCAACGATTCACCGGGCTAAATATTGGATACTTAACCTAATGCAAGTATGTCTACCTAAAATGCAAAAATAAAATACCATGCAAGAATCATCCACCTTATTTTGATTAGACATTTTTCAGGGCTGTCAAATTCTTTTAAGTTTTAAGAAAACTTTTCTAGAAATCCCCAGCGGAGTCGCCACTATGAGCGGATGACCTTTTTCGGAAAAAGAAAAGCGGACGCGGGGGTCCAAAAAGAAATAGTTTCGAAAATGCTCTTTCTTTGTTTTTGGGGTGAGATTTGGGAAAACCGGATTTGTTTATCTTACTTAGGAAAATCCATTCGTTTATTTCGAAATTCATTTCGTAGAAAACATTTTCCCATTTTATTAATTGAAAAGATCTCGAAACTTAGATCCTGAGATCAGTGACAGAGTCGCCACCCGAATCAGCTCATCCGGGAAATTCCGGTACAGCTCCCTACCGAGTATAGACTGCTGTACCTAATCCAGAGATTCAAGGTTCGGACAAGTCCCTTATTTCACGTCTAATCAAAATAAATTTGGTCAATTTTCTTTGATGGCATCTTACGCTTCTAGAGTTGATTTTTATTGCATTAAGTTAAACACACAGCGCACATACAAATAAAATAAAGCAGTAAATAATTAAATTATTACAACCCAATCGAAATAAATAAAAATTCAATTTACAACCACCTAAAATACACGGATAAATCTATTAAATACATCCAAAATAAAAATAAAAGGCTGCAAAACAGAGGGTTAGCACAATTTATATTGCACACATAAATAGGACTCAAATCAGGACAGAATTGGGAATTTTAGGGAATGGGGGCATGCATTTTGGGGATAACCGGGTCGACCCGACCGGTCGAACCGGTTAGACCTGGAAAGCGATTTTGAAACGCCCTGTAATTTTATGCTGGAAAATCAGATTTTGGAAAAACAATTGGCTCAGTTACATGCAAATTTTCATTTTCGTGGGTCTGTTGTCCCAGAATCCATAGCTCCGTTCGTGCGGGTTCCTAAATTCAGCATCCATCTAGGGTCCAAAACGCAATAAACACACCAAAAACATTTATTAAAATGTCATTTTATTTATTTTTAATATTTTCCAGGGACTTATAGAGTTCAGGGGTCCGCTAACGCTGGACCATAGATCCGATTCGGATAAGATAACCCTGAAACTAGAAAATAAACGCCGGAAAACTTGAAAATATTAATATCCGTATGTACAAAAATTCAAGAACCGGTATTAAAATGACGTACGAATATTTATAAGCCGAAATATATCAAATCAGAATGCGTATAAATGGAAAACGAGCTATTTTCGGCTTGTCGGGACCAATCGGGGAGCTGTCCCTGAAGAACAGAGCCGTACGGCTCTAGGTTTAGGGCCGGCCGGCTCTGTTCTAATTGAACCAGAGCCGGCCGGCTCTGTTCTTGAAGAACAGAGCCGTACGGCTCTATTCGGGTAGCCAATTTTCCGGAATTTTAGAAACAGAGAAAAGTCACACGAAAAATGCAATGAACACAAGTTTAAGGCCTCTTAGAGTTTACCTTGGTGTTGTTCCAGTGTATTAGATACGCAAGAACAGTTTGAAAATCAAGAACATAACTCGAATCCTCGAATATCCCGAAAATCCGAAAGTTTATGCGAACGAATCCGAAATAGAACCGAGAATGGTTGTGGACCGATGAGTAACCACTAGAGTGTGTAATTGTGTGCTTAGGAATTTAGTTTCTAAAACCTAAAATTCACTTTTTCCTTTTTCTCTCTGTCTCTCTTTTTTTTTCTGTCTCTTTCTTTTTTTTTTTCTTTTTCCCCTCCCCCCCCCCCCCCCCCCGATCTTTGTTTCTCCTCCTTTTTCTATTATTGTTCTCCCCTTTTTCAAAATCTCTCTCCCCAGACAAAATAATTTTCCGAATTAAATGCATAGATTAATTGTTTTTGTCGTTTTTTTACCAAATTTCGCAGACTTGGGACAAGGTGTGGCACCTCTGCCAGCCCATCACAGCCGGTCGGCTCTAGTTTGCACTAGAGCCGACCGACTCTAGATATAGCCGGCCGGCTATAGACATAGCAGGCCGGCTCTATTCCACAGCCGAGCGGTTCTGGTTTTGAAAACCAGAGCCGTCCGGTTCTAGCTAGAGCCGTGGCGATATCTCGATTTTCCGACGCGTACACTAAACCCTGAAAATCACTCGGAGGATCCGCTTTACGGCAGTTTCGGATTGCGGATAATTTCGTTTTCAGAGAATTCGAGACGTTTCGGGTAACATTCTACTCTTTTTTGTGTCCAAAGGCAATAAAGATTTCTCATCACCGAGGTCGGGAAAACCCGTGCTCACAATACTTAAGAGATTCCATCTTATTTGGGAGAGAGTCGATCAAGGGGATGTCAAGATTTATAGGGTTGCTTCAAAGGATAACATCACAGATCCTTTGACCAAGGCGTTGGCTGTCCAAGCATGATGGTCATATTAGATCTATGGCGATTAGACCCTACATAATAGTGCCTAGTGCAAGTGGGAGATTGTTGGGTTATGCCCTAGTCCCTATATGATGTACTCTATTTTATTTATGTGTGAAAATACATTTACTTAGTATTAATAAAAGGCATAATCATATTTATTGAATTAATTGTGCAATTAATAAATATTGAGAATCTATAAACTGATGTTTACTCATGTTTGTTAGTAGCGTGTACCAAACGAGTAAGACCATGTGTTTGTATAACACAGTTTTAAAGCTATCCCTAGTCTGTTATAATCATGGGAATGAATATAACTAGAGACCAGTGTGTTCCTTGTGAGATGGGTGGTATCTTACCGACCATAAGACTTGGAAAGTCGATTAAGGACATAGGTGCGTCTTAGTGAATAGTGCACCGGATCGATCCGCTTATGAGAACACTAAATGGTCAAGTGTCATAAGTGTTTCTCATGTATTGCTTGTATTGGATCCTTAGACCCGATATTACTACACTTCTAGATGTGAACTTATATACTTTGATGTGCGCCTAAATAGCCTGTAACTGGGTGCCAAGTATAGGTACATTGGGTACATCAAGAACCATGCTAGGACTGGGCGTAATGTGAAGGGATTGCCTATCTCTTTACCAAAGAGATGATATCACCAGCCTCTTGACAAGTGAAACTGAGTAGTTTATGACTGTACCCAAATAGAATGATTATTGGATAATCATTTATTTGATCTTGTCAGTCTACTTAGATGTTAAGTAAATGTCCTAGCACTTAGAAGGATGACAGAGTCATGCCTTATGTAGGACACCGATATTAGATGTGCAGAGGATCGTATAAGAATACTTCAGGTGTATGTCATTTTGATTTTGACATCTCCATCCCAATTGGGGGTTGTAAAGACATGTTAGAGCCCAATTACAACTTATGGGCCGAATGTAATTTCAGGCCCATGGCCAACATACGGATGGACCGACAAAATTGCACGCTTAGGAGTTTAGGCGGGCTTTATGATGAACCATTTAATATGTATTAATTACATATTATTTATTGTTAATGAATTATTTTATTTGATGGGTTTAATTGTTAAGTCCCAAATAAAATATAATAGTCTATGATGAGAATTAGTTCAATGGTTTTTCAAAGTTACCATATGGTAATTTTTAGTTAAATCATTGTTATGTAAATTATGGTGGATATTTTACAAGCAAGGGTAGTTTGGGTATCTCACCTTTAGGTTTCATATACAAAGGATAAGGAGGAAACCCTAACACTAACTGTTAATACCTAGCCACCATTTCTCATCATCTTCTCTATACTTGAGGAAAAGAGTTTTCGCTTAAAGGAGGAATCTTGGTCCTGTTAGAACCAGAGAATCACAATGACTTCAAAGCGTGTATCAATGCCACTTTCCTAAAGGAATTTTTTGCCCTCTATACTACACGAGTTCAGCAAATACCTTCAGGATATGATGAAGAACTTGCTTACACTTGCAAAAGTGAAAGTAGAAGACAAAGCCGTTTTTGATAGTTTTCAATTTTGAGTTATTCTCTTTTATTTTTCTCTGCTGCTCTTTATCCTTCAAAGAAACCACCAGAGTAAGTGGTCAAAAGTGGTTTAGTGGCTGGAGAGAATAAACTGCCCACTACTCCACTTTCTCCTGTTTAATAATGTGCAGAAAATGGCAAAATAAAAATATCTACATTGATGACGTGGCATATGTGCCACGTGTACATCCTAGTTGGCCACTGCCATGTGTCCAAGTTCCAAGTGCACCTATAAAAGCGCCTAAAATGCGCCATATGCACCGCGCACGAGCGCGCGCGTGCGGTGCACTTGGGCATAGCTTTTCTAAGCTATTTTGACTTATTAAAAAGTCACATAGTATATAAATACTTTTTACTTGGCTCAACTAAGCAATGTGGGAAAGACATTTATTTTGAAAATGTCCAACAATCCCCCGCCATTTTCAAAATGTTTAATACAGATCAACGATCCAAGAACAACTCAAATAAATAATGGTATCTCACGATTTGAACCACTAAATTGTGAATAGTTCATTATATCATATCAGAATTACATGGTAGATAAACTTTGAACCAAAAATTCAAATTGATATGTATTACAAACAGTTCACGCATATAACAAACACCAGCAACTAGCTTTACATATCTGACACATTCAACATAGGCCTTGCGTCCCGTATCATTCATGAATGTTTCCAGAACCAAGCCCTTTAGCTCCTTGAAGCGGCCGCACTTCACATTCACATAGGTGGTCTCCACTTTGGTGCCCCTGCATTTTCAGCACCTATTGAAGATCATTAAGAGCTTAGCTCAACCTCCTCACTTGACACGCGGTACCAAGCACTAGTAACATTGGGATGGCAAATAGAATGTAGTGCTTACAATCACACTAATAACGTACTTTGACTGCATTGAACTCAAGACTTAACGTAATGTTAAGTGTCGAGTCGAGTTTCCATTATTGGTGATTTTAATTCATGGGCTTGAGGCCCATACCCCTTGATGTTTTGTTCACCATATCTCTTGGCAACCCCTTTGTGAAAGGATCTGCCAAATTTTGACTAGAACGTACATAGTCAATTGTGATAGCTCTGTTTGTTATTAATTCTCTAACACAACTGTGTCTCAATCCAATGTGCCTGGATTGACCATTGTACACTTGACTATAAGCCCGTGCCAATGTGGCCTCATTATCACAATGGATAGAAATAGGAACTACTGGTTTAGGCCATAATGGTATCTCGTGCAATAATTCAAGTAGCCATTCAGCTTCTTTTGAGGCTGATGCTAATGTAATAAACTATGATTCCATGGTAGAACCAGCTATTAGAGTCTGCTTCCTTGAATCCCATGAGATTGCAGCCCACCAAGTGTGAAAATCCACCCACTTGTAAATGCATAGTCTTGATCTTTCTCCTTCCAACTTGCATCTGAAAACCCTTCTAAAACTAAAGGATATCCACTATAACATAAGTCATAGTTGATCATTTTCTTCAAGTACTTTAAAACTCTTCGAATTGCAAACCAGTGCATCCCACTTGGATTGCTCGTGAATCTGCTTAACTTGCCTATAGCCAAGGCAATGTCTGGCCTAGTGCATGTCATTGCATACATTAAACATCCAATTAATCTGGAATACTCCAGTTGTGAGACTGGATTGCTAGTATTTTTCACTAGCTTCATACTTGGATCCAGTGGAGTAGACACAGGGGCACAATCAAAATGATTGAATCTCTTGACTACTTTCTCAATATAATGAGATTGAGTAAGAGCAATACTCTCATTGTCTCTTACAATTTGAATCCCGAGGATGACATTAGCTTGCCCCATATCTTTCATTTCAAATTTACTTAAAAGGAAACTTTTGGTCAACTGAACTTGTCCTAAGTCCGTTCCAAAAATAAGCATACCATCCACGTACAGACAGATAATGACACCATTTCCTTTTCCATCAAACTTGCTATACACACACTTATCAGATTCACTTATCTTGAATCCATAAGCAAGTACAACCTGGTCAAATTTTTGGTGCCACTATTTTGGTGCTTGCTTTAATCCATATAAAGATTTCCGAAGTTTACACACTTTATTTTCTTGACCAGGCATAACGAACCCTTTAGGTTGTTCCAGTTAAATCTCCTCATCCAATTCTCCATTTAGAAATGAAGTTTTCACGTCCATTTGGTGGATGACCAGCTTGTGTATAGCTGCAATTGCTATAAGCAATCTTATTGTAGCAATCCTAGCTACTGGTGAATAGGTATCAAAATAGTCTATTCCATGCTTTTAGGTAAAGCCCTTAGTGACTAACCTGACTTTGTGTTTTCCAACTGATCCATCAGGTATTCTTTTCCTTCTAAAAAGGAATTTAGATTTAATGGGTTTGCATCCAGGAGGTAGATTAGCTAGCTCCCAAGTATTATTCCCCATTATTGAATCCATCTCATCATTCAATGCCTCTTTCCAGAAAGCTGCATCTCGATCTTTCATTGCTTCCTCAAATGTTTGAGGATCAGCTTCCGTATTAAAACAATACGGAACCTGTCTAATCACTGCTTCTCAACTTCCTTCAACTAAGAAGGTAAAGAAGTCAGAACCAAAGGACTTAACCTTCCGAGCTCTTTTGCCCCTTTGAAGTTCAGGAACTTCTACTATCTCTTGGTCATTTTCATTTTCCATGACCTCTTTCCCCTTTTAGTTTTCTTCAGGGATATTTTTAGGTATAAATTTAAAGCTATTCTCATCAAAAATTGCATCCCTTGATTCAATCACAGTATTTACTGAAATTGAATCATTTGGCTCGATTACCATAAATCGATACGCCTTACTATGTTGTGCATATCCAATAAATATGCACTCCACTCCCCTTTCACCTAATTTTCTCTTTTTAGGTTCAGGTACTTTAACCACTGCTCTACAGCCCCAAACTCTTAAAAAACTAAGATTTGGTTTTCGCTTATTCCAAAGCTCATATGGAGTGACCTTATTCCTTATCTGTGGAACACGGTTTAAAATATGGCAAGCACTCAGCAATGCCTCACCCAAAAACCATTACTCAAACCTGAGTTTGATAGTAAAGCATTAACCATTTCGGTTAAAACATAGTTTTTCCTTTCTGCCACACCATTTTGTTGTGGTATATAGGGAGCTGTAGTCTCATGGACTATACCGGTTGTCTCAAAGTACTTAGGGTCATAGTTACTCTCCTCCCCTATCAGACCTTAAACATTTTATAAAGGTCTCACACTGCAACTCAGTTTCTGCCTTATATGCCCGAAACTTTACCATTGATTCATCTTTTGAATGCAACAAGTACACATAACAAAATTTGCTATAATCATCAATAAATGTAACAAAAAATTTCTTTCCTCCTATTGATGGTGTACTATGCATGTCACAAACATGAGAATGAACTAAATCAAGCAATTTCTAATTTCTTTCAACTTTAGGAAATGGATTTCTTGTTATTTTCGTTTTCATGCATGTGCTGCATTTTCCTTCACTTTTATCAAAATAAGGCAACAATTCCATATTAACCATATCATATAATTTTCTAAAATTAATATGACCTAATCTATGGTGCCATAAAGAAGAAGAACACTCAATAATATAAGCAGAAACGACATTCTTATTAGAGATTGCAATTGCATTCAGCTTAAACTTTCCCTCACAAGCATAACCCTTTCCCACAAACATACCACCCTTTGACAGCACAAATTTGTCAGCCTCAAACACAAGCCTAAAGCCAAACTTATTCAGCAAACTACCCGACACAAGATTCTTCCTCACATTTGGTACATAAAATACATTAGTTAAAGTTACAATTTTTCCAGAAGTGAACTTCAGTTCTACACTACCAACACCTTTAACAGGAACAGTAGCAGCATTTCCCATGTACAAGATAGTGTTTTCATCTACTGCCTCTATGGTCTTAAAGAACCTCTTGTTCTTGCAAACATGTCGAGTAGCACCAGAATCAATCCACCAAGCTATGTCATCTTCCATCATGTTGATTTCAGAAATTACAGCAATGAGATTGTCATCATCATTTCCTGCATTATAAGCAATATTGGAGGAAACAGCCTGCTTTCCTTTCTTTTTCTTCCAGAAATGACAATCTGACTTGTAGTGGCCATCTTTACCACAAAACCAGCAATTGACTTTTTGCTTCTTTTGATTCTGCTTTTGGTTCCTTGGCTTTCCAGAACCACCAGCCTATTGAAAGGCCTCTTGTGTGAGTGACTTTTGGGCTGTCCAGCCTCCACCACATGCACCTTTGAAATTTCCTGAGCATTCTGCTCCCTTTCATTTTCCTGCATGCGACATTCCTCTTCTATACGAAGATGGTTAGCAAGTTCATCAAGAGATATATCCTCTTTTTTGTGCTTCAGAATTCGTTTGAACTCTCTCCAGGAGGGTGGCAGTTTGTCAATAATAGAAGACACGATAATTGTTTCATCCATGTTCAGATTATGTTGAGTGAAATGATTAAGGATTCTTTCCAGTTCACGAAATTGTTCCATTATAGGTCTACCATTAACCATTTTAAAGTTATTAAAGTTAGAGACAAGAAATTTCTTACTGGTTGCATCCTCCTCCATGCACCTTGCCTCCAGTTTTTCCCACAACTCATTAGCAGACTTCACGTTGTGGTAGAGATCAAACAAGGAGTCATTCATCGCGTTCAGAATATGCCCCCTGCAAGTTAAGTCATCAGTTTCCCATTTCTGTCTCTTCCTGATTTGATCTACAGTCTCGTTGTCAACCTCGTCTGGCTTTGGTGTGTTAAGAACATACACCAATTGGAGTGAAGCCAATAAGAATTGAACCCTTTTCTGCCATCTTAGAAAATTCCCTCCATCAAATCGATCCAGTTTGATGATATTCGTAGCCATTTCCTTGATTGAAGCCATTGTCACAAATAATTCCTTTAAATTGTTAGAACCAGAGAATCACAATGACTTCAAAGCGTGTATAAATGCCACTTTAATTAATTCCTTTTTTATTTTTTATTTTTTTTTATTTTTTTTTTTTTTTTGAAAATTATACTATGGAAATGAATTCGGGAGATAAAAAATCTATAGGTAAGCGTGAAATTCGAAGCATGAAAATTTGAATAGAAATGAAAACGTACTATCTTTTTTATGTTGTCTTTTTGAAAATGTTAGGAGTATTTAATTCTCTGTATTTTTTATTAGTTTGTTTTTTTTTATTTTGAAAACTTGTTTACTTACATTACTTTGAAATAATGTTTTCTTTTGTTTTTTTTGGTAATTCGAAACAATTTTCTCTATTTTATGAGTAAATATAGAGCGACTATATGTCAATTTGACTAGGGATGCACATAGTCTGTTAACCGGTCAATGCGAACTTTTACAAAGGTTTAACCGTTTGAACGGTTTTTTTAATTTAGTAATCATATACTGTCCATTAAATTCGGTTAACCATTAGTCGGTTAACCATTAATTTTAGTCGGTTAACCATTTCTTTACGGTTAACTATTTATGAAATAGACATTATGATTTTACTAAATTTATAATATTTGAAACCTCAAATAAATAGAACATAAATCTCAAATGTCAAATAAAAATATAAAATTACAAACCATAGTCTTAATTATTAATTAAAATAACATTTTAACCATAAACTCCAATAATTAAAACATTAATAAAAAAAAGTTCCCAAACATAGAAACTATTGTACAAGATCAAACATTAATTAATGAAATGTTCTTCGTTGTTCGTTTTTCATTGAGTGTGAAATTAACAATTGAGAGGAGATAGGATTGGAAAGGAGTGACCGAGACTACTTGTTGTTGTACAGTAAGGAAGTAAAATAACGTCAAAGGCCACTTATTATTCGTATTACCTATATATATAAAATTATATAATTTTTTAATAAAAATATTTGAAAAAAGTCGATTAACCGCGAGTCCACATGAATTTTCGGTGTAAAAACCATAACCGTAACCGTAACCGTAACCGTTAATTTCTAAAAATAAAAACCGTACATTATTCCATCGGTTTTGATTAACCATATTTTTAACTTAGTTTCGGTTCGGTTTCACAGTTTTTCGTTTTTTCCTTTTTTTTTTTTTTCACCCCTAAATTTGACTAGCTTGGGCTATTTTTCCGTACGAATTACATGAAACATTACCATTTTAAACCAAATATATTAATGTTAGCCTAACATTTGAAAACCAACAAGAAGATAACCTTGAATAAAATTTTATCGAATCTATAATATCTGATTATATATATATGTCACTTAATATCATTATTTGATTTATTGATTTAATATTTATTTTGTAAAAGGGGGATACATGTATATCTCCGAAACATTGTACAGAAGGACCAAAAAATATTATGTATATCTTAAGGCAACATAATTATTTTCAAAATCTATCTAAGTTTTATTCAGTGTTAATTAAGACAAAAAGTACATCAAAGCATTTAATAGATGAGCTTAACATATCCAAACCTTATAATTAAACACAAACCTTATAATTAAACGTGTACAACAATAAAATATTAGCTAGATAATTATATTCATATATTTCAAAATATATTATTTTGAAAATCCAAATTTCTATATTTTTTTTAATCAGAACTGTCACATATGTTATACATTTATATAGTTTTGATATACAATGGAAGGGAATAATGAGATTATTACAAGTAAAATACATTCTGAGCCTGATAACATTCAATACTTTATAATTAAAATATCAGATAAATCATTTTATAAATTACGTCATCAATTATTAATTTTTAGCCATAAATGCTCCTTAATTTACTCTAAATTATATTGTGATTATACTAACTCCTTCCTAATAATTCTATTAACATTTGAATATTATTCGTGAATGATTCGAGAATATCATTCAAAAATCAAATGATTTTTGTCATTAACTTTAAGAATTTATAGTAGAGTGTTGAAGTTAGATTGCTCGCCTAATATAGCTATGTTCAGCACATTTTAATTGATAGCATATGTAAAAATAGGATTATCGAGAATGCACTTCAATTGTTTAATGAAATGGTAGAAATAAGATTTTTTCCAAATAAGATTGCATACACAATGATTATCGAGAATGCACTTCAATTGTTTAATGAAATGGTAGAAATAAGATTTTTTCCAAATAAGATTGCATACACAATGATTGTTTGATGAATTACTGAAAAAGAAGCAAACACAATTCAATAGATTCTATTTCGGAGGATTTTTTTTTTTTTTTCACTTGCTGCTGTGTCTACCAATTTGGTGAAGATATCATCAAATGGCTTAGTGAGGTAATGTAGGGATTTTCACCGTGCAAAATAAAAATTTTATCAGCGGAAACGGTCGTTTTGCATTCAAATCCAGCCCAGGATCCCATTCAAATGGTGAAGAAATGACTTAACCATAAAGTAATTATAAATATTACTTGAGATATGAAGCTTTTACAGTTAATTTCCAAGTAGGAAATCTCCACATTCACACACGTAGGCCTCGAACGATCGAATGAGCGTGCTAGCGCTAGACAGGAGCAAGAATGGTTGAACCCTAGGGAGAGCTAGAGAGGGCCGAAACTTCCACAATGTATGGGAAGGAGGCAGTGTGTGTTAGGTTAGGGAATTAAGGAAATAATATTCTATTTATACTCTAGGTTAACTGGGTTTAATTAATTAAACTTTAGGTTAAAGTTTTATTTCAATTAAATCTTCATCAACCTTATGATATAAATATATATATATATATATATATATATATATATATATATATATATATATATATACTTCCTTATGTTAGAATCCAATTTATTTATTGCACCATGCAATAAAACAAATTAACATAAATATAATATAATTCCCTATAATGTCAAAATCTAATTTTGACAAATTACAGTCTAATTAAATTATCTATTGTACCATACAATAATTAATTTAATATGAATATAATTTCAATCCCATAAATGTCAAAATCCAATTTTGACCTGTTACATTTTAATATATTTATTTATTGCACCATGCAATAATTAAATCAATATAAATATAACAACTGCTCCTTTAAATAAATATATATATCCAATATATATTTATGTCTTAAACATCCAATCTTGACCCTATGCGTGTGATCCAGTAGGTTCATCTTTATGTTGGCAGTGAGCCCCAAACCTTTGGGTATACAGACTAAAGGTGGGTTCTAGCAAACCATGATATGCCCCAATTAAGATGAATATATCTTTTTGGACATATATATACCTTGTAGCCTTTTACTTATACATCTCATGCCTATTAGATATCTTTGTATTGCTAAAACCATGACTAAGTCATCCCCTATGGCTGCATGTACATTTCTTGATACCGAGTAGACTGAAGAACTTCAATTACTTAATCACCTAGTAATTAAGTATTGGGATTGGCCAAATCTCACTCATCAAGTGGCCGGTGATATCACGATCTCATTTAAGAGGTTGGCATTTCCTTCACCTTGCTCATGATCCTTAGGTATTCACTGGCATACCCAATCATAGCCATACTTGGCTCTCTGTTACAAGCCTGTTTGACGTATGTCAAAGTATGTGAGATATGTTGGATATGCCCTAGTCCCGAGGCATTAGTCCTTGTATTTGTATTATAAAGTTGTACAATGTCATTGGATTTAATGTATCATACAATATGTGTCATTAAATAAAGGCATTAATCTATTTATTATATATCTTGTGCTATGTTTTAAATAGAGTATCCAATGGACATATCCATATCCATGTTGACAAGTGTCATGCACTTGGCAATAAGACCATGGATAGGGAAAACAATATGATCATAAAGTCATCTGTAGTCTATTCCAGTCATGGGAATGAATGGAACTAGAGACTATCATTAACTTGGTTGGATGGCGGTGTCTTACAAGCCATTAGACATGGAATGTCAACCAAGATAATGGGTGCATGGTACTGGATAGATCCACTAGCCACATAATATAGTATCACAAGTGATTCTCGTGTAGTACTTGTATGGATCCTTTGACCTGACCATATGATGATGCTGCATGTGAAGTGGCATACTTTGGTGTACACCGAAAGGGCCTGTAACAAGGTGCCAAGTATGGGTACGTTCGGGTATATCAGTGAACATGGCAATGCTGTGGATATGCAGAATGGAATGTCACTCAGTAGTCCACTGAGAAGATATCACCAGCCTCTTGATGAATGCAACTGATAAGAGTGTGGCCACACCCAAACGAGCTGGAACTTGTTTGTGAGCATCAGTTCATTCGGGGATCAAGTAAATGTCCGGACACAAAAGAGGGTGATCAATCCATGCCTCTGTGTTAGGCACCGATATCAATGACATGGGACATACAAGTCTAAACTACAGGGCTACGATTATAGTTGGACTGCTATCTCTGTCTTAATTGGGGGCTGCAGTGGCTTGCTAGAGCCCGCGTGTAGTCTATGAGCCATACCAATATAAAGACGGGCCCATAGGATCATACACATTGAATGTCTGAGATTGAACTAAAAGGATCAACTATGTACTTGGAGTATACACGCTGGACAGAGAGGATTCCGTTAATTATATTATATAGATCAATTGGACTGATCAAAATAATATAATTAATTTGTATTGGCCTTCATATATTTAATTCAATGAATTAATTTATGAGTTATTTCCTGGGTGGAAATAATTTTACATGTATAGGTTTACATGTGTTTAATTTTATGAAAGTCTAATTTAATTCCACGGTTAAATTAATTGGCCAAATTAATTTTAAGTTAAATGAAATGTAATATACTATATGGTATAATATATTGACATGCATGTTAAATTAGAATTAAAATTTGCAATTAGATTGGACCAAAAGAATTAATTCAGACTTGAGCTTAAAGGAGAAAAAGCCCACATGAAATTAAAGAAATTTGGAGCAAAATTCAGCAAGTGAATTTCGGCCATAATGTGTGAAACACAGCAAAAATTTCCAGCCACCATATTCTCTCTTTCAGTTGATCAAATTGCTAGCACGGGTTTGAGTTTGATAGCCATTCATGTATGGGAACGTGGAGGAATTCAATTTTGATTTCTGCAATTAGCTCTTGTAGAGATATTACGGGTGGGAATCTAATTTTTCTCCTTTTATTTTGGTTTTTAATTTCCATATCATTTACTCCTGGGCATGGATTTGAGGAAATCAACGCGTTCTTCCGCTGTATCGGTTGATTTCCGATGAAAAATCCCAACAAGATCGTCCCTAAGTCTAGCAACATTAGGTCTAAGGATCCAATATAAGTGCTACCAGAGTTTCACTTGTCTAATAGGGGTCAAGTGAAATGCTCTAAGTGGATTGATCCAGTACCATATAACCTAACATGTACCCATCTCTTTGATTGACAATCCATGTCCAATGGTCAATAGGACACCACCATACAATCAAAGACCATTCTAGTCTTTAGTTAGTATCATTTTCATAATATAATAGACTAGGGATATTTATAGTTAAGTGTTTACCCTACTCTCAGTCCTACTTATTAGGAGATACTCCGAACAAACAAGAGTATGACTTAACTAATGGGTACTCTATAAATATTAATTGCACAAGAAATTAAGAAAATATATTAATGCAGCTCATTATCTTGCTAAATTAGGGTTGATTCAATCTTCTCCAGTTTATAATTTTCATTTTCCACCTTCTGCACTTGTTGATACATTAATTATGGATTGAAGAAGTAGCTAAGGGTGCTAACCTAGTTGGGACATTTAACTACTTTCTCTTTTTTATTAATAAAGCATTTTTCATTGAAAACAAAAAAAAAACAAAAATTCGATTACATTGTCAAAGGGACTAGGGCACACACTAACAGGTAAATCTCTTGATTGAACATAATAACTTTAATTTGTTAGATACATCATCTGCTATTGTGGTTTGCATTGATATGCAAATTATGTCATTAAGTTTGCTCATATAGAATGCAATTTGACATTTAAAGGTTAAAGGGATCGATACAAACACTGACTAACGTGATTTAATAGATATTGGTGAGTGTGATATGATATTGGAGTTATATTAGGTTTATTTAAGGAGATGGGGGTGGATAAAATAACAATTCTAATAAAGATAAACAATGAATTCTTGAATATCTTTTATTATGTAATTTGGTTATGGAATACCTATTTCAAGAATAAATGATTGAAATATCTAGTGAGTTGATTTGAGATGTTTAAGTATGTTATAAGAAGTGTTGAATTCTCTCATAAGAAAAAAAAGTTATTATAAATTAATTAGTTGGGTCAATTTTGTTCAATTTTTAGTTAAGCATGTTCTTCTCAACGTATGTCAAGAACTAAACCAAATACAATAATTATATTGAAATAATTATAAAATAGTTATCATATATAGTAGTTATCCTTGAAATAATTATAAAATATTTTTGTTAAATACAATCATTAAATCATTTCATAAAGGTAAGTTTTCTTTTCTAGAATTGGAGAATGTTAAAAAAATAAAGAGAATGATACTCCAAGGATCTGAAGCTATTATTTTGTGAATGCTCTACAGAATGGATGATCTACAAATATAAGAGAATGAGACATCGGGTGGTGTGGGGGTACACTCCGATGCTTAAGTTAGAAAGGATGAAGAAAGGATGAAGAAAGGAAGAAGAAAATAATGAAGAGTAAGAATAAGAGATATCAGATACCTTTTCTTGCTACAGTGTCCACCGTTTAGAGCTGTCACTCTCAGGCCATTAGGTATGGCTCGTGCCTAATTGGTTATGTTGGATGAAGCCATGATGGATTATATAGGTGTAGGGCTAAGATCATTATGCTATACTTACTACTTAAGTTTCGATTTACAAGCCCTACATTTGGATGCTGAGAGCACAACCTTTTAAAGGTGTGGCTTTTATCTGACATGTGTCCTTTTATGCACTGGGTTCATATATTTGGTTGACTCAGCTTGCTTCATTTGCCTGGTTTTGATCTTCCATCCAACAAGGCACTCTAGGTCACCTTCAAGGCTCTATACTTTTCACAATACATTCACTCGGTGGACCGACCTACCCTATTCAGTGATATTCACCCAGTGCCTTTATTGTGTTGATTGTCTATCCATTTCGAATGTTACCAAAGAATATTTGTAGACTCAACTTCAAAAGGCAAGTTAAATGCAATGAAAACTAATGTAAAGCATGAAGCTATTCATCAGAGGGAGAAATTAAAGGAGTGGAATTTCTTTTGTAAGTAGTATAACATAGTAGATTTGGAAGTTAGACAAGTCGATGAATTACTTAAACAAAATGAAACATAACTCTTTCTTTTTTTGATAAAAAAAGTGAAACACAACTCAACAAATTATGTTTTAGAGGATTGTGTTTTACTTATTACTATGTCTATGAATTTGGTGGGTATGATATCAGATGGCTTAATAAGGTGATGCGTCTAAAACACACACAAAAGAGCAAATGCATTATGTCGCTCAAGTAATACAAAATAAGTAGAGTATCGATCCCACAAGAACTAATCATACAATCACTAAACGCAATCGAGTTGATTGTTAACTAGGCTGGATATTATATCTTTGATTTTTGTTTTCTGAAAGTAAGATTAGTACTAAAGAAAGCAATTAATTAAAGTCAAAGAAATTTGATTAGAAGAAATTTGATGGTAAAGCTAACTAAGGCATCCAGTTTCACCTAACATTAATTCTAGTAATTCCTTAAGTCATACAATTAACTTAATTAAATTCCAAAGATGGCGAATTCCATAAATAATTAATACCAGTTAAGGCTGTCAATTCTAATTTTTAACCTAAGTACTTAAACCTCTCAGTTCTAAGCAATTAAGCAAGAAAGTATTAAGTTCATGAAAACCTAGCACAAACTAGTGAGCCACAAAAGCAATGGCCATGCAATCATTGTATTATGTAGTTTCGTTAATTTAGTTCTTTGATCAATTATAAATTAACTAGAAACATTAAAATTGATGGTCATGCATTCAAAGCATTAAGCAATTATAACACAATCAATGGAAAATAATACTAGTCAAATTGTATTAAACTAAAAGAAATTATGTAGAATTCATGCTAAGTTCCACCATAGCTAAGGCTATGATGGGGTTAGTTCATAGCCAAACTAAATACAACCAAGAAAATTAAAGAAAACATATTGGAGAAAAGTTTAGAGTAAACTAGAGAATTGAAGTAATCAATGGTGGCTTGTGGAGAACCGTTGATGAAGATTGGATGAATTATCCTTCAAAACCTAGCCTCCTCCTTACACACCCCCAACACGTTCTTCTTGTGTAAAGAGAAGAATGAATAATTAAAAAAGTACTCTCTCCAAATGTAAAAATAATAACTAATAATAATCTTCAAGAATTATTGACTTTCTTTTCTTAAAAACTAAAACTAAAAAGAAGATCTAAAAATAATCCAACTCTAAAAAGGAAAACAAACTAATGAATCCTATTAGGAATAGGAAAAATACAAAAATGTTGGCCTAATTGACAATTTCAGCTTCAAATCTTCAAATTCAGCATCTCATACGGCATGGTCATGCCTAAAGACTTCTCCTAGCCTAATCCAAGCCATTTTTGCTCCAAAATCAAGCACTTTTCACTAATTTTTCATCTTCAAGGCCCTAACACCCAAAAGAGTATAAAGGAAATAAAATCCGCCTAAAATAAAGTAAAACAACTCAATTATAGCTCATAAACTAAGGCAATTTAGGTGTATAAAATACACTTATCATGAGGTAAATCTTTTGATTGGAGTTTGGAAACAATAATTTTGACATGGTACTTACATTATTTCTAATTCTAAAACTGAGCAATAAAATGCCTATCCAACCATTGAATTTGCTTATATTTGAAAGCATTTTGGGATTGTTTGAAGGTAGAAGTCAGAAAAACATGACAAGATAGACTAGAGTAGAGTTTGGGAAGTTACAGTTGTTAAGTAATATATATATATATATATATATATATATATATATATATATATATATATATATATTCATATTTAGTCTTTGTACTTATCGTATAATTATCTGTATATACCTCCTGTAATCATTCTTTACAAGTTAATGAGAAGTATTATTTTCCTCAATTATAATTATCTTTATATGGTATCAGAGCTTAGAGGGGTTGAAATTTCAGATGAGACACTAGACATTCAGAGACCTATTGGTGGTGAGTTTCAAAAATTATTACCACACTTTAAATGGTTCGGTATCATTCACTTTCTTGCTTATCCTCATACTCATGGACAAAATGGCATTTCTGAACGTAAAATAAGGCATATAATTGATACAACACTTACTTTACTTGGTCATGCAAGCATTCCTCTTTGTTTTTGGAATTATGCCGTAAATCATAGTGTTGAATTAATTAACTACCTTCCTCGTCTATGCCTAATAATGAATCCCCTTATTTTTTGTTATTTCACAAAATTCCACCTTATCAAGACTAAAAAATTTTTGGTTGTGCCATTTATCCTCTTTTAAGACCTTACAACAAAAATAAATTTCAATTTCGAAGCCACATTTATGTGTATTTTGGAAAATCCAAATCTCTTTCAGGTTTTATTTCTTTTAGTTCTCATGATGATCACATATATATTACCAAACATGTAAAAATTTAATGAAAATATTTTTCCATTTTTTATGTCCACCTTGAGCAGCCCACCTTCTTCAAACATGCCTCTTCCAGTTTATGTGTCATGGCATACACCTAACACAAATGCCATTTGCCCCTCTTCTAATAAGTCTTTGCATTTGCCACCTAATTCTATACCTTCTTCATCACATTCACCCACTAGCAATTCCCATTTATCACTGACTAATCATACTCAGCATTCACCATCATTGTCACATTCATCGTTACCTTCATTGTCTTCTTCTCCACACAATGAATCACACCTCCTACCCCACTACAACTCACCTTACACTCTTCATCCTCACATCATATTCTGCCAACTCCTCCAAATCCTCAACATTCTCCAAGCCTTATATTATTAGTTGACCTATCCTCTTTTCCTACTCATACCACAATCGACCTCTCTTCGCCCGATGACCCTTTGTCCTTCCCATACTTGCAACGCTTCTCAATGCCTAGCCCTTGCATCATCTTTTACCTCTGTTGACTATACCCAAACCAAACCAATATTATATTCCTAAGCTCGTAAGTATCATGTATGGAGTGATGCAATAACCACTGAGTTTAATGCTCTCATTGATACTCAAACATGGAATCTTTTCCCTTGACCATCTGGTACTAATATTATTAATTGAAAGTGGTTATACAAGATTAAACAGCACATCGATGGTAGTGTTGATCGGTATAAGGCTCGACTTATTGTAAAGGGCTTCACACAATAACCCGGCATTGATTATAAAGAAACATTTAGTCCAGTCATCAAGGCTACTACTATTTGTACTATTGGCCTTAGCATCCACCAATAAATGGCTGATTCATCAGCTAGATGTCACTAATGCTTTTTTTTCATGGCAATCTTCATGAAACTATTTACATAAAACACCCACTTGGATTTCTTGATGCTAGTAGACCAGATCATGTATGCTTACTTTGAAAATCTCTTTATGGTCTCAAGCAAGCTCCAAGGGAATGTTTTAATAGCCTTTGTTCCTTTCTTCTTCATCATGGTTTCAAGAAAATCTTAAGCTGATCACTTACTATTCATTTATGTTGCTAATAGCATCTTTACCTATAATCTTTTCTATGTTGATGACATTATTATGATAGGTTCTAGTCTCTCATTTATTCGTCGGACAATTGAGCTCTTGGAATTGCAATTTCCTATTCATGATTTGGGGCATCTCTCTTACTTTCTTGGTATTAAAGTCGACCATACTTTTTGTGGCATTCTTCTTCATCAGTCAAAATACATTACGGATATCATTGAACATGTACATATGGCATTGGGTGAGGAATATAGGTGAATTGTTTGTGCTTTGCGATACCTCACCCTACTCAACTAGAGATTGTCTTCTCCATCAACAAACTATGCCAATTCATGCATCAACCCATGAATATTCATTGGCAAATTGTTAAGTGCCTCATGCGTTACTTGAAAGGTACAGTTCATCATGGCTTGTTGTCCAATTATGCTTCTCTTGAACTCAACTATTTCTCTGATGCTAACTAGGGAGGTTGTCCTGATGATCATCACTCGATTGGTGGTTATTGCATTTTTCTTAGCAACAGCTCGATATCTTAGTTGCTCATAAACAACCTATTATTGCTCGTTCCAGTACCGAAAGCGAGTACAAAGCTACTGCCAATGCTATTACTGAAGTTCTTTGGCTCAATTCTCTACTTGTTGAAATTAGTTTCTCTCCTTGTGGTAAAATCACTCTTTGGTGTGATAATACTAGTGTTATCTACTTAATCAAGAATTCGATTTTTCATGGTCGTGGTAAGCATATTGCTCTTGATTATCATTTTGTTCATGAGCTTGTGCACAATGGTGTTCTTCATATTCGGTTTCTTCCTTTTAGTGATCAGCTGGCTGACATCTTTACCAAGCCTCTTGGTTCCTCACGTTTTCTGTATCTTCGATCTCACTTTCAGGTTAAGGATACCCATCAGCTTATCGGGGGGTGTTAAGGAATATATATGTAAATAGCTTTATTCCTATTTAGTCTTTGTACTTATCGTATAATTGTCTATATATACCTCCTGTAATCATTCTTCACAAGTTAATAAGAAGCATTATTTTCCTCAATTATAAATTTTTTTTGGAATAAACCACTTCCACATTGGGATAAACCTGTTCAGGGCTTAGTCATAGTTAAGGCTCCTTACCCCTCCCTATGGATGTATTTAATGGGATTCGAACTTAGGTCTCCTCCCACATACTCAGCCTATATTGCAAACTGAGCTACAACCAAAGCTTCCTCAATTATAATTATATTTTCAATAGCCAGTGGATATACAGTTAGTGGAGGTATAGTAGGGCTATATTAAAAGAGGGGGTGGGTAATACCACAATTTTGATAAAGATAAACAACCAATTTTTGGAAATATTTGACCATGTAATTTGGGTTGAATCAATAAATTTGGGCTGTAATAAACTTCAGGATGTAATTGCATATAAGTCTTTTCTTTAAAATGTGTCAAGATGGAAAAATATAAATTTCTCTGGTAATTAATGTAACATTTATAATTTCAAAAAGTAAGGAAAATGTACTTTTTGTTAGATAATTTGTTTCCATCGATGTACCTAAATGAGATAGGAATTCTATCTCTAAACAAAACAAATAAGAGTAGAAATTTTTTTTGTAGAGCTACATATAGAGATTTTTCTTTTTATTTTGTTTTTTCGTGTGAGATGCATCCAACATTGAAGATGGTGGTGTAGCTTTTACTCTATGTTATTTATTTTCAATGATGCTCGTATGTTCTTCTTCTTTCATGATTTTTAAGTTTTTGTTTTTCATTGTAGGCTCTTCTATCTTCTTCTCTTTTTATTTATTTTGATAATCAGTCTAAAAAACTTGGCGTATTTTTATATTTTGGAAATACTAAAAATTTAGATTAGATATTCATTTTTTGTGGTGGAAATATACTATAGGGGTGTTTGTTTCTACTATTCAGAGCAGCTTTCAGTTTTTCATTCGGAAAAGCAAAAAATCTAGTGTTTGGTTAGATTTATTAAACATCAGATTTTAGCTGTTTTGCAAGAAAATAGAGTTTTCACGAAAAGCTTTTTATAATTATTTAGCTTTTACAAATTTAACCTTTCCAAAATAATAAATTATGCTTTTTGTTGAATCATGTTTTGTTGAAAACAACTATTTGAAGAAGACAAAAAATGATGATAATTACTTTATTAATTAATTAGGAATAAGCATAAAATTATCTCAATTAGTTTACAAAGTATATTAAGATGATGATGAAGACACACAAAGACATTGAAATGCTATTACAAAAGAAGATAAAAGTTTGGAGAAATAAGAGGTACATTGCTTCAGAAGGCTAAAGACCTAAGAAGTTCTCTCACAAATATTCAGAAGGCTAAATACTATGTAACGGCTAGTTTCAGAGACCCGGAGAAGTTTAACACATATCTTCAGAAGTCTAAACATTATGTAGCGGCTAATTTCAAGTTCAACACAAATCTATAGAAGCCTAAAAACTGTGTAAAGACTAGTTTCAGAGACATGAAAAAGTTCTGTATAAAAACTTCATAATGCTAAACACTGTGCAATGACTAGTTTTAGAGGCCTAAACATAAGTGCGCAGAATTAAGAGTCAACTCCAACCAATTCTCCAACCAACTCCAACCAATTCTCCAACACATGTGTAACGGCCATATTTTTCATTTGCCTATAAAAGGAGGGCACTTCCATCAAGTTCAAGTGGGAAGACAAATTACAAAGCATACAATACAAGCATTCTTGAGTAGCCTTTCCAACATTCTTTAAAGAGAAAATTCAAAGAAAAACAAGTCTTCATCAAAGCAATTTATACAAATTCAATTTCAATAGTTTGAGAGAATTGTAAAATCACACAAAGATCTTTGTGTGAGGGAAAGCTTTGTTGTTAGGTGTTATCAACAAAGTTTCCACGAGTTTGGTTGTTGATCTTTGAAAAACAAGATTTGTAAAGTTTGGTGTTAAAGCTACAAAAACACTGGTTAGAGTTTGGTGTTAAAGCTATAAAAAGCACCGGCTAAAGTTTGGTGTTAAAGATACAAAAACACCGGTTAGAGTTTGGTGCTAAAGCTATAAAAAGCATTGGCTAAAATTTGGTGTTAAAGCTATAAAAACACTGATTAGCTTGATTTCTGCTGTTAAAAAAATTATAGTGGAAAATCTCAAGTGGTATACTTAGGAATATGAGTTGGCCGGTTGAGCAAACATGTATAAATCACTGTGACTTTAATATCTCTATCCTATGCCATATCCAGGGAGACTACTTCAAACCATACAGAGATTTCTGCAATCGAAACACATGATAAGGATAGGACGGATCAACAAAACCAGGGGGTTGTAACATATAAACCGACTTATCAAGGTCCCCATGTAAGAAAGCATTGGAAACGTCCAAATGTGTAACAAACCATAAAAAACTAGTGGCTAAAGATAATAGTAAATGAATTGTAGTAGGCTTAATCACAGGACTGAAAGTGTCATGCAAATCCATACCCGACCGTTGGTGAAAACCTTTGGCTACTAAGCACGCCTTATAGCGCTCAACAGACCCATCTGCATGCAACTTCATCTTGAATATCCATTTGCAGCTAATGATATTCTGAGCACTTGATGCTGGTACTAACTCCCAAGTACCGTTTTTAATTAACACAGAAAATTCCTCCACCATGGCAGCACGCCAATGAGAACTACTGGCTGCCTCGGTGTAGCAAAGAGGATCTCGGATAGCCACACTGGTATTCAGCGCCCTTGGTGCCATTTTACGAGCCTGGGATCGGGATCGGGTTAGCATGCGATGTAGTTTCGATTCAACACGGACAACCCGTGCGGGTGGCAGCATCCCAAACTATTGGAGATCAACAACCAGAGGTAACCCGGGTGATGTGGGAAGGGGTGGCTGGTTTGGTACTGGTAGAGGAGAAGCTGGTTGTGTTTGTGGGGAAGGACTAGCAGGCGGGTCAGAGTTTGATGGGGACGCTGGTGTAGGTGCAAATGTAATAGCTGGATTCAGTTCCACTGAAGAACTAGTAGCAAGGGAAGATTTTGGTATGGAGGACAGGGCTTTGAAAGTGACGAACGACATAGGTGGGTTTGGGAAGCCTGAACCAGGAGTAGAGGAACGCTGCAACTCTGGATAAGGAAACACCTGCTCTTCAAAAACAACATAACGTGAGACAAAAAATTTCCCAGAAATCGGATCTAAGCAACGATATCCCTTATAAACTCGACTGTAACCCATGAAAACACAAGGATAAGACCACAACTTCAACTTATTAAATGCATAAGGACACAACCACGAATAGAATAAACACCCAAACACATGCAATAATAGATAATCTAGGGAAACTTTGAACAACCAAAAATAAGGAGACTCAAAATTAATAGCAGAAGATGGCATTCTATTAATAAGATATGCAGCAGTTTCAAACACATTAGACCAGTACTTCATAGGCAATTGAGCTCGGTTTAACAAGGATAGACCAGTTTCAATGACATGGCAATGTTTCTGTTTTGTATTGCCATTCTGTTCTGGTGTATAAGGACAAGACATTTTGTGTTGGATTCCATTAGCAGTGAAATAAGATTGCATAGCTATGAATTCCCCACCCCCATCAGATTGAAAAATTTTAATGGGGCGCCCAAAATATTTTTCAATAAAAGAACAAAACTTCACAAATACATTCAAAGCATCAGATTTAAACTCAAGAAAATAAATCCAACAGTACTTGTTGTAATGATTATAAAATAGAATGTAATAAGAATAACCCCAAATTCGAACATATCAAATCCAAAGGTCCAGAAACAACAGACTCAGAATTAGAAAAAGGTAAATGATGACTCTTACTGACTGCACAACTAAAACAATCAGTACAATCAGTACTACTTTTTAAACATTGAATATTATTCTTCTTAAGAACACGCCCGACAATGGGTAGAGCTAGGGTTGTAAATGGGGCAGGGCGAGGCGGGGACTGCATTCCCCATCCCCGTCCCCAAATTAATCGTGGATCCCCGTCCCCGCCCCGTTTAATAATCGGGGATAAAAATCTATCCCATCCCCGTCCCCAGTGGGGAATTGGGTCCCCGCGGGGATCCTCGTCCCCGTTTAACTAATTTAATATTTTATAAAAAAATCCTGTAAAATTTCAATTTTTACCCTCAAATTTATCCAAATATGCATTAAAATACAAACATAAAATTCTTAAAACTCAATTCTCAAATACATTAATATATAATTAATAATTATACATAAAATAACATCATCAACTTGGACCCTTTCTCCAATTCCAATCTTCATTTTCATGCCAAATTTCCAATTGAAACCTAGCAAATTAGCAATATAAAATTCATAAGTTTCAAATTTTGTTAAATTTCCAATTGACAAATGAGAGAAGCAGTGGAAGAAGGAGTGGGTTTGGGGGGGCAAATAACTTTTATTAAATTATCAATTGGGCCGCGGATTGTTATGTGGGCTGTGTTCTCTTTGCTCTCCAAATTAGAATCCATAATAATTAAACATTTTATTAATTACTTTAGCATATAATCTAATATTAATTAAATAAATTAACACGGGGATTCGGGTATTTTATCGGGGATCCCCGTGGGCTTTAAACGGGGATGGGGACGGGAGCCCGCGGGGCGGCTACGGGTATTACCATCCCCGACCCCGATTAATAAACGGGGACAAATTCGTCCTCGTCCCCGCCCCGTGGGGATTTTAATCGGGGATTCCCCGTCCCCGTCCGGGCGGGCCCCCAACAGGGACGGGTCCCCGTCACCGGTTTGACAACCCTAGGTAGAGCAGGATGACCAAGTCTCTCATGCCAGGAAGGAAGTGAGGTGGGACTGGATAGGTGTGTGCAGCTGAGCTAGATGAGCATAGAGACTGTTCTTATTCGGGCATCGAAGAATCACCTGTTTGGAAGTCAGGTCCTTCACAACAAGAAATTTATCAAAAAACTCAACAGATACATCATTAGCTTTGGTTAGAGCACTAATAGAAATAAGATTTGAATTAGAATTTGGAACATGTAAAACAGTAGCTAATTTCAAGGAAGTATCTGGAATAACAGAAGAACCAATATGCTTAATTGCGAGTCGAGAGCCATTACCTAAGTGTACTTCTTCAGGACCACTATACTCAGAATGTAGGTTTAAGTTCCCCAAATCTGAAGTGAGGTGATGCATCACCCCACTATCCATAATCCAGGCTTGATTATTTGGGTTGGTAGTGGTATAGTTCGCAATAGGTGGTGTTGGGTTTCTCTGGTTATTAAACCGTGGTGACGGACACTGCTGTGCATAGTGTCCCAATCCTTTACAAGTATGACAAACAACACTGGAAACATTAAATAAGGCTACTTGTGTTACCTGTGACTACTGATTCTGGCAAAAAAAATTAGCCATTGTACTGATTCTGTCCAGCCGGTGCATCATATGAACTTTGCCTGTGCTGGAACTGCTGGGACTGCTGAAAACGTTGCTGGTCATGCTGCTGATGATGTCCACGACCATGCCCTCGTGCTGCTGGTGAGGACTACTTCACCATAACATAAGCAGTAGGGACATTTAAATCTTCTACTGGACTCCATTCTTTCTTAAGTTATCGTTCCTCTGTCAACAGCAACCCGAACAAATCGTCAAATGAAACCGCAATCATTCGAGCTTTAAAGGACCGACAGAAATCATGATATGGATTGTTTGGGCCATTTAATCTATCCAATATGGCATCTACTAAATCCTCTTCAAGAACCAGATATTGCAAAGAAATTAATCTGTCCGAAATCATCTTCGCCTGCTGCATATACTCTGCAATTGATTCGGTACCCTTCTTGAAAGAATGCAATTGTTGCTTTAGGTCATGTACCTGCTCCCTGGACCTAGAAGCATAGGTATTCTCCAATTTCACCCATGCCTCTCTTGTAGTCTTTACTCCTACAACTTACAGCCGAATCGAAGGGGATATTGATGTCAATAGCTAGCCAAGGACTTATTGATCTTGGCTACTCCAGACTTTGTACGTTGGATTAATAGTGTTATTGGCTAACCGTTCAGCTACAATTGTGCTTGTTCCATCAATGTGGTTGAGAAGATCACATCCTGCAAGCATCAGTGTGATGAGGGTTTTCCACAAAATATAGTTGGTTGAGTCGAGTTTCAAGGGAAGGTGATGAGTAAAGGAAGATACGATTGACAAAGTGGAAGACTCTGCTGTTGAGGACAGCGCATCAGAAACGACGTTACTGGTGGTTGACATGGCGGCACCGGTGATTCTTCTCCTTTTTTGGCAATTTTACCTAAGAGTTCTGATACCATGTAAACTAGGGTTACAATTTAGGAAATCTCTCTCTATCAAATGTGAGAGTGATAGAGTATTGTATGTATTATATGTATTGTATATAAATATATAGGCATGTGGCCCATTGTACAGCCAACTAGTATACGGGCCCATTGTAAATGCTATGTATAAATACTCCTCAATCACTCAATAATACCTAAGGGAAAACCTTAGTCTTTCATGGTATCAGAGCAATTTCGGCTAACACCACTAAGAATGTCGATGTCCACCATGAACACCACCACTGCCGGCAGCTCAAGTCTTAAAATCCCTTCAATCGCCACATTCCCAATTAAACTTGATACTACCAATTATTTGCTATGGAAAACACAGCTAGTACCACTATCGAAAGGGTCCCGGTTGATGGGACATGTTGATGGTCGAATTCTTCCCCCACTGAAGACTTTGCCCGGAACGACTGAGATTAATCCCGACTATGAGCGTTAGGAAGAGAAGGATGGTCAAGTTATGAGTTGGATTATCAATTTCTTGTCTCCTGGAATTGTGACTTAAATTGTTGGCGCTAAGACTGCGCTTGAAACCTGGAATAGATTAACTGCAGCCTATGCTGCTGGTTCGAGATCTCAAATCAGAAACTACCGATTGCAATTATGCAATCTGAAATAAGAAGAAGCGAAAATGATTTCATCATATGTCACTCGTGTAAAACAAATTTCAGACCATCTTGCTGCCCTTGGTTCGGCAATTGCAGAACCTAATCTTATTGATGTTGTTGTGGATGGGCTTTTACCCGCCTATCGTCCATTTTGTCATTCGTTGGAAATCAAAGTCAATCCCACAGTCTTTGAGGATCTTCACAGACTGTTGTTATCAGAGGAAAGAAGTTTAAAAAGAGAAGTTCAATCAGAGAGAGCTGCCCCAACCACATTGTATGGAATGTGTGGATAATCCGATCAATTTAAACCCACCGGACCGAGACAAACTTCCGGCCCCTATTCTGGATAGTAGAGGCATCAATTCACCAGGGGATAGTAGCCTCACTTTGCTCATCATCAAGGTAACTCTTCCCTCTTTCCAACCCAATCCCGTAATTACAATAATTTTTCCAATTTGCCTACTGTTGGAAATAATTTGCATATGCCTGCTGCTAGAAATAATTTGCAACCACTGACATCTATGACACCGTTAGACACTTCCACACCATTTTATATCACAATTATCGGGGAATAAATCACCTAGCCCGTAATTACCCCTCACCTAGACAGCTTAGAGCAAACAGAACCCGTCCAGCCTCCTTTTTCACTACTATAAGCATGAATTCAACTCAGGATTGGGTAGTAGACTCCGGTATGAATCACCATTTAACTGCTGATCTGGAGAACCTGAATCTCCATACTGAATATTCAGGTCCTGACGAAGTTACTATAGGTAACGGCTCAAAACTTCCCATTTCTCATGTTGGTAATTCTTTGCATTCGTTTAATGGTCATTCAATTCATTTTGATAATATTCTGTGTGTTCCGTCAGCTTTAAATAATCTTGTTTTTGTTTCAGCTTTGACAAAATCAAATCCAATTTCCATTGAGTTTTTTGCTGACCATTTTGTTCTTAAGGATTTGATGACAAAGCAGGTACTTCATACAGGGCAGAATAAGGATGGTCTCTACTCCCTCAGCCTTTCAAAAAGTCCACCTAACGAAATAAAAGTTCACTTGGCGTCTGTTTCTCAATGGCATGCTCGCCTTGGTCATGCAGCAATTCCCTACAGTGAAGAAGATTTTGGCTTTAAATAATATTCCTATTTCAAATAAATCTTGTGAACAATTATGTCATGCTTGCTCTGTTAGCAAAGCACATCGATTACCTTTTCTTGTTTCTACTACTGTTGTTTCTGCTCCTTTAGAACTTGTTTGTTCTGACCTCTGGGGTCCTACATCTGTACAATCTTTTGATAATTTTAATTACTATGTTTTTTTCTTTGATCATTTTAGCAAATATTCTTGGGTGAATCTGTTGAAATATAAATCTGATGTGATGAATGCGTTCATTTAGTTTCATACAGTTGTGGAAAAACACTTTGGGCACCCTATTAAAATGTTTCAATCTGATTGGGGGGGTGAATTTTAAGCCTTGGTTCCTTATTTACATACATATAGTATAGCTTATCGGGTTTCATGTTCATACACACCAGAACTACCCCTACGACCTGTCCCTACGTAAACAGCCAAAATAAAATATCAAATCTAAATTTTAGTATTACAAAATTGTAAAAATACACAAAATATTTTAGACTAGGCGATTTTATAGTTAAAGGTCCTATTTATATAGAAATTTCTGTTTTTCCTCTACTTCAATTTTTGTAATTTGTGGTTAATTTGAATAATTAGCTTATTAGCAATGGTAGTAACAAGATATCTGATAAGTGAATATTTTACTTAATTATTTGGATTTTATTTGAATTAAAATGAGCTTAATTAAAGAATTATTGGCTAATTAAAGCTATTTTCAGGTTTGTTAAAGTGGTGCTAAACGATATCTTTCATATAACTTATATCTTATTATAAAATCCCCAGTAACCAAATCATAATTATGTAAATAATATTGAGTAAACTTAAAAAAAGTACCATATATAAAATATCAAATCTAAATTTTAGTATTACAAAATTGTAAAAATACACAAAATATTTTAGACTAGGTGATTTTATAGTTAAAGATCCTATTTATATAGAAATTTCTGTTTTTCGTCTACTTCAATTTTTGTAATTTGTAGTTAATTTGAATAATAAGCTTATTAGCAATGTTAGTAACAAGATATCTGATAAGTGAATATTTTACCTAATTATTGGATTTTATTTGAATTAGAATGAGTTTAATTAAAAAATTATTGGCTAATTAAAACTATTTTCAGGTTCGTTAAAGTGGTACTCAACAATATCTTTCACATAACTTGTATCTTATTATAAAATCCTCAGTAACCAAATCATAATTACGTGAATAATATTGAGTAAACTTTAGAAAAAGTACCATATAATTTACGGCCTTAACAAAACCAGGAGGATAATTTTTTTTTTTTGGGCAGAAAGAGGATTTCTATCCTTAGAAAAAAAAAAAAAAAAAAAAAAAAATCCTTTCTAGTGAAAAATCTTGATGCGTTGATTACCCACTGGTTTGACCACATCCACGATATTTTTGGTCTCTCCTCCCCCTCCTTTAAGACTTCAGATATTGCAAATATTGCAATCTCTCTCTTTTTTTTTTTTTTTTTTTTTTTTTTTTTTAAATATGTCCGATTACTCGATTTGAAATTGATCAGGCACTCTTTTGATAGTCTCTCTCCAAATTAAAGTTTTTTGCACACACCAAGACTCGAACTCAAGATCTCCAACTTAAGCGACTGAGACCCTTACCACTCAAGTCAACCTTAATTGGTTATTGCAACCCATTTTTCATCCATTTATCTTCATTCCCATATTCTATTTTCATAATAAAAATGGAATGGAAGGTGGGAATCCCACCTTCCATTCCATTTTTATTATGAAAATAGAATATCAACATGAATTTTTTTTTTATTTTATAAAATATTTATACAAAGATTATATCAACAATGTCATAACCAATGTTGATTAATTCGCTTTATTTATTAATTTTCTTCTTAAATATAATTTAATATACTATTAATCATAATTTTCAGACCTGAACCGGACAAAAGTTGATATTTATAATAACAGAAATAAGAAATTGTAGAATTCTAATTAGTTCGAAAATTTTCAAAAATTAATATTATAATGCTTTATTTTAGTTTTAATTCGAAATTAGTCTTAAGGCTTTCTTAAATACTCCTTAGTATGTTAGGTTTTTAATTAAAAATTATAGGTTATATTAAGTTAATTGAATTGATTTAATATGTATCATTAGAATTAAATAAAACCATATTATAAACTTCTAATTGATACAATTAAATGCAATTTTATCAAATTAACATAACGCAAAGTTAAATTAAAATCAACCTTAATAAATACAACCTTTGTATTTAAATTTCCACTAAGGAAATATTGTTTAATTAATTATTTGCTATATGTAATTAATTAATCAAATAAATTCAATTTCTCCCTTAATGTAATTGAATTAATTTTGACATAACC
This sequence comes from Euphorbia tirucalli, assembly GCA_039660915.1. Classification (NCBI taxonomy): domain Eukaryota; kingdom Viridiplantae; phylum Streptophyta; class Magnoliopsida; order Malpighiales; family Euphorbiaceae; genus Euphorbia; species Euphorbia tirucalli. The sequence goes on along the minus strand of CM077639.1, from coordinate 50,990,030 downwards.
TAATGTCATTAACTTAATTAACTTGGTTTCTATTCTAATTCAGATTTGTCAATGTTCAGTCATTCTATATGTACGATCCTGTGGGTCCGTCTTTATGTTGGCAGTAGGCCCAAGGCCCACAAATTGTAAGTGGGTTCCAAGAAACCATTACAGCCTCCAATTAAAACGGAGAATTGCAGTCTAATGTGAAACATAACTCGGTAGTGATCTTGTATATCCCTTGCCAGCTGATATCGATGTATAAGCAAGAGACATGGCCCTGTCATCCTTTTATATGTTTATTTATTTCTTGATACTGAGTGGACTGAGCATCACGAATAAGTATCACAACTTATTTAGGTATGGCCATACACTTGTCAGTCCCACTCATCAAGTGGCCAGTGACATTATCTTAGGGCAATTTCGTCTACTTCACTATCAACATCAGCATGTTTACTGGCCCACCCACCATACTTGACACCTTGTTACGGACCCGTTAGGCATATATTAAAGTGTATGGGATCTCATGTTGTGTTACAGTGAATATCCGGTCTAAGAATAATAACAAGACCTACCTAAGAAACACCTTATAACGATCAAACCATGTGGTGTTCTCGCGACGGATCGATCCAATACCATGTAACCTAACATGTACCTACATTCTTAACTGACATCTCATGTCCAATGGCCAGTGAGACACCCCATCTAGTCAAGGGTATGCTCGTCTTTAGTTCCATTCATTCCCATGATTAGAACAGACCAAGGATATCTTTATGATTATAACTTTAACATTACTAAAAGGTCTCATAATCCAATGACCTACATTGGTTTACTTTAGTATGGTTATAATCATTGGATACTCTATTTATAAATAGCACAAGATGTAAATAAATAAATTCATGCCTTTATTTCAACGTAAAATGTGTAATACAAAATATCCAAATATAAAGTATTATACAATACAAGAACCAATGTCATTTGGACTAGGGCATACCAGCAAGTTATACATTTATACAATTGTTATACCTTTGATACTCTTATTAAAGTTTAATATACCTTTGTACAATTGTTATACCTCAGTTATACTTTAGTTATACCTTTGATACTCTTATTATACCTTAGTACAACTGTTATATCTTATTTACATCTTCGATATTCTTATTATGCCTTAATTATACTTTTGTACATCTGTTATATTTTAGTTATATCTTTGATACTCTTATTATACCTTAGTTATACCTTTAATACTCTTATTCTACCTTAGTTATACCTTTATACAACTGTTATACCTTAGTTGTACCTTTTGATACCATGTGATTGATACATTTGAAAAAAAAGTATGAAAAAAATATATGCATTTAGATCTCATTTCGAAGAAAAAAAACTTTATAATATCGCATGATAAAAAAATAAACGGATTGAAAGATAAATACAAAATTAGATTAAAATTATAACAAGAGAAGAAAGAAATATGAACAGAGTAGGATCATTTATTTAAGTAATTTTGAAAAGTTTGAAAGGTAGAGTTCAAAACAAAACCTAAAACTTTTCACAGATAAAATTATTTATAGACAAATGAGTTTTATTTTTGAAAAAAAAACACCCAGACCTCAGTGAGGGCAGTCTTAAAAGCCCATTTTTATAAGCCCATTTGAACTTGAATAGAAGCAGCAGCCATAAATCGCAAAACTCCTCACCAGAAAAGAAAACAGATAATTAAGTAACCCAGTGATGGCGATAACGAAACCGATCCCTCTGTCACCTCTGCTCCAGTCACCTGCTTCACTTTCAATTTACTCTTCCATCTTCCTCTCTCTCCAATTTCCCACTCACATTCGCTCCCAATCCTCTCATTCCTTTTCCACCATCTTCAAACGCAATTTTCTTTTTCACGGATCATCACTCTTCACTGTTTCTCCGATTAACTCTCGCCCTTCATTTCCAAAATTTCTCACCAGTACTTGCTCGCTTCCTGATGAAACTGCTACTGGTGAGTTCCCTATATCCATCTCATTTCATCGTTCTCCCACTTGTTTTCTGATTTGCTGTTTCCTTATTGCCTTTATCATTTTTGTTTAATTCATTGTTAGGGTTTTTTCTGGAATTGGGATTTAATTTTACTCATAAAATTTGTGCCTTTTTTTTTTTAATCTACAGCAATGCAAGTGGCTGTGGTTGACTCTTCCCTTGCAGTGAAGGTGAGATACTGAAATTGAAATTTGAAATGTAATGTCTGGATTCCAGTGGTTTTGTACTTGTATTAGAATTGAGAGCTTTCTCATTTTAATTTAGAAAAGAGCTGCAGATATTTCCTCAGAATTGAAAGGAACTTCCATATTTCTTGTGGGTAAGTGTTGCTATTATGGTTACTTAAACACACACTGCTTAATTTCTTGTGTTATAGATGTTGAGTTGTTGGTTTGCAATTATTTTTTACCGTGTGTAAGGAATGAAGAGCTCATTGAAAACCAGTTTGGGGAAACTTCTAGCCGACGTATTGCGATATTATTATTTTGACAGGTATAGAATTAGTTTTGTGGAAGCATTGCATGTAAACCTGTGGATGATTGATACTGATTGAATTATTTGGTTCCAGTGATAGTCTGGTAGAGGAAGTTGCTGGTGGTGCATCTGCGCTCAAATCTTTTAGAGAGACTGATGAAAAGGGATTTCGTCAGTCCGAGGTGACTTTCTCTGAGACTCTATTTGGTATCAGTTTGTTGTTTTGCTTTGGATTGCAAGTTTCTTTATAATTAGTAGAGATGGAATCTGTTTAAGGATTTTTTTATCTGACAGGCACTGATTGAAAATGATTGAACTTTTTTGCCAAGTGGACCCGATTAATCTGGTTCAAGGTTTGATTCAAGAACCTTTAGTTGGCCCCAATTAAGTTTTCTGCTGTATTCATTAGGGATAGAAATCAAGCCCTAGCTTAAGAAATTAGAGGCCTTTCAGCTCAAGACAACCTTAATTTGATGGAAATGAATGAATTTAAAAATCTATGGTTGAAGCTTGTTTGAGGCTGATACATACTTCAGGAATAGATTTTCTCAGGAAATTTCTTGTGCACACTGTGTTCTTTAATAACATGGATAATTAATTATATGTTCTTGAAGTTGCATCTTGCTACAGACAGAAGTATTGAAACAGTTATCATCAATGGGTCGGCTAGTGGTATGTGCTGGAGATGGTGCGGTGCAGAGTTCCACTAACCTGTATGAACATGAACTGATTCTACCAGTGTGAATTGTGCATCTATTTATCATTGATAGTATTTGTTGGGTATTTGAAATTTGTTCTTCGCATGAATTCTAGCCTCCTTGTAATGTAGGGCACTTCTGAGACATGGAATCTCGCTCTGGATTGATCTGCCCCTGGACATGTTAGCTAGTGAAGACCGTACCCCTGGATCAGAATCAGCATCTGGGTCTAAACCAGAGGTTTTTCTTGTTAATTGTAATCATATTTTTCCTTAACACCGTTTCTCAATAGTAAGCCTGCTGATTTGGTATGGATATGACGGACAACGATCAGGTACTGACACAATTAATTGCCACATATGAAGAAATGAGAGGAGGATATGCGACAGCTGATGCCACAATCTCCTTGCAAAGTATGTACCTAAAAAGAATGTAGCGTGTCCTGTATTAGTTACCTATCTTTGTACTAATTGTGTACTTGTTTCAAGCAGAAGTATGTTCTAAATTAGGGTATGATGAGCTCGATTTGGTGACTACGGAGGATATGGCATTGGAGGTAAAGAAGAGAAATTTCAATATCTGCAGTTAAGATGGTTTTGTGAGATAAGAATAGGGTTTGATCCTTGTGTTTTGACACTTGCAGGTTCTCAAGGAATTAGAGAAACTGACAAGAGTGAAGAAGATGATGGAAGAAGCAGCAAGACCATTTTAGCAAATCACATTAAGTTTGAGTTATCATCACATTGTAACAAATTTTGTGAAGCTGTGCTTTATTTTTATCTTTTTTCCTTTTATACTTTTGGAAAATATCTCATGTATTGTTTTTGTTCCTATCTTCGGAATCGAGTTAATATGGTCTTTACTGTGCATAGATTCTTCAAGAGTAATTTATAAAAAATTAATGAAAGGAGTTCTTCGTTCATTTTTCGGCAGCTGTATTACGTGGTCAAATGCAGCAAAGGTCACTAAAATTTTACTGGTGCTTAAATTAATATTGTTTTAATAAAATCAATCAAGTTATAGTGTCAATAAAGTCACTGTGTCCAAATTTTGTGAAAAGTTAGTCTAAAAACTGATATGGATAGTTAACTCAAAGTCGCCTGTGTTACTTTCTCGTTGTGTAAAATTCTACTACCACCTATTCACCAAGTGGTGTTGAAAAAAAATGAAAAAGAATAAAAAAAACTAAAAATTAAAATAACAAAGAATTTTAGGTTTTTCTAAGAAAAAAAAAATTTAGTGAAAATCAGAAAAATGTAAAAACACTTAAAAATATTTTAAAATTTTTGAAAAGTCGCTAAATTTTAAAATGTAAAACCAATAAATAAAATAAATTTTACTTTAAAGTAAAATTGAAGAAAAAAATTAAAATAAATGAAAATAATTTTTTATAAATTCAGATAAATATAAATTAATTTTAAATTGTATTCTGGTTTTTTATTTTGTTAATTTTATAAAAATTTTGAAACTTTTTTTGAAACTTTGTTAAACTTTTTAATATTTTTAATTTTATTAAATTTAATGCTATGTGGTGGACATGTGATAGAAGAATGTGATGTAAAACTTTGGGTTGTCTTATCGCATTATCTTTTCAGTTGGTGTTTTTACTATAATTCGTCTATAATAACTTTATTAGTATTAAAACTAAATTTTAGTGATTTTATTAATACAAAATTGATTTTGATATTCATGTAAAATTTCAGTTATTTGGTGAATCTTTAATTAGGTGACTTGGATAATAAGTTCATGTTGTCACGCCCCGCCGACATTGCTACGCGAGTTATTGTTAGATATGCGCGATGATACTCGTACACAGGGGATTTATGTGGCCAAAATCGGATAAAAATGGCTACAGGGATCAAAACGCACCAAACACAAATCCTTAGGCCAAATAAATAATAATTGGTCCAAAGAAGGGTTGGTTGTGCGGCAAAAATTGAAGAAAATTGGTGGTTTGACTAGAAAAATGGGAGCTGCCGCAAAACAGGCTAATTCTAGACTCAGTTGGGCGAAGAATAGGCCCAGGCCACGTGCAGGCAGCCCAGCCTAGCGCCCAGCGCCTCAACAACGGAAATTCCGTAGTTGTTTCAGTTATAGAAGCTGCCAGAAGCTTCCAGAAACGCCCATACCGTCCCAAATCCGTTACCAAAATTCTGGATTGCATCTAGGACGTTCTAAACCGACTCAATGGCTCTAGAAGCGTCCCTACTCCATTATTTAACATATTTTAAGTGTAAAAATCAAGGAATATGCCTTGAATATTCCCATTTACTATCAACCATATGTAATGGAGGTGGAATGCCTATAAATAAGCCTCACCCCCCTCATTTGTAAATCAACCTAAGAAATCTCATCAATCTCATAAATCTAAGGAATCCAAGAGTTGTAAGATACTTTGGTGCATTGGTTGAGTGTTAGATTGAGTAATAAAATTACTCTCACATTCCCAAACCATTTTATTCTCTTAAATACATTTCCAAGTCCTTTAAAACATCCACGTGCCTACCTTATTCCTTCGTTCACACATCAAAAGGCTTGCTTAGCGTAACAAACGTCATAAGTGCCTAAGCGCTGCGCGGGTCAAGAGGACGACTCCGTGACAAGTGGCATCAGACCCTCAGTTACGCTACCTTGGTTCCCCTGTGTGATAAAGAAGGTGAAAGGACAATGGTTAAGGATGTAGAGCATGTTGGTGCTACCTCGAATGTGTAAGTAGGAGAGCACAACCGTGGACGTGAAGAGCAAGTCACTTTGAGGAGGTTGAAGAGCAACAAGTCTAAAGAGCCATGATAGCCGATCCTTTGGAGAAACGAGTTGATGCCTTGGAGTCTCATATGGTGGAAATGAGGACGACCATAGGCGACCTATCTGAAAAAAGTGACATTCTTATCGAAGAGAATGCCACAATCCTGATGCTGCTCAAGGTATGTTTGATAACCTTAAGCAACTTCTTTTTCGATAAGATGTCCAAGTTGGAGGAAGAAGTATGCAACCTCTATACCGAGACTGATGAGATGAAAAGGAGATGGCAAACACATCACTGTCCAAGTAGTCCTAATGGTGTGAGCTCTTCTAGCATTGCCGCCATGAATGGGAAAAGTATATTACAAAAGCCTCTAAACTACAATGGTGGTCGAAGTCCTGCTGAAGTGGAGAATTTCCTCTTTAGTGTGGAACAATACCTCAAAGGCTTGGCAATAGGTGATGAAGAGGCAAAGATTGCTACTACCCAGTCCTTCTTACGTGATGCCGCCTAAATGTGGTATAGGCGACGATGCCTTGATGCAGAACAAGGTGAGCCTACTATCGAAACGTGGGAACAGTTCAAGATAGAATTGTGGGAGAAATTTTGTCCCACCAATGCTAGCTAAGAGGCCAAGCAAAAGATGTGGCATCTAAAGCAAATTGGGAGTGTAATTGACTACATCGAAGAGTTCAACGCTCTTATGTTGGAAGTCCGTAGGATATCAAGGGAAGATGCACATGTGTGCTTCAAGAGCTGCTTGAAGGATTTCTTCAAGATTGCCATTATCCAAGCACATGTAACCAATGCCAACGACGCCATCCGACTTGTCCAGGAATTAACCGACTCTACCTCCCACAAAAAGAAGGCCAACTCAGGCAAGAGTAGGGGGAGACAATGACCAGGTTGAAGATGCTGAAGATGCCATAAACTCCCAAGATCGTGGTAAGAAGAAACTATAAGATAAGGGTAAGACTTCATTCATGAAGAATAACCTGATGAAAGCCCCTAAACCGTGTTTCATATGCACTGGATTGCATTTGACACGTGATTAACCAATGAGGGGGGAAATAACTGCTATGGTGGCCGACCTCAAGGAGAGGAAGTCTCAAGATGAGGAACGACACATGGGAGCGATCCAATACCTTGGAGCAATGCAATTGATGGACACCAATAAAGGTGCTACCTCAACCAAGGATGGTTGTGAGGAAGTCTTTAAATGTCTAAACAAAGGTGCTACTCTAATTGAGGATGGTAGTGGGGAAGTCTTCAACGTTCCGAATGAAGGCGCTACCTCAACCAAGAATGGTAGTGAGGAGGTCTTCGAATGTCTTAACAAGACGCTTCCGCTAGACGCTCAAATACCTCCAAGCGAGGAAGGGAGTGAAGTATCTACAAAGGAACTTAAGGATCTTGCGAGGAAGTCTAAGAAGGTGATGCCTACGCAACGTGAGTCCCAACCTCCTCATGAATCTATTAATCAAGTCCTTGTTGGGAAGTCTATAGAGGCGCTACCCAAGCAAGGTGAAGGAACATCAAGTTCTAATGATGCTAATTAGTGCCGAGCAAAGAAGGCTAAGTGATGACAAAGGAAGAGGGCGAGTAGATTAACTCGAAACCTCACACAAGGGGATGAAATAGCCAAGGCAAAGGAGTTGTTAAGCCAACCCGACCTTGTTGGTGTGACGTGCTAAGAGGTTAAGGCAAATGAAAGTTCGAAGCGTGCTCACAATCAAGTTTGATGCGCATCGAAGACGTCACAAAATCTAGTGGGGAAGGATATCATACCCTGCCAATGTTGCTACTCGAGTCATTGTTGCATATGCACAATGACACTCGCACACATGGGATTTATGTGGCCAAAATGGGGTAAAAATTGTTATAGGGGTCAAAAAGCACCAAACACAAATCCCTTAGGCCAAATAAATAATAATTGGGCCAAAGAAGGGGTGGTTGTGTGAGCAGATGACCTTTTTATGAAAGCAGAACGCGGTGAAGCGAACCGAGGAAAAAAGATGAACTTGAATGTTTTTTTGTTTTGAAAACGAGTTTGTATCTTGCTTAGGAAAACCATTGATTTGTTTGGAAATCCTTTTGTGGAAAACCCTTTCTTTGAATGTGAGTTTTTGGGAAAACTGGTCTTATATTTTAGAAAATCCCATTTTACTACTTGAAGATCTCGAAACCTAAATTTTGGGATCAGTGACAGAGTCGCCACCCGGATCAGCTCATCCGAGAAATTCCAGTACAGCTCCCTACCGAGCATAGACTACTGTACCTAATCCAGAGATTTAGGGTTCGGGGCAACTTACCTATTCAACCTCAAGCTTGCATTCATTTATAAATTCATATGACAATATTTTACTCACTTATTCTCTGCCCATTTTATCTTTTATTATTTAACCCATGCTCATTCAGATGGTAGAAATAAATTGCATAAAATTCAAGTGCAAGAATATAAATCATACATCCAAACCAAACCAGAAAAGAAATAGAGGCTGCTTATTACAACCTCAAAAGATAAAAAAACTCTCATCGTCACCAATACAATCGCCTACCATACATGAATATCTAAAAAAAAAATTACAATCGCCTAGGATACACGAGTTCATCTATTAAATACATCCAAAATAAAAATAAGAAGAAATAAAAAGCTGCAAAACAGATGGGTTAGCACAATTATATCACGACACAAGTGACAGGACATAATAGAGATTCTCAAGAAATAGGGGCATGCATTTAGGGGATAACCGAAAAGTCCGAGCAATTTACTCAATTATACCTGGAAAACTGTTTTAGAAACGCCCTGCAGGTTTTTGTGCTTGAAAACAGTTTTGAAAAATGATTTGGCTCGATTACATGTAAATTACTTCATTTTGGTGAGTCGGGTATCCCAGAACTCAGGGTTCCGTTCTTGTGGGTTCCTAATTCCAAACATCTATCTAAGACCTAAAGCAGTAAACATGCCAAAAACAGTTTGATTTTGAAGACAGCATCACACGACGATGTCCATGTGAGTCGTCCCGTGATTCTGCCTCCTTCTGGGAACTATTGCCGTGCTGCTCTAGTTAGAATCGCATGGCTATAGCCATTATAGCCGTGCGGCTGCAGTATCCAGAACCTGAAACTAGTTTTTTTTTTTGCTTTGAAAATCACTGTTTTAATCATTTTCAATGATTTCTAAGGACTTTGAGGAACCTGGGGGTCCACTAAGACTGGATAGTGGATCCGATTTGGATCGAATAACCCCGGATTTCAAAAATCGAAATAAAAAAAAACCAAAAATCTCACATCAACATTCTTGGAAAACCGAAAACCATAATTCTGAATGTAACGGATGTGATTGGACCGAAATAATTTATAACAGAATGATCAAATGGAAAACTGACTACTTTCGGCCGATTTAGGGCGTTTCGGGTTTCTACCCTGAGGAACATATGCATGCGGCTATAGTGTTACAGCCGCTCTGCTCTAGTCAAAGCACAACGGCTGTAATCAAACAGACAGTTTCTGGAAATTTTGCAAAACACAGAAAAATCACAGCACAAAACAAATAATTACGAGTTTAAGGCCTTTCAGAGTTTACCTGGTTGATGTTCCAGTGTATTTGATGACCGGAATTGAATTTGGAAGCTGGAATTCACTTAGAACCTCATGAACGTCCCGAAATCCTCGAATGTGCATCCCGAATCGATCTAAACAAAACCTAAGAACAACTCGAACGAGTGATACGAGACTGGAAACTCTCACACTATGTGTTTCTGATCTGTATTCTCTCTGTCTTGTGTTTTGCTCTTGGTTTTTCTTAGTTTTCTCTCTTTTTCCTAGAATGATTTCTCTTTTTTATGTTTTTTGTTCTGTTCTCTTGATTACTGTGTTCCTTCTTTGTTTTTTTTTTTTTTCTGTTATGTTGTTTTTTTTTTTCTCTTTTTGTTTCTGTTATGTTAACCTAGAGAATCTCGGCCGAGTTCCCCCAAATTAAGGAATCCCATTCCCTGTCAAATATTAATGCTGGCTATTTACGAAGTGATCTGACAGCTGGATAGAGCCGCGTGGCTATAAGGTTACAGCTGTACGACTCTGGAATTACAACCGCGCGGCTGTAGTTTCACAACTACAGTTGTGCATCTCTAATCAGAGCCGTGATAGATTCTCCTAAATCCCACACCCACCTCTAAGCCCTCTAATCACTCGAATGACCTTTCTCGGGGTTTCGGGTCGAAGACTATTCGGTTTTCGGAGCGTTTGAGACATTCTAGGCAACATCCTGCTCATTCTCAAGTCCAACTCACGTTCGTCTGTCTAACATGTAACATAGGATTTTCATCATAGAGATTAGGAAAAACCATGCTCACAGGTTGTGCGATAAAAATTGAAGAAAAATGGTGGTTTCGTGAGAAAAATGGGAGCTGCCACAAAACAGGCCAATTCTAGCCTCAGTTGGGCGGAGAACAAGCCCAGGCCGCGTGCAGCCTAGCCCAGCCCAGTGCCTCAGTAATGGAAATTCATTAGCTGTTTCGGTTCTAGAAGCTACCAAAAGCTTCTAGAAACACCCAGACCATCCCAGATCTGTTGCTAAATTTCTGGATTGCATCTAGGACATCCTAAACCGATTCTAATGCTCTGGAAGCGTCCCTCCTCATTATTTAGCATATTTTAAGTGCAAAAATCAAGGAATATGCCTTGAATATTCCCATTCAATATCAACCACATGTAATGGAGGTGGAATGCCTATAAATAGGCCTCATCCCCCTCATTTATAAATCAACCTAAGAAATCTCATAAATCTCATAAATCTAAGGAATCCAAGAGTTGTAAGATACTTCGGTGTATTGGTTGAGTGTTAAATTGAGTAATAAAATTACTCCCACATTCCCAAACCATTGTATCCTCTTAAATACATTTCTAAGTCCTTAACACATCCAAGTGCCTACCTTATTCCTTTGTTCACACATCAAAAGGCTTGCTTAGCACAACAAACATCACAAGTGCCTAAGCACTGTGCGGGTCAAGAGGACGACTCCGTGACAATGTGCTCTTATTGTTTTCCATGTTAAATATTTTTGGCACTATGATTGAGGTGTGCTTATTCATATGACAAAAGGATCTGATTAGTGGGTAAAATCTTGGATTTGACTTTTACTTTTTTTTATAGGAATTTGACTTTGGTTTTATTCGATACTTAATACATAATAATAGGTTTTTTTCATTTTGAGTGTGTTCCAAACTCTTAGGATGTGTTTGGATATAGGGTATCGGAGGTTAATAAAAATAGCTTACGATGTGAGAATTGAAAATTATGTAAAAGTTGATATGATTTTATGAAAATTTAATTGAAAGGAGTTAATAGAAGATACTCTAGCTTAATTCACAATTGAATTCCTTTACATTAAAAATGTTATCAAAACACAAATAATGATTTGTTAAAATTGAATTGAATTTTTAGCAAATAAATTCAATTCTTCTTGCATGGAATTTATTCCAAATAAAGGGCTAGATTGAAAAGAACTCAATTCATTTTTATTAACATGTTTAAAAGTAAAAAAAAAAAAAAGTAAATAATAATAGTGAATTTTCCACTATTAATAATAGATTGTGATGTGAGAATTAGAAATCATGTCAAAGTTGGTACACTTTTGTGAGAATCTAATTGAGAGTAGTTAATGATGAAAGTAACTTGAGACTTGATTTTTATTCACAGTGCCATAGGGATATAATACACATACAAGATCCTAATTAGACAAGGAGAATCCTATACAAGAGTATTCCTTACTAGACAAGTATTCCTATACAACAAAGGACTTCATTCTTAAAGAAACTTCTTATACAAGAAACTCTATTCCTTACACCCACCCTCAAGTTGAACGGGGGAGAACCTCGTTAACTTGGGACATAATGTTGGGATTTGTCACCAGAAATCATCTGATTAAAGCAGAAGAACGCGATGATTTCCTTAAATCCGTGCCCAGAAGCAATTGAGATGGAATTGGAAAAGCAAAAATTTAATTAAAAGAGATAAATCTCTTACCCGGAATATCTCTTTCAAGAGATGGATGCAGACTGCAGGAATCAAATTAGAAACCCTCCTCGTTCACGTACACGAACTCCTAACGAATACCACCCGTGCTAGCGTCGGAAGCCACGAAACTTTGGAGAGGGAGGCTAGGTTAATTTCGGCTATGTGTGTGTCTAGTGTGGTTGGCTAAAAATCCTAGGGTAATTAAACCCTAGGTGGCCGAAATTTCCAAGGGATTTTGGCCCAAACTGGCTCCTTCATCTGTGTGGGCTTTCTTCTTTTAATTCAGGCCTAAACCTACTTTAATTAGTCTGGTTTAAATTAATTTCAAGCCCAATTTTAATTTACCCATGTATTTAATATATTACTCTAAGTAACATATTATTTACATTTAAATTAAAATTAGTTTGACCAATTAATTTAATCCATCAAATTAAAATTAGATCTTCACAAAATAAATTCATATGTAAACCTATGCATATGAATATTTCCACCTAGGAAATAATCTCATAATTAATCCAATTAATTATGAAGAGCCAATCAAATATTAATTTTGTTATTATGATCAATCCAATTGATCTTTATAATATAATTAATATATACCTCTCTCTCCAGAGTGTATACTCTAAGTATATATGTGATTCCTTAAGTCAGTGTTCAGTCGCTCAATGTGTACGATCCCGTGGGCCCATCTTTATGTTGGCAGTGGGCCTATGGCCCACAGACTATAGTTGGGCTCTAGCAAGCCACTGCAGCCCCCAATTAAGACGGAGATGGCAGTCTAATTGTTATCATAACCCTATAGTTTGAACTTGTATATCCTATGTCATTGATATTGGTGTCCAACACAGAGGCATGGATTGATCACCCTCTTTTGTGTCCGGACATTAACTTGATCCCGAATGTACTGAAGCTCACAAACAAGTTCTAACTCATTTGGGTGTGGCCACACTCTTATCAGTCACATTCATCAAGAGGCCAGTGATATCTTCTCAGTGGACTGCTGAGTGACAAATCCCTTCTGCATATCCATAGCATTGCCATGCTAAGTGACATACCTGAAAGTACCCATACTTGGCACCCTATTACAGGCCCTTTAGGCGTACCCCTAAGTATGCGACCTCACATGCAACACCATCATATGGTCAGGTCAAAGGATCCATACAAGTACTACACGAGAATCACTTGTGATACTATACCATGTGGATTTCTCGTTTAGTGGATCTATCCAATACCATGCCCTTTTTACATGTACCCATTAACTTGGTTGACATCCCATGTCCAATGACTGGTAAGACACCGCCATACATCCAGGTTAATGATAGTCTCTTGTTTCACTCATTCCTGTGACTGGAACAGACTACGGATCTATTTATGGTCATATCGTTTACCCTATCCACGGTCTTACTGCCAAGTGCATGACACTTGTCATCATGGATATGGATATGTCCATTAGATACTTCATTTAATATATTGCACAAGATAAATATAATAAATGAATTAATGCCTTTATTAATAACACAAATGAGTATAATACATAAATCCAATAAATGTATCATACAAATACAAGGACCAATGCCTCATGACTAAGGCATATCCAACACATAATAAGACAAATTGATCTTTAGACAAGCCCTTGGTAAGAACATCGAAAATTTGATCCAAGGTACTCAAATAACGCACCCAAAGAATCCCTTTTGTAACACGATCATAAACAAAATGGAAATCCACCTGTTAGCGTAAATTTTCCAACCTCAATGATGAAAACTAAATTAGTTATTCTTTTCTTAGAGTTTTCTACAAGAATCGGTTTGAAGGATGAAAGACGAGAACCGAATGAGCTTCAGAATGAAATAGAGAATAGTCCAAGAGATCAGCAGCCTAAATTTAATAAGAGTCATACAGCTCTTGTCTAGGTCTATAGAGCCAGGATTTATCTTAAGGTGGGCTAAGCCCTGAAACCAAATTTGAAAAGTGAAATTTCTGACCCAAAATAAAAGCTATGAAGCTCAAAACTACAGCTGTAAGGCTCAAAATCTACAGTGGTATGACTCTCTACGAAAGCCATACGATGATGAGCCATATGACTCTAATCCATGGTAGCCAAAAAAAGGATTCGCCCACGAGAGATAAAGATGGGCAGTGAGAGTAAAACAAAAATTTTGGATCATGCAGGAGGAGGGCGGATGAATAAGAAAAGGAACTAACAATTATCAAAGACATGGATAGCAACCGGGGGGGGGGGGGGGGGGTGGGGGGGAAGAGGAGGGGGAGGAAGGAAAAACAATGAGTTAGAGAGAAAGAACTTAAGAGAGAAATAGAGAACTGGAAAACTAGAAAACTCTCCCGATCTTATTAACAAACCTAAACACCAATCTCTTTAACCCCCAAACATTCAAAACTTCATCCTTATTACTTGGTTTATGATCTCGAAGACGATTCGGGATAGAAATAGATTCATTCAAAACCAGCTTGTATCATAAGAATCAATTTCAGAAACTTTAAAATATCGAATAAATGCATCAAAGGTAACTCTGAGAGTCCTTAAATCCTTTTATTGTTTTCTGGGTTGTTTTTGTTTTTGTTGTGAAGTTTTGAACCAAAAATGAATTCTACTCGAATCTCGAGATTAAAGTCATACGACTCTGTTCTTCACTAGAACAGAGCCGCACTACCCTAACTAGAGCCATACGGATTTAACTTGAGCCGTATGGCTTGGATCTTCATGTAGTCCTATGCAAAATTGATTTTCCAAAAACAAATTTTTTTCCAAAATGTTATAGGTGTATGGCTATCACTAGAGCTATACGGCTCTACTCTTTGTTCTGGTCCGGTTTTCTAATGAATCAGTGAGATTTCACCTCAAAGATAGGCTAAATAGTTAGACTCAAGCGAAGAAGAAATATTCTGGAACTTTAATTTTCAATAAATATTTAATTTTATAGTAATAAAAAAAAGAGAAAAATATGTTTTCCATTAAGATTATTTTGACTATATACATTTATATTTTAGTATGTTTTGTGAAAATCATTTTCTATGTGTTTACTGCTTTACGACCTAGATTTAATTTATACGAAGCAATTAGAACCCATGTGAATGGGATTCCATGGAGATCCCAAGATAACTGACTCATTGAAATGCACATTGATCCATTAACAGGTAAAATGTTTTAGAAATTGTTTTCTCAAAATACATTTCAAAAATGCTTTCTAGGTCAAGTCGGTTGAATCTATCAGATTCTCCCGACTTTCCCCTTTCACATCCGAGCTATCTATTATCCCCTGCTGTCTTGTTTGAATCCTATGTGCATTTATATATTTATTCTGTTACTAACCTCTGTTTTGCAGGTAGATGTATGTTAGGTTAGGTCTATCTTTCACATTTTAGGTTGTTCATATATTCTAGGTGATTGTACCCCATATCCCATTTTCATTAATGTATCCCCTAGGTTAAATTATTTGATTGGGTTGCATTATTTTAATTTCCGAATTTATATACTTTTTGTATTTATTTATCGCTTTTCGCATGAGCATTTAGAAAATAATTAGGGCTGAAAATGGAATAAGAGAATAAATATAAAAGATGTGAGAATTAGAACAAGTAATAATTATTTAAAAGAAATAAGTGATTTGCCCGAACCTAATTTGCACAGCACGGCTACATTGCAATTTCCCAGTAGAGCTAAACCGGATGGCAACTCCTAACGATTTTAGCAAGGGAATCTGGTTTTGTACATTTTCCTTCTGCTTTTCAAAAACAAAGCTGCAAAGTAGACTAAGATTTCCAAAAAAACAATTAAAACCTCCTCCCAGCTTGGTTTTGTGGCCCGCCTATCAAAAGGACCATCCATCATAGTGGCGACTTCATTGGGGAGTGTTTTTTAAAATCAAATTGATGAACAATGAAAATGTCTTGTTTAAAAAAATTTTAGTAATTCTAACTTCACATTTTTTATCGCTAAATATCATGGGCATTTGCACACACGTTCTCGAAATCCTTTCTTAGCCCTGATATGCTATAGAAGTGTCGCCTAAAGATCAAAAGCTCTTAGGGATATGGATATAGTATATTACTCATAACATAGTACGAAGCCTTTCATTTAGACCCTTGAGTGAGGAGAAGTGAGGAGCATATTTTGCTATAGCCTTGATCTTAACCCTTGGATTAGGATTACTAAAAATAATTTACATTGATATTATGAGACACCTTTATTATCCCCAGTTGGTGATAAAGAGATCCAATACCCAGGAAAGATTATTAATGGCCAAATCGAGGGGAAATAAGATCGGAAGGGTGTGCATCCTTTATATGTGTTTTTACAATGGTCTGTTTTATGGTGCGAAATTTGTGTTCCTTTTTGTTTCCTTTTGGGAATAAAAACCATACGTGTGACATACATACATGCTAACCTTTTGTGCAGCCACGTGTTTTGTGCGACATGAACTTTATGCACTATCATCCTATCCTTATTTTAGGCACGTAAATACAACAAAGTTTTGTCCACACACCATTGTGTGCACCTATATTAGAATTATGTTTAGTGTTTTGGGCATGTAAATACACCAAAGTTCTATCCACACACAATCATATGCACTTGTTTTTGAATTGTTTCTTATAATCTAAACATGTAGTGACACAAGGTCCTATCCTTATAGGTCCGTTTTTAGGTAATGTCTCGCATTTCACGCCTTCGTTGTATAGTCACACCATCATGTTGTTTGTGTCTAATTATGTATATTCTTTTAAGAAAGTGTCTAAAGTCTTACATTAATCTTAATCTCATATAGGAACAAAGTCGATTATTGCAAAATTAGGTTGATAAGTTAGTTTTATTTTCATCTCATGCAATGCAAAAACATTCACGACATATCATGCATACATGCATCCCATATTGTGAATGTTCCTTTGCCCCTTCTGTTATGGTCATTCATGCATCAAGCATGCAATTAGATGTCACTAACCCCTTCTATTCTTAATAATCAATTCGTGGAAGAGGCCAATCAGAAAGTTAGTTCGAGAAAGTTTTGGGAGAGGTTCACATGTGACATTGCTAAGATCAACAATGTAGATAGTCAAGGAGAGCAGCAGGAAATGCCCGAAGCCAGTTTTAGTTCTATGCTAGAAGTTAGTATGAGTTTAGAATTAAAAGACAGTATGGGATCATAAATAGAGAATGGTTTGGGTTCAGAGTCAGTTTTAGCTTAGGAAAGTAGTGAAGCAACAATTCTGATGACAAAAATGGCTGATGCACCAAGATCCTCAAACAATGCTGTGATCATCAAGGATCTCTTCACCTCTCTTTAATTCCTTCAACAGATGGAGACATTGATGAGAAATATCAATAACAAAGAAAGAGAGAATGAATCCTCCTCTAGTTGGGACAAAGAAAAAGTCCAAGGTGGTGAGTTTGTTGCTGAGAAGAAGTGGAAGGAAAATTGTATAGAATTGGATGAATTAATGTCAGAAATCCGAAAGAGCCCGAGAATCAATACCACTAAATATGTTGATCCAAAGGCCCTAATGGCTGGTGGGGTTGATTTGCTTCCAGTCGAATTGCAAATGCCAAGATTGTTCCATACAAAGGAAAAGGACTCCCGCGGTGCACATGAACCAATATGTGACAATTATATGGCCTTACTATGAATTAGGTGCTAGGTTTATTTCCCACCACTCTAAAAGGAGGGGCTCTCACTTGGTACAACAACTAATCAGAGGAAATTCGGAAAAATTGGGGCATTTTGTTTACTGCTTTTATGAAGTACTATAGCTTTAACACCCAACTGGAGGTGAAATTGCAGGATTTAGAAGCCATCAGGTAAAAGTCTAATGAGACTTTCACTAAGTATTATTAGAGATGGATTGATAAGATGATCTTTATGCACCATCAGCCATTGGAAGATGAACTGATAATCAAGCTGGTGGATGGTAGTCTTGAATTTATAAAGAGGTCATGAAATACCATGAGTTTGATACCTTGGTAGACGTCCATAAAATGGCAAAAAGGATTAAGAAATATGAAGAGAGATATGAGGATGACAAAAGCCCTGATAATGGTTTTAATTCAACTGACATAACCATAACGAGTAGCTCAGGGGCAAAGGAGGAACAATGCCGGCTATGGAGCATTAATAACAAGTTGCAATGGTCACTCAAAGGTGTTCTAATAAGACCAAAAGTGGAAAAAACCATGGAATATCCCCCTAAGGTCTAACATTGGCCCATATATTTGCAAAATGAAGGAATGTTGGCATGTTAAAATCCCTGAAACTTGTTAAACCCTCAGAGGAGGAAAAGAATAACTTTTGCATATACCATGAGGCGACTGGCCATAGAACCAATGAGTGTTACCATCTAAAGAGGGATATTCAGAAGCTAATAGAGATTAAAGGACCTAACCAAGTTTAACATCCAGAGTGATCCTATTCCTCAACTTGAAAGCCAAGTTAATATGATACAGTCTAGACTACCACCAGATTTTATTCTTGCCCAGATCTAGCAATCTAATTGGCTGCACAGCTAGAGAAAATTGGTGAGATTGTTAGGACTAAGGGGATCATCCCATCAACAGAAGAAAACACGAGATTTATTGATGCTAGAAGGGATAGTATCTTGACAAAAGATTATAGGATAGAAATGCCCAACCTAGTGACTATAAATAATGTAGTAGATGCCATAAAAGACTATGTTGCTTCCCCATAATTCCAGAAGATCATTAGGAAAGAAGTGGCAATAGTATTAGAAGGAATGGTAGGCGTTAGTGCTGATGTAGTAAAAAGGTTGAAAACCAGGTGTGCTAAATTAGAAAGAACAATGGTAAAGCTTAAACAGGAGATTAGCTGTGTGAAAGGTCTGAATATTGACCGTAATCCCTGGGTAGAGTGAAGCACCAAAAATCTGGCCGCCAACTCTCAGCTATAAAAAAAACCTGCTATGGAGCCCCAGATTTGCTATGTGCACACAATGACAAAGAAGTAGTGCTAAACACCAGTGTCACTGCAGAACGATTGCTAAGCCTTTTTGAATCTGTAAAAGCTGTACAACATCAAGAGAATGTTGCAGTGACCTCTCAAGGGCAATCGTCATCAAGCAAAAGACATAAAAAGGTGGGAATTCCACCCTGGACCATGTCCTTGTCCAGAATTTTTAGTGAATGCAAGAAAAACGGCTTGCGACAGCCCCTCAGGCCTTTTGTAGCATCATCAGGAGCCATCAGTGAAAATTATTATAGGTGCCATGTAGTTGTCGGTCACAGCACGAAATGTTGTTAGAGCTTACAGGATGACCTGCTGAAGTTAGTAAAAAAAAGGAAAGTTGAAGGACTCATCCAAGTTTGGGCGCCAAACTAACCCATAAGTTGGTCAGATTATGCTGTTAATGTCTACAAGTGGTAAAGAAGTTCTCCTAATGGATGGTCAAAAAGTGAAGAAGGGGAAATTCTAGGTCTGCTATGAGGAAAAATTAGCAAGCCAATGACACAGACAAGGGCAATGGCTATGAGAAAAGCCAAATAAAATTACTAGAGATAATTGAACTAATATTTTGAAGGCTTTTTACCTGTAGAAAGATTTATCTTGTCTGTTATACATTGCTATACTAATGTAAACCTTGGAATAACTTATTTTGAATGTAATGCATTTCAACATCATTTTCTTACTCATGTGGTGTTTACGTGTACATGACATTGTGCATTCATTTGATCATTCGAAAGACATATCCAACATATATAACATTAATATGGA
The DNA here is from genome assembly GCA_039660915.1 of Euphorbia tirucalli. Taxonomy (NCBI): domain Eukaryota; kingdom Viridiplantae; phylum Streptophyta; class Magnoliopsida; order Malpighiales; family Euphorbiaceae; genus Euphorbia; species Euphorbia tirucalli. Next base: position 50,970,353 of record CM077639.1, on the reverse strand, counting down.
TGAAATTAATCTGAGTGCAATAGGGAACTGGGAAGTGACTCTAACTTTGATTAAATTCTCTTTTGAAATAAAGAGCCTAACGTATTAAATAAAAAAACGAGTGCAAAAAAAAAGTAAAAGAGATAAGAAAAAGTAATGTTGAGATAAAAACCTGAAAGTACAGTCTATGTGAAATATTTTGAGCGAAAATTTCTAGAATGGAAAACCATAAGGACATGCCAGTAACAAAAGAGGATGATGCTCAAAATTAGAGGCGCTTTTGATTTTCCTCTCACACTCATATTAGTTGCATCATAATAATGGTATAAATGCTTTCTATTTCTACTTAGACCCTCATAATGCATACATTGTGTCATTGCATGTAAATATTCATCAATTGGCCCTTGCATTCAAATAAGTTGCATCTGAGAGAAAGTTGCATCTAAGTACAGGCCATTAGCACTAGCGTTAAATTCAAAAGCATCCAACCAAATCGTCATTCATCCCCAATGACTATGTTACTTCAAAGACACTTTAAATATGCTAAATAAATTTATAAAAAAAATTGAATTAGGGCAAAAGTTAGAGCATATCGAATTCTAAGGGTATGACTAAGCCATACTTCTCTTTAAAACTATTGATAAGCCAATGTTGAACCCATTTGCCAACATTCAACATCCAAATTGGGCATGCGATAATCATTTCGTAGACTATAGAGGGTATAACATAATCACCTAGTAGAAATCGAACAAGGGGTATATTGTGGCCACTTAGCAGTAAAAATAGACTAGTAGTTGAACCAGAATTCACTATTTCAAAATGTCACATCTCCACCACCAGAGTCTTATCCACAAACCTTTAAACCCCCAAGCAAGAGTGATGACTGCCGAGTTCGGGCAAATGATAAAAAAAACTTATCCAAAACGATGAAATCGGACTTGCCCTCACATATTTGCTTGCATATACATCCATCCATATACATTCATATGCGTAACATACATAACATGCATCAAACATTCATATATAAGAGTAAAGATCCCTCAACGCATCTTTATTCTTAACAATTCAGTCCATTACAAGACAACAAAACAAATTCAAGTCCATCACAAGACAATGAAAAAAAAGCACACAACCATCGAGACAATGAACCTCAACACTAATCAGTTTAGTCTTTCTTTCTCTCGTTCACCATATTTCCTATCGTGTACTTCAATTCACCCCAAGATCTAGTCATACTTGGCCACCGTTGAATTTAATTACATAAAGGGCAGCCTGTGAGCACGGATTTCTCTAACCTCAATGATGAAAACCCAATTAGTTATCCTTTACATAGAGCTACAAGAATCAGTTTGTAAGATGACAGAAAAGAACTGAGTGAGCTTTAGAACAAACTCGAGAATCATTCGAGAGATTAGCAGCCTAAAACCTAATTTAGTAAGAGCCATACAACTCTTTTCTTTGTCCTATGGCTCTAATTAGAGCCGCAAGGCTCTATCTTAAGATGGGATAAGCCATGAAACCAAATTTGAAAAGTGAAATTTCTAACACAAAATGAAAGTCGTATGACTCAAAACTACAGTCATACACCTCTAAAACTATAGTCATCTGACTTTCATCTCCCAAAAATTAAAGTCATATGGCTCATCTCCCTGCCAGCCAAAAAAATGATTCACCCACGAGAGACAGGAATGGGCAGTTAGAGTAAAATAAAAATTTTGGATCTTATAGGAGGGGGGGATGGATAAGAAAGGAGAGTTGAGGGAAATGAAAAGTAACTAACAATTATCAAAGAGAAGGATAGCAACAGGGGGAGAAAGGAAAAACAGAGAGTTAGAGAGAAAGAACTTGTGACAGAGCTAGAGAACTGGAAAACTCTCTTGATCTCATTACCAAACCTAAACACCAATCTTCTTAATCCTAAACATTCAAAAGTTTATCCTTGTTACTTGGTTCATGATCTGGGAGATGATTTGGGGTAGAAACGGACTCATTCCGAACCAGCTTGCATGGTAAGAATTAGTTTCGAAAACTTTAAAATATTGAATAAACGTACCAAAGGTAACTTCTAAGAGGCCTTAAATCCTTTTATTGCTTTATGAGTTGTTTTTGTTGCCTGTTGTGAAGTTTTGAACCAAAAATAAATTCTACTCCAATCTGGAGATTAGAGCCGTATGGCTTTGTTCTTCATAAGAATAGAGCTGCACGGCCCTAACTAGAGCCGTATGACTCTGATCTTTATGTAGTTCCATCTAAAATCGATTTTCTAAAACCAAATTATTTTCCAAAATGTTATAGTTATACAGCAATCATTAGAGTTGCACGGCTATCATTAGAGCTGCACGACTATCATTAGAGTTGTACAGCTCTTAATTGAGTTGTATGGCTCTATTCTTTGTTCCAGTAGTGAGATTTCACCTCAAAAGTGGGCTAAATAGTTTGACTCACGTGAAGAAGAAATATTCTGAAATTTTATTTTTGATAAATTTTTTATTTTATTGCAATAAAAATAAAAAAAGAGAAAAATATGTTTTCCATCAAGATTATTTTTACTATGAACATTTATATTTTAATATGTTGTTGAAATCATTTTCAATGTGTTTACTACTTTATGACTTAGATTTAATTTATGCGAAGTAGTTAGAACCCACGCGAACGAGATTCCATAGAGATCCCAGGATAACCAACTCACCGAAGTGCACATTAATCCATTAATTGGTAAAATATTTTAGAAATTATTTTCTCAAAAACACATTTCAAAAATGCTTTCCAGGTCATGTCGGTTGCATCTACCGGATTCTCCTGACTCTCCCCTTTCACATCCTGAGATATCCATTATCCCCTACTGTCTTGTTTGAGTTCTATGTGTATTTATATATTTATTGTACCCCGTATCCTATTTGCATTAATGTATCTCATAGGTTAGATTATTTGATTGGGTTGTATTATTTTAATTTTTTGAACGTTTTGTATTTATTTATCGCTTTTCGCATGAGTATGTAGAAAATAATTAGGGCTGAAAATGTGAATAAGAGAATAATATAAAAGATGTGAGAATTAGAATAGGTAATAATTATTTGAAAGGAGATAGAAATAAGTGATTTTTTTGGACCCGAATCTTTGGCTAAATGGTATAGCGATTCCTGTATGGCTCGGCTATACTGCAATTTCCCCGTAGAGCTGAACCCGTTGGCGACTCCTAAGCCAATTTAGTGAGGGAATTTGTTTTTGTACGTTTTCCTTCCGCTTTTCAAAACCAAAGCCTTCAAGCGGCCCAAAATTTCTAAATAACTATTAAAATCTCCTCCCAGCCCAGCCTCACTGCTTGCCTGTCAAAAGGATCGTCCGCTCACACCACCTCTAAATGTTTACTTCGATTATGAAAAATCGGATCAATGTCAAATACGTAGCCCCAAGATTATCACAATATTAGGCAGGTGGAGTAGAAGAAAGAAAACTTATTTCGATCAACAAAATTTGCAACCATTGCAACTAAGAAGTGGCACATGCAAGTGCTTGATACTCTGCCTCGGTAGATGAATGAGAGAATGAACATTGCTTTTGAGAGCACCAAGACAGAAGATTCGATCCCAATTAGTTAATGGTGGATTTCCGTTCATCTAGATCACCAACCTAATTAGAATCAGCATAGCCATTTAAAAGAGAAGATCCCTTTTGAAACCACAAACTAGAACTTGACGTCCCTTTTAAATAACATAAAATACACTTAACAGCATGCCAATGAGCAAGAGAAGGCATATGCATAAATTGAGAAACTTTATTAATATCAGAAGAAATATCAGGTCATGTGAATGTAAAAGATTGTAACCCTCCAACAATGGACTGAAAGAGAGTAGGGTCAGAAAAGGGCTCGCTACCATGTAGAGTTAATTTTTAATTCACATTAATTGGAGTAGATATAGTCATGAGTTATCCATTTTTGGTCACTTCAATAAATTTGAAACATACTTGGATTAACGCAAAATTAAACCATTAGAAATCCAATTTGCTTTAATACTATAAAAAATAATGTAATTGCCCAAAATCCTTGATCTTAAAATCAAATTGTAATTGAGTGACCATAGATTGAATAGAAGCTGAATTTTCCCCCATAAGCAAAAGATCATCCACATAAACTAAGAAAAAAAGCTTTACAGATGATTGATTGATGAAGAAAAGGGACGTATCAGATTTAGATGCAGAGAATCCCATTTAAAAAAGAGAGGTAGTCAAACATTTATTCCATGCTCGTAGAGCCTATTTAATTCCATAAAGAGACTTTTTGAGTTTGCAAACATAATGAGGGTGTAAACTATCAATAAAACCCAAAGGTTGTTCCATAAAGACGGGTTCATCAAGAGTGCCATGAAGAAAAGCATCCAAAACATTTAATGGATGTACATGCCAACCAAAGCTCACAGCCAAAGAAAAAAGAACCCTAGTGGTTGCTGGTTTAACAAATAAGCTAGATGTATCATGAAAGTCAATACCGGGGTATTCATGAAACCCTTTGGCTACAACATAAGCTTATAGTGATCAATAGAACCATCCACTTTCCATTTGATATGATAGACCCATCGATAACCAACTATATTGTGAGCATCATAAGGGGGAACTAAATGAGTAGTTTGTTTACTTAAGAAAAGCAACTTGGTTTAGTTTCAACTACCGTTACTTGCTCTAGTTTTAAAGTGCCTATTTTCCCCCGAGTGATCATTGAATGTTGATTAATAGATGAAGTTGATGTTGCAGGAGCTGTTGAGCAAGAACTAGGATCAACAACAAGGGGAAGAACTAGCAAATCAGGGCTGGTGTAAGGGACTGCCATAGCAGTATAGGTAGGCATGGTTGAAACTGCTATAGCAGTGCTACAGAAACAACAGGCAATATGGTAAAAATTGTAGCAGCAAGGCATATAGGATCAACAAAGGCAATGGACTGTGGTGGGGTAGTACTGCAAGTGGGCGATAGTGAACAGTGGACACCAACATCACAAGCAGGCCAGGAAATTTCAGTAGTGACCAAGGACAAATGTTGACCATAGTTAGAAACAATGGCCTCCGATTGTGAAACCAGAAAAGTAACCATAGGGATGGAAAGATCTTACATTGATACATGAGACTTTTCAGATAGCACCCTTGCAAACAGGAAAACCTATTCATAAAAAAAGACATGGCATGAGATATAAATTTTGTTAGTCTGAATGTTTAAAGAACGATATCCTTTATGCAATTTACTATATCCAATGCAAACACATTCAACTGACTAGGGTTGTCATTTATTTTGAGCATAAGGTTATAACCAAGGAAAGCAACAACGTCCAAAGACTTTTAAAAAATTGTAATTGGGAATTTGTAGGAATAACTTATGATATGGATTGTCATTATTTAGAATTGGAGTGGGTAAATGGTTCATATTAAATACTGCACAATCAAAAGCAGTTGTCCAATATTTAATTGGTAAAGAATTATGATGTAATAGTGATAAACCAATTTCAACAATCTGACGGTGTTTCCTTTTTGCACACCCATTTTGTTGCGAGGTGTATAGACAAGAAACACATTGAGTAATGCCCTGTTTTTTACGGTAACCAATAAGAGCCTGAAATTCACCACCCTAGTCAGCTTGAAATTGTTTAATTTTGCAATAAAAAAATCTTTCAACTAACTTCTAAAATTGTATAAAGGTTATTAAGACATCATACTCTTTTTTCAAGAAATAAACCCATGTATACTTGAAATAATGATAAAAAAAAGACAACATAGTATCAAAAGCCATCAAAGAAGAAATAGACACAGGGCCCCAAACATTAGAACAAATTAATTCCAAAGGAAATTTAGCATTATTGACTGAATTAGAAAAAGGCAAACGGTGTATTTTACTTGTAGAACAAGTTGTACACAATTTACTGGATTTATTATTAGAGAAAGAAATAGAAAAACTAGATAAAGCCTTACAAACTATAGGAAGAGCTTCATGACCAAAGCAAGCATGCCACTAATCAAGATTGGCAAAATAGGCAATATGAGAAGACTTGTTGAAATTGACTCTAGCCTTTGTAAATTATCTGCTTCGTGGCCAAATCCTTAATTGGAAAAATAATTAAAAAAAAAATCAACAGAGACAGGGTTAGAGTTAGTGAGAGCATAAATGGATAAAAGATTGTAAGAACTAGATGGAACTAATAAAATATCACAAAACTCTAACAACCTATTTCCAACAAAAAAAAAAAAAAAATTAGAATGAGCATAATTAGAGATAGGAATAAAAGTGCCATTACCAATTTGAACCTCTTCTAATCCAGTATACTCAAAGTAGACATTAAGATTTTCCATATTTGCTGTCAAGTGGTGAGAAGCTCCAGTGTTAACTACCTATGATTGAGTTGTGTCAATATTTGAACTAGGCCAAGTATGCATGTTTCTAAGAGCTTTTGGACTAGGACATTACTTTTGCGACATGACTGAAACCCTTGCACTTATAACAGATTACTAGTTGACCCATAATAGAGGTAAGAGTAGGCATAAAAGTGTCAAATTGGGACTGCCTTTGTTGTGGCCTTCCATAGGAATTAAATTGAGTCCGACCACCCCATCCATATTGACCACATCCACAACCCAGATGTCTCGTGGAAGCCAGCTTTGAATAAAGGACTATGGAAAAGACATTCTCAACAGGTTTGTTTTTATTGATTATGTGTTCTTCAGTGAGAAGCAGGCTAAAAAGCTTGTCAAATCTGGTTGATTCATTAAGAACTCCAACATTGTGACAACACGGTCTATAATCACCATTAAGACCCATCATAATAGCATAAACAAGATCATCTTTAGGAACCATAGAACCTATCGTAGCTAATTGATTTGCAAGATTTTTATCTTTATTCATATAAACAGTAATAGAGTCGTTACCTTGACGCAAGGGATTCTAAACTTGTGACGGAGACCTTCCTAAGTATGTAAGAGATAATTTCTCCCAAGCTCCTTGAGATGTAGAAACCCCAACAAGTTAGGGAAGAAGAGCATCAGAAACGGATGCAAGAATCTAACTAAGGACTTATTGATCTTGGCTTTCCTATAATTTATAATCTAGACTTTCATAGCCATCAAGAAGGTATCGATGAGGATGAGTAGTTGAACCATCAACATGATTCATTAGTCCATATCCTTTTTTAAGTAAAGGAGTAGTTTGATTTTTCCCTAATAAATAATTAGATGATGTCAATTTTAAGTCAATAGGTTGCAATAGATTGGGTGAAAATTTAAGGATTATAATCTGAGGTTGAGTGATAGGTTGTGAAAAAATTGACCCAAGAGAAGAGTTTGGATCAATAGCTGTATGGACAATTACTGAATCATTGATGGAACAAATTATTCCACTTGAATTAATTGATGTCTTAACAACAGTAGAAGTCATCATAGGGTAGAAAAGGAGGTCGTTCTTGCGGCAGTCGCAGTAATGGTCGTTCTTGCGGCAGTCCCAGTAATGGTCGTTCCTACGGCAGTGACAACGGTGGTCGTTCCTATGATAGAATCATTAGTCATGCCAATGACTAAAGACGGCGTCGTTCCCATGGCGGCGGTGATCGAGGAGAAAATATTTTTGGAAAGAGCAGCGGATGAAGACATAATTAAGAAAAAAATCCCTATAGCTCTAACACCATAAAAGTAATTTGAGATTTGATTATTATTCACAATACAAGAGGGATATAAATACACATAGAAGATCTTATTTAGACAAGAAAGATCCTATACAAGGGTATTCCTATACAACAAAGAACTTCTTTCTTAAAGAAACTTCTTATACAAGAAACTTTATTCCTTACAAATGAAAGATACTCTAGCTCAGTTAGCAACTGAAAAAAATGATTTCTCAAATGAATTTAGGTTAGGGTTAAAAGGATTGAAGTTTAGGTTAGGAAGTAAGGATTAAGAAAGTTTCTAGCTCCCATTTTTCCACTGACTCTCTAACTCTCTTCTTTGTTTTCCCCCTTTTTCTTTTTCTGTTCTCCTTAAGCTCTTCCCCACTCTCAGTTTTATTTTTCTTCTCCTGTTCAAAATGGCCTCCCTCCTTTCCTGCCTCCCGTTGCTCCTTATCTCTCTAGATCCAAAGGAATTATCATTTCTCTTCTATCCATATTAGGCGAATTATTTTTTTTCCTTTTTGGATTAGAGCCGTGCAACTCTATTGTGTTGAGACATGAGCCGTGCAGCTCTAGGTTAGAACAAGGTGGCTCTGAAGTGAAACCGTATGTCTTTCAATTTGACTCAGAAATTTTACTTTTTGAATTTGATTTCATGGGTTAACCCTCTTTTAAGTAGAGCCGTGCGGCTCTAATGAGAGCAGTGACACCAAAATAAAGTCGTGCGGCTCTGACTTAAATCAGGGTTTAAGCTGTTGATCTCTAGAAGATTCTCGGGTTTGGTCATGAAATCATTCGGTGCCCTTTTTCATTCTTCAAACCGATTCCTGTAGAAAACTCGATGCAAAGGATAACTAATTTTGTCTTTATCACTGAGGTCGTAAAAATCCGCATTCACACTTCTTGTGATACTAATATTCAATTGAAGAAAATTTGAAGTTATTCTATCATTGAATTTGAGTATGCACAGATCACTGGGAGTCTAAAGCGTTTTATGAACTTTTTCTATGTCTAATCTAAGTTGTTTGTTGACTGAGTAGACATAAAATAGTTCCAATCATGTTCGATCGGTTGACTTAGTTAGACTAATGAAATATTTGAGAGGTTCCATTTATTATGGTATTCTATATAATCAATCATATATTTAAGTAGTTGCAAAACAATGGTATTTATTAATTATGTGAAGTCAAAAGTGAATTTGGCCAATCACTTGACTAAACTTTTAAAGGGAAAATAAATTTATAAAACATCAAGTGGAATGGAAATTACACAAATTTGAGTTATTAACAATGATGGTAAAACGACCTTTGTGATTAGAGATCCCTATGTAAAAGGTTCATATGGGGAATAACAAGTCATTTGTTAGTCCTGCTAATACTATTTATTAATTATGTCCATTTATGATGTGTTGGTAGTGTTAGATTGTACTTATTGAGAGGGTTAGCTTAAAAGCCATTAATGAATTTCATATCCCTTGTGGGTTGTGTAAATAATTGCAATATACACTTGATGAAAAATCACCTACATGAGTGTAGAGTGGGGCCGTTCTTATGAGTTCATCTCTAGAGAACTCATGACTTACTAAGCGCATGCATGGCCTATTAACACAAAACAGCGTTCAACAACAAAATTGTGGGGGTGTAAATGATTAATAAGGTTTTGATTTATAATAAAGAGTTAATGGTTCATAAAAACTAAATGTTTCACCATTAGCACTATAAAATTATACCATATTTATCGTAAGACTGGTTCATTATGTAATAGACACCAGGTATTAAATCACTCTATTAAAAACCCAGCAAAATTTATTTGTTTAATACCTTTTTGAAATTGTGGCGAATTGTTGTATATATTGGTATTGTAGTATCAATTGCATACTTAAATGAAAAATATTAAGTATAAGACGTAGTAAAATCGAATTAATTAGCTCATATTTTCTGCTTAATAGCTAGTCAATTATCAATCTTTTGGTTGTTGAAATCTCTCACCCACTTGCCCATTATTAATTTAAATTCTGAAATTCTTTCAACAAAAAGTTGGTTCCAAAATTATAGTTTTAGTTTATAAGTACATTGCTAAAGTTGTTGTTTTCTGTTTAACTGAAACTCATCATCCTCTCTTCTCCTCGAACTGAAACTCTCACATACACCATGACTGAACTGTATCACGTCTACCAAACCCCACCACTAGCTTCTCCATTCAAAACCTAATTGCCTTTAAACTCTCCAGCTACAATTACCCAGCATGGAAATCTCAATTTCTTCCTATCCTGATGCAATGGAAATTTAGAACGATAATACTAAGATCTGTTGATCACGCACGATGCCAGAAATTAGCTTCCTACTAGTTGAATTTTCACAAAAACTCACAAAAGCAGAAAAATAGGAATGAATTCCAAAATTTTATTATATCAAAAGCTGCCTTACAACTGAGAAATAAAAACCTATTTATACGAGGCATTCCTAATAAAAATACAACCCTAAATAGAGTCCTAACCAAACAAAGAAAACAAAACCGAATAGGAAAAAAGAAAAAAACTAAACAAACTTCCCGAAAAGTCACTTGAAACAGTAATTCGTATTTTTGAATGCCTAAACGATGTTTTTTGGCCCGATTCCAATAAAATTAGGGTCCGAAAATATGAAAAACCGACAACTGAAACTAAAACTTAATTACGATTCCACCATTTTTTCCAAAAACAATAAAGTTTTTTCTTCAATTACATCATATCCTAAATAGCCAAAACCTTATAGGGCACATCACTGGTGCCACCCCACAGCCTCCTAGCATCATTGTTGACCCCAATGATCCCAAACAAAACAAAGAAAATCTTGAGTATCAAGCTGGTAATGCAAAGATCAAACCCTTTTATCTTGGATTCCTCCTCCATCAATGAAGATGTTTTCTCTCTTGTTATTGGTTGTAAAACAACCATTGATGCTTGGTTCCTTGCCCATGAATTTAGCTTTTTCTCCCAAAATCATCAACTTTAACTCAATCTTTCTTGAACTCCAATCTTTACGTTGCATAGATACAAGTGTTGTTATTTATCTCCATCATGCTAAGGCCCTTGTAAATAAAATGGCTTCAGCTAGACATGTTGTTTCTGATGTTGAATTTTGTGCAATTGTGTATTGCAATATTGGTAGTGAGTATTATCCTATTATTTCTGCTCTCAATCTTCAACAAAGGGAAATTTCTTTACGTGAGCTCTATGGTCACCTCATGGCTCATAAGGTGTTGTTACAAAGTAATATTGAACATGTTTCACACCTTGCTCAATGTGCACATCTACCTCCTTCTAATTGCCGGTAGAAATCTCCCTTTTCAATAGTCCCTCATCGCAATCTGCACTTTGCTGGTGTGCCGTGGTCCAAATGGTATTGGTTCTTGAATTGTATTATTCTTTATATTTGGAGATTTTGTATTATACATTTTGTGTTGAAATGAAGGCATGAATCTATTTATTCATATCTTGTGCTATTTATAAATAGAGTATCCAATTATTATAACCATAATAAACCAATGTAGGTCATTGGATTATGAGACCTTTTAGTAGAGTTAAAGTTATAGTCATAAAGATATTCCTAGCTTGTTCTAACCATGGGAATGAATAGAACCATAGATTAGCATATCCTTGACTGGATGGCGGCGTCCCACCGGCCATTGGACATGGAATGTCAGTCAATAATATGGGTACATGTTAGGTTGCATGGTACTAGATCGATCCGCCATGGGAATACCACAAGGTTCGATCGTCATAGGTGTTTCTCTGGTAGGTCTTGCTATTATCCTTTGACCCGATGCTCACTGTAACATAACATGGGATCTCATATACTTTTATATATGCCTAACGGGCCCGTAACAGGGTGCCAAGTATAGGTATGTTGGGTGGGCCAGTGAACATGTTGATGTTGATAGTGAAGTTGACAGAATTGACACACAGCATCACCTGAGATGATATCACTGGCTACTTGATGAGTGGAACTGACAAGTATATGGCCATACCGGAATTAGTTGGGATACTTATTCATTAGATTCAGTCCACTTGGTTTCAAGAAATAAAAAAACATATAAGAGGATGACAGGGCTATGTCTCTTGCTTATATATTGATGTCAGTTGGCAAGGGATATACAAGATCACTACCGGGTTATGTTTCACATTAGACTGCAAGTCTTCGTCTTAATTAGGGGCTGTAACGGTTTGCCAGAGCCCACTTACAAACTGTGAGCTTTGGGTCCAATGCCAACATAAAAACAGACCCACAGGATCGTACACATAGAATGACTAAACATTGATAAATCGGAATTAGAACGAAAACCAAATTAATTGAGTTATTGACATTAGGTTATGTCATAATCAATTCAATTATAAGGGAGAAATTAATTTTATTTGATTAATCAATTACATGTAGCAAATAATTAATTAAATAAAATAATATTTCCTTGGTGGAAATAAAATACAAAGGTTGAATTTATTAAGGCTGATTTTAATTCAACTTTGGGTTATTTTAATTTGATAAAATTGTATTTAATTGTATCAATTAGAATTTTATAATATGGTTTTATTTAATCCTAGTGATACAAGGTAAATCAATTAATTTATTAAATCAAATTAAATAATCTATAGTTTAATTTAATCCTAGTACACTAAGGAGTATAAAAGGAATTACAAACCTAGTATATTAAGGATAATACTAAAGAGTATAAAAGGATGCCTTAAAGTCAATTTCTCCCTAACCCTAGCCGCTTGATATTTTTGGCCTACACCAAAGAAGGGAGCAAAAAATTCCCTAGGCTGAAATTTTTTTGTGTCCACTCTTTCGTTCGCTAGCACAAGTCGCGCTCAAGAGTCGTTCGTGTACCGGATTGTGGAGGAAACGCATTTGAGTTTCTGCAACAGTCTCTAGAGGAGACAATTAAGGTGAGAAAATTTAATATTCTTCCATTCTTGGTTTCATTCTATTAGTCTACATGAATCTTGGGCTATGAAATCGAGAAAAATTGTAATCAATACTCCGCCTTGCATTTAGTTTTTCCAGTGATAATTCCCTTTAGTGGTATCAGAGCATAGGTTCATGTTTCGATTAATAGAATGATTGGTATTGGGGCTCTTGGTGTTTGATTTGATTTTATTGAAATTGGTTTTCAATTTTATTTTATTTGGAACCCTAATTTGGTGATTTGGGATTTTAATTATTTTTTCCCAATTTTTTTTTTAATTTTTTGGTTTGATTTAAAAAAAATAAATACATTATATGTTTGGCCAAATTGCGATTCCAATTTGGGCATTGTTGCTGCTTGCCGTGCCACGCGGCTGCGTTGCTATCTCTGGACAAAAGCACTGACATGCGGGGTGCGGGTTCGATTTGGATTTTGCGGGTATTTTGATTTTTCGGACCCTCTGTGAAATTTTAAATTGGTTCTAAAATTCGCATGATTTTACTTTCACGATTGGATTCGTGTGGCTTCTTGTGTGATTTAATTCATGCATATAATTTAATTTTTGGTTAATGAAATTGGTCCAATTGGCCCTTGGCACGGGTTGAGAATTGGACGGCTAATTCGTGTCCGTGACCAGACATTGGTTATAGATACCACAATCAGTGATTTCACAAACGGTTGGACATAATTAATTAAAAATTGGAATTGCCATGTTCATACATTTTAACACATGTATATATATTGATATTTGCTATGTGTATATATGTTTCTATGCTTCGTTGTATGGATTTGAGCACTATTGGGCCTTAGATGAAGTTGGGTTGCAAAATTTAATTTTGGGAAATATGGCCTACGTGTCGTTTTATTTTATTTTGATGTAATTTTATTTAATTTATATTTTGTAAATTTAATTGGAATTACATCAAGGCTAATAGTGCCAAGCCTATGAGGAGTTTGCAAGTCCGCCAGGTGGATCTCTAGTATAGGCTTACTAGTTATTCATTAGGTTGTAAAATAGGGTCCATAGTTATATAAATATTTTATACTTATGTCAACTGTATGTATATATATATAGATATATGTATGTATGTATGTATGAATGTATGTTAAGCCATCCAATCACCCGCGATTATACATGTTAAGCCATTATTAATCAATCCAATTAAATATTGAGTCTATTAAAAGTGTTTTCCACATCGAACCTTATCGGTTTTTGAATAGTGCAATGTGGGTCGTGCCTCTGCTGGGTGCCTTGTATTATTCATCTATTGTATAGGGTTAAGGTACTGGGTATGCTTAGCGCTCGAATGGTGGTTGGACTTAACGTAGGTAGTAGGATAAGCTCCTAGCCCTAAGCATAGATGGGTAAGTGCCAATAAGCCCATCAAACCAAGAGTCCTCAGGTTGGGATTGGAAGGAGTTCCTACCTAAATAGTTAAGGGTTGGTTGACAAGCCTTCGATTGGCCAATTCTTAATGAAATATGGATCTTGGTCTTGTAACCATACATTACCAACAAATTAATTAAAATGGATTGTTAATTAACATGGTTAAAATAATAAAGCCCTTTATTAATCACTCTGTAAACTTTTCTTTGTAGATAATCATTTAAAATGGCTACTGATTCATTTTCATTGCAATCACTCCTCGAGAAGGCAAAACTATCTGGGCCTAACTTCCTAGACTGGGCTTGGTAGCTAAGAATAGTCTTGAGACAAGAGTCCAAGGAATATATGCTAGATAGGGCCTTACCGGTGCACCTCCTGTAGGTCGAGGGGTTACTCAAGCCCAAATTGAGGAGTACGACCTGCATAGGAGTGTGTTGCCTTATGTTGGGCACGATGGTTCCTGAGCTGCAAAAACAGTTCATGGACTGTCAAGCCTATACGATCATGGATGATCTTAAAAGGATGTACCATGATCACGCACGTCAAGAAAGGTTCTTGACAACTAAGGCACTCAACACCTGTAAGATGGCAACTGGGACATCTGTGAGCACCCACGTGCTCAAGATGAAGGGCTATTTCGATGCATTAGCCCATCTCGGCATGCCAGTCCTGCAGGAGTAGGCAATAAACATCATCTTGGGATCCTTCCCTAAGCCTTATGATCAGTTCATCATGAACTATATTATGCAGGGTATGGACAAGACTGTGGTTGAGCTACAAGGAATGCTCAAGCTTTCTAAACAGTATGTCAAAAGGACTCCACCAGTGCTGCTAGTGAACAAGGGGAACAAACCTGCTGTGAAGGGCAAAGGTAAGGCTAAAGCCAAAGCTAAGGCTAAGAAGGCTAAGAAAAGGCCCAAGCCCAAGGCTTCTCCTGAGAATGTATGCTTCGAATGAAAGCAGAAAGGACACTGTAAAAATACTTGCCCAAGGCTCGTGGGAGAGCAAGTGAAGAACCAGGGTAGTTCTTTAGGTATATATGTTATTAACATTAACCTCATTATTTTGACATCTTAGGTGTTGGACACTGGATGTGGTTCTCACATTTGTTGTAATGTGCAGGGATTGAGAAATAAGAGGTTATTGGGATCCAGAGAAGTAGATCTTCGAGTCGGGAATGGTGCTAAGGTTACTGCCATCGAGATTGGAGACTTCTACTTTGAGATGCCCACTGCATTGGTTTTGATTTTGAAAAATTGTTTTTTTGTACCTGCCATGTGCAGGAATATTATTTCATTTTCTGTCTTGGATATTTCTGGATTTGTTTTTAATATTAGTTTTGGAACAATTAATATTTTGAAAGACAATATTATTTATGGAAGTGCATTTCTAAATAATGGTTTATATATCCTAGGCTTAAATCAAAAAAATCCAATCTATAACATAAACACTAAGAGGGTTAAGCCTAATGAACTTGATCCTACTTACTTTTGGTACTGTCGTTTAGGCCACATAAATGAGAAGTGCATAGCGAGACTTCACAAAAGTAGGGTGCTAAGGTCATTTGACTTGGAGTCTTATGATACATGCAAATCTTGTTTAAGAGGCAAAATGACAAAGGCGCCTTTCAATAAGAAAGCTGAGAGGGCCAAGGGCTTATTGGAGCTAATATACTCGGATGTGTGTGGGCCCATAAGCACTAGGGCTAGAAATAGTTTTCACTACTTCATTACTTTCACAAACAACTTCAGCAGATATGGCTATGTCTATCTGATAAAGAACAAGTCTGAAACCCTTGATAGGTTCAAGGACTACAAGAACGAAGTGGAGAACCAATTGGGAAAGACTATTAAGGCACTTCGGTCTAATTAAGGTGGCGAATATATAAGCCTAGAGTTTGATTCATTCTTGAGAGAGTGTGGGATTATCTCACAGCTCACTCTTCTTGGAACATCCCAATGGAATGGAGTGTCAAAAAGGAGGAAGAGGACCTTGTTGGACATGGTCTGCTAGATGATGAGTCAAACCACTCTCCCAACATCCTTTTGGGGATATGCATTAAAGATAGCTACATTCACACTTAACCATACACTAACTAAGGTAATTAAAAAGATACCATATGAACTATGGACGGGCAAGGAGTCCAACATCTCTTTCATGAGGATTTGGGGTTACGAGGCCTATGTCAAGAAATTGACAAGTGGCAAGCTAGACTCTAAAACTAAAAAGTTCCTGTTTGTAGGTTACCCCAAGGAGATCGAACCAGAACCTCAAGTAATTGAGGAATCTGAACTGATCACATAAGACTTTAGAAGGTCTAGTAGGGTCCATCATCAACCCGAGAGATATGGGTTTCTCATGACAGATAATAGAAATATTTTAGTCTTTGACCAAGAAGAACCCAGGACCTACCAGAAGGCTATTGAAAGCCCACAGTATGAGCACGGGTTTTTCCTGACCTCGGTGATGAGAATTCCTTAGTTACCTATGGGACGGATGGACTTGATTGGGGTCAAAAGCGACCAAATTTTTACTGAAGTGTCTCAAATGTCCTAAAAACTGAGCTATCCATGATCTGAAACCCTCGGAGAGGTCTCCCGAGTGATTTCTAGGATTTAGGGTACATGTCCGATTTTTTCGATTTTTGCTCCGGCTTTCACTAGAACCGGGCGGCTCTGGTTTCCTGGACCAGAGCCGGCTGGCTCTAGTAGGCAAGACAAGTTGCCTTGTAAAACAAAGCAACTTGTCTCGCCAGAAGCAAGATATGGGCAACATCAGAAAGTCAGGCGACCAATAAATGCTAGATATGATATGAGAGAGGAGAGTATCAATAGAAAAATCAAATCAGAGAGGGAGGAGATTTTTTTTACAATCTTAAGACAGAGAAAATCATCTCGAGAGAAAAAGGAAAGGGAGAAGAGAGAGGAGAGGAAAGGAAGAGTGAACCAAAGCGTCAAGATTATAACCCTACATCATTTTAAAGATATTAAGATCAAGTTTTAAGACCTTTGCTGATCAATCTGGGACGCATTCGGGTTGGTTTCGGTTTGCCTTGGATTACTATGGTTTTCGACCAGCTGAGCTTCCAGCATCAATTCCAAGCTTTTGAATCCATTCTTACATATCCAGTACACTGGAACAACACCAAGGTAAACTTTAAGCGGCCTTAAACCCATTTGCATTGTGTTTTCTGCATGTTTTTCACTGTTTTATATTTTCCGAAAAGCAGACTCAACCCATCATAGCCGTACGGCTGTGTTCTTTATGAACACAGTCGCACGGCTGTGATTGTGATGAACAGAGCTGGCCGGCTCTGACCCCAGAGCCGCTCGGCTCAGTTCCTCAGGGACAGATTCCCGATTTGTCCCGATCGGCCAAAAGGAGTCCGTTTTTCATTTTATGCCTTTTGTTTTGATAATTTTCAGCCCAAGAATATTTGTACGTGGTTTTAGCTCCGGTTTTCAAATTTCTAGACGTATGAATATTGGTTTTTCGGTTTTTTTCGGGATTTTATATTTCGGTTTTGGGGTTATTTGATCCGTTACGGATCCGTAGTTCAGCATCAGCGGACCCCCGAACATTATAAAATCTTAGGAAAATATTGAAAACGGGTAAAAATAACGATTTTTTGAAAAAAATGAGAAAACCACTTTCGGGTCCGGGTATTACAGCCACACAGCATGGGCTAGAGCTGCCCGGCTCTACTTTCCAGCTGTGCGGCTATAATTCCTAGAAAAGACAAAGTCACAGAACGACCCGTACATGCTGTTTTCGAATTCAGACTATTTTTGGTGTGTTTACTGCTTTTTAGACGCTAGATGTTTATGGAAATTAGGAAAACCCACACGAACGGAACCCCGAGTTCTGGGATAACAGACCCGCAAAAGTGGAAATTTGCTTGTAATCGAGCCAAATGGGTTTCCAAAAATTGTTTTCTAGCATAAAAATTCATAGGGCGTTTCGAAACCGTTTTCCAGGTCTAACCGGTCTGACCAATCAGGTCAACCCGGTCACCCCCTGAATGCATGCCCCCATTTCCTAAATCCCCAATTCTGTCCTGTTTTGAGTCTTATCTATGTTTATAATATAAATTATGCTAACCATCTATTTTGCAGCATTTATTTTCTTTTGTTTTTACTATTTTTCATGTAATTAATAGATTGATTTGTGTATTTTAGGCGTTTGTAAATTTTTAGATTTTCGCGTACTCTAGGTGATTGTAAAAGTGAGGACGAGAGTTTTCTCCTTTTTTTCAATTTGGTTATATAAGCGGCCTCTATTATTCTTTTGTATATTTGTGTGAATGATTTAACTTCCTGCAGTTTAATTCTGTCATTTGCTTGAGTACGGGCTAGTAAAAATAAACGAAATTAGGTTAGAGAAAGATAATAAATTGAATAAATATGGTAATATAAATCATAAATCACATACAGGCTTGAGGTTAAGTAGGTAAGTTTCCCAAACCCTAAATCTCTGGATTAGGTATAGTAGTCTGCTCTCGGTAGGGAGCTGTACCGGAATTTCCCGGATGAGCTGATCCAGGTGACGACTCTGTCACTGATCTCGAAATTTAGGTTTCGAGGCCTTTAAGTAATAAAACGGGAAAACGTTTTCTACAAAAAGAATTTCCAAAACAAACGAATGATTTTCCCTAAAGTACGATAAACAAAAACTCGTTTTCCAAAACACCCACTCAAACAAGTTTCATCTTCTAAAAACCCCCGACTCGCTTTGCCGCGTTCGTCAATTTCATATAAGAAAGGCTGTCTGCTCACAGTGGCGACTCTGCTGGGGATTTTAAAAGTTTCTTTAAAAGTTGTTTTTATAAAAACTTAAGGAACTTAGGCAACTATTGAAATATACCTCGCTTGTATTCATTTATCGATTTGTAAAAGCTATATTTATTCAAGCCTTGCATATCATGACATTTTCTTCTTCTCAACCCCTCAAATACACTGATTAGCCCCAGTTTACCCAAGAAAGTGGACTACCTCTACCGCCAGGATTGGAGACACCCGACGGGGTAAACCACTCATAGTCTCGCATGACCTTACATCGTGTTCTACGGTGGGGAAGTGTTTATTCGCTATGGGAGCTTGTACGACCCTTGGTTTGACTTTGGCCCACATGTAATGGCTTAGTAATTTTCCCTAGGATTACCAAAACATGAAATTAAAATTGAACAATCGAGTGTGCGCCTTTGATATCCCCCATTGATGCCAAAGAGACCCAACACCTAGGAAGAATGCGAGGACCAATAGAAAGGAGAAACAAGGTTGGAAGGGAGTGCATATTTCTATATGTGCTAATGTTTGTTCTGTTTTGTTTTTTTTTTTCTTTTTTCATAGAGCATCCAAAATGCATAATCATTCGCGTGCCATTTCTAATCACGTTTTTGTGCAGCCATCTCTTACATATGCATATGCGTGGCATTTATGCTAACCACATCTTCGTGTAGCCACGATGTTTTACTCATATGTCATACATATATATATCTCGTGTGCCAACATCTTCATAGAACATACACGACATCACCTCGTGTGACATTTCTAACCACATTTTCTGCAGCCACTTGCATTTTGCATGACATACACATCCATGCCATTTCATTCCATTCCATCTAATAGGGAACGTTCTAAGAATGCCCATCACCACCATTTCATTTCATGCCATATCGGGTACCCCAAAACTACCTGTAATCCACCAGTGCGTCGGTTTGCACTCGGCCATTCCATTATATCATGCATTCACTAGAAAATCACAAAGATCTTAGGCCTCATTATGTGGCAGGTCACATGACAACATAACACTATGTCATCTCCATTACATCTCTATTCGTTCTTGGTATCACGGTGATGCCGGAGTTCTGCTTATGTGTCATAATCCACATCGGGTTTGTTCCATGACATTAATGACTCATTCGAGGTACTCCACGAGTACCGTATTTTTACGCCCATAAGAACATTTCATAGCATTAGTAATTCATGCAAGAATGAACATCGAACCTCTGTCCGTGCCCCTGTTTACATGTGACTTGTTTGCAACATCACTTCATACTCAATGCCCCAAAAGCACTAGAGCTCTGTCCAAGGAACGGTTCCCACGTGACCATTTCACGCCATTTCATTTTGACCTACAAAGTGGCAAACCTCCGTCCGTGTGTTGGTACATATGTCACCATTTCATAACATCTGTTAGGTGCCCCGTAGGCACCAAACCTTTGTCCGTGTGATGGTTCGCATGTGATGTTTGTTTGCTTTGTCTCCTGCATAGTTATGGGGCATTCTTAGGACGTTCAAAATAAAAACAAGATCACAATCATTATCATTCTCATTCATGAAGCATCATTCGATCACGATCATCCCATGATCATACAATCCATATCACTTCGTGCTTTGTATCTAGGGTCATGACATTCATCTGTAATACTAACCCCATGCTGAATGTGCAGTTTGGCATCGGACTTCAAAACGACTTGAAAAGGTCACTTCAGGGTCCAGACAATCAGTTCAACCATCTCAGACCAAATCAACCACAGTGGTAGGGGTTAGGGTCAACTCAGATTCAGACTCAGAGCAAGAGTTTGGGGGACAGTTACCTTCTTTACTAGTTGACAGTCTATTTATTTTGGAAGAAGCAAGTAGCACAGAGATGGCCTAAGGTGGAAATGGTGGAAATCCTCCTTTTGACATGAGTGCATTCATGACAGCCTTTGTGAACTCTGATCAGTTTAAAGCTACTATTAGGGAGCAAGTACAGACCGCAGTCACTGCTGCAGTGGGCCCAACTAGCCAGCAAGCCCAAGCTCCAGTTGAGAATGAGGGGAATATTATGCAAGAGGTCCCTAATTCAGGGAGGAATATGCCTGGCAGTAGTAGAATGGTCATCCCACCTTAGGAAATCGACCATCATTTTGAGGAAGACGAGGCCTTTCAAAGAGCCAGAGAGGCTTCGATTCAGATAGCGCTACTGAAGAGCGTCTCAAGAAGAAGTTTTCTGATTTTGAAGCATTTTTGCCGAAGCTGAAGGAGATGGTGCACTATCAGCCTGTTAAATGTGCAGATCCATCTACTTTGTTTACAGAGGGGGGAGAGCCGCTCCCGGTTGGATTCCAGATGCCTTACTTACCCCTATATACTGGGGAAGGTCCTCCAGAAGCTCATTTGGACAGCTACGTCAGGATTATGTCTAGCCTGGGGATCAGGAAGGTCCATCTCCTGAATCTGTTCTCAACTATGTTGCAGGGCGCAACTGCTAAGTGGTATCTAAAGATGCCGATCCACACCCGTTCTACTTGGGAGGATCTGTCAGAGGCGTTTGTGAAGCAGTACACTTACAACACTCAGGTTGAGACCACATTGGAAGACCTAGAAAGAATCCACTAAAGGCCCAATGAATCCTTTTCAGCCTATTACAAAAGGTGGATGGATGTTCAGGTGTTGATGGATGGAGCCCCTAAATTGGAATCCCTTATTGTGAAGCTTGTGGATAGTAGCTTGCCAACCTACAAGGAGAGAATGAAGTTAAAGAGATTTCATTCCTTCAATGATGTGGTGGATTTCGCAAAGCGGGTTGAGAGGTATGATGAAGAAGAACAGCAGAGCAAGCAGAGTTTGAGTACCTACCGAGGAAGCTGGGGATACACTAAGGGATACAAAGCCAGCAGTTCTATGTCATCTTCAATAAGGTCTAGCTCTAAACCCACCCAGACTACAGCGACAGCTGACCGAGCAAAAGAGGCTGATGTGGTAGTTGTGGCCCAAGGGGGCCAAGCAAGGGCACCCCCCCCCCCCCCCCCCCGAGACTCACTGCTCTGTTGGTCGAGTCCTTGGGTCGTATCTTCGCCAAGTGTAGGAAAGCTAGCCTGTTGTAGAGCTTGAAGCCTTACGTTCCCCCTGTGGAAGCTGACATAGAGAATTATTATGTCTATCATGTGACGGTAGGTCATCGTACCAATGATTTTACCGGCCTGATAAGGGCTATTCAGAGGCTAGTCACTGAAGGGAAGATTATGGAGCTTGAACTGAAGCCGAATGTGTAGAGGAACCCCTTGCCCAATTTTAGGAGCCAGGTTAATATGGTTCAATTAGGTATCCCGGCCAACAGCATCTTTGCACAGATAATTGAGGCCAATCCAAGTGTTCAGGTGGTTGCAGCCAAGGTAGAAGAGGAAGAGCCAGAGGATACTGAGCTCCAAACTTCAGTGGTGCTAAAGGGACAAGTTCCCATTGATTTGAATGATATTGAACTGGAAGATGATGATAAAGATTTTAGGTTTGAAGAGCTCAAGTTGGTGTATCTAGTAGAAATGAGACGGGGGATAGTGGTCACAAAAGATGGCCCTGTCATGCATATCACCAGAAGTGGTAGGGTTTATCAACCCATCAATGTGGCTCCCCCGACATTACCCATAAGGAATCATTCTATCGTAGAATCAAGCACAGAAGCACAGGGATCTAAGAATAAGGAGGATGATGTGATTGTTAAACAATTGAAAAGGATGCCTGCCCGAGCTAGCATTTGACACCTCCTCATGGAGTTGAAAAGACACTGGGAGGTGGTAGTGAAGCAGCTGATGGAAATGGAAGCAACTCCCATGATGTTGCCAGAAGAAGTTTGTGCTGTAATAAGAGGAATTGATCTGAAGGCTAACAGGGCCCAAGAAATTAGATTTGGGATGTTTGACCTACCATCAGAAGGGGTGAATCATAACAGGGCTCTGTATCTAAGAGTGTAGATCATGGATAAGACCATGCCGTGTGTGATGGTCGATGACGACTCAGCCCTCAACATTTGCCCTTTAAAAGTTTTGCCTTACCTAGGCGTTGAAGTGGAAGCCCTCGGCAATTCTGGAACGGTGATCAGGGCATACGACGACAGTAGAAGATTAGTGATAGGCACCTTTGAAGCCGAGGTCAGTGTGGGGGAGGTCAAGTCAAATGTGTTGTTCACGGTCATCGACATCCCTGTCACATTTTCTCTCCTCTTAGGGAGGCCATGGTTCCATGCCCTAGGAGGTGTGCCTTCCACTTTGCCCCAAAAAGTCAAGTTCTTGATAGGTGGGAGAGTGCTGATAGTAGAGGCAGATGAACCATCAGTGGTAGCCACTCTGAGTGCTGAAGAGAAGCAGATGACAGGGTTTCAGGTTGCAGTTATGATGAAAGAAGGCGGCGATGGGCCAAAGTTCCCATAATGGATATACAAATACTTTACCAAGCAAAAGTTTCAGCCCGGCAAGGGCTTAGGGGTGAGACTACAGGGTGTCCCCAAGTTTGATATAGAACCGAGGAAGTATCGTCAATTTGGGCTTGGTTATCATGAGAAAGGAGGTGAGCTGAGCAAGAGGTCCATGAATCTGGTAGACACTTGAAAGGAGGTGAGCCGAGCAAGAGGTCCATGAATCTGGTAGACACTTTTGTCCGTCCATCTGAAAAGGCATATGACGGGGCCTCGGAGTCAGTGGAAATTGAAGAAGAACAGTTCCCCGTGATTTTGGAAAATACGAAGTTGAATCAATTGTCAGTATGCTCCGTATTGAGGCTAAAAATGACAAAGGGAAAGCTTTAAAAGTGGAGGAGACAGCAGTCAGTCAAGCTGAAGTGGAATTCAAGGACAAGGGAGAGTCCTCTGAAAAAAGTGGGCCCCAAGAGTGAAGAAGCTGAGAAGGCTATCGTGGCCATCACCAAGGCATTGGCCGCTCTCATGAAAGCTAATACGGGATCTTAACTAGAACAAGCAGCTATACCAAAAACTCAGGAGGAGTTGGTAAATCAAGCTGTGAAAGAATTGGCCAAGCTGATGATGGCCGGAAAAGCAAAGATGATCGAGGAAGACCTGACTGCTGACCAGGAACAGTCCCTAGAGGGTGACCTGGGGGTCCTGTTTGAGGAGGTCGAAGGAGCTGGAATAGGAGAAGACCCTCTGCATGTGGGGGGTGAAAATCATTTTGATGTATCTTCATTTTCTATTTTTGATGTAAATAACTCAGCCTATAGGGCCTTCAATGCAATGAAATCAGACTTTGCTTGTGTGATGTTTTTCCGGATGGAATAGTGCATACATACAAATATTCATTTAATGTTTTTAGCATACACGATGCACCATTACATGAAATGAATTTAGGAACAGATAATAATCGAAAAATGGTATCCGTCTCAAAAGACCTCATGCCTGAAGAGAGAAGAGAAATTGTGAATGTGCTTATGAAACATGTAAAGGCCTTTACCTGGTCTTATGATGATATGCCAGGGGTTGATAGGGAGATTGTAGAACACAGAATCCCGACAGATCCAAAAATGAAGCCTATTAAGCAGAAGCTAAGAAGACTCAGGCCGGAGTGGGCAGAAAAGGTCAAAGAAGAGGTGGCCAAAAAAATAAAAGCAAAGTTTCTGGAAGTTATTGAATATCCAGAATTGTTGGCTAACATAGTGCCGGTTGCTAAAAAGGATGGCAGAGTCAGAGTCTGTGTCGATTATAAAGATCTGAATAAGGCGTCTCCTGAGGATGACTTTCCGCTACCGCATATTGATGTATTGGTCGATAGTGCTACCAGAGCCACAATGTATTCATTCATGGATGGCTTTTTAGGGTATAATCAGATCCTCATGAACATAGTCGACAAGGTAAAGACAGCCTTCATCACAAAATGGGGGGTCTACTGCTACAGGGTTATGCCGTTCGGACTAAAGAATGCCGGAGCCACCTATCAGAGAGCCGTCACAACACTGATGCATGACATGATTCATAAAGAGGTTGAAGTTTATATGGATGATATGCTAGTCAAGTCGATGACCTGAGAAGAGCACCTTGCTATCTTAGATAGATTCCTGACTAGGGTTGAAAGTACAACCTCTGTCTCAATCCAAAGAAGTGTTTGGTTGGGGTGACCTCAGGAAAGCTCCTTGGTCATATGGTAAGTTAGAGGGGAATCGAGATGGATCCGGATAAAATTAAGGCGATTAATGACTTGCCTGCACCAAAGACAGAGAAGGAAGTCAGATCATTTCTGGGGTCGCTACAATATGTCAGCCGGTTCATTGCAAGGTTGACTATAATCTGTGAGCCCATCTTCAAGCTCCTAAAGAAAGATCAGCCAACGGAGTGGAATGATCAATGCCAGTTAGCCTTCGACAAAATCAAGACTTACTTGGCGAATCCACTAGTCCTGAAGCCTCCAATGCTGGATAAGCCTTTGGTTTTGTATTTAGCCATTGAGGAGGCTTCAGTGGGGGCAATGTTGGTTCAAGAACAAGAAGATAGGAGAGAACATGCAATCTACTACCTGAGTAAGAAGCTGCTCGACTACGAAGCCAGATATACTATAGTGGAAAAGACCTGTACCACTATGGTATGGCTAACCAAGAAGTTAAGGCATTACTTCCAGTCGTACAGAGTTCAGGCTGTGGTAAAAGTTGACGCGATGAAGTATTTATGTCAGACCCCTGCACTGATGTAGAAATTATCAAGATGGCTACTCCTGTTGTCCGAATTCAACATTGAATACGTGACTAACTGTGGCGGAATTTCTGGCCAACCAACCCCCAGTGTCAGACTATGTAGAGAATTTGGAGTTACCTGATGAACAGCTGGCGATAATAGAAGCAGAACAGAGCGGGTGGATAATGTACTTTGACGGGGCTGTGAATATGCACGGGGCAGGATTGGGAGTGATCATTGGCATGCCTGACGGAGAAATCATTCCCCTAGCTAAATGCCTTGAATTCCCAGTGACTAACAATGGGGCAGAGTATGAAGCTTGCCTATTCGGGATTGATTCTCTGATTACACTAGGGGCACTGGAAACACTGATAATTGGAGATTCAGCACTAGTGATTCATCAGATCGCCGGCGAATAGGAAGTAAAAGAAGAGTCACTCCGACCGTATCTCCAGTTGGTTTAAGACAAGGTGGAAGCTTTTGGGCTATGTGAGTTCAGGCATGTGCCGAGAGAAGAGAATCAGATGGCAGACTCTTTGGCCACTCTCTCATCAATGTGGGAGGAACCCCAAAGGCATCCTATGCAGCCAGTACTAGTGGAAGTCGCACAGAATCCCTGTTACTTGTCATTCAGTGATATAGCAACAGCTGAAGAGTGCCCCTAGTATCATGATATTCTACAGCTTATTCAAAACAGACAGTATCCTGATAATGCTATCGATTCAGATAAGATCTCCCCTAGGAGGTTAGCAGCGTAGTTTAGATTGTTTGAGGGTCAGATCTTCAAGAGAACTGCCAACGGCTTGCTTCTGAAATGCCTAACGGAAAAAGAGGCTAAAGAAGTCATAAGGCAAATCCATGCAGGGACCTACAGACCGCACATGAATGGGTTAGCTTTGGCCAAGAAAGTACTGCAGCAAGGCTGTTTCTGGCTTACACTGCAAGAGGATTGTATTGAAGTGGTGAAAAGATGTCACGAATGTCAGGTGTACGGAAATCTCAGCCATCTCCCACCACTTGAACTTCAGATATCAACAACTCTATAGCCGTTTGCTACTTGGGGAATAGACCTCATTGGGGAAATAAGACCACCGGTATCCAACAGACACCGATTTATTATTATGGCTATTGATTACTTCTCAAAATGGGTGGAAGTGGAATCATTTGCGCATGTCACGGCCAAGAACCAAGTTCATCAAGAAAAGTATCTTCATAAGGTACGGGATCCCACATCATGCCGTTACAGATAATGGGGTGTAGTTCCAAGGGGCTACGGCACAGTTGTTTCAAGATAAGAGGATTGAGCACCACAAGTCCTCTCCGTACCAGCCACAAGAATGGTGCAGTGGAAGCGGACAACAAATCTATCAAGAAGATTCTATAAAAAATGGTGGTCACATACAGGGATTAGGCTGATATGTTGCCATTTGCTTTGTGGGGTTACAGAACCAGTGTTAGAACCCCCACCGGAGAAACACAATATTCCCTAATTTCCGGAATGGAAGCTGTTTTACAGTTGAAGCTGAGATCAAGTCGCTAAGGGTGGTTCTGGAAGCACAGTTGCCAGAATCAGAATGTGTTCGATCAAGGTATGAGCAGTTGGCACTGATTGATGAGAAGCGTCTCCGAGCACTGGATCACTTGTAGATGTATCAGCAGAGAATGGCTAGGGCTTACAACAGCAAAGTTCGTTACCAGAAACATCCACTCAAGGCTAGGGACTTAGTTCTAAAGCAGATGAGACAGGTCAACACGGATGTGAGAGGGAAATTTAGGCCTAATTAGGAAGGTCCGTTCTTGGTGAAGAAAGTACTCTCCAAAGGTGCCATAAAGATCATGGATATGGATGGAAACGAGTTCGTCAACCAGGATAAGCTCAAACGGTATTATATGTAAAAAGAGAAGAAAGAGAGAGCGGGACATGGGTCGAAAACGGAAAAGGCGATCCATGTGAAAGTCAGGACAGAAAGGTGGACACTATTGGCAGGAGAAGTTACGACGACCAGCTGGTAGCAGCTCCAAGTTCAGTTGAGACAGATACCATTCTTAACTCTGTTCCTAGCTTTATTTCATTATTGATACACGTTGTACTAAAACATTATTAATGAACGAATGAATGAATGCTTTTTCTGTCCGCTTAAACGTTTTGAGTTCGCTCGAAGTCAGATTTTGTTATATATTTATGATTGTGCACATTCCATGTTTTGCATGCATCATATGTTCAAAAAAAAATCTGATGGATCGAAAACCAAAAGGCGGTCCATGCAAAATTTAAAAAGTCTGCTGGATTGAAAACCTGAAAGGGCGATCCAGGCAAAAGTTAAGATAGTCTGATAGATTGAAAACCCATAAGGGCAGTCTATGCAAAAGTAAGGACATAAAATAAAACATCAAAATAAATGTTGTCCAGTGATAACTTTATACAGCATAGATAAGACCTATAGGACGAGATACGTCAGGGTCAGGATCTCATGCTCGCGTCTTATAGGGTAGGACACTAGCTCAGCCGACCAATCTCTATAACGACCATCTGTCTCCGTCGAAGCTACATTGTCATATCTTAAAACCTCAAAGCGAAGAGTTTTCATCCACTGCTGTTGCACATGCTAGGGCCACCATCCAGTGAATCTCCCATACTCGGTCGTGCATAAAGAACGAGGCACCCCTCGTACTTGCCCGTACTGTCTACATAATCATGTAGGAGAATAAAATGTCACCTTGTACAATCCAAGGAGCTGTACACCTCCTGCCTAAGTCTACGTAGTCACCTGCGAGATTTCCCACCAGGGGTAAACCCAACGGATTGATGCATCTGCCCTTTCTCTCAGCCAACTGAGCCATTCCTCTATGGTCCGGGTGGCAAAGTCTATAAGTTTGATACGTTGGGCCTAAAAACATTTTGGAATGTATCTCGACTGAAGTGGAGGAACGCTCAGGAGATTCAGCTTCTCCAATAGCCAAATCTGCAGACAAAACCGTCAATCAGTGGAATGCGTATTTAATCAAAATATCAAACTTAAAGTTGGGAACAAACCTGAAGCAAGAAGGGGCACCCATAGGTCTCGACTGGATTACCTGAGTGGATGGAGTCCAGATAAATCAGGGTCTCAGCCAAAATGAGCCCCATGAGTGAAGCACCGTCAGCCATCCGGGCCACCACCGGGATTAATCGGACATCACAGGTCCCATCCCGTGACTCGCACAGATAGAGGGACATCAGTAGCAGACTCATCAGAAAAGCCCAACCAGGGGCAGAGGGGTCTAGGGCAGAACACACATCCATGACAACGGACAAGTCAAGTCTCTAGGAACAGGCTCACCAGGAAGCAAATGGTCTAGATGTACTGTATCTAGCAGCCCCTGAAGTGTCTGTAGGCTATTCGAATCGAGTTCAGGAATAGCTAACCTGACTCTATGTGGACAGGAAGCGAGGAGGATAACCCTAAATTCCTCCACCATGGGGCACAGCTTTTGCCAGGAGAAGCAGAAAACATGATTTATCGGGTCTCAGAACCTGGCTGCAGCCTCCAAAAAGGATCGATTTAGGGGCAGATTCATATAAAACCATATGGAATATAGACCATAGGGCGCCAATAAGGCCCAGTCAAAAGATCGACATGTTCTCCAGTAGTCCCTGAGGTGGTCACAAAGTTGATCCATTCGAAGTGGCACAGGAAGAAGAGCTGGGCGACTATTTCCTACGGCACAGAAAACAAATAAAACGTGGTCAAAAAAGCAAATCCAGAGAGGCGGAAATGATAGATCAGCAAAAACAAAAGGGAGGAAATTCCATAAAATATCAGCAAAAGCGGTACACCAGTCGATGGTCACATAATGAAATATGTATATGTACATGATGATGTCTAATCCTCGCCCACAAATGGGCGGCATAAACACGAAACTACAAAACTACAAAAGAAAGTCTACGACTATCCCCCGTCAGTCGAATCGTCATCCTCCTTCCCTTCGGCTCCGACGCCATCACCGAAGATACGTCGACCGGCCTCCTAGTTGTCTAACTGAGTACGGAGAGTCCTATTCATGAATGTGAGATCCGCAATAGTCCTCTGCATCTCCTCCATCTCTACCCTCACACGGGCCTCCTCACTTCGGCGGGC
This sequence comes from Euphorbia tirucalli, assembly GCA_039660915.1. NCBI lineage: Eukaryota > Viridiplantae > Streptophyta > Magnoliopsida > Malpighiales > Euphorbiaceae > Euphorbia > Euphorbia tirucalli. The sequence continues at coordinate 50,940,853 of CM077639.1, read as the reverse complement.
AGCAAGTGCGGTCTGCGTCAGAGTTAAAACAACATAAGCATCATGTCATATATACACTTGCATCTGAAACATACATACATGCACATACATATGTCGACGCAGGTACTTACCATCATCACCCCATTATCCCTGAGCGGAGGAATCTAAGAGCAGAAGTCGCCTGGCACAGAGCCATCCCCTGTGTCATTGAAATCTGCACATTGAACAGTGAATAGATCAGACTAGTGTCAATAGTAATAGTCATAAGTAAGCAAGGGCAGGGATACTCACATGTGTCATGTCCGGAGGAATAGCAGTAGGAGGAAGGTGTGCCTCGATGTGTAGATCAACTCAGTAAAGCTCCCCTACCTCATTATGTAGCATCACCCAGGGCTCCACCAGGTACTCCAGACGTCCTAAGATGAAGCCAACAGGAGGAACCATCGAGGGAATAGGCTCAGTGTACCCCGCCTCGGTGTCAACACCAGGCACACCCGTATGGGCAGAGGAACCTCCATCTCCCTGGCCGCCAACAGTCCCAGATCCGCAGCCACTGGAACATCTGCCAGATGAAAAGCGCGGGCGCTTACCCCTCTCAGATGGCTAAAAAAATAAAATAAAATAAATAGAGAGGAAAAGGGAAAAAGGGGGGAAGGAGTAAGTAGCGGATTAGTCTCAAAGCAAGAAGAAGATAAAAGCAAAGCAAAAAAGTACCCCAGCTGGCGCATCCTCTGGTGGTGCAGTCCCGGTGGGAGGAAGAAGCTGTGTGGTGATGAACTTTGGATAGTCGCCATCATCCCTCATAACTATGTACCCGGACCCGAACAGATCCGGATGGTCCTCCACTGGTAGCAGGTGTGGCCAGAGCAGCCCAACTGGAAGTGTAGGTGGGACCCTACACTCCCAGGGACCGATACACCAATCAGTGACTCTCTCCCCGAAGTACCACTCCAAACTGACGGGGCTCTCAATGACAAACCATCGGGGCACCAGCCTTCAAGCATCTATAAGCTTTAGGGACCACACAGCATTCCCCCACAGCTCCTTGATCACCTGAAGATGGACAAAAGTCAAAAAAAAAAAAAAAAAAAAAAGAAGAAGAAGAAGAAGAAGAAATTTTTGTTAGAGGAATACCTGCTCAAAAGTCATACCCGCCAAAAGCTGGCGGCAGATCTAAGGGTTAGTGTCCACCTTTCTCCAACCAAAGCCTAGCCATCGCCGCAGTCGGGGAAAGTCAGGGATCTCAGCATTAGCCGGTATGGCTAATTTTGGTTGAGGGACAAAGGCGTACTCATACGCCCAAATCTGCATAACAACAAAACTAAAAAAAAAGGAAGAGAAAATATATATATATATATATATATATATAGGTAATTCACGTGAAGAACTATCTATGCACCCTTCACCTCTCGGTGCCTCCCGCGGGTGCAGACATCGAGACCATAATATAGCTGAGCCAGTCCGGCTCGTCCCCAGTTCAGACTCCCTACATCCTCCAGCTATACCAGTGAAGGGAGCATAGCAAGGTTTAGGTCACTCTAACCTGCAAGGAATAACAAAGTGCTCAAGGCATACAGCAGGAATGCCCGAGCATAACATCTCACATCCCTAAGTGGGAATAAGGAGCCCTTGGGCAAACTGTCCTGTCTACTCAGCCAATAATCCCGCAAGGTACTCCTCTGGACCCGCTTGCCCACGGGAGTCAAGCCAATTAGCATGGCGACCACGTCTGGTCTGAAGCCTCCTTGCTCCAATGTTTGGTTAAAGTCTATGGTACGCCCACCGAAGGATAGACCGGTGATAACCACAAAATCCTCGGGTGTGATGGTGAATTCCCTAATCGGGAAGTGAAAAGTGTGAGTGGAGTCCATCCACCTCTCCAGGAGCGTCATCAGTAAACCTCGGCTCGTCTGAGGTGCAGACTCATACATCGAGCAAACAAACTGGTCCAAGCTGATCGAATCAACCAACTCCCGCACCTCATCAGGGAGCTCTCGGTACCAAGCCAGTGCATCCGTTATGGAGCCAGACCCTCAGTTATGTTGCCGCATCTGCAGCCAATAAACATGGAGTTTTATGAGTCATTTACATTTTGCATTGCATGAATAAATCGATTGGAAGCATTTAAAATAAAATTTGAATCTCAGAATTCTGGTTTTGGTCGAACTAGAGCCGTCCGGCCATGGTTAGAGCTGCCCGGCCCTAACCACAGCCGGCCGACTCTGCTCTGGCCGGAACAGAGCCGGCCGGCTCTGTTCGGAAAACTGGCGGTTTGGTTCCTAAAACCTAGGTTTTGCAATTTTTCACCCTAAAATCAACTCTAAATCATCAATTGAGTTTTCTAGGGGCAAAATCCACTCTAAACATGCATCAATTTCATATAATTTTACCTGATTTTGCCTATTTTGTGGAAATTCAAAAGAAAGAGGAAGAGAAATAAATTAAAGAAAACTAACCAGATTTTGAATAATGTGTGTAGATGGTTTCAAAGTCACAGGTACGGGATCATCTCTCCTAATCCCACAGTACGAGATCGTCTCTCGCAATCCATACATGTCCACTATAGATTCAGTGGGCAGGAAGAACTCCCCTTCAGGTAAAGAATATCTTACATGAGGAGATGGTTATGTGGAAGCATTTGGAAGAATAGCCTTTCGCATTTGGCTCCTTTTGGTCGAAAGGAGATAGAGGAATTTTTCACAGAATAAGCAAGAGAAAGGAAGAAATGAAGTTGCAGGAGGAGTTTCCTCCTTTTTATTTTCAACCTTAACCCACTAGAGCCGGCTGGCTCTAGCCTTGAGCAGGGCGGCTCTATGTTTGAGCCGCTGGCTTTGTCTCACCAAGGCAGAGCTGCACGGCTCTGATTCTTCAGGTATCGTGTTTCGCTCGATTTTTCACGATTTTTGCTTATTCCAATTTGATCTCGGGAAGGGTGTTCTTCACTTTTGCAGGTATCCGAAGGCCAAAAAGCCCCCAAGCCGTATTTATTCTTGATCGAAGGGGCAAAAATTTTTGTTTCCAAAATTGTCGATCAAGGAATAAATACATGCTTTTGACTCAACTTCAGAGGTCCACTCCACCACATGGAGGAAAAAAGAGAAATTCAATTTGGTCGCTCCACCACACGGAGAAGAATTAAAAAATTTTTTACGGGCACACTCCACCACAGGGAGTCGATATCACGGGCACACTCCACCACAGCGAGTCGATATCACAGGCACACTCCACCACAGCGAGTCGATATCACGGGCACACTCCACCACAGTGAGTCGATATCACGGGCACACTCCACCACAACGAGTCGACAACCCTGTTCCCCCAACGAGGGACATCAGGTGTGCTTTCTCATCCTTTCTCAACGCGATCTTAGTTGCAAGACCAAACTCGTTCTAGGCTTCATAGCCCACCATGAGCCAACTTTGGTCCCGCGAGGGGCAGCCTGTGAGCACGGATTTTTTTCGTCCTCGGTGATGAGAATTCCTTAGTTACCTGTGGGACGGACGGACTTGATCGGGCTCGAAAGCGACTGAATTTTTACTGAGTGTCTTAAATGTCCTGAAAACCGAGCTATCCATGATTCGAAACCCCCGAAGAGGTCTCTCGAGTGATTTCTAGTAGGCAAGACAAGTTACCTCACAAAACAAAGCAACTTGTCTCGCCAGAAGCAAGATATGGGCAACATCAGAAAGTCAGGTGACCAATAAATGCTAGATATGATATGAGAGAGGAGAGTATAAATAGAAAAATCAAATCAGAGAGGGAGGAGATTTTTTTTACAATCTTAAGACAGAGAAAATCATCTCGAGAGAAAAAGGAAAGGGAGAAGAGAGAGGAGAGGAAAGGATACTAAGGGAGACAAAAGGAAGAGTGAATCCAAGTGTCAAGATTAAAACCCTACATCATTTTAAAGATATTAAGATCAAGTTTTAAGACCTTTGCTGATCAATCTGGGACACATTCGGGTTGGTTTTTCGGTTTTTTTTTTCGGATTTTATATTTCGGTTTTGGGGTTGTTTGATCCGTTACGGATCCGTAGTTCAGCATCAGTGGACCCCCGACCATTATAAAATCTTAGGAAAATATTGAAAACGGGCAAAAATAATGATTTTTTGAAAAAACGAGAAAACCAATTTCGGGTTCGGGTATTACAGCCGCCCAGCATGGGTTAGAGCTGCCCCGCTCTATTTTCTAGCCGTGCGGCTGTAATTCTTGGAAAAGACAGAGTCGCGGAACGACCCACACGGACGTCGTTGCATAATGCTGTTTTGGAATTCAGATTGTTTTTGGTGTGTTTACTGCTTTTTAGACCCTAGATGTTTGTGGAAATTAGGAAAACCCACACGAATGGAACCCCGAGTTCCGGGATAACAGACTCGTAAAAGTGGAAATTTGCATGTAATCGAGCCAAATGGGTTTCCAAAAATTGTTTTCTAGCACAAAAATCCACAGGACGTTTCGAAACCGTTTTCCAGGTCTAACTGGTCTGACCGGTCGAGTCGACCCTGTTACCCCCTGAATGCATGCCCCCATTTCCTAAATCCCCAATTCTGTCCTGTTGTGAGTCTTATCTGTGTTTATAATATAAATTGTGCTAACCATCTGTTTTGCAGTATTTATTTTCTTTTGTTTTTACTATTTTTCATGTAATTAATAGATTAATTCGTGTATTTTAGGCATTTGTAAATTTTTAGATTTTCATGTACTCTAGGCGATTGTAAAAGTGAGGACGAGAGTTTTCTCCTTTTTTTCCATTAACCATCTTGTACACACAGGCCTCATAAGGAATATGGCTTTATACAGAATCCATATGAGGCCTGTGTGTACAAGATGGTTAATGGAAGTGTATCAACATTCCTAGTCCTATACGTAGATGACATCCTTCTCATTGGAAGTGCCATACTTATACTACAAGGGGTTAAGTAGTGGTCGAGTAAGTGCTTCACAGTGAAGAACTTAGGAGAAACTGAGATGATTTTTGGGATCAGGATCTACAGGGATAGATCCAATTGGCTTCTGGGCCTAAGTCAGGCCTCTTACATAGATAAATTTCTGAAAGGGTTTGGCATGGATAAGGCAAAGAAAGGTTTCTTACCTATGCGCCATGGACTCAAACTAAGTAGGAACAACGGTCCTAAGACAAAGGAGGATCAGGAGAAGATGTAAAAGATCCCATATGCTTTAACTATAGGATCTATAATGTACTCCATGTTATGTATAAGAACTGATGTCTCTTTTGCACTAAGTATGACTAGCCAATACCAGTCAAATCCTGGGGAGGATCACTGAACGGCAGTCAAGGCAATCCTTAAGTACCTTAATAGGATTAAGAATAGCTTCTTGGTGTATAAAGGTCAAGAAGAGCTGTCATTGTTAGGGTACACTAACGCAAGCTTTGAGACTGATCAGGATAAAAACCAGTCGTAATCTAGTTATGTTTTCCTAATGAATGGTGGTGCCACCAACTGGAGGAGATTGAAACAGCCAACCATTGCCGATTCTACCACAAAAGCTTAGTACATTACTGCATGTGAAGCTGCAAAGGAAGCTGTTTGAATGAAGAAGTTCATCACTAAGTTAGGAGTAGTTCCATCTATCCCAGACCCAGTGAATGTCTTTTGTTACAACAATGGGGCCATCGCATAAGTTAAGGAGCCTTGGTCACATAAGAAGTCCAAACATGTACGCAAGAAGTTTCGCCTCATCCGAGAGATTGTGAACAGATGGGACATTTCACTGCAGAGAGTTGACAGCGAGAACAATGTAGCTGATCCGTTAACCAAGGCGCTACCACAAATACAACATGAGGGTTATACTAGATCTATAGGGATTAAGGCAATGCCTAGTTGGAACTAGTTCAAGTGGGAGATTGCTGGTGTGCCGTAGTCCAAATGGTATTGGTTCTTGTATTGTATTATACTTTATATTTAGATATTTTGTATTATACATTTTGTGTTGAAATAAAGGCATGAATCTATTTATTCATATCTTGTGATATTTATAAATAGAGTATCCAATGATGATAACCATACTAAAGTAAACCAATGTAGGTCATTGGATTATGAGACCTTTTAGTAGAGTTAAAGTTATAGTCATAAAGATATCCCTAGTCTGTTCTAATCACAAGAATGAATAGAACTATAGACTAGCATATCCTTGACTGGATGGCGGCGTCTCACCGACCATTGGACATCGAATGTCAGTCAATGATATGGATACATGTTGGGTTGCATGGTACTGGATCAATCCGCCACGGGAATACCACATAGTTCGATCATCATAAGTGTTTCTCTGTTAGGTCTTGCTATTATCCTTTGACTTGATGTTCGTTGTAACATAACATGGGATCTCATACACTTGATATACACCTAATGAGCCTGTAACAAGGTGCCAAGTATGGATATATTGGGTGGGCCATTGAACATATTGATGTTGATAGTGATGTTGACGGTATTGCCACTCAGCATCCCCTGAGATGATATCACTGGCCACTTGATGAGTGAGACTGACAAGTGTATAGCCATATCCAAATAAGTTGGGATACTTATTCATTAGGTTCAGTCCACTCGGTATCAAGAAATAAATAAGCATATAAGAGGATGATAGGGCCATGTCTCTTACTTATATATCGATGTCAGTTGGCAAGGGATATATAAGATCACTACCGGGTTATGTTTCACATTAGACTGCAAGTCTCCGTCTTAATTTGGGGCTGTAACGGTTTGCTAGAACCCATTTACAGACTGTGGGCTTTGGGCCCACTGCCAACATAAAGACGGACCCACAGGATCGTACACATAGAATGACTAAACATTGACAAATCGGAATTGGAATGGAAACCAAATTAATTGAGTTATTAACATTAGGTTATTTCATAATCAATTCAATTATAAGGGAGAAATTAATTTTATTTGATTAATTAATTACATATAGTAGATAATTAATTAAATAACAAATATTTCCTTGGTGGAAATAAAATACAAAGGTTGAATTTATTAAGGCTAATTTTAATTTAACTTTGGGTTATTTTAATTTGATAAAATTGTATTTAATTGTATCAATTAGAATTTTATAATATGGTTTTATTTAATCCTAGTGATACAAGGTAAATCAATAAAATCAAATTAAATAATCTATAGTTTAATTTAATCCTAGCACACTAAGGAGTATAAAAGGAATTAGAAACCTAATATACTAAGGAGTATAAAAGGATGCCTTAAAGTCAATTTCTCCCTAACCCTAGCCACTTGATATTTTTGGCCTACACCAAAGAAAAGAGCAAAAATTCCCTAGGCTGAAATTTCTTGGTTTCCATTCTTTTGTGCACAAGTCGCGTTCAAGATTCATTCGTGTACCAGATTATGGAGGAAACACATTTGGGTTTCGACAGCAGTCTGCAGAGGAGACAGTTGAGGTGAGAAAATTTAATATTCTTTCCGTTCTTGGTTTCATTCTATTAATTTATATGAATCTTGGGCTATGGAATCGAGAAAAATTTTAATCGGTATTCTGCCTTGAGTTTAATTTTTCCGGTGACGATTCCCTTCACACTCTGTGTAAGCGTAACGGTGAAATTGATCGCTACAAAGCACATCTCATTGCAAAAGGGTTTGCCAAACAATAGGGTCTTGATTTAAAGAGTCGTTCAGCCCAATTATTAAGGATATGACAATTCAAACTATTCTTGCTCTTGTCTCGACTCGTAATTGGCAAATTCGACAAATTGATGTTGATAATGCTTTCTTACATGGTGGCTTAACTAAAACTATTTATATGAAGCAACCTCTTGGTTTTCTTCATCATTCTCGACTAATGATGTCTGCTTATTACAAAAATCTCTTTACAGCCTTAAACAGACTCCTCAAGAATGGTTTTCATTTGGTTATGTCAATTTCTTGCAACCCTTAAATTTTGCAAGCCATCAACAAATAATTCACTCTTTGTTCAGTCATATGGCAATATTCATACCCATATTTGGTTTATGTTAATGATATTCTCATTACAAGGAATTCTATCACTAACATTTATTCTACAATTGAATTATTGGAACAAGAATTACTTATTCATGATCTAGGGAGGTTATTATATTTTCTTAGAGTTGAGGTTGATTACACGCCTAAGGGGTTGCTTCTCAAACAATCTAAATATATTCAAGATATTCATATGCGTCACTCTATATTTGAATCCTAGCCATATTTAACTCCCATGGCCACCACTCTTAACTTATCCAAACTCATAGGTGTTGGGAATGCCCTAGTCCCAAGGCATTAGTCCTTGTATTGTATTGTATTGTACATTTTTGGATCTTTTAATAGATTGATGTATTGTACATTTGTGTTATTAAATAAATACATTAATCTATTCGTTTTATATCTTATGCAACCTTATAAATAGAGTATCCATGTTGACAAGTGTCATGTGCTTAGCAGTGAGACCATGGATAGGGAAATGATATAACCATAAAGCCATCCATAGTATGTTCCAGTCATGGGAATGAATGGAACCAATGACTATCATAGCCTTGATTGTATGGCAATGTCTTACTGGCTATAGAACATGGATTGTCAATCAAGCCTATGGGTACATGTAATCGGGCATGGTACTGGATAGATCCATTAAATGAGAAATCCACATGGTATAATATCGTAAGTGATTCTCGTGTAGTACTTATATTGGATCCTTTTGTAATACCCCAAATATTCAATAAGTATTAATATTTATAAGTGATGTTATAATTTGAGGATTTTTGTGAAATACAGTTCAGCGGTGAAGTATATATATTTGAGAATATATTTATGGAATGAAATATTGAGAAAATATAAAAATAGGAAGTTTTGGGGATGAAAATTATATGCATAGTAAGGATGTTTATGAAAGAATTAAAAGTTTGAGGTTAAAAATAATATGGAGGGTAAAATGGTAATTTTGGTAATAGAATTTAATATAAAAGACTTGGATTTTAAGGGAGAAGCAGGAGAGGGACGCCGAATTCTCCAGAAAGGGAGAATGAAATGAAAATAAGGGGAAATGAAGAGAAAATGGAAAATTCGACTTCCGACCGTCAGATTTTGATGAAATTATAGATATGAGTTTATAATTAAGTGTTTTTTAGTTTATATGGTTAAGATTTTATTTGGAGGTATATATGATGGTGTATTTGAGAATGAAATTTTTCAGTATTTTTGTAAATTAATTCGAAAGTTGAAGTGATATGAGAATAAAATTAGTATTTCTGGACTCCTAGCAGTGCTGTGAATTTAGTGGTGTTCTCCGTCTGAATTATAGGTATTACTTCGGTATTCGGAATATTTTCCGGCGAGTTCCTGTTGGTTTAATATTTTTATATTAATCTATGAATTATTTGAAGTAATATTAATTCTTGGAGTTTTTGACGATTTTGAGTAGATTATTTTATATGAATTTTTGAAGTATTTAGAGTTAAATTAATTATATTATTTGTTGGAAAATTAGTTTAAGTGAGATTTATATGTGAGGAAAATATGAAAATTTCTAAAAACTCATTTGGAGGAATATATGATGTTTAGGGTGATTTTTAAAAATTTGATGAATAGTGGTATACTGTCTTTGTGAATAGTAACTCGTATGAATAGTGGCCGTATAAGTGAATAGTGATAGGGTGATGTATTATACGGAATAAATTATATAAGAATGATAATTAAATTATTTTAAGATTAGGAGAACTACGTGACTTTGATTCCCAAATTGAAATTACTGGGATACGTAGGAGGCTTGATATTTAGTTAATATCAAGTCCAAATCAAATAGATAGATATAATTACATAGTTTTAGTTATACGAGATTAATTGATAATAGAATTAGAGGTAAGTTGTTAAAGATGAATTTCTTTTGTGTGAAAAAGTTGTTAAATAAACAATGACAAGCACATTGAATGAGATCAAAAGAACTATTAAAGTCCACTATATATATATATATATAAATTAAATTAACTGTTTACCTTTGTAATATAGATGTTGGCATATACTTTGGGTTGAAAAAAATATTTTAGTATTTACTATATTTGGGCTTTTCAACTGAAATTAGCCTCCTAAGACTACGCCTGAATGTTCAAGGAAAGAAAATTGATACTTAACATCTGAATTTCTTCTTATATAAATTTATCATAATGAATGTTAAGCAATTAATACTAAGACCTTGATTTGCTAACAAGTCCTTTTGAAGTGGATTAATACCATTTAAATTAAGTTCAACAATTACTAGTCATCTAGATATATAGGTTGAAAAGAAGAAAACATTCTGTTTCAATTCAAATACAAAATTACTATGCTAAGCATAAAATTCATACAGCTACATAATACATCTTCACAACTGATAAGGATTTGAATTATAGAGGTTTAACGGGAAAGTATTAGTTGAATACTTGTATTTAGCAAAAGAATAAGGGTGTTACACCTTTGACCTGACCATATTATGGTCTCGCATGTGAACTCACACACTTTGGTGTATGCCTAAACGACCTATAACAGGGTGCCAAGTTTGGGTACGTTCGGGTGTACTAGTGAACATGGCAAGGCCGTGAATATGCAGGAGGAGTAGTCCACTGAGAAGATATCACTAGCCACTTGATGAGTGTAACTGATAATAGTGTGGCTACACACAAACAAGTTGGAACTTGTTTGTGAGCATTAGTTCATTCAAGATCAAGTTAACATCCGGACACAAAAGAGGGTGATGATACCATGCCTCCGTGTTGGACACTGATATCAATGATATGGGATGTATAAGTTAAACTACAGGGTTACGATTCCATTAGACTACACTCTCTGTCTTAATTGGGGGTTGTAATGGCTTGCTAGAGCCTAACTACAGACTATGGACCATGGGCTCATTGTCAACATAAAGATGGGCCCACAGGATCGTACACATTGAGCGTCTGAATTTGAACTAAACGGGTCAACTATATAATTAGAATATACTGACTGGAGAGGAGTAGTTTATTGATTAAAATTATAGATCAATTGGATTGATCAAAATAATATAATCAATTTTAATTGGGTTTCATTGAATTAGTTTGAATAAATTAATTCATGAATTTATTTCCGGGTGGAAATATTATACATATATAGGTTTATATGTATTTCATTTAAGTAAAGTCTAAATTAAATTAGGCAAATTAATTTTAATTTAAATGCTATGTGTTATATTATATTGTTTAATATAATCACATACATATGAAATTAAAATTGAATTGCAATTAAATTTTAACCTATGCTTTTTTATTTAGACCTAGGGTTTTAAAGCTATAAATACCCATTTAAGTGAAAAGAAGAAACCCTAAGCCATTTTATGTGCGAATTTTTGTCCACCATATTTTTCTTGGCGAAAAATATTTCGCCTCCCCCCCTTGCTCTCTCCCTCGTTTTTGACCCACCGGTAGCACGAGTTCTTGCTCGATAGCCGTTCATGTTCGGGATTGTGGAGGGAGCCTTTATTGGTTTCTACAGCCATCTCTAGAAGAGACATATAAGGTGAGATTGATTTCTTCCCTTGCTTCTATTTCTATGTTTTGATTTCTATTGCCTAAGTTCCAGGGCTCAGATTCGAGGAAATCTCAATCAGCTTCCGCTACCAAATGGTTTATTTTTGATGATGAATCCCTACAATGGGTACCATTTTAGCCACCAGTGATGAGTATCATTGGCTCATTTGAGCTCTTCAATATCTAAGTTTGACGCGCCCTGACATTGCCTTTATTGTTAACAAGTTATGTCGATTCATGCATCAATATACATATATTCATTGGTACACTATCAAACGGTTGTTACATTGCCTTCAAGGCACAAGTACTCACTTGTTTGCTTCTTTCCAATTCTTTTAGTTCAAATCTTGTTGGTTGCTCTTATCTAGATTGGGGTGGTTGTCCCGATGATCGTTGGTCCACCAACAGCTACTGTTTTTTCCTTAGTTCTAGTTTAATCTCATGACTCCTAGAAAGCAACCCACCATTGCTCGTTCAAGTATTGAAAGTGTCTACAAAGCTCTTACCAATACTACTTCTGAATTGTTATGGTTGCACTCTCTTCTTCAAGAACTTGGTCAATCAGTCTTTATGGGTCACCCATATGTGTGACAATATTAGTGCTATTTACTTGGCTAAAATCTAGTCTTGCATGCTCACATTAAACATATTCCTTTGGATTATCATTTTGTCCTTGAGTTAGTTCAAAAAGATTTATTACACATTTGGTTTCTCTCTTCGGACCATGCCCTCGCAGACATTTTTCCCAAGCCTCTAAGTATGTCTAATTCAAACTCTTTGTGCTTAGCTTCACGTTATTCCTACTCATTGGCATGAAGGGAGGTGTTAGAAGACATAATTTCTTTCCTTATCTATTCATATGTAATTCTTCCTCTTTACTTAATCATGTAATTATTCCTCATTAGTTTCCTTTGTATTGGTTCCTTTTGAGTCTTTCTTCTTAATTTTTTTTTCTGTGTACATATACACACTAATTGTAATTGTTTCTTTCCAAGAGTGACCATTATTCTTCAATAATTTACATTACCTTTGTATTACCTTTATTTAGTATAACTTGAAGTGTGTGTAACATTCCATGGTTATGGTTAAATGATCATCATTATGACCTATTGAACCAAGTTTCGATGATAACAACTAGTACACTGAAGATTAAAGAAGATAAAAGAAATAATGATTACTTTGGTAATTAAATTAGGATTAATCAATGATTATCTTAATGAAATAATTAAAAGGTTAATCATCATGGAGATAAAGATATATTACAAGTTGAAGACATTAGAAGACCATTACGTACATATACAAAAAAAAAAAGAAGATAGACATTGGACTAAAGAGTTACATTGCTTTAGGAGACTGATGATATTCAAAGAATCTATCAAGAAGGCCTTAGTAGACTGAACAATCTATAATGATCAGTTTCAGTAGATTATGCACTGTATAATAGTTAGTTTCAAAATACTGAAGGAATGTAGAAACTTTATCCTGAAGGCTTCAGTAGATTGAGTATTGTATAATGACTAATTTCAGTAGATTAAAGATAATTCAACAAGCAGCTTCAATAGGCTATACAATGTATAATGACTAGGTCCAATAGACTGAAGACATATCAACAAGCAGCTTTAGTAGACTGAACATCATAGGACAGATTCAGGAGATAACTCCAATAGCTATTTTTTTCTCTTGTGTCTAATGGTTAATTCTTCAATTACCTATAAAAAGGAAGTCAAGACATCATTCACGAGTGAGGGGACTACATACAAATCATACAAACAAAATTGATTAGTCTTTCCAACAAGTCTTCAAAGAGCAATTCAAAGAAAAGAACAAGTCTTCATTTACAATTTTTTAGCTATAAATTCTACATCTAAAAAGGAAATTACAATTTACACAAGAGATTTGTATGAGGGGGAGCTTTGTTGTAGGTGATTTCAACAACGTTGTAAAGTTTTGCACTTGAGCTTAAAAGTATGGTGATAGTTTGGTTGTTGATTTTGAAAACAACATTTGTAAAAGTTTGGTGTTGAGCTTGTAAAAAGCACCAGAATAGTTGTTGTTAAGCTATAAAGAAAAAACTATAACTTTGGCACTAAATATTGGTAGATGTTTTAATTTTTCCTGAAAATGTATTGGGTTCTTGCTTAGTCCACAAAAGTAAGGTTTGATATTTCTGCCCGTAAAAGTATTGTGGTTTGATACTTCCGTCTGTAAAAATATTGTGGTTTTAATAATTTAGCTATAAAAGAATTGAGTTTGTTACTGGAACTCGTAAAAAGTAGCATTTGACTTGATTTTTACTATTAAAGAAATTATAGTGGAAAATTTCAAATGGTGTGCATGGAGAACAGGAGTAGACTGATTGGGTCAAATAGTTTAAATCGTTTTGTCTCTAATATATTTATTCCTACTTTCTTTACTTATTACTATTTAAGCACTTAAATTAATTGCACTAGTGTTATTTAGAGATATTGTTTAATTTCTTTAGGAGATTATATTCACAAGTTTTACAAATGTATTAAATTTTACCTTTTTAGTAAAAATTAGTTTTAGGCAAAATTGTTTTCACCAATAGAGTTTTTAAAGGCTTTTCGAAAAAAAAAATAAATTAATTAATGATATACACTATTCACTCCCCCTCTTATGTACTTCTAACTTATTTGGAACAATCGTGATACATATAGGATAGGGATGTGTGCATCCTTTTGTAATGTTTTGTTAGCCTTAGATACAAGTCATAATGCGAAAATGTTTAGCTAGTTTATTGGTATCCTCCAACTATACACGTGAATGGGTGATGATGAGCATGCTATTGTACCTTGATACAGCGTGGTTTGCTTATTGTGATTCTATTTATCCGCGTATATAGCGCGATGAGATTATTGTTTGGTGAACAATTCATAATCTCATCCGTGCATGTTTATAGTAAGGATAAAGGGTATATTAACACATTATCATATTTAAAAAGATCTTTTACCTATTCAAATAAAACATGAAAAGTATAAGCTTATCCCTAGTTTTGTTTTTTTTTTTTTTCTCCAAATATTTGGCTATTTCGTTGCGAGTGTTTAAGTGAATTTAATTATGAGAATGAATTATTAAAACAAAATGTCAAAAGTAGAAAACTTTGACACGTGCTAGTTTGATCATGTGAGTGAAGCAGAAGCTATCACGTGAGGAGGTTTTTAATCCCAATTGAAGCAAGATAAGTGATTGAATAGGAAGAGGGACAGGAAGGATGACAAATTGGACAGATGTGGCCATCCTTCCTTTCCACCCACATCTTCATATATAATCACTCTTATGTATGCTATGTGTTGCCTTCTCAGCTTTCTTTATTTTTACCCTCCAACCAAGAAATATACAAGTCATTTTTCCAACTTTTATATTAATGTTATAATTATTGGCATAAATGCTAAATACGATCCTGAATTTATTGAATTTCCCTTCGCTAGGTTAAAATTTGTACATTAATTTTGGACCATTAGCATTGATTAGTTGGACATTACAGCAAGTTGATGAGTATATACTTGGACCAAGTTGCTCAAGTTGTCCAACATCATTAACTTCATCAATAAAATGGTGAAATTAATGAGGCAAAATGTTTCATAAAAAGGTTAAAAACTACTAACGTGTGTTTATTATTTAACTATACAATTATTACGTTTTAATTTCTATCATAAAAATAATTACATGTTAATTTTTTTCTCATTAAGACTTGTAACTGTGAATTTTTGACGTCACATCTAACTACGTCGTGATGATAAGTACATATCTCTTCGAATGAGAGATATAAGATTTGAATTTTTATTATACTAGATACTACACTTTAAAAAAATAAAATATATATAATAAAATATTGTGCCATTTTATTTATTTACGCATTCAAAACACGTGGAAGTTGAAGAGCTAATCCGGAAGGTTTAAGATTTGACTTTGTTATTTTTATAGGCTGCGGTTAGAGAAATGTTACTTACATAAATGTGGAGTAACTCAAAATTTATGTGGTTGGTTCCACAGGCAAAGCGCTATCACACTATCTTTTTCCATATGAATTTGGTTAGAAATTTAAAACAATTCTTTCTCTTTTCTTTTCTTTTGCTTTGCTATTTGAAATAGTAGTAGCCTGTATTATTAGGATCAAAGATCAAAGCAAAAGAAATATAATATTAGCAAATGTTAGACAACCGAAGCACGGGACCTAGCAAGGAACATTTTATGAGCACGGAATCTGATGATTTTTGACGAATAAAAAAGCAAACAGCCCTATATTGAAAGTTCTACTATAAGTCAAGAGTAAACTACTTCTGACCAATTAAAATGTAACACGTTAGCATTCATACTAGCGTGGCGTATTTTAATTCACCGAAAATACTACACTCTCGGCTTATATTGGAATCTCTCCGGTTCATCTAAACATATACAATCTGAATGCCGAATCAATTAAACTAAAGTAAAAGCTATTGCACTCCTTGTTAGAAATAGCATGAAACAGGATCATCAAATCAATCTTAAAAACTACCTTGTCAAAATAAATTAAATCACATAGTATAATACTGTAAGTATATATCTATGATATTGTAATAGAAGTTTATAACATTAATGTAAATCATGCTTTATGAGTTCATAAAAAATATTAAAGGCTATTGAGCAAAATATGTTTTGAGTTGTATTCTTTTTTGTTTGAATCATTTAGTTGAATTTAAATTCGAGTAGGATAATCCTTTTAAAGAGGGTGAAAATTATTTTTTACATTCACGAGATTTGAAACTGAAATCTTGTTTAAACGAAAATCGATTTAATCTCCCAACTGTTTTTAGGTTTTGAGTTACAATTTATTTAAACTCAAATTATTCTTTCGGGAAAAAAAAAAATCCTTATATGCATGATAATTATGTATTATAAAGCAATCAAAAAAAAAAAAAAAAAACAAAGAGGTAGAAAATTACAAAGGAAAAAAAAAAAAAAATGAAATGGGAGGGGAGGGTGAATATAGTTTTGGGAAAGAAAATAACTAAATAAGGTAGCAAAGAAGAGGTGGATGATGAGGCTGGTATTTTGGGATTGGGATTATAAACAGGGATGGATGGATTTGGACATGGCTTTCGCCTCCTCTCTTACTTCTAGAAACTCACACCCACTTTCTCTTTTCTTCTACATCTCTCTTTCTAAGCAGACCCAGAAAAATTAATCAATAAAATATATTTCTTTTTTCAATTTCAATCCCCTTCTGATTTCTCTTCCTCTTCCAAAGATTCAACCTTTAATTTTTACAATTGATTCTATTACATGGCCGATCATCATTCGGATGTATTATCTTTCTGATTCATTTATCACTTGTTTTCTCGGTTCGTTCGCCGTTCATTGATCAGATTAATTTATTTTTACTTTTGCACATTAAAATTTCAACTTTTTTTGTTGGATAATTGGTAATGGTGATCATGCTCCAGTTGCGTGTTGGTTTTGCTTAGTTCTTGTAGGTTTAGCTATATAAAAATATATATTTATATGTTTGCTTTTGCTTAAAATTAACTGAATTTTGCTTGTGATTGATTGTTGATGAGGCAATAGTTAGGAGGGTTGTGGCGAATGTGTGCCGTAAAAGCAAAATATTATGAGTTTCTTACAGGACTTTCGTTGTTGTCTTTGATCAGATGAAGGAATCCTTCCTGCAACTTTCATCTATTCTTTTGCCTTCTTGGTTCTGCTTGTTATTGGAAATAATTTCTGGGCATTCTAAATTTTGCCTTCAATTAGATAGTGGATTGGAGTTTTCGTTGATTTTGAGGTGCATTTGCTATGAAATGTCTACATTCGATTTCTTTCTCTTTTCCTCTTTGCATTTGTGGATATGCTTCTTCAGATTTAGTGTTGGATTGAGCTGTGAGAGTTGTGGAAGCACTGCCCTTTTATCTTCTATTTCACTTTATTTAATTTATCTCTAGCTATACACTGGGAGTTGTCATCTTGATAATCTTTTGTATGTCATGTTGGTTCATGTTAATTGAAAATTGATTTTATTGTTATATGCTGGCACGAGCAATTTAATGGTCAAATTCTTAAGTTAAATCAGTTATGAGCACACATAAAAGAAAGTAGAGCAAATGCTTCAGTTCTACAATATTTTTTCTCCATCTGTGGAACTAACTTTTATCTTTTCTCTGGCAGTCACATTATTTTCAGTTAGCGGCCATGAATTCTAGGTGTTACATTGTTTGCTGGGTTGAAAGTCAGAAAATATGTGCTACACGTTATTGTTCGATAATCAGTACTATGCTGGCTTTCTCTGTGCATTCTCATGAAAATGTGGTTAGAATGTGGACACCTTTGGTGGATACCTAGTACTCCTGTCTTGCAGATTAGGAATTGGCCTTTGCGGAATTCATTTACATTCTGATTTAGGCTGCAATTGGGTCTATTGGCTCCAAGTTGGATTAAATCACTTCGATAGGATTAGGAAGGCTGAAGCTGTCTGTATTTAATGATGAAGAACTTGTCCACTTGTGTTCGGAAAGTTAAATAGTGTTGTAGTGATGAATAAGAAGTTGTGATAATTTATTCAGCTTGATAAGGGTTTTTTAGTTTATACAAATTAAGCAATGGGCTTGCCCCAAGTTTCCTCTACTGATGATGTTAGTGATGATACTGCTGCATCATTGGGCTCATTTTTGCAGAGCCCTACACAGTTTAAATCCATCTGTGATTCTGATGGATTGAACAGAGGAAATGTAAGCCAAACTTCAGGGGATACTCTGAGTTCTTCTTTGGGAGATTTTCAGAGGAAAACCTCCTTGGAGTTTTCAAGGTATCCAGACAAGTCATTGACATTTTCTGGAGCAACTAATGTGAATTCGAGTGCTCATGGGTTGAAAAGTAGTTCTATGAATAAATTTGGTCGTGGTGCTACCAAAAATGGAAGGAATCTCCTAGACCCTGCTTCTAGGATCGTTGGTTTTGAATCTCAGGGAAGAAGCTGTTCGAATAGTGGATTTGAGGGATTTTCTGATGATTATCTCCACTCTTCTTCTGTGGCTGGGGTTGCAGTGACTGAAAATGAACTGAGTAGTTCACTTGTTAGAAAAAGGTTATTGTCACCTCTAAATAGCATGATTTCTACAAAGCACTTTGATGGTGATTCTCTGGATATTGGTTGCCATGGTTCACAGATGAATTCCTCTTCTTTAACTGGTAGTTTGAATATTTCCGCGTCACATGATTATAAGAAAGCAAATGTTGGTGGCAGAATCAACTTCACCACACCATCCTGGTCCTTGTCCAGTAGCCTTAATAAAGGAAATTTTATATGTGACAGTGACACAAGATCATCTGTCTTTCTCACTGATGGTCCTTTGCTGGAAAATGAGAATCATCTCACTGATAATTCTTGTTTATACTCTCCTGGGCTTGATAATGTCAAAGAAACAAGTGAACAACGATCTCGAAGCAGAGCAATATCTGTGTCTCCCCAAAAACCATTCTCGTCTCCTCTATCATTGTCTCCACTGGGTCCCAAGTTTTATGAAAGAGTAAAAATTGCAGGAGGACACAAGTATGTCAAGAACCATGTAGAGAATTTCTATTCGAATTTGGAGAATATAGATCTGTCGTTTGACAAACACAATTCTGGCATTAACACTAATTCAGAAGAAGCAGATTTCAGAACTACAAGCAGGTCGTATGAAGATATTGATATCTTTCATAAAGATTTTAAGTCATCTTCCCTTGAAGGTTCTGGTGACACCTGGTGTTTATTTCAAGAATTAGATTCTCCACGAGGTGCAAGATTCGCCAGGAGTCTGACTGGCCTTTCTGTTCGTAGGTCCTTGGTAGGTTCATTTGAAGAATCATTATTGTCTGGTAGATTCTTTTCTGGAAAATTCACCCAGGTTAGTAGTAAGGCAATGGTTCATTGATTATGCTGTTTGATTCTTGATTAAATGTAAAAAATCATTCTTAGTGGACATCAATCACTAATTGCTTCTTTTTGGTGGCATTTTATGTTTGTAGAGAATAGATGGTTTCCTAGCTGTGTTAAGCATTACAGGAGGCAACTTTTCACCACAGTCACAGAGGCTTCCTTTCTCAGTGACCAGTGTGGATGGAGATTGTTATTTACTTTATTGTGCGTCAATAGATCTATCAGGAAATTCATCAAACAAGCATAAAGGCCAAAAATTGAAACAAGGCCAAAGAAATGATGATTTACAAACTGTCAGAAGCCGATTACGCATCCCTGTAAAAGGGCGTGTGCAGCTGGTAGTTTTCTTTCACTCTACAATTTAATTTGTGGTTTTTCCCCTTATAAATTTGTTCAGCTGCATTCTGGCTTTTGAGCTTTTAAATCATACTTGCTTTTGTGAAACAGCCTCTCTCTCTAAATAAGGAATTAAAAGTTAGAAAAAAGAAAAAGAGAAGGGGATCTGCATATCACTAAACCCCCTTTTGACATAGTATACTCTCTTACCTTCAAGTTCTTTTGTGTTTGTATTTACAGCAAGTATTACAGAACTGTTTTCATTACCTTAGATATGTCTCTTGGAGGGGACCTCCTAATCCAGTTGATGGAATGGGTTTCTTTCTATAATTATTGTTTGGAGTTTATATCTACTGATCTACTACATAGTAGGGAACTAGTTCATTCATGTGTTTTATTTATTCATTTATTTTTATGTCAATCAATGTGGGTAGTTTTTACCAGTATGGAACAGTTAACCTTCAAAGACTTCATGTTAATTTCATGTGTCAAATGATTCGAATTTCCATCCCTCAAAAACTAATGTAAATTGTGACTTGTCATTTGTTAATGACGCAATATCATGATTTGCAGTTGGCTAACGGAATAATTGGTTCTTATTTACCATCAATGCATTTTTATCTGCAGGTTCTGAGCAATCCAGAGAAGACACCCCTACACACCTTTCTTTGCAACTATGATCTGAGTGACATGCCTGCTGGTACCAAAGTAAGATCAGAGTAAATATTGAACTTTTGACTTTAATTTAATGCTTTGTAATAGGTTTTGAAATCTGCATAGTGATTAAACATTACTGCACATTTCTTTTGTCAGTGTGAGAAAAATATGACACGGTTAATTAATGGTTGAGGTCCGAATATGTTCTTTCTTAGGGACATAATCAAGTGATTGTTCAAATCGAGTTAGAAGGAGCTACTTTTCTACCAAATGAAACTTAAACCAATCTCGTTATGCCATTTTTTTTTTTTTTTTTGCATAAGAGTGAAATTAGTTTTCTTATTCACCATCCACCGGATAGTGGAAATGTGGAATCAATAGTTGTTTCTATTGTTCGTGTTCTCAACTTTTGGGCTTTATAACTGATAATGACTTTTGAGCTCTGGATCAGTTAGGAATTCGTTTATTTGATTTCGCCTGGTGCATATATGCTTGAGTACAATTTGTCTAATTAGTTTTCTTATAATGTTTTCTGTTCAATTCTAACAGACATTCTTGCGTCAGAAGGTCACTTTAGCTTCCTCTGGAACAAATTCCTGTGAGTTGAAACAGGGGCAGAAAAGTTCAGACACAAATATGAAGGACAAGGTGACCTCAGTGCCACTAAGAAACAATCCTGTAGATACAGATACATCTGTCTGCCAAAATCTTGAAGTCAAGGGAATTAAACGCAGTGATATGGTAGGTTCTGTAGACACGCAGAATTTTCCGAAGCAATCCGGCGTCACTAAAGTTAAAGATGAATCATTTATGTTTGAAAATGATTCCCCTAATGTTAATACTAGGGTGAGTAGCGAAAAGCAGTGCACGAGGGTGGATGGATGCATTACAGTTGACCGAAAATCGACGGATAGTTGTTCAAAGGCCAATGATAACGCGCATGGAGGTGCTTTACGGTATGCACTCCATCTCCGATTTCTATGCCCATCACCGAAAAAGCTTTCTAAGTCTATTCAGAGATGTAAATCCGATGTCGCGAAAAAGACAGACATGGATGTGGAAGGGGAGCGAAGGTTCTATTTGTACAATGACTTGAGGGTTATATTTCCTCAACGCCATTCAGATTCTGATGAGGGAAAGGTATGAGTTTTTTTAAGTGGACATGATTGAATTCATGCATTTTATTGTCAACATGTTCATCTTCATCATCATTAACTTTATGTTGTATGTGAGGTTAGCAAATAATTGGTTTCTATTGTTGCAGATGAATGTAGAATATCATTTTCCGGATGATCCAAGATATTTTGACATCAGCAACTGAAATGCCTCCTGTAAATACTTATCTCATGTTTTCTTTTCTCATCTCATCTGGAAATGGCACTAACCCTGAAATTTGTAAATACTTTGCATTCAATAAAATTCAAAAGGTTGTGGCTCTACCCTACCATGTCTCTCTCTCTGTCTCACATATTGGACTATATTCTTGGTATTAATAATTAGAATCTTTTGAGCGAGTATAGGTGGTCAAGGTTCATGAACAGCCGGTTCAAGTTCAAAAAATCCTTGAATAAACATTTAGAATTTATGAACCGCCTGTTCAGATTCAAAAAATTCTTGAACCTTAACCTTAACCTTCAAAAGGGATGAACCGTCGGTTTGGGTCTGGCCGGTTCAGATTCAGGGTTTGACCAGGGTTTGTCCAGGTTCGGTCCGGTTCAGATTCAATCCTTTTGAATAAACATTTAGAATTTAATTTGCGTGTGATTTCGATGTAGACTTTTCTCGATAAATTATCAATATACGTAACAAAATAATATGATTTCTCAAATATGGAAAATAACTTATATTTTTTATTTTACAATTAATAATTTACATAATATAAAAATTATTACAAAAATATAACTTATATAAATACATCATTTATTTCGTTTAAACCTTCAAAAAGAAAATCAAGTGAAAGAAGTTAAACATGTTAAAAAAAAAAAAGAGAGAGAGAGAAAGGGCTTGAACTATTTGTTGAATCTAAGGGTTGAACAGCCGGTTCAAAGGTTCAAGAATTGATCGTTCCTGACTCTTAACCTTCTTTTCTTCTGAATCACAGGTCCAGTTCCAGTCCTGTTCAAGGTTGATCGGTTTTGATTCCGTCAAGTTTGGTTCGATCGGTTTAGGTTCAATTTGGCCAACGATAGAACTGAGTTCGGGTGTGATTACTATTCGTTGGTATTGTTGGACCAACGCTGAACATAGTCACTGTTAGGTATGATCCATGAAGGTAAGGCTGAAGAGTGAAACCGATTGGACAATTTAGTAGGCCCTCAATAATCAGGAATACCTTATTCACCAGAGCATTTAAATCAGAGATTAAGCTAGCAAAAGGGGGTCACAGAGGACCCACTCAAACGAGGCAAGGTATGGTATTCGACTAAGAGAGGTAATGTTAACCACATAAGGCCTATTAAAGCAAGGTAGCATAGCATAGTCCTACTCAGATTGGGAATTTAGTAGTCCGACATAAAGCCAGCTCTTCAGGGTCTATAAAAGGCTTATAAATCGCTTAGGTGATTTATGTGCATTGTTACAACTATACTTGGTTCTATAAACGGGATGTTACCATTCAATTACAGCTTAATTTTACTTGTCTCGTAGATTTAGGGCTAGTTTGAGATTGCTGTTAGTGAAAGTGCTGTCAGGGAAAGTAATGTTTCATTGCTTTCTTTAAAAGTAATTTTAAGTGTTTTTTCAATACTTTCCTGAATACAATCTGACTTTTACCAATTGTATATTTGATGCTACTTTACGAAGCTCTAAAAGTAGTTTTCAGCCAAAGTAAGGTTCCCTATACTTTGGCTGAAAACCGTTTTCAAGATTGTAGAAAGTAACCCCAAAATGGCCCTTAGACTAAACAAAATTGAAACCCCAATGGAAATTATTTTGCCTAACTATTGTTGGTGCAGCATATGAACTGATCCCTATGAGATATGAAGATTTTATCCCCATGAGGTAAGTAGGCGTGATCAACTCAATGCCATAATTAAATGGCCATCTGTCAAGGATTGATGCCTGATGGGACAGGAAGGGTTCCTTCTACAAACCTTATGCTATATTATATGGTGGTTTCTCGGTATTTTCAAGTATTTTAATTTTGGTTGGTGCTTCCATGTCTGGTTGATCTCACTCGATGTTCATATCTAGTATCCAAGTTGTACATGGCAGCAAATAAGCAATGAGAAATTTTATTATGACTGGTCCAATCAAATCATAACATATATATATATAACATGAGAATTGAAAAACTAAAATGTATGTTGGAAAAATGAAAAAACATATGTCTTGAGTTTTGATTTGAAGAGTCTAGACGGACTAAGTCTATAAAAATTTCTCCATATAGATAAAACCATTATAAACCTGACTAGAAATTAAGTTAGATAAAAGGCTATTCCAAATTCTCGATATGGATGAAATCTCACTAACCTGATTGGAGACTAAGCTAAACAAAAAGTCGCTCCAAATCCTAAGACGAAAAGGTGTAACTTCTACTCTAACAAGGTTATCCTATTTGTCAATATAAAGTCTAATTTTATTCGAATAACGATTACTTTAAGCCTCTGAAACGACTCCATAAATCTCAAAAGTTTCTAACAAAATATTTCCATGCTACATGATTATTTTCATAATTAATAAAAGAGTGACAGTCATATCATTTCAACAAAGGATAAAAATATATATGAAAAACAGAAAGAGGAAGAAGCTTCATATAAATCGAGACTAGCGCAAGTACAAAATCAAATAAAGGAATAGGAGAATCCACAAAGGCAAAGAAAATCTATAAAATGTAATTAAACATAAAACAAAACTTTGAACTACAAATTGAATGAAATTTTTACACTTTTTAGAAATCATGAGTCGTAGAAGGTTAAGTAAATTCTAATTTTCATTTTTAAAACCCTTTCGGATAAACGAGTTTATTCCACTGAAATTGCTTCGGTCTAATAATTTACAGTGCATGAACCATGAATTGTCTTTTGTTCGCACTGAAATAAAAAAAGAATAAATAAATAAATAAAATATTAAATGATTGAAGCAAATCATGTGGAAAAAAAATCCAATCAAAGGTATTGATTCTAAAAAAAATAAAGGATAAGTACAAAAATAAACCTTGTGGTTTCGACCATTTGCAAAATGGTACCTGTGGTTTAAAATTTTACAAAATGAGACATGTGGTTTCATAATGCTAACAAAAGTAGTCTATCGTCCATTACATTCCCTAAAAACTCATTTTTCCTTCAAATTTTCACCTGAAATTTCGCATGTTGGTTGATTAAAACATAATGAACCTTAATAACAAAGTTCATAAATTTTTGGAAAGTACATATATTTTTTGAATTAATAATGAGAAAAAGAGAAAAAAAATTACAAAAAATAGAAAAAATCCCAAAAAATTTAAAACTTTGTAATATATTGTTAAATAATATGTATAAAATATTGAGATAATAAATAGTAAAAAAAACTATGTTTAGCATAGAAATTAGGTTAACGGTGTAAACTTTAGGTTCTTAACCTAATCTCCATGCAAAAACTCAATGTTTTCTACTATATAGCATCTCAATAATTTATACACATTATTAAATAAATTTCCATCAAGTATTGAAGATTTGAAAATTTTCTAGCCATTTTTCAATTTTTTTATAAATTTTTATTTTTTTGCATTATTAATTATTAAAACTATAAGCACTTCACGAAAAATTCTAAGTGTCGACACTATGGTCCATTGTATTTTGATTAACCAACATACAAAACTTTAGATAAAAATTCGAAGGATAAGTGAGTTTTTAGAGAGTATATTAGATACTAGACTAGTGTTGTTAACATTGTGAAACCACATGTCCTTTTTGTAAAAATTTAAACTACAGATACCATTTTGCAAATGACCAAAACCATAGGATTTATTTCTGTACTTATCCAAAAATAAATGAAGATGAAGAATAAACTCAAACACACAATTAAGTGAAAGTGAAAGTGAAAATATAGTATATGGGAAGCAAAACAAGCTTCCCTCTTCCTCGAAAACAAAAATCGGTTAGAGTTTTTCTAGAGAGAACCAAGAGAATTTTTTTGGTGAGAGGATGAAATGTAAAATTATATACAAAAGGATCCATTCAGTTTTATATCCAAATAAATGGATGAAAATTATTTTAAAAAAAAAAACAATCCATTAAGCCAAACGATGTATTTAAAACTCGTTAGTTTAGTCCATACATTTTAGGGGTGATTTTTCATTTATTTTAAGAGTTGAAAATTTGGAAAATTTTAGAATACTCATGAACAATGATATTCCTTAACAATACATGGATAAAAAAAGTTGTTGACTGAGTTTTTAAGGTATAGTATAAAAATGTATATCCTTTCTTATGAGTGAGGGAGTATATGCTAAGAGCACTATAAAATTTCTATGAAAATAAGATTTTTTTTTTTTTTTAAGAAACTTTAAAGCTGGAGTTACGTTAAAAAAATATTATTTTAAGTGTGAAATTGAAAGTTGAAGAAAAAAAAGTAAGGGTTTATCTATAATAATAATAATAAATAATAATTTATTACCAACTAAATATTTACATATTAGACTAGTCAGTTCCTCTATTTTTGAAATTTCCATTGTATAGCTCATGAGCTTTGACAAAATCAACTATTTAGTCCCTTTATCAACAATTATGTTAGTCAAATTCGATACAAAGGATCAAGTCCACCCTTCTATCATTATATAATTTATCTATATTATTTTACATTTATTTCCTTTAATTAAGTATCTTACATTTTTAAATTATATTATTACAAGTACGAATAACAATATTAATAAAAAAATTTTGTTATTAATTAGTTTAGTATTTAATGGTCGATTAAATGAACTAGAAGTTAACTAATTATTGACTATTTAATCTAATTATTAAAATTTTCTTTTATAAAACAACTAAGGTAAATTTTATGGTTACTTTGTTAAAAAATAAAGTCACCACACTTTGTTTTTATTAACCAATCATATTTTGATACATAAATGGTTTAAAATAAAATAAAATAAAATTATAAAAAGTTGACATGTTATTACAGGTTACCAACAAATTAAAAGAATTATTAAAATTACACAAGGTAGTATATACTTTCTATGCACCCATCCATTTTACAAAAATTCATTGCTAACTATGTAAAAATGTGAAAATCTTTACAAATTTCCGTAATATTATTAAATTTTTCAGAACTTAATTAATTTTCTTTTAATTATTAGTAAAAAGAATTTTATCCAATTTAAATATACGTTGTATTTATCGATAATTTAGTAGGTTTTCATTTTATCATTAATATGAACTAAAATTATGTATTATAATCATTTTATGTAAATAAAATGAAAATAAATATATTTCAGTAGTTTCCATATCATGTTTCACGAAATTAAAGAGTTTTTTGTAAAGTAGTAATATTACGAGAATTGGATATCACTTCACGTAAAATATACCTAGCATTGCAAGGTTTCCGTAGAATTTAAATGTTTTACGTGAAAATCAACTTTTCTACTGCTTTTTCTAATAGGCGGAATTTTTTCACCTTCATATAGAAAAGTACTACCCAATTATTACATTCTCATACAATATAAATATTTTTCGTGAATATATCTCAGTAGTTTCCAGATCATTTTTTTTAAGTAGTAATATTACGAGAATTAGATATCACTTCACGTAAAATATGCCTAGCATTGCATGGTTTCCATAGAATTTAAAGATTTTGTGTGAAAACCAATTTTTCTACCATTTTTTATAATATGCGAAATTTTTCATCTTTACACGGAAAACAACTACTTAGTTATTATATTCTTGTACAAATTAAATATTTCTCATGAATATATTTCATTAGTTTCCATATCATTTTTCGCGAAATTAAAGAATTTTTTGTAAAGTAATTATATTACAAGAATTGGGTTTCATTTCACGTAAAATATGCCTAGCATTGCATAGTTTCCTTAGAATTTAAAGGTTTTACGTAAAACCCAATTTTCTATTTTTTTTGGAATATGCGGAATTTTCCATCTCTATAAGGAAAAAAACTACTCAATTATTATATTCTCGTACAATATAAATATTTCTCGAGAATATATCTCAATAGTTTCCAGATCATTTTTTTCGAAATTAAATTTTTTTTTTGTAAAGTAGTAATATTATGAGAATTGGGTATCACTTCACGTAAAATATGCCTAGCATTACATGGTTCCATAGAATTTAAAGATTTTACATGAAAACCAATTTTTCTACTATTTTTTGTAATATGTGGAATTTTGTAATATGTGCAATTTTTCATCTTTATACGAAAAACAACTGCTCAATTATTATATTCTTGTACAAATTAAATATTTCTCACGAATATATTTCAATAGTTTCCATATCATTTTTTGCGAAATTAAAAAATTTTTTGTAAAGTAATTCTATTACAAGAATTGCGTTTCATTTCACGTAAAATATGCCTAGCATTGCATGGTTTCCATAAAATTTAAATGTTTTACGTGAAACCCAATTTTTCTACTTTTTTTCTAATATGTGGAATTTTTCATCTCTATACGGAAACAACTACTAAATTATTATATTCTTGTACAATATAAATATTTCTCGCGAATATGTCTCAGCAGTTTCAAGATTATTTTTCGTGAAATTAAAGAATGTTTTGTAAAGTAATAATATTACGATAATTGGGTATCACTTCACGTAAAATACGCCTGTTATTGCATGGTTTCCGTAAAATTTAAAGAATGAAGACTCGCTATTTCAAATGCAAGAATTCATCATCATTGTCTCGGACACGAATAATTCCCTAGCAGATCCGCCTCGGGTAACATAAACCCGGTATTAGCCCAGCTCAGCTTCATTCCAGATCCCCAGCAGATCCACCTCGGGTAACATAAACCCGGTATCAGCCCAGATCGGCTCCATTTCAGTTCATCACCAACTTCGACTCTGGTAACCTAGACCCGGTATCGGCTTATTTCATCATCAACCTCGCCTCGGGTAACCTAGACCCGGTATCGGCTTATTTCATCATCAACCTCGCCTCGGGTAACCTAGACCCCGGTATCGGCTTATTTCATCTTCAACCTCGCCTCGGGTAACCTAGACCCCGGTATCGGCTTATTTCATCTTCAACCTCGCCTCGGGTAACCTAGACCCGGTATCGGCTTATTTCATCTTCAACCTCGCCTCGGGTAACCTAGACCCGGTATCGGCTTATTTCATCTTCAACCTCGCCTCGGGTAACCTAGACCCGGTATCGGCTTATTTCATTATCAACCTCGCCTCGGATAACCTAGATCCGGTATCGGCTTATTTCATCATCAACCTCGCCTCGGGTAACCTAGACCCGATGTCGGCTTATTTCATCATCAACCTCGCCTCGGGCTTATTTCATCATCAACCTCGCCTCGGGTAACCTAGACCCGGTATCGGCTTATTTCATATTCAACCTCGCCTCGGGTAACCTAGACCCGGTATCGGCTTATTTCATCTTCAACCTCACCTCGGGTAACTTAGACCCGGTATCGGCTTATTTCATCATCAACCTCGCCTCAGGTAACCTAGACCCGGTATCGGCTTATTTCATCATCAACCTCACCTCGGGTAACCTAGAACCGGTATCGGCTTATTTCATCATCAACCTCGCCTCGGGTAACCTATACCCGGTGTAGGCTTATTTCATCCAATCAACTCAGTGCATCATCACGATAGTGGGACTTCAACAAGTCAGTTGCACGAATTCTTTTGTGCGTCTGCGACGCTTCAATCTACGCTCTCAAATTCATCACCTCATGTATTTTAGACCTGGAGTCGGGTGTCGAATTTGATCACGCGAGGGGCAGCTATAAGCGCCAAATTTTTCTAGACTTAAAAAAAAAATTGTGTCACACGACTGTAAATGCGGAGCAGGTAGCAACAGCCCATACCTTAAGAATTAAAAAATGGGGTGATTTGAAGGGCAATTAATGCCCGGATTTGCAGCAGAAGGAAAGGAAAAATAAAAGGGAGAAAGAAGAAAAATAAGGGGCTTTTTTGGACTCTTGGGATTCTTAGCAGATTTAGAGAGAGAGAAATTGAAAGGAAGAAGAGAAGGAAAAAGGAGAGGAAAAGAAAAAAAAACTCAACCAAGCCATCTTTTTGTCCTCTTTTTCTTTTGATTCTAGTGTAGTAAAGTTAAAAACTGGTAAGAAATCAATAGGTTAATAATTTGACACTCCAAATTCAATCAATTCCAGACTTTAAGCTTTCTGAATCCGTGACTTTTTTTGGGGACATTTGGACAACTTTTGGAACCTTAGCACAAAAGGAAAAAAGGAGCAATTTGGAGCAATTTAAGGTGCTTCCAGCGGTCAAACCAATAATGGATCAGCGCCATAAAGGTAACAATACCTAAAAACTTCGTTTTGCTCTGATTTCTAGGAGTTTTGGTTGATTTCGTGCTTAAAACTCACACTTTTTTGGCTTACTGTTTCTGGAATATAAGAATAGCCGTACGACTGTTCTTGTTACAAAGAATAGTGGCACAACTGTAATTACAGTTGTGCCATTTAAACAACAGTCTTAGTTTTCCCCTCTTTCTCTTTTCATTTAAATAATTTTGGCGATTTTTCTGCATTTAGATGAACTACAGTGGCACGACTGTAATTACAATCATATGATTGTAGTTACAGTAGCACGGCTGTAATTACAGCCAGGCGACTGTAATTCTCATCCAGGAGCAGAATTTCCAGAAAAATCCCTAAAAATCCCCAAAAATCATAAAAATTCAGAAAAATCAGAAAATCATCAAAAATGAATTTTGTTGTGTGCATTCACGACCTTAGATTTAATTTTTGATGTTATTGCATTTGGAACAACGCAACAATGGAGACCCGAATCTCCCGAAAACCGATCCACCTCACATGCTAAATTAAAGTAAACCAGAAAAAGAAAATATTTTCAAAATGATTTTCTCACAAAACAAAAATACATAGACGCTTCAAAACTGTTTTCCAGGTCTAACCGGGCCGGTTAGCCGAGCTGACCCGGTTACCCCTCCTAAATGCATGCCTCCGATCTCTACAATCCCAATTCTGTCCTACTTGAGACCTATTTGTGGTGTGCTATAAATTATGCTAACCATCTTTTTTGCAGCTTTTAATTTCTTTTATTTTTATTTTTGATGTAATTAATAGATTAATCCGTGTATTTTAGGCGATTGTTATTTTCTAGATCATTCGTGTATTTTAGGCGTTTGTAAGGTGAGGTTGAGAGTTTTTGTTTTTATTCAATTGGGTTGTAATAAGTTATTTGTTTACTGTTTTATTTTGATTTGTTTGTATGTTGTGTGCTTTAATTTAATAAAAATGAACTTTAGAAATTTAAAATACCTTCAATGAACATTAGCCAATTTTATTTTGATTAGACATAAAATAGGGGACTTGTCCGGACCTAGATCTCTGGAAGGTGTAGCAGCCTTCGTCCGGTTCAGCTACACTGCAATTTCCCGGTTCAGTTGAGCCGGGTGATGACTCCTAGACACTCTATCGAGACTTAGGTCTCGGTTCTTTTATGAATTAATTTAATTTTTTCCAAAACCGAAATTCCATTCTAAAAACCCCATATGAAGGAGGGTTGCCAGATATCGAGGCTCCCTTCCGAGAGAGTTGTGCGCCTGAAAACATCGTCTGCTCACACATGCATTGCATATAATTAATTCACTATGGGAGGTCTGACTCCCTAAATTTTTCATGTAGCTAAAAGCGAGTTGCAGCCCAAGATCTCCCTCCGGGCGGCACATTTAGCCCTATTATGTAGGTTATTATTAATCGTATTTAATGTATTAATTTCTAGACTGCAGTACCAGATTAAGGATTATATTTCAAGTTGTGTTTTTAAAAAGGGATTTAATGTGACAAGTATGATGGATTTAATTATTATGTAATTGAGTATTTAATTTAGATTATGGTTTTAAGGCTTGCTACAGGTTCCGATGGCGATATGCCTACTCGTTCCCTAGCGCCGATCACTGTCCAAGAGATGGGTCGTGATAAAGTTGATATCAGAGCTTAGGTTAAAGATTGTCTGACCTAGTAACCTAGTACTGCAGAGTTAGGATTCGAACTCGTCTTTGACAGTCTTCTCATAGGTAGAAATCAGCTTACCGTAAGAGTCTTGTTATTTCTAATATCTATTCTTGATTTCAGAATGAGGTGATCAAGAGCTGTAAGACCATTTGATGAACCAGAAATAGAGGATTTGGGTGATGAGAATTTTAAGCATCAAGAAGGTAGTGATTTGCCACTACCACTATTGCCAACCCTTCGAAGAGGCAGAGGCAGACCTAGAAGACAAGGAAATCCGAAGGATGAACAAGTAGAACATTCGCATAATGTGCAACAAAACCCTTCACAATTTCCACAAGGTAGGTATGGAAGGCAAGGAAATTTGGAAGATGATCAAGTAGAGCATCCGCATATTGTGTAACAAAATCTTCCACAATTTCCATAAGGATTCAACTTTAACCAGTTCTTATCAGGTGTTGAAGTAATGCAGCAAATGTTGATAAGATAAGGGCAGAACGATGATAGTTCCAGTGGTATGGGTACAATTAAAAGATTTGCTCGAATGAATCCTACTACATATGATGGTGTTGATAGGGATGCTATGGATTATCTTGATGAAGTTGAGAATAATGCAAGATATTTGAAAGCCAACGAATCCGAAACTATCCAAATGGCAAAATACTCTTTAAGAGGTGATGCAGGAGTCTGGTTCAAGGATTATGTTTTTCCTCAAATGCGGAATATGTCATGGGATGAATTCAAAGAGCTATTAAAAAGGCTTTCATTCCATTTAGCTATAGTGAGGAGAAAAGGAGAAAATTTGTAAGCTTTAGAAAGGATAGGAATATATCTGTGAAAGAGTTTCATCAACAATTTCTAAGGTTGGGCAAATATGTTCCTGAAGTGATGAGAAATGAAAGGATTAAGTGTTCTACTTTCATTTCAGGATTGGGAGAACAATATACTTCTTTGCATGCTTTCTCAACAATGAGAGAATCCACTTTTTCTCAATTGGTTGATGCTGCAAAACGAATGGAGCTTGATTTTAATCAAACAAATTTGATTTCTCAATCTATTCAGAATCCTAAGCCCAGGGATGGTGGTCAATCTTCTTCCGCTACAATGGGTAATACATGCAATTTTCATATGGAAAGTGCATAGCCTTCTAATCAGAAGACAAGATTTCATAAGAAAGGGTGCCATAGTCAAAGATGTGGTAGAGGTTTCTACCAATATAGTGGTAGACAAATTCCAGTTCTGGTCATAGTAGTTCTACATCAGGTTTTGTGTTAATTGTGGCAGAAATCATCAGGGTCCTTGTTATGTTACTGCTGGTAGTTGTTTTAAATGTGGGCAGCCTAGACATTTTTCTAGACAATGTCTATAATTGGGATTTTAGCCAACTTCTTCTCAAGGGTCTTCATCCAATGCAATAAGTCCTAACTTTCCGATGCAGCAGGGAAATTTCTCTTCACCATCATAGTTTCAGTATGCACTTGGTATGTTGTAGGGTCAGTCGAGTCGTTCTGGAGGTATAGGTAGGGGAGGAGGAAGGAATCCTCAAACTAGACAAGGACAAGCAAGGGTGTTCACTCTCACTCCACACATTGCTCAAACTTCAAATGCTGTAGTTTCAGGTACTATTCCTGTATGTTATATGGATGCTAAAGTACTTTTGGATCCTGGTGCTACACATTCTTTCATTTCTTCTTGTTTTGCTAGGAAAATAAGTAGAATTCCTGAAATGCTAGAGTGTTCTTTATCTGTGACTACACCACTATATAAGTCAGTAGAAACACAACTTGTATTTCCTTCTTGTCCTATTACCATTGAGGGAAGAGATTTATTAGCGGATTTAGTTCTACTTGACGCGATCAATCTTGATGTTATCTTGGGAATGGATTGGTTGTCCCAACACTTTGCCACTTTGGATTATCATAGGAAAGTGGCAAGGTTCAGTGTGCTAGGAGATGTAGAATTTGAATTCAAAGGTGATAAAGAGATGTCTTCTTTGAATTTTATATCAGTCATAACAGCTAGAAAGCTTTTGTACAAAGGATGTCAAGGGTATTTGCCCTTTGTTAAGGATACAACCATCGATGAAGGCAATATTGTGAATGTTCCTATTGTAAACGAATTTCCTTATGTGTTTCCCGAAGAATTACCAAGAATACCTCCCGAACGGGAAATTAAATTTTGTATTGACTTAGCCCCTGGTACCTTTCCAATATCTATGCCACCTTATAGGATGGCACCAACACAGTTGAAGGAGTTGAAGGAATAGCTATAGGAATTACTCAATAAGGGTTTCATTCGGCCTAGTGTATCTCCTTAGGGTGCTCCTATGTTGTTTGTCAAAAAGAAAGATGGGTCACTACGACTTTGCATTGATTATAGGCAGTTAAACAAGGTGACTATCCGCAATAAATATCCAAGTCCTTGAATTGATGATTTGTTTGACCAGTTGCAAGGTGCATGTTACTTTTCTAAAATTGATTTGTGGTCTGGGTATCATCAGTTGAGAATCAGGGGTGAAGATGTACCTAAGACAACATTCAAAGCATGATATGGTCGCTATGAATTTTTAGTAATGTCGTTTGGCCTAACACCAGCAGCATTTATGGATCTCATGAATAGAGTGTTCAAGCCATTCTTAGATCATTTTGTAATTATGTTCATTGATGATATACTGGTGTATTCAAGAAGTGAGGAGGAGCATGCACACCATTTGCGAATGGTATTGCAAACTTTGAGAGAACATCAGCTTTATGCTAAGTTTCTCTAAATGTGAGTTTTGATTGGATAGTGTGGCATTTTTAGGACATGTAGTGTCCAAGGATGGAATACAAGTAGATCCGGAAAAGGTAGAAGCAACTACAAATTGGAAGAGACCTACTACAGTGATAGAAATTCGAAGTTTTCTAGGTTTAGTCGGCTACTATAGGAGATTTGTTCAAGATTTCTCAAAGATAGCAGCACCTTTAACCCGACTAACTCAAAAGAATATTCCTTTCGTATGGTTAGAAGCGTGTGAGAATAGTTTTCAAAGATTGAAAGATTTTTTGACCTCGGCACCAGTACTCACTTTACCATCTGGATGTAGAGGATTCATTGTATATTGTAACGCTTCTAGAGTTGGTTTGGGTTGTGTGTTGATGCAAAATGGTAAGGTTATTGCTTATGCATCGAGGCAATTAAAGAAGCATGAACAGAATTATCCAACTCATGACTTAGAAATGGCGGCAGTGGTTTTTGCATTGAAGATATGGAGGCATTATTTGTATGGAGAAACATGTGAGATTTACACTGACCATAAGAGTTTTAAATACATATTCCAACAAAGGGATTTGAATTTGAGGCAAAGATGTTGGATGGAACTGTTGAAAAATTATGATTGTACCATATTATATCACCCAGCTAAGCTAATGTTGTGGCAGATGCTCTAAGCAGAAAATCTTCAGGTAGTTTAGCTCACATTAGTGTTGAAAGAAGGCCTTTGATTAAGGAGATGCATAATTTAGGTAATATGTGGAATTTTCCATCTTTATACGGAAAACAACTACTCAATTGTTATATTCTCATACAATATAAATATTTCTCACAAATATATCTCAGTAGTTTTCAGTTCATTTTTTGCGAAATAAAAGAATTTTTTGTAAAGTAATAATATTACGAGAATTGGGTATCACTTCATGTAAAATATGCCTAGTATTGCATGGTTTCCGTAGAATTTAAAGATTTTAGTAAAAACCAATTTTTTTTTACTATTTTTTGTAATATGTGAAATTTTTCATCTTTATTCGGAAAACAATTACTCAATTATTATATTGTTGTACAAATTAAATAATTCCCGTGAATATATTTGTGTAGTTTCCATATCATATTTCGCGAAATTAAAGAATTTTTTTCTTAAAATCGTAATATTACGAGAATTGGAAGTCACTTCACGTAAAATATGCCTAGTATTGCATGGTTTCTGTAAAATTTAAAGCTTTTACGTGACACCTAATTTTTTACTATTTTTTGTAATATACGGAATTTTCCATTTTTATATGAAAAATTACTACCCAACAATTTAAATATTTCTCCTGAATATATTTCAGTAGTTTCCATATCATATTTCACAAAATTAAAAAGTTTTTTTTAAAGTAGTAATATTACGGGAATTGGTATCACTTCACGTAAAATATGCCTAGCATTACATGGTTTCCGTAGAATTTAAAGATTTTATGTGAAACCCGATTTTTCTACTATATTTTGTAATATGTGGAATTTTTCATTTTTAAATGGAAAACAACTACTCAATTTTTATATTCTTGAAAAAATTAAATATTTCTCGCTAATATATTTCAGTAGTTTCCATATAATTTTTCGTGAAATTAAAGAATTTTTTGTAAAGTAATTATATTACAAGAATTGGGTTTCATTTCACGTAAAATATGCCTAACATTGTATGGTTTCCATAGAATTTAAATGTTTTATGTGAAACCCAATTTTTCTATAGTATTTTGTAATATGTGGAATTTTTCATCTCTATACGGAAAACAACTACTCAATTTTTATATTGTTGTACAAATTAAATATTTCGCATGAATATATCTCAGTAGTTTTCAGATCATTTTTCGCGAAATTAAAGAATTTTTTGTAATATAATAATATTACGAGAATTGTGTATCACTTCACGTAAAATACGCCTAGTATTCCATGATTTTCATTGAATTTAAAGATTTTACGTGAAAACTAATTTTTCTAATATTTTTTGTAATATACGGAATTTTTCATCTTCACACAGAAAACAATTATTTAATTATTATATTCTTGTACAATATAAATATTTCTCGCGAATATATCTCAATAGTTTCCTGAAATTTTTCACTAAATTAAAGAATTTTTTGTAAAGTAGTAATATTACGAGAACTGGGTATCACTTCATGTAAAATATGCCTAGCATTATATGGTTTCTGTAGAATTTAAAGATTTTACGTGAAAACCAAATTTCTAACTTTTTTTTAATATGTGGAATTTTTCATCTTCATACGGAAAACAACAACTTAATTATTATATTCTTGTACAAATTAAATTTTTCTCGTGAATATATTTCAGTAGTTTCCATATCATTTTTCGCGAAATTAAAGAATTTTTTGTGAAGTAATTACATTACAAGAATTGGGTTTCATTTCATGTAAAATATGCTTAGCATTGCATGGTTTCCATAAAATTTAAAGGTTTTACTTGAAACCCAATTTTTCTACTTTTTTTGTAATATGCGGAATTTTTCATCTCTATACGGAAAAACAACTACTCAATTATTATATTCTCATACAACTTAAATATTTCTCGTGAATATATTTCAGTAGTTTTCATATCATATTTCACGGAATTAATGAGTTTTTTTTCGTAAAATAGTAATATTACGAGAATTGAGAGTCGCTTCACGTAAAATATCCCTAGTATTGTATGGTTTTCGTAAAATTTAAATGTTTTACGGGAACTCAATTTTTCTACTGTTTTTTATAATATGCGGAATTTTTCATCTTTATATGCAAAACTACTACCAAATTATTATATTCTCGTACAATTTAAATATTTCCCGCGAATATACTTGAATAGTTTTCATATCATATTTCATGGAATTAATGAGTTTTTTTTCATAAAATAGTAATATTACGAGAATTGGGAGTCACTTCACCTAAAATATCCCTAGCTTTTCATGGTTTCAGTAAAATTTAAAGATTTTACATGAAACCCAATTTTTTACTTTTTTTTTTTTTTTTGTAATATGTGTAATTTTTCATTTTTATACAAAAAACTACTACCCAACAATTTAAATATTTCTCCTGAATCTATTTCAGTAATTTCCATATCATATTTCGTGAAATTAAAAAGTTTTTTTGTAAAGTAGTAATATTACGAGAATTGGGTATCACTTCACGTAAAATATGCCTAGCATTGCATGGTTTCTGTAGAATTTAAAATTTTACGTGAAACCTAATTTTTCTATTGTTTTTAGTAATATGCAGAAATTTTTCATCTTTATATGCAAAACTACTACCCAATTATTATATTCTAGTACAAAATAAATATTTCTTGTAAAGTATTTATTTATTCATCAATCCTTTTAGCAACGGAATGGACACGTGTGGACAACTATCATTTACGACCTAATAGTTGAGCTAAGGGCATGGTTCCTCTCTTACTATGGCCATATTTGCTTTTGTTGTCATACCTATGGTATATATGACATAACCTCCATTCTACTTAGGCTAAACCATATTGTTATAGTCTCTTACTAACTTTTTATCATCAATCATCCTCTTAATACTGTCATTAACTAACTTGAGCTTTAGAAACTCGACGGGGGCCAAACTTGACATGGTTACTATCCCATATCTTCATACTCAGAGTTTATATACCTCATCATTTCTTTTGCAAACTTGATGATTTTTTATGCTAAGTAACAATATTTCAATAATTGAGTATCACTTTACATAAAACATGTCTAATGTTATATGGATTTCGTAATTTAATCATGTTTACACGTAATTTTGTAATAAATTTATTTTTTTTGTACAAAGAGTAAAAATAAAAGATAATATGAGAATTTCATACAATTTACAACATTCACTATTTTTCTTTCTTATTATTTTTTAATTTTCCTTTAGTTACAAAAAATATACGCCGAATGGAGTTCGAAGAAGGCTTCGGCTATAACAAGAAAATTCATTAATATATGGGTAACAGTTGAACCGTTGCTAGCTAATTCCATGCTTGCAATTCAAAAAATTTTAGACTTTAGAACTGACTATTAATAAAAAGAATTTTCACTATTGTAAAAATCCTTAGATCACTGCAACAAAATCCATCACTAAAGGCTTGGTTAATAGTGACGGATTATGAAAGTTTATATGACCAATCAATAGTTTTCCCAAAATTTTTGGCCCTTATATTTCCCACCAAAACAAAATCTCAATGTAGAAAGGCTCTTATTTATCTCTATTTCGTAAAAAAAAAAAAAAGATTAAAAGCCTAGGCAAAATGTCGTTTTGCCTGGGCTTAAAAATAAAAATAAAAATAAAACAGATTAAAAGATGCAGCATCAGCTTCCTTCTTCCTTTCTCTTTCTCCTCTATAATTCCTTCGACAATTGAAAGTTTAAATTCCTTCGACAATTCCACTCCTACTGTCATTTGTCCGCCGCTCTCTGCCCGTTACTGCCTCTGCCGCTCTCTGTTCGTCCGCCCTTCAATTAGAGGTAACTCTTAATTTTCTAACTTAATGAATTGGAAAATTGATAAATTGTTGAATTGGCGAATTTTGGATTGATGAATTAGGGAAACATTATTTTGAATTAGTGATTGATACAGGAGAGATTCAATTACACTCCCACTATTTTGAATTAGTGATTAATACAAGAGGGATTCAATTACACTCCCACTTTAGGGTTCCTTTTAATTTTAATGAATTGATTATCCTGTTGGTTTAAATCTAATTAATTTAATTCCAAAGTCTAATTACTAGTTGTTGATGCTCTGGTTCTGATAGATAGTGACTGTTGCTCTAGTTTCATTTAATTGATTCATATGCATAGTTTCTGATATGTCATATAGATAGTCTAGTTTCAATTAGTTTCATCAAGTGTTAGCATCATAGTTTAGTCTATTTATTGTGATATGTTTGCAATCTCTGTTTTCTCATTTTCTTCGGGTTCTTACAGATTTGTATCTATTTAACTCATGAATAGGTTCATTTGTTTCTCCCATAACTTCATATAGGAATTATGGCTATGTAAATAGTTCATATGCATATACAGCCTATGTTTATACTATGATGCCTCTGTTGCTACATTTCGTATCATGTTCTTTGATAAGCTCAGTTCTTTTAGTCTGATTGCTTTAGACATATGATGATATTAGTCAATTGGTCTGCTGCTTCTACTTTGGTTCATGATTTTTGTATGGTTTTCATTTGGTTTTACTTCTGCAGATTGTTATGTTATTTAGGTATCTCCAAGGTTTCTAGCATATTGATCTCTAAGACCTCTCTTTTATGGAGTTTTTTTTGCTTTTTGATGATGTCAAAGGGGGAGAAGAATAATCTAGAAATCTATGTATCTGATTTACTGATTTGCCTGTTGAAATGATACTTATGGCAGTATGTATATGATAAGTGATAAATATGACAATAATTTCAAGTATTAGTTGGAATTAAAATGAGCCAAATTGGTTAATTAATTGCTAATTAGAGTTAATTTCAGGTTAAAAAAATTATCTTGGAACAAAAAGTGTGAAAAAGCTGAGTAAGCAGGCTCGTGAGCAAGCCAGGAGAGGGCTGGAAAGCAGTTGTATCCAGAGAGAGAAGGGGACGTCAGAAGTGCTATGCCGTGGGACCCAAAGAAGAAGGGAGAAGGAATGATGTCTTGAATTTTTGAAGATCTTTTTGATAATATCTTACCAAACATGTAGTGGTTGCACTATTCCATTATTTTAATTGTGTGGTTAAAATTTAGCCACAAGTTTAAGAACAATTTTATTATTTTATTGTTTAGGGTATTTTAGTTTTCTTAAGGGAGCGCTATATATACCTCCCTTGGTTCTAGTTGTAGAAGACTTTTACTTTTGGGGAGAGCTTTTGCTTTTATTTAATATTTCTTCTAGTTAGTATAATTTCCATTCATCAAGTGCTTCTTAATTTTTTTTTCTCTGCTGAAACTGCTCATGAAGAGTGAGTAGTTTTTCTAAGCAGGCTTGAGCCAGCTCGGCTGGCATTAGTAAGTAGTCCCTCTCCTTGTTTATTATGAGCATTATATGTTAAATGATTGTTTCTTGGTGTGTCTTAGGTCTTCATGAGATTGATCACCTCATATGCTAGTGGCTGGGTTGAGACCGAGAGGAGATTCTTAACCATGGAAAGGCCTTGAAACACATGATTTATTGCTGAAGAAATTTGAGTAGGTTACATGTTAGGGGTTTTTATCTTTGATGAAATGCTTGCTAAATCCTAATGCATGATTAAGTAGTCTATTGCTGAAGAGATTCGATTAGCTGCTTGTCATAGTATCCATATGTCCGGAGGTTCCTAGTGTGGTGATTTTAGAGCAAGACACCCTAGATCTATGATCTGTCACCCTGCTCATAATAGTTAAGGAGAAGGAATGTACTGAACTTGCTTGCTATGCTTGGTTTAGGTCTGCTGCTTTCTTAATATTGTCATTGTTATTTTTATTCTTGCTATCTTGAACTTAATGCTTGAATTTGTTTGGTTACTTGTTCATTTTTAATTAATCCTTCATTTTTATTTATAAAAGAATTCAGATCTGCCTCTTTACTTGAGAAATTGAGATTGCTCACTACGGTCCCTGTGAGAATGATACTTGGTCTTGCCAGCATGTTACAATAGACCTAGTACACTTGCTAGAGTCCAATATTTTTAGGCAACAAGTTTTTGGCACCGTTACCGGGGACCGATTGTGAAGAATTTTAATTTTTCTATAAATTGGTATTTTTAATCTTGTGTCTTCAGTCTGTGCAGTAAATTGAGTCTAAGCAGTCTTCTGTTGTATACGAAGAGCTGGTTCGCCTTTGCTTCCTATAGATCTTGACATTGAAAGAACTTGTAGACAAAGAAGTGGTGCAGCTAGGCGAGCAAGGCGAAGGCAAAGGATGGTAGACCTTAGACAACCTAATCCAGATGGAAATGGACAACAAGAGGGTATGGGGGAAATTAATCCTGCTGGGATTCTTCACGGGAAACCGACCGACAAAGTGCGGAAACACGCGTCGATTTCCTCGAATCCGGGTCCCGGGAGCTTAAGTAGTGAAAATCAAAAACAAAACACAAAGGAGGAGAATAAAGTCTTACCAAGATATCTCTTTAAGAGATAGAAGAAGACTGCAGAAATCAAGGATAGATTTCCTCCACCGATGCGTACACGAACGGCTATCGGACTGAAACCCGTGCTAGCAACTCGGAAATTCAAGAAGAGAGGGAGAGATGGCAGCCAAGAGCACTTGCTTAGAATGAAAATGGTTGAAGCCTTTCATCTAATATCTCTCACCAAGAGGCAAAAAATATCCCATAAAGCAAAGTCAACTATGACTCACCACAAAGTCAACAATGACTCACCACTTTCACTCATTACAATTTTTGGCAAA
Source organism: Euphorbia tirucalli (assembly GCA_039660915.1). Classification (NCBI taxonomy): domain Eukaryota; kingdom Viridiplantae; phylum Streptophyta; class Magnoliopsida; order Malpighiales; family Euphorbiaceae; genus Euphorbia; species Euphorbia tirucalli. Next base: position 50,899,217 of record CM077639.1, on the reverse strand, counting down.
GAATGAGTCACCTCCCTTGTCCAAAGACACAAGGATTCGGCCAAGAGGTGGGAAAAAGATGGGGAAGACACTTGTCTTTAGTCATTATGACCAACTCATAATGACCAACAAATATCCAAGTTGGTAAAGTCCAACTTTACTAACCAAAGTCCACCATGACTCACCCATTTAATCATCACCTTTTGTCCCACCATGACTCATTCTTCTCATCTTAAAATTCATCATTCTTGCCTTAAACCCACCATGGATTTCGTCCAACATATGATGAAGAAGTGGGCTTACCATTTCAAGCCCAAGTCCACTTTAATTCTTTGGTTTCTATTTGATTTCAAATATCATTGTAATTCAACATGTATGTAAGCATATTGTACCATATAACATGTTACATACCTCTAAATTACAATTAATTTGACACATCAAATGCATCAAGGAATTAAATTAGACACATATAAGATGAGATACATGTAAACCTATACATGTATAAATATTTCCACCTAGGAAATAATCTCATAAATTAATTCATTGAATTAATTAAGAGAATGCCAAAAATAAATATTAATTATATTCTTTTGATCAATCTAATTGACCTAGAATATAATTAATAAATCTCTCTCTCTTCAAACGTGTATACTCCAAGTACACACTTAATCCGACTTGTTAAAGTCCAGACGTTCAATGTGTACGATCCAATGGGCCCGTCTTTATGTTGGCAGTGGGCCAAGGCCCACAGACTACAGGCGGGCTCTAGCAAGCCACTGTAGCCCCCAATCAAGACGGAGATAGCAGTCAAACTGTCACCGTAACCCTGTAGTTGAACTTGTATGTCCCATGTCACTGATATCGGTGTCCAACACAGAGGCATGGTTGATCACCCTCTTAATGTGTCCGGACATTACTTGATCCCAAATGAACTGATGCTCACAAACAAGATCTCATCTTGTTTGGGTGTGGCCACACTCTTATCAGTAACATTCATCAAGAGGCCGGTGATATCGTCTCAGTAAAGTACTGAGTGACATTCCCTTCTGCATATCCATAGTACTGCCATGCTTACTGACACACCCGAACGTACCCATACTTGGCACCCTTTTACAGGCCCGTTAGGCGTACACCAAAGTGTGCCACTTCACATGCAGCACCATCATATGGTCCGGTCAAAGGACTTATGCAAGTACTACGCGAGAATCATTTGTGATACTATACCATGTAGATTCCCGTTAAGTGGATCAATCTAGTACCATGCCCCTTTTGCATGTACCCATTAACCTGGTTGACATTCCATGTTCTATGACCGGTAAGACACCGCCATACAACCAGGCTAATGATAGTCTTTGGTTCCATTCATTCCCATGATTGGAACAGACTACGGATGACTTTATGGCCATATCGTTTTCCCTATCCACAGTCTTACTGCCAAGTGCCTCACACTTGACAACATGGATATGGATATGTCCATTGGATACTCTATTTACAATATTGCACAAGACATATAATAAATAGATTGATGCCTTTATTTCTTAACACAACTTGTATAATACATGAAGTTCATATTAATGTACAAATGTATGATACAAAGACAAGGACTAATGCCTCGGGACTAGGGCATTTCCAACAAATCCAAATCCCCAAAGGCAGAGACTTAAGGAGTATTCGAGACCATCAACCGAGGGACACTCTTCATACATTGTGATACCCGACGAAGGGAACAATCTCTTTGAGATCAAAGCCTCGATGATACAAATGCTCTAAGCACCCGTTCAATTTGGAGGATTACCAGGAGAAGATCCAAATTCACACATTCAAGACTTTGTGACCATGTGTAATACTTTGAGCACTAATCGTGGAGTTTCGGATGATGTCACATGACTTAAGCTTTTTCCTTTTTCCTTGAGGGATAAAGCTAAAAGTTGGCTTAAAAACCTTCACCCTGGTTCAGTCACAACCTAGGATTAAATGGCCTGAGCTTTCTTGACAAAGTATTTTCCACCCAGGCAAGCAATCAAGCTGAGAAATAAGGTTACTCATTTTTCCCAGCAACCTGACGAATCTCTTTCTGAGGTGTGGGAGAGATATAAAGATCTTTTGAGGAAAGTGCCTAATCACAGAATTCCAATGTGGATGCAAATCTAGAACTTCTACAATGGATTAACCAATGCTTACAAGATCCAAATTGAATCAGTAGCTAATGGTGATCTAAAGGAGCTTGCTCTAGAAGAACTTTATGAGCTTATTGAGAGGCTGGTCAATACTAGTTACAAATGGCATGCAATGAGTGAAGATAGAATGAAGCAAGGTGAATCTGAAGCTGTTTCAAAGCTTTCAGATAAGGTGCAACTGATTTTGAGGAAATTGGCTAGGCAGAATGTTTCAGCAATCTCAAATGCGTAGTTATCTTGTGACTTCTATAAAGGTAATCATATAAACATTGATTGTGAAGGACCACTTGATTAAGAGCAATGTGATTTCATAGGGAATAATCAAAGACAGAATAATCCATTTTCAAACACATACAATCCAAGTTGGCAGAATCATCCCAATTTTTCGTGGAATTAGCAACCTAGAAAGCAATCTCAAGTTCCTTTTCAGCAACCTCACAACAATTTTCAACAACATCAGCAAACTCAACATAATTTTCAACAAGCTGGATCATCTTGTGAACCCAAGAAATCTGAATTTGATGAGATGAAAGAGATGATGATGTAGTTTATAAAGTAGACTCAGTCTTCTATAAAGAACTTGGAGACTCAATTCCGGCAACTTACTACGATTGTTACACCAAAGAACAAAGGAGTCCTTCCAAGCAACACTAAACCAAATCCTAGAGAGGAATGCAAAGCAATCACACTTAGGACTGGTAAGACTGTTGAAGGTACTAACAAAATGGTAGTTGTTGATGTTGATGAAAATACAGGTAAGCAAGCTGAGGAAGTGACAAAGCAACCTGAAGTTGTTCAATTTCAACCTATTTAGAATAGTGATCAACCTACAGATAAAGTCGAACAACCTTAAGTTCAATCTGATACTATTCATAAGAAACCTGTTCAAACTCCAGTAATGTCAGATCATGTTCAAAACAATCCTGTTTCAGTTACACAGCCTGTTCCAGTGTATCAACCAAAGATTCCTTACACTCAAAGAGCTAAGTAGCATGAGATGGCTAAGCAATTTGATAAGTTTCTTAATGTTTTTAAGAAGCTTCACATAAATATTCCTTTTGCAAAAGCTCTTTCACAAATGCCCATGTACATGAAGTTTTTGAAAGAATTGTTGGCAAACAAAAAGAAGTTAGAGAATGTGTCAATGGTGCAGCTTAATCGTGACTGCTCATCTATTCTGTAATGCAAGCAACCTTTGCCCAAGAAGTGAAAAGATCCAGGGAGTTTTTCTATACCTTGTTCTATAGGCAATCTTAACATTGAAAATGCATTGTGTGACTTAGGTGCAAGCATTAACCTTATGCCATATCATATTTATAAACAACTTGGACTAGGAGAACCCCAACCTACTAGAGTGTCTATTCAGCTTGCTGACAGATCTATTAGATACCTTAGAGGCATTGTTGAGGATGTTTTAGTGAAAGTGGGAAAATTCATTTTACTTGTGGACTTTCTTATTATGGATATGGATGAGGATTTCATGTTCCAATCATTTTAGGTAGACCATTTTTGCCTACTGTCCGTGCACTTGTAGATGTTCATAATGGAAAACTCATTTTGAAAGTCCATGATGAAGAAGTTGTTTTTAAGATGAATGAAGCAATGAAATATCCTTCTTGTGATGATACTTGTTATTTCATGGATGCAACTGATCCTAATTTGAATCCATTTTTTATGTAGGAGAATTTTAAAGAAGAGGAGATTGTGGAGCAAGAAATTGAAAGAGAAACTGGCTGTCCAGCAATCTTAGGAAGCAGATACTGTAAATGTAATTTATTAATTTCAACTGATATAATACCCATTTCATTTTCATACCATCACTGGAAATTGTTTCCTTTTTTTTACACCACAACTAGATTGAACAAGTATATCTTTAGCTTCTCCTTCACTGGAAAATAATGGATCTTTTTCTATCAAAATTTGATTAGAAGCTTCCACAACAGATTCCGAACTATGTATTTGAGTTGGAGAAACAAACTACAATTTGAATAATTAAAACAAAAGGAAACAAACACTAGTTAATATATTATTACAAAACACATTTTTATATGACATGAAAGTTTCAAATGAAGTTGAATAAAACATAAAAACATGCCCATACCTATTTACATGGTGTGAGCACGGGTTTTTTCCCGACCTCGGTGATGAAAGCTACTGTTACCTTTTCACGGACAAACGTGAAGCGGATCCAGACCGACCGGGATAACGTCGGAAATGTCCCGGATAGCCCGAAGGTGTGTGACAAGTCCTAGTACGGAACCCCGAAGAATTCGAGTGAGTATTTTAAGAGAACCGAGGAAAAGAACGAAAAATAAGTGAAAATGGCCTTTTCTGGACATTACAGCTGCACATTGGTCAAAATCAGCATTTAATTCGGTTTTTAAGCAAAATAGGCATTTTGGTCGCTACAGCCACGCGGCTGTAATCTTCATATTTCCTTTTTGGGTCAAAATCATCATTTAATTTGGTTTTTAAGCAAAATAGACATTTTGGTCGCTACAGCCGCTCGGCTATAACCTACAGCCGTGCGGCTGTAAGCGTCAGTTTTCCTTTTTTTTTTTTTACCGAAATCAGCAATTAATTCCGATTTAATACCAAAAAAGGAAGTATTTAAACATCCTAATCCAGGATTAGGGTTAAGAAAGGCAGAAAACTAAAAAAGAAAAAAAAGAAAGAAAGGATTTTTGGAGAGAAAAACACCATCACTTAGATTTTTCTAGGGTTCTTAACACAATTGAAAAAAAAAAAAAGAGTTGCACCTAAAATAAAAAAAAGAAGAAAACAAAGATAATCTTAAAAGAACACATAACAACCAATTCTTTAATCTTCTTCGTGGTTCCATTCGGGCTTCAGAAATCGCACTCTGTTTCAGTTGTTCGTGACTGCAAGACGTTTTTGAGATTCGAATCCATTTTTCGTTGCCCAAGCACTGGAACACAGACAAGATAATCTTCTGAGAGGCCTTAGAAATCCGTTTTGTTCATTCTGGTTGTGATTTGATTGCATGTTTTGAGTTTTTTACGATTTTTGGGATTTTTCCGGCTACAGCCGCCCTACTCATAATCACAGCCGCTCGGCTATAACCTACAGCCGTGCGGCTGTGACCTATAGGGGTGCGGCTGTAATGCCATGTTTTGAGTTTTTTACAATTTTTGGGAGTTTTTCGGCTACAGCCGCCCCACTCATGATCACAGCCGCTCGGCTGTAACCTACAGCCGCACGGCTGTAATCTACAGGGGCGCGGCTGTAACCTACAGTCGCGCGGCTGTAGTTGAGGCAAAATCACTAAATTTGCAAAACGATTTTCAAAAACGAGAAAACACACTAGAATCAATTCTGGAGTATTACAGCCGCCCGGCTGTAGCCTACAGAGGCACGGCTGTAATGGAGGTAGAATTACAGTTTTGCCCTTTTGGGCCCCAAACTTGTAATTTTACATTCTTTTCTCATTCAAAAATGAATTTTGGCGTGTTTGCATACTTTTGGACCCTAGATGGATTTTTGATTTAGGCCCACACACGAATGGGACCCCCGGGTCCCGGGATATCCGGCCCGCTAAAGTTGGAAAAGTGCATGTAAATGAGCCAAACCGCTTTTAAAACTGATTTTTTATCCATAAAACCTACAGGGCGTTTAAAAAGCCGTTTTTTAGGTCTAACCGGGCTGACCGATCGGGTCGACTTGGTTACCCCCTTTGCATGATCCTGTTTCCTAAAATACCTCTATTCTGTCCTATATGAGTCCTTAGTGTGATTTATTTATTTGTGCTAACCATATTTGGATGCAGCTTTTATTTTTGCTTTATTTTTATTTTTGAATGTATTTTATAGATTATCTCGTGTATCTAGGCGATTGTAATTTTTAGATTATCGTGTATAATAGGCGGTTGTAAAAGGTGAGGATGAGAGTTTTCTTTTTCTTGGGTTGTATAATTTGGCCTCTGGTTTACTTTTCCACACTTTTACTTTTCCGCATTTTTATTTTGGTTTTATATTTATGTCATATGTATGAGCATTGGCTAATCATAAAAGAAGAGATAAAATGAGTAGAATTAAGTGAATGAAATGTCATATTACGAAATAATAGTTAAAAATTAGTGAGGATTAGTAGATATGTTGCCCGAACCTCAAATCTCTGGATTAGGTACTGCGTCTACACTTGGTAGGGAGCTGTACCGGAAGTTCCCGGATGAGCTGATTCGGGTTGCGACTCTGTATCTAATCTCAAAATTCGTGTTTCGAGATCTTTAAGTTAAAATGGGATTTTTTAAAAAGCTTGTTTTCTAAAATTCATGCCTGAAATTAAGTTTTCTACAAAAAGACTTTTCCAATAAAATGAAAGGTTTTTCTAAGAAAGATTAAAACCCATTTTCAAAACCAAAACATCAACACCCAAAAAGAAAATCCCTGGTTCCCGCTTAACTGCCCACCACGAAAAAAGGTTGTCCACTCACACATGGTAGCTGACATTTCCGTTGGTATGTTTTACATCCTTTACGAATAAGATTTTGTTTAACAGATTCTAACCCTTTACAATTTTTCTTTGAAGTGCTATCTTTCACTTGTACAACATTTTCTTTTGGATATTGCAAAAAAGTTTCCTTCTTCAACATATCCATAGTCATAACTTTTAAATCTGCTACTTCAGAACATAGCTTATCCATTACAGTAGGGCTGGTATTTAATGTGCTTGTTGCTATTTCGTCCAATTTCAATAAAACAATGCTTTAGAAATCTCTCAGTTCATTTCTTAAATCATCAATCTCTATTTTTAAGTTCTAAACATCACTAACATTTGGCAACTTTCCAATATTAGTGTTCAGATTTCCAAGATTGTAACTCTCCAAGTGAACTTTTATATCTTTCTTTGCATATGAGATTTCCTTCTTAAGACCTTGAATCTCAATAAGAACATTCTTTATAAATTTAATTCAATATTTAGTCAATCTTATATTTATATTGAATTCGATTTATGTTAAAAATACCAAAAATGAAAATATATATAGAAAGAGACTTTACTCACATTGATTTCGAATGCATCCAAGTCATTTGCAACTAAAAGCTTGACCTACAAAATATTACCATTAAAATGAAATTTTCTTCTATTTACCAAAATGTTTCACATGGAAAATGATGAATATCATTAATACTCTTTGTACCTTTTCACTCTCAAGACCTCCTATACTAAAAAACTTTTGCTTAAACTTTTCTAACAATAGCAGAATCCCGCTATCGTATCGATGGACTATCAAGCTTGCTAATAGATAAAGTTGGCTAACCAACAGAAATATGCTCCAAGTATAAAATCTATCAAAAATTCAAAACATAAATTTATTGTTAATTAGTTGCATAATGAATGAAGAAACTATACCTGTAACATAAGAGTACAACCACCGATCCTTTCCATACCACTAGTAGAATCTTTTTTTTAGTCTTGAAATTCCATCTTGAAGGCATTGCAAAGTGTACTTTGCCCAATTCATAGTTCGAATTTTGGACATATCATTTCGAAGGGCAAAATTTTTTTTGCAAATGTATGTACTTGAAGATGGGGCAATAATTGTACTAAGTGCATACAAGAAAAACTTGGCTTCAAATTCCTCACCACTAGGTAATCTTTGTAGTTTATCATACAAGTTGTTGACACTAATTGTATTTTGAGAAATTTTGACTCTTTTCAAGATATCAACATTATAGTCACCAAAGAATTGTTTCACATCTTCACCTTCTAAAGGCAAACCTAAAATTCATGTAAAAACATATATTTTAAAAATTATGCTATATAAATATCCTATTTACAAAGATATTACTATATTTTTAAAATAAAATCATGTTATTTAAACAACATTAAAATTATGCATACCTTAGAATAGTGAATTTCCTCCTTTTGACTTTTTGGTTACCCTCGAACACTTTTTGAGCTTCCAACATGTAGCTTATCTAGTTGGTCTTGCATTGCAACATGAACTCCTTCATCACATTATCTTTTCAACTCCTTCATCACATTATCTTTTCATTCTTCTATTAAAAAGAGAATTAACAATTAATTTATTATACATAAGGATATGTTGAATAAGTCAGGAACCAACAAGGTCTTAACACTAATACAAGGACTAAGTAGTATAATAGGTAAAAAGTAAGGGATCAATATTATCCTCAATTAAATAAACTAAAACTAACCTTGTGTTGATGCCATCACATTTGATGTATTCTTTTTCAGTATCAATATATTTACCTTTGTTGTGCTCTTTGACAATTCTTTCTTCATCATCATTCATTTCACTGTCCATATTAATCCAATAATTTGGATCAAAGGGAGCTCAATTGAATTATCAAAGAAATAAGAACATGAATAATTAGTTTCTCCAAGATAACGTGGGCCTGAAAGTTGCAAAGGCTACAAAACTTCTATCTTAAACTTTAAAGAAGTGCTTAAACCAAGAATTCATAAACTATGCATGAGAACCAATAAATTATCGACAAAAGTTAAGCACACATCAAGAGGAATAATATGAAGGGCAGGGGGGGGGGGGTAAAACCAACATTTTAAGAACCAAACATAATAGTTGAGTAAAATATGGAGGAAACAAGGAACATACAATTAATAGAAATACAAAAGTCCAAATGATATATTTTCCTAAGATCATTGCAGAAACATTAAGTTCTAACAAGACAAAAGCCAAGCTTAATCAAACATAATAGTTGATTAAATTATAAATGGTCTCGCAATGATGATATAAACTCAAAAACTAATTCTTATACACAACACAAGATACTATCTTAAATTATTATATTTTGGTAGGCAACTATACCAGCTTTAGAACCAAATAAGTTTGAATAACAAACAAAATGACAAAAATTTATCACATATAACACAAAATATAAACTTCAATCTAAGTGTTTGAGTAAAATATTAACTGTTAGGATTCGTCACGGGAAACCGACCGATAAAAGCGGAAATACGGGTCGATTTCCTCGAATCCGGTCCCAGGAGCTTAAGATGTGGAAATCAAAAACTTAAAGCATAAATAGAAAGTTCGAAAACTTACCACAAAGTCTCTCTAAGAGACGGATGCAGACCGCAGAAATCAAGTGTAGATTTCCTCCACCGATGCGTACACGAACGGCTCTCGGACTAGAACCCGTGCTAGCGACTCGGATGACAAGAAGAGAGGGAGAGAGGAGTGGGCAGCCCAAGCTAGATATATGATGGCTATAATTTTTACTTTCTAAAAGCAAAAACCATATCATCTAGTTGGGCTCCAATTTCTTACCAAAAGAAATTAATTCACTTGCATAAAAGGGGCAGCCAACACTTAAGAAAAGAAGACTAGTTTTTCTTTCCAAGAGAAAAACCTCTTAATCTAAAAGTGGGGCACCAAAAATTTCTCTCCAAGAGAAATATGGGCGGCCAAAAATAATAATGACAAAAATGGATTATAATCATTTTCTCTCTTTCTTACCAAAAGAAAGAAGATCAAAATCAAGTAAGCAAAGTCAAACTTTGCTACATGACTCACCACTTTTTCATCATCATCTTTTGTCCAAAAAAATGAATCACCAAATGACTCATCACTTTATGCACAAAGATTCGGCCAAATGATGGGAAAAATGGTTGATTTGTTTCTTCTTTCTTACTATAAGAAAGATGACAAAATCAAGGAAGCAAAGTCCAACTTTGCTACCTAAAAGTCATACCATATGACTCACCATTTTCCATCATCACATTTTATCCAACAAAATGACTCATCATTCCAATCCCTTTCTTCACAATTTCGGCCAACTCTCCCATTTAATGTCAACTTTATTCTTTTAAAGTCCAAGCCTAATTTTAATCCCATTGATTTAATTAATTTCAAATGCAGCTTTAATTTAAGAAGTATGCATATATATTATACCATATAATATATTACATACATTTAAATTAATATTCATTTGACCCATTAATTTAACTAATAGATTAAATTAGACACACATAAAATGTGATACATGTAAAACTATACATGTAATAATATTTCCACTTAGAAAATAATCTCATAAATTAATTCATTGAATTAATTAAGAGAATACCAAAATAAATATTAATTATATAACTTTGATCAATCCAATTGATTCATAATATAATTAATAGATCTCTCTCTCTTTAAACGTGTATACCCTAAGTACACACTTAATCCGACTATTTAAAGTCCAGACGTTCAATGTGTACGATCCAATGGGCCCGTCTTTATGTTGGCAGTGGGCTAAGGCCCACAGACTGCAGGCGGGCTCTAGCAAGCCACTGCAGCCCCTAATTGAGACGGAGTAAGCAGTCCAACTGAAAATGTAACCCTGTAGTTTGAACTTGTAAATCCCATGTCGCTGATATCTTGACACAAATTGTATAATACATAAAGTTCACATTAATGTACAAATGTATTATACAAACACAAGGACCAATGCCTCGGGACTAGGGCATTTCCAACAATCTCCCACTTGCACTAGTACCTACTAGGCATGGGTCTAATCCCTATAGATCTAGTATAACCTTCATGCATAGGCATAGCCAAGCGTGTTGGTCAAAAGATCTGTGACATTGTCTTTGGTGTCCACTCTGTGTAATGAAATGTCACCTCACTCAACGATTTCTCATATTAGGTGAAACTTCCTAAGTTAATGCTTCGTGTATATGTGTGACTGGGGCATATAGCTTGTACAACAGCCCCATTGCTATCACAAAAGATATCAACTGGTTCCCGGATAGTAGACACTATCCCCAGTTCCGTGATAAACTTCTTTATCCACACAGCTTCCCTAACTGCTTCACACGCTGCAATATACTCAATTCTTGTGATGGAAACCGCGATGGTCGGTTACTTGGAGCCTCTCCAACAACAGCACCATCATTTAGCATGAATACATACCTATACTGTGACTGATATTCATCCTGGTCGGTCTGGAAGCTTGTATTAGTGTACTCGGTAACTGACAGCTCTTCCTAACCTTCAAACACCAAGAAGCTATCCTTTGTCCAGTTATGGTACTTCAGGATTGCTTTGACAGCCTACTAGTGATCCTTTCCAGGATCCGGCTCGTCATACTTAGTGCAAAGGCAACATCAGGGCTTATACATAGCAAGGAGTACATGATCGATCCAATAGCTGAAGCATATAGAACCATTTCATGTTCTCCCTGTCCTACCTTGTCTTAGGACAGTTCTTCTTGCTAAGTTTCAGCCCATGACCAATTGGCAAGAAATCTTTCTTAGCTTGGTCCATGCTGAATCTTTTCAAAACTATGTCTATGTACTTGGCCTGACTTAGGCCTAGAAGCCGATTGGATCCATTCCTGTAGATCCTAATCGCTAGGATCATCTCAGCTTCGCCTAAGTCCTTCATTGCGAAGCACGTACTTAACCATTACATTACCCTTGTAGTGTTGGTATGTCGCTGCCAATCAGAAGGATGCCATCCGTATATAATACTAGGAAAGTTACTAAGCTCCCACTAAACCTCTTATACACACCCTTAAAGGTATTGTCGGCCTATAGCTTATAGCACCACTTGCAACCTATTACCTTAGCACCTGGAGGTGGATCAACCAGGTTCCAACCTGATTATCGTACATAGATTGTATATCCGCCACCATGGTAGACCATGGGCTAGCTATAGCCTACTGGTAGGTTTTGAGCTCCTCTTCGTCCAAGACAAAAAGAGTGAAATCATTAGAAACAAGAAACCAATGTTTCTTATGTTCCTGACGATCCCTACCAGACCTTCTAGGTTCTTGTGTGACCTAGGCTGGTGCTTTCACTTGTGGAAGCTCCACCCTGGTCTCCGAGTTATCCTTTTCAGAAGTTTGTGAGCTTTGAACTTCCCTGAGTTCAACATCGCTCCCACTGTCTTTCTTGGAAATAAACCCTTTTTCAAGAAAGACCCCCTTTCGTGCCATGAACACCTAGTTCTCAGTGGGGTTGTAGAAGTAATACCCTTTGGTTTCCCTAGGGTAGCTCACAAACAGGCATTAGTCGGTTTTGGGTTTTAGTTTTGCTCATAGTTAATTTCTTGACTTGTGCATAACAACCCCAAATCCATAGGAAAGACACATTGGGCACCCTGCCCATCCATATTCCAAATGGGGTCTTTTCCAAAGCCTTAGTCGGAGCATAATTGAAAATGAGAGCTATTGTCTCAAGAGCGAATCCATTAAAACTTATTGGGAGAAAGGCATAACTCATTATTTGAGCGGACCATGTCCAACAGGGTCCTATTCCTCCGTTCGGACACCCCATTCTATTGTGGTGTCCCTGGAGGAGTGAGCAATGGAACTATTCCATGCCCACTCAAAATGAGTCATACACTGGGTTTATATGCTCACCACATCGGTCCGACTGAATGGCTTTGATATTTCTGCCTACTAGGTTCTGTACTTCGTTCCTGAATCCCTCGAACCTATCAAGGGTCTCAGACTTATATTTCAATAAATAGGCATAGCCACATCTAATGAAATTATCTAGGTCCACATACATCTGAATGTATTAGGTCCAGTAAGCTAGCAGGCCTTTCAGCCTACTTGCTAAAAGGAGCATTAGTCATTTTACCTCGTAAACGAGATGCGCATATATCAAGTGACTCCATGTCAAGTGATCCTAGGATTCAAACTTTGCAAAGCCCAGCTATGCACTTCTTGTTTATGTGGCTTAAATGACAATGCCAAGGTAAACTGGATTAAGTTTGTTAAGCTTAATCCTTTAAGTATGTATATTATAGACATGATTAGTTTCATTTAAATCCAGGATATTAAAAGACATTATTTAATAGAGCTACTCCATAAAATAATTCTTTTCTAGATAAACCCTTTTTACTATTACCAATAGTAAATGTACATCCAGAAATATCCAAAACTGAAACAGAAATAATATTCCTGTACAAAACAGGTACAAAATAATATAGTTTCAGTAACAAAACTAATCTACTAGGCATCATAAGCTGGTCTTACTGATCTCTATGGCAGCAACCCTTGCTCCATTTGTGACCCGCTAGTCCACTTATCCCGATCCCAATGATCTCCTATTCTTAAGTCCCTGCACATTATAACAAATGTGAGAACCACATCTAGTATCCAATACATGAGATGTTGAAACAGAGGTTAATGTCTATGACATATATACCTGATGAAGACATGCCATGTGTCTTGCTTTTCTCTCCCAAAAGCTTAGGACATAATCTTTTCCAATGTCTAGTCTGCTTACAACCGAAGCAGACATCCTTGGGATGGGCCTTGGGCTAGGCTTTAGCCTTTTTAGCCTTGGCCTTGCCCTTAGCAAGAGGAGGTTTCCCCTTGTTATCCTTAAGTACCGGATGAGTCTTCTTGATCGAAAGTTCAGCGAGCTGAAGCATCCAATGCAGCTCACTAACAGTACGGTCCATCCCTTGCTTGTAAAAGTTTAGGATGAATTGATCATAAGAATCCGGTAAGGAAGCCAGGATCGTGTTAACCACCAGCCCCCGTGAGATAGGTGTTTTGAGACGGGCTAAATGATCTTGATAGCCCTTCATCTTGAGCACATGTGTACTCACAGATGTCCCAGCCCCCATCTTTCAGCTGCAGAATGCCTTGTTGATCAGGTACCTTTCCTGATAAGCTTGTTCATAAAACATCTCGTTAAGAGTTGTCATCATAGCAAAGGCCTGATGATCCATGAACTGCTTTTGCAATTCAGGAACCATACTAGCCAACATCAGGCATGTCACGTCCCGGTTATCTTTTACATGTGCCAAGTATTCCTCGAGCTGGGCAGTAGGTGGATTACTTCCCGTTGGCACAGCCAGTACAGGCTTTTCTAGCACATACTCTTTAGACTCTTGTCTTAGAACTTTCCTTAAGTTCATAGACCAGTTCCAAAAGTTAGGGCCAGAAAGCTTATCCCATTCCAAGAAAGATCGCAGTGAAAAAGTATTATTCGTAGCCATTGGTTACTATACAGAAAAATTTCCGAGTGTTAATAGAGGACTTAACTTGTTCTTCTCATATTATAATTAATAATGAATCATGTTATTAATTAAACTGACTTGTTGGGCTCATGGGCCGAAATCCATATTATATCAAGAAATAGCCAGACAAGGGCCTGGAACAACTATACCTCAATTTTTAGGTAGGAACGCCATCCAATCCCAACCTAAGGACTCTCGGTTTGATGGGTTTGTTGGCACTTACCCATCTGTGCTTAGGGCCAGGAACATCCTACTACCCACGCTAAGTCAAAACCTCCATCCAATTGTTAGAGTAACCAATACTCCAACCCAATACAAAATGACGATACTCCAGTGCATCCAACGATGGTTGGTCTACAGCTGGCCTTTCTCCACTTTGAGTAGGTTATGAATGAGAGAAGCACTTTTAAGAGACTTAGTAATTACCTTTTCGTTATTAGATTCAATAAATAACGGCTTAGATGCATAGGCGGGTGAAATTGGGTTTGTACATACATTCTCACATGTAAATAAATAAAGCATAATTAAATAAAAATGAAATGCTACGGGCCAAAATTTACATCCTAATATAATTCATGTAAACCTATACTAGAACGACATTAGGTGGGCCACATCCTCATCCTTCTAGTACGCTAATCCAATCGGCTTCTTCTTTACATAATTTCATAATAAACAAATAAAATAAAATTACATAAAAAGAAAATGGTGTGCAGGCCGTATTTACCAAAAGAATATTACAACCCAAATAAATAAGGCCCAAAACATCCATTCAAGCATTTAATCATACATACACGTATCCAATACATACAATTTATAAACATGTTAAATGCATGAATTAATCCCATTTCAATTATGTCCATAGCCATTATTTTGAAATCGCTAAATTTTGGCCACTCATGGTTCTAAGCCCGTATGGGCCTTGGGCCTCCAACCCAGGTAGAACACTGCTTCCAATCCAATTGGGAAACTATGAATTCCAAATTAGCCGTTCGGGTAATCGTGCCAAGAAAACCTGAACCAATTTCAATTAACCGTATTAATTTCCAAAATTAATATCGCATGAACGAAAATTGAATTCCATTCATAAAACACGCGCATAAAAATTTCCAAAATTTAAACATGCAAAATTTTTAAAACCCGGCCTGGCCTAAAAATCCTGCCAAATCCAAATTCGGGCTAGGCCCGCCACGCTGCAGCGGCCAGCAGCAGCTGCTGCGTGGCGTGCTACTAGTAGTAGCAGCAGGCTACCGAGGGGTAAAACCCCTCAAAAACCCATATTTTTTTTTAAAAGAAAGATGCATCAAAAATAAATCCAACACATCAAGAAAACTAAAGCAATGGCAAATTAAACCTAGCATATTACCTATATGCATATAAAATTCCAAAGCAATAAAACATACACAATCAAATAGAAAACATATACATATAAAACCAAATATGCATAAACAATTTTCTATTTGAAAAACAAATGGGGAAAAATATAAAACCCCAAAACCAAAAGAATCCCGATCCAAAAATCACCAATTTTAAAACACGGGATCCGCCAAGTTAAAGATTTCCACTGATCAAAAGCCCGCTCTGATACCACTGTTGGGATTCATCACGGAAAACCGACTGATAAAAGCAGAAATACGCGTCGATTTCCTCGAATGCTGTCCCAGGAGCTTAAGATATGGAAATAAAAAACTTAAAGCATAAAGAGAATGTTCAAAAACTTACCACAAAGTCTCTCTAAGAGACGAATGCAGACTGCAAAAATCAAGTGTAGATTTCCTCCACCGATGCGAACACGAACGGCTCTCGGACTGGAACCCGTGCTAGCGACTCGGATGACAAGAAGAGAGGGAGAGAGGAGTGGGCAGCCCAAGCTAGATATATGATGGCTGTAATTTTACTTTCCAAAAGCAAAAACCATATCATCAAGTTGGGCTCCAATTTCTTACCCAAAGAAATTAATTCACTTCCATAAAAGGGGCCGCCAACACTTAAGAAAAGAAGACTAGTTTTTCTTTCCAAAAGAAAAACCTCTTAATCTAAAAGTGGGCCACCAAAAATTTCTCTCCAAGAGAAATATGGGCGGCCAAAAATAATAATGACAAAAATGGATTATAATCATTTTCTCTCTTTCTTACCAAAAGAAAGAAGATCGAAATCAAGTAAGCAAAGTCAAACTTTGCTACATGACTCACCACTTTTTCATCATCATCTTTTGTCCAAAAAGATGAATCACCAAATGACTCATCACTTTATGCACAAAGATTCGGCCAAATGATGGGTAAAAATGGTTGATTTGTTTCTTCTTTCTTACCATAAGAAAGATGACAAAATAAAGGAAGCAAAGTCCAACTTTGCTACCTAAAAGTCATACCATATGACTCACCATTTTTCATCATCACATTTTATCCAACAAAATGACTCATCATTCCAATCCCTTTCTTTACAATTTCGGCCAACTCTCCCATTTAATGTCAACTTTATTCTTTTAAAGTCCAAGCCTAATTTTAATCCCATTGATTTAATTAATTTCAAATGTAACTTTAATTTAACATGTATTCATATATATTATACCATATAATATATTACATACATTTAAATTAAAATTCATTTGACCCATTAATTTAATTAATGGATTAAATTAGACACACTTAAAATGAGATACATGTAAACCTATACATGTAATAATATTTCCACCTAGGAAATAATCTCATAAATTAATTCATTGAATTAATTAAGAGAATGCTGAAATAAATATTAATTATATAACTTTGATCAATCCAATTGATTCATAATATAATTAATAGATCTCTCTCTCTCTTCAAACGTGTATACTCCAAGTACACACTTAATCCGACTAGTTAAAGTCCAGACGTTCAATGTGTACGATCCAATGGGCCCGTCTTTATGTTGGCAGTGGGCTAAGGCCCACAGACTGCAGGCGGGCTTTAGCAAGCCACTGTAGCCCCCAATTGAGACGGAGTAAGCAGTCCAACTGAAAACGTAACCCTGTAGTTTGAACTTGTAAATCCCATGTCGCTGATATCTGTGTCCAACACAGAGGCATGGAAGTATCACCCTCTATTGTGTCTGGACAGTTACTTGATACCGAATGAACTGATGCTCACAAACAAGATCCAATCTTGTTTGGGTGCGGCCGTACACTTATTACTAACATTCATCAAGAGGCCAGTGATATCCTCTCAGTGAATCACTGAGTGACATTCCCTTCTGCATATCCATAGCACTGCCATGTTCACTAACACACTTGAATGTACCCATACTTGGCTCCCTTTTATAGGCCCGTTAGGCGTACACCAAAGTGTGCCACTTCACATGCAGCACCATCATATGGTCCGGTCAAAGGACTTATACAAGTACTACACGAGAATCATTTGTGATACTATACCATGTAGATTCCCGTTAAGTGGATCGATCCAATACCATACCATTTTTGCATGTACCCATTAACCTGGTTGACATTCCATGTTCTATGATCGGTAAGACACCGCCATACAACTCGGCTAATGATATTCTTTAGTTCCATTCATTCCCATGATTGGAATAGACTACGGATGACTTTATGGCCATATCGTTTTCCCTATCCAGTCTTACTGCCAAGTGCCTCACACTTGACAACATCGATATAGATATGTCCATTGGATACTCTATTTAAAATATAGCACAAGACATATAATAAATAGATTGATGCCTTTATCTCTTGACACAAATTGTATAATACATAAAGTTCACATTAATGTATAAATGTATTATACAAACACAAGGACCAATGCCTCGGGACTAGGGCATTTCCAACATTAACTCCTAATAATAAAATGTAAAAATAAAAGATTTGATTAACAGAAAAATCTTATGACTGTAATTAGATGCATTAAAGATATTAATATTTGGAAATTAACAACAATACATTATACATTTCAGCACATGAAATTTTATAAAGACAATGATCTTTTTATGTATTATTAGTAAACCAATTTATCACAAAAGAATGAGAGTTACAACAAAGCATCTAAACAGTAGACGAGGACAAGAACTTGACCAAATCAAATTGAAACTTTAAGCAATAATCGATATACAAAGACCAAAACCCATAGTTATGACACAACTAAAAAATAATTGAGTAGGAAAACCAATACACTAATAGAGAATAAAACAAAATCAGACCGTACAAACTTAGTCATAAAGCTAAACAAAATCAACTAAAGGCAAAAACATAGTAGGATCAAAAGAGTAAGCTAGAATCAATAAGGAAAGCACAATTGAAATAACAAGCAGATCACTGAATATCATGGATACTAATTACATACTTACAATTACATACCACAAGATTAGTTAAGTCAAATTGAAAACTATCTAGATTTCTTAGAAAATTATTGGAATGTAGACAGATAAGTCATAAAATCGATAACTTTAAAACCTCTATTTGCTACTAAGATTACTCCATTTATAGCTATTTTAACACATGAAAAGAAGAAAAATCTAGGACAGTGTACCACAACATAAGGCTTGGAAAAAGAGAGTTTGAAAAAACCTTCGTTGAAGTGAAGGTATATGATCTTACAAGAGAGGCTAGGTAAGTTTTCTCAACTAAGTTCAACTTAGTCAATTAAACAATCAAATTTCAATGCAAAACAAAATAAGTGACTATTCGAAAAACAGGAATATACATAATTAATTAATTAAAAAAGCTTAATATGTTTGCAAGGAGTTATTGATTTGCAAGGATCTAAACTACGATTCTAGTTTATCCATCATTGTCACACCTGCAAGTCATTAATAAGATGTTTCAAAGAGGCATCCTACAACTAGAAATGGAGCAAATAACAGGAGAAGATAAGAAAGAATTGCTACTGATGCAAGTGCAACCAGGTGAACAAGGCATAACTTTTTCAAAATCAAGTAACTTTTTCGTGGGTCAAGAATTTCAGATGTGATATGTTGGTATTCTCAACTCATGGAAAACATAGGTGGTACCATACTCAAGGTTAATACCAGCCTTGAAATTGAGTTTTCCAAACCTTATATCCTTAGGACTAAAAATCAGTCATATGATTGGTAGGATGGGGCCACCTTTTTATAATGATACTAGGTAGGAAAATAAGTGGGCAGGTAAAGACAAGAATACACCATTTAGGGGACTCTCTAATGTGTATTTTTAGTACAAAGCCATGCAGACCACTTCTGTTTTAAATTCCCAACAAAAAAAATGTGGTAACTTATGTGGCAATTACATAAAGACAATGAGTATTTTCAGTACAATGCCATGTAGACCACTTCTACCTTAAATTCCCAACAAAAAGATGAAGTAACTTATGTGGAAATTACTACCAAAGAGGAGAGAACAACAGGTTCCATTATGGCAAGGTGTCCAAATTTCAACAAATTAGGGAACGGGCTACATGACACTCAAGTGGTGGCCATAGGGTGGAAACCACCTTTCTATGATACAAGACACACTTCAAGAATAAAGGAGATCAATTTCAAATTAAAGAGAACATTGGTAATGTACAAGGCTGATGTTAACAATACCACACACCTAGAAAACTAAGATATTTGGAGAATCTTCAAACGAGTCAGATAGCTGCAGCTGGCCAAGTTTTCCTTACCAAGTTCAAATCTGTCAATTCAACAAATATCTAAACTCAAATCTTAACAATTTGTATCATCAAAGAAGAAATTCAAGAACCTATCAACCCTTATAAACTGATTTCAACAATTTATTACAAATTTAAAAGAGTATATTTTTCAATTACTATGAAAACTAGAAACAAATGAAAGCTAATTGAAGCAATTTTTAAAGAACTAGAAATTAAAAATTTTAATATTGATACTAAATTAAAAATCAGAACCAAACCCCGAAGAAAAATTCAAAAAACAGAAAACGAATCATCATTCATTAAGCAAAAATCGAACAATAACCGCCAATTGAAAAATAGTTAAACAACAACATTACCTAGATACTCTTTAAAGCAACAAAAGTAGTGTTGGGATTTTTCACCGGAAATCACCCGATAAAAACGGAAGAAACGCGGTGATTTCCTCAAATCCGGTCCCAGGAGCAATTGAAGTGGAAATTGAAAAACATAAAATTAAATAGAAAGAGATTAAAATTTCATACCAGAAAAATCTCTTTCAGAGACGGATGATGACTGCAGAACTCAATTTAGAATTCCTCCACTCTCACGTACACGAACGCTTGGCAAATGCAACCCGTGCTAGCGTTGGAAAAACTGAACAAAGGAGAGGAGAGGGGAGAAATTTCGGCTAGGAGGCTCTAAGCTTGGCTTGGCCGAATTTTTCTAACCCTAGGTATTTATACCTAGGGTTGGCCGAATCCTTCCAGTGGATTCAGGCCCATCT
The DNA here is from genome assembly GCA_039660915.1 of Euphorbia tirucalli. Lineage (NCBI taxonomy): Eukaryota > Viridiplantae > Streptophyta > Magnoliopsida > Malpighiales > Euphorbiaceae > Euphorbia > Euphorbia tirucalli. The sequence goes on along the minus strand of CM077639.1, from coordinate 50,878,715 downwards.
TGGCTCTTTTCTATTTTGTGCGGGCTTCCATGTTTTAATTTAGGCCCAGTCTAATTTTAATTATTCTGGTTTAAATTAATTTCAAGCCCAATTTTAATATACCCATGTATTTAATATATTACTCCAAGTAATATATTGTTTACATCTAAATTAAAATTAGTTTGATATTTAATTTAATCCATCAAATTAAAATTAACTCTACACAAAATAAAATCATATGTAAACCCATACATATGAATATTTCCACCTAGGAAATAATTTCATAATTAATCCAATTAATTATGAAGAGCCAATAGAATATGTTAATTTTATTATTATGACCAATCCAATTGATCCTTATAATATAATTAATATATACATGCTTCTCCCTCCAATGTGTATACTCCAAGTATACATGTTATTCCTTAAGTCTGCATTCTATCGTTCTATGTGTACGATCCTGTGGGCCCATCTTTATGTTGGCAGCAGGCATTTGGCCCGCAGACTGCAGTTGGGCTCTAGCAAGCCACTGCAGCCCCCAATTAAGATGGAGATGGCAGTCTAACTGATATCATAACCCTGTAGTTTAAACTTGTACATCCCATGTCATTGATATCGGTGTCCAACACAGAGGCATGGATTGATCACCCTCTTTTGTGTCCGGACATTAACTTGATCCCTAATGTACTGATGCTCACAAACAAGTTCCAACTTGTTTGGGTGTGGCCACACTCTTATCAGTCACATTCATCAAGTGGCCGGTGATATCTTCTCAGTTGGTCACTGAGTGACAAATCCCTTCTGCATATCCATAGTATTACCATGTTCAGTGACATACCCGAAAGCACCCATACTTGGCACCCTATTACAGGCCCTTTAGGCGTACCCCTAAGTATGCGACTTCACATGTAACACCATCATATGGTCAGGTCAAAGGATCCATACAAGTACTACACGAGAATCCATTGTGATACCATACCATGTGGATTACTCGTTTAGTGGATCTATCCAGTACCATGCTCCCAGGCATGTACCCATTAACTTGGTTGACATTCCATGTCCAATGACCGGTAAGACACCGCCATACAACCAGGTTAATGATAGTCTGTTGTTCCATTCATTCCCATGACTGGAACAGACTACGGATCTATTTATGGTCATATCGTTAACCCTATCCACGGTCTTACTGCTAAGTGCATGACACTAGTCGTCATGGATATAGATATGTCCATTGGATACTTCATTTACTATACTGCACAAGATAAATATAATAAATGAATTGATGCCTTTATTAATGACACAAATAAGTACAACACATAAATCCAATAAATGTATGGTACAAATACAAGGACCAATGCCTCGGGACTAGGGCATTTCCAACAAGTAGAACCTATATCTAAAGAGGTGTCGAACAATGGCAATAGTGGAATCCCATTATGTTCAAGTGGATGTAAGAAATAAGGGAAGAATTAGGTCGAATCTTTGATATTAAAATCAGATAAACAAAAAAGAGAAGACAATGTAGCCGGAATCATACCAACAAATGACAGAACTTCATGAATGAAAAGAATTTTCCAGCATCGTTGACTGCAAAAGAGCTCGTCAAAAACTACAGAAAAATAGAGACGTGAGACGTGGAGTTAGGGAGAGCGAAATCAGAGTGGTTAGTTAATTTAGGAATTAATAGTTGTTTTTTCAACAGGTAAAGAAGGTAGCTTGTTAAAATATGTCGAAGGAAATCAAAGGATGAGATTTATACCTTTGTTGGATCAATGGCGTTAAACATAAAGTAACCTATAATTTGTTATATTGCCAAATAAGAATAGTCAGCAACTCTTTTAGCTAAGAACTAATATAATGAAAACACAAATAATATTGTAAAATAATGTATATAAATGTACATTTACTAGCTAGGCTCTGTTTGGTGTTAACTGGTATATAGTACAATTGTACCTATTTAAATCATAATAAATAATCCAAACGTTCACCAATTTCATGTCAATACTTTCTTACAAATACATATCAAGGATCTAGTAGTAGTCAAAGAGATGGGAATCAACAAGTGATCAAAGGTTGAAAGTTGGGATTAGAAGAAAAGGAAAATAACAAGTGGTGAACAAACCAGCACATCTACTTATAGCCGTTGCAAAAATACCTAACTTGTTTACAAATATTTGGCTTATCATGCTTATTTTTTGGATTAGACTTTTTTTATAAATAATTTAGAATTGATTAAGAAAAGTATCCCCGGTCCGAAGACTGCCTAGATATTTACAAAAGGATTTACACATGACTTTATTCATGGAAATTAAAAAAAAAGGTTAAAACTTAATAAGAACTCTGCGTATCAATTAGTTAACAATTTGATATTTGGGGTCAAATTAGTGAAAACGATACCTAAATTTTAGGAACATGCCACTTAATGATTGAGACTATGTATTATGTTTTATAGTTGATGAAAACTAATGGATTTTATCTTTATTGTCATGCTTCTTAAGTTTTATAACTTGCCATAATCCAAAATGCTAAGAAAAACAAAAATAGATACATGATTATTTTTTTTTAAGTTATATCATGAAGTGGTATGCATATCATTCTCATAGATCTCATCAATTAATTGGACCAGAAGAACCATTATATTTATAAAAAAAAAAAAGAAGAAGAAGAAAATTCTTGTAATGCTTTCATGAGTTGATCTCCTTATATGTTATACATAACACAAAATACACTAAAATGTGACCAAACTAAAACAAAAAAATGAAACCTTTAAGCATTTGAAAATTGACCCAAATTAGTTTGAGTTGAAAGTGGAAATGAAGAAACCTGAGAAGTCGTAGTGGGAAGTGCAGTCAAGGCGTGAAATGTTGGCTTTTACAAGTTGGGATGTTGAGAGTTGAAACCCAGAAAATGTTAAAGCAAAGAGAAGCATTATAAGGTAGGATGAGGATGAAGATGAAGATGAAGAAGAGCCATATCTAAATTTTAATGAAGAATGAATGAATGAATGAATGAGGAAATTGCTGCTTTACAAATAAGCATTCAAAATATACAAAGGAATCTGGAGCAGAACAAGAATAAAAACTAATAAAAACCAACAAAATACACACAACATATAGAACAAAGACTATATGTTATTGATACACTTTGTCTAGTAGAGAGAAACATTAGGGAATGGAAAACCATTTAGTATATAGCAATAAAAGAAGAAAGATAAATGGATTTGGCAGAGCCAAACTCAATAAAAGTCCAAAGTAGCTCAATTCTGCCTGCCTCTCCACTGTCCCTTCAATTTACTTATTAATCATTTTGCATATAAATTAACTAGTCATATATATTATATTTGACTGAATATTGATAGGTGATTTGTTAGTGTGTGCACTAATATGGCACAGGAAGCTAACAGAAGAATACAAGGAGGAAATTGTGAGAATTAGAGATGAACTATTGAAGTTGCTATCAGCAGGATTAGGCATGTAAGAAAATATAGTAAAATCCCAATTAGGAGGAGAAGAAATAGAAATGGAAATGAAAATAAATATGTATCCACCATGCCCACAACCTCAACCAGAATTAGGAGTTGAACCACACACTGATATATCTGCTCTTACAATTCTAGCTTCAAAGCATGTGCCTGGTCTTCAGATTTGGAAAGATGGCAATTGGGTTGCTGTTAATTACCTCCCTAATAATGCTTTCTTCTTACATATTGGGGACTAACTAGAGGTACTTCACATATTACTTTTTGTCTTATTTTATTCGGGACTTAGTTACACACTTAAAGTTCATCGCTTAGATATATAATGAGATTTAAATATAAAATCTCCTATAAATTTAATATACATTTCTAACTGAGCCGCAATTCAAAAGTTCCTATCCAATGATTCTTATTAGGGGTGGTAATTCATGTAAATGAATCGTGTTTGTATCGTGTCGACTATCGGATTAGTGTTGAGTGAGCAAACTCTACCTAAAAATTTTTTTGTCGTACTCAAGTCAACTTAATCAAGTTCATGTCAGTATCGTATAGTGTCTTTGGGTAATGTATAAAAAATTAGAGAGCATATATTAACAACTTTAATTATTTATGTCATTTTAGGATTAGCATTTTAACCCTTGTGGATCTAAAATATTAATCCAAAATCTATTTTACAAATCATAATGTACTTTTCTGTATTGGGTATATGTTGTGTTAAAACTATTAAAAAAAGCTGCAAGTATATGTATGTATGAATATTAATTGGATTGAGCATGTTTAATTGCTTTCTTTTACAGAAATTGAATCTCAGTATATTAAAGGTTCTCTTTCAGTTCAAGAACACTCCACCCAGTCTCCAACATTACCTCTCCGAGCTGAAAGAAATACAGGTCAGTGGTGCTTTGAGTTAATTATGGTTGGATGTGTTCAATCTTTTTTAGGACATAAATTAGGTCATTTAGCTGTACATGTAGGACAACACCAAATCCTTATGATTTGATCAAAATGAAAATATAAACTATAAATATATTAATTTACAACCTATGAACATTAGCTTTATTTAAGAACTTAAGGCCAGAAGGTGCAAATTAGGGCCTATAGCTTACATTATTACACATGTAGTTTATTGTGAATGTTTTCTTTTATCCAATTAGACCTATAAAATGTGTTTTGTTATGAATGTAAGAATAGTACATTCATGATAAAACATATAGAAATACCTACAGTGACAGACGTGATCATACTATGAACTAACAAAACTTTGTCCTTATATGATAGCAAAAATCAACTTGTTCCTAAATGGCATATACTATAATTTTTTATTACATATCAAGTTGTTTGGTCATTAATTTGTTTGTAATCTAAAAGGTACTAAGCAATGGGATATATAAGAGTGTTTTTCATAGAAGTTTGGTAAACAAAGAAGAGATGAGAATGTCATGGGCAGTATTTATTGCACCTCCAAATGAGGCAGTGATTGGACCTCTAGCACAGCTTGTGGATCATCAGAATCCAGCAAAGTATGCAACCAAAACTTTAACAAAGTTTCGTCACAAGAAACTCAGTAAACTGCCACAATGAATTCTGTGTTTTCTGCTTGTATTTTTATAGTACTTGATGATATAATCATAGTACTAATTCTGTTTCTTAGTGTTCTTCATACTAATATGACTTATTGAAAGTCTCTGTTTGAGCTCTGAGAAGTACAAATTTCATGAATGTTTCTAACAAGAAAGCATTATACTATTTAACGATGCATCAAACTTTTTATTGACAACATTAGTTTTGGAGGTTTATCTAGTTTCCACCTAAATATTGTTCAAAATGGTAAGACATTCAAATTTTATGTTAAACATAGTGAAAAAAAATTAAAACACAGTAGCAATGCACTTCTTTTGCCATAATACTATATAGTTGCACAATAGTAGCCAAATAATCTGCCAAATTATACCAAGCAATGCTTTATATATAGCAGTATATACTATAAAAAAGCAGAGAATATGCTCTAATATTGTGAACAGAAGAGAAAAATTGAAACTTTTGCCTCAATCAAGAAGAAGTCCAGCAAAATGTATCAAGTTAAAATATCGAAAACAAAAAAAGGACAAATCGAATGAGATTCAAATTCAAAAGCACTTACCAGTAATGAGATTCAGGAACACAGTCTAAAATTATATCGTCTTCAACAACCACCAAATGGGGTTTTCACTGACAACAATAGTGAATTTATCAGTAAAGAGAAGCATGTACATATTGTGGTCTGAGTTAGTTTTGGACAACCCTAAACATAATCCAAAAAACCAGCAAATAGACATAATGGAGATTTGTGTAAAACATCTCAAGAATATGTTGGGTATGTTGGTGTGCCCTAGTTCTTAGGGCATTAGATTCTTGTATTTTGTATTATACATTAAGACTTATTGTATGAATACATTATTTGTGTCATATTAATAAAGGCAATTAATCTATTTCATTTATATCTTGTGCTATAATATGAGTAGAGTATCCATTGATTGATAATCATAAAACCTATCCCAGGTTTGTTCTAATCGTGGGAACGAATAGAACCACAGACTTATATATTCGATGACTGTATGCCAATTCTTAACTAACCATAGTACTTGCAACGTCAGTCATGAATAGGTAAATGTCATTAACATGGGACTAGATTGATTCGCACAAGAAAGCCGCATCATAGGTCTTTCTTGAGTAGGTCTCTTTTATCCTCAGACCAGATTTCATTATAGTATCAATATGGAATCCGGTTCACTTTGACATACGCTTAACAGGTCTATAAAAGGATGCTAAATATGGGTATGATTGGGTGGACAGTTGAACATATTGATATTGATGATGAAGTGATGGAATTGCCACTCGGGTAACACTGAGATGATATCACTGGCCACTTGATGAGTGGGACTGATAAGTGTATGGCCATACCCAAAAAAGTTAGTTGCTTATTTGATTAATCAATCAACTCAAGATCAAGAAACATAATAAACAATAGAAGAGGATGACAGACACCATGCCTCTTGTTTATTCATATCGATATCGTTAGGTAAAGGACACTATGAGATTACTGCCGAGTGAGCTTCTTCTAAAGATTACTGCATCTTTATCTTAATTGGGGGCTATAATGGTTTGCTAGAACCCACTTACAGTCTGTGGATCTTAGGCCTACTGCTAACATAAAGACAGACCCATATGATCGTGCACATAGATCAACTGAGCTGGAATTTATAGAAATTATGTATGTAATGTACATTGGAAGGAATGCGTTAATTAATTAGTTGACATTCGGTGTCAAGGTAATTAATTAACATTGGGTTAATTTAATTTAATTAATAAGTTTACATAATGTAATTAATTAATTTATCAATTAATTGAATTACATTAAGTAAACAATTAATTAAATAATTTTCCTAAGTAGGAAAATTAAATACATGTATTGTATTTACTTAAGTGTGATTTAATTTTATTTAGGGGTAATTATATTTAGCCAAATGGAATTAAATTACATAGTATATACCTTTTAATTAAAGTTTATTTATGTAATTATAATTCTAGTGGGTTTGGGTTTAATTAACCTAATTAAAACCCAATTAGACAAGGTGTCTATATAAGGGCATACTTAAGGAAGAAAACCCAAATTGAACCCTAATTAATCACTAGAAATTTCAGCCACCAATAGCAGCCCCAAAACAGCCGAAAATCCAAGCATTAATCCTCCATTCCTTCGCGTCTTCGGCTAGCACGGGTTCTCGCTCAATAGTTGGTCGTGCACTGGACTTTGGAGATCGCAGTTTCAAGAAACGATTCTACAGCAGTCTCTAGAAGAGACGAATCCGGTGAGTTAATCTCTCTTATTTCAAATTGGTTTTATTTTAATCAATGGTAATTGGACACGATAGGTGGATTCTAGGAAATTTTAAACGGTGAATTTTCTGCTGCGCCACGTTATTTTGCCAATGATGAATCCTATCAGTGGTATCAGAGCCTAGGTTTTGTCCATTAGATTGATTGGAATTGGTTCTTGAAAGCGTTCTTGAAGAAAGAATGGGTAGTATTAGCTCAAAGCGGGCCCTAAGCACAGATGGGTAAAGTGTTAATAAGTCCATCAAACCAAGAGTCCTTGGTGGAGGGATTGGATAAGTTGTCCTACCAAACGAATCAATGATTGGTTAGCGAGCCGTAGTTCAGCCAGTCATTGATAAGTTGTGGATCTTGGTCAAATCAGCCCATTAACATCACCAACAAACAAATTAAAATCGGATTATTAATTTGAATTGGCTTAAAAGTCCTTTATTTCTAACTCAAGCAATGATTTCTTCCATGTAGATAATCCCATTTCACATTAGTAATTTAAAATGGCTGCAACAAACAACAACTCACTCTCACTTAGGTCACTCTTGGAGAAGGAGAAGCTTTCGAGGACTAACTTCTTGGACTGGGTTAGGAACTTACAAATAGTTCTTAGATAAGAGTCCAAGGAGTATGTACTGAATGCTCCTTTACCAGCTGGCCCTCCTTCAGGTCGAGGCGTTACCATGGCGATGGTGGAGCAGTACAACCGGCACGTTAGGGATGACCGAAATGTCTTATGCCTCATGCTGGGTACCATGGCTTCTGATCTTCAGAAGTAGTTCACGGACGAGCATGCTTATGAGATGATGGATCAGCTTAAAAAGATGTTCCAAGATCAGGCTTATCAGGAACGTTACCTGACAACTAAGGCACTTTGCATGACTGCAATGGCAGCCGAGACTTCTGTTAGCACTCATGTACTAAAGTTGAAGGGGTATATTGATACACTTGCCCACCTCGGCTCGCCAGTTCCGGAGGACTTGGCAACAGACATTATTCTCGAGTCACTTCCTGAGTCTTGCAACTAGTTTATCATGAACTATCATATGCAAGGGTTGGATAAATCGGTTGTTGAGTTACATGGCATGCTCAAGCTTGCTGAGCAGTCTCTTAAGAAGACTCCTGAAGTTTTACTGGTGAATAAGGGCAATACGCCCATTGCTAAGGGAAAGGCTAGATCTAAAGCCAAGGCTAAGGCCCAAAAGGCCAAGGCTGAGGGAAAAAGGGTGGTGGCCCAACCTAAAGCAAGGGTTGCTTCTCTTGATGATATCTGCCATGAGTGTCATGAGAAGGGGCACTGGAAGAGCTCATGTCCAAAGCTAAGGGAGCAGCTGAAGGGCAAACTGCTGCTTTAGGTATTTATTTTGTTGAGATTAATCTGGCTATTTCTACATCTTGGGTCTTGGACACTGGATGTGGATCTCACATTTTTTCAAATGTGCAGGGTCTAAGAAATAAGAGATTACTAGGATCTGGAGAAGTAGATCTTTGAGTTGGAAATGGTGCTCAGGTTCAGGCCATGGAGATCAGAGATTATTTCTTAGAGATGCCTAGTGGACTTGTTTTGGAACTAAGAAACTGTTATTTTGTACCTGCGATGCGTAGGAATATTATTTCTGTTTCTTTGTTGGATATTTCTAGTTTTTTATTTAATATTGGACATGGTAGAATTTCTAAGCAATGTGGCAATATTATTTATGGAACAATATTTCTTGAAAATGGCTTATATATCCTTGATCTTAAACGTGAAAGTTCAATCTATAACATAAATACTAAAAGGATTAAACAAAATGAAATTAATCCAACTTACATCTGGCATTGTCGACTTGGCCATATAAATGAGAAGCGCAAAGCTAGGCTTCACTCTAGTGGAGTGCTAGGGTCATTTGATATCCAGTCTTATGACACATGCAAATCTTGTTTGAGAGGCAAGATGACAAAGACGCCTTTTGGCAAGACTGCTGAAAGGGCCTCAAAGCTATTGGAGCTGATACATTCCGATGTATGCGGCCCAATAAGCACTAGTGCTAGATCTGGTTTTCTATACTTTGTCACCTTCACGGATGACTTCAGCAGATACGGTTACGTGTATCTAATGAAGCATAAGTTCGAGTGTGAGTGGACGACCTGCAAAATGGGCAGGACACGTGTGAGCGGACAACCTTTTTTTTACAAGGAATGGAACGCGGCGAAGCGAACCGGGGAAAATGTTTTCGTTCGAATTGGATTTTGGAAAACGGGTTTTGTTTGTCTTGAGTTAGGAAAAATCATGGATTTGATTCAGAAATTCCTTTGTAGAAAACATTTTCCTGTTTTTAACTTAAAGACCTCAAAACTTAAATCCCGAGATCAGTCACAGAGTCGCCACCTGGATCAGCTCATTCGGGAAATTCCGGTACAGCTCCCTACCAAGGGCCGACTACTGTACCTAAGCCAGAGATTTAGGGTTCGGGCAAGTGACTTACTTAACCTCTAGCTTGCTTTCACTTTACAGTTTATATTACCATATTTAATTTACTTTATTATCTTTCTCTATCCCATTTTTGTTTTTATTTATTTCAGCCGATGCTAAAATAAAATGCAGAAAATAAATTGCAGAAAAATAAAGCATACATCGAAAATATACAAGAAAGTAGTAGAGGCTGATTATACAACCAAATCGAATAGAAATGGAAAACTCTCGTCCTCACTTTACAATCGCCTAAGTACACGAGGATCTAAAAAATACAACCGCCTAAAAATACAAGGGATAATCTATCAAATACAACAAAAATAATAAAATTAATGCTGCAAAACAAATTGGTTAGCACAGTTTATATTGCACACACAGATAGGACCCAAATTGGACAGAATTGGGAATTTAGGAAACAGGGGGTATGCATTTCGGGGGTAACCGGGTCGACCTAACCGGTTGGACTGGTTAGACCTGGAAAACAGTTTTGAAATGCCCTATAATTTTTTGTGCTGGAAAATCAATTTTTGGAAAACATTTAGCTCGGTTACATGCAAATTTCCATTTTTTGTGGGTCTGTTACCCCGGAATCCAGGGTTCCGTTCGTGGGGGTTCCTAAATTCAACATCCATCTAGGGTCGAAAATGCAATAAACACACAAAAAACATTTGTGAAAATACTATTTTGCTTTTTTTTTAATATTTTCTGGGGACTGTATAGGGTTCGGGGGCCCGCTAATGCTGAACTATGGATCTGATTTGGATAAAACTACCCCAAAACTCAGAAAATAAAACCCCGAGAAATATGAAAACACTAATATCCATACATATAAAAATCTAAAAACCAAAATTTTATGACATAGGGATGAATTCGGGCCGAAAATAATCACAACATAAAGCACAAAATGGAAAACGAACTGTTTTCGGCCGATCGAGACGATTCGAAAATCTGTCCCTGAAGAACAGAGTCGGACGGCTTTGGCACTAGAGCCGCCCAACTCTGTTCATCATAAACACAGCTGTACGGTTGTGTTCATGATGAACACAGCTGCCTGGCTCTATTCGGGCAATCCAGTTTTCGAAAGTTGCAAAAATGAAGAAAACGCACAGAAAAGACAATGCAAACAGGTTTAAGTCCTCTCAGAGTTTACCTTGGTGTTGTTTTGATGCTTTGAAAGTCAAGAAATGGATTGAAAGCTTGGAATGTTTCTCAATCGGCCGAAAACCGCAACAATCTGAAACGAATCTGAAACGATCCCCAACCAATGAGCAAAGGTCATATGATTTGTGTTTAATGTATTAGAATTGATTTTAAGTCTTAATCCTTGTGTTTGGTTCAACTCTTTGCTTGCAATGTCTCGACCTCTCTTTCTCTCTTTTCTTCTGCTTCTTTTTCTTTGTTTTTTTTCTTTTAGATTGAAAAGCCTCCCCCCCTTTTCTTGATTTGATTTTCTCTTTTTATACCATCCTTTCACATATCATTTCAAACATTTAATGGCCTTCTGACTTTCTGATTTTACCCATATCATACTTCTGGCGAGACAAGTTGCTCTACTTTGCAGAGCAATTTGTCTTGCCCACTAGAGCTGTACGGCTCTAACAAGAGCTAGGGCAAAATTTCAAAAATCCGACGCACACCTAAACCCTAGAAACCACTCGAGAGACCTCTTCGGGGATTTCAGATTGCGGATAGCTAGGTTTTCAGGATGTTTGAGAAACTCCAGGCAACATTCCATCGTTTCAATTCCGGTTCGTATTCGTCCATTCGATAGGTAATAGAGATCGGGAAAACCCCGCGCTTACAGCTGCCCCTCACATGATCAAATTTAATACCCGATACCAGGCCTAGGTTACTTGAGGGGAATTTGAGAACGCGAATGAAGCAATGCAAACGGAAGGAAAGAAAGAGGTACCTGAGGTGAGGTTCTACTGGGGATTTGAAGCAAGATACCGGGTCTAGGTTACCCGAGTGGATCTGTTGGATTTTTTAGGTGGAAGCAAATCTAAGCCTGACACCGGGTTTAGGTTACCTGCAATGGATCTACTGAAGTTTGAGGTAGAAGCAAATCTTACTGAAGTTTGAGGTAGAAGCAAATCTAAGCCTGAAACCGGGTTTAGGTTACCCGTGATGGATCTGCTGAAGTTTGAGGTGGAAGCAAATCTAAGCCTGACACCGGGTTTAGGTTACCCATGACAGATCTACTGAAGTTTGAGGTGGAAGCAAATCTAAGCCTAACACCGGGTTTAGGTTACCCACGACGGATCTGCTGAAGTTTAAGGTGGAAGCAAATCTAAGCCTAACACCGGGTTTAGGTTACTCGCGACCGATGTGATAGAGAAATAAGCCGATAGCGGGTTTAGGTTACCCGAGACAAATCTGCTGGAGAAATAAGCCAATACCGGGTTTAGGTTACCTGAGGCAAAGTTGATGAAGCCGATCTGGATCGATATTGGGTCTAGGTTACCCAAGGTGGATCTGCTGGGGATTGGATTGGTTTCAAGGATCTAGGATCTCGCTTGAATTAGCTTTTAAGGACCCAAAATCTGGCTTGAGTGGCTTTCAAGGATTAAGAATCTTGCTTGAAGGAGTTTTAAGGATTCAAAACCTAGCTTAGATGGTTTTCAAGGATTAGGAATCATGCTTGAAGGAGTTTCAAGGATTCAAAATCTGGCTTGGAGAGGTGTTTATCAAGGATTAGGAAATCATGCTTGAAGGAGTTTCAAGGATTCGAAATTTGGCTTGGAGAGGTGTTTATCAAGGATTAGGAATCATGCTTGAAGGAGTTTCAAGGATTCGAAATCTGGTTTGGAGAGGTGTTTATCAAGGATTAGGAATCATGCTTGAAGGAGTTTCAAGGATTTAAAATCAGGCTTGGAGAGGTTTTCAAGGATTAAGAATCAAGCTTGAAGAAGTTTTAAGGATTCAAAATCAGGCTTGGAGAGGTGTTTATTAGGATTAGGAATCATGCTTGAAGGAGTTTCAAGGATTCAAAACTTGGCTTGGAGAGGTGTTTATCGAGGATTAGGAATCATGCTTGAAGGAGTTTCAAGGATTTAAAATCTAGCTTGGAGAGGTTTTCAAGGATTAAGAATCAGGCTTGAAGAAGTTTCAAGGATTCAAAATCAGGTTTAGAGAGGTTTTCAAGGATTAAGAATGAAGCTTAAAGAAGTTTCAAGGATTTGAAATCAGGCTTGGTGAGGTGTTTATCGAGGATTAGGAATCATGCTTGAGGGAGTTTCAAGGAATCGAAATCTAGCTTGGGTGGTTTTTTAAGGATTAAGAATCAAGCTTAAAGGAGTTTCAAGGATTCAAAATCAAGCTTGGATGGTGGAATTGTAGGAGTGATAATGGAATCAGGTTGAGGATGAGTATTTATTCCTTACTCGATAGTTTTGGAAACAAAAATTTTTGCCCCTTTGATCAAGAATAAATACAGCTGGGTTACCTTGCCCCTTGGGTACTGGAGATGTCGAGGCTTGGGCCTGCGCAGCTTTGATTTGTTTCTTGAGGAGTGAGGGATGCCTCGGTGTTAGACTATTTTCTGCTTTAAGAGTGATCCTAATCCGGGACGTCTCGACGATGGTGGCAGGTACCTGTACTTGGATTGGTCATGATGCATGTATGCATGTGCATGTTTTGAATGTTTGTATGTGCATGTGTCAATGTGTGCATGTGCAAACAACACTAGGAGATGCATTTCTCATTATTCATCCAGTCTTGAAATACTACGCCCTTGATAGGGAGATTGTAACGTGCCTCTGGCTAGGGAAGGTACGTCACGTCTGTAGTTGATCTAGCTGGGGAGTATGTTCTTTATGTGATGTGATTCTCGCACCTTTGTTGGGGATGTGCGGGGATATGCAATGGCTGTTAGGGAAGTCCCATGACTGTTGGAGAGAAAGTGGTGGCGTTCTTTGTAATGGTTTCGCTGGGGAATGGTGCAGAGGATCCTGTTGGAGAATAATGGAAGAGCTTCCGCTGGGGAATGGTGGAAGGGTTCCACTTTTCTACCCCTAGGGTTGGTGAATCTGGAAGTGCTCTAAATTTTGCCTGAACTGCCTAATGTGGGTTTTCAGCTCAGTGAGCTGCTCTAACTTTTGCCTGAGGCATCTTTTCGGTTTTCACCTCAGCGAGCTCTCTTTTTGAAGGTGCTCTAACTTTTGCCTAAACTGCCTAATGCGGGTTTTCAGCTTAGCGAGCTGCTCTAATTTTTGCCTGAGGCGCCTTTTCGGTTTTCACCTCAGTGAGCTCTTTTTTTTCGGTGAATACGATGCATGTGAGCGAAAGACGTGCACAACCACGTATGATGCATGATGTGAATTCAATTTCAAGCAAGATTAGGACATTTAAATGAACAGAGCAAGGCATTCATTCATTGATAATGTTTTAGCATAAGGCACATCATAGATGAAATGAAATTAAAAACGGAGTCAGCAATGGTATCCATCTTGACCGAATTCACTACTGCCGCCAACCGGTCCTCGCAGATTTTCCCACTGGTGGTGCGCACCTTATCGTCCTAACTTTTGCATGGGTCATCTTTTCAATTTTCGATCCATCGGATTGTCCTAATTTTTGCGTGGACCGCCTTTTCAGTTTTCGATCCACCGGACCCTTTTTTTTTTTTTAGCCCGTCTGAGTTGATAGGGTCGACAGCTTGGTCTCTCTTCACCCTGTTAGAACCGTTTCCACCTTGAAGGTCGATGACTATGACGCCTCTCTAGTGACTGCTCTGATGCCAGTCTAGTGTCTTTGCAAGGCGAATAATGACACGCTAATATACTTTTGATAAAATTCCTTTAACATATCTGTTGGCTGTTTCCATCACCCCACTGGTTCGTGGATGATATGGAATCGACAATCGATGCCCCAACCCTTTATTCCGGAACACGGGCGCCATTGCCCCTTGAAACCATAGTCTCCTTTTAGTCATGATAGAATATGGAATTCAATATTGTGTAGGCGTGCTCTTCTTCCTAAATTTGGACGTACTTTTTTTTTAGGGCTGTGACATCATGGTCAACTCCGTTTTTGTCCATGTTGGGTGGTTGATAGTCATGGCTGTGAACTGATGTTTGTTTGCCATGAATAATCATGTCTTTCTGGCGACGTCAGTTTCTCCTGTCAGGGTTTCCTTTCATTGTCTGATCTGGGTCTGTGGAGTTTCTGCTTAGCTGATTTTGCCCTTAAATCCTTTGGGTCTGGCATTTGGTAACTTCTCTGTCAATCCCCAGTCATGTCGTGGTAGGATCGGGTGAAGTCGATTATGTGCTTTTGGATACTTTGCAATTTCTTCTTTTTTTCTCTTATCAGGTGTGAGGTCTTTCAAGACGGATACCATTTTTGGGTCAACACCTGTCTTTAAATTCATTTCATGCAATGATGTGTAATGTATGCTAAAGACATCAGATGAATGTTTGTATGCATGCACAGTGTTCCATCCAAAAAAATATCGCACAAGTAACTGAAATCAAATTGCATTACATTAAATGCCTCGTGGGCCAAATTGTTCATAAAATAGAATAGAAAACAAAAATAGATAACATCAAAATAGTTGTCATCCTCCACATGCGGAGGGTCTTCTTCTGCTGCTGCGTCATCTCCTTCAATGGCTTGAACGCGTGAATCAGTTAAAGCTGGGCAAAGAATTATTCTGAACACTGGGCTTCAAAGGTGGTTCTACAATCTTTCCTTCAGCGATCAATTGTCGGACAGCCCTCAGTAACTGCATGCAGTCATTCATATGGTGCCCCACCGTCATGTGATAGGAACAGAAATTTCCCTTGTCGGTCTCGGCCAGATTTTCGAATGGCTTCAAAGAATTCAATAGACCGCCGTTCCTACATTTGACAAAAATCTTGGCCAAAGAAAGAGTCCAAGGGGATAGGCCTCAATTTTGCACATTTCCATCTTGGCCGCCCTGCTACTGGGACACAAGGGCAACTTCTGCCGGCTTGTCTTCTGAGAGTTGTCCGCCTTTGCCTATAGGGGTGGAACCTGATCCACTACCTGACCCAGCTACAGTAGCCAAATGATACCCTGAACTATACCCGGAGCCTCTGTTGCCCCTATAGCTTGCTACCTTTTCCTCTTCATCCCTCTCAATTTTCATAGCCATGCTATATACTTCGCTGAGCTCACTGAAAGAGTGGAATTTCTTGTTGTTTCTGAAGATGTCCCTACTGCCATCAATCAACTTCTGAATCAGCTCATCCTCGTCGGGGCGGTTCTTCAGCAGAATCGTTTTGTTCATCCACCTTTGGTAGTAAGCATCAAAGGATTCATTCTGCTGTTGCTTAACCCTTTCCAGGTCATATAGCTTCACTTGGATCTTGGTGTTGAAGCTTTAGTATTTGATGAAGGATGCTGACAAGGCCTCCCAATCTAATTGCACATCTTTGGATAAAGAATTATACCAGCCCAGTGTGCCTCCCTCAAGTGTGGTCGGGAAGAAATTAACCAGCTGCTATTTGGTGGCACCCACAGTCAGCATTATCCGGGCATACAAATTCACATGGGCCTCCGGTAAGCCAATCCCCTTGTAAGAAAGGACTTTAGGCACTTGAAACCCAATGGGAAAGGTCTCAATGCCCCTGTTGATCATTGCATCAACTTTTACTCCTTTCCTGGAGTCCAAGCTGATGTTGGCCTCTTTCTTCAGCTCGGTGACTACTTCATCTAACTCAAAGTATTTTGCCTTCATTTTCTTTTCCATAGCTAGCTCCATCTCTTGCAGCTTTTCCACACTAGCTGAGACATCAACCCCAAATTGAGAAGACTCATCTACCTTTTCCTTCCTAGGTCTACTGGTTCCGATTTCCCCAGCTTCTCTCACAACAGCCCACATCTCTTCTTTCAGCATGTCACGGAAATCCTGGGACCTCAGGAAATCCTTTAGGGCATCAGCAAGACTTGGTGTTTGGTTGGCCATCTCCACTTCCTCTCTGGAATCTGACTCACTGCTTGTTTCAACCGTTCTCTGTTCCCCAACAGCCCTCAAAGCCTGAGATCTTGTCCTTGGTCGATCCAACTTACCCTATGAACTGTCTTTACGGAGCTTTAGCCTTTTTCTAGTCTCACATGTGTATGGTCCTACATCATAAGCGGAGAGTTAGGGATGGTAAATGAATGACATGGTGTCATGGAGAATGATGCTTCGTGAATGGAGATGGATATGAGAATGAACTTTGCATGCTTGAATTTCCTTTGTTTGGGATGTCCCAAGAGTGCCCAATGCTATGTAAAATGATGCAAAAGAAGTCGTGCGTGAGTCGACACATGAATGGAGGTTCGGCGCCTTTGGGGCACCTAATGACTTGTCGTGAGATGGCCGCTTGTGTACCGGCACACGGGTGTAGTTTCGACGCTTTGTAGGTCAATGGTATGAAATGAAATGGTTGCATAGGGATCGTTCCACGGATAGAGTTCTGATGCCTTTGAGGCAAATGATATGAAATGATGTTACAGAAAAGTCACGTGCAACTCGAGACACGGACAGAGGTTCGGCGTTCGTGGAACACCTCGCATGATTTGATAATGTTATGTAAATGCCCCTATATGTGTGCTAATCTGGTACTCAGAGAGCACCTCGAATGATTTTACGATGTCATGAAATGGTCTGATGTGAACCATAATGCGAAAACGGGATTTCGGCATCACCGGGACACCTATGATGAATGAGTGTGATGCCATGCGATGACATCTTATGGATTGCCACAAGGAAATAAATCTGGGACCATTGTGGTCTTCTATTGAATGATATGATATTTGTGAAATGGCCGAGTGCAATCCGGTGCACGGCAGAACATGGGTAGTTTTGGGATACCCGATATGTTATAGGATGAAGTGATCGTGAAGGGCACAATTGGAATCATCCCTTTATTAGGTGAGACGAAATGATATGGATGTGTATGTCACGCCAAAAATGCAAGTGGCTGCACGAAAATGTGGTTAAAATGCATGACATACGGAATGATGTCGTGTATGTTTCGTGGAAATGTCGCACATGAGATGTAAATGGCACACGAATAAAATGTCGTGGCTGCACAAAAAATGTGATTAGCATCATGCATATGTCTATGTTTGAAAATGGCTGTGTAGAGATGTGGTTAGAATGGCACACGAAAGCGATGCATGTTTGATGTTTCGTGAAAAGTTAAATAGAAAACACCACAGAACAAACGTTAGCACTTGCAAAAATATGCACTCCCTTCTGACCTTATTTCTCCTTTCAATTGGTCTTGCATTCTCCCTAGGTGTTGGGTCTCTTTGGCATCAACGGGGGATACCAAAGGCGTACGCTCAATGTTCATTTTGAATTTTAAGTTTTGGTAATCCTAGGGGAAGTTACTAAGCCATTACATGTGGGTCAAAGTCAAAACCAAGGGTCATACAGGTTCCCATAGCGAATATACACTTCCCCACCATAGAACACGATGTAAGGTCATGCAGTGCTATAAGTGGTTTACCCCGTCGGATGTCTCCAATCCTGGTGGAAGAGGTAGTCCACCTTCTTAGGTAAACCAGGGCTAATCAGTGTGTTGGAGGGATTGAGAAGAAGAAAATGTCATGATATGCAAGGTGCAAACAAATATGGTAGTATGAACTAGTGAAGTGACTGCAAGCGAGGTTTTATTTCAGTAGTTACCTAAGTTCCTTAAGTTTTTGTAAAAACTTTTTAAGAAACCATATTCCCTAGTAAAGTCGCCACTGTGAGCGAACAACCTTTTTTATAAAGGAATGGAACGCGGCGAAGCGAACCGGGGAAAACATTTTTGTTCGGATTGGGTTTTGGAGAACAGGTTTTGTTTATCTTGAGTTAGGAAAAATCGTGGATTTGATTTGGAAATTTATTTGTAGAAAACATTTTTCCATTTTAAACTTAAAGACCTCGAAACTTAAATCCCGAGATCAGTGATAGAGTTGCCACCTGGATTAGCTCATCAGGGAAATTCCGGTACAGCTCCCTACCAAGGGCCGATTACTGTACCTAATCCGGAGATTTAGGGTTCGGGCAAGTGACTTACTTAACCTCTAACTTGCTTTCACTTTACAGTTTATATTACCATATTTAATTTGCTTTATTATCTTTCTCTATCCCATTTTTGTTTTATTTATTTCAGCCGATGCAAAAACAAAATACAGAAAATAAATTGCAGAAAAATAAAGCATACATCGAAAATATACAAGAAAGTAGTAGAGGCCGATTATACAACCAAAACGAATAAAAATGGAAAACTCTCGTCCTCACTTTACAATCGCCTAAGTACACGAGGATTTAAAAAATACAACCGCCTAAAAATACACGGGATAATCTATCAAATACAATAAAAATAATAAAAATAAATGCTGCAAAACAAATTGTTTAGCACAGTTTATATTGCACACACAGATAGGACTCAAATAGGACAGAATTGGGAATTTAGGAAACGGGGGCATGCATTTCGAGGATAACCGGGTCAACCTGACAGGTTAGATCGGTTAGACTTGGAAAACTGTTTTGAAACACCTTATAATTTTTTGTGCTGAAAAATCAATTTTTGGAAAACATTTAGCTCGGTTACATGCAAATTTCCATTTTTTATGGGTCTGTTATCCCGGAATCCAGGGTTCCGTTTGTGCGGGTTCCTAAATTCAACATCCATCTAGGGTCCAAAATGCAATATACACACCAAAAACATTTGTGAAAAATACTATTTTTCTTTTTCTTTTTAATATTTTCCTAGGACTGTATAGGGTTCGGGGGCCCACTAATGCTGAACTATGGATCCGATTCGGATAAAACTACCTCGAAACTCAGAAAATAAAACCCTAAGAAATACGAAAATACTAATATCCGTACATATAGAAATCTAAAAACCAAAATTTTATGACATACGGATGAATTCGGGCCAAAAATAATCACAACAGAAAGCGCAAAATGGAAAACAGACTGTTTTTGGCCGATCGGGACAATTCAAAAATCTGTCCTTGAAGAATAGAGCCGGGCGGCTCTGGCACTAGAGCCGCCTGGCTCTGTTCATGATGAACACAACTGTCCAGCTCTATTCAGGCAATCCGGTTTCCAAACATTGCAAAAACGAAGAAAACGCACAGAAAAGACA
The DNA here is from genome assembly GCA_039660915.1 of Euphorbia tirucalli. Classification (NCBI taxonomy): domain Eukaryota; kingdom Viridiplantae; phylum Streptophyta; class Magnoliopsida; order Malpighiales; family Euphorbiaceae; genus Euphorbia; species Euphorbia tirucalli. The sequence goes on along the minus strand of CM077639.1, from coordinate 50,858,842 downwards.
ATGCAAACAGGTTTAAGGCCTCTCAGAGTTTACCTTGGTGTTGTTTTGATGCTTTGAACGTCAAGAAATGGATTGAAAGCTTGGAATGTTTCCTGGGAACTCAACCGGCCGAAAACTACAACAATCTGAAACAATCCGAAATGATCCCCAACCAATGAGCAAAGGTTATATGATTTGTGTTTAATGTATTAGAATTTATTTTAAGTCTTAATCCCTGTGTTTGGTTCAACTCTTTGCTTGCAATGTCTCAGCCTCTCTTTCTCTCTTTTCTTCTGCTTCTTTTTCTCTGTTTTTTTTCTTTAGATTGAAAAGCCTCCCCCCTTTTCTTGATTTGATTTTCTCTTTTTATACCCTCCTTTCATATATCATTTCAAACATTTAATAGTCGCCTGACTTTTTGATTTTGCCCATATCATACTTCTGGCGAAACAAGTTGCTCTGCTTTGCAGAGCAATTTGTCTTGCCTGGATCTAGTTTGAACTAGAGCCGTACGGCTCTAGTCTAGAGCCATACAGCTCTAGTTTGAAAACTAGAGCCATGCGGCTCTTACAAGAGCCTGGGAAAAATTTCAAAAATCCAACGCACACCCTAAACCCTAGAAACCACTCGGGAGACCTCTTCGGGGATTTTGGATCGCAGATAGCTGGGTTTTCAGGATGTTTGAGAAACTCCAGGCAATACTCCATTGTTTTCAAGTCTAGTTCGTGTTCGTCCGTTCGATAGGTAACACAAGAATTCTCATCATAGAGGTCGGGAAAACCCGGCTCTTACAACGCGGCGAAGCAAACCCTTAATTTGGGATTTTCAAAAACGGGTTTCGTGATGTTTTGGAAAACGGATTTTGTTCAGCTTGCTTTAGGGAAAACCATTCGTTAATTTAGAAATTACTTTTGTAGAAAACATTTTCCTGTTTTATTACTTAAAGACCTCGAAAGCTAAATTTCAAAATCAGTGACAGAGTCACCACCCGAATCAGCTCATCCAAGAAATTCCGATACAGCTCCCTACCGAGCACAGACTGCAGTAGAGATTTAGGGTTCGAGCAACTTACCTATTTAACCTCGAGCTTTTATTCAGTTTATAATTTATATTACCATATTTATTCAATTTATTATCTTTCTCTACCTAATTAAGTATACTTATCAGCCCATGCTCCAACAAATGACAGAAATAAAGTGTGGAAAAGAAAACCATACATCCAAAATATACAAAAATAATAGAGGCCGCTTATACAACCAAATCGAATAAAAAGGAGAAAACTCTTGTTCTCACATTACAATCGCCTAGGATGCACGAGGATCTAAAAATTTACATACGCCTAATATACACGAATTAATCTATTAATTACATGGAAAATAATAACAATGAAAATAAAAGCTTCAAAACAGGAGGTTAGCGTAGTTTATATTATAAACACAGGTAGGACTCACAGCAAGATAGAACTGGGATTTTTAGTAATGGAGGCATGCATAAAGGGGATAACCGGATCGAGCTGACCGGTCGGTCCGGTTAGACTTGAAAAACGGTTTTGAAACGCCCTGTAGATTTTTGTGCTCGAAAACTATTTTTGAAAACCATTTGGCTCAGTTTCATGTAAATTCCTGCATTTCAGCAGGTCTATTATCCCAGAACTCGGGATTCTGTTCGTGCGGGTTTTCTTAATTTTCACAAATATCTAGGTTCCGAAAGCAGTAAACACACCAAAAATAATTTGAATTCAAAAACAGCATCGCGCGATGACGTCCGTACGGGCTGTTCCGTGATTCTGCCTTATTTTGGAAATTAAAGCCGTGCGGCTATTACTTCTAGAACCCGAAAAATAGTTTTCACGTTTTTTGAAAAATCGCTATTCTGCTCATTTTTGGTGTTTTCCGAGGATTTATAGGGTTCAGGGGTCCGCTAATGCTGGACTACGGATTCGGTTCGGATCGAACAACCTTGAAATCTAGAAAATTAAATCCGGGGAAAACCGAAAACCTAACACCCGTTCGTACGAAAATCTGATAACCAAGATCTTACAACATACGGATGCATTTGGGTCGAAAAAGATCACAACAGAATGCATAAAATGGAAAACGGACTATTTTCAGCCATTTGGGGTAGTTTTGGGAATCTGCCCCTAAGGAACATAGCCGTGCAGCTCTGAGTACCAGAGCTGCCTGGCTCTGTTCATGAGGGACACAGCCGTGCGGCTATATCCAGGTAGTCTGCTCCTGGAAAAGTTTGCAAAAATAAAAAAATTGCAAAGAAAAAGTAATACACACAGGTTTAAGGCCTCTCAGCGTTTACCTTGATGTTATTTTGATGTGTTTAATGTCCAGAAACGAATTGAAGACTTGAAATTTGTGTGGAATACTCAAATGGCCGGAAATTGAAACGAATCCAAAGCAATCCAAAATCGAGCCGAAACGATCCCGAATCAATGTGCAAAGGTTAAGAAACTTCCGGTTGATGTTTGGGAATTAGTTTGGTGTTGAGTTTTTTGGGTTTTGGTGGATGGATTTGCTACGGCTTCCCATCCTTTCTTTCTCTCCTTTTCTCTTTTCTTTTTCTCTCTGGTTTTAGAACCCCCAAAAAAAAAAAAAATCTCTTCTTCCCTTTTTTTTTTTTGTTTTTATATCTCCTGTTCACAATCATTTCGAGACATTAAATGGATGTCCTCTTTTTTTCTGAATTCAGCCGCCCCATACCTTGCTTAGTTAAGTTGCTCTGGTTTACAGAGCGACTTATCTCAACCCACTAGAGCTGCCCAGCTGTAGTTTATAAACTACAGCTGCGTGGCTCTAGGGAGAGCCGGGGCAAAAATTTGTAAAAAAGCTGACGTCCACCCTAAACCCTAGAACCACTCGAAAGATCTTTCTTGGGGTTTCGGATTGCGGATTGTTTAGTTTTCAAGACGTTTGAGATACTCCAGGCGACATTCCAGTCATTCTCAAGTCCGATTCATGTTCGTCTGCTCAAATAAGGTAATAAGGAATTCTCATTATAGAGGTTGGGAAAAACCCGTGCTCACAGGCTGCCCCTCGCAGGTTCAAAGTCGGCTCATGGTTGGCTGTGAATCCTATATCGAGTTTGGTCTTGCGATTGGGAGCACGGTGAAGAAGGAGAAGGAAACGTACCTAGCGTCCCTTGCTGGGGTGCTGGCCGTGGTTCCAGGTCAACTCTCTATGATGGAGTGATCTGTGTAGTCTACTCTTTGTGGTGGATTGTACAGACAAATTCTGTTTCCTGTCCTTTATGGTGGAGAGCTTCAACAAACTTTACTCCCTCTCTTATGTGGTGAAGAGGTTGAACGAACTGCACTACCTTTCCTATATAGTGAAAAGGCTCAACAAACTGTGCTGCCCTTCTATGTGGTGGGGAGACTCCATAAACTTTTCTTCCTCTCCTATGTGGTGAAGAGGCTTAATGAACTGTATTGCCTTTCCTATGTGGTGAAAAGGCTGAACGAACTATGTTATCTCTCCTATGTGGTGAAGAGACTCAATAGACATTTCTTCCTCTCATATGTGCTGAAGAGGTTGAACGAACTGTAACTCTTCTTTCTTCCTCTCCTATGTGGTGAAGAGGCTGAATGAACTGTTCTTCCTTTCCTATGTGGTGAAAAGGTTCAATGAACAGTGTTGTCCCTCCTATGTGGTGAAGAGACTCAATAGACATTTCTTCCTCTCTTATGTGGTGAAGAGGTTTAACGAACGGTGTTGTCCCTCCTATGCGGTGAAGAGACTCCAATTTCTTCCTCTCCTATGTGGTGAAGAGGTGGATGAACCGTATTGCATTTCCTATGTGGTGAAAAGGCTCAACGAATGGTGTTGTCCCTCCTATATGGTGAAGAGACTCAATAGACATTTCTTCCTTTCCTATGTGGTGAAGAGGTTTAGCGAACGGTGCTGTCCCTCCTATGAGGTGAAGAGACTCAAATTTCTTCCTCTCCTATGTGGTGAAGAGGTTAGACAAATAGTATTGCCTTTCCTATTCGGTGAAAAGGTTCAATAGGAATTTCTTCCTCTCCTATGTGGTGAAGAGGTTGGACGAACCAGTATCTCCTTTCCTATATGGTGAAAAGGCTGGACAAACCATGCTATCCCTCCTATGTGGTGAAGGGACTCAAATTTCTTCTTCCTCTCCTATGTGGTGAAGAGGTTGGATGAACCGTCTTGCCTTTCCTATGTGGTGAAAAGGTTCAATAGGCATTTCTTCCTCTCCTATATGGTGAAGAGGTTGGACCAACCAGTATCTCCTTTCATATGTGGTGAAAAGGCTGGATGAACCGTGTTGTCCCTCCTATGTGGTGAAGGGACTCAATAGACATTTCTTCCTCTCCTATGTGGTGAAGAGGTTGAAAAGAATGATACTTCTTCTCCATGCGGTGGAGTGACCAAAAAGATTGTACTTCCTCTCCGTGCGGTGGAGTGACCGAAAAGATTGTCACAAGAGCGCGTATTTATTCCTTGATCGATAATTTTGGAAACAAAAATTTTTGCCCCTTTGATCAAGAATAAATACAGCTGAGATGTTTTGCCCTTAGAACCTATAAAAGGCAAGAAATACCCTTCTCGAGGTTACGTTGGTGTGAACAAAAATTCTGGTAATTGGAGAATTTTTCATACCTGAGATTTGGAGTCGTATAGCTCCGATTTACACGCTATGACTCTGAGGGTGCCCCTGGATTAAATCATTTCTGCTTTAGGAGGGATCCCGATTCGGGACGACCCACTGATGGTGATGAGTGCCTCAACAAAATTTGATTCAAGAGTGCATATTTATTCCTTCATCGATAATTTTGGAAACAAAACATTTTGCCCCTTCAATTAAGAATAAATACGGCTTGATTGTTTTGATGCGTGAATGCGTGCATGATTCGAGTGTATGCATGTACATGACATGATGTTTATACTACTGTGCTTGGTGTCTACGCGAGGCTGGGGAAGAGATTTATGATTTTTGATGACCTTCTGTGGGGACTGTCTCAGCTAGACGACCTTGCTGGGGACCTTGAATTCTGTTCATTCCATCTGCCCGACTGAGATCGATGGATGCCTCCTCCCAGATTTGGGTGTGCTTCCAGGCCGAACTTGCTCACTTTGATATTCTCCAGACCTTTTTGATCAATTGTACTAGCGGGCTTAGCACATCGATACCACAGGCTCGCTACCTGTTTTGCCAAGGGATGGCCCATTTGTTTGAGCGGGGGAATGAGAACTAGATCTGGTATCCTGTATTGTGTGCTTGGAGATAACACATTCGGACCAGAAGCTACTGCCATCTATAGCAAGAACTCCATTTGCACCGTCGCGGACTTGGATGCAATGGCCTACTGATGGGTGTTTAGATGTAATGGCATGATGTATGCAATATGAACATCTAAGCAGAAAATCAAACATGCCTAATATCATTATGATGACATTAGAATGAATACTCTGACTCTGAACATCACTTTTTTCTTGTTACCAACACATCCTTTCGGTTTTCCTTGTCGGAAATTTTCTCTTGGGGATTTTTTTATTTTATTTTATTTTTTTTTTTTTTGGATGGACTGAAAGTTCTACACTAGTACTCCAACCGAGTAGATCTCTTCACGTTGGCTTGTCTTAGGATTGGAAGGTGCACCTCAACATGTTCATTGAAAGTTGAGAGAGCATTTTTCTTGATAATGATGCCCAGTGGCTTAGCTTTTACCTGTCCCTAGCGTTAGAGGTTTGGGCTTGGGTGTAAAACACTTCATCAGATCTGGTTCACTACATGTGGCAACCCGTACATGGACATTTACATGCAATGATATGACATATGCATATTGAACATCAAAACAGAATATGAAACATCTATGACATAATGAATGGGAATGCATTAGGAAAATCCAACCTGTGGCTTTGGTTTTGATCAATGCCCCCTCATGCTACTAATATGTCCTTTTGGTTTTCCATATTGGACTCAAATTGCTAGGGTATACAACCAAACACTAAATGGAGTCGCCCCTGTGAGCGGACGACCTGAGATGGAGTCAATTAACCATTGGATGCTCTAAGGGTTTGAAACTATATTCATGTTTTTAATTCATCCCAGATTCTAGTTCATGCATAGTCCCTAAAGATGGACACAGCTTTCAGTTCTTTAGAGTGTGGCCTGATTTAGAATGACTTGAGGTAATTATGGTTTCCCTATGTTTGCCAACCAGAATAGCCCTGTAGCAAATTACACCATCTTTAGGAGGTGAAAAGACCACTGGTCAGTAGTCACTTTTGTTCCAGCTGAAGACTGAGTTCTTGGAATGGTTGATAAATACAACTTTCCCCTGAATATTGGCACATCAGGTTTTGCAAGTCTTTCTATTGATGGTATCATCCCATTCATGATTGCTGAAAGCTTTGTAAAACCTGGTTGCTCCAACACTGTCGGTGAAGTCCATGAATGCACCGCCACCTTCTCCCTATCACCTTTTCCTCGGCTGAACCTCTTGTACCATCCCTTACTGGGTTGAATGTTTTTGGTGGATAATCATCCCTTTCACGCACAAATATTGACCTCTCAAGGTGCCTCACCAGCTCCTCTTTTCCCTGAAGTCTAGCATAGGCTATAATGCTGACTTTGCTAGACTAGAACAGTGGTCATCTCTTATTGTGAACTGCTTGCTGAAGTTGGCATGCGGCTTTTGTGTTTGTGAAATTTACAAATGCATACTCTTTGTTCACTTTGTTTTTGAAATCAAGAGGAAGGTGCAAGAAATCAAAGGTTGACACTGATTTCTCCTTATTCCTCTCATTCTCTTTCATACAGTGTTCATCTAGGAGTTCCATCAATAGTTTGCTTGTGTATCGGTAATCTTCAGCTCAGTTGAAGCAGACTTATATTCAGATCCCTTCTCTGTCATGAAATCAAGGCCCTTCCTACCATCTGAGGATGCAAAATAGTTAGTATGGGGGTTCAGGTTGAAGAGAAGTGGCACAGGATAAGAAGGGTATTCCCAATCTGGTACAAGTTGATGATAAACAAAGACTGATTGAAATGGTGTCGTAACCACCTGCTCCGTCACCTTTCTGGTGATGAGATGATGCGATATGGGATAGCATTGGGGTTCTATTTCTTGTTAGGAGGCATTGGTGGTAGAAAATAAGGTTTCACAGAATCAGCTCAAGTGAGGAAATGAAAAGGGCAATTCATCAAACAAGTGTTTGTGCCTTGCAAGTAAAAGGAAGAGCAAGGGTGTTAAAGGTATAGATGAAGGTGGAAAAGGGAAGTGCTTTGGGTTTGAATACAGGAAAGTTCAAATCTTTCACAGAAAGGGTACAAAAATCTGATAGTGATGGACATTGGGATGGTGATACACTCCAGTGCTAGATATGGCAGCCGTGCATGAGAGAGAAAGACTCTTCCATATGCACCGATCTCTTTTTTTTTTTTTTTTGAAAAGAACTAAATCCAAGCTATAGCGCCTGTCAGTTTTCCTGCTGCATTCAAATCCATCCATGTCATGTGTGTTTAATATGCTTTTTGGATGAACACTACATGCAGAATGTCATGTACACATGAATGCCACATGATAAAGATAATATATGCACTACAAGCAAGAACTGCATTAGAGTTTTACCACATGATAGGTGATGAAGGTGACGAAGGCCATTTGAATTCCCCACGGGTTGGAGATTTTGGTGAGTTTGGAATTTTAGCTTTAGGGTTTTGGCATGGGGTACTTTCTTGGATAAGGAATTAGGTTTGGGGTTTTGTTTTAAAGTTTGATTTTGAGGTTTAACAGTAGCTTTTGGTTTTGAACAGTTCGGGTATCATGTATGCTATTCAAATTGAAACTTTGGGCCAAGGACAATAGCATCTTGCAAGGATTGTTGATTTGGGTTAGCAAATGACTAGGCGGAGGTGGTGCCATCATATCATTTATTCATCTCACAAGCTCACCTTTCAAGAGAAAGTTCGGTGAGGACCAGTTTCACTTTTAGGTTCCCTACAGTATTCAGACTGATGTCATGCATTTTGATATTATGCGTGACCTTGTAGTTCTTTATCACATTGCTCTCCCTGAGAAGTTTAAGGAATTTCCTTGGCGGTCTCCTTGATTGCCCCTAGTCGCTTATCATAGGTAGATGGGACTTTCAATTTTCCTTCGTCGATTAGCTGTTGGATCTTATTTCGTAGAGCGACACATTCATTGGTCTGGTGACCCACAATCACATGATGGTTGCAGAAATTACCCTTTTGTTCTGGTGTTGGCCCCATATATGGTCTGACACTCTACAGCAGACCCACCTTTCTGCATATGGCAAATAACCTGTTCACCGAGCGAGGCCCAAAGGATGTGATTTTTCCATTATCTTCGGGATGTGAGCTCCGGATATGTCGTGGAACAGGGTCAGTGTTGGCACTGGCGTCAAGAGGCCCTTTCAGTTATACTTCATTGGTCAGGCCCGGTAAAACCAAGTCCTGGTGACAGGGCCTTTCGAGGTGTCGGGAGTGAGTGTCAAGTAATCTAGGCACTCTGCTTCTTGTTGGCATCGGCATTTGAGTCTATACATGCCATATCTCTTATTTTTCCTTCGCGCTCCGCCACCTGTGCTTCCAACTCAGTGCACCTTGCCGTCAGTCTCTCTACTTTGTCCATATCACCCCCTAGCATTTCCCATAACATTGCTGTCGCTTCCTCCCTGACTGACTTTCGAAACCATGATGAAGCGACATAATCTTCCATAACATCTATTACGGTGTTGAAGCTCATTGGGTTGGCCATTTTCGAGATTATTTCCCCTCCCCCTGATAAGAACACTCATTAGTGTGGACAGACGTATGCATGGCAGATACCAAATAGGGAATGATGTATGCATGAGTGTGTGGTGTGATGTGTACATGTATGAATGGTGAGTTGCACATGTGATGTCATGAAATGCCATGTCATGCTATCCTATGTCGAACCGACCAAGGGTCTGCAAAGTCAAAAACAGAAACATACAGATGCAATGGATGTACGCATGTGCCTGGTATGCAGATTAAGATGGAGTATGGTGTATAAATATACACCATGAATAAAACAACACGCGTGGTGTCCACGGGTCGATGCAAGGCGATACTTGCGAGAGGAGTTGGAATAGGGTGCATGAGTATGCACCCTGGGGATGAAATGACACATAGGGTATCTATGGATCGAAACAAGATGATACTTGCAAAGGGAACTTGGAATTTTCATGCACAAAGTGAGATGAGCTTGCGCTTGGCACATGGGCAGGTTTTCGGCACTCGAGGAGTGCCTTAGGTATTCATGGATGAAATAGGATGAAAGGGTGTGCTTGGCACACCGACGGCATTTTGGTGCTCGGGGAGCACCTTAGGCCTTTATGAGATGAAAAGAGATGAGGCGGTGTGCTTGGCACACAGACAACGTTTCGGTGCTCGGGGAGCACCTTGGGCTTCTAGGTGATGAAATGATATGAGATAGCATGCTTGGCATGCGAGCCAAGTTTCAGTGCTTAGGGAGCGCCTTGCGTTTTAATGAGATGACATGAAATGGGATGGCATGTTGGGCACGTGAGCTAAATTTCGATGCTTGGGGAGCACCTTGGGTTTTCGTGAGATTATATGAGATGGGATGGTGTGCTTGGCACACAAACAGTGTTTCAGTGCTCGGGGAGCGCCTTAGGTTTTTATGCAATGACATGAGATGAGGCGGTGTGCTTGGCACATAGACAGCATTTCGGCACTCGGGGAGCACCTTAGGCTTTTATGTGATGAGATGAGATGAGATGGCATGTTAGGCATGCGAGCCGAATTTTGACACTTGGGGAGCACCTCAGGTTTTCCATGAGATGATATGAAATGAGATAGCGTGCTGAATTTCGGCACTAGGGGGCACCTTGGTTTTTATGAGATGATATGAAATGGGATGGCGTGCTGGGCACATGGGTTGAATTTTGGTGCTCGAGGAGCACCTTGGGTTTTTCCATGATGAAATGATACGAGCTCGCGCTTGGTGCACGAGAAGAGTTTCGGCGCTCAGGGAGCACTTAAATGGCTTGATGTATGGACAAGATGCATGGTCGTGAGTTAATCATGATTGAATGACGTCAAACGGATGAAAACAAGAATGAGGATGACTTTCTTTGTTTTATCATTATTATTATTATTATTATTATTATTATTATTATTATTATTATTATTATTATTGCTGCTATATATTTTATTATTATTATTATTCATTTTGGACGTTCCGCGGATGCCCCAATGCTATGCAAAAGGTAATGCAAATAGGTCACGTGTGAGATGACACGCAAGCAGGGGTTCGGTGCCTTTGGGGTACCTAGTGGATGCCATGAAATGGTCGCGCATGGCCAACACACGGACAGAGTTTCGATGCTTTCAGGACACCTAATGGATGTTATGGAATGGTCGCGTGTGTGCCGACACACGGATAGAGTTCTGATGCTTTTGAGGCATCCGATATGAAATGATGTTATAGATAAGTCACGTGTAACTTGAGGCACAGACAAAGATTCGATGTTCGTGGAACACCTTGCATGATTTGGTAATGTCATGGAATGCCCCTGTATGTGTAGTAACTGGGCACTCATGGAGTAACCTGGATGACTCGATAATGTTATGAGCAATCCGATATGGATTGCGACACACAAGCAAGATCTCAGTATCCCCGTGACACCAACGATGGATAGATGAGATGTTGTGCAATATTTATCATGTGACACCCCACATGAGAACAGATCTAGGACTGTTATGGTTTCCTAGTGAATGTTATGGTATAGCGGAACGGTCGAGTGCAAACCAGAGCACAAGCAAAACACAGGTGGCTTTGGGACACCCATTATAAAATGAAATGATCATGATGGGCACCCTTGGAACATCGTTTATTTAAACGGAATGAAATGGTTTGAATGAATGTTCATGTCACATAAAATGTGGCTGGCTGCAGAAAAATGTGGCTAGGATGCATGACATACAGGATAATGTAGTGCAGGCAAGGAACGAATGTGTATGTCACACAAATAAAATATCATGGCTACACCAAGACATGGTTAGCACATATGACACACAGGGTGATGTCTTGTATGCTTGGTGGAAATATCGACATACAAGGTGTGTATGGCATACGAATAAAAGATCATGACTGCACGAAGATGTGGTTAGTGTCAATGTCATACAAATGTCGATGTCTTGAAAGTGATTGTATAAATGCGCAATTAGAATGGCATATAGATGATTGCATGTATTTGATGCTTTTTGAATGGCAATGATAATGGGTGCTGTGAGCGGACGACGTTTTCGACGGAACACGGACTCCCTTTCGGAATGGGCGCCTCGATTTCGGGCAAACCCTCCCTCGCGTGGGGTTTTTAGGATAAAAATTCGTTTTTTAGAAAATTAAACTAATTCATAAAAGAACCGGGACCTAAGTCTCGATGAATAATGTAAGTGTCGCCACCTGGCTCAGCTCAACCGAGAAATTTCAGTGTAGCTGAACCGGATGAACGGCCGCCACACTATCCAGAGATCTAGGTCCGGAAAAGTCCCCTATTTCGTGTCTAATCAAAATAAATACGGCCAATGTTCATAGATGGTATTTTAAATTCTAAAAATGGATTTTATTGGATTAAATTAAGCATACAACACACACACAAATAGAGTAAAGCAGTAAATAATTAATTAAATTATTACAACCTGATCAAATAAAAATAAAAATAAAAGCCCTCGACCTCACTTTACAAGCGCCTAAAAATACAAGATAATCTAGAAAATTACAACCGCCAAAATACACGTATTAATCTATTAAATACATCAAAAATAAAAATAAAAGAAACTAAAAGCTGCAAAACAGACGATTATCACAATTTACGGCACACCACAAATAGGACTCAAATAGGATAGAATGGGAAATTGGAATTCGGGGGGTATGCATTTAGGGGATAACCAGGTTGGCTCGGCTAGCCGGCCTGATTAGACCCGGAAAACGTTTTGAAACATCCTTGTACTTTTGTTTTGTGGAAAAAAATGTTTTGAAAACATTTTATTTTCCGGTTTACTTTAATTTATCATGCGAGGTGGGTCGGTTTTCGGGAGAATCAGGTCTCTGTCATTGTATTGTTTTAAATGCAATTATACTGAAAATTAAATCTAGGGTTGTGAATGCACACAACAAAATTCTTTTTTGGTGATTTTTTGATTTTTCTGAATTTTTATGGATAGAAATTTCTCTGGATTAAAATGGAAATTCTGCCCTTGGATGAGCATTACAGTCGTGCGACTGTAATTCTTCGAATTGCAAGATTTCGCCAAAATTATTCAAAATAAAAGCAAAAGTTGCAAGAAATCAAGAACACTCGTACGATTGTAATTACAGTCGTACGACTGTTCCTTAATTCAAGAACGGTCGTACAACTGTTCTTGATTTCCAGAAACAGCAAGTGAGAAAATTAAACTTTTATGCACCAAATCACCCAGAAAACACAAGGAAATGAGGGATTGAAGTATGTTTACCTCTTGGGCGCTGATCCACCGTAAGAATGACCGCTGGAAATGCCACAATCCCTTCCAAATTGCTTCTTTTCCTTTGAGTTGTGGTTTTGAAATGCAAGTCCAAAATCTCCAAAATGTCAAGGATTTGAGCAAAATTAGAGTCTGTAATTAATTGAGTTTAAGTGTCAAATTATTAACCTAGGACTTCTAATAGGTTTTTAACTTAAACACTTAAGAATTAAAAAGAAAAAGAAGAGAAAAAGATGCTTGAAGTTTGAGGTTCTCTTTTTCTTCCCTTTTTCTTCAATTCTCTCTCTAAATTCTCTCTAATCTTTTTCCATCCAGCCCCGCCTTCATTTCTTCCTTCTTTCCTCTCTTATTCTCCTTTCTTGCTTCCACCACCGGAGCATTAATTATTCTCCCCCAATCCAAAATTTCTTATGTCATAGGTATGGGCTGCTGCACCTGCTCCGAGATTATAGTCGTACGACTATGATTTTTAATTACAGTCGCACGACTATAATTACAGTCGTGTGACACGTGCAATTTTTTTTTTGAGTCCGAAAAAGTGTGGCTCTTACAGCTGCCCCTCGCGTGATCAAATTCGACACCTGACTTCAGGTGTACAATACTTGGGGTGATAAATTTGAGAATGCGGATCAAAGCACCACAGACACATGAAAGAAAATGTGCAATTGAGTTGCTGAAGTCTTACTGTCGTGATGATGATTTGAATTGATTGGATGGAATAAGCCGATACCGGGTCTATATTACCCGAGGTGATGCTGGAGATGAAATAAGCCGATACCGGATTTAGGTTACCCGAGGCAAGGAAAGTGGAAGGCGGATCAGCTGATACCGAGTTTAGGTTACCCGAGGAAAGGAAGGTGGAAGGCAGATAAGCTGATACCGGGTTTAGGTTACCCGAGGCAAGGAAGGTGGAAGGCGGATAAGCCGATACCGGGTCTAGGTTACCCAAGGCAAGGAAGGTGGAAGGCGGATAAGTCGATACGGGGTTTAGGTTACCCAAGGCAAGGAAGGTGGAAGGCGAATATGCCGATACCGGGTTTAGGTTACCCGAGGCAAGGTTTGCTGGAGATCTGGAATGAAGCCGATCTGGACTGATTCCGGGTCTATGTTACCCGAGGTGGATCTGCTGGGGATGTGGAATGAAGCCGATCTAGGCCGATACCGGGTCTATGTTACCTGAGGCGGATCTGCTGGGAAGTGGAATGAAGCCAATCTGGACCGATACCGGGTCTATATTACCCGAGGCAGATCTGCTAGGGAAGTGGAATGGAGCCGATCTGGGCTGATACCGGGTCTATATTACCCAAGGCGGATCTGCTAGGGAAGTGGAATGGAGCCGATCTGGACCGATACCGGGTCTATGTTACCCGAGGCGAATCTGCTGGGGAAGTGGAATTGACCGATCTGGGCCAATACCAGGTCTATATTACCCGAGGTAGATCTGCTGGGGAAGTGGAATGAAGCCGATCTGGGCCGATACCGGGTCTATATTACCCGAGGTGGATCTGCTGGGGAAGTGGAATGGAGTCGATCTGGGTCGATACCGGGTCTATGTTACCCGAGGCGGATCTGCTGAGGAAGTGGAATGGAGCCGACCGGGGCCGATACCGGGTCTATGTTACCCGAGGCGGATCTGCTGGGGAAGTGGAATGGAGCTGATCTGGGCCGATACCGGGTCTATGTTGCCCCAGGCGGATTGTTGGGGATTAATCTTTGTCTGAGATAGCGATGACGAATTCCTGCATTTGAAATTGCAAGTCTTCATTCCTTGATCGAGAGATTTTGAACAAAAATTTTTGCCCTTCGATCAAGAATGAAGACTAGCTGGGGATGAATGCTCTGTGTATGTCGTGTATGTATGCATGATGATGCATATGCACATGGATCCTAAATTATGCATTTCCTATTGTTTGTCAATATTAATGCTCTTCCTTTCTGCTGGGGAAGGTATGTTTTGCCCCTAGTTGTTGGAAGACGCTCCTCATATAAAGCTTCTCCTTATTGAAGATATATGCGGGCTGCTGGGAATAATAGATGACTACTGGGGATAGGTTTGTTGTGTCCTTTGTAACTGTCCTGCTGAGGAGTAATGTGGAGAATCCTGCTGGGGGAATGATGGAGAGACTCTTATGGGAAATAGTGGAGAGGTTTTATCCTTCTATCCCTGTGATTCATGAATCTGGAAGTGCTCTAAATTTTGCCTGGGTTGCCCTATATGGGTTTTCAGCCCAGTGAGTTGCTCTAACTTTTGCCTGGGGCGCCTTTTTGATTTTCACCCTAGCGAGCTTTTTTTTTTCTTTTAAGCAAAGAACGATTGAAACAGTAAGTTCTTGGACAATCACTATCGCTCTTTGGAAAGATGAATTAGATTCGGAGGATCACAAAGGATTTCAGATTGTATGTATTTAGTCCATTTTCATTGTTGAACAATGTGATATGTTTAACCAGTCAAATGCAAAGCGCTTTCCTTAAATGGATGTTTAAGCAAGATAACTTTGTTTATGCATTTTGTCATAACCATGCAAATATATTTAAACAAATGTTCCACTTTATTGATGAAGCCACAATGAGTACATTTGAAAAGATTAATTCCCAGATGGTATACATTCCACGCAGAGCCGAAATCCATCACCAGTCATCCCTTTCAGATTTTCCGACTGATCATTTTCTCTCGTGTCTTAATTTTTGCCTAGGCCGCTCTTTTTGAGTTTTCAACCTAGCATACTTCCTCTTCTTTTTTTTTTTTAGACATGACAAAGCTTTAAGCGGTCTTGGTTGATAGGATTGGTGAACTCATTTCCATCCATGACCATGATGTTGACAAAACCTTAATTGTTTCAGAACCAAGTCTCCTGCTTTCAACTGTCGCCTGGGGTACTTCACGTTTTGATTATAGGCTCTGGCCATTCTGCGTTGGTACATCTGTAAGTGATCCAGTACTTTCAGCCGCGTTTCATCCAGCGCCACTAACTACTCATATATGGCTTGAACCCATTCAGTCTCTGGTAATTGGGCTTCCAAGGCGACTCTAAGTGACTTGAGCTCTATTTCTACCGGCAACACTGCTTCCATACCATACACCAAGGAATAAGGAGTTTCCCCTGTTGGCATTCTGACACTGGTTTTGTAACCCCAAAGAGCATATGGCAGTTTATCAGCCCAATCTCTGTAGGTGGTTACCATTTTTGACAAGATCTTCTTTATTGCCTTATTAGTTGCTTCCACTACACCGTTAGCTTGGGACGTGTATGGAGAAGACTTATGGCGCTCAATGCCATGTTCTAAAGCAATTCAGTTGTTGCCCCTTGGAATTGCACTCCGTTGTCAGACACTATATGATGGGGAATCACATATCGAGCAAAGATGTTCTTCTGAATGAACTTAACCATTTGCTTGGCTGTTACACTAGCAAAGGATTCTACCTCCACCCATTTTGAAAAGTAGTCAACTACCACAACTATGAATCCCTGTCCATTAGATGTTGCAAGAGGAATTTCTCCAATCATATCTATCCCCCATGCTGAAAATGGCAAAGGAAAGGCCAGATTCTGTAGTTCAAGTGGTGGCAGATGACTGACTTTAGCGTAAATCTAGCACTCATGACATCTCTTTACTTTCTTTATGCAATCAGCCTACATAGTCATCTAGAAGTACCCCTGTCTCATTATTTTCCTAGCCATAGCAAGTCCATTCATATGCGGGCCGCAAGACCCCGCATGCACCTGCTGCATCACTGTTTCCACTTCTTGCTCTGTCAGGCACCTCAAAAGCACACCATTTGCCATTCTCTTGTATAGTTTATCCTCAAAGGTTCTAAACTGACTGGCTAGCTTCCTCAATGACACCTTATCAGCGGCACCGGCTCCTTCTAGATATTTCCCTTCCTTCATATACTGGTAAATATCAAAGAACCATGGCTTTTCTTCAGCCGTCAATTCCATCACTTTGTGCACTTCAAAGCAGGGTTGTCTGGAAGTTGCTATGACTAGCGGTTGTACTTGAGTTTCTTTTGGATTTTCCCACATAGAAGACAATGTTGCTAGTGCATCAACGATCTTGTTCTCATCCCTGGGGACATGTCTGAACTCATATTGGCCAAATAACTCTTTTCTTTATTGTAGCAGCTCCAAATAGGGCCGTAAGGCTTCTTCTTTTAAATCCCATTCACCTTGAGCTTGCCTAATCACTAGAAGTGAATTCCCAATGATCAAGACATCATTTGCCCCTAGATATAATAGAGCTTCCATCCCGAGTAGGCATGCTTCATACTCTGCTCCGTTGTTGGTTATAGGAAAATCCAATCTCTTTGATAAGGGAATGATTTCACCATCCGGCATCGCTATGATTACCCCGATTCCAGTGCCCTTTCTGTTCACGGCACCATCAAAGCACATAACCCATCTCTTGATTTTAACCACGGCCAATTGTTCGTCCGGGAAATCCAAATTCTCTGTGTAATCTGATTCCAGCGGCTGATTTGCTAAAAATTCTGCTATGGCTCGCCCTTTGATGGTCTTCTTGGTGATGTACTCAATGTCAAACTCTGATAAGAGTAACGACCACCTAGATAATTTCCCAACCAACACTGGTGCTTCGTACAAATACTTCATCGGATCCACTTTGGCCATGGCTTACACTTTGTATGACTGGAAGTAATGATGCAGCTTCTTGGTCAGCCAAATCATCGCCACACATGTCTTCTCCACCAGTGTGTACTTGGTTTCATACTCCAACAGCTTCTTACTGAGGTAGTAAATGGGGTACTCCTTTCTATCATCTTGTTCTTGTGCCAACATTGCCCCTACAGAGGAATCTTCAACGGCCAAATACAAGATCAAAAGCTTCCCTGAAATTGCTGGACTCAGAACTAGCGGGTTTACCAGATAAGCCTTGATTTTCTCGAATGCCAACTGACATCTATCATCCCATACAATCGGATGATCTTTCTTTAACAGCTTGAAAATTGGCTCACAGGTGGAAGTCAGCCGTGCTATGAAGCGACTGACGTATTGTAAGGAGCCCAAGAATGAGCAGACTTCCTTCTCTGTTTTTGGAGCCGGCATATCCCGAATGGCCTTGATTTTATCTGGATCCATTTCTATTCCTCTCTGGCTTACTACATGTCCTAAAAGCTTCCCCAATGTGACCCTAAATATACACTTCTTAGGGTTAAGTCACAAGTTATACTCTCCAATGCGTGTAATAAATCTATCTAGGATAACAGGATGTTCCTCCCGGGTCACTGATTTGACCAGCATATCATCGACATATACTTCGACTTCTTTGTGGATCATATCATGTAACAGTGTTGTGACAGCCCTTTGATAAGTGGCTCCAGCATTCTTTAACCCAAAGGTCATTACTCTATAGCAGAAAGTACCCCACTCTGTGATGAATGATGTCTTCACCTTATCAAACACATCCATCAGGATCTGGTTGTATCCTGAAAACCCATCCATGAAGGAATACATCGTTGCTTTTACTGCACTATCAACCAAGACATCAATGTGAGGCAACGGAAAATTATCTTTTGGGCATGCCTTATTCAGGTCCCTATAGTCGACGCATACTCTGACCCTTCCGTCTTTCTTAGGCACTGGGATGATATTGGCTAGCCATTCTGTATACTCCACCACTTCAAGGTATTTGGCATCTATCTCCATAGCCACTTCTTCTTTCACCAGTGTAGCCCACTCTAGTCTCATTCTTCTCAATTTTTGCTTTACTGGCCTGTTGTGCACTACTGTCTCTGTATCCACCCCCGGCATGTCTTCATATGAGCAGGCAAAAGCTTTAACATGTTTTTGCAATATTCTTGTTACTTCTCTCTCTTCCTCGGGTTTTAGCTCATGTGAAATGAATACCATTTTGGGATTTTCATCTATACTTATATTGATTTCATGCAATGTAGTGTCATGAATGCTAAATATGCTTGATGATGATTCAAATGCATGCACAGAATTATTAGGATAAACATCACACAAGAAGCAAACTGAGATTTCATTGCATTAAACTTGTCATAAAGCAGATCATTCATATTGAAAATGGAAGAAACAGATACAACAAAATCATTTTCATCCTCCACAGGCGGAGGGTCTTGCACTTCTTCAGCTTCCACTCCCATCTTCAGAGCAGCAACAGTGATGTCTTCACTTTCAGCCATTTATGCCTTAGCCTTTTCCATGATCTTGGCTATCTTAGCAACTACAGAATCTAAATTTACTTTAGCCATCAGCTCCTTACCGAACCCTTCCTTGGACTTCCCAAATGCCTTGCTTAAGGCAACAGTCAATGCACCTGAGATTACTTCTACAGCTCCATCACAGGCTTTCTCTTCATTTTTCTCTTCGGCCACCTTTATTGTTTTTGCTATCACCTTGGCGGCTCATTCTGCAAAACAACAGGCTTAGAAGCTACCTCTTCCACCACTATGGGGGCTATTGGTTCTTCCCGGCTTTTCTCAAAGTCTACAACATCAGCAAATATTTCAAAGGTGGGGTATTCAACATTTCTGACCCTTACTAGTTCAACTTGGCCCTTCTAGCTCTTCTCTTACCTTCAGGAATGGTTTCATCATAAGCTTGCCATTCTTGCCCCTTCTCGGGCTCTTCTGGTCAGATGTCTCCTCCGTATACCCAAGGCCAAACTGCTTTGGCTTTCCCGAGTCAATGTTAAACTCAGGCACCCCTTACAGGTTGATTCCAAGTCCCATGCTCGGGATAAAATTCTGTTTGTGCATGTACCGGGACAACCACTCCAGCATATAATTTTCATAAATAACCATTGGGGCATCTGTAACTTCCTCTTCCCTGATCATGGCAATTTGGAATCCGCCAAAAGGTACAACCCCTTTATTCACAACAGCAATCATAGACTGGGCATCAGCTTCAATAGTCACAATCTCGCTATTTATAGCGAACTTTATCTTCTGATATAAGGTAGAAGGGACACCTCCTAAAGGGTGGAACCATGGTCTTCCAAACAGCAGGGAGAAAGTGACCGGGATGTCGATCACAGTGAACACAACCATTGACTTGACTGGCCCGACCTACACTTCAGTTTCAAAAGTCCCTATTACTGTTCTCTTGGAGTCATTGTACGCCCAGATCACTGTCGAGGATGTTTTTAGAACATCTTCTTTCAGGCCCAAAAATGGTAGCATCTTTAGTGGACATATGTTCAGAGCAGATCCATCGTCCACCATCACACATGGCATAATCTTGTCCATCACATGGGCCCTGATGTAGAGGGCTTTGTTGTGGACTTTTCCCTCGCTGGACAGATCTTTCTCAGAGAAAATAATGTCAGGAGACCCAGAATGGATCCTATCCAACAAACAGCACATGGCCTCAGGAGTTGCAATAGGAGAAACCTGAATCTCCGACAATTTCTTCACTAAGGCTGCCCTGTGTTCTTTGGAGGTCAAAAGCAGATGCCATAAACTAGCCTGTGCAGGGGTCTTTTTCAACTGAGATATAACCAAATCTTCTTTCTCAACTCCCTCTTGTGCAGATGCACTACTGGACCTAGTCATAGGGGCCTTCTCTTTTGCTTGGTCTGCTGGTTGATATACCCTACCACTTCAGGCCACATTCTGGACCTCTTCGATTTTTAGCTTTTCAATAGCCGGTGGCTTAACTGTTTCCTCCCCACCGAACTCTTCATATTCATCCTCGGAGTCAAGATCATTCAATCTTATCGGTTTGATCTCTTTTTGTTCCATCTGTTTCTCACATTCTGACTCTACCTCGGCTTCGCTAATCGCCACAGCCTGAATAGCGGGATTTGCTTGAAGAATTTGAGCGAAGATAAAATTAGCTGGAAATCCTGAATGTACCATACTAACCCGCTTCTCAAATGCTGGTAACGGGGTTAGTCTTCATGCTGGGCTTAGGAGGCTCCTACAATTTCCCTTCATCATTCAACTTTTGAATTGCATCCCTCAGCTTGTAGCAATTGTTGGTTCTATGGCCAGTCACAACATGATACGTGTAGAAATTGTCTTTATCTGCCTCAGTGGGTTTTTCAAACGGCCTCAAAGACTGTAGCAATCCTCCATTTCTGCACTTAGCAAAAATCTTAACTAAGGGAAGAGTCCAAGGCAATATCCCCTGTCCTCCTAGATTCCTATTCTGATTGCCTTGCTGTTGAGCTAGAACTGTCATCGGACCCGGCTGCAGCTGTTGATCTGTACCCCAAACTATATCCTGAGCTTCTACGACCCTTATGGGTTGCCATTTTCTCTTCTTCATCTCTCTCGATCTTCATCGCCATGCTATATACTTCACTAAGGTCACTGAATGGATGGAACTTCATATTATTTTTGAAGATGTCTCTACTGCCTTCAATTAACTTCTGTATCAATTCATTTTCATCAGGGCGGTTTTTCAGAAGGATCATCTTGTTCATCCACAATTGGTAGTATTCATCAAAGGGCTCATTGGGCTTCTACTTTATTCTTTCAAGATCATACAGCTTCACCTGAATCTTGGTGTTGAAGCTGTAATATTTAATAAAGGCTGCTGATAAAGCCTCCCAATCTGACTGCTCCTCCTCAGACAAAGAATTATACCAGCCCAATGCTCCTCCCTAAAGTGTGGTCGAGAAGAGATTAATCAATTGCTACTTAGTGGCGCCCGCCGTCAACATGACCCAAGCATAGAGATTCACATAGGCCCCTGGCACACCCATTCCCATATAAGAAGGCACCTTTGGCACTTGGAAGCTGATAGGAAAAGTTTCGATGCCCTTGTTGATCATAGCATCAACATTGACCCCTTTCTTAGACTCTGAGCTGACGCTGGCCCCCTTCTTCAACTGGGCCACAACCTCATCCAATTCCAAGCATTTTGCCTTCATCTTCCTCTCAATGGTTGCCTCTGTTTCTTGTAGCTTTTCCAGGCTAGCCGAGGTATCACCGCCTTGCTGGGATGATTCAGTTTCTTTCTCCTTTCCCATTCCACTACCTCCAGTTTCCCCGTCTTCTCTCACTACAGCCCGCATTTCCTTCTTAAGCATATCACAGAAATCCTGTGATCTCAGGAAATCCTTCAAAGCATCAGCTAGACTTGATGTTGGATTAGCCATCTTAGCTTCTTCCCCAGACTCAGAATCACTTTCCGTTTCAACAGCTCTCCGCTCCCCAACAGCCTTCGAAGCCTGAGATCTTGTCCAAGGCCACTCCAGCTTATTCTGCTTGACATCAGTCGGGAAACGTTTAGGGTCGGTGTATGGAATGATGCCATGAAGAGTGAAACATTGAAAATACTTATGAAGAATGAATGGAGTGATGTCGTGCGTGAAATGATGATGAAGATGATTTCCACTTATTATTCTATATTTTTTTTTCCGACATTCCAAGAACACCCAAAGCTGTGCAAAAAGGTCACGCGTGGACCGCCACATGGACCAAGGTTCGGTGCCTTTGGGGCACCTAATGATTTCTATGATATGGTCGCCTGTGTGCCAAAGCATGGACAGAGTTTCAATGCTTGTAGGTCTATGTGATGATATAAAATGGTCACATGAGGCCGCCCAATGGACAGAGTTCTGATGCTTTTGAGCATATGATATGAAATGATGTTATGATTTGGGATGTTATGAAATGCCCCTACATGTATACTAATCTGGCACTCGAGGGGTGCCTTGAATGACGTAATGATGTCATGAAGTAATCTGATGTGGACTACAGTGTTACATGATGTTTATGATAAGCATGCATGGTGTCATGAAATGCCTCGTGTAAATCGTCACACGGAAATATACCTAGAACCATTGTGGTTTCTACTGAATGATGTAATTTGGTGGAATGGCCGAATGCAATCCAGTGCACTGGTAGAACACAGCTAATTTGGGATACCCGATATGTTATGAAATGATTATGATGGGCATCTTTGAAGTATCCTTAATTTAAATGAGGTGAAATGATATGGATGTTCGTGTTAAACAATATGCAAATGGCTGCACAAAAACGTGGTTAGGATGCATGACACACATAATGATGTTATGTATGCTATGTGAAAAAAAATCCTAATCACACAAATATAATGTTATGGCTGTAAAAATAATGGTTAGTATGAATGTCACTCGGACGATTTAATGTTTTCACACGAAAATAAAATGCAAATGGCCGCATAAAAATATGGGTTAGTATCACACAAAATGTTTTGTTATTGGTATGTCATGTGAATGGAAAATGTTTATTAATGTATGTCACGGGATGTCGAGAGGCGGATAACACATAGCACACAAAGCGTATTCTTCCAACCTTATTCCTCCAAACGTGGTCGGTCTCGAAATTTCTAACCGAGTCCTAGGTGGGGTGGGTTCTCTTAGATCATCAACCGGGGATGATGAAGGCGTGATTTTATTTTATCCACACGATTTATTTTGGTATCCTAGGGGAATCCAACTAAGATTGCCTATATGAGTTCGGTCCAAGTCGGGTTAAAATCAAGGCTCCCATAGCAAGATATACTCCTCACTTCTCCCCACTCAAGGGTCCGAACGAAGGGGTTCGTATGAGGCTATAGGTCGTGTTTCGTATCCGTGCCCCTATGACCATGAGGAACAAAGGCGACACTTCAACAATTCACCGGGCTAAAATTTGGATACTTAACCTAATACAAAAATGTCTAACTAAAGAATGCAAAATAAAATACCATACAAGAATCATCCACCTTATTTTGATTAGACACTTTTCAGGGCTTGTCAAATTCTTTTAAGTTTTTAAGAAACTTTTTTAAGAAATCCCCAGCAAAGCCGCCACTGTGAGCGAACGACGTTTTCGAAGGAACGCGGACTCCCTTTCGGAAGGGGTGCCTTGATTTCAGGCAAACCCTCCCTCGCGTGGGGTTTTTAGGATGGAAATTCGTTTTTTGGAAAATTAGATTAATTCATAAAAGAACCGAGACCTAAATCTCGATGAATAATGTAAAAATTATATTAATTCATAAAAGAACCGAGACCTAAGTCTCGATGAATAATGTAAGTGTCGCCACCCGGCTCAGCTCAACCAAGAAATTTCAGTGTAGCTAAACCGGACGAATGGCCGCCACACTATCCAGAGATCTAGGTCCGGACAAGTCCCCTATTTCGTGTCTAATCAAAATAAATACAGCCAATGTTCATAGAAGGTATTTTAAATTCTAAAGATGGATTTTATTGCATTAAATTAAGCATACAGCGCACACACAAATAGAGTAAATCAGTAAATAATTAATTAAATTATTACAACCTGATTGAATAAAAATAAAAATAAAAGCCCTCAACCTCACTTTACAAGCGTCTAAAAATACACGATAATCTAGAAAATTACAGCCGCCTAAATACACGTATTAATCTATTAAATACATCAAAAATAAAAATAAAAGAAACTAAAAGCTGCAAAACAGACAATTATCACAATTTACGGCACACCACAAATAGGACTCAAATAGGATAGAATGGGAAATTGGAATTCGGGGGTATGC
Source organism: Euphorbia tirucalli (assembly GCA_039660915.1). Classification (NCBI taxonomy): domain Eukaryota; kingdom Viridiplantae; phylum Streptophyta; class Magnoliopsida; order Malpighiales; family Euphorbiaceae; genus Euphorbia; species Euphorbia tirucalli. The sequence goes on along the minus strand of CM077639.1, from coordinate 50,834,879 downwards.
ATTTAGGAGATAACCGGGTCGGCTCGGCTAGCCTGCCTGATTAGACGTGGAAAACGTTTTGAAACGTCCCTGTATTTTGGTTTTGTGGGAAAAAATGTTTTGAAAACATTTTATTTTCCTGCTTACTTTAATTTATCATGCGAGGTGGATCGGTTTTCGGGAGAATCGGGTCTCCGTCTTTGTATTGTTCTAAATGCAATTATACTGAAAATTAAATATAGGGTCGTGAATGCACACAACAAAATTCTTTTTTGGTGATTTTCTGATTTTTCTGAATTTTTATGGATTTTTAGAAATTTCTCTGGATTAAAATGGAAATTCTGCCCTTGGATGAGCATTACAGTCGTGCGATTGTAACTATAGTTGTATGGCTGTAAATACAATCGTTCGACTGTAATTCTTCTAATTGTAGGATTTCACCAAAATTATTCAAAATAAAAGCAAAAGTTGCGTGAAATCAAGAACACTCGTACGACTGTAATTACAATCGTACGACTGTTCTTCAATTCAAGAACGGTCGTACGACTGTTCTTGATTTCCAGAAAATTGAACTTTTATGCACCAAAACACACCAAATCACCCAGAAAACACAAGGAAATGAGGGATTGAAGTATGTTTACCTCTTTGACGCTAATCCACCGTAGGAATAACCGCTAGAAACGCCCCAATCCCTTCCAAATCGCTTCTTTTTCTTTGAGTTGTGGTTTTGAAATGCACGTCCAAAATCTCCAAAATGTCAAGGATTGAGGAAAATTAGAGTCTGTAATTAATTGAGTTTAAGTGTCAGATTATTAACCTAGGACTTCTAATAGGTTTTTAACTTAAACACTTAAGAATTAAAAAGAAAAAAAAGAGAAAAAGATGCTTGAAGTTTGAGGTTCTCTTTTTCTTCCCTTTTTCTTCAATTCTCTCTCTAAATTCCCTCTGATCTTTTTCCAACTAGCCCGTCCTTCATTTCTTCGTTCTTTCCTCTCTTATTCTCCCTTTCTTGCTGCCACCACCGGAGCATTAATTGTTCTCCCCCAATCCAAAATTTCTTATGTCATAGGTATGGGCTGCTGCACCTGCTTTGAGATTACAGTCGTATGACTTTGATTTTTAATTACAGTCACACGATTGTAACGACAGTCACACGACTGTAATTACAGTTATGTAACATTTGCGATTTTTTTTAGATCGAAAAAGTCTGGCGCTTATAGTTGCGAATTCTTTATTCTGGAAGTTCCAAGAATGCCCAATGCTATGTAAAAGATAATGCAAGAATAGTCGCATGCGGACCATCACATGGACAGAGGTTCGGCGCTTTTAGGGTACCTAATGGATGTTATGAAATGGTAGCGTGTGTACCGACACATAGGCAGAGTTTTGACTCTTTTTAGGTCAAAATAAGATGGTATGAAATGGTCACGTGAAGTCGTTCCACGAACAGAGCCCTGGGCATCCAACATGAAGTGATGTTGCAAACAGGTCACGTGCAAATAGGGACACGGACATAGGTTCGGCGTTTATGGAACACCTTGTATGCATTGATAATGTTATGATATGTTCCTATATGCGCAATAATTCAGTACTCGTGGAACACCTCGAATAAGTTATTAATGTCATGAAACAAGTCCGATGTGGATTGTGACGCACAAGCAGGGTTTCGGCATCACCGTGACACCAACAACGAATGGACATGAAATGGAGATGATGTAATGTTATGTTGTCGTGTGACTTGCCACATAACCAAACCTAAGATCTTTGTGATCTTCTAGTGAATGGTATGATGTAGTGAATTGGCCGACTGCAAACAGGTGCACAGGCGGATTACGGGTAGTTTTGGGTACCCGATATGGTATGAAATGAAATGATCATGGTAGGCATTCTCAGAACATCCCTTATTAAATGGAATGGAATGAAATGGCGTGAGTGTGCATGTCACACAAAATGCAAGTGGCTGCAGAAAAATGTGGTTAGGCATATATGACATACGGGATGATGTCGTGTATGTTTTATAGAAATGTTTGCACACGAGATGTATATATATGGCACGTGAGTAAAATGTCGTGGCTGCATGAAGAAGTGGTTAGCATAAATACCATACATATGTATATGTGTAAAATATGGCTGCACGAAAACGTGGTTAAAATGGCACACAGATGATTATGCATGTTGGATGCTTCATGAACAGGTAAAAAGAAAACCACCATGGAACAAACGTTAGCACACGTAAAAATATGCTCTCCCTTCCAACCTTCTCCTTTCGATTGGTCTCGCATGCTTCCTAGGTGTTGGGTCTCTTTGGCATCAACGGGGGACACCAAAGGCACACACTCAATTGTCCAATTTCAATTTTATGTTTTGGTAATCCTAGTGGAAGTTACTAAGCCATTACATGTGGGCCAAAGTCAAACCAAGGGTCATACAGACTCCCATAGTAAATATACACTCCTCACCATAGAACACGATGTAAGGTCATGCGGTGCTATGAGTTGTTTACCCCGTCGGGTGCCTCCAATCCTGGCGAAAGAGGTAGGCCACCGTCTAGGATAAACAGGGCTGATCAGTGTATTTGAGGGGTTGAGAAGAAAAAAATGTCATGATATGCAAAGGTATGAATAAATATGGCATTTATAAATTAGTAAATGAATACAAGCGATGTTATGTTTTAATAGTTGCCTAAGTTCCTTAAGTTTTTTTTTTTTATAAAAAAAAAACTTTTTAAGAAACTTTTCATCCCCAGCAGAGTCGCCACTGTGAGCAGACGACCTGGAAAACAGGCGGGACGCGGCGAAGCGAACCCTTGATTTGCGATTTTCGAAAACAAGTTTCGTGATGTTTTGGAAAACGGATTTTGTTCAGCTTGCTTTAGGGAAAACCATTCATTCATTTAGAAATTCCTTTTGTAGAAAACATTTTCCCGTTTTATTACTTAAAGACCTCGAAACCTAAATTTCAAGATCAATGACAGAGTCGCCACCTGGATCAGCTCATCCAGGAAATTCCGGTACAGCTCCCTACCAAGCACAGACTGCCGTACCTAATCCAGAGATTTAGGGTTTGGGCAACTTACGTACTTAACCTAGAGCTTGTATTCAGTTTATAATTTATATTACCATATTTATTCAATTTATTATCTTTCTCTACCCAATTAAGTATACTTATCAGCCGATGCTCAAACAAATGACAGAAATAAAGTGCGGAAAAGAAAACCATACATCCAAAACATACAAAAATAATAGACGCCGCTTATACAACCAAATCGAATAAAAAGGAGAAAACTCTCGTCCTCACATTACAAGCGCCTAGGATACACGAGGATCTAAAAATTTACAAACGCCTAATATACACGAATTAATCTATTAATTACATAGAAAATAATAAAAATGAAAATAAAAGCTGCAAAACAGGCAGTTAGCGTAGTTTATATTATAAACACAGGTAGGACTCACAGCAAGACATAATTGGGATTTTTAGTAGTGGGGGCATGCATAAAGGGGATAACCGGGTCGACCCGACCGGTCGGCCCGGTTAGACCTGAAAAACGGTTTTGAAACGCCCTATAGATTTTTGTGCTGGAAAACAATTTTTTGAAAACCATTTAGCTCGGTTTCATGCAAATTCCTGCATTTCAGCGGTTCTGTTATCCCAGAACTCGGGGATTCTATTCGTGCGAGTTTTCCTAATTTTCACAAATATCTAGGGTCTGAAAGAGGTAAACACACCAAAAATAATTTGAATTCGAAAACAACATCGTTCGACGACGTCATTACGGGCTGTTCCGTGATTCTGCCTTATTCTGGAAATTACAGCCGTGCGGCTATAATTAAAGCCTTGCAGCTCCAAATTACAGCTGTGTGGCTGTGACTTCCAGAACCCGAAAAATGGTTTTCTCGTTTTTCAAAAAATCGCTATTCTGCTTATTTTTGGTGTTTCCCAAAGATTTTATAGGGTTTAGGGGTCCGCTAATGCTGGACTACGGATCCGGTTTGGATCAAACAACCCCAAAATCTAGAAAATAAAATCCAGGGAAAACCGAAAACCTAACACCCGTTCATATGGAAATCCGGTAACCAATATCTTACAACATACGGATGCATTTGGGTCGAGAAAGATCACAACAGAATGCATAAAATGGAAAACGGACTATTTTCGGCCATTTGGGCCAGTTTCGGGAATCTGCCCCTAAGGAACATAGCCGTGTAGCTCTGAGTACCAGAGCCGTGCGGCTGTGTTCATGAGGGACAAAGCCGTGTGGCTGTATCCCGGTAGCTATTCCCAGAAAAGTTTGCAAAAATAAGAAAAATGCAAAGAAAAAGCAATACACACAGGTTTAAGGCCTCTCAGAGTTTACCTTGATGTTGTTTTGATGTGTTTAACGTCCAGAAATGGATTAAAGACTTGAAATTTGCATGGAATACTCAACCGTCCGAAAACTGAAACGAATCCGAAATCGAGTCGAAACGATCCCGAATCAATGTGCAAAGGGTAAGAAACTTCATGTTGATGTTTGGGAATTAGTTTATTGTTGAGTTTTTTTTTGGGTGGATGGATTTGTGATGGGTCCTAGGCGTAGTAGTAAAACTAAACCTAGAAACGCACAACTAAGGCAGTGTACCTATCGTTGACAAGTAATAATTTTGGTTGGTCCAGGTATCGATCCCACAGAGAAAAGAATATTCTGCAAACACTAAACTACTCGGGTTCCTTGCGTGTCCTAGGCGGAACGTAGTTTTGGGTTGATTATATTAACAACTAAATTATCCTACTCCTAGTTGATCTATTCCAGCTTACTTTGCACTTGAATTTTGTGTTATCAATTGGCGGTTTACCGACCTATGAATGCTAATGGGGATGGCTTTATCAATTAACTACAAAAGATGAATTTAACTCAACAATCAACCTTTAATTATGTTCTTCCGATGATTCAACCTAGCGTATCTAGATCTTTTAGGTCCTTAGCCGGTTTCCCTTGTTTAGAGGCGGTCTAATTCTAAAGCTCAGAAAATAGGGGCACGTAAGTTCCACAGTGTCGTCACTACTAATGTTTTCCTAGGTGTCAATCTAGGTAATGCCACAAATATGAACTTAATAAATTAAGATCTTATGAGACTAGATATTCATTAAAGGAATTGCATAAAGAAAAGGAATAAAAATTGAAATTAACTTGCAATCAATTGTATTAATCAAGAAAGATGAAACGAATTCAGTGTTTACAACCAAACACAATCGATTTACGGAATCAAAACTAACTTAATCAAATTACAAAAGAGAAGAAGAAAAACTTATGCCCTTTTGGTCCGATTAACCGGATTCCGACTGTGTGAAGATGCTTGGGGTGTACCTCTATAGACGAACTCAAGCCGGAACTAAGAACGTCGCAAAAGGGGAAGATTCTATGTAAAACTACAACCAATCGATGGTTCAAAACTCAAAGAAATCAAATAGTTCAAGCTCAAAACCTCACTATAAGTTTCTGCTCTCACTTTAAAAGTCTGGATAAAGATCCTCTAAAACATAGAAAATAACCTATTTATACGGCTAGGTTAAAACCAGGAAAAAGAAAGGATGAAAGTAGGGCAACAACAGGATTTCGGGGCTCGGCACGCCGTGCTGGTGGAAGTGGCACGCCGTGCTGTGCAGAATTGAAGGCGGCACGCCGTGCTACTGGAGTTGGCACGCCGTGCCGTGTAGTTTTTGGGCTGGCACGCCACGCTGGTCTGAGTGGCACGTTTTCGTGCCACTCCACTGGATTACTTCTGTTGGCACGCCGGATTAGCACGCCGTGCCCTAATTGTGGCACGCCGTGCCACCCTGATTTTCAGCACTTCGAACTCTTCCTCGCCGCCGATGCACCAACTTCCGGTCCGGGTCATAATACCTGTCCAAAACAAGCACAAAGAAACATAACCGCACCAACGCCACGGACCATAAAAACGACAAATTAACAAAAATTACAAAAACAACCTAGAAAACACGAAAAAATACTAAAAGTTATAAAAATCTATCCAAAACATAAAAATCACAAAATACTCAAAAACCACACAAACATTCACACAAAAGACTCTAAGAATTGCCGTTCAAACCACGAAATTGCCTAAAAGATAAGGTCAAAAACCGACCTTATCAATTTGCTACGGCTTCCCCTCCTCTCTTTCTCTCCTTTTCTCTTTTCTTTTTCTCTCTAGTTTTAGAAACCCCCCCCCCCCCCACAAAAAAAAAAATTCTCTTCTTCCCTTTTTTTTTAGTTTTTGTATCTCCTGTTCACAATCATTTCGAGACATTAAATGGCTGTCCTCTTTTTTTTTGAATTCGGCCGCCCCATACCCTGCTCAATCAAGTTGCTCTGGTTTGCAGAGCGACTTGTCTCAACCCACTAGAGCTGCCCGGCTCTAGGGAGAGCCGGGGCCGAAATTCGAGAAAAAGCCGACGTCCACCCTAAACCCTAGAACCACTCGGAAGATCTTTCTAGGAGTTTCAAGATCACGGATAGTTTGATTTTCAGGACATTTGAGATATTCCAGGTGACATTCCGGTCATTCTCAAGTCCGATTCGTGTTCATCTACTCAAATAAGGTAATAAGGAATTCTCATCATGGAGTTCGGGAAAAACCCGTGCTCACACTAAGACTCTTCAAAGGTTCAAGGACTTTAAGAATGAAGTAGAAAACCAACTTGGCAAGAAAATAAAAGCACTTCAGTCTGACCGAGGGGGTGAATATTTAAGCCAAGAGTTTGACTCATTTTTTAGAGAGTGTGGGATTGTATCCCAACTCACTCCTCCTGGTACACCCCAGATGAATGGATTGTCAGAAAGGAGGAATAGGACCTTGCTAGACATGGTTCGCTCGATGATGAGTCAAGCTACACTCCCTATCTCCTTTTGGGGTTATGCTTTAGAGACAGCTGCTTACATTCTTAATAATACACCAAGCAAAGCAATTGAGGGAACACCATATGAACTATGAAAGGGCCGAAAGCCTAATGTTTCCTTCTTAAAGATTTAGGGCTGTGATGCACATGTTAAGAAATTGACAAGTGGCAAACTTGAGTCCAAATCTGTCAAGTGCCAGTTTATGGGTTACCCTAATGAAACTAAGGGTTATTACTTCTACGATCCGGCGGAAAACAAAGTTTTCATAGCCAGAAATGCAATCTTCTTAGAGAAGGAATTCCTTTCCAAGAGAGACAGTGGGAGTAATGTTGAACTTTCAGAAGTTCAAGACTCACAAACTCCTACAGCTATTGCTAAGGATGCTTCGGGAACCGATCTGACTACTCAAGAAATTGATGAACCAGAACCGGTTGCACAGGACCTTAAAAGGTCTGGTAGGACACGTCATCAGCCAGAGAGGCAAGGCTTTCCCATGACTGATGATGGGGACCTTATGGTTATTGACCAAGAGGAGCCCAAGACCTATCAAGAGGCTGTTGAAAGCCCACACTCAGATCAATGGTGCAAAGCCATGGAAGCTGAGATGCAATCTATGCACGATAACCAAGTATGGAACTTGGTGGATCCACGTCCGGTTGCTAAGGTGATAGGTTGCAAGTGGTGTTTTAAGTTAAAGGCTGACAACACCTTCAAGGGGTGATTGGTGGAAAAAGGATTCAGGCAAGTTCAAGGAATTGACTATGATGAAACCTTTTCACCAGTTGCTATGCTCAAATCCATTAGGATACTACTAGCCATAGCTACATGGTACGATTATGAGATATGGCAGATGGATGTTAAGACCGCTTTTATTAATGGAAAGCTACTTGAGGATGTGTACATGGCACAACCTGAGGGTTTTATCGATCCAAAGTATCCAAACTGGGTATGCAAGCTTCAGAGATCCATTTATGGAGTGAAGCAAGCATCGAGGTTATGGAATCAGAGATTCTATGAGGCCATTATGGAATATGGCTTCACATAGAATTCTGATGAGCCCTGTGTGTATAAGATGGTTACTGGGAGTGTTTCCACCTTCCTAGTGCTATATGTTGACGACATCCTTATCATTAGAGGCGACATACCAACACTGCAAGGGGTTAAGCAGTGGTTGAGTAGGTGCTCGCAATGAAGGACTTAAGCAAAGCTGAGAGGATCTTAGGGATCAGGTGTTGGGATTCGTCTCGGGAAACCAACCGATAAAAGCAGAAATACGCGTCGATTTCCTCCAATCCGGTCGCAGGAGCTTAAGATGTGGAAATCAAAAACTTAAAGCATAGAAAAGGAAGTTTGAAAAACTCACCACAAAGTCTCTCTAAGAGACGGATGCGGACTGCAGGAATCGAAGTTGACTCCCTCCAACGTCACATACATGAACGACTCTCGGACCCAACCGGTGCTAGCGGCTCGGATTAACCAAGAAGAGAGGGAGAGAGGGGCGGCCCAAGATGACTAATATGGTTGTCCTATATTTCTTTCCAAAAGAAATAAACCAAGTTATCAAGTTGGGCTCAAATTTCGTACTAAAAGAAATTCCTCTCAAAAGTGGGCAAAATCTTTTTTCCTCCAAGAAAACAATTTTCCTATACCATACCATATATGGGACGGCCAAAAGATGGGTGATGATGAAGAGATAGCAAAGTCCAACTTTGCAACTTCACTAGTCAAACCAATGACTCATTACTTCTTAATTGGTTCATCCAAATGAGTCACCAAAATACCTCTTCATCATGCATAAGAAGCAAAGTCTTACTTTGCTACCTCAAAGTCAACATTATGACTCATCCAAGCCATAAACTTTCGGCCAAGTGAGGATGAAAAGGTGGGATATTTTTTTCCTTTTATTCTTACCATAAGAATGCCCAAAAATATCCAAAGATGCAAAGTCCAACTTTGCTACCAAAAAGTCATCGATGACTCACCATTTCATTATAACATTTTGTCCAACAAAATGACTCACATTCTTATCCCATTTCACCACCAAATTTCGGCCAACACTTCCATTTCATGTGGGCTTCATTTTTCCAAGCTTAAGCCCATTAAATCCCTTAGTTTAAATTAATTTCAAATGCAATTTTAATTTAACATGTATGCTTATATATTATACCATATAATATATTACATACATTTAAATTAAAATTCATTTGACCTATTAATTTAATCAAGCGATTAAATTAGACACACATAAAAGGAAATACATGTAAGCCTATACATGTAAAAATATTTCCACCTAGGAAATAATCTCATAAATTAATTCATTGAATTAATTAAGAGAAGGCCAAAATAAAATTTAATTATATTAGTTTGATCAATCTAATTGATTCATATAATATAATTAAATGATCTCTCTCTCTTCCATGTGTATACTCCAAGTACACACATAATCCGACTAGTTAAAGTCCAAACGTTCAATGTGTACAATCCGATGGGCTCGTCTTTATGTTGACAGTGGACTAATGCCCACAGACTGCAGGTGGGCTCTAGCAAGCCACTGCAGCCCCCAATTAAGACGGAGATAGCAGTCAAACTGTCACTATAGCCCTATATTTTGAACTTGTAAATCCCATGTCACTGATATCAGTGTTCAACATAGAGGCATGGAAGTATCACCCTCTATTGTGTCTGAACATTTACTTGATCTCGAATGAACTGATGCTCACAAACAAGATCCAATCTTGTTTGGGTGCGGCCGTACACTTATCAGTAGCATTCTTTAAAAGGCCGGTGATATCGTCTTAGTGAATCACTAAGTCACATTCCCTTCTGCATATCATAGTATTGCCATGCTCACTGACACACCCGAACGTACCCGTACTTGGCACCCTTTTACAGGCCCGTTGGGCGTACACCAAAGTGTGCCACTTCACATGCAGCACCATCATATGGTCTGGTCTAAGGCTATACAAGTACTAGACGAGAATCATTTGTGATACTATACCATGTAGATTCCCGTTAAGTGGATCGATCTAGTACCATGCCCTTTTTGCATGTACCCATTAACCTGGTTGACATTCCATGTTCTATGACCGGTAAGACACCGCCATACAACCAGGCTAATGCTAGTCTTTGGTTCCATTCATTCCTATGATTAGAACAGACTACGGATGACTTTATGGTCATATCGTTTTCCCTATCCACAGGCTTACTGCCAAGTGCCTCACACTTGACAACATAGATATGGATATGTCCATTGGATACTCTATTTAAAATATAGCACAAGACATATAATAAATAGATTAATGCCTTTATTTCCTTGACAAAAATTGTATAATACATAAAGTTCACCTTAATGTGTAAATGTATCATACAAACACAAGGACCAATGCCTCGGGACTAGGGCATAACCAACAATCTCCCACTTGCACTAGTACCAACTAGGCATGGGCCTAATCCCTATAGATCTAGTATAACCCTTATGCTTGGGCTAAGCTAGTACCTTGGTCAAGTGATCTGTGACATTGTCTTTGGTGTCCACTCTGTGTAATGAAATGTCACCCTTCTCAATGATTTCTCGTATTAGGTGAAACTTCTTGAGTTCGTGCTTCGTGTTTATGTGTGACTGGGGCACTTAGCTTGTGCAACAACCCCAAAGATGTCACAAAAGATATCAACTGGTTTCTGGATAGTTGATACTACCCCCAGTTTTGTGATACTCTTCCTACTCCACATAGCTTTCCTAGCTGCATTACATGCTACACTGTACTTAGTTTCTGTGATAGAATCCACAATGGTCGATTGCTTAGAGCCTCTCCAACAACAGCACCGCCATTTAGCATTAATACGTACCTAGACTGCTACTGGTATTCATCCTGGTCGGTCTGGAAGCTTGTATCAGTGTACCCAGTAACTGACAGCTCTTCCTGACCTGCATAGGCGACATCAGGCCTAGTAGATAGCACGAAGTACATGATTGATCCTATAGCCAAAGCATATAGAACCAACTTCATGTTCTCCCTGTCCTCCCTTGCCTTAGGACAGTACTTCTTACTAAGTTTCAGCCCATGACACATTGGCAAGAAACCTTTCTTGGCATGGTCTATGCTGAATCTTTTCAGAACTATGTCTATGTACTTGACCTGACTTAGGCCTAGAAGCCGATTGGGTCTAGACCTAACTTAGGCCTAAAAGCCGATTGGGTCTATCCCTGTAGCTCCTGATCCCTAGGATCATCTCAGCTTTGCCTATGTCCTTCATTGCGAAGCACTTACACAACCACTGCTTTACCCTTGCAGTGTTGGTATGTCACTTCCACTTAGAAGGATGCCATCCCTTTGTAATACCAAGAGAATTACTATGCTCCCATGAAACCTCTTATACACACCCTTAAAGGTATTGTTGGTCTATAGCTTATAGCAACACTTGCAACCTATTACCTTAGCACCCGGAGGTGGATCAACCAGGTTCCAAACCTTATTATCATACATAGATTGCATATCTGCCTCCAAGGCAGACAGTGGGCTAGCTATAGCCTACTAGAAGGTTTTGGGCTCCTCTTTGTCCAAGACAAAATGAGCGTAATCATCGAAAACTAGAAACCGATATTTCTCATATTCCCAATGATCCCTACCATACCTTCTAGGTTCTTGTGTGACCTGGGCTGGTGCTTCCACTTGTGGAAGCTCCACCCTAGTCTCTGAGTTATCCTTTTCAGGAGTTTGTGAGGTTTGAACTTCCCTGAGTTCAACATTGCTCCCACTGTCTTTCTTGGAAAGAAACCCCTTTTCAAAAAGGACCCCCTTTCGCGCTATGAACACCTTGTTCTCAGTGGGGTTGTAGAAGTAATACCCTTTGGTTTCCCTAGGGTAGCTCACAAACAGACATTAGTCTGTTTTAGGTTCTAGTTTTGCTCACAGTCAATTTCTTAACTTGTGCATAACAAACCCAAATCCATAGGAAAGACACACTGGGTGCCCTGCCCATCCATATTCCGAACGGGGTCTTTTCCACGGCCTTAGTCGGAGTATAATTCAAAATGAGAGCTATTATCTCAAGAACGTATCCTTAGAAACTTATTGGGAGAGAAGCATGACTCATCATTTGAGCGGACCATGTCCAATAGGGTCCTATTCCTTTGTTCAAACACCCCATTCCATTGTGGTGTTCTTGGAGGAGTGAGCTGCGGAACTATTCCATGCTCTCTCAAAATGAGTCAAACTATAGGCTTATATGCTCACCACCTCGGTCCAACCGAAAGGCTTTGATATTTTTGCCTAGTTGGTTCTGTACTTCGTTCCTAAATCCCTCGAACATATCAAGGGTCTCAGACTTATATTTCATTAAATAGGCATAGCCATATCTGATGAAATCGTCTGTGAAGGATAGGAAGTATAGATGTTCACCCCTGGTTGCTATGCTTGTTGATCCATACACATCTTAATGCATTAAGTCCAATAAGCTAGCGGCCCTTTCAGCCTCCTTGCTAAAAGGTTCTTTAGTCATTTTACCTTGTAAACGAGACTCGCATATATCAAGTGACTCCATGTCAAATGATCCTAGGATTCAAGCTATGTGAAGCCTAGCTATGCGCTTCTTGTTTATGTGGCCTAAACGACAATGCCAAAGGTAAACTGGATTAAGTTCATTTGGCTTAACTCTTTAAGTATGTATATTATAGACATGATTAGTTTCATTTAAATCCAGGATATAAAGGACATTATTTAATAGAGCCACTTTATAAAATAATACCTTTCTAGATAAACCCTTTTACTATTACCAATAGTAAATGTACATCCAGAAATATCCAAAACTGAAACAGAAATAATATTCCTGTACATAATAGGTACAAAATAACATTGTTTCAGTAACAAAACTAATCTATTGGGCATCATAAGCTGGTACACGCCGATCTCTATGGCAGCAACCATTGCTCCATCATCAACCTGCAAGTCCACTTCCCCAGATCCCAGTAAACTTCTGTTCTTAATTCCCTACACATTACAACAAATGTGAGAACCACATCTAGTATCCAATACATAAGATGTTGAAACAGAGGTTAATGTCTATGACATATATACCTGATGAAGACAAGCCCTGTGTCTTCCTTTTCTCCCCCAAAAGCTTGGGACACGATCTTTTCCAATGTCTAGTCTGCTTGCACCCGAAGCAGACAACCTTGGAATGGGCCTTGGGCTAGGCTTCAGCGTTTTTAGCCTTGGCTTTGGCCTTGCCTTTAGTAAGAGGAGGTTTCCCCTTGTTGACCAAAAGTACCAGCGGAGTCTTCTTGATCGACAGTTCAGTGAGCTGAAGCATACAATGCAGCTCATTAACAGTACGATCCATCCCTTGCTTGTTATAGTTCAGGATGAAATGATCATAAGAATCCGGTAAGGATGCCAGGATGGTGTAAACTGCCAAATCCCGTGAGATAGGCATCCCGAGACAAGCTAATTCATCCAAATAGCCCTTCATCTTGAGCATGTGTGCAGTCACAGATGTCCTAGTCCCCATCTTACAGTAGCGGAATGCCTTGTGGGTAAGGTACGTTTCGTGACAAGCTTGCTCATGAAACATCTCGTTAAGAGTTGTTATCATAGCAAAGGCCTGATGATCCATGAACTGATTTTGCAATTCAGGAACCATACACGCCAACATCAAGCATGTCACATCCCGGTTATCCTTTACATGTGCTAAGTATTCCTCCAGCTGGGCAGCCGGTGGATTACTTCCCGTTGGCACAACCGGTACAGGCTTTTCTAGCACATACTCTTTGGACTCTTATTTTAGAACTCTCCTTAAGTTCCTAGACCAGTCCAAAAAGTTAGGGCCAGAAAGCTTGTCCCATTCCAAGAAAGATCGCAGTGATAAAGTATTATTCATAGCCATTGGTTTCTACATAGAAAAATTTATGAGTGTTAATAAAGGACTTAAATTGTTCTTCCCATATTATAATTAATAATGAATCATGTTATTAATTAAACCGAGTTGTTGGGCTCATAGGCCGATATCCATATTATATCAAGATATAGCCAGACGAGGGCCTGGAATAACTATACCCCAATTTTTAGGTAGGAATGCCGTCCAATCCCAACCTAGGGACTCTCGGTTTGATGGGTCTGTTGGCACTTACCCATCTGTGCTTAGGGCCAGGAACATCCTACTGCCCACGCTAAGTCCAAACCTCCATCCAAGTGTCAGAGTAACCAATACACCAACCCAATACAAAATGACGATGCTCCAGCGCATCCAGCGAGGGCTGGTCTACAACTGGCCCATCCCCACTTCGAGAAGGTTTTGAATGAGGGAAGCACTTTTAAGAGACTTAGTAATTACCTTTTGGTTATAAGATTCATTTAATAACGGCGTAGATGCATAGGCGGGTGAAATTGGGTTGGTATATACATTTTTACATGAAAATAAATAAAGCATAATTAAATAAAATGGACTGCTATGGGCCAAAATTTACAACCTAACATAATTCTAGTAAACCTATACTAGAAGAACATCAGGTGGGCCGCATCCTCATCCTTCTAGCACGCCAATCCAATCGGCTTCTTCTTTACATAATTTCATGATAAACCTATATAATAAAATTACATAAAAAGAAAACGACGCGCAGGTCGTATATACCAAAAGAATATTACAACACAAATAAATAAGGCCCAAAACCATCCATTCATACACTTAATCACACATCATATAAACCAATACATATAATTTATAAACATGTTAAATGCATGAATTAATCCAATTTCAATTATGTCCATAGCCATTATTTTGAAATCGCCAAATTTTAGCCATTCACGGTTCTAAGCCCGTATGGGCTTTGGGCCTCCAGCCCGGGCAAAATATTGCTCCCAATCCAATTGGGAAACCATGAATTCCAAATTAGTCATCCAGGTAATCATGCCAAGAAAACCCGAACCAATTTCAATTTACTGTATTAATTTTTCCAAAATTAATATCGCATGAACGAAAAATAAATTTCATTCATAAAACATGCGCATAAAAATTTCCAAAATTTAAACACACAAAAATTTAAAACCAATTAAAATTTTAAAACCTGGCCCGGCCCAAAAATCCCGCCAAATCCAAATTCGGGCCCGGCCCGTTGCACGTGGCAGCAGCGCGGCGCTGCTACCCAGCAACGGCGTGCAGCAGCTGCTGCTGCTGGCCAGCAGCAACGGCTGCTGCCCCCTTTTCCGCCCGAAACGGTCCGTGATTTTTTTTTTTCAAAATGGCAATAAATAAAATCACCAAGAAAAATAACCATGGCAAAATAAATCTAGCATAAACCTATATGCAAAATAAATTTCCATATACAAAATCACATATAGAAAATCATACCAAGCATGCACCATATGCAAATTAATTTTCCATAAGCAAAAGCAAAAGGGAAAATCACCAAACCCCAAACAAAAAGAATCCCGTTCCCAAAAAAATCACCAATTTGAAAACACGGGATCCGCCAAGTTAAAGATTTCCACGGATCAAAAGCCTGCTCTGATACCACTGTTGGGATTCATCACGGGAAACCGACCGATAAAAGCGGAAATACGCGTCGATTTCCTCGAATCCGGTCCCAGGAGCTTAAGATGTGGAAATCAAAAACTTAAAGCATAGAAAAGGAAGTTTGAAAAACTCACCACAAAGTCTCTCTAAGAGATGGATGCGGACTGCAGGAATCGAAGCCGACTCCCTCCAACGTCACGTACACGAATGGCTCTCGGACCCAACCCGTGCTAGCAGCTCGGATTAACCAAGAAGAGAGGGAGAGAGGGGAAGCCCAAGATGACTAATATGGCTATCCTATATTTCTTTCCAAAAGAAATAAACCAAGTTATCAAGTTGGGCTCAAATTTCTTACCAAAAGAAATTCCTTTCAAAAGTGGGCAAAATCTTTTTTCCTCCAAGAAAACAATTTTCCCATACCATACCATATATGGGATGGCCAAAAGATGGGTGATGATGAAGAGATAGCAAAGTCCAACTTTGCAACTTCACTAGTCAAACCAACGACTCATTACTTCTTAATTGGTTCATCCAAATGAGTCACCAAAATACCTCTTCATCATGCATAAGAAGCAAACTCTTACTTTGCTACCTCAAAGTCAACATTATGACTCATCCAAGCCATAAACTTTCGGCCAAGTGGGGATGAAATGGTGGGGTATTTATTTTCTTTTATTCTTACCATAAGAATGACCAAAAATATCTAAAGATGCAAAGTCCAACTTTGCTACCAAAAAGTCTTCCATGACTCACCATTTCATCATAACATTTTGTCCAACAAAATGACTCACATTCTTATCCCATTTCACCACCAAATTTTGGCCAACACTTCCATTTCATATGGGCTTCATTTTTCAAAGCTTAAGCCCATTAAATCCCTTAGTTTAAATTAATTTCAAATGCAATTTTACTTTAACATGTATGCTTATATATTATACCATATAATATATTACATACATTTAAATTAAAATTCATTTGACCTATTAATCAAGGGATTAAATTAGACACATATAAAAGGAAATACATGTAAGCCTATACATGTATAATATAATTAAATGATCTCTCTCTCTTCCATTTGTATACTCCAAGTACACATATAATCCAACTAGTTAAAGTCCAGACGTTCAATGTGTACGATCCGATGGGCCCGTCTTTATGTTGGCAGTGGACTAATGCCCACAGAGTGCAGGCAGGCTCTAGTAAGCCACTGCAGCCCCCAGTTAAGACGGAGATAGCAGTCAAACTGTCACCGTAGCCCTGTAGTTTGAACTTGTAAATCCCATGTCACTGATAGCAGTGTCTAATGCAGAGGCATGGAAGTATCACCCTCTATTGTGTCCGGACATTTACTTGATCCCAAATGAACTGATGCTCACAAACAAGATCCAATCTTGTTTGGGTGCGGCCGTACACTTATCAGTAGCATTATTTAAGAGGCCGGTGATATCGTCTCAGTGAATAACTGAGTGACATTCCCTTCTACATATCCATAGTTCTGCCATGCTCACTGACACACCCGAACGTACCCGTACTTGGCACCCTTTTACAGGCCCGTTGGGCATGCACCAAAATGTGCCACTTCACATGCAGCACCATCATATGGTCTGGTCTAAGGATTTATACAAGTACTAGACGAGAATCATTTATGATACTATACCATGTAGATTCCTGTTAAGTGGATCGATCCAGTACCATGCCCTTTTTGCATGTACCCATTAACCTGGTTGACATTCCATGTTCAATGTCCGGTAAGACACTGCCATACAACCAGGCTAATGATAGTCTTTGGTTCCATTCATTCCCATGATTGGAACAGACTACGGATGACTTTATGGTCATATCGTTTTCCCTATCCAGATTCTTACTGCCAAGTGCCTCACACTTGACAACACTGATATGGATATGTCCGTTGGATACTCTATTTAAAATATAGCACAAGACATATAATAAATAGATTAACGCCTTTATTTCCTTGACACAAATTGTATAATACATAAAGTTCACCTTAATGTACAAATGTATCATACAAACACAAGGACCAATGCCTCAGGACTAGGGCATAACCAACATCAGGATCTACAGAGATAGATCCAATCGGCTTTTAGGCCTAAGTCAAGCCACGTACAATGACAAGGTTCTGAAAAGATTCAGCATGGACATGGCAAAGAAAGGATTCTTGCCTATGCGGCGTGGGTTGAAGCTGAATAAGAAAGATGGTCCTAAAACAAAGAAGGACCGGGAGAACATGGAAAAGATCCCTTATGCATCTGCTATTCGATCTATCATGTACTCCATGTTATGTATGAGGCCTGATGTCGCTTTTGCACTATGTATGACTAGCCGGTACCAGTCGAACCCTGTGGAGGAACACTGGAAGGCTGTCAAGGCAATCCTGAAGTACCTTAATCGGACTAAGGATGCTTTCTTAGTGTATGGAGGTCAAGATGAGCTGGTAGTGTCAGGTTACACTAATGCAAGCTTTGAGACCGATAAGGATGAGAACCAATCACAATCTGGTTATGTTTTTCTCTTGAATGGCGGTGCCATTAGTTGGAGGTCCTCAAAGCAGGCCACCATTGCTGACTCGACAACGGAAGCTGAGTACATAGTAACGTGCGAAGCTGCAAAGGAAGCCGTTTGGATCAAGAAATTCATAACCGAGTTGGGAGTAGTACCTACTATCCTAGACCCAATTGATGTTTTTTGTGAAAACAACAAGGCCATCGCAAAAGCTAAGGAGCCCCGGTCACACAAGAAATCCAAACATGTGCTCAGAAAGTTTCACCTCATTCGGGAGATCGTGAACAAAGGTGACATATCATTGCATAGGGTTGACACCAAGAATAATTTCGCTGATCCATTGACCAAAGTGCTGTCGTAGACACAGCACGACGGTCATACCAGATCTATAGGAATTACGGCAATGCCCACTTGGAACTAGTGCAAGTGGGAGATTGTTGGTGTGCCCTAGTTCTTAGGGCATTGGATTCTTGTTTATGTATTATACATTAAGACTCATTGTATGAATACGTTATTTGTGTCACATTAATAAAGGTAATTAATCTATTTCATTTATATCTTGTGCTACAATATGAGTAGAATATCCATTGATTGATAACCATAAAACCTATCCCAGGTCTGTTCTAATCGTGGGAACGAATAGAACCACAGACTTGTATATTCGATGATTGTATGGCAGTTCTTAACTAGCCATAGTACTTGTAAATTCAATCATGAATATAGGTACATGTCGTTGACATGGGACTGGATCGATCCGCACAAGAAAGCCACATGGTTGTTGTAACGACCCTGTCCTAAGAGGGGTGGCGCGGGGGCGGATGGCCTGAGTAAGGAGCGGCCCAGTGAGGGGTGGCACTGAGGCAGAGAAACCTAAGCAAGGAGTGGCCCAGTGAGCGGTGGCGCAGGGGTAGAGAAACCTGAGCAAGGAGCGGCCCTAAAGGATGTCGATGGGGGTAGGAATGAACCAAATCTATACCAGAAAGAGATGGTTTCGAGACTATGCTGGTATGGGACGGTACAGTTAAGAAGGGATAGATTTTGAGACTGTACTGGTATGTGACAGTACAGTTGAGAAGAGCATAAGAGATTTGATAGGTACTACCGATACCAACAAGATACATCTTCCTTTCGGTAGCCCATTCTGAAGTAACTTCAAAGCTAAGCATGCTTGACTTGGGGAAATTTCAGGATGGGTGACCTCTTGGGAACATGTGAGTGAGGACAAAGCATGCTGGAAAGACACATGTTGGTTTGTGGGGACAAACGATCAGATCCTAGGTATTACAGTTGTCGCCTCATAGGTCTTTCTTGAGTAGATCTCTTTTGTAGGGGTGAGCAAAACATGGTTCGGTTCAAAAACCAAACCGAATCAAAACCCAAAGTAGAAGAAAAACAAAAACCAAAGCCAAACCAAATTTGATATGGTTCGGATCAAACCGAACCGAATCAGTTCAGTTCGGGTTACAGTTTGGTTTGGTTCAAACCGAATCAACAAAAATTTCAATTTTTTAATTTTTATTATTATTATTTTTTATAAATTAATGTAAAGTATTGCTTAAAAAGGATTTATATTACATGTATTTTTCTAAAGTCTCATAAATACAAACTATATAATAATATAAATATATAATATGCCAAATAAAATTTATTTACATACATATACATATTTTTAAAAAATATTTTTTCTATTTCGGTTCGGTTCGGTTCAGTTTCGGTTTTTTCAACAAAAACTGAAAACCGAACCAAAAACCAAATGATTATATTTTATAAAACTTTTCAGTCTCGGTTCGGTTCGTTTTTTATTCGCGGTTTGGTTTTGCTCACCCCTACTCTTTTGTCCTCAGACCAGATTTCATTATAGTATTAATATGGAATCCGTTTCACATTGACATACGCCTAACAGGTCTATAAAAGGATGCTAAATATGGGTATGATTGGGTGGACAGGTGAACATATTGATATTGATGATGAAGTGATGGAATTGCCACTCGGGTAACACCGAGATGATATCACTGGCCACTTGATAAGTGGGACTGATAAGTGTATGGCCATCAGTCAACTCAAGATCAAGAAATTTAATAAACAACAGAAGAGGATGAGGGACACCATGTCTTTTGTTTATTCATATCGATATCATTAGGCAAAGGACACTATGAGATTACTACCGGGTGAGCATCTTCTAAAGACTGCTGCATCTCTGTCTTAATTGGGGGCTATAATGGTTTGCTAGAACCGACTTACAGTCTGTGGGCCTTGGACCTACTGCCAACATAAAGACAGACCCATAGGATTGTGCACATAGATCAACTGAGCCGGAACTTATAGAAATTGTGCATGTAATGTACATTGGAAGGAATGCGTTAATTAATTAGTTGACATTCAGTGTCAAGGTAATTAATTAACATTGGGTTAATTTACTTTAATTAATAAGTTTACATAATGTAATTAATTAATTTATCAATTAATGGAATTACATAAAGTAAACAATTAATTAAATAATTTTCCTAAGTAGGAAAATTAAATACATGTATTGTATTTACTTAAGTGTGATTTAATTTTATTTAGGGGTAATCAAATTTAGCCAAATGGAAATAAATTACATAGCATATACCTTTTAATTGAAGTTTATTTATGTAATTATAATTTTAGTGGGCTTGGGTTTAATTAACCAAATTAAAACCCAATTAGACAAGGTATCTATATAAGAGCACACTTAAGGAAGAAAACCCAAATTGACCCTAATTAATTGCTGGAAATTTCAGCCACCAATAGCAGCCCCAAAATAGCCGAAAATCCCAGCATTAATCCTCCATTCCTTTGCGTCTTCGGCTAGCACTGGTTCCCGCTCAATAGTTGGTCGTGCACTGGACTTTGGAGATCACAGTTTCAAGAAACGATTCTGCAGCAGTCTCTAGAAGAGACAAATCCGGTGAGTTAATCTCTCTTGATTCAAATTGGTTTTATTCTAATCAATGGTAATTAGACACGATAGGTAGATTCTAGGAAATTTTAAATAGTGAATTTTCCGCTGCGCCATGTTATTTTTCCAATGACGAATCCCAACAGGGTATGCCCTAGTCCTGAGGCATTGGTCCTTGTATTGTATACATTTTATATCTTGTAATGAGATTTATGTATTATAAAATTTGTGTTAATGAATAAAGGCATTAATCTATTTATTATATACCTTATGCAATGTTATAAATAAAGTATCCAATGGACATATCCATATCCATGTTGACAAGTGTCATGCACTTGACAGTAAGACCATGGATAGGGAAAACGATATGATATCCGTAGTCTATTCCTGTCATGGGAATGAATGGAATCAAAGATTATCATAAGTGATTCTTGTGTAGTACTTGTACACAAGTGATATAGTATCACAAGTGATTCTTGTGTAGTACTTGTATGGATCCTTTGACCTGACCATATCATTGTGTTGCATGTGAAGTGACATACTTTGGTGTATGCCTAAAGGGCATGTAACAGGGTGCCAAGTATGGGTATGTTCAGGTATGCCAATGAACATGGCAGGACCATGAGTATGTAGAAGGGAATGTCACTCAGTAATCCATTGAGAAGATATCACCGGCCACTTGATGAATGCAACTGATAAGAGTGTAGCCACACCGAAACAAGTTGGAACTTGTTTGTAAGCATCAGTTCATTCGGGATCAAGTTAATGTTCGGACACAAAAGAGGCTGAATAATCCATGCCTCTGTGTTGGACACCGATATCAATGAAATGGGACATATAAGTTTAAACTACAAGGTTTCGGTTTCAATTAGACTGCTATACGTCTTAATTGGGGGCTGTAGTGGCATGCTAGAGCCCGCCTACAGTCTGTGGACCTTGGGTCCACTGCCAACATAAAGACAGGCCCACAGGATCTTACATATTGAACGTCTGAGCTTGAACTTAACGAATCAACCATATACTTAGAGTATACCAACTAGAAAGAGAGGATTCTATTGATTCTATTATATAGATCAATTGGATTGATCAAAATAATATAATTAGTATTTGTATTGGGTTTCTTATACTTAATTAAATGAATTAATTTAAGATATTATTTTCTAGGCGGAAATATTTCACGTGTATAGGTTTACATGTATTTAATTTTATGAAGAGTCTAATTTTAATTTCTAGGTTGAATTAATTGGTCAAATTAATTTTAATTTGAAATGGTATGTAATATATTATATGGTATAATATGTTCACATACATGAAAGATTAAAATTAAATTTGCAATTAAAACTAAGCCTAAATAATTAATTTCGGACTTGGGCTTTGGTGAGGGAAAGCCCGCATAAAATGAAAACCCTACAGACCTAAATTACCACAAGGGAAATTCGGCCAAGAGGGATAAAAACCAAGCTGTAATTTTTGGCCAAAAGAACACTTCCAAGGAAGAAAAATTCAGCCACAAAATTTCCTTCTTTTTGTCGATCCGACGCTAGCACAGGTTCTTGCTCCAAAGCCGTTCGTGTATGGGATTGTGGAGGAGATCAATTTTGGTTTTTGCAACCATTTCTGAAAGAGATTCACTTGATGAGAATCTAACTTTCTCTCATTTGTTTTGTTGTTTTGATTTTTATATCAATTGCTCTTGGGTCACGGATTTGAGAAAAACAATGCGTGATTCCGCTTTTATCAGTTGTTTTTTGATGAAAAATCCCTACAGTGGCATCAGAGTAGTCTTTTGATCCATGGAAATCCTAAACAGGATTAAATCCCTGGGTTTTAAAATTGGTGTTTTAATTTTGGTATTCTTGGATTTGGGGTTTATGATTTTCCCCATTTGATTTTTCGAATAGAAATTTAATTATGCATATTGGTTATGTGATTTTAATCTCTGTTTGATGAATGAATTCTTGGTTGGATTTATTTGTTTATTGCTGTTGAAACTAGTAGCAGTTGTTGGGCAGTGGCCACCGCTACTAGGGAGTGGTTGCTGCTGCTAGAGCAACAGGTTGCCCTAGTAACAACAAACCGGGTCGTGTTTTGGATTTGGCAGGTTTTTCTGGTCCAGGCCCTATTTTAAATTTCAATAGGTTTTAAAATTTTATGTGTTTAAATTTCTGCAATTTAAATGCCCATGGATTCTTGAATGAAATTTAATTTTGTTCATGATATATATTAATTTGGAAAATTAATATGGTGTAATGAAATTGGTCTGGTTTTTCTTGACACGATTAATCGGATGGTTTTATTTGAATTTGTGGTTTCCCAATTCCAGTGGGTGCAGTGTTCTGCCTGGGCTGGAGGCCCAAAGCCCCGTTAAGGGTTAGAACCATGATGGGCCAAATTGGTAATTTCTAAATAATGGCTAAAGACATAATTAAATGGGATTAACTTCATGCATTTTAACATGTTTATGAATTGATGTATTGGATTACATGTCTGTGTGATTAAATGTTTGAATGGATGCTATTGGGCCTTATTTCAAGATGGGTTGTATTTCTTTTTAGGTAAATACGGCCTGCGTGCCATTTTCTTTTTTATGTAATTTTATTTTATTTATTTATTATAAAATGTTGTAAAGAAGAAGCCCTTTGGAGAGGCAAGCCTAGAAGGAAGGAAGGAGGCCCACCTGGTGTTTTTCTAGTGTAAGTTACTAGAATTATATTAGGTTGTAATATAGGCCATAGCATTCCATTATTTATTTAATTATGTATTTATTTATTTACATGCTTTAATGTATGATCCAATCTCATTTCACCTGTCTATACATCTAAGCCGTTATTAAAATGAATCTAATAACCAAAAGGAAATTACTAAGTCGCTTAAAAGTGCTTCCCTCATTCAAAACCAACTCAAAGTGGGGATAGGCCAGTTGTAGATCATGCCCTCACAGGATACACTGGAGTATCGTCATTTTGTATTGGGTTAGAGTATTGGTTACTCTAACACTTGGATGGAGGTTTGGACTTAGCATGGGTAGTAGGATTCTCCTGGCCCTAAGCACATATGAGTAAGAGCCAACAAGTCCATCAAACCGAGAGTCCCTAGGTTGGGATTGGACAGCGTTCTTACCTAAATAATTAGGGTATATTTTTTCCAGGCCCTCGTCTACCTATATCTCGATGAAATATGGATCTCGGCCCATTAAGCCCAACAACTTGACTTAATTAACAACATGGATTCATTATTAATTAAATATGGTAAAAACAACTAAGACCTTTATTAATACTCTCTACTTTTCTGTGTAGTAATCGAATGGCAAACAATAATACTCTTTCACTGCGTTCTATCCTCGAAAAGGAAAAGCTTTTCGGGCCTAATTTCCTGAATTGGTCTAGGAACTTAAGAATAGTTCTAAGACAGGAATCTAAGGAATACATGTTGGAAAGACCTGTACCACCTGCACCTACTAGGCATAATCCATCGGCTACACAGCTGGAGGAATACGAGGTGCTGTGAAGGATGACCGAGATATGACATGCCTGATGCTAGCATGCATGGTCCCTGAGCTACAAAAGTAGTTCATAGACCAGCAAGCCTTTGCTATGATAACAACTCTAAATGAGATGTTTCAAGAGCAAACTCGTCAAGAGAGATACTTGACCAACAAGGCATTCCACTCCTGTAAGATGGGAGCTGGGACATCTGTGAGCACACACGTGCTCAAGATGAAGGGCTATTTGGATACTTTAGCCCATCTCGGTTCGCCTATCTTGTAAGAGTTGGCGATTGACACGATCCTGGCATCCTTGCCAGATTCTTATGATCAGTTCATCCTGAACTATAATATGCAAGGGATGAACCGCACTGTTAGTGAGCTGCATGGGATGCTTAAGCTTACTGAACAGTCGATCAAAAAGCCTCCACTGGTACTACTGGTTAACAGGGGGAACCCTCCTTTTGCCAAGGGCAAGGATAAGGTAAAAGCTAAGGCCAAGGCTAAGAAAGCCAAGGCCAAGAAGTCTAAGGCCAAGCTCAAGGCTGGTCTTGAGGATGTCTACTTCCAATGCAATCAGGCTGGACACTGGAAGAGACCTTGTCCCCAGCTGTTGGGAGAGCAAAAGAAGAGCCAGGGGCATGTCTTCATCAGGTATATATGTCATAGACATTAACCTCACTGTTTCAACATCCTGGGTATTGGATATTGGATGTGGTTCTCACATTTGTTGTAATGTGCAAGGACTTAAGAAAAAGAGATCACTGAGATCTGGAAAGGTGGACTAGTGGGTTGGAAATAGAGCAAGGGTAGCTGCCATAAAGATCAGCGAGTACCATCTGATGATGCCTAGTGGATTAGTTTTAATTCTGGAACATTATTTTTTTGTACCTACAATGTGCATGAATATCATTTCTATTTCAGTTTTGGATATTTCTGGATTTAATTTTACTATTGGTAATGGTAGATTTAGTTTATCTAGAGAAGGATTATTTTATGGAGATGCTTTATTATATAATGGCCTTTATATCCTGGATTTAAATGAAGCTAATCAAGTCTACAACATAAATACTAAAAGGGTTAAGCCTTACGAACTTAATCATGTCTACCTTTGGCATTGTTGTTTAGGCTACATAAACGAGAAATGCATAGCTAGGCTTCACAAAGCTAGAATCCTAGGATCATTTGACATGGAGTCACTTGATATATGCGAGTCTTGTCTACGAGGTAAAATTACTAAAGCGCCTTTTAGAAAGAAAGCTGAAAGGGCCACTGGCTTATTGGACCTAATACATTCAGACGTATATGGGCCTATAAGTGCAGCTACCAGAAGTGGACATCTGTACTTCATCGCTTTCATGGATGATTTCAGCAGATATGGTTATGTCTATCTGATGAAACATAAATTCGAGACCCTTGATAGGTTCAAGGAATTTAAGAACGAAGTATAGAATCAACTAGGCATAAATATCAAAGCCCTTCACTCAAACTGAGGAAGCGAGTATATGAGCTTAGAGTTTGACTCATATCTAAAAGAGCATGGAATCATTCCACAGCTCACTCCTCCAGGAACACTACAATGGAATAGGGTGTCCGAAGGGAGGAACAGGACCTTGTTAGACATGGTCTGCTTAGTGATGAGTCACGCCTCTCTCCCAATAAGCTTCTGGGGATACGCTCTCGAGATAGTAATCTCATTCTGAATAATACTCTGACTAAGGCAGTGGAAAAGACCCCATATGAAATATGGACGGGTAGAGCACCCAATGTGTCTTTCCTACGGATTTGGGGCTATGATGCACTTGTCAAGAAATTGACTAGGGGCAAACTAAAACCTAAAACCGATAATACCTGTTTGTGGGATACCCTAGGGAAACCAAAGGGTTTTACTTCTACAACCCTGCCGAGAACAAGGTGTTTGTGGCACTAAAGGGGGTCTTTCTTGAAAAGGATTTCGTTTTCAAGAAAGACACTGGGAGCAATGTTGAACTCAAAGAAGTTCAAAGCTCAAAAACTCCTAAAAAGCATAACTCGGAGACCAAGGAGGAGCTTCCATAAAAGGAAGCACCATCCTAGGTAACAAAAGAACCTAGAAGGTCTGGTAGGGATCGTTGGGAACTAAGAGATATAGGTTTCTCATTACTAATGATCACACTCTTCTCCTCTTTGATGAAGAGGAGCCCAAAAGCTACCAGGAGGCCATTGATAGCCCACAGTCTACTAATTGGCATAAAGCCATGGAAGTAGAGATACAATCTATGTACGATAATCAGGTTTGGAACCTGGTTGATCCACTTCTAGGTGCTAAGGTCATAGGTTGCAAGTGGTGATACAAGCTGAAGTCTGACAACACCTTCAAAGGGCGACTAGTTGCGAAAGGTTTCAGACAAATCCATGGAATAGACTATGATGAAACTTTCTCACCAGTTACCATGCTCAAATCCATAAGGTTCCTATTGGCCATAATCGCTTGGTACGACTATGAGGTTTGATGTCAAAACCACTTTCCTTAATGGAAAGCTACTCGAGGATGTGTACATGACACAACCTGGGGGTTTTGTTAATCCAAAGCATCCTGGAAAGGTATGCAAGCTTCAAAGATACTTTTATGAATTGAAGCAAGCATCCCGGAGTTGGAATCTTAGATTCAATGAAGCCATAAAGGAATACAGCTTCATACAGAATCAAGATAAGCCCTGTGTGTATAAAGGATTAGTGGGAGCATCGTCACTTTATTGGTGTTATATGTGGACTACATCCTTCTGATTGGAAGCGACATACCAACACTGCAAGGAGTAAAGCAGTGGTTATGTAAGTCTTCACAATGAAGGACTTAGGTGAAGCTGAGATGATCTTAAGCATCAGGATCTACAAGGATAGACCCAATTGGCTTCTGGTCCTAAGTCAGGCAACGTATATAGATAAAGTTTTGAAAAGATTCAGCATGGATCAGGGTAAGAAAGGTTTGTTGCCAATGAACCATGGGCTAAAACTTAGTAAGAAGAACTTTCCTAAGATAAGGAAGGACAGGGAGAACATGAAGTTGGTCCTAAATGCATCAGCTATAAGATCAATCATGTACTTCATGCTATGTATGAGACCTGATGTCACTTTTGCACTAAGTATGACGAGCCAATACCAGCAAGATCTTGGCAAGGATCACTGGAAGGCTGTTGAAACAATCCTGAAGTTCCTTAACCGAACTAAGGATAGCTTCTTTTTGTATGGGAGTCAGGAAGAGCTGTCAGTTACTAGGTACACTGATGCAACCTTCCAGACCAACCAGGATGAGTACCAGTCGTAGTCTAGGTATGTATTTTTGCTTAATGGTGGTGTTATAAGCTGGAAGAGCTCCAAGCAACTGACCATCGCGGACTCTATTACAGAAGCTGAGAATATTTCAGCGTGTGATGCGGCTAAGGAAGCTGTATGGATAAAGAAGTTTATCACTGAATTAGGAGTAATACCAACAATCCAGAATCCAGTTGATATATTTTATGATAACAACGGAACTGTTGCACAAGCTAAAGAGCCTCGTTCACACAAGAACACGAAGCACGTGCTTAGGAATTTTCACCTCATACGAGAAATCACTGAGAGGGGTGGCATTTCATTACACAGAGTAGACACTGAGGATAATGTTGCAGATCCCTTGACCAAGCCGCTGGCACAGCCCAAGCATGAGGGTCATACTAGATATATAGGGATTAGGCCCATGCCTAGTTGGATCTAGTGTAAGTGGGAGATTGTTGGGTATGCCCTAGTCCCGAGGCATTGGTCCTTGTATTGTATCATATGTTTTGTATCTTGTAATGAGATTTATCTAATATACAATTTATGTTAATGAATAAAGGCATTAATCTATTTATTATATACCTTGTGCAATGTTATGAATAGAGTATCCAATGGACATATCCATATCCATATTGACAAGTGTCATGCACTTGACAGTAAGACCATGGATAGGGAAAACGGCATGACCATAAAGTTATCCATAGTCTGTTCCAGTCATGGGAATGAATGGAACCAAAGACTATCATAAGCGTGGTTGCATGGCGGTGTCTTACCGTCCATTGGACATGGAATGTCAACCAAGTTCATGGGTACATGCAATAGGGTATGATACTGGATAGATCCACTAAACGATAAATCCACATGGTATAGTATCACAAGTGATTCTCGTGTAGTACTTGTATGGATACTTTGACCTGACCATATCATTGTGTTGCATGTGAAGTGACATACTTTGGTGTATGCCTAAAGGGCATGTAACAGGGTGCCAAGTATGGGTACGTTTGGGTATGTCAGTGAACATGGCAATGAGTATGCAGAAGGGAATGTCACTCAGTAGTCCACTGAGAAGATATCACCGGCCACTTGATGAATGCAACTAATAAGAGTGTGGCCACACCCAAACAAGTTGGAACTTATTTGTGAGCATCAGTTCATTCGGGATCAAGTTAATGTTCGGACACAAAAGAGGGTGATTAATCCATGCCTCTGTGTTGGACACCAATATCAATGACATGGGACATATAAGTTTAAACTACAGGGTTTCGATTTTAGTTAGACTGCTATCTCCATCTTAATTGGGGGCTGTAGTGGCTTGCTAGAGCCGGCCTACAGTCTGTGGACCTTGGGTCCACTGCCAACATAAAGCGGGCTCACAGGATCGTACACATTAAACGTCTGAGCTTGAACTTAACGGATCAACCGTATACTTGGAGTATACCAACTAGAAAGAGAGGATTCTATTGATTATATTATATAGATCAATTGGATTGGTCAAAATAATATAATTAATATTTGTATTGGGTTTCTTATAATTAATTCAATGATTAAGATATTATTTCGTAGGTGGAATTATTTCACGTGTATAGGTTTACATGTATTTAATTTTATGAAGAGTCTAATTTTAATTTCTAGGTTGAATTAATCAAATTAATTTTCATTTGAAATGGCATGTAATATATTATATGGTATAATATATTCACATACATAAAAGATTAAAATTAAATTTGCAATTAAAACTAAGCCTAAATAATTAATTTCGGACTTGGGCTTCGGTGAGAAAAAGCCCGTATAAAATGAAAACCCTAAAGACCTAAATTTCCACAAGGGAAATTCGGCCAAGAGGGATAAAAAATCAAGCCGTAATTTTTTGCCAGAAGAACACTTCCAAGGTAGAAAATTTCAGCCATAAAATTTCCCTCTTTTCGTCGATCCGACACTAACACGGGTTCTTGCTCCGAAGCCGTTCGTGTACGGGATTGTAGAGGAGATCAATTTTTGTTTCTGTAGCCATCTCTGAAAGAGATACACTTGGTGAGAATCTAACTTTCTCTCATTTGTTTTGTTGTTTTGATTTTCACATCAATTGCTCGTGGGTCACGGATTTGAGAAAAAAAATGCGTGCTTCCGCTTTTATCGGTTGTTTTTCAATGAAAAATCCCATCAGAATAAATGTGAGAACAACTATTCATTCATCAAGAAAGAGACCATAGCTCAGCATTTACATATCATTCACTTCTTAAGAGATGAAATAGCAACTACTTAAAGCAAAAAGCAACTCAAATATTCAAATAGCTTGACTCAAACAAAATCATCAGTATTTTCAGCAAGTTGAAATTGGAAGAGGAAGTAAAGAATAGAGTGATAGAAATCAAAACTTAGAGAAACAAGATGATGGGAATATTTTAAACTTTACCAAACAGTACAAACTCCACCACCAGTAACTTCGTGCTCAAGTCAGTTCCTTAATCAAAGCAACACCAATAGAAACTCCCTCAAGCTGCCACCGGAAACTCCACAACTTGCCGGATTTTGATCGCAAGTTAGAACAGGAGTGTGATAGAGGCAAAGGAAGAAGGTCTTACAAGGCAAAATCGTGAAGACGAATAGCGGTCGTGTTCAACTCAGTTCCTTAATCAAAGCAACACCACTAAAAACTCCCTCAAGCCGCCATCGGAAACTCCACAACCTGCCGGATTTTGATCGCAATAATCGGTATAGAAATCACAATTCAGAAAGGAGTGTGATAGAGGCAGAGGAAGAAAGTCGTATAAGGCGAAATCGTGAAGAGAAATAGCGGTTAACAACAAAACAATAGCCACCGGTAAAACAAGTAGGAGGTTAAAGCTATTCAAAATAATCAATGGATCAGATATTCATTCAGATTTTCAATCAACGGTCCAAAAAAACAAAATACACTTACTTTGTTTTGAGACCAAGTCACCATAGCTGGCATCAACAACTAATATTTAATTAATCTTCATACGTACTATTTTAGGAAAAACATTAGTTGCGTGTTAATTACATTATTGATTTTTCAATGTAACATGTAATTAATTAAAATTTTCTAATATTTTAATTATCAAATATGTGGATTCTTTTAATTATCAAATATTTTATTTGTGTAATTATTCTTGTGAACTTGCTGAAGTCTGGAGATGAGAATCAATAAAATATTAAAAAATATATTTGATAATTAAAAAAATCGTTTGGCAGATGTTTGGTAATTAATTAAATAAAATTTTAAGTGTAATTATTCTTGTGAACTTGCTGAAGTTCGGAAATAAGGATAAATAAAATTTCAAAGAAATATATTTGATATATTTGATAATTTAGTCTTATATCCAAATAAATGGAGGAAAATATATATATAAAAAAAGAATCCATTACGCCAAACGATGTATTTAAAATACAAATATTTCCTAACAATAATAATAAATTTTTGGTTCTTTCAGTTTGGTCTTTAGTCCAATACAATTCAATCTGGTCTTCGGTTTGGATCTAGATAAATTTTGATCTAGTCCAGTCGAATTCTTAAAAAAAAAAAAAAAAAAAAAAGTGAACAGTTCGGTACAACTTTGTATCTTTTTCCTTGGACATTCGGTTTGGTTTAGTACATCTAGTTCTCATGTCCAGCCTTAATGTTTGACATATGGTACCAGTACAAATTATTTACAACCATTAAAAAGTGTTATATATACATCATATAATTAAAATTGATGCACGGCTAATATTTATTGAAAATATTATTGAATATTAAAAAATTTAATTATATTATTGAATATTATTGATTTATATTTCTTGATTAGAGGACAAACTTATCATTTTGTATAAAATTTAATATTTGACTGGCAACTTTATGCACTAAGTGGTTAAGTTTAGCTAAACTCAGAGACTAAATAATATATACTTTTAAAAATAGAGGGACGAACTATGTATTATGTACAAATCTAACGACAAATAAATTATTTATCATAATAATAATAATAATAATAATAATAATAAGGTAAAACGCATTCTAGCCCCCTATAATAATAATAATAATAATAAGGTAACACAACTTGTACCCTAATTAATTTTTTCAATGCATTGAGTACATGATTTTTATGTTTTGATAGTATTAGACTCACATTTGACATATTTTGTGGCATGTGGGCTGCATTACTGTTAGGGTTGAACATGGGAACCATATATACTGGACCGAACCGAATATTCAAGGAAAAAGATCTAAAATTGGATCGAATTGTTGACTTTTTTCAAAGAACTCAATTAAAATGAATCATCGACTTCTTTTTAAAAAAAGGACTAAATTGGACCAAAATTTGTTCAAAACCATACTAAATTGAACTCAACCGAGTATTAGATTGAAAGAATTGATAATTTCTTAGTATTAAATTTATATTTCATATATAGCGAGTAATTATTTAATTTTAGTAGCTTTATAATACGTATGAAAAACAAGTAATTAATTTTCATATAAAATAATTTATAGTATTTCTAACCATTAAGACAACTTAATTTATAAAATTTTGATAGATGTTATTTTAATTTGCATTTTTTAGTTGACATTTTACAAGAAAATATATGTTTATTTTTATTATTATTATTTATTTTATGTATTTGGATTGGACTCGATAGAAGTCTCGAACCCTAGTACCAGATAGATTTGGTACCGAAACCTCAAATACTCGAACTGGATGGGACCAAAATTTTGGGCAATCCAATTCCAAAGATTTATTTCTCCAATCCAATTCTGTAGATTCATTTTTGCAAATCTCTGAATTTCAATCTAATTCTAGAGATTTCTAAATCTCAGATTGAACCGTACTATGTCCAACTCTAGTATCTGTTAGTTAACACGTGACACAATTTTTGTGAAAAATAAAAACTCTGAAATTCACCAGGGGAATAACTTGAATCATACCACCTATGAAGGCAGCCATTTATATTAATATTAATAGTTCATAACGACACTAATGAAAATAATATTAAAACAGTTAAACAAACTGTCTTTTCGTTCACATATTTCAAATGGATTTTTGACATATTTCAAGTGGAATATCTATCGGTAAATTACCTATGAATATTTTGGTTGTATTTCGATCAAAAAGTAGTCAAAATGTTCAAGACTTTGACCCGGCTTAACAATTGCTTTCGTTGGTTGCTGTTGCAACCGACATGGTTGCAAACTTTAGCCACGCTCGAGTTAGTAATCAATTTGGTGTGGTTGCTTAAGCTGAAAAGTTGGTTGCTATTGTACAATAGCAACCAAAACTATGGTTGCTAATGCACAAATTTCTTGTAGGGTTTAGCTATTACTTATGTAAACCATACCTCCAATTTAGTCTTATGTATAACCAAAAATGTATCACGTGCTAGTTAACGTATACTACGATTCATGCGAGATATATATGTCAAGTTTGGGGTTAATACTATCAAAACAGAAATATCATGTACTCAATGTATTGAAAAAATTGATCATGAACCAATTACGAAATCAATGAAAGTTCAAGAGGCTTATGATGTGTTTTGCCTAAAAACAATGATAATAAGACTAAACAATTTATTAGTTCCTATATTTAGGGGTGAGCAAAACCAAATCGTGACCCAAAAACTAAACCCAATTGAGCCTAAAAAATAAAACCAAACTGAAGTTAGGTTGGTTTGATTTTGGTTTCTAAAATGTAGTAGTTCGGTTTTCGGTTCGGATTTTGTTTAGAAAACCGAACCAAACCAAATTAATAAAAAAATTATTATATATATATAATAAATTTTATTTCATATATTACATATTTATATTATTATATAATTTATATATATGAGATTTTAATAATATATATGTAATATAGACCCGTTTTAGTAATGATTTATATATAATTAATAATAATACAATGATAACAATAATATTTTTTAAAAAAAAAAGTTGAAAAGTTGAGAATTTGGTTTTTAAGCAAACCAAACCGAAATCAAACTGAACTAGTTTGGTTTGATTCAGATCGAACTAAATGTAGATTAGTTTGGTTTTGATTTTTTTAAAAGTATTATAGTTTGGTTTTTGGTTTGGTTCGATTTTTGAACCAAAACCGTATTTTTGCTCACCCCAATCTATGTTCTTACGCATTATACCAATTAGTCCATAGATAATTTTTAAGGTCTTTAAGTTTTGTTTCAATGAACTCTTTAGTTATTTGTTTTATTTTTTATTATGAAATGACAAATTACCTTTCGTTATAGGTAAACATTTATCTTTAAGTTCTTATAAGGTTAAATTACAAACAAAACCTTGTGGTTTCACTTTTTTACAAACAAAGGACTGTGGGTTTTTTGTTAAAAAAGGATGATTGTGTTTTAAAATGTTAACAAAAAAAAGACAATTAACATTTTTTAGTTAAAAATGATGATATAGCAAAGGGTATTTTTGGTTATTTAACATATCAATAATTTATGCATATTATATCAAGATTTAAATATTTTTCCAAGATTTTTCAATTTGTTATGATTTTTTAAAACTTATTATCATTATTTAGTTTAGAAAAATATTTTCGCTTTTCAAAAAATTTCAAAATTTATCATTAATGTCTATTATATTTTTATTAACCAACTTGAAAATCTTGAGTTCAAAATGAACAAGAATACCCTATGTAATGTCATGATTTAATTTTAGTTGTCTTTTTTTTGTTAACATTTTAAAAAATAATCCTCCTTTTTTAACCAAAAAAAAAAAACCACAATCCTTTATTTGCAAAAAAAGTGAAACAACAAGATTCTTTTTTTTTTTTTTTTGTAATTTTCCCTAAATTTAATTAACATTTTTCTAATAAAATTTTTCGTAGGACATACACATGCACCAATAATTCTATACTTTTATATATTAGTTATAAAAATAAAAATATTTCTATTATTTATTCTCTTTGATATATATTGTTATTTTTTATTAGTTTAATATAATATCTATAAACTAAGAATAAATGTTGTTATGAATCTTGTTAATTATTTTAAAATGATATCTTTTTGTTTATTAATGTTATCTATAAAGTATATTAGAGATGAAAAGTTCGAATTTTATAATTTTATATAGTTCTACTCCTAATTTTATATTTTTTAAAATATTTTTTTGTTTAGTTATTTTAATTAAACAATCTCTATGCCAAGAGTTTAGTTATATAATTATATAAAATTTAATAAATAAATAAATTAATATTAGTAATATTATTAATACTAGGATTATGTGAGGAAAAAATATAAAATAGAAAAGATGATATGTTTTATTATTATAGAATAAAATAAAACGTAATTTTAGTATCATCCATGTACAAAAATTAATCACAAATTCGATAGTTTGGTTTAATTAATTAGTGTCCTGACAATATTTCTAGTTTGGCTAATAGTTTTTGTTGAGGCAACCAAAAGTCTGATGACTTATAGAATGAGAAACAAGTGAAGATGAACATTTAATTAACTATCAGTAATTAATGATGAAGTATCCTTCCATATCTTTTGAAATGAGGCTTTACCAGCTTTATACAGCCAACCTCAGTTTTAACAAGAAAAGGAAAACGTAATTTAACTCAATAATCTCAAAGTATGCATCTATTTAAAGAAATTAAGCATTAACTAGAAATAAAAAGCAATGCCATGAACATCTCCTTGGATAAATCACCAACCTAGAACTAACCCTTTTCAGGAAATTTTAATCCTACCCACTCAATCCAGGACCCATCAATCCCTCCCTCCTATCTCAAAAAGTTGTTCCATTTCCCGATTGGAAAAAAACACTTTTAGGTCCTTATCCTTTCAATTTCAGCTAACGAAGCTCTTGACATTTCATTTTGACACATTGAACGTTCAATTATAATCGCACATGCACATTAGGCTTTTGGTTGCAAAAATAATTAGTCGAGAACATCTGAAAAAAAAAAAGGCCATCCATTTTGTCTGCATCGTTTTTTAGTGGAAAAATGAAAATTCAACAAATTTATTAATTACAATCATATCAAACTGTAGTCAGAATTCCATAGTGATTATACAACGAATGTATAGATTACCATAAACAGAATAAAACTTATAGTTTATATGCAGCAGAAACACGTTTATGGAATGGATCTGATCTACACGAGAAACCAGATCATTCTGGTTGCCTTTCCTACGAGTGTATTAATACACTGAGTACAGGCTATCTCCGTGAATTCTTCTGACGAACGAATAAGTATATCGTGTTTTATCTTTAGGGACGTTTTTCCTGGAACCAGATGGGAATCTCTACGATTCTCGCCTCTCATTGAAATAGAGAAACTTCTTCTCTATTTATAGTGGAAATCCCAACTTCCATCTATATATAGGGTCGGATCAAATTACACATTTGGTCCCTGTAATTTACACATAATTACAGTTTAGTCCCTGTCATTCCAAAATGTCATGGGCGGACCAAAAACCAACATCTCCCACTCGCACATGACAAGACACACTTTCATTGCGATTGAACATATATACTTCTTTCAATTCTTATTCGGTGAATTCACGCGACCAGTCAACGTAACGGTTAAACCTTTGAAGCTCTCCTTCATCGTTCCACCTTTAGCTTAACGTGACTTCCCCCTAGTCTATTTTCCATGATCACTTGTTTTCGACTCACTTTTGATCTCACGAAAACATTCATATACACTACATACCTTTTCCACGAAAAAGTATTAAGCTCGAGTGTTATATGATTACTAAGTAACATGCTACTGAAAGTTAATCATCAGCCATACCCTTCTTGTTATTTACAAGAGCCCTTAAGGGTGAACTTGGAACTCATAGTTTCATTTGGGTCTCACATTAGGAAAGTTGAGATCAATTTTCTTCTTTCCATCCCTTGGTCGGCTTTTACACATATTACTAAAATATGCCATAGTGTTAATCCACTTAGGACATATGTTTTATAAACACTATGCGAAAGCATTCAGTCTCTAAATGCAACTCATGCATCAGTACCTCTAGTCCACATTTAAGCCTTTCATAGGACAGCTTTCGATATAAACGAAATAATGATATTTCACATATCACATATGGAGTTTCTCACATCTCCATCTATACTTTTACCTATGAACACACCACTCATAGTAAAAGATTCATCTATGTGAGTAGATGACATTTCGCCAACATACTGAACTATACTAAATAGCTCTATGTGTATCACTTTAAATAGTGAATGAATTTGAACACAACAAATAACTCACATTCTATTCTAATAGAATTTACCAAAGTTATTACAACAGTTCAAAACAACAACATGTTCCTATAACCTACGAAGACCAAACTCCAAAATATGTTTACTAAAAACATTTGGAGCTATTGGCTTTGTTAACGAATCTGCAATCATATCTCCAATTGGAACATGCACTAAACTTATTTCTCCCTGTGCTACTTTGTCTTTAACAAAATGATATTTTATATCGATATGCTTGCTTTTTCCATGATAACAAATATTCTTGGAATAAGCTATCGATGCAGTGCTGTCGGAGTAGATAGTCGTACATTTCCTTTTAGGCAATAGATCCAAAAGATCTATGAAGCGTGTTAACCAAACCGCTTCTTGT
Source organism: Euphorbia tirucalli (assembly GCA_039660915.1). Classification (NCBI taxonomy): domain Eukaryota; kingdom Viridiplantae; phylum Streptophyta; class Magnoliopsida; order Malpighiales; family Euphorbiaceae; genus Euphorbia; species Euphorbia tirucalli. The sequence goes on along the minus strand of CM077639.1, from coordinate 50,797,722 downwards.
ACTAGAGCTGCTGCAGCTACATATACCGACTCCATATTCAATAATCCCACACAAGTTTGTTTCTTGCTACAGGAAATTGCACCATTTCCTAGAATGAAAATATACCCAGACGTGGACTTCCTCCCGTCTTTATCAATTCTGTGATCAGCATCTGTGTATCCCTTTAACTGCAGATCCTTTCTTTGGTAATAAAAGGAATAATTTGAAGTCCCCTTCAAATATCTCAATATCCTTTTCACTGCTGCCCAATGCATCAAACCTGGATTAGCCTGATAACGGCTTGCGAGACCCACCGCAAAACCTATATCAGGCCTTGTACAAATCATAGCATACATCAAGCTACCAATTGCACACCTATAAGAAATTCTTTCCATCCTTTTAGTCTCTTCTGGAGTTGTGGGACACATACTTGCATTCAGTTCCGTACCTTTGCAATAGGGGTTGGATCTGGATCACAGTGAGTCATACCAAACCGTTCTAAGATTTTATTGATATACGTCTCTTGTGAAAGAGCCAATAATCTCTTAGATCGATCTCTTGAGATCTTAACCCCAAGGATGTAATTAGCTTCTCCTAGATCCTTTATCTCAAAGTTAGAAGACAACCAAGTCTTTACTTTCTTGAGTAAGGAAGTGTCATTTCCTGTTAACAAAATATCGTCAATGTATAATGTTAGAATGACAAACTTCCCTCTGTTTTCACGCTTAATGTAGACACATGAGTCTGCATTAATCACCTTAAATTGCATTGATATAATCGCTTTATGGAAACAAAAATACCATTGTCTTAAAGACTGCTTAAGGCCATAAATTGATATTTTCAACTTACAAACCTTATGTTCTTGTCCTTGGACGATGAAATCTTTAGGTTGAACCATATAGATTTCTTCATTCAGTTCACCATCGCAGTCTTTACATCCATTTGATGTAATTCAAGGTCCATACATGGTACAAAAGCAATACTATTCTTATAGACGGGAAAATGACAACAGGTGAAAAAGTCTCTTGATAGTCAATTCCTTCCTATTATGTAAACTCCTTCGCAACCAGCCAACTCTTAGTCTGGATAAGTTTCCCATCCGCTGATCGCTTAATAGTATGTACCCATTTATTCCCAATGGCTTTGCGCCCTTTGGGTAGATCAACTAGTTCCCAAAACTTTATTGATCTTCATTGACACCATCTCACTTTCCATCGCTTTTATCCGTTCTTCCTTTGCTGGAGATTCCAATATCTCTTTCATGTTAGGTGGAATGTCTTTAATTTGAGCTACGATCGAGAAAACTTCGCTATCAACTAAATGACGGCGTCGCGGAATGTTTCCCCTCTTCGATCGCCTTAGAGGTTCTGCTTTTTGATAAACAAATATCATATATTCATCAAGATTTTGGGCAGAACTCCTACTGGGACCACTCCCACTGGGATCCATATCCATATTCACACTTGAATTTGGAATAAGACTCCCACTCAAATTAAGACCACTCAAGTTAGGGTCAGGATTACTCAAATCCGCTTGTGAAGGTTGAAAAACATCATTCTCTTCCCTTTCCCTTACGTCTTTAACTTCATTCCTCCCACTCGGATTGAGTGATCCTGAAGTTTCAAACTCTTGAGTTTCAAAGAAAGTGAATTCGTTATCCACCTCTCCCAGCTTAGGAAATTCATGTTGGGATTTGTGACCGGAAATCACCCGATAAAAGAGAAAGAATGCGATGATTTCCTCAAATCCAGTCCCAGGAGCAATTGAAATGGAAATTGTAAAACATAAAATTGAAATAGAAAGAGATTAAATTCTTACCCGGAATATCTCTTTTAAGAGATGGATGAAGACTGCAGAAATCAAATTAGAATCCCTCCTCGTTTTCGTACACGAGCGCCTAACGAACACCACCCGTGCTAGCGTCGAAAAATCACAAAATTTCAGAGAGTGAGGAGGCTAGGGAATTCGGTCAAATGGTGGCTACCCACTTGTGTGTATTGGCCGAATTCTTCCCTAGGGTTTTAACCTTAGGGTTTCCAAATTCCCTTATGGGAATTTAGGCCCAGTTTGGCTTCAGTGTCTGTGTGGGCTTCTTGCTTTTAATTCATGCCCAAACCTATTTTAATTAGTTTGGTTTAAATCAATTTCAAGCCCAATTTTAATTAACCCATGTATTTAATATATTACTCCAAGTAACATATTATTTACACTTAAATTAAAATTAGTTTGACCAATTAATTTAATCCATCAAATTAAAATTAAGTCTTCACAAAACAAATTCATATGTAAACCTATACATATGAATATTTCCACCTAGGAAACAAATTCATAATTAATCCAATTAATTATGTAAAGCCGAATATTAATTTTTATTATAATGATCAATCCAATTGATCCTTATAATATAATTAATATATGTACACCTCTCTCTCTAGTGTGTATACTCTAAGTATACATTTGATTCCTTAAGTCGGTGTTTAGTCACTCAATGTGTACGATCCCGTGGGACCATCTTTATGTTGGTAGTGGGCCTATGGCCCACAGACTGCAGTTGGGCTCTAGCAAGCCACTACAGCCCCCAATTAAGATGGAGATGATAGTCTAACTGTTATCATAACCCTGTAGTTTAAACTTGTGTATCCCATGTCATTGATATCGGTGTCCAACACAGAGGCATGGATTGATCACCCTCTTTTGTGTCCGGACATTAACTTGATCCCGATTGCACTGAAGCTCACAAATAAGTTCCCACTTGTTTGGGTGTGGCCACACTCTTATCAGTTGCATTCATCAAGAGGCCGGTGATATCTTCCCAGTGGACTACTGAGTGACAAATCCCTTCTGCATATCCATAGTATTACCATGCTAAGTGACATACCCGAAAGTACCCATACTTGGCACCCTATTACAGGCCCTTTAGGCGTACCCTTAAGTATGCGACCTCACATGTAACACCATCATATGGTCAGGTCAAAGGATCCATACAAGTACTACACGAGAATCACTTGTGATACTATACCATGTGGATTTCTCGTTTAGTGGATCTATCCAGTACCATGCCCCTTATGCATGTACCGATTAACTTGGTTGACATTCCATGTCCAATGACCGGTAAGACACTGCCATACAACCAGGTTAATGATAGTCTCTTGTTCCATTCATTCCCATGACTGGAATAGACTACGGATCCATTCATGGTTATATCGTTTACCATATCCATGGTCTTACTGCCAAGTGCATGACACTTGTCATCATGGATATGGATATGTCCATCGGATACTTCATTTAATATATTGCACAAGATAAATATAATAAATGAATTAATGCCTTTATTAATAACACATATTAGTATAATATATAAATCCAATTAATGTATGATACAAATGCAAGGACCAATGCCTCGGGACTAGGGCATTTTCAACAATTCATTCTCTAAGAATGTGACATCTCGTGACTCAAATTCTGTTATTTGACCATTCTCATTCTCTCCCACTAGAACATATCCTTTGGAGAGATCAGGATATCTTATAAAGATACCTTTCTTGCCTCTTGGGCCTAGCTTGCCATGCTTGCTAGATGTATCATAAACATAGGTAGCACATGTTGGGATTTTTCACCAGAAATCACCCGATAAAAGCGGAAGAACGCGGTGATTTCCTCAAATCCAGTCCCAGGAGCAATTGAAATGGAAATTGAAAAACATAAAATTAAATAGAAAGAGATTAAAATTTCATACCAGAAAAATCTCTTTTAGAGACGGATGATGACTGCAGAACTCAATTTAGAATTCCTCCACTCTCACGTACACGAACGCTTGGCGAATGCAACCCGTGCTAGCGTCGGAAAAACTGAACAAAGGAGAGGAGAGGCTATAGAAATTTCGGCTAGGAGCTAATGGCATAGAGGTGGCCGAAATTTTCTAACCCTAGGTATTTATACCTAGGGTTGGCCGAATTCCTTAGGGAATTCTGGCCCATCTTGGCTCCTCTCTATTCTGTGCGGGCTTTATTGTTTTAATTTAGGCCCAGTCTAATTTTAATTAATTTGGTTCAAATTAATTCAAGCCCAATTTTAATATACCCATGTATTTAATATATTACTCCAAGTAATATATTATTTACATCCAAATTAAAATTGGTTTGACATTTAATTTAATCCATCAAATTAAAATTAACTCCACACAAAATAAAATCATATGTAAACCCATACATACGAATATTTCCACCTAGGAAATAATTTCATAATTAATCCAATTAATTATGAAGAGCCAATTTAATATATATTAATTTTATTATTATGACCAATCCAATTGATCTTTATAATACAATTAATATATACACACTTCTCCCTCCAATGTGTATACTCCAAGTATACATGTTATTCCTTAAGTCTGCACTCTATCGTTCTATGTGTACGATCCTGTGGGCCCATCTTTATGTTGGCCACGGGCCTTTGGCCCGCAGACTGCAGTTGGGCTCTAGCAAGCCACTGCAGCCCCCAATTAAGATGGAGATGGCAGTCTAACTGAAATCATAACCCTGTAGTTTAAACTTGTACATCCCATGTCATCGATATCGGTGTCCAACACAGAGGCATGGATTGATCACCCTCTTTTGTGTCCGGACATAAACTTGATCCCGAATGTACTGATGCTCACAAACAAGTACCAACTCGTTTGGGTGTGGCCACACTCTTATCAGTCACATTCATCAAGAGGCCGGTGATATCTTCTCAGTTGGTTACTGAGTGACAAATCCCTTCTGCATATCCATAGTATTACCATGTTCAGTGACATACCCGAAAGCACCCATACTTGGCACCCTATTACAGGCCCTTTAGGCGTACCCCTAAGTATGCGACATCACATGTAACACCATCATATGGTCAGGTCAAAGGATCCATACAAGTACTACACGAGAATCCATTGTGATACCATACCATGTGGATTACTCGTTCAGTGGATCTATCCAGTACCATGCACCCAGGCATGTACCCATTAACTTGGTTGACATTCCATGTCCAATGACCGGTAAGACACCGCCATACAACCAGGTTAATGATAGTCTGTTGTTCCATTCATTCCCATGACTGGAACAGACTACGGATCTATTCATGGTCATATCGTTAACCCTATCCATGGTCTTACTGCTAAGTGCATGACACTAGTCGTCATGGATATGGATATGTCCATTGGATACTTCATTTACTATACTGCACAAGATAAATATAATAAATGAATTGATGCCTTTATTAATGACACAAATAAGTACAACACATAAATCCAATAAATGCATAGTACAAATACAAGGACCAATGCCTCGGGACTAGGGCATTTCCAACAGCACATCCCTATGGTCGCAAATGGTTCAAATTGGGCTTGCGGCTCGTCCACAATTCATAAGGCGTGGTTTCAACAGACTTAGAAGGTACTCTATTAAGTACATATGTGGTAGTCAATATTGCGTCTCCCCAAAAGGAGATAGGCAAATTGGCTTCAGCCATCATAGACCTCACCATCTCTAAAAGGGTTCGGTTTCTTCTTTCCGTTACTCCATTTTGTTGTGGAGTCCTAGGTATTGTCAACTGATGTTCAATAGCTTTTCATCACATAAAACTTTAAATTCCTCGGAGAGGTACTCTCTTCCCCGATCAGTTCTTAAAGCTTTGATTCTCTTCTCTAATTGATTTTCAACTAGAGCCATAAATCGTTTGAAACATGCTAATGCTTCAGATTTATGTGCAATCAAATAGACATAACCATACCTTGTATAGTCCTCTATGAATGTAATGAAATAGAACCATACCTTGCCTGAACATTCATTGGGCCACAGATGTCAGAATGGATTAGTTGTAATGGTTGGTCAGCTCGCGTAGCTTTCCCAAATGGTTTTCTTGTCATCTTTCCTTTTAAGCAGCTTTCACAAGTTGGGAGATCTACTTTCGATAAATCAGCCAACAAACCTGCTTTAGCCAATCGTACTAAACGATGTTGACCAATGTGACTAAGTCTCACATGCCACATTTTTGAAATGCTAACATTATCCACAGACGAGTTAACAGTAAAGGAAAAACTATTATGACACACATAATTTGGATCCAAATCCAAAACAATAAAACCATCCAACAAATGTCCACCACCAAAGTAGATATTGTTCATAAAGAGACTAAAATTGTTTAATTCAAAAGATAACATGAATCCCAAATTCATAAGGGCACAAACAGATATCAAGTTCCTTCGAATTCCAGGAGCATAGAGGACATTTTCAAGAAACAGTGGTCGACCACTATTTAAGACCAGCTGACAACAGCCAATCCCTAAGAATTTCTCTTTTAGAGTTGTTTCCCACGTATATCCACCTTATTCCCTATGGAACACTGCGGAACTCAACAAAGGAATCTCGATCCTTTGTTACGTGGTCTGTTGCTCCTGAGTCTATGATCCACAAAGGACGAGATCTAGTTTGGGAAACAGAACTTGAAACAAATGTATAACACTTATACACTTCGGTAACATTTACCGTAGTAGCTGTGCAATCTTTTGCAAAATGCCCTTTCTGTCTGCAATTGTAACATTTCACTCTAGAAATGTTAAAATCTTTCTTGCCCTTCTTTTGAACTAGAACACTGCCCACCGTTCTCTTTGCGTTCTTCTTGAAGAACCTCTTGTTCCTCTCCTTGGACTTTAGACCAGGACTTGAACTAGCCATGTGAACCTCAGATTTCACACTAAGAGAGGCCAAACGGTCCTCTTCCAGTTCAAGATGACGAACTACATTGTCAAAGGTCTTAATGTCGTTGGTATGGGTTAGGTGCAACTTTATATTCTCCCACCCAATCGACAAAGAACGTATCACAGCTTGAACTTTCTACTTCTCGGTCAACTTATGACTAGCATCATGAAGTTCAAAAATCATATTAGACATTTCCCTTAAATGCCTCTTCATTGTGTGGTCAGCTCTCTTCTTATAAGTATCAAACTTGATACTTGAAGAATGGAGTTTTGTTTAAGGAGACACTCCAAAGTTCTCCTTAAGAGCATCCCATAGTTCTTTAGCTGTGTTGTATACGTGAAACTTTTTCACGATACCATCATTCATCGCACTAAGCATGGTGATACGGGCAGATGAGTTCTTCCTCTTCCAGGCTTGATAAGCCTTAAGGTCCCTTTTTGCTTGAACAGTGTTACCCTCTTCAGGAGGAACCATAATTCTCTCTAGAGTATCCAGAGCCTTTTGCTCTTCAATTACGTATTGGACTTTCATAGCCAAACTTCATAATTGTCACCGTTCAAACAAAGATCCTTATTTAGTTAAGCAACTATTGCTTTTGAAGCAGTCATTGAAAAACAGTTAAAGACAAAGTAGCACTAATAAGTAAGCGATACACCATATTTAGTATAAGATCATTTAAAACTAAAAATAGTGTTTGGTTCACATAAAATCGAACACTATGTGCAATGCATCGAGTCACCATTTACATAGGCTAATACAAACACCATATTAGGTTTGAATTTCCAATAATAACTATATATTTAGTTTCGTTTTAGATTATATTTTAATTTATTTAACATTTATACTTCTCTTAAGTATAAAACTAATGAGTAATATAACACTTAGTTATAATCTCAAAATAAATAAATTAAAATTACTAAAACAAATAACCAAAATAGCAATGTTTAACAAATAAACATTTTATTATACCATAAAAAATATCCAACATTTAGTCAAAATTATAACCACGAAAAAAAACTTTAGCACGAAGCCATTCAATACAGAATTGAAAAACAAAATCAGCAAGAGAAAGAGTGGAAAAATGAAGAGGTCAATCTTCATTTCCATCGAATTAAACTATCTCAATTTCTTTTGAGGTGACTGGAATCATCTCTACGAACTTATAGTAGAGATCCAAAGGCATGTTCTCAACACCCTCAATGACAGTAACCAGGCATGGGCGATGAACCAACTTGTTACTTCTAAGTAACATGGTTCTAGGATTATGAGATAACTTAGCTCCCGTTTCACACAAATACTTTGCATTGGGATCCATAATCCTGTTCAGGAACTAATCCTTCAATGGAGTCCACCAGTTTGTCAAATGCAGAATTTTCTCCAAACCAGAATTTCTTAAAGTTCTTTTCACGAAAAGCATTTTTTTCGCAAATTTTAACATTTTTAACTGACCAGTTCCAGAGGAAAATCCTCCTCTCCAGACAAGCTCTTGGATTTCCTAGTTTAACGCATTAAACCGCTCCATAACTCCAACAATATCCCTTTTTTTCCAACGGAGGATACCGTTTAGAGAAAAGCGTATCTACAAGTTTTTTTTTTTTTGTATAGTCCTCGCCTCCTCTTGAGACTTGATTATTTTCGCCGTTTTTACGAACGTTGCCATTTCTATAACACATATAAAAATAACAAAAACTTGTTAATGATCAACCAAAAATCAGTATATAAATACATAATAAATATACTGAATTTTCTTGAATTTATTAAACATAAATTAAGCATTTATACACAATAAATACTATAAATTTAGTTAAAAATATCAGATGAAGTCCAAAAATTCATCAAAATATACCAAAAATTCAAGAAAAATGTAAATTTTAATTCTGAAAAAAATTTGACAAAATTTGGACGCCAAAAACGCCCGCACGCGCCAACACAAGCTGCCTGAAGCTTTACCATGCGCCTCCACGCGCAACCACGTGCCATCACGCGCTCCAAAGGTTCTACTGACTCACGCAACACGTGGTAAAATATGATTTGTGCTTACGTGGCACACATGACACGTGTCATCACTTGATTGGTCCATCTGATGATGTGGCACATTCACAACCGTTTTGCCACGTGTCTGAAACGTGGCATTTGACCGTTTCAAAAACGGTTGCCTTTGTACACGTGTCAACACGTGATTGGTTGGACTTTTCAACCGTCAGAAAAATCACCCAATCCCATTGTGCCACGTGTCCGTCAGACTTAACTTCTCCCAACCGTTACGCGGCCAATTCCAGCCGCAGTGGTGGCGCGTGAGGTCCACACGCCGCCTTCCGGGCCTCTGTTGGCCATAAAATTTGAGATTCCTACTTGATTTTTCGTACTGATTTCAGTGGTATGATTAGATTTTCGAAATTCCGACAAAAAATTTTGACACTTTGTACTGTTGGATCTAATACGGTATCATTTTGACACAAATAACAATGCAAATCCGTATCAATACGAACAAAAACGAATCCAAATGAACAAAAAACATATTCTTATTCATGGAACATCAGACATCAAGATTTACGGAATCATTTTGAAACGGATATCAATATAAATCTGTATCAAAACGCACAAATATGTATTTAAACGAATAAACACGTATCAAACGGATAAAACTTATTCTAATTCACGGAATTCCAGAAATCAAGATTTGAACACATCAATCTATAAACCTTTCGGCTCTGATACTAATGTAGTCAGAATTTCATAGTGATTATACAACGAATGTATAGATTACCATAAACAGAATAAATAAACAGACCTACAGTTTATATGCAGCGGAAACACGTTTATGGAATAGATCTGATCTACACAAGAAACCGGATCGTTCTGGTTGCCTTTCCTACGAGTGTATGAATACACTGAGTACGAGCTATCTTTGTGAATTCTTCCGACGAATGAAGAAGTATATCTTGTTTTGTCTTTAGGGACGTTTTCCCTGTAACCAGAAGGAAATATCTACGATTCTCCCCTCTCATTGAAATAGAGAAACTTCTTCTCTATTTATAGTTGAAATCCCAACTTCCATCTATATATAGGGTCGGATCAAATTACATATTTGGTCTCTGTAATTTATACATAATTACAGTTTAGTCAATGCCATTCCAAAATGTCATGGGCGGACCAAAAACCAACACAAACATATAAAAAAACTCGTTTACAGTTTGTTAGGAGCATCGTTTCAAATGCAAATTAAATAAATTATATTTTTTAATCGGTTTTGTGTTTCTATATAGCTTATTTTTCTAATATTGAGGAGTTTAATATGCGTGTTTATAATTTACTTAAATAATCAAACAAAAATGTTTTTTTTTTTTCTTTTTGTTTTTAATTTTTACAAATTGCTAGTTAGTAGAAAAACAGAAGAGGAATTAGTGAATAGGGTAGGGGGAAGCATTAGGTAGTCTTAAAAAGTGACACATAACAAAATCACACATAATTTCATTCAGGCTTGACGTGGCCTTTCCTATTATTCCCATTTTCGCTACGGAATCTCCTTTTGTAACTTACAATTAATTACGTGGTGTTTGATGATTGGGTGTAAATTTTTTTTTTTTTCTTTGAGAGAGAGAGAGAGGGAGAGAGATAATAAGTAACAGAAAAGGAGAGCAAAAAAATTTAACTGATTTTGGCTGCACTTTGCTGACACTTTTACACCCTCTGCCTGCGCCTCACTCAGAGAGAGGTAAGTGTTACCACTTCTTGTCCTTTCTTTTCTTTTCCCTATCTGCCCTCTTCTCTCTCTCTCTCTCCTTTCTTACCTCTAACCTTTTTATCAATTCTCATAAATACTTTTTTTTGCCTAGTATTCTCATAAACTGTTATTAATGGAAAGCATGTAACTTTATTATCTTTTACTAATTAGAAATACTATACCCTAACGATATTAATTTTCCAAAATCATATATTTTATATTATATATGTTGCAATTAACTAAATGCATTCCACTATAACTTGTAGATTTTGCAGGCGTAATCCTAAAAATTTTTAGCGTAGTTTGACAATTATATAGTTTTTATTGTTTAATAATTGATAGCATGTAAATCAACCAATATTGTACACTACCTGATCTCTAAACCACAGTGGAATCATTTTGTAATTCCATACTAATATATAATATTAGTATAATAGTATAAAAAGTTTCTAATAGGTAATAAGCTAAAAGTTTAACCTAATTAATAAATGCCATCCATCGTAGAAACGAGCTTTAAAATGAAATTAAGTAATCTACATATATACGTTGGAGTATAGCTAGCCATTCTTATGGTTCAATTGTTGTTCTTAAATGAATCTAATCAATGGTTCATAAAACAAAATACAAAATATATAAGTATAATTAGTTGGTTATTTATGTATTGATTTTTTTTTTTTCAGAAATATTATGATAAACCGCAGTGAAACATTTTGTTTTGTGAGTTTGGATAGGGTTGGAGTTTACGTTTATTGTTTTTTTGACAGCTCTAGGTAGAGCCTACTGTTGGTACGTTTTTTGCCATACCTTAGTAGAAATATTGTAATTTACTCTAGTAAATGGAGCCATTATATAATTTGTAATTGAATAAGAAAATAATTTAGGCCGTACACGTGTTAAATCATGTCCTCCTCTGTAACTATAATTTTAAAGTGTCCATACCCATTTCTCCATTCTCCAATCAACAAGGCAAGCAGTTATCTGAGTAGTACGTTCCAGTACACTTCCACCCTTTTGTCATTTATTTTATAATAATAATAATAATAATAATAATAATAATAATAATTTTTAAACTTAGATTGAGATGACAAACAATTTAATTTGTTTCTTATTACAATCAATTGCTATTTGCTACCTTTAAATTATATTATTAAATTGGATAAATGGTTAATTTGAGTTTTAGAAACAATTTGTTTCAAAAATAAAATTTATTTATAATTTAATCTTTCAATTTGATATTTATGGTGAGATTAGTACAAAATAATACATTTTTGAATATAACTTATAATTTTATTACATGAGTCAAATTTTGTTGTAAATGTTGATTCGTCTTATTTTGAATTGTTTTGATATAAATACAAAATTAAAAAGCTAAATTACTAAATAAAAATGGTATTGGACAAAATTATTTTAATTAAGAGGAAAAATTTACCTTTATCCTTGTAAAATTAAATATTTCCGGAACTAAAATAAACCATTTAATCCATTGATTTTTTTTCTTAATTACAGTGTTTCTTTTGAATAATTATTAATCAACTCATTAATTCAAATTTACCAGCTCTCCACAACTTAGCCCAATCCCAAGAAGGGCATAATAGTCATTACGACCCCAACCAATCAGATTCTTGCACCTATTCTCTCTCTCTTCACCTACAAACAAAACCTTAAACCCCATATAAACCCATTCTTCTTCTTCCTTCCCATGCTATTCCTCTCGTACAACAAACAAAGCCATTTCTCTCTGCAACTTTTTCTCAAGCTGAAAAATGGCAGATCCATCCATCTACAACTTCCTTAACCAGCAACCGCCACATCAACATCAACATCAACAGCAGCAGCGTCCATTTCCAGCTTCAAGGCCACCGAGAAAAAACCCTACTAATCCACCTAATGCGTATTCCTCTTCCCGCCTCTTCCAATGCCTCTACTGTCCCCGCAAGTTCTACACCTCTCAAGCTCTTGGCGGCCACCAGAACGCTCACAAGCGCGAGAGAGCCGCCGCTCACCGGAATCTCTCCTTGGATCATCATTATCTTAACTCTTCATCTGGTGGTGCTCCGGCGTTTCTCGATCAACAGTACTGGCTTGAACCAATCCACACTTCTCATCATCATCATCAGTTTCAAGTTCCGACTGCTCCTCCGTCTGTTTCTTTTCCACATCATCCTGACTCTGATTCGTCGGCGGTTTGTGATCTGAATAATGAACCAATAAACCTTGATCTTACTCTTCGTTTATGATTGATTTTATAGTTTAGGTTTTTTGAAGTTCTTATGTGTTTGGATCCATAGGGATAGTCTGTTTGGTTTGAACTAGTTAAGTAGCAGTTTTTATGAGATACTTTTTTTCTTTTTTGGTTAGTAATTTGAATGATCACATCAATATATATGTTTCTGGTTTCTGATTTGATTTTCTTTCCTTTTTTTTTTCTACTCCATATATATATATATATATATATATATATATATATATATATTTATGGATAGGGATGCATTTTTTTTTTTTTTTAATTTTCTTCTTCCAAAAATGCCGTACTGTTCGTCGGATTTGGAAGCCATGGGTTTGTGTTCATTGCTACTTTAAAACCCTTTTTTTTTTCTTTTTTTTTTTTAAAAAAAATGGTTCATACTTTAGTTTTTATGTTTTTGAAAAGTCCATGTAGGCAGTTTAATTAATGCAAAAAAATTTTTGAAGTGATTCTGTTAGATTCTGACTTCAAAAACTTCACGGGGGCAAAAAAAAAAAAAAAAAAAAAAAAAAAAAAGAAAAAAATCCTCCTTCACCTGTGTTCCCATTGTTTTGGGTTTTCTTTAGAGAAGTAAAACTATGAGTTTGCATTAGCAAGTAAAGCAATCATCATCTGTGGAACAGAGTAAATAAAGTGATGAAAATAATTGTTTTATTGGGCCAACAAATTATAGTTGTATATATGAGTAAATAAAGTGATTGGACAAGAAGAGGTTTGTTGGATATGTACAATTATCTTCAATATCCAATCAGTAGAGTGTTAATTTGGTTGTTATTTGTGGGTTTCACAGTTTTTAATTCTTAAAGCAGATTCAGCTCCAACCCAAGAATTTGATTTAGAACAGTACGTTTAAAGTAAAATAGTATAATTATGATGTCAAATTTCAGAATCTTAATTTGGATATATTCTCAATGAATTTTCCACACCAATTAATTGGTGAGAATTAATTAATTTAATGGATAAGAATGAACATATGAAGCATGCAGTTGGCCGGTTGATGAAAAACTTAAGCTTGTATTATTAGGTAATAAACATTTGAATCAGAAAAAGTTTATGCAACTTTTGATTGATCACACTCTCTGCTCCGAGACCCCATGCATACAGTTCTAACTTCGATTCAAAAACAAACAAGTGAGATCTATGTTTCGTACCTCAATTATTATTATTATTATTATTATTATTATTATTATATATGATGGGAATCACCACGTTTAGCATTCAACAAACTGTACTTCTTACTGGATCGAATTTCTATTTTCTTTATTTGAGTGATTAAAGAATGAAAAAGTTAATGGCATCTGACGAATTTATACATTAAACAATACTTTATTGCAAATTAAAAATTACTAATGTCACTCAGGTGCTAAAAGTGACATCTCGGCTAAATAGTAAATGAAAAGGCAAAAATATATCGATTTGTTCACCTTAGGGTGAGAAAAGCAAAATATTGAAAAAACGGCGAAACAATAATTTTCGGCCAACTAAGTTTTGTAAGAATCTGAGATATGATAAGATCATTCTGGAGTTGGATTCCTTTTAGTAGTCAATGCAATAAGCCATAGCTATCCTATCAATTCTTATTTTGGTTTAGTTATTCTTGCTTCAGTGTTTTGGAGTTGTAATTTTCTTTTTGTCAAAATGCAAGCCAATGAGGTTGCCTTCTTGGACATGTTCTTCCAATAAAATTTTGGGAGTTTGGTTTACATCATCTCCCTCATGTATTTCTCATTTGCTTTCAGCTTGAATTACAACCGAAGGATGTCAAAAGCTGCACTCTTTTCCCTAGTCAACGATTTTTTTCACAAGATTTTTCTGGACTAAGATTTTAATGAGGCTGTGTCCCTAGTTGCTTGGATCTAAGGGGGTCATGTCCCTTAGATTATAATCAAAAGACCAAATCAATAAAAAAAAAAATATTGGTTCAATTCCTATCATTACAATTATTACATGCTTATCGTTGAAAATTAGACATCATAATAACACTAAAAATTCCAATACCATACCCGGCTACACAAGATGAAAAGACCTTTGATGAAAGGCAATATCACAAACTTGAATGGAAAACTTGAAATAAGTCCCAATAAGTATCGGGTTTGTTATGATAAAAAGAAAAAAAAAAAAAAAAAACTTTGGTGAAGTTAAAACATAACAGTAAAAGAAAGAACTCGAGATGTTAAACTATCATATGACCGGATGCCCCATAAGAATACATGCTAGATATAAAAATAGTTAAAAGAACAAGCCAAAAGAATTTGAAATTTTTAAAGTTAGATCGAGAGAATATAACACGTCAAAAAGTGCTGTAAAATTCTCAAATCGCAAATCGAAAGACTTAGAAGAAAAAGCCCAATAAAGGTAGAATAGTTACAGCAAACGCTCATGATGAGCCACGTCCAAATACAAAAATAAGCAAAAGATAAAAGCTAGGCAACTTGGATCTCTTGCCCATCACCAGGTTGGCTGCCATCTGCTTGGCCATCGTGAGCTTGATTATAGGTATTTGTTTCTTCTTCCTGAGTCAAGCCTGGCTGTAACTCATCCAGGTTCGAGAAGGGAATATTGTCAACATCAAAAGTCTGATCCAGGCGCTGGTTTTGGCAAGCCTCGAGGATCCGCGCGTCAAACAACTCTCTGAGTTTCACATAGTCACCCGCCGCTTTCACAAGTACAGATGAGGTTTTGTTCTTGTCCTCTTCCTAGGCGGCTTTCTCTGATGCTATTGAATCCTTAGCATCCTGTAGCTGCTTCTTTAAAGAGTCATTTTCTTCCTTAAACTTGTACTTAGCCCTTACAACCTTTGTTTTCTCAGCAGCCAAATCCGCCCAAGCATTTTTGGCCTCCTCCTCAACTTTTGCCTTGACATCTTGCAATCCCTTTGTTCTTTCTATGTGGTTGGAAATGCTGGCTAGGTGAGGAAGAACCTCGAAAATCCTAGCAAAAAGAGTTAGAAATATACCAACAAAATTTCAAAGCAAAAGGCAAGGCATCAAGGTACCAACCAGGGAGGCTTGCAAAAGGCGGTTGTAAATATTCATTTTATCCAGGTGTTATTATTATTATTATTATTATTATTATTATTATTATTATTATTATTATTATGTTTCATTATTTAAGGAAAATCCAAAAAAAAAAATATTTTTTTCTATTTTTATTTTAACTTTTCTATTTTTTTTTTCTTTTTCATTTTTATAGAATGAGAGGAGCAAAAGAGAAATAAAAGAAGACATGAAAAATGAATAAATTTTTTTAATGACTTCTTTTATAAGTTCTGAATACAAAATTAACAAAATTACAAAAAAATAATACAAAAAAGAGCCCAAGTCCAATGGTTTGTAGGCCCAACTTGAGTTATAAATAAATAAATAAAAAGAAAATAAAATTGATAAAAAAAAAACTATACAGCTGTGCAGGATCAATTTTTGCATAAAATCATGGAAGATTTTTCTAAAGAGTTTCTAGTTCCAGGATCAATTTTTGCATAAAATCAGGGGAGATTTTTCTGAAGAGTTTCTGGTTCTGATAGAACTAGGAAGGGACAAACATAACTAAAAATTGAAAAGCCCAGTTACAATCAGACTACAAAAGGACTATGAAAGGGCTCCAAACAGTAAGATAGGGGAGGGGGTGATTGGCGTAAAAACACAGCAAGACAAAAAGAAATATTGCAAGAAAAAGGAGAGAGTGTATCAAAGGAAGTGGACAGCAACAGGCTCCCATTCCTGAGAGTGAAAATCCTTTGTCCCTTTCTCCATTAATTCTTCTTGTCCCTTCTCCATTAAATCTCTTTGTCCCTTTCCTCATTATTTCCTTCTGGTTATTTCCCTCATTTTATCTTCAACATCTCCTTGCACAGCTGATTGGTGGAGGCAATTTGAAGGAGCTAAACCTGAAATCATAAAGAGAGCCCATTCATTTTCATCCCTATCTGAGACAGTCATTTTGTTTGAGTAGGTTTCATTTTCGAATGAGTTTCTTTTCATATCATTATTTATCATGTACCTAGGTCTGTATGAGACGTTATCGTATGATTCAAAGAAATGTTCTTGCTCTATGCTTATGGAGGAAGAACAATCCTTCGGGTAGTGTCGAAAATCACATATAAGGAATGGGGCATGTCATGCAACTGTTTCTTATTAGTGGTTGGTGGTCTAGGCTTAGAAGATTGAAATGAAAATGGGTTGATAACCCTAGTAGTGTATGCCAAAATGGGATTAGATTCGATGTTTAGATTATTAGTGAGGTGTGTGATCATTTTTTTTTACTCAAAAGTGCTTGAAAACAGGAGATCTTCCCAAGAGCATCCAAGTTTTGTTTTCGTCTAAAAAGGGGCTGTTTTTTTCTTTGAAAAAGGAAAATACTAGTGAAGACTAAAGCCTTTAAGCCTTTGGCATTTTTTGAAAGAAAAAAGATTCAAAAATAGTAAACTGGTTGCTTTTAAGAAGATAACTCTAACTCATTTTCAAGCAGATGGAGAAAAATGTTGAAAAATCACAAACCGTAGCCTCATTTTGGTCTCTTCTTCATCACCACTTATTTTTGTAAGTGCGTGAAATGTAAGACAAAAGGACATTTCTCGCTCTACAAAAGTAACATAGCATTTAGAGGCCCAGAGCATGTGAAAATATCAAGATTAGGGTCTATTCCATTCACGCATTTAGGCAGCTCATTATAATAGACAGGTAGGACAGAAGCAGCACTTGTATTTTTGGTCAAGCATTACCAACAAATAGTTAGAATATCATCACATTTATTAGTTGCCAGGAATTCAAAACTGCATAAACAAGTGTATGCATTCTTCATCATCACCATCACATAAGTACACATGTTAGCAGCATTGCATATTTTCATCCGGTTAGATTAAGGTCCAACATATCAGCACACATACCACAAAGATAGGTGTAATCATTGCATTTTCATTTTTCCACCAATAAATCTGTTTCATTTCATATCGATCCAAGCCAGCAAGCATAGAGACTCGAAGCATCACACATCAGCATAGGATTCCCCAAGTACATATGCATTAAATCAAAATTTCCAAACAAGGAACCCAGTTTAGATTTCATAGTTTTCAGCATACATAAAGACCACTCATTCTCAAGCATACATACATACAAACCACCAAAAAATCATGTTAGGGATACATGTAAGATAGCAAGCATCTTTAGTCACCAATCACAGAGGCCTTCACACATGTTGTACCCATATGCATTAACATGTAGGAGAAAAAACATGAAACAGGAGTACAAAAAATTATCGTTGGGGGCCGTTTCAAGTCAGTAGTGTTCTTTTTATTTTCAATGAAATTACATATGAATAAACCCTGAAACCTGCAAACGAAAAATCATTAGGACCTATTAATTCTTGAGTCAAAAACACAATAGCAATTTGAAGTAAGAAATAATAGAAAAAGAAAAATGGAAAATAGACGCAAAAGGGGAGAAAGAGTACCTCCGATCCATCATCGCCTGTGATAGGTTCCAATCCCACCGCCGGTCAGTCATGATGAATCCCACTAAATCTCATATGGCTGAACTTTGATTTTTTTTCTTTTTAGGAAAAACCATCATGAAGAGAAATAGCATAAATCAAAGAAGGTTGGCTTCAGAAGATTAAACCTAAAAGTGGAATAGAAAAGCATAGAGAAACTGAAACAAAGAGAGGGAATAGAAGTTACCTTTGAGCTAGTTGCTAGATATGCCCTAGTCCCGAGGCATTGGTCCTTGCATTTGTATCATACATTAATTGGATTCATGTATTATACTTATTTGTGTTCTTAATAAAGGCATTAATTCATTTATTATATTTATCTTGTGCAATATATTAAATGAAGTATCCGATGGACATATCTATATCCATGATGACCAGTGTCATGCACTTGGCAGTAAGACCATGGATAGGGTAAACGATATGACCATAAATAGATCCGTAGTCTGTTCCAGTCATGGGAATGAATGGAACAAGAGACTATCATTAACCTGGTTGTATGGCGGTGTCTTACCGGTCATTGGACATGGAATGTCAACCAAGTTAATGGGTACATGCATAAGGGGCATGGTACTGGATAGATCCACTAAACGAGAAATCCACATAGTATAGTATCACAAGTGATTCTCGTGTAGTACTTGTATGGATCCTTTGACCTGACCATATGATGGTGTTACATGTGAGGTCGCACACTTAGGGGTACGCCTAAAGGGCCTGTAACAGGGTGCCAAGTATGGGTACTTTCGAGTATGTCACTTAGCATGGTAATGCTATGGATATGCAGAAGGGATTTGTCACTCAGTAGTCCACTGGGAAGATATCACCGGCCTCTTGATGAATGTGACTGATAAGAGTGTGGCCACACCCAAACAAGTGGGAACTTGTTTGTGAGCTTCAGTGCATTCGGGATCAAGTTAATGTCCGACACAAAAGAGGGTGATCAATCCATGCCTCTGTGTTAGACACCGATATCAATGACATGGGATGTACAAGTTTAAGCTATAGGGTTATGATAATAGTTAGACTGCCATCTCCATCTTAATTAGGGGCTGCAGTGGCTTGCTACAGCCCAACTGCTGTCTGTGGGCCAAAGGCCCACTGCCAACATAAAGATGGGCCCACGGGATCGTACACATAGAACGACTAAGCACAGATTTAAGGAATCACAAGTATACTAGGAGTATACACTGTGGAGAGAGATGTATATATATATATTAACCATATTATAAAGATCAATTGGATTGATCCTAATAATGAAATTAATATATATTCAATTGGCTCTTCGTAATTAATTGGATTAATTATGAGATTATTTCCTAGGTGGAAATATTCATATGTATAGGTTTACATATGATTTTATTTTGTGAGGATTTGATTTTAATTTGATGGATTAAATTAATTAGTCAAACTAATTTTAATTTAAATGTAAATAATACATTACTTGGTGTAATATATTAAATACATGGGTATATTAAAATTGGGCTTGAAATTAATTTAAACCAGAACAATTAAAAATTAGATTGGGCCTGAATTAAAAGATGGAAGCCCACACAAAATGAAAGGAGCCAAGTTGGGCCTAAATTCCCCTAGGGGAATTCGGCCACCCTAGGTATAAAAACCTAGGAGAAATTTCGGCCCCTGTGAACAAGCCACACCATAGCTGAAATTTTCCACCCTAGCCTCCTCTCCATTGCTCGTTTTCCTATGATAGCACGGGTCGTGTTCGTTAGGCGTTCGTGTACGAGAACGAGGAGGGAATCTAATTTGATTTCTGCAGTCTTCATCCATCTCTAGAAGAGATATTCCTGGTAAGAGAATGATCTCTTTCTATTGAATTTTTATGTTTTACAATTTCCACTTCAATTGCTCCTGGGACTGGATTTGAGGAAATCATCGCGTTCTTCCGCTTTTATCGGGTGATTTCTGGTGAAAAATCCCAACAGTGGTATCAGAGCGGGCTTTTGATCCGTGGAAATTGTTTAACTTGGTTGAATCCCATGTTTTAAAATTGGAGATTTTTATTGGGGTTCTTGGTTTGGGTTTAAGATTTTTCCCATTTGATTTTTTATACAATGGAAATTAAATTTGCATATAGGTTTATGTTAGTTTAATTTAATTGTATATTTTTGGAATTCTTGGTGAATTTCTTGTTAGCGGCAGCGGCCGCTGGTTCCAGCAGCGGGCTGTTGCTGGGCGGCAGCAGTGGGCGGCCGCTAGGCGCCTGCGCCGCTGCTGCTGCTAGGGCAACTCAGTTGCCCTAGCTGCAGCGGGCCGGGCCCAGCGTTTTTGGATTTGGCGGGTTTTGGGTCCGGGGTCCAGTTTTGAAATTTTAATTAGTTTTAAAATTCGTGTGTTTAAATTTATGCAATTTAAATGCGAGTGGTTTCTTGAATGAAATTTTATTTTATTCATGTGATATTGATTTTGGAAATTAATATGGTTAATCGAAATTGGTTCGGGTAATTTTGGCACAATTACTTGGACGATTGAATTGGACCCATGGTTACTCAATTCCAGTGGGAGCAGTTAGACTGCTTGGGCTGGAGGCCCAAAGCCCGTTAAGGGTTAGAACCATGGTGAGCCAAAATTGGCGATTTCTATATAATGGCTTGGACATAATTGAAATGGGCTTAAATCATGCATTATAACATGCTTTGGGATTATATGTATTGGATGCATGTGTATGATTAAATGTTTGTATGGTTGGATGCTATTGGGCCTTGTACAAGATGGGTTGTATTTTTCTTTTTGGGTAAATACGGCCTACGTGTCGTTTTTTCTTTTGATGTAATTTTATTTTATTCATTTATTATAAAATTTGCAAAAAGAAGAAGCCCATGAATTGGTGAGTCCAAGTGGAGGTGCAAGCCCATAAGGAAGAAGATGGAGGCCCACCTGATATTCTTTTCTAGTATAGGTTTACTAGAATAATATTAGGATGTAATATAGGCCCATAACAGTCCATTTTACTTATTTATTTAATCATGTTTAATATTTATATGCATGTATGTATGTATGATCCAACCACATTTCACCTGCCTTATGTATGTAAGCCGTTATTAAATGAATCTAATAACCAAATGGAATTACTAAGTCGCTTAAAAGTGCTTCCCTCATTCAAAACCGACTTGAAGTGGGAATAGGCCAGTTGTAGACCATGCCCTCGTAGGATACACTGGAGTATTGTCACTTTGTATTGGGTTAGGGTATGGGATACTTTAACACTTGAATGGAGGTTTTGACTTAGCGTGGGTAGTAGGATTCTCCTAGCCCTAAGCACAGATGGGTAAGTGCCAACAAACCCATCAAACCGAGAGTCCTTAGGTTGGGATTGGACATCGTTCCTACCTAAATAATTAGGGTATAGTTGTACCAGGCCCTCGTTTGGCTATATCTTAATGAAATATGGATCTCGACCCATGAGCCCAACAACTCGGTTTAATTAATAACTTGATTCATTATTAATTTTATATGGGAACAACAAAGTAAAGTCCTTTATTAACACTCTAAATGTTTTTCTGTGTAGAAATTCTTAAATGGCAAACAACAATACCTTATCACTACGATCAATTCTGGAAAGGGACAAGCTTTTTGGTCTTAACTTTTTGGACTGGTCTAGGAACTTGAGAATAGTTCTAAGGCAGGAGTCCAAAGAGTATGTACTAGAAAGGCCTCTACCGGCTGCGCCTCAAGGACGTAATCCACCGGCTGCCCAGCTGGAGGAATACGAGGCGCATGTCAAGGACAATAGGGATGTGACATGCCTAATGTTGGCCTACATGGTCCCTGAACTGCAAAAACAGTTTATGGACCATCAAGCCTTTGCTATGATAACAAATCTAAATGAGATGTTTCAAGAGCAAGCTCATTAGAAAAGGTACCTGACCAACAAGGCATTCCACTCTTGTAAGATAGGGGCCGGGACATCTGTGAGCGCACACGTGCTCAAGATGAAGGGCTATTTGGACACTTTGGCCCATCTCGGATCGCCTATCTCTCAAGAGTTAGAGGTGGACACAATCCTTGCATCCTTGTCGGATTCTTATGATCGGTTCATCCTGAACTACAACATGCAAGGGATGAACCGTACTATCAGTGAGCTGCATGGGATGCTTAAGCTTACTGAGCAGTCGATCAAAAAGACTCCACCGGTGCTGCTGGTCAACAAGGGGAACCCTTCTATTGCCAAGGGTAAGGCCAAGGAAAAGGCCAAGGCTAAGGCCAAGAAGGCTAAGGCTAAGAAGGCCAAGGCCCAACCCAAGGCCGAACAGAAGGCGGGTCCTGAAGATGTTTGTTTCGAGTGTAGACAGGCGGGCCATTGGAAGAGATCATGTCCCAGGCTGATGGGAGAGCAAAGAAGGGGCCAAGGTGTGTCCTCTTCAGGTATTTATGTTATAGACATTAACCTTACTGTTTCAACATCCTGGGTATTGAATACTGGATGTGGTTCTCACATTTGTTGCAATGTGCAGGGACTTAAGAACAGAAGGTCACTGGGGTCGGGAGAGGTGGACTTGCGGGTCGGGAATGGAGCAAGGGTTGCTGCCATAGAGATCGGCGAATACCACCTTATGATGCCTAGTGGATTGGTTTTAATTTTAGAACATTGTTATTTTGTACCTGCTATGTGCAGGAATATTATTTCAGTTTCTATGTTGGATATTTCTGGATTTTATTTTACTATTTCTAATGGTAGAATTTCAATATCTAGAGAGGGATTATTTTATGGAGATGCTCTATTAAATAATGGCCTATATATCCTGGACTTAAATGAAACCAATCACGTCTATAACATAAACACAAAAAGGGTTAAGCCAAACGAACTTAATCCTGTCTACCTATGGCATTGTCGTCTTGGCCACATAAATGAGAAGTGCATTGCTAGGCTTCACAAAGCTGGAGTCCTGGGGTCATTTGACTTGGAGTCAATTGATACATACGAATCATGTTTACGAGGCAAAATGACAAAGGCGCCTTTTAGCAAGAAGGCTGAAAGGGCTACGGGCTTAGTGGACCTAATACATTCAGACGTATGTGGACCTATAAGCACAGCGACTAGAGGTGGGCACCTGTACTTCATCACGTTCACGGATGATTTCAGCAGATATGGCTATGTCTATCTGATGAAACACAAGTCTAAGACCCTTGATAGATTCAAGGAATTTAGGACCGAGGTACAGAACCAGCTAGGCAGGAATATCAAAACCCTTCGGTGGGATCGAGGTGGTGAGTATATGAGCCTAGAGTTTAACTCATACTTGAGAGAGCATGGAATAGTTCCACAGCTCACTCCTCCCGGAACACCACAGTGGAATGGGGTGTCCGAACGGAGGAATAGGACCCTATTGGACATGGTCCGCTCAATGATGAGTCAAGCCTCTCTCCCAATTAGTTTCTGGGGACACGCCTTCGAGACAGCAGCTCTTATCTTAAATAATACTCCGACTAAGGCAGTGGAAAAGACACCATATCAGATATGGACGGGCAAGGAGCCCAATGTGTCTTTCCTAAGGATTTAGGGATGTGAAGCACATGTCAAGAGATTGACTAGTGGCAAGCTGGAGCCCAAAACCGATAAATGCCTGTTTGTGGGCTACCCTAGGGAAACCAAAGGGTATTACTTCTACAACCCCGCCGAGAACAAGGTGTTCGTGGCAAGGAAGGGGGTCTTTCTAGAAAAGGAGTTCCTTTCCAAGAAAGACAGTGGGATGTTGAACTCAGGGAAGTTCAAGGTCCACAAGCTCTTGAAGAGGATAACTCAGAGGCCCAGGTGGAGCTTCCATAAGGGGAAGCACCGACCCAGGCCGCATAAGAACCTAGAAGGTCTGGTAGGGATCGTCGGGAACCGAAGAGGTATGGTTTCCTCATCACCGATGATCTGACTCTTCTCATCTGGGATGAGGAAGAACCTAAAACCTACCAGGAGGCTATGGCTAGCCCACAATCTGTGAATTGGCGTAAAGCCATAGAGGCAGAAATGCAATCTATGTACGATAACCAAGTTTGGAACTTGGTTGATCCACCTCCGGGTGCCAGGGTAATAGGTTGCAAGTGGTGCTATAAGCTAAAGGCCGACAACACCTTCAAGGGGCGTCTGGTTGCGAAAGGTTTCAGACAAGTCCATAGAATAGACTATGATGAAACTTTCTCACCAGTAGCCATTCTCAAATCCATCAGGATCTTGCTAGCCGTAGCCACATGGTACGACTATGAAGTCTAGCAAATGGATGTCAAAACAGCTTTTCTTAATGGAAAGCTACTCGAGGATGTGTACATGATACAACCTGAGGGTTTTGTCAATCCAAAGTATTTGGGAAGGGTATGCAAGCTTCAAAGGTCCATTTATGGACTGAAGCAAGCATCCCGAAGTTGGAATCTTAGATTTAATGAAGCTATAAAGGAATATGGCTTCATATAGAATCAAGATGAGCCTTGTGTGTATAAGAGGACTAGTGGGAGCATTGTCACATTCTTGGTACTTTATGTAGACGACATCCTACTCATTGGAAGCGACATACCTACACTGCAAGGGGTAAAGCAGTGGCTGAGCAAGTGCTTCGCAATGAAGGACTTAGGCGAAGCTGAGATGATCCTAGGGATCAGGATCTATAGGGATAGATCAAATCGGCTTCTGGGCCTAAGTCAGGCCTTGTACATAGACAAAGTTCTGAAAAGGTTCAGCATGGACCGGGCCAAGAAAGGTTTCTTGCCAATGGGCCATGGGCTGAAACTTAGTAAGAAACACTGTCCTAAGACAAGGGAGGACAGGGAGAACATGAAATTGGTTCCATATGCTTCGGCTGTAGGATCAATTATGTACTCCATGTTATGTACGAGAACTGATGTCGCCTTTGCACTGAGTATGACGAGCCGGTACCAGCAGGATCCCAGGGAGGATCACTGGAAAGCTGTCAAGGTGATCCTTAAGTACCTTAACCGGACTAAGGATAGCTTCTTAGTGTATGGTGGTTAGGAAGTGCTGTCGGTTACTGGGTACACTGATGCGAGCTTTCAGACAGACCAGGATGAGTACCAGTCGCAGTCTAGGTATGTATTTTTGCTGAATGGTAGTGATGTAAGCTGGAGGAGCTCAAAGCAGCCAACCATAGTGGACTCTACAATAGAAGCGGAGTATATCGCTGCGTGTGATGCGGCTAAGGAAGCTGTGTGGATGAAGGAGTTTATCACTGAGTTGGGAGTAGTGCCAACTATCCAGGACCCAGTTGATATCTTCTGTGACAACAATGGGGCCGTTGCACAAGCTAAGGAGCCCCGGTCACACAAGAACACAAAGCACGTGCTCAGAAAGTTTCACCTCATACGAGAGATCGCGGAGAGAGGTGACATTGCATTGCACAAAGTGGACACCGAGGATAATGTCGCAAATCCTTTGACCAAGGCGCTGGCCCAGCCCAAGCACGAGGGTCATACTAGATCTATAGGGATTAGGCCTATGCCTAGTTGGAACTAGTGTAAGTAGGAGATTGTTGGATATGCCCTAGTCTCGAGGCATTGGTCCTTGCATTTGTATCATACATTAATTGGATTCATGTATTATACTTATTTGTGTTATTAATAAAGGCATTAATTCATTTATTATATTTATCTTGTGTAATATATTAAATGAAGTATCCGATGGACATATCTATATCCATGATGACCAGTGTCATGCACTTGGCAGTAAGACCATGGATAGGGTAAACGATATGACCATAAATAGATCCGTAGTCTGTTCCAGTCATGGGAATGAATGGAACAAGAGACTATCATTAACCTGGTTGTATGGCGGTGTCTTACCGGTCATTGGACAAGGAATGTCAACCAAGTTAATGGGTACATGCATAAGGGGCATGGTACTGGATAGATCCACTAAACGAGAAATCCACATGGTATAGTATCACAAGTGATTCTCGTGTAGTACTTGTATGGATCCTTTGACCTGACCATATGATGGTGTTACATGTGAGGTCGCATACTTAGGGGTACGCCTAAAGGGCATGTAACAGGGTGCCAAGTATGGGTACTTTCGGGTATGTCACTTAGCATGGTAATGCTATGGATATGCAGAAGGGATTTGTCACTCAGTAGTCCAGTGGGAAGATATCACCGGCCTCTAGATGAATGTGAATGATAAGAGTGTGGCCACACCCAAACAAGTTGGAACTTGTTTGTGAGCTTCAGCGCATTCGGGATCAAGTTAATGTCCAACACAAAAGAGGGTGATCAATCCATGCCTCTGTGTTAGACACCGATATCAATGACATGGGATGTACAAGTTTAAACTACAGGGTTATGATAATAGTTAAACTGCCATCTCCATCTTAATTGGGGGCTGCAGTGGCTTGCTAGAGCCCAACTGCAGTCTGTAGACCAAAGGCCCACTGCCAACATAAAGATGGGCCCACGAGATCGTACACATAGAACGATTGAGCACAGACTTAAGGAATCACATGTATACTTGGAGTATACACTGTGGAGAGAGAGGTATATATATATTAACCATATTATAAAGATCAATTGGATTGATCCTAATAATGAAATTAATATATATTCAATTAGCTCTTCGTAATTAATTGGATTAATTATGAGATTATTTCCTAGGTGGAAATATTCATATGTATAGGTTTACATATGATTTTATTTTGTGAGGATTTGATTTTAATTTGATGCATTAAATTAATTGGTCAAACTAATTTTAATTTAAATGTAAATAATATATTACTTGGTGTAATATATTAAATACATGGGTATATTAAAATTGGGCTTGAAATTAATTTAAACCAGAACAATTAAAAATTAGATTGGGCCTGAATTAAAAGATGGAAGCCCACACAAAATGAAAGGAGCCAAGTTGGGCGTAAATTCCCCTAGGGGAATTCGGCCATCCTAGGTATAAAAACCTAGGAGAAATTTCGGCCCCTGTGAACAAGCCACACCATAGCCGAAATTTTCCACCCTAGCCTCCTCTCCATTGCTCGTTTTCCTACGCTAGCACGGGTCATGTTCGTTAGGCGTTCGTGTAGGAGAACGAGGAGGGAATCTAATCTGATTTCTGCAGTCTTCATCCATCTCTAGAAGAGATATTCCTGGTAAGAGAATGATCTCTTTCTATTGAAGTTTTATGTTTTACAATTTCCACTTCAATTGCTCCTGGGACTGGATTTGAGGAAATCATCGCGTTCTTCCACTTTTATCGGGTGATTTCCGGTGAAAAATCCCAACACTAGTTTAGTGGTAGTGGCCTAAGGGTCAATGAACGGAGGAGAGATGGTAAGGTAGCGCTCAATTTTTTGATCAAGTGAGAGCGGTGGTGGCGTTAAAAGGAAGGGAGATAGAGAGCTTACAGAGAAATGGAAGAGAGTTTAGAGAGAGAAAGAGAGGCGACAAAGGTGAGGAACAGTGAGCTCTGTCAGTGAAAGAGGGAGAGAATAATGGAAACAAGCTCTGGTCTCCGGCAGAGCCATGAAAAGTGGTAGGAAGTGATGGTCGACGGTGAGATTGGCTGGTGAGGGAGATTAAGGAAAGGCAGGTGGGAGAGAAAGAGAGAAGTAGGGTTGAGAGATTGGGAAAATGTGGATTTTATATGCTGGTTAATAACCTTAGGATTAGAAAAATGGGTCAAAACCTGGTTGGGCCAGGGATCCGAGTATTAGTTTGAATTTGGGCCCTTTATGCTCATATATCATTTTTTGAGGGCTTTTTACATAAATACTTACCTGTTGGTACCATATAACTTTTTTACATACAAAGCAAAAGTTTGCATAAATACATAAAAAACTTTCCAAAATTTCAAAAATACCTAAAAAACTTATTCCTCTTTTACGTGATTCTTGCCCAAAAAAACAACAAAAGCAAAAAATCATAATCTCCAAAATACCTCCTCCAATTTGTTCACGTTTCTCTCTCCTTTTTTTTAATTTTTAATGTAATTTTACATTTATCTCTCAATCCGTTTATTTTTTTGTCATGCAACTTTAGAAAGTTTTTTTTGTTTTTTTTTTTATCTTCGAAGCAAACTCCATATGTATATACTTTTTCCAACATATTTTTTCCACTAAGGTATAACTAATTATACCTTTGTATCTTAAGGTATAACTAAGGTATAATTAAGATATAACTAATGTATAATCAATGTAATAGTGTATCTTAAGGTATAACTAAGGTATAATTAAGGTATAACAAAGGTATAAACACTGTAATAGTGTATCTTAAGATATAAGAAGTGCATAAACAGTTTATAACAATGTATAATCAATGTAATAGTATATCTTAAAGTATAACTAATGTATAATTAATGTATAACTAAGGTATAATCATTGTAATAGTGTATCTTATGGTATAACTAAGGTATAATTAAGGTATAACTAAGGTATAAATACTGTAATAGTGTATCTTACGGTATAATTAAGGTATAACTAATGTATAATCAATGTAATAGTGTATCTTAAGGTATAACTAAGGTATAATTAAGGTATAACTAAAGTATAATCACTGTAATAGTGTATCTTAATATATAACTAAGGTATAATTAAGGTATAACTAAGGTATAAACACTATAATAGTGTATCTTATGGTATAATTAAGGTATAAATAATGTATAATCAATGTAATAGGGTATCTTAAGGTATAATTAAGGTATAACAAAGATATAATCACTGTAATAGTATATCTTAAGGTATAATTAAGGTATAAGTAAGGTATAATCAATATAAAAATGTATCTTAGGGTATAAATAAGGAATAACTAAGGTATAATCACTAGAATAGTGTATCTTAAGGTATAATTAAGGTATAATCAATGTAATAGTGTGTCTTAAGGTATAGGAAGTGTATAAACAGTGTATAACAATGTATAAACAATGTATAATAATATATGAGAAGTGTATAAACAGTTTATAACAATGTGTAAGAAGTATAAAAACAATGTATAAACAGTGTATAACAGTGTATAAACAGTGTATAAACAATGTATAAACAAGGTATAAACAATGTATAAGAATAGGCCAAATACATACACGGCCCCTTCAACTTTAATTTTTGAGCCGCATGGCCCCCTCAACTATTTTAGCGATCTATTTAACCCTTCATCTAAAGGTCAAACACATACATAGCCCCTTTAATTTTTATTTTTGAGCCGTTTGGCCCCCTCAACTATTTTAGCAACCTATCTAACCCCTCATCTCTTTTAAGGTGGTATTTTTAAACCTTTGAGTGAACATAACCAGACACGACAGACTATCAAGCATTACACGCATCTGACACTAAAGACATGTAGGACACACGCTGGAAACCATCTTCTATTTAATTAATATTACCTCTTACCTCTAGGTCATACGACACATCAGCATTCAAGTGTCTAAAAATACCACTTTAAAATAGATGAGGGGTTAGATAGGTCGCTAAAATAGTTGAGGGGGCCAAGCGGCTCAAAAATAAAAGTTGAAGGGGCCACGTAAGTATTTGGCTTTTAGATGAGGGGTTAGATAGGTCGCTAAAATAGTTGAGGGCGCCAAGCGGCTCCAAAATTAAAGTTCAAGGGGCCGCATATGTGTTTGGCCTATAATAATATATAAGAAGTGTATAACAATGTATAAAAAGTATATAAACAGTGTATAACAATGTATAACAGTGTATAAGAAGTGTATAAACAATGTATAAATAGTATATAAGAAGTGTAAAAATAGTGTATAAACAATGTATAAACAGTGTATAAACAATGCATAACAATATATAAATGTATAACAATGTATAAGAAGTGTATAACAATGTATAAACAATGTATAATAATATATAAGCAGTGTATAACAATGTATAACAGTGTATAAGAAGTGTATAAACAATGTATAATAATATATAAACGATGTATAAACAATGTATAATAATATATAAGAAGTGTATAACAATGTATAACAAGTGTATAAACAATGTATAACAGTGTATAAAAAGTGTATAAATAATGTATAAACAGTGTATAAGAAGTGTAAAAACAATGTATAAACAGTGTATAAACATAGCATAACAATATATAAATGTATAACAATGTATAAAAAGTGTATAAAAATGTATAAACAGTGTATAATAATGTATAAGCAGTGTATAAAGAGTGTATAACAGTGTATAAGAAGTGTATAAATAATGTATAAACAATGTATAACAGTGTATAAATAATGTATAAGCAGTGTATAAAGAGTGTATAATAATGTATAATAAGTGTATAAACAGTGTATAACAGTGTATAATAATATATAAAAAGTGTATAACAATGTATAAAAAGTGTATAAACAGTGTATAAACAGTGTATAAACGATATATAAACAGTGTATAAATAGTGTATAAAGAATATATAAACAGTGTATAAACGATGTATGAACAATGTATAATAATATATAAGAAGTGTATAAACAATGTGCAGATTTAGTCATAAAATGCAGTCCTAAAGTGCAGATGTAGTCCCAAAATTGCAGTCCTAAAGTGCAGATGCAGTCCCAAAATTGCAGTTCTAAAATGCAGTCCCAAAATTGTAGTCCTAAAATTGCAGTCCTAAAGTGCATATGTAGTCCCAAAATTGCAGTCCTAAAATGCATTCCTAAAGTGCAGATGCAGTCCTAAAGTGCACATGTAGTCCCAAAATTGCAGTCCTAAAGTGCAGATGCAGTCCCAAAATTACAGTCCCAAAATTGCAGTCCCAAAATTACAGTTCCAAAATTGCAGTCCTAAAATGCAGTCTTAAAGTGCAAATGCAGTCCTAAAATTGCAGTTTTAAAGTGCAGATGCAGTCCCAAAATTGAAATGCAATGTATAAGAAGTTTATAAGCAGTGAATAACAATATATAAGAAGTGTATAACAATGCATAAACAGTGTATAATAATGTATAAGTAATGTATAACAATATATAATAGTGTATAACAGTGTATAACAATATATAAGAAGTGTATAACAATGTATAAACAGTGTATAAACAATATATAAACATTGTATAAACGATGTATAAACAATGTATAATAACATATAAGAAGTATATAACAATGTACAAAATGTATAAGGAATGTATAAACAGTGTATAAACAATATATGTTATTCAAAACAAATGTTTCAAAAATTTGAAACAGAAACATGGGTCTAAAGTGGACCAAAAACAGCAGAACTAACATAAATTGTGAACAAAATTGCTACTGGCAGAATTACGTAGCCTGCATTATGAGATTCTTTGCAACATTTGTACAGAATACAGTAACAGGGACCACAATGAGCAATACTATAACAGCTAGCGACTTAGCATCTGGGCCCAAAATAAGCCTTCCATTAAAGAGAAATATATGCATAAAGAATCAAAGGAAAGATGAGTATTCAGGAAGTATGTTCAGCAGGAACCTATTTAACACTTAACAGATGTTTTCTTTCTCTTTTTTCTTTTTACGGTAAAAGCAGACAATTAATAAATGGCTTTCCCGTATGCATTAAGGAATTAACAAAAACAGTGAACTTAAATGTGCATAGATAAGACATGTCCAGCTCATCTTCCTCCATAAATGCCAACAACCAAAATAAAAGATACTGTAAATGAAATTCGAACATGAATTACTTGTACCAAAACGATGGAGATTTATAATTATTTGTACCCATTTATCAACTTGAGCATGAGATAATATCTCTTTGGCAAAACTCACTGGTACAATTCCTCTTACTAGAATTTCACATTAGTAACCGAGAGGGGAAAACACATTAAGGAAGCAACAGCCAAAATTGCAACACAAGCCAATTGGATTTGTAAAAGGTATACTCTTAACAATCCTCTCCACATAAACAGCATCGTCAAGTAGAAGATAGAGGAACTACCCAAATTCCAAATTCCATCCAGATCTTAAATTTGAGATGAGCAAAAAATTACCTTTCATTCTCATCCATTTTTTCATTTAAGTTTACCTCCCCATTGCCTTATTAGTGACCAGATTACAAAGGATAGTTTTGCATTCATTACTATTTACTCATTCTAGTTATCATAAAGTCAGAAATATATGCAAAAATAGCAATTAAAACAAATGAAAATAAGAAGTCAACATTTTGAATTACTTTCAGAATCTTCAATCAAAGATAACTGTTGCTTGTAATGGCTAATACTATGAAATCATCAAACTAACTCCAGCAATTGAAAAAGAATCATCCTTTATCAAATAGCAACAAAACCCAGATCGTATTTCAGCAAATAAAGAGGATAGAACAAAATCAAATTGACAAAAAGTAAAATAGAAAGGAACTACTTACAAGGAACACCCATGGCTTACCTGCCTCCTTTTTTAAGGATCTCTTTCTCCCGCTGCCACTCCTTGCTTTCAAGCCCCAATTTCTGGCGTTGAGCTTCGTGAGCTCCCTCTTTAGGTTTGAGAAAACGGATAGTGGTAGGAGCGTTGAGGCATAGTTCGTATAAGGCGTTGTCAGCGAAATCTTGATGGGATTCAGTGGAAGAATCGGATTTCTTAGTGGTGATTTTGAAGACTGAGTACAAAGGAAGAAATCAAAAAAACGTAAGAAAGGAAGAATTAAAAAACGAACGTAAAGAAGAAATAGATCTGAAAAAAATGTAATAATGTAAATAAGGAAAGGTAGGCCACTAAAATAAACCCTGAAACAAGGGTAATTTTGACAATTTCCTTTTTTTTTTTACCTTATATTATGCTTCCATTTTAAATTTTAGTATTAGTTGAGTTTAAGTTTAATTAAGGCATTTGTCACATAAGGTTCTCTTTTAATTTTTTTTTATAATACATGCAATTTGTCTGGAAGTCTATAATAATAAAAATATGATTTTTAGTTTAAGGCCCAGATTTATTATATTTTAGGAGAGGGTTATCCATATTAAATTAGGGTGTTATAAATAAAAAAGGGAGAAAAATTACATCATCATAAAAATAATTTACAGCATTTAGTACCAAGTAGGGACGGGGTAGGGTGACTTAGATATTCCCTACACGTAATCGGTAAACGGACCAAAAATAGAACCTCTGGTCATAGTGTCCAATCATACTGAAAGTGAATTGGTGGTGACTCTAATCAAAACATGATAAAAAATAACAAAAAGGCAAAAAAAAAAAAAAGAAAAGAAATCAACTCAATTTTCTTTTTTCGCCCATCGGGCCGGTTCCGACTTCGGTCATGATGGTGGCTTAGTCAATCTATTGTGAGAGTTTCTCCTTGTCAGCTAGTAGAAATATGCAGTGGCATAACTCGGTGTTGCGTGCAAATGTGAGTACTAGCAAGTGTACTGGATCAAATAGGTAATATAATGATAAGAACAAGTGTCATTTCCACAGGGATTGGTAGTAAGCAACGCCAGACTTCTTAATAAAACAACAGATTAATGCATGTTTCTTTCTTTGATAAAAAAATGAGAGAATCATATTGATAAATAGCTGAAATAATAAATAAACAATATCAAAGAAGAATGAGAATAATATAGATAAATGTAACAATAGTGAGAACAATACATTAAAGGGGTCACAAACTCAAGTCAAGCATTATCAAACAGTTTTCAGTCCTTTCTCCATTATTTAGCATAATCAAGGTAAACATAGGTTTAAGGTCTCTTCTTTCTTAATTCACCACACGTTTCGCTCTCACATGGATTCTATAAGATTTCATTTACTTCACATCTCACTCTCATAAATTAGATCTCAAGCATTAAATTCTAAGAAGCATTTACCATTTAGATAAAACCCTTAATATAATAACCATCTCCTCTCGGTCTCACGGTGCATATGAGTTAAATGAGATTTTCCATAACTCTAAATCTCCTTTCGGTCTCATTAAAGTTATTTGATATAAGATGATCAGACTTATAAAAATTAAGTTTACTGATTTAACAACCAACTTAATATTCTATGCCTATTGAAAACAAAAGAGAGAAAGACTTACTCATGCCAGACAAGCTGACCTGAGCTTATAAAGAAAGGCTACTCGCGCTTCATTATTAGAAGTCAAGCAATCTCAAAACAGAAATTGTAGAAAGAGAAAATATTATAAATGTAAAGAGAGAGAATACAAGCTAAACTTATATGGATCCAAAAGGATCCTAAGATAAAAAATTATCCAAAAAAAGATATTTATCTACTGAAATCTACCAACGTGGTAATCAAGGAAAAAAGAGTAAAACTTCACATAAATAAGTTGATGAGTAAACAAATCCAAAATATAACCAAGAAGGAGTTCTCTTCTTCTCATTGCACCACTGATATCAACTTTATTAATCCTGCCAGCTCCACTGTTCCACTTGCTTAATCAAAAAGGGACTAGATTAGTCCCATCTTTTTCTTCAAGGGCGAATTGGTATTTTCATCCCACAAAGTTGCTCTTTGTCCTCTTCTTAGTGGATTCCATGTCATCTTTCAGGTGGCTTAAGTCCATGTTCAGGCTTCAACATAGTGAATCCTTCAACTCAGGTTGCGAAACGAGGTTGCTTAGTTTTGACAATGCATTTGCTATCCAACCTAAAAACAGATACATTAAGCTTGTTTTTCTTCAAATTCATCATATATATGATCAACATTTATATATATTTTCATAGTATAATTCTCACTTAACAGTCAGCTTATATACAAGAATTTCTGAAGTGCACATCATCACCAAGTTATGTAGTCCACTGATCCGAGACAAAACAACTCTAATTAGTTTCTCAGGGATAGGCGGTGGGATGCTTTCACTGGCACCAACCACAACCTATAGGAAAAATAAAGTAAGAATATAACTAATACAAGCGAGGATAAGAACAGAGGTAAGTATAAAAAAGTTATCGTAGAGGCAGCCACTTGATCCTTCATAGGTGATTAGTTCTTTCTTCTCTTCTTTGTAGGAGCTTTCTCTTGACTCAGCTCTATCATTAGACCAGAGGTACACACGTCTCTTTTAATTTGAAATGTAGGGTCCAAAGAAGCCTCCTCTTGGGTATAGCTTCACGAGTAAGTTTTAGAGTGTCAACAGGATACATTCCTGGGAAAGGAAAATAGAAAGCATAAGTATTCAAAATAAAAGAAAATACATTAAAGGATTAATGCTGGACCAGAGTGGAATATGCATTTTATACTATCTGGATCAAGTGAAACCAATAGATCCTTAATAATGTAAAGGTCAATGGCAACTGGCCAACGCCACCGACCGAGTTAAAGGGACTTGAAGAGGTGAAGGTTCACTTTCTCTTCGAGAGTTAACAGCTGTTTCTTTCATCGAAAAGCCTCTTCAAACGACCATGCAGTAGGAACAGATGGAAAGTCCTTATTGGTTTTTATTTAAAAGAAAAACTCATAAAAGTGTTAACAGAGGAAGTACGGCCTTCAAAAACATAAAACCACTTTTCAATTTCAATGAGTAGTGGTCCGCATATATCAGAAGTTGAGGGGTAGTTAATTTTCGGAATAGGGACCATTTGAAGAAAAATGTAAGTTACTGCATAGTCAATCTATGGCACAAATATCTCCCTAAGAATAAAGGTGAAATTGAGCTGAACAGAATCTATAGGTTTCGAGCAAATCGCATAAGCCGAGACGAAGATGATATGAGTGTTGAATCAAGTTTTGATGATTACAATATTAATGAAAAAGAAGATGTTTATCGTAAGCGCCAGAATTTTTCCAGCCTAAAAAA
This sequence comes from Euphorbia tirucalli, assembly GCA_039660915.1. Classification (NCBI taxonomy): domain Eukaryota; kingdom Viridiplantae; phylum Streptophyta; class Magnoliopsida; order Malpighiales; family Euphorbiaceae; genus Euphorbia; species Euphorbia tirucalli. The sequence continues at coordinate 50,761,928 of CM077639.1, read as the reverse complement.
AAAGGAAGAGACTTGAGTCACACGACTGTAATTACAGTCATGCGATTGTATTTATAGTCGTACAACTGTAGATTCATAGCAGGTATAGCAGCCCATACCATGAAAAAGAAAAAAAAAAGGGTGATTTGAGGAGCATTTAATGCCTCCCGGAGCCAAAAAAAAAAGGAGAGAAAAACTAGAAAAGAAAGGGAGGCAGGAAAGCAAGAAAAGGAAGAAAATTTTGGATCAAAGGGAGCTCTTGAGATTGAGAAAAAAAGGGAGAAAAAGAAACACAAAAACACAACCTTCTTCTTCTTCTTTCTTCTTTAATTCTTGGTCTTATAGAGTAAAAATTGTTCGAAATCATAGGCTTAAATTGGATAAATACACACAAATCATTCAAGAGCTTAAATCCGTAACTTCTTGGAGATTTTTGGACTTATTATGGAACCTTGACACACAAAGGAGGAGGAGCCATTTGGAGCTGATTCAAGGCGTTTTCCGAGCCAAATCGACGACGGATCTGTGCTACAAGGGTAACTACATTTAAAGCCTTTGTTTTGCTTCGCTTTCTAGGTGTTTTGGTTCATTTTCTTGCATAAAATCACATATTTATGGCCTACTATTTCTGGGTAGGATGAACAGCTGTACAGCCATAATTATAGTCGTGTGACTGTAAATACGGTCGTACGACTGTAGTTGGTTCCCACGGCTGTAAATCCTCCCATCTCGGGTCACCTCAGCATAAAATTCAAAAATAAAAGTATTCTGATCCTGGACAGGATGAACAGCCGTAAGGCTGTAATTACAGTCACACGACTGTTCTTGCTCCTTGGCTTTGAATCTTGTCCATTTAAGTTTTTTTTTTCCTTTTTTGATCAGATTTGCATTACAGCCGCACGACTGTAATTACAGCCGACGGCTGTAGTTTCTGGTCAGCAACAAAAATTTATAAAACGCTTAAAAATCAGAAAATCATCAAAAATGAATTTATCTCATGCATCCATGACCTTAGATTTAATTTTTGAAGTTATCACATTTAGAATAGGACAACAACGGAGATCCAAATATCTCAAAAACCGACCCACTTTACATGCTAAATGGAAGTAAACCGGAAAAAGAAAATGTTTTCAAAATGAAGTTTCCCATGAAACAAAAACACATGGACGTTTCAAAATTGTTTTCCAAGTTTAGTCGGGCGAACTAGCCGAGTTCACCCAACTACCCCCCTAAATGCATGTCCCTAATCTCTAATTTCCCCGTTCTATCTACTTGAGTCCAATTTGTTGCGTATATCTGTGCTAACCTTTATTTTGTAGGGTTTAGTTTATTTATTTTTACTTGTTATTTTGATTTCAATTCATTTGATACTCGTGTAAAATAGGCGATTGTACCTCGATCCCCAAATTATACAAATGTATCTCCTAGGATAGTTTATTTGTGATTTGATTGGGTTATAATAATTTATTTATTTACTGCTTTATTTTATTTGTGTGCACGCTGCATGGTTCAATTAATAAAAATCAAATTTAGAAATATAAAATATCATTAATGAACATTGGCCGGACCTAGATCTCTGGAAGGTGTAGCGGCCCTCGTCTGGTTCAGCTATGCCTCAATTTCCTGGTTGAGCTGAGCGGGGTGGTGACTCTTACACTCTCTATCGAGACTTAGGTCTCGATTCTATTACGAGATAACTTAATTTTCCAAAACCAAATTTTCATTCCAAAAACCCCCGCGAGGGAGGGTTGCCTGATATCGAGGCTCCCTTCCGAGAGAGGAAAACGTCATCCGCTCACATTTATAATAAAATAATCTCAAGTAGTTAAATTGAGATTAATTAAATAAATAATCTGAATTAAGATTACATAAAGATATTTTATGATAATGACTTTTATCAAAGTCAAAATGAAGAAAGAAGAGAAAAGAATAATATATACTCAAGTAATTAAAATTAAACAATAATCTTATTCAAGTTACCACGAGTATCATATTATTGAAGATGAAGACATAAAACAAATCTTGAAGACAATGGGAAAGACTACTATGATCTACCAGAGGATATTAAACTTGGAGCTACAAAAAGAAGACTCTTACAACCAAAAAGTTATACACCTACACGAGGCTAGACAAAGTACAATAGTCACCTATAGGAGGCTATGTACTGTATAACAGTCACCTACAGGAGGCTATACAAAGTATATCGGTCACCTACAGAAGGTTATGCACTATATAACGATCACCTACAGGAGACTATACAGAGCATAATAGTCACCTACAGGAGGCTATACATTGTATAACAGCAACTTACAGAAGGTTGAAGAAAACTCAAATTATTACTATAGAAGGCTATACATTTCAGTATAATCTCACACAGAAGGTTATAACAATATAAAACAGCAGCTTCAAAGGCTTGAAGAGTCTTAGACAGATTTGAACAAAAAGCTCCATTATAAATACATGTGAGTAATGACTATATTTGCTCTTTTACCTATAAATAGAGAGCAAATCCATCATTTACAAGTGGAGAAGACAAATATCAAAATCACATATACAAGCATACATTAGAGAGTCTTTTCCAATAAGCTTTCAAAGAAATATTCAAAGAATTCTAATCTTCATCAATTCTAATACAACCAATTTTATTCATTCAAAAGGGAATTGTAATTCACACAATAGGGTTTGTGTGAGGGGGATCTTTGTTGTGGTGATTTTAACAAAGCATTTGTAAAGTTTCACACTTAAGCTTGAAAAGTGTGGTGATAGTTTGGTTGTTAAGCTTGAAAACAACAGTTGTAAAAGTTTGGTGTGTGATCTTACAAAAAGCACTAGGATAGTTATTATTGAGCTTTAAAACAACACTTATAAGTTTGACACTAGAGCTTGGAAAAAGTGTCGGTAGAGGTTTTAATACTTTGCCTAGAAAAGTATTGAGTTTGTTTCTTGAACTCGTAAAAAATGACATTAGGCTTCATTTATGTTAGTAAAGAAATCATAGGCTTAGTTCTTGTCCGTAAAGGAATCCTTAGTGGAAAATCTCAAGCGGTGGGCTTGGGGACAGGAGTAGGCCAGTTGGACCGAACCTGTATAAATTGTTGTGTTTTGAATATCTCTATCCTACACTCTTTACTTATTGCTGTTTACATTCTAAGCATTTAAATTAATAGCATTAGTTTTATTTAGAGATATTGTTTAAACTGATCTAAGCGATTATATTCACAAGTTTCACAATCTAAATTTATTCCGCACTTTTAGTAAAACTTGTATTATTGGGAAAAACCTTTTTTTTTTTACTGAAAAAGCTTATTAAAATATTTTTTTTATTCGGTAAGCCACACTATTCACCCCCTAGTGTGTCTCTAGCCTATTTTGGGGCTAACAATGAGAAACCCACTACTATATAATGCAGGTACATAGAAAAATAACCCAGTGGGGGAAGGTGGACTCTCTGGATTTCGGATGGTAGGATTATATCACAATCACAGAGCTAAGGATAAAATTTCTTAGATAGGTCTTCACATACCATGTCGTTAATCTTGGGGGGGGGGGGGGGGGTAAGATTTTTGCTATCCTCTTCATGATCGTCAGGATTCTTAAGATTTTCAAGATTTTGAGGGTTTTAGGATTCTAGATCTATGTCTCTTCGACTACGGGACCAAAATTTAATTTAGGCTTTTTGCCTACGATTTAATATCTCTTAAGCCTAAAAGCACTAGATCCCTTTTTTTTCATTATCTCGTCTATGAGGTTATTCAATTCCTCAATAGCGTAAGAATGTTAATCAGAAAGAGTAGCTTTAGAACTCATCTTCTAAAAAATTCAAAGGAAATCTTAGAATAAAGTACGCAAAACTTGAAAACAGCAAGGTCTAGAAAATGGAGATAAAATAACAAATGGAAAACCAAGAGAAAACTAATGCAACCAAAAGAGTAGACTCTGCAAAAGCAACTTAAAATTCAATGTAAAATGAGAAATTTGCAAGAGCAATAGAGAGGCAATTTATAGCAGAACAAAAAAAAAAAGGAAATTGACCAGAAGACTTACGGTTTTTTGAAAGGCAGAGATTCTGAGAAAGGTTGGGCGATCGGAAGCAATGATGGAGAAAAAAGGAACTGGTATTCTTGTGAAAGCAAAAGAAAGGCAAAAGTGTTCAAATGGTTTTCAAGTTTTTCTTAAATAGGAAAAAGAAGGAATCCCAAAAGGCACATCTCTTCAAATTGATGAGAGAAGACACGTGTTAGACAATGGGTGGAAGCACGGAGATCAAAACACACGATAATTGAGGAAGACAACTGTATACACCTTAAAAGGATTAATTAAACTTATGAGGGAACTTTTGATGACATCCACTTATGAGGGAACTTTTGATGACATCTAGGAAGTTATCCACGTAACAGATCTTCAGATATACTAGGTCAAAGATATAAACGGATCATTTCAATTTATCCAGGCTCAAACCATAGGTAGTCCATGTGTAAAGTATAAGGTCTCGAAGAACAAGGATCAATAATCTGGCCCTTCAGTTTAAACCGGATCGTGACTCTTGACATCAAAAAAGGAACAAAATCGTAAAGGATAGCGAGCAAGGGTAGACCTCACCATACACGTGGAACCATATCTACGGTGTACAGGAGGACATGTGTTGGATAAAGGTAACAACTTGGAAAGGCTTGGCCACCAATGTACATGGGTAATGTTAGATCTTTGCATCTTGTGCAACAAGTTTAATACGAGTTGGGCTAATCTAAGCCTTAAACATGTAGAGTGGATCGGTGACTTCATCATTAGCTCATTACCTGACTTCATCAAAGAGGTATCTAATTATTTCTCTCTAACTCATCTTTCTTATTTGTCTACTAAGTCTATTTTCTTACTTAGGCATTCAAGTGTATCCTCGGATTACCCAGTGTTTAATTCCTTTTGTCTTGTAGAAGTCCGGGTCGATGTTATCACAAGCAATAGTGCAGTCTGGTTATTTGCAGCCTACTTGGTCTCTGGAGTCAAGTTTTATTCACATAAGATATCATTTGTAAATCTTAGACTCTAAATTATATTTAGGACTTAATTTTATTTGCTTGGTGCATGGATATAGTGTGCCAAATGTTCTATAATTTCTTCCCAAAACACAAGTGCATAACAGAATTTTAGTAAAGTAGTAATTATAGTAATTAAAATATGACACGAGTTGACAAATAGAGAATGTCAACGCTATGTACGGTTGTTGATACATTGTTGTCATATTTTTGTGAATTGATATAACTACGAATCCATCGTGTATCAATTGTAAAAATAGTTATGGTTTATGATGGTTGGTGTAATTTGCTGTTTATCTGGTCCACATAGCAAATAAGCTTATTATTCACATGCCATCATCAAAAGATAACTTGGTCATCATCATTCATTTTAGAAGACGTTGCCCACACACAATTTTCTTTTTTTTTAAAAAAAAAAACTAAAAGAGTCGGTCTTTCTATTCTCTATTAGAATAATCTCCCACTTTTTTTATGTTAATTTCTATTATAATTGACACAATAGAGAAATTATATAATGGATCCACTCCATGTGGACCATCTCAATGAAAAGCTGACACATAAGTGTTTTTTATTTTCCCAATGTTCATATTGCTTACGTGTCAGTTTTTTATTAGAACGGTTCACATAGACCCAGTCTACGACAAAAAAAAGGCATTTTTTAAAACTTCCCCCCAAAAGATACGCTTCACTCTTCGCTCCAGCATCTAAAATCAAGTCTAGTTGATGACATCACAATTTATCGCCAAAAACTTTTACGTTGATATTTTGTCCAAAAGAATTCAATCTTTATGAAAATGCTTTAGATGTTGATAGCTCAGGGAAAAGTGTGACTTCACGCGGTTCCGGTAGGTTGAAAAACCGGCTCATTTCGCGCTAAGACCAGATGCCTGTGAAAGAAGAAAGAGTAAGGACCAGGTGACCTCTGGGTCCACTCCGATGCTTAAGTTAGAAATTTAAAGGAGTAAAGGATAAGAATGGAGAATGTGTTAAGAAATTTAGAATGGGATACCTGGAGGTTTTCTCGTTGCCCCTTTTTATACAGGGTTGCCTCGCGTGGTCTTATCAGGCAGTTATTGTACGGTCCACTCTTATTGGCTGGATGTGGTCCATCTTTTTTGGTCCCCACTAACATATCTGGATGGATGACTCACCCTGCTCTTGTCTCTGTGGTTTCCATCCTGTTCTTGTCTCTGTGGCACTCACCCTGCTCTTGTCCCCGCGGCACCCATTACTGGTACAATATTGTGTCCTTACACGTGTACAGTAGAGATCAACTTGCCTGTCTTTTGAAATATAAAACCTAATTAGGGCACAAGTTATTTGAACCGGTGTTCCCCGGGCTTCTCTCTTTGGTCCAGCCGGCCCTATATTATTTAGTGGCCGACTGAATCCGAGAGAACTATAGAGCAAATGATTGATGCGTTGATGCGGTCGTAGACCGTGTGGTGCACGCGGTAAACTTCAGGACTCCATGCCATCAGAAGTCCCCCCTGGTGATGAGTGAAAACCTTTTTAAAGGTTTATCATTATTGTTTTATTATTATTTTTTTTTTTTTACGGCAGGTTTGCAGGAACCGAGGAGTTTCTTGGGACTAATGCACCTAATGCTAGGGTGACATGTGTCCCTCATTTAAACGGTGTCAGAGAACGTCTTTTCACCTGCCCCTTCCCTATCTTCTTTAAAAGGGGAATTGAGGCGCCCCTCTTAACCCTTGTTTCGAAAGCATTCTGGGCTTCCTTCTTCAGCGATTTTTGCGCTTCTCTTCCAGCACCTGCAACTTATTTCTCATCCTTTGTTTCCCTTAAGTTTTTCCTCATTCTTCCACTTATTGGTATTGCAGTTTTGATTTCTACCAAGAACTTGCATTTTTCTATTTGGATTGGTTGGTTTTCTTTTTGTGTGTTCCTCTTCTTGTCTGACTGTTCATCTTCCTGGTTTTTTCGGTTTTATTGCCAGCGTTTTCTTTCCGTTTCTTCTTGAGATGAGCTTGTCCATAACCCTTAGTGACTTAGGCTCCTCCAATAATGGTGATTCTGGGGAATTGGTGAACTCTAGGAATCGCCCTAGGGCTGGTAAGACCGCCCGGGGTTTTAATTTCAAAACAACCGGTGCCAAACCGGCTCGCCGCCTTCTAGATCCTACTGATCCTGATGATTACCGAATAATTAGCACTCCTAATCTGCCAAGTCCACCTTCTTCCTCTGGGGATGAGTACCGTCTGACCACCTCCTCAGAATCTAGCTCTCACCATTTGGTACCTCCTGTTTTTGGTGAGGAGGCGGGCACTTTGGCTCGGCCTCCTAGGCCTATTGGACCATCTGACGAAGGTCCTGTTCAGGTGGATTCTTCCCCATATGAAGTTCCTCCACCCGGCCCCAGTAGAACTAGGGCTAAGAGAATGACTCCTTGTATTGAAGACATGGTTGCTGAAACCCATGAGGAGCACATACAACTGTGTAGGGAGTTCTATCCCTGGCTGCGTAAGTGCCAGGTTATGCTGCCATCTAAGTACCAGCATGTCCATAAGCCTTCACAAGGCTATTTTTCCATATATATGGACCAGATCAGTTCTGGCTTCTCTTATCCTCTTCCATCCGATATTAGCGACATCCTCCAAGCCTAGGGCTTTTGTCCTGCCCAAATCCATCCCAATTCTTGGGGAGACATCTGCGCCACCTTCTGGCTGTGCGAAAACTTAGGATTCGAATTGAATGCCGCCTTCTTTCGGAAGTCGGCTACCCCTAAGCTAAATTCTAGGGAAGACCATTATCAATTGTCCAAGAAGGCGGACTTCTATACCTTCCAAAAGCGGATCTCCTCCCTGAAGCGCTTCAAACACTTCTTCTTTTTCATCAAAACCAAAGAGGGCCATGATTCGTTCCCTATGAAATGGTCCTTTAGTGGGGCAGGAAAAGCTCATCAGCGCTTAACGCCGGATGAAAGGATCTTTCTCGAAGAGTTCAGGACTCTGGCTCCGAACAAGTGGACCTGGAAGGTCACTGTAGATGCCTACCTGGAGAGGATTAGGCTTGTAGAGCGAGAAGGATTTGGCTTTACCTATTATCCGGGCCCATGTACCTATGATAAAAAAACCTTTTTTATCTTTGCTTAGCTATTTACTTGTCTTCTCAGGCATGAATGCAGCTGACGTCCTTGACCACATTGTAGCCGCCAAGAAGAAAAATGTACTGAAAGAGCCGCGTCCTGATCCAACTGAGATTCCATCCGACACAGGGGGACAGGTTAAGGGACCCAGCACTCCCAAAGCATCAAAGAGGAAAAGGACTGTTGCAGCCGTTCCTGAATCGGTTCCTCACCCTGTAAGTTTTTGGTCTCTTCTTTTCCTTTGTATTGTTATCATCATTGCTCTTGTAGCTAATCGTTATTCTTGCTTGGTCCGGGCCCTGAAGCTGCTACCGCCTCCTCTGGGCTGTCTTCTCCCCCTCAGCCTAGGTTGCAGGGAAGAGAAGGATAAGGGGCCCGGATAATAGACCCATCAGCTCAAGCTGAATTTAGGGCTGGCTTTGTGTTGCCTGGTAGCCGAGAGGAGTATGTCAAGATAGGCGACCATGCGGCAGCTTCCTTGTGTCTACTGGACCTGACTTCCGTAAGGATCTCAACGGAGCTTTTTGAATTTCTTTTTCCTTCTTCTTTTACTTATTTGGTTTGCTGTTTTGCAGAGGATTTCCAGGGCTGTGGATTTGGTTAGCCGCCTATCCAAGACGAGTCAGCTGGACAAAAAACTCAAAGAAGCTCAGGCGGCCTTGGACGCGGAGAAGAGCAAGGCCTGGTCCCAAGGGCAAGAGATCTACCGCTTGCAGAAGCAGCTGACAGAGGAGAGAGCGGCGCAGAAAGTTTTGAAGAAACAGCTGGAGACGCAAGAGGTTCTGAAGAAACAGCTGAAGGATGAGAAGGCGGGGCGCCAACAGGACCTTGATAAATGCGAGGCCATCTTGTTTGATGCAACCAATAAACTGGTTCTCCAAGGACAGTTGTTTGGCCAATGTGTCCTAACCGCCTGTCAAGCTGTTCATGCAGACCTGGCACTTGACCTGGGCTCAATCGATTTTCCTCGCTATGATGAGCTTCCTACTGATAACCAAGAAGAGGAAAACGCCGAGTCGCCAGCTGGCGTCGAAGAACCGGTAGACGGTAGTGTTTCTAGAGCGGGTGATCACTCTTGATTTGTAATTTTTCTTCTCTCTTTTTTTTTTGTAAGGCCCAGTCGGGTCCTTGTTTGTACTGTTTGGTACTTCGGTAAATAAAGAAAAACTTCATTTGATTTCGATCCAGTTTGTGTTTTTGATTTCCATGTTTGCAGCCTTGTATATTTATTCCTTTTTATATATTCGGTTGTGACTGACTTTTTGCTGTGGAACTTTTAGTGTAGATTCATCCGGTTATGGCCTGCTTCCTCAGTGGAAGTTTTAATATAACAATATCCGGTTATGACCGGCTTCCTCAGTGGAAGTTTTAATATAACAGTAACCGGTTATGACCGGCTCCTCATGTGGGAGTTTTTAATGTAATGTTATCCGGTTTTGACAGGCTCCTCATGTGGGAGTTTTTAATGACTAGCTCATGGTTGAAAGATACTTTTATTTATCTTTTCAAAGTACATCTTAGAGGGCGTCCCCTGCTAAGCTTTTACAAATGCAGGTGCTGCCTCGTTAAAAACCCAACTATGGAAAAACCCAATAGGAAAAAATCCATTAGTGGGAAAAAAGAGTGCAGCCCTTTTCCTCCTTAGCTACTTTCAGGCGAGAAGTATTGCCTTAAATTGGCAATATTCCATATTCGTGGGATTTCTTTCCCGTTTAGGCTCTCAAGCTTGTATGTTGCCGGGCCAACTGCTGCTGCCACTCTGTATGGGCCTTCCCATCTTGCGCCAAGCTTTCCTTTCCCTTCCCTCGCCTGTGATGCTGCGGAGTCCTTTAGGACTAAATCACCTTCCTTGAGTACCGTCTGTTTCACCCTTTTATTGTGGTAGCGGGCCACCTTATTCTTGTAAGCTGCCATTAGGATGTAAGCTCTTTCTCTCCTTTCTTCCAAGGAGTCCAGGTGGTAGTTCATGTTGATATGGTTCTGAGCTTCTGTGTAGTAGAGGACTCGGTGGCTAGGGGCTCCAATCTCAACTGGAATTACTGCTTCAACTCCATATACCATGGCAAATGGTGTTTCCCCAGTCGGTCTTCTTGGAGTGGTTCTGTAAGCCCATAAGACGTTGTTTAATTCATCAACCCAAGCTCCCTTGTGGCTCTCCAGTCTTTTTTTGATTCCGTCTCCTATGGTCCGGTTGGTGACTTCCGTCTACCCGTTACTCTGAGGGTGTGCTACTGAAGAAGAATTGTGTGTGATCTTGAGCCCTTTGCAGAAATCTTCAAATTTATTTGAGGTGAATTGGGTACCATTATCAGATATAATTTTATGAGGTATCCCAAACCTGGTGATGATGTGGTCCCATATGAAGGAGATGACCTTTTCTGGTGTGATTGTGTGGGTTGCTTCTGCTTCGACCCATTTGCTAAAATGATCTACCGCAACTATGATGAATTTCCTCTGCCTGCTAGCTTCAGGCATGGGCCCCACGATGTCGATACCCCATGTGGAAAAGGGTCATCCGGTCAGTATCGGCTTTTGTTCTGCCGCAGGCACGTGGGATTTTTTTGAGTGAATTTGGCACTGATGGCACCGCTTGACGTAAGCTGTCGCATCCGCCTCCATTGTTTCCTAGTAGTAGCCCTGCAACTTTGCCCTCCTCACTAGTGCTTGTGCGGCCTGGTGGGCTCCATAAATTCCTTCGTGGAGTTCTCGGAGGATATAATCTCCTTCCTTGGCAGTAATGCATTTTGTAAAGTTCTCCGTCAATTATGGCATACCGTTGTGACTTCCTAGAGATCTTCACGGCTTCTCCCCTATCCTTGGGTAGATGTCCTTCGGTTAGGTACTTCATTATAGGCTCCATCCACCCTGTCTTTCCTTCCTCCACCAGCATCACCTCTTCTGCCTTAATGTTAAGTTTGGTTTGGACTTCATATGGGCAATTTAAAAATTGCCAATCTCTGGTGCTCGCTGCGGCTTTAGCTAGCCTGTCTGCTTCAACATTTTCGCTTCTGGAGATGTTCTCTACCCTCCACCTGGTGCCTTTGCTTTCGATCGCTTCGAGCAAGCTTCTTACCTTTCGCTGGTATCTGGACATGCAAGGATCTTTAGTTTCAAAGTTTTTATTAATCTGGTTGGAAACTTACCTTGAGTCACTTAGGAGCTTCACCTAGTCTGGGGCAATTTCCTGGATGAGCTCCAGCCCCTTAATCACGGCTTCGTACTCTGCAGCGTTGTTGGTGGCAGGAAAAGCTTTGGTGGCGTAAGATATTTTCATTTTTTCAGGCCCTTCAATATGCACTCCAATTCCTGCTCCTTCCTGAGACGAAGCCCCATCTACGTACGTTCTCCATTCTTCTGTCTTCAACACCTGGTTTGGCTCTAACCCTGCGAACTCAACCACAAAATCTACTAAGACTTGAGCTTTGAGTGCTGATCTAGGCTCGAATCGAACATCAAACTCACTAAGCCTGATGGCCCATTCCGCTAGACGGCCTGAGCTATCTGGCCTCTGGAGCACCTTTCTCAAGGGGAAGCTTGTTTTTACAACCACTGTACGAGCTTGAAAGTAAGGCCGTAACCTGATGGACGCTGAAATTATTGCCAAGGCTAGCTTCTCGATCCTCGGATATCTGAGCTCCGCCCCTTTTAACACTTTGCTGGTGTAATACACGGGGTATTGTTGGCCTTCCTCCTCCCGAATCATCACCGACCCCACTGCTTCATTTGTTGCCGCTAAGTATAAGTACAACGTTTCGCCCGGGATTGGCCAACTCAACAATGGTGGGGTTCCTAAGAAGCTCTTTATTCTGCCAAAGGCTTCCTGGCATTCGTCATTCCAATCGAACTTTTGACCTTTCTTAATTGCCTTGTAGAAAGGTAGACACTTCTTGGCTAAGAAAGAAATGAATCTCCCCAGTGCGTTGATACGGCCGTTGAGGCGTTGAACTTCATTCACTGTTTTTGGAGGCACCATGTCCAAAATTGCTTTAATTTTCTCCGGATTCGCCTCCACCCCTCTCTGAGAAATCATGAAACCCAAAAACTTCCCCCCTGGTACTCCGAATACACACTTTTTTGGGTTGAGCTTGAGGCGGTATTTCTGCAGTATCTTAAAGGCTTCCTGAATGTCACGAGCATGGTTCTCCTCATCCTTGCTTTTAATAATCATGTCATCGACATACACTTCAACCGTCCTTGCGATTTGTTCTCTGAACATGTCATTGACCAGGCGTTGGTATGTTGCTCCTGCGTTTTTCAAGCCAAAGGGCATTACCCGATAGCAGTAAGTGCCTTCATGCGTGATGAATGCAGTTTTTTCTTCATCCTTCGGGTCCATTGGAATCTGGTGGTACCCTGACTTCGCATCCAAGAATGAGTATATTGCATGTCCGGCTATTGAATCGACCAGCTGGTCAATGCTGGGCAAAGGATAACTGTCTTTTGGGCAGGCTTTATTCAGGTCAGTGAAGTCTACACACATCCTCCATGTTCCATTCGGCTTCTTCACTAGTACCACGTTTGCCAACCACTCGGAATACAACACCTTTCTGATGTGCCCTGCTTCCATTAACTTGCTTATCTCTGCCTCTCCGGGGCATGTTTTCTTCTTCTCTGTACCACCGGTTTGGTAGCAGGGTCTATGTTCAGACTGTGCTTCACTACTTCAGGCAAGACTCCAATGATGTCGCTTGCGCTCCAGGCAAAGGTTTCCTGCTCCTTTTTGAGAACTGCTGTGACCACTTGCCTAAGCTCGGATTTCAGTTCTTTGGCTAAGTGTATTGATCGTCCTGGTCCCACCACTAGGGCTTCAAGTTCATCTACTGGCTCAGCCCTATCTTGCCTTTCTGGCTTTTCTGATTCCCAGCTAACCTCTTCTGCCTTTAAGGAGGCTAGGTATGTTTTTTGCGCCACCTGTTGGCTTCCCCTGGCCACTGCTACCCCCGTCGTAGTCGGTATTTGAAGGGCTAAATACTGAATGGAAAGAACCGCTTCAGACTCCACCAAGAACGGTCGCCCCATGATGATGTTGTAGGCAAGCGGGGTGTCAATGATAACGAACTCTTCCTCAGATCTCCAGGTGTGCTCTTCGTCGCCCACTTCTAGGGCAAATGTTACCTGTCCCACGACCATGACCGAATGGCCACTTAAACCAACCAGCGGCGAATGTACCGGCTGGATCATGCTCTTGTGAATGTCTAGCTGGCAAGCCGCCTCCTTTGTGATAATGTTCATTGAGCTACCGGTATCCACGAGGATTCGCTTCACCGTATATCCTTCTACTAATGCCTCAATGACCAGGGCGTCAGCATGATGTGCTTGCACACCACTATGGAATGAGAATGAGCGACTCATGCTGTTTGACTTTCCTGTATTCGTCGGTTGATGTGATGAGGATCTAGCCCTTTTGCTTGGCGGTTCAAACTCTGGGCCTCCAGCGATAACCATAACCACCCCCTTGGACTTCTTGGCCGGTCTCTCATCCTCATCTCGTCCATCTTTCTGCTCCCTATCCTTGTTTGTGCTCCTTGTTATGTCGTCTACAAATCTGCTGAATTTTCCTGCTTTGATTAACAAGTCTACTTCTGTGGCAAGGACATGGCAATTATCCGTGTGGTGGCCCTTGGCTCTGTGAAATTTGCAATATGCTTCTTTTTCGCTTCCCATCGTCTGGCCTGGCATTGTGTGAGGATATCGGATGCTTTTCGCATCCGAGCTTCTTTGGATGGCTACCAGGACTTCACTGAGTGGGGCGTTTAGCGGTGCAAACCGTGATCGGTGGCCAGGGTGATCTCTACGAGGACGGTCTCTGTGATCCCGTCTCTGCTGTCTTTCCTCGAACCCGATACCTTTGTCTTTTTCAGTAGGTCTTCTATGCTTGGCAGGCGCATCAATTTCATCAATCTCCACCATGCTTTTTACGAGGGCTATCATTTGAGTTAATTCTCTGAGTTTTCTCGATATGATCTCCCCTCGAAGTCTCTCATTTGTGGTATTTTTGATCATTGCCTCTTTGGCCGTGCTGAAATCCAAACTTCTAACCTCCAAGTATGCGAGGTTGAACCGGCCAATGAACGACCTTAAGGACTCCCCGGGTTTCTGACCACCTCGTGAAGGGTACGACTGGCCGCGCCAGTTGGTATTGAGCCTATAAAATTCTTGCAGAACTCCTGTCTTAACCGATCCCAACCGTCGATCGTTCCCGGCTCTAATGATTCAAACCAATAGGCGTCGGCTCCTATCAGTGTAGTAGGGAACAGGCGGCAAACCAGCCCCTCCGTGGCTCCCGCTATGTCCATCCGGTTTTTGAAGTTCCGCGCATGGACCCGGGGGTCTGTGTCACCTCTGTAGCTGTCAAAAGCTGGCTGCTTAAACTTGTCGTCGATCGATTGGTTAAGTATTCTTGCTGAAAAGGGGGATTCCCCATTTTTAATCAATGGCTCCTGGTAAGGAATGATAAATGTGCTCAGTGTCTTTTTAAACATCGCCATGAACCTAGAGGCATCTGTGAGTTCTGCCCCAGACGATGATGGTGTTGGGGGAAGGGGCATGTTGCCTGGAACATGTGTGTTATATGGGACGGCTGCACTGTTGCTAACACCGTATGGGGTAAGAAAATTCGGTGTTTGAGGGAGAGCTGGTATTTGATGTGGTTGAGTGAGATGCGGTAAATAAGGCTGTGGCATTCCATACCAGGAGTTGAACATCGGCGGGGGACCCATGCCTCCCTGGGTAGCCATGTTGGGGGCTATCTGCATGGTAGGCGGTTGGTCTGCTACTGTTGTAGACATCCAGCCAAGGGCTGGTAGGCATCCTCCTACTTGAGATCCTCCGGCCATTTCGATGCTGACGCCGGTGGAATAAGTCATGCCGGGCCCCGTTCCTTCTGATCTCACAACAGAAATCCCAGGTTCAGAAATAGGGAAAAGAGCTCGCACAGCACTTGGATGAGAGACTTGTTCTGGCAAAGTATTCACCATAGAAAGGGAAGTACTACTACTCAGCAAGGATCCTACCATGCTTTGTTCTTGCATCTGCATCTGCAGGACAGCCGGTCGGAAGTCGTTCTGATCGGCCGGGCTCATTCCATAATTTCTGGCGATCCGATCCAGGACAGCACTAGCAGAATCACCATTGCCACCTGAAGGCGTGGCGAAGGTGTTGGGTGGATTTGGAGTAACGGTTGCTGCAGGTAAGAGCATCGTAATCCCTGATAATGATGGTGTTCCTCCCCCCTGAGAAGGAAAAACTGCTGAAATAGTATCTGAAGTTGTTGATCCCGATGACATATTTCTTTTCGTTCAACGGGTCCACGCTCACCGCACCAATTTGATAGCTCAGGGAAAAATGTGACTTCACACGGTTCAGGTAGGTTGAAAAACCGGCTCCTTTCGCGCTAAGACGGGATGCCTGTGAAAGAAGAAAGAGTAAGGACCGGGTGACCTCTGGGTCCACTCCGATGCTTAAGTTAGAAATTTAAAGGAGTAAAGGATAAGAATGGAGAATGTGTTAAGAAATTTAGAATGAGATACCTCGAGGTTTTCTCGTTGCCCCTTTTTATACAGGGTTGCCTCGCGTGGTCTTATCAGGCCGTTATTGTACGGTCCACTCTTATTGGCTGGATGTGATCCATCTTTTTTGGTCCCCACTGGCATATCTGGATGGCAGACGCACCTTGCTCTTGTCTCCGTGGTTTCCATCATGTTCTTGTCTCTGTGGCACTCACCCTGCTCTTGTCCCCGCAGCACCCATTACTGGTACAATATTATGTCCTTACACGTGTACAGTAGAGATCAACTTGCCTGTCTTTTGAAATAGAAAACCTAATTAGGGCACAAGTTATTTGAACCGGTGTTCCCCGGGCTTCTCTCTTTGGTCCAGCCGGCCCTATATTATTTGGTGGCCGAGTGAATCCGAGAGAACTATAGAGCAAATAATTGATGCGTTGACGCGGTCGCAGACCGTATGGTACACGCTGTAAACTTCAGGACTCCATACAATCAGATGTTTACCAGTTAAATCCAAGTATAAAAAATAATATGAAAATTTCACCACAAAAACAACTAATCAATCTCCTATATCAGCAAAATATGATACAGAGGTTTTATACAACTTATTTAGCAAATTTCAAAAATAAAGTCAGCCTACTTCTTAACATACAATCAAATTCACTAAATTACTGCGCGTCATCAAAATATAAATGAATAGTGTTGAAAACTCCATCCATGTGTAGTAACTAAAACACTAGTACATATAATTGATGGTCCTTTTTGCCCATCTGCTCCTCACATTTACATCCTTTTACTCGTGTCATATGCGATGCCTGGTTGCTCCTTGTACTATTCAAAGAAGCTCCAAAATGGCAGAAAATTGATTAGAAGGAGCAGGTGAATCAACAAAATATTAACAAAACAAGATAGAATATACTGCTTTTTAACTTTGGACCAGGATTTTAATTGTTCAGGTGGGAAAACCTCAATAGGACAAGAACTAATTTCTACAAAGGGCAAACGGTTGAGAGTAGATGGAACAAAAAGTTCCTGAAGTCCTAATTAAGAATCAAAGTTCAAAGGTTGGAACTTGTGAAGTAAAACCATGGGTGGCCTGGTAAGCTACACGAGCAGCTATATTCCTGTAGGGATCACTTTCTCTTTTCTCCTTCAAAAAATCAAGACATTTTTCCACCTCATACTTCACTTGTATGTATAATTCATGGGCTTTCTCTTTGTCTTCCAGTAGCTTCTTTCTCCCTGCACACCACCCCCCCACCCCCCACACGCACAACAATTCATTTCTTACAATTTACTTTAAGGTGATAAAATGAACAACTGTTGTAATCTAGTGTATTATGAGCATATACCAGCAGTTTCAATTGGTTTCCCAAAGTAGTAATAGAATCTGCCTGGAAATTTTGGCAAGACTCCTGGAAGGTGCATATCTTGATTACCAACTTCTCCATTGAATTCAGTCCTATCATCGTCACAACAAAACCAGGGATTTCAGATTAGGATAAAATTCTTTACACACACACACGCGTCTATATGGGATCTAACCGAAACCATTAACGTATAGAGTCTGCATACCTCACGCTCTTCGATTCCTCTGCTATTCGTATTATGTAATCTCTAAGAAAGGGTACCTTCATTTGGTCATCATAGTCAAAAATTACCTGAACAGTCAAACATACAACTAGTTATTACTTAATTAATTAATTCATCAGCAAAATGGTGCTTCAGAATGTGAAATAAAAACGTTCCCTATCTAGACATACACTGATAGAGAGTCAATAAGATGAAGGAAATCCTCTCCACTTACATCAAAAAAATCATCTTCTCCAACAACACCAAATGGCACAATTTTGGCTCCAAACCTAGCTGCCATCCTCACAAATTCAGATCTTTCTGGCCAGAATAACTTGTATTCTTCACCCTGAAAGCTACGAAGAGTTGAGTCTTAAAATATTTCAAGCATTTTTATTTTGAGCATCGTTACATATTGTCTTCATGGCCGCATAAGAATATCAAGTCAAGATTCTGTTCTTTATATAAGTTAATGTACAAAAAAGGAAAAAGTGAAAGACAAAAACTTTATTCTGAGCCACATCATGCATTTACTATCCTTTAAGAAATTTTCTTTCCAGGTCAAGCAGTGTAATGCAATAGTAGCATCTTATTCAAGTACTCACAATAACTGGAACAATTACTTATATCCAGAACAGCAAAATAGTAACAGGATTACCTTTCGATGACAGGCCTCACGCACACCTCCTGGGTATAACAAAACATGAGACTTCGAGGATAGGAGCTTGTACAAAAGAGTTCCTGAAACAGGCACTGCACCCATCACTCTGAATTTGTCATATTGTTGCATTGGAGGTAACAACCCATCTTTCAGTCTCATAAACATGGAAGGATGTGCTATCCCTCTCAGAATAATATTTTTTTCCAATAAAAATTGGGACACCATTGGTGTTAGCTCAAATCCTAGTAACATGTGATAACCCACAAACAAGACTGGTCCTTCGGTAGGTATTCCAGCAAGACTTCTGACTATCTTCCCATCTTCTAAAGTGGAGAGCATCACAGGGCTTGTAGCATTCACAAGAAACCTACAAACATGAAATTGGGAAAAAATACACTTCAAAAAACAACCCAAACCGTAATGTTCAAAGTTCCTATAAAGTTGGATGAAACATTTGTCTGGTGTGGAATATGTCAAATAACTTCATCATCCGTGTATAATCCCCAATAGGTAACTGGAACCAAACACACCGTTCATTTCCCACTCTCATTTAGCAATTTCTGCTTCTAGTGATTAATTTACTAAAAGTGTACATAAATATGGTTTCGATTTGTGAGATAGAAAAATAATTTACCTTGTAGATTCATATATACTTTTGAATTCGGTAGGTGATGGTTGAACATAATCTGAAACATAATCGTGGTGTGCCCCTCGACGGTAGAAATTAACACCCCTGATGGTAACCCCCAGATGAAATTCATCCTCCTGGCAGATTGCATAACATGCATCAAACAAAATGACAACATCCATATTTCCTTTTTTCTTTCGGTACATAACTAATAGAGATCAGAGATGTGGGAGTAGATGTTTTCCTACCAAGAAGAGGAAATGACCACTATCTTGAAACAGACGAATCTGACAGTTTGGCAGTGCATGAAGAAGTCTTTGACCTTCCTCTTGACTTGGTAACAATTGATCCCTTCCACTGAAAAACACAGCAAGTCATTCAGACAATTATAGGTGAAAACAGAAATAATGCGAAAGCTACCTGTATCATGAATGATATAGAGCATTAAAATATTACGATTGCACATTAAAATAATATGTTCCAAGTTGAACAGTTGTTAGGTACTGATCACAACAATTTAAGCAGTTCAAGACGAAATCCATAAACGACATGATTTCCAATTTAAAACAAAAAAAAAAAATCATATATGAAGTGCAGACTAACTTGTCTGATTTAGTTTAGGCTCGTCAGCCTATCTACAGTTAGCATTATAAGGATGGACCTAGATATGCTTACGTGGAAAATGATCGAGTTGGGTTCAGAATGAAGGGCAGTTTAGGAATGTAATTGAGGAGGCACATGTACAGGACTCTTAGCTAGTTATATAAGGAGAGAGAGTTAGAGTAGTGAATAATTTTTGGGGGTAATTTTTATTTTGGGTCTTAGCTTTAGGTTGGGAAAGGGCACTGCGCTGTCGGAGCAAAGGCTGTGGTCTTTGTTCATTTCAGTTATCTTTAGCTTGTTTCTTTACTAATTCCAGCTATACTCTAGAATTCCATCAAGTTTACAGTTCTATTTCTCTTTTGTGTCTATTTGTAGCTTGTCTATTTGTGACTACACATACTGCATGATGATTTTTCAAATAAAAAAACTAAAATATACACTTGCAGTTTAGTTGCATTCAGGGTATTTAATCATGTTTGGAGATAACATATATTATTATAGTATAAATATTTCAAAAAATAAATGGATAAGAGATGGACCTGCAAAGAACAAGTGTTTGAGACTTTACAGCATGGAGGCGGGAATTGGTATATGCTGAAGCTGATTGAAGCAACTTTAATTTCCAGATAAGTGTATCTTTGGGTAAGATATCATACAGAACCTGAGACATAAGCCATCATTTGCCATTTGCATGACCAAGAAAAGGAAAGCCATTGACACAAAATAGTCACAGTGCAACATGCCATCAACACAAGTAATCACTCAAAATTGGTTGCCAACTCTCCAGGATGGCAATCTTTCTCTTCGATGTCAAGACAGAAAAATAATGCTGACTACATGTAGATTACATATTATATTCATTTTGACATTTACTGTAACTATGTAACGACATTTATCTTTTACTTTTTGCAACCATTTACAGAAGTGGAATCTTACAGAGAAGTAAAATGACATCATATCAACATCCTGTGATAGCCTTTCAACTGCCTGTGGCACAGGAATTCTCTTCATCGCAGTATCCATCACCACTTTCAAAGGATTACCTGAGCTTATCGCACAAAATAAATCAATTTCAGGTTAACAATTTCATTTTATCTAAGACCAAGCTAAAACAATGAGATAGAAAATAAAAGGATCGTGTTCAATACAATCAGTTCCTTTAAGAATTTACAATCATATTTATATTAGGTGTTTAACCAAATTTACACTCTTCTGCTTCTGATCACAAAACTAACAGCCGGACAAGTTAAACGCATCATCAAACTCGTTTTTCCAAAGAAGAAGCTTATCGACTTCCCTACACTAGAGGTTTTCAGATATACAATATCCATTTCTAGATTCTCAACCTCAACCAAGAGCTTACACTAGTTTGAGTGATCTCCAAAATCATGATAGAGTTCCTTAAGGAAAAGTCATAAGTTCGGGATCTAGGGTTTACAGTGAAATCTCAGCACACCATATAGATGTTTCTAGTTCACAATCACATCTTCCGAAGGCTTTTACACGAGGGTCATTACAGATTCAAAATACATTCATAAGCTCAAGAAATCAAACAGGTTGTCCTGCTTCCAGTTAAGTCTTGTTTGATCATTAAATTCACTTGGCTGATCTCCTACTCTTTCTATATAAAAGGACTAGGTAAATTCTTCTTTTAATAGTCATTAGACAGGACAAGCATCACTTGCATTACCGGTCCTTGCATGATAAAATTTAACAAGAAGCCAAGCAGGGACAATCCAACATAAGCAGAACAATTTAATAGCATCACACCCCTCAGATATATTTCCCCGATACCTGCCAAAAGGCTTCTCGCATCGAGTTAAAATATGGCACCAAGGCAAACATTGAACAAAGACTATGTAATATCAATAGGTGAGTAATCAAGTAACATCTGTTTGCTAAAAGCAAACATGTTGGGGTGGTGCATAGATGGTCTGAGTCAAAGCTATATTACCTCAATGGAAATCTAATTTTTATACCAACTAGCAAAACAAGAATATAAAGTCTGATTAACAGGAAATAACCTGTCATCAAGCTCAACGTATTAGGAAGATTAAGACGGAGTTGGTCAGGTATGACTTCCAGTAGAGGTATAAGAAGTTCCAGTTGTGAGTTCCTATAAGATGTTCCTGAAATAAATCATTAACTGGAAATTATATGGAGGGGATAAAGCATTATCTTTATGAAGAGCATCAACTGAAAGCTTATTAATGTTGAATAACCAAAGAATTTTCTGTTCATCTAAAACATATATCTGTAACATTGAACTGTCCATATGTGGCAGTCCGTTACAGTGATTATGTTTCACATCATGGGTGCATCACTTCCTAGTTTTTAACAGTCATGTTAAGCAGTAAGAACTCCATTGTTTAATTGATTCAATTAAGATGGTCACTTCAACTACCAATATATTTTCAAGAGCATATATATGACTGAAGTTTGCAGTCTAAGCATAGATGCAGAAAAATGCTGAACGTAAACCTCTATATAAGTGATTGAAAATGCAGAATTTTCACCTGGATTAGCCAAAATTAGAATCAAATCAATCTCAGGGTTACGAGCTGCAACAGCTAGTGCAAGGCATGCTCCCAGAGATTCCCCAACAAGATATATTGGCCTTCTACGTGAACGATGAGCTTCTGATCTGACTGTTCGTTCAATCACATCCACTAGACCTGAACAATCATTTTTAAACCAAAAAAAAAAAAAAAAAAAAGGGAAAATGTGCCATCACTATTTTTGCACTGACTACCTTGAAAAATTAACAGAGTGAAAGATAGATTGCAAAAAAGACCTGTAAATGATGTTCTATCCTTCGCAGGAATATGCAAGCACCATATGTCGAAAATCCTGGTTTCGAGATGAGAGCAAAAAGAATCATAACAAGCAGCACAATTAGTAAAATTAATAGAAGCACAGGATCATGCATATGACAATATGCAAATGCATGCAGGTTTAGAAATTCACTTAGTGAAGCCATAAATGAGACATTTACTTTCCAAGACCACAATATTGCGTAACAAGTCCCAGAGCAACACCATCTATCCCTGCAAATTTCAAAATCTTTTTTTAACTGCATTTTATTGGAGAATGAATACAAGAAATGAGAAATAAAAAGTTGGAGATGAATAATGCATTGGGAAACTGAAAAAAAATTACAGAAGCATACTGTAAAAAAAAAAAAAAGTTGATAATTTCAGCAGAATACATTCAATTTCGATCTTCATGCTTACCTCAACAGTATGGTGTAGTCAAAAGTCAAATTACTCAAGTAAAAGTACAAATCGGTTCATGAACTTCTACTATTTCTTTCTTTCTTTTTTTTTTTTTTTTTTTCACCTTAAAGTTGTAGTTTCACTAAATGACTCACTCAAATGCAATATTTTAATGTAGGCTAAAAGTTAGAAGTTCAGAATGAATTTAGCCTAAAAAGCAAAAACTTATAATTGAGCCAATTTTGTGCAAATTTACAATTATGACAAAAACAAAATCAGAATTGTTTATATAATGGGAATACATTGATGTAATAGGTAGACATAGTTCGAATAGCAAAACAAACCAGTTCGATTGATTCGTACACAAACTTAGGACAAATGTAAAACAATTCATACACAACTGCAGTTCAGTTCAGGAGGTTAATTATGTAATAAGACCCGGAACAAATTAAGACTCTTTTCTTTGTAATAATTAATTAACACGTAGAATGAAAGTAGACAGGGCCAAAAAGAGAGATGAAAATTATTTACTTATTCCATAAATAAAAATTAACACGTAGTATGAAAGTAGAGAGGGCCAAAAAGAGAGATGAAAATTATTTACTTATTCCATAAATAAAAGGCAAGTTCCATGATTATTTTATTTGGTGGAGTTTGGTAAAACTGAAAATTAAATGCTGAAAAAATTAAGCTCTGAGTTTTAAGTACCGAACAATATAAATATTGAAAATATTAAATGATAGAATTGTTTGATAAATACGAAAAATGAAACAATGAATTTAAAAAAAACTATTGATAGTCTTCAACTTAAAATTTAAATCAAATATTTTGACTTATTAGGTTAAGTGATTTTTTTATTTAACTGAAATTTTTAAATACGGTTATCACATAAGTTTAAAAAAATTAGTACTTTATGCATTAATTTAATATTTTTTTTTTTAGTTATCAAAGAGGGCTTTAGACCGTACAATTACTACATGCAACTTCAATCCAGAAAATAGTAATGGAATTTGAAATTATAAGGACATGTTCAGTTTTGAGAGTAAGGAAAAAAGAACAGATTATTTCAATATAATTCTTTTGTGTAAAAATGGCTTAGGAAAGTATAAAATAATAATAATAATTCTTATATTACAATATTTTATATAACACGTTATCTTTTATTCTATAGACAAAATGACTTTATTGGTTCACATCTTATCCATGGAATGTCCTATATTTTCAACTTTATCATTTGGCTCCTGTCTTATTAATTGAATGCTCATTTGGCAGTTGTTTTATCCGCTAAATGCCCATTTAATCTCTGTTCTACATCATTTTGGACTTAACCAAAATGTATTGGAAATGAAGGGTAATTTGCCAGTTTTAGTTGGAACAAGTCTGAAATAACATAGAACATTGCTAACAGAGCAAGTTTAAAAGGATGACAGTAAAATAGGCATGCGGTAAATAAGACAGGGACCAAAAATATATTTTTGCCGGATTTCATACGCAATAATTACTATAGTTTTATTTATTAGAGCGAACTACACAAATTTGTAGACGTTGCTAAGGTTGTAACAATCAATAATTTAAATGGAAGGCAATTAAACCAAAAAACGAAAGTCAATAATTAATTTGAAGAAAAAGAAAAAAGAAATGGGAGCAAGAGATCTAAAGTGGGCCCCAATGCTGAATAAATTAAAATTGGGAACTCGGGACTACCATTAACGCTGAAAAGAACAAACGAAAAAGACTATTATCATCATTGGACTTTCTAGTCAGTCATCATATACTTGCTCTCCATTTCCAATCAGTTTTCACATTCATTATTTATTTTTAATATCATATGATTCAGATAAACCCTTAGCCAACCCAGTGAAATTATGAAAAGATAACTAATGCATATTTTAATATTAATTAATAACAAAAAATATGGAAGTGGAGAAATGGACAGAAACCACTTGCCTGGTAAATACAGGAGGAGAGGAGAGTTGTCTAATCGAGATCCGCACTCCATCGGAGAGAACCACCGCGGCGGTCCACCGTCCGATTTGAGTAAATCCTTTGACTCCTCTAACAATTCCTTCAAGCTCTTTCTGTGATTCATTTCGGCTTCTGTATATAGATTTTTACTCCCTTGTACTTCCTCTGATTTTCCTTCTTCTTTTTCTTCTAATTTCTCTGTCAACCGTCTCTTCTCTGGTAAACTCGCCTTCGTTGCAGTAAATATCTCGTCCGTAGAAACTGCAAACCGCCGAGATGGATTTTGAATCGGATTTGGTCTCCTTTTACCGGAGGATAAAGGCGTCCCGCAAGAACGGACCACCGTGCTAGGAATTCCGGCAGCGAAAAAAAAAGCTCCGGGGGCCGCCATGCTGTGCTGAGGAGGAATTCGTCTCTGGAGCCTCCACCGTATGGCGGTGTTGAGAGATTTGAAGATGAATACTGATAAAGATTCTAGCAGTAATTAACAGATGTAATAGTGCTATATAATATAATGACATATCAACTAAATGACAAAATTCTTCTAATGGAAACGCTCAATAAACAAATTAAGTATTAATTAAAAAAAAAAAGATCACCTTGTCTGACTTCATAAAAATGATACTTATGGAAAATTACAGAAGGATGTCAGTTTTGCGCTTATATAATATTTAGAATTTGAAATTTATAGATCAGTTTTTATATTTTAGAATTAAGTAAATTTATTTAATTGAATAATTAATTGATTGATTGATTTACATTGTCATAATTTTTATTAGTTGAAAGCTGAGTTATTCAAGTTTTAGTTGGTTGCATATGAATGATATAGTGTCTTAGGTATAAAGAGATGGCAAAGGGACATTACCTATCTTTCCTACCCGTTTATGAATATAATTACCCATATCATCTCATTATCCATGGATATTGATTTAGTAAATCTCATTTTCATCCTACAAAATTTCCCGTAGCCGTTAATTAATTGTAGTTGCAAAAATTATCTTTCAATAAAAAGAATAAATAATAAAAACATAAATAAACAAAATCAACTATAAAAATAAAAAAGTCATCCATAATAAATTTAACAAATACTTCAATTCCAAATTTTCAAAGTAACAAACAAATGGAATACATAATAAATTCTTAATGAAAAATACATAAACTTTTCATTCTTCTATTCTTCTCTCCAATTTTCAATATAGATTCATTAACCTTAAAGAGAATAAAAAATACAAATTAACATGTTTACTATAATATAACTTAAAAGATAAATTAAACAACGTAATACATAAATAGGTACGGGTAGTAGTATGGGTAATCTCGTTCCTGCCTCGTAACCGTGATGAATAGTAAATTAAATCTCACTCTCACTCATATCTTTTTATACCGGGTTCAAGGAATCTATTAAGAGTGGATAGTATTGGATGCCCGCGAAATCATTACTTGTGGGTATCCACATGCGTATGATATAATTTCATAATTTCTCATATTTATGTCCTGCTAGAAAATTTAAAGGGCTTTTTACATAAATACTTACCTTTTTACACCACCTAACTTTTTTACCTACAAGGGAAAACTTTACTTAAATACTTTAAAAACTTTCCAAAATTACAAAAATACATAAAACAGGAAATTCCTGTTTTACGTAAATCTGCAGAAAAAAACACAAAACAGAAAAACATAAATCTCCAAAATACGTGATTCCCTCCGGCTCAAAAACCTCCCAAACGCCAAGAAATCGCAGATCAATTTCGCCAAGAATCACAGATCAGTTTCTTCACCTGGAATCGCATACCTGGATCGATAATCACAGATCAGTTTCGCCATCTAGAAATCGCACATCTATATCGATCGATCTCTCTCCTACACATTCAATCGATCACTGCAATTCAATCGATCACTGCAAAACAGATATAGCAATTCAATCGATCACAGAGATATGCAAGAAATCACAATTCTGCTCCATGATAATGGAACTTGGACTGAAGATTACAGATTCATCAATTACAACTCAGTATAACTCAGTATAAAATAAGGTATAATTCAGGTATAACTAAGGTATAAACAGTGAAAAGAGTGTATCAGAATTTATAACAAAGGTATAATCACAATAACAGTGTAACTTAGGGTATAACTAAGTATAACTAAGGTATAATTCAGGTATAACTAAGGTATAATCAGTGAAAAGAGTGTATCTGAATGTATAACAAAGGTATAATCACAATAACAATGTGTCTTAGGTATAACTAAGGTATAACTCAGTATAACTAAGGTACAATTCATGTATAACTAAGGTATAAACAGTGAAAAAAGTATATCTGAATGTATAACAAAGGTATAATCACAATAACAATGTATCTTAGGGTATAACTAAGGTATAACTCAGTATAACTAAGGTATAATTCAGGTATAACTAAGGTATAAACAGTGAAAAAAGTGTATCAGAATGTATAACTAAGGTATAATCACAATAACAGTGTAACTTAGGGTATAACTAAGGTATAACTCAGAATAACTAAGGTATAAACAGTGAAAAAAGTGTATCAGAATGTATAACTAAAGTATAACTCAGTATAACTAAGGTATAGTCAGTGAAAATAGTGTATCTGAATGTATAACAAATGTATAATCACAAAGGTATAACTAAGGTATAATTATAACTAAGGTATAATTCAATATAACTCAGTATAACTAAGGTATAATTCAGGTATAACTAGGTATAATCAGTGAAAAAATTGTATAATCAATGTATAACTAAGGTATACTTCATGTATCAGAATGTATAACTAAGGTATAATCATAATAACAGTGTATCCTAACGTATAACAAAGGTATAAATCATGTATAACAGTGTATCTTAAGGTATAATTAATGTATAACTCAGTATAACTAAGGTATAATTGCGGTATAACTAAGGTATAATCAGTGAAAAAAGTGTATCTGAATGTATAACAAATGTATAATCAGTGAAAAAAGTGTATCTGAATGTATAACAAAGGTATAAATCAGGTATAACAATCTATCTTAGGGTATAACTAATGTATAACTCAGTATAACTAAGGTATAATTGCGGTATAACTAAGGTATAATCAGTTACTATAGTGTATCAGAATGTATAACAAAGGTATAAATCAGGTATAACAGTGTATCTTAGGGTATAACTAAGGTATAACTCAGTATAACTAAGGTATAATTTAGGTTTAAATAAGGTATAACCTTTCCCTGTCAAGAAAGCAACAAAACTTGAAAGTAAATTCTGTAATAGTGAAAGGAGTGAAATTACCTGAGTTGAGGGAGTAGTGACATTACTCTCCCACATTATATTCTCAGCAACAAACCACTCGATTTCAGATCCATTTGTGAAACCAAGGGTTTATACAATGTTGTTTCTTCCTGCAACATTGGTTCAGGGACTGTAGAACCAGCAACGTTATC
This sequence comes from Euphorbia tirucalli, assembly GCA_039660915.1. Classification (NCBI taxonomy): domain Eukaryota; kingdom Viridiplantae; phylum Streptophyta; class Magnoliopsida; order Malpighiales; family Euphorbiaceae; genus Euphorbia; species Euphorbia tirucalli. Next base: position 50,734,229 of record CM077639.1, on the reverse strand, counting down.
GCCAATAACACCCTCATTTCCATTCCCAAAATCAGCAGCCTCCGTCGCATTCCCTTGCCAATCGCTCCGGCTATGCTTCTCCGGCAATAGATTATCACCGTCGCCACTATCTTCACCGCCGTCCATCAGATTCCTCTTAAACAACTTCAGCAGCTGTTTATATTGAGTGAATGTTTGAAGAAGAAAAAAAGTAGAGAACAGAGAAAGAAGAAAAAGAAAATCGTAAAGATGGGAGAAAGGAGAAGAAATGGGTAAAGATGAGAGAAAAGAGAAGAAAAAGGTAAAGAGGAGAAAGAAAAAACAAAAACACGTAATTCAGTAAATAGGAAAAGGTAGGCCCAAAAACAAAAGCCCAAATCCAACGTAAAATTGATAATTTCCCAAATTTAAAACACATAAAAATTTTGGGCCTCATGACTGCTTAATCAATCAATTGACTATTATTTTAGTCCAACCATGTAACAATCAATTTGACTTATGACTTTTGCCGATTATTAATTATATTTTTATAGAATAAATAATTTATTAGTTTATATATTTTTTAAGTTTTAATAATTATTATATAATCTTAATTTTATCCTTATTAATTATTTAGTTATTTTACTAGAATTAATGATCAAATTAGACTAATAATGCTAAAATTGATCTTTATCTAACTTATAATGATAAAATATAATATCTATTCCTATTTTATATTTCTTGTTTTCTCATATAGTTTTGATATTACTAATATTAATTAATTTATTAACGTTTATATAGTAATAAAATTATTTCATTAAAATAAATAAATAAATAAATAGTTTAAAAAATATATAAAAATAGGAGTAAAACTATATAAAATTGTAAACACCAACAGTTTATCTCTAATATACCTTATTGAGAAAATTAACAAACAAATATCATTTTAAAACAATTATCAAGATTCATAGTAATATTTATTGTTATTTTAAAGATATTATATTAAACTAATAAAGGAAATGTTAATATAAATTTAAGAGAATAAAAAGAAAAATTTTTCTTATAAATAATTTATACAATTATGAACATATACGTGCGAGTACATATATATTATAAAAACTTTATCATAAATATTTAATTAAATTTGAAAATGAGATGACATATTTTTACGTATATGACCAAGGATAATTTTATATTTTCATATCCAAAAGTAAATGGAGAGATTAAAGAATTAATTAAGACAATTTAAGGAACATAAAATACAAATTTGAACGAATTAATGTAATATGTAAATACCTAAGGACTAATTAATTAATAAATTGTTTAGCCTATTCTAAAATTATTAATATTGTAGACTTAATGGCTAATTTTTTCTTTTTAATAAAAATTGAATTTAATACAACTAAAAGTTATAATTTCTATATATTGGATTCAAATATAATTAACAAAAGTACTTAAATAGAAATTGAAACTTTGAAATACCGTATGTACTTTTGTATGCACCTATATTTTTTTCCTATGGCGTCGGAAAACTAAAATACCTCATCTTGTGCAGCAAGAATAAACCAAGTTGAGCTTATCTAAGCCCTACACGTGTGGGATTGATAAATGATTTTATCATTACCTCATCATGTCAGCCAAATCATTTTCATGCCATACATAATAGCCTAGGGGTGCACACAGTCGGTTAACCGGTCCATGTGGACTTTTGCTAACGGTTAACCGCTTGAACGGTTTTTCTAATTTACTAACCGTACACTGTCCATTAAATATGGTTAACCATTATTCGGTTAACTATTAATTTCGGTCGGTTAACCATTTTTTTACGGTTAATCATTTCCGAAATAAACATTATATTTTAAACCTCAAAATTTTAAATCATAAATCTCAAATATCAAAGACAAATATGAAATTATAAACCATAGTCTTAATAATTGATTAAAAATGACATTACAACTAGAAGTGAACTAATTATGTTTGTCGATGAATTAATTGTTACCAATAATGGATTTTCCATTATATGTATATATTAATGTTTAATGTAACCTTCTTTAATGGATTTTCCATTCTCAACAAAAATCCGAATTAATCAAACAAAGATGAAACCAAAAATTTTCAGGGAGAGAATAAATGAAAATGAAAGAAATGAAAAACTAGAGCAGAAATGGAGAATGACTGTTACAATATTAATATTAATATCTTTCTCTTTAAAGCTATCGAAATAAAAATCAAATATAATGTCTTGTAACAATTTAATTTTTATTAGCAATTGATATATAAACACTACAAACTATTAGATTTAACCGTAAAAAATTTTACAAAACCAAATTTTCCTGTCAAAAAAATAATATGACAATAAGACCCACAAGTTACATATATAAAATTTAAATTAAATTTTACTGACAAATATAATAGTAAATTATATATTTTTGGAAACAGAGTTTTAGAGCTAACAAAGTGTGAACCAATTTATGATATATATATATATATATATATATATATATATATATATGTTTAATAATGGAAAATCCATTAATATATATATATATTGGGAAATAAAAATTAAATTAAGGACAAAAATTACATTAAACATATTGGAAACTATAGACATAAAATTACATTAAACACCCCAATGTTTCACCATTAATTCATATAACCTATATATCCAATTATATATAAAAAAAAAAAAAAATTTCAACGGTCGGTTAACTGAGTCCACATGGACTTCGGAAACCGAAACCGAAACCGAAACCGAAACCGAAAATTTTTAAAAACAAAAACCGTACACTAGTCCATCGGTTTCGGTTAACCATATTTTCTGTCCGGTTTCGGTTCGGTTTCACGGTTTTTCGGTTTTTTTTGTGCACCCCTATAATAGCCTAAAAGCCATGACATCTAAGAAGGATATAAAAGAATGGTACTATTCATGAGAAAGGTATATTATTCTATCTCTCTCTTCTCCTTCTTCTTTTACTGTTCTCTAAGTCCATTTTTTGACTTAGGCATCAAGGTATCTCCTGAATTAATTACCTGGTGTTTAATCTCATTTTATCTTGCAAATATTCGAGTCGTTCTCATTCTAACAAGCACACAATGCGATCATTTGTTGTGGATCTAGTCTTTTAGGTCAAATTTTTGAAAAAAAAAATTATATATAGTTATTAAAAAAATATTTCATATATATATATATAAAGAGAATGAAAGTTCAAATATCATTAACTCAAAGTAGCTGAGAAGGCCCAGGGGAAGAAAATACAGTTAGAGATTTCGAGTCGGATCCTACTAATGAGGAGGAAATGAGGCAAAACTTTGTAAGAATAACTAGTAATGTCACTAATGAATGAAGCAAGTACTCTTAGATGGCATCGATCAGAGCTAATCCACCCATAGGACATGGAAATTAGTTGAAAGGCCACATGGAAAGAATCTCATAGGGCTGAAATGGGTTTATAGAGGCTAAGCATTTTCTAATCACTTGCTTGCTTACTGGGGGAGAGCTAAATATGGCAACAATTGTAGGGGTTCATCCCGGTGAAAACAAAAATTATCGCAGCGGAAGCGATCCATTTAATTTCACTAGAACCTAATAACAGGATTGGAATATGTAGATTGATGAAAAGAAAAAACATAAAGTTCTATTAATAATCTCATACCAATGTCGTCCCTGCAATAGAGATTGATTCAGAGCTTGCTTATGCACGAATCCACTGTTACGCATATAGACCCCTATAGAACAAACCAGGTGCTAACATCGAACTAAGAATGGAGCTTCCCCAAAAACCTCCCTTGGGCGAATTCTCTAGTATCTTAGAGAAGGTGGCTGAAATTTTTCTTGGCTTATTAGGGTTAGGGAATTAATTTCCCTTTTATACCATAAAAGAGAAAACCTAGTTTAATTAGGATTGAGCTTTTAATTAAATCTATTTTTATTGGGCTTAATTAATTAATTTATGATTTTAATATATCCTAATAATAAAATCTTATTAACATTAAGGTCCAATTCAATAAATTAATTAATTCTCAATTAAATTAAACTATGTCACAAATATAAATATACCATATTTATATTTAAACAAAATTTTTATTTATTAATTGATTACTCAAAGTAATTATTTAATAGATTGAAAATAACTTCCCTTTTTAGTTAATTTAGTTAATTTGACTGTTCCAAAATTTTATAATATATATATATATATATATATATTTCCATTGCAATCATGTTCAGACATTTTAGTGTGCGATCTTGTGGGTTCATCTTATATTGGCAGTAAGCCTAATATCTTAAGACCCACAAGCTGTAAGTGGGTTCTAGCAAACCGTTACAACTACCCAAATAAGATGAAGACGTCAATCTTATGCGAGGCATAAATCCTGTAGTAACTTATATATCCTTTGCCAGTGATATCAATGTCTTGCTAGAAGCAAGGTAATGTCACCCTCTATAGCTGCATGGACATTCCTTGATACCAAGTAGACTGAATTTCACAAATAAGTAATCACCCAGTGATTGCTTATTTGAGTGTGGCCACACTCTTATCAGCCCTACTCATCAAGTGAACGATGATATTTACTCTGAATTAATAAAGTGGCATATCCTTTCACATCCCTACTAGTCTTACAATGATCACTGGAATACCCAACGGTACCCATATTTAGCACTTAGTTAGGCCCGTTAGGCATACGTTATAGCATGTGAGTTCACATCTAGGCCTATAGAAATATCAAGTCTAAGGATCCAATATAAGTACTACTTGAGAACCACTTATGATATAGGGACCATGTGGTTTTCTCAATAGTGGATCAATCCAGTACCATGTAACCTAACATGTACCTATGTCCTTGATTGACAATCCATATCCAATCGTCTATGAGACACCACCATACAATCAAGCCACATGCTAGTCTTTAGTTATTACCGTTCCCACAATTCTAACAGACTAGGGATAGATTTATAACTGTGTTTGATGCCTTACTCACGGTCTTACTGCCCGGAGAACGTTACCGACAATCATGAGTACAAACACAATTAATGGATACTTTGTTACTATTAATTTCATAAGAAATTAATAAAACAAATTATGTTTTTATTAATAATACCAATGTATAATACATAAACCACAATGTACAATATAAATGAGATACAATGCCTTAGGACTAGGGCATACACTAACAATAATGGCTATGATTCATCCTATAGTGAGGGTTTATTCGTCTCACCTTTTTTATTTTTTATTTACCAAAGAAAGAAAAGAATGAAGCCGACAGTGACTTGGTTGGGCATAGGCGGTTCTTTTATCAGTTTAAAAAGAACCACTAGTAAGAATTTGTATTGTATTTTATTGTCTATTATCCTCGAGAGGTAATGCATCACCAATAGTAGAAGGAACAAAACAACAAGACAACTAGAAGATACTGTTGGGATTCATCACGGAAAATCAAGCTAGTGGCAGCAAAAGCCGATTAAGATTTTCTAAAAGCTATGCCCATGAGCTTATGAAAATGAAATCAAAATCACAAAAAGAGAAAGATCAAAAGGACATTCGATCTCAACTTACAAGTCTCTTTTAGAGACAGCTGCAGAAATCAAACTAGATTCCCTCCACGCTCACGTATACGGAACGCCTATAGAACGAGCACCCGTGCTAGTGTCGGATCAAAACTTGAGAGAAGAGAGGAGGGGGCTGAAATTTTGATGCTCAAAATTAGGTCTGGAGTTTTCTCTCTTAAGTGGGTTTATATACTCATTAAACCTTAAACCTTAATTAATTACTTTAGGTTATAGTTTAATTTCAATTTAATTTAATATACACGTATGAATAAATATTAAACCATATAATATGATTCATAGCATGTCAGTTAAAATTAATTCGTCTAACTAAATTAACCAAAATTAATTATACACTACTCAAGAGAAAGTACATATAAACCTATATATGTATAAATCATATTTCCTCCAGGAAATAAATACATAAAATTAATTTATCAAATTAATTCTATGAAACCCAATGATTTATTGATTATATTATTTTGATTAACCCAGTTGATCTATAATTTAATAAATAAAGTTCTCCTCTCCGGTAAGTATACTCTAAGTATACAACTGACCCGTTAAGTACTGGTTCAGACATTCAATGTGCGCGATTTTGTGGGCCCATCTTTATGTTGACAGTGGGCCCATGGCCCACAGACTGTAGTTTGACTCGAGCAAGCCATTATAGCCCCCAATTAAGATGGAGACAGCAGTCTAACGGATGTCGTAACCCTGTAGTATAACTTATATGTCCCATGTCATTAATATCAGTGTCTAACACGGAGGCATGTATTATCTTTTGTGTCCGGATATTCACTTGATACTGAGTGAATTAATGCTTGCAAATAAGTTCCAACTTATTTGGGTGTGGCCACACTCTTATCAGTTGCACTAATCAAGGGGCCAGTGATATGTTCTCAATGAATCATTGACTGACATATCCCTTTTGTATATTCATGGCTTTGCCATGCTCACTGGCACACCCCAACCGTACCCATACTCGGTGCCCTGTTACAGGCCTTTTAGGCGCAGGTCAAAGTGTGTGAGTTCAGATGCAACTCCATAATATGTTCAGGTCGAAGGATCCAATATAAGTACTACACGAGAATCACTTGTGATATTATACTTTGTGGATTTCTCGTAAGTGGATCTATCCAGTACCATGTCCCATTACATGTACCCATATACCTTATTGAAAATCTATGTACTATGGCCAGTAAGACATCGCCATACAATCAAGGTCATGCTAGTCTTTTGTTCCATTCATTCCTATGACTGGAACAAACTATGGGTGGCTTTATGGTTATATCATTTCCCTATCCATGGTCTCACTGCCAAGTGCATGGCACTTGACAACATGGATATAGATATCACCATTGGATCCTATATTTACATTTATTACATAAGATGTAAACCAAATAGATTATGCCTATATATATAAACACAAGTGTATAATACATCAATCCATAAATGGTCTAAGAATGTATGATACAGAACAAGGACCAATGCCTTGGGACTATGGCATTCCCAACAGATAAGCCTAATCTTTCTAAGTAATGAGCTTCTTGATTATCTCTCCTTTTTAAAAATTTAAAAGTGCAATAAAGCAAAGAATAAAAAAATATCCTTGCAGTATTCCAAGATATGTCCCAAAGAAGATTAATCTTCAAAACCTAAGTCCTTTAGAGTTAAGATAATCAATTACAGATGCATCTCCTTATATAATGACCAGCTCATCACCTCTCTCATTAATCCAATTCAATGCTTTCCTACACGACATAGCTTCGGTAAGAGCAGGATCAAGCAATCTTAGATAAAAAGAGATATATGAAGCAATAAAATTGTCACTAGGATCGTACAAAATGCACCCAAACTTCCCTCCTCTTTGGCTATCCACCATTACATCAAAATTGCATTTAAGACCAAGCAGTAGAGGTGACCAAACGACCAACCCCATATCCCACCTAATGAATCTGATGGCCCTTAAACCAGCTAAATATCCTGCCACCTGCTGAGCAATGAACAAGTATTATGAGCCATCACTTGTGATGATAAAAGATTTCAATTATAGACAACTTGATTTCACCAATACCAAATATGTCATGTAATACTTGCTCCTATACCTGCCCCATCCCTATTGCTAGAAGAAATTAATTCCTTCCATCATGAACTACATTGGTAGATGAGCTCTAGACAACACCAAGCAGAGACGAATCCTAAACTTGTCGATAACTCAACATTGGACCAAAACTTACAACTCATATTCCTCGGCCTTTTAACACGTGGGGTAAAAATTTTAGACATCAACGTGATGACTGTGAAGTGGTTGGTAAATATTCGAAGCTGCTCACCATAAGAAATTGTTCCTCTTAAGTGGACAACTCAAATGACAAAGCTTCTCCTAAGTTACAGACTACATATCCTCGGGCGAAACCATATGAGTCTCTATTAACTTGTAATGAGTCGTCTTAACCTTATAAATGCCATGTATATCTCACCTCCAATTAATATGATCTTCAATATCATACAAATATGGAGGAATTGCCATGATTAATTGATGATCATCCAATGAAAATAAGTCAAATGAAACATCCATATTGCACTGACCCATATCACTTTTGAGTGTTGCTATTGATCGATTAAAGCTTACACAAGTATATGTAGTCGATCACAGTAATAATCTGGAGTATACCAAACTCAAACCCAAAGGAGGTGTGAGCGTGGGATTTCCATCCCCTGGTTTTGATGATGAAGAAATTGTTTGCTTCTATAGTCTTCTACAGCCACAATAGTGAAAGACAATTGAAGATCGAAGTTTTGGTCAACCGAACTTCAAGCTTCATATCATTTCCCAGACGAAGGAGGAGACTGCAAGGTGAATAGCCGCATGACTATTGCATCATTAGCCGCATGGCTGTCCCTTCAAGACCCGCATAGTTCTTGATGCCTGATAGAATCGTGACTCTTTTTCTTGGATTTTTTGGGTAGATTTAACAATGAAGAACCTCTTTTGTGCCTATATAAATCATGTCTGATGATGAATAAAAGGTTAGAAACTTTATTTTAAACAGAGAGGAGAAGAAAAGGGGAGAAAGGGAAGAAAAGAAATTCAAACTTTTCTTTCATTTTCATCTTTAATCTCTGTTTTTAGGTCTAAATTGGTTAGAAATAGTAGGAAAACACTTCACTAAGGCTTGTAATAGGCTTATAGACTAATCTGAACACTATAACCGTAACTTTTGGAGCTTAAAACCATTTTGGGAGCTTAAAGTTTGGGTATGAAATCAAAGCATTTCTTGAGGGATTTTTGCCTCCTAAAGTTGTAGATCCATGCTACAAGGGTAAAGATCTGAGAAACCAAAGCATTTGACTTGTTTGTGTTGTATTTTGGCATCATTTGCATCGTTTTAAAAACTGTTCTGTTTTTGGATTCTAGTCTATGAACCAGATCCGTGTGGCCGTTACAATAGCCGCACGGCTTTGGTTCTCAGAACAGAACCGTGAAATAAGATGATTTGAAATTTGCTACTGATCTTGAAGTGACACCTGCACAGGTGTAAATTTACAGCCGCACGACTGTTGTTCCAACACTCGCGCGGGTATTAGCTAGGGACAGAATCATTGAAAACCAATTTTCATGCATTCCATAACATTTGGACCTTAGATTTATATTCCAGAAGCATGTATTAGAACAGAACAATGATAGAAACCTAATTTCCTGAAACCGACCAATATACTATGTTAAATGATCAATCGGTAAAACTATTTTATTAAAAATCAATATAAGGACATTTCAAAATGTTTTCCAGGTCTACTCGATGACATTTATCGAGTCTCTCCATCTACGCCCCCTAAATGCATAACCCAACTCATTTATTATCTTATTATGTTATGATTGAGTCCTACGTGCAAATATTCGTGCACTAACGTCTGTTTTGTAGGGTTAAATGTATGTTTAAATTTTATTAGTGCATAAATGAACTTGTGTATTTTTGGCGATTGTACCCCGATTCCCCATTTGATTCATATGTATCTCCTAGGGTAGTTTATGTGATTCGGTCTGTATAACTAATTTATTTACTGCTTTTTGTACCTTGCATGAACGTCGTATACTCTAAACAAAATTGGCTTAGTTTCATGAAATGCTATAATTTGGTTATTGAAGTGTTTATTTTAATTAGATAACAAGTAAATGACTCGTCCGAACCTAGATCTCTAGAAGGTATAGGGGCCCTCACTTGGTTTCAACTGTAACTAAATTTTCCGATTGAGCTAAGTTGGGTGGCGACTCTTATATCTTGTTCGGGATTTTGATCCTAAATCTTTTATGAATATCATTTTCTAAACTGGATTTCATGCTATAATTATTATTACAAAACCTAATATAAAAATTTCTCAGTTCGCTTCACCGCGTTCATCCATGAAAAACATCGTCCACTCACAGGAGGAAATTAACCACTATTTTAATTAATTTTAGTCTAAAGGCAAAGATTAAGATTTTGGTTTTGATTATAACTACTGAAGCAATAAAAATATGAAATCAAACAATGGGAAGAAACACCAAGGATTCGGGGTTACCTAATTCGGGCAATCAACTATATTATCACCAAGTCTTCAACAAGCAATTACAATAACAAATGTTCCTAAGGTATCTTAATACTCCATCAAGCTATTAAGTTGTGACTAATTGACTGTGATTGTCTGTCGATTTCTCAGTAACATTAATTAAACCCTTTAAGCCACAAGTATATCATCACAATTAATCCTAACTATGTCTATTCTAGGTTCAATTGTGTCTATCTTCCTAGTTTCGGATTTATACTTCACCTATTAGTCCATTTCATAGATCTTAGGACTAAATCATGCACTTGTGAAATACGCAATTTATGAATAATTACAAGGAAGATAAATGTAATAAGAAAGATAATTCTATTGAATTAAACTTCAAAATCTAACATGGCAATATTAAATTGATTACCCCAAACTAGACTACATCCCTAACCCTAGTTTGGGCATTTAGCTACTCATGACTAAGTTAAACACATAATCAAAAGAAGAACTACAATCCATAATCAAAACATAAAAAGAGAAGAGAAAAAGTACTCGTACAAGAATTAAAGTGAACTCCGGTGAATTCGATGAATAATTCAGTGAGTTATCTAAACACTTGCTCTTCACATTGGTAGTTCACATCTTTCCCCCAAAAGTCACATTCAAAACAAAACTAAAACTAAAAACTGAGACCGAAAGAATTGTTCACCAATTTTTCTTAAAAACTAAAACTAAAAAGGAGATAATAAGCCTTTTCATAACAATAAGAAATCCTAAAATTAACCCAACTCTAAAAAGGAATAAAATATATAAATCCTATTTGGAATAGAAATAAAACAAGACAAAAGAAAACCCTCTTGAAAAGGCTTTAAACTCATTTTCAAGTCAAATTCGCAGCTCCAAAGGGCCTATCAATAAAGCTAACCCATGAAATAATTTTAGTTCCAAAATCTAAAATTCAGCACCCTATAGGGCATGGTCATGCCTAAAGACTTCTCCTCGACTGCTTCAATCCCAATTTGCTCCTTTTTTTAAGCACTTTTCGCTCCTTTTTCATTTCCGAGGTCCTATCATGAAAAACAACTCAAAGAAAGTAAAATCTACCTAAGATGAAGTAAAAACAATCAAACATAGCTCATAAATCAAGGCGAATCAAGTGCATAATGCACTTATCAAACTTCCCCACATTTAAGCTTTTGCTTATCCTCAAGCAAACAAAATATTTCCAACTTCCAAAAACAAATAAAGAACATTGAGAGAAATCAAGGATTTAACTTTAAAGTTTCAAATCTCAAAAACCACAAATTCAACTACATCCAATAAATCCAACACACTTTATCAACAAAGATGTCACAATAAATTTGGCATTTAACCCCAACCTTATACACTCAAAGCAACTGAATTAACTTCTAGAATATGATTGGCATCACTAAAATAGTAGATCTCTAAGTCAATCCCTAATCAATCACATAAATAAAGATAAAAAGGACTTTTATTTTTCACATAATTTTCTTAGGGCATAATACAATTCATTGATTGATTTCATTTCATTTCATTTCTCATAACTTTCGACATTACTCTAGATGTTACTTGGCCTTTCCAAATGAATAACAAAGATGAGGTAAACACAATGCACCCAACTTACTTGACTAAGCACAATCATTAAGCGACTACCAGCTGTGACTAGACGATCCTTTGTTGGGATTAGTCATTGGAAAAATAACATGGCGCAACGGAATTACATCGCTTAAAATTTCCTAGAATCCACCTAATCGTGTCCGATTATCATTAATTGGAATAAAACAATTTTGAATCAGGAGATATTAAACTCACTAGATTCGTCTCTTCTAGAGACTGCTGTAGAATCGTTTCTTTAAGCTATCTCCAAAGTCCTGTGCATGATCAACTGTCAAGCGAGAACCGGTGCTAGCCGAAGAGCGAAGGAATGGAGGAATTATTGCTTGAATTTTCGGCTATTTGTGGTTGCTATAGGCTGACCGAATGCTCCTTTTACAATTAGGGTTAGGGCTGATTTTTTCTACTTAAGTGTGCCTTATATAGTCCTTCTATAATTAGGTTTCTATTTAGGTTAATTAAACCCAAGCCTATTAGGATTTGGATTACATAAATAAACCTTATACTAAAAGGTTTATACTATGTAATTTAATTCCATTTGGCTAATTTAATTACCCCTAAATAAAATTAACTCACACTTAAGAAAATACAATATATGTATTTAATTTTCCTTCTTAGAAAAATTATTTAATTAATTGTCTACTTTATGCAATTCAATTAATTGATTAATTAATTAATTACATTATGTAAACTTATTAATTAAATTAAATTAACCCAATGTTAATTAATTACATTGACACCGAATGTCAACTAATTAATTAACGCATTCCTTCCAATGTATATTACATATACAATTTCTATAAGTTCCGGCTCAGTTGATCTATATGCACAATCCTATGGGTATGTCTTTATGCTGGCAATAGGCCTAAGGCACACAGACTATAAGTGGGTTCTAGCAAACCATTACAGTTCCCAATTAAGACAAAAGTACATCAATCTTTCGAAGACATTTACCCGGTAGTAATCTCACAGTGTCCTTTGCCAAATGACATCGATATGAATAAATAAGAGGCACAATGTCCGTCATCCTCTTCTGCTATTTATTATATTTCTTGATCTTAAGTTGACTAATTAATCAAATAAGCAACCGACTTATTTGGGTATGGCCATACACTTGTCAGTCTCACTCATCAAGTGACCAGTGATATCATCTCGGTGTTACCTGAGTGCCAATTCCATCACTTCATTATCAGTATCAATATGTTCACCTGTCCACCAAATCATACCCATATTTAGCATCCTTTTATAGACCTGTTAGGCGTAAGTCAAAGTGAACCGGATTCCATATCGATACTATAATGGATTCTGGTCTAAGGACAAAAGAGACCTACTTAAGAAAGACCTATGACGCGACAACCATATGGCTTTCTTGTGCGGATCGATCCAGTCCCATGTCAATGACATGTACCTATATTCATGACTGACTTTACAAGTACTATGGCTAGTTAAGAACTACCATACAGTCATCGAATATACAAGTTTGTGATTCTATTCGTTCCCATGATTAGGATAGACTTGGGATGTGTTTTATGATTATTAATCAATGGATACTCTATTCATGTTATAGCACAAGATATAAATGGAATAGATTAAATGTCTTTATTAATATGACACAAATGATGTATTTATACAAAGAGTCTGAATGTATAATACAAAATACAAGAATCCAATACCCTAAGAACTAGGGCACACCAACATCTTTTAAAAGAGACAAGCCTTATGACCGGATCGGGATTTTTGATAGTGAAAAGTGTTTTGATAGTGAGAAAACAAACCAACTCGAATGCTCTCACTAAAAAGTGACGGGAGTCACCAACCAGCTCATCTCAACTAGGAAATTGCGGTATAGCCAAAACGAGCTATAACTCATTGTACTTTTTAGTCAGAGATTCAGGTCCGGACAACTCACCGGTTTCTTCTTGATTCAAAATATATCTAACAATTTATATCAACCCCTTTTATATTTCTATGGTTGATTTTATCTTTATTTTGTTAAGTCAATGCTCACACACGAGATGCAATACTGAAAGCAATAAATAAATTCTAAAAGAAATAAACAAATTCGGGAAATTTAAAATATACAAACCGATCAAATGACTACCCTAGGGGATACAATTGTGTTAAAAGGGATTCGGGGTACAAATTATGCTTATATACAAATGTCTAAAAAAAGAAAGCTAAACATACATCTAACCTAACATGCATCTAACTGCAAAACAAAGTTAGCACAAATAAATATATAAACATGTAGGACTCATACAGACTCAGAATAGAAAATTCCAGATAGCTCGGGATGTGAAACAGGGAAAAGCGGGAAATTCGATAAATTACCCGATTTAACCTGGAAAAAATTTTTAAACGTGGTTTGATGAGATTGGAAATTCGTTTGAAAATCGATTTGTTCGGTTTATTGTTTTTGCATGCAAAAGTGGGCTTCTTTTCAAGAAACTCAGGTTTCTATCGTTGCACTGGTTTTAGAAAATTGAGACAGAAATTTAATACTGAAATTAAATAAATACGGAATGTAAATCTAGGTTAAAATGATATGAAAAAAATAAGAAAAATTCACAAAAATTAATTCTAAAATTAAAACTATAACTATGCGTATGTGGCAAGAACACCCTTGCGGTTGTAAAACTATCTGTACCGCTCTGGTTTTAAAAGAATAAGAGAAATCTAAATCTGAAATGAACTATAGCTGTGTGGCTATTCGTGCAACAGTCATGCGGCTATCGTAATAGCCATACAACTCTGGTTTGCCAGAAAACACAAAAACAATGCAAAACTTAAAAACAATGCAATGCACCAAAATTCAACCCAGAAAGTTGTATAAAGGTTTAAGGCCTCTCAGAATTACCTTTAAGATGTTTCTCCAGTGTTCAATTTGAAGAAAATCCAATTCTTGAAGCTTTAATCCAGATTTGAAATTAAAACCGAAATTTTGAAACCAAGCTTTGAAATCTCCAATTCGGCTCCAATTCTCTAATTCAGCAATCCAAATAAGTCTCTAAATGCTTTTGGATGGGTATGGATGATGAATTCGGTGATTGAGTTGATAAATTACGGTTTGATTTTGAGTTTTAAAGTTTTAAAGATCATGAAAATTTGGCCTTTCTTAAGCTTTTCTTTTTCTTAATTATGTGTTGTCTTCTTGTTAGTGTTGTTGTTGTTTTTTATTGTTCATTGTTTCCTTGAGCTGCCTTCAATCCGAAACCATAATAAGGAGCTTAGTGGAGAAATTAGGTGGGATAATGGTGTCAAGCCCTATTTTCATCAACTGTCCATTTAATGCAAGAATGCTTGTGATTCATCAATAGCCGTGCAGCTGTGGTGTAACAGCCATGTGGCTATTAACACAATAGCTGTACGACTCTTCCAATAGTCATACGACTGTTGTCTTTAGTGACCCTAATTCTTTAAATTCTTCCTTGGTTTCAAGTTTCAAGTGTAATCAAATCCGAATCTTCTCTTCTCAAATCGACTCTCAAAATGAAACAAAAGGATATATGACATTCAATACCCTATCATCATTGAGGTTAGGAAAACCCGAGGCTTACACCAGCACTATTTTTAACTTTACCTTTTGAGTAAAGCCAGCAGAATAATTTTTCTTTGAATGAACTTTTCGTCATTTTCTTAAGTACAAACAATTCATAACTTTTACCCTAATATTAAATTAAAATAAAGCACACAATTTTCCTACATCTACTTAATCATGATTAATCAGAAAGGAGTTTCTTAGAAAATCTATGTCTCAAAGGGATACAACTCAACCCCGGAGTCTACATCATTACAAAGATTTCAATCAATTAGGGCCTTACATTGCATTTTATGTAAACATCTCTATCAATAAGCATACCAAACCTAAAAGGATGTACAAAAAGTTTTTCTTTTTTTTTTGTTTTTAGAATTATTGCAAAAGAAATTATTTAACAGGAGTTGGATAAATTTGTTACAAGCAAAAAACATAGGACCAAAGAGAATAGAAATAAACACCTTAAAAGATAATGCCCATAAATTAATCATAATTTCCCTCCCCTACACTTAAAGCACACATTGTCCTTAATGTGAAAAAAAAAAGAAATAAAAAGAATGAAAAGAGAGAACTCCTTTGGTTAATGAAGGTTGGAATCCAAGTGCTATTGCACCAGAGGCGGCACGAAGGGTCGCATCCTATAATAAAGAGTACAACAACTTGGATTGATAGCTTGAGATTCCTGCCTCCTCCTGACATTGTATTAAATAAGCTAATAAAACATTATGATAAGTTAGTTACCAAGACTAATTAATAAGAGATTAATTATGACAATAGCAAAATGGAAGCATAACAAGTGAATTCCATGAACGAATATTAGTAATCGTCAATGTCACTCAACTTCTAATCCCATTAACTAAAGAATTGTAAACACATGAAACAATTCATCAATTGGTTGAAACTAAACAACAGCAATCCTTGAATAAAAAGATTCACATGAAATGCATAACCCTATTAAGTTTCTCAAGTTAATCAATCAGTTAAGCATGGCATTGACAACATTTCAAAAACCTCCAAATTAACTTCATATTCCATGAAAACTCTCACTTATGCAATGGACTAAGACACGAAATTCAAACGAAAATGAAATTAATTAAGGGATGGAGAATGTAAATAGAGATTTCCAAGAAAGAAAAGAGTAAGACTAATATTAAGATGGTGAATGGAGCGACGATAAGGGCTAACCGGAGCAGTGGTGCCTAGGTGGAGATGGAGGGAGACACGATGTAGACCTCGATGAAGGTGCATTTCTCATCCACAAGTGTCATGAAGGTGGTATTACAGCGGAGGACGTTGTTGTGACCTTGGCTCACGCCATGGTTGCGGTAATGAAGAAGTGGCGGTGGGCGAAGATGGCTAATGATTAAGGCTGGAGAAGGATGAAGGCTGGAGGCTAAAAAAAAGAAGAAGAGATTAACGATTTACGGCTTTTAATTTTCTGCCAAGAAAAAATTTTCTTTTGTTAAGTTTTTTTCAAAGAAAAAATTAAAAAAAAAAACTCAAGTTTTTCCCAAAATCTTTTAAAAAATTATAACTTTCCTCAAGGTCATGCCTCAAGGAAATTCTATGATAAAGTTACAATTTTTGCCTTTAGACAATGGCATGTCTCAAGGATTCTCATTTTGTAAGAATTTTAGGACTAAAGGGAGTTTGAACATAGGCCAGAACATTCCTTAAGGCAAGGTCATGCCTTGAGCATGTTGGGATTTTTCACCGAAACTCACCCGATTGAATGCGGAAGAACGCGGTGATTTCCTCAAATCCGTGCCCAGGAGCAATTGAGATGAAAATTTCAAAACTTGAAAAATTAAATAGAAGAGATTAAACTCTAACCAGGAGTATCTCTTCTAGAGATGGCTGCAGAAATTAACGTAGATTCCCTCCTCGTTCACATACTTGAACGCCTTTGGAACACGACCCGTGCTAGCGTCGGAAATCAAAACCTTTGAGAGAGGGAGAAGGAGATTTCGGCTATGGTGCTTGTGTGTCATCCTTGGCCGAAATCCCTAGGTCTTTTATGACCTAGTGGGCTGAATTTTTTTAGTAAAATTTCGGCCCAAGCTTCCCTATTCTACACGGACTCTTTTCTCCTTTTCAAGCCCAGTTCAACTTTAATTTCCTTGGTCCAATTGATTATCAAACTTAATTTTATTTAATATGTATCCTAATATATTATACCATATAATATGTTTTATACATCTAAATTAAAATTAATTTGATCAATTAATTTTACCATGGAATTAAATTTGACAAACGTAAAATTAGGATACATGTAAACCTATACATGCGCAATATTTCCACCTAGGAAATAATCTCATAATTAATTTATTTAATTATGAGAATGCCAATCATATATTAATTTTATTATTATGATCAATCCAATTGATCTTTATAATATAATTAATATAATCCTCTCTCTCTAGTGTGTATACTCCAAGTATACCGGTAATTCCTTATGTCCGTGTTCATATGCTCAATGTGTACGATCCTGTGGGCCCATCTTTATGTTGGCAGTGGGCCTACGATCCTGTGGGCCCATCTTTATGTTGGTAGTGGGCCTATGGCCCACAGACTGCAAGTGGGCTCTAGCAAGCCACTGCAGCCCCCCAATTAAGATGGAGATGATAGTCCAACTGTAATCATAACCCTATAGTTTGAACTTGTATATCCCATGTCATTGATATCAATGTCCAACACAGAGGCATGGATTGATCACCCTCTTTTGCGTCCGGTCATTTACTTGATCCCGAATGTACTGATGCTCACAAACAAGTTCCAACTTGTTTGGGTGTGGCCACACTCTTATCAGTCACATTCATCAAGAGGCCGGTGATATCTTCTTAGTGGACTACTGAGTGGCAAATCCTTTATGCATATCCATAGCATTGCCATGCTTAGTGACATACCCGAAAGTACCCATACTTGGCACCCTATTACAAGCCCTTTAGGCGTACCCCTAAGTATGTGACCTTACATTCAACACCATCATATGGTCAGGTCAAAGGATCCATACAAGTACTACACGAGAATCACTTGTGATACTATACCATGTGGATTTCTCGTTTTAGTGGATCTATCCAGTATCATGCCCCTTTTGCATGTACCTATTAACTTGCTTGACATCCCATGTCCAAGGACCAGTAAGACACTGCCATCCAATCAGGTTAATGACAATCTCTAGTTGCATTCATTCCCATGACTGGAACAGAATATGGATCGCTTTATGGTCATCTCGTTTTCCCTATCCATGGTCTTACTGCCAAGTGCATGATGTTGGATATGCCCCAGTCCCGATGCATTGGTCCTTGTATTTGTATCATACATTTATTGGATTTATGTATCATACTTATTTGTGTTATTAATAAAGGCATTAGTTCATTTATTATATTTATCTTGTGCAATATATTAAATGAAGTATCCAATGGACATATCCATATCCATGATGACCAGTGTCATGCACTTAGCAGTAAGACCATGGATAGGGTAAACGATATGACCATGAATAGATCCGTAGTCTATTCCAGTCATGAGAATGAATGGAACAAGAAACTGTCATTAACCTGGTTGTATGGCAGTGTCTTACCGGTCATTGGACATGGGATGTCAACCAAGTTAATGGGTACATGCATAAGGGGCATGGTACTGGATAGATCCACTAAATAAGAAATCCACATGGTATAGTATCACAAGTGATTCTCGTGTAGTACTTGTATGGATCCTTTGACCTGACCATATGATGGTGTCGCATGTGAGGTTGCATACTTAGGGGTACGCCTAAAGGGCCTGTAATAGGGTGCCAAGTATGGGTGCTTTCGGGTATGTCAGTTAGCGTGGCAATGCTATGGATATGCAGAAGGGATTTGTCACTCAGTAGTCCACTGAGAAGATATCACCGGCCTCTTGATGAATGTGATTGATAAGAGTGTGGCCACACCCAAATGAGTTAGAACTTGTTTGTGAGCTTCAGTGCATTCGGGATCAAGTTAATGTCCGGACACAAAAGAGGGTGATGAATCCATGTCTCTGTGTTGGACACCGATATCAATGACACGGGATATACAAGTTCAAACTACAGGGTTATGATAACAGTTAGACTGCCATCTCCATCTTGATTGGGGGCTGCAGTGGCTTGCTAGAGCCCAACTGCAGTCTGTGAGCCACAGGCCCACTGCCAACATAAAGATGGGCCCACAGGATCGTACACATTGAGCGACTGAACATCGACTTAAGGAATCACCTGTATACTTGGAGTATACACTCTAGAGAGAGAGGTATATATATATTAATTATATTATAAAAATCAATTGGATTGATGATAATAATAAAATTAATATATATTTAATTGGCTCTTCATAATTAATTGGATTAATTATGAAATTATTTCCTTGGTGGAAATATTCATATGTATAGGTTTACATATGATTTTATTTTGTGAAGATCTAATTTTAATTTGATGGATTAAATTAATTGGTCAAACTAATTTTAATTTAAATGTAAATAATATGTTATTTGGTGTAATATATTAAATACATGGGTAAATTAAAGTTGGGCTTGAAATTAATTTAAACCAGACTAATTAAAATAAGATTAGGCCTGAATTAAGAGAAGGAAGCCCACACAAATGAAAGAGCCAAGTTGGGCCAAAATCCTTAAGGAATTTCGGCCAACCTAGGGTTTATCAACCCTAGGAATTTCGGCCAACAAAAAAAAGCAAGACACAGTGATAGCCGAAATTCTCCCAGCCTTCCTCTCCAAAGTTCGTGTTTTCCGATGCTAGCATGGGTGGTGTTCGTTAGGCGTTCGTGTACGTGAACGAAGAGGGTTTCTAGTTTGATTCCTGCAGTCTGTATCCATCTCTTGAAAGAAATATTCCTGGTAAGAGATTTATCTCTTTCTATTAAATTTTTTTTTCCAATTTCCATCTCAATTGTTCCTGGGCACGGATTTGAGGAAATCATCGCGTTCTTCCGCTTTAATTGGGTGATTTCCGGTGAAAAATCCCAACAGTGGTATCAGAGTAGGCTTTTGATCCGTGGAAATTGTTAAAATTGGTTGAATCCCATGTTTTAAAATTAGAGGTTTTTTAATTGGGGTTCTTGGTTTGGGTTTAAGATTTTTCTCATTTGATTTTTATACAATTGAAATTGAATATGCATATAGGTTTATGTTTGTTTAATTTAATTGTATGTTTTGGAATTCTTGGTGAATTTCTTGTTTATGGATGCCATGATATTTTTGGGCGGCAGTTGCTGCCGAAGCAGTAGGCTACTGGGCGGCAGCAACGGGCAGCCACTAGGCGACTGCACTGCTGCTGCCCCTAGCAGCGGCTGCTGCTACTAGGGCAACTTGGTTGCCCTAGCCGCAGCGGGCCGGGCCCAATGTTTTTTGGATTTGGCGGGTTTTGGGCCTGGGGCCCAGTTTTGAAATTTTAATTGGTTTTAAAATTCGCGTGTTTAAATTTACGTAATTTAAGTGCGTGTAGTTTCTTGAATGAAATTTTATTTTATTCATATGATATTAATTTTGGAAATTAATATGGTTAATTGAAATTGGTTCGGGTAATTTTGGCACAATTACTTGGACGGCTGAATTGGACCCATGGTTTCCCAATTCTAGTAGGAGCAGTTGGACTGCCTGGGCTGGAGGCCCAAAGCCCGTCAAGGGTTAGAATCATGGTGGGCCAAAGTTGGCGATTTCAATATAATGGTTTGGATATAATTGAAATGGGCTTAAATCATGCATTATAACATTCTTATGAATTATATGTATTGGATGCATATGGGTGATTAAATATTTTTTATGGTTGGATGCTATTGGGCCTTATTCAAGATGGGTTGTATTTTCTTATTGGGTAAATACGGCTTGCGTGTCATTTTTCTTTTTTTAATGTAATTTTATTTTATTCAATTTTTATAAAATTTGTAAAAGAAGAAGCCCATGGAGTGGTAAGCCCAAGTGGAGGTGCAAGCCCAGAATAAAAATACCCGCAAAATCCAAAACCGGACCCCAAACCTGCGCTCGATGCTGCTGTCCGGGGACAGCAGTAGTAGCTGCAATTTGGAATCTTGCGATTCCAAATTGCAGCCCAAACTAATATACATTTTTTTAATTAATCAATCATTAAAATTTTAGCCAACAAATAAGAATGAATAATCAATAAAAAAAATGGATTGAAAAACAATTGGGGAAAAAAAATCAAAAACCCCAATCCAAAATTCTAGGGTTCAACAAAACCAATTGAACAAAAAACCCTAAAACCACAAACTTGAAACCCATTCTTTCTTCAAGAACGCTTTCAAGAACCAATTCTAATCAATCTAATGGACAAAACCTAGGCTCTGATACCATTGTTGGGATTTGTCATTGGAAAAATAACGTGGCGCAGCGGAAAATACACCGTTTAAAATTTCCTAGAATCCACCTATCGTGTCCAATTAGCATTGATTAGAATAAAATTAATTTGAATCAAGAGAGATTAACTCACCGGATTCGTCTCTTCTAGAGCTGCTGCAGAATCGTTTCTTGAAACTGCGATCTCTAAAGTCCGGTGCATAACCAACTATTAAGCGGGAACCGGTGCTAGCCAAAGACGCAAAGGAATGTAGGATTAATGCTGGGATTTTCAGATGATTTGGGGCTACTCTTGGTGGTTGAAATTTCTACCAATTAATTAGGATTGAATTAGGATTTTATTCCTTAAGTGTGCCCTTTTATAGATACCTTGTCTAATTGGGTTTTAATTAGGTTAATTAAACCCAAGCCCACTAGGATTATAATTACATAAATAACTTTAATTAAAAAGTACATGCTATGTAATTTAATTCCATTTGGCTAAATTTAATTACCCCTAAATAAAATTAAATCACACTTAAGTAAATACAATACATGTATTTAATTTTCCTACTTAGAAAAATTATTTAATTAATTGTTTACTTTATGTAATTCAATTAATTAAATTAATTAATTAATTACATTATGTAAACTTATTAATTAAATTAAATTCAACCCAATGTCAATTAATTACCTTGACACCGAATGTCAATTAATTAATTAACACATTCCTTCCAATGTACATTACATGTACAATTTCTATAAGTTCCGGCTCAATTGATCTATATGCACGATCCTATGGGTTTGTCTTTTTGTTGGCCGTAGGCCCAAGGTCTACAGACTATAAGTGGGTTCAAACAAACCATTACAGCTCCCAATTAAGACAGAGATGCATTAGTCTTTAGAAGACACTCACCCGGTAGTAATCTCATAGTGTCCTTTGCCTAACGATATCGATATGAATAAACAAGAGGCATGGTGTCCGTCATCCTCTTCTGCTGTTTATTATATTTCTTGATCTTGAGTTGACTGATTAATCAAATAAGCAACCAACTTATATGGGTATGGCTATACACTTATCAGTCCCACTCATCAAGTGGCCAATGATATCATCTCAGTGTTACCCGAGTGGCAATTCCATTACTTCATCATCAATATCAACATGTTCACCGGTCCACCCAATCATACCCGTATTTAGCATCCTTTTACAGACCTGTTAGGCGTATGTCAAAGTGAACCGGATTCTATATTGATATTATAATGAAATCTGGTCTTAGGAAAAAAGAGACCTACTCAAGAAAGACCTATGACGCGACAACCATGTGGCTTTCTTGTGCAGATCGATCCAGTCCAATGTCAATGACATGCACCTATATTCATGACTGACTATACAAGTACTATGGCTAGTTAAGAACTGCCATACAGTCATCGAATATACAAGTCTGTAGTTCTATTCGTTCCCACGATTAGAACAGACCTGGGATATGTTTTATGATTATCAATCAATGGATACTCTACTCATATTATAGCACAAGATATAAATGAAATAGATTAATTGCCTTTATTAATGTGACACAAATAATGTATCCATACAATGAGTCTTAATGTATAATACAAAATACAAGAATCCAATGCCCTAAAAACTAGGGCACACCAACAAATCAATCCTTAAACATTGGTGACAAGTTCTACAACCTTTGCTCTTTGATTCAGGATCGTTTCGGATTATTTCGGATAGTTACTGATTTCGGCCGGTTGAGCTTTGAGGACAAATTTCAAGCTTTCAATCTGTTTCTTGACATTCAAAGCATCAAAACAACATCAAGGTAAACTCTGAGAGGCCTAAAACCTGTTTACATTGTCTTTTCTGTACGTTTTCTTACTTTTTGCAACTTTCGAAAACCGGATTGCCTGAATAAAGCCGGGCGACTGTGTTCATCATGAACATAGCCGTACGGCTGTGTTCATGAATGAATAGAGCCGAGCGGCTTTAGTACCCAGAGCCGCCCGGCTCTGTTCTGCAGGGACAGACTCCCGGTTTGTCCCAATCGACAGAAAACAGTCTGTTTTCCATTTTACGCATTCTGTTGTGATCATTTTTGGCTCAAATCCATCCGTATGTCATAAAATTTTGATTTTTGGATTTCTGTACATACGGATATTAGGGTTTTTGGTGTTTCCCGGGTTTATTTTTCTGAGTTTCGGGGTTATTTCATCCAAATCGGATCTGTAGTTCAGCATTAGCGGACCCCCGAACCCTATAAAATCCCCGAAAAATATTGAAAACGAATAAAATAATATTTTCACAAATGTTTTTGGTGTGTTTATTGCCTTTTGGACCCTAGATGGATTGTGTATTTAGGAACCTGCACGAACAGAACCCTGGATTCCTGGATAACAGACCCATAAAAATGGCAATTTGCATGTAACCGAGCCAAATGTTTTCCAAAAATTGATTCTTCAGTACAAAAATTACAGGGCGTTTCAAAACCGTTTTCCAGGTCTAACCGGTCCGACCGGTCGGGTCGACCTGGTTACCCCCTAAATGCATGCCCCCGTTTCCTAAATTCTCAATTCTATCCTATTTGAGTCCTATCTGTGTGTGCAATATAAACTGTGCTAACCAATTTGTTTTGCAGCATTTTTTGTCATTATTTTTGTTGTATTTGATAGATTATCCCATGTATTTTTAGGCGGTTGTAATTTTTAGATCCTCGTGTACTTAGGCGATTGTAATGTGAGGACGAGGGTTTTTATCTTTTATTCGATTGGGTTGTATAATCGGCCTATGCTATTTTCTTGTATATTTTGGATGTGTGCTTTATTTTTCTGCAATTTATTTTCTGCATTTTGCTTTAGCATCGGTTAAATAAATAAACAACAAAACGGGATAGAGAAAGATAATAAAGCGAATTAAATATGGTAATATAAACTGTACAGTGAAAGTAAGCTAGAGGTTAAGTAAGTCACTTGCCCGAACCCTAAATCTCTAGATTAGGTACAGTAGTCTGTCCTCAGTAGGGAGTTGTACCGAATTCCCAGATGAGCTGATCCGGGTGGCGACTCTGTCACTGATCTCGGGATTTAAGTTTTGAGGTCTTTAAGTTAAAACGGGAAAATGTTTTCTACAAAGAAATTCCCAAATAAATCCATGATTTTCCTGACTCAAGATAAGCAAAACCCGTTTTCCAAAAACCAAATCCGAACAAAAACATTTTTCCTCGGTTCGCTTCGCCGCGTCTCTGAATCTTCCATTTCGAAAAAGGTCGTCTGCTCACAACGGCTTATCTCTAAAAGAAGAAAAGCAGAACCCAGTTGCCCCACTTATGCAAACATAATAGATAAGCTTTTTTCTTCTCAGATTACAAGAGAGAGCAATATCATTTCAAAAATTATTACAGCAAAAACTTAACCCTTATGCTTAGCTTCAACCTTCAGCCTTAAAGAAAAACTTCAAAAACCTTTAACCTTTGACTGCTTCATCATCTTCAAGACCAAAAATCTCCCAAAACTCGACTTATCCTTACCCATTCTTGAGAAGCCAATATCCAAAACTCATTTCTTTCATGATACAAGTTGCAAGGCGAGTTTAAGTGGTTTTTAGGTTTTTGACAAGTTTTGGTTTGGAATCGATAAGTTAGAATCCATTTCAGCTTCAATGAATGAATCTAGATACTCAATTAAATCTAGATAAACGCATCAAATGTAACTTTTGAAAGGCTATAAATCCCTTTTTTTCTGTTTTGATTGATAAGCTTATGATGTGTTATTTTTGGTTACAACTCAAAATTTGGTTTCTGTAAACTTTGAAATCAGGCCTTATGGCTCATCTATTACGATGTACGACTTATCTTGAGTGGTTTTAAACCACATGGCTTATCCATGGCCTATGGGTTTTGTAGTTTAAAATCCATATGTTTCAAGGATCTTTGATTTTGTGGAATCTGGGGTGAAAATCAATGATTTCTAAGTCTAAATAATAAATAGACACCAAAGGATCTCAAATTTGAAAGGATAAACACTAAAATGAATTTCTATGTGTTAAAATCCAAATAAGAAAAATTTGTGTTTCTGTCAAAGATAGGTAGCATAGTCTTAGTTTTTGGAAAAATATATAAATTTGAGTCATACGATCCAGTCTTTCATATGATTAGTGTTTGTGTTATTTCTTTTAATAGTTGGTCGAACAGCCTATCTTTGATGTGTTGAGCCGTAGGGCTCATCACTTGAGCCACACGTCTCTTTTGGCTAATTCCAGAATTTGTTTCAGTTTAGTTTTTGCTTGTTCATTTATGCATTATTTATTATTGAAAATTAATTTTTGGGTGTTTATTTCACTACAAGGAAAATCAAGAATTCTGACCGATATGTTTGGTGGAATAATTTCCGTCAGAATTACTAACGGAATTTCCGTTAGAAGGATATCCGTCAGACTTTTGGACGGATTTTTCTGATGAAAAATTATTTTCCGTTAGAAATTTATGGCGGGAGTTTTGCCACTTTGATTTTTGACATTTTAATTGACATGATTTTAAAACCATCAGATGTCTCTGACAACAATGGCAGACGATTTGCTTTTCCGCTAGAGATTAAATAAATATTTTAATAGAAATAAAATAAAAAAATAATATTAAATGATAGGATCCCTAAATAACACGCCTTTCACTTTAATTAATTAGAATCCTTAATTGTACCGATTCTCTCACACCCTTCTCTCACTCTGTAGACCTCAGTTGCAGTCATCTCTCTTACTGGCTTCACACTCCGTCGCAGGTGAGACTCACTCTAACTCGCTTTTGAGGAATCCCTTTGTCACTCGTTCTTCTGTTGTTCAGTTGGGTTAACCAGGGTTCATTGCATGTCAACATTGAGGGTGTTTCGTGCTCATCATACCAGGTGAGCTTTCTTTGTTTTTATATTATTTGTTGATAATGTTAGGGTTTTGATTTGTAATGATGAGCTGCTGTTGATTGAGGATTTTAGGGTTTTTATTTGTAATGGTTATTTGGTGTTTTAGGATTTTGATTAGACATTTTAACTTCACTATTTTCCTACTCATGGCTTGTGATATCTTTAACTTGGAAAATGAATGCACTTCAAATTACAATTGAAAGATCTATGTCGTTCATTCTAAAATCATTTTTAACTTTTTTCTTTTTCATTTGAATCTGCTGAAGTCTATTGGGTTCTCAGTTTGACTCAATTTCTGTTTGATTTTGGAGCGAACAATCAATAGCAAAATTAATCAAGCTTCTTCTGACGCTTTATTTATTTGTTACTAACAAATTGAAACTTATTATTGCTTTGTTGATTGGTTCCTTTGGGTCAAACTAAACAAATTAGTGGTCAATATTCTTAATTCTGCAAGATAAAGGGACATTTGTATTAGATTCAAACTGCTGCTGAATGAGGCCTAAGTGAAATGCAACTATCCTTTGCCCCATTTTGTTGGAACAATTATTTAAGATTACTGTTTATGTCTACATTGTAATCTCATGATCCAAATTCAATTAATATATGCAAGATAAATTCAACAAGCATATGATTAATTTTAACTTGGAGATTTGGAGCATAAAACGGCTTCCTTTGTCATGCTTCCATTTTCCTTGGGAAATTTCTTGTGTAGAAGAAAACTTTTCACTATTTGGAAGTTTTAAATTATCTCTGGATATGTTGATAGCAAATATGAAATTTATAGAAAAAGAAACTTGTTATTTTATTACTAATTCGAGTAGCTGAGAAAGAAAACCTTATGAATAAATAATTGTCATTATGTATGTGAAGTACATTAAGAATTCCATATTCTCTTGATTTTATTTTTTAGGATTTTGCTATCTTTCGTTGATTTTATTTGCGTATATTGAGGATTCAGTTTCTGTTTTTTTTTTTTTTTTTTTTTTTTTTTTTTTTTTTTTATGCTTTTACTTGTTGTGAATCAAATTGGATAGGCTGGACTTAGTTATTTGAAATGAGTTCGCTCGATAGAGGTTGAAGATATCATAGGTTAACAAATGATGGTATGGTCAACTTGGAATTTGTTCGAGGTGTTGAAGACCTCATAAGTCAGGCTGTTATGCATCTTAAGTTTTGTAAGCGGGCGATCCTTTTCGATTAAGGAGAAGGGGTTGCGAGACTGGGCTGAGGGTTTTGGATATTTAGAATAGAAGACATGGTTTTTAGGTTTTAGACAAAATTAGGGCAAAACAAAGGAACATACGAAAACAATTCCTCATACCTTAAAAGTTAACAGGAGTCGCCACCAGGCTCAGCTCTTACCGAGAAATTATGGTATAGCCAAGCCTCATAGGGATTCCTATACTTTTAAGATAGAGATTCTGGTACGGACAAATCATTTATTTTTGCTTTGTTGTGAAATAGCTCTAACTATACCAAATTTGCACTTTTTGTTATTTTATTCTCTATTTAGCATTCAACCATAGATATTTGCTCTATGCTCACACAAAAAGCCATAAATAAATTCATAAAATGAGCAATAAATTCGGAAAATAAAATTATTACAACCAAATCGAATAAACTACTCTAGGAGATACATTTGATAAAAATGGGATAGGAGTACAATCGCCTACACGAAATATCTAAAAATAGAAAACTTACATTCATCTAACCTAGCATACATCTACCTGCAAGACAGAGGTTAGTGATACAGATAAACATAAGCACACTGGACTCAGATCTGACAGAATGGGATATCCAGATAGCCCCGGGCATGCATTTAGGGGATAATCGGGAAAACTGGCAGGTTTACCTGATTAGACCTGGAAAACAATTTTTTATAAATGCCCAGTATTTTTAGGTCTGGAGAAAACAATTTTAGAAAACAATTTTTCCAATTTATATTTATTATTCTGCATGGCAAATATGAGCTGATTATCCAAAGATTTATTAGAAACCTCTTTTGTGCATGTCTTAAAAAATATTTCAAAATTAAATCTGGTCAATAAAGTGCATAAACACCCAAAATTCACTTTATAAAAAAATGTGTGCACAATGAATAATGACAGAAATAAATGATATGCACATGAAATGAATTTTCGGTACCGCAGGGGTTCGAAAACGGGTTAGATCTGGATTTTGAGATCTAGATCTAACAATAAAAAAAAATTTTATTTTGTGATTTTAACATGTAGAAATTCATTTTAAGGATTTCTCCTTTTTTTACGATCCATTGCGGCTCTATCAATTGATTAGACTGAGAAATAAAAGATTTTCACCCCGGAATCAAAAAACTAAAATTCACAGAAAACAGGGAAAAATTTGAGCACACGACCCATGGGCCAAGACGATCCGTGCGGCTCAAATCCCCTCAAAAATGGGCCGTGCAGCCCAACCTGTTCGTAAATTTAGACCAAAATTCTTTTTCGGTTTTGCACAACACAGAGAAATCAAACAATGCAGGAATAATAAGATAGGATTTGATGGTCTCTCAGTGATTACCTTTAGCTTCTTTATCTAGATTTTCAGGAAATAGTCCAAACCCATTCCTTGGAGCTTTAGAATGGTATAACTCGTGAATACGAACCAAAACTTGCAGGGAAACTGAAATGCAGCTGTATATAGCTTCGAACCGAGGTGTTTTACGTATGGAAATGTGGTTTAGTGTTTGATTTGGTTGAGATTGGCTTGGATTTGGTGCTTGAAAGCTTGCGTGTATTGTTAATGGTTTTTTAAGGGCTTAAGGAAAAAATGAGAGAGTTGAAGAAGTTGAAGTTGGAGAGGAGAGAAGGGCTGTAGGTCTTAGCAAAAATTAGTAAGTGTGATTGATCATTATCCGTTCCTTAATATCTCCTGTAACCCTACTTTGCCTCCGTAATGATGTCAGTTTCTCAAGAAATCATTTTCTATTTGGTGCAAGTGGGTAATTTGCCCAATCAATTTCTTAAGAGATGGGCCGTACGGCCCATCTTCCTTCCAAATAGAGCCATGCAACCTAAGTTTTGGGCTATACAAGTCATCTTTAAATCATAATTGTACCACTTTAAGCAGCTCTTTTCCATAGCTTAACCCTTAAAAATTGGACCGTGCCTCCTTCTAAATTGGATCGTATGGCCCTTCCTGTAATTAGGGGTGAGCAAAACGCGGTTCGGTTCAAAAACCGAACCGAACCAAACCGAACCAAAAACCAAAGTAGAAGAAAAATAAAAACCAAAACCAAACCAAAGTTCATATGGTTCGGATCAAACCGAACCAAATCAGTTCGGTTCGATTTATGGTTTGGTTCGGTTCAAACCGAATCAACAAAAATTTTAATTTTTTAAATTTTATTATCATTTTTTTTATAAATTACATCTAAAATATTGCTTAAAAATAATTTATAAAGTCTCATAAAAACAAACTATATAATAATATAAATATATAATATACCAAATAAAATTTATTTATATACATATATATATTTTTAAAAAATATTTTTTTCCTATTACGGTTCGGTTCGGTTCAGTTTTGGTTTTTTTAACAAAAACCGAAAACCGAACCAAAAACCAAACTATTATATTTTATAAAACCAAAACCAAACCAAATAGAGTTTGGTTCAGTTCGGTTCGGTTTTTCAGTCTCGGTTCGGTTCGGTTTTTGGTTCTCGGTTCGGTTTTGCTCACCCCTACCTGTAATGATGACAATCCCTATTTCAATTTTAGTGGTTTTTACTTCATTTCGACAAGAGTTACAGTCCGTTCTTTGGTCCTCAAGCCGTACTTCGAACAATTTCAAATAAAGGATAATCAGAAATCATCATCATAGAGGTTGGACAAAAATCTATGCTCACAAGTTTATCAATGGACCAAAAGATATAAGGTGCCCTTATAAGAAGTGTAGCAATCAATATTTCAAAAAGTTGAATTATGAGATTGCACTTGTACAATAAGGGATTTTTATCCAACTACTTTGTATAGGATAGACATGGGGAGCTGTATATTGATAATATCTCCACATATGATGATGCTCAAGCTCCATCAAATGCTCATTATCATAGCGAACCAGTCAGCCTGATCATGGAAATGGTTTTTGATGCTGATAGACTAGAGTTCCCTAATCAAACTATCATTGAGGAACCAAATGCAGATGCAAAGAGATTTTTTGACATGTTAAAAGCTTGTGATGAAGAATTATGGCCCGGTTGTGAGAAGCATTCTGTTTTGTTTGCAATTGCCCAATTGTTGAACATAAAGTCTGAGAAACACCTATCAAAGAGGTGTTTTGATTCTCTTATTGAATTTTCGAAGGAGGCTTTACCAATAGACAACAAGCTTCCTACTACTTTGTATGACACCAAAAAATTGATTCAAGGTCTTGGTTTACAGGTGGAGAAAATAGATTATTTTATTCAAGGTTGTATGTTATTTTGGTGGGAGGACAGTACCTTGACTCTGTGCAAATTTTATGGTCCAGAAAGGTATAAAAAGAAGTGAGGTTGGGGAAAACAAAAGATAATTCTAGCTAGGAGGATGTACTACTTTCCCTTAACTCCATGTCTTAAAAGGTTATATGCTTCAAAGGTCACTGCTTTTCATATGAGATGGCATGACAAACATAAATGCACCGATGAAGAAATGTGTCACCCTTCTGATTTAAAAGCTCGGAGGAATTTTAATAATACACATCTGTCATTTGCAGAGGAACCCCGTAATATCATAATAGGTATTTGTATGGACGGATTCCAACCTCATGGGAAAACAGGGAAGCAATATTCTTCTTGGCCAATTATTCTCACACCATATAATTTACCATTGTGGATGTGTATGAAAAAGCCTTACATGTTTCTTATTGCCCTTGTACCTAGCCCAAATAGTGCTGAGTAAAGGTTAGATGTGTTCTCACAACCTGTAATTGAAGAACTAAAACATCTTTGGGATGTAGGTGTGGAAGCTTATGATATTTTGTTGCAGCAAAACTTCCAACTTAGAGTAGCCTTGATGTGGATGATTAGTGCTTTTCCTGCCTATTCAATGTTGTCAGGGTGGAGTACATATGGAAAGATGGTTTGTCCATATTCTATGGATTATGGTCCCAAGCATTTTAGTTGAAGAATAGGGGTAAGCCATCATGGTTTGATAATCATAGGAAATTCCTACCTCCTGATCATTCATATAGAAAAAATAAAAATAAATTTTTGAATAAAATGGTTAAGTTGAGGACCTCGCCCCCTATGAAGAGCGGAAGTGAAGTTTTATATGACATAAATAAACTGGGATTTGTGAAGGTCATTGAATTAGGCTTAAATTTGGTCAATGAACGAGCTGGTGCACATGTCAACTGGAAAAAGCATAGTATTCTATGGGATTTGCCATATTATGAGGCAAACCTTGTTCACCACAATTTTGATGTGATGCATTTTGAGAAGAATTTTTTTGAAACTGTCTTCAACATAATATTGAACATCATTAGAAAGGCTAAAGACAATGCTAAAGCTCGAGAGGATAAAAGTTCCCTATGTAAAAGGCCAGAATTGAGAAAACATACACTTACTGAAAAATATTTGAAAGCTTGTTATACATTGGATTGAAATCAAAAACAGGTCTTGTGTGAATTGGTGAAGTCACTAAAATTTCCTAATGGCTAAGTCTCAAATTTGGGTAGATGCATTGATAATACAAAATTCAGATTGTTTGGGATGAAGAGCCATGATTGTCATATATTGAATCGAGTATTGATGATCACAACCAATCGAAAAGTTGACATAAAAGAAAAAAAAAAAGGAAAATCATGTTACTTTTATATTATTACAAATTATTTTATAATTAAACATTTAAGTAAATTGTGATTATCAAGAAGAGGAAGCTACTACAACTTCAAAAAGACTTCTATCAAGTCCTACAAAGCATCAGGAGATCAAAGTCTTATAAGCTAATAATCTTACTTCATGAACTCAAGATTTCCAATAGCTAGATTAAGCTTCAGGAGAAAGAATTTAATTCAAGAGATACAAGCTTCATTGGTCAGAAGGTGAAATTGCTTTAAGATCCACAAGTAGTCATTTATCATAAGATCTCAAACACTTTAAAAGCTACATCTTATTTGTGAGCTAGAACCAATAGCTATAATGTTTTTGAGACCTAGAAGCAACAATCATATCTTATTCAGGAGCTGATTACAACTGTCATATTTCACTTTTATAAGCTGAAAAGCAACGGCTATATTTTACTTTAGGAGCTCTAACGGGCTAGTACTCTTTCAAGAGCTCAATGCAATAGACATATTTTCTTTAGGAGCTATGTCCAACAACCATATCACCTCTTGATGAGCTTCTCCAACACCTATAAAAGGAAATCAAGTCGAATTTGTCAAAGTGGGAGACTTTAAGCAACATTCACACATTCAAGCTATTATTTTCAAGTCTTCCACAATTCTTTCAGAGAGCAATTTAAGAGAGAAAGCTTCATCTTTGTTTAGTCAAATTTCCTTATTCAAGGTTGTGTGAAGGGGGTTTCTTTGTTGATAGTGTGATCAACAAAGTTTGGTGCTTGAGATTTGAAAAAGCAAAGGATAAGTTTGGTATTTGAGCTTGTAAAAAATATCGGATAAGTTGGGTGCTTGAGCTTTGAAAAAGTATCAGAAGAGTATTGTTACTTGAGCTCGGAAAAAGCAACGGTAGAGGTTTAATACTTAGCCTACAAAAGTATTGAGTATGTTGCTTGAACTCGTAAAAAGTAAAACATGCTTGTTTCCTGCCCGTAACGGAAATACTAGTGGAAAATTTCAAGTAGTTGGCTTAGGGACTAGACATAGACCGGTTGGGTCGAACCAGTATAAAATTCAGTGTCTTCAATTCTTTATCCCTACACTCTTTACATTTATGGCTATTTAAATTTATGCAATTTAAATTAATAGCAATTTTATTTGAAGACATTTTATATTAGTCAAACAAATTTATATTCACAAGTTTTAATCTTTTATCAATTCCGCATTTTTGTAAAACTTGTGTTTATTGAAATAAAACTGTTTTTCTTTGAAAAGAATTTTTTAAAAGAGCTTACGAAAATTTATATTCGGTATACAGTACTATTCACCCCCCTCTAGTATTGTAGCTAGCCTATTTGGGACCGTCAATTAGTATCAGAGCTTGACTCTTATAAGAAGGAGTAAAATCCTTAGAGTGATCCTAACAGAGCTAGTATGTCCAGTAGTCAAAATGTTTTTATGTCTGATGGATGTTCCATCAACAAGCCTCCTTTATTCAATGGAGAAAATTATAGTGTTTGCAAAAATAGAATAAGAATATTTTTACAGTTTATGGATATTTAGGTCTTGGGAATTGTCAATGAAGGACCTAGTATTCCTACAAAAATTGTTGATGGAAAATCTGTCCCTAAAGAAGAAAATGAATGTGAAATTTTTTACTGGAATAAAGAAGCTTTAAACTCTAAAGCTATTAATTTATTACGATGTGCTTTAGTTATTAATGAGTTTAATCGTGTTTCAGGTTGCACAAGAGCTAATCAAATATGGGACAAACTTGAGACAACTCATGAAGGAACCAAACAAGTCAAAGATGGAAAGATAAATATTTACATCATAAAATATCAGTTGTTCAAGGTGGATGCAAAAGAGTCAGTTTCAGACATCAACACAAGGTTGACACTCATTGTGAACAAATTGCAGAATCTTGGCAAAAGTTTCACTGATCAAGAACTTATTAGAAAGTTAATCAGAACAATACCAATTTCATAGGATGTAAAGCTCATAGCAATAAAAGAGTCAAAATATTTAACTACATACTCATATGATGAATTTATTGGTTCATTACTCACTTATGAGGTGAAAGTTAAGTCTACTACTGACCATAAGCAAACTGACAAAAAGAGGTCCATTGCATTGAAAGCTGCTAGCTCAACCTCTAAAGAAGCTATCTGTGAATCAGATAGTGATGATAAAGAAGACCATGAAGAAGCTTTGTTGGTTCAAAAATTCAAAAAATTTCTGAGAAGTAAAAATACAGACATAAATCATTCAAGAGGCAGTTTAACAGAAACAAAGTTGATAAAGTCAAGAAAGATTTAAAACAAGAAATTACATGTTTTAAATGCAACAAATCAGGCCATTTCAAAGCTAATTGCCTGAAGCTTAAAAGCAAATATAAGAAGAAAGACAAGAAAGCAATAGTGGCTACTTGGAGTGACAGTGATGAATCAAGTTCTGATGATGATGATGACAAGAAGTAAGAAAAAGCTCAAATATGCTTCATGGCGGATGATAATGCAGAAAGTTCATCACAACAGCATGTAGGGGTGAGCAAAACGCGGTTCGGTTCAAAAACCGAACCGAACCAAAAACCAAAGTAGAAGAAAAATAAAAACCAAAACCAAACCAAAGTTCATATGGTTTGGGTCAAACCGAACCGAATCAGTTCGGTTCGGTTACGGCTTGGTTCTGTTCAAACCGAATCAACAAAAATTTTAATTTTTTAATTTTTATTATCATTTTTTTTTATAAATTACATGTAAAATATTCCTTAAAAATAATTTATATTACATGTATATTACTAAAGTCTCATAAATACAAACTATATAATAAGATAAATATATAATATGCCAAATAAAATTTATTTATATACATACATATATTTAAAAAAAAATATTTTTCCTATTACGGTTCGGTTCGGTTCAGTTTCGGTTTTTTAAACAAAAATCAAAAACCAAACCAAAAACCAAACTATTATATTGTATAAAACCAAAACCAAACCAAATAGAGTTTGGTTCAATTCGGTTCGGTTTTTCAGTATCGATTCGGTTCGGTTTTTTGTTCTCGGTTCGGTTTTGCTCACCCCTAACAGCATGCAGAAAGTGAAGAAGATGAGGTAATCCTATAAACCTTATCTCATAATGATCTCATTCATAAATTCTTTAAAATGCATGATATTAAGTTAGATATGATTGCTAAGTACAAAGAGTATAAAAATAAACTTTTAGAAAAAGAGTTAGAAAAGCTTGAATTACAAAGCAAATTGAGTTTTCTAAAGAATAATAATCTTGAATTAGTTAGCAAAGTATCATATCTTAAGATGAAATGTGAAAATATTCTACTGTTAGCAAATTTACTAATGTAGAAAATATGTTGAATATGCTTTTAGACTCCCAAAGAAATCCAAATGATAGAACAGGAATTGACTACGATAGTACTAAAGAGATAACTTCTCAAATTCCCCCAAAGCCATTTGTATTTTGTTCTTCCTCCACTTCTACTATGCAAACTTCATCCCCCGAACCTACATGTCAAAAGTATAGTAAAAGTCATAAACAGTTCACTGAACCAATATCCAAATAGAAAACCATCCATGTTCAGTCTACTGACCGTAAAGCCAAAGAGAAGATATATCCTTCCAAACCAAGAAGTGTATAATCTTCAAACCGAAATTCCTATTCACAACAAAAGATTGTCAATAAAAACACTTCTAGACCTATATACTCTCAAAAGCCTTATTCATTTAGGTCAAAGCAAAGACATTGTTATAAGCCTAAACACTCACATCAAATTAACTATGTTCCTTATCACCAACATTCTACCTCAAAACCTTATCAGCCATATCAATACAAGAAAAGGAGGAATGTTATATGTTATTACTGTAATCATACAGGACATGTGATTGGTGATTGCAAATTTTAGAAAGGATATTACAAAGGGAAAATTATGTGGATTTCCAAAAAGAAAAATGTTGACTCTAACCCCAAAGATTTCCAAAAAGAAAAATGTTGACTCTAACCCCAAAGGACCCAATACTATTTGGGTACCTAAGTTTGCTTGATTTATTTTACAAGAATGTCTAAAGAACATCCTCAAAAATTCAAAGTGGTACATTGATAGTGGTTGTTCTAGACATGGAAGATATTTCACTTCCATGAAACAAGTAAAAAGAGGATCCGTGAAATTCAAAGATAATCTAAAAGGACGAATCATTTGGAAAAGGAAAGATTGGAAACAATCCATGCATTGATGAAGTATTCTTAGTAGATGGATTGAAATACAATCTTCTTAGTGTAAGTCAACTCTGTGACAAAGATTGCAAGGTAATCTTTGATTCTAAGAAATGTGATATTATAGAAGCTAAGAGTGGTAAGATTTTACTTGAAGTTCATAGAGTTGGAAATATTTATCTTTTAAATTCAAGTACTCTTACTAGTGATCAATGCTTAATTTCACAAGAAGTAGATAGATGGTTATGGCATCGTAGATTAGGTCATGCAAGCATGCATCTGATTTCAATACTTTGGAAGAAAGATATTATCAAAGGCTTACCCAGAATTAGTTTTGATAAAACTCATATTTGTGATGCATGTCAAAAAGGAAAGTAAACTATAAGCTTGTTGAATCTTAAAGGAGTTGTTTCTACGTCTAGACCATTTGAGTTATTACATTTATACTTTCTTGGTGCGATTCAACCAACAAGTTTAGGAGGCATGCTATATGCATTTGTCATCATAGATGACTACTCACAGTTTACATGGACATTATTTTTTAATCAAAAAAATGAGGCTTTTGAACAATTTTCTACCTTGTGTAAAATTCTTCAGAATTTGAAAAACACTTATATTGTTGC
The DNA here is from genome assembly GCA_039660915.1 of Euphorbia tirucalli. Lineage (NCBI taxonomy): Eukaryota > Viridiplantae > Streptophyta > Magnoliopsida > Malpighiales > Euphorbiaceae > Euphorbia > Euphorbia tirucalli. The sequence goes on along the minus strand of CM077639.1, from coordinate 50,697,143 downwards.
TATTAGAAGTGATCATGGAAAAGAATTTGAAAATCATCTTTTTGAAATGTTTTGCTCTGAGCATGGTATCTCACATAATTTCTCAGCTCTTAGAACTCCACAGCAAAATGGTGTTGTTGAAAGGAAAAATAAGACTTTAGAAGAAATGACTAGAACTATACTCAATGAAAATAATTTACCATAATATTTTTGAGCAGAAGCTATGAACACAGCATGTTATATTCTGAATCGAGCTTTGACAAGACCCATTTTAAAGAAAACACCATATGAGTTATGAAATGGTAGAAAACCTAATATTGGTTATTTCCATCCATTTAGTTGTAAGTATTTTATTTTCAACAACAAGGAATATCTTAGTAAATTTGACTCTAAGTTAGATAGAGGTATTTTCTTGGGGTATTCATTGCATAGAAAGCATATAGAGTCTTTAACAAAAGAACTCTTACCGTTGATAAGTCCATGCATGTTGTATTTGAAGAAGCTAACTCTCTGTCATATAAAGAATCTGAGGATATTCTTGAGATACTTGATTCACAGGTTGAAAACACAGAAAATGAAAAGAATCAAGCATAAAGAAGATAACTCTGATTATCAAGATGAACACAATATGCAAGAACTGCAAATGCAAGAAAATCAATATGATGATCTACCAAAAGAGTTCAGATATCACAAATATCACTCCAAAGATAACATTATTGACAATCCTTCATAAAAAGTGATGACAAGGAGCCAACTTAAAGAATACTTTGTGAATATGGCATTTGTTTCTGAAATTAAACCAAAGAATTTCAAAGCCGAAACTGAAGAAAGATGGATGATGGCTACGCAAGAGAAATTGGATCAATTCAAAAGAAACAATATCTGGAAACTTGTTCCAAAACCTAACAATCAATCACTGATTGGAACCAAATGGGTTTATAGGAACAAACTTGATGAATTTGGCAATGTTGCCAAAAACAAAGCCAGATTAGTTGCACAAGGGTATAACCAGCAAGAAAGACTAGACTATGATGAAACATTTGCTCCGGTAGCAAGGTTGGAAGCAATCATAATGCTATATGTATTTGCTTGCTACAAAGACTTCAAACTCTATCAAATGGATGTGAAGAGTGCATTTCTATATGTCTATATCAATAAAGAAGTCTATGTAAAGCAACCTCCAGGATTTAAATAAGCAACCTCTAGGATTTAAAGATTGTCATTATCATGATTATGTTTACAAGCTTACTAAAGCTTTGTATGGACTAAAACAAACACCGAGAGCATGGTATGAACGGTTAAGTACATTCTTGCTTGCTAAAGGTTTTACTCGTGGAAAAGTTGGCACAACTTGGTTTATTAAGAATATAAAGAACCATATATTTCTTGTTCAAATATATATTGATGATATCATATTTGGTTCTACTAACAATGAATTGTGTAAGGAATTCTCACAAGAGATGAGTATAGAATTTGAAATGTCTATGATGGGCGAGTTGAATTTATTTTTTGGACTACAAATCAAGCAAGGAAAGAAAGGAACATTCATCTCTTAATCAAAGTATACTAAGGAACTCATCAAGAAGGATGGAAAGGAGAATTCTAAACCAACAAAAACACCGATGAGTACTTCAATCTCACTAGATAGGATAACAAAGGTAAAAGTGTAGACACCAAGAAATATTGAGGTATGATTGGTTCTCAACCCTATTTAACCTCTAGTAAACCTGATATACAATTTAGTGTGTGTCTATGTGCAAGATTCCAGGCCAGTCCCAAAGAGTCTCACTTAAAGGCTGTAAACAAAATCCTTAAGTATCTAAATGGTACTCAAGAAATTGGGATTTGGTATCCAAAATGTCAGAATTTTTATCTTATAGGTTACAGTGATGCTGACCATGCTAGATGCAAATTGGATAGAAAGAGTACTTCAGGTTCTTGTCAATTTCTTGCAGAAGCATTAGTTTTATGGTCAAGCAAAAAGCAATCAACTGTAGCAACGTCAACAACAGAAGCTGAATATATATCTGTAAGCAGCTGTGTAGCACAGATATTATGGATGAAGCAGCACCTAGAAGATTATGGCATAAAGTATGATCATTTACCTATAAGGTATGATAATACTAGTGCTATAATTTTAACAAAGAATCCTATTCAACATTTAAGAACAAGGCCAATAGATATCAAACATCATTTTATCAGAGATAATGCACAAAAAGGTGGCGATCACTTGGAATTAGTTCCAATAGAAGATCAAATAGCAGATATTTTTACAAAATACTTATGTGAAAATAAATTTAGTGAGTTAAGAATGAAAACTGGAATGTGCAATCTAATTTATGAAAAATGAAGTATTAATTCACGTGAATTAATATTTTCTTGAGTAATGATTTTATCATATTAAATATTATGATTACTTCTTATTCGTAAGTTCAGATTACGTAAAATCGATTAAGATTTTGCTATTGGATCGGATTATGACTCAAGAAATAAATTATAAATATTTATGAAAATGATGGTTCATGAAATATTTGTTACATACATTTCTAATTATGCTATTGTGTTTAAAAATATAAAAGCACATATAAGAATAAATTGAGTAACAAAATCAAATTAGTGTGTGTAATTAACAATTCGGGCTAGAATGATTGCAAAAGCCCAAGTCCTATATATCCAAATAAGCAGATGAGAATTAAAAGAAGGAAACTCACATGCTAACCACGTGTCGTTCCTAAATGGCCGTGTATAAGGGAGAAACGGCGCCGTAAAGGAACCCAAAAGAAGGCACCAATTTTTCATCCTTTCTAAGCTATATTGTAAATGTTGGCTATTGAAAAGACATTCTTCTCACCAACTTCCCTACAACCTGTACTTGAACCCTACTCCTTACTCTCCGTTTTTCTGCCAAATCTTCATCCAAAAGATCATCTTCACAAGCTAAAATGAAGATGCAAAGATGTTTCACTAATGCAACTAAAAGGCAAAGAGTCTACCATCGTAGAGCTGCAGAGGAAGAGATGAAATGAAAAAGAAAAGAACCCACTGGTGAAAGCCAATCCAACTCAAAAAGAAGAAGAATCAACACTATAGATGAAGTGTATGGAAAAAGAAGAAGTGCACGAAGGTCTATACCTAGTCCAACAACTACTACATCTAATTCACCTGTTGCATCAGCCTCATCTCCGGTCAAAAACACAGCTGCCAGCAAAGGTAAGCATGTTTATTCCAATGGCTTCATTAGGGAGAAGGTTAGGTGTAGAAAGGTGGAGACTTTAAGCAAAGTTTTCGATTTGCCGTTAGATGGAGTGAGAATAGAAAGAGCACTTGCACCCTCAAACTTAGGGAACTACAGTGATGGTGCATTTGTAAATCAACTGTTCAAAATTCCTCTTGATCACACTTTGCCTTGGTCTAATTTAGATTCTGATATTTGGATGATAATTTAGAATCCTATAGCTTTTAAACTCTACCTATTTTTAACCCTAAAAAGCTAGCTTGGCCACAATGAATGGGTTTGATTTGTGCTTCACTTGGCACTTAATTAACCATGTCAGAATCAACCTACCTTTTGCCCTAATAAATCACTTAGCCCATGTCAGAAACAACTCTGCTTTGTCTTTTAGTATGATTCTTACTAGATACTTTAACTTCTTTGAAGTATTTAAGCTTGGAATCCAGCCAACTTTCATCAGTCACACATCAATCATAAATGAAGCTAATGTCACAAGGATGTTGAAGGCTTGTGCACATAAAGTCTGGCTTCCAACAAAGCCTCACTTGACTAAGTCTGAGATAGCTTCTCTTGATAAGTCATCAAATGACTGTGACTAGGGAAATCAAACAAATCATGAAAATGACAATGACAAGGAAGTGCAATCTGCCCCAGCAGCCAATGAAAATCAACTAATAATCTCTGATGAAGAAAGAGGAAGAGAGTCCTCTGAGTTGAACCAAGAAAATGTTATCTCTGAAGAAAGCATAAAAGAAAGAAACAATGCAACTCCTAACATGACAATAATGAATGAACAAGAGTAGAACATCTCACAATCTGACACAGCCTTCTCATAATATGAGATGGCTTTTTATAACTCGCTCATCAGTTTGTATAATGAGGTGGATTTAAGCCACAATGTAAGCAAAACATTAGCTGTTGTTCCTGTTCTAAGATTAGAAACCTATGTCATGTGTCATGATCCTCCTTGAAATCCTGCACATTCTTTTATGCCGCATCTTCATTCCTATCAAATCCATGATATGTACAGAGATCTGATTCAAACTTCTCTCATCTATCAACCTTCATCTTCCATAATGACCAACTATTTCAAAGACTCATATCACTTTTTGCTCCCACTCACCATCAGTCCTCCCTTACCAGCTAGTGAAATGCCTGATTCAAATGCTTTTCCAACCTTGAACTTATCACATTCCACCCTACCATATATGTCATCTCCTCCACCACCACCTGATTATCAGAAGATTACAAGTTTCACCATGGAAAGTCATCACAGAGCTTTTAAATGCCTTTAAAGGTCTTATGGGATCAAAAGCCTATACAAAAGTGCAAATGCACTTACAGATCTTCAACTACAGCTATTGAGCCTTCAAGACAAGGAGCATAGTCTCACTGCTAGCATGGAAGTAGAGCTAGCTAAGATGACAAGGCACCTTAGTCATCTTGCTGACCAGATAAAAAGCATGAAGAACCTTATCTCTAGCATCCTGAAGTTTGGTGCATCCTCCGCTTTTCAACATTAAAGTCAGGTTTGAAGTCTGTTCTTCTTAGAGATACTTTTTTTAAGGATTTCTCTATTGATTCACTTTGTCCTCTGCACTTTTAGAGCAACAGCCTTTTTCTATTTTCTATCTAGTATAATTTATATATTTTGCAAGTAGTTTTATGTATCTCAAATAGAGTATGAATGCTTGTTTTAGTTCCATTATCAACAGTACTTGGTGGTTTAGGTTATTTATCTATCTTCTATCTCAATATGATATATGTGATATCTTAAACTATGTCTATATATGTGAGTTATTATGACTCTTGCTCTCTCTGACATATGTGATATGAATGTCATATTTATATGCTTTATGGTCTATCATGTTTTCTCTAGCTTGGCTAGTGGATATTGACTTTATTTGAATAAGTATGCCTCAACTGCTTCTTCTGATCACATCGTACCATACACTATGAATCTCTATGGTTCTGTAAATACCATGCTGATATATCCATCTACACTTCAATATGTTGCTTTTTTATGATTTCAAAAGGGGAGAAAAAATCCCTTGCATGCTAACTTTGTATGTTTTAATCTTTAGCTGTTAACTTTGTATGTTTTACGATCTCTATTTATATACAGGCATTATACTCATAGAATATGATCTTTAAAACTATGTATGTTGAGTATATATACTTCTTCATGACTTTTTGGCTACAAGATCGCTAGTTTATAATCTTGCAGGTTACACCATAGTATGAAGCATACGTGATTAATGACTTTGTTTCTGGTTATACAACCTGACGCAAGTTGTGAGTCATGTGTATGTCAATATGATTCTATGCCTTCAACTGTCTGATATGAGATATGCCATGTGATTCTTGACTATTGATTAGTTTATACCATATGATATTTATCTTTAATTTATTCCATATCTGTCCTCATAAGATCCTTGATTTGAACCTAACTATGCATATAATATCTCTGCCATTTGTACTCTGCTGTGAATAATATGATCATTAGCTATATTGGCTGAGACACATGCTTTTCTAGTTCTACATGATTACTATGGTTTTGCAAATATGTATGCATCATGTTTGACAAATATGAATTTTTTATGACAGTAGACCTTCAACTTGAATACCAATTTCTGACTAAAAAATTTGTCAGTAATAACAAATTCTAACAAAAAAAATTCTAACAAATAAATAAAATGTCAAAAAAGGTTAAAAATTCCGTGGGAAATTACTGACTGAAAAAACCGTTAGAACCCGTCAAAAATTTTGATGAAGAAAACTGTCAATTGCCATCAGAAACAATCATCAGGCAATCATCAAAAAACTTTATTGATACCCGTTTTACTGACGGTCTACGCTCCTCAGAAATATCATCACAATACAAAATTTTTCACGAAATTGGCACATTTACTAACTGATTTTTCTATTAGAAATTCGCTTTTTTCTTGTAGTATATGCTTTATTGTTTAGTTTAATTTCGAAGAATTTTTAAACTCGAACAAAAGGAATTTTCAACAGATTCTTGGATATCCGACCTGCATTTAGCATGCTTAATAATAATTAAATTGGTAAAAATTATATTCAAATTGTTTTCTCCAAACCAAAATCCAGGGTGTTTATAAAACCGTTTCACAGGTATTATCGGGTAAACATGCCAGGTTTTCCCGATTATCTCCTGAATGCCTGACCTCGAGCTATCTCCCTTTGTTTTGTATGTAGATGCATGTTACCTTTCTATTTTTAGTTTATTTCATATATTTAGGCGATTGTAAATAATAGATTTTTGTGTATCTAGGCGCTTATACCTCGATTCCCTTTTATTAGTTGTATGCCTTAGGTTAGTTTATTCGATCTGGTTGTAATAATTTTATTACCTGAATTTATTTGCTTTCTGTATTTATTTATCGCTTTTTGCATTAGCATATAGAAAATATAATTAGGGTTGAATATGGAATAGGAACTAAATAATGAAAAGCGCATATTTGGTATGGTTAAAGTTATTTCAAAATGAAACAGAAATAGGTAGTTTATCAGGAACCATAATTTCTATTTTAAAGGTATATGAATCTCTGTCGGGCTTGACTGTGCCATAATTTCTCAGTAAGAGCTAAGCTAGATGGCGACTCCTCAATCTTTAAGGCACAAGGAATTGGTTTCGTTTATTCATTTTTGTTTTGCCTTTTTTAAACCCTAAAATTGTTTTCCTAAAATCAAAACTTGATACTCTTATACATTTTTAAAAAGCCTAGTCCGGCCTCGTGGTCCCTTCCAAGGATCGTCCACTTGCACCTATGTCGTAGGTGGTTCTCAAGTAGTACTTGTATTGGATCCTTAGACCTGATATTTCTATAGACCTAGATGTGAACTCGCATGCTTTGATGTATGCCTAATGGGCCTGTAACAAGGTACCAAATATGGGTAAAGCTGGGTATGCCAGTGATAATGGTCGGAATAGTAGGGATGTAAAGGGATAGGCCACTCTGTTAACTCAGAAAAGATATCACCGTCCACTTGATGAGTAGGACTGATAAAAGTGTGGCCATACCCAAATAAGGAATTACTGGGTGATTACTTGTTTTTGAACTTCAGTCTATTCGGTATCAAGGAATGTCCATGCAGCTATAGAGGGTGACATTGTCATGCCTCTTACAAGACATTGATATCATTGACAAAGGATGCATAAGTTACTACAGGGTTTATGCCTCGCATAGATTGATATCTTCATCTTATTTGGGTGGCTACAATGGTTTGTTAAGCCTACTGCCGACAAAAGATGGACCCATAAGATAGCACATAAAGATATCTGAACGGTATTGTCATGGACTTAATTATGATAAATATTCGATATATGTTTTATTAATATGGAGCTTGATGTTAATTATATCTATACACTTTATGGTAAAGTCAAGATTGATAACTAAGAGAGAAATTTTATTTCAACCTATTAATTTAATTACTTGGTATAATTAATTAAATGGATAAAATAATCTCTTAGTATAAATATATGGATTATATTTATTATTAAGAGACAGCTTTAAATTAAAGCTTAGTGAATTTAATTAATTGAGTTTAATTTATGCAATTAGATTTTATCATATGGTTGTGATTTAATTTAATTGAATCAAATTAAACTAATTAAATTAAAATAACAAATAAACTTAATTGAATTAAAACCCTATTTTTGTATATGGGTATAAAAGGAAGCTTGTTCTCCCTTAACCTTAACCAACCAAAATCGGCTTCCACTGCCAGGATGCACAGCGATTTTCGACCAATGAGAGAAATTGGGTAGGCACCAGTTTCTATCTCGTGCTAGCACACCATCTCGTTTGGAAAGGCATTCGTGTGTGTGAGGGTGGAGATTCTTCACGCTAAGTAAGAATTAAAATCAATTGCTATTGCGGGGATAGTATAGATATGATTTAATTCGCTTTCTGGTTGAGTCTTATGTTTTTGTATTTCATAATCCGTGCAATTGTTCCTAGAATTGAATTCAAGTGCAAAGCATAATCACTTTCACTATTGTTTGAATTTTTATTTTCACCGAGAGAATCCCTACAGTATCCCTACTCTTCTCAAGGAAGACTACATCGAAGCTTTTCATTTCAATTTTTTCAAATTAAACATTGATGATCTTTCCTTTTAATCATGAGAACCGGCTATTTATCTTTATCCTACTGTATGGAGATGAAAGTTGTTCTGACCTTGAGAGATCAAGTCATCATCTGATAGACTTCATTCTACGAAATGAAGATGAAAGTTGTTTTGACCTCGAGATGATCAAGTCATCACCTGATTATCTTCATCCTATGGGATGGAAAACCTATTCTAACCTAGCTAGATACGATCAAGTAATCACCTCATCATCTTCATCCTAAGCGATGGAGATGAAAGCTGTTCTAACCCCGAGACGATCAACTTATTTGTTCATTCTCATTATGTCAGATTCGAATATTCCTTTCTTCTAATCTACAGATAAATATGGTATTATACAAGAGATGGATGTTCACTTTTCTCTACAACCCTTCATGGTGGAGCTTTTAAAGATGAACAAGTTGTCACTACCTCAACTTCATCCTTGTGAGCGGATGCTATGCATATGCTTCTACCTTCTTAAATCAATGACCAAATACGAAGGTCCTTGATTAGCTAATTTATCTAAGGGTGTTAACCTTTCCATCTCACATATATAGCATTTCCCCAGTTGGCTGATTCATCCAAGGGCATTAATTGCCAGCCTTGAAAAGTCAGATTATGTGCATCACGATAGCAAGTTTTTCCTCATGGAGTATGAACTTTTTTTGTATTCCATATGTTTCAGAAATATCAAAAAGTGCACCTATGTGCATCATGGTAGAAATTGATCATCCCTTATATAAGATGAATTCTTTTAGCGTACCATATGTCTTAACCACCTTAAAGAATACAACTTTAGATCATGGTATCAAGTTATCTTCCATCACAAAAAATGAACCTTTTTTAGCATACCATATGTCTTAACAGCCTTAAAGAATGTAACTGTATGCATCATGGTAGCAAGTTATCTTTCCTCATAGAAGGTAAACCTTTTTTGGCGTACCATATGTCTTAATAGCCTTGAAAAGTACAAATCTGTGCATCGTGGTAACAAGTTATCTTCACCCATAGAAGATGAACCTTTTAAGTACCATATGTCTTAGCAGCCTTGAAGATCCATTTTCATCATATGATTAATTGATCTCACACATTAAAAAAATCAATGTTCACATATTGTCTTCCCTCGTCGAAGATCAAGTCACAATCCTTTACCTATTGAAAAACAAACTTATAAAGTGATGGGCCTTTTTCTATGTAGAAAAAGGTTCGATTAAGGTTAAGGATTTAATTTAATATCTCCGGTTCCTTATACTGGGTAGTATAGTAAGAACGGGGTCGAACCACAGGGATTAATGTAGGTATATTTATTTGCAAAAAGAAAGAAAATTGATTGGATTGAAATAAAAATAAATGATGTGATTTGTGAATCGCAGAATGTAAATTAAGACAGAATAAATCAATAGAAAGAAAAACTAGCCGAGATACTTTTCAGTTTAATTCCGTAATTCAATAACAGACACCAAAGATCCAATTCAATTATCCAAATAGACAGAGTTATAGTTAAAGGTGAAACGGACTCAATAACCAATCTTTTCTTAATTTATCGATAGTTCCAAGAAACGCCTGAATAAACTACTTCCCTAACCAATAGATATTCTCCAAGAAAACTCTAACAAGAATTAACCTATGGTAGCGTTAATCACAAAAAGACCTCTATCTTAGTTAATGAAATCGGAAACGCCGCAAATCATAAAAACTAAACTATTCAATTCTATTAACTTTACACGAAGCTAACTTGCCACTATGATAGAACAATAATCACGGATATATTATTCTATTCGGCGATATGCAATACAATCAATCAATTAACTGGCCAAATCAATTTGATTAAATCAATAGCAATATAACAAATTATAATCACAGGAATTAAATAAATATTCGGATAAAAGAATACAATTAAAACATAAGTCTCATGAATCAAATGGAATTAAACTTCTAAGTACCTCAACTAGAAGAGAGTTTAGCTACTCATAACTAAACAAATTCCACCGAAAATCCTAAGGAAAAACGTGCAGCCTTGTCTCCTTGATAGCCTCCACCAAACGTTCAAGAAGAAGTCAAAAAACAGTCCCAAAAATTTTGTTTCTTCCAACTATAGCATGGCCAAGACGTGATTCAGCTGCTATTTTGTACTGCATTTGACTCTGGTTTACAGGTTTGAGCGCTTCGAGGTCTTGGACGGCATATATCAGCTCTTTAGGCATTACCCATTCTTCCTCCCATTTAGCCAATTTCAGATTTGTGAGGTTGTTAGCCAAAGAAACCTATAAAGGATCACCACTACACATCTCCAAAAATTTATTAGTGTAAATGTCAGAGAAATTGATTGCAAAAACAGAGGCATAATCAACCGGGTGCTTAATTGCTCTATTTATGTCAAATTTAATCATAGCACCATCAAATTCCATAGTCAATGTCCCCTCGTGCACATCAATTTTTGTGCGGGCTGTTTTCAAAAATGGGCATCCTAACAGTATCATTCCTGGGTTAAAAGAAGTTCCCCCTTCCATATTCAAGACATAAAAATCCACGGGGGAATACTAAGTCATTTACTTGTACAAGGACATCCTCTAATACACCTTCAGGAAAAACACTAGACCTATCAGCTAAGGTCAAAACTACCCCATTTTGTTTCAAAGGACCCAAATTCAATGCGGAGTAAATAGACAAAGGCATCAAATTAATAGAAGCACTGAGATCACACATAGCTTGTTCTATGCCTACATTTCCTATCTTGCAGGGAATTGTGAACATACCTGGGTCTTGTTCTTTTATGGGTAATTTACCTTGAAGTACTGCTAAAACGGTCTCACCCATGGGCACCCTCTCATTGGCCCGAACTCTGTTCATCCTAGTGTAGAGCTCTTTCAAAAATTTGCAATACTGGGGTACATGTTTGATGGCTGTCAGGAGTGGAATGTTGATTTCCACCTTCTTTAAAGTTTCAAACACCTCTGTGTCATCTGTAGCTCTCTTCTTTCTCACCAATTGATGTTGAAATGGTGGTTTTTTAGGATTGGGTTGAATCAGCTCTTCGATGGGAGTTGTTTTCTTTGTCTCGGCTGGTGTTGCACGGCCACATAGAGCTGATGCTTTTGGTGCTGGTGCTTCGAGTTCTTTGCCACTTCTCAAGATAATTGCACTGACGTTCTGCCTCGGATTCACATCAGGTTGGGAGGGCAACTTTCCTTTGTTTTCAAGTTTGTTGAAAGAGGAGATTAATTGGTTAATTAGGTCTTCCATTTTACTCATCTTGTCAACACTCTTCTGCTGAGATTCCACCAATTGTGCCATCATGCCTTTTAAAGAGTTAATTTCTTCTCCATAATTCATTCGTGGGGGCTATGGCTGATGTTGTTGGTTATTGTCATATCTGAAATTCGGATGATCCCTCCACCCTGGATTGTATGTATTGGAGAAAGGATCATATTTCCTTCGGTGTTGGGCATTGAAGTCTCCCATGGCGTTAACCATCTCACTGCTGGATTCCTCTTGAAGTGTTGGACATGCATCAGTGGAATGCCCCTGAAAACAACAAATCCCACAAACTGGGGCTTGTGGCCTGTAGTTAGAAGCATCTGCACTTCTAATAATACTCTTGTCCAGCATTTGATTAAGCCTATCCAGTTTAGATTCAAGATCAGAAGACCTTAGCTCATGAACACCTCATGTAGGAGTGTCAGAACGGCTATTGAACTGCTGTGAATTTGCAGACATGGCAGAAATCAGGTCTCGAGCAGCTTGAGGTGTCTTGCTGACCAAAACACCTCCACTTGCAGCATCAATGACTCTCCGTTCAAGTGGTAGCAGCCCCTCATAAAAATATTGTATCAACAGCTGATCCGTTATACCGTGTTGAGGGCAACTAGCGCATAGTCTCTTGAATCTTTCCCAATATTCATACAAGGATTCAGAGTCCTTCTTTCTGATGCTACAAATTTCCCTTCTCAAGTTTGTGGCTCTAGATGCAGGAAAGAATCGCTCCAAAAACAGCCTTGCCATCTCGGTCCAAGTGTTAACAGTTCCAGAAGGAAGGTAGTACAGCCATTCTTTTGTAGTAGCTTCCAATGAGAATGGAAATGCACGCAACTTGATTTGCTCTTCAGTAGCTCCATGTGGTCTAAATCCAGAACAAGCCACATGAAACTCTTTTAAGTGCCGATTTGGGTCTTCCGCTTGTAAGCCATGGAATTTTGACAGAAGCTGAATCAATGCAGGTTTCAGCTCAAACCCATCCTCCACATTTTGATATTGTATACATAGCAGCTGTTGGTTGACAGGAGGGGCGAGCATATCTCACAGAGTTGCTAGAGGTGGATTGGCCATTTCAGTTTCTGAGTCCGAATCTGTTTCAATGGTAGGAAGAGTTTCAGTACTATCAGAGTCGTCTTCTGCGGCCTCAAGAACTTGTCTCCTGCGCAACTTTGCTTCCTTTCTGAGCCGCTTTGTAGTTTTTTTGATTTCTGGGTCAAACAGAAGTCCACCTACAGAAGAAGAACGCTGCATACACACTCAGAAAAGGAATTAGAAACAGCAATAAAAAAACCTTGTACACAAATCCCCGGCAATGGCGCCAAAATTTGATAGGTTGTCAACCCCGTCAAAGTTTAATTTAATATCTCTGGTTCCTTATACTGGGTAGTATAGTAAGAACGGGGTCGAACCACAGGGATTAATGCAGGTATATTTATTTGCAAAAAGAAAGAAAATTGATTGGATTGAAATAAAAATAAATGATGTGATTTATGAATTCGCAGAATGTAAATTAAGACAGAATAATTCAATAGAAAGAAAAACTAGCCGAGATAATTTTCAGTTTAATTCCGTAATTCAATCATAGACACCAAAGATCCAATTCAATTATCCAAATAGACAGAGTTATAATTAAAGGTGAAACGCACTCAATAACCAATCTTTTCTTAATTTATCGATAGTTCCAAGAAACGCCTGAATAAACTACTTCCCTAACCAATAGATATTCTCCAAGAAAACTCTAACAAGAATTAACCTATGGTAGCATTAATCATAAAAAGACCTCTATCTTAGTTAATGAAATCGGAAACACCGCAAATCATAAAAACTAAACTATTCAATTCCGTTAACTTTACACGAAGCTAACTTGCCACTATGATAAAACAACAATCACGGATATATTATTCTATTCGGCGATATGCAATACAATCAATCAATTAACTGGCCAAATCAATTTGATTAAATCAATAGCAATATAACAAATTATAATCACAGGAATTGAATAAATATTCGGATAAAAGAACACAATTAAAACATAAGTCTCATGAATCAAATAGAATTAAACTTCTAAGTATCTCAACTAGAAGAGAGTTTAGCTACTCATAACTAAACAAATTCTACCGAAAATCCTGAGGAAAAACGTGCAGCCTTGTCTCCTTTATAGCCTCCACCAAACGTTCAAGAAGAAGTCAAAAAACAGTCCCAAAAACCTTCTCCTCTTCTTTCTTTTATAGGCTCTCCTTCTCTTAACCTAATTAGGAGTCTCTCATTAACCTCCTTAATTAAAAAAAAAAAAGCCTGCTGGAAATTAAAGTGTAAGCAATGGGCTCCTTAAAGAGAAATCTGGCCCAAATAAGAAGGAAAAATCAACAAGGGAGGGTTGACCCGCAGGACCCAAACAAGCTACAGAAAACCTCAGGTAACTTCTCCGATACAGCTCCGATTGGCATGATTCAAGGTGTTGTGGAAAGCTAACGGATAGACACACAATCTTGCAGAACAAATCTTGAGCTAAAACAGCCTCGAACTCTATTGAAAATCCAGTTGAAGTTCAAGCTCCAACAAATCCTCTTCTAGCAGCCTTCCTAAAAAGCCAAAATCTACTTCCAAGCACCTAAAAGAGGTAAATAACACTAAATAAGGATAAATAAAATAAAACGAACAAACTAATTAAGAAAATAATAAAACTAATACTAAAATGCGAAAATCACTAAGAAAATAAGTTAAAATGTACCTAAATATGCCTATTTGAATATGAGTTATCAATACCATATGTTTCAGAAATATCGAAAAGTGCACCTATATGCATCATGGTAGAAAGTGATCGTCCCTCATATAAGATGAATTCTTTTGGCGTACTTAATAGCCTTAAAGAATACAACTTTAGATCATGGTAGCAAGTTATCTTCCATCATAGAAAATGAACCTTTTTTAGCATACCATATGTCTTAACAGCCTTAAAGAATGTAACTGTATGTATCATGGTAGCAAGTTATCTTTCCTCATAGAAGGTAAACCTTTTTTGGCGTACCATATGTCTTAATAGCCTTGAAAAGTACAAATCTGTGAATCGTGGTAACAAGTTATCTTCACCCATAGAAGATGAACCTTTTAAGTACCATATGTCTTAGCAGCCTTGAAGATCCATTTTCATCATATGATTAATTGATCTCACACATTAAAAAAATCAATGTTCACATATTGTCTTCCCTCGTCGAAGATCAAGTCACAATCCTTTACCTATTGAAAAACAAACTTATAAAGTGATGGGCCTTTTTCTATGTAGAAAAAGGTTTGATTAAGGTTAAGGATTTAAATTCATGAAAGAAATAATAGAAATGAAATCTAATAATTTATCAGGAATAATTCATATTAATAATTAAAAAATATATTTATTCTCAAAATAGAGCTTTATATGACTTATGACTTGCTTCAAGCTTCCATCAAATTTTTAAGCTTATAGGTTCCTGACAGAAGTATTTTTCATGATATTCTTATAAAGGATGAACTTATTGGCTTAACTGAATAAATCTTCTAAGATATAGGGTTGATCATAAGAAAGAGATTTTTGAAATCCTCGTGATCTTGTTCCTTGAAGCAGTCTTGTAACTGCAATCCCAACCTGAAGATCATAATTTCCAATGTTGCAGCACAAAATCTTTCCACATAATCTTTCAAACTTTCATTATCCTCTTGTTTGATTGTGAGAAGATAAGTGGCATCCTTCTTTCTTTTGGTGTTGATGACAAAAGCATTTTTGAATTCTTCTCTTAGCTAATCAAAGCTAGAGATGGTTTCCTCTTTTAAGCTATTAAACCATGTACGAGCATGTTCAATCAAAGTAAGAGAGAAAGCTCAACACATAATTACATCCTTCCATCCATGTAATAACATTTTAGCTTTATAATTCTGCATATGTCATAAAGGTCACCTTTCCTTAAGTGTATGGCTAGCTTAGGCATCTTGAATTTTTTAGTAAGAGGCTTCTTCATAATCTCTTTAGTGAAAGGAACCTTTCTTCCTTATCGTTCTTCATGGGCAGAGACTAGCTTATTTCATTCTAGAAATTCTTTATCATTCTTTCTTCCTAGAGCTTTTGGATCTCCTTTATAAGTACCTTCCATGACTCCATGATGTTTCAAAGCATTCATTTTCATCCATTCCTTAATGGTGCTTCACCTCTTTTTTTAGCCTTTCGATGTTCTAAGTTTATAGGAAAAGGATGAGAGATTTTGTCTTCCTGTTGATGACCTTCTACATGATAATCTTTTGCATGATATTTTCGCTTAGGTGGAGATATGACTGAAGCATTTCATAAGGGTATGTTTGTTGAGCAAAAAACAACAAGCTTTGTAGATTGTGGTTATTATCAGCAAACTTCTACTTAAGAGCTTCATATTCTGCCAGGGGAACTAAAGGTTGAACAATTCCTACAAGTTGGATTACAAGTTGAGTGTCAACTTTTCATCTCGATTATCGTGATGTACATTCATCTCTTTTAGGTTAATATTCATTTGAGAATGTACAACTTGAGATTTCTTTAGAAGCATTTCTTCTTATTAGAGAAAATATTCAATCAATTTTCCACAAACAGCGCCAATTGTTGTGGCCTGATACAACAATATATTTATGAAGGGAAGATCGATTGTCTTCCTTATTAAGTTGAAAGTCTTGAAAGGATGAAAGGTTTAATTGTTAGATTAAAGCCTCGATGTGAGGCCTTGATGAAGGGTTTAATCATGGGATTAAAGCCTTTGGATGACGCTATGGTGGAAGGTTTAACCATGAGGTTAAATCTTTGAGATGATAATACGGTAAAATATTTAACCTTGAGGTTAATCCTTGGGATGATACTACGGTAGAAGGTCAAACCCTTGGAATGATGCTAAGGTGGAAGATTTAACCATGAGTTTAAAGATTTGAGATGGTATTTGATAAGTGCATTTTAAAGATTTGAGATGGTATTTGATAAGTGCATTTTATGCACTTAATTCACTTTGATTTATACGCTATATTTGGTTGTTTTCACTGTATTTTAGGCAGATTTTACTCCCTTTACTTTGTTCTTCTTGATAGGATCTGGAATGTGAAAAAGGAGTGAAAAGTGATTGGATAATGAGCAAACTGGGATCAAGGCGATCCAGGAGAAGTCTTAAGGCATGACCATGCCCTATGGGGTGCTGAATTTTGGGTTTTGGAGCTGAAACTACTTTTGGGGCCAGCTTTACTAGAAGGCTTATGAGGAGCTACGAATTTAGCTCGGAGAGAAGAAGTCAAACTCTTGTCAAGAGGTTTTCTTTATTATTTTTGTATTTTTCCTATTCTGAAATAGGATTACTTTCTTTTATTCCTTTCTAGAGTTGGATTTAATTTAAGTCTTCTTATTTTCTTTAGGAAATGACTATTTTCTCCTTAGGAGAGAGAGTTAGTTTTGAGTTTTAGTTTTGAGACTTTGATTTTTTTTTTTTTTTTTAGAGATTTTTGGAACATGACTTTGTGGCGTTCCTCAATTAATACATGTTACAATGTGGGAAGGGTGAGGGACAAATTTAGGATTACAATGAAGTGGGGGCAAACTTTAGTATGTAATAATAAGTTGATAAATTGCAGGAAACCAAAAAAATAATACAATTATTAGATATTTTGAGTAAATTTTGGTTTTTGGCTTCTACTTTTATATGAAATTTTGGTTGATTTACACAACCAATAATCTCCAATAAAACTTGGAATTTAAGATTTTTTTTTTTTTTTGACAAATTACAATATAATACCCATTATTAATTTTATTGTTTAGTATCCAAAATATTAAATAGATGTGTATTTTTTTTTTTTTTTTAAGCTTCTAATTTGAAATCAAAAGCGAAAAAAGTAAAAAATTGGTGTAAAGTTATTTCATATTTTTACATTGTGTTATATTTAGTCGCATTTATTACCATATTAGGTGAAAAAATTATTATTTTTTGCATTATCTTTAATAAATGGTGGTCAACAATATGTCAGTATATACATTTTCCATAATATTATATATATTATAAAAATTAGTTAATGTCAAATCTACATATTATGCATCAACTAATTTTTCCATAATATTATATATATTATAAAAATTAATAAAATTAATGAAACCAAATAATTGTTGAGCTGTTGTCCAGTTATTCACTTCCTACGAATTGTATGATTTTATTCCTAATATGTTTCATTTTCTTTACGTAATTTTTTTTTTTTTTTTTTTTTTTTTTTGTAAGAACGTAATTAATTGTCGAAACTAATTAAATAAAAGAAAAATCATTATTATAGCAGCAGTTGATATGAAAAATAAATTTTTGGTACGAGCTACAGGTGAGAGAGCGACAATTGCCAAGAAATTAATATATTTTGTAGAACATGAAATCAATTTGGCATCCAGAACCAGAGTCATATAGAGTTTAATTAATTAATAAAAGAAAGGTGGGAAGAAAAGGGACATAACAGTATTGATTGGATTAG
This sequence comes from Euphorbia tirucalli, assembly GCA_039660915.1. Lineage (NCBI taxonomy): Eukaryota > Viridiplantae > Streptophyta > Magnoliopsida > Malpighiales > Euphorbiaceae > Euphorbia > Euphorbia tirucalli. The sequence goes on along the minus strand of CM077639.1, from coordinate 50,679,058 downwards.
ATATTTATAGGTTCCATATTGGTCTGGATTTTTCTATAAATTTAGTGGTTTAGATTTTGATAAATTAATTTCATGATTTGATTTGGAAGCAGGCTGCTCAACTGGCTTAAATTTGTTCATTTTCTCACCCAGCGCAGTTCTATTTAACGTGACTTTTCAGCTATAATTTTATCAAAAATATTGTTTATATCTATAATTATTCTTTTTTTATAAGACTTATCGAAGACCACAATGCAATTTCCCTTTTTGGAAATTTGAAATTCTTGGTTTAAATAAAAAATGTTATGAAATCTGAATAAGAATGAGATATTCCCATTTACAAAATTTGATTGTATAAATTTAATATTTTCAATGAATTTTTAGCTATGAGTGAATAAATGACGACCAACTCATTAATAAAAACTATTAGATTTCTGTTGCGTAATAGCAAATGTATAGTCGAGGAAGACGAACGGAAAAAATTTCCGGATGCCTATTATTTCAAGCAAAGTAGAATAAGACACACTTGAAAAAGACAAAAAAGGAAAAGAGAGGATGAATATGGAGATGAGTGCGAGAATGATGAGACCTCAAAGATGAAGAAGAGTCAAAGAAACTTTTTTTTTTTTTTTTTTTTTTTGGCCTTTTTGGGTGGTAGTAATTGCTATTAAATTATTACGTGCATTATAATCTCTGCAAAGTTATTGAAATTTTGCATGACAACCATGGCAATAGATACATCAATCTCTTTAATGTGGCAATTAAAGTACCTTTCTTTTTTATATTTCATTTGGTTACAAGTTTAGACACTTGTCATAATACAAATTGATTTCCTTACTATGCGGTATTTTATGTCTTTTTATCTGATTTATATATAATTATTTAATGAATTTTTTATTTCTATTTGGACCATTGAAAAATCAAATAATTTCAAAAAAAATTGAATTTTGATCCCCATTACAAAGCCGGATAAAAGTTATAAATAGTGATTCTAATTTCACCACATTCTAATTCCGTTTTTAATTTCGATTCCAGAATTTTAACCATATGCACTCTAATGGAGAGAGTAAAATGATAAAAGTAAAATAAGAAACAATATTTTACTCCAAAACTCAATCAACAAAGATAAATAAGAAACACAAATAGAGTAACAATAAAAGTTATTAGAAAATAAAAAAATGTGGGTGTTTATCAATGTTATCAAAACTATATCAAAAAGATTGATTCAACCACAAACCAACTATTAGTCCGGTTGATTTAATATCAAATGATGGATTTAAAAATAGTATAAACTGGTTCAATCAAGAAAAAACCAATCGAATCAAGTTGATCAAATCGGTTGAACCGTTGATTAGATAATATTTTTAATAAAATTACTTAAATCATAATTTTTTTAAAAAAAATAAAAATCAAATTGAACAGCTAATTGAACCAATTGAACCGTGAACTAATAATTTCACCAATTTATTTTCTATTCCGCTAGTATTTATATAACACAAAAGTCAAAAAGTACAAAACGAACAAAACATTGAATTACCATGTAAAATATAGTTCGAAAAAAAGAAGAAAAAACAGTATAAAGTGTACAATAGCTTGTCGAGTTAGGTTAATAAAAAAATTGATTTTATGAAACATGAAACTCCTCGGCTATTGTTGATTTTGATTTATGATTAATATAGTTTCTATTAATATAATGAAAAACTACATTAGTCAGTTACATCCTACTGGTAAAATAGTCAATATCCCTTTGATAGCATGGAGTTCTAAAACATACCGCGTGGTTCACACAGCCAATAACCGCGTCCTCGTCCATCACTTTACACAACAAGCAATTACCTAATGACACTTCTTCTGGCTTTCACTCGGTCACCAAAGACAAAAGCGAGTCAATACCATTAATAATGACCGACTGGATCAAGGAAATGAGCCTGTTGAGCACCTGTTCAGACAATTTGTGCCCTAAGTAGGTTTTCTATTTAAAAGGACAGGTGAGCTGATTTCCACTGTACACGTGTAAGGACGTAATTTTGTACCAGCAACAGGTGCTGCGGGGATAAACACAGGGTGAGTCAACAGCATGGACAAGCCAGAAGGGGACCAAGAGCAGCCCATACCCAGCCAATAAGAAAAGACTGTACATAACGGCCTGACAAAGCCACGCGGACTGATCAAGTATAAAAAGGGTAGTAGGGAACCTCACAGGTATCTCATTCTGAATCCCCAAATCTCATTATTGTTCTTATTCTCCTTCTTCAAATCTCTGACTTAGGCATCGAAGTGGACCCGGAGGTCACCCGGTCCTCACACTTTCTTTTGTACAGGTACTCGGTTTTTTCCCAAAATATGTGGTCTTTTGGCCATCTTGGACCGCGTGGAGTCACATCTTTTTCCTGGAGCTAACAAATTGGTGCGGTGAGCGTAGACCCGTTGAACAACAATGTCATCGGGATCAACAACTTCAGAAGCTATTTCAACAGTTCTTTCTCCCCAGGGCGGAGGAATACCACCATTCCCAAAAACTGTAATGCCCTTACCTTTAGCAACTGCAATCCCAAGTCCATCAAATATTTTCGCCACGACTTTAGGCAGCAGTAGCAGCTCCGCTGGTGCCGTTTTGGATCAAATTGCCAGGAATTATGGGATGAGCCCAGCAGATCAAAACGACTTCCGGCGAGCTATCCTGCAGTTACAAGAGCAGGGCATGGTAGGTTCCTTAATGAGTAGCAGTACTCCTTTCTCTGTGGTGAATACTTTGCTGGAACCTGTTTCTCATCCAAGTACTGTGCGGGCCCTATTTTCTGTCTCTAAATTTGGGCTTTTGTGATGAGATCGGAAGGATTGGGACCATGTATGGAGCATCCTGCTGGCGTTGGAGTGACCGGCGGAAGAGAAATTGGAGGATCTCAGCTAGGAGGAGCTCCGCCCACCTTTGGCTAGATGCCCACGCCAGTCGGGGACCAGCCGCCTACAGCACCAGTGAACCCTAATACAGCAACCCAGGGAAGCAATGGTTCCCAGATCTTCGCCTCGAGTTCTTGGTACGGGTTACAACAACCTTATCTGCCTCCCCCTCACATTGCTCAGTCATACCCAAACCAAATGCAAACACTGCCTCAAACACACAGTTTCCTCACTCCATACGGATTTTACAATAACACGCCAGTCCCATATAATACACCAGTTCCATGCAACACTTCTTCTCTTCCTCCAACACCATCCCAAACCGGTGCTGAGCTTACAGATGATCCTAGATTCATAGCGATGTTTAAGAAAGCATTAAGCACGTTTGCCATACCATACCAAGAACCATTGATGGAGAATGGAGAATCTCCCTTTTCTGCCAGAATACTCAATCAGCCGATAGACCACAAATTTAAGCAACCAACCTTTGACAGTTACAGGGGTGACACAGATCCCCGAGTCTATGCTAGGAACTTCAAGAACCAGATGGACATTGCAGGAGCTACTGAAGGGCTGATTTGCCGCCTGTTCCCTACAACATTGATAGGAGAAGCGGCTTACTGGTTTGAATCGTTGGACCTCGGAACAATTGACAGCTGGGATCGACTCAAGCAGGAATTTTGTAAGAACTTTATGGGCTCAATACCAACTGGAGCAGCCAGTCGCTCCCTCCTTGAATTGGTCCAAACGCCCGGTGAGTCTTTGAGATCGTTCATTGACCGTTTCAACCTCGCATGTCTGGAGGTTAGGAACTTGGATTTCAGCACAGCCAAGGAGGCTATGATTAAGAATACTACCAATGAGAAGCTTCAAGGAGAAATCATAACAAGGAAGCCCAGAGAATTGACTCAGATGATAGCCCTTGCGAAAAGCATGGTAGAAATCAATGAAATTGACATGCCTGCAAAAAGCAAAAGGCATGGTGAGAGAGACAAGGCTACTCGGCCTGAAGAGAGGCACAGGCGGTGAGACCACGGAGACCGCCCTGCAGACCAGCCACGGTTTGCCCCATTGAATGCCCTACTTAGTGAGGTATTAGTAGCAATTCAGAGAAACTCGAATGCAAAAAGCATTCGATATCCCCATACCAAACCGGCCAGATAATGGGGAGTGAAAAGGAAGCGTATTGCAAGTTCCACAAAACCAAGGGTCATCACACAGACAATTGTCGAGTCCTGGCAGTAGAAGTGGACCTGCTGATCAAAGCAGGTAAGCTTAGTAGATTCGTTGACGGCATAACAAGGAACACAAACAGAGACAAAGAGCAGAAGGACAAAAGGGACGATGATGAAAGGCCGGTTAAAAAGCCCAAGGGGGTCGTCATGGTTATCGCTAGGGGACCCGAATTTGAACTGTCTAGTAAAAAAGCTAGGTCCTCAGCACATCAGACAGCGAACACAGGCAAATCCAATAGCTTGAATCACTCGTTCTCAATTCACAGCAATGTGCAGGCACACCATACAGACGCCTTGGTCATTAAGGTGTTGGTGGAAGGATATACGATGAAGAGGATCCTCGTGGATACCGGTAGCTCGGTAAACATCATCACGAAGGAGGCAGTCCACCAGTTGCACATCCATCAAAGTAGGATCCAGCCGGTATATTCACCTCTAGTAGGGCTGAGTGGCCATTTGGTCACGGTTGTTGGGCAGGTGACACTAAATTTGGAGGTAGGTGATGAAAAGCAAAGCTGGAGGTCCGAAGAAGAATTTGTAATTATTGACACCCCGCTCGCCTACAACATCATATTGGAAGACCTTTCCTAGCAGAATCTGGGGTAATTCTCTCTGTCCGGTATTTAGCCCTCCAAATACCGACCACGACGGAGGTAGCAATGGCTAGGGGGAGTGAGCAAGCGGGCCAAAAAGCATATCTAGATTCCTTAAAGCCCAGAGAGATTAGCTGGGAATCAGAAAAGCAGGACAGAGCTGAACTAATGGATAAGCTTGAAGCCCTTGTGGTCGGACCAGGGAGATCAGTCCAGGTGGCCAAAGAATTGAAACCCGAGCTCAAGCAGGCAATCACAGCAGTTTTCAAGGAAGAGCAAGAGACCTTTGCCTGGTGCACCAGTGATATTATAGAAGTCTTACTTGAGATAACGAAAAATAGCCTGAATATAGATCCTACTACCAAGCCGATAGTGCAAAAGAGGAGAAAATATGCACCAGAAAGGCAGAAGGCAATTGAGGCAGAAATAATCAAATTGTTTAAAGCCAGACATATCAGGAAGGTGTTATATCCTGAATGGCTAGCAAATGTGGCCTTGGTGAAGAAACTAGGAGGAGCATGGAGGATGTGTGTGGACTTCACTGACTTGAACAAAGCTTGCTCGAAGGATACCTACCCTCTTCCCAGCATTGACTAGCTGGTAGACTCAACGGCAGGATACGTAATCTACTCCTTCCTGGATGCAAAGTCGGGATACCATCAGATCCCAATGGACCCAATGGACGAAGAAAAAACTGCATTCATCACACACGAAGGCACGTAATGCTATCGGGTGATGCCCTTTGGTTTAAAGAATGCAGGAGCGATAGGTCAATGACATGTTCAAGGAGTAAATTGGAAAGACAATTGAAGTGTATGTGGATGACATGATCATAAAAAGCAAGGGTGAAGAAAATCACGCCCAAGACATTCAGGAGGCCTTCAAAATACTGCAAAAATACCTCCTCAAATTGAATCCGGAGAAGTGTGTGTTTGGAGTCCGGGGGGGGGGGGGGGGGGGGGGGGAATTCCTGGGCTTCATGATTTTGCAAAGAGGAGTGGAAGCAAATCCAGAGAAGATTAAAGCAATCTTCAACATGGTGCCGCCTAAAACAGTGAACGAAGTCCAACGCCTTAACAGTCGCATCAACGCCCTAGGAAGATTCATCTCATTTTCAGCCAAAAATTGTTTGCCCTTCTATAAGGCAATCAAGAAAGGCCAGAAGTTCAACTGGGATGATGAGTGCCAGGAGGCATTTGGCAGAATCAAGAGCTTCTTGGGAACCCCACCATTGCTGAGCTGGCCAATTTCGGGTGAGATGTTGTACCTGTATCTGGCGGCAACAGATGAAGCAGTAGGCTCAGTGATGGTTAGAGAAGATGAGGGGCAGCAATACCCAGTGTATTACACCAGTAAGGTGTTAAGAGGGGCAGAGCTCAGATATCCGAGGATTGAGAAATTGGCCTTGGCAATAATTTCAGCATCCGCCAGGTTGCGACCTTACTTCCAGGCATACTCGGTAGTTGTGAGAACAAATTTCTCTCTAAAGAAGATGCTGCAGAGACCGGATACTTCTGGCAGGTTGGCTGAGTGGGCTATCAGACTCAGTGAATTTGATGTCCGCTTTGAACCCAGATCGGCATTAAAAGCTCAAGTCTTGGCGGATTTTACTTAGAACCAAATCATGTGCCGAAGGCAGAAGAATGGAGAGTATATGTGGATGGAGCTTCATCTCAAGAAGGAGCTGGAATTGGAGTGCACATCGAAGGGCCTGAGAAAAGAAAGATGTCTTATACTGCGAAGCTAGCCTTCCCTGCCACCAACAACGCCGCAGAATCTGAAGCGGTGATTAAGGGGTTGGAGCTCATCCGGGAAATCACTCCAGACCGGGTGAAACTACTGAGTGACTCAAGGTTAGTTTCCAACCAAATTAATAAAAACTTTGAAACTAAAAATCCTTGCATGTCCAGATACCTAGACAAGGTGCGATGTTTGCTCAAAGCGATCGAAGGCAGAGGCACCGCATGGAGGGTGGAAAACATCTCCAGGAATGAAAATATTGAAGCAGACAGGCTGGCTAAGGCAGGAGCAAGCGCTGAAGATTGGCAATTCTTAAATTGCCCATATGAAGTTCAAACTAAATCCAGTATCGGAGCAAATGAGGCGATGACAGTAGAAAAGGCAGAGTGGGGTTAGATGGAGCCCATAATAAAGTACCTTGTCGAAGGACATCTGCCTGAGGACAGAGGACGGGCAATAAAGATCTCCAGAAAGTCACAACGTTATGCAATCATCGACAAAGAACTCTACAAAAAATCTTTTACCGATGCATGGCTGAAGTGCATCACTACTGAAGAAGGAAATTATGTCCTCTGAGAATTACACGAGGGAATTTGTGGGTCCCACTAAGCGGCACAGGCACTAGTCTGAAGGGCAGTGCTACAAGGCTACTATTGGGAAAAAATGGAGGCAGATGCAGCGGCCTATGTCAGGAGATGCCACCAATGCAAAATCCACTCCAAAAGATCCCACGTGCCTGTGGCGGAGCAAAAACCAATATTAACCGGCTGGCCCTTTTCCACGTGGGGTATCGACATCGTAGGACTCATGCCCGAAGCCAGCCAACAGAGGAAGTTTATTATAGTTGTAGTAGACCACTTCAGCAAATAGGTTGAAGTAGAGGCGAACACAACGATCACACCAGAGAAAGTCATCTCCTTCATATGGGACCACATCATCACCAGATTCGGGATACCCTATAAAATCATATCCCAAAACGGCACCCAATTCACATAGAGCAAATTTGAGGAATTCTGTAGAGGACTCAAAATCACACATAACTCTTCCTCAATGGCACATCCCTAAAGCAATGGGCAGACGGAGGTCACAAACAGAACCATAGGAGATGGAATCAAGAAAAGACTGGAGAGCCAAAAGGGAGCATGGGTTGATGAGTTGAATAATGTCTTGTGGGCTTATAGGACCACCCCAAGAAGACCGACTGGGGAAACCCCCTTTGCTATGGTATATGGGGTAGAAGCAGTAATCCCAGTCGAAATTGGAGCCCCCAGTGACCGAGTGCTCTACTACACGGAAGCTCAGAATCATATCAATATGAAGTACCATCTGGATTCCTCGGAAGAAAGGAGAGAAAGAGCTTACATCCTGATGGCGGCCTACAAGAAAAAAGTGGCCCACTACCATAACAGGAAGGTGAGAAAGACAGCCCTCAAGGAAGGTGACCTGGTCCTAAAGAACTCTTCAGCATCGTAGGCGAGGGAAGGAAAAGGAATGCTTGGTGCAAAGTGGGAAGGGCCGTATAGAGTTGCAGCAGCAGTTGGTCCAGCAACGTACAAGCTTCACAATCTAGATGGGAAAGAAATCCCATGTACATGGAATATTGCTAATTTAAGGCAGTACTTCCCACCGGAGAATAGCTAAGAAGAAAAAGGGTTGCACTCTTTTTTCCCACTAATGAATTTTTCCCACTGGGTTTTTCCATAGTCAGGTTTTTAACGAGGTAGCACCTCCAGTTGTAAAACTTAGCAGGGGACGCCCTCTAAGATGTACTCCAAAGAGATAAATAAAAATATCTTTCAATCATGAAAACCTCCAAGAAGGAGTTGGTCATAACCGGATGAACTCATTTATTCTAAAAACCCTCCTAGAAGGAGTCGGTCATAACCGAATGAACACATTTATTCTAAAAACCCTAATTGGGTTCAAATGAAGGAATAGATGTGCAGACTTGGCACAAAACTACAAGCGTAAAAGCCAATCATGAAAGAATTTCGGTGAACAAAGTAAAAGCCGAATAAACAAAATATTGAAAAAGCCGAGTAGACAAGGAATAGAATTTTTCATTAAAGTAAAAAGTACAATACAAACAGAAGCCAAATAAGGCCTTGAAAATAAATTACAAATTCACTAAGAGCAAGCATCTACTCCAGGAAAATTGCTTCCTGTATCTACTGGTTCCTAAGCACCCGTTGGCGACACGGCATTTTCCTCATCAGGACTATCAGCAGGAAGCTTGTCATACTGGGAAAGCTGACCGAGTCCAGATCTAGGACCAAGTCAGGATGGATTGCTTGGTAGGCAGCGAGGACGCATTGGCCATATAATTGTCCTAGAAGAACCAGCTTGCCGGTTGAATCAAGAAGCATGGCGTCACATTTCTCAAGGTCTTGGTTGTGCGCTGCCTTCTCATCCTCGAGCTGCTTCTTGAGGACGTCTTGTCTAGCCTTCTCATCCTCCAACTATTTCTTTAGGCAGTTGACTTCCTGTCCATGTGTCCAGGCTTTACTTTTCTCCCCCTCCAGCGCCGACAGAGTCTCCTTTAGCTTCTTATCCAAATGGCTGGTCTTAGACAGACGGTCAACCAGTTCAACTGCTCTAGAAAGTCCCTACAAAACAATAAGCCGAATGAATAATAAAAAGAGGGAAAAGGAGTTCAGCAGCTTCGTTAAGATCCTTAAGGAGGTCAGTTCCATGAGGCACATAGAAGCCGCCTCATTGTCGCCACATTTGTTGTACTCCTCCTTGTCAGCCGGCAGCACAAACTAGGACCTGAATTCAGCCTGGGTTGCCGGATCCTTTATTTGGACCCCTTGCCCCTTTCTTCCCCGCAACCAAGGTTGAAGAGGGGAAGATGGCCTAGGGGAGACAGGAGCCACTCCAGAGCCCTGACCAAACAAAAATGACAAGCCGGGAAGTGAGGTTAGTAAAAAGTAATAATAATACAATAGAGAAGAGGAAGCCAAAACTTACAGGATGGGAAGCCGGCTCAGGACCGGCAGGAGCGGTCCTTTTCCTCTTTTGCATCTTGGAAGCACTTGGCCCTTTGGCCGGCTCCCATGCGCCGGATGGGATTTCAGCAAGATTTGGATGTGGCTCTTTCAGCAGGTTTTTCCTCTGGACGGCTTAAACGCGACCAAGAGCATCAGCTGCATTCATGCCTGAGAAAACAAATAAATGACTAAGCAAAGATAAAAAGATACCTCGTCTAGGGACTGGACCCGGGTAATAGATAAAGCCGGTTCCTAACTCTTCCCATTCTATGAGCCTAATCCTCTCAAGATAGGCATCTACAGCCACCTGCCAGGTCCACATGTCAGGAGCCAAAGGCCTGAACTCCTCGAGGAAAATTTTTTCACTCTGTTCTAGGCGCTAGCGAGCTTTCCCTGCCCCCCTAAAATACCAGCTGACAGGGAATACATCCAAGCCCTTCTTGACCTTTACGTAAAAGAAGAAGTGTTTGAAGCGTTTCAAGGAAGCAATCCGTCCCTTGAGGGCATAGAAATCTCCCTTCTTAGACAACTGATAGTGGTCCTCCCCAGAGTTCAGTTTGGGAGTAGCCAGCTTCCGGAAGAAGGCGGCATTTAAATCAAACCCCAAGTTCTCACACAACCAGTAGGTGGCACAGATATCCCCCCAGGAGTTAGGATGAATTTGGGCTGGGTAGAAGCCCCAGTTGAGAAAGATGTCGCAGATGCCAGATGGGAGGGGGTAGGAAAAACCGGATCGAATTTGGTCCATGTATGTAGAAAAATAACCTGGTGGTGGTCTATAGACACGCTGATGCTTAGAAGGCAGCATGACCCGGTAATCATGCAACCAGGGATAGATCTCTTTATAAAGGTCTATATGGCTTTCATGAGTCTCAGAAACCATATCCTCTATACAAGGAGTCATTCTCTTGGCCCTAGTTCTGCTGGGACCGGGTTGAGGGACTTCAGATGGAGAAGAATCTACCTGAATGGGACCTTTAGCAGGTGACTCAACAGGGATAGGAGGCGGGGCTGAAGTGCCTACCTCCTCAGCACGGACAGGAGATGCTAGATTGGGAGAATCAGACTCTGAAGAGGTGGTTAAGTGGTGTTCATTCCGTGAAGAAGGAGGCGGACTCGGCAAGTTGGGAGTAGTGATTATCCGGTAGTCATCAGGGTCTGTTGGGTCTAAAAGACGGTGAACCGGTTTATTACCGATGCTTTTCAAGTTAAAACCCCGGGTGTTTTTACTAACCCTAGGGCGGTTCCTTGAGTTCACTAATTCCCCAGATCCCCCGCTACTAGAAGAACCTAGGTCACTGAGCGTTACAGAAGAACTCATCGTTTCAAAGCAAAAGAAGGTAAATACAGGAAACAAACCTAGAAAAGCAAAGAAGATGAACAGTCAACTAACCCAGAAAAGCAAAGAGGAACATGCCAGAAATCGAACCAACACATAAAACAAATCCAACCAAAAGGGCAAATTTTTGCAGAAATCAAAATTGCAAAACCACTAAGTTGAAGTATGAAGAAGAACTTACTGGAAATAAGGATAATGAGAAGCAATTTGCAAATGCAGAGATAGGAACACAAAAATCGCAGAAGGGAGAGGCCTTGAAGGTTCTTGAAGCAAAGGACAAAAGGGCGGCCTAGTTTCCCTTTTAAAGAAAATTGATGAGGGGCAAGTGAAAAGACGCCTTCTGACACCGCTTAAATAGGGGGACACATGTCGCCCAGGCATTAGGTACGCAAGGCCCAAGGAACTCCTCGGTTCCCACAAACCTACAGCCAAAAAACCCTTAAAAGAGTTTAAATTCTTCACCAGGGGGTACTCCTGATAGCATGGAGTCCTAAAACATACCGCGTGGTTCACACGGCCAATAACCGCATCCTCACCCATCACTTTACACAACAAGCAATTACCTAATGACACTTCTTCTAACTTTCACTAGGTCACCAAAGACAAAGGCGAGTCAATACCATTAATAATGACCGACTGGATTAGGGAAATGAACCTGTTGAGCACCTGTTCATACAATTTGTGCCCTAAGTAGGTTTTCTGTTTAAAAGGACAAGTGAGCTGATTTCCACTGTACACGTGTAAGGACGTGATTCTATACCAGCAACAGGTGCCGCGGGGACAAACACAGGGTGAGTCTGCAGCATGGACAAGCCAGAAAGAGACCAAGAGCAGTCCATACCCAGCCAATAAGAAAGGACCGTACATAACGACCTGACAAAGCCACGCGGACTGATCAAGTATAAAAAGGGTAGTGGGGAACCTCACAGGTATCTCATTCTGAATCCCCAAGATCTTATTATTGTTCTTATTATCTTTCTTCAAATCTCTGACTTAGGCATCGGAGTGAACCCGGAGGTCACCCAATCTTCACACTTTCTTTTATACAGGTCCTCGGTTTTTTACCAAACTAAGCGGTCTTTTGGCCATCTTAGACCGCGTGGAGTCACATCTTTTTCCCGGAGCTACCACCCTTCAAACATTTGTAATATTCAATTATTAAAATGATAGTATATATATAACACATGAAACTCCATTATTGTTGATTTTGATTTATTATTAATATGGTTTCTATTTTCAAGGATAAAATACACTCATGACTCAACCCACATATGACTTAGAAAGATTAGAATTATTAGATTGAACAAAAACAAAAAAAAACTCAAACGTAATAGTAATCAGTTGAAAAATGAGACATGGGGTTTTAAAAAAGTATTATATTGCGGGAGTTTCCTAAAATTTTCCATGAATAGATTTGCAGATAAGAAGAAAGGCTTATTTATTGGATTTGGTGTATTCCTTCTTTATTATCGTCCTTTTTCTCTGCAACTCTCACTCCTTCTTCTTCTCAATTTAATTCTCTTCACAAACTGCTTTATTCACCCCCATTCCTCTTCCATTCTGCACTCTCACTCTTTTTTTTTTTTGTCCTCTTTGTTAGAACTGCAGAAATATTACATAACACACCCAAAAAAAAAAAAAAAGTCTCAAACCAGGCCAATTATGGCAAGCACAGCAGGTAAAGAAGAAGATCCGAGCAGTAGTAATGGTGAGTTGAAGTGGTACAGAAATTCAGCACAAAAAAGCTATTTGATGGCCCAATTCATGCTTAGGATTTTAGCCATTGCTTCTGCAATTGCTTCAATCTGTGTTATGGTTAGTAGTCACCAGACTGTTTTAATTTTTGGCATCTATACTACTGCTCGTTACAGATACTCTTCTGCCTACAGGTAATCAAACCTACTCATCTAATTAATTTGCTATTTATTGGGAAAAAAAAATTGGATCTTTTAATTGATTTTCTTCTGCATCTGGATAATGCTTCAGACATTTAAAATAGGATTTTGAGTATTAGAATCCAGTGATTCTTTAATTAATTGCAGTTTTTATATAATTAACCAACTTAATTAATTAGAAGTTAATTAAATTTGCAGGTTCTTGGTTGGGGCAGATGCAGTAGCGAGTGGATTCTGCGTATTGTCAATGGTCTTTCTTTGGCGTTTATGCAACTCAAAAACTCAGCACATTAAGAGTTTTTTTTACATGTTCTTGCATGATATGGTAAGCTAATTAATGTCAAGTAGGAAAAATTTTACAATAATTGTTCTTTTTATTATGTTTTCTTCAAAAAATAGAACTAGGCTTAGGTACAATCTGTAAAATTAATTGTCGCGTAACTACTCATCATTATTGTTAATGATGTTGAACCCTTTTCTTACCAACTAACTTTCTCCCTTTTTTTTTTTTTTTTGTATTGGTACGTAATATTTGTAAATATGACTTAAAACATAATGAAAATTAATTATGGATGGATGAAACAAATTTAAATGCATCCATTATTAAACATTAATTCTCCATGTATTCAATCATATACTCCTAACAAATAAACTACTATTTGAAACTTGCTTTCAATTCAAACAAGGTGTTGGGTGCAGTAGTTATGGGTTGGGATGTAAATGAATTGGGGATTCTCCACCACCGTAGGGATATTCTCCCGATGGGAAAGGGGAATCCTAAAAAAAATCCCTATAGACGGGGATAGGGTTGAATTTTGTCCCAAAATCTTTAATAGGAACGTGACAAAGACGGGAATACTTTCCTCCACACCGTCCCCATCTCCATCCGTGGCCCAATTAGTCTTGGCGGAGATCCCACATATACTCCCATCAATTCCTCGAAATTTTCTCATTGGATGATTTTTAAGATTATTTTAGAGGATACTATTTAAGCTTTTTTTTTTCCTTATTAGTTTCGTGTTGCTGCTTATTTATTGGTGAATGAATAAATTTTTAGAAAATTTTAGAATTTCAACAGGGGAGTAGGGATCACGTGATTGTATGGAGATGTGGATAAAATTTTCTCTTTTTTCAGATGAAAATTCCCCAACAAATGCATCATCTCTACCACATCTACATTCCTAGTTATGAGTCCCTGCCTTTTAGCAAGGTCTAATATATGAATTTTATGTATAGCAAAAACTATGACAATTTGTTCCTCTGAGAGATTGGCTTTCATTAATTATTCCCATTTTCAAATAGTATTTCCTCTTCATTTAAGTAGAATTAAAAAAAATAAATAAATGGAAATGAAATTGCAGGTAATGATGGTGTTAGTGGGATCAGGATGTGCAGCAGCAACAGCGATAGGTTATGTGGGCCGTTTTGGAGAAGAAAAGATAAATTGGAATGCTGTTTGTGATTATGTTGGAAAATTTTGCAACCAAATTTTGGCAGCAGTAATCCTCTCTTACATTTCTTTCTTCTGCTATATTACACTAACTACTCTCTCTGCCCATAAACTCATGTCTCTACCCAAATGAATTCACCCTGCTGCCCACACTTAACACCAATACTTCTCTTTTTTTTTTCATATAATTATTAATTTTATACTCTTCTCTATGTATTTGTACCTCTTGTTTTGATTAGATTAGCTAATTATGTGATTCTTGTTATATGGATTGTTTACGGTTACACTATATATGTTTATGCATATACATTTGGATTAATGTATTTTGTGTCTCCTAACTTGTACAAAAAAGTCGCCCCTTCAGCATGAGATTTTACCTTTTTATCCCTCCAATTTGTACTAAAAAACCACCTAACCCCTCTAGCCCTCCAACTTGTCCAACATATATATACCTGCCATTTGTGTCCTATGTGTCACTAATGCAGCTAAGGAGAGCCACATAAGACACAAGAGGCGGATATACAAGTTAGATAAGTTGGAGGAGTTAAGTGGTTGGTACAAGTTGGAGAGACGGAAAGATAAAATCTTAAGTTGGAAGGATTAAGTGTTTTATTTGGTATTAGTTTGAGAGGCGCAAAGTATATTACGCTTATATATTTTATATTTTTTTGTTAAATAACACATGGCACAATTCTTGTGAAAAATAGAAGACTATGGAATTCACTTAAGGGATCTGAATCATAAATCTATATATACGTGTTATAGCTACAAATGTAAACTATACCTCCAATTTGTTTCACGTATCCACAAAAATTGTGTCACGCTCCAGTTAACGATACGACAACCAACGTAAGATAAATATGTCAAGTTTGGAGCTAATAATATCGAAATAGAAAGATCATGTACTCAGTATGTTGAAAATTGATCATAACGCTACTTCCGATATCCACTAAAATTAAGGGGGTTGAGTATGTGTTTTGGGTAATTTTTTTAGTTGTTCTTGTTCTCTTACAGCTTAATTTTATTTTTCTTACCCTTCAAATCACTCATATTATACCAATTTGATGCGAGTATTTCAATTTGTCACTCAAAACTTAACAAGTTAATTAAAATGTAGATCGTTATTATATATATGAAATATGTATCCAATGACATGGAAATTAAGAGAGATGAAAATACAAGAATATTATGATTGAGTAGGAAATTCGTCTTGAGTATGATTGAGGTGTTCCTTTAAGGACTGGCTTTGAAGTTGCCATGTTCCTGTGTTCCATGCCTCATCTCTTTTTGGCAACACAAATTCATCTGGTCTTAAAGATAATTGGAAATCCGGCAGCTCCGGCAACGCTTGCAATGCCCTGATCATATCATATACCAATTTCACTTCAATTTCTATCTCAAATCATTCTACTCACCATATCATTACCAAAATACACTAGCCAATGTCAATATCTACACTTTAAAGTCTTTTTTGCCCTTTATGATAATTATACTTTTACTCTTTTGCCTATAGCTGTTAGCAAAAAAGGAAATGTCAATAGGACAAGAGGCAAAAGAGTAAAAGTGTAAATACTTATATCTACTACAAATGTAAATAAATAAAAAAGTACATTATTGTATTCGACTTCAGGATTTAGATATGAAATTAAGTAAAAAAAGCACTCACTTATCTTCCTCTAAAAGGTAGCCATACATCTGAGATTTCTTGGATGCAACTTCAGGAATTTTCTGATGCAAGTGCTTCATAGCACCCCAAAGTGGTGGGCATCTTAATTAATTGCAATAAAATTCCAAACTAAATTATTAATAATGTAATTACAGTTTGGATTAAATGATAAAAAAAATATAATCAATTTATAATGCCAATTAACCTGGAGACTGGAGCAGCAAGGCAAAAGCTTAAGCAAGCCTTTTTGCTCTCTGTTAGAAGTTCATCTGCAGCCAAGAAACAACAAACAGCACTCACATGACACACCGGTTCACTGCCTTTGTCGAGAATCAGGCCGTGGTAATAGTAAGCCGCGGCCTGATCATATCAAATGGAATCATTAGAATGCTAAATTTACTTAGTCAAGCATTAAGTGTAATTAGAAAACTCGTTAATTGCAATCAAACCTTTGATTCAAGGAACTTCCATTTAATGAACCAGAGTAGCTTCTTTCCACTTTCATGGTT
Organism: Euphorbia tirucalli; assembly: GCA_039660915.1. Taxonomy (NCBI): domain Eukaryota; kingdom Viridiplantae; phylum Streptophyta; class Magnoliopsida; order Malpighiales; family Euphorbiaceae; genus Euphorbia; species Euphorbia tirucalli. The sequence goes on along the minus strand of CM077639.1, from coordinate 50,662,761 downwards.
CAGATCACATCCTGACAGGCACTGATAAGCCTGAAAAAGTACTGAACAACATTCAGCAAACCACAACATACATTACCCATAAAAAATTTCTATGGTCTTTGAACTTTCTAGTTTTTGCGGCTTTTTTAAGGCTATGGTCGTTTACGAGAATTTAAGTCAATAAAATCGTTTACGAGAATTTAAGTCAATAAAATCACTCGAATTTGATTCCAATTTCAATAGTCATTTCAAGCAGAATTACAGCTAGAATGCTGAATGTAGCGAGTGAAAGTTGAGACCAATATACCAGCTCAGCGCCTCGTCTAGTGTTTGACATATGTATGGTAAGGATATATTGCCACATGTCAAGTTAGAAATAAAAAAAGATGCTAACTCAACCAAAAATTTGATTGTGTTTTTGGCCGATTTCATCCCTATCTCATCCTGGAATCTGAAATGGCGCTGGGCTGGTATATTGGTTTCAACTTTGAATCGCCATATCAGCATTTCGGCAGGAATGACTTTATTAAAACTGAAATCAAACTGTAGTGACTCTTATTGAGACAAATTTTACATAAATGACCGGGCCGCACAAACTAAAAAAGTTCGGTACCATAGAAACTTTTTACCCTAACATAACATAACAGCAGAATTTGTACAAAAGCAGTTAATATAATTACCTGACTGAAGTAGATCAGCTGCTCACATGCCAATCTTCTCTTCACTGATAATGAAGCTTTCTGACTTTCAACAGCTAAACCCAGTTGAATTTCAGTTCCCTGAATTGAATTTCTCTCTAATGTCAAATTCTTAGTTGAATTTTTGTTTCTGACAATAATCTTTGTTTAAGGATAATGCAGAGTGATTGGTATGAATTACCTGGCCTAATGCTTGAATGGATATAGCTTCAAGTAAACCATTTTGCAAAACACTAGAAATCCCTTTCCTGATAACACATAAACATCAGAACAGAAACAATAATTCAAATATCAACCAGAACTAATAAAAAAATTTCATCTGTTTCAACACACTTGATATCTGGTGGAATGTGAATTAGTACTTGTTGAACGCAGAATTCCAAGTATCCAGCTGCCTTAAGCAGTAAATCAACAGCATCCCTCTTACAATCTAGTGCATAATCACAATCAGTCAACAAATTATGATTATTATCTCGAACAAAAAATTCGAGACAGATCAGATATATAAAAAGCATCAAGGATGTAAGAATATGATGAACCTGAAGACAAAAGTCTCACGCCAGAACCAGAATGATCCTTTGGGATCATCAATGAGTTAGCCTCAGACAAAGTTAGAATTGCCATCATATGAATAACAGATAGTAATTCGAACCACGAATTCACCACGGGGTTTTCCTGATCAATAATCAGTTCACAGTTATATAAATTCCTGTCACCAAACAGCAGCAGTATTCAAAAGAAAATTTGCTACATGTAACAGAATTCAATCATACATGTTCTCCATCTTCCAAATCTTTCCACTTGAATTCCACCATTTTCTCAACACCATTCTCTGCAACGCATAATTCACACATATAAACACTATGTTAATTCATATAATAAAAAATGTGAAGCGGAAATCAAATATTTTCAAAGAAATAAGGTCCGGCCTCGCAGAAATCTTTGAACATCGAGCCATGTAGAGGATCCGATACTTACACTACACCGGACATAACTAGAAGGATGAAGAGCCTATCTAACTAGAAATTTTATACAGAGTTACATTCTGAATAGAAATCCAATTCTTACACCGAAATGCTACCCTTCTTTTGGTTACATTGTAAGTCCCACGTGCCCATATAAACGGGTTAGCGTAGAGGTTTGATTCACGCTTTCTTTCAACTCTTTTTGTTCTAAGAACTTAGGCGTCCCACTGTCCCAAGCTAGGACAACGGGCGCCGGCAGAATATCAAAATGTATTACCTTTTTGAGTAAGTCCAATGAGAAGAGGCAAATACTCCTCTAATGATCGCTTCAATTCGGCTACAGCAGATCCACCTGCCATTGAATTTAGGAAATTTTGAGCATAAAACAAATGAAAATGAAAGAATCGAAAATTGAAGCGTAGAAGAACAAATTAACCTGTATCCTCTGAGATTAGTGTAATCTGATTCCGAAGAGATGTTAATCTATCAAGAAGATCCTTTGGAATAAGACCTTTAAGTGATCGTTGAAGATCAGAAGAATGTGCAGGAATTCTCAATGAAGGAAAATAAATTGTAATTTCTGGTATAGTTGCCTTCTTCTTTCTTCTCCCATTAGCGTACAAAGAAGCAGTGCAACCCATTTTGCTTAATTAATTTCTTCTCTCAATTTCTCTCAACATCACTTCATTAATAATAGTATTAACTGAAATTTTATAAGTTAATTACGAAATTAATTAATGACTCACTGAGTATAGGAAGGAAGCTCAGTGATCGAGACATAGCTCACATGGAGGAGTCGTACAATTCTTTCTCTGCGTAGATAAAGGAGAAGTTGGAAATTTTTGAATCAATATTTTTTTATTGTTTTCATAATGACGGGGTTAGTTAAAAGTTTAGTGTTAAACCGGTGAGTTGGAATTTTTTTTTTTTTTTGAATTATAGTTTAATTAGTTTTTATTATATGTTTTGATTTTGGAAACCAGCACATGGGCTCTGGGATTTAAGAAAATCTTACGAATTGGTGTTAAGTAACGGTTAAACATACGCTTGATCTAATGTACAGTAAGACTTTCATAAATTAATACTCGATAAATTAATAATTTCTTTAAAATAATAATTTCTTTTGGTCCTGACTTGGGCCAGTTCAAAAAATGATCAATTTTGATAAATTAATAAGATAATAATTTTTTAGAACAACCCTTTATAAATACATTGTTTTATGATCTCTATAAATTATTAATTTCTCAAATACATATACCAAGTATATATAGATATATATTTAAGATACTTTAGCAAAATATGACTCTATAGTATTTTGTTTTTTCTTGAAATTTAAATCTAGTTGAATTTCATCCCTAACTATTCTCAGTGTATTCAAACGTTCTGGTGTACCCTTATCAAATTGTAACAAAAAATTATAAAGAGTGGTTAATACTATAATTACTTCCTTTCTTATGACTGGTTCCAAAAGTACCAAATCATCTTCAACTTCATCCTCAATTGAATTTTCCATGACACTCTCCACAATTTCTTCTAAACTTTGGACTTGTGAGCATTCATTGTTTTCACCTGGATAATCCAATATTTGATTGGTATTCATTTGATTGCACTAACCAAGCTGGCCAATCATTCCCTCAAGTTCATGAATGTCTTCTTCAGTGGTTGCTTCCTTTAAATTCATCGAGACAGATTCATCCCCTGTACGAATTTTGCAATGTTTGAAACAATTTGCTATTGTCTCTTGTTTGATATCTATTTTCCAAGATGAGACTGCAAGATTTATAGCATCTAACACATTAGCTTTTTCTGGATCGGAATGTCTCAACTTATAGCCTTCCAATAATTTCCAATAAAATCTCTTGCGATAATGCATCTTGAAAGCTCTTATTATCCCAGCATCACATGGTTGAATTTTTTATATCATGTTAGGTGGCAAAAAGAATTACTCCACATTTTGTAGGCCTTCAATATTTTTTGAATGGGCTGGACAATTATCTACCACCAATAATATTTTTCTACCATGCATTTTCTTATCTAGCCAATGAACATATTCATCAAAAAGCATACCTGTCATCCATGCTCTTTTGTTGGCACGATATTGACAATTGAGGTTAGTCATGTTGACATTTTTGAAGCAACGCGGCTTTGAAGCAACGTGGCTTTGCATACTTCCCAATAATCCATAATGGAATTTTTTTAGAGCCATCCTTATTGCAACAAATAACAATTGTAAGCCTTTCTTTGTCCTATTTTCTTCCTTCAAGTTGCTTTGTTACAAGAGAATGATTAGCTTGTAACCTGTAAAATAAACCAGTTTCGTCCATATTAAAAACATCTTTCATAGGGAACTGGTTTATTTTTTCCCTTATGGACTCTAAATTCTTCTCCACTTCTTGTGTGTCAACTGAACCACTTTCTCCAAAATAACGAAATGACTTGATACCATGTCGTTGCTTGAACTTCTCAAGCCAACCTTGGGATAGGTTGAATTCAAAAGGCTCATGAGGATATAAAAGTTTCATCGTCTCTTTTGCCTTCTCCAAAATTAACTCTCCTGTTATATTCACACGAACTTGGTATTGGAGAAACCACTCATAAATAATATTCTCCATGTCTGGATACTTGGCTGATTTGTGTCGCTTGATATATGCTCCCTTTCCAAATTACCAGAAAGATATTCAGATGATCTCTTAAGAGTTTTAGATATCATACCTTAACTAACTTTCAAATGATATGTTTCATTTAGCCAATCTTGTAAACCCTTTTGAGTGCATGCATAGTGATCTCTCTTGTATTCACTCACTTTTCTGATTTGATCGGTCATGGTTGACTTATTGACATTTTTTAGATGGAAAGCCATTTTTGGTATCATTTGAAAGAACACTCCATAGAAATTTATATAGTAATTCATTAATTATGATACATTGAATATTTTTAGCATAAGTACAATGAACTTTCAAGTTCAATTAACTTATATAATGCACATTTAATTTTATTACGTAAAAATATGATGAATATAGTTAATTGATTTTAGACAAAAACTTTATTTGTTTATTGATTTTAGACAAAAACTTTTATTTAAATTAGTAATTTCAAATTTATTTTTAAAAAAATTTAAAATCACTCTATAAATTAATAATTATTAATTTATTGATTAATTAATATCTCTATAAATTAATAAAATTTCATGGTCCCAATGTTATTAATTTATAGAGGTTTTACTGTAAAATGAAACAACTTACCGTTTGTGAGAAGAAGGGAAAATGATAATAAAATACTCAAATCTTGGCCCATATTAAATTAAGGCAATATTTGTTTTGAGGGATTAAGGGGAAAGTAGAGAGAGAGAGAGAGAGAGAGAGAGAGAGAGAGAGAGGATAAATTAAATAGGAGGGATTAATCATTTACTCTTTTTTTTTTTCTTTTTTTTTAGGGGATGAGATGGATCAATTACAAAATTTCTCACCTAAGAATGTCACATCATGACATTTTCTGTGTCTTATTTTGCACTTTCTTTATGGCTATTCAGAAACTGCAGCTCTATCATTCACCCTCTTCTAGTTTTCTGAACTTCCCTAATATATGTAATTGCAACCTTACTGTGAGTTACTGAGTCAATACACATTAATATCAGCCAAATTATATATAAGAAGGTTGTGGAAATAGAATTCTAATTTGTAAAATAGTTTTTCTTCTGTTCTTTGTCTTATGAATCTATTAGATTATAAGGAATTTGAAAATAACATCGCCAATATAGTATCCATGGATTATCAACAACGAAATCTGAAATCAAAATCAGCAACATATCACAATACCAAGATATCCATGGGCCAAGAAAAAAACATGCACATGGATTGATTGTTGGAAGTAAAGCTCACTTATGTAAGCCAATTGAAGCTTTCATTATTAGGATAAAATATTAGGTGTAATTATGTTTAATTATACCTCATTCTCATTCATTCCATTATTGAGGCTTTTCAATTGATGCGTTTTTTGGTAATGCGTTTCCAAGCGAAAAGAAAAGCAATCAAAGCTTTACTGGAATACCTAGAATAAAGACACCTTTCCACATTTTATGAAATATTTTCCTTGATGTAAATAGTGACTATAAAAGTATCAAACTGTGTACAATATATCCCTTGATCAATTTGTTTGTCAGCAAAAGTATAGTGTTGTCCAATATGCTTAATATATTGGTGCTAAAATCCGATTATTAAGTTCGAAATTGATTAAACACTTTTTAGATCACTATTTTCTTAATTAAAATATGTTGCGTGCATTAGGGTTCGGATTTTATATCTCTATTTAGCTTAAACAATTAAATCTCTTACCACTTAAAAAGTCAACCTTAATTCGTTTCATATGCTTAATGTGTTAATTAGTGATATGAATTAATGAATATTTAGTAGTTTAAAAACCTATTAAATTCCAACTATAAAAAGAAAGAAAGAAAAAACTGAAACCTGTGATCAAGAGAAATAAAATGTGTATCATATTGTCATACTTTGAAGTAAATTCGTTGAACTTAATTATTGCAATTGTTCAATTTTGCTATTTGATTGGAAAAATAATTTCCTCTTAATCGATAAAACAACTTCATTTTCTCTCATTTTTATTTCGACAATTACAAGAATTATAATGGATTAAATTTTTTCTAATCACCAAAATTTTCGGGCCATACATGATGATATTGCTGGAATTGTTTCTTTACTATTATTTTTTAATAGTTTTGGTCTATTAAGGAATATATTTCCATCAATGTCAAACAAGATAATTTCGTCAATAAAATTTATATTTTGCCAAAATTAAAGTTGAAGAGCTAAATTTCACCAAGGTAAAATTTAGAGGCTCAAAGTCAAAATTTAATTAAATATGGGAGCCAAGGATACTTTTTCTTATAAATTAATAAATAAGTTTTTTTTTTTTTTCTTTTTTAGTGAAAAAAATTAAGCTTGTATCAACATAATAACAAGAAATTATAGAATATACTTGACAAATCACGTTATCTACGCATCAAATTAATAAAATTATGACATGTTATACATTTTAGGTCTAGGGTTTATAAATTAGCTTATGGTGTTTTTATTTTAAAGTCTAGAATTTTTTTTAAATGATCAAATGTTAATTAATTTAATTAATTAAACATTATTATTTTTCTATTGGTTGAAGTGTGAATTGTTATAATGTTATTGGCTTGGCACACGATGACGTGTTGTGCGAAATATGCTCTATAACTTCTCCATAAGACACAGTAAAACTCCATAATTATGTTGAATACATTTCCATTGTTGCATACTGGTATCTAAATCTAACAGAAACTTTAAAAACCATCCATGTGCTTCCACTCGCTAATAAATTGAGGATTATGTTTTTTCTTATAAAAAAGAAAACATATGATTTCAAAAAAATTTTTTAAAAAAAAGATAACTAACATTAAATCATAACGTGGCATAAGACATCTTTATTTATTTTGAATATAAATTTTTCAAGTTGGTTATAAAAATACAATAAACCTTAGTGATAAACTAGGAAATTTTCGAGAAGTGAAAATATTGTTGAAACCACATGTCTTCTTTTTTTATTAAAAAAAATATATATATAATTTTCAATTTATTAGCGAATGGAACCACATAGGTTTTTGAAATCTAACATATAATTACCATACAAAATAGTAAATAATAACATTTTCTTTTCAATCCATATGCTCTGACCAAAATTTGAACTTGCAATATTACAATTAAATTAAATAGGTAGGTTAATTATAAGAACTGAATTATTGCCGAATTGGATTAAATGAATAAATAAAGGATTAAAATTTGACAAATGGGCAAGCAGAAGGGTGTGAATGTTGGATCTGCCATAAATTACGCAAAGGGGATTGATTGTAATAAAAATTGCCAGCTTCGAGGCTGCATTATTATAGAACCAAGAAAATGAAATTACTAGGAAGGACAGGCTGGTTAATCAAACAGTACAGTGTCATGTTCTTTTTTTCTTCAGACCAAACCAGACATTTGTACCAGTTGATCGAACTGTCATCGAGTAGCTATCTCGGATTTTGGAAACATTAATTTCACTAATTTTACGACTTACTAATCTCATTATTATATTATATTTAAGATGAGATTCATCCATCGTGGCTGAGATTCTAGTAGTTTATTATTATAAATATATCTTGGCTGAGATTGGACTGGTTGATTCTATCAATTTTACAAGAAATTGGTCAATTGTTCAGTCGGCTCAATCCTCCAAAACCCTTCAAATTGAGAACTCGGACTGTGGCTAACGCGGGTTTTGTCATTTATGCTTTTTTAAAACCAACAACGCCACATTTGCTATTTGGATACACTTTGCATACTAAGGTATATATATTTTACTATAAAAAGTAGCCTTTTTGTTTAATATTTTTTAGTTACATTATTAATATTTATGTATTCATTTTTTATAATATTAATACAAAATAATTCAACTTTATATCAGTAACCATTCATGTAACTATACTTTTTTTTTATATATAATTTCTAATCTCCGATTTGATCTTAGTTTAACTCTGATTAAATTTCAAACCCTTGAATCTCTGTAAATTTTTTGTTTTTCTTTGATTTTACTCTTTATTATTTTTGGCTATTTTTTTTTAGGATCAGTGTTCTTTAATTAATTTATCAAATTTGTAATTTCCAAATTTGTAGTGTAGTTTGAAATATTTTTATATTTTTGTTACATTGTAGTATTCTTTTTCGTTACTTGAGTAATTTTCAATGGTAGCATGATTTGATATGATAAATTTTAAATGTTGAGTAATTCACTCTTTTCCTCTAAAAACCATATTCTTGAGCTATAATTTTCAGTGCTGAGTAATTCACTCCCAATAATAATGATAATATTATATATAAAATGAGCAAAATATTAAGTTGAATTTATGATCTCGAAGTAATGAGCTATAAAAAAATTAGAATAATAAAAAAATATTAATTTAAACCTCTAACTAATTGAGTCACCAGTTGATTATATTAATTCGATGGATGTTATAGAATATTGAAATATTACAATAATAATAAAATTATTAATTTAAACCTCTACCTAATTGATTTAGAAGCTTTCTTTTTGATAGATGTTATTATTTTTTGAGATATTTTGTGAATTGTAGCTAATACTATTAACTCATTAAGATATTTGTGACTTTATGTATTAATTTTTATGGAGGTTTGTTAATTTTTTTAAAAATATATATATAACGATTTTATAAATTTATGTTAAATAATTATCTTTTAAATGAAAAAATTCAATTCAACCAACGTTGAACCAATTGAATTAGTTCAACCATGAATCAGTTATCTTACTCGTTCAGTAGCCGGTCTGATTCTGATAACATCTATCTTATATATATTTCCTTCTTTTAGACCTAAAGTTTCTTTCTGGGACCACTAATTTCTTAGATCTTACAAACTTACACAAGTTTTAAATATTTATTTGGATAAATTATTAATTAGTAAGAGATGAATTTTATTAGAATTCTTGCATTTTGCACTTTCTTGTACCTAATTAACTTATTTCTCACTCTCAAAAAAAGAAAAAAAAATTATTTCTCAAATAAAAAAAAAACTTTGATCTTATTCTATTTGTGTTCACACAAAAATTTCATAGAAAATTGAGCTCCTCCCATATGAAAATTTCTAAATTAAAAGTACATGTATTGAAAAAAAAACATCATCTTACTTGTAGAGGGGAGTAAAATATGGTTCGGTTGAACTGAACCGAAAACTAAACATTGAACATTATGAAAACTAAAACCCAACCAATATACATTTGGTTTGGATTGAACCGAACCGAACCAATTTAGTTTGGTTCTGATTTAGTTTGATTTAAAACCAAAATTTTCAAAATTTTAAATTTAAATAAATTATAATATTATTATCATTAAATTATTATTAATTATATATAAAATATTGTCAAAAATGGTCTATATTACATAGATATTATTAAAATTTCATAAATATAAATTATATAATAATATAAATATATATTATATCAAATAAAATTTATTTTATACATATATATACATATTTTTTAACAAAAATGAAAACCAAACCAAAACCTAACTATTACATTTTTAAAAATCGAAATCAAACCAAACTAATTTTGGTTTCTTTTCGTTTGGTTCGGTTCATTTTTCGAGTTGCGGTTTGGTTTTACTCACTTCAACTTACTTGTATTGCTTAATTTGTAATATTTCCAATGTAGATTTCAATTCATTTTTACTCAATAATAATATTTTTTAAAATACTGATTAATGGTGTTAAATATCCATATTGACTAATGAAAATAATATATCATTTTATAATTATGTTGTAATCCTCCATCCTCAATGTGCCTTTTGAAAAGGAGCTTAAATTCTGAAAAGTTAACGATCACCTCTTCATCAAATGTTTCGGGATATGGTTAGGTTTAACTGAGAGTATTTGTTTCAAGTAATACTACATTATAGGGTGTCAATATTGTGTTGAGATATTTTAGTGACATATATCACCCAATTTATTGGACATGCTAAACGCATCAATCCGTTTCGACATTAACCCATATAACATTAATCCCAATTTGTCAAAGTTGCATGTTTCAAGAATCGTGTTGGCATGTCAAGACCCGTTTTAACACCCCTACTATGTATATTACATTTATGTTTTATATCTGAATGAGTTAAACGAGTTATGTAAATGAATTGACGTGTCAACTCATGACGCGATAAGTTTATTAGAGGGGGTTAAACCTGTGACTCGTTTTCAACACTAACCTATATAACCTCAATCATAATTTGCCTAATCCTGAGAAATAAAAGTACATCTTTCCAAAATTTAGGAGCAGTTTGTTTCAAATTGGAAACCGAGTTCAAATAACAGGCTGGATACTTTAAGAGTCCAAATTATTCAAAAGAAAAAAAAAAAAAAAAAATTCTTAAGCATTTGTAATCTTGTCCGTTTCATTTAATATTTCTTTGATAAGGATAATATCATATGGTATGGTGTCATCACAATGCTCTAGTGAAATATAGTTTATTTTTAAAATTAATTACAACATTGTGAGAGAGTTGATGGTGGGGTTATGCACGTGTTGTTGGAAGAAAATTAGGAACAAAGTAGCGTGTGAAATAAAAATAGGTACACTTTAGTAGGTGATGATACATTTATACTCCTCCATGCTGCATTTAAGGATTTAACTGAAGATATATGTACAAGCTAATAGGATATGTATTCTTCTCCATTCCGAGGTCAACTTTTCCCCTTCACTACTATACTACTATTAAATATTGCAATTACATATATATTTTCTTCCCATTCTCCCATAATTAAAATCTCATAATTTTACGGCCTTTTGGCATGTGATGGAGATAGGGATAAAAATAAGAATTGAGATAGGGATAGGGATATGGATATGAATAAAAAATAAGATTGAGATAATGATAATATAAGATATGTTTGGTATGTTGGATAGGGATAAAATAATATATTACCTTAAACTATATTAAAAATAATAATAAAAAACTAAAAATAATAAAAAAGTGTTTTATTTGTGGAAAAAAATAATAAAAGATTTTATTTGTCAAAAATAATAAAAAAAATGTCATATCTTGTATGTCTATTAGTAATATATTATAGAGGTTAATTTGATAAGTTACATTGGTGTTTGTTGTTACACTAGGAGCCGTTAGTCCGCTTTAGGTTACCCATTCAGTGACTTTGACACTAGATGTTCCCAAAATAAAATGGTTAGGTTAATTATAAAAAAAATGATAAAATAAAAGATCAAAATTAATATTTATCTATAAAATGGATTAAATAAAGAAAATAAGATATAAGGATTAAATATTAGAAGGAACCAGAGAACTCTTCCCATCCTTCTCATTTTTAATGCCATTTCCAATGGCTTCAATGCTGACTTCTGATCTCCTTTGTCTAGTCGTCACTTTTCAATTTCTTTATACCAAACGAAGCTCTCAACATGTATTACACGTGGATGTAAATTTTAGGCTGTGGAATTGAGTGTTTGGAAGAGTATGAACGGGAAAAAATTTGTAGTACAAGTTGCCCAGCTCATTCGAGTATGTTCCAATCTTCTTTTCCATAAATTTGGGTAGGTTGGAGATCAGACCATGGAAGGCCTTTTTTTCCTTTGATCAGAGCTTAGCTAGAGAAACTATAATTTTCTCTGATTAGGTGCCTTTCAAATCAATTTTATTGGTAATTTTGATTAATTTTATTCTATGTTCAACACTACTCTCAACAGTTTTTGCAGTTTATTTGATCTCGCCTCCTATAAATACAAGTTAAAGAGATAAAGAAAGGCCTGCACAACCAACACAAAGTTGACAAGTAAAAAAATCTTAGATTACAAATCTCAGTTTTTAGTTTACTACAACTCTTTAGTTCATTTTTAGTTCATCTTTAGATCATCTGCAGTATACTTTTGGTGACAACTTTCTGTAAGTTTTTAATTTTCAATCGATTTCAGTTTTCAAGCATTCGTTTCAATTCCTGCACATTTTAGTTTTGGTGCATTTATTTTAATTAATTCTTAAATATCAAAGATTAATTACTAACTTAGTTGTTTTCTGTAATACCCTGAAAATTCAATAAGTTTTAATATTTAAAAACTGATATTATAATTTGAGGATTTTTGTGGAATAGAGTTCAGCAGTAAAATATATATATTTGAGAATATATTTATGGGGTAAAATATTGAGGAAATATAAAAATAGAAAGTTCTAGGGGTGAAAATTATATGCATGATAAGGATATAATAAAAAAGAATTAAAAATTATGTGGAGGAATTTAGAAATTTAAATATATATATATATTAAGGGTAAAATGGTAATTTTCAAAGAAAGATTTTTTTTTTTTATATAAAAAGAAAAGAAAGAATGAAAGAAAAGGAGGGAGCAGCAACAGATTTTGTGCATCCTTCTCCCACCGCCATTTTCTTCTCCTTCCTTGTTTAATTCGATTCTTCCTCATTTTCCCACCATTTTTCGTATTTTTCATATGAAATCGAAGCTTTCAACAAGCACTACAAGTTTACCTAAGTTTTAGAGGGAGAAATTACATTTTTATGAAGTTATGGGAAAGGAAAGAACAAAAAAAAAAATCATATTAATAGCTGCCCACTCCGATTCTCCTACATCTAGCCATTATTTCTTAAAATTAACTCCAAAAATGGACTCAGAAGGCTGGAAAACTTTTGGGTAAGGTGGAATTCGAAGTTTTCAAGGAAGTTTGTCCGGCGGTCGGAGCTTCGCCGAAGAAAATATGATTTTTCTCCGATCTGTTGATTTCCCGACTATTTTAATGCGATCTAAAAGTACTTTTGAGCTCCTGGAATTACAAGGATCGTGATGATGTACTCGGTTTGCTCATGGGTTAAAAATTTAAATTTCTGGCCACCGCGTATGGCAGCGACGACAGAATTTTCTGACGAGGTACAGTAATTGTAAAATTAAGTCTAAAAAATTTTAAATAATTATTTAGAGCAAATTTAATTCTTAGAGTTTTTGGTGATTTCTAGTATACTATTTCCTATTAATTATTGAATGTTGTTAAATTACCCAATATTGTTGGTTAATTAGCTTAATTGGTAGTTATATGTGGAAAAAGATATGAGAAATAATTTAGAAGTGCACATGGTTGAATTTGAGATTAGTTTGGTAGATTAGATTTTATATGAATGATGTTATATATATGAGTTATATTTCTTTTAAGGTATTAAAAGGTTAATTAATTTTATAAAGTAGGATTTAGTACAAGAATTTTAAAGTTTGTTTCTGGTGAATATAAACTACATAGTTTGATTTATAATTGATTAAATTGGTTGTGAGTATATATATATATATATGCCTCAAATATAATCAGTGTATTTGACAAGTATATGAGTAGTGTAACATGATTTATTAGAATTCTTCTAATGAGATATTACTTAATTAACTTAGTAAAGAGACGATTGTAATCATGAATATAATAATATTAGAAATTATGTTTTGTACATAGTTGAGAACGGTCGAATTTTATGAAAATTTTGAAGAACTACATGGCTTTGATTCTCAAATTGGAATTTGAGATACGTAGGAAGCTTGATAATAAATAATTATCAAGTCCAAGCCAAGTAAGTGGATTAAATCAGATAAGAACATGTGAGTTAATTATATGTAGTGTATTTTTAATTTAGCATTTGCATTCGCGACGTGTTTTCTAAGTGAGGCTGGGTATGGGTCGGTTGAGTTATTCTCGGTCCTTCAGCCGACTGGGTGCAGGTTCGGTTGAGTTATTCTCGGTTCCCTAGTCATTGGATTTATAATGTTGATAATGTGGATTATGGATAAGCTCGGTTGAGTTATTCTCCGGCTATATGATATTATGAAATTGGAAATAAGTGAGGCTGGGTATGGGTTCGGTTTAGTTATTCTCGGTCCTCCAGCCGATTGGGTGCGGGTTCGGTTCAGTTATTCTTGGTCCCCCCAGTCATTGGATTTAAGAGAACTTTATGGCTATATAGGTTATGACATATGGTCCTTTTCGTTATATATGTATTTTGTATTTTTATAAAAATACAACGTAATTTTTTTGCTTTGGCATTGAATTGATTGTACATTAAGAGTATAATTGCATACTAACAATGATTATCGTTGCTGCTTTTAAGGGATTATATGCCATTATAGTGGCATGATTTATGGACATGATAGAGAAAATCACAAGTAGAACAATAAAGTAGGCATGTGAAAAACAAAGAATGTAGTCAAAAAAATAATATATTTATGCAACATCTATTGCTAATTACTTTAGCTAATTTTATGTTGTTTAAAGTTTTCTACATCGATATATTTATTTATTTATTTATTTTTATTGCCTGAGAGATAGACAATTTATGAATGTTGACTTCATGATCTAAACTTTGTTATAGAGAGTTTATTTATTTTTTAGACAATTCTCATTCTTTTTAAGAACTATGTTTCAAGTTGAGTATGTTAAAAGGTTTTAATATGACAAACGTGATGAATTTAATTATTGTATGAATGTCCATTTAATATTGATTATGGTTTTAAGGCTTACTATGGGTTTCGGTGGCATTGAGCTTACCCGTTCCCTAGTGCCGGTCACGGACCGAGGGATGGGTCGTCACATTTTTGTCCTTTCAACTTTAACACAATCGTTCTGATAGAAGTCTTAGCGCAGTTCACTCACACATCTAGACTTTCCATTACAAAAATTCCTAGCATGCTCGCAATCTTAAAAGAGGCAAAAATAGTTTTTTGGCACTCCCAATGGGACCAAATGCCCCCAAAATGCAAATCTAAGGATAAAGAAACCATCATTATAGCATTTGATGATTTAGAAAATGCGCCTGTTAACACATGGCATGTTGCTGAGATTGTGCAACAGCTCAAAGGAGTGAATGACATTTCCTCAAAAGGTGACAAAATGGACCAACCTTTACGGAAGGAAGGACCGAACTACATTTTGGTTGACTCTCCCCAGAATGATAGCTTAAAGATGTTAGAAGAGATGATGGTGAAAATGATGAAGAAGATGAACCAAATCCTTCAAGCTACAGGAGCAAGCAGTATAAAGGATCAATCCAAGACCAATGTTGTGACTCTGACACCTAAGAAGCTCGTTGCCTCGGAAAATGTTATTGGCATGCTTGGAAGTGGTGAATCTAGAAAAGTTTCTCATAATGCTGAAAAGTACCAAATCCCTCCTAAGAGGAATGACCTTGCTAGGAAAACCGAACTCAATGGGAATTCCAACATAAGCCACAATCTTAACAGCAGGTCGTTCATCCATGTTATTCATATGTAGGGACACACCAAATTATATAACAATCCTGGTGTTTATGCTACTGAAGAAGAATAAGGATCTTGCCTTAACTTGGGGGGCATAAAAGGCATCCCTAGAAATCAAATTTTAAACAACCAGCCACAATATCCACCAAATAACATGTAAGCGCCAAACAACAATCTAGTGAATATGGATGTAGTTATGGAGATGGTACAAGAGCTATATGGTCCAGCCTTAGACAAATTGGAAGGCCGAAATTCCATAAACCCTATCTAACGGAGATCGATAGGGGGAACCCATACCCTATATGCTATAGAATTCATACCCTATAGGCTATAGAATTCTAGACTTTAACCTCTTTTCCGAAGAAGATGGTCAGTCAACCATTGAACATGTAGTAAGGTTCACCATTCAATACGGAGAATTAGTGAACCTGCCCAATTTTGACCAGTTAAAGCTTTGTTTGTTTCCAAATTCTTTAACATGTATAGCTTTTACTTGGTTTTTGGTGTGCCTAGAAATTCTATATACTCTTGGTAGGAAATGGAGAGATACTTTCATACTTAATTCTTTAGAGTTGAGCTGGAGATATATGCAGTTGAGCTATCCAAAGTAACCTAAAAGAGTGGAAAATTACTGATGCATATGCTGCTAGGTTCAAGAGAATAAGAAGCAGATGCAGGGTCTTCCTACCTGAATATGAATTTGTAAGAATGGCTCAAAGGAGCTGGATATAGGACTTTGCAAGAAATTCCAGGAATGGAATTTCTTGATTTCTATGAACTTGTTGCTAAAGTGTCAAAATCTGAAGAATTACTCCTTAAAGAGAACCAAAGGAGGAAAGATTCAATGGGGTCCTATTATCTAGAAGTTTTGGGACATGATATAGTAGTGGCTGAACTTGTTGAGTTAGGAGCTCAACTTTGCCCTTTGTTCCTTAGACTATCCCAGAAGCTAGAAACAAATAAAAACAACTCTAACTATTCTTTTGATGTTTCCATTATTTCCTTATCAAGGAAAAATTTATCACATTTCTTGCAGGTCATAAGATGCCAAGTAGAGAGGAGACGACTGGTAAGACATATTGTAAGTGTTGGTGTGCCCTAGTTCTTAGGGCATTGGATTCTTGTATTTTGTATTATACATTAAGACTCATTGTATAAATACATTATTTGTGTCACATTAATAAAGGCAATTAATCTATTTCATTTATATCTTGTGCTATAATATGAGTAGAGTATCCATTGATTGATAATCATAAAACCTATCCCAGGTTTGTTCTAATCGTGGGAACGAATAGAACCACAGACTTGTATATTCGATGACTGTATGTTAGTTCTTAACTAGCCATAGTACTTGTATAGTCAGTCATGAATATAGGTACATGTCGTTGACATGGGACTGGATCGATCCGCACAAGAAAGCCACATGGTTGTTACGTCATAGGTCTTTCTTGAGTAGGTCTCTTTTGTCCTCAGACCAGATTTCATTATAATATCAATGTGGAATCCGGTTCACTTTGACATACGCCTAACAGGTCTGTAAAAGGATGCTAAATACGGGTATGATTGGGTGGACCGGTGAACATGTTGATATTGATGATGAAGTGATGGAATTGCCACTCGGGTGACACCGAGATGATATCATTGGCCACTTGATGAGTGGGACTGATAAGTGTATGGCCATACCCAAATAAGTTGGTTGCTTATTTGATTAATCAGTCAACTCAAGATCAAGAAATATAATAAACAACAGAAGAGGATGACAGACACCATGCCTCTTGTTTATTCATATCGATGTCGTTAGGCAAAGGACACTATGAGATTACTACCGGGTGAGTGTCTTCTAAAGACTGCTGCATCTCTGTCTTAATTGGGGGCTGTAATGGTTTGCTAGAACCCACTTACAGTCTGTGGGCCTTGGGCCTACTGCCAACATAAAGACAGACCCATAGGATCGTGCACATAGATCAACTGAGCTGGAACTTATAGAAATTGTACATGTAATGTACATTGGAAGGAATGCGTTAATTAATTAGTTGACATTCGGTGTCAAGGTAATTAATTGACATTGGGTTGAATTTAATTTAATTAATAAGTTTACATAATGTAAATAATTAATTTATCAATTAATTGAATTACA
This sequence comes from Euphorbia tirucalli, assembly GCA_039660915.1. Lineage (NCBI taxonomy): Eukaryota > Viridiplantae > Streptophyta > Magnoliopsida > Malpighiales > Euphorbiaceae > Euphorbia > Euphorbia tirucalli. The sequence continues at coordinate 50,645,157 of CM077639.1, read as the reverse complement.
TAAAGTAAACAATTAATTAAATAATTTTCCTAAGTAGGAAAATTAAATACATGTATTGTATTAACTTAAGTGTGATTTAATTTTATTTAGGGGTAATTAAATTTAGCCAAATGGAATTAAATTACATAGTATATACTTTTTAATTAAAGTTTATTTATGTAATTATAATCCTAGTGGGCTTGGGTTTAATTAACCTAATTAGAACCCAATTAGACAAGGTGTCTATAAAAGGGCACACTTAAGGAATAAAAACCTAATTCAACTCTAATTAATTGCTGGAAATTTCAGCCACCAATAGCAGCCCCAAAATGGTCGAAAATCCCAGTATTAAACCTCCATTCCTTCGCGTCTTCGGCTAGCACCGGTTCCCGCTCAATAGTTGGTCGTGCATCGGACTTTGGAGATCGCAGTTTCAAGAAACGATTCTGCAGCAGTCTCTAGAGGAGTCGAATCCGGTGAGTTAATCTCTCTTGATTCTTATTTGATTTTATTCTAATCAATGATAATTGGACACGATAGGTAGATTCTAGGAAATTTTAAACGGTGTATTTTCCGCTGCGCCACGTTATTTTTCCAACGACGAATCCCAACAGTGGTATCAGAGCCTAGGTTTTGTCTATTATATTGATTGGAATTGGTTCTTGAAAGCGTTCTTGAAGAAAGAATAGGTTTCAAGTTTGTTATTTTAGGGTTTTTATTCAATTGGTTTTGGTTTTGATAAACCCTAGAATTTTTGGATTGGGGTTTTTTGATTATTTTCCCCAATTGGTTTCCATCTTAAAAATTATTTTTTTATTGATTATTTAATTTTTGATGGATTTTTTTTATGATTTAAAAAAAAAAAAAGGTTTTGGGCTGGATGGAATCGCAAATTGCGATTCCATCCAGCGGCAGCTGGCTGCTGCTGCAACCTGCTGCCGCGGCAGACTGCCGCGCAGCTGCATTGCTGCCCCGCCGGGACAGCAGCGCCGTGCGCGGGTTTTGGGTCCGGTTTTGGATTTTGCGGATATTTTTTTTTATCCCTGACCCTAATACAAATTAAATTAAATTTTTTTAAAATTAATTTGTGTTTAAATTATTTATTTTGTTGGCATGCATATTTGATTTAATTGTTTGCATATTAAATTGAATATGGACTTTGTGAAATTGGCCCAATAAACCGTGACACCGGTTAAAATTGGGAGAGCTAAATTTTAAATTTGTGACAACCCAAATTCAAGTGGGAGCAAAAATTGTTAATTTTGCATTTATGGATGTTATCCATTGGGCCTTTATGGGCCTTAGTCACATTTGTTAAAATTGGCGATTTCACCCTAAGTAACTCGGCTTAACATTTATATTTATAATTTGGAATGCCATGATCATGCATCATATTGGTATGTATGTGCATGACAGGTACTTTATTTGAAATGTTATGTTGAGTTCTATGGGCCCTAAATTATTATCGGTTGTAATTTAATTTTGGGAAATATGGCCTGCGTGCCATTTTTTATTTTGATGTAATTTTAGAATAGATTTTATTTTACAAAATTATTGTAATTGCATCAAGTACGGAGGAAGGCCCAAATGGAGCAAGCCCATGGTGGGAGCCCAAGAAGGATTGCAGTCCGGCCCATGAAGAATTATATAGGATATCTAGTTTTTCATTAGGTTGTAATTAAAGGCCCATAGGATCTCATTTATTTTAAATTAAGTATGCTATTGCATTTGTCATATAATATGGATGTATGGATCACCAAATTATTACCCGCGTTTATGCATGCTAAGCCATATCACTTAATTATAATCCGGAAATTAAAATATTGAGTCGCTTAAAAGTGCTTCCCACATTTACACCTCTTCCTCCCATTGATGCTGCAATGTGCGCCATGCCCTAGCTGGGTATATTGTAGTATTCGGTGGGCCGTCGAGGGTTAAGATACTTGGTGTGGTTAACATGTGAACGGTGGTTTGACTCAACATGGGTAGCATTAGCTCAGAGCGGGCCCTAAGCACAGATGGGTAAAGTGTCAATAAGTCCATCAAACCAAGAGTCCTTCGTGGAAGGATTGGATAGGTTGTCCTACCAAACGACTCAATGGTTGGTTAGCGAGCCCTAGTTCGGCCAGTCATTGATAAGTTGTGGATCTTGGTCAAGTCAGCCAATTAACAACACCAACAAACAAATTAAAATCGGATTATTAATTTGAATTGGCTTAAAAGTCCTTTATTTCTAACTCAAGCAATGATTTCTTCCATGTAGATAATCCCATTTCAGTTAAGCAATTTAAATGGCTGTAATAAACAACAACTCACTCTCACTTAGGTCACTCTTGGAGAAGGAGAAGCTTTCGGGGACTAACTTCCCGGACTGGGCTAGGAACTTACAAATAGTTCTTAGACAAGAGTCTAAGGAGTATGTACTGAATGCTCCTTTACCAGCTGGCCCTCCAGCAGGTCGAGGCATCACCACGGCGATGGTGGAGCAGTACGATCGGCATATGAGGGATGACCGAGATGTCTCGTGCCTCATGCTGGGTACCATGGCTTCTGATCTTCAGAAGCAATTCATGGACGAGTATGCTTATAAGATGATGGATCAGCTTAAAAAGATGTTCCAAGATCAGGCTCGTCAGGAACGATAGACCCCCACAGGATCTCGAAATCCAAAAGGAGGAAACGCTAAAACAAATATCTACATGTTAAAATCAAAACCAAAAAATATGTTTTCCTGTCAAAGATATGCTGCACGACCTTATTTTCTAGAAAAATAAAACCGGACTGCTTTGTTCATATGGATTTGGGCCGTACAATCCAATCTTACCCAAGATTAGTGTTGGCACTATTTCTCCTCATGTTAGGCAGAACGACCGATCTTTAATCTCTTTGAGCCATACGGCTCATATGTTGAGCCACACAACTCTTCTCTATTTCCCCAGCATTCATTTCAGTTTCCCGTTTGTTCACTTATGCATTCATTCGTCATTAGGAAATTGATTTTGTGTTTTTATACACTTTCCGACCTAGTTTAATTTCAAAGAATTTTTAGAACCCGAACGAAAGGAATTTTCGATAAATTCCTGGATGTCCGACCCGCTTTGGCATGTTTTATAATAATAAGATTGACAAAATTGTTTTTTCCAAAATTTTTTTCTCCAACTCAAAATGCAAGGCGTTTATCAAATTTTTTTCCACGTCTAATCGGGTAACCTATCGCGTTTTCTCGATTATCTCCTAAATGCATGATCCCGAGCTACCTTAGTGTCCCATTCTGTCCTATTTGAGTCCAATGTGTTATATTGTGTTCGCATTGCTAAGCCTTGTTTTGTAGGTAGATGTATGTTAGGTTAGATGAATGCTAGCTTTCTATTTTTAGATTATTTCGTGTAAACTAGTCGTTTGTATCCCCAAATCCTATTTCATCAATTATACCCCCTAGTTTAGTCTCTTCGATATGGTTGTAATAATTTTATTTCCTGAATTTATTTATTGCTTTTAGAATTTATTTACAATTTTTTGCATGAGCATATAGCATATAACTAGGGTTGAACACGGAATAAGGAATTAAAATAACAAAAAGCGCATATTTGGTATACTTAAATGTTATTTCAAAATAAAAAAGAAATAAGTAGTTTATCCGGACCAGAATTTTTTTCTTAAAGGTATAGGAATCCCCTGTCAGACTTGGCTATATCACAATTTTCTGGTAAGAGCTGAGCCGAGTGGCGACTCTTGTCAACCTTTAAGGCACGAGGAATCGGTTTCATACGTTCCTTTTTGTTTTGCCTTTTTCTCTAAACCACAAAATCGCATCTTCCACAAAACCATTTCAAAAACCATTTTCGATCACGGAAAACCCTCATTTCAATTCTTGTAGATTTTAGTTTTGGTGCATTTATTTTAATTACTTCTTAAACATCAAATATTAATTACGAATTTAGTTGTTTTCATCCTTTCAAACTCAATACAATCATTCTGATAAAAGTCTTAGTGTAGTTCATTCAACGTTTGGAATTTTTGTTACAAAACTTCTTAGCACACGCGCAATCTAAAAAAGGTAGAAACAATTATATATTTAATTAGGAAAAGATTAAAAAAGTACCATGTGGTTACATGCTTTGATAAAACAAGGTGATAATTTTTTTGAGAAAAAAAGTGTCATTTAAGTCATTTGCAAAAAGAGGATTTTAGACCAACACTGCGAAAATTAATGACGTTTGTGAGCTGGATAAAACGAGGGCTTTTGCCTCCCCCTTAAGTGCTAGAATTGACCATGTCACTGACATATCAATATTGAACTACAAAATAAATGAAACATGGAGTCACCACTTGGATTTACTATACCACGAAGATACACTAAATGCAAGTAGGCTTCCTACACTATTCAAAGATTCGGGTTCAGAACAAATGACTTACTTTATTATTAGGGGCATATTAAGATTTTACAGTTTAATTTATCTAGAAGCATCTAGGTTGATTTTATTATGCTCATACATCAAGAAATAAAATGCACACAAAATTATATTTATAATAATGGGACTGGGGTAAGTATGTGAAGCAAGGATTTATATGATATGATGATAATATTCAAATTAGCAAAAAAAAAAGGGGTAAAAATGCTTGATATGTCGTGCTCAAACAATTAAAATATCCTAAAACACTTCATGAGAGTTAAAGTTTCAAAGTTTCTCGATAATCACCTGCAACAGACACTAAGTCACTAGGGAGGAGAGAAACAAGTCTAACCTTCCATGTGAGGCATTTGGGACTAGACTTTACATTTTTATCCTTCTGTTAAACTAAAAGTGAGTTATTCGAGCTTAGCTATAGTCATTCGACTATACATATGCTCAATCGACCGTAGGTTATTGGACAAAACGGTCTAAATGTCGTCATCATGCTTAGTATTCCCATTGTAAACCCATGAACAATTCCACTAGAGGAGGGAAAGTCTTGTTGGGTATCATATGGGTGTGAATCTAAGTTTTGAGTTCAAATAAATCAAACAAAATAAACTTTACAGATTATATCTTGGGAAAACTCTTTATTTTCGTGAAAAGCAAGGATTCACGATGAAAAGAAATGGTTTTGATCCAAAAAAAAGTGCAAATAACAAATATTGGTCACTCATGGACCTGCCAAACACCTAGAAATTTAAATAGGAACACGAAAATATCAAAAACCCAAATATGCTTGAGGAACTATAGTCATTCCACTGTAGGTATAGTCGTTCAAGGAAAGGTAAGCTTGATCAAATATACCTCTTGGGATTTTATTCTGAATATAGAAAGTTTTATGAAAATATAGAAAAGAGGAAAATTTTTTTTAAATCCTCTATGTTTATAACTTGAAACAGAAACAAAAGCTTGATCCATGATGAGAATTTGAGAGAAGATTTATTTATTTTGTGGGTGATTTAAGTGAAAAAGTGAGTTTGATGATGGCTAGGAATAGGTTTTAGTAGTAGCTTTGAAATGGGTAAGAATTCAAGTGAAAATTTAGGCAGAATCTTGTCATCCTCAGCCAAAAGTCCTTTCGTCATTCTCTATTGTTTACCTATTTCTAGGCACAAATGAGCATAATAAGGTGGCAAAGTAAGCTCGATCGACTATATTGTAAGCTTGATCGACTTTGTATGGACAAGCTTGAGGTGTCAAGCTTAAGGCACTATTACAAAGTTTCTTGATCTTGAAGAAGTAAAGATCTTGGTCATTCTTGGTTTGACTAAATAGTTATGAACAATGATAGAAGTAGATCTAATATGGGTATCGACAAATATGATTGTCAAATTCTAGTAAGAGTTGCAAGTAGAAGAAATTGTTTTTTGAAATTGGTTCTTTAACCCTCTTACACTGCATACATGATTTGCATTCTTTTAGTGATACATAGTGATATGAATGTATCATTACTATTTTAATTACTATTTTACCAAAATAATAAGAGTTTACAAAGTTATCACCTTGTGATACGGAGTGATACTAGTGTAGCACCCTGTGATATGAAGTGCTTCGAAGGTATCACATGGTGAAACAAATATGTCACATTGTGATATCAATTGATATGACAGTATCACCATGTTTATTAAGATCCAAACTCAACTTAATTACATTTTAGATTTAAAATTATAGGACAACAAATCTTAAGGTTGATGGATGAAAGCATAAACAATTTTAAAACTAGAAAAACAGAAAGCTGCAAAAAAAAGAAGAGGAAAAGTCTAAAGAAGAAGAAAAATAAGAAGAAAATAAAGGAAGGGAGCACATATAAGGATTCATGATTTAATTGGAGATGGATTTTTGCTATTTGAGAGATTTTCAAATTTATACAATGTTTAATATTTAAGGAAAGAGAAAATCCGATATTTCAGAATATAACACATTGTGTTTTGTTGTTATTTTGCAGAGTTTTAGCTTGTTTGATATTTTGGGAAGAAAAGTTGATTTTGTTGAGATTTTACTAAAAGAACCCTAAAAAAATACTTAAGTGACTTTAGGTATTCACTTAATCTTAAGAACTTGGATCTCATCTGATTAACTTGGTCCAATAATACATATGTCCCCTTGTGGCAATTGAAATAGTATCGCAATGAGTAATACCTCATTAATCCTTATTACATATTTCTATTACGATTTAATTCTAAGTTTTTTTTAGAATTGCTATTGTATGCTGGGAATAGACTTTTCTACCTAATAGGAGAGCATCACATCAACAATCATGCTACTATTTTAATTGGTCATGAGTATTCTACTCCCTATATATATTAAAAATTTTGATCTAAATATATGGTTAAACTATTTTTTTTCTAGTTACAAAACGTTCACAATGTTTATAATAAGCTATGAATGGAAGTGCAGTGATGACCCTAAATAATTAATGAAGCCTAAAAGTTTATGAAAAGTTGAAATAATGGAAGTGCAGTAAAGACCCAAAGTAATTAAAATTGAAATAATTGTGTCAAAATAATTGGCATTTGGTAAAACTGAAAATTAAGTACTTAAATATTAAACATTAGATATTATAAATGATAAAACTATTAAATGATAGAGTTGTTTGACAAAAAAAAAAAAAAAAAAAAACACTAACTTTAAAAAACTGTTGATAATGTTCAAGTTAAATATTTTAACTTATTAGATTAAGTGGTTTTTTGACTTAATTGAAACTTTTATATCCTGCCATCAAATAAGTTTAAAAAAAAAGATAAGTGATTAATATATTAATTTAAACCATTGATTTTGTTATCAAATTGGCTTATATATATATATATATATATATATATATACATATATATTTGATGAACTGTTTTCAAATTTTAGCCTTTCTCGGTACCTTTGTGCGTAATATATATACAAAAGCGGTTGGATTGATTGGTTTGTGGTCCGAGACTTCGGCTGTTTGGTTCGCAGTATAGCATCGATACGGTGTCGTATCGACGTAGAAACCTTTCTTTCCAGACTAAACAAAGATTTGCGAAATAAAAAAAAAAAAAGAAGAAAAAACCCGATCCTTGAATAAAATTACAGTACGCACCCCCGTCGTTAGGCTATTCATCGCCATTGCCCACTTCGACCTGTTCGACTACTCCGCCAAATCTGAATCGAGATCATCCTCATCGCCGCCGCCACCACCATCGGCCACCGCGACAGCTAACCAATGGAAAATCTCATTAGCAAGCCGTTAATCGCTTTGCTGGTGGCTCTCTTCTTGGTTTCGTCATCGCTCGCTACAACAGATGTTCCTTTCATCGTGGCCCACAAGAAAGCCACTCTCAACCGGCTTAAATCTGGCGCAGAGCGTGTTTCCGTCTCCGTTGATATCTACAACCAGGGCACTTCGTAAGTTTCTCCACGTCTAAATTTACATGGTTTATTTGTTTTCAAAACCATCTGATCAGATCTACGTCTTTGAACTTTTTCTCTGCTATTCATATTCGTTCATCAGTTACCTGTTCAAGTTTTCAATTGCATGTTCGTTATTAGCGATAATTATGCATTTGTTTTTCGCTGTTTGGATGTTGGAGCAAAGTAATTTAAGTCTAGAGTCAAAGCATGTTCTGCTTTCCTTAAATTTTAATTTATTTTGAATCTTATCAGCGATCAAATACTAAGATCTGCAGAGGCCTTAAAGAAAGATATTTCGATGCATTCATTGGAATTTTTCGATAGCATTGGTGAATTAATTACTCTAGAATAAAGGAGGAATCACTTTTGGGTTTCAGGTGTCAAATGTGCTTGATATTACTGTTATGCAGTTCTAGGTGTTAGTCAAATGCAGTTTGTGAACGTTGTGGAGGTAACCAAGAGAAAAAAAACAAAGAACCAACAGTGTGAAAATGTAGAAGTACATGATACTATTTGAGCGGAGAGAAAAGCTATCGAAGAAAAGGGCGGGGAGGGGGAGTCCTTCATCTGCAGTAGATTGAGATCTGTGCCGGATTAACCCTAGCTCATGTGTTTTAATTAAAAGATGTTAGTCTACTTACAAGACATAATAAAAGTGCTTTCCATTGAAGTGATTTTATGTTAGCCAATTACCTTTAATCATTATGCACACAACAATCACATTGTGGGTTAAAACTGAAATAAAAAAAATAAAATCTGGGGCACTAATATGCATATACATAAATAAAGTTACACCCAATTCCTGAGCAATTGTATGATATGTATTTATTTCGACTTTAAATTCGATTGAGAGTTTATTTAGTTAATTTGGAGGACTTATTTTATGTATATTCATGGTAGTAAAGGCACTTTGCTTGGTTTACAAAATTGTAGTGGTAATGAAATGAGCACAGCTATGTCAAATTACAAGGCACACCCAACTAGACTACATGTAAAGTGAAAATGTACAGCTAGACATATTTAAACCCGAAATTGCTTTTAAAGAGAGTTTAGTTTTCCCCAAGGTGATATACATAAGATGATTCAAGAAACTCAAATAAACTATTGATCGACTTAAACAAATTATCGCATATGATTTGAACAAATTATGCATAAACCAAAGTTTTTTGGTTTGGATGTTGACTATAGAATACTGCAGCTCAGATATGTATTCATATTTAATAGTCATTGCTTCAGATGCTTTTGGTAGATGTTGGATATTTAATAAGAAGTTCGTTCCAATTCTGACAGAATGAAACACTTATTCTTTTTTGTCCTGGTAAAAGGACATGCAATATATGCATCAAACAAGCATGAATATTCTTCTCTTGGTGGCAATGGAGGTGTGATCATAAACTACATCCAGATTTTTGGATTCAAGTTTGTAGTTCAAAAACTACCTACTAGCAGTTTTTTCAATTGGAAGTGTCATTTTTTCTTCCTTTCCTTTCTTTCTTTTCTTTTGTTTTCCTGTTTCTTTCTCTTGGAGTGTCTGTTGCAATGATGCTATGGTGGAGCCAAATGAAATGCATCTAGGAACCATGACCAATCTGGCATCAGTAAGAGAACAGGATTGGTCCATAATAGCTATGTGGTATCTAATTTTGAGTTGGCATATTAAAGGAAAATTGGCATATAAACATTTTTTTTAAATACAATTTAAAGCATTAGTCCTGCTCAACTCTTTGAAAACACGTGGAACACGGAAGAAGCTATTACAGTGTCAGGTACATGGAAAAAGATGGACTAGAACTTGGGAAATGAATGTCATTAATATATTCTGAGAACCATATTATAGCCTTTTGCCTTCGAGTTTGCATTTCAACATTTGCATCAGGGTTTTTTTTTTGGATTAGTTAGACAGTGCTAATTGAATGATTCTTGCTTTCTAGATGTTATAAATAGGGATCTTAGTAGACTGCAGTTTTTCATGATGCCTTATTAGCTGAGTAGTAAGTTGTTTAGATAATTTTAATGATCTGCTTAAGGTGAGCACCTTATAGTTTGTCTGATAAGTTTGTTACTTTCGTTCTTTCTTGATCATTTTCTGTAAATTTCCAGGACCGCATATGATGTTAGTCTTGTTGATGATCGTTGGCCTAAAGATATGTTTGATGTCATTAGTGGCAACACTTCACAGTCATGGGAACGACTAGATGCGTGAGTCCCACATTGCGGTAATAACATCCATTTTGTATTTTTCCATTCTTCTGTTAATAAATTTGCTCGACATTTTTGCAGTGGTGGTATCCTATCTCACAATTTTGAATTGGAGGGCAAAGTGAAGGGGTTGTTTTATGGTTCCCCAGCTGTAATTACATTCCGCATTCCAACTAAGGCAGCTCTTCAGGTTTGACATCATGCGGCTCTATGTTTTTATTTTTCTTTACCAAAAAAAAAAAAAAGCTCTGTGCCACATCAATAATTATCTTTTCATTTTATGGCTGTGGTTATAGGAGGCATTCTCAACTCCCATCCTTCCTCTAGATGTCCTTGCGGAGAGACCTCCAGAAAAGAAGTTTGAGTGGGTAAGTTTCTCTTGGTGCACTCATATCTGCTGTCCCTTGCATATTTTGCCTATTATTTCTGTTGGCTGATACTTTGTTGCTTTCTTCTTTGATGGAACTACCTTGGGATTGGGCAAAATTTTGCAGGCTAAGGTATGGCTTACGTTTTCCCAATCTTCATGTTTGTTTTGGTAGTTAAAATATGCTCTCTGGAAGTTGGACAGATCAAAATGATATGCGACAAAATGCAAAATAAACCCGTACTTCCTCTGTTTTTGAAGTGGATTTATCCTGAACAGAAATTATCCAAAACGCCAACTTTATTGATTAGTTTCCACTAATCGAGGGTCACTTTTAAGTTTGTTCATGATCATCTGTCTTCATGTTTATGTATACCAGTTAAATGGCACTCTACCTTCCGTTATTTTCTCGGGCTTAGGAAATTGTATCTTTCATTGTGCTTACATCCAAAATTTTTATTTGCAGAGGCTATTGGCTAAGTATGGGTCTCTAATCTCCGTGGTCACCATTGTGGTTTTGTTTGTCTACCTAGTCGCCAGCCCCTCTAAATCCAGTGCTGCAAAAGCAAGCAAGAAGAAGCGTTAATTCATACAGAGCTGAAAAACTAATCGTCTTTTGTGGAATGAACCTCTGCAATGAGAATTACATCAGTTGCTAGCTAAATGTCCTTTTCCTCTGGAACTGAACCAATTTCAGTTGCATAGTAGTTACAGAGAAAGTGCAATATGAATCCACCGATTTATATTGCTTTTTGTAAGGATTAATTTATGTCACCGTGGGCTTTTTGTACATTTTAAGATCATCGACTGCATAGCAATTTTGGAATTTGGAATTGATTTGGCCTTGAACAAGGATATCACATCATTATGTTCCACACTTCTGATTATATTTTGTGAATGGCTTCTATAACGAGTACTCTAGGGGGTCCTTTTACTTAGTACAGCCATAATAATACAATGTGAGACTGACTGCTGCTGTTATAATAAATATACTGTAGAAGGGACCTAAAGCATGCAATTTTAAACATTAGCTACTGAACCGAGATTTGGGCTCTGTAATGCTCACTGATCTACTGGGTTTGCATTTCCATTAAAAAGTAATTTTCTGCGTGATAAAGTTGTTTCAGCCTAATGTGCTATCTCAATTTTATTCTTTTGCTCTCCTGTGCTATGGTAGTTATCTAATTGTTTCATGGGCTATTTAAATAAGCTTTACAATGGCCCATAGATGGAAAGTAGTGTGTGACTCAAAAAATATTCATGAAATATGATGAAGTATGTTTATTTCTATTGACTTGAATTTTAATAGCTTGGGGAGCAAAGAGGACTTCAATTCAATTTTTTGAGTGCTGCAAAATGGGTAAGTTATTAGATAATAATATTGTAAATAAAATTGTTTAGTTCTTAGCTTACTTGATGTCACTTTTTTTTTTTTTTTTTTTAAATGCAATAGGAACCTTACTAATAAGGTTTTGTATACAGCAAATTCCATGTATAATCAGATTAAAATGCCCTTCCATTTCGTAATTTAATTGCTCAATAATCTATACTAAATAAATGAATGGGCATTAATCATTAAGAATATACGTATGTTAGGAAGAAAGAAACACATAGCAAATTAAATAAGTTTGACATTGTATTAATACACATTGCAAATGAACAAAAGCAAATAGAAGAGAAGAAGAAAATACTGTTCTCCCATAATGGAAAGTAGAGACGAATTAATGTGCTAGAACAATTTATTTAGCTTACAGCAGCAACTCCAGCAACTACAAAATTTGAGATGCTTTGAGTTAAATGGCGAGAAGCTTTCTCATAATTAACAAAACCCATGAACCAGAAATCATGTCCATCAATTGTAACAATGTGAATATATTTGTCCGAAGGATTATTGTCTGTTAAGACAACAGGATTGACAGCACAGATGTTGTTCAATGGTAAGATAAGCTTGTAGTAGCTCCAAGTTTGTTGGCCATGAGACGACGACGAAGACATAAGTAAAGGACGATCACTGCAGAAAGCTGCATGAACATTGGAGAGATAAAGGGTACCTGAAACTGGTCCTGTTGATGTTGAAACATAGCAAGCAAATGTCTTGTTCAGTTTCTCTTTTGGGTATGTTGGAAATGTCTGTTTATAGAGAGACTCAAATCCTCCTTCTGTTAATGCTTTTGCTCTTAAGTTCATCTTTCCCCAGGCTGCTTCATACACTGATGAACTTGTCTTCACTGTTCATATTCAATCCTTTTTTACATTACTAACCTAAACCAAGAAAAGGGTAATTTTATCTTCGGGAAAATATCAACTTTTCCCTACATAACGTATCCACCAAATGCCCATTTGGGGACTGATGTATTGAAATTACACAATTTGGTATATTTGGGTTCATTCAACACGATTCCCTCGAATCAAATGTACAAGATTTCCAATAGATCAGTCCCAAAAGTACAATTTCAATATCTCAAGACCCAAATGGACGTTTGGTGGATAGGGCAGGCCCAAAAGGCCATTTTTTCTATGGAAGCCTAAAAAATTGATCCTCCAACACAAATTCAAATGAAATTATACGTTTTTCAAATCCAATTTCTAGTGTAGGCAGAACATTGTATAAGAGAATGAGACTACCTAAAATGTATCTCATCAATCTCGAACCCCAATAAACTAAGTATTAATTTGAATTCCAAGTGTAAGCAATAGGTGCTATATTGAAAAAAGGATAGATTAAGGCTTGTTTAAATAATCTCGAACTCATTCAATTGGGTCTTAAATTTGATAAGCCTACATGACATGTATTATATAGGGAAGAAGTCACTTGAAATGTACAGGATTAAATCCAGTAGATATTAAATTTCATTAGTAGTGTACAATAGATATTAGATGGTTGTAATTTAGTTGATAACATAAACTGGGGAGAAACTTACACTCTGTTTGGTTTAGGAATTAATAAAATATGGTAAAAGAAGGTATGGTATAGTAATAGTATATGAAATATCATATTGTATTTGGATAGGTTAACTCATGGTTTAATAATGTAAAATTTATATGAAAAATTATAATTAGAAGCTTTATATATATATATATATATATATATATATATATATATATATATAAAATTAACTACTTAGAGACACATGTGAAAATAATAAAAGAAATAATAACAACAAAATATATTACCATGCCAACACCTTGCAAATTAAGGCACAGCGAGGGGCTCATATTAATTGTTTAATAAGGAAAAGTAAAAGAATAAAACAAGTGAAGATGGGAGAAATATATAAGTAGAAGAATAACAATGAATAAGAAAAACTAACATACGGTTGTGGGAGATATTATGAACCATGGTGTGAGTCTTGTTGGTCCAGCTATTGAAACTCTCGACAATTGATTCCACAGGGGAGGAGCTGGGTTTCTCCACTGGGCTGATCTGCAGGTAAGGATGCTGATTATGCCCGCCTCCACCACCGTACAAGGCGGCAGACGGAACAGCAGGCGTCCCCATAACAGACGAAGATGAAGCAAAGGGATTGTTTTGTGGAGCGGAGGAGTTCATTTTGGGTCAGAAAATGAAGATCGATAGATTGCATTTGTCAAACACTTTAGTAATTACTTGCTTAGATTAGAATTAACGAAAGCGTGTGAAATTTGCGTACGATGTACGGACTTAGCAGACAAAGTTTGATTTTTTCTTTGTTAATTATTTTTACAAGCCTTATTAGGTTCACGGAACCATCCAACAATAGCTTTTAAAATTTTTGTCAGTTCCTTTTTTCCATAAGAAGTGTTTTTTTGTGCGACAAGTTATATCGGAACATGCATTTTCATGTAAAAATCTATGATATGTTTTTGATACACATATAATGTACGTTTGATACATATTTGATATATCTTTGACATATACTTATATGATATGTCTGCACAATTTTTTTTGTCTTGTTTTTCAATTATTTGATATATATATATATATATATATATATATATATATATATATATATATTTTGTGTTATTTTAACATCACTAAATCTAAAGAGATCAACAATATATCTCAACATTATTTGCCTTATTTTTTCACTATTAAGTTTCTTTTTTTTTTTTTTAAAAAAAAAAGAAAAATTGTATTATTTCAATTACATTGTTTCTACATCGTTCTTGTTATTTTGTGTTATTTTTTCCATGTATTTTTACATTTTGTATTGTTTATAAATATATGCACATGTATGAACAGTACATTTCAATAATTTTTTACCTTGTATTTTAACTTATATAAAATTACATTTTTTTTTGTATTATTTTTAACCACATTTGGTGTTGAATCTATCTATCTCGTTATTTTGTATTGTATCATACATGTATCAAAACTGTATCAACCGTGTAAAAGTGTATTTTAATTGTATCATACATATATCAGAAACACTAAACACAGAAGAAAATACGAAAAAAACACATAGATTATATAGATACACAGAAAAATACAAAAACAATGTATAAAATACAAAAAATAAAAAATAAAAAATAAACAAACAAAATGAATAAAAATGAACAGAATAAACATAGACATAAAAGAAACTTACATTGAAATAACAAAAAAAAAAAAAAAAAGAATAGTTAAGAAAAAGCGAACAAAATTGAACAAAACAATGAAAAAATTCAATAAAACAGTGTTGAATACATAGCTACAATTAAATATAACAAAGGAAAAATGAAAAACAATGAAAAAAATAGATGAGAACGGAAGAAAAATGAACAAAAGTGAAGAAAAATGCAAAAAAAAAAAAAAAAAAAAAAAAAGCTAAAAGAAAAAGATTGAGTTCTATGGTGATGAGAAATGGAGAAAAATATTTTAGCAGAGAAGAAGACAAAAGAAAAAGAAAAAGAATAAATAGTAGTTTACAGAAAAAGTATGAAACATGATAAATGAGAAAAATTTTAAAAGGACGACATTTAGGGAACATTCCACATATAAATTAAGTCCACTTTACAATGGATTGGCAGAAACAAGCAGTACAAAGGGTGCCATTATTGCAAGAATCCACCTTGAAATTGGTGGTTCGAGAGATGCACCAAGCTTTTTTTTTTAAGCCTTTAGGATAAAACAAGTTTTATGGAAACAATATACGATGGATTATGTGAAAAATTCATACCCATTAGGAGATTTCTCATTTTGATAAAGGCTAGGTCAGGACCTACAAAACAAAATAAAAATACTCCGACACTCAAGTTAGTAAGGGATCGAGAAGCAATCAAGTAAAACGATGAGAATATATCTGTACCTTTTGAGGTAGAGAGATCTTGATATAGGCTCCAAGCTGTCCTAATTAGATTAGGATTGATATTTTTGGTTAACCAATAAGAAAGATTCTTAATTGGAATAAAATAGTATCTTTGTAGGGTTAGATTCTTAATTGGAATAAAATAGTATCTTTGTAGGGTTCTATCCTGAATAGGATTTAGACTCCTTGATAGGCAAGTAAGGAAGAATTATCCCTTGATTAGGATATAGTCTCCTTGTTTTGGAAGATTGTAGTTTGCCAAATACCGGATTTACCAGCTTATTCGATCGAGGTACTGTTGGTTCGGTTACAAGGATCCAGTTATCCTGCTTATTCGAAACCCGGTCTCTGCTCTATATTTGTCCAGAAATCTTGCTTACAGGTGAATTTTCTATTATGTCATCAGAAGTCCCTCCTTGGTCTTGGTTCAAGCCTTTTAAGGTTGAAATTCAATTCTTTTTTACACCGAGTCCAAAGGGATTTGCTCCACATGTGGTATGTGTTTGACTGAATGAGGAGCAATTTTTCTTGTTGAGGGTATTTCCCTCCATTTGGATGGTGACACCAGTCATGCTTGACTCGGATTTATGAGAATGTATTTCGATTGTGCATATTTTTGAATCTTTGTACTTAACACTTAGAACGGATATCCTTTATATGATTTGACACGAACTCACTGAAGAGTCCATAATTATTTTCTACGACAAATTCCTGTTAAAGCTAGATGATTGGGAAAATTATGATTTCCATTGATTGTGAATAAGAGATATAAGAAGTATATATAGGTAAACCCTTACACTAAGTATGGCTAGGGTTACAAGGAAAAATAAAAATACATTTTATTTACAATTACAATTTTATCCCTTTACACCCCCCGTCAAGCCGATGGGTATCCTTAATGTGAAGATGAGAGCGAAGAGAGATGAACTTGGAGGTACCAAGAGGCTTGGTGAATATGTCGGCCAGTTGCTCACTTGACTATAAAAATTGAATATGTAGAACCCCAGAAGCAACCAGCTCACGCACAAAGTGATAGTCAAGAGCAATATGCTTGGTGCGAGCATGAAAAACAGGATTCTTACTGAGATAAATAGCACCAATATTGTCACACCATAAGGTGATTTTGCCACGAAGAGAGACACCAATGTCATGAAGGAGGGAATTGAGCCAAATTACCTCAGCTGCAGCATTAGCAAGAGCTTTATATTCGCTCTCCGTACTCGAGCGTGCAATAGTAGGTTGTTTTCGTGCAGACCAAGAAATCAGGCTATTTCCCAAAAAAATGCAATACCCACCAGTTGAACGCCTATCATCAGGACAGCCCCCCCAATCAGCATCGGAAAAGGCATGTAATTGAAGTGAAGAAGAGTTAGAGAGAAGTAAACCATGATGAACGGTGCCCTTAAGATAACGCAAAAGCCGTTTAACACCCATCCAGTGAACATCTGTGGGTTGATGCATGAATTGACAGAGTTTGTTGACAGCAAAGGAAATGTCAGGCCGAGTCAGCGTAAGATATTGCAGAGCCCCAACAGTTCGACGATACTCTTGACCAGATGAAAGAACTGTGCCCATAGATTTGGATAGATTCGGAGTAGAAGCCATAGGAGTGAGACACGGCTTGCAATCAGCCATAGAGGTGCGGCATAAAATGTCTTCAATGTACTTTGATTGACAGAGAACAATCCCAGTGGGAGTATGATCAACTTCGATGCCAAGAAAATATGTGACTCTGCCCAAATCCCGAATAGGGAATTCTTGTTCCAATAGACGAATGGTTTGCTGAATGGCAGGCAGAGAAGAACCTGTGATCAAAATATCATCCACATAACACAAAATATAAGTGTAAGTATCACTAGTGATGCGGACAAATAAGGAATGATCAGCCTGAGATTTCCGAAAACCACACAGAGCAACAAAATTGCACAGCAGTGAACCACTCCCGAGGCGCTTGTTTCAAGCCATACAGAGATTTTCTGAGAAGACACACATGATCAGGGCGGCTAGCATCAAGGAATCCCAGCGGTTGCTTCATATAAATAGTTTCAGAAAGGTTGCCATGAAGAAAGGCATTGCTGACATCGAGTTGGTGAACAGGCCAGCTATGAATGGAGGTAAGAGCCAGGATGGTGCGAATGGTGGTGGCCTTAATAACCGGGCTGAATGTCTCCTTGTAGTCTATGCCGGCTTGTTATGTAAATCCCTGTGCAACAAGTCGAGCTTTATACCTGTCTACGGTGCCATCAGTCTTCCTTTTGATCTTATACAACCACTTACAATCAATAATGTTAGTATTCGGAGGACGGGGAACCAAGTCCCATGTGTGAGCAAGAGTGAGAGCCTTAAATTCTTGGGTCATAGCATCACGCCACACAGGGTACTTCCGGGCTTGGGAGTAAGTAGAGGGTTTGATTAATGTGTGATCAAGGTCAGTTTTAGTGGAGTGGAGGGCATAACGGGTTGGTTTGTGTCTGACATGGGCTGGGCGAAGTGTCATACGTGGTGGGGGTGCGGGTTGGTAGGGCTGAGTTGAGTAGCCGGGGAAGGAGGTGGTGGCAGAGGTGTAGGATGCGGTGGTGGGGAAGTAGGGGGGCTGGGCTGTGACGTTGGTGAAGAAGAGAGCAGATGCGAAGAGAAGTCTTACTGTCGGTTAATGGGATTAGGAACAGGTATGTGCAGTACCCCATCAGCAGAGGGAGGCGAAGTGGAGGCGGAAACATTGCTGGGTTGAGACACGGAGAAAGGAAAATTATGCTCATTAAATTTAACATGCTTAGCAATATAAATTCTGTCATTTTGAGGGCTGTAGCATAAACAACCGGAGTGAAAACGAGATTTGCCAAGAAAAACACAAGTGTGACTACGAAACTGAAATTTATTTGCATTATATGGCCATAAAAGAGGAAAAATTTCACACCCAAAAATTTTAAGGTCAGTATACGGAGGTGAAGTGTGAAAGAGATGAAAGTAAGGGGAGTCATTGTGCAAAGTAGGAGACGGTAAATAATTAATTAAATCAACACTGTGATTAACGGTATAATTCCAGAAACGAAGGGGAATTTTGGCATGGGTAGGTAAGGTGAGAGTGGTATCTATTATATGCTGAATCTTGCGTTCCGAAATACCATTCTGTTCATGTGTATGGGGGCATGCAAAAAAATGTGTGATGCCCATTGTTTTGAAATAAGGATCAAGTTTGAGAAATTCACCTCCAGAATCAGAGTGAAAACGCTTAATGTCACCATTGAATTGTTTCTTAATCATGGCATGAAATTCAAGAAAAATCTTATAGACATGACTTTTAAATTTGAGGCAATAAACCCATGTAAAATGAGTACATTCATCAATGAAGAGAACAAAATATTTATGATTTAAATAAGAAGTAACAGGGGCAGGGCCCCAAACATCAGAATGAATAACTTCAAACAGAACAGAACTTGGTCTAAAAATTGGTTTTAAATTACTCCAAGTCAGTTTCCCCATTTGACAAGCAGTGCAAAAATTATTAGAATGACAAAATTTAATATTGCTAGAATGTAAAATTTGCGATGTTACTCGCTTATTAGAGTGTCCCAGGCGAGCATGCCACATGTCAAAAGAGACAGATTCGCCAACCAACGCCTCCTTCAGTTCTGGTGGCATCACATACAAGCCATGATCACTCGGACCGCTCAGCAAAATTCTCTTCGTTACCTGGTCCTTCACAAGAAAATGAGATGGCCGAAATTCAAAGAAACAACGATTATCAGTGGTAAATTTTTGCACAGATAAAAGAGATTTGCTAATTTTGGGAACAAAGAGAACATCATTAAGTTTGAAAGAGGCATAGGAAGAACTACCAGTGTGGCTGATAAGAAAACCCTGACCATTGCCAACCCGAATATTATCATTACCCATGTAAGGTTGCATGTGAGGAAGGTGATGGGGATCAGCAGTCATGTGATGTGTGGCACCGGTGTCAGGATACCACGTCGAGATTGGAGCATGAGGCGGCATGGGCGGAAAATAAGTTTGGGGCTGATGGAGCTGCTGTCCTTTCGGTCCCAGAAGCAAGGTTGGCCTGCCGAAAATTCTGCTGTCCAGGGGTGGGGTTCCGAGGCCGAAAGTTGGGGTTTGGTATTACTCTTCGACACTTATCAGCCGTGTGATTATTATAGCCACAGATTTGACATGGTGCTTTAGATTTCCTGCGGACTTGATTCGGTTGCTGCTGTTGGGGTGCAATGTGCATCATAAAGTTTGGGTTACCTCTAAAATTGGGGTTCAGTTTTTGAGCAATAAGAGCCACAGGAGGAGGATTATCTTGAAAGCTTTTTAGTAGAATCTCATGTGATGTTAAATGTCCAAACAAGGTGTAATAATAGCAGGAGGTTCCATGACACACAGAGTAGCAATAATGGATTGAAATTCATTACCAAGGGTTTTGAAGACAATAGCATTGAACTGAGCGTTGGTTAAGGGAGCGTTGGTAGCAGTGAGTTCATCAGCAAGGGCCTTACATTGTTGCAAATAATCCGCAACACCAGCATCAGTCTTTCTCAGTTCCTGCAGTTGCATGTGTATCTGAAGTTGTCTGTTTTGTGACACAGACCCATAAGCCTTTGATAAGGCTTGCCAAGCATCATAACTTGATGTAATACCCACCATAGAACGAAATACAGAAGGAGATAAGGATGAAAAAATCCAAGACAGGAGCATTTGGTCCTTTGCAAACCAGGCCGTATAGGCTGGGTTATTGACTTCCACATTGGGGTCGGTTGGTGAAGAAATTTTCTTTGGTGGAGCTAAGGAGGTGCCATCAACATGACCAACGAGATTGTGGCAGTGAAGGATAGGGGTAAACTGGGTTTTCTAGACCAGATAATTTGAGTGATCTAATTTATTGGAGAAGATTTGATTTGAGGTGATGGGAAGAGGATTTGGAGAGGGGTTGGTTTCGGCCATGATTGTGGAATTAGGGTTGATGAGAATGGAGGAGGCGGTTTGAGTGAATGAAGAAGAAGATGCCGATTGAAGAGAGGAGTTAGGGTTAGGGTTTGAGATGGAGGAGGCAGTTTGAGTGGATGAAGAAGAAGATGCCGATGGAAGAGAGGAGTTAGGGTTAGGGTTTGAGATGGAGGAGGCGGATGAAGAAGTGTGGCTGTTAGGGTTGGATTCGGTTTCTGAATCAGACTTGGAGCTAGAAGACATAAAGCTCTGATACCATGTTAAAGCTAGATGATTGGGAAAATTATGATTTCCATTGATTGTGAATAAGAGATACAAGAAGTATATATAGGTAAACCCTTACACTAAGTATGGCTAGGGTTACAAGGAAAAATAAAAATACATTTTATTTACAATTACAATTATATCCCTTTACAATTCCATCTACAACAATAATTATCCAAAGAGTAGGTCACATTGTCATGGAATAAAAGAGTTAAAAATAATAATCAGATGCCACCACGATATGTTCGTTCAAAAATAGCAAACAATAGGCCATAATCGTTAATACCATTGAAGACTTTAATTAAACTAAAGCAAAATCAAATCATGTAATTTCTATGCATCCATAATAAAGCATGTAATGTGATTAATCTTGCCAAACGTGTGATCATTAATTCAATGAAACAATTGCCAATGGGCCATATACAGAAAATCATACTAAGGCCAATAACTGGAATCAGATTATTAGAAAATATGATCAAAAGCGATTCGTTCGTCAAATTAATTCATTACTTCTACCAATCAAAAGATAAAATTAAAGAATTTTGACTTATCTGCGTTGTGTTGGCTCGACTCCTGAAAACTTCCAGTCCATTTTCTTCGAAATTTATCTGAAAATATAATGCCTTAGGTCCTGTGTTGAACCATTCAATATAATCCAATCTTTCTTTCATGGATCCGGCCTGATCCGAATCTCGGTATGTTTTCACCGTCCTTTGTATTTGATGGTTCTTCAAAATCTGTATTTATTGTTGTGAAAGCTAATGGCCAAAAAGGCTGAATGTATTACCAGAAAAAACAATGTTAATTTTTCACTAAGGAAAAATACATATAATGGTTTGGTCTGATTTATGCCGAATATTAAGCCTTGGTTTGGATAAGACAACTATAAGCAAACAATTATATTGCTATGCATAAAAAAAAAAAAAAAAATAGCAAAAGTGAAATCGTTGCACATGCTATAATTAATTATATAATTGGAAGAGAATCACCTAGCTGATGGTTATGTAGGATAGACCAATGAAGATCCTAAATAATTAACTGAGCCTTTAGCTGACGCAAGTAATTAATAGATCTCTATCAATAAGATTGATTGTTCTTTGCATAGAGCGCTCTGCTTATCGCTGATCAAGAACAAAAAATGAGGATGATGCTAGCTGGATGCTTTAACTACAGACATTTCAATCCATAAACTGCACCTGACTTGCCACAATTTATTAAAATAAAGATAAATTCATAAAATCTTATAATATGCCCATTAGCAAATCTGCTGCAGCAATTGTTACTCATATAGTAACATCGAATTCTCAAAGTATGCTTGGTGTGAGTACCGGATTTTTCCGATCTCTGTGATGCAAGCCGAAATGATTGACCTTAGTGTATGAATCTCTAAGAAAACCATGTCTTGAAGCGATGATACCAATTTAATCAAACTTGAACTAAATCTGAAGAGAAACTAAAATTTATGGCTGGAAAAAGAACTATACCTGTACGGGTATAGGAACAGCCGTATGACTATAGTTGTTAAATCCGTACAGGTGTCGTTGAATCACCAACCTACCTAGAAATAGAGACAGGTGGAGCTTTATGGTGTTGACAACAAAAATTACGGGATTGCTACTATCTAGAGCTTTCTTTGGATTGAAGGAAGCTCACTTACATGGATTACGCACAAAATCACGGAGGGATTAAGAAAAAGACAGAAAAAAGGAAGAAGAACACTATCTCAAGAACAAATGCTCACAAAACTCAATCCACCAAAATTCAATCTGAAACTCATCAATTCACTTACCAAAACTGAATTTCTAACCTTACCCAGGCCAATAGAGACTTATTTGTAATTGGATTCGTGGATTTAGGGTTGAGTTTGAAGATTTCTCCTTTGAGTTCAAAAGTTAAAGTTTGATTAACTTTGGATTTCAAGCTTAAAGGCTTGGTTTTCTTTAATCTTTACACTGGAAACATGCTCCAAAGGTAATTTCTTAGAGGTCTTAATCCCTTTGCAGCTTTCTGGATTGATTTCTGGTTGTTTGCATCATTTTTCCATATTTCTTTAATTTTGGAAACCAAATCCTTGCAGGTATCGATATAGCCGTATGGCTGTAATACATCATCTGTAGGGATATGGTTACAAAATCCATTGTCGTAATTGCAATTTAGCGATTTCTGGATTCTAGTGATTTGGAACAAGAACCGTACGACTCTAGTGATAGCTGCATGGCTGTTGTCTCGAATCCAGGATTTCTTTTTGTAATTTAAATCGTTTTCCATGCATTTTGACCTAGTTCCATGTTTTTCTTGTTTTATAATAGACCAGTGCAATGATAGAAATTCCAGTTTCTTAAATGTAGACCGACATTTGCATGTGTAATAAATTAAGATCAAATTAAAATGCTTTTCCAAACTGTTTTTATATAAATTTAGCGTTTTAAAAGATTTTCCGAGTCCAATAAGATGAATCTGTCGGATTCATTCGATTCCCATTCATGCACCGAGTTATCTGAATCCCCCATTCTATCTATCTGTTTGAGTCTTATGTGCATATTTATCTGTGTACTCATCTTTGTTTTACAGGTAGAATTAGGTTAGATGCATGCTAGCTTTTATTTTTAGATTTCGTGTAAAAATAGGCGAGTGTAAATATTAAAATATTGTATATAGGCATTTTGTATCCCAATCTTCTTTTATCGAATATGTATCCCCTAGGATAGTTTATTCGATTAGGTTATAATATTTTATCTTTTTTATATTTTAGAATTTATTTATATTTTTGTGTGTGCATTTAGTGTAAATAAAATTAAAATCAATTTAGAGAATATAAAGGGAACAATTCAATATAATTAGTAATCATCTTAAACAAGGCAAAAATAAGTAGTTTATCCGGATCCGAATCTCTGACCAAAAGGTATAGTGAATCCTACTTGCTTTGGCTATTCCGCAATTTGTCGGTTGAGCTGAACGGGATGGTGACTCCTGTCACTTTTAGTGAGATTATTTGATTTCGTACATTTTTTTACTAATTACTAAAACCAATTTTCACTTTTCATTAAAACCCCTAGCGCGGTCTCACAGCCCTTAAATCTATATAAAGGATCCTCCGCTCATAGTGGCGACTCCGTTGGGTAAAAAATTTGATTTTATAATCAAAAGACAAATACTGAAAATGTCTTGTCTAAAATGGTTTTGATTCTTCTGGTTTGTGCCTTTTATCGCATATCACTTAAATACACTTTTGCACACACTTTTCTACGGTGCACTTTTGCACACACTCTTTTAATGTACCATTTAAACCCCGATATGGTTTTGAAGTGCCACTTAAGTTTCACTAGGTCTTAGGGACACAAATTTGGTACAGTACTCGTAGCCTAGTACGAATCCCTTCGTTTGGACCCTTGAGTGGGAAGAAGTGAGGAGTATATTCTGCTACGGGAACCTTGATGTTAACCTGAGATTTTTGACTGTGACCCATATAAAACGCCATAGTAATCTTTCTTAGTATAACCGAGATATAAATTGCTTTGGTTACTCCGAGAGAAACGTATTTGTTATCCCTTATTGGTGATAAATAAGCCAATTTCTAGGGAAGATTTATGTCGACCAAACGTGGGGATATAAGTTTGGAAGGGTGTGCATCTGTGGATGCACTAATAATTTGTTCCCTGTGTAGGACATCATAAGCATTTTCATCATTTAGATCATAAATGCACATTCAATAGATTCGTGTGTACATTTTTCATTAAACCTATTTTATGCAATCATGTTTCTCATGTGTCATCCATTTTAATAAATTATACATTTCACAATCACATTGAATGTTATTCATAAATCCTTTTATGCAGCCATATGATTGTGTGGTTCAAACACGAAATGATTTAAAATTTAAAAATCCATGCAAAAATTTCTATCTGTTTTCTATATGAAATTCTGTATAAAAAAATTGTATACATTTTGCAAAACCCATGCATAAATTTCTATGCATTTTCCATATAAATGTTTGTACACAAAGATTGTATACATTTCACAAAGCCATATGCATAAATTTCTATGCATTTCTCAAATAAAACCTGTGTATAAATTCCTATATATATTTCACAAAGCCATATGCATAAATTTCTATGCATTTCTTATATAAAACCTGTGTATAAATTTCTATACACGTTTCAAAAAGTGTCTACATAAATTTCTACGCATTCTCAGTACTAAGTAATTGCATAAATTTCTATGCACTTTTCTCGTACACAAAGTCCATGTACGCATTTAAAAAAAACTAGTCACATAAATTTTTATGCATTTTCGTACATTTCATGAACTTATTGCATAGATTGCTATGCATTTCTTTATGGGTTGTGTACGTTTCTCCAAATTAGATTGCATAAATTTCTATGCATTTATCATGTAAAACTCGTGTATAAATTTCTATGTACATTTCAAAACCAATTGCATAAATTTCTATGCATTTTCCATGTACACAAAGGTCTATGTACATATTTCACAAAACAAATTGCATAAATTTCTATGCATTTTCATGTACACAAAGGTTTGTGTACATATTTCACAAAACCAATTGCATAAATTTCTATGCATTTTCATGCACATACAAGTCTGTGTACGTATTTCACAAAACAAATTGCATAACTTGCTATGCTTTTTAATGTACACAAAGGTTAAGTACACATTTCATAAGCCAGTTGCATAAATTTCTATGCATTTTCATATACACAAAGGCTGTGTATACATTTTTTACATTTTACATAAAACCATATACACTTTTATTTGTATTGCATCACATTTGTTTATGTCATGTATCATACAGTAACCATCATCACATTTCATGCATACATTCAGGTTATAGGCCATACATGTTGACTTTTGATGTGCTGTTCATGTATGTGTGTTAGGTCATCACCATTTCATGTTTAAGTGAAACAGTTCCTTTGTGGAAGAGACCGCCCAATAAACAACTTGTCAGGAAATGCATAGAAGCGGTTGCCTATTGTCAAGTGAAGAGTTCGATGGGTATTAGAGGAAAAAAGGCAAGATCAAGAACAACCACAGTTGAAAAGGGTAGTGTATCTGAACCAGAAGAGGAGACGAAAGGGTTTTTGGCAGATTCTATTTTGTTTCAATCAGACAATGACACAAAGACAGTTGCAAGTGTTGAAATGGTAGCTCCCAGTAAACCTAGTATTATTGATGTTCTCAAGGAACATCTGTCGTCTTAGGATTTCCGTAATATCCTGAAGGAGGAACTGAAAGCTGTTGTGAGGGAGGATGTTGAACATAGTGCTGCCAAAAGTGGTATGGCTTCTGAATCATCCAGGTCCAAGGATTATCTTAGTGCCAAATGAGTACATCGAGTGGAAGCTGAGATGGAGAAGAAAATGAAGGCAAAGTATGTAGATATGGATGAGGTGATTTCTGAAATGAAAAAGAAGCCCAATTTCACTTCCAAGAACTGTGTAGATGTTGATACCATGATAAGTCAGGGGATTGAGAGGATACCTGTGGGTTTCCAAATGCCCAAGATATCTATATACAAAGGGGTTGGTTCACCAACAACTCATATCAACTAGTATGTTCGTGTGATGTTGACTGCTGGTGCAACAAAGCAGTAGTTGATTAATCTCTTTTCAACCTTTTTGTAGGAAAGAGCCTTATCCTAGTATAATTCATTGCCAGAGGAGACCCAGCTGGATTGGAAAGTCTGCCTGTAGCCTTTATAAAGTATCATAGTTTTAATACAAAGATTTAGGTGAAGTTGCAAGATCTGGAAAGGATAAAGCAGAAGCCATATGAGTCCTTTGATGAGTACTATAACAAGTGGATAGCCAAAATGGTTCAATTGAAGAATCGTCTTAATAAGGATGAACTTTTCTTGAAGTTGATTACTGGTAGTAGGGATGTATATAGACAAGAAATGAAGTTTCAGGAGTTTAGTACTCTTGAAGACGTTTACAAGATGGCAAGTCAAGTCGAGATGGATGAGCTTGATCATAAACAGTCAACAGGCTACAGAGGCAAAAGTTATGGCTCAGTATACAAAGCTACGGGTTCATATGGTACGGGCACTAGTAGTTCTGGTTCTATGAGTAAAAGTTCACAGTCAGCAGCTAAGGCATATCGTGTTGAAGTGGCTACAATATCTAAATAGCCTAAGTAGGAAAAGAGATATGGAAACATGGGGATGTATCCCTGGGTTATGTCTTTGTCCCAGATCTTTGCCAAATGTAGAAACAAAGGTTTGTTGTCTTCATCAAAGCCCTTTGAAAAGCCTGCTGAAGAAGATAAAGACAATTTCTATACCTACCATGTGGTAGTGGGTCTAGGGTTGGCGACGGTGTGGGTGCGGGTGTGGGGGTGCATTCCCCACTCCACCCTCAATGATTGCGGGGGCAGTTTCGGTGATTCCTCGTTTAACATTTCGGGGATTTTTTCACCCCATCCCCGCCCCGTGCGGGTGCCTACGGGTTTCGGTGAATCCCCGCTCGCCCATATTGTGTGCACTTTAAAAGAATTATCAGTACTAGTAAAAGAATTATCATACCTGTATTTAAACGCAGAGAGTTAAGAATCCCAAAAACTATCAGAGAAGCCATTAGAGAGTTGCACACAAAGTTATTGAAAAGAAAAAAAGACGAAAGCAGCTGCGATTTGGGAGGCTAGGGTTTAAACAAAAACAGAGGGCTTGGCCTAATTAGGAATTAATTAACCTTTATATATATATATATGTGTGTTTTATACAGGGATTTATTCAGGAGTGGGGCGGGGATAGTACTCCCTGCCCCCACGCCCGTTTAAGTACCGGGGGTAAAAAAATCTCCACGTCCATCCCCGTGGGGGATAATATCGGTTATTCCCCACGCCCGTCGGTTCAGATCCCTACGGTTTTCGGGTAATCCCCCCCATTGCCACCCCTAAGTGGGTCATAGAATTAACAACTGTTACAAGTTAAGGGATGCGATACAGAAATTGATTGATGAAAGGAGAATAGAGGAGCCTGCTAAACCAAGTACCAGAACTAATCCATTGTCGTGACTTGAGAAGCAGGTGAACAAGGTTCAATCTGGTTTTCCATCCAATTTTTGTGTTTGATCAGATTCTGTATGCGAATTCCAGTGTTCGATCAGTGGGAGTTAGTGAAGTTCATACAAAAGTTAGTGAATCAATGAACCAGAAGTAGAAAGAATCAAGGCCAATGAACTTGAATGATCTTGATTCGGATGATGAATATGTAGAGTATAGTGGAAATTCTATGTTAATAAAGTCAGCAGTAAAACTAGTTTCAGCAGAAGTCAGAAATGTTACACGAAGTGGGATAGTTTATCAGCCTTCTCTGTCGGCTGTTCCACAGAGCGATAAAGCACTGTTTAAAGGTTCAGGTAGTTCTGCATCACCAGAGGAAGTTTAAAAAGAGGATCTGGTTATCTCTTAGCTGGAAAAGACCACAGGCGAGTTTGTGGCACTTACTTTTGGTATCAAAAGAGCACAAAGCTGCTCTTGTGAAGAAGTTGTCAGAAATTGAGGTATCACCAATTACCTTGCCAGAAGCAATATGCTGTATGCTGGATAAAGTTGATCATGCAAATCCAGATATTGTATTTACCAAAAAAGACTTGCCAGAAGAAAGGAAAAGTCACAACAAGGCCATTTATATGAGGGCCAACATTTTAGATAAAGTCATGCCATGTGTTATGGTTGATAACAGATCGAATTTAAACATTTGTCCTCAGAATATATTGCCTCATTTGGGTTTGAGTGAGGAGATTTTGAAGAAAACCTCTACAGTGATTCGGGGTTATGATGACCCTAAACGTGCAATAATTGGCATATTTAAGGTTAAATTTGAAGTTGGCTCTATAATGTCTATAGTGACCTTCACTGTGATCAATATTCTGGTCACTTTCTCTTTGTTATTAGGTAGACCATGGTTCCATCCACTGGGTGGTGTTCCATCCACATTACATCAAAAAATCAAATTCCCAATGGAAGATCAAGTTGTTACAGTCCCATCTGATTCTCCATCAATCATTGCTGCACTGAGTTCTACGGTTCCACCATTTGGAGGTTTTCAAGTTGCTGTTGTGATAGAAGAAGTGCCTAACACTCCTATGGTAATCTATAAGAATTATATGCCAGAATGGTTGTCTCAATATCTGCATAAATAGAATTTTGTTCTAGGCATGGGTTTAGGAGCAAATCTCCAAGGAGTTCCAAAGTTCAACATTGATTCTGGGACATCACATCAAAATGGCCTAGGCTACAAGGTTGGCGTATCTGAAAGGAGCAGAAAAAGGGGGAAAATGGCAAGTTCTTGGTGATGCCATTTATCAGAGCTTGCGAAGAACCATACAAAGGTTAGGCAAAGCCTGTGAAGGTCGACGATGTAGTGTGACAGGGTTTTGAAATATTTTCATATGTTATTGATTTCTAGAATATTCTGGAGGAATTAGTTGCACCAGTGCTCAGTGAAGAGGAGGTGGTTCCAAAACCCATTATTTGTTAAAGGGAAGTATTTGAGAAGTCAATGCCTGTGGAAGAACTAAAGAAAGAAGAATTATGCCTGAAAAGATTGCATCTATAAAGAAAGTTGAGTAGGATATTTGTAATGAAGCTAGATGTCATTGCTAATGCATTGACTTTTGCCTTGAACAATGCTTTTGCCAAAGCTAAAAAAGGTGATCAAAAGAAGATGATGAATAAAGAAAGTATGAATTCTGTAGTCAAGGAGATTGCAGAAATCATGAAGAAAGCTAAAGCTCAACTAGTTGAGATTGAAGAAGATACTCTTTTTGAAGAATAGGAATCGAAGCTAGCTGATGATGTAGATTCTATTTTGAAAGTGGTTGTCAATAAGGATGAAAGATTTGAAGTCCCTTCGCTTGTGGAGGATGAATGTGATTTTGTTTTATCTATATCATCTATCTTTAATGTTGATAATGTACTATATAACAAGTTAAATGCAATGAAATCATAGTTTGCTTACTTGCTTGATGTTTATCCTGATAAATCTGTGCATGCATATGAATCTCCATTAAGCATATTTAGCATACATGACACTTCATTGAAAGAAACCAACATTGGTACAAATGAAAAGCCTAAAATGGTATATATTTCATACGATAACAAACATTTAAAGAAACATGTCGTAGCTTTTGCTTGGTTATATGAAGACATTCTTAGGGTTGATACATAAATAGTTGTACATAAAATTCCTCTAGATCCAAAGTTCAGGCCAGTCAAATAGAAGTTGAGAAGGTTAAGGCCAGAATGGGATACTCTTGTGAAAGAACAGATTGCAAAA
This sequence comes from Euphorbia tirucalli, assembly GCA_039660915.1. Classification (NCBI taxonomy): domain Eukaryota; kingdom Viridiplantae; phylum Streptophyta; class Magnoliopsida; order Malpighiales; family Euphorbiaceae; genus Euphorbia; species Euphorbia tirucalli. The sequence continues at coordinate 50,614,998 of CM077639.1, read as the reverse complement.
CAAATTAAAGCCAAGTTCCTTAAAGTAGTGGAGTTTACAAAATGGTTAGCCAATATCATGCGCGTTGCTAAGAAAGATGGGAGAGTCAGAGTTTGTGTGGATTACATAGACCTGAATAAAGCTTCCTTGAAGGATAATTTTCCATTTCCTCACATTGACTTGTTGATTTACAGTTCTACAATAGCTGCAATGTATTCCTTCATGGATGAGTTTTCAGGATATAATCATAATATGATGGATGTTATCAACAAAGTGAAAACATCTTTCATCACAAAATGGGGCACTTTCTGTTATAGTGTAATGCCATTTTGGGTTGAAGAATGTTTACGCCACCTATTAGAGGTCTATTACAACTCTATTACATGACATGATTTATAAAAAATTTGAGGTTTATGCCGATGATATGCTTGTTAAATCGATGACCTATGAGGAGCACCTTGTTATCCTAGATAGATTCTTAACACGCATTGAGAAATATAATCTCCGGCTTAACTCTAAGAAGTATGTATTTGGAGTGTCATTAGGAAAGCTGTTAGGCCATGTTGTTAGTTGAAGGGGGATATAAATGGATCCCGACAAAATCAAAGCTATTATAGAAATGCTTACTCCTAAAACAGAGAAAGAAGTCAGATCTTTTGTGGGTTCCCTGTAATATGTCAGTCATTTCATTGCACTATTAACTTCAGTTTGTGAGCCAATTTTCAAGCTTTTAAAGAAAGATCAGCCTATTATATGGGATGATAGATGTCAGCTTGTATTTGAAAAGATAAAGACTTATTTGGCTAATCCATTAGTTTTGAGTCCTCTAGTTCTAGGAAAGTCTTTGATCCTATATTTGCAATTGAAGAATCATCAATAGGGGAAATGCTGGCTCAGGAATAAGATGATTAGAAAAAGTATCCAATTTATTATATTAGTAAAAAGTTGCTAAATTATGGAACTAGATATTCATCAGTTGAAAAGAATTTTGTTGCAATGGTCTAGCTTACGAAGAAGCTTTGGCATTATTTTCAATTATACAAGGTGAAAGTAGTAGCTAAGGTGGACCCTATGAAGTATTTATATGAAGCACCAAGTCTTGCTAGAAAATTATCCAAATGGTTGTCACTCTTATCAGAGTTTGATATTGAGTATGTTACCAAAAAGGTTATCAAAGGCTAAGCGGTAGCAAAACTTTTTACAAACCAATCTCTAGATTCTGATTATGAAGAGGATTTAGATTTTCTTGAAGAACAGCTAGCCATGGTTGAGATGAAGAGATTGGTCATGTTCTTTGATGGAGCATTTAACAGAAAAGGTGTAGGAATCAGAGTAATCATAGCCACTCCAGATAGAGAAATCATTCGACTGTCGAGGAGGCTAGATTTTTTGGTAACCAATAGTGGAGTGAAATATGAAGCATGTTTATTTGGCTTAGAAGCTCTTCTCTTGCTAGGAGCAAATGATGTTCTGGTGGTTGGTGATTCATTACTGGTGATCAGATAAGCACAGGGTGAGTGGGAAATGAAAGAAGAAGATCTGAGACCCTATTTGGAAATGTTGCAGTATAGAAAAGAATTATTTGGGCAATGCAAATTTAGACATGTCATCAGAGAAGAGCAGAAAATGGCGGATGCATTGGCCATATTATCTTCGATGTGGGAAAATCTTGAAGGAACATAGATTCAACCTTTAGTTGTTATAGTTTCTAAAAAGCTCTGCTTTAACATACAAGAGGTGATAAAGCTGACTGCAGATGAAAAGCCATGGTTTTACAATATTCTCTAGTATGTAAAGGAAGGGAAGTATTCGAATGGAGCTTGTGCACCTGACAGAATTTTTTTAAGAAAATTGGCTAGTAAATTTAGAATTTTCAAAGATAAGCTATATAAGAGAACTATGAATGGGGTTCTTCTGAGATGTTTAATAGAGGACGAAGCAGAAGTGATGATGCAATAGATACATTCTGGATCATGCGGATTGTATATGAATGGTTTGGCACTAGCTAGAAAAATCATGAGACAAGGTTGTTTCTAGCTAACAATGCAAACTAATTGTGTGAAAGAAGTGAGAAAATGTCATAAATGCCAAATTTATGCTGATATCAGTCATCTATCTCCTCTTGAATTATAAAACTTAGCTACTCCATATCCATTTTTAGCTGGGGGGATTGATATAATCAGAGAGATATGACCTGTAACGTCAAGTGGACACAGATTCATAGTAGTGGCAGTTGATTATTTCTCGAAATTTGTTGAACCAGAATCTTTCACTAATGTTTCATCTAAGAAAATGGTTAAGTTCACTCAGAAGAACATCTTTTCCAAATATGGTATTCCCCACCATGTGGTTACTAATAATGGTGTCCAGTTTCAAGGGGCAACATTGAACTATTAGCAGAGCATAATGTGGAACATCATAGGTCTTCTCCTTACAGACCTTAAGCTAATGGAGTTGCAGAAGTAGTTAATAAGTCGATAAAGAAGATTCTAGCAAAGATGGTAGCTACTTATTGAGATTAGGCTGATAAGTTACCATTTTCTCTTTGGGGGTTATAGAACCAGTGTCATAACACCTACAGGAGAAACACCATATCCCCTCGTTTATAGGATGGAAGTAGTTCTCCCAGTGGAGGTCGAGTTGAATTCATTTAGATTAGCCCTGGAAGCTCAGTTGCCAAAAACAGAATGGATTCAAGCAAGATATGATCAGCTTGCAAGCGTTGATGAGAAGAGACTAAAAGTGCTAGATCATTTGTAAATGTATCAGAACAGGATGGCTAGAGCTTATAATAAAAAAGTCAAATTTCCAAAAAGGGAGTTGCAAGTCAGAGACTTAGTTCTAAAATAGTTAAGGCCAACCAATACAGATGTTAGAGGAAAGTTTAAACCGAATTGGGAAGGCCCATATGTTGTAAAGAAAGTTTTTCCCAAAGGTGGAGTCAGAATTTCAGATATAGATGGAAATGAATTTGTCAACCCAATAAATCAAGACCGTTTGAAGTTTTATTATGTGTAAAATAAAAAAAATGATGAATGAAAAAGTAAGTCTGCTAGGTTGAAAACTCGAAAAGGGTGGCCTAGGAAAAAATTAAGACATGAGAGAAAATGATCAGTTGGAAAATCCGAAAGGGACGACTGGTGACCGGATGAGTTTCTGTGTGGAATATATACCATTTTAAGAACTGATCATTTCATATGTATCCAGTTTGAATTCATCAATAAAGTGTGGTGTTTTGTTTAAATGTGTTTTTCAATGGATATTACAGATGCATAATCATGATTCGTCTTGAATAAACATCACACCAAAGAAAGCACTCTGCATTTTACTCTGTTATATATCTATAATATCTAATACTAGAAACAGATTAGAAAGATATAACATAAAGTCATTTCATCCTCCAATCTGATGTATCTTCATTTGACATCACTAAAGTTGCTATCACTAAACTTAATTTTCTAAAAAAAAAAAGAAAAAAAGGAAAGCTAGCTGAGATGAAAACCTAAAAAGGCATCTTACACAAAAATTAGAGTAGCTTGCTAAGCTGAAAACCCATATTAGGCAGTTTTAGCAAAAGTTAGAGCATTTACAATTCAGAAACACGTCTGAAACATTCTTCTTTGATATTATCCCTAACAGAAAACAAGCAGAATCAAGATTCATTTCTCCAGTAGAGGGCAATTAGAAGTGGACATTTGCTAATATCAATCAACCAGGGGCATACAGCATAGTTGACTCGGGGCATATATCAGCAAAATTTGAATCTTACATCAACAAACAGAGGAACTGTTGCATATGATTGCATACATGCATAGCATGCATCAAACATTCATACACAGGGACCAAAGATGCTTCAACAAATCTTCCCTTTGATCGAAGGGGCAAAAATTTTTGTTTCCAAAATCTGTTGATCAAGAACCAAAGATTTGTTGCTTTAAAAAAAACTTTGTTTTTCTCCAGTAGGAAGATTTTCACTTTGCACAAAAGATTATAAACACTTCAAGATAAAGCAACACACAAGGTAGCAGAGGGTATCTCCCTTTGATCCAGTTGCTAATGAAGTTTATATGATTCCTTAGTAGAGTGATGAACAACAACAACATCAAAACTCACAAAAATCAAATCTCCAGTGGAACTAGCATCTAAATTTTAGAGCACCACTGTAACAACACCTAAAATCATGTAAGTATTTTCTTGGCCCAATACATCCGATACCCCCTAAACTAGACTCAAAACACCAAATGGCACCTAAACTTTGAGAACGCCCAATTTACCCCTTGAACTTGGCTAAACTGACCCAATTTTCCCCTTGGATCCAACTAAACTAGATAACCAAGGGAGAGTGTATTACATGCACTGCCACGTGACAAATTTCAAGAGTCAATCCAATCAAAACTGGACACGTGGCGCCTTCTTGCAAAAATTAAAAAAAAACTTACATAATTTCCTTAAACTCCCTCCTTACTTTTTTTTTCAAATACACCATCTTTCTCATCCTTCTTTGTCCCTCTTTTTAATTCCCAAATTTATTTACTTTAAGAAATGGATCCAGTTGACTACTTTTCTTCTACAAATAACACAAATAGAAATACTTTTTTCATATCCAATTAAGTATTTATGGAATTAATTAAACAAAGAAATTGAGATGGCAACTAAAATATCATTAGCTGATTTCTAATTACTTTTGTTCTTTCTTTCTTTTTATTCATATCAAATTCCATCGCCATTGACACCACCAACACCACATCTAGAAAAACTACCTAAAATCAGCCAACAATTCAACCACATATTCGAAGCTCTGTTACAATTTAAAGAACATGAATATAACCAAAATGGTAATTAAAGTAAGAACCTAACAAATACAAATCCAATTCGAATTCAAATTGAAACAAATTCAAAACACTCCAATCAAGTTGAAAATTGCCAAAGTTTAATTTCATTTATGCAAACAAAGAATCAATTCTATTTATCCAACATCAAACAAATTCAACATTAAACCCTAAATTAATTTCAATTTAAATAAAAAAATATTGGAAATTGCCAAAAAATCATTGCTTCATAGTTCATGTTTACTGGCCATTTGTGTTTCCATCTATGCTCGGTGTTATTGTCATCCTATATAGCCTTGCTTGAGTTTTCATTGTGTTTCAAAAAAAAAAAAAAAAAAAAGAAACAAGGATGAACAGAGAGGGATGAACGGAGAGACTAGTGCTGGCTTAGATCGCCATCGTCAGAAACAAAAGAGAGGGAGTAAGGTGGGTGTGTGTGTGTGTGTGAGAGAGAGAGAGAGAGAGAGAGAGAGAGAGAGAGAGAAAGAGCTTGAAGACATGAAAGGAGGAGAAGGATCTTGAAGACATGAGAGAAGGAGAGATCGATGAAGAAGAAGAAGTGGCTATTAATCTTAGCCATCCAATATTGAGTTTGATGAATTAATCTCAGCCATTTGATTGCTTTTATATAGTGTAAAATATCATCATGCGCTTTGTTTTGAGCCACTTTTACTCTCCTGGCACGTCAGATACGAAGGGAAAAATTATGTTGGTTTAGTCAAGTATAGGGGACAAATTGGACGTTCTTGAAGTTAGGGGTACCATTTGGTGTTTGAGGCCAAGTTTAGGGGGGTAACGAATGTATTAGGCCTATTTTCTTTCTTTGTTCACTATGCTCATCTTCGAGTTCTTAAATTCACATTAGGTATGAGTAACCCATTTTCAATGCCGAATTTAATCACATGAGGGGTAGGTGTGAGCACTGGATTTTTCAGACCTCTTTGATGAAAACTGAGATGATTGACCTTAGTGTATGAATCTCTAAGAAAACCATGTCTTGAAGTGATGATACCAATTTAATCGAAGTTGAACTAAATCTAAAGAAGAATTGAAATTTAGGGCTAGAAACAGGACTATACCTGTATAGGTATAGGAATAGCAGTACGACTGCAGTTGTTACATCCGCACAGGTGTAGTTGAATGAATAGCCTATCTAGAAACAGAGACAAGTGGAGCTTTACGGTGTTGACAATGAAAATTATAAGATTGCTATTGTCTGGAGCTTTCTTTGGATTGAAGGAAGCTCACTTACAGGGATTACACAAAAAATTACGATGGGATTAAAATAGAAAAAAAGGAAGAAGAACACTATCTCAAGAACAAAAGCTCACAAATCTCAATCCACCAAAATTCAATCTGAAACTCATTAATTCACTCGCCAAAATTGAATTTCAAACCTTACCCAAGCCAATAGAGACTTATTTGTCACTAGATTCGTGGATTTAGGGTGGTGAGGACCCGTCCCTGGTAGGGGCCAGCCCGGACGAAGATGGGTAATCCCTGATTAAGATCCCTTCAGGGCGGGGACGGGTATCCCCGTTTCTTAATCAGGGATGGGGATGGTAATAGCTCTACCCACCCCGCCGGGCCCAGTCCCCATCCCCGTTTAAAACCTGCGGGGATCCCCGGTAAATTCCCCAGTTAAATGCCCAAATCCCCATTTTTATTTCTTTATTATTAATATTATTACATTACATTATTATTATTTATAATTTATAATTTTATAAACTAAAGTAAAGAAGAAAACTAATCTCTCTCGTGAATAATTATTAATTATATGTTAGTGTATTTGAGAATTGAGTTTTGAGAATTTTATGTCTTAATTTGATGCATATTTGGATAAGTTAGAGGGTGAAAATTGAAATTTTATAGGTTTTTTTATAAAATTAAAAATTAATTTAACAGGGATGGGGATCCTTGCGAGGAACCAATTCCCCACCGGGATCGGGGATGGAACAGAAATCTATCCCCAATTAATAAACGGGGCGGGGATGGGGATCCCTGCGGGGACCTGATTCCCCGCCGGGATCGGGGATGGAACAGAAATCTATCCCCAATTAATAAACGGGGCGGGGACGGGGATCCCCGAATAGTCTAGGGACGGGGATGGGAAGTGCAGCGGATGGAACAGAAATCTATCCCCAATTAATAAACGGGGCGGGGACGGGGATCCCCGAATAGTCTAGGGACGGGGATGGGAAGTGCAATCCCCGCCCTGCCTCACCCCATTTACAACCCTAGTTGAATTTGAAGATTTCTCCTTTGAGTTCAAAAAGTTCAAGTTTGATTAATTTTGGATTTCAAGCTTAAAGACTTGGTTTTCTTTGACCTTTACACTGGAAACATGCTCCAAAGGTAATTCTGAGAGGCCCTATAGCTTTCTTGATTAATTTCTCGTTGTTTACGTCATTTTTCTAAATTTCTGTAATTCTATAAACCAGATCCTTGCGTGTATCGATATAGCTGTATGGTTGTAATACATCATCCATACGGATATGGTTACGTAATCCATTGTCTTAATGGCAATTTAGTAATTTCTGGATTTTAGCGATATGGAACAAGAACCGTACGGCTCTAGTGATAGCTGCACGGCTATTGTCTCGAATCTAGGATTTCTTTTTGTAATTTAAATTGTTTTCCATGCATTTTGACCTAGTTCCATATTTTTCTTGTTTACAATAGACCAGTGCAATGATAGAAATTCCAGTTTCTTGAATGCAGACCGATATTTGCATGTGTAATATATTAAAATCGAATTAAAATGTTTTCCCAAATTGTTTTTATTTAAATTTAGTGTTTTAAAAGATTTTTCAGGTCCAATCGGGTGAATCTACCAGATTCATTCCATTCCCCCATTCACACACCGAGCTATCTAAATCCCCCATTCTCTCTGTTTTAGTCCTATGTGCATATTTATCTGTGTACTCATCTTTGTTTTGCAGGCAGAATTAGGTTAGATGTATGCTAGCTTTTATTTTTAGATTTCGTGTAAAAATAGGTGAGTGTAAATATTAGAATATTGAATATAGGCCTTTTGTACCCTGATCCTCTTTTATTAAATATGTATCCCATAGGATAGTTTATTCGATAGGGTTGTGATATTTTATATTTTTTGAATTTATTTATATTTTAGAATTTATTTATATTTTTGTGTGAGCATTTAGTGTAAATAAAATTAAAATCAATTTAGAGAATATAAAGGGCATAATTCAGTATAATTAATGATCATTTTAAACAAGAAAAAAATAGGTAGTTTATCCGGACCCGAATCTCTGACTAAAAGGTATGGTGAATCTTACTTGGTTTGGTTATACCGTAATTTTCTAGTTGCGCTAAACCGGGTGGCGACTCTTGTTACTTTTAGTGAGATTATTCGGTTTCGTACATTTTCTTGCTAATTACTAAAACCAATTTTCACTTTTCATTAAAACCCCTGGCTCGGTCTCGCGGCCCTTAAATCTATATAAAGGATCGTCCGTTCACACTTGGACATCAATCAAATTATTGATCAAAATTTATAACCAAAGTCATTATCAAATTTAGGATCAAGCCTTCCAGCCAACATAATATAACACATGAATAAATTAGATATTTAATAATCATATATGAGCCTCATACATGATCTCCATGATTTTTGAATGAGATAAGGTAATTAAATTTTGATGCTTTTTCTCAAGTAGTAGCAGTAACCTAATTTATAGCAATTAGCATGCATTGATAAATAAATAGTGGTAAGATAGAAAAAGCTTGTCAGATACCATGAATCACAACCAATGAATTTTGATAATTCATTTGTTGAATTATTCCATATGCAAACGCAAAATTAAAGAATTTACTCATCTCCTTGTGTTGCCTGATCGAATATGGTTCACTTTTAGGGGTCCGGTATGTTCCGAATCTTGCAATGCCATCACCGTTCAAATATAACGAATCTACAAATTTTGAGATTGTTTTGTCACTCGGTTTGTTGAGTCTAGAATTCCACTACAGTAACCCTTAATCTGGGAAGATGGAATTTTTATTTTTGAATGGTCCATTCGGGGACCGATGTAGAGCTGAGCTAAGCTTCAGGTTGATATGTGGTATTCAAATGTAAATGGTTTAGCTGATAGCTATAAACTCTCTTTCCTTCATCATTCCGACTTGAGTACCTTTAAGCTTTTTAAATTGGGGTTTTCATTAATATATTTCTCTATTTATTCCAAGTTTATGATTCAGTTACTTTACCTTTTGCTGCATTTTATTTATGCTTGTATAGTATTCCCCCAAACAAACTTTTAGGAATTTTGAGTCTTTAGGCTTGACTTCTTGTGAATTTTTCCATTTAAGATTTTGATCTGATTCATAGTATGTGGTTTATCTAGATGCATCTTGTAAGATTTGGTTTTCAGCATTGTTGTGCCTTAACCTTTTATGTGCTGCTTTATCTTGAACCGGGCCAAGGTCCTTCACATGAACAGACCCATTACTTTTAGGAACTTGCTATAGTTTTTTCCTTTCAAGTTTGCAGGGTTTTTGTAATATTACGCTTTCATCCGATTGTACCGGGTATACTATTCGATTTCGGTGCTATTCCATTTCCTTAGAGGTCTTGGCAGCTGTTTCTATTACTAATAATACTTCCAGAGCTACTCATTTTTAGAGATCTTTGCATCCAAATAATACTTTAGGTCTTCTGCCCCGGAGCTACTTCTTTTTCAGATTTTCTTCTTTATCAGTTAACATTGGAAAAGTCAAATAAATTAGTCTTTACTTATAAGCGTATGATTTATTCAAAGGTTTTATGTACTCCAAATCTTGGAAACGGATTTCTCTATAATGGTGGAGCAATAGATATCGTGGGTGCATCAATCATGAAGATTTTTGCTACTTGTTGAATCATAAAAGAATTATCTACAAAATAAGTCTTATACCATATTGCTTATTTTCATATTAGTTTAAACAAAAGCACACAAAAGTATGATTATCTATATGTGACATGCATTGTGACCTTTTAGGAATTTTGAACTTTAGAGCCCATGTGGTGATTCAATATACAGAATCCCAAAGGAGATGCAAGTTATAGCATGTTGATTCGTCATGTAATAATAACTTTTAGAAAACTTGCATGGTGTACTTGGCAGATGCATAAATTTAATTTGATAATCGAAACTCAAACCTGGACTTCCCAATGCATGTGAAAATTTTAAAAATTTAGGGACGAAACCTGGTAGTCCGATTTGGATGATGTGAACACGAAATTTTTCCTTTTAAAAAAAAAAAAAACTGACCGTTGAACCACGACTATATTTACATTCATGGGTTTTTGCTTATAATCGTATGACTGTAACATAAGTACAGTCATACGACTGTAGGGTCGGGGGCAGGTTGCAGAACCCATACCCCCTGAATTAAAAAATTGGAAAAATCTTGAGCATTTAATGCTCAAGATTTTCCGGAAAAGAGGAAATAAAAAGGTAGACAAACAAGGAGAGAGGGGACTTTTGGCTTTGGACAGAAATAATTAAGGGAAAAAGAGAGAAAAGAGAGAAAGAAAGAGGAGAAGAAAAAAAAAAACCAAAAACACACATTCTTTAACCCTTTTTTCTAAGATTCAGAGAGTTAATACTTAAAACGAGTTAGAAATCCTAGGTTAATAATTTAACTTAACAAACACATCAAAATCTAGGATTTAAACCATCAGAATCCCTGACTTTTTGGAGTATTTTTGGACCTCTCTTGCAACCTCAACACACAAGGAAAAGGAGCGAATTCACGTGGATTGGAGCGACGCTAGGGGTCAATTCGACATTGGATTAGCTTCTATGAGGTAGACACTTCTTTTTCCTTCTCTTTTTCCAGCTTTTTGGGTGCTGCGGTTAATTTTTGTGCATTTTTATCAAAGTTTCTACACTTCTGTTTCTGGAAAATTAAGAACAGTCGTACGACTATTCTTGTCACAAAGAACAGGGGCACGACTGTAATTACAGTCGTGCCATATCTCTTATAGTCGTACCACTGTTTTTGTTTTCCCAGTTTTAAGTTTCTCATTTTAAGTTTTTTTAGCGATTTCTGCCTCAGGTAAGGGCTACAGTCGCACGACTGTAGTATACAGTCGTACGACTTTAACTACAATCACACGACTGTAGTTCTCGGCCAAGAGCAATCCCTAAAATCCAAAAAAATTCATAAAATCCCAAAAATTTCATAAAAATCAGAAAATTTCAGAAAATCAGAAAAATCTTGAAAAATAAAAAATATCAAAAATGAATTTTGGAGTGTGCATTCATGACCCTAGATTTATTTTTTGGTGTTTTTGCATTTAGAACAAAACCACGACGGAGACCCGTTTCTCCCGAAAACCGACCCACCTTACATGCGATAAATGTAATAAACCGGAAAAAAATGTTTTCAAAAACGATTTTCTCACAAAACCAAAAATACAGGGACGTTTCAAAATGATTTTCCAGGTCTAACCGGGCCGGCCGGCCGGGCCGATCCGGTTACCCCCGACTGCATGACCCCGAATCCTTGAATTCCCAATTCTGTCAAACTTGAGTCCTAAGTGTGATGTGTTATAAATTTGTGCTAACCATTTGTTTTGCAACTTTAATTTCTTTATTTTTCATTTTTAATGTATTTAATAGATTAAACCGTGTATATTAGGCGATTGTAATTTTTTTCTTAGATTCTCGTGTATTTTTAGGCGCTTGTATTGTGAGACCGAAAGTTTTATTTTTCTTTCAATTGCGTTATAAGCTCCTAAATATTTATTCCTTTTACTTTTTATTTTTACTGTATTATTATGTATGCGCGCCGCGTGCATTACTCAATAAAATCTGTCTTAGCAATTTAAAGTGTCATAATTAGAACATTGGCCAATTTATTTTGATTAGACATGAAATAAGGGACTTGTCCGAATCTAGATCTCTGAAAAGTGTGGCAGTTCCCGCTTTGGTTCAGCTACACTGTAATTTCCCGGTTGAGCTGAGCCGGGTGGCGACTCCTATACTTTTTATCGAGATTTAGGTCTCGATTCTTTTATGAAACAATTAATTTTCCAAAAACGAATTTCCAAATCAAAAACCCCACGCGAGGGAGGGCCCCGCCTGAAATCGAGGCGTCCCTTCCGAAAGGGAGTCCCGCGTCCCGTCGAAAACGCGTCGTCCGCTCACAGTGGCGACTCTGCTGGGGATTTCTCAAAAGTTTTTCAAAAACTTAAAAGAATTTGACAAGCCCTGAAAAGTGTCTAATTTAAATTAAGCGGATGATTCTTATATGGCACTTTATGCATTTTTGTAGTTAGACATTTGTTGCATTAGGTTAGGTATCCATTATTTAGCCCAGTGAATTGTTGAAGTGTCGCCTAAGTTCCTCTTGGTCTTGGGGGCATGGATACGAAACACCACTTATAGCCTCGTACGAACCCCTTCGTTCGGACCCCTAAGTGGGGAGAAGTGAGGAGTATATTTTGCTATCGGAGCCTTGATGTTATCCCGATTTTGGACCGAACTCATTTAAGCAACCCTAGTTGGATTCCCTTAAGATACCAAAATAAATCATGTGAATAAAATAAAATGCGCCTTCATCATCCCCGGTTAGTGATTGAAGAGAACCCCTCCTAGGACTCGGTTAGAATTTTATAGACTTGACCACGTTTGTAGGAATAAGGTTGGAGGAATACGATCCGTGTGCTAATTGCTACGTGTCTTCTTGTCGTTCCATAACATATCATCATCCGCATTTTTCATGAACATGACATACCACATGTAAAGCATTTGTGTGACACTAACTCACATCTTTTGTACAGCCATATCCATTATTTTTCGTGTGTAAATACATTAATCACCCATGTGACATTTACACTAACCACATTTTTGCAGCTATGCATCTTTCCATTGTGTGAAAAAGCATTAATTCACATACATCAATCGAGTATCATAAGCATTCATATATATGCATAAAACATTCATGTGGGCCTTCAACAACCCCATAAGGGTCACACACATTGCACTGCCTACCAAGTAGGAAACCATTTAGGTGCTCCACGAGCGCCAAAAAATTACATTTCATACATCAAATCATTTGGGTGCTCCACGAGCACCGGGAAAAAAAAAATTCCATTTCATACATTAAGTCACTTAGGCGCTCCACGAGCGCCGAAAAATTTTGTCACATCCATTAAATCATTTAGGTGCTCCACGAGCGCCGAAAAATTACATTTCATTCATTAAATCATTTAGGTGCTCCACGAGCGCCGAAAAATTACATTTCATGCATCGAATCATTTAGGTGCTCCACGAGCGCCGAAAAATTTCATCACATCACTTAGGCGCTCCACGAGCACCGAAAAATTTCATCACATCCATTAAATCATTTAGGTGCTCCACGAGCGCCGAAAAATTACATTTCATGCATAAAATCATTTAGGTGTTCCACGAGCGCCGGAAAATTACATCTCATACATCAAATCACTTAGGTGCTCCACGAGCGCCGAGAAATTACATTTCATCCATTAAATCATTTAGGTGCTCCACGAGCACCGAAAAATTACATTTCATGCATCAAATCATTTAGGTGCTCCCCCAGCGCTGAAACCCCGATCATGTGCCACGCGCATGTTCATCCCATTTCGCATCATGAAAACCCAAGGTGCTCCCTGAGCGCCGAAACTTGGCCTACGTGTCATTCTAATCACATTTTCTTGCAGCCATTTTCAAGACATCAACATATGCGTGGCATTCATTCTAACCACATTTTCGTGCAGCCATTTTCAAGACATCAACATAAGCATGGCATTTATTCTAACCATATTTTCATGCAGCCACGACATTCTATTTGTGTGCCATGCACATTTATATCCTGTATATTGTTATCTTTGCAAAGCATACACGACATCATCACGTGTGTCATGCATCCTAACCACGTTTTTGTGTAGCCACTTGCACTTTTGTGTGACACAAGCATCCACGTCATTTCATATCATTTAAATTAAGGACATTCTGAGGATACCCTTCACGGTCATTTCATTTCATAACGTATCGGGAGTCCTAAACTACCCGTGTTTCGGAATACACTCGGCCATTTCACTAAACCATTTCATTCAATAGGAGACCACAATGGTCTTAGACCTTTTTTCATGTGGCAGGTCACACGACATCATTGCATGACTTCACGTCATTTATCATTGGCGTCGTGGGGATGCCGAAGTTTTGTTGGTGCATCGCGATCCATTTCGGATTGTTACATGACATTGACATTATTGTATCATTTGAGGTGCTCCACGAGTACCGGATTATTACGCATCTAGAGGCATTTCATAGCATTACTGAATCATGAAAGGCGTTCCATGAACGCCGAACTTCTGTCCGTGTCTCTGCCTACACATGACTTGTCTATAAACACCATCTCATGTCATATGCCCCAAAAGCATTAGAACTTTGTCTATAGGCCGGCCCCTATGTGACCATTTCACTTCACCTCATAGACCTACAAGGTGTCGAAACTCTACCCATGTGTTGGTACACACGCGATCATTTCATGATATTCACTAGGTGCTCTAAAAGCGCCGAACCCCTGTTTGTGTGGTGGTCCACATGTGGTCGTTTCGTATTATCTCTTGCATGGCATCAGGTGTTCTTGGAATATCCGAAAAAAAATAAAAAAAAATAAAAAATCAACATCCTCATCATCATCTCCCTCGTGACATCATATATGCAACTCATTATTCATGCACATACATACCCCATCATGCATACCTATATCAGCTGTGATTTGGTGTTCTTCACGAGTATGTGCCCGCCACTGCTAATAAGTGTTCTTATCAGAAGGAAAAAGGAAAAGATCTTGGGGATGGCCAACCCAATGAACTTCAACTCCATAATGGATATCGTGGAAGATCATATCGCCTCATCACGATTCCAGAAGGCAGTCAGGAAGGAAGCGGCAACGATGCTAAGAGAAGTGCTGGGAGATGACCTTGACAAGGTAGAAAGGCTAACAGCGAAGTTCACCGAATTGGAAGCATAAGTGGCAGAACTCGAAGGGAAAATGAGAAATGCGGTATTCTCAAACTCCAACTCTGATGCCAGCGAGAAACAGAGGGCCCAATTTGCTGACGTTCGCCCTTGATACTCTAGAATGGCCTCTCTCCAAGATTCGGGTTTCCCAAGGCCGACTGGTGAAGTAGAACTGAAAAGGCCCATTAAGATGAACGTTGGCACCGACTCCATTCCTCGACATACCAAAAACTCACTCACCGTGGGTAGCGGAAAAGGCATCTCCCCATGGGCTGACTCATTAGGCAAGCTGTTCCTCAGATGTAGAGGGGAGGGTCTCCTGCAGAGCGTCAGGCCATTCGTAGAGCCGACAAAAGCACAAAAGAACAATTTCTGTAGCTATCATGTGGTGCTGGGCCATCGGACCAATGAATGTTTCGCTCTAAGGAAGGAGATTCAGAAGCTGGTCGACGATGGAAAATTGGAAATCTCAACCCTCTCTGATAGACAACCAGGGGCAATCGGGGAGCCCGCCACGGGAACTTCTCATGTCTCCCGAGATGAGGAGTATGATGAAGAAATTCAGAGTCTGCTTTGATAAGAGTGGGCCGAGGACGCTGAAGCTGAAATGGTGACCAATCGGAAAATAACCGGATTCTGTGGGATCAATACCTCTTGGAGCTTCCCTTTCTACAAGGGACTCATTTTGTTTATGGGATGTATTGAATTCATCATGAATGCAATGAAATTTATCTTCGTCTTACTTATGTGATGATTACTTGTCCTTGGCATTAGGCATGCATTTGATCATCTAACATGACATATCCAACACACATAATATCAAAATGCATGACATCATTCTGAGTATTGTGGGGAACCTAAAAGTGAACCTGGTTCTAAATAAATTCTCTCTTAAAAGGTGAGCTTGTGAGATAAATAAAATGATATGATGGTACCACTGCCGCCGGGCCATCTGCTGATACAGCTTAACAATCCTTGAAGGACACTACCAACCCTGCCCTAGAGCTTCAACTTAAAAGGCACACACGATACCCAAACCAAAATCAAACCAGAAAACCCTTCTTAAGGTAAAATCAAACCAAAAAGCCCTTCTTAAGGCAAAATCAAACCAGAAAGCCGTTCTTAAGGCAAAACCAAACCAGAAAACCCTTCTTAAGGCAAAATCAAACTAGAAAGCCCTTCTTAAGGCAAAACCAAACCAGAAAGCCCTCCTTAAGGCAAAATCAAACCAGAAAGCCCTCCTCGAGGTAATAAAAAAAAAACTTGGCCTCATACCCCATAAAGTACCCTATACCAACACCCCGAAAATAAAAACCCAAACTTATCCAAAACACCAACCACCAAGAAATTCAAATGATCTTCACTATCCATCTTATTGTAAAACTCTGAATCATTCTTTGGTTGTAGTGCATGTATGATCTCGTTTGCATGACATTCCCGCGTATATGACATCATGCATGCATTGTTCATTCAAAAAGGCATATTAAGCACACATGACATGCATGAATTTGAATGCAGTAGGAAAACCAAAAGGTGGCTGTGGCTTTGATTTAGTTCCTAAAAAAAAAAGATCAGTGCAGATGGAAGAGGTTCTCTCTCATGGCAGCTACAATTAACACGGGGAATGACTCACCGTCTTAATTTTCATTGCCACCGGATCTTTCATACCCTTTTTGTGAAGAATTTGGACTTTCTCATTCTCAAACAACCTGTGAAAGATTTGGGCTCCTATATATCTTCAAACCCAAAACACTCCCCATCTCAATCTTCATCCATACCTTCAACACCCGTTACCCTTCGTTCAAGTCCAAAGAACAGTCTGCTTACGATTCCCTCTATTTGCCTATGGACTCCAGGATTGGAGTAAATATCGGTTATGCACTTATGAACTTCACCAACAGTGTTGGGGCAACCAGGTTTTACAAACCCTTCAAAAATAATGAACGGGAGGGCTTGCAAAGCCTACTGTGTCAATATCCAAAGGAAAGTTGCATTTACCAACCATTCCAAGAACTTAGTCTCCAGCCACAACGGAAGTGACTACTTACCAGTGGTTCTTTCATCTTCTGGAACTGTACTTTGATGGATTAAGAGCTGTGTTCATCTTTCAGAACTGTGCTCGAGTTGGAATCTGAGATGAATTGGAAACATGTCTTGGAGGATCTAGTGGGTAGTCAATTGATGCAGTTCAATGCTCAACTGTACACTCTGTCACACGTCAAAAAAAAAAAATCTCCAATATGGAAAACCAAAAGGACATATTGGTAATTTAAAGGGGCATCAATCAAAGCTAGAGCTACATTTTGGATTTTCCTAATGCATCCACATTCACTATGTCATAGATGTTTTATATCCAATTTTTCTGTTCAATATGCATTCGTCATGTCATTGCATGTCAATGTCCACATAAGGGTGACAGCACGCAGCAAACCGTGTCTGATTTAGTGTTTTATACCCCAAATACAAACCTCTAATACTAGGGGCAGGTAAAAGCCAAACCGCTGGATGTCATCAGCAGCAACGTTCTCATAACTTTTGATGAACATTGTCAAGGTGTGCTTTTCAATCTCGAAATGGATCAATTCGGTTGGAACGCTTGCGCAGAACTCTTGGGCCATTCAAAAAAAAAATCACAAAGAGAAAATTTCTGACACGAAAAATCGAGAGGACGTATTGGTAACAAGAAGAGGGTGATGTCTAAGGCTGGAGTCACAGTTAATTTCCCTATTGTACTCATTATGATGTCATCTTAATGATATTATACATGTTTGATATTCTGCTTAGAAGTTCATATCGCATACATTATGCCATTGCACATAAACATCCATCAGTAAGTTGTTACATCCAAATCTCATAATAATAAAAGTTAAGTTCATGTTGTGTACAACAATCCGAAAAAAAAATACAGAGAACTCTATCTAGCTCTCATCCTGTCCCTCTCCGTCCTTCTCCTCCTTCTCGGATTCACTCTGATGCGTAGCCCGATAGGAGTCGAAGTCCTCCCGCATCCGGGTCAACTCAGCCTGCAGCCTGGCTGCTTCGGCTCTCATCCTATCCGTCTCCTGGGCAGAAGCCAAGGCCCGAGCCTCAAAGACAACAGCCTATCTGGCCTTCTCGTGGAGCATCTGGACTCGAGTCTGTAATCAATAACATAAATTAACATGCATACATATATACATACACATTCATGCATTGCATAAATCATCAGATAATGCAGAAAATACAGAATACTTACCGCCCAGATGGCGTTCTCCTGAATGAGGAAGGTCTCCAAGCTAAATTGCCGATATGCCATGTCCTCCACCTGAGCCCGAGGAACCTAGAATGTGCCAGATCATATCAGAAAGTCAAAAAAAAAAAAAAAAAAAAAGAGAAGAAAAAGAAACATACGTGGGTGGTGTCCACTGGAACAAACGTGAGTGGCTGCTCACGGTGAACCGGCCACGTCTTATAGGACTGGCCGCCGTCCAGACCCATTATGCTAAAGCCGGTCCTGAGCTTGGTCATCAGGTGACCCTCCACCACGCCAATAGTCTGAGAGGCGGATGCTGCAGCTCTGCCAGCATAGACAGGATGACTCCTATCATGAACCGGAGGATGCCCACCCATCGTGGCGGTCTCAGCACCCTTGCCAGCCGGGCCGCTCGGCTGAGCAGAACTGGATCCTTTGCGTCTCTTGACCTACAAACAGAAGAATATTAAAAAAAAAGGGTCAAGTAAATACCTGACGAGCAGGAGGAGCAGCCAGTGCATCACCCTCGACGGGCAGCAGACACTGGCGGATGAACGCCAAATAATCACTGTCCACCGTATCAGCGCGGTACCCATCCCCAAAAATATCAGGATCCACAGCAGGATCAGCGAAATGGGGCTAGAATAACACGAACAGAAGCGGCGGAGGTACAAGCCGACCAGCAGGGCCGTCCACATGGTCAGATAGGCGGAGGCGCTCGCCCAGGTACCACTCCTAGGACATGGGATACTCCAAGACAAACTGGCGGTCATCAAACCGCACAGATGTCTGAATAAGGAGGGAAACGACGCCCTGACCATGCCACAGATGGTGGCGGATCTGCAAAAATACAATAAAAAGAAATTCAACACAAGTAAGTAAAAGTTAATTAAATTTTTCTGCTAATAAGTTTTTGTTTACTTACCCTCTGCCAGGAAGCATCTAATAAACCCGACCGGACCTCCCACAAGTCACAGCCGATACCCTGCCACCCCTGCATCTAGCAATGCAGGACGGTCGGCTGGGCGTCATCCTGGACATCCCTCAGCTCCGGCAGCTCCAAAATACGATGCTCGAAGGCCCAAATCTGTAATTAACGAAAGATTTAAAAAAAAAACCCGAAGGAAGAGATAATACCAGAAGGCCGAACCAGAAGCCGAGGATCTCCTGCTGCTCCCCCCGAGCATATAAATCCAACCCATAGTACAGCTGCCCCAATGTAGCTCGCGCCCAATCCAAAGAAGGAAAGGCAGCCAAGTAAACCAGAGTGGGCAGCAGAGTCATATTACAAGTACTCTACCCAGTAGGAAACAGCATGCAGGACAATAGGACGAGCATATAAGCCTGAGCATACCGCTCCACATCCTCTTCGGATAGGTTTGGGCGAGCAGACCAGAAAGCCTCCACTCTGGAGCACAGAATCTTCCCCTTTTTAGGGGTGTAGCCGACCAATCCACCAATGTAATCATCCACCAGCTGCTGACGGGTCAAGTAACAGTTGAACACAATAGGGGTCCCGCCAAACCTGAAGCCGGTGATCGTTGCGAAGTCCGAGGGAGTGGCGGTGAACTCCCTGATAGGCAAGTGAAATGTATGGGTAGTACAGACCCATCTTTCGCATACAGCCGTCAGCACGGCATAAGTGGTATGCGGTGTACTCGTGGGCAGCGATAGTATAAAGGCCTCAAGACCCAGGGTCCTGACCCGGGCCCTCACAGGCTCGGGAAGGTGATCCCACCAGACCCGCGGCAAGGAAAGATTTCCGGTGCCGCAAATCCTATTCGCCTGCATTTTTAGGAAGTACAATACATATATATTCAATTTTTGCATAATATCAAAATAATCAACATTAATTAAAAGAGGGGCATGCATAAATAAAAAAAATAAAAATAAAAATCCTGGCTTTTATGCTACAGTCGTACGACTATAGCACGCTTCACACGAGCGTGGCTACAGTCGCACCACTGTACACCCACAGTCGTACGACTGTTCATAATATGCATGAACAGTAGCACGACTGTTCATATCACCTGCGGATAGATTTTGATTTTCATGCAATTTTCGCAATTTCTAACTTATTTTTCCTAGTTTCTTGTTCCTATTAGCTACAGGGGACTCCTAGCATGCATTCTATTCAATCAATCAACCCAGAAAGCCATAAAACATGGCAAATCAGGTTCAAATATTTAAAGGGAAAATTTCAAAAAACGCAAAATCAGAGATCAAATTCGGGTACCAACCTGTGTGGTAAACAGATGGGAACCCATCTCCAGCAATATCGGGATCTCCATCCGAGTTTAATCCCAAAATGCTCCATATACCATGGATGGCCGTAACCATTTGAAACACTGACGAAAGGGATATCATCCACATCGTTCGGCCTCTGAATCAGGTTACTTGATAGCTTCTTCACTTTCTTGCCAATTTCTTCAACATTTTTGCAAGATTTTGAGGTTAGAAATCGGTTTTGAGAGAGAGAGAAACTGATGTTTGCAGAAAATGGAAGAGTGGGAGAAGGAAGGGGTGGAACCGCTCCTTCAATTCAATCTGCCCGTGAAGTACAGTCGTACGACTGTACTCAAATTTGAATACAGTCGCACGACTGTAGTGGGAAAAAGTGGATTTTTTTTATCTTTCTTTATTTATTTCCTAAACCCTACTTTATCACCAAATGCTTAATTATTCCCCATGGGAAGATGTTTCAAGTAATTTTGCAGGGGCAACCCATCAGCGATCAATTTTTTCCAGCAACGGTCCGCCTCATCCAAGGGGCACGAAACCCGAGGAAACCGCAAAAAAATTCACTGTAAGTACAATTCCACCAAAATTCATTTTCGACACCTCTTGTATACCAAGTCATACTAGTCTGTCACACACATACACACGCACACACTACACAAATTTCAGTCCCCGCGACTATAAAACGGAGCCAGAATTTCCGTGTCAGTTCGTTGAGTGCGCCAAGTCGCATACGACTGTCACACCCTTCACCCAATGTCAGTCCCCCGCGACTATAAAATGGAGCCAGAATTTCTGTTTCAGTTCATTGAGTGCGCCAAGTCGCACACGACTGTCACACCCTTCACCGAATTTCAATTCCCCGCGACTATAAAACGGAACCAGAATTTTCGTGTCAGTCCGTTGAGTGCGCCAAGTCGCATACGGCTGTTACACCCTTCACCAAATTTCAGTCCCCCGCGACTATAAAATGGAACCAGTATTTCTGTGCCAGTTCGTTGAGTGTGCCAAGTCGCACACGGCTGTCACATCTTTCACCAAATCTCAGTCCCCCCGCGACTATAAAACAGAACCAGTATTTCTGTGCCAGTTCGTTGAGTGCGCCAAGTCGCACACGGCTGCCACACCCTTCACAAATTTCAGTCCTATATGACTATAAAAGGTAACCAGAAACGCGTCTTCCCGTATTTATTCTTGATTAAAGGGGCAAAAATTTTTGTTTCAAAATTATCGATCAAGGAATAAATACGCTCACCAGTTGCACACTACAAACACCATGGCTCTGTATGGTAAGTCATACGCGACTATCTATTCTTAGGAGATCGCCTATCTACCCAAAGCCTCATGGAATTAACCCACAAGCCACACACGTGCACACTACCTTTGATTCCGTGTTCTTTATCGTGTACCTAAATCCGTGCAAAGAATCGGACTTTAGCTACACGAGGGGCAGCCTGTGAACATGAAATTTTTCCTTAAAAAAAAAAAACTGACCGTTGAACCACGACTGTATTTACAGTGGTGGGTTTTTGCTTACAGTCGTACGACTGTAACATAATTACAGTCGTACGACTGTAGGGTCGGGGGTAGGTTGCAGAACCCATATCCCCTAAATTAAAAAATTGGGAAAATCTTGAGCATTTAATGCTCAAGATTTTTTGGAAAAGAGGAAATAAAAAGGCAGACAAACAAGGAGAGAGGGGACTTTTGGCTTTGGACAGAAATAATTAAGGGAAAAAGAGAGAAAAGAGAGAAAGAAAGAGGAGAAGAAAAAAAACCAAAAACCCACATTCTTTAACCCTTTTCTTCTAAGATTCAGAGAGTTAATACTTAAAACGAGTTAGAAATCCTAGGTTAATAATTTAACTTAACAAACACATCAAAATCTGGGATTTAAACCATCAGAATCCCTGACTTTTTGGAGTATTTTTGGAGCTCTCTTGCAACCTCAACACATAAGGAAAAGGAACGAATTCACGTGGATTGGAGCGACGCCAGGGGTCAATTCGACATTGGATTAGCTTCTAAGAGGTAGACACTTCTTTTTCCTTCTCTTTTTCCAGCTTTCTGGGTGCTGCGGTTAATTTTTGTGCATTTTTATCAAAGTTTTTGCACTTCTGTTTCTGGAAAATTAAGAACAGTCGTACGACTGTTCTTGTCACAAAGAACAAGGGCACGACTGTAATTACAGTCGTGCCATATCTCTTATAGTTGTACCACTGTTTTTGTTTTCCCAGTTTTAAGTTCCTCATTTTAAGTTTTTTTAGCGATTTCTACCTCAGGTAAGGGCTACAGTCGCACGACTGTAGTATACAGTGGTACGACTTTAACTACAATCGCACGACTGTAGTTCTCGGCCAGGAGCAGAAATCCCTAAAATCCAAAAAAATTCATAAAATCCCAAAAATTTCATAAAAATCAGAAAATTTCAGAAAATAAGAAAAATCTTGAAAAATAAAAAATCATAAAAAATGAATTTTGGAGTGTGCATTCACGACCCTAGATTTATTTTTCGGTGTTTTTGCATTTAGAACAAAACCCCGACGGAGATCCGTTTCTCCCGAAAACCGACCCACCTTACATGCGATAAATATAATAAACCGGAAAAAAATGTTTTCAAAAACGGTTTTCTCACAAAACCAAAAATACAGGGACGTTTCAAAATGATTTTCTAGGTCTAACCGGGCCGGCTTGGTTACCCCTGACTGCATGACTCCGAATCCTTGAATTCCCAATTCTGTCAAACTTGAGTCCTAAGTGTGATGTGTTATAAATTTATGCTAACCATTTGTTTTGCAGCTTTAATTTCTTTATTTTTCATTTTTAATGTATTTAATAAATTAAAACGTGTATATTAGGCAATTGTAATTTTTTTCTTAGATTCTCGTGTATTTTTAGGCGCTTGTATTGTGAGGCCGAGAGTTTTATTTTTCTTTCAATTGGGTTGTAAGCTCCTAAATATTTATTCCTTTTACTTTTTATTTTTGGTGTATTATTATGTATGCGCGCCGCGTGCATTACTCAATAAAATTTATTTTAGCAATTTAAAGTGTCATAATTAGAACATTGGCCAATTTATTTTGATTAGACATGAAATAAGGGACTTGTCCGAACCTAGATCTCTGAAAAGTGTGGCAGTTCCCGCTTTGGTTCAGCTACACTATAATTTCCCGGTTAAGCTGAGCCGGGTGGCGACTCCTATACTTTTTATCGAGATTTAGGTCTCGATTCTTTTATGAAACAATTAATTTTCCAAAAACGAATTTCCAAATCAAAAACCCCATGCGAGGGAGGGCCCCACCCGAAATCGAGGCGCCCCTTCCGAAAGGGAGTCCCGCGTCCCGTCGAAAATTCGTCGTCCGCTCACAGATGAATTTCCTTTGTTCGATATGCATGTTTCAATCTCCCGTTTTGAACTCCCCCAGAAACAACTATATAATTGAAAGCCTTTTCAAGGTTCGATTCCTAAAAGATGTAAGTTTTTCTAGTGTCTTTAATCACTCAGACACACTCATACCCTTGTCAAGGCGGTATAACATCTGGATGTGTACCATTTAGTGGCTGTGTATAGGTCCATTTTTGGCCTGTCGCCTATGTTCGGTGTTCAGTACCTTCCGGACTATTTAGGCTGACATGCGATTTTATGTGCTTTATTATCTCTGCCGAGTAGGCGTGTTTCTGCCAAAGCAAACTTTGTCTTTCTAGACAAATGTTAATATGATTATATACTTGCATATAATGTTGACACAGAAAATTATTCTTAACATAAAACTTTATCCATGATATAATATATAAGCAACCATTATAAAATAGATCTCTATATATCCCATATGTGCTCAATTTTATGAATTTAATTAGCTCCTGCTATTGATGCTCATGTGATGATAAATAATTATAATACCTTGCTAAGATTAAAATCAAATAAAGAGGACTTATCTAGTTGGCCGAGTTTGATGTGAACAAATGAGTTCTTTATCACATTGCTTCCCCTTCCTCTTCATGGTGGGATACGGTGTTGATACCAAATTAAATCACTTATCTTGCTGTTGATTTCTTGATGAATTTTTCTTTCTTGTAGGCTATGTATTGGATTCCATCTACCTGGAATTTACCAAGCTAAACAAAGAAAGAATTTTTCTAAATAGCTTTGAATGAAGCCATGTTATATCTCACAAGAATAATAATATGGAATAATTATATTATCATACATCCTACTGCAAAGAGAGGTTTGAAACCTTTCCTCAAAATACAATAATCATGGGGAGCATAAGCTTACTATTAAATAGTGTAGCATTGCAATGACATGCTATATTTGCTAAAAATAAATTGAAGATTTTGGTTAATAGTAGTAACAGTTATTTAAAAAGTTAGCTGGTCATCTTAGCTTATGGGAGTAAACCGTATACACTTTTCAATTTAACTAACCAATAAAAGCAAATTTCAGATGCTGTCATACTAAATTAAAATATGATCCCGAGCCATTAAATTAATTCCACTTAGTAGTGAAGTTTCAATATTTATTCATTTTATTCTTTAGCTGAAAATAATACTACAGAGGAACTTATCTGTTGTGTTTTGTAGAATCAAATCTTTGACACGAACAAATGGATTCCATGGAAATTAGGATATATTCCTTATTTCTTACTTTTGACCTGAAATTCATCAAGCTAAACAAAGAAAAGGATTTCGCCCATATAGCTTTATATAAAGTTGTGTTAGTCATACTAAGACTTTAAACAATTAGTCCAACATGTGGAACATAATAATCAATGTATCATACATGCATAACAAGCCAAATCAGATAACTACTCGAAATTATACACATTGAAACATTAAAGGGCCATAAAATGATCTTAATTAAGATAATTTGTTACCATAATGATTTGGCTATATCTCGGTTGGATATCATACAATGTTATTGGAATATTAAACTGAAGACGTATCACGATAAAATAATAATTAATGATAATTAGCATTAGCGGCAAAACACATCCTGAGGCCCCCTAAACTTTTAGAAAAATCACAGTTCGTACCCTGATCTTTTTTTGTACACATTAAAATTACCCAAATTCCAATCAATTTCCCACCCTTAAACTCGTTAATGTGAACCTTAGTTATCTCTAAAATGACTTGAGTTGTTGCAAACCTTAAAACCCATGGCAAATCACGATCGATTTGCAAGTTTCCCCTTTTCGTTTCTTGGATTTTCGTCGATTACGTCCATTCCGTTTGATTTCCTACTTTGGGATTTCGTTTCTTCTCGATTGATTCCTCCTTTCAAGTTTCCAGGCTAGTTTGTTTGTCCATATTTTAAATTTGTTTGTGATTTTTTGATTCATGCAAAAGCTAGTTTTTAAAAGAAATGAGGTTCTATATGTTTGCATTATTGTTTCTTGTCTCTTAAAAATGATATTTTATTTGTGGTGGACCCTTTGTGTGTTTTCTAGAAACTTTATTGTTTGACATTGTGTAGTGAAGTCTTTTATAAATGGTGGTCCCTTGACAATAATTCAAAAATATATTAAATTATAGAACAACTAGTGAAGATTTGTCATTTTGTTACCAAGCATCACTTTATTGAGAATGTAATGACTCATGTATTTCAATTATTCCATTTTGTGTTTATATGTGGTGGACCCTTTGTGTGTTTTTCAATAAATCCTAATATAATATTATTTTATATTTGTCAAATGTATAATACAGTTGGTGTATTAATTTTTTTAATAAGTTGATAATGACTAATACAATATAATTGTTGTGTAAAAACTGAACATGTTTTAAGGTAATATAAACAAGTTACATGGGTTGCCATTTGTGTTTTGGTCATTATAAACAAGTTACTCCGTTGCCTTAAACAAATTACTATAATTTAAGTTACTTGGTATTTGTTTTTCTAGACCAAGTGTGTTAGTATTATGTGTTGACTAAGTGTGTTGGTTTAATGTGTTTCTTTTTGTTGACAAAGTGTGTTGCATCATTTCCTGTTTTATAAATTTTTGTCTACTTTTTTTTTTCTATTATTTATGAAGTAACATTATAATAGTAAGCTTTTTATGTAAGTTACATGAACCTATGGATTTATTGAATTGTGATTTCTCAGTTTATTATACAGGATGGCTAATGTCTGTATTAAGTGAGTGGTGTACCACAAGGATAGTTTGGTATCAACCAGTTTAGTCAAAGGTTTGAGTATCTCAACGGCATTTGAAGTGTGCTTGACAACAAATTTGACATGGAAATGCTAACATTGTTGAATTTGAAGGTTTCCATGGAGGATATAAGCATCGATGGACATAGTTGGCTTTTCTATAAATGCAATTTCACTTCACTCTATTTTCTACTGTATAGTAATGAGGTACTAGAGGCCTATTCAAAGAAGTTGAAGAATGGTGATGAGTTCAAGGTTTTTATTGGTAACATTCAACATAAAATTGATGTTTGGTGGGCTAATGCAAAAGCTAAAGTATTGGATGAAACAGATGGAATTGTTAGAGATGACTAAGAATCTCGAAGATAATGACAATGTTAACAATGTTGTAGATGAAAATGATGCAAATATCGATCATGGAATTGAAAATGAGAATGTAGAACCAACTCAACATACCAATACTGATGAGCTGTTGTTTGATGTCAGATATCTAACTAATGATGATGAAGAAGAGTTGGTGGCTGCTAGAGAGAAGATAAAAAATTATAGAAAATCTCTTAGAGTAAATGTGAATCCAATGAGAGATGTAAACAATGAAGAACAACCTACGGAAGTTGAACTTGGTCCAACAGAGGTGATGAGGTATTGGAAAGTGACTGTTATGAGTTACTTTATGATTCATACTATTTGAATCAGACGAAGAAGGCAACTATTACAGTGACACAAATTGTTAGAATAAATAAACTTATTATTTATAGAAGTAATTATGTTAATTCATGAAGAGTTATAATGTTTCATGAAAAGTCATAGTGTTTCGTGAAGAGTCGTATTGTTTCGTGAAGAGTCGTGTTGTTTCATGAAGGGTTATGTTGTTTCATGAAGAGTCATTACATTATGTATATATAGTTCTACCATTTCAGAAAATAACAAGTAGAGATTTCCATAAAAATTCTCTCTTCCTCTATACCTCTAAACTTTTATTTTATCAATCCATCATTTTGGTATCAGAGCTAGCAAAGATGATGAATAGTATGATTCCCTACAAATATCCTCAACTCTCTAAGGAGAATTATGATAATTGGTGCATAAGAATGAAAGCTTTGCTCGGTTCCCAAGATGTATGGGACATGATAGAAAGTGGATACGAACAACCGGAGAATGAGGAAGCTTTAACGAATGCTCAAAAGGAGAATTTGAAGAAGGCAAAAAAGAAAGATCAGCAAGCACTTTCTTTAATTCACATGTGCTTGGATGAGACGATGTTTGTAAAAGTCTCTATGGCAACGAGAGCAAAAGAGGCATGGGAGATTCTTGAAAATTCATTCAAAGGAAAAAATAAAGTAATTAAGGTGCGCTTGCAATCCTTGAGAGGTGACTATGAGAAACTAAAAATGAAGGAGTCAGAATCAATTGAGGAGTTCTTTAATAGAACTTTGATTATTGTTAATCAGTTGAAGAGATATGGAGAAGCAATGGAGGATGTTCGTGTCGTTGAAAAAATCCTTCGATCTTTAAATCCGAAATTTGATTATGTGGTAACTGGAATTGAAGAATCAAAAGATCTAGAGACTATGTCTGTAGATCAACTCTTGGGTTCTTTACAAGCCCATGAGGAAAGATTAAAGAAGCGAGAAGAACCTGTAGATCAAGCATTGCAAACAAAGTTGAATTTAGAAGAAAAAGAGGAAAAGAAGCAACATGTAGCTGAATCTGGAAGAGGAAGAGGACGATCAAGAGGTAGAGGTCGTGGCTGGAATCGTGGATATAATGGAGGTCGTGGCAGAGGAGGTCGAAATTTTTATAACTATGAAGGTCGTAATCAACGATGGAATATGAGAGGTCGTGGCAGAGGTAACAATATGTATGGCCGTTGTCGTGGTCGTGGTCATATAAACAAAGCTCATGCACAATGTTATACTTGTCAAGGTTATGGACATTATGCAGTAGAGTGTAAATCTAATTTTCATAAAGAAGCAAACTTTGTGGAAACTGAAGAAGGCGAAGATTCAACCTTGTTGCTGTCATGTACCGGAGATGAAGAAAGAAGCAAGGAGTCGTGGTATCTAGACTCGGGAGCAAGCAATCACATGACAGGAAATAAAGATATTTTTTATAGACTTGATGAATCAAAGAAGGGAACTATTTCCTTTGGAGATAAATCAAAAGTCTCAGTTATGGGCAGCGGAGATATTCTTTTCAAGTTGAAAAATGGAGATCATCAATTTATCTCTCATGTGTATTATGTTCCAGCTTTGAAGACCAATATTTTGAGTATTGGACAACTTTTGGAAAAGGGTTATGAGGTAATGATGAGCAAAAATGGGCTGATAATGAAGGATGAGAAAAGAAGACTGATAGCAAAAGTTCCCATGACGTTGAACAAAATGTTCAAGTTAAAAATCAACAATGACAGTCCCATTTGTTTGAAGGCTTCTACATCAAATTCTGCATGGCTATGGCATCTCAGAATGGGTCACTTGAATTTTGGAAGCATGAAGCAAATGTACAAGCAAAATATGGTGCATGGATTACCATCCATAAACCATCCTGATCAGATTTGTGAAGGTTACATGTATGGGAAGCAGTCAAGAAGAAGTTTTCCAAAGGAGTCGATCTCAAGCACATCTCAGCCACTTGAACTAGTATATGCAGATATATGTGGTCCTATTAATCCAAGTTCGCATGGAGGAAACCGGTATTTTTTGTTGTTTATTGATGACTATACACGTAAGACATGGGTGTATTTCTTGAAGGCCAAATCAGAAGCATTTGAAGTGTTTAAGAAGTTCAAAGCGAAAGTGGAGAATGAAAGCGGCTTGAAGATTCGGTCTTTAAGAACTGATCGAGGAGGTGAATTCAGCTCACAAGAGTTTAATAACTTTTGTGAGTACCATGGTGTTCGTCGATCACTCACTGTACCAAGATCACCTCAGCAGAATGGTGTCGTGGAGCGAAAGAATAGAACCATTCTCAACATGACTCGGAGCATGATGAAGGGCTCAGGTATGCCAAAAGAATTTTGGGCAGAAGCATTGGCGTGTGCAGTTTATTTGAACAACAGAAGTCCAGCGAAGAAGTTGGTAAAAAAGACACCCTATGAAGCCTGGTATGGAAAGAAACCAAATATCTCTTATTTTAAAGTATTTGGTTGTCTTAGTTATGTCCATGTTGCTGATGAATTGAGAAGCAAATTGGATGACAAAAGTGAGAAGATGGTGTTTATTGGCTATGCAAATAATTCCAAGGGTTATAAGCTATATAATCCCCAGAATGGAAAAATTGTAATAAGTCGAGATGTGGAGTTTGAAGAAAGTAACAACTGGAAATGGGAGGTTTCACAAGAAGAAAGTTATGATTTTCTTTCTCTATGTGATGATGATTTGACAGCATATAATCAAAATGAAGTTGGAGTTATCTCACCTCCAAACTCTCCTTCCACATCACAAGCAAGTACATCGGATTCGGAGTATTCTTCCGAAAACCAACCTCGAATGAAGAATTTGAATGATATTTATGCGGAAACCGAAGAAGTTGAAAACACTACTTTGTTTTGTCTATTTGCTGATACAGAAAATGTGGATTTTGAGGATGCAGTTAAAGACAAAAGGTGGAGACAAGCAATGGATGAAGAGATGAATTCCATCAAGAAGAATGATACTTGGGAATTGAACAAGTCAGCTATTGCATTAGCTAAAAATCCAGTTTTTCATGATAAAAGCAAGCACATCGACACAAAGTATCATTATATTAGAGAATGCATCAGAAATAAAGAAATTCAGCTCAAGTATGTGCCATCTGAAACTCAAGTTGCTGATATCTTTACCAAACCATTGAAGTATGAAGATTTTAGCAAACTGAGAGCTGTTCTTGGTGTAACTAAAGGTTGAAGATAATAAGTTTAAGGGGGCGTGTTAGAATAAATAAACTTATTATTTATAGAAGTAATTATGTTAGTTCATGAAGAGTTATAATGTTTCATGAAAAGTCATAGTGTTTCGTGAAGAGTCGTATTGTTTCGTGAAGAGTCGTGTTGTTTCATGAAAGGTTATGTTGTTTCATGAAGAGTCATTACATTATGTATATATAGTTCTACCATTTCAGAAAATAACAAGTAGAGATTTCCATAAAAATTCTCTCTTCCTCTATACCTCTAAACTTTTATTTTATCAATCCATCACAAATGATGAGTTTGTAGATGATGCATTACGAAAACATAGGAATGCAGTGAGGTATGATCCTACCACCATTATTCTTGTCTTTTGCCTTGGTATGGTGTTTGAAAGTGTGACAGAGTTTGGAGAAGCTGCTGCCATGTACTTAATTAGGAAAGGGTTGGGTGTTCATTTCACAAGAAATGAAAAAGAAAGAGTTAGGGCTGAATGCTTTGAAAATTCCCCTTGGGAACTGTTTCTATCCGTGGAGTCAAAATATGTTAAAACATTGAAGGTGAAGACTTATTGGCCACACCATAGGTGCAAGAGACTTGGCAGAAGTGGTTTTGTAACAAGTGAGTTCATAAGGAAGCATAATAAAACTGTTGTACAAAGGAAGCCAAGGATAAAAATCTGAGAAATGAAGATGCAAGTTAAAGAAGATAGGAAAATAGGTGTCAATACAAGTGCGTGCATCCATGCAAAGGAAAAAATTCTGAAGGACTTCATAGGTGATGAGTATAAGCAATATTGTATGCTGTATGCTTACCAGAGAGAGATCCTACACTCTAGTTGCTAAGTGAAGGTCAATAATGAATACTTAGATGGGAAAGCAAGGTTTACAGTGTTCTATGTTTGTTTCAATGCATGTAAAAGGGAATGGAAGGCTGGATGCAGGCCAATCATAGGAGTTGATGGCTGCTTCTTGAAAGGTATATGTAAGATAGCTTTTATGTGCTATTGGAAGAGATGAGAACAACCAAATGTTCCCCATTTCTTGGGTTGTAGTCAATGTGGAGAACAAGGAGAATTGGGAGTGGTTTTTAACTTGGCTTAGAAGGGATCTTGAGCTTGGAAACGGGATTGGGTTCACATTGATTTTTGACATGCAAAAGGTATTATTTTGTTCTTTTGTATTGGTAGAGTTTATTGTTTACAATCATTATTATTTTATGTATTGAGAAAGGTGAAGTTTATTGAAACCGACCCTAAGATTCAAATTTAATTATTTTAGTGTTTGCTGCAATGTATGGATTAGGTAACAAGTTGAATGGAAAGTTTTTAGTGAATACTACAAACAGCTTAATTTCTGCTTTCCAAAGATCTAACATTTCACAATGTTTATCAATTTTCTTCCTTGTGAAAAAGGAATGAAGTGATATAACTTGAGTGCAGAGTGGATGAATTTAAAAAATATGTGACTATAAATCATTATCATGACCAGTCATTAATAGAAGAGTCAAAATTTCTCCTTTAATTGCTTTATTAAAACATCTCAGTTGTAATGTAGTATGTAATGTTTGTAAAAATTCTTGTGCCTAACATACTTTGTTTGCAGGAGCCTATGTATGCAACAACTTTCATTACCTTTGATCTTTGTAAAAAATTTAATTCTAATAAAAATGTTCTTAATTGTTTACCATCACATCATTTAGTAAAAAGTCAGGTACGCTTAGCTTCTTAAAACTCTATATATAGAGATGTAATTCAGCTATAACCAATAAGACAAATTCAATTTGTCTTCTACATATACAATCAATAATTCTCACTGCAAAATATCTAATTATTTAACCTGCAATATTGTGATATTACTAATGTTCATAAATGTAAGGTCTCCATTCTTTAACTTAATATCACAGTTGAAAATAAGCATAGCTATGTTATATATAAATAACAATACTTGTTTGTAAAATTACATAGCTATGTCACTGAATTGTACTTTAATATCCAAAAATTACATAGGAACCTAAATTAAAAAAGAAACTACATAACTACACAAGGTAAACTTGTGTACTAATCCCATAATAATATTATGATGCAGCGGATAAACAATCGAACTCCGTTGATTGCGCACGATACCGGAAACGATTCTTCTAACCCTAAAATTTACGAAAAAATTCAAAGAGATAGGAAAAAGAGAATAAAATTCGAATTCATAAAAAAACTGCATAATTCTTGTCTTACACTCCTTTAAATAGTATCTAGCAGCTAGGGTTAAAATTTCAGAAACAACAGAATAAAGGAAAAACTTTTACAACTTTGCAATTAGGTCCCTAAAAATAGAAAAACGCAAAATTGAAGGACTAAATGGCATTTTTTAGCCAAATTAGGGTGGGGCCCACGAAAAAGTGGTGGGTTCTGTTTACCAGCCCGATTCCCAAGAAAATACACTAATTTCAGGACCAAATCGGACACTTTCAAAATTTCAGATTTTCACCGCTTCATTGATTTTTTCCCGTTTTCGACTTTCTCCAAATAGGTCAGCGCCAATTCCTCTATGCCATCATTCTCCCCGGGTTGGACAGAATTCGCCCTCGAATTTTCATCCTCAGAAGAATCACTGACATACGGCAGAAGGTGCTTCACATTGAAGACATCATGTGTACGAATTGAACTCGGCAACTTCAAGCGGTAAGCATTGGGATTAATTTTTGCAATGATCTCGACAGGCCCAATCTTCCGAGCGGAGAGCTTGTTGTAGTCGCCAACAGAAAAGCGATCCTTGGTTAGCACAGCCCAGACAAAGTCGCCCACTTCAAACTCCACATGACGCCGTTTCTTGTCCGCAGTCTTCTTATACTTGGCAGCCGAGGCCTGCAAATTGTTGCGCACTGCTTCGTGGTCCTCCTGCAAACTACCAACAAAATCCTCTGCCTTGCCATGAAGCTTAGTCTTAGAGGGCAAAGGCAACAAGTCCAGCGGCCCTTTAGGAATAACCGAGTAAACCACTGCAAATGGACTGAACCCCGTGCTCCGGCTCACTGCATGATTATGAGCAAACTCTGCTAGGCACAACTTCAAATCCCAACTCTTCACATGTTCACCTACCAAGCTGCGTAACAGATTGCCCAAGGAACAGTTCACCACTTCAGTTTGCCCATCCGTTTGAGGATGATACGCACTGCTAAAGTTCAGCTGCTTGTTCACCATCTTCCACAAACTCCGCCAAAAGTGACTCAGAAATCGCATGTCCCGATCGGAAACAATGGACTCGGGCAGCCCATGCAACTTATACACCTCACGAAAGAACAACTGCGCCACTTTGACTGCATCCGTCGTCTTTTTACACGGAATAAAATGCACCATCTTAGAGAACCTGTCCACCACCACAAAAATTGAGTCGTTACCACGCTGCGTACGAGACAAGCCCAATACAAAATCCATACTGATATCCACCCATGGTTGTGACGGCACTGGCAATGGCATATATAGTCCGGCGTTTGTGGCTGTGCCCTTGGAAATCTGATAAACCCGGCAACGCTGCACAAACCTCTCCACTTCTTTACGCATGGAAGGCCAAAAATAGTTAGATTGCACCAACTGCAATGTTTTATCCCGACCAACATGCTCCTGTATAATCTGTAGCCTCAAACTGCAATCAGGAATACACAACCGATTGCCCTTGAAAAGAAACCCATCCTGTAGATGGAAATCCGTCCGTTCTCCTGCTTCAATTTTTTTTAAGACAGCAGCAAAGTACGGGGTCAGAATCAAACAACTCAGAAAAATTTTCAAATCCCGGTACCTGGACTGTCATGCGAGCCAGCAAAGTCTTTCTCCTGCTCAGTGCATCAGCCACCTTATTTGCCACCCTCGACTTGTGCTTGACTACAAATGTGAACTGCTGCAAATAGGCAACCCAACTAGCATGCCTTGCGGAGACCTTATCCTGGCTGTGCAGATGTTTGAGCGCTTCATGATCAGTGTACAAGACGAACTCCCTTTTGGAACAGATAATGCCTCCAATGCTTAGCAGCCTGCACAACTGCATAAAACTCTACACCATAAGTGCTGTAATTCAGTTTTGCTCCGGACAGCTTCTCACTGAAATATGCTATTGGTTTGCCGCTCTGACTTAGCACTGCTCCAATCCCTAATTTCGAAGCATCAGAATGTAGCTCAAAAGGCTGCTGGAAATCCGGCAAAACCAGTATGGGGGCGGTAGTCAGTCGATGTTTAATCAGTTCAAACGCTTCCTCAGCTACCTCTGACCATTCGAACTTCCCTTTCTGCTTCATACAGTCTATGATAGGTGCCATGATAGTGCTAAAATGGGGAATGAAACACCTATAAAAAGATGCCAACCCATGAAAGCTACGAACTTTAGTGATTGTACCGGGGTCTAGGCCACTGCTGAACAGCCCGCACTTTCGCCTCATCAACCTGCAATCCCTTGTTCGACACCACATATCCCAGAAACAGAACACTACTAGATAAGAAAATACACTTTTTCAAGGCAGCAAACAAACGCTCTTTCCGCAGCACCTCAAGCACAGCCCTCAAATGGCCCAAATGTTTAGCCTCATTAGCACTATATATTAATATATCATCAAAATAAACCACTATGAACTTACCAATAAAAGGCCTCAACACTTGGTTCATGACTCTCATAAAGGTGCTAGGGGCATTCGAAAGCCCGAAGGGCATAACTAACCATTCATACAGCCCTTCTCTCGTCTCGAATGCAGTTTTCTACTCATCTTCCGGACGAATCCGTATGTGGTAATAACCACTCTTCAAATCCAGCTTGCTAAACACAGTGGCACCACTTAATTGATCAAGTAAATTATCCAGCCTAGGGATAGGAAATCGATACCTGACTGTGATTTTGTTGATGGCACGGCTGTCGACACACATCCGCCACGATCCATCCTTTTTTGGGATCAATAATGCAGGTACAGCACAGGGACTGAGACTCTCCCGGATATATCCCTTGGCCAATAACTCCTCAACCTGCCTCCGCAACTCCTCATGTTCAACCGGGCTCATTCGGTAGTGGGGTCAATTTGGAAGAACTGCTCCAGGCTCCAAATCAATCTGATGTTGTATATCTCGCAACGGTGGCAAACCATCCGGTAAATCTTCAGGAAATAGATCCGCAAACTCCTGCAGCAGAGGCTGCACTGCTTCAGGAACCTGATGTTCCTCTGCTACTGTTGTTCCCACCAATGCAAAAACAATACCCGAATCCTGCAACTCTTCATCAAACTGAGCCAATGACAATAAACTTCCAGCCTCTTTACTGGTCTCTTTTCGAGGAACCAGTACGATCTTCACACCCTCAAACACGAAACTGTAGGTGTTCCTCTTCCCATCATAATGAACATCTCTGTCATACTGCAATGGACACCCCAACAACAAGTGACACGCGTCCATCTCCATAACATCACACCAGACCTCATCCTTATACTTACTACCCATTGAGAAAGGAGCCAACACCCTTTGTGAAACTGTCAACTCACCTCCTTGTTTCAGCCAAGACAGTTTATACGGCTTAGGGTGCTTTTCAGTCGGAAGCCCTAACTTCTTCACTGCTTCAACAGCCATTATATTTTCACAACAACCAGAATCAATGATAAATTTACATATTTTACCTTTGATGGTGCAAGTAGACTGGAATATGTTTTGCCTCAGCCAATTCTCCTCGACTACTCGAGGGGCCAGACACGATCTCCTCACCACCAGTGCAGGGCTTACATCTCCCCCCACAATCTCTTCTTCGAACTCCTCTTCTTCAAAAATTGGCTCGCCCTCATCTTCATCCATCTGACCCTCTTCGTCAGCCACATCAGCAAACATGGCTCGTTTTCCTGCTTTCTTACACTCAGACTGATGATGACCAACCTCTCCACACGCAAAGCACTTCATACCACTACTCTGTCCTCCCCTTCTGTTATTATTACTGGCTGTTACAGGTGTGGGATTTGGTGTGATTGCTGTTGCTGATCCTGAAGGTCGGGGTACTGCCCCTGAGGTACGGGGTAATCCGCTACTGCCGAATCCCATAGGACGCGGTCTCCTCTCCATCCGTACTGCCCTCTGATGCGCCTCTGAAACAGTCAGGGGATCAAAATCGTTGACTGATTCCCGGAGCTGCTCCCTCAACCCTCCAATATAACGAGACACCAACTGCTCCTCCGTTTCTTGGATATCATTCCGGGCTATTAATTGGTAGAAGTCGGTTGTATAATCCTCGACCGATCGATTCCCTTATCTTAGGTTTTGCAACCGTTGATACATCAGTCGTTGATAGTTATAAGGTAGGAAATTCGACCGCATATGTTTTTTTAACTTCTCCCACATCGAAACCTTAGACTTTCCCATTCGTTGCCTGGTCAGTTTCAACTGCTGCCACCAAGCCATCGCTCTCCCCCGTAATCTGGTCGCAACTAGCGGGACTCGCCTGTTCTCAGGAACACCCTTGAACTCTAAAACTTCCTCAACAGTCGCAAGCCAATCTAGGAATTCCTCCGGTTGAAGAGTACCATGGAATTCTGGGATTTCAGTCCGCAATCCACTCTCCCAACGTCGATCTTCGCCTGCCACACGACGCCTAATAGGAGCCTCTTTGCCATCTGAATCCTCTTCCTCGTCCTCTTCGTCTTTACCGAATGGGTTTACCAGATTTGCTTGTCTCCTATGGGGCTGATTAACCCTAACTTGGGCCGCAATCATCTCTCCCATCCTCTCAGTCAATAGATTGACAGCCGCTTGGATTTGCTGTCCGATCGCTTAATTGAGGCGTTGCTCAATCCGTCGTTCCAGGTCCTCTTCCCCTACGATGTCATCGACTCGTCTCTCTCTTCCTCGAGGCATGATGATGCAAGGTTAGGCTCTGATACCAACTGATGCAGCGGATAAACAATCGAACTCCGTTGATCGCGCACGATACCAGAAACGATTCTTCTAACCCTAGAATTTACGAAAAAATTCAAAGAGATAGGAAAAAGAGAATAAAATTCGAATTCATCAAAAAACTACATAATTCTTGTCTTACACGCCTTTAAATAGTATCTAGCAGCTAGGGTTAAAATTTCAAAAATAACAGAATAAAGGAAAAACTTTTACAACTTTGCAATTAGGTCCCTAAAAATAGAAAAATGCAAAATTGAAGGACTAATTTCAAGACCAAATTGGACACTTTCAAAATTTCAGATTTTCACCGCTTCGTTGATTTTTTTCCCCTTTTTGACTTTCTCCAAATAGGTCAGCGCCAATTCCTCTACGCCATCATATTAGCAACGAACCTACAATTATGTCCTTTTTACATATTACTGTTCGCATAAAACTTGTACAAAATAAATGTTATGAACACAACCAGAACCCTCTTATAGTGATTAAAGCTTCAAATCTTCGTCTCCAACTCTGGGCCAAAATTGTCTTCACTTTATTAAACTCTTCAGTCTATAGTATACCATATTTGTAATTCATATTTGGTACCAACTCATTTTCAATGGTGGAATTAAGCCTCTGTAATTCGTTCAACACAAGTTCATTCCTTTCACGCATGTATTCATCACACCACTTGAAAAAATCATATCTCCCTTGCAATATGATTAAGCTTAAACCAATCGTTTTGAAAATTAAAGGTAGAAAAAAAACTAAAGTTTTAAATGGACCAAAGAAACATCATTAATTACCACAAATTGGTTCTGTACCCCATATATATATATATATATATATATATATATATATATATATATATATATATATATATATATATATATATATATTACATCTAGAAGAACATAGATTGGATACTTTTACAGAAAATTGAACAAAGTTTACAACTTAGAGTCTGACCCATAAATGAAATTTAGCATGTATTACATTTTATCTAACATAACTCAACATTACCACATTTCCAAAAGGGTCTGCGAGGATTTGTTTCTATTCTTGAAATGAAGTTCCTTATTGGGGTTCCGCAATAGCATTGTAAAACAGCATCACAACTTCCATCGCCAGACCTCTTGTTACTCAAACTATTACCTTTAGATTCTGATACCATTTTCGACTTTGAAGGACAAAGAGATCGAGATTTTAGGTTAGGGTTAAAAGATCTACAGAGAGAAGGAGTGTACTTGTTCGAAGAAGAAAGAAGATGAGATGGGAAATTGATTTGATTTTGGATAATTTTAATTTTATACTAGTGGGTTAAGTTTTATTTGGGTCGGGTAAAGAAGAATGGGTCTTGGGTTTTATTGGGCTTGTGGAAAGATGACATGGAAATATCTATCCTACGCGGCGGGTTGCATCAGTCCTATGTGGCAAGGGAAATAGGTAACACGCGGAGTAATGGAGATTGGGCTACATGCATAACGGAGTTGGGATTTACGGGGCGACTAGATATGATTTCAATTGATCGTGTACCCAATTGTATAAAAAAAAATGATCAGGATGCCAATTATGATTTTTCTAAAAGTTTAGGGGTCCCAAGATGCGTTTTGCCTTAGCATTATAAAACTGATGCGCTCCGTATGCGTAACTCATTCCAAAATTGAGATACTGACCATGATCATGTATCTGAAAACAATTAATAATGATGAACAATGCATCCGAGGGTGAGATATCGTGTATGGGGTATTATAGGAGATGTTCTTCTTAATCATATAGCACTATCGGCGCCATATAAAAGTTTTATTAATTTCAACATCCAACTATGGTTGTGAAGCTAATCAATATCTCAACAATTAATGACATAAAGAATAACAATGTATAGTCATAGCACCCTTCATAAACATAATAATATTAATTAAGCAAATCAATCTCATGCCCAATGATGATGCCACATGATAAAAGTTGCCATGCGATTTATTTATTCAACGATCATGTCCATAAACTGTCTAAAAAGAATCATGGTCCCTTATAATGAAATTCTAATCTAACAAAATCAATTGGGTAAAAGCAGCAGTGTACATTCATTATTATCTTCCGAATGAAGCCATCCTTGATCCAATGACTTGATTAATGGTCATATCCTTATGAATTATATAAATCAACAATAGATGATATCGTAAAAATCAAGGGCTTTTAATATTAACCGTGATCATATAATATGAGTAATTCCTCTTATGGAAAACGAAAACTTATCTGTTTTCTAGATACTTAATTTGTTAGATCTTTTGCGTATTTTGAACCCGATGAAGTTATTATTTCAACGAGTCCATGCTCACTACACCAAATGATGGATTATGTGAAAAATCCATTCCCGCTAGGGGCTTTCTCGTCTTGAGGCTGGGCAGGACCTGCAAAACAAAACAAATATACTCTGACAATCAAGTTAGTAAGGGATCAAGAAGCAATCAAGTAAAAATAGGAGAATATATATGTACCTTTTGAGGTAGATTGATATAGGCTCCAAGCTGTCCTAATCAGATTAGGATTGATATTCTTGTTTAACCAATGGGAAAGATTCCTAATTGGTGTAAATTAGTACCTTTGTAGGGTTTTATCCTGAATAGGATTTAGATTCTTTGATAGATAATAAGAAAGAATTATCCCTCGATTAAGATATGGTCTCCTTGCTTTGGAAGGACTGTAGTCGGCCAAATATTGGATTTACCAGCTCATTCTATCAAGATGCTATTGGTTCGGTTACAAGAGTCTGGTTATCCAGCTTATTCGGAACTTGGTCTTTGCTCTATATTTTATCTGGAAATCTTGCTTGCGGTAAAGTTTTATATTATGTTATCAATATATGTATATTATATTAATGTAGATAAAATAAAGGAAGTTATATTACTCACAATAAAATTTTAATTAATTACTATTATGGTAATTAATCTTATTATTAATCAGATTGTTATTGTAATGATTATGCAATTTTAAAAGGGAAAAAATCAATATTAATAAAAAAAAAATTTAATTAAAGTCTTCCATTTATGATTCAATTGTAGTATTAACTATTGCAGAAGCATATATATATGGAGATTCTATCAAAATTGGACAATAATATATAAAAACAGTGTACTGTAACTTGGGTGTGAAGGCTAAATATTATTATTAACATAACGTGTTTATATACACAAGAGGAGTGTTGCCCCCAGGAACACTAGTTGGGAACAATCTCAAAGAGCTAAATAAAGTAGGATACCTAATCATATTAGGAATACAACATAAACTCCTTATTATCCTTTACATGTACCAAGTTTATACAATATATATAGATATATATATATAGTAATACAAGGTTTGATGGGTTTTCTCTCTCCTTCTCAAATCACTCCATTCTTATTTATCTTTTTTTTCTAATATTTTATTATTTTTAACAAAATATTTTTATGATGTATATATCCATTATAATAATCCATAATTGCCCACGATAGGTAACATATATTTTAATTAATTTCCCTTAATTAGATTTGTTGGATTTTAGTTTGGTTTGACCATTCGTAACCGAACCGACCCGAACCAAGTGATAATGCTATAAATAGCATTGTATGGTGGGAGAAATGATAAGATTATCATCTCATTCATCACCACATCACTAAAAAAGAGCTTTGTGTTCTTGATTTTCTCCATCTATTCCACCACCATTATCTATTGCTTTAGTTCGTGAATTACACGGATTCCTCCCGAATATATCAGCATGAGGTTCTCGTTAGATCGGTAATACGCAATTGGGGTTCATTGATTATTTCACTGCAATCATGCTAGTGGATTCTGCACCACAAGGGGTAACTCGTTTCAAATATTTCGGATATATACGTTTAAATATATATTTTTTTCATTGGTATCAGAGCTTCAGATTGCGTATTTTGTTGTTTTTAAGCTCGGTTTATACATATGTGATGTATTTTGATGGTAGAAAAATTATTTTTGGTGAAAAATAATTTTTAATGGTTTAATTTTGGTGATTTTCAGATTGCTTTTCTGAAAATTGAACTATTTTTTTGTTGTTGAAAAACACCTATTTTCTGGTTGAAGTTTTAAATCTCCGATCTGAAACAAGTTTCAGTCTCACCAGTGGAGTTTGAGCCTCAAACTCAACTTTCCGATTGTCGAATGCATAAGTGGACCCCGCCATTAATACTGGAGACCCCAAAAACCCTAAGATGGATGAAACCCAGAGGCCAAAAGAGGCCGGGAAGGTGGCCTATGGCATGCACGCGCCGCCACGAAGGTGATGCTCCAGCCTGGGGTGCTGACACATCCCGCCACACGCCGCTTGCAGATTGGACCACGTAGGTCATGTGGTGCTCGTCGGTCTAACATGTCCACCTGTGTGTGTTGGTGCATGCGGCGTCTCCCAAGCAGTTTTCGGTGGCCTTTTTTTTCCATATTGTGTTTTTCTGAATTTTTTGGTGAATTTTATTTAATTTTTGGGTGTACAGAAAATATTGTTTTGTATTTTTTCGATATTTAGAAATTAAATAAAATTTGTTTTCTCTTTTTGAAAAATTCCAAAAAAATTCATGAAATTTTTTAGAAAATCCAGAAAATCAATTGGGTAATTTTTATATGACTTTAATAAATCGAGATGAGTTTTGATTATTAAAGGGCATGTATGAGTGCACTAATCTTTATTTTTTTATTGTAAATGTGTTACAACAATGATAACTATTTGAGTTCCATTGATTGCTCAGTGTGCAAAAACTGACTTGGGATATCAAACATCACAAATTGAGCCGTGTTGTTAGGTGAGATGATGCAGAGGAAATTGTTCCTCTTATTATCATAATGTAAGAAAAATTGCAAGAATGCATTTGGGCAGGAGGCCTTTGCAGATGGTTTTTTGGAGGAATGTTATTAGGACATTCCCAGTAAGAAATTAATTTTTTAGAGAATTAGTTTCTCTATTGAACTATTTGAGATTGTTCAAATCTTTTATTATTGAAAATAAATTTATTTTATTTTTTGATTTTTGATTATTGGATAATTGTTATTTATTTATGTCAAAAGAATAAATATTTGAGCAAGTGTATTTGATTTTATTATTAAGCAATTAATTATTCGTGTATAATTTATTGTTGATATATTTTTTAAGAATAGTAGTAATAAAAAATTAAATCAACATAAATAATAATAATTTTCTCATAAATGAGTTATGAGATTAAATCTTGTAATCGAGTTCACTATACATATATATCTTACTAGTAAGGTAGGATTAGAACTTAGAGGGTAATTAGAACCTTTTAAGGTCTCTCTTTCAAATTGAATTATAGTGTGATACTTTGCTAGTTGGATATTGGTTATATATTGAATATTCGTGTATTATTTTAACTTCTAATAAGTCGTGCTTATATGTATTGTAGATCAAGTCAATACAATGGTATCAGTATCCAAATCGATTGTGGTCGAATTGAATAAAGATCTCAAATTGAATGGGGACAATTATGAGATATGGAGCTTGAAAATCCAAAATGTTCTAGAAGATCAAAAAGTTCTCGACTCCTTGGTGACATTTATGATTGCACTTAAGGAGGGAATGATTGCTCAGCATAGAAGGGACAAAGAAGCTTTTGTAACTAGGAAAAAGAAAAATTTCACTACTCGTCTCATCCTATTGAGTGCAATGATGATGACATCGCTAAACAGTTTCATAAGTATGAGAACACGAGTGATCAATGGAAAGCTCTGAAAGAAAAGTTCAAAGGTGTTTCTTTCATAAAGCTTCATTCTTTGAGGATCAAGTTTGACACTTACAAGAAAAATCATGATTTCACCATGAAATGACATTTAAGAGAAATGTCCAATATGATTAGTGAGCTTAGTGATGCATATGTTAAGAGTGTTGACTGAAGAACAGAAAGTTCAAGTTGTTATCCGCTCTTTGCCTAATAGTTGGGAGTATATGAAAATGCACCTAACTTATATCAAAAGTATTAAGACTTTCGATGATGCTGTTTGCCACCTTGAGTTGGAGGAGGACCACCTAGCACCGATTGAGGTCAATGATGAGGCCAACTATGCATCTGTTGGAAATAGTTCTGGTAACCAAGGCAAGAAAAGTAAGTGCTTCTATAGCAAAAGTAAAGAGCAGGCTAGTGAACGTAAGAGAGCTGAGCAGAAAGGGAAAAAGAAATCCAAGAGTAGGAAAGTGACCATTTCAAGTGTAAAATGCTTCAATTTCTAGGAAAAAAGGCGTTATGCTAAAGACTGCAAGTCTGAGGCTAAGGTACATTCTAATAACTCAAGTGTGAGTAAATTATATGTAACTAGTACTATTCATCTAACGAAATATGTTCCTATGTGGATTGTTGATTCGGGGTGCAACAAATCATGTGATAAGGGACTGAGGTTCCTTCATTGAGTTTCGACGAATCATGTATGGATCAAAGTGGATTTATGTAGGAAACAACTCGAGAGTTGAAGTCCAAGGGATCGACACTTGTAGATTAATTTTGAAAGGTGGATGGACCCTACTCCTACACAATGTCTTATTTGCTCTTGAAATTCGAAGGAATCTAATTTCTGTAATAGTTTTATTGAATCTAGGTTTCAATTTGTTCTTGAATGATAAAAATTTATGTTTATGTTTGGCTGAAGCTTTTAATGGTTCATGACATATTTCAAATGGTTTGCTTGCTTCAAATGTTGATTCAATCAATTATAACAATGTTACATTTTTCTCACAATCTGCTTCTACTTCTATATGTGATAGAGATACTGATGTTGTATTGTGGCATACTAGGTTAAACCATATTGGCCAAGATCGAATGAGACGATTAGCTAAATTAGGTTTATTGGGTAATTTGAATAAGGTTGAATTACCTCCCTTTGAATCATGTCTTAAAGGAAAAATGTGTAGAAAACCATTTAGAAAGCAACTAGGGCAAAGTTACCTTTACAATTAATTCATTCTAATGTATGTGGTCGGATGAATGTGAGGGCAAGGCTTGGGGCTATTATTTCATCACTTTCATCGATGACTATATTAGGTATGTTCATGCTTATTTGATGTCTCACAAGTCTAAGGCTTTGAGTGCTTTAAGATGTTTATGAACCTTGTTGAGAATCAATTAAATAAGAAAATCAAAGCTTTGAGCACTTATCGTGGTCAGGAATATCTTTCGGATGAATTCAAAGCCTTGTGTGATGAAAATGGAATTTGAGCATCAGTTTTCGATTCCTTACACTCTGTAACAAAATGGTGTTGCTGAGAGGAGAAATAGAACTCTTCTCGATATGGTTAGATCTATGATGGCTGAAGCAAATTTGCATGTCTCCTATTGGGGAGATGCGCTACTTATATCCACATATCTTATCAACCGAGTGCCC
Source organism: Euphorbia tirucalli (assembly GCA_039660915.1). Classification (NCBI taxonomy): domain Eukaryota; kingdom Viridiplantae; phylum Streptophyta; class Magnoliopsida; order Malpighiales; family Euphorbiaceae; genus Euphorbia; species Euphorbia tirucalli. The sequence goes on along the minus strand of CM077639.1, from coordinate 50,570,422 downwards.
TCTAAATCTATCACTTCCACTCCTTCTGAGCTATGGACTAGTTGTAAACCCGATTTAAGTAACCTCAAACCGTGGGGTTGCATCGTTTTCACCCACGATACCTCGATGATGTTTGGGAAACTAGGCTCAAGAGGTAAAAAGTGCATCTTTATAAGGTATCCAAATGTGTCAAAACGATATGTCTTAATGGGAGAAACCAAGATAGAAAAGTATTAGAGTTTGAATCATGTGACATTATTTTCTTTGAGAATGAGTTCCCTTAGTTAGGTGAGGTAGACCATGATTTACCACTTTACGAGGAATTGAAAACTAACAGATCTCTCCATTCTAGTGGGAGAAATTTTAAGGAATATGAAAATGTTCAAGAACCTCAAAATGTTACAAATGATCAAGATCAAGGTCTAGATCAAGTTCTAATTTCTAGTGAGCATGTGGATCTAGACTTCAGTGGGAGTATGGAACATGGTTCAAATGGGAGCATATCTAATAACGATGAATATATGAGACATGTATACCAGGATTCAGAACTATGCAAAACTAAAAGATAAAAAGTCAAACGTTGACGATTTAGTATCAAGAGCACAACTCTTTTAGCTACCCCACAAGATGATGATGAGCCAAGAAATTACAAGAAAGCTCTCTTATGCCCCATAAAACATCAATGGATTAAGGCTATCAGAGAAGAAATGGCTTCCATGAGTTCTGTTGTGATTCTCCCGGTGCAAACAAAAATTAAAACCACAACGAAAGAGATATTGCTTGCACTCGAATCCGTTCTAGGAACAAATTGAACAAATTATGGAATAAGAAACAATAGGACTCAACCAGAAAGCGATTTAAATAAAAGCTATGTTGTCCCTGCAATAGAGATTGAATTAAATTCTTGCTTCGTGCGAAGAATCTCCACCCTCGCACACACGGATGCCTACTGAATGAATCACATGCTAGTGCCGGACGAAAACGGAGCTCTACCCACAATCCCCTTACTGGCCGATTACCTCCTCAACAAATGGTGGTGGCCTAATTAGGTTAGGGTTATAGGGACAAAAATATGTATTTATACCCATGTAAAAAATATTAGGTTTTAATTAAATTAGGTTTAATTTGTTTATTCAATTTAATTAGTTTAATTTAATTTAATTAGATTAAATCATAACCATACAACAAAACCCAATCGCATAAATTAAACTCAATTAATTAAATTAACTAAGCCTCAATTTAATTAATTCCTCTCTTAATTTATAAATACAAACTATTTACTTATATTAAGAGATTATTTCATCCATTTATTTAATTACACCAAGTAATTAAATTAATAGGCTGAAATAAAATTTCTCTCTTAGTTAATTATATTAATTTGACTTTACCAAAAAGTCGATAAATACAATTAACATAAATCTCTGTATAATGTATAACCAATATATATTAAGTCTATGACAATTCTGTTCAGATATCTTTGTGCGCGATCCTTTTTTGTCTTATGTTGGCAGTGGGCCCAAAACCTTAAGGTCTATAAATTGCAAGTGGATAAGATGAAGACATCAATCTTATGCGAAGCATAGACCCTGTAAATCCAACAGAGTTTGGGAGCTCATTGATCTGCTAAAGGGAAGAAAAGATATTGGAAACAAGTGGGTTCTCGAGATCAAGTGTAAGGCTGATGGTAGTATCGAAAGATACAAGACCCGCCTAGTTGCGAGGGGCTATACACAATAGGAAGGGATAGATTATGAGGAAACTTTCTCACCTGTTGTGAGGTTCACATGTATAAGATTGATCCTGGCTATAGTAGCAAATCTGGACCTAGAGCTATAGAGCAAGAGATCTTCATTGTACACAAAGAATTATAAAGCTTCGAAATAGAGCAACATTTATGATAGAAGAGTACACCTTCCATTGATCCAGTTGTTGATGAAGTGTATAGAATTCCCAATAGAGTGATAAACTACAACAATACCAACATTATCAAAACCCTCGATTGAAGCCCCAGTGGAGTCAATGCCTAAAGTTTAGCGCACCACTACCACAGCAACACCTGAAGTTAGGTAAGTCTTTCTTTTTATTGTTCACCGTGCTTATTGTCGTGTTGTTAAATTCACATTGGGTATAATTAACCCGTTGTTAATGTCAAATTTAATCACACAAGGGGCAGTTGTGAGCACCAAATTTTTCCAACCTCTGTGATGAAGACAGAAATGGTTAGCCTTTGTGTTAAGATCATTGTTGAAACCAATTTGAGAAGTGAAGATATGAATTGAAACGAGCTTGAAATTTGAACTTGGAAAAATTTGAAAAATTAGGGTTGGAGAAGAAGCAATACCCACACAGGTATTAATATAAGACACGTACGACGTTGACACAATAGTCGTATGATTGTCAATGAGTGATTGTCAATGAGTGTCAAAATTGCATGAAAATGGGACAGGCATGGCTTGATTAGGTTGACAACAAATTTCTCATTAACCTTTGGATTACGGGGTTTTTGGATTGGAGGGAGATCATTATAGAAAAAGAAACAATAGAAAGAAGAGATTAGAAAGGGGGAGGAGAGGATTAATAAAGAAAAATTCTTGAGAATTCAAAAGCCAAAATTACAAATCCAAGTTCTAATCTGAAATCATCCAAATTCAACTTCTAAACCAAACCTAAACCATCAGAGACCAATTTGTAGCTAAAATTGCTAGAATTTGGAGTCAAAAGGAAGAATTCAAGCTTTTGGAATCAAAGGTTTCGACCTCATTTGAATCCGGATTAAAGCTTCAAGAATTGATTTTCTTTGACTTCAACATTGGAAAAACACTCCAAAGGTAATTTTGAGAGGCCTTAAATCCTTTTTGTTACTTTCTGGGTTGATTTTGTGTATCATTTTATCTCAATTTTACATGCTTTGTTTTCTAGAATTTTTGCTTTTGTTTTCTTTGGTGTTTTCTTATTTTTTTCAAAACCAGAGCCACGCAGGTGTACTAATAGCTACACGACTATTATATTCAGACCCATACGACTATAGTTTTGGAATCATAATTTTATTTTAAATATTTTCATGCATATCATATCAATTCAACCTAGATTTAATTTTTGAAAGCATATTATAGACAATGCAATGATTGAGATTTCAGTTTCTTGAAAATCGACCCATTTTTGCATGTATAAATATCAAATTGGATAAAATGTTTTTCAAAATAATTTTCTAGTGCTATCCAAAAGCGTTTTAAAATGTTTTTCCAGGTCTAGTCGGGTAAATCTGTTGGATTATCTCAACTATCCCTATTCACATCCCAAGCTATCTGGATTCCCCATTCTATCTATTTGAGTCCTATGCATAAATATTTCTTTATGCTCTAACCTTTGTTTTGCAGTTAGATGTATGCTAGGTTACATGAATGTTGGCTTTATTTTTAGATCTCGTGTATATTATACGGATATAAATGTTAGATTTTCATGTATTCAGGTGTTTGTACCTCTATTCCCTTTTATATGGATGATGTTAGATTATTCAATTGAGTTGTAATAGTCTATTTTTCTGAATTTATTTAATTTCCGAATTCATTTACAGTTTTCTCGTATGAGCATTTAGATAAATTAAGTGAAAATAAACCATAAAATCATAAAAGGCAAAGAGATAAAACTATTAAAATAATATTTAAACAAAAAAGAAATAGGTAATTTTTCTGGACTCAATCTCTGACTAAAAAGTATAGCAATTCGTACTCGGCTATATCGCATTTTCCAATGGAGCTGAACCAAGTGGAAATTTCTGTCTCTTTTAGTGGAATTGATCGATTTCGTTCATTTTTCACTACTTTTATAAAACCCAAATTTTTATGTTATTAAAACCTTGACCTAGACTCGCGGTCCGTTCGCTCTAAAGGAACATCCGCTCACACATGCTATTTCAATGTTAATAGTACTTTAGGGGTTGTATTCGACTATGTCTCTATCAAGTATCTTTTGGCCATTAGTCAATCAAGTATGACAACTGTGATTCATATAACAGCGTGCAGCTCCAGTAAAGACATCTAATTACAGATTTCTAAAGTAACCCACCTTCCATTGCTATGCTGGTTTATGAAACATGAATGCTGCATAAACGGTTAATGGGATCATTTTGTCTCCGAGTCTTTCAGATGTTTGTTTATCTTTTCGAGGGTCCATTATCACACAAGAGTCAACTCAATTAGTCATCCCCTGAATGGATCTCAATTGCTTTTGTCCCTCAAATTCTTTAATATAATGCTTAGCTGTAAAGTCCTTTTGCAAACTTTAAAAAAAAAGAAAGAAAGAAAGAAAGAAAGAAAATCAACTTAGTCTCATTGAGCTCTATCACATGGTCATCATCCACTTGTTACTTTTAGTGGTTTTGCTGTGATAACTGGGGGTTTCTTGATATCATTGTTCTTTCATTAACATTTCTACAGTATTTCAATGGAGATTTTTAATTTCGTCCTTTTTACATGTTTTTAGTCTCTTATTGATGTTTCTTGGATATAACTTTTCTTTTACTGGTTCAATAGAATTTTTAAAATAGCAGTGCTTTTGCTGTGTGGACAAGGGTGATGGGACAGATGCAGAATCAGGCTCACAAGAAGAGATTTATCATCAAGGATGAGATTTTTAAATCTCGTCTAGCAAGCATAAAGCATGTAAGTTCATTACTATCTTTACATGGCCATTGTTCCATATCCACGATGCATCAAATACTAGTCAGGATAGTCGATTGTATTAGACATCTTTGTTTGTTCCTTAAATTGAGCTATTGATTTTCTATAGGAGGAAGAAATTCTTTTGCATGAGAGAGATCCATATGAACTGGGAAAGGGACGACTTATACGAGAAATGAAACGAATAAGAGATGACGATGTTTCTCGTTTCAATAATTTTCAGATTTTGGATCACCGATATACTCTTCTGAATCTTCTTGGGCAAGGCGGATTTAGTGAAGTTTACAAGGTCAGAACATCAAAGTCATAACTGAAACTTTTTTAATAAGAGATTGATGCAGCGGATAAACAATCGAACTCCGTTGATCGCGTACGATACCGGAAACGATTCTTCTAACCCTAGAATTTACGAAAATTCAAAGAGATAGGAAAAAAAGAATAAAATTCGAATTCAACAAAAACTGCATAATTCTTGTCTTACACGCCTTTAAATAGAGACTAGAAGCTAGGGTTAAAATTTCGAAAATAACAGAGCAAAGGAAAAACTTTTACAAATTTGCAATTAGGTCCCTAAAAATATAAAAACGCAAAATTGAAGGACTAGATGGCATTTTTTCGCCAAATTGGAGTGGCGCCCACGGCAAAGCAGTAGGTCTTGTTCAGCAGGCCGATTCCCAAGAAAAATCACTATTTTTGGGACAAAATCGAATACTTTTCAAACTTGTTACTATTCACCGCTTTGCTTCGAATTTCTCCAAATAGGTCAGCGCCAATTCCTCTACGCCATCAAGATTGCAATAGAAAAATTTTAGATCAGTCTTTTGCCAATATTAGCAATTGTAAATACATATCCTTTTGCAATGATTTGAAGTAAGAAATTTCCAGCAGGCTTATGATTTGGTAGAGCATAGTGATGGATTGATAAAATAAAAGTTTAGAGGTATAGAGGAAGAGAGTATTTTTATGGAAATCTCTTCTTCTTATTTTCTGAAATGGTAGAGCTATATATACATAATGTAATGACTCTTCATGAAACAATATAACCCTTCATGAAACAACACGACTCTTCATGAAACAATACGACTCTTCACGAAACACTATGACTTTTCATGAAACATTATAACCCTTCATGAACTAACATAATTACTTCTATAAATAATAAGTTTATTTATTCTAACACGCCCCCTTAAACTTATTATCTTCAACCTTTAGTTACACCAATAACAGCTCTCAATTTGCTAAAATCTTCATACTTCAATGGTTTGGTAAAGATATCAGCAACTTGATTTTCAGATGGCACATACTTGAGCTGAATTTCTTTATTTCTGATGCATTCTCTAATGAAATGATACTTTGTGTCGATGTGCTTGCTTTTATCATGAAAAACTGGATTTTTTGGTAGTGTCGTCAATTCCCAAGTATCATTCTTCTTGATGGAATTCATCTCTTCATCCATTGCTTTTCTCCACCTTTTGTCTTTAACTGCATCCTCAAATTCCACATTTTCTGTATCAGCAAATAGACAAAACAAAGTAGTGTTTTCAACTTCTTCGGTTTCCGCATAAATATCATTCAAATTCTTCATTCGAGGTTGGTTTTCGGAAGAATACTCCGAATCCGATGTACTTGCTTGTGATGTGGAAAGGGAGTTTGGAGGTGAGATAACTCCAACTTCATTTTGATTATATGCTATCAAATCATCATCACATAGAGAAAGAAAATCATAACTTTCTTCTTGTGAAACCTCCCATTTCCAGTTGTTATTTTCTTCAAACTCCACATCTCGACTTATTACAATTTTTCCATTCCGGGGATTATATAGCTTATAACCCTTGGAATTATTTGTATAGCCAATAAACACCATCTTCTCACTTTTGTCATCCAATTTGCTTCTCAATTCATCAGCAACATGGACATAACTAAGACAACCAAATACTTTAAAATAAGAGATATTTGGTTTCTTTCCATACCAGGCTTCATAGGGTGTCTTTTTTACCAACTTCTTCGCTGGACTTCTGTTGTTCAAATAAACTGCACACGCCAATGCTTCTGCCCAAAATTCTTTTGGCATACCTGAGCCCTTCATCATGCTCCGAGTCATATTGAGAATGGTTCTATTCTTTCGCTCCACGATACCATTCTGCTGAGGTGATCTTGGTACAGTGAGTGATCGACGAACACCATGGTACTCACAAAAGTTATTGAACTCTTGTGATGTGAATTCACCTCCTCGATCAGTTCTTAAAGACCAAATCTTCAAGCCGCTTTCATTCTCCACTTTCGCTTTGAACTTCTTAAACACTTCAAATGCTTCTGATTTGGCCTTTAAGAAATACACCCATGTCTTACGTGTATAGTCATCAATAAACAACAAAAAATACCGGTTTCCTCCATGCGAACTTGGATTAATAGGACCACATATATCTGTATATACTAGTTCAAGTGGCTGAGATGTGCTTGAGAACGACTCCTTTGGAAAACTTCTTCTTGACTGCTTCCCATACATGCAACCTTCACAAATCTGATCAGGATGGTTTATGGATGGTAATCCATGCTCCATATTTTGCTTGTACATTTGCTTCATGCTTCCAAAATTCAAGTGACCCATTTTGAGATGCCATAGCCATGCAGAATTTGATGTAGAAGCCTTCAAACAAATGGGACTGTCATTGTTGATTTTTAACTTGAACATTTTGTTCAACGTCATGGGAACTTTTGCTATCAGTCTTCTTTTCTCATCCTTCATTATCAGCCCATTTTTGCTCATCATTACCTCATAACCCTTTTCCAAAAGTTGTCCAATACTCAAAATATTGGTCTTCAAAGCTGGAACATAATACACATGAGAGATAAATTGATGATCTCCATTTTTCAACTTGAAAAGAATATCTCCGCTGCCCATAACTGAGACTTTTGATTTATCTCCAAAGGAAATAGTTCCCTTCTTTGATTCATCAAGTCTATAAAAAATATCTTTATTTCCTGTCATGTGATTGCTTGCTCCCGAGTCTAGATACCACGACTCCTTGCTTCTTTCTTCATCTCCGGTACATGACAGCAACAAGGTTGAATCTTCGCCTTCTTCAGTTTCCACAAAGTTTGCTTCTTCATGAAGATTAGATTTACACTGTGCTGCATAATGTCCATAACCTTGACAAGTATAACATTGTGCATGAGCTTTGTTTATATGACCACGACCACGACCACGGCCATACATATTGTTACCTCTGCCACGACCTCTCACATTCCATTGTTGATTACGACCTTCATAGTTATAAAAATTTCGGCCTCCTCTGCCACGACCTCCATTATATCCATGATTCCAGCCATGACCTCTACCTCTTTATCGTCCTCTTCCTCTTCCAGATTCAGCTACATGTTGCTTCTTTTCCTCTTTTTCTTCTAAATTCAACTTTGCTTGCAATGCTTGATCTACAGGTTCTTCTCGCTTCTTTAATCTTTCCTCATGGGCTTGTAAAGAACCCAAGAGTTGATCTACAGACATAGTCTCCAGATCTTTTGATTCTTCAATTGCAGTTACCACATAATCAAATTTCGGATTTAAAGATCGAAGGATTTTTTCAACAACACGAACATCCTCCATTTCTTCTCCATATCTCTTCAACTGATTAACAATAAGCAAAGTTCTATTAAAGAACTCCTCAATTGATTCTGACTCCTTCATTTTTAGTTTCTCATAGTCACCTCTCAAGGATTGCAAGCGCACCTTAATTACTTTATCTTTTCCTTTGAATGAATTTTCAAGAATCTCCCATGCCTCTTTTGCTCTCGTTGCCATAGAGACTTTTACAAACATCGTCTCATCCAAGCACATGTGAATTAAAGAAAGTGCTTGCTGATCTTTCTTTTTTGCCTCTTCAAATTCTCCTTTTGAGCATTCGTTAAAGCTTCCTCATTCTCCGGTTGTTCATATCCACTTTCTATCATGTCCCATACATCTTGGGAACCGAGCAAAGCTTTCATTCTTATGCACCAATTATCATAATTCTCCTTAGAGATTTGAGGATATTTGTAGGGAATCATACTATTCATCATCTTTGCTAGCTCTGATACCAAAATGATGGATTGATAAAATAAAAGTTTAGAGGTATAGAGGAAGAGAGTATTTTTATGGAAATTTCTTCTTCTTATTTTCTGAAATGGTAGAGCTATATATACATAATGTAATGACTCTTCATGAAACAAAATAACCCTTCATGAAACAACACGACTCTTCACGAAACAATACGACTCTTCACGAAACACTATGACTTTTCATGAAACATTATAACCCTTCAAGAACTAACATAATTACTTCTATAAATAATAAGTTTATTTATTCTAACACATAGATACATTACATGTAAGCTTCATGGTTTGAATGCTCAATGGAGTGACGATAAGAAGCAAAGTTACACAAGGCTTGTTATTCGGGAGTACAATATTCACAAGACATTGGTGAATAATCACATTGTTTGGCTCTAGGACATTTTTAAAATCGACCAGAATATCTTCTGCACCGTCTTAGAGTATTGTAGTGGTATTATATTTCCTGGAATAAGTTTTCTGTTAATAATTATATTTAGGTGTGTTCATAAATAACTTTGATGTGACTTGTTCCTTCTCAGGAAAAGATCTTGATGCAGTTCTCAAAGCAACTCCTATATTGCCTGAAAGAGAAGCGCGAATCATAATTATCCAGATTTTCAAGGCCTTATCTACTTGAATAAACGACCTCAGAAGATTATCCATTACGGTCTGAAGCCTGGGAATGTTCTTTTTGATGAGTTTGGGATAGCTAAAGTAACCGATTTTGGTCCGAGCAAGATGGTAGAGGATGATATTTGATCTCAGGGTATGGAACTTACATCCCAGGGGGCTGGAACATATTGGTATGTGACAATGCAACTTTTCATTTGTAATCTGCCTCAATAGGAATTTATATGCCCTATTTGAAGAAATTAATCTGCTAAATTCATATAGTAGATTTATTATGTGCCACAGAATATAAGATAGTGGGTGGTTGATTATTTATGTCTGATCACTTACAATTTGTGCCTAAATTATAATATAGTATTGATATTATATCACCCAGAGCATTTCATACAATGGTCTCTTTTCATTTTATCAGAATGTGAATCTTTCAAGTTATTGAAACCATTTTGATTTTTGTAGGTGTCCAATTAACTCTCTATCAAATTGAAGTTGCCTGATTTTAATGCACAACATGTTCATTCAGAGTAGATTTCTTTTCTGTCCTTATGGTCTGTAAATGGTTAGTTCTACCTTTTGTTTCAGTTATTTGTGTAAGTTCATGGATGTAGCTAAGATAATGGTATATTACTCCGCTATGCATTTGACTCGCAAACATGTTATCAAGTGCTATATAGTTGTAGCTATAATTTGGTTACAAAAATTTTTATTATTTTTGTTTCAATATTTTTCTTCCTATTTTACCTTGTGATGCATCTTTTGTGATGCATCTTTACTTATTTAGCTATAAGGCAGCAGTTGGTTCAACTTTTTGCCTCCTGTAAATGTAGGTACCTTCCGCCAAAATGTTTCGAGCTTAATAGGACTCCTCTGATATCATCGAAGGTCAGTGAGTGAACTCTTGCTACACCGGTTGCCCTTGGGGGAATACTAATCCCTGAATTCTCTGGCTACTTCCTGTTTTCAAATTGATTGTTCTTGTCATGGTTCTTTATTTTCTACCTGAATGCTCAAATGGCTGTTACTTGCTGAAGAATTGCCATTTTGAGAAACCTTTATGTTGAGAAAGAAGAAAGAAATATGGAAAACTTAATGATTTTATTGCTTACTAGCATATACCCATTCATACACAACTAAACTTGTTGACCAAGTTTATATAGTATGTAAATCAACATAATATATACAACTATTTCCCACACTCCACCACAAGCTGGTGAATAGTGTTTTCCATTCCCAGCTTGGACAGAATATGCTCAAATACTGAACTACTCAACCCTTTAGTGCGAAATGTTAGCAAGTTGTCCTTGCATTGTGTAAGCGAAAAAAAAAGAAGAGCGAGCTTTACGACCATAATTACATTCGTATGTTTGTAATTACAGTCGACTGTAATTACAAACATACGAATGTAATTATGGTGGTAAGACTGTAGGTTCATAGCAGGTAGCTGCAGCCATACCCAAACGGAAAGGGGCATGAGCAATTTCAGAGGCATTGATGCCTCTGATTTTCCCTCTTTTTGGCCTATAAATGGCAGAAGAAAAGGAGGGGAAGGGGTTGGACAAATTTTGGATTGAAGAGAGCTCAAAAGTGGCATTGAGAGAAGAGAAAAGCAGAGAAGAAAGTATTCACAAAACTTTCTTCTACTCTTTTCTTTTTAATCTTTGTATTGTGAGGCTAAAATCGGTAGAAATCATAGGTTAATAATCTGTAACTCAAATATAACTAATCTCAGAACCTAAAATCATCTGAATCCGCAACTTGTGGAGATTTTTGGACATTGTTTTGTACCTTAGCACACAAAGGAAAATATGAGCAATCCGGAGCCAATTTGAGGTGTTTCTAGCAGTCAAATCGACAATGGATCTGCTCTACAAGGATAACTATACTTAAAACTTGTGTTTTGCTTTATTTTCTGGGTGTTTTGGTTCATTTTCGTGCATAAAATCAAAATGTTTTGCTCTGCTGTTTCTGGGTAGGATGAACAGCTGTACGGCTATAATTATAGTCAGTCGTGCGATCGTAATCAGCTCTCCACGGCTATAAATCCTCACACATCTCAGTATAAAACCCAAAAATAAGTCTTTTAGTTCTGGACAGGATGAATAGTTGTACGACTATAATTACAATTGCACTATTGTAACTACAGTCGTACCACCATTCTCGCTATTTCGGCTATGAACCCTGCCATCGAAATAATTTCAACCTTTTTTGGATCAGAATTGCATTACAGTTGTACGACTGTAGTTTCTGGTCAGCAACAGAAAATTCGAAAAAAAATTTCAGAAAAATCATAAAAATCATAAAATCATCAAAACTGAATTTATCTCATGCATCCATGACCTTAGATTTAATATCGCATTTAGAACAGAACAACGACGGAGATCCAAATCTCCCAAAGACCGACCCACATTTGCATGCTAAATGGAAGTAAACCGGAAAAGAAAATATTTTCAAAAACGTAATTTCTCATCAAACGAAACACAAGAATGTTTCAAAACCGTTTTCCAGGTCTAGTCAGGTGAACTAGCCGAGTTTACACGACTACCCCCTGAATGAATGTCCCCAGATCTCTCATTTTCCTGTTCTGTCTATTTGAGTCCAACTTGTTGCATATATCTGTGCTAAACTTTGTTTTATAGGGTTTGATTGTATTTATTTTTATTTATTCAATTTAATTTCAATTCATTACATACTCATGTAAAATAGGCGATTGTACCCCGATCCCCGAATTATACAAATGTATCCCCTAGGATAGTTTATTTGTGATTCGATTGGGTTATAATAATTTATTTATTTACTGCTTTTTACTTATGTGTATGCTGCATGATTAAATCAATAAAAATCAACTTTAGAAATATAAAATATCATCAATGAACATTGGCCAAATTTATTTTGATTAGAAATGAAATAAGAGACTTGTCCGAACTTAGATCTCTGGAAAGTGTAGCAGCCCTCGCTCGGTTCAGCTATGCTATAATTCCTGGTTGAGCTGACCCGGGTGGCGACTCTTACACTCTCTATCGAGACTTAGGTCTCAATTCTTTTACGAAATAATGAATTTTCCAAAATCAAATTTTCATTACAAAGGGAGGATTGCCCGATATCGAGGCTCCCTTTCGAGAGAGGAAAACGTCATCCGCTCACAGTGGCGACTCCCAGGGGAAGTTCTTACAAAAATTTTCTCAAAACTTAAAAGAATTTGACAAGCCCTGAAAAATGTCTAATCAAAATAAGGTGGTTGATTCTTGCATGGTATTTTATCTTGCATTTTAGTTAGACATACTTGTATTAGGTTAAGTATCCAATTTTCAACTCGGTGAATTGTTGAAGTGTCGCCTATGCTCCTCATGGTCTTAGGGCATGGATACGAAACATCACCCATAGCCTCGTACGTACCCCTTCGTTCAGACCTTGAATGAGGAGAAGTGAGGAGTATATTTTGCTATAGGGACCTTGAGTTTATCTCGACTTGGACCAAACTCATATAGGCAACCTTAGTTGGATTCCTTAAGATACCAAAACAAATTGCATGAATGTTACAATTACGCCTTCATCATCCCCGGTTGATGATCGAAGTGAACCCCTCCTAGGACTTGGTTAGAATTTCCTCAAAAATTGACCACGATTAGAGGAATACGCTTCGCATGCTATGTGCTACGTGTTTCTTATTCCTTCATAACGTACCATCATCAACATTTTCCACGAACATGACATGCTACACGCAAAGCATTTGTGTGATACTAACTCATATCTTTTGTGCAGCCACTTGCATTTTATTTTCATGTATGAAAACATTAAATCACTCATGCGACATTCATACTGACCATTCCTTTTACAGCCATAACATTATATTTGTGTGTTAACATTTTCACGAAGCATACATGACGTCATCATGTATGTCATGCATCCTAACCACGTTTTTGTGCAGCCATTTGCATTTTGTGTGACACAAGCATTCATGTCAGCTCATCTCATTTAAATTAAGGATGCTCCGAGGATGCCTATCACGGTCATTTCATTTTATAACATATAGAGAGTCCCAAAACTACCCGTGTTCTGCCCGTGCGTCAGACTGCACTCAGCCATTTCAATACACCACTTCATTCAATAGAGGACCACAATGGTCTTAGGTCTATTTTCATGTGGTAGGTCACACGATATCATTACATGGCATCATGTCATTTATCATTGGTGTTATGGTGATGCTGAAGTTCTGTTAGGGTGTTGCAATCCACTCCGGATTGTTGCATGATATTATCGCATCATTCGAGGTACTCCATGAGTACCGAATTGCTACACATATAAGTGCATTTCATAACATTATCAAATCATAAAAGGTGTTCCACAAACGCCGAACCTCTGTCAGTGTCACAAGTTACACGCGGCTTGTTTACAATATCACGTCATGTCAGATGCCATAAAAAGCGTCGAAACTCTATCCATGGGCCGGCCCCCATGTGACCATTTTACTTCATGTCATAGACCTATAAAGCGTCGAAACTCTGTCCGTGTGTCGGCACACTCGTGACCATTTCACAAAATCCACTAGGTGCCCCAAAAGCGCCGAACCCCTGTCCTTGTGGCGGTCCACACATGATCTTTTTGCACTATCTCTTGTATGGCATTGGGTGTTCTTGGAATGTCCGAAAAAGAAAAAAAAAATAAATAAAGATCATCCTCATCATCATTTCCCTCATGACATCATTTCATCCATTCATCATAAATCATCCTTGATGTCTCGCTCTTCATGTCACCATTTCATTCACTCAGTGTCCCTAACATTTCCCATATGTTGACAAGCAGAGTAAGATGGAGTGACCTCGAACAAGGTCACAGACTGCAAGAGAGCATGAGAAGAGGAAGACAGTTGTGGCAAGTGAGCAATCAGAATTTGTTGAGAAATTTAAGATGGCCAATCAGACACTAAACATTGCTGATGTTTTGAGAGACTTCTTGAAATCTCAGGACTTCCGTGATATTTTGAAAGAGGAGATGTGAGCAGTCGCAAGGGAAACTGGTGACGCTGGCAACAGTGGGACTGGAAAAGAAAAAAAGGGTGAATCATCTTAGCATGGGGATGATGCCTCAGTTAGTGTAGAGAAGCTGCAAGAGATTGGGGCAGCCATGGAGAAGAAAATGAACGCAAAGTACTCAGAGTTAGATGAAATGGTAGCTGAGCTGAAGAAAGGGGCCAATATCAGTTTGGGCTCCAAGAGGGGTGTGAATGTGGATGCTATGATAAATAAAGGCATTGAGACCTTCCCCATTGGGTTCCAAGTGCCAAAAGTTCCTTCGTATAAGGGGATTGTTTCGCCAGAAGCTCATATGAATCTGTATGCTCGAATAATGTTGACAGCGGGCACCACCAAGTAGTAGTTAATCAACTTCTTCCCAACCACACTTGAGGGGGGAGCTTTGACCTGGTATAATTCTCTGTCTGATGAGGAGCAGTCCGACTGGGAAGTTTTGTCGGCAGCTTTCATCAAATACTATAGCTTCAATACTAAGATTTAGGTGAAGCTGTATGACCTGTAGAGAATTAAGCAGAAGCCAAATGAGTCCTTTGATGAATACTACCAGAGATGGATGAATAAGATGATTTTGCTGAAGAACCGCCCTGACGAAGATGTTAATCCAAAAGCTGATTGACGGTAGCAGAGACATTTACAGAAACAACATGAAATTCCATTCTTTCAGTGAACTCAGTGATGTGTACAGTATGGCATGAAGATTGAGAGGGATGAAGAAGAAAAGGCTGCAAGACACCGGGGTAGCAAAAGCTCTGGGAATAGCTCTAGGCACCGATTGACTACTGCAGCTGGGTCAAGCAGTGGGTCTGGTTCTGGTTCTACAAGGAAAGGTGGGTAAGTTTCAGAGGTTAACCAAGCTGGGGTTGCTGCAGTGTCTCAACAGCGAGGAAACCAAAGCAAAGGTCCGGAGGGTAAAGGCATATCCCCTTGGGCTTTCTCCTTTGCCAAGATCTTTACGACATGCAGGAATGGTGATCTGTTAAGCTCTCTCAGGTAATTTGAGAAAACGGTGGATGCAGACAAGGATAATTTTTGTACCTATCATGTTATGGTAGGACACAGAACCAACAACTGCTATAGGATGAAAGATGCCATCCAGAAGCTGATTGACGAAGGAAAGTTACAAGAGCCTGCCAAAACCAGTACGAAGACTAGTCTGCTACCAATATTTGAAAGGCAGGTCGGCATGGTACAGTCGGGGTTACCAGACAACTTCATTTTTGCCCAAATCCTGCAAGCGAACCCCAACATACAGTCTGTGGTGGCCAATGATACTGAGGCAAAGTCAAAGTGTGGAAAGCTGATACAGCAGAGAGAGGTGAAGCCTGTGAGCTTGGATGACTTGGATTCAGAAGATGAGTACGAAGAATATGGCTGTGGTGAGAAAGTTAAGCTGCCGGTTGTGGAAAAGCCGAAAGTTTCCGAAGTTTAGAATGTAACAAGAAGTGGAAGGGTCTACCAGCCGGTGGTTCAGTAGAATGACAACACCCCAGTGACTGGATCAAGCAATATGTCAGCACTGAAGGAGGTAGAAAAGGAAGATCTGGTCATTTCACAACTAAAGAAAACTCCAGCCCAAGCCAGTCTGTGGCACTTGCTGCTGACCTCCAAGGAGCACAGAGCAGAATTGGTTAAAAAGCTCTCTGAAATCAAAGTTTCTCCAATTGCTTCTCCAGAGGCTATGTGCTGCTTAAAGACAAGATTCATTCAGGGTTCCCTGACATTGTGTTTTCGGAAAAAGATTTGCCACACGGAGGAAGGGCTCATAATAAAGCTCTTTATATTAAGGTCAACATCATGGATAGGGTTATGCCATGTGTGATGGTAGATGACGGATCTGCCCTAAATATATGTCCCTCGAAGATGTTACCATTCCTGGGTCTGATTGAAGATAGTTTGAAAAAGTCCTCCACTCTGATTAGGGCTTATGATGATTTAAAAGGGACTATGACTGGAACTTTCGAAGCTGAGGTGGAGGTAGGATTGGTTAAGTTGACGGTCACCTTTACTGTGATTGACATTTCAGTTACCTTCTCCTTGATGTTGGGGAGGCCATGGTTTCACCCATTGGGGGGTGTCCCTTCAACTCTGCACCAGAAGATAAAATTTTCGATAGGTAATCAAGTCGTGATAGTTGAGGCAGACTCTCAGTCTATGATCGCTGGGTTAATGAAGAGATCTTTCCATTTGGCGGATTCCAAGTCGCCATGGTTAGTGAGGAGGAAACTACGGATGCTCCGATGGTCATCTACGAGAACTATATGCCAGAATGGTTATCTAAGTACCTCCACAAATAGAATTTTGTTCCGAGTATGGGACTCGGAGCTAATTTATAAAGTGTGCCTGAATTTAACATTGATTCTGGAAAGCCGAGACAGTTCAGCTTAGGCTACACAGCTGGGGCATCCGAGAATAAAAGTCTAAAGAAAGAAAAGAATAGCAAGCCCATGATGAAGCCGTTTATTAAGGTAGGAGAAGAGCTGTATAAGGGTCAAGCTGAGCCGGTGAGAGTCAGGAGTATTGAATACCCGAGCTTTGAGATATTCTCTGATGTTGTGGACTTTGAGAAGAGAGGGGAAGAGCCAGTAGCACCTGTGATAGTGGAAGAAGTAGTTGTTAAGCCTGTCATCCCACAGAATGAGCCATCTGAGGTGATAACAAAAGCAGCGGAAGTGTCTTAGGAGAAAGCCGAAGAAAAGATCTGTGATGAATCCGTAGAAGCAATTTCGGAGACGCTGGCTGCCGCCTTAAGCAAGGCGTTTGGGAAATCTAAGGAGGGGTTCGAGAAAAAGCTGGTGACCAAGGTGAGCTTGGATTCTATGGTTGCCGAGATAGCAGGAATTATGAAGAAGGCTAAGGCACAAGTGGCTGAAATTGAGGAGACCACTGTTCCTGCTGAACAAAAGCCCAAAACAGCTGCAGATCTGGACGATGTTCTGGAGCTGAACGAGAAAGATGAAGAAGCACAAGGCCCTCTGCCTGTGAATGATAAAAATGATTTTGTTGTATCTATTTCTTCCATTTTTAATGTGGATGATGTACTCTATAACAAGTTTAATGCAATGAAATCCCAGTTTGCTTACTTGTGTGATGTTTATCCTGATAATTATGTGCATGCATTTGAATCACCATTAAGCATATTTAGCATTCATGACACTACATTGCATGAAATAAACATAAGTATAGATGAAAATCCCAAAATGGTATTCATTTCACATGAATTAAAACCCGAGGAAGAGAGAGAATTGACAAAAATATTGCAAAAACATGTTAAAGCTTTCGCTTGGTCATACGAGGACATGCCAAATGTTGACATAGAAATAGCAGTTCACAAGATCCCAACGGACCCTAAGTTCAACCCGGTAAAGCAAAAACTGAGAAGATTGAGGCTAGAGTGGGCTACATTGGTGAAGGAGGAAGTGGCCAAGCAGATAGAAGCCAAGTTCCTCGAAGTGGTGGAGTATACAGAATGGCTGGCCAATATTGTCCCAGTACCCAAGAAAGACGAAAGGGTCAGAGTGTGTGTCAACTACAGGGACTTGAACAAAGCATGCCCGAAAGACAATTTCCCCTTGCCTCACTGTAAGCACCGGAATTTTTCGGACTAAAAAAAAATTGCACTTGTCACATGACTGTAATTACAGTTGTGCGACTGTAGTTATAGTTGTGCGACTGTAATTAAAAATTATAGTTGTACGACTGTAATTACAGAGCAGATAGCAGAAGCCCATACTCTGAAGGAAGAAAAAAGAGGAGGAGCATTTAATGCTCCTCGGGCAAAAAAGAAAAAGGGACTACAGATAAAAGGAGAATAAGAAGAAAAAAAACTGAGAAGCTTAGAGGACTTTTGGTTCTGGAATTGAGGGAGTTTAGAGAGAGAAAATTGGGAAGAATTGAGGAAAAAAGGAAGAAAAAAAAATCTAAAACTTCAAGCATCTTTTTCTCTTCTTTTCTTTTTAATTCTTAAGTGTTTAAATTAAAAATCTATTAGAAATCCTAGGTTAATAATCTGACACTCTAAACTCAATTAATTTCGTACTTAAAACTCTTAGAAGCCTTGACATTTTGGGGATTTTTGGACTCAACATTTCAAACCTTAACTCAAGGAAAAAGAAGCAATTCGGAAGGGATTGGGGCGTTTCCAGCGGTCATTCCTACGGTGGATCAGTGCCAATGAGGTAAACACACATCAAACCTTCAATTTTACTGCTTTTCTGGGTGATTTGGTGTGATTTTGATCATAAAAGTTCAATTTTCTCATTTGCTGCTTCTGGAAATCAAGAACAGTCGTACGACCGTTCTTGAGTTGAAGAGCAGTCGTACAACTGTAATTACAGTCGTACAAGTCTTTTTGATTTCCCGCAACTTTTGCTTTTATTTTGAATAATTTTGGTGAAATCCTGCATCTGGGCAATTTACAGTCGCACGACTGTAATCTCCATCCAGAAGCAGAATTTCCATTTTAACCCAGAAAAATTCATAAAAATACATAAAAATCTAAAAAATCAGAAAATCATCAAAATAAATTTTGTTTTGTGCATTCACGACCTTAGATTTAATTTTCGATGTTTTTGCATTTAGAATAATGCAACGACGGAGACCCGATTCTCCCGAAAACTGACCCACCTCACATGTTAAATTAAAGTAAACCGGAAAAAAAAGTTTTCAAAAACGATTTTCTCACAAAACCAAAATACAGGGATGTTTCAAAATGTTTTCCAGGTCTAATCAGGCCGGCTAGCCGAGCCGACCCAGTTATCCCCCTAAAATGCATGTTCCCAATTTCCAATTTTCCATTCTGTCCTACTTGAGTCCTATCTGTGGCATGCCGTAAATTGTGCTAACCCCTTCTGTTTTGCAGCTTATAGTTTCTTTTATTTTTAATTATGCTGCATTTAATAGATTAATACGTGTATTTAGGCGATTGTAAATTTCTAGATAAATCATGTATTTTAGGCGTTTGTAAGGTGAGGTCGAGAGTTTTTATTTTTATTCGATCGGGTTATATAACTTAATTAATTTTTCTACTGCTTTATTATTATTTGTGTATGTGCGTTGCATGTTTTTTTTTAATAAAATTGACTTTAGAATTATGAAATACCATACTTGAACATTGGCCAATTTTTATTTTGATTAGACACGAAGTAGGAGACTTGTCCGGACCTAGATCTCTGGATAATGTAGCGGCCTTTCGTCCAGTTCAGCTACACTAAAATTTCTCTGTTGAGCTGAGCCAGGTGGCGACTCCTACACTCTTCATCGAGACTTAGGTCTGGGTTCTTTCATGAAATAATCTAATTTTCTAAAAATGAATTTCCATTCTAAAAGCCCCACATGAGGGAGGGTTGCCCGAGATCAAGGCCCCCTTCCGAAAGGGAGTCTGCGTTCCTTCGAAAACGTCATCCGCTCACAGTGGCGACTCCGATGGGGACTTTCTTACAAAATTTTTATCAAAAACTTAAAAGAATTTGACAAGCCCTGAAAAGTGCCTAATCAAAATAAGGTGGATGATTCTTATATGGTATTTAATTTTGCATTCTTTAGTTAGACATTTTTGCATTAGGTCAAGTATCCCTTTTTAGCCCGGTGAATTATTGAAGTGTTGCCTTTGTTCCTCATGGTCTTAGGGGCACGGATATGAAACACCACCCATAGCCTTGTAAGAACCCCTTCATTTGGACCCTTGAGTGGGGAGAAGTGAGGAGTATATCTTGCTATGGGAACCTTGATTTTAACCCGACTTGGACCGAACTTATATAGGCAACCTTAGTTGGATTTTCCTAGGATACCAAAATAAATCGTATGAATAAAATAAATCGCACCTTCATCATCCCCGATTAATGATCGAAGAGAACCCCACCTAGGAAACTGTTAGAATTTTCGAGACCGACCACGTTTGGAGGAATAAGGTTGGAAGAATACGCTTCATGTGCTATGTGTTATCCGCCTCTAGACATCCCGTGACATGCATTGATCAGCATTTTCCATTCACTTGACATATCATTTATGAAGTATTTGTGTGACACTAACCCATATTTTTATGCAGCCATTTGCATTTTATTTTCGTGTGAAAACATTAAATCATCCGTATGACATTCACACTAATCATTTCTTTTGCAGCCATGACATTACATTAGTGTGTAAACATTTTCACAAGCACACGCGACGCCATCTTGTATGTCATGCATCCTAACCACGTTTTTGTGCAGCCATTTGCATTTTGTGTGACTTAAGTATCCATATCATTTCACCTCATTTAAATTAAGGACATTCCAAGGGTACCCATCACGATCATTTCATTCTATAAGATATCGGGTGTTCTAAAATTACCCGTGTTCTGCCAGTGCACCAGGTTGTACTCAGCCATTTTACCAAATCATCTCATTCAGTAGAGACCACAATGGTCCTAGGTTTATTTTCGTGTGACGATTTACACGAGGCATTTCATAAAACCATGCTCACTTATCATAAATATCATATAACACCGTAGTCCACATCGGATTACTTCATGACATTATTACATCGTTTAAGGCGCTCCCTGAGTGCCGGATTAGTACACATGTAGGGGCATTTCATAACATCCCAAATCATGAAAGGTGTTCCCTGAACGCCGAACCTCTGTCCGTGTCCCTTGTTACATGTGACTTTCTTACAACATCCTTTCATATCATATGCTCAAAAGCATCAAAACTCTATCAATGGGCCAGCCTCATGTGACCATTTCATATCATCACATAGACCTACAAAGCGTCGAAACTCTGTCCATGTGTCGGCACACACGCGACCATATCACAAAAGTCATTAGGTGTCCCAAAGGCGCCGAACCCTTGTCCGTGTGGCGGTTCACACGTGACCTTTTTTCATAGCATTGGGTGTTCTTGGAATGTCCGAGAAAAGATACATAATAGAATAATAAGTGGAAATCATTTTCATCATCATTTCACACATGACATCACTCCATTCATTCATCATAAGTATTTTCAATGTCTCACTCTTCATGACATCATTCCGTACATTGACCCTAAATGTTTCCCGACTGATGTCAAGCAGAATACGCTGGAGTGGCCTTGGACAAGATCTCAGGCTTCGAGGGCTGTTGGGGAATGGAGAGCTGTTGAAATAGAAAGTGGCTCTAATTCCAGGGAAGAAGTTGAAATGGCTAATCTAACATCGAGTTTTGCTGATGCTTTGAAGGATTTCCTGAGATCACAGGATTTCCGTGATATGCTTAAGGAAGAAATGCGGGCTGTAGTGAAAGAAGCCGGGGAAACTAGTGGTAGCGGGACCGGAAAGGAGAAGGAGGCTGAATCATCCCAGCAAGG
The DNA here is from genome assembly GCA_039660915.1 of Euphorbia tirucalli. Lineage (NCBI taxonomy): Eukaryota > Viridiplantae > Streptophyta > Magnoliopsida > Malpighiales > Euphorbiaceae > Euphorbia > Euphorbia tirucalli. The sequence continues at coordinate 50,548,699 of CM077639.1, read as the reverse complement.
TGGTGATGCCTCGGCTAGTTTGGAGAAGCTGCAAGAAATCGAGGCAGCTATGGAAAGAAAAATGAAGGCAAAATGCTCTGAATTTGATGATGTTGTGGCCCAGTTGAAAAAGGGGGCCAGTGTCAGCTCAAAGTCTAAGAAAGGGGTCAATGTTAATGCTATGATCAGTAAAGGCATCGAGAATTTTCCTATTAGCTTCCAAGTGCCAAAGGTGCCTTCTTACAAAGGAATAGGTTCACCAGAGGCCCATGTGAATCTTTATGCTCGAGTCATGCTGACGGCGGGCGCCACTAAGCAACAATTGATTAATCTCTTCCCGACTACACTTGAGGAAGGAGTATTAGGCTGGTACAATTCCTTATCAGAGGAAGAGCAGTCAGATTGGGAGGTGCTATCGGCAGCCTTTATCAAATATTACAGCTTCAACACTAAGATTCAAGTGAAGCTGTATGACCTTGAACGAATCAAGCAGAAGCCCAATGAAACCTTTGATGAGTATTACCAGTGATGGATGAATAAGATGATCCTTTTAAAAGACCACCTTGATGAAGATGAATTGATACAAAAGCTGATCGATGGCAGTAGCGACATCTTCAAAAATAAGATAAAGTTTCATCCATTCAGTGAGCTTAGTGAAGTTTACAGCATGGCCATGAAAATCGAGCGAGACAAGGAAGAAAAGGCAACAAGCCATAAGGGTGGTAGAAGTTCAGGGTACAGTTCTGGGTACATATCGACAGCTGTAGCCGGGTCTGGTGGCGGTTCTAGCTCAAGCTCTGGAGGAAAAGGGGGGCAGTCTTCGGAGGTGAAACGAGTTGAAGTTGCCGCAGTAACCCAGCAACAAGGTAATCAGAATAGGAATCCAAGAGGACAGGGCATATCCCCTTGGACTCTTCCCTTGGTCAAGATCTATGCTAAGTGTAGAAATGGAGGATTGCTACAGTCTTTGAGGCCATTTGAAAAACTTGCCGGGGCAGATAAAGATAATTTCTGCACGTTACATGTTGTGACTGGCCATAGAACCAACAATTGCTATAAGCTAAGGGATGCAATTCAAAAGTTGATTAACAAAGGGAAACTGCAGGAGCCACCTAAACCCAGCACAAAAACCAACCCATTGTTGGCATTTGAGAAGAGGATTAATATGGTACATTCGAGATTGCCGTCTAATTTTATCTTTGCTCAAGTCCTTCAGGTGAATCCTACTATTTAAGCTGTAGTAATAGGGGAAGCTTAAGCAGAGTTAGAATGTGAGAAACGGATGGAACAGAAAGAAATCAAGCCGATAAGCTTGAATGATCTTGACTCCGAGGATGAATATGAAGAATTCGGTGGGGAGGAGACAGTCAAGCTGCCGGCTGTTGAAAAGCTAAAAATCTAGGAGGTCCAGAACGTGACCCAAAGTGGCAGGGTGTACCAACCAGCAGACCAAGTGAAGGATAAGGCCTTGATGATTGGATCGGCCAGGACATCAGCGTAGGAGGGAGTTGAGAAGGAAGACTTAGTTATTTCCTAGTTGAAAAAAACTCCTGCACAAACCAGCTTGTGGCATTTACTCTTGACCTCTAAGGAGCATAGGGCGGCCTTAGTGAAGCAATTGTCGGAGATCGAGGTTTCTCCTATTGCATCTCTAGAGGCCATGTGTTGTTTGTTGGATAAGGTCCATTCTGGGTCTCCTGATATTATTTTCTCTAAGAAGGATCTGCCTGGTGAAGGAAAGGCTCACAACAAGGCCCTCTACATTAGAGCCCATGTGATGGACAAGGTAATGCCATTGTAATGGTAGACGATGGATCGGCTATGAATATATGTCCACTGAAAATGCTGCCATGTTTCGGCCTGAATGAAGATGTTATGAAAAAGTCCTCGACAGTGATCCGGGCGTACGACAACTCCAAGAGAACGGTAATAGGGACTTTTGAAACTAAAGTGGAGGTCAGGCCAGTCAATTCAATGGTAGTGTTCACCGTGATCGACATCCCAGTCACTTTCTCCCTGCTGTTAGGAAGACCATGGTTTCACCCTTTAGGAGGCGTCCCTTCTACCTTGCATCAGAAGATAAAGTTTGCTATAAATGGCGAGATTGTGACTGTTGAAGCTGATGCCCAGTCTATGATTGTTGCTGTGAATGAAGGGGTTGTACCTTTTGGCAGATTCCAAATCACCATGATCGAGGAAGAGGAAGTTACAGATGCCCCAATGGTCATTTATGATAATTATATGCCGGAGTAGCTGTCCCAGTACCTGCACAGACAGAACTTTGTCCCGGGTATGGGACTTGGAATCAACCTGCAAGGGGTGCTTAAGTTTAACATCGACTCGGGAAAGCCAAAGCAGTTTGGCCTTGGGTACATGGAGGAGACATCTGACCAGAAGAACCTGAGAAGAGGCAAGAATGGCAAGCTTATGATGAAACCATTCCTGAAGGCAGGAGAAGGGCTATACAAGGGCCAAGCTGAACCAGTACGGGTCAAAAATGTTGAATACCCCAACTTTGAAATATTTGCTGATGTTGTAGAATTTGAGAAAAGTCGGGAAGAACCAGTGGTGCCCGTGGTGGTAGAAGAGGTAGTCACTAAGTCTGTGGTTCTACGAAATGAGCTGCCCGAAGTGATAGCAAAAGCAGTAGAGGTGGTAGAAGAGAAAAATGAAGAGAAAGCCTATGATGGAGCTGTAGAAGTAATCTTAGGTGCATTCACTGTTGCCTTAAGCAAGGCATTTGGGAAGTCCAAAGAAGGGTTCGGTAAGGAGCTGATGGCCAAGGTAAACTTGGATTCTGTGGTTGCTGAGATAGCCAAGATCATAGAGAAGGCTAAGGCGTAGATGGCTAAAAGTGAGGACATCACTGTTCCTGTTGAGAAAGAGGCCAAGCTGACTATGGACCTGAATGATGCTCTGAAGATGGAAGTGGAAGCTGAAGAAGTGTAGGACCCTCTGCCTATGGAGGATAAAATGATTTTGTTGTATATGTTTCTTCCATTTTCAACATGAATGATGTACTTTATGACAAGTTTAATGCAATGAAATCTTAGTTTGCTTACTTGTGTGATGTTTATCTTGATAATTCTGTGCATGCATTTGAATCACCATCAAGCATATTTAGCATACATGACACTGCATTGCATGAAATCAACATAAGTACAGATGAAAATCCCAAAATGGTATTCATTTCACATGAGCTAAAACCTGAGGAAGAGAGAGAATTAACAAGAATATTGCAAAAACATGTTAAAGCTTTCGCATGGTCATATGAAGACATGTCGGGTGTGGAAACAAAGATAGCGGTGCACAAGATTCCGATGGACCCTTAGTTCAAGCCAGTGAAGCAGAAACTGAGAAGGCTGAGACCAGAGTGGGCCACATTGGTGAAAGAAGAAGTGGCTAAGCAGATAGACGCCAAGTTCCTCGAAGTAGTGGAGTATACAAAATGGCAAGCCAATATCGTCCCAGTGCCTAAAAAGGATGGAAGGGTCAGGGTATGTGTCGACTATAGGGACCTGAATAAGGTGTGCCCAAAAGATAACTTCCCACTGCTTCATATTGATGTCCTGGTTGATAGTGTAGCAAAAGCAGCAATGTATTCCTTTATGGATGGCTTTTCGGGGTACAACCAGATCCTGATGGATGTGATTGATAAGGTGAAGACATCGTTCATCATAGAGTGGGGTACTTTCTGCTACAGAGTAATGCCCTTCGGGTTAAAGAATGCTGGAGCCACTTATTAAAGGGCTGTCACAACCCTGTTGCATGATATGATCCACAAAGAATTCGAAGTGTATGTTGATGATATGCTGGTTAAATCAGTGACCCGGGAGGAGCATCCTGCCATCCTGGATAGATTTCTTACTCATATTGGAGAGTACAACTTACGACTTAATCCTAAGAAGTGCATATTCAGAGTCACATCGGCGAAGCTGTTGGGCCATGTAGTTAGCCAGAGAGGAATAGAAATGGATCCAAATAAGATCAAGGCCATTCGAGATATGCCAGCTCCAAAGACAGAGAAGGAAGTCCGCTCATTCTTGGGCTCCTTACAATACGTCAGTCGCTTCATAGCACGGCTGACTTCCACTTGTGAGCCAATTTTCAAGCTGCTAAAGAAAGACCAGCCAATTGTGTGGGATGACAGATGTCAGTGGGCATTCGAGAAAATCAAAGCCTATCTGGTAAACTCACCAGTTCCGAGTCCTCTAATTCCAAGAAAGCCTTTGATCTTGTATTTGGCTGTTGAAGATTCCTCTGTAGGGGCAATGTTGGCACAGGAACAAGATGACAAAAAGGAATATCCCATTTACTACCTCAGCAAGAAGCTCCTGGAGTATGAAACCAAATACACATTGGTGGAGAAGACATGTGTGGCGATGATCTAGCTGACCAAGAAGTTGCGCCATTATTTCCAGTCATACTAATTGCAAGCCGTGGCCAAGGTGGATCCGATGAAATCTCTGTATGAAGCACCAGTGTTAGTTGGGAAGTTATCTAGGTGGTTTTGCTTTTGTCAGAGTTTGACATTGAGTACATTAATCAGATTACACAGAAAATCTAGACTTCCCGGATTAACAGTTGGCCGTGGTGGAAGTAAAGAGATGAGTGTGCTTCGATGGTGCTGTGAACAGAAAAGGTGCTGGAATCGGGGTAATCATAGCAACACCAAACGGTGAAATCATCCCTTTGTCAAAGAGGTTGGATTTTCCTATAACCAACAACGGAGCAGAGTATGAAGCATGTTTATTTGGGATGGAAGCTCTGTTGACACTAGGGGCAAATGACGTCTTCATTGTCGGAGACTCACTTTTAGTAATTCGGCAAGCTCAAGGTGAATAGGAGCTGAAAGAAGAAGCCTTACGGCCTTACTTGGAGCTGTTACAGTATATAAAAGAGTTATTCGGCTAATGTGAGTTCAGACATGTGCCCAGAGATGAGAACAAAATGGCTGATGCACTAGCAACACTGTCTTCTATGTGGGAAAATCAAGAAGAAACTCAAGTATAACCACTGGTTATAGCAACTTCCAAACAACCCTACTTTGAAGTGCACGAAGTAATGGAGTTGACGGCTGAAGAAAAGACATGGTTCTTCAATATTTACTAGTATGTGAAGGAAGGAAAATATCCGAAAGGAGCTAGTACTATTGATAAAATGTCATTAAGAAAGTTAGCTAGTCAATTCAAAATTTTTGAGGATAAGTTATACGAGAGAACTGCCAACGGAGTCCTCCTAAGATGTCTGACAGAGCAAGAGGCAGAAATGGTGATGCAACAGGTACATGCAGGATCCTGTGGGCCACACATGAATGGGCTCACTATGGCTAGAAAGATAATGAGATAGGGGTACTTCTGGATGACTATGCAGACTGATTGTATAAGGAAAGTGAAGAGATGCCACGAGTGTCAGATCTATGCTGATATCAGTCATCTTCTACCATTTGAACTACAGAATATGGCCTCTCCTTGGCCGTTTTCCGCATGCAGGATAGATATGATCGAAGAAATTCATCCTGCAGTAGGACATAGATTCATAGTGGTTGCTGTTGATTACTTTTCAAAGTGGGTAGAAGCAAAACCCTTTGCCAATGTAACAACCAAGCAGATGGTCAAGTTCATTTAGAAGAACATCTTTGCCCGATATGGGATTCCCCATCACATAGTGACTGACAACGGAGTGCAGTTTCAAGGGTCAACAACTAAGCTGCTTACAGAACGTGGCATTGAGCACCACAAGTCTTCCCCATACAGACCCTAAGACAATGGTGTAGTGGAAGCAGCTAATAAGGCGATAAAGAAGATATTATCGAAAATGGTAACCACTTACAGAGATTGGGCTGACAAATTGCCATATGCTCTTTAGGTTTACAGAACCAGTGTCAGAACACCGACAGGGGAAACTCCATAAGCCTTGGTATATGGTATGGAAGCAGTACTACCAGTGGAAATAGAGCTTAAGTCACTCAGAGTCGCCTTGGAAGCTCAGTTACCAGAAACTGAATGGGTTCAAGCCAGGTATGAGCAGTTAGCGGCACTAGATGAGAAGCGTCTAAAAGCACTAGATCATCTATAGATGTACTAGCACAGAATGGCTAGGGCCTATAACCAAAATGTGAAGTACCCCAGGCGGCAGTTAAAAGCAGGGGACTTGGTTCTAAAACAATTAAGGCCTTCAAATGTCGATGTTCGGGGAAAGTTCAGACCTAACTAGGAAGGGCCCTATGTTGTGAAGAAAGTTCTATCAGAAGGCAGTATCAGCATCATGGACATGGACAGAAATGAGTTCGCCAATCCTATCAACCAAGATCGCTTAAAGCTTTATCATGTTTTAAAAAAAAATCTGCTAGGTTGAAAACTCGAAAGATCAGCCTAGGAAAAAGTTAAGACATGAGAGAAAATAATCGGTCGAAAAATCTGAAAGGGATGACTGGTGACGGATTTCGGCTCTACGTGGAATGTATACCATCTGGGAATTAATCTTTTCAAATGTACTCATTGTGATTTCATCAATAAAGTGGAATGTTTGTTTAAATATATTTGCATGGTTATGACTGAATGCATAAACAAAGTTATCTTGTTTAAACATCCATTTAAAGAAAGCGCTCTGCATTCAACTGGTCGAACTTATCATGTTCTTTAATAATGAAAATGTGTTAAATACATACAATCTAAAATCTTTTATCGTCCTCTAAATCTAACTCAATTTTTCGAAGAGCGACAGTGATTGTCCAAGAACTTGCTGTTTCAATCGGTCTTTAATTCTAAAAGAATAAATAAATAATAAAAAAAAGCTTGCTGGGGTGAAAACCGAAAAGGTGCCCCAGGCAAAAATTAGAGCAGCTCGCTGGGGTGAAAACCCGCATTGGGCAACCCAGGCAAAATTTAGAGCATTTCTAGATTCATAAATTACAGGGGTGAGAAGCTAAGTCTCTCCATCATCTCCCCAGTAGGATCCTCCACATCACTCCCCAGTGGAATATTTACAAAGAATACTATGATCCTTTTCCCAACATCGTCATGCATTCCCAGCAATTATCTCATTTCCCTAGCAGTCCTCACATATATCTTCAACAAGGGAAAGCCTTAGGCAAAAAGCGTCTTCCACCAGCTAGGGGCAAAACATACCTTCCCCAGCAGAACGGAGAAATATCAATCTCACACAAACAATAAGAAATGCATTACTTAATCTCCATGTGCATATGCATCATCGTGCATACATACACGACATACACAGAGCATTCATCCCCAGCTAATCTTCATTCTTGATCGAAGGGGCAAAAATTTTTGTTCAAAATCTTTCGATCAAGGAACAAAGACTTGTTGTTTTTAATGCAGGAGTTCCTCATCACTGTCTCAGAAATGGACAAATCTCCAGCAGATCCACCTCGGGTAATATAAACTCAGTATCGGGCCAGATCGGCTCCATCTCGAATCTCCAACAAATCTGCCTCGGGTAATATAAACCCGGTATCAGCCCAGATCGGCTCATCTCAGTTCCCCTGTAGATCCGCCTCGGGTAATACAAACTCGGTATTGGCCCAGATCGGCTTCATTCCAGATCCCCAGCAAACTTTGCCTTGGGTAACCTAAACCCGATATCGGCCTATCCGCCTTCCACCTTCTTTGCCTCGGGTAACCTAAACCCAGTATCGACTTATCTGCATTCCACCTTCTTTGCCTCGGGTAACCTAAACCCGGTATCGGCCTATCCGCATTCCACCTTCTTTACCTCGGGTAACCTAAACCTGGTATCGGCTTATCCACATTCCACCTTCCTTACCTCGGGTAACCTAAACCCGGTATCGGCCTATCCATACTCTGCCTTCCTTGCCTCGGGTAACCTAGACCCGATATCGACTTATCTGCATTCCACCTGCCTTGCCTCGGGTAACCTAGACCCGGTATCAGCTTATCCGCCTTCCACCTTCCTTGCCTCGGATAACAAAAACCCGGTATCGGCTTATTTCATCTCCAGCATCGCCTCGGGTACTATAGACCGGGTATCGGTTTATTCCATCCAATCAATTCAATGCATCATCACGGCAATGAGACTTCAGCAACTCAATTGCACATTTTCTTTCCTGTGTCTGCGGCGCTTTGATCCAAACTCTCAAATTCATCACCTCAGGTATTGTAGACCTGAAGTCAGGTGTCAAATTTGATCACGTGAGGGGCAGCTGTAAGCGTCGGAATTTTTCGGACTAAAAAAAAAATCTCATTTGTCACACGACTGTAATTACAGTCGTACGACTGTAATTAAAAGTTACAGTCGTGCGACTGTAATTAAAAATTACAGTCGTACGACTGTAATTACAAAGTAGGTAGCAGAAGCCTATACCTTGAAGGAAGAAAAAAGAGGAGGACCAGTTAATGCTCCTCCGGCAAAAAAGAAAAAGGGACAGCAGATAAGAGGAGAATACGAAGAAAAAAAGTGAGAAGCTTAGAGGACTTTTGGTTATGGAATTGAGGGAGTTTAGAGAGAGAAAATTGCGAGAGAATTGAAGAAAAAGGGAAGAAAAAAAAATCTAAAACTTCAAGCATCTTTTTCTCTTCTTTTTCTTTTTAATTCTTAAGTGTTTAAATTAAAAATCTATTAGAAATCCTAGGTTAATAATCTGACACTCTAAACTCAATTAATTTCAGACTTAAAACTCTCAGAAACCTTGACATTTTGGGGATTTTTGACTTTTCAAACCTCAATTCAAGGAAAGAGAAGCAATTCGGAAGGGATTGGAGCGTTTCCAGCGGTCATTCCTACGGTGGATCAACGCCAAAGAGGTAAACACACTTCAAACCTTTAATTTTGCTGCTTTTCTGGGTGATTTGGTACGATTTTGGGCATAAAAGTTCAATTTTCTCGTTTGCTGCTTCTGGAAATCAAGAACAGTCGTACGACCATTATTGAGTTGAAGAATTACAGTCGTACGAGTCTTTTTGATTTCCCAAAACTTTTGCTTTTATTTTGAATAATTTTATCGAAATTCTACATTTGGGCGATTTACAGTCGCACGACTGTAATCTCCGTCCAGAAGCAGAATTTCCATTTTAACGCAGAAAAATTCATAAAAATCCATAAAAAATCAGAAAAATCAGAAAATCATCAAAATGAATTTTGTTGTGTGCATTCACGACCTTAGATTTAATTTTCGATGTTTTTGCATTTAGAACAATACAACAACGGAGACCCGATTCTCCCAAAAACCGACCCACCTCGCATGTTAAATTAAAGTAAACCAGAAAAAAAATGTTTTAAAAAACGATTTTCTCACAAAACCAAAATACAAGGACGTTTCAAAATGTTTTCCAGGTCTAATCGGGCCGGCTAGCCGAGCCGACCCAGTTATCCCCCTAAAATGCATGTTCCTAATTTCCAATTTCCCATTCTGTCCTACTTGAATCCTATCTGTGGCATGCCGTAAATTGTGCTAACCCCTTCTGTTTTGCAGCTTTTAGTTTCTTTTATTTTTAATTTTGATGTATTTAATAGATTAATACGTGTATTTAGGCGATTGTAAATTTCTAGATAAATCGTGTATTTTAGGCGTGTAAGGTGAGGTCGAGAGTTTTTATTTTTATTCGATCGGGTTGTAATAACTTAATTAATTTTTCTACTGCTTTATTATTATTTGTGTATGCGCACTGCATGTTTTTATTTAATAAAATTGAATTTAGAATTATGAAATACCATACTTGAACATTGGCCAATTTTTATTTTGATCAGACACGAAATAGGGGACTTGTCCGGACCTAGATCTCTAGATAGTGTAGCGGCCTTTCGTCCGGTTCAGCTACACTGAAATTTCCCGGTTGAGCTGAGCTGGGTGGCGACTCCTACACTCTTCATCGAGACTTAAGTCTCGGTTCTTTTATGAAATAATCTAATTTTTTGAAAATGAATTTCCATTCTAAAAACCCCACAGGAGGGAGGGTTGCCCGAGATCGAGGCCCCCTTCCGAAAGGGAGTCTGCATTCCGTCGAAAACATCATCCGCTCACACTCACATTAATGTTTTTATCGATAGTGCAGCTAAGGCAGCAATGTACTTATTCATGGATGGGTTTTCAGGATACAACCAGATCCTGATGGATGTGATTGATAAAGTGAAGACATCATTCATCACAGAGTAGGGAACTTTCTGCTACAGATTAATGCCCTTTGGGTTAAAAAATGCTGGAGCCACCTACCAGAGGGCTGTCACAACTTTGCTCCATGATATGATCCACAAAGAAGTCGAAGTGTATTTCGATGATATGCTTGTTAAATCGATGACCCAGGTGGAGCATCCAGCCATCCTGGATAGATTTCTTACACGTATTGGAGAGTGTAACCTGTGACTTAACCCTAAGAAGTGCATATTCAGAGTCACATCAGGGAAGCTGTTGGGTCATGTAGTCAGCCAGAGAGGAATAGAAATGGACCCAGATAAAATCAAGGCTATTCGAGATATGCCAGCTCCAAAAACAGAAAAAGAAGTCTGGTCATTCTTGGGTTCCTTGTAGTATGTCAGTCATTTCATAGCACGGTTGACTTCCACTTGTAAGCCGATTTTCAAGCTGTTAAAGAAAGATCAGCCTATTGTATGGAATGACAGATGTTAATTGGCATTCGAGAAGATTACGGCTTATCTGGTAAATCCGCCTATCCAATGCCCGCCAATTCCGGGGAAGCCTTTGATCTTGTATTTGGTAGTTGAAGATTCCTCTAGCACAAGGGCAACTATTTATTATCTTAGCAAGAAGCTACTGGAGTACGAAACCAAGTACACACTGGTGGAGAAGACATATGTAGCAATGATCTGGCTAACCAAGAAGCTACACCATTACTTCTAGTCATACAAAGTGCAGGCCGTGGCTAAGGTGGATCCGATGAAGTATCTTTACAAAGCACTCATGCTAGTCGAGAAGTTATTTAGGTGGCTGTTACTCTTATTTGAATTCAACATTAAGTAGGTCACTAAGAAAACCATCAAAGGGCGAGCCGTAGCAGAATTTCTAGCAAATCAGTTGCTAGAATCAGATTATAAGGAGAATTTAGAGTTCCCGGATGAACAGCTAGTCATGGTGGAAATAAAGAGATGGCTTATGTGCTTTGATGGTGCCTTGAATTGAAAAGGCACTGGAATTGGGGTAATCATAGCGACGCCAGACAGTAAGATCATTCCGTTGTCAAAGAGATTAGACTTCCCCATAACTAATAGCAAGATAGAATATGAAGCATGCTTATTCGGGATGGAAGCTCTTTTGACGCTAGGGGCAAATGATGTTTTGATTGCTGGAGACTCACTTTTGGTGATTCGGTAGGCACAAGGTGAATGGGATCTGAAGGAAGAAGCCTTATGGCCCTACTTGGAATTGCGACAGTACAGAAGAGAGCTTTTCAGCCAATGTGAATTCAAACATGTACCTAGAGATGAGAACAAGATGGCTGATGTGCTAGCAACACTGCCTTCTATGTGGGAGAATCCAGAGGAAACTCAAGTACAACCGTTGGTTATAGCGACTTCTAGACGAACTTGCTTTGATGTGTACAAAGTAATGGAATTGACAGCAGAAGAAAAACCATGGTTCTTTGACATTTACCAATATGTGAAGGAAGGAAAATACCCAAAGAGAGCCAGTACTACTGATAAAGTGTCATTAAGAAGATTAGCCAGTCAGTTCAAAATCTTTGAACATAGGCTATACAAAAGAACAGCAAATGGAGTTCTTCTAAGATGCCTGAAAGAACAGGAGGCAGAAACAGTGATGCAGCAGGTACACGCAGGGTCCTGCGGACCACATATGAATGGAATCGCTATGGCGAGAAAGATAATGAGGCAGGGACACTTCCGGATGATGATGCAGTCTGATTCTATGAAGGAGGTGAGAAGATGTCATGAGTGCCAAATCTACACTGAGATCAATCATCTGCCACCACTTGAACTACAGAATTTAGTATCTCCTTGGCCATTTTCGACATGGGGGATAGATATGATTGGGGAAATTCATCCTGCAACATCTAATGGACATATAGTGGTTGCTGTCGACTATTTTTTGAAGTGGGTAGAAGCAGAATCCTTCGCTAGTGTAACAACTAAGCAAATTATCAAGTTCATTCAGAAGAATATCTTCGCTCGATATGGAATTCCCCACCATGACTGACAACGGAGTGCAGTTTCAAGGGGCAACAACTGAGCTACTTGTAGAACACGACATCAAACATCATAGGTCTTCTCCATATAGACCACAAGCCAATGGTGCGGTGAAAGCAGCTAATAAGTCGATAAAGAAGATCCTATCAAAGATGGTAACCACCTATAGAGATTGGGCTGACAAACTGCCATATGCTCTTCGGGGATATAGAACCAGTGTCAGAACACTAACAAGAGAAACTCCCTATGCATTGGTGTATGGTATGGAAGTAGTGTTACCAGTAGAAATAAAGCTCAAGTCACTCAGAGTCGCCTTGGAAGCTCAGTTACCAGAGACTAAGTGGACTCAAGCTAGATACGAGTAGTTGGCAATGCTAGAAGAGAAATGACTGAAAGCACTAATCATTTACAGATGTACCAACGCAGAATGGCTGGGGCCTATAATTGGAATGTGAAGTACCCCAGGCGGTAGTTGAAAGCAGGAGATTTGGTTCTAAAATAATTAAGGCCTTTAAATGTTGATGTTTAGGGGAAGTTCAGACCTAATTGGGAAGGGCCTTATGTTATGAAGAAAGTGCTATCAAAAGGTGGTGTTAGCATCATGTACATGGATGGAAATGAGTTCACAAATCCTGTCAACCAAGACCGCTTAAAGCTTTATCATGTTTAAAAAAAATCTGCTAGGTTGAAAACTCAAAAAGAGCGGCCTAGGCAAAAATTAAGATACGAGAGAAAATGATCAGTCAGAAAATCTGAAAGGGACAGCTGGTGACGGGTTCTGGTTATGTGTGGAGTGTACACCATTTTGGGAACCAATCTTTTTAAATGTACTCATTTTGATTTTATCAATAAAGCGATGTGTTTGTTTAAATATATTTGCATGGTGATGTCAAATGCATAAACAAAGTTATCTTGCTTAAACATCCATTTACGGAAAGCACTTTGCATTTAACCGGTTAAACATATCACGTTATTTAACAATGAAAATGTACCAAATACATACAATCTGAAATCTTTTGTTGTCCTCCAAATCTAATTCATCTTTTCAAAGAGCAGAAGTGGTTGTCCAAGAACTTAACTATTGAAGAGATCAAGCCTAAAGTTAACTTTGGTGGGAAAACAAACCTGATGATCAGGAATATACCCAACCAATACATTGGAAATTTGTTAATGGAATTCCTGGATGGAAAATCAACACTAGCCTTTGATTTCTTATACCTTCCTATTCATTTCAAAGTGGATAAAGGGTATGCATTTGTAAATTTCCCAGACTCAAAGATGTACGCAAGTTTCAGCGAGCAGTTCATAATAAGAGATGATCGCTTTTCTAGCAAAGTCCGCACTATAGCCTATGCTAGGCTTCTAAGAAAAGAGGAACTGGCAAGACACTTTGAGAGGTCAATATTTGAGTGTAAAAGGGATGATCACTTACCAGCAACATTCAGCCCAGCAAAGGGTGGTACAAGGGTTTCAGTTGAGCAAAAGGTGATAGGGAGAAGGTGGAGATTGTCATTTATTCATGTGAAGGATTTGAACTTTCCCGTCTTCAAACTCAAAGCACTTTCTCTTTTCCTCTATACCTTCTCTCTTGCCTTCAACAACCTTTCTCTTCCGTTCATATGCAAGGCACAACACTTGTTTGATGTATTGATCCTTTCATCTTCTCTCTTGAACTAATTTTGTGAAACCTTATTTTCCACCATCAATGGCTTCTAAAAATTGAACCACAATGTTGCTCCATATAGCATTTTCTGCATCATTTCATCACCAGAAGGACGACGGGGCAAGTGGTCATGGCGACATTTCAATCAGTCTTTGTTTACCATCAACTTGTACCAAATTGGGGATACCTTCTTAATCCCGCACCATTTCTGTTAAATCTAAACTCCCAAACTAATTATGTTACACTCTCAGATTATGGGAAGGGTTTTGATTCCATAATAGAGAGAGGATTTGAATCTAAGCCTGCTTCAACTGAGCTAAAGAACACTTTGAAAAAAAAAGCTGAGGTGAAAATCGAAAAGGCGCCTCAAGCAAAAATTAGAGCAGCTCGCTGAGCTGAAAACCATATTGGGTAGCTCAGGCAAAATTTAGAGCACTTCCAGATTCACAATTCCTAGGGGCAAAAAGGCAAAACTCTTCCTCCATTCCCTAACAGGAACCCCTATAGTATTCTTCAGCAGGATCCTCTGCACTATTCCCTAGCAGAATCTTTACAAAGGACATTACGACCTTTTCCTCAATTCACGCTCTCAAATTCATCACCTCAGATATTTTAGACTCGGAATTAGGTGTCGAATTTGATCATGCAAGGGGCAGCTATAAGCGCCGAAATTTTCCAGCCTCAAAAAAAAAAAAAAAGCTTTACACAAAGAATGTCTTCCACCAGCCAGATTCAGCCAGGGGCATGACATATCTTCCCCAGCGGAAAAGGGAAACATCAAGATTAAACAAACAATGAGAAATGCATCCTTTAGGATCCATATGCATATGCATCATTATGCATACATACATAACATACGCGGAGCATTCATCCCAAGCTAGTCTTCCTTCTTGATTGAAAGGGAAAAAATTTTTGTTTAACATCTCTCGATCAAAGAATGAAGATTCGCCATTTCAAATGCAGGAATTCATCATCACCAACTCGGATATAGATAGATCCGGCACAGGCTCATCTTCGGGTAACATAGACCCAGTACAGGTTCATTCCATCACTGCCTCGAATACAGATAGATTCGGCACAGGCTCATTCTCGGATAACATAGACCTAGTACGGGTTCATTCCATCACCGCCTCGAATACAGATAGATCCGACACAGGCTCATCCTTGGGGAACATAGACCCAGTACAGGTTCATTCCATCACCACCTCGGATACAGATAGATCTCCACAGGCTCAGCCTCGGGTAATATAGAACCAGTGTCAGGCCCAGATCAACCTCACTTCAGCAGATCCACCGCGGGTAATATAGACCCGGTGTCAGGCCCAGATCAGCTTCACCTCAGAAATTCAGCAAGTTTGCCGCGGGTAATATAGACCAGGTATCAAGCCTAGATCATCTTCACCTTAGAAATTCAGCAGATCTGCCGTGGGTAATATAGACTTGGTGTCAGGCCCAGATCAGCTTCACCTCAGAAATTCAGCAGATCCGCCGTGGGTCATATAGACCCGGTGTTAGGCCTAGATCAGCTTCACCTCAGAACTTAATAGATCCGTTGTCAGGCCCAGATCAACTTCACCTCAGAAATTTAGCAGACCCGCTGTGGGTAATATAACCTCGGTGTCAGGCCCAGATCAGCTTCACCCTAGAAATTCAGCAGATTCACCACGAGTAATATAAACCCGGTGTCAGGCCTAGATCTGCTTCGCCTCGGGTAATGTAGACCTGGTATTGGCTCAACTTATCCAATCAACTCAAATCAAATCATCACTCCGATAGTGAGACTTTAACAAGTCAGTTGCATATTTGCTTTCTTGCGTGCACGGCGCTTCAATTCATCCTCTCAAATTCATCACCTCAGGTATTTTAGACCTAGAATCGGGTGTCGAAATTAATTACACGAGGGGTAGCTACAAGCGCCGGGATTTTCCAGCCTAAAAAAAAAAAGAAGAGCGAGTTGTATGACCTTAATTACAGTCATAAGTCTATAATTACAGTTGTGCGACTTTAATTACAAAAGTACAGTCATACGACTGTAGGTTCGTAACAGGTAGTTGCAGCCCATACCCAAAGGAAGAGGGGCATGGGAGATTTCAAAGGTATTAATGCCTCTGATTTTCCCTCTTTTTGGCCTATAAATGGTAGAAGAAAAGGAGGGAAAGGGGTTGGATAGATTTTGTATTGAAGAGAGCTCAAAAGTGGCATTGAGAGAAGAGAAAAGAAGAGAAGAAAGTATTCACAAAACTTTCTTCTACTCTTTTCTTTTTAATCTTTGTATTGTGAGGCTAAAAGCATTAGAAATCATAGGTTAATAATCTGTCACTCACATATAACTAATCCCAGAACCTAAAATCATCTGAATCCGCAACTTGTGGAGATTTTTGGACATTATTTTATACCTTAGCACAGAAAGGAAAAGGAGCAATTCAGAGCCAATTTAAGGTGTTTCTAGCAGTCAAATCGACAGTGGATCCGCGCTACAAGGGTAACTATACTTAAAACTTGTGTTTTGCTTTATTTTCTGGGTGTTTTAGTTCATTTTCATGCATAAAATCAAAATGTCTTTCTCTGCTGTTTCTGGATAGGATGAACAGCCGTACGGCTGTAATTATAGTAGCACGACTGTAATTATAATCGTGCGACCATAATCAGCTCTCTATGGCTGTAAATCCTCCCACAACTCAGCATAAAACCCAAAAACAAGTCTTGTAGTTCTAGACAGGATGTACAGTCGTACGACTATAATTTCAATTGCACGACTGTAACTACAGTCGTACCACCGTTCTCACTATTTCAGCTATGAACCCTGCCATCGAAATAATTTTAACCTTTTTTTATATCAGAATTGCATTACAGTAGCACGACTGTAATTACAGCCGCACGGCTGTAGTTTCTGGTCAGTAACAAAAAATTCGAAAAAAAATTCAAAAAAATCATAAAAATTAGAAAATCATCAAAAATGAATTTATCTCATGCATCCATGACCTTAGATTTAATTTTTAAAGTTATTGCATTTAGAACAGAACAACGACGGAGATCCAAATCTCCCGAAAACTGACCCACATTAGCATGCTAAATGGAAGTAAACCGGGAAAGAAAATATTTTCAAAAACATATTTTCTCATGAAACAAAACATAGGAACATTTCAAAACCATTTTCCAGGTCTAGTCGGGTGAACTAGCCGAGTTTACCCGTCTACCCCCTGAATGTATGTCCCCAAATCTGTCATTTTCCTGTTCTGTCTACTTGAGTCCGACTTGTTGCATATATCTGCGCTAACCTTTGTTTTGTAGGGTTTGATTTTATTTATTTTTATTTATTCATTTTAATTTCAATTCATTAGATACTTGTGTAAAATAGGCGATTGTACCCCGATCCCCGAATTATACAAATGTATCCTCTAGGATAGTTTATTTGTGATTCGATTGGATTGTAATAATTTATTTATTTACTGCTTTTTACTTGTGTGTACGCTGTATGATTGAATCAATAAAAATCAACTTTAGAAATATAAAATATCATCAATGAACATTGGCCAAATTTATTTTGATTAAACATGAAATAAGGGACTTATCTGGACTTAGATCTCTGGAAAGTGTAGCGGCCCTCGCCCGGTTCAGCTATGTTGTAATTTTCCGGTTGAGCTGAGCCGGGTGGCGACTCTTACACTCTCTATCGAGACTTAGGTCTTGATTTTTTTACGAAATAATGAATTTTCCAAAATCAAATTTTCATTACAAAAGCCCCCGTGAGGGAGGATTGCCCGATATCGAGGCTCCCTTCCGAGAGAGGAAACATCGTCCGTTCACACATTGGCACATATATATGGTGTGCATATCAGAGCACTATCTAATTTCTCATTGATGAAATGCCTATCTACCTCAACGTGTTTCGTTGTATAATGTTGAACTGGGTTATGGACTATGCTTATTACTGATTTATTGTCACAATAGAGCTTCATGGGACCATCCCACTTAATTTTCAAATCTTCAAGGACAATTTTCAGCCAAAGCAATTCACACATTCCTTGAGCCATTACGCGAAATTCTGCTTCAGCACTTGACCGCGATACTATACCTTGCTTTTTACTCCTCCAAGTCATAAGATTTCCTCCAAGGAAAGTGCAATAGCCTGATGTAGATCTTCTATCAACAATTGAACCCGCATACTCAACATTAGTATATGCTTCGATTCTCAAATTTCAATTTCTTTTAAACAAGATTTCTCTGTCAAATGTTTCCTTAAGATATTGCAAGATTTTATACACGGCTTGCAAGTGAACTTCTTTAGGATTGTGCATGAATTGACTAACCAAACTCACGGTAAAAGCTATATTAGGATTGGTATGTGCCAAGTAAATAAGTCATCCTACAAGCCGTTGATACATTTCTCTATCCACAGGAACACCTTCCTCTGCTTGTCCTAATTTAAGAGCTAGCTCTATGGGGTTACTAGTACGTTTGCATGCAGTTAAGATTGTGTCCTTGAGCAAATCAGTAACATTTTTTTGTTGGGATATAAAAATCACTACTCTGGAATGTGACACCTCAATTCCCAAAAAATAATTTAACGTCCCTAATGTCTTGATCTCAAACTCCTTATCCGAAAAATCACTCAAGATGTGTTACTCCATTTTATCATTCCCAGTTAGTATAATGTCATCAACACATACAACTAACCCCATCACTCCCCCTGTGGCTGAATGCTTAATGAACAAAGTGTGGTCCCCTTGACTTTGTTTGTATCCTATGGCTAACATGACCTTTGAAAATCTCCCAAACCAAGCTCGAGGAGATTGTTTCAACCCATACAAAGCTTTATTAAGCTTATATATTGTTTTGGTTTTCTATGTGGTTCCATAACCTGGTGGAACCTCTATGTGAATCTCTTCTTCAATGTCTCTATGCAAGAAACTATTCTTCACATCAAATTGTTGTAGATTCCAACCACAATTGGCAGCTAGAGATAAGATTATTCAAACTATATTCATCTTAGCTAAAGGAGCAAATGTCTCCAAATAATCAATCCCTATGTCTAAGTACACCCTTTGGTGACCAGTCTCGCCTTGTATTGTTCAATTGACCCATTAGCCCTATATTTCACCATAAAGTCCCATTTGCAACCTACTGGCCTTTTTCCGGTTGGTAATTCCACCAAGTTCTAGGTCTTATTTTTTTCTCAAAGCCTCCATTTCCATATTCATGGCGTCCTTCCAATTTTCATTGGACAATGCCTCAAATAAGGTTGTAGGAATGGTTATGGTATTGAGATTTGCAAGGAAGGCCTTAAAGGTTGGTAAGAAGTTTTGAAAGGATATATAGTGTGAGAGTGGATATGGTGGCTTATTGTGCATGTTTTGGTTCCTTTCCTAATGGCAATTGGCAAGTTTGTATCTTCCTCTCTATCTTGCGTCTCAGTTTCACTCTACAAAGGAGAAAAATAAAAACTATTACCTCATTTGAAGGACTTAGGTAGATTCTTGCACATGCACAAGTTTCAGAATGGCCTCTTTCCACCTTGAGTAAACTAAATTCTTTTTTAATCTCACATCTTGATGAACATATTCAATTTCAAGAATTGTTTCAAATTTAGAAAGTTCAGACTCTAACTGATTGGGACTTATAATTGGAGAGAAGTCCAGAATTTGGTTGAATTGAAGGCTGATTGAGTTTAGATGAAGGTAAAGGTTCAAATTTAGAAAACCAGAAATATATATCTTTCTTAAAGATTCTCCCTGTGAAGAGAAGGTTGGGAGGAAATAGGCTTCTTGCTCATTAAAAGTCACATCTCGGGAGACATAAAATTTTTTTGAAGGAGGATGATAGCACTTGTACCCCTTTTAAGTGGACAAATATCCAACAAAGATGCACTTTAGTTCTCTAAGATCTAATTTTCCTCGGTCTTGGTTATGGATGTGAACAAAAGACATACATCCAAAAATATGAGACAAGAAATTATCTATAGTGGACAAGTTAGGATAAAAGGAAGGGAGCACCTCCATTGTACTTTTGTATCCTAAAACTCTAAAGGGTAATCTATTAATGAGATGAATGGCTATTAGAACTGCTTCCAGTCAAAAATATTTGCACACCTTTTTGTCAAATAGTAGAGCTCGAGGTTGGTCTAAAAGTTGTATATTTTTCCTTTTGGTAATGCCATTTGTTGTGGAGTTTTCACATAGGAGGACTCATAGATTATCCGTTCTTTTTGACATTAGGGAGTGAGAGTTTGGTTGAAATATTTCATTGTATAACCTAAGCCTTTTAATTTTGATACAGAACTGGTTTTTTATCATTGAGACAAAATATGGGAACACAGAACTAACATCTGACTTGTGTTTGAGTAAGAATACCTAGGTAACTCGGGTGTAATCATCAATAAATGTTACAAACCAGTGATAAGTGCCTTTTGTTCACGTAAATCATCCTATTCTTTAAGGTTTAATTGTTTTATTTTACTTTAATTTAGGAAGATTCTACTTCATTTATTCTATTTTACGTGTTAGGGAATTGAAGATTCGATTTGAACAAAATGTAGGCTAAACTATCTATTTCTAGAGCTTAAGCATGCTTTCTGGAAGAGCAAAGAAGTTCTAAGACATGAGCATGCCTTATGGAAAGCTAAAAATGAGGAATTTTGGAAGAACAAACGTTGTCGAGTCTTAAGGCACGCCCAGGCTGCAGAGTTACGAATTTTATAATACAAGTAGGGTTAGGGGACTTGACATTTCAACTTTATTCTTTTTTAAACCTTTTCCTTTTGTGATTAGGATAGGGAGAAACAGTCTTTAATTAGTTTTGATTTTAGGAATAACTCTCTTATAGGATTTTTTAATTTAATCTTATTAAGGAGTTATTTCCTAGTTAGGTCTCTCTCTCTCTCTCTCTCTCTCTCTCTCTTGGGCAACGTATAGTTTAAAAAAACAGAGGAATTTTGGGATCGATTACTGTTTTGCTTTTGAAACAAGAAGAATATGATTTTTCAAGGGATTTCAGGAAGCTAGGGTTTTTAAGGTTTAATCCACCATTCTTCTTCTCCAATTTCTCTCTATAGGCCACTATTGGAATCTTCATCTTTCTAGTTTATTCTTAACTCTTTTTGTAATGTCTCTTGTATTTTTTTTCTTTATTTATAATTTGATTATGAACTAATTCCACTGTAGTAGAGCTTAGCAAGATTTCTATCTAATTTCTTCAGTTTAATGCAATTAATTTCTTATTATTTTCCATGGATTGTGTTATGATTGGGTGACTATCTATTTTGAGTTCATAGTTAATTCATAATTGACCAAAGGACTGAATTAACAAAAATTTAAAACACGACAAATACATAACTATTGCTTTGTGGCTCACTAATATGTTCTAGCTTTTCAAGTGCTTAATGCTTTCCAAGCTAATTGCCTAAGACCGAACCAGTTTAAGTATTTTGATTGAGAATTAAAGTTAATAGCCATAACTGGTATTAATTGCTTTTGGAATTCACCATCCCAGGAATTTAATAATGTTAATTGCATAACTTGATGAGTTACTGGGATGAATTCTAAGTAAAGCCATATGCCTTAGCTAATTTCACCATTGATTCTATCCATTTGACTTTTCAATTGTTTAATTTAATTGCTTCTTAGTAGTAGATTTGAGTTTACTAATCAAAATCAAAGATATAATATTTTTTGCCTCGATTAATAGCCAACTCTACTGCATTTTGAATTTGCATGTTTAGTCCTTGAGGGACTGGTACTCTACTTATTCTATATTACTTTATCGATAAAGTGCACTTGTTTTTAGTGTGTGTTTTAGACACATCAAGTTTTTGGCGTTGTTGTTGGGGACTATTTTATGCAATTCTAAATAAAAAGGCTTATGTTTATCTAGGTGTTTTTTATATATATTTATTTTGCTATGTATGCTAAGAAGAAGTAGTGAAATTATTTCTTTGCCTATTGATCCTAAAATTGAGAAAACTTGTCGTAGTAATCATAAAAACTAGCATCAAAAATAGGGAGTTATGGAGACGGAAGTAGAACGACTTGCTCGTGAAGAAAATAAAAGAAGGTATCAAAATGAAAGCCCTATCATAGAGCTTCTGGCTCCATATAGACACCAAAAAACTCCAGCATGGTCACTCCACCGATTAATGCGATGAGTTTTGAGATTAAGACTAGAATGCTTCAATTGATCAAGCACTGTGGTTAGTTTGAAGGTGGTCCTGATGAGAATCCAAATTATCACTTAGACAAGTTCTAGATGCATACTGACACTTTTAGACATGAAGGCGTCTTGGCTAATTCCATTCGAATGAAGCTCTTTCGACTTCACTGAAGGGTAGAGCTCCAGACTGGTTGAAATCTCTGAAGCCAGGATCAATTATAACTTGGGTTGCACTAGAGAAAGAATTTTTGTTCTATTACTTCCTTCCATCCAAGATAGTAGCATTAAGAAATGGGATCACCTCTTTCAGACAATTCGACTCCGAAACCTTATTCACAACTTAGGAGAGGTTCTTGAAGCTATTGTGGAATTGTCCTCATCACGTCCTTCCTAAGTGGCAACAAGTGAGTACACTTTACAATGGTTTATGTTAGTGTATGTCCTAGTCCCAAGGCATTGTATCTCATTTGTATCAAACATTTTGTTTCATGTATTATACATTAGTGTGTTATTAATAAAGGTATAATTTGTTTTATTAATTTCTTGTCAATTAATAGTAACAAAGTTTCCATTAATTGTGTTTGTACTCATGTTTGTCAGTAACATTCTTCAGGTAGTAAGACCATAAGTAAGGAATCAAACACGGTTATGAATATATCCCTAGTCTAGAATCATGGGAATGATAATAACTAGAGACTAGCATGTGGCTTGATTGTATGGTGGTGTCTTACAAACCATTGGATATGGGTACATGTTAGGTTACATATTACTGGACCGATCCACTTTGAGAACACCACATGGTCCCTATATCATTAGTGGTTCTCAAGTAGTACTTGTATTGGATCCTTAGACCTGATATTTCTATAGACCTAGATGTGAGCTTGCATGCTTTGATGTACACCTAACGGGCCTGTAACAAGGTGCCAAGTATGGGTACGGTTGGGTATGTCAATGACCATTGTAGGACTAGTATGGATGTTAAGGGATATGCCATTCAGTCAACCTTCAGAAGATATCACCGGCCACTTGATGAGTAGGATTGATAAGAGTGCGGCCACATTTAGGTAAGTGAGGATACTTATTTGTGAACTTCAGTCTACTCGGTATCAAGAAATTTCCATCCAATCATAAAGGGTGACATTACCATGTGTCTTACAAGACACTGATATCTATGGCCGAGGATGTATAAGTTACTCAGGGTTCATGCCTCGCATGAGATTGATGTCTACGCCTTATTTAGGTAACTGCTATGGTTTGCTAGAAACCACTAGCAGTTTGTTGGCCTTAAGGTTTTAGGCCTACTGCTAACATAAGACGAACCCACAGGATCACACACAAAGATGTCTGAACATAATTGTTATGGACTTAGTACATATATTGGTTATATATAATATATAGAGCTTTATATTAATTGTCTTTATGGACTTTTTGGTAAAGTCAAATTAATACAATTAATTTTGGGAGAAATTGTATTTCAACCTATTGTTTTATTTACATGGTGTAATTAATTAACTGGGTGAAACAATCTCTTAATAAAATATATGCATTATATTTATTAAGAGAGTGATTAGTTAAATTACGGATGAGTTATTTGTAATTAATTGAGTTTAATTTATAAAATTGAATTTTATCCTATGGTCATGATTTAATTGAATTTGAATTAAATTAAACTAATTGAATTAAAATAACACATAGGCCTAGATTTAATTAAACCCTAATTTTATACAAGGGGGTATAAATAGATATCTTTCTCTCCTTCCCTTCTAATTTTGAGCCACCAAACTCTAAAAGGGGAGAGGGTAATTTGGCCATAAAAAAGAATTGGGAGTAGAGGCTTCGTTCGTCCAATCGCTAGCATAAGTTTTGTTCGTACAGCATCCGGGTGTGTGAGGGTGGAGGAACTTCGCAGAGAAGCAAGTTCTGAATATTCAATCTTATTATGCTAGGATGGCATAGGTATGGAATTGAAACTCAATTCTTGTTATTCTTTTGTTCTATTCCATAGTTTGAATGATTCGTTCCTGGAACGGATTCACATGTGAAACGTAATCACTTTCGCTGCGATTGAAAAATTTTGTTTTGCACTGGGAGAATCCCAACAATTTAACCCTTACTAACTGTGCCACCATTGATTCTGCTGCGAGTGGTAACATCTTCAAGAAGACTCAAGGGAAAGCTTATAGGCTCGTGAATGAGTTAGCTAAGAAGAGTGCTCAATGGCAAGCTGCGAAGCCAAGTGGGAGGATGAAAAATGCTTTTGCCATGGAATCAAGGTCAACTGACCCAGTTGTTGTTGAATAAACCATAGGATGGATTTGATGATGTCTCATTTGAGCCTGAATCCAACTGCACAAGTCCTTATATGTGGAAAATGTGGAGGAGATCATCAAAGATAAGATTACCAACTAGATAACCATTTGAGAGAGAGATGGCCAATGTGACCTAAATGGGGAATAGTCAGAACAGATTTCATAACAATCCTTATAGAAAAATGTATAATCCGAGGTGGAGGAACCATCCAAATTTTTCCTACAGAAATCAACATAATATGCTAAAACCTCCACCAGGGTTTAATAGGAATGAGCAAAGAGGTCAACAACAACAGCAAGCACAATAGGTCTCCAGACAAAGTCCTTAACCCGTTGATCCAGTTTTGTCCATTCTGAAGGACATCCAGACTCACCCAGAAAACAATGAGACATATTGCAGAAACTTTAGTACTTAAGTGGCTCATTTGAATAGAGCTAGAGCAGAAAGATCTCTTAGTGCTCTTCCAAGTAAAACCAAAGCGAACCCAAGGGAGCAAGCTCAAGCTATTATACTTAGGAGTGCAAAGGAAGTATAAACTCAACCTTCTAAGCAACCATCTCTATCTCTACAAGTAGGTAGGGAAACTAAAGAGGTACGTCATTCCAACGATAAATCTGATAATTTTGTAACTGCTAAATTATTTGTTTATCCTATTATTAAAATATATGTGAATAAATTACCTTTTCCTCAAAGGTTAAAAAAGGTAAAGCAAGATCAATGATACTCTAAATTCCTAGAAATTTTCAAGAAATTTCATATTAACATACCTTTTGTTGGGAATGCCCTAGTCCCAAGGCATTAGTCCTTGTATTGTATTATACATTTTAGATCTTTTAATACATTGATGTATTGTACATTTGTGTTATTAAATAAAGGCATTAATCTATTTGTTTTATATCTTGTGCTATATTATAAATGTTGTATCCAATGGTTATGTCCATATCCATGTTGACAAGGGTCATACACTTAGCAGTGAGACCATGGATAGGGAAAAGATATAACCATAAAGCCATCCATAGTCTGTTCAAGTCATGGGAATGAATGGAACCAAAGACTATCATAACCTTGATTGTATGGCAGTGTCTTACCGGATATAGAACATGGATTGTTAATCAAGATTATGGGTACATGTAATGGGGCATGGTACTGGATAGATCCACTAAACGAGAAATCCATATGATACAGTATGACAAGTGATTCTCGTGTACTTATATTGGATCCTTTGACTTGACCATATTATGGTCTCGCATGTGAACTTACACACTTTGATGTATGCCTAAAGGGCCTATAATAGGGTGCCAGGTATGGATACATTCGAGTGTGCTAGCAAACATGGCAAGGCCATGAATATGCAGAAGGAAATGTCACTCAGTAGTCCACTAAAAAGATATCATCGGCCACTTGATGAGTGCAACTGATAAGAGTAAGGCCACACTGAAACAAGTTGGAATTTGTTTGTAAGCATCAGTTCATTCGGGATCAAGTAAATTTTCAGACACAAAAGAGGGTGATGACACCATGCCTCCGTGTTGGACATCGATATCAATGACATGGGACATATAAGTTAAACTACAAGGTTACGACTTCCGTTAGACTACAGTCTCTATCGTACTTGGGGGCTGTAATGGCTTGCTAGAGCCCACCTATAGTCTATAGGCTATGGGCCCGCTACCAATATAAAGATGAGGCCACAGGATCGTACACATTGAACATCTGAGCTTGAACTAATCGAATCAATTGTATACTTAGATTATACTAATTGGAGATGACATATTTTATTGATTAAATAATAGATCAATTGGATTGATCAAAATAATATAATTAATTTTAATTGGATTGCATTGAATTAATTAATTCATGAATTTATTTCCAGGTGGAAATATTTTATATATATATATAGGTTTATATGTATTTCATTTACATAAAGTCTAAATTAATTAATTGGGTTAATTTAATTAGGTGAATTAATTTTAATTTAAATGCTATATGTTATATTATATGGTTTAATATTATCACATACATATGAAATTAAAATTGAATTGCAATTGTTAATTTAGACCTACAGTTTTAAAAGCTATATAAACCCACTTAAGTGACAGAATGAAAACTCTAAGCCATGACTAGACTTAGAATTTCGGCCAAACTATTCCTCCCAAAGTTCAAATTTTAGCCAGCTTCTCTCTCTCTCTCGGGTTTTCCGATCCTCTGTTAGCACGGGTTCTTGCTCTATAGCCGTTCGTGTACGGGATTGTGGAGGAAACCTCTATTGATTTATGTAGCCATCTCTAGAAGACACATTCAAGGTGAGATTCATCTCTTCTCCTAGTTTATATCCTATTGTTTTTTTATTTCTATTGCATAAGCTGCTGGGCTAGGATTGGAGAACAATTTTAATCGGCTTCCGCTACCATTTGATTGATTTTCGATGATGGATCCCTACACCTTTTGCAGAGGCTTAGAAAAATGTATGTTTATGCAAAATTCATGAAGGATATTTTATCAAAGAAAAGGAAGATAAAGGATAATGCAACAGTTGCCATGATTAAAGAATGTTCAGCCATTATCCTTAATAAGCTACCCCCTAAGCTTAAGGATCCAAGGAGTTTCTCTATCCCTTGTATTATTGGTAACTGTACTTTTAAAAGGGCATTATGTGATTTAGGTCCCAATATTAATTTAATGCCTTTGTCTATTTTCAGGAAGTTGGGACTAGGAGATCCAAAGCTGACTAACATGACTCTTCAATTAGCCAATAAGTTGATTGCTTAACCAAAGGGGGTAGTGGAGGATGTACTAGTCAAGGTAGACAAGTTTATCTTTCCGGCTAATTTTATGGTTATCAATATGGCGGAAGATGACATGGTTCCTATTTTGTTTAATGGGCCCTTCTTAGGAACCAGTAAAACATTGATCGATGTTCAATAAGGGAAGTTAATTCTTCGGTTGCAAGATGAGGAAGTGGTTTTTAATGTTTAAAACTAGCTTAAATATCCTAGTGCTGAATTTAAGAGTGTCCATTTTATTGACTTTACTGATGAGTATGTTGAGGATGTTTTTCAGGCGATGCATTTGACCGACCCATTAGTAAAAGCTATGATGAGTGTTAGCTTTGGGGAAAATGAGGAGGAAGAGTTGATCGACCAAGAAAACCAAGCAATTATTGACTCTGTCAATGACAATAAGGATTACTTATGGGTGAGGGATCACTATGAGAACTTCCATCATGAAGACAAGCCAAGGGCAAAGCCCTCATTGGAAGAAGCTCCTATTTCAGAATTGAAACCTTTACCCTCTCATTTGAAATATGTGCTTCTTAATCCTCCATCTTCCTTATTTGCTTTTTTTTTCTTTATCTTTAACAAGTAACATGGAAGAGAAATTGTTAGAAGTGATAAGAAGCCATAAAGGAGCATTCAGTTGGTTAATAATGGAAATCAAGGGAATTAGCCCTTCCTTATGCATACACCAGATCTTCATGGAGGAGCAGGTTAAGCCCACGGTGCAACCTCAAAGATGGTTGAACCCAAATATGAAAGAGGTGATGAAAGCTGAGCTAATCAAGCTAATGGATGCATTTATTATTTAGCCCATCTCTGATAGCCCGTGGGTGAGCCTGGTACAAGTGGTAGCTAAAAAAGGTGGCACCACTATGATGGAAAATGAGAAACATGAATTGGTTCCTATGAGGAAAGTCACCGGTTAGCATATATGTATAGACTATAGGAAATTAAATGAGGCCACCAGAAAAGACCATTTTCCCTTGCCATTTATTGACCAAATGCTAGAACGAATGGCAGGCCATGACTTTTATTGTTGTTTAGATGGTCTGTCCAGCTATATGCAAAATACCAGTAGACCCTTTGGACCAGGAGAAAAATACTTTCACTTGTCCATATAGTACTTTTGCATATAGGCGTATCCTGTGTAATATGCCTGCTACTTTTCAGAAATGTATGACAGCTATTTTTCTGATATGATTGAAAATTTCATAGAAATTTTCATGAATGCTTTTTCTGCTTTTAGGTCCTCATTTGATAATTGTCTATATAATCTTGATTTAGTGTTTAAACGGTGTGAAGACACTAATATGGCACTTAGCTGAGAGAAGTGTCAGTTTTTCATGTAAGAATGTCTAGTTTGGGACATAAAGTGTCCAAGAAGGGAATACAGGTCAATGCGGCCAAGGTGGAGGTGATTGGTAAATTACCCCCACTTAAGAATATCAAATGTGTATGTAGTTCCTCGGACATGCAGGGTCTTATAGGCTTTCATTAAAGATTTTTCTAAAATTGCTAAGCCTTTATCCTATTTGCTCATGAAAGATACTATGTTTAATTTCTTTGACGAATGCTTGCATGCTTTTAATGAACCAAAAAAGAGATTAATCAATGCACCAATTATTATCAACCTGGATTAGACTTTCCCTTTTAAGTTGATAAGTGATGCTAGTGACTTGGTTGCCAAAGCATGCTTAAGGCAAATAGTGAATAAAATCTTTTAACCTATGTACTATGCTAGTAAGACCTTGAATGATGCACAACAAAACTATACTGTTACTAAAAAGGAATTATTTTCTGTAGTTTTTGATTTTGATAAATTTTGTTTATATCTAGTGCTTTCAAAAGTTGTTATTTATATTGACAATGTGGCTCTCAAGTATTTGTTAGCAAAACAGGATGCGAAGCCGAGACTAATCCGTTGGATTCTCCTTCTTCAAGAATTTGACATCGAGATAAAAGACAAGAAGGGAATTGAGGATGTAGTAGCAAATCATCTCTCTTAGATTGACTTTGAAGCTAAAGGATCTTTACCTAGCGAGGAAATCAAGGAGAACTTCCTAAATGAAACGTTAATTACAATCATCCCGCTACCTTCCTATGCAGATTTTGCCAACTTCTTGGCAGGTAATATCTTTCCCCCTGGTCTATCTTATCAACAGAAGCGTAATTTTTTCTCTAACGCTCATCATTATTTATGTGAAGATCCATATCCATTCAAAATATGTGGTGATAATTTGATTTATCGTTATGTACCAAGTGAAGAGGTAAATTATATCCTAACTCTTTGTCATACTAGGGAACCTGGTAGCCACTTAGCTCCAACCAGAATGATGACCAAGGTCATGTAATGTGGCTTCTATTGGCCAACTCTATTTAAAGATGCTTATGACTTTGTCAAATCTTGTGATGCATGCCAACGAACTGGTAATATTTCTTATAGGCATGAGATGCCGCAGAATGATATTTTAGTTTGTGAACATTTTGATGTTTAGGGTATCGACTTCATGGGACTATTCCCTAAGCCTTTAAACAATAAGTACATACTTATTGCTGTAGATTACATGTCTAAATGGGTTGAGGTTGTAGCTTTAGCAACAAATAATGCTAGGGTGGTAGTTAAATTTCTTAAAAAGAATATTTTTACTTGTTTTAGACACCTATAGCAATTATTAGTAATGGGGGAACCCACTTTTGTAATAAACAATTTGACCAATTATTGAGCAAATATGGTGTCACCCATAAGGTAGCAACATCGTATCACCCACAGACAAGTGGACAATTAGAGGTCTATAATATGGAACTCAAAAGCATCTTAGAGAAAATGGTAAGTTCATCTAATAAAGACTGGTCTCTTAATCTAGATGATGCATTATGGGCATATCGAACTGCATTAGTTTTGAAAAGTCATGTCATTTACCTGTCGAGCTAGAGCACAAAGCTTATTGGGCATTGAAATTTCTTAATTTTGACATGCAAGCTGTACGTGAGAAGCGTCTTTTAAAACTTAATGAAATAGATATGTTTCACCTTACTTCATATGAGAATGCCAAAATCTATAAGGAAAGAACTAAGCGATGGCATGACAGGCGGATACTTAGGCAGGTATTCAATATGGGCAATAAAGTGTTGCTATTGAATTCTCGCCTTTGTCTTTTTCCTGGGAAGCTAAGGAGTAAATGGTTAGGTCCATTCGAAATAATTGAGTTTTTCCATCTGGAGCGGTGTAAATAAAGTGTAGTAATGAACCTTCATTTAAAGTGAATGACCAACGACTAAAGCTCTATGAAGGTGGTGATTATGAAGCCAATGCGGTCACCATTTTCCTTTTTCATTCTATTTGAACCAGGAGGACTCAAGCTAACCGACTATAAATTAGCACTTTTGGGAGGCAATCGAATTTAATTTACTTGCTTTTACTTCTTTTATTTATATTTAATTGTGTTTATTTTCTCCCTTTAGACGTTTTTAATTTTAATTTTTAAGTTTTGTTCATAAGGCATGCCCATGCCTTATGCATTCCTTTTGAAAATGGTAGTGATGAAAAATGTTTATCAAGCATGCTCATGCCTTCAGGAGAGTAGTCTTCTTTTTTTTTTTTTTTTTTTTTTTTGCTCTTATTTGTGAAGTAGCATGCGATATAAGGCACGCTCGTCATCCCTCATCTGATGATTTTTTGTCGCCTTCCTCTCTACCCGTCATCACCAGTTCTCTCATGCCACCGCTTGCACCTCCTTCCACTTACATCATCGAAACAAGAGTAGAGCCCAACATTATCAGAGCAGCCTAACTACAGCAAGCAGCCTCTCATCTCGCCCGACATCGGAAGTTTTGTTGCACCGCCACTGTCGCCCATGATCTTAGTGTTGGTGTGCCCTAGTTCTTAAGGCATTGGATTCTTGTATTTTGTATTATAAATTAAGAGTCATGTATGAATACATTATTTGTGTCACATTAATGAAGGTAATTAATCTATTTCATTTATATCTTGTGCTATAATATGAGTAGAGTATCCATTGATTGATAATCATAAAACCTATCCCAGGTCTATTCTAATCATGGGAACGAATAGAACCACAGACTTGTATATTCGATGACTGTATGGCAGTTCTTAACTAGCCATAGTACTTGTATAGTCAATCATGAATATAAGTACATGTCGTTGACATGGGACTGGATCGATCCACACAAGAAAGCCACATGGTTGTCGCGTCATAGGTCTTTCTTGAGTAGGTCTCTTTTGTCCTCAGACCAGATTTCATTATAATATCAATATGGAATCCGGTTCACTTTGACATACGCCTAACAAGTCTGTAAAAGGATGCTAAATATGGGTATGATTGGGTGGACCGGTGAACATGTTGATATTGATGATGAAGTGATGGAATTGCCACTCGGGTAACACCGAGATGATATCATTGGCCACTTGATGAGTGGGACTGATAAGTGTATGGCCATACCCAAATAAGTTGGTTGCTTATTTGATTAATCAGTCAACTCAAGATCAAGAAATATAATAAATAACAGAAGAGGATGATGGACACCATGCCTCTTATTTATTTATATCGATATTGCTAGGCAAAGGACACTATGAGATTACTACCGGATGAGTGTCTTCTCAAGACTGCTGCATCTCTGTCTTAATTGGGGGCTGTAATGGTTTGCTAGAACCCACTTACAGTCTGTGGGCCTTGGGCCTACTGCCAACATAAAGACAGACCCATAGAATCGTGCACATAGATCAACTGAGTTGGAACTTATAGATAGATATTGTACATGTAATGTACATTGGAAGGAATGCGTTAATTAATTAGTCGACATTCGATGTCAAGGTAATTAATTAACATTGGGTTGAATTTAATTTAATTAATAAGTTTACATAATGTAATTAATTAATTTATCGATTAATTGAATTACATAAAGTAAACAATTAATTAAATAATTTTCCTAAGTAGGAAAATTAAATACATGTATTGTATTTACTTAAGTGTGTTTTAAATTTATTTAGGGGTAATTATATTTAGCCAAATGGAATTAAATTACATAGTATATACTTTTTAATTAAAGTTTATTTATGTAATTATAATCCTAGTGGGCTTGGGTTTAATTAACCTAATTAAAATCCAATTAGACAAGGTATCTATATAAGGGCACACTTAAGGAAGAAAAACCCAATTCAACTCTAATTAATTGCTGGAAATTTCAGCCACCAATAGCAGCCCCAAATAGCCGAAAATCCCAGCATTAATCCTCCATTCCTTCGCATCTTCGGCTAGCACTGGTTCCCGCTCAATAGTTGGTCGTGCACCGGACTTTGGAGATCGCAGTTTCAAGAAACGATTCTGCAGCAGTCTCTAGAGCAGACGAATCCTGTGAGTTAATCTCTTTTGATTCTTATTTGATTTTATTCTAATCAATGGTAATTGGACACTATAGGTGGATTCTAGGAAATTTTAAACTGTGTATTTTCCGCTGCGCCACGTTATTTTTCCAATCACGAATCCCAACACTTAGTACCCATCGCACCGTTAATTAAGCCTTGCAACCCTTCTTCCACTGGTAGTGACTTAAATCCGATGGGTCAAACCCAGTCTTCGTCCAATGCTTCAACTATGAAAATTACCAAAAGGAGAAAAGGTGAACCTTCACAACCTATTGTCAAACCATCTTCACTAGAAATTCCTTCCAGATCGAGCAGCCAATTCCTCCCATTCCGACAAGAAAGCCTACAACAACTAAGGTATTTTAGGCCTAATCACGACTACCTGGAGGTAAATTTTCACTATTCTTAAATCTCAGGTGCATGGTCGTTTGAAATTTGCTAAGACTCAGTCCAAAATATATGGGAAAACCCATGCTAGGAATTTTATTGCACATAAATTTATTGATTTTGTTATGTTGGATGAGTTTATGATTGATGAGTTTAATACCTTCATTGATAATATTGGATGGAAGTCTTTCTATGCTTTGAACTGCTCAAGTTTTATTGAATTGATTATGGAGTTTTACACAACTTTTAAATTCAACAAACCAAAGACTCTCACCATTGATACGTCTAAAATTGATTGAATATCAACTAATGGGGAAAGAATCTAAGCAATCTATAATTAAGTTCAATTTGTCTTGTGGATTTATTAATTATGCTTATGCTAAAACGGATGAGTATAGGAACATTGTTCTTAATTATATTCCTGAATTCCTGAATTTCATTCCATTGTTTATGGCTTAATATGTGTTGGGATGAGCACTATAATCCTAGTCAGTAGTGAGCACGGGTTTTCCCGACCTCTGTCATGAGAACCCCATGTTACCTATTAAGGCAGACGAGTATGAATTGGACTAGAAAATGAGTGGGATGCTACCTGGAATGTCTCGAATGCTCCGAAAACCGAACCATCCTCGATCGAAAACCCTGAGAAAGGTCCTTCGAGTGATTATAGGACTTAGAGGTGAGTGTAGGATTTAGGGGAATCCGTCATGGCTCTAGTTTGAGCCGCACAGCTGTAGTTTCAAGACTACAGCCACATGATTGTAGAATAGGAGCCGCATGGCTATAATTTCCATAGTCGTGTGGCTCTGACGGGTGGCCAAATTGCCTAGCAAGTTGATGGCATGGGTGAGGCTCAAGAAATCAGGACCAAAATTTTGGAGAGACAATTAATGGGAAAAGGACAAGGGGCAGACAAGGAGTAGACAAAAGGGATTAAGAAAAAAATTGAAGGAGGATTTTTCAGGAGTGAGGAGAATCAGGAATTAAAAGATAGAAAAACAAAGAAAAATAGAGAAAGAAAAAAACAGAAGGGAAGAAAAAGAAAGACAAAGACAAAGATAAACACTCAGAAAACACATAGGGTGAGGGTTTCTAGAAATCGTACAATTGATTGGGATTTTTTTCGGGTTCGTTCGGATCAGCTCAAGGTTCAATTTCGGTGTTTCGGATCGTTTTTGGGAATCTAGGCATATTCCGGCATCCAAGCCCACTTCCGATTGTCAAATACATTGGAACATCAACAAGGTAAATTCTGAGAGGCCATAAACTTGTGTTCGTTGATTTTGTTGTGCATTTTTCTCTGTTTCATCAAATTTCTAGAAAACTGACTGCCCAGCTAGAGCTGCACGGCTATATCTACCTTGAATACAGTCACACGGATATAGTTCATTAGAATAGAGCCGAGCAGCTGTAATACTAGAGCTGCACGGTTGTGTTCTTCAGGGCAGAAACCCGAAAAGCCCCAAAGCTACTGAAAGCAGTCCATTTTCCATTTTGCTCATTCTGTTATGATCTATTTTGGTCTAAACACATTTGTGCATCACAAAACTTTGGTTTCGGATTTCTAACTGCTGATGTGAGATTTTCGGTTTCCTTGGTTTTGGTTTTCTAGAATTCAGGGTCGTTCGATCCAAATCGGATCCATTGTCCAGCATTAGCGGACCCTCGGATTCCATGAGATTCTCAGAAATCATCGAAACGGACTAAAACAGCGATTTCCAAAGTAAAGAAAACCAATTTTGGGTTCTGGGTATTACAGCAGCACGGCTGTAGTGGTTAGAGCCGTACGGCTCTAATTGGAGCCGCTACGTTGTAGTCTCCAGAAGGAGGCAGAATCACAAGATGACACGCACAGACATCGTTGCATGATGCTGTCTTCAGAATCAAACTGTTTTTGGCGTGTTTATTATTTTTAGACCCTAGATGTATGTCGAAATTAGGAAACCCATACAAACAGAACCCTGAGTTTTGGGATAACCAACCCACTAAAAGGGAAAATTTTGCATAAAACCGAGCCAAATCATTTTTGAAAATGGTTTTCAAGCACAAAACCTACAGGGCATTTCAAAACCGTCTTCCAAGTCTAGTCAAGCTAACTAGCCGAGTTGACCCGACTATCCCCTAAATGCATGCCCTCGCTCTTAAAATCCCAATTCTGTCCTATCATGAGTCTTCCATGTGTTTGTGCTATAATTATACAAACCATCTGTTTTGCAGCTTTTAATTTTTCTTTTTCTTTTTATTATTTTGAATGTAATTAATAGATTAACTTGTGTATCTTAGGTGGTTGTAATTTGTAGATCTTCGTGTATCTAGGCGATTGTATTGGTAAGGATGAAAGCTTTTTCCTCTTTTTGGGTTGTAAATAAGCGGCCTGTACTTTTATTCTTTCGATTGCTTGGATGTATGATTTACTTTTTCTGCACTTTATTTATTTCTATCGTCTAAATCAGCATGGGCTAAATAATACAAAATAAATATGGGTAGAGAAATAGCAAATCAAATATGGTACTATGCACTTATAAATGAAAACAAGTTTGGGGTTGAATAGGTAAGTTGCCCGAATCCTACATCTCTGGATTAGGTACAGTAGTCTTCGCTCAGTAGGGAGTTGTACCGAAATTTTCCGGATGAGCTGATCTGGGTGGCGACTCTGTCACTGAAATTGAAATTTAGGTTTCGAGGTCTTTAAGTAAAAAAATGGGATTTTCTAAAATGTGAAACTAGTTTTTCAAAACCCATATTTAAATAAAAGGTTTTCTACAAAGGGATTTCCAAAACAAATGAATGGTTTTCTTAAAACAAGATATAAACCTGTTCATTTTCAAAATCAAAAATCCCAAAAACAAACACACCCTTAATTCTTTTTCCCCTATTCATTTTGTCGCGTTCCGCTTTCTTATCGAAATGTCATCCACTCACATCAGTCCAAGGCTTATTTTTTGAAAAAACTTGTGTGGTAATATATTCATCGTTTTATGGCATTTGCATTTTCTAGGAGAAAAGATAATTCTAATACTTGTAATAAGGAATTATTCTTTTTATGGTGTATGGAAGACAAGGTGAAAGTTAACTTAAGGTTTTGGATTACTGACCAATTTGTTGCTGCTATTTCTAACATTAGGCCCCTAATTCTAGGTCCGATCATTAATTATATAGCTAAGAATGAAAAGGTAATGGACTTAGTTAACACCAATTTGCATGAGGCCTATCGGTTGTTTCCTTTGGATTTGGATTGTCTCAAGAAGGTTATGCTATGGATAAGCCAACTGGATTTTACAAATGGTTTGTGTGAAATTCCCATGGAAGACTTTGGCAAATACAACCAAAGATGACTGACTTGCAAAACTAAAATGCCTACCTCTTTTCTTTTCTTTCTTTTGTTATTTTAATATAAAAAATTCAACAATCCCCCACATGAATAAAAAAATATAACTTATTGATAGTATTATGTAGTTAATGTTTTCATAGGATAGCTAGGCTATAACCCTTAAACCTTCCCTTGTGAAACTATACTTACTTTATTGGCTGACTAGTAGATGCGATGTCCTTGAACTATTCTACTGTTAGTGTAAATGATGATATACCTTACACAAATATCAGCCTAACACGATTTTAGTTCTCAACATTATTGTGAGCGGACGACCTTTTTACGGAATGCGTGGCGAAGCGGGAACCGGGGATTTTCTTTTTGAGGTGTGATGATGTGGTTCGAAAACGGGTCTTTAATCTTTCTTAAGAAAATCTTTCATTTTATTGGAAAAACCCTTTTGTAGAAAACTTAATTGTAAGTGTGAATTTTGAAAAAAAAAAGGTTTTTAGAAAATCCCAATTTGAACTTAAAGATCTCGAAACCTAAATTTCAAAATTAGATACAGAGTCACCATCCGGATTAGCTCATCCGGGAAATTCCGGTACAGATCCCTACCAAGTGTAGACGCAGTACCTAATTCAGAGATTCAGGGTTCGGGCAACAAATCTACTAATCCTCACTTATTTTCAATTATTATTTCATAATATGTTATTTCATTCACTTGAATCTACCCATTTTATCTTCCTTTAATCATTAACCAATGCTCATGCAAATGACATAAATATAAATACTAAAATAAAGTGCAGAAAAATAAAAGTGCAGAAAAGTAAATCAGAGGCCAAATTACACAACCCAAGAAAAAGAAAACTCTCATCTTCAACTTTTACAACCGCCTATTATACACGATAATCTAAAAATTACAATCGCCTAGATACACAGGATAATATATTAAATAAATCAAAAGTAAAAAAAGAAAACTAAAAATAAAAGTTGCATCCAGATAGGGTTAGCACAAATAATCAAGGCATACAAAAGACTCAAATAGGACAGAATAGGGATTTTTAGGAGCAGGAGACATGCATTTGGGGGTAACGGGGTCGACCTGATTGGTCGGCTCGGTTAGACCTGGAAAACGATTTTTTAAACGCCCTGTAGGTTTTATGGATGAAAAACCAGGCTCATTTACATGCATTTTTCCCAACTTTAGCTGGCCGGATATCCCGGGACCCGGGGGTGCCGTTCGTGTGCGGGCCTAAATCAAACATCCATCTAGGGTCCAAAAGTATGCAAACACACCAAAATTCATTTTTGAATAAGAAAAGGATGCAAAATTACAAGTTTGGGGCCCAAAAGGGCAAAACTATAATTTTACCTCTACAACCATAGCCGAGCGACTGTAGGCATTACAGCTGCGCGGCTGTAACATAGCCGGGTGGCTGTGGTGCTGCAGAACCTATTCCAATGTGCTTTTTGCGTTTTCGAAAATCGTTTTGCGAAGTTTGATGATTTTAGGCCATCTGGAATTTCTGGAAAAACATAAAAATCAACAGAAAAGACCGAAACGGATCGAATCGAATCCCAAAATCCTTAATCGTCCAAAATCACCAAACTTTATATTACATCCATCCATTAAAAATCAGAGAACAGGGAATCTAAGCATGCAGTGATGTAATTGGACCGATAACAAATATGAAAAACACATTTAATTGAAATATGGGAGTGTTATCGATCGATTTTAGGGCATTTGGAGCTTTTGCCCTGAAAGTTACAGTCGCGCCCCTATAAGTCATAGCCGCGCTGCTGTAGGTTACAGCTGAGCAGCTGTGATCATGAGTGGGGCAGCTGTAACCAGAAAAAACTCCCAAAACCGTAAAAAATTCGAAACATGCCATCAAATCATAACTAGAATGAACAAAGCGGATTTCTAAGGCCTCTCAGAAGATTACCTTGTCTGTGTTCCAGTGTTTGGAACACGAAAAATTGATTCAGATGCTGGAAACATCTCGCAGCCAAGAACAACCCGAACAGTGCGCGATTTCCGAAGCCCGAACGGAACCCCAAAGAAGATTGAAGGATTGATTATGATATCACAAAGCCCTACGATCGTTTTTATGTGTTCTATTGAGATTTTTTTTTTTTTTAGGTCAAACTCTTTTTTTTTCCAATTGCCTTAGGAACCTTAGAGAAAATCTAAGTGATGGTGTTATTTTCTCTCAAAATCCCTTTTTCTTTTTCTGTTTTCCTGTTTCTGTATTCCCCTACCCTAATCCTGGATTATGATGCTTATATATCTCCCTTTTTGGCATTAAATCAGAATTAATTACTGATTTCGGCAAAAAAGAAAAGCTGACGCTCACAGCTGCGCGGCTATAATGGCCAGAAATGCCTATTTTACCCGTTTTCTATTTTTTCTTCGGTTCTTTCTAAAATACTCACTCGAATTCTTTGGGGTTCCATATTAGGACTTGTCACATACCTTCTGGTTATCTGGGACATTTCCGACATTATCCCGGTCAGTCCGAATCCGTTTCACGTTTATCCGTAAAAAAGGTAACAGTAGCTTTCATCACCGAGGTCGAGAAAAAACCCGTGCTCACAGGCTGCCCCTCACGTGACCAAAGTCGACTTGAACTGGTGCTTGTGCCCAGTTCGAGTTTGGTCCCACGATAGGAAGCATGGTGAGAAGGAGAAGAGGACGTACCTGGTGGCTCCTCCTGCATCGACTAGCTTTGATGTCTGTAGGGACTTGTCTCGGTTGATTTGCGAAACAGCGGTCTTGCCCAGGTTGATTTGATTTTTTGGGGACCTACTTCGATTCTGTTATGAAGCATATGACTTTGCCCAAATTGGTTTGATGTTCTCCAAGGACGTGCTTTGACTCCTTCGTGAAACAGAGGACTTTGCCCAAATTGTATTGGTTTTCTAGGGTCGTGCTTCGCCTCCATTGTGAAGCAGAGGACTTTGCTCGGATTGGGTTGATGCTCCAGGGACATGCTTCGACTCCATTGTGAAGCAGAGGACTTTGCCCGGATCGGGTTGATGCTCCAGGGACGTGCTTTGACTCCATTGTGAAGCAGAGGACTTTGCCCGGATCAGATTCTCCTTGTGAATTGATGTTCATAAAGGTAAAGGGTATTTTGGTAATTTTGTAGCTTGGAAAGTTGGCATCTTTGGAGGAAGGTTATTTTGGTAATATCACCTCTAGTGGAGCCTATGTCACTAGGGGAAGACATATTTCAATGATTTGGTTTCCCGTGAAGCTTGCGTCACTAAAGGGAAGTTGTTTTAGACATTTGGTAGTTTGGTTACCAACAGAAGGGCATTTTGGTCATTTCACTTCTAATGGGGCCTGTGTCACTGAAGGAAAGGATAATATTGTTTCCCGTAAAGTTTTTAAGGCTGGGGAAAGATGCTTTGGTGATTTGAGAAGCTTGATGATCTCTTTTGATGTTTTGGAGTTGTTTCGGGTACGTATTCGTTCCTTGATCGATAATTTTGGAAAGAAAAATTTTTGCCCCTTCGATCAAGAATGAATATGGACTGAATATCTTGGCCCTTGATACTGTTGAAATCGGCTCTCTGTGGTTGAGCAATACCATTAAAATTGGCTCTCTGTGGTGGAGCGATACCGTTGAAACCGGCTCTCTATGGTGGAGCAATACCGTCGACATCAGCTCTCTATAGTGGAGCAATACTATTGAAACTGGCTCTCTGTGGTGGAGCAATACCTTTGAAGTTGGATTGGGGGTATGTATTTATTCCTTGATCGATAATTTTGGAAACAAAAGTTTTTGCCCCTTCGATCAAGAATAAATATAGCTTTATTTTTTTGCCCCTGGATACTTGGGATTTAAGGATACCCCAGTGTCAGATTATTTCTGCTTTTAGAGTACTCATGGCTCGAGACAGCCTGATGATGACAACATGTACCTGTACTTGAGTACATATTGATGCGTGTATGCATGTGTGCGTGCATGTTTTGAGTGTATGTGTATGTGCATGTCCTGGATGCATATGTATATGATTATGGTGCTTTTTATGGTTTGCTTGGTGCAGACGGTGAGTGGGATTGAGTGCCGTGAGTTTGCTTGTTTGAGAATAGAGGTTGAACAGTTGCGTCGGCGGGTCACCGAGCTAGAGGTCATGAATCAGACTTTCAGAGACCGGACGAACGATTGGGATGCCCAGATGGGTCTGTCCTTGGTGGGATATCGCATTGAAGTTTGGTTGATTGACCTAGTTGCTTGCTCCACGAGGGGTGGACGTGAGGCACTGGCTTTGATGTACCCCAATTTTTACAGGATTAGATTTGTCTGAGCTTGATACTACTGTATGACTTTTGTGTTATTTTCATTGCTTGTCCTAATTTTTGCATAGGTCGTCCTTTTTTGGGTTTTTGACCTATCGGACTGTCTTTATTTTTGCATGAACCACCCTTTCGGGTTTTCAATTCAGCAAACTTTATTTTATGCCCTAGCTTTTGCATAGACAGCCCTTTTTGGGTTTTTGATCTATCGAACTGTCCTAATTTTTGCATGGAGCGTCTCTTCGGTTTTTGATCCATCGGACTTTTCTCTTTTTTTTTTCTTTTTTGAAGTGAGATGCATGTAAACAAAAAATGTGCACATCCATATGAATTCAATTTCAAGCAAACTTCGGACATTTAACCTGAACAAAAAATGGCATTCATTCATTCACTCATTTATAATGTTTTAGCACAACACACATCAAAGATGAAATGAAGCTAAAGACAGAATTAGTAATGGTATCTGTCTCGATCGGACCCACGCTTGCCACCAACTGGTCTTTTCAGATTTTCTCATTGATCGTGCTCGCCTCTCTGTCCTAACTTTTGTATGGACCGCCTTTTCGGTTTTCGATCCATCGGACTGTCTTGATTTTTGCATGGATCGCCTTTTTGGTTTGCGACCCATCGGACCCCTTTTTTTTTAAAGACCTAATAGCGCCTGGGCTTGTCTAAGCTAATGGGATTGGTGACTTAGTGTTTGTCTCCCCTAGTGGAACAGCTTCCATCCTAAGGAGTATGACGTTTCTTCAGTGCGTACTCTGATGCTATTTCTGTGTCTTGTAAAGCAAATGGTAATTTGTCGACCCATATTCAGTAGGTAACCACTACTTTTGATGGATTTATTGGCCGCCACTGTCGCCCCGTTGGCTTTGAGGGACACAGAGATTGTCTATGATGTCTAGCCCTTTATTCTAGAGTACTGTGTTATTGCCCCTTGGGATTATAGTCCATTACCAGTCATGACATTTTTTTAGAAGTGACAATCATACATAGTTCTAATTCTACCCACTCTAAGAAGTAGTTGGCGGTTGCGACCATGGAGCGATGCCCATTCGAGTCTACAGAGCTCCTGCTTGATTGATTTCATCTTTGAATCCTTTGGAGCTTGGTGTTTAGTAATTTCTCCGTCAACCCCCGCACAACAATGTACATCCAGGCAAAGATTTCCATGCGCTTTTGTGGTAATTTTAATTTTCTTTCCTCTCATCAGGCATGAGGTCTTTTGAGATGGATATCATTTTTGGGTCATCATCTGTCCCTAGATTCATTTCATGCATTGATGCATCATGTGTGTTAAAGGCATTAAATGTATGTTTGGATGCATGCACAGTTCTATCCGAAAAATATCGCATAAGTAATTGAAATCAAATTGTATTAAATTAAACACTGAGAGGTTGAATTGTTCACATGATAATTGATAATAATAATAAGATGAAAAAAATTAAAACATCAAAGTGACTATCATCCTCCACATGCGGAGGGTCTTCTTTTTATTGCAGCGTCATGGTCCTTGACAACTTGTGTAGCCAAATCATCCGAGGTTGGGTAAGGGATTACTTCGAATGCTAGGTTTAAAAGCCGGCTTAATGATCCTTCCATCAATGACCAACTGTTTTATGGATCTAATCAACTGGGTACACTTATTTGTACTGTGACCTGTCATCACGTGATAAGTGCAGAAGTTATCTTTATCTGCCTCAGCTGGAGGCGAAAATGGCTTCAAGCTCTATAATAACCCAGCCTTTCTACATTTAGTAAAAATCCAGCTTACTAACTCAGCCCATGGACTAGTGACCCTTTGAGGAGTCTGTCTTCCCAGGTTCACAACGGCCACGCCCGCCTCATGCACTTCAAACAGAGCTGCATCCGGAGTCGTCTTAGCATTGGACCCCGCTGAAGTAGCCTTAGAGCTACTGCCCTTATACCCTTAAGAGTACCCTTGGTTATTTCTGTAGGAGCCCGAACCCTGTCTGCCTCTCTGCTCATCTTCCTCGTATCACTCGATACGCTTGGGAAATTCAACCACTTCATTGAAGGAGTGGAATCTCTTTAGTTTCATCTTATCCTTGTATTGGGGGAGACTACCATCTACCAGCTTCATAATGAGCGACTCCAACTTTGGTGCCCCATCCACCAAAACTTGCACATCCATCCACCATTTGTAGTAAGTCAGGAAGGACTCATTTGGCTTCTGGCGGATTCTTTCTAGGTCTTCAAAGGTAGTCTCTACTTGGGTATTGTAAGCGTACTACTTTACAAAAGCTTCAGATAGGTCCTCCCAAGTAGAACGGGTGTATAGAGGCATCTTCATATACCACTTCGCCACAGCACCTCTCAGAGTAGTCTGAAATAGGTTTAAGAGGTGACCTTTCCTAATCCCCATGCTAGTCATCAACCTCACATAACTGTCCAAATGGGCTTCCGGCGGGCCCTCTCTGGTGTACGGAGGGAGGTAAGGCATCTAAAAACTAGCTGGAAGCGGCTCACCTCCATCAGCCATCAAAGTAGTCGGGTCGACATACTTAACAGGGTTATAGTGGACCATCTCCTTTAGCTTAGGTAGCATGGCTTCAATATCAGAAAATTTCTGATTGAGACTCTTTTCCAGCATCATCTCAGTCGAGGCTTCCCTTGCCTTCTCAAAGGCCTCATCCTCTTCGGAATGACGGTCGGGTTCTCTGTGGTT
This sequence comes from Euphorbia tirucalli, assembly GCA_039660915.1. Lineage (NCBI taxonomy): Eukaryota > Viridiplantae > Streptophyta > Magnoliopsida > Malpighiales > Euphorbiaceae > Euphorbia > Euphorbia tirucalli. The sequence goes on along the minus strand of CM077639.1, from coordinate 50,505,612 downwards.
AACCACTCCACCACTTCCTACAGGAAGGCTTCCTGCGGTACCATTAGTAATTTGGACAAACTGTTGTCCCTCACTTCCAACCAAAGTCTGAGCTAGTGGAACAGTCTGAACAGGGATGGTGCTTATCACAGCTTGCACTTGTTCCCTAAGAGTAGCCTTGAACTCGTCTGAGGTTAGAAAGCTCCTCATAAAAGTAGCCATGTCAAAAGGCAAGTTTCCATTGTTTCTGTCGGCCATCTCTGCTCTGTCAGCTTCTTCTGACAAAATCTGACTTTCAACTAGTAGAGTAGGTAATTGAATTTCGATCTCCCAATCTGAGTCTGACCCTGAACTGATCCCCTCCACGGTGACGGGCTCTGATTGAACTGATTGAATTGATGCGTTTGGCACTGACTCAACACGAACTAACTGCTTTGAGGTTCGTCTCCAAACTACACATTCAACACAAGGTTAGAGTCGCAGATGGATGTCATGGACATAGACTCGACACCCTAAATGATGTGTATGGTGTGTCCATGTTCATGATCGGATGATGCTTTATGGATGCGGATGATGATGAAAATGACTTTTGTATTTACTCTCTTTTTGTTTTGGATGTTCCAAGCATGTCCCATGCCATGCAAAAGACAATGCAAAAATGTCATGTGTGGACCAGCATACAGACAGAAATTCGAGGCCTTCGGGGCACCTAGCGGATGTCGTGAAATGGTCACGTGTGTACCGACACACGGATAGAGGTTCGATGCTTTGTAGGTCAATGAAATGGTATGTGATGGTCATATGGGAGTCGTTCCATAGATAGAGGTTTGATGCTTTTATGGCATCTTAGATGAGGTGATATCACAAACAAGTCACGTGTAACTGGAGACACAGACATCATTTCGACGTTCATGGAACACTTTGCATGATTTAGGCCTGTTATGAAATGTCCTAGTACTAGTTCTAATTCGGCACTCGTGGAGTACCTTGAAAACACATACACACTTAGGTTTTTTTTAGAGAGGAGACAGAATTGAGAGAATTGAGAGAAAACACATACACACTTAGGTTTTTTTTTTTTTAGAAAAAAGATTAATATTGAGTGTTTTAATCCTAAATAATCAAAGAAACCTTAACTAAAATCTGTTTAAATCATCATAACTTTAGAGGGATTAGTTTTCTAGGGACATTCTTAGACCTTAATCACTCATTCAATCTCGTTCGAGGTTCTGTTCGGGCTTCGGAAATCGCACAAGCTTTTAGGTTGTTCGTGATTACAAGGCGTTCCCGGCATCCGGATTCACCCCTGGTGGTCCAAAACACTGGAACATAGACAAGGTACATTCTAAGAGGCCTTAAAAACCCCTTTTTCTTTCGTTTTGATTACTGTTTGTTGGTGTTTGCGATTTTGGAAGTGATTTCGATTACAACCACCCCACCTATGATCACAGCCGCTCGGCTGTAACCTACAGCCGTGCGGTTATAACCTATAGGGACGCGGTTGTAATCTATAGGGGTAGAAGCTCTGAATGCCCCAAATCGACCGATAATGCTTCCGTTTTCCAATTAAATGTGTTTTTCATGTTTATTATCGATCCAATTACATTCATGTATGCTTAGATTCCCGGTTTTCTTATTTTAATTAATGGATATGATTTCAAGTTTGGCAATTTCAAGTTTTTAGGGATTTCCGGACTTATTTCGATCCGTTTCGGATCTATTTGGTTGAAGTTAGTGTGTTTCCAGAAATCCTAGATTACCTGAAATCGCTAAATTTTTTAAATTAAAAACAAGAAAAGAAGGCCGGAACACATTCTGGAGCATCACAGACGCACGGCTATAGGTGTTATAGACGCGCGGCTACAGTTTAGGAGGCAAAATTACAGTTTTGCCCTTTTGGGCCCCAAACTTGTAATTTTGCATTTTTATTTCCTATTCAAAACTTAATTTTGGCATGTTTACATTCTTTTAGACCCTAAATGGATGTTTAATTTAGGCCCACTCACAAACGGGACCCCCAGGTCCCGGGACATTCGGCCTGCTAAAAGTTGGAAAATGCATGTAAAATGAGCCAAATGGTTTTCAAAATTGGTTTTTCATCCATAAAACCTTCAAGGCGTTTCAAAAACCGTTTTCCAGGTCTAACTGGGCCGACCGGTCGGGTCGACCTGATTACCCCCCTAAATGCATGACCCCGCTTCCTAAAATACCCCCATCTGTCCTATATGAGTCCTTGGTGTGTTTTATTTACTTGTGCTAACCGTGTTTGGATGCAACTTTTATTTTTCTTTATTTTAATTTTTGAATGTATTTTATAGATTAAATCGTGTATCTAGGCGATTGTAATTTTTTTTAGATCATCTTGTATTATAGGCGGTTGTAATGGTGAGGATGAGAGCTTTTTCTTTTTACCGGGTTGTATAATTTGGCCTCTATTTACTTTTCCCGTACTTTTACTTTTTCCGCACTTTATTTTGGTATTTATATTTATGTCATTTGCATGAGCATTGGTTAATAATAAAAAGGTAGATAAAATGAGCAGAATTAAGTGAATGCAACATTACATTATGAAATAATAATTAAAGATAAGTGAGGATTAGTAGATTTGTTGCCTGAACCCTGAATCTCTGAATTAGGTATCGCGTCTATACTTGGTAGGGAGCTGTACCGGAATTTCCCGGATGAGCTGATCCAGATGGCAACTCTGTATCTAATTTTGAAATTTAGGTTTCGAGATCTTTAAGTATTATTGGGATTTTTTTAAACCTATCTTTCCAAAATTCACACTTACAATTAAGTTCTCTACAAAATGAGTTTTCCAATAAAATGAAAGATTTTCTTGAGAAGGATTAAAGACCCGTTTTCAAAACCACAAACACTCACAACCAAAAAGAAAATCCCCGGTTCCCGCTTTACCACGCGTCCCGTAAAAAGGTCGTCCATTCACAATGGCGACTCTGTTGGGGACTAACGGTTTCTTTTAAAAGTTTTCATAAAAACTTAAGGAACTTAGGCAACAATCGAAGTACATCCTCACTTGTAGTCAATTATTAAATCATAATTTGATGTTTCATTCACATTTTCATAAGCATGACATTTTCTCTTCTTGAATCCCTCTAACACTTGTATAAGCCCGGTTTGTCTTCAAAGGTGACCTACCACTTCCGCTAGTATTGGAGGCACCCGAGGGGGTAAACCACTCATAGCCTTGTACTAACCCCTTCGTTTGGACCCTTGAGTGGGGAGAAGTGAGGAGTATATTTTCGCTATGGGAACCTGTACGACCCTTGGCTTGACTCATACCTTCATGTAATGGCCTAGCAACTTCCCCTTAAGGTTACCAAAATATATATTTGAAAATGGACATTGAGAGTGTGCCTTTGGCATCCCTGGTTGATGCCAAAGAGACCCAACACCTAGGAAGAATGCGATACCAATCGAATAGAGGAATAAGGTTGGAAGGGTGAGCATATTGTTGCGTGTGCTAACATTTGTTCTATGGTGGTTTCATTTTTGACCTTCACATGCAACATCAAACACGCATCATCCATGTGCTATTTTCTAACCACAGCTCCATGCAGCCATGCGCAAGCATCATCATATGTATGCTATTATACTAACCACGTTTTCTTGCAGCCATAACATATTACTCATGTGTCATATACATCTTGTGTGCTTGCATTTCATAAAGCATACATGACATCATCTCGCATGCCATGCATCTTAACCATGTTTTTATGCAGCCATTTGCATTCTGTATGACATAGGCATTCATATCATCTCATCCCATCTAAAATAAAGGATGTTCTAAGTATGCCCCTCACGACATTTCATTTCATGACATATCGGGAGTCCCCAAGATTAACCGTATTCGCCTGTGCACCGGATTGCACTGGGCCATTTCATTACATCATTGCACCATTAGAGGACCACAATGGTCTTAGGCTTGTGTTCATGTGGCGGACCACACAATACCATTACATAATATCATGTCCATTCATCATAGTGTCATGGTGACACTAAAGTCTTATTTGTGTGTCATGATCCAAATCGGATTGTTTCATAACATTGAAAATTCATTCAAGGTACTCCACAAGTGCCAAATTATAACTTTTGCTAGGACATTTCATAACATGCCTAAATCATGTAAGGTGTTCCATGAATGCCGAAATGCTGTCCGTGTCTCTAGTTACACGCAACTTGTTTGTGACATCATTTCATCCAAGATGCAACAAAAGCATCGACCCTCTATCTATGGAACGTCTCCCATATGACCATCATACCATTTCATCGACCTACAAAGCATTGAACCTCTGTCCGTGTGTCGGTACACACATGACCATTTCACGATATCCACTAGGTGTCGCGAAGGCATTGAGTTTCTGTCTGTGTGCCGGTCCACATGTGACATTTTTGCATTGTCTTTTGCATGGCATGAGACATGCTTGGAACATCTAAAACAAAAAGAAAGAAAATACAAAAGTCATTTTCATCACCATCTGCACCTATGAAGCATCATCCAATCATGAACATGAACACACCACACGCTCCATTTAGTGTGTCGAGTCTAGGTCCATGACATCCATCCGTGACTCTAACCTTATGTTGAATGTGCAATTTGGAGACAAACCTCAAGGCGATTAGTTCGTGTTGAGCTAGTACCAAACCAATTAGTTCAGTCAATTCGAGCAGAGCTTGTCACTGTGGAAGGAATCAGTTTAGGGTCAGATTCAGATAGGGAGATTGAAGTTCAGTTGCCTACCCTACCGGTTGATAGTTAAGTTTTGTTAGAAGAGATTGACAGAGCAGAGATGGCCGATGGAAACAACAGAAACAATGGAAACTTACCCTTCGACATGGCTGCCTTTATGAGGATCTTCTTAAACTCGGATGGGTTCAGGGCTACTCTTAGGGAGCAGGTGCATGTGATAACCACCCTCCCTATTCAGGTTGTTCAACCAGCTCAGACCTCGGTTGAGAATGGGGGACAATAGTTCATTCAAGTTACTAATGGAACTGGAGGGAGTACCCTTAGCGGAAGTGGCGGAGTTGCCAATCACAGAGAATCTGACTGTCAGTCCGAAGAGGACGAGGCTTTTGAGAAGGCGAGGGAAGCCTCGATTGAGTCGATGCTGGAGAAACGGCTCAACCAAAAATTTTCTGAAATAGATGCTATAATGCCCAAGTTGAAGGAGATGGTTCACTTTAATCTTATCAAGTGTGCCGATCCTGTTGGTGGCTGATGTAGAAGGGCCACTTCCGGCTGGTTTTCATATGCCCTACCTTCCCCCCTACACCGGGGAAGGACCACCGGAAGCCCATTTGGATAGCTACGTGAGGTTGATGTCCAGCATAGGGATTGGAAAGGGTCATCTTTTGAACTTTTTTCCTACTACTCTGAGGGGCGTTGCGGCAAAGTGGTATATGAAGATGCCCCTATATACCCGTTCCACCTAGGAAGACTTAGCTGATGCCTTCGTGAAGCACTATGCCTACAACACCCAAGTTGAGACAAGTCTCAAGGATCTGGAGAGAATCCACCAGAAGCCAAACGAGTCTTTCCCGGCTTATTATAAACGGTGGATGGATGTGCAGGTTTTGGTGGATGGGGCACCGAAGTTGGAGTCATTGATTGTGAAGCGTGTGGATGGTAGCCTGCCCTAATATAAGGATAAGATGAAGCTCAAGAGGTTCCATTCCTTTAATGAGGTGGTGGAGTTTGCCAAGCGTATCGAACGATACAAGGAAGAAGAGCAGAGGGAAAGACAGAGTTCAGGCTCCTATAGAAATAATCAGGGGTACTCTCAAGGGTACAAGAGTGGTACTACTACAGTGGGATCTAGTTCAAAGGTGACACCGAAAGCAGCCTCTATTAAAGCACAGGAGGCAAACGTGGCTGCTGTGAATTAGGAGAGGCTAAGTGTTTAGAGAATTACCAATCTATGGGCCGAGTCAGTTAGTTGAATCTTTGCCAAGTGTAGGAAGGCCGGGTTGTTACAAAGTTTGAGGCTGTTCTCACCTCCAGCTTAGGCGGATAAAGATAATTTTTGTTCTCACCATGTGATGGCGGGTCACCGTACAAACGAGTGCACCCAGCTGATTAAAGCCATCAAGCAGCTGGCCACAGATGGCAAGATAGTAGAGCCAGCTCTGAAGTCGAACGTGTAGAAAAATCCACTCCCCACCTTTGGAGGTCAGGTGAACATGGTGCAGTTGGGTCTGCCAGCCAATTATGTGTTTGCCCAAATCATTAAGGCAAATCCGAGCGTGCGAGCTGTGTTAGTGGAAAGGGAGGAAGAGCCAGAGGTGGTTGAAGAGCAGACTTTGGCAGTGAGGGATAAGATGGGCCCCATTGATTTGGATGAAATTGAAGCAGAGGATGAATATAATGAGTTTGATGTGTAAGAGTCAAAGCCTGTTTACCCGGTGGAGACGAAGAAGGGGACCATGATAGAGAAAGATGGGCCGGTGATGCACATCACAAGAAGTGGTAGGGTTTATCAACCTACCAACATACTACCTCCGGCACCCCTAAGAAGGAACACTACACCGGTGCAGAATGATACAGTCCGATCACCTCCAGTGGCCAAGGAGGAAGACATGGTGGTGGACCAGCTGAAGAGGACACCGGCTCATGCCAGTGTGTGGCACTTACTGATGGAGTTGAAGAAGCACCAAGAGGCGATGGTTAAACAACTAATGGAGATGGATGCCAACCCTACTATGCACCAAGAGGCGATGGTTAAACAACTAATGGAGATGGATGCCAACCCTACTATGTCCCCCGATGAATTGTGTGTAATTATTAGGGGAGTGGATTAAAGGCCAATAGGGTCTCGGAGATCAGTTTTGGAGTAGAAGACCTCCCACCTAAAGGGGTTAATCACAATAGGGCTCTGTACTTAAGAGTTAAAGTCATCGATAAAGTGATGCCGAGTGTGATGGTGGATGACAGCTCGGCCTTGAACATCTATCCTTCTCAGATCCTGCCTTTCTTGGGGGAGAGTACTTAAGCTCTCTGCCGGTCAAATACTATAATTAGAGCTGATGATGATAGCAGGAGAGCTGTGCTGGGAACCTTCGAGACTGAAGTCAAAGTGGGGGAGGTTAATTCAAAAGTACTGTTTACCGTGATCGAAATTCCTATCACCTTCTCCCTGAGCCCATAACTGTTGAGGGAGGTCAGCTCCCGGGATTTGAAATTTTTGCTGATGTGGTTGATTTCAGCAAGTATGGAATTGAGCCTGTTGCGAGCATGCTGCTAGTCGGAGCCAAGGATGAAAGCAAAGAGGTTTAGAATCAGAAAGATGTTGATCAAGTTAGGGTTGAATTCGGGGAAAAGGGAGAAGGCTTTAAAAAGACTGACCTGGTGAGAAGCGAGATGGAAGTGGCCATGGGGGCCATCACGAGAGCATTATCCACTTTGATTAAGCCAAACAAGGGTTCAGAAAAGAAGGTGCCACCTATTGAGAAGACGCATGAAGAGCTAGTGGAGGAAGCAGTGAAGGAACTCACCAAGCGAGTCATGAGGGGTAAGGCTGAGACACCAGAGGAAGAGCTGACTAAGAAGCAGAAGGAAGACCTAGAAGGAGACCTAGGGTACCTGTTTGAAGAATTTGACTATGCTGCTATTGATGAAGACCTCCACATGTGGAGGATGGAAATTTTTTGAATGTATCTGCTTTTTCTATTTTTTATGTGAACAATTCTGCGTACAAGGCACACAATGCAATAAAATCTGATTTTGCTTACTTGTGTGATATTTTTCCAGACTGAACTGTGCATACATACAAACATTCATTTAATGTCTTTAGCATACATGATGCATCATTGCATGAAATGAACCTACGGACAGATGATGAACCAAAGATGGTATCCATCTCGAAAGACCTCCCGCCTGACGAGAGGAAAGAAATAGTAAAAATTTTGCGAAAACATGTCAAAGCCTTCGCCTGGTCCTACGACGACATGCCTGAGGTTGACAGGGAAATTACAGAGCACAAAATCCCGACAGATCCAAAGATGAAACCTGTTAAGCAGAAACTCAAACGACTTCGACCAGAATGGGCTGAAAAGGTTAAGGAAGAAGTAGCCAAACAGATAAAGGCCAAGTTCTTAGAAGTAGTAGAGTACCCAGAATGGTTGGCCAACATCGTGCCGATTGTGAAGAAAGATGGCCGGGTTAGGGTCTGTGTGGATTACCAAGATTTGAATAAGGCATCTCCTAAAGATGACTTTCCGCTCCCGCATATCGATGTCTTGATTGACAGTGCCGCCAGGGCAGCTATGTATTCCTTCATGGATGGGTTCTCGGGGTATAATCAGATCCTGATGAATGTAATTGACAAAGTGAAAATGGCCTTCATCACAGAGTGGAGAGTTTACTACTACAGGGTCATGCCTTTTGGGTTGAAGAATGCCGGGGCGAGTTATCAACGAGCTGTTACAACACTTCTACATGACATAATCCATAAGGAGGACGAGGTTTATGTGGACGATATGTTAGTCAAATCTATGACCCGGAAGGAACACCCAGCCATCTTGAATAGATTTCTAACCAGAATCGAGAAATACAATCTTCACCTCAATCCTAAAAAGTGTGTATTCGGGGTGACCTCATGGAAGCTGCTTGGTCATGTGGTCAGCCAGAAAGGAATTGAGATGGATCCAGACAAGATCAAGCCATTAGGGATACGTCGGCACCGCAGTCAGAAAAAGAAGTAAGGTCATTTTTGGGTTCAGTACAGTATGTCAGTCAGTTCATTGCAAGATTGACGACAGTTTGTGAGCCAATTTTCAGACTTTTGAAGAAGAACCAGCCAGTAGAGTGGAATGAACAGTGTCAAGTAGCCTTCGACAGAATTAAAACTTATTTGATGAACCCTCCAGTTTTAAAACCACCGATACCAGACCATCCTTTGATTCTGTACTTGGCCATTGAAGAGACTTCTGTGCGAGTGTTGGATATGCCCTAGTCCCAAGGCATTAGTCCTTGTCTTTGTATCATACATTTGTACATTAATGTGAAATATATGTATTATACAATTTGTGTTAGGAATAAAGGCATTAATCTATTTACTATATGTCTTGTGCTATATTTTAAATAGAGTATCCAATGGACATATCCATATCCATATTGTCAAGTGTCATGCACTTGGCAGTAAGACTATGGATAGGGAAAACGATATGGCCATAAAGTCATCCGTAGTCTGTTCCCATCATGGGAATGAATGGAACTAAAGACTATCATTAGCTTGGTTGTTTGGCGGTGCCTTACTAGTCATAGAACATGGAATGTCAACCAGGTTAATGGGTACATGCAAAAAAGGCATGGTACTGGATTGATCCACTTAACGGGAATCTACATGGTATAGTATCACAAATGATTCTCGCGTAGTACTTGTATAAGTCCTTTGACCGGACCATATGATGGTGCTGCATGTGAAGTGGCACACTTTGGTGTACTCCTAACGGGCCTGTAAAAGGGTGCCAAGTATGGGTACGTTCGGGTGTGTCAGTGAGTATGGCAGTACTATGGATATGCAGAAGGGAATGTCACTCAGTACTTTACTGAGACGATATCACCGGCCTTTTGATGAATGGTACTGATAAGAGTGTGGCCACACCTAAACAAGATTAGATCTTTTTTGTGAGCATCAGTTCATTCAGGATCAAGTAATGTCTGGACACATTTAGAGGGTGATCAACCATGCCTCTGTGTTGGACACCGATATCAGTGACATGGGACATACAAGCTCTATTACTGGGTTACAGTAACATTTTGACTGCTATCTCCGTCTTAATTGGGGCCTGTAGTGGCTTGCTAGAGCCCGCTTATAGTCTGTGGGCCTTGGCCCACTACCAACATAAAGACTGCCCCATTGGATCGTACACATTGAACGTCTGAACTTTAACTAGTCGGATTAAGTGTGTACTTGGAGTATATGTTGGATATGCCCTAGTCTCGAGGCATCAGTCCTTGTCTTTGTATCATACATTTGTACATTAATGTGAACTTTATGTATTATACAATTTGTGTCAGGAAATAAAGGTATTAATCTATTTACTATATGTCTTGTGCTATATTTTAAATAGAGTGTCCAATGGACATATCCATATCCATGTTGTCAAGTGTCATGCACTTGGCAGTAAGACTATGGATAGGGAAAACGATATGGCCATAAAGTCATCCGTAGTCTGTTCCAATCATGGGAACGAATGGAACTAAAGACTATCATTAGCCTGGTTGTATGGCGGTGTCTTACCGGTCATAGAACATGGAATATAAACCAGGTTAATGGGTACATGCAAAAAAGGGTATGGTACTGGATTGACCTACTTAACGGGAATCTACATGGTATAGTATCACAAATGATTCTCGCGTAGTACTTGCATAAGTCCTTTGACTGGACCATATGATGGTGCGGCATGTGAAGTGGCACACTTTGGTGTACGCCTAACGGGCCTGTAAAAGGGTGCCAAGTATGGGTACGTTCGGGTGTGTCAGTCAGCATGGCAGTACTATGGATATGCAGAAGGGAATGTCACTCAGTACTTTACTGAGACGATATCACCGGCCACTTGATGAATGTTACTGATAAGAGTGTGGCCACACCCAAACAAGATTAGATCTTGTTTGTGAGCATCAGTTCATTCGGGATCAAGTAATGTCCGGACACATATAGAGGGTGATCAACCATGCCTCTGTGTTGGACACCGATATCAGTGACATGGGACATACCAGTTCAACTACAGGGCTACGGTGATAGTTTGACTGCTATCTCCGTCTTAATTGGGAGCTGTAGTGGCTTGCTAGAGCCGGCCTGTAGTCTGTGGGCCTTGGCCCACTGCCAACATAAAGACGGGCCCATTGGATCGTATACATTGAACGTCTGGACTTTAACTAGTCGGAAGTGTGTACTTAGAGTATACACGTTTGAAGAGAGAGAGATTTATTAATTATATTATAGATCAATTAGATTGATCAAAAGAATATAATTAATATTTATTTTGGCATTCTCTTAATCAATTCAATGAATTAATTTATGAGATTATTTCCTAAGTGGAAATATTTATACATGTATAGGTTTACATGTATCTCATCTTATATGTGTCTAATTTAATTCCTTGATGAATTTGATGTGTCAAATTAATTTTAATTTAGATGTATGTAACATATTATATGGTATAATATACTTACATACATGTTGAATTACAATGTTATTTGAAATCAAATAAAAACCAAAGAATTAAAGTGGGCTAGGGCTTGAAATGGTAAGCCCACTTATTCATCATGTCTTAGCCGAAATTCATGGTGGATTTTAAGGCAAGAATGATGAGTCTTTAAGATGAGAAGAGTGAGTCATTGTTGGACAAAAGGTAATGATCAAATGGGTGAGTCATGGTGGACTTTTGGCTTAGCAAAGTTGGACTTTACTAACTTGGATATTTTTGGTCATTATGATCAAATATAAATGAGAACAATATCCCATCCTTTTGATCACCTCTTGGCCGAATTCTACATGTGATGTGGCAAGGAAGATGACTCATTTTTAGACAAAATGTGATGAGTGAATTGGTGAGTCATGGTTGACTTTTTGGTAAGCAAAGTAGGACTTTGCTTACTTGGATATTTTGCCTTCTTCTTTGGTAAGATATATAAGAGAAAATTTGATTCTACCAATTGACTCTTACAAGTACTCTTGGCTGCCCAAAATTGCTCTCTCCCTCTCTTCTTGAATTTTCCGAGTCGCTAGCACGGGGTTTCAGTCTAAGAGCCGTTCGTGTACGCATCGGTGGAGGAAATCTATACTTGATTTCTGCAGTCTTCTTTTATCTCTTACGAGATATCTTGGTAAGACATTTATACTCCTCCTTTGTGTTTTGTTTTTTATTTTCACTACTTAAGCTCCCAGGACCCGACTTCGAGGAAATCGACGCGTGTTTCCGCACCTTTGTCGGTCAGTTTCCCGTGACGAATCCCAGCAGTATACACATTTGAAGAGAGAGAGACTCATTAATTATATTAATTATATTATATAGGACAATTGGATTGATCAATATATTATAATTAATATTTATTTTGGCCTTCTCATATTTAATTCAATGAATTAATTTATGGGATTATTTCCTAGGTGGAAATAATATTATACATGTATAGGTTTACATGTATCTCATTTTATGTATGTCTAATTTAATCCCTTAATTAAATTAATAGGTCAAATGAATTTTAATTTAAATGTATGTAATATATTATATGGTATAATATATAAGCATACATGTTAAAGTAAAGTTGCATTTGAAATTAATTAAATCAAAGGAATTAAAATTGGGCTTAAGACTTAAAATGAAAATTCCCACATGAAGTGGAATTGTGTTGGCCGAAATTTATGGGAGAATTGGGCTAAGGGATGAGTCATTTTGTTGGAAAAAATATGAGGATGAGAAATGGTGAGTCATGGTATGACTTTAAGGTAGCAAAGCTGGACTTTGCTTCCTTGATTTTTATCATCTTTCTTCTGGTAAGAAGAAGAAAAAAAATTCAGCCATCACTTCATCCTTCCTTGGCCGAATCTTTAAGGCATTTTGGATGAGTCATTCTTTATCCACACAGCTTCCTTAGCTGTATCACACGCTGCAATGTACTTAGCTTCCGTGATAGAATCTACAATGGTCGGTTGCTTGGAGCTTCTCCAGCTAATAGCACCACCATTAAGCATGAATATGTACCCTGACTACGACTTATATTCATCCTGGTCAGTCTGGAAGCTTGCATTAGTGTACCCAGTAACTGACAGCTCTTCCTGACCTCCATACACTAAAAAGCTATCCTTTGTCCGGTTAAGGTACTTTAGGATTGCTTTGACAGCTTTCCAGTGATCCACCAGGATCCGGCTCATCATACTTAGTGCAAAGGCGACATCAGGTCTCGTACATAGCATGGAGTACATGATTGATCCTATAGCCAAAGCATAGAGAACCATTCCATGTTCTCCCTGTCCTGCCTTGTCTTGTTAAGTTTCAGCTCATGACCCATTGGCAAGAAACCTTTCTTAGCCTAGTCCCTGCTGAATCTTTTCAGAACTATGTCTATGTACTTGGCCTGACTTAGGCCTTGAAGCCGATTGGATCTATCCCTGTAGATCCTGATCCCTAGGATCGTCTCAGCTTCACCTAAGTCCTTCATTGTGAAGCACTTACTCAACCATTGCTTTACCCTTGCAGTGTTGGTATGTCGCTTCCAATCAGAAGGATGCCACCCATAAATAATACCAGGAAAGTTACTATGCTCCCACTAAACCTCTGATACTCACCCTTAAAGGTATTATCGGCCTATAGCTTATACCACCGCTTGCAACCTATTACCTTAGCAGCCGAAGGTGGCTCAACTAGGTTCCAAACCTGATTATCATACATAGATTGCATATCCGCCACCATGGCAGACAATGGGCTAGCTATAGCCTACTAGTAGGTTTTGAGCTCCTCTTCGTCCAAGACAAAAAGAGTGTAATCATTAGAAACAAGAAACCGATGTTTCTCATGTTCCTGATGATCCCTACCAGACCTTTTAGGTCCTTATGTGACCTGGGCTGGTGCTTCCACCTTTGGAAGCTTCACCCTAGTCTCCGAGTTATCCTTTTCAGGAGTTTCTGAGCTTTGAACTTCCCTGAGTTCAACATTGCTCCCACTATCTTTCTTGGAAAGAAACCCCTTTTCAAGAAGGACCCCCTTTCACGCCATGAACACCTTGTTCTCAGCGGGGTTGTAGAAGTAATACCCTTTGGTTTCCCTAGGGTAGCTCACAAACAGGCAGTTGTCGGTTTTGGGTTCTAGTTTACCCCCAGTCAATTTCTTGACATGGGCATAACAACCCTAAATCCATAGGAAAGACACATTGGGCGCCCTGCCCATCCATATCTCAAATGGGGTCTTTTCCATAGCCTTAGTCGGAGTACTGTTCAAAATAAGAGCTGCGGTCTCAAGAGCATATCCCCACAAACTTGTTGGGAGAGAGGCATGACTCATCGTTTGAGTGGACCATGTCCAACAGGGTCCTATTCCTCCGTTCGGACACCCAATTCCATTATGGTGTTCCTAGAGTAGTGAGCTGTGGAACTATTCCATGCTCTCTCAAAATGAGTCAAACTATAGGCTTATATGCTCACCACCTTGGTCCAACCGAAAGGCTTTGATATTTTTGCCTAGTTGGTTCTGTACTTCATTCCTCAATCCCTCAAACCTATCAAGGGTCTCAGACTTATATTTCATTAAATAGGCATAGCCATATCTGATGAAACCGTCTGTGAAGGATACGAAGTATAGATGTTCACCCCTGGTTGCTATGCTTGTCGGTCCATATACATCTCAATGCATTAGGTCCAATAAGATAGCTGCCCTTTCAACCTCCTTGCTAAAAGGTTTTTTAGTCATTTCACCTTGTAAACGAGACTCGCATATATCAAGTGACTCCATGTCAAATGATCCTAGGATTCAAGCTATGTGAAGCCTAGCTATGCGCTTCTTGTTTATGTGGCCTAAACGACAATGCCAAAGGTAAACTGGATTAAGTTTGTTAGGCTTTACCCTTCAAGTATGTATATTATAGACATGATTAGTTTCATTTAGATCTAGGATATAAAAGACATTATTTAACAGAGCTACTCCATAAAATAATTCTTTTCTAGATAAACCCTTTTTACTATTACCAATAGTAAATGTACATCCAGAAATATCCAAAACTGAAATAGAAATAATATTCTTGTACATAACAGGTACAAAATAACATAGTTTCAGTAACAAAACTAATCTACTAGGCATCATAAGCTGGTCCCGCTGATCTTTATGGCAGCAAACCTTGCTCCATTTCTGACCCGCGAGTCCACTTGTCCCGATCCCAGTGATCTCCTGTTCTTAAGTCCCTGCACATTACAACAAATGTGAGAACCACATCTAGTATCCAATACGTAAGATGTTGAAACAGAGGTTAATGTCTATGACATATATACCTGATGAAGACACGCCCTGCGTCTTCCTTTTCTCTCCCAAAAGCTTGGGACACGATCTTTTCCAATGTCTAATCTGCTTACAACCGAAGCAGACATCCTTGGAACGGGCCTTGGGCTGGGCTTTAGCCTTTTTAGCCTTGGCTTCCTTAGCCTTGGCCTTGGCCTTTGCCTTGCGTTTAGCAAGAGGAGGTTTCTGTTGGGATTTTTCACCGGAAATCACCCGATAAAAGCGGAAGAACGCGGTGATTTCCTCAAATCCAGTCCCAGGAGCAATTGAAATGGAAATTGCAAAACTTTAAAACAAATAGAAAGAGATTAATTTTCTTACCAGAAAATCTCTTTCAAGAGATGGATGAAGACTGCAGAAATCAAAGCAGATTTCCTTCTCGCTTTCGTACACGAACGCCTAACGAATGCAACCCGTGCTAGCATCGGAAAAACGAAACAATGGAGAGAAGGGGGCTAGGAAGATTTCGGCTATCACTTGTTCTTGGTTAGGGTGGCCGAAATTTTCACCATAGGTTTTTATACCTAGGGTGGCCGAATTCCCCTAGGGGAATTCAGGCCCAGCTTGGCTCCTTTTCATTCTGTGCGGGCTTCCTTGTTTTAATTTAGGCCCAGTCTAATTTTAATTGTTCTGGTTTAAATTAATTTCAAGCCCAATTTTAATATACCCATGTATTTAATATATTACACCAAGTAATATATTATTTACATTTAAATTAAAATTAGTTTGACCAATTAATTTAATCCATCAAATTAAAATCAAATCTTCACAAAATAAAATCATATGTAAACCTATACATATGAATATTTCCACCTAGGAAATAATCTCATAATTAATCCAATTAATTATGAAGAGCCAATAGAATATATATTAATTTTATTATTAGGATCAATCCAATTGATCTTTATAATATGATTAATATATATACACCTCTCTCTCCATAGTGTATACTCCAAGTACACATGTGATTCCTTAAGTCTGCATTCAGTCGTTCTATGTGTACGATCCCGTGGGCCCATCTTTATGTTGGCAGCGGGCCTTTGGCCAGCAGACTGCAGTTGGGCTCTAGCAAGCCACTGCAGCCCCCAATTAAGATGGAGATGGAAGTCTAACTGTTATCATAACCCTGTAGTTTAAAACTTATACATCCCATGTCATTGATATCGGTGTCCAACACAGAGGCATGGATTGATCACCCTCTTTTGTGTCCGGACATTAACTTGATCTCGAATGTACTGATGCTCACAAACAAGTTCTAACTTGTTTATGTGTGGCCACACTCTTATCAGTCACATTCATCAAGAGGCCGGTGATATCTTCTCAGTGGGCTACTGAGTGACAAATCCCTTCTGCATATCCATAGTATTACCATGCTCAGTGACATACCCGAAAGTACCCATACTTGGAACCCTATTACAGGCCCTTTAGGCGTACCCCTAAGCATGTGACTTCACATGTAATACCATCATATGGTCAGGTCAAAGGATCCATACAAGTACTACACGAGAATCACTTGTGATACTATACCATGTGGATTACTCGTTTTAGTGGATCTATCCAGTACCATGTTCCCAGGCATGTACCCATTAACTTGGTTGACATCCCATGTCCAATGACCAGTAAGACACCGCCATACAACCGGGTTAATGATAGTCTCTCGTTCCATTCATTCCCATGACTGGAACAGACTACGGATCTATTTATGGTCATATCGTTTACCCTGTCCATGGGCTTACTGCCAAGTGCATGACACTTGTCATCATGGATATAGATATGTCCATTGGATACTTCATTTAATATATTGCACAAGATAAATATAATAAATGAATTGATGCCTTTATTAATAACACAAATGAGTATAATACATAAATCCAATAAATGTATAATACAAATACAAGCACCAATGCCTCGGGACTAGGGCATTTCCAACAATCTCCCACTTGCACTAGTTCCAACTAAGCATGGGCCTAATCCCTATAAACCTAGTATGACCCTTCGTGCTTGGGCTGAGCCAGCGCCTTGGTCAATGGATCTGTGACATTATCCTCGGTGTCCACTCTGTGCAATGCAATGTCACCTCTCTGTGTGATCTCTCGTATGAGGTGAAACTTTCTGAGCGCGTGCTTTGTGTTCTTGTGTGACCGGGGCTCCTTAGCTTGTGCGACGGCCCCATTGTTGTCACAGAAGATATCGACTGGGTCCTGGATAGTTGGCACTACTCCCAACTCAGTGATAAACTTCTTCATCCATACAGCTTCCTTAGCTGCATCACACGCAGTGATGTACTCAGCTTCTGTTGTAGAGTCCGCTATGGTTGGCTGCTTTGAGCTCCTCCAGCTTACAGCACCACCATTCAGCAAAAATACATACCCAGACTGTGACTGGTACTCATCCTGGTCTGTCTGGAAGCTCACATTAGTGTACCCAGTAACTGATAGCACTTCCTGACCACCATACACCAAGAAGCTATCCTTAGTCCGGTTAAGGTACTTGAGGATCGCCTTGACAGCTTTCCAGTGATCCTCCCCGGGATCCTGCTGGTATCGACTAGTCATACTCAGTGCAAAGGCGACATCAGGTCTCATAAATAACATGGAGTACATAATTGATCTTATAGCCGAAGCATATGGAACTAATTTCATGTTCTCCCTGTCCTCTCTTGTTTTAGGATAGTTCTTCTTACTAAGTTTCAGCCCATGGCCCATTGGCAAGAAACCTTTCTTGGCCCGGTCCATGCTGAACCTTTTTAGAACTTTGTCAATGTAAGAAGCCTGACTTAGGCCCAGAAGCCGATTTGATCTATCCCTGTAGATCCTGATCCCTAGGATCATCTCAGCTTCGCCTAAGTCCTTCATTGCGAAGCACTTACTCAGCCACTGCTTTACCCTTTGCAGTGTAGGTATGTCACTTCCAATGAGCAGGATGTCGTCTACATAAAGTACCAAGAATGTGACAATGCTCCCACTAGTCCTCTTATACACACAAGGCTCATCTAGATTCTATATGAAGCCATATTCCTTTATAGCCTCATTGAATCTTAGATTCCAACTACGGGACACTTGCTTCAGTCCATAAATGGACCTTTGAAGTTTGCATACCCTACCCGGATACTTAGGATCGATAAAACCCTCAGGTTGTGTCATGTACACATCCTCGAGTAGCTTTCCATTAAAGAAAGTGGTTTTGACATCCATCTGCCATACCTCATAGTCATACCATGCGGCTATGGCCGGTAGTATCCTGATGGATTTGAGCATGGCTACTGGTGAAAAAGTTTCATCATAGTCTATTCCATGGACTTGTCTGAAACCTTTTGCAACCAGACGCCCCTTGAAGGTATTATCAGCTTTTAGCTTGTAGCACCACTTGCAACCTATTACCTTAGCACCTGGAGGTGGATCAACCAAGTTCCAAACTTGGTTATCATACATAGATTGCATTTCTGCCTCCATGGCTTTACGCCAATTTGTAGACTGTGGGCTAGCCATAGCCTCCTGGTAGGTTTTGGGTTCTTCCTCATCCCAGATGAGAAGAGTTTGATCATCGGTGAAGAGGAAACCATACCTCTCCGGTTCCCGACGATCCCTACCAGACCTTCTAGGTTCTTGTGTGGCCTGGGTCGATGCTTCCACTTGTGGAAGCTCCACCTGGGCCTCTGAGTTATCCTCTTCAGGAGCTTATAGACCTTGAACTTCCCTGAGTTTAACATTGCTCCCACTATCTTTCTTGGAAAGGAACTCCTTTTCTAGAAAAACCCCCTTCCTTGCCACGAACACCTTGTTCTCGGCGGGGTTGTAGAAGTAATACCCTTTGGTTTTCCTAGGGTAGCCCACAAACAGGCATTTATCGGTTTTGGGCTCCAGCTTGCCACTAGTCAATTTCTTGACATGTGCTTCACATCCCCAAATCCTTAGGAAAGACACATTGGGCTCCTTGCTCGTCCATATCTGATACGGGGTCTTTTCCACAGCCTTAGTCGGAGTATTGTTTAAGATGAGAGCTGCTGTCTCAAGGGCGTGTCCCCAGAAAATAATTGGGAGAGATGCTTGACTCATCATTGAGCGGACCATGTCCAACAAGGTCCTATTCCTCCGTTCGGACACCCCATTCCATTGTGGTGTTCCGGGAGGAGTGAGCTGTGGAACTATTCCATGCTCTCTCAAGTATGAGTCAAACTCTAGGCTCATATACTCACCTCCTCGGTCCGACCGAAGGGTTTTGATATTCCTGCCTAACTGGTTTTATACCTCGTTCCTAAATTCCTTGAACCTATCAAGGGTCTCAGACTTGTGTTTCATCAGATAGACATGGCCATATCTGCTGAAATCATCCATGAATGTGACAAAGTACAGATGCCCACCTCCTCTGGTTGCTGCGCTCATAGGCCCACATACATCTGAATGTATTAGGTCCAATAAGCCATTGGCCCTTTCATCCTTCTTGCTAAAAGGCGCCTTTGTCATCTTTCCTCGTAAACATGATTCGCATGTATCAATTGACTCCAAGTCAAATGACCCTAGGACTCCAGCTTTGTGAAGTCTAGCGATGCGCTTCTCGTTTATATGGCCAAGATTACAATGCCATAGGTAGACAGGATTAAGTTCGTTAGGCTTAACCCTTTTAGTGTTTATGTTATAGATATGATTGGTTTCATTTAAGTCCAGGATATATAGGCCATTTTTTAAAAGAGCATCTCCATAAAATAATCCCTCTCTAGATATTGAAATTCGACCATTTGAAATAGTGAAAATAAATCCAGAAATATCCAACATTGATACGGAAATAATATTTCTGCACATGGCAGGTACAAAGTAACAATGTTCTAAAATCAAAACCAATCCACTGGGCATCACAAGGTGATATTCGCCGATCTCTATGGCAGCAACCCATGCTCCATTTTCGACCCGCAAGTCCATCTCTCCCGACCCCAGCAACCTTCTGTTCTTAAGTCCCTGCACATTGCAACAAATGTGAGAACCACATCCAGTATCCAATACCCAGGATGTTGAAACAGTAAGGTTAACATCTATAACATAAATACCTGAAGAGGACGCACCTTGGCCCCTTCTTTGCTCTCCCATCAGCCTGGGACACGATCTCTCCCAATGGCCCGCCTGTTTGCACCCGAAACAGACATCCTCAGGACCTGCCTTCTGCTGGGCCTTGGGTTGGGCCTTGGCCTTCTTGGCTTTGGCCTTTTTGGCCTTGGCCTTTTCCTTGGCCTTACCCTTGGCAAGAGGAGGGTTCCCCTTGTTGACCAGCAGCACCGGTGGAGTCTTCTTGATCGACTGCTCAGTAAGCTTAAGCATCCCATGCAGCTCACTGACAGTACGATTCATCCCTTGCATATTGTAGTTCAGGATGAACTGATCATAAGAATCCGGAAAGGACGTGAGGATTGTGTCCACCACCAACTCTTAAGAGATAGGCGATCCGAGACGGGCCAAAGTATCCAAATAGCCCTTCATCTTGAGCACGTGTGCACTCACAGATGTCCCGGCCCCCATCTTACAAGAGTGGAACGCCTTATTGGTCAGGTACCTTTCCTGACGAGCTTACTCTTGAAACATCTCATTAAGAGTTGTTATCATAGCATAGGCTTGGTGGTCCATAAACTGTTTTTGCAGTTCGGGGACCATGCAGGCCAACATAAGGCATGTCACATCCTGGTTGTCCTTGACATGCGCCTTGTATTCCTCCAGCTGGGCAGCCGGTGGATTACGTCCTTGTGGCGCAGCCGGCACAGGCCTTTCCAGTACATACTCTTTTGACTCTTGTCTTAGAACTATCCTTAAGTTCCTAGACCAGTCGAAAAAGTTAGGACCGGAAAGCTTGTCCTTATCAAGAATGGATCGCAGTGATAAGGTATTAGTGTTTGCCATTTAAGTGTTTCTACACAGAAAAACATTTAGAGTGTTAATAAAGGGCTTTACTTTGTTGTTCCCATAAAATTAATAATGAATCAAGTTATTAATTTAAACCGAGTTGTTGGGCTCATGGGCCGAGATCCATATTTCATTAAGATATAGCTAAACGAGGGTTTGGTACAACTACACCTTAACTATTTAGGTAGGAACGCCGTCCAATCCCAACCTAGGGACTCTCGGTTTGATGGGCTTGTTGGCACTTACCCATCTGTGCTTAGGGCCAAGAGAATCCTAGTACCCACACTAAGTCAAAACCTCCATCCAAGTGTTAGAGTATCCCATACTCTAACCCAATACAAAGTGACAATACTCCAGTGTATCCTGCGAGGGCATGGTCTACAACTGGCCTATTCCCACCTCGATTCGGTTTTGAATGAGGGAAGCACTTTTAAGCGACTTAGTAATTCCATTTGGTTATTAGATTCAATTATAATGGCTTACATACATAAAGCGAGTGAATAGGCTATTGGAACATACATTCATACATGCAAATGAATATAAAACATAATTAAATAAAAGTAAAATGGCAGCCCCGCACACCGGGAGACAGATTTTTTTTTATACGCAGAATTAATAAAAAAAAAACACCATCCATCAACACAAAGCAATTCACCAAGAATTCCAATAACATACAACAAAATTAAACTAACATAAACCTATATGCAAATTTAATTTTCATTGTATAAAACATATGGGAAAAATCATAAACCCATACCAAGAACCCCAATTAAAAAAAAATCTCCAATTTCAAAAATGGGATTCAACCAAAATTATCAATTTCCACGGATCAAAAGCCCGCTCTGATACCACTGTTGGGATTTTTCACCGAAAATCAGCCGATAAAAGCGGAAGAACGCGGTGATTTCCTCAAATCCAGTCCCAGAAGCAATTAAAATGGAAATTGAAAAACTTTAAAACAAATAGAAAGAGATTAATTTTCTTACCAGAAAATCTCTTTCAAGAGATGGATGAAAACTGCAGAAATCAAAGCAGATTTCCTCCTCACCTTCGTACACGAACGCCTAACGAATGCAACCCGTGCTAGCATCGGAAAAACGAAACAATGCAGAGAAGGGGGCTAGGAAGATTTCGGCTATCACTTGTTCTTGGTTAGGGTGGCTGAAATTTTCACCCTAGGTTTTTATACCTAGGGTGGCCGAATTCCCCTAGGGGAATTCAGCCCAGCTTGGCTCCTTTTCATTCTGTGCGGGCTTCCTTGTTTTAATTTAGGCCCAGTCTAATTTTAATTGTTCTGGTTTAAATTAATTTCAAGCCCAATTTTAATATACCCATGTATTTAATATATTACACCAAGTAATATATTATTTACATTTAAATTAAAATTAGTTTGACCAATTAATTTAATCCATCAAATTAAAATCAAATCTTCACAAAATAAAATCATATGTAAACCTATACATATGAATATTTCCACCTAGGAAATAATCTAATAATTAATCCAATTAATTATGAAGAGCCAATAGAATATATATTAATTTTATTATTAGGATCAATCCAATTAATCTTTATAATATGATTAATATATATACACCTCTCTCTCCATAGTGTATACTCCAAGTACACATGTGATTCCTTAAGTCTGCATTCAGTCGTTCTATGTGTACGATCCCGTGGGCCCATCTTTATGTTGGCAGCGGGCCTTTGGCCAGCAGACTGCAGTTGGGCTCTAGCAAGCCACTGCAGGCCCCAATTAAGATGGAGATGGCAGTCTAACTGTTATCATAACCCTGTAGTTTAAAACTTGTACATCCCATGTCATTGATATCGGTGTCCAACACAGAGGCATGGATTGATCACCCTCTTTTGTGTCCGGACATTAACTTGATCCCGAATGTACTGATGCTCACAAACAAGTTCCAACTTGTTTGGGTGTGGCCACACTCTTATCAGTCACATTCATCAAGAGGCCGGTGATATCTTCTCAGTGGGCTACTGAGTGACAAATCCCTTCTGCATATCCATAGTATTACCATGCTCAGTGACATACCCGAAAGTAACCATACTTGGCACCCTATTACAGGCCCTTTAGGCGTACCCCTAAGCATGTGACTTCACATGTAGTACCATCATATGGTCAGGTCAAAGGATCCTTACAAGTACTACACGAGAATCACTTGTGATACTATACCTTGTGGATTACTCATTTTAGTGGATCTATCCAGTACCATGCTCCCAGGCATGTACCCATTAACTTGGTTAACATCCCATGTCCAATGACCGGTAAGACACCGCCATACAACCGGGTTAATGATAGTCTCTCGTTCCATTCATTCCCATGACTGGAACAGACTACGGATCTATTTATGGTCATATCGTTTACCCTATCCATGGTCTTACTGCCAAGTGCATGACACTTGTCATCATGGATATAGATATGTCCATTGGATACTTCATTTAATATATTGCATAAGATAAATATAATAAATGAATTGATGCCTTTATTAATAACACAAATGAGTATAATACATAAATCCAATAAATGTATAATACAAATACAAGGACCAATGCCTCGGGACTAGGGCATTTCCAACAGTTTCCCCTTGTTAACCTTAAGTACCGGCGGAGTCTTCTTAATCGACAGTTCAGTGAGCTGAAGCATCTAATGCAGCTCACTAACAGTACGGTCCATCCCTTGCTTGTAAAAGTTTAGGATGAATTGATCATAGGAAAGAAGCCAGGATCATGTTAACCACTAGCCCTCATGAGATAGGCATTCCGAGATGGGCTAAATTATCCAGATAGCCCTTCATCTTGAGCACGTGTGCACTCACAGATGTCCCGGCCCCTATCTTACAGCTGCGGAATGCCTTGTTGATCAGGTACCTTTCCTGATAAGCTTGCTCATAAAACATCTCATTAAGAGTTGTCATCATAGCAAAGGCCTGATGATCCATGAACTGCTTTTGCAATTCAGGAACCATACTAGCCAACATCAGGCATGTCAAGTCCCAGTTATATTTTACATGTGCCAAGCATTCCTCCAGCTGGGCAGCCAGTAGATTACTTCCCGTTGGCACAGCCGGTACAGGCTTTTCGAGCACATACTCTTTAGACTCTTGTCTTAGAACTTTCCTTAAGTTCATAGACCAGTCCCAAAAGTTGGGGCCAGAAAGCTTGTCCCATTCCAAGAAACATCGTAGTGATAAAGTATCATTCGTAGCCATTGGTTACTACACAGGAAAAATTACGAGTGTTAATAAAAGACTTAACTTGTTCTTCCCATATTATAATTAATAATGAATCATGTTATTAATTAAACTGAGTTGTTGGGCTCATGGGCCGAGATCCATATTATATCAAGATATAGCCAGACGAGGGCCTGGAACAACTATACCCTAATTTTTAGGTAGGAACGCCGTCCAATCCCAACCTAGGGACTCTCGGTTTGATGGGTCTGTTGGCACTGACCCATCTGTGCTTAGGGCCAGGAACATCCTACTGCCCACGCTAAGTCGAAAACTCCATCCAAGTGTCAGAGTAACCAATACTCCAACCGAATACAAAATGACGATGCTCCAGCGCATCCAGCGAGGGCTGGTCTACAACTGGCCCATCCCCACTTCACGAAGGTTTTGAATGAGGGAAGCACTTTTAAGAGACTTAGTAATTACCATTTGGTTATTCGATTCAATTAATAACGGCTTAGATGCAAAAGCGGGTGACAAAGGGTTGTACATACATTCGCACATGCAAATAAATACCGCATAATTAAATTAAAGAATGGAATGCAGTGGGCCAAAATTTACATCCTAATATCATTCTAGTAAACCTATACTAGAACAGCATCAGGTGGGCCGCCTCCTATTCCTTCTAGGCTCACCAATCCAATCGGCTCCTTGCTTACATAATTTCATAATAAACATATATAATAAAATTATATAAAAGGAAAACGACAAGCAGGCCGTAAAAACCAAAAAAGAATATTACAACCTAACATAAATTAGGCCCATTTACACCCATCCACACATTCAATCATACATGTAAACCAATACATCATGTAATTTATAAGCATGTTAAATGCATGAATTAATCCGATTTCATTTGTCCGTAGCCATTATTTTGAAATCGCCAAATTTTGGCCGATCATGGTTCTAAACCGGTGCAGGCCTTGGGCCTCCAGCCCAGGAAAAATTGCTCCCAATCCAATTGGGAAACCATGAATTCCAAAATTAGCCGTCTGGATGATCATGCCAAGAAAACCCGAACCGATTTCAATTAACCGTATTAATTTCCAAAATTAATATCACATGAACAAAAAATAAATTCTATTCAAGAAACCACGCGCATTAAATTGTTTCTTAGTGATTTAATTTCTTGTTGCCTTTTTTTTCGGAAAAAATCACGGATCGTTTCGGGTCAGAACGGGGGCAGCAGTGCCGTGGCTGCCCTGCGTGGCGGGCTGAGCCCTAATTTGGATTTGGCTGGATTTTTTTTGGGCTAGGCCAGGTTTTTAAATTTTAACTGGTTTTCAAATTTTGCATGTTTCTGCAGTCCGCATCCGTCTCTTAGAGAGACTTTGTGGTAAGTTTTCAAACTTTCTCTTTATGCTTTAAGTTTTTTATTTCCACATCTTCAGCTCCTGGGACCGGATTCTAGGAAATTGACGTGTATTTCCACTTTTATCGATCGGTTTCCCGTGATGAATCCCAACAGGGAGCCATATTGGTACAAGAGCAAGAGGATGGACGTGAACATGCGATCTATTACTTGAGCAAGAAGCTACTGGAGTATGAGACTAGGTATACAATAGTAGAGAAGACTTGTGCGGCTATGGTATGGTTGACGAAGAAGTTAAGGCACTACTTCCAATCGTATAAGGTTCAGGCGGTAGCCAAGGTGGATCCCATGAAATATTTATGTCAAGCTCCAGTGTTAGCGGGGAAGTTATCAAAGTGGTTGCTTTTGTTGTCAGAGTTTGATATAGAATATGTGACAAGGAAGACAATCAAGTGAAGAGCTGTAGCGGAGTTTCTAGCCAATAAGCCGATAGATTCAGACTATGTGGCGAACTTAGAATTCCCCGATGAACAACTAGCGATGCTAGAAAAGAAGTCAAACAGATGGGTAATGTACTTCGATGGAGCAGTGAACAAACACGGCGCAGGCTTGGGGGTAATCATTACTACACCAAAAGGAGAAATCATTCCTTTGGCAAGACGGCTTGACTTTCAAGTGACCAACAATGGGGCAGAATACGAAGCATGTCTCTTTGGTATTGATGCTCTTATCACATTAGGGGCAAATGAGGCATTAGTTATTAGGGATTCAGCTTTGGTGATTATGCAGGTTACCGGAGACTAGGAAAAAGAAGAGTCACTCCGACCTTATCTTGAGATGGTTTGGGAAAGGGCAAAGGTATTTAGCCAGTGTGAATTCTGACATGTGCCTAGAGAGGAGAATCAGATGACAGATTCTTTGGTTACACTATCATCAATGTGGGAAGGTCCCCGAAAACAGCCAATACAGCTAGTCATCTTGGAAGTCACTCAGAATCCATGCTATTCGTCAGTTAACACGGTCACAACAATTGGGGCACGACCCTGGTATTATGATATTCTGCAATTCATCCAGAATGGTCAGTACCCCAAAGGTGCTAATGAGTCTGACAGGGTTTCCCTTCGGAGGTTGGCAACATAGTTTCAGATATTTGAGAATCAACTTTTCAAAAAAAACAGCTAACGGAGCTCTTCTAAAGTGTCTAACGGAGGAAGAGGCAGTTGTGGTTATGAAATAGATACACTCTGGTGCGTGTGGCGCGCACATGAATGGATTATCCCTGGCAAAGAAGATACTGAGATAAGGCTACTTTTGGCTTACTTTGCAAGCTGACTGCATTGAGAAAGTTAAGAAATGCCATGAATGTCAGGTGTACGAGGATCTCAATCATCTCCCCCCACTTGAACTTCAAGTATCTTCGACCCCGTGGCCGTTTGCAGCTTGGGGCATATATATAATTGGAGAGATAAGGCCACCCACCTCAAACGGACACCGATTTATCATTGTGGCAGTGGATTACTTCTCTAAGTGGGTCAAAGTGGAATCATTCACAAATATCAGCGCTAAGAAGATGGCCAAGTTCATAGAAAAGAACATCTTTGCAAGATATGGGATCCCTCACCATGTTGTGACTGATAATGGGGTACAATTCCAAGAGGTGACGGCACAGTTGTTCCAAGAGAAAGGAGTTGACCACCATAAGTCATCCCCATATCACCCACAAGCCAATGGGGAGGTGGAAGCGGCCAATAAGTCCATAAAGAAGATTCTGTCAAACATGGTAGTAACCTATAGAGATTGGGCCGACATGTTACCATTGGCTTTGTGGGGATACCGGACAAGCATTAGAACCCCAACCGGAGAAACTCCATATTCACTGGTCTACGAGATGGAAGCGGTTTTACCGGTAGAGATGGAAGTCAAATCATTGAGAGTGGTCATGGAGGCACAATTGCCAGAATCCGATTGGCTCCAGTCAAGACATGAATAGCTGGCACTGATTAATGAAAAGCGTCTTCAGGCCTTAGACCTGTTGCAAATGTATTAACAATGAATAGTTAGGACATACAACAATACGGTTTGTCATCAGAAGCCTGTTTAAGGCAGGGGATCTGGTACTCAAGCAGATGAAACAGACCAACACGGATGTACGGGGGAAGTTCAAACCGAACTAGTCCGTATGTAATCATGAGGGTAATTTCAAAGGGTGCTGCAAAGATTATGGATATGAACGGGAATGAATTTGTCAATCCCATCAACCAAGATAAGCTGATACACTACTACTTGTAAAAAAAAAGAAAAGGGTCAGGTGGGTTGAAAACCGAAAAGGCGATCCACATAAAAGTTAGGACAGTCCGATGGGTTGAAAACCGAAAAGGCGATCCTTCCAAAAGTTAGGACAGAGAGGTGAGGACTATCAGCTGGAAAATCTGCAAAGACCGGTTGGTGGCAGACGTGGGTTCAGTCAGATGTATACCATCAATGATTTTGTCCATAGTTTCATTTCATCATTTGATGTACATTATGCTAAAACATTATTTATGAATGAATTAATGAATGTTCAATTCTGTTCGTTTAAATATCCCAAGTTTAATCACAATTCAGATTATTTTATGCGTATCTGTCTTCATATCTTTTACATACCTCACATCCATGAATTGAACATGTATATATAGATTAAAAAAAAAAAGGTCTGCTGAATTGAAAACCCAAAAGGGCAGTTCAGGCAAAAATAAGGATAGTCCGATAGGCCGAAAACCCAAAAAGGGTGACCTATGCAAAAATTAGGACAAGAAAAACAGAAACAAAATAAAAAGTCATATAGCAATAATCAATTCTGATCCTAATCAGCTAAAGACTGAGGTACCGCAACGTCTGCACCTCACGTCCACGCCTAGTAGGGCAACCAATCAGATCTGTCAACCAAGCCCTATAGCAAGTATCTGTCTCCACGGGTGCAAGACTGTCATACCTTAGAACCTCAGTATGGGTACGGTGCATCCACTAGTGCTACACATGTTGAGGCCACTGCGGTGTAAATACCCCACACTCAGTAGTACACAAAGATCGAGGGACCCTTTGCAGCTGTCCGTACTGTCTGCACAGCCGAGTGAGAGAATAGAAAGTCACATGGGTCAACCCGAGTAGCTGAACACCCCCGGCCCAAGTCTCAGTAGTCACATCATTTATATCTCACCAACGACAGACCCATCGGATAGAGTCATCAGTCCGTCTCCTCAGCCAATCAAACCAGTGCTCCATAGTCATGAAATCGAAATCTGGGAGCTCGATGCACCGAGACCAATAGCGCTTTGGAGCATATCTCGGATGAGGTGGAGGAGGGCTCAGGAGACTCAGCTTCTCCAACAGCCAGATCTGCATGTGGATTAGTCAAAATAAAGGAGTGACAAATGCTTGAATTCAGAAAATGCAGTGCTGAAGCATACCTGAAGCAGAAAAGGGGATCCACAACTCTCGATGGGAGAATTAGAATGGACAAAATCTAAGTGGATTAGGGTTTCAGCCAAAACAACCCCCATCAGTGATGCCCCCTGAGCCATCTGAGTCACTACTGAAGCTAGTCTAAGACTACAAGTACCATCTTAGGACTCGCAAAAGTAACAAGCCATTAGTAACAAACTCATCAACGGAGCCCAGCCAGGGGCAGTGGGAGACAAAGCAAAACATAAGTCAACTACAACAGAAAGCTGAGTCTGGGAGAAATAGGCCTACCAGTAAGCGCATGTCCCAGGCCTACTACAGCTGGAGCAAATCGGCTCAGAAACATGTGAACATCATCTAAGTCAGAGCCGGGAATAGCTAACCGTACCCCTTGAGGGCAAGGAATATAGAGGATGGCACTAAACTCCTCTATCAAGGGGCACAACTCCTGACCAGAGAAACGAAAGACATGATCCGCCGAATCCCAAAAGCTGACAGCTGCATCCAAGAAGACTTGGTTTGGATTCAAAGCAGTGTAAAACCTGAGGTACTGCAAGCCAAAGGCGTGAGCAGAGCCCAATTAGAAGAGCGGATTGTACCCTAGTAGTCCTGGAGTCGTCCTCTGAGCTGATCCATGCCAAAAGAGAAGTGAAAGAAGGAGAAAGGCTGAAAAATAGATGGGGCAGCTATAGTGTATGGGGCGGCTGTAATGCCCTATAGTGGCGCCGCTGTAGTATGTAGGGCAGCTGTAATACTTATAGGGGCTCGGCTGTGCTGAAGAAAGCTTGAAAATTGATGTAGGATAAATTTATGGTATGGGTCGGCTATAACCATCTACAGTGGCACGGCTGTAGACTATAAGGACGTGGCTGTAGCAGGTGGGGCAGCTGTAATGCTTACAGGGGCGTGGCTGTAGTTCAGACTGAACTTTATCTATATCCCTATATGATTTCTGATAATTATGGTCGCGCGGCTATAGATTCCAAGGGTTGTTTTTCAAGGAAAATAAAGTCTAAAAACACCAGAATACATCCTGGACCCAACCAAATTGAACCAAAGAGCAGTGAAAACATGGAAAAGCAAAGAAGCACACGCTCAAAAAAACTCAAATTCATGACGAAAAAGGTACAAATGTTATGTAAATATCATGTACATCAAATATGTCAGATACATCACTGAATCGGGCCTTTGCAAGGGCCAAAATGTGCAAAGAAACAACCCACAGATGGGTCAATACATCAAGTAGGAACGGAGAAATGAGCTTAAGAGGAATCAAAGCTGGCATCATCGTCATCATCTCCTGCCTCGTCATCCTGACCCCCGCTCAGGTCCTCGCCCGCATCTCCCATCTGGGCATCCCAATCGCATGCCTAGTCTCTAAAACTATGATTCATGACTTCCAATTCGGTGACCCGACGCTGTAATTGATCATTCTCAGCCCTCAAATGAGCTGACTCACGGTGCTCCATCCCGATCATCGTCTGCATCGAACGAAGCATGAGTAACATCACAATTACATGCATATGCATCCATACATACATGCATACATCTAGGCATAAAATCAAGTACAGGTACTTACTATCAAAGCGGCATTGTCCCGAAAAGAGAGCGCCCTCAACGCGTAAATGGCTTGGCCCATGTACATACCTTGCATCACTGGAATCTGCAAAGATTGCAATTCAGGGGGATCAGCTAACGATAGATAATCAAGAAAAGGGGTAAGAATAAATAAGGGCGAAAACACTCACATGCATGGTGTCGGGAGGAATGACCGGGGGAAATTATGGTCCTGTATGTGGAAATTGGCCCGATAAGAGTGCTGAGAAGCGTTGAATAGCTGAATAGAATCTTCAATCGGGAACTCAAGCCGACCATGCACATATCTGACCTCAGGAGCCTAAGGAGCCTAAGGAGCCTGAGGTTGGGGAATAGGGATGTCCTCCACTCCGGCCCAAGAACCTGCTCTAACAGTCGGAGAAGCAGCAGTACCAGACCTCCTGCCTCTCCCTCTAGCAGATAAAGACAGATGAGCACGCCCACCTCGTAAAGATGGATGGAGTCAATTAAAAAGAACGACGTTAATAAAAAAGGAGAAGTTAGTAAATTTACCCCAGCCTCAGCATCAACAGATGGCGGAAGCAGATGAACGATGATAAAATGACTATAATCGCCATCCATACTACCAGCCTCGTATCCAGCACCATAAAGGTCTGGGTCCAACTCCTGGGATAGAAGATGAGGCCAGAATAATCCCACCAGCAAGGCAGCTGGAATCCTACGTGCCCCTGGATCGTAGCGCCAGTCATGAGTCCTTTCACCCAAGAACCACTCCTGACCATATGGGCACTCCATCACAAAGCGCCTACTCAATAAGGCCTACGCATTACGAAGCACCTGGGGCAGATCATCGCCCTCCTGTCTCCAAGAAGCCTTAACGATCTGGAACCAAAAAGTTAGAGCATCGTTAAAAAAAAAAAAAAAAAAAAGGGCGTACCCCTTCGAACGTCATCTCCCTCAAGGCCTGATGACACTCATCCTTATTCTTGTCGACCTCACTCCAAACAAACCCCATATACCATCCAAGGTGGGGGAATTCAGCCAGTTCATAGCCTTCAGGGATCTACACTACTGGGGGTGGAACGAAATGCTACTCGTAAACCCAGATCTACAAAGAGGGAAAGTTAAAACCAGAGCTAAAAAAATAATAATAATAAAATAAAAATAAATAAATAAATAAATAAATAAAGGGAGGGTCCAAAATACTCACATGCAGCAGAATCTAGAAAGCCTTCAGCTCCTTATAAGAGCCTCAGACACAGAGATCCAGGGCATAGTAAAGCTGGGCCAAGGCTGCTCGAGCCCAATTAAGAGTCCTCATGAACTCCAGGTCAATCAAGGAAGGCAACACAGCTAGATTCAGGCTGCTCCGGCCCGTGAGAAAAAGAGTGGTGGAAAGAGCATGCAACAGAAAGGCTCTAGCATACTTCCTCTCATTGGCCGTCTCGAAACCAGGCCCCTCCGGAAGCACACGCTGTCGCCCAAGCCAGTAGTCCCGGAGACTCCTACACTGAATTGGGCTATCGGGGGAGCCGATCCCGATAAGCAAAGATACTAACTCCTGGCGGTAGCCTCCATGTGCGAAGACTTGATTA
The DNA here is from genome assembly GCA_039660915.1 of Euphorbia tirucalli. Lineage (NCBI taxonomy): Eukaryota > Viridiplantae > Streptophyta > Magnoliopsida > Malpighiales > Euphorbiaceae > Euphorbia > Euphorbia tirucalli. The sequence continues at coordinate 50,473,583 of CM077639.1, read as the reverse complement.
CAATGTATCGTCCGTCTAGAGAATGGAAGACCGGTAATGGCAATGACATCCTCCGGAGTCACCGTGTACTCTCCAGAGGGGAAATGGAATGTGTGGGTGGAATCCATCCACCTCTCCAAGAGTGCAGCTAGAAGTCCTCGGCTCGTGCGAGGAGTAGTAATGGACTTGCTGCGAATCAACCGATGCAAACCAATGGAGTTCACAATATCTCTCACTCCTTGGGGGAGTCGCCTATACCACTGTAAGGACTCCGTGATGGACTCGCAACTGCAATGGTCGCATCTCACCTGTAAAATCAATAATCAGGGAGTTTATGAGCTTTTCAGAATGCATGTATATCGTAAAAATCGAAGAAACGCCATCAAAATCACGAAAACCGGGCGGCCTTGAATTTGTGCACGATAGCTGCCCAGCCATACATCACAGCCATACGGTTGTAACCCTCATGATCACAGCCGCGCGACTGTGATCATGTATGGGGCGGCTGTAGCTGCACAATTTCGGCCAATTCCATTTTTTTTCGTTTTTTCGGTCAAATCTTATCCTAACTCAAGCCAAATCAACAAATAAACATCCTAAGGGGATATTCTACTCAAATCAATCATCAATTTCACCTATTTTCTCTCATTTTTCAGAAATTTCAAACTTGGAAAAAGTGGAGAAATTTAAGAAAACTAACCGGATTCGTGTAAGCATAGTTCAAAATTTGGAGTTGGATGGGCACTGGAGCGTCGATCTTCACCCTAAAATACTCATTATCCTCTTTTAGTCCATAGATACACTCCGTAGGTTCAAATGCTAAGTAAAATTTCCCTACGGAATAGAAAACCGTGTTTGAAACATGGGTTGAGCAGCAGGAACGGGCCGAAGGACTCTAAGCATCTTTTGCCTCATGATTTGCGATTTGGGGCAAGAAAATCACCAAGAGAAGCAAGGATTTTCAGTTAAGAGAAAAATTTATGTTTTCATTTCTGATGGCTTTTAAAAAAGCCATCTAAAACCCACCACTACAGCCTACCTTTCTCAGGATCAAATTAGCATAAAATAAGTTTCGAAAGACGAAAAGAAACAAACTACAGCCGAGCGGCTGTAGTTTAAAATCACTACAGCCGCTCGACTGTAGTTTGTTTCTTTTCGTCTTTCGAAACTTATTTTATGCTAATTTGATCCTGAGAAAGGTAGCTTTCATGTCTTGTAGGTGTCAATGGGCAGGGTATTCGACATGTATTCATTCTTGATCGAAGGGGCAAAAATTTTTGTTTCCAAAATTGTCCGTCAAGGAACGAATACGCGCCCAAAACAACTGCAAAGCTTCGAGAGAGATGATCAAATTTCTCAAATCACCAAAGCATCTTTTCCTCATATACGCTAATTTCACGGGAAACACAACTACTCTTCCCTTCAGTGACACAGGCATCATTAGAAGTGAAATGACCAAAATGCCCTTTTGTTAGGAACCGAACTATCGAATGGCCAAAACTCTTCCTTTTACCGACGCCAGCTATATGGAGGACCAAATCACTAAAATATTTCTTCTCCTAGTGACACAAGCTCCACTAGAGGCGAAAAGACCAAAATACCCCTTTTGTTAGCCACCTAGCTACCAAATGACCAAAATACCCCTTTTCATAAAAAAGGGGAACCAAATCATCAAAACTCATTTCCTTTCGTGACATAGGCCCCACGAGAAGTCAAATGACCAAAATACCCTTCCTTCAAAGGGTGCCAACATCCCAAACTATGAAATTACCAAAATACCCTTTCCTTTCATGAACATCAAATGGCAAGGAAAATTCAATCCGGCCAAAGTCCTCTGCTTCGCAATGGAGTCAAAGCACGACCCTAGAAAACCAATACAATCTGGGCAAAGTGCTCTGCTTCACAATGGAATCGAAGCGCGACCCTAGAAAACCATTACAATCTGGGCAAAGTCCTCTACTTCACGATGGAGTTGAAGCACGTCCCTGGAGAACATCAAACCAATTCGGGCAAAGTCCTATGCTTCATAACAGAGTCAAAGTAAGTCCCCGAAGAATCAAATCAACCTAGGCAAGACCGCTGTTTCGCAAAACAATCGAGACAAGTCCCTACAAACATCAAAGCTGGTAGACGCGAGAGGAGCCACCAGGTATGTCCTCTTCTCCTTCTCACCGTGCCCCCTATCGTGGGACCAAATTCAAATCGGGCACAAGCACCCGTTCAAGTTGACTTTGGTCATGCGAGGGGCAGCCTGTGAGCACGGTTCCCGACCTCGGTAATGAAAGCCATTATTACCTTTTTCACGGATAAATGTGAAACAGATTCGGATCGGGATGATGTCAGAAATGTCTCGGGTGACCCGAATGTGTGTGATAAGTCTTGGTATAGAACCCCGAAGGAATTCCAGTGAGTATTTAAGAAAACCGAAGAAAAGAATGAAAAATAAGTGAAAAATGGCATAATCTGGACACTACAGCCGTGAGGCCGTAATCATCAGATTTCCTTTTTTGTAACAAATCAGCAATTAATCCGGATTTTTAACCTAAATAGGAGATATAAAAAGATTGTAACCGGATTAGGGTAAAAAAGGCAGCAGATAAAAAAATAGAGAGGAGACAAAATAGAGAGAATTAAAAGAAAACACATACACACTTAGGTTTTTTTTTAGAGAAAAGATTAAAATTGAGTGTTTTAATCCTAAATAATCAAAGAAACCTTAACTAAAATCTGTTTAAATCATCATAACTATAGAGGGATTAGTTTTCTAGGGACATTCTTAGACTGTAATCACTCATTCAATCTCATTCGGGGTTCTGTTCGGGCTTTGGAAATCGCATAAACTTTTGGGTTGTTCATGATTGCAAGGTGTTCTCGGCATCCGGATTCACCCCTGGTGGTCCAAAACACTGGAACATAAATAAGGTACATTCTGAGAGGCCTTAAAAACCCCTTTTTCTTTCGTTTTGATTGCTGTTTGTTGGTATTTTGGAATTTTTTTTGCGATTTTAGAAGTGATTTCATTTACAGCTGCCCCACCTATAATTACAGCCGTTCGGCTGTAACCTATGGGGGCACGGTTGTAATCTACAGGGGGCAGAAGCTCCGAATGCCCCAAATCGACCGATAATGCTTCCGTTTTCCAATTAAATGTGTTTTTCATGTTTATTATCAGTCCAATTACATCCATGTATACTTAGATTCCCGGTTTTCTTATTTTAATTTATGGATGTGATTTCAAGTTTGGCGATTTCAAGTTTTTAGGATTTTCGGACTTATTTTGATCCGTTTCAGATCCGTTTGGTTAAAGTTAGTGTGTTTCTAGAAATCCTAAATTACCCGAAATCGCTAAATTTGCAAAACGATTTTTAAAAACAAGAAAAGAAGGCCGAAACACATTTTGGAGCATTACAGCCACACGGCTGTAGGTGTTACAGCCGCGCAGCTATAACCTATAGCCGCGCGGCTGTAACCTATAGCCGCGCGGCTGTAGTTTAGGAGGCAGAATTACAGTTTTGCCCTTTTGGGCCCCAAACTTGTAATTTTGCATCTTTGTTTCCTATTCAAAACTGAATTTTGGCATGTTTATATTCTTTTGGACCCTAGATGGATGTTTAATTTAGGCCCACTCACAAATGGGACCCTCGGGTCCCGGGATATCCGGCCCGCTAAAAGTTGGAAAATGCATGTAAAATGAGCCAAATGATTTTAAAATTTGGTTTTTCATCCATAAAACCTACAGGGTGTTTCAAAAAACCGTTTTTCTGGTCTAACCAGACCGACCGGTTGGGTCGACCCGGTTACCCCCTAAATGTATGACCTCGCTTCCTAAAATACCCCCATTCTGTCCTATATGAGTCCTTGGTGCATTTTATTTATTTGTGCTAACCGTATTTGGATGCAGCTTTTATTTTTCTTTATTTTTATTTTTGGATGTATTTTATAGATTAAATCATGTATCTAGGCGATTGTAACTTTTTTTTAGATCATCGTGTATTATAGGCGGTTGTAATGGTGAGGATGAGAGCTTTTTCTTTTTATGGGTTGTATAATTTGGCCTCTATTTACTTTTCCCGTACTTTTAATTTTTCCGCACTTTATTTTGGTATTTATATTTATGTCATTTTCATGAGCATCGGTTCATAATAAAAAGGAAGATAAAATGAGTAGAATTAAGTGAATGCAACATTACATTATGAAATAATAATTAAAGATAAGTGAGGATTAGTAGATTTGTTGCCCGAACCCTGAATCTCTGAATTAGGTACCGCGTCTACACTTGGTAGGGAGCTATACCGGAATTTCCCGGGTGAGCTGATCCGGGTGGCGACTCTATATCTAATTTCGAAATTTAGGTTTCGAGATCTTTAAGTTCAAATTGGAATTTTTTAAAACCTATCTTTCCAAGTTTTCTACAAAATGAGTTTTCCAATAAAATGAAAGATTTGCTTAAGAAGGATTACAAACCCCGTTTTCAAAATCACAAACACTCACAACCAAAAAGAAAATCCCCGGTTTATTTTGGTATTTATATTTATGTCATTTTCATGAGCATTGGTTCATAATAAAAAGGAAGATAAAATGAGTAGAATTAAGTGAATGCAACATTACATTATGAAATAATAATTAAAGATAAGTGAGGATTAGTAGATTTGTTGCCCGAACCCTGAATCTCTGAATTAGGTACCGCGTCTACACTTGGTAGGGAGCTATACCGGAATTTCCCGGGTGAGCTGATCCGGGTGGCGACTCTATATCTAATTTCGAAATTTAGGTTTCGAGATCTTTAAGTTCAAATTGGAATTTTTTAAAACCTATCTTTCCAAGTTTTCTACAAAATGAGTTTTCCAATAAAATGAAAGATTTGCTTAAGAAGGATTACAAACCCCATTTTCAAAATCACAAACACTCACAACCAAAAAGAAAATCCCCGGTTCCTGCTTCACCGCGCGTCCCATAAAAAGGTCGTCCGTTCACAGCGTCACACTTGTATTTGTGTTGAATATTTATAAGATCAATATCGATAAGTTTTCTTATATCTTACTCTTCATTGCATGACTAACACCAAGTATGTTTTGATTTCTTGTTTTACATTGCATGACTAACGCCAAGTATGTATTGTGATTCATAATAGGATATAGAGAAGTTCGTATTTTACTTTGTCTTGGTCAGTTACTAAGATAGAATAAATTATGATGTATGATTGTTTTGCTTCACTTTGTTAAATTAATTGAAGATCACTTTAATATAGCTTGGCCATTATGTATTAAGACCTTTAGTTATTTTGGTAAAGGTATTTGATAATTTGTCTATGAGTTATTGAATAAAATCTATTTCTAGACATGCCCGTTGAAATAGAACTAATCCGACATACTCTTATCATAGGGATTGAATGGCTAATTAATGCATGTGCAACGAATATATAAGATAAAATGCTTGTATATTTATGTAAATTGATATTAAACGACAACTCAACTCATAACTAGTACTTTAATTGATTTAACTTGCCATTTACCCATTTCCCCATATGACTTTATAATTCGATACTCTATAGACGCAAAGAAAAACAAACTAAAGTGTACATACTTATTCCTCATGGGATCGACATCTTTTATTACTACATTGCGATTCGTATACTTGCGAGCACTAATCTTTAAGTAGAATTATTATTATAAAAATTATTATCAAAAGCTAAATTAGAGATTTAGTGAACAAGCAACATGTATGTTCTCTCAAGTTTTCCTTTTCTCTTGGGCATTTTTGTTCTTGCCATGAAGAACTAAACCCTAAGTTCTAGCTAGGAGGATTCAGTCTTGAACAATCAACTGCAAGATCACTTGTTCTAATTTTGTTATTTAATTCAAGTAATCAATTTTCTTCTATTCTTATTCGTATTACATGATTTAGTTAGATCCTTGATTTAATTATTTACTTGTGATCAATTTGTTAGTTTGGTGTTTAACTACATAATTCTTTAATCTAAGTAGCAAATGACAAGATTAATTATGGACAAGTTTTTAATCCATATTATGAATGAAATTGATATGCTCTAAATAATGCTACTTTAGTAATTGTTTAGTAGAATTAGTATCTTTTTTATGTTTTCAATGCTTTCGATTAAATTAAATTTTAAAGCTTATTTGGAATTGCTTAATTCATTAAGGATAGTTAAAGAACTTTTCTTAATTATCCAATTGGTAAGAAGAGATAAGTTATTCATGCTTATTGATAGACATAGCTAATTTATTTGGATGTTTTGAAGTATCCTTTGATTGTGATCGATGATCGGTTGGTTTAATTCAAGACTCGAATTTGCCTTCTAGTTGGAATTTGGCTTACATATATTTTTAATCAATTTATTTTCCTTTTGTTATTTTTAGAATTATTTGCAATCTACCAACACCCCCCCCCCCCCTTTTTTACTTTTCTTTGTTATAACTTTAGAAGAAATAACTCAACCAATCTCTGAGTACTACAAATCCTTAGTTCTGAGAGTAGGAATTTATATTTGGAGTTCTTGACACACATCATCCTTCACATAAAACTTTAAATATCCATGGGCTTATGTCTCATTCCTCTTGATGCCTTTTCAACTTGATCTTGGTTTAACCCTTCGGTTAGCGATCTATAATGTTGTCCTTTGAACCTGCAAAGTTAACAGAAATAACTCCCATTGAGATCAGTTGTTTAACGGTATTATGTCGACGATGCATGTGCCTTGACTTACCGTTATACATTATATTATGTGCTCTTTCAATTGCTGCTTGATTATCGTAATGTATACAAGGCCTTCCTTTTGCCTATAACCTTTTATAACCAATCTGGCCTTATGCTTATCAATTGTTCCATCTGCTTTCATTTTCCATTTGAAAATCCATTTGGAACTTAATGGTTTTTTTCCTGGAGGAAGGTCCACTAATTCCCAAGTATGGTTCTGCATGATGGAATCAATTTCACTTCTTAGGGCTTCTTTCCGTAAAGGACTTTCTATGGAACTTATAATTTCTCTGTAGTTCTGAGGTTTATCTTCTAGCATATAGGTTAGAAAATCTGGTCCAAAAGATTTTTTTCACCTTTGCCCTTTTATTTCTTCTAGGCTCTAACTCTTCCTCTACTTTTGTCTCAACCTCTTGTTGAAGGTCTTGACCATTGTCTTCAACCTCTTGTTGAAGATATTGAATGTTTTCCTCCAACATTTCTCGAGGATGTTTAGATCTTGATCCATCCTCACTAGTCTTGCATAGGAAAACATTTTCAAAGAATGAAGCATTCGTTGATTCTATAATAGTATTCTTATGAATCTCAGGATTTTTGGATTCATGCACAAGAAACCTATATGCGTTACCGTTACGCGCATAGCAAATGAAAATATAATCCACCATCTTTGGACCTATTTTCATTTTCTTTGGTAATGGAGCCATTACCTTAGCAAAACACCCCCACACTTTCAAGTATTTATATGAAGTTTTTCTTCCTTTCCTTAAATCATACGGAGTCTTGTCTTGTTTCTTATGGGGCACTTTATTTAAAAGGTAATTAGCTGACAAAATAGCTTCCCCTTACATGTTCTGTGGCAACTCATAACTATTTAACATCGCATACATCATTTCCTTTAATGTATGATTTTTGCGTTTTGCTACTCCGTTTGATTGAGGAGAATTGGGTGGTGTTAACTCGTGAATAATATCATGTTGGGAGCAAAACTCACCAAATGGTTCAACATATTCACCACCATGATCACTTCTTATCACCATTATCTTTATATTAAGTTGGTTTTCTACTTCCTCCTTATAGAGAAACAAATTTCTCCAAAGCTTCATTTTTTATTTTAAGCGAATATACATAGCAATATTTTATACTATCATCAATGAAGGTAATAAAATATTTATTGCCTCTGCTAGTTTGTACAAATTTCAAGTCATAAATATCACTATGTATAAGGTCAAGTGGTTTTGTATTCATTTCAACTGTATGGAATGAAGAGCTTGTTAATTTTGTCTCAACATAAATTTCACATTTATGTTTATTGTTAATTTGGAATGAGGGAACATGATTTAAGTAAATTAATCTTTGGTTGGTATTATAATTAAAATGTCCAAGTCTACCGTGCCGTAAGTTAAATGTCTCAATGATATAAATAGAAGAAACATTATTCTTATTATTATTCATTGAATTGGACTTATAAGAAGTTGCATTAAATTTCCACATTCCATTGGGCTAATAGTGTTGGGGATTAATCGCACAAAACAAAATACGCAGCGGAAATAAAACGGATTAATCCCCGCCACGGATCCATGTATATTGCATTGAATCGGAAAGAGGGTTAAAGAATTACCTTAATTCTTTGTAGGTTTTGAATCAAAGGAACCAAATTAGCTTCCCTCTACGGTTGATCCACACGGAGCAATTGATTCACCGCGTGCTAGCGCCGGGATTGAAGAACGATTCTTCGAACGAGAGAGAGAGAGACCGAAAAATCATATTTTTCTTTGGGTGTCAATGGTGAAATTCGGCTGCCACACCACTTTTTCTTTTTGTCTGCCGAAAACCAGTTTTTCATATATGGAAAAATCTAATCTCTTTTAGGTTTTTATATCCTTATATATAAAACCTAAAAATTAATTATAATTATGACCTAATACACTTATTAGTCATAATTATAAATTAACCCACACAACTTAATATTAATTCTCAATTAATATTAAATCAAATCAATTCTCCATAATACACTTATGTATATACAATATTATAATTAATTATATCTCTATATAATTTAATTATAATATGTGGCATACTTTATGCAATATTAATCACATTAATATTCACATATACATATATATATAAATATATATCACTATATATATTTATTCTCTTTCTCATTCATAAATTATTATCCAATAATAATTTATACCCGATAAGATGAACTTCATTTTGCTCTTGTGTGTGACCCCATAGGTTCATATTAATTGGCAATAAGGAAATTACCATAATGTCCTTATAGGTCATAAGCGGACTCTAGCAAGCCATTACGACTACCCAATTAATATGATTGGAATGATCCAATACCTATTTATAGAATGTCATATTCCCTTTTGTCTCTTTGATATCATGATTAATCATAAGACATGGTTCACTTGTCAATCTTATATAATTAATCATATGCTTTCTCGATCTCAAAGTAAACTGTTCAGACAAATCAATTGATACTCTTATCAATTATTTGAGCACGGCCATGCATTTAACAGTCTTACTTATCGAGGGGCCCAGTGATATCGCTCTCTTGTTAGAGAGGGACAAAATCCCATATCTGTCACTCACATCCCTAAGCATGAGTCATATTGTACCCAACCACAGCCTTTATAACTACTCTGTTACAAGCAGCGTTTGACTGCGTCAAAGCACAACATGAATTCATCCCGGAATCCATGGTGACCTCAGGTCAAAGGAATCAGCTGATGACACTACTATAATCAAGATCAGTTGTGACACGTGACCATGAACTTGATCTTATAGTGGGTCTCCAGCAACATGTTCTCTAACATATTACCCGTGAGTATAATCTGTATCTGTATACACTATATGCATCTTATGAATATCCATTATCACTCACACTAGTCTTAGTTTGTTATTATTCCCATAATAACAATCGACTAGGGATATTTAGAATAACACGATTTATTCATGGATAATTATCATAAATGCTAACATACAAACATAAATGACAATATTAATCTACATTAGATTAATCTTAGAAGTCAAATTACATAATCCAATATTGGCCTTAGGGCACAATCTCCAACAAATAGCCCTTTCCCACATACATTCCCCCTTTTGACACAATAAAATTTCGAGACTTAAATACCATCTTAAAGCCATGAGAGCTTAAGAGGCTCCGAGATACAAGGTTCTTTCAAATGTTAGGCACATACAAGACATTCTGCAAGTTCACTTCTTTCCCATAAGTCATCTTTAGTATTACAATCCCCTTTCCTTTAATCTTTGAAGTAGCCGCATTGCCTATGTGTAAGAGGGGGATCCTCTAGAGCGACAGGCTATGAGGTCATGCTGGAGGGTTTCAAAAACATAAATATAGATATAGGGTTTTTGATTTTATGAAAATGTTTTTTTAGGTTTAGAAAAAAGGTGAAACAGAACGAACGAATTCCTTGCACCTTAAAGGTTAACAAGAGTCGCCACCCAGCTTAGCTCTTACCGGAAAATTGTGGTATAGCCATGTTGGGAATTATCATCGAAAATCGAACCGAATAGACAGCGGAAGCCAGGTTCAATTCTCTAAATTCCAGTCCCAGGAGAATATGTAGATGGAAGAATAAATAAATTTAATAGAAAAATTAATTCGAAAAACTTACATAGAATCCCCACTAGGGATGGCAGAAAATCAATTGAGATTCCTCCTTTATCACGTGCACGAACACCTCGAACAATCTACACCCGGTGCTAGCCTTTTTAACCGGAATGAATGAACAAAAGAGATGGAAGAACACAAAAAGAATTTAGCCCCTCACCCCCTCTTTTCTTGAAAGTGACGGCTGCACCTCACACTTTTGCTCCCAAACCCTTTCTTTTCTTTTTAAAGGTATTTTACCCACACTCTAATTCCTATTAGGGTAAGGATTACAATTAAAAATCAATTAATTGTAAATTGACCTCTCAATTAATTTAATTAAATCAATTAAAATATAAATATATTTAATTGATTCAATTAACATCAATTAGGTTCAAATGTAAATATTTACTACCCATAATACAATTAGAATTAATTAATCGTTTAATAAATTAACCCGATTAATTTATCTCTCCTGTATACTAACTTGATTAACTTGTTTAATAACAAATAATCAAATAGTATTAATTATTAATTATCAATTAATAATTATTACATCTTGTTCATCATTCCAATTTATACATTATTATGTATAAATTAATAAGTGTTGATCTCAGTGTTCATTGTGCACGATCCTTAGGGTCCGAATCAATTAGGGTTAAGTATACAACTTAAACTGAAATTGGGTTCTAGCAAACCATTACAGTCCCAAATTGATTACAGATAAATGCCATCATCTAGTAGATGCACCACCCTGTAGATATTCTATTTATCTCTCACCATCGCATATCGATATCTCAAACCAGAGGCACGGTGATGTCATCCTTTATAGTTTGATCTATTTCTTGATATTGTGTTAAACTGTTGAACAGATAAGTATCCTGCTTATCTGAGTGTGGCCACACATTTCACAGTTATAACTCATCAAGTGGCCCATGATATCTTCTCACTTAATAGTGAGTGGTAATCCCATCACTTCAACTACCCGCAGTAATGAGTTCATTGATTAAACCAATATACCCGTATTTGGCATCCAATTACGGACCTGTTAGGCGTATATTAAATTTAATCTGATTCCTCATTATCTACTGTATTGAAATCAGGTCTGGAGATAAAAGAGATCTACATTTATAGAAAGGTTAATGACACTTCCACCATGTACTTTCTAAAGCGGATCGACCAAGTCCCGTGCTCCCCACACGTACCTATATTCATATCCATACATGTCATGCAACCTACATGATCCTGTATTTATCCTGAATATAAAAGCTTACACCCAAGTCATTCCCATGACTTGGATTAGCTTCTGGTATAATTTTTATGATTAACAATCAATGGATACTTCATACAGTTACTGTAGTACAAGATACATAACTTGAATGAATTAATGCTTTTATTCAATAACACAAGGAACAAAGTATAACAGTACAATAAACTAAAGTACGATACAATGTCCTAAACAGTGCCTTGGATCTAGGGCACACCAACAATCTCCCACTTGACCTAGGTCCAAGCAGGCATCTCCCTAATCCCAATAGATCGTGCATGACCATCGTTCACTACTTGAGAAAGAGCTTTGGTCATCGGATCAGCGACATTGTTTACTGTGTCAACTCTCTCTATCTGTACATCACCTCTCTGGATGATCTCTCTAATCAGATGAAATTTCCTGAGCACATGTTGGTTCCTCTTTGTTGACTGAGGCTCTTTAGCTTGTACAATAGCCCCATTGTTGTCACACAGTAGAGTAATAGGATTCTGGATAGAAGGAACTACTCCAAGATCCATGATGAACTTCCTCATCCAGACTGCCTCTTTTGCAGCCTCACAAGCAGCAATGTACTCAGATTCTGTAGTGGAATCGGCGATGGTAGGTTGCTTAGTTGACTTCCAACTGATGGCACCGCCATTGAGGAGGAAAACGAAACCCGACTGGGATTGCTTTTGATCCTGATCAGTTTGATAACCAGCATCAGTGTATGCTGTGACTACCAATTCCTCATCACCGCCATAAACCAAGAAATGATCCTTAGTACGTCTTAAGTACTTCAGAATTGCCTTGACTGCCTTCCAATGCTCCATTCCTGGATCAGATTGGAAGCGGCTAGTCATACTCAAGGCAAATGCAACATCAGGCCTGGTACATAGCATCGCATACATAATAGATCCTATAGCTGATGCATAAGGAATCCTCATCATGTCATTTCTGTCCTTTGATGTCTTTGGACAGTCCTTTTTAGACAGTTTCAACCCATGACGCATCGGGGTAAAACCCTTCTTTGAGTTCGCCATGTTGAACCTCTTAAGGACTTTATCTATGTAACCAGCTTGACTTAACCCTAGCAGCCGATTGCATCTATCTCTATAGATCTTGATCCCTAAGATCGTTTCGGCTTCTCCAAGGTCCTTCATTGAGAAACATTTATTCAGCCACTGCTTGGTTGCTTGCAACTCTGAAATGTTTCCACCAATGATAAGTATGTCATCTACATACAACACTAGAAAAGTGTTAGAGCTACCATTAACTTTTCTATACACACAGGGCTCATCAGAGTTCTGAATGAAACCAAACTCTTTTATGGATTCATTGAATCTTTTGTTCCACGACCGTGATGCTTGCTTCAATCCATAAATGGATTTTTGAAGTTTGCAAACCCGGTTAGGATATTTCGAATCGACAAAACCCTCAGGTTGAGCCATATAGACTTCTTCCTCGAGCTTTCCATTCAGAAAAGCAGTTTTGACATCCATTTGCCATATCTCATAGTCGTGCCATGCCGCTATGGCAAGTAATATCCTTATGGATTTGAGCATAGCCACTGGTGAAAACGTTTCATCATAATCAATGCCATGAATTTGCCTGAAACCTTTTGCAACCAGTCGCCCCTTGAAGGTGTTATCAGCTTTCAATTTGAAAAGCCACTTACATTCCACTACTTTGACTCCAGGGGGTGGATCCACCAACCTCCAGACCTCATTGTCGTACATGGATTGTATCTCAGATTCCATGGCTTGTCGCCATTTATCCGCATGTGGACTTTCCAGTGCTTCTCGGTAAGACTGAGGATCTTCATGCTCAATGATCATAAGTTCCTCATCACGCGTGACCAGGTAACCATACCTCTCAGGCTCATGACGTGTCCTGCCTGACCTTCTAGGTTCCTGTACAACTGGTTCAGCCTGTTCATTTGATTGAACATCCAAAACAGTTGTCTCAGCATCCACAGCCTCAGCCGTAGAAGTTTGTGGTTCTTGAACTTCTCTAAGTTCAATACTGCTCCCACTGTCTTTCATGGAAAGGAATTCCTTCTCCATGAATACCCCATTTCGAGCCACAAACACCTTATTCTCTTCTGGGTTATAGAAGCAGTAACCCTTAGTTTCCTTAGGGTAACCGACAAACTGGCATTTTATAGATTTGGACTCTAGTTTGCCACTAGTCAGTTTTTTGACATAGGCATCACAGCCCCAAATCCTCATGAAAGACACACAGGGTTTCCTGCCCTTCCATAGTTCATATGGTGTTCTTTCAACTGCCTTGCTGGGTGTATTATTCAAAATAATAGCAGCGGTTTCCAAAGCATATCCCCAAAAGGATATAGGGAGATTAGCTTGACTCATCATTGAGCGGACCATGTCAAGCAAAGTCCGATTTCTCCTCTCTGAAACCCCATTCCACTGGGGTGTACCAGGGGGAGTGAGTTGAGGTACAATCCCATGCTCTATCAAGAATTCGTCAAACTCTTGACTCAGATATTCACCCCCTCTATCAGACCGGAGTATCTTTATCCTTTTGTCAAGTTGGTTCTCTACTTCGTTCTTGTATTCCTTGAACTTTTGTAAAGTCTCAGATTTGTGTTTCATCAAATACACATAGCCGAACCGACTATAGTCATCTGTGAACGTGACGAAGTATAAGTAACCAGACCTGGCACATGTACTCATTGGCCCACATACATCAGTGTGTATTAGCCCCAACAGTTCAGTAGCCCTTTCAGCTGTTTTAGTGAAAGGAGCTTTTGCCATCTTGCCACGTAAACAAGATTCACAAGTATCCAAAGCTTGCAGGTCAAATGACCCTAACAAACCACTTGAGTGGAGCTTTGCGATACGTTTCTCGTTTATGTGCCCAAGACGACAGTGCCAGACATACGTAGGATCAATATCATTTTGTTTAATCCTTTTATTTATGTTATAGATGTGTGAATGATTTGTTGTATCTAAAACATACAACCCGTTCTGAAGAACGCCTGTACAATAATTTATATTGCCACATTTAATAGAAAAAGTTCCATGCTCAATATAAAATGAAAATCCCAAATCATCCAAACATGAAATAGAAATAATATTCCTGCGCATAGCAGGTACAAAATAACAGTCTTTCAAAACTAGTTCTAGCCCTGTGGGCAAATCAAAGTAATAATCGCCGACTTCCATGGCCTCGACTCGAGCACCATTGCCAACTCGGAGATCCACATCACCTGGAACCAGTTTCCTTCTATTTCTCAGCCCCTGCACATTGCAACAAATGTGAGACCCGCATCCAGTGTCTAAGACCCAAGATGTTGAAATAGTAAGGTTTATTTCTATAACATAAATACCTGAAGATTCAGTAGCCTGCTGTTTCTTCTTTGTATTTCCCCTTAGCTTTGGACAAGCACTCTTCCAGTGCCCCTTTTCACCACACTCGTGGCATAAGTCCAATGGGTGTGGCTTAAAAGGCTTTTTGCCCTTTGCTTGGGCCTTTTTGCCCTTGGTCTTGAACCTAGACTGGTTCTTACCACTCCCACTGGGCTTCTTGCCCTTGTTTACCATCAGCACTTCAGACTTCTTACCCTTGGTCATAGTCTGCTCGGCTTGTTTTAGCATGCCGTGCAACTCCATAACCGTTTTATCCTGACCCTGCATATTGTAGTTCAGGATGAAGGTGTTGTAAGAATCTGGAAGTGACCCCAGAATGATGTCTACAGCAGTTGTCTCAAGCATTGGTGCATTGAGACTAGCCAGTCTATCAACATAGCCCTTCATTTTCAGCACATGTGCTCTGACAGAAGAACCCGGCTGCATGACCGTGCTACATAATGCCTTGGTAGTCAAGTACCTCTCTTGACGAGCCTGATCTTCAAACATAGTTTTCAGATTGCTCATCATTTCACGGGCACCTTGATTCATGAACTGCTTCTGTAAATCAGCAGACATGGTACCAAGCATAATGCAAGACACCTCTCTGTCATCCTTTACATGCTTTTCATACTCCTCAATAGCTTGTGGAGTAGCATTTCTACCCGTAGGACGAGGGGGTATGGCAGTTGTCAGTACATACTCTCTTGCCTCGTGCCTTAAGACGATTTGCACTGCCCTAGCCCAATCAAGAAAGTTGGTCCCCGTCAACTTTTCTTTCTCAAGTAGTGGTTTAAGAGGGTTGTTTGTTGCCATTTCTTAAGGTTTACGTTCAAGTAGTTTCTACAGAAAATAGAGAGAAAGAGAGAATAAGAAAGAAAGACTTTATATGTCAAAATAAAACAAATTAATAATCTGTCATAATTAATTTATGTTGGTGAATTAATTTTGACACGGTTATACCAAGATCCACAGTTCTACTAATAATTGACCAAGCTAGGGCTTGTCAACCAATTATTGGCATACTTGGTAGAGCTTCCAACTCAATTCTCCCACCTAGAGAACTCTTGGTTCGATGGGCCTATTGGCACTTTACCCATCCGTGCTTAGGGGCCCGCAGTTAGCCATGATACCCCACCTTCGGGTCAAACCTACATCCTCTTATTTACCATACTTTAAAAAGTATCCAAAACCTCAACGGCCCACCAGTTACCACAATGTACTCAGCTAGGGCATGACGTACATTGCAGCACCACCTGGGAGGAAGAGGTGAGAATTAGGTAAAGCACTTATAAAATACCCGATATTTTTATTTTAACAGATTAATTAGGTTGATTAGCTTAAACATGTTAATAGGAAAAATCAAGTGATCACAAAGCAATTTATTTTAATATATATTCCAACAAGAGAGAGCAATATATAAAATAAATAATAATAATAGACATCCTATGGGCTTTAAAATTACAACCTATAATTTTTAACTATGAATTAAAAATAGGTCTTCAGGGCCACCATCACGCCACATGCATATGGATCTCCAGCTCCGGCTTTTGTTACATAAAATGAAATAAAGCCTATACATATGATCTAATTTCAATTTAAATAATTAAATAAAAATTACAACCAATCTTGAAAAATAAAGCCCATAGGATTCTAAACATATTGCTGCATTAGAGTTAGAACAACAATATAAAATAATGCATGATCATGGCAATCCTAATAATAACAATTATTAAGCCAATCCTGTACATGAGACCATTATTAATTTCACAACCAGTAATAAAGCCCATAAAGGCCCAATGAATTAAATCATTGCTCCCACTTGAATTTGGAAATTACTCAAGT
This sequence comes from Euphorbia tirucalli, assembly GCA_039660915.1. Lineage (NCBI taxonomy): Eukaryota > Viridiplantae > Streptophyta > Magnoliopsida > Malpighiales > Euphorbiaceae > Euphorbia > Euphorbia tirucalli. Next base: position 50,456,797 of record CM077639.1, on the reverse strand, counting down.
GAAATTAAAATGTCCAATTAATACCATTGGTGCCCCAATCTATTAATTCAATCTCATAAAAATAACAATTTCATTTATATATAACAGAAAATTAAATCTATTAACATATAAATGCATGGAACAACAAAAAAAAAATTAATTAAATTAAAACGATCCGGTCCATAAAAAAAAAAACAGACCCGTTTAAAAAAAAAAAATTGTCCCGACTACAGGGACGGGCTGCACCTACAGCCCGCCCAACTGCCTGCGCAAGGCAGCAAACTGCAGTTGCTGCCTTCGCAGGCAGCACAAGCTGCTGCGCAAGCAGCAACAAAATATTGCTGCTTGCGCAGCAGCCATGAGAATTGCGATTGCAATTCTCATGAAACATAAAAATAATTATTTTTTTTTTTTTTTTTTTTTTTTTTATTAAAAAATAACAAAAACACAAATCATATAACCAATCAAGCCCATGAATAATCATACATCCATGCATTAAGCAACATCAACCCAACAATTAATTAACAAATTAATTTTAGGTTAACAAAAAATTTCAATTGGGGAAAAAAAATGCAAGTTAAAGGGTTCCATTAAAATCAAAGATTAACAACGAAACCAAAAAAAAAAAATCTTCCAACGGAACATAATCCCGCTCTGATACCACTGTTGGGAATTATCATCGAAAATCGAACCGAATAGACAGCGGAAGCCAGGTTCAATTCTCTAAATTCCAGTCCCAGGAGAATATGTAGATGGAAGAATAAATAAATTTAATAGAAAAATTAATTCGAAAAACTTACATAGAATCCCCACTAGGGATGGCAGAAAATCAATTGAGATTCCTCCTTTATCACGTGCACGAACACCTCGAACAATCTACACCCGGTGCTAGCCTTTTTAACCGGAATGAATGAACAAAAGAGATGGAAGAACACAAAAAGAATTTAGCCCCTCACCCCCTCTTTTCTTGAAAGTGACGGCTGCACCTCACACTTTTGCTCCCAAACCCTTTCTTTTCTTTTTAAAGGTATTTTACCCACACTCTAATTCCTATTAGGGTAAGGATTACAATTAAAAATCAATTAATTGTAAATTGACCTCTCAATTAATTTAATTAAATCAATTAAAATATAAATATATTTAATTGATTCAATTAACATCAATTAGGTTCAAATGTAAATATTTACTACCCATAATACAATTAGAATTAATTAATCGTTTAATAAATTAACCCGATTAATTTATCTCTCCTGTATACTAACTTGATTAACTTGTTTAATAACAAATAATCAAATAGTATTAATTATTAATTATCAATTAATAATTATTACATCTTGTTCATCATTCCAATTTATACATTATTATGTATAAATTAATAAGTGTTGATCTCAGTGTTCATTGTGCACGATCCTTAGGGTCCGAATCAATTAGGGTTAAGTATACAACTTAAACTGAAATTGGGTTCTAGCAAACCATTACAGTCCCAAATTGATTACAGATAAATGCCATCATCTAGTAGATGCACCACCCTGTAGATATTCTATTTATCTCTCACCATCGCATATCGATATCTCAAACCAGAGGCACGGTGATGTCATCCTTTATAGTTTGATCTATTTCTTGATATTGTGTTAAACTGTTGAACAGATAAGTATCCTGCTTATCTGAGTGTGGCCACACATTTCACAGTTATAACTCATCAAGTGGCCCATGATATCTTCTCACTTAATAGTGAGTGGTAATCCCATCACTTCAACTACCCGCAGTAATGAGTTCATTGATTAAACCAATATACCCGTATTTGGCATCCAATTACGGACCTGTTAGGCGTATATTAAATTTAATCTGATTCCTCATTATCTACTGTATTGAAATCAGGTCTGGAGATAAAAGAGATCTACATTTATAGAAAGGTTAATGACACTTCCACCATGTACTTTCTAAAGCGGATCGACCAAGTCCCGTGCTCCCCACACGTACCTATATTCATATCCATACATGTCATGCAACCTACATGATCCTGTATTTATCCTGAATATAAAAGCTTACACCCAAGTCATTCCCATGACTTGGATTAGCTTCTGGTATAATTTTTATGATTAACAATCAATGGATACTTCATACAGTTACTGTAGTACAAGATACATAACTTGAATGAATTAATGCTTTTATTCAATAACACAAGGAACAAAGTATAACAGTACAATAAACTAAAGTACGATACAATGTCCTAAACAGTGCCTTGGATCTAGGGCACACCAACAAGCCAAGCCCTACAGGGATTCTTATGCCTTTAAAACAAAGATTTTGTCAAGATAAACTACATATTTATGCTTCAGTTTGAAATAACTTTAACCATAACAAATATGCACCTATTGTTATTTAATTCCTATTTCATTTTCAACCCTAATTATATATTCTATATGTTAATACAGAAAGCCATAAATAAATACAAAAAGCGATAAATAAATTCAAGAATAAATTTATTACAACCAGATCGAAGAGACTATACAATCACTAAAAAGGGGTTAGGAGTACAAGTGTCTAGTTTACATGAATTCTAACATTTACAATCGCTTAAATACATGAAATAAGCTAAAAATAGAAAGCTAACATACATCTAACCTAACATAAATCTACCTGCAAAATAAAGGTTAGTGGTGCAAATAAATTATATACACATTGGACTCAAGTAGGAAAGAATGGGATATCTATATAGCTCGAGGTCAGGCATTTAGGGGATAATCGGGAAAACCCAGCAGGTTTACCTGAGTAGAATTGGAAAACGGTTTTATAAACGCCCTGTATTTTGAGTTGGAGAGAACAATTTTGTAAAGCAATTTTTACCATTTTTATTACTATTAAGCATGCAAAATATGGTCGGGTATCCATGAATCTATTGAAAATTCCTTTCTTTCGGGTCCTAACAATTCTTTGAAATTAAACTAAGTCGAAAAGCATGTAAACACTAAAAATCAATTTTTCAATCATGAATAATGCATAAAAGAATAAATAAGAAACTTAAACAAATTCTGAGAAATAAAGATGAGTCGTGCATCTCAAAAGATGAGTCGTACAACCCAAACATGTCAAAGATAGGCCACTCAGCCTAATATGGGGAGAAATAGTGCTAATACTGATCTTGGCAAGTTTCGATTGTACTGTTCAAGCTTATATGAACAAGGTCATACGGCTTTATTTTTCCAAAAAATAAGGTCGTGCTACCCATCTTTGATAGGAAAAATGAATTTTTCAATTTGAATTTTAACATGTCGAAATTCACTTTCAATGTTTCTCCTTTCGATTTTGAGATCCTTTGGGGGTCCTCTTATTGGTGAGACTCATAAATCACAAATTTTCACCCCGGATTCCACAAAATCAACGATCTCTAAAACAGAGGGATTTAAGCTGCAACAACTCACAGGCCATAGTTAAGCTGTGCAGCTTAAGAACCTCTCAAGGTAGGCCATATGGCTTAATTTCAAAGCTTTACAGAAATCAATTTTGTGTTTTAAGCCAAAATAACACCGCACAGGGATATCAATCAATGCAGAAATAAAAAGGAAGGATTTTATAGCCTCTCAAAAGTTACATTTAATGCATTTATCCAGGATTCAATTGAGTGCTCGGATCTGATCCTCGAAGCCGGAATGGATTCTAACCCGTCGATTCCAAGCCGAAACTCATCATGAAACCTGAAAGCCGTCACAATACGCCTTGATTCTCTGCTTCTCTGTGTATAGAAATGAGTTACGTGTTGAAAATGGTTCAAAAATGATGATGACTGTGGGATTTTTATGAGATTTGATGGTTGAATATGGTGAAGGTGATGAACAGTGAGTTTAGGCAAAGCTTAAGGGTTAAGCTTTTCTTTAATATTTTCTTTTGTCCGTAATAATGCTTGTCATCCCTGTAATCTGAAAAGAAAAATCCTTTTATACTTTGTCTGTGCAAGTGGGGTAATTTGGCCTGCTGTGTCTGCTTTTAAAGATAGGCTGTACAGCCTATCCCTTCTAAAGTTAAGTCGTACGGCCTTAAACATGAGCCGTATGATCTTACCCTTAAATACTATCGTATCCACTTTAAGCAGCTCTTTTCTACAGCTTAACCCTTCCTAATATGGCCTAACCCACCTTCACTTAGGCCATACGGCCTAACTTTTGAAGTCAACTTCCTTCTTTTCGGCTTTGATAATTTTTAGTCTGTTTCAACATGAGTTAGAATCCAAACCTTGCTTCTTGAGATGGTATCTCTAGGAAACTCGAGACAAAGGATAACCTATACGACTTCATCATAGAGGTCAGAAAAAATCCATGCTCACACTATGTAAAGTTTCTCCCTGGTCTGAGTAAGAGTTAGTTCAACAAAAGACTCCCTGTCACAACATATGTGATGAGTGGCACTGGTGCCCAGCCACCATTCTCTTAGATCTGAGTCAACTACATTGACTTTCGAGATCATAGCACACAGGTCAATATCATATACATCTTATGCAATAGCTTCCAGAACATTAGCCTCATTTAACTTAACTTTCTTTTGCAATCTGCAATTAGATGACTTGTGCCCCATCTTATTACAGTTGAAGCATTTTCCATTGAATTTGGGTGCTCTAGAAACACCTCCTTTTGGTCCCAACTTGGCTAAGCTAGCTTTTTGCCTTTCTTGGAGTCTTTCTTAACCACCACCGCATTAGCTCTTGCCACACATTGGTTGGTAGGATTAGAGAACTTTTTCCCCAAGCCCAGACAATAAGCTCCTCAACAGTCATTTCCTTCTTTTTATGCTTAAGGTAATTTTTTGAACTCATTCCATCTAGGTGACAATTTTTCAATTATTGCATTCACTTGAACTGACTCACTTATTACCATCCTTTCAGCTAGGATCCCGTGGATATAAGTTGCAGTTCCAGCACTTGACTCATAATAGTTTTAGAATCATTCATATTATAATTCAGAAATTGGCCACTAAAAATTTCTTAACGCATGCATCTTCTGCTTTATATTTACAGTCTAAAGACTCCTACAATTCTTTTGTCGTTTTCTTTTCAGCGTACACATCGTAAAGTTTATTAGTCAAGCAATTTAAAATCAAACCTTTACAAACGGTATCTAAATGATTCCAAGCAATTAGGATGGCAGGATCTATTATACCCTCTCCAGCATTAGGAGAATCCTCCTATAAAAATCGTTGAAAATTCAACGCAGTCATGTAGAAGAACATTTTTTGCCGCCATTTCTAGAAATTCACACCAGTGAACTTCTCAAGTCTTTCAATATGACCTAAATTAGGTGCTAGTAACGTTGGATCTGAACCTGAACCAGAGCCTGAATCGTGCCCCAAAACAGGCCCAAAAACAGTAGGTGCAGAACCAATAAGACTAGAAGCAATGGGACCAATCGGAATAGTACTGATAGAATCAGTAGCAATAAGAACAAAAATAATAATGGTCCATTTTGCCTTTGGTCATATTGTCCTCCAGCAGGAACCTCTTACCCATTATGAGGACCAATTTCTCCACTAGGTGGGATCAATTCAGCTATTTCTGAAAGTCTAACAAAATAAGTTAATATACAATTTCAGAAAAATAAACTGAAAAATAACACAATAAAATTAATTAAGTTGAAATAAATTAATTACTTCAAATTAATTAACTATTCCAAATTTAATTAAAAATAATACATCCAATTTTTTTTTTTAATTTGTCCAAAAGTCCATAAAAGTCCTTAAATAATCCTTTTACTACAATAATCCAAAGTTAAGGTAATCCAAGCAACAGTATTATGTCTGCCTCTTAAGAAAAAATAATAAAGTTTTGTCTTAATATTGTTAAAAACTATTTAGTGATAATAAATAATGATATTCCAATAAAATGGTATTCTATTCACCTCTTAAGAAATATAATAAAGTTCTATCTTAGTATTGTTAGAAAATATTTAGCAATAATAAATAATAATATTCCAATAAGAGAGTGAACAAAATACAAATGAAATTTTGCCAAATATTAAATTATCGAAATAAATTTATACAATATTAACTTTGACCGCAGTATGAAATAATGAGAAAAATATTTTGTTGAGCTCCAAATCAGTTTCCTTAAAACAGAATTTGCCCTGTGTAAAAAAGATTGTCTCCCAAAATATAACAGCAGATGTTTATTAAACTCAACTGAGTGGAGAATTTATACCAAAACACTAAAAGTTGACAAACTCAAACACCACAAACAACACAAATTTCAAAAACAAATTGTTTTCGTTTCTCTGCAATCCCATATGGAGAAAAAAAAAAAAAAGAAGGAAAAAAAAAACTTTATATAGAAAAAATGGAGGGGACAAAATGGGAGAGAAAAAAAGCAAAGAAATTAATCAATGGGCCATATAACGTATTCACGTGGAAGACTTTGACAAATACAACCAAAGTTGACTGACTTGCAAAACTAAAATGCCTACCACTTTTCTTTTCTTTCTTTTTTTTTTTTTTTTTAATTCAAAAAATTCAACATTTCCTTCCTATATTCTTAATAGAATTTAGGGATTCAATTTCTCTCCCAAAATTATCAGGGAAACAAATTTTATAAATGGAAAAGGAAAGGGGTCTCTATATCAATTCTTGGCTTCTCTATGATAATTGTTTACCCTATCTCTTATTTTATAATAACCTGCAATGTATTACTACTAAACGTACACACGAGTACACAAATAATAGGTTGTAAAATGGCATAGTAAAAGAAATCAAATAATCCAATTTATTAAAGGTCTGAATAGGGGTAGTTTTCATCTAGGATCATAAGACCATGACAGGATTGATCTCGGATGGTGATTCCACACCATTCAATTAATCAAATTGAACTTAAGTTTTGATCAATTTCCATTCACACCGAGCTGGGGACGAACCAGCCCTTATTCAACCTAAAAGCCTCCTAACTGAGCTTTTTCCGGCGCTCACAATGCCACTTTGAAATTTGAAAAAGACGTGTCCTCACTGTTGGAATTCGTCATCGGAAAAATAATATGGCGCAGCCGAAAATACACCATTTAAAATTTCCTAGAATCCACCTATCGTGTCCAATTACCATTGATTCAAATGAAAACCAATTTGAATCAACAAAGATTAACTCACAGGATTCGTCTCTTCTAGAGATTGCTGTAGAATCGTTTCTTGAAACTGTGATCTCTAAAGTCCGGTGCACGACCAACTATCGAACGGGAACCGGTGCTAGCCAAAAAGGCGAAGGAATGGAGGATTAATTGCTGAAATTTTTGGCTGTTGGGGCTGCTCTTAGTGGCCGAAATTTCCAGCTACTAGATTAGGGTTAGGGCTGATTTATGTTATTCTTAAGTGTGCCTTTTATAGACTCCTTGTCTAATTGGATTTTGACTAGGTTAATTAAACCCAATCCCATTAGGGTTTCAATTGTATAAATAAACTTTAATTAAAAGTTCATACTATATAATTTAATCTCATTAGGCTAAATTTAATTACCCTTAAATTAAAATTAAATCACACGTAAGAAAATACAATACATGTATTTTAATTTCCTACTTATTAATTCAATTAAATCAATCCAATGTTAATTAATTACCTTGACACCGAATGTCAACTAATTAATTAACACATTCCTTCCAATGTATATTACATGTACAATTTCTATAAGTTCCAGATCAGTTGATCTATGTGCATGATCCTATGAGTCTGTCTTCATGTAGGCAGTAGGTCCACAGACTGTAAGTGGGTTCTAGCAAACCATTACAGCCCCCAATTGAAACAGAGATATAGCAGTCTTTAGAAGACGCTCACCCGGTAGCAATCTCATAGTGTCCTTTGCCAAATGACATCGATATGAATAAATAAGAGGCACGGTGTCCGTCATCCTCTTCTGCTCTTTATTATATTTCTTGATCTTGAGTTGACTGATTAATCAAATAAGCAACCGACTTATTTGAGTATGGCCATACACTTATCAGTCCCATTCATCAAGTGGCCAGTGATATCATCTCGGTATTACCCGAATGGCAATGCCATCACTTCATTATCAATATCAATATGTTCATCGGTCTACCAAATCATACCCGTATTTAGTATCCTTTTACAGACCTGTTAGGCGTATGTCAAAGTGAACCAGTTTCCATATTGATACTATAATGACATCTGGTCTGATGACAAAAGAGACCTACTCAAGAAAGGCGTATGACGCGACAACCATGTGGCTTTCTTGTGCGGATCGATCCAATCCCATGTCAATGACATGTACCTATATTCATGACTGACTTTACAAGTACTATGGCTAGTTAAGAACTACCACATAGTCATCGAATATACAAATCTGTGATTCTATTCGTTTCCACGATTAGAATAGACTTGAGATATGTTTTGTAATTATCAATCAATGGATACTCTATTCATGTTGTAGCACAAGATATAAATGAAATATATTAAATTCCTTTATTAAAGTCACACAAATGATGTATTTAAACAAAAAGTATGAATGTATAATATAAAATACAAGAATCCAATACCCTAAGAACTAGGGCAGACCTCCAAACGTAGTCTTGACAACCAAACATCAAGTTTCCACAAAGAACCGAGCCTGAAGTCATCGGTATATAGTTTACAGGAGGAATATGATAACAAGGTAAATAATGTATCATCGAAGCTATATACATGGATCTTAAATCCCTCGTGAGTACATCTTGAGACATGTTTGATAATAGTCTCACTTAGGCTTACAAGTGTAGACTTGATACTCAGCCTTACGCAATAAGCACTATAACAACCTTAATTGTTACATTGGTGCATCATCACCATACATGTGTAGAGCAAATACATCCGTAAATTATTAACTTTACACTTGAACTAATTCTGTGCCAATTGTACATAACAAAATGTAACAGCCGTAACATATATAAAGCAAAGTTACGAGTCTTTACTCTCTCAATTGATTCTTCTTAAATACCTAACTTAATCTTCGAAGGGGCTTTGTCGGACATGTGGCCTGCTCTAATCTATTGTCTTCCTAATTCATATACAACATAACGTTTATTTGACTGAAATGGTTAAAAGATAATTAACTTCTCTTTTTTTTTGGGGGGTAAACAGATTATTAACTTTTTTACTTGTAATTTTTTTGTGCCTTAAATCATCTAGCTGTAACATTTAATAAAATTTGAAAAAAAGAAAAAGAAGCATGCCCTCCCCTTTTGATTCCAGCAATAGAAATTAGTGGATCTTCTTTCGTTATCTTGGCAGGGACATGCTACAATCTCAGCCTCTTTGAGGAAATGCCTAATGTGAAATACTTTCTTATAAAATAATAAATTAACAATATGATGGATCTAAATTGTCTTTATTAAATGCATTTTTTCCTGAAATACTAAAAATAGTGGAAAATCCTTGTGTGATTAATATAATAAAAAAATTACTGTTCTTCAACTTAATGTCATATATATATATATATATATATATATATATATATATATATATATATATATATATATATATATATATATATATAGTTCTTTAATTGGTTACAGTTTTATTATCATAAAAAAAGTGGTCATGCTTTACTTGAGTGTAACAGAAAAGTTCAATTTCAACAAAAACAAATAACTGTAATCACTAGCTATGTCAAATAAATAAATAGCTCATGCGGGTGTATCCGTCTTTGGTAGAGTAGGTGAACGTACTCATGAGGGAAATGATCTTTACATGGAAATGAAAGAATCTGGAGTGATTAATGAAAAAAATATTGCAGAATCAAAAGTAGCTCTAGTCTATGGTCAGATGAACGAACCGTCGGGAGCTCGTATGAGAGTTGGTTTGACTGCCCTAACTATGGCGGAATATTTCCGAGATGTTAATGAACAAGACGTTCTTCTATTTATCGACAATATCTTCCGGTTCGTTCAAGCAGGATCGGAAGTATCGGCCTTATTGGGTAGAATGCCTTCCGCGGTAGGTTATCAACCTACCCTTAGTACCGAAATGGGTTCTTTACAAGAAAGAATTACTTCTACCAAATAGGGGTCCATAACTTCTATTCAAGCCATTTATGTACCTGCGGACGATTTGACTGGCCCTGCTCCTGCCACGACATTTGCACATTTAGACGCTACTACTGTACTATCAAGAGGATTAGCTGCTAAAGGTATCTATCCAGCAGTAGATCCTTTAGATTCAACGTCAACTATGCTCCAACCTCAAATTGTTGGTGAGGAACATTATGAAACTGCGCAAAGAGTTAAGCAAACTTTACAACGTTACAAAGAACTTCAGGACATTATAGCTATCCTAGGATTGGACGAATTATCCGAAGAGGATCGCTTAACTATAGTAAGAGCGTGAAAAATTGAACGTTTCCTATCAGAACCCTTTTTCGTAGCAGAAGTATTTATCAGTTCTCCGGGGAAATATGTTGGTCTAGCAGAAACAATTAGAGGGTTTAAATTGATCCTTTCCAGAGAGTTGGATAGTCTCCCTGAACAGGCCTTTTATTTAGTAGGTAATATTGATGAAGCTACTGCAAAGGCTACGAACTTAGAAATAGAGAACAATTTGAAGAAATGACCTTAAATCTTTGTGTATTAACCCCAAATTGAATTGTTTGGGATTCAGAAGTGAAAAAAATCATTTTATCTACTGATAGTGGACAAATTGGTTTTACCAAATCATGCGCCAGTTGCCACAACTGTCGATATCGGTATTTTGAGAATACGCCTTAATGACCAATGGTTAACGATGGCTCTGATGGGTGGTTTTGCTAGAATAAGCAATAATGAGATTACTGTTTTAGTAAATGATGCGGAGAAGGGTAGTGACATTGATCCACAAGAAGCTCAGCAAACTCTTGAAATGGCGGAAGCTAACTTGAGTAAAGCGGAAGGCAGGAGACAAATAATTGAGGCAAATCTAGCTCTCAGACGACCTAGGGCACGAGTCGAGGCTATCAATGTAATTTCATAACTATAACTAGTTGGTGCGCCTGAATAATCAAAAGAATTTCTGTTTATACATTATACATAAATTTTTTTTATACAACCTAGTTTTTTTATTCTGCCAATTGAATAGAATCATTAAGTAGAATCAGATTCGAATACAACAAAATTTTTTTTTTTACAATTCAAAAATGAAAATAACATGGAATGAAAACGATCAAAAATTAATAAAATTAAGGTGAATAAAATAACTTATTAGATAGCACTGATTCTGCTATCTAATAAGTTCTACCTACTATTGGATTTGAACCAATGACTCCCGCCATATGAAAGCAATACTCTAACCACTGAGTTAAGTAGGTCATTTATCATCCCAAAAAGAAAGGTATGGAATCCATCACATCAATGGATTCGAAATGTAAGATTAATTATATTATATATGGAATCTTATTTATAAGCAATATTGATCAAAGAGATCAAAGCAATAGGATGTTGCGTGATATAATATTTATCTTGACAACAAATTAGCAACATGATAAAATGTGTATCACAAACCCAAGGGCTATAGCTCAGTTAGGTAGAGCACCTCGTTTACACGCGCGCCAATGTTTTTTTTTCCAAAAAAGGCCATCATGTAATCAAAAGACTTATTAATAAGTCGATGTCTTACTCCATGACTTTTAGGGAACAATAGCCTGACACAAAAGATTTGGGTAAACTTAGGTATCCTTTTAGACGCCCAATCCTATCATTGATTTAAGACCTTGATAAGGCAAATACGCAATCTATTCAATGCTAAGCATAATGAGTATAAGGACCTCAAAAAAATCTCTTTTTGTCCTATCCTAGAACTTTAAGGTGTATAAAGTTTCATATTGGATTCTTTAAGCAAAAGCGGGGCAATGGAGATTCTATTTAACTTAGATTGATTTAAGTCAAAAGCAAACCTACATCAGGATAACCCTTCTTTAAAACACTTTGGTAGTGCTCTCGGATCGGAATCAATAAATCCGAGCACATAGAGCCATCTTGTTATCTTTATATCAAGAGAATTATGGTAGACTAACTGATTATTTATATCAGTTAATGATGAGCCCAATGCAAAAAAAAAAAAAAAATGCATGTTGGATCTTTGAAAAAGTTCGAATCATTTTGATAATAATCAGTTTGAGCTCTTTTATCGAGAAGGTCTACGGTTCGAATCCGTATAGCCCTAAAATAAAAAAAAAAGAAAAAAATTCAAATAAACAAATTCTTGTTTTCATTTCTTCATTCTTTTTTTTTTTTTTCTTTGTTGTTTGGAACTGGTCGCTTGGGGGCGATTACTTGGTTCATAAAAAAAAACCATTCTCATAAGCTTGTTCACAACAATGATTCAGGACCGAGCATAAAGCTGAAACCAAAAAAATCACATTTCGGTAGGTAAATCCAATTGAGATTTGTTCTAATCTTGGTTAAGCAAACCATAATTTCTTCATTCCTCTTCATAGGTCAATAAATTATATATGAAATTTCCTCCCCTCCTGTCCGTAATTAACAAGTTAGTGATACTTTTTTCTTTGTCTTTTGGCTACCTATTCAATCCTAATGAATTTTTCGAGTTTAAATTTTATTTTTATTTTTTTTCCATAAGCACATCTTAATTGAACCATATATATTTGGATGATATAAATGATACTTATCAGTATAAAATAAAATGAAATATATTTTATGTTTCTTTTTATATTAAATATTATTAAAAATAAAATATATATTCAGTTCACTTTATGTGGAGATAGATGATAAATCGATAAAATATAATCTGGGCTAATAACACCATATATATTTCATATAATGCGTTGTGTTTTGTTGAAAAATCACTATATTTTAACTAAGTATTATGAATGCAGTATATTTGATAGTTTATTGATTTCCCTTAAAAGGAAAATTGGTATGAAATAGGATTAGCGGTGAGCAAAACCGAACCAATAGCAAAAACCAAAAATCCGAACCGAACCGTACCGATCCATTTTATAGTTTGGATCGGTTTGGTTTTAAGTTATCAAGAAGATTGGACTTCGATTTTGTTTGATTCGGTTCAAAACCTAAAAAAGGGAAAAACATAACTGTTGGTTTTTGATCCGCCCATGACATTTTGGAATGGCAGGGACTAAACTGTAATTATGTGTAAATTACAGGGACTAAATGTGTAATTTAGTCCGACCCTATATATAGATGGAAGTTGAGATTTCCACTATAAATAGAGAAGAAGTTTCTCTATTTCCTAACAAGAGAGAATCGTAGAGATTCCCTTCCTATTCCGAGGGAAAACGTCCCTACCGATAAAACACGGTTTACTTCTTCGTTCGTCGGAAGAATTCACGGATATAGCCCGTACTCAGTGTATTCATACACTCGTAGGAAAGGCAACCAGAACGATCCGGTTTCTCGCGTAGATCAGATCCATTCCATAAACAAGTTTCCGCTGCACATAAACCGTAAGTCTGTTTATCTATCTGTTTATGGTTATCTATGGAATTCTGACTTCAATAACAATTGGTAAAATATTAAAATTAATTATAAAATTAATATATATTAATTGTAGAGAATTTTAGAAATTATATTCTTTTATAGTTTTATATTGTAATTTTTAGATGCTAATTTATAGTTGTTAAAACTTCAGAGTTGAAAAAAAAAAAATAGAGAATTTTAGTATTTTATTGTAATGTAATAGTATTATTTAGTATTATTGATTTTTTAAGTTAATTTTTTTGTATTTTTTTTTATAAACAAACTAAAATTTTTATTTTGATTTTTTTTAAGAAGTTAACGTTTTTGGTTCGACCTAGTCCAAACCGAACCGAACTGGTTCGGTTTGGACAGAACCGAACCAATATTTAGTTTGAATCGGATTGGTTTATAAAATACAGTGTTTTTTAGATCAGTTTTTTTTTAATTCGTTTCGGTTACCGAAACGGTCTTTGCTCACCCCTAAATAGGATGACATTGGTACAAATTGTAATATTACTAAGACAAATGTTTCATTCTAATAATTCAGAAGTAAAAAGTCATTCTGTTCATTGTACATGACGGAAAAGTTCTTTAATCCTCGATATAACCATTGATGAGTCATGAAATAATTTAAAGATTAGCATCCTGTAAAAAAGGTAAATCAAGTAAATTCTAGATCTGAGTCAACACACCTCCAAATGATGCGATATATATCCCATCTCTCTCTCTATTTATGCACAAAACCAAACAAAGTTTACGTATATACCCTCTCTCTCCATCTCTAGAATATAAACCAAACCCTATACTTAGTTTCTGATCTAAAATGGAAAACAAATATTTAGATAAGAATAAAAAGCCTCATGCAATATTCATCCCTTACCCTCTTCAAGGCCACTTCAACCCCTCCGTCAATTTAGCCGTCAACCTCGCCTCTCAAGGTTTCACCGTCACCTTCATTAGCACTCACGCCGTCCACCACCACCAGACGGCCTCCGCCGCTACTGAAAACCATGACTTATTCGCAAACGTTCGTGATTCCGGCCTCGACATCCGCTACTCCACCATCTCCGACGGCCTTCCTGTTGGATTCGACCGGTCGTTGAATCATGACCAGTTCATGGCTGCCTTGTTGCATGTTTTTTCGGCTCATGTGGAAGAGGCTGTGGCGGACGTTATTGCTTCTGGTGAAGATGTTCACTGTTTGGTTGCTGATACTTTTTTTGTTTGGCCTTCTAAAATTGCGAAAAAATTTGGATTGCTTTACGTTTCGTTTTGGACTGAACCTGCTTTGGTCTTCACTTTGTATTACCATCTTGATCTCCTGAGGAAAAATCGCCATTTTGATTCTCAAGGTACCACCACTAATTATTTTCGTTGCTTCTACTTTATTCATTAAAGGCTCTTTTGGCAATGCCCTTTTACCCCTGCCCTGGACTGTTGTAATATTGGAGTTGAACATTTATGAGTCAATGTAATCATACTTCACAGAATGTTGGGGACTTCCTGCACAAAAATAATTATCAAAATTGGACCGGACTTATCATTTCGGGAAATAATATATTATTAAAAGTCAACTAGTTCAGTTCAACTGTTCGCGCAAAAATTTTCTCCATTGAAAAATAAAAAAATTCAAAAACTTTATGATGGACTAGTTTGGGAGTGTTTTTTCAGTGCATTTCTGAATACAATATGACTTTTAACAATTATGCGGTTGTTTTCCACAGCCCTAAAAGCAACTTTCAGCCAAAAGCAGTCCCAAACTGGCCCGAAATCTAAAATAAAATTTCAATTTCCAGCTGAGAAAATAAAAGTTTGATGATGAATATAATAGTATACAATGGCAAAACATATGTTGAACTCTTAACTCTCTTTAACTTCTATGGATTTTACAATTGACCATCTTATCAATTTTTTCAATATATAATGAGCAAATGGTTATTTTATTTTGATAGTATTAACTCCAAACTTAACATATTTATCTTATATGATCTGAAGTATCTCATTATTATTATTATTATTATTATTATTATTATATTTCAGAACGTCGCAATGACCCTATAGATTACATACCTGGAGTAAGGGCAATGGAAGTGAAGGACACACCGTCCTATCTTCAAGAATCGGATACAACAACAGTTTGCCATCAAATTATTTTCAACTGCTTTAATGAAGCTAAAAAAGCAGATTTTGTTCTGTGCAATACTGTGCAAGAACTCGAAAACGACACCGTATCAGCTCTACAAGCAGAAATTCCATTCTACCCAATTGGACCCATTTTCTCAAATGACTTTGCCAACGGCAATGTTGCCACTAGCCTATGGCCCGAGTCTGATTGCACCCACTGGCTCGACAATAAAGCCCGTGGTTCAGTCTTATATGTCTCATTTGGTAGCTATGCCCATCTCAGTAAAAATGACCTTACTGAGATTGCTTATGGGCTTTCCCTTAGCAAGGTGAGTTTTATTTGGGTGCTTCGCCCTGACATTGTGAGCTCTGATGATAAAGATCCCTTGCCCGTTGGATATAAAGAAGAGATTTCTGACCGTGCGATGATAGTACCTTGGTGTTGTCAGAAGAAGATATTGACCCATCCTTCCATCGGAGGGTTCTTAAGTCATTGTGGGTGGAATTCTACATTAGAGAGTTTATGGTGTGAAGTGCCGTTATTGTGTTTCCCTTTATATACTGATCAATTCACTAATAGGAAATTAGTGGTTGATGATTGGAAGATAGGGATTAGTTTGAGTGCAAACAAGATTGTCACTAAAGAAGAAGTGTCAAATAATGTCAACCGTTTGATGTGTGGAGAGTCAAAGGATGAGTTTAGGAAGAGAATCATGGAGGCTAAGAAGATAATGGAAACGGCATTGTCACCTACTGGATCATCTCATAGAAATATGTCTCGATTCATCCAAGATGTGAAGAGAAAGATTGAAAAGCTAGTCCAATCCAAGAAATCCTAAACTTAAATCATGATTATATTCTCATTTAATAATGTGGGTATATGTTAAAGATGTATTTCTCGATGATGATAGATTGGCGGAGTGGAAGGATGGAAAGTACGGATTTCTCAAGTCACCAAAAGTACTATGGTTGATCAAGTGTTGAAGATTTGACTTAGAGAGTAATAAAAAAGTAATATAGAGAATGTTCAACTAAGGTTGGACACGTTTCTAGCGTGCAGTTGGGATCTGAGTGTGTTCTGTGTCATCTACGGATTTGGTAATTGGTGTTTGTTATTTGTTAACGTAGAGTAGTGGAGATCCTAAATTGGCTGAAACGTTGGGTTATCAGAAAGCTTTTAGTTGGTTGAAGAATATGAGTTTCCAGAATGTAATTGTGGAGTTAGATACTTCGAGCATTGTTAATTACTTGAATAATGTTATTATGTTTTTCTATGAATGGTTTAGTCATTGATGATTGTCGTTTTTTGGCAAGACATATTGGTTTACTTTGCTTTTGTTGTATTTGTCTACGAATTAGGTTTCTCATGTTCTAGCTCGAGCTTTTATTCTTGGACAAAGAGAGAAATGGGGAGTTTGTACACCCTTAGTGCTTTAACTGCTCCTATTTTTAATGGGATTTGTCAGTAAAAAGTAGAAAGGTTGGGCACGTTTCAATTCAAATTTATTCCAGTTACAAAACTACGATGCCTCACTTAAGAAATATGATAAAACATAAGATCAACAAATAACTATTACATAATATGATTTATTACCTAAAAGAATTCGGAATATTTGTTGAAAATAATGCTTGAATAAAACTATTCAATGAGAAGTAATTCATGTATATTAACAAGTTTTAAGATTTGAGTTGAAATTTTCCTCACTTTCAGGGGCTAAAAGATCTAATCCTTACTTTACAAGGCAAATTATTGCTTAATCCAAATACATATTGTAAGTATTATGATGCTATCATTCATCTAGTGTAGAAAAAAAGCAACACAAGCAACTCTCATCTTCAAATTGAAGCAAAGGATAACTTAGCATTGTAAGTTTCATTCATCTTGGATTGTTTGTATCATGATTACACCGGCAAAACTTAAGAACAGCTTCATTCTTTCCTACACGAAAATGCAATACAATAAACACGAGTATTCTATAACTAATTGCCATCAGAAACAACACCAACAGATCCTCCCATTTGGAATTACTGTCTGATGATATATCGTATGCACTTCGAAGCGCCTGAATCCCAGATATGGTTCTTACTTCCCCTACTGCAAATGATGTCTCTAAGTACTCGTTTTCGAGAAGTCCCTACAAGGACCATATAGTCACCCTTAATACAAATTCTTTATATCACCCAAAGGGCTCAATATATCAAAGCATTAAAGTTCAAGAGCCACGCCATGCTTTATTGCGAATAGAAACGCAATTCGAAACCACTTACCTGAATAGAGTATGTGTGAAAAGCAATGTAGGATATTGGGTATGTCCACACTGGTCCTGGCAAAGCATTTCGAATTCTAAAATACCCTGCAGACAGCATCATTACAACCTGAAAATGCAAACAATACAAAATCAGATTTGGCAATGCAAAGTATTTTGGCTCAGCCAAATTCAAACTATTCAATCAAACGTAGTAGCAGAACATTGATCAGAAGATAACATGTTTAATTTGTTATCCAAATCCAAGTAACATTCTTCGCAGGGAGTAGAACAGTCTGCAAAACAGTAAACTCTAGAAGTTTGGGGTTCGTAGTGATACTCACATGCATGGATACGAGAGTCAAGACACTCCAGAAAACATGTTGCCAAAGTGAGATGATAAGCAGCATTAATCCTTCATTTACTAACAGACACATGAAGAAATTCAAGACAAAGTACATTAACAAGCTGAATTCATCTCGCAATCCTATAAGGAAATAGAAGACAAGACTCGATGAAATGGAAATGAGGAAAAGGAACGGGATGCTCGAGAAAAGCTCCCCGAGTAAAAAGACTAGTGCACCAGAATGCCTATTTGATTCTTCACTGGCATATATCTGCAACACAGGCGCACAAGATTATCAAATCATTCGTGAAATCACTAAACATCAGGCAGTCAACAAAAAATAGAAAAACAAGGATCTCTCAATATTCAAGCATATTCCTATACCTTAATTTCCTTCAGAAGTGAAGGTACACCAGCTATGCTAAGAAGTGAAGCAAATGATACAAATACGAATATCGCTGCAACTCGCGTCTGAAATATAAAGGTGAGGAGATAAGAGACTGCATATCAACCTCAGAAAGTGGCAAAAAAGATAATGGAAGCAATGCATGAAGACTAGCACGATTGACGCATGCAATGAACAGGGATGGACACGAAACTGGAATCAAGCTACACAATATTTATTGCAGTAAAATATATATTGAAAAAAAGACAAGGAACTTTTTGCAAGATGTTTAAAGAAGATAGACATCTTGTATGAGTTGAAGATTTTAAACAAGCATGTTTTCCCAGAATCCTAGCATGGATCCTGGAAGCCCAAAGTGGTCGTAAAGATGCTTAAAGCCGCCTATTGAAGAGCACTCTCTTAGGAAAAGCTAAGGTCCTGCAAGACAAAACTGCTAGAAAGGCCAGCTTTTTAACTTCTCAAATCTCATCAAAACTGCTGCGTTCAGCAACTTTAAAACTATCAAGACATCAGATTTAACTAGGATTTTAAAGTCTCTCCAAGCATTCATGATGTGTCATGGACAAAATCTGATGCATAATTGAAGTTTCAGTTTTCAGAAACTCACCACAACTGAAGACAATGAATGTCCGAGGCCTGAAAATACTGTTCCAATACAGAGTGTGAGAAGCATAATTAGAATAAGGCGTAACCAATAATATTTCCATTCCCTTGACATAATTAACAATGATCTCCAAGTCAAGACTGCAATCCTTGTAGCACTGCTAGCTCTTCCCTTGCTTTTAAGATATGGACCTTCCTGCAGAAATAAACACATATTAGATGCGAGTAATCAGAAACTACAACAGCTATGCCCCAGTGATGCAATGCATGTAGAAGAAGTATCTTCAATTTCTGCATATATCAAGGCAAGAAAATGCACAAAAGGATCTGACTGTAATCTTATCTAGGCAGCAATGTTATTAATGCCTTTTCTCGTTTCAAATTTCTGTTTAGAACACCGACAAGAAAACTAACACAAGCTCATACAGTACACAATCACGACAAGTTAATTGTTATGACGCCTGAATGACAGTCATCATAAATCTAATGCATTTCCACTTTCTAATTGTTTTATATCAAAACCTACCCACCTCTACCGCTTAAAGGGTAAAATCAATCGTAATTCATAAAATTTAGCCAGGCAATTTTTATTTAGATACTACGAGAGTGACATACAAATCAAAGCAAATTTGAGCTGACAAAAATCAAAGATGCAAATCTATTCTGCCCACGACAAATCAAAGAATGAGCTAACTAAGAGCCCTGCATGAACCAACAACAACGATTACTTAATGCATGCACATGTAAATAACTAAATGGAAAAGAAATGGTCTAAGGGTAGGAGTTTACAAAACTTGCCTTTTCTGTGAGTTTCGATATCATAGTTTCAACTGAAGCAGCATCTGCAGATGATTTATATGTTGCTTCCAGGGTACGTATCGCAACAGCAGTATCCATATTCACAGATGAAAAATCTCCATGGTCATCCTGTTACCATAATTTTATTTGCATCAGATTTCCAAGTCAGAAGTTCATTACAATTACGAGAATAATACATAATTCACATCAGATAGCCACTCTGACTAGAGAGGACATTCATTATTATCTCAAATAACCTATGTGACATAATTGTAAATAAAAATTTATGATGTTTCATATTTCACTTGACCTTTCAGACTAACCAGTTAAAAATATGACCCAACAATTTCTAACATTTACATCAGTGTTGTTTGCATTGTCTCTTCTGTTCTACGAGCATAGACCCATTGGCACTTAGAAATTGAAAACATTACCTGCCAGTTTTTGCACATTGCGATTATCCTGTCAAAATCTGTGTTTATCGCACGCAAGAAGTGATCAGAAGGGCTTTGCATAATTGGGCAAGGAAATCCAGCATTTGAGAAGTGCTGCATCAAAACAAAATCTTAAGTTTGAGTCCAGGAATGATATTCTAGTTGCCAAAAAGTAACAGAATAGTTGATATCTGCAATTATAGGAATATTCCAAAAATAATGTCTTATGCCCAAAATGGCTTTGTGAGATGGCCTTTATTAAGTCCCTTATCTAAAATGGAATAACAGGCAAGGTTAGATTTCCAGTATCTCACCTGCAAGCAAGCCAAAGTCTCTCCAAAGAATAGTGTATTTCCATTTGAAAGCAGGCAAATACGATCAAAGAGGCCAAACACTTCTGTGCTGCTCTGGTAAATGGTAAAGATAAGTGTGCAACCAGTGCTAGCAAGTTTCTTCAATGTGACCATCATCAGAAGAGCAGAAACACTGATCAAAGCAAAGTCTAAAAGTTAGCTATAATAACTATAGTGCAGCAACACAGTCAATGCCAACCAACAAAGTAGCACATATCATTATAGCGACTAAACTGTCCAGTGTGGATGTTACAATGGATATTCATACTGTTGAAACCAGTAAAAGATCACAATGGTCTCCAAAAATCTTGACACAGTATCAGTTAGCTTCAAAAGTGAAAATTGCTGCCTTATCATACTGTACTTCTATATGTAAGCTCTGGTGAATTTGAACAAAACAGAGAAGGAGATAGTCCTCAATCCATTCATCCACAGTAAACATGCATATGCACCCAAATATATTTGAAATGTTTCATTATCATACATGATGGCGGTTCCAACCCCAAACAAGCACTACAATTCAGAAGTGAAGTTAGGCAGGCATTGATACAGGATGAATAATTGATAATGTGATGCCGAAACATGGAATTCAAAGTAATGACCTGTCAAGATGATAAAGGGGCTCATCTATAAATAAGACATGTGGCCTCATCACAAGCTCACGTGCAATGCTAACGCGTCTTCTCTCACCCTTTGGGAGGCCTTTCATATAACAGTGCCCTCCAATCAATTTGTTTGCATAATCAATCAGGGACATGGCATGGATGGCATCCTCTACCACACTCTTTTTCTGGCAAAAGAAACCAGGAAGTTGAAGCAGTGCAGAGTAGTATAGGTACTCACGGACTGTAAGAGACCCAATAAGAGTAGTTTCCCTCTCAACAAAACCCTAGAAATTGGAAGTCAAGCCAAAATTTAGATACCCAACTTTCAATGTGAAATACAATTAAAACTTATAGTTCCACCACTGCATAGAAACTATTATTTTTGGTCCCAAAAAAACTTCCTCTGCAGCAGTAATCAATTTCCAGAAAAATGCAGTTGATATTACAGCGAAATGGTTTCAATGTTGGTGAAAGTAATTCAGTTGTGATAATAATGTAATCCGACTTCCAAGCTTAGTACAGAGGCCCAGGAAAAGAAAGATCAATCATGATATATCATCATCATAAATTCATCTAATTTAATGGCCAGGGGACTTTCGATACTGATTTACAAAATTATAAAGGAAGAAAAAAAGGATGATAACTGAAACCGGAAAAATATCCAATGGCAAAAATATCCAATAAATGCCAAGGATCATGATAGTTGTTTCAGTTCAAGATATGCAGGAGTCAGAATGCAAATAAAAGAACAATTGAAATCATGGTAATGACTGAAACTGCAGAATAAGTGATACTGCATAACTTAAAACACTGTGAATGTGTACATGTCAATAGGCATTGATGTTGTGCACCTGCATAAGGGAGTGAATGATACAGTATGTGTCAGCTACTAACAACTTGTTAGAAAGACTACTTATATGCAAGGCATTAAAGATAAGAATACATACTCTGAAAGCATAAGCATCAAAACACTAGCAACACAAAATAAGTCATAAGGCAGAGGCCAAGGGAGAAGCATTAAAAGTTGAGCAGAGAAAAGTTAAATTGCTGCATAAAAGATAAAGATTCCCTAGAAGGACTTACATATGAGCCATAAGGAAGGCGTGTTTTTGTACCATTTACAAATACTTCACCGTATACTTTGGCTGAATGGTGCAATCTTCCTGAAACACAGGTAGCTGCTTGTTCAAATCCAGACACAATAAGATTATCCAGAATCAATATGTACAATTGTTCAATTACTTGTAACATGGATAACATGTTAATAAACCTGCAATAGCCCTTAGCAATGTGGATTTCCCTGATTTTGCAGGACCCATGATTACTGTCATTGTCCCTCGCAATGCATAACCACTTGAGCTCTTGACAACTTTATCAGAGTAGTTTCTTTTACCCTTGATTGTGACAGTTAAGTCTTTCCAGACAACAGAAGCTCCTGCAATCTTTCTTGCGACAGCTGCATTGTCTGGTAATGGCGGGGAAGGCAATGAACCGCTATTGAGCTTGGACAAAGTTGGAGATGCTGGTGTCGCAGCAATATTGATAGAATCGCCACCTTCCTCCACCCTGACATCAATATCTGTATCTTCCCACTCAGGTGAATCTTCAAATGAGATTGGTTGTCTAAGTGAACCAGGCTTCCGCAAGTAGAAGAAGTTACTAGAGGGAACCCTACTTGCAGGACTGCTGGCAGAAGATGAAGACGACCTGTAATTATCTGATTGAGGCTGTATCTCTTCCATCTCCTTCTGAACTCTTGAGACCCCACGTTTATAACAACAACATCAGTCAACAAAAGATGGAATAATTCACCATTTTTGCTAACATACTATTATTAATTACACTTTTCCAGCCAAATTGTGGCAGTCCAACTCTGTGTCAAGTATCAAATTGACTTCCTGCATCAGAAACGAAGGATAAGGAGTAACATAGAAAAATGATTCCCAAACAAGATTCCTGGATCATTGTGCATCACACACAACCAGGCAAGGACTCAAGAAACCATCAAACAGAAATGTAAATAAACTTATAATGCTCTGGAAACCAGAAACCCAAATTGCTGAATCAGTGACATACTAAAGGAAAAACCATTTTGATTCTTTTAACAAAATTAACAAATAAAAATAAAAGGACTTCCGTTTTTTACATGCAGGTTTCTTCAAAACAAATATGAGACAAAATAAAATCCTTGTCAATTTGAATCTCTGTTAAACTCAAAAAATAATAATACGAAATCAATGAAACTTGAACAATTTAAAAAAAAAAAAAAAAAATTGGCAATGTCCCATTGAAATCCTTTCATCGTCTATGTTCTTTCACTTTCCTAAAATTAAGAAGATAGTAAAGACCCATCTAACAAATAGCAAATGACAAAATAAATGGCTAATGAACAAACAGTAGAAACCCAAAACCCTGACACCCCAACCACCAGTAAACTAGCAAATCACCATTTCAGGCATAGCACCTGTATTCATTTTGTAGTCTATGAAATCCTTTCTTAGTCTATATTCTTTCACTTTCCTATATTTAAGCAGATAGTAAAGGCCCATCTAACTTTAGCATACATGAACTGAAGTTCAACAAATACCAAATGACAACACAAATGGCTAATGCACAAACAGCAGAAACCCAAAGCCCAGGCACCCCAACCACAAGTAAACTAGCAAATCATCATTTCAAGCATAGCACTTGCATTCATTTTGATCCAACCATTAAAAAAAGGTCAATTAAGAAAAGAAAAAAAACTTTAAAACCTCAAATAACATTCAGCAGAGTACCTAAAAAACACCTATATGCACAGTGCACAATCCGGTTGTAAGACAGTAGAGGAAAAGCTACCAAAGATTAAAACCAGAACTAAGCTTCGACAATGAACTCTAGATTATTTGAGCTCATTTTCTCGTTTCTAGTAGAACCTGACAAATACAAAGCGCCCAACAATTCAATTCCTCTCTTTTTTACTCTTTTGAAATGAACAAACACAATCCAATAAGTACCAAATCAATGAAACCCAGTTCAATTAAAAAAAGAACAAGATAAGCAGAGAGGGAAGAACGTAAAGCGACAAACCTGGATCTGAGAGAGGAGCTGAGAAAGACTGAAAGTGAAACAGGAGCTATTCAAGTACGAAATGAGAGTGAGAGAGAGAGAATGAAGTTTTGTATTTATATATAATAGTCTAATTCTAACACTAAATAGCATTAAAAGTGGGGAAGTGGATACTATCTGACCCGTTTATTCCGGGTCTACTTGTGTAAGCTTACTAGCTAGTTTAAGTTTGGTTGGCATCTTTACTTTTTCTTTTTGTTTCTTTTGCTTTTTTTTTCTTCTGGAATGCTTTTACATTTATTTAAGATTTCATTGTAATGAAGTGAGCAAAACCATCTTTTTGTTTGAATCAAGCATCCTAGGCCAGTCGCAATTGGTTTATTTATCAATTTTTTTAACACAATAAATATATGATCTTTCTGTTTTAATAATATCAATTTTAAAGTTGATATTTTTGTTTCGTGTGGGCAACAGTATATGTTAACTAATATGTAACAAAATTTTGAAAAAAGTAGAAGACTCGATTGTTTATTGAAAAGATCTAAATCATATTTGTTATGTATAATGCGATAACTATAGGTCTGAATCATATTTCCAATTAATCTTACGTGTTCCCAAAAATTATATCACTTGTTAATTAATGGAAACTACAGTCCACATGAGAAAAATGTATCAAATTTGGTTCTCATACTATTAAAACAAAAATATCAGATATCTAATGTGTTAATAAACTGATTAAGGGACCAATTGTAAAATCTATAAAAATTCAGAGGATTTAGAATGCATTTTTTTTCCTCGAAACGGATAAATGCTTAGTTTGAATGATTGAGCTATTTGAGTTATTCAATTTTAGAAACTAAAGCAAGTGATGTTTCTTTTTAAAGGAGAAAAACGGTTGGCACTTTAAATTTTTTTGTAGATAATATAGTTTAAGCAAAGAGTGCTAATTAATGTCTAAATCCTAAGGGAAACGAAAATAAATAATTTCTATCTGTAAAACATACTCCAAATATGTAGAATTGTAGACTTTTGAGTGCAATTAATTTCTCAAAAGTGAGATATAGAGCAATATGGAGGACCCATTTCCGTTGAAATTTCTACCAAGCATTATCAATATGAGAGGTTACTAAATCATGATGTTAGCTTCAATAGTTTGACTTTTGTTGGAGTGTTTAATATTCATTAAAATTAATCAATATTAATAGTTTAATAGTGGTTCTCTTACTACTTTTAATGACATTCGTAACGTACTTTTATGTGATTTAATAAAATAATCTAATTTTCAATTTTAAAAAAAAAAAATATTGTACTCTTTTTTTTTTTGTTTTCATATATTGATAAAACATATATGAGACTATTAAAATAATAAATTTACATTTGCAATATTTCTCTCATAAAATTTTATTTTTTATACTAAAATTCTATGTCTTAATTATCATTCCTTAATTATAAGATTTTTTTATTAATACTAAAGCTCTTTCCTAATGCAAGAATAAGTTTAAGAAAAGAATTGCTAAAAAAGTATAAATCATATAAAATATTATATAAAAATAAACATATTGATAAATCTTTAAAGTCGTACTAAAAACTGCAGAGTATATTCAAAAAACAAACATACATAATATAAATGTATTATTCTATTTCATTAATTTATACTTACCAATTTTTTAATAATTGAATATAATTAATCAATTCGATATTGATCGGACATTATTTATATAGGCCTTCCCTTTATTAATAGACTTAAAATACTAATAATTAAATAAATTATATAAATTATATGTGTAGTTATTCAATTAATCTAATTATTATATCGTTTCTATCAGCTTATTTCTCGAAAAAAAAAAACCTTTTTAGAACCTAACATATTCACAATCCATCCGTTTAATACATAATTTATTGATATGGTTTTTTTGATATTTGTCATTTCAAAATTAAGAATATTTAGTATTCGACATATTAAAATCTAGAATATTTGGTCCTTAGACAATTATTAAGATTACTATATTAATTTACATAATCATTATTATTATAATAGACAGATCATTCTTACTTCTCACTACTACTCTTTAAACCACCAATTTCATTAATTTCATTAAATTTTATTATTCATATACTAATTAATGGTCTCGATTCCTACAAGTCAGATACCAAAAGGACCAAATCAATATATTAGTAACCAACTAGACATATGGTGGATAGACTATTAAATATAAATATATATATATATATATATTCCTTTTTTTAATTGATTATTTTAGTTTTTAATTTTTTTTTTTTTTTTAATTAGTCTTAGCAGTATCATTCTTACTAGTGATTTTATCTTAAAAGTTAAGAAATTATTATTACTTTTTGTTTCCATTAAAATTTTCTTATGACACAATAACCCAAAATAGCGTGTGGGTCACGTAGGAATTAAATTTCCAAAAATCTAAATGTGTTCAATTATTAGTCGTCAGATGAAGACAGACGAAACCAGACTGCTCCAAAAATGACATAAAGTGAAATATATAATTTTTGAAAAAAGTCCCTCTATTATTGCAAAATATACTCATCATTCATCAATCTCTCCATACTTTATATTTATGAAATGATAATTTATTGGTATATATAATTTTGGGCAAATTACAAAACAAAAACCCTGTGGTTTCATTTTTTTACAAATAAAAGACTGTGGTTATTTTGTTTAAAAAAAGATTGTGTTTTAAAATGTTAACAAAAAAAAGGATAATTAAAATTAAATCATAACATTATATAGGTTTGAACTCAAAATTTTTATGTTGGTTAATAAAAATACAATACACATGAATGATAAATTTTGAAAATTTTTGAAAAGCGAAAATATTTTTATAAATTAAATAATTATAATAGATTTAAAAAAAATCATAACAAATTGAAAAATCTTTAAAAAATATTCAAATTTTGATGTAAAGTTCTTAAATAATATACATAAATTATTGGTATGTTAAATAACTAAAAATACCTTCCGCTATATCATCATTTTTAACGGAAAAATATTAGTTATCCTTTTTTTGTTAACATTTTAAAACACAATTCTCTTTTTTAAACAAAAAAAAAAAATCACAGTCCTTTATTTGCAAAAAAGTGAAACCACGGGAGTTTTTTTTTTGTAATTTGCCCTATAATTTTTAATATATTTTATTTTTTTCATTGTATCCATAAATTTTATTAGACATAATAAATATTTACGATTAGGCCATCTCCAACCCTACATTCTAAATTTTCATTTCAAATCCAATTTCCTCTATAATTTAGAGGAAGTTACAGTTTTTTATCTCCAGCCATCCACTCTAAATTTCCACTCTAAATTAAAAATATTATTACTTTATTCCTTTTTACCTAATATTTTTATTATTATTATATTCCTTTTTACATATATTTATATTATTCATATCTTTTTATCAAATCCTCAAAAAAATTTTAATATTAATAATTTATAAATATATATATTTAATTACATAATAATTTTTTAATAAATAAATAATTTAGTTAAATAAAATCGTATTGGATGAAAGTAAAAATTAACACATTAATACATAATAGATAATATATATTAATTAAACCGGAATACAACCACACTATTAAAATCCATTTAAATACAATAATTTAATTAAAGTTATGGTAATTCGTGATTGTTACAGACCTTGAAAGTTGTGGTATTGTGTTGTCACTGTAGCGTGTAGAGACTTGTCTTTTAGCTTGTGTTGGTAATTGTTACATACCTTGAAAGTTGTAGTATTGTGTTGTCACTGTAGCATGAAGAGACTTATCTTTTTCAAATTCAAATTCTGATATATTATTGGACCTTAACTTCACTATAAATACAAACGATTGGAGTAAAAACCAATCACACACTTCATACTTCTGTTCTAAGATTTCAAACACTAGTGAATTCTTCATTTCATCAAAATGTCTCGTGGGCATGGTAAGAAAGCTGCTGAAGATGTGTTGTTATGCTCGGCTTATTTGGAAATCGTACAAGATCCAATAATAGGAAAAACTAAACCAAGGAACATCTATGGAAACGAATATCAGAGTTATACGATGAGAGGAAAGAACCAACGTGGGAGGAGAGGAACAACAGATCATGTGAGTGTCGAATCCATAAAATAGAGAAGTATGTGAAAAAGCTGATGGCTTGCATTAGACAGATTGAAAATAATAACCCTAGTGGTGCATCAGATGCAGATATTGTAAGTAAAATTTATTTAAAATAAATAATTAAGTTTTCATATTACATTTGGGTGGATGATTGTTAATATTAATTCATGATTTGTAGATAGTTCGTGCGAAAATGTTAATGTAGACAGACAATGAGTACAAAGGTGGCTTCAAGTATGACCATGTTTCGGAAGTTGTGAAAGATTTTGTCAAATTTGAAGATAACGTCCAAACTGCAAGAAGGAAGGCTAGGGCTCATATGGCTTCGTATGTGTCTTCGTTTTCGAAGAATCATACTCCTGATTACCCGATTGAAGAAGTTCCGAGTCAACAGTCACCAGGTTTGTCTGATGTCTCTATCGACTTGAATCAAAGCTCTGTTGGTGTAGGTTCATCTGAAAGACCAATCGGAATTAAGAAAGCAAAAAAGAAAAAGGCAATGGATGCTAAAACCATGTTAGCTGTGCATAAAAGGGAAGAGCAGAATGAAAGAATGTGTGCATTGATAGAAAAGTCAAATGAGATCCGAAGTAAAAATTTACAGTGGAAAGAACGAGAATTGGAGGTTAGAAACCGAGAAGCAGAGGCCAAGAACCGAGAATCTCAGGCCACCGACTGAGCATTGAAGCTAATGCCATATTAATGACAGGTAAGTCAAAAATTCTTGATCCACTTCTTCGTAATTGCATGATGCAAAGACAGACTGAAATTATACAAAGTAGAATGATGTCACCAACTCAGGCGCCAACCCCCTCTTCAACACCAAATCTGAACACTGATGAGTATACATATATTAATAATTTTGTTCACAATGCTGACAACGTGGATATCTCAGATTATTGAAACTTTGTGGCATATGTAGTGTTTTATATGTTATTCGTAATATCTAAGTGTGTTAAGTTATGTTAGCCTAACTGTGTGTTTTAGTTAAAAATAAAATTTATGTCTGCGTATGTATTTAAGTGTATAATATTGTATCATCATATTTTGTAATGTAATGTCAATTTCTATTTGCTCATTTAATATTTATTTGGTATTAATTTTATGATATTTCTAAGTTGTATACATATTAATAGTTTTTTAATTTTCACCATTTTAATTTATTTTTTATATTTTGTCATTATCAATTAATCAAATTTTAAGAATTTGAGCAAAACTATTGAAAAAATTCAAGACCACAAATACACATATAAATTAAATCAAACTCACAAATTATTATAAACACATAACCTAAATATCATAAAATAAATTAGACCTGTTTATGGGCCGGGCCGGGCCTTACGGGCTTTTACCTAAAAATGCTCGGCCCAAGCCCAGCCCAGCCCAGCCCATCTAAAATATTTTCAAGCTCGGGCTGGGCTCGGGCTGGACTTGGGCTGGTCTCAGGCTTATACAATAATAAAAATAAAACATAGCATCCAAAACAACATAATTCCACAAAACACATAATTCCATAATTCTACAAAAAAAAATAATAATAATAATAATTCCATGAAAAACATAATTCCATAATTCCACAAAAACATAGAAAAACATAATTCCACTACATAATTTCACTTGATCTTCAATTAATGTTTATCACATCATCTTCATCTTCACTTGAAATATCTGAATTTTCCTATGTGAAATCATCATTATCTACAAAGAAACAAGTCCAAAATCAAATTTCTACACTTCGCAACACATATCAATTTAAAAAATAAAAAACATACAAATATACTTTGAGCTTTGAGCCAATCCCTCAAACACATAAGAGCTTGAACTGTTTCCGAATTCAATGAACTCTGAGTACTTGTTATAACTTTGCCGAATGTGCTAAAAGCGGACTCCGAAGCAATAGTACTAACTAGAATCGACAAAATATCTTGAGCCATTCGAGAAAGTTCTGCATACCTAACTGAATATCTACTCCAAAAATCTAAAACATCTATGTCTTCTTCCAATTTGAGAGGAGGCTCCACCAAATAGAGATCCAATTCAGATTTCTCCATGCCATCACACATAAATGAAGCATAATCACTAGAAACCAAACTTGATTTCCCACCAATCATAGTCCTAATACTAGTAGAACTAGTAAAAGACCCCTCAATTATTTTCTTACCCACAGAATTCTTGTATACCTCAAACAAAGAATGCAAATCACCCATAACTTTGGCCACATAACTACGAGCCTGCTCATTTCCATAAATCTTGCTATAACAATAAAGCAAAAATTTCTCTTTGTATCTAGGATCTAACAATGCAGTAGCACATAAAACCTCATTGAACTCAAGCCAGTACTTATCAAACTTAGCTTGCATAGGAATCACAATATCACTCAACACACTATGTTCACCTTGAGCAACTTCCAATAAAGCTTTTTGTACCAACCATACACTAAGAAGATACAAATTTGCAATTGGAGTTTTCACAGCAGAAAAAATACAAGTCACATCATAAAAGACATTAAAAAACTTGTGAATCAAAGCTAAATCATCCCATTCAGAACTCGAAAGAGCAAATACATTCATGCCATGTTCCTTTTCAGAAAAAGAAACAAGTGCATCCTTGAAATACAACACATGATCAATCATTTTAAATGTTAAGTTCCACCTAATAGGCATGTTAAGCCTAAATTTTCTCGTTGTCTCCAAATCAAAGTTCTTTTTGGTAAGATCAAAAAAATTCTTTGCTCGAATAGGAGACCTATAGATAAATTTGACCAAATCACGAATTTTATCTAAAGGATCCCTAATTACTGTTAAACCCGATTGAACAATAAAATTTAATATGTGCGCACAACATCTTACATGGAAAAAATCACCATCCCTAATTAGAAAATTCTTTGCTATAAGACGTTCTTTAAGACTTTTGATCATAACATCATTGTAGCTTGCATTATCTGCTGTAACTGTGAGAACCTTACTTTGAATATTCCATTCCACTAAAGTCGAGAAAATTTCATTAGCAATACTTCTACCTAGAAATGGTGGAGTCAATTCCTTAAACTGGATAATTTTCTTATGCAATCTCCAATCATTATCTAAAAAATGAGCAGTGACACAAATGTATTCATCTTTAGAGTGCTCACACCTCCAATTATCAGTAGTTATGCATATGCGCCCATTCGTACTCTTAAGCATTTCTACAACTTTCTCTTTCTCACAATTACACAAATGCATAATCTCTCTCTTTAAAGTATGCCTATTAAATGGATTGAATTGAGGATTAGCTCTTGACAACATAATCCTAAAACCCCTCTCTTCAACCATAGAAAATGCATGATTACCTTCTACAATGAACAAACAAATGCATTTGCGTAATTCATCAGCATCATACTTATAAGTCCTAAGAGTATTTTGGCCTCCTTGAGTTGAATCAGAACCAACTAAGAACTCTTTTATATCCGTGTTGGCCTTTTTTTTTACAAAGAACTAAATGTCGACTTAAATGTGAAGTGCCACTCGTAGTTGTAGCGGAAAGAGTACGCTTACAGTGTTTGCAAATAGCTTTAGCATTATCATCTGTAAGACTAAAATCTTCCCAAACTTTTGATGTTCTCTTTGAACACTTCAATTTAGTCTCACTAGTAGTGTCACTTGCTGATGTATTTTCTATATCCATTATTCGTTTCATAGAAGCATTAGCAGCAGTAGATGCATCAAATGGAGCAGTAGAAACAGCAGTTGTTTCAGGAGTCTTATCGCTGCACATTGGAACTTCAGACATCCTAAACAATGGAAAAAATGATAAAAATTTGATTACTTGAACCTTTTGAAAACAATGAAATAAAGAAAACACCTTAATCTAATTATTAAAGCAATAAATAGAATATTTAATAAAGAAAACACCTTAATTTAATTTGGTTCATGTATTAAGCATCAGAGTGTTCTATGTTCAATCGTGATCATTTCTGATAAATATGGGTTGAGTTTTCTATGTTTAATCACATTTACTGCTCTCTCTTTGATCGGAATGTTCTGTGTACAATCAGGTGAGTACTGTAAGCGTCGGAATTTTCTGTCTTAAAAAAAAAGCATGTGTCACACGACTGTATATTATAGTCGTATGACTGTAACCTCGGAGCAGGTGCAGAAGCTCATACCTCTGGAGCAGAAAAATGAGAAAAAGGAAGGGGAGCAATTAATGCTCTGGCCATTGCAGCAAGGAACCAGGGATAAAAGAAGAAAGAGAGAAGATTGGGTGGACTTTTGGCTAAAAGAAATCAGAGAGATTTTTAGAAAGGTTTGAAGAAAAAGGGAAGAAAAAGGATATCTCAACCTCAAGTGTCTTTTTCTCTTCTTTTTCTTTTTAATCCTCAAGTGTTTAAATTAAAAATCTATTAGAAATCCTAGGTTGATAATCTGACTCTCTAAACTTAATCAATTTCGGACTAAAAACCTTAAGAATCCTTAACATTTTGGGGATTTTGGACCCAACTCTTCAAACCTCAACTCAAAGGGAAAAGTGCAATTTGAAGTGAATTGGTGAGTTGCCAGGGTTCATTCCTATGGTGGATTAGCGCCAAAAAGGTAAACACACTTCAATCCCTCATATTCTTATGCTTTCTGGGTGATTTGGTGTGTTTTGGTGCATAAAAGTTCATTTTTCTCGCATTCTGTTTCTGGAAATCAAGAACATTCGTACGACTATAATTACAGTCATACGAGTGTTCTTGATTTCCCTCCAAGTTTTCAGTTTCTTTTGAATAATTTTGGCAAAATCTTGCATCTGGGCAATTTACAGTCGCACGACTGTAGTTACAGTCGCACAACTGTAATGCTCGTCCAATGGCAGAATTTCCAGAATAATTCATAAAAATTTCTAAAAATCCATAAAAATCAGAAAAAATTAGAAAATCATCAGAAATGAATTTTATTGTGTGCATTCACGACCTTAGATTTAATTTTCGGTACAATTGCATTTAGAACAATTCAACGACGGAGACCCGATTCTCCCGAAAACCGACCTACCTCACATGTTAAATTCATGTAAACCGGAAAATAAAAATGTTTTCAAAATGATTTTCTCACAAAACCAAAATACAGGGACGTTTCAAAATGTTTTCCAGATCTAACCAGGCCGGCTAGCCGAGCTGACCCGGTTATCCCCCAATTGCGTGCCCCCAAATTCCTTAAAATCCCATTATATCCTGTTTAAGTCCTATTTGTGGTGTGTCGTAAACTGTGCTAACCTTCTGTTTTGCAGCTTTTAATTTCTTTTATCTTTATTTTTGATGTATTTAATAGATTAATACATGTATTTTAGGCGATTGTAAATTTTTAAATTATCGTGTATTCTAGGCAGTTGTAAAAGTGAGGTTGAGAGTTTTTATTTTTGTTCAATTGGGTTGTAAGCCATTTAATTATTTACTACTTTATTTTTGTTTTTATTATACGTGTATGCGCGCTGTATGCTTAATTTAATTCAATAAAATTGACTTTAAAATTTTAAAATACCATACTTGAACATTGGCCAATTTTTATTTTGATTAGACACGAAATAGGGGACTTGTCCGGACCTAGATCTTTGGATAGTGTGGCGGCCGTTCATCCAGTTCAGCTACATTGAAATTTCCCTGTTGAGCTGAGCCGGGTGGCGACTCCTACACTATTCATTGAGACTTAGGTCTTGATTCTTTTATGAATTAATCTAGTTTTCTAAAAACGAATTTCCATTCTAAAAACCCCACGCGAGGGAGAGATTTGCCCTAAATCGAAGCACCCCTTCGGAAAGGGAGTCCGTGTTCCATCGAAAACATCATCCGCTTACAGTGGCGACTCTACTGGGATTTTCTTATAAAAGTTTTCTTAAAAACTGAAAAGAATTTGGCAAGCCCTGAAAAGTGTCTAATTAAAATAAGATGGATGATCTTGTTTGGTATTTTATTTTGAATTCTTTAGTTAGACATTTTTGCATTAGGTTAAGTATCCCGTTTTTAGCCCGGTGAATTGTTGAAGTGTCGCCTTTGTTCCTTATGGTCTTAGGGGCACAGATACGAAACACCACCCATAGCCTCGTACGAACCCCTTAGTTTGGACCCTTGAGTGGGGAGAAGTGAGGAGTATATTTTGCTATGGGAGCCTTGATTCTAACCCGACTTGGACCAAACTCATATAGGCAACCTTAGTTGGATTCCCCTAAGATACCAAAATAGATTGTGTGAATAAAATGAAATCATGCCTTCATCATCCCCAGTTGATGATCGAAGAGAACCCCACCTAGGACTTGGTTAGAATTTTCAAAGACCGACCACGTTTGGAGGAATAAGGTTGGAAGAATACGTTTCGTGTGCTACGTGTTACACGCCTCTCGACATTGCACGACATACCATAATCAACATTTCCCATTTCACGACACACCATTCACAAAGCATTTGTGTGATAAATAACCCAAGTTTTTATGCAGCCACTTGCACTTTATTTTTGCATGTGAAACATTAAATCATCCGTTTGTCATTCATACTAACCATTTCTTTTCAGCCATGACATTATATTTGTGTGATTAGCATTTTCTCGCATAACATACACAACATCATTATGTATGTCATGCATCCTAACCCATGTTTTTGTGCAGCCATTTGCATTTTGTGTGTCATAGACATTCACAACATATCACTTAAATTAAATTAAGGACATTCCAAGGATGCCCATCATGACCATCTCATTTCACAACATATCGGGTATCCCTAAAATTACCCATGTTCTACCAATGCACTGGATTGCATTCGGCCATTCCACAAAATTATATCATTCAATAGAGACCACAATGGTGCTAGGTCTATTTTCGTGTGACGATTTACATGAGGCATTTCATGACACCATGCTCACTTATCATAAACATCATATAACACCGTAGTCCACATCGGATTACTTCATGACATTATTACATCATTCAAGGTGCTCCCCGAGTGCTGGATTAGTACGGATATAGGGGCATTTCATAACATCCCAAATCATGAGAGGTGTTCCTTGAACAACGAACCTCTGTCCGTGTCCCTTGTTACACATGACTTTCTTACAACATCATTTCATATCATATGCTCAAAAGCATCAGAACTCTGTTCATGGGCCAGCCTCATGCGACCATTTCATATCATTATATAGACCTACAAAGCATCGAAGCTCTGTCCGTGTGTCGGCACACACACGACCATATCACAAAAATCATTAGGTGTCCTAAAGGCACCGAACCTTTGTCCGTGTGGCGGTCCACGCGTGACCTTTTTGTACAGCATTGGGTGTTCTTGGAATGTCTGAAAAAAAAATAATAGAATAAAAAGTGGAAATCATTTTCATCATCATTTCATGCACGACATCACTCCATTCATTTATCATAAGTATTTTCAATGTCTCACTCTTCATGACATCATTCCATACATCAACCCTAAACGTTTCTTGACTGATTTCAAGCAGAATAAGCTGGAGCAGCCTTGGACAAGATCTCAGGCTTCGAGGGCTATTGGGGAATAGAGAGTTGTTGAAGTGGAAAGTGATTTTGAGTCTGGGGAGGAAGTAGAGATGGCTAATCCAACATCAAGTCTCGCCGATGCTTTGAAGGATTTCCTGAGATCACAGGATTTCTGTGATATGCTTAAGGAAGAAATGCGGGCTGTAGTGAGAGAAGCCGGGGAAACTGGTGGAAGTGGAACTGGAAAGGAGAAGGAGGCTGAATCATCCCAACAAGGTGGTGATGCCTCGGCTAGTCTGGAGAAGCTGCAAGAAATAGAGGCAGCCATAGAGCGAAAGATGAAGGCAAAATGCTCTTAGTTGGATGAGGTGGTGGCCCAGTTGAAGAAAAGGGCTAGTGTCAGCTCTGTATCCAAGAAGGTGGTTAATGTGGATGCCATGATTAGCAAAGGCATCGAGACCTTTCCTATTGGCTTTCAAGTGCCAAAGATTCCTACTTACAAGGGGATGGGTTCACCAGAGGCCCATGTGAATCTATACGCCCAGGTCATGCTGACGGTAGGCGCCACAAAGCAACAATTGATTAATCTGTTCCCGACTACCTTGGAGGGAGGAGCATTGGGCTGGTATAACTCTTTGTCAAAGGAAGAGCAATCAGATTAGGAGGTTTTATCAGCAGCCTTTATTAAGTATTACAGCTTCAACACCAAGATTCAAGTGAAGCTATATGACTTGGAGAGGATCAAGCAGAAACCCAACGAGCCTTTCGACGAGTATTACCAACGATGGGTGAATAAGATGATCCTTCTGAAAAACCACCCGATGAAGATGAACTGATACAGAAGCTGATTGATGGCAGCAAGGACATCTTCAAAAACAATAGGAAATTTCATCCATTCAATGAGCTTAGTGAAGTCTACAGTATGGCGATGAAAATCGAGCGGGATGAAGAAGAGAAGGCAGCCAATCATAAGGGTGGCAGAAGTTCAGGTTACAGAACCAACAATTGTTATAAGCTGAGGGACGCCATTCAAAAGTTGATTGATGAAGGGAAGCTACAAGAGCCTGCTAAGCCCAACACAAAGACTAACCCGTTACCAGCATTTGAGAAACAGGTCAACATGGTACATTCAGGCCTGCCAGCTAATTTTATCTTTGCCCAAGTCCTTCAGACGAATCCTGCCATTCATTCTGTTGCAATTGATGGTACTAAAGTAGAGTCAGAATGTGAGAAGAAGGCAGAACAGAAGGAAATCAAGCCAATAAGCTTGAATGACCTTGACTCGGAAGATGAATATGAAGAGTTTGACGGAGAGGAGACAGTTAAGCCTCTAGCCATTGAGAAGCTAAAAGTTCGGGAGGTCCAGAATGTGAGTTGAAGTGGAAGGGTGTATCAACCAACAGAAAAAGCGAAGGATAAGGCCCCGATGGCTGGATCCTACAGCACGTCAGCACCGGAGGGAGTTGAGAAAGAGGACTTTGCGGCATTTGCTTTTAACATCTAAGGAGCATAGGGCAGCCTTAGTAAAGAAGTTGTCGGAGATCGAGGTCTCCCCTATTGCATCTCTAGAGGCCATGTGCTGTCTGTTGGATAAGATCCATACTGGGTCTCCTGATGTGAGCGGACGACGCGTTTTCGACGGGACGCGGGACTCCCTTTCGGAGTGGGGCGCCACAATCTCGGGCGGATCCCTCCCTCGCGTGGGGTTTTTATGAATGAAAATCCGTGTTTTGGAAAATGAATAGAATTAATGCATAAAAGAACCGAGACCTAAGTCTCGATGGATGTTGTAGAGTCGCCACCCGGCTCAGCTCAACCGGGAAATTCTTATGTAGCTGAACCGGACGAACGGTTGCTACACTATCCAGAGATTCGGGTCCGGACAAGTCCCTTATTTCGTGTCTAATTAAAATAAATATTGCCAATGTTCTCAAATGGTATTTCAAAATCTAAAGTCCATTTTATTGAATATAAAAGGCATACAGCGCGCACACAAAATATTTAATACAAAAATAAGGAAAAAGAAATAAATATTAATTGGCTTACAACCAAATCGAATGGAAAAATAAAAATAAAAAAAAAACTCTCGTCTCACTTATACAATCGCCTATATACACGAGAATCTAAAAAAAAATACAACCGCCTAAATACACGATTTAATCTATTAAAATACATTAAAAATGAAAAGAAAATTAAAAAACCTGCAAAACAGAGGGTTAGCACGATATATAAAGCACGCCACAATTAGGACTCAAACAGACAGAATTGGGAAATCAAGCATCGGGGGCATGCATTTAGGGGGTAACCGGGTTGGCTCGGCTAGCCGGCCCGGTTAGACCTGGAAAACATTTTGAAACGTCCCTATATTTTTGGTTTTTGTGGGAAAAAAATCATTTTGAAAAACAATTTTTCCGGTTTACGTGTATTTTTATATATATTTAAGTGGGTCGGTTTTCAGGAGAAATGGGTCTCCGTCGTTGAATTGTTCTAAATGCAATTTCACTAAAAATTGAATCTATGGTCGTGATGCACACAACAAAATTCATTTTGATGATTTTTGGGGTTTTCTAATTTTTCGGGATTTTTTTGGAATTTTTGGGGATGAAACTGAAATTCTGATTCTGGAACAGGGATTACAGTCGTACGACTGTAGTTTACAGTCGTGCGACTGTAATCAGTCCAAGACCAGAATTTCGCCAAAAATCACTTTTAACCAAAAACTGAAGAAAAATCGACTGGAAATTAAGAACAGTCGTACAACTGTATATACAGTCGTACGACTGTTCATGAAAACCAAGAACAGTCGTACGACTGTTCTTAATTTCCAGAAACAGAGGTACGAAAAATGCAGCAAAAACCTACAAAATTCACTTCAAATGCCCAGAAAGCAAGGAAAAGTGTAAGGAAAAGAAGTGACTACCTTTTTAGAAGCTATTCCAAGTCGTTTTGACCCCTGGCGTCGCTCCGATCCCAATAAATTCGCACTTTCTCCTTTGGAATTAAAGTTGAGAGCTCTTTTATCCAGAATCCAAATTACAAGGGTTTCTGATGGTTTGAGTTCGAATTCTTGATTTAGTTATGAAGTTAATTGATTAACCTAGGGGTTTCTAACAAGTTTTAGGTTTAATTTCGAGAATTAAAGAAAATCAAAGAGGAAGAAAAGTGAGTTTTTTTGTGGTTTTCTTTTTCTCTCTCTTCTCTTTCTCTCTCTAAGTTTTTTTTTTCAGAAATCTCCACCACCCCTTTCTTCTTCTTTTTCCTCTTTTTATCTCTCTTTTTTCTGCTTGCTTGCTGCAGAGCCGGAGCAATTAATGCTCAACCCCTCTCTCCTCCATTTCTGCTGCAGAGGTATGGGCCTCTGCAGATTTTCCGACATTACAGTCGTACGACTGTAATTTTTAAATTACAGTCGTACGACTATAGTTTTTTTTTTTTTTTTTTAAGTATAGAAAATTCCGGCGCTTACAGCTGCCCCTCGCGTGATCAAATTCGACATCTAGCCCCAGGTCCATAATACCTGTGATGATGAATTTGAGAACGTGAATCAAAGCGCGTGAACGCTAGAATGAATCTTCTGATGAGATAGGCCGATACCGGGTTTAGGTTACCCTAGGCGATACTGGGGATAAAATAAGCCGATATCAGGTCTATGTTACCCGAGGCGAGTTGATGAAGAGATTAGCCGATATCAGGTCTATGTTACCCGAGGCGAAATTGATGAAGAGATTAGCCGATATCAGGTCTATGTTATCCGAGGCGAAATTGATGAAGAGATTAGCCGATATCAGGTCTATGTTACCCGAGGCGAAATTGATAAAGAAATTGGCCGATGCCGGGTCTAGGTTACCCGAGGCGAGGTTGATGAAGAAATTGGCCGATGCCGGGTCTATGTTACCCGAGCCGAAATTGATGAAGAAATTGGCCGATGCCGGGTCTAGGTTACCCGAGGCAAAATTGATGAAGAAATTGGCCGATGCCGGGTCTAGGTTACCCGAGGCGAACTTTACTGGGGAAGTAGATGAAGCTGATCTGGGCCGATGCTGAGTCTACATTACTCGAGGCGAACTCACTGGAGAAAGTTGAGATAATGGAGCGGACCTGGGCCGATACCGAGTTTATATTACTC
Organism: Euphorbia tirucalli; assembly: GCA_039660915.1. Classification (NCBI taxonomy): domain Eukaryota; kingdom Viridiplantae; phylum Streptophyta; class Magnoliopsida; order Malpighiales; family Euphorbiaceae; genus Euphorbia; species Euphorbia tirucalli. Next base: position 50,416,740 of record CM077639.1, on the reverse strand, counting down.
GAGGCGGATCTGCTGACTTGCTGAGGATATTAAGCTGGGGATGAATTCCTGTATTTAAAATGGCAAGTCTTCATTCCTTGATCGAGAGATTTTTAAACAAAAATTTTTGCCCCTTCGATCAAGAATGAAGACTAGCCGGGGATGAGTAATTGATATATGCAATGTATGGATGCATGATGATGTATATGTACATGTATGTATTTTCTGTTATTGGACGTTTCTGTTCTCTGCTGGGGAGATATGTTGTGCCTCTGGTTGACTTTGCTTTTCTTGGGGCATTGTTTGGTGATTATTGACGGAGTGAGGTGATTGCTGGGGAAATGATCGTAGTATTCCTTGTAGAGATTCCGCTGGGGAAGAGTGTGGTGACTTGATTGAAGAGACAATCGTGGTGTTCTTTGTGTAGACTACACTAAGGAGTAACATGGCTACTTTGCGGGGAAGTAATTGACGGTGTTCTTTATGTAGACTCCGCTGGGGAATAGTATGGGAAACTCTGCTGGGGAGTGATGTGACGAATTCTGTGGGGAATACTGAGGATGTTCTGTTTTTTTCCTGCTCCGTGGGAAGTTATGAGTTTTTTTTTAGGTGCTCTAACTTTTGCCTGGGTAGCCCAAATCAGGTTTTCAGCCCAGCGAGCTGCTCTAACTTTTGCCTAAGGCGCCTTTTCGGTTTTCACCTTAGCGAGCATTTTTTATATGCCCTAACTTTTATCTAAACTGCCCGATGTGGGTTTTCAGCTTAGCGGGCCGCTCTAATTTTTGCCTGAGGTGCCTTTTCGGTTTTCACCTCAGCGAGTTTCTCTTTTTTTTTTTTTTTTAGATTTGACTAAAATGGTGTTGTGACCCTTTATTGCTCGTCTAGGAAGATGAACTGGACTTTAGAGGACAATAAGGGATTTTAAATTGTATGTATTTGATACACTTTCATTTGTCAAATAATGCGATGATATTGATCAGTTGAATGCAAAGTGCTTTCTTCGAATGTGTGTTTATGCAAGACAACTCTGTTTGTGCATTTGTCATAACCATGCAAATATATTTAAACAAACACTTCACTTTATTGATGAAATCAAAATGAGTACATTTGAAACAAGTTGGTTCTTAAATGGTACAGATTCCACACTAAGCCAGAATCCGTCACCAGTCGTCCTTTTCAGGTTTTCCGACTGATTATTTTTTTTCTCTCGTGTCTTAACTTTTGCCTAGACCGCCCTTGTCGAGTTTTCAGCCTAGCAGACCTCTTTTTTTTTTTTTTTTATACATGATAAAGCTTTAGCCTGTCTTGGTTGATCGGGTTGGTGAACTCGTTTCCATCCATGTCCATGATGCTGACAGCGCCCTTTGATAACACCTTCTTCACCACATAGGGTCCTTCCCAGTTAGGTCTGAACTTGCCCCTAACATCAACATTTGAAGGCCTTAGTTGCTTTAGAACCAAATCTCCTGCTTTCAATTGCCGCTTGGAGCATTTCACATTTCGATTATAGGCTCTAGCCATTCTGCGTTGATACATCTGCAGGTGATCCAGTGCCTTTAGTCGCCTTTCATCTAGTGCAGCCAGCTGCTCATATCTAGCTTGAACCCATTCAGTCTCTGGCAATTGAGCTTCCAGGGCAACTCTGAGTGACTTGAGTTCTATCTCCACTGGCAACACTGCTTCCATTCCATATACCAAGGCATAAGGAGTTTCTCCTGTCGGCGTTCTGACACTGGTTCTGTATCCACAAAGAGCATAAGGCAGTTTATCGGCCCAATCCCTGTAAGTGGATACCATCTTTGATAAGATCTTCTTTTATTGCCTTGTTAGCTGCTTCTACTGCACCATTAGCCTGAGGTCTGTATGGGGAAGACTTATGATGTTCAATACCATGTTCTACAAATAGCTCAGCCGTTGCCCCTTGAAACTGTACTCCATTGTCTGTTACTATGTGATGAGGAATCCCATACCGAGTGAAGATATTTCTCTGGATGAACTTGACCATGTGCTTGGCTGTAACATTAGTGAAGGATTCCGCTTCGACCCATTTGGAGAAATAATCAACTGCCACAACTATGAATCTATGCCCATTAGATGCAGCCGGATGAATTTCACCAATCATGTCTATCCCCCATGCTGAAAACGGCCAAGGAGATGCTAGATTCTGAAGTTCAAGTGGAGGAAGATGACTAATGTCTGCATAGATCTGACATTCATGACATCTCTTCACTTTTCTCATACAATCTGTTTGCATCGTCATCCAGAAGTAGCCTTGCCTCATGATCTTCCTAGCCATGGCGAGTCCATTCATATGTGGCCCACAGGACCCTGCATGTACTTGCTGCATCACTTCTTCTGCTTCTTGCTCAGTTAGACACCTCAAAAGGACTCCCTGTGCTATTCTTTTGTACAGTTTATCCTCGAAGATACTGAATTGTCTAACCAGTTTTCTTAGTGTCAACTTATCGGCAGCACTGGCCTCTTCTGGGTACTTTCCCTCCTTAACATACCGGTAAAGGTCAAAGAACCATGGCTTTTCTTCGGCTGATAATTCCATTACTTCATGCACTTCGAAGCAAGGATGTCTGGAAGTGGCTATGATCAGTGGTTGAGCTTGTGTCTCTTCTGGATTTTCCCACATGGAGGATAAAGTAGCTAATGCATCAGCCATCTTATTCTCATCCCTGGGGACATGTCTGAATTCACACTGGCCGAATAAACCCTTTCTGAACTGTAGCAGCTCCAAATAAGGCCGTAAGGCTTCTTCTTTTAGTTCCCACTCTCCCTGAGCTTGCCTAACCACTAGAAGTGAGTCTCCAACAATCAGGACGTCATTTGCCCCTAGTGTTAGCAAAGCTTCCATCCCAAATAGGCATGCTTCATACTCTGCCCCGTTATTGGTTATGGGAAAATTCAACCTCTTGGATAAGGGAATGACTTCACCATCTGGCGTTGCTATAAGTACTCCAATTCCAGCGCCCTTTCTATTCACTGCCCCATCGAAACACATGACCCACCTTTTCACTTCCACCATGGCTAACTGCTCATCAGGGAATTCCAGGTTCTCTGTGTAATCTGATTCTAGGGGCTGGTTTGCCAGAAACTCTGCCACGGCTCGCCCTTTAATGGTTTTCTTTGTGATGTACTCAATGTCAAATTCAGACAAAAGTAACAACCACCTGGACAGCTTCCCAACCAATGCCGGTGCTTCATAGAGATACTTCATTGGATCCACTTTAGCCACGGCTTGTATCTTGTAGGATTGGAAATAGTGGCGCAGCTTCTTGGTTAACCAAATCATCGCCACACATGTCTTTTCCACCAGTGTGTACTTGGTTTCATACTCCAACAGCTTTTTGCTTAGATAGTAGATGGGATACTCCTTCTTGCCATCTTGTTCCTGTGCTAGCATTGCCCCTATAGAGGATTCTTCAACTGCCAAGTACAAAATCAGGGGCTTCCCTGGAATTGGAGGACTCAACACTGGTGGCTTTACCAGGTAGGCCTTGATCTTCTCGAAGGCCAGCTGACATTTGTCATCCCACACAACCGGCTGATCTTTCTTTAATAGCTTAAAGATTGGCTCACAAGTGGAAGTTAGCTTGGCTATGAAGCGGCTGACATACTGCAAGGAACCCAGGAATGATCTGACCTCCTTTTCAGTCTTTGGAGCTGGCATATCTTGGATGGCTTTGATTTTATCTGGGTCCATTTCTATCCCCCTCTGGCTAACTACATGGCCTAACAGCTTCCCTGATGTGACCCCGAATATGCACTTCTTGGGATTAAGCCGCAAGTTGTACTCTCCAATGCGTGTTAGAAATCTATCCAGGATAACAGGGTGTTCCTCCCGGGTCGTTGATTTAACAAGCATATCATCGACATACACTTCGACTTCTTTATGGATCATATCATGCAACAGAGTTGTGACAGCCCTCTGATAAGTGGCACCGGCGTTCTTTAATCCAAAAGGCATCACTCTATAGCAGAAAGTACCCCATTCGGTGATGAATGACGTCTTCACCTTGTCAATTACATCCATCAGGATCTGGTTGTACCCTGAAAACCCATCCATGAAGGAGTACATTGCCGCCTTTGCTGCGCTATCAACTAGGACGTCAATATGTGGCAGTGGAAAATTATCTTTTGGGCATGCTTTATTCAAGTCCCTGTAATCAACGCATACTCTGACCCTTCCATCCTTTTTAGGCACGGGGACAATGTTGGCTAGCCATTCCGTATACTCCACCACTTCGAGAAACTGGCATCTATCTGTTTGGCCACTTCTTCCTTTACCAATGTAGCCCATTCCGGCCTTAGTCTTCTCAACTTCTGCTTTACCGGTCTGAACCCGTTGGGATTTTGTGCACTGCTATTTCTGTATCTACACCCGGCATGTCTTCATACGACCAGGCGAAAGCTTTAACATGTTTTTGGAGTATTCTTATTAATTCTCTTTCTTCTTCGGATTTAAGCTCGTGTGAAATGAGTACCATTTTAGGGTTTTCATCTGTACTTATATTGATTTCATGCAATGCAGTGTCATGTATGCTAAATATGCTTGATGGTGATTCAAATGCATGCACAGAATCATCAGGATAAACATCACACAAGTAAGCAAACTGGGATTTCATTGCATTGAACTTATCATAAAGTACATCAGTTACATTGAAAATGGAAGAAATAGATACAACAAAATCATTTTCATCCTCCACAGGCGGAGGGCCTTGTTCTTCATCAGCTTCCATCTTCCCTTCCAGAGCATCATCTGGGACTGCAGCTTTCTCGGCCACCTGTGCTTTAGCTTTCTCCATAATCTTGGCGATTTCAACAACCACAGAGTCTAAGTTCACTTTGCCCATCAGTTCTTCGCCAAATCCTTCCTTGGATTTCCCAAAAGCTTTGGTCAATGCAGCAGTCAAAGCTCCCGAGATCACTTCTGTAGCTTCAGCATATGTCTTCTTTTCATCTTCTTCCTCGGCCACCTCTATGGTTTCTGTTGTCGCCTCAGATGACTCTCCTTTCAAAATTTTAGATTCAGCAACAGCTTCCTCCATCATTACAGGGGCTATTAGCTCTTCCTGGCTTTTCTCAAAATCCACAACATCTGCAAAGATCTTAAAGCCAGGGTGCTCGACATTTCCAACCAGCACCGATTCAGCCTGGCCCTTGTAAAGGCTTTCTCCCGCCTTCAGAAATGGCTTCATCATGACCTTGCCATTCTTGCCCTTTTTCAGATTCTTCTGCTCGGATGACCCCTCTACATAACCAAGGCCGTACTGCTTCGACTTTCCCGAGTCGATCTTGAATTCTGGCACACCTTGCAAATTAATCCCGAGTCCCATTCCCGGGACAAAGTTCAGCTTGTACAGATATCGGGATAGCCACTCCGGCATGTAGTTCTCATAAAGGACCATAGGGGCATCTGTGGTTTCTTCCTCCTTAATGACAGCAATTTGGAATCCACCAAAAGGAACCACTCCTTCATCCACTGCAGCTACCATCGACTGGGCGTCTGCCTCAACAGTCACAATTCTGTCATTCATAGAGAATTTAATCTTCTGATGCAATGTGGAAGGAACACCTCCCAAAGGATGGAACCAGGGCCTTCCAAGCAATAGGGAGAATGTGACCGGGATATCGATCACTGTGAAGACAACCATGGACTTGATGGGCCCAACCCCCACTTCTGTTTCGAAGGTCCCTATCACTGTTCTTTTAGAATCATCATACGCCCGAATGACTGTTGAGGACCTCTTCAACACTTCTTCATTCATGCCTAGAAATGGTAACATTTTCAGCGGGCATATGTTCAGAGCCGAGCCGTCATCCACCATAACGCACGGCATCACCTTATCCATGATATAGGCTCTAATGTAAAGAGCCTTGTTGTGGGCTTTTCCTTCTGCAGGTAGGTCTTTCTCAGAGAAAACAATATTAGGAGCTCCAGCATGGACTTTTTCTAGCAAGCAGCACATAGCCTCTGGTGAAGCTATAGGGGAGACTTCAATTTCTAATAGCTTCTTTACTAAAGCCTCCCTATGCTCTTTGGAGGTCATAAGCAGATGCCACAAACTAGCTTATGCAGGGGTCTTCTTCAGTTGGGAAATGACCAAGTCTTCTTTCTCGACTCTTTCCGTTGCCGAAGTACTGCCCGACCCATTCATCGGTGCTTTATCTTTCGTCTGATCTGCCGGCTGATATACCCTTCCACTTCGGGTCACATGCTGCACTTCTGAAATCTTCAGCTTCTCAACAGCTGGGAGTTTAACAGCCTCTCTTCTGTCAAATTCTTCGTATTCATCTTCGGAGTCAAGGTCATCCAGACTTATGGGCTTGACCTCCTTACACCCCTCCTTTTCCTCACACTTAAGCTCCACTTCAGGTTCCCCTACCGCCACTGCCTGAATCGTAGGGTTCGCTTGCAGAACTTGGGCAAATATGAAGTTAGCCGGCAACCCCGACTGAACCATGTTAACCCGCTTCTCGAATGCCGGCAGTGGGTTAGTTTTAGTGCTAGGTTTAGGTGGTTCTTGCAGCTTTCCCTCATCGATAAGCTTCTGGATAGCATCCCTTAGCTTATAGCAGTTATTGGTCCGGTGGCCTGTCACCACATGATAAGTGCAGAAGTTATCCTTGTCAGCTTCAGGTGGGAACTCAAATGGCCTCAAGGACTGTAGGAAACCACCATTCCTACACTTGGCGAATATTTTTGCCAAAGTAAGAGTCCAGGGTGTTATGCCTTGTCCTCCAGGACCCCTATTCTGGTTGCCTTGCTGTTGATTCACAGTAGCCACCTCAACCCGTTTCACTTCTGATGACTGCCCCTGCTTGCCACTGGCACCTGAACCAGAACCACTGCCAGACCCAGCTGTTGTGGTTGATCTATACCCTGAACCATACCCTGTACTTCTTCCCCCTTTCTGACCAGCCGACTTCTCCTCTTCATCCCTTTCTATCTTCATGGCCATGCTATAGACCTCACTAAGCTCCTTGAAGGAATGGAATTTCATGTTGTTCTTGAAGATATCTTTGCTGCCATCAATGAGCTTCTGTATAAGCTCGTCTTCATCAGGGCGGTTCTTTAGGAGGATCATCTTGTTCATCCACCTCTGGTAGTATTCATCAAAGGGCTCGTTGAATTTCTGCTTCACCCTCTCCAAATCATACAGCTTCACCTGGATCTTGGTGTTGAAGCTGTAGTATTTGCTGAAGGCTGCTGACAATACTTCCCAGTCAGATTGCTCCTCCTCTGACAGTGAGTTATACCATCCCAAAGCACCTCCCTCCAGTGTGGTGGGGAAAAGATTAATCAATTGTTGCTTTGTAGCGCCAGCTGTTAGCATAACCCGGGCATATAAATTCACATGGGCCTCCGGCGAGCCCATTCCTTTGTAAGTGGGGACTTTCGACACTTGGAAGCCGATAGGAAATGTCTCGATGCCCCTACTGATCATGGCATCAACGTTCACCCCCTTCTTGGATTCGGCACTGATCCCGACCCCCTTCTTCAACTGGGCCATGACTTCATCTAGTTCAGAGCACTTGGCTTTCATCCTCTGTTCCATAGCTGCCTCTATCTCCTGCAGCTTTTCAAGGCTAGCCAAAGCGTCACCACCGTGTTGGGATGACTCAGCTTCTTTTTCTTTCCCGGCTCCACTACCACCGGTCTCACCAGCTTCTCTAACCACTGCCCTCATCTCTTCCTTTAACATGTCGCGGAAATCCTGCGACCTGAAGAAATCTCTCAAAACATCAGCCATACTCGGTGCCTGCTCTGCCATATTCACGCCTTCCCCAGGCTCAGAATCACTGTCACTCTCGACTACCCTCTGTCTCCTAGCCGCCCTTGAAGCTTGGGATCTTGTCCAAGGTCGCTCCAGTGTATTCTGCTTGGGGTAGACAGGAGGTATTAGGGTCGTGAATGAATGACGTGATATGACATGAAAATTAAGACATTGGATGTGCTTGGGATGCATGGAGTGGAATTATGTATGGAATGATGATATGAATATATATTTTTTTATTATTATTATTTTTTTTTCGAGGCATTCCAAGAACACCCAATGTTTATGTAAAAATGTCATGTGTGGGCCACCACACGGACAGAACTTCGGTGCCTTTGGGGCACCTAATGAATTCATGAAATGGTCGCGTGTATACCGGCACACGGACGTAGTTTTGACGCTTTATAGGTTTATGAGATGGTATGAAATGGTCGCATGGGCCGGGCCCACAGACAAGGTCTTGATGCTTTTGAGCATATGATATGGAATGATGTTATGAGAAAGTCACGTGTAACAGGAACACGGACAAGGATTCGGCATTGGAGGAACGCCTTTCATGATTTGGTGATGTTATGGGCCTATATGTATACTAATCGGGCACTCGGGGAGTACCTTAAATGGTGAATTAATGTCATGAAGTGGTCGGATACGGACCACAATGTTATATGATGTTTATGATGGATGGGTGTGATGTCATGGAATGTATCGTGTAAATTATGACACGAAAATGGGCCTAAGGCCGTAGTGGCTTTTGTTAAATGAAATGATATTAGTGGAATGGCCGAATGCAATCCGGTGCATTAGCAAAACACGGATAATTTTGGGTACTCGATATGTTATGAAATGGAATGGGATGGTCATGATAGGCGTTCTTTGAAATGCCCCTTAATTTAATTTAATTTAAGTGAAATGTAGTGAATGAACATGTCACACAATATGCAAATGGCTGCACAAAAACGTGGGTTAGGATGTATGACATACATAATGATGTTATGAATGCTATGTCAAAAATAAAATGCTAATCACACAAGTTCAATGTTATGGCTGAAAAAGAAATCGTTAGTATGGATGACAAGCGAATGAATTAATGTTTTACACACGAAATAAAATGCAACATGGCTGTATAAAAAAAATGTGGGTTAGTATCACACAAAGATGTTTTGTGTATGGTGTATGAAAAATGGTGATTATGATATGTTATGCATGCGTCGGCGATGTGTCACGAAACGGTGAAGAACACATAGCAAGCAAAACGAATTCTTCCAACCTTATTCCTCCAACGTGGTCGGTCTCAAAAATCTCTAACCGAGTCCTAGGTGGGGTTCACTTCAATCACCAACCGGGGGTGATGAAGGCGCGATTTTATTATTATTCACACAATTATTTTGGTATCCTAAGGGAATCCAACTAGAGTTGCCTATATGGGTTCGGTCAAAGTCGGGATAACATCAAGGCTCTCATAGGAAGATATACTCCTCACTTCTCCCCACTCAAGGGTCCTAGCGAAGGGGTTCATACGAGGCTATGAGTGGTGTTTCGTATTCGTGCCCCTAAGACCAGGAGGAACTTAGGCGACACTTCAACAATCCACCGGGCTATAAAAGGATACCTAATTCTAATGCAAAAAAATGGCTAACTAAAAATGCAAATAAAATACCAAAAGAGAATCATCCACGTTATTTTAATTAGACACTTTTCAGGGCTTGTCAATATTCCTTTAAGTTTTTAAGAAAACTTTTTGAAGAATTCCCCAGCAGAGTCGCCACTGTGAGCGGACGACGCGTTTTCGACTAGATGCGGGTCTCCCTTTCGGAGTGGGGCGCCACGATCTCGGGCGGATCCCTCCCTCGCGTGGGGTTTTTATGAATGAAAATCCGTGTTTTGGAAAATGAATAGAATTAATGCATAAAAGAACCGAGACCTAAGTCTCGATGGATGTTGTAGAGTCGCCACCCGGCTCAGCTCAACCGGGAAATTCTTATGTAGCTGAACCGGACGAACGGTTGCTACACTATCCAGAGATTCGGGTCCGGACAAGTCCCTTATTTCGTGTCTAATTAAAATAAATATCGCCAATGTTCTCAAATGGTATTTCAAAATCTAAAGTCCATTTTATTGAATATAAAAGGCATACAGCGCGCACACAAAATATTTAATACAAAAATAAGGAAAAAGAAATAAATATTAATTGGCTTACAACCAAATCGAATGGAAAAATAAAAATAAAAAAAGAACTCTCGTCTCACTTATACAATCGCCTATATACACGAGAATCTAAAAAAAAATACAACCGCCTAAATACACGATTTCATCTATTAAAATACATTAAAAATGAAAAGAAAATTAAAAAACCTGCAAAACAGAGGGTTAGCACGATATATAAAGCACGCCACAATTAGGACTCAAACAGACAGAATTGGGAAATCAAGCATCGGGGGCATGCATTTAGGGGGTAACCGGGTTGGCTCGGCTAGCCGGCCCCGGTTAGACCTGGAAAACATTTTGAAACGTCCCTGTATTTTTGGTTTTTGTGGGAAAAAAATCATTTTGAAAAACAATTTTTTCGGTTTACGTGCATTTTTATATATATTTAAGTGGGTCGGTTTTCAGGAGAAATGGGTCTCCGTCGTTGAATTGTTCTAAATGCAATTTCACTAAAAATTGAATCTATGGTCGTGATGCACACAACAAAATTCATTTTGATGATTTTTGGGGTTTTCTAATTTTTCGGGATTTTTTTGGAATTTTTGGGGATGAAACTGAAATTCTGATTCTGGAACAGGGATTACAGTCGTACGACTGTAGTTTACAGTCGTGCGACTGTAATCAGTCCAAGACCAGAATTTCGCCAAAAATCACTTTTAACCAAAAACTGAAGAAAAATCGACTGGAAATTAAGAACAGTCGTACAACTGTATATACAGTCGTACGACTGTTCATGAAAACCAAGAACAGTCGTACGACTGTTCTTAATTTCCAGGAACAGAGGTACGAAAAATGCAGCAAAAACCCACAAAATTCACTTCAAATGCCCAGAAAGCAAGGAAAAGTGTAAGGAAAAGAAGTGACTACCTTTTTAGAAGCTATTCCAAGTCGTTTTGACCCCTGGCGTCGCTCCGATCCCAATAAATTCGCACTTTCTCCTTTGGAATTAAAGTTGAGAGCTCTTTTATCCAAAATCCAAATTACAAGGGTTTCTGATGGTTTGAGTTCGAATTCTTGATTTAGTTATGAAGTTAATTGATTAACCTAGGGGTTTCTAACAAGTTTTAGGTTTAATTTCGAGAATTAAAGAAAATCAAAGAGGAAGAAAAGTGAGTTTTTTTTGTGGTTTTCTTTTTCTCTCTCTTCTCTTTCTCTCTCTAAGTTTTTTTTTCAGAAATCTCCACCACCCCTTTCTTCTTCTTTTTCCTCTTTTTATCTCTCTTTTTTCTGCTTGCTTGCTGCAGAGCCGGAGCAATTAATGCTCAACCCCTCTCTCCTCCATTTCTGCTGCAGAGGTATGGGCCTCTGCAGATTTTCCGACATTACAGTCGTACGACTGTAACAATAGTCGTACGACTATAGTTTTTTTTTTTTTTTTAAGTATAGAAAATTCCGGCGCTTACACCTGATATTATTTTCTCTGAAAAAGATCTGCCTAGTGAAGGAAAGGCTCACAACAAGGCCCTTTACATCAGGGCCCACGTGATGGATAAGGTGATGCCGTGTGTGATGGTGGACGATGGCTCGGCGTTGAATATATGTCCACTGAAGATGCTGCCATGTTTGGGCCTGAATGAAGATTTTCTAAAAAAGTCCTCAATAGTAATCCAAGCATATGACGACTCCAAGAGAACAGTGATAGGGACTTTTGAAACTAAAGTAGAGGTTGGGCCAGTCAAGTCAGTGGTTGTGTTCATCGTGATCAGCATCCTGGTCATATTTGTTAGAGATTGTGCCCTAAGCCAATGTTGGATTATGTAAACAATCTTCTTAAGTCATTAATAAAGACTTATTTTATCATATATATTTGTATGTTAGTATTTATGATAATGTATCCATGAATTAATTGTGTAATTCTAAATTTCCCTAGTCGATTGTTATTATGGGAATAATAACAAACTAAGACTAGTGTGAGTGATAATGGATATTCATAAGATGAATATAGTGTATACAGATACAGATTATACTCACGGGCAATGTGTTAGAGAACATGTTGCTGGAGACCCACTATAAGATCAAGTTCATGGTCACGTGTCACAACTGATCTTGATTATAGTAGTGTCATCAGCTGATTCCTTTGACCTGAGGTCACCATGGATTCCGGGATGAATTTATGTTGTGCTTTGACACAGTCAAACGCTGCTTGTAACAGAGTAGTTATAAAGGCTGTGGTTGGGTACGATATGACTCATGCTTTGTGATGTGAGTGACAGATATGGGATTTTGTCCCTCTCTAACAAGAGAGCGATATCACTGGGCCCCTCGATAAGTAAGACTGTTAAATGCATGGCCGTGCTCAAATAATTGATAAGAGTATCAATTGATTTGTCTGAACAGTTTACTTTGAGATCGAGAAAGCATATGATTAATTATGTAAGATTGACAAGTGTACCATGTCTTATAATTAATCTTGATATCAAAGAGACAAAAGGGAATATGACATTTTATAAATAGGTATTAGATCATTCCAATCATATTAATTGGGTAGTCGTAATGGCTTGCTAGAGTCCGCTTGTGACCTATAAGGACATTATGGTAATTTCCTTATTGCCAATTAATATGAACCTATGGGGTCACACACAAGAGCAAAATGAAGTTCATCTTATCGGGTATAAATTATTATTGGATAATAATTTATGAATGAGAAAGAGTATAAATATATATAGTGATATATATTTATGTATATATAAATATTAATGTGATTAATATTGCATAAAGTATGCTACATATTATAATTTAATTATATAGAGATATAATTAATTATAATATTATATATACATATGTGTATTATGGAGAATTGATTTGATTTAATGTTAATTGAGAATTAATATTAAATTGTGTGGGTTAATATATAATTATAACTAATAGGTGTATTAGGTTATAATTATAATTAACTAATTAGGTTTTATATTTAAGGAAATAAAAACCTAAAACCTAATCAATCCTATAATGATATAGAAGCAGAATTCGGCAGCCACACTAGACCAAGCAGCCAGCCGAAATTCTCCTCTCCAAGCCAAGAGAAAATTTGATTTTCTGCCTCTCTCTCGATTCGAGGAAACCGTTTCTTCTATCCCGGCGCTAGCACGCGGTGAATGTATTGCTCCGTGTGGATCAACCATAGAGGGAAGCTATTTTGGTTCCTAAGTGATTCAAAGTTCAAAGAATTAAGGTAATTCTTTAACCCTCCTTCCGATTCAATGTAATGTACATGGGTCCTTGGTGGGGATTAATTTTTTTTTTCCGCTGCGTTTTATGTTTGTTTTGTGCGATTAATTCCCAACAGTGGTATCAGAGCCACTTGTGCATTGGTTGAATTGGATTTGTTATTTTGATTAGATCAAAATTGCATGTTAGGGTTGTATGTTCTTGATTTAGGGTTCAATGTTATTGTGAATAACATGTTTAAAATTTGATTTTAATGTGAATCATTGTGAATGATTTGGTTGTAATTGTTTTGAATCAGAAAAAGGGGTGAAATTTTGGATTCAGCATGTTGGCACGCCGGCGTGCCGGTTTTGGCACGGCGTGCCAACAGGAAATCGTTCCTGAATGCTTGAGTTCAGAATGGTGGCACGCGGGCGTGCCGATTTGGCACGGCGTGCCAACCTGAAAATTTTGCATATGGCACGACGTGCTGGGCCTTTGCACGCCGTGCCAACTGGAAACCGTTTCCAGTGTTGCGACCAGAATGGCGGCACGACGGCGTGCCGCCCTTGGCACGGCGTGCCACCTGGGAATTTTCAGAGGGGGCTGTTTTTTGCGCGATAATTTTTTTTGCCTGCGGCGCTTGCTTCGCAACAGGGGCTACCGCCCCCGTACCCCCGTCCAACTCAGCAGCGAGTTGGATCGCTGGAAGTTGGGTTTGGTGTTTTTCGTTTATGTGTGGAAATTGTTTCTACACATTTACGATTTTCAAATAAATTACTCTAAATACAATAGGATTGTATTTTACCCTTTATGAACCCTAAATCTTGTAGATATAAAATTATTGTGATAATTTTATGCATGGTGTTGTGGTATGGTTTTGGACCCTTGGATGTTTTTTGTTTTTCTTTTGGTTTTGGTGAATGTAAGGTTTTATAAATACGGCCTGCGAGTCGTTTGTATTTATGTAATCTTATTTTTCTAGATAAATTGTATAGGATGCAATTTATTGTTTGTAAATTTTATTTACTAGAAAATTGTATAGGATACAATTTTGTAAAGTATGTAAATCCATGAGATGGTGCCAAGGAACAAAGACGTGAAGACGGATCCAAGGGATGCGGCTGTGCTGCGACCATGCGATGGTTACAACCACCTAGGAAATGACCTGTTGATTTTCATATTGGCCTGTGAAAATCAATGTAGATAAAACCATACCATAACACGGTCTTTCGAGTCTATTGCATGTTTTATATTTTGATGCCATGTGATGCCATGCTAAGTATGAAATATGCATGCTAGATGAATGTATGACATTGGATGCCATGCTAGAATTAATATTAACTTAGAAAGATTAATGTTAATGCCATGTATTGTATGAGATACATTTTAATCACAGGAATTAATAAACCCTAAATAAACTTATGAAGTTTATATTTTTGCCACCCAATTACGTATAACACTAGTCAAGTACTATGTTCGCATCATGGTAGCCACGCCAAAGCGGGTACGCATGTTGTGACCTTAGCGAAGCGATAATATGAGAAATGGTGATTCTCATTGTGTTGTAATTGGTTTAACAAAGGGTTAATCAAAATGGTGTTTTGAACCCGAGGCAAAGATGAGATGAGTAACATGCAAATTAAATATGATATATGATATCATGCATCTCATAAATTAAAAGAGTTACATAATGATGTAATTGACATGGTGATGTCTACCGAAATTATATTTAATCATAGGGACATGCCAAAGCAGTGCTATGGTTAAGTATGGATTTTGGGTCTTTTACCCACTTAAATATTTTAAAGGGTTTTATAATTTTAGTGGGAGTTTAATTCTCTTATGTAATTAACTTTGCATATATTTTCTGTTGTAGATAAATGGCCAACACAAGCAATCCCGGTTCTATTCGATCTATCCTTGAGAAGGATAAACTGAACGGAACCAATTACCTAGATTGGTATCGCAACTTGAGAATTGTTCTCAAGCAAGAGCGAAAGCTGTATGTTCTGGATGGGCCTTTGCCCGCTAACCCTCCACCCACCACAGCTTCAAGAGCTGAAAGGGATGCTTTTCACAAGCATCAAAATGATCAGATTGATGTACAATGCCTGATGCTCGCATCAATGATTCCGGAACTTCAGAAGGATCTGGAAACATTTGAGGCATATGAGATGTCTCAAGAGCTTAAGGAAATGTTCCAAAAGCAAGCGAGAAGGGAAAGGTATGAGACCTTGAGATCTTTGGTTGGGTGCAAGATGACTGAAGGGAGTTCGGTTAGTGCCCATGTTCTGAAGATGAAAGGGTACATTGATCAGTTGGAGAGGCTTGGTTCACCACTCAGACCTGAGTTGGCAACGGATTTGATCCTTAATTCTCTTCCCGAGAGTTACTCCCATTTTGTCATGAATTATCACATGAATGATATGGACAAAATGGTCAGCGAACTGCATGGGATGCTGAAAAACGCTGAAGTAACGATAAAAGAGAAGCCAAGCTCCAAAGGGATCCATATGGTGCAAAAGGGTAGGATCCAGAAGAAGAAGGGTAAAGCAAACAAACCCAAAGAGTTTGGGAAGGATGCAAAGAAGCCCAAAGCTGTTACCAAGGCAAAGCCTCCAAAGGAAGGCACATGCCATTTCTGCAATCAGCCTAGTCATTGGCGCAGAAATTGCAAGCTTTATTTGGAGGACTTGAGGAAGAAGAGAGGCGGTGAGACCGCTAATCAAGGTATTTATGTTATTGAAATATTTCATTCTACTTCTGTTTCTACTTCGTGGGTATTAGATACCGGTTGTGGTTCTCACATTTGTATGAATGTGCAGGGGCTTAAAGGAAGTAGAAAGCTCAAGAAGGGCGAGGTAGAATTCCATGTGGCGAATGGAGCTAGAGTTGCTGCTTATGAAGTCGGTCGCTACGAGCTCAAGTTGCCAAGTGGACTTGTTCTTTCTTTGAATAATTGTTATTTTGTTCCTAATTTGTCTAGGAACATCATTTCTATTTCATGTTTGGACAAGGAAGGATTTAAATGTGTTATTGAGAATAATCACTTATTGCTTTTCAATAAAGACTTGTTTTATGCAAATGCGGATTTACATGATGGTCTTTATTTGTTGAACCTTAGTGAAGGTTATAATGAGCATGTATATAACATAAATACCAAAAGGATAAGAACAAATGTTGTGAATCCTACTTATCTCTGGCACTGTCGTCTAGGACACATTAATGAGAAACGCATTTCAAAACTCCATAAAGATGGAATTTTGGGTCTAGATGTTTTTGAAACATATGACACTTGCGAGTCTTGTTTAATGGGTAAGATGACCAAGAGTCCCTTTACTGGTCACAGTGAAAGGGCTAGTGACTTATTAGAACTCATACATACAGATGTATGTGGGCCTATGAGCACAACTGCTAGAGGTGGTTTTCAATACTTCATTACGTTCACTGATGATTTCAGTAGATATGGTTATCTATATCTAATGAAGCATAAGTCGGAATCCTTTGAAATGTTCAAAGCCTTCCAAAATGAAGTACAAAACCAACTTGGCAAGACAATTAAAGCACTTAGATCTGATCGAGGTGGTGAATATTTGAGCCAAGACTTTGACGATCATCTTAGAAATTGTGGGATTGTCTCACAACTAACTCCTCCTGGTACACCACAGTGGAATGGTGTGTCTGAGAGGAGGAACCGTACTTTATTGGATATGGTTCGGTCGATGATGAGTCAAACAAGTCTTCCTCTATCCTTTTGGGGATATGCACTTGAAACAGCGGCATTCACACTGAACCGAGTTCCATCAAAGGCAGTTGAAAAGACACCATATGAGATATGGGTTGGTAAGAGACCAAATTTGTCTTTTCTCAAGATTTGGGGATGCGAAGCTTATGTGAAATACTTGATTTCAGATAAGTTAGCACCAAAATCTATGAAGTGCAACTTTGTAGGTTATCCAAAAGAAACTAAAGGTTATTTCTTTTACAGTCCTAGTGAAAACAAAGTGTTTGTTGCTAGGAATGGTATATTCCTGGAAAAAGAGTTTATTTCCAAAGGAATCAGTGGGAGTAAAGTACACCTGCAAGAAAATCTGGATAACCAAAATGAAAATGGTTTTCAAATGGAACAACAACCTGATTCACAAGAAGTTGTTGAGTCAGAACCAGCAACACAAGTCCAACGTAGATCAAGTAGAGTTCGTCATGAGCCCGAGAGATATGGATTTCTCGTCACGAACGAAAATGATCTGATTCTGTTAGAAGAGAATGAACCTTCCACGTACATGGAAGCTGTCTCTAATTCAGAATCTGAAAAATGGCTTAATGCTATGAAGTCAGAAATTCAATCCATGGACGACAACAAAGTATGGACTTTGGTTGATCTCCCAAAGGGTGCTAAAGCAATAGGGCACAAATGGGTTTTCAAGTTGAAAACGGACATGGATGGGAATATTCAGACTTATAAAGCAAGGTTAGTGGCAAAGGGTTACCGACAAGTTCATGGTATAGACTATGACGAAACCTTTTCGCCAGTAGCTATGATCAAGTCCATCAGAATTCTTGTTGCCATAGCAGCATATTATGACTATGAAATATGGCAAATGGATGTCAAAACAGCTTTCCTAAATGGAAACCTTGTTGAGGATGTGTACATGACACAGCCTGAAGGTTTTGTCGATCCAAAGAATCCTGATAAAGTATGCAAGCTTCAAAAGGCCATTTATGGTTTGAAGCAAGCATCAAGAAGTTGGAATCATCGTTTTGATGAATCAGTCAAAAAGTTTGGCTTCATCAAAAACGAAGATGAGCCTTGTGTGTACAAGAAGTTCAGTGGGAGTAATATAGTTTTCCTAGTTCTATATGTCGATGACATATTGTTAATAGGAAATCACATTCCTACCTTGCAAGAAGTAAAATCTTGGCTAGGAAAGTGTTTTTCTATGAAAGACTTGGGTGAGGCAGCCTACATTCTTGGAATAAAGATCTATAAAGATAGATCTAAGAGATTGATAGGTTTGAGCCAGAGTACATACATTGACAAAATACTGAAAAGGTTCAGTATGGATCAATCAAAGAAAGGAAATGTTCCTATTGGGCAAGGGATAAAGCTTAGTCGTAAGCAATGTCCTGTGACAGTTGAAGAACGTCAACGCATGGACAAGATTCCTTATGCGTCAGCTATAGGATCTATCATGTATGCCATGGTATGTACTCGGCCAGATGTCTCTTTTGCTTTGAGCATGACAAGTAGATATCAGTCTGATCCAGGTGATAGTCACTGGACTGCTGTCAAGAGTATTCTTAAGTACTTGAGAAGAACTAAAGATACATTCTTGATATATGGAGGCTCGGACGAAGATCTTGTTGTAAATGGTTACACGGATGCAAGTTTCCAAACTGATCAAGATCAGATGCAGTCACAGTCTGGGTATGTGTTCATTCTGAATGGAGGTGCGATAAGTTGGAAGAGTTCTAAGCAAAGCACGATAGCTGCATCTACAACAGAAGCCGAGTATATTGCTGCATCAGATGCAGCCCAAGAGGCTGTTTGGATCAAGAAGTTCATCGAAGAACTTGGTGTCGTTCCTAGCATAGTGAATCCTGTGAGCCTCTTGTGTGATAACAATGGGGCAATATCACTTGCTAAGGAACCTAGTGTGTCACAGAAATCCAAACATATACTTCGGCATTTTCACTACATAAGAGAAGTCATCTCAAGAGGAGATGTGAAGATATGCAAAGTTGCGTCTGAAGACAATGTTGCCGATCCACTAACAAAAGCTCTTTCACAAGCTGTACATGATGGTCATGCTAGGTCCATGGGTATTAGATACATTTGAAGATTGGACTTAGGGCAAGTGGGAGATTGTTAGAGATTGTGCCCTAAGCCAATGTTGGATTATGTAAACAATCTTCTTAAGTCATTAATAAAGACTTATTTTATCATATATATTTGTATGTTAGTATTTATGATAATGTATCCATGAATTAATTGTGTAATTCTAAATTTCCCTAGTCGATTGTTATTATGGGAATAATAACAAACTAAGACTAGTGTGAGTGATAATGGATATTCATAAGATGAATATAGTGTATACAGATACAGATTATACTCACGGGCAATGTGTTAGAGAACATGTTGCTGGAGACCCACTATAAGATCAAGTTCATGGTCACGTGTCACAACTGATCTTGATTATAGTAGTGTCATCAGCTGATTCCTTTGACCTGAGGTCACCATGGATTCCGGGATGAATTTATGTTGTGCTTTGACGCAGTCAAACGCTGCTTGTAACAGAGTAGTTATAAAGGCTGTGGTTGGGTACGATATGACTCATGCTTTGGGATGTGAGTGACAGATATGGGATTTTGTCCCTCTCTAACAAGAGAGCGATATCACTGGGCCCCTCGATAAGTAAGACTGTTAAATGCATGGTCGTGCTCAAATAATTGATAAGAGTATCAATTGATTTGTCTGAACAGTTTACTTTGAGATCGAGAAAGCATATGATTAATTATGTAAGATTGACAAGTGTACCATGTCTTATAATTAATCTTGATATCAAAGAGACAAAAGGGAATATGACATTTTATAAATAGGTATTGGATCATTCCAATCATATTAATTGGGTAGTCGTAATGGCTTGCTAGAGTCCGCTTGTGACCTATAAGGACATTATGGTAATTTCCTTATTGCCAATTAATATGAACCTATGGGGTCACACACAAGAGCAAAATGAAGTTCATCTTATCGGGTATAAATTATTATTGGATAATAATTTATGAATGAGAAAGAGTATAAATATATATAGTGATATATATTTATGTATATATAAATATTAATGTGATTAATATTGCATAAAGTATGCTACATATTATAATTTAATTATATAGAGATATAATTAATTATAATATTATATATACATATGTGTATTATGGAGAATTGATTTGATTTAATGTTAATTGAGAATTAATATTAAATTGTGTGGGTTAATATATAATTATAACTAATAGGTGTATTAGGTTATAATTATAATTAACTAATTAGGTTTTATATTTAAGGAAATAAAAACCTAAAACCTAATCAATCCTATAATGATATAGAAGCAGAATTTGGCAGCCACACTAGACCAAGCAGCCAGCCGAAATTCTCCTCTCCAAGCCAAGAGAAAATTTGATTTTCTGCCTCTCTCTCGATTCGAGGAAACCGTTTCTTCTATCCCGGCGCTAGCACGCGGTGAATGTATTGCTCCGTGTGGATCAACCATAGAGGGAAGCTATTTTGGTTCCTAAGTGATTCAAAGTTCAAAGAATTAAGGTAATTCTTTAACCCTCCTTCCGATTCAATGTAATGTACATGGGTCCTTGGTGGGGATTAATTTTTTTTTTCCGCTGCGTTTTATGTTTGTTTTGTGCGATTAATTCCCAACAATATTCTCCCTACTGTTAGGAAGACCATGGTTCCATCCTCTAGGAGGTGTCCCTTCTACCTTGCACCAGAAAATCAAGTTCTCGATAAATGGTAAGATAGTAACTGTTAAGGCAGATGCCCAGTCAATGATTACTGCTGTGAATGAAGGAGTTGTACCTTTTGGCAGATTCCAAATCGCCATGATTGAGGAAGAGGAAGCCACAGACGCTCCAATGGTTATTTATGAAAATTATATGCCGGAGTGGCTGTCCAGATATCTGTACAAACAGAACTTTGTCCCGGGCATGGGACTTGGAATCAACTTGCAAGGAGTACCTGAATTCAACATTGACTCAGGGAAACCAAAGCAGTTTGGCCTTGGGTATACAGAGGAGACATCTGATCAGAAGAACCCAAGAAGGGGCAAGAACGGTAAGCTTATGATGAAGCCATTCCTAAAAGCGGGAGAAGGGCTGTATAAGGGCCAAGCTGAACTAGTAAGGGTCGAAAATGTCGAATGCCTCGGCTTTGAAATATTTACTGATGTTGTTGATTTTGAGAAAAGCCAGGAGGAACCAGTAGCCCCTGTGGTGGTAGAAGAGATAGCTGCTAAGCCTGATGTTCTGCAATGTGAGCCACCTGAAATGATGGCAAAAGCAGTGGAGGTGGCCAAAGAGAAAAACAAAGAGAAAGCTTGTGATGAAGCTGTGGAAGCCATTTCGGGTGCATTGATTGCTACCTTGAGCAAGGCGTTTGGGAAGTCCAAAGAAGGGTTTGAAGAGGAGCTGATGGCCAAGGTGAACTTGGATTCTGTGGTTGCTGAGATAGCCAAGATCATGGAAAAGGCTAAGGCGCAGATGGCTAAAAATGAAGACGTCAATTTTGCTGCTAAGAAAGAGGCCAAGCTGGCTGTGGACCTGAATGATGCTCTGAAGATGGAAGTGGAAGCTAAAGAAGTACAAGGCCCTCCACCTGTGGAGGATGAAAATGATTTTGTTGTATCTGTTTCTTCCATTTTCAATATGAATATGTACTTTATGACAAGTTTAATGCAATGAAATCTCAGTTTGCTTACTTATGTGATGTTTATCCTGATAATTCTATGCATGCATTTGAATCACCATCAAGCATATTTAGCATACATGATACTACATTGCATGAAATCAACATAAGTACAGATGAAAATCCCAAAATGGTATTCATTTCACGTGAGCTAAAACCTGAGGAAAAGAGAGAATTAATAAGAATATTGCAAAAACATGTTAAAGCTTTCGCCTGGTCATATGAAGACATGCCGAGTTTAGACACAGAGATAGCAGTGCACAAGATTCCAACCGACCCCAAGTTTAGGCCAGTAAAGCAAAAGCTGAGGAGGTTAAGGCTAGAATGGGCTACACTGGTAAAAGAGGAGGTGGCTAAGCAAATAGACGTCAAGTTTCTTGAAGTGGTAGAATGCATAGAATGGCTAGCTAATATTGTTCCAGTGCCTAAGAAGGATGGAAGGGACAGAGTATGTGTTGACTACCTGGATTTAAATAAGGCATGCCCAAAGGACAACTTCCCACTGCCTCATATTGACGTCCTGGTTGACAGTGCAGTAAAAGCAGCAATGTATTCCTTCATGGATGGCTTTTCGAGGTACAACCAAATCATGATGGACGTGATTGATAAGGTGAAGACATCGGTCATCACAGAGTGGGGTACTTTCTGCTACAGAGTAATGCCCTTCGGGTTAAGAATGCTGGAGCCACTTATCAAAGGACTGTCACAAACCTGCTGTATGATATGATCCACAAAGAAGTCGAAGTGTATGTTGATGATATGCTAGTCAAATCAGTGACCCAGGAGGAACATCCTGTTATACTGGATAGATTCCTCACACGCATTGGAGAGTATAACTTGTTAGGGGTGCACACGGTCGGTTAACCGGTCCATGTGGACTTTTGCTAACGGTTAACCGCTTGAACGGTTTTTCTAATTTACTAACCGTACACTGTCCATTAAATGCGGTTAACCCTTATTCGGTTAACTATTAATTTCGGTCGGTTAACCATATTTTTACGGTTAACCATTTCCGAATTAAACATTATATTTTAAACCTCAAAATTTTAAATCATAAATCTCAAATATCAAAGACAAATATGAAATTATAAACCATAGTCTTAATAATTGATTAAAAGTGACATTACAACTAGAAGTGAACTAATTATGTTTGTCGGTGAATTAATTGTTACCAATTAACAAATTGAGACACCTGACGTACTTTAGAAGTATTGCAAGATAAACTGCTGTACAAGATTAGCTTTTTCTTCTAAGTTATGATGTAAATCCATGTTGGCATTAGGCTTTCTACCTATAAATATGACAGAAATCTTGCAATCTTGTAGTCTTGCATCGTACAGATCATAAAAGAAAAAAAGGCAAGATTTAACACAGATTTCATTTATGGATATTTAATTATGAAAGTAACATAACAAATTAATCAATATATTTTTCCAGTACATGACAAATTAAGCTATTCGGACTCTATAAACCTCAAGTATCAATGAATTTCTATAGTGATTCAAGACGATATCAATCTGGGACCATTACGATTGTGACATATCAATAATAGCATTGACGTATCAAAATCACAATGAATTTTTATAAATACTAGATTTTATTTGTGTAACACAAACTTAATTCTTAATCTACATCCATTACATACACTTGTTGGTTTATAAAATCAAGAAATTATTAGATGAATTTCTATTTAGATTTGGGTGAGCAATGAGTTGAAATTTGAAAGTGATAGGTTGGGGTTTGATCTTTATTGGCTAGATTGTAATAATACAGTCCTATATATTATAGGATGTAACAATTAATATTATTGTTAAATTACTGAAAAATGTTTTCTCCATAATACATAAATGTATCTTTAGTATTTTCTTTTTCATGTCTAAAAATTCAATTTTCTTTTCTATATATATATATATATATATATATATATATATATATATATATATATATATATATATATATATATTGGAAAATAAAAATTAAATTAAGGACAAAAATTACATTAAACATATTGAAAACTACAGATGTAAAATTACATTAAACACCCTAATGTTTCACCATTAATTCATATAACCTATATATCCAATTATATTAAAAAAAAAAAATTTTTTTCAACGGTCGGTTAACCGAGTCCACATGGACTTCCGAAACCGAAAATTTTTTTAAAAAAAAACCATACACTAGTCCATCGGTTTCGGTTAACCATATTTTCTGTCCGGTTTCGGTTCGGTTTCATGGTTTTTCGGTTTTTTTTGTGCACCCCTATAACTTGTGACTTAATCCTAAGAAGTGGATATTCGGGGTCACATCAGGGAAGCTGTTGGGCCATGTAGTCAGCCAAAGAGGGATAGAAATGGACCCAGACAAAATCAAAGCCATCCGAGATATGCCAGCTCCAAAGACAGAAAAGGAAGTCCGATCATTTCTGGGTTCCTTGCAGTATGTCAGCCGCTTCATAGCGCGGTTGACTTCCACTTGTGAACCAATTTTCAAGCTATTAAAGAAAGACCAGCCAGTTGTGTGGGATGATAGATGTCAGCTGGCATTCCAGAAAATCAAGGCTTATCTGGTAAACCCGCCAGTTTTGAGCGCACCAATTCCAGGGAAGCCTTTGATCTCGTATTTGGCTGTTGAAGATTCCTCTGTAGGGGCAATGTTGGCACAAGAGCAAAATAACAAAAAGGAGTACCCTATCTTCTACCTCAGCAAGAAGTTGTTAGAGTACGAAACTAAGTACACACTGGTGGAGAAGACATGTGTGGCAATGATCTGGCTGACCAAGAAGCTGCGCCATTATTTCCAGTCATACAAAGTGCAAGCTATGGCCAAGGTTGACCCGATGAAGTATATGTATGAAGCACCAGTGTTGGTTGGAAAATTATCTAGGTGGTTGTTACTCTTATCAGAGTTCGACATCGAGTACATCACTAAGAAAACCATCAAAGGGCCGGCCGTAGCGGAATTTCTAGCAAATCAACCACTGGAATCAGATTACACGGAGAATTTGGAGTTCCCAGATGAATAGTTGGCCGTGGTGGAAATAAAGAGATGGGTTATGTGCTTCGATGGTGCTATGAACAAAAAAGGTGCTGGAATTAGGGTAATCATAGCAACACAAGATGGTGAAATCATCCTTTTGTCAAAGAGATTAGATTTTCCTATAACCAACAACAGAGTAGAGTATGAAGCATGCTTATTTGGGATGGAAGCTCTGTTAACTCTAGGGGCAAATGATGTCATGATCGTTGGGGATTCACTTCTAGTGATAAAAAAAGCTCAAAGTGAATGGGAGCTGAAAGAAGAAGCCTTATGTCCCTATTTGGAGCTGTTACAGTACAGAAAAGAGTTATTTGGACAATATGAATTCAGACATGTCCCCAGAGATGTGAATAAGATGGCTGATGCACTAACAACACTGTCTTCTATGTGAGAGAATCTAGAAGAAACTCAAGTGCAACCACTGGTTATAGCAACTTCCAAACAACCATGCTTTAAAGTACACGAAGTAATGGAGTTGACGGCCGAAGAAAAGCCATGGTTCCATGTCATTTACAGTATGTGAAGGAAGGAAAATATCCAGAAGGAGCCAGTACTACTGATAAAGTGTCATTAAGGAAGCTAGCCAGTTAGTTCAGAATCTTTGAAGAGAGACTATATAGGAGAATGGCAAATGGAGTTCTTCTAAGGTGCCTGACAGAACAAGAAGCAGAAGAAGTGATGCAGCAGGTACATGCAGGCTCTTGCGGGCCACATATGAATGGACTAGCTATGGCTAGGAAGATAATGAGACAGGGGTACTTCTTGATGACTATGCAGGCAGATTGTATAAGAAAAGTGAAGAGATGTTACGAGTGTCAGATCTATGCGGACATCAGTCATCTTGCGCCACTTGAGCTACAGAATCTGGCATCCTCTTGGCCATTTTCAACATGGGGAATAGATATGATTAGTGAAATTCATCCAGCTGCATCTAATGGGCACCGATTCATAGTCGTGGCAGTTGACTACTTTTCAAAGTGGGTAGTAGTAGAATCCTTTACCAGTGTAACAACCAAGCAAATGGTTAAGTTCATCCAAAAGAACATCTTTGCTTAATATGGAATTCCCCATCACATAGTGACTGACAACGGAGTGCAGTTTCAAGGGGCAACAGCTGAGCTGCTTGCAGAACATGGCATTGGACACCACAAGTCTTCTCCATACAGACCCCAAGCTAATGGTGCAGTGGAAGCAGCTAACAAAGCGATAAAGAAGATTTTGTCAAAGATGGTAACTACCTACAGAGATTGGGCTGATAAGCTACCATATGCTCTACAGAACCAGTGTTAGAACGCCAACAGGGGAGACTCCCTATGCCCTGGTATATGGTATGGAAGCAGTGTTCCAGTAGAAATTGAGCTCAAGTCACTCAGGGTTGCCTTGGAAGCTCAGTTACCAGAGAATGAGTGGATTCAGGCTAGATACGAGCAGTTGGCAGCGCTAGATGAAAGGTGACTGGAAGCACTGGATCATTTACAGATGTACCAGCGCAGAATGGCCAGAGCCTATAACCAAAATATGAAGTACCCCAGGCGGCAGTTGAAAGCAGGAGATTTGGTCCTGAAACAATTAAGGCCTTCAAATGTCGATGTTCGGGGAAAATTCAGACCCAATTGGGAAGGGCCCTATGTTATGAAGAAAGTGCTATCAAAAGGTGATGTTAGCATTATGGACATGGATGGAAATGAGTTCACCAATCCTGTCAACCAAGACCGCTTGAAGCTTTATCATGTCTAAAAAAAAGGGTCTGCTAGGCTGAAAACTCGAAAAGAGCGGCCTAGGCAAAAATTAAGGCACGAAAGAAAATGATCAGTCGGAAAATCTGAAAGAGACGACTGGTGACAGATTCTGGCTCTGTGTGGAATGTATACCATTTGGGGAATTAATCCTGTCAAATGTACTCATTTTGATTTCATCAATAAAGTGAAATGTTTGTTTAAATATATTTACATGGTTAGGACGGAATGCATAAATAAAACTATCTTGCTTAAATATCCACTTAAGGAAAGCGCTTTGCATTTAACTGGTCGAACATATCATATTGTTTAACAATGAAAATGCACTAAATACATACAATCTGAAATCTTTTATCATCCTCCAAATCCAATTCATCTTTCCGAAGAGTGACAGCGATTGTCCAAGAACTTGCTGTTTCAATCGATTGGTCTCAAAAAAAAAAAAAAAAAGAGAAGAGAGCTCGCTGGGGTGAAAACCGAAAAGGCACCTCAAGCAAAAATTAGAGCAGCTCGTTGGGCTGAAAACCCGCATTGGGCAACCCAGGCAAAATTTAGAGCACTTCAAGATTCGCCAATTACAGGGGTGAGAAGCCAAGTCTTCCCATAATCTCCCCAGCAGGATTCTCCACATCACTCCCCAGCGGAACGTTTACAAAGGATACTATGATCTTTTTCCCCAGCATCGTCATGCATTCCCAGCAATTATCTCATTTTTCCAGCAGTCCTCACATATATCTTCAACAAGGGGAAGCCTTATGTAAAGAGCATCTTCCACCAGCCAGGGGCAAAACATGCCTTCCCCAGCAGAAAGGAGAAATATCAATCTTGCACAAATAATGGGAAATGCATCACTTAATCTCTATGCATATACATCATTATGCATGCATACATAGCATACATAAATCATTCATCCCCAGCTAGTCTTCATTCTTGATCGAAGTGACAAAAATTTTTGTTCAAAATCTCTCGATTAAGGAATGAAGACTTGCCATTTCAAATGCAAGAGCTCATCATCCATAGTTTCACATCTCCAGCAGATCCACATCGGGTAACATAAACCCGGCATCGGTCTAGGTCAGCTTCATTCCACATCCCCAGCAGATCCACCTCGGGTAACATAAACCCGGCATTATTCCAGATCGGTATCATTCCAGATCTCCAACAAACTTTGCCTCGGGTAACCTAGACCCGGTATCGGCCAATCCACCTTCCACATTCCTTGCCTCGGGTAATCTAGACCCGGTATCGGCTTATCCACCTTTTACCTTCCTTTGCCTCGGGTAACCTAAACTCGGTATCGGCTAATCTGCATTCCACCTTCCTTGTCTTGGGTAACCTAAACCCGGTATCGGCTAATCCACATTCCATCTTCCTTTACCTCGGGTAACCTAAACCCGGTATCGTCTAATCCGTATTCCACCTTCCTTGCCTCCGGTAACCTAAACCCGGTATCGGCTAATCCGCCTTTCACCTTCCTTGCCTCGGGTAACCTAAACCTGGTATCGGCTAATCCGCATTCCATCTTCCTTTGCCTCTGGTAACCTATACCGGTATCGGCTAATCCGCATTCCACCTTCCTTGCCTCGGGTAACCTAAACCCGGTATCGGCTAATCCGCCTTTCACCTTCCTTGCCTCGGGTAACCTAAACCCAGTATCGGCCAATCCGCATTCCATCTTTCTTTGCCTCGGGTAACCTAGACCTGGTATCGGCTAATCCGTATTCCACCTCCCTTCGCCTTGGGTAACCTAGACCCGGTATCGGCTTATTTCAACTATGGGTTCTTTCTTATGTTTGTGGCACTTTGATTCACGCTCTCAAATTCATCATCATAGGTATTTTAAACCTAGATCTGGGTGTCGAATTTGATCACACGAGGGGCAGCTGTAAGCGCCGAAATTTTCCTTCTTAAAAAAAAAGCATGTGTCACATGACTGTATATTACAGTCGTGTGACTATAATTAAAAAAATTACAGTCGTACGACTGTAACCTCAAAGCAGGTGCAGAAGCTCATACCTCTGGAGTAGAAAAATGAGAAAAAGGAAGGGGAGCAATTAATGCTCCGGCCATTGCAGCAAGGAACCAGGGATAAGAGAGGAAAGAGAGAAGATTTGGTGGACTTTTGGCAAAAAGAAATCAAAGAGAGTTTTAGAGAGGATTGAAGAAAAAGAGAAGAAAAAGGATATCTCAAGCTCAAGTCTCTTTTTCTCTTCTTTTTCTTTTTAATTCTCAAGTGTTTAGATTAAAAATCTATTAGAAATCCTAGGTTGATAATCTGACTCTCTAAACTTAATCAATTTCGGACTAAAAGCCTTAAGAATCCTTGACATTTTGGAGATTTTGGACCCAACTCTTCAAACCTCAACTCAAAGGGAAAAGAGCAATTTGAAGTGGATTAGTGCATTGCCAGTGGTCCTACGATGGATTAGCGCCAAAGAGGTAAACACACTTCAATCCCTCATTTTCTTATGCTTTCTAGGTGATCTGGTATGTTTTGGTGCATAAAAGTTCATTTTTCCCGCATTCTGTTTCTGGAAATCAAGAAAAGTCGTATGACCGTTCTTGAATTGAAGAACAGTCATACGAGTGTTCTTGATTTCCCTCCAAGTTTTCAGTTTCTTTTGAATAATTTTGGCGAAATCCTGCATCTGGGCAATTTACAGTCGCACGACTGTAATGCTCGTCCAATGGCAGAATTTCCAGAATAATCTAGAAAAATTTCTAAAAATCCATAAAAATAAGAAAATCATCAAAAATGAATTTTATTGTGTGCATTCATGACCTTAGATTTAATTTTCGGTATGATTGCATTTAGAACAATACAACGACGGAGACCCGATTCTCTCGAAAATTGACCCACCTCACATGTTAAATTCATGTAAACCGGAAAATAAAATGTTTTCAAAATGATTTTCTCACAAAACCAAAATACAGGGACATTTCAAAATGTTTTCCAGGTCTAACCGGGCTGGCTAGCCGAGCCGATCCGGTTATCCCTTAATTGCATGCCCCCGAATTCCTCAAAATCCCATTCTGTCCTGTTTGAGTCCTATTTGTGGTGTGCCGTAAACCGTGCTAACCTTCTGTTTTGCAGCTTTTAATTTCTTTTATCTTTATTTTTGATGTATTTGATAGATTAATACGTGTATTTTAGGTGATTGTAAATTTTTAGGTTATCGTGTATTCTAGGCGGTTGTAAAAGTGAGGTTGAGAGTTTTTATTTTTGTTCGATTAGGTTGTAAGCCATTTAATTATTTACTACTTTACTTCTATTTTTATTATACATGTATGCGTGCTGTATGCTTAATTTATTTCAATAAAATTGACTTTAGAATTTTAAAATACCATACTTGAACATTGGCCAATTTTTATCTTTATTTTTTATGTATTTAATAGATTAATACGTGTATTTTAGGCGATTGTAAATTTTTAGGTTATCGTGTATTCTAGGCGGTTGTAAAAGTGAGGTTGAGAGTTTTTATTTTTGTTCGATTGGGTTGTAAGCCATTTAATTATTTACTACTTTACTTCTGTTTTTATTATACGTGGATGCGCGTTGTACGCCTAATTTAATTCAATAAAATTGACTTTAGAATTTTAAAATACCATACTTGAACATTGGCCAATTTTTATTTGATTAGACACGAAATAGGGGACTTGGCCGGACCAAGATCTCTGGATAATGTGGCGGCCATTCGTCCGGTTCAGCTACACTGAAATTTCCCGGTTGAGCTGAGCCGGGTGGCAACTACTACACTATTCATTGAGAATTAGGTCTCGATTCTTTTATGAATTAATCTAGTTTTCTAAAAACAAATTTCCATTCTAAAAACCCCACGCGAGGGAGGGATTTTCCCGAAATCGAGGCACCCCTTCCGAAAGGGAGTCTGCGTTCCGTCGAAAACGTCGTCCGCTCACAAGTACATTGGTTAAGTGTGTATTAGTTGAGTTTTCATTATCATTTCTTATAAATGTTGTGAAGTTGTGTGAAATTCGTGTAAAAACAAACAAATCCCATGGAGTTTCATGAAAATAAAGAAATCCAGTTGTTAATTTAGTCATATTAACTTGTTTGAAAATTATGTATATTTTATTTTCATAAAAATAAACACATTGTAACATGGATACTTTTTTTTCTTGTGTTCCTTTTCTCATTATAAAGAGGTTAATAATCCGACTAATCAGAGCAATCTGATCTCAACCCATCTGTTGAATAATTAATGTCACAACGTGAAGTAAAAGACAGGATGAAGGAAGAGATGAAAAAGCTTGAAGCAGGCACATGAAATAGACAAAAACATGATGTCGTACACATGAGATCAGCACAGCATAGAGACAAACCTGGAACTTGATGCCAAGAAAAATGCCAGATTCAAGTTGAAGAAAAGTGGCTGTAGATGAAACTAAATGGAAAAAGTGAAGCTAAACACTTTGAAAAACGAAGGTTAGAGGCCGATTGAGAAACAAACAGTGGATCTAGATGGAAATAAGATGAAATGAAGTGGGAAAATTGAAGCTAAACAATATGCAAAAACAAAGGACTTAAAGCCGGTAGAAGGCGGACTAGCGGTGGAGGCTGTGGTGGAGGGACTGGCAGTGAGTGAGGGAAGGAGGTGGAGAGATTAAGCAGGAAGGGAGCAGTAGAGAGATGGAGAGGAGGCGGTAGTGAGCTGACCACTGTGCGAAGAGGTAGGGATTTTAGGTTTCATCTTTAACATTTTTTATTAATATTATTATTTTATTAATTATATATATATATAATTATATTTTTTTATTAATATACGGGGCCGGGCTTGGGCCGACCCACCTTATTAATAAACAGCCCAAACCTAGCCCTATTATTTACGGGCTTTTGCGGGCTCGGTTGGGCAAGCCTATATCATATTTTGGCTGCCCAAGCCCGGCCCTTGGAGCCTGGGCTTGGGCGGGCCTTTGGTCTCATGAACAGGTCTAAAATAAATACATATTTTTAAAAATAAAAAAAAATTGAAAAAAAAAAGAAATTAAAAAAAAAAGAAAAAAAGAGAAAAAAAATTGGAGGGGAACAGTCCCCGCCAAGTTGGGCGGGGCACTGTTTTGCCTCCAACTATTTGGAGTGAAATATGGTGGTGGGTTAGAGGTACCTACCACCAAATTTTGGCTCTCTAAGCCAATTTGTCGTTGGGTTGGAGATGCCCTTACAGATTTATATAGTTTTACACCTAATTTTCCTTTTCTTTTCATTAATTTTGTAAAGAAACAAGTTTAAATTAAAATCCTATAAATATACAAAAATTGAAAGATTAAAGAATTAATTATGATTAAGTAAAAATAAAAGGAAAAAACATAAAATAGGAAAGCAATATTTTAAAAAAACACAAAATAGGAAAGCAATATTTTTTACCTTCATTTTTTTTGCCTAATTCATCAGTTGCCCCCTTAACATTCATTTTCTTCTCCATCTCAGTTTCCACTCGTTGTACTCTCTCGGCATTAAGATCATCCTTAGACCCAGATGATTCAGGAGCCTTTCCACTTTTGGTAGCACTGTGTTCAACATCCTCCCTCACAACAGCCTTTAACTCCTCCTTTAGGATATTACGGTAATCATGAGATGACAGGTATTCCTTAAGAACATCAGTAATACTAGGTGTACCAGGAGCTGCCATTTCAACAAATTCTATTGTCTATGTATCACTATCGGATTGGAATAAAACAGAATCTACCAAAAACCCTTTTGTCTCGATAACTTGCTTAAAAGAATTACCTTTCTCAACTGTAGTTGTCCTTGACTTTGCCTTCTTTCCTCTGATACCCATTGAACTCTTCACCTGACAATAAGTGATGCCTTCGATGCTCTTTCTGACTAGTCGTTTTTTGGGCGGTCTCTTCCACAAAGGAACTATTTCATCTTAATATGAAATGTTATTGACCTAATGAATATATATAAATAGCATAACAAATGTAATCACATGTGGTATATGACACACATGTATGCATGAGATGTGATGATGTTTATTGTATGATGCATTGCATGACAAAAATGTGATTTTATACAAATAAAAGCATATATGGTTTTATGTAAAATGTAAGAAATGTATACGTAGCCTTTTATGTATATGAAAATGCATAGAAATTTATAAAACTGACTTATGAAATGTATACATAGCCTTTGTGTACAAGAAAATGCATAAAATTTTATGCAATTGGTTTATGAAATGTGTATAGAAATTTATACACAGGTTTTATATGAGAAATGCATAGAAATTTGTGCAAATGGTTTTATGAGATGTGTATAGTAATTTATACACAGATTTTTGTATGCGATATGCATAGAAATTTATGCATATGGTTTTGTGAAGTGTGTATAGAAAATTTATACATAGGTTTTATATAAGAAATGAATAGAAATTTATGTAAATGATTTTATGAGATGTGTATAGTAATTTATACACAGGTTTTTATATGCAATATGCACAGAAATTTATGAATATGGTTTTGTGAAATGTGTATAGAAAATTTGTACACAGGTTTTATATAAGAAATGCATAAAAAGTTATGCATATGGTTTTGTGTAGGGTTTTATGGAATATGCATAGAAGTTTATGCATGAGTTTTAAAATGGTATGTACACAACTTTTTTGTACAAGATTTCATATGAAAAATGCATAGAAATTTATGTATGGGTGTCAGCATCGGGTTTTCTCGACCTCAATGATGATAGAATACCCAAGTATTATCCATTCATATTTTTCATTATGAGAGTCGATTCGAGAAGCAAAAATTCTGATTTGTTTGAACTTGAAACATGAAAATAAGAAATATTTGAAGAATTAGGGTTGACTGAAGACAATAGTCGCACGGCCATTAGAACAGCCACACGGTTATTGTGTCAATAAACGTATGGCTGTTGATGAATCACCAGCAATATTGCATGAGAAGGACAACTGTTGAAGAACGGGTCTTACACATAATTTCCACCTGATTTCTCTTGATTATGGGTTCCGTAATTGGGATGGAAGAGAGTTCTACCAATAGGAGAATGAGAGAGATGAACATTAAGAGAGAATTAATTAAGCAAGAAAAAGAGCCCATACCAAATCCTCAAATTCTCAACACTTAAATTCAACAACCAAAGACATAATTCACTTAAATTCAATCACAAATTCATTCTTCAAACCAATCCTCAAGCCTTCAAAGACTTATTGATTGCTAGAATTGAAGAATTGGAGCTGAAATTGGAAGAATTCAAAGTTTGGTTTCAAAATTCGAGTTCAATTGCAAATATGAATTCAAGCTTCAAGAACCAGTTTTCTGTCAAATTGAACCCTAGAGAAACATCTAAAAGGTAATTCTGAGAGGCCTTAAACTTGTTTATAGCTTTCTGAGTTGATTTGTTGTGCATTTCATCAATTTTAATTTTTGCTTTGTTTTTTAGTTTTCTGACGAACCAGAGCCGTACGGCTATTGTGAGATCTGCACAGCTATGGTTTGTTTTAGAATTTAGTGATTTCTAGATTTTTAGTGATTTCTCTTATTCCCTTAAAACCAGAGCTATACAGATGTATTAATAGCCTCACGGCTCTTGCTGTTACACCCGCACGCTATTGTTTTAATTTCAGAATTGATTTTTGTGAATTTTTCATATTTTTGCATATCATTTTGACCTAGATTTATATACTGTATTTATTTAATTTATGTATTTAATTTCTGCATTAATTTTAGTAAATCAGTTCAATGATAGAAACACAAGTTTCTTGAAAATCGGCCCATTTTTGTATGCAGAAATAATAAATTGGACAATTTGGTTTTCAAATGAATTTCTAGTCCTATTGAAACAGCGTTTCAACATGTTTTTCAGGTCAAATCAGGTAATTTATCGAATTTCTCAATTTTCCCTATTTCACATCCCGAGCTATCTTGAATCCCAAATTCTGAGTCTGTTTGACTCATATGTGTATATATATTTATCTGTACTAACTTTGTTTTGTAGGTAGATGTATATTAGGTTAGATGAATGTTTAGCTTTGTATTTTTAGATATTTGTATATAGGCATAATTTGTACCCCGAATCCCTTTTACAATTGTACCCCGTAGGATAGTCATTTGATCGATCTGTATATTTTAGATTTCCTGAAGTTATTTATCGCTTTCCAAATTTATTTATTGCTTTTAGCTTTTGTATCTTATGTATGAGCACCGGCTAAATAAATTAAAGATAAAATCAACTGTAGAAATAAAAAAGGCATTGATATAAACTGATAAATGCATTTTGAATTGAAAAGAAATAGATTAGATGTCCGAATTAAATCTTTGGCTAAAGGTATAGCGATTCGTAGCTCATCTCGATTGTACTGCAATTTTCGTGGTTGAGCTGAGCAGGGTGGCGACTCCTGTCACTTTAGTGAGAGCATTCGAGTTTGTTTGTTTTCTCACTATAAAACCCTGTTTCCATAAAACCCTTCTAATTTAAGAATCTTCTCGGCACGGTCGCAAGGCCCGTTTTTAGGACTGTTCGCTCACAACGGCGACTCTGTTAATGATTTTTGTTTTTTATTTTCAAAATCAAAATTGACAAACATTCAAAATTTTCAACTCGAAATGTTTTAACACGTTATATCAATGCCTTTTATTTGCATATCACTTAGAAACAATTTGCGCACACACTTTTGAGGTACCCTTTTAAACCCCGATGTGTTGTTGAAAGTGTCGCCTAAGTTCCACCAGGTCTTAGGGGCACTGGAATGGTACATCATTAATAGCCTCATACGAACCCTTTTGTTTTTACCCTTGACAAGGGAGAAGTGAGGAGTATATTCTGCTATGGGAACATTGATGTGAACCTAGACTTGGCCCATATTAACCAACCATAGTTACTTTCCTTAGGAAACCAAAATGCAAATTGCACTAACCTGTTGAGAGTTGACCTTTATTATCCCTTGTTGATGATAAAGAGAACCAAATTCTAGAAAAGATTTGTGTTGACTAAATCTGGAGGAATAAGGTCAGAAAGGAGTGCATATTTATGCATGTTCTAATGTTTGTTTTTGTGAACGAGCGACGTTTTTAGAACTCTCTAGGAAGGAAGCCTCGATATCGGGCAACCCTCCCTCGCGGGTTTTTTGTGTTGGAAATTTGGTTTTGGAAAATATTTTATTTCGAAAAAGAATCGAGACCTAAATCTCAATAGAAAATGTAAGAGTCGCCACCCGGCTCAGCTCGATCGGGGAAGTTACAGTGTAGCTGAACCAAAGTGAGGACTGCTATACTTTCCAGAGATCTAGGTCCGGACAAGTCCTTTATTTCATGTCTAATCAAAATAAAATTGGCCAATGTTCATTGATAACATTTTAAATTTCTAAAGATTGATTTTTATTGAATTAAAGCACACAGCATACACACAAATAAAAATAAAAGCAGTAAATAAATAAATTATTACAATCCAATCGAATGAAAACAAAAACTCTCGTCCTCACATTACAAGCGCCTAAGATACATGATAATCTAGAAAATTACAATCGCCTAAAATACACGAATTAAGCTATTAATTACATTAAAAATAAAAATAAAAGAAATTAAGCTGCAAAACAAATGGTTAGCACAATTTATAGAACACCACAAATAGGACTCAAATTGGACAGAATTGGGATTTTAGAGATCGGGGGCATGCATTTAGGGGATAACCAGGTCGGCTTGGCCAGCGAGCCCTATTAGGCCTGGAAAACAGTTTTGAAATATCCATGTACTTTGTTTTGTGAGAAAATACATTTTGAAAACATTTTCTTTTTCTGGTTTAGTTTAATTTAGCATGTGAGGTGGGTCGGTTTTCGAGAGATTCGGATCTCCGTCGTTGCATTGTTCTAAATGCAATAATTTCAGAAATTAAATCTAAGGTCGTAAATGCACACAACAAAATTTGTTTTTGATGATTTTCTGATTTTTTATGAATTTCTATTATTTTTTTGGAATTTTTATGGATTTTTCTGGATTTTCTATTTCTGGATGAGAATTACAGTCACCCGGCTGTAATTACAGCCGTACGACTGTAACTACAGTCATACGACTGTAGTTCATCATTTTGCAGAAAATCGCCAAAATTATTTAAATGAAAAGAGAAAGCGGGGAAAACTAAGAACAGTCGTACGACTGTGGCTTGGGTGGCACGACTGTTATGAGCGGATGACCTTTTAAAACAGGACGCGGCGAAGTGGACCGGGGAAAATGATAATTATTATATATTATTTTGGAAAATGGGTTTTGTTTATCTTAAGTTAGAAAATTGAAGATTTAATTTGGAAATTCTTTTGTAGAAAATATTTTCCCGTTTTTTAACTTAATGACCTCGAAACTTAAATCCCGAGATCAGTGATAGAGTCGCCACCCGGATCAGCTCATCCAGGAATTCCGGTACAACTCCCTACCGAGGACGGACTACTGTACTTAATCTAGAGATTTAGGGTTCGGGCAAATAACTTACTTAACCTCTAACTTGCTTTCACTTTACAGTTTATATTACCATATTTAATTCGCTTTATTATATTTCTCTAACCCCAATTTGTTTATTTTAATTATCCGATGCTAAAGCAAAATGCAGGAAATAAATTATGGGAAATTAAATCATACATTCAAAATATACAAAAATAATAAAGGCCGATTATACAACCCAATTGAATAAAAAATAAAAACTCTCGTCCTCACTTTACAACCGCCTAAAATACACGATTTAACTAAAAATTACAGTCGCCTAAAATACACAAGTAATTCTATTAAATACATACAAAATAAAAATAAAAAGCCGTAAAACAAAGGGTTAGCACAATTTACAGTACGCCACAAATAGGACACACATAGGATAGAATTGGGAAAATTAGAATTTGGGGGCATGCATTTAGGGGGGTAACCGGGTCGGCTCTGCTAACCGGTCCGATTAGACCTGGAAAACATTTTGAAACGTTCCTGTACTTTGGTTTTGTGAGAAAATCAATTTGAAAACATTTTTTGATTTAATTTAATTTTAGCATGTGAGGTGGGTCGGTTTTCGGGAGAATCGGGTCTCCGTCGTTGCATTGTTCTAAATGCAAATGCATTGAAAATTAAATCTAAGGTAGTGAATGCACAGAACAAATTCATTTTTGATGAATTTCTGAATTTTTAGGGATTTTTACAAATTTTTAGGGATTATTCTAGAAATTCTGCTCTTGGACAAGCACTACAGTCATGCGACTGTAACTACAGTCGTGCGACTGTAAATCAATCCAATTTCAGGATTTCGCCAAAAATTATTCAAAATAAAACTGAGGAATTAATGGAAATCAAGAACACTCGTACGACTGTATTTACAGTCGTACGGCTGTTCATTAATTCAAGAACAGTCGCACGACTATTCTTGATTTCCGAAATAGAAAACGCAAAAATAAATAAAAATGCACAAAAACACACCAATTCACCCAGAATGCATGAAAAATAGAGGGAATAAAGAGTGTTCACCTTTTTGGTGCTTATCCACTGTAGGATTGACCCCTGGCGTCACTCCGATCCACTTGAATTTGTACTTTTTCCTCTTGAGTAAAGGTTGGGAAGTTTGGTCCGAAAATTTCGAAATGTCACTGATTCTTAGAGTTTCTAGTCCAGATTTAATTGGATTTGAAGTGTTGGATTGTTAACCTATTGATTTCTAATAAGTTTTTAATCCTAACACCTCAAGAATTCAGTAGAAAAAGAAGAGAAAAAGAATGCTCTTGGTTTTGTGAGGTTTTCTTTTTCTTCCCTTTTTCTTCCAATCCTCTCTCTCTCTAAGACCAGTAATTCTAAGTGTCAAAAGTCCTCCTCTTTTCTTCTCTTCCTCCTCTTATTTTCTGCCTTTGCTTCACCAAAAACTGGGCATTAATTGCCCATCTTTTCCCCTTTCTTTTCTTATGTCATGGGCATGGTCTTCTGCACCTGCTCCGATGTTACAGTTGTATGACTGTAATTTAATCACAATCGCACGACTGTATGTTATAGTCGTGTGACATGCGTGATTTTTTTTTGGACGGAAAATTTCGGCGCTTACAGCTGCCGCTCGCGTGATCAAATTTGACAACCGGATCTAGGTTTAAAATACCTGAGATGATGAATTTGAGAGCGTGAATCAAAGCGCCGCGAACACAAGAAAGAACCCACTGTTGAAATAAGCCGATACCGGGTCTAGGTTACCAGAGGCGAAGTTGATGGATTACGAATTGGCCAATACCGGGTCTATGTTACCCGAGGCAAAGGAAGATGGATTGCGGATTGGCCAATACCGGGTCTAGGTTACCCGAGGCAAAGGAAGATAAAAAGTGGATTATGGTTTAACGATATCGGGTCTAGGTTATCCGAGGCAAAGAAAGACGGATTGCGGATTGACCGATACCGGGTCTATGTTACCCGAGGCAAAAGAAGGTGAAATAAGCCGTATTGGGTCTATGTTACCCGAGGCGATGCTGGAGATGAAATAAGCCGATACCGGGTCTAGGTTACCCGAGGCGAAGTTTGCTGGGGATTTGAAGATGGAGCCAATCTGGGCCGATACCGAGTTTATATTACCCGAGGCGGATCTGCTAGAGAACTTGAGATTGAAGCCGATCTGGGCCGATACCGAGTTTATATTACCCGAGGTGGATCTGCTGGAGATATGGGATGAAGCCGATCTGGGCTGATACCGGGTTCATATTACCCGAGACGGATCTGCTGGAGAACTTGAGATTGAAGCCGATCTGAGCCGATACCGAGTTTATATTACCCGAGGCGGATCTAATGGTGAACTTGAGATTGAAGCTGATTTGGGCCGATACCGAGTTTATATTACCCGAGGTGGATCTGCTGGAGATTTGAAGATGAAGCTGATTTGGGCTGATACCGAGTTTATAGTACCCGAGGCGGATCTGCTGGAGATATGGGATGAAGCCGACCTGGGCCGATACCAGGTTCATATTACTCGAGACGGATCTGCTGGAGAACTTGAGATTGAAGATGATCTAGGCCGATACTGAGTTTATATTACCCGAGGTGGATCTGCTGGTGAACTTGAGATTGAAGCCGATCTGGGCCGATACCGAGTTTATATTACCCGAGGCGGATCTGTTGGAGATTTGAAGGTGAAGCCGATCTGGGCCGATATCGGGTTTACATTACCCGAGGCAGATCTGCTGGGGATATGAAGCTGGGGATGATGATTTCCTGCACTTAAAATGGCAAGTCTTCATCCCTTGATCGAGAGATTTTGAACAAAAATTTTTGCCCCTTCAATCAAGAATGAAAACTAGCTGGGGATGAATGGTTTATGTATGCCATGTATGTATGCATAATGATGTATATGTACATGTATGCACTTTCTGCTATTTGATGTTCTCTTTTTCTGCTGGGGAGAGGCATGTTGTGCCCCTGGTTGGTGGAAAACACTCTTTACATAAGGCTTCACCTTGTTGAAGATATATGTGAGGACTGCTGGGGAAATGAGATAATTGCTAGGAATGCGTGACGATGCTGGGAAAAAGAATCATACTGTTCTTTGTAAACATTCCATTGGGGTTATGATGTAGAGAACCCTACTGGGTAGATGATGGGAAGACTTGGCTTCTCACCCCTGTAATTGATGAATTTGGGAGTGCTCTAAATTTTACCTGGGTTGCCCAATGCAGGTTTTCAGCCCAGCGAGCTGCTCTAATTTTTGCCTGGGGTGCCTTTTCGGTTTTCATGCCGGCGAGCTCTTTTTTTTTAAGTAAAAATCGATTGAAAAAGCAAGTTCTTGGACAATCACTGTCGCTCTTCGGAAAGCTGAATTGGATTTGGAGGACGATAAAAGATTTCATATTAGATGTATTTAGTGCATTTTCATCGTTGAACAACATGATATGTTCGACCAGTTAAATGCAAAGTGCTTTCTTTAAATAGATGTTTAAGCATGATAACTTTGTTTATGCATTTTGTCATAACCATTGCAAATATATTTAAACAAACATTTCACTTTATTGATGAAACCAAAATGAATACATTTGAAAAGATTAATTCCCAGATGGTATACATTCCATACAGAGCTAGAATCCGTCACTAGTCGTCCTTTTCAGATTTTCCGACTGATCATTTTCTCTCTTAATTGATAGGGATTGTGAACTCATTTCCGTCCATATCCATAATGCTGACACCACCTTTTGATAGCACCTTTTTCACCACATAGGGCCCTTCCCAGTTGGGTCTGAACTTGCCTCTGACATCGACATTTGAGGGCCTTAACTGTTTTAGAACTAAGTCTCCTACTTTCAGCTGCCACTTGGAGTACTTCACATTTCGGTTATAAGCCCTGGCCATTCTGCAGTGGTACATGTGTAAATGATCCAGTGCTTTCAACCACTTTTCATCTAGTGCCGCCAACTGCTCGTTTCTGGCTTGAACCCACTCAGTCTCTGGCAATTGAGGTTCCAAGGCAACTCTGAGTGACTTGAGCTCTATTTCCACTGGTAGCACCACTTCCATACCATATACCAAGGCATAAGGAGTTTCTCCTGTTGGTGTTCGGACACTGGTTCTGCAACCCCAAAGAGTGTGTGGTAGCTTATTAGCGCAATCTCTATAGGTGGTCACCATTTTTGACAAAATCTTCTTTATCCCCTTATCAGCCGCTTCAAGCACACCATTAGCTTGCAGTTTGTATGGAGAAGATTTATGATGCTCAATGCCATGTTCTGTAAGCAGCTTAGCTATTGCCCCTTGAAACTGTACCCCATTGTCAGTCACTATGTGATGGGGAATTCCATACCAGGTAAAGATGTTCTTCTGGATGAACTTGACCATTTGCTTGGCTGTTACATTAGCAACGGATTCTGCTTCCACCCATTTAAAGAAGTAATCAACTACCACAACTATGAATCTGTGCCCATTAGATGCAGCTGGATTAATTTCACCAATCATATCGATCCCCTATGTTGAAAACGGCCAAGGGGTCGCCAAATTCTGTAGTTCAAGTGGTGGAAGATGACTGATGTCTGCATAGATCTGACACTCGTGACATCTCTTCATTTTTCTTATACAATCTACTTGCATAGTTATCCAGAAGTACCCTTGCCTCATTATCTTCCTGGCCATAGCTAGACCATTCATGTGTGGCCCATAGGATCCTGCACGCACCTGTTGCATCACTTCTTATGCTTTCTGCTCTATTAGACACCTCAGAAGAACACCATTTGCCGTTCTCTTGTATAACTTATCTTCAAAGATTCTGAATTGACTGGCTAGCTTCCTCAATAACAGTTTATCAGTAGTACTAGCTCCCTCCAGGTATTTTCCTTCCTTAGCATACTGGTAGATATCGAAGAACCATGGCTTTTCTTCAGCCGTTAGATCTATTACTTCGTACACTTCAAAGCAAGGATGCCTGGAAGTAGCTATAACCAGTGGTTGGATTTGAGTTTCTTCTAGATTTGACCACATAGAGGATAGAGTTGCTAGTGCATCAGCCATTTTCTTTTCATCCTTGGGGACATGTCTGAATTTACATTGGCCGAATAATTCTCTTCTGAACTGTAGCAGCTCCAAGTAAGTTCGTAAGGCTTCTTCTTTCAACTCCTATTCCCCTGAGCTTGCCTAATCACTAATCTCCAACGATCAAGATGTCATTTTCCCCTAGGGTTAATAGAGCTTCCATCCCAAACAGGCATGCCTCATACTCTGCCCTGTTATTGGTTATGGGAAAATTCAGTCTCTTTGATAACGGGATGATTTCACCATCTGGCATTGCTATTAGCACCCCGATTCCAGCACCCTTTCTGTTCACTGCACCATCGAAGCACATAACCCATCTTTTTACTTCAACCATGGCTAACTGTTTGTCTGGGAACTCCAAATTCTAAGTGTAATCTGATTCCAGAGGCTAATTTGCTAGAAATTTTGCCACGGCTTGCCCCTTGATGGTTTTCTTAGTGATGTACTCGATATCGAATTCCGATAAGAGTAACAGCCATTTGGACAACTTTCCGACTAGCACCGGTGCTTCATACAGATACTTCATTGGATCCACCTTGGCGACGGCTTGTATTTTGTACGATTGGAAGTAGTGACGTAGCTTCTTGGTCAGCCAGATCATTGCCACACACGTCTTCTCCACCAGTGTGTATTTGGTTTCATATTCTAGCAGCTTCTTACTGAGGTAGTAAATGGGATACTCTTTTCTGTCATCTTGTTCCTGTGCCAACATTGCCCCTACAGAGGAATCTTCAACGGCTAAGTACAAAGTCAGAGGCTTCCCTGGAATTGGTGGGCTCAGGACTGGTGGATTTACCAGATAAGCTTTGATTTTCTCGAATGCTAGCTGACATCTGTCATCCCACACAACTGGCTGATCTTTCTTTAACAACTTGAAGATTGGTTCACAGGTGGAAGTCAGCCGTTCTATGAAACGACTGACATATTGTAAGGAACCCAGAAATGATCAGACTTCCTTTTCTATTTTTGGAGCTGGCATATCACGTATGGCTTTGATTTTATCTTGGTCCAT
The DNA here is from genome assembly GCA_039660915.1 of Euphorbia tirucalli. Lineage (NCBI taxonomy): Eukaryota > Viridiplantae > Streptophyta > Magnoliopsida > Malpighiales > Euphorbiaceae > Euphorbia > Euphorbia tirucalli. The sequence continues at coordinate 50,373,885 of CM077639.1, read as the reverse complement.
TTCTATTCCCCTCTGGCTGACTACATGGCTCAACAGCTTCCCTGATGTGACTCCAAATATACACTTCTTAGGATTAAGTCACAAGTTGTATTCTCCTATGTGTGTAAGAAATCTATCCAGGATAACAGGATGTTCCTCCTGGGTCTTTGATTTGATCAGCATATAATCGACATACACTTCGACTTCTTTATGGATCATATCATGCAACAGAGTCGTAACAGCCCTTTGATAAGTGGCTCCAACATTCTTTAGCCTGAAGGGCATTACTCTGTAGCAGAAGGTACCTCCGAGTTATCCTGTTCAGGAGCTTGTGGACCTTGAACTTCCCTGAGTTCAACATTGCTCCCACTATCTTTCTTGGAAAGGAACTCCTTTTCTAGAAAGACCCCCTTCCTTGCCACGAACACCTTGTTCTTGACGGGGTTGTAGAAGTAATACCCTTTGGTTTCCCTAGGGTAGCCCACAAATAGGCATTTATCGGTTTTGGGCTCTAGCTTGCCACTAGCCAATCTCTTGACATGTGCTTCGCATCCCTAAATCCTTAGAAAAGACACATTGGGCTCCCTGCCTGTCCATATATGATATGGGGTCTTTTCCACTGCCTTAGTCGGAGTATTGTTTAAGATGAGAGCTGCTGTCTCGAGGGTGTGTCCCCAGAAACTAATTGGGAGAGAGGCCTGACTCATCATTGAGCGAACCATGTCCAACAAGGTCCTATTCCTCCGTTCGGACACCCCATTCCATTATGGTGTTCCGGGCAGAGTGAGCTGTGGAACTATTCCATGCTCACTCAAATATGCGTCAAACTCTAGGCTCATATACTCACCACCTCGGTCCGATCGAAGGGTTTTGATATTTCTACCTAATTGGTTATGTACCTCATTCTTAAATTCCTTGAACCTATCAAGGGTCTCAGACTTGTGTTTCATCAGATAGACATAGCCATATCTGCTGAAATCGTCCGTGAACGTGACGAAGTACAGGTGTCCACCTCTGGTCGCTGCGCTCATGGGTCCACATACATCTGAATGTATTAGGTCCAATAAGCCAGTGGCCCTTTCAGCCTTCTTGCTAAAAGGCGCCTTGGTCATCTTGCCTCGTCAACATGAATCGCATGTATCAATTGACTCCAAGTCAAATGACCCCAAGACTCTAGCTTTGTGAAGCCTAGCTATGCGCTTCTCGTTTATGTGGCCAAGACGACAATGCCATAGGTAGACAGGATTAAGTTCGTTGGGCTTAACCCTTTTAGCGTTTATGTTATAAACATGATTGGTTTCATTTAAGTCCAGGATATATAGGCCATTATTTAATAGAGCATCTCCATAAAATAATCCCTCTCTAGATAAAGAAATTCTACCATTAGAAATAGTAAAATAAAATCTAGAGATATCCAACATTGATACCGAAATAATATTCCTGCACATAGCAGGTACAAAATAACAATGTTCTAAAATTAAAACCAATCCACTGGGCATCACAAGGTGATATTCGCCGATCTCTATGGCAGCAATCCTTACTCCATTTCCGACCCGTAAGTCCACCTCTCCCGACCCCAGTGACCTTCTGTTCTTAAGTCCCTCCACATTGCAACAAATGTGAGAACCACATCCAGTATCCAATACCTAGGATGTTGAAACAGTAAGGTTAATGTCTATAACATAAATATCTGAAGAGGATGCACCTTGGCCCCTTCTCTGCTCTCCCATCAGCTTAGGACATGATCTCTTCCAATGGCCTGCCTGCCTACACCCGAAACAGACATCCTCAGGACCTGCCTTCTGCTGGGCCTTGGGCTGGGCCTTAACCTTCTTAGCCTTGGACTTTTCCTTGGCCTTGCCCTTGGCAAGAGGAGGGTTCCCCTTGTTGACCAGCAGCACCGGCGGACTCTTCTTGATTGACTATTCAGTAAGCTTGAGCATCCCATGCAGCTCACTAACAGTGCGGTTCATCCCTTGCATGTTATAATTCAGGATGAACTGATCGTAAGAATTCGGTAAGGATGTAAGGATTGTGTCCACCGCCAACTCCTGAGAGATGGGCGATCCGAGATGAGCCAATATGTCCAAATAGCCCTTCATCTTGAGCATATGTGCTCGCACAGATGTCCCAGCCCCCATCTTACAGGAGTGGAATGCCTTGTTGGTCAGGTACCTTTCCTGATAGGCTTGCTCCTGAAACATCTTGTTAAGAGTTGTTATCATAGCAAAGGCTTGGTGGTCCATAAACTGTTTTTGCAGTTTGGGGACCATACAGGCCAACATCAGGCATGTCACATCCCTATTATCCTTGACATGCACCTCGTATTCCTCCAGCTGGGTAGCCGGTGGATTACATCCTTGAGGCGCAGCCAGTACAGGCCTCTCCAGTACATACTCTTTAGACTCTTGTCTTAGAACTATTCTCAAGTTCCTAGACGAGTCCAAAAAGTTAGGACCAGAAAGCTTGTCCCTTTCAAGAATCGATCGCAGTGATAAAGAGTTGTTATTTGCCATTTAGAGTTTCTACACAGAAAAACATTTAAGAGTGTTAATAAAGGACTTTGCTTTATTATTCCCATACATAATTAATAATGAATCAAGTTATTAATTAAACCGAGTTGTTGGGTTTATGGGCCAAGATCCATATTTTTTTAAGATATAGCCAAACGAGGGCCTGGTACAACTATACCTTAACTATTTAGGTAGGAACGCCGTCCAATCCCAACCTAGGGACTCTCGGTTTGATGGGCTTGTTGGCACTTACCTATCTGTGCTTAGGGCTAGGAGAATCCTACTACCCATGCTAAGTCAAAACCTCCATTCAAGTGTTAGAGTATCCCATACCCTAACCCAATACAAAATGACAATACTCCAGTGTATCCTGCGAGGGCATGGTCTACAACTGGCCTATCCCCACTTCGAGCTGGTTTTGAATGAGGGAAGCACTTTTAAGCAACTTAGTAATTTCATTTGGTTATTAGATTCATTTAATAACGGCTTGCATATATAAGACGGGTGAAATAGCTGTTGGATCATACATTCATACATGCAAATAAATATAAAGCATAATTAAATAAATAAGTAAAATGGACTGCTATGGGCCTATATTACATCCTATATTATTCTAATAAACCTATACTAGAAAACAATATCAGGTGGGCCTACATCTTCTTCCTGCTGGGCTTGCACCTTCACTTGGGCTCGCCACTCCATGGGCTTCTTCTTTTACAAATTTTATAATAATGGAATAAAATAAAATTACATTAAAAAAGAAAAACGACATGCAGGCCGTATTTACCCAAAAAGAAAATACAACCCATCTCGAATAAGGCCCACTAGCATCCAACCATACAAAATATTTAATAACACATATGCATCCAATACATACAATTCATAAGCATGTTACAATGCATGATTTAAACCCATTTCAATTATGTCCAAGCCATTATTTTGAAATCGCTAATTTTGGCCCACTATGGTTCTAACCCTTAACGGGCTTTGGGCCTCCAGCCCAGGCAGTCCAACTGCTCCCACTGGAATTGGGAAACCATGGGTCCAATTCAGCAGTCCAAGTAATTGTGCCAAAATTACCCGAACCAATTTCAATTAATCATATTAATTTCCAAAATTAATATCACATGAATAAAATTAAATTTCATTCAAGAAACCATACGCATTTAAATTACACGAATTTAAACATACAAATTTTAAAACCAATTAAAATTTCAAAACTGGGCCCCGGACCCCAAAACCCGCCAAATCCAAAACCACTGGGCCCGGCCCGCTGCGGCTAGGGCAACCTAGTTGCCCTAGCAGTAGCTGCCGCTGCTAGAGGCAGCAGCGGCCCTACTGCCGCGTAGTGGCCGCCCAGCGGCAGTCCGCTACCCAGGCAGCGGCTGCCACCGCTGTTCCAGCCACATGCGGCGGCCACCGGCAGCCTCGTATCCCGGGAATAGCCAGATTTTTTTTTATTTATAAAACAGAAAATTAAATAAAAAAAATAACATGGCATCCAACAACAAGAAATTCACCAAGAATCCCCAAACATATAATAAAATTAAACAAACATAAACCTATATGCAAATTTAATTTCAATTGTATAAAAATCAAATGGGAAAAATCTTAAACCCAAACCAAGAATCCCAATAAAAATCTCCAATTTTAAAACATGGGATTCAACCAATTTTAACAATTTCCACGGATCAAAAACCCGCTCTGATACCACTGTTGGGATTTCTCACCGAAAATCACCCGATTAAAGCGGAAGAACACGATGATTTCCTCAAATCCGTGCCCAGGAGCAATTGAGATAGAAATTGGAAAAACAAAAATTTAATTAAAAGAGATAAATCTCTTACCAGGAATATCTCTTTCAAGAGATGGATGCAGACTGCAGGAATCAAACTAGAAACCCTCCTCGTTCACGTACACGAACGCCTTACGAACACCACCCGTGCTAGCGTCGGAAAACACGAACTTTGGAGAGGAGGAAGGGAGAATTTCGGCTAGCTTGTTTCTCTTATGTGTTGGCCGAAAATCCTAGGGTTCTTTTACCCTAGGTGGCCGAAATTCCCAAGGCAATTTTGGCCCAAGTTGGCTCCTTCATCTATGTGGGCTTCCTTATTTTAATTCAGGCCCAAACCTATTTTAATTAGTCTGGCTTAAACTAATTTCAAGCCCAATTTTAATTTACCCATGTATTTAATATATTACACCAAGTAACATACTATTTACATTTAAATAAAATCGGTTTGACTAATTAATTTAATCCATCAAATTAAAATTAGATCATCACAAATAAATTCACATGTAAACCTATACATATTAATATTTCCACCCCAGGAAATAATCCCATAATTAATCCAATTAATTATGAAGAGCCAATTAAATATATTAATTTTATTACTATAATCAATCCAATTGATCTTTATAATATAATTAATATATATATACCTCTCTCTCCAGAGTATATACTCCAAGCATATATGTGATTCCTTAAGTCAGTGTTCAGTCGCGCAATGTGTACGATCCCGTGGGCCCATCTTTATGTTGGCAGTGGGCTGTGTGATGTGATATGGGCTATGAGAAAGCCGAAATCAACTTTGATAAATTTCCCAAGTCTATCAATCAAGGTTGAACTCACAAAAACGAAACAAAGATGGGTGATAGCAAACAAATCCAAAGGTGTTTAAGCGACAATGAAAGGGATTCAAACCTGACACCTTCGATTAAGCAATCTTAGAACCTGAATGTTGGATGATTCACAAGTACCTTACCACAATACTTGTTCATAATCAAGATAAAATTGTAAGAATGAAGAACTCGATCTCACAAACTCACAAAATTAAAAATTAGCCCCAGGCTGGAATCTCAACAAAGAGAGAAAAATCTGAATTGTATTAAATTTCATCCATGCTCTTTAACTATTACATTGGTGTTTAAATAGAAAACTTAAACCTAACCCTAAACTGAAAAGGAAAACAAATCCTTGTCGGACTAGGAAAGCTTAAATAAAAACAAATAAGGAAAACTTAAAACTAATCCTTATGCAATAAGGATGAAAAATGAAATTCCCTTTTGAGGGTTGTTTATGGGCTGATTTTTAAGCCCAAAACAACTTACTTATTGAAAAAAATAACAATTAAATATGGATACCTAAGCCCAATTCGAAATCCATACATATTCCCTAAGGGTGCCTTAAGTGCTAACACTTAATTGTCCTTAGCTCATACGTAGAAGTCCAATTAGGCCCAGAAGATTCCCAATGGGCTCGTACATTCCTCACAAATAAACTATTAAGCTTTATTTTACACCGAATCCTCTATAAATCAGCATTTGAAAGGATGTTATTATTCTTTGCATCAACCAAACTGATTAGACAAGTTAAACCAAAGATCAGGCTATCTCGATTCACATCACTGTGGCCCACAGACTGCAGTTGGGCTCTAGCAAGCCACTACAGCCCCCAATCAAGATGGAGATGGTAGTCTAACTGTAATCATAACCCTGTAGTTTGAACTTGTATATCCCATGTCATTGATATCGGTGTCCGACACAGAGGCATGGATTGATCACCCTCTTTTGTGTCCGGACATTAACTTGATCCCGAATGCACTGAAGCTCACAAACAAGTTCCAACTCGTTTGGGTGTGGCCACACTCTTATCAGTTACATTCATTAAGAGGCCGCTGATATCTTCCCAGTGGACTACTGAGTGACAAATCCCTTATGCATATCCATAGCATTACCATGCTAAGTGACATATCCGAAAGTACCCATACTTGGCACCCTATTACAGGCCTTTAGGTGTACCCCTAAGTATGTGACCTCACATGCAACACCATCATATGGTCAGGTCAAAGGATCCATACAAGTACTACACGAGAATCACTTGTGATACTATACCATGTGGATTTCTCGTTTAATGGATCTATCCAGTACCATACCCTTTTTACATGTACCCATTAACTTGGTTGACATGCCATGTCCAATGACCGGTAAGACACCGCCATACAACCAGGCTAATGATAGTCTCTTGTTCCAATCACTCCCATGACTGGAACAGACTACGGATCTATTTATGGTCATATCGTTTACCCTATCCAAGGTCTTACTGCCAAGTGCATGACACTTGTCATCATGGATATGGATATGTCCATTGGATACTTCATTTAATATATTGCACAAGATAAATATAATAAATGAATTAATGCCTTTATAATAACTCAAATAAGTATAATACATAAATCCAATAAATGTATGATACAAATACAAGGACCAATGCCTCGGGACTAGGGCATATCCAACAGTACAAGCTTTGTCTGGCTTACGGGCTTGGGCCTGCTCATCATCTCAAATTCATCTGTGTCATCATCTAACTTAATGTCATCTAAATTGACATTCTCTTTCATAGTCGGCTCAGCTTCTTCACCCACCACCACTTGTATCGCCGGGTTTGCTTTTGCAATCTGTACAAGCACAAAGTTAGTGGGCAATCCTCTCTGTACCATGTTGACTCTCTTTTCAAATTGAGGTAAGGGGTTGTTCTGGACATTGGGTTTCGGGCGAGGCTTCTCTATCTTCTTCTTGTCAATCAGCTGTTTGATAGCCTTCTTCAAGGTATGGCATTCATTGGTTCGGTGCCCCTTTGATACATGATAAGAGCAGAAGTTGTTTTTGTCTGCCTCGGTCAGAGGCGTGTATGGTTTCAAGCTTTGGAGGAAGCCTAAATTTTTGCACTTTAAGAAGATCCATCCCAGAGAATCCTCCCATGGAGAAATTCCTTTACCAGTAGCTTGTTGATTCACCCCTTGTGCTACAGCTGCTACCTCTACTTGCTTGACTGGAGCAGAAGACTGACTCGGCTTAGCACTCGTTGAGGAAGAGGCTGCTGGATTGCTATTGTTCTTGTACCCCAATGAATATGTCTGGCCTCGATCCTCCGGAACTGTTCTGGGCTGGATCAATCTCGTACTTCTCTACTTTTCAGGCTAGTTGATGCACCTCTAACAAAGATTGGGACTTATGATATTTCATCACATTTTGACACACCTCCAAACTGCCATCAATCAACTTTACAATCAATTCATCCTCCAATGGCTTTTGATGAAGGAGAATCATCTTATCCATCCATCTTTGGTAATACTCAGAGAAAGTCTCATTAGGCTTTTTTCTCACAGCTTCTAAGTCTTATAGCTTGACTTCCAGTTGAATATTGAAGCTGAAGTACTTTATAAATGCATTAGAAAATGCATCCCAGTCTCCTTGTACACTTTTCGGCTGTTTGTTGTACCAAATGAACGCTCTACCTTCTAGAGTAGTGGGGAATAACCCCACCAACTGATTCATCATAAGTCTTGCCATCGTCATGATTCGGACATACTGATTCAAATATGCAGTAGGAGGACTTTTTCCAACATAGGGAGAAATTTTGTGCATCTAAAAGCCCACTGGCAGCATTTCAATTCCTCCAGCTATGAGTGTGGTCGGATCAATGCGCTTGGAAGACTGAACTTTGGAGCTTGCACCATTTCTGCCATGAATTCTTCCATTTCTTTCATCTTCTTTTCCAAGGCAGATTCTACTGGTCTTTCAGCACTATTCCTCTGAGCTCCCTCTGCATCAGACAACCCATCATTCAATCTCCCCCCGCTACTCATTCCTCAGGTAACTCTTTCTGCTCGCTCAGAAGACGACTTGTCCAGGGCACTTTGAACTTGACTCTTAATGAGGTTCTTGAATTCATCTGAGTTCATGAATTCTCGAAGAGTGGAAGTGGCCAACATGGCAGTAGCAGCATCAGGTGTGATAACCATTTCTTGAAAGTTCTGCTGCAGTTGTTCGAGTTGAGGCAAAAATTCAATGTTTGACCCGGATACTGTCTCAACCTCTCCCAACTGACCGGACTCCTCAGACTCACTAGATGATGAATCCCCATGTTCCACTCTTATAAGTCTGCGTCCCGATTTATGCCTAACTACAAAACATATTGAACCAGAGTTAGTGAAAGATGCTCACCCAAAGAGTTATGAACTCTAGGGGATATGCATGTATGCATGGCATGTTGAATGAATGATATGTGGATGTTGTATGAAATGGCCTTGTAATGCAGACCTTGAACAATTAACCAATTGGGTGGTGAAGTGTGCATGAATTCCTACTTGAGTAGGTTGTGAATTGAGATTTGTGTGCTTGGTGCACAGATGAAGCCTCAGCGCTCGGGGAGCACCTCGGGTTTTTGTTATGTGACATGAGACGAATGTGCACGTGGCACACGATTAGGATTTTGGTGTCAGGGGAGCACATTGGGTTTTAATGTTGTGATATGAAATGAGCTCGTGCTTGGTACACGAATGGAATTTCGATACTCGGGGAGCACCTTGGCTTCCACATCGTGATATGAAATGAATGCGTTCTTGGTGAACGGGCAGAGCTCCGGCGCTCAGGAAGCACTTTAGTTTTTTGTGATGTGAAATGAGATGAACGTGCGCTTGGCACGCGGTCAGGATTTCGGCGCTCGGGGAGCACCTAGATGGCTTGATGTATGAGATGAAATTTTTTCAGCGCTCGTGGAGCACCTAAATGACTTTATGTATGAAATGGAATTTTTTTTTTTTTTTTTTTTGCGCTTGTGGAGCACCTAATGGTTTGATGTATGAAATGAAATTTTTTGGCACTCGTGGAGCACCTAAATGGTTTGATGTATAAAATGAAATTTTTTCGGTGCTCGTGGAGTACCTAAATGACTTCCTACTTGGTAGGTGGTGTGATGTGTGTGACCCTTATGGGATTGTTCAAGGCCCACATGAATGTTTTATGCATACATGCATTCCATATGGCTACAAAACAAATCGGTTAGTGCTTATGACATTCAAGTGATGCACATGAATTAATTTTTTCATACAATGAGGAGGTGCATGGCTGCAAAAAATATGGTTAGTGTAAATGTCACACGGGTGATTAATGTATTTACACACGAAAAAAATGCAAGTGGCTGTACAAAAGATGTGAGTTAGTATCACACAAATGCTTTGCGTGTGGCATGTCATGTTCGTGAAAAATATTGATGATGGTGTGCTATGAAGGGATAAGAGACACGTAGCACATAGCATGCAAAGCGTATTCCTCCAACCTTATTCCTCCAATCGTGGTCAATTTTTTGAAAATTCTAATAGAGTCCTAGGAGGGGTTCACTTCGTCATCAGCCGGGGATGATGAAGGCATGGTATCCTAAGGGAATCCAACTAAAGTTGCCTATATGAGTTTAGTCCAAGTCGGGATAAAATCTAGGCTCCCATAGTAAAATATACTCCTCACTTCTCCCCACTCAAGGGTCCGAACGAAGGGGTTCGTACGAGGCTATGGGTGGTGTTTCGTATCCGTGCCCCTAAGACCATGAGGAACAAATGTGACACTTCAACAATTCACTGGGCTAACTATAACCTAATGCAAGTATGTCTAACTAACATGCAAAATAAAATGCCATGCAAGAATCATCCGCCTTATTTTAATTAGACATTTTTCAGGGCTTGTCAAATTCTTTTAAGTTTTAAGAAAACTTTTGTAAGAAATCTCCAGCGGAATTGCCACTGTGAGCGGACGATGTTTTTATCCTCTCAGAAGGGAGCCTCGATGTCGGGCAACCCTCCCTCCTGGGGGTTTTTGTGATGGAAATTCGGTTTTGGAAAATTCGTTATTTCGAAAAAGAATCGAGACCTAAATCTCAATATAAAATGTAAGAGTCGCCACCTGGCTCAGCTCGATCGGGGAAGTTACAGTGTAGCTGAACCAAAGTGAGGACTGCTATACTTTCCAGAGATCTAGGTCCGGACAAGTCCCTTATTTCATGTCTAATCAAAATAAAATTGGCCAATGTTCATTGATAACATTTTAAATTTCTAAAGATTGATTTTTATTGAATTAAAGCACACAGCATACACACAAATAAAAATAAAAGCAGTAAATAAATAAATTATTACAACCCGACCGAATGAAAACAAAAACTCTCGTCCTCACATTACAAGCGCCTAGAATACACGAGAATCTAAAAATTATAATCGCCTAAAATACACGAATTAAGCTATTAATTACATTAAAAATGAAAATAAAAAGAAATTAAAGCTGCAAAACAGGTGGTTAGCACAATTTATAGCACACCACAAATAGGACTCAAATTAGACAAAATTGGGATTTTAAAGAACGGGGGCATGCATTTAGGGGATAACCGGATTGGCTCGGCTAGCCAGCCCTATTAGACCTAGAAAACAGTTTTGAAACGTCCCTGTATTTTTGTTTTCTGAGAAAATACATTTTGAAAATATTTTCTTTTTCCCCTTTACTTTCATTTAGCATGTGAGGTGAGTAGGTTTTCAGGAGATTTGGGTCTCCGTCGTTGCATTGTTCTAAGTACGATAATTTCAAAAATTAAATCTAAGGTCGTGAATGCATACAACAAAATTTATTTTGATGGTTTTTTGATTTTTCTGAATTTTTATGATTGTTGTGAATTTTTATGGATTTTTCTGGATATTCTGCCCCTAGACGAAAATTACAGTCGCCCGACTATGATTACAACCGTACGACTGTAACTACAGTCGTGCGACTGTAATTCACCCAATTGCAGAAAATCGCCAAAATTATCTTAAATGAAAAGAGAAAGCGGGGAAATCGAGGAACAGTCGTACGACTGTAGATGGGGTGGCACGACTGTAATTACAATCGTGCTGTTGTTCTTTGCCACAAGAACAGTCGTACGGTTGTTCTTATTTCCCAGAAACAGCAAGCCAAAAATATGAGTTTTATGCACAAAAATCACCCAAAACATTTAGAATGTGAAGCAAAACGAAGATTTCAAGTATAGTTACCCTTGTTGCGCTGATTTGACCGCTGGAAACACCTTAATTGGCTCCAGATTGCTTCTTTTCCTTTGTGAGTTAAGGTTCCAAAATAAGTCCAAAATTCTCCAAAAAGTCACGGATTTAGGTGAGTCTAAGGTCTGGAATTGATTTAGTTTGGTGTGTCAAGTTTTAACCTATGATTTCTAACAAATTTTAAGCTTTAACACTCCAGAATTAAAAGAAAAAGAGTAGAAGAAAATGACAGTTTGGTTTTCTTTTTCTTCTCTTCTTTTTCCTTCTCTTCTCTCAATCGTAAGATTTCTGTCCCAAAAGCCCCTCTTTTTCTTTCTCTTTCTTCTCTTTTATCCCACTTTTCTTGCTGCTGCAACCGAGCATTAATTGCCCCTTCAAATCACCCATTTTTTTATTCTTAAGGTATGGGCTTCTGCTATCTGATACGATCTTACAGTCGTACGACTATAATTACAGTCGCACGATTGTAACTACAGTCGTGTGAAACGAGGTTTTTTTTAAGAACCCGAAAAATTTCGTGTTCAGAGTAAAGAAGATTTAAAGCCTCTCAAAAGTTACTATTGATGCTTTTTTCCAGCTTTTAGTCCTTAGAAACCGATTGAAATGTGAGAATTGAGGATTTAAGAAAGTTTGAAAATTTGAACTCCAAATTTCACTCTGATTTAAGCTCCAATCTCACTATTACTAGCTTGAATGTGATCTTAAAGCTACCCAGAACACTTTAGGATTCTTATTTGTTAGGTTTGAAGATTGAATTTTGTTTTTGGTGAGTTCTTCACTTTCTCTCTCTAGGATCTCTATCTAATTTTTCCCTGATCCTTTCTTCAATGTTAATTCCTATCCCTTTTCCATAATCCTCTTCTCTTGTCCGTAATATTTCCTAAGGATTAAGAATCCAAAACACCATGAGGTGTTGAGCTCTCTTCAATCCAAAAATCTGCCTATCGACAGCTGTACGACTTAAATTAAATGGTTTAGAGCCGTACGGCTCTTCTGGTTAGGGCCGTACGGCTCGTCTTTTTGAGCCGTGTGGCTTAACCTTAAAGCCCTATGGCTAAAACCAAATAATTTCAGAGGTCGGTCCAGAAAAATGATTTCGGGGTCCAATTCTCAAACTCATCAAATCTGCATTCTCAGTCTATGAACCAGTTTCATTAGAGACCTTGAAGGAATCAATAATCAAATGAACTTTCATCATTGAGATCAGAAAAATCCGTGCTTACAATACTCCTTTAGTATTGTAAATTTTTTCTATTTGAAATACTACTATAGAGGGATCAAAGAATGAAAAAAAAAAGAGAGAAAATGTGAGGGAATGACAAATAAAGAATTAATATACTTCTTTTTCATGCATTGCAGAGGAAAGAGTTGAGTGTATTTTATATTCATTGACGTGATAAAATAAATTAGCAATTTAATATAAACATTATAGACTTAGAATAAAATGTGTAATTTATGATTATTATTATTATTATTATTATTATTATTATTATTATTTGGAGTTTGTAGGAAAATACTTCCATTTTGGCACACCTTTTCTTTTTTCCTCCACACGTATATGCTCTCCAAAATACCTCAAAAACTATTCAAAACTTGAAAAATAAGATCCAATATGATTCCCTTACTTTCTCTCACCTGTTTTATAATTTAAAATTAATTAAATTAATTTAAAAACACATATCTAACAAAGACCAAACACCAAGAGATGTATCAATATAGTATCATAAATGTATCATAAAGATATCATGAAGATATCAACACAGTATGTGGCAAAAAATATCATATATAACTACAACCAAAAACCAAAACATGTATAAACATAGTATCGCAAAGGTATCATTAAGGTATTTACATAGTATATAGAAAAAAAAAAGCATATGTAACAACAACCAAACACCAAAACATGTATCAACATAGTATCACTAATGTATCACGAAGGTATCAACCCTATATATAAGGCAAAAGATATATAACAACAACCAAATACCAAAATATGTATCAATATATTATCACAAAGATATCATGAAGGTATCAACACAGTACAAGGCAAAAAGATGCTTATATAACAACAACCAAACCCCAAAATATGTATCAACACAATATTGCAAAGGTACATGAAGGTATCAACACAGTATATGATATATAACAACAATAACCAAAGACTAAATGTGTATCAACACAATATCGCAAAGGTATCATGAAGGTATCAACACAGTATATGGCAAAAAAATGCATATATAACAACCAAACATCAAAATATGTATCAACACTGTATCACAAAAGGTATTAAGAATGTCTCAACACAATATATGAAAAAAATGCATGTACAAGTGTCAATACAATATCACAAAAATATTAAATATGTCTCAGCAAAGTATAATGAATGTATCATAATAGTATATGAAGTTATACAAGTATTAAAAATGTATAATGAATGCATAAGAAGCAGTATCATAGAGGTATAATGTGTTAATACTGTGTTGATATTCTTGTGATACTTTTATGATACCTTTGCGAACTAAAACCGAAGATAAAAAAAAAAGGAAAATATGTATACATATTGAAGAGAAAAAAAGGTGAAACATGACAAAAAAATAAATGGACTGAGAGATAAATGGCAAAATTAAGTTTAAACTATAAAAGAAAAGAGAGAAAAGTAAAAAATTGCATGAATGTGAAAAGAAATAGAGAAAAAAGCATATGACAATAATAATAAAAACATAAAAAGTGTATTTATAAAATTGTCAAGCGTACGCTCCAAAATCGAACTTAAAACCGAATAGTTTTGGTAATTTAGCTTTCAAAAGTATGAATGAACTAAATATCATAAATTCAAAAGAAATTAAGTGGAAGTGAACAACTGATATACTAATTATATATTTATCAAACGAGTCTTATAAATTAACAAGATATCAACGATAATCATAAAAGAAAACTAATAAAAAGAATTGAAAAGGAAACAATAATCAATTATATTTCCAATAATATGGAAACAAACATTTATTTTGAAAGGAAATTAATTACATTTATTTACTACCAAATAGATATACAATCTAACAAAATCTTTTAGCATAAACAGTTTACATCCACATCCACAAACAATTCTTGTGCTTCTTTCTCATTCTCTAAGTATGTTGGAAAATTTTGTTTCAACTTTATCTGCAATAAAATAAAATTACAATTAAAACGTCATCAATAACAAAATTTAATCAATGGAAAAAAAATCACCTATAAATAAATAGTCAATAACCAATTATTAAACATGTTATTTGTTATATATAATCCAACAATATTTGATCTCAAATTAGGTTAAATAAAACAAAGGTTAATTCTCATGATATCAAACTAGTAATTTGTTAATATTCTAATGATAATCTAATGATATTCTACTAATAATATATTAATATTCTAAAAGTAATTCAATAAATTTCATTTAAGAAACTGTTTGAAAAAAAATCTAACTTTTACAAGAACAAATAGAAAGAAGGCTGCTGATTATGTGATAAAATCATCCTTTTTCTTTAATGTCTACACTAGTGTTCATATATATAATATCTTCTTAAGGATTCCTCGATACCAAAAAAAAAAAAAAAAAAATTAAGAAAGGGATTTTAAGGATTGAAAGACACCATGGACAATTGGAAATAAGATTGGAAAATTTTACCTAACAAAAAAAGAATCTTCTCTTTTCTTCTATTCATGAATCAATTCACCGTCATATATATCCAAAAACTGAAATGAAACAAAACTTACAATGGGATTAATTGTACAGAGAACAAAAGATACAATAATGGCTTCACAATTTTCCGTTGAGAATTTTGGTGGTATAGGAATAGAAAAGAAAAATAATGGAAGCAGAGAAATAGAGGTAGATGGCGATAGATGAGTGAAAATTGAAAACTCCTCTAATATGATATTTATATCTTGTATTAAAAGCTGTAGCTAATTGGTGTATCAAATTTACCATCAAAACAACTTTAGTCAATATGGAAAATTTGAAACAATCAATTTGCCATAAAGAATTAAGAATAACTGCTAAATAAATACTTTATAGAGTAATTGATATCTAACTAATTTTGGATTAAGATTGATTATTAATTAATATAGGGTTGATATTTAATTAAATAGTTGTTAAATTCTGACTATTTCTATAATTTTTTCCTTTCAAAGTACAACCACATGTGCATGCTGATAGGCCTTTCGGCCTAAGACTCGACCCATATTTTTACGGGTTGTTTAAATAAAGAAAAAGTGGGAAATATTTACAAAATTAAACAAATGAAAACAAAATAACAAAACTCAATCTTTAACATTTCTAAAATTACAAGATACGCATCAATTTGGTTTGGTTTGCTGTTAAACTATGGAGAAATGGGATGAGAGTTATAAATGAAAGTAGTTTGTACATAAATGAAAAAGAGAAAAAACTTTAAAAATAAGTAGAGTAAATTAAATTCGATATAATATTGTAAATATTTTTCTAAAATATGACCAATTTTTGTGAATTTCTCTGTGTTCATTTCGGAAGAAATTGTCTAACTGCCAAATTTTGGTGAAATTTTTAAAAATATCCAATTTATATGAATTTTTTCAGTTGACATTATAAGCACATTCTTGTGCTCTAATTTTCATTCTTAAAATATCAATACTTTTCCTTTTAACTGAATATTTTCTTTAGTTGTTTTCTGCCCTTTTTTTTTTTTTTAACATTTTTCCTTTAGTATCACAAATTTACCGCCCACTTAATGTTTCACCAAAATAATAAAAAAAATATTTGAGAGTAAAAAAAATTTAAAAGCTGATTTATCAGTTAGTAATATGCAAAAGTTGGTTCTATTTGTATATCATTAACAACAAAACTATATCAAATTTTCATACTAACAATATTTTGTTATTATAATTTTTATAATTTTTACCAACAACACCTTTACTACTAAATTCTGTATTTTTTATTGATCTAAAGTCCCGACCTAATTAATCGATTGTATATATATAATTATTTATTTCAAACTAGCAAATGGAAGCAAAGTCAACTTACCTTCAGCAGCGAGTCTAACTCCTTCCATTGCTTCTTTAGAGTCAAAAACCTGAGAAACCAGACCCATTTCCTTAGCCTCTTGACCAGAAAACTTCCGACCAGTCAAAGCCAATTCAATTGCATTACCAAACCCAACAATCGCTGGCAGCCTCTGCAGCGTGCCCATATCCGCCGCGAGCCCAACATCAATGTGCTTGACAGTAAAAATGGAGTCTTTAGTGCAATACCTTATGTCACATACAAGCCACCAGATCAATTCCTCCGGCAACACAATATCCATGGATGCTTGCTATCACCGGTTTCCTACAACTCTCCACCGCAGTGAATGTTTGCTGTAAGAGCTTGATCTCTCGTCGGAGCCACTCGTTGGCGCGGTTCTTGTCCGGTGAGAGGCCTTTCTAAGCAATGCGATTGAGTATTTTGAGGTCAATGCCAGAGCAGAAGTGATCACCCGCGCCGGAGAATACAATAACGCCGACATCGGGATTCTGATCGAGAGAAGAAAGGGCAACCCGAAATTCGGTGAGGAATACCGGTGGGAAGGCGTTGAGTTGAGATGGGTTGTTGAGGTATATATAGAAGACTCTTGAATTTGGCCTTTTTTGTTGAACATATATTGATTTGTACTGTTGCAGTTTTGGGATTTTTTTTTTCTTTTTTTTTTTTTTTATTACAATTTGATCAAGGATTTAGCCCCAGAATAATGCTAGAGGGGAAAAAAAACCGGTTTTAATGTTGGGTTACAAAATAAATATCGAGATGGGGTGGTTTTAACTGGGTCATTTTTGGAACCGGTGGTTCCGAAAACTAGTTGAACCATTTTCAGAACAACCGGTTCCGAAAATGATGATTTTATAATTTTTTTTTTTGAATCTTGTGTTTTCGGAAGTTGGACTTCCGAAAACACATGATTTTAAAAAAATAATAATAATAAATTTGAAAAAAATTTTGCACATGTTGGGGATTCCCACGCCAACCGTCTGCGTCTGCATGCATGCAGACGCAGACGTGACGTAACAATGCTAATATGTGTTTAAACTTTTTTTTTTTTCAGCTGGGCAGATTTCGTTCATATATATATATATATGTGGGTGGGGTGTGTGAGTAAAATAAATAGAGTGAGTGAGTGAGTGAGTGAAGAATTATATAAGTGAGTGAGTAAGTGAAATATATAAGTGAGCAGTGGTGGTGCCAGGATTGGTCCGTTGGGGGGGCAGAATTTGTCTCAAAAAATTTCCGGCCGGTTAACAAAAATTTCCGGCCGACGAACAAAAATTTCCGAACGGAAGACAAACCTGAATTAATTTAATTCAATTCAATAAAAACACAATTAAATTAATTAAAACAATAACTTCATTTAAAACATAAGTCTAATCCAACACAATCAAATTAATCCAAACAATTCAATACATGGATTCGGCTTTATTCTAGTAAAAAAAACTTATCAACATTTCTAATTTCTATGAATAAAAATACAAATACTACAATCAATTCAAATATACATTACCAATTCAAACCCAAAAATAACAATACACAATCAATTCAATTACACAATCAATTTACACAATATACAATCAATTCAATACATAATTTACACATTCAATTCAATTACACAATCAATTTACACAATACACAATCAATTCAATACATAATTTACCTAAATAAATTAGAAAAACCTAACATTTAAAAAATTTAAACTAACCGGATAAGAAGAAGCAGAGATGGTCGCCTGAGATGGAGGAGGACGGACAGCGGTGGCGTCGGCACGGAGGTAGCAGCAGGAGGACGCAGCTGGCGGGCGGGAGAAGAAAGAGGAGAGGAGGTGAGGAGAAGAAGAAGGGTGCTGGTGGAGTGGAGAAGGAGGAGAGGCTTCTGCCTCTCTTTTAATTCTTTTTTTTTTCACAAATCAAAACGACGTCGTTTTGGTCCCTTTTTTTTCTAAATTCCATGGAAAAACGACGTCGTTTTGACCTGGAATTTTTTTAAAAAAAAAGGGACCAAAACGAAGTCGTTTTGGTCTATTAAAAAAAAAAATTAAACACAGAAACAGGGGCGAGCGCCCCTGTATCAGAGGAAGATTCTGGGGGGGCGGCCGGTAAAGGGGGGCCGCCAAAAAGCCCCCTACTCAGGGGTCTTTCCGGCGGGTGGGGGGTCAGCTGCCCCCCCGTGACCCCCCCTCAACGCCGCCCCTGTAAGTGAGTGAGTTTCCTTTGTAACTTAGTTTTTTTAAGTTTAAGAGAATTGTGTGTTTATTGAAAATAAAATCTCAAGTTTTGCAGGAGCTAGAACTCTTGAAGTGTATCAGGTAATATTTAAAAGTTTTCCCAGTTTGAATATTTTTATATTTTCCCTTGTTATGTTTTTGTTATAATGTTGGGTTTGTTACATCTGTTTTTGTTTTTGTTATAATGTTAATTTTGTTATAATGTTTGTTATTTTTTCCAAGTTAATATGCAATTATGGTGGGTTTAAGATATAAAATTTGTTCATTAGCATATTATCAAATGGCAATAGTAAATTATACATATGATAAATTTTTTAAATTTATCTTTTTTTTCTTTTTTGAATCGTTGCAGTGATATTTGAGTCGGTGGTTTAGCAATTTTCGATTAAAGGTATGTAATTTATGAGTTAATTTATTAATTTTTGTAAATTTAATTTTTAAGTTGTTTACTAATTATACATGTAATATTAATTTTAATGTTAACGTATAACCATATAGGTAGATGTTCAATTTGGTTTGGTTTTCGGTTATTGTTGAAAAAACAGAACCGAACTGAACCGAATCGTAATAGGAAAAAAATATTGTTAAAAAGTATGTAAATGTCTAAAAATAAATAAATTATTAAGGAATAATATATTATATTATTATATACATGTAATAATAAATATTTGTTAAGTAAAAATTTACATGTATTTGAAAAAAAAATTGATAATAAAAAGAAAAAAATTAAAATTTTTGTTGATTGGGTGTTTACCGAAACAAACTGGTTCGGTACAGTGTGAGCGAAACAATATGAACTTGGGTTTGTTTTTTGTTTATTATTTATATTTTGGTTTATGTTTGGTTCGGTTTTTGAATCGAACCATGTTTTGCTTAATATAATTGGAGACAAAAAAAAAAAAAAGGGAAATTGGAGGATTAAAATAGAAAACGTCACGTGTCCCAATAGAACATATATTGCATGATTGAAGTTATTTTGCCAACCTTCATTTTTGAAAACTAAAAAACGTTTTTCTTTCTTTTTTCTAATTATTTATTAACTATTAATTTTATATTTCCATTAAATGTAGATAATATAATACATCAATTTATATCATATTAAAATTAACATATTAATTTTATCTAATTAAATTATCATGTATTATTTATTTTTTAAACTAGAAATTTAATGATTTTTATTGAATTATTTCAAAATATAATATAACCTCTCTAAAATTGGGTTCTGATGTTGGCACTATTAGTACCTACACTGTTGAATTTGACCCTTAAGTTTTAACTAGTTCTTTGATTTCATTTTTTTAATTGGCCTTTCATTACCATTTTACCTTATGATTTCATCACTCTTTGATATAAGCATGCATGTAACTCGATAAATGTATGAAGCATAATATGCTTGAAAGCTTGGTTTGTGTACATATAAATTCTATGAATTATAAATTAAATTTTATTGCTCTTTTGATATGTATTTTGAAGATTGTTTGTATGTTAACATTAGTGACAATAAAGTCGTTTTGCATTATTTTTAGAGTATAAAAAAAATCGAATATAAAAATTGTTACTTATTAGTGGTGGGTTTTTTTAAAATATTGTGCTGTTTTTTTTTTAATTTTTTGTACTAATTATTTTTACCTTATTATGTAAGGAGAAATGGCTTACCAACACAGAGCTGAACAAATCATTGAGGCAGGTCCAATCATGTCACATGTGTTAGTGCAACAAAATGTTCATCGATCTCAACTTTTATGGACGGGGCAGGTAAAGTATTAGCTACGGCCCTTTATTATTTTTGCCAGCTGGAGGGTTATAAAATGTTGTTAAGTTAATTAAATACATTTTTTCGAATTATATATAATTCCTTAAACTTGAATAATATCATTATAATATAAAATTTGTATCCTTCTCAGGAATGTCCATCCTTGAAATACACAAAAGCCGGGAATGATGATATATACCGGAACATAGATCCCATGATTTTTTCATACCTACGACGATGTGGATTTGAGGGCATGGTGAAACTTGGTTCTATGCCCGTAGATCACCATTTGATCACTGCACTGGTAGAAAGATGGCAACCGGAAACTTACACGTTCCATCTCAGTGTTGGAGAAGCAACAATAACGCTTCAAGACATGGAGATTTTAATCGGATTACGGCTAGATGGTAGGGCCGTGACAGGTAAATCCGAAGGTACTCATAGGGCACAACAGTTATGCCATCGTTTATTAGGTAGGATTCCCGGTGAACATGATATGGACAGAAATTGGTTGAAGTTAAGGTGGCTGGAGCAGCAATTTATGGACTTCCCTGATGATGCTGCTGATGTAGTCATTTAATGTCATGCACGAGCTTTTATGATGCGTATGTTTGGTGGATTAATGTTTGTTAATCAGAAATCCACCATAGTTCATGTCATGTTGTTGAGTTTGCTGAAGGATTTATCTGAAGATGGAGTTGGTGGTTTCCCATGGGGAGCAGCAGTATTGTTATTTTTGTATCGGGAAATGTCAAAAGCTACTGCTCCAGACAAGAAGCAAATTGGGGGATGTGCCCAAATTATACAAGTATGGGCATACGAGCGGTTCATAAATATTGCCCCTACACTCACAACAAACTACATACCTTATAATCAATATCCGTATGCAATAAAGTAAATATCTATATTATTTGCTTACAAATTTAATTCAAATATATTAAATGTTGTTATTATAATAAATATTATGATTTGCCATCCGATTACTTGATATACATAATTAAATGAATTTACAGGTGGAAAGTAGCTATAGGACAACAAGGTCATGGCGCTCATAATGTTAAGGAACTGAGGATGCGGTTGGATTGTTTAACTCCTGATCAGGTTTAATTTTGTTCTTAAACTATATTTTTCCCGAATTTAGGTTCTCGAAATATAAAATTTTTTACTAATACTTGTTAATATCATTATTTATACAGTTCGTCTAGGAACCGTACACGGAAGTCATTCAATTATTGCCAGCCTATTGTCGTAGGGGGCAAAATATTTGGCGTTCCATTGTGCCAATTATATATTTTCATATTGTCGAGTTTCATCATCCCGATCAATGTATGCGACAATTTGGCATGGAGCAACCTATCCCGTAAGGGATAGAACAATCAAACTATGCACTAGCAACCGTGAAAATGACCGGGCATGGACCTCGTGATTGGGCAGTTAAATATGCCCCATACATAGAAATGTGGGATACACGTCATCATAGGGTTGCAATGACGCCTCAATTGCATCATCCGTTAGGCCCACAGTCTGAATATATGCAATGGGTCAAAAACATTACCAGACGATGGATGACCCCAGAAGGTGCACGAAACGATGCGCTGGTATGAAAATTCCATATAATTTCTGAAATATAAACTATCATATGTAGAATAAAAATTCTAAAATAAATATTATCATATGTCAGTTCAATTTCATTGGTGTCGATTTTTTTTATGTAGGGAGATGGCCTTGAACGTTTGTATCACATGGGTGCAGATCAATTCAACAGGGCAAACGTGATCAATCTATCAGGAAGCATGCTAGGAGGGATAAACCAAGAATTTCATATGTGTACTTCATATGAATCACAACCTGCTCCTCCTGCAATGATGTTTCCTAATGTCGAGTTGCCTATGTCGGAAAGAAACCGAAAGAAGTTAACCTTCACTGACAGACGTACAAGAGTTCCTCCCCCTCCATATCCGGAAGGGATTCAGCAGATTCCTCATCCACTTCAGCATCTTTATTACCAACAGCAGCAACCACAATTTCAAAATCCTTGTGATTTTGATGGTCCATCCATGAGGAGTACAGTCCCATTACATGAACTTTAGCAACAAAGTCAGGATCATCCAGAAACATAATTTGATAATGTTCAACATATGGTGGGTGGTTCTGATTTGAATCTGAATGAAGTTCAGAATGTTCCCATTGAAGTCCATGAACATACGCAAGCAGGTAGTTTTGGGTTTGAGTTCACTAGTGGTGTTTCAGTTGCTGGAACATCCGATGCTAGACAAGGACAGGGGGATATTGGATGGGGTTCTTTTACAGACCTACTGAATACTAATTTTAATACAAGATGCAACATGGACGAGGAATCCAGCGATGCATTTAGCAATGTTATCGGTGAAGGGTCTTCATTCTGCACTCCGATGCAACAAAATATTCTAGCCTTCGGCTCACACAATTATAATGATGTTGGTAACACAATTATGCCACCTCTGAATATGGGTGATAACTACGAGATGGGCTCTGGAAGTGGAGAGCCGAACATGTACTTTGCTAACATGAACATGAATTTTTCAGAAGGTGCTCCTGGAGGCATGGTGTTAGATTTCTCTGCAGCTTTAAATATGCCTAATGAACAATATATGGGGTTCCAACCCCATGTACCTCCCATGGTTGTCCAACAAAATGCGGTGGACCTAAATCTGTATCTAACACCAAGAACGGAGACGACTGTAACCTATGAAGAGCAGGTTGATACACGGCCCAACAGAAATTGTCGTGAGTGTGTAGGGAGGGGTGTTCATTGCGGAACATGCAGCGTTAAAATGCTACGACCCTGAAGACAAAATAGGAATTTTTAATGTAGTTGAAACATTAAATGCTCAAAATTAAATATTTTGTGTCTTGTAAATTTTATTATGTTTAACTTATAGATGTATATGAATTATTAATGACGATCATACTACATATCTTTCCTCTCCTTACGTTGATACAACCCATTGTGTTATGAATAAACATATCGTAGAAGAAAATATTTTAAAAAACTGTTATGAGATTACATAATAGAAGGTTATGGCATATAAACCTTAAATTCTAATAAATTCATACAACCACCATTATTAAATAATCATATGTCAAACTTACCCATATCAGAGCAAACTCAGTTTCGAACAAATTAACATTACTACATAAAGCATTTTAAACTTAGCAATTGAATCTGAGTTACCCATCAGCTGACATTTTGTCATCAGATTGGTAACGTGGAATTGATAATATGCGACGTTCATGTACAATTGATAGGTCTCTACCGTTAGCCGCTGAATGCTCTTTAGCCAATTTCAACATATAATACCGTGACCGCCTCAATAACATCCTATTATTCTCCACTTGGATTCATTTTACAGCAAGTCGATACTCATGCGGATTTCATCTAGGCATACTGAATGACCTGTGGTTGACAGCAGGTGCTTCAAGTGACTGTAGGTCATCAACAAGGTTGTCTGATTCTTGCATTTGATATTCCCACTCACGCTTTAAACCAGCATAATATTTCGCACCGTCACTTTTGAGATATCTACGGTAGTTCTCGGTGAAAGCTGGCAACATCCAATTCCTGCGCCTGTTTGCCATGACTTATATCCCACAAAAGAAAAAAAAGCAAGTTCATTGTAGGAGGTCTATATATTGATGTAACCGTCACCACCGTTATTATTTAATCATATGTCAATCTGAAAGCAATGTGTACTGTGATATGGTTCTAAATATTAAAATGGTATCACATAATTTGTCGTTATAATATAAAGCCATGTTTTCACCAATTGAGAAACAAATTCAACAAATAAACTTTTTTGCAATATAATAAAAGTACACACTAATACATACAAGTAATTTGACACACATACACTTGGTTTGAACACATGATTTAACACACATTTAATAATAGTTGTACACTATAATAGGAAACTAGTTCGGGAATAACACAAGCGCCGTTTAATTTTCTTCATCTGACATATCAATGTCAGAAGCATGCTCGGGATGGCGTGAACATGCTGCATAAGATCGCGCCATCTGTATGTCACCATGCTCAGCATAATCTCTAGCGCGCTTTTGAAATTCGAAACGATTAAGCCTAATCTTTATCCTATTATTTTCTTCCCTTATTCTATATAAAGCAGCACGAAGTTCATCATTGTTATTACGTGGCATGTTGATTGACTTGTAACGAGTTTTTCGGACTCCCCATGTAGTTGCATCTTCACGTAAAATCTCAGACTCGGTCACTCGATATTGCCATTCTTCTTGCATACGGTGTATGACATAAGGTGAATTATGTTCTCTAGGATCAAGTGGGTAAACAAAGTCATCATCAAGTGCCCACCAACGGCCCATACCTCGAAATATATCTCCTGGAGTATATGTGATTGACATAATTTGCAAGCCTATGGCATAAAAATACATTATCACCAACTGATTATACAAGTCAATAACATTATTTTACAAAATAAGATATGGTTCACATGGCTTGAAGTCAGAAAGAAATGTAATTATGAAATTTGAACTAACAACATCGAGGCAAATAAGTGGTTGTGTTTAGACATTAATAAGTACAAAATCAAAAGTCCATTTAAAATTGCATCAATAATTCACAACCTAATTCAATTCCCCCTCAAACGTCTTGTCAAAGCATCCCTATTCGGTCCCCTAGAAGAAGACGGTATGTGTTATCGGGAGAGATTCACTCCGGGATTTTGACATGTGGTTCTGTTATGCCCACCTTTACCACAGTTATTGCAATTGTAAGTATTTGTTCCCTTTTCCTTCTCATCCATTTCATTGTGGATTCTTGTTGACTTTGGCCTTCCCTTCTTTCGTTTACATATTGGATTGACAATCAATGTTGCCGAGTTGATTTCAGGCCAATAGTCCTTGTGTGCTAAAGGCTGGAACGGATAGCTATACGCTTGTAAATTCTCATCAAGTGTATGCGTCTTATCTACGAAGTCCCAGATTGGATGACGTAGGTGCTTACAAGCAGCAATTGCATGTGAACAAGGCATTCGATAATTTTGGAATTTTTTACAGGAGCACTCACGAGCTTCTAAATTCACAATCTGAATGTTGCTCCCTTTTTGTCTTATTGGATCATAGCCGGTTCTCACTTCGCAAAGTCCAGCTTGACTATTGTAGTTTGTCACTGTATGACAATTGGCCCTACTAGAATACCTAACCAACATTTTCTTGCATTCAGGGGTGACCCTTTCACCGTTCTCGAGCAAATTGGTGTATTTAGTTCGACGGGAGTCAAAATAACTAACAATTTTACCAAGCGTGTGTTTGATGATGCTCTGAATTGGCAAATGATGAATTCCCTTTAACACACCATTTACACACTCAGCAATATTGGTAGTCATGTGACCGCATCTTGAGCCATTGTCGTGTGCCAAACTCCATTTCCCCACTGGTCTTTCCATGGCCCATCGGTATGATCTTTCATCTAACCTCTTAATCGCGTCCATAATCTTCGTAAACTTACGAGGTTGTGCTTGAGCTCCTACGTATGTTAAAAATCAAAGAAGAAACAAAATTACAACTGTTGGTAACAAATAACAGGTACAACATGACGTAAGTAATTTAGGATCCATACCTACGCGATACAAGAGTTTTTTTTATTGTCGTATTATGGAAGCTATGATTGTAATTGCTCACAAAATGATGGAGCCAAAAACGATGGTATGACATGGGTTCAATCCAACCAGATCCTTCATTGTTCCTGGCAAATAGGATACCAGCATGTCAATCAGAAATGACACCTAAACCAGTGCGTTGTATCACGAATGTCCTGATACACTCCATGAACCATTCCCAACTTGATTGGTTTTCATTTTCAACAATTGCAAAAGCTATTAGAAAGATATGATTGTTACCATCCAACGTGGTTGCCACCAAAAGTGTGTGAAGGTATTTGCCGTACAAGAATGTACCGTCAATCTGTATGATCGGTCGACAATGTTTGAATCCTTTTATACATGGCTTAAAGGACTAGAACACTCGTTTAAACATTGCAAATCGATGATTAGTTGTTTCATCCGTGAGTAAGAGTGTCACCGACCCAGGATTATAGTGGGTCAACGCGTTCAGGTACCGAGGCAACATATTGTATGATTCTTCCCAATTGCCATAAATCTTCTCTAATGCCTTCTTTTTAGCACCCCATGCTTTTTTCTTAGAAATGGTGAAGTGGAAGACCATTTTGACGTGCTCAATTATGAAATCCAGGTTCAGTCTTGAATCTTTTCGAACCATCCCCAAAATTGAACTCGCTATTATCTTACTATCAAGATTGTAGTGGTCTTGTGATGATCTTGCAGTTACGCATGTATGTGGACCGCAGTAAACAGTTATCATCCAATACCCTATAGATTTCTTGAATTGGGCACGAAGCCACCAACCACAGTTTTGGTCTTCGTTCCTACATTTGACGACCAATTTATGAGGATGTGATTCAACCACTTTGAATGAAACATGATTTTTCATCGAATATGTCTTCACCGCTGCTTGAACTTCCTCTTTTCCACCAAAAACTAAACCCCGTTTTAGCTCAGATACTCCATCCCATACGTTTATTTCATCAGAATCAATTGCATATTGATCCTGCTCTTCAATCGCGATATATGTTGGACCTGGGAATACAAAAGATGATAAGGGAGCAATAGGGGGAATATCTACGCCTTCCGCAATATAGGGGGAGATAAATTCAAATCAATCATCCCCGTCGCTGCAACACTCACATTTTGCTCAACGGTAGCATCGATATTTGTCCCCTCATGACCTTCATCGTCATTGTCATCATCGTCATGACCTTCATCCTTATCGTCATCATCGTCATCATTGTCAACATCGAACTGTATATAATCTTCAACAATTTGTTCATCCACTGTATTGTCAATTTCATTAGGCTCCTCACTGCCATCGATATAATGACATATAAGATCTTCTTCTTCTTCATCATCAATTTGGGAAGCAATTCTAGTAATGTCTTTGGAACTTCCTGATCGAAACGCTCTGCGATCTACAAGCTCCATCGGTGATATGTTACTTACATTATTGTTTTCTGTACCAACAACTTCGACGTGATGTACAACAGACACACCTTCAGAAGTAAGTGAGGAAGGTATATTAGCACCGATAGCAGTAGAATGCTCATACAAAGACCCATATGTTTGTATTGCTGCATACCCATCATGAGCATCCGGAACTGGACTGTGAGATGTGCCAGCCTCGGTTCTTATGGATGGGAACGAGTTAAAGGGATCAAATGATGCGTTCGGTTCACCAAATCCACCAACTGTCATAATTGGAAAGCGTGTTGAAGGAATAACCGATCCACCTTCTATTGCGCCAAAAGTAGGAAATGATTCAAATCCCTGGAAAGAAACAGATGGGGTAGGTTCGTGCCACCCATAAGAACCTATTGACTGAAAGGTAGATTGACCTTCAGAGTTGCCAATGAAGGAATCACCTGCTCCGTACCCCAGAACAGTACAATCATACACGTTGTTCAAGGAAGTAGGAATTGAAACCATCGCATCGCTTGATGCTTCATTATCTCCAGATGCAAGAATCTCATAATCAACGAACAACTCAACTGTATGATAATTTGGAATGTTTGCCAAATTTTCATGGATAATTCCAACATCACTGTCGCAACTGATTATCATGTGGGAGAATGAATTGGGCGGTACAGGATACTTATACATGATCTTTATCACCCTTCCGTTAGTGCCAAATCCAATCTCACTGGATATCCGATCAACAAGTTTGACAAATGATGGTTTTTTCTTAACCTTCAAACGTTTCTGCCTAGCCGATGAGCTAAACATATCATACTCAAAAACGGAATCGCTTACATACATCCTACCCCCCAGTGTATAACATAATAGTTGATATTCTCAGACATGATTACACACCTACTGTAACGATAATATAATAAAAATAAGTGCATTGTTTTATAGGTTTTATTATTGAACATTTAAACAAAATTATATAAAATTATATTAATTTCAACATCTAGAACTAGATTTAGTACATTTACTAAATTATATATAGTCATTCTTAGTGATCATAATATAATTGAAATACGTACAATGCTAACAAATATTGTATTATTTTCAAATTGCTTTGCCTAATTTCGTGTTCATATAATATTTCATATTCGATAGTACATTAAACAACAAAATCATCCAACGCATATTCATTAATAATAATACGTAATATGTATAAATAAATACATAATTGGACTTTACTAACCTCAAATGAGCTATATCGATGAGCTTTTATTTAATTTGTAGTGTGCTTGATCAAGAGCTACCCAATATCAAGCTGCATCAAATGACATAAAGTAAATATTAATTCATTTATATATATATGATAATATATATATATATATACACATTAAATGAAATGGTAAATATTAAATTTAAATAAATATAAAAACAAAATGTAAAGAGAAATATAATTATAAATTTATGTATGTACGATTTAATGTTATTATGTTAATAAGAAATATTATGCACGATTTAATTACACATAAAAAAATATCTCAAACATTTATATATCTTTATCACATATTATGTATGATAATTAATTTTTTAAAATATATTAATTTTTTTAATACTCATGGTATACATGCAATAAATTTTTTCCATATCTTTCGAAATTTTTTATCCCAGTTGACTGTTATTATTAATACCACAATATTAGAACTGTATACTTAATCAACGATCATATTATAATTCTAGAGTTCATTTGCGTTCTATATAATTTATGGACCTTACCAAAAACAGTAATACTGAGCTAGATAATCATACAATGACATTACATAATACTATTAAATTACATGATAACAGTAAACAACAAAAAATAACCTAATTTATAAAATCATAAAATTAAACTACTACTACTGAAGTTTCTTAAACTTGAATTTGAAACCATTCCTAGCATTCACTATATTACAATAGTCTTCTTGACATTTTGGCAGAGTTTTTAAAACTTTGCCACCCAATTCTTTGGGTAAACTCATATAATCACTTTCCTTCGTAATTAACATCTTAACCATATCATCATACTCTATAGGTGATTGTTCGTTAATCTCGTCAAAATAGCGTTTATAACGCAAGGATAATCCATTTCTTAACAGTGTCATTTGTTCCCTCTTGCGCTTATCAAATTTATAGCTAGACATTAGACATTATTATGTCTTGCAATTTTTCATTCATATTTAGTAGGTACTCTAACAAGTTTTTTCCCCTTCTCATCCTAATTGCTTTCAAATTTTCTAATTTCTTCATTGCAAATTCGGGGTATCGGAGTCTTTTCGGAGTAAGTATTGTTTTCACCATCTATAAATTGCATACAAAAAAAAATAATAAAAACTTAATTTCAACAATTCAATTGCAAATTAAAAAATTATTTTACAACTTAAACAAAAGATTCCACGTCACTAACACATTTTTTTTATGGTTACTTCTAATAACAATAATAATAACAATAATATTATTAACAACAACAATAATAATAAAAATAAAAATTCACAGCAAAAAATAAATCTACTCAATAATAACAATAATAATAATAATAACATGTAATAATAATAATAACACCATAAATAAAAAAATTAATAATAATAAAACTACTCAATACTTAATAACCTGTAATAATAATAATAATAATAATAATAATAATAATAATAATAATAATAATACAAAAATAAAAAATAAATACAAAAATTACACCACATCTTAGTTTTTTTCTGTCACAACCCCAATTTTCTTTTTTTTTTTTTCTTTTTTTTTTGACTAACTTCTAATAATAATAATAATAATAATAATAATAAAACAAATAAAAAAATAAAGCAAATTTTATACACGTCACAGCAAATATTTTAACAATGATAATAATAATAATACAGCAAACTATAAATTCACCATATATGTGTATATAACAAAACTCAAGAACTAAAACTTATGCTTCAATTTTATTATAACAAACCCAACCCATCAAACAAAACTAAGTGGAAAATTTTTTCATAAGGTTAATATTTATAACTCCCATACAATCAAAATGCACTGATAAACTTGGTTGATTTTATTAAAGGTAACAATTAACAATAAGTTAAACCCTCTAAATTCAAAACTTCAAAATCAAGCTTCCAAGAACAAAAATAAGACTGAAAAATTATTAAAAAAAAATTACCTTGAGGAACTCTGAAATACAAGCCTTTTATAAATCACAATATCTACTCTCTCCACCTCTACTCAAAACCAATTCTATTCCTCTATAAAACTCACTCTCCTTTTCTATCTTTCAAATATTTCTCTGCCTATATAATACCCTTCAAACACTTACATACGTGTATATATATATGCAAAGCTGTAGACAGTTTGAAAAAAAAAAATAATTATAAAACCAATTTTTACGGCCTAAAATGCATGCAGGCAAAGGCTTTGCCTGCATGCATTTGGCGTGGGAATCCCCCAACAGTGGGGATTCCCACGCCCGTGAACTAAATTTTATAATTTTTTTTAAAAAAAAACATGTGTTTTCGGAAGTATAACTTCTGAAAACAAAAGATTTAAAAAAAAAATTATAAAATATCATTTTCGGAACCGGTTGTTCCAAAAATGGTTCAACCAGTTTTCGGAACTACCGGTTCCGAAAATGACCCAATTAAAACAACCCTATCCCGATATTTATTTTGTTACCCAACATTAAAACCGGTTTTTTTTTCCCCTCTAGGATTATTCTGGGGCTAAATCCGTTTGATCAAGAGGAAAATTGGAGAGAAACTCAGGAGCTAACGTTAGGAAAAAAAAAAAAAAAAAAAGTAAACTTAATTATCAAGGGGCAAGATTTGTATCAATTGTAAGCCAGAAAAAACCATGCTTTGTAGGATGCAAGTGAATGCAGCGCATGGATGGTACGTGTAATTGGTAGGAAAAAAAAAAAGCATGAGGAATGGCTGGTATTGTTAGTGATTTGTATAGGTAAGTCAGTGGTGGCAATTTAGTACTGTTAAATAGCGTATTTTTTTAATATGTGTTGTCTTTCATTGGACATTGTGTTTATCATGTGACATTTATGCGCACAGAAAAATTATAGAATATATTTGATACACCACGTCGTTAGTGTGCCAATCTAATAAATACCAAGTAATATATTTTAAGATTTATGGTTTTTATTTTAGGTTTTAAAATTTTATTTAAATAATCAATTATTGAATAAATAATTAATTCAGACCGTATCATTTTTTTCTTAATTAGAGTATAACTTGTCATAATACTATTAATTTAACATATAAATAACGTGGTGTTTCAGGTGTATTTGTCTAAAAATTTTAACCGAAGCAACTTTAACTTTAATTTGTAGCACACAAATAATTAAAAATTGAGTTTTTTTTTTTACACCAAAATCACTATAATGAATTTCATATTAAATATATTAGGCAATAGATTACGTGTTATTACTTTAAATATGGATCAAGCCATGTTTAACAATTATATCTTCTGAGCTTCATTAATCGTGGAAACAATATCCATTTTCAATCATGTTTTAATCGTGATATTATTTTATTTTATTTTTTGGACAATACATCTGCAAATACAGATTTGGCTAAAAACATCTAATGAATTTGAATTTTTAAAATGTCAGATTATTTCCTAAATTTTAAAAAAATAATCTAGTTTATTTATTTGTCATTATGTGTCAATCATTTATTGATTATCTCCCGTTTAACTTTTCAAAACTTGTATGTTACGTCACCTTTTTAAAGTTTAGAGGGATAACCAGATAATTAAAAAATTTAAGGGGATACCAAACATTTTGACCAAATTCGGCAAGATTCAAATATATTGGGTTTTTTTTTTTTTTTTGTTACCTCTAGCTGCATAATCCTTTTGCTTTTATTAAAAGATTTTTAGCTAAAAAGTCTTTATTAATAGCTTATCGATATTATCAACAAATTAACATTTATTTAACTTTTAATATATAAAAACATAATGAGATTGTGGGCAAATTAGAGAATAGACGGGAAGAATAAGATCATGAGAGGGAGAGCGGATAAAACGGTACTTTTTGTTTTTCTACTGCATATTTCCATTAACTTGGCACCGAACACCTCCGGTTCTAAAACTTTAAAATTATCTAATTTATTCCCTTAACTTAATAAAATTGATCCACTTTACTCTCTAAATCCGGGACCAGTTTGGTAGAACTGTTAGTAAAAGTCCTATCACAAAAAGGACTATCAAGAAAAGAGCTGTTAGGAAAAATACTGTTTGAGAAAACTGATAAATGTTTTGCAATAATTTTATAGAAATAGTTTTATTCTTAAAAACAGTTTGTATGATGTTTGGTAAAACTGTTTATAAAAGTGCTGTTGATATATAAAATAACATAAAATGACATATATGATATAAATTAATTTTTACTTAATTTAATTAATTAAATAATATTAGAAATTAATAATTTTTTTCACACACATTGAATAAAAAAAATTATTTTATATATTTATTTATATATTATTAGGTATTAATAATTTTTTTATTAATTTCCTTATCACATACATATTATAAAAAAAACGACATATTTATTTTAATTGAAAGATACTAATATAAAGTAACAATTTTTATACTAATCATCCATACATATATAATAAGTCAATAAAAAAATTGATCAACACACGATTGTTGCTAATTTAAGGGCTTCATCCGCCTCTTCATATGGAATCGCCTACAATCTGATTCTTCCATCAATGAGTGTTTCCGCAACGAGACCCAATCTAACCAAAGTGTTCACAGCTTTATCAACTGGCATTTCAACCTTCAATTACCCCCAAGGAACAAATATAAGCTATTGGCTACAGGAAAGACAATCATTGAATCATTTGTTTCTATAAGGAAAACACAAAGAAGAACTGAAGTTTGACTCCATAAAAGGGTCCACTAAAATCCTAAACAGAAACACAAGTTCTTAGTAATCAAATTAAAACCATGTAATTCCCCAATATTTAACAGATTCCAAACTGAATTAGCACTTGGAAAATATGTTCAAAGGTCAAAGAAGAAAACACCAAACAAGAGTTAAAAGTTTTATAAATATAACAACAAACTCAAGACACATAAAAACCAAACACATATGTAGCTTACATGGCAAACAAGAACATCACAAATTCTAAATTTATTATCTTTGTCCAGGTAATCTCTTCCTTATTGCTTAGAATCGTTCTGTTCAATGAGAAAATTATATATATCCCAAACATATAGAATCAATTCAAGAAAAATTAATTGAAAATCAGTTAAGTAATTTAAGAACCGGAAAACATTTTCTTCTAATATATTGAAAAGCACCCAAGAAAAAAATTGGAGAAATAAGAACTCACTTGTAACTCCACAGTGACAGCAAGGTCCTTGCTTGCCCATATCTCTCTTTTCTTTGAGGGTAGGAAATTGAAAAATTCAAAGCAAATTTGCAGAAAGAGGAGAAGAAAAAAAATTTTTAAAGAAAAATTATTAACAAAAATTCAGCAACAATTTAAAAAAATTCCGTAATTGTTTGTTATGTTGAAAGCTTGTATAGAATATATACTAGTGAGGATATTAGGTTTTTCTGCAACAAACCCAGAAACGAAGTTTGCAAAATAGAGCAAAAGCCAAAAAAAAAACCAGAAGAGTCTATAGCTTAATAGTTCAATAAAATTGGGGAAAAAAACAGCTAATTTAATAAAAATCTAGGAGAAACGAAAATATTAAGAAGGGTTAAATTAAGCTGGGAATTTGTACAATCCAACGGGGAAAAGAAAGAAGCATTAAGAGGAATCCAATAAATGGGCTATTGAAATGGAGTAAGGTGAAATGGGAGAAGGATAAATTGAGCTGAGATGGAATGAAGGATAAATTGAGTCGAGATGAACTCAAACTCCATAGGAACCAGAAATTCCTTCTCTACTTAAAGAGCAGAACCAAACACTCAAATCAAGGAGAGATATTAGGCCATATTCTCCATTGTCAAAGATCATCCTCCCTAAAACCATACACTCAAGTATCTATTATTGAGGACAACAATCCATATTCTATACAACTAAAAGACATGACTTCCCTTCAAATGTTTTTCTGAGTATCTATTTTTGATGATGACTTAAAACAATTAGGAAAGCATGTTAATGCATATAAATGATTTCCGCCTGTACTGAAGCACCCATCTAAACAAATAAACTAGGTAAAGCTAAAGCATAGGTCTTACACAACTCAACTGCAGATGCTATTGAATGTCAAGTGACAATTGATACGTTTCTTCCTGAGACATTCCCGAGTGGATACATATAGAAGGGAAGTTGCACTCCACCAATAACTTGTTCAGCTTAGCTGCTCTGTTGACACTTTTGACAAAAATGACAACTTGGTTGAAATCCAGGGCATCAAGCAGTTTAAATGACTCCATTGTGTTAACACCCTAAATTTACAATCTTTATCAGGGCTGCATTAGAAAAATTCTATTGTACCAAATTGAGTGAAGTATCATATGAAAGAGATCATACTTTACAGGCCTTGCATGCCAAAGAAAATGCTGCTGCACCTTTTTCACCCTCATCTGCATCTCCTGGTACCTTCTTTCTGCAATGTAATAGTTCTTGGTCAACTGCAGAACGCCATTATGATTTCTACAAATAGTTTGACAAATTCAAAGACAAATAAAAGCAACTACCAGAACATATTTTATCCTCGTAAAACTTTTCACAGTAGAAGTTTGTAAAATACCTTGAAATTAGGAGAAGACCAACTCTGAAGCAGTAACTTGTTCATCTCAGAAACTGAAATCACCCCTGTTGTTGGCATTTGGGGCATCTTTTTCACCTTAGGATCAATTTCCAGAGACAATGAATCATCAGAAAGTTTGGTATTTTTATTTTGCAGTTCACCTTCCATGAATGTCCAAAATGGTTTTTACATCTCTATCCACAGAAGGTGCTTTAAAATCAACATCTGCAACAGGATTTGCAGGTTCAGATTCCTCATCCCTCATATTTTATAAGAACTCATGTTATCCTGGCAGTCACTATTCTAACACAGACTTAATGAATGCAAATTCAAAATAAAGGATCAAGAGTACTAATGCCCCATAAGAACATGACTTCAAATGCATTTCTGGAGATCTATCAACTTCAGTTTTTAAATCAATTCAATGTCCTAACTATAAGAATTGCACCAAAAAGCATCAACAGGTATAGACCAAAAACTCGGTTACAATCAATGAACTGGTGCTAGCGTACAATATAAAGAATTTGAAGGCTTGCTGACTCAGCTAAAAGCAACAAATAACCAGTTATCCCTAACAAACAACTCACCACTCTCCCACTCCCAATCCAGCCATAATTCCCACACTCTTGAACTCAAACAAATTACTCAGGCCGGTTGGATGAATTATCCTGTGTAATGCTGTCAAATCAGACGTCCACTATTCTTTAGAAGTTCATGGTCTTTTCAATTGAGCCAATCAAATTTTCAAGAGTTCATAATCATACAAGAATCCTAAAATAAGAATGAGAACAATTAAGAGCAAAAACAGAAGCCAATTGCTGTTCTAAAGCAAATCCCCTCATCAGAGAGCATAAAAAAGAAGTCCAATCATCAACTTCTATTAAATCTAAGAATGCCAATTTCACTAATAACCACAATTGGGGAATATTAATTAGCAAAAAATCATAAAAGAGAAGAAGAAAGAGATAAAAACTCACTAAGGCAACGATTACAGAGTAAGTGTTTCACAAGATGGCAGAAGCTTCAAAATTCGAACTTGTATAACCTTATTCAGTGAAATCTCAAAAGGACGGCAACGGAAACACATAAAACCTAGATGGGGTATGGATGAAAACTCCAAAAAGACCAATAATTGAAATCCAACACCAGAATTCAACAAGTAGGATAGCCATAACAATAACTCAAAGGGAAAAAAGATAGAAAATCTCACTAGTGATATGGAGCGGCAGTGGGCAGCAGCAGCCGGTAAGAAGGAGAGAAGAAGGGGAGCAGATCGCGCGAGAGAGCACTGGGCAGAAAATGAGAGCAGATGTGAAGAGAGCTTTGCATGTTTCGTGGCTTTCAGCTGAAAGCCCCAATCCCTGGCTTTGGAGGAAAGGAGTAAAACGGGTTTTCCCTCAAAATGGTTTTACTATTTTTATCTTTCACCAAACGCTTATGTTAACTGCTTTTTAGGACTTTTCTTTTTTGAAAATTGCTTTCTCAGTTGATTGAGAAAGCCTTCTCAAACGGCCCCTAGAGAAATTGAGGGGAAACAAAACTTCTGAATTATAAAATTATTTTTAAAAGAATAAGGATTGACCGTTGCAATGTGTGAACACGTAAAGACTGCTAAATAGTTTACCACTGCATCATTAAATTCCCCATTTTTATTCTTTTAATGCATACAACTCTTTTTATCTTTTTTCTATTTAATAGAGTATAAATTTAATATCATTCCAAACATACTCTTTTCATTATCATAAATTTAATAGGAATATTACAACATGACACACAAAGCTAGTGAAATATTTATGGTCCCACCTGATTATGATAAAATCCTTATCTAATAAACATATAAGACATCAAGATTGCTAAAATTGTAAACCGGTTTAATAAGACGAATAATGAAATCCCCGTCCCCGTCTCCATGAAAGAATTGAGAAAACAAATTTTTTTGTTCTCATCCCCATTAAAGAACTGGTCCCTGTCCCTATCTTGGCAAAAATTTAATCCTTGTGAGAATTATCATTCCCCATTAAAAGAAAATATCCTATACAATTTTATTTTTTTTTTTTAATAAACACATAAGAAAAAAATTTGCCATTTCAAGTAAGTTAACAATAAGCATCTACACGGATGGGAAATGCAAAGCAATCTTTTGTTTGATTATAAGTATTTAGCTTCACCACTAGCAACACCAATATGCATATCTACTCCTATTGGCGATAAACGCATAACTTCCTATATTTAGAATGAAAAAACTAGTGCTAATCCAAACAACAGAGAACCAATATAAGAATTATATTCTCAATACCACACAAGTGCTAAATCTATAACAGTTAATTAAAGTCAATAAGAGCATATCGATAATTAATTAAATCTAGAACAATAAAAGATTGAAAATAAAATAAACTATTGAAGATTGTTCGAGGTCAGAGATTTCTCAAGACGGGGGATGTTATCTCGGTCCCCATCCCTATTAAGGGTTTAAAGCCCCGTAGAAATTCTTATCGGCAATTTTCCATCCCCATCTAGGAGGGGCAGAAACGGAAATTCCTCACCCGATTTACAACCCTAAAGATTAATAGAAAGAGGATACCTCTTAATAGAGAAGTAATATATTCATAAAACACACTTCTGTTGAGACAAAGAGACTTCGACGTTGTATAAAGAAAGAGCGAGAGAATCATTATTATCACCTCTGATATCATCTCCGACTTAAATATATATGAATAGTGTGGTATCAATTATGAAAGACTGATCAACACGTACAAATTTCCAAACGTATCACATCTTAAAAATGTAACATAAGAAACAAAATAAACGATTAAAAAAAACCATAAATATAATGAAATTAAGAAGGAAATAATAAATAAGTGTAAAATTAAGTTTCCAATAAACTAAGTAATTCAAAATATTGATCCAATAATCAAACCGTACAGAAAAATATTCAACCTATTAAACTGAGAAAATAATAATCCCTATGTAGTCAATCTACACACATCTAGCCACAATGCTTATTAAGATCAGAATAAGATTTTAAGAGTCAGTAATACATCCTCTAAGAATAAAAGAAATAATAACAATAATAATAATTCTAAAATAAACTTGTATTTTTATTTATTTAATGATATCTCCTTCATATATTGGTTGAGGTATTTGTAAGAAAGGTCAAATCTTAAAGTAATTAGAACGAAATTAAATAAAAATAAATAAAAGCGAGATAGGATATATCTCATATATAAACTAACTAGGAAAGAAACAAAATTGAATAAGAAATAATAAAAGTTAGATCGGAAATGAATACTAAACAAACAAGAAAAAGATAATAAATAGAAAGAAATAAGTATTGTAACGCTCCAGATATAAGTTGACTTAGTTATATTGTGATGTGTGCATATGAGTGAGCATTTTTGCATTTAACCGATGTTTTGTATGCTTATAACAATTCGTAGGCTTTGGCCTAGCGGTAGATAGTCCTGACTAATAGCTAGTGGTCTAGAGTTCGAACCTTACCTGGCTTAAATTTATTTTTTTTTTTGTGCCTTTTTATTTTTGTGTTGGGAAGGTTGGAATTCCGAAAATCCATGATAAATATCCCATTTTTCAGTTGACCAATTCAAAAAAATTAGGAATCCTTAACCTAAGGAGAAAATCTCTCCTTAATCTCTTCCACTTTCCAAGTTTCACTCCAAGGCAATCTCTTCATCTCTATTAGGGTTAAAATTTCGGCCATTCCATTGTGTGGAGCTCCAGTGCAGCCGAAATTCTTAACTTTCTCTCCCTCACTTTCATTCATTCAGACTCTGCTTCATTCTTCTCCATTCCGAGTTAATTGCCTCAGTTGGTTTCACTGCAAACAGGGTAACAACTAAACCCTAAATGTCGGTTCGAAATTTATATAGGATGTATGGTAGATGAATTTGATCCTAGGTTGTATTATTACTGAAATTATTGTTGAGACATGAATGTATATGATATTGGTGTAAGAAATTGCTTTTAGGTTAAAAGATTGGTAGAAATATGAAAATACATGTGATTGAGTCGAAATTGGTAAGCTGCTGTATTTTCAGAATTTACTGTTTATGGTAATTATGGCATAACTTCCGTTATATAACTCCGATTGGCATAATTCAACTTTCTGTGTTTTCCTGAGATATAGGTGTACAAGGTTGTTTTACATTATTTTGGAAAATTCCGTGAGTAAAGTGCTCATATTCCCTATTGAAACTGCCTTATGTGCATTGTGCCGATTTTTCTTGAACTGCTGAATTTCAGATTGTACAGGTTGTGATAATTTTAGCTTTATTTTCGTTATATAACTCCGATTGGCATGATTCAACTTTCTGTGTTTTCCTGAGACATAAATGTACAAGGTTGTTTTATACTATTTTGGCAAATTCTGTGAGTAAAGTGCTCGTATTCCCTGTTGAAACTGCCTTATGTGCACTGTGCCGATTTCCTGGAACTGCTGAATTTCAGTTTGTACAGTTTGTGTTGATTATGGCTTTATTTTCTCTCTGTAGCTCCGTTTGCCATGAAACAAAATTCTATGTATTCCTGAAATTCTGATGTTCAATGTTGCTTTATATTATTTTTGCTAAATCAGTGAGTAACACATCTGTTTTGTCTGTTGAAGTCAGACTATGTGCAGTGATCTGAAGTGAATTTACAGATTGCATGTTTTTAGTGTTTCCTTAATATCTTTTGCTATAGGAATCCGAATTGCATGATTTAAGTTGGCGTGTGTTCCTAAGATGTAAGGCTAAATTTACCTTTGTATTGCCATGCTGAATTCTGAGTCTAACCTACTGGAATATTATATGCAAGTTGAGGCATGAACTATGAATTCTGAAATTTTCACCTTAGGCCTTGAACTGATTTTTTTAATGTGTGCAAAGCATAATTTGATTCCAGGAATTTATGCTAGAACTCTTGACATGAAATCTAATAATTACATATATGGTTTGGTAAATTTAATACATGTTGGAATTATGAAATCGAGTTTGGGGTAAGTCCTATTTCTTTTATGGCACCATGTGTTTATTGATGTATCAGATTATGTTTTGGGGTAAGTCCTATTTTAATGGCACCTTATGGTTATTGAATTGGTTGGGATAAGTCCTATGTTAAAGGCACCTTTTGAATATTGATATAATTATGATAATTAAATTGGTGTTTGTAGTGGCATATACTCTGGTGTCTTGGTTAGTTTGGCTAAGTGTTTTCCATGTTTGATTGGTTGACACTAGGACAGCGCCCTTTGTTTCGAGGTAAGTCCCTTCGTTGGCACTCAGAGAGGTAAATCCCTTCGTGGTACTCTAATTTATTTTATTTTTGAGGTAAGTCCCTTCGTTGGCACTCTGTGAGGTAAGTCCCTTCGTTGGCACTCTGAGGTAAATCCCTTCGTGGTACTCTTTTCTTATTGATAAGGGGGTAAGTCCCGTTGTGGTTCCCCGAAGCGTCTGAGCCGAACTCTCTAAGGACATAGGTGTATAGGTCAATACAAATGATTTATACGCGTATACCACAAAATTAATAAAGGTTAAGGTATAATTGAGTTGATGTCAAGTTTGTGATGAAGTACTTTGATTTGGGATGTTGGTATGTATTTGTATGTACATGACTTATCTTGGAAATCTGAATTTTGATGATATTGATTATCCACTTGGAATGTTTTGTACTATTATTTGAAATAGATAATTATGTGATATGCTGAACTTGAACTTTATATGTTGTATGTGATGCATCTAACAAATAAGGGTAAGATCCCTGATACATGATTGTTACTATGAGAATTATGCATGCTTGTATAAATTGATAAATTTGCTTTCTATTAATCATGATGAAGTATACTTAAGTAATGTAATATGAAATTTATGATCTGTCATCTTCCTATGTGAACTTTGAATTGATGTTTGGGATTTATTAGTTACTCGTCACTAAGTGGCGCTGTTGATATTTTCAGATTTTGCCGGTGCAGAATAGGAGATGCCTGATGTCTGTTCTCGGGGATTGTGTGGAGAGTTTCCGTCATGTTATTTTATCATCTATTCGTAGTTATGGATGTTCAAAGATTTATTTATTTATTTATTTATTTATTTTTACTCCGTTATATTACCTTTTGAAATACCTATTTATGTTAAATTACTGTTTTTGAAATGGAAATTTTCGAGTACTCATTTATGATTATGTTATTTTAAAGATAAAAAGGAAGTTTTGAAAATGATGACCTAAACTTTATGTAATGTTTCCGCCATTGCATGCTTGCAAAAGTTAGGGTTGTCACAGTTGGTATCAGAGCCCGCGTTGGTTCCAAGGCTTTGGTAGCATAAGTCACTTGGAACCAAAACTCAGAATCCTAGGATAGAGATTTGAACATAGTGTGAGGTGCATGGGTAGGTAGAACGGGTTTAATTGCTTTGGATTACTTGTTTTCTATTATTAGCTGTATGTATTATATGCTTAGACCTAACTAGAACAAAAATTTTAGAATGCCTCCACGTAGAGATTCCGTTCGCGATGACTCTCCTCAGCGACGTATGCGGCTGTTGGAAGATGCCGTGCTCGCTATGGCTCAAAGAAATCCAAATAACCAAACTGTCTTCGATCGCATTGCTCGTCACCGACCCCCAACTTATGAAGGATCTTCCGACCCGGTGGTGCTTGAGGGATGGATCCGGGAGATAGAGAAACTCTTTGATGTGACCGGCTGTCCGAACGCCGAGAAAGTCGTGATTGGAGCCTACTACTTGAAAGGCGAGGCTGATAACTGGTGGGGCATGGTTAAGGCCGAGTGCCTGGAATTGGCTGAGTTTGGATGGGGACAATTCACTGAAAGGTTGAAGAATCGTTTCTACCCAAGTGAGTTGAGGTGGCAGAAACGAGAGGAATTCCTATGCTTGACTCAAGGAAGCATGTCTGTTCAGCAGTACACCAACAAATTTACTGAACTGTCCAGATTTGCAGGTTCAGTCATCCCCACTGAAGAGGAGAAGGTGCAGTTCTATATCAAGCGGATGAGTCCCAAAGTGAGGACACATGTCCTATGTTCTGGAGCAACAACTTTCCAGAGAGCCTATGAAGTGGCTTTAGGAGTTTATGCATCCGTTCAGGAGGATGAAGCGGTGAGGCGGACCATGTTCTTAAAGAGGTCTCAGCCTACCTCGTATGTTCATCCGACTTCTAAGAAACCCAAGTATGTTCCGGCAAAGGAAGCTGCTAGTACCGCTCAGACTAGGGAGAAGAAGTGCTTCAAGTGTAAGAAAGAGTGGCACTATGGGAAGAACTGTGATGGGACGCCTGTCCGATGCTACACTTGTAAGGAAGAGGGTCACTACTCTCAATCTTGCCCGAAGAAGTCAGGAAGTAAGAAGCCCGATTCTAGCTCAGGAGGCCCTGTTCGCAACAGAGTCTATAACATGATGGAGTCCGAAGTTGACAAGGCAGGGAATGACATCGGTGCAGGTACCATCCTTGTCAAATCTTTTCCTGCTTATGTATTATTTGACACTGGTGCGTCTATATCCTGTATTTCTACTACTTTTGCTCAGAAGTTGAATTTATCTGTATCTGTTCCAATTAATTCTGTGGTTTCCCTCCCTAATGGGGAGAGTGTTGCTTGCTGTCGTGTTTTCCCCGAAGTTCCCGTAGTTATCGAGGGAGTTGAATTGAAGGCGAATTTGAGGGAATTTCCATTGACCGAATTTGATGTTATCTTCGGTATGGACTGGCTGAAGCAGCATCAAGCGGTGTTCTATTGT
Source organism: Euphorbia tirucalli (assembly GCA_039660915.1). Lineage (NCBI taxonomy): Eukaryota > Viridiplantae > Streptophyta > Magnoliopsida > Malpighiales > Euphorbiaceae > Euphorbia > Euphorbia tirucalli. Next base: position 50,330,977 of record CM077639.1, on the reverse strand, counting down.
AGGGATGAGAAAATTGTGCTGAAGGACGGTAAAGGGAAGAGGGTTTCTTATTCAAATGTTAAGATGAAACCAGGAGTGAAGGTAGTTTCGGCTATGAAATTGAAAAAGATGGCGATGAAAGGCGAAGAAGTATTTCTGTGTAGAATAAAGGATACCTCGGAAGAACTGAAGATCGAGGATATTCCTATTGTTCGAGAATATGCGGATGTGTTTCCTGATGAACTGCCAGGGATTCCACCAGGAAGGGATGTAGAATTTGCCATCGACCTAATTCCGGGGTCAGCTCCAATCTCTAAAGCTCCTTATCGGATGGCTCCCTCGGAGATGCGAGAATTGAAGACCCAGTTGCAAGAACTTGTTGATAAGGGTTTTATTAGACCTAGCGTGTCACCTTGGGGTGCTCCGGTACTCTTTGTCAAGAAGAAGGATGGAAGCATGCGATTATGTATTGACTACCGTGAGTTGAATAAGGTGACCATCAAGAATAAATATCCTCTGCCAAGAATTGAAGATTTGTTTGATCAATTGAAGGGTGCAGGTGTGTTCTCTAAGATCGATCTGAGATCCGGCTATCATCAGATTCCGGTAAAAGAAGACGACATTCAGAAGACTGCCTTCCGGACAAGGTATGGGCACTATGAATTCGAAGTAATGCCCTTCGGTCTCACTAACGCACCAGCAGTGTTTATGGATCAGATGAACCGAACCTTCCACGAGCTCCTTGATGTGTGTGTTGTGGTATTCATTGATGATATCTTAGTATATTCGAAGAATGAAGAGGAGCATGCTAAGCATCTCAAAATGGTGTTGAAAGTATTAAGAGAGCAGAAGTGGTACGCCAAGTTCTCTAAGTGTGAGTTTTGGCTTGGAGAGGTGGCTTTTCTAGGCCATGTGATTACCAAAGAAGGTGTGAAGGTGGACCCGGCGAAGATTAAAGCCGTTCTTGAATGGTCCAGTCCTACTAATGTGACCGAAGTAAGAAGTTTTCTTGGTCTTGCTGGATACTACAGAAGGTTTGTGCACAACTTTTCAATTATTGCACGACCTTTGACTCAGTTGATGAAGGAGGACTGTAGGTTTCAATGGACTGCAGAATGTGAAGAAGCGTTCCAGATATTAAAAGAGAGACTTACTTCAGCCCCAGTTCTTGCATTGCCGACTGACGGAGTAGAGTATGAAGTGTTCAGTGATGCTTCCAAGTACGGACTTGGGTGTGTACTTATGCAGTTGGGAAAAGTGATTGCCTATGCTTCAAGGCAATTGAGGGTTCATGAAAGGAACTACCCGACTCACGATTTGGAGTTAGCTGCGGTGGTGTTTGCTCTTAAAATTTGGCGCCATTACTTGTATGGTGTGCCGTGCAAGATATACACCGATCATAAGAGCCTCAAATATATTTTCACCCAGAAAGAACTAAACATGCGACAGAGACGTTGGTTAGAGCTTATCAAGGATTATGACTTAACCTTGGAGTATAAGGAAGGAAAGGCAAACAGAGTCGCAGATGCATTGAGCAGAAAGAGCATCCATTCGGTGAACTTCATGAAAAGACTTCCTATTGATCTTTGCAAGGAGTTTAGCAAGTTGGAAATTGAAGTGGTCCCAAGAGGAGTGGTTCGGGCGAGTTTAAATGCAATCAGTGTGGAACCAGTATTGTTTGTAGAATTGAAAGAGAAGCAGTTGAGTGATCCTGTACTTCAGAAGATTCGTGCAGCGAAGGAGCAGGGTAATGCTGTAGATTTCGAGATTCTTGCAGATGGGAGTATGAAATTTAAAGGCCGATGGTGTGTGCCTAATGATTCAATGTTGAAAGAGCAGATCTTAAGTGAAGCTCATTGCACTCCCTACTCTGTGCATCCGGGAGGTGCGAAATTGTACAAAGATTTGAAGATGCAGTTTTGGTGGCCTAGAATGAAGAAAGAGGTAGCTGAGTTTGTGGCCCGGTGCTTGACTTGTCAAAAGGTGAAAATTGAGCATCAGAGGCCTGGGGGATTATTGCAGCCCTTGGCTATTCCAGCATGGAAGTTTGACTCGGTTTCTATGGACTTTGTGTCGGGTTTACCAAAGGTTGCTAATGGTTTAGACACAGTGTGGGTTGTTATAGACCGTTTGACCAAGGTGGCTCGGTTTATTCCTATGAAGAAGACCTGGTCTATGGAGCAGTTAGCTGAGGCATATGCGAGTGAAATTATAAGGCTACATGGTGTGCCTAGGGAGATTGTGTCAGATCGTGACCCACGGTTCTTGTCACATTTTTGGACATCATTGCAAGAAGCTTTGGGCACTAGGTTGAAGTTGAGTACAGCTTTTCATGCTGCTACAGATGGACAGACGGAGAGGACAATCCAAACCTTAGAGGATATGTTGCGGTCATGTGCTCTTGACTTCCAGAAATCTTGGGTGAAATGTCTGAGTTTGGTAGAGTTCTCCTATAACAATAGCTATCACGCTAGTATCCGTATGGTCCCGTATGAAGCCCTCTATGGGAGGAAATGTCGTAGTCCGACATGCTGGGACGACATTAGTGACACATTGGTGTTGGGTCCAGAATTGATTCGGGATACAGTTGAGAAGGTGAAGGTGATTCAGGCGAATATGAAGGCTGCCCAGGATCGTCAGAAGTCTTATGCAGATCTCAAGAGAAGACCTCTTACCTTCGAAGTCGGTAGCAAGGTATTGCTGAAAGTATCTTCTATGAAGGGAGTGATGAGGTTCGGCAAGAGAGGCAAGCTCAGTCCCAAGTATATTGGTCCATATGAAGTGCTTGAAAGGATTGGGGAAGTTGCATATCGGTTGGCTCTACCACCGGAATTGGCAAAAGTTCATAATGTATTCCATGTTTCACAGCTACGAAGATATGTGAGCGACCCTTCTCACGTTATTGCTGTGGATTCGGTGGAGGTGGAACCCAATTTGACATATGAGGAGAAGCCTGTTCAGATCCTCGACCGTCAGGTTCGCAAACTCAGGAGAAAAGAGATGCCTTTGGTAAAGGTGCTTTGGCGTAGCCAGAAGTTTGAAGAGGCTACTTGGGAGCTAGAAGAGACCATGAGATCCAAATATCCGGAATTGTTTGCAACTAATCAAGGTTAGAACCTAGCTTACTCTTTTGTCCTTGAGTTTCGAGGGCGAAACTTTTTGTTAGTGGGGAGGATTGTAACGCCCCAGATATAAGTTGACTTAGTTATGTTGTGATGTGTGCATATGAGTGAGCATTTTTGCATTTAACCGATGTTTTGTATGCTTATAACAATTCGTAGGCTTTGGCCTAGCGGTAGATAGTCCTGACTAATAGCTAGTGGTCTAGAGTTCGAACCTTACCTGGCTTAAATTTATTTTTTTTTTTGTGCCTTTTTATTTTTGTGTTGGGAAGGTTGGAATTCCGAAAATCCATGATAAATATCCCATTTTTCAGTTGACCAATTCAAAAAAATTAGGAATCCTTAACCTAAGGAGAAAATCTCTCCTTAATCTCTTCCACTTTCCAAGTTTCACTCCAAGGCAATCTCTTCATCTCTATTAGGGTTAAAATTTCGGCCATTCCATTGTGTGGAGCTCCAGTGCAGCTGAAATTCTTAACTTTCTCTCCCTCACTTTCATTCATTCAGACTCTGCTTCATTCTTCTCCATTCCGAGTTAATTGCCTCAGTTGGTTTCACTGCAAACAGGGTAACAACTAAACCCTAAATGTCGGTTCGAAATTTATATAGGATGTATGGTAGATGAATTTGATCCTAGGTTGTATTATTACTGAAATTATTGTTGAGACATGAATGTATATGATATTGGTGTAAGAAATTGCTTTTAGGTTAAAAGATTGGTAGAAATATGAAAATACATGTGATTGAGTCGAAATTGGTAAGCTGCTGTATTTTCAGAATTTACTGTTTATGGTAATTATGGCATAACTTCCGTTATATAACTCCGATTGGCATAATTCAACTTTCTGTGTTTTCCTGAGATATAGGTGTACAAGTTTGTTTTACATTATTTTGGAAAATTCCGTGAGTAAAGTGCTCATATTCCCTATTGAAACTGCCTTATGTGCATTGTGCCGATTTTTCTTGAACTGCTGAATTTCAGATTGTACAGGTTGTGATAATTTTAGCTTTATTTTCGTTATATAACTCCGATTGGCATGATTCAACTTTCTGTGTTTTCCTGAGACATAAATGTACAAGGTTGTTTTATACTATTTTGGCAAATTCTGTGAGTAAAGTGCTCGTATTCCCTGTTGAAACTGCCTTATGTGCACTATGCCGATTTCCTGGAACTGCTGAATTTCAGTTTGTACAGTTTGTGTTGATTATGGCTTTATTTTCTCTCTGTAGCTCCGTTTGCCATGAAACAAAATTCTATGTATTCCTGAAATTCTGATGTTCAATGTTGCTTTATATTATTTTTGCTAAATCAGTGAGTAACACATCTGTTTTGTCTGTTGAAGTCAGACTATGTGCAGTGATCTGAAGTGAATTTACAGATTGCATGTTTTTAGTGTTTCCTTAATATCTTTTGCTATAGGAATCCGAATTGCATGATTTAAGTTGGCGTGTGTTCCTAAGATGTAAGGCTAAATTTACCTTTGTATTGCCATGCTGAATTCTAAGTCTAACCTACTGGAATATTATATGCAAGTTGAGGCATGAACTATGAATTCTGAAATTTTCACCTTAGGCCTTGAACTGATTTTTTTAATGTGTGCAAAGCATAATTTGATTCTAGGAATTTATGCTAGAACTCTTGACATGAAATCTAATAATTACATATATGGTTTGGTAAATTTAATACATGTTGGAATTATGAAATCGAGTTTGGGGTAAGTCCTATTTCTTTTATGGCACCATGTGTTTATTGATGTATCAGATTATGTTTTGGGGTAAGTCCTATTTTAATGGCACCTTATGGTTATTGAATTGGTTGGGATAAGTCCTATGTTAAAGGCACCTTTTGAATATTGATATAATTATGATAATTAAATTAGTGTTTGTAGTGGCATATACTCTGGTGTCTTGGTTAGTTTGGCTAAGTGTTTTCCATGTTTGATTGGTTGACACTAGGACAGCGCCCTTTGTTTCGAGGTAAGTCCCTTCGTTGGCACTCAGAGAGGTAAATCCCTTCGTGGTACTCTAATTTATTTTATTTTTGAGGTAAGTCCCTTCGTTGGCACTCTATGAGGTAAGTCCCTTCGTTGGCACTCTGAGGTAAATCCCTTCGTGGTACTCTTTTCTTATTGATAAGGGGGTAAGTCCCGTTGTGGTTCCCCGAAGCGTCTGAGCCGAACTCTCTAAGGACATAGGTGTATAGGTCAATACAAATGATTTATACACGTATACCACAAAATTAATAAAGGTTAAGGTATAATTGAGTTGATGTCAAGTTTGTGATGAAGTACTTTGATTTGGGATGTTGGTATGTATTTGTATGTACATGACTTATCTTGGAAATCTGAATTTTGATGATATTGATTATCCACTTGGAATGTTTTGTACTATTATTTGAAATAGATAATTATGTGATATGCTGAACTTGAACTTTATATGTTGTATGTGATGCAGCTAACAAATAAGGGTAAGATCCCTGATACATGATTGTTACTATGAGAATTATGCATGCTTGTATAAATTGATAAATTTGCTTTCTATTAATCATGATGAAGTATACTTAAGTAATGTAATATGAAATTTATGATCTGTCATCTTCCTATGTGAACTTTGAATTGATGTTTGGGATTTATTAGTTACTCGTCACTAAGTGGCGCTGTTGATATTTTCAGATTTTGCCAGTGCAGAATAGGAGATGCCTGATGTCTGTTCTCGGGGATTGTGTGGAGAGTTTCCGTCATGTTATTTTATCATCTATTCGTAGTTATGGATGTTCAAAGATTTATTTATTTATTTATTTTTTTTTTTACTCCGTTATATTACCTTTTGAAATACCTATTTATGTTAAATTACTGTTTTTGAAATGGAAATTTTCGAGTACTCATTTATGATTATGTTATTTTAAAGATAAAAAGGAAGTTTTGAAAATGATGACCTAAACTTTATGTAATGTTTCCGCCATTGCATGCTTGCAAAAGTTAGGGTTGTCACAAGTATAGCTTATAAACTAGTCTACATTTATATAATTAAAATAAGCTAAGTACAGTGTAAACTAAGAGAAATGTTAATTAAGCCTAAAAAATTCTCAAAAGGGTTATTTAGATGTCGTGTTGGTTTTAGGTCCGTCCATGATATTTTGGAATGGCAGGAACTAAACTGTAATTGTGGTAAATTATAGTGACCAAATGTGTAATTTGTAGGAACCAAATGTTTAATTTGGACTAACCCTATAAATAGATGGAAGTTGGGATTTCCTCTATCAATAGAGAAGTCCTTTCACTGATTCATTTACACGTAAGAACAGAAAATGCTCCCAAAGAGGAAACACGAAACGAAAACATATTTTTCGATCGTCGGAAGAATTCACAGATAACGCCTGTACTTAATGTATTCATATATTCATAGGAAAGGCAACCAGAACGATCTAGTTTCCCGTGTTGATCGGAATCAATCCGTAAACAATTTTTCCGCTGCATATAAATTGTAAGTCCATTTATTTACATTGTTTACGTGATCTGTGCATTTATTGTACGATCGGTTCAAATGTGATTTTAGTGGTATCAGAAGGTTCAAAGATTGATGTGTTCAAGTCTTGATTTCTGGTGATCCGTGAATAGAATACGTTTTTGTTCGTTTTGATATGGTTTTGAATTAATTTACGTGTCAAAATTATATCGTATTTGATCCAACAGTATAAAGTGTCAAAATTTTTTGTCGGATTTTCAAAAATCTGTTCACACACTAAAATTAGCATGAAAAATCGAGTCGGAATCTCAAATTTCACGGCCAACAGAGCCCCGAAAGGCTGCACGTGGACCTCACGCGCCACCACTGTGGTTGGAGTTGGTTTCCAAAGCTGTTAAGGTAAGTTAGGTTGAGGGACACATGGCGCAACGGGGATTGGACAGTTTTTTGACAGTTGAAAAGTCAAACCAATCTTGTGTTGCCACTTGTCAAAGCCTAACCACCTCTGAAATGGTCAATGTGACATGTGGCAGCCACGTGTACCAATAGCGTGACAACACGTGGTAGAAGTAGTTGTGTATGTGCCACGTCAGCATTCCACGTCATCTGGACATCATCACAGTGGCTAATCAGGTGATAACACATGGCAAATCAGTTGTGTACACACCACGTCAGCATGCCACGCCATATGCCACGTCAGCACTTGAACTAATCAGGTGATGACACATGGCAGAGCAGTTGTGTATGTGCCACGTCAGAACTTAATCCAATCAGGTGATGACACTTGGCATGTGTGCCATGTCAGCATCAATCACATGTCGCCACATGTCGCATGAGTCAGCAAAACTCTTAGAGCGCATGATGGCGTGTTGTGGAATTTCCAACGGCACGTGTCGACGCGTACGGGAGTTTCCAACATGCAAATTTCGTCAAATTTTTTCCAGAATTAAAATTTATATTTTTCTTGAATTTTTAGTATATTTTGATGAATTTTTGGAATTCATTTGATATTTTAAACTAAATTTACTAGTATTTATTGTGTATAAATGCTTTATTTATGTTTAAAAATTTCAAGAGAATTCAGTATATTTATTTTGTATTTATATACTGATTATTGTTGATCATTAACAAGTTTTTGTTATTTTTATATGTGTTATAGAAATAACAACTTTCATAAAAACGGCAAAGGTGATCCGGTCTCAGGAGGAGGCAAGGACAATACAAAGACTTGAAGATGAGCTTTTCTCTAAACGATACCCTCCTTTGGAAAAAGAGGATATTATTGAAGTTATGGAGAGGTTTAATGCGTTAAACGGAGAAATCCAAGAGCTTGTCTGGAAAGGAGGATTTTCCTCTGGTACTGATCAATTTAAAATGTTGAAGTTTGTGAAAAAGGCTTTTTGTGAAAAGCATTTTAATAAATTCTGGTATGGAGAAAACTCTACATTTGACGAATTGGTGGACTCCATTGAAGGATTAGTTCCTGAACAAGATTATGAGTCCCAATGCAAAGTATTTGTGTTGAACTTGGCTGAAATAGGAGCTAAGTTATCTCATAATCCTAGAACCATGCTACTCAGAAGTAACAAATTAATTCGCCGCCCTTATCTGGATTCTACTTTTGAGAGTGTTGAGAACATGCCTTTAGATCTCTATTATAAGTTTGTAGAAATTATCTCAGTCACATCTAAGGAAATTGAGATTGTTGAACTGAATGAAGAGGAAGAGATCGACACTAGCATCGAGGATGATTCAATGACTCCAGAAAATTACCATATTGTGGAGTATTGGGCTGGAAATGAAGATTGAACTCTTCAGTTTCCACTATTTCTCTTGTTGATTTCATTTTTCAATTTTGTATTGAATGGCTTCGTGCTATTTTTTTTTTTTTGTGGTTGTAATTTTGATTAAATGTTGCATATTTTTTATGTATGGTATAATAAATGTTTATTCGTTAAACATTGCTATTTTGGTTAGTTGTTTTAGTTGTTCTAATTTATTTATTTTGAGACTATAACTAAGTGTTATAATATTCATTAGTTTTATACTTGAGAAAGTATAAATGTTAAATAAATTAGAATGTACTCTAAAACAAAACTAAGTAGAAATATTTATTATTGGAAATTTAAACCTAATATAGTGTTTATATTAGCCCGTGTAAATTGTGACTCTATGCATTGCGCATAGTGTTTGATTTTACGTGATCTAAAAGCTATTTTTAGTTTTAAATGATCTTATAATAAATATGGTGTATCGCTTACTTATTAGTGCTACTTTGTCTTTAGAATTTTTCAATGGCTACTTCGAAATCAATAGTTGCTGAGCTAAATAAGGATCTTCATTTGAATGGTGACAATTATGAAGTTTGGGCTATGAAAGTCTAATACATAATTGAAGAGCAAGAGGCTCTGGACACTCTGGTAGGGGTGAGCATGGACCGGTTCGGTTCAAAAATCGAACCGAACTGAAAAAACCAATCCAAAAAACATTGTATTTTATAAACCAATCCGGTCCAAACTAAATTTTGGTTTAGTTTTGTCCAAACCGAACAAGTTCGGATCGGTTCGGTTTGGACTAGGTCGAACCAAAAACATCAACTTCTTAAAAAAAGAAATCAAAATAAAAATTTTATATAAGTAGTTTGTTTAAAAAAAAAGAAATAGAAAAAATTAACTTAAAAAATCAGTAATACTAAATAATACTATTACATCACAATAAAATACTAAAATTCTTTACTTTTTTTTTTCAACTCTCAAGTTTTAACAATTATAAATTAGCATCCAAAAATCACAATATAAAACTATAAAATAATATAATGTCTAAAATTCTCTACAATTAGTATATATTAATTTTATAATTAATTTTAGTATTTTACCAATTATTCAGTTTTTCGGTTTTGAACCGAACCAAAGTCCAAACTTCTTAATAACTTAAAACCAAACTGAACCAAACTGTAAAATGGATCGGTTTGGTTCGGTTTGGATTTTTGGTTTTTGGATATTGGTTCGGTTTTGCTCACCCCTACACTCTAAAGAGGATTATGATTCCTTCTGAAGAGGGTAACACCGCTCAAGCAAGGAGGGATCTTGAGGCTTATCAAGCCTGGAAAAGGAAGAACTCGTCTGCCCCCATCATCATGCTTAGTGCGATGGATGATGATAGCGCGAAAAAGTTTTGCGTATACAACATAGCTAAAGAACTGTGGGATGCTTTTAAGGAGAACTTTGGAGGTGTCTCCTTAACAAAACTCCATTCTTTAAGTATCAATTTTGATACTTACAAGAAAAGAGTCGACCATACAATGAAGAGGCATTTAAGGGAAATGTCTAACATGATAACCAAGCTTCATGATGCTGGTCATAAGTTGACCGAGGAACAAAAAGTTCAAGCTGTGATACGTTCTCTACCAAATGGGTGGGAGCATATGAAGTTGCATCTCACTCATGCCAAGGATATTAAGACTTTTGATGATGCTGTTCATCATCTTGATTTGGAAGAGGACCGCTGGGCTTCTCTTAATGTGAAATTTGAAGTTCACATGGCCAGTTCAAGTTATGGTCCAAAGTCCAAGGGAAAGAACAAGAGGTTTTTCAAGAAAAAAGGCAAAGGGAACGGTGGGCAGTGTTCCAGTTAAAAAGAAGGCAAGAAGAAAGTTAACATTTCTAGGGTGAGATGTTATAATTGCAAACAAAAGGGGCATTTTGCAAGAGACTGAAAAGCTCCTAAGGTAATGTTTCCAAATTGTATAAGTGTTATACATTTGTCTCAAGTTCTGTTTTCCTAACTGAATCTCGTCCTTTGTGGATTGTAGACTCAGGAGCCACAGACCACGTAACAAAGGAACATGATTTCTTTGTAAAGTTGCACAGTGTTCCACAGGGAACTAGGTGGATATACGTGGGAAACAACTTTAAAAAGGAAGTCTTAGGGATTGGCTGTTGTCAGCTGGTCTTAAATGGTGGTCGACCACTGTTTCTTAAAGATATCCTCTATGCTCCTGGAATTCAAAGGAACTTGATATCTGTTTTTGCCCTTGTGAATTTGGGATTCATGTTATCTTTTAAATTGAACAGTTTTAGTCTCTTTATGAACAATATCTACTTTGGTGGTGGACATTTGTTGGATGGTTTTATTGTGTTGGATTTGGATCCTAATTATATGTGTTAAAATAGTTTTTCCTTTTCTGTTAACTCGTCTGAGGATAATGTTAACATTTAAAAAATGTGGCATGTGAGACTTAGTCACATCGGTCAACATTGTTTAGTACGATTGGCCAAAGCAGGTTTGTTGGTTGATCTATCAAAAATAGATCTCCCAACTTGTGAAAGCTGCTTAAAAGGAAAAATAACAAGAAAACCATTTGGTAAAGCTACGCGAGCTAACCAACCATTGCAACTAATCCATTCTGACATTTGTGGCCCAATGAATGTTCGGGCAAGGCATGGTGCATATTATTTCATTACATTTATAGACGGCTATACAAGGTATGATTATGTCTATTTGATTGAACATAAATCTGAAGCATTACCATGTTTCAAACGATTTATAGCTCTGGTTGAAAATCAACTAGATAAGAGAATCAAAGCTTTAGGGACCGATTGGGGAAGAGAGTACCTCTCCAAGGAATTTAAAGTTTTATGTGATGAAAGAGGTATTGAACATCGGTTGTCCATACCAAGAACTCCACAACAAAATTAAGTTGCAGAAAGAAGAAACCAAACCCTCTTAGAGATGTTGAGGTCTATAATGGCTGAAGCCAATTTGCCTATCTCCTTTTGGGGAGATGCATTATTGACAGCCACATATGTACTCAATAGAGTACCTTCTAAGTCCGTTGAAACCACGCCTTATGAATTGTGGATGAGCCGCAAGCCTAATTTGAACCATTTACGACCATGGGGATGTGTTACCTATGTTCACGACACATCTAGCAAGCATGGCAAGCTAGACCCTAGAGGCAAGAAAGGTTTCTTTATAAGATATCCTTATCTCTCAAAAGGATATGTTCTAGTGGGAGAGAATGAAAATGGTCAAATAACAGAATTTGAGTCATAAGATGTCACATTCTTAGAGAATGAATTTCCTAAGCTGGGAGAGGTGGATAAAGAATTCACATTCTTTGAAACTCAAGAGTCTGAAACTTTAGGATCACTCAATCCGAGTGGGAGGAATGAAGTTGAAAACATAAGGGAAAGGGAAGAAAATGATGTTTTTCAACCTTCACAAGCGGATTTGAGTAATCCTGAGCCTGACTTAAGTGGTCTTGATTTAAGTAGGAGTCTTATTCAAAATTCAAGTGTGAATATGGATATAGATCCCAGTGGGAGTTCTGCCTAAATTCTTGATGAATATATGAGATTCGTTTATCAAGAAGTAGAACCTCCGAGACGATCAAAGAGACAAAATGTTCCGTGACGTTGTCATTTAGTTAATAACGAAGCTTTCTCGATCGTAGCTCAAGTTGAAGACATTCCCACTAACATGAGAGAGTTATTGGCATCTCCAACAAAGGAAGAATGGATGATAACTCATATTCACATAGGCATATTTAGGTACATTTTAACTTATTTTCTTAGTTACTTTCATATTTTAGTTTTAGTTTTATTATTTTCTTAATTAGTTTGTTTGTTTTATTTTATTTATCCTTATTTAATGTTATTTACCTCTTTTAAATACTTGGAAGTAGATTTTGACTTTTTAGGAAGGCTGTTAGAAGAGGATTTGTTGGAGCTGGAACTTCAACTGGATTTTCAACAGAGTTCAAGACTGTTTTAGCTCAAGATTTGTTCTGCAGATTGTGCGTCTATCTGTTAGCTTCCATAGCACCTTGAATCATGCCAATCAGAGCTGTATCGAGGAAGTTAGCTCAAGTTTTCTGTAACTTATTTGGGTTCTACGGGTCAACCCTCCCTTGTTGACTTTTTCTTCTTAATTGGGCCAGATTTCTCTTTAAGGAGCCCATTGCTTACACTTTAATTTCCAGCAGGCTTTTTTTAATTAAGGAGGTTAATGAGAGACTCCTAATTAGGTTAAGAGAAGGAGAGCCTATAAAAGAAAGAAGAGGAGAAGGTTTTGGGGACTGTTTTTACTTCTTCTAAAACGTTTTGGGAGGCTCTCAAGAGGACAAGGCTACACATTTTTCCTTAAGATTTTTGGTAGAATTTGTTTAGTTATGAGTAGCTAAACTCTCTTCTAGTTCAGCTACTTTGAAGTTTAATTCCATCAGATTCATGAGACTTGTGTTTTAATCGTATTCTTTTATTCGAATATTTATTCAATTCCTGTGATTATAATTTGTTATATTGCTATTAATTTAATCAAATTGATTTGGCCAGTAAATTGATTGATTGTATTGCATATCGCCGAATAGAATAATATATCTGTGATTGTTGTTCTATTATAGTGGCAAGTTAGCTTCGTGTAAAGTTAACGGAATTGAATAGTTTAGTTTTTATGATTTGCGGCGTTTCCGATTTCATTAACTAAGATAGAGGTCTTTTGTGATTAATGCTACCATAGGTTAATTCTTGTTAGAGTTTTCTTGGAGAATATCTATTGGTTAGGGAAGTAGTTTATTCAAGTGTTTCCTGGGACTATCGATAAATTAAGAAAAGATTGGTTATTGAGTGTGTTTCACCTTTAACTATAACTCTGTCTATTTGGATAATCGAATTGGATCTTTGGTGTCTGTGATTGAATTACGGAATTAAACTGAAAAGTATCTCGGCTAGTTGTTCATTCTATTGATTTATTCTGTCTTAATTTACATTCTGCAATTTCTCAAATCAAATCATTTATTTTTATTTCAACCCAATTAATTTTATTTCTTTTTGCAAATAAATACACCTGCATTAATCCCTGTGGTTCGACCCCATTCTTGCTATACTGCCCAGTATAAGGAACCGGAGATTTTAAATTAAACTTTGATGGGTTGACAACCTATCAAATTTTGGCGCTGTTGCCAGGGATTTTTGTACAAGGTTTATTTATTTGCTGTTTCTGATTTCTTTTCTGAGTGTGTATGCAGCGTTCTTCTTCTGTAGGTGGACTTCTATTTGACCCAGAAATCGAAAAAACTACAAAGCGGCTCAGAAAAGAAGCAAGGTTGCACAGGAAACAAGCTTTAGAGGCTATGGAAGACGACTCTGATAGTACTGAAACTCTTCCTACCATTGAAAAAGACTCAGACTCTGAAACTGAAATGGCCAATCCACCTCTAGCAACTCTGCGAGATATGATCGCTCCTCCTGTCAACCAACAACCGTTGTGTATACAATATCAAAATGTGGAGGATGGATTTGAGCTGAAACCTGCATTGATTCAGCTTCTACCAAAATTCCATGGCTTATAAGCGGAAGACCCAAATCGGCACTTAAAAGAGTTTCATGTGGCTTGTTCTGGATTCAGACCACGTGGAGTTACTGAAGAGCAAATCAAGTTGCGTGCATTTGCATTCTCATTGGAAGCCACTACAAAAGAATGGATGTACTACCTTCCTTCCGGAACTGTTAACACTTGGACCGAAATGGCAAGGCTGTTTTTGGAGCAATTCTTTCCTGCATCTAGAGCCGCAAACTTGAGAAGGGAAATTTATAACATCAGACAAAAAGACTCCGAGTCCTTGTATGAATATTGGGAAAGATTCAAGAGACTATGCGCTAGTATCCCTCAACACGGTATAACGGATCAGCTGTTGATACAATATTTTTCTGAGGGGTTGCTACCACTTGAATAGAGAGTCATTGATGCTGCAAGTGGAGGTGCTTTGGTCAGCACGACACCTCAAGCTACCCGAGACCTGATTTCTGCCATGGCTGCAAATTCACACAAGTTCAACAGCCGTTATGACACTCCTACACGAGGTGTTCGTTAGGTAAGGTCTTCTGATCTTGAATCTAAATTGGATAGGCTTAATCAACTGCTGGAAAAGAGTATTATTGGAAGTGCAGGTGCTTCTAACTACAGGCCACAAGCCCAAGTTTGTGGTATTTGTTGTTTTCAAGGACATCCCACTGATGCATGTCCAACACTTCAAGAGGAATCCAGCAGTGAGATGGTTAACACCATGGGAGACTTCAACGCCCAACACCGAAGGAAATATGATCCTTTCTCCAATACATACAATCCAGGGTGGAGGGATCATCCGAATTTCAGATATGGCAATAACCAACAACAATATCCACAGCCCCCACGGATGAATTATGGAGAAGAAATTAACTCTATGAAAGGCATGATGGCGCAATTGGTGGAATCTCAGCAGAAGAGTGTTGACAAGATGAGTAAAATGGAAGACTAAATTAACCAATTAATCTCCTCTTTCAACAAACTTGAAAACAAAGGAAAGTTGCCCTCCCAACCTGATGTGAATTCGAGGCACAACGTCAGTGCAATTACCTTGAGAAATGGCAAAGAACTCGAAGCACCAGCACCAAAAGCATCAGCTCCATGTGGCCCATGCAACACCAGCCAAGACAGAGAAAACAACTCCCATCGAAGAGCTAATTCAACCCAATCCTGAAAAACCACCATTTCCACATCGATTGGCAAGAAAGAAGAGAGCTACAAATGACACAGAGGTGTTTGAAACTTTAAAGAAGGTGGAAATCAACATTCCACTCCTGACAGCCATCAAACATGTACCCCGGTATTGCAAATTTTTGAAAGAGCTCTGCACTGGGATGAACAGAGTTCAGGCCAATGAGAGGGTGCCTATAGGTGAGACCGTTTCAGTAGTACTTCAAGGTAAATTACCCATAAAAGAACAAGACCCAGGTATGTTCATAATTCCTTGCAAGATAGGCAATGTAGGTATAAAACAAGCTATGTGTGATCGTGGTGCTTCTATTAATTTAATGCCTTTGTCTATTTACTCCGCATTGAATTTGGGTCCTTTGAAACAAAATGGTGTAGTTTTGACATTAGCTGATAGGTCTAGTGTTTTTCCTGAAGGTGTGTTAGAAGATGTTCTTGTGCAAGTAAATGACTTAGTATTCCCTGCGGATTTTTATGTCTTGAATATTGAAGGGGTAACTTCTTCTAACCCAGGAATGATTCTGTTAGGATGCCCATTCTTGAAGATAGCCCGCATAAAAATTGATGTGCATGAGGGGACATTGACTATGGAATTTGACGGTGCTATGATTAAATTTGACATAAATAGAGCAATTAAGCACCTGGTTGATTATGCCTCTGTTTTTGCAATCAATTTCTCTGACATTTACACTAATAAATTTTTGGAGATGTGTAGTGGTGATCCTTTGCAGGTTTCTTTGGCTAACAACCTCACAAATCCGAAAAGAATGGGTAATGCCTAAAGAGCTGATATATGTCGTCCAAGACCTCGAAGCACTCAAACCTGTAAACCAGAGTCAAATGCAGTACAAAATAGCAGCTGAATCACGTCTTGGCCATGCTATAGTTGGAAGAAACAAAATTCTTCCCTCCATTGAAAAACCGCCAGACTAAACGTGGCCACCGTCGAGCCAACGACGTTAAACAAAAGCTCTTTTTGGGAGGCAACCCAAAAATTCACTCTATAAGTGTTTTATTTATACTTGTAATATGTAGAGTTAAAAAAAAAGGGTGCAAAGTTAAAGTTTTTTTAAAAAAAAAAGGTGCAAAGTTAAAGTTAAAAAAAAAAAACAAAAAACAAAAAAAAAACAAAAAAAAAAGAAAAAGAAAAAAGACAAAAAAAAAAAAAAAAAAAGAAGAGAAGGAAAAATTAAAGAAAAACAAAGGCAGCAGAACCAGCGTGCCTCGCCAGCAGCACGTGGAGCTGCCCAACACACCGCAGCGGTAGCACGCCACACCCTCCTGCCTCGCTAGCGCCTCGTCGAGCCGCACACACCGCGGCGCCAGCCCGCAGATCTAACCATGTTTCGTAATTAAGCCATAACTTTTGTGTCCGACCTCCAATTGCGGTGATTCAAAATGCGTTGGAAAGCTAAGAGAAAGATACACAACATTGTAGTTTGGAATTTCTCCGAATTTTGAATATATCCTTGTCGAAATTGGCCTTGAACTTGCTGCCTTTGCAAACATTGTTCTTCCGATTCTCCACCGTTCTTTCCTACAATCTAAGGGAGTACTTCTTTCTGTTTTTTACACTTTATGCTTAATTTAGATGCATTTTCAGGAGTAAATGCATGTTAAGTGTGGGGGAAGGGATTAGTTAGGAAAATTAGGAGATAATTTTCAATTTTTAGGATAGTTTAATGCTTGTTTTTTGTTTTATTCTTGTGCTATTTAGGATTGCATGTAGTTTTTGCATAATTCCCTCCATAAATCGGATTCTCAGTTGTTTGTCCATGAGTAAATTAGGCTTAAATTTAAAACTTGAAATTGTCTTGGTTTAGCCCTTAGAAAATCCTAATTTTTGTCATCATTGAATATAATAAACCAATTGGAAGTAGGAAGAATTAGAAACAAAGTATGTTAGTGGGTTTGTCGTAAGGATTGGGGGCTGAGCTTGGTTTGCATATGACTCTACGTTTAACTTTGACAGAATGTGATGAAGTTTAATTGATCAATTGCTTTCAAAAAGTTTGTTGGTTAATGTGAAGCAAGTGAGTTATTACCAACTTATGGAGGATGATATAACTAGAGTTTAGCTTATAATTGATAATGTTGGTTGAATTGTGCTGAGAATGTAAATTTTAGAATTCAACTGTCTCGATTATCCTTGAGTCTTGAATTGGGAGATGGGACCAATTCACCTTAAGCAATGTTTGAAAAATATCATTCCTTGTGTATGGAGAGTGACTTAAGAGGGAGACCAAACTTCTCATAAGAGACCCTTTTCATAGACCTTTCGCATTCCAACGCCCATGGGTTTTGAGTTGGGGGATAGGCCCACCTCACTTTAAGCAAAGTTAAAAACAATGACTTTGTGCATGGAGCATGACCTATGGGGAGAGTTACCCCTCATTAGAGGCCTTTTCAATACTCGCAAAAATTAGGATGTTGACCCTGTGATTAATTTGGTAACTATCTTGGTTTGAAGTGCTTTATATGTGAATAAAAGCTTAAAATCTCTAGATGTTCTTCTAAGTTGGACGATTCACTTGTCTAAAGTTAGTTAATTAAATAATTTGTGGTAGTTTTTCAATTGACTAAGTCTTATGAAGTTGGGTTAAATGTTTTGTATATGTCAACTTGTATGATTTTCTGGTTCTTATGATTAAGCTCATTGGCTTGTGGAGTTTTGAAACTTCCTATGGAATCTTGGTGGTTTAACTTCCTTGAATGAACGGTTAAGCATTTACTAAGGTTCAACCATAGTCAATTTCAGGAGAAATTTTCCTTTAGTCCTAGTTTGCTTGATGACAAGTAAAAATCCAAGTGTGGGGGAATTTGATAACTCATATTCACATACGCATATTTAGGTACATTTTAACTTGTTTTCTTAGTTATTTTCGTATTTTAGTTTTAGTTTTATTATTTCCTTAATTAGTTAGTTTGTTGTATTTTATTTTTCCTTATTTAATGTTATTTACCTCTTTTAGATGCTTGGAAGTAGATTTTGACTTTTTAGGAAGGCTGCTAGAAGAGGATTTGTTGGAGCTTGAACTTTAACTGGATTTTCAATAGAGTTCAAGGCTGTTTTAGCTCAAGATTTGTTCTGCAAGATTGTGCGTCTGTCCATTAGCTTTCCATAGCACCTTGAATCACGCCAATCAGAGCTGTATAGAGGAAGTTAGCTAAGGTTTTCTATAACTTGTTTGGGTTCTGCGGGTCAACCCTCCCTTGTTGACTTTTTCTTCTTAATTGGGCCAGATTTCTCTTTAAGGAGCCTATTGCTTACACTTTAATTTCCAGCAGGCTTTTTTTAATTAAGGAGGTTAATGAGAGACTCCTAATTAGGTTAAGAGAAGGATAGCCTATAAAAGAAAGAAGAGGAGAAGGTTTTGGGGACTGTTTTTACTTCTTCTGAAACGTTTTGGGAGGCTCTCAAGAGGACAAGGCTGCACGTTTTTCCTTAAGATTTTTGGTAAAATTTGTTTAGTTATGAGTAGCTAAACTCTCTTCTAGTTGAGGTACTTTGAAGTTTAATTCCATCAGATTCATGAGACTTGTGTTTTAACCGTAGTCTTTTATTCGAATATTTATTCAATTCCTATGATTATAATTTGTTATATTGCTATTGATTTAATCAAATTGATTTGGCCAGTTAATTGATTGATTGTATTGCATATCGCCGAATAGAATAATATATCCGTGATTGTTGTTCTATCATAGTGGCAAGTTAGCTTCGTGTAAAGTTAACGGAATTGAATAGTTTAGTTTTTATGATTTGCGGCGTTTCCGATTTCATTAACTAAGATAGAGGTCTTTTTGTGATTAATGCTACCATAGGTTAATTCTCGTTAGAGTTTTCTTGGAGAATATCTATTGGTTAGGGAAGTAGTTTATTCAGGCGTTTCCTGGGACTATCGATAAATTAAGAAAAGATTGGTTATTAAGTGCATTTCACCTTTAACTATAACTCTATCTATTTGGATAATCAAATTGGATCTTTGGTGTCTGTGATTGAATTACGGAATTAAACTGAAAAGTATCTCGGTTGGTTGTTCATTCTATTGATTTATTCTGTCTTAATTTACATTCTGCAATTTCTCAAATCAAATCATTTATTTTTATTTCAATCCAATCAATTTTATTTCTTTTTGCAAATAAATATACCTGCATTAATCCCTGTGGTTCGACCCCGTTCTTGCTATACTACCCAGTATAAGGAACCGGAGATTTTAAATTAAACTTTGACGGGTTGACAACCTATCAATGGATAAAAGCAATGGAAAGTGAGATGGAGTCAATAAGGGTCAACAAAGTTTAGGAACTAGTTGATCTACCCAAAGGGCGTAAAGCCATTAGGAATAAATGGGTACATACTATTAAGCGATCAACAGATGAGAAACCTATCCAGACTAAGAGTCGGCTGGTCATGAAAGGGTTTACACAACAGGAGGGAATTGACTATCAGCAGACTTTTTCACTTGTTGTTCGTTTCGCATCTATTAGAATAGTACTTTCTTTTGTAGCATGTATGGACCTTGAATTACATCAAATGGATGTAAAGACTACGTTCTTGAACAGTAAACTAAATGAAGAAATCTATATAGTTCAACCTAAAGGTTTCGTTGTCCAAGGTCAAGAACATAAGGTATGTAAGTTGAAAAGATCAATTTATGGCCTTAAATAGTCTTCAAGACAATGGTACTTTCATTTCTGTGAAGCGATTATATCAATGCAGTTTAAGGTGATTAATGCAGACTCGTGTGTCTACATTAAACTTGAAAACGGAGGGAAATTTGTCATTCTAACATTATACGTTGGCGATATTTTGTTAGCAGAAAATGACATTTCCTTACTTAAGAAAGTAAAGACTTGGTTGTCTTTTAACTTTGAGATGAAGGATCTAGGAGAAACCAATTACATTCTTTGGTTAAGATATCAAGAGATCGATCTAAGAGATTATTGGCTCTTTCACAAGAGATGTATATCAATAAGATCTTAGAACGGTTTGGTATGGCTCACTGTGATCCTGATCCAACCCCTGTTGCTAAAGGTACAGAACTGAATGCAAGTATGTGTCTCACGACTCCAGAAGAGATTAAAAAGACGGAGAGAATTCCTTATAGGTGTGTAATTGGTAGCTTGATGTATGTTATGATTTTTACACGACCTGATATAGGTTTTACGGTTGGTCTCGTAAGCCGATATCAGGCAAATCCAGGTTTGAAGCATTGGGTAGCAGTGAAAAGGATATTGAGATATTTGAAGGGGACTTCAAATTATTCCTTTTGTTACCAATGAAAAGGGATATACAGATGTTGATCATGGAACTGATAAAGATGGGAGGAAGTCCACGTCTGGGTATCTTTTCACTCTAGGAAATGGTGCAATTTCCTGGTGTAGCAAGAAACAAACTTGCATGGCATTGTCTACTATGTAGCCGGAATATGTAGTTGGAGGAGCTGTAGTATAAGAAGCAGTTTAGTTAAAACGCTTTATAGATCTTTTAGATCCTAAAGGGAAATGTCCTACTATCTATTTCAACTGCACTACATCGATAACTTATTCCAAGAATTCTTGTTATCATGGAAAAAGCAAGCATATCAATATAAAATATCATTTTGTTAAAGACAAAGTAGCATAAGGTGAAATGAGTTTAGTGCATGTTCCAACTGGAGAAATGATTACAGATTCGTTAATGAAGCCAATAGCACCAAATGTTTTTAGTAAACACATTTTGGAATTCGGTCTTCATAGGTTATAGGAACATGTTGTTGTTTTTGAATTGTTGTAATAACTTTGGAAAATTCTATTGGAATAGAATATGAGTTGTTTTGTTATGTTCAAATTCATTCAATATTTAAAGTGATACACATAGAGTTGTTGAGTATTTTTCAGTATGTTGATGAAATGCATCTACTCATATAGATGAATCTTTTACTATGAGCAGTGGGTTCATAGGTAAAAGAATAGATGGAGATGTGAGAAACTCCATATGTGATATGTGTAATATCATAATTTCTTTTATACTGAAAGCTATCCTGTGAAAGGCTTAAATGTGGACTAGAGGTAATGATACAAAAGTTGTATTTAGAGACTGAATGCTTTCACATAGTGTATGTAAAACATACGTCCTAAGTGGATTAGCACTATGGCATATTTTAGTAATATGTGTAAAAGCCGACCAAGGGATGGAAAGAAGAAAATTGATCTCAACTTTCCTAATGTGAGACCCAAATGAAACTATAGGTTTCAATTCACCCTTAAGGACTCTTGTAAATAACAAGAAGGGTATGTCTAATGATTATCTTGATTGGAACCCCAAACCAGGCTGCGTTAGCAATGAACGGGCATATAGGACCTTGCAGATAAACATTGGATATATGGTGGAAGGTTATTTATAGAGAGGAAGTACATTTTCAGTAACATGTCATTTGTAAATCATATAACACTCGAGCACAATACTTTTTTGTGGAAAAGGTATGTAGTGTGTATGAATGTTTTCGTGAGATCAGAAGTGAGTTGAAAACGTGTGATCATGGAAAATGGACTAGGGGGAAGTCGTATTGAGCTAAAGGTGGAACGATGAAGGAGAGCTTTAGAGATCTAGCTGTTACGTTGTCTGGTCGCGTGAATTTGCCGAATAAGAAACGAAAGAAGTATGTGTGTTCAATCGCAATGAAAGTGTGTCTTGTCATGTGCGAGTGGGAGATGTTGGTTTTAGGTCTGCCCATGTCATTTTGGAATGACAGAGACTAAAATGTAATTATGGTAAATTACAATGACCAAATGTGTAATTTGCAGTGTGTAATATGGATTAACCCTGTAAATAGATGAAAGTTGGGATTTCATCTATAAATAGAGAAGTCGTTTCTCTAATTCATTTACATGTAAGAATAGAAAACGCTCTCAGAGAGAAAACACGAAAAGAAAACATACTTTTCGATCGTAGGAAGAATTCACGGATAAAACCCGTACTCTGTGTATTCGTACGTTCATAGGAAAGGCAACCAGAACGATATGATTTCCCGTGTTGATCAGAATCAATCCGTAAATAAGTTTTCCGCTGCATATAAACAGTAAGTCCGTTTATTTACATTGTTTAGGTGATCTGCGCATTTGTTGTACGATAGGTTCAAATGTGATTTCGTGTCATACATATAAAACCCATAGTCCATCTCTCAAACTCTAATCGGAATAATCCATTAGAAAATGTATTAGATAGGACTAGTACATTTCTTTATAAAATATTATGCTTCAGTATGCAGTGGATACATTAGTATTTAAACGAATAAATTAATTTTAGGATCCACCAAAATTATTGGACCATTTAAATAAAAAATTGTGCCATATGAAAAAGGTACTAAAAGGCATAACAAAAAGCTTGTAAACCGGTATATCTTGAACTTAATACATAATATCCTCTTATCAGGTCACATTGTAACTTGCATATTAGGATATTGGTGGAGTGAGGAGATGTCAACGGATAAAGTACTTATAGGTATGAGCACTACTTATCTCATACGACTATACAAAATTAAACAACCACTTATTCCGTTACCCGTTTATTTACCTAAATTCTATTCTTGTCCGACAAATTTTCTATACAAAATGAGGCTCTTAAAGCATTTTTTTTATATAAATATCTTCCAACTCTATAAATTCCTTCAAAAATTCTCCCTTATCTTCCAATTTTTTTTTCCATTAGATTTGCTTATACACGACTGCTAACTATTTATATTGAGCTTTTTTTTTTTTTTTGTTATTATATTCTCATTATTTTTATTATCCTTCAAAATAGTTTAGCATTATTAAGAAAGTTTAAGGCTTAGAACGTAGTGCTTTGTTTCATAGATTGGATAGCCGATCCCAAAAAACGTCTGGTTTTGGAGAAAAAAAATCTTCATTACGGTTACTATTCATTGGAGATCAAGTGGGGATAAAATACGACGAAACAACGGGTATGGAAAAGTTATATTAAAATCAAGATTCGTCTCAAGAAATTAGATATGATTTTTTGTTTGACTCGCATCTGTTTAGCTGAGAAATTATAGAATGTCTAGTATACCATTATGTCCTTTTTCTATTGGTTGGAATATGACTTATCATAATGTTATTGGCTTGGAACATAGATGACGTGATATGTCAAGCGTACTCTGTAACGTCTCTCGCTTAGCTATGGTAAAGCTTACGTCTTATGTTGCGGTAAGACATAATAATTCCATTAATGTTGTATTTTAGAGACTTCATTTGTTACATTAAAAGAGTCAAAGATATGTTACGTGTTCTGGGGGTAAGAATTTGTGGGTTGTTTGTTTTAAAGCCTTTATCATATATGAGGTACAATTGAGTCACATGTATGATGTATTAAAGAGATAATTGTGTGTAAAATATACTGTCGGTAAATATTTAGATTGTTGTATGTAGAGAAACTATGTAATTTTTTAATTTAAATAATAATTGAAAATATTTTTACTTTTTCTAATTAAATTAAACTTTCAAGATATTTAAGCAATTTAGTTGCTCCATTTGAATAATGAAACTAATTAAAACAAGTAGAACATTGTTTCCTATTTCATCAATGCCTTTGTTTACACTTATAAGTTATGAAGTAATGACATTCAACTGTTAAAATAAATTTTGAATAAAATCATTTTGATCCCAAGTGAAGCGAGTGTATCTTTTTAGTATTCTAGGAAACTCATGGGATTGGAAAGATTCATAGGCTGAGTACTAAAATGATATCCTCAACTCGTCCAATCAAATTCCAGTTCGTAAATTGAGATTGATGTACAAGGTAAAAACCGTTCCACATTTGAAAAAAAAAAAAAAAGAATTTACTTCAATAAAAAGAATTTATAAAACGAAAACCCAAGCTGTTACAACATGACACAAGATAAGATGAACCTATAATGAGAATCTAAAATCCTAATGACCTATAATTTTGGGTTTTTCATCAGCAAACTTAGTTTACCATCCTCCATAATTTCCTCTGTACCCACCACTGCCTGAGTTGTTATACCTCGAATGCAGAAAATCTAAGCTGGAACCATGTCGCCATTCGTTGCTATGCTGAACTTCCCCATTCACTCGCATTCTCTTTCCTGATTGAGAATTTGACATATGCGAATAACCCTTGTGCATTCTCTTGGAAGATTGAGAGCCTGATGTCTGACCATCAGGCATAAAGTTAAAATCCGTATGATCCAAATAATATGGTGATGGAGAAGCCCATCGGTTTTTTCTGCGCCTTGATTGGGACACATCTCCAGGATCATCCATAATCCATCCTCCCCTTTCTTTCGGTTTTTGTGGTGTCATATAACTTCTTTCTTCCAATTTGGTTTTTCTCCTGCGATGCTTGCCCAATTCTGGAGCAGACTTCAATCCTGCAGATCCTTTGTTTTCTCGACGGGGTTTTAAAGTAGGAGTTGAAAATTCTTTATTACTCTTCCCAGCCTGCATATAGACAAGTGCAGGCATAATTTCTATGCAACATACAATAAACGTGAATAAATATTATATCCTGAACTTGCATTTGCTAAACTTGCCTTCATAGAGCTCATGCATTCACGGGCAAAATGCCCTCCTTCACCGCATCTGTAGCATGTATTAGGTGAAGCTCCAGTGGCAGCTTCATCACATAGACTTGTCCTCACAGAACTTGTGCATTCACGTGCAAAGTGCCCTCCTTCACCACATTTGTAGCATGATATATTGAGTGAAGCTTTAGTGATGGCTTCCTCACGCAAACTTGAGCATTCCTGCACATAAATATCCATGCATAGAGAAGCTGGCCATAGTTATTTTCACCAAACAAATGGAGATATGCGAACCCCACCAGGGTACAAACACCAAAAACTAATACAAACACCAAAGATAAGGGAAAAATCAAGTTCCAGGACATTAAAATAACGATTTAACCTGGGAAAAAGTAGATTGGTAACTCCAAGAAACAGCAGCATCAATTATAACTAGAAACAACAACAATTGGATATAATAGCCTCAGACTCAATTTTATTTTCTTTTCTCTTTTTGAGAAAAGTGTTTCCATTCTGTAACATCCAAAATCTCTTAAGAGTTTACAGAAGGATATGACATAAGTTGGACTTAAGCTGCTGAGCATAAGAAGAAATTAAAGCAGAAGCAGAAACAACAATGGCAGCCTAAAATGCATTGTTCCGCGCATAAAATTGTTAGAAGAGATTTTATCACTAAGACAACTATATCAGTGGGTGACCCTCCATTTCAGGAAGGCCTTAATTTATGCCGCTGTTCCAGTTCTCCTACAACTGCTTCAAAAGTTTAACTTTCTTGTCTGTCCTACCTATCTGGTAAGCAAGTGCGAGCCAGGCATTCTGCTGATCGTTTAAACCATTATGGCTTCCTCCTATTTCTCACTCATAGGAGAGTGAAGTGACAAAGTAAAGCATAAGGGCACTTGAAATGGGTTAATACTACCCATTGCAATGGTGTTCCATTTCCCCTGCTAGTACATAATAGCTCTGCTCATTTTATCTTAAGCAAGAGGTTCCCTAATTTCTCTTATTTTATTTGGTTCCACATGACCACAATTAACCACAGCTACAACAGCAGATATAGCCAGCAACAACAGAAACACACCCTCAAGGAAAAGGGAAAAAAAAAGGTCATTGAGAAAATATTTTCTACAAGTACTTACCAAACCAGTATGACCCAGTTCACCACATTTATAACAAGAAACTTCTCTTGGACTATTATTGAAAATGTTCACACAACACAGATGCCCAAAACTCTTGCAGATGTAGCATTGTATCTCCTGAGCAAGGGGAAAAAAGAAAAAGAAAGTCATTAGTTATAATATTGAATTTAGCCACCCAAATTATGAAAAAAAAAAAAAAAAAAAAGATGTCTTCAAATAATGCATACAAAGAAAGTTGAAGTGAAAAAAGAAAAATGGAACACAACCTTCAGATCATCAACTGTGTAACTGTTCTCGCATGAAAACATATCATGGCCAGAGTCTCCACATTTCAAACAGACTTTTGAAGTCAGAGGGCCACCCTTGTGTTTCTCTGGACACTTTTTTGGACGGTGACCAGGTGTTTTGCAAATAGAGCAAATGCGCTCCTACAAAGAGATCAAATCAAGCACAGAAAAACCCAGATTAAAATAATAATGTCTGATCAATATTATTTCTCATATTGAATTATAAGCTAACTCGAACATGAAAAGAAGGGAATGGAAGGTTCATTTCGAAAATAAAGATAACTACGCCTTTATAGGAAAAGCAAATTGGTTTCAATAAGCATAAATATAAATCTTTTGAAATGAGAGATGAAGTCAACGCAAACAAACAGACCAGAGTAATATATAAACAAATTTTTGAGTCATCATTTTAAGTTACAAACCTTGGAACATTGCTTATATCCATGCTCCAAACTCCCACAGAGAAAGCATGGCTTTTTCTTTTTCTGAAATGATGGGCAATTCACTGCCATATGACCATCCTCGCCGCAATTATAGCATGATGACCAGCCACTATCTGGAGGATCAAAGTATCTCCGACCTCGCTGACAGAATAAATATGACAGATACTCATCTAAGCCTTCAAATTGAATTGCATTTTCTACTATCTATTCAACTTTTCCAAATCTAATTTAACTCACAAGAAGCTTTCGCAGCACCATATTATCAGATGTCTGAACAGTAGTAGTATCCACTTTTTCATCTATTTCAACTAGGGCCTGGATTGCCTTTGAGTTCTCCACCTTTTCCTGTGTTCCTGCCTTGTCTTCTTCCTTTGACTTAACATCCTAATGCAATTGTGGATTCAGCATATTATATAAAAACGAAAATGCAATACCAAAAAATCAAACTACACAATCTTAAACTAGTAATGTATACCAATAAAAACTCAACTAAGAAATTGTATAAAATTAAGCTCTTTATAGACCTACAGCAAAAATTAATCAACTTCCATCAATCAAGCTCCTTACAGTAAGCCATATAAAATCAAATCAATCAAGTGAAGGAATATACAAATAGGAAACCAAACAGAAACTTACATTTTGGTCTCCAGTTTTGATATTTTGAACCTTATTTTTCTTCTTCCTTTTCTTCTTAACAACTGCTTCAGCATCCTGCGAAGAAGGGAATCCATCCTCCACCACTCTTGCGTCACCATTAGCAACAACGCCACCACCGTGACGGACACCAAGAACACCACTATCATTATCGTATACATTATCGTGAACCAAATCGACATCCTGATTATCGTTTTCAGCCAACTTCGCCGCTCGCATAAGCAGCGATTTTTCAACGATCTTCAAGCTCAGATCCTCATTTGCTTCGTCATCGTCTTCGTCACCGCTACTCACAAATATGACCGGCTTCAGTTCTTCTACTTCATCTTCTTCAATTTTGCCTTTCAGATTATCCGCCCTCCCCATATTTTGCATGAACTAATCAAAATCCCTAAACAGATTATTCCAAATTGAAATGAGGAATAGAAAGAGAAACTTGCTGAGGCTAAACAGACCCAACGGAACGAAGTTGACGAGGAGATGTTCTGGTGATTGATAACAGGGAGATTTACAAAAGGAGAAAGCCAAAGTAAGAGTAAGGGAATAAGGAGGGGTAAGATTGAAAAAGTGTAGAATTAGGGTTACTGAGTGACGAAAAGAAAAGCAGAGGCGAGGAGGAAGAAGAAGAAGGGGCAGGACAGAGCACAGCCGAGACGTTTTGTGGTGTGGGGCGGCGGATCTTGAAGGATGAGGGCTTGACAGAAACGACGGCGTTCCTTCTCTGATTTTAATCCCAAGAGGAATTAAACGGCGTTTCAGTCATACTAATATAGTTTAAGCATAATTTATTTAAATATTTTTAACATTAATTAAAATTTTTAATTTATTAAAGAATTTATCCGCATTCTTTTAATTGTATTCATTTTATTGCTTAAAATTTTTTTCTTCCTTATCCAATAAATTGAATACAATTAAAAAAATATCCGAACAAAATAAGATACATATTGAATCCAAATAAAGCGCTGGGTCTCTTCATATGGTAGAATCGAAGATAACCGTCTAAGTTTTAGGAGAATAAGATTAAGGTTGCGTTTGGGGTTGCGGAAAGCAACTTTCAGCCAAAGCAAGGGGATACTTACTTTGGCAGAAAGCTGGTTTTGGGGCTGCGAAAAGCAGCTTCAAATATACAATTGGTAAAAGTCAGATTGTATTCAGGAAAGCACTGGAAAAACACTTAAAACTAACTTTAAATAAAGCAATGAAACCTAGTTGTGGGAAAAAGCACTTTCACATAAGTGACAGTTGTATATTTGGAATTTATTTCCTAATAGGAGTCTACTACCTATACAATCATCAACCATGTCAGTAATCCTATTAGAGTCAAGGCCACACATTTCACTCCTACAATATCTTTACGAGATTATGAAGAATCATATGATCAAAATAAGGGGAATTCCCCACATGTATGATTATCTTACTCTATTTAAGTAATTCAACTATTCTCTACGCTCACACTAACTTAGGCATTAGACTATATCCCTTAGTTACCTAATGTCTTATTCTCTATTGTTTTGCAGTGATTCGGGTCGAAGGCCTTCTAACAGTAGTTAGATCCAATTTTAAGAACTAGATTTATTTTCATATTCCATTAAGCATTATCCAAAATACAGCACAATGTCCCTCTCGTTTGTTCCATTAAACATTTTATCGCTATTGTAAAAATCTAACAATGGCAATTACATCCATAGTCTTTCAACTATTATAAATGTAACATAATTACCATGAAATTTTAATTTATAGTAAAATCTCCTTAGATTTTGACTTTGTTTTAACTCTTGTCCTTTTGACCAAAATTTAACAAATACATTTGCTGGAAATACCACGTGGATTTTAAAACCTATTTTGACCCTTGAGGCTAAAGGTAGGAAAATAGAATTATTTATTTAATATTTATGTTCCAAGTGTAAGACAAATTTAATTATT
This sequence comes from Euphorbia tirucalli, assembly GCA_039660915.1. Lineage (NCBI taxonomy): Eukaryota > Viridiplantae > Streptophyta > Magnoliopsida > Malpighiales > Euphorbiaceae > Euphorbia > Euphorbia tirucalli. The sequence continues at coordinate 50,301,909 of CM077639.1, read as the reverse complement.
AACATTCAAGTGATATTTCTGGCGAATTGATTTAGCGGTATGTCGGCCAAAATGACAATAAAAGTCAAATTGTGAGGAGCTTTGGGTTATAAATTAAAGTTTTATAGCAATTTTGTTTGATTTCTAATAGTTGGATAAATATGTAATTGTCTTTATTTATTTATTTATTGCAGTAAGGACTAAATTGTTCAACAAAGGAAAACCTTATAATGCATTTTGGAAAATATAGGGACTAATTAGTGTGCTAGGTAAAATGTGAGGGACTAATAAATTATTCATCCTATAAATTATCAATTTAGCTAATGTAATTCAGTTTAACATGTTTGCTCTTATGTACTCTAGTTTTCCTTCAAACTTAAATGGTTACAGAGTTTGTGATTCATACTGGTATGTTTTAATAAAGGAATATAGAGGCTTGAAATGTTTGGTTTTGCGCCCTAAGGCCAAAATAGACAATGTTAAATTATTTATTATTTTTAATAAATATTTTACTTTCATTATTATATTGTTTGCATGTTAGCTGTATAATATTGATGAATGACTAGTGTTTATTCTAAACGTCTCTAGTCATTTATTATTGTGCAAACAACAATTATGTAAGACTAATATGAAGGTTGATTGATGTCATATGTATGGAGACACAAATCAAACTCATGGGTACATGTTGAAGAACATGGTACTGGAGTAACCGACTTTGAGATCATTACATGGGTTGGTGTCATAAGTATCTCTATTGTATCATTAAATCCTTAGACTTAAGGTTACCATAGATTCCTACATGAGTATCACTATGATTTGACATTATCAAACATTGTTTTTAACTAGATAATTACAAAGGTGTTTTATTAATCATAGTCAGAATCATGTAGAGGAAGATGAGTGACAGATATAAGATTTGTCCTTCTAATAACAAGAGCGATATCTTTAATTCCCTTGATAAATGAGATTGAGAAATGCATGGTCTTGCTCAAATAAATTAATAAGAGCATTAATTCGATTTGTTTTTTCAATCTACTCGAAGATCAAGAAACAATGTGATTAGATAATATAATGATGACACTGACCATGCTTTATGTTCAATCTAGGTATCACATGACAAAAAGATTATGACATAAACTATAAAATAGGTCATTAAGGATTAATTTCTTCATATAAATTGGGTAGTCATAATGCATTGCCAGAGACCGCTTGTGAGTTGTTAGATTAAACTGTTATCTCACTGTCAATTTATATGAACCTATAAAATAGATTGTTTATTAGGAATAAACAATCTATTTTGGATTTGGAGTTCAAAATAAAAATATGGTTGTTATGAAATATTTAATTCGGAATCAAACTTATATAAATGATAAATAAAAACCTATATGGATAGTAAAATTGGATTTTACTTTTACATAAATAATTAAATAGTAAATTACTTATTGTTTAGGGTTTTTAATTTCAACTATAAATATAACCCTAACATCCAATTTTAGGGTTATAAACAACATAGAAAACGTTTCAGACAAAATACTCCTAAACTGTTAGAGAGAACGACTTCATCTTTCAAGCTAGAACATAGCCTTTGACGTTGTGAGCGGACGACCTTTTTAAGGCAAACGTGATGAAGTGGGAACCGTGAATTTTCTTTTTGAAGGTGTGATGTTGGGGTTTTGAAAACGGGTCTTTAATCTTCTTTAAGAAAGCCTTTCATTTTATTGAAGAAAACCCTTTTCATAGAAACTTAATTTTAATGGTGAAGTGTGAATTTTAGAAAATAGGTTTTTTGGAAAATCCCAATTTAACTTAAAGATCTTGAAACATGAATTTCGAGATTAGATACAGACTCGCCACCCGGATCACCTTATCCGGGAAATTCCGGTACAGCTCCCTACCAAGTATAGACGCGGTACCTAATCCAGAAATTCAAGGTTCGGGCAACATATCTACTAATCCTCACTTATTTTCAATTATTATTTCATAACGTAATGTTGGATTCACTTAATTCTACTCATTTTATCTTCTTTTTATTATTAATCGATGCTCATACAAATGACATAATTATAAATATTAAAATATAGTACGGAAAAATAAAAGTGCGGAAAAGTAAATCAGAGGCCAAATTATACAACCAAAGAAAAAGAAAACTCCCATCCTTACCATTTACAACCGCCTACTATACACGATAATCTAAGAAATTACAATCGCCTAATTACACGAGATAATCTATCAAGTACATTAAAAAAAAAACAGAAATAAAAGCTACATCCAAACACGGTTAGCACAAATAATCAAGGCATACAAAAGACTCAAATAGGACAGAATAGGGATTTATAGGAGCGGGGACATGCATTTAGGGGAGTAACAGGGTCGACCCGATTGGTCGGACCGGTTAGACCTGGAAAATGGTTTTTTAAAACGCCCTGTAGGTTTTATGGGTGAAAAACCAATTTTGAAAATGGTTTGGCTCATTTACGTGCATTTTTCCAACTTTAGTAGTCCGAATATCCTGGGACCCGAGGGTCTCGTTCGTGTGTGGGCTTAAGTTAAACATTCATCTAGGGTCCAGAAAGAATATAAACACATCAAAATTCAGTTTTGAATAGGAAAAAGATGTAAAATTACAAGTTTGGGGCCCAAAAGGGTAAAACTGTAATTCTGCCTCAACTACAGCCCTGTGACTGTAGGTTACAGTTATGCGACTGTAATGCTCCAGAATTGTTTTCCGGCCTTCTTTTCTCGTTTTTGAAAATCGTTTTGCAAATTTAGCGATTTCGGGTAATCTGGGATTTCTGGAAACACACTGATTTCAACCAAACAGATTCGAAATGGATCGAAATAAATCCGGAGATCCATAAAAACTCGAAATCGCCAAACTTGAAATCACATCCATAAATTAAAAATAAGAAAACTGGGAATCTAAGCATATATGGATGCAATTGGACCGATAATAAACATGAAAACACATTAAATCTGAAAACGGAAGCGTTATCGGTCAATTTTGGGGCATTTGGAGCTTCTGCCTAAGAGATTACAGTCAAGCGACTGTAATAAAAAGATTACAGTCGCGCGACTATAGGTCACAGTCGCGCGGCTGTAGGTTACAGCTGGGCGATTGTGATCTTAAACGAGGCGGCTATAATCAAAATTCACTTCCAAAATCGTAAAAATTCGAAAAAAAAAATCAATAAACAACACCTAGAATGAACAAAAATGGATTTGTAAGGCCTTTCAGAATGTTACCTGGTCTGTATTCCAGTGTTTGGATCACCAGAGATGGATTCGGATGCAGGAAATGTTTTGCAGTCATGAACAACCCAAAAAATACGCGATCAATGAAGCCCAAACGGAACCCCGAGAGAGATTGAGTGAGTAGTGATGATTTTAAAACATCTTGCCATAGTTTCTATGTGTTTCATTGAATTTTTTTTTTTTAGATCAAACCCTTTTATTTTTCTTAAGAACCCTAGAAAAAGTCCCAAAATCTGTGTTATTGTGTGTTTTTGTATGTTTTTCTCTCAAAAACTCCTTAATTTTCTACCTCTCTTTTGTTTCCTTAGCCCTAATCCCATATATGAGATTTTTATATTTCCCATTTTGGCTAAAAATCGGAATTAAATGCTGATTTTCGGTAAAAAAAAGGAAGTCCGGTGATTACAGTTGCGAGGCTGTAGGCACTACAGTCGAGCGACTGTAGTGACCAGATTAGCTTATTTTGTTTTAAAAGACCGAATTAAATGTTGATTTGGATAAAAAAGGAAATATGATGATTACAGTCGCGCGGCTGTAATGTACTACAGTCGCCCGACTAGAGTACAGTCGCACGATTGTAGTGACCAGATTAGCCTATTTTGCTTATTTTTCATTCTTTTCTTTGGTTTTCTTAAATACTCACTAGAATTCCTTCGGGGCTCCGTACCAAGACTTGTCACACACATTTGGGTCATTCAGGACATTTCCAACATTATTCTAGTTGGTCCGAATCTGCTTCACATTTATCCCTGAAAAAGGCAACAATGACTTTTATCACAAAGGTCAGGAAAAAACCCGTGCTCACAGGCTGCCCCTCGCGTGACCAAAGTCGATTTGAACGGGTGCTTGTGCCCGATTCGAGTTTGGTCTCGCGATAGGGAGCACGGTGAGAAGGAAAAGAGAACGTACTTGGGGATTCTCCTCGCGTTGACTTGTTTTGATGTCTGCAGGGACTTATCTTGGTTGCTTTTGCAAGACAGTGGTCTTGCCTAGGTTGGTTTGATTCTTCAGGGTCTTACTTCGACTCCGTTACGAAGCATAGGACTTTGCCCGAATTGATTTGATGTTCTCTAGGGTCATGCTTTGACTCCATTGTGAAGTAGAGGACTTTGCCCAAATCAGTTTGATTTGCCAAGGACATGCTTCAACTCTATTATGAAGCAGAGGACTTGCCCAGATTGAATTCTCCTTGTCACTTGACGCTTATGAAAGGAAAGGGTATTTTGGTAATTTTACAATTTAGGAAGTTGGCATTCCTTGAGGTGAGGGTGCTTTGGTCATTTGGTCTTTCGTGGTACCTATGTCATGAAAAGAAATGGGTTTCAGTGATTTGGTATCCTCTTTTGATGGGAAAAAAGGGTATTTTGGTCATTTGGTAGCTTAGTGGTCAACAAAAGGGTATTTCGGTCATTTCACCCCTAATGGAGCCTACATCACTAGGGGAAGAAATCTTTTTGTGATTTGATCTTCCGTATAGCTCGTGTCGCTCAAGGAAAGGTTTTTTGGCCATCCGATAGTGTGGTTACTGACATGAGGGCATTTTGGTCATTTCACTCCTAGTGGAGCTTGTGTCACTGAAGGAAGGGATAATTGAGTTTCCCGTGAAGCACGAGTACCCGGGGGAAAGATGCTTTGATGGTTTAAGGAGCTTGATCGACCCTTGACGTTTTGAAGTTGTTTCGAGCGCGTATTCATTTCTTGATCGATAATTTTGGAAACAAAAATTTTTGCCCCTTCGATCAAGAATAAATATGGACTGAATATCTTGCCCCTTGATATTGTTGAAATTGGCTCTCTGTGGTGAAGCAATACCATTGAAACTAGCTCTCTGTGGTGGAGCAATACTGTTGAAACCGGCTCTCTGTGGTGGAGCAATACCGTTGAAATTGGCTCTCTGTGGTGGAGCAATACTGTTGAAACTGGCTCTCTGTGGTGGAGCAATACCTTTGGAATTGGATCGGGGGCACATATTTATTCCTTGATTGATAATTTTGGAAACAAAAATTTCTGCCCCTTCGATTAAGAATAAATACGGCTTGATTGTTTTGCCCCTGGATACCTACAAAAGGCAAGGAATACCCTTCTCGAGATTATATCGGCGTAGATGTGAATTCTGAAAATTGAGAAGAGTCTCTTACCTGAGATTTAGAGGATGCCCCACTGTCAGGTTATTTCTGCTTTTGGAGTGCTCGCGATTCGAGACAGCCCGATGATGATAGTGAATACCTGTACTTGGGTTGATCTTTGATGTGTGTATTTGTGTGTATGTATGTTTTGAATGTATGTATGTTCATATCATGAATGCATATGCGTATGATTATGGTGCTTTTTATGATTTGCTTGGTGCAGACGGTGAATGGGAGTGCCAAGAGTCCACTCGCTCGAGGGTGAAGGTTGACCAGTTGTGTTGACGGGTCACCGAGTTAGAGATCATGATTCAGGCCTTCATAGATCGGGTGGATGATTTGGAGGCCCAGATGGGTCTGCCCCTAATGGAATATTTCTATGTGACAACTAAGACTTGGGCCAGAGGTATCCAGCTACTTGGATTGACCCACTTGACTTTTCTACTCTCCCGCTCGGTTGTGCGGATAGTATGGTCAGCTGCTGAGGGTCCTTCGATCTTTGTGTGGGATATCACATTGAAGTTTGGTTGATTGACCTGATTGCTTGCTCCACGAGGTGTGGGCGTGAGGCATTGGCTTTGATGTACCTCGGTTTTTGCAGGATTATAGTTGTCTGAGCTTGATACTACTGTATGACTTTTGTTTTATTTTCATCGCTTGTCCTAATTTTCAGCCTATCAGACTATCTTTATTTTTGCCTGAACCGCTCTTTTAGGTTTTCAATTCAGCAGACTTTATTTTATGCCTTAGCTTTTGCATGGACCGCCCTTTTCGGGTTTTCGATCTATCGAATGTCCTTATTTTTGCATGGACCGCCTCTTCGGTTTTTGATCCATCGGACTTTTTTTTTTTTGATGTGAGATGCATGTAAATAGAAAATGTGCACATTCTTATGAATTCAATTTCAAGCAGACTTAGGACATTTAACCTGAACAGAAAACAGCATTCATTCATTCACTCATTTATAATGTTTTAGCATAATGCACATCAAAGATGAAATGAAGCTAAGGACAGAATCAGAAATGGTATCCGTCTCGACCGGACCCATGCCTGCCACCAACTGGTCTTTGCAGATTTTCCCACTGATGGTGCTCGCCTCTCTGTGCTAACTTTTGCATGGACCGCCTTTTCGGTTTTCAATCCATCGGACTGTCCTGATTTTTTCATGGATCGCCTTTTCGATTTGCGACCAATCGGACCTTTTTTTTTATTACACGTAACAACGCGTGGGATTGCCTGGGTTGATGGGGCTGACGACTTGGTCTTTGTCTCCCCTGGTGGAACCGCTTCCATCCTATAGGCTAAGGAGTATGACATTTCTTCAGTGCGTACTTTGATGCTATTTCTGTGTCTTTGCAAAGCAAATGGTAATTTGTCGACCCATATTCTGTAGGTAGCCACTACTTTTGACGGAATCCTTTTGATGGATTTATTGGCCGCCACTGTTACCCCGTTGACTTGTGAGGGATACGGAGATGGTCTATGATGTTCAACCCTTTATTCTGGAGTAACGTGTTACTGCCCCTTGGGATTATAGTCCATCGCTGGTCATGACCCTTTTTTTTTAGAAGTGACATTCATACGTAATTCTGTTTCTACCCACTTTGGGAATTTGTCGACGGTTGCGACCATGTTGTGATGTCCATTCGATGCTAGTGGTTTCATTTTGCTGACACTGTCAATTTCTTATGTTGTGACAATCCTCCTTTTTTGGTTCGAGTCTATGAAGCTCCTGTTTGGTTGGTTCCACCTTCAAACCCTTTGGAACTCGGTGTTCAGTGATTTCTCTGTCACCTCGGCACGACATCGTTCAATCAGGCAAAGATTTCCATGTTCTTTTGTGGTATGTTGCAATTTTCTTTCCTCTCATTAGGCATGAGGTCTCTTGAGACGGATATCATTTTTTAGGTCGTCATCTGTCCCTAGATTCATTTCATACATTGATGTATCATGTGTGTTAAAGGCATTAAATGAATGTTTGGATGCATGCACAGTTCCATCCCAAAAATATCACACAAGTAATTGAAATTGAACTCTATTAAATTAAACACCTCAGAGGCTAAATTGTTCACATGATAAATGATAATAAGAATAAGATAAAACAAATTAAAACATCAAAATGACTATCCCCTCCACATGCGGAGGGTCTTCTCTTTATTGCAGCATGGCCTTTAATATCTTGTGCACCCGAATCATCCGAGGTGGGGCAAGGGATTACTCTGAATGCTAGGTTTCAAAGCTGGCTGGGCAATCTTTCCCTCAGTGACCAACTGCTTGATGGCCTTAATCAACTTGGTGCACTCATTTGTGCGGTGACCCGTCATCACATGGTAAGAGCATAAATTGTCTTTATCTGCCTCAGCCGGAGGTGAAAATGGCCTCAAACTTTGCAACAACCCAGGTTTTCTACACTTAGCATAGATCAGGCTTACTGACTCAGCCCACGGACTAGTGACCCTTTGAGGAGTCTGTCTTCCCAGGTTCACAGTGGCTACGTCCTCCCATTGCACTTTGATCGGGGCTACATTCTGAGTCGATTTAGCACTGGACCCTACTGGAGTGCCTTAGAGCTGTTGCCTTTGTACCCTTGAGAGTACCCCTGATTGCTTCTGTAGGAGGCCGAACTCTGTCTGCCCCTCTGCTCCTTTTCCTCGTATCGCTTGATACGTTTGGCAAACTCCACCACCTCATTAAAGGAGTGGAATCTCTTCAGCTTCATCTTATCCTTGTATTGGGGGAGACTACCATCTACCAGCTTCACAATGAGCGACTCTAACTTTGGTGCCCCATCCACCAAAACTTGCACATCCATCCACCTTTTGTAGTAAGTCGGAAAGGACTCATTTGGCTTCTGGCGGATTCTTTCCAGGTCTTCAAGGGTAGTCTCTACTTGGGTATTGTAAGCGTACTGCTTTACAAAAGCTTCAGATAGGTCCTCCCAAGTAGAACGGGTGTAGAGAGGCATCTTCATATACCACTTCGCCGCAGCACCCCTCAGTGTAGTCGGAAATAGATTTAAAAGATGACCTTTCCTAATCCCCATGCTAGTCATCAACCTCACATAACTGTCCAAATGGGCTTCCGGTGGGCCCTATTTGGTGTACAGATCTGAAAACCACCTAGGAGCGGCTCTCCTCCATCATCCATCAAAGTAGTCGGGGTCGACATACTTAACAGGGTTATAGTGGACCATCTCCTTCAGCTTAGGTAGCATGGCTTCAATATCAGAAAATTTCTGATTGAGACGCTTCTCTAGCATCGTCTCAATCGAGGCTTCCCTTGCCTTCTCAAAAGCTTCATCCTCTTTAGACTGACGATCAGGTTCTCTGTGGTTAACCACTCCACCACTTCCTCCAGGAAGGCTTCCTGCAGCACCATTAGTAATTTAGACAAACTGTTGTCCCTCACTTCCCAGCGAAGTCTGAGCCAGTGGAACAGATTGAATAGGGAGGGTGCTTATCACAGCTTGCACTTGTTCCCTAAGAGTAGCTTTGAACTCTTCTGAGGTTAGAAAGCTCCTCATAAAAGTAGCTATGTCAAAAGACAAGTTTCCATTGTTTCTGTCGGCCATCTCCACTCTGTCAGCTTCTTCTAACAAAATCTGACTATCAACTGATAGAGTAGGCAATTGAATTTCGATCTCCCGATCTGAGTCTAACCCTGAACTGATCCCCTCCACGGTGACCGGTTTTGATTGAACTGATTGAACTGATGGGTTTGGCACTGACTCGACACGAACTAACCACTTTGAGGTTCGTCTCCAAACTGCACATTCAACACAAGGTTAGAGTCGTGGATGGATGTCATAGACCTATACTCGACACCCTAAATGACGTGTATGGTGTGTTCATGTTCATGATCGGACGATGCTTTATGGATGCGGATGATGAAAATGACTTTTGTATTTTCTTTCTTTTTGTTTTGGATGTTCTAAGCATATCCCATGCCATGCAAAAGGAAATGTCACGTGTGGGCCGGCACACGGATAGAAATTCGACGCCTTTGGTGGACCTAGCGGATGTCGTGAAATGGTCACATGTGTACCGACACACGGACAGTGGTTCGACGCTTTGTAGGTCAATGAAGTGACATGTGATGGCTATAGGAGCCATTCCATAGATAGAGGTTTGATGCTTTTATGGCATCTTAGATGAGGTGATGTCACAAACAAGTCGCGTGTAACTCAAGACATGGACATCATTTCGGCATTCATGGAACACTTTGCATGATTTAGGCATGTTATGAAATATCCTAGTACAAGTTCTAATTCGACACTCGTGGAGTACCTCGAATGAATTTTCAATGTTAGAAACAATCCGATGTGGATCGTGACACACAAATAAGACTTTAGTGTCTCCATGACACCATGATGAATGGATATGATGTCATGTAATGGTATTGTGTGGTCCGCCACATGAACACGAACCTAACACTATTGTGCTCCTCTAATGGTGCAGTGATGTAATGAAATGGCCAAGTGCAATCCGGTGCACAGGCGAATACAGGTAATCTTGGGGACTCCCGATATGTCATGAAATGAAATGTCGTGAGGGGCATGCTTATAACATCCTTTATTTTAGGTGGGATGAGATGACATGAATGCCTATGTCATACAGAATGCAAATGGCCGCACAAAAACGTGGTTAAGATGCATGACATGTGAGATGATGTCATGTATGCTTTATGAAATGCAAGCACACAAGATGTATATGACACAAGAGTAAGATGTTATGGCTGCAAGAAAATGTGGTTGGTATAACACACACTTATGATGATGCTCCAAAATGGCTGTATAAAAATGTGGTTAGAAAATGGCACATAGATGATGCGTGTTTGATGTTACATGTCAAGGTCAAAAATGAAACCACCATAGAACAAATGTTAGCACACGCAACAATATGCTCACCCTTCTAACCTTATTCCTCCATTCGGATGGTCTCGCATTCTTCCTAGGTGTTGAGTCTCTTTGGCATCAACCGGGGATACCAAAGGCGCACTCTTAATGTCCATTTTCACATATATGTTTTGGTAACCCTAAAGGGAAGTTGCTAGGCCATTACATGAAGGTATGAGTCAAGCCAATGGTTGTTACAGGTTCCCAGAGCGAAAATATACTCCTCACTTCTCCCCACTCAATGGTCCAAACGAAGGGGTTCGTACAAGGCTATGAGTGGTTTACCCCTTGGGTGCCTCCAATCCTAGCGGAAGAGGTAGGTCACCTTTGAAGATAAACTAGGCTTAAACAAGTGTTGGAGGGATTCAAGAAGATAAAATGTCATGCTTATGCAAATGTGAATGAAACATCGAATTATGATTTACTAATTGACTACAAGTGAGGATGTACTTCGATTGTTGCCTAAGTTCCTTAAGTTTTTATAAAAAACTTTTAAAAGAAACCGTTGATCCCCAGCAGAGTCGCCACTGTGAGCGGACGGTCTTTTTACGGCAAACGCGATGAAGCGGGAACCGGGAATTTTCTTTTTGAAGGTGTGATGTTGGGGTTTTGAAAACGGGTCTTTAATCTTCTTTGAGAAAGCCTTTCATTTTATTGAAGAAAACCCTTTTCATAGAAATTTAATTTTAATGGTGCATTGTGAATTTTAGAAAACAGGTTTTTTAGAAAATCCTAATTTAACTTAAAGATCTCGAAACACGAATTTCGAGATTAGATACAGAGTCGCCACCCGGATCAGCTCATCCAGGAAATTCCGGTACAGCTCCCTAGCAAGTGTAGACGCGGTACCTAATCCAGAGATTCGAGGTTCGGGCAACATATCTACTAATCCTCACTTATTTTCAATTATTATTTCATAACGTAATGTTGCATTCACTTAATTCTACTCATTTTATCTTCTTTTAATTATTAATCGATGCTCATACAAATGACATAAATACAAATATTAAAATAAAGTGCGGAAAAATAAAAGTGCGGAAAAGTAAATCAGCGGCCAAATTATACAACCCAAGAAAAAGAAAACTCTCATCCTCACCATTTACAACCGCCTACTATACAAGATAATCTAAGAAATTACAATCGCCTAATTACACGAGATAATCTATCAAGTACATTAAAAATAAAAAAAACAGAAATAAAAGCTGCATCCAAACACGGTTAGCACAAAAAATCAAGGCATAAAAAAAGACTCAAATAGGACAGAATAAGGATTTGTAGGAGCGGGGACATGCATTTAGGGGAGTAACAAGGTCGACCCAACTGGTCGGACGGGTTAGACCTGGAAACTGGCTTTTTGAAACGCCATGTAGGTTTTATGGGTGAAAAACCAATTTTGAAAATGGTTTGGCTCATGTACATGCATTTTTCCAACTTTAGTGGGCCAGATATCCTGGAACCGGGGGGTCCCGTGTGTGTGTGGGCCTAAGTTAAACATTCATCTAGGGTCAAAAAAGAATGTAAACAAGTCAAAATTCAGTTTCGAATAGGAAAAAGATGCAAAATTACAAGTTTGGGGCCTAAAAGGGCAAAACTGTAATTTTGCCTCAACTACAGCCGTGTGACTGTAGGTTACAGTCGCGCGACTGTAATACTCCAGAATTGTTTTCTGGCCTCTTTTCTCTTTTTTGAAAATCGTTTTGCAAATTTAGCGATTTCGGATAATCTAGGATTTCTGGAAATACACTAATTTCAACCAAACGGATCCGAAACGGATCGAAATAAATGCGAAAATCCCTAAAAACTCGAAATCGCCAAACTTGAAATCACATCCATCAATTAAAAATAAGAAACCGGGAATCTAAGCATGCATGGATGCAATTGGACCGATAATAAACATGAAAAACACATTAAATCTGAAAATAGAAGCGTTATCGGTTGATTTTGGGGCATTCGGGGCTTCTGCCCCAGAGATTATAGTCGAGCGACTGTAATCAGAAGAATATAGTCACGCGATAATAGGTCACAGTCGCGCAGCTGTAGGTTACAGCTGGGTGACTGTGATCTTAAGCGAGGTGGTTGTAATCAAAATTCACTTCCGAAATCGTAAAAATTAAAAAGAAAACATCAATAAACAACACCCAGAATGAACAAAAATGGATTTTTAAGGCCTCTCAGAATGTTACTTGGTCTGTGTTCCAGTGTTTGGATCACCAGAGATGGATTCGGATGTAGGAAAGTATTTTGCAGTCACGAACAACCCAAAAAATGCACGATTAACGAAGCCCGAACGGAACCCCGAGAGAGATTGAGTGAGTAGTGATGATTTAAAAATACCTTACCACGGTTTCTATATGTTTCGTTGAATTTTTTTTAGATCAAACCCTTTTATTTTTCTTAAGAACCCTAGAAAAAGTCCTAAAATCTGTGTTATTGTGTGTTTTTGTATATTTTTCTCTCAAAAACTCCTTAATTTTCTACCTCTCTTCTGTTTCCTTAGCCCTAATCCCGGATATGAGATTTTTATATCTCCTGTTTTGGCTAAAAATGGGAATTAAATGCTGATTTTCAGTAAAAAAAGGAAGTCTGGTAATTACAGTCGCGCGACTGTAGTACAGTCGCTCAGCTGTAGGCACTACAGTCGAGCGACTGTAGTGACCAGATTAGCTTATTTTGTTTAAAAATACCGAATTAAATGCTGATTTGGATGAAAAAGGAAATCTAATAATTACAGTCACGCGGCTGTAATGTACTACAGTCGAGCGACTGTAGTGACCAGATTAGCCTATTTTGCTTATTTTTCATTCTTTTCTTCAGTTTTCTTAAACTCACCAGAATTCCTTCGGGGCTCCGTACCAAGACTTGTCACACACATTTGGGTCATCCGGGACATTTCCGACATTATTCCTGTCGGTCCGAATCCGCTTCACGTTTATCCGTGAAAAAGGCAATAATGACTTTTATCATAGAGGTCGGGAAAAAACCCGTGCTCACAGACGTGTGGATAGTAGTAGAGTGCGTTCATCATCACTCGTAGTGTTGGATCCTCCAGAATCTCTGGTTAGGAAGTTTAATTGTGCAGAGAACGTTGATGCAATAAGCAATCTCGCAACTCAGTTTCATTTGACACTTGATCATTTGAGGTAAATTGGAAACCTTTCCTTTTAATTTTAATTGAATCGCATTGATCATATCATTGGGATTTTCAGATGCTATGTTTCCACTACTGTGAGTGGCCAGGGGATTTGAGCCCCCCTGCTCAAGTGAGGTTCAACCGCATCATCGAAACAAATTATTCATTAATTGGGTTATTTTTAAAGAGTGATCTGGAGTCGCCACCCGATTCTATCATATCAAGAAATGATATGACAGAAGCCACAATTAGACTGCCATATCCTTCAGAGAAAGGGTCTAGGACACTCACTTACTTGAAACCAAATACTTTTAATTCCTTATCGCAAATATTTAACTTTGGTTTCCAGATTGATTTTAAGTTCGATTTATTATGCTCACATGATGCACATCCAGAGTGCAGAAAAGTAGAATTAATACAGATTATTTAGGGCAAACAATTTAGGAGTCCTTATATTTTTACATAATATACTAGTCAGTCCCTAAAATAACTATATATTTCTTAAGTTTTGTTACTATCAACTGTTTTGTCTTTTTAGTATGGTCAATAGTCAAATTACACTTATAATATCAAAATTACCCCTTTATTTTATTTTATAATGATAAAACATATCATATTTTATATTTTATATTTTTTCTCACATAACTCTAATATTACTAATATTGATTAATTAATTTATTAAGTTTTATACAATTATAGAAGTATATAAACTCTGTTGCTAATTAAAATAACTAAAAAAAATATTTAAAAAAATATAAAATTAGGAGTAGAACAATATAAAATTATAAATTCGAACTTTTTATTTCTAATATACCTTGTAGGTAATATTAATAAACAAAAAAGACATCGTTTTAAAAAAAATATCAAGATTCATAATAACATTTATTATTAATTTATAGATATTACATAAAACTAATAAAAATGACAATATATTTTAAAGAGAATAAATAATAATGATAGTTTTTATTTTTATAACTAATATTTGTAAGTATAGATATGTTGGTGCATGTATTTATAATACAAAAACTTTTATTAGAAATACTTTAATTAAATTTCAAAACTAAAAGATAAATTTTTTTACTTATAACCAAGGGTAATTTGGTACTTTCATATGGAAAAATGAAGGAAGTGACTACAGAGTTTATTGAGATAACATTTAAGAACCTTAAAATATGTCAATGTACTAACTAGTATAATACGTAAAAACATAAGGACTGATAAATTGTTTAACCAATTATTTACATATTTAGGCAAGAGGGATACATTTTTTCAAATGGGAATTACAATTTGAGCAATGCATTTTGTAAAGTAAATAAGACATAAAGTAGATAAACATACATCCTACAAAATAGAAAACGATTAGGGTTGTGTGAGCAAGGTCCATCTGTGAGCAGAAGATCCTAATTTTTTGCTCGGGCCTCACGACCGAGCCGGGAAGATTTTAATAAGGGTTTTATGAAAACATGTTTTATAGCAAGAAAACGAACAAACTCGAACGCTCTCACTAAAAGTGACAGGACTTGTCATCCGTCTCAGCTCAACTAGGAAAATTTTGGTACAGCTGAGATGAGCTACAACTCGCTATATCTTTTAATCAGAGGTGAGGTTCGGACAACTCACCTATTTCTTCTCGATTCAAAATATATTTAACAATTTATATCAATGCCTTTTATACTTATACGGTTGATTTTATCTTGATTTATTTAGTCAATGCTCACACACGAGGAATAAATAAATGCTGAAAGCGATAAATAAATTCAGAATATAGTAAATGAATTCAGGAATTTTAAAATATATACAAACCCATCAAATGGCTATCCTAGGGGATACAAAATATTCTAAAATGAAAAGCTAGACATACATCTATCATAACATACATCTACCCGCAAAACGAAGCTAGTACAAATAAATATATATACATATGACTCAAATAGACTTAGAATAGGGGCTTCAAGATAGCTCGGGGTGTGAAAAAGGAAAAATCAGGAAATTCAATAAATTACCCGATTTGACCTAGAAAACGTTTTGAAACATGGTTTGATGGGATTGGAAATTCATTTGAAAACCATTTTTGTCCATTTTATTATTTTCACAAATAAAATGGGCCAGTTTTTAAGAAACTGGTGTTTCTATCATTGAACTGGTGTAGGAAAATAAATACAAAAATTAAATATTGGTTAAAACGATATGTAAATGTATGAAAAATACATAAAAATGCAATTTAGAATTCAAGACAACAGCCGTGTAGATGTAAGAATAATAGCCGTTTGTGAGCATGGATTTTTCCGACCTTTATGATGATGATTTCCAATTATCCTTAATTTGAAATTGTTTGAAATACGGCCCAAGGAACAAAGAATGGATTGTAACTCGTGTTGAAAAGAACCGAAAATTACCGAAAATCAAAGTAAGGTTTGTCATCATTACAGGATGGGCCGTACGACCAAACTTTTAAGGGTTAAGCCGAGAGAGCTACTTAAAGTGGGTACAAATATGATTTGAAGATAGGCCGTACG
Organism: Euphorbia tirucalli; assembly: GCA_039660915.1. Classification (NCBI taxonomy): domain Eukaryota; kingdom Viridiplantae; phylum Streptophyta; class Magnoliopsida; order Malpighiales; family Euphorbiaceae; genus Euphorbia; species Euphorbia tirucalli. The sequence continues at coordinate 50,286,012 of CM077639.1, read as the reverse complement.
ACTCAAAATATAGGCCGTAGGACCCAAATTGAAAGGCAGATGGGTCATATGACACATCTCTTACGAAGTTAGTTGGCCAAATTACCCATTTACGTAGAATAGAAAACTATTTCTTAAGAAAGATGACGTCAATTATGGAGGGAAAATATATTACAGAAGTTTAAGGAACGGATAAGTTTAACAACAATCACATTTACTAAGGAGAGCTCCATAACCCTTCTCTCCATTTCCCAGTAAGTTCATCTTTTCCTTCAACTCTTTCATCTTTTTCCTTGAGCCATTAACAACACATACAAATCTCTAAGGACCAAATCCAAGTCAAACTTAACCATTTCAAACACTAAACCACATTTCCATACGTAAAGCACCCCAGTTCGAAGCTATACACAGCTGCGTTTCGATTTTCTAGTGAGTTTCGATTCGTATTCATGAGTTACACAGGTTTAAAGCTCCATGGAACAAATTCGGATTATTTCTCAAAAATCTGGATAAACAAGCTAAAGGTAATCACTGATTGGCCATCAAATCCTATCTCTCTATTCTTGCATTGTTTGATTTGCCTGTGTTGTGCTAAAACAAAAGAACTTTTGCTGTAAAATTTATGAATAGGGCCATATGACCCATCTTTTGGGGGACACAACCCATCTTGAGAAGAATTTCAGCTGCACGGCTCATCCTGGCCTATGAGCCATGTGCTCAAGTCTTTCCTGTTTTCTGTGAATTTTAATTTTACGAATTCGGGGTGAAAATCTCCAATTTCCAGTCTAATCAATTGACAGACCCCCAATGGATCATGAAATTCAAAAGGAGAAAACTTTAAAATGAATTTCTATGTTTGTTTTATTGTTAGATCTGGATCCTAGGATCCAGATCTAACCCATTTCCAAACCCCTGCGATTCCAGAAATTCATTTCATAGTATTATTATTTATTTATGTTATTATTCATCGCGCATACTTTTTTTTATAAAATTGATTTTGGGTGTTTATGTGCTTTATTGACCTAGATATAATTTCGAAGAATCTTTCAGGACCAACACGAAAGAGGTTTTCAATAAATCTTTGGATAACCGACTCACATTTACCATGTGGAACAATAAATATGAATTGGCAAAACTATTTTCCAAAAATTATTTTCCCAGATTTAAAAATACAGGGCGTTTACAAATTATTTTCTAGGTATAATCGGGGTAAACCTACTGAGTTTTTCTGATTATCCCCTAAATGCATATCCTCGAGCTATTTGGATATCCCATTCTGTCAAATTTGAGTCCAAAGTGCTTATGTTTATTTGTATCACTAACCTCTGTTTTGCAGATAGATGTATGTTAGGTTAGATGAATGTTAGCTCTCTATTTTTAGATATTTCGTGTAAATTAGGTGATTATACCCCTATCCCATTTTTTTATCAAATGTATCCCCTAGGGTAGTTTATGAGATTGGGTTGTAATAATTTTATTTCTATTTCCTGAATTTATTTATCGCTTTCCGTGTGAGCATATAGTAAATATATAGGGTTGAATATTGAATAGGGAATAAAATAACAAAAAGTGCAAATTTGATATAGTTAAAGCTATTTCACAATAAAGTAGAAATAAGTAATTTTTCCGGACCAGAATATCTTTCTTAAAGGTATAGGAATCCCTATCGGGCTTGGCTATATCACAATTTCCCAATACGAGCTTAGCCAAGTGGCTACTCTTGTCAACCTTTAAGGCACGAGGAAGTGGTTTCATACATTCCTTTGTTTTGCCTTATTATTTTCCAAACCTAAAACCATGTTTTATATTTTAAATATTAAAACCCCCCGGCTTGGTCTCATAGCTTGTAATGTATCATCGAAAGGATCGTCCGCTCACAATGGCGACTCCGCTGGGGAGGTTTTTGTAAAAATCAATAAACAAACACTGAAAATGTCTCATGTGAAATAGTTTAACCTTATCCAATTTGCACTCTTTTGTTCACATCATATCATAGGAACTTATGCACACACGTTCCCAAAATTTCCCTTATTCAACCCGATGTACTGTTGAGGTGTGGCCGATGGACCGAAAGCTCGCCGGGACACGGATATGGTACATCACTTGTAGCCTAGTACAAACCTCTTTGCTCGGACCTTGAGTGGGGAGAAGTGAGGAGTATATATCGCTATGGGAACCTTGATGTTAACCCTTAGCATGTCCATGACTTAATAGAAAGCCATAGTAATTTCCCCATAGGGTATCCAGAACTTCAAAATTGCATTTTTTGAGAGATGCCTTTGTTATCCCCTGATGGTAACAAAGAGAACCTATTCCTAGGACAGTTTTGAATTGATCAATTGAGGAGAAATAAGGTTGGAAAAGTAAGCATTCTCTTGCTTACACTAAAATGTTTGCTTGATGTGTAGGATTTATATTTGTTTCATTCCATCCATATAAAATGCATGCAATGCATACACGACTAACTCTTTTATGCAGTTGTGTGACAAACATCCTTCACCATAACATAAACATGATCATCATTTGCGTGCACACGTGACTAACTCTTTTATGCAACCATGACATGTTGTGTGACACACAGTCCTTACCATAACATGCACACAATCATCATTTTCGTGTGCTCACTATAACCTTCTTTTATGCAGCCATACACATCATATGACATTCGTGTCATTAAGCTTTAGGCATATCATTATACCAATGTCCGATTTAGATGACATGCATATATATCTGTTCGAAATGTTTACCATACGACACCAATAAACCTTAGGCATACGAATACGTCGAAATCATGTCTGTACAAACTCGTGTACAATCTCCCTTGTAACCAGTGTCTTGCTCATAAACCTTAGGCGTACAAATAGGCCGAAATGCTGTCCGTACACGCTTGTGTACGAGTCTATCCTTGCAAGCAGTGTCTTGCTCCTAAACCTTAGGCATACGAATACACCAAAATACTGTCTATACACACTCGTGTACAATCTTCTTTGTAAGCATTGTCTTGCTCATAAACCTTAGGCATACAAATACAACGAAATACTATCCATACACGCTTGTGTACGAGTCTACCCTTGAAAAAAGTATTTTGCTCCTAAACCTTAGGTGTACAAATAAGTTGAAATGCTATCCATACACACTTATGTCCCTTACAAGTAGTGTCTTGCTCCTAAACCTTAGGTGTACGAATACGCTGAAATGCTGTTCGTACACACTTGTGTAGAATCTCCCTTGCAAGTAGTGTCTTGCTCATAAACCTTAGGCATACAAATATGCCAAAATGCTATCCATACACTCTTGTGTATGAGTCTACCCTTGCAAGCAATTTGCTCCTAATCCTTAGGCATATGAATACACCAAAATGCTATCAGTACACACTCATGTACGATCTCCCTAGCAAGCAGTGTCTTGCTCATAAACCTTAGGTGTACAAATACACCGAAATGTTGTACAAATACACTAAAATGTTGTCCGTACACACTTTTGTATGAGTCTAACCTTGCAAGCAGTGTCTTGCTCCTAAACCTTAGGCGTACGAATATGCTAAAATGCTGCCGGTACACACTCGTGTATGATCTCCCTTACAAGCAATGTCTTGCTCATAAAAGTTAGGCATACAAAATACATCGAAATGCTATCTGTACATGCTTGTGTACGAGTTTACCCTTACAAGCAGTGTCTTGCTCCTAAACCTTAGGCATACAAATACACCAAAATGCTGCCCGTACACACTTATGTATGAGTCTACCCTTACAAGTAGCGTCTTTCTCCTAAACCTTAGGCGTTTAAATATGCCAAAACTCTATTTGCACACACTTATGTACGAGTCCTACCTTTGCAATAGTGTCTTACTCCTAAACCTTAGGCATACAGACATGCCAAACCTCCATCCATACATAGTCGTGTACGAATTCTGTCGTAAGTAGCATCTTGCTTCTAACCCTTAAGTGTACCAATACACCAAAACTCTATATGAGTATAAACGTCGCAAGCAGTGTCTTGCTCCTAAACCTAAGGTGTTGAAATATGTCGAAACTTTATTTGTACACATTCGTTTACAAATATAAATTTCACAACTAACATCTTGCTCCTGACCTTTAGTCATTCAAATATGCCAAAATTCTGTTCATACACACTCGTTTACGAATTCCCTTTCTGCAAGCAGAGTCTTGCTCCAAAAGCAGGTCCTACCTGTACGAATATCATATTATCCCTTTCCCACTAAGCAGGTCCTACCTGTATGGATGTCATATTCTTTATTTCATAATAAGCAGGTCCTTCCGGTATGGATGTCATATTCTTTGTTTCCCGGTAAGCAGGTCCTACCTGTATGGATGTCATATTCTTTATTTCTCAGTAAGTAGGTCCCACCTGTTTGGATGTCATATTCTTTTTTTCCTAGTAAATAGGTCCTACCTGTACGAATATCATATTATCCCTTTCCCACTAAGTAGGTCCTACCTGTATGGATGTCATATTCTTTATTTCCCAAAAAGCAGGTCCTACCTTTATGGATGTCATATTAATCATTTCCCAATAAGCAGGTCCTACCTGTATGGATGTCATATTGTGTGTTTTCCACATGTGGGTCCTACCCATAAGGATATGATATTGTTTTTCTCATATCCTTCCAGTCTAAAGCATGCATACTATCGTACGTCAGTCTTATCATATGTCTTATCATGCTAGGAAATCCTTACCCCATAAGCATTGTCTTACCCTGGTTCAGGGGCATCAGCGCACCCCCTGACCTTTTAGCACCAGAATTGTACCAACTCTATGTGTGAATCTACCCTCTATTGGGCATGGTTCTTCTAATAATAGCCAGTTACCCTCTACATAATTATATCATTTCAAATGCATATGGACGTGAGGTCCAACATCCATCATAACGTAATATCATTTGCACTCACTACATCTTGCATATGCATCCTACACTATGGTCAGTCATCCATCATGCCATAACTACTAATGTTTGCGGTTTTGGCAGTTAGAACCTGGAAAAGACCAGAGGGTAGATTAAAATGTAAAAGTCCAGGAGAGATAGCAGTAGCAATAGCCTCATCTTTGGTAGTGTAGTCTCCAGTAGACAGAGTGTCAACGCCAGTGGTTGGTACAAAGCTTGAAACAGTTCAGAATACAGAGGAAGAAGACAGTGTGTCTATTGTGGCAGAGTGGTTTGAGTCCGATAGAGAAGATAGTGATTAGTTAGGTGTGGAGTTAGCTAGTGACAACAGTGAATCAATGAATGGAGGGTTGATGTATCAGAAATGGCCACATCAATCAACAACACAGAACTTATTAAGGAGATGCTCCAATCTCCTGAATTCATTGGGACTATGAAAGCCATGGTCAGAAACTTGGCGCAGAGGGATAAAGAACCATCCTTATCCGAACAGGAAGAGGTTAGCCCAGGCAGGAAAGTGCATTAGAAGAAGGATCCTTAACAGAAAGGCAGTTGAAAGCTAAGTTTACAGAATTAGAAGAAGCAATATCAGAACTAAAGAAAGGCGGGGGTTCTGTCTTAAAGTATCTTGATATGGATACCTTCGTAAATTGGGGGTATCAAGTACTTCCCCATGGGATCCAAATGCCCAGGTTGCCTATCTACATAGGGTTGGGATCGCCGATAGTTCATATCAACCAATATGTAAGAAGTATGCTTATAACCGAAGCTAAGAAATAGCTGGTAATTCTTTTCTCCACCATGCTGGAGGGGGAGTATCAACCTGGTATAATGCTTAGTCAGAGGATGTACAAATGGATTGGGAGGTGTTGTCAACCACTTTCACTCAGTACTATAACTTCAACACACAGACCAAGTAAATCTTTATGATTTGGAACTTATCAAGCAGAAGTACAATGAATCATTTCTTAACTACTATGGCAGATGGATCGAGAAAATGGTTCAGTTGAAGAATAAACCATATGAGGATGAGTTAATCCAGAAGCTGATAAAAGGAAGTCTGGACATGTATTGGAATGAAATGAAATATCAAGATTTTGTGGCTTTACATGACGTATACAAAATGGCGTCCTGAATTGAGTAGAACTTAGGCAACAACCCCTCAGGATACAGGTCCAGGAGTAGTGTTGGTATGAGCTCAGGGGATAGGTCAGGTGGTCGGAATCAAAATAGTAGGGGCGTTAGCAGTTTAGTTTAGAAAAATCAATCAGTTTTGTTAGTCGTCAGAGCAACAAAAGTAGCAGCGGTTTCACAAGGGTTAAAAATGGAAGAACAGAGAGTTGGGGTACTGTCACCTTGGGCCTTATCGTTAGCTAAGATATTGTCTAAATGTAGAAATGGGCGACTGCTACAATCCCTACATCATTATAGCCCGCTAGCTGAGGCCGACAGGGATAATTTCTACTCGTATCATGTATTAGGGGGTAACAAGACCAACAACTATTTGAGGCTAAGAGATGACATCTAGAAGTTGGTGGATGAAGGGAAGTTGCAAGAACCCTTGAAGCCCAGCACATAGAACAACTTGCTGCCACGATTTGAAAGACAAGTGAACGTGGTGCAATCTAAATCGCTAGACAATTTTATGTTTGCACAAGTTTTGTAGGCAAACCCCCATGGTCCATTTAGTTAGGACTGAGGGAGAAAGTCAGGTAGGATAAATCCGGGCCCCTATGCCGATGAGTTTGGATGATTTATATTTAGAAGATGAATATGAAAGCTGGGATAGACAAAGAACTGATGATTTGAAAGATGTCAGGAATGTGTCCCGGAGTGGATGAGTCTATCAACTAGTGGCCTCCAAAAGCAACAAAGAGATGACTTTGTGGTAGTGTAGATGAAAAATACTCCAATACAAATAAGTCTTTGGGATTTAATTTTGGCCTCCGAGAAGTATTGGGAGGCATTGGCCATAAAGGTTTAGGAGATTGAAGTTTCCCCTATGTACCCACGAGAAGCTTTATGCTATCTGCTAAATCAGATCAATGAGAAGCCTTCCGAGATAGTGTTCACTAAGAATGACATGCCAACGGAAGGGCGGGGCCCTAACAGGGCCATATATGTTAAGGCCAACATCTTAGACCGCAACATGCCATGTGTAATGGTAGATGACAGTTCTGTCTTGAACATACATCCTAAGAGCATGCTACTGTACTTGGGTTTGAGTGAAGAAGACTCAAAGAGGCCTTCTATAGTTATTAGGGCCTATGATGATTCCAAAAGAACGGTTATGGGTACTTTCAAAGCTAAAATCGAAGTGGGGCTGGTCAAGTCTATTGTATCTTTCACGATGATTGATATTCTAGTCACCTTTTCATTGCTCTTGGGAAGACCCTGGTTTCTCCCTCTAAGCGATGTACCCTCTACTTTGCACTAGAAGATCAAGTGCCCCTCAAATAGTGGGGTTATAACTGTTGAAGCATATACTCCCTCCATGGTAGCGATGTTAAGCATAAAATTGCTGCCTTTTGGAGGATTTCAGGTAGTAATGATTCGTGAAAACATAGGTAGGTCTGGTAAGGCACTAGTGAGAACACCCATTTATGAGAAGAACTGGAACGAACATTAGCAAAGATCACAAAGGAGTCTAACGGGATTCCCAGATACATTGATGTATATAAGATGATCAAACAGGGCATAGATATACCGTCATTCAGGCTTCAAGTTGCCAAAATGACTGCATACACAGGCGTGGGCTTACCTGAGGCTCACCTGAACATCTATGCTAGAATCATGTTTATGTCGGGTTTTACTAAAATGTAATTGACCAATCTATTTCCCACCACCCTAGGGGGGAATGCACCGGTATGGTATAATAATTTGCTTGAAAATGTGAGGTCGAATTGAGAGAGCCTTTATGAGGTATTCATAGAGCACTTCAGTTTCAATGATATAATGCGAGTCAGGCTCTATGATTTGGAGCAAGTAAGGCAGCAGCCTAAGGAGTCCTTTATAGACTACTGTCACAGGTGCACAGGGAAGTTGGTTTAGACAAGAAGGCATCCTGATAAGGATGAGTTAGTTCTCAAGATCTTGGCAGGGAGTTCGAGTATCTACAAGGAGCACTTGAAATGCCAATATTATAGTATTCTAAGTGAAGTATATAGAACAGCCACCTAACTTGAAGGGGAATGGAACGGGCCTATTAAAGATTCAACCATAGTTGGTAATGTGGGTATTACTAGTATAAGCCAGGGACCAATTGGGATGATACGCCAAGAGCAATGTGATATGTTTGGGGCAAGTTGCTCAAAAGACCCTGTGGTAGAAGGGTTGAAAGCTAGATGTGCGGCCTTGGAGAAAACAGTGTCCGATTTGAGAAAAGAAATATACTTTCAATCTGGGAGGGATGTTAGCCATCAGGGTGAAGCAGCAGTTACAGAAATGTTAACATCTCAACTAGGAAGTCTACTTAAGGATATCTATGTCCCTATAGATGACTTAGCTTTACAAGAAGAGACAAGTGTGGCACTCGACGCCTTAGGATTACGTATTTTGGATGTCAATATACCACTCATTGAATGCACTCCATGGCCCATGTTCCTACCCCATGCATATGTGAAATGTTTGAAAGAAGGTCTTTTATATCTGTTAAGGCCTTATGAGAACCTTGTGGCATCAGAGAAGGATAATTTCTGTGCTTTCCATATAGCTGCAGGTCACAGAACAAAGGAGTGTGACTAGTTGAGGAAGGGGATACAAAGATTGATCAATGAAGGAAGGTTAGGAGTGAAAAATTTACCCAGTAGCAGTGAACCAACCGTGGACTTCTAAGGGAAGTCCAAAGCAATGCGAGGAGAATAGGGAAGTTTATGAGCTCATTGTGGAAGGGACAAGGTAGTAGTGGATCAATTTGTAGGGAATCATCACGGGAAAAATTAAACGCGAGGTGGAATACCGATTAAAATTTTCCTCGATTCCAAAGCCCAAGATGTATATAGATTAATGGAACGAAATCAAGAACAGAGAAAAATAAATTTTCTCACCTTAACTGTCTCCTTTAAAGACTACTGTAGAAACCCAAACGCGTTTCTTCCATAATCCGGTACACGAATGACTCTCGAACAGGACTCGTGCTAGTGAATGGATTGAATGAAAACCAAGAGAAAGCTAGGAAAGGGGCTGCAGTAATTTTCTATTAGGTTGGCCAAATTCCTTATGCTAGGGTTAGGGTCAGAAAGAAATTAGGTTAAGGCTTCCTTTTATATACTCCTTAGTATACTCCTTAGCCTACTAGGATTTTAATTAAACTATAGGTTATTTAATTTGATTAAATTAATTTGACTTGTACAATTAGAATTAAATAAAACCTTATTATAAAATTCCAATTGACACAATTAAATATAATTTTATCAAATTAAGGTATCCCGAAGTTAAATTAAAACCAACCTTAATAAATACACCTTTTGTATTTATATTTCCACCAAGGAAATTTTATTTTATTCAATTAATTACTTACTACATGTAATTAATTAATCAAACAAAATTAATTCATCCCTTAATAAATATTGAATTAATTATGACATAACCTAATTTCAATAACTCATTAAATTTGGTTTCCGTTCAAACTCCGATTTGTCAACGTTCAGTTGTTCTATGTGTACGATCATGTGGGTCCGTCTTTATGTTGGCAGTAGACCCAAAGCCCACAGACTGTAAATGGGTTCTAGCAAACCGTTACAGCCCCCAATTAAGATGGAGACTAGTAGTCTAATGTGAAAAATAACCCGGTAGTGATCTTGTATATCCCTTGCCAACTGACATTGATACATAAGCAAGAGGCATAGCCCTGTCATCCTCTTATATGCTTATTTATCTCTTGATACCTAGTGGATTGAACCTAACGAATAAGTATCCTAACTTATTCAGGTATGACCATACACTTGTCAGTCCCACTCATCAGGTGGCTAGTGATGTCATCTCAGGGGATGTTGAGTGGCAATTCCTTCAACTTCACTATCAATATTAATATGTTCACTGGCCCACCCAATATACCCGTACTTGGCACCCTATTATAGGCTCGTTAGGCATATATCAAAGTGTATGAGATCCCATGTTATGTTATAGCGAACATCGGGTCTAAGGATAATAGCAAGACCTACCTGAGAAACACCTATAACGATCGAACCATGTGGTGTTCTTGTGGCGGATCGATCCAGTACCATACAACCCAACATGTACCCATATTATTGACTGAAATTCCATGTCTAATGGCCGGTGAGACGCTGCCATCTAGTCAAGGATATGCTAGTCTTTAGTTCTATTCATTCCCATGATTAGAACAGACTAGGAATATCTTTATGATTATAAATTTAACTCTACTAAAAGGTCTTATAATCCAATGACCTACATTGGTTTACTTTAGTATGGTTATAATCATTGGATACTCTATTTATAAATAGTACAAGATATGGATAAATAGATTCATGCCTTTATTTCAACACAAAATGTATAATACAAAATATCCAAATGTAAAGTACAATACAATACAAGAACCAATGCCATTTGGATTAGGGCACACCAGCAATCTCCCACTTGCACTAGTTCCAACTAGGCATTGCCCTAATCCCTATAAATTTAGTATGACCCTCATGCTGTGCCCGTGGCAGCACCTTGGTCAATTGATCTACGACATTGTTCCTGGTGTCAACTCTCTGCAGTGAAATATCTCCTCTATCCATGATCTCTCGGATGAGGTGAAACTTCCTAAGTACGTGTTTGGACTTCTTATGTGACCGAGGCTCCTTAGATTGTGCGATGGCCCTGTTTTTGTCACAAAAGATATTCACTGGGTCTAGGATAGATGGAACTACTCCTAACTCAGTGATGAACTTCTTCATCCAAACAGCTTCTTTTACATCTTCACATGCAGCAATGTACTCAGCTTCTGTGGTAGAATCAGTGATGGTTGGCTGTTTCAAGCTCCTCCAACTGATGGCCCCATCATTTAATAAGAAGACATAACTAGACTGCGACTGGTTTTCATCCTGGTCAGTCTCGAAGCTTGCATCAGTGTACCCTGACAATGACAGCTCTTCTTGACCTCTATACACTAAGAAGCTATCCTTAGTCCTGTTAAGGTACTTAAAGATTGCCTTGAATGTCGTCCAGTGATCCTCCTGTTCGGATTCGTCATCAGAAAAATAACATGGTACAACAGAAAATACACCGTTTAAAATTTCCTAGAATCCACCAATCGTGTCCGATTATCATTGATTAGAATAAAAACCAATTTAAATCAAGAGAGATTAACTGGGAGTGAACAAGACTATTTGGTGTTGTATAGTAAGGAAGTAAAATAACATCAAAGGCCCAAATGTTTCACTTATTATTCATATTACCAATATATATATAATTACATAATTTTTTAAGAAAAATATTTGTAAAAAGTCGGTTAACCGTGAGTCCACATGGACTTTCAGCGTAAAAACCTAAACCTAAACCACAACCGTTAATTTCTAACAATAAAAACTATACATTAGCCCATCAATTTCGGTTAACCATGTTTTTAGCTTGGTTTCGGTTTGGTTTCACGGTTTTTCGATTTTTCGATTTTTTTTTGTGCACCCCTAGAATATAAAAGTCTATGGTTCTATTCGTTCCCACGATTAGAACAGACCTGGGATAGGTTTTATGATTATCAATCAATGGATACTCTACTCATATTATAGCACAAGATATAAATGAAATAGATTAATTGCCTTTATTAATGTGACACAAATAATGTATTCATACAATAAATCTTAATGTATAATACAAAATACAAGAATCCAATGCCTTAAGAACTAGGGCACACCAACAATCTCCCACTTGCACTAGTTCCAAGTGGGCATTGCCCTAATTCCTATAGATATGATATGACCATCGTGCTGTGTCTGCGGTAGCACTTGGTCAATGGATCGGCGATATTATTCTTGGTGTCAGCCCTTTGTAATGATATATCACCTTTGTTTGTAATCTCCCAAATGAGGTGAAACTTTCTAAGCACGTGTTTGGATCTCTTGTGTGACCGGGGCTCCTTAGCTTGTGCGATGGCCCTGTTGTTGTCACAGAAAACATCAACTGGGTCTAGGATAGTGGGTACTACTCCTAACTCAGTTATGAATTTCTTGATCCAAAAGGCTTCCTTTGCAGCTTCGCATGCAGCTATGTACTCAGCTTCCCTTATAGAGTCAGCAGTGGTGGCCTGCTTTGAGGACCTCCAACTAATCGCACCGCCATTCAGGAGAAAAACATAACCAGACTGTGACTGGTTCTCATCCTCATCGGTCTCAAAGCTTGCATCAGTGTAACCTGACACTACCAGCTCATATTGACCACCATACACTAAGAAAGCATCCTTAGTCTAGTTAAGGTACTTCAAGATTACCTTGACAGCCTTCCAGTGTTCCTCCCCAGGGTCCAACTGGTATCGGCTTGTCATACTTAGTGCAAACGCGACATCAGGCCTTGTACATAACATGGAGTACATGATAGATCTAATAGCTGATGCATAAGGGATCTTTTCCATGTTCTCCTGGTCCTTCTTTGTTTTAGGACCATCTTTCTTACTCAGCTTCAACCCATGGTGCATAGGCAAGAACCTTTTCTTTGCCTTGTCCATGCTGAATCTTTTCAGAAACTTGTCAATGTACGTGGCCTGACTTAGGCCTAGAAGCTGATTGGATCTGTCTCTATAGATCCTGATCCCTAAGATCGTCTCAGCTTCACCTAAGTCCTTCATTGCAAAGCACTTACTTAACCACTGCTTAACCCCTTGCAGTGTTGGTATGTCACCTCCAATGATAAGGATGTCGTCAACATATAGCACTAGGAAGGTGGAAACGCTCCCACTAACCATCTTATACACACAGGGCTTATCAGAATTCTGTGTGAAGCCATATTCCATAATGGCCTCATTGAATCTCTGATTCCATGACCTCGATGCTTGCTTCAATCGATAAATGGATCTTTAAAGCTTGCATACCCGGTTTGGATACTTTGGATCGATAAAACCCTCAGGTTGTGCCATGTACACATCCTCGAGTAGCTTTCCATTAACGAAAGTGGTCTTAACATCCATCTGCCATATCTCATAATCGTACCATGCAGCTATGGCTAGTAGTATCCTAATGGATTTGAGCATAGCAACTGGTGAAAAGGTTTCATCATAGTCAATTCCTTGAACTTGCCTGAATCCTTTTGCCACCAATCGCCCCTTAAAGGTTTTGTCAGCTTTTAACTTGAAACACCACTTCCAACCTATCACCTTAGCACCCGGAGGTGAATCCACCAAGTTCCATACTTGGTTATCGTGCATAGATTGCATCTCAGCCTCCGTGGCTTTGCGCCATTGATCTGAGTGTCGGCTTTCAATAGCCTCCTGATAGGTCTTGGGCTCCTCTTGGTCAACAACCATAAGGTCCCCATCATCAGTCATGAGAAATCCATACCTCTCTGGCTGATGATGTGTCCTACCAGACCTTCTAAGGTCCTGTGTAACCAGTTTTGGTTCCTTAATTTCTTGAGTAGTCAGATCGATTCCTAAAGCATCCTTAGCAGTAGCTGCAGGAGTTTTTGAGTCTTGAACTTCTCAAAGTTTAATATTGCTCCCACTGTCTCTCTATTGGGATTTTCACCGGAAATCATCCGAATAAATGTGGAAGATCACGACAATTTCCTCAAATCCGTGCCTAGGAGCAATTGAGATGAAAATTGTGAAATAAAAAATTTAACAAGAAGAGATTCAACTCTTACCAGGAGTATCTCTTCAAGAGATGGGTGCACAAATCAAAGCAGATTCCCTCCGCGTTCACGTACACGAACAGCTCTATAACACGACCCGTGCTAGCGTTGGAATCGAAGAATTTTGGGGAGAGATGGCTGTAATTTTTGGCTAGTGTGTTGCCTACTCTTGGCCGAATTCTACCCTAGGTATTTTACTTAGGGTGGGCAGAAATTCTCGTTGTAATTTCGGTCCAATTCCATCTTTTATTTTATGTGGACTTTTCTCCATTTAAAACCCATGCCAATATTAATTCCTTAGCTCCAATTAATTATGAAACCCAATTCTATTTAACTTGCATCCATAATATATTATTCTAAATAATATATTTGATACAATTAAATTAAAATTAATTTGATTAATTAATTATACCATGGAATTAATTTTGACATACATAAATTATTGATACATGTAAACCTGTACAAGCAAATATTTCCACCTAGGAAATAATCTCATAAATTAATTTAATTAATTATGAGAAGGCCAATGCAAATATTAATTTTATTATTATGATCAATCTAATTGATCTTTATAATATAATTAATATAATCCTCTCTCTCTGGTGTGTATACTCCAAGTATACAAGTGATTCCTTAAGTCCGTGTTCAAACGTTCAATGTGTACGATCCCGTGGGCCTATGGCCCACAGACTGTACGCGGGCTCTAGCAAGCCACTGCAGCCCCTAATGAAGATGGAGATGGCAGTCCAACTAAAATCATAACCCTGTAGTTTGAACTTGTATATCCCATGTCATTGATATCGGTGTCCAACACAAAAGCATGGATTGATCACCCTCTTTTGTGTCCGGACATCTATTTGATCCTGAATGTACTAATGCTCACAAACAAGTTCCAACTTGTTTGGGTGTGGCCACACTCTTATCAGTCACATTCATCAAGAGGCCGGTGATATCTTCTCAGTGGACTACTGAGTGACATATCCCTTCTGCATATCTATAGCACTGCCATACTTAGTGACATACTCGAAAGTACCCATACTTAGCACCCTATTATAGGCCCTTTAGGCATACCCCTAAGTATGCGACCTTGTATGAAACACCATCATATGATCAGGTCAAAGGATCCATACAAGTACTATACGAGAATCACTTGTGATACTATACCATGTGGATTTTTCGTTTAGTGGATCTATCCAGTACCATGCCCCTTTTCTATGTACCTATTAACTTGGTTAACATCCCATGTCCAAAGATCGGTAAGATACCGCCATACAACCAGGTTAATGATAGTTTCTAGTTCCATTCATTCCTATGAATGGAATAGACTACAGATCTCTTTATGGTCATATCGTTTTCCCTATCCATGGTCTTACTGCCAAGTGCATGACACTTGTCAACATGGATATGGACATGTCCATTGGATACTTAATTTAAAATACTGCACAAGATATATATAATAAATGAATTAATGCCTTTATTAATGACACAAATTGTGTATAATACATGAATCCAATAAATGTACAATACAAATACAAGGTCCAATGCCTCAGGACTAGGGCATATCCAACACTCACTTGGAAAGAAATTCCTTCTCTAAGAAGACTGCAGTTTTCGCTATAAAAACTTTGTTTTCCACTGGATCGTAGAAGTAATAACCCTTAATTTTCTTAAGGTAACCCACAAATTGCCACTTGAGGGTTTTGGACTCAAGTTTGCCACTTGTCAATTTCTTAACATGTGCTCACAGGTGACCCCTAGCTTAGCTTACTTTGGATCATCGTTGACTATAATAATCATGAGCCAAAGTTTGTTGAGCAAAGTTCATAGAAGTGATTTGGGTTAGATATACAATACCTTTAGGTTGATATGACCTATGACGTATATTTAGGGAGAAGTTATACATGGTCTATCGCGTTTGAGTTAGGGAATCTTAGCAATTGTTTGTTAATCAAGAATTTGTGGAACAAAAAACTTTTACTTGTTCGATCAATTAGTGAGTGTTAATTCCATTGGGATGTTGTTGTTGTGTGGGTGTTTTTGATCTTGATTGATGAACTTTGTCGGGAGCCAATAGAGATGAACCTATCATTTAGATGCGGGCTACTGCCGTCAGGGGCTCTTTGTGATTTTGGCTCCAATCTACCTTGTTGGGAATCATCTCAATAATAAACAAAGTTTTTGGCATCAAAAGCCTTGTTTATTGCTAGAATCCGTGCCAAGGATTATGAAAAATGATAGAAAAATGGAATGAAAAAAAAAGAAGAATATAGCTTCATTATAGTTATTTTCATTTTTTATTTTGACAAAAGGATTGTCTTTATGCAAATCCTCTTTAAATTTTCATGCATCGAAGCATCTTAGATTAAATGGTGTGCTAGTACCGAATAAATGGTGTATCAATATTTCTCCCCAGAAGCAAAACCTTTTCTCTTCCTTTCTCATTATAAATTTCAAACTAGAGAGGGCTAGAGAGAGAGAGTGTGGGCGGGTTAGAGTAGTGTTATTAGGATAGAATTTTTTTATTTCTCCTTGTATCTCTCTAAGAAGTCTTCATCCCTACTAACTCTTATGGCCATATGAAAATATCTAGATATTTTCATAAAAATATGT
Source organism: Euphorbia tirucalli (assembly GCA_039660915.1). Lineage (NCBI taxonomy): Eukaryota > Viridiplantae > Streptophyta > Magnoliopsida > Malpighiales > Euphorbiaceae > Euphorbia > Euphorbia tirucalli. The sequence goes on along the minus strand of CM077639.1, from coordinate 50,269,736 downwards.
AAGATATTTTCTAGTCTTTTCACCTTTTAAATGTTACCATATGATAATATTCAATAAGTTGAAATAATCACTCTTGATTGGGTTTATTTTCTTTTACCGGGTCATAACAAATTTAAGCCCATAAAATAAAATAACTCATAATACACCAAATATTATATATAATTATTACTTATAAATAGTCCGTGATAAATTCATCCAAACTTCATAATGCTTGATCCTTTAGGTCCATATAATATTGGCAGGGGCCCAAAACACCGTTTGGCCCATAAGTTGTAAGTGGACTCTAGCAAATCATTACAACTACTCAATATTAGATGAATGTCAACTACTCAATATGATCCATTGCCTTGCAATATTGGGGTCTAGCATGAGGCATGGTCGCGTCACCCTCATCAAAAGCTAAGACTTTCTTAATTCCAAGTGAACTAAAAAATTCAAATAAGTAATCAACTATTAATTACTTCATTTGCGTGCGGCCACACACTTCTTAGTCTCACTCATCAAGTGGTTAATGATATCTATTTTCAATTAAGAGAATGACAATTCCTTACATTACTCATAATCCTTATCATTATTCCTAACATACCTAATGGTACCCATACTTGGCACCCAGTTATAGGCCCGTTAGGTGCACATCAAAGTATGTGAGGTCTCATCTAGGAGCATAACAATATCAGATCTAAAGATCTGTATAAGCATTACATGTGAACCACTTATGACATTTGACCATGTAGTGTTCTCATTGGTGGATCGATCCAGTACATAATTCTCTAACTTGTACTAATGTCCTTGATCGAAATCTCATGTCCTATGGTTGGTAAAACACCACCGATCTCATAATTTAGATTTGTGTTTCTTAGCGCTCAAGGTTTTACTGTCCAGAACACGCTTCTAACATTTATGAGCAAAGACTAATTCATGGATGCTTTGTTTCTATTATTTATATAAGTAAATAACAAGAAGTAGATTAGTTCCTATCATTAATATTAAACAAAATAGTATGATAAAATACCTAAGGACTAGGGCATACACTAACATGCCTTTCGTTTATGGTTTCCCACTATAGACGATTGGAGTAGATAAATTATGTTTGAGCGCCGTGGGTGTCTATTCATCGATTATGATTCACCATCATCCAAACTCCATTGGTTGAAAATTTAGGTGTTGCCTAAGATTTGGATGACATAATGACTAGTTGATGATACAATCACTGCTTTTAACCTGGACATAATTATAGTTGGTCGTTGATTCAATCACTATTCATAATCTGGATGGAATTACAGTTGGTCATTGATTTGATCACTACCCGTAATCTGTACCAAATTACTGTGTGTCATTGATTTGATCACGACCTATAATATGGATGGAATTACAACTAATAATGAATTGATCACCATTTGTAATTTGGACAGAACTACAGTTGGCCATTGATTCAATCGTTGCCTGCAATCTAGACAGAGTTATAGTTGGTTTTTGAATTAGATTGTGCCCCTAGCCTTTATTGGGGACTATATGTGTATAATGGCTTTGTTGGGTATTCACCATTTAATTGAATTTTTAGAGAAAAAATATTTTTTGCTCCTTAAATTAAAATATAAATACAAGGTTTTGGTTCTTTGCAATTTATTTTGTTGAAAATGTGTAAGAAATGATAAGTGAATTCCCATCTTTGAAGTGAAAATTGGCATGAATTCCTTTTCAAGGGCAAAATTGTTATTCATGATTTTTTCCCAATTAATAAATTTAATGGAATAAAGACCTTTTTAGCTCCTGTGCTATCATCAGTTTGCCCCTTTGACCCCTGTACTATTGAACTTTCCCTTTTGCCCCCTGTGGTATGCAAAAACGTTTCAAATTGACACCTAGAAAGTATATTCCGTCAGATTCTGTCAGATTTCGTTAACAATTTTATCAACGGAATCTGACGGAATATGATTTCTAGGTGTCAATTTGGAACGTTTTTGCATACCACAGGGGGCAAAAGGGAAAGTTCAATAGCACAGGGTCAAAGGGGTAAACTAATGATAGTAGAGGGACTAAAAAGTTCTTTTTTCCTAAATTTAATTGAATACTTTAATTGAACTGAAGTTGGATATAAAATACTCACAAATGAGGCCTCGGTGTAGTACGCAGGACTAAATTGCACACATTTTGAAAGTTCAGGGATCAAAAAGAGAATTTGGCATTTGGGAATCAAATCATACGCTAAATCCCTTTTTCTTTACTACTTTCTTTTATTCTTCTATTCTTTATTTCTTGTTCTCCTTCTTTGTCCTTTTCTCTACAAAATCAATTATGCTTCATGGATTCTCCGATAAAACCCAAGCTACCTATTCCCGCAATACCCGATCTGAGGTGGAAAATTGCTCATCCAAGCGAGTAAATGAGCCTCAAAACCATATGAGGAACCAAATCCTCTGGTTCAAAACTTTACTAAAAGGACTCATAAGCCGACAACGGACCACTACAAGCATAAGAGAGATGTAAAGGCACCCAGGCTTGAGTATGGATATGAGATTCCATTCCAATTGTGGATGGATAAGCACATTTCTTCCCATGAGGTCAGTTTCTCCCTTCGTTGAATTTTATTTAAATTTTTTGAATTTTGTTTTATTTTTACTTAAATAGGTATGTAATGGGTGTTGGATTAGGCTTAGGATGCATGATTTTGGGTTTAATTTCACAAAAGACTAATAAAATCGAGATAAGGGACCAAAAAGGGGGAAATTTCCTTGTCTACTTGTGATGGCCCATCACGATGAGGGGAAATCCCATCTTGCATGATGGCCACGCCGCCATTAGACCCGTTCCACTTTTTTTTCATATACATAAATACATACATATATACACACGCATTCCTACATTTGGTTGTCTTTGTGCAAAAGCATATTAAAAGATTAATTATGTTTGATTCATCTCAGTTAACAGATGCTTGCATTCTTATTTTCTTCAAGAGGTGGCTTGGTTGATCAAGGGAGTTGGGAACTACTCTTCCTCTTTAATTTGGTATGATGAACTACATCTTACAGTCAAATCTGGTGCAAGAGCTACTTCAAGGAGCTAACCTTTGTGTTGCAACATGGGGCTCCTCACACCAGCAGGGGCTCCAGAGTGGCTTTGGTGAGAGGTGGATGGACATGACTTATACTTTCCGTCTACCTATGGGAGAGATGACCATCACCCTACTTGATTTTGCTACTATCATTTTGCCTTTTACTAGCTGTCCCATACCATTTAGTATGCAGTTGACCATTTCGCACTATTGGGAGTACAGGATGACCGAGTTGTTAGGTTTTCTAGGTGACAAGAAGGTGTAAAGGCCCAAAATTGAGAGTTATTGGTGTAGGAAGAATCCAACAAGTTTGACTATTGTGCTGGTTGAGCAATATGTTCGATCTTTCATCTTATTCCTTCTTTACAACACTATCTTCTCTACTAGTGGGAGTACAACATATCCTTAGATCTTGCTTGCCCTAGCTGATTGAGTCAGGCTCGAAGATATTGTTAGGGTGCCACCGGGTTAGCTCACCTTTATTATGGATTAGATCTTTGTTGTAGAGGTTACACTACTAGCCACTAAGGTCGTGGGCATGTTTAGCTTTGGGGCCTTTGGATAGTTATTTAAGTATGCCTTAAGTGATCAAGGATTTAATTTTTAAAAATAAGCACTTATTTCTACTTCCTTGACTTCCATTGATCTTTCTTTTTATCCTTGCAGATTTAGGCCTGCGAGTATAAGATTCTCCCATGTTATACTCTTTCTGATAAGATAATATCATTTCCCCATCACAATAGATGGATCAATATTTGGAGTCACCTAATTCTAAGTATCTCGGTAAATCAGGGCATGCTGAGAAACCTTACTTGGGACACGGTATACACTCTAAACTTGTTAAGTGTCACAATTTAATTTATTTGTAGGTGGAGACCAAGCCGTGGGGTGATAAAGAAGGGTGGACTTAGGTTATGAAGGATGTTGTTGATAAGAACAACTTGAGGTTACTATTAGAGGGGCCTATAGATAAGGTTTTGTATTTGGGCGAACGAATGAGGAAGTGGAAGAAGGTCTAAGTTTAAGACCTACTCCGCCTCATTTGCCTTTATCCACATTCTAGCCTACTAATCTACCCACCATAGCTGATTTATGGGTGACAGTATTCAGATTTGTAATGGATAAGCCAATGATTATGGGGAGTTTATTGAGACTCGATTGTTGCCGCCGTAGGTGCCCCTCCTAGACCTTCAGCAGGAGACTTAAATGTAGGGACTTCAGAACATGTATCTCTCTTTTCTTTGTCTTATTCTGCTTTAGTTCCTTCATTTATATGTTGCTGTTGGGATTTGTCACCGGAAATCACCCGATTAAAGCGGAAGAACGCGGTGATTTCCTCAAATCCGTGCCCAGGAGCAATTGAGATGGAAATTGCAAAAATAAAAATTTAATAACAAGAGATAAATCTCTTACCCAGATTATCTCTACAAGAGATGGATGCAGACTACAGGAATCAAAGTAGAATCCCTCCTTGTTCACGTACAAGAACGCCTTACGAACATAACCCGTGCTAGCGTCGGAAAAACACAAAAAATGGAGAGGGAAGAGGTGGTGATTTCGGCTATGTGGCTTGTACTCCTGGTGGCCGAAATACCTAGGGTTATTTTAACCCTAGGTGGCCGAAATTCTCAAGGAGAATTTCAGCCCAATTGGCTCCTTTTGTGTGGGATTTTCCTTCTTTCATTTTTAGTCCCAAATCTATTTTAATTGGTCTGGTTTAAATTAATTTCAAGCCCAAATTTAATTTACACATGTATATAATATATTATACCATGTAACATATTATTTACATTTAATTAAAATTGGTTTGACTAATTAATTTAATCCATGAATTAAAATTAGATCTTCACAAAATAAATTCATGTGTAAACCTATACATATGAATATTTCCACCCAGGAAATAATCTAATAATTAATCCAATTAATTATGAGAAAGCCAATCAAATATTAATTTTATTATTATGATCAATCCAATTGATCTTTATAATTAATATATCCTCTCTCTCCAGAGTGTATACTCTAAGTATACAGGTGAATCCTTAAGTCTGTGTTCAGTCGCTCAATGTGTACGATCCCGTGGGCCCATCTTTATGTTGGCAGTGGGCCCGTGGCCCACAGACTGCAGTTGGGCTCTAGCAAGCCACTGCAGCCCCCAATTAATATGGAGATGGCAGTCCAACTGTAATCATAACTCTGTAGTTTGAACTTGTATATCCTATGTCATTGATATCAGTGTCCAACATAGAGGCATGGATTGATCACCCTCTTTTGTGTCTGGACATTTACTTGATCCCGAATGTACTGAAGCTCACAAACAAGTTCCAACTTGTTTGGGTGTGGCCATACTCTTATCAGTCACATTCATCAAGAGGCCGATGATATCTTCTCAGTGGACTACTGAGTGACAAATCCCTTCTGCATATCCATAGCATTGCCATGCTAAGTGACATACCCGAAAGCACCTATACTTGGCACCCTATTACAGGCCCTTTAGGCATACCCCTAAGTATGCGACCTCGCATGCGATACCATCATATGGTCAGGTTAAAGGATCAATACAAGTACTACACGAGAATCACTTGTGATACTATACCATGTGGATTTCTCGTTTAGTGGATCTATCCAGTACCATGCCCTTTTTGCATGTACCCATTAACTTGGTTGACATCCCATGTCTAATGACCGGTAAGACACCTCCATACAACCAGGTTAATGATAGTCTCTAGTTCCATTCATTCCCATGACTGGAACAGACTACGGATCTCTTTATGGTCATATCGTTTACCCTATCTATGGTCTTACTGCCAACTGCATGACACTTGTCATCATGGATATGGACATGTCCATTGGATACTTCATTTAAGATATTGCACAAGATATATATAATAAATGAATTAATGCCTTTATTAATAACACAAAATGAGTATAATACATAAATCCAATAAATGTATAATACTAATACAAGGTCCAATGCCTCGGGACTAGGGCATATCCAACAGTTGCCATTTGTCACATTAGTCTCTCACTGTTGGAATTCGTCACGGGAAACCGACCGATAAAAGCAAAAATACGCGTCGATTTCCTGGAATCTGGTCCCAGGAGCTTAAGATGTGAAAATCAAAAACTTAAAGCATAAATGAGAGAGTTTAAAAACTTACCATAAAGTCTCTCTAAGAGACGGATGCGGACTGCAGGAATCAAAGCATACTCCCTCCAACGTCACGTACACAAACGGCTCTCGGACCCAACCCGTGCTAGCGTCTCGGATTAAACTTAGAAGAGAGGGAGAGAGGGCTACTCACATTGAGAATTATGGCTGTCCCTATTTCTATTCAAAAGAAATGTCGATCTATCCCAAGATAGAACCAATTTTCTCAAGTGTGTGCACCTAATTTCTTTCCAAAAGAAATATCAAACGTGGGCAAAATTTCTTTTTCCTAAAGAATTAATATCCCATTTTTCCTTTCCATGATGGACGGCTAAACTGGTGAGTCTTTTATGAGATAGCCAAGTCCAACCTTGTTTTTCAAAGTCAAAAGCAATGACTCATCTCATATGATTCACCATCATATCAATTGAAAAGAATGACTCATCCTTTTCATTAAATGAAAAAACATGGCTCATCATCTCTTCATTAATATAAAACCATGACTCATCATCTCTTTTGTCTCATGAATAAGTCACCATACTCATCCATATGAGACATAATTTCGGCCAAGCTAAGTCCATTATATGTGGGCTTTTCAATTTCAAGCCCAAGCCTAATTCTAACCCCTTTAATTTAATTAATACCAAATGCAATTTTAATTTAACATGTATGGTTATCTATTATACTATATAATATATTACATACATTCAAATTAAAATTAATTTGACCTATTAATTTAATCAAGGGATTAAATTAGACACACATAAAATGAGGTACATGTAGACCAATACATGTATAAATATTTCCACCTAGGAAATAATTCCATAAATTAATTCATTGAATTAATTATAAGAAGGCCAAAATAAATAGTAATTATAATATATTGATCAATCCAATTAACCTATATAATATAATTAATAATTCTTTCCCTCTTCAAATGTGTATACTCTAAGTACACACTAAATCCGACTAGTTAAAGTCTAGACGTTCAATGTGTACGATCCAATGGGCCCGTCTTTATGTTGGCAGTAGGCCAAGGCCCATAGACTACAGGCGGGCTCTAGCAAGCCACTGTAACCCCTAATTAAGACAGAGATAGCAGTCAAACTGTCACCGTAACCCTATAGTTTGAACTTGTGTGTCCCATGTCACTGATATCGGTGTCCAACACAGAGGCATGGTTGATCACCCTCTATATGTGTCTGACATTTACTTGATCCCGAATGAACTTATGCTCACAAACAAGATCCAATCTTGTTTAGGTATGGCCACACTCTTATCAGTAACATTCATCAAGAGGCCGGTGATATCATCTCAGTAAACTACTGAGTGACATTCCTTTTTGCATATCCATAGCATTGCCATGCTCATTGACACACCTGAACGTACCCATACTTAGCACCCTTTTACATGCTCGTTAGGCGTACACCAAAGTGTGCCAGTTGACATGCAGCACCATCATATGGTCCGGTCAAAGGACTTATACAAGTACTACTCGAGAATCATTTGTGATACTATACCATGTAGATTCCCGTTAAGTGGATCAATCCAGTACCATGCCCTTTTTGCATGTACCCATTAACCTGGTTGACATTCTATGTTTTATGACCGGTAAGACATTGCCATACAACCAGGCTAATGATAGTCTTTAGTTCCATTCATTCCCATGATTAGAACAGACTACGGATGACTTTATGGGCATATCATTTTCCCTATCCATAGTCTTACTGCCAAGTGCATGACACTTGACAACATGGATATGGATATGTCCATTGGATACTCTATTTAAAATATAGCACAAGACATATAATAAATAGATTACTGCGTTTATCTCTTGACACAAATTGTATAATACATAAAGGTCATATTAATGTTTAAATGTATCATACAAACACAAGGACCAATGCCTCGGGACTAGGGCATTTTCAACACTCACTTTCTATATTGCTTATTAAGCATCCTTTCCATTGATAGGGGAGGAAGAGAGTCAAGAGAGCCTGTGAACACGGAATTTTCCAAGTCTTAAAAAAAAAAGAGCAGCCTTGATTACCACGACTGTAATTACAGTCGTGGTGTTTTGGTTACAGTCGTATGATTGTAACTTAATTACAGTCATACGACTGTCATTTCGGGGGGCAGGTTGCAGAACCCATGCCCCCAAAATAAAAAAATGGTGGAAAATCAGGGGGGCATTTAATGCCTCAAGATTTTCCGGGTTAGGTGGAGATAAAAGACCAGAAAAAGAGAGGAAGATGGACTTTTTGGGGGGATTTTGGGAAGCAGAAAGAAAAATATTTAGAGAGAGAAAGAAAAGAGAAGGGAGTGCAAACAAAAACCAAAAACCCATCCTTTTCTTGAATCTTTTTCTACACAAATCTAGGGTGTTAATGTCTTAAAACGAGTTAGAAATCCTAGGTTAATAACTTGACTTCACATACACATCAAAATCTGGGATTTAAACCATCAGAATCCGTGACATTTGGGATTATTTTGGACAAGTTCCTCAAACCTCAATCTCAAGGAAAAGGAGCAAATTTTAGTGGATTAGAGCGACGCCAGTCGTCAATTCGACGTTGGATTAGCTTTTAAGAGGTAGGCACTTCTTTTCCCTTCTCTTTTTCTTGCTTTCTGGGTGTTTTGGTTGATTTTGTGCATTTTTATTCAACTTTGTTCATTTCTGTTTCTGGAAAATTAAGAACGGTCGTACGACTGTTCTTGTCACAAAGAACAGCGGTACGACTGTAATTACAGTCGTGCCATTTGGGATATAGTCGTACCACTGTTGTTAATTTTCCCGGTTTTAGCCCTTCATTTTAAGCTTTTTGGTTATTTCTGCTTAAGGTAGGACTACAATCGCACAACTGTACTTACAGCGTATAACTGTAATCACAGTCGCATGATTGTAGTTCTCGGCCAGAAGCAGAAAATCCCTAAAAATCCAAACAAATTCATAAAATCCCAAAAATTTCATAAAAATCAGAAAATTCAGAAAAATTAGAAAAATCTTGAAAAATAAAAAATCATCAAAAATGAATTTTGGAGTGTGCATTCACGACCCTAGATTTATTTTTCGGTGTTTTTGTATTTAGAACAAAACCACGACGGAGACCCGGCTCTCCCGAAAACCGACCCACCTCGTATCCTAAATTAAAATAAACCGGAAAAATGTTTTCAAAACGATTTTCTCACAAAACCAAAAATACAGGGACGTTTCAAAATAGTTTTCTAGGTCTAATCGGGTCGGCCGACCGGGCTGACCCGGTTACCCCCAAATACATGACCCCGAACTCTAAAATTCCCAATTCTGTCCAACTTGAGTCCTACGTGTGGTGTGCTATATATTTGTGTTAACCATTTGTTTTGCAGCTTTAATTTCTTTATTTTTTTATTTTCAATGTATTTAATAGATTAACTCGTGTATTTTAGGCGATTGTAATTTTTCCTAGATTCTTGTGTATTTTAGGCGCTTGTATCGTGAGGCCGAGAGTTTTATTTTTCATTCAATTGGGTTGTAAACCTTTTATATATTTTTTCTTCTACTTTTATTTTTATATTATTGTGTATGCGCGCCGCATGTATTTATTCAATAAAATCAATTTTTAGCAATTTAAAGTGTCATTATAGAACATTGGCCAATTTATTTTGATTAGACATGAAATAAGGGACTTGTCCGAACCTAGATCTCTGAAAAGTGTGACAGTTCCCGCTTTGGTTCAGCTACACTGTAATTTCGACTCTTATACTTTTCATCGAGATATAGGTCTCGATTCTTTTACGAAACAATCTGATTTTCCAAAAACGAATTTCTAATCCCAAAACCCCACGCGAGGGAGGGCCCCGCCCGAAATCGAGGTGTCCCTTCCGAAAGGGAGTCTCGTGTCCCATCGAAAACGTGTCGTCCGCTCACAGTGGCAACTCAGCTGGGGATTTCTTACAAAAAGTTTTTCAAAAACTTAAAAGAATTTGACAAGCCCTGAAAAATATCTAATCAAAATAAGGCGGATGATTCTTGTATGACACTTTATGCATTTTTGCAGTTAGACATCCTTTCATTAGGTTAAGTATCCATTATTTAGCCTGTGAATCGTTGAAGTGTCGCCTAAGTTCCTCTTGGTCTTGGGGGCACGGATACGAAACATCACCCATAGCCTCGTACGAACCCTTTCGTTTGGACCCTTGAGTGGGGAGAAGTGAGGAGTATATTTTGCTATGGGAGCCTTGATGTTATCTTGACTTTGGACCGGACTCATCTAAGCAACCCTAGTTGGATTCCCTTAGGATACCGAAATAAATTGTATGAATATTTCTAAATTATGCCTTCATCATCCCCGGTTGGTGATCGAAGAGAACCCCTCCTAGGACTCGGTTAGAATTTTCTCAAATTGACCATGTTTGGAGGAATAAGGTTGGAGGAATACGCTTAGTGTTTTATATGCTACGTGTTTCTCGTCCCTTCATAACATACCATCATCCACATTTTTCATGAACATAACATACTACATGTAAAGCATTTGTGTGATACTAACTCACATCTTTTGTACAGCCATGTCCATTATTTTTTGTGTGTAAATACATTAGTCACCTGTTTGACATTTACACTAAACACATTTCTTTTGCTGCCTTGCATCTTTTCATTGTGTGAAAAAAAAACATTAATTCACATACATCATTTGAATGTCATAAGCATTAACCAATTTTTTTTGTAGCCATATGGAATGCGCATCACGTATAAAACATTCACGTAGGCCTTGAACAACCCCATAAGGGTCACGCACATTACACTGCCTACCAAGTAGGAAATCATTTAGGTGCTCCACGAGCACTGAAAAAGTTCATTTCATTCCATTAAATCATTTAGGTGCTCCACGAGCGTCGAAAAAGTTCCATACATTAAATCATGTAGGTGCTCCATGAGCGCCGAAAAATTACATTTCATACATCAAATCATTTAGGTGCTCCACGAGCGCCGAAAAATTATATTTCGTGCATTACATCATTTAGGTGCTCCACAAGCGCTGAAAACATTTCATTTCATGCACTAAATCATTTAGGTGCTCCACGAGTGCTAGAAAAAAAAATTACACTTTGTGCATTTAGGTGCTCCACGAGTGCCGAAAAATTCCATCGCATACATCAAGTCACTTAGGCCCTCCATGAGCGCCGAAAAATTGTATCACGTCCATTAAGCCATTTAGGTGCTCCACGAGTGTTGAAAAATCTCATTTCACACATTAAATCATTTAGGTGCTCCACGAATGCCGCAAAATTACATTTCATGCATCAAATCATTTAGGTGCTTCCCGAGTGCCGAAATCCGGATCGTGTGCTAAACGCGCGTTCATCTCATATCATAACACAAAAACCCAAGGTGCTCCCCGAGCGCTGGAACTTTTCCTATGTGCCATTCTAACCTCGTTTTCATGCAGCCATTTTCAAGATATCAACATAAGCATGGCATTTATTCTAACCACATTTTCATGCAGCCATGACATTCTATTTGTGTGCCATGCATATTTATGTCCTGTATATTATTATCTTCATAAAGCATACACGACATCATCATATATGTCATGCATCCTAACCATGTTTTTGTGCAGCCAATTGCATTTTCGTGTGACACAAGCATTCACGTCATTTCATATCATTTAAATTAAGGACATTCTAAGGATACCCTTCACGGTCATTTCATTTCATAACATATCGGGAGTCCTAAAACTACCCGTGTTCTGCCTGTGTACCGGAATACACTCGGCCATTTCACTAGACCATTTCATTCAATGGGAGACCACAATGGTCTTATGTATATTTTCGTGTAGTAGGTCACACGATATCATTGCATGGCTTCTCGTCATTCATCATTGGCATCGTGGGGATGCCGAAGTTCTGTTGGTGCGTCGCGATCCATTTTGGATTGTTACATGACATTGACATTATTGTATCATTTAAGGTGCTCCACGAGTACCGGATTATTACGCATATAGGGGCATTTCATAACATTACTGAATCATGAAAGGCGTTCCATGAATGCCAAACTTCCGTCCGTGTCCTTACCTACACGTGACTTGTTTGTAAACATCATCTCATATCATATGCCTCAAAAGCATCAGAACTCTGTCCGTGGGCCGGCCCCTGTGTGACCATTTCACTTCATCTCAGCGACCTACAAGGTGTCGAAACTCTGTCCGTGTGTTGGCACACACGCGATCACTTCACGATATCCTCTAGGTGCTCCAAAAGCACCGAACCCATGATTCTGTGGTGGTCCACACGGGGTCTTCTCGCATCATCTCTTGCATGGCATCTGGTGTTCTTGGAATGTCCAAAAAAAAATCAAAAATCAAAAATCAAAAATGAAAACTCATCCTCATCATCATCTCCCTCGTGACATCATATATGCAACTCATCATTCATGCACACACATATCCCATCATGCATTCATACCTATATCAGCTGTGATTTGGTATTCTTCATGAGTATGCGCCCGTCAATGCTAATAAGTGTTCTTATCAGAGGGAAAAGGGAAAAGATTTCGGGAATGGCCAACCTAATGAACTTTAACTCCATAACAGATATCGTGAAGGATCATATCGCCTCATCACGGTTCCGAAAGGCGGTCAGGAAGGAAGCGTCAGCAATGCTGAGAGAAGTGCTGGGAGATGATCTTGACAGAGTAGAAAGACTGACAGCAAAGTGCACCGAATTGGAAGCACGAGTGGCAGAACTCGAAGGGAAAATGAAAAACACGGTATTCTCAGACTCCAACACTGATACCAGTGAGAAATAGAATGCCCAGTTTGCTGACATTCGCCCTCGACACCTTGGAAGGCCCTCTCTCCAAGATTCAGATCTACCAAGGCTGACTGATGAGATAGAACTGAAAAGGCCCCTTAAGACGAATGTTGGAACCGACTCCATTCCACGGCATACCAAAAACTCTCTTACCGTGGGTAGCGGAAAAGGCATTTCTCCATGGGCTGACTCTAGAGGCAAAACCGAATCAAAAGCCCTCCTTGGGGTTATCACACCAAAAAAAAAAAAAATGCCCTCCCGGAGGCAAAAAAACTTAGCCTCATGCCTTAGAAAGTACCCTATACCAAAATCCTGAGAACAAAAACCCAAACTTATCCAAAACACCAACCACCAAGAAGTTCAAGTGACCTTCACCATCCATCTTATTGTAAAACTCTGAATCATTCCTTGGTTGTAGTGCATGTATAATCTTGTTTGCATGACATTCCTGTGCACATGACATTACGCATACATTGTTCATAAAAAAAGGCATATTAAGTACACATGACACGCACGAATTTGAATGCAGTAGGAAAACCAAAAGGTGGCTGTAGCTTTGATTTAGTTCCTTAAAAAAATAAAAAAACAAAAAAAAGGGGATCAGTGCAGACGGAAGAATTTCTCTCATATGGCAGCTACAATTAACACGGGAATGACTCACCATCTCAATTTTCATCGCCATCGGATATTTCGTACCCTTTCCGTGAAGGATTTGGAATTTCTCATTCTCAAACAACCTGTGAAAGATTTGGACCCCTATATATCTTCAAACCCAAAACACTCCCCATCTCGATCTTCATCCATACCTTCAACACCCGTTACCCTCCGTTCAAGCCCAAAGAACAGTCTGCTTATGATTCCCTCTATTTGCGTATGGAGTCCCGGATTGGAGGAAATATTGGTTATGCACTCATGAACTTCACCAACAGCGTTGGGGCAACCAGGTTTTACAAACCCTTCAACAATCGTGAATGGGAGGACTTGCAAAGCCTGCTGCGATAATGTCCAAAAGAAAGTTGCATTTACCAACCATTTCAAGAGCTCGGTATTCGGCCACAACAGAAGTGACTACTTACCGGTGGTTCTTTCATCTTCTAGAGCCGTACTTTGCAGAATTAACAGCTGTGTTCATCTTTGACAACTGTGCTCGAGTTGGAATCTGAGGTGTGCGTTTAAACTCTTGGAGGATGTAGTGGGTAATCAATTGATGCAGTTCAGTGCTCAGCCGTACTCTCTGACATATGTTTAAAAAAAAAAAAAGAAATCCTCCAATGTGGAAAACCGAAAGGACATATTGGTAATTTGAAGGGGCATCAATCAAAAACTAGAGCCACACTTTGGATTTTCCTAATGCATCCACATTCATTATGTCGTAGATGTTTTATATTCAATTTTGATGATCACTATGCATTCATCATGTCATTGCATGTCAATGTCCACATACGGGTGACAGCACGTAGTGAACCATGTCTGACTCAATGTTTTATACCCCAAATACAAACCTCTAATACTAGGGGCAGGTGAAGGCCAAACCACTTAATGTCATCAGCAGCAATGTTCTCACGACCTCTGATGAACATTGTCAAGGTGTGCTTCCCAATCTCAAAACGGATCAATACAAAGAGATCAATTTGGCTGGAACGCTCGTGTAGAACTCTTGGACCATTAAAAAAAAAGAAAAAGAAGAGAGAGAATTTCTGACACAGAAAACCGAGAGGACGTGTTGGTAACAAGAAAAGGGTGATGTCTAAAGTCGGAGTCACTGTTAAGTTCCCAATTGTACTTATTGTGATGTCATCGTAATGATATTATTCATGTGTGATATTCTGCTTAGACGTTCATATCGCATACATTGGGCCATTACACATAAACATCCATCAGTAGGTTGTTGCATCCAAATCCCATAATAATAAAAGTGAAGTTGATGTTATGTACAACAATCCAATACAAAAAAAAAGTGTGAAACATAGCACTCTATCTAGCTCTCATCCTGTCCCTCTCCCTCCTCCTCCTCCTCGGACTGACTCTGATGTGTAGCCCTATAGGAGTCAAAGTCCTCCCGCACTCAGGTCAGCTCAGCCTGCAGCCTGGCTACGTCAGTTCTTATCCGATCCACCTCCTCGGCTGAAGCCAAGGCCTGAGCCTCAAAAGCAGCAGCCCGTCTGGCCTGGTCCTGGAACATCTGCACTCGAGTCTGCAAAATAACAATATAAATTAACATGCATACATACATACATATTCATTCATGCATTACATAAATCATGAGATAATGCAGGGATTGTAGAATGCTTACCGCCTAGATGGCATTCTCCTGAGCGAGAAAGGTCTCCAAGCCCAAGTACTGATATGCTATATCCTCCATCTGAGCCCGAGGAACCTATAACATACCAGAAAGTCAAAAAAAATACATGGGTGGTGTCCACTGGAGCAAATGTAAGTGGCTGCTCACGATGAACTGGCCACGACCTATAGGAATGGCTGCTGTCTAGCCCAATCATGCTGAAGCCGGTCCTAAGCTCGGTCATCAAGTGACCCTCCACCACACCTGCAGCCTGAGAAGCTGAGGCTGCGGCACTACCAACATACATAAGGTAGCTCCTATCCTGAACCGGAGCGTGCCCACCAGTAGTGGCAGTCTCAGCACCCTCGCCTGCCGGGCCGCTTGGCTGAGCAGAACTGGACCCCCTGTGCCTCTTGACCTACAAACAGAAGAACATTCAAAGAAAAAAAAAAGAGTAAGTACCTAACGGGTAGGAGGAGCCGCTGGTGCATCACTCGCAATGGGCAGCAGAGCATGGCGGATAAATACCAAATAATCATCGTCAACGGTATCAGCACGGTACCCATCCCCAAAAATATCAGGATCCACAGTAGGATCGGCAAAATGGGGCTAGAATAATGCAAGCGGGAGCGGCAGAGGTACAAGCAGACCAGCAGAGCCGTCCACATGGTCAGAAAGACGAAGGTGCTCACCCAGGAACCACTCCTGGGACATCGGGCACTCCAAGACGAACCGACGATCGTCAAACCCCGCGGATGTCCGTACAAGTAAAGAAATGGCACCCTGACCACGCCACGGATGGTGCTGGATCTGCAAAAATACAATAAGAGAAATTCAACACAGGTAAATAAAAGTTAAATTAAATTTTTTTCTTACTAACGAGCTTTGTTTGCTTACCCTCTGCCAGGAAGCGTCAAGCAAATCCTGCCTAATCTCCCGCAAGTCCCAGCCGATGCCCTGCCACCTCTGCATCCAGCAGCGCAGAACGGTCGGCTTATCGTCGTCTTAGACTTTTCGCAGCTCCGGCAGCTCCAGAATGCGGTGCTCGAACACCCAAATCCGTTATTAATAAAATGGTAAAAAAAAAAGAGCGGAGGAAAAGATAATACCAAGAGGCCGAACCAAAAGCCGAGGATCTCCTGCTACGCCCCCCTGGCACACAGGTCAAGTCCGTAGTACAGCTGCCCCAATGCAGCTTGAGCTTAATCCAAAGAAGAAAAGGCAGCCAAATCCACCAGAGTCGGCAGTAGTGTCATATTACAAGTGCTCTGCCCGGTGGGAAAAAGCGTGCATGATAACAAGACAAGCACATAAGCCCGAGCACACCGCTCCACGTCCTCCTCAAACAGGTCTGGGCGAGTAGCCCAATAAGCCTCCACCCTGGAGCATAAGATCTTCCCCTTCTCAGGGGTGCAGCTAATCAACCTGCCGATATAATCGTCCCCCAGCTGATGGCGAGTCAAATAGCAGTTGAAGCTGATTGAGGTCCCGCCGAACCTGAAACCAGTGATCGCAGCAAAATCTGAGGGAGTGACGGTGAACTCCCCGATGGGCAAATGAAATGTGTGGGTAGTGCAAACCCACCTCTCACATAGGGCCATCAACACAGCGTGCTCGTTGGCAGTGACAGAATAAAGGTCTCAAGACCCAAGATCCTAACCCGAGCCCTCACGGACTCGGGAAGGCGGTCCCACCAGACCCGAGGCAAGGAGAGATTTCTGCTATCGGAAATCAAATGACCCTACATATTTGGGAAGTATAATGCATACATATTCAATTTTTGCATAATATCAACATAATTAGCATCAATTAAAAAGGACATGCATGAATCATTCATTACTCATTATTCAAAAAAAAAAAAAAACTCTGTTTTTTAGCTATAGTCGTATGACTGCAGCACGAATCGCATGAGCGTGGCTACAGTCGCACGACTGTTCATACTATAGTCGTACGACTGTTCATCATTTGCATGAACAGTCGCACGACTGTTGATACACCTGCATACAGAATTCGATTTTCATGCAATTTTCGCAATTTCTAACCTGTTTTTCCTAGTTTGTTGTTCCTATTAACTACATGGGACTCCTAGCATGCATTCTACTCAATCAATCAACCCAGAAAGCAGTAAAACATGCCAAATCAGATTCAAATATTCAAAGGGAAAAAAAATTCAAAAACTCAAAACCAAAGATTGAATTCGGGTACCAACCTGGATCGTAGACAGATGGGAACCCATCTCCAGCAAAATCAGGATCTCCATCCCGAGTCTGATCCTGAAATGCTCCACGTACCAAGGATGACCGTATCCATTTAAAACACTCACAAAAGGGATCTCATCTGTGTTGTTGGGTCTCTGAATCAGGTTATTTGAGAGTTTTTGCACTTTCTTTCCTAGTTTCTTCAACATTTTCACAAGTTTTCGGGGTTAGGAATCGGTTTTCCGAGAGAGAGAGAGAACTAAAATTTTTGAAAATGAGAAGTGGGAGAGAAAGGGGCGGAAACCGCCCCTTTATTTGCTTCTGCCCGCAAAGTATAGTCGTACGACTTTCCACTACAGTCGTACGACTGTATTCAAATTTGACTACAGTCGTATGATTGTACTTCATCTACAGTCGTACGACTGTAGTCAAATTCGAATACAGTCGTACAATTGTAGTGGAAAAAAGGAGGGAATTCTTAATTAATTTTCTTTATTTATTTCCTAAACCCTACTTTATCACCAAATGCTTAATTATTCCCAACGGGAAGGTATTTCAGTAATTTTGTAGGACCAACCCATCAGCGACTAATTTTTCCAGCAACGATCCGCCTCGTCCAGAGGCACGAAACCTAAGAAAACTCGCGAAAAAACTAACTGTAAGTACAATTCCACCAAATTTCATTTTGGACACATCCTGTATGCCAAGTCATACCAGTCCGTCACACACACACGCACACACTTCACAAATCTCAGTCCACCACGATATAAAACGGAACCCGAATTGCCGTGCCAGTTCGTTGAGTGCGCCAAGTCGTACACGGCTATCGCACCCTTTACCCAATCTTAGTCCACCGTGACTTTAAATAGAACACGAATTTCCGTGCCAGTTCGTTGAGTGCGCGAAGTCGCACACGGCTGTCACACCCTTCACAAATCTCAGTCCACCACGACTATAAAACGGAACCCGAATTTCCATGTCAGTTCGTTGAGTGCACCAAGTCACACACGACTGTCACACCCCTCACCAATCTCAGTCCACCACGACTATAAAACGGAATCCGAATTTCCGTGTCAGTTCGTTAAGTGCGCCAAGTCGCACACGACTGTCACATCCCTCACCAATCTCAGTCCACCACGACTTTAAAACAGAACCAAAAATTTCGTGTCAGTCTGTTGAGTGTGCCAAGTTGCACACGGCTGTCATACACTCCATAATTTCAGTCCTACGTGACTATAAAAGGTAACCAGAAACGCATCTACCCGTATTTATTCTCGATCGAATGGGCAAAAATTTTTGTTTCAAAATTATCGATCAAGGAATAAATACGCTCGCCAATTACACACTACAAACACCTTGGCTTTGTATGGTAGGTCATACGTGGCTATCTGTTCTCAAAAGTCATGTTTTTGCTGGCGTCCTCCATATGTGAAAAAGGATCGTAGGGAACTGCTTGGCTCCAAGAGTCGTATTTCCCCGGCGTCTTTCTTATATGAAAAAGGATCATAAGAAACTGCCTATCTACCAAAAGTCTTATGAAATCAACCCACAAGCCATACACGTGCACACTACCTTCGATCCCGTGTTCTTTATCGTGTACCTAAATCCGTGCAAAGAATCGGACTTTAGCTACACGAGGGGCAGCCTGTGAACAAGGAATTTTCCAGGTCTTAAAAGAAAAAGAGCAGCCTTGATTACCACGACTGTAATTACAATCGTGGTGTTTTGGTTACAGTCGTACGACTGTCATTTCCGGGACAGGTTGTAGAACCCATGCCCCAAAATAAAAAAATGGTGGAAAATCAGGGGGGCATTTACTGCCTCAAGATTTTCCGAGGTAGGTGGAGATAAAAGACCAGAGAAAGAAAGGAAGAGGGACTTTTTGGGGGGATTTTGGGAAGTAGAAAGAAAAATATTTAGAGAGAGAAAGAAGAGAGAAGGGAGAGCAAACAAAAACCAAAAACCCATCCTTTTCATCAATCTTTTTCTACACAAATCCAGGGTGTTAATGTCTTAAAACGAGTTAGAAATCCTAGGTCAATAACTTGACTTCACAAACACATCAAAATCTGGGATTTAAACCATCAGAATCCGTGACATTTGGGATTATTTTGGACAAGTTTCTCAAACCTCAATCTCAAGGAAAAGGAGCAAATTTCAGTCTATTGGAGCGACGTCAGGGGTCAATTCGACGTTGGATTAGCTTCTAAGAGGTAGGCACTTCTTTTCCCTTCTTTTTTTCCTGCTTTCTGGGTGTTTTGGTTGATTTTGTTGCATTTTTATTCAACTTTGTTCATTTCTATTTCTAAAAAATTAAGAACAGTCGTACGACTACCATTTGGGATATAGTCGTACCATTGTTGTTAATTTTCCTAGTTTTAGCCCTTCATTTTAAGCTTTTTGGCCATTTATGCTTAAGGTAGGACTATAGTCGCACGACTGTAGTTCTCGGCCAGAAGCAGAAAATCCCTAAAAATAAAAAAAAAAATCATAAAATCCCAAAAATTTCATAAAAATCAGAAAATTCAGAAAAATTAGAAAAATCTTGAAAAATAAAAAATCATCAAAAATGAATTTTGGAGTGTGCATTCACGACGCTAGATTTATTTTTCGGTGTTTTTGCATTTAAAACAAAACCACGATGGAGACCCGGCTCTCCCGAAAACCGACCCACCTCGTATGCTAAATTAAAATAAACCGGAAAAATGTTTTCAAAACGATTTTCTCACAAAACCAAAAATACAGGGACGTTTCAAAATAGTTTTCCAGGTCTAACTGGGTCGGCTGACCGGTCTCACCCGGTTACCCCCAAATGCATGACCCCAAACTCTAAAATTCCCAATTCTGTCCAACATGAGTCCTACGTGTGGTGTGCTATATATTTGTGCTAACCATTTGTTTCGCAGCTTTAATTTCTTTATTTCTTTATTTTTAATGTATTTAATATATTAACTCGTGTATTTTAGGCGATTGTAATTTTTCCTAGATTCTCATGTATTTTAGGCGCTTATATCGTGAGGCCGAGAGTTTTATTTTTTATTCAATTGGGTTGTAAACCTTTTATATATTTTTTCTTCTACTTTTATTTTTGTATTATTGTGTATGTGTGCCGCATGTATTTATTCAATAAAATCAATTTTTAGCAATTTAAAGTGTCATTATAGAACATTGGCCAATTTATTTTGATTAGACATGAAATAAGGGACTTGTCCGAACCTAGATCTCTAAAAAGTGTGGCAGTTCCCGCTTTGGTTCAGCTACACTGTAATTTCCCGGTTGAGCTGAGCCGGGTGGCGACTCCTATACTTTTCATCGAGATTTAGGTCTCGATTCTTTTACTAAACAATCCGATTTTCCAAAAACGAATTTCTAATCCAAAAACCCTACGCGAGGGAGGGCCTTGCCCGAAATGGAGGCACCCCTTCCAAAAAGGAGTCTCACGTCCCGTCGAAAACGTGTCGTCCGCTTACAGAGCCACTGGTGTCGAGTGAGATGATGCTGGGGGTATTTGTATCGATGATGCACAAGTCCTGCTAGCTGACCAGATTTTGCCAAGCGGCATCATCCTGGGGACTTAGTGTTTGCCTTTTGATTCCTCTATTATGATCTTCACAGGGAGTGGTGAGGTTTCCGACAAGGATATTCTCTTGGACGAGACGTATAAGCCCAATTTTACACCAACTAGTACTGACCATCTGAGTATAAGATTCAAATTGACTCTTCCTTATTGTTGTCTTTGTTAGGACTTCAGTAAGATCTCTTTTTCCCATGTTTTCCCTTTTAGGTTCCTCATTCATAGGTCACCATGGTTGCTCAAACAATGCATTCCACACAAGGATACTAGGACTGTGATTATACACACCTGATGGTAAATTCCATATCCTGTTATGTCATGATTGTGGTGCATATATGCATATTATGATGGTTTGTGTTCATGCTTATTTATGTTTATGTATCTATCACTCTACATGATTGTATCTAGGCTCAGACTAGCACCATTGTGTTGGGATTCGTCATTGGAAAAATAACATGGCACAGCGGAAAATACACCGTTTAAAATTTCCTAGAATCCACCTATTGTGTCCAATTACCATTGATTAGAATAAAACCAAATTGAATCAAGAGAGATTAACTCACCGGATTCGTCTCTTCTAGAGACTGCTGCAAAATCGTTTCCTGAAACTGTGATTTTCAAAGTCCGATGCACGACCAACTATTGAGCGGGAACCGATGCTAGCCGAAGACACGAAGGAATGGATGATTAATACTGGGATTTTCAGTTGTTTTGGGGCTACTTTTGGTGGCTGAAATTTCCAGCAATTAATTAGGTTGAATTAGGGTTTTATTCCTTAAGTGTGCCCTCATATAGACACCTTGTCTAATTGGGTTTTAATTAGGTTAATTAAACCCAAGCCCACTAGAATTATAATTGCATAAATAAACTTTAATTAAAAGGTATATACTATGTAATTTAATTCCATTTGGCAAAATTTAATTACCCCTAAATAAAATTAAATCACACTTAAGTAAATACAATACATGTATTTAATTTTCCTACTTAGGAAAATTATTTAATTAATTGTTTACTTTATGTAATTCAATTAATTGATAAATTAATTAATTACATTATGTAAACTTATTAATTAAATTAAATTCAACCCAATGTTAATTAATTAACTTGACACTGAATGTCAACTAATTAATTAACGCATTCCTTCCAATGTACATTACATGTACAGTTTCTATAAGTTCCGGCTCAGTTGATCTATTTGCACGATCCTATGGGTATGTCTTTATGTTGGCAGTAGGCCCAAGGCCCACAGACAGTAAGTGGGTTCTAGCAAACCATTACAGCCCCCAATTAAGACAGAGATGCAGTAGTCTTTAAAAGACACTCACCCGGTAGTAATCTCATAGTGTCCTTTACCTAACGATATCGATATGAATAAACAAGAGTCATGGTGTTTGTCATCCTCTTCTGTTGTTTATTATATTTCTTGATCTTGAGTTGACTAATTAATCAAATAAGCACCGACTTACTTGGGTATGGCCATACACTTATCAGTCCCACTCATCAAATGGCCAATGATATCATCTCGGTGTTACCCGAGTGGCAATTCCATCACTTCATCATCAATATCAATATGTTCATCGGTCCACCCAATCATACCCGTATTTAGCATCCTTTTACAGACCTGTTAGGTATATGTCAAAGTGAACCGGATTCCATATTGATATTATAACGAAATCTGGTCTGAGGACAAAAGAGACCTACTCAAGAAAGACCTATGATGTGAAAAACATGTGGCTTTCTTGTACGGATCGATCCAGTCCCATGTCAATGACATGTACCTATATTCATGACTGACTTTACAAGTACTATGGCTAGTTAAGAACTGCCATATAGTCATCGAATATACAAGTCTGTGGTTCAATTCGTTCCCACGATTACAACAGACCTGGGATAGGTTTTATGATTATCAATTAATGGATACTCTACTCATATTATAGCACAAGATATAAATGAAATAGATTAATTGCCTTTATTAATGTGACATAAATAATGTATTCATACAATGAGTCTTAATGTATAATACATATTATAAGAATCCAACGCCCTAAGAACTAAGGCGCACTAACAATCTCCCACTTGCACTAGTTCCAAGTGGGCATTGCCCTAATTCCTATTTGGTCAAAGGATCAGTGACATTATTCTTGGTGTCAACCCTCTGCAATGATATGTCACCTCTGTTCATGATCTCCCAAATGAGGTGAAACTTTCTAAGCACATGTTAGGATCTCTTGTGTGACCGGGGCTCCTTAGCTTGTGCGATGGCCCCGTTGTTGTCATAAAAAACATCAACTGGGTCTAGGATAGTAGGTACTACTCCCAACTTGGTTATGAATTTCTTGATCCAAATGGCTTCCTTTGCAGCTTTGCATGCAGCATGTACTCAGCTTCCGTTGCAGAGTCAGCAATGGTGGCCTGCTTTAAGGACCTCCAACTAATGGCATCGCCATTCAGGAGAAAAACATAACAGAATGTGACTGGTTCTCATCCTTATCGGTCTTAAAGCTTGCATCAGTGTAACCTGACACTACCAGCTCATCTTGACCTCTATACACTAAGAAAGCATCCTTAGTCCGGTTAAGGTACTTCAAGATTGCCTTGACTACCTTCCAGTGTTCCTCACCGGGGTCCAACTGGTACCAACTAGTCATACTTAGTGCAAACGTGACATCAAGCCTTGTACATAACATGGAGTACATGATGGATCCTATAGCAGATGCATAAGGGATCTTTTCTATGCTCTCCCGGTCCTTCTTTGTTTTAGGACCATTTTTCTTACTCAACTTCAACCCATGGTGCATAGGCAAGAATCCTTTCTTTACCTTGTCCATGCTGAATCTTTTCAGAACCTTGTCAATGTACATAGCCTAACTTAGGCCTAGAAGCCGATTGGATCTATCTCTATAGATCCTGATCCCTAAGATCGTCTCAGCTTCGCCTAAGTCCTTTATTGCGAAGCACCTACTCAACCACTGCTTAACCCCTTGCAGTGTTGTATGTCACCTCCAATGATAAGGATGTCATCAACATATAGCACTAGGAAGGTGGAAACGTCCCCATTAACCATCTTATACACACAGGGCTCATCTGGATTCTATGTGAAGCCATATTCTATAATGGCCTTATTGAATCTTTTATTCCATGACCTTGATGCTTGCTTCAATCCATAAATGGATCTTTGAAGCTTGCATATCTGGTTTGGATACTTTGGATCGATAAAACCCCCAGTTTGTGTCATGTACACATCCTCGAGTAGCTTTCCATTAAGGAAAGCGGTCTTAACGTCCATCTGCCATATCTTATAATCATAAAATGTAGCTATGGCTAGTAGTATCCTAATGGATTTGAGCATAGCAACTGGTGAAAAGGTTTCATCATAGTCAATTCCTTGAACTTGCCTGAATCCTTTTGCCACCAATTGCCCTTAGAAGGTGTTGTCAGCCTTTAACTTGAAACACCACTTGCAACATATCACTTTAGCACCTGGAGGTGGATCCATTAAGTTCTATACTCGGTTATCGTGCATAGATTGCATCTTAGGCTCCATGGCTTTACGCCATTGATCTGAGTGTGGGCTTGCAACAGCCTCCTAATAGGTCTTGGGCTCCTCTTGGTCAATGGCCATAAAGCCCCCATCATTAGTCACGAGAAAGTCGTACCTATCTGGCTGATGACGTGTCCTACCAGACCTTTTAAGGTCCTGTGAAACCGGTTCTGGTTCCTTAATTTCTTGAGCAGTCAGATCGGTTCCCGAAGCATCCTCAGCAGTAGCTACAAGAGTTTATGAGTCTTGAACTTCTGAAAGTTCAACATTACTCCCACTGTCTCTCTTGGAAAGGAATTCTTTCTCCTAGAAGATTGCATTTCTGGCTATAACAACTTTGTTTTTTGTCGGATCGTAGAAGTAATAACCCTTAGTTTCCTTAGGGTAACCTACAAACAGGCACTTGACAGATTTGGACTCGAGTTTGCCACTTGTCAATTTCTTACCATGTGCATCACAGCCCTAAATCTTCAAGAAGGAAACATTAGGCTTTCGGCCCTTCCATAGTTCATATGGTGTTCCCTCAACCGCCTTGCTTGGTGTATTATTAAGAATGTAAGCAGCTATCTCTAAAGCATATCCCCAAAAGGAGACAGGGAGTGTAGCTTGACTCATCATCGAGTGAACCATGTCTAGCAAGGTCCTATTCCTCCTTTCTGACACTCTATTCCACTGGGGTGTACCAGGACGAGTGAGTTGGGATACAATCCCACACTCTTTCAAAAATGAGTCAAACTCTTGGCTTAAATATTCACCCCTTTGGTCAGACTGAAGTGCTTTTATTTTCTTGCCTAGTTGGTTTTCTACTTCATTCTTAAAGTCCTTGAACCTTTGAAGAGTCTCAGACTTATGCTTCATTCGATACACATAATCATATCTGCTGAAGTCATCCGTGAAGGTGACGAAGTATAGAAAACCAGATCTAGCGCTAGTGCTCATTGGGCCACATACATCGGAATGTATTAGCTCCAATAGCTCTGAGGCCCTTTCAGTAGTCTTGCTAAAAGGCGCCTTTGTCATCTTACCTCTCAAAAGATTTGCATATGTCATAAGACTGGATATCAAATGACCCTAGCACTCCACTAGAGTGAAGCCTAGCTATGCGCTTCTCATTTATATGGCTAAGTCGACAATAACAGATGTAAGTAGGATTAATTTCATTTTGTTTAATCCTTTTAGTATTTATGTTATGGATTGAACTTTCACATTTTAGATCAAAGATATATAAGCCATTTCAAAAAATGTTGTTCCATAAATAATATTGTCACATTGCATAGAAATTCTACCATGTCCAATATTAAATACAAATCCAGAAATATCCAACAAAGAAATAGAAATAATATTCCTGCGCATCGCAGGTACAAAATAACAGTTTCTTAGTTCCAAAACAAGTCCACTAGGTGTCTCTAAGAAATAATCTCCGATCTCCATGGCCTAAACCCGAGCACCATTTCCGACTCGAAGATCTACTTCTCTAGATCCTAGTAATCTCCTATTTCTTAAACCCTGCAAATTTGAACAAATGTGAGATCCACATCCAGTGTCTAAGACCTAAGATGTAGAAATAGCCAGATTAATCTCAACAACATAAATACTTGAAGCAACAGTTTTGCCCTTCAGTTGCTCCCTTAGCTATGGACATGAGCTCTTCTAGTGGCCCTTCTCATGACACTCATGGCAGACATCGTCAGGAGATGCAACCCTTGCTTTAGGTTAGGCCACCACCTTTTTGCCCTTAGCCTTGGCCTTTTAGGCCTTAGCCTTAGCTTTAGATCTAGCCTTTCCCTTAGCAATGGGCGTATTGCCCTTGTTCACCAGTAAAACTTTAGGAGTCTTCTTAAGAGACTGTTCTGCAAGCTTGAGCATGCCATGCAGCTCAACAACCGATTTATCCAACCCTTGCATATGGTAGTTCATGATAAACTGGTTGTAAGACTCAAAAAGTGACCCGAGAATAATGTCTGCTGCTAAGTCCTGCAGAACTGGCGAGCCAAGGCAGGCAAGTGTTCAATATACCCCTTTAACTTTAGCACATGAGTGCTAACAGAAGTCCCGGCTGCCATTACAGTCGTGCAAAGTGCCTTAGTTGTTAGGTAACGTTCCTGACGAGCCTGATCTTGGAACATCTTTTTAAGTTGATCCATCATCTCATAAGCATGCTTGTCCATGAACTGCTTCTGAAGGTGAGAAGCCATGGTACCCAGCATGAGGCACGAGACATCTCGGTCATTCCTCACATGCCGGTCGTACTGCTCCACCATCGCCGTGGTGATGCCTCGACCTACGAGAGGGCCAGCTGGTAAAGGAGCATTCAATACATACTCCTTGGACTCTTGTTTAAGAACTATTTAGCCCAGTCCAGGAAGTTAGTCCCCGAAAGCTTCTCCTTCTCCAAGAGTGACCTAAGTGAGAGTGAGTTGTTGTTTATTGCAGCCATTTAAATTGCTTAAGTGAAATGGGATTATCTACATGGAAGAAATCATTACTTGAGTTAGAAATAAAGGACTTTATGCTTGAGTTAGAAATAAAGGACTTTATGCCAATTTAAATTAATAATATGATTTTAATTTGTTCATTGGTGATGTTAATTGGCTGACTTGACCAAGATCCACAACTCTTCAATGATTGACCAAACTTGGGCTTGCTAACCGATCATTGATTCGTTTGGTAGGACAACCTATCCAATCCCGCCATGAAGGACTCTTGGTTTGATGGGCTTATTGACACTTTAACCATCTGTGCTTAGGGCCCGCTCTGAGCTAATGCTACCCATGTTGAGTCAAACCACCATTCACATGTTAACCATACCAAGTATCCTAAACCTCGACGGTCCATCGAATACTACAATGTACCTAGCTATGGCATGGTGCACATTGCAGCATCAATGGGAGGAAGAGGTGTGAATGTGGGAAGCACTTTTAAACGACTCAATATTTTGATTTCCGGATTAAATTAAGTTATACGGCTTAGCATGGATAATCGCGGGTAATAATTTGGTGATCGATTCATCCATATTATATGACGAATGCAATAGCATACTTAATTTAAAATAAATGAGATCCTATGGGCCTTTAATTACAACCTAATGAAAAACTAGATATCCTATCTAATTCTTCATGGGCCGGACTACAATCCTTCTTGGGCTCCCACCATGGGCTTGCTCCATCTGGGACTTCCTTCATACTTGATGTAACCACAACAATTTTACTTTAAATAAAATCTATTCTAAAATTACATCAAAATAAAAGAAATGACACGCAGGCCATATTTCCCAAATTCAAATTACAACCGATAATAATTTAGGGCCCATAGAACTCAAGATCAAATTTCAAAAAAAGTACCTGTCGTGCACATACATACCAATATGATGCAAGATCATGGCATTCCAAATTATAAATATAAATGTTAAGCCGAGTTACCTAGGGTGAAATCGCCAATTTTAACAAATGTTACTAAGGCCCATAAAGGCCCAATGGATAACATCCATAAATGCAAAATTAACAATTTTGCTCTCACTTGAATTTGGGTTATCACAAATTTAAAATTTAGCCCTCCCAATTTTAACCGGTGTCATGGTTTCTTGGGCTAATTTCACAAAGTCCATATTCAATTTAATATGCAAACAATTAAATTAAATATGCATGCCAACAAAATAAAAAATTTAAATACAAATTAATTTAAAAAAGATTAATTTAATTTGCATTAGGGTCTGGAAAAAATACTTGCAAAATTCAAAACCGGACCCGAACCCCTTGCGTGGCGCTGCTGTCCGGGGACAACAGCGCTACCGTGCGGCAGCAACAACTGCAATTTGGAATCTTGCGATTCCAAATTGCAGCCCAAAAAAATTTTTTTTCTTGTTAAGTCATAAAAAAAAAACAATTCCAGCCATCAAATATATTAATTAATCAATAAAACAACAATTTTAGATGGAAACCAATTGGGGAAAATAATCAAAAACCCAATCCAACTATTCTAGGGTTCATCTCCAAAAACAAAAACAATTGAGTAAGAACCCTAAAATCACAAATTTGAAACACATTCTATCTTCAAGAACGCTTTCAAGAACCAATTCCAATCAATCTAATAGACAAAACTTAGGCTCTGATACCACTGTTAGGATTCGTCATTGGAAAAATAACATGGCGCAGCGGAAAATACACAGTTTAAAATTTTCTAGAATCTACCTATGGTTCCAATTACCATTGATTAGAATAAAACCAAATTGAAACAAGAGAGATTAACTCACCGGATTTGTCTCTTCTAGAAACTGCTGTAGAATCGTTTCTTGAAACTGCGATCTCCAAAGTCTGGTGCACGACCAACTATTGAGCGGGAACCGGTGCTAGCCGAAGACGCGAAGGAATGGATGATTAATGCTGGGATTTTCAGCTGTTTTGGGGCTGCTTTTTGAGGCTGAAATTTCCAGCAATTAATTAGGTTGAATTAGGGTTTTATTCCTAAAGTGTACCCTTATATAAACACCTTGTCTAATTGGGTTTTAATTAGGTTAATTGAACCCAAGCCCACTAGAATTATAATTACATAAATAAACTTTAATTAAAAGATATCTAAAATGTAATTTAATTCCATTTGGCTAAATTTAATTACCCCTAAATAAATTTAAATCATACTTAAGTAAATACAATACATGTATTTAATTTTCCTATTTATGAAAATTATTTAATTAATTGTTTACTTTATGTAATTCAATTAATTGATAAATTAATTAATTACATTATGGAAACTTATCAATTAAATTAAATTCAACCCAATGTTAATTAATTAACTTGACACTGAATGTCAACTAATTAATTAACGCATTCCTTCCAATGTACATTACATGTACAGTTTCTATAAGTTCCGGCTCAGTTGATCTATTTGCACGATCCTATGGGTATGTCTTTATGTTGGCAGTAGGCCCAAGGCCCACAGACAGTAATTTAATTCCATTTGGCAAAATTTAATTACCCCTAAATAAAATTAAATCACACTTAAGTAAATACAATACATGTATTTAATTTTCCTACTTAGGAAAATTATTTAATTAATTGTTTACTTTATGTAATTCAATTAATTGATAAATTAATTAATTACATTATGTAAACTTATTAATTAAATTAAATTCAACCCAATGTTAATTAATTAACTTGACACCGAATGTCAACTAATTAATTAACGCATTCCTTCCAATGCACATTACATGTACAGTTTCTGTAAGTTCCGACTCAGTTGATCTATGTGCACGATCCTATGGGTCTGTCTTTATGTTGGCAGTAGGCTCTAGGCCCACACACTATAAGTGGTTTCTACCAAACCATTACAGCCCCTAATTAAGACAAAGATGCAGCAGTCTTTAAAAGACACTCACCCGCTAGTAATCTCATAGTGTCCTTTGCCTAACGATATCGATATGAATAAACAAGAGGCATGGTCTCCGACATCCTCTTCTATTGTTTATTATATTTCTTGATCTTGAGTTGACTGATTAATCAGATAAGCACCGACTTACTTGGGTATAGCCATACACTTATCAGTCCCACTCATCAAGTGGCTAATGATATCATCTTGGTGTTACCCGAGTGGCATATCCATGACTTCATCATCAATATCAACATGTTCACTGGTCCACCTAATCATACCCGTATTTAGCATCCTTTTACAGACCTGTTAGGCGTATGTCAAAGTGAACCGGATTCCATATTGATATTATAATGAAATCTGGTCTGAGGACAAAAGAGACCTACTCAAGAAAGACCTATGACACAACAACCATGTTGCTTTCTTGTCTGGATCGATCCAGTCCCATGTCAACGACATGTACCTGTATTCACGACTGACTTTACAAGCACTCTAGCTAGTTAAGAACTGCCATACAGTCATCAAATATACAAGTCTGTGGTTCTATTCGTTCCCATGATTAGAACAAACTTGGGATAGGTTTTATGATTATCAATCAATGGATACTCTACTCATATTATAGCACAAGATATAAATGAAATAGATTAATTGCCTTTATTAATGTGACACAAATAATGTATTCATAGAATGAGTCTTAATGTATAATACATAATACAAGAATCCAACGCCCTAAGAACTAGGGCACACCAACACATTGCTAATCAGATTGAGGAGAGGGATTACTAGCATCATCGTTCTTAGGCATCCGAGACTAAGAGACCTACAAAGGAGCCTGAGTTGGTCGATTGGGATGATGATTCTGATGATGATAAGGATGATGACAATTATGACGACTGGGAGCATGGGATTTTAATCCTCGGTTTCAATGATGAAAAAAAAGTTTCATTTGACTTATTTCTACAGCCATACGAGTTAAAACCAACTCAAAGTTGAAGCTCCGAATCACTAAACCAATTGAGTTAAGGTTTCCAGTTATTAAATCATAACTGTACAATTATGGGCTAATATCTGTACGGATGTAGATTGATGTCGGTATGGATATAGCCTATATCCGCATAGATGTTACATAATTCATGTAACTTATTGTCTAAGATCGGATCTAAATCTCTGATTGTGATTTCATATAAATAGAAAAAGGATAAGGAGAGAGAAAGGGATGGTCATTTATGAGGCTAAAATCCAAGATTAGGCTTTTTGAGAGTTAGAGAGAAAAGAGAAAGAAAAGGGAAGAGAAAGAAGAACTCTAGGTCTTTTTCCTCATTTTCTTACTTGATTCTCTGCAATTAGGACATAAAACTTGTTAGAAACCATAGGAAAACACATTACTAAGATTGATAACAGGTTTAGAGACTAAAAACCAAACACAATCCCGTAACTCTTGAGGACTTTTGGTGATTTTGGACTTGTGAAACCTTAACCAAAACTCAGCAATCCAGAGCTCCTTTGAAGTGTTTTTGAACCCGTAAACCAGTGGATTTATGTGTCAAAGGTATATTTCTAAAAAAATCAATGATTTTCTTGAATGTTTTTATCATTTGAGAATCATTTCGTATGATTCTTTAAGCTGCTCTGTTTTTGTGCATTTCTGCATTCTGCCTAGAAAAAATATCCGTACGGTCACCAACATAGTCGCATTGCTGTACTGACAACCGTATGGATCTTATCTCTTGACTGCATGGATGTAGGTCTCTAGAAATCCCTAAATTTAAATTGCTAAAGTTTAATTCTGGTTCGCCCCTTGAATTAACATCCATACGATGATGGTCACAACCGCACGGATGTAGTTCCTATAGCCGTATGGATGTTTTTTCCAAAGTAGGCGACCTACAAAATGTTTTTGATGAGCTTTAGACCTAAACTCCAGAATTGTGGTTAGGTTAGATTAGTGGTAAAAGAACCCGATCTCTTGAAATTTGAATCACGTAAAGGATGATAAATGCCAACCAGTAAAACCGTTTTCAAAACTGTTTTACATCCTTTATTTTTATGTTTATGTCCCATACACATAAGTGTCATCATATTACTAACATCCATTTTTACAGGATTAAATTTACTTCGTTATTTTATTCCTTTATTAGTAGAATTCGTGTATTTTAGGTGGTTATACCTCGATCCCCTTTTAATTCATATGTATCCTCCTAGGATAGCCTACTTGATTTGGGTTGTAATTGAATTTTACTCTCTGTACTTTGCATGAACGCCATGTGTTATAAAACAAAAATTAATCTAGTTCTATGAAATGTTATGGTTGAATATTACAGCTATTATTTTAATTGGATAATAATGAAAGTGACTCATCTGGACCTAGGTCTCTGGAAGTTGTAGTGGTTCTGTCTCGGTTCCAGCTATACCCGAATTTCCAGGTTGAGTTGAGCCGGGTGGCAACTCCTATAGTTTCTTTGAGATTTCGATCTTGAATCTTTTATGAGTACCGTATTTTCCTAAAATGAGTTTCCTATTATAATCATATGCCCGATCCAATAATACCAATTACAAAAGCTTGGCTTCCCGCTTCGCTGCATCGAAACTTCGTTCGCTCACAGTGGCGACTTCGCTGCGGATTTTTCTAAAGAGTTTTTTCCTAAAACTTAAAAGATCTTGACGAGCATTGAAAGAATCAAATTAAAATAGCTTCGGTAAACTGTTGTAACATTTTATATGCATTGTATTGTAGCTAGATTTAAGCATTAGGTTAAGGTACCATTTTTAGCATAGTAAAATGTTGAAGTGCTGCCTATGCTTCGCCAGGTCATAAGGACATGGATATGGAACACCACCTATAGCCTCGTACGTACCCCTTCATTTGGACCCTTGAGTGGGGAGAAGTGATGAGTATATTTTGCTATGAGGACTTTGATGTTAACCCAGACTTTTGACCGAACCCATGTAAATAGCTGTAGTAATTTCCATTAGGATACCAAAATGCTATGATGGTATGTATATTTAGCTTTGCCTTTATCATCCCTTGTTGATGATTAAAGAGAACCACACCTAGCACTTAGTTAGAATGTTGATCTTTGACCATGAGGAGAAATAAGGTCAGGAATCTATGATCGCATGCTACGTGTTACGTGCTTCATTTTTCATACCATGTCATCATAATCATCTCTTCATGCATATGTACTATCATTTTGCATATCATTTGTGTGACGTTAACTCACTATTTTTGTGTAGCCATATGCGTCATTTTTATTTCGCGTGAACATACACCACTCACATGCATCATTTTGTATGTCATCCACATTAACGATTTTTGATGCAACCATAATCGCGTGTCTCACATGCATGAATCATTTCATATTAATCAAATAACTTTAGAGTGTCCTTAGGCTACCCTTTAATATAACTATAAACCCACACATTCATCCTTCGATAACATATGGTTGTCGCGAGAGCTCCACACATTTGCCAGTCTTTAAAGGATGAACCCTTAGGTACTCAAAAGAGCATTGAATTGTTGTTTGTGTGAAAAATCATACGTATCCAAACCTTGGTTAGGCATTCCACAAATGCCAAACTTCCATTGGTATGACTAACCATACGTGTCAACCCTTAGCTAGTGGAATCTAGCACAAATCTCGATTAAGTGTTCCACGAATGCTAAACCTCTGTCCGTAGGGCTAACCACACGTGTCAACCCTCAGTTAGTAGAATCTAGCACAAATACCGGTTAGGCATTCCACAAATGATGAACTTCCACCCGTATAACTGAGCATGCAAGTCATCCCTCAGCTAGCGGAATCTAACCCGAACCTCGGTAAGGCGTTCCACGAATGCTGAACCCTTACTCATACGACTAACCATATGAGTCATCCCTCAGCTGCAGAATCTAGCACAAACCTCGGTTAAGCATTCCATGAATGCCAAACCTCTATCCATTTAGCATTAATTCCTTGTTTATTTTCAATTCGCATAGCATACATGCATCTCATTTCATTCATGCATACATATCACTTCATGCATATATGCCATCTAGAACTCAAGAACTTCTCAGGTGCATATCCGTCCTAACCCTAATGTGATTTGTTTTATAGTTTGGTATCGCCCTGCAAGAATATTAGAGAGGGTTGAGAACTAGAATCTAGTATCAAGTGAGTCAGAGGAGTCATTTGGGTTAGAAGAACAGTTTCCAGTGGATATAGAGGTAGACAATGTGGCTTTTGATTCATTTGTGGTGGAAACGAAGTCGAAAACAGGATCAAAAACTGAATTTGAAACCCTGATTAAAGAAATGGAAAATCCATCTAATCCTAATACCAACACTGGTGTGGCATCCATGACTACTATACTCTAGGACTTTCTGAATTCAGATGAGTTCAAAAACATCATCAAGAACTAAGTCCAAGTAGCTCTAAGCAATCCCACCGTCAACAAAATGAAGGAACCTAACAGAGAGTTTGGGAATGGTAGCAGACAAAATAGGGATAACGATAGGGACTCTGATGTAAGGGATAGGGGGAGACAGGCTGAGACGGCCCTGGAAAAGAAACGGCGAGAGAAATGTACAGAGATGGATGAACTTATAGCTGATATGTGTGGGAATGCAAAGGTTAATGCCTCAAAATGCATTAACCCAAGTGTCTTGATGGTTGGCGGTATTGAATTACTACTAGTTGGTTTTCATATGCCGAGAATTGCCCCATACATGGGAAAGAGCCCCCCTCCCATCATCAGCACATCTCAACCACTATGCGAGGATTATGACAATGGTGGGCCTAACTATGAACCAATTGGTAGGACTTTTCCCCACCACATTAGAGGGAGGAGCTATTAATTGGTATGATAAATAACCAAAGAGTGTTTGGGAAGATTGGAATACCTTATCTGATGCCTTTGTGAAATATTACAACTTCAATACTCAATTGGAGGTGAGGTTACAAGACCTTGAGGCCATAAAATAGATTCAAAATGAAACCTTTGTAGAATGCTATTAGAGGTGGATGGACAAAATATCCTCCTACATTAAAGACCCTTAGAGGATGAATTGATTGTTAAACTAATTGATGGAAGTATGGAAGTATACAGGAACAACATGAAGTACCATAAGTTTAACACACTAGTGGAAGTCCACGAGATGGCTAAAAGGATCAAGAAGTATGAAACTAAAGTAGTCCAAAGCAACCCAAATAATGGATACTAAGGAGGAGGCTGGACATAAACCTCAGGATACAATGACCAGTACTAAACTTGCTCAGGCGACTGCCCCTGTCAAGTAAGTAGAAATTGTGGCAGTGACTCAGGAAGCATCCCCTCAAGCTGGGAATAGAAGCATTGCCCTGTGGGCTGAATCTTTGAGTGGAATATTTGTCAAGAGTAGAAAGATGAACTTGTTGGAAAGCCTAAAACCATTTGCACCTCCCTTCGCGGCCAATAAAGACAATTTCTGCATCTATCATGTGGCGAAAGCTCACCAAACCAATGATTGCTATGGAATAAGAGATGTTATCCAATGGCTAATCGCAGAAAAGAGAATTGAAAAGCTTGATCTTAAACCCAGCGTTAAAAAAATCCACTGCCAAATTTCAAAGTTCAAGTCAACATGGTGCAAACTAGACTACCCTCAAACTTTGTCTTCGCCTAGATTATGCAAGCAAGCCCTACAGTGCAAATGGTATCAGTCGGTAGTAAATCTGAAGAGGTGTTGAGCCGGTGTCGGCTATTGAAGACAAATTCAAACCACTCAATTTGAAGGATATTGAACTTGATGCTAGTTTTGATGAGTTTGTAGTACCCGCTTCAAAGCAGGTATTCCCAGTCAGTACCAAGGTAGGGACATATTTGTGCAAGGAAGATGGTCCGGTCAATTTTGTGACAAGAAGTGGGAGGATTTATTAGTCGAATGTTTTTGCTCATACCCTGAACAGAGGATGGAATCCCCAATCCATATTCCTCCTCTAGTGCCACCGACTGAGGAAGAGGATCTAGTGGTTGAACAACTGAAAATGATGCCCACAAGAGCCAGTGTTTAGCACCTACTAATGGAATCCTAGAAACACCAAGCTACAGTGGTAAAGAAGCTAATAGAAATGGAGGCCACTCCCTTGACTTCCCCAGAGTAGGTTTGCATAATGATCGGTAAGTTCGGTAGCCCAATGAATCATCTAACTAAGATTACTTTCAATGATGCCAACGTACCTCCTGAAGGCATAAATCATAACAATGCCCTATTCCTTAAAGTGAAAATCATGGACAGAGTAATGCTTTGTGTCATGGTAGATGATGGTTCTATCCTTAACATCTGCCCTCTGAATATTTTACCCCATCTAGGGATGAGCAAGGATGCACTACTTAAATCCAACACTGTCATTCGTGCTTACGACAGTTTTAAATGCACAATGCTTGGTACATTTGAGGTAGAAGTAGTTACTGGATAAGTGAAGTCCAAAGTCCTTTTCACTATAATTAACATCCTGGTTACCTTCTCCTCATTGCTAGGGCATCCATGGTTTCACTCCCTTAGAGGCATGCCATCCACTCTTCACTAGAAAGTTAGGTTTCCCATCGGGGGAAAAATTATGACCTTAGAGGCCAATAAGCCATCCGTAGTGGCGGTACTGAGCTCCTTTGAATAGCCAATGACTGGGTTTCAAGTGGCTGTAATTTTAGACAAGAAAGTGTTGGGGAATTAATCGCACAAAACAAACATAAAACGCAGCGGATAAAAGATTAATCCCCACCAAGGACCCATGTACATTGCATTGAATCGGAAGGAGGGTTAAAGAATTACCTTAATTCTTTGAAGATTGAATCAAGCAGGAACCAAAATAGCTTCCCTCTACGGTTGATCCACACGGAGCAATACGTCCACCGCGTGCTAGCGCCGGATTTGAAGAACAATTCTTCGAACGAGAGAGAGAGAGATAGAAAATCAAATTTTCTTTTTGGGGTTTTGGATGAATTTCGGCTGGCTCTTCTTCCACCACTTTCAGTCTGCCGAAAACTCCACTTTTGTTATATAAGAATTACATTAGGTTTAGGTTTTTTCTTATTTCCTTAAATAAAAAAACACCTAATTAGTTAATTATAATTATAATCTAATACACCTATTAATTATAATTATAAATTAACCCACATAATTTAATATTAATTCTCACTTAATATTAAATCAAATCAATTCTCCATAATACACATATGTATATATATAATATTATAATTAATTATATCTCTATATAATTTAATTATAATATGTAGCATACTTTATGCAATATTAATCACATTAATATTTATATACACATACATAAATATATATCACTATATATATATTTATTCTCTTTCTCATTCATAAATTATTATCCAATAATAATTTATACCCGATAAGATGAACTTCATTTTGCTCTTGTGTGTGACCCCATAGGATCATATTAATTGGCAATAAGGAAATTACCATAATGTCCTTATAGGTCACAAGCGGACTCTAGCAAGCCATTACGACTACCCAATTAATATGATTGGAATGATCCAATACCTATTTATAGAATGTCATATTCCCTTTTGTCTCTTTGATATCATGATTAATTATAAGACATGGTACACTTGTCAATCTTATATAATTAATCATATGCTTTCTCGATCTCAAAGTAAACTGTTCAGACAAATCAATTGATACTCTTATCAATTATTTGAGCACGGCCATGTATTTAACAGTCTTACTTATCGAGGGGCCCAGTGATATCGCTCTCTTGTTAGAGAGGGACAAAATCCCATATCTGTCACTCACATCCCTAAGCATGAGTCATATTGTACCCAACCACAGCCTTTATAACTACTCTGTTACAAGCAGCGTTTGACTGCGTCAAAGCACAACATGTATTCATCCCGGAATCCATGGTGACCTCAGGTCAAAGGAATCAGCTGATGACACTACTATAATCAAGATCAGTTGTGACACGTGACCATGAACTTGATCTTATAGTGGGTCTCCAGCAACATGTTCTCTAACACATTGCCCGTGAGTATAATCTGTATCTGTATACACTATATTCATCTTATGAATATCCATTATCACTCACACTAGTCTTAGTTTGTTATTATTCCCATAATAACAATCGACTAGGGAAATTTAAAATTACACAATTAATTCATGGATACATTATCATAAATACTAACATACAAATATATATGATAAAATAAGTCTTTATTAATGACTTAAGAAGATTGTTTACATAATCCAACATTGGCTTAGGGCACAATCTCTAACAGAAAGATCCACACTTTGCTAAGTGAATTTATAAGTATCTAGAAAAGTAGATGTTCACGTCGGGAAAAGGGCTTGGCATAAATCAGCAGGGTCTACCAAGGTTCAACATTGTTTGTTACATGGTGCGCCAAACCGTTCTCAGGTATAAAAGGAACCCAAGAACAAACAGGTTAGAAAAGTTATAAATCTAGTGGATAGTTTTGTCTGTAGTTTTGAAAAGGCTTATGATGGTACACCCGAGCCAGTTGCAATGGGAAAGGTCAAAGTCCCTAGCTTTGAGATTTTTGCTGATGTCATGGACTTTTCCAGATATGGCATTGAGCTGGTTGTAAACATGCTCCGGGTTAGGGCAATGAATGGAACGAAAGATGTCACCATGACAATTTCTATTACACCACTTGGGGAAGAAGTGAACGAATAGCTCCAGCTAATCAGGGAAAGAAGCTAGTTGATGAAGTCCAGCATTTAGAGGAGATCGATGCTGCTGTGGAGGCCATATCAAATGCATTGTTTGCTTTGCTGAAGACGGGTCTGAAGGAGCAGTTTGATCAGAAGTGTGCAACAACAAGCGATACTGATATGATTAAGAATGTTGTGGATGAACTAATGAAAATGATGACTAAGGGCAAGGCGAAGATAGGGGAAACCATCCTCGCTGAGATTCAGAAAAAGCACTAGAGACTGTCTCGATAGACCTATTCGAGGAAGATGAAGCTGTTGATGCTGGAGATGCTATGAAGGAAGACCCTCCTCATATGGAGGATGATAATGATTTCTTTATAAAAATTTCTTTTATATTTGATGTGAACAATTCTGCCTATAAGGCATTGAATGAAATGAATTCCAACTTTGCTTACTTATGTGATTTTTTTCCTGATGGGTCCATACATGCATTTAAGCATTAATTTGATGTGTTTAGCATACACAACACTCCATTGCATGAAATTAATCTAGGAACAGATGACAATCCCAAAATGGTATCTATCGCAAACAATCTAACTCATGTGGAAAGGAGAGAGATGATAAAAATTATGGAGAAGCATGTCGGGGCATCTGCCTGGTCTTATGAAGATATGCCGGGAGTTAACAGAGAAATTATAGAACATAGGATCTTGATAGACTCGAAGATTAAGCCAGTTAGGCAGAAGCTCAGACGGCTCAGACCAGAGTGAGAGGAGAAAGTCAAGGCAGAAGTAGCTAAATAGATTGAGGCCAAGTTTCTAGAGGTGGTTGAATACCCGTAATGGCTCACCAATACTGTTCTAGTAGCTAAGAAAGATGGAAGGGTTAGAGTCTATATGGATTACAGGGATTTGAATAAAGCATCTTTGAAGGATGATTTCCCACTCCCACATATTGATGTCTTAATTGATAGTGCAGCTAGAGCAACGATGTATTCGTTCATGGATGGATTTTCGGGTTATAATCAGATCCTAATGGACATCATTGATAAGGTCAAAACCGCTTTTATCACTGAATGGGGAACTTATTACTATCCAGTAATGCCCTTCGGATTAAAGAATGCTGGGGCTACTTATTAAAGAGTTGTCATTGCGCTTCTCCATGATATGATCTTTAAGGAAATCGAGGTGTTTGTTGATGACATGTTAGTTAAATCCATGACTTGGGAGGAGCACCCTGCCATCCTGGATAAATTTTTGACTAGGATTGAGAAGCACAATCTCTACTTCAATTTGAAGAAGTGCGTGTTCGGAGTAACTTTGGGAAAAATTGTTAGGTCACATTATTAGTTAAAAGGGAATTAAGATGGATCTGGATAAAATTAAAGCCATACGAGACATGCCAGTGCTAAAGATAGGAAAAGAAGTTAGGTAGTTCCTGGGATCACTTCAATATGTTAGTAGATTCACTGCCAGATTGACCATAGTTTGTGAGCCCATCTTTAAGCTTCTCAAGAAACAACAACCAGTAGAATGGAATGACTAGTGTCAAATTGCAGTTGACAAAATCAAAGCCTACTTGATGAACCCGCCAGTGTTGAAGCCTCCAACACTGGGTAAACCCTTGATTCTGTATCTGGCTATAGAAGAACCTCGGTAGGGGCAATGCTAGTGCAAGAGCAGGACAACAAAAAGGAACATGACATCTATTACCTTATTAAGGAGCTGCTTGATTATGAAACTCGATACACCATAGTCAAGAAAACCTGTACAATGATGGTATGGCTGATGAAGAATAAGGCATTGTTTTCAGTCATATAGGATTCAAGCAATAGCTAAAGTTGATCCGATGAAGTATCTGTGTGCCGCACTAGTATTAGCAGGAAAGTTATCTTGGTGGTTTTTATTGTTATCTGATTTTGACATAGAGTACCTGACGAAAAAGGTGATCAAAGGCAGAGTAGTAGCAGAGTTTCTAACTAACTAGCCGTCAGAGTCTGACTATATGGAGAATCTTGAATTCC
Source organism: Euphorbia tirucalli (assembly GCA_039660915.1). Classification (NCBI taxonomy): domain Eukaryota; kingdom Viridiplantae; phylum Streptophyta; class Magnoliopsida; order Malpighiales; family Euphorbiaceae; genus Euphorbia; species Euphorbia tirucalli. The sequence continues at coordinate 50,229,110 of CM077639.1, read as the reverse complement.
ATAATGAACAACTGGCTATGATTGATGTCGAGTCTATGCAATGGATAATGCATTCCGATGGTGCAGTAAATAACAGAGGTGCCGGTTTGGGAGTAATCATACTTACATCGGTTGGAGAAATTATCCTTTTATCAAAGTGGCTTGAGTTTCCAGTTACCAACAATGGTGCAGAGTATGAAGCTTGTTTATTTGGGCTTGATGCCCTCATCATGCTAGGGGCAAATGATGTCCTGATCATCAGAGATTCCGTATTGGTTATCCGGCAGGCCACAGGAGATTGGGAGCTCAAAGAAGAAACCCTACAACCATATTTAGAAACTGTATGGGAAAATATTCAGATTTTTGGCCGGTGTGAGTTCAAACATGTGCCTAGAGATGAAAATCAGATGGCAGATTCACTCGCAACATTGTCATCTATGTGGGAATGACTGCAAAAGCAACCAATACGGCTTTTGATCCTGAAGACTTCTAGACCACCCCATTATCAATCCTGTGAGGTTCTGACACTGACAGCCAGAGACAAACCGTGGTATTGTGACATTCTCAGGTTTTTCCAAGATGGACAGTATCCCGTTGGGGCTGATATAGTGGATAGGGCTTCTCTTTGAATGTTGGCTGTATAATTCAGAGTATTTACGCATCAGCTTTTCAAGTGGATAGTGGATGGACTACTCGTACGATGCTTGACCGAGATAAAGGCACAAAAAGTGAGGTTCCTATGGTTCTCATATGAATGGTTTAGCTCTAGCTGAGAAAATTCTACGACAAGGATACTTCTGGCTTACTATACAAGCTGATTGTATTAAGGAAGTGAAGAAGTGCCACAAGTGTCAGATTTATGGTGACGTCAATCATCTTCCACTCATCAAATTGCAAAACCTCTCTACTCCTTGGCCGTTCTCAGTGTGGGGGATAGGCATCATTGGTGAGATTTGACCTCCTGTGTTGAACAACCACAGATTTATTGTAGTGGCAGTCGATTACTTCTCGAAGTGGGTTAAGGCCGAATCCTACACCAACATTAATGCTAAGAAGATGACCAAGTTCATAGAGAGACATTTTTACATGGTATGGCATTCCACACCATGTTGTAACTGATAATGGGGTGTAATTCCAAGGGCCAATAGCAAAATTATTTGCAACGCATGGTATAAATCACCATAATCTTCCCCGTATAGACCCCAAGCCAATGGAGTGGTAGAAGTAGCCAATAAGTCTATTAAGAAGATCTTGTCCAAAATGGTTGATATTTATAGAGATTGGCTGGAAAATTTACCTTTTGCTCTATGGGTTATGTAACTAGCATCAGAACTCCTACTGGCAAGACCCCTTACTCGTTAGTATATGGAATGGAAGCGGTTCTCCCTGTCAAAACAAAATTGAAGTCTCTCAAAATCGCTTTACAAGCTCATCTACCAGAAACGGATTAGGCCAAAGCTAGGTTTGTACAATTAGCCATGATAGACGAGAAACGTCTAAAAGCTTTAGATCACCTACAGATGTACCAACAGAGAATGGCTAGAGCTTATATTAGTCAGGTTTGCCATTAGAAGCTGAAATAGTTGAAACCTTGTGCTGAAATAGTTGAAACCCTCTAACACAGATGTTAAATGCAAGTTCAAACTGTGGGAAGGTCCATATGTGGTGAAAAAGATTCTCTTGAAGGGGAGGGATGTAAAGATCATGGATATGGATGGTAACAAATTCACCAGCCCGGTCAACCAAGATTGCCTTAAATGCTACTATGTATAAGAGGAGAAACAGCCTACTAGAGGGAAGACTAGTAAACTGGTGAGAAAAGAAATGGCATGAAAAAAATGGTTTGCTAAGTTGAAAACCTGGAAGGACGGGATAGGCAAAAATCAGGATGATGAGGGATATCACCTAGAAAACCTGTAAAGGCTAGTTGATAACACGAGTTGGTCGCTTAAGATATGCAATTGTTCCTATTTTAAATTTCATCAATAAAGTGTTACTCTGCTAAATTGTTCAAGCCGTGGGAAGGTCCATATGTGGTGAAAAAGATTCTCTTGAAGGGGGGGTGTAAAGATCATGGATATGGATGTTAAAAAATTCACCAGCCCAGTCAACTAAGATCACCTTAAATGCTACTACAAATAAGAGAAGAAACAACCTACTAGATGGAAGACTAGTAAACTAGCGAGAAAAGAAATGGGATGAAAAAGTTGGTCTGCTAAGTCGAAAACTTGGAAGGGCGACTTAGGAAAAAATCAAGACGATGAGGGATATCACCAAGAAAACCTATAAAGGCTAGTTGATAACATGAGTTGGTTGCTTGAGATATGCAATTGTTCCTAGTTTAGATTTCATCAATAAAGTGTTACTCAGCTAAATTGTTGAATGAATGTTTGAATGCATGTTCAAATTCATTTCGATAAACACCTAAGTAGCATAACATTTAAACATATACACGCATAAATTGCCACATCATTTAGTTTGTAAGATAAAGAAATCCATGTAAATATTGAAAAAAAAAAGTTAAAAAAAACCTGCTGAGTTGAAAATCTGATAAGGGTGATTCAGGCAAAAGTTAGGGTAGTCTGATAGATCAAAAACCTGAAAAGGTGGTTTATGCAAAATTTAGGACCATACAACAAATAGCAATACAAAATACAAAGATAATAAAAGCAGCATGAGCAACAATTTCCTCTTCTTCACACAAGGAGAGGAAACTCCCACATCAGTTAATCTGAGCCACCTGAGGGTCACACTCTCTCGTTCTTCCTGAGAGTGCAAATTCCTAACCTTAGACATCTAAGATCTGTAATGATCGTCAGTCTCCACAGTAGTGAGAGAATCATACTTTAATAACTCATAACGAAGGTTACTAGACCATCGAGCTCGGATATGGTCTAGCCACTATGAGGTGTATTATGCACTTTCTGTGACACACAAAGATTGGGGTATCCCCTGTTCCTGCCCATACTGTCCGTAAAGCCGAGATGGTGAATAGAAACTTACTTTGGTCAAGCCCAAGAGCTGAACACCTCTAACCCACATATTGACAATAACATAATTGATCTTCCACCGGGGGCAAACCCACTTGATTTGATCTTTAGTTCGTTCAGCCAACCAAGTTTTCCAGTCTTTGTCAGTCATTTGACAATGACCACCCATGGTGAAACCTCACTCCCGGAAGTTGGCAGGATGATACTTTTTAAAGCTACCATGAGGCACTTGGATGAGAGATAATTTTTCCATAAGCCATACCTATGACAAGACAAACAGTCAGAAGCAATGATTGGAACTTAGTAGATATGCACAAGTGATAAGGAATTGATACCTGAAGTAGCAGAAACTGGTTTTTGAGTTGGAAAGATCAGTCAGACTGAGCAGAATCCATGTGGATCAGTGTCTCAGTGAGAATCAGTGTTACAAGTGAAGCCCCAATAGCCATTTAGGGAATGATGGAAACCAATCTAAATGGACACATCTCGGAACCCACCCCACATAAGTAGTGGCTCATCAGTAGTAAGCTAACCATGCTAGCCCATCCAGGATGATCCTTAGTTGTATCCATTGTTGGAAATGCCCTAGTCCTGAGGCATTGGTCCTTGTGTTTGTATGATACATTTGAACATTAATATGAACTTTATGTATTATACAATTTGTGTCAAGAGATAAAGGCATTAATCTATTTATTATATGTCTTGTGCTATATTTTAAATAGAGTATCCAATGGACATATCCATATCCATGTTGTCAAGTGTCATGCACTTGAATACTTTGCCCACTTTTGTTTTTTGGGTTTTCTTTGGAAGAAACAATTGTGAGTAAAAGAGAGAAATTGAATTATTTCTTTTGGAAAGAAATATTTTGGACAGCCATAAGGACTTTGCTTGGTCGCCCCTTTTCTTCTCTCTTTCTCCCTTTCTTCTTGTTATCCGAGTCGCTAGCATGGGTTTCGGTCCGAGAGCCGTTCGTGTACGCATCGGTGGAGGGAATCTACACTTGATTTCTGCAGTCTGCATCCGTCTCTTAGAGAGACTTTGTGGTAAGTTTTCAAACTTTCTCTTTATGCTTTAATTTTTTGATTTCCACATCTTAAGCTCCTGGACCGGATTCCAGGAAATCGACGCGTATTTCAGCTTTTATCGGTCGGTTTCCCGTGACAAATCCCAACATCCATGCACCAGTTTAACACCGAATCTAGTAAAAAACCAAGGGATGAAGCAGTAGTGGACACCAGCGGCCTCATTTGGGATAAAGGAATGCCAAACAGGTTGATTAAGGAGGAAGCATCACTGAAGACAAATTCAAGAATGGCAATCTTGGTACCTTTGGGGCATGGCAAATTCAGAATAGCACTGAATTCTTCGAACAATAAACATAACTCCTGGTAAGAGAAATGGAACACATGATCGATTGGATCTGAGTAATTGATAGCAGGTTGTAACAGGGTGGGATTACTCGAACTATTGAATTATGTTTTTACATTCCACAGTCCAAAAGGCTTCAGCTTTAGCCTATCTGAACTTCCCAAGGACCCAAGGAATAGGCAGAGGCAAGACTCAAAAGATTCCATGACTTGAACCGAACGAAAAAGAAGATTCAGAAGGAAACAGTAGATCCATATGGATATGTGAAGAACCATGTGGATGTCACTATAACTACATGATTTTAGCTTTCACAACCATATGAATATACTTATAACCGTATGGATGTATATTTTATAAAAAGAGCTACCATTCCTTAATTCATACGGATGTGGATTCTTAGGAGTCTTATTCTACTGCATTCGGGCTAATTAAGATGTTTCTATATGCATTCAATCATGCAATTGCAAAACTTTATGAAATAACAAAGTTTTCATAAATAAATGGGCAACATGAATGCAAAATACATCCAATCCAATGTAATGAAACAAAAAGAAACATCAAGTTCAAATGTTCATGTAAACAACTACCCTGTCAACTACTACATCCTTAGGGGTAATCACTTTGTATCCTTATCATCGTCTACCCCAGCCTCAGAAGCTGACCTCTCGGCATCCAGATATTGTCTCCTGTACTAGTAAAGCTCCTCCTGCAACCTCCACAACTCCCTCCTATCTGTACGTGACTGAGTTCTAGAGTATGAAGAGGAAGCATAGTGCCTGAGCCTACAAATGCAATTGGAAAGAGAAATCATATCATATACACATGCACCCATGCATAAGTACCATAAAAAACATGCATCATACAATTGCATGTCAATTTCCAAAACAAGGTTACAGGGCTTACCACGGTGGCACGGGTCTCCTGGATCATTAAATCCTAAAGAGCGTAGTACATATGTACTGTAGTTTTAGAATCGGCTCTGGCCACCTGAGAAAATCCAAATGCAAGATCACAAATCAAACATCAAACATACACATCACATGTTTCAACCAAAATGAAAGGACAATCACACTGGTAGCATCAGGAGGAGAAACCTCAATGTAGTGATGATCGTAAGGGGGCAACACCCTCTCCTCATATCCTCCCCTAGCTACATCAACTGAAATCTAGTGGGGAGAGGAGTCACGAGTCACCCCAAAGACACCCTAGAAGAGGTAGAAGTAGGTGCACCCTACTAGTAGCATCGAATGTAGAACCACACCTTCTGGGTTGGCGCCTCACTCGACATCTTGCCTACGTAGGCTTGGTGCTGACACCAGCCCTGTCACCATCATCATCTCCATCCTCAGTGTCACTACTATAGGCCCCCCCTTTGTCTTGAAAACAAATCATAAGACTCAAATTAGACACAGAATGAAGTGAAAAAAAGAACATACTGGGCGAGGAGTCGGCCTCCATGGAGTCAAAGGGAGCAAGAAAGGTATGAGCTATTAGTATGGATCATCAAGGGATGTCGCGACTAACCCTGCTCTAAATGTTGCCTCTCAAGCCGCCAATGGCTCATAGGCATAAGGCCAAAAGAGAGAAAGCAGCAAGGAAGGGCGAACTGCCCTCTCATTAGGGCGAAGCAGCCACCTACGAATCCTCTCCCCCAGGTACCACTCATGGCAGGTGGGGCACTCCATAATGAACCTCTTGTCATCCTAGGCTCGAGCATCTACCACCATTTAAGCATTTGGAACGCCCTTCAAAGGATTCACATTCACCTGTTCAACCATTTAAAGAAAAGGCAAATGTCAGGTATAAACCATAACTCAACTCTTTATTATGGTTTAAACTAACAAAGTTTTGATTTTGCAGGAATTTACCTTCTCTACAGTTATGTTCCGGATTTCATCTCGGAGGTTCCTAGAATTCGTCTCAAAGACAGACCAGCTCCGGGTTCTGCCCTCAGCAAGGCCTCTAGCCATACAGTAGGGGGAGCCACGACCCCATACTCGTTGGCCGAGACCTATCAAGAATATGTAATTAGTCTAAAAAGAGAAAGAAAAAATGAAAAATATATATATACACACACACATACATAATGATAATAAAAATAAAAAATCTTACTAAAACAAGAAGCTAGAAGTCTGTCATCTCCTTCTGTGCAGCCCGAAATGAAAATGTGGGTCGCGAGACCGGGCCAGGGATTTTAATAAAAATGAAAATTTGTTTTTTTGAAAATAGTAAGAAATCAATAAAACCGATCAATCTCACTATAAGTGATAGGAGTCGCCACCCGATTTAGCTTAACCAGGAAATTGCTGTATAGCTAAACCTAAGCAGGAATCACCATACCTTTTAGTCAGAGATTTGGGTCTGGATAAACTACCTATTTCTATCTTGTTTAAAATGATTATTAACTGTTCTGAATTGTGCCTTTTATAACGTAAATTGATTTTAATTTACTTACACTAAATGCTCACACAAGAATATAAATTCTGGAAAATAAATAAATTCAAGAAAGATAAATATCACAACCCAATCAAAAAAACTATCCTTGGGGATACATATTCGATAAAAGAGGATCGAGGATACAAAATGCCTACATACAATAATCTAATATTTACATTCACTGATTTTACATAAAAATATTCTACAAATAATATCTAACCTAATTCTATCTACAAAACAAAGGTTAATGCTCAAATAAATACACATGTAGGACTTAAATAGATAGAATGAGAGATTTAAATAGCTCGGGGCATGAATGGGGGAATCGAATGAGTCCGACAGATTCACCCGATTAGACCTGGAAAATCTTTTAAAATGCTATATTTGGATAAAAGATAATTTAGAAAAAAAAAAATTTTATCCGATTTTAATTTATTACACATGCAAAAGTTAGTCTGTGTTTAAGAAACTGGGGTTTCTATCATTGCATTGGTCTATTATAAACAAGAAAAATATGAAACTAGGTTACAAAGCATGGAAAACGATTTAAATTGCAAAAGAAAATTCTAGATTTGGGACAACAGCCATGCGGATGTTCTTAACTAACTGTCCAGTTATTGTTGAACACCCATGTGGATATTACTATATTCGTATGGTTGTTGCTCCAAATTCCTAAATTGAGAAATCACTAACTCCTGAGGAAGAAGATGAACCCTAAAACTATACCCGTACGGGTATACATTTCACATCCGTACGGATATAATGACATCCGTACTGGTATAACGACATCTATATGGGTCTTGTTTCCAAAATTGCAGAAATTTTGAAAAATGATGCAAACACATAGAATTCAATCTGAAAAGCTACAAAGGGATTAAGGCCTCTCAAAAATTACCTTTGGAGTGTGTTTCCAGTGTAAAGATCAAAGAAAATCATGGCTTTAAGCTTGAATTCCAAAATCAACCAAACTTGAACTTTTGAAAATCAAAGAAGATATTCCCAAATTCAACTTGCAATTCAGGAAATTCAATTGAAAATAGGCCTGTGGTGGTTTTGGTCAGGTTTGGAAAATGATTTTGGTGTGTGAATTATTAAGTTTCAGATTGAGTTATTGAAGGATTAGATTTGTGTTTCTGTTGTTCTTCTTCCTCTATTCTTCTTCTTTTTCTTCTTTTTATGTATTTTCTAGTTTCTTTTTTTTTTACCTAATTCCTTTAATTTCCCATAATCACTTGTGTCCTTTTCTGTAATATGAGCTTCCTTCAATCCAAAGAAAGCCTAAAATTATTGTGAGTCCATGATTTTAGCTGTCAAGCTTTCAATTTTCCACGTGTCTCTGTTTTACAGGCAGGCTGCTTATTTAATAACAGTCGTATAAGTATTATGACTACATCCTTACGAATGTTCCTATTCCTGTACAGGTATAGTTTTTTTTCAGCATTAAACTTCAATCTCTCTTCAAGCTCAGTTCAAGTTTGATTGATCAAATATCCTTACTTAAAGACTTGGTTTTCTTAGAGATTCATACATAAAGGTTAATCAACTTGGCTTTCATCACAGAGGTTGGAAAAACCTGGTGCTTATAACTGCCCCTCGTGCGATTAAATTTGACATTGACAATAGGTTGCTGATACCCAAATGTGAAGTTAAGAAAGCGAAGATAAGCACAGTGAACAAAGAAAGAAAATACTTACCTGACTTCAGGTGTTGACACAGTGGTACTCTAGACTTTAAATGCTGATTCCACTAATGATTTGATTTGTTCGTCACTTTGCTAGGGAAATGTATAAAATTCATCAACAACTGGATTGAAGGGAGATGCACTCCACTACCTCATGTGTTGCTTTATTTGGAAGTTTTTAGAATCCTCTTATGCGAAGTCAAAATCTTCCTGCTGGAGAAAAACATTGTTTGGTTTGGAGCAACGAATCTTTGTCTCTTGATAGAGAGATTTTGGAAACAAAAATGTTTGCCCCTTTGATCAAAGATGAAGATATGTTGAAACTTTGTTAGTTCCTATATATGAATGTTTGATGCATGTTATATATGTATGCAAACATATGCAACAGTTCCTTTGTTAGTTGATTTAAGCTTCAAACTTTGTTGATATATACTCTTGGTTAATTGTGTTGGGAAAAACTGTGTGCCTCTGATTGACTAACATGAAAACAATATCACTTTTAATTGTCTTTTGTTAGGGAAGTGAATCTTGATTTTGTTCATTGCTCTGATGTGCAGTGAAGAAATTTTCACTGATCTTTTTGACATTGTTATCTGTGCTTGTTTTGTTGAAGGTCAAAAATATCTTGCTATTGGCTACCACTGGGGAAATTATCAAAGAAGAAAGTTTGTGACATGTTACTGAATTACAAATGCTCTAACTTTTGCCTAAGCTGCCCAAGGTAGGTTTTAGATTAGCGAGCTACCCTAATTTTTTCTTGAGATGCCTTTTTGGTTTTCAACTCAGCAAGCTTTCTTTTTTTCTTTTTTTTTCCTTTTCTTTTCTTTTTTTCTTTTCTTTTCTTTTTTTTTCTTTTCATTTTTCCTTTTTTTTAAAGGAAAATTAAGTTTAGTGCTAGCAACTTAAAGGATGTCAAGTGAAGATACATCGGATTAAAGGATGAAATGACTTTTTTTTATATCTATTTAATCTATTTCTAGCATTAGATATTGTAGATATATAACAGAGTAAAATGCAAAGCGCTTTCTTTAGTATAATGTTAATTCAAGACAAATCATGATTATGCCTCTATAATATCCATTAAAAAACACATTCGAACAAAACATCACACTTTATCGATGAATTCAAAATAGATACAACAAAATGATCGATTCCCAAAATGGTATATACTCTATGCCGAAACTAGACCCGTCATCAATTGTCCCTTTCAGATTTTCCAATTGATCATTTTCTCTTATGTCTTAATTTTTGCCTAGGCCGTTCTTTTCTAGTTTTCAACCTAGCAAACTTTTTTTTTTCCACATGATAGAGCTTTAAGTGATCTTGGTTGATTGGATTGACAAATTCATTCCCATCCATATCTGAAATTCTGACTCCACCTTTAAGCAACACATTCTTTATAACATACGGACCTTCCCAGCTCAGTTTGAACTTTCCTTTGACATCTGTATTGGTTGGCCTCAACTATTTCAAAACTAAGTCACTGACTTGCAATTGCCTCTTCTGGCGTTTGACTTTATGGTTATAAGCTCTGGCTATTCTGTTCTGATACATTTGTAGATGATCTAACGCCTTCTCATCAACACTTGCAAGTTTATCATATCTTACCTGAATCCATTCTGTTTCTGGCAACTGAGCTTCTAGGACTATTCTAAACAATTTCAACTCAACCTCCATAGGAATAACTACTTCAATACCATATACAATAGAATATGGTATTTCTCTTATTGGCATTCTGACGGTGGTTCGATAACCCCAAAAAGCAAATGGTAACTTATTAGCCCAATCTCGGTAAGTAGCTACCATCTTCGATAAAATCTTCTTTATCGACTTATTAGCAGTTTCTATAGCTCTATTAGCTTGAGGTCTGTAAGGAGAAGACCTGTGATGTTCAACGTTATGTTCTATTAACAGCTCAGCTGTTGCACCTTGAAACTACACACCATTATTAGTAACAAAATGCTGGGGAATACCATATCTGGTAAAGATGTTCTTCTAAATAAATTTAGCCATTTTCTTAGTTGTAACATTAGTGAAAGACTCTGCTTTAACCCATTTTGAGAAATAATCAACTGCCACCACTATGAACCTGTGTCCATTGGATGCTACAGATCGTATCTCTCTAATTATGTTAATCCCCCAAGCTGAAAATAACCAAGGAGTAGCTAAGTTTTGTAATTCCAGGGGAGGCAAATGACTGATATCAGCATAAATCTGGAATTCATGATATTTTCTCACTTCTTGATGTAATCAGTCTACATCATCAACTAGAAATAACCTTGTCTCATGATTTTTCTAGCCAGTGCCAAACCATTCATGTGCGGTCCGCACAATCCAGAATGTATATGTTGCATCATTACTTATGCTTCTTCTTCTGTTAAGCATCTCAGAAGAACCCCGTTCATAGTTCTCTTATGTAGTTTATCTTTGAAAATTCTGAATTAATTAGCCAATTTTCTCAAGAAAACCTTGTTAGCTGTGCAAGCTCTATCTAGATATTTCCCCTCTTTTACATACTGGAGAATATCATAGAACCACAGCTTTTCATCTGCAGTCAACTGCATCACTTCTTATATATCAAAGCAAGGCTTTTTAGAAACTATAATAATAAAAGGTTGAATCTGTGTTCCTTCAGGATTTTCCCACATTGAAGATAATATATCCAATGCATCTGCCATTTTGTTTTCTTTTCTGATGATGTGTCTGAATTCGCATTGCCCGAATAATTTTTTTTGTACTACAGTATTTCTAAATAGGGTCTCAGACCTTCTTCTTTCATTTCCCACTCACCCAGTGCTTGTTTGATCACCAGTAATGAATCTCCGACTACAAGAACATCAGTTACCCCTAGCAAGAGAAGAGCTTCTAAACCAAACAAACATGCTTCATATTCTACTCCATTGTTGGTTAACAAAAAATCTAGCCTTCTCGACAGTGGGATGATCTCTTCATCTAGAGTGGTTATGATTACTCTCCTTCACCTTTTCTGTTAACTGCTCTGTCAAAGAACATGACTCAACTCTTCACTGTAACCATGGCTAGCTGCTCATCAGGAAAATCTAAATTCTCTTTATAATCATCATCCAGAGGTTGGTTTGTAAGAAATTCTGCTACCGCTCGGCCTTTGATAACCTTTTTGGTAACATATTCAATATCAAACTTTGATAAGAGTAACAACCATTTGGAAAATTTTCCAGCAAGACTTGATGCTTCATATAAACACTTCATAGGATCCACCTTAGCTACTGCTTACACCTTATATGATTGAAAATAATGTCGAAGCTTCTTCGTGCCTAGGAGCTAATGATGTGGAAATCAAAAACCAAAACCAATAAGAGGAAAGTTAGATTCTCACCAGTAAATCTCTTAAAGAGATGCCTACAGAAATCAAACTAGACATCCTCTACCGTCACATACATGAACAGCTATGGAACTTAAACCCATGCTAGCGGAAGGAAACTTTTAAGAAGAGAAGAGGAGAGGAGAAGATAAGCATCAAAGGAAGCAAAGTCCAATTTCTCTTCTTATAACCATTAAAAAGAAGCAAAGTCCAACTTTTGTTCTTATAAGCATAAAAGAAGCAAAGTCCAACTTTTCTTCTTCCTCCTTTTATTCTTATCCTTATCCATTTATAGGTAAAATATCTAAGTTACCAAACTTAGTGACTAAGCTTTCATTTAAGAAAATTTTCCCCAATCCATTTTAATTTCATGTGGGCTTTATCACATAAAGGCCCAAACCCATTTAATTCCTTTGGTTTTATTTAACTTTATATGTAACTTCAATTTAACGTGGATGTTTATATATTATACCATATAATATATTACTTACATTTAAATTAAAATTAATTTGACCTATTAATTTAATCGAGGAATTAAATTAAACTTTCATAAAATTATACATGTAAACTTATATATGTAAAATATTTCCACCTAGGAAATTATCTCATAAATTAATTCATTGAATTAATTATAAGAAAAGCTATAAAAATTAATTATATTATTTTGATCAATCGATCTATATAATATAATTAATGAAACTCTTTCTTTCCAACGTATATACTCCAAGTACACACTTAATCCTTTTAGTTTAAGTTCAGACGTTCAATTTGTACGATCCTGTGGGTCCGTCTTTATGTTGGCAGTGGGCTTATGGCCCACAGACTGCAGGTGGGCTCTAGTAAGCCACTATAGTCCCCAATTAAGATGAAGATAGCAGTCTAACTAGAACCGTAACCCTGTAGTTTAAGCTTGTATATCCCATGTCATTGATATCTATTGGGATTCGTCATCGGAAAAATAACATGGCGCAGCGGAAATTACACTGTTAAAATTTTCCTAGAATCTACCTATCGTATTCGATTACCATTGATTGAAAAAAATCTAATTTGAATCAAGAGAGATTAACTCACCGGATTCGTCTCTTCTAGAGACTGCTGCAGAATCGTTTCTTGAAACTATGATCTCCAAAGTCCGGTGCACGATCAACTATCGAGCGGGAACTGGTGCTAGCCGAAGAAGCGGAAGGAATTGTGGCTGTTTTGGGGCTGAAATTTCCAGCAAATAAAATAGGGTTAGGGTTAGGTTTTCCTTCCTAAGTGTGCCCTTATATAGACACCTTGTCTAATTGGGTTTTAATTAGGTTAATTAAACCTAAGCCCGCTAGGATTATAAAAAAAAAAAACTTTAATTAAAAAGTATATACTATGTAATTTAATTCCATTTGGCTAAATTTAATTACCCCTAAATAAAATTAAATCACACTTAAGTAAATACAATACATGTGTTTAATTTTCCTACTTAGGAAAATTATTTAATTAATTGTTTTCTTTATGTAATTCAATTAATTAATAAGTTAATTAATTACATTATGTAAACTTATTAATTAAATTAATCAACCCAATGTTAATTAATTACCTTGACCTCGAATGTCAACTAATTAATTAACGCATTCATTCCAATGTACATTACATGTACAAATTCTATAAGTTCCGACTCAATTGATATACGTGCATGATCCTATGGGTTTGTCTTTATGTTGGTAGTAGGCCCAAGGCCCACAGACTGTAAGTGGATTCTAGCGAACCGTTACAGGGCCCAATTAAGACAGAGATGCAGCAGTCTTTAGAAGACACTCACTCGATTGTAATCTCATAGTGTCCTTTGCCAAAAGATATCAATATGAATAAACAAGAGGCATGGTGTCCGTCATCCTCTTCTACTGTTTATATTTCTTGATCTTGAGTTAACTTATTAATCAAATAAGCAACCGACTTATTTGGGTATGGCCATACACTTATCAGTCCTATTCATCAAGTGGCCAGTAATATCATCTCGGTGTTACCCGAGTGGCAATTCCATCACTTCATCATCAATATCAATATGTTCACCGGTCCATCCAATTATACCCATATTTAACATCCTTTTACAAATCTGTTAGGCGTATGTCAAAGTGAACCGGATTCTATATTGATAATATAATGAAATCTGGTCTGAGGATAAAAGAGACCTACTCAAGAAAGACCTATGACACGAAAACCATGTGGCTTTCTTGTACAGATCGATCCAGTCCCATGTCAACGATATGTACCTATATTCATGACTAACTATACAAGTACTATGGCTACTTAAGAACTGCTATACAGTCATCGAATATACAAGTCTGTGGTTCTATTCGTTCCCATGATTAGAACAGACCTGGGATAGGTTTTATGATTGTCAATCAATGGATACTCTACTCATATTATAGCGTAAAATATAAATGAAATAGATTAATTGCCTTCATTAATGTGACACAAATAATGTATTCATACAGTGAGTCTTAATGTATGATACAAAATATAAGAATCCAATGCCCTAAGAACTAGGGCGCACCAACAAGAATTTCATCTCCAGCAAACTACTCAATAAGGGATCTACAAAGTTTCAAACATAGTGACACATAGGGCAGTGGAATATCATTCCCACCAAGCCGATTACTATGAAGCTTTTCTTTCCCACAGAGTATCCAAGCCTTCATCAAATCCCCAACAATTCAGATTGCTTAATCCCTAGTAGAATCAACAGTCGAAGTATAGTATCTATGATATAGGTTCCCCATCAGGTATGTTTTTCTTTCCTTCGTTCACGGTGCTCTTTTCTGCGTTTACAAATTTCTCAGTTATTTTAGACCTAGTATCGGTATCGAATTTGATCACGCGAGGGGCAGTTGTGAGTGCTGGATTTTTCTAACCTCAATGATGATAGTGTACAGAATATAATTTATTCTTAGTACTCATTACCGAAGTCGATTTGAGAAGCGAAGATTTGGATTTGATTAAACTTGAAACTTGAAACCGAAAAAATTTGAAGAATTCTGGTTGAGCTGAAGACTATAGTCGTACGACTATAGTTATAGCTGCATGGCTGTTTATGAGATAGTCGTACGGCTATAGTGCAACATCCGCATAGTTGTCGATGAATGACTAGGTTGCTACATGAAGATAACAGTTGTTGGATTACGGGAGGACAACAGTTTTTTTCCACTAAGTTTCTTATTATAGGAAATTTAGATTGAAGGGTGATCCGTAATCAACAATCAACAAGGAAAAGAATAATAATAGCAACAACAAGAATTAAGAAAAGAAAATTCCTAAATTTTCAAAACTAAAAAAAAAACTCAAAATTCAAACAATCAAACACTCAATTCTTTATTTTCGGTCACCAAAACTCATAGTCCAAACCAAAATTAAACTTTAAGAGATTTATATGGCCACTGGAATCACATAATTACAGCTAAATAGGAAAATTTCAAGCTTTTGGTTTCAAAGTTCAATTTCAAATCAAATCTAAAATCAAGCTTCAAGAATCAGTTTTCTGTCAAATTGAACACTAGAGAGAATCTTAAAGGTAATTCTGAGAAGCCTTAAACTCATTTGCAGCTTTCTAGGTTAAATATTGGTGCATTGCATCGTTTTAAAATTTTTCTCTATTTTCTAGCAAACCAGAGCCGTACAACTATTGCAACTAGCCGCATGGATGTTGCATTACAACCGCGCGGCTGTAGTTTGTTTTAGATTTAGCGATTTCTCTTATTCTTTTAAAACCAAAGCCGTATGGGTATTTTCACAGTTGCACGATTGTTCCTGCTACACCGGCATGACTGTACTTTTAATTTTGGAATTTATTTTTGTTAATTTTTCTTATTTTTACATATTGTTTTGACCTAAATTTACATTTTTTATTTATTTAATTTCAATATTAAATTTTTGCATTAATTTTCTGTAAACCAGTACAACGATAGAAACACAAGTTTCATGAAAATCGGCCCATTTTTGTATGCGGAAATAATAATTCAGACAAATTGATTTTTAAATGAATTTCAAGTCCCATCAACATGGCTTTAAAATGTTTTCCAGGTCAAATTGGATAATTTTTCGAATTTTCTGATTTCCTCCGTTTCACACCCTGAGCTATCTGAAATTTCTCATTCTGAGTTTGTGTGAGTCCTACGTGTATATATATTTATCTGTACTAACTTTATTTTTCAGGTAGATAGTATGTTTAGCTTTCTATATTTAGGAATTTTGTATATAGATAAAATTGTACCCTGAATCCGTGAATAAAATTATATCCCCTAGGATAGTCATTTGATCTGTTTGTATATTTTCCCGAATTTATTTACTGCTTTCAGAATTTATTTATTGCTTTCAGTATTGCATCTCGTGTTTGAGCATTGACTTAGTAAAATGAAAATAAAATCAACCGTAGGCATTGATGTAAAGTGTTAAATATATTTTGAATTGAGAAGAAATATGTGAGTTGTTCGAACCCGAATCTCTAATTAAAAGGTACAGTGAGCTGTAGCTTTAGCTTGTTTTGGCTATACCGTAATTTTTCGGTTGAGCTAAACCAGACGACGGCTCCTGTCACTTTTTAGTGAGAGTATTCGAGTTTGTTTATTTTCTCACTAACAAAAACCGTTTGTAATTTATAAAAATCCCGGTCCAGTTGTGAGGCCCTTTTCTTCTCTGTCTCTATTAATGGATCGTCCGTTCACACGTGTTAACAAGAATGTTGAGATTGAATTTAATTAAAAATATTAAAAAGATAATCTACAACCTTCCCAAAGCTTCGACAAAGCAAACAAATTTGCCAGGTGTCTCACTATCACAAACTTCTTTATACATTTAATGCAAGTTTCTC
This sequence comes from Euphorbia tirucalli, assembly GCA_039660915.1. Lineage (NCBI taxonomy): Eukaryota > Viridiplantae > Streptophyta > Magnoliopsida > Malpighiales > Euphorbiaceae > Euphorbia > Euphorbia tirucalli. The sequence goes on along the minus strand of CM077639.1, from coordinate 50,212,470 downwards.
ATGTGCAAAAGCCAAGTAACTAACATGCCACACCCCAATATTTTTTATATCCTCGTAGTTTTGCTTTCCCCTTCACTCCTTGTTCAGTAAAGGAAAGAGTTTAGTCAGCCTTTTTGATAGGCAAACTAACATCACAACTTCTTCAAATGCATACTTTTATATACATATCTTAGAAAGATGAATTCTATAAATTAGGAGTTAATATGATGCATTTGGCTCTTAAAAAGTACATTTTACTGCAGAAAAGGAAACTACCTGTTCCGCCATTTTCTAGATCTTGTTATTAGAATCTTTTACAGCAATGGGATGCGAAAAGTATTTGGAAAGAAACTGAATTAGTTATATTAATTAATTTGATCACAGAAATTGGTGTGCATTACTATGTCAATTAATTTGAGGAAGAAGGGGAAGGTATTTGAACATGTAGTAACTCGAAACGTGCAAGAAAACTGATTATTCATTATTTGAACACGGTGGCTACTGTCTGCCGGAACTGTTGGCCCATGACTCTTATAGTAATGAAATAGGGGTGAAAGCATTGATATTTAGATTTAGCAGATTGTGAATAAGGTTTTCCCATTATTCCATGTCTCTAAAGGGGTCATTTTGGCCAAGGTCCTTCATCAAACAGTTGGCGAGCAGAAGTTACTTCCCTATTTATATCTTCGGCATCGCCTTCAGCTACCTGCGAAATCATTTCTCCGTTACGAGGGTCATATGCAAGAAATGTTTTCCTTGAAACTCCTGGGTGAAAGTTTCAAACTTCACAAATTTAAATACTCAATTCTTTTTGTTATTGAATATCAAGGGTTGCCATATACGGAATCTACAAATTGGCCATCAATGAAATTTGGGTACACGTTATTTGAACAGGAGGGGTAATTGGTTCTGCTGCTACTGCAGGAGAACTAAACCTGTAGATGCTCCTGGCCTTGCTGGGATATTTTCCTGGCAATCCCGCGTTATAACGTTATAGTTTCAAATTAGATTTACAATTAAAAAAAAAAAAAAAAAAAAAAGAAAAAAAAGAAAAGGCAAACCAGAAAAATTATTGAAACAAGAAATAATAGAAAAGTGGAGTTCCTACCTAGAGAGAGAAGCTGAGAAGCTGAACTAGAAGAAGCAAAGAGAAGGGGAAATGATTTTCCCCAATTGCCGTGAGTTGGATGCGGAAGCCATCGACGGAGATCGTTAAAAATCCAGGCTTCATTCTTCTGCCAAACTCTTCTTCTTTCTCCATCTCTTTCTTCCTTCAGCCACTGGCACCTTTTCCGCTGGCGTCAACTACGGCGCAGAAGCCGACAAACTTCCACCGGCCTCCTAAGTCATAGATCGTGTCTTGATCTTCTGCTCTATACGATTTTTGTCTCAAAACAAAAATCTCTGCATTCCTTCAGCTCCACCAGTGAATAAACACCATCGGCAAATCCTCCTCAGCCGCCGCAACTACTGATGAATACTATTCTTTTAATCAGAACTTTTTGTTTCATTTCAAAATAAATCATAATCATCATATTCAACCAAGACCCGTTTCAAATTGCAAAGAAAATCGATTTCAAAATTAATTATATTAAAGCATCAAAATTGATGGAAAATCAGAGTAAAGAATTGGGCTACTTTGGATTTTCATGATTTGATATCGGCGACCACAGCTGCAATCGTTCTCGGACTAGAAGTTGTAGATCATGGCAAAGACAGCGGCTGTTGTGGTGTATGTACTACCAATATTGGTAATGACAATGGTGGCAGCGGAGACGGCGGTTCTCGGATTGGATCTATATTGAATTGGGTGACGAGAATTACACTGAAGAAGATGAGGAGAGCTGGAGAGGGAAAGAGTAGATGAAAGAGGGGGAGATGAAAAAAAAAAAAAAAAAAAAACTAATTAGAGATGAGGGCAAAAATGTATTTTAATTATTGGTATTATAATTTTTTGAAAAGATAAGAAGTAAAAATATATGAAGGGTATTTGTGTATTTTTACTTTTTGTGTCATCGTACCATGGTGTCATGTAGCATTACCCATTTTTTTTATATCAAGTATTGCAATTTTTTATTTGATTAAATTATGAGAATTTTCATAGGATTTGGACAACACAAGAATACCATGCGTATGATTAACCCACTTAAGCAAAATCAACTAGATCTTGATTTACCCATAACTTTTTTTTTTCCTACAATTCTCATTCAATTTTTAAGGGTTTTTGGTGTAGTATATGATTTTAAGGATATTAGAACCTTAGACCTGGACAGGCTGTTATTTCTTTGAAAACAAAGAAACAAACATAATCTCACATTCAACTATTCAGAAGTTATTATTTTTTGTTAAACAAAAAACGATCATAACATGCTACATCCAACAACAAATTGAAAAAGTGAACAAAAATGAGAACAATAAAAGGACAGGAGTATCCATTACAAGGCTTATCAGCATTTATTAATGGTAGAAAAGAAAGCACTTTGATTATTCAGAAATATGGAAATTAAAGCTTGGAAAAGATAGGTTTAGTTTTGCGAATATTAGATTTCATGGCCTCCAAAAGATCATCAGAAATAAGATTAGCAGAATTCCAAGTAGCAACATAATCCAATCCTTGTTCTGGACTCAAATCCTTGCTTCTTAATAGCACTGCCTTTGTCCCTACCACTGCTAGTGGCGACTTTGCTGCAATTCCTGCCAATCCCTCCCCACAAAATTTTAATTTAATTTCTTTAATTATTTTGTATTACCAAATTAAATTCTTTATAATTCATGATATATGATAAATTAAAAAGTAATAGTTATACATATAGACATTTATATATAAAAAGAGAAATTTACAGAATTCACTTGGTTTTTAGTAAATATTAATTTTAAAATATTGCATCAAGTATTTTGTCTTTTTATTTTCTGAAAATAGTTTACACTAACTACTTTGATTTCATGCCTCTCCAACTATGCCAAAGTTAAATTAATACGACAACTAATTTGGTATATATTTGTAATTTTAAAAACTTAAAAACCTACTTTTTATTGATTTTTTTATTATAATGGTTTAATTATGTAAATATTTTATATAAAGTGTCTAATATATTCACTACAAAAAATATTAGATTTAGCTGCAAAACAATCTACATTAAAATAAATGTTATTGCCCAAACAGTAATATCCAAAATTTATTGCTATATGTACGATAATGATAGTAAAATTTTATCATATTTACTTGTTAAATACATACGTCACAATTCTATAGGAACAACATGCAGTAATTTATTATTATTATCTAAAGGGCAACAATTTTTATACACCAAATTATATCTATTTTTTAAAATAGTATAATCCACGTTAGACGGATCTTGGTGGGCCGGACGGATATTCTAGTAGGCTACCAAGTTCTAATATTACAATTTTAACTATCTTAATTATTTTACTATCAGCACAAGCTGAGTTGTCAAATAATGAAAAAAAATAGATGTCAAAACAGCCTCTCTTTCCTTTTTAATTTCCCTTTATTCTTTTAAAGGGTTTTGTGCAATTATTTACTCAATTCTTTTAGTGTTTCTCTCTCAAATGTTACTATTGTTTCATATCAAATGATTGCTCTAATTATAACCAAAAAGCTGCTATTTAACGACAAGGAATCGACAATCACTGGAGATTTTTCAATCAGTACTGAGAGGAGATAAAGAGGAAGGAGAGGAAGAAATTAAGGATATGTTGCCGATGATGGAGACGAAACAAAGATGAAAAGGCTAATGACACAAAGCAAGAAAATCAAAGAGAAGAGGATACATTAGAGCGGGCCATTTTCTGTTGAGAAAAAGTTCTTGAATTGTTTTCAACTTTTTAAAAAAATGTATTTTTAGGTAATTTATGTCAACAATATAATATTTATCTATTCTCTCCTTTTTTTTATTTGTACTAGACATAATTTAAAATCATAATATTCTCTATATTATGTGTTTCTTTGCCACGGTTTTGCGTGCTTGATCGTTCAGAGGCTTTTTCTTTTCATAAAAAAACAAAAGAAAAATGAAAAAAGGAAGTGAAGTTTTGCACCCACCACCACAACGTAAAAGTGATGTTAAAATGTGAAGCCTTTATCCTACCATTCTGCAATAGTCTGGACTCAATATTAGAAATATGTTTTTCTTTTAAAAAAAAAGGAAAAAAAAATAGTGTAATAAATAGTGACCTCCAGAAGAAACAACAAGTAAATTTTTATTATTTTAAAATATTTTTAAATTAAAATATTTAGATATAAATAAGAGAAATGTAATATATAAATGTTTTAAAAATTATTAATATATTTTTAATTGTCTTATTTAATTGTAATAAGAGAAAAAATATTCCAAATTTTTTAAAAATAAAAATTAAAATCAGGATTAATTACTGTTATTATTATATAAATTTTAAATTAATATTATTTAACCCGGGCATCCAGGGGGATCACGACTAGTTTTCAAGTAATTGTACAGGTGAGATCGAAAAATTGTTAATTTGAAATTTTTTTAACCTTTTATCTGTAAAAAAAAAAACCTAAAATAGGAATTACTTACCCTCAGCAACAAGCCTAACTCCTTCATCCAATTCTTCTTTAGACCCGAAAGCCTCAGAAACCAGACCCGAATCCATTGCCTGTTGACCCGATAACTTTGCACCAGTTAAAGCCAGTTGTACTGCCTTAGCATACCCGACTATCCCCGGCAGCCGTTGCAGCATCCCGAGATCCGCCGGAATTCCCAAATCAACGTGTTTGAAATAAAAAAACGAATCTTTACTACAAAACCTCATATCACAGGCAGTCACCAGATCAAGTCCTCCTCCAATACAACCTCCATTGATGCTTGCTATCACCGGTTTCCTGCACCGCTCAATAGCAGTGATCGAATCCTGTAACAATTTAATTTCTCTCCGGAGCAACTCGTTAGCGATGCCTCTTTTACCAGTGAGCCCCCGGTCAACAATGGAATTGAGTAGTTTGAGGTCCATGCCGGAGCAAAAATGTTCACCGGCGCTGCAGAGGACGATGACGCCGACATCGGGATTCAGATCGAGAGAGGAAAGTGCTTTTGGAAGTTCGGTGAACAAGTCGTCGGAGAGAGCATTGTGATTTGATCGGGAATTAAGGTATAAATAAAAAATCTTTGAATTTGGGGTTTCTTGTTGGATGTATATTGATTTGAACTGTTGCATATTTTTGGCTTTAGAGAGAGAAATTTTTTAAAAATTGGAGAAGAAATGTAATACGTGTATTATGCAGTCCTCTTCATGATATAGCAACCGTCCACATCACACGTGCTTTTTTTTTTTAATAACTTTTACGGTGAAAGTCAAAGATGTTCAACTCATCACGTGCTAGGACCAACAAAGTTAAAAAAAAAAAAAAAAAAAAAAGCCTGATCAAGGGATTTACCAAACACATTGCTTTACCTTTTTTCTCTTTTTCTTTCCTCTGATTACTTATTATAAAACTTCAAACATTTGGTTTTCTAGTTCAACTTAGTTCTCTAGTTGTTTTTTTAATTTATTTTATTCCAAACAATTGCACAACCAACAAGTAAAAATAAAACATATTCCTCTTGTTAATTCATTTTTAATAACTTTTACTTTATTTTGTGTAGTTTTTTTTGCTGAGGCATGCCCTCGGGGAGGGAATTGACAATTACTGGGAACATCGTTCCACTTATCGTGGAATCTGCCATGCCATAGTTCTACATTTGCAAGATGGCTCGTCGGAACGTATTGGCATCTTGAAGGGTCATCGAATAGCTGTCTGTGATTCTGGCGATGTCCTTCATGGGTGTGATGGCTCCATCACCCATGGAGACTGTGGTTGGATGACTGCTCAAAAGTAGTGGGGTTGTAATGACCTCCAATGGAGTTGCTAGCCCCGCCAATGGTAGGGATAAGCCTTCTGCAGGAGGAGTGACTCTAGTAAGAGAGATAGTAGTGTTCAACTCCAATGAAGCCATAAAGTTCAACTGAAACACGCTCCCCGCACCAAATGATGGTTCTAAAATACCAAGACCATCATTTTTTGGAATCCACCTTTCTCCTGCAACAACACAAAGTTGAGACTCCGAGTATCCCATGGGGATATGATTCAAAGCTTAAGGCAGTTCCCTTCTTCCCCCAAATCAATGGAACAGTATTAAGAATAATATTAGGGTTTTACCTTGTTGCCTATATGAACAGTGATGCTACCCTTATATATCAACCCGCTTAGCATCACTATCAGGCCGTTTCGTACAGCCCTTCTTTCATGAGCTGATGCCAGCATAGTACCGTTCTTCTTTCCACGTGTAGGGCTGTGATTGTAGTTGGCTATTTGTTCCACTAATCTTCCTACATGTGGACTGTGGCATAGGAGGCTATCCATATATCAACCGTACACTAATTCTCCCGAACATATACTTGGCTTCTTACAGGCGAACAGTCTCATACAAACTCGAGATCTCGGTTTGAAACGACCATATTTGTCCTATCCTCAAGGTATTCAAGTATGGCCTATCCGACTTCTCAATTCAGCTCGATGCGTTTCCAACTGGTATGTTCTTTTGACCCGGTGTCATTAGAAGTCCCCCTAAAGGTCTTTTGGAGTTATTTTAAGGTCATCGTACTACAACTACCTGATATGGTTTCCTTGTTCCTGGGTTAGCGCGCTTCCAGTGCTATTACGCCATGTGTCCTTCATCTTTAATATGATGGGAAGCGTCTCTTGGTTTTTCCCCTTTCTTTCCTTATTTAAACTCTACCCCTTTCATTTATGGAGAATTTTTCTGCTTTTCCCATTCTTTGTCGCATATCCACACATTCTATGATAGATTCTTCTTTAACCAATCGTTTGCCAAGCTGTTCAATTCTTACTTCTTCATTGAGTAAGTGTTTCTTCCTTTACGATTTTGTTCGTACCATTTATCGCTTTCGGGGAATTTGTTCTTGATTTTGCTTGTCTTTTGCTTTTTTGTTTTGCTTTCTTTTTCTAAGTTTTGGGTTTTTTTTTTTTACTCTGAGTGTTGTATATTTATGTCTTCTATTGATAGTGAATTTGAAAGAGTCCTTGAAGAAAGTGATAGGTTTTTCAGGTCTTTCCACCCCCGTAGGAATTTCAAAGTTGCTGGTAGGAAGCCTTCCCATAGGGTTTCTATAATTAACATTTCCTCCAGTTCTTTGGGTGACTCTGTTGTTTCCCTTTCCTCTGATTCTAACGTCAGTTCCTCTTCTACTAATTCTGCCATGTCAGATTAGGCTACCTCAACCTTTAGTTTGAACGGCCCTTGTAATCCTAAGGCAAAAAACGTCACAGCTGGGGTCCAAGACATGGTGTCTCTGGTGTTGCCTAAGCTGATTAGGAATTCGCTAAGTTGTTTTCCTATCTAAATCATTGTGACATCTTCCTTCCTTCATAGTCACAAAGGGTTCACCTTCCTCCTGATGGGTATTTTCCAATATATCTTCATCAAATTGAGGTGGGATTTTCTTATCCTCTCTGTTGTTCCATCTGTGATATCCTTGACTCAATTCATCTCTTTCCGGCGCAACTTCATCCAAATGCCTAGGGTGACATTACTAGCACCTGGTGGCTGTGTCGTGGGTTAGACTTCTTTCTATTCGGTACCTTTTTTAGCCATTTAGCCTCTTGTGATGGGCGATCCTCGAACGAAGGTGTCGAGCGGCCATGAGACCGTGATTAGGGGTTTTTGAGATATTTTGAATAGAAACATGTGGTTTTCGGGTTTTGAAAGATAAGGCAAAACGAAGGAACGTACAAAACCAATTCCTCATGCCTTAAAGGTTAACAGAAGTCACCACTCGGCTCAGATCTTAACGGGAAATTATGGTATAGCCAAGCCCGACAGGGATTCGTATACCTTTAAGTCAGAGATTCTGGTTCAGACAAATCACTTATTTCTCCTTTAATATGAAATAGCATTTAACTATACCCAATTTGCACTTTTTGTTGTTTATTTCCTATTCAATATTCAACCCTAAATATTTACTATATGCTCACACGGAAAGCCATAAATAAATTCGGAGAGCGATAAATAAATTCAGAAAATAAAAAAATTATTACAACCCAATTGAATAAACTACCCTAGGGGATACATTTGATAAAAATGGGAAAGGGGTACAATCGTCTATTTTACACGAATTGTTCTAAAAATAGAAAGCTAGCATTCATCTAACCTAATAAGTATCTACCTACAAAATAGAGGTTAGTGATATAGATAAATAAAAGCACATTGAACTCAAATCTGACGGAATGAGATATCCAAATAGTTTAGGGTCATGCATTTAGGGGATAATCGGGAAAATCAGATAGATTTACCCTATTAGACCTGGAAAACAATTTTATGAACGCCTTGTGTTTTTGGATCTGGAGAAAACGGTTTTGAAAAATGATTTTTCCAATTTTATATTTTTCATTCGCCATGGCAAATGTGAGTCGGTTATCCAGAGACTTACTAGAAATCTCTTTCATGCAAGTCCTGGAAAATTCGTCATAATTAAATTTAGGCCGATAAAGTGCATAAACACCCAAAATCAATTTTATAAAAAAAAAATTGTATGCACAATGAATAATAATATAAATAAATGCTATGTTGTGAAATGAATTTCTAGAACCGCAGGGGCATAAAAACAATTTTTCGATCTGGATCTCGGGATCTAGATTTAATGATAAAAATGATTTTATCTTTGTGATTTTAACACGTAGAAATTCATTTTAGGTTTTTCTCCTTTTGAATTTTACGATCGTTTAGAGGTCTATCAATTAATTAGACTCAGAAATTGGAGATTTTTGCCCCGGATTCGTAAAGCTAAAATTCACAGAAAACAAAGGAGGCTTTTCAGTGCACTGCTTATGGGCCAGGATGAGCCGTATGGCTTAAATTCTCCTCAAGATGGGCCATGCAGCCTAAAAGATGGGCAGTACTACCCTGTTCTTAAAATTTACAGCAATTCGTTTTTTGTTTCTTGCACAACATAGACAAATCAAACAATGCAGGTGTGAGAGAACGATCCAAAAAGAGATGGGCCTCTCAACTGGGCCAGGATTTTTTAATTAGCGAAAACTGGTTTTATAGTGAAAAAACAAACAAACTCGAATTCTCTTACTAAAAAGTGACAAGTGTCGCCACTCGGCTCAGCTCAACCGGGAAATTGCAGTACATCCAAAACGAGCTATAACTCACTGTACCTTTTAATCAAAGATTTAGGTTTGGACAACTCATCTATTTATTCTCGATTCAAAATCTATTTCACGTTTTATATCAATGCCTTTTATATTTTCTACAGTTGATTTCATCTTTGTTTTGTTAAGTCAATGCTCACACAAGAGATGCACTACTGAAAGCGATAAATAAATTCAAGAAATTTAAAATATACAAACTGATTGAATGAGTACCCTAGGGGATACAATTATAAAAAGAGATTTAGGGTACAAATTCATCTATATACAAACTCCTAAAAATGGAAAGCTAAACATTCATCTATCTTAACATACATCTACCTGTAAAACAAAGTTATTACAGACAGATATATACACGTACGACTCAAACAAACTTAGATTGGGAATTCCAGATAGCTCAAGACATGAAATGGGGACAATCGAGGAATTCGATAAATTTCCCGATTTGACCTAGAAATCATTTTTAAATGCGATTTGATGGGACTAGAAATTCGTTTGAAAAATCAATTTATCTAGTTTATTATTTCCGCATGCAAAAGTGGGCCGGATTTCAAGAAACTCAGGTTTCTATCGTTGCACTGGTTTACAGAAAATTAATACTAAAATTAAATAAATACAAAAAATAAATCTAGGTCAAAATGATATGCAAAATAAAGAAAAATCAACAAAAATAATGTTGAAATTAAAACAACAACTGTACCGGTATAGCACGAATAGCCATGCGGCTATAAAACCCTATACACCCATACGGTTCTAGCTTTAATAAAACCAGAGAAATCCCTAAATTTTAGAAATCGCTAAATCAGAAACAAATAACGTATTGGATATGCCTTAGTTCCGAGGCATTTGTCCTCGTTTTGTGTCATACATTTGTACTTTGTTATGAGACTTATGTATTATACAATTTGTATCAATGAATAAAGGCGTTAATCTATTTACATATACCTTGTGCAATATTATAAATAGAGTATCCAATGGATATATCCATATACATGTTGACAAGTGTCATGCACTTGCAAGTGAGACCATGGATAGGGAAAATGATATGACAATAAAGTCATCCGTAGTCTGTTCCAGTCGTGGGAATGAATGGAACCAAAGACTATAATGAGCTTGGTTGTATGGCCGTGTCTTACTGGCCATTGGACATGGAATGTCAACCAAGTAAATAGGTACATGTAAAGGGCATGGTACTAGATAGATCCACTAAACGAGAAATCCACATGGTATAGTATCATAAGTGATTCTCGTGTAGGACTTGTATGGATCCTCTGAACTGACCATATCATAGTGCTGCATGTGAAGTGGCATACTTTGGTGTATGCCTAAAGGGCCTGTAACAGGGTGCCAACTATGGGTACATTCGGGTATGTCATTAAACATGGTAGGACTATGGATATGCAGAAGAGAATGTCACTCAGTAGTTCATTGAAAAGATACTACCGGCTACTTGATGAATGCAACTGATAAGAGTGTGGCCACACCCAAACAAGCTAGAACTTGTTTGTGAGCATCAGTTCTTTCACAATCAAGCAAATGTCCAGACACAAAAGAGGGTGATTATTGCATACCTCCATGTTGGACACCGATATCAATGACATGGGATATACAGGTTTAAACTACAGGGTTTCAATTTCAGTTGGACTGTTATCTCCGTTTTAATTGGGGGGCTGCAGTGGCTTACTAGAGCTCGCTTGCAGTCTGTGGACCATAGGCCCACTGCCAACATAAAGACGGACCCACAGGATCGTACACATTAAACGTCTGAGCTTGAACTTAAAGGATCAACCATATACTTGGAGTATACCCATTGGAGAGAGAGAGGATTCCATTAATTATATTATATAGATTAATTGGATTGATCAAAATAATATAATTAATATTTGTATTGGTTTTCTTATAATTAATTTAAGATATTATTTCCTAGGTGAAAATATTTCACGTGTATAGGTTACATGTGTTTGATTTTATGAAGAGTCTAATTCAATTCCTTGGTTAAATTAATTGGTTAAATTAATTTTAATTTTAATGGAATGCAATATATTATATGGTATAATATATCCATTTACATGTTAAATTGAAATTAGATTTGCAATTAAAATGGACCAAAGTAATTAATTTCAGACTTAGGCTTAAATGAGCGAAAAGCTCGCATAGAATGAAAGCCAACTGGGCCTAAATTCGACTAAGGGGATTCTGCCATGTGAGGTCAAAAACCCCAAGGGAATTCAGCCAACACAAGGAATTTCTTAGGTAGAAAATTTCAGCCACCTTTTTCCTCTCTTCCGAAGATCCAAATGCTAACATGGGTTCACGCTTCAAAGCCGTTCGTGTACGGGATTGTGGAGGGGATCGAATTCGATTTCTGCAGCCATCTTTAAAAGAGATATTTTTGGTGAGAATCTGAATTTCCTCATTTGGTTTTTGTTGTTTTGATTTCCACTTCAATTGCTCCTGGGTATTGGATTTGAGAAAACATTCCGTAGTTCCGCTTTAATCGGACGTTTTGCGATGAAAAATCCCAACAGTGGTATCAGAGTGGGCTTTTAATCTGTGGAAATCCTAAATAGGATTGAATTATTGGATTTTAAAATTAATGTTTTGATTTTGGGATTCTTGGTATTGGGGTTTATGATTTTCCCTTTTTGATTTTCGAATGGAAATTTAATTGAGCATATTGGTTATGTGATTTAATTTCTATTTGATGTTTAGATTCATTGTTGAATTTTATTTGGTGGATTTAATTTTCTAATATTTTAATTAAAATAAAATCATAGGCTGTTTTCTTGGGTACAGGGCTGCCGACTGTAGAATCCACCGCCGGCCGCCGTCGTAGTAGCAAAAACAACGGCAGCAGCCACCACCCGCTGCTGCTAGAGCAACTATGTTGCCCTAGCTGCAGTAGGCCGGGTCCTGTTTTGGATTTGGCGGGTTTTCTGGTTTGGGCCTAGTTTTAAATTTTAATGGGTTTAAAATTTTGTGTGTTTAAATTTTCTGCAATTTAAATGTACATGGTTTCTTGAATAAAATTTTATTTTATTCATGAGACATTAATTTTGGAAATTAATATGGTGTAATGAAATTGGTTTGGGTTTTCTTGGCACGATTACTCGGACAGCTGGTTTGGATTCATGGTTTTCCAATTCCAGTGGGAGCAGTGTACTGCCTGGGCTAGAGGCCCAAAGCCCGTTAAGGGTTAGAACCATGATGGGCCAAATTGGCAATTTCTGAATAATGGCTAAAAACATAATTAAAATGGGATTAACTTCCTGTATTTTAAACATGTTTATAAATTGATGTATTGGATTACATACTTGTCTGATTAAATGTTTGAATGGATGCTATTGGGCCTTATTTCAAGTTGGGTTGTATTTTCTTTTTGGGTAAATACGGCCTGCGTGCTGTTTTTCCTTTTTATATAATTTTATTTTATTTTTTTTATTATAAAATGTTGTAAAGAAGAAGCCTATTGAGAGGCGAGCCTAGAAGAAATGAAGGAGGCCGACCTGGTATTTTTCTAGTATAGGTTTATTATAATTATATTAGGTTGTAATATAGGCCTATAGCATTCCATTATTTATTTAATTATGCTTTTTTTTATTTACATGATTCAATGTGTGATCCAATGTCATTTTCACCCGCCTATGCATCTAAGCCGTTATCAAAATGAATCTAATAACCAAAAGGAAATTACTAAGTCATTTAAAAGTGCTTCCCTCATTCAAAACCAACTAAAAGTGGGGATAGGCCAGTTATAGACCATGCCCTCGTAGGATACACTAGAGTATTGTCATTTTGTATTGGGTTAGAGTATTGGTTACCCTAACACTTGGATGGAGGTTTAGACTTAGCATGGGTAGTAGGATTCTCCTAGCCCTAAGCACAGATGGGTAAGTTCCAACAAGTCCATCAAACCGAGAGTCCCTAGGTTGGGATTGGACAGCGTTCCTACCTAAATAATCTGGGTATAGTTTTTCCAGGCCCTCGTCTAGCTATATCTTGATGAAATATGGATCTCGGCCCATTAGTCCAATAACTTGACTTAATTAATAACATGATTCATAATTAATTAATTATGGGAAAACAACTAAGACCTTTATTAACACTCTTTAATTTTTCTGTGTAGTAATCAAATGGCAAACAATAATACTCTTTCACAGCGAACTATCCTCGAGAGGGACAAGCTTTCCGGGTCCAACTTCTTGGATTGGTTTAGGATCTTAAGGATAGTTCTAAGACAGGAATCCAAGGAGTATGTGCTGGAAAGGCATGTACCGCCTACACCTACTGGGCGTAATCCACCAGATGCACTGTTGGAGGAATACGAGGTGCATGTCAAGGATAACAAGGACTAGGGGTGGCAATGGGGCGGGGATTACCCGAAAACCGTGGGGATCCGAACCGGCGGGCATGGGGAATAACCGATATTATCCCCCACGGGGATGGGGGTGGGGATTTTTTTACCCCCAGTACTTAAACGGGCGTGGGCGCGGGGAGTACTATCCCCGCCCCATGGGGATCCCCTCCCCGCTCCCGAATAAATCCCCGTATAAAACCGCATATATATATATATATATATATATATATATATATATATATATACATATATATATATATATATATACATATATATATATATATATACATACATATATATATATATATATATACATATATATATATATATATATAAGGAAAGTGAGATCGGCGGAGATGGGCTCTGCCAATCTGACTTTCCTTTCTTTATATAAAGAAGGGTTAATTAATTCCTAATTAGGTCAAGCTAATTATCGCAAAAAAATAATGAATTATCGCCAACTCACCAAGTTTAAAGAGATGGAGAAATATGCAGCTTTGAACAACTTGTTGCTGCTTTTGAACAATCTATTGAAAAGGTTGGGGTTGAACTTGATCATTATTTGGAGGAGCGTTTGTTACCAAGGAAAAAAGAATTTGATTTACTTGGTTGGTGGAAAAATTGCCTCAAGTTTCCTATGTTGCGATTAATTGCTCGGGATATTTTTGTAATTCCCATGCCAACTGTGGCTTTAGAGTCAGCTTTTAGTACAGGTGGTAGAGTTATAAGTGAGTCTCGTAGCAGTCTTAATTCTGAGATGGTAGAAGCATTGATGTGCACTCAAAGTTGGTTAGAAGTTGAAGTAAAAGGTATTATACTTATAAATGGTTACTTATTAATTTACTTTACTTCAAAGTTATATATTAAATGTTTTAATATAATGAATACTTGTGTTTTTAGATTCTAAATCAGTTACGGATTCATTGTTGTGGAACATGAACAAAGATATGAATGTTCTTCAGGTAGTTTTTAACTTTTGATATTTAGTTTTTTTATTTATTATTCTATACATCTAATATTTACTTTTATTCTTATAGGATGATGAAAATACGAATCACAACAAAACAACAAAACCAAGTCCTAGCTCTTAAATAATTGGACTTCAATTTCAAGTTGTTCAAAAAAAGTTCACTTGGAACTTAAACATTTGTAATATTGGATATATTTTGTACTTTGAATATTTGATGTTAAACCACATTTGTAATGTGGTAGAATTTTTGTTTTGGTTATTGATTGTTAAAATGGTTATTAAAATAATATTAATTTATTTTATTTATTGGATATGGGCGGGCGGGGATTCACCGAAACCCGTAGGCACCCGCGCGGGGCGGGGATGGGGGTGAAAAAATCCCCGAAATGTTAAATGGGGAATCACCGAAACCGTCCCCGCAATCATTGGGGGCGGAGTGGGGAATGCACCCCCGCACCCGCACCCGCACCGTTGCCACCCCTAACAAGGACATGACATGCTTGATGCTGGCGTGCATGGTCCCTGAGCTGCAAAAGCAGTTCATGGACCATCAGGCCTTTGCTATGATAACAACTCTAAATGAGATGTTTTAGGAGCAAGCTCGTTAAGAGAGATACTTGACCAACAAGGCATTCAACTCCTACAAGATGGGGGCTGAGACATCTATGAGCGCACAAGTGCTTAAGATGAAGGTCTATTTGGATACTTTAGCTCATCTCGGATCACCTATCTCGCAGGAGTTGGCAGTTGACACGATCCTGGCATCCTTGTCGGATTCTTATGATCAGTTCATCCTGAACTATAATATGCAAGGGATGAACCGTACCGTCAGTGAGCTGCATGGGATGCTCAAGCTCGCTGAACAGTCAATCAAGAAGACTCCACCGGTACCGCTGGTCAACAAAGGAAACCCTCCTCCTGCTAAGGGCAAGGACAAGGTAAAAGCCAAGGCCAAGGCTAAGAAAGCCAAGGCCAAGAAGGTTAAGGCCAAGCCCAAGGCCGGTTTCGAGGATGTCTGCTTCCAGTGCAAGTAGGTTGGACACTGGAAGAGATATTGTCCCCAGCTATTGGGAGAGCAAAAGAAGAGCCAGGGTGCATCTTCATTAGGTATATATGTCATAGACATTAACCTTATTGTTTCAAAATCCTGGGTATTCGATACTGGATGTGGTTCTCACATTTGTTGCAATATGCAGGGACTTAAGAACAGGAGATCACTGGGATCTGGAAAGGTGGACTTACGGGTTAAAAATAGAGCAAGGGCAGCTGCCATAGAGATCAATGAGTACCATCTGTTGATGCCTAGTGGATTAGTTTTGATTCTGGATTATTTATATTTTAGTTTTGGATATTTCTGGATTTAATTTTACTATTGGTAGAATTGGAAAAGACCTCATATGAAATATGGATGGGCAGGGTGCCTAATGTGTCTTTCCTGCAGATTTAAGGTTGTGATGCACATGTCAAGAAATTGTCTGGGGCCAAACTAGAACCTAAAACCGATAAATGCCTATTTGTGGGCTACCTTAGGGAAACCAAAGGGTATTACTTCTACAACCCCACCGAGAACAAGGTGTTCGTGGCACGAAAAGGGATTTTTCTTGAAAAGGATTTCATTTCCAAGAAAGATAGTAGGAGCAATGTTGAACTCAAGGAAGTTCAAAGCTCACAAACTCCTAAAGAGGATAACTCGGAGACCAGGGTGGAGCTTCCACAGGAGGAAGCACCAACCCAGGTCATACAAGGACCTGGAAGGTTTGGTAGGGATCATTGGGAACCAGAGAGATATGGGTTTCTCATTACTGATGATCACAATCTTCTCGTCTTTGATAAGGAAGAGCCTAAAACCTACCAGGAGGCTATTACTAGCCCACAGTCTGCCAACTGGCGCAAAGCCATGGAGGTAGAGATGCAATCTGTGTACAATAATCAGGTTTGGAACCTGGTTGATCCACCTCCGAGTGCTAAGGTCATAGGTTGCAAGTGGTGCTACAAGCTAAAGGCCAAAAATACCTTCAAGGGGCTACTGGTTGCAAAAGGTTTTAGACAAGTCCATGGAATAGAATATGATCAAACTTTCTCACCAATTGCTATGCTCAAATCCATAAGGATCCTACTGGGCATAGCCGCTTGGTATGACTATGAGGTCTTTCCTTAATGGAAAGCTACTCGGGGATGTGTACATGACACCCCTGAGGGTTTTGTCGATCCAAAGCATCTTGGAAGGGTATGCAAGCTACAAAGGTTCATTTATGGATTGAAGCAAGCATCCTGAAGTCGGAATCTTAGATTCAATGAATCCATAAAGGAATACGGCTTCATACAGAATCAAGATGAGCCTTATGTGTATAAGAGGATTAGTGGGAGCATCATCACTTTCCTGGTGTTATATGTGGATGACATCCTTCTGATTGGAAGCGACATACCAACACTAAAAGGAGTAAAGCAGTGGTTGTGTAAATGCTTCGCAATGAAGGGCTTAGGCAAAGCTGAGATAATCCTAGGGATCAGGATTTATGGGGATAGACCCAATCGAGGTTCTGGGCCTAAGTCAAGCCACATACATAAACAAGGTTCTGAAAAGATTCATCATGGATTAGGCCAAGAAAGGTTTCTTGCCAATGAGCCATGGGCTGAAGCTTAGTAAGAAAAACTATCCTAAAACAAGGAAGGACAGGGAGAACATAAAGCTGGTCCTATATGCATTAGCTATAGGATCAATCATGTACTTCATGCTATGTACGAGACCTGATGTCGCCTTTGCACTAAGTATGACAACTCGATACCAGCAGGATCCCACGAGGACCATTAGAAGGTTGTCAAAGCAATCCTAAAGTACCTTAACTGGACTAAGGATAGCTTCGTAGTGTATGGGGGTCAGGAAAAGCTATCAGTTACTGGGTACACTGATGCAAGCTTTTAGACCGACCAGGATGAATACTAGTCATAGTTTGGGTGTGTATTCTTGCTTAATGGTGGTGCTGTAAGCTGGAAGAGCTCCAAGCAACCGACCATCGTAGACTCTACTATAGAAGCTGAGTACATTGCAGCGTGTGATGCAGCTAAGGAAGTTGTGTGGATAAAGAAGTTTATCACTAAATTGGGAGTAGTACCAACTATCCAAGATCCAGTTGATATCTGCTGTGACAACAACGGGGCTGTTGCACAAGCTAAGGAGCCTCGGCACACAAGAACATGAAACACGTGCTTAGGAAGTTGCACTTCATACTAGAAATAGCTGAGAGGGGTGACATTTCATTACACAGAGTGGACACCGAGGATAATGTCGCAGATCCTTGACCAAGGCGCTGGCTCAGCCCAAGCCTGAGGGTCATACTAGATCTATTGGGATTAGGCCCATACCTAGTTGGAACTAGTGCAAGTGGGAGATTGTTGGATATGCCCTAGTCCCGAGGCATTTGTCCTCATTTTGTATCATACATTTGTACTTTGTTATGAGACTAATGTATTATACAATTTATGTCAATGAATAAAGGCGTTAATCTATTTATCATATACCTTGTGCAATATTATAAATATAGTATCCAATGGACATATCCATATCCATGTTGACAAATGTCATGCACTTGTCAGTGAGACCATGGATAGGGAAAACGATATGACCATAAAGTCATCAGTAGTATGTTCCAGTCATGGGAATGAATGGAACCAAAGACTATCATGAGATTGGTTGTATGGCGGTGTCTTACCAACCACTGGACATAGAATGTCAACCAAGTAAATGGGTACATGCAAAGGGACATGGTATTGGATAGATCCACTAAACGAGAAATCCACATGATATAGTATTACAAGTGATTCTCATGTAGTACTTGTATGGATCCTCTGACCTAACCATATAATGGTGCTAAATGTGAAGTGGCATAATTTGGTGTATGCCTAAAGGGCCTGTAATAGGGTGCCAAGTATGGGTACGTTCGGGTATGTAATTAAACATGGTAGGACTCTTGGGATTTTTCATCACAAAACGCCCGATTAAAGCGGAACTACGGAACGTTTCCTCAAATCCGTGCCCAGGAGCAATTGAAATGGAAATCATAAACAACAAAATTTAATATAGAAGAATCAGTTTCTCACCAGGAATATCTCCTCTAGAGATGGCTGCAGAAACTGAAACCGATTCCCTTCACTATCACGTACACGAACGCCTATCGAGTCGAACCCCTGCTAGCGGCGGATCAATAAAATTTTAGAGAGAAAATTATGGCTGATTTTTCTTCCTTAGAATTTCAAAATTTAGCAGCAAAATTCACCTTGAATTTTCAGCAAGCACCACTCAAAAAGTAGCCGAAATTCATATATATTAAAGACCAATTAATGGCCAAAGTTTATGGCAATTTATTACCAAAAAAAAAAAAAAAAAAAAAAACAGCAGCTTTTGTACCAAAAAAAAAAAAAAAAGCTTTTATTCACTAATAGCCGTGATTTTTATTGGCAATTAATTCTCACCTTTGGTCCAAAATTGAGCCTTAATTTTGGCTTGGGTTTAATTTGATTTGAGTTAGGATTTAATGCCTTTAATCCCTAAATCCAATTTAATTATCACGGGTAAATTTAAATGCAATTCTATTTTAATTTTCATATAAAATCATATTATATAATGTACATGTCATTGAATTAAAATGATTTGCCAATTAATTGACCCGATAAATTAATTGGGATCCAACTTAAATAAAAGATGCATATAAACTTATATATGTATTTCATTTCCACCTGGAAATAAATTCCCAATCAATATACACCAATTAAATTATATTGATCAATCCAATTGATCTATAATTTAATTAATTAAAATTTATCTCTCTAGTCTATCTACTCCAAGTATACGGGTGATCCGACAAGTTCAAACTCAGACATTCTATGTGTATAATCCTGTGGGCCCGTCTTTATGTTGGCAGTGGGTTTATGGTCCACAGACTACAGGTGGGCTCTAGCAAGCCACTGCAGCCCCCAATTAAGACGGAGATAGCAGTCTAACTGAAATCAAAACCCTGTAGTTAAACTCGTATATCCCATGTCATTGATATCGGTGTCCAATACAGAGGCATGGATTGATCACCCTCTTTTATGTCCGGACGTTAACTTGATTCCGAATGAACTGATGCTCACAAACAAGTTCCAACTTATTTGGGTGTGGCCACACTCTTATCAGTTGCATTCATCAAGATATTGGAAATGCCCTAGTCCCGAGGCATTGGTCCTTGTGTTTGTATAATGCATTTGTACATTAATGTGAACTTTATGTATTATACAATTTGTGTCAAGAGATAAAGGCATCAATCTATTTATTATATGTCTTGAGCTATATTTTAAATAGAGTATCCAATGGACATATCCATATCCATGTTGTCAAGTGTGAGGCACTTGGCAGTAAGACTGTGGATAGGGAAAACGATATGGCCATGAAGTCATCTGTAGTCTGTTCCAATCATGGGAATGAATGGAACTAAAGACTATCATTAGCCTAGTTGTATGACGGTGTCTTACCGGTCATAGAACATGGGATGTTGACCAGGTTAATGGATGTATGCAAAAAGGGCATGGTACTGGATCGATCCACTTAACGGGAAGCTACATGGTATAGTATCACAAATGATTCTCATATAGTACTTGTATAAGTCCTTTGACAAGACCATATGATGGTGCTAGTGTACGCCTAATTGGCCTGTAAAAGGGTGCCAAGTATGGGTATGTTTGGGTGTGTTAGTGAACATGGCAGTGCTATGGACATGCAGAAGGGAATGTCACTCAGTGATTCACTGAGACAATATCACTGGCCTCTTGAAGAATGTTATTGATAAGTGTGCGGCTGCACCCAAACAAGATTGGATCTTGTTTGTGAGCATCAGTTCTTCGGTATCAAGTAAATGTCCAGACACAATAGAGGGTGATACTTCCATGCCTCTGTGTTGGACATCGATATCAGCGACATGGTATTTACAAGTTCAAACTACAGGGTTACATTTTCAGTTGGACTGCTTACTCCATCTCAATTGGGGGCTGCAGTGGCTTGCTAGAGCCCACCTGCAGTCTGTAGGCCTTGGCCCACTGCCAACATAAAGATGGGCCCATCGGATCGTACATATTGAACGTCTAGACTTCAACTAGTCGGATTAAGTGTGTACTTGGAGTATACACGTTTGAAGAGAGAGAGATCTATTAATTATATTATGGATCAATTGGATTGATCAAAGTTATATAATTAATATTTATTTCGGCAGTCTCTTAATTAATTCAATGAATTAATTTATGAGATTGTTTCCTAGGTGGAAATATTATTACATGTATAGGTTTACACGTATCTCATTTTATATGTGTCTAATTTAATCCATTAATTAAATTAATGGGTCAAATGAATTTTAATTTCAATGTATGTAATATATTATATGGTATAATATATATGCATATATGTTAAATTAAAGTTGCATTTGAAATTAATTAAATCAATGGGATTAAAATTAGGCTTGGACTTTAAAAGAATAAAGTCTACATTAAATGGGAGAGTTGGTCGAAATTTAGCATGGAAAGGGCTAGAAAGATGACTCATTTTGTTGGACAAAAGTGATGATGTAGATGGTGAGTCATGTATGACTTTTTGGTAAGCAAAGTTGGACTTTGTTACTTAAGATATTTTATTATTCTTATGGTAAGAATGAAAAGGAAAATATCCCATCTTCATTTCCTTCATGTTGGCTGAAACTTTGGGGTTGAATGATGAGTCATCTCTTTTGATAAGAATGGTAGATCATTCTTAGGACAAAAAGAGATGATGACTTATTCAAAGGACCAATTAAAAGATGGGTGACTCATTCTTTACGCCAATCAAGAATGAGTGAGTCATTGGTTTGACTTTGACATGGTAAAGTTAGACTTTGCATGGTGATGATCATCTTTTCTATAGGAAAGGATGAGAATGAAAAATATATCCCATCTTTTGGCCGCCCACTTTATGGCATTAAAAGTGGGAAATTGTTTTTCACTGAAGTGAGATTTTTGGCCCACTTTATGGATTGATCTTCTTTTGGAAAGAAAATGTGTGAGAAAAAGAGAATTTGCTTAATTTCTTTTGGAAAGAAATATTTGGGATAGCCATGAGATCATTGCTTGGCCACCCCTTTTATTCTCTCTTTCTTCCTCTCTTCTTGTCATCCGAGTCACTATCACGGGTTGGGTCCGAGAGCCGGTCGTGTACGTGACGTTAGAGGGAGTCTACTTTGGTTCCTATAGTCCGCATCCGTCTCTTAGAGAGACTTTGTGGTATGGTTTTGAAACTCTCTCCTTTGTACTTTAAGTTTTTGACTTCCGTATCTTAAGCTCCTGGGCCTGGATTCCAGGAAATCGACGCGTATTTCTGCTTTTATCGGTCGGTTTCCCGTGACGAATCCCAACACAAGAAGCTGGTGATATCTTCTCAGTGGACTACCGAGTGACATTCCCTTCTGCATATCCATAGCATTGCCATGTTCACTAACATACCCGAACGTACCCATACTTGGCACCCTGTTATAGGCCTTTTAGGTGTACACCAAAGTATGCCACTTCACATGCAGCACCATCATATGGTCAGGTCAAAGGATCCATACAAGTACTACACGAGAATCACTTGTGATACTTTACCATATGGATTTCTCATTTTGTGGATCTATCTAATACCATGCCCTTTTTACATGAACCCATTAACTTGGTTGACATCCCATGTCCAATAACCGGTAAGACACCGCCATACAACCAGGCTAATGATAGTCTTTGGTTCCATTCATTCCCATGACTGGAACAAACTACGGATCTCTTTATGGTCATATCATTTTCGCTATCCATGGTCTTACTGCCAAGTGCATGACACTTGTCAACATGGATATGGATATGTCCATTGGATATTCTATTTAAAACATAGCACAAGGTATATAATGAATAGATTAATGCCTTTATTTAATGACACAAATTGTACGATACATAAAACCAATAAATGTACAATACAAATACAAGGACCAATGCCTCGGGACTAGGGCATATCCAACAAGGACTATGGATATGCAGAAGGGAATGTCACTCAGTAGTTCACTGAGAAGATATTATCCGCCACTTGATGAATGCAACTGATAAGAGTGTGGCCACACCAAAACAAGTTGGAACTTGTTTGTGAGCATCAGTTTATTTGTAATCAAGCAAATGTCCGGACACAAAAGAGGGTGATTATACCATGCCTCTGTGTTGGACACCGATATCAATGACATGGGATACACGAGTTTAAACTACAGGGTTTTGGTTTCAGTTTGACTACTATCTCTGTCTTAATTAGGGGTTGTAGTGGCTTGCTAGAGCCTGCTTATAGTCTATGGACCATAGGCCCACTACCAACATAAAGACGGACCCACATGATTGCACACATTGAATGTCTAAGCTTGAACTTAAAGGATCAACCGTATACTTGGAGTATACCCACTGGAGAGAGAGGATTCCATTAATTATATTATATAGATTAATTGGATTGATCAAAATAATATAATTAATATTTGTATTGGTTTTCTTATAATTAATTCAATGAATTAATTTAAGATATTATTTCCTAGGTGGAAATATTTCACGTGTATAGGTTACATGTGTTTAATTTTATGAAGAGTCTAATTTAATTCCTCGGTTAAATTAATTTTAATTTTAATGGAATGCAATATATTATATGGTATAATATATTCAAATACATGTTAAATTGAAATTAGATTTGCTATTAAAATGGACAAAAATAATTAATTTTAGACTTGGGTTTAAATGAGCGAAAAGCCCACATAGAATGAAAGCCAACTGGGCCTAAATTCCACTAAGGGAATTTGGCCATGTAAAGTTAAAAACATTAAAGGAATTCAGCCAACACAAGGAATTTCTTAGGCAGAAAATTCCAGCCACCTTTTTCCTCTCTTCCGACTATCCAAACACTAGCACGGGTTCACGCTCCAAAGCCGTTCATGTACAGGATTGTGGAGGGGATCGAATTTGATTTCTGCAGCCATCTCTAGAGGAGATATTTCTGGTGAGAATCTGAATTTCCTCATTTGGTTTTTGTTGTTTTGATTTCCACTTCAATTGCTCCTGGGTATTGGATTTGAGAAAACATTCTGTAGTTCCACTTTAATCGGATGTTTTGAGAGGAAAAATCCCAACAGAACAGTCATACGACTATCAGTGCAATAGCTGTGTAGTTATTAACAACAGCCGTATGACTCTAGTTCACTAGAAAACATAAAATAGAGCAAAATTTTAAAAAGATGAAATGCACCAAAATTCAACCCAGAAAGCTGTAAAAAGGTTTAAGTCCTTTCAAAATTACCTTTTAGATGTCTCTCCAGTGTTCAATTTGAAGGAAATTCGGTTCTTAATGCTTGAATTTGGATTTGAAATTGAAATTGAAACTTTGAAAGCAAGCTTTGAAATCTTCAATTCAGCTCCAATTCCCCAATTCTAGCAACCACAAATGTGTCTCTGAAGGCTTGGGATTGATTTGGAGAACGATTTTGGTGTTTGCAATTGTTGATTTACAGTTTTGATTGTTGGAATTAAGCTTGAGAATTTGGGAATTTTCCTAAGTTTTCTTCCTTTATTTCCTTGTTATTGTTGTTGTTCTTGTTAGTTTTTCTCTCTAATTGTTAATTGTTGTGTTAATTGTGTTGAGAGCTCACTTCAATCCAAAAATCTCATAATCAGAAAGTTTGGTGGAAAGATTGGTGTAAACTCCCATTTTCAACAGATGTCTTTTATATGCAAAAATCTAGTGATTCATCAATAGCCATGCAGTTGTCATGTAACAGTCGTACGGTTGTTGACACAATAGCTGTGTGGCTCTTCCAATAGCCTCCGGCTATTGTCTTCAGTCAACCTTAATTCTTCAAATTCTCTTGGTTTCAAGTTTCAAGTTCAATCAAATCTGAATCTTTGCTTCTCGAATCGACTACTAAAATGAACCAAAAGGATGTATGACATTCGGTACTCTATCATTATTGAGGTCGGGAAAACCCAGCGCTCACAGCTGACCCTCACGTGATCAAATTCAATACTGATACCAGGTCTAAAATACCTGAGGTGAATTTGTAAAAATGGAAAAGAGCACCGTGAATGAAGGAAAGAAAAATTACATGCTTTGGGAACCAAAGTTGTATAGATTCCTTATTAAGTAGTTTGCTGGAGATGAAATTCTTTCCCCTGAGGATTGTTGAATTTCTGCCTTTGATATAGTGAGTCTTCATTCCTTGATCGACTAATTTGGAAACAAAAATTTTTGCCCCTTCGATCAAGAATGAAGACTAGTTGAGGAGGAATTTGAATTTCTTGCGAATGGAATTTTAATGCATGTTATGCATGCTAATGCATATGCATGTAAACATCAAAGGATATTCTTCCAGCTTTGAGATTCTTTGATCTGCTGGGGAGAAATGTATCAGGCCCCTTGTTAACTGTGGCTGGGGAGTATATTCTTTATTCAGTGAAATCTTTGTAATTCTATGGGGATATATGATGACTATAGAAGAAAATTGTGATTTTTTTTTATGGTTCTGCTGGGGAATAATGAGAAATCTTTACAATTTGTCCTTCGTTAACCATTGTTCTCATAATCCATAACTCCATATCTCTCTTCCACCTGATACTTAGCAAAAACACTATTGTCATCATACTTGTACGATGAAGTCCTTTTAATATATCTGTAATTATTGGACTCCTGCCCTGTCTGACAGGTTCCATTTCCATTTGGCTGAACTACCTCAATGACAACATAATAACCAACATGCTCCATTGCTCTTGGCTTAGCTTGGCTCCTATGATTCCTTGGAGAATAAATGAATTTGAAAATGCTCTAATTTTTGCCTAAGCCGTCCGGTGTGGGTTTTCAGCATAACAAACTGCTTTAATTTTTGCCTAAGGCATCTTTTTGGTTTTCACCTCAGCGAGCTTTTTTTTAATGTGAAATAGAATGGTGGATCAAAGGTATTTCATTTATATAGATCAAAATCACATGAGACTTAACAACATTTAAGCTTATATCTGCATTAAAATTTTTGGCGACATTAAGGAAAGATGGATCAGATTTAGAGGTTAAAAATGATTTCAAATTTGTATATGTTTAATACATTTCCATTGTTAAACAATGTGATCTTTATTACTCGCTAAATGCAAAGTGCTTTCTTTTATTGAATGTTCAGACAAGATAACTTTGTTTATGCATTTTGACATAACCATATAAACACATTTAAAACCAAACACCACACTTCATTGATAAATTCAACATGAGTACATTTGAAAAATTTTAGTTCCTAAAATTGTATATATTCCACACAGAACCAGATCCATTACCAGACATCCCTTTTGTATTTTCTGACTAATAATTTTCTCTCATGTCTTAATTTTTGCCTAAGCTGCCCTTTTTGGGTTTTCAACCTAGCAGAATTTTTCTTTCTTTTTCTACTTTTCTTTTGTTCATTTTTACACATGAGAAAGTTTCAATTGATCTTGGTTGATCGGATCCATGAATTCATTTCCATCCATATCTATGATTCTAACACCACCTTTCGACAACACTTTCTTCACAACATATGGACCTTCCCCATTTGGCTTAAACTTTCCTCATACATCAATATTTATGGGTCTCAACTGTTTCAAAACTAGATCTCCAGCTTTCAACTATTTCATGGGATGCTTCACCTTCTGGTTATAAGCTTTGGCCATCTACACTTATACATCTGTAAATGATCTAGTTCCTTCAATCTCTTCTCATCTATAGCTGCTAACTGTTCATATCTAGCTTAAATCCATTTGGTTTTTGGCAATTGAGCTCCCAAAGCTATTCTGAGTGACTTGAGCCCTACCTCCACTAGCAACACAGCTTCCATACCATATACCAAATAATATGGCATTTCTCCTATTGGTTTTCTAACACTGGTTCTATAACCCCAAAGAGCATATGACAACTTCTCAGCCCAATCTCTATAAGTGGTTACCATTTTTGACAAGATCTTTTTTATTGACTTGTTAGCTGCTTCCACTACACCATTAGCTTGTGGCCTATATAGGGAAGATTTATGATGTTTAATGTCATGTTCTATAAATAATTCTGCTATTGCCCTTTTGAAATTGTACCCTATTATCAGTCACTACGTGATGAGGAACTCCATATCGAGCAAATATGTTTTTTTGGATAAACTTAGCCATCTTCTTAGCTGTTATACTAATGAATGATTATGCTTCAACCCACTTTGAAAAGTAATCAACTGCAACTATTATGAATCTATGCCTATTAGATGCTGTAGGATGAATCTCCCCATTTATATCTATCCCCCAAGCTGAAAACGGCCAAGGAGATGCCAGATTCTATAATTTAAGTGGTGGTAGATGATTAATATCAGCATAGATCTGGTATTCTGACATCTTCTCACTTCCTTCTCACAGTCAGTCTACATTGTCATCTAGAAATACCCCTGTCTCATTATCTTTCTGGCCAAAGCCACCCTATTCATATGAGGTCCATATGATCTTGAATGTACCTGCTGAATCACTGCTTCTGCTTTTTGTTTTGTTAAACACCTCAGAAGAACACCATTCATTGTTCTCTTGTATAACTTATCTTCAAAAATTCTAAACTGGCTTGGATAATCTTCTCAATGAAACTTTATCAGTATAACTAAATCCTTCTGGATACTTTCCTTTCTTCACATACTGATAAATGTCAAAGAACCATGGCTTTTCTTCAGCTGTCAATTCCATCACTTCCTAAACATCAAAGGATGGTTGTCTGGAAATTGCTATAACTAGAGGTTGTATTTGTGTTCTTTCTGGATTTTCCCACATAGAAGACAATGTTGCTAGTGCATTACTATTTTATTTTCTTCTCTAGGAACATGTCTGAACTCACACTGGCCAAATAACTCTTTTCTGTACTGCAGCAATTCTAAGTAAGGCCTTAATGCTTCTTCCTTCACTTTTCATTCACCCTGAGCTTGCCTAATCACTAGAAGTGAATCTCCAACGATTAGTACATCATTAGCCCCTAGCGACAGAAAAGCTTCCAATCCGAATAAGGATGCTTCATATTCTTCTCCATTATTTGTAATGGGCAAATCCAATCTCTTCGACAATGGAATAACCTTACCGTCTGGCATTGCTATAATTATCCCAATTCAGCACCTTTTTTGTTTACAGCAGCATCAAAACACATAATCCACCTTTTCATTTCTACCATGGCTAGTTGTTCATCAGTGAACTTTAGATTCTCTACATAATCTGATTCAAGCAGTTGATCTGCCAGAAACTATGCTACAGCTTGTCCTTTGATGGCTTTCTCAGTGATATACTCAATATCAAATTCTGACAAAAGTAACAGCCATCTAGGCAATTTTTCAACCAATACTAGTGCTTCATACAAATATTTCATTGGATCAACTTTAGCTACAGCTTGTACTTTATATGACTGGAAATAATGCCTCAACTTCTTTGTCTACCAAACCATTGCTACATATGTCTTCTCTACTAGTGTGTACTTCATTTCATAATCCAACAGCTTTTTGCTAAGATAATAGATAGGATACTCCTTCTTTCCATCCTGCTCCTGTACTAACATCACCCCTATTGAAGAATCTTCAACTGCCAGATATAGAATTAAAGGTTTTCTTAGAATTAGTGGACTCAAAACTGGAGGATTAACCAAATAAGCCTTAATATTTTCAAACACCAACTGACACCTGTCATTCCATACCATCGACTAATCTTTCTTGAACAACTTTAAAATTGGCTCGCAAACTGAAGTCAATCATGCTATAAACTGACTGACATACTGTAGAGAACCTATAAACGACCGAACTTCCTTCTCTATTTTTGGAGCTGGCATATCTCTAATAGCCTTGATCTTATCTGGATCCATTTCTATTCCCCTCTAACTAACCACATGGCAAAGTAGCTTTTCTATTGTAACCCCGAATATGTACTTCTTGGGATTAAGTATAAGATTATACTCCTCAATGTGTGTTAGAAATCTATCTAGGATAGCAGGGTGCTCTTCGCGGGTCATCGATTTAACAAGCATATCATCAACATAAACCTTCACTTCTTTATGAATCATATCATGAAATAGAGTCATGACAGCCCTTTGATATATTGCTCCAACATTCTTTAGTCCAAAGGAAATTACCTGATAACAAAAAGTGCCCTATTCTGTAATAAATGATATCTTCACTTTGTCAATTATATCCATCAGGATCTGATTTTACTTTGAAAACCCATCTGCGAATGAGTACATTGCTACTTTAGCTACACTATCAATCAGAACATCAATGTAGGGCAATGAAAAATCATCCTTCGGGCAAGCTTTATCCAGATCTCTGTAATCCATACATACTCTAACTTTTCTGTCTTTCTTAGGAACTAGAACAATATTAGCCAACCATTCTGTATATTCTACAACTTCAAGAAACTTAGCTTCAATCTATTTAGCCACTTATTTTTTTACCAGTGTAGCCCATTCTGCTCTCAACCTCCTCAGCTTCTGCTTTACTACCTTGAATTTTGGATCTATTAGAATCTTATGCACTGTTATTTCTATGTCAACCCCTAGCATATATTTGTATGACCACGCGAAAGCTTTAATGTGTTTTTGTAATACTTTTGTCAATTCTCTCTCTTCTTTGGGGCTTAGATCACGTGAAATAGATACCATTATGGGTTTTTCATATGTACTTAAATTAATTTCATGCAATGCTTTTGTCATGGATGCTAAATATGCTTGATGGTGATTCAAATGCATGCACATAATTATCACGATAAACATCGCACAAGTAAACTGAAACTTCAGTGTATTAAAATTATTATAAAGTACATTGTTTACATTGAAAATTGATGAAACAGATACAACAAAATCATTTTCATCCTCCACAAGTAGAGGGCCTTCCACTTTTTCATCTTCCTTATTCAGCTTCAGGATATTGTCCAGATCAGCAGCTATCTTAGACTCTTGTTCAGCAGAAAGAGCAGTCTTCTCAACCTTAACCAACTGTGCTTTAGCCTTCATCATGATTTTTTACAATCTTAGAAACTATAGAATCAAGACTTTCTTTGGTCATCAGCTTCTTCTTATGTCCTTTGTTGGTCTTTGCAAAGGCATTGTTTAAAGCAACAATCAACTCCTTCAAAATCACTAGCTTCATCATAGATTTGCTTTTCGGCATTTTCTTTGGACACTTCCTTTTTGGCATAGCTCAATTTCTTCTTCATCTCTACGAAATTAGCTGACTTCTCAGATGACTCCTTTTGGAGAATAATAGGCTTGAAAACTATTTATTCTTCTATTACCAGTGCAATCGGCTCTTCTTGACTTCTTTCAAAATCAATCACATCAGAGAATATTTCAAAACCTGGCAACTTTACATCTCCAACTTTCACAGGCTCAGCTTGTCCCTTGTACAACTCTTCGCCAACTTTAATGAATGGTTCCATCATGAGCTTGCCATTCTTCCCTCTTTTTTGATTCTTCTTTTCAGACATTTTAACTTCATATCCCAACCCAAACTATCGTGGCTTTCCAAAATCTATACTGAACTCTAGCACACCTTGCAAATTAACTCCAAGACCTAATCCTGGTATAAATTTCTATTTACACAGGTTGTCAGACAACCACTTTGGCATATAATTTGTTGGAAATGCCCTAGTCCCGAGGCATTGGTCCTTGTGTTTGTATTATACATTTATTGGATTTATGTATTGTATTATTTATGTTATTAATAAAGGCATCAATTCATTTATTATATTTATCTTGTGCAGTATATTAAATGAAGTATCCAATGGACATATCTATATCCATGATGACAAGTGTCATGTACTTGGCAGTAGGACCATGGATAGGGAAAACGATATGATCATAAATAGATCCGTAGTCTGTTCCAGTCATGGGAATGAATGGAACAAGAGACTATCATTAACCTGGTTGTATGGCAGTGTCTTACCAGTCATTGGACATGGAATGTCAACCAAGTTAATGGGTACATGCATGGGGGCATGGTACTGGATAGATCCACTAAACGAGTAATCCATATGGTATAGTATCACAAGTGATTCTCGTGTAGTACTTGTATGGATCCTTTGACCTGACCATATGATGGTGTTACATATGAGGTTGCATGCTTAGGGGTACGCCTAAAGGGCCTGTAATAGGGTGCCAAGTATGGGTACTTTCGGGTATGTCACTTAGCATGGTAATGCTATAGATATGCAGAAGGGATTTGTCACTCAGTAGTCTACTGAGAAGATATCACCGGCCTCTTGATGAATGTTACTGATAAGAGTGTGGCCATACCCAAACAGGTGGGAACTTGTTTGTGAGCTTCAGTGCATTCGGGATCAAGTTAATGTCCGACACAAAAGAGGGTGATCAATCCATGCCTCTGTGTTAGACACCGATATCAATGACATGGGATGTACAAGTTTAAACTACAGGGTTATGATAACAGTTAGACTGCCATCTCCATCTTAATTGGGGGCTGCAGTGGCTTGCTAGAGCCCAACTGCAGTTTGCGGGCCAAAGGCCCGCTGCCAACATAAAGATGGGCCCACCGGATCGTACACATAGAACGACTGAACACAGACTTATGGAATCACATGTGTACTTGGAGTATACACTATGTTGAGAGAGGTGCATATATATTAATCGTATTATAAAGATCAATTGGATTGATCCTAATAATAAAATTAATATATCCCATTGGCTATTCGTAATTAATTGGATTAATTATGAGATTATTTCCTTGGTGGAAATATTCATATGTATAGGTTTACATATGATTTTGTTTTGTGATGATTTAATTTTAATTTGATGGATTAAATTAATTGGTCAAACTAATTTTAATTTAGATGTAAATAATATATTACTTGGTGTGATATATTAAATACATGGGTATATTAAAAGTGGGCTTGAAATTAATTTAAACCAGAATGATTAAAACTAGATTGGGCCTAAATTAAAAGATGGAAGCCCGCACAGAGCAAGAAGCCAAGCTGGGCCTGAATTCCAACAAGGGAATTCGGCCAACCTAGGTTTTAACCTAGGTGAATTCGGCCAAGGCATACTAAGCCACACCATAGCCGAATTCTCCTTATCTTCCTCTCTCACATTTGCTTGTTTTTCCAACGCTAGCATGGGTTCTGTTTGTTAGGCGTTCGTGTACGAAAACGAGGAGGGAATCTAATTTGATTTCTGCAGTCTTCATCCATCTCTTGAAAGAGATATTCCTGGTAAGAATTTAATCTCTTTCTACTATAATTTTTAGTTTTACAATTTTCACTTCAATTGCTCCTGGGACTGGATTTGAGGAAATCATAGCGTTCTTCCGCTTTTATCAGGTGATTTCCGGTGAAAAATCCCTACAGTGGTATCAGAGCGGGCTTTTGATCCATGGAAATTGTTTAATTGGTTGAATCCCATGTTTTAAAATTGGAGATTTTTATTGGAGTTCTTGGTTTGGGTTTAAGATTTTTCCCATTTATTTTGTACAATTGAAATTAAATATGCATATAGGTTTATGTTAGATTAATTTAATTGTATGTTTTTGGAATTCTTGGTGAATTTCTTTTTGATTGATGGATGGAATATTTGGTTGATATTTGTTGTTGAATTGAATATTTTTTTTTCTGTTTAAAAAAAAAAAAAATCTGGCTCCCGGGGTGCGGGGCTGCTAGCGGCGGAATCGCCGCCGGCGACCGCTGCACGTGGCGGGAGCTGCGGCGGCAGCTGTTGCCTGCTGCTGTGCCAGCAGCAGCAGCCGCTGCTGGACAGCAGCTACCACTGGGCCACAGCTGCTGCCGGAGCAGCGGGCAGCCGCTAGGCGGCTGCACCGCTGCTGCTCCTAGAGCAACTTCGTTGCCCTAGCTGCAGCGGGCCGGGCCTAGTGTTTTTGGATTTGGCAGGTCTTGGGCCCGGGGCCCAGTTTTGAAATTTTAATTGGTTTTAAAATTCGTGTGTTTAAATTCATGCAATTTAAATGCGTATGGTTTCTTGAATGAAATTTTATTTTATTCATGTGATATTAATTTTGGAAATTAATATGGTTAATTGAAATTGGTTCGGGTAATTTTGGCACAATTACTTGAACGGCTGAATTGGGCCCGTGGTTTCCCAATTCCAGTGGGAGCAGTTGGACTGCTTGGGCTGGAGGCCCAAAGCCCGTTAAGGGTTAGAACCATGGTGAGCCAAAATTGGCGATTTCTTAATAATGGCTTTGACATAATTGAAATGGGCTTAAATCATGCATTATAACATGCTTATAAATTATATGTATTGGATGCATATGTATGATTAAATGTTTGTATGGTTGGATGCTATTGGGCCTTGTACAAGATGGGTTGTATTTTTCTTTTTGGGTAAATACAGCCTGCGTGTCGTTTTTCTTTTTTTAATGTAATTTTATTCTATTTAAATATTATAAAATTTGTAAAAGAATAAGCCCATGGAGTGGTGAGCCCAAGTGAAGGTGCAAGCCCAAGTGGAGGTGCAAGCCTGGAAGGAAAAGATGGAGGCCCACCTGATATTTATTTCTAGTATAGGTTTACTAGAATAATATTAGGATGTAATATAGGCCCATAGCAATCCATTTTACTTTTATTTAATTATGCTTTATGTTTATTTGCATGTATGAATGTATGATCCAATAGCAGTTTCACCCGCCTTATGCATGGAAGCCATTATAAATTGAATCTAATAACCAAATGGAATTACTAAGTCGCTTAAAAGTGCTTCCCTCATTCAAAACCGACTCGAAGTGGGAATAGGCCAGTTGTAGACCATGCCCTCGCAGGATACACTGGAGTATCGTCATTTTGTATTGGGTTAGAGTATGGGATACTCTAACACTTGAATGGAGGTTTTGACTTAGCATGGGTAGTAGGATTCTCCTGGCCCTAAGCATAGATGGGTAAGTGCCAAAAAGCCCATCAAACCGAGAGTCCTTAGGTTGGGATTGGACGGCGTTCCTACCTAAATATTAAGGTATAGTTGTACCAAACCCTCGTTTGGCTATATCTTGATGAAATATGGATCGCGGCCCATGAGCCCAACAACTCGGTTTAAATTAATAACATGATTCATTATTAATTTTATATGGGAATAATAATTAAAGTCCTTTATTAACACTCCAAATGTTTTCTGTGTAGAAACTCTCAAATGGCAAACAATAATACCTTATCACTGCGATCTATTCTTGAAAAGGACAAGCTTTCCGATCCTAACTTTTTAGACTGGTCTAGGAACTTAAGGATTGTTCTAAGACAAGAGTCAAAAGAGTATGTACTGGAAAGGCCTGTGCCGGCTGTGCCTCAAGGACGTAATCCACCGGCTGCCCAGTTGGAGGAATACGAGGCGCATGTCAAGGACAATAGGGATGTGACATGCCTTATATTGGCCTGCATGGTCCCCGAACTGCAAAAATAGTTTATGGAGCATCAAGCCTATGCTATGATAACAACTCTAAACGAGATGTTTCAGGAGCAAGCTCGTCAGGAAAGGTACCTGACCAATAAGGCATTCCACTCTTGTAAGATGGGGGCCGGGACATCTGTGAGTGCGCACGTGCTCAAGATGAAGGGCTATTTGGACACTTTGGCTCATCTCGGATCACCTATCTCTCAAGAGTTGGCGGTGGGCATAATCCTCGCGTCCTTGCCGGATTCTTATGATCAGTTCATCCTGAACTACAATATGCAAGGGATGAACCGTACTGTCAGTGAGCTGCATGGGATGCTTAAGCTCACCAAGCAGTCGATCAAAAAGACTCCGCCGGTGCTGCTGGTCAATAAGGGGAACCCTCCTGTTGCCAATGGTAAGGCCAAGGAAAAGGCCAAGGCCAAGGCCAAGAAGGCCAAGGCTAAGGCCAAGAAGGCCAAGGCCCAACCTAAGGCCCAGCAGAAGGCAGGTCTTGAAGATGTCTGTTTTGGGTGTAGACAGGCGGGCCATTGGAAGAGATCTTGTCCCAGGCTGATGGGAGAGCAAAGAAGGGGCCAAGGTGAGTCCTCTTCAGGTATTTATGTTATATATATTAACCTTACTGTTTCAACATCTTGGGTATTGGATACTGGATGTGGTTCTCACATTTGTTGTAATGTGTAGGGACTTAAGAACAAAAGGTCACTGGGGTCGGGAGAGGTGGACTTGCGGGTCCGGAATGGAGCAAGGGTTGCTGCCATAGAGATCGGCGAATACCACCTTGTGATGCCCAGTGGATTGGTTTTGATTTTAGAACATTGTTACTTTGTACCTGCTATGTGCAGGAATATTATTTCTGTATCAATGTTGGATATTTCTGGATTTATTTTCACTATCTCTAATGGTCGAATTTCTATATCTAGAGAGGGATTATTTTATGGAGATGCTCTATTAAATAATGACCTATATATCCTGGACTTAAATGAAATCAATCATATCTATAACATAAACACTAAAAGGGTTAAGCCTAACGAGCTTAATCCTGTCTACCTATGGCATTGTCGTCTTGGCCATATAAACGAGAAGCGCATTGCTAGACTCCACAAAGCTGGAGTCCTAGGGTCATTTGACTTGGAGTCAATTCACACATGTGAATCATGTTTACGAGGCAAGATGACAAAGGCGCCTTTTAGCAAGAAGGCTGAAAGGGCCACTGGCTTATTGGACCTGATACATTTAGATGTATGTGGGCCTATGAGCGCAGCGACCAGAGGTGGGCATCTGTACTTCGTCACGTTCACGGATGATTTCAGTAGATATGGCTATGTCTATCTGATGAAACACAAGTTTGAGACCCTTGATAGGTTTAAGGAATTTAGGAATGAGGTACATAACCAGCTAGGTAGGAATATCAAAACCCTTCAGTCGGACTGAGGCGATGAGTATATGAGCCTAGAGTTTGACTCATACTTGAGAGAGCATGGAATAGTTCCACAGCTCACTCCTCCCGGAACACCACAGTGGAATGGGGTGTCCGAACAGAGGAACAGGACCTTGTTGGACATGGTCCGCTCAATGATGAGTCAAGCATCTCTCCTAATTAGTTTCTGGGGACACGCCCTCGAGACAGCAGCTCTCATCTTAAATAATACTCCGACTAAGGCAGTGGAAAAGACCCCATATCAGATATGGATGGGAAAGGAGCCCAATGTTTCTTTCCTAAGGATTTGGGGATGCGAAGCACATGTCAAGAAATTGACTAGTGGCAAGCTGGAGCCCAAAACCGATAAATGCCTGTTTATGGGCTACCCTAGGGAAACCAAAGGGTATTACTTCTACAACCCCGCCGAGAACAAGGTGTTTGTGGCAAGGAAGGGGGTCTTTCTAGAAAAGGAGTTCCTTTCCAAGAAAGATAGTGGGAGCAATGTTGAAGTCAGGGAAGTTCAAGGTCCACAAGCTCTTGAAGAGGATAACTCGGAGGCCCAGGTGGAGCTTCCACAAGTGGAAGCACCGACCCAGGCCATAAAAGAACCTAGAAGGTTTGGTAGGGATCGTCGGGAACCAGAGAGGTATGGTTTGCTCGTCACCGATGATCAAACTCTTCTCATCTGGGATAAGGAAGAACCCAAAACCTACCAGGAGGCTATGGCTAGCCTATAGTCTGCGAATTGGCGTAAAGCCATGGAGGCAGAGATGCAATCTATATGCGATAACCAAGTTTGGAACTTGGTTGATCCACCTCTGGGTGCTAAGGTAATAGGTTGCAAGTGGTGCTACAAGCTAAAAGCTGATAATACCTTCAAGGGGCGTCTGGTTGCAAAAGGTTTCAGACAAGTCCATGGAATAGACTATGATGAAACTTTTTCACCAGTAGCCATGCTCAAATCCATCAGGACACTACTGGCTATAGCCGCATGGTATGACTATGAGGTATGGCAGATGGATGTCAAAACCGCTTTCCTTAATGGAAAGCTACTCGAGGATGTGTACATGACACAACCTAAGGGTTTTGTCGATCCAAAGTATCTGGGAAGGGTATGTAAACTTCAAAGGTCCATTTATGGACTGAAGCAAGCATCTCGAAGTTGGAATCTAAGATTCAATGAGGCCATAAAGGAATATGGCTTCATACAGAATCAAGATGAGCCTTGTGTGTATAAGAGGACTAGTGGGAGCATTGTCACATTCTTGGTACTTTATGTAGACGACATCATGCTCATTGGAAGCGACATACCTACACTGCAAGGGGTAAAGCAGTGGCTGAGTAAGTGCTTCGCAATGAAGGACTTAGGCGAGGCTGAGATGATCCTAGGGATCAGGATCTACAGGGATAGATCAAATTGGCTTCTGGGCCTAAGTCAGGCTTCTTACATTGACAAAGTTCTGAAAAGGTTCAGCATGGACCGGGCTAAGAAAGGTTTCTTGCCAATGGGCCATGGGCTGAAACTTAGTAAGAAACACTGTCCTAAAACAAGGGAGGACAGGGAGAACATGAAATTGGTTCCATATGCTTCGGCTATTGGATCAATCATGTACTCAATGTTATGTACGAGACCTGATGTCGCCTTTGCACTGAGTATGACGAGCCAATACCAGCAGGATCCTGGGGAGGATCACTGGAAAGCTGTCAAGGCGATCCTCAAGTACCTTAACCGGACTAAGGATAGCTTCTTAGTGTATGGTGGTCAGGAAGTGCTATCAGTTACTGGGTATACTGATGCGTGCTTCCAGACCGACCAGGATGAGTACCAGTCGCAGTCTGGGTATGTATTTTTACTGAATGGTGGTGCTGTAAGCTGGAGGAGCTCAAAGCAGCCAACCATAGCGGACTCTACAACAGAAGCTGAGTACATCGCTGCGTGTGATGCGGCTAAGGAAGCTGTATGGATAAAAAAGTTTATCATTGAGTTGGGAGTAGTGCCAACTATCCAGGACCCAATCAATATCTTCTGTGACAACAATGGGGCCGTCGCACAAGCTAAGGACCCCGGTCACATAAGAACACAAAGCACGTGCTTAGAAAGTTTCACCTCATACGAGAAATCACGGAGAGAGGTGACATTGCATTACACAGAGTGGACACCGAGGATAATGTCGCAGATCTGTTGACCAAGGTGCTGGCTCAGCCCAAGCACGAGGGTCATACTAGGTCTATAGGGATTAGGCCCATGCCTAGTTGGAACTAGTGCAAGTGGGAGATTGTTGGAAATGCCCTAGTCCCGAGGCATTGGTCCTTGTGTTTGTATTATACATTTATTGGATTTATGTATTGTACTATTTGTGTTATTAATAAAGGCATCAATTCATTTATTATATTTATCTTGTGCAGTATATTAAATGAAGTATCCAATGGACATATCTATATCCATGATGATAAGTGTCATGCACTTGGCAGTAGGACCATGGATAGGGAAAACGATATGACCATAAATAGATCCGTAGTCTGTTCCAGTCATGGGAATGAATGGAACAAGAGACTATCATTAACCTAGTTGTATGGCGGTGTCTTACCGGTCATTGGACATGGAATGTCAACCAAGTTAATGGGTACATGCATGGGGGCATGGTACTGGATAGATCCACTAAACGAGTAATCCACATGGTATAGTATCACAAGTGATTCTCGTGTAGTACTTGTATGGATCCTTTGACCTGACCATATGATGGTGTTACATGTGAGGTTGCATGCTTAGGGGTACGCCTAAAGGGCCTGTAATAGGGTGCCAAGTAGGGGTACTTTCGGGTATGTCACTTAGCATGGTAATGCTATAGATATGCAGAAGGGATTTGTCACTCAGTAGTCTACTGAGAAGATATCACCGGCCTCTTGATGAATGTTACTGATAAGAGTGTGGCCATACCCAAACAGGTGGGAACTTGTTTGTGAGCTTCAGTGCATTCGGGATCAAGTTAATGTCCGACACAAAAGAGGGTGATCAATCCATGCCTATGTGTTAGACACCGATATCAATGACATGGGATGTACAAGTTTAAGCTACAGGGTTATGATAACAGTTAGACTGCCATCTCCATCTTAATTGGGGGCTGCAGTGGCTTACTAGAGCCCAACTGCAGTCTGCGGGCCAAAGGCCTGCTGCGAACATAAAGATGGGCCCACGGGATCGTACACATAGAACGACTGAACACAGACTTAAGGAATCACATGTGTACTTGGAGAATACACTATGTTGAGAGAGGTGCATATATATTAATCATATTATAAAGATTAATTGGATTGATCCTAATAATAAAATTAATATATCCCATTGGCTATTCGTAATTAATTGGATTAATTATGAGATTATTTCCTAGGTGGAAATATTCTTATGTATAGGTTTACATATGATTTTGTTTTGTGATGATTTAATTTTAATTTGATGGATTAAATTAATTGGTCAAACTAATTTTAATTTAGATGTAAATAATATATTACTTGGTGTGATATATTAAATACATGGGTATATTAAAATTGGGCTTGAAATTAATTTAAACCAGAATGATTAAAACTAGATTGGGCCTAAATTAAATGATGGAAGCCCGCATAGAGCAAGAAGCCAAGCTAGGCCTGAATTCCAACAAGGGAATTCGGCCAACCTAGGTTTTAACCTAGGTGAATTCGGCCAAGGCATACTAAGCCACACCATAGCCGAATTCTCCTTGTCTCCCTCTCTCACATTTGCTTGTTTTTCCAACACTAGCACGGGTTGTGTTCGTTAGGCGTTCGTGTACAAAAACGAGGAGGGAATCTAATTTGATTTCTGCAGTCTTCATCCATCTCTTGAAAGAGATATTCCTGGTAAGAATTTAATCTCTTTCTACTATAATTTTTAGTTTTACAATTTTCACTTCAATTGCTCCTGGGACTGGATTTGAGGAAATCATCGCGTTCTTCCGCTTTTATCGGGTGATTTCCGGTGAAAAATCCCTACATAATTCTCGTATATAACCATTGGAGCATCTATGGCTTCTTCATTAATCACGGTGACCTGGAATCCACCAAATGCTGGAACTTCTTCACTCACAGTAGCTATCATAGATTGGGAATCCACTTCAACTGTCACAACCTTATCATCCACAGGGAATTTTATCTTCTGATGCAATGTGGAAAGGGACACCTGCCAACGGATGAATCCAAGGTCTTCCAAACAGTAGGGAGAAAGTGATAGGAATATCAATTAATATGGTGGTGACCATTGACTTAACTGGTCCTACTGCCACTTCAGCCTCAAACATACTAATTACAATCCTCTTTGAGCATCATAAGCCCTAATCATAGCTGAGGACTTCTTCAAAGCCTTCACTCAAACCCAGATACAGCAACATTTTCAATGGACAGATATTCAAGGCTGAGCCATCATCAACCATTACATACGGGATAACTCTATCCATTATGTTAGCCTTTACAAAAATGGCTTTGTTATGGGCTTTTCCTCCATCCAGTAAACCTTTCTCAGAGAATACAATATCAGGGGATCTAGAATTGACCTTATCTAATAAACAACATATTGCTTTTGGAGATGTGATCGGAGAAACTTCAATTTCAGATAACTTCTTCACCAATGCTACTCTATGCTCCTTTGAGACTAACAATAAATGCCACAGACTAGCCTGAACCGGAGTTTTCTTCAACTGTGAAATGAATAGGACTTCCTTCTCAATTTCTTTCAGAGGTGATACACTGCTTGATCCAGTCATTGGAGCCTTATCTTTCTGCTTAGGAACTGGCTGATACACCCTACCACTTGTTGTCACATTCCTTACCTTAGCAATTTTCAGCTTTTTAACAACTGGTGGCTTAGCCGATTTACTTCCATCATATTCCTTTTACTCATCATCTGAATCCAGATCATTCAAATTGATTGGCTTCACAACTTCTTTCTGTTCTACTGACTTCCCACTTTCTAACTCTAGTATAAATTCATTGGAAACTATAGACTGTACACTAGGGTTTGCTTGTAAGATCTGAGTAAAGATGAATTTAGCTGGTAACCCTAACTGCACCATGTTAACTTGCTTTTCAAATTTGGCAATGGATTGGTTTTAGTGCTGAGCGTCACTGGTTCTTGCATTCTACCTTCATCTATTAACTTTTGAATAGCATCTCTCAATTTGTAACAGTTATTGGTTCTGTGACCAACAATGACATGATATGTGTAGAAACTATCCTTATCTACATTAGCTGGCTTTATGACTTTAGAGAATTCA
This sequence comes from Euphorbia tirucalli, assembly GCA_039660915.1. NCBI lineage: Eukaryota > Viridiplantae > Streptophyta > Magnoliopsida > Malpighiales > Euphorbiaceae > Euphorbia > Euphorbia tirucalli. Next base: position 50,171,807 of record CM077639.1, on the reverse strand, counting down.
ATAATCATTCATTTCTATATTTACAAAGATTTTGGACAAAGACAAAGTCCAAGGAGAGATGCCTTGACTTCCTGGATTTTTATCTTGACCATCTTGATGCTGAGGCATGGCAACTATATGAACTTGCTTTACTTCTTATGATTGCCTACTTTTACTTATAGAACTAGAACCAAGTCTATTACCTGATCCATCTGCAGTTGTCGAATGATACCCAAAACTATACCTAAAACTTCTACCACCTCTGTGGCTTGTTGCTTTCTCCTCTTCATCTCTTTCAACTTTCATTACAATGTTGTATACCTCACTGCTCATTGAATGTGTGAAATTTCATGTTGTTTTTGTATACATCTTTACTGCCATATATTAAAATCTGAATCAACTCATCTTCATCTAGATGATTCTTCAGCAAGATCATCTTCATCCATCTTTGATAATTTTCATTAAAGGATTCATTCGATTTCTGCTTTATCCTTTCCAAGTCATGCAACTTCACCTGGATCTTAGTGTTGAAACTGTTATATTTGATAAAAGCAGCTGACAGAGTTTCTGAATCTGAATATACATCTTCCGACAATGAATTATACTAAGATAATGCCCCTTCTTCAAATGTGGTTGGAAAGAAATTGATCAATTACTGCTTTGTAGCACCAGCTATCAATATAACTCAGCAATAGAGATTCATATGAGCTACTGGAGAACTGATACCTTTGTAAGTAGCAATCTTCAGCACTTGAAACCCAATAGGGAAAGTTTCAATGCCTTTGTTTATCATGACATCCACATGCACACCCCTCTTAGACTTTATACTGATACTAGCCCCTTTCTTCAATTCAAAAACTAATTCATCAAGCTCTATGCATTTCACCATTAACTTCTTTTCCATTGTAGCTTTAATTTCTTGCAACTTCTCAACACTTGCAGAAATATTACCCCTAGATCGAGATGATTCGGCCATCTTTTCTTTCCTAGGTCTAGTGCCACTACCTTCACCACCTTCTCTCACAACAACCCGCATATCTTCTTTTAAGATATCTAGGAAATCCTTTAGAATATCAGCAATGTTTGATGTCTGATTTGTCATACTTCCTCAATAAATTCTGACTCACTTTCTATCTCAATTATCACTTCTTCCTCCACAACCCTTGTAGTCTTAGCTTACTTTCTACTCCGATCCAACTTCTTTCCCAATGGACTCTCCAACTGGAGTTTCTTTCTCTCTAACCTCTTTCTTGGTTTCCTTTTCCATGTATGTTCTATTTCAAATCAAACATGAAACATTTGGAATATGGTTCATGATGAATGAATGAAATGACGTCGTGCAGAAAATCGAACAAAAATGAACGAATGAATGAATGCACATATACATGAGATGGAAGGACATGTTATGAAACTTGGTAGAAAGTACATGACATATGTGTATCATGCACGGGGTTTCAGATTTGTTTGAATATACATAATAATGTGTACCATGTACAGGGTTTTGCAATAGATGTATAGAGCTAGTTTATTGGTGTATGCCCTAGTCCCTAAATGTTACATTTGGTATTTTGTATATTTATATATTTGTATATACATTTTCTAAACATTGATAAAAGGCATAATCATATTTATTGAATTACTTATGCAATTAATAAATATTGAGAATCCATAAACTGGTATTCGCTCATGTTTGTTAGTAGCGTGTGCTGAACAAGTAAGACCATAAGCTTATGGAACACAATTTTAAAGCTATCCTGAGTCTGTTATAATCATGGGAATGAATATAACTAAAGACTAGTATGTTCATTATGGGATGGGTGGTGTCTTCCCAACCATAGGACTTGGAAAGTCTATCAAGGACATAGGTACATGTGAGTGAATAGTGTACTGGATCGATCTGCTTATGAGAACACTACATGGTCTAGTGTCATAAGTGTTTCACACGTATTGCTTATATTGGATCCTTAGACCCGATATGACTACACTCCTGGATGTGACCTTGTATACTTTGATGTGCACCTAACGGGCCTGTAACTGGGTGCCAAGTGTGGATACATTGGGTATATCGGGAACCATGCTGGGACTTGAAGTAATGTGAAGGAATTGCCTATCTCTTCACCAAAGAGATGATATCACTGGCCTCTTGATGAGTGAGACTGAGTAGTGTACGGCCATATCCAAATAGAATGATTATTGGATAATCATTTATTTGACCTTATCAGTCTACTTGGATGTCAAGTAAATGTCCTAGAACTTAAAAGGATGATAGTGTCATGCCTTGTGTAGGACACCGATATCAGATGTATAAAGGATTGTACAAAAATACTTCAGGTGTATATCGTTTTTATTTGACATCTCCATCCTAATTGGGGGTTGTAATGTCTTGCTAGAGCCCACTTGCAACTTGTGAGCCGAATGTCCTGCAGGATCGTATGCTAAGGAGTTTAGGTAGTTTTTGTATCGGACATTTAATATGTATTGGATACATATTATTTATTGTTATTGGATTATTTTATTTTATGGGATTAATTGTTAAGTCCCAAATAAAATATAATAATCCATGATCACAATTGGTTATAATGGTTTTCAAAGTTACCATATGGTAATTTTGGTTAAATCATTATTATGTAAAGTGTGGTGGATATTTTACTAAGAGGAGTAGTTTGGGGATCTTACCTTTATGTTTCATATATAAAGGATAAGGATGGAACCCTAATCTTTAATGGAAAAAGCCCTAGCCACCACTTCTCATCTTCCCCTTTTAGACTTAAGCAAAAGGGTTTTGGCTTCAAGGAGGGTTTTGGTCCGAAGAGCTAGCACTCGAATTTTGCCGATGAGACTCCGTGTGTGTGGTGGTAGAGGAGCTACACGTGAAGCTCTTGTCAAATCAAATCCATTTTACGGGGATGGCTTGGGTGAGGAATCCATTCTCTCCTCTTTGTTTTGGTAGATCCATAGCCGGGCTTTATGAGTTTAGGTACGAACCTTAGCTTGATAACATTTATTCCATAATTTTATTTTGTTTTCAAGCCAGGATAGGTTCCAACAGTGGTATCAGAGCTTCCTTAGCTTTGGTTATGGATTTAGTTGAGTTAGGGTTTCATGTTTGATTTGAATTGGTTTTGAATCTTTTAGTTTTTAGGAACCCTAACTTTGATTGGAATGGATTTCTGGGTTTTAGGTTCGTTTTCTCCTATTTTCCATTCTATTTTCAGTGTTTTTTGGTGGAGAAATGGATTGGTTTTGTTGGAAGATTTTACTGTAGAATCATTTATGAAAACCAGAGTCGTACGACTGTAACGAACAACCATACGGGTGATGCAACAACCGCACGGCTGTTGCGTAGTGAGCCGCACGGCTATGGTTTCTGTGTCGATTTTGGTTTTTCTGCTTCTCCACAGACTACAGCCACATGGACATCGATACAGGCACACGACTGTTGTCCTATGGGTCACATGGCTGTAATCTTTTATTTGGCAGACTTGTTTTCTAGTCATCCATGCTGTAGCCGCCAAGAGCAGTATGGCTCTAGGCGACAGCCGTACTGGTGTAAGCTATAGCCGCACGACTGTACATCTTCTGTTTTGTACAGCCGCGTGGCTATTGCTTTGGGACTAGATTTCTAGCATTTTCTCGGGCCTATTTTCGATTTGTGGGTTTACTCTTGGCCTGGAATGGTGAATTTTAAAATGGTTTTAAAATTCGCTTGTTCAATTATGGCATTGGATGGGTATGGTTTCTTAGTTGGGATTTTATCATATTGGATATGTTAAAATTGAAATTGGTAAAGGAATTGTTTTGAGAGATTCTGGCATGAATCTCTGAATGGTTGACTTGGGTTTTCTTGGTGCCCCATTCTAATGGGAGACAATGAGATTGGTTGATGGGCCTCGGTCCCAAGCCTATCACAAGGCTTAGACCAACAATCTCAAAGTTAGCAATTTCTATAATGGCTATGGCAAATAAAATAGGTTAACATAATCATGCATAAATTATTCCAACAAATGTGATTTGATTGGATGTTGTAATGTGTAATTTGATTAGCTGTGCATTTCATGGGCTCTTTTGAATATGGATGATAAATTCAGTTTTTGGTTTTTATGGCCTGCGTGCCATTATATTTGTTGTAATTTTTCTTTTATTTAGAATAATTAGAAAATTCGTATTAAGCCAAATTCCTTTATAATTTTCAAGTTTAAGCCCAGAAGGTGAAAGAGCTAGGAGATGGTGTTCCTGCTCGGCCTGTCGGAGGATGCAGCTAGAAAAGGATGCTAGTTGTTCTAATAGGTTGTATTGTAGGCCCACGATTTGTCACATTTGCATATATCCTTTATGCATGTTATATATGTTTTCTAGATCACTTTCGTTTGCGTGTAAGCCCGTTTAAGGTAAATTGATTCCATCACATATTAAGTCGCTTAAAAATACCTTCCATAATCGAACCTCGTCAAAGTGTCAATCATCTGAATGTGGGTTGTGCCAAAGCTAGATGCATTAGGGATATCTTCATGAGACTAGGGTTAAAGGCAAGTGTTGCACTTTAACACTCAATTGGTGGTTTGACTTAACATAGGAAAGGAATGTCTAGACCCTAGGGAAAGTTCCAATAATCCCACCAAACCAAGAGTCATATAGGATGTGGATTGGATGTTATCCTACCTAAATAACCAAGGCTTATATGTACAAGCTCGGCTTGACTAAGTTATGGCGAAATATTGATCTTGGTCCACTTAAAGAGCATAAAAAATATGAATAAGTAAAATTAGAATTTTATTCATTAAGTGGAAAAATCAAAAGTCCTTTTATTAATAGCAACCTTATTTTTCTGTATATGGCAAACTAAAGGTGTGAGCACGAGTTTTTTCCCGACCTCAATGATGCAAGTCATTGTTGCCTTTTTCACGGATAAACGTGAAGCGGATTCGAACCGACCGGAATAATGTTGGAAATGTCCCGGATGACCCAAATGTGTGTGACAAGTCTTGGTACAGAGCCCCAAAGGAATTCTAGTGAGTATTTAAGAAAACCGAAGAAAAGAATGAAAAATAAGCAAAATAGGCTAATCTGGTCACTACAGTCGCTCGACTGTAGTCATTATAGTCGCGCGACTGTAATTATCAAATTTCCTTTTTTGTCCAAATCAGCATTTCATTCAGTCTTTTTAAATAAAATAAGTCGATCTGGTCACTACAGTTGCTCGAATGTAGTGCCTACAGCCGCGCGACTGTAGTGATTACAGTCCCGCGACTGTAATCACTAGACTTCATTTTTTACCAAAAATCAGCATTTAATTCTGATTTTTAGCCAAAAAGGGAGATATAAAAGTCTTGCATTCGGGATTAGGGTTAACACAACGCAGAGAGAGGCAGAAAATTAAAGGGTTTTGAGAGAAAAAACACAAAAGCACACAATAACACCGATTTTTCGATTTTTTTAGGGTTTTTAAGAAAAATAAAAGGGCTTGATCTAAAATAACTTAAAAAAATTCAACGAAACATGTAGAAACCATTAAAGGGTGTTGTAAAATCATCATCACTCACTCAATCTCTCTCGGGGTTCCGTCTGGGCTTCGAAGATCACGCATTTTTCGGGTTGTTCGTGACTGCAAGACGCTTTCCTGCATCCGAATCCATCCTTAGTGATCCAAACACTGGAACACATACCAGGTAACATTCTGAGAGGCCTTAAAAATCCATTTTTGTTCATTCTAGGTGTTGTTTATTGATGTTTTTTCGAATTTTTACGATTTTGGAAGCGAATTTTGATTACAACTGCCTCGCTTAAGATCACAGTCCCCTGGCTGTAACCTATAGCTGCGCGACTCTGACCTATAGTCGTAGTACTGTAATCTTCTGATTACAGTCACTCGACTATAATCTCTGGGGCAGAAGCTCAGAATGCCCCAAAATCGACCGATAACGCTTCCGTTTTCAGATTTAATGTGTTTTTCATGTTTATTATCGGTCCAATTACATCCATGTATGCTTAGATTCCTGGTTTTCTTATTTTTAATTGATGGATGTGATTTTCAAGTGTGGTGATTTTAAGTTTTTAGGGATTTCCGGATTTATTTCGATCCGTTTCGGATCCGTTTGGTTGAAATTAGTGCGTTTCCAGAAATACCAGATTACCTGAAATCGCTAAATTTGCAAAACGATTTTAAAAAACGAGAAAAGAAGGCCGGAAAGCAATTCTAGAGCATTACAGTCGCGCGACTGTAACCTACAGTCGCGTGACTATAGTTGAGGCAGAATTATAGTTTTGCCCTTTTGGGCCTGAACGTCAATTAATGCACGGCCTGTTGCTAACAAGGGTATTCCTAGAATAATAGGAACATGGAAATCTTCATCCATATCCATCACAATGAAATCAACAGGAAGTATAAATTTTCCTATCTTAACCAAAACATCTTCAATTATTCCCCTAGGATATCTTACGGTTCTATCAGCAAGTTGTATGGAAACCCTATTAGGTTGAGGTTCTCCTAACCCTAATTGTTTGTAGATGTAATATGGCATAAGATTGATACTTGCTCCTAGATCACATAATGCAGTTTCAATATTAAGGTTACCAATAGAGCAAGGTATAGAAAAACTCCCTGGATCTTTGATCTTTGCTGGTAAAGGTTGCTTGCTCTGAAGGATTGATGAGCAATCTCTGTTAAGCTGCACCATTGCTACATTTTCCAACTTCTTTTTGTTAGCAAGAAGTTCCTTCAAGAATCTCACATATAAAGGCATTTGTGCAAGTGCTTCTGCAAAGGGTATGTTGATGTGAACTTTCTTAAAGACTTCCAAAAACTTGTCAAACTGCTTGGCCATGTCATGTTGCTTAGCTCTTTGTGGATAAGGTATCCTTGGTTGATAAACAGGTATAGGTTTCCCATCTTGAATAGAGGTGTTTTGAATAGAATCTGAGGTTGCTTGACTCTGCTCTGGTTGAGCATTCTCTGGCTGATGTAGAGATTGCTTGACTGCATCAGAAGGTAGCTTAGTGATGTGAGCAGTCTCAGGTTGCTCATTCTTCTCAACAATCTTTTCTTCTGAGTCTTTGTTCTTGTCCACAATGTTCATCCTGTGAGGTTGCTCAACATTTTTACCACTCCTAAAAGTAATAGCTTTGCACTCCTCTTTCGGATTGGGTTCAGTGTTGCTTGGAATGACCCCTTTGTTCTTTGGAGTGACAATATTTGTAAGTTGCTGAAGCTGAGTCTCCATGTTTTTCATATATGCTTGAGTCTGCTTCATGAACTAAGACATCATTTCCTTCATCTCTTTAACCTTCGATTTCCTAGATGTAAATGATGGTCCAGCTTGTTGAACATGATTGGGCTGTTGATGAGGTTGAAAATTGTTGTGAGGTTACTGAAAAGGTACATGAGGTTGCTTGCCAGGTTGCTGGTTCCAAGAGAAATTAGGGTGATTGCGCCATCCTGGATTGTAAGTGTTGGAAAATGGATTGTTCTGCCTTGGATTATTTCCAATGTAATCACATTGCTCCTGAGTGTGTGAGATATCACAATCAATGCTTCTATGATCACTTCCACAGAATTCATACGATATCTTTGAACTTGAAATGGCTCAGATATTCTACTTGGCTAACTGTTTAAGGATTAGATCTACTTTGTTGGAAAGCTTGGCAACAGCATCTAATTCGGAAGTCTTTTCTCGATCCTCACATGCTGAGTGCCATTTATAATTGGTGTTGACCAACCTTTCGACCAACTCATAAAGCTCTTCCGGTGCCAGTTCTTCTGGGTCCCCATTTGCTGCGGATTCAATTTGAATCTTATATGCATTAGTCAAACCATTGTAGAAATTCTGAATTTGTATGCACATAAGAAACCCATGGTTTGGTACTTTTCTCAGAAGCTCCTTGTATCTTTCCCAAGCTTCTGACAGGGATTCATCATGTTGCTGACAAAAATGAGCAACCTCATTCCTTAACTTGATTGCTTGTTTGGGCGGAAAGTACTTAGTCAGAAAGACTTGAGCGATTTCATCCCAGGTTGTAACTGAACCAGGTTGAAGATTCTTCAGCCAACTTTTAGCCTTATCCCTCAGTGAAAAAGGAAAAGCTTTAATCTTATCACATCATCTAAGACTCCACGATTAGTACGAAAAGTGTTGCACATAGTCACAAAATCTTAGATGTGAGCATTTGGATCTTCTCGGGGCAATCCTCCAAACTGAACAGCAGCTTGAAGCATTTGAATCATATAGGCTTTGATCTCAAAGACATTGTCCCCTTCATTGGGTATCACAATGCAAAAAGAGTGTCCCTCAGTGATAGGTCTCGAATATTCCTTAAGTCTTTGCCTTGGAGGAGGAAGATGAACTTCTCCCTCTCCTTCTAGTGGTGGAGGTGGTAAATTTTGTTCAGCCATTCTCTGTCTTCTGCGAGCTCTTCTGACAGCACCACTCCTTCTCCTACAAGTCCTTTCGATCTCTGGATCTATAGGAATTAGAGGGATCCCTGCTCTTTGCACACACCAGGAGATTGCTTAGAACAGAGAATTTCTGCACAAAACACCAAACACCAAACACCAAATCAAACAAACGAATTTACAAGAAATCTTTAAAATTTTCAACCGTTAGTTCCCCGGCAATGGGGCCAAAAACTTGTTGCTCTAAAATTGTGTACTAGCAAGTGTACTAGGTCAATTGTAGTAGTGGCAAGACAAGTGTCGATCCCACAGGGAATAAGGGAAAACTATAAGACTTCCTAATAAATCGTCAGATATAAGGTTTTCCAAATAAGTCAACAATACAATTTTATATAAACTAAAATTAATATAAAGCATACAAGATAACGTAAGGAAGGTTGCCTAAAACAGAAGATGAAAAACAATAATAATAAAAGCACAGACTTCCACCAGTTAGACAGGCAATCTCGAGACATCTTTCTTTAGTGATGTGAATCGAGATAGCTTGATCTTTGGTTTAACTTGTCTAATCAGTTTGGTTGATGCAAAGAATAATAACATCCTTTCAAATGCTAATTTATGGAGGATTCGGTGCAAAATGAAGCTTAATAGTTTATTTGTGAGGAATGTACAAGCCCATTAGGAATCTTCTGGGCCTAATTAGACTTCTACGTATGAGCTAAGGACAATTAAGTGTTAGCACTTAAGGCACCCTTAGGGAATATGTATGGATTTCGAATTGGGCTTAGGTATCCATATTTAATTATTATTTTTTTCAATAAGTGAGTTGTTTTGGGCTTAAAAATCAGCCCCGGGCTGGAATCTCAACAAAGAGAGAAAAAAATCTGAATTGTATTAAATTTCATATATGATGACTTTCAACTATTACATTGGTGTTTAAATAGAAAACTTAAACCTAACCCTAAACTGAAAAGGAAAACAAATCCTTATCGGACTAGGAAAGCTTAAATAAAAACAAATAAGGAAAACTTAAAACTAATCCTTACGTAATAAGGATGAAAAAACGAAATTCCCTCAATAAAAAACAAAAAATCAGCCCATAAACAACCCTCAAAAGGGAATTTCGTTTTTCATCCTTACTGCGTAAGGATTAGTTTTAAGTTTTCCTTATTTGTTTTTATTTAAGCTTTCCTAGTCCGACAAGGATTTGTTTTCCTTTTCAGTTTAGGTTTAGGTTTAAGTTTTCTATTTAAACACCAATGTAATAGTTAAAAAGAGAGATGAAATTTAATACAATTCAGATTTTTCTCTCTTTGTTGAGATTCCAGCCCGGGGCTGATTTTTAATTTTGTGAGTTTGTGAGATCGAGTTCTTCATTCTTACAATTTTATCTTGATTATGAACAAGCATTGTGGTAAGGTACTTATGAATCATCCAACATTCAGGTTCTAAGATTGCTTAATCGAAGGTGTCAGGTTTCAACCCCTTTCATTGTCGCTTAAACACCTTAGGATTGGTTTGCTATCACCAATCTTTGTTTCGTGAATGATGTGAATCGAGATAGCTTGATCTTTGGTTTAAAATGATGTGAATCGAGATAGCTTGATCTTTGGTTTAACTTGTCTAATCAGTTTGGTTGATGCAAAGAATAATAACATCCTTTCAAATGCTGATTTATGGAGGATTCGGTGCAAAATGAAGCTTAATAGTTTATTTGTGAGGAATGTACAAGCCCATTAGGAATCTTCTGAGCCTAATTAGACTTCTACGTATGAGCTAAGGACAATTAAGTGTTAGCACTTAAGGCACCCTTAGGGAATATGTATGGATTTCGAATTGGGCTTAGGTATCCATATTTAATTGTTATTTTTTTCAATAAGTGAGTTGTTTTGGGCTTAAAAATCAGCCCATAAACAACCCTCCAAAGGGAATTTCGTTTTTTCATCCTTATTGCATAAGGATTAGTTTTAAGTTTTCCTTATTTGTTTTTATTTAAGCTTTCCTAGTCCGACAAGGATTTGTTTTCCTTTTCAGTTTAGGGTTAGGTTTAAGTTTTCTATTTAAACACCAATGTAATAGTTGAAAGTCATCATATATGAAATTTAATACAATTCAGATTTTTTTCTTTCTTTGTTGAGATTCCAGCCCGGGGCTGATTTTTAATTTTGTGAGTTTGTGAGATCGAGTTCTTCATTCTTACAATTTTATCTTGATTATGAACAAGTAGTGTGGTAAGGTACTTGTGAATCATCCAACATTCAGGTTCTAAGATTGCTTAATCGAAGGTGTCAGGTTTGAATCCCTTTCATTGTCGCTTAAACACCTTAGGATTGGTTTGCTATCACCAATCTTTGTTTCGTTTTTGTTAGTTCAACCTTGATTGATAGACTTGGGAAATTTCTTAAAGTTGATTTCTGCTTTTTCTCACAACCGATATCACATCAATTGGTATCAGAGCTTTGGCTTCAATCAAGGTTTGTTAGTGTTTAAAAAAAAAATTCCGTTTTTGTCTTCTTTTTTTTTTCTTTTTAGTGAACCTGTATCTTTTGCACTATTTTTACTTTTTCCATCATATCTTTGTCTATAGAACTCGGAATTGTGCAATTCAAAAACCGTTGAATTCTTAAGAAAGAGTTCTAAATAACGTCAGAATACTTCAAGTTCAGAATCGATTTGGAAGTTGCCCTAAATTTGAGTCGAAATTCTGTTTCCAGTTTTGTTAAATTTGCTTCTAGTTGTGTCTTAGGTTCATCTGTTGCGTTTTTTTCTCTGAATCTTGCGTACTTTTTTTTTCTTGTCTCTTTGTGAATGTGAGCTTTCATTATTTATGAGCCATGTTCAGTTTTAATTTCCGTACTAGATGTCGAGTCAATGATAAGGTTTGCAGCGTGATTCTTCATAGAACTTATTTTGCAAACATTGCTAGTCTCACTTTGGTAGAGAAATTAAATTTGCCTCTTATTGACCATCCAAAGCCATATATTTTTCCATCATTAAATAAATGTGATATTGAAATAAATAAGCAAGTTGTGGTAAAATTCTCCATTGGTCGGTACAAAGATGAAATATTATGTGATGTTCATCCTATGGAAGATTGTTATCTATTGCTTGGCCGTCCATGGGAAGTTCATATAGATGTTATCTTTGATGGTGAGAAGAATTGTTATTCACTTAAATCAGAAGGACGTATGTACAAGATTCTTCCATTATGTGATGAAGAAGCTTATAAAGACATGTTGTATTTGCACAAACAACAGCAAAAGAAAGTTAATGAAGAACTTCCTTGCAACGTTGATGCTGAATCTGAAGTGAATAAAGAGGTGAAAGATATTGGTGATCATGAAGGATGTGATCGTGACAAAACTGAAGGTGGTGTTGTTGTAGAGGCTGAACTTGTTGAACATCTTGTCCACAAAGATGCACAACCTGATAGAGAAAAGATTGGAGCTAATATTATGGTGAAACATGGAGATCATGAAGATCAGCATGTTGGAAAGCTTGTTAATGAAGTGGGAGATAATTACCACTTAGAAAAAATTGACATGATTTCAACTAACATACTTGATAATTGTTTGTCTATTGTTTCTTTTCATGATTTTCAGGATATAATTCTTCCTTATGATATGAACATGCAAGATTCGAGGACGAATCTTTTCGAAGAAAGGGAGAATGATGTGAATCGAGATAGCTTGATCTTTGGTTTAACTTGTCTAATCAGTTTGGTTGATGCAAAGAATAATAACATCCTTTCAAATGCTGATTTATGGAGGATTCGGTGCAAAATGAAGCTTAATTGTTTATTTGTGAGGAATGTACAAGCCCATTAGGAATCTTCTGGGCCTAATTAGACTTCTACGTATGAGCTAAGGACAATTAAGTGTTAGCACTCAAGGCACCCTTAGAGAATATGTATGGATTTCGAATTGGGCTTAGGTATCCATATTTAATTATTATTTTTTTCAATAAGTGAGTTTTTTTGGGCTTAAAAATCAGCCCATAAACAACCCTCCAAAGGGAATTTCGTTTTTTCATCCTTATTGCACAAGGATTAGTTTTAAGTTTTCCTTATTTGTTTTTATTTAAGCTTTCCTAGTCCGACAAGGATTTGTTTTCCTTTTCAGTTTAGGGTTAGGTTTAAGTTTTCTATTTAAACACCAATGTAATAGTTGAAAGTCATCATATATGAAATTTAATACAATTCAGATTTTTTTCTCTCTTTGTTGAGATTCCAGCCTGGGGCTAATTTTTAATTTTGTGAGTTTGTGAGATCGAGTTCTTCATTCTTACAATTTTATCTTGATTATGAACAAGTAGTGTGGTAAGGTACTTGTGAATCATCCAACATTCAGGTTCTAAGATTGCTTAATCGAAGGTGTCAGGTTTGAATCCCTTTCATTGTCGCTTAAACACCTTAGGATTGGTTTGCTATCACCAATCTTTGTTTCGTTTTTGTTAGTTCAACCTTGATTGATAGACTTGGGAAATTTATTAAAGTTGATTTCAGCTTTCTCTTATATCGATATCACATCATTTAGAATTTATTATGAATATATTAAGGAACGTAGATCTAAGGTTTCTTGCTCTCTACCCACCAAGCTTATCTCTCGACCTCACTTAGATCTATGAATCCCCAACTAAGCTTATCTCTCGACCTCACTTAGCCTAGGTATTCCTGCATTAAGTTAAGCAAGCATTCTACCATAAATAGAAACCCTTAGCACACCCCTAATCTCCTCTCGGTCTCATGGCAAGTGTGTATGTGTGTGATTTTTCCATATCCCCAAATCTCCTCTCGGTCTCATTCGGAATACTAAGCATACAACGGGGCCCCATTGTAATTTTGATAAGCACATCACAACACAATCATCTCAGCATAATATTCATAATAAATATGAGAAAGACTTCCCAAGATCACCAGCCTAAACTGGCTTCAGCCTGCTAGGAAACTACTCACAACACATAATTAACATCAAAACGAGATTTCCTAACCAGAAAGCTTGAAAGAAGAAAATTTTGTAAAAAAAATTAAAGCAAAGAAAATAATAGTAGTTGGAGAAGCATTCAATGCCCAACCCCCTTTGAACAGCAGACTATATATAGTCCCCTTAAAGAAAAGAAAAATAATCTACCTAGAGATATGTTCCTTGATTATAATAATAACAAAAATTAACAACCACAAAATGCAATGGCTTCGTTAGAAAGCCAAGGACAGTTTTGGAATTTTCCAAAAGAAAATATCTTCTCCTCCTCTCTGGGCCACGCCCCTTCCTTCAACTCTGGCCCATTCACGCCGTAGCCCATTCCAATTCCTTTTTCTCCTTTCTGCTCCCCGAGACTTCCCAAATCCGGCAGCCTTCTTGAGCGACGCCTAAGACCTGGAAAAACTCAATATTAGCTATGAATTCTCTATTTTCAAAGGAATTTAACCAATTTAGCTGCTGAATTCTTGCATAATTAACTGGTAATAATTTCATTTATCAGGGCCCCAAACTTGTAATTTTGCACCCTTTTCCTATTCAAAAATGAATTTTGACGTGTTTACATTCTTTTTGGACCCTTGATGAATGTTTAATTTAGGCCCACACACGAACGGACCCTGGGTCCCGGGATATCCGGCCCACTAAAGCTGGAAAAACACATGTAAATGAGCCAAACCATTTTCAAAATTGGTTTTTCACCCACAAAACCTACAGGGCGTTTCAAAAAACTATTTTCTAGGTCTAACTAGTCTGACCGGTCAGGTCGACCCGGTTACCCCCCTATATGCATGTCCCCACTCGTATAAATCCCTATTCTGTCCTATTTGAGTCTTTTGTATGCCTTGATTATTTGTGCTAACCGTATTCGGATGCAGCTTTTATTTTTTACTTTATTTTTATTTTGAATGTATTTTATAGATTAAATCGTGTATCTAGGCAATTGTAATTTTTTAGATCATTGTGTATTACAGGTGGTTGTAATGGTGAGGATGAGAGATTTTTCTTTTTATAGGTTATATAATTTGGCCTCTGATTTATTTTTCCGTACTTTTACTTTTCTGCATTTTATTTTGGTTTTATATTTATGTCATGTGAATGAGCATTAACTAAAAATAAAAAGAAGATAAAATGAGTAGAATTAAGTGAATGCAACATTACATTATGAAATAATATTTGAAAATAAGTGAGGATTAGTAGATTTGTTGCCCGAACCCTGAATCTCTGAATTAGGTACCGCGTCTACACTTGGTAGGGAGCTGTACCGGAATTTCCCGGATGAGCTGATCCGGGTGGCGACTCTGTATCTAATTTTGAAATTTAGGTTTCGAGATCTTTAAGTTCAAATCGGGATTTTCTAAAAAAAACCTATTTTTCCAAAATTCACACTTACAATTAAGTTTTCTACAAAAGGGTTTTTCCAATAAAATGAAAGATTTTCTTAAAAAAGATTAAAGACCCGTTTTCAAACCCCAACATCACACCTTCAAAAAGAAAATCCTTGGTTCCCGCTTCACCGCGCGTTCCATAAAAAGGTCGTTTGCTCACAAAAGGGAAACACATTCTTACTGTGATTTGTCCTTAAGAAGGGCAAGTTATCTGGACCTAACTTCTTGGACTGGTCGAGGAATCTTTGGATTGTCCTGCGACAGGAAGTCAAGGATTATGTCTGAGATATGGCCTTACCTAGAGCATTGCCAAGGAATGCATCTGAGGATGTTGTGGCTCAGTTTGAGGACCACCAGGTGGACTTTTGAGATGTCACCTGTTTGATGCTAGCCACCATGACCTCTAAGCTGCAACATTAGTTCATGGACATGGAGGTGTATGCTATTAAGGAGAATCTCAAGGAGATGTTCCAAGTACAAGCCCGTCAAGAAAGGTTCTTGACAGCAAAGGCTTTATACACCTGCAAGATGGCACCGGGCTCATCTGTTAGTGCACACATGTTAAAGATGAAGGGGTATATAAATACGCTCTTTAGGCTCGCGAGTCCCATCCCACTGGGCTTGCCTATTGACATGGTTTTGTCATCTTTACCAGAATCTCATGACCAATCCATCCTTCATTACAACATGGAAGGGATGAGCAAGACTATTTCAAAGTTACATGGATGCTTAAGACTGCTGAACAGTCGATCAAGAAGACCAATCTGATGTTCTTAGTAGACAAAGGAAATATCCTTATTGGCACGGGCATGCAAAAGGACCAAGGTTGCCCTAAAGGCAAGAAGGGTTCTGTGCCTAGAGGAAAGCAACCCAAACCGGCTGTTAAGCCCAAGGTCAAGGCCCAATGAGAGGAGATCCACTTCCATTGCAACTGGCCTTGGCATTAGAAGAGAGTTGGTCCTCTTTACATGGATGAGCTGAGGAAGAGCAAGTGTACTGCTTCCAATGAAGGTATCTATGTTATAGAAGTGAATCTCTCTATTTAGACATCGTGGGTATTAGATACTGGATGTAGTACTCATATTTGTTGTAATGTGGAAGGACTAAGAAATAGAATATCACAAGCATCTGCTGAAGTGGACCTAAATTGGAAATGGTGCAAAGGTTGAGGTTTGGGAATTCCACTTTAGGATGCCAATGGGATTATTCTTAGTTCCCAGAAACTGTTATTATGTACCTACTGTGAGCAGGAACATCATTTCAGTTTCTGTATTGGATTATGATGGATTTAATCTTATTATTTCAAATAATATTATTACTATTCATCATGGAGACATTCTTTATGGTCAGAGACTATCAAACATGGTCTCTACATCCTGGAACTAAATGATACTAAACCTATCTATAACATTAATACCAGAGGTATTTGGGCTCATTGGACTTAATACACTCAGACGTATGCAGGCCCATGAGCAATAGTCCAAGAGGTGGTTTTCAGTACTTTGTGACTTTTGCAGATGACTTCAACAGGTGTGACTATGTCTACCTGATAAAGCACAAATCTGAAACTCTTGAAAAGTTTAGAGAGTTTAGGAATGAAGTACAAAATCAACTAGGCAGAAGAATTATGGCCATTCGATCATATCGAGGTGGTGAATACCTTAGCCTAGAGTTTGAATCATTCCTTAGAGAGTGTGGCATAGTCTCACAACTCACTCCACGCAAAACACCCTAGTGGAATGTTGTGTTTGAGAGGAGAAACCGGACCCTGTTAGACATGGTCAGGTCTATGATGAGTCATGCAGCTCTTCTAGTATCAATCTGGAGCTATGCCCTAGAGATCGCTATGTTCCTCCTAAACCGTATTCTGACTAAAGTAGTTAAAAAGATACCATATGAGATATGGACTGATAAGGTGCCTAATATGTCTTTCTTATGGATTTGGGGATGCAAGTGCCATGTCAAAAATTTCAGCATGGACAAGCTATCTTCCAAAACCAACAAGTGCTTGTTTACGGGGTACCCTAAGGAAACAAAAAGGTACTATTTCTACAACCTTGATGAGAACAAAGTGTTTGTGTCTCAGAAAGCATTTTTTCTTAAGAAGGAGTTTATCTCCAAGAAAGAATGTGGGAGTAAAATTAAACTCAGTGAAGTTCAACAACCACAAGCTCCTCAACAAGATAGTTTGGAGATTAAGCAAGATTCTCAAAGGGTTGAGGAGACTGTGCCAATCACACAAGACCCAAGAAGGTCTGGCAGGGTTCGTCACCAGCCAAAGAGATACAAATTTCTCATGACTAATGATAACACTCTTCTGATATATGATCAGGAAGAGCTGACCACTTACCATGAGGCCATGACAAGCCCCAACTATAAAAATGTCTTGGAGCCATGCAAGCTGAGATGCTATCAATTTATGATAACCAAGTTTAGAATTTGGTTGATCCACCTTCAGGTGCTCAGGTCATTGGTTGCAAGTGGTGCTTTAAGTTAAAGGCCGACAAACACCTTTAAGGGGCGATTGGTAGCAAAGGGTTTCATGCAAGTCCATGGGATAGATTGTGATGAAACGTTCTCTCTAGTTGTAAAATACTCAAGTCCATTAGGATATTACTTACCATTACTGCATGGTATGACTATGAGATATGGCAGATGGATGTCAAGACTGCTTTCCGTAATGGAAACCTCTCTGAGGATGTTTACATGGCTCAATCATAGGGGTTTATCGATCCTAAGTATCCTGATGGGGTGTGCAAGCTGTAAAGATCATTTACAGTCTTAAGCAAGCATCCCGAAGTTGGAATCTTCATTTTAGTGAAGCAATAAAGGATTTTGGCTTCACCAAGAATGAAAATAAGCCTTGTGTGTACAAGAAGGCTAGTGGGAGCATAGTTGTATTTCTAGTCTTATATATGGATGACATCCTACTCATTGGAAATGATGTTCCAACACTTTTAAGTGTTAAGGAGTGGTTAGGAGAATGTTTTGCAATGAAGGACTTAGGTGAAGCAGAGACTATATTAGGTATAAGGATCTATAGGGCTAGACACTTCGGCTTCTATGCTTAAGTTAGGAAAGGTACATAGATTTAGTCCTTGAAAGGTTCAACATGACAAATGCGAAGAAAGGCTTCTTGCCATTTTGTCATGGTCTTACTTTAAGTAAGAAGGACTATTCCTCTATAAGGGAACAAAGGGAATACATGAGTAGAATTCCATACACGTCAACTATCGGTTTTACCATGTATGTCAAGCTATGTACTGGAAGTGATGTCACACATATATTGATGACTAGTGATGGCAATGAGATAATGTGTTTAAGGTTTATATGAGTGTTACGAGTGAGCAAGCTCTAGACGGAATTGTGTTGCCATTCTACTACATAAACTGAGTATTTTACTGCACAGTAAATGCATAGTAAATCATTTGGATTAGGAAGTAGTCACTGAGTTAGCAGTTGGTCACTCTCTCCTAGACCCAGTTGACTTCTTCTGTAACATCAACATGGATGACGCACGAGATAAGGTACCATGTTACACTTGTAATCCAGATACCTACTCAGTAGATTCCATCTCATTCGTGACTTGGTTCAGTGAAGAAATGTGAAGTTTAGTAAGGTTGCTTCCAAGGATAACATTGTTGATCCTTTTACTAAAGCGATTGGTGAGGCCATAGCGAGAGGGTTATGTGAGATCTATAAGGACTAGACCCCTACATAGTAGTGACTAGTGTAAGTGGGAGATTGTTGGTGTATGCCCTAGTCCCTAGATGTTACACTTGGTATTTTATATATTTGTATATATATTTTTTAAATGTTAAAAGGCATAATCATGTTTATTGAATTACTTGTACAATTAATAAATATTGAGAATCGATAAACTGGTGTTTGTTCATGTTTGTTAGTAGCGTGTACTAAACAAGTAAGACCATGAGCTTAAGGAACACAGTTTTAAAGCTATCTCTAGTCTGTTATAATCATAGGAATGAATATAACTAAAGACTAGTATGTTCCTTGTGGGATGGGTTGTGTCTTACAGACCATAGGACTTGGAAATTCTATCATGAACATAGGTACATGTTAGTGAACAGTGTACTGGATTGATCCGCTTGTGAGAATACTACATGATCTAGTGTTATAAATGTTTCACACGTATTGCTTATATTGGATCCTTAGACCCGATATTACTACACTCCTGGATGTGACCTTGTATACTTTGATGCGTGCCTAATGAGCCCATAACTGGGTGCCAAGTGTGGGTACGTTAAGTATATAAGGAACTATGTTAGGACTGGGAGTAATGTGAAAGAATTGCCTATCTCTTCACAGAAGAGATGAAACACTGGCCTCTTGACGAGTGAGACTAATTAGTGTACGGTCGTACCTAAATAGAATAATTATTGATAATCATTTATTTGATCTTATTAGTCTACTTAGATGTCAATTAAATGTCCTAACACTTAGAAAGATGACATTTCCATGCCTAAGTAGCTTTCCATTTAGAAAATCGGTTTTAACATCCATCTGCCATATCTCATAGTTGTACCATGTAGCTATGCCAAGTAGTAACCTAATGGATTTTAGCATTGCAATTGGAGAAAAGGTTTCATCATAGTCAATTCCTTGGACTTATCTAAAACCCTTCACCACCAATTGCCCTTTGAAGGTGTTGCCAGCCTTTAACTTGAAACACCACTCACAACCAATCACCTTAGCACCCGGGGGTGGATCAACCAAGTTCCAGACTTGGTTATCGTATATTTATTGAATTTCAGCTTCCATGGCTTTATGCCAGTTAGCTAACTGTGGGCTTTTAATAGCCTCCTGGTAGGTCTTGGGTTCTTCTTAGTTAAAGACTAAAAGTTTCCCTTATCGGTCATGAGAAATCCATATCTATCGAGTTGATGATGGACCCTACTAGACCTTCTAAAGTCCTATATGATCGATTCAGATTCCTTAATTGCTTGAGGTTCTGGTTCGATCTCCGAGCTATCTTGTATAGGTGCTTATGGATCTTGAACTTCCCTGAGTTCAATATTGCTCGCACTATCTCTCTTGGAGATGAACCCCTTTTCAAGAAAGACACCCTTTCGTGCTATGAACACCTAGTTCTCAGCAGGGTTGTAGAAGTGATATCCTCTTGTTTCCTTGGGTAACCTACAAACAGGCACTTTTCTGTTTTAGAGTCTAGCTTGCCACTTGTCAATTTCTTGATGTGGGCCTCAACCCCAAATCTGCATGAAAGAGACGTTAGGCTCCTTACCCATCCATAGTTCACATAGCATCTTTTGACTGCCTTACTCAGTGAACGGTTAATTGTGAATGCAGCTGTCTCTAATGCATATCCCCAAAAGGATGTTGGGAGAGTCGCTTAACTCATCATTGAATGGACCATGTCCAACAAGGTCCTATTCCTCTTTTGTGACACTCCATTCCATTGGGGTGTTCCAGGAGGAGTGAGCTGTGAGATAATCCCACACTCACTCAAGAATGATTCAAACTCTAGGCTCATATACTCGCTGCCTCGATCGGATCGAAGTGCCTTATAGTCTTGCCAAGTTAGTTTTCTACTTCGTTCTTATACTCCTTGAACCTATCAAGGGTTTCAGATTTCTGCTTCATCAGATAGACATAGCCATATCTGCTGAAGTCAACTGTGAAATTAACAAAGTAGTGAAAACCGGTTCTAGCACTAGTGCTCATGGACCCACACACGTCCAAGTGTATTTGCTCCAATAAGCCCGTGGCCTTTTCAGCTTTCTTATTGAAAGGCACCTTTGTCATTTTGCCTCTTCAACAAGACTCGTATGTGCCATAAGACTCCAAGTCAAATGACCCTAGCACTCCACTTTTGTGAAGTCTAGCTATGCGCTTCTCGTTTATGTGGCCTAAACGACAAGGCTAGAAGTAAGCAGGATTAAGTTCATTAGGCTTAACCCTCTTAGTGTTTATGCTATAGATTGGATTGTTTTCATTTAAGTCAAGGATATACAGACCATTATTTAGAAAGGCACTTCCATAAATAATATTATCTTTCAAAATGTCAATTTTTCCAGAACCAATGTTAAGAAAAAACTAGAAATATCCAAGATAGAAACCGAAATAATATTCTTGCACATGGCAGGTACAAAATAACATTCTTTCAAAACCAAAAATAATCCAGTGGGCATCTCCAAGTATAAATCTCCAATCTTGATGGAAGCAACCTTAGCGCCATTCCCTACTCGGAGATCTAGTTCTCCGGATCCCAATAGCTACCTATTTCTAAGTCCTTGCATATTACAACAAATGTGAGAACCACATCCAGTGTCCAAGACCCAAGACGTAGAAATAGTAAGGTTAATGTCAATAACATATATATCTGAAGAATTACCCTGATTCTTCACTTGCTCTCCCATGAGCATTGGACATGTCTTCTTCCAGTGTCCCCTCTGCTTACATTCAAAGCAGACGTCCTCATGAGTGGCCTTGGGCTTGGGCCCTGGCTTAGCCTTTTTAGCCTTGGCCTTGGCTTTAGTCTTGTCTTTGCCCTTCATAGCAATGGTACTCCCCTTTTTCACTAGCAGCACTGATGGAGTCTTTTTGACTAACTTTTCAACAAGCTTGAGTATTCCATGCAGCTCAGCCACAGTCTTATCCATGCCTTCCATGTGATAGTTCATGATGAACTGATCATAAGACTCAAGGAGGGATCCTAAGATGATGTCTATAGCCAACTCCTACGGGACTGGCATGCCGATACGGGCCAATGCATCAATATAGCCCTTCATCTTGAGCACATGGGTGCTCATAGATGTCCCAGCTGCCATCCTGCAGGTGTTGAGTGCCCTAGTTGTCAAGAACCTCTCTTGATGAGCCTAATCTTGGTACATCCTTTTAAGATCATCCATGATTGCAGAGGCCCGCTGGTCCATGAACTGCTTTTGCAACTCAGGAACCATCGTGCCCAACATAAGGGAACACACATCCCTATCATCCCTCTTATATAGGTTGTACTCCACACTCTGATCCTGAGTAACCCCTTGACTTGAAGGTGGTGCGGCCGGTAATGCCCTATCCAACACATATTCCTTGGAGTCTTATCTCAACACTATTCTTAGCTGCTTCTAGGAAATTAGGCCTAGATAGTTTCTCCTTTTTGAGGAGTGATCATACCGAAAATGAATTACCAACCATTTTATGATTATCTACATAGAAAATTGCAAAGTGATTAATAAAGGGCTTTATTATTTGAACCATGTTAATTAACAATCCATTTTAATTAATTTGTTGGTAATATATGGTTAAAAGACCAAGATCCATATTTCATTAAGAATTGGCCAAACGGAGGCTTGTCAACCAACCCTTAACTATTTAGGTACTCCAATCCCAACTTAGGGATTCTTGGTTTAATGGGCTTATTGGCATTTACCCATGTATACTTAGGGCCAAGAGCATATCCTACTATCCACATTGAGTCCAACCACTATTCGAGTCTTAAGCATACACAGTACCTTAACCCTATATAGTAAATGAATAATATAATGCACCTGACATAGGCACAGCCCACATTACACCATTTAAAGACCGATTAGGTTTGAATGTGGAAAGCACTTTTAATCGACTCAATATTTCAATTGAATTGATTCATAACGGCTTAGCATACATAATCACGGGTGATTGAAATGGCATAACATATATATAAATAAATGAGACATTATGGGCCCTAATATACAGCCTAATGAATAACTAGTAAGCCTATACTAGTGATCCACCGGGTGGGCTTGCAAACTCCTTTCAGGCTAGGCACCAATAGGCTTCCCCTCCAATGGCTTGATGCAATTACATTTAGATTTACAAAACATAAATTAAATAAAATTACATCAAAATAAAATGACACTTAGGCTATAATTCTTAAAATTAAACTTTACAAACCAACTTGATCTAAGGCCCAATAGTGCTTAATTACCAATGCATCGGTGTGCTGAGTCGGGATGTTGTTCAACTCAGTGAACGGCTTGTTCAATTCATCCGTCCTTCTCCTGCTAGGAAGTCGGTATCCAAAGTTCCTTGCCCGTTTGCTGGGGGACTCAAACTCGGGTCCTCCTGTAATCACCATGATCACGCCCTTTGCCTTCTTCATGATCTGATCTTCGTCTCGATCTTTACGGCCCTTTCTCTCTCCCTAGTGGTTGGAAAACTCATTCTTCCTATCCACATACTTACTAAAGTTTCCTCGCTTTATCAGTGCATCTATATCCATAGCTAGGACCCTACATTCATCTGTATAATGGCCGTAGACTTTATGGTAGTTATAAAATGATTGCTTTTCCTTTCCCATAATCTGACCTAGCTTGGTTTCTTAGTATTTGAGCTCCCTTTGATCAGAACTTCACTGAACCACCACAAGCACTTCACTCAAAGGTGCATTGAGAGGGGTGAACCTTGGCTTGTCACGGGCTCTGTCCCTCTTATCTCTCCTTCCAGACTGATCATCTGTTTTGTTAGATCTATCTCTCTCAACAAGTTTGCCACTTCTGTTCGGCATGTCCACTTCATGTACTTCCACTAATCGCTTCGCCTACTTGGTCATCTGAGTGAGATCCATGGGTTTCCTAAGTATCAACTCGCATTTTAACTTTTCATTAGTGGTGTTCTTTATGAATGCTTCATAATCCATTCTGAAATCTAACTTCCAAACTTCCAAGTGCTCCCAGTTAAACCGCTCTATAAAGGCCCTTAAAGATTCTCCCAGCTTCTACACCAATTCATGTAAACTTTTGCTTGATACCCATGTTGGGATGGACCCAGAGAACTTTGTGCAAAATAGCTTCAACAAATGTTCCTAACTCTGGATCGGCCCGGCCTAAAATGACTCAAACCAATACGACGCTGGACCTACCAATGTGGCTGAAAACAATATGCACATCAGGCCCTCTCCCGTGTCAGCTATCTCCATGAGGCTCTTGTAGTTCCTAATATGGGTTCATGGGTCCGTGTTGCCTTTGTAATCTTTGAATTCCAACTGCTTGAAGTTTTCTTCAATGGGGTCGTAAAATCTGGATTCTCCTGTCTCTAGTAGCAATTCCTAGTAAATGACTACAAAATGCTCTAGTGCCTTCTTGAAAGTCGCCATGAACTTTGAATCCGCTAGGTTTTCTACCTCTGAGCTTGCTCTGATCAGTTAGGGTATGTCAGCTACCTGTTGTATTACTAGCGGGGCTGTCGAGGGCGGCACGGTTGTACTCCAACTGAGGCTGGATCGATGAATGAGGAGTTTTAGGGGTGTAGAATGTTAGTGTATGTTCTAGTCCCAAGGCATTGTATCTCATTTGTATTATACATTCTGGTTCATGTATCATACATTAGTGTGTTATTAATAAAGGCATGATTTGTTTTATTAATTTCCTGTGCATTTAATAATAACAAAGTATCCATTAATTGTGTTTTTTCTCATAATTGTCGGTAACATTCTGCGAGCAGTAAGACCATGAGTAAGGTATCAAACACAGTTATAAATCTATCCCTAGTCCGTTAGGATCATGGGAACGATAATAACAAAAGACTAGCATGTGACTTGATTGTATTATAGTGTCTTACCGACCATTGGACATGGATTATCAATCAAGGACATAGGTACATGTTAGGTTACATGGTACTGGATTGATCCACTTTAAGAACACCACATGGTCCCTATGTCATAGGTGGTTCTCAAGTAGTACTTGTATTGGATCTTTAGACTTGATATTCCTATAGCCCTAGATGTGAGCTCGTACGCTTTGACGTGTGCTAACGGGCCTGTAAAAAGGTGTCAAGTATGGGTACGGTTGGGTATGTCAGTGACCATTATAGTACTAGTAGGGATGTGAAGGGATATGCCACTTCGTTAACTCAGAGCAGATATCACTAGCCGCTTGATGAGTAAGACTAATAAGAGTGTGGCCATACTGAAGTAAGTAAGGATACTTATTTGTGAGTTTCAGTCCACTCGGTATCAAGGAATTTTTATGCAGCTATAGTGGTGACATTACTATGTCTCTTGTAGGACACCAATGTCAATGGCAAAGGATGTATAATTTACTACAGGGTTCATGTCTCACATGAGATTGATGTCTTCACCTAATTTGGGTAGCCGCTATGGTTTGCTAGAACTCACAAGCAGTTTGTGGGCCTTAAGGTTTTGGGCTTACTGCCAATATAAGACAAACCTATAGAATCGCACATAAAGGTGTCTAAATGGAATTATTATAGACTTAATATATATTGGTTATATATTATATGGAGCTTTGTGTTAATTGTATTTGCAGAATTTTTGGTAAAGTCATATTAATACAATTAACTAAGGAGAAATTATTTTTTAGCCTATTAATTTAATTATATGGTGTAATTAATTAATTAGGTGAAATAATCTCTTATTGAAAATATATACAAGAGAGGGATTAATTAAATTGAGGACTAGTTGTGAGCAGATGACCTTTTTAAGAGGGCAGAACGCGGTGAAGCGAACCGAGGAAAAAAGAAGAACTGAATGTTTAATGTTGTTTGAATTGAAAATGGGTTTGTATCTTGCTTAGGAAAACCATTGATTTGATTTGGAAATCCTTTTGTAGAAAAACCTTTTCTTTGAAAGTGAATTTTTGGGAAAAACTAGTTTTCACATTTTAGAAAATCCCGTTTTATTACTTAAAGATCTTGAAACCGAAATTTCGGGATCAGTGATAGAGTCGCCACCCGGATTAGCTCATCCAGGAAATTTCGGTACAACTCCCTACCAAGCGTAGACTGCTGTACCTAATCCAGAGATTTAGGTTCTAGCAACTTACCTATTCAAACTCAAGCTTGCATTCATTTATAAGTTCATATCACAATATTATACTCACTTATTCTCTACCCATTTTATCTTTTGTTATTAGTCCATGCTCATTCAAATGACATAAATAAATAGCATAAAATTAAAGTGCAGAATAGTAAACCATACATCCAATTCAAACCAAAAATAATAAAGGCCGCGTATTACAACCCAGAAAGATAAAAACTCTCGTCCTCACCAATACAATCGCCTACTATACATGAATATCTAAAAAAGCTACAATCACCTAGGATACATGGATAATCTATCAAATACATCCAAAATAATAAAAAGAAAAATAAAAAGCTGCAAAACAGATGGTTACCACAATTATATCACAGATACAAGTAGGACTCATAACAAGATAGAATGGGGAATCTCAAGAAATGGGAGCATGCACTTTGAGAGTAACCGAGAAGTCCGGGCGACTTACTTGATTAGACCTAGAAAACTGTTTTAGAAATGCCCTGTAGGTTTTTGTGGTTGAAAACATTTTTGAAAAAGGTTTGGCTCCATTACATACAAATTGCTTCTTTTTAGTGGGTCAGATATCCCGGAACTCGGGGTTCCATTCGTGGGGGTTCCTAATTCCAAACATCCATCTAAGGGCCAAAGCAGTAAACACATCAAAAACAGTTTGATTCTAAAGACAGCATCACGCGATGACATTTGTGGGAGTTGTCCCGTGATTCTGCCTCCTTTAGGAACTATAGTTGTGCAGCTATAGCCACTACAGCCGTGCGGCTGTAGTGTCTAGAACCTGAAATTGGTTTTCTTTGTTTCGTAAATACTGTTTTGACTCCTTTTGATGATTTCTGAGGATTTTAGGGAACCTGGGGGTCCGCTAAAGCTGGACAGTGGATCTGATTTGGATTGAACAACCCCGAATGCCAAAAATCAAAATCAACAAAACCCAAATCTCACATCAACTTTATTGGAAAACCAAAAACTATGATTTTGAATGTAACGGATGTGATTGGACTGAGATAGTTCACAACAAAACAAAAAAAATGGGAAACTGACTGCATTCGGTTGATTTAGGGCACTTCGGGTTTCTGCCCAGAAGAACAAAGCCGTGTGGCTATAGTGGTATAGCCGATCGGCTCTGTTAAATGGGATTACAGGTGCTCGGCTCTATTTAGAGCCGCATGGCTATAATCAAGCTGATAGTTTCCAGAAATTTTATAAAACACAGAAAACAAATAGCAAAAGCAATCAAATACAAGTTTAAGGCCTCTCAGAGTTTACCTTGTTGATGTTCCAGTGTGTTTGAAGACCGAAATCGGATTTGGAAGCCGGAATTCACTTAAAACCTCATGAATGTCCTGAAATCCTTGAATAAATGTCCCGAATCAATCCAAACAAACCCGAGAATGACCCGAACAAGTGAAAGTGTGACTGGAAACTCTCAACCTATGTGTTTCTAATCTGTATTCTCTCTATTTCTGGTATTTTTCTATTAGGTTTTCTTAGCTTTCTCTCCTTTCCCTTTTTTAGTTTTTGCTCTCCAATTATGTTTTTCTCTCTAATTTTGTTTTTCTTTGTATGTTTTTTTTTTGTGTGTGTTTCTATTCTTTTGTTTTCTCTATGTTACCCCCCTAAGAACCTAGAGAACCCAGGCTTATAATCCTCCCTAATTTTGGAATTCTATTCTGTCAAGGATACTGATGTGGTTATTTAGGAAGTAATCTAGCTGCTTATTAGAGCCGCGCAGCTGTATGATTACAGCCGTACGGCTCTGGTTTTATAGCTACATCACTGTAGTTGTGGAACTACAGCCATACGGCTATAACTAGAGCTAACCAGGCTTTTCCGAAATCCCCCACTCACGTCTAAGATCTTTACTCACTCGAAGGACCTTTCTCGGGGTTTCGAATCGAGGACTATTCGGTTTTCAAGGTGTTTGAGACATTCTAGGCAACATCCCGCTCATTCTCAAGTCCGACTCACATTCGTCTGTCTAACAGGTAACATAGGATTTTCATCACAGAGGTCAGGAAAACCCTTGCTCACAGGCTGCCCCTCGCGGGATTGAAGTTGACACATGGTCGGGCTGTTATGCCCAGTTCAAGTTTGGTCTCGTGATAGAGAGCACGGTAAGAAAGGAAAAGAAAGCATACCTGACATCTTGGTTTGTCGAGGAAATCAGGCACCACATCTAGTTAGGGACATGCCTTGGCTCTTCATGGAGCAATGATTCTGAAGTTGGCTCTAGGAGCTTTGGCTTGAAGTTGGCTCTCAGTGGAGCAATAATTTTGAAGTTGGCCTAGGTGGCACTGATTTTGAAGTTGGCCCAAGGGGGTACTGCTTTTGAAGTCGGCAAGGGGGCGCTGATTTTGAAGTCAGCCCA
Source organism: Euphorbia tirucalli (assembly GCA_039660915.1). NCBI lineage: Eukaryota > Viridiplantae > Streptophyta > Magnoliopsida > Malpighiales > Euphorbiaceae > Euphorbia > Euphorbia tirucalli. Next base: position 50,143,900 of record CM077639.1, on the reverse strand, counting down.
AGGAGCGCTGATTTTGAAGTCGGCCCAAGGGGGCGCTGATTTTGAAGTCGGCCAAAGGGGGCACTGATTTTGAAGCCGACCCAAGGGGGCGTTGATTTAGAAGCCAACCCAAGGGGGCGTTGATTTAGAAGTCAGTCCAAGGGGGCGCTGATTTTGAAGTCAGCCCAAGGGGCACTGGTTTTGAAGTTGGCCCAAAGGGGCACTGATTTTGAAGTCCGCCCAAGGGGGCGTTGATTTAGAAGTCGGCCCAAAGGGGTGCTGATTTTGAAGTCGGCCTAAGGGTGCACTGATTTTGAAGTCGGCCTAGAGGGGTGCTAATTTTGAAGTCGGCCAAGGGGCAGCTGGTATAAAGTTGCGTCGAGAGTGCGTATTTATTCTATTGGGATTCGTCAACAGAAAAATAATATGGCACAACGGAATTACACCATTAAAATTTTCCTAGAATCCACCTATCGTGTCCAATTACCATTGATTGGAATAAAAACCAATTTGAATAAAGAAACATTAACTCATCAGATTCGTCTCTTCAAGAGACTGCTGCAGAATCGTTTCTTGAAACTGCGATCTCCAAAGTCCGGTGCATGACCAACTATCGAGCGGGAACCGGTGCTAGCCGAAGAAGCGGAAGGAATGTAGAATTAATTGCTGTAATTTTTTACTGTTTTTGGGGTTGAAATTTCCAACAATAGATTTAGGGTTAGGGTTTTCTTCCTTAAGTGTGCTCTTATATAGACACCTGGTTTAATTGGGTTTTAATTAGGTTAATTAAACACAAACCCACTAGGATTATAATTACATAAATAAACTTTAATTAAAAAGTATATACTATGTAATTTAGTTCCATTTGGCTAAATCTAATTACCCCTAAATAAAATTAAATCACACTTAAGTAAATACAATACATGTATTTAATTTTCCTACTTAGGAAAATTATTTAATTAATTATTTACTTTATGTAATTCAGTTAATTGATAGATTAATTAATTACATTATGTAAACTTATTAATTAAATTAAATCAACCCAATGTTAATTAATTACCTTGATACCTAACGTTAACTAATTAATTAACACATTCCTTCCAATGTACATTACATGCACAATTTCTATAAGTTCCGGCTTAGTTGATCTATGTGCACGATCCTATAGGTCTGTCTTTATGTTGGTAGTAGGCCAAGGCCCATATACTATAAGTGGGTTCTAAAAAACCATTACAGTCCCCAATTAAGACAGAGATGCAGCAGTCTGTTGAAGACGCTGACCCAATAGTAATCTCACAGTGTCCTTTGCCAAACGATATCGATATGAATAAACAAGAGGCATGGTGTCCGTCATCTTCTTCTGCTGTTTATTATATTTCTTGATCTTAAGTTGACTGATTAATCAAATAAGTAACCGACTTACTTGGGTATGACCATACACTTCTTAGTCCCACTCATCAAGTGGCCAGTGATATCATCTCGGTGTTACCCTAATGGCAATTCCATCATTTCATCACCAATATCAATATATTGACCGGTCCACCCAATCATACTCGTATTTAGCATCCTTTTACAGACTTGTTAGGCATATATCAAAGTGAACCGGATTCCATATCGATACTATAATGAAATCTCGTCTGAGGACAAAAGAGACCTACTCAAGAAAGACCTATGACGCGACAACCATGTGGCTTTCTTGTGTGGATCGATCCAGTCCTATGTCAACGACTTGTACCTATATTCATGATTGACTATACAAGTACTATGGCTAGTTAAGAACTGCCATATAGTCATCGAATATACAAGTCTGTGGTTCTATTTTTTCCTACGATTAGAACAGACCTGGGATAGGTTTTATGATTATCAATCAATGGATACTCTACTCATATTATAGCACAAGATATAAATGAAATAGATTAATTGCCTTTATTAATGTGACACAAATAATGTATTCATACAATGAGTCTTAATGTATAATACAAAATACAAGAATCCAATGCCCTAAGAACTAGGACACACCAACATATTCCTTGATCGATAATTTTGGAAACAAAAATGTTTGCCCCTTCTATTAAGAATAAATACGGCTTAATTGTTTTGCCCCTGGATACCTGTAAAATGTAAAGAGTACCCTTCTCGAGATTATATCAGCATAAATGGAAATTATGAAAATTGAGAAAATTCTCTTACCTTAGATTTAGAACCGATCGGCTCTAATTTACATGTTATAGCCTAGGGGATGCCCCAGTGTCGGACTATTTCTGCTTTCAGAGCGCCCACAATTCGGGACAGCTCGATAATGATAGTGAGTACCTGTACTTGGGTTGGTCTTGATGCATGTATGCATGTGTGTGTATGTTTTAAATGTATGCATGTATATGACATGATGTTTTTGTTGTTGGTTTTGGTGTAGTTTGCATCTGGCGTTTAGTGTCGCAAGTCGGCCTAGTTACAGATCTAGAGCTCATGAACCATACTTTCCAGACATGCATGGACCCACTGTGGGAGCGACTTGCTTATTATGAGAACACTAGGGATGAGCATCACGTGGATGACCAGGGTGACAGGGCACAATCCTAGATCCTTTCTTTTCCTTCTTTGAAAATCTAGCCCGCATGTGGGCTCATTCTGCTACTTTGCTTATATTGCCCATACGTGGGCCCATTTCTACACATTTTGTTTTGATATGTTGGCCGTGAGCATGAGATGCTGACCTTGAGATGCCTTGGGTTGTAAGGAGTTAGGATTGCCTGAACCTGCTATTGTGTGACTTGTGTTTTGTTTTGTGTCCTAACTTTTGCGTAGACCACCCTTTAGGGTTTTCGGCCTATCGGACTATCTTAACTTTTGCCTGAACCACCCTTTTGGGTTTTCAACTTAGTAGACTTTTATTTATATCCCAACTTTTGCATAGACCGCCTTTTGATTTTCAGTCTATCGGATTTTTTTTTTTTAATTGAGATGCATGCAAACAAAAATGTGTACAGCTATATATGTGTAATACGAACTCAATTTCAAGCAGACTTGGGACATTTAAACGAACAGAGCAAAGCATTTATTCATTCGTTCATTAATAATGTTTTAGCACAATGCACATCAAAGATGAAATAATGCTAGGAACAAAATTAGTAATGGTATCCGTCTCGACTGAATCTATGACTGCCACCAACCAGTCTTTGCAGATTTTCCCACTGATGGTGCTCACCTCACTGTCCTAACTTTTGCATGGATCGCCTTTTTGGTTTTTAATCCATCGGACTATCCTAATTTTTGTATTGATCGCTGTGAGCGAACGACCTGTTTACGGAACGCGCAGCGAAGCAGGAACCGCGGATTTTCTTTTTGAGATGTGTGATGATGTGGTCTGAAAACGGGTCTTTAATCTTTCTTAGGAAAATCTTTCATTTTATTGGAAAAACCCTTTTGTAGAAAACTTAATTGTAAGTGTGAATTTTGGAAAAATAGGTTTTTAGAAAATCCCAATTTGAACTTAAAGATCTCAAAACCTAAATTTCAAAATTAGATACAGAGTCGCCACCCGGATCAGCTCATCCGGAAAATTCCAGTACAGCTCCCTACCAAGTGTAGACGCGGTACCTAATTCAGAGATTCAGGGTTCGGGCAACAAATCTACTAATCCTCACTTATTTTCAATTATTATTTCATAATGTAACGTTGCATTCACTTAATTCTACTCATTTTATCTCTTTTTTTATTATTAACCAATGCTCATGCAAATGACATAAATATAAAACCAAAATAAAGTGCACAAAAAGTAAAAGTACGGGAAAAGTAAGTAGACGCCAAATTATACAACCCATAAAAAGAAAAAGCTCTCATCCTCACCATTACAACCGCCTATAATAGACGATGATCTAAAAAATTACAATCACCAAGATACACAATTTAATCTATAAAATACATTCAAAAATAAAAATAAAGAAAAAATAAAAGCTGCATCCAAATACGGTTAGCACAAGTAAATAAAACACACCAAGGACTCATATAAGATGGAATGGGGGTATTTTAGGAAATCGGATCATGCATAGGGGGTAACCGGGTCGACTCGGCTAGTCGGTCCAGTTAGACCTGGAAAACGGTTTTTTGAAACGCCCTGTTGGTTTTATGGATGAAAAACCAATTTTGAAAACCATTTGGCTCATTTACATGCATTTTCCTACTTTAGTGGGCCGGATATCCTGGGACCCGGGGGTCCCGTTCATGTGTGGGCCTAAATTAAACATCCATCTAGGGTCCAAAAAGAATGTAAACACATTAAAATTCAATTTTGAATAGGAAAAAGATGCCAAATTACAAGTTTGGGGCCCAAAAGGGAAAAACTGTAATTCTGCCTCGACTATAGTCGTGCCACTGTAGGTTACAGCCGCGCGGCTGTAATGCTCCAGAATTGTGCTCCGGCCTTCTTTTCTGGTTTTTGAAAATCGGTTTGCAAATTTAGCGATTTCGAGTAATCTGGGATTTCTGGAAACACATTGATTTCAATCAAACGGAACCGAAACAGATCGAAATAAGTCCGAAAATCACTAAAAACTCGAAATCACCAAATTGAAATCACATCCATCAATTAAAATAAGAAAACCGAGAATCTAAGCATACATGGATGTAATTGGACCGATAATAAACATGAAAAACACATTAAATTTGAAAACGGAAGCGTTATCAGTGGATTCGGGGCGATTGGAGCTTCTGCCCCTGTAGGTTTCAGCCATGTGGCTGTAGGTTATAGCTGCACGGCTGTAATCTAGAAATTACAACCGCGCCCCTATAAGTTACAGCCACGTGGCTGTAGGTTACAGCCGCATGGCTGTAATAAAAAATACTCCCAAAATCGCAAAAAATTCAAAAACACCAACAAACAGCCATCAAAACGAAAGAAAAAGGGATTTTTAAGGCCTCTCAAAATGTGCCTTGTCTGTGTTCTAGTGTTTTGGACCACAAGGGATGAATCCGGATGCCGGGAACGCCTCGCAATCACGAACAACCCAAATGCTTGTGCGATTTCCAAAGCCCGAACGGAACCCCGAATGAGATTGAATGAGTGATTATGGTCTAAGAATGTTCCTAGAAAACTAATCGCTCCAAAGTTATGGTGATTTAAACCGATTTTTGTTAAGATTTCTTTTATTGTTTAAGATTAAAACATTCAATTTTAGTCTTTTTTCTCAAAAACCCTAAGTGTGGATGTCTTTTTCTCTCAATTTCTTAATTCTCTCTTTTTCTGTAATTTTTTTTTCTGCTGTCCTTAGCCCTAATCTTGATCATTAGTGTTTTATATCTCCTATTTCGGTTAAAAATCCAGATTAAATGCTGATTTTGAACAAAAAAGGAAATCTGATGATTACAGCCGTGCCACTGTAATGTACTATAGCCGCGTGGCTGTAGTAACCAGATTAGCCTATTTTGCTTATTTTTCATTCTTTACTTCGGTTTTCTTAAATACTCACTCGAATTCCTTCGGGGTTCCATACCAAGATTTATCACATACATTCGGGGTCACCTGAGACATTTCTTGTTGGGATTCGTCACGGGAAACCGACCGATAAAAGCGGAAATACGCGTCGATTTCCTCGAATCCGGCCCAGGAGCTTAAGATGTGGAAATCAAAAACTTAAAGCATAAAAGGAGGGTTCCAAAAACTTACCACAAAGTCTCTCTAAGAGACGGATGCGGACTGCAGAAATCAAGTGTAGATTTCCTCCACCGATGCGTACACGAACGGCTCTCGGACCGAAACCCGTGCTAGCGACTCGGATGACAAGAAGAGAGGGAGAGAGGGCTGCCCACAAGAAGAAATATGGCTGTTCTTATTTCTTTCCAAAAGAAATATCCATCTATCCAAAGATAGAACCAATTTTCTCAAAGTGTGGCACCTAATTCTTACCAAAAGAATTAAGGCATGAAAGGTGGGCAAAAAATAGATCAAGCTCATTGTCTTTTAATTCCCAAAAGAAGAGCCAAAGTGGTCGGCCAAGCCAAGAAAAATCCTTGCTGATTTTTCTACCCAAAAGAAATGATATAGATAAAGTCAAACCAATTACTCATCATATGACTCATCACATATCACCTCCTTATCAAGCATGACTCACCAAGCTATTTTGTCCCATGAATGAGTCATCATACTCACCCAAATCCATGCATTGAATTCGGCCAAGGATGAAGGAAGAAAGGAGAAGATATTTCTTTAAGGATGCAAAGTCCAACTTTGCAACCAAAAAGTCATACCATGACTCACCCTTTTTAATCATTCACCTTTTGTTTCAAGAATGACTCATCACTCAATGACTCATCACTCTTAACACAAAAAGGCATGACTCATCCCTTAGCCATAAATTTCGGCCATCTCATCCCACATTAGGTGGGGAATGTCATTTTATGTCTTAAGCCCAATTTTTAATTCCTTTGATTTAATTAAATTCAAATGCAACTTTAATTTAACATGTATGCTTATATATGATACCATGTAAAATATTACATACATGTAAATAAAAATTCATTTGACCTATTAATTTAATCAATGGATTAAATTAGACACACATAAAATGACAAACATGTAAACCTATACATGTCATAATATTTCCACCTAGGAAATGACCCCATAAATTAATTCATTGAATGAATTATGAGTAGGCCAAATATTAATTATATAACTTTGATCAATCCAATTGATGCATATAATATAATTAATATATCTCTCTCTCTTCAATCGTGTATACTCCAAGTACACACTTAATCCGACTAGTTAAAGTCCAGACGTTCAATGTGTACGATCCAATGGGCCCGTCTTTATGTTGGCAGTGGGCCAAGGCCCACAGACTGCAGGCGGGCTCTAGCAAGCCACTGCAGCCCCCAATTAAGATGGAGTAAGCAGTCCAACTGAAAACGTAACCCAGTAGTTTGAACTTGTAAATCCCATGTCGCTGATATCGGTGTCCAACACAGAGGCATGGAAGTATCACCCTCCTTGTGTCTGGACCTTGACTTGATACCGAATGAACTGATGCTCACAAACAAGATCCAATCTTGTTTGGGTGCGGCCGCACACTTATCAGTAACATTCTTCAAGAGGCCGATGATATCGTCTCAGTGAATCACTGAGTGACATTCCCTTCTGCATATCCATAGTGCTGCCATGCTTACTGACACACCCGAACGTACCCGTACTTGGCACCCTTTTACAGGCCCGTTGGGCGTACACCAAAGTGTGCCACCTCACATGCAGCACCATCATATGGTCCGGTCGAAGGACTTATACAAGTACTACACGAGAATCATTTGTGATACTATACCATGCAGATTCCCGTTAAGTGGATCAATCCAGTACCATGCCCTTTTTGCATGTACCCATTAACCTAGTTGACATTCCATGTTCTATGACCGGTAAGACACCGCCATACAACCAGGCTAATGATAGTCTTTGGTTCCATTCATTCCCATGATTGGAACAGACTACGGATGACTTTATGGTCATATCGTTTTCACTATCCACAGTCTTACTGCCAAGTGCCTCACACTTGACAACATGGATATGGATATGTCCATTGGATACTCTATTTAAAATATAGCACAAGACATATAATAAATAGATTAATGCCTTTATCTCCTTGACACAAATTGTATAATACATAAAGTTTACATTAATGTACCAAATGTATCATACAAACACAAGGACCAATGCCTCGGGACTAGGGCATTTCCAACAATCTCCCACTTGCACTAGTACCTACTAGGCATGGGTCTAATCCCTATGGATCTAGTATAACCTTCGTGCAGAGGCAAAGCCAAGCATGTTGGTCAAAAGATCTGCGACATTGTCTTTGGTGTCCACTCTTTGTAATGAGATGTCACCCCCTCAGCGATTTCTCGCAATAGGTGAAACTCCCTGAGTTCGTGCTTCGTGTATATGTGTGACCGAGGCACATAGCTTGTGCAACAACCCCGCGTTGTCACAGAAGATATCAACTGGTTCTCGGATAGTAGATACTATCCCCAGTTTCATGATAAACTTCATTATCCACACAGCTTCCCTAGCTGCTTCACACGTTGCAGTGTACTCAGTTCCTGTGATAGAAACCGCGATGGTCTATTACTTGGAGCCTCTCCAACAATAGCACCACCATTTAGCATGAACACATACCTATACTGCGACTTATATTCATCCTGGTCGGTCTGGAAGCTTGCATCAGTGTACCTAGTAACTGATTGCTCTTCCTAACTTTCATGCACTAAGAAGCTATCCTTAGTTCGGTTAAGGTACTTCCGGATTGCTTTGACAGCCTACCTGTGATCCATTCAGGATCCGGCTCATCATACTTAGTGCAAAGCCGACATCAGGTCTTGTACATAGCAAGGAGTACATGATTGATCCTATAGCCGAAGCATATAGAACCAATTCATGTTCTCCCTATAGTACTTCTTGCTAAGTTTCAGCTCATGACCCATTGGCAAGAAATCTTTCTTAGCCTGGTCCATGCCGAATCTTTTCAGAACTATGTCTATGTACTTGGCCTGACTTAGGTCTAGAAGCCGATTGGATCTAACCCTGTAGATCCTGATCCCTAGGATCGTCTCAGCTTCGCCTAAGTCCTTCATTGCGAAGCACTTACACAACCATTACAATTCCCTTGTAGTGTTGGTATGTCGCTTCCAATCAGAAGGATGCCATCCATATATAATACCAGGAAAGTTACTATGCTCCCACTAAACCTCTTATACACACCCTTAAAGGTATTGTCGGCCTATAGCTTATAGCACCACTTGCAACCTATTACCATAGCACCCGGAGGTGGATCAACCAGGTTCCAAACCTGATTATCGTACATAGATTGCAAATCCACCACCATGGCAGATAGTGGGCCAGCTATAGCCTACTAGTAGGTTTTGAGCTCCTCTTCATACAAGACAAAAGAGCATAATCATCAGAAACAAAAACCGATGTTTCTCATGTTCTTGATGACCCCTACCATACCTTTTAGGTCCTTGTGTGACTTGGGCTGGTGCTTCTACCTTTGGAAGCTTCACCCTGGTCTCCGAGTTATCCTTTTCAGGAGTTTCTGAGCTTTGAACTTCCCTAAGTTCAACATCGCTCCCACTGTCTTTCTTGGAAAGAAACCCCTTTTCAAGAAGGACCCCCTATCAAGCCATGAACACCTTGTTCTCAGCGGGGTCGTAGAAGTAATACCCTTTGGTTTCCCTAGGGTAGCTCACTAGTCGGTTTTGGGTGCTAGTTTTGCTCACAGTCAATTTCTTGACTTGTGCATAACAACCCCAAATCCGTAAGAAAGACACATTTAGGCACCCTGCCCATCCATATTCCAAATGGGATCTTTCAAAGCCTTAGTCGGAGTATAATAGAAATTGAGAGCCATTGTCTCAAGAGCGTATCCATTAAAACACTTATTGGGAGAAAGGCATGACTCATCGTTCGAGCGGACCATGTCCAACAGGGTCCTATTCCTCCGTTCGGACACCCCATTCCATTGTGGTGTTCCTGGAGGAGTGAGCTGTGGAACTATTCCATGCTCTCTCAAAATGAGTCAAACTATAGGCTTATATGCTCACCACCTCGGTCCAACCGAAAGGCTTTGATATTTCTGCCTAGTAGGTTCTGTACTTCGTTCCTTACTCCCTTGAACCTATCAAGGGTCTCAGACTTATTTCATTGCATAGGCATAGCCATTACTGATGAAATCGTCTGTGAAGGATACGAAGTATAGATGTTCACCACTGGTTGCTATGCTTATCGGTCCATATACATCTCAATGCATTAGGTCCAATAAGCTAGCGACCCTTTTAGCCTCCTTGCTAAAAGGTTCTTTAGTCATTTTACCTTATAAGCAAGACTCGCATATATCAAGTGACTCCATGTCAAATGATCCTAGGATTCAAGCTATGTGAAGCCTAGCTATGCGCTTCTTGTTTATGTTGCCTAAATGACAATGCCAAAGGTAAACCGGATTAAGTTCGTTAGGCTTAACCCTTTAAGTATGTATAGTATAGACATGATTAGTTTCATTTAGATCCAGGATATAAAAGACATTATTTAATAGAGCTACTCCATAAAATAATTCTTTTCTAGGTAAACCCTTTTTACTATTATCAATAGTAAATGTACATCCAGAAATATCCAAAACTGAAACAGAAATAATATTCCTGTACATAACAGGTACAAAATAACATTGTTTCAGCAGTAACAAAACTAATCTACTAGGCATCATAAGCTGGTCCCGCTGATCTATATGGCAGCAACCCTTGCTCCATTTCTGACCTGCAAGTCCACTTGTCCCGATCCCAGTGATCTCCTGTTCTTAACTCCCTGCACATTACAACAAATGTGAGAACCACATCTAGTATCTAATACATAAGATGTTGAAACAGAGGTTAATGTCTATGACATATATACCTGATGAAGACACGCCCTGCTTCTTCCTTTTCTCTCCCACAAGCTTGGGACACGATCTTTTCCAATGTCCTGCCTGCTTACACCCGAAGCAGACATCCTTGGAACGGGCCTTGGGCTGGGCTTTAGCCTTTTTAGCCTTGGCTTCCTTAGCCTTGGCCTTGGCCTTGGCCTTGCCTTTAGCAAAAGGAGGTTTCCCTTTGTTAACCTCAAGTACCGGCGGAGTCTTCTTGATCGACAGTTCAGCGAGCTTAAGCATCCAATGCAGCTCACTAACAGTACGGTCCATCCCTTGCTTCTAAAATTTTAGGATGAATTGATCATAAGAATCCGGTAAAGAAGCCAGGATCGTGCTAACCGCCAGCCCCTGTGAGATAGGCGTTCCGAGACGGGCTAAATTATCCAGATAGCCCTTCATCTTGAGCACGTGTGCACTCACAGATGTCCCGGCTCCCATCTTACAGCTGCGGAATGCCTTGTGGATCAGGTACCTTTCCTGATAAGCTTGCTCATAAAACATCTCTTTCAGAGTTGTCATTATAGCAAAGGCTTGATGAACTGCTTTTGCAGTTCAGGAACCATACTAGCCAACATCAGGCATGTCACATCCCGGTTATCTTTTACATGTGCCAGGTATTCCTCCAGCTGGGCAGCCGGTGGATTACTTCCCGTTGGCACAGTCGGTACAGGCTTTTCGAGCATATACTCTTTAGACTCTTGTCTTAGAACTTTCCTTAAGTTCATAGACCAGTCCCAAAAGTTAGGGCTAGAAAGCTTGTCCCATTCCAAGAAAGATCGTAGTGATAAAGTATCATTCGTAGCCATTAGTTTCTACACAGAAAAATTACGAGTGTTAATAAAGGACTTAACATGTTCTTCCCATATTATAATTAATAATGAATCGTGTTATTAATTAACTCGAGTTGTTGGGCTCATGGGCCGAGATCCATATTATATCAAGATATAGCCAGACGAGGGCCTGGAACAACTATATCCCAATTTTTAGGTAGGAACGCCGTCCAATCCCAACCTAGGGACTCTCGGTTTGATGGGTCTGTTGGCACTTACCCATCTGTGCTTAGGGCCAGGAACATCCTACTACCCACGCTGAGTCAAAACCTCCATCCAAGTGTTAGAGTAACCAATACTCCAACCCAATACAAAATGACGATACTCCAGTGCATCCAACGAGGGTTGGTCTACAGCTGGCCTATCCCCACTTCGAGTAGGTTATGAATGAGGGAAGCACTTTTAAGAGACTTAGTAATTACCTTTTGGTTATTAGATTCAATTAATAACGGCTTACATGCATAGGCGGGTGAAATAGGGTTTGTACATACATTCTCACATGTAAATAAATAAAGCATAATTAAATAAAAATGAAATGCTATGGGCCAAAATTTACATCCTAATATAATTCTAGTAAACCTATACTAGAACGACATCAGGTGGGCCGCATCCTCATCCTTCTAGCACGCCAATCCAATCGGCTTCTTCTTTACATAATTCCATAATAAACACATAAAATAAAATTACATAAAAAGAAAACGGTGCGTAGGCCGTATTTACCAAAAGAATATTACAACCCAAATAAATAAGGCCCAAAACATCCATTCATGCATTTAATCATACATACACGTATCCAATACATACAATTTATAAACATGTTAAATGCATGAATTAATCCCATTTCAATTGTCCATAGCCATTATTTTGAAATCGCCAAATTTTGGCCGATCATGGTTCTAAACCCGTGCGGGCTTTGGGCCTCCAACCCAGGCAAAAATTGCTCCCAATCCAATTGGGAAACCATGAATTCCAAAATTAGCCGTCCGGGTAATCGTGCCAAGAAAACCCGAACCAATTTCAATTAACCGTATTAATTTCTCCAAAATTAATATCGCATGAACAAAAAATAAATTTCATTCATAAAACATGCGCATAAAATTGCCAAAATTAAACACGCACAATTTTAAAACAATTAAAATTTTAAAATTCCACGCGCATAAAAATTACCAAAATTTAAACACGAATATTTTTAAAATTTTAAATCCGGCCCGGCCCAAAAAAAAAGCGAAATCCAAATTCGGGCCCGGCCCGCCGCGCTGGGAGGCTGCTGCCCAGCAGCAGCCCCTGCGGCCAGCAGCAGGCTGCCGCTGCCTAGCGTGCTGCCCAGCAGCACGCCAGCAGCAGCTGCTGCTGCGGCCAGCAGCAGCTGGCCGGCAGCAAGCTGCTGCCCCCCCCCACAATTCTTTTTTTTTTTTTTCCTCATGCATAATAAAAATAAATACATCTAGAATTAAATCAACAAGTCCAAGAGACATAAAATTAAATCCAAGATGTATAAAATTAAATTCAACATGCATAAAAAAAATAAACAAATTGAAACATACATATAACCTAATATGCATAATCATTTCAATTTGGAAAAACAAATGGGGAAAAATATAAAACCCCAAAACCGAAAGAATCCCGATCCATAAAACACCAATTTTAAAACACGGGATCCGCCAAGTTAAAGATTTCCACGGATCAAAAGCCCGCTCTGATACCACTGTTGGGATTCGTCACGGGAAACCGACCGATAAAAGCGGAAATACGCGTCGATTTCCTCGAATCTGGCCCAGGAGCTTAAGATGTGGAAATCAAAAACTTAAAGCATAAAAGGAGGGTTCCAAAAACTTACCACAAAGTCTCTCTAAGAGACGGATGCGGACTGCAGAAATCAAGTGTAGATTTCCTCCACCGATGCGTACACGAACGGCTCTCGGACCGAAACCCGTGCTAGCGACTCGGATGACAAGAAGAGAGGGAGAGAGGGCTGCCCACAAGAAGAAATATGGCTGTTCTTATTTCTTTCCAAAAGAAATATCCATCTATCCAAAGATAGAACCAATTTTCTCAAAGTGTGGCACCTAATTCTTACCAAAAGAATTAAGGCATGAAAGGTGGGCAAAAAATAGATAAAGCTCATTGTCTTTTAATTCCCAAAAGAAGAGCCAAAGTGGTCGGCCAAGCCAAGAAAAATCCTTGCTGATTTTTCTACCCAAAAGAAATGATATAGATAAAGTCAAACCAATGACTCATCATATGACTCATCACATATCACCTCCTTATCAAGCATGACTCACCAAGCTATTTTGTCCCATGAATGAGTCATCATACTCACCCAAATCCATGCATTGAATTCGGCCAAGGATGAAGGAAGAAAGGAGAAGATATTTCCTTAAGGAAGCAAAGTCCAACTTTGCAACCAAAAAGTCATACCATGACTCACCCTTTTTAATCATTCACCTTTTGTTTCAAGAATGACTCATCACTCAATGACTCATCACTCTTAACACAAAAAGGCATGACTCATCCCTTAGCCATAAATTTCGGCCATCTCATCCCACATTAGGTGGGGAATGTCATTTTATGTCTTAAGCCCAATTTTTAATTCCTTTGATTTAATTAAATTCAAATGCAACTTTAATTTAACATGTATGCTTATATATGATACCATGTAAAATATTACATACATGTAAATAAAAATTCATTTGACCTATTAATTTAATCAATGGATTAAATTAGACACACATAAAATGACAAACATGTAAACCTATACATGTCATAATATTTCCACCTAGGAAATGACCCCATAAATTAATTCATTGAATGAATTATGAGTAGGCCAAATATTAATTATATAACTTTGATCAATCCAATTGATGCATATAATATAATTAATATATCTCTCTCTCTTCAATCGTGTATACTCCAAGTACACACTTAATCCGACTAGTTAAAGTCCAGACGTTCAATGTGTACGATCCAATGGGCCCGTCTTTATGTTGGCAGTGGGCCAAGGCCCACAGACTGCAGGCGGGCTCTAGCAAGCCACTGCAGCCCCCAATTAAGATGGAGTAAGCAGTCCAACTGAAAACGTAACCCAGTAGTTTGAACTTGTAAATCCCATGTCGCTGATATCGGTGTCCAACACAGAGGCATGGAAGTATCACCCTCCTTGTGTCTGGACCTTGACTTGATATCGAATGAACTGATGCTCAAAAACAAGATCCAATCTTGTTTGGGTACGGCCGCACACTTATCAGTAACATTCTTCAAGAGGCCGATGATATCGTCTCAGTGAATCACTGAGTGACATTCCCTTCTGCATATCCATAGTGCTGCCATGCTTACTGACACACCCGAACGTACCCGTACTTGGCACCCTTTTACAGGCCCGTTGGGCGTACACCAAAGTGTGCCACCTCACATGCAGCACCATCATATGGTCCGGTCGAAGGACTTATACAAGTACTACACGAGAATCATTTGTGATACTATACCATGCAGATTCCCGTTAAGTGGATCAATCCAGTACCATGCCCTTTTTGCATGTACCCATTAACCTAGTTGACATTCCATGTTCTATGACCGGTAAGACACCGCCATACAACCAGGCTAATGATAGTCTTTGGTTCCATTCATTCCCATGATTGGAACAGACTACGGATGACTTTATGGTCATATCGTTTTCACTATCCACAGTCTTACTGCCAAGTGCCTCACACTTGACAACATGGATATGGATATGTCCATTGGATACTCTATTTAAAATATAGCACAAGACATATAATAAATAGATTAATGCCTTTATCTCCTTGACACAAATTGTATAATACATAAAGTTTACATTAATGTACCAAATGTATCATACAAACACAAGGACCAATGCCTCGGGACTAGGGCAGTTCCAACATTTCTGACATTGTCCTGGTCACTCTGAATCTGCTTCACGTTTATCCGTGAAAAAGGTAATAATGGCTTTCATCACCGAGGTCGGGAAAAAACCCGTGCTCACAATCGCCTTTTCGGATTTCAATCCATCGGACTTTTTTTTACACGTAGTATCACTTGAGCTTGTCCTGATTGATGGGATTGATAAATTTGTTTCTGTCCATATCCATGATCTTTGCAGCACCTTCTTAACCACATATGGACCTTCCCAGTTAGGCTTGAACTTCCCCCGCACATCCGTATTAGTCTGGTTCATCTGCTTAAGTACCAAATCCCCGGGTTTGAGTGATGTTTCTAATGATGGACCTTACTGTTATAAGCCTTGGCCGCTTGTTGCTGATACATCCACAAATGATCTAAAGCCTGAAGACACTTCTCATCAAGCAATGCCAACTATTCATATCTTAACTGGATTCATTCAGACTCTAGCAACTATGCTTCCATGACTACCCTCAACGACCAAATCTCGGTTTCCACTGGTATAACAGCTTCCATCCCATAGACCAATGAGTATGGTGTCTCTCCGGTAGGAGTTCTGACACTTGTTCTGTATCCCTATAAGGCAAATGGCAACATGTCAGCCCAATCTCTGTAGGTGACTACCATTTTTGATAGAATCCTCTTAATAGACTTGTTGGCCGCTTCTACCACTCTATTAGCTTGCGGTCGATACGGAGATGATCTATGATGTTCAACCCCTCTATTCTGGAACAACTGTGTTGTTGCCCCCTGAAACTGCACTCCGTTATCAGTCACAACATGATGTGGGATTCCATACCATGCAAAGATGAACTTGGTCATTTTCTATTTCTTTTCTTTTCTTTTCTTTCCCTTTTTTTTGTTGATAAATTTGGTTTTTTGAAGAGATTCGATATTGAACCTGCAATCTTTTATCTCTGTATTGAGAGATGTACCGATCGAGCTACACCCAATTAGTCCCCTTCCTTAAACTTCTCTACTCACTCTGGTCCAAGTCTTCTCAGCTTCTATTTGACAGGTCTGATTTTTGGATCCGTCAAAATTTTATGTTTTGCGGTCTCTCTATCAACCCCAGGCATGTCGTCATAGGACTAGGCGAAGGCTTTTACGTGCTTTTACAGTACTTTTACGATTTCTTTTCTCTCATCAGGTATGAGGTCTTTCGAGATGGATACCATTTTTGGATCATCATCTATCCCTAGATTCATTTTCATGCAATGATGCATCATGTATGCTAAAGACACTAAATGAATATTTGTATGTATGCACAGTTCCATCCGAAAAAACATCACACATGTAATCAATATCAAATTGCATTAAATTCTCTATAGGCTGAATTGTTCACAGAATGAAATAGAAGAAATAGATACATCAAAATAATTGTCATCCTCCACATGTGAAGGGTCTTCTCTAACTGCAACATCATCTGCTACAACAGCAGATTCGGACCTCCAAAGTTGGGCAAGGGATTACTCTGAACACTTGCCTTCAAGGGTGGCTCGACAATCTTTTTGTCATCAATCAACTGTAGGATAGCCTTTATTAACTGAGTGTAATCATTTGTATAGTGACCTGGTGTCACGTGATAGGCACAGAAGTTGTCCTTGTTTACCTTAGTTGGAGGAGAATAAGGCTTCAAGTTTTGTAATAGTCCTGCCTTCCTACATTTGGCGAAGATATGAGCCAAAGATTCTGTCCACGGGTTGGCGATTCTCTGAGGAGTCCTTGCCTATCTACCTTGAGCTACGGCAGCCATACCTACTTCCTACACTGGATCCAATATTATAGTTTGAGCCAATTTTGAACTAGACCCAGCCGGCGTAATAGTAGAACTCTCACTCTTGTAACCCTACGAATACCCTCGGTTGCATTGATAAGTACCTGAATTCTACTTGTTCCTTTTTTCCTCCTCCTCATATCTCTAGATACATTTGGCAAACTCAACTACATCATTAAAAGAGTGGAATCTTTTCAGTTTCATCTTCTCTTTATAAAGGGGCAAGTTACCATCGACTAGCTTTACAACAAAGGATTCCAACTTTAGAGCCCCGTCTACCAGCACTTGGACATCCATCCATCTCTTGTAATAAGCCGAGAAAGATTCATTAGGTTTCTGTGGAATCCTTTCTAAATCCTTTAGAGTAGTTTCCACCTGAATGCAATAAGCATACTACTTCACAAATGCTTTAGATAACTCTTCCCATATGGAGCAGGTATGGATTGGCATTTTCAAGTACCACTTAGCAGCAACATCCCTTAGAGTAGTCAGGAATAGGTTTAGCAAGTGGTTTTCCCAATTCCCAGACTAGACATAATCCTTACATAGCTGTCCAAGTGAGCCTCTGGTGGACCTTCTCTAGTGTATGGGGGTAAATAGGGCATTTGAAAGCCTATTGGCAACGGTTCTTCCCCTTTTGCCATTAGAGTGGCTGGGTCTGCACACTTGATGGGATTATAATGTACCATCTCCTTTAACCTTGGCAACAGAGCTTTCAGATCAAAAAACTTCTGGTTGAGATGCTTTTCAGTAACCATCTCAATTGAGGCCTCCCTCGCCCTCACAAAAGCTTCATCTTCTTCGGACTGGCGATCAATTTCCTGATGAGGAATGACCACTCTAATACTACCGGGAATGCTTCTTCTTCCCGAGCCAGGGGCCACCTGAACAATGTTTCCCGCATTCTCAACTGGAGCCTGGACCGGTTGAATGGTCTGACCCACATTGGTGGTCATTACAGCTTGCATCTGTTCTAGTAAAGTAGCCTTGAACCAATCCGAGTTCAGCAGGGCATCCACAAATGCATTCATGTCGAAAGCAGGCACTTCGATAGGTCTGTCTTGAACCTTTTCTATTTTGTTCACTTCTTCAAACAATAACTGACTGTTAATTGGTAAAGAAGGTAACTGACCCCTAAACTCTTGCTCTGATTCCGAATCTGAACTGACCCTAACCCCTTCCACGGTTATTGGTTCTGATTGGACTGCTTGAACTGAATGATCAGATTCTGACTCAACCCACACTAACTATTTTGAAGTTCGACTCCAAGTTGCACATTCAGCATAGAGTTAGTATCATGGATGGATGTCATGATTCTAGACGCGATGCACTAAGTGAAGTGTATGGTATGGTCGTGAAATGATCATGATTGAATGATGTCTCATGAATGAGAATGATAATGAAGATGATCTTTATGTTTTCACTTCCTTTTTACTTTGGACATTCTAAGAATACCCAATGCCATGGACCATGCAAGAAGGTCACGTGTAAGCCGTCACACGGACAGAGTTTCGGCTCTTTTGGGGTACCTAGTGAATATCATGGAATGGTCACGTGTGTACCGACATGCGAATAGAGATTCGACGCTTTGTAAGACAATGAAGTGATATGAAATGGTCACATGGGGGCCACCCTATGGATAAAGTTTCGATGCTTTTAGGGCATCCAACATGAAATGATGTTACAAACAAGTCACGTGTGAATAGAGACACGAACAGAGGTTTCGCATTTATGGAACACCTCGAATGATTTAGTAATGTCATGAAATGCCCCTATACATGTGTAGTAATTTGATACTTATGGAGCACCTCAAATGAGTCAATAATGCCATGAAACAATCCAATGTGGATCGTGACATACAAGCAAGACTACGGCATCACCGTGACACCAATGATGAATGGGCATGACTGTCATGTAATGATATCGTGTGACCCACCACACAAATATAGACCTAAGACCATCATCGTCCTCTAATGAATGACATGGTATAGTGGAATAACCAAGTGCAATCCGGTGCATAGGTAGAACACGGGTAGTTTTAGGACACCTGATATGATATGAAATGAAATGACCATGATGGGCATTCTCAAAATGTCTTTTATTAAATGGAATAAGATGAGATGATATGAATGGTCATGTCACATGAAATGCAAGTGGCTACACGAAGACATAGTTAGGATGCATGACATAGGGGATGATGTCGTGTATGCTTCATGGAAAAGTCAACACACAAGATGTAAATGTATATGGCACAAAAATAAAACATCATGGCTACACGAAGATTTGGTTAGCAATAATGTCACACACATGTTCATGTCTTGAAAATGGCTGCACGAAAACATGGTTAGGACGGCACACGAGTGATTATGCATGCTTGATGTTTCGTGAAAAGGTCAAAACGAAACCATCACAGAACAAATGTTAGCACACGCAACAATATGCTCATCCTTCCAACCTTATTCCTCCTTTCGATTGGCATGCATTCTTCCTAGGTGTTGGGTCTCTTTGGTACCAACCGGGGATACCAAAGGTATACTCTCAATGTCCAATTTCATGTTTTATGTTTTGGTAATCCTAAGGGGAAATTACTAGGCCATTACATGAGGGCCAAAGTCAAACCAAGGGTTGTACATGTCCCCGTAGCAAATATACACTCCTCCACATAGAACATGAGAGGTTCATGCGATGCTATGAGTGGTTTACCCCTTCGAGTGCCTCCAATCCTGGTGGAAGAGGTAGGTCACCTTCTAGAATGAATCGGGCTGATTAGTGAGTTTGAGGGGTTGAGAACAAGAAAATGTCATGCTATGCAATTATAAGTAAAATATGATACTATGAACTAGTGAATGACTGCAAGCGATGTTATATTTCAGTAGTTTCCTAAGTTCCTTAAGTTTTTATATAAAAAAAACGTTTTAAGAAACATTTCATCCCCAGTAGAGTCACCACTGTGAGCGGTCGACCTTTTTGAGAGGGTGGAACACGATGAAGCGAACTGGGGAAAAAAGAAGAACTGAATGTTTGATGTTGTTTGAATTGAAAACGGGTAAACTGGTTTTTACATTTTAGAAAATCCCGTTTTATTACTTAAAGATCTTGAAACCTAAATTTTGGGATCAATGATAGAGTCGGCACCCGGACCAGCTTATCTAGGAAATTCCGGTACAGCTCCCTACCGAGCGTAGACTGCCGTACCTAATATAGAGATTTAGGGTTCGGGCAACTTACCTATTCAACCTCAAGCTTGCATTCATTTATAAGTTCATATCACAATATTATACACACTTATTCTCTACCCATTTTATCTTTTGTTATTAGTCCATGCTCATTCAAATGACATAAATAAATAGCATAAAATTAAAGTGCAGAAAAGTAAACTATACATCCAAACCAAACCAAAAATAATAGAGGCCGCTTATTACAACCCAAAAAGATAAAAACTCTCATCCTCACCAGTACAACCGTCTACTATACATGAATATCTAAAAAAGGTATAATCGCCAAGATACATGGATAATCTATCAAATACATCCAAAATAATAAAAAGAAAAATAAAAAGCTGCAAAACAGATGGTTAGCACAATTATATCACAGATACAAGTAGCACTCATGACAGGATAGAATGGAGAATCTCAGGAAATAGGAGCATGCATTTAGAGGGTAACCGAGAAGTCCAGGCAACTTACTCGATTAGACCTGGAAAACTGTTTTAGAAATGCCCTATAGGTTTTTATACTTGAAAACATTTTTGAAAATGGTTTGGCTCGATTACATACAAATTGCTTCTTTTTGGTGGGTCAGATATCCCAGAACTCGGGGTTCCATTCGTGGGGGTTGCTAATTCCAAACATCCATCTAAGGCCCAAAGCAGTAAACACATCAAAAATAGTTTGATTCTGAAGACAACATCACGCGATGACATTCGTGGGAGTCATCCCATGATTCTACCTCCTTTGGGAATTATCACCGTGTGGCTTTAGTTAGAGCCACGCGGCTATAGCCACTACAGCCATGCGGTTGTAGTGTCTAGAACCTAAAATTGGTTTTCTTTGTTTCGTAAACACTATTTTGACTCATTTTGATGATTTCTGAGGATTTTAGGGAACCTGCGGGTCCGCTAAAGAAGGACAGTGGATCCGATTTGGATCGAATAATCCCGAATTCCAAAAATCGAAATCAACAAAACCTAAATCTTACATCAACATTATTGGAAAACCAAAAACCATAATTTTGAATGTAACGGATGTGATTGGACCAAAATAGCTTGCAACAGAACAAACAAAATGGGAAACTAACTGCATTCAATCGATTTAGGGCACTTCAGGTTTCTGCCTAGAAGAACATAGCCGTGCGGCTATAGTGGTACAGCCGCGTGGCTCTGTTCAAAGGGATTATAGCTACTCAGCTCTATTTAGAGCTACACGGCTATAATCAAACAGACAGTTTCTAGAAATTTTATAAAACATAGAAAACAAACAGCAAAAGCAATCAAATATGAGTTTAAGGCCTTTCAGAGTTTACCTTATTGATGTTCCAGTGTGTTTGACCATCGAAATTGGATTTGGAATCCAGAATTCGCTTAGAACCTCGCGAACTTCCTGAAATCCTCGAATACATGTTCCGAATCAATCCGAACAAACCCGAGAATGACCCGAACAAGTGAAAGTGTGACTGGAAACTCTCACCCTATATGTTTCCAATCTGTATTCTCTATGTTTATGGTTTTTTTCTATTGGGTTTTCTTAGTTTTCTCTCCTTTCTCTTTTTTAGTTTTTACTCTCCAATTTGTTTTTCTCTATGTGTTTTTTTTTGTCTTTCTGTTCTTTTGTAATCTCTGTGTTACCCCCCTAAAATCCTAAAGAACCCAGGCTTATAATCCCCCTAATTTCATAATTCTATTCTATCAAGGATACTGATGTTGGTTATTTAGGAAGTAATCTGGCCACACGTTGAGCCACGTGGCTATAAGATTAGAGTCGTGCGGCTTTGGTTTCAAGAACAAAGCATATTGATAAAAAGCATCATTTCATCAGAGATCATACACAACAAGGTGATTATTACTTAGACTTTGTTCCTACAGATGAGCAAATTGCAGATATTTTCACTAAACCTCTATGTGAAAATAAATTCAAAGAATTGAGAATGAAAATCGGCATGACTACTCCAATATATGAAAAATTATATTGTGTGACAAAAAGCAAATTTAATAATGATCAATTTTTATTGTAAGTCTATGTTACGTAAAATTCATTGAAATTTTACTATTAGATGAAGATTACAATTAAAAGTTAATCATAAAGATATTATTGTCACATAATATAAGCTCAAAATAATTATATATGTTATGGTTGAGCTTTTTATGTTATTTGGACTTAAAAGAAGTGAGGCCAAATCAAATTATCATTCCGAAGCCCAAAATCAAATAAGAAAAGGAAGAGAAGAAAGGAAGAAATCAATTTCCTTGGCCGACAACACCTTCTCCAAAAATGACACAGTATGATCAAAGGCGCCAACTTGCAAAGCATTTCTCCTATACCTGCTCATCTCCTCTTCTCTGTCACAAAACGAACTCCTCGAACAGACATCTGCCAATATCAGACCTAACCCATTTCAGAAACATTCACCAAAGCATTTCTCTCTCTCATCGAAAACACTATGAAGCATTGCTCAGCCAATGCCACTAAGAAGCTGAGAGTATACCTATTAAAGGAATAAATGAAAAGGAAGAGAGAAAAGAGTGAAACTATCGAAGGAAAGATAGAAACCAAAAAGAGAACTATTACTTCCTTGGAATAGATTTACTCACGAAGGAAGACTGCTACAAGATCCTTACCCTCGCAGAATGCCTCAAGTTCAACCTCATCTGCACCAGAACCAGACCATGCATGTAAGATTCTAAAATAGAAGCCAAGTAAACCAGTTTATTCAAATGGTGCAATTAGAGATAGGGTTACCAGCAAAAGGATTGATTGGAAGTATTTAGGTGAGAATGACAAACCTTTTGTTTGGTATTTTAAGGCACATAAATGGGAAGAGTTTCTTTGTCTCAATGAACCTGTTTATGACTCTTTAGTTAAAGATTTTTATGGCTCTCTCATATACCTAGGGGATAGGAACTTTGAAGTAACTTTGGAAGGAAGGAAATTACCTGTCAATGAGAAGATATTGAGTGAAGTATTCAATTTACCTCTTGAGGGAGTAAAATTAGATAGATGTTCCTCACTCATGACCTTAGGGAAGTACAATGCTGCTGATTTTGTGTTTGAGCTATTCAGAATACCTCCTGGGGACTCCATTCCCTGGTCTAAGCTTGACTCAGGGTACCTTAGAGAAGACTACAGGATCCTACAGCTTCTAATTTCCACTGTTTTTGTTCCCCAGAAAGGTAGCTTGACCACAATGAATGGGTTCAGTCTCTGTTTCATATGGAATTTAGCTAACTATATAAGGATCAATCTGCCTTATATAATGCCTAATCATATGACCCATTTAAGAAGCAACTCAGCACTGCCATACAGCATGTTGCTTACTAAGTACTTAAAGCATTTCAAAGTCTCAATTGCTGGGCTTATTCCCTTCCTTGTAGGTCATAGGTCTGTGATCAACAAACCAAATCCGTCCAAGATGCTCATGTTGGAAATGCCCTAGTCCCGAGGCATTGGTCCTTGTGTTTGTATAATACATTTGTACATTAATGTAAACTTTATGTATTATACAATTTGTGTCAAGGAAATAAAGGCATTAATCTATTTATTATATGTCTTGTGCTATATTTTAAATAGAGTATCCAATGGACATATCCATATCCATGTTGTCAAGTGTGAGGCACTTGGCAGTAAGACCATGGATAGGGAAAACGATATGGCCATAAAGTCATCCGTAGTCTGTTCCACTCATGGGAATGAATAGAACTAAAGACTATCATTAGCCTGGTTGTATGGCGATGTCTTGCCGGTCATAGAACATGGGATGTCAACCAGGTTAATGGGTACATGCAAAAAGGGCATGGTACTGGATTGATCCACTTAACGGGAATCTACATGGTATAGTATCACAAATGATTCTCGCATAGTACTTGTATAAGTCCTTTGACCGGACCATATGATGGTACTGCATGTGAAGTGGCACACTTTGGTGTACGCCTAAACAATTTCATATGCAAATATCATGAATAACCAACACAAATAGAAAATTAAATCTAGCATAAACCCTATGCAAATAATTTTCCATTTGTAAGTCTCTTAAAAGTGCTTCCCTCATTCATAACCTACTCGAAGTGGGGATAGGCCAGCTGTAGACCAACCCTCGTTGGATGCACTGGAGTATCGTCATTTTGTATTGGGTTGGAGTATTGGTTACTCTAACACGTGGATGGAGGTTTTGACTTAGCGTGGGTAGTAGGATGTTCCTGGCCCTAAGCACAGATGGGTAAGTGCCAACAGACCCATCAAACCGAGAGTCCCTAGGTTGGGATTGGACGGCATTCCTACCTAAAAATTGGGATATAGTTGTTCCAGGCCCTCGTCTGGCTATATCTTGATATAATATGGATCTCGGCCCATGAGCCCAACAACTCGAGTTAATTAATAACACGATTCATTATTCATTATAATATGGGAAGAACATGTTAAGTCCTTTATTAACACTCGTAATTTTTCTGTGTAGAAACCAATGGCTACGAATGATACTTTATCACTGCGATCTTTCTTGGAATGGGACAAGCTTTCTGGCCCTAACTTTTGGGACTGGTCTATGAACTTAAGGAAAGTTCTAAGACAAGAGTCTAAAGAGTATGTGCTCGAAAAGCCTGTACCGGCTGTGCCAACAGGAAGTAATCCACCGGCTGCCCAGCTGGAGGAATACTTGGCACATGTAAAAGATAACCGGGATGTGACATGCCTGATGTTGGCTAGTATGGTTCCTGAATTGCAAAAGCAGTTCATGGATCATCAGGCCTTTGCTATCATGACAACTCTTAACGAGATGTTTTATGAGCAAGCTTATCAGGAAAGGTACCTGATCAACAAGGCATTCCGCAGCTGTAAGATGGGAGCCGAGACATCTGTGAGTGCACACGTGCTCAAGATGAAGGGCTATCTGGATAATTTAGCCTGTCTCGGAACTCCTATCTCACGGGGGCTGGCAGTTAGCACGATCCTGGCTTCTTTACCGGATTCTTATGATCAATTCATCCTAAACTTTTACAAGCAAGGGATGGACCGTACTGTTGGTGAGCTGCATTGGATGCTTCAGCTCACTGAACTGTCGATCAAGAAGACTCCGCCGGTACTTGAGGTTAACAAGGGGAAACCTCCTCTTGCTAAAGGCAAGGCCAAGGCTAAGGAAGCCAAGGCTAAAAAGGTAAAAGCCAGCCCAAGGCCCGTTCCAAGGATGTCTACTTCGATTGTAAGCAGGTTGGACATTGGAAAAGATCGTGTCCCAAGCTTTTAGGAGAGAAAAGGAAGACGCAGGGCATGTCTTCATCAGGTATATATGTCATAGACATTAACCTCTGTTTCAACATCTTATGTATTGGATACAAGATGTGGTTCTCACATTTGTTGTAATGTTCAGGGACTTAAGAACAGGAGATCACTGGGATCGGGACAAGTGGACTTGCGGGTCAGAAATGGAGCAAGGGTTGCTACCATAGAGATTAGCAGGACCAGCTTATGATGCCTAGTAGATTAGTTTTGTTACTGAAACTATGTTATTTTGTACCTATTTTGTACAGGAATATTATTTCTGTTTCAGTTTTTGGATATTTCTGGATGTACATTTACTATTGGTAATAGTAAAAAGGGTTTATCTAGAAAGAATTATTTTATGGAGTAGCTCTGTTAAATAATGTCTTTTATATCCTGGATCTAAATGAAACTAATCATGTCTATAATATACATACTTAAAGGGTTAAGCCTAACGAACTTAATCCGGTTTACCTTTGTCATTGTCATATAAACAAGAAGCGCATAGCTAGGCTTCACATAGCTTGCATCCTAGGATCATTTGACATGGAGTCACTTGATATATGCGAGTCTTGTTTATAAGGTAAAATGACTATAGAACCTTTTAGCAAGGAGGCTAAAAGGGTCGCTAGCTTATTGGACCTAATGCATTGAGATGTATATGGACCGACAAGCATAGCAACTAAGGGTGAACATCTATACTTCGTATCCTTCACTGACGATTTCATCAGAAATGGCTATGCCTATGTAATGAAATATAAGTCTGAGACCCTTGATAGGTTCGAGGGATTGAGGAACGAAGTACAGAACTAGCTAGGCAGAAATATCAAAGCCTTTCGGTTGGACCGAGGTGGTGAGCATATAAGCCTATAGTTTGACTTATTTTGAGAGAGCATGGAAGAGTTCCACAGCTCACTCCTCCAGGAACACCACAATGGAATGGGGTGTCCGAACGGAGGAATAGGACCCTGTTGGACATGGTTCGCTCAAACGATGAGTCATGCATCTCTCCCAATAAGTTTTTTAATAGATACGCTCTTAAGACAATGGCTCTCATTTTCTATTATACTCGGACTAAGGCTTTGGAAATGACCCCATTTGGAATATGGACGGGCAGGGCGCCTAATGTGTCTTTCTTACGGATTTGGGGTTGTTATGCACAAGGCAAGAAATTGACTGTGAGCAAAACTAGCACCCAAAACCGACTAATGCCTGTTTGTGAGCTACCCTAGGGAAACCAAAGGGTATTACTTCTACGACCCCGCTGAGAACAAGGTGTTCATGGCTCGAAAGGGGGTCTTTCTTAAAAAGGGGTTTCTTTCCAAGAAAGACAGTGGGAGCGATATTGAAACTCAGGGAAGTTCAAAGCTCAGAAACTCCTAAATAGGATAACTCGGAGACCAGGGTAAAGCTTCCAAAAGGGGAAGCACCAGCCCAGGTCACACAAGGACCTAAAAGGTCTGGTAGGGATCATCAGGAACATGAGAAACATCGGTTTTTGTTTCTAATGATTACGCTCCTTTTGTCTTGGATGAAGAGGAGCTCAAAACCTACTAGTAGACTATAGCTAGCCCAATGTTTGCCATGGTGGTGGATTTGCAATCTATGTACGATAATCAGGTTTGGAACCTGGTTGATTCACCTCCAGGTGCTAAGGTAATAGGTTGCAAGTGGTACTATAAGCTATAGACCGACAATACCTTTAAGGGTGTGTATAAGAAGTTTAGTGGGAGCATAGTAACTTTCCTGGTATTGTATATGGATGGCATCCTTCTGATTGGGAGCGACATACCAACACTACAAGGGAATTGTAATGGTTGTGAAAGGGTTAAGCCTAACGAACTTAGTGTATGGGAACATGAGTACTAGATGTATTGAGGAACCGCCAAGTTAAAGATTTCCACGGATCAAAAGCCCGCTCTGATACCACTGTTGGGATTCGTCACGGGAAACCGATCGATAAAAAGCGGAAATACGCGTCGATTTCCTCGAATCCGGCCTAGGAGCTTAAGATGTGGAAATCAAAAACTTAAAGCATAAAAAGAGAGTTTCAAAAAACTTACCACAAAGTCTCTCTAAGAGACGGATGCGGACTGCAGAAATCAAGTGTAGATTTCCTCCACCGATGCGTACACGAACGGCTCTCGGACCGAAACCCGTGCTAGCGACTCGGATGACAAGCAGAGAGGGAGAGAGGGCTGCCCACAAGAAGAAATATGGCTGTCCCTATTTCTTTCCAAAAGAAATATCTATCTATCCAAAGATAGAACCAATTTTCTCAAGTGTGCACCCAATTTCTTTCCAAAAGAAATAAGGCATCAAGGTTGGCATCACTTCTTTCCAAGAAAGAATGTATATACGGCCAAGACAAAGTTGTAGCCTACATATTTCCTCTTTTTTTAGAAAACATCAAATGGATGAGCAAAAGGTGGTGAAATCCCTTTTTTCACCAAGCATGAGTCACCATCTTTTAATTGGTCCAAAGGAGGTAAAGTCCAACTTTGCTTCCTTTGGTCCAAATGGTGACTCATACTCCTCATCCATATCTACGGCCAACAACAAAAAATGGCAGCCCATTTCTTTTAATTTTCACCAAGAAAAAGAAGAAATAAGCTCAAAGTAGCAAAGTCCAAATTGGCTACTCCTAAGTCAAATAATGACTCACCATTTTAATTCTTGTCCATAAGAATTGTCATCATCATTTTTTTAATCCCAAAATGACTCAATTCTTTCCCTTCCTTGCCAATATTTTGGCCAACAAAATCACATAGATGATTCATATTTGCCAAAGGGAGAACATGTCTGTCCTAGGTATCTTTGATGTTTTCTAAAAAAAGAGGAAATATGTAGGCTACAACTTTGTCTTGGCCGTATATACATTCTTTCTTGGAAAGAAGTGATGCCAACCTTGATGCCTTATTTCTTTTGGAAAGAAATTGGGTGCACACTTGAGAAAATTGGTTCTATCTTTGGATAGATAGATATTTCTTTTGGAAAGAAATAGGGACATCCATATTTCTTCTTGTGGGCAGCCCTCTCTCCCTCTCTTCTTGTCATCCGAGTCGCTAGCACGGGTTTCGGTCCGAGAACCGTTCGTGTACGCATCGGTGGAGGAAATCTACACTTGATTTCTGCAGTCCGCATCCGTCTCTTAGAGAGACTTTGTGGTAAGTTTTTTGAAACTCTCTTTTTATGCTTTAAGTTTTTGATTTCCACATCTTAAGCTCCTGGGCCGGATTCGAGGAAATCGACGTGTATTTCCGCTTTTATCGGTCGGTTTCCCGTGACGAATCCCAACAGCTCAAAGCTTGCTCCCATAAGTTTCTCACTCCTTGAACCAGATATCCTGCAAGAAGTGATAAGTGATATGCATCAATGGATTGGTTTACTGTTGATACAGCGTTAGAACATATTTTTTTTTGAACTTATGATTAGCACAGATTATCTACATTTGTGCTTTTTTTTGGTTTAATACCTTCGCTGTGATTTGAGTGTTGTGCTTTGCTATTTACTACCTTGACCTTTTATGTGCTGGTGATCACCTTGTACTATGCCTATCTGATGATCTTTAGTCTCTTACATTTTGTGCCCTGCATCTCTCATGATTTGCTGAGTGCGATGTCTGCTAATCACACTGTGGTACCATGCTGTGACAATGATCACACTATACTTGATCATGTTGTACTGCACTAGAATTAATAATCATGTGCCATGTCTGATGATCACACTGTGATGACCATATTGATATTTGCCTTGTTTTTTGGTCTCTGCCTTGATCTGAGCTTAGTCTTTCTAATGCTGCTCCTCACTGTGTTGATTTTATAATGCTTGATGCTGCCTCTATCATGCTTGGTGATGAGCCTTGCATCTTAGCTTTTAGCATTGTGAGTTCCTATTTTGATGATCCTTGATGTTTTGATGAGATTTTGCCTTCACCATCTCTTATTGATGATTTCAAAGAGGGAGAAATTTATAGTGACTTTGTTTGACATTTTATGGTGTTGGCTTGATAACTTATGTTATGGCACTTGGCATCTTGATCACTTAAGTTATTTGTGTATGGCATTGGTTGATCTGATCTGCATTTGGCATTTAAAGAGATGTTTGACATTTATGGTTTATAGTTTGATCACCTGTTTGTCATGCTTTTTAAGTTAAAAATGGTCATTATATGTGCAATTTGGCTGGCTAAGGATGAAAAATGTTGTGTTGACTATATTTGATGCTTTGACCAACTGTTGATCTTTAGCTTAATTGACCTAAGTTGATAAGTGCATTTAGTGTCATTATGAAAGTCTGATATGAATAACATTGGCATGCTTTTGATCACATGCTTGAATACATGCTTAAGTTGCCATACGTATGAGAATATTGCTGTTGACATGAGTTTTTGAATGAGTTTCAATACTTGGTTGAAGTTTGTGTGAATGATTAAAGCTTTAACAACATAAATGGGTTGGCTATTGATGTCTCTCAAACCAAGGCCATTATATACTTTTGCTCTTAACAGGATGTATGGACTATAGCTCATTAAATCTTGGTATGAGAGCTATATATGCAAGTTGAACTTTATTCGGATTATGCTTTCACTAACACTTGCAGGTTATTTTTTTCATGAGTTCAACAATAACTTTTTACTTAAACTTAAACTCATACTTAAAAAGTATATATGGGCCTCACATTGATCATGCTCTAAAAGCTCAAGATGATCAAACCTCAATAATAACTTGTTTGTAATCAAAAGATTTTTAAACTTTAAAAATAAAAAACAACAGCGCTTATATTGAGGGGGAGCAACGATTGAGGGGGAGCTTTCGACAATTCAATTATTTTATAAAATGTCAAACGGACGAAGTTGCAATCATCAAAAAGGGGGAGAATGTTAAGTTCGATTCTGATGATCACAATTGACATTTTTAAAATAATGAGCTTCGTAAGGTAAAATGTTTTTATTTTGAGAAAAGCTCTTTTTAGCATACTTGGTTTATGAGATAAAGAACAACTCACATTCCATTTTATTTATCATAAAGAAGTAAAGAAAGTATCAAATATATATATATACACACACACACACATATATAGAGCATATGAGATAAAGGTTTAATAATCCATATTTGCTCATCTCATAAATGCTTATGACTTGAAAGTTTCTTATATATATATGTATGTATGCCTAAGGTTGGTTTATAAGTTGAGAAAATTAATGTTGACCTAAGGTTGGTTTGTTACTTGAGATTATCAAAGTTGACCTAAGGTTTGACTTAAGAATATTAAAGAACTTTTGGCATATATCTATATATTTACCATGTTGATCTCATACTCATTTATAAGGTAAGATGTTGACCTTGAGGTAGAATATCTTGAGATTATTTTCGGCTACATGGGCATATTCTCTTTGATCTCACATTTGGTTACATGGACACATCTACTTTGAGCTCATGTTTGATTATAAGGTGAGTTACTTTTTGAGATCATACTTTGACCTCACATTGACTTATAAGGTGAAAGTCTTAAAAACACAATTCGGCCACATTATGAAAAGAGCAAAACATGTGACTTTATTCACCTAAGGTTACAACCCATGCTAAGATATTCTTTAACTTGAGATTACTTATGACACAATGGTCAAACCTCATCTCAAGACTAAAGAATGCTTTTCACTCCATACTTTATAGTTTCGGTTTACACCTAAGGTTGCACTTTTATCCTCATTTTTGTCACATGTCTTTATGAAGAAGAAATCCACCTATACTTTGGATATGGCCTTGTATCTAAAGTTCAAACGGCTATGACTTCAACGGCTACAATTCTTTATCACGTGAGAAACTTCAAATCTTCATTCTTCACAAAACCAACGGCCACATGACTTAAAGCCAATGGCCATATTTGTGTCAAACGGCCATTTTCTTACTTGACTATAAAAAGGAACAAGATGAAGATGTTAAGGTGTGGAAGACTTCAAGATACATTCTTATTCAAGCTTTCAAGTTTTAAAGTCTTCCATATTCCCAAAGAGCTCAAAGAGAGGAAGAGAAATATTGTTCATTTTTATATTCACAAATTTTGGCAATTGTATTTTTCACACAAGGTTGTATGAAAGGGGGTCTATCTTTGTTGGTGGCTGATCAACAAAGGTTGTAAAAGTTTGGTGCTTGAGTTTCGAAAAAGCATCAGTAGAGTTTGGTACTTAAGTTCCAAATCGTAACGAGATAGGTTTGATACTGAGCCTGTAAAAGTATTGAGTTTGTTACTTGAACTCGAAAAAAGTAACATAGGCTTGTTTCTTGCCCGTAAAGGAAACGTTAGTGGAAATCTCAAGCGGTTGGCTTGGGGACTAGACGTAGACCGATTGGGTCAAACTAGGATAAAATTCTGTGTTTGCATTTTCTCTATCCTTACTCTCTTTATTTTATGCAATTTAATTTCCTGCACTTTATATTAAATGCTTTAGTACTTAAAGTTAATTTTTATAAAAGCATTTTATATTTACAAGTTTTATTATAGTTTATAATTCCACATTTTTTTAATAAAACTTGTTTTTGAAAAAGAGGTCTGCGAAAATTTTTATTCGTCCTACAGTACTATTCACCCCCCTAGTACTGTAACTAGCCATTTGGGACCATCAGATTCACATATTAACCTAGAAGATTTAAATAATCAAACCAGTTATATCTATGATCCCGAAAATTGGAAAAAAAAAATTGATATCAAGTTTAGAGATTTAATTGTAGAAAAGGGTTCAATTACGGAGGATAATATAGATTTTCCAAAAGATGAACATAATAGGCGTTTTTCTACTACATATGAAAAAATTGTTAAATGGAGAAACATATAATCGAAGATGGCATGTATATTCAAAAAATTTTTCTAAAGTGTATTGTTTTTGTTGTGAGTTATTTGGTTTGAAAAATTAATTGGCTAATGAAGGTATCCGAGATTGGAAAAATCTTAGTCAAAAACTTAAAGAGTCATGAGATTAGTAATGAACATATTTTCAATATGACTAGATGGATAGAATTAGAAGTGAGATTGTCCAAAAACAAAGCAAATGATGAAAAATTTCAAGAAAAAATTAATAGAGAGAAAGAATATTGGAAGAAGTTTTAGTTAAAGCAATTTTCGTGGTTAAAACTTTAGTTAAGAATAACTTAGCTTTTCATGGAAAAAATGAAATAATTTATGAAATAATGACAGAAATTTTTTAAGTACAATGGAAATGATTGCCGAATTTGATCCCGTAATGTAAGAACACTTACGAAGGAAGAGGACAAGGATACGATAATGGATAAAATATGAAAGGAAATAAACAAGGAGTTCAAAAAAAGCCTTCAAATAAAAATCCAAGAGCATTTTATACACCTTATGGTAATCATAATTTAAATTTAGTTCTTTTATGGCCTGGTTAAATGTGAGAAAGCTATACTCTTTTTTTGGTATATTACAATGAATATATACTTTATTTGCATCCTCTACAAAAAGATGGGAAATTCTGAAAGTTCATGTGACTATTTCAGTTAAGCCATTATTACAAACACGTTGGGAAAGTTGACTTGGAACGTGTAAAAGCTATAAGGTTATTATAGATGATTTAGAAAACTTAGTTGAAGTTAGTGAAGATCCTAAAGCAAAGAGTGAGACAATATGTTTAATGACATATGAGATGAAAAATTTTGAATTTTGTTAAGTTTGATTATTTGGTATGATATTCTAGTTGCGGTAAATCAAATTAGCAAAACATTGCAATCTAATGATATTACTAAAATGTCTTATATCTTTTTTAGAAAATCATAGAGAAAATGGATATAAATATGTATCAGATTCAGCCAAAAAAAAAAAAAAAAAATTGCAATTGACACAAATCCAATATATCGTGAGATGTTAAAAGAAAGAAGCAGTTTGATGAAAATACAAATAATGAAGCAGGAAGAACATTTGAATAATTTTTTTCGAATTGATCATTTTTTGTATATAGTTGATCAAGCAATAGCCTCAATGAAGGTAAGGTTAGAACAATTTTCTTATTATAAGAAAAATTTTGGATTTTTATGTAGTTCGGGAAAACGTCAGATTTATTAGAGCATGGTGGACATTCTGATGTTGGTGAGTTAAAAGTGTTCAAAGCCGTTTTAGAAATAAATTATGATTCTCCCTTCAAAATATTATCTTTTATTTAAAAAAAAAAAAAAAAACCCTCTTGTCCCACTTTTATTGTTTACCGACTTTTGCTAATAATACCACTTGCATCTATGGAAAAAAGTTTTTCAAAATTAATGATAAAATATCATTTACATTTATAAATGTTTCAACTCAAGAAAGATAGATTAGCTATATTATCTATTAAAATGAAAAATTAAAGGATATTGAATATAAAAACTTAATTAATGATTTTGCATCTTTAAAAGCTAGAACCAAAGATGCAAAATCACTAAATTGAAGTTTTTATATTTGAATATATATATCTTGCTTGGGACTCCAATTGTCCCCAGCCGGTACTGCATGGATACAGCTGTGCTCAGATGCAAAATGGGGTTGAAGAATGAAGCAAAAAAGCCTCTTGATTTTGTTTTTATTTTTTATTTTTTTTAATTCTGATCCGATAAAAACTACGTGTTTGTTGGGTTGAATTGAAACAAAAAAAAAAAAAGACCGTTTTATCCGCCTCTCCTTCTCATAATCTTACTCTTCCTTCCCTCGTCTATTCCGTAACTTGCCCACTATCTCATTATATTTTTATATATTAAAAGCTAAACTAATGTTAACTTGTTGATACTATCGATAAGCTAATAAAGATTTTTCAACTAAAAATCTTTTAGAAAAAGCAAAAGGACTGTGCAGCTAATAATATCACGGTTGAACATGATTGCACTTGATTGCACATGGCATACAATTAATAAAGCGACATAATTAGTAAACATCGCTTGATCCATATAATTATTAAACATGGCTTGATCCATATAATTATTAAACGTGGCTTGATCCATATTTGATTTATTGCCTAATATATTTAATCTGAAATTCACTATAGTGATTTTAATGCAAAAAGAAAACTCAATTTTCAATTATTTGTGTCATACAAATTAAACATTAATAATCATATTGAAATTGTTGTTGAGTTTTATTCTCGAATTTCAAAATGCATCCCATTCAAATTTTCACTTTTAAAGTTGCTTACTTTTAAAATTTTTGGACAAATGTGCTTGTGACACCATTTTATATGTGTGTCAAGTCAATAGTATTATAATAAACTACATTCTAATCAATGAAAAAATAACACTGTGTAATTATTTATTTATTTATTTAATAGTTGATTATTTAAATAAAATTTTAGATCCTAAAATAAAAACTCTAAATCCTAACATATAAATTCTAGATACTAATTTATCAACCCTAAACCCTAAAATATATTACGTGGTATCATTTTATTAGCTTGGTCCTAAAATATATTACGTGACGTCATTTTATAGTTTGGTACATAGATGATGTGGTGTACTATGTATATTCTATAATTTCCTTGTGTGCATATATGTAATAAGATAAACACAACAAATTATAAATACAGTAGTTTAAAAAAATTATAAAATACGTCTGGTACACCACATTATCCGTGTGCCAACTCACGCCACGTAATATATTCTACGATTGATAAATTAGCATTTAAGATTTGTATTTTAGGGCCTACGGTTTTTATTTTAGGATCTAGAATTTTATTTAAATAATCAATTATTAAATAATTAATTAATTAATTACACCGTGTTATTTTCTATTGGTTAAAATGTAACTTTTTATACTTTTGGCTCCGTATAAGAATAACATAGTGTACCATGCATACTCTATAACTTCTCACTATTTAATACTAAATTTGCACCACGTGACTTTACCTATACAAAGCACTAACACTACCAGCCATTCCTCACCACTTTTATTCTTTAAAAAAAAAATAATATTCCAATAAGAAAGGAAACATAATACAAATAAAATTATACAATAATCATAATAAGACTTTTAAGCTTAACCGTAGTATGAAACAATAGAGAAAGAAATTCCGCTGAGGCCCGAATCGGTTTTTTTAAGATAGAATTTGCCTCGTATACGAAGGACTGTCTCCCAGAATACAACAGCAGACAATTGTCGAGCTCAAACAAATGCAGAAGCTATCACCAAAATACTTAAACCAATAGACCAAAACTATACGAATCACACAAATTAATTGAAATCAAAATATTAAAAATAATGTTTACTTTCTGCTCTCTTCTCCCTTAAATAAAGAAGAGGCTAATATATATATGTAGAAAGTAGAAGGGAAAAAATTTTAATTTCCATTTTACAATAAATTCAATTTTAAAAAAATTATTATGTCAAAGTACACTGCCGCTTGGCATTCGACCTTAACTTGTTTTGGGGCTCATGGCCCAAACAATTAATAAGGGAGGGCCAATGTACCCTCCCAATAATTATACATATATATATTTTTTTTAAAAAAAATTGAAATTCCAACAATCCCCCACATGATTTAAAAAAATACATACGATGTAGTGATAAAATTCTCTAGTTAATATCTGTAAAGGAATCCTTGAACCTTCCTTTGTAAAAGCATATTTACTTTACTGGCTGACTAGTAAAAGCAATGTCCTTGAACTATTCTGTCTTTTGTGTAAACGATGATATACCTCACACAAATACCAACCTAACCTGGCTTTGGTTCTTATGGTTATGTTCATTATGGTCGTGAACATCTCATGGTTCTGCAAGAGTTTTAGAGAATGAAGCCCACATTAGTCTCTTTTGAAGCGACCCCACTTCATTCTCACATACGTGATCTCTTTTACTCAAACTTCTAAAGCGTAAAGAATCATTAAAAGAATAGTTCAACCTTTCGTGTTTTATCACTATTTACATCATAGGAATGGAAACAAGGATGACCCTTACAGTGACCTCATAAGGTCTATGCAATTAAGTTGTCCTATTGAGCCTAGATCTTGATCTCCAGTCAACACGATTGGGTTTTCCTTCATATAAAATCTTAAGTATTCATGGGCTTAAGTCTCATTCCTCTCGATGCCTTTTCAACTTGATCTCAGTTTAACCCTTTGGTTAGTGAATCAACAATGTTATCTTTTGAACTTACAAAGTCAACAGAAATAACTCTTATTGAGATCAGTTGTCTAACGGTGTTATGTAGACGATGCATGTGCCTCGACTTTCCGTTATACATTATATTCTATGCTTTTTCAATGGTTGCTTGATTATTGCAATATATACAAATTGTAGGCTTGAGCATTAGCCATTTAGGAATATCCTCCAAGAAGTATCGTAGCCATTCAGCTTCTTCTTTATTTTTATATAGAGCTACAAACTCATATTCCATGGTGGATATAGTTATGATTGTTTGTCTTGAGGATTTCCACGATACTGCTCCTCCTCCTAGAGTGAACATGTATCCACTAGTACCTTTGGAATTCTTGATGTCACCTATCCAACTAGCATCAGAGTATCCTTCTAACACAGTAAGGTCTACCATATAGTGCAATCTGTAATTACGTATATATCGCAAATACCTTAGTACCCTTACAATAGCTTTTCAATGGATTTCCCCTAGATTACTTGTAAATCTACTTCAACTGCTAGTAGTGAAAGAATATCAAGCCTTGTACAACTCGAGAGGTACATCAAACTGCCTAATACCTTTATGTATTCTACTTGGTTAACACTCTCACCTTTATTTCTCAACAGATATTGGCCAATGTCTATCGGAGTTTTGGCTATACTAGAATCATCCTTACTAAACTTTTTTAAGTATCTTTTCCATATAGTGTGATTGTGTTAGAATGAGGCCATTAGGTGAAAATTTAACTTGGATACCTAAAATCACATCCGCTAGTCCCATATCTTTCATGTCAAACCTTGAGTTCAACATATCCTTGGTACTGTTTACCATTTTCTCATTACTTCCCACAATGAGTATGTCATCAACATACAAACACAGAATAACATATCCTTGGTTTGTGGTTTTTACATGTACACATTTGTCAAACTCGTTTATTTGATAGCTGTTTGCCATCATAACGTCATCAAACTTTTTGTGCCATTGTTTTGGTGCTGGTTTTAATCCATATATATAAAAACTTTCATTTCTTGACCTGGAGCTATACAACCCTAGGTTGCTCCCTATTGATTTTCTTTTCAAGATCTCCATCGAGAAAGACTGTTTTACATCCATTTGATGTACTTCAAGATTCTGCAAAGCAGCAAGTGCTAGTAACATTCTTATGGAAGTTATTCTTGACATAGGAGAATATGTATCAAAATAATCAAGGCCTTCCTTTTTCCTAAACCTTTTATAACCAATCTAGCCATATACTTATCAATTGTTCCACTGGCTTTCATTTTCCATATGAAAATCAATTTGGAACTTAATGGTTTTATTCCTGGAAGAAGGTCCACTAATTTCCAAGTATAGTTCTGCATGATGGAATCAATTTCACATCTTATGGCTTCTTTCCATAAAGGACTTTCTATGAAACTTACAGCTTCTTTGTAGTTTTGAGGTTCAACATCTAGCATATAGGTGAGAAAATCTGGTCTAAAAGATTTTTCCACCTTTGTCCTTTTAGCTCTACCTCATCCTTTACTTCTATCTCAACCTCTTATTGAAGGTCTTGACCATTTTCTTCAACCTCTTATTGAAGATGTTAAATGTTTCCCTCAATCATTTCTCGAGGTTGTTTGGATCTTGATCCATCCTGACTAGTCTTGTATGGGAAAACATTTTCAAAGAATGAAACATTCTTTGATTCTATAATAATATTCTTCTAAATCTTAGGATTTGCAGATTCATGCACAAGAAACCTATATGCGTTATTGTTAAGTGGATAGCTAATGAAAATACAATCCACTATCTTTGGACTTATTTTCATTTTCTTTAGCAATGGAGCCATTACCCTAGTAAGACACCCCCATACTCTTAAGTAGTTATAGGAAGGTTTTCTTCCTTTCCGTAACTCATACAGAGTTCTCTTGTTTCTAGTAGGGAGCCTTATTTAAAAGGTATTTAGTTGACAAAACAACTTCCCCCCACATGTTCTCTAGCAACCTAGAACTGTTTAGCATCGTATTCATCATTTCCTATAATGTGATATTTTTGAGTTCTACTACTTCGTTTGATTAAGAATAGGGTGGTGTTACCTCGTGAATAATACCATGTTAGGAGAAAAACTCGCCAAATGGTTCACCATCTTTACCACCAAGATCACTTCTTACCACCTTAATTTTTTTATCAAGTTGGTTTTCTACTTCGTGCATATCAAGAACAAATTTCTCTAAAGCTTCATTTTTGCTTTTAAGCAAATATACATAGCAATTTTTTGTACTATCATCAATGAAGGTAATAAAATATTTATTGCCTCCTCTAATGTGAGCATGAGATTTTGATTCTCGGTTCCAGTGATGAAAACAAAGCTTTATTTGACTTATCTCTGTAACCACAAGGGTCAAAACCAACTTAAAGTCGAAGCTTTGGATTGTTGAATCAGTCGAATTAGGGTTTCTAGTTAATAAATCACAATCGTATGGATATAGTTCTACGACTATATGGATATAGTGTGACAATCATGTGAACATAATCTATATACATATGGATATTCAATAATCCACACCCACTAGCATTTTGGATCGAGTCTAAATCTCTGATTTGATAGGGGTATAAATAGAAAATGATAAGGAGAGAGAAGGTGATGGTAATTTTGTGAGGGTAGAATCCAGATTAGGTTTGAGAGTGGGTTAGAGAGAAAAGAGAAAGAAAAGAGAATAGAAAGAAAAGATTGAAGGCTTTTTCTTCATTTTCTTCCTTAATTCTCTAATATTAGGCTTTAAACTCTGTTAGAAATCATAAGTGACCACTTCACTAAGGTTAATAATTGATTCAAAGACCAAAATGAATCACAAATCTGAAACTTTTTGAGATTTTTGGTGACTTTTGGGGTTGTACAGCCTCAATCAAATTTCAATAATCCGAAGCTTCTTTGAGGTGTTTTTGAACCCGTAAACCCGTGGATTCACACATCAAAGATATATTTCTTAGAAACCAATAATTGTCTAGCATATTTCTATCATTTAGGAATAATTTCATTCACTTTTCAATTTACCTTGTTTTTGTTCATTTTTTGTTTCTTCCTAGAAATAACATCCGTACGGCTATTCATACAACCACACAAATATAGTGAAAGCCCTATAGTTGATCTTCAGCCACACGGCCATTAAGATCCAATAATCCTTAAAAAAATTGCTAAAACTTTGAATTTGCTCCATGCTCAGAAATGATGTCCCTACAGATGTTGTTATAACCGTATGGCTATGATCTATATATGTACATGTGTTATTTCCTTGCAAAATGAGTTACAAGATGTTTTCTGAGCTTTTCATTACATAATGAACCTTAGTTCCAGAATGATGTTAGACCAAATCAATGACAAAGACCCGACTGTGAGAGTACAATCCTCAAAACGACAGAGCCCCGAGACCGGGCTAAGGAAAAAATGTTTTCTCATTTATTTGCTTTGATATGAAATTTATTTTAGGAAAACTTTGTTTTTTTGATTTTGGAAATTAAATTCCTCATGCCTTAAAAGTTGACAAGAGTCGTCACTCGGCTCAGCTCTTACCAGGAAATTGTGATATAGCCAAGCCCGGCAGGGATTCCTATACCTTTAAGATAGAGATTCTAGTCAGAACAATCACTTGTTTCTGCTTTAATATGAAATAGCGTTTAACTATACCCAATTTACACTTTTTTTAATTTTATTCCTTATTTAATATTTAACCCTAGATATTTACTAAATGCTCATACAGAAAATCATAAATAAATTCAGAAAGTGATAAATAAATTTGACAAGTAAAGAAAATAAAATTATTACAACCAGATCAAATAAACTACCCTAGGGGATACATTAAAAAAAATGGGAAAAGGGGGGTACAATCGCCTATTTTACATCAATTATTCTAGAAAAATATAAAGCTAGCATGCATCTAACCTAACATACATCTATCTGCAAAATAAGAGTTAGTAATATAGATAAATATAAGCACGTTGGACTCAAAACAAGAAAATGAGAAATCTAGATAGCTCGGGGGCATGCATTTAGAGGATAATTGGGAAAACCTAGCAGGTTTACCCCGATTAGACTTGGAAAATAATTTTTATAAACGCCCTGTATTTTTGGATCTAGAGAAAAAAATTTTAGAAAAAAATTTTTGCCAACTTATATTTATTTTTTCATTTAGCATGGCAATGTGGATCTGTTATCTAGAGATTTATTAGAAACCTCTTTCGTGCAGGTCCTCAAAATTACTTCAAAATTAAATCTAGGTAAATAAAGCCATAAACACCTAAAATTCACTTTATAAAAAAATATATGCACAATGAATAATAACAGAAATAAGTGTTATGCTTATTAAATGAATTTTTGGTACCGTAGGGGTTCAAAAATGGGTAAGATCTGGAACTTGGGATCTACATCTAACGATAAAAATAATTTTTATTTTATGATTTTAACATGTAGAAATTCATTTCAGGGTTTTCTCCTTTTGAATTTTATGATCCATTGGGGGTCTATCAATTGATTAGACTGAGAAATTGAATATTTTCACCCCGGATTCATAAAACTAAAATTCATAGAAAACAGGGAAAAATTTAAGCGCACAGCTCATAGGCCAAGATGAGCCGTGCAACTCAAATCCCCTAAAAATTGGGCCGTACAACCCTGTCCTTAAATTTACTGCAAAATTCTTTTTTGGATTTACACAACACAGAGAAATCAAACAATGCAGGGATAATGAGATAGGATTTTATGGCCTCTCAGTGAAAACCTTTAACTTGTTTATCCAGATTTTTGGAAAATAATCTGAATCCATTCCTTGGAGCTTTAAACCGGTGTAACTCATGACTACAAACCGAAAGTCACCAGGAAATCAAAATGCAACCTTATATAGCTTCGAATCGAGGTGTTTCACGTATGGAAATGTGGATTAGGGTTTGAAATGGTTGAGTTTGGCTTGGATTTGGTGCTTGGAAAGTTGAATAATATGGAAAAATAAAAGTTTTTAGCTTTGGTTGCAGGGGAAAGAAAAAATGTTAGTGTGATTATTGATCACTTCTCTCTGCCTTAAACTTCTATAATATATTTTCCTTCTCAGTGATTGATGTCAGCTTCCTTAAGAAATCATTTTCTATTATGTGTAAGTAGGCAATTTGGCCAAACAATTTCTTAAGAGATGGGTCGTACGGCCCATCTGCCTTTCAATTTGGGCCTTGTGGCCTATCTTTTAAGTCATACGGCTCATCTTCACATCACAGTTGTACCCACTTTAAGTAGCTCTCTTCCACTACTTAACCCTTAAAAGTTCGGTCATGCCTCCTTCTGAATTGGGCTGTGCAGCCCATCCTGTAATGATGACAAATCCTATTTTGATTTTTGGTATTTTCATTTATTTTCAGCACAAGTTACAGTCCTTTCCTTGCTCTTCCGGCCATGCTTCGAACAATTTTAGATAAAGGATGATCGGGAATCATCATCATAGAGGTCCAACAAAAATTCAAGCTCACAACAGCCATTTGAAGTTCATGATATTTACATGTGAAATGTCAACCAATAAAACTGTGTTCAAAACCGTTTTCTCAAAAATCAACATGAGAACGTCTCCAAACTATTTTCCATCTTTCATTATTATGTTTGAATATCATGTACATAAATATTTGTCGTGTTACTAACATTTGTTTGTAGGTTTGGATTTGCTTTTATTATTTTATCTTTGTATCAGCTGAACTCGTGTATTTTAGGCAGTTGTACCCTGATTCCCCATTTGATTCATGTGTACCCCTTAGGATAGCTTACTTGATCTGGTTTGTAATTTATTTATTGTTCCATCAACCTTGCATGAACATCGTATGCTATAAAATTAAAATCAATCTAGTTCTATAAAATGCCATAATCGAATGTCGAAGCTGTTATTTTAATTGCATAATAAGTAAGTGACTCGTCCGAACCTAGATCTCTGGAAGGTATAGTGGTTCTCACTCAATCCTCGCGATACCTGAATTTCCCGGTTAAGTTGAGCTAGGTGGCAACTCCGTTATCTTGTTTTTGATATCTCGATCTCAAATCTTTTATGAATATTACATTTTTTTTAAAAATGAATATACTATAATAATGTTACTTATCCAAATATAAAAACCCCCAATTTTGCATTCTGCTTCATAGCGTGCTTTGCTTTACCTTATTTCTTCTATCTTCGTGAAAACATCGTCTGCTCACATCTAGTTTGTACAAACTTGAAGTCACAAATATCACTATGCATAAGATCAAGTGGTTCTGTATTCCTTTCAACTTTATGGAATGAAGACATTGTTAATTTTGTCTCAACACAAATTTTATATTTATGTTTATTGTCTATTTGGAATGAGGGAATATGGTTTAAGTTAATAATAGCCACAAAGTATCATAATTAACATGTCCAAGTCTACCATTTCATAAATTAAATAACTCAATGATACAAATAGAAAGAACATTATTCATATTATCATTCATTAAATTGGACTTACAAGAAATTACATTAAATTTCCATATTCCATTAAACTCATAGCCCTTTCCCACATACATTTCCCCTTTTGACAAAACAAACTTTTGGTATTTAAATACCATCTTAAAGCCATGTGCGCTCAATAGGCTCCCAAACATAAGGTTCTTTCGAATGTCAAGCACATATAGAACATGTTATAGCTTTACTTATTTTCCAGAAGTCATCTTCAATATTACAGTACCCTTCTCCTTGATCTTGGATGTAGCGGTTATGAGCACGGGATTTCATCCCCAGCTTCAGTGATTAATAAATTGTTTATTTGCTTCTATAGCTTTCTACAGCCGCAGGAGTCAAAGTCAATTCAAGACCAAAGCTCTGGTTGATTGAACTTCAAGCCTCCGAACATTTCCTGGACGAAGAGGAGCTTACCTGGGAACAACAGCCTCATGGCTGTTACATCATCAGCCGCACGACTATTATAGCAACACCCACACGGGTGTTGATCCCTGATAGAATCGTGACTCTTATTCTTGGAAATGATTTTTTGGATTTTAGGGGTGGATTTTACAAAGAAAAGCCATGTTTTTGCCTATAAAAAGGGGGTTGGTAATTCTTATTTAGAGAGAAAGGGGAAGAAAAAGGAAGAAAAGGGAAAAATAAATCCAAGCTTTTTTCTTCAAGTTTCATCTTCAATCTCTGTTCTTAGGCTTAAAATCGGTTAGAAACCTTAGGAAAACACTTCAATAAGACTTTTAATAGGTTTAAAGACTAATTTGAATACTAAAACCTTAATTTTCAGAGCTTGAGATCGTTTTTGAAGCTTGAAGTTTGGTTCTGTTGGATATGCCCTAGTCCCGAGGCATTGGACCTTGTATTTGTATTTTACATTTATTGGATTTATGTATTATACATATTTAGTGTTACTAATAAAGGCATTAATTCATTTATTATATATATCT
Organism: Euphorbia tirucalli; assembly: GCA_039660915.1. Lineage (NCBI taxonomy): Eukaryota > Viridiplantae > Streptophyta > Magnoliopsida > Malpighiales > Euphorbiaceae > Euphorbia > Euphorbia tirucalli. The sequence goes on along the minus strand of CM077639.1, from coordinate 50,099,971 downwards.
TGTGTAATATCTTAAATGAAGTATCCAATAGACATATCCATATCCATGATGACAACTGTCATGCACTTGGCAGTAAGACCATGGATAGGGAAAACGATATGACCATAAAGAGATCCATTGTCTGTTCCAGTCATGGGAATGAATGGAACCAGAGACTATTATTAACCAGGTTGTATGGCGGTGTCTTACCGGTCATTGGACATGGGATGTCAACCAAGTTAATAGGTACATGCAAAAGGGGCATGGTACTGGATAGATCCACTAAACGATAAATCCACATGGTATAGTATCACAAGTGATTCTTGTGTAGTACTTGTATGGATCCTTTGACCTGACCATATGATGGTGTTACATGCGAGGTCGCATACTTAGGGTTACGCCTAAAGGGCCTGTAATAGGGTGCCAAGTATGGGTACTTTCAGGTATGTCACTTAGCATGGCAATGCTATGGATATGTAGAAGGGATTTGTCACTCAGGAGTCCACTGAGAAGATATCACCGGCCTCCTGATGAATGTGACTGATAAGAGTGTGGCTACACCCAAACAAGTTGGAACTTGTTTGTGAGCATAAGTACATTCGGGATCAAGTAAATATCTGGACACAAAAGAGGGTGATCAATCCATGCCTCTGTGTTGGACACCGATATCAATGACATGGGATATACAAGTTCAAACTACAGGGTTATAATTACAGTTGATTGGAGGCTGCAGTGGCTTACTAGAGCCCGCCTACAATATGTGGGCCATAGGCCCACTGCCAACATAAAGATGGGCCCATGGGATCGTACACATTGAGCGACTGAACACGGACTTAAGGAATCAACTGTATACTTGGAGTATACACACTGGAGAGGGAGGATTATATTAATTATATTATAAAGATCAATTGGATTGATCAAAATAATAAAATTAATATTTGCATTGGCAGTCTCATAATTAATTCAATGAATTAATTTATGGGATTATTTCCTAGGTGGAAATATTCATATGTATAGGTTTACCTATGAATTTATTTTGTAAAGATCTAATTTTAATTTCATGGATTAAATTAATCGATCAAATCAATTTTAAATTAAATGTAAATAATATGTTACATGGTGTAATATATTATATGCATGTTAAAATTAAAGTTGGGCTTGAAATTAATTTGAACCAAGTGAATTAGAATAGATTTGGGCCTAAAAATAAAATGAAAAAGCCCACACAAAATCAAGGAGAATTTCGGCCACCTAGGGTTAAAATAACCCTAGGTATTTCGACCAATGGGAATGAGAAACACAATAGCCAAAATCTCCCTCATCCTCTCTCCAAAGTTTTTGATTTCCGACGCTAGCACGGGTTGTGTTCAAGAGGCGTTCGTGTACGTGAAGGAGGAGGGAATCTGCATTGATTTCTGCAGCCATCTGTTAAAAAGATACTCCTGGTAAGAGTTTATTCTCTTGATGAAAAATTTTATGTTTTGCAATTTCCATCTCAATTGCTCCAGGGCATGGATTTGAGGAAATCACTGCGTTCTTCCGCATTTAATTAGGTGATTTCTGGTGGAAAAATCTCAACAGTGGTATCAGAGCGGGCTTTTGATCCGTGGAAATTGCTTAAATGGTTTGAATCCCTTGGATTTAAAATTGGATTTTTTATTTGGGATTCATGGATTGGGGTTTGTGATTTTTCCCCTTTGATTTTTGCAATTGAAATTAAATGTGCATATAGGTTTATGTTTATTTAATTTTATTGTTTGGATGAGAATCTTGGTGAATTTTGTTATGGCTGCATTTTTTTCTTTTTTATTTCTGAAAAAAAATTCACGAGATGTTTCCGGGCATGCGGGACTGCCGGCGCACACGGTGGGAACAGCGGCAGCAGCTGCAGCGGGCCGGGCCCAGTATTTTGGATTTGGTAGGTGTAAGCGCCAGAATTCTATGTAAAAAAAAGAGAGAGAGAAGAGTCGTACGACTGTAATGTCGGAGCAGTTGCAGAAGCCTATACCTCTGCAGCAGAAAAATGAAGAAAAGTGGAGAAGCATTAATTGCTCCTGTCTGAAGACAAGCAAGCAGAAAAATCAGAGTAGAAAAGGAGAAAGAGAGGGAGAAAAAGCCAATTTTGGATTTCTGGTGAAAGAATTAGAGAGAGAAAGGAGAAAAGAGAGAAGGAAAAGAACGAAAAAGCCCAAAATCAAAAAAATTCTTCTTTTCCTCTTCTATTTTCTTTAGTTCTCAGAATTAGGATTAAACTTTTGTAGAAATCCTTAGGTTAAACAATTAACTTCACACACAAATCGAAATCTCAGACTAAAATCAACAGAAACCTTGACATTTGGAGATTCTTTGGACCAAAGCTCTCAACTCCAAACTTAAGGAAAAAGTGCAAATTCGTGTGGATTGGAGCGACGCCAGGGGTCAAATCGACTTGGATAAGCTTCTAAAAAGGTAGACCCTCCTTTTCCTTTCAATTTTTCTTGCTTTCTAGGTGAGTGAAGTGTATTTTTGTGCATTTTTGCTGTGTTTTCGTGTTTCTGTTTCTGGAAATTAAGAATAGTCGCACGACTGTTCTTGGATTTTATGAACAGTATATACAGTCGTACGAGTGTTCTTGATTTCCAGGTCATTTTCTTCCATTTTGTTTCTAATAAAATTTTGGTGAAATCGTGATTCTGGGCCGTTTACAGTTGCACAACTGTAACTTACAGTCGTACGACTGTAGTTACAGTCGCACTACTGTAACCCTCGTTCCAGAATCAGAATTTCACCTTTAAGCCACAAAAATTTCCAAAAATCCCTAAAAATTTAGAAAGCCCCCAAAAATCATTAAAGTGAATTATGTTGTGTGCATTCACGACCCTAGATTCAATTTCCTGTAAAATTGCATTTAGAACAATTCAATGACGGAGACCCGGTTCTCCCAAAAACCGACCCACCTTAAATATAAAAATGCATGTAAACCGGAAAAATTGTTTTCAAAATTGAACTTCTCACAAAACCAAAATACAGGGACGTTTCAAAATGTTTTCCAGGTCTAACTGGGCTGGCTAGCCGAGCCAACCCGGTTATCCCCTCAATGCATACCCCCCAATTCCTGATCTTCCCAATTCTGTCCGATTTGAGTCCAAATTGTGGTGTGCCGTATAAATTGTGCTAACCTTTGTTTTGCAACTTTTATTTTATCTTTATTTTCACTTTATTTGTATTTTGATAGAATTAATTATGTATTTAGGAGGTTGTAATTATTTTTTAGATTCTCGTGTATTCTAGGCGATTGTATAAGTGAGGCGAGAGTTTTTATTTTTCCATTTGATTTGGTTGTAGGCTAATTAATATTTATTTCTTTTCTTTATTTTTTGTATTATGTATTTGTATGCGCGTTGTATGCCTTTTATATGCAATAAAATTGACTTTAGAATTTAAAATACCATTTCGAGAACATTGGCAATATTTAATTTAATTAGACACGAAATAAGGGACTTGTCCAGACCCGAATCTCCGGATAGCGTAGCGGCTGTTTGTCCGGTTTGGCTGCATTATAAATTTCCCGGTTGAGCTGAGGCGGGTAGCGACTCTACAATATTCATCGAGACTTAGGTCTCGATTCTTTTAAGAATTAATTTTATTTATTTTCCAAAATCGATTTTCCATTTATAAAAACTCCACGCGAGGGAGGGGTCCGCCCGAGATCGAGGCGCCCCTTCCGAAAGGAAGTCTCGTGTTCCGTCGAAAACGTGTCGTCCGCTCATAGCGGGTTCGGGCCCGGGGCCCAGTTTTAAAATTTTAATTGGTTTTAGAATTCTTGTGTTTAAAATTTCGCAATTTAAATGTGCATGGTTTCTTGAATGAAATTTAATTTTATTCATGTGATATTAGTTTTGGAAATTAATATGGTTAATTGAAATTGGTTCGGGTAATTTTGGCACAATTACCTGGATGGCTGATATGGACCAATGGTTTCCCAATTGCAGTGGGAGTAGTTGGACTACCTAGGTTGGAGGCCCAAAGCCCGTTAAGGGCTAGAACCATGGTGGGTCAAAATTGGCGATTTCAAAATAATGGCTTGGACATAATTGAAATGGGCTTAATTCATGCATTATAACATGCCTATAAATTTTATGTATTAGATGCATATGTGTGATTAAATATTTGTATGGTTGGATGCTATTGGGACTTTATTTCGAGATGGGTTGTATTTTCTTTTTGGGTAAATACGGCCTGCGTGTCGTTTTTCTTTTTTTAATGTAATTTTATTTTATTCATTTATTATAAAATTTGTAAAAGAAGAAGCCCATGGAATGGTGAGCCCAAGTGGAGGTGCAAGCCCAGAAGAAAGAAGATAGAGGCCCACTTGATATTTGTTTCTAGTATAGGTTTACTAGAATAATATTAGGATATATTATAGGCCCATAGCAGTCCATTTTACTTATTTATTTAATTATGCTTTATGTTTATTTGCGTGTGTGAATGTATGATCTAACAGCCAGTTTCACCCGCCTTATGCATGTAAGCCGTTGTTAAATGAATCTAATAACCTAATGAAAATTACTAAGTCACTTAAAAGTACTTCCCTCATTCAAAACCAGCTCGAAGTGGGGATAGGCCAGTTGTAGACCTTGCCCTCATAGGATACACTGGAGTATCATCATTTTGTATTGGGTTACGGTATGGGATACTCTAACATTTGGATGGAGGTTTTGACTTAGCATGGGTAGTAGGATTCTCCTGGCCCTAAGCACAGATGGGTAAGTGCCAACAAGCCCATCAAACCGAGAGTCCCTAGGTTGGGATTGGACAGCGTTCCTACCTAAATAATTAGGGTCTAGTTGTACCAGGCCCTCATCTGGCTATATCTTAATGAAATATGGATCTCGGCCCATGAGCCCAACAACTCGGGTTAATTAATAACTTGATTCATTATTAATTATATATGGGAAAAACAAAGTAAAGTCCTTTATTAACACTCTCAAATATTTTTCTGTGTAGAAACTCTAAAATGGCAAATAACAATTCACTTTCACTGCGATCAATCCTAGAGAGGGACATGCTTTCCGATCCCAACTTTTTGGACTGGTCTAGGAACTTAAGGATAGTTCTAAAACAGGAGTCCAAAGAGCACGTACTGGAAAGGCCTATACCAGCTGCGCCTCAGGGACGTAATCCACCGGTTGCCCAGTTGGAGGAATACGAGGTGCATGTCAAGGATAATAGGGATGTGACATGCCTTATATTGGCCTGCATGGTCCTGGAGCTGCAAAAGCAGTTCATGGACCATCAAGCTTATGCTATGATAACAACTCTCAATGAGATGTTTCAAAAGCAAGATCTTCAGGAAAGGTACCTGACCAATAAGGCATTCCACTCCTGCAAGATGGGGGCGGGGACATCTGTGAGCGCACACGTGCTCAAGATGAAGGGCTGTTTGGACACTTTGGCCCGTCTCGGATCGCCCATCTCTCAGGAGTTGGCAGTGGACACAATCCTTGTATCCTTATCTGATTCTTACGATTAGTTCATCCTAAAATATAACATGCAAGGGATGAACCATACTGTTAGTGAGCTGCATGGGATGCTCAAGGTTACGGAATAGTCGATCAAGAAGACTCCACCGGTGCTGTTGGTCAACAAGGGGAACCCTCCTCTTACCAAGGGCAAGGCCAAGGCCAAGAAGGCCAAGGCCCAACAAAAGGCAAATCCTGAGGATGTCTGCTTCGAGTGCAAACAGGCAGGCCATTGGAAGAGATCGTGTCCCAAGCTAATGGGAGAGCAGAGGAGGACCCAGGGTGCATCTTCATCAGGGATTTATGTCATAGACATTAACCTTATGTTTTCAACATCCTGGGTATTGGATACTGGATGTGGTTCTCACATTTGTTGTAATGTTTAGGGACTTAAGAACAGAAGGTCACTGGGATCGGGGGAGGTGGACTTGTGGGTCGGTAATGGAGCAGGGGTTGCTACCATAGAGATTGGCGAATATCACCTTATGATGCCTAGTGGATTGGTTTTAATTTTGGAATAGTGTTATTTTGTACCTGCTATGTGCAGGAATATTATTTCAGTTTCCATATTGGATATTTCTGGATTTTATTTTACTATTTCAAATGGTAGAATTTCTTTATCTAGAGAGGGATTATTTTATGGAGATGCTTTATTAAATAATGGCCTATATATCCTGGACTTAAATGAAACCAATCATGTCTATAACATAAACACTAAAAGGATTAAGCCTAATGAACTTAAATCCTGTCTACCTATGGCATTGTCATTTAGGCCACATAAACGAGAAGCGCATAGCTAGGCTTCACAAAGCTGGAGTCTTAAGGTCATTTGACTTGGAGTCAATTGATATATACGAGTCATGTTTACAAGGCAAAATGACTAAGGCGCCTTTTAGCTAGAAGGCTGAAAGGGCCACTGGCTTATTGGACCTAATACATTCAGACGTATGTGGGCCTATGAGTGCAGCGACCAGAGTTGGGCATCTGTACTTCATCACGTTCACGGACAATTTTAGCAGATATGGCTATGTCTATCTGATGAAACATAAGTCTAACACCCTTGATAGGTTCAAGGAATTTAGGAACGAAGTACAAAACCAGCTAGGCAGGAATATCAAAACCCTTCGGTCAGACCGACGAGGTGAGTATATGAGCCTAGAGTTTGACTCATATTTGAGAGAGCATGGAATAGTTCCACAGCTCACTCCTCCAGGAACACCACAATGGAATGGGGTGTCCGAACAGAGGAATAGGACCCTGTTAGACATGGTCCACTCAATGATGAGTCAAGCCTCTCTCCCAATAAGTTTCTGGGGATACACCCTCTAGACAGCTGCTCTTATTTTAAATAATACTCTGACTAAGGCAGTGGAAAAGACCCCATATCCGTTATGGACGGGAAAGGAGCCCAATGTGTCTTTCCTAAGTATTTGGGGATGTGAAGCACATGTCAAGAGATTGACTAGTGGCAAGCTGGAGCCCAAAACCGATAAATGCCTGTTTATGGGCTACCCTAGGGAAACCAAAGGGTATTACTTCTACAACCCCGTCGAGAACAAGGTGTTCGTGGCAAGGAAGGGGGTCTTTCTAGAAAAGGAATTTCTTTCCAAAAAAGATAGTGGGAGCAATGTTGAACTCAGGAAGTTCAAAGTCCACAAGCTCCTGAAGAGGATAACTCAGAGGCCCAAGTGGAGCTTCCACAGGAGGAAGCACCGACCTAGGCCAGACAAGGACCTAGAAGGTATGGTAGGGATCATCTGGAACCAGAGAGGTATGGTTTCCTCGTCACCGTTGATCAAACTCTTCTCATCTTGGATGAGGAAGAACCCAAAACCTACTAGGAGGCTATGGCAAGCCCACAATCTGCAAATTGGTGTAAAGCCATGGAGGTAGAGATGCAATCTATGTACGATAACTAGGTTTGGAACTTGGTTGATCCACCTCCGGGTGCTAAGGTAATTGGTTGCAAGTGGTGCTACAGGCTAAAAGCTGATAACACCTTCAAAGGGCGTCTAGTTGCGAAAGGTTTCAGACAAGTCCATGGAATAGTTTATAATGAAACTTTCTCACCAGTAGCCATGCTCAAATCCATCAGGATCTTGCTGGCCATAGCCGCATGGTACGACTATGAGGTCTGGCAAATAGATGTCAAAACCGCCTTCCTTAATGGAAAGTTACTCGAGGATGTGTACATGACACAACCTGAGGGTTTTGTCGATCCAGAGTATCCGGGAAGGGTATGCAAACTTCAAAGGTCCATTTATGGACTGAAGGAAGCATCTTGAAGTTGGAATCTTAGATTCAATGAAGCTATAAAGGAATATGGCTTCATACAGAATCAAGATGAGCCTTGCGTGTATAAGAGGATTAGTGGGAGCATTGTCACATTCCTGGTACTTTATGTAGACGACATCCTACTCATTGGAAGCGACATACCTACACTGCAAGGAGTAAAGCAGTGGCTGTGTAAGTGCTTTGCAATAAAGGACTTAGGTGAAGCTGAGATGATCCTAGGGATCAGGATCTACAGGGATAGATCAAATCGGCTTCTAGGCCTTAGTCAAGCCTCATACATAGACAAAGTTCTGAAAAGGTTCAGCATGGACCGTGCTAAGAAAGGTTTCTTGCCAACGGGTCATGGGCTAAAACTTAGTAAGAAGAACTGACCTAAGATAAGGGAGGACAGGGAGAACATGAAATTGGTTTCATATGCTTTGGCTATAGGATCAATTATGTACTCCATGCTATGTACGAGACCTGATGTCGCCTTTACACTAAGTATGACAAGCCGGTACCCGCAGGATCCCGGGGAGGATCATTGGAAGGCTGTCAAGGCAATCCTCAAGTACCTTAACCGGACTAAGCTTCTTGGTGTATGGAGGTCAGGAAGTGCTATCAGTTACTGGGTACACTGATGCGAGCTTCCAGACCGACCAGGATGAGTACCAGTCGTAGTCTGGGTATGTGTTTTTGCTACATGGTGGTGCTGTATGCTGGAGGAGCTCAAAGCAGCCAACCATCATGGACTCTACAACAGAAGTTGAGTACATCGCGGCGTGTGATGCAACTAAGGAAGCTGTGTGGATAAGGAAGTTCAGAAGATATAATTATTAAACATTGCTTGCTCCGTATTTAAAGTAGGGAAATTATATTTTACTTTTTTTTTATGCCTACGCTTTGGCATTCTTTGAATAGGCTTAATTTATTGTAAATTTTGCTTTTACCCACTTCTTTTCTCCCATGTGATTCTCTCTCCTATTTTATATTTTTAACCTTAATTTTATCATTTATTTCTTAATCCATTAATTTTTTTTCCACGCCACTTTAGAATGTTTTTAATCATTTTTTTCTTCAAAAGGAGATCCATACGTATATATTTTTTCGGATTTTTTTCGAATTTTCAGAAATTATCAAAATTATATCAGAAATGTATTATAATTGTATCAAAAATTATTTTATTTGTAGTGACGAACTAGACTAGTTTTTTTATTGTTATGAAAGGTAAATAAAACCTAACCATAGAAAAAAAATAGAATAAAGTATATTGTATCAATGTTTATTTTTTGATATTTTCTAACACATTTCTGATACAATTATGATATTTCACATATTGTATTTTATATAATAATTCCACATGTTTAATCTATTGGGAATGCCCTAGTCCCAAGGCATTAGTCCTTGTATTGTATTGTACATTTTGTATCTTTTAACATATTAATGTATTATACATTTGTGTTATTAAATAAAGGCATTAATCTATTTATTATAGATCTTGTGCAATATTATAAATAGAGTATCCGATGATATCTATATCCATGTTGATAAGTGTCATGCACTTGGCAGTGAGACCATAGATAGAGAAATGATATAACCATAAAGCCATCCATAGTCTGTTCCAGTCATAGGAATGAATGGAACCAGAGACTATCACAACCTTGATTTTATGACTGTGTCTTACCAGCTATAGAACATGGATTGTCAATCAAGCTTATGGGTACATGTAATTGGGCATGGTAGTAGATAGATCCACTAAACAAGAAATCCACATGGTATAATATCACAAGTGATTCCCGTGTAATACTTATAATGGATCCTTAGACCTGACCATATTATGGTCTTGTATGTGATCTCACACATTTTGGTGTATGCCTAAAGGGCCTGTAACAAGGTGCCAAGTATGGGTACGTTCGGGTGTATCATTGAACATGGTAAGGCCATATGTACGTTGAAGGGAACGTCACTCAGTGATTCACTGAGAGGATATCGCCGGCTACTTGATGAGTGCAACTGATAAGAGTGTGGCCACACCCAAACAAGTTGGAACTTGTTTGTGAGCATCAGTTCATTTGGGATCAAGTTAATGTTTGGACATAAAAGAGGGTGATGACACCATGCCTCTGTGTTGGACACCGATATCAATGACATTGGATATGTAAGTTAAACTATAGGGCTATAACTTCCGTAAGATTGCTGTCTCCGTCTTAATTGGGGGCAGTAATGGTTTGCTAGAACCCAACTACAGTCTGTGGGCCATGGACCCACTGCCAACATAAAGATGGGCCCACATGATCGTACACATTGAACGTCTGAGCTTGAACTTAACGGTCAACTATATAATTGGAGTTTACTGACTAGAGAGGAATTATTAATTGATTAAATTATAGATCAATTGGATTGATCAAAATAATATAATCAATTTATTGTGTTTCATTTAATTAATTTAAATAAATTAATTTATGAATTTATTTCCTGGTGAAAATAATTTACATATATAGGTTTATGTGTATTTTATTAAGGTATAGTCTAAATTAATTTATTGGATTAATTTGGGCAAATTAATTTTAATTTAAATGCTATGTGTTATATTATATGGTTTAATATAATCACATACATATAAAATTAAAATTGAATTGCATTTAATTTTAACCCATGGTTTTAATTTTGGCCTAGGGTTTTAAAAGATATAAAAGCCTACTTAAATGAAAATAACCCTAACCTTAATTACACACTAAGGAATTCAGCCATAGCATAATTTTCAAGGTGAAAATTTTCGGCCTCCCTCCTTTCCTCTCTTAGATTCGGCCTCTACTAGCATGCATCGCTCCGCAGCCGTTCTTGTATGGGATTCTGCAGGAAATCTAATTTGATTTCTGCAGCTGTCTCGAAAAGAGACATTCAAGGTGAGATTTTATCTCTTGCTTTCTGTTGGGATTCGTCAAGAAAAACCGACCGATAAAAGCGGAAATACGCGTCAATTTCCTGGAATCAGGTCCTATGAGCTTAAGATGTGGAAATCAAAAACTTAAAGCGAAAGGAGAGAGTTTCAAAACCTTACCACAAAGTCTCTCTAAGAGATGAATGTGGACTGCAGGAACCAAAGTAGACTCCCTCCAACGTCACGTACACGAACGGCTCTCGGACCCAACCCGTGCTAGCGACTCGGATGTCAAGAAGAGAGGGAGAGAGGGGCGACACACAAGAAGAAATATGGCTGTCCAATTTTTCTTTCCAAAAGAAAAATAAAACCATATTTTTCAAGTGGGCAAAACTCATTCTTACCAAAAGAATGAATGCATCAAAGTGGGCCAATAATTTCTTTCCAAGAAATAATATATACGGCCAAGAATAATTTGTTGTACCCTTCAATTTTTCCTTATTAAAGAAAAATCAAATGGATGAGCAGAAGGTGGTAAAATCCCTTTTTCACCAAGCATGAGTCACAATCTTCTTATTGGTCCAAAAGAGGCAAAGTCCAACTTTGCTTCCTTTGGTCCAAATGGTGACTCATAATCCTCATCCATATCTACGGCCAACAACAAAAAAATGGCAGCCCATTTCTTTTATTTTTCACCAAGAAAAAGAAGAAATAAGCTCAAAGTAGCAAAGTCTAAATTGGCTACTCCTAAGTCAAACAATGACTCACCATTTGAATTCTTGTCCATAAGAATTGTCATCATCATTTTTTAATCCCAAAATGACTCACAATTCTTTCCCTTCCTTGCCAAAATTTCGGCCATCACAATCTCACATTATGTGGGCATTTAATCTTTTAAAGACCAAGCCTAATTTTAATCCCATTGATTTAATTAATTTCAAATGCAACTTTAATTAAACATGTATGCAAATATATTATACCATATAACATATTATATATTTAAATTAAAATTCATTTGACTTATTAATTTAATTAATGGATTAAATTAGACACACATAAAATGAGATACATGTAAACCTATACATGTAATAATATTTCCACCTATGAAATAATCTCATGAATTAATTCATTGAATTAATTAAGAGAATGCCGAAATAAATATTAATTATATAACTTTGATCAATCCAATTGATCCATAATATAATTAATAGATCTCTCTTTCTTCAAACGTGTATACTCCAAGTACACACTTAATCCGACTAGTTAAAGTCCAGACGTTCAATGTGTACGATCCGATGGGCCCGTCTTTATGTTGGCAGTGGGCCAAGGCCTATAGACTGTAGGTGGGCTCTAGCAAGCCACTGAAGCCCCCAATTGAGACGGAGTAAGCAGTCCAACTGAAAACGTAACCCTGTAGTTTGAACTTGTAAATCTCATGTCGCTGATATCGGTGTCCAACACAGAGGCATGGAAGTATCACCCTCTATTGTGTCTGGACATTTACTTGATACCGAATGAACTGATGCTCACAAACAAGATCCAATCTTGTTTGGGTGCGGCCGCACACTTAGCAGTAACATTCTTCAAGAGGCCAGTGATATCATCTCAGTGAATCACTGAGTGACATTCCCTTCTGCATATCCATAGCACTGCCATGTTCACTAACACACCCGAACGTACCCATACTTGGCACCCTTTTACAGGCCCATTAGGCGTACACCAAAGTATTCCACTTCACATGCAAAACCATCATATGGTCTGGTTAAAGGACTTATGCAAGTACTACACGAGAATCATTTGTGATAATATACCATGTAGATTCCTGTTAAGTAGATCGATCCAGTACTATGCCCTTTTTGCATGTACCCATTAACCTGGTTGACATCCCATGTTCTATGACCGATAAGACACCGCCATACAACCCGGCTAATGATAGTCTTTACTTCCATTCATTCCCATGATTGGAATAGACTACGGATGGCTTTATGGCCATATCGTTTTCCTTATCCACAGTCTTACTGCCAAGTGCATGATATTTGACAACATGGATATGGATATGTCCATTGGATACTCTATTTAAAATACAGCACAAGACATATAATAAATAGATTAATGTCTTTATCTCTTGACACAAATTGTATAATACATAAAGTTCACATTAATGTACACATGTATTATACAAACACCAGGACCAATGTCTCGGGACTAGGGTATTTCCAACACTTTTTGTTATTTTTCCTTGTTTTGATTTCTATTGCATAAGCTCTTAGGACCGGGTTTGAGAAAATTTAAATTGGCTTCCGCTGCCAACAGTTGATTTTCGATGAAAAACCCCTACATTATCTGAAGTGAGGAATCACCTAAACTGATTTTTTTTTACTGTTATGAAAACTAAATAAAAGCTAACCATATAAAATAAATATAAAATAAAGTATGTTGTATCAATGTCTGTTTGTTGATATTTTATAATACATTTCAGATACAATTTTGATACATTTATGATATAATTCTGACACATTTATGATACAATTCTGATATTTCGCGTACTGTATTTTATGTATTAATTCTATATTTTTTATCTGGAGTGTAAAATCACCTAAACTGATTTTTTAATTGTTATGAAAGCTAAATAAAAGCTAACTATAGAAAAAAAAATACAGAATAAAATTTATTGAACCAATATCTGCTTGTTGATACATTTCTGATACATTTTTTATTCATTTTTGGCACATTTTCGATACATTTCTGATACAATTCTGATACATTTTTATACATTTTATTGTATTAAAACTGCAAAAATAGTTATGTTTGACACATTCCTGATACATTTATGTCGATCTGGAAAAAAAAAAATAGAATAAGATATATTGTGTAAATGTCTGTTTGTTGATACTTTCTGATACCTTTTGTACCGTGTTTTATATATTAATTGCACATGTTAAATCTATAGTGAGGAATCACCTAAACTAATATTTTTTTTATTGTTATGAAGGATAAATAAAAGCTAATACATGTGGAATTAATGCATACCATAGTACATAAAGTATCAAGAATGTATTAGAAATGTATCAAAAATGTATCAGAAAAGTATAAAAAAAATTATATATCTTTAATACATTTCCGATACATTTCTGACAATCGAAAAAAAAATCTAGAAAAAATATATACATGTGGATCTCGTTTCGAAGATAAAAAAGAAACGAAAAGAACTTGCTAAAGCGGAATGTTAAAAAAATAAACTATTTGAGAGATAAATGAAAAAATAACATTTAAGTTACTGAAGTCAGAATTCCATAGATAACCATAAACAGATAGATAAACAGACTTACGGTTTATATGCAGCGGAAACTCGTTTATGGAATGGATCTGATCTACGCGAGAAACCGGATCGTTCTGGTTGCCTTTCCTACGAGTGTATGAATACACTGAGTACGGGCTATATCCGTGAATTCTTCCGACGAACGAAGAAGTAATCCGTGTCTAATCGGTAGGGACGTTTTCCCCGGGAATAGAATGGGAATCTCTACGATTCCATCATCGATGTTGAAATAGAGAAACTTCTTCTCTATTTATAGTGGAAATCCCAACTTCCATCTATATATAGGGTCGGACCAAATTACACATTTAGTCCCTGTAATTTACACATAATTACAGTTTAGTCCCTGCCATTCCAAAATGTCATGGGCGGACCAAAAACCAACATCTCCCACTCGCACATGACAAGACACACTTTCATTGCGATTGAACACACATACTTCTTTCAGTTCTTGTTCGGCGAATTCACGCGACCAGTCAACGTAACGGTTAAACCTTGAAGCTCTCCTTCATCGTTCCACCTTTAGCTTAACGTGACTTCCCCCTAGTCCATTTTCCATGATCACTAGTTTTCGACTCACTTTTGATCTCACGAAAACATTCATATACACTACATACCTTTTCCACGAAAAAGTATTGAGCTCGAGTGTTATATGTTTACTAAGTGACATGTTACTGAAAATGTACTTCCTCTCTATAAATAACCTTCCACCATATGTCTAATGCTTAACTGACTGGTCCTTGTATGCCCGTTCATAGCTAACGAAGCCTAGTTTAGGGTTCCAATCAAGTTAATCATCAGACATACCCTTCTTGTTATTTACAAGAGTTTTTAAGGGTGAACTTGAAACTCATTGTTTCATTTGGGTCTCACATTAGGAAAGTTGAGATCAATTTTCTTCTTTCCATCCCTTGGTCGGCTTTTACACATATTACTAAAATATGCCATAGTGTTAATCCACTTAGGACGTATGTTTTATAAACACTAGGCGAAAGCATTCAGTCTCTAAATGCAACTAATGCATCAGCACCTCTAGTCCACTTTTAAGCCTTTCACAGGACAGCTTTCGGTATAAACGAAATAATGATATTTCACATATCACATATGGAGTAACTCACACTCCCACTTTTACCTATGAACACACAATTCATAGTAAAAGATTCATCTATGTGAGTAGATGACATTTCGCCAACATACTGAACTATACTCAATAGCTCTATGTGTATCGCTTTAATTAGTGAATGAATTTGAACACAACAAATAACTCATATTCTATTCCAATAGAATTTGCCAAAGTTATTATAACAGTTCAAAAACAACAACATGTTCCTATAACCTATGAAGACCAAATTCCAAAATCTGTTTACTAAAAACATTTGGAACTATTGGCATTGGTAACGAATCTGCAATCATATTACCAGTTGGAACATGCACTAAACTTATTTCTCTCTGTGCTATTTTGTCTTTAACAAAATGATATTTCATATCGATATGCTTGCTTTTTCCATGATAACAAATATTCTTGGAATAAGCTATCGATGCAGTGTTGTCGGAATAGATAGTCGTATATTTCCTTTTAGGCAATAGATCCAAAAGATCTATGAAGCGAACCAAAACGCTTCTAGTACTGCAGCTACTGCAGCTACATATATCGACTCCATAGTCGATAATGCCACGCAAGTTTGTTTCTTGCTACACCAGGAAAATGCACAATTTCCTATAATGAAAATATACCCAGACGTGGACTACCTCCCGTCTTTATCAGTTCCGTGATCAGCATCTATATATCCCTTTAACTGCAGATCCTTTTCCTTGGTAATAAAGGGAATAATTTGAAGTCACCTTCAAATATCTCAATATCATTTTCACTACTGCCCAATGCTTCAAACCTGGATCAGTCTGATAACGGCTTACGAGACCCACCGCAAAACTTATATCAGGCCGTGTACAAATCATAGCATACATCAAGCTACCAATTGCACACCTAAAAGGAATTCTCTTCATCCTTTTAGTCTCTTCTAGAGTCGTGGGACACATACTTGCATTTAGTTCCGTACCTTATGCAATAGGGGTTGGATCGGGATCACAGTGAGCCATACTGAACCGTTCTAAGATCTTATTGATATACATCTCTTGTGAAAGAGCCAATAATCTCTTAGATCGATCTCTTGAGATCTTAACCTCAAGAATGTAATTAGCTTCTCCTAGATCCTTCATCTCAAAGTTAGAAGACAACTAAGTCTTTACTTTCTTGAGTAAGGAAGTGTCATTTCCTACTATTAAAATATCGTTAACGTATAACGTTAGAATGACAAACTTCCCTCCGTTTTCACGCTTAATGTAGACACACGAGTCTGCATTAATCACCTTAAATTGCATTGATATAATCGCTTCATGGAAACAAAAATACCATTATCTTGAAGACTGCTTAAGGCCATAAATTGATATTCTCAACTTACAAACCTTATGTTCTTGACCCTGGACAATGAAACCATATAGATTTCTTCATTCAGTTTGCCATTTAAGAACACAGTCTTTACATCCATTTGATGTAATCAAGGTCCATACATGCTACAAAAGCAAGTACTATTCTTATAGACGTGAAACGAACAACGGTTGAAAAAGACTCCTGACAGTCAATTCCTTCCTGTTGTGCAAACCCCTTCGCAATCAGCCGACTCTTAGTCTGGATAGGCTTCCCATCCGCTGATCGCTTAATCGTATGTACCCATTTATTCCCAATGGCTTTGCGCCCTTTGGGTAGATCAACTAGTTCCCAAACTTTGTTGATCCACATTAACTCCATTTCACTTTCCATTGCTTTAATCCATTCTTCTTTCGCTGGGGATTCCAATAACTCTTGTATGTTAGTTGGAATATCTTCAATTTGAGCTACAATCGAGAGAGCTTCGCTATCAACTAAATGACAGCGTCGCGGGATATTTCATCTTAAAGGTTCTGCTTCTTGATAAACAAATCTCATATATTCATCAAGGTGTTGGGCAGAACTCCCACTGGGACCACTCCCACTGGGATCTATATCCATATTCACACTTGAATTTGGAATAAGACTCCCACTCAAATCAAGACCACTCAAGTTACAAATCTCAGGATTACTCAAATCCGCTTGTGAAGGTTGAAAAACATCATTCTCTTCCCTTTCCCTTACGTCTTCAACTTCATTCCTCCCACTCGGATTGAGCGATCCTGAAGTTTCAGACTCTTGAGTTTTGAAGAAGGTGAATTTCTTATCCACTTCTCCCAGCTAAGGAAATTCATTCTCTAAGAATGTGACATCTCGTGACTCAAATTCTGTTATTTGACCATTCTCATTCTCTCCCACTAGAACATATCCTTTGGAGAAATCAAGATATCTTATAAAGATACCTTTCTTGCCTCTTGGGCCTAGCTTGCCATGCTTGCTAGATGTATCACGAACATAGGTAGCATATCCCCATGGTCGTAAATGGTTCAAATTTAGGCTTGCGGCTCGTCCACAATTCACAAGGCGTGGTTTCAACGGACTTAGAAGGTACTCTATTGAGTACATATGTGGCAGTCAATAGTGCGTCTCCCCAAAAGGAGATAGGCAAATTGGCTTCAGCCATCATAGACCTTACCATCTCTAAGAGGGTTCGGTTTCTTCTTTCCGCTACTCCGTTTTGTTGTGGAGTCCTAGGTATTGTCAACTGATGTTCAATACCTGTTTCATCACATAAAACTTTAAATTCCTCGGAGAGGTACTCTCTTCCCCACATCGGTCCTTAAAGCTTTGATTCTCTACTCTAATTGATTTTCAACTAGAGCCATAAATCTTTTGAAACATGCTAATGCTTCAGATTTATGTTAAATCAAATAGACATGACCATACCTTGTATAGTCGTCTATGAATGTAATGAAATAGTACACACCATGCCTGGCCCGAACATTCATTTGTTACAGATGTCAGAATGGATTAGTTGCAATGGTTGGTCAGCTCGCATAGCTTTACCAAATGGTTTTCTTGTCATCTTTCCTTTTAAGCAGCTTTCACAAGTTGGGAGATCTACTTTTGATAAATCAACCAACAAACCTGATTTAGCCAATCGTACTAAACGATGTTGACCAATGTGACTAAGTCTCGCATGTCACACTTTTGAAATGCTAACATTATCCACAGATGAGTTAACAGTAAAGGAAAAACTATTATGACACACATAATTTGGATCCAAATCCAAAACAATAAAACCATCCAACAAATGTCCACCACCAAAGCAGATATTGTTTATAAAGAGACTAAAATTGTTCAATTCAAAAGATATCATGAATCTTAAATTCATAAGGGTAGAAACAGATATCAAGTTCCTTTGAATTCCTAGGAGCATAGAGGACATCTTTAAGAATTAGTGGTCGACCACCATTCAAGACCAGCTGACAACAACCAATCCCTAAGACTTCCTCTTTAGAGTTATTTCCCACGTATATCCACTTAGTTCCTGGTGGAACACAGCGGAACTCAACAAAAGAATCTCTATCCTTTGTTACGTGGTCTGTTGCTCCTGAGTCTATGATCCACAAAGGACGAGATTCAGTTAGGAAAACAGAACTTGAAACAAATGTATAACACTTATACACTTCGGTAACATTTACCTCAGGAGCTGTGCAATCTTTTGCAAAATGCCCCTTCTATCTGCGATTATAACATTTCACCCTAGAAATGTTAAAATCTTTCTTGCCCTTCTTTTGAACTGGAACACTGCCCACCGTTCTCTTTGCCTTCTTCTTGAAGAACCTCTTGTTCCTCTCCTTGGACTTCAGACCAGGACTTGAACTAGCCATGTGAACCTCAGATTTCATACTAAGAGAGGCCAGACAGTCCTCTTCCAGTTCAAGATGATGAACGGTATCATCAAAGGCCTTAATATCGTTGACGTGAGTTAGGTGCAACTTTATATGCTCCCACTCGACATGAGTTAGGTGCAACTTCATATGCTCCCACTCATTCGGCAAAGAACGTATCACAGCTTGAACTTTCTGCTCCTCGAGAGCATAAATCGCACTAAGCATGTGTTATATACGTGAAACTTTTTCACGATATCATCATTCATCGCACTAAGCATGGTGATGCGGGCAGATGAGTTCTTCCTTTTCCAGGCTTGATAAGCCTCAAGGTCCCTCCTTGCTTGAACGGTGGTACCCTCTTCAGGAGGAACCATTATTCGCTCCAGATTGGCAAGAACCTCTTGTTCTTCAATTATGTATTGGACTTCCATAGCCCAAACTTTATAATTGTCACCGTCCAAACTAAGGTTCCTTATTTAGGTAAGCAACTATTGCTTTCGAAGCAGTTATTGAAAAACCGTTAAAGACAAAAATAGCACTGATAAGTAAGCGATACACCATATTTATTATAAGATCATTTAAAACTAAAAATAGTGTTTGGTTCACGTAAAATCGAACATCCATGCGCAATGCATCGAGTCACCATTTACATAGGCTAATACAAACACCATATTAGGTTTAAATTTCCAATAATAAATATATATTTAGTTTTGTTTTAGATTACATTTTAATTTATTTAAATTTATACTTCTCTTAAGTATAAAACTAATGAGTAATATAACACTGAGTTATAATCTCAAAATAAATAAATTAAAAATTACTAAAACAAATAACTAAAATAGCAATGTTTAACAAATAAACATTTGATAATACCATAAAAATATCCAACATTTAGTCAAAATTATCACCACAATAAAAACTTAAGCACAAAGCCTTTCAATACAAAATTGAAAAACGAAATCAGCAAGAGAAAGAGTGAAAAATGAAGAGCTCAATCTTCATTTTCATCGAGTGGAACTGTCTCAACTTATTTTGACGGGACTGGGATCATTTCTACGAACTTATAGTAGAGATCCAAAAGCATGTTCACAACACCCTTAATAACAGCATCCAGACATGGGTGACGAACCAACTTGTTACTTCTAAGTAACATGGTTCTAGGATTATAAGATAACTTTGCTCCCGTTTCAATTAAGTTCAACACAAATATTTTGCATTGGGATCCATAATCCTGTTCAGGAACTAATCCGTCAATGGACTCCACTAGTTCGTCAAAATCAAAATTTTCTCCAAAACAAAATATCTTAAAGTGTATTTCATGAAAAAAGCCTGTTTCACAAATTTTAACATTTTTAATTGATCAGCTCCAAAGGAAAAACCTCATTTCCGGACAAGCTCTTGGATTTCCCGGTTTAACGCATTAAACCAATCCATAACTCTAACAATATCCCTTACTCCAACAGAGAATATCGCTTAGAGAAGAGCTCACCTTCAAGTTTTTGTATAGTCCTCGCCCCCTCTTGAGACTGGATTATTTTCGGCGTTTTTACGAAAGTTATTATTTCTATAACATATATAGAAATAACAAAAACTTGTAAATGATCAACCAAAAATCAGTATATAAATACATAATAAATATACTGAATTTTCATGAATTTATTAAACATAAATTAAGCATTTATACACAATAAATACAAGTAAATTTAGTTTAAAAAATATCAAATGAATTCCAAAAATTCATCACAATATACCAAAAATTCAAGAAAAATGTAAAATTTAATTCTGGAAAAAATTGGACGAAATTTGGACGAAGGAAGCCATCGCACGCGCCCACACGCGCCGTCTGGACCTGCTCCACGCGCCGCTACGCGCAGGCACGCGCTCTCACGCGCCACAAAGGGTTTACTGACTCACGTGACACGTGGCAACTTTTGATTCGCGCTGACGTGGCACACATGCCACGTGTCATCACCTGATTGGGTCAACTTATGACGTGGTTGATGACATGGCGAGCTGATGTGTCACCGACATGACACGTGTCATCATACTATTGGTTCACGGTGATGACGTGTCACGATGACGTGGCAGAATCACAAATCGTTTTGCCACGTGGCAACATGCTATTGGCCCACGTTTCTTACACGTGGCGTTTGACCGTTCAGAGGCAGTTGATGTGGACACGTGTCGAGACTTTATTGGGTGGACTTTTCAACCGTCAGAAAATCGACGAATCGAGTTGCGCCACGTGTCCTGCCGACCCAAACTTCCCCAACCGTCAAGCGGCCAATCCCAGCCGCAGTGGTGGCGCGTGAGGTCCACGCGCCGCCTTCCGGGCCTCCGATTACCTTGAAATTTGGCATTCTGACTCGATTTTTCGTGCTGATTTCAGTGGTGCGGTCAGATTTACGAAATTCCGACAAAAAATTTTGACACTTTTTACTGTTGGATCTATTGCGGTATCGTTTTGACGCGGATAACAACACAAATCCGTATCAAAACGAACAAAAATGAATTCAAAATAAATAGAAACATATTCTTGTCATGGAATATCGGATTTCAATGTTTACGGAATCATTTTGACGCGGATTTCAATATGAATCCGTATCAAAAACGAATGAATATGTATTTAAACGAATCAATACATATTCGCACGAATGAAGAAACGTATTCTTATTCACGGATTTCCATAAACCAAGATATGAACACATCAATCATTCATGGAATACCAGAAAACTAGATTCGAACACATCAATCTATAAACCTTTCGGCTCTGATACCAATGAAGTCAGAATTCCATAGATAACCATAAACAGATAGATAAACAGACTTACGGTTTATATGCAGCGGAAACTCGTTTATGGAATGGATCTGATCTACGCGAGAAACCGGATCGTTCTGGTTGCCTTTCCTACGAGTGTATGAATACACTGAGTACGGGCTATATCCGTGAATTCTTCCGACGAACGAAGAAGTAATCCGTGTCTAATCGGTAGGGACGTTTTCCCCGGGAATAGAATGGGAATCTCTACGATTCCATCATCGATGTTGAAATAGAGAAACTTCTTCTCTATTTATAGTGGAAATCCCAACTTCCATCTATATATAGGGTCGGACCAAATTACACATTTAGTCCCTGTAATTTACACATAATTACAGTTTAGTCCCTGCCATTCCAAAATGTCATGGGCGGACCAAAAACCAACAGTTACAAAAGAGGAGAGAAATAAGAGAAATTCGTATGACATAAGAAGGGGAGTATTTTTGAGATTTTTGATTTTTTTTTTCTTGTTGTTTTTATAACTAAAATGACATATTTTCAACAATTGCAAATGGGAGTATTTTAAGAATTGGTCAAAGTTTTGTAGGTATTTTAAAGAGAACTTTTTTTTTATATATTTGTTGAAAGAATAATTGAAAATAGGGGCATTTATCTAAATTACCCTTTAAAGTAATATCACGTAATTTATTACCTAATATATTTAATATGAAATTCATTATAATGATTTTAGTGAAAAAAAAAAAATCAATTTGTAATTATTTGTGTGCTACAAATTAAAGTGAAAGTTGCTTAAGTTAAAATTTTTGGACGAGTACACCTGAGACATTATGTTATTCATGTGTCAAGCTAACAGAATTATGACAAGTTACACTCTAACCAATAGAAAAATGATATGGTGTACTTAATTAATTATTTATTTAATAGTTGATTATTTAAATAAAATTTTAGAGCCTAAAACAAAAAATCCTAAATACTAATTTATTAACCTTAAACCCTAAAATATATTATGTGGCATGATTTTATAAGCTTGGTACACTAACGACTTGGTGTGCCAAGTATATTTTATATTTTATCTGTGTGCATAAATGTCACAGGATAAACACCATGCACTTCAAAATGTCTAATAGACGATAACACAACAAATTAAAAAATATACTATTCAAGAGAAATTACAGAATACACCTGACAATATTATTAATGTATGAAGCTAATAAAATAATATCACATAATATATTTTAAAATCTAGAACTGATAAATTAGTATGTAAAATTTATATTTTAAAGTATAAAATTTTATTTAAATAATTAATTATTAAACATTTCCCTTAAAATATAACTTATAATGCTATTTCCGAACTCAGTATTTAATAGTACTAAATTGCCACCGCAAGACTTTACCTATGCAAATCACTAACACCACCTGCCATTCCTCACCGCTTTTTTTTTTTTTCCTACCAATTACACTTACCATCCTGCATTCACTTGCATCCTACAAAGCATGGCTTTTTCTGGCTTACAATAGATACAAATCTTGCCCCTTGATAATTAAGTTTACTTTTTTTTTTTTACTAACGTTAGCTCCTGAGTTTCTCTCCAATTTTCCTCTTGATCAAATTGTGATTAAAAAAAAAAAAAATCCCAAAAATGCAGCAGTACAAATCAATATATGTTCAACAAAAAACGCCAAATTCAAGAGTCTTCTATATATACCTCAACAACCCATCTCAATTCAACGCCTTCCCACCGGAATTCCTCACCGAATTTCCGGCTGCCCTTTCTTCTCTCGATCAGAATCCCGATGTCAGCGTTATTGTACTCTCCGGCGCGGGTGATCACTTCTGCTCTGGCATTGACCTCAAAATACTCAATCGCATTGCTGAGAAAGGCCTCTCACCGGACAAGAACCGCGCTAACGAGTGGCTCCGACGAGAGATCAAGCTCTTACAGCAAACATTCACTGCTGTGGAGAGTTGTAGGAAACCGGTGATAGCAAGCATCCATGGATATTGTGTTGCAGGAGGAATTGATCTGGTGGCTGCCTGTGACATAAGGTATTGCACTAAAGACTCCATTTTTACTATGAAGCACATTGATGTTGGGTTCGCGGCGGATATGGGGACGCTGCAGAGGCTGCCAGCGATTGTTGGGTTTGGTAATGCAATGGAATTGGCTTTGACTGGTCGGAAGTTTTCAGGTCAAGAGGCTAAGGAAATGGGTCTGGTTTCTCAGGTTTTTGACTCTAAAGAAGCAATGGAAGAAGGTGTTAGACTCGCTGCTGAAGGTAAGTTGACTTTCCTTCCATTTGCTAGTTTGAAATAAATAATTATATATATATACAATCGATTAATTAGGTCGAGACTTTAGATCAATAAAAAATATAGAATTTAGTAGTAAAAGTGTTGTTGGTAAAAATTATAAAAATTATAATAACAAAATGTTATTTACATCAAAATTTGATATAGTTTTGTTGTTAATGATATGCAAATAGAACCAACGTTTGCATACTACTAACTGATAAATCAGCTTTTAAAATTTGATTATTCTCAAATGTAACATAACATTTGTTACTGTGTGTCCTGTTTTAATTGATATTTTATATATATTATAATCATATTCGATTATTATGGACGAATACGACGTTGTGAAATAGGAATTGCTGCAAAGTCTCCCACAGCAGTAGCAGGGACGAAGGCAGTGACGTTAAGGAGCAAGGACATGAGTTTAGAACAAGGATTAGACTACATTGCAACTTGGAATGCATCAACTGTTTATAGTTCTGGTGATTTAATGGAGGCCTTAAAAGCAAGGGCTCAAAAAAGAAATCCTCAATTTTCCAAGCTTTAATAATTAATTTGATGTTTTAAATAAATAATATCAGTTGTTGTATGCCCCTATTAATTTCTTGAAGAATTTTTCTCTTACTCTATGTTGCTTTCTTATAATCAACAATGAATAAATTTGATGATGACAGCCTACTTATAATATTGCATATATATACTGTCCTTTGCTGTCAAATTATTATTATTATTTTTTATTTGATTAATTTATTGGACAGCACATGATGTATACCATATGATCAGGAATCACTACACTAATTTACAATTACTGCTTTAAATTAATTTGTTAAATGAAGTATGCAAGTCATCGATTGCAATCTATCACTCGAATATAATTAAAATGTACCCAACCTTTTACAGAGATATACAAGTGAGATCTTGATTTATTTTTTTATTATTTTGGTGAAACATTAGTGAAAATAGTGGGCGGTAAATTTGTGATACTAATAAAGGAAAAATGTAAAAAAGCACAATATGACCAAAAAAAAAAAAAAAAAAAAGCAGAAAACAACTAAAGAAAATATTCAGTTAAAAGGAAAAATATTCATATTTTAAGAATGAAAATTAGAGCACAAGAATGTGCTTATAATGTTAACTGAAAAAATTCATATAAATTGGATATTTTTTAAAATTTCACCAAAATTTGGCAGTTAGACAATTTCTTCCGAAATGAACGCAGAGAAATTTACAAAAATTTGTCATATTTTAGGAAAATATTTACAATATGATATCAAATTTAATTTACTCTACTTATTTTTAAAGTTTTTTTTTCTTTTTCATTTATGTATAAACTACTTTCATTTATAACTCTCATCCCATTTCTCCATAGTTTAACAGCAAACCAAACCAAATTGATGCGTATCTTGTAATTTTAAAAATGTTAAAGATTGAGTTTTGTTATTTTGTTTTCATTGGTTCAATTTTGTAAATATTTATCACTTTTTCATTATTTAAACAGCCCATAAATTTATGGGTCTAGTCTTAGGCCGGAAGGCCTATCAACACGCACATGCGGTTATATTTTGAAAGCTCATATGATAATAATAATAAAGAAATTACCAAAAATACTCGTTTTTAAGTTTGGTTTTGGAGCCTACGTTTAGAAGTACGCTCTTTTCTTTTTCTTTTTTTTTTTCTTTTTTTTGTTTTTTTACACTATTATGGCTTGTCTCTATTTCTTTTCACATATATACAATTCCTTACTTTTCTCTCTTTTCTTTTATAATTTAAACTTAATTTTATCATTTTTTTTTGTCATGTTTTACCTTTTTTTTCTCTTAAAAATGTGATATATATATATATATATATTCTCTTTGTTTTTTTATCATGAAAAAATAACAAGAATATCAATACAGTATTAACGCATGATACATTCATAATATTTATTATACATTTTGATAGGCCTAATACATTTGAAACCTCCTGAACTTATCTTTAACATCACAAGTGGCCTTCTGAACTTTGTGTTCTTCCAGTTAGCCGCCTAAACTTTGAAAAAGTAACCCAGCTTTGCCCCCTTGTTTCCATGTGTCAATAATTTATTGATTATCTCACGTTTGACTTTTAAAGTTATGTGTCATAAACTTGCAATTAGAGGGACTTAGGGGGTAAATTGGGTTGGTTTTTTGAAGTGTAGGGGGGCAATTGGACACTTTGTAAGTTCAGGAGGGCAGTTGGCTCTTTCGGCCAAGTTCAAGGGAGTCCGAATGTATTAGGCCTTTTTGATACTTGTATAACTTCATATACTATTATAATACATTCATTATACTTTGCTGATATATTTTTAATACTTTAGCGATATTGTATTGATACTTGTATGTACATTTTTTTTCATATACTGTGTTGAGACATTTTTAATACTTTTGCGATATTGTGTTAATACATGATTTGCTATTTGGTTGTTATCTATGTGGTTTTTTGCCATATACTGTGTTGATATCTTTATGATACCGTAAAAAGGAAAAAAAAAAGTATATATACATATAGATCTCATTTAAAATAGACAAAAAATGTAAAAAAAAAAAAAAAATTTAGAGTGGAATGTTGAAAAAATGAACGGGTTGAAAGATAAATAGGAAAATTAAATTTAAACTATAAAACAGGTAAGAGAAAGTAAGGGAATCGGATTGGAGCTTATTTTTCAAATTTTCAATAATTTTTGAAATATTTTGGAGAGTTTAAGCGTGTGGTGTAAAAAAAAAAAAAAAAAAAAAAAGTGTGCCAAAATGTAAGTATTTTCCTACAAACTCCTAATAATAATAATAATAAATTACATATTTTATTCTAAGTCTATAATGTTTATATCAAATTGCTAATTTATTTTATCACGTCGATGATCATAGAATACACTCAACCCTTTCCTCTGCAACCCATGAAAAAGAAGTATATTAGTTCTTTATGTCATTCCCTCACATTTGCTTTTTTTTTTTTTTTTTCATGTCCAATAAAAAAAATTTATAACACTCCAGAAGTATATATTCGCTAATTGTAAAAAAACAATCTAGGTGTTTTTATAATTTTCTATATTATATATTCAGCCATTAGCACCTCCAAATCATCCCTAACTCTGATGGCACCATACTCGTTTACCATTACTTTATTGATTATAGCAATTTATAGGAATTGCTCAAAGAGATATTAAACATATAAAGTTTACAATACTCTTTGGAGTATGTAGTCCATTATGTACTGCATTAGTTATAAAAATAGGATGGCATTACTTTCGGATAAATGAATAATGCCTCACTTCATTTGTTGACACTTTGAAAGAGAGTAGTACTTTTATACAATTTTCCCATCAGCTCCAAATGATGTTCTTATACTTTTAGTTCATTATTAATTAATTATTTGAACAAGCTTGTTGAAGATAATAATAAAAGTAATTAATGTTTCTCTTAAAATTTAAGTTTCTAATTCAAATGGTTCCATTATATGGCATCAGAATCTCTTAAGCTCGAAATTAAGAATTTAAATTCTAGCAACTCTATTTCTTGATTATTAGGATTTCTACACAATCATGCATATTATTTAGAGTTTTTACAATTTCAACAACCACCATTATATTATTCTAAAAAAAAAAAAAAAACTAGATAGTATCTTGTAAATGTCAATCCCAAAAAGTAGGAATATTTGATCTTATTGGATATTCTCTAATAATAAATGAATATTAAGGATACGGAATGTGATTTTGTGGATAAATATTGAATAATAAATACTTATACAAAAGATAATTAAAAAAAAAAAAAACTTAATACAAAAGATTATTGAAATTATTTACTATAAACGATTACTTATAAACAAATCTATAAATTGTATATTATGGGCTATCATAATATAATTAGAAGAGGAAAATACACCATAAGTGATTTTTTTATAACAATTTACAATTTAGTCAATTAAAAATTAGAATTATGTCAAGATAAGAACACTTTGATTAGTTAATTGATATCTTGTCGTATTATCCATATTTTGTCAAGTTTTACTGTTATTATATGTACATATTTTTAATATTTAATTATTAATTCATAAATATTCTTTTACTAACGGTACATTTTTTAAATTTTACAGTCATTTTTTTTTTTTAAAAAAAAAAAAAACTCCCGAAGCTGGCTTGATTTCAGTTTTGATCCTAGTTATGCGTTTTTGTCACACTTTCTTTTTTTTTTTGGTATAAGATCATATATACTGAAGCTCTTTATTTTGTTGTTTGTTGGCAACATTCTGTTCTCGCTGCGTACACCACCACAATCTTCTGACATCTTCTATCTTCTATTTTATCGTCTTTCACTCAATCAGCAATTTAATAGGTTTATTATTTTCTTTGTTAATTAAATTGCAATTGCATGTCCGACAACTCTAAAATTTCTGTAATTTTCTTTTTCTTTTGGTCATTTTGTTGTTTCAATTCTCAAGTATTTTCTAGTAGTCTTTTTTTTTTTTTTTCCCAATTGAATATGTATCTATGTATGTATTTAGTGCATATTAGTTTAGTATTTTAAATGTATTCAATATTGTCTGATATTTTATATTGGAGACATATTGTATATTGCAAATGTATTAATTTGTATTGCATATGTATTATTCATGTATTTATAGAGGTCCAAATTAATTAAGTATTTTAAATGTATTTAATGTTGTCTGATATTTTGTATTGAATATGTATTCATGTATTTCAGTTAGCAAATTAGTTGCCTTGTGTATAGTTAATTTTACAAACTTATATTTTGAATTCAAAGATTAAGATACTACACTATAATTTTTTTTCACAAGATTCTTTCAATCCATAATAGATTATCCAATATATTCCTTAAAAAAATAATCCAAAATTTTTTTGGTAGAAGATAATCCAATATATTAATTATTTAATATATGTTATTTTCTTTTATTCCCATTCATTCCTATTTTATGGCCTTATTTATAGATTGACATATGTTGAATAGTGCTATTACATTTTGAGTTTTATGGAAACACCTGATAATAGTTCACTTTGCAGTAATTACCATGGTTTTCAGACCCGAACTGGTCATCAAATCGGTGAAGGGATGGATTCATGGATTTTCCGGAATAAACCGGAATCGAACCGGATTTAATAAATATATTAAAATATTAAAATATTTTTATTTTTATATTTATAATTTATGAAAATTTGAATTAGGTTTAAGCATTTCAAACACGATATAGTAATTAAAAAAACTCAATTTATGAAATATAGTTTTTTTAATTACAATTAAATGTCAATTTAATTTAAAATAATTTAAAAATACAAACTATATTTTATTTTAATTAAAAACACCTCAAAATAATAACTTAAATTTTATATTCAAATAATTTTTTTTTTTTAAAAAAAAAGTCTAGTCGAACCGGAGAACCGGTTCGGTTCACGGTAATCCTGTTCGACAGACCGATCCGACGAAGGTTGACCGGTTGTTGATCAAAGTACAAACCAGATAGAAACCGACCGGTCTAACCTCCGGTTCCGGTCGAATCCGGTCCGACCGACCGGTCCGGTCCTATTTTCACAACTATGCTAATTACTACAGGAAATTTGTAGGTTTACGTAGAGAATCCTATTCTCAATATTCATTTATTATTAGAGAATATCCAATAAGATAAAATATTCCTACTTTTTGGGATTGACATTTACAAGATACTATCTTCTCTTCTTTTTTTTTTTAGAATAATATAATGATGGTTGTTGAAATTGGAAAAACTCTACATAATATGTATGATTGTGTAGATTTCCCTTTATTTTTTTTTTATCTAAATACTTTGAGTATTTATTATTCATTATTTATCCACAAAATCCCATTCGGTATTCTCAATATTCATTTATTATTGGAGAATATCTAATAAGGTCAAATATTCCTACTTTTTAGGATTGGCATTTACAAGATACTATCTATTTTTTTTTTTTTAAAGAATAATACAATTGTGGTTGTTGAAATTGTAAAAACTCTACATAATATGTATGATTGTGTAGAAATCCCTTTATTCTTTATCTAAATACTTTGAGCCCACCAGTTGGGTTTTAATCCAACAAATGCTTCAAACCTAAGGGTCAGTTGCATGCAAAAGAGTGATAGAAATAATACTAAAAGCTATAATATTGTGTTTTACCTATTAGACTAAACTTTTGAGTCAAATAATTATATGACAAAACTCATCCCATGCTTTTATGATTATGCAAAAAATCAGTACAAAAATAATTGATTAATTTAATAGAAAAATATTTTACTTCTAAAAATATGAAACTTGTTGGTATAGCTATTGACAACTGTAAATGTTACTATAAATGATGGAATATATAAATTCATGTTTACTTTTATAATAATTATGGAACAAAAAGATAATAATATTAAGATGAAAAGGATGGGGAAAAAGATCATGGTGATAGAGAAAATGTTGAGCTTTAAAATAAACAATTTTTTTTAGAAAAAAATGATCTGATGTCAACTAAGTTATGTATGTATATATATATATATATATATATATATATATATATATATATATATATATATATATATATATATATATTTTTTCCAGAAAGGGGTGAAGCTACCATTGAATACACACAAGGGGAAGTAGTGTAACTAACTCCATAAATAACAATAAAGATTCTAGCTAAAATATGAGCAAAATCATTACTAGATCTTCTTACAAAGGTAAATAAGCAATTAGTAAACCAAATACTAAGTGCAATACAATCTCTAACAATTAAGTCACAAGAGGAGATGCACAAATGAGGCCGAAGAAAGAGCATGGAAAAAAATTTAGTAGTTTGTTCCCATGTGCAAGTATGTAACTCTAGCATCCTTCATCCAAGTGAGAGCTTTATTGAAAGACATAGTTTCGGCTAAGAGAGAGTCCAAAGGAGAAAGATAGAGCAATGTCTAGCTGCAACAAATATGCATAATGAATCCCTACAAATCCACCCATACCCTACTAGATCATTCTCTGTAAAAATTTCAGCATCATAATTGCACTTAAGAAAAGTTGGCAGACACTACAAAAAAATGCACTTTCAGGGATGAAAAAATTCGTTCTTGATGATCCCAAATGACTAGCTACAGTACTAGAGGGGGGGTGAATAGTACTATAGGGCGAATGAAATTTTTGCAAACTTTCTTTTCAAAATTAATTTTGAAGAAACACAAGTTTCTTTCTCAAAAACAAGTTTTATTGAAAGTGTGTAATTAATTAATATAATAAAACTTGTGAATATAAAATTGCTTTTTTAAAAAATAACTTTAAATAATAAAGCAATTAATTTAATTTGCAGGAATTTAAATAGCATGAAATATAGAGAGAGTAGGGACAGAAAAATATAGATGCCGAATTTTATCCTGGTTCGACCCAACCGGTCTACGTCCAGTCCCCAAGCCAACTACTTGAGATTTCTACTAACGTTTCCTTTACAGGCAGGAAACAAGCCTATGCTACTTTTTGCGAGTTCAGATAACAAACTCAATACTTTTACAGGCTAAATATCAAACCTCTACCGTTACTTTTTGGAGCTTAAGTAACAAATTCTACTGATGCTTTTTTGAAGCTCAAGCACCAAACTTTTACAAACTTTGTTGATCATACCACCAACCAAATAAACCCCCTTCACATAGCCTTGTATGAATATACAATGCCCGAATAAATAAATATTTGAATGGAACAAATGTAGCTCTTTTCTCTTTTCTCTCTTTGGGAATTTGGAAGACTAGAAATGTATGCTTAAGAATGTGTGAATTGCTTATTGGTCTTCCTTACCTTCAAGTCTTCATCTTCATTCCTTTATATAAGAAAAAGTGCAATTATGGCCGTTTGATACAACTCATAAGGAATGATGGCTGTTTGAACTAACTCTTCAAGAGAGATGTACTTTGATCTCAAGTAATAAGCACTATGTAGCCGTTTGAACTTATTCATAAAGAGAGATAGATGTTGTTTTCAAGTAATAAAGCTGTTTGATTCATTTCATAAGTAGAAGTGGACGTTGATCTCAACTAATAAAGCTGTTTGACTTAGCTTATAATGAAAAGTATATGTTGATCTTAAGTCACAAACATATTTTGGCCGTTTTCTTCATTTCATAAGTGGTATAGTCAGTTGTTTTCAATTCATAAGCATTTGTTGATTTTAAGAGTCAACCCCCATGTATCCGTTGATATCAATCAATAAAGTAATCTCAAGTCATAACCATTTTTAACTCAAGTCATAAGGTCACTTTATTCTTTTTTATAAATTGAGAGATAAAGTGGCCGTTTGATATAGGTCATAAGTATGCCAAGATTTCTCAAATAGTAAGGCATTTTCTTCACGTGATAAAGATATTCAAGTAGCATGGTGTTAAGCTTATAGGCTAAGGTGAGTATCAAAACAAGTTAGGGCCGAATATATGTATCTTATAAGCTTAAATCTTTCAACCCATAAGCCAATATCTATCGATATCTTTCAACTCATAAGCCTTTATCTTTCAACTCATAAGCATATATCTTTCAATATCTGTCAACTCATAAGCATATATCTTTTTAATATCTTTCAACTTATAAGCATATATCTTTCAATATCTATCAACTCATAAGCATATATCTTTCAATATCTTTCAACTTACACGCCTATATTAATACTTTATAATACGGAATTTACATGGCCGAGAGAGTTAATCTTTAACTCATAAGGCATTTCAAGTATTTATATAACTTATGACGCCGTAAAGAACCTTTGTAACTTATAAAAACATTCTATCTCATAATGTGTAATTCTCAACTCATAAAGTTCTTTAACGCAAAGAGATTAAGAAACTCATTAAACTAAATGTCAACTTGTGATCATCAAAACTGAAATCAACACTCTCCATCTTTTTTATGATTGCAATTTGATGGGTTGACATTTTTATAGTTTAAAACATTTTCCATATGCTCCCTCTCAATATGTGGCTCCCCCTTAATACGTGAGCAGTTGTTTTTGTATAAGATTTTTAGAGATTAAAAATCTTGTTTTACAATCGAAATAATATTAGAGCATGAACAGTATGGGCTTCAAGATAAATCATTTTGAGGCCAATTAATCCATTTGAATGTGAGTTTTAGATCTTAAAGAAGACTTTGTATAAAACTCATTATTCAGGTCATCCATTATTTAAAGAATATTGATTATAACCTGCATAAGTTAGCTTCAATGAATATAATGGGCAGTTGTTAAGAAACCAAGATGAATTAAGCTCATTTTCACAAACAGCTCAAAGTTTTAACAATTATTGAGCTCATAAGTAGTTATTCATGCACTTTGTAAAGCATAGGTAAAACCACATGTCATCATAATCCTTCACATATCATCATTTTTCAATACTCAAAACTCAGGGGTAGTTCAAATCATACTCATTATCATTATGCATAAGACTTTCTTATGGCAGCTTATAGAGTCAAAAGTTTCAAGCATTTTACTTAGACTCTCACTACTTATGCATTTTGCCATAAAATAGAGCTTTATAAACTCTTATCACATAGCACAAACACTTAACCATGTACTACACATGAACTTATGCTGAAGTCGGTATATTAAACTCATAAGCAAAGCAACATATCACTATATATATCAGTAGCACAGTTTTGGCATGTCAAACCATTAACTCAACAATATGCCAAAAAACCAGTATAGACAGCTCAACAATCAATTCTTTCTATGGCAATATCAAGCACATAAGTCAGTCTTCAACATCATCTATGTGTCAATATCAGTATGACTAAACAGAACTAATGTCTACACATATTTCACAGCATGTCTCCTTTAAATACTAAAATCAGTCCATATGTTCAATTATTAATTCAATGTACTACTAAAAAAAGTTCAACTATTATCTCACATGTTTGTTTAATTCATATGTCAAGCCTTTCAAAATTTTAACTCACATGTTATCATGTCAAATGTTTAACCCATATGCATGTCAACCTAAGTTGAGTTAATGTACTACTCAAAAAATTTAACTCACATGTATGTTCAACTCATATGTTACTTTCTCATGTCAACCGTTTCATGTCAAATGTACTCAAGAATGTTTAACTCACATGTCAACCCTTTCTCCCCCTTTGAGATCATCAAAAAGAAAAATTACAGGTCAAAACAGTAGAGAACCGAGGCAATGTAATTCATCAGGACCACACACAAGCATATATGCAAAAGTGACTTAGAAGCATATTCACTTTAAAGCACTTTGTCACAACACATATCAGTGAATGAATCATGCAAGTCACAGGGTAATTATAAGATTAGATAAAACTATGAGGCAGCAATTAGAATAAGAGAAAAATTATAAACTAGCTGTTTATATCTAGAGCATCCTAATTATAAACCCTTGAAAGTACTTGTTTAAAAAAAACAACTGTTTTACCAAAAATTCAGAGAAGAGTTAAGCAGCCGTCAGATATTTCATGGGATCAACTTCTGCAACACAGACCTTGTTCATGGAGCTTGAGTCTTGTGAGAACAGGCCTTGAGCATCTTTGATAGATTGGGTTTGTTGATCATAGACCTATGACTAATGAGGAAAGGAATGAGTCCTGTTGTTGAAATATTAAAGTGTTTGAAGAACCTGGTAAGCAGCATGCTGTATGGCTGAGTTGCTCCTAAGGTGAGTCATATGATTGAGCATGATATAAGGTAGTTATCTTTATGTAGCTACCTAGATGCTAGATAAAACACAGACTGAACCCATTCATTGTTGCCAGACTGCGCTTCTGAGGAGCAAAGATAGTACAGATAAGCAGTTGAAGTATTCTATAGTCTTCCTTTAGGTAGTCTGAATCAAGTTTAGACCATGGAATAGTATGACCTATAGGTATCCTAAATAACTCAGAGACAAACTCAGTGGCATTGTACTTTCCTAATGTCATTAGTGTAGAGTCCAATTTCACTCCTTCAAGAGTTAGATCAAAAATTTCACTAAGGACTCTTTCATTAACAGGTAACTTTCTCCCTTGAATAGGTACTTCAAAATTTCTATCTCCTCAGTAAGTGAGTGTTCTATAGAATTCTTTAATCAATGAATCATATATTGGTTCATTTATGCTTAAAAAGTTTTCCCACCTCTGTGACTTGAAAAACCAAATGAAGGGCTTATCTCTATCACATAAATATTTCCAATCTACTCTTCTGCTGCTAAGTCTCTCTCCTATAGCACCATTAACATAAATTGGTTTACCTGGTTCAAACTTTAGAATTTTGCTTAGAGGATCAGAGTCTGATGTTGCAGGAGCAGAGCTTGAGGCTTCCTGTGATGGGAGTGATTTAGTTGCTTCTTTTCTTCATGAGTATACTGTATCCAAGGAATTGATTCCTCTCCTTTTGATTTCATGCTTTCTTTCGATAGTTTCAGATTCTTCTCTCCTTCTTTTCATCTGTTCTTTTGACAAATATACTCGAATTTTCTTAGTTGTATTAGCCGAGCAGTGTTTTATCATTCTTGTGAGAAGATGATTGGCAAAGGATTTCAGGGTATGGTTTCACAAAGGAATTGGTAGGAGTTTTTGGTTCAGAGAGTGAAGTCTCTTTGATGCTTGAATTTCGCGAGGAGACAGGGAAAAGACCAGAGTGGTTTTGGATGAAAAATTGGGAAGTTGGCGCCTTAGAGAAAACGCTGTCATTTTGGACAAGGAGAATGCCGGTTTCCTTCATATCTATTCTTCCTTTTATTTATTTTGGGCTCAACTTTTGTAAAAGTTTGTTTAGCCCATTTCTTGAGTACCGTTAAGATACTTAAGAATTCTATTAATAGCCTTTAAGTGAGACTGGTGGGACTGGCTTGAAATCTTACGCACAGACATACGCTAAATTGTATATCAGGTCTACTAGATGTTATATAGAGTAGTGAACCAATCATACCTTGATATTTTTTGGTATTTACATTTTTACCTTTCTTATCCTCATCTAGAGGGACTGATGTGCCCATCGGTGTTGCTGCTGGTTTGGAATTCTCCATTCCATACTTCTTTATGAGTTCTTTAGTTTTGACTGGCATATAAATGTTCCCTTCTTGCCTTGCATTATTTGAAGACCAAGGAAGAAATTCAGCTCGCCCATCATTAACATTTCAAATTCTGTATTCATTTCTTGCGAGAATTCCTTGCA
The DNA here is from genome assembly GCA_039660915.1 of Euphorbia tirucalli. Taxonomy (NCBI): domain Eukaryota; kingdom Viridiplantae; phylum Streptophyta; class Magnoliopsida; order Malpighiales; family Euphorbiaceae; genus Euphorbia; species Euphorbia tirucalli. The sequence goes on along the minus strand of CM077639.1, from coordinate 50,063,971 downwards.
TAACATATCATTAGTGGAACCAAATATAAGATCATCAACATATATTTGAACAAGGAATATATGGTTCTTTTCATGCTTTATAAACAATGTTGTGTCAACTTTCCCATGAATAAAACCCTTTTTAAGTAAGAATGTACTTAGCCTTTCATACCATGCTCTCGGTGCCTGTTTTAGTCTATACAAAGCTTTAGTTAGCTTGTAGACATTGTCAGGATGATGACAATCTTCAAATCCTGGTGGTTGCTTATCGTAGACTTCTTCATTGATGTAGCCATTGAGGAATGCACTTTTCACATCCATTTGATAGAGTTTGAAGTCTTTGTAGCATGCAAATGCACACAACATTCTAATTGCCTCCAACCTTGCCACCGGAGTAAATGTTTCGTCATAGTCTATTCCTTCTTGCTAGTTATATCCATGTGCAACAAGTCTAGCTCTATTTCTAATAACTTTGCTAGATTCATCCAGTTTGTTTCTAAAAACCCATTTGGTTCTAATTACTGACTGATTGTTAGGTTTTGGAACGAGCTTCACATTGTTTCTTTTCAATTGATCCAGTTCTTCTTGCATAGCCATCATCCAGCTTTCTTCTATTTTAGCTTCATTAAAGTTCTTTGGCTCAATTTCAGAGACAAATGCCACATTTGAAAAATATTCTTTTAGTTGTCTCCTTGTCATCACTTTATGAGAAGGATTATCAATAATGTTCTCCTTGGAGTGATGTCTATGATATTTGAACTCTTTTGGCAAATCATCATGTTGATTTTCTTGAACCTGCATTTCTTGCACATTATGCTCATTTTGATTACCAGAGTTGTTTTCTTTTTACAGAACATTTTTGTTATTTTCTATGTCTTCAACCTACGAATCAAAAATCTCAAAAGTATCCTTAGATTCTTTATATAGGAGAGAGTTAGTTTCTTCAAACACTACATGCATGGACTTATCAATGGTGAGAGTTCTTTTGTTAAAGACTCTGAATGCTTTGCTATGCAATGAATATCCTAAGAAAATACCTTCATCTGACTTAAAGTCAAATTTATTGAGATATTCCTTGTTATTGAAAATAAAACACTTACAACCAAATGAATGGAAATAACCAATATTAGGTTTTCTACCATTCCATAACTCATATGGTGTTTTCTTTAAAATAGGTCTTATTAAATCTCCATTTAAAATATAGTAAGCAGTGTTCATAGCTTCTGCCCAAAAATATTTTGGTAGATTATTTTCATTGAGCATGGTTCTAGTCATTTCTTCTAAAGTCCTATTTTTCCTTTCAACATGAGGAGTGCTAGGAGTAGAGAAGTTGTGAGATATTCCATGCTTAGAGCAAAACATTTTAAAAAGATTGTTTTAAAATTATTTTTCATGATTACTTCTAATAGCTATAATAGAAGTGTTTTTCAAATTTTGAAGCTTTTTACACAAGGTAGAAAATTGTTGAAAAGCTTCATCTTTTTGACTCAAAAATAATGTCCATGTAAATCATAAATAGTCATCTACAATGACTAATGCATAACTCATGCCTCCTAAGCTTGTTGGTTGAATCGGACCAAGCAAGTCTAAATGTAGTAGTTCTAAGGGTCTAGAGGTAGAAACAACTCTTTTGGAATTAAAAGAACACCTGGTTTGTTTCCCTCTTTAACATGCATCACATATATGAGTTTTATCAAACTTGATTTTTGGTAAACCTTTAACAAGATTTTTCTTTGAAAGTTTTGAAATCAGATGCATGCTAGCATGACCTAGTCTACGATGTCATAACTAACTTTCCTCTTCTTGTGAAATCAAACAATGGTCATTAGTAAGAGTACTTGAGTTCAGAAGATAAATATTTCCGATTCTAGGAGCTTCAAGTAAAGTCTTACCACTGTTGGCTTCCACAATTTCATATTTTTTGAGTCAAAGATTACCTTTTGATTTTTGTCGCAGAGTTGACTCACACTTAGAAGATTGAATTTCAATCCATCAACTAGAGATACTTCATAATTGCATGGATTTTTTCTAATCTTTCCTTTTCTGATGATCCATCATGCTAGATTATCTCCAAAATTTACAGCTCCACCCTTTACTTGTTTCATGGAAGTAAAATATCTTCAATCACCAGTCATATATGTAGAGCACCTGCTATTAATATACCACTTTGAATTTCCAAGAGTGTTCTTTAGACGTACCTGTAAAACAAATCAAGTAGATTTAGGTACTCAAATACTGTTGGGTCCTTTAGCGTTAGAAACATATTTTTTCTTTGGGAACCCAGATAGTTTTCCCTTTGTATTTTCCTTTCCGAAAAATGCAATCACCAATTTCATGTCCCTTATGATTACAGTAGTAACATGTAATATCCTTCTTTTTCTTGAATTGAAGTGATTGATTGTATTTTGATTTGGTGATAAGAAACATAGTCAAATCGATGTAAGCTCTTAGGCTTGTAATTATGTTCTTGTTTAGACCTATAAGTATAAGACTTTTGGGAGTATATAGGTCTGTGTGGGTTTTTGTGAGTAACCTTCTATTGTGAAAAGGGTTGCTAGTTTAGTTTAGAAGATTGCACACTTTTTGATTTGGAGAAATGTGAATGCTGGGCATGAATAACTTTCTTGTTTGGTTTATGACTTTTACTATGCTTTTGATGTGTAGGTTCGGGGGATATAGTTTCCATAGTAGAAGTGGAGGAAGGGCAAAATATAATTGGTTTTTGGGGATTTTATTGGGGTATCCTATCAGTATAACCAATTTCAATTTTATCATTTGGATTTCTTTGGCAATCCAAAATCACATTTAGCATATGTTCACCATTAGTGAATTTGCTAATTGCGCAATCTAACATTTCACATTTCTTTTCTAGATGACATACTTTAATGATAAGTTCGAGATTGGAGTTTTCCAGAAAACTCACTTTGCTCTGTAATTCAAGCTTCCCAAACTCTTTTTCTAAAAGCTTATTTTCATATTCTTTACACTTAGCAATTATCTCAAGTTTATCATCATGCATTTTAAAAAATTCTTGTATAAGATCATTATGAGATAAAGTTTGTAGAATTACCTCATCTTCCTTATTTTGATCTTAACGTGATGAACTTTCTAAATCATCATTTGCCATGAAGCATATTTGGGCCTTTTCTTGCTTTTGGTCATCATCATCATTCGAGCTGGATTCATCAATGTTGCTCCATGTTGCTATCATAGCTTTCTTGTCCTTTTTCTTAAACTTATTTTTAAGCTTTAGACAATCAGCTTTGAAATGACTAGGTTTATTACATTCAAAACATGTATTTTCCTATTTCAAATCTTTCTTTAACTTATCAACCTTGTGGTTGTTGAATTGCTTCCTGTAAGTTGATTTTCTTTTATTTTTTTTCTTAAGAATTTTCTGAATTTTTGCACCAGCAAAGCTTCTTCATCATCATCTTTGTCATCATCGTCTGAATCTGAGGTGGATTCTTCTAGAGTTGAGTTGGCAGCTTTTAGTGCTATAGATTTTCTTCTGTCAGTCTGCTCACGATCAGTAGTAGATTTAACTTTCATCTTATATGTGAGTAATGAACCAATAAATTCATCATATGAGTATGAACTTAAATCTTTTGATTCTTCAATAGTTGTGAGCTTTGCATCCCATTACGTTGGCATTGTTATGATTAGTTTCCTAATCAGTTCTTCATCTGTGAAGTTCTTGCCAAGATTCTTTAATTTGTTCACAATGAGAGTGAACCTTGTGTTGATTTCCGCAATTGATTCTCTTGCTTCACCTTTGAACAACTCTTATTCTATGATGTAAAGATTGATCGTTCCATCTTTGACTTGTTTGGTTCCTTCATGAGTTGTTTCTAGCTTGTCCCATATTTTCTTTACTGTCGTGCAACCTGAAACATGATTAAACTCATTAATATCTAAAGTGCACTGTAATAAATTAATAGCTTTAGAGTTTAAAGCTTCTTTATTCCAATCAGCACTTTCATATTCACTTTCTTCTTTAGGGACAGACTCTCCATCAATAATTTTTGTTGGAAGACTAGGTCCTTCCTTGACAATTCTTTGGACCTGAATATCCGTTGACTGCAAAAATATTCTCATTCGGTTTTTCCAAAAACTATAATTTTCTCTATTAAATAGTGGAGGCTTGTTGATGGAAAATCCCTCAGATATAAAAGCATTTTGACTTCTTGAGGTACTAGCCATATTGAGATCACTCTAAGAATTTTACTTCTTTTGATTAGAGTCAGACTCTGATACCAATTTACCGTCCCAAATGGCTAGCTACAATACTAAAGGGGGGTGAATAGTACTGTAGGGCGAACAAAATTTTCACAAACTTTCTTTTTGAAATTCTTTTTGAAGAAACATAGGTTTCTTTCTCAAAAACAAGTTTTATTGAAAATGCAGAATTAATTAATATAATAAAACTTGTGAATATAAAATTGCTTTTGTAAAAAATAACTTTACAAAGCAATTAATTTAAATTGCAAGAATTTAAATAGCATGAAATATAAAGAGAGTAGGGATAGAAAAATGAAGATGTTGAATTTTATTCTAGTTCGACCCAACCGGTCTACATCTAGTCCCCAAGCCAACCGCTTGAGATTTCCACTAACGTTTCCTTTACGGGCAGGAAACAAGCCTGTGTTACTTTTTGCGAGTTCAAGTAACAAACTTAATACTTTTGCAGGCTAAGTATCAAACCTCTACCGTTACTTTTTGGAGCTTAAGTAACAAACTCTACCAATGCTTTTTTGAAGCTCAAGCACCAAACTTTTACAGACTTTGTTGATCACACCACCAACAAAATAAACCCCCTTCACACAGCCTTGTGTGAATATACAATTCCCGAATAAATAAATATTTAAATGGAACAAATGTAGCTCTTTTCTCTTTTCTCTCTTTGGGAATTTGGAAGACTAGAAATGTATGCTTAAGAATGTGTGAATTTCTTATTGGAAATGTATGCTTAAGAATGTGTGAATTTCTTATTGGTCTTCCTTACTTTCTATTCTTCATCTTCATTCCTTTTATAAGAAAAAGTGGCATTATGGCCGTTTGATACAACTCATAAGGAATGATGACCGTTTGAACTAACTCTTAAAGAGAGATGTACTTTGATCTCAAGTAATAAGCACTATCTAGTCGATTGAACTTATTCACAAAGAGAGATAGATGTTGTTTTCAAGTAATAAAGCTGTTTGATTCATTTCATAAGTAGAAGTGGACGTTGATCTCAACTAATAAAGCCGTTTGACTTAGCTTATAATGAAAAGTAAATGTTGATCTCAAGTCACAAACATATTTTAGCTATTTTCTTCATTTCATAAGTGGTACAATCAGTTGTTTTCAATTCATAAGCATTTATTGGTTTTAAGAGTCAACCCTATGTATCCGTTGATATCAATCAATAAAGTAATCTCAAGTCATAAGCATTTTTAACTCAAGTCATAACGTCAATTTATTGTTTGTCATAAATGGAGAGATAAAGTGGCCATTTGACATAGGTCATAAGTATGCCTAGATTTCTCAAATAGTAAGGCATTTTCTTCACGTGATAAAGATATTCAAGTAGCATGGTGTTAAGCTTATAGGCTAAGTTGAGTGTCAAAACAAGTTAGGGCCGAACATATGTATCTTATAAGCTCAAATCTTTCAACCCATAAGCCAATATCTATCAATATCTTTCAACTCATAAGCTTATATCTTTCAACTCATAAGCATATATCTTTCAATATCTTTTAACTCATAAGTCTATATCTTTCAATATCTTTCAACTCATAAGCATATATCTTTTTAATATCTTTCTACTCATTAGCATATATCTTTCACTATCTTTCAACTCATAAGCATATATCTTTTAATATCTTTCAACTCATAAGCCTATATTAATACTTTATACTATGGACTTTATATGGCCGAGAGAGTTAGTCTTTAACTCATAAGGCATTTCAAGTATTTATATAACTTATGACACTATAAAGAACCTTTGTAGCTTATAAAAACATTTTAACTCATAATGCGTAATTCTCAACTCATAAAGCTCTCTAACGCAAAGAGATTAAGAAACTCATTAAACTAAATGTCAACTTGTGATCATCAAAACCGAAGTCAACAGTTCCCAAAAGTCTAAAAAAATCATCCCTTATACTTTTGGGGATGACTTTTTTGGGCCTATTTTTATTTCCCAAAACCTTCATTCCCGATTCTATAGGGGAAAAAAATGATATTGTTCCCATTTCGAGGGACGACAGTCATCCCTAAGAGTAATGATGATAATTGTCCCCACTATTAGGGACAAATGCTGTCCCAATTAATGAGGACGAATAGATCATCTCCAAAAGTACAAGGGACGGTTACTTTGTCCTCAAATACATGGACAATAGTCATTCCCAAAACATTGAGACCTATGAAAATTATATTGGAGACGATTGTCGTCCCAATAAATGGGAATGAATAAATCGTCTCCAAAAGTATAGGGAACGATTATTTTGTCCGTAAATGCATGGACAATAGCCGTCCTAATATATATATATATATATATATATATATATATATATATATATATATAAATTCATCAAATGAACAAAAATTTAATATATTTCCACTAATAAAATAAACACGTAAATGAATTTACACTACTATAGTATTGTTCACAAATGCATAAAAAACCTATAACATAGCCTAAAACTATGATTTCTAGGAGTAGCACATTGATTTGAACCAACAACATGCCATATTCTTACAAATTTCAAACTGAACATAGATTCTTGGCTTCAAACTAATTACACACTCAACATTGCACTACATAACTGTAAGCGCCGGAATTCTCTATACTTAAAAAAAAAAAGAAAAAAAGAAAAAAAAAGAGTATGGTCGTACGACTGATCTTACAATCGTGCGACTGTAATTTAAAAATTACAGTCGTACGACTGTAATATCGGGAAGGTTGCAGGAGCCCATACCTTTGCAGCAGAAAATGGAGGAGAGAGGGTGGCGCAATTAATGCATCGGATGGACAGGAAGCAACCAGGGGAAGCAGAGATAAAAGGAAGAAAAAGAGAGGAGAGAGGGGTAGCTGATTTCTGGTGAAAAAGAATTAGAGAGAGAAAGGAGAAAAGAGAAAAGTAAAAGGAAGAAGTAAAAAAAACAAAAAAAAAACTCATCTTTTCCTCTTCTATTTTCTTCGAATTCTCGGAATTAGGATTAAAACTTGCTAGAAATCTTTAGGTTAATTAATTAACTTCTCAAACAAATCAAAAATCCGGACTTAAATCATCAGAATCCCAAGCATTTTGGATTTTTGGACTAAAGCTTCCCCAACTTCAATTTCAAAGAAAAAGTGCGAATTTGTTTGGATTGGAGCGACGCCAGGGGTTAAATCGACTTGGATTAGCTTCTAAAAAGGTAGACACTCCTTTTCCTTACACTTTTTCTCGCTGTCTGGATGCTTGAAGTGAGTTTTGTGCATTTTCTACTGCATTTTCGTGCTTCTGCTTCTGGAAATTAAGAACAATCGCACGACTGTTCTTGGTTTTGTTGAACAGTCGTACGACTGTATATACAGTCGTACGAGTGTTCTATATTTCCAGATTGTTTTTCTTCCATTTTGATTCAGAGTAATTTTGGCGAAACCTTGATCCTGAACTGTTTACAGTCGCACGATTGTAAACTACAGTCGTACGACTGTAACTCTCGTTACAGAATCAGAATTTCAGCTTTTACCCATAAAAATTTCCAAAAACCCATAAAAAATCAGAAAAATCCGAAAATCATCAAAATGAATTTTGTTGTGTGCATTCACGACCGTAGATTCAATTTCTAGTAAAATTTCATTTAGAACAATTCAACGACGGAGACCCGGTTCTTCCTGAAACCGACCCACTTAATATGTAAAAATGCATGTAAACCGGTAAAATTGTTTTCAAAACGATTTTTCCCATAAAACCAAAAATACAGGGACGTTTCAAAACATTTTCTAGCTCTAACCGGGCCGGCTAGCCGAGCCAATCCGGTTATCCCCCTAAATGCATGCCCCTAATTCTTGATTTCCCAATTCTGTTTACTTGAGTCCAACTTGTGGCGTGCCGTATAAATTGTGCTAACCTTTGTTTTGCAGCTTTTATTTTATTTTAATTTTAATTTTATTTGTATTTTAATAGAATTATTCGTGTATTTAGGCGATTGTAATTTTTAGATTCTCGTGTATATTAGGCGATTGTATAAGTGAGGCGACAGTTTTTATTTTTTCCATTCGATTTGGTTGTAAGCCTATTAATATTTATTTCTTTTCCTTACTTTTGTATTGAATATTTGTATGCGGGCTGTATGCCTTTTATACTCAATGAAATTGACTTTAGATTTTGAAATACCATTTGAGAACATTGACAATATTTATTTCAATTAGACACAAAATAAGGGACTTGTCCGGACCCGAATCTCTAGATAGTGTAGCGACCGTTTGTCCGGTTCAGCTGCATTATGAATTTCCCGGTTGAGCTGAGCCGGGTGGCGACTCTACAATATTCATCAAGACTTAGGTCTCGGTTCTTTTAAGAATTAATTCCATTTATTTTCCAAAACCGATTTTCCATTCATAAAAACCCCACGCGAGGGAGGGGCCCGTCCGACGCCCCTTCCGAAAGGGAGTTTTGCATCCCGTCGAAAACGCGTTGTCCACTCACAGTGGTGACTCCGCTGGGGAATTCTTCAAAAAGTTTTCTTAAAAACTTAAAAGAATTTGACAAGCCTTGAAAAGTGTCTAATTAAAATAAGGTGGATGATTCTTGATTGGTATTTCATTTTGCATCTTTAGCTAGACATTCTGGCATTAGATTTAGTATCCATTTTTAGCCCGGTGGATTGTTGAAGTGTCGCCTTTGTTCCTCCTGGTCTTAGGGGCACGGATACGACACACCACCTATAGCCTTGTACGAACCCCTTCGCTCGGACCCTTGAGTAGGGAGAAGTGAGGAGTATGTTTTGCTATGGGAACCTTGATTTTAACCCGACTTTGACCAAACCCATATAGGCAGCCCTAGTTGGATTCCCTTAGGATACCAAAATAATTGTGTGAATAATAATAAAATCGCGCATTCATCACCCCCGGCTGGTGATCGAAGTGAATCCCGCCTAGGACTTGGTTAGAAATTTTTGAGACCGACCACGTTCGAGGAATAAGGTTGGAAGAATTCGTTTTGCTTGCTATTTGTTTCTCGCCGTCTCGTAACACATCACCATTACTACCCACGCATGTATGACATACCATAATCACCATTTTCCATACATATGACATACCATACACAAAACATTTTTGCATGATACTAACCCACATTTTTATGCAGCCATTTGCATTTTATTTCATGTGTAAAACATTAATTCATTTGTTTGTCATTCACACTAATGATTTCTTTTTCAGCCATAACATGAAATTTATGTGATTAGCATTTTTCACATCGCATACATAACATCATTATGTGTGTCATGCATCCTAACTCACGTTTTCGTGCAGCCATTTGCATATTGTGTGACATGTTCATTCACCACATTTCAATTAAATTAAATTAAGGGGCATTTCAAGGACGCCTATCATGACCATCCCATTCCATTTCATAACATATCGGGTACCCAAAATTACCCGTGTTTTGCCGATGCACCGGATTGCATTCGGCCATTCCACCAAAATCATTTCATTCAATAAAAAACCACAACGGTCTTAGGCCCATTTTCGTGTAACAATTTATACGATGCATTTCATGACATCACACCCATGTATCATAAACATCATATAACACCGTGGTCCACATCCGATCACTTCATGACATTAATTCACCATTTAAGGTACTCCTCGAGTGCCCAATTAGTATACATATAGGCCCATAACATCACCAAATCATGAAAGGCATTCCTCGATTGCCGAATCCTTGTCCGTGTCCCTGTTACACGTGACTTTCTCATAACATCATTTCATATCATATGCTCAAAAGCATCAAAACCTTGTCCGTGGGCCCGACCCATGTGACCATTTCATATCATCTCATAGACCTACAAAGCGTCAAAACTCCATCCGTGTGCCGGTATACACGCGAACATTTCACGAATTCATTAGGTGCCCTAAAGGCACCGAAGCTCTGTCAATGTGACGGCCCACACGTGACATTTTTGCATAAGCATTTGGTGTTTTTGGAATGCTCCAAAAAGAAGAATAATAATAAAAAGAAACCATTCATATCATCATTCCATACATAATTCCACTCCATTCATCTCAAACATATTCAATGCCTTAATTTTCATGTCACATCACGTCATTCATTCACAACCCTAATACCTCCTGTCTACTCCCAAGTAGAATACACTGGAGCGACCTTGGAAAAGATCCCAAGCTTCAAAGGCAGCTAGGAGACAGAGGGTAGTTGAGAGTGACAGCGATTCTGAGCCTGGGGAAGGAGTGAACATGGCAGAACAGACACCAAGCATGGCTGATGTTTTGAGAGACTTTTTCAGATCCCAAGACTTCCGCGACATGTTGAAGGAAGAGATGCCGGTAGTCGTGAGGGAAGCTGGTGAGGCCGGTGGTAGTGGAGCGGGGAAAGAAAAAGAGGCTGAGTCATCCCAACATGGTGGTGACGCTTCGGCTAGCCTTGAAAAGCTGCTGAAGATAGAAGCAGCTATGGAATAGAGGATGAAGGCAAAGTGTTACGAACTAGATGAAGTTATGGCCCAGTTGAAGAAGGGGGTCAGTATCAGTACTGAATCGAAGAAGGGAGTAAATGTGGATGCCATGATCAGTAAGGACATTGAGACATTCCCCATTGGCTTCCAAGTACCGAAGATCCCTACTTATAAAGGGATGGGCTGGCCGGAGGCCCATGTGAATTTGTATGCCCGAGTTATGCTGATGGCGGGCGCCACGAAGCAGCAGCTGATCAATTTATTCCCCACTATGCTGGAGGGAGGTGCTTTAGGATGGTATAACTCACTGTCAGAGGAGGAGCAATCTGACTGGGAAGTATTGTCGGTAGCCTTCATTAAATACTACAGCTTCAACACCAAAATCCAGGTGAAGCTGTATGATTTGGAGAGGGTGAAGCAGAAATTCAATGAGCCCTTTGATGAATACTACCAGAGGTGTATGAACAAGATGATCCTCCTAAAGAACCGCCCTGATTAAGACGAGCTTATATAGAAGCTCATTGACAGCAGCAAAGACATTTTCAAGAACAACATGAAGTTCCATCCCTTTAAGGAGCTCAGTGAGGTTTACAGCATGGCTATGAAGATAGAGAGGGATGAAGAGGAGAAGCTGACTGGTCACAAGGGAGGAAGAAATACAGGGTACACCTCGGGGTATAGATCAACCGCAGCAGCTGGGTCTGGCAGTGGTTCTGGTTCAGGTTCCGGTGGCAAACAGGGGCAATCATCAGAGGTGAAGTAGGTTGAAGTGGCTACTGTGAATCAGCAGCAAGGCAACCAGAATAGGGGTCCTGGAGGACAAGGCATATCGCCTGGGACTCTTACTTTAGCAAAGATATTCGCCAAATGTAGGAATGGTGGCCTGCTACAGTCTTTAAGGCCATTTGAGAAGCCATTTGAAGCTGACAAAGATAATTTTTACACTTATCATGTGGTGATAAGCCATCGAACCAACAACTGCTATAAGCTAAGGGATGCTATCCAGAAGCTCATTGACGAGGGAAAGCTGCAAGAGCCAGCCAAACCTAGCACTAAAACCAACCCACTGCTGGCATTGGAAAAGAGGGTTAACATGGTCCAGTCAGGGTTACCGGCTAACTTTATATTTGCCCAAGTTCTGCAAGCGAACCCTACGATTCAGGCAGTGGCGGTAGGGAAACCTGAGGTGGAACCCAAATGTGAGGAAAAGGGGGAATGTAAGGAGATCAAGCCCATAAGTTTGGATGATCTCGACTGCGAAGATGAGTATGAAGAATTTGACAGAAGAGAGGCAGTCAAACTCCCAGCTGTTGAAAAGCTGAAGATTCAAGAAGTGCAGCACGTGACCCAAAGTGGAAGGGTATATCAGCCGGCAGATCAGATGAAAGATAAAGCACATATGAATGGGTCGGGCAGTACTTCGGCGCCGAAAGGAGTTGAGAAAGAAGACCTAGTCATTTCCCAACTAAAGAAAACTCCTGCCCAAGCTAGCTTGTGGCACTTGCTTCTGACCTCCAAGGAGCACAGGGCTGCTCTGGTAAAGAAATTGTCAGAGATTGAAGTCTCCCCTATAGCTTCACCAGAGGCTATGTGCTGTTTGTTAGACAAAGTTCATATTGGGAGTCCTGATATTGTCTTCTCTGAGAAAGACCTGCCTGCTGAAGGGAAGGCCCACAACAAGGCTCTTTATGTCAGAGCCCATGTGATGGATAAGGTTATGCCTTGCATCATGGTGGATGATGGGTCAGCACTGAATATTTATCCACTAAAGATGTTGCTATTTCCGGGGCTGAGTGAAGAAGTGTTAAAGAAATCCTCAACAGTCATCCGAGCATATGATGACTCTAAAAGAACAGTGATAGGGACGTTTGAGGCGGAAGTAGAGGTTGGGCTAGTTAGGTCCACAGTTGCTTTTACGGTGATTGATATCCCAGTCACATTTTCCCTATTGCTTGGAAGGCCCTGGTTCCATCCTTTGGGAGGTGCCCCTTCCACATTGCATCAAAAGATCAAATTCTCTATGAATGGCAGGATTATGACTGTTGAGGCGGATGCCCGGTCGATGGTAGCTGCAGTGGATGAAGGAGTGGTTCCTTTTGGCGGATTCCAAGTTGTTATCATTAAGGAGGAAGAAACCACAGATGCCCCTATGGTCCTTTACGAGAATTACATGCCGGAGTGGCTATCCCGATATCTGTACAAGCTGAACTTTGTCCCGGGAATGGGACTCGGGATTAATTTGCAAGATGTGCCAGAATTCAAGATCGACTCGGGAAAGTCGAAGCAGTGCGGCCTTGGTTATGTAGAGGGGTCATCTGAGCAGAAGAACCTGAAAAAGTGCAAGAATGGCAAGGTGATGATGAAGCCATTTTTGAAGGCAGGAGAAAGCCTTTATAAGGGTCAAGCTGAGCCGGTAATGGTTGGAAATGTCGAGTATCCTGGCTTCGAGATCTTTGTAGATGTGGTGGATTTTGACAAAAGCCAGGAAGAGCTAGTAGCCCCTGTAATAGCAGAAGAAACAACTGCTAAATCCGAGATTTTGCAAGGAGAGTCTTCTGAGGTGGTAGTAGAAGCCGTAGAGGTGACCGAGGAAGAAGATGAAAAGAAGACCTATGCTGAAGCTATAGAAGTGATCTCAGGTGCTTTGACTGCTGCATTAAGCAAAGCCTTTGGGAAATCCAAGGAGGGATTCGGCGAAGGATTAATGGCCAAAGTGAATTTAGACTCTATGGTCACTGAAATTGCCAAGATTATGGAAAGAGCCAAGATGCAAGCGACCGGAAAAGAAGCAGAGAAAGCTACAACCCCGGATGATGCTCTAAAGGGGAGATGGAAGCTGATGAAGAACAAGGCCCTCCGCCTATGGAGGATGAAAATGATTTTGTTGTATCTATTTCTTCCATTTTCAATGTAACTGATGTACTTTATGATAAGTTCAATGCACTGAATTCCCAGTTTGCTTACTTGTGTGATGTTTATCCTGATAATTCTATGCATGCATTTGAATCACCATCAAGCATATTTAACATACATGACACTGCATTGCATGAAATCAATATAAGTACAGATGAAACCCCTAAAATGGTACTCATTTCACACGAGCTAAAATCCGAGGAAGAGAAAGAATTAATAAAAATACTCCAAAAACATGTTAAAGCTTTCGCCTGGTGGTATGAAGACATGCCGGGTGTGGATACAGAAATAGCAGTGCACAAAATCCCAATGGACCCCAAGTTCAGACCGGTAAAGCAGAAGTTGAGAAGACTAAGGCCGGAATGGGCTACACTGGTGAAAGAAGAAGTGGCCAAATAGATAGACGTAGGGTTTCTCGAAGTGGTGGAATACATAGAATGGCTAGCCAACATTGTCCCTGTGCCTAAAAAGGATGGAAGGGTCAGAGTATGCGTCGACTACAGGGACCTGAATAAAGCATGCCCGAAAGACAACTTTCCACTGCCCCATATTGACGTCTTAGTCGATAGTGCAGCAAAAGCAGCAATGTATTCCTTTATGGATGGCTTTTCAGGGTATAACCAGATTTTGATGGATGTGATCGATAAAGTGAAAACATCGTTCATCACAGAGTGGGGTACTTTCTGCTACAGAGTGATGCCCTTCGGGTTGAAGAACGCTGGTGCCACTTATCAGAAGGCTGTCACAACTCTGTTGCATGATATGATCCATAAAGAAGTCGAAGTGTATGTCGATGACATGCTTGTTAAATCAACAACTTAGGAGGAACATCCTGTTATCCTTGATAGATTTCTAACACGCATTGGAGAGTACAACTTGCGACTTAACCCCAAGAAGTGCATATTCGGGGTCACATCAGGGAAGCTGTTGGGTCACGTAGTCAGCTAGAGGGGTATAGAAATGGACCCAAATAAAATCAAGGCCATCCAAGATATGCCAGCTCCAAAGATAGAAAAGGAGGTGAGATCATTCCTGGGTTCCTTACAGTATGTCAGCCGCTTCATAGCACGGTTGACTTCCACGTGTGAACCAATCTTCAAGCTATTAAAGAAAGATCAGCCGATTGTGTGGGATGACATGTGTCAGCTGGCATTCGAGAAGATCAAGGCTTACCTGGTAAAGCCACCAGTGTTGAGTCCTCCAATTCCAGGAAAGCCTCTGATTTTGTATTTGGCAGTTGATGAATCCTCTATAGGGGCAATGCTTGCACAAGAACAAGACAGCAAGAAAGAGTACCCTATCTACTACCTTAGCAAGAAATTATTGGAGTATGAAACCAAGTACACACTGGTGGAGAAGACATATGTGGCTATGATTTAGTTGACCAAGAAGCTGCGCCACTATTTCCAATCCTAAAAGATACAAGCCGTGGCTAAGGTGGATCCAATGAAGTATCTCTATGAAGCACCAGCATTGGTTGGGAAGCTGTCCAGGTGGTTGTTACTTTTGTCTGAATTCGACATCGAGTACATCACGAAGAAAACCATTAAAGGGCGAGCCGTGGCAGAGTTTCTGGCAAACCAACCCCTAGAATCAGATTACATAGAGAATCTGGAATTCCCTGATGAGAAACTAGCCATGGTGGAAGTGAAAAGATGGGTCATGTGCTTCGATGGGGCAGTGAATAGAAAAGGCACTGGAATCGTGGTACTTGTAGCAACACCAGATGGTGAGATTATTCCTTTATCCAAGAGGCTGATCTTTCCTGTAACCAATAATGGGGCGGAATATGAAGCATGCTTATTTGGAATGGAGGCTCTGTTAACCTTAGGGGCAAATGTTGTCTTAATTGTTGGTGATTCACTTCTAGTGATAAGGCACTCTCAGGGTGAGTGGGAGCTGAAAGAAGAAGCCTTACGGCCTTACTTGGAGCTGCTACAGTTCAGAAAGGGTTTATTTGGCCAGTGCGAATTCAGACACGTCCCCAGGGATGAGAATAAGATGGCTGATGCATTAGCTACTTTGTCCTCCATGTGGGAAAATCCAGAGGAAACACAAGTACAACCACTGGTCATAGCCACTTCCAGACATCCTTGCTTCGAGGTGCATGAAGTGATGGAATTATCATCTAAAGAAAAGCCATGGTTCTCTGACATCTATAGGTATATTAAGGAGGGTAGGTATCCCGAAGAGGCCAGTGCTGCTGATAAGTTGACACTAAGAAAGCTGGCTAATCAATTCTAGAATCTCCGAGGATAAGTTATACAAAAGAACAGCACATGGAGTCCTTTTAAGGTGCCTAACAGAGCAAGAAGCAGAAGAAGTGATGCAGCAGGTACATGCAGGATCCTGTGGGCCACATATGAATGGACTTGCCATGGCTAGGAAAATCATGAGACAAGGCTACTTCTAGATGACTATGCAAGCAGATTGTATAAGAAAAGTGAAGAGATGTCATGAATGTTAGATCTATGCAGACATTAGCCATCTTCCTCCACTTGAACTTCAGAATCTAGCGTCTCCTTGGCCGTTTTCAGCATGAGGGATAGATATGATTGGTGAAATTCATCCAACTACATCTAATGGGCACAGATTCATAGTTGTAGCAGTTGATTACTTCTCCAAATGGGTCGAAGCAGAATCCTTCACTAATGTGACAGCCAAGCAGATGGTCAAGTTCAGCTAGAAGAACATCTTCACTCGGTATGGGATTCCTCACCACATAGTAACTGACAATGGAGTACAGTTTCAAGGGGCAACAGCTGAGCTACTTGTGGAACATGGTATCGAACATCATAAGTCTTCTCCATACAGGCCTCAGGCTAATGGTGCAGTGGAAGCAGCTAACAAGGCAATAAAGAAGATCTTATCAAAGATGGTAACCACTTACAGAGATTGGGCCGATAAACTGCCTTATGCTCTTTGGGGTTATAGAACCAGTGTTAGAATGCTGACAGGGGAAACTCCTTACGCCTTGGTATATGGAATGGAAGTGGTATTGCCAGTGGAAGTTGAACTCAAGTCACTCAGAGTCGCCCTGGAGTCTCAGCTGCCAGAGACTGAATGGGTTCAAGCCAGATATGAACAGTTGGCAGCACTGGATGAAAAACGACTAAGGGTACTGGATCACCTTCAGATGTACTAGCGCAGAATGGCCAGGGCCTATAACCGTAATGTGCAGTACTCTAAGCGACAGTTGAAAACAGGTGACTTGGTTCTAAAGCAGTTAAGGCCGTCAAATGTCGATGTTAGGGGCAAGTTCAAACCCAACTGGGAAGGGCCCTATGTGGTGAAGAAGGTGCTATCAAAAGGCGCTGTCAGCATCATAGACATGGACGGAAATGAGTTCACTAATCCTATCAACTAGGATAGGCTAAAGCTTTATCATGTATAAAAAAAAATCTGCTAGGCTGAAAACTCGAAAAGAGCGGTCTAGGCAAAAGTTAAGACACGAGAGAAAATGATCAGTCGAAAAACCTGAAAAGGACGACTGGTGACGGATTCTGGCTCAGTGTGGAATATGTACCATTTAGGAACCAACCCGTTTCAAATGTACTCATTTTGACTTCATCAATAAAGTGAAGTGTTTGTTTAAATATATTTGCATGGTTATGAGAAATGCACAAGCAAAGTTGTCTTGCATAAACATACATTTAAAGAGAGCACTTTGCGTTCAACTGATTGAAATCATCGCATTATTTAACAAGTGAAAATGTATTAAATACATGCAATTTGAAATCTTTTGTCGGCCTCTAAGATCCAGTTCATCTTCCTAAAAGAGCAATAAAATGGTCATGGTGGCATCTGAATCATCCTTTAAAAAAAAAAAAAAGAGCTCGCTGAGGTGAAAACCGAAAAGGCGCCTCAGGCAAAACTTAGAGCGGCCCGCTAAGCTGAAAACCCATATTGGGCAGTTGAGGCAAAAGTTAGGCCATATGAAAAGCTCGCTAAGACGAAAACCGAAAAGGCACCTTAGGCAAAAATCAGAGCAGCTCGCTGGGCTGAAAACCCGTATTGGGCAACCCAGGCAAAAATTAGAGCACTTACAAACTCATAACTTCCCCACAAAGCAAGAAAGGCAGAATATCCCCAACATTCCCCACAAAAGTCATCACATCGACTCCCCATAGAGTCATCACATGATTCCCCAGCAGAATCTACATAAAGAACACCATAATTATTTCCCCAATCGAGTTGCCACAATCTTCCCCAGCGGAATCTCTGTAAGGAACGCTATGATTATCTCCCTAGCAGTATCATAAATCCCCAGCAGTCACCTCACTCCATCGAAATTCACCAAGCAAAGCCCTCGAAGAAAGCAAAATCAACCAGGGGCACGGCATATCTTTCTCCAGAGGAAGGCGGAAACGTCAAATGATAGAAAATGCATGCACGTGCATATGCATCATCATGCATTCATACATTACATACATCGATCACTCATCCCTAGCTAGTCTTCATTCTTGATTGAAGGGGCAAAGATTTTTGTTTAAAAATCTCTCGATCAGGGAATGAAGACTTGCTATCTGAAGTGCAGGAATTCTTCATCATCCACTTCCTCAGCAAATCCGTCTCGAGTAATGTAAACTCGGTATCGGCCCAGATCGGCTTCATTATCCACTTCCCCAGCAGATCCGCCTTGAGTAATGTGAACTCAGTATCAGCCCAGATCAGCTTCATCTATTTCCCTACTAAAGCTCACCTCGGGTAACATAGACCCGATATCGGCTTAACCATAATTTCATCTTCCTTTGCCTCGGGTAACCTAGACCCGATACCGGCCAATCCGTAATCCATCTTCCTTTGCCTCGGGTAACATAGTCCCGATATCGGCTTAACCACAATTTCATCTTCCTTCACCTCGGGTAACCTAGACCCGATACCGGCCAATCCGGAATCCATCTTCCTTTGCCTTGGGTAACATAGACCCGATATCAGCTTAACCATAATTTCATCTTCCTTTGCCTCGGGTAACCTAGACCCGATACCGGCTAATCCGTAATCCATCTTCCTTTGCCTCGGGTAACATAGACCCGATATCGGCTTAACCACAATTTCATCTTCCTTCGCCTCGGGTAACCTAGACCCGATACCGGCCAATCCGTAATCCATCTTCCTTTGCCTCGGGTAACATAGACCCGATATTGGCTTAACCACAATTTCATCTTCCTTTGCCTCGGGTAACCTAGACCCGATACCGGCCAATCCGTAATCCATCTTCCTTTGCCTCGGGTAACCTAAACCCGATATCGGCTTCACTGCATTCCATCTTTTCTTGCCTCGGGTAACCTAGACCTGATATCGGATTATTTCCTCCCCAGCATCGCCTCGGGTAACCTAGACCCGGTATCGACCTATCTCACCAGAAGGTTCATTCTAGTGTTCACGGCGCTTTGATTTGCGCTCTCAAATTCATCATCTCAGGTGTTGTAAACCTGGAGCTAGGTGTCGAATTTGATCATGCGAGGGGTAGCTGTAAGCGTCAAAATTTTCTATACTTTTTTTTTTAAAAAAAGAGCTTGGTCGTACGACTGATCTTACAGTCGTGCGACTGTAATTTAAAAATTACAATCATACGACTGTAATATCGGGAAGGTTGCAGGAGCCCATACCTCTGCAGCAGAAAATGGAGGAGAGAGGGTGGTGCAATTAATACACCGGATGGACAGGAAGCAACCAGGGGAAGAAGAGATAAAAGGAAGAAAAAGAGAGGAGAGAGGGGTAGCTGATTTCTGGTGAAAAAGAATTAGAGAGAGAAAGGAGAAAGGAGAAAAGGAAAAGGAAGAAGTAAAAAAAACAAAAAAAAACTCATCTTTTCCTCTTCTATTTTCTTTGAATTCTCGGAATTAGGATTAAAACTTGCTAGAAATCTTTAGGTTAATTAATTAACTTCTCAAACAAATCAAAAATTCGGACTTAAATCATCAAAATCCCAAGCATTTTGGATTTTTGGACTAAAGCTTCCCCATCTTCAATTTTAAAGAAAAAGTGCGAATTTGTTTGGATTGGAGCGACGCCAGGGGTCAAATCGACTTGGATTAGCTTCTAAAAAGGTAGACACTCCTTTTCCTTACACTTTTTCTCGTTTTCTGGGTGCTTAAAGTGAGTTTTGTGCATTTTCTACTGCATTTTCGTGCTTCTGCTTCTAGAAATTAAGAACAATCGCACGACTGTTCTTGGTTTTGTTGAACAGTCGTACGACTGTATATACTGTCGTACGAGTGTTCTTAATTTCCAGATTGTTTTTCTTCCATTTTGATTCAGAGTAATTTTGGCGAAATCTTGATCATGAACCGTTTACAGTCGCACGATTGTAAACTATAGTCGTACAAATGTAACTCTCGTTACAGAATCAGAATTTCAGCTTTTACCCATATAAATTTCCAAAAACCCATAAAAAATCAGAAAAATCCGAAAATCATCAAAATGAATTTTTTTGTGTGCATTCACGACCGTAGATTCAATTTCCAGTAAAATTGCATTTAGAACAATTCAACAATGGAGACCCGGTTCTCCCGAAAACCGACCCACTTAATATGTCAAAATGCATGTAAACAGGTAAAATTGTTTTCAAAACGATTTTTCCCATAAAACCAAAAATATAGGGATGTTTCAAAATGTTTTCCAGGTCTAACCGGGCTGGCAAGCCGAGCCAACCCGGTTATCCCCCTAAATGCATGCCCCCAATTTTTGATTTCCCAATTCTGTCTACTTGAGTCCAACTTGTGGCGTGCCGTATAAATTGTGCTAACCTTTGTTTTGCAGCTTTTATTTTATTTTAATTTTAATTTTATTTGTATTTTAATAGAATTATTCGTGTATTTAGGCGATTGTAATATTTAGATTCTCGTGTATATTAGGCGATGGTATAAGTGAGGCGACAGTTTTTATTTTTTCCATTGATTTGGTTGTAAGCCTATTAATATTTATTTCTTTTCCTTACTTTTGTATTGAATATTTGTATGCCCGCTGTATGCCTTTTATACTCAATGAAATTGACTTTAGATTTTGAAATACCATTTGAGAACATTGGCAATATTTATTTCAATTAGACACGAAATAAGGGACTTGTCCATACCCAAATCTTTGGATAGTGTAGCGACCGTTTGTCCGGTTCAGCTGCATTATGAATTTCCCGGTTAAGCTGAGCTGGGTAGCGACTCTACAATATTCATCGAGACTTAGGTCTCGGTTCTTTTAGAGAATTAATTCCATTTATTTTCCAAAACTGATTTTCCATTCATAAAAACCCCACGCGAGGGAGGGGCCCGCCCGAGATCGAGGCGTCCCTTCTGAAAGGGAGTCTCGCGTCCCGTCGAAAACGTGTCGTCCGCTCACAATAACAACAACATACTTCAAACAATTAGTATGTCCTCAACAACTCAGGTTATAGAAATCAAGTAACTCCTCTGCTGCAAACATTTAAATTTATTACTGTTAGAACTTATGAGCGGACGACCTTTTCAACGAAAAGAAATAAATGGTAACAAGGCAAAGCGGGCCGACGGAAGAGATTTTTGATTGTGGTTAAGTTTGTGGAAAACAGGTGTTATTTATCTTGAGTTGGGAAAACTATTGATTTAATTTAGGAATTCCCTTGTAGAAAACGTTTTCCTGTTTTATTACTTAAAGACCTCGAAACCTCAATCTCGAGATCAGTGACAGAGTCGCCACCCAGATCAGCTCATCCGAGAAATTCCGGTACAGCTCCTTACCGAGCGCAGACTACTTTACCTAATCCAGAGATTCAGGGTTTGGGCAACTTACCTACTTAACCTTAAGCTTGTATTCGTTTATTATTTATTAAACCATATTTATTCAATTTATTATATTTTTCTAACGCAATTTGTTTATTTTATTAACCCGATGCTAAAGCAAAAATGCATAAAATAAATTGCAGGAAAATAAAGCATACATCCAAAATATACAAGAAAATAATAAAGGCCGATTATACAACCAAATTGAACAAAAGATAAAAACTCTCATCCTCACATGTACAATCGCCTAAGTACACGAGGATCTAGAAATAATACAACCGCCTAATTACACGAATTAATCTATTAAATACAACAAAAATAAAAATAAATGCTGTAAAACAGATTAGTTAGCACAGTTTATATCACAAACACAAGTAGGACTCAAATCAAGACAGAATTGGGATTTTAGGATCGGGAGCATGCTTTTAGGGGGTAACCGGGTCGACCTGACTGGTCGGACGGGTTAGACCTGGAAAACGGTTTTGAAACGCCCTGTGATTTTTGTGCTGGAAAATAATTTTTAGAAACCATTTGGCTCAATTTCATGCAAATATCCATTTTTATGGGTCGATTATCCTGGAACTCGGGGTTCCGTTCATGTGGGTTCCTAAATACACATTTCATCTAGGGGTCCAAAATACAGTAAACACATGAAAAACATTTGTGAAAATATTATTTTACTTGTTTTCAATATTTTTCGGGGATTTTATAGGGTTCGAGGGTCCGCTAATGCTAGACCATGGATCCGATTCGGATGAAACGACCCCGAAATTCAGAAAATAAACCCCAGAAAATACTGAAAAGCCCGATATCCGTATGAACAATAGTCAGAAAATCAAAATATAAACACATACGAATGATTCTGGGCCAAAAACGATCATAACAAAAAAATCAGAATGGAAAACGGGCTGTTTCGGTCGATTAGGACAGATCAGGGATCTGTCCCTGAGGAACAGAGCTGGGCGGCTATGGGTCAGAGCCAGCCAGCTCCGTTCTTCAGAGACACAGCTGGTCGGCTGTGTTCATGAAGAACACAGCTGTAAAGCTATGGTGGACAGCACCAGTTCCGGATTTTGGCAAAAATGATAGAAACACACAGAAAATCAATGCAAACAGGTTTTAAGGTCTCTCAGAGTTTACCTGGATTGTTACTTGGATGCTTGGAGCATCAAGAAAAGGATTGAAAGCTTAGAAATGTGCACTGGAGCTCAAGTAGTCGAATCCTTCGAAGACCCGGAATGATCCGAAACCAAGCCGAAATGATCCCGAATCAATGAGTAAATGTTGTTGGTTGTGTCAGTAATGTTTTGAGATTAATTTTAGGGTCTTGGGAGGGCCTTTGAGAATTCTCTTTCTCGGTCTCTTTCTCCCTTTTCCCTCTGTGTTTTTTTTTTCTTTCCAGAGAACCAAAAGCCTCCCCTCCCCCAAAAAAAGTCCTTTTCTCTCTTTTTCTTTTTTTTTTTTTTGGTTTCCTTAGAACCAAAAAAAAGTCCTTACCCTCTGATTTTCTGTCTTTTTATCTGCCTCTCTCCCTTTCTTTTTCGTTCCATCAATCAGCTGTCTGATTTTCTGAAAATTCTGCCAAAAACTCTCTCTACCAAGACAAGTTGCTCTACTTTGCAGAGCAACTATTCTTGACCACTAAAGCCGGCCAGCTTAAGTTGGTACTAGAGCTGTACGGCCTAGCTAAAGCTGCCCGGTTCTAGCAAGAATTAGGGTGGAATTTCGAAAAGTCAAACATGTAGACCAAACCCTAGAAATGATTCGAGAGACTTTTTCGAGGCTTTAGATCATGGATAGCCTAGGTTTCAGGACGTTTGAGATTCTCCAGGCAGCATTCCGGTCACTTTCAAGTCCCGTTCGAGCCCGTC
The DNA here is from genome assembly GCA_039660915.1 of Euphorbia tirucalli. Lineage (NCBI taxonomy): Eukaryota > Viridiplantae > Streptophyta > Magnoliopsida > Malpighiales > Euphorbiaceae > Euphorbia > Euphorbia tirucalli. Next base: position 50,040,780 of record CM077639.1, on the reverse strand, counting down.
CGGTCCACAGGTAACTAAGTAATTCTCATCACCGAAGTCAGGAAAAACCCGTGCTCACAGGCTGCCCCTCGTTGGACCAGAGTCGGTTCATCGTGGGTTGTAAAGCCTAGATCAAGTTTGGTCTCACGACTGGGAGTGCGGTGAGGAAGGAAACGGAAACATACCTGGGGTTCCTTGCTGGAGGTGCTAGCCGTGGTTCCAAGTCAACTCGCCGCGGTGGAGCGTGTCCATAATGTTGGCTCTCTATGGCGGAGCGTGCCTGTAATGTTAGCTCTCTGTGGTGGAGCGTGCTTGTAATGTTGGCTCTCTGTGGTGGAGCATGCCTATAGTGTTGGCTCACTGTGGTAGAGCGTGCCCCTAGTGTTGGCTCACTGTGGTGGAGCGTGCCCGTAATGTTGGCTCTCTGTGGCAGAGCTTGCCTGTAATGTTGGCTCTCTGTGGTGGAGCGTGCCAGTAATGTTGGCTCACTGTGGTGGAGCATGCCCGTAATGTTGGCTCACTATGGTGGAGCGTGCCCGTAATGTTGGCTCACTGTGGTGGAGCGTGCCCGTAAAGAGATTCAATTCTTTCCCTTGTGGTGGGGCCTTGAATAGACATCCCTTCCTCTCATTTTTCAGTAGACATTTTTTCCCTCTTCTTTATGGTGAAAAGGTTAAAATGACTGTTCTTCCCCTCCTATGTGGTGAAGAGGTAGCACAAGCTTGGAGTTCTTCTCTGTGTGGTGGAATCCCTGTGAGATTGATACCAAGTTGCGTATTTATTTCTTGATCGATAATTTTGAAAACAAAAATTTTTGTCCCCTCGATTAAGAATAAATACAGTTGAATTGCTTTGTCCCTAGATACTTGTTAAAGGCAAATGAATCCTTCAATAGACATTTCTTCCCTGTCCATATGACGACAAGGTTGAAATAAGAGATGTACTATCCCTTCTATGTGGCAAAGAGGTAGCTCGAGCTTGGTTGTCATCTTGCCCCCAGATCCCTGTTAAAGGCAAATGAATCCTTCAATAGACATTTCTTCCCTGTCCATGTGACGGCACGGTTGAAATAAGAGATGTGCTGTCCCTTCTATGTGGGGAAGAGGTAGCCCGAGCTTGGTTGTCGTCTTGCCCCCAGATCCCTGTTAAAGGCAAGAGACCACTTCAATAGGCATTTCTTTCCTGCCCATGTGATGACAGGATTGAAATGAATGTTCTTCCTCTCCCATGTGATGAAAAGGTCGAATGACACATACTGTCCCTCCTATGCGATGAAAAGGCAGCACGAACTTGAAGTTTTGCTTCGTGTGGTGGAGTTCCCGTGAGATTGATGTCAAGTTGCTTATTTATTTCTTGATCGATAATTTTGGAAACAAAAATTTTTGCCCCCTCGATTAAGAATAAATACGGTTAATTGCTTTGCCCCCAGATACGTGTTAAAGGCAAATGAATCCTTCAATAGACATTTCTTCCCTGTCCATGTGACGACAAGGTTGAAATAAGAGATGTACTATCCCTTCTATATGAAGAAAAGGTAGCCCGCGCTTGGTTGTCGTCTTGCCCCTAGATCCCTGTTAAAGGCAAGAGAACTCTTCAATAGGCATTTCTTTCCTGCCCATGTGATGACAGGATTGAAATGAATGTTCTTCCTCTCCCATGTGATGAAAAGGTCAAACGAGCTATTTTGTTGTTCTGCCCCCATACACCTGTTAAAGGCGAGAAGTTCATCAATAGACATTTCTTCCCTATCCATGTGACGACAAGGTTGAAATAAGAGATGCACTGTCCCTTCCATATGGCGAAGAAGCAGCACTAGGTTGGTTGTCGTCTTGCCCCCAGATCCGTGTTAAAGGCAAGAGACTTCTTCAATAGGCATTTCTTTCCTGCCCATGTGACGATAGGATTGAAATGAGAGATGCACTATCCCTTCCATGTGGCAAAGAAGCAGCACGAGGTTGGTTGTTGTCTTACCCCCAGATCCCTGTTAAAGGCAAGAAATACCCTTCTCGGGGTGATATTGGCGTGAACGAAAAATTCTGATAATTATAGAAATTTTTCATACCTAAAGTTTTGGAGTCATAGGGGTCCGATTTACATGCTATGACTCTGAGGATGCCCTTGGATTAGATCTTTTCTATCCCAGGAGGATCCATGATTTGGGATGACCTAATGACGGTGATTAATGCCTTAATGAAATTTTGATGCAAGGGCGCATATTTATTCCTTGATTGATAATTTTGGAAGCAAAAATTTTTGCCCCTTCGATCAAGAATAAATACGGCTCAGCTATTGATGCATTTATGTGTGTATGATTCATGTGTATGCATGTATGCGTCATGATGCTTCTGATACTATGCTTGGTATCTGCGCTATGTTGGGGAAAGAACTTGTGACTTCCGATGACCTCCGATGGTGACTGTATTGACTGGATGATTTCACCGGGGATATTGATTCAGTGGGGATCGCTTGGGTTGAAAATTCCACTGGGGAACATCCCGATCCATTTACTCCTGCTAGGGGATCTGTTAGAGATTCTGATTCAGTGGAAAGAAACTTGGCTAGGCACCTGTTAGGGATTTTGTTGGAGACTCAGTGGAGAACCTTGCTGGGGACCATTTTGTTGAGGATAATTATATTAGGAATGGTACAATTGAGCCGGTAGTTGCCATTTGTAGTGACAATTTTATTGATGCTGTCGTGGGTTTGGATGCAATGACCTGCTGAGGGGTGTTTATATGCAATGGCATAGTGTATGCAATATGAACACCTAAACAGAAAATCAAACATACCTCGTATCATTATGATGACATCAGAATGAATGCGATAGGAAAAATCAAAAGTGACACTGCCTCCGAATGTCACTCTCGTCTTGTTACCAACACATCCTTTTGGTTTTTTGTGTCGCAGATTCTCTCACTGGAGATTTTTTTTTGTGATGACCAACTTTGCAAGAACGCACTAGCCAAGTGGATCTCTTAGCGTTGGCTTGTCTCAGAATTGGAAAATGCGCCTTAACAATTCCGTCGGGGACCATGATAGGATTATCCTTGATGATGTTTTGTAGTTTAGCTTTCGCCTGCTCCTGGTATTGGAGGTTTGCGTTTGGATGTGAAACGCTTCATCAAATTTGGTTTACTGTGTGCGGTAACCTGAACATGGACATTTATATGCAATGGCATGACACATGCATATTGAACATCAAAATAGAATATAAAACATCTATGACATGATGAACATGAATGCATTAGGAAATTCCAACCCATGGCTCCAGTTTGGTCGGACCATGTAACCGGAGCAGAGGCAATACTGTGAGCAGAGTCAACACTGTGAGCAGATAATCTGAGATGGGGTCAATTAACCACTGGATTCTCCTAAGGTGGGAGGCTGTTTTCATGCCCTCCATTCACCCCGGATTCCAATTCACGCACGGTTCCCAAAGATGGACACAGCTTTTAGTCCTTCAAGGCGTGGCCATGGCTAGGAAGTGAGAGAATCACTGGTAAGTAGTCACTTCTGTTGTAGCTGAAGACTGAGTTCTTGAAATGATTGGTAAATGCAACTTTCCCCTAAATATTAGCACAATAGGCTTTGCAAGTCTTCCTATTGACAGGAACATCCCATTCATGATTGTTGAAAGCTTTGTAAAACCTGGTTGCTCCGACACTGTTGGTGAAGTTCACAGGGGTAGTTGTCAATCTTCTCTTGTTCCTAGCACATTTTGCTCAACAGAACCATTTCTTGCTGGGTTGAATATTACTGGTGGGTGACCATCCCAAATATAGGCCTCTCAAAGTGCCTCACCAGCTCCTCTTTTGCTGAAGCCCAGCACATGCTATAGTGCGGACTTTGCTGGACAAGAACAGTGGCCATCTCTTATTGCGAACTGCTCATCATTATTCTCATTCTCTTTCATGCAGTGCTCATCAAGGAGTTCCACCACTAGTTACTTGTGTATGGGCAAACTCCAGCTTAATTGAAGCAGGCTTATATTCAAATCCTCTCTCTGTCATGAAAGTCAAACCCTTCCTGAAGTTTGAGGTTACAAAATAGGTGGTTTAGGGGTTTAGGTTGAAGAGGGTTAGAACAAGATAGAAAGAGAATCCCCAATCTGGTGTGAGTTGATGATAAACAAAGACTGATTGAGGCAGTGTTGTGATCACCTGCCCCATTGCCTTTCTGGTGATGGAATGATGCGATATGGTACAACATTGGGGTTCAATTTCTTATTAGAAGCCATTGATGGTGGAAAACAAGGCTTCACAGAATCAGTTCAAGGGAAAAGGTGAAAGGGTAATAGGAGTAGGGATGATGAAGGGAAGGAGGAAGGTAGATAGGAATGTGGAAAAGGGAAAGTGCTTTGGATTTGAAGCCGGGGAAGTGCATCATTCCTTACAATTTAAAGCTATGAGACATTCCAGTGTTAGCTATGGTAGGTATGTATGCATCAAAATCACCGTTGCCGGTACTTCATGTAACGGATGAGTCATCCCTGGATTCATCAAGCACTCAACGGGGTTTGTTAGGGTTTCATTATTTGGATAAGAAGAATCGAAAAACTGTACAAGGGAAGAAGGATGAGGATGGGATAGGTGATTGGAATAGCAGATAGAGGGATTAGAATTTGGTAATGGAAACAAGGGAATAGGTGGCTTGATGTCAGAGTGATGGGTTGATTGGTAATTGGTCGGGGAGGATTCAGGTGATTCTGGGTTTAACTTTGTTTGTGCCGCCATTGTTGCAACACCATGCAGAGATTGGCAAAGTCATGTATCAATGGAGGAAGATAACAAGACTGTATATTTGTAGCAAAAGCCTCACTGCGAGAAGGAGAATGAGTCTTCTATCTGCGCTATCAGAATGGGCCTTCCATTTGCACCCCTCTTTTTTTTTTTTAAGAACTGAGCCCAAACCATGACCATCTATTGGTTTTCTAGCTGCATTCAAACTCATACATGTCATGTGTGTTTGATATGCTCTTTGGATGAACAATGCGTGTGTAATGTCATGTACAAATGAATGTCACATGAAGAAGATAATGTATGCACTATGACCAAAATTGCTTCAGCATTTTACACATGGTGGGTGATATGGGTGATGCAAACCATTTGAATTTCCTACGGATGGAGATTTTGGTGGGATTGGGAATTTTAGCTTTGGGGTTTTGACTTGGGATGCTCCCTTGGATATGGGGTTAAGCTTTGCCTCTGGGAGGACTTTTTGGGTTTAATTGCCTCAAGGAGGGCCTTTTAGATTTGATTTACCTCAGGAGGGCTTTCTTCAGTTTGGCTGTGTTAAGGAGGGTTTTTTCCTTTTTGGGATAGGATTTAGAGTTTTAAAGATGGCTTTCGGCTTGGAATGGTTTGGGCATCGTGTGTGCCATTTAAATTGAAACTCTGGGGCAGGACTGGTAGCATTTTGCAAGGATTATGGAGTTGGATCAGCAAATGCCTCGGTGGAAGTGATGCCATCATATCATTTTATTTATCTCACAAGCTCACCTTTCAAGAAAGAGTTCGGTCAGGGCCAGGTTCACTTTTAAGTTCCCTACAACATTCAGATTAATGTCATGCATTTTGATAGTATGCGCATATGATATGTCATTTTAGATGATCAAATGCATGTGCAATGCCATGTACATGCAATCACCACATAAGTAAGAAGATAACATAATGCATTGCATTCAAGATGATATTAATACATCGTAGAAACAAAAATGAGTTCCCTACAAAAAAGGAAAGCCCTAAGGGTAATGGTTGTTTGTTGTTGTTTTTTTTTTTTGACCAGTCGCTGCCTCGGCTTCAGTACCATTGTCCCATTCTCATCAGATCAGACCTTATAGCTTTTCGTCATATTCCTTTCCCTGGGAAGTTGGAGGAATTCCTTTGGTGGTCCCCTTGCTTGCCACTGATCACCCGTTAGAGTTAGACGGCACCCTCAATTTTCCTTTGTCAACCAGCTTCTGGATCCTCCTTCGCAGACCAACACATTCATTAGTCCGGTGGCCTACTACCACATGATAGCTGCAGTAGTTATCCTTTTGTTCTGGTGTCGGCGCAACATATGGTCGGATACTCTACAGTAGGCCCATCTTTCTGCAAATGGCAAATAGTCTGGTCACTGAACGAGGCCCAAAAGATGCGACTGCCCCTGTATCTTTGGGAGGTGAACTCTGGATTTGTCACGAAATAGAGTCAATGTTGGCACTGGTGTCAAGAGGTCTTTTCAGTTCTCCTTCATTGGACGACCCTGATAAGCCCAAATTTTGGTGAGAGGGCCTTTCGAGGTGTCGAGAAGGAGTGTTAGCATTCTGGACATTCTGCTCCTTATCCATACCAACACTAGAGTCTGTGCTTGCCATGTATCTTATTTTCCTTTCGAGTTCTGCCACCCAGGTTTCCAACTCAGTGCACCTCGCCGTCAGCCTCTCTATTCTGTCAAGATCATCCCCCAACATTTCTCTTAACATTGCTGCTGCTTCCTCCCTAACAGCCTTCTGGAATTATGATGAAGCGACATAATCCTCCACCACATCTGTTACGGTGTTAATGTTCCTTGGGCTGGCCATCCTTAGGATCCTTTCCCCTGATGAGGGCAGTTGTTAGCATCGACAGGTGTATGCGTGGCAAATACCAAACAGGGAACGATGTATGCATAAATGCGTGACATGTCGTGCATGTGTGTGGATGATGAATTGCATATGTGATGTCATGTAATGCCATGTCATACTATACTATTAGAGATCGACCATACAGATGCAATGGGTGCTGGTCGGGATGATGCATGCTAAAATAAAACATGGTGCATAAATATACACCACAGGGATAGAATGACACTCGGGAGTGTCCACGGATCGAAGCAAGTAGTACTTGCAATAGGGTGCATAGTTATGCCCCCGGGAAGAATGACACACTGGGGTGTCCAGGGGTCGAAGTAAGGCAATGCTTGCAAAGGAAATTAAGATAGGGTGCATAGTTATGCCCCTGGGGAGAATGATACACTGGGGTGTGCATGGGTCGAAGCAAGACATTGCTTGCAAGGGAAGTTGAGATAGGGTGCATAGTTATGCCCCTGGGGAGAATGACACACTGGGGTGTCCACCGGTCGAAGCAAGACATTGCTTGCAAGGGAAGTTAAGATAAGGTTTATATTTATGCCCCTGGGGAGAATGACACATTGGGGTGTCCACGGGTTGAAGCAAGGCATTGCTTGCAAAGGAAATTAAATGCTATGGTGGTGTGTATGCGCATGATGATCTAACATAATCTTCAGCACTCAGGGAGTACCTTGGATGATGAAACATGATATAAGGTGAGATAGAATAAAGTGCTTGGCATGCAGATGGCTTTTTGGCGACCGAGGAGCACCTTGGACTCTTATGCGATGAAATGTTATGAAATAATGTGTTTGACAAACGAGCCAAGTTTTTTCGACGCTCGGGGAGCGTCTTATGCTTATGTATGAATGAGGTGCACGATCATGGGTTGATGCGAACAAATGATGTTAGACGGATGGAATCATGAATAAGGATGATTTTCATTATAATGTATTTTGGATGTTTCGCAGATGCCCCAAGGCTATGATAAAAGTAATGCAGACGGATCGCGTGTGAACCGACACGCGAGTGCAGGTTTGGTGCCTTTAGAGCTCCTAGTGGGTATCATGAAATGGTCTCGTGTGACCAACACACGAACAGAGTTCTGATGCTTTTGAGGCATCTAATGAATGTTATGGAATGGTCGTGTGTATGCCGACACACAGACAGAGTTCTGATGCTTTTGATGCATCTAACATGAAATGATGTTACAGACAAGTCACGTGTAACTTGAAGCATGGAAAAAAGTTTGGCATTCATGAAACGCCTTACATGATTTGACGATGCCATAGAATGGTCATGTATGTGTACTAATTGGGCATTCGTGGAATACCCTGGATGATTTGATAATGACATGAGCAATCCAATGTGGATCGCGAGAATGGATGGATGAGATGTAATGTAATGCTTATCATGTGACTTTCCACATGAACATAGATTTAGGACCGTTGTGGTCTCCTAATGAATGTGATGGTAGGGATGACCCAGTGCAAGCTAAGGCACAGGCAAAACATAAGCGACTTTGGGGCACCTGTCATGAAATGAAATGATCAGGATGAGCATCCTTTGAATGTCCTTTACCAAGTGTAATGACATGAAATGGTGTGAATACACGTGTCACACAAAATGCAGGTGGCTGCAGAAACGTGGTTAGGATGCATGAAATACAAGGTGATGTCGTGCATGCAAGGAATGAATGCATATGTCACCCAAACAAAGCATCGTGGCTACACAAAGACGTGATTAGTACATCTATCACACACACAAATTAATGCCTTGCATGTTTCATGGAAATGTTAACACAATATGTGTATGGCACATGGGAATAAAATATCATGGCTGCAGAAGGATATGGTTAGTATCAATGCTACACAAATGTTGATGCCTTGAGAATGATTATACAAGATGTGTGTGCATTTGATGCTTCGTAAATGAAGAAAATAATGGGTACAAATTCCTTATTCCGGACATTCCAAGAATGCCCCATGCCATACGAAAAAAATGCAGAAAAGATCGTATGTAGACTGGCACACGGGCAGAGTTTCGACACTTTATAGGTTGATGGAATGAAATGAAATGGTCGCATGGGAACTACCCCATGAACAAAGTTCTGATGCTTTTGAGGCATATGATATGAGAAGATTTTATACGGACAAAGGTTCAGTGTTCGTGGAACACCTTGCATGGTTTTGATAATGATATGAAATGCCCCTATATGAATACTAATCCAGTACTCATGGAGTACCTCAAATGATTTCACCATGTTATGAAACGGTCCGACGTGAACAGATATGCGCAAACAGAATTCCAGCGCCTCGGGACACCTATGGATAAATATGATGTCATGTGATGCATCGTGTGAACCGTCACACAGAGACAGGCCTAAGACTATTGTGGTCTTATATTGAATGACATTGTATTTGTGAAATGGCCGGGGGCAAACCGCGCACGGGCGAAACACGGGTACTCTTGGGTACCTGATATGAAATGAAATGAAATGATCATGATGGGCATTCTTGGAACATCGGTTATTAGGTGCAATAAAATGATATGGCATAGATGTATATGTTACACAAAATGCAAGTGGCTGCAGAAAAATGTAATTAATATGCATGACGTATAGACTGATATCGTGTATATGCTATGAAGATGTTGGCATATGATATGTATATATATGTTATGCAAATAAAATGTCATGGCTGGACGAAGACGTGGTTAGTGCAAATGCCATACACATACACATGCATGCATGTTAAAGATGGCCATACAAACATGTGGTAAAAAATGACACATGGATAATTATGCATGTTGGATGCTTCGTGAAAAGATAAAAGGAAAATCACCACGGAACAAACGTTAGCACACGCAAAGATATGCTCTCCCTTCCAACCTTATTTCTCCTTTCGCTTGGCCTCGCATTCTTCCTAGGTGTTGGGTCTCTTTGGTATCAACGGGGGATACCAAAGGCGCACACTCAAATATTCAATTTAATTTTATGTTTTGGTAACCCTAGGGGGAGTTACTAAACCATTACATGTGGGCCAAAGTCAAACAAAGGGTCGTACAGGCTCCCATAGCGAATAAACACTTCCCCACCATAGAACACGATGTAAGGTCATGCGGGCTATGAGTGGTTTTACCCCGTCGGGTGTCTCCAATCCTGGAGGTAGAGGTAGGCCACCTTCGTGGGTAAACCGGGGCTAATCAGTGTATTGGAGGGGTTGGGAAGAAGAAAATATCATGATATGCAAAGTATGAATAAATATGGTGTTTATAAATTGACAAACGAATACAAGTGAGGTTATATTTCAATAGTTGCCTAAATTCCTCAAGTTTTTAAGAAAAAACATTTTTAAGAAACATAAAAATCCCCAGTGGAGTTGCCACTGTGAGCGGACGACCTTTTCGACAAAAAGAAATAAATGGTAACGCGTTGAAGCGGGCCGGAGGAAGAGATTTTTGATTGTGGTTAAGTTGTGGAAAACAGGTTTTATTTATCTTGAGTTGGGAAAACTATTAATTTAATTTAGGAATTCCTTGTAGAAAACGTTTTCCCATTTTATTACCTAAAGACCTCGAAACCTCAATCTCGATATCAGTGACAGAGTCGCCACCCGGATCAGCTCATCTGGGAAATTCCAGTACAGCTCCCTACCGAGCGCAGACTACTGTACCTAATCCAGAGATTCAGGATTCAGGCAACTTACCTACTTAACCTCAAGCTTGTATTCGTTTATTATTTATAAAACCATATTTATTCAATTTATTATCTTTCTCTAACCCAATTTGTTTATTTTATTAAGCCGATGCTAAGGCAAAAATGCATAAAATAAATTGCAGGAAAATAAAGCATACATCCAAAATATACAAGAAAATAATAAAGGCCTATTACACAACCAAATTGAATAAAAGATAAAAACCCTCATCCTCACATGTACATCACCTTAAGTACATGAGGATCTAAAAATAATACAACCTCCTAATTACACGAATTAATCTATTAAATATAACAAAAATATAAATAAATGCTGCAAAAAAGATTAGTTAGCACAGTTTATATCACAAACACAAGTAGGACCCAAATCAAGACAAAATTGGGATTTTAGGATCGGAAGCATGCTTTTAGGGGGTAACCGGGTCGACCCAACCGGTCGGACTGGTTAGACCTGGAAAACGGTTTTGAAAATGCCCTGTGATTTTTGTGCTGGAAAATAATTTTTGGAAACCATTTGGCTCGATTTCATGCAAATATCCATTTTTGTGGGTCGGTTATCCTGGAACTCAAGGTTCCGTTCGTGTGGGTTCCTAAATACACATTTTATCTAGGGTCCAAAATACAGTAAACACACGAAAAACATTTGTGAAAATATTATTTTACTTATTTTCAATATTTTCCGGGGATTTTATAGGGTTCGAGGGTCCACTAATGCTGGACCATGGATCCGATTCGGATGAAACGACTCCAAAACTCAGAAAATAAACCCCGGGAAATACTGAAAACCCCGATATCCGTACGAACAATAGTAAAAAAATCAAAATATAAACACATACGAATGATTCTGGGCCGAAAATGATCATAACAGAAAAATCAGAATGAAAAACGGGTTGTTTCGGCCGATTGGGACAGATTGGGGATCTGTCCCTGAGGAACAAAGTCGGGCGGCTGCGGGTCAGAGCCGGCCGGCTCTGTTCTTCAGAGACACAGCCGGCCGGTTGTGTTCATGAAGAACACAGCCGTACGACTATGATGGACAGCACCAGTTCCAGATTTTGGCAAAAATGACAGAAACACACAGAAAATCAATGCAAACAGGTTTTAAGGCCTCTCAGAGTTTACCTGGATTGTTACTTGGATGCCTGGAGCATCAAGAAATGGATTGAAAGCTTAGAAATGTGCACTGGAGCTCAACCAGTCGAATCCTTCGAAGACCCGGAATGATCCGAAACCAAGTCGAAATGATCCCGAATCAATGAGTAAATGTTATTGGTTGTGTTAGTAATGTTTTGAGATTGATTTTAGGGTCTTGGGAGAACCTTTGAGAATTCTCTTTCTCAGTCTCTTTCTCCCTTTTCCCTCTGTGTTTTTGTTTTTTTTTTCTTTCCAAAGAACCAAAAGCCTCCTCCCCCCCAGAAAAGTCCCTTTCTCTCTTTTTCTTTTTTTCTGCTTCCCTTAGAACAAAAAAGAAAGTCCCTTGCCCTCTGATTTTCTCTCTTTTTATCTGCCTCTCTCCCTTTCTTTTTCGTTCCATCAATCGGCCGCCTGATTTTCTGAAAATTCTGCCAAAAACTCTCGCTGCCAAGACAAGTTGCTCTGCTTTGCAGAGCAACTATTCTTGACCACTAGAGCCGGCCGGCTCTAGTTGGTACTAGAGCTGTGTGGCTTTACCTAGAGCCGGCCGACTCTGGCTCAAAAACCAGAGCCGCCCGATTCTAGCAAGAATTAGGGCGGAATTTCGGAAAGTCAGACGTGCAGACTGAACTCTAGAAATGATTCGAGAGACTTTTTCAGGGCTTCAGATCATGGATAGCCTGGTTTTCAGGATGTTTGAGATTCTCCAGGCAGCATTCTGGTCACTTTCAAGTCCCGTTCGAGCCCGTCCGGTCCACAGGTAACTAAGTAATTCTCATCACCGATGTCGGGAAAAACCCATGCTCACAGAACCCATCCTGGCTTGGAAACTAAACAAACTGCGGAATTAAATGTCTCCAACCTAGGGTTCAAGCCCAAGAACAAAAAGCTAGGTTATGGATTTGAAAGAAAAAGGAGGAGAAAATTGATTTCTCACCTAAGCCATCCTCGCACTAGAGATTGGCTCTATTAGGGGCTCCACTTGTCGCCCTTCTACGTTCACACATCGGAGTCTTACCGACGGGACTCGAGTGCTAGCTTTGGGACCAATTGTTCCTCCTTGATGCCAAAACACTTTTTCTCAAGAGGAGAGGATGATGAGAATCTATTTGGTGGCTAGGTATTAACCCATGGGTATTAGGGTTCTCTCTTTACGCTTTTTTTATGAAACATAAAAGCAAGATACCTATAAACCCTCCCTCCCAAATATCCACTATATTTGACATAATAATGATTTAACCAAAAATTACCACATGGTAACTTTGAAAAACCATATAATCAATTCTCATTATAGACTATTATATTTTATTTTGGACTTAACAATTAGTCCCATAAAATAAATTAATCCATTAATCAATAATTAATATGTATCCAATACATGTCAATCGGTTCGTAAGTTGTAAGTGGGCTCTAGCAAGCCGTTATAACCCCCAAGTGGGACGGAGATGTCAAAATCAAACCAACATACACTTGAAGTATTCTTATACGATCCTTTGCACATCTGATATCGGTGTCCTACACAAGGCATGGCACTGTCATCCTTCTATATGCAAGGACATTTACTTGACATCCAACTAGACTGATAAGATTAAATAAATGATTACCCAATAATCATTCTATTTGGGTACGATCGTACACTACTCCGTCTCACTCGTCAAAAGGCCGGTGATATCATCTCTTTAGTGAAGAGATAGGCAATTCCTTCACATTACTCCTAATCCTAGCATGGTTCGCGATATACCCAACGTATCCATACTTGGCATCAAGTTACAAGCCTGTTAGGCGCACATTAAAGTATACAAGGTCACATCCAGGAGTGTAGTAAAATCGGGTCTAAGGATCCAATACAAGCAATACGTGAGAAACACTTATGACACTAAACCATGTAGTGTTCTCATAAGCGGATCGATCCAATGCGCTGTTCACCAACATGCACCTATGTCCTTGATCGACTTTCCAATGTAAGACACCACCCACCTCATAAGGAACATACTAGTCTTTAGCTATATTCATTCCTATGATTATAAGAGACTAGAGATAGTTTTAAAACTATGCTCTTTAAACTCATGGTCTTACTCATTCAGTACACGCTACTAACAAACATGAGTGAACACCAGTTTATGGGTTCTCAATATTTATTAATTACACAAGTAATTCAATAAATATGATTATGCCTTTTATTAATATAGAGTAAATGTATTCTCATACATAAAATAAGCAGAGTACATCATATAGGGACTAGGACATAACCCAACAACTACTATTTGACAACTTTTCCCACTCTAAAACAAATATATCCTTACAGCTGCAACCACCAACATTCAAAAAATTCCACCCCCTACACTGCAATTATTAGGTAAAATGTCACATATTTGGATTAACTTACGTCTATAATTGCACAAGCAATGATAAGAATGAATTTCAGGAATGGCAGAAAATACAAAGCAACGAGACTTGGCAAATTTTATAAGGTACAAAAGAAGTCTGCATCTAGCGTAAAAGAAATCCAAAGTATAAAAAGAAGTCTACATCTTCATGAACATGTAACCAATATATCAACAAAACATCAGCGAATATAAAGAAAATTGGACCTCGAATCAAAAAAAAAAAGTCAGTGTAAAACAAATCTGAAGCATAGAAAGTTTACATATCACTTGTCACAACTTTATATTAATCCAATTCATAATATGTATTCACAAACAAGTCAAATTTATGAAATCACAGTTTAAGTAATTCCAAAATCATATGCCTTAAAAAACAAAGCCTTATAGCAATAAACATCTCCAACTGAAAAAAGAAAAGCATGAGAAACTTACCTTTCTTGAATACTGCTTGATCTTGCCTACTTCAATTGGGCAATCATAGACACCATAAGTTGAAGTTTTAACTGAAACTTTTCAAAGAAATAGCAGCAATATATAAAGCTAGAGAAAATAAAAACTACTTATCATGCTTATAATGAGAAACCATTGATTTAGAATAGATAATGAAATAGCTATTCAAACCAAGAAACTTTCAAACTCAAATTTTGATTTGAAAACTAATTACCTTGACAAGGATACTCAGTAATAGAAAACTAGCTTCAACAATGAACCAGGAACACTTCGAAGGTCAGAGGAGTTGAACTGCAAGTGAAATTGAAGGGATCTGAAACTGATTAAACTGCAGCGAATATGCCTGGACCATTTGAATGAAGGAAGAGTGTTATCTTATACTAAATTCCATGGATGTTCTAAACTAACTGAATGTGAAACTAAAACATTTGCAAGTAAACCAGACAAAACTAGCATCATTATATGATATCTCATGTTAGTTGCTCGTTATCAACTGGAATAATAATAATAATTAGCTTCAAAGTGATGCTAGTAATTTATCAAACATTAGTAGGAAATGCATCTTGACAGGGCATATTAATAGTAGAGGAATTGTTATTATGGGACAACTAAAATCTCAAATTAACCCAATACTTTGAGTAGTAATCAATTTAACCCTTAAACTCCCACACTAGCTATTACTGCAATGAAGTTGAACTTTTACTTTTCATTTTTAACTATTCTATAAGTCATGGAGTCATAAGTAGATGTCAAAATGTCAACCCTAGTGGTCAGATCTTAGTATAGAGATCAGGGGGTAACTGTTGGGATTTGTCACCGGAAATCACCCGATAAAAGCGGAAGAACGCGGTGATTTTCTCAAATCTAGTCCCAGGAGCAATTGAGGTGGAAATTGAAAAACTTAAAATTAAATAGAAAGGGATTAAATTTCTTACCAGAAAAATCTCTTTCTGAGATGGATGATTACTGCAGAATTCAAGGTAGAATTCCTCCACTCTCACGTACACGAATGCTTGACGAATGCAACCCGTGCTAGCGTCGGAAAAACGAAACAATGGAGAGGGAAGAGCTGGGGAAATTTCGGCTAGGAGGCTCAATGCATAGGGTGGCCGAAATTTCTAACCCTAGGTATTTATACCTAGGGTTGGCCGAATTCCCTTAGGGGAATTCAGGCCCATCTTGGCTCCCTTCTATTCTGTGTGGGCTTCCATGTTTTAATTTAGGCCCAGTCTAATTTTAATTATTCTGGTTTAAATTAATTTCAAGCCCAATTTTAATATACCCATGTATTTAATATATTACTCCAAGTAATATATTATTTACATCCAAATTAAAATTAGTTTGACTATTAATTTAATCCATCAAATTAAAATTAAATCTACACAAAATAAAATCATATGTAAACCCATACATATGAATATTTCCACCTAGGAAATAATTTCATAATTAATCCAATTAACTATGAAGAGCCAATATATATATATATATATATATATATATATATATATATATATATATATATTAATTTTATTATTATGATCAATCCAATTGATCTTTATAATATAATTAATATATACACGCTTCTCCCTCCATTGTGTATACTCCAAGTATACATGTGATTCCTTAAGTCTGCATTCTATCGTTCTATGTGTACGATCCCGTGGGCCCATCTTTATGTTGGCAGCGGGCCTTTGGCCCGCAAACTGCAGTTGGGCTCTAGCAAGCCACTGCAGCCTTCAATTAAGATGGAGATGGCAGTCTAGCTGTTATCATAACCCTATAGTTTAAACTTGTACATCCCATGTCATAGATATCGGTGTCCAACACAGAGGCATGGATTGATCACCCTCTTTTGTGTTCGGACATTAACTTGATCTCGAATGTACTGATGCTCATAAACAAGTTCCAACTTATTTGGGTGTGGCCACACTCTTATCAGTCACATTCATCAAGAGGCTGGTGATATCTTCTCAGTTGGTTACTGAGTGACAAATCCCTTCTGCATATCCATAGTGTTACCATGTTCAGTGACATATCCGAAAGCACCCATACTTGGCACCCTATTACAGGCCCTTTAGGCGTACCCCTAAGTATGCGACTTCACATGTAACACCATCATATGGTCAGGTCAAAGGATCCATACAATTACTACACGAGAATCCATTGTGATACCATACCATGTGGATTACTCGTTTAGCGGATCTATCCAGTACCATGCTTCCAGGCATGTACCCATTAACTTGGTTGATATTCCATGTCCAATGACCGGTAAGACACCACCATACAACCAGGTTAATGATAGTCTATTGTTCCATTCATTCCCATGACTGGAACAGACTACGGATGTATTTATGGTCATATCGTTAACCCTATCCATGGTCTTACTGCTAAGTGCATGACACTAGTCGTCATGGATATAGATATGTCCATTGGATACTTCATTTAATATATTGCACAAGATAGATATAATAAATGAATTGATGCCTTTATTAATGACACAAATGAGTACAACACATAAATCCAATAAATGTATAGTACAAATACAAGGACCAATGCTTCGGGACTAGGGCATTTCCAACAATCTCCCACTTGCACTAGTTCCAACTAGGCATGGGCCTAATCCCTATAGATCTAGTATGACCCTCGTGCTTGGGCTGGGCCAGCGCCTTGGTCAATGGATCTGCGACATTATCCTCAGTGTCCACTCTGTGCAATGCAATGTCACCTCTCTCCGCGATTTCTCGTATGAGGTGAAACTTTCTGAGCATGTGCTTTGTGTTCTTGTGTGACCGGGGCTCCTTAGCTTGTGCGACGGCCCCATTATTGTCACAGAATATATCGACTGGGTCCTGGATAGTTGGCACTAGTCCCAACTCAGTGATAAACTTCTTCATCCACACAGCTTCCTTAGCTGCATCACATGCAGCGATGTACTTAGCTTCTGTTGTAGAGTCCGCTATGGTTGGCTGCTTTGAGCTCCTCCAGCTTACAGCACCACCATTCAGCAAGAATACATACCCTGACTGTGATTGGTACTCATCTTGGTCTGTCTGGAAGTTTGCATCAGTATACCCAGTAACTGATAGCACTTCCTGACCACCATACACCAAGAAGCTATCCTTAGTCCGGTTAAGGTACTTGAGGATTGCCTTGACAGCTTTCCAGTGATCCTCCCCGGGATCCTACTGGTATCGGCTCGTCATACTTAGTGCAAAGGCGACATCAGGTCTCGTACATAACATGGAGTACATGATTGATCCAATAGCCGAAGCATATGGAACCAATTTCATGTTCTCCCTATCCTCCCTTGTTTTAGCACAGTTCTTCTTACTAAGTTTCAGCCCATGGCCCACTGGCAAGAAACCTTTCTTGGCCCGGTCCATGCTGAATCTTTTCAGAACTTTGTCAATGTACGAAGCCTGACTTAGGCCCAGAAGCCGATTTGATCTATCCCTATAGATCCTGATCCCTAGGATCATCTCAGCTTCGCCTAAGTCCTTCATTGTGAAGCACTTACTCAGCCACTGCTTTACCCCTTGCAGTGTAGGTATGTCGCTTCCAATGAGTAGGATGTCGTCTACATAAAGTACCAAAAATGTGACAATGCTCCCACTAGTCCTCTTATACACACAAGGCTCATCTAGATTCTGTATGAAGCCATATTCCTTTATAGCCTCATTGAATCTTAGGCTCCAACTACGGGATGCTTGCTTCAGTCCATAAATGGACCTTTGAAGTTTGCATACCCTTCCCGGATACTTAGGATCGACAAAACCCTCAGGTTGTGTCATGTACACATCCTCGAGTAACTTCCCATTAAGGAAAGCGGTTTTGACATCCATCTGCCATACCTCATAGTCATACCATGCGGCTATGGCCAGCAGTATCCTGATGGACTTGAGCATGGCTACTGGTGAGAAAGTTTCATCATAGTCTATTCCATGGACTTGTCTGAAACCTTTCGCAATCAGACGCCCCTTGAAGGTATTATCGGCTTTCAGCTTATAGCACCACTTGCAACCTATTACCTTAGCACTCGGAGGTGGATCAACCAAGTTCCAAACTTGATTATCATACATAGATTGCATTTCTGCCTCCATGGCTTTACACCAATTGGCAGACTGTGGGCTAGCCATTGCCTCCTGGTAGGTTTTTAGTTCTTCTTCATCCCAGATGAGAAGAGTTTGATCATCGGTGAAGAGGAAAACATACCTCTCCGTTCCCGACGATCCCTACCAGACCTTCTAGGTTCTTGTGTGGCCTGGGTCGGTGCTTCCACTTGTGGAAGCTCCACCTGGGCCTCCGAGTTATCCTCTTCAGGAGCTTGTGGACCTTGAACTTCCCTGAGTTCAACGTTGCTCCCACTATCTTTCGTGGAAAGGAACTCCTTTTCCAGAAAGACCCCCTTCCTTGCCACGAACACCTTGTTCTCGGCGGGGTTGTAGAAGTAATACCCTTTGGTTTCCCTAGGGTAGCCGACAAACAGGCATTTATCGGTTTTGGGCTCCAGCTTGCCACTAGTCAATTTCTTGACATGTGCTTCGCATCCCCAAATCCTTAGGAAAGACACATTGGGCTCCTTGCCCGTCCATATCTGATATGGGGTCCTTTCCACAGCCTTAGTCGGAGTATTATTTAAGATGAGAGCTGCTGTCTCGAGGGCGTGTCCCCAGAAGCTAATCGGGAGAGATGCTTGACTCATCATTGAGCGGACCATGTCCAACAAGGTCCTATTCCTCTATTCGGACACCCCATTCCATTGTGGTGTTCCAGGAGGAGTGAGCTGTGGAACTATTCCATGCTCTCTCAAGTATGCGTCAAACTCTAGGCTCATATACTCACCGCCTCGGTCCGACCGAAGGGTTTTGATATTCCTGCCTAGCTGGTTCTGTACCTCGTTTCGAAATTCCTTGAACCTATCAAGGGTCTCGAACTTATGTTTCATCAGATCGACATAGCCATATCTGCTGAAATCATCCGTGAACATGACGAAGTACAGATGCCCACCTCTGGTCGCTGCGCTCATAGGCCCACATACATCTGAATGTATCAGGTCCAATAAGCCAGTGGCCCTTTCAGCCTTCTTGCTAAAAGGCACCTTTGTCATCTTGCCTCTTAAACATGATTCGCATGTATCAATTGACTCCAAGTCAAATGACCCTAGGACTCCAGCTTTGTGAAGCCTAGCTATTCGTTTCTCGTTTATATGGCCAAGACGACAATGCCATAGGTAGACAGGATTAAGTTCGTTAGGCTTAACCCTTTTCGTGTTTATGTTATAGATGTGATTGGTTTCATTTAAGTCCAGGATATATAGGCCATTATTTAATAGAGCATCTCCATAAAATAATCCCTCTCTAGATATAGAAATTCGACCATTTAAAATAGTGAAATTAAATCCAGAAATATCCAACATTGATACAGAGATAATATTCCTGCACATAGCAGGTACAAAGTAACAATGTTCTAAAATTAAAACCAATCCGCTGGGCATCATTAGGTGGTATTCGCCGATCTCTATGGCAGTAACCCTTGCTCTATTCCTGACCCGCAAGTCCACCTCTCCCGACCCCAGCAACCTTCTGTTCTTAAGTCCCTGCACATTACAACAAATGTGAGAACCACATCCAGTATCCAATACCCAGGATGTTGAAACAGTAAGGTTAATATCTATAACATAAATACCTGAAGAGGACGCACCTTGGCCCCTTCTTTGCTCTCCCATCAGCTTGGGACACGATCTCTTCCAATGGCCCGCCTGTCTGCACCCGAAACAGACGTCCTCAGGACCTGCCTTCTGCTGGGCCTTGGGTTGGGCCTTGGCCTTCTTGGCTTTGGCCTTTTTGGCCTTGGCCTTGGCCTTTTCCTTGGCCTTACCCTTGGCAAGAGAAGGGTTCCCCTTGTTGACCAGCAGCACCGCCGGAGTCTTCTTGATCGACTGCTCAGTAAGCTTAAGCATCCCATGTAGCTCACTGACAGTACGGTTCATCCCTTACATGTTATAGTTGAGGATGAACTGATCATAAGAATCCGGCAAGGACGCGAGAATTGTGTCCACCGCCAACTCTTGAGAGATAGGCGATCCGAGACGGGCCAAAGTATCCAAATAGCCCTTCATCTTGAGCACGTGTGCACTCACAGATGTCCCGACCCCCATCTTACAAGAGTGGAATGCCTTATTGGTCAGGTAGAGCTTGCTCTTGAAACATCTCTTTAAGAGTTGTTATCATAGCATAGGCTTGGTGGTCCATAAACTGCTTTTGCAGTTCGGGGACCATGCAAGCCAACATAAGGCATGTCACATCCCGGTTGTCCTTGACGTGCGCCTCGTATTCCTCCAGCTGGGCAGCCGGTGGATTACAACCTTGAGGCGCAGCCGGCACAGGCCTTTCCAGCACATACTCTTTTGACTCCTGTCTTAGAACTATCCTCAAGTTCCTAGACCAGTCTAAAAAGTTAGGACCGGAAAGCTTGTCCTTTTCAAGAATGGATCGCAGTGATAAGGTATTTGTGTTTGCCATTTGGGTGTTTCTACACAGAAAAACATTGAGAGTGTTAATAAAGGGCTTTGCTTTGTTGTTCCCATACAAAATTAATAATGAATCAAGTTATTAATTTAAACCGAGTTGTTGGGCTCATGGGCCGAGATCCATATTTCATTAAGATATAGCCAAACGAGGGTTTGGTACAACTATACCTTAATTATTTAGGTAGGAACGCCGTCCAATCCCAACCTAGGGACTCTCGGTTTGATGGGCTTGTTGGCACTTACCCATCTGTGCTTAGGGCCATGAGAATCATACTACCCACGCTAAGTCAAAACCTCCATCCAAGTGTTAGAGTATCCCATACTCTAACCCAATACAAAGTGACAATACTCCAGTGCATCCTGCGAGGGCATGGTCTACAACTGGCCTATTCCCACTTCGATTTGGTTTTGAATGAGGGAAGCACTTTTAAGCGACTTAGTAATTCCGTTTGGTTATTAGATTCAATTATAACGGCTTACATACATAAAGCGGGTGAATGAGCTATTGGAACATACATTCATACATGCAAATGAATATAAAAACATGATTAAATAAAATTAAAATGGACTGCTATGGGCCTATGTTACATCCTAATATTATTCTAGTAAACCTATACTAGAAACAGATATTAGGCGGGCCTCCATCTTTTCCTTCTGGGCTTGCACCTCCAATTTGGGCTTGCACCTCCATTTGGGCTCACCACTCCATGGGCTTCTTCTTTTACAAATTTTATAATATTTAATTTAAATAAAATAAAATTACATTAAAAAGAAAAACGACACGCAGGCCGTATTTACCCAAAAGAAAAATACAACCCATCTCGTAAAAGGCCCAATAGCATCCAATCATACATTTATTCAACCATTATGCATCCAATACATACAATTCAAAAGCATGTCATAATGCATGATTTAAGCCCATTTAAATTATGTCAAAGCCATTATTAGGAAATCGCCAATTTTGGCCCACCATGGTTCTAACCCTTAACGGGCTTGGGCCTCCAGCCCAGGCAGTCCAACTGCTCCCACTGGAATTGGGAAACCATGGGTCTAATTTAGCAGTCCGAGTAATTGTGCCAAAATTACCCGAACCAATTTCCATTAACCATATTAATTTCCAAAACTAATATCACATGAACGAAATAAAATTCATCCAAGAAACCATGCGCATTTAAATTACATAAATTTAAACACACGAATTTTAAAACCAATTAAAATTTCAAAACTGGGCCCCGGACCCAAAAACCCGCAAAATCCAAAAACTGGATTCAAATTGGTTTTTATTCCAATCAATGGTAATTGGACACGATAGGTGGATTCTAGGAAAAATTTTAACATTGTAATTTATGTTGCGCCATGTTATTTTTCCGATGACGAATCCCAACAATGTCAACCAGGTTAATGGGTACATGCAAAGGGGCATGATACTGGATAAATCCACTAAACGAGAAATCCACATGGTATAGTATCACTAGTGATTCTCGTGCAATACTTGTACGGATCCTTTGACATAACCATATAATGGTGCTACATGTGAAGTGGCATACTTTGGTGTATGCCTAACGGGCTTGTAAAAGGGTGCCAAGTATGGGTACGTTCGAGTATGTTAGTGAACATGGCAGTGCTATAGATATGTAGATAGGAATGTCATTCAGTAGTCCACTGAAAAGATATCACCGACCTTTTAATGAATGCAATTGATAAGAGTGTGGCCACACCCAAACAAGTTGGAACTTGTTTGTGAAAATCAGTTCATTTGGGATCAAGTAAATGTCTGGACACAAAAGAGGGTGATCATTCCATACCTCTGTGTTGGACACCGATATCAATTACATGGGATATACAAGTTTAAACTACAGGGTTATGGTTCTAGTTTGACTGCTATCTCCGTCTTAATTGGGGGCTGCAGTGGCTTGCTAGAGCCCACCTGCAGTCTGTGAGCCATAAGCCCACTGCCAACATAAAGACGGGCCTACAGGATTGTACACATTGAACGTCTGAACTTAAACTAAAAGGATTTAGTATGTACTTGGAGTATATACATTGAAGAGAGAGAGTTTTATTAATTATATTATATAGATCAATTGGATTGATCAAAATAATATAATTAATATTTATTTAGGCCTTCTCATAATTAATTCAATGAATTAGTTTATGAGATTATTTCCTAGGTGGAAATATTTTACATGTATAGGTTTACATGTATATCATTTGATGAATGTTGAACTTAATTCCTTGGTTTAATTAATAGGTCAAATTAATTTTAATTTAAATGTATATAATATATTATATAGTATAATATATAAGCATACATGTTGAATTAAAGTTATATTTGAAATTAAATAAAATAAAGGAATTAAAATGGATTTGGGCTTGAGAAAAATAAAAGCCCACATAGAATGAGATGTATGGGCCAAAATTTATGGTTAGAATGGTAAGTCATCCTTTTTGATAAGGATGATGAGTCATTCTTTCCATAAAGGTGATGAGTCATTCTTTTGACTTTAAGGGGAAGAGGTAGCAAAATTGGATTTTGCTTCTTATTAAGCTTATCTTCTTATTTCTTTTGGTAAGAGAGTGTTTACCAATTTATCTCCTCTCTTCTCTTCTTAAGAGTTTCCTTTACTCGCACGAGTTAAAGTTCTATAGCCGTTCGTGTACGTGACGGTGGAGGAAGTCTAGTTTGATTTCTGCAGCCATCTTTTTAAGAGATATTCTGGTGAGAATCTAACTTTCCTCTTATTGGTTTTGGTTTTTTATTTCCACTTCATTAGCTCCTAGGCACGGATTTGAGGAAATCAATGGGTTCTTCCGCTTTTATCGGTTGATTTTCTAGTGAAAAATCCCAACACCCACTAACCATCTTATACACATAGGGCTCATCAGAATTTTGTGTGAGGCCATATTCTATAATGGCTTCATTGAATTTCTGATTCCAAGACCTGGATGCCTACTTCAATCCATAAATTGATCTTTGAAGTTTGCATACCCAGTTAGGATACTTCAGATCGATAAAATCCTCAGGTTGTGTCATATACACATCCTCGAGTAGCTTTCCATTAAGTAAAGCGGTCTTAACATCCATCTGCTATATCTTATAATCATACCATGCAGCAATGGCTAGTAGTATCTTGATGGATTTGAGCATGACAACTGGTGAAAAGTTTTTATCATAATTAATTCCTTGAACTTGCCTAAATCCTTTTGCCACCAATAGCCTTTCGAAGGTGTTGTCGGCTTTCAACTTGAAACACCACTTGTAACCTATCACCTTAGCACCCGAAGCTGGATCCACCAAGTTTCATACTTGGTTATCGTGCATAGATTGCATCTCAAACTCCATGGCTTTGCGCCATTGATCTGAGTGTGGGATTTCAATACCCTCCTGATAGGTCTTCGACTCCTCTTGGTCAACAGCCATAAGGTCCCTATAATTAGTCACGAGAAAGTGATACCTCTCTAGCTGATGATATGTCCTACCAGACCTTCTAAGCTCGTATGTAACCTGTTCTGCTTCCTCAATTTCTTGAGCAGCCAGATCGGTTCCCGAATCATCCTTAGCAGTAGCTGTAGGAGTCTGTGAGTCTTAAACTTCAAAAAGTTCAACATTACTCCCACTGTCTCTCTTGGAAAGGAATTCCTTCTCTAA
Organism: Euphorbia tirucalli; assembly: GCA_039660915.1. Classification (NCBI taxonomy): domain Eukaryota; kingdom Viridiplantae; phylum Streptophyta; class Magnoliopsida; order Malpighiales; family Euphorbiaceae; genus Euphorbia; species Euphorbia tirucalli. The sequence goes on along the minus strand of CM077639.1, from coordinate 50,016,348 downwards.
AAAGATTGCATTCCTGGCTATGAAAACTTTGTTTTCTGTCAGGTCGTATAAGTAATAACCCTTAGTTTCCTTAGGGTAACCCATAAACTGGCACATGGCAGATTTGGAGTCGAGCTTGCCACTTGTCAATTTCTTAACATGTGCATCATAGCCCTAAATCTTCAAGAAGGAAACATTGGGCTTTCGGCCCTTCCATAGTGTTGGGATTCGTCACGGGAAACCGACCCATAAAAGCGGAAATACGCGTCGATTTCCTCGAATCTGGCCCAGGAGCTTAAGATGCGGAAATCAAAAACTTAAAGCATAAAAGGAGGGTTTCAAAAACTTACCACAAAGTCTCTCTAAGAGACGGATGCGGACTGCAGAAATCAAGTGTAGATTTCCTCCACCGATGCGTACACGAACGGCTCTCGGACCGAAACCCGTGCTAGCGACTCGGATGTTATTGCAAGAGAAAGAGAGAGCTGAAATTTTCTTTCCAAAAGAAAATGTTCACCAAGTGATGGGCGGCCACAAGAAGAAATAGATGGCTGTCTAATTTTTCCTTCCAAAAGAAAAATAAAACCAATTTCTTTTTAAGTGGGCATCAACTCATTCTAGCCAAAAGAATGAATACAAAAAAATTGGTACAATTATTTCTTTCCAAGAAATAATATATACGGCCAAGAGAAGTCATCAAGATGTAAAGTGTGAGTCACCATTTTTCCATTGGGTGAGTCACCATTTTTCCATTGGTCCAAATAAAAGCAAAGTCTAACTTTGCCTTTTGGTCCAAATGGTAACCCACCATTCTCATCATTAAAGAATGACTCATCTCTCCCAAAGCTTCATGTATATTCGGCCAAGACAAAGTTGATGGATGAAAAATGAGTTGACATAGAAGATATTTCTCATAGGAAGAAAAGTCCAACTTTTCCACCATAAAATCAAGCCATGACTCATCCTTTTTCATCATCACAATTTTGTCCAAAAATGAGTCATCAACCTAATCACCAATGACTCATCATAAAGCCAAATGAACCCAAAATTTCGGCCACCAAAACATTACAAGGTGGGCTTTAATTCATTTAAAGCCCAAGCCCAATTTTCACTCCTTAGTTTTACTTAAATGCAAACGCAACTTTAATTTAACACGTATGCAAATATATTACACTATATAATATATTACATACAAGTAAATTAAAATTAATTTGTCCTATTAATTTAACCAAGAAGTAAAATTAGGCATGCATATAATGAAATACATGTAAACCTATACATGTATTATTATTTCCACCTAGAAAAAAAAATCTCAGAAATTAATTCATTGAATTAATTAAGAGAAGGCCAAAATAAATATTAATTATAATATATTGATCAATCCAATTGACTTATATACTATAATTAATAAGTCTCTCTCTCTTCAAACGTGTATACTCCAAGTACACACTTAATCCGACTAGTTAAAGTCCAGACGTTCAATGTGTACGATCCAATGGGCCCGTCTTTATGTTGGCAGTGGGCGAAGGCCCACAGACTGCAGGCGGGCTCTAGCAAGCCACTGCAGCCCCCAATTAAGACGGAGTAAGTAGTCAAACTAAAAACGTAGCCCTGTAGTTTGAACTTGTAAATCCTATGTCGCTGATATCAGTGTCCAACACAGAGGCATGGCAGTATCACCCTCTTTGTGTCTGGACCTTTACTTGATACCGAATGAACTGATGCTCACAAACAAGATCCAATCTTGTTTGGGTGCGGCTGCACACTTATCAGTAACATTCTTCAAGAGGCCGATGATATCGTCTCAGTACTGAGTGACATTCCCTTCTACATATCCATAGTGCTGCTATGCTCACTGACACACCCGAACGTACCCGTACTTGGCACCCTTTTACATGCCCGTTGGGCGTACACCAAAGTGTGCCACTTCACATGCAACACCATCATATGGTCCGGTTGAAGGACTTATACAAGTACTACGCGAGAATAATTTGTGATACTATACCATGTAGATTCCCGTTAAGTGGATCAATCCAGTACCATGCCCTTTTTGCATGTACCCATTAACCTGGTTGACATTCCATGTTCTATGACCGGTAAGACACTGCCATACAACCAGGCTAATGATAGTCTTTAGTTCCATTCATTCCCATGATTGGAGCAGACTACGGATAACTTTATGGCCATATCGTTTTCCCTATCCACGGTCTTACTGCCAAGTGCCTCACACTTGACAACACGGATATGGATATGTCCATTGGATACTCTATTTAAAATATAGCACAAGACATATAATAAATAGATTAATGCCTTTATTTCCTTGACACAAATTGTATAATACATAAAGATTACATAAATGTACAAATGTATTATACAAACACAAGGACCAATGCCTCGGAGCTAGGGCATTTCCAATAATCTCCCACTTGCACTAGTACCTACTAGGCATGGGTCTAATCCCTATAGCTCTAGTATAACCTTTATGCAGAGGCATAGCCAAGCATGTTGGTCAAAAGATCTGCGACATTGTCTTTGGTGTCCACTCTTTGTAATGAGATGTCACCCCCTCAGCGATTTCTCGCAATAGGTGAAACTCCCTGAGTTCGTGCTTCGTGTATATGTGTGACTGGGGCACATAGCTTGTGCAATAGCCCCGCATTGTCACAGAGTCACAGAAGATATCAACTACTTACTGGATAGTTGACACTACCCCCAGTTGCATGATAAACTTCATTATCCACACAGCTTCCCTAGCTGCTTCACACGTTGCAATGTACTCAGTTCCTGTGATAGAAACCGCGATGGTCTATTACTTGGAGCCTCTCCAGCAGTAGCACCACCATTTAGCATGAACACATACCTATACTGCGACCTATATTCATCCTGGTCGGTCTGGAAGCTTGCATCAGTGTACCTAGTAACTGACTGCTCTTCCTAACTTTCACTAAGAAGCTATCCTTAGTCCGGTTAAGGTACTTCAGGATTGCTTTGACAGCCTACCTGTGATCCATTCAGGATCCGGCTCATCATACTTAGTGCAAAGCCGACATCAGGTCTTGTATATAGCACGGAGTACATGATTGATTCCTATAGCTGAAGCATATAGAACCAATTCATGTTCTCCCTGTAGTATTTCTTGCTAAGTTTCAGCTCATGACCACCTTTCTTAGCCTGGTCCACGCCGAATCTTTTCAGAACTATGTCTATGTACTTGGCCTGACTTAGGTCTAGAAGCCGATTGGATCTAACCCTGTAGATCCTGATCCCTAGGATCGTCTCAGCTTCGCCTAAGTCCTTCATTGCGAAGCACTTACACAACCATTACAATTCCCTTGTAGTGTTGGTATGTCGCTTCCAATCAGAAGGATGCCATCCATATATAATACCAGGAAAGTTACTATGCTCCCACTAAACCTCTTATACACACCCTGAAAGGTATTGTCGGCCTATAGCTTATAGCACCACTTGCAACCTATTACCTTAGTACCTGGAGGTGAATCAACCAGGTTCCAAACCTGATTATCGTACATAGATTACAAATCCACCACCATGGTAGACAGTGGGCTAGCTATAGCCTACTAGTAGGTTTTGAGCTCCTCTTCGTCCAAGACAAAAGGAGCGTAATCATTAGAAACAAAAAACCGATGTTTCTCATGTTCCTGATGATCCCTACAAAACCTTTTAGGTCCTTGTGTGACCTGGGCTGGTGCTGCTACCTATGGCAGCTTCACCCTGGTCTCCGAGTTATCCTTTTCAGGAGTTTCTAAGCTTTGAACTTCCCTGAGTTCAACATCGCTCCCACTGTCTTTCTTGGAAAGAAACCCCTTTTCAAGAAGGACCCCCTCTCATGCCATGAACGCCTTGTTCTTAGCGGGGTTGTAGAAGTAGTACCCTTTGGTTTCCCTAGGGTAGCTCACAAACAGGCATTAGTCGGTTTTGGGTGCTCGTTTTGCTCACAGTCAATTTCTTGACTTGTGCATAACAACCCCAAATCCGTAAGAAAGACACATTAGGCACCTTGCCTGTCCATATTCCAAATGGGGTCTTTTCCAAAGCCTTAGTCGGAGTATAATTGAAAATGAGAGCCATTGTCTTAAGAGCGTATCCTTTACAACTTATAGGGAGAGAGGCATGACTCATCGTTTGAGCGGACCATGTCCAACAGGGTCTTATTCCTCCGTTCGGACACCGCATTCCATTGTGGTGTTCCTGGAGGAGTGAGCTATGGAACTATTCCATGCTCTCTCAAAATGAGTCAAACTATAGGCTTATATGCTCACCACCTCGGTCCAACTGAAAGGCTTTGATATTTCTGCCTAGTTAGTTCTGTACTTCGTTCCTCAATCCCTCGAACCTATCAAGGGTCTCAGACTTATATTGTGAAGGATACGAAGTATAGATGTTCACCCTTAATTGCTATGCTTGTCGGTCCATATACATCTCAATGCATTAGGTCCAATAAGCTAGCGACCCTTTTAGCCTCCTTGCTAAAAGGTTCTCAGAAATAAGACTCGCATATATCAAGTGACTCCATGTCAAATGATCCTAGGATTCAAGCTATGTGAAGCCTAGATATGTGCTTCTTGTTTATGTGGCCTAAATGACAATGCCAAAGGTAAACCGGATTAAGTTCGTTAGGCTTAACCCTTTACGTATGTATAGTATAGACATGATTAGTTTCATTTAGATCCAGGATATAAAAGACATTAGTTAACAGAGCTACTCCATAAAATAATTCTTTTCTAGATAAACCTTTTTTACTATTATCAATAGTAAATGTACATCCAGAAATATCCAAAACTGAAACAGAAATAATATTCCTGTACATAACAGGTACAAAATAACATAGTTTCAGTAATAAAACTAATCTACTAGGCATCATAAGCTGGTCCCGCTGATCTCTATGGCAGCAACCCTTGCTCCATTTCTGACCCACAAGTCCACTTGTCCCGATCCCAGTGATGTCCTGTTCTTAAGTCCCTGATGAAGACACACCCTGTGTCTTCCTTTTCTCTCCCAAAAGCTTGGGACACGATCTTTTCCAATGTCCAGCCTGCTTACAACCGAAGCAGACATCCTTGAAACGGGCCTTGGGTTGGGCTTTCACCTTTTTAGCCTTGGCTTCCTTAGCCTTTGCCTTGCCTTTAGCAAAAAGAGGTTTCCCCTTGTTAACCTCAAGTACCGGCGGAGTCTTTTTGATCGACAGTTCAGCGAGCTGAAGCATCCAATGCAGCTCACTAACAGTAAGGTCCATCCCTTGCTTGTAAAAGTTTAGGATGAATTGATCATAAGAATCCGGTAAAGAATCCAGGATCGTGCTAACCCCAGCCCCCGTGAGATAGGCGTTCCGAGACGGGCTAAATTATCCAGATAGCCCTTCATCTTGAGCACGTGTGCACTCACAGATGTTCCGGCTCCCATCTTACAGCTGCGGAATGCCTTGTGGATCAGGTACCTTTCCTGATAAGCTTGCTCATAAAACATCTCGTTAAGAGTTGTCATTATAGCAAAGGCCTGATGATCCAGGAACTGCTTTTGCAATTCAGGAACCATACTAGCCAACATCAGGCATGTCACATCCCGGTTATCTTTTACATGTGCCAAGTATTCCTCCAGCTGGGCAGCCGGTGGATTACTTCTCGTTGGCACAGCCGGTACAGGCTTTTCGAGCACATACTCTTTAGACTCTTGTCTTAGAACTTTCCTTAAGTTCATAGACCAGTCCCAAAAGTTAGGGCCAGAAAGCTTGTCCCATTCCAAGAAAGATCGCAGTGATAAAGTATCATTCGTAGCCATTGGTTTCTACACAGAAAAATTACGAGTGTAAATAAAGGACTTAACATGTTCTTCCCATATTATAATTAATAATGAATCGTGTTATTAATTAACTCGAGTTGTTGGGCTCATAGGCCGAGATCCATATTATATCAAGATATAGCCAGATGAGGGCCTGGAACAACTATATCCCAATTTTTTAGGTAGGAACGCCGTCCAATCCCAACCTAGGGACTCTCGGTTTGATGGGTCTGTTGGCACTTACCCATCTGTGCTTAGGGCCAGGAACATCCTACTACCCACGCTAAGTCAAAACCTCCATCCAAGTGTTAGAGTAACCAATACTCCAACCCAATACAAAATGACGATACTCCAGTGCATCCAACGAGGGTTGGTCTACAGCTGGCCTATCCACACTTCGAGTAGGTTATGAATGAGGGAAGCACTTTTAAGAGACTTAGTAATTACCTTTTGGTTCTTAGATTCAATTAATAACGGCTTAGATGCATAGGCGGGTGAAATAGGGTTTGTACATAGATTCTGACATGTAAATAAATAAAGCATAATTAAATAAAAATGAAATGCTATGGGCCAAAATTTACATCCTAATATAATTCTAGTAAACCTATACTAGAACGACATCAGGTGGGCCGCATCCTCATCCTTCTAGCACGCCAATCCAATCGGCTTCTTCTTTACATAATTTCATAATAAAATAAAATAAAATTACAGAAAAAGAAAACGGCGCGTAGGCCGTATTTACCAAAAGAATATTACAACCCAAATAAATAAGGCCCAAAACATCCATTCATGCATTTAATCATACATACACGTATCCAATACATACAATTTATAAACATGTTAAATGCATGAATTAATCCCATTTCAATTATGTCCATAGCCATTATTTTGAAATCGCCAAATTTTGGCCGATCATGGTTCTAAACCCATGCGGGCTTTGGGCCTCCAACCCAGGCAAAATTGCTCCCAATCCAATTAGGAAACCATGAATTCCAAAATTAGCCGTCCGGGTAATCGTGCCAAGAAAACCCGAACCAATTTCAATTAACCGTATTTATTTCCAAAATAAATATCGCATGAACGAAAAATAAATTCCATTCATAAAACACGCGCATAAAAATTACCAAAATTTAAACACGCAAAATTTTAAAACCAATTAAAATTTTAAAACCCGGTCCGGCCAAAAAAAATCCCGCAAAATCCAAATTCGGGCCCGGCCCGCCGCTCGGGGCAGCCGCGGCGCTGCTGCCCAGCAGCTGCTGCCTGTGGCGCCTAGTGCCGCAGGCAGCGGTTGCTGCCCCCGTTTCGCCCGAAACGGTCCGTGATTTTTTCCCGCATAAAAACTAGCAACATGAAATTAAATCACCAAGAAATAAAATCATGCATAGGAAATTAAATCTAGCATAAAACCTATATGCAAAAAAAAATTTCCATAACAAAAAAACACAAATAGAAAATAAAACCAAGCATAAACCAATATGCAACAAAATTTTCTATTTGCTAAATTCAAGGGGCAAAATCACAAACCCGAAACCAAAAGAATCCCGTCGACAAAAATCGCCAATTTTAAAACACGGGATCCGCCAAGTTAAAGATTTCCACGGATCAAAAGCCCGCTCTGATACCACTGTTGGGATTCGTCACGGGAAACCGACCGATAAAAGCGGAAATACGCGTCGATTTCCTTGAATCCGGTCCAGGAGCTTAAGATGCGGAAATCAAAAACTTAAAGCATAAAAGGAGGGTTTCAAAAACTTACCACAAAGTCTCTCTAAGAGACGGATGCGGACTGCAGAAATCAAGTGTAGATTTCCTCCACCGATGCGTACACGAACGGCTCTCGGACCGACACCCGTGCTAGCGACTCGGATGTTATTGCAAGAGAAAGAGAGAGCTGAAATTTTCTTTCCAAAAGAAAATGTTCACCAAGTGATGGGCGGCCACAAGAAGAAATAGATGGCTGTCCAATTTTTCCTTCCAAAAGAAAAATAAAACCAATTTCTTTTTAAGTGGGCATCAACTCATTCTAGCCAAAAGAATGAATACAAAAAAATTGGTACAATTATTTCTTTCCAAGAAATAATATATACGGCCAAGAGAAGTCATCAAGATGTAAAGTGTGAGTCACCATTTTTCCATTGGGTGAGTCACCATTTTTCCATTGGTCCAAATAAAAGCAAAGTCTAACTTTGCCTTTTGGTCCAAATGGTAACCCACCATTCTCATCATTAAAGAATGACTCATCTCTCCCAAAGCTTCATGTATATTCGGCCAAGACAAAGTTGATGGATGAAAAATGAGTTGACATAGAAGATATTTCTCATAGGAAGAAAAGTCCAACTTTTCCACCATAAAATCAAGCCATGACTCATCCTTTTTCATCATCATAATTTTGTCCAAAAATGAGTCATCAACCTAATCACCAATGACTCATCATAAAGCCAAATGAACCCAAAATTTCGGCCACCAAAACATTACAAGGTGGGCTTTAATTCATTTAAAGCCCAAGCCCAATTTTCACTCCTTAGTTTTACTTAAATGCAAACGCAACTTTAATTTAACACGTATGCAAATATATTACACTATATAATATATTACATACAAGTAAATTAAAATTAATTTGTCCTATTAATTTAACCAAGAAGTAAAATTAGGCATGCATATAATGAAATACATGTAAACCTATACATGTATTATTATTTCCACCTAGAAAAAAAAATCTCAGAAATTAATTCATTGAATTAATTAAGAGAAGGCCAAAATAAATATTAATTATAATATATTGATCAATCCAATTGACTTATATACTATAATTAATAAGTCTCTCTCTCTTCAAACGTGTATACTCCAAGTACACACTTAATCCGACTAGTTAAAGTCCAGACGTTCAATGTGTACGATCCAATGGGCCCGTCTTTATGTTGGCAGTGGGCGAAGGCCCACAGACTGCAGGCGGGCTCTAGCAAGCCACTGCAGCCCCCAATTAAGACGGAGTGAGCAGTCAAACTGAAAACGTAACCCTGTAGTTTGAACTTGTAAATCCCATGTCGCTGATATCAGTGTCCAACACAGAGGCATGGCAGTATCACCCTCTTTGTGTCTGGACCTTTACTTGATACCGAATGAACTGATGCTCACAAACAAGATCCAATCTTGTTTGGGTGCGGCCGCACACTTATCAGTAACATTCTTCAAGAGGCCGATGATATCGTCTCAGTGAATCACTGAGTGACATTCCCTTCTACATATCCATAGTGCTGCTATGCTCACTGACACACCCGAACGTACCCGTACTTGGCACCCTTTTACAGGCCCGTTGGGCGTACACCAAAGTGTGCCACTTCACATGCAACACCATCATATGGTCCGGTTGAAGGACTTATACAAGTACTACGCGAGAATAATTTGTGATACTATACCATGTAGATTCCCGTTAAGTGGATCAATCCAGTACCATGCACTTTTTGCATGTACCCATTAACCTGGTTGACATTCCATGTTCTATGACCGGTAAGACACTACCATACAACCAGGCTAATGATAGTCTTTAGTTCCATTCATTCCCATGATTGGAGCAGACTACGGATAACTTTATGGCCATATCGTTTTCCCTATCCACGGTCTTACTGCCAAGTGCCTCACACTTGACAACACGGATATGGATATGTCCATTGGATACTCTATTTAAAATATAGCACAAGACATATAATAAATAGATTAATGCCTTTATTTCCTTGACACAAATTGTATAATACATAAAGATTACATAAATGTACAAATGTATTATACAAACACAAGGACCAATGCCTCGGGACTAGGGCATTTCCAATAATCTCCCACTTGCACTAGTACCTACTAGGCATGGGTCTAATCCCTATAGCTCTAGTATAACCTTCATGCAGAGGCATAGCCAAGCATGTTGGTCAAAAGATCTGCGACATTGTCTTTGGTGTCCACTCTTTGTAATGAGATGTCACCCCCTCAGCGATTTCTCGCAATAGGTGAAACTCCCTGAGTTCGTGCTTCGTGTATATGTGTGACTGGGGCACATAGCTTGTGCAATAGCCCCGCATTGTCACAGAGTCACAGAAGATATCAACTGCTTACTGGATAGTTGACACTACCCCCAGTTGCATGACAAACTTCATTATCCACACAGCTTCCCTAGCTGCTTCAGACGTTGCAATGTACTCAGTTCCTGTGATAGAAACCGCGATGGTCTATTACTTGGAGCCTCTCCAACAGTAGCACCACCATTTAGCATGAACACATACCTATACTGCGACCTATATTCATCCTGGTCGGTCTGGAAGCTTGCATCAGTGTACCTAGTAACTGACTGCTCTTCCTAACTTTCACTAAGAAGCTATCCTTAGTCCGGTTAAGGTACTTCAGGATTGCTTTGACAGCCTACCTGTGATCCATTCAGGATCCGGCTCATCATACTTAGTGCAAAGCCGACATCAGGTCTTGTACATAGCACGGAGTACATGATTGATTCCTATAGCTGAAGCATATAGAACCAATTCATGTTCTCCCTGTAGTATTTCTTGCTAAGTTTCAGCTCATGACCACCTTTCTTAGCCTGGTCCATGCCGAATCTTTTCAGAACTATGTCTATGTACTTGGCCTGACTTAGGTCTAGAAGCCGATTGGATCTAACCCTGTAGATCCTGATCCCTAGGATCGTCTCAGCTTCGCCTAAGTCCTTCATTGCGAAGCACTTACACAACCATTACAATTCCCTTGTAGTGTTGGTATGTCGCTTCTAATCAGAAGGATGCCATCCATATATAATACCAGGAAAGTTACTATGCTCCCACTAAACCTCTTATACACACCCTGAAAGGTATTGTCGGCCTATAGCTTATAGCACCACTTGCAACCTATTACCTTAGTACCTGGAGGTGAATCAACCAGGTTCCAAACCTGATTATCGTACATAGATTGCAAATCCACCACCATGGTAGACAGTGGGCTAGCTATAGCCTACTAGTAGTTTTTGAGCTCCTCTTCGTCCAAGACAAAAGGAGCGTAATCATTAGAAACAAAAAACCGATGTTTCTCGTGTTCCTGATGATCCCTACCAAAACTTTTAGGTCCTTGTGTGACCTGGGCTGGTGCTGCTACCTATGGCAGCTTCACCCTGGTCTCCGAGTTATCCTTTTCAGGAGTTTCTGAGCTTTGAACTTCCCTGAGTTCAACATCGCTCCCACTGTCTTTCTTGGAAAGAAACCCCTTTTCAAGAAGGACCCCCTCTTATGCCATGAACGCCTTGTTCTTAGCGGGGTTGTAGAAGTAGTACCCTTTGATTTCCCTAGGGTAGCTCACAAACAGGCATTAGTCGGTTTTGGGTGCTCGTTTTGCTCACAGTCAATTTCTTGACTTATGCATAACAACCCCAAATCCGTAAGAAAGACACATTAGGCACCTTGCCCGTCCATATTCCAAATGGGGTCTTTTCCAAAGCCTTAGTCGGAGTATAATTGAAAATGAGAGCCATTGTCTCAAGAGCGTATCCTTTACAACTTATAGGGAGAGAGGCATGACTCATCGTTTGAGCGGACCATGTCCAACAGGGTCTTATTCCTCCGTTCGGACACCGCATTCCATTGTGGTGTTCCTGGAGGAGTGAGCTGTGGAACTATTCCATGCTCTCTCAAAATGAGTCAAACTATAGGCTTATATGCTCACCACCTCGGTCCAACCGAAAGGCTTTGATATTTCTGCCTAGTTAGTTCTGTACTTCGTTCCTCAATCCCTCGAACCTATCAAGGGTCTCAGACTTATATTGTGAAGGATACGAAGTATAGATGTTCAGCCCCCAATTAAGACGGAGTAAGCAGTCAAACTGAAAACGTAACCCTGTAGTTTGAACTTTTAAATCCCATGTCGCTGATATCAGTGTCCAACACAGAGGCTTGGCAGTATCACCCTCTTTGTGTCTGGACCTTTACTTGATACCGAATGAACTGATGCTCACAAACAAGATCCAATCTTGTTTGGGTGCGGCCGCACACTTATCAGTAACATTCTTCAAGAGGCCGATGATATCGTCTCAGTGAATCACTGAGTGACATTCCCTTCTACATATCCATAGTGCTGCTATGCTCACTGACACACCCGAACGTACCCGTACTTGGCACCCTTTTACAGGCCCGTTGGGCGTACACCAATGTGTGCCACTTCACATGCAACAACATCATATGGTCCGGTTGAAGGACTTATACAAGTACTACGCGAGAATCATTTGTGATACTATACCATGTAGATTCCCGTTAAGTGGATCAATCCAGTACCATGCCCTTTTTGCATGTACCCATTAACCTGGTTGACATTCCATGTTTTATGACCAGTAAGACACTGCCATACAACCAGGCTAATGATAGTCTTTAGTTCCATTCATTCCCATGATTGGAGCAGACTACGGATAACTTTATGGCCATATCGTTTTCCCTATCCACGGTCTTACTGCCAAGTGCCTCACACTTGACAACACGGATATGGATATGTCCATTGGATACTCTATTTAAAATATAGCACAAGACATATAATAAATAGATTAATGCCTTTATTTCCTTGACACAAATTGTATAATACATAAAGATTACATAAATGTACAAATGTATTATACAAACACAAGGACCAATGCCTCGGGACTAGGGCATTTCCAACACATAGTTCATATGGTGTTCCCTCAACTGCCTTGCTTGGCGTATTATTAAGTAGGTAAGTAGCTGTCTCTAAAGCATATCCCCAAAAGGAGATAGGGAGTGGATCATGACTCATCATCGAGCGGACCATGTCAAGCAAGGTCCTATTCCTCCAAACTGACACTCCATTCCACTGGGGTGTACCAGGAGGAGTGAGTTGGGATACAATCCTGCACTCTCTCAAAACTGATCAAACTCTTGGCTCAAATATTCGCCCCTTCAGTCAGACCGAAGTGCTTTTATTTTCTTGCCAAGTTGATTTTCTACTTTGTTCTTAAAGTCCTTGAATCTCTAAAGAGTCTCGAACTTATGCTTTATCAGATACACATAACCATAACTGTTGAAGTCATCCGTGAAGGTGATGAAGTGCAAAAAACTAGATCTAGCACTAGTGCTCATTGGCTGCATACATCAGAATGTATCAGCTCCAATAGTTCTTAGGCCTTTTCAGCAGTCTTGCTAAAAGGAGTCTTTATCATCTTGCCTCTTAAATAAGATTCGCATGTGTCATAAGACTGAATGTCAAATGACCCTAGCACTCCACTAGAGTGAAGCCTAGCAATGTGCTTCTTGTTTCTGTGCCCAAGACAACAATGCCAGATGTATGTAGGATTAATTTCATTTTTTTTAATCCTTTTAGTATTTATATTGTAGATTGAACTTTTACATTTTAGATCAAGGATATATAAGCCATTTTCAAGAAATGTTGTTCCATAAATAATATTGCCACATTGCATGCAAATTCTACCATGTCCAATATTAAATACAAAACCAGAAATATCCAAAAAAGAAATAGAAATAATATTCCTGTGCATCGCAGGTACAAAATAACAGTTTCTTAATTCTAAAACAAGTCCACTAGGCATCTCTAAGAAATAATTTGCGATCTTCATCACTTAAACCCAGGCGCCATTTTCGACTTGAATATCTACTTCTCCAGATCCTAGCAATCTCCCATTTCTTAGTCCCTGCACATTTAAACAAATGTGAGAACCACATCTAGTGTCTAAAACCCAAGATGTAGAAATAGCCAGATTAATCTCAACAACATAAATACCTAAAGCAGCAGACTTGCTCTTTAGTTGCTCCATTAGCTTTGGACACAAGCTCTTCTAGTGCCCCTTCTCATGACACTCATGGCAGACATCATCATAAGAAGCAACCCATAGTTTAAGGTGGGTCACCACCTTCTTGCCTTTAGCCTTGGCCTTACCCTTAGCAATGGACGTGTTGACGTTGTTCACCAGTAGTACTTTAAAAGTCTTCTTAAGAGACTGCTCAGCAAGCTTGAGCATGCCATACAGCTCAACAACCAATTTATCAAGACTCTGCATGTGGTAGTTCATGATAAATTGGTTGTAAGACTCAAGAAGTGACCTAAGAATAATATCTATTGTTAAGTCCTGCGAAATCGGCAAACTGAGGCGGGCAAGTGTATCAATATACCCTTTTAACTTTAGCACATGAGTGCTAACAGAAGTCCTGACTGCCATTGCAGTATTGCAAAGTGCCTTAGGAGTCAGGTATCATTCCTGACGGGCTTGATCTTGGAACATTTTTTTAATTTGATCCTTGATCTCATAAGCATGTTGCTCCATGAACTGCTTTTGAAGAGAAGCCATGGTACCCAGCATAAGGCATGAGACATCTCGGTCGTCCCTCACATGTCGGTCGTACTGCTCCACCATTGCTGTGGTGACACCTCGACCCCCGGGAGGGCAAGTTGGTAAAGGAGAATTCAGTACATACTCCTTGGACTTTTTTCTAAGAACTATTTGTAAGCTCGTAACCCAGTCTAGTAAGTTAGTCCTTGAAAGCTTCTCCTTCGCCGGGAGTGACCTAAGTGAGAGTGAGTTGTTGTTGTTTGTTACAGCCATTTTAAATTGCTTTTATGAAATGGGATTATCTACATGGAAGAAATAATTGCTTGAGTTAGAATTAAAGGACTTTATGCAAATTCAAATTAATAATTTGATTTTAATTTGTTCGTTGGTGATGTTAATTAGCTGACTTGACCAAGATCCACGACTTATCAATGACTAGCCGAACTAGCGCTCGCTAACCAACCATTGATTTATTTGGTAGGACAACCTATCCAATCCTTCCACAAAGGACTATTGGTTTGATGGGCTTATTGACACTTACCCATCTGTGATTAGGGCCCGCTTTGAGCTAATGCTACCCATTTTGAGTCAAACCATTATTCACATGTTAACCATACCAAGTATCCTAATCCTCGACGGCCCACTGAATACTACAATGTATCCAGCTAGGGCATGACACACATTACAGCATCAATGGGAGGAGGAGGTATGAATGTGGAAGAACTTTTAAACGACTCAATATTTTAATTTCCAGATTAAAATTAAGTGATATGGCTTAGCATGCATAAACGTGGGTTATAATTTGGTGATCCATACATCCATGTTATATGATAAATGCAATAGCATACTTAATTTAAAATAAATGAGATCCTATGGGCCTTTAATTACAACCAAAATGAAAAACTAGACAACCTATCTAATTCTCCATCGGGCCGAACTACAATTCTCTTTGGGCTTCCACCATGGGCTTGCTCCATCTGGGCCTTCCTCGAAACTTGATGCAATTACAATTAATTTATTTAAAATAAAATCTATTCTAAAATTACAACAAAATAAAAGAAATGGCACGCAGGCCATATTTCCCAAAATCAAATTGCAAACCGATAATAAATTAGGGCCCATAAAACTCAACACAGCATTTCAAACAAAGTACCTGTAGTGCACATACATATCAATATGATGCATGATCATGACATTCCAAATTATAAATATGAATGTTAACCCGACTTACTTAAGGTGACATCGCCAATTTCAACAAATATGATTAAGGCCCATAAAGGCCCAATGGATAACATCCATTAATGCTAAATTAATAATTTTGCTCCCACTGGATTTTGGGTTGTCACAAATTTAAAATTTAGCTCTCCCAATATTAACCTGTGCCATGTTTATTGGGCCAATTTCACAAAGTCCATATTCAATTTAATATGCAAAACAATTGAATTAAATATGCATGCCAACATAATAAACAATTTAGATACAAATTAATTCAAAATAAAACATTTTAATTTAATTTGCATTATGGGCCCGGGTTTAAAAAAATATCAACAAAATCTGAAAACCGGACCCAAACCCCGCATAACGCCAGCAACTACTGTGCACGAAGCAGTCTACTGAAGGAGAGGGAATCGAAATTTTGCGATTCCTTTTCCCAAATCATAATTTTTTTTTTTTTTGAAACAAAAAAAAAAATCAGCAGCTATATAAAAAAAATACAACAACAAAACAAAGTAGCAGCATGGGAAAAAAAGGATAAAACAAATCGAGAAAAAATTATCAAAACCCAAAAAACCATTCTTGAAACCTATTTTTTCTTTAAGAACACAATGAAGAATGAATTCTAATCAATCTAATGGACAAACCACTGTTGGGATTTATCATTCGAAAAATAACGTGGCATAGTGGAATTACAGTGTTTCCTAGCATCCACCTATCGTGTCCAATTACCATTATTGCTACAAAACCAATTTTAACCAAGAGAGATTAAACTCACCAGTTCTGTCTTTTCCATAGACTGCTACAGAATTGTTTCTTGAAACTACAATCTTTAAAGTTCGTTGCACGACCAACTATCGAGCAGGAACCCATGCTAGCGCAGTGGAGTAAAGAAAAATTTTTGACACTATTGAAAACTATTTCTCAATATAGGATGAAAACTAAAGTATTTCCCGGTTTGTGGTGTTTTTCAAAATGTCCGCGTGTGATGTTGGTGAACAATTGTTTTTTTTTTCAAAATCTTCTGAAGCACTGGGTCTGCCAGTCAAAATGTTGGACAAAAGTGGTCCGATATTAAGAAAAGTGGACTTAATAAAAATCCACAGTTATAGAAAGTGGACAGTTTGTCCATAAATGAGAAAAGCAAACCTACTACCAACCCTGTGTGACAAGACTAGACCTTTTTTGGTCCGCAAACCTGAAACATGGACCTTTTCTTTGTTTCGCAAACTTGAAACATGGACCCTTTTTTGGTTCGAAAATGGTTTTATTTTTTAGCCGCAAATACTGAAAATGGACTCTTTTTTTTATCCGCAAAGTTAAAACTTGGACCTTTTTGGCATTTATTTTTGGTCCGCTTTCTCCAAAAATGGACTTGTGTAATCCTTTTTTTTTTTGTAATTGGGGAAGTATAAGCAATATGAAACCATGTTTAGGACACCATATATGTCACCATGTTAATAAATTATGATAATTAAATTAAATAAATGATTTATTTGTATATATGTGACTATATTTGCATCAAAATTTATTAACTTTTGATAAATAAATTTTAATAACCACTCTTTTTTAAATTTATCAATAATTCCAACTAATAAAATGTTAATAATCACTCTTTCTGAATTCAATAATTTGAAGTAATAAAATCTTAATGACCACTCTTTCGATTTCAAAGAAACTTATGAAGTATTTTTATACTAAATATTTAAATAACATCCCAAAATACAGAATAAACATATATATTTTGACTTCAAAGAAACTTATAAAGTATTTTTATACTAAATATATTAAGAACATCCTAAAATGCAGAATAAAAAAATATATTGCACATTATTTATAGTAAATATTCTAAATATTCATAGATAAGTCTCCAACTAAAATATAAAAATATTATACATTATTTAAAATGAAACATCAAATATTACATCCACTTCTATCTGAAGGTTGCGATGGACCAGTGCACTATCATGGATTATATTCAATAGTTGGTGTTGTTCCATAATTGGAAAAGAGGAAAGTGGGTTGTTGCTGACAGTACATACTAGACATACTAACACATTGGTCTACTGAAGATGGCCGTGCAAACGATGGAAATATCATATTAGAAGGAGTACGGGGTGTAAACATACTATGCATAGCCCAAGGTGATTGGCCTGACCCAGACCATTGTGTAAATGGGTTTTGAGAAGTGTTAAACCCATACTGTGATGGACTTGATGGACTAACAAATGAACCAGGTGCAGATGGGTTAGGAACCCATGATGAATATTGTTGTGTTGGTTATGATTGTTGTGATGTGCTAGCTCCATATGAATCATGTGAATGGTAGGATGCTGGATGTGGCACAATGTCACAAGAAGGATTAGTTGGTCTTAGGACCTTATGTCTCCTTGATCTGGTATGTTGGCGGCGTCTACCAGTGGCAGCAACAGGTTCCTCTTCACCCATATCAATATTTGGATAAGTAGCAGTCAGAGCTGGATGATGTGGGGGGGGACCTCGAACATAACCGTTCCTCCTTAAGTGCCCCACATATACTGTTTATTATCCTGTGCACAGTATCCAAATCTCGAACTAGGGCGAGTTGCTCCATTCTATCAACCTTTACATAACATATACTATTACTATCTAGTTGCATATAAAAAAAACTCAACCACATGAATTTTCAATTTTAATGACTTACTGTGGCACCATGTGTAGCACCTTTAACAGAAATCCACCTCCTTGTTATACGCATATACCATTCCATGTATTTAGAATGATAATGGAGTGGTTTGGTACATGGTTGAGCTGTAAATATCAAATTTGCCCTATTATTCTAGATTGTGATCTAATAGGCCATTTTCTACATAATGGAACCTTTAACCTGAATAAGTTCAATATCATGCAACTCATTGGTTTGCATGGGCGTAATAGGTATGTGTTGTTGCAAACCAAATTAGCGAAGTACTTTGTCAGGTTGATGCCATTCTACAATGTGCATGCAAATCAAAGGGACAATAGCTCTCCATAACTGATTTCCTTGAAAGCAATATTCCGATAATGTTGCCCGGATATCATCAGTGTATGGCTCCCAAGTGAACTACAAGCAACACAAGTTTACATAAATATGTATATGATTTTACCATCCCAAAGCAAATTTTGAGTCATAAATGTTTAACATCAATGCATATTAATTTGTATGACTTATGGAATCTTTGTCAGCTAAATCAAGTACATATTGTACATGTCTGAGAGTATGAGTTGGCACACCAGTGGAATCCTTAAGTGTGCTCCATCTGTAATTACTTAGGGGATATTAATTTGCATACTAAACATCTTACAACAAATTGTACAACTATATCATAAGAAAGAAATATAAATTTGCAGAACTTTGCCAATTTTATTGTTAAACAACAAAATATATATATATGATAAGTGTTATATATATGTACTGTCGACCAAGTGGTAAACTAGGCATGATAACTCTACTCCGTAGGTTCGGCGATATATCTCGCAATCTCTTATATGCCTATACCTGCAACAAAATTAAAGCACCACCAATTTGTGCAGTGTTGTGCCAGGTGGCTTTACATAGCTCTTTATACAAATATGCTAAACACCTACTGCCCCAGCTATACTGACCAATTGTTGCAATATTCTCTAACAATGGTAAAAACATAAGGTTCACATAACCTGATGTTTTTGTACTAAACAATATGCTTAATAAAAGTTGCAACAAGTATGCACGGATGTACCGTGCAATGTCCTCTTCATTATCATTAGCTAGCATGGCAGGAAAATTAGCATTCAACCAACTCAGTTGTAGCATATTTTTTTTGAAAGCATTTCTAGGAGGATGAACACCTTATAATCTTTCACACTTATTTTGCAGAAAGTGGGCAAATCAATGGATTACCATCTATTGGTAGTCTAGTTTGTAAAGAAACATCTTGCAATGTAATTGTTGCCTCACCTTCAGGAAGATGAAAAGTATGAGTCTCCAGTCCCCATCTCTCAACTAGAGCCGTAATGAGATGGTGGTCCAACTGAAAGAAACCCAAACGTGCAACTCCATAGAAACCAGTTTGTCTCAATACTTGTTCAAGTCGTTCATCAATTTCTTCTTCATGTAGGATTATAGCATCCCTCTTGTAAGTTAGTGTTGTCTCCTCATCCTAATATATTCATAAAAAAGTACGAATTAATAACATAGAAACAAATATAACAAAACAAATACATTTAAAAATAGAAACAAACATGTAATGAGATTATTTAGTAGACTTTGTCTGAATATTCATAGCCAAGTATTAATTTTTATAGAAAACAATATTACAATATGTAAACATTTCACACAGTGTATATATTGGTTTTAAATGTCTATAACCCAATCGAATCAGAACAAAACTATCCTAGAGGATACATTTGTATAATTTGGGGATCAAGATACAATCGCCTATAATACACGAGTATCTAATGAAAAAAAATAAAAAAAAATTCAAATCCTGCAAAACAAAGGTTAGTACAAATATATGCCGCAAGTTGGACTCAAATAGACAGAACAGGGAAATGAGATATTTGGGGACATGCATTTAGGGGATAGTCGGGCAACCTCGGCTAGTTTGCCCGGCTAGACCTAGAAAACGGTTTTGAAACGTTCCTGTATTTTGTTTTATGAGAAAATACATTTTGAAAACATTTTCTTTTTCTGGTTTATTTCCATTTAGCATGTAAGTGTGGGTCAGTTTTCGGGAGATCTAGATCTCCATCGTTGTTTTGTTCTAAATGAAATAACTTCCAAAAATTAAATCTAAGGTCGTGAATGCATGAAATAAATCTATTTTAGATGATTTTCTGACTTTTATGTATTTTTATAATTTTTCCAATTTTTTTTTGAATTTTTCTAGATTTTTTGTGATTTTGTGTGATTTTCTGCTGCTGGCAACAGTCGTGCGGTTGTAATTACAGTCATGCGATTGTAATTATAGTCCTACGATTGTAACTTGCTTCTAATAAGAAAATGACGAAATTATTTTAAGTGACAAAGATGAGAGCCGTGGAAACCATATATAATCGTACGACTGTAGTTACAATCATACAACTATAATTACATCCGTACGACTGTTCATCCTGCCTAGAAACAACATACTTGCATTTTGGTTTTAAATGATTTTATGCACGAAAATGGACCAAAACACTCAGAAAATGAAGCAAAACACTAGTTTAAGATATACTTACCCTTGTAGCGCAGATCCACCATCGATTTAATTGAAGAAAACGCTTTGAATTGGCACTGGATTACCTCTCCTCCTTATAATGTTAGGGTGCAAAAAATAAGTCCAAAAACCTCCACAAGTTACAGATTTGAGTGTGCTCAATTTATGGAATTAAGTATCTTTAAGTGACAGGTTATTATCCTATGATTTCTACCAGTTTTAACCTCACAAACACAAGAATCAAAAGAAAAAGAGTAGAAGAAGATGATGACTTTGGGTGTGTTTCTTCTCTTCTTTTTCCTTCTCTTCTCCTAATCTTTAGAGCTCTCTTCAATCCAAAATCTTCTGTTCTGGTCGTCCCCCCTTGCTGCTCTCTTTCTTTTACACCTCCAGACCCTAAAAAACCTAGGAAGACGTAATAAATTCCCGAAATTGTGCCCCATTTCTCTCCCATGCAGAATGGGCTATAACTAGCTGCTATAGACCTATAGTCATATGACTATAATTACAGTCCTCTTATTGGTTTTGGTTGAGCTTTATATATATATATATATATCCCAGAAAATTCCATGTTTACCTCTGTAAAAATGACTTTTGGATCTTCATTTTTGAGGTTGGAGAATTCCGGTACTTACAGCTGCCCCTCGCATGATCAAGTTCAATACCCGAGACCAAGTGCAAAATACCTGAGGTGAGCTTGAGAATGCAAAGTGAAGCATCGTAAACATGAGGAGAGAAAGGCATACCTGATTCGGCAAAGCCACATTGACGCAGTGATAATCTAGTTGGAGCTAATACCGGGTTTACATTTACCAACGGTAGATTTGATTGGAGCCGATACCGAGTCTACATTTATCCACGGCGGGTTTGATCGGAGCCGATTTCTGGTCTACATTTACCCATGATGGATTTGATTGGAGCCGATACTGGGTCTACATTTACCCACGGCAGATTTAATTGGAGCCGATTCTGGGTCTACATTTATCTACGGTGGATTTGATTGGAGCTGATACCTGGTCTACATTTACCCACAGTGAATTTTGTTGGAGCCCAATTTCGAGTCTACATTTACCTACGCCGGATTTGATTAGAGCCGATACCGAGTCTACGTTTACCCACAGCAGATTTTTGAATTTCTACTTTTGAAACAATAAGTCTTCATTCCTTGATCGAGAGATTTTAAACAAAAATTTTTGCCCCTTCGAGAATGAAGACTAGCTGGGGGATCCGACTCTTCTATGGATGAATGTTCCATGTATGTTATGCATGTATGCATGACGATGCATATACATGTAGACCCTAAAGAATGCATTTTTTGCTATTTGTCCAATCTTGATGTTTCAGATCCTGTTGGGGAAAAATGTGTTATGCCTCCTATTGACTTCGGCTAGGGGAGTATATTCTTTATGCAATACAGTTCTTGTATTTCCGTTAAGGATATGTGATGACTGTTGAGGAAAAAAGTTGTGATATTCTTTATAACTGTTCCACTGGGGAATAATGAAAAGACTTTAGAACTTTGCCTCTGGAAAGAGTGAGCTTGGAAGTGCTCTAACTTTTGCCTAAGCTGCCCAACACAGGTTTTCAGCTTAGCGAGCTACTCTAACTTTTGCCTAAGGTGTTGTGAGCACGGGTTTTTCCCGACCTCGATGATGAGAATTACTTAGTTACCTGTGGACCGGACGGGCTCGAATTGGACTTGAAAGCGACAGGAATGTTGCCTGGAGAATCTCAAACGTCCTGAAGTCCAGGCTAGCTGCGATCTGAAGCCCCCGAAAATGTCTCCCGAATCATTTCCAGGGTTTGGTCTGCACGTCTGATTTTCAAAATTTCACCCTAATTATCGGTAGAACCGGGCGGCTCTAGTGGTCAAAACAAGTTGCTCTGAAAAGCAGAGCAACTTGGCTTGACAGATAAAAATTAGCGCAAGATTTCAGAAGGTCAGACGGCTAAATTGATTGAGGAAATGAGAGAGAGAGAGTGATATAAAAGAGAGAAAATCAGAGAGAAAAGGGGACTTTTGGAAAGACACTCTCATCAAAACCCTAAATCAATCTTCAAGCATTGTTGACACAACCAATAACCGTTACTCATTGATTCGGGATCATTTAGGCTTGGTTTTGGATCGTTCTGGACCGTCATGGGATTCAGCTGGTTGAATTCCCAGGATACATTTCAAAGCTTTCAAACTGCTTCTTGACACTCCAAGCATCCAAACAACATTAAGGTAAACTCTGAGAGGCCTTAAAACCTGTTTGCATTGATTTTCTATGCATTTTCTTTCATTTTGGCAATAATCCGAAGTTAGGCTGCCCATCATAGCCGTACGGCTGTGTTCTTTATGAACACATCCACACAGCTGTGTTTATGATGAACAGAGTCGGCCAGCTCTGGCACCTAGAGCTGCTCGGCTCTGTTTGATCGGCCAAAACAGTCCATTTTCCATTTCAAATCTTCTGTTGTGATCATTTTCGGCCCAGAACCATCCGTATGTATTTATATTTTGATTTCCTGACTTTTGAGCATATGGATATCGGAATTTTTAGTATTATCCGGATCTATTTTCTAAGTTTTAGGGTTATTTCATCCAAACCAGATCAATAGTCCTACATTAGCGGATCCCCGAATCCGATAAAACCCCTGAAAAATATTGAAAACGAACAAACCATGTTTTTACAAAAAGTTTTTGGTGTGTTTATTGCATTTCGGATCTTAGATGGTTTGTGTATTTAGGAACCCACATGAACAAAACCCCGGATTCTGGGATAACCGATCCACAAAAATGGAAATTTGCATGTAACCGAGCCAAATGCTTTCCAAAAATTGATTTTCCAGCACAAAATCTACAGGGCATTTCAAAACCGTTTTCCGGGTCTAACCGGTCCGACCAGTCGGGTCGACTCGGCTACCCCCTAAATGCATGCTTCCGATCCTAGAAGTCCCAATTCCGTCTTGATTTGAGTCCCATCTGTGTTTATAATATAGT
Organism: Euphorbia tirucalli; assembly: GCA_039660915.1. Taxonomy (NCBI): domain Eukaryota; kingdom Viridiplantae; phylum Streptophyta; class Magnoliopsida; order Malpighiales; family Euphorbiaceae; genus Euphorbia; species Euphorbia tirucalli. The sequence goes on along the minus strand of CM077639.1, from coordinate 49,992,860 downwards.
CTGTACTAACCAATTTGTTTTGCAGCATTTATTTTTTACTTTTGCTGTATTTAATCGATTGATTCGTGTATTTAGGCGGTTGTATTTTTAGATCCTCGTGTATTTAGGCGATTGTAAATGTGAGGACGAGAGCTTTTCTCCTTTTTATTCAATTTGGTTGTATAAGCGGCCTCTATTATTCTTTTGTATATTTGTATGGATGATTTATTTTTCTGCAATTTATTTTCTGCATTCTGCTTTAGCACGGGCTAATAAAATAAATGAAATTGGGGTTAGAAAAGATAATAAATTGAATAAATATGGCTTTATAGATAATAAACGAATATAAGCTTGAGGTTAAGTAGGTAAGTTGCCCGAACCCTGAATCTCTGGATTAGGTACAGTAGTCTGCGCTCGGTAGGGAGCTGTACCAGAATTTCCTGAATGAGCTGATCCGAGTGGCGACTCTATCACTGATCTCGAAATTGAGGTTTTGAGGTCTTTAAGTAATCAAATGGGAAAATATTTTCCACAAAACGGATTTCTTAATAAACGAATGGTTTTCCTTAAAGCAAGATAAACAAAAACCGCTTTTCCTAAAACATCACCCAAAATCAATCTCCTTCGGTTTTCCCAAAAAAAACCCCCGGTTCGCTTCGCCGCGTCCCGATTTCCAAAAAGGTCGTCCGCTCACAGTGGCGACTCTGCTGGGGATCATTAAGTTTCTTAAAATGTTTTTTCTTAAAAACTTAAGAAACTTAGGCAACTATTGAAATATAACCTCGCTTGTATTCGTTTATCAATTTATAAACATCATATTTCAAATACACTGTTTTACCCCAGTTTACCTAAAAAGGTGCCCTACCTCTACCGCCAGGATTGGAGACACTCTACGGGATAAACCACTCATAGCCCCGCATGACCTTACATCGTGTTCTACGGTAGGGAAGTGTTTATTCGCTAGGGGAACCTGTATGACCCTTGGTTTGACTCTGGCCCATATGTAGTGGCATAGCAATTTCCCCTAGGATTACCAAAACATAAATCTAAAATTGAACAATTGAGCGTGTACCTTTGGTATCCCCTGTTGGTGCCAAAGAGACCCAACACTTAGGAAGATTATGAGACCATTCGAAAAGGAGAAATAAGGTTGGAAGGTAGAGCATATTTTTGCATGTGCTAATGTTTGTTCTATGGTGATTTTCTTTTTACCTTTTCATGACACATCAAACTCACATAACCGTCTCTATGTCATTTTCTAATCATGTTTTCATGCAGCCATCTTTGACGCATATGCATATGTAAGGAACTTGTACCGACCACGTCTTCGTGCAGCCACGACATTTTATTTGTGTATCATGAATATACATCTCGCATGCCCACATTTCCATACACCACATCATTCCGTGTGTCATACACCCTAACCACATTTTCCTGTAGCCACTTGCATTCTGTGTGACATTCACATCCATTTCATCTTATTTCATTCCATCTAGAGGAGGACGTTCTGAGAATGCCTTCCATGGTCATATCGTTTCATACCATACCGGGTACCCAAAACTACCCGTAATCTGCCTATGCGCCAGTTCGCTTCCAGCCATTTCACTACATCATATCATTTAGTAGAAGATCACAAAGATCTTAGGTCTGGTTGTGTGGCAAGTTGCATGACAACATAACATTACATCATCTCCATTTCAAGTCCATCCATCATCGGTATCACGGATATACCGAAACTTTGCTTGCGAGTCGTGATCCACATCGGACTTGTTTCATGACATTAATAACTCATTCGAGGTGCTCCACGAGTACTGAATTATTACACACATAGGAACATATCATGTCATTATTAATTCATTCAAGGCGTTCCACGAACATCGAACTTCTGTTTGTGTGCCTATATACACACGACATGTTTGCCACATCATGTTGGATGCTCCAAAAGCACTAGAACTCTGTCCAAGGAAAGGTTTCCATGTGAACATTTCATGTCATTTCATTTTGAACTCTAAAATGTCGAACCCTTGCCCGTGTGTCGGTACACACGCGACCGCTTCATAACCTCTATTAGGTGCCCCAAAGGCGCTGAGTCCTTATCCGTGTGATGGTTTGCACGTGATGATTCCTGCATTGTCTTTTACACAGCATTGGACATTCTTGGAGCGTCTGGAACAAACAGCTCACATCTATTATTGTGCTCTCTCATGAAGCATCAAATGTACAAGTAGTTATCTATGTATCATCCTAGTCACGCTTTTATATAATCATTTCCAAGACATCGACATTTGTATGCCTTTGACACTAACCATATTCTTGTGCAGCCATGATATTTGATTCGTATGCTCTACATACATTGTGTGTTGACATTTCCACAAAGCATATAAGACATCACCCCGGGTGTCATGTGCACTAACCATGTTACTTGTAGCCACAATGTTCTATTTATGTGACATATGCATTTGTTCTTTGCACGCACGACATCATCTCGTATGTCATGCATCCTGACCACATCTTCCTGCAACTGCCTACATTTTGTGTGGCATGTGCATACACACCATTTCATCCCATTACACCTAATAAAGGACGTTCCAAGGATGCTTGTCATGATCATTTCATTTCATAACAGGTGTCCCAAAGCCACTTGTATTTTACCCATGCCTCAGTTTGTACTTGGGCATTCCTCTATACCATCACATTCATCATGAGACCACTACGGTCCTAGACACATCTTTGTGTGGGGAGTCACATGAGAAGCATTGCACTACATCCCATCTATCCATCATCGATGTCACGGGGATACTGAGATCTCGTTTGTGTGTCGCGATCCACATCGGATTGCTCATAGCATTATCGAATCATCCATGGTACTATATGAGTGCCCAGTTACTATACATATAGGGGCATTCCATGGCATTACCGAATCATGCAAGGCGTTCCACGAATGCCGAACTTTTGTCTGTGTCCCAAGTTACAAGTGACTCATCTGTAACATCATTTCATGTCAAATGCATCAAATGTTGGGATTTGTCACCGGAAATCACCCGATAAAAGCGGAAGAACGTGGTGATTTCCTCAAATCCAGTCCCAGGAGCAATTGAGGTGGATATTGAAAAACTCAAAATCAAATAGAAAGGGATTAAATTTCTTACCAGAAAAATCTCTTTCTGAGATGGATGATGACTGCAGAATTCAAGCTACAATTCCTCCACTCTCACGTACACGAACGCTTGACGAATGCAACCCGTGCTAGCGTCGGAAAAACAAAACAATGGAGAGGAGAACACTAGAGAATTTCGGCTAGGGGCTAAAGACTTCTGTTGGCCGAAATTTCTAACCCTAGGTATTTATACCTAGGGTTGGCCGAATTCCCTTAGGGGAATTCAGGCCCATCTTGGCTCCTCTCTATTCTGTGCGGGCTTCCATGTTTTAATTTAGGCCCAATCTAATTTTAATTATTTTGGTTTAAATTAATTTCAAGCCCAATTTTAATATACCCATGTATTTAATATATTACTCCAAGTAATATATTATTTACATCTAAATTAAAATTAGTTTGACAATTAATTTAATCCATCAAATTAAAATTAAATCTACACAAAATAGAATCATATGTAAACCTATACATATGAATATTTCCACCTAGGAAATAATTTCATAATTAATCCAATTAATTATGAAGAGCCAATTGAATATATTAATTTTATTATTATGACCAATCCAATTGATCTTTATAATATAATTAATATATACATGCTTCTCCCTCCATTGTGTATACTCCAAGTATACATGTGATTCCTTAAGTCTGCATTCTATCGTTCTATGTGTACGATCCTGTGGGCCCATCTTTATGTTGGCAGCGGGCCTTTGGTCCGCAGACTGCAGTTGGGCTCTAGTAAGCCACTGCAGCCCCCAATTAAGATGGAGATGGCAGTCTAACTGATATCATAACCCTGTAGTTTAAACTTGTACATCCCATGTCATTGATATCGGTGTCCAACACAGAGGCATGGATTGATCACCCTCTTTTGTGTCCGGACATTAACTTAATCCCGAATGTACTGATGCTCACAAACAAGTTCCAACTTGTTTGGGTGTGGCCACACTCTTATCAGTCACATTCATCAAGTGGCCGGTGATATCTTCTCAGTTGGTTACTGAGTGACAATCCCTTCTGCATATCCATAGTATTACCATGTTCAGAGACATACCCGAAAGCACCCATACTTGGCACCCTATTACAGGCCCTTTAGACGTACCCCTAAGTATGTGACTTCACATGTAACACCATCATATGGTCAGGTCAAAGGATGCATACAAGTACTACACGAGAATCCATTGTGATACCATACCATGTGGATTACTCGTTTAGTGGATCTATCCAGTACCATGCTCCCAGGCATGTACCCATTAACTTGGTTGACATTCCATGTCCAATGACCGGTAAGACACCGCCATACAACCAGGTTAATGATAGTATGTTGTTCCATTCATTCCCATGACTGGAACAGACTACGGATCTATTTATGGTCATATCGTCTACCCTATCCATGGTCTTACTGCTAAGTGCATGACACTAGTCGTCATGGATATAGATATGTCCATTGGATACTTCATTTAATATATTGCACAAGATAGATATAATAAATGAATTGATGCTTTTATTAATGACACAAATGAGTACAACACATAAATCCAATAAATGTATAGTACAAATACAAAGACCAATGCCTCGGGACTAGGGCATTTCCAACAATCTCCCACTTGCACTAGTACCTACTAGGCATGGGTCTAATCCCTATAGATCTAGTATAACCTTTATGCATAGGCATACCAAGCATGTTGGTCAAAAGATCTGCGACATTGTCTTTGGTGTCCACTCTTTGCAATGAGATGTCACCCCCTCAGCGATTTCTCGCAATAGGTGAAACTCCCTAAGTACGTGCTTCGTGTATATGTGTGACCGGGGCACACAGCTTGTGCAACAGCCCCTCGTTGTGCAACAGCCCCTCGTTGTCACAGAAGATATCAACCGGTTCCCGGATAATAGATACTATCCCCAGTTCTATGATAAACTTCTTTATCCATACAGCTTCCCTAGCTGCTTCACACGTTGCAATGTACTCAGCCTCTGTTGTAGAGTCCGTGATGGTTGGCTGCTTTAAGCTCCTACAGCTTATAGCACCACCATTCAGCAAAAATACATTCCCATACTGCGACTGGTACTCATCTTGGTCTGTCTGGAAGCTTGCATCAGTATACCCAGTAACTGATAGCACTTCCTGACCACCATACACCAAGAAGCTATCCTTAGTCCGGTTAAGGTACTTGAGGATTGCCTTGACAGCTTTCCAGTGATCCTCCCTGGGATCCTGCTGGTATCGGCTCGTCATACTCAGTGCAAAGGCGACATCAGGTCTCGTACACAACATAGAGTACATAACTGATCCAATAGCCGAGGCATATGGAACCAATTTCATGTTCTCCCTGTCCTCCCTTGTTTTAGGACAGTTCTTCTTACTAAGTTTCAGCCCATGGCCCATTGGCAAGAAACCTTTCTTGGCCCGGTCCATGCTGAATCTTTTCAGAACTTTGTCAATGTACGAAGCCTGACTTAGGCTCAGAAGCCGATTTGATCTATCCCTATAGATCCTGATCCCTAGGATCATCTCAGCTTCGCCTAAGTCCTTTATTGCGAAGCACTTACTCAGCCACTGCTTTACCCCTTGCAGTGTAGGTATGTCGCTTCCAATGAGTAGGATGTCGTCTACATAAAGTACCAAAAATGTGACAATGCTCCCACTAGTCCTCTTATACACACAAGGCTCATCCAGATTCTGTATGAAGCCATATTCCTTTATAGCCTCATTGAATCTTAGATTCCAACTACGGGATGCTTGCTTCAGTCCATAAATGGACCTTTGAAGTTTGCATACCCTTCCCGGATACTTAGGATCGACAAAACCCTCAGGTTGTGTCATGTACACATCCTCGAGTAGCTTTCCATTAAGGAAAGCGGTTTTGACATCCATCTACCATACCTCATAGTCATACCATGCGGCTATGGCCAGTAGTATCCTGATGGACTTGAGCATGGCTACTGGTGAGAAAGTTTCATCATAGTCTATCCTATGGACTTGTCTGAAACCTTTCGCAACCAGACGCCCCTTGAAGGTATTATCAGCTTTTAGCTTATAGCACCACTTGCAACCTATTACCTTAGCACCCGGAGGTGGATCAACCAAGTTCCAAACTTGGTTATCGTACATAGATTGCATTTCTGCCTCCATGGCTTTATGCCAATTTGCAGACTGTGGGCTAGCCATAGCCTCTTGGTAGGTTTTAGGTTCTTCTTCATCCCAGATGAGAAGAGTTTGATCATCGGTGACGAGGAAACCATACCTCTCCGGTTCCCAACGATCCCTACCAGACCTTCTAGGTTCTTGTGTGGCTTGGGTCGGTGCCTCCACTTGTGGAAGCTCCACCTGGGCCTCCGAGCTATCCTCTTCAGGAGCTTGTGGACCTTGAACTTCCCTGAGTTCAACGTTGCTCCCACTATCTTTCTTGGAAAGGAACTCCTTTTCCAGAAAGACCCCCTTCCTTGCCACGAACACCTTGTTCTCGGCGGGGTTGTAGAAGTAATACCCTTTGGTTTCCCTAGGGTAGCCCACAAACAGGCATTTATCGGTTTTGGGCTCCAGCTTGCCACTAGTCAATTTCTTGACATGTGCTTCGCATCCCCAAATCCTTAGGAAAGACACATTGGGCTCCTTGCCCGTCCATATCTGATATGGGGTCTTTTCCACAGCCTTAGTCGGAGTATTGTTTAATATGAGAGCTGCTGTCTCGAGGGCGTGTCCCCAGAAGTTAAGTGGGAGAGATGCCTGACTCATCATTAAGCGGACCATGTCCAACAAAGTCCTATTCCTCCGTTTGGACACCCCATTCCATTGTGGTGTTCCAGGAGGAGTGAGCTGCGGAACTATTCCATGCTATCTCAAGTATGAGTCAAACTCTAGGCTCATATACTCACCGCCTCGGTCCGACCGAAGGGCTTTGATATTCCTGCCTAGCTGGTTCTGTACCTCGTTCCTAAATTCCTTGAACCTATCAAGGGTCTCGGACTTGTGTTTCATCAGATAGACAGAGCCATATCTGCTGAAATCATCCGTGAACGTGACGAAGTACAGATGCCCACCTCTGGTCGCTGCGCTCATAGGTCCACATACATCTGAATGTATTAGGTCCAACAAGCCAGTGGCCCTTTCAGCCCTTTTGCTAAAATGTGCCTTTGTCATCTTACCTCTTAAACATGATTCACATGTATCAATTGACTCCAAGTCAAATGACCCTAGGACTCCAGCTTTGTGAAGCCTAGCTATGTGCTTCTCGTTTATATGGCCAAGACAACAATGCCATAGGTACACTGGATTAAGTTCGTTAGGCTTAACCCTTTTCGCGTTTATGTTATAGATGTGATTGGTTTCATTTAAGTCCAGGACATACAGGCCATTATTTAATAGAGCATCTCCATAAAATAACCCCTCTCTGGATATAGAAATTCGACCATTTATAATAGTAAAATCAAATCCAGAAATATCCAACATTGATACAGAGATAATATTCCTGCACATAGCAGGTACAAAGTAACAATGTTCTAAAATCAAAACCAATCCGCTGGGCATCATTAGGTGGTATTCGCTGATCTCTATGGCAGCAACCCTTGCTCCATTCCCGACCCGCAAGTCCACCTCTCCCGACCCCAGCAACCTTCTGTTCTTAAGTCCCTGCACATTGCAACAAATGTGAGAACCACATCCAGTATCCAATACCCAGGATGTTGAAACAGTAAGGTTAATATCTATAACATAAATACCTGAAGAGGACGCACCTTGGCCCCTTCTCTGCTCTCCCATCAGCTTGGGACACGATCTCTTCCAATGGCCCGCCTGTCTGCACCCGAAACAGACGTCCTCAGGACCTGCCTTCTGCTGGGCCTTGGGTTGGGCCTTGGCCTTCTTGGCTTTGGCTTTCTTGGCCTTAGCCTTGGCCTTTTCCTTGGCCTTACCCTTAGCAAGAGGAGCGTTCCCCTTGTTAACCAGTAGCACCGGCGGAGTCTTCTTGATCGACTGCTCAGTAAGCTTAAGCATCCCATGCAGCTCACTGACAGTGCGGTTCATCCCTTGCATGTTGTAGTTAAGGATGAACTGATCATAAGAATCCGGCAAGGACGCGAGGATTGTGTCCACCGCCAACTCTTGAGAAATAGGCGATCCGAGACGGGCCAAAGTATCCAAATAGCCCTTCATCTTGAGCACGTGCGCACTCACAGATGTCCCGGCCCCTATCTTACAAGAGTGGAATGCCTTATTGGTCAGGTACCTTTCCTGACGAGCTTGCTCTTGAAACATCTCATTAAGAGTTGTTATCATAGCATAGGCTTGGTGGTCCATAAACTGTTTTTGCAGTTCGGGGACCATGCAAGCCAACATAAGGCACGTCACATCCCGGTTGTCCTTGAAGTCCGCCTCGTATTCCGCCAGCTGTGCAGCCGTTGGATTACGTCCCTGAGGCGCAGCCGGCACAGGCCTTTCCAGCACATACTCTTTCGACTCTTGTCTTAGAACTATCCTCAAGTTCCTAGACCAGTCTAAAAAGTTAGGACCGGAAAGCTTGTCCTTTTCAAGAATTGATCGCAGTGATAAGGTATTTGTGTTTGCCATTTGGGTGTTTCTACACAGAAAAACATTTAGAGTGTTAATAAAGGGCTTTGCATTGTTGTTCCCATATAAAATTAATAATGAATCAAGTTATTAATTTAAACCGAGTTGTTGGGCTCATGGGCCGAGATCCATATTTCATTAAGATATAGCCAAACGAGGGTTTGGTACAACTATACCTTAATTATTTAGGTAGGAACGCCGTCCAATCCCAACCTAGGGACTCTCGGTTTGATGGGCTTGTTGGCACTTACCCATCTGTGCTTAGGGCCAGGAGAATCCTACTACCCATGCTAAGTCAAAACCTCCATCCAAGTGTTAGAGTATCCCATACTCTAACCCAATACAAAGTGACAATACTCCAGTGCATCCTGCGAGGGCATGGTCTACAACTGGCCTATTCCCACTTTGATTCGGTTTTGAATGAGGGAAGCACTTTTAAGCGACTTAGTAATTTCCGTTTGGTTATTAGATTCAATTATAACGGCTTACATACATAAAGCGGGTGAATGAGCTATTTGTAACATACATTCATACATGCAAATGAATATAAAAATGATTAAATAAAATTAAAATGGACTGCTATGGGCCTATATTACATCCTAATATCATTCTAGTAAACCTATACTAGAAACATATATTAGGCGGGCCTCCATCTTCTCCTTCTGGGCTTGCACCTCCAATTTGGGCTTGCACCTCCATTTGGGCTCACCACTCCATGGGCTTCTTCTTTTACAAATTTTATAATATTTAATTTAAATAAAATAAAATTACATTAAAAAAAACGACACGCAGGCCGTATTTACCCAAAAGAAAAATACAACCCATCTCGTAAAAGGCCCAATAGCATCCAAACATACATTCATTCAACCATCCATATGCATCCAATACATACAATTCAAAAGCATGTCATAATGCATGATTTAAGCCCATTTAAATTATGTCAAAGCCATTATTAGGAAATCGCCAATTTTGGCCCACCATGGTTCTAACCCTTAACGGGCTTTGGGCCTCCAGCCCAGGCAGTCCAACTGCTCCCACTGGAATTGGGAAACCATGGGTCCAATTTAGCCGTCCGAGTAATTGTGCCAAAATTACCCGAACCAATTTCCATTAACCATATTAATTTCCAAAACTAATATCACATGCACGAAATAAAATTCATCCAAGAAACCATGCGCATTTAAATTACATAAATTTAAACACACGAATTTTAAAACCAATTAAAATTTCAAAACTGGGCCCCGGACCCAAAATACCCGCAAAATCCAAAACACTGGGCCCGGCCCGCTGCAGCTAGGGCAACAGAGTTGCCCTAGCAGCAGCCACTGCCCAGCAGTGACTGCCGCCTGCAGCGGCAGCTGCTGTCCAGCAGCAGGCAGCGGCTACCGCCGCGCCTCCCGCAGCGTGCGGCGGCCGCCGGCGGCGATTCTGCCGGCGACAGCCCCGCCCCCGGGAGGCCGATTTTTTTTTTTTTTAAATCCAGAATAAAAATAAAATAAACCAATCATCATCCATAGCAATTCACCAAGAATTATAATAATACACAATAAAATTAAACTAACATAAACCTATATGCAAATTTAATTTTCATTGTATAAAACATATGGGAAAAATCATAAAACCCATACCATGAATCCCAAACAAAAACATCCAATTTCAAAATAGGGATTCCACCAAATTAATCAATTTCCACGGATCAAAAGCCCGCTCTGATACCACTGTTGGGATTTGTCACCGGAAATCACCCTATAAAAGCGGAAGAACGCGGTGATTTCCTCAAATCCAGTCCCAGGAGCAATTGAGGTGGATATTGAAAAACTCAAAATCAAATAGAAAGGGATTAAATTTCTTACCAGAAAAATCTCTTTCTGAGATGGATGATGACTGCAGAATTCCAGCTAGAATTCCTCCACTCTCACGTACACGAACGCTTGACGAATGCAACCCGTGCTAGCGTCGGAAAAACAAAACAATGGAGAGGAGAACACTAGAGAATTTCGGCTAGGGGCTAAAGACTTCTGTTGGCCGAAATTTCTAACCCTAGGTATTTATACCTAGGGTTGGCCGAATTCCCTTAGGGGAATTCGGGCCCATCTTGGCTCCTCTCTATTCTGTGCGGGCTTCCATGTTTTAATTTAGGCCCAGTCTAATTTTAATTATTCTGGTTTAAATTAATTTCAAGCCCAATTTTAATATACCCATGTATTTAATATATTACTCCAAGTAATATATTATTTACATCTAAATTAAAATTAGTTTGACAATTAATTTAATCCATCAAATTAAAATTAAATCTACACAAAATAGAATCATATGTAAACCTATACATATGAATATTTCCACCTAGGAAATAATTTCATAATTAATCCAATTAATTATGAAGAGCCAATTGAATATATTAATTTTATTATTATGACCAATCCAATTGATCTTTATAATATAATTAATATATACATGCTTCTCCCTCCATTGTGTATACTCCAAGTATACATGTGATTCCTTAAGTCTGCATTCTATCGTTCTATGTGTACGATCCTGTGGGCCCATCTTTATGTTGGCAGCGGGCCTTTGGTCCGCAGACTGCAGTTGGGCTCTAGCAAGCCACTGCAGCCCCCAATTAAGATGGAGATGGCAGTCTAACTGATATCATAACCCTGTAGTTTAAACTTGTACATCCCATGTCATTGATATCGGTGTCCAACACAGAGGCATGGATTGATCACCCTCTTTTGTGTTCGGACATTAACTTGATCCCGAATGTACTGATGCTCACAAACAAGTTCCAACTTGTTTGGGTGTGGCCACACTCTTATCAGTCACATTCATCAAGTGGCCGGTGATATCTTCTCAGTTGGTTACTGAGTGACAAATCCCTTCTGCATATCCATAGTATTACCATGTTCAGAGACATACCCGAAAGCACCCATACTTGGCACCCTATTACAGGCCCTTTAGACGTACCCCTAAGTATGCGACTTCACATGTAACACCATCATATGGTCAGGTCAAAGGATGCATACAAGTACTACACGAGAATCCATTGTGATACCATACCATGTGTATTACTCGTTTAGTGGATCTATCCAGTACCATGCTCCCAGGCATGTACCCATTAACTTGGTTGACATTCCATTTCCAATGACCGGTAAGACACCGCCATACAACCAGGTTAATGATAGTCTGTTGTTCCATTCATTCCCGTGACTGGAACAGACTACGGATCTATTTATGGTCATATCGTCTACCCTATCCATGGTCTTACTGCTAAGTGCATGACACTAGTCGTCATGGATATAGATATGTCCATTGGATACTTCATTTAATATATTGCACAACATAGATATAATAAATGAATTGACGCCTTTATTAATGACACAAATGAGTACAACACATAAATCCAATAAATGTATAGTACAAATACAAAGACCAATGCCTCGGGACTAGGGCATTTCCAACATCAAAAGCATCAGACCTCTATCCGTGTGCAGCCATATGTGACCATTTCATGATATCCACTAGGTGCTCCAAAGGCACCGAGCCTATGCCCGTGTGCGGGATCACATGGGGTTTGTTTGTATTGCCTCTTTGCATAGCATAGGGGCATCCGCGGAACGTCCAAAATATATAATAAGGTAAATCATCTTCATTCTTATCTCCACCCCATCTGACATCATTCAATTGTATCAACCTACAACTGCACATCTCATTCATACATAAAAACAAGGCACTTCCCAAGCACCGAAACTCAGCTCACGTGCCAAACACGTTACCTCATATCATTTCATCACATAAAAGCCCAAGGCGCTCCTCGAGCACCGAAACTCCATCTGCGTGCCAAGCATACCATCCTGTTTCATCCTATATCATACATGAAAACCCAAGGTACTCGCTGAGCACCAAAAATTGTGTTCGGCTACCGTGCACATGCATGCATCCATGGTATCTCAATTCCTTCGCAAGTAATGTCTTGCTTCGACCTGTGGACACCCCAGTGTGTCATTCTTTCTAGGGGCATAACTATGCACCCTATCTTAACTTCCCTTGCAAGCAATGTCTTGCTTCGACCCGTGGACACTCCCGAGTGTCATTTTACTCCTGTGGTGTATATTTATAAACAATATTTTACTTTAGCATGCATCATCTCCATCAGCATCCATCGCACCTATGTGTTTTTATTCATGACATTGCATACATTTGGTCGGTCCCAAATAGTATAGCATGACAGGGCATCACATGACATCACATGTGTAACTCACAATCCATGCATGTGCACATCACGTCGCATATTCATGCATACATTGTTCCCTATTTGGTATCTGCCATGCATACACCAGTCGACCCTAATAAGTGTTCTCATCAGGGGGGAAGGATCTTGAGAATGGCCAGCCCGAGGAACTTCAACGCCATAACAGACATTGTGGAAGACTATGTTACTTCACCATAATTCCGGAAGGCAGTTAGGGAGGAAGCGACATCGATTTTGAAAGAAATGCTGGGGGATGAACTTGACAGAGTAGAGAGGCTGATGACGAGATGCGCTAAGTTGGAAACCTAGGTGGTAGAGCTTGAAGGAAAAATAAGGGACATGGTGAGCACAGACTCCAATGTTGGTATGGATAAAGAGCAGAACGCCAAGATTGCTGACACTCCTTCTCGACACCTTGGAAGGCCCTCTCACTAGAACTTGGGCTTATCGGGATGGACCGATGAAGGAGAACTGAAAATATAAGAGTCGCCACCCGGCTCAGCTCAACCGGGAAATTACAGCGTAGCTGAACCGGACGAGGGCCGCTACACTTTCCAGAGATCTAGGTCCGGACAAGTTCCTTATTTCATGTCTAATCAAAATAAATTTGGCCAATGTTCATTAATAGCATTTTATATTTCTAAGGTTGATTTCCATTGATTTAATCATGCGGCGTACATGCAGATAAAAAGTAATAAATAAATTAATTATTTACAACCCAATCGAATCACAACAAAACTATCCTAGGGGATACATTTGTATAATTTGGGGATCGAGATACAATCGCCTATAATAACAAGTATCTAATGAAATAAAAAAATAAAAATAAATTGAAATCCTGCAAAACAAAGGTTAGTACAAATATATGCAACAATTTGGACTCAAATAGACAGAACGGGGAAATGAGATATTTGGGGACATACATTTCAGGGATAGTCGGGCAAACTCGACTAGTTCACCCGGCTAGACCTGGAAAACTGTTTTGACACGTTCCTGTATTTTGTTTTATGAGAAAATACATTTTGAAAACATTTTCTTTTTCCGATTTATTTCCATTTAGCATGTAAGTGTGGGTCGGTTTTCGAGAGATCTGGATCTCCGTCATTGTTCTGTTCTAAATGAAATAACTTCCAAAAATTAAATCTAAGGTCATGAATGCATGAAATAAATTTATTTTAGATGATTTTCTGACTTTTATGCATTTTTGTAATTTTTTGGATTTTTCTGAATTTTTCTGGATTTTTTGTGATTCTGTGTGATTTTCTACTGCTGGCCAGAAACTACAGCTGCATGGCTGTAACTACAGACGTGTGGTTGTAATTATAGTCATGCGACTGTAATTATAGTCGTACGACTGTAACTCGCTTTTGATTAGAAAATGATGAAATTATTTTAAGTGACAAAGATTAGAGCCGTGGAAACCATAAACAATCGGATGACCGTAGTTACAATCGTACGACTATAATTACATCCATACGGCCATTCATCTTGCCCAGAAACAACAGACTTGCATTTTGGTTTTAAATGATTTTATGCATGAAAATGGACCAAAACACTTAGAAAATAAAGTAAAACACTAGTTTAAGATATACTTACCCTTGTAGCACAGATCCACCATCGATTTGACTGAAGAAAATCCTTTGAATAGGCTCCGGATTGCTTCTCCTCCTTAGAATGTTAGGGTGCAAAAAAAAAGTCCAAAAACCTCCACAAGTTACGAATTTGAGTGCTCTCAAGTTCTGGAATTAAGTATCTTTAAGTGATAGGTTATTATCCTATGATTTCTACTAGTTTTAACCTCGCAAACACAAGAATCAAAAGAAAAAGGGTAGAAGAAGATGATGACTTTGGGTGTGTTTCTTCTCTTCTTTTTCCTTCTCTTCTCCTAATCTTTAGAGCTCTCTTCAATCCAAAATCTTCTATTCTGGTCGTCCCCCCTTGCTCCTCTCTTTCTTTTACACCTCTAGACCCTCAAAAAGCTAAGAAGACCCAATAAATTCCAAAAATTGTGCCCCATTTCTCTCTCATGCAGAATGGGCTGTAACTAGCTCTATAGACCTACAATCGTACGACTGTAATTTGACTACAACATTGCGACTGTGATTACAGTCGTGCAACTGATTCTTTTATATATATATATATATATATATATGTATGTATGTATGTATGTATATATATATATATATATATATATATATATATATATATATATACATATATACATATATACATATATATATGTATGTATGTATATATATATATATATATATATATATATATATATATATATATACTTTTCCCTCATGGATGGAATTTTAAACCTTGGGATTATTCAAAGCCCATTGATTTTTACCTATCCATCCGTATGTGACTGAAGATGTGCATAAGAATTTTGCATCTGTTATTGAGCAAAATAATTTCTCCAATACGCATCTGCATACCTTAGGCAAACAATTGACTAGAATTGAGAAAACCCTTAAGCCTTCTGTTGTAAAAATGGAACAGAAGCAGGAAAGGCTTAAGAATCCTATTTTTAAGCCATCTCAAATTTCTAGGGATAGCCAGAAAGAAGGTCTTTTGTCAAAACATTTATGCTTCTACTATCGTCATCAGAAGATGATGATGATGTTGATGAATCGGTTGCTAATTCTTAATCACATACGATTAGGGTGTTTAATTTCTGCATTTAATTTTGAGAATTTATATGGCAGGTTTATACCGCCTAGCATAATTTTGTTCTTGTTCTTGAGCATTTTATCTTCTTATTTCTGAATTCATATATTTTCTGCATTTTAATTTGTTGTATATGCATAATCATTATTGAATTTGGCATAAGTCCTCTGCATTAGTTTCGTTATCACCCGTACGATCCAGATAGTCCCTAGTGGTATCAGAGCCAGAAGGGGTGAGAGTACTGTTCATTCATCATCATCACTGTTCACATTCATCCATTTTCCAGATTTACTGTGCATATCATTCCTGCATATACTTATATTGGTGAGTCATTTAGACCCTTGTTTGCCCATAAGTACCGACGGACAGGGAAGAGAGGCAGTGACTGGGTTCCGTAGTCAATATTAGTATGTGTTTGTTTTGATTTGCATTTTAAGGATGGATCACACACTTCTACCTAGAACATACTCTGCATCTTCTGCATCTACATCATTAGAGAATATAAGGATCAACAGTAGTAATGAAATTACTGTTGAAGATTTTACCAAATGCATTAGTGATTGGCATATACCTCATGTTAAGAAGCATGAAATATATGAACTCAGCATTAGAGATAAGTTGTTCAAAACAAATTTGAACATAAAAACTGAGGAGAGGGATGTTCCTCTCACAAACTCATATGAAAGCATTAATCTTTTGTCACAGCACTCTTTAGACGAGCATAGACAAAAGAATTTTAAGTATATTCATATTGGCCTTGTTCAGATAGGGATTAAGCCCTTGACCAAGGAAGGCCTGAACACAAGCATATTATGTGTTGTTAGGGATAATAGAATGCAAGTATATGAGGAAGGCATCCTAGGCACGGTTGAGTCTAGTCTGTGTGCAGGTCCCATATCATTTTCATGTTACCCTAATTTAACCATTTCTTTAAATGATAAAAACATTTTGGATTCTCTTGTTTTACAAATCCAAACACATAATTATCGCATGAAAAAGGGATCTATTCCCATTGCATTGATTTTCAGAGTTCATTACAAAGCCATGACATCTGCATTTGACTCAAAACACAAGTTTTCATGCCATAAAGGAGAAACTGTGGTTTTGCAAACAGATATGTCCAAAGCAAATGCTATTGTTCCAAAATTCATTAAATGGGAAGATGTAACTCTTCCTGAAGAATGGGTATTGGAAAAAGCATGTGCAGTTGAACCACCAATTAAAATAATGCCTAATACGAATGTCAGAGAAATTAACCAGTATCCTAGTGGAAAAGTCACTCTAACCTTTGACAGAAAATCTGTAAGTACAAGGTTTTCTGATGACTCTTCCAATAGTGATACCATGGATTTGGGTAGAGTATCACAATTAGGTAAGATTGAGCATAAGAATGTTGAGGATGAAGACAAGGATTCTTGCCATTTGTTTCACAGAAGAAGAATCCCTGTAAGCATGCCTCACAGGCACTCTACCTCTGACATCCCTAATACGCATTTAACTGGTGTTCTTTACGCTGATAATGTTCCCAGGGCAGTATATACTAAAGAAGAATTAGGAGAAGTAAGTGTTCAAAAATCTGAACCAACCTCGCCTACTTTTTCTTCAGTTACTGAGAATGTTATCAATGTGTTAGAAAAAGAATTTGTTTTAGACAAAACCCTTTTGCATAAAGATTTTTATGCTCCTCATAATGAAAAGAAAAAACTTTGGTTCTTTAAGAATTTCCTGAATCAAAGACAAGAAATTCAAGGAAAGTATTATGATTTTGTTTTACAGCATAAAGTCCATATCATGTTTTTCGATTGGTTTGAACTTTATGCATCACAAAATAACATTGCATATCCATTCAAGTGCATCAATCCAGTCTCTAGCCAAGAAAAGGTTAGTACTTGGAATTTATCTGATGGCTCAAAGATTGAGTCTGATCATCCCCCTCTGAGAGGAATAAAAATTCCAGTCTCAGGAAACTCATCTGTTAATGCATCTGCATATAAGTATGTGACTGAAGATGTGCATAAGAATTTTGCATCTGTTATTGAGCAAAATAATTTCTCCAATACGCATCTGCATACCTTAGGCAAACAATTGACTAGAATTGAGAAAACCCTTAAGCCTTCTGTTGTAAAAATGGAACAGAAGCAGGAAAGGCTTAAGAATCCTATTTTTAAGCCATCTCAAATTTCTAGGGATAGCCAGAAAGAATTTCAGAGTAATAAAATGGAATTCGCCAAGGCTATTCAAGACCAGTTAAGCAAGATAGAGGCCTCAACCTCTAACTTAATTGCTCCAGAAACACCTCAGTCTCGGCTAAGACCAGAGATAAACGCATTAGATGAGGATTCTCCTTCAGAGTCCCAGAGTATCTGTGAGGACAAGGTTGAACCTATTCCGGTTGAACCTATTCCTCAGATCAATAGAATTAATTGGCCTATTGTTCCTATTGCTAGTCATTTGGACGTAGGCAATCAAGCATCTAGTAGCCAGTCTAGGTTTAATGCATCTTCTGTCTATGAGTGGAATCTAGATGGATTATCTGAATATCAGATTTTGAATTTTTTGCAACAAATGACTATGGCTGCCAATGCATATAGAATACAGACCAACGTTCAGGATAGAGCCATTGCAGAGCTTCTTACTGCAGGCTTCGCAGGTCAGTTAAAAGGATGGTGGGACTACCATCTTACTGAAACTGAACGTCTTAGCATATTGAATGCTGTTAAGATTGATGAAGACGCAGAACCCATTCTGGATGACGAAGGTCAACCTATTCAGGATTCTGTATCTACATTAATTTTAACCATTTCTTTGCATTTTTTGGGTGATTCTTCGCATTTAAAAGATAAAAACGCTGAGCTTTTATCTAATTTAAGATGCAAAAAACTCAGTGATTTTCAGTATTATAAAAATACATTTTTATCTCGTGTTATGTTGAGAGAAGATTCCAGCCAGCCTTTCTGGAAAGAAAAGTTTCTTGCAGGTTTACCTACCTTGTTAGGTGAAAAGGTAAGAAACAGAATTAAGGAAACTTTAGGGGTTCCTATCCCTTACTCAACATTAACATATGGTGAACTCATTAGTCTTATTCAAAAGGAAGGACTAAAGATTTTCCAGGATTTGAAACTTCAAAGGCATTTGAAGTGGGAAATGAAAAGGACTAGGCAAGAATTAGGTTCGTTCTGTAAATAGTTTGATGTTTCCATGGACAAGCCTGATTGTAATGGTTCTTGCCATAAGGAGTCTAAAAGATCCCATAAAAAACATTTTTATAAAAAGGAATTTCAAAAGAAAACCCGTTCAAAAGATTTTCCTGCATACAAAAAGAAATTTCATAAGCATACGCCTGGTTTTCAAAGAAATGAAAAACCAGAAGGGGTAAAACCCTTTGGAAATTTAAAGCATGTTACCTGTTATAAATGTAATAGGAAAAGGCATACTGCAAAGTATTGCCGCTTTAGCAAAAAACTGCATGAATTAGGATTAGATAAAGAAGTCTTAAGCAAACTTGAGGCTATTCTCATCTACTCTTCAGAATCAGACCCTGATTCAGGTACTGATGAAGAAAATGCATTTCAGGTTGATGAATTAGCAACCGATTCATCAACATCATCATCATCTTCTGATGACGATAGTAGAAGCATAAATGTTTTGACAAAAGACCAAGAACTTTTGTTAGATGTCATTAAGCATATCTCTGATCCTCAACTTCAGAAGGATTACCTTGATAGATTAATGAAAACCCTAGAAAGCAAACCTGAAGTCAAGCCTGTTAGTCTTCCTAAAATTAGTACTAGCACATATAACTTGACCAGTATTTTAGAAAAGCAAAAGTCTAAGGGAAAGAATACCCCCTTATCCCTTTCTGATCTGCAAACTGAGATCAAGAATGTTAAACTTGAGCTCAAGCAGGTCAAAGAAAAGCAAGAAAAGGATTCAGCTATAATCCAAGCATTACTTAGCAATCAGTTAGAAAATTCAGACGGTGAGAATGATACTAACTTAGATGACCCTAAGTTAGACAATTTAGATTGCGCACCTGAAAATTTTCTGCATGTTTTAAAAGAAATTACATTAAGAAAGTATTTGATTAGCATTGTTTTGCATTTTTCTGATGATTATCAACTCAGTACCATAGCATTATTTGATACCGGTGCTGATTTAAATTGCATAAAACCTGATTTGGTTCCTAAAAGATTTTGGGAAAAAACCAAAGAAAAACTGTCTGCCGCTAATAACTCAAAAATGAATATTAGCAGTAAGACTGAAGCATATGTGTTAAACGAAAAAACCCGCATTAAAACTGTATTTGTTCTTGTTGATAACATAAATCATAGTGTTATCTTAGGAACACCTTTTATTACTCTTATTACTCCTTTTTCTGTATCCAATTCTGGTATTGTTTTCAAAATAAAAGCTGAAAATGTTATTTTTCCTTTTATTGAAAAACCCAGAACCAGAAATCTTAATTTATTAAAAGCCAATTCAATTTTTGATAATCAGATTAACAACCTGATTAAAACCAAAGAATTTGATATCATGCATTTAAAGCATAACATTAATTTTCAAAGAATTTCTGCACAATTGAAAAATGAATTTACTCAGAAAAGAATTTTAGATTTTCAAAAGCAAGTTGAAAATGAAATTTGCGCAGATATTCCTAATGCCTTTTGGAATAGGAAACAGCATATGGTAGACTTACCTTATGAGCCTACTTTTGATGAAAGGGATATTCCGACTAAAGCTAGGCCTATCCAAATGAATTCTGACCTTGAGCAGCATTGTAGAAAAGAAATCCAGGATCTCTTAGATAAAGGTTTAATTGCCCAATCTAGGTCCCCTTGGAGTTGTGCAGCATTTTATGTGATTAAAGCATCTGAGATTGAACGTGGAGTTCCACGATTAGTCATTAATTATAAGCCTTTGAATCAGGTTCTTAGATGGATTAGGTACCCAATACCTAATAAGAAAGACCTATTACAAAGATTGCATTCTGCATATATATTTTCAAAATTTGATCTTAAATCTGGTTTTTGGCAAATCCAGATTGATCCAAAACATAGGTATAAAACTGCATTTACTGTTCCATTTGGTCAATACGAATGGAATGTTATGCCTTTTGGCTTAAAGAATGCTCCATCAGAATTTCAACGCATTATGAATGATATTTTCAATCCATATTCAGCATTTTGCATTGTTTATATTGATGATGTGCTCATCTTTTCAGAATCTATTGAACAGCATTTTAAGCATTTAAAGTCATTCTTTCTTACAGCTAAGAAAAATGGCTTAGTTGTCTCCAAAAGCAAAATGTCATTGTTTCAACCCAGAATAAGGTTTCTTGGCCATTATATTACCCAAGGAACGATCACTCCTATTGAGCGATCTTTAGAATTTGCATCTAAATTTCCAGATCAAATTCTGGAAAAACAGCAGCTTCAAAGATTTTTAGGAAGCTTGAATTATGTATTAGATTTTTGCCCTAATATCAATAGGATGGCAAAACCCTTGCATGCTAGATTAAGAAAGAATCCGCCTACATGGTCTGAAGAGCATACTAGAATAGTACAAGAAATAAAAAAGTATGTTAGTAATATTCCTTGCTTGTATATTGCTAATCCCTTATTACCTAAAATCGTTGAAACTGACGCTTCTGATTTTGGTTATGGAGGTATTTTGAAGCAGGTACAAGATAAGCATGAACATATTGTCCAGTTCACTTCCGGACACTGGAATGATACTGAAAAGAATTATTCTACTATTAAAAAGGAAATTCTTTCCATTGTAAAATGTATTTCAAAATTTCAGAGCGATTTACTCAATCAAAAATTTTTATTAAGAATTGATTGTAAATCTGCAAAAGAAGTTTTACAAAAGGATGTCCAGAATATTGCCTCTAAGCAAATCTTTGCTAGGTGGCAAGCCTTATTAAGCATATTTGATTTTGACATAGAATTTATCCGGGGAGATCAGAATTCTATTCCCGATTTCTTAACCCGTGAGTTTTTGCAGGATCATGCCTCCTAAAAAGAAGAAAGGAGTTGGATCCTCAAAGGATCAAGCAAATTTGACTGCATTTGAAAAAGTAAAAGCCTGGACAACCATGTTCCAGGATGCCCAAGGAGAAAGCATTGAAAGCAAAGACAGCTCCAGTTCTGTCAAACAAACTCAGCATGATCCGCATTTGGCCCTTACTAAGGCCTCTCAATCTCTTGAAAATGCATTTAAAAATTATTTTGACTCTATTGCTGATGTAAAACGAGTTTTTGAAAAACCCTCGTTTTCTTCTTCAGCACAAACTCTTCCTCAAACGAATTTACAAAAAAATCCTACTTCTAAGGGCAAAGAAATTGCTCAACCTTCAAAAGCATTAACTGTTTCTAGTCCTTTTGGACCAGTATCTTTAAAAGAAGCAAAGGAAATTTTTAAAGAAAATTTTATAACTTTTCCTTCTTCTTCCAAAAGTATTTCTGCAAATGTTGTTTCTCAGAATACGGCTACCCAGCCTAAATCTGAATATTTTACTAAAAAGAATTTTCAGTATATTACTTCCATTGAGGATGGCTTTTATGATAAAAATCCCTCGGTGGCTGTATCAAAACTTTTCCCTCATGGATGGAATTTTAAACCTTGGGATTATTCAAAGCCCATTGATTTTTACCTATCCATCCTAAAAGCAACAGAATCTGTAGAAATAAAGCATACATCTCATGGTGATTCAGGCGAACCAGCATACTCCCAATTCAAAATCTTGAAGATCATTCATCCTCAAGATTGGGGTACAAGTCCTTCTGACTTGAAATCTTTTCCAGCCTCTTTTACCAACCGCATCACCACCAGTAAAACCTTTTCATACTGGGATTATCAACAAGCCTGGTATAATGCATTAATGGTCCAAAACTCCAAAGGATCGCATACCTGGTTAATTATGTTTGATACCAGAAAAGCAATTTCCAATATACCAAACTGGTTTAACCATTGGTGGGGATTTTTTGGGTCTTCTACCGAAATCCTTCCTGATCAAGTTAACCAAGCATTTATCCTTTTTAAAGAAAAATATGATCCTTCACCCTTACAGAAAAGGCATTCTCCTCTCTTAGTCTTCAGTACAATCTTTTTCGTACCGTGGACTTTAACCTGGCATTTTTCCTACCAAACGAATCAAAATGCAACCATTGATCTAATAAGAATTTTCAAGATTAAATGGTGGAATAAATTCCAAGCATTCAATAAATGCAACGAAGCCGCTGTCAGAACTTGGCTTAGATCTAAAGGCAAAATTGATCTGCCTGTCGAACAAGTCCAAGCTCATTCAGAGTTTTTGGCACAAAAATCATTTTCAATTCCTCAGCTTGCAGCCGCTAAGTCCGAGGAAGAATTTTTCAAGATCATGAAAGAATTAATGGTCTCCAGAGAATCAACTGCTGGATCCAAGGCATCTTCTTCATCTTCGTCTTCCAAGCCACCATCTCTTGCTGGCGAGAACGAAGATATTTTTGGTTTATTGTAAATCAATAACCTAATGAATATTATACCAGAATAATAATTTGGTTCCAATGTTCAAATGAATACGAACCGAGCTAGTAGCCGCTTGGTTTGGTAATGTGGTTAGGGGTACTTGGCTCATAACCAGGAATTCCCTAATATGCATACTTGCCAATGTAAGCATACTGGTATATGTATATATTCGTATAAGGTTACGTATTTACGGTATCCAGACGTATCTGTCTCAAAGCATCTTTGGTGGGCCCGGCGCCGAAAGTGAAGTGGGTCCCAGGCACCGAAAGCAATTTTGTCATTTTGTGCTCCTCTCTGTCTATATAAGGAGCCCTCATCTCATTTGTAAAGGCATAAGTTTTATTCTCCAGTTTTCTTTCTCTCTCTAATTCTCTCCTCCTTCTCTCTAAATCTTGTAATCATTTTCTGGAATCAAAGCATTCCCCGAGTTGTAAAAGAATTTGTTTGAATAAAGAGTAAGCATTGTTTTCCTCTTAATCTATAACCTTAATCATATGTGGTTATAAGTTGTGCGGATTACCGCCTGAATTTAATCACATACGATTAGGGTGTTTAATTTCTGCATTTAATTTTGAGAATTTATATGGCAGGTTTATACCGCCTAGCATAATTTTGTTCTTGTTCTTGAGCATTTTATCTTCTTATTTCTGAATTCATATATTTTCTGCATTTTAATTTGTTGTATATGCATAATCATTATTGAATTTGGCATAAGTCCTCTGCATTAGTTTCGTTATCACCCGTACGATCCAGACAGTCCCTAGTGGTATCAGAGCCAGAAGGGGTGAGAGTACTGTTCATTCATCATCATCACTGTTCACATTCATCCATTTTCCAGATTTACTGTGCATATCATTCCTGCATATACTTATATTGGTGAGTCATTTAGACCCTTGTTTGCCCATAAGTACCGACGGACAGGGAAGAGAGGCAGTGACTGGGTTCCGTAGTCAATATTAGTATGTGTTTGTTTTGATTTGCATTTTAAGGATGGATCACACACTTCTACCTAGAACATACTCTGCATCTTCTGCATCTACATCATTAGAGAATATAAGGATCAACAGTAGTAATGAAATTACTGTTGAAGATTTTACCAAATGCATTAGTGATTGGCATATACCTCATGTTAAGAAGCATGAAATATATGAACTCAGCATTAGAGATAAGTTGTTCAAAACAAATTTGAACATAAAAACTGAGGAGAGGGATGTTCCTCTCACAAACTCATATGAAAGCATTAATCTTTTGTCACAGCACTCTTTAGACAAGCATAGACAAAAGAATTTTAAGTATATTCATATTGGCCTTGTTCAGATAGGGATTAAGCCCTTGACCAAGGAAGGCCTGAACACAAGCATATTATGTGTTGTTAGGGATAATAGAATGCAAGTATATGAGGAAGGCATCCTAGGCACGGTTGAGTCTAGTCTGTGTGCAGGTCCCATATCATTTTCATGTTACCCTAATTTAACCATTTCTTTAAATGATAAAAACATTTTGGATTCTCTTGTTTTACAAATCCAAACACATAATTATCGCATGAAAAAGGGATCTATTCCCATTGCATTGATTTTCAGAGTTCATTACAAAGCCATGACATCTGCATTTGACTCAAAACACAAGTTTTCATGCCATAAAGGAGAAACTTTGGTTTTGCAAACAGATATGTCCAAAGCAAATGCTATTGTTCCAAAATTCATTAAATGGGAAGATGTAACTCTTCCTGAAGAATGGGTATTGGAAAAAGCATGTGCAGTTGAACCACCAATTAAAATAATGCCTAATACGAATGTCAGAGAAATTAACCAGTATCCTAGTGGAAAAGTCACTCTAACCTTTGACAGAAAATCTGTAAGTACAAGGTTTTCTGATGACTCTTCCAATAGTGATACCATGGATTTGGGTAGAGTATCACAATTAGGTAAGATTGAGCATAAGAATGTTGAGGATGAAGACAAGGATTCTTGCCATTTGTTTCACAGAAGAAGAATCCCTGTAAGCATGCCTCACAGGCACTCTACCTCTGACATCCCTAATACGCATTTAACTGGTGTTCTTTACGCTGATAATGTTCCCAGGGCAGTATATACTAAAGAAGAATTAGGAGAAGTAAGTGTTCAAAAATCTGAACCAACCTCGCCTACTTTTTCTTCAGTTACTGAGAATGTTATCAATGTGTTAGAAAAAGAATTTGTTTTAGACAAAACCCTTTTGCATAAAGATTTTTATGCTCCTCATAATGAAAAGAAAAAACTTTGGTTCTTTAAGAATTTCCTGAATCAAAGACAAGAAATTCAAGAAAAGTATTATGATTTTGTTTTACAGCATAAAGTCCATATCATGTTTTTCGATTGGTTTGAACTTTATGCATCACAAAATAACATTGCATATCCATTCAAGTGCATCAATCCAGTCTCTAGCCAAGAAAAGGTTAGTACTTGGAATTTATCTGATGGCTCAAAGATTGAGTCTGATCATCCCCCTCTGAGAGGAATAAAAATTCCAGTCTCAGGAAACTCATCTGTTAATGCATCTGCATATAAGTATGTGACTGAAGATGTGCATAAGAATTTTGCATCTGTTATTGAGCAAAATAATTTCTCCAATACGCATCTGCATACCTTAGGCAAACAATTGACTAGAATTGAGAAAACCCTTAAGCCTTCTGTTGTAAAAATGGAACAGAAGCAGGAAAGGCTTAAGAATCCTATTTTTAAGCCATCTCAAATTTCTAGGGATAGCCAGAAAGAATTTCAGAGTAATAAAATGGAATTCGCCAAGGCTATTCAAGACCAGTTAAGCAAGATAGAGGCCTCAACCTCTAACTTAATTGCCCCAGAAACACCTCAGTCTCGGCTAAGTCCAGAGATAAACGCATTAGATGAGGATTCTCCTTCAGAGTCCCAGAGTATCTGTGAGGACAAGGTTGAACCTATTCCGGTTGAACCTATTCCTCAGATCAATAGAATTAATTGGCCTATTGTTCCTATTGCTAGTCATTTGGACGTAGGCAATCAAGCATCTAGTAGCCAGTCTAGGTTTAATGCATCTTCTGTCTATGAGTGGAATCTAGATGGATTATCTGAATATCAGATTTTGAATTTTTTGCAACAAATGACTATGGCTGCCAATGCATATAGAATACAGACCAACGTTCAGGATAGAGCCATTGCAGAGCTTCTTACTGCAGGCTTCGCAGGTCAGTTAAAAGGATGGTGGGACTACCATCTTACTGAAACTGAACGTCTTAGCATATTGAATGCTGTTAAGATTGATGAAGACGCAGAACCCATTCTGGATGACGAAGGTCAACCTATTCAGGATTCTGTATCTACATTAATTTTAACCATTTCTTTGCATTTTTTGGGAGATTCTTCGCATTTAAATGATAAAAACGCTGAGCTTTTATCTAATTTAAGATGCAAAAAACTCAGTGATTTTCAGTATTATAAAAATACATTTTTATCTCGTGTTATGTTGAGAGAAGATTCCAGCCAGCCTTTCTGGAAAGAAAAGTTTCTTGCAGGTTTACCTACCTTGTTAGGTGAAAAGGTAAGAAACAGAATTAAGGAAACTTTAGGGGTTCCTATCCCTTACTCAACATTAACATATGGTGAACTCATTAGTCTTATTCAAAAGGAAGGACTAAAGATTTGCCAGGATTTGAAACTTCAAAGGCATTTGAAGTGGGAAATGAAAAGGACTAGGCAAGAATTAGGTTCGTTCTGTAAACAGTTTGATGTTTCCATGGACAAGCCTGATTGTAATGGTTCTTGCCATAAGGAGTCTAAAAGATCCCATAAAAAACATTTTTATAAAAAGGAATTTCAAAAGAAAACCCGTTCAAAAGATTTTCCTGCATACAAAAAGAAATTTCATAAGCATACGCCTGGTTTTCAAAGAAATGAAAAACCAGAAGGGGTAAAACCCTTTGGAAATTTAAAGCATGTTACCTGTTATAAATGTAATAGGAAAGGGCATACTGCAAAGTATTGCCGCTTTAGCAAAAAACTGCATGAATTAGGATTAGATAAAGAAGTCTTAAGCAAACTTGAGGCTATTCTCATCTACTCTTCAGAATCAGACCCTGATTCAGGTACTGATGAAGAAAATGCATTTCAGGTTGATGAATTAGCAACCGATTCATCAACATCATCATCATCTTCTGATGACGATAGTAGAAGCATAAATGTTTTGACAAAAGACCAAGAACTTTTGTTAGATGTCATTAAGCATATCTCTGATCCTCAACTTCAGAAGGATTACCTTGATAGATTAATGAAAACCCTAGAAAGCAAACCTGAAGTCAAGCCTGTTAGTCTTCGTAAAATTAGTACTAGCACATATAACTTGACCAGTATTTTAGAAAAGCAAAAGTCTAAGGGAAAGAATACCCCCTTATCCCTTTCTGATCTGCAAACTGAGATCAAGAATGTTAAACTTGAGCTCAAGCAGGTCAAAGAAAAGCAAGAAAAGGATTCAGCTATAATCCAAGCATTACTTAGCAATCAGTTAGAAAATTCAGACGGTGAGAATGATACTAACTTAGATGACCCTAAGTTAGACAATTTAGATTGCGCACCTGAAAATTTTCTGCATCTTTTAAAAGAAATTACATTAAGAAAGTATTTGATTAGCATTGTTTTGCATTTTTCTAATGATTATCAACTCAGTACCATAGCATTATTTGATACCGGTGCTGATTTAAATTGCATAAAACCTGATTTGGTTCCTAAAAGATTTTGGGAAAAAACCAAAGAAAAACTGTCTGCCGCTAATAACTCAAAAATGAATATTAGCAGTAAGACTGAAGCATATGTGTTAAACGAAAAAACCCGCATTAAAACTGCATTTGTTCTTGTTGATAACATAAATCATAGTGTTATCTTAGGAACACCTTTTATTACTCTTATTACTCCTTTTTCTGTATCCAATTCTGGTATTGTTTTCAAAATAAAAGCTGAAAATGTTATTTTTCCTTTTATTGAAAAACCCAGAACCAGAAATCTTAATTTATTAAAAGCCAATTCAATTTTTGATAATCAGATTAACAACCTGATTAAAACCAAAGAATTTGATATCATGCATTTAAAGCATAACATTAATTTTCAAAGAATTTCTGCACAATTGAAAACTGAATTTACTCAGAAAAGAATTTTAGATTTTCAAAAGCAAGTTGAAAATGAAATTTGCGCAGATATTCCTAATGCCTTTTGGAATAGGAAACAGCATATGGTAGACTTACCTTATGAGCCTACTTTTGATGAAAGGGATATTCCGACTAAAGCTAGGCCTATCCAAATGAATTCTGACCTTGAGCAGCATTGTAGAAAAGAAATCCAGGATCTCTTAGATAAAGGTTTAATTGCCCAATCTAGGTCCCCTTGGAGTTGTGCAGCATTTTATGTGATTAAAGCATCTGAGATTGAACGTGGAGTTCCACGATTAGTCATTAATTATAAGCCTTTGAATCAGGTTCTTAGATGGATTAGGTACCCAATACCTAATAAGAAAGACCTATTACAAAGATTGCATTCTGCATATATATTTTCAAAATTTGATCTTAAATCTGGTTTTTGGCAAATCCAGATTGATCCAAAACATAGGTATAAAACTGCATTTACTGTTCCATTTGGTCAATACGAATGGAATGTTATGCCTTTTGGCTTAAAGAATGCTCCATCAGAATTTCAACGCATTATGAATGATATTTTCAATCCATATTCAGCATTTTGCATTGTTTATATTGATGATGTGCTCATCTTTTCAGAATCTATTGAACAGCATTTTAAGCATTTAAAGTCATTCTTTCTTACAGCTAAGAAAAATGGCTTAGTTGTCTCCAAAAGCAAAATGTCATTGTTTCAACCCAGAATAAGGTTTCTTGGCCATTATATTACCCAAGGAACGATCACTCCTATTGAGCGATCTTTAGAATTTGCATCTAAATTTCCAGATCAAATTCTGGAAAAACAGCAGCTTCAAAGATTTTTAGGAAGCTTGAATTATGTATTAGATTTTTGCCCTAATATCAATAGGATGGCAAAACCCTTGCATGCTAGATTAAGAAAGAATCCGCCTACATGGTCTGAAGAGCATACTAGAATAGTACAAGAAATAAAAAAGTATGTTAGTAATATTCCTTGCTTGTATATTGCTAATCCCTTATTACCTAAAATCGTTGAAACTGACGCTTCTGATTTTGGTTATGGAGGTATTTTGAAGCAGGTACAAGATAAGCATGAACATATTGTCCAGTTCACTTCCGGACACTGGAATGATACTGAAAAGAATTATTCTACTATTAAAAAGGAAATTCTTTCCATTGTAAAATGTATTTCAAAATTTCAGAGCGATTTACTCAATCAAAATTTTTTATTAAGAATTGATTGTAAATCTGCAAAAGAAGTTTTACAAAAGGATGTCCAGAATATTGCCTCTAAGCAAATCTTTGCTAGGTGGCAAGCCTTATTAAGCATATTTGATTTTAACATAGAATTTATCCGGGGAGATCAGAATTCTATTCCCGATTTCTTAACCCGTGAGTTTTTGCAGGATCATGCCTCCTAAAAAGAAGAAAGGAGTTGGATCCTCAAAGGATCAAGCAAATTTGACTGCATTTGAAAAAGTAAAAGCCTGGACAACCATGTTCCAGGATACCCAAGGAGAAAGCATTGAAAGCAAAGACAGCTCCAGTTCTGTCAAACAAACTCAGCATGATCCGCATTTGGCCCTTACTAAGGCCTCTCAATCTCTTGAAAATGCATTTAAAAATTATTTTGACTCTATTGCTGATGTAAAACGAGTTTTTGAAAAACCCTCGTTTTCTTCTTCAGCACAAACTCTTCCTCAAACGAATTTACAAAAAAATCCTACTTCTAAGGGCAAAGAAATTGCTCAACCTTCAAAAGCATTAACTGTTTCTAGTCCTTTTGGACCAGTATCTTTAAAAGAAGCAAAGGAAATTTTTAAAGAAAATTTTATAACTTTTCCTTCTTCTTCCAAAAGTATTTCTGCAAATGTTGTTTCTCAGAATACGGCTACCCAGCCTAAATCTGAATATTTTACTAAAAAGAATTTTCAGTATATTACTTCCATTGAGGATGGCTTTTATGATAAAAATCCCTCGGTGGCTGTATCAAAACTTTTCCCTCATGGATGGAATTTTAAACCTTGGGATTATTCAAAGCCCATTGATTTTTACCTATCCATCCTAAAAGCAACAGAATCTGTAGAAATAAAGCATACATCTCATGGTGATTCAGGCGAACCAGCATACTCCCAATTCAAAATCTTGAAGATCATTCATCCTCAAGATTGGGGTACAAGTCCTTCTGACTTGAAATCTTTTCCAGCCTCTTTTACCACCCGCATCACCACCAGTAAAACCTTTTCATACTGGGATTATCAACAAGCCTGGTATAATGCATTAATGGTCCAAAACTCCAAAGGATCGCATACCTGGTTAATTATGTTTGATACCAGAAAAGCAATTTCCAATATACCAAACTGGTTTAACCATTGGTGGGGATTTTTTGGGTCTTCTACCGAAATCCTTCCTGATCAAGTTAACCAAGCATTTATCCTTTTTAAAGAAAAATATGATCCTTCACCCTTACAGAAAAGGCATTCTCCTCTCTTAGTCTTCAGTACAATCTTTTTCGTACCGTGGACTTTAACCTGGCATTTTTCCTACCAAACGAATCAAAATGCAACCATTGATCTAATAAGAATTTTCAAGATTAAATGGTGGAATAAATTCCAAGCATTCAATAAATGCAACGAAGCCGCTGTCAGAACTTGGCTTAGATCTAAAGGCAAAATTGATCTGCCTGTCGAACAAGTCCAAGCTCATTCAGAGTTTTTGGCACAAAAATCATTTGCAATTCCTCAGCTTGCAGCCGCTAAGTCCGAGGAAGAATTTTTCAAGATCATGAAAGAATTAATGGTCTCCAGAGAATCAACTGCTGGATCCAAGGCATCTTCTTCATCTTCGTCTTCCAAGCCACCATCTCTTGCTGGCGAGAACGAAGATATTTTTGGTTTATTGTAAATCAATAACCTAATGAATATTATACCAGAATAATAATTTGGTTCCAATGTTCAAATGAATACGAACCGAGCTAGTAGCCGCTTGGTTTGGTAATGTGGTTAGGGGTACTTGGCTCATAACCAGGAATTCCCTAATATGCATACTTGCCAATGTAAGCATACTGGTATATGTATATATTCGTATAAGGTTACGTATTTACGGTATCCAGACGTATCTGTCTCAAAGCATCTTTGGTGGGCCCGGCGCCGAAAGTGAAGTGGGTCCCAGGCACCGAAAGCAATTTTGTCATTTTGTGCTCCTCTCTGTCTATATAAGGAGCCCTCATCTCATTTGTAAAGGCATAAGTTTTATTCTCCAGTTTTCTTTCTCTCTCTAATTCTCTCCTCCTTCTCTCTAAATCTTGTAATCATTTTCTGGAATCAAAGCATTCCCCGAGTTGTAAAAGAATTTGTTTGAATAAAGAGTAAGCATTGTTTTCCTCTTAATCTATAACCTTAATCATATGTGGTTATAAGTTGTGCGGATTACCGCCTGAATTTAATCACATACGATTAGGGTGTTTAATTTCTGCATTTAATTTTGAGAATTTATATGGCAGGTTTATACCGCCTAGCATAATTTTGTTCTTGTTCTTGAGCATTTTATCTTCTTATTTCTGAATTCATATATTTTCTGCATTTTAATTTGTTGTATATGCATAATCATTATTGAATTTGGCATAAGTCCTCTGCATTAGTTTCGTTATCACCCGTACGATCCAGATAGTCCCTAGTGGTATCAGAGCCAGAAGGGGTGAGAGTACTGTTCATTCATCATCATCACTGTTCACATTCATCCATTTTCCAGATTTACTGTGCATATCATTCCTGCATATACTTATATTGGTGAGTCATTTAGACCCTTGTTTGCCCATAAGTACCGACGGACAGGGAAGAGAGGCAGTGACTGGGTTCCGTAGTCAATATTAGTATGTGTTTGTTTTGATTTGCATTTTAAGGATGGATCACACACTTCTACCTAGAACATACTCTGCATCTTCTGCATCTACATCATTAGAGAATATAAGGATCAACAGTAGTAATGAAATTACTGTTGAAGATTTTACCAAATGCATTAGTGATTGGCATATACCTCATGTTAAGAAGCATGAAATATATGAACTCAGCATTAGAGATAAGTTGTTCAAAACAAATTTGAACATAAAAACTGAGGAGAGGGATGTTCCTCTCACA
This sequence comes from Euphorbia tirucalli, assembly GCA_039660915.1. NCBI lineage: Eukaryota > Viridiplantae > Streptophyta > Magnoliopsida > Malpighiales > Euphorbiaceae > Euphorbia > Euphorbia tirucalli. The sequence continues at coordinate 49,960,442 of CM077639.1, read as the reverse complement.
AACTCATATGAAAGCATTAATCTTTTGTCACAGCACTCTTTAGACAAGCATAGACAAAAGAATTTTAAGTATATTCATATTGGCCTTGTTCAGATAGGGATTAAGCCCTTGACCAAGGAAGGCCTGAACACAAGCATATTATGTGTTGTTAGGGATAATAGAATGCAAGTATATGAGGAAGGCATCCTAGGCACGGTTGAGTCTAGTCTGTGTGCAGGTCCCATATCATTTTCATGTTACCCTAATTTAACCATTTCTTTAAATGATAAAAACATTTTGGATTCTCTTGTTTTACAAATCCAAACACATAATTATCGCATGAAAAAGGGATCTATTCCCATTGCATTGATTTTCAGAGTTCATTACAAAGCCATGACATCTGCATTTGACTCAAAACACAAGTTTTCATGCCATAAAGGAGAAACTTTGGTTTTGCAAACAGATATGTCCAAAGCAAATGCTATTGTTCCAAAATTCATTAAATGGGAAGATGTAACTCTTCCTGAAGAATGGGTATTGGAAAAAGCATGTGCAGTTGAACCACCAATTAAAATAATGCCTAATACGAATGTCAGAGAAATTAACCAGTATCCTAGTGGAAAAGTCACTCTAACCTTTGACAGAAAATCTGTAAGTACAAGGTTTTCTGATGACTCTTCCAATAGTGATACCATGGATTTGGGTAGAGTATCACAATTAGGTAAGATTGAGCATAAGAATGTTGAGGATGAAGACAAGGATTCTTGCCATTTGTTTCACAGAAGAAGAATCCCTGTAAGCATGCCTCACAGGCACTCTACCTCTGACATCCCTAATACGCATTTAACTGGTGTTCTTTACGCTGATAATGTTCCCAGGGCAGTATATACTAAAGAAGAATTAGGAGAAGTAAGTGTTCAAAAATCTGAACCAACCTCGCCTACTTTTTCTTCAGTTACTGAGAATGTTATCAATGTGTTAGAAAAAGAATTTGTTTTAGACAAAACCCTTTTGCATAAAGATTTTTATGCTCCTCATAATGAAAAGAAAAAACTTTGGTTCTTTAAGAATTTCCTGAATCAAAGACAAGAAATTCAAGAAAAGTATTATGATTTTGTTTTACAGCATAAAGTCCATATCATGTTTTTCGATTGGTTTGAACTTTATGCATCACAAAATAACATTGCATATCCATTCAAGTGCATCAATCCAGTCTCTAGCCAAGAAAAGGTTAGTACTTGGAATTTATCTGATGGCTCAAAGATTGAGTCTGATCATCCCCCTCTGAGAGGAATAAAAATTCCAGTCTCAGGAAACTCATCTGTTAATGCATCTGCATATAAGTATGTGACTGAAGATGTGCATAAGAATTTTGCATCTGTTATTGAGCAAAATAATTTCTCCAATACGCATCTGCATACCTTAGGCAAACAATTGACTAGAATTGAGAAAACCCTTAAGCCTTCTGTTGTAAAAATGGAACAGAAGCAGGAAAGGCTTAAGAATCCTATTTTTAAGCCATCTCAAATTTCTAGGGATAGCCAGAAAGAATTTCAGAGTAATAAAATGGAATTCGCCAAGGCTATTCAAGACCAGTTAAGCAAGATAGAGGCCTCAACCTCTAACTTAATTGCCCCAGAAACACCTCAGTCTCGGCTAAGACCAGAGATAAACGCATTAGATGAGGATTCTCCTTCAGAGTCCCAGAGTATCTGTGAGGACAAGGTTGAACCTATTCCGGTTGAACCTATTCCTCAGATCAATAGAATTAATTGGCCTATTGTTCCTATTGCTAGTCATTTGGACGTAGGCAATCAAGCATCTAGTAGCCAGTCTAGGTTTAATGCATCTTCTGTCTATGAGTGGAATCTAGATGGATTATCTGAATATCAGATTTTGAATTTTTTGCAACAAATGACTATGGCTGCCAATGCATATAGAATACAGACCAACGTTCAGGATAGAGCCATTGCAGAGCTTCTTACTGCAGGCTTTGCAGGTCAGTTAAAAGGATGGTGGGATTACCATCTTACTGAAACTGAACGTCTTAGCATATTGAATGCTGTTAAGATTGATGAAGACGCAGAACCCATTCTGGATGACGAAGGTCAACCTATTCAGGATTCTGTATCTACATTGATTTTAACCATTTCTTTGCATTTTTTGGGTGATTCTTCGCATTTAAAGGATAAAAACGCTGAGCTTTTATCGAATTTAAGATGCAAAAAACTCAGTGATTTTCAGTATTATAAAAATACATTTTTATCTCGTGTTATGTTGAGAGAAGATTCCAACCAGCCTTTCTGGAAAGAAAAGTTTCTTGCAGGTTTACCTACCTTGTTAGGTGAAAAGGTAAGAAACAGAATTAAGGAAACTTTAGGGGTTCCTATCCCTTACTCAACATTAACATATGGTGAACTCATTAGTCTTATTCAAAAGGAAGGACTAAAGATTTGCCAGGATTTGAAACTTCAAAGGCATTTGAAGTGGGAAATGAAAAGGACTAGGCAAGAATTAGGTTCGTTCTGTAAACAGTTTGATGTTTCCATGGACAAGCCTGATTGTAATGGTTCTTGCCATAAGGAGTCTAAAAGATCCCATAAAAAACATTTTTATAAAAAGGAATTTCAAAAGAAAACCTGTTCAAAAGATTTTCCTGCATACAAAAAGAAATTTCATAAGCATATGCCTGGTTTTCAAAGAAATGAAAAACCAGAAGGGGTAAAACCCTTTGGAAATTTAAAGCATGTTACCTGTTATAAATGTAATAGGAAAGGGCATACTGCAAAGTATTGCCGCTTTAGCAAAAAACTGCATGAATTAGGATTAGATAAAGAAGTCTTAAGCAAACTTGAGGCTATTCTCATCTACTCTTCAGAATCAGACCCTGATTCAGGTACTGATGAAGAAAATGCATTTCAGGTTGATGAATTAGCAACCGATTCATCAACATCATCATCATCTTCTGATGACGATAGTAGAAGCATAAATGTTTTGACAAAAGACCAAGAACTTTTGTTAGATGTCATTAAGCATATCTCTGATCCTCAACTTCAGAAGGATTACCTTGATAGATTAATGAAAACCCTAGAAAGCAAACCTGAAGTCAAGCCTGTTAGTCTTCCTAAAATTAGTACTAGCACATATAACTTGACCAGTATTTTAGAAAAGCAAAAGTCTAAGGGAAAGAATACCCCCTTATCCCTTTCTGATCTGCAAACTGAGATCAAGAATGTTAAACTTGAGCTCAAACAGGTCAAAGAAAAGCAAGAAAAGGATTCAGCTATAATCCAAGCATTACTTAGCAATCAGTTAGAAAATTCAGACGGTGAGAATGATACTAACTTAGATGACCCTAAGTTAGACAATTTAGATTGCGCACCTGAAAATTTTCTGCATGTTTTAAAAGATATTACATTAAGAAAGTATTTGATTAGCATTGTTTTGCATTTTTCTGATGATTATCAACTCAGTACCATAGCATTATTTGATACCGGTGCTGATTTAAATTGCATAAAACCTGATTTGGTTCCTAAAAGATTTTGGGAAAAAACCAAAGAAAAACTGTCTGCCGCTAATAACTCAAAAATGAATATTAGCAGTAAGACTGAAGCATATGTGTTAAACGAAAAAACCCGCATTAAAACTGCATTTGTTCTTGTTGATAACATAAATCATAGTGTTATCTTAGGAACACCTTTTATTACTCTTATTACTCCTTTTTCTGTATCCAATTCTGGTATTGTTTTCAAAATAAAAGCTGAAAATGTTATTTTTCCTTTTATTGAAAAACCCAGAACCAGAAATCTTAATTTATTAAAAGCCAATTCAATTTTTGATAATCAGATTAACAACCTGATTAAAACCAAAGAATTTGATATCATGCATTTAAAGCATAACATTAATTTTCAAAGAATTTCTGCACAATTGAAAAATGAATTTACTCAGAAAAGAATTTTAGATTTTCAAAAGCAAGTTGAAAATGAAATTTGCACAGATATTCCTAATGCCTTTTGGAATAGGAAACAGCATATGGTAGACTTACCTTATGAGCCTACTTTTGATGAAAGGGATATTCCGACTAAAGCTAGGCCTATCCAAATGAATTCTGACCTTGAGCAGCATTGTAGAAAAGAAATCCAGGATCTCTTAGATAAAGGTTTAATTGCCCAATCTAGGTCCCCTTGGAGTTGTGCAGCATTTTATGTGATTAAAGCATCTGAGATTGAACGTGGAGTTCCACGATTAGTCATTAATTATAAGCCTTTGAATCAGGTTCTTAGATGGATTAGGTACCCAATACCTAATAAGAAAGACCTATTACAAAGATTGCATTCTGCATATATATTTTCAAAATTTGATCTTAAATCTGGTTTTTGGCAAATCCAGATTGATCCAAAACATAGGTATAAAACTGCATTTACTGTTCCATTTGGTCAATACGAATGGAATGTTATGCCTTTTGGCTTAAAGAATGCTCCATCAGAATTTCAACGCATTATGAATGATATTTTCAATCCATATTCAGCATTTTGCATTGTTTATATTGATGATGTGCTCATCTTTTCAGAATCTATTGAACAGCATTTTAAGCATTTAAAGTCATTCTTTCTTACAGCTAAGAAAAATGGCTTAGTTGTCTCCAAAAGCAAAATGTCATTGTTTCAACCCAGAATAAGGTTTCTTGGCCATTATATTACCCAAGGAACGATCACTCCTATTGAGCGATCTTTAGAATTTGCATCTAAATTTCCAGATCAAATTCTGGAAAAACAGCAGCTTCAAAGATTTTTAGGAAGCTTGAATTATGTATTAGATTTTTGCCCTAATATCAATAGGATGGCAAAACCCTTGCATGCTAGATTAAGAAAGAATCCGCCTACATGGTCTGAAGAGCATACTAGAATAGTACAAGAAATAAAAAAGTATGTTAGTAATATTCCTTGCTTGTATATTGCTAATCCCTTATTACCTAAAATCGTTGAAACTGACGCTTCTGATTTTGGTTATGGAGGTATTTTGAAGCAGGTACAAGATAAGCATGAACATATTGTCCAGTTCACTTCCGGACACTGGAATGATACTGAAAAGAATTATTCTACTATTAAAAAGGAAATTCTTTCCATTGTAAAATGTATTTCAAAATTTCAGAGCGATTTACTCAATCAAAATTTTTTATTAAGAATTGATTGTAAATCTGCAAAAGAAGTTTTACAAAAGGATGTCCAGAATATTGCCTCTAAGCAAATCTTTGCTAGGTGGCAAGCCTTATTAAGCATATTTGATTTTGACATAGAATTTATCCGGGGAGATCAGAATTCTATTCCCGATTTCTTAACCCGTGAGTTTTTGCAGGATCATGCCTCCTAAAAAGAAGAAAGGAGTTGGATCCTCAAAGGATCAAGCAAATTTGACTGCATTTGAAAAAGTAAAAGCCTGGACAACCATGTTCCAGGATACCCAAGGAGAAAGCATTGAAAGCAAAGACAGCTCCAGTTCTGTCAAACAAACTCAGCATGATCCGCATTTGGCCCTTACTAAGGCCTCTCAATCTCTTGAAAATGCATTTAAAAATTATTTTGACTCTATTGCTGATGTAAAACGAGTTTTTGAAAAACCCTCGTTTTCTTCTTCAGCACAAACTCTTCCTCAAACGAATTTACAAAAAAATCCTACTTCTAAGGGCAAAGAAATTGCTCAACCTTCAAAAGCATTAACTGTTTCTAGTCCTTTTGGACCAGTATCTTTAAAAGAAGCAAAGGAAATTTTTAAAGAAAATTTTATAACTTTTCCTTCTTCTTCCAAAAGTATTTCTGCAAATGTTGTTTCTCAGAATACGGCTACCCAGCCTAAATCTGAATATTTTACTAAAAAGAATTTTCAGTATATTACTTCCATTGAGGATGGCTTTTATGATAAAAATCCCTCGGTGGCTGTATCAAAACTTTTCCCTCATGGATGGAATTTTAAACCTTGGGATTATTCAAAGCCCATTGATTTTTACCTATCCATCCTAAAAGCAACAGAATCTGTAGAAATAAAGCATACATCTCATGGTGATTCAGGCGAACCAGCATACTCCCAATTCAAAATCTTGAAGATCATTCATCCTCAAGATTGGGGTACAAGTCCTTCTGACTTGAAATCTTTTCCAGCCTCTTTTACCACCCGCATCACCACCAGTAAAACCTTTTCATACTGGGATTATCAACAAGCCTGGTATAATGCATTAATGGTCCAAAACTCCAAAGGATCGCATACCTGGTTAATTATGTTTGATACCAGAAAAGCAATTTCCAATATACCAAACTGGTTTAACCATTGGTGGGGATTTTTTGGGTCTTCTACCGAAATCCTTCCTGATCAAGTTAACCAAGCATTTATCCTTTTTAAAGAAAAATATGATCCTTCACCCTTACAGAAAAGGCATTCTCCTCTCTTAGTCTTCAGTACAATCTTTTTCGTACCGTGGACTTTAACCTGGCATTTTTCCTACCAAACGAATCAAAATGCAACCATTGATCTAATAAGAATTTTCAAGATTAAATGGTGGAATAAATTCCAAGCATTCAATAAATGCAACGAAGCCGCTGTCAGAACTTGGCTTAGATCTAAAGGCAAAATTGATCTGCCTGTCGAACAAGTCCAAGCTCATTCAGAGTTTTTGGCACAAAAATCATTTGCAATTCCTCAGCTTGCAGCCGCTAAGTCCGAGGAAGAATTTTTCAAGATCATGAAAGAATTAATGGTCTCCAGAGAATCAACTGCTGGATCCAAGGCATCTTCTTCATCTTCGTCTTCCAAGCCACCATCTCTTGCTGGCGAGAACGAAGATATTTTTGGTTTATTGTAAATCAATAACCTAATGAATATTATACCAGAATAATAATTTGGTTCCAATGTTCAAATGAATACGAACCGAGCTAGTAGCCGCTTGGTTTGGTAATGTGGTTAGGGGTACTTGGCTCATAACCAGGAATTCCCTAATATGCATACTTGCCAATGTAAGCATACTGGTATATGTATATATTCGTATAAGGTTACGTATTTACGGTATCCAGACGTATCTGTCTCAAAGCATCTTTGGTGGGCCCGGCGCCGAAAGTGAAGTGGGTCCCAGGCACCGAAAGCAATTTTGTCATTTTGTGCTCCTCTCTGTCTATATAAGGAGCCCTCATCTCATTTGTAAAGGCATAAGTTTTATTCTCCAGTTTTCTTTCTCTCTCTAATTCTCTCCTCCTTCTCTCTAAATCTTGTAATCATTTTCTGGAATCAAAGCATTCCCCGAGTTGTAAAAGAATTTGTTTGAATAAAGAGTAAGCATTGTTTTCCTCTTAATCTATAACCTTAATCATATGTGGTTATAAGTTGTGCGGATTACCGCCTGAATTTAATCACATACGATTAGGGTGTTTAATTTCTGCATTTAATTTTGAGAATTTATATGGCAGGTTTATACCGCCTAGCATAATTTTGTTCTTGTTCTTGAGCATTTTATCTTCTTATTTCTGAATTCATATATTTTCTGCATTTTAATTTGTTGTATATGCATAATCATTATTGAATTTGGCATAAGTCCTCTGCATTAGTTTAATCACATGCACAAACTCATATGAAAGCATTAATCTTTTGTCACAGCACTCTTTAGACAAGCATAGACAAAAGAATTTTAAGTATATTCATATTGGCCTTGTTCAGATAGGGATTAAGCCCTTGACCAAGGAAGGCCTGAACACAAGCATATTATGTGTTGTTAGGGATAATAGAATGCAAGTATATGAGGAAGGCATCCTAGGCACGGTTGAGTCTAGTCTGTGTGCAGGTCCCATATCATTTTCATGTTACCCTAATTTAACCATTTCTTTAAATGATAAAAACATTTTGGATTCTCTTGTTTTACAAATCCAAACACATAATTATCGCATGAAAAAGGGATCTATTCCCATTGCATTGATTTTCAGAGTTCATTACAAAGCCATGACATCTGCATTTGACTCAAAACACAAGTTTTCATGCCATAAAGGAGAAACTTTGGTTTTGCAAACAGATATGTCCAAAGCAAATGCTATTGTTCCAAAATTCATTAAATGGGAAGATGTAACTCTTCCTGAAGAATGGGTATTGGAAAAAGCATGTGCAGTTGAACCACCAATTAAAATAATGCCTAATACGAATGTCAGAGAAATTAACCAGTATCCTAGTGGAAAAGTCACTCTAACCTTTGACAGAAAATCTGTAAGTACAAGGTTTTCTGATGACTCTTCCAATAGTGATACCATGGATTTGGGTAGAGTATCACAATTAGGTAAGATTGAGCATAAGAATGTTGAGGATGAAGACAAGGATTCTTGCCATTTGTTTCACAGAAGAAGAATCCCTGTAAGCATGCCTCACAGGCACTCTACCTCTGACATCCCTAATACGCATTTAACTGGTGTTCTTTACGCTGATAATGTTCCCAGGGCAGTATATACTAAAGAAGAATTAGGAGAAGTAAGTGTTCAAAAATCTGAACCAACCTCGCCTACTTTTTCTTCAGTTACTGAGAATGTTATCAATGTGTTAGAAAAAGAATTTGTTTTAGACAAAACCCTTTTGCATAAAGATTTTTATGCTCCTCATAATGAAAAGAAAAAACTTTGGTTCTTTAAGAATTTCCTGAATCAAAGACAAGAAATTCAAGAAAAGTATTATGATTTTGTTTTACAGCATAAAGTCCATATCATGTTTTTCGATTGGTTTGAACTTTATGCATCACAAAATAACATTGCATATCCATTCAAGTGCATCAATCCAGTCTCTAGCCAAGAAAAGGTTAGTACTTGGAATTTATCTGATGGCTCAAAGATTGAGTCTGATCATCCCCCTCTGAGAGGAATAAAAATTCCAGTCTCAGGAAACTCATCTGTTAATGCATCTGCATATAAGTATGTGACTGAAGATGTGCATAAGAATTTTGCATCTGTTATTGAGCAAAATAATTTCTCCAATACGCATCTGCATACCTTAGGCAAACAATTGACTAGAATTGAGAAAACCCTTAAGCCTTCTGTTGTAAAAATGGAACAGAAGCAGGAAAGGCTTAAGAATCCTATTTTTAAGCCATCTCAAATTTCTAGGGATAGCCAGAAAGAATTTCAGAGTAATAAAATGGAATTCGCCAAGGCTATTCAAGACCAGTTAAGCAAGATAGAGGCCTCAACCTCTAACTTAATTGCCCCAGAAACACCTCAGTCTCGGCTAAGACCAGAGATAAACGCATTAGATGAGGATTCTCCTTCAGAGTCCCAGAGTATCTGTGAGGACAAGGTTGAACCTATTCCGGTTGAACCTATTCCTCAGATCAATAGAATTAATTGGCCTATTGTTCCTATTGCTAGTCATTTGGACGTAGGCAATCAAGCATCTAGTAGCCAGTCTAGGTTTAATGCATCTTCTGTCTATGAGTGGAATCTAGATGGATTATCTGAATATCAGATTTTGAATTTTTTGCAACAAATGACTATGGCTGCCAATGCATATAGAATACAGACCAACGTTCAGGATAGAGCCATTGCAGAGCTTCTTACTGCAGGCTTCGCAGGTCAGTTAAAAGGATGGTGGGACTACCATCTTACTGAAACTGAACGTCTTAGCATATTGAATGCTGTTAAGATTGATGAAGACGCAGAACCCATTCTGGATGACGAAGGTCAACCTATTCAGGATTCTGTATCTACATTAATTTTAACCATTTCTTTGCATTTTTTGGGTGATTCTTCGCATTTAAAAGATAAAAACGCTGAGCTTTTATCTAATTTAAGATGCAAAAAACTCAGTGATTTTCAGTATTATAAAAATACATTTTTATCTCGTGTTATGTTGAGAGAAGATTCCAGCCAGCCTTTCTGGAAAGAAAAGTTTCTTGCAGGTTTACCTACCTTGTTAGGTGAAAAGGTAAGAAACAGAATTAAGGAAACTTTAGGGGTTCCTATCCCTTACTCAACATTAACATATGGTGAACTCATTAGTCTTATTCAAAAGGAAGGACTAAAGATTTGCCAGGATTTGAAACTTCAAAGGCATTTGAAGTGGGAAATGAAAAGGACTAGGCAAGAATTAGGTTCGTTCTGTAAACAGTTTGATGTTTCCATGGACAAGCCTGATTGTAATGGTTCTTGCCATAAGGAGTCTAAAAGATCCCATAAAAAACATTTTTATAAAAAGGAATTTCAAAAGAAAACCCGTTCAAAAGATTTTCCTGCATACAAAAAGAAATTTCATAAGCATACGCCTGGTTTTCAAAGAAATGAAAAACCAGAAGGGGTAAAACCCTTTGGAAATTTAAAGCATGTTACCTGTTATAAATGTAATAGGAAAGGGCATACTGCAAAGTATTGCCGCTTTAGCAAAAAACTGCATGAATTAGGATTAGATAAAGAAGTCTTAAGCAAACTTGAGGCTATTCTCATCTACTCTTCAGAATCAGACCCTGATTCAGGTACTGATGAAGAAAATGCATTTCAGGTTGATGAATTAGCAACCGATTCATCAACATCATCATCATCTTCTGATGACGATAGTAGAAGCATAAATGTTTTGACAAAAGACCAAGAACTTTTGTTAGATGTCATTAAGCATATCTCTGATCCTCAACTTCAGAAGGATTACCTTGATAGATTAATGAAAACCCTAGAAAGCAAACCTGAAGTCAAGCCTGTTAGTCTTCCTAAAATTAGTACTAGCACATATAACTTGACCAGTATTTTAGAAAAGCAAAAGTCTAAGGGAAAGAATACCCCCTTATCCCTTTCTGATCTGCAAACTGAGATCAAGAATGTTAAACTTGAGCTCAAACAGGTCAAAGAAAAGCAAGAAAAGGATTCAGCTATAATCCAAGCATTACTTAGCAATCAGTTAGAAAATTCAGACGGTGAGAATGATACTAACTTAGATGACCCTAAGTTAGACAATTTAGATTGCGCACCTGAAAATTTTCTGCATGTTTTAAAAGAAATTACATTAAGAAAGTATTTGATTAGCATTGTTTTGCATTTTTCTGATGATTATCAACTCAGTACCATAGCATTATTTGATACCGGTGCTGATTTAAATTGCATAAAACCTGATTTGGTTCCTAAAAGATTTTGGGAAAAAACCAAAGAAAAACTGTCTGCCGCTAATAACTCAAAAATGAATATTAGCAGTAAGACTGAAGCATATGTGTTAAACGAAAAAACCCGCATTAAAACTGCATTTGTTCTTGTTGATAACATAAATCATAGTGTTATCTTAGGAACACCTTTTATTACTCTTATTACTCCTTTTTCTGTATCCAATTCTGGTATTGTTTTCAAAATAAAAGCTGAAAATGTTATTTTTCCTTTTATTGAAAAACCCAGAACCAGAAATCTTAATTTATTAAAAGCCAATTCAATTTTTGATAATCAGATTAACAACCTGATTAAAACCAAAGAATTTGATATCATGCATTTAAAGCATAACATTAATTTTCAAAGAATTTCTGCACAATTGAAAAATGAATTTACTCAGAAAAGAATTTTAGATTTTCAAAAGCAAGTTGAAAATGAAATTTGCACAGATATTCCTAATGCCTTTTGGAATAGGAAACAGCATATGGTAGACTTACCTTATGAGCCTACTTTTGATGAAAGGGATATTCCGACTAAAGCTAGGCCTATCCAAATGAATTCTGACCTTGAGCAGCATTGTAGAAAAGAAATCCAGGATCTCTTAGATAAAGGTTTAATTGCCCAATCTAGGTCCCCTTGGAGTTGTGCAGCATTTTATGTGATTAAAGCATCTGAGATTGAACGTGGAGTTCCACGATTAGTCATTAATTATAAGCCTTTGAATCAGGTTCTTAGATGCATTAGGTACCCAATACCTAATAAGAAAGACCTATTACAAAGATTGCATTCTGCATATATATTTTCAAAATTTGATCTTAAATCTGGTTTTTGGCAAATCCAGATTGATCCAAAACATAGGTATAAAACTGCATTTACTGTTCCATTTGGTCAATACGAATGGAATGTTATGCCTTTTGGCTTAAAGAATGCTCCATCAGAATTTCAACGCATTATGAATGATATTTTCAATCCATATTCAGCATTTTGCATTGTTTATATTGATGATGTGCTCATCTTTTCAGAATCTATTGAACAGCATTTTAAGCATTTAAAGTCATTCTTTCTTACAGCTAAGAAAAATGGCTTAGTTGTCTCCAAAAGCAAAATGTCATTGTTTCAACCCAGAATAAGGTTTCTTGGCCATTATATTACCCAAGGAACGATCACTCCTATTGAGCGATCTTTAGAATTTGCATCTAAATTTCCAGATCAAATTCTGGAAAAACAGCAGCTTCAAAGATTTTTAGGAAGCTTGAATTATGTATTAGATTTTTGCCCTAATATCAATAGGATGGCAAAACCCTTGCATGCTAGATTAAGAAAGAATCCGCCTACATGGTCTGAAGAGCATACTAGAATAGTACAAGAAATAAAAAAGTATGTTAGTAATATTCCTTGCTTGTATATTGCTAATCCCTTATTACCTAAAATCGTTGAAACTGACGCTTCTGATTTTGGTTATGGAGGTATTTTGAAGCAGGTACAAGATAAGCATGAACATATTGTCCAGTTCACTTCCGGACACTGGAATGATACTGAAAAGAATTATTCTACTATTAAAAAGGAAATTCTTTCCATTGTAAAATGTATTTCAAAATTTCAGAGCGATTTACTCAATCAAAATTTTTTATTAAGAATTGATTGTAAATCTGCAAAAGAAGTTTTACAAAAGGATGTCCAGAATATTGCCTCTAAGCAAATCTTTGCTAGGTGGCAAGCCTTATTAAGCATATTTGATTTTGACATAGAATTTATCCGGGGAGATCAGAATTCTATTCCCGATTTCTTAACCCGTGAGTTTTTGCAGGATCATGCCTCCTAAAAAGAAGAAAGGAGTTGGATCCTCAAAGGATCAAGCAAATTTGACTGCATTTGAAAAAGTAAAAGCCTGGACAACCATGTTCCAGGATACCCAAGGAGAAAGCATTGAAAGCAAAGACAGCTCCAGTTCTGTCAAACAAACTCAGCATGATCCGCATTTGGCCCTTACTAAGGCCTCTCAATCTCTTGAAAATGCATTTAAAAATTATTTTGACTCTATTGCTGATGTAAAACGAGTTTTTGAAAAACCCTCGTTTTCTTCTTCAGCACAAACTCTTCCTCAAACGAATTTACAAAAAAATCCTACTTCTAAGGGCAAAGAAATTGCTCAACCTTCAAAAGCATTAACTGTTTCTAGTCCTTTTGGACCAGTATCTTTAAAAGAAGCAAAGGAAATTTTTAAAGAAAATTTTATAACTTTTCCTTCTTCTTCCAAAAGTATTTCTGCAAATGTTGTTTCTCAGAATACGGCTACCCAGCCTAAATCTGAATATTTTACTAAAAAGAATTTTCAGTATATTACTTCCATTGAGGATGGCTTTTATGATAAAAATCCCTCGGTGGCTGTATCAAAACTTTTCCCTCATGGATGGAATTTTAAACCTTGGGATTATTCAAAGCCCATTGATTTTTACCTATCCATCCTAAAAGCAACAGAATCTGTAGAAATAAAGCATACATCTCATGGTGATTCAGGCGAACCAGCATACTCCCAATTCAAAATCTTGAAGATCATTCATCCTCAAGATTGGGGTACAAGTCCTTCTGACTTGAAATCTTTTCCAGCCTCTTTTACCACCCGCATCACCACCAGTAAAACCTTTTCATACTGGGATTATCAACAAGCCTGGTATAATGCATTAATGGTCCAAAACTCCAAAGGATCGCATACCTGGTTAATTATGTTTGATACCAGAAAAGCAATTTCCAATATACCAAACTGGTTTAACCATTGGTGGGGATTTTTTGGGTCTTCTACCGAAATCCTTCCTGATCAAGTTAACCAAGCATTTATCCTTTTTAAAGAAAAATATGATCCTTCACCCTTACAGAAAAGGCATTCTCCTCTCTTAGTCTTCAGTACAATCTTTTTCGTACCGTGGACTTTAACCTGGCATTTTTCCTACCAAACGAATCAAAATGCAACCATTGATCTAATAAGAATTTTCAAGATTAAATGGTGGAATAAATTCCAAGCATTCAATAAATGCAACGAAGCCGCTGTCAGAACTTGGCTTAGATCTAAAGGCAAAATTGATCTGCCTGTCGAACAAGTCCAAGCTCATTCAGAGTTTTTGGCACAAAAATCATTTGCAATTCCTCAGCTTGCAGCCGCTAAGTCCGAGGAAGAATTTTTCAAGATCATGAAAGAATTAATGGTCTCCAGAGAATCAACTGCTGGATCCAAGGCATCTTCTTCATCTTCGTCTTCCAAGCCACCATCTCTTGCTGGCGAGAACGAAGATATTTTTGGTTTATTGTAAATCAATAACCTAATGAATATTATACCAGAATAATAATTTGGTTCCAATGTTCAAATGAATACGAACCGAGCTAGTAGCCGCTTGGTTTGGTAATGTGGTTAGGGGTACTTGGCTCATAACCAGGAATTCCCTAATATGCATACTTGCCAATGTAAGCATACTGGTATATGTATATATTCGTATAAGGTTACGTATTTACGGTATCCAGACGTATCTGTCTCAAAGCATCTTTGGTGGGCCCGGCGCCGAAAGTGAAGTGGGTCCCAGGCACCGAAAGCAATTTTGTCATTTTGTGCTCCTCTCTGTCTATATAAGGAGCCCTCATCTCATTTGTAAAGGCATAAGTTTTATTCTCCAGTTTTCTTTCTCTCTCTAATTCTCTCCTCCTTCTCTCTAAATCTTGTAATCATTTTCTGGAATCAAAGCATTCCCCGAGTTGTAAAAGAATTTGTTTGAATAAAGAGTAAGCATTGTTTTCCTCTTAATCTATAACCTTAATCATATGTGGTTATAAGTTGTGCGGATTACCGCCTGAATTTAATCACATACGATTAGGGTGTTTAATTTCTGCATTTAATTTTGAGAATTTATATGGCAGGTTTATACCGCCTAGCATAATTTTGTTCTTGTTCTTGAGCATTTTATCTTCTTATTTCTGAATTCATATATTTTCTGCATTTTAATTTGTTGTATATGCATAATCATTATTGAATTTGGCATAAGTCCTCTGCATTAGTTTAATCACATGCACAAACTCATATGAAAGCATTAATCTTTTGTCACAGCACTCTTTAGACAAGCATAGACAAAAGAATTTTAAGTATATTCATATTGGCCTTGTTCAGATAGGGATTAAGCCCTTGACCAAGGAAGGCCTGAACACAAGCATATTATGTGTTGTTAGGGATAATAGAATGCAAGTATATGAGGAAGGCATCCTAGGCACGGTTGAGTCTAGTCTGTGTGCAGGTCCCATATCATTTTCATGTTACCCTAATTTAACCATTTCTTTAAATGATAAAAACATTTTGGATTCTCTTGTTTTACAAATCCAAACACATAATTATCGCATGAAAAAGGGATCTATTCCCATTGCATTGATTTTCAGAGTTCATTACAAAGCCATGACATCTGCATTTGACTCAAAACACAAGTTTTCATGCCATAAAGGAGAAACTTTGGTTTTGCAAACAGATATGTCCAAAGCAAATGCTATTGTTCCAAAATTCATTAAATGGGAAGATGTAACTCTTCCTGAAGAATGGGTATTGGAAAAAGCATGTGCAGTTGAACCACCAATTAAAATAATGCCTAATACGAATGTCAGAGAAATTAACCAGTATCCTAGTGGAAAAGTCACTCTAACCTTTGACAGAAAATCTGTAAGTACAAGGTTTTCTGATGACTCTTCCAATAGTGATACCATGGATTTGGGTAGAGTATCACAATTAGGTAAGATTGAGCATAAGAATGTTGAGGATGAAGACAAGGATTCTTGCCATTTGTTTCACAGAAGAAGAATCCCTGTAAGCATGCCTCACAGGCACTCTACCTCTGACATCCCTAATACGCATTTAACTGGTGTTCTTTACGCTGATAATGTTCCCAGGGCAGTATATACTAAAGAAGAATTAGGAGAAGTAAGTGTTCAAAAATCTGAACCAACCTCGCCTACTTTTTCTTCAGTTACTGAGAATGTTATCAATGTGTTAGAAAAAGAATTTGTTTCAGACAAAACCCTTTTGCATAAAGATTTTTATGCTCCTCATAATGAAAAGAAAAAACTTTGGTTCTTTAAGAATTTCCTGAATCAAAGACAAGAAATTCAAGAAAAGTATTATGATTTTGTTTTACAGCATAAAGTCCATATCATGTTTTTCGATTGGTTTGAACTTTATGCATCACAAAATAACATTGCATATCCATTCAAGTGCATCAATCCAGTCTCTAGCCAAGAAAAGGTTAGTACTTGGAATTTATCTGATGGCTCAAAGATTGAGTCTGATCATCCCCCTCTGAGAGGAATAAAAATTCCAGTCTCAGGAAACTCATCTGTTAATGCATCTGCATATAAGTATGTGACTGAAGATGTGCATAAGAATTTTGCATCTGTTATTGAGCAAAATAATTTCTCCAATACGCATCTGCATACCTTAGGCAAACAATTGACTAGAATTGAGAAAACCCTTAAGCCTTCTGTTGTAAAAATGGAACAGAAGCAGGAAAGGCTTAAGAATCCTATTTTTAAGCCATCTCAAATTTCTAGGGATAGCCAGAAAGAATTTCAGAGTAATAAAATGGAATTCGCCAAGGCTATTCAAGACCAGTTAAGCAAGATAGAGGCCTCAACCTCTAACTTAATTGCTCCAGAAACACCTCAGTCTCGGCTAAGACCAGAGATAAACGCATTAGATGAGGATTCTCCTTCAGAGTCCCAGAGTATCTGTGAGGACAAGGTTGAACCTATTCCGGTTGAACCTATTCCTCAGATCAATAGAATTAATTGGCCTATTGTTCCTATTGCTAGTCATTTGGACGTAGGCAATCAAGCATCTAGTAGCCAGTCTAGGTTTAATGCATCTTCTGTCTATGAGTGGAATCTAGATGGATTATCTGAATATCAGATTTTGAATTTTTTGCAACAAATGACTATGGCTGCCAATGCATATAGAATACAGACCAACGTTCAGGATAGAGCCATTGCAGAGCTTCTTACTGCAGGCTTCGCAGGTCAGTTAAAAGGATGGTGGGACTACCATCTTACTGAAACTGAACGTCTTAGCATATTGAATGCTGTTAAGATTGATGAAGACGCAGAACCCATTCTGGATGACGAAGGTCAACCTATTCAGGATTCTGTATCTACATTAATTTTAACCATTTCTTTGCATTTTTTGGGTGATTCTTCGCATTTAAAAGATAAAAACGCTGAGCTTTTATCTAATTTAAGATGCAAAAAACTCAGTGATTTTCAGTATTATAAAAATACATTTTTATCTCGTGTTATGTTGAGAGAAGATTCCAGCCAGCCTTTCTGGAAAGAAAAGTTTCTTGCAGGTTTACCTACCTTGTTAGGTGAAAAGGTAAGAAACAGAATTAAGGAAACTTTAGGGGTTCCTATCCCTTACTCAACATTAACATATGGTGAACTCATTAGTCTTATTCAAAAGGAAGGACTAAAGATTTGCCAGGATTTGAAACTTCAAAGGCATTTGAAGTGGGAAATGAAAAGGACTAGGCAAGAATTAGGTTCGTTCTGTAAACAGTTTGATGTTTCCATGGACAAGCCTGATTGTAATGGTTCTTGCCATAAGGAGTCTAAAAGATCCCATAAAAAACATTTTTATAAAAAGGAATTTCAAAAGAAAACCCGTTCAAAAGATTTTCCTGCATACAAAAAGAAATTTCATAAGCATACGCCTGGTTTTCAAAGAAATGAAAAACCAGAAGGGGTAAAACCCTTTGGAAATTTAAAGCATGTTACCTGTTATAAATGTAATAGGAAAGGGCATACTGCAAAGTATTGCCGCTTTAGCAAAAAACTGCATGAATTAGGATTAGATAAAGAAGTCTTAAGCAAACTTGAGGCTATTCTCATCTACTCTTCAGAATCAGACCCTGATTCAGGTACTGATGAAGAAAATGCATTTCAGGTTGATGAATTAGCAACCGATTCATCAACATCATCATCATCTTCTGATGACGATAGTAGAAGCATAAATGTTTTGACAAAAGACCAAGAACTTTTGTTAGATGTCATTAAGCATATCTCTGATCCTCAACTTCAGAAGGATTACCTTGATAGATTAATGAAAACCCTAGAAAGCAAACCTGAAGTCAAGCCTGTTAGTCTTCCTAAAATTAGTACTAGCACATATAACTTGACCAGTATTTTAGAAAAGCAAAAGTCTAAGGGAAAGAATACCCCCTTATCCCTTTCTGATCTGCAAACTGAGATCAAGAATGTTAAACTTGAGCTCAAACAGGTCAAAGAAAAGCAAGAAAAGGATTCAGCTATAATCCAAGCATTACTTAGCAATCAGTTAGAAAATTCAGACGGTGAGAATGATACTAACTTAGATGACCCTAAGTTAGACAATTTAGATTGCGCACCTGAAAATTTTCTGCATGTTTTAAAAGAAATTACATTAAGAAAGTATTTGATTAGCATTGTTTTGCATTTTTCTGATGATTATCAACTCAGTACCATAGCATTATTTGATACCGGTGCTGATTTAAATTGCATAAAACCTGATTTGGTTCCTAAAAGATTTTGGGAAAAAACCAAAGAAAAACTGTCTGCCGCTAATAACTCAAAAATGAATATTAGCAGTAAGACTGAAGCATATGTGTTAAACGAAAAAACCCGCATTAAAACTGCATTTGTTCTTGTTGATAACATAAATCATAGTGTTATCTTAGGAACACCTTTTATTACTCTTATTACTCCTTTTTCTGTATCCAATTCTGGTATTGTTTTCAAAATAAAAGCTGAAAATGTTATTTTTCCTTTTATTGAAAAACCCAGAACCAGAAATCTTAATTTATTAAAAGCCAATTCAATTTTTGATAATCAGATTAACAACCTGATTAAAACCAAAGAATTTGATATCATGCATTTAAAGCATAACATTAATTTTCAAAGAATTTCTGCACAATTGAAAAATGAATTTACTCAGAAAAGAATTTTAGATTTTCAAAAGCAAGTTGAAAATGAAATTTGCGCAGATATTCCTAATGCCTTTTGGAATAGGAAACAGCATATGGTAGACTTACCTTATGAGCCTACTTTTGATGAAAGGGATATTCCGACTAAAGCTAGGCCTATCCAAATGAATTCTGACCTTGAGCAGCATTGTAGAAAAGAAATCCAGGATCTCTTAGATAAAGGTTTAATTGCCCAATCTAGGTCCCCTTGGAGTTGTGCAGCATTTTATGTGATTAAAGCATCTGAGATTGAACGTGGAGTTCCACGATTAGTCATTAATTATAAGCCTTTGAATCAGGTTCTTAGATGGATTAGGTACCCAATACCTAATAAGAAAGACCTATTACAAAGATTGCATTCTGCATATATATTTTCAAAATTTGATCTTAAATCTGGTTTTTGGCAAATCCAGATTGATCCAAAACATAGGTATAAAACTGCATTTACTGTTCCATTTGGTCAATACGAATGGAATGTTATGCCTTTTGGCTTAAAGAATGCTCCATCAGAATTTCAACGCATTATGAATGATATTTTCAATCCATATTCAGCATTTTGCATTGTTTATATTGATGATGTGCTCATCTTTTCAGAATCTATTGAACAGCATTTTAAGCATTTAAAGTCATTCTTTCTTACAGCTAAGAAAAATGGCTTAGTTGTCTCCAAAAGCAAAATGTCATTGTTTCAACCCAGAATAAGGTTTCTTGGCCATTATATTACCCAAGGAACGATCACTCCTATTGAGCGATCTTTAGAATTTGCATCTAAATTTCCAGATCAAATTCTGGAAAAACAGCAGCTTCAAAGATTTTTAGGAAGCTTGAATTATGTATTAGATTTTTGCCCTAATATCAATAGGATGGCAAAACCCTTGCATGCTAGATTAAGAAAGAATCCGCCTACATGGTCTGAAGAGCATACTAGAATAGTACAAGAAATAAAAAAGTATGTTAGTAATATTCCTTGCTTGTATATTGCTAATCCCTTATTACCTAAACTGACGCTTCTGATTTTGGTTATGGAGGTATTTTGAAGCAGGTACAAGATAAGCATGAACATATTGTCCAGTTCACTTCCGGACACTGGAATGATACTGAAAAGAATTATTCTACTATTAAAAAGGAAATTCTTTCCATTGTAAAATGTATTTCAAAATTTCAGAGCGATTTACTCAATCAAAAATTTTTATTAAGAATTGATTGTAAATCTGCAAAAGAAGTTTTACAAAAGGATGTCCAGAATATTGCCTCTAAGCAAATCTTTGCTAGGTGGCAAGCCTTATTAAGCATATTTGATTTTGACATAGAATTTATCCGGGGAGATCAGAATTCTATTCCCGATTTCTTAACCCGTGAGTTTTTGCAGGATCATGCCTCCTAAAAAAAAGAAAGGAGTTGGATCCTCAAAGGATCAAGCAAATTTGACTGCATTTGAAAAAGTAAAAGCCTGGACAACCATGTTCCAGGATGCCCAAGGAGAAAGCATTGAAAGCAAAGACAGCTCCAGTTCTGTCAAACAAACTCAGCATGATCCGCATTTGGCCCTTACTAAGGCCTCTCAATCTCTTGAAAATGCATTTAAAAATTATTTTGACTCTATTGCTGATGTAAAACGAGTTTTTGAAAAACCCTCGTTTTCTTCTTCAGCACAAACTCTTCCTCAAACGAATTTACAAAAAAATCCTACTTCTAAGGGCAAAGAAATTGCTCAACCTTCAAAAGCATTAACTGTTTCTAGTCCTTTTGGACCAGTATCTTTAAAAGAAGCAAAGGAAATTTTTAAAGAAAATTTTATAACTTTTCCTTCTTCTTCCAAAAGTATTTCTGCAAATGTTGTTTCTCAGAATACGGCTACCCAGCCTAAATCTGAATATTTTACTAAAAAGAATTTTCAGTATATTACTTCCATTGAGGATGGCTTTTATGATAAAAATCCCTCGGTGGCTGTATCAAAACTTTTCCCTCATGGATGGAATTTTAAACCTTGGGATTATTCAAAGCCCATTGATTTTTACCTATCCATCCTAAAAGCAACAGAATCTGTAGAAATAAAGCATACATCTCATGGTGATTCAGGCGAACCAGCATACTCCCAATTCAAAATCTTGAAGATCATTCATCCTCAAGATTGGGGTACAAGTCCTTCTGACTTGAAATCTTTTCCAGCCTCTTTTACCAACCGCATCACCACCAGTAAAACCTTTTCATACTGGGATTATCAACAAGCCTGGTATAATGCATTAATGGTCCAAAACTCCAAAGGATCGCATACCTGGTTAATTATGTTTGATACCAGAAAAGCAATTTCCAATATACCAAACTGGTTTAACCATTGGTGGGGATTTTTTGGGTCTTCTACCGAAATCCTTCCTGATCAAGTTAACCAAGCATTTATCCTTTTTAAAGAAAAATATGATCCTTCACCCTTACAGAAAAGGCATTCTCCTCTCTTAGTCTTCAGTACAATCTTTTTCGTACCGTGGACTTTAACCTGGCATTTTTCCTACCAAACGAATCAAAATGCAACCATTGATCTAATAAGAATTTTCAAGATTAAATGGTGGAATAAATTCCAAGCATTCAATAAATGCAACGAAGCCGCTGTCAGAACTTGGCTTAGATCTAAAGGCAAAATTGATCTGCCTGTCGAACAAGTCCAAGCTCATTCAGAGTTTTTGGCACAAAAATCATTTGCAATTCCTCAGCTTGCAGCCGCTAAGTCCGAGGAAGAATTTTTCAAGATCATGAAAGAATTAATGGTCTCCAGAGAATCAACTGCTGGATCCAAGGCATCTTCTTCATCTTCGTCTTCCAAGCCACCATCTCTTGCTGGCGAGAACGAAGATATTTTTGGTTTATTGTAAATCAATAACCTAATGAATATTATACCAGAATAATAATTTGGTTCCAATGTTCAAATGAATACGAACCGAGCTAGTAGCCGCTTCGTTTGGTAATGTGGTTAGGGGTACTTGGCTCATAACCAGGAATTCCCTAATATGCATACTTGCCAATGTAAGCATACTGGTATATGTATATATTCGTATAAGGTTACGTATTTACGGTATCCAGACGTATCTGTCTCAAAGCATCTTTGGTGGGCCCGGCGCCGAAAGTGAAGTGGGTCCCAGGCACCGAAAGCAATTTTGTCATTTTGTGCTCCTCTCTGTCTATATAAGGAGCCCTCATCTCATTTGTAAAGGCATAAGTTTTATTCTCCAGTTTTCTTTCTCTCTCTAATTCTCTCCTCCTTCTCTCTAAATCTTGTAATCATTTTCTGGAATCAAAGCATTCCCCGAGTTGTAAAAGAATTTGTTTGAATAAAGAGTAAGCATTGTTTTCCTCTTAATCTATAACCTTAATCATATGTGGTTATAAGTTGTGCGGATTACCGCCTGAATTTAATCACATACGATTAGGGTGTTTAATTTCTGCATTTAATTTTGAGAATTTATATGGCAGGTTTATACCGCCTAGCATAATTTTGTTCTTGTTCTTGAGCATTTTATCTTCTTATTTCTGAATTCATATATTTTCTGCATTTTAATTTGTTGTATATGCATAATCATTATTGAATTTGGCATAAGTCCTCTGCATTAGTTTCGTTATCACCCGTACGATCCAGATAGTCCCTAGTGGTATCATGTAGAATTCTGTTCATTCATCATCATCACTGTTCACATTCATCCATTTTCCAGATTTACTGTGCATATCATTCCTGCATATACTTATATTGGTGAGTCATTTAGACCCTTGTTTGCCCATAAGTACCGACGGACAGGGAAGAGAGGCAGTGACTGGGTTCCGTAGTCAATATTAGTATGTGTTTGTTTTGATAGAACTGGAGCTGTCTTTGCTTTCAATGCTTTCTCCCTGGGCATCCTGAAACATAGTTGTCCAGGCTTTTACCTTTTCAAATGCAGTTAAATTTGCTTGATCCTTTGAGGATCCAACTCCTTTCTTCTTTTTAGGAGGCATGATCCTGCAAAAACTCACGGGGTTAAGAAATCGGGAATAGAATTCTGATCTCCCCGGATAAATTCTATGTCAAAATCAAATATGCTTAATAAGGCTTGCCACCTAGCAAAGATTTGCTTAGAGGCAATATTCTGGACATCCTTTTGTAAAACTTCTTTTGCAGATTTACAATCAATTCTTAATAAAAATTTTTGATTGAGTAAATCGCTCTGAAATTTTGAAATACATTTTACAATGGAAAGAATTTCCTTTTTAATAGTAGAATAATTCTTTTCAGTATCATTCCAGTGTCCGGAAGTGAACTGGACAATATGTTCATGCTTATCTTGTACCTGCTTCAAAATACCTCCATAACCAAAATCAGAAGCGTCAGTTTCAACGATTTTAGGTAATAAGGGATTAGCAATATACAAGCAAGGAATATTACTAACATACTTTTTTATTTCTTGTACTATTCTAGTA
Source organism: Euphorbia tirucalli (assembly GCA_039660915.1). Taxonomy (NCBI): domain Eukaryota; kingdom Viridiplantae; phylum Streptophyta; class Magnoliopsida; order Malpighiales; family Euphorbiaceae; genus Euphorbia; species Euphorbia tirucalli. The sequence goes on along the minus strand of CM077639.1, from coordinate 49,936,876 downwards.
TGCTCTTCAGACCATGTAGGCGGATTCTTTCTTAATCTAGCATGCAAGGGTTTTGCCATCCTATTGATATTAGGGCAAAAATCTAATACATAATTCAAGCTTCCTAAAAATCTTTGAAGCTGCTGTTTTTCCAGAATCTGATCTGGAAATTTAGATGCAAAATCTAAAGATCGCTCAATAGGAGTGATCGTTCCTTGGGTAATATAATGGCCAAGAAACCTTATTCTGGGTTGAAACAATGACATTTTGCTTTTGGAGACAACTAAGCCATTTTTCTTAGCTGTAAGAAAGAATGACTTTAAATGCTTAAAATGCTGTTTAATAGATTCTAAAAAGATGAGCACATCATCAATATAAACAATGCAAAATGCTGAATATGGATTGAAAATATCATTCATAATGCGTTGAAATTCTGATGGAGCATTCTTTAAGCCAAAAGGCATAACATTCCATTCGTATTGACCAAATGGAACAGTAAATGCAGTTTTATACCTATGTTTTGGATCAATCTGGATTTGCCAAAAACCAGATTTAAGATCAAATTTTGAAAATATATATGCAGAATGCAATCTTTGTAATAGGTCTTTCTTATTAGGTATTGGGTACCTAATCCATCTAAGAACCTGATTCAAAGGCTTATAATTAATGACTAATCGTGGAACTCCACGTTCAATCTCAGATGCTTTAATCACATAAAATGCTGCACAACTCCAAGGGGACCTAGATTGGGCAATTAAACCTTTATCTAAGAGATCCTGGATTTCTTTTCTACAATGCTGCTCAAGGTCAGAATTCATTTGGATAGGCCTAGCTTTAGTCGGAATATCCCTTTCATCAAAAGTAGGCTCATAAGGTAAGTCTACCATATGCTGTTTCCTATTCCAAAAGGCATTAGGAATATCTGCGCAAATTTCATTTTCAACTTGCTTTTGAAAATCTAAAATTCTTTTCTGAGTAAATTCATTTTTCAATTGTGCAGAAATTCTTTGAAAATTAATGTTATGCTTTAAATGCATGATATCAAATTCTTTGGTTTTAATCAGGTTGTTAATCTGATTATCAAAAATTGAATTGGCTTTTAATAAATTAAGATTTCTGGTTCTGGGTTTTTCAATAAAAGGAAAAATAACATTTTCAGCTTTTATTTTGAAAACAATACCAGAATTGGATACAGAAAAAGGAGTAATAAGAGTAATAAAAGGTGTTCCTAAGATAACACTATGATTTATGTTATCAACAAGAACGAATGCAGTTTTAATGCGGGTTTTTTCGTTTAACACATATGCTTCAGTCTTACTGCTAATATTCATTTTTGAGTTATTAGCGGCAGACAGTTTTTCTTTGGTTTTTTCCCAAAATCTTTTAGGAACCAAATCAGGTTTTATGCAATTTAAATCAGCACCGGTATCAAATAATGCTATGGTACTGAGTTGATAATCATCAGAAAAATGCAAAACAATGCTAATCAAATACTTTCTTAATGTAATTTCTTTTAAAACATGCAGAAAATTTTCAGGTGCGCAATCTAAATTGTCTAACTTAGGGTCATCTAAGTTAGTATCATTCTCACCGTCTGAATTTTCTAACTGATTGCTAAGTAATGCTTGGATTATAGCTGAATCCTTTTCTTGCTTTTCTTTGACCTGTTTGAGCTCAAGTTTAACATTCTTGATCTCAGTTTGCAGATCAGAAAGGGATAAGGGGGTATTCTTTCCCTTAGACTTTTGCTTTTCTAAAATACTGGTCAAGTTATATGTGCTAGTACTAATTTTAGGAAGACTAACAGGCTTGACTTCAGGTTTGCTTTCTAGGGTTTTCATTAATCTATCAAGGTAATCCTTCTGAAGTTGAGGATCAGAGATATGCTTAATGACATCTAACAAAAGTTCTGGGTCTTTTGTCAAAACATTTATGCTTCTACTATCGTCATCAGAAGATGATGATGATGTTGATGAATCGGTTGCTAATTCATCAACCTGAAATGCATTTTCTTCATCAGTACCTGAATCAGGGTCTGATTCTGAAGAGTAGATGAGAATAGCCTCAAGTTTGCTTAAGACTTCTTTATCTAATCCTAATTCATGCAGTTTTTTGCTAAAGCGGCAATACTTTGCAGTATGCCCTTTCCTATTACATTTATAACAGGTAACATGCTTTAAATTTCCAAAGGGTTTTACCCCTTCTGGTTTTTCATTTCTTTGAAAACCAGGCGTATGCTTATGAAATTTCTTTTTGTATGCAGGAAAATCTTTTGAACGGGTTTTCTTTTGAAATTCCTTTTTATAAAAATGTTTTTTATGGGATCTTTTAGACTCCTTATGGCAAGAACCATTACAATCAGGCTTGTCCATGGAAACATCAAACTGTTTACAGAACGAACCTAATTCTTGCCTAGTCCTTTTCATTTCCCACTTCAAATGCCTTTGAAGTTTCAAATCCTGGCAAATCTTTAGTCCTTCCTTTTGAATAAGACTAATGAGTTCACCATATGTTAATGTTGAGTAAGGGATAGGAACCCCTAAAGTTTCCTTAATTCTGTTTCTTACCTTTTCACCTAACAAGGTAGGTAAACCTGCAAGAAACTTTTCTTTCCAGAAAGGCTGGCTGGAATCTTCTCTCAACATAACACGAGATAAAAATGTATTTTTATAATACTGAAAATCACTGAGTTTTTTGCATCTTAAATTAGATAAAAGCTCAGCGTTTTTATCTTTTAAATGCGAAGAATCACCCAAAAAATGCAAAGAAATGGTTAAAATTAATGTAGATACAGAATCCTGAATAGGTTGACCTTCGTCATCCAGAATGGGTTCTGCGTCTTCATCAATCTTAACAGCATTCAATATGCTAAGACGTTCAGTTTCAGTAAGATGGTAGTCCCACCATCCTTTTAACTGACCTGCGAAGCCTGCAGTAAGAAGCTCTGCAATGGCTCTATCCTGAACGTTGGTCTGTATTCTATATGCATTGGCAGCCATAGTCATTTGTTGCAAAAAATTCAAAATCTGATATTCAGATAATCCATCTAGATTCCACTCATAGACAGAAGATGCATTAAACCTAGACTGGCTACTAGATGCTTGATTGCCTACGTCCAAATGACTAGCAATAGGAACAATAGGCCAATTAATTCTATTGATCTGAGGAATAGGTTCAACCGGAATAGGTTCAACCTTGTCCTCACAGATACTCTGGGACTCTGAAGGAGAATCCTCATCTAATGCGTTTATCTCTGGTCTTAGCCGAGACTGAGGTGTTTCTGGGGCAATTAAGTTAGAGGTTGAGGCCTCTATCTTGCTTAACTGGTCTTGAATAGCCTTGGCGAATTCCATTTTATTACTCTGAAATTCTTTCTGGCTATCCCTAGAAATTTGAGATGGCTTAAAAATAGGATTCTTAAGCCTTTCCTGCTTCTGTTCCATTTTTACAACAGAAGGCTTAAGGGTTTTCTCAATTCTAGTCAATTGTTTGCCTAAGGTATGCAGATGCGTATTGGAGAAATTATTTTGCTCAATAACAGATGCAAAATTCTTATGCACATCTTCAGTCACATACTTATATGCAGATGCATTAACAGATGAGTTTCCTGAGACTGGAATTTTTATTCCTCTCAGAGGGGGATGATCAGACTCAATCTTTGAGCCATCAGATAAATTCCAAGTACTAACCTTTTCTTGGCTAGAGACTGGATTGATGCACTTGAATGGATATGCAATGTTATTTTGTGATGCATAAAGTTCAAACCAATCGAAAAACATGATATGGACTTTATGCTGTAAAACAAAATCATAATACTTTTCTTGAATTTCTTGTCTTTGATTCAGGAAATTCTTAAAGAACCAAAGTTTTTTCTTTTCATTATGAGGAGCATAAAAATCTTTATGCAAAAGGGTTTTGTCTAAAACAAATTCTTTTTCTAACACATTGATAACATTCTCAGTAAGAGGAACATCCCTCTCCTCAGTTTTTATGTTCAAATTTGTTTTGAACAACTTATCTCTAATGCTGAGTTCATATATTTCATGCTTCTTAACATGAGGTATATGCCAATCACTAATGCATTTGGTAAAATCTTCAACAGTAATTTCATTACTACTGTTGATCCTTATATTCTCTAATGATGTAGATGCAGAAGATGCAGAGTATGTTCTAGGTAGAAGTGTGTGATCCATCCTTAAAATGCAAATCAAAACAAACACATACTAATATTGACTACGGAACCCAGTCACTGCCTCTCTTCCCTGTCCGTCGGTACTTATGGGCAAACAAGGGTCTAAATGACTCACCAATATAAGTATATGCAGGAATGATATGCACAGTAAATCTGGAAAATGGATGAATGTGAACAGTGATGATGATGAATGAACAGTACTCTCACCCCTTCTGGCTCTGATACCGCTAGGGACTATCTGGATCGTACGGGTGATAACGAAACTAATGCAGAGGACTTATGCCAAATTCAATAATGATTATGCATATATTTTCTGCATTTTAATTTGTTGTATATGCATAATCATTATTGAATTTGGCATAAGTCCTCTGCATTAGTTTCGTTATCACCCGTACGATCAAGATAGTCCCTAGCTTACTCTTTATTCAAACAAATTCTTTTACAACTCGGGGAATGCTTTGATTCCAGAAAATGATTACAAGATTTAGAGAGAAGGAGGAGAGAATTAGAGAGAGAAAGAAAACTGGAGAATTAAGAGTAATAAAATGGAATTCGCCAAGGCTATTCAAGACCAGTTAAGCAAGATAGAGGCCTCAACCTCTAACTTAATTGCCCCAGAAACACCTCAGTCTCGGCTAAGACCAGAGATAAACGCATTAGATGAGGATTCTCCTTCAGAGTCCCAGAGTATCTGTAAGGACAAGGTTGAACCTATTCCGGTTGAACCTATTCCACAGATCAATAGAATTAATTGGCCTATTGTTCCTATTGCTAGTCATTTGGACGTAGGCAATCAAGCATCTAGTAGCCAGTCTAGGTTTAATGCATCTTCTGTCTATGAGTGGAATCTAGATGGATTATCTGAATATCAGATTTTGAATTTTTTGCAACAAATGACTATGGCTGCCAATGCATATAGAATACAGACCAACGTTCAGGATAGAGCCATTGCAGAGCTTCTTACTGCAAATATTTCATGCTTCTTAACATGAGGTATATGCCAATCACTAGGGACTATCTGGATCGTACGGGTGATAACGAAACTAATGCAGAGGACTTATGCCAAATTCAATAATGATTATGCATATACAACAAATTAAAATGCAGAAAATATATGAATTCAGAAATAAGAAGATAAAATGCTCAAGAACAAGAACAAAATTATGCTAGGCGGTATAAACCTGCCATATAAATTCTCAAAATTAAATGCAGAAATTAAACACCCTAATCGTATGTGATTAAATTCAGGCGGTAATCCGCACAACTTATAACCACATATGATTAAGGTTATAGATTAAGAGGAAAACAATGCTTACTCTTTATTCAAACAAATTCTTTTACAACTCGGGGAATGCTTTGATTCCAGAAAATGATTACAAGATTTAGAGAGAAGGAGGAGAGAATTAGAGAGAGAAAGAAAACTGGAGAATAAAACTTATGCCTTTACAAATGAGATGAGGGCTCCTTATATAGACAGAGAGGAGCACAAAATGACAAAATTGCTTTCGGTGCCTGGGACCCACTTCACTTTCGGTGCCGGGCCCACCAAAGATGCTTTGAGACAGATACGTCTGGATACCGTAAATACGTAACCTTATACGAATATATACATATACCAGTATGCTTACATTGGCAAGTATGCATATTAGGGAATTCCTGGTTATGAGCCAAGTACCCCTAACCACATTACCAAACCAAGCGGCTACTAGCTCGGTTCGTATTCATTTGAACATTGGAACCAAATTATTATTCTGGTATAATATTCATTAGGTTATTGATTTACAATAAACCAAAAATATCTTCATTCTCGCCAGCAAGAGATGGTGGCTTGGAAGACGAAGATGAAGAAGATGCCTTGGATCCAGCAGTTGATTCTCTGGAGACCATTAATTCTTTCATGATCTTGAAAAATTCTTCCTCGGACTTAGCGGCTGCAAGCTGAGGAATTGCAAATGATTTTTGTGCCAAAAACTCTGAATGAGCTTGGACTTGTTCGACAGGCAGATCAATTTTGCCTTTAGATCTAAGCCAAGTTCTGACAGCGGCTTCGTTGCATTTATTGAATGCTTGGAATTTATTCCACCATTTAATCTTGAAAATTCTTATTAGATCAATGGTTGCATTTTGATTCGTTTGGTAGGAAAAATGCCAGGTTAAAGTCCACGGTACGAAAAAGATTGTACTGAAGACTAAGAGAGGAGAATGCCTTTTCTGTAAGGGTGAAGGATCATATTTTTCTTTAAAAAGGATAAATGCTTGGTTAACTTGATCAGGAAGGATTTCGGTAGAAGACCCAAAAAATCCCCACCAATGGTTAAACCAGTTTGGTATATTGGAAATTGCTTTTCTGGTATCAAACATAATTAACCAGGTATGCGATCCTTTGGAGTTTTGGACCATTAATGCATTATACCAGGCTTGTTGATAATCCCAGTATGAAAAGGTTTTACTGGTGGTGATGCGGTTGGTAAAAGAGGCTGGAAAAGATTTCAAGTCAGAAGGACTTGTACCCCAATCTTGAGGATGAATGATCTTCAAGATTTTGAATTGGGAGTATGCTGGTTCGCCTGAATCACCATGAGATGTATGCTTTATTTCTACAGATTCTGTTGCTTTTAGGATGGATAGGTAAAAATCAATGGGCTTTGAATAATCCCAAGGTTTAAAATTCCATCCATGAGGGAAAAGTTTTGATACAGCCACCGAGGGATTTTTATCATAAAAGCCATCCTCAATGGAAGTAATATACTGAAAATTCTTTTTAGTAAAATATTCAGATTTAGGCTGGGTAGCCGTATTCTGAGAAACAACATTTGCAGAAATACTTTTGGAAGAAGAAGGAAAAGTTATAAAATTTTCTTTAAAAATTTCCTTTGCTTCTTTTAAAGATACTGGTCCAAAAGGACTAGAAACAGTTAATGCTTTTGAAGGTTGAGCAATTTCTTTGCCCTTAGAAGTAGGATTTTTTTGTAAATTCGTTTGAGGAAGAGTTTGTGCTGAAGAAGAAAACGAGGGTTTTTCAAAAACTCGTTTTACATCAGCAATAGAGTCAAAATAATTTTTAAATGCATTTTCAAGAGATTGAGAGGCCTTAGTAAGGGCCAAATGCGGATCATGCTGAGTTTGTTTGACAGAACTGGAGCTGTCTTTGCTTTCAATGCTTTCTCCTTGGGCATCCTGGAACATGGTTGTCCAGGCTTTTACTTTTTCAAATGCAGTCAAATTTGCTTGATCCTTTGAGGATCCAACTCCTTTCTTCTTTTTAGGAGGCATGATCCTGCAAAAACTCACGGGTTAAGAAATCGGGAATAGAATTCTGATCTCCCCGGATAAATTCTATGTCAAAATCAAATATGCTTAATAAGGCTTGCCACCTAGCAAAGATTTGCTTAGAGGCAATATTCTGGACATCCTTTTGTAAAACTTCTTTTGCAGATTTACAATCAATTCTTAATAAAAATTTTTGATTGAGTAAATCGCTCTGAAATTTTGAAATACATTTTACAATGGAAAGAATTTCCTTTTTAATAGTAGAATAATTCTTTTCAGTATCATTCCAGTGTCCGGAAGTGAACTGGACAATATGTTCATGCTTATCTTGTACCTGCTTCAAAATACCTCCATAACCAAAATCAGAAGCGTCAGTTTCAACGATTTTAGGTAATAAGGGATTAGCAATATACAAGCAAGGAATATTACTAACATACTTTTTTATTTCTTGTACTATTCTAGTATGCTCTTCAGACCATGTAGGCGGATTCTTTCTTAATCTAGCATGCAAGGGTTTTGCCATCCTATTGATATTAGGGCAAAAATCTAATACATAATTCAAGCTTCCTAAAAATCTTTGAAGCTGCTGTTTTTCCAGAATTTGATCTGGAAATTTAGATGCAAATTCTAAAGATCGCTCAATAGGAGTGATCGTTCCTTGGGTAATATAATGGCCAAGAAACCTTATTCTGGGTTGAAACAATGACATTTTGCTTTTGGAGACAACTAAGCCATTTTTCTTAGCTGTAAGAAAGAATGACTTTAAATGCTTAAAATGCTGTTCAATAGATTCTGAAAAGATGAGCACATCATCAATATAAACAATGCAAAATGCTGAATATGGATTGAAAATATCATTCATAATGCGTTGAAATTCGGATGGAGCATTCTTTAAGTCAAAAGGCATAACATTCCATTCGTATTGACCAAATGGAACAGTAAATGCAGTTTTATACCTATGTTTTGGATCAATCTGGATTTGCCAAAAACCAGATTTAAGATCAAATTTTGAAAATATATATGCAGAATGCAATCTTTGTAATAGGTCTTTCTTATTAGGTATTGGGTACCTAATCCATCTAAGAACCTGATTCAAAGGCTTATAATTAATGACTAATCGTGGAACTCCACGTTCAATCTCAGATGCTTTAATCACATAAAATGCTGCACAACTCCAAGGGGACCTAGATTGGGCAATTAAACCTTTATCTAAGAGATCCTGGATTTCTTTTCTACAATGCTGCTCAAGGTCAGAATTCATTTGGATAGGCCTAGCTTTAGTCGGAATATCCCTTTCATCAAAAGTAGGCTCATAAGGTAAGTCTACCATATGCTGTTTCCTATTCCAAAAGGCATTAGGAATATCTGCGCAAATTTCATTTTCAACTTGCTTTTGAAAATCTAAAATTCTTTTCTGAGTAAATTCATTTTTCAATTGTGCAGAAATTCTTTGAAAATTAATGTTATGCTTTAAATGCATGATATCAAATTCTTTGGTTTTAATCAGGTTGTTAATCTGATTATCAAAAATTGAATTGGCTTTTAATAAATTAAGATTTCTGGTTCTGGGTTTTTCAATAAAAGGAAAAATAACATTTTCAGCTTTTATTTTGAAAACAATACCAGAATTGGATACAGAAAAAGGAGTAATAAGAGTAATAAAAGGTGTTCCTAAGATAACACTATGATTCATGTTATCAACAAGAACAAATGCAGTTTTAATGCGGGTTTTTTCGTTTAACACATATGCTTCAGTCTTACTGCTAATATTCATTTTTGAGTTATTAGCGGTAGACAGTTTTTCTTTGGTTTTTTCCCAAAATCTTTTAGGAACCAAATCAGGTTTTATGCAATTTAAATCAGCACCGGTATCAAATAATGCTATGGTACTGAGTTGATAATCATTAGAAAAATGCAAAACAATGCTAATCAAATACTTTCTTAATGTAATTTCTTTTAAAACATGCAGAAAATTTTCAGGTGCGCAATCTAAATTGTCTAACTTAGGGTCATCTAAGTTAGTATCATTCTCACCGTCTGAATTTTCTAACTGATTGCTAAGTAATGCTTGGATTATAGCTGAATCCTTTTCTTGCTTTTCTTTGACCTGCTTGAGCTCAAGTTTAACATTCTTGATCTCAGTTTGCAGATCAGAAAGGGATAAGGGGGTATTCTTTCCCTTAGACTTTTGCTTTTCTAAAATACTGGTCAAGTTATATGTGCTAGTACTAATTTTAGGAAGACTAACAGGCTTGACTTCAGGTTTGCTTTCTAGGGTTTTCATTAATCTATCAAGGTAATCCTTCTGAAGTTGAGGATCAGAGATATGCTTAATGACATCTAACAAAAGTTCTTGGTCTTTTGTCAAAACATTTATGCTTCTACTATCGTCATCAGAAGATGATGATGATGTTGATGAATCGGTTGCTAATTCATCAACCTGAAATGCATTTTCTTCATCAGTACCTGAATCAGGGTCTGATTCTGAAGAGTAGATGAGAATAGCCTCAAGTTTGCTTAAGACTTCTTTATCTAATCCTAATTCATGCAGTTTTTTGCTAAAGCGGCAATACTTTGCAGTATGCCCTTTCCTATTACATTTATAACAGGTAACATGCTTTAAATTTCCAAAGGGTTTTACCCCTTCTGGTTTTTCATTTCTTTGAAAACCAGGCGTATGCTTATGAAATTTCTTTTTGTATGCAGGAAAATCTTTTGAACGGGTTTTCTTTTGAAATTCCTTTTTATAAAAATGTTTTTTATGGGATCTTTTAGACTCCTTATGGCAAGAACCATTATAATCAGGCTTGTCCATGGAAACATCAAACTGTTTACAGAACGAACCTAATTCTTGCCTAGTCCTTTTCATTTCCCACTTCAAATGCCTTTGAAGTTTCAAATCCTGGCAAATCTTTAGTCCTTCCTTTTGAATAAGACTAATGAGTTCACCATATGTTAATGTTGAGTAAGGGATAGGAACCCCTAAAGTTTCCTTAATTCTGTTTCTTACCTTTTCACCTAACAAGGTAGGTAAACCTGCAAGAAACTTTTCTTTCCAGAAAGGCTGGCTGGAATCTTCTCTCAACATAACACGAGATAAAAATGTATTTTTATAATACTGAAAATCACTGAGTTTTTTGCATCTTAAATTAGATAAAAGCTCAGCGTTTTTATCTTTTAAATGCGAAGAATCACCCAAAAAATACAAAGAAATGGTTAAAATTAATGTAGATACAGAATCCTGAATAGGTTGACCTTCGTCATCCAGAATGGGTTCTGCGTCTTCATCAATCTTAACAGCATTCAATATGCTAAGACGTTCAGTTTCAGTAAGATGGTAGTCCCACCATCCTTTTAACTGACCTGCGAAGCCTGCAGTAAGAAGCTCTGCAATGGCTCTATCCTGAACGTTGGTCTGTATTCTATATGCATTGGCAGCCATAGTCATTTGTTGCAAAAAATTCAAAATCTGATATTCAGATAATCCATCTAGATTCCACTCATAGACAGAAGATGCATTAAACCTAGACTGGCTACTAGATGCTTGATTGCCTACGTCCAAATGACTAGCAATAGGAACAATAGGCCAATTAATTCTATTGATCTGAGGAATAGGTTCAACCGGAATAGGTTCAACCTTGTCCTCACAGATACTCTGGGACTCTGAAGGAGAATCCTCATCTAATGCGTTTATCTCTGGTCTTAGCCGAGACTGAGGTGTTTCTGGGGCAATTAAGTTAGAGGTTGAGGCCTCTATCTTGCTTAACTGGTCTTGAATAGCCTTGGCGAATTCCATTTTATTACTCTGAAATTCTTTCTGGCTATCCCTAGAAATTTGAGATGGCTTAAAAATAGGATTCTTAAGCCTTTCCTGCTTCTGTTCCATTTTTACAACAGAAGGCTTAAGGGTTTTCTCAATTCTAGTCAATTGTTTGCCTAAGGTATGCAGATGCGTATTGGAGAAATTATTTTGCTCAATAACAGATGCAAAATTCTTATGCACATCTTCAGTCACATACTTATATGCAGATGCATTAACAGATGAGTTTCCTGAGACTGGAATTTTTATTCCTCTCAGAGGGGGATGATCAGACTCAATCTTTGAGCCATCAGATAAATTCCAAGTACTAACCTTTTCTTGGCTAGAGACTGGATTGATGCACTTGAATGGATATGCAATGTTATTTTGTGATGCATAAAGTTCAAACCAATCGAAAAACATGATATGGACTTTATGCTGTAAAACAAAATCATAATACTTTTCTTGAATTTCTTGTCTTTGATTCAGGAAATTCTTAAAGAACCAAAGTTTTTTCTTTTCATTATGAGGAGCATAAAAATCTTTATGCAAAAGGGTTTTGTCTAAAACAAATTCTTTTTCTAACACATTGATAACATTCTCAGTAACTGAAGAAAAAGTAGGCGAGGTTGGTTCAGATTTTTGAACACTTACTTCTCCTAATTCTTCTTTAGTATATACTGCCCTGGGAACATTATCAGCGTAAAGAACACCAGTTAAATGCGTATTAGGGATGTCAGAGGTAGAGTGCCTGTGAGGCATGCTTACAGGGATTCTTCTTCTGTGAAACAAATGGCAAGAATCCTTGTCTTCATCCTCAACATTCTTATGCTCAATCTTACCTAATTGTGATACTCTACCCAAATCCATGGTATCACTATTGGAAGAGTCATCAGAAAACCTTGTACTTACAGATTTTCTGTCAAAGGTTAGAGTGACTTTTCCACTAGGATACTGGTTAATTTCTCTGACATTCGTATTAGGCATTATTTTAATTGGTGGTTCAACTGCACATGCTTTTTCCAATACCCATTCTTCAGGAAGAGTTACATCTTCCCATTTAATGAATTTTGGAACAATAGCATTTGCTTTGGACATATCTGTTTGCAAAACCAAAGTTTCTCCTTTATGGCATGAAAACTTGTGTTTTGAGTCAAATGCAGATGTCATGGCTTTGTAATGAACTCTGAAAATCAATGCAATGGGAATAGATCCCTTTTTCATGCGATAATTATGTGTTTGGATTTGTAAAACAAGAGAATCCAAAATGTTTTTATCATTTAAAGAAATGGTTAAATTAGGGTAACATGAAAATGATATGGGACCTGCACACAGACTAATCAAAATCATCACTGTTCACATTCATCCATTTTCCAGATTTACTGTGCATATCATTCCTGCATATACTTATATTGGTGAGTCATTTAGACCCTTGTTTGCCCATAAGTACCGACGGACAGGGAAGAGAGGCAGTGACTGGGTTCCGTAGTCAATATTAGTATGTGTTTGTTTTGATTTGCATTTTAAGGATGGATCACACACTTCTACCTAGAACATACTCTGCATCTTCTGCATCTACATCATTAGAGAATATAAGGATCAACAGTAGTAATGAAATTACTGTTGAAGATTTTACCAAATGCATTAGTGATTGGCATATACCTCATGTTAAGAAGCATGAAATATATGAACTCAGCATTAGAGATAAGTTGTTCAAAACAAATTTGAACATAAAAACTGAGGAGAGGGATGTTCCTCTCACAAACTCATATGAAAGCATTAATCTTTTGTCACAGCACTCTTTAGACAAGCATAGACAAAAGAATTTTAAGTATATTCATATTGGCCTTGTTCAGATAGGGATTAAGCCCTTGACCAAGGAAGGCCTGAACACAAGCATATTATGTGTTGTTAGGGATAATAGAATGCAAGTATATGAGGAAGGCATCCTAGGCACGGTTGAGTCTAGTCTGTGTGCAGGTCCCATATCATTTTCATGTTACCCTAATTTAACCATTTCTTTAAATGATAAAAACATTTTGGATTCTCTTGTTTTACAAATCCAAACACATAATTATCGCATGAAAAAGGGATCTATTCCCATTGCATTGATTTTCAGAGTTCATTACAAAGCCATGACATCTGCATTTGACTCAAAACACAAGTTTTCATGCCATAAAGGAGAAACTTTGGTTTTGCAAACAGATATGTCCAAAGCAAATGCTATTGTTCCAAAATTCATTAAATGGGAAGATGTAACTCTTCCTGAAGAATGGGTATTGGAAAAAGCATGTGCAGTTGAACCACCAATTAAAATAATGCCTAATACGAATGTCAGAGAAATTAACCAGTATCCTAGTGGAAAAGTCACTCTAACCTTTGACAGAAAATCTGTAAGTACAAGGTTTTCTGATGACTCTTCCAATAGTGATACCATGGATTTGGGTAGAGTATCACAATTAGGTAAGATTGAGCATAAGAATGTTGAGGATGAAGACAAGGATTCTTGCCATTTGTTTCACAGAAGAAGAATCCCTGTAAGCATGCCTCACAGGCACTCTACCTCTGACATCCCTAATACGCATTTAACTGGTGTTCTTTACGCTGATAATGTTCCCAGGGCAGTATATACTAAAGAAGAATTAGGAGAAGTAAGTGTTCAAAAATCTGAACCAACCTCGCCTACTTTTTCTTCAGTTACTGAGAATGTTATCAATGTGTTAGAAAAAGAATTTGTTTTAGACAAAACCCTTTTGCATAAAGATTTTTATGCTCCTCATAATGAAAAGAAAAAACTTTGGTTCTTTAAGAATTTCCTGAATCAAAGACAAGAAATTCAAGAAAAGTATTATGATTTTGTTTTACAGCATAAAGTCCATATCATGTTTTTCGATTGGTTTGAACTTTATGCATCACAAAATAACATTGCATATCCATTCAAGTGCATCAATCCAGTCTCTAGCCAAGAAAAGGTTAGTACTTGGAATTTATCTGATGGCTCAAAGATTGAGTCTGATCATCCCCCTCTGAGAGGAATAAAAATTCCAGTCTCAGGAAACTCATCTGTTAATGCATCTGCATATAAGTATGTGACTGAAGATGTGCATAAGAATTTTGCATCTGTTATTGAGCAAAATAATTTCTCCAATACGCATCTGCATACCTTAGGCAAACAATTGACTAGAATTGAGAAAACCCTTAAGCCTTCTGTTGTAAAAATGGAACAGAAGCAGGAAAGGCTTAAGAATCCTATTTTTAAGCCATCTCAAATTTCTAGGGATAGCCAGAAAGAATTTCAGAGTAATAAAATGGAATTCGCCAAGGCTATTCAAGACCAGTTAAGCAAGATAGAGGCCTCAACCTCTAACTTAATTGCTCCAGAAACACCTCAGTCTCGGCTAAGACCAGAGATAAACGCATTAGATGAGGATTCTCCTTCAGAGTCCCAGAGTATCTGTGAGGACAAGGTTGAACCTATTCCGGTTGAACCTATTCCTCAGATCAATAGAATTAATTGGCCTATTGTTCCTATTGCTAGTCATTTGGACGTAGGCAATCAAGCATCTAGTAGCCAGTCTAGGTTTAATGCATCTTCTGTCTATGAGTGGAATCTAGATGGATTATCTGAATATCAGATTTTGAATTTTTTGCAACAAATGACTATGGCTGCCAATGCATATAGAATACAGACCAACGTTCAGGATAGAGCCATTGCAGAGCTTCTTACTGCAGGCTTCGCAGGTCAGTTAAAAGGATGGTGGGACTACCATCTTACTGAAACTGAACGTCTTAGCATATTGAATGCTGTTAAGATTGATGAAGACGCAGAACCCATTCTGGATGACGAAGGTCAACCTATTCAGGATTCTGTATCTACATTAATTTTAACCATTTCTTTGCATTTTTTGGGTGATTCTTCGCATTTAAAAGATAAAAACGCTGAGCTTTTATCTAATTTAAGATGCAAAAAACTCAGTGATTTTCAGTATTATAAAAATACATTTTTATCTCGTGTTATGTTGAGAGAAGATTCCAGCCAGCCTTTCTGGAAACCTGCAAGAAACTTTTCTTTCCAGAAAGGCTGGCTGAAATCTTCTCTCAACATAACACGAGATAAAAATGTATTTTTATAATACTGAAAATCACTGAGTTTTTTGCATCTTAAATTAGATAAAAGCTCAGCGTTTTTATCTTTTAAATGCGAAGAATCACCCAAAAAATACAAAGAAATGGTTAAAATTAATGTAGATACAGAATCCTGAATAGGTTGACCTTCGTCATCCAGAATGGGTTCTGCGTCTTCATCAATCTTAACAGCATTCAATATGCTAAGACGTTCAGTTTCAGTAAGATGGTAGTCCCACCATCCTTTTAACTGACCTGCGAAGCCTGCAGTAAGAAGCTCTGCAATGGCTCTATCCTGAACGTTGGTCTGTATTCTATATGCATTGGCAGCCATAGTCATTTGTTGCAAAAAATTCAAAATCTGATATTCAGATAATCCATCTAGATTCCACTCATAGACAGAAGATGCATTAAACCTAGACTGGCTACTAGATGCTTGATTGCCTACGTCCAAATGACTAGCAATAGGAACAATAGGCCAATTAATTCTATTGATCTGAGGAATAGGTTCAACCGGAATAGGTTCAACCTTGTCCTCACAGATACTCTGGGACTCTGAAGGAGAATCCTCATCTAATGCGTTTATCTCTGGTCTTAGCCGAGACTGAGGTGTTTCTGGGGCAATTAAGTTAGAGGTTGAGGCCTCTATCTTGCTTAACTGGTCTTGAATAGCCTTGGCGAATTCCATTTTATTACTCTGAAATTCTTTCTGGCTATCCCTAGAAATTTGAGATGGCTTAAAAATAGGATTCTTAAGCCTTTCCTGCTTCTGTTCCATTTTTACAACAGAAGGCTTAAGGGTTTTCTCAATTCTAGTCAATTGTTTGCCTAAGGTATGCAGATGCGTATTGGAGAAATTATTTTGCTCAATAACAGATGCAAAATTCTTATGCACATCTTCAGTCACATACTTATATGCAGATGCATTAACAGATGAGTTTCCTGAGACTGGAATTTTTATTCCTCTCAGAGGGGGATGATCAGACTCAATCTTTGAGCCATCAGATAAATTCCAAGTACTAACCTTTTCTTGGCTAGAGACTGGATTGATGCACTTGAATGGATATGCAATGTTATTTTGTGATGCATAAAGTTCAAACCAATCGAAAAACATGATATGGACTTTATGCTGTAAAACAAAATCATAATACTTTTCTTGAATTTCTTGTCTTTGATTCAGGAAATTCTTAAAGAACCAAAGTTTTTTCTTTTCATTATGAGGAGCATAAAAATCTTTATGCAAAAGGGTTTTGTCTAAAACAAATTCTTTTTCTAACACATTGATAACATTCTCAGTAACTGAAGAAAAAGTAGGCGAGGTTGGTTCAGATTTTTGAACACTTACTTCTCCTAATTCTTCTTTAGTATATACTGCCCTGGGAACATTATCAGCGTAAAGAACACCAGTTAAATGCGTATTAGGGATGTCAGAGGTAGAGTGCCTGTGAGGCATGCTTACAGGGATTCTTCTTCTGTGAAACAAATGGCAAGAATCCTTGTCTTCATCCTCAACATTCTTATGCTCAATCTTACCTAATTGTGATACTCTACCCAAATCCATGGTATCACTATTGGAAGAGTCATCAGAAAACCTTGTACTTACAGATTTTCTGTCAAAGGTTAGAGTGACTTTTCCACTAGGATACTGGTTAATTTCTCTGACATTCGTATTAGGCATTATTTTAATTGGTGGTTCAACTGCACATGCTTTTTCCAATACCCATTCTTCAGGAAGAGTTACATCTTCCCATTTAATGAATTTTGGAACAATAGCATTTGCTTTGGACATATCTGTTTGCAAAACCAAAGTTTCTCCTTTATGGCATGAAAACTTGTGTTTTGAGTCAAATGCAGATGTCATGGCTTTGTAATGAACTCTGAAAATCAATGCAATGGGAATAGATCCCTTTTTCATGCGATAATTATGTGTTTGGATTTGTAAAACAAGAGAATCCAAAATGTTTTTATCATTTAAAGAAATGGTTAAATTAGGGTAACATGAAAATGATATGGGACCTGCACACAGACTAATCAAAATCATCACTGTTCACATTCATCCATTTTCCAGATTTACTGTGCATATCATTCCTGCATATACTTATATTGGTGAGTCATTTAGACCCTTGTTTGCCCATAAGTACCGACGGACAGGGAAGAGAGGCAGTGACTGGGTTCCGTAGTCAATATTAGTATGTGTTTGTTTTGATTTGCATTTTAAGGATGGATCACACACTTCTACCTAGAACATACTCTGCATCTTCTGCATCTACATCATTAGAGAATATAAGGATCAACAGTAGTAATGAAATTACTGTTGAAGATTTTACCAAATGCATTAGTGATTGGCATATACCTCATGTTAAGAAGCATGAAATATATGAACTCAGCATTAGAGATAAGTTGTTCAAAACAAATTTGAACATAAAAACTGAGGAGAGGGATGTTCCTCTCACAAACTCATATGAAAGCATTAATCTTTTGTCACAGCACTCTTTAGACAAGCATAGACAAAAGAATTTTAAGTATATTCATATTGGCCTTGTTCAGATAGGGATTAAGCCCTTGACCAAGGAAGGCCTGAACACAAGCATATTATGTGTTGTTAGGGATAATAGAATGCAAGTATATGAGGAAGGCATCCTAGGCACGGTTGAGTCTAGTCTGTGTGCAGGTCCCATATCATTTTCATGTTACCCTAATTTAACCATTTCTTTAAATGATAAAAACATTTTGGATTCTCTTGTTTTACAAATCCAAACACATAATTATCGCATGAAAAAGGGATCTATTCCCATTGCATTGATTTTCAGAGTTCATTACAAAGCCATGACATCTGCATTTGACTCAAAACACAAGTTTTCATGCCATAAAGGAGAAACTTTGGTTTTGCAAACAGATATGTCCAAAGCAAATGCTATTGTTCCAAAATTCATTAAATGGGAAGATGTAACTCTTCCTGAAGAATGGGTATTGGAAAAAGCATGTGCAGTTGAACCACCAATTAAAATAATGCCTAATACGAATGTCAGAGAAATTAACCAGTATCCTAGTGGAAAAGTCACTCTAACCTTTGACAGAAAATCTGTAAGTACAAGGTTTTCTGATGACTCTTCCAATAGTGATACCATGGATTTGGGTAGAGTATCACAATTAGGTAAGATTGAGCATAAGAATGTTGAGGATGAAGACAAGGATTCTTGCCATTTGTTTCACAGAAGAAGAATCCCTGTAAGCATGCCTCACAGGCACTCTACCTCTGACATCCCTAATACGCATTTAACTGGTGTTCTTTACGCTGATAATGTTCCCAGGGCAGTATATACTAAAGAAGAATTAGGAGAAGTAAGTGTTCAAAAATCTGAACCAACCTCGCCTACTTTTTCTTCAGTTACTGAGAATGTTATCAATGTGTTAGAAAAAGAATTTGTTTTAGACAAAACCCTTTTGCATAAAGATTTTTATGCTCCTCATAATGAAAAGAAAAAACTTTGGTTCTTTAAGAATTTCCTGAATCAAAGACAAGAAATTCAAGAAAAGTATTATGATTTTGTTTTACAGCATAAAGTCCATATCATGTTTTTCGATTGGTTTGAACTTTATGCATCACAAAATAACATTGCATATCCATTCAAGTGCATCAATCCAGTCTCTAGCCAAGAAAAGGTTAGTACTTGGAATTTATCTGATGGCTCAAAGATTGAGTCTGATCATCCCCCTCTGAGAGGAATAAAAATTCCAGTCTCAGGAAACTCATCTGTTAATGCATCTGCATATAAGTATGTGACTGAAGATGTGCATAAGAATTTTGCATCTGTTATTGAGCAAAATAATTTCTCCAATACGCATCTGCATACCTTAGGCAAACAATTGACTAGAATTGAGAAAACCCTTAAGCCTTCTGTTGTAAAAATGGAACAGAAGCAGGAAAGGCTTAAGAATCCTATTTTTAAGCCATCTCAAATTTGTAGGGATAGCCAGAAAGAATTTCAGAGTAATAAAATGGAATTCGCCAAGGCTATTCAAGACCAGTTAAGCAAGATAGAGGCCTCAACCTCTAACTTAATTGCTCCAGAAACACCTCAGTCTCGGCTAAGACCAGAGATAAACGCATTAGATGAGGATTCTCCTTCAGAGTCCCAGAGTATCTGTGAGGACAAGGTTGAACCTATTCCGGTTGAACCTATTCCTCAGATCAATAGAATTAATTGGCCTATTGTTCCTATTGCTAGTCATTTGGACGTAGGCAATCAAGCATCTAGTAGCCAGTCTAGGTTTAATGCATCTTCTGTCTATGAGTGGAATCTAGATGGATTATCTGAATATCAGATTTTGAATTTTTTGCAACAAATGACTATGGCTGCCAATGCATATAGAATACAGACCAACGTTCAGGATAGAGCCATTGCAGAGCTTCTTACTGCAGGCTTCGCAGGTCAGTTAAAAGGATGGTGGGACTACCATCTTACTGAAACTGAACGTCTTAGCATATTGAATGCTGTTAAGATTGATGAAGACGCAGAACCCATTCTGGATGACGAAGGTCAACCTATTCAGGATTCTGTATCTACATTAATTTTAACCATTTCTTTGCATTTTTTGGGTGATTCTTCGCATTTAAAAGATAAAAACGCTGAGCTTTTATCTAATTTAAGATGCAAAAAACTCAGTGATTTTCAGTATTATAAAAATACATTTTTATCTCGTGTTATGTTGAGAGAAGATTCCAGCCAGCCTTTCTGGAAACCTGCAAGAAACTTTTCTTTCCAGAAAGGCTGGCTGGAATCTTCTCTCAACATAACACGAGATAAAAATGTATTTTTATAATACTGAAAATCACTGAGTTTTTTGCATCTTAAATTAGATAAAAGCTCAGCGTTTTTATCTTTTAAATGCGAAGAATCACCCAAAAAATACAAAGAAATGGTTAAAATTAATGTAGATACAGAATCCTGAATAGGTTGACCTTCGTCATCCAGAATGGGTTCTGCGTCTTCATCAATCTTAACAGCATTCAATATGCTAAGACGTTCAGTTTCAGTAAGATGGTAGTCCCACCATCCTTTTAACTGACCTGCGAAGCCTGCAGTAAGAAGCTCTGCAATGGCTCTATCCTGAACGTTGGTCTGTATTCTATATGCATTGGCAGCCATAGTCATTTGTTGCAAAAAATTCAAAATCTGATATTCAGATAATCCATCTAGATTCCACTCATAGACAGAAGATGCATTAAACCTAGACTGGCTACTAGATGCTTGATTGCCTACGTCCAAATGACTAGCAATAGGAACAATAGGCCAATTAATTCTATTGATCTGAGGAATAGGTTCAACCGGAATAGGTTCAACCTTGTCCTCACAGATACTCTGGGACTCTGAAGGAGAATCCTCATCTAATGCGTTTATCTCTGGTCTTAGCCGAGACTGAGGTGTTTCTGGGGCAATTAAGTTAGAGGTTGAGGCCTCTATCTTGCTTAACTGGTCTTGAATAGCCTTGGCGAATTCCATTTTATTACTCTGAAATTCTTTCTGGCTATCCCTAGAAATTTGAGATGGCTTAAAAATAGGATTCTTAAGCCTTTCCTGCTTCTGTTCCATTTTTACAACAGAAGGCTTAAGGGTTTTCTCAATTCTAGTCAATTGTTTGCCTAAGGTATGCAGATGCGTATTGGAGAAATTATTTTGCTCAATAACAGATGCAAAATTCTTATGCACATCTTCAGTCACATACTTATATGCAGATGCATTAACAGATGAGTTTCCTGAGACTGGAATTTTTATTCCTCTCAGAGGGGGATGATCAGACTCAATCTTTGAGCCATTAGATAAATTCCAAGTACTAACCTTTTCTTGGCTAGAGACTGGATTGATGCACTTGAATGGATATGCAATGTTATTTTGTGATGCATAAAGTTCAAACCAATCGAAAAACATGATATGGACTTTATGCTGTAAAACAAAATCATAATACTTTTCTTGAATTTCTTGTCTTTGATTCAGGAAATTCTTAAAGAACCAAAGTTTTTTCTTTTCATTATGAGGAGCATAAAAATCTTTATGCAAAAGGGTTTTGTCTAAAACAAATTCTTTTTCTAACACATTGATAACATTCTCAGTAACTGAAGAAAAAGTAGGCGAGGTTGGTTCAGATTTTTGAACACTTACTTCTCCTAATTCTTCTTTAGTATATACTGCCCTGGGAACATTATCAGCGTAAAGAACACCAGTTAAATGCGTATTAGGGATGTCAGAGGTAGAGTGCCTGTGAGGCATGCTTACAGGGATTCTTCTTCTGTGAAACAAATGGCAAGAATCCTTGTCTTCATCCTCAACATTCTTATGCTCAATCTTACCTAATTGTGATACTCTACCCAAATCCATGGTATCACTATTGGAAGAGTCATCAGAAAACCTTGTACTTACAGATTTTCTGTCAAAGGTTAGAGTGACTTTTCCACTAGGATACTGGTTAATTTCTCTAACATTCGTATTAGGCATTATTTTAATTGGTGGTTCAACTGCACATGCTTTTTCCAATACCCATTCTTCAGGAAGAGTTACATCTTCCCATTTAATGAATTTTGGAACAATAGCATTTGCTTTGGACATATCTGTTTGCAAAACCAAAGTTTCTCCTTTATGGCATGAAAACTTGTGTTTTGAGTCAAATGCAGATGTCATGGCTTTGTAATGAACTCTGAAAATCAATGCAATGGGAATAGATCCCTTTTTCATGCGATAATTATGTGTTTGGATTTGTAAAACAAGAGAATCCAAAATGTTTTTATCATTTAAAGAAATGGTTAAATTAGGGTAACATGAAAATGATATGGGACCTGCACACAGACTAGACTCAACCGTGCCTAGGATGCCTTCCTCATATACTTGCATTCTATTATCCCTAACAACACATAATATGCTTGTGTTCAGGCCTTCCTTGGTCAAGGGCTTAATCCCTATCTGAACAAGGCCAATATGAATATACTTAAAATTCTTTTGTCTATGCTTGTCTAAAGAGTGCTGTGACAAAAGATTAATGCTTTCATATGAGTTTGTGCATGTGATTAAACTAATGCAGAGGACTTATGCCAAATTCAATAATGATTATGCATATACAACAAATTAAAATGCAGAAAATATATGAATTCAGAAATAAGAAGATAAAATGCTCAAGAACAAGAACAAAATTATGCTAGGCGGTATAAACCTGCCATATAAATTCTCAAAATTAAATGCAGAAATTAAACACCCTAATCGTATGTGATTAAATTCAGGCGGTAATCCGCACAACTTATAACCACATATGATTAAGGTTATAGATTAAGAGGAAAACAATGCTTACTCTTTATTCAAACAAATTCTTTTACAACTCGGGGAATGCTTTGATTCCAGAAAATGATTACAAGATTTAGAGAGAAGGAGGAGAGAATTAGAGAGAGAAAGAAAACTGGAGAATAAAACTTATGCCTTTACAAATGAGATGAGGGCTCCTTATATAGACAGAGAGGAGCACAAAATGACAAAATTTCTTTCGGTGCCTGGGACCCACTTCACTTTCGGCGCCGGGCCCACCAAAGATGCTTTGAGACAGATACGTCTGGATACCGTAAATACGTAACCTTATACGAATATATACATATACCAGTATGCTTACATTGGCAAGTATGCATATTAGGGAATTCCTGGTTATGAGCCAAGTACCCCTAACCACATTACCAAACCAAGCGGCTACTAGCTCGGTTCGTATTCATTTGAACATTGGAACCAAATTATTATTCTGGTATAATATTCATTAGGTTATTGATTTACAATAAACCAAAAATATCTTCGTTCTCGCCAGCAAGAGATGGTGGCTTGGAAGACGAAGATGAAGAAGATGCCTTGGATCCAGCAGTTGATTCTCTGGAGACCATTAATTCTTTCATGATCTTGAAAAATTCTTCCTCGGACTTAGCGGCTGCAAGCTGAGGAATTGCAAATGATTTTTGTGCCAAAAACTCTGAATGAGCTTGGACTTGTTCGACAGGCAGATCAATTTTGCCTTTAGATCTAAGCCAAGTTCTGACAGCGGCTTCGTTGCATTTATTGAATGCTTGGAATTTATTCCACCATTTAATCTTGAAAATTCTTATTAGATCAATGGTTGCATTTTGATTCGTTTGGTAGGAAAAATGCCAGGTTAAAGTCCACGGTACGAAAAAGATTGTACTGAAGACTAAGAGAGGAGAATACCTTTTCTGTAAGGGTGAAGGATCATATTTTTCTTTAAAAAGGATAAATGCTTGGTTAACTTGATCAGGAAGGATTTCGGTAGAAGACCCAAAAAATCCCCACCAATGGTTAAACCAGTTTGGTATATTGGAAATTGCTTTTCTGGTATCAAACATAATTAACCAGGTATGCGATCCTTTGGCGTTTTGGACCATTAATGCATTATACCAGGCTTGTTGATAATCCCAGTATGAAAAGGTTTTACTGGTGGTGATGCGGTTGGTAAAAGAGGCTGGAAAAGATTTCAAGTCAGAAGGACTTGTACCCCAATCTTGAGGATGAATGATCTTCAAGATTTTGAATTGGGAGTATGCTGGTTCGCCTGAATCACCATGAGATGTATGCTTTATTTCTACAGATTCTGTTGCTTTTAGGATGGATAGGTAAAAATCAATGGGCTTTGAATAATCCCAAGGTTTAAAATTCCATCCATGAGGGAAAAGTTTTGATACAGCCACCGAGGGATTTTTATCATAAAAGCCATCCTCAATGGAAGTAATATACTGAAAATTCTTTTTAGTAAAATATTCAGATTTAGGCTGGGTAGCCGTATTCTGAGAAACAACATTTGCAGAAATACTTTTGGAAGAAGAAGGAAAAGTTATAAAATTTTCTTTAAAAATTTCCTTTGCTTCTTTTAAAGATACTGGTCCAAAAGGACTAGAAACAGTTAATGCTTTTGAAGGTTGAGCAATTTCTTTGCCCTTAGAAGTAGGATTTTTTTGTAAATTCGTTTGAGGAAGAGTTTGTGCTGAAGAAGAAAACGAGGGTTTTTCAAAAACTCGTTTTACATCAGCAATAGAGTCAAAATAATTTTTAAATGCATTTTCAAGAGATTGAGAGGCCTTAGTAAGGGCCAAATGCGGATCATGCTGAGTTTGTTTGACAGAACTGGAGCTGTCTTTGCTTTCAATGCTTTCTCCTTGGGCATCCTGGAACATGGTTGTCCAGGCTTTTACTTTTTCAAATGCAGTCAAATTTGCTTGATCCTTTGAGGATCCAACTCCTTTCTTCTTTTTAGGAGGCATGATCCTGCAAAAACTCACGGGTTAAGAAATCGGGAATAGAATTCTGATCTCCCCGGATAAATTCTATGTCAAAATCAAATATGCTTAATAAGGCTTGCCACCTAGCAAAGATTTGCTTAGAGGCAATATTCTGGACATCCTTTTGTAAAACTTCTTTTGCAGATTTACAATCAATTCTTAATAAAAATTTGATTGAGTAAATCGCTCTGAAATTTTGAAATACATTTTACAATGGAAAGAATTTCCTTTTTAATAGTAGAATAATTCTTTTCAGTATCATTCCAGTGTCCGGAAGTGAACTGGACAATATCTTCATGCTTATCTTGTACCTGCTTCAAAATACCTCCATAACCAAAATCAGAAGCGTCAGTTTCAACGATTTTAGGTAATAAGGGATTAGCAATATACAAGCAAGGAATATTACTAACATACTTTTTTATTTCTTGTACTATTCTAGTATGCTCTTCAGACCATGTAGGCGGATTCTTTCTTAATCTAGCATGCAAGGGTTTTGCCATCCTATTGATATTAGGGCAAAAATCTAATACATAATTCAAGCTTCCTAAAAATCTTTGAAGCTGCTGTTTTTCCAGAAAGATTTTTATGCTCCTCATAATGAAAAGAAAAAACTTTGGTTCTTTAAGAATTTCCTGAATCAAAGACAAGAAATTCAAGAAAAGTATTATGATTTTGTTTTACAGCATAAAGTCCATATCATGTTTTTCGATTGGTTTGAACTTTATGCATCACAAAATAACATTGCATATCCATTCAAGTGCATCAATCCAGTCTCTAGCCAAGAAAAGGTTAGTACTTGGAATTTATCTGATGGCTCAAAGATTGAGTCTGATCATCCCCCTCTGAGAGGAATAAAAATTCCAGTCTCAGGAAACTCATCTGTTAATGCATCTGCATATAAGTATGTGACTGAAGATGTGCATAAGAATTTTGCATCTGTTATTGAGCAAAATAATTTCTCCAATACGCATCTGCATACCTTAGGCAAACAATTGACTAGAATTGAGAAAACCCTTAAGCCTTCTGTTGTAAAAATGGAACAGAAGCAGGAAAGGCTTAAGAATCCTATTTTTAAGCCATCTCAAATTTCTAGGGATAGCCAGAAAGAATTTCAGAGTAATAAAATGGAATTCGCCAAGGCTATTCAAGACCAGTTAAGCAAGATAGAGGCCTCAACCTCTAACTTAATTGCCCCAGAAACACCTCAGTCTCGGCTAAGACCAGAGATAAACGCATTAGATGAGGATTCTCCTTCAGAGTCCCAGAGTATCTGTGAGGACAAGGTTGAACCTATTCCGGTTGAACCTATTCCTCAGATCAATAGAATTAATTGGCCTATTGTTCCTATTGCTAGTCATTTGGACGTAGGCAATCAAGCATCTAGTAGCCAGTCTAGGTTTAATGCATCTTCTGTCTATGAGTGGAATCTAGATGGATTATCTGAATATCAGATTTTGAATTTTTTGCAACAAATGACTATGGCTGCCAATGCATATAGAATACAGACCAACGTTCAGGATAGAGCCATTGCAGAGCTTCTTACTGCAGGCTTCGCAGGTCAGTTAAAAGGATGGTGGGACTACCATCTTACTGAAACTGAACGTCTTAGCATATTGAATGCTGTTAAGATTGATGAAGACGCAGAACCCATTCTGGATGACGAAGGTCAACCTATTCAGGATTCTGTATCTACATTAATTTTAACCATTTCTTTGCATTTTTTGGGTGATTCTTCGCATTTAAAAGATAAAAACGCTGAGCTTTTATCTAATTTAAGATGCAAAAAACTCAGTGATTTTCAGTATTATAAAAATACATTTTTATCTCGTGTTATGTTGAGAGAAGATTCCAGCCAGCCTTTCTGGAAAGAAAAGTTTCTTGCAGGTTTACCTACCTTGTTAGGTGAAAAGGTAAGAAACAGAATTAAGGAAACTTTAGGGGTTCCTATCCCTTACTCAACATTAACATATGGTGAACTCATTAGTCTTATTCAAAAGGAAGGACTAAAGATTTGCCAGGATTTGAAACTTCAAAGGCATTTGAAGTGGGAAATGAAAAGGACTAGGCAAGAATTAGGTTCGTTCTGTAAACAGTTTGATGTTTCCATGGACAAGCCTGATTGTAATGGTTCTTGCCATAAGGAGTCTAAAAGATCCCATAAAAAACATTTTTATAAAAAGGAATTTCAAAAGAAAACCCGTTCAAAAGATTTTCCTGCATACAAAAAGAAATTTCATAAGCATACGCCTGGTTTTCAAAGAAATGAAAAACCAGAAGGGGTAAAACCCTTTGGAAATTTAAAGCATGTTACCTGTTATAAATGTAATAGGAAAGGGCATACTGCAAAGTATTGCCGCTTTAGCAAAAAACTGCATGAATTAGGATTAGATAAAGAAGTCTTAAGCAAACTTGAGGCTATTCTCATCTACTCTTCAGAATCAGACCCTGATTCAGGTACTGATGAAGAAAATGCATTTCAGGTTGATGAATTAGCAACCGATTCATCAACATCATCATCATCTTCTGATGACGATAGTAGAAGCATAAATGTTTTGACAAAAGACCAAGAACTTTTGTTAGATGTCATTAAGCATATCTCTGATCCTCAACTTCAGAAGGATTACCTTGATAGATTAATGAAAACCCTAGAAAGCAAACCTGAAGTCAAGCCTGTTAGTCTTCCTAAAATTAGTACTAGCACATATAACTTGACCAGTATTTTAGAAAAGCAAAAGTCTAAGGGAAAGAATACCCCCTTATCCCTTTCTGATCTGCAAACTGAGATCAAGAAGGTTAAACTTGAGCTCAAACAGGTCAAAGAAAAGCAAGAAAAGGATTCAGCTATAATCCAAGCATTACTTAGCAATCAGTTAGAAAATTCAGACGGTGAGAATGATACTAACTTAGATGACCCTAAGTTAGACAATTTAGATTGCGCACCTGAAAATTTTCTGCATGTTTTAAAAGAAATTACATTAAGAAAGTATTTGATTAGCATTGTTTTGCATTTTTCTGATGATTATCAACTCAGTACCATAGCATTATTTGATACCGGTGCTGATTTAAATTGCATAAAACCTGATTTGGTTCCTAAAAGATTTTGGGAAAAAACCAAAGAAAAACTGTCTGCCGCTAATAACTCAAAAATGAATATTAGCAGTAAGACTGAAGCATATGTGTTAAACGAAAAAACCCGCATTAAAACTGCATTTGTTCTTGTTGATAACATAAATCATAGTGTTATCTTAGGAACACCTTTTATTACTCTTATTACTCCTTTTTCTGTATCCAATTCTGGTATTGTTTTCAAAATAAAAGCTGAAAATGTTATTTTTCCTTTTATTGAAAAACCCAGAACCAGAAATCTTAATTTATTAAAAGCCAATTCAATTTTTGATAATCAGATTAACAACCTGATTAAAACCAAAGAATTTGATATCATGCATTTAAAGCATAACATTAATTTTCAAAGAATTTCTGCACAATTGAAAAATGAATTTACTCAGAAAAGAATTTTAGATTTTCAAAAGCAAGTTGAAAATGAAATTTGCGCAGATATTCCTAATGCCTTTTGGAATAGGAAACAGCATATGGTAGACTTACCTTATGAGCCTACTTTTGATGAAAGGGATATTCCGACTAAAGCTAGGCCTATCCAAATGAATTCTGACCTTGAGCAGCATTGTAGAAAAGAAATCCAGGATCTCTTAGATAAAGGTTTAATTGCCCAATCTAGGTCCCCTTGGAGTTGTGCAGCATTTTATGTGATTAAAGCATCTGAGATTGAACGTGGAGTTCCACGATTAGTCATTAATTATAAGCCTTTGAATCAGGTTCTTAGATGGATTGGGTACCCAATACCTAATAAGAAAGACCTATTACAAAGATTGCATTCTGCATATATATTTTCAAAATTTGATCTTAAATCTGGTTTTTGGCAAATCCAGATTGATCCAAAACATAGGTATAAAACTGCATTTACTGTTCCATTTGGTCAATACGAATGGAATGTTATGCCTTTTGGCTTAAAGAATGCTCCATCAGAATTTCAACGCATTATGAATGATATTTTCAATCCATATTCAGCATTTTGCATTGTTTATATTGATGATGTGCTCATCTTTTCAGAATCTATTGAACAGCATTTTAAGCATTTAAAGTCATTCTTTCTTACAGCTAAGAAAAATGGCTTAGTTGTCTCCAAAAGCAAAATGTCATTGTTTCAACCCAGAATAAGGTTTCTTGGCCATTATATTACCCAAGGAACGATCACTCCTATTGAGCGATCTTTAGAATTTGCATCTAAATTTCCAGATCAAATTCTGGAAAAACAGCAGCTTCAAAGATTTTTAGGAAGCTTGAATTATGTATTAGATTTTTGCCCTAATATCAATAGGATGGCAAAACCCTTGCATGCTAGATTAAGAAAGAATCCGCCTACATGGTCTGAAGAGCATACTAGAATAGTACAAGAAATAAAAAAGTATGTTAGTAATATTCCTTGCTTGTATATTGCTAATCCCTTATTACCTAAACTGACGCTTCTGATTTTGGTTATGGAGGTATTTTGAAGCAGGTACAAGATAAGCATGAACATATTGTCCAGTTCACTTCCGGACACTGGAATGATACTGAAAAGAATTATTCTACTATTAAAAAGGAAATTCTTTCCATTGTAAAATGTATTTCAAAATTTCAGAGCGATTTACTCAATCAAAAATTTTTATTAAGAATTGATTGTAAATCTGCAAAAGAAGTTTTACAAAAGGATGTCCAGAATATTGCCTCTAAGCAAATCTTTGCTAGGTGGCAAGCCTTATTAAGCATATTTGATTTTGACATAGAATTTATCCGGGGAGATCAGAATTCTATTCCCGATTTCTTAACCCGTGAGTTTTTGCAGGATCATGCCTCCTAAAAAGAAGAAAGGAGTTGGATCCTCAAAGGATCAAGCAAATTTGACTGCATTTGAAAAAGTAAAAGCCTGGACAACCATGTTCCAGGATGCCCAAGGAGAAAGCATTGAAAGCAAAGACAGCTCCAGTTCTGTCAAACAAACTCAGCATGATCCGCATTTGGCCCTTACTAAGGCCTCTCAATCTCTTGAAAATGCATTTAAAAATTATTTTGACTCTATTGCTGATGTAAAACGAGTTTTTGAAAAACCCTCGTTTTCTTCTTCAGCACAAACTCTTCCTCAAACGAATTTACAAAAAAATCCTACTTCTAAGGGCAAAGAAATTGCTCAACCTTCAAAAGCATTAACTGTTTCTAGTCCTTTTGGACCAGTATCTTTAAAAGAAGCAAAGGAAATTTTTAAAGAAAATTTTATAACTTTTCCTTCTTCTTCCAAAAGTATTTCTGCAAATGTTGTTTCTCAGAATACGGCTACCCAGCCTAAATCTGAATATTTTACTAAAAAGAATTTTCAGTATATTACTTCCATTGAGGATGGCTTTTATGATAAAAATCCCTCGGTGGCTGTATCAAAACTTTTCCCTCATGGATGGAATTTTAAACCTTGGGATTATTCAAAGCCCATTGATTTTTACCTATCCATCCTAAAAGCAACAGAATCTGTAGAAATAAAGCATACATCTCATGGTGATTCAGGCGAACCATCATACTCCCAATTCAAAATCTTGAAGATCATTCATCCTCAAGATTGGGGTACAAGTCCTTCTGACTTGAAATCTTTTCCAGCCTCTTTTACCAACCGCATCACCACCAGTAAAACCTTTTCATACTGGGATTATCAACAAGCCTGGTATAATGCATTAATGGTCCAAAACTCCAAAGGATCGCATACCTGGTTAATTATGTTTGATACCAGAAAAGCAATTTCCAATATACCAAACTGGTTTAACCATTGGTGGGGATTTTTTGGGTCTTCTACCGAAATCCTTCCTGATCAAGTTAACCAAGCATTTATCCTTTTTAAAGAAAAATATGATCCTTCACCCTTACAGAAAAGGCATTCTCCTCTCTTAGTCTTCAGTACAATCTTTTTCGTACCGTGGACTTTAACCTGGCATTTTTCCTACCAAACGAATCAAAATGCAACCATTGATCTAATAAGAATTTTCAAGATTAAATGGTGGAATAAATTCCAAGCATTCAATAAATGCAACGAAGCCGCTGTCAGAACTTGGCTTAGATCTAAAGGCAAAATTGATCTGCCTGTCGAACAAGTCCAAGCTCATTCAGAGTTTTTGGCACAAAAATCATTTGCAATTCCTCAGCTTGCAGCCGCTAAGTCCGAGGAAGATTTTTTCAAGATCATGAAAGAATTAATGGTCTCCAGAGAATCAACTGCTGGATCCAAGGCATCTTCTTCATCTTCGTCTTCCAAGCCACCATCTCTTGCTGGCGAGAACGAAGATATTTTTGGTTTATTGTAAATCAATAACCTAATGAATATTATACCAGAATAATAATTTGGTTCCAATGTTCAAATGAATACGAACCGAGCTAGTAGCCGCTTGGTTTGGTAATGTGGTTAGGGGTACTTGGCTCATAACCAGGAATTCCCTAATATGCATACTTGCCAATGTAAGCATACTGGTATATGTATATATTCGTATAAGGTTACGTATTTACGGTATCCAGACGTATCTGTCTCAAAGCATCTTTGGTGGGCCCGGCGCCGAAAGTGAAGTGGGTCCCAGGCACCGAAAGCAATTTTGTCATTTTGTGCTCCTCTCTGTCTATATAAGGAGCCCTCATCTCATTTGTAAAGGCATAAGTTTTATTCTCCAGTTTTCTTTCTCTCTCTAATTCTCTCCTCCTTCTCTCTAAATCTTGTAATCATTTTCTGGAATCAAAGCATTCCCCGAGTTGTAAAAGAATTTGTTTGAATAAAGAGTAAGCATTGTTTTCCTCTTAATCTATAACCTTAATCATATGTGGTTATAAGTTGTGCGGATTACCGCCTGAATTTAATCACATACGATTAGGGTGTTTAATTTCTGCATTTAATTTTGAGAATTTATATGGCAGGTTTATACCGCCTAGCATAATTTTGTTCTTGTTCTTGAGCATTTTATCTTCTTATTTCTGAATTCATATATTTTCTGCATTTTAATTTGTTGTATATGCATAATCATTATTGAATTTGGCATAAGTCCTCTGCATTAGTTTCGTTATCACCCGTACGATCCAGATCCCAGAAAATTCCGTTTTTACCTCTGTAAAAATGACTTTTGGATCTTCATTTTGAGGTTGGAGAATTCCTGTGCTTACATTTTCCAATTTATAAATGGGATGAATAAATTGTCTATGGTCAATGCCATATGCCAAACACGCAGCAATGGCATGAGAGCATGGTATTCTCAATTGTTAAAACTTCCCACAACTGCAACTCATTTCTTTAAGATTTACCACCTGCTTGTGTCCCCCTTTCCTTACTGGGCAATTTTAATCTCATACACACCATTCCTCGAATCAAGCTTTGTACTACATGTCCATGTGCCTTTTCAAACCTTGTCCTCAAAAGATCCATTGCAAAAGCAGTATATGAGAATCCCTATTGCATTTAGGATGTGATTTCATGTCTTTAGCCGTCGAAACGATCGACCAATTTAAAAAGAAGGCTTTCCATCATTGTTGTTATTGGCAGTCCCCGAATATCTTTTAGCAGCCATCCATTTACTGATTCTGCAATGTTAGTTGTCATACTAGCCCAATGATAACCACCATCAAATGCAGAAGCCCATTTCTCCTATGGAAACCAATTCAACCATTCAAAGCTATCGGGTTCTTTACTCTCAAGGAACCTCATCATCCGGTTAAACTTTCGAGGTTGCTATTAATATGCTAAAAAAACATGAAAAAATATTTCAATAATGAGTCAAACAGTTGTATGATAAAGCAATAGTCTTAAATACCTGCATTGATGATAAATTTTTTAACTTCTTCATTTTTTAATTGCTTATTATAGTTACTTGATAGATGTCGAATGCAAAATTGATGAGATGCCATATTCCATTTTTCACACTCCATAGCTCTTAAGATTCCAGCATACCTATCAGATACCACACAAACATTGGACATATCTGGGCAAATAAAATCCCGTAAACAATGCAAGAAGAATTCCTAATTTTCCCTATTTTTAACTTCAACTACGGCAAATGCTACTGGAAATATGTTTCTATCACCATCAAGCACTGATGCTACTTGTAATACACCTTTATACTTTCCAGTTAGAAAAGTAGCATCAACGTACAACACTGACATACAATGTTTGAACCCATCAATGCATGGTTGCAAAATCAACAAAGACACTGAAAACGTTTAACTCTTGGCATAAATTGACCATTGACAAAGTGATCAGACTCAACAATATAGTAGATTGAGATGGGGTTCATTTCGGTTACAGCATGAATCCAAGGGCGAAGATGGTTATATGACTCATCAAAACTTCCATATATCTTCTCAATTGCTTTATTTTTTACCAACCATGCCTTCTTGTAGGAGATTTTTATCTTATATCTTTCATCAAAGTTTGCAACAATCATCTTTACCTTAAGCAAGGGATCCTCCCTAATCATAGCCTCCACTATGGGATACATATAGGCCGTGTCAAGATTTCGGTTGGCTTGAGACTTTTTCAACCCATGACAAGTATGTTCACTGACATACTTCGTGATCTCCCATAAACAAGACTTCTTCTTCAGCATCGACATAAACTCCAAGGACATCCCTCATCATAATAATGACATACCAATGTGATAGTATTCAGCCTTGTCTCTCTACTCCGAAACTCTTTTTGAATTCTCATAGAGTATTCTTTAGTTGTAGTTTTAACTGCTTCTCTTGAATAAAATAACATCCCTTTTAAGAGATTCATTGATGAATCCCATCTTATAGCATTCATGTTTTTATCAATTGCATGGACTGTCATGGCTAATGAATCAAATTGGGTAAGGTGGGAAATATTTGGGAAAAATGTAGGAATTAAATTATTATGTAATGCAGTGTCATCAACATTTGAAGAAGATGCCCTATAATTCCCTTCACCCTCATCCCTATTCTCCAACCCATCATGATCATTATCAGCATCAGCAGAATCCTCAGATTCACTATCATCACCTTCAACATCATCCTTTTCATCATCATCACCATCAGATTCGCTACCACCACCACCACCACCACCACCATTAAAACCAATAGGTTCTTAATCATCACTATCATCATCATCATCATCATCATCATCATCATCATCATCATCATCATCATCATCATCATCATCATCATCGCAACCATAACCACCAACTCCACTACCACCACCATCATAATCAATAGACTGAGAATTAGATGGTCCAGCTACATCCCTCGTGTGTGTAGAAGGTGTATTATGATTACATTCGATCTATAATTCAATACTGAACAAGTTATTAAATAAAATGTGGACTATCCCCAACATCATATTCAAATCATCATCATCACATAGATCAAAACAATTATACACCAACTGTACACTATTCATTGCAATGTGGTTTCGAAATTGCACCCTAATCAAATTTTCATTCGTTCGTATATTCACAATAGTCCTAATCTTATCAAACAATGAACTTAGATTAAATGAACCTTTCATTGTTATTACTTTGCAATATCCATTATCATAATCCATTCTAAATTGATTCCTTATTATTTGACCACCCCAATGAACATATATTGGTAATGAAGTCGATATTATTCTATCATATAATTAAAAACCATTCATTATATATATACACATTACACTTTAAAATTACAATTAAAAAATTATATTTCATTTGTATTATTATTATCCATATTTTAAATAAAATTAAGATATTTTTTTAATTAATTGTAACATACAAGCAAAAAATATATATATATAATATTTCAAAATCTAATAACAATTTCTAAACAAACTAATACAAAAATTATATTCACTAACTATATAGTTTATATCATATATTTAATATTTTCTAAACATATAAAGATTATATACTAACTTTACAAAAATAAATCTAATACAAAATGATACATATTCCATTTTTGCATACATCACATATATATTATTATCAAGAGAATACTATACAAATTTAAAGAAAATCACAACATAAGTTTTAAAAAATGCATAAAATAAAAATTTTAAAAATATTTTTATATTTACCTTTCTTAGGTTTAATGCTTCACAGTGATTGTTATTTGATAGTTGTATTGCTAGAGTTTTTTTTCCAATTTGATGATCCTAATCCTAGGTGAATTACAAGAAGTTAATTAAAAAAATTACAGAAAAATTAACAAATTAATTAAACATATATAAACATAAAATAAAATTATAATTAACAATAACCTACCAAATAATAATGAAATGGACAACTTGAAAGAGGCAGAAGAAGAAGAATTGTTGTGGAAAATTTTAATGGTGAGGGTGAAGTGTTTTTTGGACAAAGATCAAAGGATAATTTTTTGAATGAGAAGAGAATAAGGGAGGGTTTAAACAAAGAAAGCAGGTAAGGTGAAATGAATTTAAAATCACTGGACGGCTGGGAGAGTAGGTGATTGATGATCGGATGGATAGGGAAAAGACAGAATCCACGATCCAATTTTCAAATATGCGGACCAAGTAGAGTCCAATTTTACTATATGCGGACCTCGCAGAGTCCAATTTCTTGGTAAGCGGACTCTACCATGTCATGTCACAAGCTATCACGCGCATTGGAGAAGCCAACTTTTTGCAGGTTCAGTTTTAGAAAAAGCGGACTCATGTTGTTTGGTTTCAGAAAAAGTGGACTAATGTTGTCTGCTTTTTCAACTTACGAATAGAGTGTCCCTTTTTTTCATAAACTGACTTTTTCTTGTTTGCTTTTACAAATTGCGGACTTGCCTTGATCTAGTTTTCTGACTGGCAGACCCAGCGCATCAGAAGATTTTGAAAAAAAAAGCCAGTGTCCTCCAATATCACATGCGGACTTTTAAAAAAACACAACAAACCGGGAATACTTCAGTTTTCACCCTATATTGAGAAATAGTTTTCAATAGTGTCGCAAAATTTTCTTTAATCGAAGAATAATTGCTGGAATTTTCTAGGGTTAGGGCTGATTTTTTTCAACTTAAGTGTGCCTTTATATAGACTACTTGTCTAATTGGGTTTTAATTAGATTAATTAAACCCAAGTCCACCAGGATTATAATTACATAAATAAACTTTAATTAAAAATTTAATACTATGTACTTTAATTCCATTTGGCTAAATTTAATTACCCCTAAATAAAATTAAATCACACTGAAGTAAATACATTACATGTATTTAATTTTCCTACTTAGGAAAATAATTTAACTAATTGTTTACTTTATGTAATTCAATTAATTGATAAATTAATTAATGACATTATATAAACTTATTAATTAACTAAAATCAATTCAATATTAATTAATTACCTTGACACCAAATGTCAACTAATTAATTAACGCATTCCTTCCAATGTACATTACATGTACAATTTCTATAAGTTCCGACTCAGTTGATCTATGTGCATGATTATATGGGTTTATCTTTATGTTGGCAGTAGGCCCAAGGCCCACAGACTGTAAGTGGTTTCTAGCAAACCATTACAGCCCCTAATTAAGACAAAGATACAGTAGTCTTTAGAAGATACTTACCCTATAGTAATCTTATAGTGTCATTTGCCAAATGACATAGATATGAATAAATAAGAAGCACGGTGTCTGTCATCCTCTTCTATTGTTTATTATATTTTTTTATCTTGAGTTGACTGATTAATCAAATAAGCAACCGACTCATTTGGGTATGGCCATATACTTATCAGTCCCACTCATCAAGTGGCCAGTGATATCATCTCGGTGTTACCCGAGTGGCAATTCCATCACTTCATCATCAATATCAATATGTTCACCGGTCCATCCAATCATACCCGTATTTAGCTTTCTTTTACAGACCTATTAGGCGTATGTCAAAGTGAATCGAATTCCATATTGATACTATAATGAAATTTGGTTTAAGGACAAAAGAGACCTACTCAAGAAAGACCTATGATGCGAAAACCATGTGGATTTCTTGTACGGATCGATCAAGTTCCATGTCAACGACATGTTCCTATATTCATGACTGACTATACAAGTACTATGGCTAGTTAAGAACTACCATACAGTCATTGAATATACAAGTCTACGGTTCTATTCGTTCCCACTATTAGAATAGACTAGGGATATGTTTTATGATTATTAATCAATGGATACTCTATTCATGTTATAGCACAAGATATAAATCAAATAGAGTATTGCCTTTATTAATGTGACACAAATGATGTATACATTCATAGAGTCTTAATGTACAATACAAAATACAAGAATACAATGCCCTAGAACTAGGGCACACCAACAAGAAGGTTGAGAATGAGCTATTGTGTTATGGTCAGCCTGGCAATTTAAATGATCTTCGACAAAGAAAACAATTGTTATGGCGTAACTCATTGATCAAGGGTAAATTGCATCGATGGTCACTGAAGTTTACAGTTAGTGCGCCCATGGTCACTGAAGTCATTTTTCTATCAATAAAGTCACTAAACTATGGTTCCAGTGTCAATAAAGTCATGCCGGCAAGAATGGAAGGTAGGGAGAGCTGGAAAGCTGATGTGGCAAGTCACACCTAAATCTTACTTGCCACATCAACACCACATATGATCATACAAGCTTAATTTGACACGTGGCAGACACATGGATGGACCAGATGCATCCATATGTATATTAAAATTTTTTAAAAAAATTTACATAGCTTTTAACCATGGTTTGTTTGATTTTTTTACCTAAATTTAAATGGATCCCCAACCCAACCTTTTACATGATTTGTGTGTATAAACTATGAATCCTAGAATCACCTAAAGCCCTTTTATATTGGGAATTAGATGCTTCTCCTTGACCCAATTGCTTCTCCTTGTAATTAGAATTTACCTTGTTCTTACTTTTTATCTAGTTCGAATTTGAAATCCCAAATCTAGTAAGGTTATCGATCGTCACCATCGTAAAAAGATTTTACAATTCGAAAGTTTCTACATTATGCACCAGAGGTGCATAAGCTTTAAAATCTAAGTCTCCTAAGTATTCTAAACTTCGATTCTACATTGATGTAAGTTTTCTGTAAAAACTCTAGTCTATAACTGTTGAAATAAAAAATGATATAGCTACTGTTATGTATGCATCTGAGTTTCCAAAGCTGATATTCTTCTTTGAACTAATTATTTGCAGTTAAGCGTTGCTGGTTCTAATTGGCTTGGGTTGGAACGTGGACTCCTCTTTATAGAAATTCAACATGTGGACCCCCAATATATGTTATGTTATCTTTTTCATCTTTATGCAGAGAGGTAGAGCTTATCTTATATATGTAATGGTCCTACTGATATATATTAAATATTAGGTGTTTTTGTTTGTGAGTCCTAATATATTTTATAAATATTTATTAGAAAATGCATTTGAGGGTTATGCTTTTGAAAAGATAAAGAGATTGGTAACGGTGGATAAAAGGTTGTTCCTATTATTTTAAATTATAGGAATAATTGTGTTTTTGTAATTTTATCAATTTATTACTAGGTATTATTGGAAATTTGCATCTAAGTGGGCTACTTTGGTCTATTCAGAGAGTTTTTCTATGATTATGTGCCAATTATCAATACATGGTCATTCTTTTCTTTTGATGATGGAAGGAGTAATTGTATTACAATATTATTCTTAGTACTCTGTTTTTATGAACTATAACATATGCATTGTTTGGAATATATTTTTAAGTCCACTTGTAGGAAATAATTCTACAATTTTGTTCAAACAACTTAATTAATTAATGGAAGGAACTTTATTTGATGTTAGCTGACATATTCTTTTTCTTTATTTCTTGATGTTATTTGAAATGTAGATCCTGAGGAAGATTACTTCACCATGAAAATCTGGTGGAAAGGAGAGCTCAAGGAAAATGGGTATACGTCCCAAGAACATGGGCTATTTGATTGGTGTCATGCTAAAACTATGTCTCTGAAAGTAATTGATTGCATGTTGTATCGGGTTGGGTTCAAAGGCTATGTTCGCTATATGACATCAACAGAACCATATTCATTTTAAAGAATGAAGGAGCTGACAACATAAAGTAATTTGTTTAATTTGTGTATGGGAGTTGGAGATGATAAAGTAATTGAGGTGTTTGTAATACATATGGATGATGAAGAATTGGCTGGAAGATGCATTCATTTAGCAACACCATCAAAAGAAAATCTTAAAAGATTTGATGGATCAAAAGCTATATACGAAACAAGAAATTGGAAGTTAGCTGGGAATATGCTTCATTATGGTAGTTCTTCTATTGCTAAGAGGTTGTTTGATGTTGGAAAACAAGTAGCCAATATTGAAGTGCAAGATAGTGACGAAGAACAATTCAACATGCCTAATTCATAACAACATGTTTTGGTTGATGAAGAACCCATGGAGTCAATGTTGGTTAATGAAATGACTATGCCTATCTCATAACATAGTCTTGATGAAGAGCCACCTCAAGATTTTAATTCATAACAATTGAATGAACATGAAACTTTAATGAAAATGGAAGTGCACCTGTGGATGTGAATGAAGAAGGGGGTGTCAGGTCTAATATAGGAAATTTAAACATAGAAACTGAGGTTGGTACTGGTACTGTTCAAGAAGATGAAAATGACTTTATGGATGAAGAATATGAAATTGCATATGGGGATGATGCCTACAATGAAGTTGTACAAAATATTGCAAGAAAGAAGAATGAAAGAGAGGGGGTAGTAATGCCATCAACTTTAAAGGTAAGATCGTACAAATTGGATAAAGGCAAAGGCAAAAGGCCAATTATGTTTGATAAGGTGTCTGATGGAGATTAAGAATATGCACCATCCAATGAATTGCATTCTAGATTAGAATCAGATGATGATGGCAAATCAAGGCCTAAGTTTCTAGAATTCAACATAAAGAGAGACTTCTACTCACCAAATCTGGAATTGGATATGTTGTTAGGGATTTCAAGGAATTTAAGGTAGCCGTCAGGAATTGGGGAATCAAACATAGATTCCAACTCTATTTTCCTTATAATGATAAGATGAGATGCATAGCAAAGTGCCACCAAGACTATAAGGAGCGACCTTGCAAGTTTAAGACACATGCTTGACTTATCAGTGCTGATGATCCTACTATAGCAAAGTTTTCAAAAATTTTCATACTGATTCAGATTGGCTTGTGCGTAAATTCTATAAGTAATTCAAATCTGATCCAGATTGGTCGATTGTTGGAATAAGGAAGGCTATCCAAAGAGAAACATCTTACAACATTAGTGAGGAACAAGCTTATAGGATGAAGGATCAAGTAAGAAAGTGGATTCATGGTGAGGAAAAAGAGCAGTACTTAAAGTTGATTAGATATGCATTCAACATTAAAGAAACCAATCCTGGTTCTACCATTGAAATTTGAGAGACATGGGGATTATCCAAGGGTATTACATATGTTTAAACTCATTAATGCAAGGTTTCAAAAAGTGTGATAGGCCACTAATTTGTATTAATGGCTGTTTTTTTTAAGGAACATATGGAGGTCAACTTTTATCAACTCTAACAATTGATCCTAATGACTGCATCTACCCAATTACATAGGCTGTGGTGATGATAGAGAGCACTCAAACATGGAAATGTTTCCTCGAATTGCTTGGACATGATCTGGAATTGTACGACAATGATGAGATCACATTTATGAGTGATCGACAAAAGGTAATTAGCATATCCTTTTATGATAATTGTTTCAAAAGTATATTGCTAATGGTATTTATACTAATTGTGGAATCCTGGATTAAATCTTTGAGTTTCCTTTGTTTTTTTATATAATTTTTGGTAGGGACTAATCAGGGTAGTTCATGACCTCTTTCCTGAAACGCAGCATAAACATTGTGTCTGTCATATTTATATGAACTTAAGGGAATGCTTCAAAGGTAAAACCCTCAAAGATTTGTTATGAAACTATGAAAGGGCTAGCTATGTTGAGAGGTTCACAAAAGCAATTGAAGCCCTTCAAAAAGAAAATAACGATGCATATGAGTGGCTATTAAACCTTGATAAGCCTACTGCTAGCTGGACAAAGGCATATTTTAAGATACATACAAAGTGTGATATGTTGCTAAACACTAATCTCTGTGAGTGTTTCAACAAGTACATACTTGATGCATGGGGTCTACCTATTATAAGTCTCAATGAAACATCAAAGTGAAACTTATGCAAAGGATTAAGAAGAAAAAAGATCAAATGGCAAAATACACAGGATTGATATATCCAAAGGTGCAAAAAAAGCTTAATAAGATGATTGTTGTTGCTGCTGAATATGAACCATATTATTCTGGTGGACCATGTGTGTCCATTAGTGCTTCTAGAGGACCTTATATTATTGATATGAAAAAGAAAACATGCACTTGTAGAAGTTGGCAGTCGACAGGTCCACCATGTACAGATGCAATTTCAAGTATACGAGGGAACAATGGCTGTGTTGAAGACTCTGTATTTGAATGCTACTATGAAAGTGTATGAGATTTACATCAACCCAGCAAATAGTGAGAAATTATGGCCTGAAGTTCAGAATCTGAGGTTATTGCTTCCACCACCAGAGATAAAGAAGAAAATCAAGAGGAAGAAGACGTCTAGGAGGAAAGAACTTGAAGAACTAGAGATGGCAACAGCTGTAAAAAAGAACCAAAAGAAGCGAAGAGTAGATAGTGTTGACTTTGAGTTCGATGTAACACACAAGCTAAGTAAAAAAGGCATGTCCAAATCAAAATGTGGTTTATATGGCATGGTAGGACACAATCAAAGGTATCATTCAATAGGAACAACCAAGGTATCATTACTCCTATGCTTAAACATTTTTTTGTTTTATGGTATATTGGTGATTATGAGAATTCTATTGAATTTATCAATGTTATCAATGATATAATGTAGCATACTAGAAAAAGCAATACTGGAAAACAAGGTGAATCAATAAGCATGATGGGTCATGATGCAACATTGTAAGCCTAAATGGAAACTGACGTATATATTCAACATCCAATTTGACATGCTAAAATATGTTGGTGTGTCTTAGTCTAAAGACATTGGTTCTTAATTGTATTATACATTATATGCAGATATTTTGTCTTATACATTGTGTTATATATAAAGGCATTTAATCTATTTATCTATTTCTTGTGTAATTTAATAAATAGAGTATCCATTGATTATAGCCATACTCATGTTAACTGATGTAGGTCATTAGCTATTGAGACCTTGAGTAGTGTTAAAGCTATAATCATAAAGTTGTCCCGGGTCTGTTCTAATCATGGAAATGAATAGAGCTAAAGGCCAGTATATACTTAACTGGATGGCAGTGTCTCACTGACCGTTAGACATGGGATGTCAATCAAATATATGGGTACATGTTAGATTACATGGTACTGGAACGATCAGCCTCGAGAACACCTCATGGTCCGATCGTCATATGTGTTTCTCAAGTAGTTCTTGATATTGTCCTTAGACCTGATTTCACTAAAACATGACATGGGATCTCATACACTTTGATATACGCCTAACGAGCCCGTAACAGGGTGCTAAGTATGGGTATGTTGGGTGGGTCGGTGAATATGTTGATGTTGATAGTTTGTTGACAAAATTGCCACTCGACGTCCCCCAAGACAACATCACTGGCCACTTGATGAGTGGGACTGATAAGTGTATAGCCATACCCGAATGAGTGGGGATACTTATTCACAATCATCAGTCTACTCGAAATCAAGGAATGAATAAGCATGGAAGAGGTTGACTGGAACCATGCCTCTTGCTTATACATCGATGTCAGTTGGTAAGAGATATACAAAAATACTATTGGTTATGTTTCACATGAGACTGCTAGTCTTCATCTTAATTGCGGGTTGTAATAGTTTGTTAGAACCCATTCATAGTTTGTAGACTTTGGGCCCACTTCCAATATAAAGACGGCCCATTAGATCAAACACATAAAACAACTGAACTTGTGACAAATCGGAAGTGTACACATTGGGTGTATTTAGAGTAGAAACTCGGTTAATTGAGTTAATGACAATAGGTTTTCTTAAAATTAATTCAATTAATATAAAAGAGAAATTGATTGTATTTGATTAATTAATTACAGTAAGTAAATATTAATTAAATATACTTTTCTTGATGGAAAATTAAATATACAAGTTGTATTTATTTAAGGTCAAGTTAAATTAAATTTAGGTTGATTAAATTTAATTAATTGGATTTTATTAAGTCAATTAGAATTTTATTATATGGTTTAATTTAATTCTAATTACATAAATAAAAATCAGTTAATTGAATTAAAATTTAACATAAAGTAAATTTAAAACCTAATTTTGTACTAAGTATAAATAGGGCCTTAAAATCAATTTCTCAAACCCTAGCCACCATATGGAATTTTCGGCCAACATAGAGAGGGAGGAGCCGAATTCCTTTGGTGCAATTCCCAAGTTCCATTCGTCTCCGTTCGCTTGCACAAGTCCTATTCGGGAACTGTTCGTGTACTTGACAGTGTAGAGATGTCGTTCTCCGGTTCT
Organism: Euphorbia tirucalli; assembly: GCA_039660915.1. NCBI lineage: Eukaryota > Viridiplantae > Streptophyta > Magnoliopsida > Malpighiales > Euphorbiaceae > Euphorbia > Euphorbia tirucalli. Next base: position 49,893,598 of record CM077639.1, on the reverse strand, counting down.
ATAATCTTTAGTAGTCTCTAGAAGAGACGAATAAGGTGAGAAAATTTATTTCTTTCTGTTCTTGGGTTCTATCAAAATCCTAGGTCCTTGGGATCATGGAATTTGAGGGAAAATTTTCATTCTGTTATTTCCGCTGCGCACTGTTTTTCCAGGTGAAAATTCCCTACAAAATCAGCTGCTACTAACCATATGAATTGATTGATTGATGTTATCATTTTATTAGTAATTGATTGATTGGAACATTTATCAAGTTTGCTTCAACGAAATATTTCCGGTTTCATAATAGTTATATAGATTTTTATTGAATTGAATAACTTTGCTAAGTTTCAAGATGTGCCACTTGTTTCTGAACAAAACTCTCAGGAATCAAACCTGATAGGAAGTAAATCGTAAAATTTAATTACTACACTGTAATTTATTCATGGGTATGAAGATGAATTAGATATTTATGTTCTTTTAGACAGATTGATGTTACAAATGGAATCAATGTACCTGTGTCAGTAACAACTGAAAATACATCACATGTAATCTAAATTTGATACATAATGGCTTTTTTTCAGTTTCATGATTCTTATGCAATTTTCTCTACAGGCTGCTGAGAAAAATGCTAGTTAGAGTAGTGGATCACTTGTACAATTTCCACGCATAAGGAAAACTAATACAAGGGCAAAGGTTATACCATCAAGGTATATATGAGGCAGAAGAAGAATCCACCCAATATATAGCATCAGGAGATCAGGCTTGTTGATCGGATGTTAGACATAGGATGGCTTACAATTACTCGTGAAGATAATTAATTAATTGTCTTTTGTTTTGTTAGTAGGATGTTTGCCATAGGATGGCTTACTATTACTCTTATGAAGACCTTCAGTTGAATGTCTTTTATTTTGTGTGCTTTGGCAGTAACCAACAGATATTGATTGCTTTTGTATGGAATTTGACAGCTTTTTGGCTGTTTTTGGATGGATGGATGTGGGGTTTGCATCCAACTTTGTAATGTGTAGTTTATGTTTACTACTTTAAAGCATGAACCTAATATTTTTTTGTCCATATATATGTTGATTCCAAGTATTCAGGTGATGACAATAAAAAATTGCTAATCTTTTCTATGCCCCTCGTTTGTGTTATAGACAATTGTTGTTGAAATTCTCCATATAAGAAAAAATTGAGCTTGTCATAGATAGTCAACTTCATGATATAATATGTAGCTGAATTGCGTTAATATAGTAGTCGTGATTGTCTAACATATTTTATATGCCCTGTCTTCTCCAGTCCTTATCCTATTTAATTTGTTGCATGATTCATGATATAATATTTGCCTTCTATTGATTAATATGATTTATATGTAATTATGGATCGAGATTCTTTCAACTATTTATGTACCAGTTATTTTATTTGCTGTTTTTAGTTTTCAGTTTCTTTGCAAGAATTCTATCATGAATTAAACAGCAGTAACTTAATCTAACTAACCAAAAAAAAAAAAAAATTGTAATCACTACTGCAGCCAAAGATTTAAAACAAAAATTGTTATACAATTTTCTTTCATTTTATCATAGAACGAAAGGAACTTTACATGTTGTGTACACATTAACCTAGCTGTGGTTGTTAGTGTGAACGAGTACAAATTCTAAATTGATATTCAGAACATGATAATTAGCTTAATTACATTTAGCTGGATTCTCTCATCCAATTTGAAGCTTCACAAGTTGAAAAATTCAAATCTTGGCTTTTGATGATTTTGCAGCATTTCTTTTCTCTGATCTCCATATTCTTCTTTCTGACAACTTTTCATGGTGTTGAATTACCTGATGTTTCCAGCTGAATATCCAACTTACACGGATCAAGAGACAACCGCTTTTTTATGAAAGAATTCAAGTCCATTCCACTTTCATCTTGTATGACATTGCCATCTGTACTACTAGAAACACCGTAAACATTACCATTAGTTTCTGTGGACTTGTTTCTCAGAGATTCGTTAGCCTCGGTGTATGGGTTCTCATTCATGTTCAAGAATGTCTTTATGCTGCCAAGTGTTGGATCAATCATGTCAAAAACCCCTGAAACCAGGATGCATCATCCACAACTTCAGTTCGCTGCAGCTCAAAAATAAATTCTATTAGTGTAAATCACTTACAATATGCAGAAATAGGATTTGGATCCTCTCCAGTTCATCTAGATATAATATATCATGTCCAGACAACACAACACAGTGGTTATAGGATTTGAATTAGATGGTAGGGATTGTCTGTGAGCACGGGTTTTTTCCCGATCTCGGTGATTAAAGCTACTGTTACCTTTTTCACGGATAAACGTGAAGTGGATTCGGACCGAAATCAGCAATTAATTCCGATTTAATGCCAAAAAAGGAGGTATTTAAACATCATAATCCATGATTAGGGTTAAGGGAATCAGAAAACAAAAAAAATAGAAAAAGAAAAAGAGGATTTTGAAAGAAAAAAAAAGACACCATCACTTAGATTTTTCTCTAGGGTTCTTAAGATAATTGGGGAAAAAAAAGAGAGTTTGACCTGAAGAAAAGAAAAATAATCTCAGTAGAAGACATAATAATTAACCCTTCAATCTTCTTCGGGATTCCGTTCGGGCTTCGGAAACTGCGCTTTGTTCGGGTTGTTCGTGATTGCAAGGTGTTTCCCGGCATCCGAATCCATCCCTGGTGGTCCAAAACACTGGAACACAGACAAGGTATATTCTGATAGGCCTTAAAAATCCTTTTTAATTCATTCTGGGTGCTATTTGTTTGTTTTTTTTAGTTTTTTGCGATTTTAGAAGCGATTCCGGTTACAGCCGCCCCGCCTGATGATTACAGCCGTCCCGCTGTAATTTACAGTGGCGCGGTTGTAGTTGAAGCGAAATCGCTAAATTTGCAAAACGATTTTCAAAAACGAGAAAAGAAGACGGGAACATATTCTGGAGTATTATAGCCGTGCGGCTGTAATCTACAGGGACGAGGTTGTAACCTACAGCTGCACGGCTGTAGACTACAGTGGCGTGGCTGTAGTTGATGCGAAATCACTAAATTTACAAAACGATTTTCAAAAACGAGAAAAGACACTGGAATCGATTCTGGAGCATTACAGCAGCGCAGCTGTAGCCTACAGTGGCACGGCTGTAGTTGAGGCAGAATTACAGTTTTGCCCTTTTGGGCCCCAAACTTATAATTTTACATCCTTTTCTTATTCAAAAATGAATTTAGGCCCACACACGAACGGGACACCCGGGTCCCGGGATATCCGGCCTGCCAAAGTTGGAAAAATACATGTAAATGAGCCAAACCGCTTTTAAAATTGGTTTTTCATCCATAAAACCTATAGGGCGTTTAAAAAAACCGTTTTCCAGGTCTAAGCGGACCGACCAACCGGGTCGACCCGGTTACCCCCAAATGCATGTCCCCCACTCCTAAAAATCCCTATTCTGTCCTATTTGAGTCCTTTGTATGCCTTGATTATTTGTGCTAACCCTATTTGGATGCAACTCTCATTTTTTAGTTTTCTTTTTACTTTTGATGTATTTAATAGATTATCCCATGTATCTAGGCGATTGTAATTTTTGGATTATCGTGTATAATAGGCGATTGTAAAAGGTGAGGATGAGAATTTTCTTTTTCTTGGGTTGTATAATTTGGCCTCTAGTTTACTTTTCCGCACTTTTATTTTTCTGTACTTTATTTTAGTATTTATATTTATGTCATTTGCATGAGCATTGGTTAATGATTAAAGGAAGATAAAATTGATAGATTTAAATGAATGAAATGTCATATTACGAAATAATAATTAAAAATAAGTGAGGATTAGTAGATATGTTGCCCGAAACTCAGATCTATAGATTAGGTACTGCGTCTACACTTGGTATGGAGCTGTACCGGAATTTCCCGGATGAGCTGATCCGGGTGGCGACTCTATATCTAATCTTGAAATTTGTGTTTCGAGATCTTTAAGTTAAAATTGGAATTTTCTAAAAGCCTGTTTTCTAAAATTCGTGTCTAAAATTAAGTTTTCTACAAAAAAAGACTTTTCCAATAAAATGAAAGGTTTTTTCAAGAAAGATTAAAACCCGTTTTCAAAACCAAAATATCAACACTTAAAAAGAAAATCCCCGGTTCCCATTTCACCGCGCGTTCCGAAAAAGGTCATCCGCTCGCATTGTCTCAACATGGTCTCTTATATTTGATAAACATCAGAGTATTTTAATTTGTGCTGACTTACAGAAACGGTTAGATCCTCTCATGTTCACTTGAACACTATAAGATTTAATTATATAAGTAACTACTTTTCTAAATTCAGAATGAAAAGAGCGGTCGAAAATCATCCGACATTGCCGTCCTGTTCAAGCCAACATGAGACAATTTTTATGGAGAAAATACAACAGGTGACAGAAAATTGCATTACTGACCTGCTGAAAGTAAAGGTCACAAATTTCCTCAGCGCGCATGGAATATCCCTGATCCTCCTCCAGTTGAGCCCATGTCATCCATGTAATGTGACTTTGAGAATTTACATTCAATGACTATCTAAATAATCTACGAGCGATTGATAAGTTGCCAGCTCTCTGTTCTAGAATACCCCCAAGTCTCCCATTGATGGTAATTGATATTAGACATACACATTAAGGAATTACAGCAAAGATAACTAGGCAGGGCAGAACATCACATTGTCTCCTTATATACTACCTGTAGACATCTAGCAGCACTCTCGCTGTTTAAATCAATTGAAAGTGCCTTCTGGTATAAATCTCTAGCTGTGGATATATTTCCTTCTTTCCATTCCATCCATCCCCAAGCCTAAATCTCGTCAGTCCAGTCCATAAAATTGGTTTTGCACACAAAAGAACTGCTCATTCTTGTTTTTTCTATGTGCAGGTCAATGAAAAATTACTCTAATTTATTATGATATAATACAAGTTCAAAGGCATAATTAAGAAAACTAAAATGCTAAATATTGTGAAAAACAATTAGATGCAATCTAGAAATTACCGTCAATCTCCAATTTGGTACAAGTGTTCAATAATGTAAAGAAAAGAAAACGAACAATGTTCATATTTGTGGATTGGCAAGCATAACCCAAATTGAGCTCTACAACAATCAACTCAACGGAAAATTACCTGAATCTTTATCGAATTTGACTATACTCGTTAATTTCAATGAATGATCTCAGGCACATTGCCGGCAAAAGTTGCTTAGTTGCCGCTTCAAACATTTTGCCGCATGTATGACAGCTACTTTACCAGTGAATCCCCAAGGCGTTGGCTTGGAATCCAAATTTAGTTCAGTTATATCTCTTCAACAAAAGTTTTACTGGTAAATTGCTGGCGATTCGTGGGCGAATTTAAAGCTTAGGGTTTTTTTTAACAATCGAACCGTAAGAAGCTTCAATAAATTTCCAATTTCGAGTTCACTGATGGTTTCGAACAACAATGGCTATTAGGTTTTTTAGGTTCCTTCTCCTTTTGGAGAAGAAGCCATAGTATCAATGGGTTTTTATTTGTTCTTACGTTTAGAATAAAAAAGATTTTTACCAATGGTTAGATAAAGGAACCTTGAATTACCAATATTTGGAGAAATTTTACAGTGAACCCCGGTTCATGTGGACCGTTATAATAAAAAAACTAGCACATAAGCAACATGAGCATTGAGAAAACAAAAAGTACTTATGTGCCTGTTTTTCATTGGGAAGATCCATATGGACTGGGTCCATTGTATAATTTCTCCAATATTTGAATGCAAATTTTTAAAAAAAAAAAAAAAAAGTTAATAGACACATGGATGCATCTGGTTCGTCCATGATTCTACCATGTGTCAAATTAAGCTTGCACAATCAGACGTGGCGCTGATGTGGCAAGTAAGATTTAGGTGTGATTTGCCACGTCAGCTTTTCGGCACTTCCTACCATCCATTCTTGCCGGTAGGACTTTATTGACACTGAAACCATAGTTTAGTGACTTTATTGACAGAAAAATGACTTCAGTGACTATGAACACACTAACAGTAAACTTCAGTGACTGTTGGTGCAATTTACCCCATCGATCAATAGAAAGATATGGGAAAGAATTAAGTGGAGGGAAAAGGAAAGGATGTTTAAATTCTCAAAATTCACAACTGCCAGATAAGATTTGAACGAGAAACAATACTTGAGAGCATAACTTGAGATAAAAGATGAGATAAGTGAAAAAAAGGAGAACGGCATGGCTTTTGAAAATCCAATAACTGTAATTTGTAAAAACCGTCCCCTTTGGTACGACAAACATAAATTGGGGACTATATATAATTTTGTCACCAATGTTTCGTGAAAATGACTAATTAGGGACCAAATACTCAAATCGTCCCCAAGCATCTGTCCACCCAAACTTCAAATGAAAGAGGTAAAGTATTCGGATTAAATTCAAATCCTTATGGTGGATCTCAATCCATTGATTAACAAGAATATGAGCCATTCAAACTGCATCCCCACAACTCATATGCTACTGATTCCAAATGTAATTATTTCTCCTATACCAAATTGACCACATAGTAACAAAAGCAATATGGATATCTTCAACATGGAGAGAAGAAAGCCAATTCTTAATGATGGCATGAATTGTCAGGTTAGGATCAAAGCAAACACCAACCAAGCTATCCTGCCAAATATGTATCGAGCTAACAAAGGTGAAGAAAATATGATGTACTGATTCGGAAATAATGATAGGGCTGAGAGGACAAAAATCCATATGAATAGCCTCAGTATGCACCAAATTAACTCGACAAGAAAGATCATTAAGCAAGTAGCGCCAAATAAATATACCAAGCTTTGGAGGCACCATAAGATTCCAAAATAAAATAGCATATGATATAATTTCAGTGTGACAGTGTTGAAGAAATGGCTAGCAGTCGATGCGAGCAATTTCAAAGTTATCTTTCATTTTGTCTTTTATCTTGGAGCAACATTGGCCACGTTTGCAAAAACTTACTGATATTGATACCATTATGAAGAGACAAAAACAAAAAAAAAAAACAAAAAAAAAAGCAATTAATCGATGCCTAACATCCAAATTGCATCATCAGCTTTCCAAAAGATTAACATTTTTAATTCAACCGAATATGGTCTAGTTGAAAAATTTTAAATATATACTTCTTTAGCTATACATATATATATATATATATATATATATATATATATATATATATATATGTTTAATTTCACCTATGGTATACCAACTATTGCCACAGTTTGGTATACTAATTACCATTTTGTACATTGTAGTACCCCAACTGCCAGGTGATCTCCCATTGTGGTTTTTTTACCTGAGACTCTCGGTTGAGCACGCCACGCCAGCGAGTTAACCAATGTCAAACTGAAATGTGGGCCCCACCATATATGAATTCCCAATTATACCCTTCATCCCTTCCTTCTTCTTCATCTCCCTTCTCTTCCTATCTTCTTACTTCAAGCTCTCTCTCATCACTCTCTCTGTCTCTCATCTTCTTCCTTCAAGCTCTCTCTCTCATCACTCTCTCTCTCTCTCTCATCTTCTTCCTTCAAGCTCTATCTCTCTCATCTTCTTCCTTCAAGTTCTCTCTCTCATCACTCTCTCTCTGTCTCATCTTCTTCCTTCAAGCTCTCTCTCTCATCACTCTCTCTCTCTCTCTCATCTTCTTCCTTTAAGCTCTCTCTCTCACTCTCTTTTAGCTGAAGCTAGACCACCGTGAAAACAGAGGCGGATTGACGGCACTTCACATGGCAGCCGGATATGTTCAACCGGGAGTTGTGAAGCTGCTAGTAGATCTCGGCGCGGATCCAGAGGTTAAAGACGATCGAGGATTAACGTCATTAGCTTTGGCTAAACAGATATTGAATAAAAGAGGGATTTGCAAATTATCAATGTCTAAGATTTTTTTTTTTTTTTTTTTTGGAAAATTAATGCATTTTGATTCATCTAGTAACACCCCACTTTACTTTTCTCATAATTAATAATTGAAAATTGAAATATGCATTTCCATCTTTTTTTTTTCACTGTTTTGGTGGCCAACAAAATTGGATAGGATAGGGGAAGAAGATGGGTGAGTTGAAAAATGTAGGGATTAGTAGAGGGTATAAGAGTCATTTTAATTTGAGTGGAGTTTATATATCAGTTTGACTTTGGTCAACATACTGACATGGCACTAGTAACCTGTAATAACAGGTCATGTATATCACAATGGAGGTTACCAATTAGTTGAGATATGTTAATGTGCAAAATGGTAGATGGTATACCAAAATATAATTGAGGTGATAATTGGTATACCACGGATGAAATTAATGTTAGAGATTGTGCCCTAAGCCAATGTTGGATTATGTAAACAATCTTCTTAAGTCATTAATAAAGACTTATTTTATCATATATATTTGTATGTTAGTATTTATGATAATGTATCCATGAATTAATTGTGTAATTCTAAATTTCCCTAGTCGATTGTTATTATGGGAATAATAACAAACTAAGACTAGTGTGAGTGATAATGGATATTCATAAGATGAATATAGTGTATACAGATACAGATTATACTCACGGGCAATGTGTTAGAGAACATGTTGCTGGAGACCCACTATAAGATCAAGTTCATGGTCACGTGTCACAACTGATCTTGATTATAGTAGTGTCATCAGCTGATTCCTTTGACCTGAGGTCACCATGGATTCCGGGATGAACTCATGTTGTGCTTTGACGCAGTCAAACGCTGCTTGTAACAGAGTAGTTATAAAGGCTGTGGTTGGGTGCAATGTGACTCATGCTTAGGGATGTGAGTGACAGATATGGGATTTTGTCCCTCTCTAACAAGAGAGCGATATCACTGGGCCCCTCGATAAGTAAGACTGTTAAATGCATGGCCGTGCTCAAATAATTGATAAGAGTATCAATTGATTTGTCTGAACAGTTTACTTTGAGATCGAGAAAGCATATGATTAATTATATAAGATTGACAAGTGTACCATGTCTTATAATTAATCTTGATATCAAAGAGACAAAAGGGAATATGACATTCTATAAATAGGTATTGGATCATTCCAATCATATTAATTGGGTAGTCGTAATGGCTTGCTAGAGTCCGCTTGTGACCTATAAGGACATTATGGTAATTTCCTTATTGCCAATTAATATGATCCTATGGGGTCACACACAAGAGCAAAATGAAGTTCATCTTATCGGGTATAAATTATTATTGGATAATAAATTTATGAATGAGAAAGAGAATAAATATATATAGTGATATATATTTATGTATGTATATATAAATATTAATGTGATTAATATTGCATAAAGTATGCTACATATTATAATTAAATTATATGGAGATATAATTAATTATAATATTATATATACATATATGTATTATGGAGAATTGATTTGATTTAATGTTAATTGAGAATTAATATTAAATTGTGTGGGTTAATATATAATTATAACTAATAGGTGTATTAGGTTATAATTATAATTAACTATTTAGGTTAATTATTTAAGGAAACAATTGACCTAAACCTAACACAACTCTACACTCATAATACTAGAAGAATTCGGCCACCACAAGGTAATAGGGAGCCAGCCGAAATTCTCTTCCAAAGGCCAAGAGAAAAATTTGATTTTCTGCCTCTCTCTCTCAATTCGAGGAAACCGTTTCTTCTATCCCGGCGCTAGCACGCGGTGGACGTATTGCTCCGTGTGGATCAACCGTAGAGGGAAGCAATTTTGGTTCCTATTGATTCAACCTTCAAAGAATTAAGGTAATTCTTTAACCCTCTTTCCAATTCAATGCAATATACATGGATCCTTGGCGGGGATTAATCCTTTTCTTTCCGCTGCGTATTTGTTTTGTGTGATTAAATCCCCTTAAGTGGTATCAGAGCCACTTGTATTTTGATTGAATTGGATTTATGTTTTGATTGGATCAAAATTGCATGTTAGGGTTTGTATGATTTTGATTGGATCAAAATTGTTGTTAGGAGTTTGTATATTTTATTTAGGGTTCTATGTTATTGTGAATAACAAAATAAAATTTGATTTTATTGATTAATCATTGTGAATGATTTTATGTTAATGATTTGGAATGTTTAAGGGGTTTTTTGGAATCATGAATTTGATTCATGGGTTTTTATTGAAATTGTTTCAATTCAATTTAATTAAAAAAAAAAAAAAAAAAAAAAAAAATATGCTACTGTTCGTATTCTGGGCATAATGCCCAGAATACCTTTTTTTGGCCGCAAATTGCAATTGCAATTTGCAATTGCAATTTGCAATTGCCGTGCTGCGTAAGCAGCATGCTGCTTACGCAGCATGGGCTGCGCGCAGTATGCGCAGCCCGTCGAGCCTGCTGTCCGACAGTTTTAAACCCTTTTTCGTTTTAAGTGTGGAAAATTGTTTTCTGCATATTTACGAATTTTTCCAAATTAATTAATTCTAAATACAATGTGATTGTATTTTACCACTTTGAACCCTAAATATTTTAGATATAAAATTATTATTGATAATTTTATGCATGGTGTTATGGTATGGTTTTGGACCCCGTGGATGTTTTATTTTATTTATTATGGTTTTATATAAATACGACCTGCGAGTCGTTTGTATTTATGTAAATTTTAATTTTAATTTTACTAGATAAATTGTATAGGATGCAATTTATGATATGTAAAATTTATTTTACTAGAAAAATTGTATAGGTTGCAATTTTTTGTAAAATATAAATCCATGAGATGGTGCTTAGAAGCAAAGACGTGGAGGCGGATCCAAGAGGCGGTGCAATGACCATGTGATGGATGCTACCACCTAGGATATGACCTTGTTGATTTTCATATTGGCCTATGAAAATCAATGTAGATTTAAACCATACCATAACACGGTTCGAGTCATATGCATGCTTTATTTTATTTAGATGCCATGTGATGCCATGCTAGATATTCTATATGCATGCTAGACAATTGTATGCCATAAGATGCCATGCTAATTAATATTAACAAAAGTATGATTAATATTAATGCCATGAAATTGTATATGATACAATTAACTCACAGGAATTAATAAACCCTAAATAAACTTATGAAGTTTATATTTTTGCCACCCAATTACGTATAACACTAGTCAAGTACTATGTTCGCATCATGGTAGCCACGCCAAAGCGGGTATGCATGTTGTGACCTTAGCGAAGCGATAATATGAGAAATGGTGATTCTCATTGTGTTGTAATTGGTTTAACAAGGGTTAATCAAAATGGTGCTTTGAACCCGAGGCAAAGATGAGATGAGTAACATGCAAATTAAATATGATATATGATATCATGCATCTCATAAATTAAAAGAGTTACATAATGATGTAATTGACATGGTGATGTCTACCGAAATTATATTTAATCATAGGGACATGCCAAAGCAGTGCTATGGTTAAGTATGGATTTTGGGTCTTTTACCCACTTAAATATTTTAAAGGGTTTTATAATTTTAGTGGGAGTTTAATTCTCTTATGTAATTAACTTTGCATATATTTTCTGTTGTAGATAAATGGCCAACACAAGCAATCCCGGTTCTATTCGATCTATCCTTGAGAAGGAAAAACTGAACGGAACCAATTACCTAGATTGGTATCGCAACTTGAGAATTGTTCTCAAGCAAGAGCGAAAGCTGTATGTTCTGGATGGGCCTTTGCCCGCTAACCCTCCACCCACCACAGCTTCAAGAGCTGAAAAGGATGCTTTTCACAAGCATCAAAACGATCAGATTGATGTACAATGCCTGATGCTCGTATCAATGATTCCGGAACTTCAGAAGGATCTGGAAACATTTGAGGCATATGAGATGTCTCAAGAGCTTAAGGAAATGTTCCAAAAGCAAGCGAGAAGGGAAAGGTATGAGACCTTGAGATCTTTGGTTGGGTGCAAAATGACCGAAGGGAGTTCGGTTAGTGCCCATGTTCTGAAGATGAAAGGGTACATTGATCAGTTGGAGAGGCTTGGTTCGCCACTCAGACCTGAGTTGGCAACGGATTTGATCCTTAATTCTCTTCCTGAGAGTTACTCCCATTTTGTCATGAATTATCACATGAATGATATGGACAAAACGGTCAGCGAACTGCATGGGATGCTGAAAAACGCTGAAGTAATGATAAAAGAGAAGCCAAGCTCCAAAGGGATCCATATGGTGCAAAAGGGTAGGATCCAGAAGAAGAAGGGTAAAGCAAACAAACCCAAAGAGTTTGGGAAGGATGCAAAGAAGCCCAAAGCTGTTACCAAGGCAAAGCCTCCAAAGGAAGGCACATGCCATTTCTGCAATCAGCCTGGTCATTGGCGCAGAAATTGCAAGCTTTATTTGGAGGACTTGAGGAAGAAGAGAGGCGGTGAGACCGCTAATCAAGGTATTTATGTTATTGAAATATTTCATTCTACTTCTGTTTCTACTTCGTGGGTATTAGATACCGGTTGTGGTTCTCACATTTGTATGAATGTGCAGGGGCTTAAAGGAAGTAGAAAGCTCAAGAAGGGCGAAGTAGAATTCCATGTGGCGAATGGAGCTAAAGTTGCTGCTTATGAAGTCGGTCGCTACGAGCTCAAGTTGCCAAGTGGACTTGTTCTTTCTTTGAATAATTGTTATTTTGTTCCTAATTTGTCTAGGAACATCATTTCTATTTCATGTTTGGACAAGGAAGGATTTAAATGTGTTATTGAGAATAATCACTTACTGCTTTTCAATAAAGACTTGTTTTATGCAAATGCGGATTTACATGATGGTCTTTATTTGTTGAACCTTAGTGAAGGTTATAATGAGCATGTATATAACATAAATACCAAAAGGATAAGAACAAATGTTGTGAATCCTACTTATCTCTGGCACTGTCGTCTAGGACACATTAATGAGAAACGCATTTCAAAACTCCATAAAGATGGAATTTTGGGTCTAGATGTTTTTGAAACATATGACACTTGCGAGTCTTGTTTAATGGGTAAGATGACCAAGAGTCCCTTTACTGGTCACAGTGAAAGGGCTAGTGACTTATTAGAACTCATACATACAGATGTATGTGGGCCTATGAGCACAACTGCTAGAGGTGGTTTTCAATACTTCATTACGTTTACTGATGATTTCAGTAGATATGGTTATCTATATCTAATGAAGCATAAGTCGGAATCCTTTGAAATGTTCAAAGCCTTCCAAAATGAAGTACAAAACCAACTTGGCAAGACAATTAAAGCACTTAGATCTGATCGAGGTGGTGAATATTTGAGCCAAGACTTTGACGATCATCTTAGAAAGTGTGGGATTGTCTCACAACTAACTCCTCCTGGTACACCACAGTGGAATGGTGTGTCTGAGAGGAGGAACCGTACTTTATTGGATATGGTTCGGTCGATGATGAGTCAAACAAATCTTCCTCTATCCTTTTGGGGATATGCACTTGAAACAGCGGCATTCACACTGAACCGAGTTCCATCAAAAGCAGTTGAAAAGACACCATATGAGATATGGGTTGGTAAGAGACCAAATTTGTCTTTTCTCAAGATTTGGGGTTGCGAAGCTTATGTGAAATACTTGATTTCAGATAAGTTAGCACCAAAATCTGTGAAGTGCAATTTTGTTGGTTATCCAAAAGAAACTAAAGGTTATTTCTTTTACAATCCTAGTGAAAACAAAGTGTTTGTTGCTAGGAATGGTACATTCCTGGAAAAAGAGTTTATTTCCAAAGGAATCAGTGGGAGTAAAGTACACCTACAAGAAAATATGGATAACCAAGTTGAAAGTGAGTTTCAAATGGAACAATCTGATTCACAAGAAGTTGTTGAGTCAGAACCGATAACACAAGTCCAACGTAGATCAAGTAGAGTTCGTCATGAGCCCGAGAGATATGGATTTCTCGTCACGAACGAAAATGATCTGATTCTGTTAGAAGAGAATGAACCTTCCACGTACATGGAAGCTGTCTCTAATTCAGAATCTGAAAAATGGCTTGATGCTATGAAGTCAGAAATTCAATCCATGGACGACAACAAAGTATGGACTTTGGTTGATCTCCCAAAGGGTGCTAAAGCAATAGGGCACAAATGGGTTTTCAAGTTGAAAACGGACATGGATGGGAATATTCAGACTTATAAAGCAAGGTTAGTGGCAAAGGGTTACCGACAAGTTCATGGTATAGACTATGACGAAACCTTTTCGCCAGTAGCTATGATCAAGTCCATCAGAATTCTTATTGCCATAGCAGCATATTATGACTATGAAATATGGCAAATGGATGTCAAAACAGCTTTCCTAAATGGAAACCTTGTTGAGGATGTGTACATGACACAGCCTGAAGGTTTTGTCGATCCAAAGAATCCTGATAAAGTATGCAAGCTTCAAAAGGCCATTTATGGTTTGAAGCAGGCATCAAGAAGTTGGTATCATTGTTTTGATGAATCAGTCAAAAAGTTTGGTTTCATCAAAAACGAAGATGAGCCTTGTGTGTACAAGAAGTTCAGTGGGAGTAATATAGTTTTCCTAGTCCTATATGTCGATGACATATTGTTAATAGGAAATCACATTCCTACCTTGCAAGAAGTAAAATCTTGGCTAGGAAAGTGTTTTTCTATGAAAGACTTGGGTGAGGCAGCCTACATTCTTGGAATAAAGATCTATAGAGATAGATCTAAGAGATTGATAGGTTTGAGCCAGAGTACATACATTGACAAAATACTGAAAAGGTTCAGTATGGATCAATCAAAGAAAGGAAATGTTCCTATTGGGCAAGGGATAAAGCTTAGTCGTAAACAATGTCCTGTGACAGTTGAAGAACGTCAGCGTATGGACAGGATTCCTTATGCGTCAGCTATAGGATCTATCATGTATGCCATGGTATGTACTCGGCCAGATGTCTCTTTTGCTTTGAGCATGACAAGTAGATATCAGTCTGATCCAGGTGATAGTCACTGGACTGCTGTCAAGAGTATTCTTAAGTACTTGAGAAGAACTAAAGATACATTCTTGATATATGGAGGCTCGGACGAAGATCTTGTTGTAAATGGTTACACGGATGCAAGTTTCCAAACTGATCAAGATCAGATGCAGTCACAGTCTGGGTATGTGTTCATTCTGAATGGAGGTGCGATAAGTTGGAAGAGTTCTAAGCAAAGCACGATAGCTGCATCTACAACAGAAGCCGAGTATATTGCTGCATCAGATGCAGCCCAAGAGGCTGTTTGGATCAAGAAGTTCATCGAAGAACTTGGTGTCGTTCCTAGCATAGTGAATCCTGTGAGCCTCTTGTGTGACAACAATGGGGCAATATCACTTGCTAAGGAACCTAGTGTGTCACAGAAATCCAAACATATACTTCGGCGTTTTCACTACATAAGAGAAGTCATCTCAAGAGGAGATGTGAAGATATGCAAAGTTGCGTCTGAAGACAATGTTGCCGATCCACTAACAAAAGCTCTTTCACAAGCTGTACATGATGGTCATACTAGGTCCATGGGTATTAGATACATTTGAAGATTGGACTTAGGGCAAGTGGGAGATTGTTAGAGATTGTGCCCTAAGCCAATGTTGGATTATGTAAACAATCTTCTTAAGTCATTAATAAAGACTTATTTTATCATATATATTTGTATGTTAGTATTTATGATAATGTATCCATGAATTAATTGTGTAATTCTAAATTTCCCTAGTCGATTGTTATTATGGGAATAATAACAAACTAAGACTAGTGTGAGTGATAATGGATATTCATAAGATGAATATAGTGTATACAGATACAGATTATACTCACGGGCAATGTGTTAGAGAACATGTTGCTGGAGACCCACTATAAGATCAAGTTCATGGTCACGTGTCACAACTGATCTTGATTATAGTAGTGTCATCAGCTGATTCCTTTGACCTGAGGTCACCATGGATTCCGGGATGAACTCATGTTGTGCTTTGACGCAGTCAAACGCTGCTTGTAACAGAGTAGTTATAAAGGCTGTGGTTGGGTGCAATGTGACTCATGCTTAGGGATGTGAGTGACAGATATGGGATTTTGTCCCTCTCTAACAAGAGAGCGATATCACTGGGCCCCTCGATAAGTAAGACTGTTAAATGCATGGCCGTGCTCAAATAATTGATAAGAGTATCAATTGATTTGTCTGAACAGTTTACTTTGAGATCGAGAAAGCATATGATTAATTATATAAGATTGACAAGTGTACCATGTCTTATAATTAATCTTGATATCAAAGAGACAAAAGGGAATATGACATTCTATAAATAGGTATTGGATCATTCCAATCATATTAATTGGGTAGTCGTAATGGCTTGCTAGAGTCCGCTTGTGACCTATAAGGACATTATGGTAATTTCCTTATTGCCAATTAATATGATCCTATGGGGTCACACACAAGAGCAAAATGAAGTTCATCTTATCGGGTATAAATTATTATTGGATAATAAATTTATGAATGAGAAAGAGAATAAATATATATAGTGATATATATTTATGTATGTATATATAAATATTAATGTGATTAATATTGCATAAAGTATGCTACATATTATAATTAAATTATATGGAGATATAATTAATTATAATATTATATATACATATATGTATTATGGAGAATTGATTTGATTTAATGTTAATTGAGAATTAATATTAAATTGTGTGGGTTAATATATAATTATAACTAATAGGTGTATTAGGTTATAATTATAATTAACTATTTAGGTTAATTATTTAAGGAAACAATTGACCTAAACCTAACACAACTCTACACTCATAATACTAGAAGAATTCG
Source organism: Euphorbia tirucalli (assembly GCA_039660915.1). Lineage (NCBI taxonomy): Eukaryota > Viridiplantae > Streptophyta > Magnoliopsida > Malpighiales > Euphorbiaceae > Euphorbia > Euphorbia tirucalli. The sequence goes on along the minus strand of CM077639.1, from coordinate 49,876,842 downwards.
GCCACCACAAGGTAATAGGGAGCCAGCCGAAATTCTCTTCCAAAGGCCAAGAGAAAAATTTGATTTTCTGCCTCTCTCTCTCAATTCGAGGAAACCATTTCTTCTATCCCGGCGCTAGCACGCGGTGGACGTATTGCTCCGTGTGGATCAACCGTAGAGGGAAGCAATTTTGGTTCCTATTGATTCAACCTTCAAAGAATTAAGGTAATTCTTTAACCCTCTTTCCAATTCAATGCAATATACATGGATCCTTGGCGGGGATTAATCCTTTTCTTTCCGCTGCGTATTTGTTTTGTGTGATTAAATCCCCTTAAATTAAGCCTATATATATATATATATATATATATATATATATATATATATATATATATATATATATATATATATAAGTTCAATTTTACTGATTTTATTTAATTTAGATACTATCAAAAACAGAAAAATGATGCATTTAATTAATGTATTTAAAAAATTGATCAGTTATCAAGTGAAATATCCATAATATATAAATAAAATTGGTACATAATTGTAGAGGTTAGAGGGCTGAGGAGGGGACTAATTTTAAAGAAATTCATTGATTAAACCTATCACAGCAACATTGAAGAAGCTTAGAAGAGCCCAAAAGAAGAAGAAAAAGGAAAAAAGTCGAACTCAGTTTAGAGATTGAAGCAATCCTAATTTTAACCATTTTAAGTGTTTCTATTGTCCCTGATGTTGAAGTTAGTAGACAAATTATGGTGGACACCAAATGGAATACAGAAGCAAATGAAGTGACAAGGAATCAAAGGACTAAGCTTCTTACAAAATTCATCAATGGAAACTCCAAAGAAAATATCAGAATGAACATTGAATCACAGAGAATGCCTTTGAATGATCTTTCTCATCATGGCATGTTTGGCAGGGTGGAACCCCATGTTAAATGTCACGTGCACAACTCTTTGTTAGTTGAGACGTGCGGCACTAGCGAGCAAAATCTGCAATTGTTGTGCTAGTCAGCCTTCACAATAGCTAAGCGAGGATGCTTAATCAAAATAATGGCAAAGTGAGCAAAAAGCGATGTTTATAAATTTTAAAGAGAGCTTTTATTGCTTTAGAGAATGCTTTACAATTTCTTGGATGCTTTACAAATGAAGGGGTGAGGCCTATTTATAGCCATCTCCGCCTCCTCAACTTGTGGTTGACATTTATTTGAATAAATAATACAAAATATCTTCCTAAGGGCGGTTTGAAGCTTCTAGAGGCGCTTCTAGAGATTGCCCTACCAATTTGGAACCGTTTGGCGGTTTTTGGAGGCTTCTGGAACCAGACCAGCGACGGATTTTTGGTAGGTGAAGTGCTGCGGGCTGGGCTGGGCAGCTTGCACGCGGACTGGGCCTCCTCCATGTAGGCTGGGCTGTTTGTTCACCCATTTCCTTTGTTTTGCTGCCTAACCTCCCCTTTCCTAGGCAAAATTTGAGGTGGCCCATGACATTCTCCCCCACTCAATCGGGCGACGTCCTCGTTGCCTCTTGGTGGTACGCCTCGATCTTGTCTCATGAGTTCCACAGTGTGAGCTCATGCTCCCAACTTGCCTCACTATCCGGTAGTCCCTTCCATTTGACGAAGTATTCCACATAACTCGGATGTGAGCCCCTTGCTTTGATCCTTCGATGAGCTAGTATTTCTTCTACCTCATGCTCGTGATGTGTGGTCACGGCAGTTGGTTGCCTCTTTGATTCTCCTCATCTGGGATCATCCTTATCTTCGTGATAAGGTTTTAAGAAGCTCACGTGGAACACCGGATGCATCTCTAAGTGTGTTGGTAATTTGACTTGATAGGCCATCTTACCAACTCTCTTCTCTATCGGAAATGGGCCCTCGTATCACCTTGCTGAGCCCTTATGTAGCTTAGCAAACCTTATGGTTTGATGAGGAAGGTGTTTCACCATCACCAAGTCTCCTTCTTCGAATTCTAAGTGACGTCTCTTCTTGTCGGCCCATTTCTTCATTTTCTTGGCAGCTTTGGCTAAGGAGAAGCGGGCTATCTCCTTCTTTTCTTGCCAACCCTTAGCAAACTTGAATGCGGCGGGGCTTTGGCCTTTGTAACCAACAATGAGATCTTGGGGCATTGTAGGTTGCTGCCCTATGGCAATCTCGAATGGGCTAGCCCTTAATGATTCGCTTCTTTGTAAGTTGTATGAGAATTGGGCGATGTCTAACAACTTCGTCCAATCCTTTTGGTTAGCACTCACATAATGTCTCAAGAATAACTCCAACAAGGCATTCACCCTTTTGGTTTGCCCATCCGTCTGGGGGTGAAAGCTGGTGGAGAAATTGAGTTCGGACCCCAATAGTTTGAACAATTCTGTCCAAAAGCGGCCCGTAAAGCGAGTGTCTCGATCACTCACAATGGATTTTGGTATGCCCCAATACTTTAATACATGCTTGAAAAATAGCCTAGCAGCATCTTCTCCATTGAACTTAGTAGGTACATTCCGTACTTACTAAATCGATCTACTACGACCATGATGTTGCTGCACCCTTCGGACTTGGGTAGGCCAACGATGAAATCCATTGAAATGCTTTCCCAAGGCCTTTCGGGAATCGGCAGGGGCTGAAGTAGACCAACGGGTTGATTTTGCTCTACCTTGTCTTGTTGACATACAAGACAAGTCTTCACGTAAAGCTCCACATCTTCCCGCATTTGGGGCCAATAGTATGTCCTTTCGATGAGTGCTAACGTGCGGTGCACGCCCGGATGTCCTGCCCACCTGGAATCATGGCACTCCTTAATGATTGTCCTCCTTAAGCCTTGCCACTTTGGTACATACAGGCGGTTGCCTTTGGTAAACAGTAACCCATCCTCAAGCCAGAATCGACGAGCTCTCCCACTTTTCGCCAATTCTTCCAAATTCTTGGCTTGCGGGTCGTGTTCCATACCTTCCCTTATGCTAGATGCTAAAGGGAAATTAGGTTGGGTGATGGCAGTTAGCTCACCCTTCCTGCTTAAGGCATCCGCCACTAAGTTGCTCTTGCCAGGCTTATGCTCCATCGTAAAATCAAACTCTACCAGGAAAGCTTGCCATCTCATTTGCTTCGGCGTGAGCTTCTTTTGGTTTAGGAAGTAGCTTATGGCTACATTGTCCGTCTTTACTACGAACTTGGACCCCAGCAAGTAATGCCTCCATAAGCACAAATAATGAACGACGGCAGTCATCTCTTTTTCTTGAACTGTATAGCGGCGCTCTGTGTCGTTCAATTTCCTGCTTTCGTATGCAATAGGGTGTCCCTCTTGCATAAGAACTCCCCCAATAGCAAAATCAGAGGCATCAGTGTGCACCTCGTATGCCTTATTGTGATCAGGTAGTGCCAAGACTGGCTCTTCAGTCATGACTCTCTTAAGATCTTCGAACGCAGCTTGGCACTTTTCATCCCAACTCCATGGGCGGTTCTTTTTCAACAGGTCCATAAGAGGGGATGCTATGGTTGAATAGTTCTTGATGAACCTTCGATAATAACTGGCAAGACCCAGAAACAGTCGTAGTTCGATCACCTTTTTAGGTGGTTCCCAATCTACAATTGCTTGGATCTTGGCTTTGTCCATTCGAATTTTACCTCCTCCCACAATGTGCCCTAAGAAGGGTACTTCTCTTTGGGCAAAGGCACATTTTTCCTTTTTGACGTATAACTTGTGCTCCCTTAACACTTGGAAAACTTGTCGTAGGTGGTACACATGCTCCTCTAATGAGTTGCTATACACCACTATGTCATCGAGATATACTACGACAAACTTATCCAAAAATGGTTGGAGCACTTGATTCATCAAAGTGTAAAATGTGGCAGGAGCATTGGGATGCTTAAGCTTACCGAGCAGTCGATCAAAAAGACTCTGTTGGTGCTGCTGGTCAACAAGGGGAACCCTCCTGTTGCCAAGGGTAAGGCCAAGGAAAAGGCCAAGAAGGCCAAGGCTAAGAAGGCCAAGGCCCAACGCAAGGCCCAGCAGAAGGCAGGTCCTGAAGATGTCTGTTTTGGATGTAGACAGGCGGGCCATTGGAAGAGATCGTGTCCCAGGCTGATGGGAGAGCAAAGAAGGGGCCAAGGTGCGTCCTCTTCAGGTATTTATGTTATAGACATTAACCTTACTATTTCAACATCCTGGGTATTGGATATTGGATGTGGTTCTTACATTTGTTGCAATGTGCAAGGACTTAATGTTGGGATTCATCATTGGAAAAGTAACATGGCGCAGTGAAAATACACCGTTTAAAATTTCTTAGAATCCACCTATCGTGTCCAATTACCATTGATTAGAATAAAAACAATTTGAATCAAGAGAGATTAACTCACCGGATTCGTCTCCTCTAGAGACTGCTGCAGAATCGTTTCTTTAAACTGCGATCTCTAAAGTCCAGTGCACGACCAACTATTGAGCGGGAACCGGTGCTAGCCGAAGAAGCGAAGGAATGGAGGTTTAATGCTGGGATTTTTAGCTATTTTGGGGCTGCTCTTGGTGGCTGAAATTTCCAGCAATTAATTAGAGTTGAATTAGGTTTTTCCTCCTTAAGTGTGCCCTTATATAGACACCTTATCTAATTGGCTTTTAATTAGATTAATTAAACCCAAGCCCACTAGGATTATAATTACATAAATAAACTTTAATTAAAAAGCATATACTATGTAATTTAATTCCATTTGGCTAAATTTAATTACCCCTAAATAAAATTAAATCACACTTAAGTAAATACAATACATGTATTTAATTTTCCTACTTAGGAAAATTATTTAATTAATTGTTTACTTTATGTAATTCAATTAATTAATTAATTAATTAATTACATTATGTAAACTTATTAAGTAAATTAAATTCAACCCAATGTTAATTAATTACCTTGACACCGAATGTCAACTAATTAATTAACGCATTCCTTCCAATGTACATTACATGTACAATATCTATAAGTTCCAGCTCAGTTGATCTATGTGCACAATCCTATGGGTCTGTCTGTATGTTGGCAGTAGGCCCAAGGCCCACAGACTGTAAGTGGGTTTTAGCAAACCATTACAGCCCCCAATTAAGACAAAGATGCAGTAGTCTTTAGAAGACACTCACCCGGTAGTAATCTCATAGTGTCCTTTGCCTAACGATATCGATATGAATAAACAAGAGGCATGGTGTCCGTCATCCTCTTCTGTTGTTTATTATATTTCTTGATCTTGAGTTGACTGATTAATCAAATAAGCAACCAACTTATTTAGGTATGGCCATACACTTATCAGTCCCACTTATCAAGTGGCCAATGATATCATCTCGGTGTTACCCGAGTGGCAATTCCATCACTTCATCATCAATATCAACATGTTCACCGGTCCACCCAATCATACCCGTATTTAGCATCCTTTTATAGACCTGTTAGGCATATGTCAAAGTGAACCGGATTCCATATTGATATTATAATGAAATCTGGTCTGAGTACAAAAGAGACCTACTCAAGAAAGACCTATGACACAACAACCATGTGACTTTCTTATGCGGATCGATCCAGTCCCATGTCAACGACATGTACCTATATTCATGACTGACTATACAAGTACTATGGCTAGTTAAGAACTGCCATACAGTCATCGAATATACAAGTCTGTGGTTCTCTTCGTTCCCACGATTAGAACAGACCTGGGATTGGTTTTATGATTATCAATCAATGGATACTCTACTCATATTATAGCACAAGATATAAATGAAATAGATTAATTACCTTTATTAATGTTACACAAATAATGTATTCATACATGACTCTTAATGTATAATACAAAATACAAGAATCCAGTGCCCTAAGAACTAGGGCACACCAACATGCTAACATATTATACCATATAATATATTACATACATTTAAATTAAAATTAATTTGACCAATTAATTTAACCAATGAATTAAATTAGACTTTCATAAAATTAAACACATTTAAACCTATACATGTAAAATATTTCCACCTAGGAAATAATCTCATAAATTAATTCATTGAATTAATTTATGAGAGAGCCAATACAAATATCAAATACATTATTTTGCTCAATCCAATTGACTTATATAATATAATTAATGGAATCCTCTCTCTCTCTGGTGTGTATACTCTAAGTGTTGGGATTCGTCATTGGAAAAATAACGTGGCGCAGCGGAAAATACACCGTTTAAATTTTCCTAGAATCCAACTATCGTGTCCAATTACCATTGATTAGAATAAAATCAAATAAGAATCAAGAGAGATTAACTCACCAGATTCGTCTCCTCTAGAGACTGCTGCAGAATCGTTTCTTGAAACTGCGATCTCCAAAGTCCGGTGCACGACTAACTATTGAGCGGGAACCGGTGCTAGCCGAAGACGCGAAGGAATGGAAGTTTAATGCTGGGATTTTCGGCTGTTTTGGGGCTGCTGTTGGTGGCTGAAATTTCCAGCAATTAATTAGAGTTGAATTAGGTTTTTATTCCTTAAGTGTGCCCTTTTATAGACACCTTGTCTAATTAGGTTCTAATTAGGTTAATTAAACCCAAGCCCACTAGGATTATAATTACATAAATAAACTTTAATTAAAAGTATATACTATGTAATTTAATTCCATTTGGCTAAATTTAATTACCCCTTAATAAAATTAAATCACACTTAAGTTAATACAATACATGTATTTAATTTTCCTACTTAGGAAAATTATTTAATTAATTGTTTACTTTATGTAATTCAATTAATTGATAAATTAATTAATTACATTATGTAAACTTATTAATTAAATTAAATTCAACTGTTAATTAATTACCTTGACACCGAATGTCGACTAATTAATTAACGCATTCCTTCCAATGTACATTACATGTACAATTTCTATAAGTTCCAGCTCAGTTGATCTATGTGCACGATCCTATGGGTCTGTCTTTATGTTGGCAGTAGGCCCAAGGCCCACAGACTGTAAGTGGGTTCTAGCAAACCATTACAGCTCCCAATTAAGACAGAGATGCAGCAGTCTTTAGAAGACACTCACCCGGTAGTAACCTCATACTGTCCTTTGCCTAACGATATCGATATGAATAAACAAGAGGCATGGTGTCCGTCATCCTCTTCTGTTGTTTATTATATTTCTTGATCTTGAGTTGACTGACTAATCAAATAAGCAACCAACTTATTTGGGTATGGCCATACACTTATCAGTCCCACTCATCAAGTGGCCAATGATATCATCTCGGTGTTACCCGAGTGGCAATTCCATCACTTCATCATCAATATCAACATGTTCACCGGTCCACCCAATCATACCCATATTTAGCATCCTTTTACAGACCTGTTAGGCGTATGTCAAAGTGAATCGGATTCCATATCGATATTATAATGAAATCTGGTCTGAGGACAAAAGAGACCTACTCAAGAAAGACCTATGACGTGACAACCATGTGGCTTTCTTGTGCGGATCGATCCAGTCCCATGTCAACGACATGTACCTATATTCATGACTGACTATACAAGTACTATGGCTAGTTAAGAACTACCATACAGTCATCGAATATACTAGTCTGTGCTTCTATTCGTTCCCACGATTAGAACAGACCTGGGATAGGTTTTATGATTATCAATCAATGGATACTCTACTCATATTATAGCACAAGATATAAATGAAATAGATTAATTGCCTTTATTAATGTGACACAAATAATGTATTCATACATGACTCTTAATGTATAATACAAAATACAAGAATCCAATGCCTTAAGAACTAGGGCACACCAACACCAAGTATATAGTTGATCCTTTTAGTTCGAGTTCAAACGTTCAATGTGTACGATCCAGTGGGCCTGTCTTTATGTTGGCAGTGGCCTATGGCCCACAGACTATAGGCAGGCTCTAGCAACCTACTGCAGCCCCCAATTAAGACTGAGATAGCAGTCCAACTGTAATCATAACCCTATAGTTTAAATTTATATATCCCATGTCATTGATATCGGTGTCTAACACAAAGGCATGGATTAATCACCCTCTTTTGTGTCCGGACAATTACTTGATCCCGAATAAACTAATGCTCACAAACAAGTTCCATCTTTTTTAGGTGTGGCCACACTCTTATCAGTTGCATTCATCAAGAGGTCGGTGATATCTTTTCAGTGGACTACTGAGTGACATTCCTTTCTGCATATCCATAGCATTGCCATGTTCACTGACATACCTGAACATACCCATACTTGGCACCCTGTTACAAGCTCTTTAGGCGTACACCAAAGTATGCCACTTCACATGTAGCACCATCATATGGTCAGGTCAAAGGATCCATACAAGTACTACACGAGAATCTCTTATGATAGTATACCATGTGGATTTCTTGTTTAGTGGATCTATCCAGTACCATGCCCCTTTTGCATGTACCCATTAACTTGGTTGACATCCCATGTCCGATGGCCGGTAAGACACCGCCATACAACCAAGCTAATGATAGTCTTTTGTTCCATTCATTCCCATGATTGGAACAGACTACGGATCTCTTTATGATCATATCATTTTCCCTATCCATGGTCTTACTGCCAAGTGCATGACACTTGTCAACATGGATATGGATATGTCTATTTGATAATCTATTTAAAACACAGCATATGATATATAATAAATAGATTGATGCCTTTATTTAATGACACAAAACGTATAATATATAAATCCAATAAATGTACAATACAAATACAAGATCCAATGCCTTGGGACTAGGGCTTATCCAACAAAGATCTCCATTAGATTATGAACCCGATGATTTAGAAATTTACACACTCTAATGAGTTGTTGAAGATGAAACAGTTTAGAAAACTACATGCCTCTTTCTCTTTTTTCACTCATAAGACATGGTACATTACTCATAAATTGCTTGATAGAGATGGATTCCTTTTCTATAGAATCAATCAAAGATAAATGAGAATTGAGCTTTTCTAATAAAACATTTAGCTTTTGATCTCTGGCTTTAATAGACCGTTTTATTTCACAGGAAGATTCCTGCTCAAAAGTTTTGATTTAGCAAACAATATAATAAATAAATCCTCTTTTCAATTTAAATAAGAAAATAAAGCACCAATGAAACCTCATAAGTAGGGATGTAAACAGGGCAAGGCGGAATCTGATAGAAAATGACCTGCCAATAGTCTAAGTCAGAATAATAATGGGCCAAGTCATGGAAGGTTTATACTAGGGAAATTGTCAAAAATACCTTTGTTTTAGGTTTTGTTTTGGGACTCTACCTTTTCAAAATTACTTTTCTACCTTTTTTTAGTTCATAATTATTGAATTGCCTTTTTTTCTTAATTCATATCATTTATACATTTTTCCTTATAAGAATCCCTTTCAATCTTTTCAAATTTACTCAAATATATAGTCTACTTTGTCAATATTTCTTTCCCCTCTTTTCATAATTTTAATCTGATTTCGCATTTATCTCTCAATCCGTTTGTTTTTTTGTCATGCGACTTTAGAAAAATTTTTTTTTGTCTTTTTTTTTTCTCTTCGAAACAAGATCCATATGTATATATATTTTTTCAATATTTTTTTTTCACTAAGGTACAACTAATTATAAATTGTATCTTAAGGTATAACTAAGATATAATCAATGTAATAGTGTATCTTTAGGTATAAGTAAAGTATAATTAAGGCATAACTAAGATATTATCACTGTAATAGTGTATCTTAAGGTATAATTAAGGTATAACTAAGGTATAATCATTATAATAGTGTATCTTAAAGTATAACTAAGGTATAATCAATGTAATAGTATATCTTAAGGTATAATTAAAGAATAACAAAGGTATAATCATAGCAATAGTGTATCTTAAGGTATAATTAAGATATAACTAAGGTATAATCACTAAAATAGTGTATCTTAAGGTATAACTGAGGTTTAATCAATGTAATAGTGTATCTTAAGGTACAACTAAGGTATAATTAAGGTATAACTAAGGTATAATCATTGTAATAGTGTATCTTAAGATATAATTAAGGTATAATTAAGGTATAACTAAGGTATAATCACTGTAATAGTGTATCTTAAGGTATAATTAAGGTATAACTAAGGTATAATCATTGTAATAGTGTATCTTAAGATATAATTAAGGTATAATTACGGTATAACTAAGGTATAACTACTGTAGTAGTGTATCTTAAGGTATAATTAAGGTAAAATTAAGGTATAATCACTGTAATTGTGTATCTTAAGGTATAGATAAGGTATAATCATTGTAATGGTGTTATTATACCTTAGTTATACCTTTGATACTCCTATTATACCTTACTTATACCTTTGTATAATTGTTATACCTTAAGATACACTATTACAGTAATTATACCTTAGTTATATCTTAATATTACCTTAAGATACACTATTGCATTAATTATACCTTAGTTATACCTTAAGATATACTATTATAGTGATTATACCTTAATTATACCTTAATCATACCTTAAGATACACTATTACAGTGATTATACCGTATTTATACCTTAATCATACCTTACTTATATCTTAAGATACACTATTATATTAATTATATATGAGTTATACCTTAAGAGATACTATTATAGTGATTATACCTTAGTTATACCTTAATTATACCTTAAGATACACTATTACAGTGATTATACCTTATTTGTAAGATACCTTAAGATACACTATTACAGTGATTATGCCTTAGTTATACCTTAGTTATGCATTAATTATACCTTAGTTATACCTTAAGATACATTATTACATTGATTGTACCTTATGTATACCTTAATTATTCCTTAAGATACAAAGGTATAATACTTGAGCGAAAAAAATGTTGGAAAAAATATATACATATGGATCTTGTTTCAAAAAGAAAAAAAAAAATTCTAAAGTCGCATCAGATTGAGAGATAAATGTAAAATTAGATTAAAATTATGAAAAGAGGAGAGAGAAGTGTGGATAAAATAGAATAAGGTATTTGAGTAATTTTGAAAAGTTAAAAATGGATTTTGGTAAAAGCTTCGAGTTCACGTAAAAAAGAAATATGGTGCCAAAATATAAGTGTTTTTGTAAAATCCCTTTTCTACTAGGAGGGGGAAATAAAAAGGGTGAGGTGTAAGTTAGTTATTCTATGAGCTGGAGGGTATTTTTGGAAATTGTAATGGTATTTGTAGGAGTTTGGATAGGAGGATCAGGTAGGGAGTAATTTGGATAGTTTCTTTGTGGCTGCAATATGCAGATGGCTCTACTTTGGTAGAGAGGGGAATTGAGAATCAGCTTGATTCATTTATCCTTATTTGTTTTCTTTCATTGAGTCTGTATTTCTTCTATCGAATAATCATCAATAAACATCAATTGGTCTACTGCTATTTGCAATCTCTATCTGTGTGTGAAGCTGTGTTATTTATTCTCTATCAGAATCTCATCCCTGTTCCCCGACTAGGCGGAGATCCATGTCCCCACTTAGCAAATGGGGATAATCTTAACCTCCATCCCCTGTCTCGTCGGGGAATGAGTTTCATGGAGGGATCCCGGTCTCCGTTAAGACAATTTAAAATAAAAAAGTAACTAAAATTCAGTTTTGAAACGTAATATTGACAAATGTCCAAAATCTAAATAAATACTTAATTAATTAAGAAATCAACATAAAATCCTTTCAAGTTACATGTCAATTCTCAAATAAATTGACATTAATAAAAAAAATCACAATTCAACATATATAACATCGTATATTTATCTTATACAAATCATAATTATTTATATAAATCACAATTATTTACATAAGATAAATAGAATAATATATGACAATCCCAAATAGGCTAGCTCCATTACTAGAGGGGTGAATAGTACTATATACCGAATAAAAATTTTCACAAACTCTTTTTTAAGTAATCTTTTTAAAGAAAAATAATTTTCACCAGATAAACACAAGTTTTACAAAAATGCGTAATTAATAAAATAGTAAAACTTGTGAATATAAATTTGCTTGACTAAAAAATGTCTTCAAATAATAAAGCTAAATTGCAAGAATTTAAATAGAAGTAAATATAAAGAGAGTAGGGATAGAGAAATGAAGATACCAAAATTTATCCTAGTTCGACCTAACTTGTATATGTCCAGTTTCCAAGCCAACCACTTGAGGTTTTCTACTAACGTTTCCTTTACGGGCAGGAAATAAGCCTATGTTACTTTTTACGAGTTCTAGTAACAAACTCAATACTTTTACAGGCTCAATATAAAACCTCTACCGTTACTTTTTCGAGCTCAAGTAACAAACTCTTCTAGTGCTTTTTAAAGCTCAAATACCTAACTTATCTCAGTATTTTTTCAATGTTTAAATACCAAACTTATCCCAATACTTTTTCAAAACTTTAAATACCAAACTTCTACCGATGTTTTTTCAAAGCTCAAGCACCAAACTTATCCCATTATTTTTAAAGCTCAAAATACCAAACTTGTACAATCTTTGTTGATCACACTATCAACAAAGTAAACCCCCTCACACAAATCTCTTGTGTGAAAATATAATTCCCTGAAAAGAATATTTGAATGAATATGTGAACAAGATGAAGCTTTTCTCTCTTTTTGCACTTGTAGGAATTTATGGAAGACTTTAAGAATTAATAGCTTATAATGGGTGAATGATGGTAAGTCTCCCTGCTTTAACAATTTCAATTTGTCCTCTTTATATAGGGTTGAAGAAACTCATCAGGAGGTGAAAATAGCCATTGGACATAGCTCTTGAAGGTAATGTGGCCGTTGCTTTGAGGTTCTGAAGGTAGTATGGCCGTTGTATTACAGCTCTTGAAGGAGTACTAGCCGTTGCACCTCCTGAAGGAAATTATGACCATTGCTTTCTAGCTCATAAGTGAATTGTTGGCAGTTATATTGAGCTCCTGAACAAGAAACAAACGTTGCTTTGCAGCTCTTAAAGGTACACTAGTAGTTGGAGCTTCTGAAGAAGATTTATAGTTGTTGCTTTGAGATTATAAGGAGATCTATCAATTGCTTACAGCCTTTGTACTTAGCCCTTGAAGCATTCTCTTTACCTTCTAATGAGGATGTAGCTGTTGATATCTTGTAAGGTCAAAACTCAAGGTTTTCTTTAACTTATAATGATTACATTTTGATCAATAATAAGTTATATCATAAATAAGCTTCCATCTTCTTGTTGCCTTTGGTTAAGCATTGTAAGCTTAAGCTTCATCTTAATTAAAATCATAATTTACTTAATGATTAATTACAAACTAATTGTAATAATATTAAGATAAATATGATTTTACTTTTTATCTTATATGTCAAGTTTCCACATTGTTGTTATCATCGAAACACGATTCAACAATATAAATAATTAGAACTAGGGGGACGATGGCCCATGTGGTAGGAAGAGGGAATTCCATCCCAGTCCCCACCCCTCGAGAATCCCAATCCTCATTCGGGTGGCCCCCGGCGGGGACAAGGCCTACACCTTGTTGATAATCCTACTCATTTTCCCTCTATTGAAGCAGGTTCTGTATTGTTCCCTGCAACTCCTCCTGTCTGCTTTCTAGCAAAGCACCGTCGTTGTGAAGTTAACTCACCTAGTAAAATAAAACAAACACATTGTAAGTCGCAATTCGACTTTCTAAGGAGCATTTGAACAAACACGTAAAGACAAACAGTGCGTTCGATCTTTAGGCTTAACTCATGGGAGGAAGCTAACTCTGATTGCAGTTCCTGCAACTTCCTCCTTTATTCCTCCCTAGTTTGCTTCTGTTTCTGTAACCATGCACAATGAACCATAATTTTTTTTTCCTTTTAAATCAAAAAAAGAAACATTAGAACGAACTTAGTGATATGATTGAAATATGAAAACAAAACCTGAATTAGAAATTGACATTGTTGAGTAGCGGAGTTCTCTCTATCCTACGTTATTTAAAAAAACAAAGTTGAAGGATTAGAGAGGGAGAGTGTGTACGGAATTAACAGGAAGAGGAAAATACTAATAGTACTATGAGATGTCGAAATTCGGTTGCTGGAGCTTGAAGCTGGATCTTGAATTTGAACAATTTAAGCAGCTCCATTTTCCCTCCTAACTCCAACACCCAGGCGTTCAACAAGAAGTAAGGATGAAGGAAGGAGATCCATAAGACGAAATGGTGGCTGGCTTGGCTTGCGGATTCTTTGGATTTAATATAAAAGTGTTTTTTTATGAAAAAAAGCAAAAAAATAAAAAAATTAAACAAATGAATTAAACATTTTTCTATTTCATTGTTTTCTATTTGGAAAATGAAAAACTAGAAAATTTTGAAAATAAAAGAAAAACTTGAAAATGAAAACAGAAAATGTTTTCTGAAATTAAACAGACCCCAAATGTTTCCCTTCCAATGGAAATCACATGAAAAGTCAAATTTTAACCGCTAAGCTCACTTACATACATTGTATTATAAATTGATTACAACATAATTGAAGCGTTTATAAATAATTAGTAATTGAAACATAAATATATTGGATAATATTCCTTAATTGTTGTTCTCCTTCTTTTTGTAATCTTTACAAAATTTGCATATGTTGAATAACATCTAATATTTTGATAAGGGTAAATTAGTCAATATACTTTGTATGTACACGATCACTAAAATTTAATTTGTATTGATAAAATCACTAAACTCTTATTTTAGTGTCAATAAAATTACTCTCGCTCTAATCTGTCAAAATCTGACACCGAAATGATAACATAACTAGTCAATATTAATTCTGAAATACTAGTATATTACCACGTTAGCTCCAACCAATTTTATATATATAATTTTTTTTTATTTTTTTCCGTATAGTGTTATACACGTGCACATGGCTACCATGTTCATGACACATGTCGATTTTTTTTTTTCTAATTAGTCAAAGTTTCTGTGGCGTTGTACTAGTAGGTTTGATGTGGTGTTGACTTCCACGTTATTTTAGCGATAAATTTCGATGAATTATGGTGAAAGTGACTTTATTTACACTGAAATGAAAGTTAAGTAACTTTATTGATACAATTTAAAGTTTAATGATCATGAAAGCATAAACTTTAAACTTCACTTACCGTGGGTGTAATTTACCATTTTAATAATTGATGACATCCGGTCCGGCACACCCGGTCCAGTCCGGTAGTCCGGACCCGTATCCCATCACCCGGCTAAAGAAGCCGCATTCCGCATCCGGATCCCGACCTCCCCTGCGTGCGGAATGCGGCTTCTTTAGCCGGGTGATGGGATACGGGTCCGGACTACCGGACTGGACCGGGTGTACCGGACCTGATGTCATCAGCTTTTATTATTATTTTTGACGGTTAGGACAAACAACATGTATATTTCTGTGCTTGATGTAGCTAACATGTTATTTAGTGTGGTTTGGTGTTTCATTTTCTTCTAATTGATTAGAAGATGCATTGTCCTGGTAGATATCTACACTCTATCATCAAAACTTAATCCCTAACAAATACAAAGCCTAGGTTTTTGTTTTTATTTACCAATTATTTCGACTGATAGAGTTTTTTTTATAATTTCTTCTTTTTATTTATTTCATCAAAATTTGACTGTAATATATATAATATATGGTACGCAAATTGAGAACAGCGATTAAAATAGTTAGAAATGGAGATCATGATTGATGAGAGGAAAGGAATGGATGTGCGTTTACGCAATAGTGGAATCGAGGCAGAGTGTAGGAAAAAGTTAAGGCAGTGAGCGTTGTTCCGGTGAAAATAATCACGGCAGTCGTTGCAGGAAAAAAAAAATCGCGAGTTTTATCAAGTTTTTGTTTCATAAAACACTAACTAAAAAAAAAGTATATATTAAATTAAAATTTAAACTAAAGGGTATAATAGTGTAATAAAAAAAAAGTTATAAATGGAAAGAAAAAACTGAGAGATGAAAGGAGAAAAGAGAAATTGAAAAAGGTTCTTCAATCCTGTATATTTCCCTTCTTTTTATCATTGTTAAGTGGAAACTTAAGCTTTAATATTTATACCTATGCAAATTGGGAAATCATCTGCTTTTCTGCTTATACATGGGACATTTGGAGCCCGTTATAAAATATTAATTGGAATACAACTTCAAATCATTCTCATCTTTAATTATTCCCTGCATTCACATTACTATCTCAGTACCTTCCAATTAAGGATCTTTAATTGATTCAATTTCTTCTTTCTACTTATTTACTGTAGAGCTGTGTTAGCCAGTTAATTTCATCTTTTCATATGCTGTCTGATTATTGAATGTTTTAACAAAACTTTAATTTTGACAGGGTTTTTTTATTTATTTATTTATAAATATGTTTTTTTTTTTTTATGTATAATTATGTAGTCATTTGACTGATTGGCATTTCTTGATTTGTTTTTTTGTTTTTTTTTTTTTTTTTTTACCCATTTATTATATTTTTTGATCTTTTGACTTTTGGTAGCACAAACATATATCGTTCCTCATATGAGAGGTTGAAAATTCAGTCTCATTCACTCTAGGTATTTCTTATTTATAATTGTTAAAAAAGATAATTTAAACAAGATTTTATACTCACAACTTACGCTCGAAATAAGTGCTTGAATATATATATATATATATATATATATATATATATATATATATATATATATATATTTGTATTTATTTTTCTATTTTTGAATTTGCTTAATCTTATTTAATTTACTAATACTATAGGTTGAGCGATATATGAATCTCTATATGTCTTTCCCTAAATTTTCACTATGTTAATTAGGGAATCTCATAATTTTAGTCAAAAAAATTAAAAAGAAACATAGTTGGATCTAATATGGTGAATGTTAAAATGAAAAGTAATTTATTAAATGGTGACAATTGCTAATGTTATTTACAACAATATCAATCGTGAAAATTTGATTATATATATAATTATTGATGACATCCGGTCCGGTACACCCGGTCCTATTGTTGGTTCTTATCTATCAATTTAAGGTTTTGGATCAAATGGTTTCACAACTTCTTAAACCTAGACTTCTAGGGTTTGAATCTTGACAACTTCATTTGTTCAAAATCCAACACACCTTCGCACAATAATACCACATAATAATACTAAAAATTGAATTCGAAATTCAATAGGACAACCGTTGTAAAAGTAAAAATCCCCTGGTTCTCAAGAATATAATTCACAATATAATGATTATTGTGAATATAGTTATCTGTTATTTGGTAGTTCACCAATAGATGTTTAAAATCAAGAATTCAACATGCTAATCTCATAACTATCCTAAACAAGTGCAGATAATGATTAGTTAAATCGTTCAATACACTTCAAAAAATGATTCTTTAATTATTTAGCACCCCTTTCCCAGTATTCAACAAAAGCGATGAAGCTCTAACTTCGTATACAATCAAATTGTTGGGCTTTTCTGTCTCATGAGGAAATCTCAAGTGGGTTGGAACCATGTTAAAAATCCCTAAGGATTTAAATGTAGGAAAGAAACAAGTGAGGAAGAGTTAAGACAATCAAAAGAAGAGAGAAAGGGAGAAGAAATTGTTGTTTTTGTACCATCCGCCCAGCCACACAATTTTGACGTTTCCCGGAGTTTCAATCGTTGGATCGTCTTGAAATTTGAACTGTGTCTTTCTAATATTTATGTCTTCATTTTGAACAATCGGATCAGTTGTCGGAGGTCTGGAGGATAGTTTCATCATGAGCAGATTATAGGTAACTTTTGGTGTATTCTTAATCCTTTGTCTCTTTGATTGGTTTTCATATTTCTTGATGATGTGTTCCAATAATATAATGATGATGTTGTATGCATCTAGCTCTATCTAGGGAAGACTTTGTTGTATTTACCCATTATATATTCATTCAAGTCAAGAAAGGTTTCCTTTCTCATGACAAATAAAATAGGACTGAAACTGAAAAAAACATCCACCCATCTATATCTATTTTTTTCATTATTTGCAAAAGGTTGAATAAATCTGGACGCCCTAAACTTGGCTCAAAGAGCCAATTGCCTCTCCGAACTTACAAAGTATCTAGTTACCCCATGAACTTTGAAAACCCGATCCAATTTGCCCCCTAAGTGCCACTAAACCAGCGTTTGCGACACGTTTGCTTTGAAAAGTCAAACGTGAGACAACCAATAAATGATTGACACGTGGCAGTAAGAGGGCAAACTGACTTTTTCAAAGTTTAGGGGACTAATTGGATAAATACAAAGTTCAAGGGGACACTGCTGATGGTGAGCACAAGTTCAGGGGGTCCTGATGTATTAAGCATCTGCAAAACTCTAAGACATGCATTCGATAGGAAATCCATTATCATCAAACTCAACAACAACAAAATAGAACTAAATACTACGTAATAGTCTTAGATAGACTTGTAGAAAATACTCTTAGATAGAGAAATAAGGAATGAAAACTAACCAAAGCCGAGAGAACAAAACTCGAAAACTGCAGCCAGAAGCAGAGAACCTTTATAAGGGTGAAAAATGGACAATCGTTAATTTATAAAGGTTTTTTGGATTTCATCAAAATGTACAAGGGCACTTTTGTCGTTGAGAACATTAAGCCCTTCCCTACCCACTATTTTGGTGGGTTGAAAAATAGACATATTTTGCACCTCTTAATAGCTTACAAAAATTATAAAAATCCATACCTGAAATTTCCCCCCAAACAAATGTGAACTCTAAAAATATTTTTTCAAAAACCTCTTGCCAAAGAGAGTATAAAGAAATTTTTTTTTTTTTTTCAAATTATCATATCAACCGGTTCGAGGCTGGTTCAAGCACCAGTTAGGCGGTTTGTTTTCCAATTAAAATTTTTTGTACAGAAAATCTTTATATCATCAATTTCTATACTTGTTTTCTTTTTCAATTCTTTAAGAAAAATAACTGAAAAGAAAACAAGTAGAAATTTAAATAATGGAGCGACAAGAGGAAAAGAAAGAAAAAAGGACAATCACACTTCATAAACGACAAACGTATAGTGGAATTGGTTCCTTCTTTTTCAACACAAAAGAATTAGGAGTCATGAAAAAGGTGAAAAAGAGTGACATATCAAGCAAAATTTCATTCGCAGCTCAATAATGCTGAAATTGCTTCTCTGAAAACTTGGAATTCCATTACAGTTTACTCATTCACCAATCCATGGAAGGTATGTCTGTATGTTCCTCACTGCTGGAAATAAAA
This sequence comes from Euphorbia tirucalli, assembly GCA_039660915.1. Lineage (NCBI taxonomy): Eukaryota > Viridiplantae > Streptophyta > Magnoliopsida > Malpighiales > Euphorbiaceae > Euphorbia > Euphorbia tirucalli. The sequence continues at coordinate 49,857,720 of CM077639.1, read as the reverse complement.
GCACAGTAAAAAACTTTACTTGTGAGATTTCTTTAATATGGCTTCTTATTTGAAATCTAAAATTTTTTTTGTATATGCGGATTGATTGATTTTTATTGCAATTACTAAGTTGTTCGAAGGATAACCGATGATGATGTGGAGCATGTACTAGATGATAGCGGTTCAGTTAAATTGATATGGAGAATCAGGAACTTTTCCAAATTGACTGAAGAAAAAATCTATTCAAGGGTTTTTCTTGCTGGTGGTTGTCAATGGTAATTATGAATTGTTTTTCAAAAAAAATTTGCTTCATATGTTTGTGAAGTCCAAAGTTGTTTGATTGATTCTCTTGCATCGAATTTGGCAGGCGTTTGCTTGTTTTCCCTAATTGCAGTGATTTGTCAATCTATCTGGATGTTGCTGATTCATGTAGCTTGCCACAAGGATGGAGCAGAAATGCAAAGTTCACGTTAGCTGTAGTTAATCAATTCAATACAGAGTTTACAGTGAGAAAAGGTGTAGTTAATTAGCATTATAATCTTCCTTAGCTCTGTCTTGAGTTAAAGCTATGGGTTTATTTTTGTGTAGAAGTTGAGTAGTTAGGATGAACTAAGAAAGGTTCATGGACTTCAAATTATCGAAAATTAACACGCATCAATGTATAATTCATGGTTTCTTAACATAAGTTGATTTCTAATGCTGATAAATGCCATTTTGGAACAATTTCACAAAAAAATATTTTTAAGTTGAAGGGCCAAATTGCCCCTTAGGATGAAGTCTTACTCTTAGCAATTACAATTTGTAGTTTAGTACATAAGTAGCATGTATCAGAGTTCGGAATGGGACTCCTAGCTGGAGTGGAATTTGCTCCCCTATTCTGGATAGGAGAAGGGTTGTTATCAATATCATATGCCTCAGCATTGGAAGTTTATTTGCATTGTCCTTGAAATTTCTTGAATTTTCATGTTGCCGTCCAAGTGAGTACCAATGAGCTTTGGTTCAGTTAACTCAATGTCCCAAGAGAGTTTTCACAAGCATGGTGAAGTGATGAGTTAGAACCTTACTATAACAATGAATGAATCAATAATAAAAAGCTTAAGTAGGTGGTAGCATTTTGTAAACTGCAGTCCTCATTTTGCTACAACTTGATCTTTGTATAATAAACAGGAAACTTTCTAGAGTACAATTGAACTTTATATAACAATGAATGAACATGTGCAATTAGAGCTAAGCTCCTATGCACTTTTTGCTTAAAAATTAGAAGTTATGGATTAAGATGGTTCAGTGAAATAAAGAGAAACAGATTGGTATGCCATTCCTAATCTCACTTTGATATATATATATATATTTATAAACGAAGGATGTTGTTACTTGCATCAGATCATTATGTATACATGTTGACTTTTGAGTTGCATCGAACACTTTAAAAAATGAGATAATCATATAGCTATTCCAGTCACAGCTTCTCTTTGACATGTCTATGAATATATGAATTACTTGAACCCGATGGTTTTATGTAGATGAACAACACCTATTCAATGAGAATAAACGACAGTCAGGTTTCGAGTCCCTCATTCCTCTTAGCAAACTGGATGATCCTGAATTATTGTATCTTATGAATGATACTCTTATAGTTGAGGCTGGGGTTATTGTTGATAGTGTTGTGCATTACTCGATGCACGATGTAGAGAAGGACTCGAGTAGAATTGAACCAGAATCACCACATGGACTTACTGATGCCTCAGCAGGTTTGGAAGAGGATGCAGAAGGAATCGTTCAAACTGCTACTTTGACAAGTTACGATGAAGTCGTGATCAAGGCATCAACTCCTTCTTCAGAAGCTTCATCTGTTGGCACAACTGCATCCTTTGATGATATTCAATCCTCCTTGCTTGTACAGATGATGTCCAGGAGTCTCCTAACAGAGCTTTCATTCAGGACTAAGGGTGAAATATCAGATCCAAATCAAGAAGCAGCTGAATTGAATTTTCGCCAAAAACAAAAGAAAGCATTGGAGTGCTTCTTGAATATGTCATTAGAGGCAATAAAAGAAGCCGATGCCTTCAATGATATAGAAGAAATTCTCCTCGAGCTTGTTCAGCATTATGAAAATTTGCATGAGAAAACAATTCTTGAAGATTTTATCTCGCGCTTCAATGAATTTAAAAAGATTATTCCAATTGCTACAACTGTTGCAGAAGATGCTCATGCTCGAAAAACATATCTTTCTAGGAAAACTGCAGATCTTGATGAAAGGTTTGTGCAAAAGAAAAATGAAATAAGTTCCTTGGTTGCTGAATACTCAAGGTTTTCAGAAGAAGAAGAAAAAGTAGAGGCTGAAATTGAGCTCTTAATTAACAAGAAGATGCAGTTCCTGTCTCATATGAAATCAATTGCCGCTCAATTAGAGAAAACCAATCAAGAAACGTACAAAGAGCTGGAAGAATGGCAAAATCTGCAAGATGAAATGAAACAGGCTAATGCAGAGTGGGTTGGAGCAAAAGAGAAACTAGCTCTAGCTAATATCCACTGGAAACTCTTGAAGGAGAACCTGGGAGTGGGAAAGCATAAGGTTCTATGAGCCAACAGCCAATTTTTATCCTCTGCGCTTGTCTATATTTCTTAGTAACTTTTTGTACTTTGATTTGTTCTTGATTAATCCTGTGTTTCACGAGTGTATTTTATATTTGCATCAGCAGATGTAAATATTACTATTGGCACCATCTATATATTATCCTTCGGTTGATTTTGAGTTTGTGTGAATTCTCTCAATCTTGTCATTGAATTTAACTAATTGAGTTTCCTTATAGACCATTTCAAAGAAAATTGAGGAAATTTGAAATCAAGAAATGGTATGCAGTAAGATCTTTCACTGTTTGGAGAAAGTTGATTCGAGGTCCATCTAATAACAATAATGGGCAAAAAAGTAGGCTTATTAGTTGCTAACGTGCTATATACTTGGTACTGTTCAACAGTTGCTGACAGAAATACAAATCGCTGCTGATATTGTATGTATCCATTGTTGGCTTCTGAAGTGTTCTGCTTCTCACCTTTTCTGATTGTGATAACACTTTGTGGTATTATTTTACATAATTTGTTGTTCGATTCATTAACACGGTTCGCAGTTTTGCAGAAAATGGGTAGACACATTTAACACGTGCAATAAATGGGTCGTACAAGTGTTGACTCGCCAATCTGTTTATGACTTGTTTAACTCGTTCAAAGTTTGTATATAGAGATGTCAAAATCAGGGATCTTTTATCCAAATCGGTGAACCTCTGCTCGTTTGCAGTTAGATCGTTCATGGATTATGCTTGAGGTATCTTCCTGGGTTTGATTTATTATTTTGCCATTTTTTGTTTAATTTTTTTGTCCCTGCGTTTTTTTTTTTTTTTTTTTTTTTTTCAGATCGGTGTTCAGATAACATGCATTTTTAAAAATAAAAGAGGTGACCTTGACAGTAAATTCTTCAGCTGAAAGCCAAGAGTCCATTTCCAGCAACAGACACAAAAGAGATGAGGTAAGAGCTCCTAAGACAAGTTATGGGTCTTTTAAATGTGTCCCTTTTCTATATTTTGGGTTGCAGTTTGATTTCTTTTTCTACTGTGTTTATCTGAGTCATTTGAGGTGTATTTCTGGGTTTAAACTATTATATTTGTTATTTTGATTTAACAAATAATCTCGACCTGTGGTTATTATTGATAAAATTTTTATTAATATCACAATTCTCTTGCTAATTTTTTTTCACATTGGAAAATGTTTAGATGGTTGGAGTCGACTGGCATGGTCTTCTAAGCTCAAAATTTTCAACTATAGCTTTTATAAGCGCAGAATTTTCCGTGACAAATTGTTAATTAGTAAGGCCTGTCAAAGGCAACAAGCACAAGAATTTTTTGCTGTTTCCATTAAGGGTGTAGCATAATTAAAAAGATGCAAATTTTGCACATAAATTTCACTTGATTTCCTTTAGCTCCCAACAAATTTACATCAAAATCCAACCAGGATTTGCTCACTAGTACGGAAGAGGTAGCTAGAAAAGTACTCTAGAAAACTGTACGGAATTGCTAAGTAGTACAAGACTTCTGCCCTCATGGTAAAAGAAAGAAGAGAAAATAGGGTTCCAGAAGGGCTATTTCTTAGCTCATATTAGAGCTGGTAGGGGAATTAAGCAATTCTTTCTACCAGTTAGGATTCTGTTACTGCAGGGCAGGGTGAAGAGGAGGGCCAGGACTCGGCGAAACGAGTTGTTGTCGCTTGCCTTCAGCCAGCTTCATACTTTGGTGGAAATTCTTCAACAAGTCTGCATATTTTGAGTTTCGGGTATTCTTGGTTTACCTATTATATGCCCAATTTAATTATATGCATTACGACAACAATTACAATGTCGTTGTTGGGGGTACAAACTAACAATAAATCTGTTAATGGGTTTTTTTAAATGTGTTCCTTTTCTTTTTTTTTGTGCCTTACTGATGCATGTTGTGATTGTTGTCTTATTGTGCAGTTGACAATTTATTTGCATGGTTTAAACTCTGAAATACATAGTGAGCTTTGATTTGGTTTTAATTGCTTGGCATATTTTCATTTTTATGTTTTCTAGGCTGCTGTTAGATTGCTCATGGATAATGCTTAATTCGGGTATCTTCCTGGGTTTAATTTATAATTCTTCCCATTATTGTTTTGTTACTGTGTTTGATTTCTTTTTTCCTTGCAGATTAGTGTTCAGATAACATGGATTTTTAAAAATAAAAGAGATGACCTCGAGAGTAAATTCTTCAGCTGAAAGCGAAGACTCCATTGCCAGCATTGTACTCAAAAGAGATGAGGTGAGAGTTCCTAAAAAAAAAATTTGGGTTTTTTTAAATGTGTTCCTATTCTTTATTTTGTGCCCTACTCATGCATAGTGAATCTTGGTTTGGTTTTAATTGTTTGGCATATTTTCGTTTTCATGTTTCCTTCAAAAGCCTATTATGCCATTGTATGTTTCACTACAGCGATTAGGGGATTGTGTATATATTTTTATATATCAAACAAATGCAGTTAGTATGCTGAGGAGATATTGAAGTTGTTGTCATTTACTAAATAAAGCTTACTTGCTCATTAACAATTTGTGCTCATAATGACTCTCCATATTGATTAATATGTCGCATGAGACTAATTTAAATCGTGTGGTAGTTTTAGGCGGCAGTACTTATGTACAAAATAACAGCTTACCTTAGTCATTTTTATGTAGTTAATACAAAATTTATTGTTTAATATTGGTTTTGAAATGAATTTTAATTTATTTGCATGCTTTACCGAGTCAACTTAGCTTTGTTTATATTGTTTGGGGTATTTTATATGCACACTGTAATTATATGTTTCTCTGCAGTGATATGGGAATTTTGTATTTATATTTATATATCAAACAAAGACAGTTAATATGCTTAGAGTCTGAAGGAAATTTGGGATTTGCCGTCATTTACTAAAAAATAGCATGCTTGCTCATAAAAAATTTGTGCTGGTGATCGACTCTCCATTTTGATTAATTTGTTGCAGGAGACTTAATCGAATTGCTTAATCATTTGAAGCTAAAAGTCCAGCAGCATTTGGTAGTATCTACACATAAAATAAGCAGCTTAGCTGAGTCAAAAGCATGGGCCATGCTGAGTTAGATAACATGCATTTTTTAAAATAAAAAGAAAGAACTTTGGTAGGAAGTTCATCAGCTGATGGCCAAGAGCTCATTTTCAGCAATGCAGTTAAAGCAGCGGCAGCAGCAATATTACTATTCTGAAAGAGGTGGCGCAATTAAAAGATAAAGTTATTTCTATGATTTTAGTTCAGTTTTGTGATTTTGAATTTTTTTTTTTAAACTACAAAAAGTTTTGAAGTTATTGCTTTAATATTATCCTACTTTATTTTTTATTTTGAATCTGAAGCAAAAGCTATTGCTTTCAATTTTTGAACCAAAATATGGCTTTTATTTGAGTCTTGAACTTTAAAATTATTTGATTTAAATTTTTTTAATCCAAATTTATGGAGGATTTAATTTTTGCCACAGATTATTGCTTTAAATATTTGATATGAGTTTATGAATGTCTTTCATTTCAGTCTTCCCTTTATTTTATGCATTTAAATATTTTTTTAGTTATACACAATGAAAAAAAAGGGTAGACCAGTTACTTCTTTTTTCAGTTGTTTTGTCTCAATATATGAGAAAAAAAATCATTTATCTTCATTAAATTGATATGATGTCTATTAACTCTCCTACGAACTTTAGATTTTCTTCTCTATAGAAATCTTTCTTTTTGCCTAATATTAAACGAACTTAAATTTGATTTGATCTTTACTGCTCTCGTTAATGTTGTTTACCCATTTTTATTGTATACCTTTTACTATAAAAAGGCTTATAACCGTGACTTATCCATAACTATCTACTTTCTTTGTTTTTAAGTTTTCTCTTTTGGGTAACTCCTTATACCTTTTTTAAGTACTTAGTTTTGTCTCCTTTTTGCTTATAATGGTAAGGATGTTGCTACAGAGCTACAATCTATTTTTTTTAAATTTATTTAATCAATAATTATTTAAAAAAGGACTAAAGTATCATTCATTGTTTAAGATGGAAAATTATAGGACTTTTGGAGGGAACATATAGCACGCTTACGAGCGGATGACGTTTCAATGGATGCGGCGAAGCGGACCGGGGAGGTTTTTGGTAATGCTTATTGAAGTTGTTTTGATGAAAAAAGGGTTTGATGATTTTGCTTAAGAGAACCAGTTGATATGATTTGAAATCCCTTTTGTAGGAAACATCGTTTAGAATGTGAATTTTGGGAAAACTGGTCTTACATTTTAGAAAATCCAGTTTTTTATTAACTTATAGACCTTTAAACCCAAATTTCGAGATCAGTGATAGAGTCACCACCTGGATCAGCTTATTCGGGAAATTCCGGTATAACTCCCTAACAAGTGTAGATTGCCATACCTGATTCAGAGATTCAGGGTTCGGACAACTTACCTATTCAACCTCAAGCTTGCTTTCATTTAATAGTTTATACCACCACATTATGCTCACTCATTCTCTACCCATTTTATCTTTTAATATTAGCCGATGCTTATTCAGATGACATAAATAAATAACATAAAATTAAAGTGAGGAAAAGTAAACCATACATCCAAACCAAACAAAAGAATAGAGGCCACTTATTACAACCCAAAAAGATAAAAACTCTTATCCTCATCTTACAATCGCCTAGATACAAGAAGATCTATAAAAAGTACAATCACCTAGAATACATGATTTGATCTATTAAATACATCCAAAATAAAATAAAAAGAAATAAAAGCTGCAAAACAGACGATTAGCACGATTATATCATAAACACATACAGGACTCATAACAAGACAAAATGGGGAATTTCAGGAAACGGGAGCATACATTTAGGGGTAGCCGAGAAGTCCGCGTGACTTACTCTGTTAGACCTGGAAAGCCATTTTGGAAAAGTCATGTAGGTTTTTGTGCTCGAAAACAATTTTGGAAAACAGTTTGGCTCGATTACATGCAAATTACTTCCTTTTAGCGAGTCGGTTATCCCAGAACCTAGGGTTCCGATCGTGAGGGTCCTTAATTCCAACATTCATCTAAGGCATAAAGCTGTAAACACATCAAAAACAGTTTTGAATTTGAATAGGGAGACAGCATCAGGCGATGATGTTTGTGGGAATCATCCAGCTCAGCAACTATAGCCGTGCAGCTCCAGTTAGAGCCGCGTGGCTATAGCCACTACAGCCGTGCAGCTGTAGTGTCTAGAACCCGAATTGGTTTTCTTTGTTTTGTAAATCTTTATTTTGAATCGTTTCGGTGATTTCTAAGGATCTTGGGGAGTTTGGAGGTCCGTTAAAGCTGAACCGTGGGTCCGATTTGGATCAAAAAACCCCAGATTCTAAAAATCAAAATCAACGAAACCTAAATCTCACATCAACATTATTGAAAATTTGAAAACCATAACATTGAACATAACGGATGTGATTTGACCGAAATCATTCATAATAAAACAACTAAAATGGGAAACTGACTGTATTTGGTCGTTTTAGGGCTTTTCTGGTTTCTGCCTAGAAGAACATAGCCGTAAGGCTATAGAGGTACAGTCGCGCGGTTCTATTCTAAGGGATTATAGCTGCTCGGCTCTAGTTAGAGCTGCGTGGCTATAATCATGCAGACAGTTTCTGAATTTTCACAAAACTCAAAAAACACACACCACAGAGCAATCAATCATGAGTTTAAGGCCTCTCAGAGTTTACCTTTTTTTGTGTTCCAGTGTATTTGATGACCGGAAGTGGATTTGAACATCAGAATGTGCTTGAAATCCCACGAACGTCTAGAAACTTCAAACACGAACCTTGAATCGATCCAAATAAACTCGAGATCAATCCAAACAAATGAGAAACACCCAAAAACCCTGGTTCTATGTGTTTCTTGAATGTTTTCTCTCTGTTTGTTTCTTTTTCTTTTGTTATTTGTCACTCTTTTTCTCTTTTTCCTTTTTCTCTCTCTAAAAATCTCTCATTTTTCTCTCTAGGATTCTCCCCCTTTTCTCTAGACTGATTTTTTTTGCCTATCCTCTATTTCTGGTGTCAAACCTAGCATATCACGCCTAATTCCTTTAATTAAGGAGTTAAGCCATTGGTCAAAGATATGGTTAGTTTATTTAAAAAGTAACCCAGTCAACCATTAGAGCCACGCGGCTCTAAGGTTATAGCCCCACGACTGTAGTTGTGAAACTATATCTGTGCGGCTCTAATCAGATTTATCATGGCTTTTCCTAAATCCTACACTCACATCTAAGCTTTCAAATCACTCGAAGGACCTTTTTTAGGGTTTCGAATCAAGGACTGTTCTATTTTCGGAGCGTTTAAGAATATTCCAGGCATAATTCCGCTTATTTTCAAATCTGACTCATGTTCGTCTTTCTAATAGCTAATATAGGATTTTCATCATAGAGGTCGGGAAAATACGTGCTCACGGCTGGCCCTCACTGGATCAAAGTCGACTCATGGTCGGGCTATTGCTCCTGGTTCGAGTTTGGTCTGGCGAAAGGAAGCACGGTGAGAAAAGGAAGAGGAAATGTACTTGGCATCTTTCTCATGTTGGTTCTCCATGGTGCTTGTGTCACAGGATGGAATTGTGTTGACTTTGAGGACTTGTTTCGATGTCTGTGTGAAACAGAGGTCTTGCTTGTGTTGAGTGGGGATTTGCCTCAGTTTTTGTGCGAGGTAGCGGTCTTGCCCGTGTTGGTTCTCTGTGGTATTTATGTTATAGATGGAATTATGTTGACTTCAGGGACTTGTTTTGATGTCTGTGCAAAACAACAATCTTGCCCGTGTTGAGTAGGGACTTACCTCGGTTTTTATGCTAGGTAGTAGTCTTGCCCGTGTTGAGTGGGGACTTGCCTCGATTTCTATGCGAGGTAGTGGTCTTGCCTGTGTTGGTTCTCTGTGGTATTTGTGTCACGGGTGGAATTGTGTTGACTTCAAGGACTTGTTTCAATGTATGTGCAAAATAGTGGTCTTGCCCGTATTGATTCTAGGGACTTGCCTTGGTTTCAGTGCGATGTAGCGGTCTTGCCCATATTGGTTCTCCGTGGTACTTGTGTCACAGATAGAATTGTGTTGACTTCAGGGACTTGTTTCAATGTTTGTGAGAAACAACGGTCTTGCTTATATTGAGTGGGAACTTGCTCGGTTTCTGTGCGAGGTAGCAGTCTTGCCCATATTGAGTGGGGACTTGCCTAGGTTTCTATGCGAGGTAGCAATCTTGCTCGTGTTGAGTGGGAACTTGCCTCGGTTTCTGTGCGAGGTAGCGGTCTTGCCCGTATTGGGTCTCTGTGGTATTTATGTCACGGATGGAATTGTGTTGACTTCAGGGACTTATTTCGATGTATGTGTGAAACAATGGTCTTGCCTATGTTGAGTGGGGTTTTGCCTCGGTTTCTATGCGAGGTAGCGGTCTTACCCGATTTGAGTTGGTTTGGGGACGTGCTTCGACTCTTTTTCAAAGCGGTGTCTTGCCTGATTTGAGTCTTCCCATGAGATTGGTGTTGGATATGCCCTAGTCTCGAGGCATTGGTCCTTGTATTTGTATCATACATTTATTGGATTTATGTATTATACTTATTTGTGTTATAAATAAAGGCATTAATTCATTTATTATATTTATCTTGTGCAATATATTAAATGAAGTATCCAATGGACATATCTATATCCATGATGACCAGTGTCATGCACTTGGCAGTAAGACCATGGATAGGGTAAACGATATGACCATAAATAGATCCGTAGTTTGTTCCAGTCCTGGGAATGACAGGAATGGGAGACTATCATTAACCTGGTTGTATGACGGTGTCTTACCGGTCATTGGACATGGAATGTCAACCAAGTTAATGGGTACATGTAAAAAGGGCATGGTATTGGATAGATCCACTAAACAAGAAATCCACATGGTATAGTATCACAAGTGATTCTCGTGTAGTACTTGTATGGATCCTTTGACCTGACCATATGATGGTGTTGCATGTAAGGTCACATACTTAGGGGTACACCTAAAGGGCCTGTAATAGGGTACCAAGTATGGGTACTTTCGGGTATGTCACTTAGCATGGTAATACTATGGATATGCAAAAGGGATTTGTCACTCAGTAGTCCACTGGGAAGATATCACCGGCCTCTTGATGAATGCGACTGATAAGAGTGTGGCCACACCCAAACAAGTGGGAACTTGTTTGTGAGCTTCAATGCATTCGGGATCAAGTTAATGTCCTAACACAAAAGAGGGTGATCAATTCATGCCTCTGTGTTGGACACCGATATCAATGACATGGGATGTACAAGTTCAAACTACAGGGTTATGATAACAGTTAGACTGCCATCTCTATCTTAATTGGGGGTTGCAGTGGCTTGCTAGAGCCCAACTACAGTCTGTGGGCCACAGGCCCACTGCCAACATAAAGATGGGCCTATGGGATCGTACACATTGAGCGACTGAACACTGACTTAAGGAATCACATGTATACTTGGAGTATACACTCTCGAGAGAGAGGTATTTATTAATTATATTATGAAGATCAATTGGATTGATCATAATGATAAAATTAATATTTGATTGGCTCTTCATAATTAATTGGATTAATTATGAGATTATTTCCTAAGTGGAAATATTCATATGTATAGGTTTACATATGATTTTATTTTGTGAAGATCTAATTTTAATTTGATGGATTAAATTAATTGGTTAAACTAATTTTAGTTTAAATGTAAATAATATGTTACTTGGTGTAATATATTAAATACATGGGTAAATTAAAGTTGGGCTTGAAATTAATTTAAACCAGACTAATTAAAATAAGATTGGGCCTGAATTATGAGAAGGAAGTCCACACAAATGAAAGAGCCAAGTTGGACTAAAATTCCTTTAGGAATTTCGGCCAACCTAGGGTTTATTAACCCTAGGAATTGTGGCCACCAGAGGCAGAAGAGATAGCCAAAATTTCCCTAGCCTCCTCTCTCCAAAGTTTTGTGTTTTCCGACGCTAGCACGGGTGGTGTTAGTTAGGCGTTTGTGTACGTGAACGAGGAGGGTTTCTAGTTTGATTCCTACAGTCTACAACCATCTCTGAAAGAGATATTCCGGGTAAGAGATTTATCTCTTTCTATTAAATTTTTGTTTTTCCAATTTCCATCTCAATTGCTCCTAGGCGCGGATTTGAGGAAATCATCGCGTTCTTCCGCTTTAATCAAGTGATTTATGGTGACAAATCCCAACAATTGGTGTCATGAAGAAAGGGTATTTTGGTAATTTGGTGCCTTGTGGTGTTTATGTCACGGAGGAAAGGGTACTTTGGTAATTTGGTTAAAGAGTGTTTCTGAGGTTGAGTGATCTTGATTCTGTTCTTCGTGAAGTCGTGCTTCTAAAGTTATGTCGGGCGTGTATTTATTTCTTGATTGACAATTTTGGAAATAAAAATTTTTGCTTTTTCGATCAAGAATAAATACAGACTGATTGTTTTTCCCTTGGATACCTACAAAAAGCAAGAAATACCCTTCTCGGGATTATATTGGCATAAATGGAAATTCTAAAAATTGAGAAAATTTTCATACCTGAGATTTAGAGCTACGCGGCTCCAATTTGCATGCTATAGCCCAGGGGATGCCCCAGTGTCAGGCTATTTCTGCTTTCAGAGTGCTCACGATTCAAGACAACCTAATGTTGACAGTAAGTACCTGTACTTGAGTTAGCATTGATGCATGTATGCATGTGTGTGTATGTTTCCAGTGTACGCATTTATGTGACATGATGTTTTTGCTGTTGGTCTTGGTGTAGTCCGCATTTGAGCATTCAGTGTCACGAGTCCACTCATCTGAGGTTAGAGGTGGACCAACTACAGAGGCAGGTCGCGAATCTAGAGCTCATGAACCAGATTTCCCGGATGCGCGTGAACCCACTGGAGGAGCAACTTGCTTATTATGAGAACACTAGGGATGAGAACCAAGTGGACGATAAGGATGACAGGGCACAACCCTAGATCCTTTCTTTTTCCTTCTTTGACAATCTATCCCATATGTGGGCTCATTCTGCTATTCCACTTGTATTGTCCGTATGTGGGCCCATTTCTACACATTTGTTTGTCTTGGTACATTGGTCGTGAGCACGAGGAGTTAACCCTGAGATACCTCAGGTTGTAGGGTGTTAGGATTGTCTGAACCTGTTGCTGTATGACTTTTATTTTATTTTGTGTCCTTACTTTTGCATGGACTGCCTTTTTAGTTTTTGGCCTATTGGACTGTCTTAATTTTTGCCTGAGCCGTGCTTTTGGGGTTTTCGACTCAACAGACTTTTATTTATGTCCTAACTTTTGCATAGATCACCTTTTCAGGTTTTCAATCTATCGGATATTTATATTTCTTTCATTTTTTTCGAAGTGAGATGCATGCAAACAGAAAATGTATATAGCCATATATGTATAGTATGAACTCAACTTCAAGCAACTCGAGACTTATAAACAAACAGAGCAAAGCATTCATTCATTCATTCATTCATTAATAATGTTTTAGTACAATGCACATCAAAGATGAAATGAAGTTAAGGATAGAATCAGTAATGGTATCTGTCTCGACCGAATCCATGATTGCCACCAGCCGGTCTTTGTAGATTTTCCAGCTGATAGTGCTCACCTCACTGTCCTAACTTTTGCATGGACTGCCTTTTCAATTTTCGATCCATCGGACTATCCTAACTTTTGCATGGATCACCTTTTTTGGTTTTCGACCCATCGGACCTTTTTTTTTACACGTAATATCGCCTGAGCTTGTCTTGATTGATGGAGTTGATGAATTCATTTCCATCCATATCCATGATCTTCACAGCATCCTTTGAAAGCACTTTCTTGACTACATACGGACCTTCCCAATTCTGCTTGAACTTTCCCCGTACATCTGTATTGGTCTGCTTCACCTACTTAAGTACCTAATCCCAGGCCTTGAGTGGATGTTTTTAATGATTAACTTTGCTGTTGTAAGCCCTGGCCATTTGCTGCTGATACATTTGGAGGTGATCTAATGCTCGAAGATGCTTGTGAGCATGGGTTTTCCCGACCTCTATGATGAAAATCCTGTGTTACCTGTTAGACAGATGAACGTGAGTTGGACTTGAGAATGAGCGGGATGTCTTATGGAATGTTTCAAACGCTCCGAAAACCAAACAGTCCTCGATCCGAAACCTCGAGAAAGGTCATTCGAGTGATTAAAGGGCTTAGATGTGAGTGTGGGATTTAGGAAAATCCGCCGCAGCTCTGATTAGAGATGCATGGTTGTAGTTTCACAACTACAGCCGTGTGGCTATAATTCCAGAGTCGCACGACTGTAACCTTACAGCCTCGCGGCTCTATCGAACGGTCAGCTTACTTCCTAAACAACCAGCATTAGTGTTTGACTGCGTTTTGGATTCCTTAATTAGAGGAATGTCGGGTGAGATTTGCTAGGTTTTGATATATCAGAAACCAGAGATAGAAAAAGGGGGGGCTTAATATCAGAAGACATAATAGAAAGAAAAAAAGGGAACAATACAATAGAGAGAGAAATCAAAGAGAAGAAAAACTAAAAAGAGAAGAGAAGGAGAGAAAACTAAGACAACCTAAGAGAAAAGTACCAGACATAGTGAGAATACACACTAGAAACACCTAGGGTGAGAGTTATTAATCGTATCACATTCGTCCGGGTCTTTTCTCAGGTTTTGTTCGGATCGATTCAGGACTCGTATTCAAGGATTTCAGGTCATTCGTGGGATTCTAAGTGCATTCCAACTTTCCAATCCACTTTTGATCGTTAAACACACTGGAACATCAACAAGGTAAACTCTGAAAGGCCTTAAACTCTTAATTAGTTATTTTGTGCTGTGTTTTTCTGTGTTTTATGAAAAATTCTGGAAACTGTCTGTTTGACTATAGCCGTGCGACTCTAACTAGAGCCGAGTGGCTATAATCCTTTAGAACAGAGTCGAGCTGCTATAACACTATAGCCACACGGCTGTATTCTTCTGGGCAGAAACCCGAAAAGCCCTAAATCGATTGAAAGCAGTCAGTTTTCCATTTTGATCGTTCTATAATGAATTATTTTGGTCCACTCACATCCGTTACATTCTGAATTTTGGTTTTCAGTTTTCCTAGAATGTTAATGTGAGATTTTTGGTTTCTTTGATTTTGATTTTTTGAAATTCGGGGTTGTTCGATCCATCGGATCCACTGTCCAGCTTTAGTGGATCCCCGTGTTCCTCAAAGCCCTTAGAAATCATTGAAAACGATTAAAACAATGATTTTCAAAGCAAAGAAAACCAATTTCGAGTTCTGGATAATACAGCGCATGGCTGTAGTGGTTATAGCCACACGGCTATAGTTCCCAAAAGGAAGCAGAATCACGGGACGACTCCCACGGATATCATTATATGATGCTGTCTTTAGAATCAAACCTGTTTTTGATGTGTTTACTATTTTGGGCTGTACATGGATGTTTGGATTTAGGAAACCCCCATGAACGGAACCCCGAGTTCCAGGATACCTGACTCACCAAAATGAAGTAATTTTGCACGTTATTGAGCCAAACCGTTTTTCAAAACTGTTTTCAAGCACAAAACCTATAAGGCGTTTCAAAAATGGTTTTCCAGGTCTAATCAAGTAAGTCTCCCAGACTTCTCAATTCCCCCTACATGCATGCTCCCACTTCTTAGAATCCCCATTCTGTCCTGTTATGAGTCCCACTTGTGTTTATGATATAGTTGTGATAACCCATCTGTTTTACAGCTTGTTATTTCTTTTTATTTTATTTTGGATGTATTTGATAGATTCTCGTGTATCCTAGGCGATTGTACCTTTTTTTAGATATTCGTATATGCTAGGCGATTGTATTGGTGAGGATAAGAGTTTTTTCTCTTTTTTAGTTGTAATAAGCAGCCTCTATTTCCTTTTGGTTTGTTTTGGATGTATGGTTTATTTTTTTGCACTTTACTTTTATACAATTTATTTTCAGTCATTTGAATGAGCATGGGCTAATAACACAAGATAAAATGTGTAGAGAATTAAGTGAGTATAATATCATCATATGAACTTATAAATTAATGCAAGCTTAAGGGTGAAGAGGTAAGTTGTTCGAACCCTAAATCTCTGGATTAGGTACAGTAGTCTATGCTCGATAAGGAGCTGTACCAGAATTTCCTAGATGAGCTGATCCGGGTGGCGACTTTGTCACTGATCTTGAAATTTAGGTTTCAAGATCTTTAAGTAATAAAACATGATTTTCTAAAATGTAAAACCAGTTTTTCCAAAATCTCACATTCAAAGGAAAGGTTTTCTACAAAAGGATTTCCAAACAAATCAATGGTTTTCCTAAGCAAGATATAAAACCATTTTCAAAACAAACAATCAAGCTCTTATTTTTTCCCCGGTTCACTTCCTCACATTCTACTTTTCTTCGAAAAGGTCATCCTCTCATAGTGGCAACTATTGAAATATAACATCGCTTGTAGTCATTTATTAGTTCATAGTACCATATTTTACTCACAATTGCATAACATGACATTTTCTTCTTCTCAACCCCTTAAACTCACTGATCAGCCCGGTTTACTTTAGAAGGTGACCTACCTCTTCCGCTAGGATTGGAGGCACCTACAGGGGTAAACCACTCATAGAACAGCATGAACCTCTCATGTTCTATGTGGAGGAGTGTATATTCCCTATAGGGACCTATACGACCCTTGGATTGACTTTGGCCCACATGTAATGACCTAGTAACTTCCCCTTAAGATTACCAAAACATAAACATGAAATTGGACATTGAGAGTATGCCTTTGGTATCCTTGGTTGATACCAAAGAGACCTAACACCTAGGAAGAATGCATGCCAATCGAAAGGAGGAATAGGGTTGGAAGGGTGAGCATATTATTATGTGTGCTAACGTTTGTTCCATGCTAGTTTTATTTGATCTTCTCATGAAGCATCAAACATACATAATCATTTGTGTGCCATTCTAACCACATCTTCATGCAGCCATTTTCAAGACATGAACATATGTATGACATTGATGCTAACCGCATTTTCGTGCAGCTATGACATTTTAATTCTGTGCCATATACATCTCATGTGTTGACATTCCCATAAAGCATACATGACATCATCCCATATGTCATGCATCCTAACCACGTCTTTGTGTAGCCACTTGCATTTCATATGACATGGACATTCATATCATCTCATTCCATGTAATGAAAACACGTTTAGAGACATCATTGAACCATGATAATTTCACGACCATACCATACATGTCACTTAGTGCCTCGTGTCTAGAGTCATGACATCCATCCATAGTGCTAACCCTATGCTGAATGTGTAGTTTGGAGACAAACTTCAAAATGATTAGTGTGGGTTGAATCAAAATCCAATCAGTCAGTTCAGCCAGTTTGACCAATCCAATCAAAACCAGTAATCGTGGAAGGGGTTATGGTCAGTTCAGATTCGGAATCAGAGCAGGAATTTAGGGGACAGTTACCTTCTTTACTAATCGACAGTCAGTTATTGTTTAATGAAGTGAATAAAATGAAAATGGCTCAAGACAGACCTATGGAAGTGCTTGCTTTCAACATGAATGCATTTGTGGATGCCTTATTGAACTTGGACAGGTACAAGGCTACTTTGAGAGAGCAGATGAGAGGTGTGATGCCTACTGAAAGGGGTCAAACTGCTTAACCAATCTCGACTTCAATCAGAAATGGAGGAAACACAATCCAAGTGGTGAACAGAGCTGGAGGAGGCATTCCCAGTAGTAGTAGAGTTGTCGTTCCACATCAAGAAATTGATTGCTAGTCTGAAGAAGATGAAACTTTTATGAGGGCAAGGGAGGCCTAAATTCAAACGGCTGTTGAAAAGCATCTCAAGGAGAAATTCTTTGACTTAGAAGCTTTTTTTACCCAAATTGAAGGAGATGGTGTATTACAATCCCATCAAATGTGTAGACCCAGCTAGTTTAAAGGCAGAAGGAGGAGAGCCACTCCCGGTCGGTTTCTAGATGCCCTATTTGCCTCCGTACACTAGAGAAGGTCCACCCGAGGCTCACTTGGATAGCTATGTGAGGATTATGTCCAGTCTGGGAATCGGGAAAATCCACCTACTGAACCTATTCCCAACTACTCTAAGGGATGCTGCTGCTAAGTGGTATTTGAAGATACCAATTCATACCGCTCCACATGGGAAGATTTGTCCGAGGCATTTGTGAAGCAATATGCCTAAAACACTCAGGTGGAGACCACTCTGAAGGACATGGAAAGGATTCACTAGAAGCCCAAATGAGTCATTTTTATCTTATTATAAAAGATGGATGGATGTTTAGGTGTTGGTGGTCGGGGCTCCGAAGCTGGAATCCCTTATTATGAAGCTAGTTAATGGCAGTTTGCCTTTGTATAAGGAGAAGATGAAGCTGAAGAGGTTCCACTCTTTCAATGATTTTGTTGATTTTGCTAAGAATATCGAGAGGTACAAAAAGGAAGATCAGAGGAATAAACAGAGCACGGGTACCTATCGAAGTGGCCGGGCGTATTCATAAGGTTACAAGAGCGGTAGTTCCACAACTACACCGGCCGGGTCTAGTTTGAGAATGGCACAAGTACGAGAAGCAGATGTGACTGCGGTGGCCCAAGACAGACAGTCAGTAACCCCTCAGAGGCTCACTAACCCGTGGGCAGAGCCTTTGCCTTGCATTTTTGCAAGTGTAGGAAAGCTGGTTTACTTTAAAGTTTGAAGCCTTATGTTCCTCCGCTTGAGTCAGAGAAAGACAACTTTTATGCTTGCCATGTGACAGCAAGTCATTGGATGGGCGGATGCATCGGTTTGATAAGAGCCATTCAGCGGCTAATTACTGATGGGAAAATTGTAGAACACTCTTTGAAGTCTAGTGTTTAGAAAAACCCCTTGCCTAATTTTGGGAGCCAAGCTAATATGGTTCAGTCTGGAATGCCGACCAACTGTGTGTTCGCTCAGATTATCAAAGCTAATCCGATCGTTCAAGCTATTATAGTAGAGGAAGAGGAAAAGGTAGAAGAGGCCGAAGGGTAGACATCCGTAGTAAAGAATGGGCAGGGTCCGATTGATCTAGCTGACATCGAATTAGATGTTGATGATGAAGATTTTGAGTTTGAAGAACCAAAGCCAGTTTACTCGGTTGAGATAAGGAGAGGAACGGTGATCACAAAGGATGGTCCCATTATGCACATCACTAGAAGCGGTAGGGTATATCAACCTACTAACGTGGCCCGTCAAGCACCACCAAGAAGAAGTAACCCATCTGTAGGCATTGGCACTACTGACCATATACCAAGAGATAAGGAAGACGATGTTCTGGTTGAGCAGTTGAAGAGAACGCTGGCCTGAGCTAATATTTGGCATCTCCTCATGGAGCCTAATAGGCACCGGGAGGGAGTGGTGAAACAGCTAATGGAGATGGATGCTAATCCTACTATGTCTCCTGATGAAGTATGTGCCATGATAAGGGGAGTTGACCTGAAAGCTAACCAGGCCCCAAAAATCTGCTTTGGAGTGTCTGACCTACCACCGGAGGGAGAAAACCACAACCGAGCTTTGTACTTCAAAGTTGAAATCATGGACAGGGTGATGCCTTATGTGATGGTCGATGATGGCTAGGCCCTGAACATCTACCCTTCTAAAATTTTGCCAAACCTGGGGATTAGCACAGAAGCACTCCACCGATCTAGCATAGTGATCAGAGCATATGACGACAGTAAAATACCATAATTGGAACATTTGAAGCTGAAGTCAGTGTAGGGGAGATCAAGTCGAAGGGACTATTCAATGTTATCGATATTCTAGTCACTTTTTCCTTACTTCTTGGAAGGCTGTGGTTCCATGCCTTAGGAGGTGTACCATTGACTCTACACCAGAAACTGAAGTTCCTAATAGGAGGGAAAGTGGTGACGGTAGAAGCTGACGAGCCTTTCCTTTGTAGCTACTTTGAATGTTGTGGAGCAGCCAATGATCATATTTTAGGTGGCAGTGATTTCAGATGAAGGCAAGGATAAGCCGAGGTTCCCGGAATGGATTCATAAATACTTCACCAAGCAGAGATTTGAACCTGTGAAAGGATTCGGGGCAAAGCAGCAAGGAATCCCTAAATTCAATATCGATGTTGGGAAGTTCCGTAACATGGGCTCGGTTATCATGAGGAAAGGAATAAGCCGAATAAGAAGTATGTGAATCTGGTCGACACTTTCATCTGTGCAACTGAGGAAGTGTACAAGGGAACTCCTGAGCCAGTGATAGTCGAGGGAAGTCAGCTCCCAGGATTTGAGATCTTCTTCGATGTTGTTGATTTCAGTAAATATGAGGTCGAGCCATTTGTGAATATGCTACACACTGGGGACTGAAGACAAAGGGAAGAAGGTTCTGAAAGATCAACAAGATGCAGTTGATCAGGTCAGAATTGAATTCTGGAACAAAGGTGAACCAGCTAATAAAGCTGACCCAAAAAAATGGAGAAGTTAAAGTAGCCGTCAAAGCTCTCACTAAGGCACTGACTGTTCTGATAAAGGCAAACACAGGCTCTAGAAGGAAGAAGGCACCTGTGGTGAAGACTCAAGAGGAGTTAATGAGTGAAGTTGTGAAAGAGCTTGCCAAGCTTATGATGGTAGGAAAGGCAAAGGCGATCGAAGAAGAGCTATCCACTGACCAGAAAGAAGCCCTTGAGGGTGATCTAGGAGACCTATTTGAAGAGGTTAATGATGATATAGCAGGAGAAGACCCTCCACATGGGGAGGATGACAATTATTTCAATGTATTTATTTCTTCTATTTATGATGTGAACAATTCAGCCTATAAGGCACTCAATGCAATGAAATCTAATTTCTCTTACTTATGTGATGTTTTTTTGAATGGAATTGTGCATACATACAAACATTTATTTAGTTTCTTTATCATACATAATGCATCATTGCATGAAATGAATCTAGGGATAGATGATGATCCAAAAATGGTATCCGTCTCGAAAGACCTCACGCCTGATGAGAGGAAGAAATGGTAAAAGTACTGCAAAAGCACGTAAAAGCCTTCGCCTGGTCCTACGATGATATGCCTGGGGTTGACAGAGAAATTACAGAACATAGAATTCCAACAGATCCGAAAATGAAACTTGTTAAGTAGAAGCTCAGAAGACTAAGACCAGAATAGGTAGAGAAAGTCAAAGAGGAGGTGGCCAAACAAATAAAAGCTAAATTCCTAGAAGTAGTGGAATACCAAGATGTGAACGGACGACCTGAGACTCAGCGAAGCGAACCAGGGAAAGGGGATCTGAGAAAAAGAATTGAATTACATTGTGGTTTTTTTGGAAAACGGGATTTTGATTATCTTGATTTAGGAAAACCGTTGGTTTCTTTGGAAATCCCTTTTTGTAGAAAACCTTTTCCCATTTTATTAACTTAAAGACCTCGAAACTTAAATTCCAAGATCAGTGACAGAGTCGCCACTCGGATTAGCTCATCCGGGAAATTCAGGTACAGCTCCCTATGGAGTGTATACTGCTATACCTAATCCAGAGATTTAGGGTTCAGGCAACTTACCTATTCAACCTCAAGGTTGTATTCATTTATAATTTGTATTACTGTATTTATTCAATTTGTTATCTTTCTCTACCTGATTTGTTTAATTACCAGCCAATGCTCATACAGATGACAAAAATAAATTGCAGAAAAGTAAATCATACACACAAAGTATACAAAATAATAGAGGCCGCTTATACAATCAAATCAAATAAAAAATAAAAACTCTCGTCCTCACATTACAAATGCCTAGAATACACGGGTATCTAAAAATTTACAATCGCCTAAAATACACGAATTAATATATTAATTACATCAAAAATTAAAAAAAACAAAAGGGAAAATAGACGCTGCAAAACAGACGGTTAGCACAATCATCGCACAAATACAAGTAGGACTCAAGCATGACAGAATTGGGATTTTTAGGAACAGGGGCATAGATTTAGGCGGTATCTGATCGACTCGACTAATTCACCTGGCTAGACCTGGAAAACGATTTTGAAACGTTCCTGTATTTTGCATTTTGCGCTTGAAAACAGATTTTTTAAAAACCGTTTGGCTCAATTTCATACAAATTTCTCCATTTTTAGTGAGTTGGTTATCCCGAAATTAAATTATGTGTTCCGTTCGTGGGGGTGATCCCCTACTATGCGGAGAAATAAACTATGTCCTTAGATACAATAAACACACCAAAAGCTATTTTAAGAAAACATGACAATATATTTACTTCTATGAAATTTACCCAAAATAATGTGACATGTTACTTATTTTTTTTAAACACAATAATAATAATAATAATAATAATAATAATAATAATAATAATAATAATAACAATAATATTAACAATAATGTTAACAATAATGTTTATGATAATAAAACTAATATTCTTAACATTTATGAAATTGGTGAAAATAACATTCATACATAGCTAATAATAATAATAGTAATGACTTATTAATAAAAATAATTATACATTATCTATGCAAAAATAAACATAAAAATGCGTACATATATACACATAAACTAATACTTAAAATAAACTGGTAGAAAAAAATTACAATTTTTACACAAATAATACAAATTATTTATTTATATATATATATATATATATGTAATTATGCCCAAAATAATATATTATCATGAAACTTAATTTTCTTCATACATAAACATAATAAAATAAAACAAATAGTAATAATAGTATTAATAATAATAAGACCAATAGTAATAATATTAACAATAGTTTTAAAACTAATAATACTTTTGACAATAAAAATTAATAAAAATTATAATAATACCACTAATCTAATAAAAATAGTAATAGTTACTGTTGGTTTTTGGTCCGCCCATGACATTTTGGAATAGCAGAGATTAAACTGTAATTATGTGCAAATTACAGGGACCAAATGTGTAATTTGGTCTGACCCTATGTATAGATGGGGTTTGGGATTTCCACTATAAATAGAGAAGTCGTTTCTCAAATTATTACACGCATAAGAACGAAAAAGGCTCCCAGAGAGAAATCACGATACACGCATTTCTCAATTCCTCGGAAGAATTCACGGATTAACGCTCATACTCTGTGTAATCATACATACGTAGGAAAGGCAACCAGAATGGTCCAGTTTTCCTGTGTGGATTAGAATCTTATCGTAATTAATCTTCTGCTGCAACATAAACTATAAGTCTGTTTATATATTTTGTTACGAATTCTATACATTCGTTGTATGATCAATACGTTATTCTATCTTAATTGGAATCAGAGCCGAAAGGTTTATAGATTGATGTGTTCAAATCTAGTTTTCTGGTATTCCATGAATAATTGATGTGTTCAAATCTTGATTTCTAGAATTCCGTGAATTAGAATAAGTTTTATCCGTTTGAATGCATGTTTATTCGTTTAAGTACATAATTGTTCGTTTTGATACGGATATATATTGATATCCGTGTCAAAATGATTCCGTAAAATATTGAAATCTGATATTCCATGAATAAGAATATGTTTTTTGTTCATTATGAATACGCTTTTTGTTCGTTTTGATACAGGTTTGCTTTGAAATCCGTGCCAAAATGACACCGTAATTGATCCAACAGTACAAAGTGTCAAAATGTTTTGTCAGAATTTTGAAAATCTGATTACACCATGAAAATCAGCATGAAAAATCTAGTCAGAATCTCAAATTTTACGGCCAACGGAGCCCCAGAAGGCGACAAATGGACCTCACACGCCACCATTGCGGCAGGCATTGGTTGTGGATCGATTGAGAAGTGTAGTGTGTGCAGGACACGTGGTGAGATGTGATTTGCTGATTTTTGTAACGGTTGAAAAGTAAACGGTCCAGAAGCCAATCACGTGTTGACACGTGTCACGCCTCAACCGACGGAAACTGATCCTTGGACAAGTGGCACAACACGATTGGACGGTTTCGACGGTAGAGAAGTCAACATCCAATCACGTGATGCCATGTGTCAATTAGTAACCGATTCAAAAGCCATCAATGTGCTATGTGGCGACACATGGACCAATGGTATAATGACATGTGTCAGAAAAAGTTACATATGTGCCATGTCATCATGCCACGTCATCTCTTCAACCAATCAAGTGATGACACGTGTCTGGTCTGCCACGTCAGCACCAATCACATGTTGCCACGTGTCACATGAGACAGCTGGTCTTGAGTGGCATGTGGTCGTGCGTGGGCTCACATGGCTAGCCTTTTTGAAGAGCGTGTCAGCGTGTGCGGTGGTTTCCGGCTCCAAATTTCGTCAAATTTTTTCCAGAATTAAAATTTACATTGTTCTTGAATTTTTGATATATTTTAATGAATTTTTGGAATTCATTTGATATTTTAAACTAAATTTACTAGTATTTATTGTGTATAAATGCTTAATTTGTGTTTAATAAATTCAAGAAAATTCAATATATTTATTGTGTATTTATATACTGAATTTTGCTTGATTATTAACAAGTTTTTGTTATTTCTATATGTGTTATAGAAATGGCAACCTTTGCAAAAACGGTGAAAATAATCCAATCTCAAGAGGAGGCGAGGACTATATAAAAACTTGAAAAAGAGATTTTCTTTAAACGGTATCCTCCGTTGGAGGAAGGGAATATTGTTGGAGTTATAGAGCGGTTTAACGTGTTAAATCGGGAAATCCAAGAGCTTATCTGGAAAGGAGGATTTTCCTTTAGAACTGATCAAATAAAAATGTTAAAATTTGCGAAAAAGGCTTTTCGTGAAAAGTATTTTAAGAAATTCTGGTTTGGTGAAAACCCTATATTTGACGTGGCGGTGGTCTCCATTGAAGGAGTAGTTCCTGAAAGGAATATGGGTACCAATGCAAAGTGTTTGTATTACAATTGGCTGAAACTGGAGGCAGAATGTCTCATAATCCTAGAACTATGTTACTTAGAAGTAGCAAATTGGTTCGTCGACCCTGTTTGGATACTGTGTTTGAGGGTGTTGAGAACATGCCTCATGATCTCTACTATCAGTTCGTAGAGATGATCCCAGTCACCTCTAAAGAAATTGAGATTGTTGACCTAGAGGAAGAGGATGAGATCGACACTAGTGTCGAGGATGATCCGATGACTCGAGAAGGTTACTATAATGTGGACTATTGGGCTGGAAATGATGATTGAGTTCTTTTATTTCTAAATATATATATTTTTTGCTGATTTCGATGTTCAATTGTGTATTGAATTAGCTTCGTGCTAAATTTTTAAGTGGTTGTATTTTTTTTCCTGTTGGACATTTTATGAAATAATAAAAACGTTTATTTGTTAAGCATTCCTACTTTGGTTAATTGTTTCAGTTCTTCAAATTTATTTATTTTGATTTTTATAGCTAAGTGTTATATAATAATTTGCTTTATACTTGAAAAAGTATAGATGTCTAAATAAATCAGTAGTCTGAAACATAACCAATAGAAATATTTATTATTGGAAATTTAAACCTAACATAGTGTTTGTATTAGCCCATATAAATGGTAACTCTGTGCATTGCACATAGTGTTCGATTTTATGTGAACCAAACACTATTTTTAGCTTTAAATGATCTTAAAATAAATATGGTGTATCGCTTACTTGTTTGTGCTACTTCGTCTTTATAGTTTTCAATGGCTGCTTCCAAGTCAATTGTCACTGAATTGAATAAGGACCTACACTTGAACGGTGACAATTATGAGGTTTGGGCGATGAAAATCCAATACATAATTGAAGAGCAAGAGGCTCTTGACACTCTGGAGAGAATAATGGTTCCTTCTGAAGAGGCTACCACTGCACAAGCCAGAAGGGAACTTGAGGCTTATCAAATCTAGAAAAGGAAAAACTCTACTGCCCATGTCATCATGCTTAGTGCAATGGATGATGACATTGTGAAAAGGTTTCGCGTCTACACCACAGCTAAAGAATTGTGGGATGCTCTCAAGGAGAATTTAGGAGGTGTCTCCTTAACAAAAACTCCATTCTTTGAGTATCAAGTTTGATACTTATAAGAAGAGAGCTGACCACACAATGAAGAGGCATTTAAGGGAAATGTCCAACATGATAATAGAACTTCATGATGCTGGTCATAAGTTGACCAAAGAACAGAAGGTTCAAGCTGTGATACGTTCTCTGCCAAATGGGTGGGAGCATATGAAGTTGCACCTAACCTATGCCAACGACATCAAGACCTTTGATGATGCAGTTCATCATCTTGAACTGGAGGAGGACCATTTGGCTTCTCTCTGTGTGAGATCTGAAGTTCACATGGCAGGTTCAAGTTCTGGTCCAAAGTCTAAGGGCAAGAACAAGAGGTTCTTTAAGAAGAAGGCTAAGGGAACAACGAGCAGTGTTCCAGTTCAAAAGAAGGGCAAGAAAAAGGTTAACATTTCTAGAGTGAGATGTTATAACTGCAGACAGAAGGGGCATTTTGCAAGAGACTGCAAAGCTCCTAAGGTAAATGTTACCGAATTGGATAAGTGTTATACATATGTTTCCAGTTCTGTTTTCCTAACTGAATCTCGTCCTTTGTGGATTGTAGACTCAGGAGCCACAGACCATGTAACAAAGGATTGTGATTCCTTTGTAGAGTTCCGAAATGTTCCAAGAGGAACAAAATGGATATACATGGGAAATAATTCAAGGGAGGAGGTCTTAGGGATTGGCTGTTGTCAACTGGTCTTGAATGGTGTGCTGGGATTCACTTCACTGGAAATCGACCGAAAAAGTGGAAATACGCGTCGATTTCCTCGAATCCGGTTCCAGGAGCTTAAGTAGTGGAAATAAAAAACACAAAGAGGACCAATGCCTCGGGACTAGGGCATATCCAACATGGTGGTCGCCCACTATTTCTTGAAGATGTCCTTTATGGTCCTGGGATACGAAGGAACTTGATATCTATTTCTGCCCTAATTAATTTGGGATTCAATGTTGTCTTTTGAATTAAACAATTTCATTCTCTTTTTGAACAATATTTACTTTGGTGGTGGATATTTAATGAATGGTTTTATTGTATTGGATCTGGAACCAAATTATTTGTGTAATAATAGCTTTTCTTTTAATGTTAACTCATATGTAGATAATGTTAGCACTTAAAAAATGTGGCATGCGAGACTTAGTCACAATGGTCAACATCGTTTAGTACGATTGGCTAAAGCAGGTTTGTTGGCTGATTTATCGAAAGTAGATCTCCCAACTTATGAAAGCTGCTTAAAAGGAAAGATGATAAGAAAACCATTTGGTAAAGCTATGCGAGCTGACCAACCATTGCAACTAATCCATTCTGACATCTGTGGCCTAATGAATGTTCGGGCAAGGCATGGTACATACTATTTCATTACATTCATAAACGACTATACAAGGTATGGTCATGTCTATTTGATTGCACATAAATCTGAAGCATTAGCATGTTTCAAATGATTTATGGCTCTAGTTGAAAATCAATTAGAGAAGAAAATCAAAGCTTTAAGAACCGATCGAGGAAGAGAGTACCTCGCTAAGGAATTTAAAGTTTTATGTGATGAAAAAGGTATTAAACATCAGTTGACTATACCAAGGACTCTGCAACAAAATGGAGTCGCGGAAAGAAGAAACTGAACCCTCTTAGAGATGGTAAGATCTATGATGGCTGAAGCCAATTTGCCTATCTCATTTTGGGGAGATGCACTATTGACTACCACATATGTACTCAATGGAGTACCTTCTAAGTCCGTGGAAACCAAGCCTTATGATTATGGATGAGCCGCAAGCCCAATTTGAACCATTTACGACTATGGGGATGTGCTACCTATGTTCATGATACATCTACCAAGCATGGCAAGCTAAGCCCAAGAGGCAAGAAAGGTATCTTTATAAGATATCCAGATCTCTCTAAAGGATATGTTCTAGTGGGAGAAAATGAGAATGGTCAAATAACAGAATTTAATTCATAAGATGTCATATTTTTAGAGAATGAATTTCCTAAGCTGGGAGAGGTGGATAAGGAATTCACTTTCTTTGAAACTCAAGAGTCTGAAACTTCAGGATCACTCAATCCGAGTGGGAGGAATGAAGTTGAAGATGTAAGGGAAAGGGAAGAGAATGATGTTCTTCAACCTTCACAAGCGGATTTAAGTAATCCTAACCCTGACTTGAGTGGTCTTGGTTTGAGTGGGATCTTGTTCCAAATTCAAGTGTGAATATGGATATAGATCCCAATGGGAGTGGTCCCAGTGGGAATTCTGCCCAAAATTTTGATGAATATATGAAGTTTGTTTATCAAGAAGCAGAACCTCTAAGGTGATCGAAGAGGGGAAATATTCTGCAATGCCATCATTTAGTTGATAGCAAAGTTTCCTCGATCGTAGCTCAAATTGAAGACATTCCAACTAACATGAAAGAGATATTGGAATCTCCAGCAAAGGAAGAATGGATAAAAGCAATGGAAAGTGAAATGGAGTCAATGAGGATTAACAAAGTTTGGGAACTAGTTGATCTACCCAAAGGGTTCAAAGCCATTAGGAATAAATGGGTACATACTATTAAGCGATCAGTGGATGGGAAACCTATCTAGACTAAGAGTTGGCTGGTTGTGAAGGGGTTTACACAATAAGAAGGAATTGACTATCAGGAGACTTTTTCACCTGTTGTCTATTTCGCTTCTATAAGAATAGTACTTGCTTCTATAGCATGTATGGACCTTGAATTACATCAAATGGATGTAAAGACTGGGTTCTTAAATGGTGAACTGAACGAAGAAATCTATATGGTTCAACCTGAAGGTTTCATCGTCCAAGGACAAGAACATAAGGTTTGTAAGTTGAAAAGATCAATTTATGGCCTTAAGCAGTCTTCAAGACAATGGTATTTTCAGTTCCATGAAGCGATTATATCAATGCAGTTTAAGGTGATTAATGCAGACTCGTGTGTCCACATTAAACGTGAAAACGGAGGGAATTTTTTCATCCCAACATTATACATTGATGATATTTTGTTAGCAGGAAATAACACTTCCTTACTCAAGAAAGTAAAGACTTGGTTGTCTTCTAACTTTAAGATGAAGGATCTAAGAGAAGCTAATTACATCCTTGGGGTTAAGATCTCAAGAGATCGATCTAAGAGATTATTGGCTCTTTCACAAGAGACGTATACAATGAGATCTTAGAATGATTTGGTATGGCTCACTGTGATCCTGATCCAACCCCTATTGCAAAAGGTACAGAACTGAATGCTAGTATGTATCCGACGACTCCAGAAGAGACTAAAAGGATGGAGAGAATTCCTTATAGGTGTGCAATTGGTAGCTTGATGTATGCTATGATTTGTACATGACCTGATATAGGTTTTACGGTAGGTCTCATAAGCCGTTATTAGGCTAATCCAGGTTTGAAGCATTGGGCAGCAGTGAAAAGGATATTGAGATATTTGAAGGGGACTTCAAATTATTCCCTTTGTCACCAAGGAAAGGATCTACAGTTAAAGGGATACATAGATGCTGATCACGGAACTGATAAAGACGGGAGGAAGTCCACGTTTGGGTATATTTTCACTCTAGGAAATGGTGCAATTTCCTAGTGTAGCAAGAAACAAACTTGCATGGCATTATCGAATATGGAGTCGGAATATGTAGCTGCAGCTGCTGCAGTACAAGAAGCAGTTTGGTTAAAATGCTTCATAGATCTTTTAGATCTATTGCCTAAAGGGAAATGTATGACTATCTATTCCGACAGCACTACATCGATAGCTTATTCCAAGAATCCTTGTTATCATGGAAAAAGCAAGCATATCGATATAAAATATCATTTTGTTAAAGACAAAGTAGCACAGGGAGAAAGAAGTTTAGTGCATGTTCCAACTGGAGATATGATTGCTGATTCGTTTAACGAAGCCAATAACTCCAAATGTTTTTTAGTAAACACATTTTGGAATTTGGTCTTCGTAGATTATAGGAACATGTTGTTGTCTTTGAACTGTTGTAATAACCTTGGTAAATTCTATTGAAATAGAATGAAAGTTATTTGTTGTGTTCAAATTCATTCACTATTTAAAGTGATACACATAGAGCTATTGAGTATAGTTTAGTATGTTGACGAAATGCATCTAATCACATAGATGAATCTTTTACTATGAGTGGTGTGTTCATAGGTAAAAGTATAGATGGAGATGTGAGAAA
Source organism: Euphorbia tirucalli (assembly GCA_039660915.1). Classification (NCBI taxonomy): domain Eukaryota; kingdom Viridiplantae; phylum Streptophyta; class Magnoliopsida; order Malpighiales; family Euphorbiaceae; genus Euphorbia; species Euphorbia tirucalli. The sequence goes on along the minus strand of CM077639.1, from coordinate 49,827,988 downwards.
CTCCATATGTGATATATGAAATATCATTATTTCGTTGATACCGAAAGATGTCTTGTGAAAGGCTTAAATGTGGACTAGAGGTAATGATGCATGAGTTGCATTTAGAAACTGAATGCTTTTGCATAGTGTTTATATAACATACATCCTAAGTGGGACCCAAATGAAACTATAAGTTTCAATTCACCCTTATGGAATCTTATAAATAACAAAGGTATGTCTGATTGTTTATCTTGATTGGAACACCAAAACAGGTTGTGTTAGCAATGAACGGGCATATAGGGACCTTTCAGACAAACAATAGATATATGGTGGAAGGTTATTTATAGAGAGGAAGTACATTTTCAATAACATGTCACTTAGTAATCATGTAACACTTGAGCTCAATACTTTTTCGTGGAAAAGGTGTGTAGTGTATATGAATGTTTTTGTGAGATCAAAAGTGAGTCAAAAACTAGTGATCATGGAAAATGGACTGGGGGGAAGTCGCGTTAAGTTAAAGGTGGAATGATGAAGGAGAGCTTCAAAGGTTTAACCATTACGTTGACTGGTCGCTTGAATTCACCGAATAAGAATTGAAAGAAGTATATGTGTTCAATCACAATGAAAGTGTGTCTTGTCATGTGCGAGTGGGAGATGTTGGTTTTTGGTTCACCCATGACATTTTGGAATGGTAGGGACTAAACTGTAACTATGTATAAATTACAGGGACCAAATGTGTAATTTGGTCTGACTCTATATATAGATGGAAGTTGGGATTTCCATTATAAATAGAGAAGTCATTTCTCATATTCATTATGCACTTAAGAACGAAAAACGGTCCCAGAGAGAAATCACGATATACACATTTCTCAATTCCTTGAAAGAATTCACGGATTAACGCCCGTACTCTGTGTAATCATACATACGTAGGAAAGGCGACTAGAACGGTCCGGTTTTCCTGTGTGGATCAGAATCTCATCATAAGTAATCTTCTGCTGCAACATAAACTGTAAGTCTATTTATATATTTTGTTACGGATTCTATACATTCGTTGTATGATCAATACGTTATTCTATCTTCAGCTACAATAATATTAATAACTTATAAATACTGATAATAATAGTAATAATACTCAAATTGACAATTGTGGTAAAAAAAAATAATATTAATACTAATAAAACTAATTATTATACTAAAAATAATATTAATACCAATAAAATTAAATTTTGATATGAAAATAATATTTATCCTAAGAAAACTAATTTTAATATGAAAATAATCAAATCACAAACAAAAATCAACCCAGTGAGAGATAGAAGGATTTAAGGCCTCTTAGAAATTACCTCTGCCATGTGTATCCATGTTTGTTTGGAGATTATGAGTCGATCTTCGGAGCTTCAGTTGATTCAATCAACCCTGGTTACATGCCAGATTGTCCTGGAGACCACGAGCCAAAGATATAAGATTGAAGGCTTGAGCTTTGGGTTGATTTTGATGACAGTTTACTATTGAAAGGGTTGGATTTTTGGTTTCAGAAAAAAAAATCAAGAATAGCAGTTGCAGTCAATGGTAACAAAGGAGATGAAGAAATGGTGAAATTGATGATGATAGAGAGATGGATCCTAGGATCGATTGCTACCCCCCCAAGATTGAGAACCAATTCCAATCCTTTTTTTTCCTCCTTTTTCACCCTTCAATCTCTGCCTCCTTTTTTTTAATCATGAGCCGTATATCCTTTTTTTTGTGATTTCCTTTTCAAAAATATGCCCATCTTCTTCTTATTGGACCCTTTTTTACCTCTTCTATTCTTATTGGACCCTTTTTTACCTACTCCCATTATCGTTATTTTTCTTTCTCTCTTTTGCCTAAGTTGGCCGCCCACTTTTTTTTTTTTAATTTTTTTTATACTTTCTTATAATATTATAATAATAACATTATTATTAATTATATATATAACATATACTAGTACGTATATCACTATTATTATGTATATATATAGTATATTATATATATAATTATATATACATGCGGCAACCAATTTCATCTCGGTTCAATTAAAATTTATTAGGGAAAAAAAGCCATGCGGTTTCATGTAAAATTTGGGTTAAAAGTAGGGGATCTCTCGGACAATTCTTGGGCTGTCTCTTAAGCATGTTGAAATCCAACTTTTACTCTTCAGATATAATTCCTGTAAAAATCTCATTGCAAAGTATAACCTTTAGGTTTTCATCACTGAGATCAGGAAAACCCAGCACTTACAGCTGCCCCTTGGGTGATCAAATTCAATACCCGATACTAGGTCTAAAATACCTGAGTGGAATTTGAGAACGCGAATTGAAGCACTGTAAACTTAAGGAAAGAAAGACATACCTGACTTGTCAAAGTCTTATTGTTGTGGTAATGATCTGATTGGAGCCAATACTGGGTTTATCTGTACCTGAGGCGAAGTTGATTTGCCTAATGTCGGGTTTATCTGTACCCGAGATGAAGTTGATTTGCCTTATGCTGGGTTTATCTGTACCCCAGGCGAAGTGTCGAATTCCTGCACTTGAAATGCTGAGTCTTCATTCCTTGATCGACAGATTTTAAACAAAAATTTTTGCCCCTTTGATAAAGAATGAAGACTAGTTGGGGATGAATGTTCCATGTATGTTATGCATGTATGCATGATGATTCGTATGCACGTGGACCCTAAAGAATGCATTTCCTGCCATTTGTCTTATCTTGACATTTCACGTTCCGTTGGGGAGAGTGCGTCACACCTCTGATTGACTTTAACTAAGGGAGTGCACTTTTTGTATTTCTGTCGGGGAGCTATGATGGCTGATGTCCTTTGCTGGGTACGCTGGTTTTGTTTTCGAGTTTCAGCTCTGTGTGGTGGAGCCATGCCATTGAAATTTGTTCCCCCTTATGGTGGAGTGCCCCATAATGTTGACTCAATATGGTGGAGTGTGTCCATGATGTTGACTCGCTATGGTGGAGTGCCCCATAATGTTGACTCACTGTGGTGGAGTGTGCCCCATAATGTTGACTCGCTGTGGTGGAGTGTGCCCATGATGTTGATTCACTGTGTTGGAGTGCGCCTATGATGTTGACTCACTGTGGTGGAGTGCCCCATAATGTTGACTCAATATGGTGGAGTGTGTCCATGATGTTGACTCGCTGTGGTGGAGTGTGCCCATGATGTTGACTCGCTGTGGTGGAGTGTGCCTATGATGTTGACTCGCTGTGGTGGAGTGTGCCTATGATGTTGACTCGCTGTGGTGGAGTGTGCCCATGATGTTAACTCTCTGTGGTGGAGTGCACCTATGATGTTGACTCGCTGTGGTGGAGTGTGCCCATGAAATTGAATCGAGAGTGAGTATTTGTTCCTTGATCGATAATTTTGGAAACAAAAATTTTTGCCTTTTCCACCAAGAACAAATATGGCTTGATTGTTTTGCCCCTGGATACTTGTAAAAGGTAAGAAATACCCTTCTCGGGGTTACATTGGCGTGAAAAAAAATTCTGACAATTGAGGAATTTCTCATACCTGAGATTTAGAGTCGTATAGTTCTGATTTGCACGTTATAACCCTAAGAGTGTCCCTGGATCAGGCCATTTCCACTTTAGGAGTGATCCCGATTCTGGACAGCCCGATGATAGTGATGAGTACCTATACTTGGGTTGATTTTGATGCATGTACGTATGAATTATGTGTATGTTTTAAGCGTGTATGGATGCATGTATGATTTAGATGCATGCATGTATGCATGGATGCATGTATGATTTAAGTGTATGCATATATGCGACATGATGCTTCTATTTTTGTTCTTGGTATATGTGCGAGTCTAGGGTGAGATTTGTAGCTTATGATTAGCCTCAGTGGTGGCCCAGATGACTTACAGCATCACATCTATGGGGGTTGCCTCGGCTAAGGCCCTGATTTATCTGGATTCTATTTATTCTAATTACCTTATTGAGATGCTTCTTGCATGCTTCTATGTTATGCTTGCTCAATCTAGTATTCTCCGAACCTTTCTAATCAGCTGGCTATTACACGGGCCAGGTCACTAGAGAAGTTGAGCCTCTTGAGTTTTACTCCACTTTATTTGCGATATGCTCCAAAGTGCTATCGGGCTTGGCATATTGGGACCACAGACTTTGCTACCCGTTTTGCAAAGAATGGTCTATCTAGTCGAGCGAGAGGATGAGAATTAGACCCTATATTTCTGTATTGCATAACATTCTGACCTGGCATCGGTGTTTATAACAGGAATTCCATTTGCATTATCATGGGCTTGGATGCAATGACCTACTGATGGATGTTTATTTGTAATAGCATGATGTATGCGATATGAACATCTAAGCAGAAAATCAAACATGCATAATATCATTACAACGACATTAGAATGAGTATGATAGGGAAATTAAGAGTGACTCTGACTCTAAACATCACCCTCTTCTTATTACCAACACGTCCTTTCGGTTTTCCATGTCGGAAATTTTCTTTTTGTGATTTGATTTATTTTTTTTAGGGATGAATGGTCCAAAAATTCTACGCGAGCATTCCGGCCGAGTTGATCCCTTCGTATTGATCCGTCTTGGGATTGGAAAGCGTACCTCGATATGTTCACCGAAGGTTGTGAGAGCATTATTCTCGATGATGCCCAGTGGCTTAGCTTTTACCTGCCCTAGTGTTAAGGATTTGTATTTGGGTGTAAAACACTCCATCAGATATAGTTCGCTGCGTGCTGTAATCCTTATGCGGACACTGACATGCAATGACATGATGAATGCATGTTGAACATCAAAATAGAATATGAAACATCTATGACATAATGAATATGGATGCATTAGGAAAGTCCAAAGTGTGGCTCTAGTTTTGATTGATGTTCCTCCATGCTACCAATATGTCCTTTCGGTTTTCCACATTGGAGAGATTTTTTTTTTACACAATACTAGTACATGTTAAAAGCAAGCCATCAAAGTATGCAACCGAACATTTGAACAAAGTCAATTAGTTAACCACTAAATTCTCCAAGGGTTTGAACCCATATTCATGTTTTCAATTCACCCCAGGTTCCAATTTGCATACAGTCCCCAAAGATGGACATAGCTTTTAGTCCTTCAGAGTATGATCTGATTCAAAATGACTTGAGTTAATTTTGGTTTCCTTATGCCTGCCAATCACAATAACCGTATAGCAAATCACACTATCTTCAGGAGGTGAAAGAATCACTGGTAAGTAGTCACTTTTGTTGCAGCTAAAGACTGAGTTCTTGGAATGGTTTGTAAGATGCAACTTTCCCCTGAATATTAGCACAGTAGGCTTTGCATGTCTTCCTGTTGACAGGAACATTCCATTCATGATTGTTGAGGGCTTTGTAAAACATGGTTGCTCCAACACTGTTGGTGAAGTTTGCAAATATACAACCAAAACTTCCTCTGGTCTGAAACTGATCCGGTATATTTCTGATCATCAGGCTTGTTTTTTCCACCAAAGTTAACTTCAATCTCTTTCTTATTCAGCCTGGTTTTTCTTTTATTTTACTTTAGATAAGAGGAAGAATCCTACCACCTGCCCTAAGCAAGGACTTATAGAGGTAGGTGTCAGTCTCCTCCCCCTCCCTATCACCTTTCGCTCAACTGAACCCTTTGTACCATCCTTTGCTGGGCTGAATGCTGCTGGCAAATAATCATCCCTTTCACACTCAAATATTGACCTCTCAAAGTGCCTTATCAGCTCCTCTTTTCTTAAAGCCTAGCATAGGCTATAGTGCGGACTTTGTTGGATAAGAAAAGTTCTCTTATTGTGAATTGCTTGCTAAAAGTTGCATACGGCTTTCGGGTTTGTGAAATTTACAAATGCCTGCCCTTTCATATACTTTTTTTTTGTTTTTGGTTTTTTTTTTTATATAAAGAGGCTAAATCCAAGCCACAACCACCTCTTGGTTTTCCTGCTGCATTCAAATTCATGCCTGTCATGTGTGTTTAATATCCCTTATGGATGAACAATGCATGCTTGATGTCATATGCACATGAATGTCATACAAACAAGATTATGCATGCACTACAACTGAGAACTGCTTTAGAGTTTTACCACATGATAGGTGATGAAGGTCATTTGAATTTCTTATGTAGTGATTCCGATGAGTTTGGAATTTTAGCTTCGGGGTTTTGGTATAAGGCACTCCCTTGGGTATGGAATTAGGCTTGAAGATTCATTTCAGAGTTTGACTCTGAATTTTAGTAATAGCCTTTGTCTTGGAATGGTTTAGGTATCATGTGTGCTGTTCAAGTTCAAACTCTAGGGCAGGGCCAATAGCGTTTTGGATTGTGGTTTGTAAGGATCATTGATCTGGATCAGCAAATGGCTCGGCAGAGGTGATGCCATCCCATTACTTATTTATCTCGCAAACTCACTTTTCAAGAGAGAGTTCGGTCAGGGTTAGACTCACTTTCAGGTTCCCTACAGTACTCAGACTGATGTCATGCATTTTGATATTATGTGTATTGGATATGTTTCAGATGGTCAAATGCATGCATAATGCTATGTACATGCAATCATCACATAAGTAAGAAGATAACAAACACATTGCATTCAAAAATAAGCTCAATACACCTTACAAACAAAATGAGTCCTCTACAAGAAGGAAGCCTCTAAGGGTATTGATCTCATAGTATCTGATTATTCTCTTACCAGCTGCCATCTCGGTTTCAGTGCCACTGCCCCACTCTTATCAAATCAGACCTTGTAGTTTTTCATCATATTCCTCTCCCTAAGAAGCTTGAGGAATTTCCTTGGCAGCCTCTCGGATCATCCCAGGTCATCTATCAGAGCTAAATGGGACTTCCAATTTTCCTTCGTCGATTAGCTTATGGATCTCATCCCTTAAAGCAAAACACTCTTTGGTTCGGTGGCCTGTCATGACATTATAGCCGCAGAAATTACTCTTCTATGCTGGTGTTGGTTTCACATATGGCCTGACATTCTGCAGCAGACCCTTCCTTCTACACTTGGTAAATAGTTTGTCCAACAAGCGGGACCAAGGGGATATGCTTTTTCTATTACCCTTGGAGGTGGGTTTCGGCTGTGTCGCAGAAAAGAGTCAACGTCGGCACTGGTCTGAAGGGGCACCTTCAGTTCCACTTCATTGGTCAGCCCTCGTAAACCCAAAGTCCCAGTAAGAGGACCCTCTGAGGTGTTGGGGGTGAGTGTCAGTAATCTGGGCATCCTGCTTCTTGTTAGCATTGGCATTGGAGTCTCTACGTACCATGTCTCTTATTTTTCCTTCGAGCTCTGCCACCTGTGCTTCCAATTCGATGCACCTTGCCATCAGTCTCTCTACCCTGCCAAAATCACTCCCTAGCATTTCCCTCAACATTGCTACCACTTCCTCCCTGACTGCCTTTCAAAACTGTGATAAAGCGACATAATCCTTCACAACATCTATAATAGCTTTGAAGTTCATTGGGTTGGCCATTCTTGAGATTCTTTCCCTTCCCCCTGATAAGAACATTTGTTAGTGTCGATGGGCGCATGCATGAAGAATAACAAATAGAGGATGATGTATGCATGAACGTGAGATATGATGTGTGCATGTATGAGTGGTGAGTCGTATATGTGATGTCTTGTAATGCCATGTTATGCCATACTGTACTATTCTGAACCTACCAAGTGTACGCAAAGTCAAGAATAGAAATATACAGATGCAATGAATGTTGCTGAGATGGCCTCAGATTAAGACAGGGTATGGTGTATAAGTATACACCACTGATAAGATGACACGTGGGGTATCCACGGATCGAAGGAAGATGATTCTTATGAAAGGACTTGGAATAGGGTGCATAACTATGCACCCGAGGGATAAAATGACACACAGGGTGTCCACGGATCGAAGCAAGATGATACTTACGAAGGGAAATTGGATAGGGTACATAACTATGCACCCGGGGGATAAAACAACATGCAGGGTGTCCACGGATCGAAGCAAGATGATTCTTGTGAAGGGAACTTTGGATTTTCATGCACGAAGTCAGATGAGCTCACGCTTGGCACATGGGCAAGTTTTTGGTGCTCGGGGAGTGCCTTAGGTATTCATGGATGAAATAGGATGAAAAGGTGTGCTTGGCACCTAGACAGCATTTCGGCGCTCGGGGAGCACCTTAGGCCTTTATACGATGAAATAAGATGAGTTCGCGCTTGGTGCACAAGAAGAGTTTCGGTGCTCGGGGAGCACCTTAGGTTTTTATGTGATGAAATGAGATGAGTTCACACTTGGTGCACGAGAAGAGTTTCGGCACTCGGGGAGCACCTAGGGTTTTTATGCGATGATATGAAAGGAATTCGCGCTTGGCACGCGAGCAGAGTTCCGGTGCTCAGGAAGCACCTTGGGTTTTATGCGTGAAATGGAATGAAAAGGTGTGCTTGGTACACAGACAGTGTTTTGGCGCTCGGGGTGCACCTTGGGCTTTTATGTGATGAAATGGGGTGAAAAGGTGTGCTTGGCACACCGACAGCATTTCGGTGCTCGGGGAGCACCTGGTGTGCTTGGCACATAGACAGTATTTTGGCGTTCAGACAATGAAATGAGATGAGATGGTGCTTGGCGCATGAGAAGAATTTCAGCGCTCGGGGGAGCACCTAAACGACTTGATGTATGGATGAGATGTACGGTCGTGAGTTAGTCATGATCGAATGATGTCAGATAGATGGAAACAAGCATGAGGATGGCTTTCTTTGTTTTATATCTTTTTATTTATTTTAAATGTTCTGTGAATGCCAAATGCTATGTAAAAGACAATGTAGAAAGGCCGCACGTGAGTCAACACACAGATAGAGGTTCGGAGCCTTTGGGGTACCTAGTGGATGTTGTGAAATGGTCGCATGTGTATCGACATATGGACAGAGGTTCGACATTTAGCAGGTTGATGAGGTGATATGAAATGGTCACATGGGGACCATCCCATGGACAGACTTCTAATGCTTTTGAGACATCCGATATGAGATGATTTCACAAATAAGTCACGTGTAACTCAAGACATGGACAGTGGTTCGGCGTTCGTGGAACACCTCGTCTGATTTGGTAATGTCATGGAATTCCCCTATATTCATAATAATCCAGCACTTTTGGAGTATCTCGAATGAGCCATTAATGTCATGAAACAATTCGATGTGGATCACAACAAGTAAACAAGGCTTAGGCATCCCCGTGATGCCTACAGTGATGTTATGGTGTCACATAATGATATCGTGTGGCCTACCACACCAAAATAAACCCGAGGCCGTTATGGTCTTCTAGTGAACAGTATGGTGCTATGGAGTGGCCAAGTGCGAACCAGTGCACTGGCCGAACATGGGTAGTCTTGGGACTCCTAACATGACATGGAGCGAAACGATCGTGGTAGGCATTCTCAAAACGTTCCTTATTTAAATGAGATGGTGGAATGAATGTTTGTGTCACATAAAAATGTCAACGGCTACACAAAGACGTGTTTAGAATGTGTGACATATAGGGCAATGTCGTGTATGCAAGATACGAATGCCTATGTCACACAAATAAAGTGTTGTGGTTGTACGAAGACGTGGTTAAGACGTATGACACACAAGGTGATTCATGCTTCGTGAACATGTCACACATGAGATGTGAATGGCACTTGGATAAAATGTCATGGCTGCATGAAGACGTGGTTAGTGTCAATGTCATACATATGTCGATGTCTTGAAAATGGCTGCATAAAGATGTGAAATGATAATAAATGTGACTTCTTTGTTCCGGACGTTCCAAGAATGCCCAACATCATGCAAAAGAAAATACAAAAGAAGTCTTGTGTGAGTTGACACACGGATGGAGGTTCGGCGCTTTTTAGGGCACCTAGTGGGTGTTATGAAATGGTCGCGTGTGTACCGACACATGAACAGAGTTTCAATGCTTTATGGGTCAAAATGAAATGGTATGAAGTGGACAGATGGAGGCTATTCCACAGACAGAGTTCTGATGCTTTTGGGGCATCTAACATGAAATGATGTTGCAAACAAGTCATGTGTAAATAGAGACACGGACAGAGGTTCGGCGTTTATGGAACGCCTTGCATGATTTGGTAATGTTATGAAACACTCCTATGTGCGTAATAATTCGGCACTCATGGAGTACCTCGAATGGGTTATTAATGTCATGAAGCAAATCCGATATGGATCGCAACACACAAGCAAGGCTTCAGCATCACCGTGATGCCAACGATGAATGGACATAAAACGGAGATGATGTTATGTTATGTAGTCATGCGATTTGCCACACAACATAGACCTAAGATCGTTGTGATCTTCTAGTGAATGACATGGTATAGTGGGGTGGCCAAATGCAAACTGGTGCATAGGCAGACTACGGATAGTTCGGGATACCCGATATGGTATGAATGAAATGATTGTGACAGGCATCCTTAGAAATTCCCTTATTAGGCGTAATGGAATGAAATGGCATGAACGTGTATGTCACACAAAATGCAAGTGGCTGTAGTAAAAATGTGGTTAGGATGTATGACACACGGGATGATGTCGTGTATGCTTTATGGCATGCGAGATGTGTATATATGGCACAAAAATAAAATGTTGTGGTTACACGAAGACGTGGTTAGCATAAATGCCATACATATGTATATATGTTAAAAATGGATGCACGAAAACGTGGTTAATATTGCACATGGATGATTATGCCTGTTTGATGTTACGTGAAAAGGTAAAAAGAAAATCATCATGGAACAAACATTAGTACATGCAAAAATATGCTCTCCCTTCAACCTAATTCCTCCTTTCGATTGGTCACGCAGTCCTTCCTAGGTGTTGGGTCTCTTTGGCATCAACGGGGGATACCAAAGGCATACACTCAATTGTCCAATTTCAAATTTATGTTTTGGTAATCCTAGGGGAAGTTGCTAAGCCATTACATGTGGGCCAAAGTCAAACCAAGGGTCGTACAGGTCCCCATAGCAAATATACACTCCTCACCGTAGAACACGATTTAAGGTCATGCGATGTTATGAGTGGTTTACCCCTTCGGGTGCCTCCAATCCTGACGGTAGAGGTAGGTCACCTTCTTGAGTGAACCGGGTTGATTAGTGTATTTGAGGGGTTGAGAAGAAGAAAATATCATGATATGCAAGGTATGAATAAATATGGTATTTATAAATTAGTAAATGACTACAAGCGAGGTTATATTTCAGTAGTTGCCTAAGTTCCTTAAGTTTTTATAAAAAAAAAAAAAACGTTTTAGGAAACTTTTGATCCCTAGTGGAGTTGCCACTGTGAGCGGACGACCTGAGACGCGGCGAAGCGACCCAGGAAAAGGGGATCTGAGAAAAAGAATTGAATTGCGTTTTGGTTTTTTTTTTTTTTGGAAAACGGGATTTTGATTATCTTGATTTAGGAAAACCGTTGGTTTCTTTGGAAATCCCTTTTTGTAGAAAACCTATTCCCATTTTATTAACTTAAAGACCTCGAAACTTAAATTCCAAGATCAGTGACAGAGTCGCCACCCGGATCAGCTCATCCGGAAAATTCTGGTACAGCTCCCTACAAAGTGTAGAATGCCGTACCTAATCCAGAGATTTAGGGTTCGGGCAATTTACCTATTCAACCTCGAGCTTGTATTCATTTATAATTTGTATTGCTGTATTTATTCAATTTATTATCTTTCTCTACCTGATTTGTTTAATTATCAGCCGATGCTCATACAGATGACAGAAATAAATTGCAGAAAAGTAAATCGTACACACAAATTATATAAAATAATAGAGGCCGCTTATACAATCAAGTCGAATAAAAAATAAAAACTCTCGTCCTCACATTACAAATGCCTAGAATACACGGGTATCTAAAAATTTACAATCCCCTAAAATAGACGAATTAATATATTAATTACATTAAAAATAAAAAAAAGGGAAAATAGACGCTGCAAAACAGACGGTTAGTACAATCATCACACAAATACAAGTAGGATTCAAGCATGACAGAATTGGAATTTTTAGGAACGGGGGCATACATTTAGGGGGGTAGCCAGACCGACTCGACTAGTTCACCCAGCTAGACCTGGAAAACGATTTTGAAATGTTCCTGTATTTTGGATTTTGTGCTTGAAAACAGATTTTTTTAAAAACTGTTTGGCTCAATTTCATGCAAATTTCTCCATTTTTAGTGAGTCGGTTATCCCGGAATTAAATTATGTGTTCCGTTCGTTGAGGTGATCCCCTACTATGTGGAGAAATAAACTATGTCCTTAGATATAATAAACACACCAAAAGCTATTTTAAGAAAACATGACAATATATTTATTTCTATGAAATTTACTCAAAATAATGTGACATGTTACTTATTTTTTTTAAACACAATAATAATAATAATAATAATAATAATAATAATAATAATAATATTAATATTAACAATAATGTTAACAATAATAAAACTAATATTCTTAACATTTATGAAATTGGTGAAAATAACATTCATACATAGCTAATAATAATAATAGTAATGACTTGTTAATAAAAATAAGTATACATTATCTATACAAATATATATATAAAAATACGTACATATATGTACATAAACTAATACTTAAAATAAACTTGTAAAAAAAATTACAATTTTTACACAAATAATACAAATTATATATATATATATATATATATATATATATATATATATATATATATATATATATATATATATATATATATATATATATATATGCAATTATGCCCAAAATAATATATTATCATGAAACTTAATTTTCTTCATACATAAATATAATAAAATAAAATAAATAGTAATAATAGTATTAATAATAATAAGACCAGTAGTAATAATATTAACAATATTAATAAAACTAATAACACTTTTGACAATAAAAATTAATAATAATTATAATAATACCACTAATCTAATAAAAACAGTAATAGCTACAATAATATTAATAACTTATAAATACTGATAATAATAGTAATAATACTCAAATTAACAATTGTGGTAAAAAAAAATATAATATTAATACTAATAAAACTAATTATTATACTAAAAATAATATTAATACCAATAAAATTAAATTTTGATATGAAAATAATATTTATCCTAAGAAAATAATCAAATCGCAAACAAAAATCAACCCAGAGAGCGATATAAGGATTTAAGGTCTCTCAGAAATTACCTCTGCCGTGTGTATCTGTGTTTGTTTGGAGATTTTGAGTCAATCCTCGCAGCTTCAGTTGATTCAATCGAGCCTGGTTACGTCCCAGATTGTCTTGGAAATCATGCGCTAAAGATATAAGATTGAAGGCTTGAGCTTTGGGTTGATTTTGATGACAGTTTACTATTGAAAGGGTTGGATTTTTGGTTTCAGAAAAAAAAATGAAGAATAGCAGTTGCAGTAGATGGTAACGAAGGAGCTGAAGAAATGGTGAAATTGATGATGACAGAGAGATGGATCCTAGGATCGGTTGCTGCCCCCCAAGATTGAGAACCAATTCCAATCTTTTTTTTCCTCCTTTTTCACCCTTCAATCTCTGCCTCCGTTTTTTTTTAATCATGAGCTGTATATCCTTTTTTTTTTTTGTGATTTCCTTTAAAATATGCCCATCTTCTTCTTATTGGACCCTTTTTTACCTATTCTATTCTTAATGGACCCTTTTTTACCTACCCCCATTATCATCATTTTTCTTTCTCTCTTTCGCCCAAGTTGGCCGCCCACTTTTTTTTTTCAAATTTTTTTATACTTTCTTATAATATTATAATAATAACATTATTATTAATTATATATATAACATATACTAGTACGTATATCACTGTTATTATCTATATATATAGTATATTATATATATAATTATATATACATGCGGCAACCAATTTCATCTCGGTTCAATTAAAATTTATTAGGGAAACAAGCTATACGGTTTCATGTAAAATTTGGGTTCAAAGCAGGGGATCTCTCGGACAATTCTTGGGTGGTCTCCTAAGCATGTTGAAATCCAACTTTTACTCTTCGGATCAAATTCCTTCAAAAATCTCATTGCAAAGGATAACCTTTGGGTTTTCATCACTGAGGTTGGGAAAACCCGGTGCTTACATTAGAATGGCTAGCCAACATCGTACCGATTGCAAAGAATGACGGCTGAGTTAGGGTTTGTGTGGACAACAGGGATCTGAACAAGGCATCGCCCAAGGATGACTTCCCACTACCACATATTGATGTCTTGATTGACAGTGTCGCTAGGGCAGCAATTTATCGATTCATGGATGGATTCTCAAGGTATAATCTGATTCTGATGAACATTGTCGACAAAGCGAAGACGGCCTTCATCACAAAATGGGGAGTCTATTGCTACGGGGTTATGCCGTTTAGGTTGAAGAACACCGGGGCAACTTATCAGCGAGCAGTCACTACACTTCTATATGATATGATCCATAAGGAGGTCGAAGTTTATGTAAACAACATGTTAGTTAAATCGATGACCAGGGAAGAGCATCCCGCTCTCCTAGATAGATTCCTAACTAGGTTCGAAAAGTATAACCTCCGCCTGAATCCCAAGAAGTGTGTGTTTGGGGTAACTTCAGGAAAGCTTCTCGATCATGTAGTTAGTCAGAGAGGAATCGAAATGGATCTGGATAAAAACAAGGCCATCTGAGATATGCCTGTACTAAAGATAGAAAAGGAAGTGAGGTCATTTCTGGGGTCATTGCAGTATGTCAGTCGATTCATCACGAGATTAACAATAGTCTGTGAGCCCATCTTTAAACTCCTGAAGAAGAATCAGCCAATGAAATGGAACGATCAATGTTAGCTAGCCTTGATAGAATCAAGGCTTATTTGATGAATCCACTAGTCCTAAAGCCTCCAATGCCGATTAAGCCTTTGGTCCTGTACTTGGCTATCAAAGACACTTCAGTAGGGGTAATGCTAGTACAAAAACAGGAAGACAGATGTGAACATGCAATCTACTACTTGAGTAAGCAACTGCTTGATTACGAGATCAGATATACCGTGGTAGAGAAGACTTGCACTGCTATGGTGTGGCTAACTAAGAAGTTGAGACATTACTTCCAGTCGTATAAGATTCGGGCAGTCGCTAAGGTTGACCCGATGAAGTACTTATGCCAAAACCCCGGCATTGGCCGAAAAACTATCAAGATGGTTACTCTTGTTATTAGAATTTGATATTGAGTATGTAACCAGGAAAATGATCAAGGGAAGAGCTGTAGCAGAATTCCTGGCCAACCAGCCTCTAGAATCGGACTATGACGAGAATTTGGAATTTCCAGATGAACAGTTGGCAGTGGTGGAGATAGAACCAAGTAGGTAGGTGATGCATTTCAATGGCACTGTGAACAAGCATGGTGCAGGCTTAGGAGTAATCATCGGTACACTTGATGGAGAAATCATCCCTTTGGCGAAATGCCTCAAATTTCCTATAACTAATAACGAAGCTGAATATGAAGCTTGTCTCTTCGGAATCGATGCCTTAATCACACTACGGGCACATGAAGTGTTAGTTATCAGAGACTCAGCTTTGGTGATTCGATAGATTACCAGGGATTGGGATATAAAAGAAGAATCACTCTGGTAGTATCTCGAGCTGGTTTGGGAGAAAGTCAAAATATTTGGGCAGTGCGAATTTAGACACGTCCCGAGAGAAGAGAATCAGATGGTCGATTCCTCAGCTACACTCTCATCAATATGGGAAGAACCTTGAAAGCATCCGATACAGCCAGTAATTCTAGAAATTACACAGAACTCTTGTTACCTATCAGTTAATGTTGTAGCAGCAGTGAAAGAACATCCTTAGTATCATGATATCTTGCAGTTCATTCAAAATGGACATACCACGAAGATGCCAGTGAAGCAGATAAGATCTCTCTTCAAAGATTAGCAGCATAGTTTAGGATATTCAAGAATCAACTCTTTAAGAGAACCGCCAACGGCCTACTCCTGAAATGTTCAACAGAATAAGAAGCAAAGAAGGTCATAAGATAGATCCACATAGGAACCTATGGGCCGCACATGAATGGGTTAGCCTTGGCCAAGAAAGTATTAAGGCAAGGCTACTTTTGGCTTACCCTGCAAGCCGATTTTATCGAAGAAGTAAAAAGATGCCATGAATGCCAAGTATACAGAGATCTCAATCATCTCCCTCCACTCGAACTTCAGATATCATCGACTCTATGGCCATTTCCTACTTGGGGGATAGACATCATTAGAGAAATAAGGCCGCCTGCATCAAATGGGCACTGCTTCATAGTCGTGGCTGTTGACTACTTCTCAAAATGGGTAGAAGCCGAATCATTCACGAATGTTACAGCTAAGAAAATGACCAAGTTCATCGAGAAGAACATCTTTGCGTGGTATGGGATCCCGCATCATTTTATGACTGATAATGTGGTACAGTTTCAAGGGGCAACAACATAATTGTTCCAGGAAAAAGGAGTTGAACATCACATATCATCTCCGTATCACCCACAAGCCAATGGAGCGATAGAAGTGGCCAATAAGTCCATCAAAAGGATTCTGTCAAAAATGGCAGTCACCTACAGAGATTGGGCGACATGTTGCCATTTGCCTTTGGGGATACAAAACAAGTGACATAACTCCTACCGAAGAGACGCCGTACTCATTGGTATATGGGATGGAAGTTGTCTTACCAGTGGAAACTGAGATTAGGTCATTGAGGGTAGTCATGGAAGCACAGTTTCCAAAATCTGAATGGGTTCAGTCGAGATATGAGCAGTTTGTTGGGATATTTCACCGGAAATCAACTGATAAAGCGGAAACACATATTGATTTCCTCAAATCCATGCCCAGGAGCAATTGATGTGGGAATTGAAAACAACAAAAAAAAATTAAATAAATTGAGATTCTCACTAGAAAATTTCTACAAGAGATGGCTGCAGAAATCTAATCCGACTTCCTCCACGTTCCCGTACACTAACTGCCGTAGAACACGACCCGTGCTAGTGAGAGGATCATCCGGAAGAGAGATTTTTGGAGCTGGAATTTTCTGTCAAAACTCACCTAATTCTTTTTTTTTTTTTGGTCGAAATATGCTAGGTTATTTAACCTAGTAGGGCGAAATTCCTATGGGAATTTCGGGCCCAATTTCTCTTTTATTTCATGTGGGCTTTTTAACTCTTCTGAGCCCAAATTCGATTTAATTCTCTAAGTCCAATTTAATTTCAAATATAATTTTAATCCAACATATATCTCAATATATTATACCATATAATATATGATATATATTTAATTAAAATCAATTTGACCAATTAACTTGACCAAGAGATTAAATTAGAATTTCATAAAATAAAACACATGTAAACTTATACATGTAAAATATTTCCACCTAGGAAATGATCTCATAAATTAATTCATTGAATTAATTATGAGATAGCCAATACAAATATTAATCATATTATTTTGATCAATCCAATTGATCTGTATAATATAATTAATACAATCCTCTCTTTTCGATACATATACTCTAAGTATACAGTTGATCCCTTTAAGTCCGAGTTCAAACGCTCGATGTGTATGATCCTGTGGGCCCATCTTTATGTTGGAAGTGGGCCTTTGACCCACAGACTATAGGCAGGCTCTAGCAAGCCACTGCATGTTGGAGATTGTGCCCTAAGGCCAATATTGGATTATGTAATTTGACTTCTAAGATTAATCTAGTGTAGATTAGTATTATCATTTATGTTTGTATGTTAGCATTTATGATAAGTATCCATGAATAAATCGTGTTATTCTAAATTTCCCTAGTCGATTGTTATTATGGGAATAATAACATATTAAGACTAGTGTGAGTGATAATGGATATTCATAAGATGAATATAGTGTATACAGATACAGATTATACTCACGGGCAATGTGTTAGAGAACATGTTGCTGGAGACCCACTATAAGATAAAGTTCATGGTCACGTGTCACAACTGATCTTGATTATAGTAGTGTCATCAGCTGATTCCTTTGACCTGAGGTCACCATGGATTCCGGGATGAATTCATGTTGTGCTTTGACGCAGTCAAACGCTGCTTGTAACAGAGTAGTTATAAAGGCTGTGGTTGGGTACAATATGACTCATGCTTAGGGATGTGAGTGACAGATATGGGATTTTGTCCCTCTCTAACAAGAGAGCGATATCACTGGGCCCCTCGATAAGTAAGACTGTTAAATGCATGGCCGTGCTCAAATAATTGATAAGAGTATCAATTGATTTGTCTGAACAGTTTACTTTGAGATCGAGAAAGCATATGATTAATTATATAAGATTGACAAGTGTACCATGTCTTATAATTAATCTTGATATCAAAGAGACAAAAGGGAATATGACATTCTATAAATAGGTATTGGATCATTCCAATCATATTAATTGGGTAGTCGTAATGGCTTGCTAGAGTCCGCTTGTGACCTGTAAGGACATTATGGTAATTTCCTTATTGCCAATTAATATGATCCTATGGGGTCACACACAAGAGCAAAATGAAGTTCATCTTATCGGGTATAAATTATTATTGGATAATAATTTATGAATGAGAAAGAAAATAAATATATATATAGTGATATATATTTATGTATGTATATATAAATATTAATGTGATTAATATTGCATAAAGTATGCTACATATTATAATTAAATTATATGGAGATATAATTAATTATAATATTATATATACATATATGTATTATGGAGAATTGATTTGATTTAATGTTAATTGAGAATTAATATTAAATTGTGTGGGTTAATATATAATTATAACTAATAGGTGTATTAGGTTATAATTATAATTAACTATTTAGGTTAATTATTTAAGGAAACAATTAACCTAAACCTAAAACTCTCCATATACTAATAACCCAGCAGATTTTCGGCAGCCACACAAAAAAGTGGAATAGTGGCAGCCGAAATTCTAAAAAAAAACTCCAAGGAAAAATCTGATTTTTTGCTTTCTCTGTCTCGTTCGAAGAATCGTTCTTCAATCCCGGCGCTAGCACGCGGTGGACGTATTGCTCCGTGTGGATCAACCGTAGAGGGAAGCTATTTTGGTTCCTGCTTGATTCAATCTTCAAAGAATTAAGGTAATTCTTTAACCCTCCTTCCGATTCAATGCAATGTACATGGGTCCTTGGTGGGGATTAATCTTTTATTTCCGCTGCGCATATTTTGTTTTGTGCGATTAATTCCCCAACAGTGGTATCAGAGCCACTTGTGCATTGGTTGAATTGGATTTGTTATTTTGATTAGATCAAAATTGCATGTAAGGGTTGTATGTTTTGATTTAGGGTTCTTTTGTTATTGTGAATAACAAATTGAAATTTGATTTCAATGTTGATCATTATGAATGATTTGTTCTTTGTTATTGTGAATAACGTTTTGGAATTGATTTGGGAATTGTTGTTTTGAACAAATTGACGCAGAATTGTTTTTCAGTGCAGAACACGCCGGCGTGCAGGCACTGCACGCCGTGCAAACGTGTGTTGCACGCCGTGTACTGGTTTTGCACGGCGTGTAGTCGGAAATCGTTTCCGTAAGCTGAGAATCAGTGCATAACTCGCCGGCGTGCAAGTGTTGCACGCCGTGCAAATGTGTGTTGCACGCCTGGTTTTGCACGGCGTGCAACCGGAAATTTCTCATGTGCGCTGAGTAACAGCGAGGAACACGGCCGCGTGCAAGTGTTGCACGCCGTGCAAACTGGTTTTGCACGCCGTGTTCCCTTAGTGCTGCCATGTAGAAATTGTCTTCTATACCTTTTCTTCTCAAATCAATTTCTTTTAAATACAATAAGATTGTGTTTAGTTTTTTGAACCCTAAATCTTATAGATGTAAAATTATTGTTGATAATTTTATGCATGGTGTTATGGTATGGTTTTGGACCCCGTGGATGCTTTATTTTATTTATTATGGTTTTATATAAATACGACCTGCGAGTCGTTTGTATTTATGTAATTTTTAATTTTACTAGATAAATTGTATAGGATGCAATTTATGATATGTAAAATTTATTTTACTAGAAAAATTGTATAGGTTGCAATTTTTGTAAAATATAATTCCATGAGATGGTACTAAGAAGCAAAGACGTGAAGGCGGATCCAAGAGGTGCGGCGGTGCAATTACCATATGATGGATGCTACCACCTAGGATATGACCTTATTGATTTTCATATTGGCCTATGAAAATCAATGTAGATTTAAACCATACCATAACACGGTTTTGAGTCTTATGCATGTTATATTTATTTTATGCCATAAGATGCCATGTTAATAAATATTGATGCATGTTAGAAATTATTTTGCATGTGATGCAAATGTTTATATATATGTGTAAATGCATGCCTTGTTTCTTTTAGATGCCATGTGATGCCATGCTAGATTGCATGCTTAACATATGTATGACATAGGATGCCATGCTAATTAGTATTAACAAATGTATGTTTAATTTTAATGCCATGAATTGTATGAGATACAAATTAAATCACAGGATTTTATAAACCCTAAATAAACTTAAGAAGTTTATATTTGCCACCCAATTACGTATAACACTAGTCAAGTACTATGTTCGCATCATGGTAGCCACGCCAAAGCGGGTACGCATGTTGTGACCTTAGCGAAGCGATAATATGAGAAATGGTGATTCTCATTGTGTTGTAATTGGTTTAACAAAGGGTTAATCAAAATGGTGTTTGAGCCCGAGGCAAAGATGAGATGAGTAACATACAATTAAATATGATATATGATATCATACATCTCATAAATTATAAGAGTTGCATAATGATGCAATTGGCAAAGAAGTGCACATCCAAAATATGTTTAAATGGTTTAAAGCATGATTTTGAGTCTTTGCCTACCGAAATTATATTTAATCATAGGGACATGCCAAAGCAGTGCTATGGTTAAGTATGGATTTTGGATCTTCACCCACTTAAATATTTTAAAGGGTTTTATAATTTAAGTGGGAGCATTTAACTAAAATCTTTACACGCTTTATTATAGTTATAATTGCTATTACCTTGATCTCGATTGTTATTGAACATTGAGAATTGTTCTCAAATCAAAAGGAATCATATGTTCTCAATAATCCTTTTGCCCAATGAACCACTAGCAATTGTAACACGAGTATAAAAGATGCTTACTTGAAGCATCGAAGGGACTCTGTTAAATTTTGTTATCTTACACTTGCCACCAATTCTTCCGTACGTGGAAGTTTTACTTGAGATATATGATACATCACAAATGGAAATGTTCCATCAGTTTGTGAGCAAGAAAAGATAAGTGTTTGAGGCAACATTTTCTCATTGGCCTCCAAAAGGGCATTAAGATGTGATCTTGAATTCATTATTTGATAGTCATTGGTGATGAACTATCATTTGAATGACATGGAGAAAATTGCGAATTAGTTGCATAGGATGCAAAAGAATGTTAAGTTATCCACAAAGGATAAGCCCGCCTCGAATTGTCTGCTTATGGTTCAAAAGGAAAAGGATAAAAGAAAGGTCGAAAAGCATAAAGACCGAAAGGTTCGGGTGAAAGTGCTTTAAAGGCCAAAGCTGTTGGCATAGAGAGATCTCCAAAAGTAGGGTGTTGCCAATTCTAGAATGAATCGTTCATTAGAATAGAAATAGCAAACTCTGTTTGGAGAACTATAAGAAGATGAAAGGCAGTGAGACTGCTACCTTAAGTATTTATTAACTATTCTACCTTTTGTTTCTATATCAAAGGTATTAGATACCCGTTGTGGATCTCATATTAGTAGAATATGAAGAATCTCAAATTGAGTAGAAACCTTATGAAGGTGAAAGGTGGAATGCGAATAGGCAAGAGAAGCAAAGGTTTTTACTTGAAAGTTATGAACTTTTACATGAAAGTTATGAACTTCTGGTTAAAAGTTATGAACTTTTTGCATAAAAGTTATGAACTTTGGGTTAAAGGTTATGAACTTTTACATGTAAGTTATGAACTCTTGTTGCCTATTGGGCTTGTTGTCTTAAGTGGACAAATGTTGTTTATTTTATAATTGTGAATTATAAACTTTATAAAGACATGATTATGAAATGTAGATTTACATAATTGTCTTTATATGTGGAGCCCATCTGTAACATAAATACTGTAAGGATCGAATCAAATAGTTTGATTCAACCTATTTTGGCAGTGTCCTCTTGGAGACATAAGCAAAGTCGCATTACAAAACTCCATGAGAATGGACTTTTGGATTCATGAGATTATGAATCATCTTGAATCATGCGAATGTTGTTTATTGTAAAAGATGATAAAGTTGTTCTTTGCTAAAAGTAGTTAAAGAATAATCGATTTATTAAGCATTATACATATGGATGTATATGAATTATAAATCAACTGCTAAAGGAGGTTTTAATACTTCATTACCTTTATGGAACTTTTCTCTAGATAAGAGTATCTAATTAAACACGAGTTTGGAACTTTTGAAGTGTTCAAAAGCTTGTAAAAGGAGTATGAAGTACCTTGACAAGATAATAAAGTCATTTAGATATGATCCGAGTGGTGAATATTTGAGTCAAGATTTTGACAATCATCTTAGAGATTGTGGGACTGTCTCACAATTGACTCCTCCAAGTACGCCACAAAGGATGTTGTGTCGAAAAGGGAGTAATCGAACTCTATAAAGATATAGTTCAATCTATGATGAAGTCAAGTTGATCATCGTTTTCTCAAAAATATGCCATTAAAGCAGCTGTGTATATTGTTCCGTCTAAAACAATTCATGAATCAACATATGAGATATGGTTGGGTAAGAGACCCAAATTGTTTCATTGAATAAGTTTAGGGCTGTAAAGCTTATTTCGAATAAGTTGGCACCTAAATTTAAATGTCGTATTTTGGATTACTCAAAAAGAAAATAGGAGTTGTTACTCCTGTGTTTCTTTGGGATACAAAATAGTTGTAGCTAGAAATGGTTTCCCCTTGAAGAGGGAGTTAATTTCTAGAAGAGTTAGTGGGAGTAAAGTACACCTACAAAACTCGTAATTCACAAAGTGACATTAACGTTGAAGAGGAACATGGAAATGGTTTCATGATCATTGTTGAAATTACACAAGTCCAATGAAAGTCTAGTAGAATACGACATGAATAGGAGAGATATGGATTTCTCAAAATCATGATGTAGTTTTACTAGATTGGAATAAGTCTTCTTTTATGAAGAAGCATTGTTAGATTTTGAATCTAATAAGTGACTTGATGCTACAAAGGTTGAAGATATGTCCATGTCTGACAATCAAAGTATAGACTTTGATAAATCTTTTAGAAGATGCATATGCAATGGTTGCAAGTGAGTTTTCAAATTGAAAACCGACATGAATGGTGATCTTCAAACTTATAAAGCACGACTAGTGACAAAAAGGGGTAATAAACAAGTTCATAGTAGTGACTATGAGGATACGAACAAATTCATAGTAGGACTATGATAAAATCCTTTTTCGTCATTAATCATGATCAAGTAAAATTGAGTTCTTGTTGCCACATCCGCATAATATGATTATAAAATATGGCAAATGGATATCAAAATCTGTTTTCTACGTGAAAACATGATTGAGGATGTGTACGTGACACAACCCAAAGTTTTTGAGCATCCAAAGAATTCAAATAGCGTATGCAAGTTTCAAAGATTCTTATAAGGATTGAAACATGCATCAAATAGTTGGAATCATAATTTTGATAAAGAAATCAAATGGTTTGATTTTATCAAAAGGATGATGAATCTTGTGTGTCAAAAGGATCAGTGGGAGCATATCGGTATTCCTAACGCTATATGTGGATGACATATGGCTTGTTGGAAATAACAATCTTACCTTGCAAGAAGTAAAATCTTGGCTAAGAAAGTAATTTCGGTTAATGTTATAAGCAAGGCTGCCTATATTCTTGAAATTAGAATCTATATAGATAGATCTAAAAGAATGTTTTGTTTTAAGTCAAAGCATTGAAAGCGTTCAATGAGAAAGACTTAAAAGAAGTTGGCTTATGTTAACTATGTAAATAGTTGCACATATACAACTGATTGCAATTAGTTATAATATATCAGTCGAGATCTAGTATTCTCTTAAAAAGAGATGTTATGATTTTGAAAGGTTCAAAATAAAACGATATAGCTAAATATCTATAATAGTAGTCAAAGTATATTGTTACATATGATGTAAAGGAAATTTTGGATGAAGAAGTTCATCACAAAATGTTGTGTTTTGTTCTAAGCATTGCTTATCCTGTGAGACTATTGTAGGGACAATAGTTCAATGCGTAAGAACCTTGTATGACACAAGCATATACTTAGGCGTTTTTCACTAATTTAGAGAGGCTGTCTCTAAAGAGAGAGTGAAAATGTGTAAAGTAACAACGGAAGCGAAAATTAATAATTCACTGACAAAGACTCCTGCACAAGTGAATACATGAAAGTCATGTAGGTCAATGGGTATAAGATACATGTATGATTGGCCATAGTGCAAGTGGGAGATTGTTGGAGATTGTGCCCTAAGGCCAATATTGGATTATGTAATTTGACTTCTAAGATTAATCTAGTGTAGATTAGTATTATCATTTATGTTTGTATGTTAGCATTTATGATAAGTATCCATGAATAAATCGTGTTATTCTAAATTTCCCTAGTCGATTGTTATTATGGGAATAATAACAAATTAAGACTAGTGTGAGTGATAATGGATATTCATAAGATGAATATAGTGTATACAGATACAGATTATACTCACGGGCAATGTGTTAGAGAACATGTTGCTGGAGACCCACTATAAGATCAAGTTCATGGTCACGTGTCACAACTGATCTTGATTATAGTAGTGTCATCAGCTGATTCCTTTGACCTGAGGTCACCATGGATTCCGGGATGAATTCATGTTGTGCTTTGACGCAGTCAAACGCTGCTTGTAACAGAGTAGTTATAAAGGCTGTGGTTGGGTACAATATGACTCATGCTTAGGGATGTGAGTGACAGATATGGGATTTTGTCCCTCTCTAACAAGAGAGCGATATCACTGGGCCCCTCGATAAGTAAGACTGTTAAATGCATGGCCGTGCTCAAATAATTGATAAGAGTATCAATTGATTTGTCTGAACAGTTTACTTTGAGATCGAGAAAGCATATGATTAATTATATAAGATTGACAAGTGTACCATGTCTTATAATTAATCTTGATATCAAAGAGACAAAAGGGAATATGACATTCTATAAATAGGTATTGGATCATTCCAATCATATTAATTGGGTAGTCGTAATGGCTTGCTAGAGTCCGCTTGTGACCTGTAAGGACATTATGGTAATTTCCTTATTGCCAATTAATATGATCCTATGGGGTCACACACAAGAGCAAAATGAAGTTCATCTTATCGGGTATAAATTATTATTGGATAATAATTTATGAATGAGAAAGAAAATAAATATATATATAGTGATATATATTTATGTATGTATATATAAATATTAATGTGATTAATATTGCATAAAGTATGCTACATATTATAATTAAATTATATGGAGATATAATTAATTATAATATTATATATACATATATGTATTATGGAGAATTGATTTGATTTAATGTTAATTGAGAATTAATATTAAATTGTGTGGGTTAATATATAATTATAACTAATAGGTGTATTAGGTTATAATTATAATTAACTATTTAGGTTAATTATTTAAGGAAACAATTAACCTAAACCTAAAACTCTCCATATACTAATAACCCAGCAGATTTTCGGCAGCCACAAAAAAAAGTGGAATAGTGGCAGCCGAAATTCTAAAAAAAAACTCCAAGGAAAAATCTGATTTTTCGCTTTCTCTGTCTCGTTCGAAGAATCGTTCTTCAATCCCGGCGCTAGCACGCGGTGGACGTATTGCTCCGTGTGGATCAACCGTAGAGGGAAGCTATTTTGGTTCCTGCTTGATTCAATCTTCAAAGAATTAAGGTAATTCTTTAACCCTCCTTCCGATTCAATGCAATGTACATGGGTCCTTGGTGGGGATTAATCTTTTATTTCCGCTGCGCATATTTTGTTTTGTGCGATTAATTCCCCAACACTGCAGCCCCCAATTAAGATGGAGATAGTATTCCACTTGAAATCATAACCCTGTAGTTTGAACTTGTACATCCCATGTCATTGATACAGAGGCATGGATTGATCACGCACTTTTGTGTCTGGACATTTACTTGATCCTGAATAAATTGATACTCACAAACAAGTTCCAACTTGCTTGGGTGTGGCCACACTCTTATCAGTTGCATTCATCGAGAGGCTGGTGATATCTTCTCAGTGGACTACTGAGTGACATTCCTTTCTACATATCTATAGCACTACCATGTTCACTGACATACCCGAACGTACCTATACTTGGCACCCTTTTACAGGCCCTTTAAGTGTACACCAAAGTATGCCACTTCACATGCAACACCATCATATGGTTAGGTCAAAGGATCAATACAAGTACTACACGAGAATCACTTCTGATACTTTACCATGTGGATTTCTCATTTAGTGGATCTATCCAGTACAATGCCCCTTTTGCAAGTACCTATTAACTTGGTTGACATCCCATGTCTAATGGCCAGTATAACACCACCATACAACCAAGCTAATGATAGTCTCTAGTTCCATTCATTCCTATGACTGGAACAGACTATAGATTTCTTTATGGTCATATCGTTTTCGCTATCCATGGTCTTGCTGCCAAGTGTATGACACTTATCAACATGGATATCGATATGTCCATTGGATATTCTATTTCAAACATAGCATAAGATATATAATAAATAGATTGTTTACCTTTATTTAATGACACAAAACTGTATAATACATTAATCTAATAAATGTATAATACAAATACAAGGACCAATGCCTCGGGACTAGGGCACATCCAACAATCTCCCACTTGCAATAGTTCCAACTAGGCATGGGCCTAATCCCTATAGATCTAGTATGACCCTCGTGCTTGAGCTGAGCTAGCGCCTTGGACAAAGGATCAGTGACATTGTCCTCGGTGTCCACTCTGTGTAATGAAATGTCACCTCTCTCAGCAATTTCTCGTATGAGGTGAAACTTCCTGAGCACGTGCTTAGTGTTCTTATGTGACCGGGGCTCCTTAGCTTGTGCAACAGCCCCATTGTTGTCACAGAAGATATCAACTGGATCCAGGATGGTTGGTACTACTCCCAATTTAGTGATAAACTTCTTTGTCCATATAGCTTCCTTAGCTGCATCACACGCTGTAATATACTCAGCTTCTGTATTAGAGTCCGCGATGGTCGATTGCTTAGAGCTTTTCCAGCTTACAACACCACCATTTAGCAAAAACACGTACCCAGACTGGGACTGGTACTCATCCTGGTCGGTCTAGAAGCTTGCATCAGTATACCCAGTAACTGACAGCTCTTCTTGACCTTCATACACTAAGAAGCTATCCTTAGTCCGGTTAAGGTACTTCAGGATTGCTTTGATAGCCTTCCAGTTATCTTCGCCGGGATCTTGCTAGTATCGGCTCATCATACTTAGTGCAAAGGCGACATCAGGTCTTGGACATAGCATGGAGTACATGATTAATCCTATAGCTGAGCCATATGGGACCAACTTCATGTTCTCCCTGTCCTCCCTTGTCTTAGGACAGTTCTTCTTACTAAGTTTCAGCCCATGGCTCTTTAGCAAGAAACCTTTCTTGGCCTGATCCTGCTGAATCTTTTCAGAACCTTGTCTATATACATGGCCTGACTTAGGCCCAGAAGCCAATTGGATCTATCCCTGTAGATCCTGATCCCTAGGATCATCTCAGCCTCGCCTAAGTCCTTAATTGCGAAGCACTTACACAACCACTACTTTACACCTTGCAGTGTTGGTATGTCGCTTCCAATAAGAAGGATATCATCCACATATAATACCAGGAAGGTGACAATGCTCCCACTAATCCTTTTATAAACACAACGCTCATCTTGATTCTGTATGAAGCCGTATTCCTTTATGGCTTCATTAATCTAAGATTCTAACTTTGGGATGCTTGCTTCAATCCATAAATAGACCTTTGAAGCTTGCATACCCTCCCAGGATACTCTAGATCGACAAAACCCTCAAGTTGTGTCATGTACACATCCTCGAGTAGCTTTCCGTTAAGGAAAGTGGTTTTGACATCCATCTACCATACCTCATTATCGTACCAAGCGGCTATGGCCAGTAGGATCCTTATGGATTTGAGCATAGTGACTGGAGAGAAAGTTTCATCATAGTCTATTTCATAGACTTGTCTAAAACCTTTCGCAACTAGACGTCCCTTGAAGGTGTTGTCAGCCTTTAGCTTGTAGCACCACTTGCAACCTATTACCTTAGCACCCGGAAGTGGATCAACCAGGTTCTAAACCTAATTATTGTACATAGATTGCATCTCCGCCTCCATAGGCTTACGCTAGTTGGTAGACTGTGGGCTAGCTATAGCCTCCTGGTAGGTTTTGGGTTCTTCCTTATCAAAGACGAAAAGAGTGTGATCATCGGTGATGAGAAACCCATATCTCTATGGTTCCTGATGATCCCTACCAGACCTTCTAGGTCATTGTGTGACCTTGGTCGGTGCTTCCTCCTGTGGAAGCTCCACCCTGGTCCCCGAGTTATCCTCTTCAGGAGTTTGTGAGCTTTGAACTTCCTTGAGTTCAACATTCCTCCGATTGTCTTTCCTGGAAATGAAATCCTTTTCTAGAAAGACCCCTTTCTGTGCCATGAACACCTTGTTCTCGACGGGGTTGTAGAAGTAATTGTTATATGCCTTAGTCCCGAGGCATTGGTCCTTGTATTTCTATCATACATTTATTGGATTTATGTATTATACTCATTTGTGATATTAATAAAGGCATTAATTCATTTATTATATTTATCTTGTGCAATATATTAAATGAAGTATCCAATGGACATATCCATATCCATGATGACAAGTGTCATGCACTTGGTAGTAAGACCATGGATAGGGCAAATGATATGACCATAAATAGATCTATAGTTTGTTCCAGTCATGGGAATTAGTAAAACAAGAGACTATTATTAACCTAGTTGTATGGCAGTGTCTTACCGGTCATTGGACATGGGATGTCAACCAAGTTAATGGGTACATGTAAAAAGGGCATGGTACTAGATAGATCCACTAAACGAGAAATCCATATGCTATAGTATCACAAGTGATTCTCGAGTAGTACTTGTATGGATCCTTTGACCTGACCATATGATGGTGTTGCATGTGAGGTCGCATACTTAGGGGTACACCTAAAGGGCCTGTAATAGGGTGCGAAGTATGGGTACTTTTAGGTATGTCACTTAGCATGGCAATGCTATGGATATGTAGAGGGGATTTGTCACTCAGTAGTCCATTGAGAAGATATCACTGGCCTCTTGATGAATGTGACTGATAAGAGTGTGGCCACACCCAAACGAGTTGGAACTTGTTTGTGAGCTTCAGTGCATTCGAGATCAAGTTAATGTCCGAACACAAAAGAGGGTGATCAACCCATGCCTTTGTGTTGGACATCGATATCGATGACATGGGATGTACAAGTTCAAACTACAGGGTTATGATAACAGTTAGACTGCCATGTCCATCTTAATTGCGGGCTGCAGTGGCTTGCTAGAGTCCAACTGCATTCTGTGGGCCATAGGCCCACTGCCGACATAAAGATGGGCCCACGGGATCATACACATTAAGCGACTGAACACTGACTTAAGGAATCACATGTATACTTGGAGTATACACTCTGGAGAGAGAGGTATATATTAATTATATTATAAAGATCAATTGGATTGATCATAATAATAAAATTAATATTTGATTGGCTCTTCATAATTAATTGGATTAATTATGAGATTATTTCCTAGGTGGAAATATTCATATGTATAGGTTTACATACGAATTTATTTTGTGATGATCTAATTTTAATTTGATGGATTAAATTAATTGGTTAAACTGATTTTAATTTAAATGTAAATAATATGTTACTTGGTGTAATATATTAAATACATCGGTAAATTAAAATTGGACTTGAAATTAGTTTAAACCACACTAATTAAAATAGGTATAGGCCTGAATTAAAAGTAGGAAGCCCACACAGATGAAGGATCCAACTTGGGCCAAAATTCCCTTGGGAATTTCAGCCACCAAGGGTTAAAGAACCCTAGGAACTTCAGCCAAGCAGAGGAAAAAACACACTAGCCGAAATTCTCTTTGCCTCCCTCTCAAAAGTTTGTGTTTTCCGAAGCTAGCACGGGTGGTGTTCGTTAGGCGTTTGTGTACGTGATCGAGGAGGGTTTCTAAGTTGATTCTTGCGGTCTGCATCCATCTTTGAAAGAGATTTTCTGGGTAAGAGATTTATCTCTTTCTATTAAATTTTGTTTTTCCAATTTCCATCTCAATTGCTCCTGGGCACGGATTTGAGAAAATCATCACGTTTTTCCGCTTTAATCGGGTGATTTCCGGTGACAAATCCCAATAGTAATACCCTTTGGTTTCCCTAGGGTAGCTTACAAATAGGCATTTGTCAGTTTTGGGATCTAGTTTACCCCCAGTCAATTTCTTGACATGTGCATCACATCCCCAAATCCGCAGGAAAGACACATTTGGCGCCCTGCCCGTCTATATCTCATATGGCGTCTTTTCCATTGCCTTAGTCGGAGTATTATTCAAAATGAGAGCCACTGTCTCAAGAGCGTATCCCTAGAAGCTTATTAGGAGAGAGGCATAACTCATCATTGAGTGGACCATGTCTATTAAGGTCCTATTCCTCCGTTCGGACACCCTATTCCATTGTGGTGTTCCTAGAGGAGTGAGCTGTGGAACTATTTCATGCTTTCTCAAATATGAGTCAAACTCTAGGCTCATATACTTGCCTCCTCGATCTGACCGAAGGGCTTTGATATTTCTGCCTAGCTCATTCTGTACTTCGTTCCTAAATTTGTTGAACCTATCAAGGGTCTCAGACTTATGTTTCATCAGATAGACATAGCCATATCTACTGAAATAGTCCATGAACGTGACGAAGTACAAATGTCCACCTCTGGCAGCTGCGCTCATAGGCTCACATACGTCTGAATGTATTAGGTCCAATAATCCAGTAGCCCTTTCAGCTTTCTTGCTAAAAGGCACTTTAGTCATTTTACCTCATAAACAAAACTAACATATATCAAGTGACTCCAAGTCAAATGACCCTAGGATTCTAACTTTACAAAGCCTAGCTATGCATTTCTTGTTTATGTGGCCTAAACAACAATGCCAAAGGTAAACAGGATTATGTTCGTTAGGCTTAACCCTTTTTGTATTTATATTATAGACATGATTGGTTTCATTCAAATCCAGGATATATAGGCCATTATTTAATAGAGCTTCTCCATAAAATAATCCCTCTTTAGATAAACCAATTCTACCATTAGAAATAGTAAAATGAAATCCAGAAATATCCAATACTGAAAAAGAGATAATATTCCTGCATATCGCATGTACAAAATAACAATGTTCCAATATTAAAACCAATCCACTAGGCATCATGAGGTGGTATTTGCCGATCTCTATGGCAGCAACCCTTGCTCCATTACTGACCCGCAAGTCCACCTCCCCCGATCCCAGTGACCTCCTGTTCTTAAGTCCCTGCACATTACAACAAATGTGAGAACCATATCCAGTATCCAATATCCAGGATGTTGAAATAGTGAGGTTAATGTCTATGATATATATACCTGACAAAGACGCCCTGGGTCTTCCTCTGCTCTCCCAACAGTTTGGGACACGATCTCTTATAATGCCTTGCCTGCTTGCACCTGAAGCAGACATCCTCGGGACTGGCCTTGGGCTAGGCCTTAGGCTTCTTGGCTTTAGCTTTCTTAGCCTTGGCCTTAGCCTCTTCCTTGGCCTTGCCCTTTGCAAGAGGAGGGTTCCCTTTGTTGACTAGCAGTACCGGCAGAGTCCTTTTGATCGACTGCTCAGTGAGCTTAAGCATCCCATGCAGTTCACTAATAGTACGGTTCATCCCTTGCATATTATAGTTCAGGATGAACTGATCGTAAGAATTAGGTAAGGATGCCAGGATTGTGTCCACCACCAGCTCCTGTGAGATAGGCGATCCGAGACGGGCTAAAGTATCCAGATAGCCCTTCATCTTGAGCACTTGTGCACTCACAGATGTCCTAGCCCCTATCTTACAGGTGTGGAATGCCTTATTGGTCAGGTACCTTTCCTGACGAGCTTACTCTTAAAACATCTCATTTAGAGTTGTTATCATAGCATAGGCCTGATGGTCCATGAACTGCTTTTGCAGCTTAGGGACCATACACGCCAATATAAGGCATGTCACACCCTGGTTATCCTTCACATGCACCTCGTATTCCTCCAGTTGGGTAGCCGGTGGTTGACATCCTGTAGGTGCAGCCGGTACAGGCTTTTCCATCACATACTCCTTTGACTCTTGTCTTAGAACTATCCTTAAGTTCCTAAACCAGTCTAAGAAGTTTGGGCTGCAAAGCTTGTCCCTTTCCAGGATAGATCATAGTGAAAATGAATTATTTGTTGCTATTAGATTACTACACAAAAAATTACAAGCGTGTTAATAAAGGTCTTAACATGTTTCTCATATTAAATTAATAATGAATCATGTTATTAATTAACTCAAGTTGTTGGGCTCATGGGCCGAGATCCATATTTCATTAAGATATAGCCAGACGAGGGCCTGGAAAAACTATACCCTAATTATTTAGGTAGGAACGCCATCTAATCCCAACCTAGGGACCCTCGGTTTAATGGGCTTATTGGTGCTTACCCATCTGTGCTTAGGGTCAGGAGAATCCTACTACCCATGCTAAGTCAAAACCTCCATCCAAGTGTCAGAGTAACCAATACTCCAACCCAATACAAAATGATGATACTCCAGTACATCCAGCGAGGGCATGGTCTACACCTAGCCTATCCCCACTTCGAGTTAGTTTTGAATGAGGGACTTTTAAACGACTAACTAATTTCTTTTTGGTTATTAGATTCATTTTAATAACGGCTTAGATGCATAGACGGGTGAAAATGGGATTGGATTATACATACATACATGTAAATAAATAAAGCATAATTAAATAAGTAAAATAGACTGCTATGGGCCTATATTACAACCTAATATAATTCTAGTAAACCTATACTAGAAAATACATCAGGTGGGCCTCCTCTTCCTCCTTCTGGGCTCGTCTCTCCACTGAGCTTCTTCTTTACAAATTTTATAATAAATAAATAAAATAAAATTACAAAAAAAAGGGCACGCAGGACATATTTACCCAAAAAGAATAATACAACCCAACTCAAATAAGGCCTAATAGCATCTGTGAGCACGGGTTTTTCCTAACCTCTATGATAAGCATTCCTTATTACTTTATTTGAGTAGAAGGACAAGAATCAGACTTGAGAACAACCGGAATGTCGCTTGGAGTATCTCAAAAGCTCAGAAAACCAAGCTATCCTCGATCCAAAACCCCGAGAAAGGTCCTTCGAGTGATTTTAGGGCTTAGAGGTGAGCGTGGGAATTGGCAGAATGAACCCGGGCTCTGTCTAGAGCCGCACAGCTCTAGTTTCAAAACTAGAGCTGTACGACTCTTGTTTAGAGCTGCAAGGCTCTAGGTTAGAGCCGTACAGCTCTAGGTTAGAGCTGCATGACTCTGATGGGTTAGTAAAGTTGCTCTGCAAAGCAGAACAACTTGCTGAAGCAGGAGTTATCCATCTTTTCAGCCGAAAACGAAAGTCAGAAGGTATGGGGCGTATTTAATGTTCTCAATGATGAAAAAGAAAGGGATATAAAAAGAAAAGAAATAGAATCAGAGAGGGAGGAATGGGTCAAAAGGGGGGGGGGGAGTCTGAGAAAAGAAAAAAAAGGAGTGCAGAAAAAAAAAGAAAGTGAGAAAGAGGGAGACCGGAACACAGAGAGAAGGAGAGCAAGAGTGAGCTAAGTTCAACACCTAAAATCAATCCCTAAGTATTAAAAGGGAGATTCTCAATCTTTACACACTTGATTGGAGCCATTTCGGTTTGGTTTCGGATTGATTCGTATTCGTTCGAGATTTCCGCCGATTGAAGATTCGAGGCGCATTTTGAGTTTTTGATCCGATTCTGGACATCAAACACATCAAAACAACATCAAGGTAAACTCTAAGAGGCCTTAAACCTTCATTCATTGCTCTTTCTTTGTGATTTTTTTTCATTTCTCAAATTTCTAGAAAAATGATTACCCGAATAGAACCGCACGGCTATGTTTTACAAGAACACAGCTGTACGGCTCTAGTTCTGAAGAACAGAGCCAGCTCTATTCAGAAGAATAGAGCCGCACGTCTCAGTTCTTCCTGGTAGAAACCCGAAACTACCCCAAATCGACCGAAAACAACCTGTTTTCCATTTTATGCATTTGGTTGTGATATATTTTGGCCCAAACATATTCGTACGTTATTTGGCTTCCGTTTTTGGATTTCTGTACGGGTTTTATTCTCTGAATTTCGGGGTTGTTCCATCCAAACTGGATCCGTAGTCCAGCATATATGGACCCCTGAACCTAATAAAATCCCCAGGAAACATCGAAAACGAGTAAAACGGCATTTTCAAAAAACAAGAAAACCAATTTTTCCGGTTCTAGAAGCCATAGCCTCACGGTTGTAGTTTCCAGAATAAGGCAGAATTGCGAAACGGCCTGTACAGACATCATCGCACGAAGCAATTTTTGCAAATCATTTTTGGTGTGTTTACTACTTTTTGGACCCTAGATGGATGTTGGAATTAGGAAACCCGCACGAATAGAACCCCGAGTTTCGGGATAACAGACCCGCTAAAATGCAGAAATTTGCATGAAACCGAGCCAAATAGTTTTCTAAAATGGCTTTCCTGCATAAAAAATCACAGGGTGTTTCAAAACCGTTTTCCAGGTCTAACTGGTCCGACCGGTCAGGTCGACTCGGTTATCCCATAAATGCATGCCCCCGTTCCTAAAAATCCCAATTCTGTCCTGCTGTGAGTCCTACTCGTGCTTGTGATATAAACTGTGCTAATCGTCAGTTTTGCAGCATTTATTTTCCTTTTTATTATTTTTACTATAATTAATAGATTAATTCATGTGTTTAGGCTTTTGTAGTTTTTAGATATTCGTGTATTTAGGTGCTTGTAAATGTGAGGACGAGAGTATAAGCGGCCTTTATTATTTCTGTATATTTTGGATGTATGATTTACTTTTTTGCAATTTATTTCTGTCATTTGCTTGAGCATGGGCTGATAAATAAACGAAATTCGGTAGGGAAAAGATAATAAATTGAATAAATATGGCAATAAAAATTATAAATTGAATACAAGCTCGAGGTTAAGTAGGTAAGTTGCCGAATCCTAAGTCTCTGGATTAGGTACGGTAGTTTACGCTCGGTAAGGAGCTGTATCGGAATTTCCTGGATGAGCTAATCCAGGTGGCGACTCTATCACTGATCTTGAAATTTAGGTTTCGAGGTCTTTAAGTAATAAAATGGAAAAATGTTTTTTGCAAAGGTAATTTCTAAACAAATTGGTTGTTTTCCCTAAAGCAAGATAAACGAAACCCGTTTTCCAAAACATCACGAGACTCGTTTTCGAAAAACCCCGGTTCGCTTCACCGTGTCCCGCCTGTTCACAGGTCGTCTGCTCACAGTGGCGACTCTGCTGGGGATTAGAGTTTTCTTAAAAGTTTTTATAAAAACTTAAGGAACTTAGGCAACTACTGAAATATAACCTCGCTTGTATTCATTTATTAATTTATAAATGCCATATTTGTTCATACCTTTTCATATCATGACATTTTCTTCTTCTCAACCCCTCAAATACACTGATCAGCCCCGTTTACCCCAGAAGGTGGCCTACCTTTTTCGCCAGGATTGGAGGCACCCGATAGGGTAAACAACTCATAGCCTAGCATGACCTTACATCATGTTCTACAGTGAGGAGTGTATATTGGCTACGGGAGCTTGTACGACCCTTGGTTTGACTTTGGCCCATATGTAATGGCTTAGTAACTTCCCCTAGGATTACCAAAACATAAAATTGAAATTAGACAATTGAGTGTGCACCTTTGGTGTCCCCCGTTGATGCTAAAGAGACCCAACACCTAGGAAGAATGTGAGACCAATCGAAAGGAGGAATAAGGTTGGAAGGGAGTGCATATTTTTGCGTGTGCTAACGTTTGTTCCGTGATTTTTTCTTTTTATCTTTTTCACGAAGCATCAACACATATAACCATCTGTGTGCCATTTTCTAATCACATTTTCACGTAGCGATTTTTTACACATATACATATGTATGGCATTTGTACTAACCATGTCTTTGTGCAGCCACGACATTTTACTCGTGTGACATATATATATACATCTCGTGTGCCAACATTTCCATAAGGCATACACGACATCATCCCATGTGTCATGCATCTTAACCACATCTTTCTGCAGCCACTTGCATTTTGTGTGACATACACATTCATGCCATTTCATTCCATTCCATCTAATAAAGGGCGTTCTGAGAATGCCTACCACGATCATTTCATTTCATACCATATCGGGTACCCAAAACTACCCATAGTCCGCCTGTGCACTGGTTTACACTCGGCCATTTCACTACATCATATCATTCACCAGAAAATCACAAAGATTTGAGGTCTGGTTGTGTGGCAACTCTCATGACAACATAACACTACATCATCTCCATTTCATGTTCATTCATCGTTGGTGTCACGGTGATACCGAAACCTTGCTTGTGTGTCGCGATCCACATCGGACTTGTTTCATGACATTAATAACTCATTCGAGGTACTCCACGAGTGCTGAATTTTTATGCACATAGGAACATCTCATAAAATCACCAATACATGCAAGGTGTTCCATGAACGTCGAACCTTTGTTCGTGTCCTTAATCACATGTGACTTATTTGCAACATCATCCCATATTAGATTCCCCAAAAGCATTAGAACTCTGTCCATGGAATGGCTTCCATGTGACCAAGCCACGCCATTTCATTTTGACCTACAAAGCGTCAAACCTTTGTCCGTGTGATGGTTCACTCGTGACCATTTCATAACATCCACTAGGTGCCCCCAAAAGCGCCGAACCTCCGTCCGTGTGTCGGCTCACACACGACTTCTTTTGGATTCTCTTTTGCATGATGTTGGGCATTCTTAGAACGTCCGGAGCAAAGAAGTCACATTTATTATCATTTTCAGTCGCGAAGTGTCAAACACGCACAGTCATCTGTGTGTCATCATAATCACATTTATATGTAGCCATTTTTAAGACATCAACATATGTATGAAATTGACACTAACCACATCTTCGTGCAGCCACGACATTTCATCCGTGTTCCATTCACATCTTATGTGTGACATGTTCATGAAGCATACATCACCTCATGTGTTATACGTCCTAACCACGTCTTTGTGTAGCCATAACACTTTATTTGAATGACATATGCATTCGTACATTGCATGCACAACATCACCTTGTATGTCATTCTAACCACATCTTCTTGCAGCCATCCACATTTTGTGTGACATGAACATTCATTCAAACCATTTCACACAGATTGAATAAAGGATGTTTCAAGGATGCCCATCATGGTCATCTTATTTCATATTGGGTGTCCCAAAACCATCAGTGTTTCACCTGTGCCCCGGTTTGCACTCGGCCATTCTGCTACGCCATAACATTCACTAGGAGACCATAACAGTCCTAGATTTATTTTCATGTGGGGAGTCACATGACAAACATTGCATAACATTTCATCCATCCATCATTGGTGTCACAGGGATACCAAGATCTTGCTTGTGCATCGTGATCCACATTGGATTGTTCATAACATTATCAAATCAGCCAGGGTACTCCATGAATGCCCAGTTACTACACATATAGGGGCATTCCATGACATTACCAAATCATACAAGGCGTTCTGCGAACACCAAATCTTTGTCTATGCCTCAAGTTACACGTGACTTATCTATAACAT
The DNA here is from genome assembly GCA_039660915.1 of Euphorbia tirucalli. Classification (NCBI taxonomy): domain Eukaryota; kingdom Viridiplantae; phylum Streptophyta; class Magnoliopsida; order Malpighiales; family Euphorbiaceae; genus Euphorbia; species Euphorbia tirucalli. The sequence continues at coordinate 49,789,980 of CM077639.1, read as the reverse complement.
CATTTCATGTCGGACGCCTCAAAAGCATCAGAACTCTGCCCGTGTGTCGGCACACATGTGACCATTCCATAACATCCATTAGGTGCCCCGAAAGAGTCGAAACTCTATTCGTGTGTCAGCCACACACGACCATTTCATGACATCCACTAGGCGCCCCAAAGGCACCGAACCCCTGCCCGCGTGTCGGATCACAAGCGGCCTATTTGCATCACCTTTTGCATAACATTGGGGCATCCGCGGAACGTCCAAAATAAATAATAAGCCAATAATAATAATAATAACAAAACAAACAAAGTGCTTTTCATTCTAGTTTCCATCCGTCTGACATCATTCAACCACGACTAAGTCACATCTCATTCATACATCAAACTGTTTAGGTGCTCCCCGAGCACCGAAATACTGTCTGTGTGCCAAGCACATCATCTCATCTCATATCATCGCATAAAAACCCAAGGTGCTCCTCGAGCGCGAAAAAATTGCTCGTGCTCCAAGCGCAAACTCATATCATATCATTGCATAAAAGCACAAGGCGTTCCCTGAGCACCGAAACTCGGCTCACATGCCAAGCATGCTATCTCATATCATTTCATCACATAAAAGCTGTTTAGGTGCTCCCCGAGCGTCGAAACGCTATCTGTGTGCCAAGCACACCATCTCATCTCATATCATCACATAAAACCCCGAGGTGCTCCCCGAGCACCGAAATTCAGTTCGCGTGCCCAACGCGCCATCCTATTTCATATCATCTTATTAAAACACAAGGTGCTCCTCGAGCACCGAGACTTGACCCGCTTGCAAAGCACACCATTTCATATCATTCCGTCGCATAAAAGCCCAATGTGCTCCTTGAGTGCCGAAATGCTGTCTGTGTGCCAAGCTCACCTTCTCATATCATTTCATCACATAAAAGCTGTTTATGTGCTCCCCGAGCGCCAAAATGCTGTCTATGTGCTAAGCACACCATCTTGTCTTATTCCATCGCATAAAAACCCAAGGTGCTCCCCGAGCGTCGAAAATCTGCTCGTGCTCCAAGCATGAACTCATATCATATCATTGCATAAAAGCACAAGGCGCTCCTCAAGCATCGAAACTCGGCTCACGTGCTAAGCGTGCTGTCTCATATCATTTCATCACATAAAAGTCGTTTAGGTGCTCCCCGAGCACCGAAACGCTATTTGTGTGCCAAGCACACCATCTCACTTCATATCATTCCATCGCATAAAAGCCCAAGGTGCTCCCTGAGTGCCGAAATGCTGTCTGTGTGCCAAGCACACCTTCTCATTTCATATCACCTCATAAAAGCCCAAGGCACTCCCCAAGCGCCGAGGCGTCATCTGTGTGCCAAGCACTCCTCTTCATTCCATATCATCCATGGATCCAAAGGTACTTCCCAAGTATCGGAATTACATCAGTAGACCACACACATGCATGCATCCATGGCATAAAATTCCCTCGCAAGTATCACCTTGCATCAATCCGTGGACAACCCGTATGTCATCTCATTCCCCTAGGTGCATAACTATGCGCCCTATTCCGAGTTCCTTTGCAAGTATCACCTTACTTTGATCCGTGGACACCCTGTGTGTCATTTTATTCCCCTAGGTGCATAGTTATGTGCCCTATTTCAAGTTCCCTTTGCAAGTATCACCTTGCTTCAATCCATGGACACCCCATGTGTCATCTTATTCCCCTGGGTGCATAGTTATGCGCCCTATTTCAAATCCCCTCGCAAGTATCATCTTGCTTCGATCAGTGGACACCCCATGTGTCATTTTATCCCCTGGGTGTATAGTTATACACTCTATTTAAAGTTCCCTTGCAAGTATCATCTTACTTCGATCCGTGGACACCCCGTGTGTCATTTTATCCCCTGGGTGTATAATTATACACCCTATTTCAAATGCTCTCGCAAGTATTATCTTGCTTCAACCCATGGACACCTTACGTGTCATTCTATTCATGTGGTGTATATTTATATGCCATGCCTTACTTTAGCAAGCAGCCTCTTCAACAACATCCATTGCATCTGTATGTTTCTGTTCTTGACTTTGCATACACTTGGTTTAGAATAGTATAGCATGACATGGACTTACATGACATCACATGCGCAACTCACCATTCATACACGTACATGTCACACCACACACTCATGCATACATCATACCCTATTTGTGTTCGGATTTTTCACAGGAAATCACCCAATAAAAGCGGAACAACGCGGTGATTTCCTCAAATCCGTGCCCAGGAGCAATTGAAGTGAAAATTGCAAAATCAAAATTTAAATAATAAAGAAAAGATTTCTCACCCAAGATATCTCTTCTAGAGATGGCTGCAAAAATCAAACTAGATTCCCTCCGCGTTCATGTACATGAACGGCTATCGAACACGACCAGTGCTAACGAGAGGATCAACCGGAATTGTGAGAGAGGGGGCTGCAATTTTCTGTTGGAAAATCTTAACACCTTGGCTGAAATTCCTAGGGTTATTTTAACCCTATATGGCTGAAATTTTCCTTGAAAATTTCGGCCCATTATGCTTTATTTTATATGGGCTTTTCTCCTATTTTGAAGACCAAATCCATTCTAATTCACTTGGTCCAAATTAATTTCAAATGCAATTTTAATTCAACATAAATATAATATATTACACCATATAATATATCATTTACACTTAATTGTAATTAATTTGACTAATTAATTTAAACCATGAATTAAATTGGATGATCATAAAATAAATTCATATGTAAACCTATACACATGTAATATTTCCACCTAGGAAATAATCTCATAAATTAATTCATTGAATTAATTATGAGAAGGCCAATACAAATATCAATTATATTATTTTGATCAATCCAATTGATCTATATAATTTAATGAATACAATCATCTCTCTCTCTGGTCTGTATACTCTAAGTATATAGTTGATCCCTTTAGTCCGAGTTCAGACGTTCAATGTTCCTATGGGCCCATCTATATGTTGGCAGTGGGCCTATGGCTCACAAACTGCAGGTGGGCTCTAGCAAGCCACTGCAGCCCCCAATTGAGATGGAGATGGCAGTCCAACTGAAATCATAACCCTGTAGTTTAAACTTGTATATCCCATGTCATCGATATCAGTGTCCAACACAGAGGCATGGATTGATGACCCTCTTTTGTGTCTGGACGTTTACTTGAGCCCTAATGTGTTGAAGCTCATAAATAAGTTCCAACTTGTTTAGGTGTGGCCACACTCTTATGAGTCACATTCATCAAGAGGCCGGTGATATCTTCTCAGTGGACTACTGAGTGACATATCCCTTCTGCATATCCATAGCACTGCCATGCTTAGTGACATACCCGAAAGTACCCATACTTGGCACCCTTTTACAGGCCCTTTAGGCGTACCCGAAAGTATACGACCTTGCATGCAGCACCATCATATGGTCAGGTTAAAGGATCCATACAAGTACCACACAAGAATCACTTGTGATACTTTACCATGTGGATTTCTCGTTTAGTGGATCTATCCAGTACCATGCCCCTTTTGCATGTACCCATTAATTTGGTTGACATCCCATGTCCAATGGTCGGTAAGACACCACCATACAACCAGATTAATGATAGTCTCTAGTTCCATTTATTCCCATGACTGGAACAGACTATGGATCTATTTATGGTCATATCGTTTCCCCCATCCATGGTCTTACTTCCAAGTGCATGACACTTGTTAACATGGATATGGATATAGCCATTGGATACTTCATTTAAAATACAGCACAAGATATATGATAAATGAATTAATGCCTTGATTTATGACACAAAATATGTATAATATAAGTATCCAATAAATGTACAATACAAATTTGAGGTTCAATGCCTTGGGACTAGGGCATTTCCAACAATCTCCCACTTGCACTAGTTCCAACTAAGCATAGTCCTAATCCCTATAGATCTAGTATGACCCTCATGCTTGGGCTAAGCCAGTACTTTGGTCAATGGATCTGTGACATTATCCTCGGTGTCCACTCTATATAGTGAAATGTCACCTCTCTCTGTGATTTCTCGTATGAGGTGAAACTTCCTGAGCACGTGCTTTATGTTCTTGTGTGACCGAGCTCCTTGGCTTGTGCAACAGCCCCATTGTTGTCACAGAAGATATCAATTGGGTCCTGGATAGTGGGTACTACTCCCAACTCAGTGATATACTTCCTTATCCATACAGCTTCCGTAGCTGCATCACAAACTATGATGTTCTCAGCTTCTATTGTAGAGTTCGTGATGGTTGGTTGCTTTGAGCTCCTCTAGCTTACAGCACCACCATCTAGCAAAAACACATCACTAGACTGCAACTGGTACTCATCGTGGTCGGTTTGGAAGCTTGCATTAGTATACCCGGTAACTAAAAGCACTTATTGACCTCTATACACTAAGAAGTTATCCTTAGTCCGGTTAAGATACTTGAGGATCACTTTGACAGCCTTCTAGTGATCCTCCCTAGGATCCTGCTGGTACCAGCTCATCATACATAGTATAAAGGCGGCATAAGGTCTCGTACATAGCATGGAGTACATAATTGATCCTATAGCTGAGGCATACGGGACCAATTTCATGTTCTCCCTGTCCTCTCTTGTCTTAGGACAGTTCTTCTTACTGAGTTTCAGCCCGTGGCCCATCGGTAAGAAACCTTTCTTGGCCTGATCCATGCTAAATCTCTTCAGAACTTTGTCTATATACGAGGCCTGACTTAGGCCCAAAAGCCGATTAGATCTATCCCTGTAGATCCTGATCCCTAGGATCGTCTCAGCTTCGCTTAAGTCCTTCATTGCGAAGCACTTACACAACCGTTGCTTTACCCCTTGCAATGTTGGTATGTCGCTTCCAATGAGTAGGATGTCGTCCATATGTAACACTAGGAATGTGACAATGGTCCCACTAATCCTCTTATACACACAAGGCTCATCTTGATTCTGTATGAAGCCATATTCCTTTATAGCTTCATTAAATCTAAGATTCCAAATTTGGGATGCTTGCTTTAGTCCATAAATGGACCTTTGAAGTTTGCATACCCTCCCAGGATGCTCTGGATCGATAAAACCCTCAGGTTGTGTCATGTACACATCCTCGGGTAGCTGTGTAATTAGTGGGCTGGTGTCTTCCTCTCTTGGCACCTGAACTTCTCTAAATGTTATCATATTCAGGGATGGCATTCGGTCTGGAATTTATGGGAATCCGGTACTACCTGATTTTAATGGGACTATCCGAATCCAATCTAAAAGGGTATTGGATAGAAATGGGATTTAAAAAATTACTCGTCACAGGTACGGGTATATGACTCATATTTGACATATGCACAAAAACACATCTTCAGAAAAATAACATATATAGCAAAATTTTAACCAGCCAATTTGCTCCCTATGTTGTTGTGAGTGGACGACCTTTTTAGCGATACGGATGCGGCGAAGCGAACCGGGGAAAACATTTTCATTCGTTTTGATTTGGGAAAATGGGTTTTATTTAACTTTGAAAAATCATAGTTTTTATTTTGGAAATTTATTTTATAGAAAACTTTTTCCCATTTTTAACTTAAAGACCTCGAAACTTAAATTCCAAGATCAGTGATTGAATCGCCACTCGGATCAGCTCATCTGCAAAATTCCGGTACAGCTCCCTACGAGGGTAGACTACTGTACCTAATCTAGAGATTTAGGGTTCGGGCAAGTGACTTACTTAACCTCAAGCTTGCTTTCACTTTACAGTTCATATTACCATATTGAATTTGCTTTATTAGCTTTCTCTAACTCCAATTGTGTTTTTATTTATTTAATCAATGCTCAAGCGAATGACAGGAATAAATTGCAGGAAAAATAAACCATACATTCAAGTTATACAAAAATAATAGAGGCTGCTTATACAACCAAATCGAATAAAAATAAGAACTCTCGGCCTCACTTTACAAACGCCTAGCATACACGCATATCAAAAAATTACAACCGCCTAGAATACATGAAATAATCTATTAATTACAGTAAAAATAATAAAAAGAAAAATAAATGATGCATGACAAATCGGTTAGCACAATTTTATATTACAAGCACAAATAGGACTCATAGCAAGATAGAATTGGGATTTAGGAACGGGGGCATGCATTTAGGGGGTAACAGGGTCGACCTGACCGGTCAAACCAGTTAGACCTGGAAAACCGTTTTGAAACGACCTGTAAATTTTTGTGCTAGAAAATAATTTTTAAAAAGCAATTTGGCCCGGTTTCATGCAAATTTCCACATTTAGCGGGTCTGTTATCCCATAACTCAGGGTTCCGTTCGTATGGGTTTTCCTAATTCTGACATCCATCTAAGGTCCAAAAAGCAGTAAACACATCAAAAACAGTTGGAATTCGAAGACAGCATCGTGCAATGATGTCCGTACGTGTCATTAAGTGATTCTGCCTTATTCTGAAAACTACAGCCGTGCGGCTCTAAATTACAGCCCTGTGGCTATGGCTTCGAGAACCTGAAAAATGATTTTCTCATTTTTTGAAAATACTATTTTGCTCGTTTTCGATGTTTCCCGAGGGTTTTCTAGGGTTCGGGGGTCCGCTAATACTGGACTACTGATCCAGTTCGGAACGACCCACCCCAAAATTCAGAAAATAAAACTTGAGAAAAACCGAAAACCCTAATATCCGTACGTACAGAAATCCAAAACCAAAATTTTACAACATACAGACGCATTTAGGCTGAAATTGATCACAATAGAATGCATAAAATGGAAAATGGACTACTTTGAATCGATAGGGGCAATTTCAGGATCTGCCCCTACAGAACAGAGCCGTGCGGCTCTAGGTGCCAGAGCTGCCCAGCTCTGTCCATGGTAATTATAGCCGTGCAGCTGTATTCATGAAGAACACAGCTGTACGGTTGTATTCGGGTAATCCAGTTTCTGCAAGCTGCAAAAATAAGAAAAACACAGAGAAAAAGTAATATGCACAGGTTTAAGGCCTCTCAGAGTTTATCTTAATGTTGTTTTGATGTGTTTAACGTTAACAAATGGATTGAAAAGTCGAAAAATATCTGAAACCTCAACCGGCCGAAATCCGAAAGCGAAGCCGAAAACGATCCGAAACCAATCCAAAATGATCCCAAACAAGTGTGTAAAGGTTAAGAATGTCCCCTTTGATCTTTTTGGTATTGATTTTGGACTTGGATTGTTGTTTTTGGCATCCTCTTGCTCATAGTTTCTCCTACCCTCTCTTCTCGCTTTCTCTCTTTTCTTTTTCGTTTCTGTTTAATTGAGACCCAAAATGTCTACCCCCCCTTGATTTGATTTTTCTTTTTCTTTTATACCTCTCACTCACAATCACTTCCAACAATTAATGAGGTGTCTGAATCCCTGCTATTTCAGCCGTAATCCTTTCTATTCAGCCAAGTTGCTCTGCTTTACAGAGCAACCTAGTTGAACCCACTAAAGCCGCACGACTCTAGTTATGCTAGAGCCGTACGGCCCTAGCAAGAGCCGGGCCGAAATTCATGAAAATCTTTTGCTCACTCTAAACCCTAAAAATCACTTGAGGGACCTTCTCGATGGTTTCGGATCGAGGATAGCTTGGTTTTTGGATGTTTGAGATACTTCGGGGAACATTCCAATCATCTTCAAGTCCGATTCGTATCCGTCTACTCCACAGGTAATACAAGAATTCTAATCATAGAGATCAGGAAAACCCGATGCTTACAGCTGCCCCTCGTATGATTAAATTCGATGCCTGATACCAGCTTTAGGTTACCTGAGGGGAATTTGAGAACGCGAATAGAAGCGCCGTAAACGGTAGGACATAAAGACATACCTGAGTGGCAGTGATGATTTGAAATAAGCCGATACCAGGTCTAGGTTACCCGAGGCAAGGTTGGTGATGAAATGAGCCAATCTAGGCCGATACCAGTTCTAGGTCACCTAAGGTGGATCTGCTGAAGATTTGAAATAAAGCCGATCTGGGCCGATACCGGGTCTAAGTTACCCGAGGCGGATCTGCTAGGGATCTAAAATAAAGCCGATCTGGGCCGATACCGGGCCTAGGTTACCCGAGGCAGATCTATTGAGGATCTAAAATAAAGCCGATCTGGGCTGATACCGGGTCTAGGTTACCCGAGGCGGATCTGCTGGGGATCTGAAATAAAGCCGATCTGGGCCGATACCGGTTCTAGGTTACCCGAGGCGGATCTGCTGAAGATCTGAAATAAAGCCGATCTAGGCCGATACCGAGTCTAGGTTACCCGAGGTGGATCTGAAATAAAGCTGATCTAGGCCGATACCGGGTCTAGGTTACCTGAGGTGGATCTGCTGAGGATCTGAAATAAAGCTGATCTGGGCTGATACCGGGTCTAGGTTACCTGAGGCGGATCTACTAAGGATCTGAAATAAAGCTTATCTGGGCCGATACTGGGTCTAGGTTACCCGAGGCGGATCTAGGGATCTGAAATAAAGCCGATCTGGGTCAATACCGGGTCTAGGTTACCTAAGGCGGATATGTTAAGGATCTGAAATAAAGCCAATCTGGGCCGATACCGAGTCTAGGTTACCCAAGGCGGATCTGCTGGGGATATGAGGTTGTACTGATGACGCGTATTTATTCCTTGATCGATGATTTTAAAACAAAAATTTGTGCTCCTTCGATCAAGAATAAATACTGGTCGATCGTCCTGCCCGTAGATACCTGCTTTTGGATGGGTCGTGATGCGTGTATGCATGTGTATGTGTGTGTTTTGAATGCTTATATGTGCATGTTTCAATGTATGCATAAGCGAATGAACTATGGGAGACGAGTTTCCCGTAATCCTATGTTCCTGCTGGGGAGATCGTGTCGTGCTTCTGGTTAGGGGAAGTACATTGCACTTATGACTAATTCTAGCTAGAGAGTATATTCTTTTTGTGATGTGACTTTTGCATCTTTGCTGAGGATATACAATGGCTATTGGGAAAGTCTTGAGACTGTTAGGGAGCAGGTGGTGACATTCTTCATGATGGATCCGCTGGAAAATAATGGAATGTTGGGATTTTCACCGGAAATCACCCGATAAGATGCGGAAGAACGTGATGATTTCCTCAAATCCGTGTCCAGGAGCAATTGATATGAAAATTGTAAAATCAAAATTTAAACTAGAAGAAAATAAATTCTTACCGAGAATATCTCTTCTAGAGATGGCTGCAGAAATCAAAATAGATTCCCTCCGCGTTCACGTACACGAACGGCTGTAGAACACGACCTGTGCTAGCGATGGAATCGAATGAGAGATTGTGTGTTAGGGCTGGAAATTTTGGCTCTTAGTGTTCATCTACTTCTGGCTGAATTGCCCTAGGTGATATACCTAGGGTTGGCCGAAATTTTTGCCTTGGACTTGGCCCAGTTCCTTTCATTTATTATATGCGGGCTTTTCTTCTTTTAAAGCCCAGTCCAAAATTAATCTCCTTGGTCCAGTTAATTATCAAACTTAATTTTATTTAACATGTATTCTTAACATATTATTCCAAATAATATATTTGATACATTTAAATTTAAAATTAATTTGATCAATTAATTTTACCATGGGATTAATTTTGACTCTCATAAAATAAAGATACAGGTAAACCTATACATGTGAAATATTTCCACCTAGAAAATAATCTCACGAATTAATTTAATTAATTATGAGAATGCCAATGCAAATATTAATTTTATTATTATGATCAATCCAATTGATCTTTATGATATAATTAATATAATCCTCTCTCTCCGGTGTGTATACTCCAAGTATACAGGTGATTCCTTAAGTCCGTGTTTAGACATTCAATGTGTACGATCCTGTGGGTCCATCTTTATGTTGGCAGTGGGCCTATGGCCCACAAATTGCAGGCGGGCTCTAGCAAGCCACCGTAGCCCCCAATTAAGATGGAGATGGCAGTCTAACTAAAATCATAATCCTGTAGTTTAAACTTGTATATCCCATGTCATCGATATCGGTGCCCAACGCAGGGGCATGGATTGATCACCACCCTCTTTTGTGTCTGGACGTTTACTTGATCCCGAATGTACTGAAGCTCACAAACAAGTTCTAACTTGTTTGGGTGTGGCCACACTCTTATCAGTCACATTCATCAAGAGGTCGGTGATATCTTCTCAGTGGACTACTGAGTGACAAATCCCTTCTGCATATCCATAGCACTGCCATGCTTAGTGACATACCCGAAAGTACCCATACTTGGTACCCTTTTACAGGCCCTTTAGGTGTACCCCTAAGTATGTGACCTTGCATGCAGCACCATCATATGGCTAGGTCAAAGGATCCATACAAGTACTACAAGAGAATCACTTATCATACTTTACCATATGGATTTCTCGTTTAGTGGATCTATCCAGTACCATGCCCCTTTTGCATGTACCCATTAATTTGGTTGACATCCCATGTCCAATGGCTGGTCAGACACCGCCATACAACCAGATTAATGATAGTCTCTAGTTCCATTCATTCCCATGACTGGAACAGACTACGGATCTATTTATGGTCATATCGTTTCCCCTATCCATGGTCTTACATACAAGTGCATGACACTTGTTAACATGGATATGGATATGTCCATTGGATACTTCATTTAAAATACAGCACAAGATATATGATAAATGAATTAATGCCTTCATTTATGACACAAAATATGTATAATACAAGTATCCAATAAATGTACAATACAAATTCGAGGTCTAATGCCTTGGGACTAGGACATTTCCAACAATTTGGTATCTGCCACGTATGCGTCTATCGACACTAATGAGTGTTCTTATCAGGGGCAAGGGGAAAGAATCTTGAGAATGGTTAACCCATTGAACTTCAACTCCATAACAGACGTTGTGGAGGACTATGTCGCTTCATCATGATTTCAAAAGGCATTCAGAGAGGAAGCAGCGGCGATGAGGGAAATGCTAGGGGGTGATTTTGACAGAGTAGAGAGACTGACGGCAAGGTGCACTGAGTTGGAGGTACGGGTGGTAGAGCTCAAAGGAAAAATAAGGGATATGGCAAGCACGGACTCCAATGATGATACCAACAAGAAGTAGAGTGCCCATATTGCTGACACTCACCCTCAACACTTCGGAAGCCCCTCTCACCAGGACTTGGGCTTACCGGGACTGGCCAATGAAGTAGGACTGAAGGGGCCTCTTGACACCAATGCCAACGATGACTCTATACTGCAACATATCCAGAACTCACCTCCCAAAGACAACCGAAAAGTCACATCCTCTGGGCCTTGCTTGATGAACAGGTTATTTCCCATATGCAAAAAGGTGGGCCTGCTGCAGAGTGTCAGACCATATGTGGGGCCAAAACCAGAACAAAAGGGTAATTTCTGCAGCTATCACGTGATAGCGGGCCACCAGACCAATGAATGTATCGCTCTGTGAGATAGGATCCAGAAACTAATCGACGAAGGAAAATTGAGAATCCCATCTACCTCTGACAAGCGACTAGGGGCAATCAAGGAGACCTTCAAGGAAATTCCTCAAACTTCTTAGGGAGAGGAATGTGATGAAGAACTACAAGGTCTGGTTTGATGAGAGCAGGGCAATGACATTGAAACCGGGATGACAACTAGTTAGATAACAGTCAATTATGAAATCAATACCTTTAGAGGCTTCCTTCTTATAGGGGACTCATTTTTGTTTGTAAGGTGTATTGAAATCATTTTGAATGCAATGTGTCTTGTTATCTTCTTACTTGTGTGGTGATTGCATATACATGGCATTGTGCATGCATTTGATCATCTGAAATGACATATCTAATATGCATAATATCAAAATGCATGACATCAATCTGAATACTGTAGGGAACCTAAGAGTGAATCTGGTCCTGACCGAACTCTCTCTTGAAAGGTGAGCTTGTGAGATAAATAAATGACATGATGGCATCACCTCTGCCGAGTCATTTGCCGATCCAAATAAAAAATCCTTACAAATCACAATTCGAGATGCTATTGGCCCTGCCCCAAAGTTTCAATTCGAATAGCACACATGATACCTGAACTATTCCAAGCCAAAAGCTATCATTGAAACTCAAACTCAAACCCCAAAATGAAGCTTCAAACCTAATCCCTTATCCAAGGAAGTACCTTATGCCAAAACCCCAAAGCTAAAATTCCCAAACTTGCCAAAATCTCCAACCAGCGGGAAATTCAAATGGCCTTCATCACCTTCATCACCCACCATGCGGTAAAATGCTGAAGCAGTTCTTGGTCGTAGTGTATATATTATCTTGATCATATGACATTATGTACATGACATTACGCATGCATTGATCATCCAAAAAGCATATTAAACACACATGACATGCATGAATTTGAATGCAACAGGAAAACCGGCAGTTGGCTATGGCTTGGATTTAGTCCTTCAAAAAAAAAAAAACGGTGCAGGCAGAAGAGTCTTTTCTTCTCCTACATAGCCGCTGTAGCTAACACTAGAATGCCTCCACTTCCCAATTTTCCATCACTATCAGATTTTTGTACCCTTTTTGTGAAAGATTTGGACTTTCCTAGTTTCAAACCCAAAGCACTTCCCTTTTCCACCCTCATCCATACCTTCAACACCCTTGCTCTTCTGTTTACATGCAAAGTGTTGGTGTGCCCTAGTTCTTAGGGCATTGGATTCTTGTATTTTGTATTATACATTAAGAGTCATGTATGAATACATTATTTGTGTCACATTAATAAAGGCAATTAATCTATTTCATTTATATCTTGTGCTATAATATGAGTAGAGTATCCATTGATTGATAATCATAAAAATTATCCCAGGTCTGTTCTAATCGTGGGAACGAATAGAACCACAGACTTGTATATTCGATGACTGTATGGTAGTTCTTAACTAGCCATAGTACTTGTATAGTCAGTCATGAATATAGGTACATGTCATTGACATGGGACTGGATCGATCCGCACAAGAAAGCCACATGGTTGTCATGTCATAGGTCTTTCTTGAGTATGTCTTTTTTGTCCTCAGACCAGATTTCATTATAATATCAATATGGAATCCGGTTCACTTTGACATACGCCTAACAGGTCTGTAAAAGGATGCTAAATACGGGTATGATTGGGTGGACCGGTGAACATGTTGATATTGATGATGAAGTGATGGAATTGCCACTCGGGTGACACCGAGATGATATCGTTGGCCACTTGATGAGTGGGACTGATAAGTGTATGGCCACACCCAAATAAGTTGGTTGCTTATTTGATTAATCAGTCAACTCAAGATCAAGAAATATAATAAACAACAGAAGAGGATGACAGACACCATGCCTCTTGTTTATTCATATCGATATCGTTAGGCAAAGGACACTATGAGATTACTACCGGGGTGAGTGTCTTCTAAAGACTGCTGCATCTCTGTCTTAATTGGGGGCTGTAATGGTTTGCTAGAACCCACTTACAGTCTGTGGGCCCTGGGCCTACTGCCAACATAAAGACAGACCCATAGGATCGTGCACATAGATCAACTGAGCTGGAACTTATAGAAATTGTACATGTAATGTACATTGGAAGGAATGCGTTAATTAATTAGTTGACATTCGGTGTCAAGGTAATTAATTGACATTGGGTTGAATTTAATTTAATTAATAAGTTTACATAATGTAATTAATTAATTTATCAATTAATTGAATTACATAAAGTAAACAATTAATTAAATAATTTTCCTAAGTAGGAAAATTAAATACATGTATTGTATTAACTTAAGTGTGATTTAATTTTATTTAGGGGTAATTAAATTTAGCCAAATGAAATTAAATTACATAATATATACTTTTTAATTAAAGTTTATTTATGTAATTATAATCCTAGTGGGCTTGGGTTTAATTAACCTAATTAGAACCCAATTAGACAATGTGTCTATAAAAGGGCACACTTAAGGAATAAAAACCTAATTCAACTCTAATTAATTGCTGGAAATTTCAGCCACCAATAGCAGCCCCAAAACAGCCGAAAATCCCAGCATTAAACCTCCATTCCTTCGCGTCTTCGGCTAGCACCGGTTCCCGCTCAATAGTTGGTCGTGCACCGGACTTTGGAGATCGCAGTTTCAAGAAACGATTCTACAGCAGTCTCTAGAAGAGACGAATCCGGTGAGTTAATCTCTCTTGATTCATATTGATTTTATTCTAATCAATGGTAATTGGACACGATAGGTGGATTCTAGGAAATTTTAAACGGTGTATTTTCCGCTGCGCCACGTTATTTTTCCAATGACGAATCCCAACAGTGGTATCAGAGCCTAGGTTTTGTCCATTAGATTGATTGGAATTGGTTCTTGAAAGCATTCTTGAAGAAAGAATGGGTTTCAAGTTTGTGATTTTAGGGTTTTTATTCAATTGGTTTTGGTTTTGATAAACCCTAGAATTTTGTTTGGGGTTTTATTTTTTTCCCCAATTGGTTTCTATCTAGAATTGTATTTCCTTTATTGATAGTTTGATGTTGATGGCTGGAATTTTTTTGGTGATTTAATGATTAAAAAAAAAAAAGGTTAAAATTGGGTGAGGGAATCGCAATTTTGCGATTCCCCACTGCGGCAGCAGGCTGCTGCATGGCATGCAGCAGCATGCCATGCCGCAGCTGGCTGCTGCTGCCGCGCGCGGGTTTCGGGTCCGGTTTTGGATTTTGCGGGTGTTTTTTATCCCGGACCCTAATGCAAATTAAATTTTTTTTAAAATTAATTTGTGTTTAAATTATATATTTTGTTGGCATGCATATTTAATTTAATTGTTTGCATATTAAATTGAATATGGACTTTGTGAAATTGGCCCAATAAACCGTGACACCGGTTAAAATTGGGAGAGCTAAATTTTAAATTTGTGACAACCCAAATTCAAGTGGGAGCAAAATTGTTAATTTTGCATTTATGGATGTTATCCATTGGGCCTTTATGAGCCTTAGTCACATTTGTTAAAATTGGCGATTTCACCCTAAGTAACTCGGCTTAAAATTTATATTTATAATTTGGAATGCCATGATCATGCATCATATTGGTATGTATGTGCACGACAGGTACTTTGTTTGAAATGTTATGTTGAGTTCTATGGGCCCTAAATTATTATCGGTTGTAATTTAATTTTGGGAAATATGGCCTGCGTGCCATTTTTTTATTTTGATGTAATTTTAGAATAGATTTTATTTTCAAAATTATTGTAATTGCATCAAGTATGGAGGAAGGCCCAAACGGAGCAAGCCCATGGTGGGAGCCCAAGAAGGATTGCAGTCCGGCCCGTGAAGAATTAGATAGGATATCTAGTTTTTCATTAGGTTGTAAATTAAGGCCCATAGGATCTCATTTATTTTAAATTAAGTATGCTATTGCATTTGTCATATAATATGGATGTATGGATCATCAAATTATTACCCGCGTTTATGCATGCTAAGCCGTATCACTTAATTATAATCCGGAAATTAAAATATTGAGTCGCTTAAAAGTGCTTCCCACATTCACACCTCTTCCTCCCATTGATGCTGCAATGTGCGCCATGCCCTAGCTGGGTATATTGTAGTATTCAGCGGGCCGTCGAGGGTTAAGATACTTGGTATGGTTAACATGTGAATGGTGGTTTGACTCAACATGGGTAGCATTAGCTCAGAGCGGGCCCTAAGCACAGATGGGTAAAGTGTCAATAAGCCCATCAAACCAAGAGTCCTTCGTGGAAGGATTGCATAGGTTGTCCTACCAAACGAATCAATGGTTGGTTAGCGAGCCCTAGTTCGACCAGTCATTGATAAGTTGTGGATCTTGGTCAAGTCAGCCAATTAACAACACCAACAAACAAATTAAAATCGGATTATTAATTTGAATTGGCTTAAAAGTCCTTTATTTCTAACTCAAGCAATGATTCTTCCATGTAGATAATCCCATTTCAGTTAAGCAATTTAAATGGCTGCAACAAACAACAACTCACTCTCACTTAGGTCACTCTTGGAGAAGGAGAAGCTTTCGGGGACTAACTTCCTGGACTGGGCTAGGAACTTACAAATAGTTCTTAGACAAGAGTCTAAGGAGTATGTACTGAATGCTCCTTTACCAGCCGGCCCTCCCGCAGGTCGAGGCATCACCACGGCGATGGTGGAGCAGTACGATTGGCATGTGAGGGATGACCGAGATGTCTCGTGCCTCATGTTGGGTACCATGGCTTCTGATCTTCAGAAGCAGTTCATGGACAAGCATGCTTATGAGATGATGGATCAGCTTAAAAAGATGTTCCAAGATCAGGCTCGTCAGGAACGTTACCTGACAACTAAGGCACTTTGCACGACTGTGATGGCAGCTGGGACTTCTGTTAGCACTCATGTGCTAAAGTTGAAGGGGTATATTGATACACTTGCCCGCCTCGGCTCGCTGGTTCCGCAGGACTTGGCAACAGACATTATTCTCGGGTCACTTCCTGAGTCTTACAACCAGTTTATCATGAATTACCATATGCAAGGGTTGGATAAATCGGTTGTTGAGCTGCATGGCATGCTCAAGCTTGCTGAGCAGTCTCTTAAGAAGACTCCTGAAGTATTGCTGGTGAACAAGGGCAATACACCCATTGCTAAGGGAAAGGCTAAATCTAAGGCCAAGGCAAAGGCCCAAAAGGCCAAGGCTAAGGGCAAAAAGGTGGTGGCCCAACCTAAAGCAAGGGTTGCTTCTCCTGACGATGTTTGCCATGAGTGTCATGAGAAGGGGCACTGGAAGAGCTCATGTCCAAAGCTAAGGGAGCAACTGAAGGGCAAAACTGCTGCTTCAGGTATTTATGTTGTTGAGATTAATCTGGCTATTTCTACATCTTGGGTCTTGGACACTGGATGTGGATCTCACATTTGTTCAAATGCGCAGGGTCTAAGAAATAGGAGATTATTAGGATCTGGAGAAGTAGATCTTTGAGTCGGAAATGGTGCTCGGGTTCAGGCCATGGAGATCGGAGATTATTTCTTGGAGATGCCTAGTGGACTTGTTTTGGAACTAAGAAACTGTTATTTTGTACCTGCGATGCGCAGGAACATTATTTCTGTTTCTTTGTTGGATATTTCTGGTTTTGTATTTAATATTGGACATGGTAGAATTTCTATGCAATGTGGCAATATTATTTATGGAACAACATTTCTTGAAAATGGCTTATATATCCTTGATCTAAAACGTGAAAGTTCAATCTATAACATAAATACTAAAAGGATTAAACAAAATGAAATTAATCCTACTTACATCTGGCATTGTCGACTTGGCCATATAAATGAGAAGCGCATAGCTAGGCTTCACTCTAGTGGAGTGCTAGGGTCATTTGACATCCAGCCTTATGACACATGCGAATCTTGTTTGAGAGGCAAGATGACAAAGGCGCCTTTTAGCAAGACTGCTGAAAGGGCCTCAGAGCTATTGGAGCTAATAAATTCCGATGTATGTGGCCCAATGAGCACTAGTGCTAGATCTGGTTTTCTGTACTTCGTCACCTTCACGGATGACTTCAGCAGATACGGTTACGTGTATCTGATGAAGCATAAGTCTGAGACTCTCCAAAGGTTCAAGGACTTTAAGAATGAAGTAGAAAACCAACTTGGCAAGAAAATAAAAGCACTTCGGTCTGACCGAGGGGGTGAATATTTGAGCCAAGAGTTTGACTCGTTTTTGAGACAGTGTGGGATCATATCCCAACTCACTCATCCTGGTACACCCCAGTGGAATGGAGTGTCAGAAAGGAGGAATAGGACCTTACTTGACATGGTCCGCTCGATGATGAGTCATGCTACACTCCCTGTCTCCTTTTGGGGATATGCTTTAGAGACAGCTACTTACATTCTTAATAATACACCAAGCAAGGCAGTTGGGGGAACACCATATGAAGTATGGAAAGGCCGAAAGCCCAATGTTTCCTTCTTGAAGATTTGGGGCTGTGATGCACATGTTAAGAAATTGACAAGTGGCAAACTCGAGTCCAAATCTGTCAAGTGCCAGTTTATGGGTTACCCTAAGGAAACTAAGGGTTATTACTTCTACGATCCAGCCGAAAACAAAGTTTTCATAGCCAGAAATGCAGTCTTCTTGGAGAAGGAATTCCTTTCCAAGAGAGACAGTGGGAGTAATGTTGAACTTTCAGAAGTTCAAGACTCACAAACTCCTGCAGCTACTGCTGAGGATGCTTCGGGAACCAATCTGACTACTCAAGAAATTGAGGAACCAGAAATGGTTGCACAGGACCTTAGAAGGTCTGGTAGGACATGTCATCAGCCAGAGAGGTACGGCTTTCTAGTGACTGATGATGGGGACCTTATGGTCGTTGACCAAGAGGAGCCCAAGACCTATCAGGAGGCTGTTGAAAGCCCACACTCAGATCAATGGCGCAAAGCCATGGAGGCTGAGATGCAATCTATGCACGATAACCAAGTATGGAACTTGGTAGATCCACCTCTGGGTGCTAAGGATATAGGTTGCAAGTGGTGTTTCAAGTTAAAGGCCATATGTGTATAAGATGGTTAGTGGGAGCGTTTCCACCATCCTAGTTCTGTATATTGACGACATCCTTATCATTAGAAGTGACATACCAACACTGCAAGGGGTTAAGCAGTGGTTGAGTAGGTGCTTCACAATGAAGGACTTAGGTGAAGCTGAGACGATCTTAGGGATCAGGATCTACAGAGATAGATCCAATCGGCTTCTAGGCCTAAGTCAGGCCACGTACATTGACAAGGTTCTAAAAGGATTCAGCATGGACAAGGCAAAGAAAGGATTCTTGCCTATGCGCCATGGGTTGAAGCTGAGTAAGAAAGATGGTCCTAAAACAAAGAAGGACCAGGAGAACATGGAAAAGATCCCTTATGCATCTGCTATTGGATCTATCATGTACTCCATGTTATGTACAAGGCCTGATGTCGTGTTTGCACTAAGTATGACTAGCCAGTACCAGTTGGACCCCGGTGAGGAACACTGGAAGGCAGTCAAGGCAATCTTGAAGTACCTTAACCGGACTAAGGATGCTTTCTTAGTGTATAGAGGACAAGATGAGCTGGTAGTGTCAGGTTACACTGATGTAAGCTTTGAGACCGATGAGGATGAGAACCAGTCACAGTCTGGTTATGTTTCTCTCCTGAATGGCGGTGCCATTAGTTGGAGGTCCTCAAAGCAGGCCACCATTGCTGACTCTACAATGGAAGCTGAGTACATAGCTGCGTGCGAAGCTCAAAGAAAGCCGTTTGGATCAAGAAAGTCATAACTGAGTTGGGAGTAGTGCCCACTATCCTAGACCCAGTTGATGTTTTTGTGACAACAACGGGACCATCGCACAAGCTAAGGTGCCCCGGTCACACAAGTGATCCAAACATGTACTCAGAAAGTTTCACCTCATTCGGGAGATCGTGAACATAGGTGACATATCATTGTAGAGGGTTGACACCAAGAATAATGTCGTTGATCCATTGACCAAAGCGCTGTTGCAGACACAGCACGACGGTCATACCAGATCTATAGGAATTAGGGCAATGCCCACTTAGAACTAGTGCAAGTGGGAGATTGTTGGTGTGCCTTAGTTCTTAGGGCATTGGATTCTTGTATTTTGTATCATACATTAAGAGTCATGTATGAATACATTATTTGTGTCACATTAATAAAGGCAATTAATCTATTTCATTTATATCTTGTGCTATAATATGAGTAGAGTATCCATTGATTGATAATCATAAAAACTATCCCAGGTCTGTTCTAATCGTGGGAACGAATAGAACCACATACTTGTATATTCGATGACTGTATGGTAGTTCTTAACTAGCCATAGTACTTGTATAGTCAGTCATGAATATAGGTACATGTCATTGACATGGGACTGGATCGATCCGCACAAGAAAGCCACATGGTTGTCATGTCATAGGTCTTTCTTGAGTAGGTCTCTTTTGTCCTCAGACCAGATTTCATTATAATATCAATATGGAATCCGGTTCACTTGGACATACGCCTAACAAGTCTGTAAAAGGATGCTAAATACGGGTATGATTGGGTGGACCGGTGAACATGTTGATATTGATGATGAAGTGATGGAATTGCCACTCGGGTGACACCGAGATGATATCATTGGCCACTTGATGAGTGGGACTGATAAGTGTATGGCCATACCCAAATAAGTTGGTTGCTTATTTGATTAATCAGTCAACTCAAGATCAAGAAATATAATAAACAACAGAAGAGGATGACAGACACCATGCCTCTTGTTTATTCATATCGATATCGTTAGGCAAAGGACACTATGAGATTACTACCGGGTGAGTGTCTTCTAAAGACTGCTGCATCTCTGTCTTAATTGGGGGCTGTAATGGTTTGCTAGAACCCACTTATAGTCTGTGGGCCCTGGGCCTACTGCCAACATAAAGACAGACCCATAGGATCGTGCACATAGATCAACTGAGCTGGAACTTATAGAAATTGTACATGTAATGTACATTGGAAGGAATGCGTTAATTAATTAGTTGACATTCGGTGTCAAGGTAATTAATTGACATTGGGTTGAATTTAATTTAATTAATAAGTTTACATAATGTAATTAATTAATTTATCAATTAATTGAATTACATAAAGTAAACAATTAATTAAATAATTTTCCTAAGTAGGAAAATTAAATACATGTATTGAATTAACTTAAGTGTGATTTAATTTTATTTAGGGGTAATTAAATTTAGCCAAATGGAATTAAATTACATAATATATACTTTTTAATTAAAGTTTATTTATGTAATTATAATCCTAGTGGGCTTGGGTTTAATTAACTTAATTAGAACCCAATTAGACAAGGTGTCTATAAAAGAGCATACTTAAGGAATAAAAACCTAATTCAACTCTAATTAATTGCTGGAAATTTCAGCCACCAATAGCAGCCCCAAAACAGCCGAAAATCCCAGCATTAAACCTCCATTCCTTCGCGTCTTCGGCTAGCACCGGTTCCCGCTCAATAGTTGGTCGTGCACCGGACTTTGGAGATCGCAGTTTCAAGAAACGATTCTGCAGCAGTCTCTAGAAGAGACGAATCCGGTGAGTTAATCTCTCTTGATTCATATTGATTTTATTCTAATCAATGGTAATTGGACACGATAGGTGAATTCTAGGAAATTTTAAACGGTGTATTTTCCGCTGTGCCATGTTATTTTTCCAATGACGAATCCCAACACAAAGCACAAACACTTGCTTGATGAATCACCCCTTTCATCTTCTCCCCTGAGCTGATTCTGTGAAACCTCATTTTCTACCATCAATGGCTCCTGACAAGAAATTGAACCCCAATGTTGTTCCATATCGCATCATCGCATTACCAGAAAGGCGACGTAGCAGATTGTGGGAAGGGCCTTGATTTCATGCCAGAGAAAGAATCTGAATATAAGTCTGCTTCAATTGAGCTGGAGATTGCCAATACACCAGCAGACTATTGATGGAACTCCTGGATAAGCACTGCATGAAAGAGAATGAGAGTAATAATGAGAAATCAGTGTCAAACTTTGATTTCTTACACCTTCTCCTTGATTTCAAAAACAAAGTGAACAAAGGGTATGCATTTGTAAATTTCACAAACCCAAAAGCCGCATGCCAACTTCAGCAAGCAGTTCACAATAAGAGACGACCACTGTTCTTATCTAGCAAAGTTTGCACTACCGCCTATGCTAGGCTTTAGGGAAAAGAGGAGCTGGTGAGGCACTTTGAGAGGTCAATATTTGAGTGTGAAAGGGATGATTATCCACCAATAACATTCAACCCAGCAAGGGATGGTACAAGAGGTTCAGCTGAGCAAAAGGTGATAGGGAGAAGGTGGAGATTGGCACCAATTCATTTTTAGGCTAGAGGAAATTCTCTACCAATAGTGTTGGAGCAACCAGGTTTTACAAAGCTTTCAACAATCATGAATGAGATGTTACCATCAATAGAAAGACGTGCAAAACCTGTTGTGCCAATGTTCATGGGAAAGCTGCATTTACCAACCATTTCAAGAACTTAGTCTTCAGTTGCAACAAAAGTGACTACTAACCAGTGATCGGCTGTATACCTTGGTGACTTGCCTGCAACATGCATAAAAAAAAATTCCAATGTGGAAAACTGAAAGGACATATTGGTAGCATGAAGGGGCATTGATCAAAACCAGAGCCATGGGTTGGATTTTCCTAATGCATTCCCATTCATTATGTCATAGATGTTTCATATTCTGTTTCGATGTTCAATATGCATAAGTTATGTCATTGCATATAAATGTCCATATACAGGTTGCCACACGCAGTGAACCAGATCTGATGAAGTGTTTTACACCCAAAAACAAACCTCTAACTCTAGGGGCAGGTAAAAGCTAAGCCACTAGGCAGTATCGAGAATAATGCTCTCACAACCCTCGGTGAACATGTTGAGGCGCACTTTCCAATCCTAAGACAAGCCAGTGCGGAGAAATCTACTCAGCTGGAGTGCTCGTGTGGAATTTTGAGTCCATTGAAATAAAAAAGTAATCACCAAGAGAAAATCTCCGACATGGAAAACCGAAAGGACGTGTTGGTGACAAGAAGAAAGTGATGTCCAGAGTCAGAGTCACTTCTAATTTCCCTACTGTATTCAATCTGATGTCATCATAATGATATTAGGCATGTTTGATTTTCCGCTTAGATGTTCATATTGCATACATTGTGCCATTACATATAAACACCCATCAGTAGGCCATTGTGTCTAAACCCACGATGACTTCAATGGAGTTCCTGTTACAGATGGCAACTCCTGGTCCGGATGCTATATCCAAGCACACAATATAGGATACAAGATCTAATTCTCATCCTCCAGCTCAGATAAATAGACCGTTCCTTGGCAAAACGGGCAACAAGTCTGTGATTCTGATATGCCAAGACTGCTAGCACTTTGGGTAATAGCCAACTGATCAGAAAGGCCAGAAGAGTACTAGACTGAGCAAGCGTGACATGGGAACATGCCCTAAGTTGAAAAGAAGTATCCGTCGGTCTCAATAGGGCCATAGAATGAATAACACCTAGATGAGACAATCCCCACAGAAGATAATTGGAAGTCACAAGTCCCTTCCCCAGCCTCGCGCAGATACCAAGCACAGTAGCATAACATCATGTCGCGTACATGCATACACTCGAATCATGCACGCATTCACGCATACATGCATTAAAAATGATCCAGCCGTATTTATTCTTGATCGAAGGGGCAAAAATTTTTATTTCCAAAATTATCGATCAAAGAATAAATACGCGCTCTTGAATCAAATTTTGTTGAGGCACTCATTGGGGTGTCCCGAATCGGGATCCCTCCTAAAGCGGAAATGATTTAATCCAGGGGCACCCTCAGAATCATAGCGTGTAAATCTGAGCTATACGACTCCAAATCTCAGGTATGAAAAATTATCCAAATTATCAGAGTTTTTGTTCACACCAATATCACCCCGAGAAGGGTATTTCTTGCCTTTTGCAGGTCCTAGGGGCAAAACAACTTAGCCGTATTTATTCTTGATCAAAAGGGCAAAAATTTTTGTTTCCAAAATTATCGATCAAGGAATAAATACGTGCTCTTGTGAGAATCTTTTCGGTCACTCCATCGCACGGAGAAGAAGTATCAATCTTTCCAGCCTCTTCACCATATAGGACAGGAAATTCAATCTTTTTGGTCGCTCCACCACATGGAGAAGAAGTATCAATCTTTCCAGCCTCTTCACCACATAGGAAAGGAAATTCAATCTTTTCGATCACTCCACCGCACGGAGAAAAAGTTCAATCTTTTCAGCCTCTTCACCACATAGGAGTGGAAATTCAATCTTTTCAGTCGCTCCACCGCATGGAGAAAAAGTTCAATCCTTTCAGCCTCTTCACAACATAGGAGAGGAAATTCAATCTTTTCGGTCGCTCCATTGCACGGAGAAAAAGTTCAATCTTTTCAACCTCTTCACCACATAGGAGAGGAAGAAATGTCTATTGAGTCTCTTCACCATATAGGAGGGACAGCTCAGTTCATTCAGCCTTTTCACCACATAGGAAAGGCAGTACAGTTTGTTCAGCCTCTTCACCACATAGGAGGGGAAGAACAGTTTTTTGTGAGTCTCTCCACCACACAGGAGGGACAACATAGTTCGTTGAGCCTTTTCACCACATAAGAAAGGAAAACACAGTTCGTTCAGCCTCTTCACCACATAGGAGGGGAAGAACAGTTTTTTATGAGTCTCTCCACCACACAAGAGGGACAACACAGTTCGTTGAGCCTTTCCACCACATAGGGAAGGAGAGCACAATTCATTCAACCTTTTCACCACATAGGAGGGGAAGAACAGTTTATTGAGTCTCTCCACCATATAGGAGAGCCAACACAGTTCGTTGAGCCTTTTCACCACATAGGAAAGGACAGCACAGTTCGTTCAGCCTCTTCACCACATAGGAGGGGAAGAACAGTTTTTTGTGAGTCTCTCCACCACACAGGAGGGACAACACAGTTCGTTGAGCCTTTTCATCACATAGGAAAGGACAGCACAGTTCGTGCAGCCTCTTCACCTTATAGGAGGGGAAGAACAGTTTTTTGTGAGTCTCTCCACCACACAGGAGGGACAACATATTTCATTAAGCCTTTTCACCACAGATGAAAGGATAACATAGTTTGTTCAACCTCTTCACCATATAGGAGGGGAAGAACAGTTTATTGAGTCTTTCCACCACATGGGAGGGACAACATAGTTCGTTGAGCCTTTTCACCATATAGGAAAGGATAGCACAGTTCATTCAACCTCTTCACCATATAGGAGGGGAAGAACCAGTTTATTGAGTCTCTCCACCACATAGGAGGGACAACACAGTTCATTCAACCTCTTCACCACATAGGAGAGGAAGTACAATCTTTTCAGCCTCTTCACCACCTAGGAGAGGAAGTTCAATCTTTTCGGTCACTCCACTGCACGGAGAAGAAAAGTACAATCTTTTCAGCCTCTTCACCACATAGGAGAGGAAATACAATCTTTTCGGTCACTCCACCGCACGGAGAAGAAAAGTACAATCTTTTCAGTCTCTTCACCACATAAGAGAGAGAGTTCACTTTGTTCAGCCACTTCACCATATAAGAGAGGAAATACAATCTTTTCAGTCTCTTCACCACATAATAGAGAAAGTTACAATCTTTTCAGCCTCTCTACCACATAGGAGAGAAAGCAGAGTTTATCGGTACACTCCACCACAGAGAGTAGACTACACGGGATTACTCTACCATAGAGAGTCGACTCAGAACCAAAGACCAGCATCCCCGGCGAGGGACGTCAGGTATGTTTCCTTTTCCTTCCTCACCGTGCTCCCAATTGTGAGATCAAACTCGATCTAGGCTTCACAGCCAACCAGAGCCGACTTTGGTCCCGCCAGGGTAGCCTGTGAGCATGGGTTTTTCCCGACCTCTATGATGAGCATTCCTTATTACTTTATTTAAGCAGACGGACACGAATCGGACTTGAGAACAACCGGAATGTCACCTGGAGTATCTCAAACACTCCAAAAACTGAGCTATCCTTGATCCAAAACCCCGAGAAAGGTCCTTCGAGTGATTTCAAGGCTTAGAGGTGAGCGTGGGAATTGGCAGAATCAACCCCGGCTCTATCTAGAGCCGCATGGCTCTAACAGCTTAAAGCTGCATAGCTCTTATGGGTCAGCAAAGTTTCTCTGCAAAGTAGAACAACTTGCTGAATCGGGAGTTTTCCATCTTTTCAGCCGAAAATGAAAGTTAGAAGGTATAAGGCGCATATAATGTTCTCAATGATGAAAAAGAGAGGGATATAAAAAGAAAAGAAATAGAATCAGAGAGAGAGGAATGGGTAAAAAGGGGGGGGAGTCTGAGAAAAGAAAAAAAAAGAGAGCAGAAAAAAAAGAGAAAAGTGAGAAAGAGGGAGATCGGGAACACAGAGAGAAGGACAGCAAGAGTAAGCTAAGTTCAACACCTAAAATCAATCCCTAAGCATTAAAAAGGAGATTCTCAATCTTTACACACTTGATTGGAGCCATTTTGGTTTGGTTTCGGATTGATTTGGATTCATTTGGGATTTCGGTCAGTTGAAGATTTGAGGCACATTTCGAGTTTTCAATCTGATTCTGGACGTCAAACACATCAAAACAACATCAAGGTAAACTCTAAGAGGCCTTAAACCTTCGTGCATTGCTCTTTCTTTATGATTTTCTTCATTTCTCAAATTTTCAAAAAAATGGTTGCCCGAATAGAGCCGCACGGCTCTGTCCTTCTGGGTAGAAACCCGAAACTACCCTGAATCGGTCGAAAACAACCCGTTTTCCATTTTATGCTTTCTGTTGTGATATATTTTGGCCAAATATATTTGTATGTTATTTGGCTTCGGTTTTCGGATTTCTGTACGTACGAGTATTAGGTTTTCGGTTTTTCCTAGGTTTTATTCTCTGAATTCCGGGGTTATTCGATCCAAACCGGATCCGTAGTCCAGCATTTGCGGACCCCCGAACCTTATAAAATCCCCGAGAAACATCGAAAACTAGTAAAATGACATTTTCAAAAAATGAGAAAACCAATTTTTCAGTTCTGGAAGCCATAGCCGTACGGCTGTAATTTAAAGCCGTACGGCTCTAATTATAGCCGCACGGCTATAGTTTCTAGAATAAGGTAGAATCACGGAACGGCCCGTACGGACGTCGTCGCGCGATGCTATTTTCGAATTCAAATCGTTTTTGGTGTGTTTACTGCTTTCTGGACCCTAGATGGATGTTGGAATTAGGAAATCCGCATGAACAGAACCCTGAGTTCCGGGATAACATACCCGCTAAAATGCAAAAATTTGTATGAAATCGAGCCACATAGTTTTCTAAAATGGTTTTCTTACACAAAAAATCACAGGACGTTTCAAAACCGTTTTACAGGTCTAACCAATCCGACAGGTCGGGTCGACCCGGTTACCCCCTAAATGCATGCCCCCGTTCCTAAAAATCCAAATTCTGTCCTGCTGTGAGCCCTACTGGTGCTTGTGATATAAACTATGCTAATCGTCTGTTTTGCAACATTTATTTTGCTTTTTTTTATTTTTACTGTAATTAATAGATTAATTCGTGTATTTAGGCATTTGTAATTTTTAGATATTTGTGTATTTAGGCGCTTGTAAATGTGAGGACGAGAGTTTTTATTTTTATTCGATTTGGTTGTATAAGCAGCCTTTATTATTTCTGTATATTTTGGATGTATGATTTACTTTTCTGTAATTTATTTTTGTCATTTGCTTGAGCATGGGCTGATAAATAAACGAAATTGGGTAGGGAAAAGATAATAAATTGAATAAATATGGCAATATAAATTATAAACTGAATACAAGCTCGAGATTAAGTAGGTAAGTTGCCCAAACCCTAAATCTCTGGATTAGGCACGGCAGTCTATGCTCAGTAGGGAGTTGTACTAGAATTTCCTAAATGAGCTAATCCGGGTAGCGACTCTGTCACTGATCTTGAAATTTAGGTTTCGACGTCTTTAAGTAATAAAACGGGAAAACGTTTTCTACAAGGCTAATTTCTAAACAAATTGGTTGTTTTCCCTAAAGCAAGATAAACAAAACCCGTTTTCCAAAACATCACGAGACTCGTTTTCGAAAAACCCGCCCGTTCATAGGTCATCCGCTCACAGCATCCATGCGTACATTTAATCATACATCCATGCATCCGATACATCAGTTTATAAACATGTTATAATGCATGAATTTAAGCCCATTTCAATTATGTCCTTAGCCATTATTTTGAAATTGCCAATTTTGGCGCATCATGGTTCTAGCCCTTAATGGGCTTTGGGCCTCCAGTCTAGGCAGATAACTGCTCCCACTGGAATTGGGAAGCAATGAGTCCATATCAGCGTCCCGGGTAATCGCGCCAAGAAAACCCGAACCAATTTCAATTAAACCATATTAATTTCCAAAATTAATATCTCATGAATAAAATTAAAATTTCATTCAACAAACCATGCGCATTTAAGTTACAGAAATTTAAACACACAAAATTTTAAAACCCATTAAAATTTCGAAACTGGATCCCGGACTCAAAACCACCTAAATCCAAAATTGGGCCCGAGCCGCTACAGCTAGGGCAATAGAGTTGCCCTAGCAGCAGCCCGCTGCTAGTCTCAACAGCAGCAAGCAGCGGCTGCTGCGGCGGCCGCCGGCTGCGTTTCCGCCTCCGGCAACCTCGTATCCGCAGAAACAGCTCGTGATTTTCAATCGGTTTAAAAAATTGCAGCCAACAATATAAACACATCTAAACAATTGAAAATTAAACCATGAATATAACCAAACATTCCAATTAATTTTCAATCGTAAAAACAATAGGGACAAATCACAAAACCCCAACCAAGAATCTCAAAATAAAACACCAATTTCAAAAAGAGGGATTCAATCCTGTTAATCAATTTCCACAGATTAAAAGCCCGCTCTGATGCCACTGTTGGGATATTTCACCGGACACGTTGATTTCCTCAAATCCGTACCCAGAAGCAATTGATGTGGGAATTGAAAACAACAAAACAAAATTAAATAAATTGATATTCTCACCAGAAAATCTCTAGAAGAGATGGCTGCAGAAATCGAATCCGACTTCCTCCACGTTCCTGTACACGAACGGCTATAGAACATGAACCATACTAGCGAGAGGATCGGCCAGAAGAGAGATTTTTGGAGCTGGAATTTTCTGTCAAAATTCACTAATTCTTTTTTTTTTTTGGCCGAAATATGCTAGGTTATTTAACCTAGTAGGCCAAAATTCCTATGGGAATTTCGGGGCCCAATTTCTCTTTTATTTCATGTGGGCTTTTTAACTCTTGTGAGCCGAAATCTGATTTAATTCTCTAAGTCCAATTTAATCTCAAATATAATTTTAATCCAACATATATGTCAATATATTATACCCATGGTTTTCAGACCCGGACCGGTCATTGAACCGATAAAGGGATGGATTCATACATTTTGGATTAAACCGGATTAAACCGGAATCGAACCGGATTTAATAAATATATTAAACTATTAATATATTTTTATTTTTATATTTATAATTTATAAAAATTTGAATATTTTTATTATAGTTCTTTAAGTTTAAACATTTCAAACACAATATAGTAATTAAAAAAACTCAATTTATGAAATATAATTTTTTTAGTTACAATAAAATGTCAATTTAATTTAAAATAATTTAAAAATACAAACTATATTTTATTTTAATTAAAAACACCTCAAAATAATAACTTAAATTTTATATTCAAATAATTTTTTTAAAAAGAAAATCTGGTCCAACCGGAAAACAAGTCCGGTTCACGGTTTTCTGGTTCGACCGGTTGGTCCGACGGAAAGTTGACTTGACCAAAGTAAAAACCAGATAGAAACCGACCGGTCTGACTTCCGGTTCCGATTGAATCCGGTCCGACCTACCGATCCGGTCCGGTTTTCACAACTATGATTATACCATATAATATATTACATATATTTAATTAAAATCAATTTAACCAATTAACTTGACCAAGAGATTAAATTAGACTTTCATAAAATAAAACACATGTAAACCTATACATGTAAAATATTTCCACCTAGGAAATGATCTCATAAATTAATTCATTGAATTAATTATGAGAAGGCCAATACAAATATTAATCATATTATTTTGATCAATCCAATTGATCAGTATAATATAATTAACACAATCCTCTCTTTCTGATACGTATACTCCAAGTATACAGTTGATCCCTTTAAGTACGAGTTCAGACGTTCAATGTGTACGATCCTATGGGCCCATCTTTATGTTGGCAGTATGCCTTTGGCCCACAGACTGTAGGCAGGCTCTAGCAAGCTACTGTAGCCCCTAATTAAGATGGAGATAGCAGTCCAACTAAAATCATAACCTTGTAGTTTGAACTTGTACATCCCATGTCATTGATACAGAGGCATGGATTGATCACCCTCTTTTATGTCCGGACATTTACTTGATCCCAAATAAACTGATGCTCACAAACAAGTTCCAACTTGTTTGGGTGTGGCCACACTCTTATTAGTTGCATTCATCAAGAGGCCGGTGATATCTTCTCACTGAACTACTGAGGGACATTCCCTTCTGCATATCCATAGCACTACCATGTTCACTGACATACCTGAACGTACCCATACTTAGCACCCTTTTACAGGCCCTTTAGGCATACACCAAAGTATGCCACATCTTATGCAGCACCATCATATGGTCAGGTCAAAGATCCATACATGTACTATATGAGAATCACTTGTGATACTTTACCATGTGGATTTCTCGTTTAGTGGATCTATCCACACCATGCCCCTTTTGCATGTACCCATTAACTTGGTTGACATCCCATGTCCAATGGCCAGTAAGACACTGTCATACAACCAAGCTAATGATAGTCTCTAGTTCCATTCATTCCCATGACTGGAACAGACTACGGATCTATTTATGGTCATATCATTTTCCCTATCCATGGTCTTACTGCTAAGTGCATGACACTTGTCAACATGGATATGGATATGTCCATTGGATACTCTATTTAAAACATAGCACATGATATATAATAAATAGATTGATTGCCTTCATTTAATGACACAAAACTGTATAATATGTGAATCCAATATATGTACAATACAAATACAAGGACCAATGCCTCGAGACTAGGGTATATCCAACACAGTTGGTGTTGATTGATGAGAAGCATCTTCAGGCTTTAGATCATTTGTAGATGTATCAGCAATGAATGGCCAGGGCTTATAACAGTAAATTTCGTCATCAGAAGCACCCAATCAAAGCTGAGGATTTGGTGTTGGGATTCATCAAATTTAATGCACGTGGTTTCTTGAATGAAATTTTATTTTCGTTCATAGGATATTTATTTTGGAAATAAATACGGTAAATTGAAATTGGTTCGGGTTTTCTTAGCACGATTACCCGGATGGCTAATTTTGGAATTCATGGTTTCCCAATTGGAGTGGGAGCAATTTTGCTTAGGTTGGAGGCCTAAAAACCCGCACGGGTTTAGAACCATGTTCGACCAAAATTTGGCAATTTCAAGATAATGGCTATGGACAAATGAAATCGGATTAATTCATGCATTTAACATGCTTATAAATTACATGTATTGGTTTACATGATGTATGATTGAATGTGTGGATGGATGTAAATGGGCCTAATTTATGTTGGGTTGTAATAATCCTTTTTGGTTTTTACGACCTGCGTGTTGTTTTCCTTTTATGTAATTTTATTATATATGTTTATTATGAAATTATGTAAGCAAGGATTCGATTAGATTGGTGAGCCCAGAAGGATGAGGAGACGGCCCACCTGATGCTGTTCTAGTATAGCTTTACTAGAATGATATTAGGATGTAAATTTTGGCCCATTGCATTCCATTCTTTTATTTAATTATGCGGTATTTATTTGCATATGTGAATGTGTGTCCAAATCCAATTTCACCCGCTTTTGCATCTAAGCCGTTATTAATTGAATCTAATAACCAAAAGGTAATTACTAAGTCTCTTAAAAGTGCTTCCCTCATCCAAAACCTACTCGAAGTGGGGATGGGCCAATTGTAGACTAGCCCTCGCTGGATGCGCTGGAGCATCGTCATTTTGTATTGGGTTGGAGTATTGGTTACTCTAACATTTGGATGGAGGTTTGGACTTAGCATGGGCAGTAGGATATTCCTGGTCCTAAGCACAGATAGGTAAGTGCCAACAGACCCATCAAACCGAGAGTCCTTAGGTTGGGATTGCACGGCGTTCCTACCTAAAAATTGGGGTATAGTTGTTCCAGGCCCTCGTCTAGCTATATCTTGATATAATATGGATCTCGGCCCATGAGCCCAACAACTCATTTTAATTAATAACGTGATTCATTATTAACTATATTATGGGAAGAAAAAGATAAGTCCTTTATTAATACTCAATTAATTTTTCTGTGTAGTAACCAATGGCATCGAATAACACTTTATCACTGCACACTATCCTTGAGAAGGACAAGCTTTCTGGTCCTAATTTCTTGGACTAGTCTAGGAACTTAAGGATAGTTCTAAGACATGAGTCTAAGGAATATGTACTGGAAATGCCTGTACCGGCCGCACCTACTGGACGTAATCCACCAGCTGCTTAGCTGGAGGAATATAGGGTGCATGTGAAGGATAACCGGGATGTTACTTGCCTTATGTTGGCTTGCATGGTCCCCGAACTACAAAAACAGTTTATGGACCATGAGGCCTTTGCTATGATGATAACTCTAAATGAGATGTTTCAGGAGCAGGCTCGTCAGGAAAGGTACCTGATGAATAAGGCATTCCATTCCGGCAAAATGGGGACTGGGACATCTGTGAGCGCTCACGTGCTCAAGATGAAGGGCTATTTGGATTCTTTAGCCCGTCTTGGGTCGCCCATTTCACAGGAATTGGCGGTTGATACCATCCTGGGTTCCTTGCCGGAGTCTTATGATCAGTTCATCTTGAATTACAACATGCAAGGGATGAACAAAGCTGTTAGTGAGCTACATGGGATGCTAAAGCTTACTGAACAGTCGATCAAAAAGACTCCACCGGTACTTATGGTAAACAAGGGGAAGGCTCCTCTTGTAAAGGCCAAGGCTGAGGCAAAGGCTAAAGCTAAGGCTAAAAAAGCCAAAGTGAAGAAGGCCAAGGTCCAGCCTAAGGCCCATCCTGAGGATGTCTGTTTCGGGTGCAAGCGGAC
This sequence comes from Euphorbia tirucalli, assembly GCA_039660915.1. NCBI lineage: Eukaryota > Viridiplantae > Streptophyta > Magnoliopsida > Malpighiales > Euphorbiaceae > Euphorbia > Euphorbia tirucalli. The sequence continues at coordinate 49,757,273 of CM077639.1, read as the reverse complement.
GGGACATTGGAAACGATCATGTCCAAAGCTTCTGGGAGAGCAAAACAAGGCGCAGGACGCATCTTCATCAGGTATATATGTCATAGACATTAACCTTACTGTTTCAACATCTTGGGTATTGGATACTGGATGTGGTTCTCACATTTGTTGTAATGTGCAGGGACTTAGGAACAGAAGATCACTGGGATCAGGAGAAGTGGACTTGCGGGTCGGGAATGGAGCAAGGGTTGCAGCCATTGAGATCGGCGAGTACCAGCTTAGAATGCCTAATGGATTAGTTTTGTTATTGGAACAATGTTATTTTGTACCTGCTATGCACGGGAATATTATTTCTGTTTCAGTTATGGATACTTCTGGATATGTATTTACTATTGGTAATGGTAAAATGGTTATATCTAGAGAAGGCGTATTTTATGGAAATGCTCTATTAAATAATGGCATTTATATCCTAGATTTAAATGAAAATAATCAAGTCTATAATGTAAATACTAAAAGGAGTAAACCAAATGAACTTAATCCTGCATACCTTTGGCATTGTCGTTTAGGCCACATAAATAAGAAACGCATAGCTAGACTCCACAAAGCTGGAATGCTAGGATCTTTTGACTTGGAGTCACTTGATATTTATGAGTCTTGTTTATGAGGTAAAATGACTAAAGCGCCTTTTAGCAAGAAAGCTGAAAGGGCTACTGGCTTATTGGACCTAATACATTCGGATCTATGTGGACCTATAAGCACTGCTACCAGGGGTGGGTTTCTATACTTCATCACCTTTACAGATGATTTCAACAGATATGGCTATGTCTATCTGATGAAACACAAGTCTGAAACACTTGATCAGTTCAAGGAATTTAGGAACGAAGTACAGAACCAATTAGGCTGAAATATCAAAGCCCTTCGGTTGGACCGAGGTGGCAAATATATAAGCCTAGAGTTTGATTCATATTTAAGAGAGCATGGAATAGTTCTACAGCTCACTCCTTCAGGAACACCACAATGGAATGGGGTGTCCGAACGGAGGAATAGGACCCTGTTAGACATGGTCCGCTCAATGATGAGTCATGCTTCTCTCCCAACAAGTTTCTGGGGATATGCTCTTGAGACAGCAGCTCTCATTTTGAATTGTACTCCGACTAAGGCAGTGGAAAAGACCCCATTTGAGATATGGACAGGCAGGGTGCCCAATGTGTCTTTCCTGCGATTTGGGGTTGTTATGCACATGTCAAGAGATTGACTAGGGGCAAATTGGAACCCAAAACCGACAAATGCCTATTTATGGGCTACCCTAGGGAAACCAAAGGGTATTTCTTCTCCAACCCCGCTTGGAACAAGGTGTTCGTGGCACGAAAAGGGGTCTTTCTTGAAAATGAGTTCATTTCCAAGAAAGATAGTGGGAGTAATGTTGAACTCAGGGAAGTTCAAAGCTCAGAAAATCCTGAAAAGGATTACTCAGAGACCAGAGTGGAGCTTCCACAGGAGGAAGCACCAGCCCAGGTCACACAAGGACCTAGAAGGTCTGGTAGGGATCATCTGGAACTTGAGAGATATGGGTTTCTTGTTACTGATGATAACACTCTTTTTGTCTTCGATGAAGAAGAGCCGAAAACCTTCCAGGAGGCTATAGCTAGCCCACTGTTTGCAAATTGGCAAAAGGCCATGGAGGCAGAAATGCAATCTATGTACGATAATCAGGTTTGGAATCTGGTTGATCCACCTCCGAGTGCTAAGGTAATAGGTTGCAAGTGGTGCTACAAGCTTAAGCCAGATAATACCTTCAAGGGGCGGCTAGTAACGAAAGGTTTCAGGCAAGTCCATGGAATCGACTATGATGAAACTTTCTCACCAGTCGCTATGCTCAAATCTATAAGGATCCTGCTGGCCATAGCCGCATGGTACGACTATGAGGTTTGGCAGATGGATGTCAAAACCGCTTTTCTTAACAGAAAGCTACTCGAGGATGTGTATATGACACAACCTGAGGGTTTTGTCGATCCACAGCATCCTGAAATGGTATGCAAGCTTCAAAGGTCCATTTATAGATTGAAGCAAGCATCCCAGAGTTGGAATCTTTGATTCAATGAGGCTATAAAGGAATATGGCTTCATACAGAATCAAGATGAGCCTTGTCTGTACAAAAGGATTAGTGGGAGCATTGTCACATTCCTGGTATTATATGTGGATGACATCCTTCTTATTGGAAGCGACATACCAACACTGCAAGGGGTAAAGCAGTGGTTCTATAAGTGCTTCGCAATGAAGGACTTAGGCGAAGCTAAGACGATCCTAAGGATCAGGATCTACAGGGATAGACCCAATCGGCTCCTGGGCCTAAGTCAGGCCAAGTACATAGACAATGTTCTGAAAAGATTCAGCATGGACCAGGCTAAGAAAGGTTTCTTGCCAATTGGTCATGGGCTGAAACTAATATCATTGCCAATTGCCAATTAAATAAAAGAATGGAATGCAACAGGCCAAAATTTACATCCTAATATCATTCTAGTAAACCTATACTAGAACAGCATCAGGTGGGCCACCTTCTCATCCTTCTGGGCTCGCCAATCCAATCAGCTCCTTACTTACATAATTTCATAATAAACATATATAATAAAATTACATAAAAGGAAAACAACACGCAGGCCGTAAAAACCAAAAAGGAATATTACAACCCAACATAAATTAGGCCCATTTACATCCATCCACACATTCAAACATACATCATGTAAACCAATACATATAATTTATAAGCATGTTAAATGCATGAATTAATCCGATTTCATTTGTCCATAGCCATTATCTTGAAATCGCCAAATTTTGGCTGAACATGGTTCTAAACCCATGCGGGTTTTTGGGCCTCCAACCTAGGCAAAATTGCTCCCAATCCAATTGGGAAACCATGAATTCCAAAATTAGCCGTCCGGGTAATCGTGCCAAGAAAACCCGAACCAATTTCAATTACCATATTTATTTCCAAAATAAATATCACATGAACGAAAATAAAATTTCATTCAAGAAACCACGCTTATTAAATTTCCAAAATTTAAACACGCAAATTTTAAAACCAATTAAAAATTTTAAAAAACCCGGCCCGGCCAAAAAATCCCTCCAAATCCAAATTCGGGTCTGGCCCACCGAGCGGGGCAACCGCGGCGCTGCTGCCAATGGCATGTAGCGCCGTAGGCAACAGCTGCTGCCCCCGTTTCCGCCCGAAACGGTCCGTATTTTTTTTAAAAAAAAAAAACATAAAACAACATATGCAAGATATTAAATCACCAAGAAATAAAATCTAGCATACAACCTAGATGCAAGAAATTAAATCAACCAAGAATTAAATTCAAGCATCCAAAATATATATATATTTGCAAAAAGAAATTGGAACCTTAGCATACACCATATGCTAAACAACTTCATATGCAAATATCATATAAACAACACAAATAGAAAATTAAATATATCATTAACCCTATGCAAATAATTTTCCATTTGTAAAATTCAAAGGGGCAAAATTACAAACCCCAAACCGAAAACAAATCCCATCCACAAAAATTGCCAAATTTTAAAACATGGGATTCACTTCAAGTTAGAGATTTCCATGGAACATAAGCCCGCTCTGATGCCACTATTGGGATTCATCACCGGAAATCGACTGATAAAAGCGGAAATACGCGTCGATTTCCTCGAATCCGGTCCCAAGAGCTTAAGTAGTGGAAATAAAAAACACAAAGCATAAGGAAGTAGGTTTTAAAATCTCGCCTTAAAGTCTCTCTAAGAGACAGATGAAGACTGCAGAAACTGTGAGCGGACGACGCGTTTTCGACGGGACGCGGGACTCCCTTTCGGAATGGGGCGCCTCGATCTCGGGCGGATCCCTCCCTCGCATGGGGTTTTTATAATGGAAATCCGCGTTTTGGAAAATGAATAGAATTAATGCATAAAAGAACCGAGACCTAAGTCTCGATGGATGTTGTAGAGTCGCCACCCGGCTCAGCTCAACCGGGAAATTCTTATGTAGCTGAACCGGACGAACGGCCGCTACACTATCCAGAGATTCGGGTCCGGACAAGTCCCTTATTTCGTGTCTAATTAAAATAAATATTGTCAATGTTCTCAAATGGTATTTCAAAATCTAAAGCCAACTTTATTGAATATAAAAGACATACAGCGCGCACACAAAATATATAGTACAAAAATAAAAAGAAATAAATATTAATTGGCTTACAACCAAATCGAATAGGAAAATAAAAACACTCGCCTCACTCGTACATTCGCCTAGGATACACGAAAATCTAAAAAGAATTACAACTGTCTAAATACACGATTTAATCTATTAAAATACAATAAAAATAAAAATAAAAAGAAATTAAAACCTGCAAAACAGAGGGTTAGCGCAATATATACGGCACACCACAAGTTGGACTCAAATAGACAGAACGGGAAATCTGGAATTGGGGGCATGCATTTAGGGGGGTAACCGGGTTGGCTCGGCTAGCCGGCCCGGTTAGACCTGGAAAACATTTGGAAACGTCCCTGTATTTTTGGTTTTGTGAGAAAATCATTTTGGAAACGATTTTTCCGGTTCGCATACATTTTCATATGTTGAGTGGGTCGGTTTTCAGGAGAAATGGGTCTCCGTCGTTGAATTGTTCTAAATGCAATTTTACTAAAAAAAATTGAATTTATGGTCGTGATGCACACAACAAAATTCATTCTGATGATTTTTGGGGTTTTTTAATTAATTTTTTTTTTTTTGGGATTTTGGGGATGAAACTGAAATTCTGGTTCTGGAACAGGGGTTAAAGTCGTACGACTGTAGTTATTCCAAAATCAAAATTTCGCCAAAAGCCATTTTTAAGCAAAAAACTGAAGAAAAATCGCCTGGAAACAAGAACAGTCGTACGACTGTATATACAGTCGTACGACTGTTCATGAAGACTAAGAACAGTCGTACGACTGTTCTTAGTTTCCAGGAACAGAAATGCGAAACTGCAGCAAAAACGCACAAAAATTCACTTCAAACACCCAGAAAGCGAGGAAAAGTGTAAGGAAAGGAAGTGACTACCTTTTTAGAAGCTATTCCAAGTCGTTTTGACCCCTGGCGTCGCTCCAATCCCAACGATTTCGCACTTTTTCCTTTGGAATGGAAGTTGGGAGTTTGAGTCCAAAAATCCAAATTTGCAAAGGATTCTGATTGTTTAAGTCCAAGTCCTTGATTTAGTTGTGTAGTTAAGTGATCAACCTAGAGATTTCTAACAAATTTTAGGCTTAATTTCGAGAATTGAAGAAAATCAAAAGGAAGAAAAGTGAGTTTTTTTTTTTGTGGTTTTCTTTTTCTTCTCTTTCTCTCTCTAAGTTTTTCTTTCACCAGAAAAATCTCTCTTTTTCTCTTCTTTTCCTCCTTTTTATCACTTCTTTTTCTGCTTGCTTGCTGCCAAACCCGAGCAATTAATGCTCCTCCTCTTTTTCTTCCATTTCTGCTGCAGAGGTATGGGCCTCTGCAGTCTGCCCGACATTACAGTCGGACGACTGTAATTTTTAAATTACAGTCGTACGACTGTAGCAATAGTCGTACGACTCTCTCTTTTTTTTTTTTTTTTTTTTTTAAGCAATGAAAATTCCGGCGCTTACAGCTGCCCCTCGCGTGATCACATTCGACATCTAGCTCCAGGTCCATAATACCCGTGATGATGAATTTGAGAGCGTGAATCAAAGCGCCGCGAACGCTGGAATGAACCTTCTGATGAGATAGGCCGATACCGGGTCTAGGTTACCCGAGGCGACGCTGGGGAGGAAATAAGCCGATATCAGGTCTAGGTTACCCGAGGCGATGCTGGAAATGAGATTAGCCGATATCGAGTCTATGTTACCCGAGGCGAAATTGATGAAGAAATTAGCCGATATCAGGTCTATGTTACCCGAGGCAAAATTGATGAAGAGATTAGCCGATATCAGGTCTATGTTACCCGAGGCAAAATTGATGAGGAGATTGGTCGATATCAGGTCTATGCTACCCGAGGTGAAATTGATGAAGAGATTAGCCGATATCAGGTCTATGTTACCCGAGGCGAAATTGATGAAGAGATTAGCCGATATCAGGTCTATGTTACCCGAGGCGAAATTGATGAAGAGATTAGCCGATATCAGGTCTATGTTACCCGAGGCGAAATTGATGAAGAGATTAGCCGATATCAGGTCTATGTTACCCGAGGCGAAATTGATGAAGAGATTAGCCGATATCGGGTCTATGTTACCCGAGGCGAAATTGATGAAGAGATTAGTCGATACCGGGTCTATGTTACCCGAGGCGAAATTGATGAAGAGATTAGCCGATATCGGGTCTATGTTACCCGAGGCGAAATTGATGAAGAGATTAGCCGATATCAGGTCTATGTTACCCGAGGCGAAATTGATGAAGAGATTAGCCGATATCAGGTCTATGTTACCCGAGGCGAACTTTGCTAGGGAAATAAATAAAGCTGATCTGGGCCGATACCGAGTTTGCATTACTCGAGGCGAATCTGCTAGGGGACTTAGATGATGGAGTGGATCTGGGCCGATACCGAGTTTACATTACTCGAGGCGGACTCACTGGAGAAAGTTGATATAATGGAGCGGACCTGGGCCGATACCGAGTTTACATTACTCGAGGCGGATCTGCTGACTTGCTGAGGATATCAAGCTGGGGATGAATTCCTGCACTTAAAATGGCAAGTCTTCGTTCCTTGATCGAGAGACTTTTAAACAAAAATTTTTGCCCCTTCGATCAAGAATGAAGACTAGCTGGGGATAAGTAATTGATATATGCAATGTATGGATGCATGATGATATATATGCACATGTATGGATGCATGATGATGTATATGCACATGTATGTATTTTCTGTTGTTGGATGCTTCTGTCTTCCGCTGGGGAGGACATGTTGTGCCCCTGGTTGATCTTGCTTTTTCTGGGGCATTGTTTGACGATCATCGAAGAAGTGAGGTGACTGCTGGGGAAATGATCGTAGTATTCCTTGTACAGATTCCGCTGGGGAAAAGTGTGACAACTCAACTGGGGACACAATTGTGGTGTTCTTTGTGTAGACTACACCAAGAGGAAACAAGGCTGTTTTACGGGGGAGTAATTGATGGTGTCTTTATGTAGACTCCGCTGGGGAATAGTATGGGTAACTCTGCTGGAGAGTGACGTAACGAATTCCGCGGGGAATGTTGAGGATGTTCTGTTTTTCTTGCTCTGCGGGGGAGTAATGAGTTTGTAAGTGCTCTAATTTTTGCCTGGGTTGCCCAACTCGGGTTTTCAGCCCAGCGAGCCGCTCTAACTTTTGCCTAAGGCGCCTTTTCGGTTTTTCCTTAGCGAGCTTTTCATATGCCCTTACTTTTGCCTAAACTGCCCGGTGTGGGTTTTCAGCTTAGCGGGCCGCTCTAAATTTTGCCTGAGGTGCCTTTTCGGTTTTCACCTCAACGAGCTTTTTTTTTTTTTTTTTTTTTTTGACCAGAATGGCGTTGTGACCCTTTATTGCCCGCCTGGGAAGATGGACTGGACTTTAAAAGACAATAAAAGATTTTGCATTGCACGTATTTAATGCATTTTCATTTGTCAAGTAATGCGATGATATTGATTAGTTGAATGCAAAGTGCTTTCTTTGAATATGTGTTTATGCAAGACAACTTTGTTTGTGCATTTGTCATAACCACGCAAATATATTTAAACAAACACTTCACTTTATTGATGAAGTCAAAATGAGTACATTTGAAACAAAATGGTTCCTAAATGGTACGGATTTCACATTAAGCCAGAATCCGTCACCAGTCGTCCTTTTCAGGTTTTCCGGCTGATCATTTTCTCTCGTGTCTTAACTTTTGCCTAGACCGCTCTTTTCGAGTTTTCAGCCTAGCAGACCCCCCTTTTTTTTTTATACATGATAAAGCTTTAGCCTGTCTTGGTTGATCGGGTTGGTGAACTCGTTTCCATCCATGTCCATGATGCTGACAGCGCCTTTTGATAACACCTTCTTCACCACATAGGGTCCTTCCCAGTTAGGTCTGAACTTGCCCCTAACATCAGCATTTGAAGGCCTTAGTTGCTTTAGGACCAAATCTCCCGCTTTCAACTGCCACTTGGAGTATTTCACATTTCGATTATAGGCTCTAGCCATTCTGCGCTGATACATCTGCAGGTGATCCAGCGCCTTTAGTCGCCTTTCATCTAGCGTTGCCAATTGTTCATACCTGGCTTGAACCCATTCAGTCTCTTGTAACTGAGCTTCCAAGGCAACTCTAAGTGATCTGAGTTCTATCTCCACTGGTAATACTGCTTCCATTCCATATACCAAGGCATAAGGAGTTTCTCCTGTCGGCGTTCTGACGCTGGTTCTGTAACCCCAAAGAGCATAAGGCAGTTTATCAGCCCAATCCCTGTAAGTGGTTACCATCTTTGATAAGATCTTCTTTATTGCCTTGTTAGCCGCTTCTACTGCACCATTAGCCTGTGGTCTATACGGAGAGGACTTATGATGTTCGATTCCATGCTCTGCAAATAGCTCAGCTGTTGCCCCTTGAAACTGTACTCCATTATCAGTTACTATGTGGTGAGGAATCCCATACCGAGTGAAGATGTTCTTCTGAATGAACTTGACCATGTGCTTGGCTGTGACATTAGTGAAGGATTCCGCTTCGACCCATTTGGAGAAATAATCAACTGCCACAACTATGAATCTATGCCCATTAGACGCAGCTGGATGAATTTCACCAATCATGTCTATCCCCCATGCTGAAAATGGCCAAGGAGACGCTAAGTTCTGAAGTTCAAGTGGAGGAAGATGACTAATGTCTGCATAGATCTGACATTCATGACATCTCTTCACTTTTCTTATACAGTCTGCTTGCATCGTCATCCAGAAGTAGCCTTGTCTCATGATCTTCCTAGCCACGGCAAGTCCGTTCATATGTGGCCCACAGGATCCCGCATGTACTTGCTGCATCACTTCTTCTGCTTCTTGCTCAGTTAAACATCTTAAAAGAATTCCATGTGCTGTTCTTTTGTATAACTTGTCTTCGAAGATTCTGAATTGACTAGCCAGTTTTCTTAACGTCAACTTATCAACAGCACTGGCCTCTTCTGGGTACTTTCCCTCTTTAACATACCGATAAATGTCAAAGAACCATGGCTTTTCTTCGGCTGATAATTCCATTACTTCATGCACTTCGAAGCAAGGATGCCTGGAAGTGGCTATGACCAGTGGTTGTACTTGTGTCTCTTCTGGATTTTCCCACATGGAGGACAAAGTAGCTAATGCATCAGCCATCTTATTCTCATCCCTGGGGACATGTCTGAATTCACACTGGCCGAATAAACCCTTTCTGAACTGTAGCAGCTCCAAATAAGGCCGTAAGGCTTCTTCTTTTAGTTCCCACTCTCCCTGAGCTTGCCTGATCACTAGAAGTGAATCTCCAACAATCAGGACGTCATTTGCCCCTAGTGTTAGCAAAGCTTCCATCCCAAACAGGCATGCTTCATACTCTGCCCCGTTATTGGTTATGGGAAAATTCAACCTCTTGGATAAGGGAATGACTTCACCATCTGGCGTTGCTATAAGTACTCCGATTCCTGTGCCTTTTTTATTCACTGCCCCATCGAAACACATGACCCATCTTTTCACTTCCACCATGGCTAACTGCTCATCAGGGAATTCCAGGTTCTCTGTGTAATCTGATTCTAGGGGCTGGTTTGCCAGAAACTCTGCCACGGCTCGCCCCTTAATGGTTTTCTTCGTGATGTACTCAATGTCGAATTCAGACAAAAGTAACAACCACCTGGATAGCTTCCCAACCAAAGCCGGTGCTTCATAGAGATACTTCATTGGATCCACTTTAGCCACAGCTTGGATCTTGTAGGATTGGAAATAGTGGCGCAGCTTCTTGGTCAACCAAATCATCGCCACACATGTCTTCTCCACCAGTGTATACTTGGTTTCATACTCCAACAGCTTTTTGCTGAGGTAGTAGATGGGGTACTCCTTCCTGCCATCTTGTTCCTATGCCAGCATCGCCCCTATAGAGGATTCTTCAACTGCCAAGTACAAAATCAGGGGCTTCCCTGGAATTGGAGGACTCAACACTGGTGGCTTTACCAGGTAGGCCTTGATCTTCTCGAAGGCCAGCTGACACTTGTCATCCCATACAACCGGCTGATCTTTCTTTAATAGCTTGAAGATTGGTTCACAAGTGGAAGTCAACTTGGCTATGAAGCGGCTGACATACTGCAAGGAACCCAAGAATGATCTGACCTCCTTTTCTGTCTTTGGAGCTGGCATATCTTGGATGGCTTTGATTTTATCTGGGTCCATTTCTATTCCCCTCTGGCTAACCACATGGCCCAACAGCTTCCCTGATGTGACCCCAAATATGCATTTCTTGGGGTTAAGCCGCAAGTTGTACTCTTCAATGCGTGTTAGAAACCTATCCAGGATAACAGGGTGTTCTTCCCGGGTTGTCGATTTAACAAGCATATCATCGACATACACTTCGACTTCTTCATGGATCATATCGTGCAACAGAGTTGTGACAGCCCTCTGGTAAGTGGCACCAGCATTCTTTAATCCAAAAGGCATCACTCTGTAGCAAAAAGTACCCCACTCTGTGATGAACGATGTTTTCACCTTGTCGATCACATCCATCAGAATCTGATTGTATCCTGAAAAGCCGTCCATGAAGGAGTACATTGCCGCTTTTGTTGCACTATCAACCAATACATCAATGTGAGGTAGTGGGAAATTGTCCTTAGGGCAGGCCTTGTTCAAGTCCCTATAGTCAACGCATACTCTGACCCTTCCATCCTTTTTAGGCACGGGGACAATGTTGGCTAGCCATTCTGTATATTCCACCACTTCGAGAAACCTGGCATCTATCTGTTTGGCCACTTCTTTCTTCACCAGTGTAGCCCATTCCGGCCTTAGTCTTCTCAACTTCTGCTTTACCGGTCTGAACTTGGGATCCGTTGGGATTTTATGCACTGCTATTTCTGTATCTACACCCGGCATGTCTTCATATGACCAGGCGAAAGCTTTAACATGTTTTTGGAGTATTCTTATTAATTCCCTTTCTTCCTCGGATTTTAGCTCGTGTGAAATGAGTACCATTTTAGGGTTTTCATCTGTACTTATATTGATTTCATGCAATGCAGTGTCATGTATGCTAAATATGCTTGATGGTGATTCGAATGCATGCACAGAATTATCAGGATAAACATCACACAAGTAAGCAAACTGGGATTTCATTGCATTGAACTTATCATAAAGTACATCAGTTACATCGAAAATGGAAGAAATAGATACAACAAAATCATTTTCATCCTCCACAGGCGGAGGGCCTTGTTCTTCCTCAGCTTCCATCTTCCCTTCCAAAGCATTATCCAGGACTGCAGCTTTCTCGGCCACCTGTGCCTTAGCTTTTTCCATAATCTTGGCGATTTCAGCAACCACAGAGTCTAAGTTCACTTTGGCCATCAGTTCTTTGCCAAATCCTTCCTTGGATTTCCCGAAAGCTTTGGTTAATGCAGCAGTCAAAGCTCCCGAGATCACTTCTGTAGTTTCAGTGCAGGCTTTCTTTTCATCTTCTTCCTCGGCCGCCTCTATGGTTTCTGCTATCACCTCAGACGATTCTCCTTTCAAAATTTCAGATTCAGTAGTTGTTTCCTCCACATTACAGGGGCTACTGGCTCTTCCTGGCTTTTCTCAAAATCCACAACATCTGCAAAGATCTCGAAGCCAGGGCACTCGACATTTCCAACCAACACCGGTTCAGCTTGGCCTTTATAAGGGCTTTCTCCTGCCTTCAGAAATGGCTTCATCATGACCCTGCCATTCTTTCCCTTTTTCAGGTTCTTATGCTCAGATGACCCTTCTACATAACCCAAGCCGTACTGCTTTGACTTCCTCGAGTCGATCTTGAATTCTGGCACACCTTGCAGATTAATCCCGAGTCCCATTCCCGGGACAAAGTTCAGCTTGTACAGATATCGGGATAGCCATTCTGGCATGTAGTTCTCATAAAGGACCATAGGGGCATCCGTGGTTTCCTCCTTCTTAATGACAGCAATTTGGAATCCACCAAAAGGAACCACTCCTTCATCCACTGCAGCTACCATCGACTGGGCATCCGCCTCAACAGTCACAATTCTGTCATTCATAGAGAACTTAATCTTCTGATGCAATGTGGAAGGAACACCTCCCAAAGGATGGAACCAGGGCCTTCCAAGCAATAAGGAGAAAGTGACTGGGATATCGATCACTGTGAAGACAACCATGGACTTGATGGGCCCAACCTCCACTCCTGTTTCGAAGGTCCCTATCACTGTTCTTTTAGAATCATCATACGCCCGAATGACCGTCGAGGACTTCTTCAACACTTCCTCATTCATGCCTAGAAATGGTAGCATTTCAGTGGGCAAATATTCAGAGCTGAGCCGTCATCTACCATAACGCATGGCATCACCTTATCCATGACATGGGCTCTAATGTAAAGAGCCTTGTTGTGAGCCTTTCCTTCTGCTGGTAGGTCTTTCTCAGAGAAAACAATATTAGGAGCCCCAGCATGGACTTTGTCTAGCAAGCAGCACATAGCCTCTGGTGAAGCTATAGGGGAGACTTCAATTTCTGATAGCTTCTTCACTAAAGCCTCCCTATGCTCTTTGGAGGTCATAAGCAAGTGCCACAAACTGGCTTGTGCAGGGGTCTTCTTCAGTTGGGAAATGACTAAATCTTCTTTCTCGATTCTTTCCGGTGCCGAAGTACTGCCCGACCCATTCATCGGTGCTTTATCTTTCATCTGATCTGCCGGCTGATATACCCTTCCACTTCGGGTCACATGCTGCACTTCTGAAATCTTCAGCTTCTCAACAGCTGGGAGTTTAACAGCCTCTCTTCTGCCAAATTCTTCATACTCATCCTCAGAGTCAAGATCATCCAGACTTACGGGCTTGACCTCCTTACACCCCTCCTTTTCCTCACATTTAAGCTCCACTTCGGGTTCCCCTACCGCCACTGCCTGAATCGTAGGGTTCGCTTGCAGAACTTGGGCAAATATGAAGTTAGCTGGCAACCCCGATTGGACCATGTTAACCCGCTTCTCAAATGCCGGCAGTGGGTTGGTTTTAGTGCTAGGTTTAGGTGGTTCTTGCAGCTTTCCCTCGTCGATAAGCTTCTGGATAGCATCCCTTAGCTTATAGCAGTTATTGGTCCGGTGGCCTGTCACCACATGATAAGTGCAGAAATTATCTTTGTCAGCTTCAGGTGGGAACTCAAATGGCCTTAAAGATTGCAGTAGACCGCCATTCCTACACTTGGCGAATATCTTTGCCAAAGTAAAAGTCCAGGGTGTTATGCCTTGTCCTCCAGGACCCCTATTCTGGTTGCCTTGCTGCTGATTCACAGTAGCCACTTCGACCTGCTTCACCTCTGATGACTGTCCCTGTTTGCCACTAGAGCCTGAACCAGAACCACTACCAGACCCAGCTACTGCAGTTGATCTATACCCTGAACTGTACCCTGTGCTTCTTCCCCCTTTCTGACCAGCGGGCTTCTCCTCTTCATCCCTTTCTATCTTCATGGCCATGCTATAGACCTCACTGAGCTCCTTGAAGGAATGGAACTCCATGTTGTTCTTGAAGATATCTTTGCTGCCATCAATGAGCTTCTGTATAAGCTCATCTTCATCAGGGCGGTTCTTTAGGAGGATCATCTTGTTCATCCATCTCTGGTAGTATTCATCGAAGGGCTCGTTGAATTTCTGTTTCACCCTCTCCAAGTCATACAGCTTCACCTGGATTTTGGTGTTGAAGCTGTAGTATTTGATGAAGGCTGCCGATAATACTTCCCAGTCAGATTGCTCCTCTTCCGACAGTGAGTTATACCATCCCAAAGCACCTCCCTCCAGTGTGGTGGGGAACAGATTAATCAATTGTTGCTTTGTAGCGCCAGCTGTCAGCATAACCCGGGCATATAAATTCACATGTGCCTCCGGCGAGCCCATTCCTTTGTAAGTGGGGACTTTCGGCACTTGGAAGCCGATAGGAAATGTCTCAATGCCCCTACTGATCATGGCATCAACATTCACCCCCTTCTTGGATTCAGCACTGATCCCGACCCCCTTCTTCAACTGGGCCATGACCTCGTCTAATTCGGAGCACTTGGCTTTCATCCTCTGTTCCATAGCTGCCTCTATCTCCTGCAGCTTTTCCAGGCTAGCCGAAGTGTCACCACCATGTTGGGATGATTCGGCTTCTTTTTCCTTCCCGGCTCCACTTCCACCGGTCTCACCAGCTTCTCTAACCACCGCCCTCATTTCTTCCTTTAACATGTCGCGGAAATCCTGCGACCTGAAGAAATCTCTCAGAACATCAACCATACTCGGTGTCTGCTCTGCCATGTTCACGTCTTCCCCAGACTCAGAATCACTGTCACTCTCGACTATCCTCTATCTCCTAGCTGCCCTTGAAGCTTGGGATCTTGTCCAAGGTCGCTCCAGTGTGTTCTGCTTGGGAGTAGACGGAAGGCATTAGGGTCATGAATGAATGACATGATATGACATGCAAATTAGGATATTGAACGTGCTTGAAATGCATGGAATGGAATTATGTATGAAATGATGATATGTATGGTTTCTTTTTATTATTTTCTAGGCATTCCAAGAACACCCAATGTTTATGCAAAAATGTCACGTGTAGGCCATCACACGGATAGAACTTCGGCGCCTTTGGGGCACCTAATGAATTCGTGAAATGGTCACGTGTATACCGGTACACGGACATGGTTTTGACGCTTTATAGGTCAATGAGATGATATGAAATGGTCACATGGGTCGGGCCCACAGACAAGATCTTGATGCTCTTGAGCATATGATATGGAATGATGTTATGAGAAAGTCACGTGTAACAGGAACACGGACAAGGATTCGGCATTCCAGGAACGCCTTTCATGATCTGGTGATGTTATGGGCCTATATGTATACTGATCGGGCACTCGGGGAGTACCTTAAATGGTGAATTAATGTCATGAAGTGGTCGGATGTGGACCACAGTGTTATATGATGTCTATGACAGATGGGTGTGATGTCATGAAATGCAACGTGTGGATTGTCACACGGAAATGGGCCTAAGGCCATTGTGGCTTTTATTAAATGAAATGATTTGGTGGAATGGCCGAATGCAATCCGGTGCATTGGCAAAACACGGGTATTTTGGGGTACCCGATATATGATGGAATGATATGATCGTGGTGGGCGCCCTCGGAATGCCCCTAATTTAATTTAGGTGATATGTAGTGAATGAACATGTCACACAATATGCAAATGGCTGCACAGAAACGTGGGTTAAGATGCATGACATACATAATGATGTTATGTATGCTATGTCAAAAATGAAATGCTAATCACACAAGTTTAATGTTATGGCTGAAAAAGAAATCGTTAGTATGGATGACAAGCGAATGAATTGATGTTTTACACACGAAATAAATGCAAAATGGCTGCATATAAATGTGAGTTAGTATTACACAAAGATGTTTATGTATGGTATATATGGTGATTATGGTATGTTATGCATGCGTCGGTGGTGTGTCACGAGATGGCGAGAAACACATAGCAAGCAAAACGAGTTCTTCCAACCTTATTCCTCCAACGTGGTCGGTCTCAAAAATTTCTAACCGAGTTCTAGGCGGGGTTCACTTCAATCACCAACCGGGGGTGATGAAGGCGCGATTTTATTATTATTCACACAATTATTTTGGTATCCTAAAGGAATCCAACTAGAGCTGCCTACATGGGTTCGGTCCAAGTCGGGTTAACATCAAGGCTCTCATAGCGAGATATACTCCTCACTTCTCCCCACTCAAGGGTCCTAACGAAGGGGTTCGTACTAGGCTATGAGTGGTGTTTCGTATTCGTGCCCCTAAGACCAGGAGGAACTTAGGCGACACTCCAACAATCCACCGGGCTATAAAGGGATACCTAATCTAATGCAAGAAATGGCTAACTAAAAATGCAAATAAAATACCAAAAGAGAATCATCCACGTTATTTTAATTAGACACTTTTCAGGGCTTGTCAATATTCTTTTAAGTTTTTAAGAAGACTTTTTAAAGAACTCCCCAGCAGGGTCGCCACTGTGAGCGGACGACGCGTTTTCGACGGGACGCGGGACTCCCTTTCGGAATGGGGCGCCTCGATCTCGGGCGGATCCCTCCCTCGCATGGGGTTTTTATAATGGAAATCCGCGTTTTGGAAAATAAATAGAATTAATAAATAAAAGAACCGAGACCTAAGTCTCGATAGATGTTGTAGAGTCGCCACCCGGCTCAGCTCAACCGGGAAATTCTTATGTAGCTGAACCGGACGAACGGCCGCTACACTATCCAGAGATTCGGGTCCGGACAAGTCCCTTATTTCGTGTCTAATTAAAATAAATATTGTCAATGTTCTCAAATGGTATTTCAAAATCTAAAGCCAACTTTATTGAATATAAAAGACATACAGCGCGCACACAAAATATATAGTACAAAAAGAAAAAGAAATAAATATTAATTGGCTTACAACCAAATCGAATAGGAAAATAAAAACACTCGCCTCACTCGTACATTCGCCTAGGATACACGAAAATCTAAAAAGAATTACAACCGTCTAAATACACGATTTAATCTATTAAAATACAATAAAAATAAAAATAAAAAGAAATTAAAACCTGCAAAACAGAGGGTTAGCGCAATATATACGGCACACCACAAGTTGGACTCAAATAGACAGAACGGGAAATCTGGAATTGGGGGCATGCATTTAGGGGGGTAACCGGGTTGGCTCGGCTAGCCGGCCCGGTTAGACCTGGAAAACATTTGGAAACGTTCCTGTATTTTTGGTTTTGTGAGAAAATCATTTTGGAAACGATTTTTCCGGTTCGCATACATTTTCATATGTTGAGTGGGTCGGTTTTCAGGAGAAATGGGTCTCCGTCGTTGAATTGTTCTAAATGCAATTTTACTAAAAAAAATTGAATCTATGGTCGTGATGCACACAACAAAATTCATTCTGATGATTTTTGGGGTTTTTTAATTAATTTTTTTTTTTTTGGGATTTTGGGGATGAAACTGAAATTCTGGTTCTGGAACAGGGGTTAAAGTCGTACGACTGTAGTTATTCCAAAATCAAAATTTCGCCAAAAGCCATTTTTAAGCAAAAAACTGAAGAAAAATCGCCTGGAAACAAGAACAGTCGTACGACTGTATATACAGTCGTACGACTGTTCATGAAGACTAAGAACAGTCGTACGACTGTTCTTAGTTTCCAGGAACAGAAATGCGAAACTGCAGCAAAAACGCACAAAAATTCACTTCAAACACCCAGAAAGCGAGGAAAAGTGTAAGGAAAGGAAGTGACTACCTTTTTAGAAGCTATTCCAAGTCGTTTTGACCCCTGGCGTCGCTCCAATCCCAACGATTTCGCACTTTTTCCTTTGGAATGGAAGTTGGGAGTTTGAGTCCAAAAATCCAAATTTGCAAAGGATTCTGATTGTTTAAGTCCAAGTCCTTGATTTAGTTGTGTAGTTAAGTGATCAACCTAGAGATTTCTAACAAATTTTAGGCTTAATTTCGAGAATTGAAGAAAATCAAAAGGAAGAAAAGTGAGTTTTTTTTTTTTTTTTGTGGTTTTCTTTTTCTTCTCTTTCTCTCTCTAAGTTTTTCTTTCACCAGAAAAATCTCTCTTTTTCTCTTCTTTTCCTCCTTTTTATCACTTCTTTTTCTGCTTGCTTGCTGCCAAACCCGAGCAATTAATGCTCCTCCTCTTTTTCTTCCATTTCTACTGCAGAGGTATGGGCCTCTGCAGTCTGCCCGACATTACAGTCGTACGACTGTAGCAATAGTCGTACGACTCTCTCTTTTTTTTTTAAGTAATGAAAATTCCGGCGCTTACAGAAACCAAATTAGATTTCCTCCTTCGTCCCATACACGAACAGCTCTCGGATTGAAACCCGTGCTAGTGGTTCGGAAAATCAATAAGAGAGAGTGTGAGGGATATGTTGGACGTCCAAGTCAAGTATAATATGGCTGATTTTTTTTCCTCTCTTATAACATAAGAAGGAAGATAAAATCAAGAGAAAAAAAGTCCAACTTTTCTACCCCAAAGTCAAACCATGACTCACCCATCTTTCATCATCACTTTTTGTCCCATTAATGAGTCATTCTTCTTATCCCAAATGACTCACCATCCATAGCATAAAACCCTCCCAAATATTATGGCCAACACTTCACCAAATGTGGGCTTTAATTATTCATGCCCAAGTCATACTTAATACTTTGGTTTTTATTTGATTTCAAATAAAATTTTAATTCCATATGTATGGTAATATATTATATCATATAATATGTAACATACATTTAAATTAAAATTTATTTGACACATCAAATTAACCAAGAGATTAAATTAGACATCCATAAGATGACATACATGTAAACCTATACATGCATCAATATTTCCACCTAGGAAATAAATACACAAAATTAATTCATTGAATTAATTATGTGATGGCCTAAATAAATAGTAATCATATTATATTTTAATCAATCCAATTGAGCTATATAATATAATTAATAGACCTCTCTCTCTTTGACATGTATACACCAAGTACACACTTAATCCGACTAGTTAAAGTCCAGACGTTCAATGTGTACGATCCGATGGGCCCGTCTTTATGTTGGCAGTGAGGTAAGGCCCACAGACTACAGTTGGGCTCTAGGAAGCCACTGTAGCCCCCAATTAAGACGGAGTAAGCAGTCCAACTGAAACTATAACCCATTAGTTTAAACTTGTACATCCCATGTCATTGATATCGGAGTCCAATACAGAGGCATGGTTTGATCACCCTCTATTGTGTCCGGACATAAAGTTGATCCCGAATGCATTGATATTCACAAACAAGTTCCAACTTGTTTGGGTGTGGCCACACTCTTATCAGCTGCATTCATCAATAGGCCGGTGATATCTTCTCAGTGGAACACTGAGTGACATTCTTATCTACATATCCATAGCACTACAATGTTCATTGACATACCCGAACGTACCTATACTTGGCACCCTTTTACAGACCCGTTGGGCATACACCAAAGTATGCCACTTCACATCCAGTACCATCATATGGTCAGGTCAAAGGATCCATACAAGTACTACACGAGAATCCGATGTGATGTGATACCATGTGGATTCCTGTTAAGTGGATCGATCCAGTACCATGCCCTTTTTGCATGTACCCATTAACCTGGTTGACATTCCATGTTCTATGACCAGTAAGACACCGCCATACAACCAAGGTTAATGATAGTCTTTAGTTTCATTCATTCCCATGATTGGAATAGACTATGGATGACTTTATGGCCATATCGTTTTCCCTGTCCACAGTCTTACTGCCAAGTGCCTCACAGTTGACAACATGGATATGGTTATGTCCATTGGATACTCTATTTAAAATATTGCAAAAGACATATAGTAAATAGATTGATGCCTTTATTTATTAACACAAATTGTATAATACATATAGGACCAATGCCTCGGGACTAGGGCATATCCAACATTTGGTACTTAAGCAGATGAAGCAGACCAATACAGATGTGTGGGGGAAGTTCAAGCCTAACTGGGAAGGTCCATATATGGTCAAGAAGGTACTTTCAAAGGGTGCTGCAAAGATCATGGATATGGATGGGAACGAATTCATCAACCCCATCAATCAGGACAAACTCAGGCGATACTACGTGAAAAAAAAAAAGTCCGATGGATCAAAAACTGAGAAGGCGGTCCATGCAAAAATTAGGACAGTCCGATGGATCAAAAACTGAAAAGGTAGTCCATGCAAAAGTTAGGACAGTGAGGTAAGCACCATCAGTAAGAAAATCTGCAAAGATCAGTTGGTGGCAGTCGTGGATTCGGTTGAGATGGATACCATTACTGATTCTGTCCTTAACTTCGTTTCATCTTTGATGTGCATTGTGCTAAAACATTATTAATAAATGAATGGATAAATGCTTTGTTCTGTTCATTTAAACATCCCAAGTTAGCTTGAAATTGAGTTCGTATTATACATATATGGCTATGCACGTTCTCCCTCACTTCAAGTTAAAAAAAAATCCAATAGATGAAAAACCGAAAGGCGGTCTATGCAAAAGTTAGGATACAAATAAAAGTCTACTGAGTGAAAAACCCAAAAGGGCAGTTCAGGCAAAAGTTAAGACAGTTCGATAGGCTAAAAACCGTAAAGGGCGGTCTGTGCAAAAGTTAGGACATAAAACAAAACATAAATCACACAACAACAAGTTCGGGCAATCCTAACTCTTTGCAATCCGAGGCATTTCAAGGTCAACACCTCACGCTCATGATCAATATACTGAAAGAAAATATGCAGAAATGGGCCCACGCATAGGCAATACAAGCAAAGTACCAGAATGAGCGCCCACATACAGGCTAAATTGTCAAAGAAAGAAAAGAGAAGGCATAGGACTATACCCCGTCACCCTGACCATCCACCTGGGTCTTATCCCCGGTGCTTTCATAATAAGTAAACCACTCCTCCAATGGGTCCATGCGCGTATAGAAAAGCCTGGTTCATGACCCCGATCCATAACTTGGCCACCTCTTGAAACCAACAGCAGAAACATTGTGTCACATACATGCATGCATTCAAAACATGCACACATACATGCATACATGCATCAAGACCAACCCAAGTACAGGTACTCACTATTATCATCGGGCTATCCTAAATCATGGGTGCTCTAAAAGCAAAAATAGTCCAACACTGGGGCATCCCCTCGTCTGTACATTGCAAATTAGAGTCGCACGGCTCTAAATCTCATGTAAGAGAATTTTCTCAATTTCCATTTATGCCGTTATAATCTCGAGAAGGGTACTCTTTGATTCTTGCAGGTATCCAAAGGCAAAACAATCAACCCGTATTTATTCTTGATTGAAGGGGTAAAAATTTTCAAAATTATCGATTAAGGAATAAATACGCACTCTCAACCCAACTTCAGAATCAGCGCCCCCTGGGCCGACTTTATGAGACTTCAAAATCAACCCCCCTTGGGTCGACTTCAAAATTAACAGCCCCTGAACCGACTTTAAAAGGCTTCAAAATTAGCGCCCCTTGGGCCGACTTCAGAATCCGCGCCCTCTGGGCTGACTTTAAGAGACTTCAAAATCAGTGCTCCTTAGGCCGACTTCAGAAATAGTGCCCCCTAGGCCAACTTTAAAAGACTTCAAAATCAGCACCCCTTGGGCCGACTTCAGAATCAGTGCCCCCTGGGCCGACTTTAAAAGACTTCAAAATCAGTGCCCTTTGGGCCGACTTCAGAATCAGCGCCCCCTGGGCCAACTATAAAAGACTTCAAAATCAGCGCCCTTTGGGCTGACTTCAGAATCAACGCTCCCTGGGCCGACTTTAAGAGACTTCAAAATCAGCGCCCCTTGGGCCGACTTTAGAATCAGTGCCCCCTGGGCCGACTTTAAGAGACTTCAAAATCAGCGCCTCTTAGGCTGACTTTAGAATCAGTGCCCCCTACGCTGACTTTAAATGACTTCAAAATCAGTGCCATCTAAGCCAACTTCAAAATCAACGCCCCCTAGGCCAACTTCAAAATTATTGCTCCTCCAAGAGCTAACTTCAATCCAAAGCTCCTAGAGCCAACTTTGGAATCGATATTCCACGAAGAGCCGAGGCATGTTCCCAGCAAGATGTTGCACCTGATTTCTTCAACAAACCAAGACGTCAGATACTTTTTCTTTTCTCTTCTCACTTTGCTCTCTATCGTTAGACCAAACTCGATCCAGGCACAATAGCCCGACCATGTCGACTTTGATCCTACAAAGGGCAGCCTGTGAGCACGTGTTTTCCTGACCTCTTTGATGAAAATCCTATATTACCTGTTAGACAGACAAACATGAGTCGGACTTGAGAATGAGCGGGATGTTGCCTTGAATGTCTCAAACGCTCCAAAAACCGAACAGTCCTTCGAGTTATTAGAGAGCTTAGAGGTGAGTGTGGAATTTAGGAGAATCCATCGCAGCTCTAATTAGAGACGCACAGCTGTAGTTTCATAACTACAACCATGCGGTTGTAATTTGAGAGTCGCACGACTGTAACCTTACAGCAACACGGCTCTATCGAGCGGTTAGATTACTTCCTAAACAACCAGCATTAGTGTTTGACTACATTTTCCTTAATTAGAGGAATTTCGAGCGAGATTTGCTAGCTTTTGATATATTAGAAACCAGAGATAGAAAAAAGGGGGCTGAATATCAAAGGACATAACAGAAAGAAAAAGGGAACAATACAATAGAGAGAGAAATCAAAGAGAAGAAAAACTAAAAAAAGAAGAGAAAGAGAGAAAACTAAGACAACCCAAGAGAAAAATACCATACATAGTGAGAATACACACTAAAAACACCTAGGGTGAGAGTTACTGATTGTATCACCTTTGTCCAGGTCTATTCTCGGGTTTTGGTCAAATCGATTTAGGACTCGTATTCGAGGATTTCAGGATGATCACGAGATTCTAAGCGCATTCTAACTTTCCAATCCACTTTC
The DNA here is from genome assembly GCA_039660915.1 of Euphorbia tirucalli. NCBI lineage: Eukaryota > Viridiplantae > Streptophyta > Magnoliopsida > Malpighiales > Euphorbiaceae > Euphorbia > Euphorbia tirucalli. The sequence goes on along the minus strand of CM077639.1, from coordinate 49,734,666 downwards.
GATTGTCAAACACACTGGAACATCAACAAGGTAAACTCTGAGAGGCCTTAGACTAGTAATTAGTTGTTTTGTGCTGTGTTTTTCTATGTTTTGTGAAAAATTCCAGAAACTCTCTGTTTGACTATAGCCGTACGACTCTAACTAGAGCTCAGCGGCTGTAATACCTTAGAACAGAGCTGAGCAGTTGTAACACAATAGCCGCACGGCTGTGTTCTTCTAGGCAGAAACCCAAAAAGCCCTAAATCAACTGAAAGTAGCTAGTTTTCCATTTTGATCATTTTATTATAAATTATTTTGGTCCACTCACATCCGTTACATTCTGAATTTTGGTTTTCGGTTTTCCTAGAACATTTATGTGAGTTTTTTGGTTTCTTTGATTTTGATTTTTGAAATTCGGGGTTGTTAGATCCAAATCGGATCCACTGTCCAGCTTTAGCGGATCTCTGAGTTCCTTAAAGCCCTTATAAATCATTAAAAATAATTAAAACAATGATTTTCGAAGCTAAGAAAACCAATTTTGGGTTCTAGATACTACAGCCACATAGGTGTAATGGCTATGGCCTCACGGCTATAGTTCCCAACAGGAGCCAGAATCAAGGATGACTACCATGGATGTCGTCGTGTGATGCTGTCTTCAGAATCAAACCTGTTTTTGATGTGTTTACTGCTTTGGGCCTTAGATGGATGTTTGGAATTAAGAAACCCCCACGAATAAAACCTCAAGTTCCAGGATACCCGACTCACCAAAATGAAGTAATTTTGCATGTAATTGAGCCAAACCATTTTTCAAAACTGTTTTCAAGCACAAAACCTAATCGAGTAAGTCACCGGACTTCTCAGTTACCCCCTAAATGCATGCTTCCACTTCCTGAAATCCCTATTCTGTCTTGTTGTGAGTCCCACTTGTGTTTGTGATATAGTTGTGCTAACCCATCTGTTTTGTAATTTTTTTATTTTGGATGTATTTGATAGAGTCTCGTTTATCCTAGGCGAATGTACCTTTTTTTAGATATTCGTGTATTCTAGGTTATTGTATTAGTGAGGATGAGAGTTTTTTCTCTTGTTGGGTTGTAATAAGCGGCCTCTATTTCCTTTTGGTTTGTTCAGGATGTATGGTTTATTTTTCTGCAATTTACTTTTATGCAATTTATTTTCTGTCATCTGAATGAGTATGGGCTGATAACATAAGATAAAATGGGTAGAGAATTAAGTGAGTATAATATCATCATATAAACTTATAAATGAATGCAAGCTTAAGGTTGAATAGGTAAGTTGCCCGAGCCCTAAATCTCTGGATTAGGTATAGTGGTCTATGCTCAGTAAGGAGCTATATCGGAATTTCTCGATTGAGTTGATCCGGGTGGCGACTTTGTCACTGATCTTGTAAAACCAGTTTTTCCAAAAGCTCACATTTAAAGGAAAGGTTTTCTACAAAAAGATTTCTAAACAAATCAATAGTTTTCCTAAGCAAGATATAAACCTGTTTTCAAAACAAACAATCAAGTTCTTCTTTTTTCCACGGTTCACTTTGTCGCATTTCGCTTTTCTTCGAAAAGGTCGTCTACTCACAATGCTTCTCATCGATCAATGCTAATTGTTCATATCTTGGCAGAACCTATTCTGATTCTAGCAACTATGCTTCCATGACAACTCTCAATGACTTAATCTCTATTTCCACTAGTAGAATGGCTTCCATCCCATAGACCAACGACTATGGTGTTTCTCCTATAGGTGTTCTGATGTTAGTCCTGTATCCCCACAAGGCAAATGGTAACATGTCGGCCCAATCTCTGTAGGTAACTACCATTTTTGATAGAATTCTCTTGATAGACTTATTGGCTGCTTCTACCACCCCATTGGCTTCCGGGCGATGCGGAGATGCTCTATGATGTTCAACTCCTTTATTCTGGAACAACTGTGCTGTTATCCCCCAAAACTGTACTCCATTATCGATCATAACATGATACGGGATTCCATACCACGCCAATATGTTCTTTTCTATGAACTTGGCCATCTTCTTAGCTATGACATTTGCAAATGATTTTGCTTCTACCCATTTTGAGAAGTAGTCGAGGGCTACGACTATGAATCGATGTCCATTTGATGTAGATGACCATATTTCCCTAATGATGTCTATTCCCCAAGCTGCAAATGGCCATGAAGTTAATGATATTTAAAGTTCTAGTGGGGGAAGATGGTTGAGATCTCTATACACTTGACATTCATAGCATTTCTTTACTTCTTCGAAACAATCAGCTTGCAAGGGGACCCAAAAGTAGCCTTGCCTCAACACTTTCTTGGCCAGGACTAAACCATTCATATGCGGTTCGCAAGTTCCTGTATAGATCTGCTTCATGACCTTCTTCACTTCTTCTTCTGTTAAACACTTCAGCAGTAGGCCATTGGCGGTTCTTTTGAAGACCTGATTTTCGAATATCCTGAATTGTACGGCTAACCTTCGAAGAGAGATCTTATCTGCTTCACTGGTGTCTTCAGGGAACTGACCATTCTAAATGAATTGTAGGATGTCATGATAGTACGGGCGTTCTTCCACCACTGCCACAAAGCTGACTGATTGATAACAAGGATTCTATGTAGTTTCTAAGATCAAAGTTTGTATCAGTTGTTTTCGGGGTCCTTCCTACATTGATGAAAGTGTAGCTAGGGAATCAGCCATCTGATTCTCTTCCCTCGGTACATGCTTGAATTCGCACTGACCAAACACCTTTGCTTTTTCCCAAACCAACTCGAGATAAGGCTGGAGTGTTTCTTCTCTTATTTCCCAATCCCCAGCAATCTGTCTAATCACCAAAGCTGAGTCCCCGATAACCAACACTTTTTGTGCCCCTAGTGTGATTAGGGTGTCAATTCCAAAGACGCAACTTCATATTCTTCCTCGTTATTATTTACTAGAAATTCGAGGCGTTTCACTAAGGGGATGATTTCTCTATCGAAGGTGCCGATGATTACTCCTAAACCCGTATTGTGTTTGTTCACAGCACCATCAAAATACATCACCCATCTGCTTGGTTCTATTTCCACCACCGCCAACTGTACATCTTCAAATTCCAAATTCTTAACATAATCTGATTCTAGAGGCTGATTGGCCAGGAATTCTGCTATAACTCTTCCTTTGATCGTTTCCCTGGTTACGTACTTAATATCAAATTCTGACAACAAGAGTACTTTCTTTAGTTTTCCGACTAATGTAGGGGTTTGGCATAGATACTTCATCGGGTCAACCTTAGCCACTGCCTGGACTTTATACGACTGAAAGTAATGCCTTGACTTCTTAGTTAACCATACCATAGTAGTGCAAGTCTTTTCCACCATGGTATATTTGGTCTCGTAATCAAGTAGCTTCTTACTCAAATAGTAGATTGCGTGCTCACGTCCATCCTCTTGTTCTTATACTAACATTGCCCCTACTGAAATGTCTTTGATAGCCAAGTATAGGATCAAAGGCTTATTCAGCATCAGAGGTTTTAGAATTGGTGGATTCATCAAATAAGCCTTGATCCTATCAAAGGCTAGTTGGCATTGATCGTTCCATTCCACTGGCTGATTCTTCTTCAGGAGTTTGAAGATGGGCTCACAAACTGTTGTTAATCTCACGATGAACTGATTGACATACTATAATGACCCCAAAAATGACCTTACTTCCTTTTCTATCTTCAGTGTAGGCATATCTCTAATGGTCTTGATTTTATCTGGATCTATTTCGATTCCTCTCTAACTTACTACTTGACCAAGAAGCTTTCCTAAAGTTATCCCAAACAGACACTTCTTAGGATTTAGGTGGAGGTTATACTTTTATATCCTAGTTAGGAATCTATCCAAGATAGCGGGATGCTCTTTCCGGGTCATCGATTTGACTAGCATATCATCCACATAAACTTCAACCTCCTTATGGATTATATCATGCAGAAGTGCAATGAATGCTCATTGATAAGTTGCCTCGGCATTTTTCAACCCAAATAGCATAACCCTGTAGCAATAGACTCCCCATTCAGTAATGAAGGCCATCTTCACTTTATCGATGATGTCCATCAGAATCTTCTTATACCCTGAAAATCCATCCATGAATGAATACATCATTACCCTGGTGGCACTATCAATCAGAACATCAATATACGGTAGTGGGAAGTCATCCTTGGGTGACACCTTGTTCAGATCCCAATAATCCACACAAACCCTGACTTGACCATCTTTCTTCACAACCGGTACGATGTTGGCTAACCATTTTGGGTACTCTACTACTTCTAGAAACTTAGCTTTTATCTGTTTGGCTACCTCTTCTTTAACCTTTTCTGCCTATTCTAGTCTAATTCTCCTGAGCCTTTGTTTGACAGGTTTCATTTTCAGATCTGTTGGAATTCTATGTTTTACAATCTCCCTATCAACCCCGGGCATATCATCGTAGGACCAGGTGAAGGCTTTCACATGCTTTTGCAGGACTTTTACAATTTCTTTTCTCTCATCAGGCATGAGGTCTTTCGAGATGGATACCATTTTTGGATCATCATTTGTCCCTAGATTCATTTCATGTAATGATGCATCATGAATGCTAAAAACATTAAATGAATGTTTGTATGTATGCATAGTTCCATCCAAAAAAACATCACACAAGTAAGCAAAATCAGATTTCATTACATTAAATGCCCTTTAGGCTGAATTGTTCACATCATAAATAGAAGAGGAAGATACATCAAAGTAATTATCATCCTCCATATGAGGAGGGTCTGCTCCAGCTGCAGCATCACTGACTTCCTCGAACAGGTCTCCCAGATCACCCTCAAGGGCTTCTTTCTGGCCAACAGACAGCTCTTCTTCCATTGCCTTTGCTTTCCCTATCATCAGTTTAGTCAGCTCTGCCACAGCTTCACTCACCAATTCATCTTGAGTCTTCTCAACAGGTGCCTTCTTCTTTCCAGAAGCCATATTCAACTTCATTATAACAGATAGTGCCCTGGTGATTGCTTCGACAGCTACTTCAACTTCTCCTTTTCCTGGGTCTATTTTCTCAGTCGATACACCTTTGTTTCCAAACTCAACCCTGATCTAGTCAACTGCAATCTTTGGATTTTTCAAAATCATCTTCCCTTTGTCTTCAGTCCCGATACACAGCATATTCACAACAGGCTCAACCCTATATTTACTGAAATCAACAACATCCGTAAGATCTCAAACCCTTGGAGCTGACCTCCCTCAAATACCACCGGTTCAGGGGTTCCACTTTATACTTCTTCGGTTGCACGGACAAAAGTGTCAACCAGATTCACAGACTTCTTATTCGGCTTATTCTTTTCCTTATGGTAACCAAGCCCATGCTGATGGAACTTCTCGACATCAATGTTGAATTCGAGGATACCTTGCTACTTTGCCCCTAATCCTTTCCCAGGCTCAAACTTCTACTTAGCGAAGTATTTGTGAATCCATTATGGGAATTTTGGCTTATCCTTGCCTTTGTCCGAAATCATTACTATCTGAAACCCAGTGATCGGCTGTTCCACAACATTTAAAGTAGCTATAACAGACGGCTCATTAGCTTCCACAGTCATAACTTTCCCCACCCAATTAGGAATTTCACCTTCTGGTGCAGGGTTGATGGTACCCCTCCTAAGGCATGGAACCATAGCCTCCCGAGAAGTAGAGAAAATGTGATAGGAATGTCCATAACTATGTGTAAGTGCCAGAATTTTCTATACTTAAAAAAAAAGAAGAGTTTATAGTCGTACGACTATCCTTACAGTCGTGCGACTGTAATTTAAAAATTACAATCGTACGACTGTAATGTCAAAAAAATTACAGGAGAAAAGAGAGCATTAATTGCTCCGTTGTTGCAGCAAGTAAGCCGGAAAAAATCAGAGATAAAAGAGAGGAAAGGGAGGAGAGAAGAGAGAATTGGATTTCTGGTGGAGAAACTAAGAGAGAGAAGGAGAAAAGAGAGAAGGAAAAGAAAGAAGTGAAAAACCCACAAAACTCATCTTTTCCTCTTCTATTTTCTTTTAATTCTCAGAATTAGGATTAAAACTTGTTAGAAATCCCTAGGTTAATCAATTAACTTCACAACCAAATCAAAAATCCAGACTTAAATCATCAGAATCCCTTGTAATTTGGATTTTTGGACATAAAGCCCTCAACTTCAGTTTCAAAGGAAAAGTGCGAATTTGTTAGGATTGGAGCGACGCCAAGGGTCAAAATGAATTGGATGAGCTTCTAAAAAGGTAGACACTTCTTCTCCCTACACTTTTTCTCACTTTCTAGGTGTTTGAAGTGAGTTTTGCGCATTTTCTACTGCATTTTCGTGCTTCTATTTCTGGAAATTAAGAACAGTCGTGCGACTGTTCTTAGTTTTGTTGAACAGTCATACAACTGTATATACAATCGTACGAGTGCTCTTAATTTCCATATTGTTTTCTTCCATTTTTGATTCAAAATAAATTTTGGCGAAATCTTGATCCTGAACCATTTACAGTCGCACGACTGTGAACTACAGTCGTACGGCTGTAGTTACAGTCGCACGGCTGTAGTTACAGTCGCACGGCTGTAACCCTTGTTCTAGAATCAGAATTTCAGCTTTTATCCCTAAAAATTTCTAAAAATCCATAAAAATCATAAAAAATTAGAAAATCCCAAAAATGAATTTTGTTGTGTGCATTCACGACCATAGATTCAATTTTCAGTAAAATTGTATTTAGAACAATTCAACGACGAAGACTCGGTTCTCCCGAAAACTGACCCACTTTAAATATGTAAAAATGCATGTAAACCGGAAAAATTGTTTTTCAAAAATGAATTTCCCACAAAACCAAAATACATGGACGTTTCAAAATGTTTTCCAGGTCAAACTGGGCCGGCTAGCCGAGCCAACCCGGTTATCCCCTAAATGCATGCCCCCAATTCTTGATTTTCCCAATTCTGTCTATTTGAGTCCAACTTGTGGCGTGTCGTAGAAATTACGCTAACCTTTGTTTTGCAGCTTTTATTTTATCTTAATTTTCATTTTACTTGTATTTTAATAGAATTAATCTTGTATTTAGGCGGTTGTAATTATTTTTAGATTCTCGTGTATTCTAGGCAATTGTACAAGTGAGGCTAGAGTTTTTATTTTTCTATTCGATTTGGTTGTAAGCCGATCAATATTTATTTCTTTTCTTCATTTTTGTATTATATATTTGTATGCGCGCTGTATGCCCTTTTATATTCAACAAAATTGACTTTAGATTTTGAAATACCATTTGAGAACATTGGCAATATTTATTTTAATTAGACACGAAATAAGGACTTGTCCGGACCCGAATCTCTGGATAGTGTAGCGACCGTTCGTCCGGTTCAGCTACCTTAAGAATTTTCCGGTTGAGCTGAGCCAGGTGGCGACTCTACAATATTCATCGAGACTTAGGTCTCGGTTCTTTTATGCATTAATTCCATTTATTTTCTAAAATCGATTTTCCATTCATAAAAACCCCACGCGATGGAGGGGCCCTCCCGAGATCGAGGTGCCCCTTCCGAAAGGGAGTCCCGCGTCCTATCGAAAACGCGTCGTCCGCTCACACTATGAGTAGCACTTTGGACTTAATCTCCCCGACACTCACTTCAGCTTTGAATATGCCGATTATAGACCTTTTACTGTCATCATAACATCTAATCTTTGTACTCAACCGATAGAGTGCTTTTGTGCTAATTCTTAGGTATGGCAGAATTTTAGAAGGGCAAATAATCAGGGCTGAGCTATTGTCGACCATTACACCAGGCATCACTCTGTCCATGTTTTTAACCTTCAAGTATAGTGCCCGATTATGGTTCACGCCTTCTGATGGCAAATCAAAAACTCCAAAACTTGTCTCTGGGGCTCCGTTAACTTTCAGATCAATTCCCCTAATCATCGCACAAACTTCATCAGGAGACATTGTGGAAGCGGCTTCCATCTCCATAAGCTGTTTCACTACCGCCTCTCGGTACTTCTTAGACTCCATAAGGAGGTGCCAAATACTAGCTCAGGCTAGTGTTCTCTTCAACTGTTCAATAACAACATCCTCTTTTCTATTTCTCAGGAGGGGAACAGCAGTATCCGCCCTCACAATTGGATTATTTCTTGTAGGAGGTGGAGCTTGGAGAACCACACTAGTGAGCAGATAAACCTTACTGCTTTAGGTAATTTGCATGACAGGATCATCCTTTGTAATTACCGTTCCCCTTTTTGTCTCAATTGGGTAAATTGGCTTGGGTTCCTCCACTTCAAAAACCTCTACATTTTCATCCAAATCAATATTGACCAGGTCAATCGGGCCTTTTTCCTTTCCCAGTATGAACGTTTGCCCTCTGGCTTGCTCTACCTTTTCTTCTTCTACTATGATAGCTTGCACGCTTTGATTAGCCTTGATAATATGAGCGAATACACAATTGGCTAGCATTCTAGCCTGAACCATATTGACTTGGCTCCCAAAATTAGGAAAGGGGTTCATCTGAACACTTGGTTTCAAAGGTGGCTCGGCAATTTTCTTGTCAGCAATAAACTGTCAGATAACCCTTATAATTGAGTGCAATCATTTGTACGATAACCTACCGTCACATGATAGGCACAGAAGTTATCCTTGTCTACCTCAGCTGGAGGAGAATATAGCTTATATTTTACTCACTTAATTGTCTACCCATTTTTATCTTTTGTTATTAGTCCATGCTCATTCGAATGACATAAATAAATAACATGAAATTAAAGTGCAGAAAAATAAACCATACATCCAAACCAAACCAAAAAAGAAATAGAGACCGCTTATTACAGACAAAAAAGAGAAAAAACTCTCATCCTCACTAATAAAACCGTTTAGATACATGAATGTCTAAAAAGTTACAATCACCTAGGATACACGAGAATCGATCAAATACATCCAAAATAAAATAAATAGAAATAAAAAGTTGCAAAATAGATGGTTAGCACAATTATATTACAAACACAAATAGAACTCATAATAAGACAGAATGAGGATTTCAGGAAGTGGGAGCATGCATTTAAGGGGTAACCGAGAAGTTCGGGCGACTTACTCGATTAGACTTGGAAAACCATTTTAGAAACGACCTGTAGGTTTTGTGCTTGAAAACAGTTTTGAAAAATGGTTAGCTCAATTACATGCAAATTACTGTATTTTGGTGAGTCAGATATCCTGGAACTCAGGGTTCTATTCGTGTGGGTTTCCCAATTCCAAACATCCATCTAAGGCCCAAAGCAGTAAACACGCCAAAAACAGTTTGAATCTGAAGACAGCATCACACGACGACATCTGTGGGAGTCGTCTCGTGATTCTGCCTCCTTTTGGGAATTATATCCGTGCAACTCTAGTTAGAGCCGCGCGGCTATAGCCACTATAGCTGTGCGGCTGTAGTATCCAAAACCCAAAATTGGTTTTCTTCGTTTTGTAAATCACTGTTTTAATCATTTTTTATGATTTCTAAGGACTTTGAGGAACCTGGGGGTCTGCTAAAGCTGGACAGTGGATCTGATTTAGATCAAACAACCCCAGATTTCAAAAATCAAAATCAAAGAAATCAAAAATCTCATATCAACATTATTGGAAAACTGAAAACCATAATTCTGAATGTAACGGATGTGATTGGACTGAATCAATTCATAACAGAATGCTTAAAATGGAAAACTAACTCCTTTCGGTCTATTTAGGGCTTTTCAGGTTTTTGCCCAGAAGAACACAGCCGCACGGCTATAGTTATAAAGCCGTTCAGATCTGTTCAAAGGGTTTACAGTCGCTCGGCTCTAGTTAGAGCCGCACATCTGTAATCAAGCAGATAGTTTTTAGAAATTTAACAAAACATAGAAAAACACAGCATAAAACAACTAATTACGAGTTTAAGGCATCTCAGAGTTTACCTTGTTGATGTTCAAGTGTGTTTGATGATCGAAAACGGATTGGAAAATCGAAATTCACTTAGAACCTCACAAACACCTCTGAAACTTTGAATATGTGTCCTGAATCAATCCGAATATAACCCGAGAACAATCTCGAATGAACATGATACTATTAGGAACTCTCACCCTAATTGTTTCTAGTTCGTTTTATGTGTGTTTCTGATATTGATCTTTAGTTTTTTCTTAGTTTTCTCTCTTTCTCTTCTCTGTTAGTTTTTTCTCTCCTCAATTCCCCGTTTTGTCAATCTTCCTCTCGCCTGTGTTATTGTCCTCTATTTTCTCTCTATTGCCTCTCTACACCTAGGAAATCCCAGATAAAAATCCCCTAATTAAGGAGTTCTAATCCTTGTCAAAGACTAATGCTGGCTATTTAGGAAGTCATCTGACCGCTCGATAGAGCCACGCGGCTGTAATGTTACAGCCATGCAGCTCTGGTCTTACAGCTGTGCAGCTATAGTCTTGAAACTACAGCCGTGCATCTCTAACCAGAGTCGTGATAGATTTTTCTAAATACCACACTCACCTCTAAGGCCTCTAATCACTCAAAGGACCTTTCTTAGGGTTTCGGATCAAGGACAGTTTTGTTTATTTAGATTGAAAACGGGTTTGTATCTTGATTAGAAAAACCATTGATTTATTTGGAAATCCTTTTTTGTAGAAAACTTTTCCTTTGAATGTGAGTTTTGGGAAAACTAGTTTTGCATTTTAGAAAATCCCATTTTATTAACTTAAAGACCTCGAAACCTAAATTTCAAGATTAGTGACAGAGTCACTACCCAGATCAGCTCATCCGGGAAATTCCGGTATAGCTCCCTACCGAGCATAGACTACTGTACCTAATCCAGAGATTCAGGGTTCGGGTAACTCACCTATTCAACCTCAAGCTTGCATTCATTTATAAGTTCATATAATGATATTATACTCACTTAATTCTCTACCCATTTTATCTTTTATTATTTAACCCATGCTCATTCAAATGACAGAAATAAATAGCATAAAAGTAAAGTGCGGAAAAAATAAACCATACATCCAAAACAAACCAAAAGGAAATAGAGGCTGTTTATTACAACCCGAAAGGAGAAAAAAATTCTCATCCTCACCAATACAACAGCTTAGATTACATGAATATCTAAAAAGGTACAATCGCCTAGGATATACGAGAATCTATCAAATACATCTAAAATAAAATAAAAAGAAATAAAAAGCTGCAAAACATATGGTTAGCACAATTATAACACAAGCATACATAGGACTCATAATAGGATAGAATGGAGATTTCAGGAAATGGGAGCATGCATTTAGGGGGTAATCGAGGCGACTTGCTCGATTAGACCTAGAAAACCATTTTAGAAATGCCCTGTAGGTTTTTGTGCTTGAAAATAACTTTGGAAAACCATTTGGCTTAATTACATGCAACTTACTTCATTTAGTAGGTCGGTTATCCCAGAACTCGGGGTTCCATTCGTATGGGTTCCTATTTCCAAACACCCATATAAGGTCCAAAGCAATAAACACGCCAAAAACAGTTTGATTCTGAAGACAGCATCACACGATGATGTCTGTGGGGTCGTCCCGTGATTCTGCCTGCTTCTAGGAACTACAGCCATGCGGCTCTAATTAGAGCCACGCGCTTATAGCCATTACAACCGTGCAGCTGTAGTATCCAGAACCCAAAATTGGTTTTCTTCACTTTCTAAACCACTATTTTATTCGTTTTTGATAATTTCCAGGGGCTTTGAAGAACCTAGGGGTCCGCTAAAGCTGGACAGTGGATCCAATTTCGATCGAACAACCTCGAATTTCAAAAATCAAAATCAAAGAAACCGAAAATATCACATCAACGTTCTAGGAAAATTGAAACCAAAATTCAGAATTTAACGGATGTGTGTGGACCAAAATAGTTCATAACAGAATGATCAAAATGGAAAACTGATTGCTTTTAGTCGATTTAGGGCTTTTCGGGTTTCTGCCCTGAAGAACACAGCCGTGCGGCTATAATATTACAGCCGCTCGGATCTGTTCAAAGGGGTTACAGCCGCTCAGCTCTAGTTGGAGCCGCACGGCTGTAATCAAATAGACAGTTTCTGGAAATTTAACAAAACATAGAAAAACACAACACAAAACAACTAATTATGAGTTTAAGGCCTCTCATAGTTTACCTTATTGATGTTTCAGTGTGTTTGATGACCGGAAGTGGACTTGAACGTCGAAATACACCTAGAATCCCATGAACGTCCCGAAATCCTCGAATGCTAGTCCCGAATCAATCCAAATAAAACCCCGAAAACGATCCCGAATGAATGGGAGATGATCAGGAACTCTCACCCTAGTGTTTTTAATGTGTATTCTCTCTGTGTTTGGTGTTTTTCTTTAGTTTTCCTTGCTTTTCCTCTATTTTGGTTTTTCTTTTTGATTTCTCTCTGTAAATTCTCTGTTTTGTGAATCTCATTTTTCCCCTATGTTATTGTCCTTTGTTTTCTCTCTGCTGCCTCTCCAAACCTAGGAAATCCTGGGTAAAAATCCCCTAATTAAGGAGTTCTAATCCCTGTCAAAGATTAATGATGGCTATTTAGGAAGTCATCTGACTGCTCGATAGAGCCATGAGGCTATAATGTAATAGTCGTGCGGCTCTGGTTACAGCTACGCGGCTGTAGTCTTGAAACTACAGCCATGCATCTCTAACTTGAGCTATGACGGATTTTCCTAAATCCCACACTCATCTTTAAGCCCTCTAATCACTCGAAGGACCTTTCTCGGGGTTTCAGATCCAGGACTGTTCTATTTTTGGAGCGTTTGAGACATTCCAGGCAACATCCCGCTCATTTTCAAGTCCAACTCACATTCATCTGACTAGGAGGTAATATAGGATTTTCATCACAGAGAGGTCGGGAAAACCCATACTCATAGTGGGCCGAGCCATCTTTTCGATTTGGCAGGTTTTTCTAGTCCAGGCCCAGTTTTAATTTTAATGGGTTTTAAAATTTTATGTATTTAAATTTTTGTAATTTAAATGCGTATGGATCCTTGAATGAAATTTTTTTTTATTCATAAGTTATTAATTTGGAAAATTAATATGGTGTAATAAAATTGGTTCAAGTTTTCTTGGCACGATTACCTGGGTGGATAATTTGGATTCATGGTTTCCCAATTTCAGTGGGAGCAGTATTCTACGTGGGCTTGAAGCCCAAAGCCCATTAAGGGCTAGAACCATCATGGGCCAAAAATTGGCGATTTCTAAATAATGGTTAAGGACATAATTAATTAGGATTATTTTCATTCATTTTAACATGTTTATAAATTGATGTACTGGATTATATGTCTAGTTGATTAAATGTTTGAATGGATGCTCTTGGGTCTTAATTCAAGATGTGTTGTAATTTTCTTTTGCCTAAATACGGTCTGTATGCTGTTTTCTTTTAATGTAATTTTATTTTAATTTTATTATTATTAAAAGAAGCCTATTGGCGAGGCGAGCCCAGAAGGAAGGAAGGACGCCTACCTGGTGTATTTCTAGTTTAGGCTTACTAGAATTATGTTAGGTTGTAATATAGGCCCATAGCATTCCATTATTTATTTAATTATGTATATATTTATTTCCATGTTATATGCCATGATCCAATCCCATTTCACCCGTTTATGCATCTAAGTCGTTATTAAAATTGAATCTAAACCAAATGGTAATTACTAAGTCACTTGAAAGTGCTTCCCTCATTTAAAACCGACTCAAATTAGGGATAGGCCAGTTGTAGACCATGACCTCACAAGATACGCTAGAGTATCATCATTTTGTATTAGGTTAGAGTATTAGTTAATTGGATGGAGGTTTGGACTTAGCGTGGGTAGTAGGATTCTACTAGCCCTAAGCACAGATAAGTAAGTGCCAAAAAGCCCATCAAACCAAGAGTCCCCAGGTTGGGATTGAACGGTGCTCCTACCTAAATAATTAAGGTATAGTTTTTCCAGGCCCTCATTTGGCTATATCTTGATGAAATATGGATCTCGGCCCATTAGCCCAACAACTTGGGAAAAACAACTAAGACCTTTATTAATACTCTATAATTTTTCTGTGTAGTAATCAAATAGTAAATAACAACTCTTTATCATTGCGTTCGCTCCTCAAAGAGGAAAAACTCTCCGGGCCTAATTTCTTGGATTGGTCTAGGAACTTAAGGATAGTTCTAAGGCACGAATCTAAGGAATATGTGCTAGAGAGAGTTGTACTGTCTACACTTGCTGGGTGTAATCCACCGGCTGCACAGCTGGAGGAATACGAGGTGCATGTAAGGGATAACCAGGGTGTGACATGTCTTATGTTGACATGCATGGTCCCTGAGCTGCAAAAGCAGTTCATGGACCATCAAGCCTTTGCTATGATAACAACTCTTAATGAGATGCTTCAAGAGCAAACATGTCATGAGAGATACTTGACCAATAAGGCATTCAACTCCTGCAAGATGAGGGCTGGGACATCTATGAGCACTCATGTGCTTAAGATGAAAGGCTACTTGGATAGTTTAGCCCATCTCGGTTCGCCTGTCTTGCAAAAGTTGGCAATTGACATGATCCTGGCATCCTTGCAGGATTCTTATGATCAGTTCATCCTGAATTATAACATTCAAGGGATGAACCGCACTATTAGCAAGCTACATGGGATGCTCAAGCTTCCTAAACAGTCGATCAAAGAGACTCCGCCGATACAGCTAGTCAACAAAGGAAACCCTCCTTTTGCTAAGGGCAAGGCAAAGGTGAAAGCCAAGGCCAAAGCTAAGAAAGCTAAGGCCAAGAAGGCTAAGGCCAAGCCTAAGGCTGGAAGCAGATAGGACACTGGAAAAGATCTTGTCCCCAACTGTTGGGAGAGCAAAAGAAGAGCTAGGGTGCATCTTCATCAGGTATATGTGTCATAGACATAAACTTCATTGTTTCAACATCCTAGGTATTGGATACTGGATGTGGTTCTCACATTTGTTGTAATGTGCAAGGACTTAAGAATAGGAGATCAATGGGATTTGGAGAGGTGGACTTGTAGGTCGAAAATGGAGCAAGGGTAGCTACCATACGAGTACCATCTTATAATGCCTAGTGGATTAGTTTTAATACTGGAATAATGTTATTTTGTACCTGCAATGTGCAGGAATATTAATTCTGTTTCAGTCTTAGATATTTCTACATTTAATTTTATTATTGATAATGGTAAAATTACTTTATCTAGAGAGGGATTATTTTATGGAGATGCTCTGTTAAATAATGGCCTTTATATCCTAGATTTAAATGAAACTAATCATGTATTTAACATAAATACTAAAAGGATTAAGCCTAACAAACTTAATCCAGTCTACCTTTGGCATTATCATTTAGGCCATATAAACAAGAAACCCATAGCTAGGCTTCACAAAGCTAGAATACTAGGATCATTTGACATGGAGTCACTTAATATATGTGAGTCTTATTTACGAGGTAAAAATGACTAAAGCACCTTTTTGCAATGAAAAGGCTACTGGCTTATTGGACCTAATACATTCAGACGTATGTAGGCCTATGAGCATAGCTACCAGAGGTGGACATCTATACTTCATCACTTTCACGGATGATTTCAGTAGATATGGCTATGTCTATCTGATGAAACATAAATCCGAGATGCTTGATAGATTCAAGGAGTTCAAGAACAAAGTACATAACCAACTAGGTAGAAATATCAAAGCCCTTCGCTCAGACCGAGGAGGCGAGTATATGAGCCTAAAGTTTGACTCATACCTGAGAGAGCATGGAATCATTCCACAGTTCACTCCTCCAGGAACACCACAATGGAATGGGGTGTCCAAAAAGAGGAATAGGACTTTTTTGGACATGGTCCACTCAATGATGAGTCATGCCTCTCCCCCAATAAGTTTCTAGGGACATGCTCTCGAGACAGCAGCTCTCATTTTAAACAATACTCCAACTGAGGCTGTGGAAAAGACTCCATATGAAATATGGATGGGCAAGGCACCCAATGTGTCTTTCCTACGGATTTGGGGTTGTAATGCACATGTCAAGAAATTGACTAGGGGCAAACTAGAACCTAAAACCAATAAGTGCCTGTTTGTGGGCAACCCTAGGGAAACCAAAGGGTATTACTTCTACAACCCTGCCGAGAACAAGGTATTCGTGGCACGGAAGGGGGTCTTTCTTGAAAAGGATTTCATTTCCAAGAAAGTCAGTGAGAGCAATGTTGAACTCAAGGAAGTTCAAAGCCCACAAGCTCCTAAAAAGGATAACTCGGAGACTAGGGAGGAGCTTCCATAGGTGGAAGCACTAGCCTAGGTCGCAAAATGACCTAGAAGGTCTGGTAGGGATCGTTGGGAAACTGAGAGATATGGGTTTCTCATTACTGACGATCACACTCTTCTCGCTTTTGATGAGGAAGAGCCCAAAACCTACCAAGCGGCCATTGATAGCCCACAATCTACTAATTGGCATAACTCCATGGAAGCAAAGATGCAATCTATGTAGGATAATCAGGTTTGGAACCTGGTTGATCCACCTCCAGGTGCTAAGATCATAAGTTGTAAGTGGTGCTACAAGCTGAAGGCTGACAACACCTTCAAGGGCCTGCTGGTTGTAAAAGGTTTTAGGCAAGTCTATGGAATAGACTATGATGAAACTTTCTCACCAATTGTTATGCTAAAATCCATAAGGATCCTGCTGGCCATAGCCTCTTGGTACAACTATGAGGTCTGGCAGATGGATGTCAAAACTGCTTTCCTTAACAAGAAATTACTCGAGGATGTGTACATGGCACAAATTGAGGGTTTCATCGATC
Source organism: Euphorbia tirucalli (assembly GCA_039660915.1). NCBI lineage: Eukaryota > Viridiplantae > Streptophyta > Magnoliopsida > Malpighiales > Euphorbiaceae > Euphorbia > Euphorbia tirucalli. The sequence continues at coordinate 49,717,945 of CM077639.1, read as the reverse complement.
CAAGGCATCCTAGAAGGGTTTACAAGCTTTAAAGATCAATTTATGGATTGAAGCAAGCATCCCAAAGTTGGAATCTTAGATTCAATGAAGCCATAACGGAATACAGCTTCATATAGAATCAAGATGAGCCTTGTGTGTATAAGAAGATTAATCAGAGCATTGTCACTTTTCTGGTGTTATATGTGGATGACATCCTTTTGATTGGAAGTGACATACCAACACTGCAAGGAGTTAAGCAGTGGTTGTGTAAGTGCTCTACAATGAAGGACTTAGGCGAAGCTGAGACTATTCTAGGGATCAGGATCTACAGGGATAGACCTAATCAGCTTCTAGACCTAAGTCAAGCCACATACATAGACAAAGTTCTAAAAAGATTCAACCTAGATTAGGCCAAAGAAAGGTTTCTTGTCAATAAGCCATTGCTGAAATTTAGTAAGAAAACTGTCCTAAGACAAAAAAGGATAGAGAGAACATAAAGTTGGTCCCATATGCATCGGCTATAGGATCAATCATGTACTCCATGCTATGTATGAGACCTGATGTCGCCTTTGCACTAAGTATGACAAGCCGATACCATATTAACCTGGACCCCAAAATTAGGCAAAGGGTTCTTCTAAACACTAGGCTTCAAAGGAGGTTATACAATTTTCCCATCAGCAATCAATTGTCAAATAGCCCTTATTAATTGAGTTCAATCATTCATATGATGACCTGCCATCACATGATAGGCATAGAAGTTACCTTTGTCTGACTCAGCTAGAGGAGAATATAGTCTCAGACTCTGAAGCAATCCAACCTTCCTACATTTGGCTAAAATACTACCCAAAGATTCTGCCCATGGGTTGGTGATCCTTTGAGGAGCCCCCACCTGTCTGCCTTAGGCTATAGCAACCATATTCGCTTCCTGTACTTGCCCAAAGGTTGCAGCTTGAGCAGCTTTCGAGCTAGACCCAGTGGGTGTAGTTGTGGAGCTACTAGCCCTATCACCCTATGTGTAACCCAGACTGCCTCGATAAGTGCCCAAGCCCTGTTTGTTCCTCTGATCTTCCTCTTCGTACCTTTCAATACGCTTGGCGTATTCGATGATGTCCATGAAGGCATGGAACCTTTTCAGCTTCATCTTCTCCTTATATAAAGGCAAACTACCATCAACTAGCTTCACGATAAGGGATTCCAACTTTGGAGCCCTATCTACCAGCATTTGAACATCCATGCATCTCTTGTAATAAGTCGAGAAAGATTCATTAGGTTTCTAGAAAATCCTTTCTAAATCCTCTAGAGTGGTCTCCACCTGAGTGTTATAAACATACTACTTCATAAATGCTTCGGATAAATCCTCCCATGTGGAACAGGTATGAATCGGCATTTTCAAACTTAGCAGCAGCAGCATGCCTTAGAGTAGTCGGGAATAGGTTCAGCAGGTGATTCTTTCCAATCCCCAAACTAGACATCAACCTGTCATAGCTATCCAAATGAGCTTCTGGTGGGGCCTTCCCTATGTACAAGGGCAAATAAGGTATCTGGAAACCCACAGGTAATGGATCTCCCCCTTCTGCTATCAGGGTAGCAAGGTTTGTACACTTGATGGAATTATAATGCACCATCTCCTTCAATTTTGGCAACAGGGCTTCAAAATTAGAAAATTTTTGGTTGAGATGCTTTTTAGCAGCCATCTCAATTGAGGCCTCCCTCGTCCACACAAAAGCTTTGCCTTCTTTGGGCTAGCGATCAATTTCCCGATGAGGAACGACCATTCTATTACTACCGGGAATGCCTCCTCCAGCTCCGTTCGCTGTTTGGACAATATTTCCTCCATTTTCGACTGAAGTCGAGATTGGCTAAATGGTCTAACCCTATTTAGTAGTCGTCACAGCTCTCATCTACTCTATCAAATTAGCCTTGAAACGATCCAAGTTTAATAGGCATCTATGAAGGCATTCATGTCAAAAGCAGGCACTTCCACAGGTCTGTCTTGAGCCATTTATGTTTTATTCACTTCTTCTAACACAAACTGGCTGTCAGTTGGTAAAAAAGGTAACTAATCCCTAAGTTCCTACTCTGATTTAGAATCTAAATTGACCCTAACCTCTTCCATGGTGATCTGTTCTAGCTGAACTGACTGAAATGACTGATTAGATTCTGATTCAATGAGTACTAGTCACTTTGAAGTTTGACTCCAAACTGCACATTCAACATAGGGTTAGAATGGTAGATGGATGTCGTGAGTCCAAACGCGACACACTAAGTGACGTGTATGGTATGATCGTGAGATGACCATGGTTGAATGATGTTAGATGGATGAAAATGGCAAATAAGGATTACTTTCTTTGCTTTCATTCTTTTTACTTTAGACGTTCTAAGAATACCTAATGCCATGTGAAAGACAACGTAAGAAGGTCGCATGTGAGCCATCACACAGACAGAGTTTCGGCGCTTTTGGCGTGCCTAGTGAATGTCATGGAATGGTCACGTGCATACCGATACACGGACAGAGTTTCAATGCTTTGTAGGTCAATGAGGTGATATGAAATGGTCATATGGGGGTCACCCCATGGACAAATTTTTGACACTTTTAGGGCATCAGACGTGAAATGATGTCATAAACAAGTCACGTGTGAATCAAGACATGGACAGAGGTTCGTCGTTCATGGAACACCTTGTATGATTTGGTAATGTTGTGAAATGTCCCTATACGTGTAGTAATTTGGTACTCGTGGAGTACCTCAAATGATTCAATAATGCCATGGAACAATCCGATATGGATCGCGACACAAAATCAAGACTTTGGCATCACCGTGACACCAATGATGAATGGGCATGATGTCATGTAATGTTATCATGTGACCCACCACACGAATATAGACCTAAGACCATCGTGGTCCTCTAATGAATGATATGGTCTAGTGAAATGGCCAAGTGCAATCCAGTGCATGGGCAGAACATGGGTAGTTTTGGGACACCTAATATGAAATGAAATGATTGTGATAGGCATTCTCAGAACATCTCATATTAAATGGAATGAGATGAGATGATATGAATGTTCATGTCACACGAGATGCAAATGGCTACATAAAGATGTGGTTAGTATTCATAACATATGGGATGATGTCGTGTATGCTTCATGGAAATGTCAACACACGAAATGTAAATGTATACGGCACACAAATAAAATTTCATGGCTGCACAATTAGCAACAATGTCATACATATGTTCATGTCTTGAAAATGGTAGCATGAAAACGTGGTTAGAATGACACACGAATGATTATACGTGCTTGATGTTTCTTGAAAAGGTCAAATAAAACCATCAAAGAATAAATGTTAGCACACACAATAATATGCTCACCCTTCCAACCTTATTCCTCCTTTCGATTGGCACGCATTCTTCTTAGGTGTTGAGTCTCTTTGGTACCAACCGGGGATACCAAAGGCGTACTCTCAATGTCCAATTTCATATTTATGCTTTGGTAGTCCTAAGGGGAAATTACTAGGTCATTACATGTGGGCCAAAGTCAAACCAAGGGTCATACAAGTCCCCATAGCGAATATACACTCCTCCATATAAAACATGAGAGGTTCATACGGTGCTATAAGTGGTTTACCCCTTCGAATGCCTCCAATCCTGGCGGAAGAGGTAGGTCACCTTCTGGAATAAACCGGGCTAATCAGTGAGTTTGAGGGGTTAAGAAGAAGAAACTGTCATGCTATGCAATTGTGAGTAAAATATGGTATTATGAACTTGTTGAATGGTTGTAAGTGAGGTTAAATTTCAGTAGTTGCCCAAGTTCCTTAAGTTTTTATAAAAACCTTTTTAAGAAACATTTCATCCCTAGTGGAGTCACCACTATGAGCGGACAACCTTTAAGAGCGGAATGCGGCAAAGTGAACCGGGAAAAGAGAACTGAAGGTTTAAAGTTTGAATGGAAAACGGGTTTGATGATCTTGCTTAGGAAAATCATTGATTTGATTTGAAATCTCTTTTATAGAAAACCTTTTCTTTGAATGTGAACTTTTAGTAAAAATTGTCTTTACACTTTAGAAAATCCCGTTTTATTACTTAAAGATCTCAAAACCTAAATTTTGGGATCAGTAACAGAGTCGCCAGTCGGATCAGCTCATCCGGGAAATTCTGGTATAGCTCCCTCGTAGACTGCCGTACCTAATCCAGAGATTTAGGGTTCAGAAAACTTACCTATTCAACCTTAAGCTTGCTTTCATTTATAAGTTCATATTACAATAACCGGGCTTATCAGTGAGTTTAAGGGGTTGAGAAGAAGAAAATGTCATGCTATGCAATTGTGAGTAAAATATGGTATTATGAACTAGTTGAATGACTGCAAGAGAGGTTATATTTCAGTAGTTGCCCAAGTTCCTTAAGTTTTTAAAAAAAACCTTTTTAATAAACATTTCATCCCTAGCGGAGTCACCACTATGAGCGGACAACCTTTAAGAGCGGAACGTGGTAAAGCGAACCGAGGAAAAGAGAACTGAAGGTTTAAAGTTTGAATGGAAAACGGGTTTGATGATCTTGCTTAGGAAAATCATTGATTTGATTTGAAATCTCTTTTGTAAAAAACCTTTTCTTTGAATGTCAATTTTGGCAAAAACTGTCTTTACATTTTAGAAAATCCCGTTTTATTACTTAAAGATCTCGAAACCTAAATTTTGGGATCAGTGACAGAGTCGCCAGTCGGATCAGCTCATCTGGGAAATTCTGGTATAGCTCTCTTGTAGACTGCCGTACCTAATCCAGAGATTTAGAGTTCAGGCAACTTACCTATTCAACCTCAAGCTTGCTTTCATTTATAAGTTCATATTATAATATTATACTCACTTATTCTCTACCCATTTTATCTTTTATTATTGATTAACCCATGCTCATTCAGATGACAGAAATAAATAAAGTGCAGAAAAGTAAACCATACATCCAAACCAAACAAAAATAATAAAGGCCACTTATTGTTGGGATTCGTCACGGGAAACCAACCGATAAAAGCGGAAACACGCATCGATTTCCTCGAATCCGGGCCCAAGAGCTTAAGATGTGGAAATCAAAAACTTAAATCATAAAGGAGGGATTTTGAAAACTTACCACAAAGTCTTTCTAAGAGACGGATGCGGACTACAGGAATCGAAGCCGACTCCCTCCAATGTCACGTACACGAACGGCTCTCAGAACCAACCCGTGCTAGCGACTCAGATTATCCAAGAAGAGAAAGAGAGATGAATGGGTAGCCCAAGCTAGATAAATGATGGCTGTAATTTTACTTTCCAAAAACAAAAACCATATCATTAAGTTGGGCTCTAGTTTCTTACCAAAAGAAATTCCATTCAAAAAGTGGGCAAAACCTTTTTTAAAATAAAAGATTTGGACGACCAAAAGATGGATAAGTGGAAAAGATAAACAAAGTCCAACTTTGCTTGCCCAAAGTCAACCATGTGACTCACCACTTTACCACCTTTTACAAGCATGACTCACCATCATTTTTGTCCCAATCTCCCACCATATTTTCGGCCAAAAGGATGAGTAAATGGAGAAAGAAAAGTCCAACTTTGCCATCCCTAAGTCAAAAGTCAAAAGCCATAATTCCTCACTTATGACTCACCATATATGACTCATCACTTCTCATCATCCTCTTTTGTCCAACAATGAGTCACCATTCTCATCAACAATGACTCACCATTAAGCCAAAAATCACCCCTAATTTCGACCAAGAAATCCCACTTCATGTGGGCAATTTCATTTTAAGACTAAGCCCAAATTTGCATCATTTGATTTAATTAATTTCAAATGCAACTTTAATATACCATGTATGCATATATATTATACCATAATAAATTACATACATTTAAATTAAAATTCATTTGACCTATTAATTTAATCAATGGATTAAATTAGACATACATAAAATGAAATACATGTAAACCTATACATGTAATAATATTTCCACCTAGGAAATAATCTCATAAATTAATTCATTGAATTAATTAAGAGAAGGCCAAAATAAATATTAATTATATTATTTTGATCATCCAATTGATCTATATAATATAATTAATAAATCTCTCTCTCTTCAGACGTGTATACTCCAAGTACACACTTAATCCGACTAGTTAAAGTCTAGACGTTTAATGTGTACGATCCGATGGGCCCGTCTTTATGTTGGTAGTGGACCAATGCCCATAGACTGCAGGCGGGCTCTAGCAAGCTAGATGGAGTAAGTAGTCCAACTGAAAACGTAACCAGTAGTTTGAACTTGTATGTCCCATGTCACTAATATCGGTGTCCAACATAGAGGCATGGAAGTATCACCCTCTATTGTGTCCAAACATTTACTTGATCCCGAATGAACTAATGCTCACAAATAAAATCCAATCTTGTTTGGGTGCGGCCGCACACTTATCAGTAGCATTCTTCAAGAGGCCGGTGATATCGTCTCAGTAAACTACTGAGTGACATTCCCTTCTGCATATCCATAGCACTGCCATGTTCACTAACACACCCGAACGTACCCATACTTAGCACCCTTTTACAGGCCTGTTAGGCATATACTAAAGTGTGTCACTTCACATGCAGCACCATCATATGGTCCGGTTGAAGGACTTATACAAGTACTACACGAGAATCACTTGTGATACTATACCATGTAGATTCCTATTAAGTGGATTGATCCAGTACCATGCCCTTTTTACATGTACCCATTAACCTAGTTAACATTCCATGTTCTATGACTGGTAAAACACCACCATACAACCAGGCTAATGATAGTCTTTAGTTCCATTCATTATTGGAACAGACTACGGATGACTTTATGGCCATATTGTTTTCCCCATCCATAGTCTTACTGTCAAGTGCATGACACTTGACAACATGGATATGGATATGTCCATTGGATACTCTATTTAAAATATAGCACAAGACATATAATAAATAGATTAATGCCTTTATCTATTGACACAAATTGTATAATACATAAAGTTCACATTGATGTACAAATATATTATACAAACACAAGAACCAATGCCTCGAGACTAGGGCATATCCAACACTTATTACAACCCAAAAAGATAAAAAAAACTCTTATCCTCACCTTACAACCGCCTAGATACACGAAAATCTATAAAAAGTACAACCGCCTATAATACATGAGTTGATATATTAAATACATCCAAAATAAAATAAAAAAGAAATAAAAGCTGCAAAACAGACGGTTAGCATAATAATATTACATACACACATAGGACTCACAACAAGACAGAATGGGGAATTTCAGGAAATGGGGACGTGCATTTAGGGGATAACCGAGAAGTCCGGGCGACTTACTCGATTAGACCTAGAAAACTGTTTTAGAAACACCATGTAAGTTTTGTGCTTGAAAACAATTTTGGAAAACCATTTGGCTCGATTACATGCTTATTACTTCATTTTAACGACTCGGTTATCCCAGAACTCAGGGTTCTATTCGTGGGGGTTCCTAATTCTAAATATCTATCTAAGGTCCAAAGCAGTAAACACACCAAAAATAGTTCAAATCTGAAGACAGCATCACGAGACAACGTCCGTGGGAGTCGTCTCGAGATTCTGCTTCCATCTGGCGACTATAGTCGTGCGGCTCTAGTTAGAGCTGCGCAGCTATAGCCACTACAGCCGTATGGCTGTAATGTCTAGAACCCAAAATTGGTTTTCTTTCTGTTTGAAAATCACTGTTTTGACTCGTTCCGGTGATTTCTAAGTATTTTAGAGAATCTGGGGGTCCGCTAAAGTTGAACCATGGATTCGATTTGGATCGAACAATCCCAGATTCCAAAAACCAAAATCAACGAAACACAAATCTCACATCAACGTCATTGAAAATCCAAAAACCATAATTTTGAACATAACGGATGTGATTTGACCGAAATAGTTCATAACAGAACAACTAAAATGGGAAACTAATTGTATTCGGTCAATTTACGGCATTTTTGGTTTTTGCCCAGAAGAACATAGCCATGTAGCTGTAGAGGTACAGGCGCGTGACTCTGTTCTAAGGGATTATAGCAGCTCGGCTCTAGTTAGAGCCGTATGGCTATAATCAAACAGAGAGTTTCCGGCTTTTCAAAAAAACTCAAAAACACACAGTACAAAAATAATAAATCATGAGTTTAAGGTCTCTCAAAGTTTACCTTTATTGAATTCTAGTGTATTTGACGATCGGAAGTGGATTGGATAGTCGAAATGCGCTTAGAATCCCGCAAACACCCCGAAACTTCGAACACAAACCTCAAATCGATCTGAACAAAACCCGAGATCAAACCGAATGAATGTGACACACCTAAAAACTCATGCTCTATGTATTTACTGTGGGTTTTGTCTCTGCTTTTCTCTTTTTCTTTTGGTCTTTTCTTATTTTTCTTAATTTTCCTCTCTTTTGGTTTTATTTTTTCTATCTCTATGTTGTGTTCTATTCTGTGTTATTGTCTTTCTCCTCCTCTGTTTTCTGGTCTTAAAACCTAGAATTTCTTGTCCAAAATCCTCTAATTTAGTAATCATACCTGCTATCAAAAACTAATGTTGGGTATTTACGAAGTAACTTAGTCGCTCGTTAGAGCCACGCGGCTCTAAGGTTACATCTGTGCAACTTTGGTGCCATAGCCACGTAGCTGTAGCTGTGAAACTACAGCCGTGCAACTCTAACCAGAGCTAACAAGGCTTCTCCTAAATCCTACACTCACATCTAAGCTCTTTAATCACTCAAAGGACCTTTCTCGAGGTTTTGGATCGAGGATTGTTCAGTTTTCAGAGCGTTTGAGACATTCCAGGCAACATTCCGCTCATTTTCAAATCTGACTCATGTTCATCGGTCTTAACAGGTAACATAGGATTTTCATCAAAGAGGTCGGGAAAACTTGTGCTCACAGAAGCCGTCTCTAGAAGAGATATTGAAAGGTGAAAATCTCATTCTTGATATTTTCATTTTATGCTTTTTATTTCCATTTCAATTGCTTCTAGGTCACAGATTTGAGAAAATGAATACGAGCTTCCGCTTTAATCAGTTGATTTTCTGTGAAAAATCTCTACATATGCTTCGGCAATCAAATCCATTTTGTATGTTATGTTATGTACCCGACCTGATGTCGCATATGTATTGAGTTTGACCAGTCAGTACCAACAAGACCCAGTGAGGCCCATTGGACCCCGGTCAAAGCCATCCTAAAGTACCTTAAAAGGACTAAGGATAACTTCTTGGTGTTTGATGGTTAGGGAGAGCTCACTGTAAGTGGTTACACTGATGCTAGCTTTCAGACAGATGTCGATGACTTTAGATCGGAGTATGGTTATGTGTTATGCTCAATAGGGGTGCTGTAAGCTGGAAAAGCTCAAAGCAAGACACCGTTGTTGATTCTACCATAGAAGCTGAGTATATTGCTGCATCGGATGCTATTTGGATTAGGAAGTTATCACTGAGTTAGGAGTTGTTCCATCCATCCTAGACCCAGTTGACCTCTTCTGTGACAACAATGGGGCCATAGCACAAGCCAAGGAGCCGCGGTCACATCAAAGATCTGAGCACATACTTAGGAGATTCCATCTCATTCGGGAGATAATCAACCGAGGGTATGTGAAGATTTGTAAGGTTGCTTTAGAGGATAACATCGCTGATCCTTTGACCAAAGTGTTGGCGCAGTCCAAGCATGATGGTCATATTAGATCTGTGGGGATTAGGCCCCTGCATAGTAGTGACTAGTGTAAGTAGGAGATTGTTGGGTTATGCCCTAGTCCCTATATGATGTACTCTATTTATTTTGTGTATTAGAACACATTTGCTCTATATTAATCAAAGGCATAATCACGTTTATTGAATTACTTGTGCAATTAATAAAAATTGAGAATCCATAAACTGGTGTTTACTCATATTTATTAGTAGCGTGTATTGAACGAGTAAGACCATGAGTTTAAAGAACATAGTTTTTAAGTTATCCCTAGTCTGTTATAAACATAGGAATGAATATAACTAAAGACTAGTATGTTCCTTGTGGGATTGGTGGTGTCTTACCGACCACAGGACTTGGAAAGTCTATCAAGGACATGGGTATATGTTAGTGAACAGTGTACTGAATTGATCCGATTGTGAGAACACTACATGGTCAAGTGTCATAAGTGTCTCACGCATATTGTTTATATTGGATCCTTAGACCCGATATTGTTGGTGTTTGCCCTAGTCCCTGGATGTTATACTTGGTATCTTGTATATTTGTGTACACATTTTCTAAATATTAATAAAAGGCATAATCATATTTATTGAATTACTTGTGTAATTAATAAATATTGAGAATTCACAAGCTGGTGTTCGCTCATGTTTGTTAATAGTGTGTACTGAATAAGTAAGACCATGAGCTTGAGGAAGACAGTTTTAAAGCTATCCCTAGTCTATTATAATCACAAGAATAAATATAACTAAAGACTAGTATGTTCCTTGTGGGATGGGTGGTGTCTTACCGATCATAGGACTTGGAAAGTCTATCAAGGACATTGGTGCATTTTAGTGAACATTGTACTGGATCGATCCTCTTGTGAGAATACTACATGGTCTAGTGTCATAAGTGTTTCTCACGTATTGCTTATGTTGGATCCTTAGACCTAATATTACTACACTCCTACATGTGACGTTGTATACTTTGATGTGCGTCTAACGGACCCGTAACTAGGTGCCAAGTATGGGTACGTTGGGTATGTCGAGAACCATGCTGGGACTAGGAGTAATGTGAAGGAATTGCCTATCTCTTCATATAAGAGATGATATCACCGTCCTCTTGATGAGTGAGACTGAGTAGTGTACGGTCGTACCCAAATAGAATGATTATTGGATAATCATTTATTTGATATTATCAGTCTACTTGGATGTCAAGTAAATGTCCTAGCACTTAGAACGATGACAATGCTATGCCTTGTGTAGGAAACCAATATCACATGTGCAAAAGATCTTATAAGGATACTTCAGGTGTATGTTGATTTGATTTTGACATCTCCATCCCAATTGGGGGTTGTAACGGCTTGCTAGATCCTACTTACAACTTATGGGCCGAATGTCATTTCGGGCCTATGGCCAACATACGGATGGGCCTACAGGATCGCACACTTAGGAGTTTAGATGGGTTTTATGATAGACCAATTGATATGTATTGAATACATATTAATTATTGGATTATTTTATCTTATAGGATTAATTGTTAAGTCCAAATAAAATAAAGTAACCTATGTGGTTAAATTATAATATATGTAAAGTATAATGGATATTTTACATTAGAGGGTACTTTGGGTATTTTACTTTATGTTTCATACATAAAGAGAAAAATATGAAACCCTAAGAACCAATGGTCTAACCAAGCCACCATCTCATCTTCTTCCTTGAGCAAAAGGGTTTTGGCACAAGAGGAGAAACCATTGGTCCAAGAGCTTATTGGTATGTCCTAGTTCTTAGGGCATTGGATTCTTGTATTTTGTACTATACATTAAGACTCATTGTATGAATACATTATTTGTGTCACAGTAATAAAGGTAATTAATCTATTTCATTTATATCTTATGCTATAATATAAGTAGAGTATCCATTCGTGGGAACGCATAGAACCACAGACTTGTATATTCGATGATTGTATGACAGTTCTTAACTAGCCATAGTACTTGTATAGTCAGTCATGAATATAGGTACATGTCGTTGACATGGGACTGGATCGATCCGCACAAGAAAGCCACATGGTTGTCGCGTCATAGGTCTTTCTTGAGTAGGTCTCTTTTGTACTCAGACCAGATTTCATTATAATATCAATATGGAATCCGGTTCACTTTGACATATGCCTAACAGGTCTATAAAAGGATGCTAAATACGGGTATGATTGGGTGGACCGGTGAACATGTTGATATTGATGATGAAGTGATGGAATTGCCACTCGGGTAACACCGAGATGATATCATTGGCCACTTGATGAGTGGGACTGATAAGTGTATGGCCATACCTAAATAAGTTGGTTGCTTATTTGATTAATCAATCAACTCAAGATCAAGAAATATAATAAACAACAGAAGAGGATGACGGACACCATGCCTCTTGTTTATTCATATCGATATCGTTAGGCAAAGGACACTATGAGATTACTACCGGGTGAGTGTCTTCTAAAGACTACTGCATCTCTGTCTTAATTGGGGGCTGTAATGGTTTGCTAAAACCCACTTACAGTCTGTGGGCCTTGGGCCTACTGCCAACATACAGACAGACCCATAGGATTGTGCACATAGATCAACTGAGCTGGAACTTATAGATATTGTACATGTAATGTACATTGGAAGGAATGCGTTAATTAATTAGTTGACATTCGGTGTCAAGGTAATTAATTAACATTGGGTTGAATTTAATTTACTTAATAAGTTTACATAATGTAATTAATTAATTAATTAATTAATTGAATTACATAAAGTAAACAATTAATTAAATAATTTTCCTAAGTAGGAAAATTAAATACATGTATTGTATTTACTTAAGTGTGATTTAATTTTATTTAGGGGTAATTAAATTTAGCCAAATGGAATTAAATTACATAGTATATACTTTTTAATTAAAGTTTATTTATGTAATTATAATCCTAGTGGGCTTGGGTTTAATTAACCTAATTAAAACTCAATTAGACAAGGTGTCTATATAAGGGCACACTTAAGGAAGAAAACCCTAATTCAATCCTAATTAATTGCTGGAAATTTCAGCCACCAATAGCAGCCCCAAAACAGCCGAAAATCCCAGCATTAATCCTCCATTCCTTCGCTTATTCGGCTAGCACCAGTTCCCGCTCAATAATTAGTCGTGCACCGAATTTTGGAGATTGCAATTTCAAGAAACAATTCTGCAGCAGTCTCTAGAGGAGACAAATCCGGTGAGTTAATCTCTCTTGGTTCAAATTGTTTTTATTCTAATCAATAGTAATTGAACACGATAGGTGGATTTTAGGAAATTTTAAACGGTGTGTTTTCCGTTGCACCACGTTATTTTTCCAATGACGAATCCCAATAGAGCTAGCACTCGAGTCCTGTTGAGAAGACTCCGCGTGTGGGAACATAGATGGGCGACAAGTGAAGCCCTTAGTCTAATCAATCTTGTGCGACGACGGCTTAGGTGAGAAACCCATCTTCTCCTTTTTTCCTTTTGATCCATAACCTTGCTTTGGGATTTTGGGCACGAACCTTAGTTTGATAAAATTAATTCTGTAATTTTGTTTTGTTTTTACGCCGGGATAGGTTTCGACAAAATTTCCCAAAGCAAAAGGGAGTTAATTGGTTGTGAATGAAACCTACACATTTTAACGTGCAATCGAGTATGCTTGACACGATTTTTGGCATAACTATGCAATTTTAAGTAGGAATTGAGCGACTCCAATTGCATTGGAACCATGGGGCTGAGACGAATGTCTCGACATAGAATTTTACAAAGAAATTACTCAAGGAGAGGAATGCTAATTCGGGGTTTGACTTGGAAACCGAGCACTTGTAAGGAAATAAGATCTGTAACTCTAATCTTTATGGGATCAATTCGAGTCTTTTCTTGCCATTCATAAGACCCATGAATTATCCAGAGTTTTTGTTGAGGATCATTCTATCATGCAAAAGGGTGTTATGCTAGTTTTCCTCTTTAAGACCAGAAAATCCGTACTCACAGCGTCATTTAACGTTGTTCAACTAGTTCGTCCGAGAACTATATTAGATTTTTTTTTTTTTTAATATGACTCTTAAACATGAAGTTTAAACAATGTACTTTTGGTGGAACAAACAGTACCGCTAACTCTAATTTATTCAATTTCTCAGTCGCTACATAAAAAAAAGGAAGAGAAAAAGATGACTTCACATACAAGAAAGGGGGAGAGAGAAGAGAAAGTTTAGTAACGAAAAGAGGGAGGGAGAACCAAATAAACTGGCCAAGTTATCCTTCGTATCAACTATGGAGGAAAAGAAAGGAATCATCAAACAGACAAAAGACACACCTCTTTTATAATTAAATACATAAATAATGGGAAGAGACTTATCAACAAAGTTTCATTTCTATTTATATATGTATCGCGGTAGCAATTTGATGAACACAAGGATCTCAACAAAATCTCTTCATGGAAGGTATATGTGACTTTTAATTTCATGAAATTGGAGACAAGAAAAGGATTCAAATACTCTTCTTCTGTTTCAATGCTTTTAGATATTTATAATCTCAATTTCTTGTTGCAGGACAAAAGGCTATTGCTGCTGAATCCAAATTCACATGGAAAATTCCTAACTTTTCCCGACTGACGGTAAAGAAACTGTCTTCGGATACTTTCATTGCCGGTGATTGTAAATGGTATTTTTGATCTCGTATTAATTGTTAACCACCATCTGATTACTTGTATGATGTTAATTAAGATTTGTGTAACATTGGTTTCTTGTTTCTGTATTTTCTGCACGCCAGGCGTTTGCTTGTATTCCCCAAAGGAAACAACGTGGATTATTTGTCAATATATCTGGAAGTTGCTGATCCAACAGATTTGCCTTATGGATGGAGCAGAGATGCTAAGTTTAGCTTGGCTGTCATTAATCAATTCAACAACATGGCTACCGTCAGAAGAGGTACTTAATTTTTTTGTTAGCATGCACTGGTTTAACATCACTGATTCACATGTAAAAAAAAAAAAAAAAAGAAAAAAGAAAAAAAAAGAAAAAAAAAAAAAAAAACCCACGAGTAAAACCTGCCACTTTTGGATTAAATTGATACCAAAGTCTGTTTTGAAGAAATTAAATCCTACCAGCCAAGTTGAAGCCCAAATATTTTCGTTTAAAGCAATGTAAGTAAATTAGAGGTAACTTTAGAATTTTATCTTGGGTTAATCACTTGAATCAAAATGATGCTACTATATCGACAATTCAAATGAATATAACAACATTTCCAGTTTGATATTTAACCATACCTAAGTGGTAATTGGGTCAAATCAAAAGGTCAATGGTCAAAAGATCAATTGACGTATAAGATAGAGGCCAAGAAGGTCTTTTTGCCTGTTATTTTGCATGTCTTTAGCAAATATTCCACTTTTTATGGTGTGATCATCTTCTATTTTTTTAATTGTAACTTGATTTTGTACCTTGTGTGCTAGTATTTTAACCTTCATATGTATAATCGTTACTAGGTTTGTTTCAAGTGATTGAACTCCATATATATAGAGAGAGGAAAAGAATGGTCAGTGTAAAAGCTTGGCCTATCTGACATAGTGACACTTCAAATAGCTATTTTTAATCTAGTCCAAACTTGTCAGAAGAGTAGGAAAATTCCTAGGAAATCTTTGTATTTTTAGATAGCTTATGAAGAGCCTAACCCAAAAAATAATAAAATAAACTTTGCATTAAAATTTTTGAGAATTCTCATTTAAACTTGAAAAACAAGGAAAAATGATACAAGTTAAAAGGTGATTAGATACTAAACAGGTGTCCTTCACTTGGCGTATTGCTACTGGGTTAAGTTTCAGCTGAACTAACCCTACACTTGCTTTATGTAAAATGAAATTGTGATCCTAGTATAATTATGGATTCATTAAAGTTACAATTATTATGCTAAGAAACATATGCACATTAAATGTACTGTATTTAGCTCTTACTCCTTATTCTTCTATTTTGTCATTGAAAATTTGGAATTGTGATTTCAGTTCTTTATTGTAATGTAGGTAGACAATTTCTCCAATCTCACTGAATAAGATTTTTCAAAATGTCATGAAGGAATTTCCACCCCATTTGATCAGAGTCATTTCGAAATAAATAATCCATTTTGCATTTTGCAGCTTAATCCTATTTACAATAAGTATTAGATTAATCCTTTTTTGAATTTTGCAGAATCTCGACATGTATTCAATGCAAAAGAAAATGATTGGGGTTTCACGTCTTTTATTCCTCTAAGTAAAATAAAAAACCCTGCTGAAAGGTATCTTGTAAAGGATACTCTTACAGTTGAGGGTGAGGTTCTTGTTCTTAGTGCTGTGCATTACTCGAAAGTTAACAGTGAAAACGAAGCAATTAAATTGGAAGCAAAGGCACCAGAGCCAGCGGTTGCAGCACCAGAAAATCAGACTCCTTTAACACAGAAGCCAGTCGTTGATATTGATGCAAAAGTTGTAGCGCGAACTGCAACTGATACTCCTTTAACAACTGAGCCATTGAATCAAAGCAAAGAAGTAAGTGCACCTACAGCTATTGCCTCTGCGGAAGAACTCAAGAAGCCAGTACTACCGCTGCCACCTCCAGTGATTGATGTGACAAAAGTTCTTTCCAAGGTAATCTCTGCTTAATCTACTTATGGGTCGACTTAAAAATGTACCCTCCATGTTTTGGTGAAAATCTAATTAATTTTTTCTCAGTATCGCTCTTAATAGTTTTGCCATGACTCATATTTGTCATTTTTCTGGGAATCCTGTCAAAACATATGTTGACAATCACCAATGAATGTCGACCCTTGGTAATTTTGGTCATTTTTCACTTGATGAGGACAAATTTTAA
This sequence comes from Euphorbia tirucalli, assembly GCA_039660915.1. Classification (NCBI taxonomy): domain Eukaryota; kingdom Viridiplantae; phylum Streptophyta; class Magnoliopsida; order Malpighiales; family Euphorbiaceae; genus Euphorbia; species Euphorbia tirucalli. Next base: position 49,701,418 of record CM077639.1, on the reverse strand, counting down.
GCTATGGCAAAATAAAAAACAAGATGACTTTGAAAACAAGAAAATTTCTTATATTCTCTCGGACCGAACCGGTCTGAGACCATTAGATGGTCATCACATCCACTTTTGCACTGATGTGACCCTCATCCAGTGATTCTGGACCAGTTCATGGGATTATGGTATATCCTCTTTGAAAACAATAGCAACATTCAGGTTTGACTTTTTTTATTGAAAGGAGAGTATACTTTGGGATCGCAGATAAATACTTTGATATCGCAGCTAAATACCAAGGTATCATAGCTAAATACTTAAGTATCACGAATAAATACTTTGGTATGTTTTGTTATTATGATAATATTAACAAATAATATCGTAACTTTTAAATTTTTTTAGATATCATAAAATATAATTAAAAACAAATAATTAATTTGAAAAAATAATATGGAGGCGATGGAAAGATGAAATATGATATTGTGAAAAAAAAAAAAGTAAGATGTGAAATATGTGGAGGACTCTTTAGAAGATAAATATTTTGGTACCATAGAATAAAAACCAACGTATCACCACTAAAGTGTCCAATTCTAGATTTTTTTCCCCAAGTGTATTTCTACTACAACGTTGGAATAGTAGCTATATCATACACCGTGTATTGGTAGCATCAAATAAATAAAATCTCTTATTTATGCCAATATTAACAATTAAAGTTGTAATTTTTAAAATATTTTTAAATATCATATTTTATGATTGAAATATAATTAAAAAAATTAATTTTAAAAAATAATATAGGGTTACAAAATAAAATGTGATATTGTGAAAAAAATAAAGATGTAAGATATGTGAAACTCTTCGAGAACTCTGAAAGAGTCCTTCCATTGGAGAGAAAAATTGTCTTCCTAATTAACAAGAGTGATATTTTGATATTGATAATGTGACACTTAAAAGTAGATTGCAAGATCCCTCCATGGGTCTTTCCACTAGAGATGCTCTTACATTATACCAAATGCCACCTAATGTTTGATTTTTTCCTAAAAGCCTTTCAATAAATTTGTACCTAAGTATGTCACAAAAGCATGTAGTTAACTCTAACATAATTATAAAAGTCAGAAGTTCACACATTAAAAACTAATTTCATATTTCCTCTGTGAGCTGAACAAATAATTTCCACAATGATGAAATTTTCTATTTCTTATTGTACCACCTAAAGTTCAAATATTCTTGATTTTTAGTTTGGCCAAGTCATCTCTAAATGTTTTGTGCTGGCATGACAGGATACAACATCTGAACCCGTAAAATCCTCTGAAAATGTGCAGACAATATGTAAAGGTCTCATAACACAACTTTCAAGCAGGAATAAGACTCAAAAAACACTTTCTAGTAAGGAAATATTAGTTCCAAGCCAAGAACCAGAATCTACTCCTGACATTAAGCAACAACAGAAAGAAGCATTGCAAGGATTCTTTAATATGTCATTAGAGGCTCTACAGCAAGCTAATTGCTTTCTGAATATTGAGGGAATTCTTCACACACTTGTTCAACATACTAATAATCTGCAGGAGAAGACGATTCTTGAAGATATAATGTCTCGCTTAGCAGAATTTAAAGAAAGTATTCCTAATGCCAAAGCTGTGGTCGAGACTGCTCAAGCTCGCAGAACATATCTTGCAGGAAAAACTGCAGGTCTTAATTCGAAGTTGGAACAAAGACAAAAGGAATTAAGTTCATTGGAATCTGAATTCTCAACACTTTCAGACGAAGAAGGAAAACTAGAAGCTGAGATTCGACGATTAACCGCCCAAAAGGAGGAGATTGAAAGACAAAAGAAGTCAATTTCGTTTAAGTTGGAGAGAGCGAACCAAGAGACAAGTAAAGAGATTGAAGAATGGACAAATTTGGAAAGAGAAATTAAGCAGGCTAATGCTGAATGGCTTGAAGCTAAAGAGAAGTTAGCTTCGGCCAATGTGCGTTGGAAACTCTTCAGGGAGGATTTGGGTCTTGGAAAGCTTAACATTTCGTGAAGATTGTGAAATGTGTTCAGCTAAATTATGTCAGTAATTTGGCGTTGTCTATATATCCTATAAGGTTGTGGTTTTTATAATCAAGCTTGATCTATTTATACACTTAATTTGTAAGCCTATTCGGTCCTGCCATTATGAGTATTCCGATGGACATGAAATGTATGTATATCACACAAATTATTTGCAATTGCTTGATGGGGTGGATTTTATCTTTGGAACACATGATTGAAGTATGATAAATGTTTCTGATATGCTGAGTTTTTCTATTATGATGGATTTCTCTTGTACACGCTTGAGAATGTATATAAAAGCCTTATGAGCCAAAAGGTCCAGACAAACATTAGGGTAGGCTCGCTAGATTAAACTGTATGGACAGCCTACGCAAAATTAAGAGTAAAAAAAAAAAAAAAAAAAAGCGTCATCATGAATAGTACAAATTCTTTTATTGTCGAAAGAAGATAGATTCTCAATAGTAGTCAATACATTGAAAAGCAGTCACAATCCTCCGTTATTAAAGGAAGACAACTTTTTGAGAATAAATTTTATTAACAGGTGAAGCAGGCTCATCCACAAATTAGCTTTTTAATCTCTACAACAGGCAAGGATAAATGAGGTTTATTTTCAGAGACAGCTATAAAAAAAAAAAAAAAAAAGCATTGTCCTCAACTTGCATCATCTCATGCGTCAAGTAGCACTTAATTAACTAATCATTCACATATATTTCATAATGTATCCAACATCCATAAAAAAAAGATAATTTAGGGAAATATGCCTAGTATAGACTATTATAACAAAAATACGTTAGACGCTAAAATTCCCAAAATTACGCTGCAAAGTATGGAACATTCCTCAATTACGCTCATTCAAAAATTCCTCAAATACGCCAACTATAAAAGAAACACAACAGATCAGAGTTTCATAAATTCCAAATTACCTCAATTCTCCAAGCCGCGATCTCTCTCCAACGCAATCTGTCTCCAATCAAAATCTTTGTACAATCGCGATCACTTTCACATCTTGATCTCTTTCATGTCACGATCTCTCTTCTTCTCTTTGATCAACTCAAACAACTGCAACAAATAGACAAAACTCAAAATACATTCCTATTGCAACATCCTCTCAGGATCTCAATGATAGAAATCACAATTCTACTACACTACAATGGCGAATGGAATGAAGAAAATAGCTACATAAGCTACAAAGTAAGTGGAGTTCTAGTACCAACAATTTCCACGTTCTATAAATTCAAACGCATAATCACAGAGAACATCAACATTCATCAAAACAAGAAGGACATCCAGATACAATTCCAAGTAACAGATGCATATCCACTAATGCAAGTCAACAATGAAATGACAATCCGATTCTACCTACAGCTCAAAACTCAAAGCAACAATCTCATGCAATATCCTATGTGCATCACAACCACACAAAAAGAAACAATGGATCAGACAGGTACTATTATCACATAAACTGCATCACAAATGTATCAGAAAGTTAGAAATTATTAAACCACATACATAACATAGAAAGTATCACAAAAAGTATGATAAAAGTATCAGAAAGATATCACAAAAATATCATAGAAGTAAAACAAAAGTATCATAATTGTATCAAAATTGTATCATAAAGGTATCAAAATGTGTCACACATTAAGCCCTCTTACGATAAGAATGTATCACAATTGTATCATAATTATAGCACAAACGTATCACAAATGCGTCAGAATTATATGAAAAAGGTATCAAAATGTATCAGAAAGGTATCACACATGTAGTTTTAATACGATAAAGAATGTATCAAAAATATATCAAAAAGTTATTAAAAGCAAACTCTTTCTGCAGATCACTATGCAGCTATAATGCCAAACATACCAGAACATAAACAACTAGAAGCAGAAATGCAAGAATCTCAGTACACAATAGTGTATAACCAAGAAGAAGAAGATGATCACCAAGTTCACATAAGAAACATTACAGCCAACATAATTCAGGAAGTATACAAACAACAAACAGCAGAGCTAGATGATAAAGAAGAAGACAACAACAATACAAATCCTGATGTAGGCATTATACAAACTAGACAGATATACAAAAACAAGGACACACTAAAAGAAGTCATTGCTTATTATGCAATTGAACAAAACTTCCTATACAAGGTGAATAAATCAGGTCCAAGATAGTACAACCTCAACTGTATCGATGACAAATGCACATGGATATTCAAAGCTTCTAAAAAGGGTAAAACGAAAAGATTTGTAATAAGGAAATACAATGAACAATACACATGCAACATTAATGAGAGAAACAGTGAAAAAAGACAAGCAACAAGCAGATTCATTGCAAATATGATTAAAAACAAATACTTGACACTGAAGAGAATATACACAGTTTCAGATATAGTTCATGATATGAAAGACCAAACTGGAGCAGAAATCAATTACCAGAAAGCGTAGAAATCAAAACAAGATGCGCTTAAAATCATCAGAGGAACACCATCAGAATCATATAAAAAAACTACCAAGCTACCTCTACATGCTCAGAAAGACAAATCTAAGAACAATAATCAACCTTGAAACAAGAGAAAACATATTTTTATACCTCTTTGTATATATAAAAGCATCAATATAAGGTTGGCAGCACTACAGACCAGTTGTAGTTATTGATGTCACATTCCTACAAACATACTACAATGAAACATTAATATCAAGATGCATACATGATGCCTCATGTAAAGCAAATTATTAATAATTAACATACTTTGATCTGTTTTGATCCGGATACATTCATGATACATACCTGACGATCAAATCTCACAAACATGAAATTTGGAATCAATTTTCTAGTAATTGAAATCTGAATGAGATAGATCACATGACAATCAAATCTCACAAACATGAAATTTGGGATCAATTTTCTAGTAATTGAAATCTGAATGAGATAGATCACCTGACGATCAAATCTCACAAACATGAAATTTGTAATCAATTTTCTAGTAATTGAAATCTGAATGAGATAGATCACCTGATGATCAAATCTCACAAACATGAAAATTGGGAATCAATTTTCTAGGAATTGAAATCTGAATGAGATCGATCACATGACGATCAAATCTCACAAGCAGGAAATTTGGAATCAATTTTCTAGGAATTGAAATCCGAATGAGATCAATCGCTTCACGATCAGATCTCATAAGCATGAACATGTGGAATTAATTTTCTATGAATTGAAATCCTTATGAGATCGATCGCATGACGACCACATCTCACAAATATGAAGTTTGGAATCAATTTCTTAGTAATTGAGATCTGAATGAGATCGATCCTATGATGATCAAATCTCACAAGCAGGAAATTTGGAATCAATTTTCTAGGAATTGAAATCCGAATGAGATCAATCGCTTCACGATCAGATCTCACAACCATGAAAATTTGGAATCAATTTCTAGTAATTGAAATCTGAATGAGATAGATCACCTGACGATCAAATCTCACAAACATGAACTTTGGAATCAATTTTCTAGTAATTGAAATCTAAATGAGATAGATCACCTGATGATCAAATCTCACAAACATGAAAATTGGGAATCAATTTTCTAGGAATTGAAATCTGAATGAGATCGATCACATGACGATCAAATCTCACGAGCAGGAAATTTGGAATCAATTTTCTAGGAATTGAAATCCGAATGAGATCAATCGCTTCACGATCAGATCTCATAAGCATGAAAATTTGGAATCAATTTTCTATGAATTGAAATCCTTATAAGATTAATCGCATGACGACCAAATCTCACAAATATGAAGTTTGGAATCAATTTCCTAGTAATTAAGATCTGAATGAGATCGATCCCATGATGATCAAATCTTATAAGCAAGAAATTTGGAATCAATTTTCTAGGAATTGAAATCCGAATGAGATCAATCACTTCACGATCATATCTCACAAGCATGAAAATTTGGAATCAATTTTCTAGTAATTGAAATCTAAATGAGATAGATCACCTGACGATCAAATCTCACAAACATGAACTTTGGAATCAATTTTCTAGTAATTGAAATCTAAATGAGATATATCACCTGACGATCAAATCTCACGAACATGAAAATTGGGATCAATTTTCTGGGAATTGAAATCCGAATGAGATCAATCGCTTCACGATCAGATCTCACAAGCAAGGAATTAAATTGATTTTTATCAAAGGAATTAATTTATATTTTTTCAAATTTTTATCTTACGGTTATGACATAACAGTAAAATTATTAGACGTTCTTTGTAAGATCGACTATGTTGCAGTCGCTTGGTGGATTCAAATTAAAGTGGTGAATTAATTGAATAAGAAAGAGATTTTTCATAATTTTTGGTAGTTTAATGGTCATCACATGATCATTAAATATGTCTAGAAATTACTACCGAGTTAATTTTTAGAATTACGAAGCTACACCTATTAAAGAGAGCTAATCGTAGTAAAATGATCGAACTGCTAAAGGGAGCTACTCTCAAGAATAAAAATGTTCACCATTTCAAAACCTGAGAACTACAATCACAAGTGATTTGATTTTGAAAAAGATAGAGTTTGAATCTACTGACTCCGTTGCTAAGGGTTCGATTTTTTTTGGAAAAGGTTGGTTTCTACCTTGAGCGGGCTTAAATAAAAACGGTTCAATTTCGAAGAGGTTGATTTTCCTCCTTGAGCGGGCTCAAACAGAAACAGTTCCATTTTGAAAAGGTTAAATTCTATCTTAACTTAATGGACAGTGATCACAACAAGTCAAAATTTTAAAAAATCTTAACCCTACAAACCCCGTCGTTAAAGGTTCGAATCTTGACAAATTGCCTTACTAGATTCTTATCACAATAGTCTTGATTTTAGAAAAAGATTCATTCTAAGAACTCATCGTTAAGGGTTCAACTTTGAAAAATTCTAGCCTCAATCTCTTGGACTCGAATCATAAGAGGTTTAGTCTTCAAAAAATGAAAAGGTTTGACCCCAAGGACTCCGATTGATGGGGCTTGCAAAACAAAGGGTAAAGCTGACTTATATCAGTTGACTTTTGATGGAATATTGAAATTGGCATGCCCTAGTCAAATTTCAAAAAGGTGGGATTAACTCGAACCAGTCGAATTTTGAGAAGAGATGAAATTGATCTTTATATTAATCAAATTTCACAAGACAGAGAATTATTTTTGACTGACATCCAAATTCAGTCAAAAGGAAAATCAACTTTTTATTGATCAAAACCCAAGAGACAAAAAGTGAACTTTGACTGACATCAATTGAAAGATATGTTTGATGCTTGATCCCTATGTTTCCACAAAGGGTTTGATTTTGACAAATTAAACAAGAATATGCTTGCTATTCAATATTGTCAAACAGTTTGATGTAAAATTTACAAATTTTACAGCATACATGTTTTTTAACAACAAAATGCTAAAAGTAATTGAATTGCATGACAACTACCCTTAAAAATGACAAGCATATATAATTCTTGTAAAAGAAAACTAAATAAATTAATCTATCTTTTATGAAAATAATCTTAGAGGAACCCTCATGAAGATGTATGATATGATTTTTATAAGATGTTTTATCAAATACTAAAAGATCAAAATTGGCTTGAGAAGTAAATGAATATTTTAATTCACAAAAAACTTCTTTGATTCATTCATATATATAACCCAAGAAAAATCAATGTTGCCTTTTTAGGAAGATACTTTGATGCCATCAATTATCTTCCTTAGATTTTCGAATATGTATCGTCTTGTGTTTCCAACAAGTCCTTAGAGTACTTTTTGTACTTTGAACGCCCCTGTCTTATAATGATTATTTCTTCAAACGAATAGACACAATTTTTCTCATGTAAATTTTCCTTTTGAAGAGATTGATGCCAGCGCTTAAGAGCTCTACACATAGTCCACGCCCTGAGAATCCTTTTTTCTAAATTAAGTAGCTCTTGGAAGAATAAATATGATGGTTTAATCCTCATCTTCTCTTATATTTTGAACAAGTTACTTGCAGTAACCTATTCCATTTGCAGCTTGAATTATAGAAAAAGTTAATTGAAATTATTTTAGAGTTTGATTTATATATCAATTTGTTGTAATGATTTAATGTGATGTTTGGTTTATAATAAGATTTTATAGAGTCGCCACCAATCGAGTTTTGGTCCGATTGGACACCTTAAATAACCAGAGATTTATATGGGTTCATTTGCTAATTACATGTAGGGAAGATAATAATAATCACCCTACCCCGCCCACAATTGGTACTAAAAGTCGTAAATTATTCTTTTTGGGATGTATTTCTTTGATATTTCTTTTTTTTTTTTTTTTTTGTATCTATATGTGAATATAATTGCATTTTTGTTTTGTTTAAATTAATTTTGTTTATTTATATTCATGACATGGACATAAAAACTTTTACAAATATTATCTTCATAAATAAAGAAAATTCATATTTTACTTCCATAACATGGATGTAAAATATATACATATATCATAGATACGAATTTTAATGAAAAAAAGTAATAAGAATTTTATACTATTTGCTACTAAAATAAACAATGAAAATAAAAATTAGTGATTAAAGTTAACCATATAAATTAACTTAATTTATATTCCACAACTATAGTATAGTTATGAAATAAAACCCTTAAAACTACACGTGTAAAAATTGTACTTTTGTGTCTTTTATTTTTATTTTAGAAATTTTTAAATTTTTCTTTGACCCAAGTTTTTAATTAATTCCTAGTAAGCATGCATAAGAATTGTAAAAGAAATGCTAAGAAAGAAAAAGGGATTGATTTTCTTACTGGGTCTTAAATTTGTTCTTAATCTGATTTTTAAGCCCACAAACTGGCCGTAAACCGGACCCAACCCATATCCATGACCCATTAGGCATCACTCATCATGCAATAAGCTCTCCATTTTCCCCAATTTTAAAACCAAAAGCCTAAATCACCAGCAACCACCCTCTTTCTCATTTCCAAAACTAAGCTCTACGCCAGCCAACTGCTTCTAGACATTCTAACCATCGCCTCTCTCTCTCTCTCTCACTCTGTTTCGTTCTCCAACCGCTCCACACCAGCCGCCTTCCTTACTTTCTACTTTGCTCAACGCTGGCGGCTCAAGGTCTAGGCTGAAATCAGTCCGATTTTCAACAATGCCCCTCTCCTATTCTCATCGCTGTCTTTTCTCTGAAACTCATGGCCTAATTTTACAAACCCACCATCGCTGACGCAGCCAGTTCAACGATTGTTCAAATCGGAGCTCTCGCCTACAATTGATAAAAGGGTATTTCTCGTTTATCTTCTGTTTCTTTCTCCTTTTTTTTTATCTTTTAGTTGTTTTTCTTTTTGGAACTCACGGTTCTCTTCCGTCTAACGACAGCTGATCGTCGATGTTACTGTTTCCGTGGAGTTTTTGCAACTGGCGGTTCTCGTCACCACCGATCTGAGGTTCTTGCTTCTTTTTCTCTCTGTTATTTAGTTTGTTACTTTTGTTTAGTTTTCTATTTTCTGTTATTTTTGTCATTTAAATCTAATACTAATGGGTCTTAATGTATTTTCTGTAGATTTAAGGATGGGTTCCTTAATAAAGCTCTAGTGGTCGAAACGGCATCCGAACAAGCCTCCGGGCAGAGATGGCGTTTCAGGTGAGTCTTTAATGTCCTCTCTATGGTGTGAAACATAAATGTATATGTGTGGTTGGACTGAAAGGATGCTTGTATACATGCTTCGTTGGATTTTTACTACTGTTTTTATGTATATTTGGATTAAGTTGATGCTGGAAACATATGGAAATTGGATTATGGAAAAAGAATGGAATTGCATGGCTGTACCTGGGTTTGTATACCTATGGTGATGTGTATTTTGATGGTTTTGATGATTGTAGTATGATGGATTTAGGACTTGCTTTATACATGGGTTTTGTTAATTACCACAGATTAATGATTAATGCTTCTCTTAGGTAAATGTATAAAAGAGAACACAGAAAAGAGAAACACTGTCAAAACAAATATATAAATAAGTATATAATTAGCCAAGTATTTAGTATAGACATAGCATGTCTTTACACGATACTAGCGAAAACCGTATTAATGTATTACATGTGAGATGCTTTTCCTTGTATATTAATTTATAAAGATAAAAAGAAGAGATGTATACGTATTGCACTGCCTGTGAGCTCCTCTAACTTATCTTCTTATTGGATATTTTGAAAGAGCTGATGCTTACTTCTCTCTTGATCTTTACTTCTAACAGGTGAAATGAAATTCAATGAAAGTTTGGATTTGCAAGAGATGGAAAGATGAAGTTTTTCTCTCTAAGTTAGAAGAACCAAAACCTGGTTCTTCCTACTAAAAGAATAAGAGGAAAAGAATTTGTGTTTTGATGTTTTTTTTTTTTGGATATTTGGTGTGTGTTTTCAATAGATGAAGTTCAAAGAAAGATCCAGGCAGCAAGAGGAGATGAAGAAGCTAAAAATGATTTGTTTAGGCTGAAAGAACCAGAACCTGGTTCTTTTTAAAGTTGAAGAATGGGACTTTTGACTCTGTTTTTTTTTCTTCTCTTTTCATGAGATTTTTTTAAAATTCTTGCTTTCCTTTGCTCCCATAATGGCCTCTTTTTATAGTGCTAATTTTCACTGCTCTCTTTCAATTTGAAAGAGAACAGTTGCCTATTTGTCCAATTTTAATCTTAGTTGCTGGTATTGTAAGCGCCAGAATTTTTTATACTGAAAAAAAAACAAAAGAAAAAAAGAAAGAAGAGAGAGATTATGGTCGTACGACTATTCTTACAGTCGTGCGACTGTAATTTAAAAATTATAGTCGTACGACTGTAATATCGGGAAAATTGCAGAGGCCCATACCTCTGCAGCAGAAATGGAAGATAGAGAGGATGAGCATTAATTGCTCCGGTTTTGCAGCAAGCAAGCAGAAAAAGGAGGGTAGAAAAAGAAGAGAAAGAAGAGAGAGAAGGGGGGTTGAGATTTTCTGGTGAAAAATTTAGAGAGAGAAGGAGAAAAGAGAGAAGGAAAAGAAAGAAGTGGAAAAACGTCCTAAAATTCACCTTTTCCTCTTCTATTTTCTTTTAATTCTCAGAATTAGAGTTAAAATTTGTTAGAAATCCCTAGGTTAATCAATTAACTTCACAACCAAATCAAGAATCTGGACTTAAATCATCAGAATCCCTTGCAATTTGGATTTTCGGACAAAAAAGCTCTCAACTTCAATTCCAAAGGAAAAAGTGCAAATTTGTTGGGATTAGAGCGATGCCAGGGGTCAAAACGACTTGGATTAGCTTCTAAAAAGGTAGCCACTTCTCTTCCTTACACTTTTTCTCGCTTTCTGGGTGTTTGAAGTGAGTTTTGTGCGTTTTCTGCTGCATTTTCGAGTTTCTGCTTCTGGAAATTAAGAACAGTCGTACGACTATTCTTGGTTTTCATGAACAGTCGTACGACTGTTCTTAATTTCCAGTTGACTTTCTTCAGTTTTGATCCAAAATGAATTTTTGGCGAAATTCTGATCCTGAACTGATTAAAGTCGCACGACTGTAAACTACAGTCGTACGACTGTAACTCCTGTTACAGAAATAGAATTTCAGCTTTTACCCAAAAAAAAATTCCCAAAAAATCCCTAAAAATTAGAAAACCCCGAAAATCATCAAAATGAATTTTGTTGTGTGCATTCACGACCCTAGATTCAATTTTTAGTAAATTTGCATTTAGAACAATTCAACGATGGAGACCCAGTTTTCCCGAAAACCGACCCACTTGATATATAAAAATGCATGTAAACCGGAAAAGAATTGTTTTCAAATGATTTTCCCACGAAACCAAAAATACAGGGACGTTTCAAAATGTTTTCCAGGTCTAACCGGGCTGGTTAGCCGAGCCAACCCGGTTATCCCCTCTATGCATGCCCCCAAATTCTTGATTTCCCGATTCTGTCTGTTTGAGTCCAACTTGTGGCGTGCCGTATAAATTATGCTAACCTTCTGTTTTGCAGGTTCTAATTTCTTTTATTTTTATTTTTATTTTTTGATGTATTTTAATAGATTAAATCGTGTATTTAGGCGGTTGTAAATATTTTTAGATTCTCGTGTATTCTAGGCGATTGTATCAGTGAGGCGAGTGTTTTTTTTTATTTTTCTATTCTATTTGGTTGTAAGCCGATTAATATTTATTTCTCTTTATTTTTGTACTATATATTTGTATGCGCGCTGTATGCCTTTTATATTCAATAAAATTGACTTTAGATTTTTTAAAATACCATTCGAGAACATTGGCAATATTTATTTTAATTAGACACGAAATAAGGGACTTGTCTGGACCTGAATCTCTGGATAGTGTAGTGACCGTTCGTCCGGTTCAGCTGCATAAGAATTTTCCGGTTGAGCTGAGCCGGGTGGCGACTCTACAATATTCATCGAGACTTAGGTCTCGATTCTTTTATGCACTAATTCTATTCATTTTTCAAAATGCGGATTTCCATTTATAAAAACCCCACGCGAGGGAGGGGCCCGCCCGAGATCGTGGCGCCCCGTTCCGAGAGGGAGTCCTGCGTCCCGTCGAAAACGTGTCGTCCGCTCACAGGTATTAGCCCCATTTGGACTAAATCTTGAGTAAGAAATCTGACACCCTTACTCTCTCCTGACATTCCCATCTCCTGCCATTCCTAACTTCTGCTTGTTTGTTAAAAAAAAATACTTTTTTCTGCATCTCTTTTACGTGGACTCTTTTGTAAATTTTGTATCTATATATCCCTATGTGGACTCCTTTGTAAATACACTTTTGAGAAATGGATCCCTTTTTCTTTATTATTATTCTTTTGAAATTAATTCTTCTTGTATCCATAATAATAATAATAATAATAATAATAATAATATTATTATTATTATTATTATTATTATTATTATTATTGATGATGATAATATTACTAATACTAATAATGGTAAAGCTATATTAATAATTATGATATTAGTAAATAATAATAAACGGTAATAATAATGATGATCATAACAGTAATAATAATAGTAATAATAGTAATAATATTGACACTAAGTATCATAAATTAAACATGCTTATTATTTATTTTTAGAAAAAATAAATCTACCATAGGTAGTAGGACAAAATGGGTATCTACAGTTGCCCCCCTTTGTATAGTTTTAATAACTTAAAATTATACAAAGTAATCCTAGATAACCGTTTTAGTTAGTGATGTAATTAAACAACTATAGCATAGCTGTTGAAATTCTGTTTTGGAATCAATTTTTTAGTAATTGAAATTCAAATGAGATCGATCACGTGATGATCAAAATCTCATAAGTAAGATATTTGGAATCAATTTTCTAGGAATTGAAATCCGAATGAGATCGATCACATTATGATCAAATCTCACGAGCAGGAAATTTGGAATCAATTTTCTAGTAATTGAAATCTGAATGAGTTAGATCACCTGATGATCAAATCTCACGACCATAAAAATTTGGAATCAATTTTCTAGTAATTGAAATCTGAATGAGATAGATCACCTGACGATCAAATCTCATGAACATGAAATTTGGAATCAATTTTCTAGGAATTGAAATCCGAATGAGATCGATCACATGACGATCAAATCTCACGTGCAGGAAATTTGGAATTAATTTTCTAGTAATTGAAATCCAAATGAGATAGATCACCTGACGATCAAATCTCACAAACATGAAATTTGGAATCAATTTTCTAGGAATTGAAATTCAAATGAGATCGATCACATTACGATCAAATCTCACGAGTAGGAAATTTGGAATCAATTTTCTAGTAATTGAAATCTGAATGAGATAGATCACCTGACGATCAAATCTCACAACATCAAATTTGGAATCAATTTTCTAGTAATTGAAATCTGAATGAGATAGATCACCTGATGATCAAATCTCACAAACATGAAAATTTGGAATTAATTTTCTAGGAATTGAAATCCGAATGAGATCGATCACATGACGATCAAATCTCACAAGCAGGAAATTTGGAATCAATTTTCTAGTAACTGAAATCTGAATGAGAGAGATCACCTGATGATTAAATCTCACAAACATGAAAACTTGGAATCAAGTTTCTAGTAATTGAAATCTGAATGAGATAGATCACTTGACGATCAAATCTCGCGAACATGAAATTTGGGATCAATTTTCTAGTAATTGAAATTGGAATGAGATCGATCACGTGACGATCAAAATCTCATAAGCAAGAAATTTGGAATCAATTTTCTAGGAATTGAAATATGAATGAGATAGATCACCTGACGATTTAAATCTCACAAATGTGAAAATTGGGATCAATTTTCTAGTAATTGAAATTGGAATGAGATCGATCACGTGACGATCAAAATCTCATAAGCAAGAAATTTGGAATCAATTTTCTAGGAATTGAAATATGAATGAGATAGATCACCTAACGATCAAATCTCACAAACATGAAAATTGGGATCAATTTTCTAGGAATTGAAATCTGAATGAGATCGATCACACGACGACCAAATCTCACAAAGATGAAAATTGGGATCAATTTTCTAGGAATTGATATCCAAATGAGATCGATCACATGACAACCAAATCTCACAAACATGAAAATTGGGATCAATTTTCTAGTAATTGAAATCTGATTGAGATCGATCATGTGGCGATCAAAAATCTCATAAGCAAGAAATTTGGAATCAATTTTCTAGGAATTGAAATATGAATGAGATAGATCACCTAACGATCAAGTCTCACAAACATGAAAATTGGGATCAATTTTCTAGGAATTGAAATCCAAATGAGATCGATCACATGACGACCAAATCTCACGAGCAGGAAATTTCTAATCAATATTTTAGTAATTGAAATCCGAATGAGATCGATCACGTGATGATCAAAATCTCATAAGCATGAAATTGGACTCAATTTTCTTGGAATTGAAATCCGAATGAGATCAATCGCTTCACGATAAGATCTCACAAGCGAGGAATTAAATTGATTTTTATCAAAGGAATTAATTTATACTTTTTCAAATTTTCATCTTATGATTATTACATAACCGTAAAATTATTAGAAGTTCTTTGTGAAATCGTCTATCTAGCAGCCGCTTGGTGGATTCAAATTAAAGTGGTGGCTTAATTGAATAGGAAAGAAATTTTTTGTTAATTTTGATGATTTAATGGTCATTACATGATCATTGAATATGTCTAGAAATCATTATCGAGTTAATTTTTATAATTACGAAACTACACCTATTAAAGGGAGCTAATCGTAGTAAAATAATCAAACTGTTAAAGGGAGCTACTCTCAAGAAGAAAAGAAATGCTCCTCATTTCAAATCCTGAGAACTACAATCACAAGTGATTTGATTTTGAAAAAGATAGAGTTTGACTCCACAAGCTCTGTTGCTAAGGGTTTGATTTCTTATAAAAAAATTGATTCCTATCTTGAGCGGGTTCAACCAGAAATGGTTCTGTTTTGAAAAAGGTTAAATTCTATCTTGACTCAATGGACTGTGATCACAAGAAGTTAGAATTTAAAAAAAAAATCTTAACCCTACGAACCCGGTCGTTAAAGGTTCGAATCTTGACAAATTTCTACATCGTCTTATTGGACTCTTATCACAATAGTCTCGATTTTGGAAAAAGTTCCATCCTTTGAACTCATTGTTAAGAGTTCAACTTTGAAAAGTTCTTACCTCAATCTCTTGGACTCTAATCACAAGAGGTTTAGTCTTTGGAAAATGAAAAGGTTTGGCCCCAAGGACTCCGATCGATGAGGTTTGCAAAACAAGGGGTAAAGTTGACTTGCATCAGTCAAATTTTGATGGAAAATTGAAATTGACTTGCCTTAGTCAAATTTCAAAAAGGTGGGAATCAGCTCGAACTGATCGAATTTTGAGAAGAGATGAAATTGATCTTATGTTATTCAAATTTCACAAGACAAAGAATTAACTTTGACTGACGTCCAAATTTAGTCAAAAGGAAAATCAACTTTTTATTGATCAAAACCCAAAAGACAAAAAGTGCTTTGATTGACATCAGTCGAAAGATATGTTTGATGCTTGATCCCTGTGTTTCCACCAAGGGTTTGATTTTGACAAATTTAACCAAGGATATGCTTGTCATTCAGTTTTTTTCAAACATTTTGACATAAAATTTACAACTTTTACAGTCAACATATTTTTGAACAAAAAAATGTTAAAATTAATTGAATTGCATTACAATTACCCCTTAAAATGACAAGCATATATAATTCTTGTAAAAGATAAACTAAATAAATTAATCTATCTTTTATGAAAATATTCTTAGAGGAACCTTCATGAAGATGTATGACATGATTTTTCTAAAATGTTTTACCAAATACTGAAAGATCAAAATTGCCTTGAGAAGTAAATGAATAATTTAATTCACAAAAATTTTTGATTCATTCATATATATAACCCAAGAGAAATCAATGTTGCCTTTTTAGGAAGATACTTTGATGACATCAATTATCTTCCTTAGATTTTCGAATATGTATCGTCTTATGTTTTCAACAAGTCCTTAGAGTACTTTTTGTACTTTGAATGCCCCTGTTTTACAATGATTATTTCTTCAAACGAATAGGCACAGTTTTTCTCATGTAAATTTTCCTTTCGAAGAGATTGATGCCAGCGCTCAAGAGCTTTACACATAGTCCATGCCCTGAGAATCCTTTTTTCTAAATTGAGTAGCTCTTGGAAGAATAAATATGATGGTTTAATCCTCATCTTCTGTTATACTTTGAAAAAATTACTTGCAGTAACCTATTCCACTTGCAGCTTGTCTGAGCAAGACCTCGGCGTATATCTATGAACTTTGCCCCTCATTCTTATGAGTAAGTTGTTGATCCAAAAATTATGCATTTTGGTCAAAAGACTTAAATTGCTTGTTGTCCTTAGGCATCTCTTGGTGGAATATGCATGAGTTTCTGGAGAATTATCCATCTTGTAGTCCTTGAATAACTATGACACATATCAATGTTGAACTGCGCATATGTCGGAGCATAATTTGTCAGCTCATTGTCCAAAGCAAAATACGATCCTGGAATTGGAAAATGTTCATTTCTCCCATTCACAAGATCATAATTATTCAGTGAATGCACAAAATCGTTTAATAGCTTTTATTTTGGGTAAGATTATTAAAGATTGGTGAATGGTGAATTTATCATTCGATAAAGGAAAAGAAATGCCTCGAAACTTGGATATTTCGTAATGAGATATATTCAAGAAGGAAATGGGAAGATTCTTAGACAATAAAGTGGTATGAAAAATCCAAATGATTACAAAACAAGATAAATTTCATTGCTCAAAATGTTCTGTCGTAGTTTTCTTGTCCATCGGAGCGTATTATTCTGATCCTTATTGGCGGTAACTTTAATTGCCCCTCAATCTTCACTTGCTTTGTTGATGATACTACTCTTACTAACTAAGTAGTTTATCACTTTGGGGAATGATATTTCATAAATGCCCCCAATTTACTGTTGTAACTTTATCCTTTTATCAATGATGTCCTTATTCTTGCACTTTTTATTGGTGGCATCCTTGCAGTTACCCCCAAATTGGTTTATAATGAAATCCTTGCTCCTATCAACTTGTACTGATTTTGACTTTTATCAGAGATATTTTCATGGTTGCCTCCCAAATTTATTGCATAAGAAGTTCTTTCTTTTATCGGCTTGTAATAATTTTAACTTTCGTTAGAGGCCTTTTCCATAATTGCCCCCAGACTTGTTGTTGATGAAGTCTTTGAACCTATCCATCTCTGCCAATCTTGGGTTTCATTGCAAGCATCTTCTTAGTTGCCCCCATTATCAATTTCGTAATGCCCCCTCGAATTTCATTTTTGAGGCGTGAATGTACTATTGACATATTCCTTGTAAATGGTCCGAAAATGATTTCTTTTCTTTTCACGTTTCTTTTCTTTCTTTTTTTCTTTTCTTTTTTCTTTTCTTTTTTTTCTTTTCTTTTTTTATCTTTTTTTTTCTTTTCTTTTCTTTTCTTTTCTTTCTTTTTTCTTTTCTTTTATTCAGGATAGATGTAATGCACCCACTTGAATCCGTCCGACTCAATGTGCTTATTTTGCTCTTTTACGAATTAGGATATCCCACTTAATTTGCAATGTTGCATCCTAGAATGAAACATTTCTCCTTTTTATCACCTTGTGGTATCATCTCTTAGATAATTAAAAAGGAATATGTTGGTTATTCGGCGATCCTGCATTCATCCTTGTTTGCCTTCATCATAACTTGATTTTCTTACTTTTCATATCATGCATTTCTAAACGTTAACAAGATTAATGAATCGAGCTAATTTTTTAAAATACTATGTGCTTATTTTCATGTTCCTCTTCATTAATGAAGACTAACATCATAACTAGAGATCATAAGGACTTTTTCGGTTTATCGGGTTTACAGGTTAAATGGGTAAAAGGAATAAGAGGGATGTTAAGTGATTCAAGAAAACCTGATGAAATAAAGGTCCCCTAATAGCTTTATTTCTTGATCTCATTAGGGCTTGGAAATCTGATTTGAAAATCCTTTTAATTTCACACGCAATATATGCCTATATATTGCCTGACATATCATCCATAATATCTTCCGAATGTCAGATGTTCATCTTTGCCTATTGATTGTCATGCCAACAGTGTAGCCTGGATTAACCATAACTGTTGGAAAGTGACCAAAAAAAGGGGTTTTTTCTTTGAATTCCTCGCTTGATAATTCACTTGATCTCATCACATTGGAATAACTAGCCGTCTAAAGTTCATTGGATTTGAAAAATTCTGCTAACCTGGATTTCTAGACTCAAAGTCACCACTTGTTTTCTCCTTTTCCTAAGGTCCTCAAAATTTGATAAACTTGGTATTCTCCATAAAATTATCCAACTTCTTTTGATTTGACCTTTTGAAAAATGTACATCATCAAGAGATAAACCCTGGATCTGTACAACAATTCTCATAAAAGATGCTTTTTCTCCCAAAATATTTCAAAATTTTGAATCACCTATTCTCTTGTGGTAAATTCTCACTCCTTCTAAGACTTTCTTTTTATTGTCTTTCTATTTTTAATGAGTTAAGATCTTTCTAGAGGAGTACCTGATGCAATCACATTCTGACTACGGAACCCATCATCCTCACCATGGTTAATAGCTCACAAGATTGTACACCTTTTTCAAAAAGTATTATGAGCTTCTTTCAAGACTATCATCTATCATTCTTATAAAGAACTCATTTAGACAGTTTAGGAACACAAGGATATTCCTTAAAAGATCATGTATTCTTGCCAGGATGATTATCCTTGCTATTTCCACTATGCTAGGTTTGGATGTGATCATTGATGATTGGACATGCATTATTCCAAAAAGGAACTTTTTATTGATGAAAAAGTTCTCTTGGAAGTGATATCACCATTAAAAGGTCTTGAATTTTATGAGCGCATTCCTCTTAATTAACTTTTTCCTTTGAGTATATGATTTTGAGACTTCAAACTTGAATGCTTCGTAAGAATTTGATTCCCCCTATATGTATTAGGAGCTTCTTCTCCTAACATTGCCATATTATATTATAACCTTTGTCAATATCCACATCGATACCTTTTAATCTAGTAGACTTTGACAAAAATGAGTGAAAACATAGCCATGCATTTTAACAATTTGCTAGTCTATCTATTTATTCTAGTTTCATGGACTGTATCCCTTGACATCCTGTTGGTTATGTTCTCTTTTTTTATGAATCTCCCAATTTGCACAACCATACATTATTGAATGACTAAGTCAAAGTCTTATTAATTCTATTTACGCTTTCTTGACGGTATCATTTCCTCATTGCTTGTACTTACCATCAAATTTCGATTCCTCATCCTCTCAATCAAATGGTTTTCTTTATTTTTGGTAGAATGGATAAGGTGAATACAAAGAAAGGGCTATATCTCAAAGGGGTGTACAAATGGATATAATGAAAAGGTAGGTAAAAGGCTTAAATGTGCGATCCAAAGAATGCCTTAGTTCTTTCTTTAGTTACTAGTAGTCTAGCATTTCATCTCGAGGAATAATCAAATAAGTTCTAGAGTTTCGCAATTAACCTTATTCATTTATCAAGAACAATTTAGAAATGCATGAATCGGTTATGAAATAACTTCTCTACAAATGAGTGAGATGGGCCACCCCACTAATTACTTTCACGGGCATTCACCTTGAACCAATAGGTGTTTCTTCGTTCCTAGCTCTTTCCTTTGTAGTCCATAATAAAATGATCAACAAATGAAGAATTCACTTCGAGCAATAAAAATTTACCTTGATTCATATATCCATTTCATTTTTCAAATTATTTATTATCTAATAACAAAAATTAGGTATATAAACAAATGATGGAAGAAAAAAAAATGAAAAAAGAAAAAAGAAACAAGAGTAGAAAGTTAAGGCAAGAGAATTGCACAAAACGATAGAATGCATTCCACTAAATCATTATTATCCTGAGAACATTAGAAACAAAAGCTTTGATTGACAATTTGCTTCCTTAAATCTTAGGCAGAATTTAAGGAGATCCTACTTTTACATAAGAGTTGGTAAGAATACATATTTCAAAATGTCATTTTAAGATGTGGGATTATCAACTTTTCTAGAGCTGTCTTTTCCTCTTTAACAATCGACTCCTTCCCTAGGATTCCAAAGATTATGACCTTTTTGTCCATTAGCTCTTGAACCTTATTTTTGAAAGGCCAACACTCCATAATCGTATGATCCCTAGCTCCCTTGTGGTACTCACATATAATTCTTTTGCTCATACCTGATGGAGAATTTTGTACTTGGACCAAATCAGCATTATAAAGTAGTTGAAAAAGCATATACATAGGCATGCATATTTCTTCAACTTCTGTCTTGAACTGATATCCTTGATCTTTAAAGGTAATCTTATCATTTTCCTCATCGAGTGAAGCATTCTTTTCAAATTTCAACCATCCTGACTTAATAAATAATTGGACCTTCTTCTCAAAACCAAGGCAATTTTCAATAGTATGTCCTTGAGCTCCAGCATGATATATACAGCTAGCATCGTGATTATACCAATTTGGATACGGAGGTCTTAGTGGTTCCAAAGGTGATGGACGGACTAGATTCTTTTCGAGGAGGATTGAGTACAATTCTGACATAGGAATGGGGTCATATCGATCATTCTCCATTTTCCTTTTACCGAGGTGTTGTTCCCTTTGACAATTTCTAATGGATGATCTTGTGGAACCTAACTTGGAGAGCCCCTGATCCTTTGACAACCTGATGAATCATTATAATTACTTTTTTAAGGTGCAATCAACGATGTCAATGATGACAAGTTCCCCAGTTCATTTTGTTCTTGTTTATGAGGAGTGTATATGCCCTTCTGCAGCTCCTCTCCCTTAATGAATTCTAAAAATTTAGCCATCCGAGTCTTCAAATCTGAGAAGCTAGCAATTTGCTCATTTATCTCTCTATGTACTTCCTTTAATTTCTATGCATTCATCATCTCTGAGCTTGCTTGGGTTCCATACATGAATGATCAAGTTAAAGTACTAAATTAGGACTTTGAATTTTGTTTATTTTGTAAAAAAAAAAAAGCATATAAAAGTAAAAAGTCAAAATTGAATGAATAAAATATCATATTTTAAACACCATAAAATTTTGTATATAAGTGTACCTTTATAGATGTGAAATCCTAATTTTAGGTATAAATAAAAACGAATGCATCATGCCAAACATTCTCTTGAAGATTCCTCAAGAATTCCCTCTCATTATGTAAAATTTCAACTTTATGAAATACTACTTTATATATAAAGAGTTATTCAAAAACCAATAACAAAAAATCTAATTTTCCTTTTAAAAAAATCTTTTTTTTAAAAAAAAAAATGGTCAAAGAGTAATATCACCTATCGAGATCTTTTCAGGATCAGTTTTCATTGTACAAACATACCTTAAGAGGAAAAAATTATCTTTAAACTCGTATATTTTTTTCTTCTTTTATAAACATCATACGATATTGTTTACAAAAAAATAATTCTTGTTTTTTTTTAAAAAAAAAATTGAACATACATGGTGGTAACGACATGTTAATCACTTCAAAATAAAAAGGAAATGATTTTTAGGCGTAAATTAATTGAAGCGCCCATAGAAAAACAAAATGAGATATATACACGTGGAAAAATATGGGAACTTTTAAAACTGATGGACTAAACAAAAGCTATCATTAATGTCAAAATAACTCTTATTATTTCTAATAATGATGATCAAAAGAAGTGAAATATGACTAGGCCACGCTCTTCTTTCTAGCTTATTGGAAAATTATGATTATCATATATAGACATAAAACAATAATTGCACAAGTATTATATGCAGTAGTATACATATGCCTAGAGTTTTTTTTAATTGCCGGTGTTAGGTGGTTACTAATTCTATCAGGTGGATACGAGAATATGTTTTAAGGTCCTTAAGTCACCTTTTTACTGCCGCCATTGCATGGCTAGTAAAGCAGCAACCTAAGTTGAGAACGTTTCGAGGGTTTAACCAGATTTCTCGTGGCAACACCCGTACTTTATTCTCTCCTACAATCCTAAAGCGAGGTAAGATCATAACATGATCTTTTAGTGTATGTGTGATGTGTTGAGTATATGCGTGATGAATGCATAACATAATCAACTTATCATTTAAATACAAAAATAATACATCCACAAGATAATTTACAACATATAATTAGCCTAGAAAGTCCCCAGCAGAGTCGCCAACTATCGGAAACGGATCGACGGGCGAAAGATCTACTTTTAGTTAATTGAAATTATTTTAGAGTTTGATTTATCTATCAATTTGTTATAACGATTTAATGTGATGTTTGGTTGATAATAAGATTTTATAGAGTCGCCACCAATCGAGTTTTAGTCCGATTGGACACCTTAAATAACCAGAGATTTATATGGGTTCGTTTGCTAATTACGTGTGGGGAAGATAATAGTCACCCTACCTGTCCATAATTGGTAAAAAAAGTCGTAAATTATTCTTTTTGGGATGTATTTCTTTCGTATTTCTTTTTTTTTTTTTTTTTTTGTATCTATATGTGAATATAATTACATTTTTGTTTTATTTAAATTAATTTTGTTTATTTATATCCATGACATGGACATAAAAACTTTTACAAATGTTATCTTCATAAATAAAGAAAATTCGTATTTTACTTCCATAACATGGATGTAAAATATATACGTATATCATAGATACGAATTTTAATGAAAAAAAGTAATAAGAATTTTATACTATTTGCTACTAAAATAAACAATGAAAATAAAAATTAGTGAATAAAGTTAACCATATAAATTAACTTAATTTATATTCCACGACTATAGTATAGTTATGAAATAAAACCCTTAAAACTACACGTGTACAAATTGTACTTTTGTGTATTTTATTTTTATTTTAGAAATTTTTAAATTTTTCTTTGACCCAAGTTTTTAATTAATTCCTAGTAAGCATGCATGAGAATTGTAAAAGAAATGCTAAGAAAGAAAAAGGGATTGATTTTCTTACTGGGTCTTAAATTTGTTCTCAATATGATTTTTAAGCCCACAAACCGGCCTTAAACCGGACCCAACCCATAACCATGACCCATTGGGCATCACCCATCATGCAATAAGCTCTCTATTTTCCGTAATTTTAAAACCTAAAGCCTAAATCGCAAGCCGGCCAATTGCTTCTAGACATTCTAACCACCGCCTCTCTCTCTCTCACTCCGTTTCGTTCTCCGGCCGCTCCACACCAGCTGCCTTCCTTGCTTTCTTCTTCGCTCAACGCCAGCGGCTCAAGCTCTACTCACCGGGTAAAGGCTGAAATCAGTCCGATTTTCAACAACGCCCCTCTCCTATTCTTATCGCTGTCTTTTCTCTAAAACTCATGGCCTGATTTTACAGACCCACCAACGCTGACGCAGCCAGTTCAACGATTGCTCAAATCGGAGCTCTCGCCTACAATTGATAAAAAGGTATTTCTTGTTTATCTTCTATTTCTTTCTCCTTTTTTTATGTTTTGGTTGTTTTTCTTTTTAGAACTCACGGTTCTCTTCCGTCTAACGACAGCCAGTCGTCTATGGTACTATTTCCGTGGAGTTTTTAGAACCGGCGGTTCTCGTCACCACCGATCTGAGGTTCTTGCTTCTTTTTCTCTCTGTTATTTGGTTTTTTACTTTTTTTTTAGTTTTCTATTTTCTGTTATTTTTGTCATTTAAATCTAATACTAATGGGTCTTAATGTATTTTCTGTAGATTCAAGGATGGGTTCCTTAAAAAAGCTTTAGTGGTAGAAACGGCATCCGGACGAGTCTCCGGGCAGAGATGGCATTTCAGGTGAGTCTTTAATGTCCTCTCTATGGTGTGAAACGTAAATGTATGTGTGTGGTTGGACAGAAAGGATGCTTGTATACATGCTTCATTGGATTTTTACTACTTTTTTTATGTATATTTGGATTAAGTTGATGCTGGAAACATTTGGAAATGGGATTATGGAAAAAGAATGGAATTGCATGGCTGTACCTGGGTTTGTATACCTATGGTGATGTGTATTTTGATGGTTTTGATGATTGTAGTATGATGGATTTAGGACTTACTTTATACATGGGTTTGGTTAATTACCACAGATTAATGATTAATGCTTCTCTTAGGTAATTGTATAAGAGAGAACACCGAAAAGAGAAACACTGTCAAAACAAATATATAAATAAGTATATAAATAGCCAAGTATTTAGTATATACATAGCATGTCTTTACACGATACTAGCGAAACCGTATTAATGTATTACATGTGAGATGCTTTTCCTTGTATATTAATTTATGAAGATAAAAAGAAGAGATGTATACATATTGCTGCCTACCCTTGTTGGTTTTGGTCTTGTTTTCGATCGTTATTGCACTGCTTATGAGCTCCTCTAACTTATCTTCTTACTAGATATTTTGAAAGGACTGAAGGAGCTAATGCTTACTTCTCTCTTGATGTTTACTTCCAACAGGTGAAATGAAATTCAAAGAAAGTTTGGATTTGCAAGAGATGGAAAGATGAAGTTTTTCTCTCTAAGTTAGAAGAACCAAAACTTGGTTCTTCCTACTAAAAAAATAAGAAGAAAAGAATTTGTGTTTTGGTGTTTTTTTTTTTTTGGATATTTGGTGTGTGTTTTCAATAGGTGAAGTTCAGAGAAAGATCCGGGCAGCAAGAGGAGATGAAGAAGCTGAAAATGATTTGTTTAGGCTGAAAGAACCAGAACCTGGTTCTTTTTAGAGTTGAACAATGGGACTTTTGTCTCTAGTTTTTTTTTCTTCTCTTTTCGTGAGATTTTTCTGAAATTCTTGCTTTCCTTTGCTCCCATAATGGCCTCTTTTTATAGTGCTAATTTTCACTGCTCTCTTTCAATTTGAAAGAGAACAGTTGCCTATTTATCCAATTTTAATCTTAGTTGCTGGTATTAGTCCCATTTGGACTAAATCTTGATTAAGAAATCTAACACCCTTACTCTCTCCTGACATTCCCATCTCCTGCCATTCCTAACTTCTGATTTTTCGTTAAAAAAAATACTTTGTTTCTGCATCTCTTTTATGTGGACTCTTTTGTAAATTTTGTATCTGTATATCCTTATGTGGACTCATTTGTAAATACACTTTTGAGAAATGCATCCCTTTTTCTTTATTATTATTCTTTTGAAATTAATTCTTCTTGTATCCATAATAATAATAATATTATTATTATTGTTGTTGTTGTTGTTGATAATATTACTAATACTAATAATGGTAAAGCTATATTAGTAATTATGATATTAGTAAATAATAATAAATGGTAATAATAATGATGATCATAACAATAATAACAATAGTAATAATAGTAATATTATTGACGCTAAGTATCATAAATTAAACATGCTTATTATTTATTTTTAGAAAAAATAAATCTACCACAGGTAGTAGGACAAAACGGGTATTTACAGATACATTTTATCATTTATGTATCAAGAAAGTATCACCTAAGTAATAAAAGTAAAAAAAAAATATAAAACTAACATAACACTGTGCTTCTATGTATATGCAGAGAAGATATTCCCACTCGTATATTCAGTAGTGGATACAGAAAATGATGAATACTGGGAGTGGTTCTTCAACCAATTTTAACAAGTGCATAGCCAAAGAACAAGAATGACCATAGTTTCAGACAGACACAAAAGCATAGAAAAAGCTTCAAAACAGTGTACCCAGAAATATCACACTGTGTGTGTGCATTCCACCTCCTTCAAAACCTCAAGACCAGATACAAAAGCAACATACCAGAAATGACAAAGTACTACAACCTAGCATCAAGAGCACACACAATGAATAAGTTTGACAATTACATGTCTGAATTGCAAAAAATAAACAAACAAATCCCGAAATATCTCTAAGATGCTGGATACAAAAAATAGAGCAGAGTACATTCACCCAACAAAAGATATAACAGTCTCACAACAAACATAGCAAAATCAACAAACTCAATCAATAAAGCAGCAAAAGGACTACCAATCACAACACTCGTAAAGTACCAACGCAGCTGTGACCGGACGACACGTTTTCGACGGGACGCGGGACTCCCTTTCGGAATGGGGCGCCATGATCTCGGGCGGGACCCTCCCTCGCGTGGGGTTTTTATAAATGGAAATTCACATTTTGGAAAATAAATAGAATTAATGCATAAAAGAACCGAGACCTAAGTCTCGATGGATGTTATAGAGTCGCCACCCGGCTCAGCTCAACCGGGAAATTCTTAAGGTAGCTGAACCGGACGAACGGTTGCTACACTATCCAGAGATTCGGGTCCGGACAAGTCCCTTATTTCGTGTCTAATTCAAAATAAATATTGCCAATGTTCACAAATGGTATTTCGAAATCTAAAGTCAATTTTATTGAATATAAAAGGCATACAGCGCGCATACAAAATATTTAATACAAAAATAAGGAAAAGAAATAAATATTAATTGGCTTACAACCAAATCGAATGGAAAAATAAAAACTCTCGCCTCACTTATACAATCGCCTAGGATACACGAGAATCTAAAAATAATTTCAATCGCCTAAATACACGATTAATTCTATTAAATACATCAAAAATAAAAATAAAAATAAAAAGCTGCAAAACAGGAGGTTAGCACAATATATATAGCACGTCACAAATAGGACTCAAACAGATAGAATTGGGAAATTAAGAATTGGGGGCATGCATTTAGGGGATAACCGGGTTGGCTCGGCTAGTCGGCCCGGTTAGACCTGGAAAACGTTTTGAAACGTCCCTGTATTTTTGGTTTTGTGGGAAAATCATTTTGAAAACAATTTTTCCGGTTCACATGCATTTATTTTCTTACATTTAAAGTGGGTCGGTTTTCGGGAGAACCGGGTCTCCGTCGTTGAATTGTTCTAAATGCAATTTTGTTGAAAATTGAACCTATGGTCGTGATGCACACAAAAAAAATTCATTTTGATGATTTTTAGGGTTTTCTAATTTTTTGGGAATTTTTGGGGATTTTTGGGGATTTTTATGGATTTTTTTTTGTGAAATTTTTAGGTTTTAAAGGTGAAATTCTGATT
This sequence comes from Euphorbia tirucalli, assembly GCA_039660915.1. Classification (NCBI taxonomy): domain Eukaryota; kingdom Viridiplantae; phylum Streptophyta; class Magnoliopsida; order Malpighiales; family Euphorbiaceae; genus Euphorbia; species Euphorbia tirucalli. The sequence goes on along the minus strand of CM077639.1, from coordinate 49,673,804 downwards.
CTGGAAACTACAGTGGTACGACTGTAAATTACAGTCGTGCAAACTCAACTACAGTCGTATGACTGTAAATGCTGAAAATTCAGGATTTCACCAAAATCTTATTTAAAACAAGCTGGAAATAAAATCACCTGGAAAACAAGAATAGTCGTACGACTGTAACTACAGTCGTACGACTGTTCATCAATTTCAAGAACAGTCGTGCGACTGTTCTTGATTTCCAGAAGCAGAAACGCAGAAAATGAGATAAAAATGCACAAAAATCACAATCAACACCCAGAAAGCAAGCAAAAGTAGAGAGAAATGGGGCGCCTACCTTTTAGAAGTCCCTCCAAGTCAAAATTGACCCCTGGCGTCGCTCCAATCCACAAGAATTTGCACTTTTCCTCTTGAATTGGAGTTGAGAGCCTTGAGTCCGAAAATCCAAAATGCTTGGGATTCCGATTGTTTTAGTCCGAAATTTCAATTTGTTTGTGAAGTTAACTCATTAACCTATGGATTTCTATCAAGTTTTAATCCTAATTTCGAGAATTAAAGAAAATAGAAGAGGAAAAGATGAGTTTTATGGGTTTTTGGTCCTCTTTCTTTTCCTTCTCTCTTTTCTCCTTTCTCTCTCTAGATTTCACCAGAATCCCAAAACTAAAACTTTTTCTCCCTTTTCTTCTCCTTTTCTACTCTGATTTTTCGCTTGCTTGCTGCAACAACGGAGCAATCAATGCTCCTTCTCTCTCTCCTCCATTTTCTGCTGCAGAGGTATGGGTTCCTGCAACTTTTCGGACATTACAGTCGTATAACTGTAATTTTTAAATTACAGTCGCACGACTGTAATAATTTTTTGAATTTTTTTTTCTTTTCTTCTTTTTTTTTCTTTTCTTTTTTTTTTAAGAAAATCCCGGCGCTTACAGCTACCCCTCGCGTGATCAAATTCGACACCTAGATTCAGGTTTATAATATCTGAGATGATGAATTTGAGAGCGCGAATCAAAGCGCTGCGAACACTGGAATAAACCCTCTGATGAGATAAGCCGATACCGGGTCTATGTTACCCGAGGCGAGACTGGGGAAAGAAATAAGCCGATACTGGGTCTAGGTTACCCGAGGCAAAGTTGATGCGGATAGGCCGATACCGGGTCTAGGTTACCCGAGGCAAATGATGGGTGAAATTAGCCGATACCGGGTCTATGTTACCCGAGGAGATGCTGGAGATGAGATTAGCCGATACCAGGTCTATGTTACCCGAGGCGAAATTGATGAAGAAATTAGCCGATACCGGGTCTAGGTTACTCGAGGCGAACTTTCCTGTGGAAATAGATGAAGCTGATCTGGGCCGATGCCGAGTTTACATTACTCGAGGTGAATCTGCTGGGGGACTTGGATGATGGAGCGGATCTAGGCCGACACCGAGCTTACATTACTCGAGGCGGACTCGCTGGAGAAAGTTGAGATAATGGAGCGGATCTGGGCCAATATCGAGTTTATATTACTCGAGGCGGATCTGCCGACTTGCTGAGGATATTAAGCTGGGGAAGAATTCCTGCACTTAAAATGGCAAGTCTTCACTCCTTGATCGAGAGATTTTTAAACAAAAATTTTTGCCCCTTCGATCAAGAATGAAGACTAGCCGGGGATAAGTAATTGATATATGCAATGTATGGATGCATGATGATGCATATGTACATGTATGTATTTCCTGTTATTTGACGCTTTTGTCTTCCGCTGGGGAGAAATGTTGTACCCCTGGTTGATTTTGCTTTTCTTGGGGCATTGTTTGGTGATTATCGAAGGAGTGAGGTGACTGCTGGGGAGATGATTGTAGTATTCCTTGTAGAGATTCCGCTGGGAAGAGTGTGACAGCTCGACTGGGGAAATAATTATGGTGTTCTTTGTGTAGACTACACTGGGGAGTAACATGGGGACTTTGCGGGGAAATAATTGATGGTGTTCTTTATATAGATTCCGCTGGGGAAGAGTGGGGGAAACTCTACTGGGGAGTGATGCGATGAATTCTGTGGGCAATACTGAGGACGTTCTGCTTTTCCTGCTCCGTAGGGAAGTTATGAGTTTGTAAGTGCTCTAATTTTTGCCTGGGTTGCCCAACTCGGGTTTTCAGCCCAGCGAGCTGCTCTAACTTTTGCCTAAGGCGCCTTTTCGGTTTTCACCTCAGCGAGCTGCTCTAATTTTTACCTGAGGCGCCTTTTCGGTTTTCACCTCAGCGAGCTTCTTTTTTTTTTTTTAGATTTGACTAAAATGTGTTGTGACCCTTTATTGCTCGTTTGGGAAGATAAACTGGACTTTAGAGGACGATAAAAGATTTTAAATTGCACGTATTTAATTCATTTTCATTTGCCAAATAATGTGATGATATTGATCAGTTGAATGCAAAGTGCTTTCTTTGAATGTGTGTTTATGCAAGACAACTTTATTTGTGCATTTGTCATAACCATGCAAATATATTTAAACAAACACTTCACTTTATTGATGAAGTCAAAACGAGTACATTTGAAACAAGTTGGTTCCTAAATGGTACAGATTCCACACTGAGCCAGAATCCGTCACCAGTCGTCCTTTTCAGATTTTCCGACTGGTTATTTTCTCTCGTGTCTTAACTTTTGCCTAGACCGCTCTTTTCGAGTTTTCAGCCTAGCAGACCTCTCTCTTTTTTTTCTTCTTCTTTTTTTTTCTTTTTTTTTTTTTTACACATGATAAAGCTTTAGCCTGTCCTGGTTGATAGGATTAGTGAACTCGTTTCCATCCATGTCCATGATGCTGACAGCGCCCTTTGATAACACCTTCTTCACCACATAGGGTCCTTCCCAGTTAGGTCTGAACTTGCCCCTAACATCGACATTGGAAGGCCTTAGCTGCTTTAGAACCAAGTCACCCGTCTTCAACTGCCGTTTGGAATACTTCACATTCTGATTATATGCTCTGGCCATCCTGCGCTGGTACATCTGAAGATGATCCAGTGCCCTTAATCGCCTTTCATCTAGCGCTGCCAACTGTTCATACCTAGCTTGAACCCATTCAGTCTCTGGTAACTGAGCTTCCAAGGCAACTCTAAGTGATCTGAGTTCTATTTCCACTGGTAATACTGCTTCCATTCCATATACCAAGGCATAAGGAGTTTCTCCTATCGGCGTTCTAACATTGGTTCTGTAACCCCAAAGAGCATAAGGCAGTTTATCGGCCCAATCCCTGTAAGTGGTTACCATCTTTGATAAGATCTTCTTTATTGCCTTGTTAGCTACTTCCACTGCACCGTTAGCCTGAGGCCTGTATGGAGAAGACTTATGATGTTCAATTCCATGCTCTGTAAATATCTCAGCTGTTGCCCCTTGAAACTGTACTCCATTGTCAGTTACTATGTGGTGAGGAATCCCATACCGAGTGAAGATATTCTTCTGGATGAACTTGACCATGTGCTTGGCTGTCACATTAATGAAGGATTCTGCTTCGACCCATTTGGAGAAATAATCAACTGCCACAACTATGAATCTATGCCCATTAGATGCAGCTGGATGAATTTCACCAATCATGTCTATCCTTCATGCTGAAAACGGCCAAAGAGACGCTAGATTCTGAAGTTCAAGTGGAGGAAGATGACTAATGTCTGCATAGATCTGACATTCATGACATCTCTTCACTTTTCTTATACAATATGATTGCATCGTCATCCAGAAGTAGCCTTGTCTCATGATCTTCCTATCCATGGCAAGTCCATTCATATGTCGCCCACAGGACCCTACATGTACTTGCTGCATCACTTCTTCTGCTTCTTGCTCAGTTAGACACCTCAAAAGGACTCCATATGCTGTTCTTTTATACAACTTGTCCTCGAAGATTCTGAATTGACTAGCCAATTTTCTCAGTGTCAACTTATCAGCAGCACTGGCCTCTTCTGGGTACTTTCCCTCCTTAACATACCGATAAATGTCAAAGAACCATGGCTTTTCTTCGGCTGATAATTCCATTACTTCGTGCACTTCGAAGCAAGGATGCCTGGAAGTGGCTATAAGTAGTGGTTGAACTTGTGTCTCTTATGGATTTTCCCACATAGAGGACAAAGTTGCTAATGCATCAGCCATCTTATTCTCATCCCTGGGGACATGTCTGAATTCACACTGGCCGAATAAACCTTTTCTGAATTGCAGCACCTCCAAATAAGGCCGCAAGGCTTCTTCTTTTAGCTCCCATTCACCCTGAGCTTGCCTGATCACTAGAAGTGAGTCACCAACAATTAAGACATCATTTGCCCCTAAGGTTAATAAAGTTTCCATTCCAAACAAGCATGTTTCATATTCCTCCCCATTGTTGGTTATAGGAAAAATCAGCCTTTTGGATAAAAGAATGACCTCACCATCCGGTGTTGCTATAAGTACTCTGATTCCAGTGCCATTTCTATTCACTACCTCATCGAAGCACATGACCCATCTTTTCACTTCCACCATGGCTAACTACTCATCAGGGAATTCCAGGTTCTCTGTGTAATCTGATTCTAGGGGTTGATTTGCCAGAAACTCTACCACGGCTCGCCCTTTAATGGTTTTCTTCGTGATGTACTCGATGTCAAATTCAGACAAAAGTAACAACCACCTAGACAACTTCCCAACCAATGCTGGTGCTTCATAGAGGTACTTCATTGGATCCACCTTAGCCACGGCTTGTATCTTGTAGGATTGGAAATAGTGGCGCAGCTTCTTGGTCAACCAAATCATCGCCACACACGTCTTCTCCACCAGTGTGTATTTGGTTTCATACTCCAACAGCTTTTTGCTGAGGTAGTAGATAGGATACTCCTTCTTGCCATCTTGTTCCTGTGCTAGCATTGCCCCTATAGAGGATTCTTCAACTGCCAAGTACAAAATCAGAGGCTTCCCTGGAATTGGAGGACTCAACACTGGTGGCTTTACCAGGTAAGCCTTGATCTTCTCGAATGCCAACTGACATTTGTTATCCCACACAACCGGCTGATCTTTCTTTAATAGCTTGAAGATTGGTTCACAAGTGGAGGTTAACCGTGCTATGAAGCGGCTGACATACTGTAAGGAACCCAGGAATGATCTGACTTCCTTTTCTGTCTTCGGAGCTGGCATATCTTTGATGGCTTTTATTTTATCTGGGTCCATTTCTATACCCCTCTGGCTGACTACATGGCCCAACAGCTTCCCTGATGTGACCCCGAATATGCACTTCTTGGGGTTAAGTCACAAATTGTACTCTCCGATGCGTGTTAAAAATCTATCCAGGATAACAGGGTGTTCCTCCCGGGTTGTTGATTTAGCGAGCATATCATCGACATACACTTCGACTTCTTTATGAATCGTGCAACAGAGTTGTGACAGCCCTCTGATAAGTGGCACCAGCGTTCTTCAACCCCGAAGGGCATCACTCTGTAACAGAAGGTACCCCACTCTGTGATCAACGATGTTTTCACCTTGTCGATCACATCCATTAGAATCTGGTTATACCCCGAAAAGCCATCCATGAAGGAGTACATTGCCGCTTTTGTTGCGCTATCAACTAGGACGTCAATATGTGGCAGTGGAAAGTTATCTTTTGGGCATGCTTTATTCAAGTCCCTGTAGTCAACGCATACTCTGACCCTTCCATCCTTTTTAGGCACAGGGACAATATTGGCTAGCCATTCTGTATACTCCACCACTTCGAGAAACTTGGCGTCTATCTGTTTGGCCACTTCTTCTTTCACCAGCGTAGCCCATTCCGGTCTTAGTCTTCTCAGCTTCTGCTTTACCGGTCTGAACTTAGGGTCCGTTGGGATTTTGTGCACTACTATTTCTGTATCCACACCTGGCATGTCTTTATACGACCAGGCAAAAACTTTAACATGTTTTTGGAGTATTCTTATTAATTCTCTTTCTTCCTCGGATTTAAGCTCGTGTGAAATGAGTACCATTTTAGGGTTTTCATCTATACTTATATTGATTTCATGCAATGCAGTGTCATGTATGCTAAATATGCTTGATGGTGATTCAAATGCATGCATAGAATTATCAAGATAAACATCACACAAGTAAGCAAATTGGGATTTCATTGCATTGAACTTATCATAGAGTACATCAGTTACATTGAAAATGGAAGAAATAGATACAACAAAATCATTTTCATCCTCCACAGGCGGAGGCCTTGTTCTTCCTCAGCTTCCATCTTCCCTTCCAAAGCATCATCTAGGACTGTAGCTTTCTCTGTTTGTTTTTCGATCGCCTGTGCCTTAGCTTTTTCCATAATCTTGGCGATTTCAGCAACCACAGAGTCTAAATTCACTTTGGCCATCAGTTCTTCATCAAATCCTTTCTTGGTCTTTCCAAAAGCTTTGTTCAATGCAGCAGTCAAAGCATTTGAGATGAACTCTATAGTTTCAGCGCAGGCTTTCTTTTCATCTTCTTCTTTGGCCACCTCTATGGTTTCTGCTATCACCTCAGATGGTTCTCCTTTCAAGATTTCAAATTCAACAGTTGGTTCTTCTTCCATTTCAGGGGCTACTGGCTCTTCCTGGCTTTTCTCAAAATCCACAACATCTGCAAAGATCTCAAAGCCAGGGTACTCGACATTTCCAACCAGCACCGGTTCAACTTAGCCCTTGTAAAGGCTTTCTCCCGCCTTCAGAAATGGCTTCATCATGGCCCTACCATTCTTGCCCTTTTTCAGGTTCTTCTGCTCAGATGACCCCTCTACATAACCAAGGCCGCACTGCTTCGACTTTCCCGAGTCGATCTTGAATTCTGGCACACCTTGCAAATTAATCCCGAGTCCCATTCCCAGGACAAAGTTCAGCTTGTACAGATATCGGGATAGCCACTCCGGCATGTAGTTCTCATAAAGGACCATAGGGGCATCTGTGGTTTCTTCCTCCTTAATGACAGCAATTTGGAATCCACCAAAAGGAACCACTCCTTCATCCACTGCAGCTACCATCGACTGGGCGTCTGCCTCAATAGTCACAATCCTGTCATTCATAGAGAATTTAATCTTCTGATGCAATGTGGAAGGAACACCTCCCAAAGGATGGAACCAGGGCCTTCCAAGCAATAAGGAGAATGTGACCAGGATATCGATCACTGTGAAGACAACCATGGACTTGATGAGCCCAACCTCCACTTCTGTTTCGAAGGTCCCTATCACTGTTCTTTTAGAATCCTCATACGCCCGAATGGCTGTCGAGGACCTCTTCAACACTTCTTCATTCATGCCTAGAAACGGTAACATTTTCAGCGGGCATATATTCAGAGCTGAGCCGTCATCCACCATAACGCACGGCATCACCTTATCCATGACATAGGCTCTAATGTAAAGAGCCTTGTTGTGGGCCTTTCCTTCTACAGGTAGGTCTTTCTCAGAGAAAACAATATTAGGAGCTCCAGCATGGACTTTGTCTAGCAGGCAGCACATAGCCTCTGGTGAAGCTATAGGGGAGACTTCAATTTCTGATAGCTTCTTCACTAAAGCCTCCCTATGCTCTTTGGAGGTCATAAGCAGATGCCATAAACTGGCTTCTGCAGGGGTCTTCTTCAATTGGGAAATGACCAAGTCTTCTTTCTCGACTCTTTCCGGTGCCGAAGTGCTGCCCAACCCATTCATCGGTGCTTTATCTTTCGTCTGATCTGCCGGCTGATATACCCTTCCACTTCAGGTCACGTGCTGCACTTCTGAAATCTTCAGCTTCTCAACAGCTGGGAGTTTAACAGCCTCTCTTCTGTCAAATTCTTCGTATTCATCTTCAGAGTCGAGATCATCCAGACTTATGGGCTTGATCTCCTTACATCCCTCCTTTTCCTCACATTTGGGCTCCACTTCGGGTTCCCCTACCGCCACTGCCTGAATTGTAGGGTTCGCCTGCAGAACTTGGGCAAATATAAAGTTAGCCGGCAACCCCGACTGAACCATGTTAACCCGCTTTTCAAATGCCGGCAGTGGGTTGGTTTTAGTGCTAGGTTTAGCTGGCTCTTGCAGCTTTCCCTAGTCAATGAGCTTCTGGATAGCATCCCTTAGCTTGTAGCAGTTGTTGGTTCGGTGGCCTGTCACCACATGATAAGTGCAGAAGTTATCTTTGTCGGCTTCTGATGGCTTCTCAAATGGCCTTAAGGATTGCAACAGGCCGCCATTCCTACACTTGGCAAATATCTTTGCTAAAGTAAGAGTCCAAGGCGATATGCCTTGTCCTCCAGGACCCCTGTTCTGGTTTCCTTGCTGCTGATTCACAGTAGCCACTTCGACCTGCTTCACCTCTGATGATTGCCCCTGTTTGCCACTGGAACCTGAACCAGAACCACTACCAGACCCAGCTGCTGCGGTTGATCTATACCCTGAACTATACCCTGTACTTCTTCCCCCTTTCTGACCAGATGACTTCTCCTCTTCATCCCTTTCTATCTTCATGGCCATGCTATAGACCTCACTAAGCTCTTTGAAGGGATGGAATTTCATGTTGTTCTTGAAAATATCCTTGCTGCCATCAATGAGCTCTGTATAAGTTCATCTTCATCAGGGCGGTTCTTTAGGAGGATCATCTTGTTCATCCACCTCTGGTAGTATTCGTCAAAGGGCACATTGAATTTCTGCTTCACCCTCTCCAAATCATACAGCTTCACCTGGATTTTGGTGTTGAAGCTGTAGTATTTGATGAAGGCTGCTGATAATACCTCCCAGTCAGATTGCTCCTCCTCTGACAGTGAGTTATACCATCCCAAAGCACCTCCCTCTAGTGTGGTGGGGAAAAGATTAATCAATTGTTGCTTTGTAGCGCCTGCTGTTAGCATAACCCGGGCATATAAATTCACATGGGCCTCCGGAGAGCCCATTCCTTTGTAAGTGGGGACTTTCGGCACTTGGAAGCTGATAGGAAATGTCTCGATGCCCCTACTGATCATGGCATCAACGTTCACCCCTTTCTTGGATTCCGCACTGATACCGACCCCCATCTTTAATTGGGCCATGACCTCGTCTAATTCAGAACACTTTGCCTTCATCTTCTGTTCCATAGCTGCTTCTATCTCTTGCAGCTTCTCAAGGCTAGTTGAAGCGTCACCACCATGTTGGGACGACTCAGCTTCTTTTTCCTTCCTGGCTCCACTACCACCGGTCTCACCAGCTTCTCTAACCACTGCCCTCATTTCTTCCTTTAACATGTCGCGGAAATCCTGCGACCTGAAAAATCTCTCAAAACATCAACCATGCTCGGTGTCTATTCTGCCATATTCACTCCTTCCCCAGACTCAAAATCACTGTCACTCTCAACTACCCTCTATCTTCTAGCTGCCCTTGAAGCTTGGGATCTTGTCCAAGGTCGCTCCAGTGTATTCTGCTTGGGAGTAGACAGGAGATATTAGGGTCGTGCATGAATGACGTGATATGACATGAAAATTAAGACATTAAACATGCTTGAGATGAATGGAGTGGAATTATGTATGGAATGATGATATGAATGGTTTCTTTTTATTATTTTTTTTTTTGGGCATTCCAAGAACACCCAATGCTTATGTAAAAATGTCATGCGTGGGCCGCCACACGGACAGAGATTCGGCGCCTTTGGGACACCTAATGAATTCGTGAAATGGTCGCGTGTATACTGGCACACGGACAGAGTTTTGACGCTTTGTAGGTCTATAAGATGATATGAAATGGTCGCATGGGCCGGGCCCGCGGACAAGGTTTTGATGCTTTTGAGCACATGACATGGTGTTAGGAGAAAGCCACGTGTAACAGGGACACGGACAAGGATTCGGCATTCGAGGAATGCCTTTCATGATTTGGTGATGTTATGGGCCTATATGTATACTAATCGGGCACTTGGGGAGTGCCTTGAATGGTGAATTAATGTCATGAAGTGGTCGGATGTGGACCACAGTGTTATATGATGTTTATGATAGATGGGTGTGATGTCATGAAATGCATCGTGTAAATTATTACACAAAAATGGGCCTAAGGCCGTTGTGGCTTTTATTAAATGAAATGATCTTGGTGGAATGGCCGAATGCAATCCGGTGCATTGGCAAAACACAGGTAATTTTGGGTACCCGATATGTTATGAAATGGAATGGGATGGTCATGATAGGCGTTCTTTGAAATGCCCCTTAGTTTAATTTAAGTGAAATGTAGTGAATGAACATGTCACACAATATGCAAATGGCTACACAAAAACGTGGGTTAGGATGCATGACATACATAATGATGTTATGTATGCTATGTCAAAAATAAAATGCTAATCACACAAGTTTACTGTTATGGCTGAAAAAGAAATCATTAGTATGGATGACAAGCGAATGAATTAATGTTTGACACACAAAATAAAATGCAAAATGGCTGCATAAAAATATGGGTTAGTATCACACAAAGATGTTTTTGTATGGTATGTCACGTGTATGGAAAATGGTGATTATGGTATGTTATGCACGCTTTGGCGATGTGTCACGAGATGGTGAAGAACACAAAGCAAGCAAAACGAATTCCTCCAACCTTATTCCTCCAACGTGGTCGGTCTCAAAAATTTCTAACCGAGTCCTAGGCGGGGTTCACTTCAATCACCAACCGGGGGTGATGAAGGCACGATTTTATTATTATTCGCACAATTATTTTGGTATCCTAAGGGAATCCAACTAGAGCTGCCTATATGGGTTCGGTCAAAGTGGGGAAAAAATCAAGGCTCCCATAGCAAGATATACTCCTCACTTCTCCCCACTCAAGGGTCCTAGCGAAGGGGTTCATACAAGGCTATGAGTGGTGTTTCGTATTCGTGCCCCTAAGACCAGGAGGAACTTAGGCGACACTTCAACAATCCATCGGGCTATAAAAGGATACCTAATCTAATGCAAGAAATGGCTAACTAAAAATGCAAATAAAATACCAAAAGAGAATCATCCGCCTTGTTTTAATTAGACACTTTTCAGGGCTTGTCAAAATTCTTTTAAGTTTTTAAGAAAACTTTTTTAAGAATTTCCCCAGCAGAGTCGCCACTGTGAGCGGACGACGCGTTTTCGACGGGACGCGGGACTCCCTTTCGGAATGGGGCGCCACGATCTCGGGCGAGCCCCTCCCTCGCGTGGGGTTTTTATAAATGGAAATTCACATTTTTGAAAATAAATAGAATTAATGCATAAAAGAACCGAGACCTAAGTCTCGATGGATGTTGTAGAGTCGCCACCCGGCTCAGCTCAGCCGGGAAATTCTTAAGGTAGCTGAACCGGACGAATGGTCGCTACACTATCCAGAGATTCGGGTCCGGACAAGTCCCTTATTTCGTGTCTAATTCAAAATGAATATTGCCAATGTTCACAAATGGTATTTCGAAATCTAAAGTCAATTTTATTGAATATAAAAGGCATACAACGCGCATACAAAATATTTAATACAAAAATAAGGAAAAGAAATAAATATTAATTAGCTTATAACCAAATCGAATGGAAAAATAAAAACTCTCGCTTCACTTATACAATCGCCTAGGATATACGAGAATCTAAAAATAATTACAATCGCCTAGATACACGATTAATTCTATTAAATACATCAAAAATAAAAATAAAAATAAAAAGCTGCAAAACAGAAGGTTAGCACAATATATATATCACGCCATAAATAGGACTCAAACAGACAGAATTGGGAAATTAAGAATTGGGGGTATGCATTTAGGGGATAACCGGGTTGGCTCGGCTAGCCGGCCCGGTTAGACCTGGAAAACGTTTTGAAACGTCCCTGTATTTTTGGTTTATTGGGAAAATCATTTTGAAAACAATTTTTCCGGTTTACATGCATTTATTTTCTTACATTTAAAGTGGGTCAGTTTTCGGGAGAACCGGGTCTCCGTCGTTGAATTGTTCTAAATGCAATTTTATTGAAAATTGAACCTATGGTCGTGATACACACAACAAAATTCATTTTGATGATTTTTGGGGTTTTCTAATTTTTTGGGATTTTTTGGGAATTTTTGGGGATTTTTAGGGATTTTTATGGATTTTTTTGTGAAATTTTTAGGTTTTAAAGGTGAATTCTGATTCTGGAAACTACAGTGGTACGACTGTAAATTACAGTTGTGCAAACTCAACTACAGTCGTACGACTGTAAATGCTGAAAATTCAGGATTTCACCAAAATCTTATTTAAAACAAGCTGGAAATAAAATCACCTGAAATCAAGAATAGTCTGTTCATCAATTTCAAGAACAGTCGTGCGACTGTTCTTGATTTCCAGAAGAAGAAACGCAGAAAATGAGATAAAAATGCACAAAAATCACAATCAACACCCAGAAAGCAAGCAAAAGTAGAGAGAAATGGGGCGCCTACCTTTTAGAAGTCCCTCCAAGTCGAAATTGACCCCTGGCTTTGCTCCAATCCACACGAATTTGCACTTTTCCTCTTGAATTGGAGTTGAGAGCCTTGAGTCCGAAAATCCAAAATGCTTGGGATTCTGATTGTTTTAGTCCGATATTTCAATTTGTTTGTGAAGTTAACTCATTAACCTATGGATTTCTATCAAGTTTTAATTCTAATTTCGAGAATTAAAGAAAATAGAAGAGGAAAAGATGAGTTTTGTGGGTTTTTGGTCTTCTTTCTTTTCCTTCTCTCTTTTCTCCTTTCTTTCTCTAGATTTCACCAGAATCCCAAAACCAAAACTTTTTCTCCCTTTTCTTCTCCTTTTCTACTGATTTTTCGCTTGCTTGCTGCAACAATGGAGCAATTAATGCTCCTTCTCTCTCTCCTCCATTTTCTGCTGCAGAGGTATGGGTTCCTGCAACTTTTCCGACATTACAGTCGTGCACGACTGTAAGAATAGTCGTACGACTGTAATAATTTTTTTTTTTTCGAATTTTTTTTTTCTTTTCTTTTTCTTTTCTTTTTTTTTTTTTGTAAGAAAATCCCGGCGCTTACAGCAGCATGATCCCGGATCTCTTCTATACAAACAGAAAATATCGCTCTAGCAACAATGACAAAACTAACACAGAACCAGGAGCATAAAATAATAAAGAACTACATTCCAGCATTGCAAATGCAGGTAAACATAAAAATCCAACACAATTGTGTTATTTTTTGCTTTTAATACATTTTTTGTACATTCCTAATACATTTCGGATACATTCCTGATTGTATCAAAAGTGTATCAAAAATGTATCAGGAACTTATCATAAACGTATCAAAACATAACTCATACATTTCTCATATAGTACATGCATGATACATTTGTGATACAATTTTATAACTAACAGAGACAAAATTTGAAAAAATAGGTAAAACCGTTAATAAGTCACCTAATTACAATCTCAAAAGATGGCATAGACTACATAGTTGATATGAAAGAAAAGACATGTACCTACAACAGATGAAAAACATATGAGATCCCCTGTGCACATGCCCTAGCATATATAAGGAAATTCCACTTCAGCACCTATGATTATTACTTAGAATACTACAATGTTGGACACATATAAGGGAACAATATATCCAATACCATCAAAAGACACATGGGACATACCTGAAGAAATCATAAATCATCAACTTCAACCACCAGAAGCAAAATAAAAATCAGGATGACCAAGGAAACAGAGAATAAGACCTGCTTGGGAAAGAAAATCAACAAAGAGACTAAAATATCGAATATGTAGACAAGGAGGGCACATTAAGAGAACATGCGGAGGAACAACATAAAATTAATGTAATTTCACTTTATAATAACAGATACTATAGAAAATATAAAACAAATTACTAATTCAATAAAACAGAAAAAAAGAGATTCAAAAAAATTGGGCCCTTGTATATCTTTTAACTTGAATTGTATGAAAGAAAATACATCCAATGTATATATTTCAATAAGAAAGAAACTAGGCCTTTATCAATAAAAAAAAAGGTTCTACAATGTACAATACTGTCTTAGAAAAACATCACATCCATCCAGCATCTCAGGATACTCTATATCACTCCTAACCCTTCTTCAATCTTTGTCAATCCATGATTTTATAAACTAATGGCCAACCTGAACCTATGAGCTTTCACATCAAGAGGATTAGGAAATTCCCTTTGCTCTATCAGATATTCCGCAAAGACAAAGAAAAGATTCCACAATCACTGGAAAAAAAATCATCAGCTCCATGCCAAAAAAATGTATCCCAAATGTATCAAGATTGTATTAGACTTATATCAGAAATGTATTTGAAATGTATTAGAAATGTATCATAAAATGAATTAGACTAGCATTATACAATGCATCAGACTTATATCAAAATGTATCACAAATTTATCAGAAATGTATCAGTATTATATCAAGAATGTATCATAAAATGTATCAGACTAGCATCATAAAATGTATCAGACTTATATCAAAATGTATCAGGAATGTATCAAAATTGTACTAGTATTGTATCAAGAATGTATCAGGTATCTAACAGAAATGTATCAGAAATGTACCAGACAAAAAAAAATCTTACCGATCAGTCTGCTAAGGTACATTATCAACAACCACAACATCAAGTGGATGAAGAGGATCCTTCCCAAAGTACTAACTCAAGAATGTCAGGCCTTGAAGCAAAAATCTCAAACTTCTCTATGAAATAAGGAAGTAGGGTTGCATACTCATCAGTAGAGTCATATGTCGTATGAAATCCAGCCCTCTCCTTTAATGAATCATACATATACAGCTTTTGATCCAAAAACACAAACCTTCCTAACACCCAATGATTTTGATTCACATACATTGGAAAAAACCACATCCACCTCACTCCATGGCTTCCCATAACAAACACCATAGCAAAACATAAAGTTGGTGATTGTATCCGTAAACTGCAACTTCTCATTACCCTCATCAGTATGTAAAATATCTTTCACAACAGTAAAAAGATATTTCACCCTCTAGTCAAAGCACAAATCTGTGGTAGTGAATCTCAAAGTGATACTTTTTGAATACTTGTCCCTTTTCCTCAAATAATAAAGCACCAAATCCATGTGTTACAAAAACACAAAAAAAAAGAGAGAAAACAAAATCAAAAACAAAAATACAATTATCACAAAAACTACAAATAAAAAAGTATAATGAAAAGATAAAAACAAATACATACAGCACTAAATAGAAGCTCCCCTAGTGTATAAAGTTCATAAAAGAAAGTCTTGCAATTAACTGTATAGATTCTTAAATCCAACAATGGTTTAAGAGTAATAACCGCCAGTCTAAACATCTTGTTCAATTTCTTACAGAAACAAAAACAAATAATAACATAAGAAAAAAAAATAAAAAAACACAAAAAATATGTGAAAAAAAATTCAAACTAATTACCTCCTGACAACCAACTTATTCTTATTAATAAATTGGCAAAACGAAACCACATCCGAAACACTTGGATACTCCCCCCAACTTAGTAAAAGTATCCAAAGGACCCATCCCAACTAGAATTGTCTTAACAGAAGGAACATTTGGCACAGATCCAAACAAAGAAGTATAAGGTGACTTCAACACAAGGCCAGCTCTCTTCTTTCGCTTCGGAAAACAAGTTGCCGCATCAATATTAACAATAATGACCTCCACTATACTCACATCCTATAACAAAAAAATCAAAACACAAAATCAAAAAAATCAAGACCAGATTCCAAAAAAAAAAAAAACAAAAACAAACAAAACAAAAGTAAAAATTAAATAAGCACATAATGTGACAACTTCCATCTCTTAATACTATCAACTTCAATTTTATCCAAAAGAAGAGGATCAATAAAATCTAAAAAGCAACTAAAAGAATCCTGAACATATATAAAAAAAAATCAAAAATGTATCAGACTTGAATCAAACATGTATCAGAAATGCATCAAACTTATATCAGAAATGTATCAAAAAAAGTGTCAGACTTGTATTAGAAATATATAACAAAAAATGTACCAAAATAGTATAATAATATTATCAATAAATAATGAAAAAAAGTTAACACTAACAATCATAAAACAAAAAAAAGTTTTAAAAAAACGTACTGCTTCTTTAAGCTTTCCAAGAGCAGCCACAACTTCATGCTCAGCTTATCACCAACAATAGCTTTTTCAATAATTGAAATACCAGCTTCACCAGTCACATCATCTTCCAACAGATTTCACAACATCACAAGCTACACTGACTACATCACTGAAGTCAGTTATAAGGTTAAAAGTGAAGACTAGATTAACATCAACATCTCCCTTATTAGCATCAGGAAGAGCTCCTTCAACACCACAATGTTCACCAAACCCTCAACAACATCCTATTTATCAATAGACACATTATGCTCTTCGTAAACCTTCTGATTCTCATTCCCTTATCATTCTCATCTCCCTTCTCCTTCTCCTCGTCTTTCTCCCTTTGATCTTCCTTCTCATTCTCCTCCTTATTTACCTTCTCATCAGCATTAACCATAATAACATCATCCTCCTTCTCTCTCTCCCCATCTTCCTTCTCTTCCTCCTTACCATCCTCCTCCTCCTCCTCCCCATCCTCCTCATCCTCCTTCTAATCCTTCTCCTCCATCCTCCTCATCCTGCTTTCCATCTTCCTTCTAATTCTCCTTCTCATCCTCCTCCTCCTCCTCCCCCTCAACTTCTTCTTCCTCATCATCCTCATCCTGATCATCATCTTTATCATTATCTTCATCTTTACTAGACTAACCACCAGAAAATACCTATTTTTTTAACAAAAATGTATCAGAGTTGTATCAGAAATGTATCAATATATATCATATATAAGAAATATATTAGACTAGCATCATAAAATGCATCAGACTTGAATCAAAAGTGTATTAGAAATGTATTTGAGATGTAGAAGAAATGTATCAAAAATGTATCAAACTAGCTTCATAAAATATATTAGACTAGCATTATAAAATATATTAGAGTAGCATCATAAAATATATCAGACTTATATCTAAATATATCAGAAATGTATCATAAAATGTATCAGACTAGTATCATAAAATGAATAAGACTTGAATCATAAGTGTATCATAAATATATCAGACTTGTATCAGAAATGTATCATAAAATGTATCAGACTAGCATCATAAAATGTATCAGATTTGTATCAGAAAAGGATAAAAAATGTATAATAAACACAAAAAACAAACATTTTCACCACTAGACCTCACAGCTTCCTGCAAAACATAGAAAGAAGACAATTATAAAAATAAAATAAGCAAATTACCAATTTATCGTAACGTTGGCTAATAGAAGTCAGCATTCCAACAATAGAAAGAAACAAAGTCTCAACAAATACCTGGAAAGAAGCAATCTCAGCTAACAAACCAGCCTCACCAGAAGACCCTTTCCCAGCATCAGTATTCTTATTCCTAGCATTAGTCTTCATAGACTTCCCCTCTCCAACAACTTTAGCATCACCATTCTTACCCTTTCTTTTGGAGTGAAAATCCCCCAACTCCAGCTTTTCAATCTCTTTTGCAGAAGCTTGCAAATCCTTCAAACCAACTAAAGAAAAAACGAAAACAAAAGAAAAATAATTATAACAAAAAACATAATAACAACAAACACAAAAAAAGTAAAAGAAAGCAAAATGAGAGGTATAAAAACATACACTCCTAGCAGATCTTGAGAAAATTAGAAAATCCAATTTAGCACTCTGAAACTGCTTATCAAAAGCCTTCCATTTATATATCCTAGGAATGGGACTAGTCTTCCCAACCCTACTGCAAATAACACCATTATAGTTAGGACACACTTCGTAAAACCAAACCTGAAAAACAAAGGACAACCCTCCAAACGATAACAACTAGGACGAGTCCTTGAAAGACTAGTTTTCTTCAAATGATAAATGGTTTTATCAAACACCATAGAACCCCAATCGTCCCTGTTCGATGGGTGGGTCTTACAGTCAAGCTCCCTTCTGCCTTTGCACTCGAGGGCCAATCTCCATCTGGCCGTAAGACCCACCCATCAAGCAGGGACGAAAGTCGGCCTTATCTCCCAATAGCTAAAAAGTGTATCATGTCTGAATCTAGTATTACACAAAAGAAATCAAGTATAGACACTAATATAATTAGATCTACTCTTCATGGACAAACTTGGGACTATGATTCACATAGTCACCAGACTCAACCAAATCAATATGCTTCTTCGGCATAAAATGTTCCGGATCTAAACCTAGCAAAAAACCCGCCACAAAATACAATAGAGCAAACTTATTAGACTCAAACTTCCCTTTCTTAAAAATAAAGATCAAATCATTAGGGAATCATCACGGGAAAAATTAAATGCAACGCGGAATACTGATTAAAATTTCCTCTATTTAATAGCCCAGGGTCCATGTGGATTAATAGAACGAAACCAAGAACAGAAAAAAAAATCAATTTTCTCACCTTAAACGTCTCCTCTAGAGACTGTTGCAGAAACCCAAATGCATTTCCTCCACAATCCGGTACATGAACTGCTCTAAAACATGACTCGTGCTAGTGAATGGAAGAACGAAAACCGAGAAGAATTTGCCAAGAGGGGACGACTACTCTTCCTTAGTGTAGGCCGAAATATGCAAGTGGCTAGAGTTAGGGAAAAATTAGTTTAAGGCCTCCTTATATACTCCTTAGTATACTAGGTCTTTCATTAAAGGTACAAGATAATTTTATTTGATTAAATTAATTTAATTTATGTCATTGGAATTAAATTAAACCATATTATAAAATTCCAATTGACACAATTAACTACAATTTTATCAAATTAACATATCCTAAAGTTAAATTAAAATTAAACTTAATAAATACAACCTTTGTGTTTAAATTTCCACCAAGAAAATTCTATTTGATTTAATTAATTATTTACTACGTGTAATTAATTAATCAAATAAAATTAATTTCTCCCTTATAATTGAATTAATTATGATATAAACTAATGTCAATAACTCAATTAATATGGTTTCCTTTCCTATTCCGATTTGTCAACGTTCAGTCGTTCTATATGTACGATCATGTGGGTCTGTTTTTATGTTAGCAGTGGGTCCAAGGCCCACAGACTGTAAGTGGGTTCTAGAAAACTGTTACAACCCCCAATTAAGATGGAGACTTGTAGTCTATTGTGAAACATAACCTGGTAGTGATCTTGTATATCCCTTACCAACTGACATCGATATATAAGCAAGAGGCATGAGCATCACGAATAAGTATCCCATCTTATTCGGGTATGGCCATACACTTGTCAGTTCCACTCATCAAGTGGCCAGTGATATCATCTCAGGGGGTGCTGAGTGGTAATTCCGTTAACTTCACTATCAACATCAACATGTTCACTAGCCCACCCATCATACCCATACTTGGCAGTCTGTTATGGGCCCGGTAGGCATATGTCAAGTGTATGAGATCCCATGTTACGTTATAGTGAATATCGAGTCTAAGGATAATATTAAGACCTACCTGAGAAACACCTATGACGATCGAACCATGTGGTGTTCTCGCAGCGGATGAATCCAGTACCATGTAACCTAATATATACCCATATCATTGACTAACATTCCATGTCCAATAGCCAGTGAGGCGCCGCCATCCAATCAAGGATATGCTGGTCTTTAGTTCCATTCATACCTATAATTAGAATAGACCAGAGATATCTTTATGATTGTAACTTTAACTCTACTAAAAGGTCTCATAATCCAATGACCTATATTGGCTTACTTTAGTATGGTTATAATTAATAGATACTCTATTTATAAATAGCACAAGATATGAATAAATGGATTCTTGCCTTTATTTCCATACAAAATTGTATAATACAAAATAACCAAGTATAAAGTATAATACAATACAAGAACCAATGCCATTTGGATGAGGACACACCAACAGTTTGTACACCTTAAACTTTATAGGAAAATACAAATCCACCAACCTAGAACTAACACCACTATGACGAATCTTAAAACCCTCATAACCATACATTTTCATTCCAGATATCAAAATAAAATCTTGAACTCCAAAACAAACCCTCTTCCCATTCACATCAATCAACATAGAATCATTGTCTCCATCATATATCTCTCTAAGCAAAAAAGAATGCACCAACTGTTTGCTCACCCTAGTATCAGGCAAATCCAAAAACTAACCAAAAATACTACTCCTAAACATACCAATTACTTTATTTAGCAAATGCAAATTCCAAAATTGAATAACATCATAAACAAAAAACACATAGACCTAGCTTGCCAACGCTCATCCACATTAGACACAGGTTGACCAACCTGAGAAATATTACAAAAAATTTTCAGAAAATTATCAAAAATGTATCAAAGTCCAAAAAAAGTATAAAAAAGTATCAGAATAACAAAAAAAAAAAGAATGTATCAGAAAAGTATAAAAAATGTATCAAAGTCACAAAAAAATATGAGAACAACAAAACAACAAAATTATAAAAAATGTATCAAAGAACCAAAAAGTATTAGAATAAAAAAGCAACATACAAAATGTATCACAAAAGTATCAAAAAAAATATCAAAACTGTATAAAAACAACAAAAAAATCAGAAATAACACAATGCAAATGTATCAAAAAATTATCAAAACAACAAAAAAATAAGAAAAAACAAAACATACAAAATGTATCAGAAAAGAATCAAAACTGTATCAAAACCACAAAAAAAATCAGAAATAACAAAACATACAAAATGTACCACAAAACAAAACAAACAAAAAGTATGAAAGAAATGCATCAACAGAAAACCTCTTCTCTCTTAATAATCAGTTCTCTCTTGACTTCCTTCACAACCCTCTTACGAGAAACCTTCTTATTAATGAGTTTTTTACTCTTAAGTTCACTAGAAACCCTCTAGGAACTAGAGGCTTTAACCGACTTCAACTTAGAAAGGGAAATACCATCTGTTGGATATGCCCTAGTCCCGAGGCATTGGTCCTTGTATTTGTATTATACATTGATTGGATTTATGTATTATACTCATTTGTGTTATTAATAAAGGCAATAAGTCATTTATTATATTTATCTTGTGCAATATGTTAAATGAAGTATCCAATGGACATATCCATATCCATGATGACAAGTGTCATGCACTTGGCAGCAAGACCATGGATAGGGTAAATGATATGACCATAAATAGATCCGTAGTCTATTCCAGTCATGGGAATGAATGGAACAAGAGACTATCATTAACCTGGTTGTATGGCGATGTCTTACCGGTCATTGGACATGGGATGTCAAACAAGTTAATGGGTACATGCAAAAAGGTCATGGTACTGGATAGATCCACTAAACGAGAAATCCATATGGTATAGTATTACAAGTGATTCTCGTGTAGTACTTGTATGGATCCTTTGACCTGACCATATGATGATGTTGCATATGAGGTCGCATACTTAGGGGTATGCCTAAAGGGCTTGTAATAGGGTGCCAAGTATGGGTACTTTCGGGTATGTCACTTAGCACGGTAATGCTATGGATATGCAGAAGGGATTTGTCACTCAATAGTCCACTGGGAAGATATCACTGGCCTCTTGATGAATGTAACTGATAAAAGTGTGGCCACACCCAAATGAGTTGGAACTTGTTTGTGAGCTTCAGTGCATTCGGGATCAAGTTAATGTCCGAACACAAAAAAGGGTGATCAATCCATGCCTCTGTGTCGGACATCGTTATCAATGACATGGGATATACAATTTCAAACTACAGGGTTATGATTACAGTTAGACTGCCATCTCCATCTTGATTGGGGGCTGCAGTGACTTGCTAGAGCCTAACTGCAGTCTGTGGGCCACAGGCCCACTACCAACATAAAGATGGGCCCACGGGATCATACACATTGAGCGACTGAACACTGACTTAAAGAATCACATATATGCTTGGAGTATACACTCTGGAGAGAGAGGTATATATATATTAATTATGTTATAAAGATCAATTGGATTGATCATAATAATAAAATTAATATATTTAATTGGCTCTTCATAATTAATTAGATTAATTATGAGATCATTTCTTGGGTGGAAATATTCATATGTATAGGTTTACATATGAATCTTATTTTGTGGAGATCTAATTTAATTTGATGGATTAAATTAATTGGTCAAACCGATTTTAATTTAAATGTAAATAATATGTTACTTAGTGTAATATATTAAATACATGGGTAAATTAAAATTGGGCTTGAAATTAGTTTAACCCAGACTAATTAAAATAGGTTTGGGCCAGAATTAAAAGAAGTAAGCCTACACAGATGAAGGAGCCGACTTGGGCCAAAATTCCCTCGGGAATTTCGGCCACCTAGGGTAAAAGAACCCTAGGATTTTTGGCCAACACACAGAAGAAACAAGCTAGCTGAAATTTGCCCCTTCCTCCTCTCCAAAGTTGTTGTTTTTCGACGCTAGCACGGGTGGTGTTCGTTTAGCTTTCGTGTACGTGAACGAGGAGGGTTTCTAGTTTGATTCCTGCAGTCTGCATCCATCTCTTGAAAGAGATATTCCTGGTAAGAGATTTATATCTCTCAATTAAATTTTTGTTTTTCCAATTTCCATCTCAATTGCTCATGGGCACGGATTTGAGGAAATCATCGCGTTCTTCCGCTTTAATCGGATGATTTCCGGTAAAAAAATCCCAACAGTGGTATCAGAGCGGGCTTTTGATCCATGGAAATTGTTAAAATTGGTTAAATCCCATGTTTTAAAATTGGAGTTTTTTTTATTGGGGTTCTTGGTTTGGGTTTAAGATTTTTTCCATTTGATTTCTATACAATTGAAATTGAATTTGCATATAGGTTTATGTGTGTTTAATTTAATTGTATGTTTGGGAATTCTTGGTGAATTTCTTATTGTTGGATGCTATGTTATTTTTTTATTTATTTTTTCTGTTTAATAAAAAAAAATCTGGCCGGGGTACTGGGCTGCCGCACGCGGCGGGAACAGCGGCGGCAGCCGCTGCTTAGGCAGCGGACTGCCGCTGGTCGGCTACTACGTGGCAGCAGGGCCGCTGCTGCCTCTAGCAGCGGCGGCTGCTGCTAGGGCAACTTGGTTGCCCTAACCGCATCAGGTTGGGCCTAGTGATTTTGGATTTGGCGGGTTTTTGGGCCCAGGGCCCAGTTTTGAAATTTTAATTGGTTTTAAAATTCGTCTATTTAAATTCATGTAATTTAAATGCCTATGGTTTCTTGAATGAAATTTAATTTTTATTCATGTGATATTAATTTTGGAAATTAATATGGTTAATTGAAATTGGTTCGGGTAATTTTGGCACAATTACTTGGATGGCTGAATTGGACCCATGGTTTCCCAATTTCAGTGGGAGCAGTTGGACTGCCTAGGCTAGAGGCCCAAAGCCCGTTAAGGGTTAGAACCATGGTTGGCCAAAAATTGGCGATTTCAAATAATGGCTTGGACATAATTGAAATGGGCTTAAATCATGCATTGTAACATGCTTATGAACTGTATGTATTGGATACATATGTGTGATTAAATATTTTGTATGGTTGGATGCTATTGGGCCTTATTCGAGATGGGTTGTATTTTCTTTTTGGGTAAATACGGCTTGCGTGTCCTTTTTCTTTTTTTTTTTTTAATGTAATTTTATTTTATTCAATTATTATAAAATTTGTAAAAGAAACCCATGGAGTGGTGAGCCCAAGTGAAGGTGCAAGCCCAGAAGGAAGAAGATGGAGGTGTTGGGATTTGTCACCGGAAATCACCCGATAAAAGCGGAAGAACGCGGTGATTTCCTCAAATCCAGTCCCAGGAGCAATTGAAGTGGAAATTGAAAAACATAAAATTAAATAGAAAGAGATTAAAATTTCTTACCAGAAAAATCTCTTTCAGAGACGGATGATGACTGCAGAACTCAATTTAGAATTCCTCCACTCTCACGTACACGAACGCTTGGCGAATGCAACCCGTGCTAGCGTTGGAAAAACTGAACAAAGGAGAGGAGAGGCTGTAGAAATTTCGGCTAGGAGCTAATGGCATAGAGGTGGCCGAAATTTTCTAACCCTAGGTATTTATACCTAGGGTTGGCCAAATTCCTTAGGGGATTCTGGCCCATCTTGACTCTTCTCTATTCTGTGCGGGCTTTATGGTTTTAATTTAGGCCCAGTCTAATTTTAATTAATTTGGTTCAAATTAATTCAAGCCCAATTTCAATATACCCATGTATTTAATATATTACTCCAAGTAATATATTATTTACATCCAAATTAAAATTGGTTTGACATTTAATTTAATCCATCAAATTAAAATTAACTCCACACAAAATAAAGTCATATGTAAACCCATACATACGAATATTTCCACGTAGGAAATAATTTCATAATTAATCCAATTAATTATGAAGAGCCAATAGAATATATTAATTTTATTATTATGACCAATCCAATTGATCCTTATAATATGATTAATATATACATGCTTCTCCCTCCACTGTGTATACTCCAAGTATACAAGTGATTCCTTAAGTCTGCATTCTATCGTTCTATGTGTACGATCCTGTGGGCCCATCTTTATGTTGGCAGCGGGCCTTTGGCCCGCAGACTGCAGTTGGGCTCTAGCAAGCCACTGCAGCCCCCAATTAAGATGGAGATGGCAGTCTAACTGATATCATAACCCTGTAGTTAAACTTGTACATCCCATGTCATTGATATCGGTGTCCAACACAAAGGCATGGATTGATCACCCTCTTTCGTGTCCGGACATTAACTTGATCCCGAATGTACTGATTCTCACAAACAAGTTCCAACTTGTTTGGGTGTGGCCACACTCTTATCAGTCACATTCATCAAGTGGCCGGTGATATCTTCTCAGTTGGTTACTGAGTGACAAATCCCTTCTGCATATCCATAGTATTACCATGTTCAGTGACATACCCGAAAGCACCCATACTTGGCACCCTATTACAGGCCCTTTAGGCGTACCCCTAAGTATGCGACTTCACATGTAACACCATCATATGGTCAGGTCAAGGGATCCATACAAGTACTACACGAGAATCCATTGTGATACCAAACCATGTGGATTACTCGTTTAGTGGATCTATCCAGTACCATGCTCCCAGGCATGTACCCATTAACTCGGTTGACATTCCATGTCCAATGACCGGTAAGACACCGCCATACAACCAGGTTAATGATAGTCTGTTGTTCCATTCATTCCCATGACTGGAACAGACTACGGATCTATTTATGGTCATATCGTTAACCCTATCCATGGTCTTACTGCTAAGTGCATGACACTAGTCGTCATGGATATAGATATGTCCATTGGATACTTCATTTACTATACTGCACAAGATAAATATAACAAATGAATTGATGCCTTTATTAATGACACAAATAAGTACAACACATAAATCCGATAAATGTATGGTACAAATACAAGGACCAATGCCTCGGGACTAGGGCATTTCCAACAGGAGGCCCACCTGATATTGTTTTCTAGTATAGGTTTACTAGAATAATATTAGGATGTAATATAGGCCCATAGTAGTCCATTTTACTTATTTATTTAATTATGCTTTATATTTATTTGCATGTATGAATATATGATCCGACAGCTGTTTCACCCGCCTTATGTATACAAGCCATTATTAAATGAATCTAATAACCAAATGAAATTACTAAGTCGCTTAAAAGTACTTCCCTCATTCAAAACCAGCTCGAAGTGGGGATAGGCCAGTTGTAGACCATGCCCTCGCAGGATACACGGGAGTATTGTCACTTTGTATTGGGTTAGGGTATGGGATACTCTAACACTTGAATGGAGGTTTTGACTTAACATGGGTAGTAGGATTCTCCTGGCCCTAAGCACAGATGGGTAAGTGCCAACAAGCCCATCAAACCTAGAGTCCCTAGGTTGGGATTAGACGGCGTTCCTACCTATATAGTTAAGGTATAGTTGTATCAGGCCCTCGTCTGGCTATATTTTAATGAAATATGGATCTCGGCCCATTGTGAGCGGACGACGCGTTTTCGACGGGACGCGGGACTCCCTTTCGGAATGGGGCGCCACGATTAGAGGTGGCAATTATGTACACGACCTGCTGACACGACACGAACCCAACACGAATTTAGTGGGTTTGGGTTTGATTAAACAGGTAATGGGTCGTTTTTGGGTTGACACGAAAGTGACACGATAATTTTTGGGTTGGGTTAGGGTTAACCTTGCTAACCCGAAAATGACACGAATATTTAAAATTTATTATTATGTTTTCCTATATTTTTACATGTCACCATTAAGAAATGTAATATAATATATATAACTCATAAATGCAAAACAACTTTTCAATAATTTTACACGTCATTTTTAATAGATGTAGTAAAATGACACATAAATGCGAACAAGACATAATCCAAAATAAAAAATAGAGCATTAAGATTTGTAAAATAGGTTTTGGAACAATATTTTAGGTCGTCAAGGGTTAAATTGTTAATTTAGATACGGCATAAATATTTAAAATTTTTAATATTTCCTTTATAATATTTTTGCATGTAACCCGAAAACACGACACGAAACCGACACGAACACGATTGGGTTAACTCGCTTATGACACGAAAATTTTTGGGTCGGGTTTGGGTTTTACTCACTGAAACACGAACCCAAATTTGACACGACACGAACACGACCCAGCTACACGAATTGCCACCCCTAGCCACGATCTCGGGCGAGCCCCTCCCTCGCGTGGGGTTTTTATGAACGGAAATCCGCGTTTTGAAAAAAAAATAAATAGAATCAATAAATAAAAGAACCGAGACCTAAGTCTCGATGAATATTGTAGGAGTCGCCACCCGGCTCAGCTCAACCGGGAAATTCTTTATGTAGCTGAACCGGACGAACGGCCGCTACACTATCCAGAGATTCAGGTCCGGACAAGTCCCCTATTTTGTGTCTAATTAAAATAAATACTGCCAATGTTCTCAAATGGTATTTCAAAATCTAAAGTCCATTTTATTGAATATAAAAAGCATACAGCGCGCACACAAAACATTTAATACAAAAACAAGGAAAAGAAATAAATATTAATTGGCCTACAACCAAATCGAATGGAAAAAATAAAAACTCTCGCCTCACTTGTACAATCGCCTAGAATACACGAGAATCTAAAAGAATTACAACCGCCTAAATACACGATTTAATCTATTAAAATACATCAAAAATAAAAATAAAAATAAAAGAAATTAAAACCTGCAAAACAAAAGGTTAGCACAATTTATATGGCACGCCACAAGTTGGACTCAAGCAGACAGAATTAGGAAATCGAGAATTGGGGGCATGCATTTACGGGATAACCGGGTTGGCTCGGCTAGCCGACCCGATTAGACCTGGAAAACGTTTTGAAACGTCCCTGTATTTTTTGGTTTTGTGAGAAAATCATTTTTGAAGACATTTTTCCGGTTTACATGCATTTTTATATATTTAAGTGGGTCGGTTTTCAGGAGAACTGGGTCTCCGTCGTTGAACTGTTCTAAATGCAATGTTGCTATAAACTGAATCTATGGTTGTGATGCACACAACAAAATTCATTTTGATGATTTTTGGGGTTTTCTAATTTTTTGGGATTTTTACAGATAAAAGAGGAAATTCTGATTCTGGAATAATGATTACAGTCGTACGACTGTAGTTTACAGTCGTGCGACTGTAATCGGTCCAGGACCAGAATTTCAGCAAAAACTCATTTTGAGTCAAAAACGAAAAAGAAATATCCTGGAAATTAAGAACAGTCGTACGACTGTATATACAGTCGTACGACTGTTCATGAAAACTAAGAACAGTCGTACGACTGTTCTTAATTTCCAGGAACAGAAATACGAAAAATACAGCAAAAAGGCACAAAACTCACTTCAAACACCCAGAAAGCGAGAAAAAATGTAAGGAAAAGAAGTAACTACCTTCTTAGAAGCTATTCCAAGTCGTTTTGACCCCTGGCGTCGCTCCGATCCTAACAAATTCGCACTTTCTCCTTTGGAATGGAAGTTGAGAGTTTTTTATCCAAAATCCGAATTGCAAAGGATTCTGATTGTTTTAGTCCGAATTCTTGATTTGGTTATGTAGTTAAGTGATCAACCTAGAGATTTCTAACAAGTTTTAGGCTTAATTTCGAGAGATTAAAGAAAATCAAAGGGGAAGAATGAGTTTTTTTTTTGTGGTTTTCTTTTTCTCTCTCTTCTCTTTCTCTCTCTAAGTTTTCTTTTCACCAGAAAATCCCCCCTTTTCTTTCTTCTTTCTCTCTTTTTCTACTCCCTTTTTCCTGCTTGCTTGCTGCCAAACCTGAGCAATTAATGCTCATCCTCTCTTTCTTCCATTTCTGCTGCAGAGGTATGGGCCTCTGCAGTTTTTCCGACATTACAGTCGTACGACTGTAATTTTTAAATTACAGTCGCACGACTGTAATGATAGTCGTGACGACTTTTTTTTTTTTTTTTAAGTATAGAAAATTCCGGCGCTTACACCTGCCCCTCACGTGATCAAATTCGACATCCAGCTCTGGGTCTATAATACCCGTGATGATGAATTTGAGAGCGTGAATTAAAGCGCCTTGAACACTGGAACGAACCTTCTGATGAGATAGGCCGATACCGGGTCTAGGTTACCCGAGGCGACACTGGAGAGGAAATAAGCCGATATCAGGTCTAGGTTACCCGAGGCGATGCTGGAGATGAGATTAGCTGATATCAGGTCTATGTTACCCGAGGCGAAATTGATGAAGAGATTAGCCGATATCAGGTCTATGTTACCCGAGGCGAAATTGATGAAGAGATTAGCCGATATCAGGTCTATGTTACCCGAGGCGAAATTGATGAAGAGATTGGCCGATACCGGGTCTAGGTTACCCGAGGCGATATTGATGAAGAGATTAGCCGATATCAGGTCTATGTTACCCGAGGCGAAATTGATGAAGAGATTAGCCGATATCAGGTCTAGGTTACCCGAGGCGAAATTGATGAAGAGATTAGCCGATATCAGGTCTAGGTTACCCGAGGCGAAATTGATGAAGAGATTGGCCGATATCAGGTCTAGATTACCCGAGGCGAAATTGATGAAGAAATTGGCCGATACCGGGTCTAGGTTACCCGAGGCGATGCTGGAGATAGGATTAGCCGATATCAGGTCTATGTTACCCGAGGCGAACTTTACTGGGGAAATAGATGAAGCTGATCTGGGCCGATGCCGAGTCTACATTACTCGAGGCGAATCTGTTGGGGACTTGGATGATGGAGTGGATCTGGGCCGATACCGAGCTTACATTACTCGAGGCGGACTCACTGGAGAAAGTTGAGATAATGGAGCAGACCTGGGCCGATACCGAGTTTACATTATTCGAGGCGGACTCACTGGAGAAAGTTGAGATAATGGAGCAGACCTGGGCCGATACCGAGTTTACATTATTCGAGGCGGATCTGCTGACTTGCTGAGGATATTAAGCTGGGGATGAATTCCTGCACTTAAAATGAGTCTTCATTCCTTGATCGAGAGATTTTTAAACAAAAATTTTTGCCCCTTCGATTAAGAATGAAGACTAGCCGGGGATAAGTAATTGATATATGCAATGTATAAGTGCATGATGATGTATATGCACATGTATGTATTTTCTGTTATTGGACGCTTCTGTCTTCCGCTGGGGAGATATGTTGTACCCCTGGTTGGTTTTGCTCTTCTGGGGGCACCGTTTGATGATTATCAAAGAAGCGAGGTGACTGCTGGGGAAATGATCGTAGCATTCCTTGTACAGATTCCGCTGGGGAAGAGTGTGACAGCTTGACTGGGGAAACAATTATGGTGTTCTTTGCGTAGACTACACTGAGGAGTAACATGGTGACTCTGCAGGGAAGTAATTGATGATGTTCTTTATGTAGATTCCACTGGGGAATAGTATGGGAAACTCTGCTGGAGAGTGATGTGACGAATTCTGCGGGGAATACTGAGGATGTTCTGTTTTCCTTTCTGCTTCGTGGGAAGTTATGAGTTTTTTTTTTTTTTTTTTTTTTGGTGCTCTAATTTTTTGCCTGGGTAGCCCAAATCAGGTTTTCAGCCCAGCGAGCTGCTCTAACTTTTGCCTAAGGCGCCTTTTCGGTTTTCGCCTTAGCGAGCTTTTCATATGCCCTAACTTTTGCCTAAACTGCCCGGTATGGGTTTTCAGCTTAGCGGGCCGCTCTAATTTTTTCCTGAGGTGCCTTTTCGGTTTTCACCTCGGCGAGCTTCTTTTTTTTTTTTTTTTTGAAATGGTGTTGTGACTCTTTATTGCTCGCCTGGGAAGATGAACTGGACCTTAGAGGACGATAAGAGATTTTAAATTACATGTATTTAATGCATTTTCATTTGCCTAATAATGTGATGATATTGATCAGTTGAATGCAAAGTGCTTTCTTTGAATGTGTGTTTATGCAAGACAACTTTGTTTATGCATTTGTCATAACCATGCAAATATATTTAAACAAACACTTCACTTTATTGATGAAGTCAAAATGAGTACATTTGAAACAAGTTGGTTCCTAAATGGTACAGATTTCACATTGTGCCAGAATCCGTCACCAGTCGTCCTTTTCAGGTTTTCTGGCTGATTATTTTCTCTCGTGTCTTAACTTTTACCTAGACCGCTCTTTTCGAGTTTTCAGCCTAGCAGACCCATTTTTTTTTTTTAATACATGATAAAGCTTTAGCCTGTCTTGGTTGATCGGGTTGGTGAACTCGTTTCCATCCATGTCCATGATGCTGACAGCGCCTTTTGATAACACCTTCTTCACCACATAGGGTCCTTCCCAGTTAGGTCTGAACTTGCCCCTAACATCAACATTTGAAGGCCTTAGTTGCTTTAGAACCAAATCTCCTGTTTTCAACTGCCGCTTGGAGTATTTCACATTTCGATTATAGGCTCTAGCCATTCTGCACTGATACATCTGCAGGTGATCCAGTGCCTTTAGTCGCCTTTCATCTAGTGCAGCCAGCTGCTCATATCTAGCTTGAACCCATTCAGTCTCCAGCAATTGAGCTTCCAGGGCAACTCTGAGTGATTTGAGTTCTATCTCTACTGGCAACACTGCTTCCATTCCATATACCAAGGTATAAGGAGTTTCTCCTGTCGGCGTTCTAACACTGGTTCTGTAACCCCAGAGAGCATAAGGCAATTTATCAATCCAATCCCTGTAAGTGGTTACCATCTTTGATAAGATCTTCTTTATTGCCTTGTTAGCTGCTTCTACTGCACCATTGGCTTGTGGTCTATACGGAGAAGACTTGTGATGTTCAATTCTATGCTTTGCAAATAGCTCAGCTGTTGCCCCTTGAAACTATACTCCATTATCAGTTACTATGTGGTAAGGGATCCCATACCGAGTGAAGATGTTCTTCTGGATGAACTTGACCATGTGCTTGGCTGTAACACTAGTGAAGGATTCTGCTTCGACCCATTTGGAGAAATAATCAACTGCCACAACTATGAATCTATGCCCATTAGATGCAGCTGGATGAATTTCACTAATCATGTCTATCCCCCATGCTGAAAACGGCCAAGGAGACGCTAAGTTCTGAAGTTCAAGTGGGGGAAGATGACTAATGTCTGCATAGATCTGACATTCATGACATTTCTTCACTTTTCTTATACAATCTGCTTGTATCGTCATCCAGAAGTACCCTTGTCTCATAATCTTCCTGGCCATGGCAAGCCCGTTCATATGTGGCCCACAGGATCCTGCATGTACTTGCTGCATCACTTCTTCTGCTTCTTGTTCTGTTAGACACCTTAAAAGAACTCCATGTGCTGTTCTCTTATATAACTTGTCCTCGAAGATTCTGAATTGACTAGCCAGTTTTCTCAATGTCAGCTTATCAGCAGCACTGGCCTCTTCTGGGTACTTCCCCTCCTTAACATACTGGTAGATGTCAAAGAACCATGGCTTCTCTTCGGCTGATAATTCCATTACTTCATGCACTTCGAAGCAAGGATGCCTGGAAGTGGCTATAACCAGTGGTTGAGTTTGTGTCTCTTCTGGATTTTCCCACATGGAGGATAAAGTAGCTAATGCATCAGCCATCTTATTCTCATCTCTGGGGACATGTCTGAATTCACACTGGCCGAATAAACCCTTTATGAACTGTAGCAGCTCCAAATAAGGTCGTAAGGCTTCTTCTTTTAGTTCCCACTCTCCCTGAGCTTGTCTCACCACTAGAAGTGAGTCTCCAACAATCAGGACGTCATTTGCCCCTAGTGTTAGCAAAGCTTCCATCCCAAATAGGCATGCTTCATACTCTGCCCTGTTATTGGTTATGGGAAAATTCAACCTCTTGGATAAGGGAATGACTTCACCATCTGGCATTGCTATAAGTACTCCGATCCCAGCGCCTTTTTTATTCACTGCCCCATCGAAACACATGACCCACCTTTTCACTTCCACCATGGCTAACTGCTCATCAGGGAATTCCAGGTTCTCTGTGTAATCTGATTCTAGGGGCTGGTTTGCCAGAAACTCTGCCACAGCTCGCCCTTTAATGGTTTTCTTCGTGATGTACTCGATGTCGAACTCAGACAAAAGTAACAACCACCTGGACAGCTTCCCAACCAATGCCGGTGCTTCATAGAGATGCTTCATTGGATCCACTTTAGCCACGGCTTGTATCTTGTAGGATTGGAAATAGTGGCGCAGCTTTTTGGTCAACCAAATCATCGCCACACATGTCTTCTCCACCAGTGTGTACTTGGTTTCATACTCCAGCAATTTCTTGCTAAGGTAATAGATGGGATACTCCTTCTTGCCATCTTGTTCCTGTGCTAGCATTGCCCCTATAGAGGATTCTTCAACTGCCAAATACAAAATCAGAGGCTTCCCTGGGATTGGAGGACTCAACACTGGTGGCTTTACCAGGTAGGCCTTGATCTTCTCGAAGGCCAGCTGACACTTGTCATCCCACACAACCGGCTGATCTTTCTTTAATAGCTTGAAGATTGGCTCACAAGTGGAAGTTAGCTTGGCTATGAAGCGGCTGACATACTGCAAAGAACCCAGGAATGATCTGACCTCCTTTTCAGTCTTTGGAGCTGGCATATCTTGGATGGCTTTGATTTGATCTGGGTCCATTTCTATTCCCCTCTGGCTGACTACATGGCCTAACAGCTTCCCTGATGTGACCCCGAATATGCACTTCTTGGGGTTAAGTCGTAAGTTGTACTCTCCAATGCGTGTTAGAAATCTATCCAGGATAACAGGGTGTTCCTCCCGGGTCGCTGATTTAACAAGCATATCATCGACATACACTTCAACTTCTTTATGGATCATATCGTGCAACAGAGTTGTGACAGCCCTCTGATAAGTGGCACCGGCGTTCTTCAATCCAAAAGGCATCACTCTGTAGCAAAAAGTACCCCACTCTGTGATGAATGATGTTTTCACCTTGTCGATCACATCCATCAGGATCTGGTTGTATCCCGAGAAGCCATCCATGAATGAGTACATTGCTGCTTTTGCTGCACTATCAACCAATACATCAATGTGAGGTAGTGGGAAATTGTCCTTAGGGCAGGCCTTATTCAAGTCCCTGTAATCGAAACATACTCTGACCCTTCCATCCTTTTTAGGCACAGGGACAATATTGGCTAGCCATTCTGTATACTCCACCACTTCGAGAAACTTGGCATCTATCTGTTTGGCCACTTCTTCCTTCACCAGTGTAGCCCATTCCGGCCTTAGTCTTCTCAACTTCTGCTTTACCGGTCTGAACTTGGGGTCTGTCAGGATTTTGTGCACCGCTATTTCTGTATCTACACCCAGCATGTCTTCATATGACCAGGCAAAAGCTTTAACATGTTTTTGGAGTATTCTTATTAATTCTCTTTCTTCCTCGGATTTTAGCTCGTGTGAAATGAGTACCATTTTAGGGTTTTCATCTGTACTTATATTGATTTCATGCAATGCAGTGTCATGTATGCTAAATATGCTTGATGGTGATTCAAATGCATGCACAGAATTGTCAGGATAAACATCACACAAGTAAGCAAACTGGGATTTCATTGCATTGAACTTATCATAAAGTACATCAGTTACATTGAAAATGGAAGAAATAGATACAACTAAATCATCTTCATCCTCCACAGGCGGAGGGCCTTGTTCTTCATCAGCTTCCATCTTCCCTTCCAGAGCATCATCTGGGACTGCAGCTTTCTCATCCACCTGTGCCTTAGCTTTCTCCATAATCTTGGCGATTTCAACAACCACAGAGTCTAAGTTCACTTTGGCCATTAGTTCTTCGCCAAATCCTTCCTTGGATTTCCCAAAAGCTTTGGTTAATGCAGCAGTCAAAGCTCCCGAGATCACTTCTGTAGCTTCAGCATAAATCTTCTTTTCATCTTCTTCCTCGACCACCTCTACGGTTTCTGCTGTCGCCTCAGATGACTCTCCTTTCGAAATTTCAATAGCTTCCTCCATCATTACAGGGGCTACTGGCTCTTCCTGGCTTTTCTCAAAATCCACAACATCTGCAAAGATCTCAAAGCCAGGGTGCTCGACATTTCCAACCAGCACCGGTTCAGCTTGGCCCTTGTAAAGGCTTTCTCCCGCCTTGAGAAATGGCTTCATCATGGCCCTGCCATTCTTACCCTTTTTCAGGTTCTTCTGCTCGGATGACCCCTCTACATAACCAAGACCGTGCTGCTTTGACTTTCCCGAGTCGATCTTGAATTCTGGCACACCTTGTAGATTAATCCCGAGTCCCATCCCCAGGATAAAGTTCAGTTTGTACAGATATCGGGATAGCCAATCTGGCATGTAGTTCTCATAAAGGACCATAGGGGCATCTGTGGTTTCCTCCTCCTTAATGACAGCAATTTGGAATCCGCCAAAAGGAACCACTCCTTCATCTACTGCAGCTACCATCGACTGGGCGTCTGCCTCAACAGTCACAATCCCATCATTCATAGAGAATTTAATCTTCTGATGCAATGTGGAAGGAACACCTCCCAAAGGATGGAACCAGGGCCTTCCAAGCAATAGGGAGAATGTGACCGGGATATCGATCACTGTTAGAGATTGTGCCCTAAGCCAATGTTGGATTATGTAAACAATCTTCTTAAGTCATTAATAAAGACTTATTTTATCATATATATTTGTATGTTAGTATTTATGATAATGTATCCATGAATTAATTGTGTAATTCTAAATTTCCCTAGTCGATTGTTATTATGGGAATAATAACAAACTAAGACTAGTGTGAGTGATAATGGATATTCATAAGATGAATATAGTGTATACAGATACAGATTATACTCACGGGCAATATGTTAGAGAACATGTTGCTGGAGACCCACTATGAGATCAAGTTCATGGTCACGTGTCACAACTGATCTTGATTATAGTAGTGTCATCAGCTGATTCCTTTGACCTGAGGTCACCATGGATTCCGGGATGAATTCATGTTATGCTTTGACGCAGTCAAACGCTGCTTGTAACAGAGTAGTTATAAAGGCTGTGGTTGGGTACAATATGACTCATGCTTTGGGATGTGAGTGACAGATATGGGATTTTGTCCCTCTCTAACAAGAGAGCGATATCACTGGGCCCCTCGATAAGTAAGACTGTTAAATGCATGGCCATGCTCAAATAATTGATAAGAGTATCAATTAATTTGTCTAA
The DNA here is from genome assembly GCA_039660915.1 of Euphorbia tirucalli. Classification (NCBI taxonomy): domain Eukaryota; kingdom Viridiplantae; phylum Streptophyta; class Magnoliopsida; order Malpighiales; family Euphorbiaceae; genus Euphorbia; species Euphorbia tirucalli. Next base: position 49,638,277 of record CM077639.1, on the reverse strand, counting down.
ACAGTTTATTTTGAGATCGAGAAAGCATATGATTAATTATATAAGATTGACAAGTGTACCATGTCTTATAATTAATCTTGATATCAAAGAGACAAAAGGGAATATGACATTCTATAAATAGGTATTGGATCATTCCAATCATATTAATTGGGTAGTCGTAATGGCTTGCTAGAGTCCGCTTGTGACCTATAAGGACATTATGGTAATTTCCTTATTGCCAATTAATATGAACCTATGGGGTCACACACAAGAGCAAAATGAAGTTCATCTTAACGGGTATAAATTATTATGGGATAATAATTTATGAATGAGGAAGAGAATAAATATATATATAGTGATATATATTTATGCATGTGTATATAAATATTAATGTGATTAGTATTGCATAAAGTATGCTACATGTTATAATTAAATTATATAGAGATATAATTAATTATAACATTATATATACATATGTGTATTATGGGGAATTGATTTAATATTAATTGAGAATTAATATTAAATTGTGTGGGTTAATATATAATTATAACTAATAGGTGTATTAGGTTATAATTATAATTAACTAAATAGGGTTTATATTTAAGGAAATAAAAACCTGAAAACCTAATTGCTCCATAAGTTAAGAAGCAGATTTCGGCCAGCCACCACAAGCCAAGTGAACCAGCCGAAACTCTCCTCCAAAAAGAAAGGGAAAATCTGATTTTCTGCTCTCTCTTCTCTCGTTCGAAGAATTGTTCTTCAAATCCGGCGCTAGCACGCGGTGGACGTATTGCTCCGTGTGGATCAACCGTAGAGGGAAGCTATTTTGGTTCCTCCTTGATTCAATCTTCAAAGAATTAAGGTAATTCTTTAACCCTCCTTCCGATTCAATGCAATGTACATGGGTCCTTGGTGGGGATTAATCTTTTATCCGCTGCGTTTTATGTTTGTTTTGTGCGATTAATTCCCCAACAGTGGTATCAGAGCCACTTGTGCATTGATTGAATTGGATTTGTTATTTTGATTAGATCAAAATTGCATGTTAGGGTTATATGTTTTTGATTTAGGGTTCTTTGTTATTGTGAATAACGTTTGGAATTGATTTGGGAATTGTTGTTTTGAACAAATTGACGCAGAATTGTTTTTCAGTGCAGAACACGCCGGCGTGCAGGCACTGCACGCCGTGCAAACGTGTGTTGCACGCCGTGTACTGGTTTTGCACGGCGTGTAGTCGGAAATCGTTTTCGTAAGCTGAGAATCAGTGCATAACTCGCCGGCGTGCAAGTGTTGCACGCCGTGCATATGTGTGTTGCACGCCGTGTACTGGTTTTGCACGGCGTGCAACCGGAAATTTCTCATGTGCGCTGAGTAACAGCGAGGAACACGGCCGCGTGCAAGTGTTGCACGCCGTGCAAACCGGTTTTGCACGCCGTGTTCCCTTAATGCTGCAATGTAGAAATTGTCTTCTATACCTTTTCTTCTCAAATCAATTTCTTTTAAATACAATAAGATTGTGTTTAGTTTTTGAACCCTAAATCTTGTAGATGTAAAATTATTGTGATAATTTTATGCATGGTGTTGTGGTATGGTTTTGGACCCTGTGGATGTTTTTGTTTTCCTTTGGTTTTGGTGGATGTAAAGTTTTATAAATACGGCCTGCGAGTCGTTTGTATTTATGTAATCTTATTTTCTAGATAAATTGTATAGGATGCAATTTATTGTTTGTAAATCTTATTTTACTAGAAAATTGTATAGGATACAATTTTGTTAAATATGTAAATCCATGAGATGATGCCAAGGAACAAAGACGTGAAGACGGATCCAAGGGGTGCGGCTGTGCTGTGACCATGCGATGGTTGCAACCACCTAGGAAATGACCTGTTGATTTTCATATTGGCCTATGAAAATCAATGTAGATAAAACCATACCATAACACGGTTTTTCGAGTCTATTGCATGTTTTATATTTTGATGCCATGTGATGCCATGCCTAGTATGAAATATGCATGCTAGATGAATGTATGACATTGGATGCCATGCTAGGATTAATGTTAACTTGGAAAGTTTAATATTAATGCCATGTTTTGTATATGATAAAATTTTAATCACGGGATTTATAAACCCTAAATAAACTTATGAAGTTTATATTTTTGCCACCCAATTACGTATAACACTTGTCAAGTACTATGTTCGCATCATGGTATACCGCCAGGGCGGGTACGCATGTTGTGACCTTAGCGAAGCAATAATATGAGAAAAGGTGATTCTCATTGTGTTGTAATTGGTTTAACTAAAGGGTTAATCAAAAAGGTGTTTGAGCCCGAGGCAAGGATGAGATGAGTAACATACAAATTAAATATGATATATGATATCATGCATCTCATAAATTAAAAGAGTTACATAATGATGTAATTGACATGGTGATGTCTACCGAAATTATATTTAATCATAGGGACATGCCAAAGCAGTGCTATGGTTAAGTATGGATTTTGGGTCTTTTACCCACTTAAATATTTTAAAGGGTTTTATAATTTTAGTGGGAGCTATATTCTCTTATGTAATTAACTTTGCATATATTTTCTGTTGTAGATAAATGGCCAACACAAGCAATCCCGGTTCTATTCGATCTATCCTTGAGAAGGATAAACTGAATGGAACAAATTACCTAGACTGGTATCGCAACTTGAGAATTGTTCTCAAGCAAGAGCGAAAGCTATATGTTCTGGATGGGCCTTTGCCCGCTAACCCTCCACCCACCACAGCTTCAAGAGCTGAAAGGGATGCTTTCCACAAGCATCAAAATGATCAGATTGATGTACAGTGCCTGATGCTCGCATCAATGATTCCGGAACTTCAGAAGGATCTGGAAACATTTGAGGCATATGAGATGTCTCAAGAGCTTAAGGAAATGTTCCAAAAGCAAGCGAGAAGGGAAAGGTATGAGACCTTGAGATCTTTGGTTGGGTGCAAGATGACCGAAGGGAGTTCGGTTAGTGCCCATGTTCTGAAGATGAAAGGGTACATTGATCAGTTGGAGAGGCTTGGTTCGCCACTCAGACCTGAGTTGGCAACGGATTTGATCCTTAATTCTCTTCCCGAGAGTTACTCCCATTTTGTCATGAATTATCACATGAATGATATGGACAAAACGGTCAGCGAACTGCATGGGATGCTGAAAAACGCTGAAGTAACTATAAAAGAGAAGCCAAGCTCCAAAGGGATCCATATGGTGCAAAAGGGTAGGATCCAGAAGAAGAGGGGTAAAGCAAACAAACCCAAAGAGTTTGGGAAGGATGCAAAGAAGCCCAAAGCTGTTACCAAGGCAAAGCCTCCAAAGGAAGGCGCATGCCATTTCTGCAATCAGCCTGGTCATTGGCGCAGAAATTGCAAGCTTTATTTGGAGGACTTGAGGAAGAAGAGAGGCGGTGAGACCGCTAATCAAGGTATTCATGTTATTGAAATACTTCATTCTACTTCTGTTTCTACTTCGTGGGTATTAGATACCGGTTGTGGTTCTCACATTTGTATGAATGTGCAGGGGCTTAGAGGAAGTAGAAAGCTCAAGAAGGGCGAGGTAGAATTCCATGTGGCGAATGGAGCTAGAGTTGCTGCTTATGAAGTCGGTCGCTACGAGCTCAAGTTGCCAAGTGGACTTGTTCTCCTTTTGAATAATTGTTATTTTGTTCCTAATTTGTCTAGGAACATCATTTCTATTTCATGTTTGGACAAGGAAGGATTTAAATGTGTTATTGAGAATAATCACTTATTGCTTTTCAATAAAGACTTGTTTTATGCAAATGCGGATTTACATGATGGTCTTTATTTGTTGAACCTTAGTGAAGGTTATGATGAGCATGTATATAACATAAATACCAAAAGGATAAGAACAAATATTGTGAATCCTACTTATCTCTGGCACTGTCATCTAGGACACATTAATGAGAAACGCATTTCAAAACTCCATAAAGATGGAATTTTGGGTCTAGATGTTTTTGAAACATATGACACTTGCGAGTCTTGTTTAATGGGTAAGATGACCAAGAGTCCTTTTACTGGTCACAGTGAAAGGGCTAGTGACTTATTAGAACTCATACATACAGATGTATGTGGGCCTATGAGCACAACTGCTAGAGGTGGTTTTCAATACTTCATTACGTTCACTGATGACTTCAGTAGATATGGTTATCTATATCTAATGAAGCATAAGTCGGAATCCTTTGAAATGTTCAAAGCCTTCCAAAATGAAGTACAAAACCAACTTGGCAAGACAATTAAAGCACTTAGATCTGATCGAGGTGGTGAATATTTGAGCCAAGAGTTCGACGATCATCTTAGAAATTGTGGGATTGTCTCACAATTAACTCCTCCTGGTACACCACAGTGGAATGGTGTGTCTGAGAGGAGGAACCGAACTTTATTGGATATGGTTCGGTCTATGATGAGTCAAACAAATCTTCCTCTATCCTTTTGGGGATATGCACTTGAAACAGCGGCATTCACACTGAACCGAGTTCCATCAAAAGCAGTTGAAAAGACACCATATGAGATATGGATTGGTAAGAAACCAAATTTGTCTTTTCTCAAGATTTGGGGATGCGAAGCCTATGTGAAATATTTGATTTCAGATAAGTTATCACCAAAATCTGTGAAATGCAATTTTGTTGGTTATCCAAAAGAAACTAAAGGTTATTTCTTTTACAATCCTAGTGAAAACAAAGTGTTTGTTGCTAAGGGTGGCACATTCCTGGAAAAAGAGTTTATTTCCAAAGGAATCAGTGGGAGTAAAGTACACCTACAAGAAAATATGGATAACCAAGTTGAAAGTGAGTTTCAAATGGAACAACCTGATTCACAAGAAGTTGTTGAGTCAGAACCAGTAACACAAGTCCAACGTAGATCAAGTAGAGTTCGTCATGAGCCCGAGAGATATGGATTTCTCGTCACGAATGAAAATGATCTGATTCTGTTAGAAGAGAATGAACCTTCCACGTACATGGAAGCTGTCTCTAATTCAGAATCTGAAAAATGGCTTGATGCTATGAAGTCAGAAATTCAATCCATGGACGACAACAAAGTATGGACTTTGGTTGATCTCCCAAAGGGTGCTAAAGCAATAGGGCACAAATGGGTTTTCAAGTTGAAAACGGACATGGATGGGAATATTCAGACTTATAAAGCAAGGTTAGTGGCAAAAGGTTACCGACAAATTCATGGTATAGACTATGACGAAACCTTTTCTCCAGTAGCTATGATCAAGTCCATCAGAATTCTTGTTGCCATAGCAGCATATTATGACTATGAGATATGGCAAATGGATGTCAAAACAGCTTTCCTAAATGGAAACCTTGTTGAGGATGTGTACATGACACAGCCTGAAGGTTTTGTCGATCCAAAGAATCCTGATAAAGTATGCAAGCTTCAAAAGGCCATTTATGGTTTAAAGCAAGCATCAAGAAGTTGGAATCATTGTTTTGATGAATCGGTCAAAAAGTTTGGCTTCATCAAAAATGAAGATGAGCCTTGTGTGTACAAGAAGTTCAGTGGGAGCAATATAATTTTCCTAGTTCTATATGTCGATGACATATTGTTAATAGGAAATCACATTCCTACCTTGCAAGAAATAAAATCTTGGCTAGGAAAGTGTTTTTCTATGAAAGACTTGGGTGAGGCAGCCTATATTCTTGGAATAAAGATCTATAGAGATAGATCTAAGAGATTGATAGGCCTGAGCCAGAGTACATACATTGATAAGATACTGAAAAGGTTCAGTATGGATCAATCTAAGAAAGGAAATGTTCCTATTGGGCAAGGGATAAAGCTTAGTCGTAAGCAATGTCCTATGACAGTTGAAGAACGTCAACGCATGGATAAGATTCCTTATGCATCAGCTATAGGATCTATCATGTATGCCATGGTATGTACTCGGCCAGATGTCTCTTTTGCTTTGAGCATGACAAGTAGATATCAGTCTGATCCAGGTGATAGTCACTGGACTGCTGTCAAGAGTATTCTTAAGTACTTGAGAAGAACTAAAGATACATTCTTGATATATGGAGGCTCGGACGAAGATCTTGTTGTAAATGGTTACACGGATGCAAGTTTCCAAACTGATCAAGATCAGATGCAGTCACAGTCTGGGTATGTGTTCATTCTGAATGGAGGTGCGATAAGTTGGAAGAGTTCTAAGCAAAGCACGATAGCTGCATCTACAACAGAAGCTGAGTATATTGCTGCATCAGATGCAGCCCAAGAGGCTGTTTGGATCAAGAAGTTCATCGAAGAACTTGGTGTCGTTCCTAGCATAGTGAATCCTGTGAGCCTCTTGTGTGACAATAATGGGGCAATATCACTTGCTAAGGAACCTAGTGTGTCACAGAAATCCAAACATATACTTCGGCGTTTTCACTACATAAGAGAAGTCATCTCAAGAGGAGATGTGAAGATATGCAAAGTTGCGTCTGAAGACAATGTTGCTGATCCACTAACAAAAGCTCTTTCACAAGCTGTACATGATGGTCATGCTAGGTCCATGGGTATTAGATACATTTGAGATTGGACTTAGGGCAAGTGGGAGATTGTTAGAGATTGTGCCCTAAGCCAATGTTGGATTATGTAAACAATCTTCTTAAGTCATTAATAAAGACTTATTTTATCATATATATTTGTATGTTAGTATTTATGATAATGTATCCATGAATTAATTGTGTAATTCTAAATTTCCCTAGTCGATTGTTATTATGGGAATAATAACAAACTAAGACTAGTGTGAGTGATAATGGATATTCATAAGATGAATATAGTGTATACAGATACAGATTATACTCACGGGCAATATGTTAGAGAACATGTTGCTGGAGACCCACTATGAGATCAAGTTCATGGTCACGTGTCACAACTGATCTTGATTATAGTAGTGTCATCAGCTGATTCCTTTGACCTGAGGTCACCATGGATTCCGGGATGAATTCATGTTGTGCTTTGACGCAGTCAAACGCTGCTTGTAACAGAGTAGTTATAAAGGCTGTGGTTGGGTACAATATGACTCATGCTTTGGGATGTGAGTGACAGATATGGGATTTTGTCCCTCTCTAACAAGAGAGCGATATCACTGGGCCCCTCGATAAGTAAGACTGTTAAATGCATGGCCATGCTCAAATAATTGATAAGAGTATCAATTAATTTGTCTAAACAGTTTATTTTGAGATCGAGAAAGCATATGATTAATTATATAAGATTGACAAGTGTACCATGTCTTATAATTAATCTTGATATCAAAGAGACAAAAGGGAATATGACATTCTATAAATAGGTATTGGATCATTCCAATCATATTAATTGGGTAGTCGTAATGGCTTGCTAGAGTCCGCTTGTGACCTATAAGGACATTATGGTAATTTCCTTATTGCCAATTAATATGAACCTATGGGGTCACACACAAGAGCAAAATGAAGTTCATCTTAACGGGTATAAATTATTATGGGATAATAATTTATGAATGAGGAAGAGAATAAATATATATATAGTGATATATATTTATGCATGTGTATATAAATATTAATGTGATTAGTATTGCATAAAGTATGCTACATGTTATAATTAAATTATATAGAGATATAATTAATTATAACATTATATATACATATGTGTATTATGGGGAATTGATTTAATATTAATTGAGAATTAATATTAAATTGTGTGGGTTAATATATAATTATAACTAATAGGTGTATTAGGTTATAATTATAATTAACTAAATAGGGTTTATATTTAAGGAAATAAAAACCTGAAAACCTAATTGCTCCATAAGTTAAGAAGCAGATTTCGGCCAGCCACCACAAGCCAAGTGAACCAGCCGAAACTCTCCTCCAAAAAGAAAGGGAAAATCTGATTTTCTGCTCTCTCTTCTCTCGTTCGAAGAATTGTTCTTCAAATCCGGCGCTAGCACGCGGTGGACGTATTGCTCCGTGTGGATCAACCGTAGAGGGAAGCTATTTTGGTTCCTGCTTGATTCAATCTTCAAAGAATTAAGGTAATTCTTTAACCCTCCTTCCGATTCAATGCAATGTACATGGGTCCTTGGTGGGGATTAATCTTTTATCCGCTGCGTTTTATGTTTGTTTTGTGCGATTAATTCCCCAACAATCACCGTGAAGACAACCATGGACTTGATGGGCCCAACCTCCACTTCCGTTTCAAAGGTCCCTATCACTGTTCTTTTAGAATCGTCGTACGCCCGAATGACTGTCGAGGACCTCTTCAGCACTTCTTCATTCATGCCTAGAAACGGTAGCATTTTCAGTGGGCAAATATTCAGAGCTGAGCCGTCATCCACCATAACACACGGCATCACCTTATCCATGATATAGGCTCTAATGTAAAGAGCCTTGTTGTGGGCCTTTCCTTCTGCTGGTAGGTCTTTCTCAGAGAAAACAATATTAGGAGCTCCAGCATGGACTTTGTCTAGCAAGCAGCACATAGCCTCTGGTGAAGCTATAGGGGAGACTTCAATTTCTGATAGCTTCTTCACTAAAGCCTCCCTATGCTCTTTGGAGGTCATAAGCAAGTGCCACAAACTAGCTTGTGCAGGGGTCTTTTTCAGTTGGGAAATGACCAAGTCCTCTTTCTCGACTCTTTCCGGTGCCGAAGTACTGCCCGACCCATTCATAGGTGCCTTATCTTTCGTCTGATCCGCCGGCTGATATACCCTTCCACTTCGGGTCACATGTTGTACTTCTGAAATCTTCAGCTTCTCAACAGTTGGGAGTTTAGAAGCCTCTCTTCTGTCAAATCCCTCGTACTCATCTTCGGAGTCAAGGTCATCCAGACTTATGGGTTTGATCTCCTTACACCCGTCTTCCTTCTCACACCCGGGTTTCTCTTCAGGTTCCCCTACCACCACTGCCTGAATCATAAGATTCGCTTGCAGAACTTGGGCAAATATAAAGTTAGCCGGCAATCCCGACTGAACCATGTTAACCCGCTTCTCGAATGCCGGCAGTGGATTGGTTTTAGTGCTAGGCTTAGTTGGTTCTTGCAGCTTTCCCTCGTCGATAAGCTTCTGGATAGCATCCCTTAGCTTATAGCAGTTATTGGTCCGATGGCCTGTCACCACATGATAAGTGCAGAAGTTATCCTTGTCAGCTTCAGGTGGGAACTCAAATGGCCTCAAGGACTGTAGTAAGCCACCATTCCTACACTTGGTGAATATCTTTGCCAAAGTAAGAGTCCAGGGTGTTATGCCTTGTCCTCCAGGACCCCTATTCTGGTTGCCTTGCTGCTGATTCACAGTAGCCACCTCAACCCGCTTCACTTCTGATGACTGCCCCTGTTTGCTACTGGCACCTGAACCAGACCCACTGCCAGACCCAGCTGCTGTGGTTGATCTATACCCTGAACTATACCCTGTACTTCTTCCCCCTTTCTGACCAGCTGGCTTCTCCTCTTCATCCCTTTCTATCTTCATGGCCATGCTATAGACCTCACTAAGCTCCTTGAAGGAAATGAATTTCATGTTGTTCTTGAAAATATCTTTGCTGCCATCAATGAGCTTCTGTATAAGCTCGTCTTCATCAGGGCGGTTCTTTAGGAGGATCATCTTGTTCATCCACCTCTGGTAATATTCATCAAAGGGCTCATTGAATTTCTGCTTCATCCTCTCCAAATCATACAGCTTCACCTGGATTTTGGTGTTGAAGCTGTAGTATTTGATGAAGGCTGCTGACAATACTTCCCAGTCAGATTGCTCCTCCTCTGACAGTGACTTATACCATCCCAAAGCACCTCCCTCCAGTGTGGTGGGGAAAAGATTAATCAATTGTTGCTTTGTAGCGCCTGCTGTAAGCATAACCCGGGCATATAAATTCACATGGGCCTCTGGCGAGCCCATTCCTTTGTAAGTGGGGACTTTCGGCACTTAAAAGCGGATAGGAAATGTCTCGATGCCCCTACTGATCATGGCATCAACGTTCACCCCCTTCTTGGATTCAGCACTGATCCCGACCCCCTTCTTCAACTGGGCCATGACCTCGTCTAATTCAGAACACTTGGCTTTCATCCTTTGTTCCATAGCTACCTCTATCTCCTGCAGCTTTTCAAGACTAGCGGAAGCATCACCGCCGTGTTGGGATGACTCAGCTTCTTTTTCCTTCCCGGCTCCACTACCACCGGTCTCACCAGCTTCTCTAACCACTGCCCTCATTTCCTCCTTTAACATGTCGCGGAAATCCTGCGACCTGAAGAAATCTCTCAGAACATCAGCCATACTCGGTGTCTGCTCTGCCATATTCACGCCTTCCCCAGTCTCAGAATCACTATCACTCTCGACTACCCTCTGTCTCCTAGCCGCCCTTGAAGCTTGGGATCTTGTCCAAGGTCGCTCCAGTGTATTCTGCTTGGGGTAGACAGGAGGTATTAGGGTCGTGAATGAATGACGTGATATGACATGAAAATTAAGGCATCGAATTCCAAGAACACCCAATGTTTATGCAAAAATGTCACGTGTGGGCCATCACACTGACAGAACTTCGGCGCCTTTGGGACACCTAATGAATTCATGAAATGGTCGCGTGTATACCGGCACACGGACGTAGTTTTGACGCTTTATAGGTCTATGAGATGAAATGAAATGGTCGCATGGGCCGGGCCCACAGACAAGGTCTTAATGCTTTTGAGCATATGATATGGAATGATGTTATGAGAAAGTCACGTGTAACAGGAACACGGACAGGGATTTGGCATTCGAGGAACGCCTTTCATGATTTGGAGATGTTATGAGCCTATATGTATACTAATCGGGCACTCGGGGGAGTACCTTAAATGGTGAATTAATGTCATGAAGTGGTCGGATGTGGACCACAATGTTATATGATGTTTATGATGGATGGGTATGATGTCAAGAGATGCATCGTGTAAATTATTACACGAAAATGGGCCTAAGGCCGTTGTGGCTTTCATTGAATGAAATGATATTGGTGAAATGGTCGAATGCAATCCGGTGCATTGACAAGACACGGATAATTTTGGGTACCCGATATGTTATGAAATGGAATGGGATGGTCATGATAGGCGTTCTTTGAAATGCCCCTTAATTTAATTTAATTTAAGTGAAATGTAGTGAATGAACATGTCACACAATATGCAAATGGCTGCACAAAAACGTGGGTTAGGATGTATGACATACATAATGATGTTATGAATGCTATGTCAAAAATAAAATGCTAATCACACAAGTTTAATGTTATGGCTGAAAAAGAAACCGTTAGTATGGATGACAAGCGAATGAATTAATGTTTTACACACGAAATAAAATGCAAAATGGCTGCATAAAAATGTGGGTTAGTATCACACAAATATGTTTGTGTATGGTATGTCATATGTATGGAAAATGGTGATTATGGTATGTTATGCATGCGTCGGTGATGTGTCACGAAACGGTGAAGAACACATAGCAAGCAAAACGAATTCTTCCAACCTTATTCCTCCAACGTGGTCGGTCTCAAAAATTTCTAACCGAGTCCTAGGCGGGATTCACTTCAATCACCAACCGGGGGTGATGAAGGCGCGATTTTATTATCATTATTCACACAATTATTTTGGTATCCTAAGGGAATCCAACTAGAGCTGCCTATATGGGTTCGGTCAAAGTCGGGATGACATCAAGGCTCTCATAGCAAGATATACTCCTCACTTCTCCCCACTCAAGGGTTCGAACGAAGGGGTTCGTACGAGGCTATGAGTGGTGTTTCGTATTCGTGCCCCTAAGACCAGGAGGAACTTAGGCGACACTTCAACGATCCACCGGGCTATAAAAGGATACCTAATCTAATGCAAGAAATGGCTAACTAAAAATGCAAATAAAATACCAAAAGAGAATCATCCACGTTATTTTAATTAGACACTTTTCAGGGCTTGTCAATATTCTTTTAAGTTTTTAAGAAAACTTTTTGAAGAATTCCCCAGCGGAGTCGCCACTGTGAGCGGACGATGCATTTTCAACGGGACGCTGGACTCCCTTTCGGAATGGGGCGCCACGATCTCGGGCGAGCCCCTCCCTCGCGTGGGGTTTCTATGAACGGAAATCCGCGTTTTGAAAAAAAAATAAATAGAATCAATAAATAAAAGAACCAAGACCTAAGTCTCGATGAATATTGTAGGAGTCGCCACCCGGCTCAGCTCAACCGGGAAATTCTTTATGTAGCTGAACCGGACGAACGGCCGCTACACTATCCAGAGATTCGGGTCCGGACAAGTCCCCTATTTTGTGTCTAATTAAAATAAATACTGCCAATGTTCTCAAATGGTATTTCAAAATCTAAAGTCCATTTTATTGAATATAAAAAGCATACAGCGCGCACACAAAACATTTAATACAAAAACAAGGAAAAGAAATAAATATTAATTGGCCTACAACCAAATCGAATGGAAAAAATAAAAACTCTCGCCTCACTTGTACAATCGCCTAGAATACACGAGAATCTAAAAGAATTACAACTGCCTAAATACACGATTTAATCTATTAAAATACATCAAAAATAAAAATAAAAATAAAAGAAATTAAAACCTGCAAAACAAAAGGTTAGCACAATTTATATGGCACTCCACAAGTTGGACTCAAGTAGACAGAATTGGGAAATCGAGAATTGGGGGCATGCATTTACGGGATAACCGGGTTGGCTCGGCTAGCCGACCCGATTAGACCTGGAAAACGTTTTGAAACGTCCCTGTATTTTTTCGTTTTGTGAGAAAATCATTTTTGAAGACATTTTTCCGGTTTACATGCATTTTTATATATTTAAGTGGGTCGGTTTTCAGGAGAACTGGGTCTCCGTCGTTGAACTGTTCTAAATGCAATGTTGCTATAAACTGAATCTATGGTCGTGATGCACACAACAAAATTCATTTTGATGATTTTTGGGGTTTTCTAATTTTTTGGGATTTTTACAGATAAAAGAGGAAATTCTGATTCTGGAATAATGATTACAGTCGTACGACTGTAGTTTACAGTCGTGCGACTGTAATCGGTCCAGGACCAGAATTTCAGCAAAAACTCATTTTGAGTCAAAAACGAAAAAGAAATATCCTGGAAATTAAGAACAGTCGTACGACTGTATATACAGTCGTACGACTGTTCATGAAAACTAAGAACAGTCGTACGACTGTTCTTAATTTCCAGGAACAGAAATACGAAAAATACAGCAAAAAGGCACAAAACTCACTTCAAACACCCAGAAAGCGAGAAAAAATGTAAGGAAAAGAAGTAACTACCTTCTTAGAAGCTATTCCAAGTCGTTTTGACCCCTGGCGTCGCTCCGATCCTAACAAATTCGCACTTTCTCCTTTGGAATGGAAGTTGAGAGTTTTTTGTCCAAAATCCGAATTGCAAAGGATTCTGATTGTTTTAGTCCGAATTCTTGATTTGGTTATGTAGTTAAGTGATCAACCTAGAGATTTCTAACAAGTTTTAGGCTTAATTTCAAGAGATTAAAGAAAATCAAAGGGGAAGAATGAGTTTTTTTTTTGTGGTTTTCTTTTTCTCTCTCTTCTCTTTCTCTCTCTAAGTTTTCTTTTCACCAGAAAATTCCCCCTTTTCTTTCTTCTTTCTCTCTTTTTCTACTCCCTTTTTCCTGCTTGCTTGCTGCCAAACCCGAGCAATTAATGCTCATCCTCTCTTTCTTCCATTTCTGCTGCAGAGGTATGGGCCTCTGCAGTTTTTCCGACATTACAGTCGTACGACTGTAATTTTTAAATTACAGTCGCATGACTGTAATGATAGTCGTGACGACTGTTTTTTTTTTTTTTTTTTTTAAGTATAGAAAATTCCGGCGCTTACACCCATGAGCCCAACAACTCGGTTTAATTAATAACTTGATTCATTATTAATTATGTATGGGAATAACAAAGTAAAGTCCTTTATTAACACTCTTAAATGTTTTTCTGTGTAGAATCTCTAAATGGCAAATAACAACTCTTTATCACTGCGATCAATTCTTGAAAGGGACAAGCTTTCCGGTCCTAACTTTTTGGATTGGTCTAGGAACTTGAGAATAGTTCTAAGACAGGAGTCTAAAGAGTATGTACTGGAGAGGCATGTACCAGCTGCGCCTCAAGGACGTAATCCACCCGTTGCCCAGCTGGAGGAATACAAGGTGCATGTCAAGGATAATATGGATGTGACATGCCTGATATTGGCCTGTACGGTCCCCGAACTACAAAAATAGTTTATGGACCATCAAGCCTTTGCTATGATAAGAACTCTTAACGAGATGTTTCAAGAGCAAGCCCGTCAGGAAAGGTACCCGACCAATAAGGCATTCCACTCTTGTAAGATGGGGCCTAGGACATCTGTGAGCGCACACGTGGTCAAGATGAAGGGCTATTTGGACACATTGGCCCATCTCGGATCGCCTATCTCTCAGGAGTTGGCGGTGGACACAATCCTTGCATCCTTACTAGATTCTTACGATCAGTTCATCCTGAACTACAACATGCAAGGGATGAACCACACTGTTAGTGAGCCGCATGGGATGCTCAAGCTTACTGAACAGTCGATCAAAAAGAGTCCGCGGTGCTGCTGGTCAACAAGGGGAACCCTCCTCTTACCAAGGGCAAGGCCAAGGAAAAGGCCAAGGCCAAGGCTAAAAAGGCCAAGGCCCAACAGAAGGCAGGTCCTGAGGATGTCTATTTCGGGAATAGGCAAGCAGGCCATTGGAAGAGATCGTGTCCCAAGCTGATGGGAGAGCAGAGAAGGGCCCAAGGTGTGTCCTCTTCAGGTATTTATGTTATAGACATTAACCTTACTGTTTCAACATCCTGGGTATTGGATACTGGATGTGGTTCTCACATTTGTTGCAATGTGCAGGGACTTAAGAACAAAAGGTCACTGGGGTCGGGAGAGGTGGACTTGCGGGCCGGAAATGGAGCAAGGGTTGCTGCCATAGAGATCGGCGAATATCACCTTGTGATGCCCAGTGGATTGGTTTTGATTTTAGAACATTGTTATTTTGTACCTGCTATGTGCAGGAATATTATTTCGATGTCAATGTTGGATATTTCTGGATTTTATTATACCGTTTCTAATGGTAGAATTTCTATATCTAGAGAGGGATTATTTTATAGAGATGCTCTATTAAATAATGGCCTATATATCCTGGACTTAAATAAAACCAATCATGTCTATAACATAAACGCTAAAAGGGTTAAGCCCAACGAACTTAATCCTGTCTACCTATGGCATTGTCGTCTTGGCCATATAAATGAAAAGTGCATAGCTAGGCTTCACAAAGCTGGAGTCTTAGGGTCATTTGACTTGGAGTCAATTGATATATGTGAATCATGTTTACGAGGCAAGATGACCAAGGCGCCTTTTAGCAAGGTGGCTGAAAGGGCCACTGGCTTATTGGACCTAATACATTCAGATGTATGTGGACCCATGAGTGCAGCAACTAGAGGTGGACACCTGTACTTTGTCACGTTCATGGACGATTTCAGCAGATATGGCTATGTCTATCTGATGAAACACAAGTCTGAGACCCTTGATAGGTTCAAGGAATTTAAGAACGAGGTACAGAACCAATTAGGCAGAAATATCAAAACCCTTCAATCGGACCGAGGTGGTGAGTATATAAGCCTAGAGTTTGACTCATATTTGAGAGAGCATGGGATAGTTCCATAGCTCACTCCGCCCGGAACACCACAATGGAATGGGGTGTCCGAACGGAGGAATAGGACCTTGTTGGACATGGTCCGCTCAATGATGAGTCAAGCCTCTCTCCCAATTAGTTTCTAGGGACACGCCCTCGAGACAGCAGCTCTTATCTTAAATAATATTCTGACTAAGGCAGTGGAAAAGACCCCATATCAGATATGGACGGGTAGGGAGCCTAATGTGTCTTGCCTAAGGATTTGGGGATGCGAAGCACATGTTAAGAAATTGACTAGTGGCAAGTTGGAGCCCAAGACCGATAAATGCCTGTTTGTGGGCTACCCTAGGGAAACCAAAAGGTATTACTTCTACAACCCCGCCGAGAACAAGGAGTTCGTGGCAAGGAAGGGGGTCTTTCTAGAAAAGGAGTTCCTTTCCAAGAAAGATAGTGGGAGCAATGTTGAACTCAGGGAAGTTCAAGGTCCACAAGCTCCTGAACAGGATAACTCGGAGGCCCAGGTGGAGCTTCCATAGGAGGAAGCACCGACCCAGGCCACACAAGGACATAGAAGGTCTGGTAGGGATCATCGGGAACCGGAGAGGTATGGTTTCCTCGTCACCGATGATCAAACTCATCTCATCTGGGATGAGGAAGAACCCAAAACCTACCAGGAGGCTATGGCAAGCCCACAGTCTTCAAATTGGCATAAAGCCATGGAGGCAGAGATGCAATCTATGTACAATAACCAAGTTTGGAACTTGGTTGATCCACCTCCGGGTGCTAAGGTAATAGGTTGCAAGTGGTGCTACAAGCTGAAAGCTAACAATACCTTCAAGGGGCATCTGGTTGCAAAAGGTTTTAGACAAGTCCATGGAATAGACTATGACGAAACTTTCTCACCAGTAGCCATGCTCAAATCCATCAGGATCTTGCTGGCCATAGCCGCATGGTACGACTATGAAGTTTGGCAAATGGATGTCAAAACCGCTTTCCTTAATGGAAAGCTACTCGAGGATGTGTACATGACGCAACCTGAGGGTTTTGTCGATCCAGAGTATCCGAGAAGGGTATGCAAGCTTCAAAGGTCCATTTATGGACTGAAGCAAGCATCCCGAAGTTAAAATCTTAGATTCAATGAGGCTATAAAGCAATATGGCTTCATACAGAATCAAGATGAGCCTTGTGTGTATAAGAGGACAGGTGGGAGCATTGTCACATTTTTGGTACTTTATGTAGACGACATCCTACTCTTTGGAAGCGACATACCTACACTGCAAGGGGTAAAGCAGTGGCTAAGTAAGTGCTTTGCAATGAATGACTTAGGTGAAGCTGAGATGATCCTAAGGATCAGGATCTATAGGGATAGATCAAATCGGCTTCTGGGCCTAAGTTATGCCTCATACATAGACAAAGTTCTGAAATGGTTCAGCATGGACCGGGCTAAGAAAGGTTTCTTACCAATGGGCCATGGGCTGAAACTTAGTAAGAAGAACTGTCCTAAGACAAGGGAGGACAGGGAGAACATGAAATTGGTTCCTTATGCTTCGGCTATAGGATCAATTATGTACTCCATGCTATGAATGAGACCTGATGTCGAGCATAAAGTATGACAAGCCGATACCAGCAGGATCCCGGGGAGGATCACTGGAAGGCTGTCAAGGCAATCCTCAAGTACCTTAACCAGACTAAGGATGGCTTCTTAGTGTATGGCGGTCAGGAAGTGCTGTCAGTTATTGGGCACACTAATGCAAGCTTCCAGACCGACCAGGACGACTACCAGTCACAGTCTGGGTATGTATTTTTGCTTAATGGTGGTGCTGTAAGCTGGAGGAGCTCAAAGCAGCCAACCATCGAGGACTCTACAACAGAAGCTGAGTATATTGCGACGTGTGATGCAGCTAAGGAAGCTGTGTGGATGAAGAATTTTATCACTGAGTTAGGAGTAGTGCCAACTATCCAGGACCCAGTTGATATCTTCTATGACAATAATGGGGCCGTTGCACAAGCCAAGGAGCCCCGGTCACGCAAAAACACAAAGCACGTGCTCAGAAAGTTTCACCTCATACGAGAGATCGCGGAGAGAGGTGACATTAAATTGCACAGAGTGGACACCGAGGATAATGTCGCAGATCCTTTGACCAAGGCGCTAGCCTAGCCCAAGCACGAGGGTCATACCAGATCTATAGGGATTAGGCCCATGCCTAGTTGGAACTAGTGCAAGTGAGAGATTGTTGGATATGCCCTAGTCCCGAGGCATTGGTCCTTGTATTTGTATTATATATTTATTGGATTTATGTATTATACTCATTTGTGTTATTAATAAAGGTATTAATTCATTTATTATATTTATCCTGTGCAATATATTAAATGAAGTATCCAATGGACATATCCATATCCACGATGACAAGTGTCATACACTTGGCAGTAAGACCATGGATAGGGTAAATGATATGACCATAAATAGATCCGTAGTCTATTCCAGTCATGGGAATGATTGGAACAAGAGACTATCATTAACCTGGTTGTATGGCGGTGTCTTACCGGTCATTGGACATGGGATGTTAAACAAGTTGATGGGTACATGCAAAAAGAGCATGGTACTGGATAGATCCACTAAACTAGAAATCCACATGGTATAGTATCACAAGTGATTCTCGTGTAGTACTTGTATGGATCCTTTGACCTGACCATATGATGGTGTTGCATGTGAGGTCGCATACTTAGGGGTACGCCTAAAAGGCCTGTAATAGGGTGCCAAGTATGGGTACTTTCGGGTATGTCACTTAGCATGGTAATGCTATGGATATGCAGAAGGGATTTGTCACTCGGTAGTCCACTGGGAAGATATCACCGGCCTTTTAACGAATGTAACTGATAAGAGTGTGGCCACACCCAAACGAGTTGGAACTTGTTTTTGAGCTTCAGTGCATTCGGGATCAAGTTAATGTCCGGACACAAAAGAGGTTGATCAATCCATGCCTATGTGTCGGACACCGATATCAATGACATGGGATATACAAGTTCAAACTACAGGGTTATGATTACAGTTAGACTGCCATCTCCATCTTGATTGGGGGCTGCAGTGGCTTGCTAGAGCCCAACCACAGTCTGTGGGCCACAGGCCCACTGCCAACATAAAGATGGGCCCACGGAATCGTACACATTGAGCGACTGAACACTGACTTAAGGAATCACATGTACGCTTGGAGTATACACTCTGGAGAGAGAGGTATATATATATTAATATTATTATAAAGATCAATTGGATTGATCATAATAATAAAACTAATATATTTAATTGGCTCTTCATAATTAATTGGATTAATTATGAGATCATTTCCTGGGTGGAAATATTCATATGTATAGGTTTACATATGAATCTTATTTTGTGAAGATCTAATTTAATTTGATGGATTAAATTAATTGGTCAAACCGATTTTAATTTAAATGTAAATAATATGTTACTTGGTGTAATATATTAAATACATGAGTAAATTAAAATTGGGCTTGAAATTAGTTTAACCCAGACTAATTAAAATAGGTTTGGGCCTGAATTAAGAGAAGTAAGCCCACACAGATGAAGGAGCCAACTTGGGCCAAAATTCCCTTGGGAATTTCGGCCACCTAGGGTAAAAGAACCTTAGGATTTTCGGCCAACACACAAAAGAAACAAGCTAGCCGAAATTTGCCCCTTCCTCCTCTCCAAAGTTGGTGTTTTCCGACGCTAGCACGTGTGGTGTTCGTTAGGCGTTCGTGTACGTGAACGAGGAGGGTTTCTAGTTTGATTCCTGTAGTCTGCATCCATCTCTTGAAAGAGATATTCCTGGTAAGAGATTTATCTCTCTTAATTAAATTTTTGTTTTTCCAATTTCCATCTCAATTGCTCTTGGGCACGGATGTGAGGAAATCATCACGTTCTTCCGCTTTAATCGGATGATTTCCGGTGAAAAATCCCAACACCATCATCACCATCAGAGGCACCTCTCTTCCTTTTCTCCATTTTTAAACTAAAACAAAATAGAGAAAAACCTAAATACAAGATCAAAAAACAAAAACAAAACGAAGAACAACAATCATGGAGAAATGTCCAAAAAAACGAAGTGAAATCATGCAGAAAAATGAGCACAAAACAATCGTGGAGCAAAAACACGAATTCCAAAAGGCGGTTATCAAAAAAGAACGTATGTAAGAAAACTGTTCAAAAAAGAGCATAAAAATAAAAATGAGGAATGTACGCACAAAATGAAACTTGAATTTGGGGTAACTCTGATAATTTCCCTAAAAAAACAGTTAAATGCTTAACATCAAAATAGTACTCAAATATTAATTACTTACAATAGTAGCATGCTAAAATCCAAAAAGTACTATCTATAAACATGGCATAGCATAATATTTTCCCTTCTTCATATCTTTTCCTTCTGTATCTTCTCGCTTTAGTAAATTTCTCCCCCTTAGTTTGGCAAATCCAAAACCTACTCCTCTCCCCAAGCTTTGCACCTCTATACCTCGTTTGCGTTGAATCTCTCTAACTCTATTTCTTTACTTTCAAGCATTTATTTACTTTAAATATCTGCTTACTTTATGTTTGGTTATGCTTAAGTATTGATATATATTGCATACCATGTTAGTAGAGTTTAGCTTTGAAAATAGATTATAATAGTTTTCTTAAAAATAGATTACATAATATTGAATGTATATTTATTTAATAAATAAACTATTTCTGTGAAAATAAAATTAAAGTAATACTGTAATTTTTATATTTATAATAAGTATTCATATTTATAGTTTATTAATTTAATAAAATATTAAAAATATAAATTAATCTATAAAGTAAAATGTTTTAGAGATAACCCTAGCCACCCTCTCATCTCACTTAAAAGAAAACCTTTCTAAAATTTCAACTTTTAAGGAGGAATAATGTAGTCGGTCTTCCTTCTTCCTCCTCCATTCTTTTCTTCCCCATCCTTTTGTTTTCGGGTTTTTTTTTTTTTTTTTTTTTTGATGTGATTGAAAATGCTCCATTGAAAATAGATTTATAAATGTTGGATTAGCTACTTGATTTATATTCTTTCAAGTCTAACATAACAAGCGGAAGCATTTCATTCTGTTAAACACTTTAGTCATGGTCCGTCCATTTTCTCAAAAAGATCATTTTACATCTATTTACAAGAAAGGATTGCAGTGTTGGAGATTTTATTCCAATTGTTCTCTTGTAATGTTGGATCGATCGACAATGACTGAATATTCTTCAAATTACAGTTTTTTAGATCTATTTTCAAGAAATAATTGTAGATGTTCGAGATTTTGTTGCAATTGTTATCTTGTAATGTTGGATCGATCGATAATTATTAAATATTCTCCAAATTACAGTTTATGGTCTAAGTATTTATTTTATGTTTACTTTTATCCTTTGTGGATTTATTATTGCTCTTTATAGTATTTTTTCTCCAATTTGTGGAATTTATGGATTTATATGAGAATTTTTTATTTTTGTTCATGATCTTTGAAATGATATATGCTTTATTATATATAAAAAAAAATATTGTTTTAGAGACAATATTAAAAAATAAAATCAAAATATAAAATATATTTTTTTAGTCAAAATATAAAATAAAATCGATACTTTATAGAATTTTTTGGAAATACAAAGGTGATATTTCTTCAGCGTTGAAATATGTATTTACTCTTTATCTTCCTGGTTAATCCCTTCACCGTCCAATAAATAGCCTTTCTCCTCAAACACCAGAGGACTACGAGGCAAGTGAGTAACCCTTGATATCATTTGAGATTTAAAAATAAAAAAGGAAGAGACTTTATCATTAATCTTTTACTTTATTTTCGATAGCGGGAGAAAATTGATGATCGTTAGGGTCTGAGAAATCATTTTGGCTGCTGTTGTAAATTCATGGAAGGTTTTATATAAATTTTTACTTTATTAAATTGGAGAATTTCCAGAGAGAAAAAGAAAAATCTTTCTGGTCCTATACTGTTAGAAATTGAATGTTACAATGTCATTTTCTTGGTGCAGGACAAAAGACTTCTGGTATTATGGGGAATCCAGCTTCATCGAAATTCACATGGAAAATTCCTGGCTTTTCCCAATTGTCAGTGGAGAAGCTTTATTCAGATATTTTCGTTGCTGGTGATTGTAAATGGTACTTTTGATCGCCATTCTTATTTTGGTTTTGTTTTACTTGTTTAAGATTTGTGTGACATGGGTTTATTGTATGGCTGCCAGGCGTTTGCTTATATTCCCAAAAGGAAACGCGGTGGATTATTTGTCATTATATCTGGATGTTGCTGATTCTACTAGTTTGCCTAATGGATGGAGCAGAGATGCTGAGCTTAGCTTGGCAGTGGTTAATCAATTCGACAACTCGGCTACTGTCACAAAAAGTACCTACCTTTCTTCAGTTACATTGGTGGAGCAGTAATGCATAATCCAAGAATAGTGTAAAAGGGATAAAGCTGATATGTACATATACATAACAATTTACAAATTTGGAAGCATGATTTCAGTTGTTTGTTTTAATTTATGTAGACAATGTGTCCAATCTCAGTGGTTAACTTTTTCAAATGTCTTGAAGGAATCCCCACCACATGTAAACATAGTTACAACTCATTTCTCTATACATAATCTGATAGAACAAGATAAAATGGGGTAAGAATGGTCACTTATATGAGCTGTAGTATTATGGCGCAGTATTATGTGATGTGGGGCAGTGTTATGGGATGTGGGATACTGTTATACTTGTGTTTTTTACTGTTATATAGCTGCCTAATAATAGGGGGAGTGTGCTAGTTTGAAAGGCAGATTTTGAATTAGATTTGTTATTGCCTTTCGGCTCTATTCTTTGAGAGTAGAGAGCGCCAACCTTTGGGATATTTGGGTGGATTGAAGAGTGTGTTCTTCAATTCAATTTTATCTTTTGGTTTAGTTCTTTTCCTGAGATCATTTCTATTCAATAAAAGTACTGTTCTTAGTGTTCTTGTTTATCCAGTTGCTAACATAATCCTTTTTCCATTTTGCAGTATCCTTTTTACAACACGTGTAGTTGCTTAATCCTTTTTGCATTTTGCAGAGTCTCGACATGTGTACACTGCAGGAGTAGAAGATTGGGGTTTTACATCTTTTATTCCTCTATGCAAAATAAGACACCCTTTTAAAAGGTATCTTGTAAAGGATACCCTTACAGTTGAGGGTGAGGTTCTTGTTCATAGTGCTATGCATTACTCCAAAATTGAGAATGAAAAAGAAATTGTCAAATCGGAAACGAAAGCACCCGTTCCAAAAGTTGGAGGACCAGCATATCAGACTCCTTCAACGGCACAGAAGGCAATAGTTGCCACTGAAGCAGAGGTAGTAGCACCAGTTGTCACCGATACTCCTTTAACAATTGAGCCATTAAACCAAATTAAAGGAATAAGTGAACCTGCTGCTAGCATCACTGATCAGAAAGGCAATAATATATCTTAATATTTGCTGAGGCAATAATATATCCCAATCAGACGCCTTGTTGTACCATGTAAAAGTTTACATATATTTTAATATTTACTTAGGCTAAATGTTTCATGCTGGCATGACAGGATCCTGCATCTGAACCCGTACAATCAGCTGCAGATGTGCTGACAGTATCTAAACTTCTCCTAACAGAACTTTCAAGCAGGAGTAAGAAACAAAAATCCTGTTCCAGTAATGAATTTTTAGGTTCAAGTCAAGCACCAGAATCTACTGATATTTGGCAGCAACATAAAGAAGCATTGCAAGGATTCTTCAATATGTCATTAGAGGCTATACAAAAAGATAATTGCTTTGTCAAAATTGAGGGAATTCTTTGTGCACTTGTTCAGCATACTAATAATCTGCAGGAAAAGAGTATCCTTGAAGATGTAATGTCTCATTTAGCTGAATTTAAAGAAAGTACTCCTAATTACAAAGCAATTGCAGAGACTGCTCAAGCTCGCAGAACATCTCTTGGGGAGAAAACTGCAGATCTTGATTCAAAGTTGGGCCAAAGACAAAAGGAACTTAGTTCATTGGAATCTGATTTCTCAACACTTTCAGAAGAAGAAGCAAAACTAAAAGCTGAGATTGAACGATTAACCGCCCAGAAGGAGGAGATCGAAAGACAAAAGAAGTCAGTTTCATTTAAGCTGGAGAGAGCGAATGAAGAGACAAGTAAAGAGATAGAAGAATGGAGAAGTTTGGAAGGAGAAATGAAGCAGGCAAATGTGGAGTGGCTTGGAGCTAAAGAGAAGTTAGCTTCAGCTAATGTGCGATGGAAACTTTTGAGGGAGAATTTGGGTCTTGGGAAGCTTAACATTTGCTAGTGGTATGTTATTCTTTCTTTGTTTTGTTTTCTCAGTGCTAAGCAATATATATATATATATATTCAACTAGAATGTGTTAATCCATTGATGTAGGGAACAGTTGGGAATCAGTAGGTACAAGTAACAGGGTTACTAGTACTAGCTGTCTTTGGGTTTATGCTTTTGGTAATTTGATCCCTACTTTATTTTCATTTTGAATTCAATATTAAGTTATGTTTGTCAGCTTGACTAAAGAGAACACAAAATGATGATTCTAATTTTCTTTACTCAAGCTTCTCTCTTAAAGCATTCAGTTCTAGCAAATGAGGCAGGAATTTTCTGTTTCCACCGGCATCGATTGGAAAGGGAATCTCCATTTGTTGTTTCCCTCTCCCAAGGGCCGGGATGGCATCTTCATCTTTTTTCACGCCCATGTCGCTTGCCGAAATTCTTTAACAATAATAATAAC
Source organism: Euphorbia tirucalli (assembly GCA_039660915.1). Classification (NCBI taxonomy): domain Eukaryota; kingdom Viridiplantae; phylum Streptophyta; class Magnoliopsida; order Malpighiales; family Euphorbiaceae; genus Euphorbia; species Euphorbia tirucalli. The sequence goes on along the minus strand of CM077639.1, from coordinate 49,613,879 downwards.
AACAAAAAAAATAATGATAATAACTACAACAATAATAATAACATCAATAACATCAATAATAATAATAAGAACAACAACGATTCCAAATATGCTAGTTACAGTACTAGAAAAGGATGAATAGTGTATACCGAATAAAAATTTTCGCAAACTTTTTTAAAAATTTTCTTTTTGATGGAAAACAATTTTCTTTGAACTAACACAAGTTTTACAAAAGTTACGAAATTGATAAAACAGTAGAACTTGTGAATATAAGTTTGCTTGACTAGTATAAGAATGTCTTCAAATAATGATGATATTAATTTAAATTGTGGGAATGTAAATAGCAATGAATATAAAAAGTATAAGGATAGACAATTGAAGACATCAAGACCGATCTACGTCCAGTCTTCAAGCCAACCACTTGAGATTTTCCACTAGTGTTTTTTTTACGGGAAAAAAACAAGTTTGAGTTACTTTTTCCGTCTTCAAGTAACAAACTCAATACTTTTGCAGGCTAAGTATCAAATCTCTACCGTTACCTTTTCCGAGTTTAAGTAACAAAACTTTTCTGATGCTTTTTCAAAGCTCAAGCATCAAACTTTACAATTGTTGTTTTTCAAAGTTCAACAATTAAACTTTTACATTTTTTGTTGATCACACTATTAACAAAGAAACCCCCCATTCACACAACTTTGTGTGAAAATACAATTCCCTTGAATATTTGAATGAATGAACAAAGATGAAACTTTCTCTCTTTATTTGCTCTTTAAAGGAATTGTAAAAGAATTGAATAAAATAGCTTGTATGTGTGATTATAAATAAGTCCCACACTTGATTAATTCAACTTGACTTGCTTTTATAGGTATCAGAAAGCTCATCAAAAGGTGAAGTAGTCGTTGCACTTAGCTCCTGAAGGAGTAATAGCCATTGGTTGTAGGTCACAAGAAGAGTGTAGCTGTTGCTTCAAGCTAATAAGCAGGATATGACTGTTGGGGAATTTGAATTTATGTTGTCAATGAAGCTTGTAGCTCTTAAAGCAATTTCCACCTATTGAAGTAGATGAACATCTTGAAGCTTATGGACAAAAGTTTGGCTTGTGAGCAAGGCTCATCTTTAGAAAAAGAATGAACTTGATGTCTTTACTGATTGCAAGACTTAATAAACTTCTTCATTATCGATATAGCTTCATCTTTTTAAACATAATTTACTTCATAATTAATTACAAAATAATTGTAATAATATTAAAGTAAATATGTTTAGCTTTTTCTCTTATTTGTCAACTTTTCAATAATTTGTTATTATCAAAATATGATTCAGCAAATAATAACAATTACAACAACAATAACAACAACAACAACAATAATATAATAACAATAGCTTCAGAATATTCTCTAGTTTTATTTATGTCTGACTCTATGTAATGAAATTATTGGGGAAAGATATAATTGACAACCTTGGAATAATTTTAATTTTCAATCATGAGGTTTTCTTCTGGTTTTAAAACCTTAATAAACTGCCTAAGAGGATTGGACATATATTGACTAATACCTTTCTTGACTAAAGGTGTTGTAGGAGGAGAAGAAGGGGAATGTACAAGGACTGAAGAATAAGTTGATCACCTAATTGTTGAAGCAAAAGAGACTTGAGGACAAAGATTAGGAGGGGGAAAACAAGGATGAACAGGAACAAATGGAGAAAACCTATTAGACGAGATTAGTTGACTCAGGTTATTATCTTGACTTTCTAAGGAAGCTTTTGCTAAAATCTTCTTGTTTCGATTCATTTTCCCTGTAAAAATTCACGAGATAAAAGAAACATGATAAGCTATTATTTTCTCCTTTTATATACTCTATTTCAAAATCAAAATTACTCAAAAGAGATTGCCACCTGGTGAAAATTTATTTTGAAGTTAAGTTTTTAACATCTTTTTTTAAAACAAACTTTGCAGATAAACAATCAATTTTAAGTAAAAACATTTTCATGTAAAAATCATCTTCAAATTTTAAAATCATAAAACAATTCTTAAAACTTCCTTTTTTATTGTAGAATAATTCCTTTGAGCTTGATTCTAATTTCCTGAATAAAATCTTACTAAATCCTCTTTATCTTTATTAGGTTCTTTTTGTTTAAGTGTTCCTCCAAATCCAATATCAGTTGCGTTTGTTTCACAATAAGATAAGCATATGGATGAAGAATATTTAAACAAGAGAGATTTTTAATATTTTTCCTTAAATTTGTCTAATTACTTTAGTGTGTTCTTCTGTCCACGGTTGTGGATTTATAATTTTCCAATGTTTTGAAAGAAATTATGAACATAATTTAAACATCCTAAAAATCTTTGAAGTTGCTTTTTAAATTTAATTTCGATTAGAAACTTAGAAGTAAATTCTAAACTTCTATATATAGGTTTAAAAGTTCCCTGATCAATGTCATAACCTAAAAACCTTATTTTTGTTTGAAAGAGTTTCATTTTTTTGTGCTAAAACAATTAATCCATCATTATGAATAACATTATAAAATTTCTTTAAATAAATGGGGTTAAAGACCATTTGCCCCAAAAATGTTGTCAGGCTATCTTTCACTCAGGTCATACAATTATTATGATTATCAAGATGCTTGATACAGGAGCTGATCAAAATTGTATTCAAGAATGATTAATTAATAAACTTCAGAAAGATTATGTGCAACAAATGGATCAAAATTAATAATTTATTATAAAATACCTAAGGTAAAAATTTGTAATAAAGGATATTGTTATAAGACTTATTTGGTTTTGGTTAAAAATTTAGATTCATGAGTAATTTTGGGAACTCCCTTCATTACAATGCTTTATCCCTTTTAGGTTTGTGATAATCGAATTAAAACAAAAGTTCTTGATGAAGAAATTTTTTTTTGAATCTGCTTTTCCAATACTACACCAAAGGATTAGTCAATTAGAAAGCAGTAATAATTTAATCCAAAACAAACATAAACAAATAGAATTTTGAATTTCAGAAATAGAAGAAAAAAGAATAGAAATACGATTAGAGGATAGTATGGTTAAACAAAAAATTAAGGAAATTGAAGAAATGTTTTCAAAAAATATATTTGCACCAATTTCTAATGCTTTTTGGGAAAAAAACACACATGATAACTTTACCTTATATTAAAGACTTTGATGAAAGAAACATTCCTACTAAATCTAACACTATACATATGTCAGAAGAATTAGACAAACCTTGTAGAAAAGAAATTCAAGAATTAAAGGATAAAGGATTAATTAGAGATTCAAGGTCACCTATAGAGCCATGGACATTTAATTAAGAGTTTGTACTGATAATTGATTATGACTGATTAACAATAATAATAATTACAATAATAATGACAATAACAATATGAATAACAATAATAATGACAATAACAATATGAATAACAATAATAATAACAATAACAACAACAACAACAACAACAATAATATATTTGCACCAAAACTAATTTTTTTACGTACTTCTTAATGTACCTTTTAACATTTTTTGTTCCTTCTCCTAGTGTACCATTTTCTTGAGAACTTGCTTGGAGTAAACTGTCTTGGTTCACGCCTCCTTATGTACCCTTTTCTTGGGAGAAAATTTTTTAGGAAATCTTTCTTAGTGTGAACTACTGAGTTACTAAGGTTTCTAGAGCACAGCAGTTTTTCAACGTGAAACAATTACTTAAGATGGGTAACATTGGCAGAGAACGTGACTTAGTGGGAGACGTAAGAGTAACCACCTACATTTAAAATGGAAACTTGGAAATTGCCTAAAGACCAACAACACAATCCACACAAATCTTAGTAAAGGAAAAACACATCCAAAACCCCCTGATCTTTCTCCTTTTATGCAATCAGCCCCATGATCTTTGTTTTACCTACATTGAGTACATGATCTTTTATTTTTTTGTCTAGTTGCACGCATTTTTTACGGCCCCTTACGCATGTAACCTAGTCCATGTTATCTGGCGCGTCAACTGTTATGTATGCCACATCATCCACCACATCAACGTTTTCGTCCCATTTACCCATACCTATACCCGACCCAAAAACCCAACCAACCCAGCTAATATAACCTGACCCAAAATGTTGAAACCGGACTTTACATTCTTCTTCTTCTTCTTCTTCTTCTTCTTCTTCTTCTTCTTCTTCTTCTTCTCATTCGAACCCTAACACCAAAACCAGTTCGTTTCTTCTTCTTCATCATATCCTCGTCCTTGTTTCTTTCGAAGAGCGAAAAAAATTCCCTTAAGCCTTTTCGTTAATTGATTTCATCTTTGCCTGTATCTGATGAAAAAAAATGGTAGAACCCTAACTTTTCTTCTCTCTTATTCTCAATGAAAGCCCAACCACTGACTCTATGAAATTATTAGTGATCATTACCATCTTGTTCTAGTCGATTCCATCTTGTATCACGGAGATTCAAAGTTGGTTTAGCATTGCAATCGATTTCATTACCTTGTTATCAGATGTGAGTTTACACCTTTTGGCTTTATTTTTTTCGAGCTATTTAGTGGACCATATGTGTTTTTTGTCTGTGATATGGTGATATGAAACACATGGTTTTGCTTAGCTTTTTGTAGGTTTTATGTCTTTTTCATTCCTTTTACCTTTGAGGAGTGGTCCCAATTTGTGAGGTATTTCAGCATGGTTAACATTTTTTAAGTTCCCTTTATTATTTTCATTTTTTCTTGTTTCTTGTTTCTTTGTTGTTTATGTTTTTTGTGCTTTTATAAAGTGAAGTAAACCCTAACATACAGTAATTTTCTACTCAATTTTTGTTTGTTTGCCATAAATATCAATTATTTTAATGTTTCTTCTAATATTAAGTATTGACCCTAAAATGACAATTTCAAAAAACCCTAATGTCTAATTATTTTTTTATAAGCCAGTTGTTAACTTCGTATTATTGTATTTATAATTTATTCTTTTTCTTCTTTGTAGTGCCATGTTGTTTTGCTGTTCATATGCATGTCTAATTTCTATGGTCTTCAGCCTTATTCTCATTTGAAACATGTTTTGCTGTTAGTATAAATGTAATTATGGTATAGGTATAGGTTTTGCTGTTAGTTTATGGACTGATGTTTATAATATATATATATTTGTATTTGTACTTGCAGAATGAAAGGTGTGGTTGTGAAGTTAGTTGTATAGCACAAAGGGTTCTTTCGGCTCAATAGTGTTACTAATAAAGTTGATTATCTGTGTGGGAAAAGAACAGTACTCAATAATGAGCTGAGTGTGGATATGCTTTCGCTGACTACAATCAAGGCTTATATGGAAGATATAGGCTATGATGGGAGCAAAAGATTGTACTACAAATGCCCATTGGCGAATGAACATGTGTTACTCTTCAACGAAAATGTTATGGATCGAAAGAAGAAATTTCTAAAAAATGGGGTTGAATTTGAAGTGTTTGTGGATGATCCGGGGATGGAAGAAAGTGAAGAGTTTGTGGTGATAAAAAAAACTGATGACATAGCCAAAGTCGATGGTACTCAAGCTGAAGAAGAAGAACATGATAGCACTGATGAAGAACATAATGTCTATGAAGCAGTTGAAGAAGAAGAACATGATAGCACTGATGAAGAACATAATGTATATGAAGCAGCTGAAGGAGAAGGTGGCACCGAAGAAGCTGAAGGAGGAGGTGGCACCGAAGAAGCTGAAGGAGGAAGTGGCACCGAAGAAGCTGAAGGAGAAGGTGGCACCGAAGAAGCTGAAGGAGAAGGTGGCACCGAAGAAGCTGAAGGAGAAGGTCAACTTCCACATCATAATGCAGATGATATGTTGTTCGAAGTTTGTTATTTAACTGATGACGATGAGCCTGAACTACAGGCTGCAAGAGCCAATGTTAGAGCATGGAAAAAATGAACCACGATTGGTGTTGAGCCTATAGCTTTTACTACTGCTGGTAATGAAAATCAAACGAAAGAAAATGATTTGAGAGCAGCTGAAGATGACAACCTACCTGAAAGTGACAGTGAGGAGTCTGCCCATGAATCATATTATTTTGAATCCGATGAAGAAGGAAGTTACTACAGTGACACGGATGAGGAAGTACAAGACCACAGTCCAGCGGAACCCAAGAATCAAGATCAGAGAGTTGAGACAGCTTTTTGGAGATGACTGGCAAATTAGGGTATCTATGTCTGTGTGTTTGAAAGCTAAATAGAAGATAATGGTAGAACTTCAAGGGGACTTCAAACAACAATTCTGTATGCTATATGCCTATCAACATGAAATTCTGAGTAAGAATCCTGGTTCTAGTTATCAAGTTAAGGTGAACACAGAATACCTTGATGGAATTCCTAGATTTGTTGCCTTCTATGTCTACTTTGATGCGTGTAAACGTGGGTGGAAGGAAGGGCCTAGGCCAAGTATCGGTTTAGATGGTTGTTTTTTAAAGGGGATATGTAAGGGCCAATTACTATGTGCTATTGGGAGAGATGGGAACAACCAAATGTTCCCTATTGCTTGGGCTGTAGTGAATGTTGAGAATAAAGAAAATTGATCATGGTTCCTGACTTGGATTAGAAGAGATCTAGAACTTGGGACTGGACATGGGATCACGCTCATTTCTAACATGCAGAAGGTTAGTGTGAAAATGTTATTACTGCTTTTGCTTGTTATTAACATTAAATTTTTCAGTCTAATTACTACTTCTGCTTAAACAATAATTTTTGAATACTTATTCATACTTGTCTGCACTTGGGCCTTGCTTAATGTGTGCATAGTTGTCTGCAATTGGGCCTTGCTTAATGTATTCATACTTGTCTGCAATTGGGCCTTGCTTACCCTAATAATTCTATTTAGACTATAAAGATATATATATGAACTGAAACCCACAGTTAAGTGTCAGCATCAAACAATTAATGTGTATACTTTCTTTCATCTTTCTAATTCTTTGTCCTTGTTTAAGGTTATTATGTTACAAAATCATTAGATTGATTGAATTAATTAATCTTATTCTTATTTGAACTACACTTGTTTAGTAAAGGTGCTACAGGGTATATTGTATTATGTTAAGAAATATTCTTTTATCAATTTTGAAAATCTTTGTTACCTTTATGGCCAGTATTAATAGTTTGCTTATAATGTACTTTTTCCAATTTGGCCTGTTTTCCATGATGACTAAAGTCAACTTTAAGTTGATATGTTTCTTCATTGCCTTTAATAGAATGTTAACTAAAATACTGTATCTAAATTCAAGCTTTGCCCAAATTTTTACTGTAATTTATATAGATTTGGGCCACTTTGCTTCATACTGTGCAGTCATGTGCCCATTAACTTATGCTTAATCCTACACTTTTTATTTTTATTTTTTTACTGAATCTTGTTAATGCCTTTAGTTCTACTATATATAGTTAAAAACAATTTAGCCTCATCTTCAGTGTCTAATTTACCTTTCTACTACCCTCAAATTATGAAGTACTATGAAATTCAAAAATTGTTATTTGAATATAATGGAAATTTATGCAAATTACTTTATATATATTTGGTATATTGGCTAGAAATGTAGTGATATTATGTGCAATTGGTACTGTTTAACTTTTGTGAAAGTATTATGATGTGGCTGGTATTATTTCTTTAATTAGTATGTGAATATTTTGTTATTGTTATACTTATCAGGGATTAGAGAGTGCAATACCTGAGATATTGCCTGAAGTCGAGCACAGAATGTGTGCTAGACATGTTTATGCAGCCTGGGCTAAGAAATAGAGAGGTGAGGAACGGAAAAAGGCATTTTAGGCTTATGCTAAGGCTTCAAATATGGCCCATCTAAAAGCAAGACTTGATCATTTACAGGATCTAAGTGAAGATGCAATGCAGGATGCCCTAGAAATGTCTGGTCATACCATTGATTGTTGGAGGAGAGCATTTTTTAAACCTGACAAAGTCAGAGTTACCAAAGACTTCGATTTGTGACATAAGTGAGAGGGCTATGAAGAAATTGGAGGAGAATATTACACTGAGTTATTATTGGATCGTGGCCTTCAATGGGGATGATGGCTATGATGTCACATATATTACAAAAGCTACACTGAGGCATGTTGTGAACTTGAAACAGAAACAGTGTTCATGTAGGGCATGGGATATTTCAGGCATTCCTTGCCCTTATGCTATAACTGCTATATATGATGCAAAAGCTGAGCCCACAGACTTTGTAGCACATTGGTACCATAAAGATACGTATTTGAAGGCTTACAAGTATAAAATCAAACTGATGCGTGGGATGGATCAATGGGAGAATGTTCCTAATGCTGAGATATTGCTTCCAACATTTAGGAAATTACCAGGCAGACCTAAAAAGGCAAGGCGCAATGATGCTTTTGAAGAAAAGAAGACTGGCAAACTAAATAGGCATGGGAGGATAATGACATGTTCAGTGTGCAATGAGAAAAATCATAATGCAAAGACATGCAAAAAGAGGACAGGCCCAACAAAAATCTTAACTTTTATTATTTTTAAAAATGAAATGATTATTTTATTTATCCAGAGCCAATTCTGTGTATTTTGCATTCATTGTTTATGTGTTTTTTTTTTACAGCTTATGCCAAACAAGTCCAATCTAAAGAGGAAGATGCTTAGGGAAAAAAGGAAGGCAGAAGAAGCTTCGAAAGAGAAAGCAGCACAGGGTTCAAAATCAAGAAACATATCTCAGAATGAACAAGCAATCAATGCATTTAAGAACTCATACATGGGGAGGCCAAGAAAGAAACCAAGACATTTGGAGGTTGGTCAATCTAGTGGTACAACCAATACTGCACAAAAAGGTATACAACAGACTCAAAATATCAGACCTAGTTCAAGTGGTTTTTATGTGAACTTGAAGACTGGTGTTGCTATATTAAATGTAAATTTCTATTGCTTTTCTGTTTTATAAAGTCATTGTTTAATGTTGTAAATTGGTGATAATGTATATTGCTTGTTTTTCTTATTTTTGTTTTTGTTCTTACAAAGAGGGACAGCCAAAGCTAAATTTCTTTACAAGTGAGATTCGGTATTGATGGCTTTGATGTGTTGAGGAAACTGAAGGTTTTTGAAGGTTCAGACCTTCTATTTTGCAGACATAAAGAACTGTACCACCCAGTGGGGCTTTTGAAATTGTTTTAGTTCTCTTTTATAAGACAAATATGGATGTTATTTTGGATGGTATTTTAGTGCTCTTTTATGAGACAAATATGGATGTTATTTTGGATGGTATTTTAGTACTCTTTTATGAGACAAATATGGATGCTTATGCTTCCATGAATTTCATATATGTAGTACTCCCGTTTAATTGCAGCCCAGCAACAATTCTAGCTACTGCATACAATATTACCATCTTTTTAATTGCATCTGATTAAGCTTTATATTTCAATGCCTTGCAAATGGATTTAGGGCAGTGAAGGGACTAGCTTGTCCAGTCTGTGTTGATTTGAATTTCTTAGTTGTTATTTTTACTTCACTGTTCTGTTTCAAATGAAGGATTTATACATATGAAAAAGGTGATCAGTTTCTGCTTCTGTTCTTGATTTAGTTACCATTATACAGATATTTTGGATTTGGCTAAAGTGAATGAGCATTTTGAATAATTCAATATATCCATAATTGATTTTGTTTTTGAACAGAGTAAATGGGAGGTTGATGCCTTGTCTTGTCTTCTTGTGTATATAGCTTTTGGATCTTTGGAATAAAGAGCAAATTCATTAAATGGATTTCATGGTCTTTTGTGTTGTCTTGGGAAATGTTGGAACATGTACTATGAATCTAAGTAAGATGTTATAGTTATTCAGGGAATGGAAGCTTCAGTGAACTGGTGGATAATAACTTAGCAAGAGGTGTAGTTACTTTTAGAATATTAGTTGATGAACTTTGTAAGGAAGGAATGATAATAAAAGGCTCAATCTATGGCCAACAGCATAATGAATCAGAGGCCTGAAATGAGTATTTATAAAGTTGATGCAAAAAATATTATGTCACATGGCTTGACTTAAACATGAATGTAAAATATACAACATTTTTGGATTATATGCAAAAACTAAACTTTCAGTACAAAACCCCCAAATCCAAATCCAACAGCCTCAAACTCAAAATCCAGGGTATGGTCAGTATGATCAGCAGCAGCAATATATCCACAGAAACACACATTACATCCCCCACCCTGCAGCAACTCCACTGCTAATGTCATCTTATTACCCAATTTATGCTACTCAAACACAACAGACACCTAATAATCTAGGCATAGATCAACATCAGCAATACCCAGTTTATGTAAAGCCAGTTACACAAACCCAACAATACATGTCTGTTCAACAACAACCTAATGTCAATTCCCTTGTTCACCCACCACTGCTCTACCCCACCAAGCCTGAAGCTACTGCTGCGGCGGGCAGTGTTTACAAAATGGCAGTGGCTTCAATTCCTTCATTAGTCCCAATCCAGGGTAGTCAATTTCAGCAGCAATATGTGAGTTATGCTCAAATGCAACATCCGTCTCAGTCCACTTGCTCCTCCTGCTGCTGCTAATAGTGGTGGTGGTAATTATGGATTTGAATATGTCAAAGCATAATTTTTTCCATTTTCGAATTGAGGAGGCATGAGGGTTTCGCTCTTCAAAAGAAACAAGGAGGATGTTACGAAGAAAGAGTAACAAGATGGGAGAAACTAACTGGTTTTGGTGTTAGGGTTTGAACAAATTCAAGAAGAAGAAGAAGAAGAAGAAGAAGAAAGCGTTATTTTAGAATGTAAAATCCGGTTTCAGCATTTCGGGTCGGGTTATATTAGCTGGGTTGGTTGGGTTTTTGGGTCGGGCATATGTATGGGTAAGTGAGACCAAAACGCTGATGTGGCAGATGACGTGGCATACATAAAGGTTGATGTGCCAGATAAGGGGGACTGGGTTATAGGCGTAAGAGGCCGTTAAAAATACGGGCGACTAGACAAAAAAAATATAAGATCATATATTCAATGTAGGTAAAACAAATATCATAGGACTGATTGCATAAAAGGAGAAATATCAGGGAGTTTTGGATGCGTTTTGCCCTTAGTAAATTCAAACTTCCTAATACTTTAACAGTTTATTTCAGACTTCAAAAAACTTTTAACAATTTCAGCTTTTATATATATATATATATATATAATTTCTTTACCGTTTGTTGTCAGTCCCGTTTTAATTTCAATACAAATTCACCATTTTCTTTCAATATTCAATATAATTTTTTCTTTCTTTTTTTTTTTTTTTTTTTTTTTTTTTTTTGCTCTTCAATCGTTTCTTTAGACTAATATCATTTGATAATCAGACCCTAAAAAAACTTTAGATTTCTTTTAGTTTTAGCAATTGTTTGATACAAAAGTTCAGTAGGCTTAGTTTCATTTTTCAATGTAAGAATACTATAATTCTATATATATATATAATCATTCTTTTTAACACGAAAAGACAAGGGTCGGGTCATGCTTCAAATGAGACAGAGGACAAGATATAAACCAAACAGAAAACCAAAACTAAAAAAATCCAATCTCCAATAATGCATCCAGAGGTCAACAATAGTAATAATATGTTTTCTTAACTAACTGCTTGTGCAAAGTTAGTTAAGTCTAACATTGAAACTCTTAAGCTGTTGTATCCTTGGGGGGTAGTGAAGATAAATTTCTTTCTTGTACAAAGATACTATGTATTTGGGCACAATAAACAGCCAGTAACAGCCAAAGCTTTGTCAACGGAAAAGGGCATAGAGGTACTACCCTAAAAACTGTAAGCAATACCAAAATATATACTGCAAGATCGTGAAAGCACTCATGTTACAATGATTTTTCTATGAATATGCTCTCCTGATAAACCGCCATCTCCGTCATGATCATGATGGTGAAAAATCAGTGTCAGAATTCCTACCAAACATAAAACTGAACCAACAAGAAGTTTGTCATACCGCTCCACCCAGTGAAATTTGAGCTGGCTAGCACCGTAGAATGACAGAGCCACCAGTGAGGTCATCACAGTAATAGTGCTGTCAATAAAATAAAAGCATTAGAAAAGATATACGGTCGAAAAAAAGTTATTACACACCATAATTGAAATATTGAATACATCCAAGCTGCATTCGGTTTCCTTTATGAAAACAAATTTCCATATAATTAACATTGTTTAGTAACTATTAACAAAATTGAGTGCACAGCTACCAAAAATGACAGTGGAAAAAAAGTAGTTGGATAAATTGGAAATCAAGTCAAACACTTCTTCCACAAATTACCTTGATTAAACCTACCTACACACCCACCCCACCCACCCAATCTCAGACTCTATGTATTTAGATAGTCTTATTTAGAAGAAAGTTGGTCTTAAGAGGCCATTTGGATAGGAATATCCATGGAGTGGTGAAGTCATACAATCATGACAAGATAATTGGGGAAGGAAATAAAAGTTCCTTGATTTATTTTGGCCGAATATATAGATACCCCCTTGAACTTGGCCAAAAGCGCCCACTGCCCCCTTGAATTTTGAAAATATCCTAATGCCCCCCTGAACTTCTTAAAAGTATTCCAATGCCCCCTGAATTTCTTAAAATTGGCCCAGTTTGCCCCCTAAGTCCCATAAAAACCAGAGTTTGCTTTGAAAAGTCAAACATGAGACAATCAATAATTGAGTGACACGTGGCAGCAAAGGAGCAAACTGGGTCACTTTTTCAAAGTTCAGGGGGGCATTAGGACATTTTAAGAGTTCAGGGGGCAGTAGGCGTTTTTGGACAAGTTTAGAGGGTATCTTTGTATTTGGCCATTTATTTTAAGACTTGACTTTGCTATCACGAGAAAGATGCATCTTAAGAAGGCACTTGAATATGATTTAAAAAGTCTGCTGAGTTCAAGAATTTGAATACAACAAAAAAAGAAGAAGGATGTATTAACATATGTGCCATGCTCCATATGAGGTTCTAGCCACGAATGGATGCATATACCATGTAGTTTTCCCCTAATATATTACAAGTTGTTTGTTCCATAACTTAAATCCTCTAACAAAAGCAAGTTACTTTATAATAGACACACTAATAGACAAATATAATGATCAATAGACCCAGATTTAAATATCATTTTTAATTGAACAGTGTACAACTAAACCTATTCAACTGACAATGGCTTAGGAGTTGGGAGTGAAGATGAGTTCGAAAAAGATAAGAAATATTCAGTTGGAATAATAACTAGAAGAAATTAAATGGCTCTATCAAACCTGAATAAAAGCACTATTATTGCAAGCACCATCATGGAGGACGAATTCCCAACAGCAAGAAAAACTGGAAGTGTGGTTGCACAAGGGGATAATGCAGGAACCAGGACAAGCCCTGCAACTGCCATTTTCTCCAAGGGTTGGTTATGAGAATGGCTGTGGCCTCCCCTCCCAGAAAGAAAAAGCAACACATAACTGCCACCAAGAACTACAAGCAAAAGTGAAGCGAGCTTATGCACAGTTTCTTCTCCTGCAATTGTATTTGCCATCGTGATTGCTGTTATACCAAGAAGTGAAGTGGATATAACATGCAAAACTGCCCCAAAAGCCGCTGCACAAATGAAAAAGGAAACAGAGTGAAGAAGTAAAATATGTAACATTAACAAAATAAACCCTAACTCAGCTTCCTATTGTTCACCTGAACTCAACCATGAAACATAATACAACCCAATAGTGTGATGAATATAGGAAATAGTTGTCAGATAAGCAGCATTGCAGCAATCAATCCAAAATGCGCTTACACAAACCAAAGATGCCATAAACTTCATTGTTGAGAAGAAGAGTAATTTTCTATACCATACGCCCACCATGAAAATATAAAGGAATGGCCATTTTAGCTTAGCTGATCGAATAATTTGACACACCACGTGGTTGGACATATACCGTACAAATGGATTAGAAAAGCAGTTAGTTTTACTCATGGTGAGTCAAATCTTTAGCAATACCATATTATAGGCCAGCCAAGAAGAGCCAACCTCAGCTAATAACTCTGCAGCCATGCAGCAAAAGAAAAATTAAGAAAAAAAAAAAGACGCCCACACCAGGAAGGACTTTTAAGCGGCTAGTGGCTACATTTGGATCCTAATGTCTTGTACTAATAACAACGAACTTACCATAGCCATTATCAAATTAAAAAAAAATGACTTGTTATTGAATTTTAAGTTTTTAACTCATCACAGCAAACCTTGACTTGCAATGAACCAAAAAAAGAACTTCCTCTCATATTTACTTGGATGACACTTATGCCTAAATAGAATCATGCTAAGAAAAAAGGAAATTTCAAGTTGCTCTCAGAGTTTTATAGCCTATTAAACCCAGCAGCGATTGTCTTATTGAGCAAGATCTAACATGGCATGAACACAAAAGCGAAGAGATAGAGAAGAAAGGTACATACTGACAAGTAAAGTTCTGGAAAGATTCCATTTCTGGGCGCGACCAACAATGGAGAAAGGGAGCCAATGCGTGGGAATGAATGAATGAAGAATCGAAACGGTGGCAATTCCTCCAATCGTTGAAAGATCTTCAGCGCTAAAACTAGTCTCCATTTCACCGGAACTTTATCACTCAATAAGCAATCTATTATACAAGAAGAGAAAATTGAGATCAATTACTTAGAAGGGTTAGAGTTGTACAAATGATACCTGAATGGGCTCCTCGACGGTGATCCAAGCTTGATTAAGGTCGGTGAAGCAATATGAGAGGGATTCGAAATTAAAGATGAAATAAACCCAAATTAAAACATAATTTCATAAAATACCTGAAACTGTTTCCCTCAATAAACACCGTTGAAGAACAATTTCATGCAAGAATCGGAGAGAAAGGGAAATTTTATGGTCGAGGATCACAAATACTAATGGCCCATCGCTTTGTCAGTTAATCTGTGATAATCGTACTGGGAAGCGGATTCCGATTCCAGATCTGGCCATGTCAATTAAGCAAAATGCACCCTCCACTTTTAATGAATCACAAATTAAACCCCTACACCATTATTTTATGCTATACAGTACAGTACACGTACTCTTTAAACTTTTTTTTTTTTTACTAATAAATTGGATCATTGTATCAAATCAATCAAAAAAAAAAAAACTCCTCAACGGAGCTAGGAGGAGCCTCCATAATATTAGAAACAAGTTACAAGTAAGACTCATACTAGCAAGGATGTGAGCCACTCTATTGGTTGTCCTTTTAACAAAAGAAAATTACACAAAAGAGAAAGAAACACTAAGAGCAATACAAACTTCAATCACTATGTTATCTAGGGAAAGTGCCGCCTGAAGATGAGAGAAATTCGCCTAATGAAGGGGGAGAATAATGGGATGTGTACTACCTTCAACCATAACCTAAGTAAATGGAAGAGTTTTATCCATGTTAGGACCTCACGACAACTAAAGCCTCCACGAGAGCAGGATCCATTATACAAGACAATTTGTTATAGTGACAATACAAAATGTTCTCTTAGTTATCATGAAGAACACAACCCACGCCTATATAACCTTGTGTGAAAACACAAGCATCAAAGTGGAGGAGCCTTTCTAGTGAAGGAGCTAGAAATTTTTCTAATAGGGACCAAAACTAAATTTTGATATATTTTTCATTTTATTATTATATATAATATATACTAGATTTCAAACCGCGCGCAATGCAAAGTTTTATTTATATAAATTTATATATATTATAACGTAAAAATGAAATATGCTCTTATTCAGGTTAATCTTTGAAGATAAACTTATGAAAAAAATAGAAAGAATGGAAAGGAATTAGAAATTCCCTTCAGAATAACATTCAAAATATTGCTCGTTAAAGTGTCATATAACTTCACATGAGATTAATTTTATTTAAATAAAATTATTATCTAAATAGATGAGAGGTTCTAGGGATATAAAATTAGTTTAAATTTTTAGTAATCTAAATACAATTTTATTTAAATATAGAAAATATCTTTCATTGGCCTTGAAACTCTAGTTAAATAACAATTAGGCAATAAGAAATGTCTTAATTAAGAAATTAATATTTTGAATTTAGGAAATTAAGAATGTCAGAGATGAAAGAATTTGATATTTCCTCTAGATCACAAATTCAATTTTTCTTTTAAAATTATTTATACACATATTAAGAAAACGATCAATATGTCAATAAAATAATACTTCTTTTACTAAATTAGCCTTATAAAAATGACAACTATTTTGTACAACTATTTTGTACAAAAGCATCATTTTGTAGATAGGAATTGTTGACGCTTTTATCATCCAACGACAATTAATTTCATATATCAAACTAATTGTATTGTGAACTTAATATTTATGAACATTTTTTGTACTAATCTATTTAAAAAAATTTAATGAGTTTGATAGGAATTATGCGTGAGATTAAAAGTTATGTAATTTATGTTTTTCCATGAAGAAAAAAAGCAAAATTCATTATGAAGCCTTTGAATTTCTATTAGTATTATGATTAAAATCTATAATCAATTATTTTACCTCACTTAGACTAGTTATTTTATACACGACAACATAATATTATGGGACAAACTCATCATTAAACACTTGCAATTTGTGAATTTTGTCATGTTAAGAATGATAAATCTATGATCAGAATCTCAATCCTTATCTGCATTAATGCATGTCTTAATACCTTAAATCACATTATTTTAGTGGATTTCCAATTGTATTGTATTTGACAAATAGGCATATTTTTTAATTGTTTTTATAAACCCATTCCTAGTTAAAATTTCAACTAAGAGGTATTTGGTTAGATTTGAATGGAAATCAATTATTCCATTTCTTGTTATTTGGTTAAGTATTATTAGTTTGTCAATGGAAATGTGATTCCCCAATCTTTGGGAATCATGATTCCCCTTTATCCCTACATCAATCAATTTTAATTCTCTTTTCTCAAAAACTAATTCATCTTTTTTTTTTTTCCTCACTCATTATCTCAAATTACATCAATTTAAAACTTTTTTTATCCATCCCAATAATCTGCATCTTTCTTTTATCTATATATAAAATATTTCTTTTACTTTATTCTAATGAAATATTATAAATTGTTTGTATTATATTTTTATTGTTTAAGTAGCAAAAATTATAATATTAGTATTATATACGAACTAACATAATATGAAATGAGAAAAATTATACAAAAATATAATTATTATGTATTAATAAATATTTTGTATTTGAAGCAACTTAGTTAATAATTTTAAAAAATAAATAAATACAAAAAAAAAAAAAAAATCCTGATTCCGGATTCCCAACTAAACCAAACATTATTATAAAATAGTAATTCCAATTTCGATTTCTTATCATTCTGATTCCGATTCGATTCCAATTCCGATTCCGAACTTTAAACCAAATGCCCCTTAAAAATGAATAAAATTGATAAAGTAAGATGTATGTGACTACATACACAACTACCATCCAAGAAATTGACAGTTATAGAAATTACACCTATAGGGCTGTACAATGGATAACCCAATAAGTTTTGGGCCATCACCCAACCCAACCCATGAAAACAAGGGTTTCATGGGTTGGTTGTAAAAATCAGCCCAACCCACCAAATATCTAGTGTTATGGGTTGGGTCGAATTTTAATTCAAATATTTATAGAATTTTTCTTTTTTGTTTTTATTTAAAATAAATTTGTTATTAACTATGCATTTAAACTAGTCAAATATGACTACTCCATTCACAAATGCGTATTATATAACATTGTAACAAAAATAATAAAAATCTAGTTATATAACATGTTCATAACATTTAAACTAGTCAAATATAACATCTCAATTCACAAATATAAGTTACAGATAATACGTAATACATATGATTTTTGAGATATTTTAAAATACTCCGAGAGCATTTACTCATCTAATTAATGATTACATAGAGTTTAAAAGAGAGGTAAACAAAATATGCTTCCTAATTGAAAAGAAAGTAATAGAACCATAAGCTCAAAAACAAACAATATACATAGAAGAAACACAATTATATGCTTAAGAAGTGCATAAACTGAAGCTCAATAGCCCTATGATCACTTCTTCAGTAAGTGTTATTCTCCTGATATGCTAAACCAACAACAGAAAAAAAAGTTAATTAGCAATCTTACCTAATATATTTGATTGATGCTAATTAACAGATTATTACTTTACTTTATATATATACCAAAATCATTGAAACTGCAATAATGTAGCTTTACCGTGTTTTCCTCCACTTGAGACTGCACTTTCCACTGGTTCTATACCATAAGCCTAGGCATCGACAAAAGAAAGTAATAAGTAATTACAGTTATTTGCTTATCTGATGTAGAAGAGCAAGCATTAGTCTTTTTGAGCAAATATTATGGTGAATAGTAGCATCCGAAAATTTGGTCTGATTTCAGTGGTTTTTTAGCCTAACTTTATTGGAAACGGGCCAACGATTCAAACACATCGCCTTTGGCTGTGATGTCCGTAACTTTTAGGCCAAAAAACATCGTTTAGGGCCTCAAAATCGCGATTTACTGTTTTTAGGCCTATTCGAGAAATTTTCGGTTTTTATTTTCTTTTGTCCTTTTTTTGTTTTGATTTTCTAGTTTGGCTAGGACTCTGTTTAGGGTTAGGATTTCTTGTTTTGGGTAGATTTCATTGTAGCCTATAAATTGGCTTTTATTTCTAAATTATAGGGGAGTTTTTGATTATTCAATAAAATTACGGATTTATTCCTTTTCCCTGCTTTGTGAATTTTGCGAAATTCAATAAGTAGAAGACTAATTTCCGGTATTGTGCGCGATCAATGGACTTTAGTATCTTTGTTCGAGTTTCCGCTGCATCAGTTGGTATCAGAGCCAAATTCCTAAACCTTAGCCATCACCATGCCGCTAAGGAGAGAGCGAAGGGTGGACGAGGTCGTGGGACAAGATGATCTGAATCGGTTGGAGCAGAGGGTCGAGCAAAGCTTATGAACATGATGGACCAGAGGATGGAGGCCATGATGGATCGGTTGGCGGAACGGATGGAGGAGCTATTTACTGTTCGGATGGGAGAAAATCGTAGACAGAGACGAAACCCTAATCTTCATAATCTATTCGCTGCATTAGAAGAGGATGAAGAGGATTCAGATGAGGGAGTTTACCACCAGCGTCAACGACCGGCAGTGGGGGAGGATAGACGTTTGGAATCTGGATTGAGAATGAAGATTCTAGAATTTAGTGGTACTCTACAGCCTGAGGAATTGCTTGATTGGTTGGCAGCCGTGGAGGAGGTCCTAGATTTCAAGGTAGTTCCTGAAGATAAAAGAGTCCCGTTAGTCGCAACCAGACTTCGAGATCGAGCTATGGCCTGGTGGATGCAGATTAAACAAACTCAGTTAAGGATGGGTAAGCCTAAAATAGTTACTTAGGAAAAGATGAAAAAACAGATGAGAGCTACCTTTCTGCCCTTAAATTTTCAATGATTAATATATCAAAGATTGCAAAATTTAAGGCAAGGTAGTCGCTCGGTTGATGAATACACAACTGAATTTTATCAATTGATCGCAAGAAGCGATATTATGGAATCCGATGAGCAGTTGGTGTCCAGGTATATTGGAGGGTTGAGAGAGCAGATTAGGTAGTCAATTAATGATTTTGATCCTTTAAATGTATCTGATGCACATCAGCGAGCCTTAAGGCTCAAGAAAAGGTTGCAACGCCCTAGTTATGGCTTTCCTGGTAGTAGAGGCGGTAAGAAAACCGTAGAGGCGGTTCCAGTAAAACCCCCCGAGACTGCCCCTAGGAGAACTTGCCAAAGTAGCACCATTAAATGTTTTGGTTGTGGCGAGTTGGGACATAGACAGTATGAGTGCAAGAAGGCTGGGAAAAGAGCCATGTTTGTAGAGGCGGATGAAGGTGTAGAGGTGAAGTCTGGTAAGTTTGATAATCCAGCCTCTGAAGAGGAAGAGGAGATTGATGAGGAAATTATAGTTGGTGATACAGGCACTACTTTAATAGTGCATCATTCCTATTTGACGCCCCGGGCAACCATTGATGATGAGTGGCTAAGGAGTAATATCTTCCAGTCCATTTGCACCATTAAAGGAAGGGTGTAAATTAGTGATTGATGGAGGGTGTTGTGAGAACATTGTGGCAACAGAGGCTGTTCAAAAATTGGGACTGGTAACCGAAAAGCATCCCAAACCCTACAAGTTAGCATGGTTGAAACAAGGGGGAGAGATGTTGGTGACCAAGAGGGCAGTAGTGCCTTTTTCTATAGGGTCTCGGTATAAGGATGAAGTAAAGTGTGATGTTGTAAAGATGGATGCATGCCATCTGTTGTTGGGAAGACCCTGGCAGTTTGATAGAGATGTGACCCATCAAGGAAAGGCAAACACTCATACCTTTGTGTTTGAAGGAGTGAAAATCACCCTTGTCCTAAAGAAAGACGAAGTTAAGAGTATGATAACGTTGTGTTGTTAACCTTTTCATAGTTTGAGGAGGAAGTAAAGGAGAATGAGGTGGTGTATGCACTGGTTAGGAAAACGGCAGAGAAAGAGGTTGTGATTCTCGAGCAGATCAAACCCGTTCTGAGTGAGTTTGAAGTTCTGTTCCCAGACGAACTTCCTGCTGGCTTACCACCCCTTCGTGACATCCAGCATCAGATTGACTTGGAACCTGGGACAATCCTTCCACATTATCCCTATTACAGAATGAGCCCAGCGGAATATGAGGAGTTGAGGAGACAAGTGGAAGAACTGTTGCAGAAGGGCTATATCCGGAAGAGTTTGAGTCCTTGTGCGGTTCCAGCCCTCTTAATTGCAAAGAAAGATGGCAGTTGGCGGATGTGTGTGGATAGCAGAGCCATCAACAAAATAACCATTAGGTATCGGTTTCCTATCCCTCGTTTGGATGATTTATTAGGCCAACTCAGTAGGGCTTCTGTTTTCACTAAACTAGATTTGAAGAGTGCTTATTATCATATTCGAATAAGACCGAAGGATGAGTGGAAAACTGCGTTTAAAACTAGGGAACAGCTATATGAGTGGATGGTCATGCTGTTTGGGTTATCTAATGCACCAAGCACTTTTATGCGTGTCGTGAACCAGATGTTGAGACCTTTCATTGGTAAATTTGTTATGGTTTACTTTGATGATATTCTGATTTTTAGTGCTAGCCAAGAAGAGCATATTCATCATCTAAAAGAAGTATTGCTAGTATTAAGAAGGGAAAGAATGTATGCTGCATTAAAAAAGTGTGTTTTTATGTCCCTTAGTGTTCTGTTTTTGGGATATATTGTTTCTGCAGAGGGTTTCAAGGTTGATGAGGCCAAGGTGGAGGCAATTAAAAATTGGCCTAGACCTAGCTCTATTACTGAGGTGAGAAGCTTTCATGGTCTAGCCTCATTTTATAGGCGTTTTCTAGTGCATTTCAGTAGCATAATGGCCTTAATCACGGAGTGTATGAAGCAAGGTGGGAAGTTTGAGTGGACGGAACAAGCTGAAGAAGCATTCCAGTGGATCAAGGAGAGATTGATTACAACCCCCATTCTTATCTTACTGGATTTCCAACAACCGTTTGAGTTGCATTCTGATGCCTCAAAGTTAGGCATTGGGGCTGTGTTGAGTCAGAACCATAGACCAGTTGCTTATTTCAGTGAAAAACTATCTCGTGCAAAGCTTCGTTACAGTACGTATGATGTGGAGTTTTATGCGGTGGTCCAGGCAGTTAAGCATTGGCATCATTATCTTTTTCAAAGGGAGTTCATACTATTTACTGACCATGAGGCTTTACGGCATTTACATAGCAAGGATAAGGTTTCAGCTAAGCATGCTCAATGGGTGGCTTACCTACAGCAGTTTACTTTTGTCGTTAAGCACAAATCTGGTGTGTCTAATAAGGTGGCTGATGCATTAAGTAGGAGAAAGGGGCTGCTTGTTCGCCTTTCAATTGAAGTTCCTGGTTTTGCATCTTTTGCTGAACTGTATGACACAGATCCATATTTTACAGCTATTGTTCAGAAAATTCGAGAAGGAGTGCCATCAGAGTTCCATCAGTGTGAAGAGTTTCTCTTTAAGGGGAACCAATTAAGCATTCCTGATTGTAGTTTGAGGCTGAAAATTATTCAAGAGGTTCATGGCGAGGGGCATGTTGGAAGAGATAGGACATTGCAGTTGATACAAGCTAGTTACTTTTGGCCGTCCATGCACAGAGAAGTGGATAAATATGTGTAGCATTGTCAAATTTGTCAGCTTTCCAAAGGGGCAGCCACTAATGCTGGGTTATATATGCCATTGCCTATTCCTTCTCAACCATGGGAAGAAATCAGCATGGACTTTGTGTTGGGCTTGCCACGGACTCAACGAGGCAGTGATTCTATTTTTGTCGTAGTGGATCACTTCTCAAAAATGGTGCATTTTATTCCATGCAAAAAGACAACGGATGCAGTAAACGTGGCTCAACTATTGTTTCGGGAGGTTTACAAGCTTCGTGGGCTACCTAAATCCATTGTGTCAGATCGAGATACCAGGTTTCTCAGTCACTTTTGGCACAGCTTATGGAAGCTTGTCAACACCCAACTGAATTTCAGCAGTGCATATCATCCTCAGACCGACGGCCAAACTGAGGTAGTTGTGAGCAGATGACCTTTTTAACGGAACACGGCGAAACGGACTAGGGAAAAAGAAGATTAGATTGGACTTATTTGGAAAACGGGTTTTGTTTATCTTAAGTTAGAAAATTATGGATTTAACTTGGAAATTCTTTTGTAGAAAACATTTTCCCGTTTTTAACTCAAAGACCTCGAAACTTAAATCTCGAGATCAGTGACAGAGTGGCCACCCAGATCAGCTCATCTCGAAATTCCGGTACAGCTCCCTACCGAGGATAGGCTGCTGTACATAATCCAGAGATTTAGGGTTTGGGCAAATAACTTACTTAACCTCTAGCTTGCTTTCACTTTACAGTTTATATTACCATATTTAATTCGCTTTATTATCTTTCTCTAACTCCAATTTATTTATTTTAATTATCCGATGCTAAAGCAAAATACAGGAAATAAATTGCGGAAAATTAAATCATACATTCAAAATATACAAAAAATAATAAAGGCAGATTATACAACCCAATTGAATAAAAAAATAAAAACTCTCGTCCTCACTTTACAACCGCCTAAAATACACGATTTATCTAAAAAAAATACAATCGCCTAGGATACACGAATAAATCTATTGAATACATAAAAAAATAAAAATAAGAATAAAAAGCTACAAAACAGAAAGTTAGCACAATATACGACACGCCACAAATTGGACTCAAGTAAGACAGAATGGGATTTTAATAAGTTCAGGTGCATGCAATTGGGAGATAACCGGGTCGGCTCGGCTAGCCGTCCCAATTAGACCTGGAAAACATTTTGAAACGTCCCTATATTTTTGGTTTTGTGAGAAAATCTATTTTTGAAAACAATTTGTTTTCCAGTTTAATTAATTTTAACATGTGAGGTGGGTCAGTTTTCGGGAGAATCGAGTCTCTGTCGTTGTATTGTTCTAAATGCAATTACATGGAAAATTAAATCTAAGGTAGTGAATGCACACAACAAAAAAAAATTTTTTTTTTGATGATTTTCTAATTTTCTAAATTTTTAGGGATTTTTAGAAATTTTTGGGGATTATTCTAGAAATTCTGATTCTGGAAGAGAATTGCAGTCGTACGACTGTAATTACAGTCGTGTGACTGTAAATCATCCAATTTCAGGATTTTGCCAAAATCATTTGAAATAAAACTGAAAGCAAATAGCTGGAAACCAAGAACACTCGTACGACTGTATTTATAGTCATACGACTGTTCATCAACTCAAGAACAGTCGCATGACTGTTCTTGATTTCCAGAAACAGCAAACGCAGGAACTGAGTAAAAATGCACAAAAACACACCAATTCACCCAGAAAGCATGAGAAATGGAGGGAATGAAGAGTGTTCACCTTTTCTGACACTTATCCATCGTAGGATTAACCCCTGGCGTCGCTCTAATCCACTTAAATTTGCTCTTTTTCATTTAGTTGAGGTTGAGAAGTTTGGGTCCAAAATCTCCAAAATGCTTAGGAATCTTAAGGTTTCTAGTCCAAAATTTGATTGGTTTAGAGAGTCAGATTTTTAACCTATTGATTTCTAATAAATTTTTAATCTAAACACTCAAGAATTATAAAGAAAAAGAAGAGAAAAAGAAGCTTGGAGTTTTTGTTAGGTTTTCTTTTTCTTCCCTTTTTCTTCCGATTCTCTCTCTCTCTAAGACCAGAAAATTGTAAGTGTCAAAAGTCCTCTCTTCCTCCTCTTATTTTCTGCCTTTGCTTCACCAAAAATCGAGCATTAATTGCCCATCTTTTCCCCTCTCTTTTCTTATGTCATGGGCATGGTCTTCTGCACCTGCTCCGACGTTATAGTCATACGACTGTAATTTAATTACAGTCGCACGACTGTATGTTACAGTCGTGTGACATGCGTAATTTTTTTTAGGATGGAAAAATTCCGGCGCTTAGAGTAGTTAACCATTCTCTCGGTAATATGTTGCGTTGTTTGTTCGGTGAACATGTGAAGAGTTGGGATCAGAAATTGTGCCAAGCTGAATTTGCATATAATCGAGCAGTCAACAGAAGCACTGGATTCAGCCCTTTTGCCGTGGTTTATTTAGTTGTCTCGAGAGGCCCCCTTGATCTTTTGCCCCTTCCTAATAAGACTCGAGTGCACAGCAAAGCTGAAACTTTTGTGGCTGAATTGCAGTCACTTCATCAAACTGTCCATGCTAATGTAGAAAGCCGCTGTGAGATATAAAAGGGCTACTGACAAAAAGCGTCGTTTTGTGAAATTTGAGGTTGGCGACTTTGTTTGGGCCATTCTGACCAAGGACAGATTTTTTTTTGGGGGGAATATAACAAATTGTCAGCCAAGAAGATTGGTCCTGTTGAGATTGTGGAGAAAATTAACCCCAATGCTTACCGGTTGAAGTTGCCTAGCCACATTCGTACAGCCGATGTGTTTAATGTCAAACACCTGATTCCATATGCTGGTGATTCATCCGATGATGCCAATTCGAGGGCGAATTCTTTTTAGCCGGGAGAGAATGATGTAGAAGAGCAAGCATTAGTCTTTTTGAGCAAATATTATGGTGAATAGTAGCATCCAAAAATTTGGTCTGATTTCAGTGATTTTTGAGCCTAAATTTATTGGAAACGGGCCAACGATTCAAACTCACTGAAGTCCATCACTTTTCGGCCAAAAAACGTCGTTTAGAGCCTCAAAATCGCGATTTACTGTTTTTAGGCTTGTTTGGGAAATTTTCGATTTTTATTTTCTTTTGTCCTTTTTTTGTTTTGATTTCCTAGTTTGGCTAGGACTCTGTTTAGGGTTAGGACTTCTTGTTTTGGGCAGATTTCATTGTAGCCTATAAATAGTCTTTTATTTCTCCATTATAGGGGAGTTTTTGATTATTCAATAAAATTTCGGATTTATTCCTTTTCCCTGCTTTGTGAATTTTATGAAATTCAATAAGTAGAAGACTAATTTCCAGCATCGTGTGCGATCAACAGACTTTAGTGTCTTTGTTCGAGTTTCCGCTGCATCATTATCTCAATCAAAACACAAACACAAAGAACAAACCTTAATCGCTTTATTTTTCTGTTATTCTTGAAATGATGGCATACACAATTGCGCAAATTCTGAAATTAATAGAAAATCACAAAATCAATTTTCATAGCATGAAAATCAAGCAAAATATACTTGCCCAAAATCAGTTTTTATGTAAACAATACCTTCTTCAAGCTCCTTATATGTCTCCATTGTGTCCATAGCTTCTCGAAGATCAATTGGAACAGAAGTAGATTTCATCCAATTTTGACAGCAAACTAGTGCTTCCACCATCAAAGCTGACAATGAACTCCTAAAAGGATCTAATATTCGACCACATGTGCTAAATGCAGACTCAAATGCTACAGTAGATACAGGAATTGCTAAGACATCTATAGCTACTTGAGAAAAGGTTGGATATTTGCAAGCATTAGTTTTCAACCATGCTAAAACATCAAAATTTTCATCAATTTCTTCACAACTTTCAGACAAGTATCTAGCAACCTCTGATTTGCTCTCTAATTTTTGTATCCCTTTCCTATACTTAGAATACTTTTTTTGAAAAGAAATAACAAGATCATCTTCCACATCATCTACACCCAATTCATCAGAACCTTGACTACTTGAATACAACCTCATACTACTCAACTCATGATTCAAATAATGAGCATACAATCTATGTAACGTTTTTTCCACTCTGTCTCTTATTCTCTTGCCCTTATATTCACCATAGACCTCATCAAAACAAAACCCCACATACTCCATTTTAAAGCGTGGGTCTAAAACATATGCAACAAATAATATAAAATTCAAATTTCCATCATTTTCCTAATACTTGTTAAGCTTACACCATCAAAATCACATTAGGCTGAAGTGAAAATTACACCATCAAAATCACATCGTGTAACAGATCAGTTTTCACTACAACCTAGATTCATTTAATCCAAGTAAAAATATAAACAATTCAAAAGCAGCAAAAACAGAGAAATATGATTCTAAGTACACTAACTTGGGAACAAAAAGCATCCTATTTACACCATCTAAACCTATCTAAATGTGCAACAAACTACAAATAAAACCATCTAAGTTAAAAGATTAGCATTACAGATTAGTAGTAGACTAAAAGTTTAAAGATTGATGCATTTCGCCACCTTTTCTCAACTTGGTAAAAAGTTTCGTTGTGCTTCTTTAATATTGTGCATCAATATCCATAATATAAATGGCATCAAGTGAGTAGCTGAGAAAATATACAGTAAAATCACATAACTATTTAAGAATCAAATAAAACCAGTGTTGAGAAAAAGAAAAAAAAAAATAAAACTAGTCCATCACTCGCTCCATAAGCAGATTTAAATAATTGACAGTACACTAGATTTACATACACCTAGTAAAAGTTAGTTTTTCATGCTTGTATAAGAATCAATGGCTTAAGACCCTTAAGGTGAGCATGTTCAATTGATGGATTAGATTTATACAACCTAATTACCACTCTGACTACACTGAACATTTTAAAATATAATATACAACCAACAAATTATTGAACTAATTCCAAAGTTTTACAATCTCTTGCTATCTTTTAAGAATATGTCATGCGGTGCTCTATTAGGACCAATGAAATCAGCTCACATCAAAGCATGCATTTCAAATTCATATAAAAAAGCCATTGTTGGAAGCATCCCTATAGTCATGATTTGAATAATAAAATTAATCCAGAGGCATTATTTACACTACTTTATTAGAGTTTTAGAGATTCTAGACTTGCCTCCAAATGCAGCACTTGCACCAGACACCAACAACAGGCGAGATAACTATTAGAAAAGTAAAAATGAAGACCAATAAGCCAAGATAAAAGTCATGGACATGAAATTCCACAAACAAGATGTAAACCTTTGTAGCTCAACACGATTTAAAAATAAGAAAGGATAATAGTAGCCATACCCCAACAACAAAATGCAGCCACTTTGGTCCCTTCATACAATTGCAAAATTTAGCATAATCTCTAAATTGAGAACACAAGTAACCAAAATGACCCGGCAAACAACATGAAGAGATTAGTTGATGGAAATGTCAGATTAGGTTTATGAGAGTTAAGATTGCCATTATTAGTTCAAAGATAGGAAAATTATAGAAAAATTACCTCAAAAATTAAGATCGCCACAGTCTGAAATGCGAGATCCAACAAAGAGGGTGCGGTGACGGAGGCCAGTGTTTGGAGGCCAGAAAGGAGTATCGAGGGAAAATACAAGGAGGTTGAAGGGGCAGAGAATGAATGAATTAATTCGATTTATTTGAGTGAATAATCCAAACAGGGTTGTAGGGTTTTTATTTTTAATTCAGCCCAATAAAAAAGTCACAAATTTTATTGCGTAGGATTGGGTTGAATTGGGTTGGGTTGGGCCATTGGGCCGAATAATATTTGTACAGCCCTACCTATCAATGTAATACAACATGATGGCAAAGCCATAAATAGTCATTTTTACACCAACCCATTTGCATATCTTAGTTATTCCAGCATAAGATTTTTCCTTTCTACCTGATTCACTGCTATTAGAATTCCCTTCAAAGGACACATGAACAGAAAGCAAACAAATCATCTGATTTATATACTATTGAAAAAATTTTGTTTCTTTGTGATCCCTTGAGTGATTTTAGCAAATCCTACAAAAAATCTTGGCATCTAGGGAAACAGGAGGCAAGCATAGTACATCTCTATATCATAAAAAAGTTGACAACCATAACGAAAATAAATTCTACAAAGTAGACACACATTAGATCAAGCTAAAAATCTAATTTTAGTAGTAATAGCAAATATAATAGAATAATAATGAAACCATTTGTAACATAAATTGACTATGCTAAAATGAAATTTCAATATCTATGTTGTGAAGTTCCCGCTTCGCATAGGAAAATCTCTTTATCTACAACAGAGTACACCAATGATATTTTCCATTTTCCTAGGTGATTTTAGTTATGGTAAATGCATCTAGAAAATACCAAATCTCTAGAGAATATCAAGAGCAAATCCCCAAATAAACAACTCACATGTTTAAGTTTGCCAAATAATTAAACAATTTGGGCAAGTTACGGGCAGTATAAAAGTTGACGGTCCAAAATAGGCTAGCTATAGTACTAGAATAGTAGTGTAGACCAAATAAAATTTTCGTAAATAGTTTAGAAAATTCCTTTTTGAATAAAAAAGATTTCTTTCAATAAACACAAGTTTTACAAAAATGCGGAATTGATAAAATAGTAAAACTTGTAATATAAATATGCTTGACTAAAATTAAGAGTGTCTTCAAAAATAAATTTATTAATTTAAATTTCAGGAATTTAACTTGCGATGAAAATAAAGAGTGTAAGGATTGAGAGATGAAGACACAAGATTTATACTGGTTGGACCTAACCGGTCTACATCTAGTCCTTAAGCCAACCATTTGAGATTTTCCATTATTGTTTCCTATACGGGCAGGAAACAAGCCTATGTTATTTTTTGCAAATTCAAGTAACAAACTTAATACTTTTGCAGGCTAAGTATCAAACCTCTACCGTTACTTTTTTAGAGCTCAAGTAACAAAACTCTTTCGGTGCTTTTTAAAGCTCAACACAAAACTTATCCCGATATTTTTTCAGAGCTCAAATACCAAACTTCTACCGATGCTTTTCCAAGCTTAAGCACCAAACTTGTACAAACTTTGTTGATCACACTATCAACAAAGCAAACCCCTTTCACAAAAATCCCTTGTGTGAAAAATGCAAATCCCTTAAAAATAATATTTGAAAGAATGTGCGAATAAGATGAAGCTCTTCTCTCTTTTTGTACTTGCAGAAATTATGGAAGACTTGAATATAAGAAGTTTAGAATGTGTGAATATTTCTTTGAGTCTCCCTTACTTTTCTCACTTGATTTTCATTCCTGATATAGATGTTGAAGAGGCTCCTAATGAAGAGATGTAGCCGTTTTTTGTAGTTCATAAGAAGATTATAGTAGTTGAAGACATCTCCTAAACAAGTTATAGTTGTTATATTCAGCTTGTAAGAGAATATGAATGTTGTCTTTGAATCATAAGATAAAAGTGGCAGTTGCTTTGAACTCCTAAAGTAATATAGCAGCTGCTTCCAGCCGATAAGCAGAAAAGGTTGTTGAATGTACTTCATAAGGAGGTAAATTACAGCTCTTAATCAAGTGTACAGTTGTAGGGAGATCTTTGTAACTTATGAGATGTTTCAACTTATAAACAAAACTATGTCATATATTATTTTAGCTTATAATACTTTTGTAGCTCTTATATTTTATGACATTACTTCCTTTTATTAGATGTCAACATATTTGAATTGAATTTACCAACTTAGGAAATTCTTTTTCTTTAATGTCAACGTTTAATCATCAAAACTCAAGTCAACATTCTCCCCCTTTTTTATGATTGCAACAAAATGATAGGTTGACATTTCATATAAAGGAGATATTTTTCGTTTATGCTCCCCCTCAATACATGCGAGGTTGTTTAATAGAAATTTTTAGAGATTAAAAATTTGAGTTCTTTATTTCTGATCAACCAATGTAATCTGCATAGAAAACTTTTGAGAAGCAAAATTTGATTAGCGAAGGGAAAGAAAAGTTAACGGGCTTAAACTCTTATTTTTAAAATACTGTCCAATTAGAACATAAAAGAGAGAAACCTATTATGTTTTTAAGGCCCATTTTCAAAAGCACTTTAGTTTTTAAGGCCTTGTAACTGAATGTGTAACCACAAATTAATAAACCTGTAATAGAGGATTATTTTTGGCAGAAGATCATTAATGTGTTTATGCATTAAACCAAGCACTATTTGATGTATGCATATGAAACAGCTAAAGATAGTACAACAGAGTACACAGAGTTAAAAGTTTAGTGCTTGTGTTAAAAGAGGTTCGTAGTTCATGTGTCTAAAACTATGTACTTACAGAGTAAAGGATGTCATATGAGAGATTCTTTTGGTCATCATAAGAAGCTTATGCTAAATATCCAAACTAGCAAATATGCATAACTTAGCTGGATCTCTTAACTTAGCTGCTTCTACTCTAGCTCATATGCATAGTTTGTATGAACTTGGATGAAGTCATATGATTCAACTTGCTGTGATACACATAAGCATATTATAGTTATTCTTGCTTTCTTATTCTTAGATATAATTCACAGATCATAAGGTATGTTAATGTATATATGTATCCACTTTTACAGCACACATATCATATGCATGCCAAATATATTCAATCAAGTAGCCTCTATCTATATATAAGTCACCATATACTGTAAGAGCATATTATATACTCATAACATATATTACCATATCAAGTTTAGCATTACCTACTTATAATATGTTGGATATGCCCTAGTCCCGAGGCATTGGACCTTGTATCTGTATTGTACATTTATTGGATTCATGTATTATACATATTTTGTGTCATCAATAAAGGCATTAGTTTATTTATTATATATATATATATCTTGTGTAGTATTTTAAATGAAGTATCCAATGCACATATCCATATCCATGTTGACAAGTGTCATGCACTTGGCAGTAAGACCATGGATAGGGAAAACGATATGACCATAAAGAGATCCGTAGTCTGTTCCAGTCATGGGAATGAATGGAACTAGAGAATATTATTAACCTGGTTGTATGGCGGTGTCTTACCGGTCATTGGACATGGGATGTCAACCAAGTTAATGGGTACATGCAAAAAAGGCATGGTACTGGATAGATCCACTAAACGAGAAATCCACATGGTAAAGTATCACAAGTGATTCTCGTATAGTACTTGTATGGATCCTTTGACCTGACCATATGATCATGCGAGGTCGCATACTTAGGGGTACGCCTAAAGGGCCTGTAATAGGGTGCCAAGTATGGGTACTTTTGGGTATGTCACTAAACATGATAGTGTTATGGATATGCAGAAGGGATTTGTCACTCAGTAGTCCACTGAGAAGATATTACCGGCCTCTTGATGAATGCAACTGATAAGAGTGTGGCCACACCCAAACAAGTTGGAACTTGTTTATGAGCATCAGTACATTCAGGATCAAGTAAATGTCCGGACATAAAAAAGGGTGATCAATCCATGCCTCTGTGTTGGACACCGATATCAATGACATGGCATATATAAGTTCAAACTACAGGGTTATGATTTCAGTTGGACTGCCATCTCCATCTTAATTGGGAGCTGTAGTGGCTTGCTAGAGCCCGCCTGCAGTCTATAGGCCATTGGCCCACTGCCAACATAAAGATGGGCCCACAGGATCGTACACATTGAACGTCTGAACACAGACTTAAGGAATCACCTATACACTTGGAGTATACACACCAGAGAGATAGGATTATATTAATTATATTATAAAGATCAATTGGATTGATCATAATAATAAAACTAATATTTGCATTGGCCTTCTCATAATTAATTAAATTAATTTATGAGATTATTTCCTAGGTGGAAATATTTCACATGTATAGGTTTACATGTATCTTTATTTTATGGATGTCAAAATTAATTCCATGGTATAATTAATTGATCAAATTAATTTTAATTTAATTGTATCAAATATATTATTTGGAATAATATGTTAAGAATACAAGTTAAATAAAATTGAGTTTGATGATTAATTGGACCTAAGGAATTAATATTGGCCCGGGTTTTAAAT
The DNA here is from genome assembly GCA_039660915.1 of Euphorbia tirucalli. Classification (NCBI taxonomy): domain Eukaryota; kingdom Viridiplantae; phylum Streptophyta; class Magnoliopsida; order Malpighiales; family Euphorbiaceae; genus Euphorbia; species Euphorbia tirucalli. Next base: position 49,581,667 of record CM077639.1, on the reverse strand, counting down.
GGAGAAAAGCCCACATTAAATAAGAGAACGAATTGGGCTGAAATTGAGAGGAAAATTTTGGCCAACCCTAGGTAAAATACCTAGGGTACAATTTTGCCAAGTAATGCCATGAACACAGCTGAAAAATTACAACCCCTCTCTCTCAAAAGTTCTTCGATTCCGACGCTAGCATGGGTCGTGTTCCATAGCCGTTCGTATACGTGAACGCGGAGGGAATCTACTTTGATTTCTGCAGTCATCTCTAGAAGAGATATTCCTGGTAAGAATTGATTCTCTTCTAGTTTAATTTTTGATTTTATAATTTTCATATCAATTGCTCCTGGGCACGGATTTGAGGAAATCATCTTGTTTTTCCGCTTTAATCGGGTGATTTCCGGTAAAAAAATCCCAACATAATATATATTTACTTGTCGAGCAAAATTGATCTGTGTATTTTGTCTACTCAATCTCATGTCATCATAACTTCAAACATAACATGTTCTGTCAATTCAGTCTAGATGTATACCTGCTTACACAGTTAAGCCATAGACGCCATAGATCATATATGTTAACTTTTAGCTTAACAATGGTTATTTTAACAACAGATTAGATTAATAGATAACTTAGCAACAGACCAAATTAATATGTTGGCAGAGCAGGCATATAAATATAAAATGTCAAGCTTTATATCTTAGCAGAGTAGGCAGTAAAGATATCAACTTAACAACAATGAAGAGTCATGCATATATGTAGGATAGGAGCAGAAATAAGTAGTAGAAGAGCATTCATGTCCTATTTAGGCTTCATAAAACCTAAATAAAAGAAGATACTCTCAAAATTAGAGTTCTAGTGTAAAAGAAAATAAATACAAACTGTTAGAGCCAAAAAGGGCAGAGGAGTAGGTGTGAGTTCTTTTGATCTTCAGATTCATCTCTGCCAACCAACAGTTGTCTGCTATGGCAATCACAGTGGAGAGGATGAAGATGATGCACCAGACTTGATATGCCATTGACTAAGCTCTTCATCACCTCAATCTATTCAGAGAGATGAGTTATAGTGCCTATCATCCTGGCTAGCTCAATTTCCATACCTGCTATTACATGGTGCACCTTTTCTCGAGTGTGGATCATCTGCACTTAAAGTTCTCTTAGTGCTACATGGACTTCAGTATAAGCTCTGGATGACATCAGGACTTTTGATGCCTGCAAAACCTCAAAGATTACTTTAAAACAAGTTTCAAGAGTGTATGTAGTCACTTTTTGATAATCAGGTGGTGGTGGTTGGCTGGAGGTGTATGGATATGAGGGTGTTTGCATTGGTTGAAATGAGTTACTTTCTGATCCAGCTTGCACTGGTGGAGGTGATGGAGGACAAATTAAGAGAGGGATGGATAAAAACGATTCTGGATCAGAGAGGTCTTTGGTCATTGTGAAAGATGGTAGATAGATTAGTGGAGTATGGACAAAGGTTTTAAAAAGATCTGAAACATTGTAGTTCATAAAGATATTCACTGGTTCAAAAGATAGATCAAACAATGTAGGTAGAGAGGGCATTGTTGCCGCTTGAGCTCCTAAAGAGAATTCCTCCTCGTTAACCAATGCCAGAAGAGAATCAAATATAGCATTCTTCTCTTGACCTTCAGACCTTCTTTCCTCAATTGACTAAGGTACTTGTGAAGTTTCAGTCCTGTCAGAGTATGCATTTTCTTCATTATGTGTCTGTATAGGCTTTGAGTAGACTTCATCACTCTCATCTCTTCAGCTCTATTTTCTGTGGCCCTTTCCTTTCCTTTCAAAGATGAATGGTCAGCTTGAGATTCATTCTTGACCAAATGCCTGGCTATGAAGACTTTAATGCTTCCAGTCGAAGAATCATCAGATTCAGATTCAATTTCAATGGGCTTGGTAGGAATTTATTTCTTGTGTGCATAAGCTTTAAGCATCCGTGCAATATTTGACTTATTTATTATTGATCTTGAATTAACAAATGAGGGAACTAGTCCTACCTTAGACACATTGAAGTAAGTGAAATATCTTATGAGGATCATGTTATAGGGTAGTGCTGAATTGCTCCTTACATGAGTGAGGTGATTTATCATAATGTGTGGGAGGTTTATTTTGATGTAGCTCATGAGATTCCAGGTAAAATAGAGATCAAAGTAGTTCATTATGACTATACTAGCTTTTTGGGGAAGGAAGAAGGCTGAATTTGAGAGTTGTAGAATTTTGACATTTTCATTTAGGTATCCTACATCAAATTCAGACCAGGGAATTGAATGACCATGAGGAATGTTGAATAGTGGGTGCAGGAAATCTGTTTAGTCTAATTCCCTGTAATGGTAAGTCAAATACTTCACTAACAGGGTATTTTCTTCCTCCTAGACAAACCTCATATTCCATATCACCAACCCAAGTTAGAGTTCCATAGAACTTATGGACTAGTGAATCATATATTGGTTAATTGATACTTTTTTTTCCATCTCTGGGCTTTAAAATACCAGACAAAAGGCTTATCATTTTCACTAAGTAGCTCCAGTCTACTCTCCTACAGCTCACTTTTTCTTTAGTAAAACCATCTGAGTAGATAAGTTTACCTATTTGGAACCTTTAGTGATTTGGTGGGGGTACAGGAAAGGCTTGAGTTTCTACCTTTGGATTTGATTTCCTCGCACTTTTTCTACTTTTTATATATTTCTTCTAACGAGTTCATTTTCCTTCTCTTTGGTTGATCAAATTTTTCTGACTCACTCATTTCTTCTCTCTTTCTCTTCATTTCTGTTTTTGAGAGATAAAATCTTAGCTTCTTCGTTGTATTGGCAGAACACCTCTTCATCATTTTGCTTTGTTAACTGAGTTTTGGGAGGTGAGTTACCGGTAGAGAGATCGAGGGAGAGATATAAGAAATAGTATAGATATGTGAGTGGTTTGGTGAAGATTTGTTGCATAAGGAAATGGAGTCTTTTCAGTAGCCGATTGCATAGGTGAGGAAGAATGAGATTGATACAGTGAGATGGAAACTAGCTCCTTTTATCAAACATTGTCGTTTTTCAATTGTTGAGTAGCCAGTTTGAAAAGAGAGGTTTTAAGGCATGTGAAGGCTTGGACTAGAGTTTTTAATCGGCCCATAAGTTTTAAGAGAATTTGGGCCGGATAATTTGCTTAATTGCATAAAAAAAGCCAATGGACTCACTGCAATATCTCTAATTAAATTATTAGATATTTTTTGATTTTAAGTAAAAAGACATAAATTATATGGATTGTTAATGACAATTTTTCTCATAAATTTTTATAACTAAAATTTTTATTTTGCAATCCGATTCGATAGTAAAACTTAGGTTAATTTTACATAATTAGACTTACAATAAAAATTAAAAATTTTCATTTTGATTTGTCATAATCCCATTATTTAATATATATTTGTATTGACATACCAATTCTTAACCTTAATTCACTGAATTTATTTTCACTTAGAGGCTTTGTGAAAATATCAACTATTTGCTCTTCTGTTGGTACGAACTCCAAATAAATGTCACCTTTTTGTGTATGGTCTCTGATGAAGCGGTGCTTGATATCAATATGCTTGGTTCTTGAGTGTCGGATAGGATTCCTTGTTAAATTTATGGCACTAGTATTGTCACATCTTATTGGTATATGATGATACTTTATGGCATAATCTTTAAGATGTTGTTTCATCCATAGGATTTGTGCAACACAGCTACTTGTAGAAATATATTCAGCTTCTATTGTTGAGATTGCTATAGTTGATTGCTTTTTGCTAGACCATGATACCAATGCTTTTCCTAAAAATTAGCAAGTACCCGAGGTACTTTTTCTATCCAATTTACATCCAGCATGGTCAGCATCACTATAACCTACAAGATCACAGTTTTGACACTTTGGATACCAGATCCCAATTTCTTGAGTACCAATTAGATACTTAAGAATTCTGTTAACAGCCTTTAAGTGAGGCTCTTTGGGATTGGCTTGGAATCTCGCACATAGACACACACTGAATTGTATATCAGGTCTACTAGATGTTAAATAGAGTAGAGAACCAATTATACCTCAATACTTCTTGGTATCTACACTTTTACCTTTCTTGTCTTCATCTAGAGAGACTGATGTACTCATTAGTGTTTTTACTGGTTTAGAGTTTTCCATTCCATATTTCTTTATAAGTTCTTTAGTGTACTTTGATTGGCACATAAATGTTCCTTTCTTTCCTTGCTTGATTTGTAATCCAAGGAAGAAATTTAGCTCGCCCATCATAGAAATTTCAAATTCTTTGCTCATTTCTTGCGAGATTTCCTTGCATAATTTATCGTTAGTAGAACCAAATATAATATCATCAACATATATTTGAACAAGTAATATATGGTTCTTTTCATGCTTTATAAATAATGTTGTGTCAACTTTTCCATGAATAAAACCTTTAGCAAGTAAGAATGCACTTAACCTTTCATACCATGCTCTTAGTGCTTGTTTTAGCCTATACAAAGCTTTAGTAAGCTCGTAGAAATGATCAGGATGGTGACAATCTTCAAAGCCTGGAGGTTGCTTTACATAGACTTCTTCATTGATGTAGCCATTTAGGAATGCACTTTTCACATCCATTTGATAGAGTTTGAAGTCTTTGTAGCAGACAAATGCACACAACATTCTAATGGCTTCCAACCTTGCAACCGAAGCAAATGTTTCATCGTAGTCTCTTCCTTTTTGCTGGTTATATCCTTGGGCAACTAATCTAGCTTTGTTTCTGACAGCATTGCCAAATTCATCCAATTTGTTCCTAAATACCCATTTGGTTCCAATCAGTGATTGATTATCAGGTTTTGGCATAAGCTTCTAGACATTGTTTCTTTTGAATTGATCCAATTCTTCTTGCATAGCCATCAGCCAGCTTTCCTCAGTTTCGGCTTCTTTAAAATTCTTTGGCTCAATCTCAGAAACAAATGCCATTTTCATAAAATATTCTTTTAGCTGACTCCTTGTCATTACTTTTTGTGAAGGATTATTAATAATGTTATCTTTAGAGTGATATCTGTGGTATATGAACTCTTTTGGTAGATCATCATGTTGATTTCTTGTGTTTGCAGTTCTTGCACATTGTTTTCATCTTGATCACGGAGTTATCTTCTTTTTGCAGGACATTCTCATCATTTTCTACGTTTTCAACCTGTGGATCAAATATCTCAAAAGTATCCTCAGATTCTTTATCTGGGAGAGAGTTAGCTTCTTCAAATACTACATGCATGGACTCATCAATGGTAAGAGTTCTTTGTTATGTATTGAATATCCTAAGAAAATACCTTCATCTGACTTAAAGTCAAATTTATTAAGATATTCCTTGTTGTTGAAAATAAAGCATTTACAACCAAATGGATGGAAATAGCAAATGTTACATTTTTTACCATTCCATAACTCATATGGTGTTTTCTTTAAAATGGGTCTTATCAAAGCTCAATTTAAAATATAACAAGCAGTGTTCATAGCTTCAGCCCAAAAATATTCTGGTAAATTATTTTCATTAAGCATAGTTCTAGTCATTTCTTCAAGAGTCCTGTTTTTCCTTTCAACAACACTATTTTGTTGAGGAGTTCTAGGAGCAGAGAAATTATGAGAGATACCATGCTCATTGCAGAATATTTCAAAAAGATGATTTTGAAATTCTTTTCCATGATCACTTCTAATAGCAACAATAGAAGTGTTTTTCAAATTTTGAAGCTTTTTACAAAAGGTAGAAAATTGTTCAAAAGCCTCATCTTTTTTGACTCAAAAATAATGTCCATGTAAACTATGAATAATCATCTACTGTGACAAATGCATACCTCATGCCTCCTAATTTGTTGATTGCATTGGGCCAAGCAAGTCTAAATGTAGTAGTTCTAATGGTCTAGAGGTAGAGATAACTCCTTTAGGATTAAAGGAGCTTCTAGTTTGCTTCCCTTTTTAACATGCATCATAAATGTGAGTTTTATCAAAATTGATTTTGGGTAAACCTTTTACAAGATCCTTCTTTGATTGTTTTGAAATCAAATGCATGTTTGCATGACCTAGTCTACGATGACATGTAACCAACTTTCTTCTTCTTATGAAATTAAACATTGATCATTAGTAAGATTACTTGAATTTAAAAGATAAATATTTCCAACTCTAGGAACTTCAAGTAAAGTCTTACCACTTTTGGCTTCCACAATTTCACATTTCCTTGAATCAAAGATTACCTTTCGATCTTTGTCACAGGGTTGACTTACACTTAGAAGATTGAATTTCAATCCTTCAACTAGAGATACTTCATCAATACAGGGGTTGTTTCCAACCTCTCCTTTTCTAATAATTTGTCCTGCTTGATTGTCTCCAAATTTCACCGTTCCTCCCTTTACTTTCTTTATGGAAGTAAAGTATCTTCCATCACCAGTTATATGTCCAGAACAACCGCTATCAATATACCACTTTGAATTTTCAAGAGTGTTCTTTAGATATACCTGCAAAACAAATTAAGTGGACTTAGGTACCCAAATACTGTTTGGTCCTTTTGGGTTAGAGTCAACATACTTCTTCTTAGGAACCCATATATTTTTTCCTTTGTAGTTTCTTTTTAGGAATTTGCAATCACTGATTACATGTCCCGTATGGTTACAGTGGTAACATGTAATATTTCTCCTTTTCTTGTATTAATGTGACTGGTATGGTTTTGACGTAGAATGTTGGTGATAAGTAACATAGTTAATTTGGTATGAGCTTTTAGGCTTGTAACTATGTTTTCGTTTTGATCTGTAAGTATAAGGCTTTTGAGAGTATTTTGGTCTTTGTGTGTTTTTGTGCATAATCTTGTGTTGTGAAAAAGAATGCTGGTTTGGTTTAGAAGATTGTACACTTCTCGGTTTGGAAGAATATATCCTCTTTTTGGTTCTTTGGTCGGTATACTGAGCATGAATGATTTTTTGTTTAGCATTTGGTTCAATGATAGGTTTCTGATTTTTACTATGCTTTGGATATGTAGGTTCGGGGGATTTAGTTTGCATAGTAGAAGTGGAGGAAGAACATAATATAGTTGGCTTTGGGGGAATTTGAGATGGCATCTCATCAATACAAGCATAACCAATTCATGTTTTATCATTTGGATTTCATTGGGAATCTAACAACATATTTAGCATACTTTCACCATTTGAGAATTTGCTAATTGTAAAGTCTAACTTTTCACATTTCTTCTCAAGATGTGATACTTTACTTATTAATTCTAGATTGGTGTTTTCTAGAAAACTTACTTTGCTTTGTAATTCAAGCTTTTCAGTTTCTTTCTCTAAAAGCTTGCTTTCGTATTCTTTAAACTTAGCAATCATATCTGGTTTAGTATTATGCATCTTATAGAATTCTGTTATGCGATCATTATGAGATAAAGTTTGTAGGATTACCTCATCTTCCTCATGTTGATGTGATGAACCTTCTGCACTATCATTTGCAATGAAGCATATTTAAGCTTTTTCTTGCTTTTTGTCATCTTCATCATTAGAACTGGATTCATCATTGTCACTCCAGGTGGCCACCATTGCTTTCTTATCTTTCTTCTTATATTTGCTTTTAAGCGTTTGACAATCAGCTTTGAAATTGTTAGAGATTGTGCCCTAAGCCAATGTTGGATTATGTAAACAATCTTCATAAGTCATTAATAAAGACTTGTTTTATCATATATATTTGTATGTTAGTATTTATGATAATGTATCCATGAATTAATTGTGTAATTCTAAATTTCCCTAGTCGATTGTTATTATGGGAATAATAACAAACTAAGACTAGTGTGAGTTATAATGGATATTCATAAGATGAATATGGTGTATACAGATACAGATTATACTCACGGGCAATGTGTTAGAGAACATATTGCTGGAGACCCACTATAAGATCAAGTTCATGGTTACGTGTCACAACTGATCTTGATTATAGTAGTGTCATCCGCTGATTCCTTTGACCTGAGGTCACCATTGATTCCGGGATGAACTCATGTTGTGCTTTGACGCAGTCAAACGCTGCTTGTAACAGAGTAGTTATAAAGGCTGTGGTTGGGTACAATATGACTCATGCTTTGGGATGTGAGTGACAGATATGGGATTTTGTCCCTCTCTAACAAGAGAGCGATATCACTGGGCCCCTCGATAAGTAAGACTGTCAAATGCATGGCCGTGCTCAAATAATTGATAGAGTATCAATTGATTTGTCTGAACAGTTTACTTTGAGATCGAGAAAGCATATGATTAATTATATAAGATTGACAAGTGTACCATGTCTTATGATTAATCATGATATCAAAGAGACAAAAGGGAATATGACATTCTATAAATAGGTATTGGATCATTCCAATCATATTAATTGGGTAGTCGTAATGGCTTGCTAGAGTCCGCTTGTGACCTATAAGGACATTATGGTAATTTCCTTATTGCCAATTAATATGATCCTATGGGGTCACACACAAGAGCAAAATGAAGTTCATCTTAACGGGTATAAATTATTATGGGATAATAATTTATGAATGAGGAAGAGAATAAATATATATAGTGATATATATTTATGTATGTATATGTAAATATTAATGTGATTAATATTGCATAAAGTATGCTACATGTCATAATTAAATTATATAGAGATATAATTAATTATAACATTACTTATACATATGAGTATTATGGAGAATTGATTTGATTTAATGTTAATTGAGAATTAATATTAAATTGTGTGGGTTAATATATAATTATGACTAATAGGTGTATTAGGTCATAATTATAATTAACTAATTAGGTTAATTATTTAAGGAAACTATTAACCTAAACCTAATCAATCCAATAATACAAAGAGAGAAGCAGATTTCGGCCATCCCATCCCCTAGCAGCCGACCTCCTCTTCTTCTCCTTCCAAGAGTTTTCGAAACCTTGCTCTTCTCTCGATTCGAAGAAAGCGTTTCTTCTATCCCGGCGCTAGCACGCGGTGGACGTATTGCTCCGTGTGGATCAACCGTAGAGGGAAGCAATTTTGGTTCCTATTGATTCAACCTTCAAAGAATTAAGGTAATTCTTTAACCCTCTTTTCAATTCAATGCAATGTACATGGGTCCTTGGTGGGGATTAATCCGTTTTTCCGCTGCGCATATTTTGTTTTGTGCGATTAATTCCCATCAGAAATGGCCTGGTTTGTTGCATTCAAAGCATGTAATTTCTTGTTTTAACTCTTTCTTGGCTTTGTCAACTTTATTATTATTGAATTGCTTCTTGTAAGATGTTTTGCCTATGTTTTTACTCTTTAGGAATTTTCTGAATTTTCGAACCAACAGGGCTTCCTCATCATCTTCTTCATCATCACTTTTTGAAACGGAAGTGGATTCTTCAGGAGTTGTTTAGCAACTTTTAGTGCGATGGACCTCTTCTTGTCAGTTTGCTCACGGTCAGTAGTAGATTTAACTTTCATCTCATATGTGAGTAATGAACCAATAAATTCATCATATGAGTATGTGGTTAAATCCTTTGATTCTTTTATTACTGTAAGCTTTGCATCCCATGAAGTTGGCATTGTTCTGATTAATTTCCTAATCAGTTCTTCATCCGTGAAACTTTTACCTAGATTCTTCAATTTGTTCACAATGAGTGTGAACCTTGTATTGATGTCTGAAACAGACTCTTTTGGATCAACTTTGAATAGCTCATATTCGGTGATGTAAAGATTTATCTTTCCATCTTTAACTTGTTTGGTTCCTTCATGAGTTGTCTCGAGTTTGTCCCATATTTGCTTTGCTGTCGTGCAACCTGAAACACAATTAAACTCATTAATGTCTAAAGCACATTGTAATAAATTAATGGCTTTAGAGTTTAAAGCTTCATTGATCCAGTCAGCATTTTCATATTCATATTCTTCTTAGGGACACATTCTCCATCAACAATTTTAGTAGGGATATTAGGTCCTTCCTTGATAATCCTCCAGACCTGTATATCTGTAGACTATAGAAAAATCCTCATTCTATTTTTCCAAAAATTGTAATTTTCTCCATTAAATAGTGGAGGTTTATTAATGGAGCATCCCTCAGACATAAAAATATTTTGACTACTGGAATTACTAGCCATTTTAGGATCACTCTAAGGATTTTACTCCTTTTATTAAGAGTACAGCTCTGATACCAATTGACGGTCCCAAATAGGATGGCTACAGTACTATAGGGAGATGAATAGTACTGTAGACTAAATAAAATTTTCGCAAATAGTTTAGAAAATTCCTTTTTGAATAAAAACGATTTTCTTTCAATAAACACAAGTTTTATAAAAATGTGGAATTGATAAAATAGTGAAACTTGTGAATATAAATATGCTTGACTAAAATTGAGAGTGTCTTCAAAAATAAATTTATTAATTTAAATTGCAGGAATTTAACTTACGATGAAAATAAAGAGTGTAAGGATAGAGAGATGAAGACACAAGATTTATACTGGTTCGACCCAACCGGTCTACATGTAGTCCTCAAGCCAACCATTTGAGATTTTTCACTATTGTTTCCTTTATGGGTAGGAAACAAGCCTGTGTTACTTTTTGCAAGTTCAAGTAACAAACTCAATACTTTTACAGGCTAAGTACGAAACCTCTACTGTTACTTTTTCAAAGCTCAAGTAACAAAACTCTTTCGATGCTTTTTAAAGCTCAACACCAAAATTATCCTGGTATTTTTTCAAAGCTCAAACACCAAACTTCTACCGATGTTTTTTCAAGCTTAAGCACCAAACTTGTACAAACTTTGTTGATCGCATTATCAACAAAGCAAACCCCTTTCACACAAATCCCTTGTGTGAAAAATGCAAATGCCTTAAAAAGAATATTTGAAAGAATGTGCGAACAAGATGAAGCACTTCTCTCTTTTTTCACTTGTAGGAATTATGGAAGACTTGAATATAAGGAGCTTAGAATGTGTGAATATTGCTTTAAGTCTCTCTTACTTTTCTCACTTGATTTTCATTCCCTTATATAGATGTTGAAGAGGCTCCTAATGAAGAGATGTAGCCATTTTTTGTAGTTCATAAGAAGATTACAGCAGTTGAAGACATCTCCTAAACCAGTTATAGTTGTTATATTCAGCTTGTGAGAGAACATGAATGTTGTCTTTGAATCATAAGATAAAAGTGGCAGTTGCTTTGAACTCCTGAAGTAATATAGCAGTTTCGTCTAGCCTGTAATCAGAAAAGGTTGTTGAATGTACTTCATAAGGAGGTAAATTGCAGCTCCTAAACAAGTGTATAGCTGTAGGGAGATCTTTATAACTTTTGAGATGTTTCAACTTATAAACAAAACTATATCATACATTATTTTAGCTTATAATACTTTTGTAGCTCTTATATTTTATGACATTACTTCCTTTTATTAGATGTCAACATATTTGAATTGAATTTACCAACTTAAAAAATTCTTTTTCTTTAATGTCAACTTGTAATCATCAAAACTCAAGTCAACATTCTCCTCCTTTTTGATGATTGCAATAAAAGTCTATAGATCAATTATAACATTACTCACTTTAAGTAATGTATTCTTAAAAAGCGACACAGTATTGAAACTAACATAGCATCACTTAAAGGATACTTTGTTTGACTCTGTTGTTGACCAATATCTCATTAGGTGCATAAAGGATTGCATTCTACCCTACCAAAAGAAAAAAAACAATCGTCGGTTTAATGATATAAATAATCCATTAAGCAAATCATAAAGTTTAATGATAGCTAAACTCTTAACAACGTAAACTAATAGACCCTTCTGTAAGCACCGGATTTAAAAAAAAAAAAGAAGAGAAATTTCACACGATTGTAATATACAGTCGTGTCAACGTGTTACAGTCGTGCGACCGTACTTAAAAATATTACAATCGTACGACTGTAACATCCACTTGCGCCTGCCAGCAGCAGGGATTGCGGGCTACAAAAGGAGGGGCAATTAATGCCTGCCCCTCTTGCAGCAGATTGGGACGGTGAGACATGATTTAAAGGAAAGGAGGAAGAGATTTGTGAAAAGAGGACAAGCTGGTGAGAGTTTAGAAGGGAGAGATTTCGGGAAAAGAGAGAGAGATTTGAGCAAAAAAGGAGTGAAAGAAAGAAAGAAAAAAAAAGAGAGAAAAGAAAGAAGAGCATATTGATTTCTTTAGAAATCACAAAGCTAATATAAAAAGCTTGTGAAACTGATAAAGGAACAATCGGACCTCACCAACAAACTTGAATTTCGGATCAAAACCGCAAAGAACCTTGCCAATTGTGGATTTTAAGACATAAAGTTTTCAACCCAAATTCAAGGAGAAAATTGCAAGTTCTTATGGATCGGAGCGACGCCAGGGGTCTAATCGACTTGGATAAGCTTCTAGAGAAGGTAAACACTCCTTTCTTTTCACTTTTTATCGCTTTCTGGGTGATTGAAGTGTATTTTCGTGCATTTTACTCTGTTTTTCATACCTCTGTTTCTGGAAATCAAGAAAAGTCGTATGACTATTCTTGGATTTGATGAACAGTCGTACGACTGTAATTATAGTCGTACGAGTGTTCTTGATTTCCAGCCCCTTTTTCCAATTTATTTCGAATAAATTTCAGCGGGATTCTGACCCTGGAATATTTATAGTCGCACGACTGTAGGTTACAGTCGTACGACTGTAACTATAGTCGTACGACTGTAACTTGCCTTCCAGAATCAGAATTTCCGTTTTTATCCCCAAAAATTTCCAAAAATCCCAGAAAATTAGAAAATGATCAAAATGAATTTTGTTGTGTGCATCACGACCATAGGTTCAATTTTCAGTAAAATTGCATTTAGAACAATTCAACGACGGAGACCCGATTCTCTCGAAAACCGGCCAACTTAATATATAAAAAATCCATGTAAACCGGAAAAAAAATTGTTTTCAAAAATGATTCTCCCACAAAACCAAAATACAGGGACGTTTCAAAATGTTTTCCAGGTCTAACCGAGCCGGCTAGCTGAGCCAACCCGGTTATCCCCTAAATGCATGTCCCCAATTCTTGATTTCCCAATTCTGTCTATTTGAATCCTACTTGTGGCGTGTCGTATATATATTGTGCTAACCCTCTGTTTTGCAGGTTTTAATTCCTTCTTATTTTTATTTTGGATGTATTTTAATAGAATTAATCGTGTACTTAGGCGGTTGTAATTATTTTTAGATTTTCGTGTATTCTAGGCGATTCTAGGCGATTGTATAAGTGAGGCGAGAGTTTTTATTTTCTTCATTCGATTTGGTTGTAAGCCAATTAATATTTATTTCTTTTCCTTATTTTTGTATTAAATATTTTGTATGCGCGCCGCATGTCTATTTACTTCAATAAAATTGACTTTAGATTTTGAAATACCATCTTTGAACATTGACCAATTCTATTTTAATTAGACACGAAATAAGGGACTTGTCTGGACCCGAATCTCTGGATAGTGTAGCGGTCGTTCATCCGGTTTAGCTACATAAAAATTTCCCGGTTGAGCTGAGCCGAGTGGTGACTCTACAGTATTCATCGAGGCTTAGGTCTCGGTTCTTTTATGTATTAATTCCATTTATTTTCCAAAACCCGGATTTCCCGTTTATTAAAAACCCCACGCGAGGGAGGGGCCCGCCCGAAATCGAGGCACCCCCATTCCGAAAGGGAGTCGTGCGTCCCGTCGAAAACGCGTCGTCCGCTCACAGTGGCGACTCCACTGGGGATTTCTTCAAAAAGTTTTTCTTAAAAACTTAAAAGAATTTGACAAGCCCTGAAAAGTGTCTAATTAAAATAAGGTGGATGATTCTCGATTGATATTTCATTTTGCATCTTAGTTAGCCATTTTTGCATTAGTTTAGGTATCCTTTTATAGCCCGGTGGATTGTTGAAGTGTCGCCTAAGTTTGTCTTGGTCTTAGGGGCACGAATATGAAACACCACTCATAGCCTCGTACGAACCCCTTCGCTAGGACCCTTGAGTGGGGAGAAGTGAGGAGTATATCTTGCTATGAGAGCCTTGATGTTTTAACCCAACTTTGACCGAACCCATATAGGCAGCTCTAGTTGGATTCCCTTAGGATACCAAAATAATTGTGTGAATAATAATAAAATCGCGCCTTCATCGCCCCCGGTTGGTGATCGAAGAGAACCCCACCTAGGACTTGGTTAGAATTTTTTGAGACCGACCACGCTGGAGGAATAAGGTTGGAAGAATTCGTTTTGCTTGCTATGTGTTTCTCGCCATCTCGTGACACATCACCATTGCTACCCACGCGTGCACAACATACCATAATCGCCATTTTCCATACATGTGACATACCATACACAAACATTTCTGTGTGATACTAACCCATATTTTTATGCAACCATTTGCATTTTAATTCTTGTGAAAAACATTAATTCATTCGTTTGACATTCATACTAACCATTTCTTTTTCAGCCATAACATTATACTTGTGTGATTAGCATTTTATTTTTGACATAGCATACATGACATCATTATGTATGTCATACATCCTAACCATGTTTTTGTGCAGCCATTTGCATTTTGTGTGTCATAAGCACTCACGACATATCTCCTAAATTAAATTAGGGGCATTCCAAGGACGCCCACCACGATCATATCATTCCATCATATACCGGGTACCCCAAAATACCAGTGTTTTACCGATGCACCGGATTGCATTCGGCCATTCCACCAAATCATTTCATTCAATAAGAGCCACAACGGTCTTACGCCTATTTTCGTGTAACAATTTACACGATGCATTTCATGACATCACACCCATTTATCATAAACATCATATGACATCGTGGTCCGTAACCGACCACTTCATGACATCAATTCACCATTCAAGGTACTCCCCGAGTGCTCGATTAGTGTACATATAGGTCCATAATATCACCAAATCATAAAAGGCGTTCCTCGAATGCCGAATCTTTGTTCGTGTCCCTGTTACACGTGACTTTTTCATGACATCACTTCATATCATATGCTCAAAAGCGTCGAAACCTTGTCCATGGGCCCTGCCCATGCGACCATTTTATATCATCTCATAGACCTTCAAAGCGTCAAAACTCTATCCGTGTCTCGGTATACACGCGACCATTTCACAATTCCATTAGGTGCCCCAAAGGTGCCGAAGCTCTGTTCGTGTGACGGCCCACACGTGACATTCTTGCATAAGCATTGGGTGTTTTTGGAATGCCCCAAAAAGAAGAAAAATAATAAAGAGAAAACATTCATATCATCATTTCATACATGATCCCATTCCATTCATTTCAAGCATTCTCAATACCCTAATTTGCATGTCACATCACGTCATTCATTCATAACCCTAATACCTTCTATCTACTCCAAGCAGAATACACTGGAGCGACCTTGAACAAGATCCCAAGCTTCGAGAACAGCTAGGAGACAGAGGGTAGTTGAGAGTGACAGTGATTCTGAGACCGGGGAAGGAGTGAATATGGCAGAGTAGACACCGAGTATGGCTGATGTTATGAGAGATTTCTTCAGGTCGCAGGATTTCCGCGACATGTTAAAGGAAGAAATGAGGGCAGTGGTTTGAAAAGCTGGTGAGACCGGTGGTAATGGAGCCGGGAAGGAAAAAGAAGCTGAGTCATCCCAACATGGTGGTGACGCTTCGGCTAGCCTGGAAAAGCTGCAAGAGATAGAGTCAGCTATGGAACAGAGGATGAAAGCCAAGTGTTCTGAATTAGACGAAGTCATGGCCCAGTTGAAGAAAGGGGTAGGTATCAGTGCTGAATCCAAGAAAGGGGTAAACGTTGATGCCATGATCAGTAGGGGCATCGAGACATTTCCTATCAGCTTCCAAGTGCCGAAAGTCCCCACTTATAGGGGAATGGGCTCGCCGGAGGCCCATGTGAATTTATATGCCCGGGGTTATGCTAACAGCAGGCGCTACAAAGCAGCAACTGATTAATCTTTTCCCCACCACACTGGAGGGAGGTGCTTTGGGATGGTATAACTCACTCTCAGAGGAGGAGCAATCTGACTGAGAGGTATTGTCAGCAGCCTTCATCAAATACTACAGCTTCAACACCAAAATCCAGGTGAAGCTGTATGATTTGGAGAGGGTGAAGCAGAAATTCAATGAGCGCTTCGACGAATACTACCAACGCTGGATGAACAAAATGATTCTCCTGAAGAATCGTCCAGATGAAGACGAGCTTATACAGAAATTGATAGATGGCAGCAAAGACGTCTTTAAGAACAACATGAAGTTCCATTCCTTCAAGGAGCTCAGCGAGGTTTATAGTATGGCAATGAAAATAGAACGGGATGAAGAGGAAAAGGCAACCGGACACAAGGGTGGTAGGGGCTCAGGACACGGTTCTGGTTATAGGTCAACTGCAGCAGCTGGGTCCGGCAGTGGTTCTGGTTCGAGTTCCGGCGGAAAAGGGGGGCAGATCTCAGAAGTAAAGCAGGTGGAAGTTGCTACTGTGACTCAGCAACAGGGCAATCAGAGTAATAATCCGGGGGTACTAGGTATATCACCTTGGGCCTTTCCTTTGGTGAAGATATTTGCCAAGTGTAGAAACGGCGGATTGCTGCAATCCTTGAGGCCCTTCGAAAAACCTTCCGATGCAGACAAGGGAAATTTCTGCTCTTATCATGTGGTCGTCGGTCATAAGACTAATAATTGCTATAAGCTAAGGGATGCCATCCAAAAACTTATTGACGAAGGGACGCTGCAGGAGCCACCCAAGCCCAGCACTAAAACCAACCCGCTGCCGGCATTTGAAAAACGGGTTAATATGGTTCAGTCTAGACTGCCCACCAATTTCATCTTCGCACAAGTTCTTCAAGCAAACCCTACCATTCAGGCCGTGGCAGTAGGGGAAACCGGAGTGGGAACAGAATGTGAGGAGCAGGGAAATCGGAAGGAGATCAAACCAATAAGCTTAAATGATCTCGATTCTGAGGATGAGTATGAGGGTTCTGATGGAGAGGAAAAAGTTAGGCTTCCAACCATTGAAAAGTTGAAGGTCCAGGAAGTGCAGCATTTGACCCGAAGTGGTAGGGTGTATCAGCCAGTAGATCAGATGAAAGACAAAGCCCTGATGACTGGGTCGGGTAATTCATCGGCGTCGGAGGGAGTCGAGAAAGAGGACCTGGTTATCTCCTAACTAAAGAAGACTCCCGCTCAAGCTAGCTTGTGGCATTTACTTCTGACTTCCAAGGAGCATATGGCTGCCTTAGTAAAGAAACTGTCAGAGATCGAAGTCTCCCCTATAGCTTCACCAGAGGCTATGTGTTGTTTGTTAGACAAAGTCCATGTTGGAAGTCTCGATATTGTCTTCTCCGAGAAAGACATGCCTACTGAAAGGAAGGCCCATAACAAGGCTCTGTATGTCAGGGCCCATGTGATGGATAAGGTAATGCCTTGTGTCCTGGTTGATGACGGATCGGCACTAAATATCTGCCCACTAAAGATGCTGCCATTTATGGGGCTGAATGAAGAAGTGTTAAAGAGATCCTCAACAATCATCCGAGCATATGATGACTCCAAAAGGACGGTGATAGGGACATTTGAGGTAGAAGTAGAGGTTGGGCCAGTTAGGTCCACAGTTGCTTTTACAGTGATTGACATCCCAGTCACTTTTTCCTTGCTGCTTGGAAGACCCTGGTTTCATCCTTTGGGAGGTGTCCCTTCCACATTGCATCAAAAGATCAAGTTCCCTATGAATGGCAGAATTGTGACTGTTGAAGCGGATGCCCAATCAATGGTAGCTGCAGTAAATGAAGGAGCGGTTCCCTTTGGTGGATTTCAAGTCGCTGTAATCAAGGAGGGAGAAACCACGGATGCTCCTATGGTTCTTTATGAAAATTACATGCCGGAGTGGCTATCCCGGTATTTGTATAAGTATGACTTTATCCCGGGGATGGGGCTCGAAATTAATCTGCAAGGGGTTCCAGAATTTAAGATCGACTCGGGGAAGTCGAAACAGTGCGGCCTTGGTTATGGAGAAGGGGCATCTGAGCAGAAGAATCTGAGGAAGGGCAAGAATGGGAAGATTATGATGAAGCCATTTCTGAAGGCAGGAGAAGGCCTTTACAAGGGCCAAACTGAACCTGTGATGGTTGGAAATGTCGAGTATCCTGGCTTTGAGATCTTTGCTGATGTTGTGGATTTTGAGAAAAGTCAAGAAGGGTCAGTGGCCCCTGTGGGGGCGGGAGAAGCAGCTGTTGAATCTGAGATTTTACAAGGAGAACCATCTGAGGTGGTAGCAAAAGCCACGGAGGTGGCCAAGAAGGAAGATGGAAAAAAGACCTGTGCTGAAGCTACAGAAGTGATTTCAGGTGCTTTGACTGCTGCTTTAAGTAAGGCATTTGGAAAATCCAAGGAAGGCTTTGATGAAGAACTGATGGCTAAATTGAACTTAGATTCTGTGATCGCCGAGATAGCCAGAATCATGGAGCAGGCAAAGATGCAGGTGACCGGAAAAGAAACAAAGAAAGCTGCAACCTCTGATGATGTTCTAGAAGGGAAGATGGAAGCTGAGGAAGAACAAGGCCCTCCGCCTGTGGAGGATGAAAATGATTTTGTTGTATCTATTTCTTCCATTTTCAATGTAACTGATGTACTTTATGATAAGTTCAATGCAATAAAATCCCAGTTTGTTTACTTGTGTGATGTTTATCTTGATAATTCTGTGCATGCATTTAAATCACCATCAAGCATATTTAGCATACATGACACCGCATTGCATGAAATCAACATAAGTACAGATGAAAACCCTAAAATGGTACTCATTTCACACGAGCTAAAATCCAAAGAAGAGAGAGAATTAATAAGAATACTCAAAAAACATGTTAAAGCTTTCGCCTGGTCGTATGAAGACATACCGGGTGTGGACACAGAGATAGCAGTGCACAAGATCCCAACAGACCCCAAGTTCAGACCGGTAAAGCAAAAGTTGAGAAGACTGAGGCCAGAATGGGCTACGCTGGTAAAAGAAGAAGTGGCTAAACAGATAGATGCCAAGTTCCTTGAAGTAGTGGAGTGCACAGAATGGCTGGCCAATATTGTCCCAGTGCCTAAGAAGGATGGAAGGGTCAGAGTATGCATCGACTACAGGGACCTGAATAAAGCATGCCCAAAAGATAACTTTCCGTTACCCCATATTGATGTCCTAGTTGACAGTGCAGCAAAAGCAGCAATGTATTCCTTTATGGACGGCTTTTCAGGGTACAACCAAATCTTGATGGATGCGATCGACAACGTGAAAACATCGTTCATCACAGAATGGGGTACCTTCTGCTATAGAGTGATGCCTTTCGGATTGAAGAATGCTGGTGCCACTTATCAGAGGGCTGTCACAACTCTGTTGCATGATATGATACATAAAGAAGTCGAAGTGTATGTCGATGATATGCTTGTTAAATCAGCAACCCGGGAGGAACACCCTGTTATCCTGGATAGATTTCTAACACGCATTGGAGAATATAACTTGCGGCTTAACTCCAAGAAGTGCATATTCAGGGTTACATCAGGGAAGCTGTTGAGTCATGTAGTCAGCCAGAGGGGGATAGAAATGGACCCAAACAAAATCAAAGCCATCCAAAATATGCCTGCCCCAAAGACAGAAAAGGAAGTCAGATCATTCCTGGGTTCCTTACAGTATGTCAGCCGCTTCATAGTACGGTTGACCTCCACTTGTGAGCCAATTTTCAAGCTATTAAGGAAAGATCAGCCGGTTGTGTGGGATGATAGGTGTCAGCTGGCGTTTAAGAAGATCAAGGCCTATCTGGTAAAACCACCAGTATTGAGTCCGCCAGTTCCAGGGAAACCTTTGATTTTGTATTTGGCAGTTGAAGAATCCTCTATAGGGGCAATGCTTGCAAAAGAACAAGACGACAGGAAGGAATACCCTATCTACTACCTCAGCAAGAAATTGCTGGAGTATGAAGCCAAATATACACTGGTGGAGAAGACATGTGTGGCAATGATTTGGCTAACTAAGAAACTGCGCCATTATTTCCAATCCTACAAGATACAAGCCGTGGCTAAGGTGGATCCAATGAAGTATCTCTATGAAGCACCAGTATTGGTTGGGAAGTTACCCAGATGGTTGTTACTCTTATCTGAATTCGACATCGAGTATGTCACGAAGAAAACCATTAAAGGGCGAGCCGTGGCAGAGTTTCTAGCGAATCAACCGCTGGAATCTGATTACACAGAAAATTTAGAGTTCCCGGATGAACAATTGGCCATAGTGGAAGTGAAAAGATGGGTTATGTGCTTCGATGGGGCAATAAATAGAAAAGGCGCCGGAATCGGGGTACTTATAGCCACGCCGGATGGTGAGATTATTCCTTTATCCAAGAGGCTAATCTTTCCCATGACCAATAATGGGGCAGAATATGAAGCATGCTTATTCGAAATGGAAGCTTTGTTAACCTTAGGGGCAAATGATGTTTTAATTGTCGGCGATTCGCTTTTGGTGAAATTGAGCAATGTGAGCACGGGTTTTCCCGACCTCTGTGATGAAAATCCTACATTACCTATTAAGACAGATGAATGTGAATTAGATTTGAAAATGAGCAGAATGTTGCCTGAAATGTCTCAAACACTCCTAAAATAAAATAGTCCTCGATCCGAAACCCCGAAAGAGGTCCTTCGAGTGATTAGAAAGCTTAGATGTGAGTGTGGGATTTAGGAAAAACCTTGATAGCTCTAGTTAGAGCCGCACAGCTGTAGTTTCACAACTACAGTCGTGCGGCTATGAAATTAGAATCGCACGACTGTAATCTTATAGCCGCGCGGCTCTAACGAGCGACCAGGTTACTTCCTAAATAACCAACATTAATCGTTGACAGGGTGGAATTTCCAAGTTAGAGGAGTTTGAGCCGTAATGGGCTAGCTTTTAATACTAGAAACCAGAGAAACAAAAGGGAACAACACAGAACCAAAAAAAATAATTCAAAAGGGAGAAAAACTAAGAAAAAAGGAGAGAAAAAGTGAGAAAAACCAAGAGAGAAAACACAAGAAACAGAGAGAAAACACTAGGGAAACACGTAGGGTGAGGGTTCCTGGTCATCCTATCATTCATTCGGATTGATTTCGGGTTCATTGGATCAGTTCGAGGTTCGTGTTTGAAGTTTCGAGATGTTTGCGGGATTCTAAGCGTATTCCGACGTTCAAATCTACTTCCAGTCGTCAAATACGCTAGAACACAAAAAGGGTAAACTCTGAGAGGCCTCAAACCCATAATTTCTTGCTTTGTGCCGTGTATTTTATGAGTTTTGTAAATTTAGAAACTGTCTATTTGATTACAGCCATGCGGCTCTAACTAGAGCCGAGCAGCTGTAATCCCTCAAAACAAAGATGCACAGCTATACCTCTATAGCTGCACGGCTGTGTTCTTCTGGGCAGAAACCCGCAATGCCCTAAATCAACTGAATACAGTCAGTTTCCTATTTTAATCGTTCTGTTATGAACTATTTCGGTCAAATCACATCCGTTATATTCAAAATTGTGGTTTTCAGATTTCCAAGAACGTTGATGTGAGGTTTGGGTTTCGTTGATTTTGATTTTTGGAATCCGGGGTTGTTCAATCCAAATCGAATCCGTGATTCAGCCTTAGCAGGCCCCCAAATTCCATAAAATCCTTAGAAATCATTGAAACGGGTTAAAATGGTGATTTACAAAAGCAAAGAAAACCAATTTCGGGTTTTGGACA
Source organism: Euphorbia tirucalli (assembly GCA_039660915.1). NCBI lineage: Eukaryota > Viridiplantae > Streptophyta > Magnoliopsida > Malpighiales > Euphorbiaceae > Euphorbia > Euphorbia tirucalli. The sequence goes on along the minus strand of CM077639.1, from coordinate 49,559,993 downwards.
CTACAACCGCACGGCTGTAGTAGCTATAGCCGCCCGACTGTAGTTACAGAATGGAGGTAGAATCTCGGGACGACTCCCACGGATGTCGTCGCGTGATGCTGTCTTCGGAATCAAATTGTTTTTGAAGTGTTTACTGCTTTAGGCCTCAGATGGATGTTGAAATTAGGAAACCCCCACGAACGAAGCCCCAAGTTCCGGGATAACCGACTCACCAAGAAAAAGAGTGATTTGCATGTAATTGAGTCAAATGGTTTTCCAAATTATTTTCAAGTATAAAACTTACAGGGCGTTTCTAAAACGGTTTTCCAAGTCTAATAGAGTAAGTCGTCCGGGCTTCTCAGTTACCCCCTAAATACATGTTCCCACTTCCTGAAATTTCCCATTATGTCCTATTGTGAGTCCTGTGTGTGTCTATGATATAATTGTGCTAACCAGTCTGTTTTGCAGCTTTTATTTCTTTTTTTTATTTATCTTGGATGTATTTAATATATCAAATCGTGTATTCTAGGCGATTGTACTTTTTATAGATCTTTGTGTATCTAGGCGATTGTAAGGTGAGGATGAGAATTCTTTTATCTTTTTGGGTTGTAATAAGTGGCCTCTATTTCTTTTTGTTGTTCGGATGTATGGTTTACTTTTTCCACACTTTATTTATTTCTGTCATCTGAATGAGCATGAATTAATCAATAACAAAAGATAAAATAGGTAGAGAATAAGTGAGTATAATATTATAATATGAACTTATAAATGAAAGCAAGTTTGAGGTTGAATAGGTAAGTTGCCCGAACCCTAAATCTTTGGATTAGATACTGCAGTCTACACTCGGTAGGGAGCTGTATCGGATTTACCGGATGAGCTGATCCGGGTTGCGATTCTGTGACTGATCCCGAAATTTAGGTTTCGAAATCTTTAAGTAATATAATGGGATTTTCTAAAATGCAAAAACAATTTTTCCAAAAATTCACATTCAAAGAAACGGTTTTCCTACAAAATGATTTGTAAACAAATCAATGATTTTCCTGAGCAAGATCATCAAATCTGTTTTCTATCCAAACTCCAAACGAGTTCTCCTTTCTCCAGGAGATCAAACTTTGAGATACTGCTAAACTCATAAACCTTGCCACAATTAAAGAAGATGATGAGAGCAACTTCAGCAACCCGTTTCTCCTCTTTGCCATTTTTTGAAAATTATGATGTTATGCTATATGTCCATTCTCCAATAATAGCTGTAGTAAAAAAAAAAAAAAAAAACTCAGGTAAAGAACAAAACATGTATATAGAAGAAAAATGAAGAAAGAAAAAGTCGTATTTAAAGAACCATCAAAAGGCAAATAAAAGAAGAAAGAAATTTTGTTGATAACTTATAATAGAATTTATGTATGATTACATTTACTTTGAGAAATAGAACTCAGTTTAGTCTTTCTCCTCCGAGTTAAGGACTAAAGACTAAAGAGAGTTTTAAATTATCTTATATAAAAAGATGTAAGAAAAAGAATAAATAAACCGTCATACCATTTCCAATCTTGTGTTTGTAAATCCACAATGTACCTGTGTTCATAAAAAGTAGGTATCATGGAAAAAAAATTGAATAGAGGCAAGCTACTATATACAAAAGAAAACTAGCAAGTTATGACTTTTTTTTACGTGTTTGTATCCTGAGCTCTGCTAGGGTTGAATTAATGACTGATAAGAGATCAACATGCTAGGAATGAAATTCACTCTATCAAAGGTATTGAAACCAGTGGATGGAGTTATTATTAATGAAATTTGGGATGATCGATTCATGTTCCAATTCTTTCATGCTTATGATTTGGACCCCATAATAAGAGGTAGCCCTTGGACTACTGATAATAAACTACTTGTATTTCAAAGGAATTTGCCTGGAATGATCTGATTTCTATTCCCCTCAACTAGTGCGACTTATAGATTCAAGTGAATGGTCTCTCTAAAGGACTACGGTCAAAACATGTGGCAAGAGTCATCGGACATAAAATTAGGAAATGTGTTAGCTGTGACCCCAATAATTTGTCCTTATTTTCAGAGAACTCTTTAAGATTAAAGTTTCTATGGATGCTCAGAAACCCTTACGCAGGAAAATGAGATTAGCTAGTGGGGAAGAATCATTTATTGAGATCACCTTCCAATATGAACGCTTTCCACAATCCTACTTCTATTGTGGCATTATTGGCCATGAGTCAGGCATCTACGACACATTGGGCAAGGTCCTACAAGAGTTGCAGTAGAAGTAATCCAACAGCAAGCAGACCTTGTTGTACAGGCTCAAAAAATCCAACAAGAAGAGGTTATCCAAGTTGTTAATTTGAAGTAAAAAAGAATTGGCAGAGATGATATGGTGGTTGATAAGGAACTAGTTATTCATTCTAAACAAATTTCTCGGCAAGTCTTAGCATGCAGGACCGTGGCCACAATGAGTTGCCTTAGCTAGAACTGTCACGGATGGGACCATCGGAGCATAGTTCTTGAATTGAGACAATTAGTCTGTGAGTCCAAGCCGGATGCAATTTTCATTTTTGAAGCTAAAATAAATATTAGTACAGTGGAAGATCTTCAGTGTCAGTTATGTTATGCTAGTTCTTTTTTTGTTCCTAGTAATAATAATGGAGGCGAAATTGTAATGTTTTGGAAAGTAATAAATTTAGTAAAGCTTCTTAAGTATTCCAAACTTTTCATTAATGTTCAAGTTCAATTGTCCAGTTCCAGTTTATGGCGGCTAATGGGGTTTTATGGAAATCTAAATCGGAATAAGAGATGCGATTCTTGGAATTCTTTAAGGCAATTAGCCTTCATCTCTAATCTTCCATGGTGTGTTATTGGGGATCCTAATGAAATCCTTAACCATTCGGAAAAGATTCGAGGAGCTCCTCACCCCTAACCTCAGATTGATGCTTTCTGTCAGACTTTGCTTAATTGTGGTTTATTCGATGCTGGGATGTCGGGGCATCTTTTCACTTGGAGGAAAAACAAGACTGATCTTAATAGCCTTAAGGATAGATTGGATGGTTGTCTAGTATCTCAATCTTGGTTGGACCTATTCCCTCATTATGTGGTTCAAAACAAATTGAATATAATCATACGGCTCTCTTATTAGCTACTTCTCCTTCCAAGCCACGTTTGTCATATCAATTTCGCTTCGAGAATTGTTGGGTGCAGGAACAAGACTGCCAGGACATTATAACTGTTTATTGGAAAGAGATTAATTAACATGATCCTTTAGCAATTCTTTCTAAACTCTCAGCTTGTGAATAGGCGTTCCGGCACTAGGGGAAGGCTCATAAGTAGAAATTTATAGAGGAAATTAAGCAATGTCAACAAACCCTGAATTAGAATCAACACTGCCAGACAGGGACATAAATTACAAGATTTAATGAGGCCAAAGTGAAATTAGAAGCACTGTTAATGCAACAAGAGCAATATTGGCATCAGAGATCGAAACAGAATTGGCTTAAGAAGGGGATGATAACACTAGCTTTTTTCACCAGGAAGAAGAAAAATTCAGTCCATATATTGCAAGATGATAATAGCAGTTGGAAGGTATTGGGTTCGGAATTAGACAATCAGATTCAAAATTTTTATTTGAAGCTCTTTACTTCTAATGGAAGCAGACCTGGAATGGTATAAGACTCGATGTTCCCTAAGCTTCATGCACACCATTTAGCAAGCTTACAAGCAGATTTTACAGAGGAGGAGGTTAAGGAGGCTATTTTTAGGATGGGGGTAGTAAATCACCTGGGCTGGATGGTTTCAATGCTCCCTTTTATCAGTTTTTCTGGGATGTAGTTGGCGTCGATGTGGTTCGATTCACCTTGCAGTGTATCAGGGCTAGGCGATTACCTGCTTCACTTAATGACATACACCTTGTGCTTATCGCAAAGAAAACTAAGCCTGAACAGGTGGTTGATGTTCGTCTAATTTCTCTTCGTAATGTATTTTATAAATTTGTCCCAAAGGTGTTGGCTAATCAAATGCAGGCAGTGTTGCAAGCTATAGTCTCTCCCTCTCAAAGTTCCTTCTTGCCTAATCGATTAATTCTAGAAAATGTCATGATAGCCTTTTAGATCAGTCATTATCTGAAAAGGACTCAAAGGGTGGATGGGGTAGCAGCTTTGAAGATAGACATGGCAAAAGCATACAATAGAGTGGAGCAGAACTTTTTTGGCCTAATCACACTCAAATTAGGGTTTTCGAACCATTAGATTCAATTAATTATGATGTGTGGAATCCAAAAGATATAAAATTGTTCACCAAGGAGGAAACTTTGAATTCTTCACACCAAGTAAAGGCATCCGACTGGGGGATTCCCTTTCACCGTATTTATTCATCATATGTGCTGTAGGGTTATTTGTGTTAATTTCTCGCTATGAGTCTCGGGGTCTTCTCCATAGGTGTTGAGTGGCAATTGGGGCACCATGGGTCACTCACTTATTCTTTATCCACGATAGCTCTTCTTTTTCTAAGATAATAAAGTATAATGCTCCTATGTCAAAGAATGCCTCCGTTTCTACGAATGGGGTTTAGGCCAGCTTATTAATTTTTCCAAGTCCTCCATCTCTTTGAGTCAAAGTGTTCCTCAAAATCTCAGGCTAATTATATATAATGATTTAGGGGTTGGTCAAGAATTAGTGAATAGCAAGTATTTGGGTCTTCCAGTAATCATAGGGAGAAAGAAAAAAGAAGTGTTCTTTTACATTGAGGATAGAGTTTGGAAACGTATTTAGGGTTGGAATAGGAAAAAACTTTCGCGAGCCAATAAAATGAATCTGCTAAAATCGGTAGCCCAAGCTCTCCTTTCGCATGTTATGAATGTTTTCCTCTTGCCGATTGGTACTTATCAATCCATTCAAAAGATGTTCAACTTCTTTTGATCGGGGAACATCAAGTGAAAAGGTGTGCATTGGAGGTCATGGGAAAGGTTATGGTCATGGGAAAGGTTATCTATTGATAAAACTTGGGCTGGTTTTAATTTCCAAAGAGTCCGCGAGTTTAATATTGCTCTCTTCGGTAAACAAGCATGGTGTATCTCAACAAATCCAGACTTACTAGTTTCAAAAATCTTGAAGGCCCGTATTTCCCTACGACCTCTTTTATAGAGGCTTTTATTGGGGGGAATCTGAGATACCTTTACACTAGTTTGTTCACGGCACAGGCTTTGCTTCAAGATGTATTCGCTAGAGGGTAGGTGACGGTAAGGATATTGCCATTTGGACAACTTCTTGGCTCCTTGAACCAGACCCGAAAATTCAATCTTCAAAACCATTAGTTTCTCAGGTAAATCTAGTCCATGATTTAATTGATGAATCATGTTTTGCTTGGAATAGTCAAGTTTTAGCTGATAATTTCAATGAGAAGGACTGCTTGGCAATTAGGCGAGTTTCCTTTACCAAGGCGATGACTAAAGGACGATTGGTTTTAGGCCTATAAAGAGAAGGGTTTATATACAGTGAAGTCATCATATTATCAATTGACAAAAGCTTATAATGAGGTAGCTCGCATGAATTGTTCTTTTAATTTTTCAAAGATTTGGAGTCTTTTTCTTCCTGCTAAGATTCCGAATTTCCTTTGGTAGGTTGGGTCACAATCCCTACCAACACTCTCAAATCTTCAATTGAGGAATATTGAACTCAATAATTTGTGTCCAGGCTATTATTGATTATTTTCCCGCACTTAAATAAAAAATGTATTTATTTTTCCTTAATCTAATTAAACTACTAAATTAAACTAATCCTGAAGGGAGTCGAATTAGAGTAAGAAGACAACTATACGTGTTTTGTCAACTTATTCTCAAATCTATGTTTAAGTTATTTATACAAGTTATACTAATTTCCTATATAATTTCTCTTGAGCAATAAATAGATTTACTTGAACATATTCTTATTAAACATGACTCCTAATTCTCATTAGTGAACCAATTCTATTAACACTAATATGCTTAAGTTGAAGTGCAACTTGATTAGTATAATAGGTGATCTCTCATCTACTATCATACTTATGAATTCTTGCAAACTTTCGTGAGAATATATTTTTCAATATTAAACTCACGTTAGAACCAAAATAGAAATCATACTTGGCATACATCAGAGTATACTTCTCAATATTAAACTTATGTCAAAACCAAATATAATAAAAACTTGGCACAAGAACTTTTATAAAAATAACTTAGTATAGAAAAGAAGAAATCATTGTTCACAAAAGCAAATAGTATGCATAAGAGTACAAGAAAGATAAAAAAAGGTAGAGTAAGAATTTTTCAATCCTTTACTCCTAAATTACGCTCCATCTTTCTTGTACTTCTTCTTCCTCTAATCCAATCCTTCTACTAATCTTTGGTATCTCGATTTATCTCCGTATATCGTATCTGCCGTATCGTATGGTTGCATTTTCATCCCTTTAAATAGTCGATGAATCAACATAATGGTTCATGAAGATGTCTCTCCATAAAGGCATGACTTCTGGGTGAGGAGACTTGACTTTTAAGTAAAGATACATGACATTTTGAGTGAAGAGACATGACTTTTTAGGTGAAGAGACATGACTTTTGGATAAAGAGACATGACTTTTTGAGTGAAGAGACATGAATTTTAGGTGAAGAGACATGACTTTTTGAGTGAAGAGACATGATTTTGGGGTGAAGAGACATGACTTTTGGGTGAAGAGACATGTCTTAAAGTTACTGGAACTAGGCTGGTCGCGCCGGCGACATGGTCAAAACATTTTCCGAGGGTGAGCGCAAGTGCAGTTGCACCAGCGACATACTTGTTTTCAGCACTCCTTTGTTCTTTTTTCGCACGATTATTCTGCTTTTCGTCCGATCTTTCCCCAACCGATTTATGTTACTCTTAATGTCACAAAAACACATAAAAAGCATCACATAGAACAAGAAATCCTAATAAAAACTAACAAACACAAATATTACAAAGATAAAATAACATAAAATATGAGCATTTTATGCTCATAACAATTCCCCACACTTGAACCTTTGCTTATCCTCAAGCAAAAATACAAGTAAAGACAACCTAACTATAAAACATAATGTAGCATCCATAAGTTTATCTATACCATGACCAAGTGCTCTTTTTAACAAATTAATTTTAATGCTCAACAATGGTAAATTTGAGCCAAGTTGCTTAGCCAAGTCACTGAATTCGCTACACTTGCCTTTAGATAATCATAATCAAAGTTTAAGAATGTAGACTCAATAAAAGTCTAACTAATCTTTCAAACTTAGGATAAACATTTTCCAATCTCAGTAGGTTAAAGATAAAACATAGCCATGGGACTAGTTTTTAAGCATGCACATTTTTACAAATCTCATGGCATTTTTAGACACCCTAACGCAGTTATTTCTTTTTTCTCTTTTTCTCATAGGTGCATTTTATGCTCCATCCCATCATATTTTATATATATATATAGTGCATTTTATGCTCTATCCCATAGATTCATTGATTAAGTCAAGTGTCTTTTTACCCGATTGTCTCGCACTTTTAGGTGCGTACCTCCGGTTACTCAACACTTCACTATTTCAAAATGCTTTGCATACTCATATCTCATAAGAGACATTGTAGCAAAACAAAAAGATACCAAAATAAATGCATTAAATAAAACTAAATTGTGTGTCCTCATCCATTATTGAAAAGCAAAATGTGTATTATGGCTATAGTTTCCTAAAAACTATACTTGTCTAAAGGTACCAATTTTGAATCATGTCATCCCCAATTAAAGAAGAGTTAGAAGTTTGACTAAAAATTCTAAAAATATTGAAGGTAACCATCCAAAAGACATAGTAGAGCAAACTTAATGATTAACTACAAGCAACTTAATAATTATACCAATTGAACATAAAATTTCATATTTATATGTGAAGAAGCACTTAACCAAAGTCAAATAAACTTTTGTTGGATACTACATAAACTAAACAACCCAAAAATGATTATAGAAACATGCAAAAATAAGAACAAGCATGCAATAAATTAATGAAAACATGTATCCTTCCCCCACTTGAAAGACACAATGTTCTCATTGTGAAAAATACCCCAAAACAAATAACATGAACATAAAGAAAACAAAAAGGGAGGAGCAAGGAATGGACTCACATAGAACCGCTCGGAGAGTCGGGTGGAGAAGGAGTGAATCATATGTTGCTTTTGCTGAAAAAAGACAATAACTTTCATCCCAAACTAGTCATGCTCTTCTTGATTACCTTCAAATCCTTGGCCATGGTATCAACTTTGGTACTCAATGCTTGATGATTTGCCCCCATGGTGTCTAAACGGGTAAGAACTTGCCTCCAACCTACAACATTTCCTTCCTCACTAACATTGGCACCTACGGACGCTATTTCGTGAACCAGGGGGCTGGTTGGAGAAGATTGGCTCGGATTCGTCATCCTCAACCACCCCCTTCCCTTTCAATATCTTAATTGGCTCGGATTCGTCATCCTCAACCACCCCCTTCCCTTTCAATATCTTAGCCACTCATTCCTTATAAGGAACCCATTCAAGAGGGCTAAAGCCTTTTTTAATATCTCATCAGCACATTCTGGCGAAAAATGGAAAGGAACATCTTTCATCAAAAGGTTAGTTAAAGGTTTAGCAATAAGAGAAAAATCTTTGCTAAACCTTCATAGGCATACACTTGAACTATCAATTCCCGTGAAACAAAATTTATAAACAAATCAAATGTGCAATCCAGAATCTCGAATCAAAATTGTTAATGGCAATAAATCAAATCATTCCCGAGCAACGACGCCTAAAACTTGTTGATTATTTTCCCGCAAGTATACGGTTATTGTTATAATAAAAAGATATCGTTCCCACAAGGAATGATTGTTATTACACACTGGATTTTGTTTTCCGATTTTGTTTGCACTTAAATCAAAAATGTATTTGTTTTTCCTTAATCTAATTAAACTAATCCTAAAGTGGGTCGAATTAGAGTAAGAAGACAACTATAAGTGTTTTGCAAACTTATTCTCAAATCTATGTTTAAGTTATTTATACAAGTTATACTAATTTCCTATGTAATTTCTCTCGAGCAATACATAGATTTACTTGAACATATTCTTATTAAACATGACTCCTAATTCTCAGCTCTTCTTATCTCCGTATATCGTCTTCCTTTTTTTTCATATGGCTGCATTTTCACCTCTTTAAATAGTCGATGAATCCACACAATGGTTCATGAAGATGTCTCTCCATAAAGGCATGACTTTTGGGTGAGGAGACATGACTTTTGAGTGAATAAACATGACTTTTTGAGTGAAGAGACATGACTTTTTGAGTGAAGAGACATGACTTTTGCATAAAGAGACATGACTTTTTAAGTGAAGAGACGTGACTTTTGGGTGAAGAGACGTGACTTTTGGGTGAAGAGACATGACTTTTGGGTGAAGAGACATCACTTTTGGTGAAGAGACATGTCTTAAAGTTGCTGGAACTAGGTTGGTCGTGTTGGGGATTTAATCGCACAAAAACAATACGCAGCGGAAATAAAAGGATTAATCCCCACCAAGGACCCATGTACATTGCATTGAATTGGAAGGAGGGTTAAAGAATTACCTTAATTCTTTGTAGGCTTTGAATCAATTAGGAACCAAAGTAGCTTCCCTCTACGGTTGATCCACACGGAGCAATTCATTCACCGCGTGCTAGCGCCGGGATTGAAGAACGATTTCTTCGAATGGAAAAGCCAAAGTTTCGAAAACCTTGGGTGAAGGAGAAGGGTGAAGTCGGCTGGCTCCATGGAGGCTGCAGAAAATCTGCATCTTATGTGTAGGCTAGGGTTAGAGATTTTAGGTTATAAAACTTCCTTTTATATCCATTAAACTTAATTATAATTATAACTTAATACCCTTATTAGTTATAATTATAAATTAACCCACACAACTTAATATTAATTCTCAATTAATATTAAATCAATTCCATTCTCCATCATACACATATGTATATTTGATATTATAATTAATTATATCTCTATATAATTGAATTATAATATGTAGCATACTTTATGCAATATTAATCATATTAATATTTATATATACATATATATATATAAATATATATATATCATTATATATATATTTATTCTCTTTCTCATTCATAAATTATTATCCAATAATAATTTATACCCGAAAAGATGAACTTCATTTTGCTCTTTGTGTGTGACCCCATAGGTTCATATTAATTGGCAATAAGGAGATTACCATAATATCCTTATAAGTCATAAGCGGACTCTAGCAAGCCTTTATGACTACCCAATTAATATGATTGGAATGATCCAATACCTATTTATAGAATGTCATATTCCCTTTTGTCTCTTTGATATCATGATTAATCATAAGACATGGTACACTTGTCAATCTTATATAATTAATCATATGCTTTCTCGATCTCAAAGTAAACTGTCCAGACAAATCAATTGATACTCTATCAATTATTTGAGCACGGCCATGCATTTAACAGTCTTACTTATCGAGGGGCCCAGTGATATCGCTCTCTTGATAGAGAGGGACAAAATCCCATATCTGTCACTCACATCCCAAGGCATGAGTCATATCGTACCCAATCACAGCCTTTATAACTACTCTGTTACGAGCAGCGTTTGACTGCGTCAAAGCACAACATGAGTTCATCCCGGAATCAATGGTGACCTCAGGTCAAAGGAATCAGCTAATGACACTACTATAATCAAGATCAGTTGTGACACATGACCATGAACTTGATCTCATAGTGGGTCTCCAGTAACATGTTCTCTAACATATTACCCGTGAGTATAATCTGTATCTGTATACACTATATTCATCTTATGAATATCCATTATCACTCACACTAGTCTTAGTTTGTTATTATTCCCATAATAACAATCGACTAGGGATATTTAGAATAACACGATTTATTCATGGATACTTATCATAAATGCTAACATACAAACATAAATGATAATATTAATCTACACTAGATTAATCTTAGAAGTCAAATTACATAATCCAATATTGGCCTTAGGGCACAATCTCCAACAATCTCCCACTTGCACTATGGCCAATCATACATGTATCTTATACCCATTGACCTACATGACTTTCATGTATTCATTCGTGCGGGAGTCTTTGTCAGTGAATTATTAATTTTCGCTTCCGTTGCTACTTTACACATTTTCACTCTTTCTTTAGAGACAGCCTCTCTAAATTAGTGAAAGACGCCTAAGTATATGCTTGTGTCATACAGGGTTCTTACGCATTGAACTATTGTCCCTACAATAGTCTCACAGGATAAGCAATGCTTAGAACAAAACACAAAAATTTTGATGAACTTCTTCATCCAAAATTTCTTTTACATCATATGTAACAATATACTTTGACTACTATTATAGATATTTAGCTATATTGTTTTATTTTGAACCTTTCAAAATCATAACATCTCTTTTTAAGAGAATACTAGATCTCGACTGATATATTGCAACTAATTGCAATCAGTTGTATATGTGCAGTTAACATAAGCAAGCTTCTATTAAGTCTTTTACATTGAACGCTTTCAATGCTTTGACTTAAGCCAAAACATTCTTTTAGATCTATCTCTATAGATTCCAATTTCAAGAACACAGGCAGTCATGCTTATAACATTAACCGAAATTACTTTCTTAGCCAAGATTTTACTTCTTGCAAGGTAAGAATGTTATTTCCAACAAGCCATATGTCATCCACATATAGCGTTAGGAATACCGATATGCTCCCACTGATCCTTTTGAAACACAAGATTCATCATCCTTTTGATAAAATCAAACCATTTGATTTCTTTATCAAAACTATGATTCCAACTATTTGATGCATGTTTCGATCCTTATAAGAATCTTTGAAACTTGCATACGCTATTTGAATTCTTTGGATGCTCAAAAACTTTGGGTTGTGTCACGTACACATCCTCAATCATGTTTTCACGTAGAAAACAGATTTTGATATCCATTTGCCATATTTTATAATCATATTATGCGGATGTGGCAACAAGAACTCAATTTGACTTGATCATGATTAATGACGAAAAAGGATTTTATCATAGTCCTACTATGAATTTGTTCGTATCCTCATAGTCACTACTATGAACTTGTTTATAACCCCTTTTTGTCACTAGTCGTGCTTTATAAGTTTGAAGATCACCATTCATGTCGGTTTTCAATTTGAAAACTCACTTGCAACCATTGCATATGCATCTTCTAAAAGATTTATCAAAGTCTATACTTTGATTGTTAGACATGGACTTATCTTCAACCTTTGTAGCATCAAGTCACTTATTAGATTCAAAATCTAACATTGCTTCTTCATAAAAGAAGACTTATTCCAATTTAGTAAAACTACATCATGATTTTGAGAAATCCATATCTCCCCTAATCATGTCGAATTCCACTAGACTTTCATTGGACTTGTGTAATTTCAACAATGATCATGAAACCATTTCCACGTTCCTCTTCAACGTTAATGTCACTTTGTGAATTCCGAGTTTTGTAGGTGTACTTTACTCCCACTAACTCTTCTAGAAATTAACTCCCTCTTCAAGGGGAAACCATTTCTAGCTACAACTATTTTGTATCCCAAAGAAACACAGGAGTAACAACTCCTGCTTTCCTTTTGAGTAATCCACAATACGACATTTAAATTTAGGTGCCAACTTATTCGAAATAAGCTTTACAGCCCTAAACTTATTCAATGAAACAACTTGGGTCTCTTACCCAACCATATCTCATATGTTGATTCATGAATTGTTTTAGACGGAACAATATACACAGCTGCTTTAATGGCATATTTTCGAGAAAATAATGATCAACTTGACTTCATCATAGATTGAACTATATCTGTATAGAGTTCGATTACTCCCTTTTCGACACAACATCCTTTGTGGCGTACTTGGAGGAGTCAATTGTGAGACAGTCCCACAATCTCTAAAACGATTGTCAAAATCTTGACTCAAATGTTCACCACTTGGATCATATCTAAGTGACTTTACTATCTTGTCAAGATGCTTCATACTCCTTTTACAAGCTTTTGAACACTTCAAAAGTTCCAAACTCGTGTTTCATTAGATACTCTTATCTAGTGAAAAGTTCCATAAAAGTAATGAAGTATTAAAACCTCCTTTAGCAGTTGATTTATAATTCATATACATCCACATGTATAATGCTTAATAAATCGATTATTCTTTAACTACTTTTAGCAAAGAACCACTTTTGTCATCTTTTACAATAAACAACGTTCGCATGATTCAAGATGATTCATAATCTCATGAATCCAAAAGTCCATTCTCATGGAGTTTCGTAATGCGACTTTGCTTATGTCTCCAAGACGACACTGCCAAAATAGGTTGAATCAAACTATTTGATTCGATCCTTACAGTATTTATGTTACAGATGGGCTCCACATATAAAGACAATTATGTAAATCTACATTTCATAATCATGTCTTTATAAAGTTTATAATTCACAATTATAAAATAAACAACATTTGTTTACTTAAGCCAACAAGTTCAATAGGCAACAAGAGTTCGTAACTCACATGCAAAAGTTCATAACCTTTAACCAAAGTTCATAACTTTTATGTAAAAAGGTTCATAACTTTTAACTTGAACTTCACAACTTTCATGTAAAAGTTCAAAAACCTTCGAGTAACAACCTTTGCTTCTTTTGCCTATTCGCATTCTACCTTTCACCTTCATAAGGTTTCTATTCAAGTTGTGATTCTTCATATTCTACTAATATGAGATTCACAACGATATCTAATACCTTTTGATATAGAAACAAAAGTAGAATAGTTAATAAATACTTAAGGTAGCAGTCTCACTGCCTTTCATCTTCTTATAGTTCTCCAAACAAAGTTTGCTATTTCTATTCTAATGAACGATTCATTCTAGAAATGGCAACACCCTTCTTTTGGAGATCTCTCTATGCCGACAGCTTTGGTCTTTTAAAACATGTTTCACCCGAACCTTTCGGTCTTTATGCTTTTCGACCTTCCTTTTATCCTTTTCCTTTTGAACCATAAGCACACAATTCGAGGCGGGCTTATCCTTTATGGATAACTTAACATTCTTTTGCATCCTATGCAACTAATTCACAATTTTCCCCATGTCATTCAAATGATAGTTCATCACCAATGACTATCAAATAATGAATTCAAGATCACATCTTAATGCCTTTTGGAGGCCAATGAGAAAATGTTGCCTCAAACACTTATCTTTTCTTGCTCACTAACTGATGGAACATTTCCATTTGTGATGTATCATATACCTCAAGTAAAACTTCCACGTGCGGAAGAATTGGTGGCAAGTGTAAGATAATAAATTTTAAACAGAGTCCCTTCGATGCTTCAAGTAAGCATCTTTTATACTCGTATTACAATTGCTAGTGGTTCATTGGGCAAAAGGATTATTGAGAACATATAATTCCTTTTGATTTGAGAACAATTCTCAAAGTTCAATAACAATCGAGATCATGGTAATAGCAATCATAACTATAATAAAGCATGTAAAGATTTTTATTTAAATGCTCCCACTTAAATTATAAAACCCTTTAAAATATTCAAGTGGGTGAAGATCCAAAATCCATACTTAACCATAGCACTGCTTTGGCATGTCCCTATGATTAAATATAATTTCGGTAGGCAAAGACTCAAAATCATGCTTTAAACCATTTAAACATATTTTGGATGTGCACTTCTTTGCCAATTGCATCATTATGCAACTCTTCTAATTTATGACATGCATGGTATCATATATCATATTTAATTGTATGTTACTCATCTCATCTTTGCCTCGGGCTCAAACACCTTTTTGATTAACCCTTTTTTAAACCAATTACAACACAATGAGAATCACCTTTTCTCATATTATCGCTTCGCTAAGGTCACAACATGCGTACCCGCCCTGGCGGTATACCATGATGCGAACATAGTACTTGACTAGTGTTATACGTAATTGGGTGGCAAATATAAACTTATTAAGTTTATTTAGGGTTTATAAAATCCTGTGATTAAATTGTATCTCATACAATTCATGGCATTAATATTAAACATACATTTGTTAATACTAATTAGCATGGCATCCTATGTCATACATATGTTAAGCATGCAATCTAGCATGGCATCACATGGCATCTAAATGATACAAGGCATGCATTTGCACATATATATAAACATTTTAACATGCATCAATATTTATTAACATGGCATCTTATGGCATAAAATAAATATAACATGCATAAGACTCAAAACCGTGTTATGGTATGGTTTTATCTATATTGATTTTCATAGGCCAATATGAAAATCAACAGGTCATTTCCTAGGTGGTTGTAACCATCGCATGGTCACAGCAAAGCCGCACCCCTTGGATCCGTCTTCACGTCTTTGTTCCTTGGCACCATCTCATGGATTTACATATATTACAAAATTGCATCCTATACAATTTTCTAGTAAAATAAAATTTACAAACAATAAATTGCATCCTATACAATTTATCTAGAAAAATAAGGTTACATAAATACAAACGACTCGCAGGCCGTATTTATAAAACCTTACATCCATAAAACCAAAAGAAACAAAACCATCCATGGGGTCCAAAAACCATACCAAAACACCATGCATAAAATCTTCAAGATTTAGGGTTCAAAACGCTAAAACACAATCTCATTGCATTTATAAATAATTGATTGGAAAATCGTAAATATGCAGAAACAATTTCCACACTTAAACGAAGAACACCAAACCCAAACTCCAGCGATCCAACTCGCTGCTGAGTTGGACGGGGGTACGGGGGCGGTAGCCCCTGTTGCGTAGCAAGCGCCGCAGGCAAAAAAATTTTTCGCGCACTGCAGCATCCAATGCTGCGCGCAGCATCAAGGGAGAACGGTGTGCCATTCATGTTGGCACAGCGTGCCAATCAGGTTGGCACGGCGTGCCGATCCAGCACGCCGTCGTGCCCCCAAGCTGCTTCTCAGTTGCATTTGTCAAACAAACAGTACGTCGCGCGAAAAACAAGCCATTCTGAAAATTCCCAGGTGGCACGCCGTGCCAAGGTTGGCACGCCGGCGTGCCACCATTCTGGTTCATTTTCTGGAAACAATTTCCAGTTGGCACGCCGTGCCATTCCAGCACGCCGGCGTGCCAACAAGCTGAACCCAGAATTTTCAGCCCCCAAATGATCCAAATCAAGTGTAAAACAAATCATTCATAATGATTAACTTCCAAATCAAATCAAAAATGTTATTCACAATAACATAGAACCCTAAATCAAGATCATACAACCCTAACTTGCAATTTTGATCTAATCAAAATAACAAATCCAATTCAACCAATGCACAAGTGGCTCTGATACCACTGTTGGGGATTTAATCGCACAAAAACAATACGCAGCGGAAATAAAAGGATTAATCCCCACCAAGGACCCATGTACATTGCATTGAATTGGAAGGAGGGTTAAAGAATTACCTTAATTCTTTGTAGGCTTTGAATCAATTAGGAACCAAAGTAGCTTCCCTCTACGGTTGATCCACACGGAGCAATTCATTCACCGCGTGCTAGCGCCGGGATTGAAGAACGATTTCTTCGAATGGAAAAGCCAAAGTTTCGAAAACCTTGGGTGAAGGAGAAGGGTGAAGTCGGCTGGCTCCATGGAGGCTGCAGAAAATCTGCATCTTATGTGTAGGCTAGGGTTAGAGATTTTAGGTTATAAAACTTCCTTTTATATCCATTAAACTTAATTATAATTATAACTTAATACCCTTATTAGTTATAATTATAAATTAACCCACACAACTTAATATTAATTCTCAATTAATATTAAATCAATTCCATTCTCCATCATACACATATGTATATTTGATATTATAATTAATTATATCTCTATATAATTGAATTATAATATGTAGCATACTTTATGCAATATTAATCATATTAATATTTATATATACATATATATATATAAATATATATATATCATTATATATATATTTATTCTCTTTCTCATTCATAAATTATTATCCAATAATAATTTATACCCGAAAAGATGAACTTCATTTTGCTCTTTGTGTGTGACCCCATAGGTTCATATTAATTGGCAATAAGGAGATTACCATAATATCCTTATAAGTCATAAGCGGACTCTAGCAAGCCTTTATGACTACCCAATTAATATGATTGAAATGATCCAATACCTATTTATAGAATGTCATATTCCCTTTTGTCTCTTTGATATCATGATTAATCATAAGACATGGTACACTTGTCAATCTTATATAATTAATCATATGCTTTCTCGATCTCAAAGTAAACTGTCCAGACAAATCAATTGATACTCTATCAATTATTTGAGCACGGCCATGCATTTAACAGTCTTACTTATCGAGGGGCCCAGTGATATCGCTCTCTTGATAGAGAGGGACAAAATCCCATATCTGTCACTCACATCCCAAGGCATGAGTCATATCGTACCCAATCACAGCCTTTATAACTACTCTGTTACGAGCAGCGTTTGACTGCGTCAAAGCACAACATGAGTTCATCCCGGAATCAATGGTGACCTCAGGTCAAAGGAATCAGCTAATGACACTACTATAATCAAGATCAGTTGTGACACATGACCATGAACTTGATCTCATAGTGGGTCTCCAGTAACATGTTCTCTAACATATTACCCGTGAGTATAATCTGTATCTGTATACACTATATTCATCTTATGAATATCCATTATCACTCACACTAGTCTTAGTTTGTTATTATTCCCATAATAACAATCGACTAGGGATATTTAGAATAACACGATTTATTCATGGATACTTATCATAAATGCTAACATACAAACATAAATGATAATATTAATCTACACTAGATTAATCTTAGAAGTCAAATTACATAATCCAATATTGGCCTTAGGGCACAATCTCCAACAGGTCGCGCCGGCGACATAGTCAAAACATTTTCCGAGGGTGAGCGCAAGTGCAGTCGTACCGGTAACATACTTGTTTTCGGCACTCCTTTGTTCTTTTTTCGTACGATTATTCCGCTTTTCATCCGATCTTTCCCCAACTGATTTCTGTTACTCTTAATGTCACAAAAATACATAAAAAGCATCACATAGAACAAGAAATCCTAATAAAAACTAACAAACACAATATTTACAAAGATAAAATAACATAAAATATGAGCATTTTATGCTCATAACAGCTGTCAATTGGTTTCGGAATCCATTGAACATGTTTTATTGGACTGTAATTTTGCAGCAAATGTTTGGAACGCTGCTGGGCTAGTATTTTTGCGAAATATCACTGGTTTCTTTTTTGATTTGGTGGGATTCTCTCCGGTGAGCAATTTTAATGATAGTGTGGCTGAGAAAAGTGGATCAATTCTATAGGGAATTTGGCTTCATCGGAATGAGTTAGTTTGGAATAGTAGTGGCAACTCCGTCCACCAAACTATAACTCATGCTCTAGGTTACCTAACAACTTGGTAAGCTGCCCGTAGCAGGGCCATTCTGCCTTAAGCTTCAGGGCAGTCTTTGTCATCTTCAGAAGCTTCAACTTAGACTGCTCCTCTATTGTGGATGGTTAAATGCAATATTGAAGGAGCTTTCTTTGTTAGTGTATGTCCTAGTCCCTATATGATGTAATCAGATTTTGTTGTAAATAAAATGGCATAATCATATTTATTATCTTTGATGTGCAGGTAATAAATTATGAGAATCCAATAACTGTTACTTTACTCTTTATGTTGATAATGTTCTCGAGGTAGTAAGACATTGAGTAGGAAAAGAACATAGTTATAAAGATATCCTTGGTCTGTTAAGGTCATGGGAATGATAATAACTAAAGACCAGCATGGGACTTAACTGTATGGTGGTGTCTTACTGACCATTAGACATAGATTGATCAAGGGCATGGGTACATGTTAGGTTACATGGTATTGGATCGATCCGCTTTTAGAGCACTACATGGTTCCTATGTCATAGGTGCTTTCAAGTAATGCTTGTTTTTAGTCCTTTGACCTAATATCACTATAGACCTAGGTGCTAACTCGTATACTTAACATGCACCTAACAGGCCCGTAATTGGGTGCCAAGTACGGATACGATTGGCTATGCCAATGATCATACTAGGAATGTGAGTGATGTGAAAGGATTTTCCTCTCTCTTAATTTAAGGGTTGATATCACTGGCCTCTTGATGAGTAGGAGTGATAAGAGTGTATCCACAACCAAATAAGATAATCACTGGGTGATTAGTTATTTATGAATTTCAGTCTACTCAGTATCAAGGAATGTCCTTGTAGTACAGAGGGTGACTTCACCATGCCTCTTGCAGGACACCGATATCACATGGAATAGGATATATAAGTTTACTACATGAGAATATTCTCCATTGAAATTGATGTTTCTATCTTATTTGGGTAGCTACAACAGTTTTCTAGAATCCACTTATAGCTTGTAGGCTTAATGGGCTATTGGGCCTACTGTCAACATAAGATGGACCCACAGGATCACATATATTGAGCAGAGCATTTGGACTTATGGGCCTTATGGTTAAGACTGGGTCAAATAAGCCCATTGGAGAATTAATTAGTTTAATTATATGGTATAATTAAATTAATTATTAGATATGATGCTAAATAAATATTTGGTGTCTTTATTTAAATTATGAAATTGGAATAATAAGTTTTGTATTATTTCTTAGTAAGTTTATATTAATTCTCATCTAGTTATTTTCTTTCAGGGAAATAGAACTAAAATGGAATAAAAGAAATAAGTATAGAAATAAAACCTAACCTAATTAGTTCTAATTTCCTAATCTTATCACAATTCCTCTCTTTCTCTCTCTTTCAATTTTGGTGGTGAATTCAGCCAAGATCGGAGATTTAGTGAGACTGCTCTTTCATCCTGTGCCAGCACACCGACATGTTCTTGACGTGTTCGTTTGCATGAACGTGGAGGTTCTTTGTGCAAATACAAGAAATCATATTCAATCCTTTGTGGAGACGACATAGGTATGGTTTAAATCCCCTTTCTAGTTGAGCCAGTCCTTGTTTGGGTCCGGGTTTGAGTATAAATCTTGTAATGCTTCCATTGAATTTTTTTATTTATATTGGGAAAACCCCAACATTCTTCTTAGCTACAAATAGTGCAGGCTTTGGTTCTATAGTGCGTAATGCCCAAAATCATTTTATTGCAGCTTGTTGTGTTGTTTTTCAAACCCCAAATAAATCTTCTTTGTTTGAGGCTTTATCTTGCAAGGAAGCCCTACCGTGGCTAAAAGCTTCTGTGTTTATGGATGTGATTATTGAGACAGACTCACAAGTGGTTTATTAGGCTATCCAACATAGCATCCCTGCCTTGCTTGGCTTAGTTATTGAGGACTGTTTTTCAATTGATTTAGGTTTTAATTCTTGTATTTTTCTTGTGTTCGTCGGTCAGTGAATTGTGTCGCTCATACATTAGCTAAGGCGTTGAATTCTATGCCTGATCGCCGGGTGTGGTGGCATGCACCACCTCCGGTTATCCAAGAGGTTTTGATCTTGGATTCTTAATTTGATGTTTACCAATAAAAAAAATTATATGAATTTTTTACAATATTGGATTCATCTCTCATTTAACAATATCCACATAACATTTAGAAAAGTTTTTAAATTTACAGACTCTAAGAAAGTTAGGTTTGATCCTAAACAACAAAATTATAGAAGCAAGAAAACCTAAGTTTTACAGAAAAAACTAACCTATTGGAGAAGAACCAATGGAGAACCTATCACTATCAGACCTGTAGAGTGAATATAAAAACCAAGTAAACAATACAGTAGACAAAAAATGGAAATACTCACCAAAAACCACAAGAATGATCTTCACTCATTCAGTCATTAAATCTATATCACGAAACCAAACTTTGCATAAGCTATTGATTGCCTTCAACCAGTAATCAACTGAAATCGATAAACTAATAATGGTGATTATAAACCCTAAAAACAATTTGAGTTCAGATGGCAAGTATCTACCAACGGCATAGACCCAAACAAAATTCGTGTATACATCCAAAAAATAAAAGAATTTAGAGCTACCAAAAAACCTCAACCAACTGCCAAGTCTGCCTTCTAATGGATTCACAAAACAAAAGAAATCGAAAATGCATTCCATCATGAACGAACTTGAGAGAAATCAAAATTAGTTTAATAAGAAGTAAATAGATAATTTAAGATTCAGTAATTAATATCAGGAGAAATTAGGAGAAAATTCCACATCAAATGAGTGTATTCTCCTTTAGTATATATAAATAATATACATACCAAAACAAAACATTCATTGCAAATTCTAATTCTTAGTCAATTTAGATATATATTTGGAACCTAAAATTAGAGAGAGACAATCACCCATACTTGTAAGTCTTCCTGTACCTTCAATCTTGATAGGTTAGTTTAATGTCACCTGTAACAAATATAAAAAGGAGAACTAAATAAGTGGACTTCATATAGATAAAAAAAAAAAGATATATATAAGATATATCAATGAAAACAAACATATGTTATGCAACACACCTCAAAAACTAATATCTTCAATTAGGAGTCTTGGATCAAACAAGTTTTTCTCTACCCTATTTCATAGAGCTAAACTCATCTATGATTGAATATGTGCTAAAGCTGGCAACAATTTCTTTTTCAATGTAAATTAACAAGCAATCATTTTGGAAATCGTCTTCCATTTTGTTTCAAAGTTTTGGCTTGGCTATTTTCATAATTGAAAATGCACGTTCTGTGGTTTCTGTTGATACCGAAAGAGTTAGTACAAGTCTGATCAATCTATCAATAAAAGGATAGATAATAGATTTCCTTGTCTTGAACATTCCTTAACGTAATTCACTAATACTAGATAAAGTCTTCAGTTCAGGATGGTTTGGAGTATCAAGTTCAAAATGTTGAAGTTCAATCCTTAGGCTTACTAGTTCTTGCTTTGTAAAATCACTAGGATAGAACTTTTCTACAAGGCTACAAATATAAACAATCTTGTATAATTAAAATCCATCTCTAAACCAATGCTTAAAACAAGCAACTCTATTGTATGTTCATTAAACCTAGTATTCAACTCTTCCAATTAAAAATCAGTTGTTTCAAAAAATAATTCAAATAGATAAAAATGCTCAATGTTAATATCATCTTTTTTTCGAGCTTTACCATACCTTGTAACACATGGAGCATTCAAATCTGGGACAAAAACATCGTGTTTCTCACAAAACATTTTGACTTTTGTGATGAAATCATCCCAACCTGAAGAGTGAAGGCTCTTGAGAAGAGCCTTTGTCAAAACTAAATGGATAACATTCACAATATATTGAGATTGACATGGTAAAGCTAAACAAAGAGCACGAGTAATTTCTATAATGTTTTTCATAAGATGTAAGGTAAATACAAAATCAAAAGAAAATAATTGATTCCAAGCAAATTCTCCATCTCCTCTCTGAGCATATGAACTTTTGTCTCTAGCAATGTTACTTAAAACCACACAAGTTGCATTAAACAATTTGAACAAGCTACAAATAGATTCAAAATTAGATCCCCCAACGAGTATCCCAAACACGTTTTAAGGTATAATTCTGGTTCAGCCATTTTCCAGATTGAATTTCACCATTAGCAATCTTAGTTTAAATATCAATCGTTTGGACCAACTTTAATTCATCATTATGTTTACTTGATGTAGTAACAATATTGATAATGAAGACCAAATTAGAAAAGAATTTATGAACAAGAGGTACTTCACGACAACCTGTAACTAAAGCAAGTTGAAGACGATGTGCTAAACAATGAACATAATAAGTATATAGGCACTCGTTACAAATTAGAGCTTGTAAAACTTTCCATACACCTCTCATATTACTTGCTCCATCATAACCTTGCCCACGAATATCATCAATAACCAAACAATGTTGAGAAAGAAGAGAGAAAACACCTTACTTTAAAGTTAGGGCCATAGTATCATGTACATGAACAAGACTAAAGAAACGCTCACGTACGGAACTTTCCTTATCCATAAAAACAAGAGCCATTTGCTCTCTTTTAGACTCATCACGTGCTTCATCTACAATGATACAAAACTTTGAATCTCCAATCTCTTCACAAATTGCTTTTCTTATCTTGTTGGCAAATAAATAAAGAATCACTTTTTGAATATCAGGAGATGTATTGATGCATTTGATGGAGCATTATCTTGAACAACACTTGCAACCTATCTGATAAAATTGACATTAGTTTATAAATCAATTAAAGAACATAATGAGATCAAAAACATAAAAAGAAATAAGTTAGTTCGAACTTTCTACATTTTCATTATAAGAAGCCAACAACTTTATAAGTTCATGAATTTCCATGAATAAGATTTTTCATTACAGTCTTGAAAGCTACAACCTTGAAATGAAAGCCACCAAATCGCATTAATTGAAACTTGAAGCCTTAGCCGATTAAGTTTAACTTCTTCTGAAGTATATTTTTGAATGACTTTTCCTATGTGTTGAGTAGCATTCATCAAATCATTGCTTGCACTCACAACATGCCAATGAATAGAGTTAGGATTGTTTTAAATATCCTTTAAAAGGCACAACTTTTCCCATTATTAAATTTCTTCCAACTTTGCAATCCTCCTAACACAATTTTTGTTTTCATTCTGACCTGTTAGCTTAATAAATAACATGGCAAACAAAAAGTTGCATCAATAGATGGAGAATACTCTAACCAGGATGGAAATAAATTAAACCAAGAGCTACAAAAATGACGAAGGTGTGTCTTTGATCCAGACAAGGGATATCTATCAAACTTAACTTGATATAGTCTGGCTTTAATATAAGCTCTACGTATTTTATTTTGTTGATTAACACAATATTTCCATATTGGTTGACGCTTTCCAGGATCACGTTCCAAAAAGACAATGTCAAATTGTTCATTTTCAGTTATTTGGACATTCCTTGGTTGTTCAACAACTACATTTTCAGAACTCAGATTGAATGATTGATCATTTATTCTAACTTCTTTGATGTCAATATTTTTAATTTAAAATGCATCAATTGTGCATTTCTTTTTGCCCATGGAAAATAATTCCAAACCTAAAAATGAAACAATAAAATAAAATTCATCTTACATTCATTTATACTTCAATCATAATCATAAACAAAAACAAATTTATCCAACTTATCCAAACAAGTACCAACTGTACAATACACTCAACAATTCCAAAATTCAAAGTCTTAAAATAAAATCTAGTTTCTTGAATTTCTAGTTTCAATAATGTATATTCATTCCTAATTAATGCCTTATTTTCATTATTTTCCATTTTGTAATTTCTAAACCCTAAAGTCCAAATGTCAAAACAATTGAAACCTTATAACAGGTCAACAACCATAAAATAATATTTAATTAGACAATAAATATAAAAAAGAAGTTTCAAATTGTCAAATATATGGAAGAAATTGAAATATGCATAAAAGAATAAGTAAATAACCTCTATGTTTTCTCTTTCAATTGCAAAATAATATAATTTGTTGTTCTTTTTCACCCTTACACGGAAATTTCAGCAAATTCTTTAGTGTTTCTCCTCAATTTCAAGCCTTGTAGAGTCTTGTATAATTAAAAAAAAAAAAGCAAATCAGAGAAAGAGACAAAAGGGAAAAAAGCGGACCTCAAACTTCGAAAGTAAAAAGAATAGCAAGAATATGAAGTGTTTTTATCACAAAAGTGAAACCCACCTTTTTATTAACTACTCCTCTCTTTAAGTTTTATTATTTTAATTAAATCCCATTTAATTTTCTATTTTCTATTATTATTGTTTGCTCTTGTAAAATGGCACACGTGAGTCCTTATCTCCTACTTTTAAGAGAGCCAAAAACTTTTAATTAGTAATATATTATCAATTTTTTTATTTTTTTATGGGTGGCCATATTTTTCAAAACCATATTTATAAGAGGTTTTTTAAAAAAAAAAAAAAAAGTGGAGCATGACTAATTAACTGCCTCTACCCAAATCGGAGAGCGAGAATAACTCCAAGACTGAATAAAAGAGAGTGACTTGTTAACTATTATGGCGTCTGGACATCTTTTCCTATCATGAATCCACCGATTACGTGCAGCCCAAATTTGCCATACAAAAGTGATAGAAAGTTCATGATCATTGACACTCAATTGAAGGAAAACCTGCTGCCACCATTGAAGAATGTTTCCTGCTGCAATATAAGGTAATCAAATGCTAGATTCCGCCAAATTTGTGTTGGATTTGCCCTAGTCCCGAGGCATTGGTCCTTGTGTTTGTATCATACATTTAAGTGAGATATATTATACAATTTGTGTCATTAAATAAAGGCATCAATCTATTTATTACATATCTTGTGCTATGTTTTAAATAGAGTATCCAATGGACATATCCATATCCATGTTGACAAGTGTCATGCACTTGGCAGTAAGACCATGGGTAGGGAAAACGATATGGCCATAAAGTCATCCGTAGTCTATTCCAATCATGGGAATGAATGGAACTAAAGTCTATCATTAGCCTGGTTGTATGGCGGTGTCTTACTGGTCATAGAACATGGGATGTCAACTAGGTTAATGGGTACATGTAAAGGGGCATGATACTAGATCGATCCACTAGACGAGAAATCCACATGGTATTAGATTACAAGTGATTCTCGTGTAGTCCTTGTATGGATCCTTTGACCTGACCATATGATGGTGCTGCATGTGAAGTGGCATACTTTGGTGTATGCCTACAGTCTAACTGCTACGATTCCATAGCTGAAATTATGGTTAAAGAGTGATAAGTCATTTTGGATAAGAATGGTGATTCATTCTTATGGACAAAAATGGTGGTGACTCATTCTTTTTGACCAATTGGTGGTGATGAGTCATTATGTTGACTTAAGAGGTAGTAAAGTTGGAATTGGCTTCCTTTAAGTTTATCTTCTTTCTTTTGTAAGAAAAAGAAGAGATAAGCTACTTTTCCATCTTTTTGGCCGCGCACTTCTTCTCTTCCTCTCTTCTTGGAAAATCCAATCCGCTAGCACGGGGTTAGTCCTATAGCCATTTGTGTACGTGATGGTGGAGGAAGTCTGTTTAGATTTCTACAGTCGTCTCTTAACGAGATATATCATGTGAGTATCTAAACTTCCTCTTTGTGGCTTTCGTTTTTTATTTCCACTTTACTAACTCCTGGGCCCGGATTCGAAGAAATCAATGCGTATTTCTGCTTTTATCGGTTGATTTCCAGTGACAAATCCCAACAATTTGTTATGCATAAAGACAAGAATTAATTGCATGGAGAATGGTTTCTTCTTCACACAAGCACAAAGGAATAGGAGATCCACATCCATACCCCTCTTGGAGAGAACCACATTAAAAGGGATGGTTTCCACTTTTTTTCTTTAATCAAGTACTCGTATAAATTGTAACTAAGATATTGTTTGGAATAAAAGAATTGCAAATATGGAATTCATTCATAAATGAATTCAATGTGGAATTCATTTTTAAATGAATTACTATACTTAAAATGAAACAATTTAAATGTAAAATTATATAATATTTATATTTAATTGAAAAATAAAAGGAGTAGTACATACCTGACAAAGGACATTATTGCTATAAATACGTGACTCTATAAAATGAGAAATTTGTCTACAAATTCCGCTTATTTTGGTGGAATTTGATGAAACTATAATGAATTCCATTAAATTCAATCATTCAAATTGAATTTTCATTTTTTTTTTATTACAAATATAGAAAAATGGAATTGCAAATGATTTTCATAAAAATTTATGTAATCCAGTTGTTGCAAGCGAGCTCTGACAAAATGCATATATCAATCTTTTTTTCTTTCCTTTTTGTTTTTTTAATATATCAACTTTATAAATTTCAACTTTTTATTGGGTTAAAAATATTTAAAATTATTGCCACTTCATACTAGATGAATAGTTAATTTAAGAAAAAAGTACAAAAACAAACCATGTGGTTTATCCGATTTGCAAATAACACCATGTGATTCAAAACGTGACAAACACGAACATGTGGTTTCACAATGTTAACAAAAGTAGTCTATTCAAATTTTTGTTTGATATTTTGCATGGTAGTTGATTAAAATACAATGGACCTTAGTATTGAAATTTTTTGGGAAGCACTTATATGTTTATTAATCAATAATGCAAAAAAATGAAAAAAGCAATAAAAATAGAAAAATGGCTGGAAAATTTTTAAATTCAAATCTTAATGAAAACTTATAAATAATGTCTATAAATTATTAAGATACCAAATAGTAAAAAATGTTAAGTTTTGCATGGAGATTAGGTTAAAAACCTAAGTTTCACACCGTTAACCCAGTGTGTATGCAAAACTTAATATTTTTTTTTTACTTCTTTATTATCTCAATAGTTTATATATATTTATGAATATGTCAAACAGATTGGAGTTTTCAGTCATTTTTCTATTTTTTGAAATTTTTTCTTTTTTTCCATTATTAATTTAAAAAATACATGTATTTCTGAAAATTTATGAACTTTGTCACTAAGGTCCATTATGTTTTAATCAGCCAACGTGCAAAATTTTAGGTGAAAATTTAAAAGATGAAAGAGTTTTTAAAGGATTCTATTGGATAATAGACTATTTTTATTAACATTACGAAATTACATGTTTCATTTTGTAACATTTTGAACCATATGGTGTTATTTGCAAATTGGTAAACCACATCATTTATTTTTATACTTTTCCCTTAATTTAATGGATTGAATGATAGATCATTGCATTGATTCCAAACGAATTGCATCCTAAATATTATGAGGATTCTTACAAGAAGAAAAACTAGTAGAATTACAAAGATTTAAATGAACTAAAATATAAGCTGCTTTATTAATTGATCTTTATCGAAAGAAAAATCAAAACCACAAAAATAAGTCAATCTTTCAACACCAAACCAATTAAAGAAGAATCATAAATGTGATTTTGAGGGTTAAAGATAATGGATTGAGCATCTCCCTCAAAAATTACTTGAGCATAAGGAAGATTTTTGACAAAATAATAGCTTCTTTACAATTTAAAGCTTTTGAATCTTGCATAGTGATAGGCTACAATCATCTCCCATTACGATCTTGTAACAAACAGTTGGTATCAGTAAAATTCAAAGAGACATTGTTGCATCAAAGTTGCACTTCACAAAGTATCATGGAGGTTTTTAAATGTGCTTGATTTGTATAGTCAATGTGGTTAAATTGATACGTTTGGTTTTTCACTAGGCAAAAAGATGTCCAAGAACATGTAGAATTCAATTCATTCTATCTTGAATACCACCAATCACTAGGAAGCAATAACAATCATCATCCTTTTTAACCATATAGGTGAGACATAAAACTTAGTTTGAATGACTTTCTCTTTTATTTAAACAATAAGGTCTAATACACATAG
Source organism: Euphorbia tirucalli (assembly GCA_039660915.1). Lineage (NCBI taxonomy): Eukaryota > Viridiplantae > Streptophyta > Magnoliopsida > Malpighiales > Euphorbiaceae > Euphorbia > Euphorbia tirucalli. The sequence goes on along the minus strand of CM077639.1, from coordinate 49,531,551 downwards.
AGCCCCCTCAATTTGGTCCAAACTGACTACTGCTCCCCTAAACTTAAAAAACATCACCATAGCCCCTCAAGTTGCAAAAATCGACCCATATAACTCCCTCCATCCAACTTAACCAGGAAAGTTGTGATGCACATGTCGCCACATGAAAATTTTGAATAGTTAAAGCAAGCCACATTATTACCACGTTGGAAAATAAAATCTACATAATAAAAACCTAAATTCATCATTTTTCCAATTAGAATTGCATCAGAGAAGTGGGATTAGTAACGAAAAATCACCGAATTTTTGTTAATGCCTAAAAATTTGAATGATTCTTCGCACGAGAAGTTGATAAGGAGAAAGAAAAATTACAAGAGAAAACATTATTCCTTTTCCCACAATGGCCTTTTTCCTAATTTGGAAATGAAATAAACTAATGCCAAAGACAAAGTGATTTGCTTTAGGAATTTTGAGAAAAAGTAAAGAGATGGGATTAAGATGATTTAAAGTTGGGAATTGAAGAGATTGAATTAGAAATTGAGAAATTGTCACTATTTTTGTAAATGAAATAAAGATAATAAGACATGAAATCAAAGAAATTGGGAAATTGTCACTTATCGACTAATGAATCGGGTAAAGATAAAGTGAAGGACACGGTTGGATCAAAGAGATTAAGCGACTAAGCGTACATCAAGACCAATGTTTCAGGTTTCAAATCTCTGATTGTTGCTAGGAATAGAAACACTAGTTGTGGAGCGACTTGAACAAAATTGCCAGTTTCTTTCCCATCACGACCCAATTCGGCCATGACCGGTGCATAAATTAGGAATGTCTAATCCTATTCGAGCCTCAAAATATAATCACATACATAATAAATGTTCATAAATATTGTGCTTAAATCCAAAAATAACAATCGAATGATATTCCGAAAGTAGACAACGAAATCTAATAAGTTCGATACAAAAAGAAGTCCAAAATTTCAAATAAATGCCAAATAAAATAATGTCTAAGGAAAATGAAAATCCATAACTAACACGACAAAAATTGAAATGACCAAACTCTTCCAAGGGAGCATGCCAAATTCAAATTAGTTACAAAACTACTCATCTGAAAGAAAGAAATTATAATGGTATGAAATTTCAACTCCAATAGATGAATCTTAGTGAGCAAATAACCATAAAAATCAGAGTAACAACTACAAGACACAACAGAGAGGGAACATGTAAAAAGGGTAATAATTTTACAAACATTATATATCAATATATTTCAAAATATCAAAGTTGTTTCGGATGTAAAGAATTCAATTTACAAAATCCAAGCTATCCAAATGGTTTGTCAAACAAATAAACAAATATATTTTGAAACACGTGGTATAGTGCGTCAGAGTGGTGATACTGCACGCCACCAGAGCTAGAATTGGTACCCACACTACCAATAATAGATATCAGATAAAAATGGTAAGTACTACCCCATACAGAATGCCTTCATCGACCTTATGCATGGTTCTAATGCAAACAGACTTAAACATATTGGTGTATGCCTAAGTCCCTAGATGTTGTACTTTGTTACTTATGTACGGAAATACATTTTGTTCATATTAATAAAAAGCATAATCATATTTATTGAATTACTAGTGCAATTAATAAATATAGAGAATCCATAAACTAATGTTCACTCATGCTTGTTAGGAGCGTGTACTAGACAAGTAAGACCATCAGTTTAAAGAGCATAGTTTAGAAGCTATCCCTAGTCATTATATTAGTGTGTGCCCTAGTCCCTTTGACAATGTAATCGTATTTTTAATATTTAATAAAAGGAATTAATATATTTTATTAATTTCTTGTGCAATTAATAGTTATAGAGTATCCATTAGTTATGTCATACTCTTGTTTGTTAGGAGCACCTCCTAGTAAGTAGGACTGAGAGTAGGGTAAACACTTAACTATAAAATATCCCTAGTCTGTTATATCATGGGAATGATACTAACTAAAGACTAGCATGGTCATTGATTGTATGGCGGCGTCCTACTGACCATTGGACATGGATTGTCAATCAAAGAGATGGGTACATGTTAGGTTACATGGTACTGGATCGATCCACTCAGAGTATTACACATGATCCCTATAAGACAAGTGAATCTCTGGTAGCACTTATATTGGATCCTTAGACCTGATGTTGACATGGACTTAGGGATGATCTCACATACTTTGACATACGCCATGGGCTCATAACAAATGACAAGTATGGGTATGATTAGGTATGTTAGTGAATACCTAAGGCCATAAGCAAGGTGAAGGAAAATGCCAATCTCTTAAATGAGATCATGATATCATCGGCCATTTGATGGGTGAGACTGAGAAGTGTTCGGCCAAACCTAATACTTAATTACTAGGTGATTAAGTGATTAAGTCCTTCAATCTACTCCGTATCATGAAATGTACTTGCAGCCATAGGGGATGACTTAGTCATGGTACTGGCAATACAGAGGTGTCTAATAGGCATGGGACGTATAAGAACAAGGCTACAATGTATTTCTGTCCAAAAGATATATTCATCTTAATTAGGCGTTATAATGGTTTACTAGAACCCACCTATAGTCTATGAGCCCAAAGGTTGGGGCCCACTGCTAACATAAAGATGAACCTACCGAATCGCACGCATAAGGTCAAGATTGGATGTTCAGGACATAAACATATATTAGATATATATTTAATTAAAGGAGCAATTGTTATATTTATATTGATTTAATTATTGCATGGTGTGAGCACAGGTTTTCCCGACCTCTGTGATGAGAGTCTTTTATTACCTGTTAAGCAGACGGACATAAATTAGACTTAAGAATGAGCGGGATATTGCCTGGAATATATCGAATGCTTTGAAAACTGAACCATCCTCGATCTGAAATCCCGAGAAAGGTCCATCGAGTGATTATAGGGCTTAGAGGTGAGTGTAGGATTTAAGGAAATTCGTCATGGCTCTGGTTTTTGCCACACGGCTGTAGTTTCAGGACTACAACCTCACGGCTGTAGAACCAGAGCAGCGTGACTGTAACCCCTACAGCCACACGGCCCTGATGGGCAGCCAAGTTACCTGGCAGAAAACCAGAGCAACTTGTGGAAGAGGGTAAGGCTTAAGAATTTGGGCTAAAATCTTGGAGAAGCAATCAATAGGGAAGTGACAAGTTGAAAGCAAGTGGAAAAAGGGAGATTAAGATAGAAATTGGAGAGGTTTCTCAAGGGACAGAGAATTGATTGAAATCATAAAAGAAAAACAGAGGAGGAGAAAAAGAAAAACACAGAGAGAGAGAGGAGAAAAACAGAGGAAGAGAGAAAGAAAGCAAACTAGAAAAATACTAGAAACAATGGGTAAGGAAACATACTAGAAACCAAGAAGGAAAGGTCTTTGGTTGTTTCTCGTCTGTCCGGGTCCGTCCTTGGGTTTGTTCTATCGATTTAGGACACGCATTCGGGTATTTCGGGACTCTAAGCATATTTCAATTTCTCAATCCACTTCCAATCATTAAATACACCTGAACAACAACAAGGTAAACTCTAAGAGGCCTTAAACTTATGATCATTACTTTTGTTGTGCGTTTTTCTCTGTTTCATCAAATTTCTAGAAAACTGACTGCCCAGCTAGAGCTGCACAGCTACATTTACTTTGAATACAGTCGGGCGGCTGTAGTTCTTTAGAACAAAGCCGAGCGGCTATAATATTGGGATTTTTCACCGGAAATCACCCGATAAAAGCGGAAGAACACTGTGATTTCCTCAAATCTATGCATAGGAGCAATTGAAGTGAAAATTGTAAAACTTAAAATTAAATAGAAGAGAATTGATTTATCACCAGAAATATCTCTTCTAGAGATGGCTGCAGAAACAAAAATAGATTCCTGTCGCGTTCACGTACATGAACAGTTATCGAACACGACCCGTGCTAGCAATGAGATCGAACGGCTATCGAATAGACTACGGATCTCTTTATGGTCATATCATTTTCCCTATCCATGGTCTTACTGCCAAGTGCATGACACTTATCAACATGGATATGGATATGTCCATTGGATACTCCATTTAAAATATAGCACAAGATATATAATAAACAGATTAATGCCTTTATTTAAATGACACAAAGTATGTATAATACATAAATCCAATAAATGTACAATATAAATACAAGGTCCAATGCCTCGGGACTAGGGCATATCCAACATGTAATACTACAGCCACACGGTTGTGTTATTTTGGGCAAAAACCCGAAAAAGCCTTCAAACGATCGAAAGCAGTCCGTTTTCCATTTCGTTCATTCTATTATGATCTATTTCGGTCCAAACACATCTGTGCACTACAAACTATGGTTTTGGATTTCTAATTGCGTGGATGTGAGATTTTTGGTTTCCTTGGTTTTGGTTTTTTAGAATTTAAGGTTATTCGATCCGAATCGAATCCGTTGTTTAGCATTAGCGGATCCCTGGACTCCACTAAAATCCTTAGGAACCATTAAAAACGAGCAAAACAGTGATTTTCAAAGCGAGAAAACCAATTTCGGGTTTTGGGTATTACAGCCGCACGGCTATAGTCTCTAGAAGGAGGCAGAATCACGGGACGACCCTCACGGATGTCGTCGCGTGATGCTAACTTCAAAATCAACTGTTTTTGGTGTGTTTATCGTTTTTAGACCCTAGATGTATGTCGGAATTAGAAAACCCACACGAATGGAACCCCGAGTTCCGGGATAACCGACCCGTTGAAAGGAAGAAATTTGCATGAAACCGAGCAAAATCGTTTTCCAAAACTATTTTCCAGCGCAAAACCTACAGGGCATTTCAAAACCGTTTTCCAGGTCTAGTCAGGCCAATTGGCTGTGTTGACCCGGCTATCCCCTAAATGCATGCCCCTGCTCCTAAAACCCCAATTATGTCCTGTCGTGAGTCTTCTATGTGTTTGTGCTATAATGGTACTAACCATCTGTTTTGGAGCTTTTAGTTTTTTCTTTCTTTTGAATGTAATTAATAGATTAACTCGTGTAGTTTAGACGGTTGTAATTTTTAGATCTTTGTGTATCTAGGCGATTGTATTGGTGAAAATGAGAGCTTTTTTTCTCTTTTTGGGTTGTAAATAAGCAGCCTCTACTTTTATTCTTTCGATTGTTTGGATGCATAATTTACTTTTTCTGCACTTTATTTATTTATGTCATCTAAATAAGCATGGGCTAAATAATACAAAATAAAAATGGGAAGAGAAATAAGCAAATAAAATATGGCAATATAAACCATAAAATGAATGCAAGTTTGAGGTTGAATAGGTAAGTTGCCCGAACCCTAAATCTCTGGATTAGGTACAGCAGTCTACACTCGGTAGGGAGCTGTACCGGAATTTCCCGGATGAGCAGATCCGGGTGGCAACTCTATCACTGATCTTGAAATTTAGGTTTCAAGGTCTTTAAGTAATAAAACGGGATTTTTTAAAATGTAAAACTAGTTTTCCAAAACTCATATTCAAATAAAAAGGTTTCCTACGAAAGGTATTTCCAAATAAATCAATGGTTTTCCTAAAACAAGATATAGACCCATTTTTCAAAATCAAAACTTCAACCTTAGTCTTTTTCCCAGGTTCGCTTCGCCGCATCCCGCTTTCGTGTTCAAAAGGTCATCCGCTCACACATGGTATAGTAAATAAATTAATTAAAATGTAACTTGTCAAAATTGGATTTTGACATTTATGGGTTTTAAATTATATTCACATTAAATTGATTATTATATTGTACAATAAATAATTTCGTTAGAATATAATTTGTCAAAATTGGATTTTGACTCTTTTGGGAATTAAAATTATATTTATATTAAATTGATGAATATAATTTGTCAAAATTGAATTTTGACATCAAAGGGAATTAATTATATTTAGGTTAATTTAATTTATTGCATAGTGTAATAAATAAATTAAGGTTAAAATATAATTATGTCAAAATTGGATTTTGACATAAATTAATTTAAGGGTGTATCAATATTTATATTATAAGGTTTATGAGTTTATAATTTAAGACTTTAACATAAAGTTTAATTAAAATTAAAACCCTAACTAACCTAAAATATAAATAGCAACTTATTAATTAAATTCCCTAACTAAGCCCGTAGGAGACTAAGAGTAGAAATTCTCTGCAGGAAAAAGAGACTGGAAATCTCCCATCCTATACATAGTGAAATTTGGCTCCCTTGTAGGTTAAAGGGTTCAGTCGTTCTTACTCCGATCTAGTGCTAGCACGCTCGTTTGATCGTTTGAGGCCTGTGTGTGTGAAGGTGTAGATTTCCTGCTTTGAAATTTGCATAGAAAGCTTTAAAATCCGAGTAAGATTTAAATGGCTTTCTGGTTGAGTCTGTTTCTTCCCAATCTGAATGGGTTCCTGGGCTGGATTTGAGTGCAAAACAATTGCTTTCACTGCTAAAATTTTTGTTTTGCATAGTGAAAATCCCTACAGTGGTATCAGAGCGAACCATTCTTGATTGAGGAAGATTAATTTTAGGGTTCTTTGATTCCTGGTTGAATTTGTTGAAAGTGGTTTTTCAATTTGTTTTGATGAACCCTAGAATTTGGATTTGGGGTTTTTAATTTATTTTTCCCCAATTTGCTTTTCTGTTTTTAATTAAATTAATTTCAAAAAAAAAATTAAAGGTTTGCTATATCGTAAGAATTGCAATTGCAATTCTCGCGATTGCAGTTGCTGCGACAGTGTCGATGCACAGCTTTTGGGATTGAAATTTTTGGATTTTATGGGTTTTTATTTTTCTGGGGCCTCCAACACGTGTTTTAATTGGTTTAAAATTCATGTGTTTATTTTTATGCATATTGGATGCGTATGGTTTTGGTATGAATTGAATTCATGCATTTAATTAAAATTGATTTTAAGTAAAATTGATTTTGATTGGAAAAAAATTTGGGAAATTTTGGCACAATTGCTTGAATAGCTAAGTCCCAAAATTGTGATCATGCATTTAGTAGGAGCAATTGGATTGCATAGGGACTAGGTCCCAAGCCTGTCACAAGGATTGATCACAAATTGGGATTGTTGGCAAATTATTCGGTTTTCAAAATTGGTATTTATTCATGCATACGGACCAATTTTCAAAATTAATTTCTATTTCAATTTAATTGATGTGAATTATTTGTGCATTTTAGTGGCACTGCATGTTTTAAGCCAATTTTTGATAAACCTGCAAATTGAAATTTCTTAAGACCAAAGTTTTAAAATTAATCCCTTAAATATTAAGTCGCTAAAGTGCTTTCCACAATTGGACCTTGTCGGGGTATGGATTACTCAATGTGGGCCGTGCCAAAGCCAGGTGCATTGAGGTATCCATATTCTGTAAAGGGTTAAGGAACTTGGGTACGCCTAAACATCCAATTGGTGGTTTGACTTAACATGGGTAGTAGGACATATCTTGGCCTTAAGCACAGGTGAGGCCAAGTGCAAATTAGCTCACCAAACCAAGAGTCCCTTGGTGAGATTGAGCAGAGTCTCTACCTAAATAACTGTGCCTTGGGTGTCCAAGCTCAGCTTGACTATGTCACAGTGAAATATGGATCTTGGTCCCACTTTTCCTGGCTACACTAACTTTTATTTTTCTTTGGATTTTGATCAAATAAGTGGGAAAATTTAAGTCCTTTTATTTATCCATCCTACATCTCTTTATGTGTGTAGATTTTAAATGGCACAACCTCCTAATGGGCAGTTAATGTTGTAGTCTATTTTGGACAAGGAAAAGCTGAATCAATCAAACTTCCTTGACTGGTCCAGAAACCTGAGGTTAGTCCTCAGGTAGGAGAATAAGGAGTACGTGATTGATAGGACAGTACCAAGGAAACCCACTGACAGGCATGCCCCCCTAGAAGCGGTGGAAGAGTATGACCTATACAGGAGGGATTGCAGGGATATGACCTGCATTATGTTGGCAACCATGGTCCCTGAGCTACAAAAGCAGTTCAAAGAGATGGAAGCATTTGCCATCATGGATCATCTAAATCAAATGGTCTAGGAACAGGCCTTTAATTAATGCAGGATGGCACCAAAAACTTCTATAAGCTCATGTGCTCAAGATGATAGGGTACTTGGATACTCTGTCACGCCTTGGTGTGCTAGTGCCATAAGAGTTGGCAATAGACACTATCTAAGGATCTCAGCCTGAGTCTTATGATTCTTTCATCCCGAACTATAATATGCAAGGGATAAATAAGACTATTTCTGAGTTGCATGGGATGCTTAAAACTACAAAACATTCAATCAAGAAGACTCATGCGGTTCTTATAGTGAGCAAAGGGAACCACCTTGTTGCTAAGGGAATGGGCAAGGGAAAAGCCAAACCTAAGGCAAAGCCTAAGGGTAAAAGGCATGTTCCTCTAGTCTAACCCCAGCCCTTAACTGAGGATGTTTGCTTCCACTGCAAGTTACCTGAGCATTGGAAGAGGGCTTGTCCTCAATTGCTGGAAGAGCAAAGGAAGAATAAGGTTGTTGCTTCCACATCAGGTATTTATGTTTGTTTTACAACATAAATACTAAAAGGATAAAACCAAACAAGTTAACCTAAATATTTCTGGCACTGTCGTTTGGGTCACATAAATGAGAAACGTATTACTAGGCTCCACCAAAATGGAATCCTAGGCTCATTTGACTTGGAGTCTTATGGGACATGTGAGTCTTGTCTATGTGGTAAAATGACTAAAAGCCCCTTTAACAAGCAAGTTGAAAGGGCTTCAGGCTTATTAGACAGTATATACTAGGATGCGTGTGGGCCCATGAGTACTACCGCCAGAAATGGATCTTTGTACTTTATTACCTTTATAGATGACTTCAGTAGATATGGTTATGTCTACCTCATGAAGCATAAATCTGAGGCCTTTGATAGGTTTAAGGACTTGATGATTAAAGTACAAAACCTATCAGGCAGAAACATTAAAGCCCTTCGGTCGGACCAGGGTGGTGAGTATATGAGCCTAGAGTTTGACTTATATTTGAGAGAGTGTGGGATAGTCCCTGAACTCACTCCTCCTGGAACACCTCAATGGAATGGGGTGCCTGAAAGGAGGAATAGGACCCTGTTGGACATTGTCCGCTCAATGATGAGTCAAGCTACTCTTCCAACATCATTATGGTCTTATGCCCTAGAAACTGTAGCTTTTATACTGAACCACACACTGAGTACGACAGTTGAAAAGATACCATATGAATTATGGACTAGAAGGATGCCAAATTTGTCCTTTCTAAGAATTTCGAGATGTGAGGTCCACGTCAAGAAATTGAGTGCGGACAAACTATCCTCATAGACTAACAAGTGCCTGTGTGTAGGAAACCCTAAGGAAACTAAAGGGTACTACTTCTACAACCCGTATAAGAACAAGGTGTTCATATCCAGAAAGGGTGTCTTTCTTAAAAAGGAATTTATTTCCAAGAAAGACAATGGAAGTAGTGTTGAAGTCAAGGAAGTTCAGCAACCACAAGTACCTGTAGAGGATGACTCGGGGATTAGAACAGGTGCTCAAGAAATTGAGCAGGCTGAACCAATCACACAAAAGCCTAGAAGGTCTGGTAGGACCCATCAACAGCTTGAAAGATATGGTTTTCTTGTCACTGAAGACAACACTATTATGGTTTAGGACCAAGAAGAATCGTTGTCCTACCAAAAGGGTATGCCTAGCCTTAACTTAGCTCAATGGCTTGGAGCCATGAAAGCTGAGATGCAATCAATGTACGATAACCAAGTTTGGAACTTGGTTAATCTACCTTTGGGTTCTAAGGTAATTGATTGCAAGCGGTGCTACAAGCTAAAGGCCGAAAATACCTTCAAAGGGTGGCTGGTTGCCAAAGGTGTCAAATAGGTCCATAAAAATTGACTATGATGAAACCTTCTCACCAGTCACTATGCTCAAATCCTTCAGGATATTACTTGCCGTAGCTACATGGTTTGACTATGAGATATGGCAAATGTATGTCAAAACTACTTTCCTTAATGTAAACCTCCAAGAGGATGTTTACATGGCTCAGCTAAAGGGTTTTATCGGTCTAAAATATCCTAAACGGGTATACAAATAGCAAAGGTCCATTTATAGGCTCAAGCAGGCATTCTATAGTTGGAACCTTCATTTTGATGAAGCTATAAAGGAATATGGCTTTATCAAGAATGAAGATGAGCCTTATGTGTACAAAAGGATCAGTGGGAGCATGATTACATTCTTGGTCTTATACGTCGATGACATCCTACTCATTGGAAATGATAACAAATCACTACAAGGGGTAAAGTAGTGGTTGTGTAAATGTTTCGCAATGAAGGACTTAGAGGAAGATGAAACGATACTGGGTATTAAGATCTACAGGGATAGATCACTTCGGGTTCTAGGCCTAAGTTAGGAAAAGTACATAGACAAAGTCATTGCTATGTCCAACATGACCAATGCTAAAAAGGGATCTTACCAATGCATCATGGGTTAACCCTGAGTAAGAAGGACTACCCTTCTAGCAAGGAAGATAGGGAGCACATGAATGGGATCCTATATGCATCTACTATTGGATCCATCATGTGTGCTATGATATGTACTAGACCTGATGTCTCCCTTTCACTGAGTATGACTAGCCAATACCAATAGGATCCAGTGAATCCCATTGGACAGTAGTCAAAGTAATCCTAAAGTACCTAAAAAGGACTAAGGTTAGCTTTCTAGTGTATGGTAGTCAAGAAAGACTTGCAATCAGTGGTTTCATAAATGCAAGCTTTTAGACAGACGTGGATGACTACAGATCACAGTCAAGGTTTGTATTCATGTTGAATGGAGGTGTTATCTACTGGAAAAGCTCTAAGCAAGATATAGTTATCGATTCTACCACAGAAGCTACAAAGGAAGCTGTTTGGATTAAGAAGTTTGCCACTAAGTTAGGAATTATTCCCTCGATCCTAGACCTAATTAACCTCTTCTATGACAACAACGAGGCCATTGCATAAGCTAAGGAGCCTCGGTCACACCAGAAATCCAAGCACATACTTAGGAGATTCCATATGATTCCGGAGATAGTCAACCAAGGAGATGTTAAGATTTGTAGAGTTGCATCCAATGAGAACATTGTAGATCCCTTTACCAAACTGTTATCTCAGTCAAAGTTTGAAGGTTATATGAGATCTATAGGGATTCGACCACTGAGCTGCATGAACTAGTGCAAGTGGGAGATTGTTAGTGTGTGCCCTCGTCCCTTTGATAAGGTAATCAGATTTTTGATATTTAATAGAAGGCATTAATCTATTTTATTAAAATCTTGTGTAATTCATAGTTATAGAGTATCCATTAGTTAAGTCATACTATTGTTTGTTAAGAGCATCTCCTAGCAAGTAGGACTGAGAGTAGGATAAACACTTAACTATAAATATCCCTAGTCTATTATATCATGGGAATGATACTAACTAAAGACTAGCAACGTCTTTGATTGTATGGTAGTGTCCTACTGACCATTGGACATGGATTGTCAATAAAAGAAATGGGTACATTTTAGGTTATATGGTATTGGATCGATCCATTCAGAGTATTACACTTGACCCCTATAAGACAAGTGAATCTTGGTAGCATTTATATTGGATCCTTGGACCTGATGTTGCTATGGACTTAGGGACAATCACACATATTTTGACATACACCTAACAGGCTCATAACAGAGTGCCAGGTATGGGTATGATTAGGTATGCCACTGAATACCTAAGGGTCATGAGCAAGGTGAAGGGAAATGTCAATCTCGTAAATGATATCATGATATCACTGGACACCTGATGAGTGAGACTGAGAAGTGTTTGGCCAAACCAATACTTAATTACTAGGTGATTAAGTGATTGAGTCCTTCAGTCTACTCAGTATCAAGAAATGTACTTGCAGCCATAGGGGATGACTTAGTCATGGTACTGGCAGTACAGTGATATCTAATAGGCATAGGACGTATAAGAAAAAGGCTACAAGGTATATATGTCCAAAAGATATATTCATCTTAATTAAGGGAAATAATGGTTTGCTAGAACCCACTTATAGTCTGTAAGCCCAAAGGTTTGGGGTCCACTGCCAACATAAAGATGAACCTACCGGATCACACGCATAGGGTCAAGATTGGATGTTTAGGACATAAATATATATTGGATATATATAGGGATGTAAACGGGGTGGGGCGGGGATTGGCAATCCCATCCCCGTTCCCCAGCTAGCTGGGGACCCCATCCCTGTTTAGTAAACAGGGATGATCTTCATCCCCATCCCCGGCCCCGTCGGGGAACCGTCCTTGTTAAGATTTTTTTTTTTTTTTTTGAAATTTTAAATAAAATTCAATTTGGTACAAAACTAAGTTAAAAAGCATATTACAGTTTGGAGACCATTAAATAAATCACTTAATTTTTCTTATAAGAAAGTGATATTTAATTAAAATATTACAACTACTAATATTATTATTTCAAAATAGAGAACAGGAGTCCAATATACAGAAATAAAATTAGAGATTTCTAAATTGATAAATTCTATCAAGTGGAAAGGCTAAATTTTAAGTTTTGCACCTAGGTAGAAGTTCTGTAAAAAAGCATACAATTGCATATATTTAGTATTAGCAGCAACAATTAAGCACACATGATTGATTGTTAGAAACTTTAAAAGTGAAAGAGAGATATAAAACAATCCCTAGTTTTAGTTTTATTATTATAAAATTTAATTATTTATATATATATATAAATAAATAATAAAATAAATAAATAAACAGGGATTTAACGAAAATCCCCACCGGAGACTAAACGGGGATGGGGATGGGTCCGCGGGGTGGGAGAAGTAAATCCATCCCCGTCCCTGTTTAGTAAACGGGGACAAAATTGTCCCTGTCCTGGTCCCAGTCCCCACCCCGCCCCGTGGGGATTCTAAAAGGGGAATCCCTGTCCCCGCGGGCGGGTCCCTATGTTCACGTTGACAACCCTAGATATATATTTAATTAAAGGAGCAATTGTTATATTTATATTGATTTAATTATTGCATGGTGCAGTAAATAAATTAATTAAAATGTAACTTGTCAAAATTGGTTTTTGACATTTATGGGTTTTAAATTATATTAACATTAAATTGATTATTGTATGGTACAATAAATAATTTAATTAGAATATAATTTGTCAAAATTGGATTTTGACATTTATGAGAATTGAAATTATATTTATATTAAATTGATTATTGTATGGTACAATACATAATTTAATTAGAATAGAATTTGTCAAAATTGAATTTTGACATCAAAAGGAATTAATTATATTTAGGTTAATTTAATTTATTGCATAGTGAAATAAATAAATTAAGGCTAATATATAATTATGTCAAAATTGGATTTTGACATAAATTAATTTAAGGGTGTATAAATATTTATATTATAAGGTTTGTGAGTTTATAATTTGATTAAGACTTTAACATAAAGTTTAATTAAATTAAAACCCTAACTAATCTAAAATATAAATAGCAACTTATTAATTAAATTCCCTAACTAAGCCTGTAGGAGACTAAGACTATAAATTCTCTGCAGGAAAAAGAGACTGGAAATCTCCCATCCCCTACACAGTGAAATTCAGCTCCCTTGTAGGTTCAAGGGTTCAGCCACTCTTGCTCTGGTCTAATGCTAGCACACTTGTTCAATCGTTTGAGGCCTAAGTGTGTGAAGGTGGAGATTTCTTGCTCGGAAATTTACATAGAAAGCTTCAAAATTCGGGTAAGATTTAAATCGCTTTCCGATTGAGTCTGTTTCTTCCCAATCCGAATGGATTCCTGGGTTGGATTTGAGTGTAAAACGATTGCTTCTGCTGCTAAAATTTTAGTTTTGCATAGTGAAAATCCCTGCATATTATGATCATGGGAATGATTATAACCAAAGACTAGTATGTTCCTTGTGAGTTGGGTGGTGTCTTCCAACCAATAGGACTTGGAGAGTCAATCAAGGACATAGGTACATGTTAGTGAATAGTGTACTAGATCGATCTGCTCATGAGAACACTACATGGTCCAATGTCATAAGTGTTTCTCACTTATTACTTATATTGGATCCTTAGACCCGATATTATCACACTCTCGGATGTGAACTCACATACTTTGATTTGTGCTTAACGGGCCCGTAACTGGGTGCCAAGTATGGGTATGTTGGGTATACCAGGGGTCTTACCGAGACTGGGGGTAACATGAAGGAAATACCACTCACATTTGTGAGATGATATTACCGGCCTCTTAACGAGTGAGACTAAGCAGTGTATAGCTGTGCGAGATAAAATGATTATTGGATAATCATTTATTTGATATCTTCAGTCTACTTAGATGTTAAGTAAATATCCTAGCATATGAAAGGATGATAGAGACATGTCTTTGTTGGTGTGCCCTAGTTCTTAGGGCATTAGATTCTTATATTTTGTATTGTACATTAAGACTTTTTGCATGTATACATTATTTATGTCACATTAATAAAGACATTTAATCTATTCCATTTATATCTTGTGCTATAACATGAATAGAGTATCCATTGATTGATAATCATAAAACATATCTGAAGTCTATTCTAATCATAGGAACAAATAGAATCAAAGACTTGTATATTCGATGACTGTATGGTAGTTCTTAACTAGCCATAGTACTTGTAAAGTCAGTCGTGCATATAGGTACATGTCGTTGATAAGGGACTGGATCGATCCGCATAAGAAGGCCACATGGTTGTAACATCATAGGTCTTTCTTGAGTAGGTCTCTTTTATCCTTAGACCATATTTCATTATAGTATCAATATGGAATCCGGTTCACTTTGACATACGCCTAACAGGTCTGTAAAAGGATGCTAAATACGGGTATGATCGGGTGGACCGGTGAACATATTAATATCACTGGCCACTCTGGTAACACCAAGATGATATCACTGGCCACTTGATGAGTGGGACTAATAAGTGTATGGCTATACCCAAATAAGTTGGTTGCTTATTTGATTAATTAGTTCACTCAAGATCAAGAAATATAATAAACAGCAGAAGAGGATGACAGGCATTGTGTCTCTTGTTTATTCATATCAATGTCATTTCGCAAAGGACACCATGAGATTACTACTGGGTAAGTGTCTTCAACAGACTCCTATATCTCTATCTTAATTAGAGGCTATAACGGTTTGCTAGAACCCACTTACAGTCTGTGGGCCTTAGGCCTACTGCCAACATAAAGACAGACCTAGAGGATCGTGCACATAGATCAACTAAGCCGGAACTTATAGAATTTGTACACGTAATGTACATTGGAAGTTAATTAATTAGTTAACATTCGGTGTCAAGGTAATTAATCAACATTGAGTTGATTTAATTCAATTAATAAGTTTACATAATATAATTAATTAATTAATCAATTAATTGAATTACATAAAGTAAATAATTAATTAAATTGTTTTCCTAAGAAGGAAAATTAAAAACATGTATTGTATTTACTTAAGTGTGATTTAATTTTATTTAGGAGTAATTAAATCTAGCCAAATGGAATTAAATTATGTAGCATAAACTTTTAATATAAAGTTTATTTATATAATTGTAATCCTAATGGGCTTGGGTTTAATTAACTTAATTAAAATCCAATTATAGAAGGAGACTATAACAAGCACACTTAAGTGAAAAGTCAGCCCTAACCCTAGAATTACAAGCTCAAAATTTCGGCCTCCTTATAGCAGCCCCTTAACCGAAATTTTTATGCAATTCTCTGTTCTTGGACTAGCATTGGTTCTCGTTCGTTAGTTGTTCATGCACCAGAATTTGGAGATTGCTTCATGAATCGATTCTATAGCAGTCTCTAGAAGAGATGAATCTGGTGAATTTAATCTCTCTTGATTCAAATATTTTTCTTTCCAATCAATGGTAATCGGACACGATAGGTGGATTCTAGGAAGCACCCTGTTACTTTTCCGGTAATGAATCCCAACAGTCTTGTGTAGGACACCGATATTTAAAGTGCAAAGGATTATATAAGAATACAACAGGTGTATGTCAGTTGGGCTTTGACATCTTTATCCTAATTGGGGGTTGCAATGGCTTGCTAGAGCCCACTTGTAATCTATGGGAAAAATGGTAATTTTGGCCCACTACCAACATATGGAAGAAGGTAGATTCATATTAGACATATATATGTATTGGATATACATATTAGTTATTGGTGCACTTATTGGGTTGCTTATTTTATTAGGCTTAAATGGTTAAGGTCCAAGTAAAATAACCAAGCTCATATCTAATTAAAATATCTGGGATATTTAAATTAGATTAAATGAGATTTATTATGGTATTTATGTCTTTTAAATCAGATCTGAAAAGATATTAAATTAATTTATTAAATACTTTTCTAAGTAGCAAAAGAATTAATATAGTTTTAACCTAGAAATAACTCTCTCCCTCTCTTTCTCTCTCAAGCAAAAACTTGTTCCACTTAGGGTTTTGGGGCTGTAATTTTTTTTCAGCTATAGTAGAGGGAAAGGAAGGTAAACAAATCAGTCTAGAGCTAGCACTCGATCTCCCCAAAAAAGCTTTGTGAGCGTAAAGGAGGGATGTTTGTACCTCTTGTCAATTCAAACCAGCAGCCAGTGTTTTGCATTTTCCTAGAGATCCAGCCGTTGGATTGCTTCAAGATTACAACTAGAGATTTTTGACATCCGTGTCTCAAATGTGAACGGTTTAGATTGGATTCTAACACTCAGAGTTAGTCCAATGATTAGGATCAGATTGCTGTTGGAAAACTTTTTATGTGCAGAGAAGGCCACAATGAGACTTTAATCCCTCTTGTTCTATGTTTTTTATTGCATAATCTAAGCATGTATCTAGGACATGAATCCTAGTGGCAAACGAATAGTTCCACCTTTGTTTCTTTTTTCACTGGGATGGGTTCCAACAGTGGTATCAGAGCATTCATGTTCCTGATTATGTGATTTTAATTGAAATCATTTTCAAATCATTTAGTTTTGGAATCCTAATTTCATGTGATTGGGTTATTGAGGTTTTTGGTTGATTTTCCTTCAATTTCCAATCTGTTCTTAAACATTTTGGTGAAAAAAGTTGAACTTGTTTGCTGCTGTTGTTTCTCAGAATCGGATTCTGGAAACTATAATCGCACGGCTGTATTGAAGAGCTGCACGACCATTGATTCAAAGCCACACAACTATAGCCTCCGAATCTGGATATTTTTTTTTTTTTGTTTGATTTAGGGTTCCAGTGATTAAGCCCATATGGCTGTAGTTGATAAAGTTGCATGGTTGTAATCATGGTTCCCCAATTCATTTTCTTTGGTCTGGCACTGCTTTGGCCGTATAACTAACATTGAGAGCTATACAACTTTGGATAATAGTTGTACGATTATTGTACATGAGCCGCACGGCTCTTAACGTACTGGTCAAATTTGAGCAACGTGTCTTAAGCATGTTTTTGGATTTTGCGAGTTATCTTAGCCTGAGGCATTCAATTTTAAAATTTTTTAAAATTTGTATGTTTAAATTATGGCATTGGATGTGCATGGTTCTTTATTGAGATTTTTCATATTGGATATGTAAATTGAAATTGGTAACAGAAATTGATTCGAGAGTTTTTGCCACGAATCTCTGAATAGCTGACTCAGTTTCTTGGGTGCCCCATTCTAGTGGGAGACAATAGGATTGGTCAATGGACCTAGGGCCTAAGCCTGTCACAAGGCATAGACCAAGAATTCCAAAGTTAGCAATTTCCATAACGCTATGGCAAATAAAATTGATTAACATATTCATGCATTTTATTCCAGTAAATTTAATTTGATTAGATGTTGTGTTATATGTATATGATTGGATGAGCATGTCATTTCATGGGCCTTTTTTTAAAAAAAATGGGTTGTAATTGAAAATTTTGGTAAATATGGACTGCGTGCCATTTTGTTTATTATAATTTTCTTTTATTTAGAATAGTTAGAAAATTGTAATAGGCTTATTTCCATTATAATTACAAGCCCAAGCCCAGTGGACGAGGAGCCTGGAGATGGTGTCCGAGCTTAGCCCGCTGATGGAAGCTACTAGTATAGGTATGAGCAAACGATGTTTTATATATACTGCATGGCGAAGCGAACCCAGGAATTTTTATTAAGTGTGTTTGTTTTAATAATTATAGTATGAAATTCATTTTGGAAATCAATATTCATAAAATATTCAAGACCGAAATCTCGAAGAAGTTATAAGAGTAGCCACCCAGCTCAACTCAATTGAGAACTTTAGGTATAGCCAAAACCGAGTGAGGACCGCTATACTTTCCATAGATTTAGGTTTGGGCAAGTCAGTTACTTGTTATCGAATTAAAATAAATGCTTCAACAACCAAATTATAGCATTTTATGAAACTAAATCGATTTTATTTAGAGCATACGGCATTCATGCAAGGTATAGAAAGTAGTAAGTAAATTAATTATACAGACCGAATCACATAAACCACCCTAAGGGATACATGTGAATGAAATGGGGAATCGGAGAACAATCGCCTAAAATATACAAATTTATCTAATGCGACAATAAAATCTTAAACATACATCTAATCCTGCAAAACAAACGTTAGTATACGAATAATCAGATTTTGGACTCAAACATGACATAATAGGATAATAAATGAGATAGGCTCATGCATATAAGGGAGATAGCTAGAGAAACTCGACAAATCTCACTGACTAGACAAGGAAAAAATTTTGAAACATCCCTGCATTGATTTTTGATAAAACAGTTTTACCGATTAATTATTTAGCATGGCAAGTGAGTCGGTTTTCAAGAAACTAGGTTTCTATTGTTGTTCTGGTCTAGTACACACTTCTGGAATGAAAATCTAAGATTCAAACGTCATAAAATATATGAAAATCAGTTTCGGTAATCCTGTCCCGAGGTGACACCCATGCGGGTGTAGAGGCAAGAGCTGTGCAGCTTTTGTCATATCCGTACGGGTTATGCTTCTGGGCTTGGTTTAGATATTGAAACACACAATTTTGAGGATTCACAAGAAAATTTTAGAATGACACCCATGTGGGTGTTGTGTCAACACCTATGCAGCTCTGATACACTAGAACACTTTGAAAATAGAAGTTTTAGATGAAATAATGCATAAAATTACAAACAAAGAGTCTATGCTTTCAGTTTCTTAGAAGTATTACCTCTGATGTGTGAATCCACCACTTGAGAGGTTGAAAATCGATTCAAAGAGGCTCCGATTGAACACCTAAAATTCAAACTCCGAAAATGGTTTCAAGCTCCAAATGTTATGGTTTTGGTGTCCAGACAAGTCTCTAATCCTATTAAAAACCCTAGTGAAATGTTTTCCTAAGATTTCTGTGAGCGGACGACGCGTTTTCGATGGGACGCGGGACTCCCTTTCGGAATGGGGCGCCACGATCTCGGGCGGGCCCCTCCCTCACGTGGGGTTTTTATGAATGGAAATCCGCGTTTTGAAAAAAATAAATAGAATTAATAGAATTAATAAATAAAAGAGCCGAGACCTAAGTCTCGATGAATATTGTAGAGTCGCCACTCGGCTCAGCTCAACCGGGAAATTCTTATGCAGCTGAACCGGACAAATGGCCGCTACATTATCCAGAGATTCGGGTCCGGACAAGTCCCTTATTTCGTGTCTAATTAAAATAAATATAGCCAATGTTCTCGAATGGTATTTCAAAATCTAAAGCCAATTTTATTGAAGTAAATAGACATGCAGCGCGCATACAAAATATTTAATACAAAAGTAAGGAAAAGAAATAAATATTAGTTGGCTTACAACCAAATCGAATGGAAAAATAAAAACTCTCGCCTCACTTATACAATCGCCTATATACACGAGAATCTAGAAAAATACAACCGCCTAAATACACGATTTAATCTATTAAAATACATTAAAAATAAAAATAAAAAGAAAATTAAAACCTGCAAAACAGAGGGTTAGCACAATATATACAGCACGCCACAAGTTGGACTCAAACAGACAGAACGGGAAATCAGGATTGGGGGCATGCATTTAGGGGGTAACCGGGTCGGCTCGGCTAGCCGGCCCGGTTAGACCTGGAAAACATTTTGAAACGTCCCTGTATTTTTGGTTTTGTGGAAAAAATCATTTTAGAAAAACAATTTTTCCGGTTTACATGCATTTTTATATATTCAAGTGGGCCGGTTTTCAGGAGAAATGGGTCTCCGTCGTTGAATTGTTCTAAATGCAATGTTACTATAAATTGAATCTATGGTCGTGATGCACACAACAAAATCCATTTTGATGATTTTTGGGATTTTCTAATTTTTTAGGATTTTTTACGGATGAAAGCTGAAATTCCGATTCTGGAACAAGGATTACAGTCGTATGACTGTAGTTTACAGTCGTGCGACTGTAATCAATTCAGGGTCAGAATTTTCACCAAAAATCATTGAAAATCAAAATCTGAAGAAAATAAATCTGGAAATTAAGAACAGTCGTACGACTGTATATACAGTCGTACGACTGTTCATGAAAACCAAGAACAGTCGTACGACTGTTCTTAATTTCCAGGAACAGAAATACGAAAAATGCAGCAAAAGGCACAAAACTCACTTCAAACACCCAGAAAGCGAGAAAAAATGTAAGGAAAAGAAGTGACTACCTTTTTAGAAGCTATTCCAAGTCGTTTTGACCCCTGGCGTCGCTCCGATCCTAACAAATTCGCACTTTCCCCTTTGGAATGGAAGTTGAGAGCTTTTTGTCCAAAATCCGAATTGCAAAGGATTCTGATTGTTTTAGTCCGAATTCTTGATTTGGTTGTGTAGTTAACTGATTAACCTAGGGGTTTCTAACAAGTTTTAGGTTTAATTTCGAGAATTAAAGAAAATCAAAGAGGAAGAAAAATGAATTTTTTGTGGTTTTCTTTTTCTCTCTCTTCTCTTTCTCTCTCTAAGTTTCCTTTCACCAGAAAATTCCCTCCCCCTCTTTTCCTTTCTCCTTTCTCTCTTTTTATCTCTGTCTCCTTCTTACTTGCTGCAACAAGGGAGCAATTAATGCTCCCTTTTCTCTCTCCTTCATTTTTGCTACAGAGGTATGGGCCTCTGCAGATTTCCCGACATTACAGTCGTACGACTGTAATTTTTAAATTACAGTCGTACGACTGTAACAATAGTCGTACGACTATAGTTTTTTTTTTTTTTTTAAGTATAGAAAATTCCGGCGCTTACAGCTGCCCCTCGCGTGATCAAATTCGACATCTAGCTCTAGGTCCATAATACCTATGATGATGAATTTGAGAGCGTGAACCAAAGCGCCGCGAACGCTGGAATGAATCTTCTGATGAGATAGGCCGATACCGGGTTTACATTACCCGAGGCGATACTGGGGATGAGATAAGCCGATATCAGGTCTATGTTACCCGAGGCGAGTTGATGAAGAGATTAGCCGATAGCGGGTCTAGGTTACCCGAGGCGAATTGATGAAGAGATTAGCCGATATCAGGTCTATGTTACCCGAGGCGAAATTGATGAAGAGATTAGCCGATATCAGGTCTAGGTTACCCGAGGCGAAATTGATGAAGAGATTAGCCGATACCGGGTCTAGGTTACCTGAGGCGAAATTGATGAAGAAATTGGCCGATACCGGGTCTAGGTTACCCGAGGCAATGCTGGAGATGAGATTAGCCGATACCGGGTCTATGTTACCCGAGGCAAACTTTATTGGGGAAATAGATGAAGCTGGTCTGGGCCGATGCCGAGTCTACATTACTCGAAGCGAATCTGCTAGGGGACTTGGATGATGGAGTGGATCTGGGCCGATACCGAGCTTACATTACTCGAGGCGAATCTGCTAGGGGACTTGGATGATGGAGTGGATCTGGGCCGATACCGAGCTTACATTACTCGAGGCGGACTCCCTGGAGAAAGTTGAGATAATGGAGCGGACCTGGGCCGATATCGAGTTTACATTACTCGAGGCGGATCTGCTGACTTGCTGAGGATATTAAGCTGGGGATGAATTCCTGCACTTAAAATGGCAAGTCTTCGTTCCTTGATCGAGAGATTTTTTTAAACCAAAATTTTTGCCCCTTCGATGAAGAATGAAGACTAGCCGGGGATAAGTAATTGATATATGCAATGCATGAATGCATGAGGATGTATATGCACATGTATGTATTTTCTGTTATTGGACGTTTCTGTCCTCCGCTGGGGAGATATGTTGTACCCCTGGTTGATTTTGCTTTTCTTGGGGCATCGTTTGATGATTATCAAAGGAGCGAGGTGACTGCTGGGGAAATGATCGTAGTATTCCTTGTACAGATTCCGCTAGGGAAGAGTGTGACAGCTTGACTGGGGAAACAATTATGGTGTTCTTTGCGTAGACTACACTGAGGAGTAACATGGCGACTTTGCGGAGAAGTAATTGATAGTGTTCTTTATGTAGACTCCGCTGGGGAATAGTATGGGAAACTCTGCTGGAGAGTGATGTGACGAATTCTGCGGGGAATACTGAGGATGTTCTGTTTTTCCTGCTCCGTAGGATGTTATGAGTTTTTTTTTTTTTTTTTTTTTTAGCTCTAATTTTTTCCTGGGTAGCCCAAATCAGGTTTTCAGCCCAGCGAGCCGCTCTAACTTTTGCCTAAGGCGCCTTTTCTGTTTTCGCCTTAGCGAGCTTTTCATATGCCCTACCTTTTGCCTAAACTGCCCGATATGGGTTTTCAGCTTAGCGGGCCGCTCTAATTTTTGCCTGAGGCGCCTTTTCGGTTTTCACCTCAGCGAGCATTTTTTTTTCTTTTTTTTTCTTTAAATGGCGTTGTGACCCTTTATTGCTCGTCTAGGAAGATGAACTAGACTTTAGAGGACGATAAAAGATTTTGAATTGCATATATTTGATACATTTTTATTTGTCAAATAATGCGATGATATTGATCAGTTGAATGCAAAGTGCTTTCTTTGAATGTGTGTTTATGCAAGACAACTTTGTTTATGCATTTGTCATAACCATGCAAATATATTTAAACAAACACTTCACTTTATTGATGAAGTCAAAATGAGTACATTTGAAATAAGTTGGTTCCTAAATGGTACAGATTTCACATTGTGCCAAAATCCGTCACCAGTCGTCCTTTTCAGGTTTTCCGGCTGATTATTTTCTCTCGTGTCTTAACTTTTGCCTAGACCGCTCTTTTCGAGTTTTCAGCCTAGCAGACCTCTTTCTTTTTTTTTTTTTTTTATACGTGATAAAGCTTTAGCTTGCCTTGGTTGATCGGGTTGGTGAACTCATTTCCATCCATGTCCATGATGCTGACAGCGCCTTTTGATAACACCTTCTTCACCACATAGGGTCCTTCCCAGTTAGGTCTGAACTTGCCCCTAACATCAACATTTGAAGGCCTTAGTTGTTTTAAAACCAAATCTCCCGCTTTCAACTACCGCTTAGAGTACTTCACATTTCGATTATAGGCTCTAGCCATTCTACGCTGATACATCTGCAGGTGATCCAGTGCCTTTAGTCGCCTTTCATCTAGTGCGGCCAGCTGCTCATATCTAGCTTGAACCCATTCAGTCTCTGGCAATTGAGCTTCCAGGGCAACTCTGAGTGACTTGAGTTCGATTTCCACCGGCAACACTGCTTCCATTCCATATACCAAAGCATAAGGAGTTTCTCCTGTTGGCGTTCTGACGCTGGTTCTGTAACCCCAAAGAGCATAAGGCAGTTTATCAGCCCAATCCCTGTAAGTGGCTACCATCTTTGATAAGATCTTCTTTATTGCCTTGTTAGCTGCTTCCACTGCACCATTAGCCTGTGGTCTATATGGAGAGGACTTATGATGTTCAATACCATGTTTTGCAAGTAGCTCAGCCGTTGCCCCTCAAAACTGTACTCCATTGTCTGTTACTATGTGGTGAGGAATCCCATACCGAGAGAAGATATTTTTCCGGATGAACTTGACCATGTGCTTGGCTGTAACATTAGTGAAGGATTCCGCTTCGACCCATTTGGAGAAATAATCAACTGCCACAACTATGAATCTATGCCCATTAGATGCAGCCGGATGAATTTCACCAATCATGTCTATCCCCCATGCTGAAAACGGCCAAGGAGACGCTAGGTTCTGAAGTTCAAGTGGAGGAAGATGACTAATGTCTGCATAGATTTGACACTCATGACATCTCTTCACCTTTCTTATACAATCTGCTTGCATCGTCATCCAGAAGTAGCCTTGTCTCATGATCTTTTTGGCCATGGCAAGGCCGTTCATATGTGGCCCACAGGATCCTGCATGTACCTGCTGCATCACGTCTTCTGCTTCTTGTTCTGTTAGACACCTTAAAAGAACTCCATGTGCTGTTCTCTTATACAACTTGTCCTCGAAGATTCTGAATTGACTAGCCAGTTTTCTCAATGTCAATTTATCAGCAGCACTGGCCTCTTCTGGGTACTTTCCCTCTTTAACATACCGGTAAATGTCAAAGAACCATGGCTTTTCTTCGGCTGATAATTCCATTACTTCATGCACTTCGAAGCAAGGATGCCTGGAAGTGGCTATGACCAGTGGTTGAGCTTGTGTCTCTTCTGGATTTTCCCACATGGAGGACAAAGTAGCTAAAGCATCAGCCATCTTATTCTCATCCCTGGGGACATGTCTGAATTCACACTGGCCGAATAAACCCTTTCTGAACTGTAGCAGCTCCAAATAAGGCCGTAAGGCTTCTTCTTTTAGTTCCCACTCTCCCTGAGCTTGCCTAATCACTAGAAGTGAGTCTCCAACAATCAGGACATCATTTGCCCCTAGTGTTAGCAAAGCTTCCATCCCAAATAGGCATGCTTCATACTCTGCCCCGTTATTGGTTATGGGAAAATTCAACCTCTTGGATAAGGGAATGACTTCACCATCTAGCGTTGCTATAAGTACTCCGATCCCAGCGCCTTTTTTATTCACTGCCCCATCGAAACACATGACCCACCTTTTCACTTCCACCATGGCTAACTGCTCATCAGGGAATTCCAGGTTCTCTGTGTAATCTGATTCTAGGGGCTGGTTTGCTAGAAACTCTGCCACGGCTCGCCCTTTAATGGTTTTCTTCGTGATGTACTCGATGTCGAATTCAGACAAAAGTAACAACCACCTAGACAACTTCCCAACCAATGCCGGTGCTTCATAGAGATACTTCATTGGATCCACTTTAGCCACAGCTTGTATCTTATAGGATTGGAAATAGTGGCGCAGCTTCTTGGTTAACCAAATCATCGCCACACATGTCTTTTCCACCAGTGTGTACTTGGTTTCATACTCCAACAGCTTTTTGCTTAGGTAGTAGATGGGATACTCCTTCTTGCCATCTTGTTCCTGTGCTAGCATTGCCCCTATAGAGGATTCTTCAACTGCCAAGTACAAAATCAGGGGCTTCCCTGGACTTGGAGGACTCAACACTGGTGGCTTTACCAGGTAAGCCTTGATCTTCTCGAAGGCCAGCTGACACTTGTCATCCCACACAACCGGCTGATCTTTTTTTAATAGCTTGAAGATTGGCTCACAAGTGGAAGTTAGCTTGGCTATGAAGCGGCTGACATACTGCAAGGAACCCAGGAATGATCTGACCTCCTTTTCAGTCTTTGGAGCTGGCATATCTTGGATGGCTTTGATTTTATCTGGGCCCATTTCTATCCCCCTCTGGCTCACTACATGGCCTAACAGCTTCCCTGATGTGACCCCGAATATGCACTTCTTAGGGTTAAGTCGCAAGTTGTACTCTCCAATGCGTGTCAGAAATCTATCCAGGATAACAGGGTGTCCCTCCCGGGTTGTTGACTTGACAAGCATATCATCGACATAAACTTCAACTTCTTTATGGATCATATCATGTAACAGAGTTGTGACAGCCCTCTGATAAGTGGCACCGGCATTCTTTAATCCAAAAGGCATCACCCTGTAGCAGAAAGTACCCCATTCTGTGATGAACGATGTTTTCACCTTGTCGATCACATCCATCAGAATTTGGTTGTACCCTGAAAAGCCGTCCATGAAGGAGTACATTGCCGCTTTTGCTGCACTATCAACCAATACGTCAATGTGAGGTAGTGGGAAATTGTCCTTAGGGCAGGCCTTATTCAAGTCCCTGTAGTCAACACATACTCTGACCCTTCCATCCTTTTTAGGCACGGGGACAATGTTGGCTAGCCATTCCGTATACTCCACCACTTCAAGAAACCTGGCATCTATCTGTTTGGCCACTTCTTCCTTCACCAGTGTAGCCCATTCCGGCCTTAGTCTTCTCAACTTCTGCTTTACCGGTCTGAACTTGGGGTCCGTTGGGATTTTGTGCACTGCTATTTCTGTATCTACACCCGGCATGTCTTCATACGACCAGGCGAAAGCTTTAACATGTTTTTGGAGTATTCTTATTAATTCTTTTTCTTCCTCGGATTTTAGCTCATGTGAAATGAGTACCATTTTAGGGTTTTCATCTGTACTTATATTGATTTCATGCAATGCAGTGTCATGTATGCTAAATATGCTTGATGGTGATTTGAATGCATGCACAGAATTATCAGGATAAACATCACACAAGTAAGCAAACTGGGATTTCATTGCATTGAACTTATCATAAAGTATATCAGTTACATTGAAAATGGAAGAAATAGATACAACAAAATCATCTTCATCCTCCACAGGCGGAGGGCCTTGTTCTTCCTCAGCTTCCATCTTCCCTTCCAGAGCATCATCTGGGACTGCAGCTTTCTCGGCCAGCGGTGCCTTAGCATTCTCCATAATCTTGGCGATTTCAGCAACCACAGAGTCTAAGTTCACTTTGGCCATCAGTTCTTCGCCAAATCCTTCCTTGGATTTCCCATAAGCTTTGGTTAATGCAGCAATCAAAGCTCCCAAGATCACTTCTGTAGCTTTGGCACAGGTCTTCTTTTCATCTTCTTCCTCGGCCACCTCTATGGTTTCTGCTATCACCTCCGATGATTCTCCTTTCAAAATTTCAGATTCAGCAGTTGCTTCCTCCATTACAGGGGTTACTGGCTCTTCCTGGCTTTTCTCAAAATCCACAACATCTACAAAGATCTCAAAGCCAGGGTGCTCAACATTTCCAACCAGCACTGGTTCAGCTTGGCCTTTATAAAGGCTTTCTCCTGCTTTCAGAAATGGTTTCATCATGACCTTGCCATTCTTGCCCTTTTTCAGATTCTTCTGCTCGGATGACCCCTCTACATAACCAAGGCCGTACTGCTTTGGCTTTCCCGAGTCTATCTTGAATTCTGGCACACCTTGCAAATTAATCCCGAGTCCCATTCCCGGGACAAAATTCAGCTTGTACAGATATCGGGATAGCCACTCCGGCATGTAGTTCTCATAAAGAACCATAGGGGCATCTGTGGTTTCTTCCTCCTTAATGACAGCAATTTGGAATCCACCAAAAGGAACCACTCCTTCATCCACTGCAGCTACCATCGACTGGGCATCCGCCTCAATAGTCACAATCCTGTCATTCATGGAGAATTTAATCTTCTGATGCAATGTGGAAGGAACACCTCCCAAAGGATGGAACCAGGGCCTTCCAAGCAATAGGGAGAATGTGACCGGGATATCGATCACTGTGAAGACAACCATGGACTTGATGGGCCCAACCTCCACTTCTGTTTCGAAGGTCCCTATCACTGTTCTTTTAGAATCATCATACGCCCGAATGACTGTTGAGGACCTCTTCAACACTTCTTCATTCATGCCTAGAAACGGTAGCATTTTCAGTGGGCAAATATTCAGAGCTGAGCCGTCATCCACCATAACGTACGGCATCACCTTATCCATGATATAGGCTCTAATGTAAAGAGCCTTGTTGTGGGCCTTTCCTTCTGCTGGTAGGTCTTTCTCAGAGAAAATGATATTAGGAGCTCCAACATGGACTTTGTCTAGCAAGCAGCACATAGCCTCTGGTGAAGCTATAGGGGAGACTTCAATTTCTGATAGCTTCTTCACCAAAGCCTCCCTATGCTCTTTGGAGGTCATAAGCAAGTGCCACAAACTAGCTTGTGCAGGGGTCTTCTTCAATTGGGAAATGACCAAGTCTTCTTTCTCGACTCTATCCGGTGCCGAAGTACTGCCTGACCCATTCATCGGTGCTTTATCTTTCGTCTGATCTGCCGGCTGATATACCCTTCCACTTCAGGTCACGTGCTGCACTTCTGAAATCTTCAGCTTCTCAACAGCTGGGAGTTTAACAGCCTCTCTTCTGTCAAATTCTTCGTACTCATCTTCGGAGTCAAGGTCATCCAGACTTATAGGCTTGACCTCCTTACACCCCTCCTTTTCCTCATATTTAAGCTCCACTTCGGGTTCTCCTACCGCCACTGCCTGAATCGTAGGGTTCGCTTACAAAACTTGGGCAAATATAAAGTTAGCCGGCAACCCCGACTGAACCATGTTAACCCGTTTCTCGAATGCCGGTAGTGGGTTAGTTTTAGTGCTAGGCTTAGGTGGTTCTTGCAGCTTTCCCTCGTCGATAAGCTTCTAGATAGCATCCCTTAGCTTATAGCAGTTATTGGTCCGGTGGCCTGTCACCACATGATAAGTGCAGAAGTTATCCTTGTCAGCTTCAGGTGGGAACTCAAATGGCCTCAAGGACTGTAGTAAGCCACCATTCCTACACTTGGCGAATATCTTTGCCAAAGTAAGAGTCCAGGGTGTTATGCCTTGTCCTCCAGGACCCCTATTCTGGTTGCCTTGCTGCTGATTCACAGTAGCCACCTCAACCCGCTTCACTTCTGATGACTGCCCCTGCTTGCCATTGGCACCTGAACCAGACCCACTGCCAGACCCAGCTGCTGTGGTTGATCTATACCCTGAACCATACCCTGTACTTCTTCCCCCTTTCTAACCAGCTGGCTTCTCCTCTTCATCCCTTTCTATCTTCATGCCCATGCTATAGACCTCACTAAGCTCCTTGAAGGAATGGAATTTCATGTTGTTCTTGAAGATATCTTTGCTACCATTAATGAGCTTCTGTATAAGCTCGTCTTCATCAGGGCGGTTCTTTAGGAGGATCATCTTGTTCATCCATCTCTGGTAGTATTCATCGAAGGGCTCATTGAATTTCTGTTTCACCCTCTCCAAGTCATACAGCTTCACCTGGATTTTGGTGTTGAAGCTGTAGTATTTGATGAAGGCTGCTGACAATACTTCCCAGTCAGATTGCTCCTCCTCTGACAGTGAGTTATACCATCCCAAAGCACCTCCCTCCAGTGTGGTGGGGAAAAGATTAATCAATTGTTGCTTTGTAGCGCCTGCTGTCAGCATAACCCGGGCATATAAATTCACATGGGCCTCCGGCGAGCCCATTCCTTTGTAAGTGGGGACTTTCAGCACTTGAAAGCCGATAGGAAATGTCTCGATGCCCCTACTGATCATGGCGTCAACATTCACCCCCTTCTTGGATTCAGCACCGATCCCGACCCCCTTCTTCAACTGGGCCATGACCTCGTCTAGTTCAGAGCACTTGGCTTTCATCCTCTGTTCTATAGCTGCCTCTATCTCCTGCAGCTTTTCAAGACTAGCTGAAGTGTCACCACCATGTTGGGATGACTCAGCTTCTTTTTCCTTCCCGGCTCCACTACCACCGGTCTCACCAGCTTCTCTAACGACTGCCCTCATCTCTTCCTTTAACATGTCGCGGAAATCCTGCGACCTGAAGAAATCTCTCAAAACATCAGCCATGCTCGGTGTCTATTCTGCCATATTCACTCCTTCCCCAGGCTCAGAATCACTGTCACTCTCGACTACCCTCTGTCTCCTAGCTGCCCTTGAAGCTTGGGATCTTGTCCAAGGTCGCTCCAGTGTATTCTGCTTGGGGGTAGACAGGAGTTATTAGGGTCGTGAATGAATGACGTGATATGACATGAAAATTAAGACACTGAACGTGCTTGAGATGCATGGAGTGGAATTATGTATGGAATGATGATATGAATATATATATTTTTTTTTATTATTATTATTTTTTTTTCGAGGCATTCCAAGAACACCCAATGTTTATGCAAAAACGTCACGTGTGAGCCATCACACGGACAGAACTTTGGCGCCTTTGGGGCACCTGATGAATTCGTGAAATGGTCGCATGTGTACCGGCACACTGACATAGTTTTGACTCTTTATAGGTCTATGAGATGCTATGAAATGGTCGCATGGGCCGGACCCACAGACAAGGTCTTGATGCTTTTGAGCATATGATATGGAATGATGTTATGAGAAAGTCACATGTAACAGGAACACGGACAAGGATTCGGCATTCGAGGAACGCCTTTCATGATTTGGTGATGTTATGGGCCTATATGTATACTAATCGGCACTCGGGGAGTACCTTAAATGGTGAATTAATGTTATGAAGTGGTCGGATGTGGACCACAGTGTTATATGATGTCTATGATAGATGGGTGTGATGTCATGAAATGCAACGTGTAAATTATTACACGAAAATGGACCTAAGGCCGTTGTGGCTTTTATTAAATGAAATGATATTGGTGGAATGGCCGAATGCAATCCGGTGCATTGGCAAAACACGGGTGATTTTGGGTACCCGATATGTTATGAAATGGGATGGGATGGTCATGATAGGCGTCCTTGAAATGCCCATTAATTTAATTTAAGTGAAATGTAGTGAATGAACATGTCACACAATATGTAAATGGCTGCATAAAAACGTGGGTTAGGATGCATGACATACATAATGATGTTATGTATGCTATGTCAAAAATAAAATGCTAATCACACAAGTTTAATGTTATGGCTGAAAAAGAAATCGTTAGTATGGATGACAAGCGAATGAATTAATGTTTTACACACGAAATAAAATGCAAAATGGCTGCATAAAAAAATGTGGGTTAGTATCACACAAAGATGTTTGTGTATGGTGTGTCATATGTATGGAAAATGGTG
This sequence comes from Euphorbia tirucalli, assembly GCA_039660915.1. Lineage (NCBI taxonomy): Eukaryota > Viridiplantae > Streptophyta > Magnoliopsida > Malpighiales > Euphorbiaceae > Euphorbia > Euphorbia tirucalli. The sequence continues at coordinate 49,500,651 of CM077639.1, read as the reverse complement.
ATTATGGTATGTTATGCATGCGTCGGCGATGTGCCACGAAATGGCGAAGAACACATAGCAAGCAAAACGAATTCTTCCAACCTTATTCCTCCAACGTGGTCGGTCTCGAAAATTTCTAACCAAGTCCTAGGCGGGGTTCACTTCAATCACCATCCGGGGGTGATGAAGGCGCGATTTTATTATCATTATTCACACAATTATTTTGGTATCCTAAGGGAATCCAACTAGAGCTGCCTATATGGGTTCGGTCAAAGTCGGGATAACATCAAGGCTCTCATAGCAAGATATACTCCTCACTTCTCCCCACTCAAGGGTCCTAGCGAAGGGGTTCGTACGAGGCTATGAGTGGTGTTTCGTATTCGTGCCCCTAAGACCAGGAGGAACTTAGGCGACACTTCAACGATCCACCGGGCTATAAAAGGATACCTAATCTAATGCAAGAAATGGCTAAATAAAAATGCAAATAAAATACCAAAAGAGAATCATCCACGTTATTTTAATTAGACACTTTTCAGGGCTTGTCAATATTCTTTCAAGTTCTTAAGAAAACTTTTTGAAGAACTCCCCAGCGGAGTCGCCACTGTGAGCGGACGACGCGTTTTCGACGGGAGACGGGACTCCCTTTCGGAATGGGGCGCCACGATCTCGGGCGGGCCCCTCCCTCGCGTGGGGTTTTTATGAATGGAAATCCGCGTTTTGAAAAAAATAAATAGAATAAATAGAATTAATAAATAAAAGAGCCGAGACCTAAGTCTCGATGAATATTGTAGAGTCGCCACCCGGCTCAGCTCAACCGGGAAATTCTTATGCAGCTGAACCGGACAAATGGCCGCTACACTATCCAGAGATTCGGGTCCGGACAAGTCCCTTATTTCGTGTCTAATTAAAATAAATATAGCCAATGTTCTCGAATGGTATTTCAAAATCTAAAGCCAATTTTATTGAAGTAAATAGACATGCAGCGCGCATACAAAATATTTAATACAAAAGTAAGGAAAAGAAATAAATATTAGTTGGCTTACAACCAAATCGAATGGAAAAATAAAAACTCTCGCCTCACTTATACAATCGCCTATATACACGAGAATCTAGAAAAATACAACCGCCTAAATACACGATTTAATCTATTAAAATACATTAAAAATAAAAAGAAAAAGAAAATTAAAACCTGCAAAACAGAGGGTTAGCACAATATATACAGCACGCCACAAGTTGGACTCAAACAGACAGAACGGGGAAATCAGGAATTGGGGGCATGCATTTAGGGGGTAACCGGGTCGGCTCGGCTAGCCGGCCCGGTTAGACCTGGAAAACATTTTGAAACGTCCCTGTATTTTTGGTTTTGTGGAAAAAATCATTTTAGAAAAACAATTTTTCCGGTTTACATGCATTTTTATATATTCAAGTGGGCCGGTTTTCAGGAGAAATGGGTCTCCGTCGTTGAATTGTTCTAAATGCAATGTTACTATAAATTGAATCTATGGTCGTGATGCACACAACAAAATCCATTTTGATGATTTTTGGGATTTTCTAATTTTTTAGGATTTTTTATGGATGAAAGCTGAAATTCCGATTCTGGAGCAAGGATTACAGTCGTGCGACTGTAATCAATTCAGGGTCAGAATTTTCGCCAAAAATCATTGAAAATCAAAATCTGAAGAAAATAAATCTGGAAATTAAGAACAGTCGTACGACTGTATATACAGTCGTACGACTGTTCATGAAAACCAAGAACAGTCGTACGACTGTTCTTAATTTCCAGGAACAGAAATACGAAAAATGCAGCAAAAGGCACAAAACTCACTTCAAACACCCAGAAAGCGAGAAAAAATGTAAGAAAAAGAAGTGACTACCTTTTTAGAAGCTATTCCAAGTCGTTTTGACCCCTGGCGTCGCTCCGATCCTAACAAATTCGCACTTTCCCCTTTGGAATGGAAGTTGAGAGCTTTTTGTCCAAAATCCGAATTGCAAAGGATTCTGATTGTTTTAGTCCGAATTCTTGATTTGGTTGTGTAGTTAACTGATTAACCTAGGGGTTTCTAACAAGTTTTAGGTTTAATTTCGAGAATTAAAGAAAATCAAAGAGGAAGAAAAATGAATTTTTTGTGGTTTTCTTTTTCTCTCTCTTCTCTTTCTCTCTCTAAGTTTCCTTTCACCAGAAAATTCCCTCCCCCTCTTTTCCTTTCTCCTTTCTCTCTTTTTATCTCTGTCTCCTTCTTGCTTGCTGCAACAAGGGAGCAATTAATGCTCCCTTTTCTCTCTCCTTCATTTTTGCTGCAGAGGTATGGGCCTCTGCAGATTTCTCGACATTATAGTCGTACGACTGTAATTTTTAAATTACAGTCGTACGACTGTAACAATAGTCGTACGACTATAGTTTTTTTTTTTTTTTTTTTAAGTATAGAAAATTCCGGCGCTTATAATTTCCAACCTATTTTAAGCCCAATAATAGAGATTGAAATGAAAATTGAAGAAAAATTTTGATTTTCTTTGCTCCTTTTCTTCCCTTTTCTTCCTCTTTCTCTCTTAGTCAAAGTTGCCAACCTCTTTTTTTGATTTTGGTGAGGTTTTTATAGGTAAAAAGAGCCTCCTTTCTTGTTAAATCCACCACCTAAAATCCAAATTCAGAGTTCGCAGAAGAATTGGCAGGTTTTCTACCTCTAAACATGACACCCATGGCGGGTGTTAACATTACACCTATGTAGGTTTGGCTGCCACACTAACGCAGGGGTTGCAACACTCATGTGGATATTAGTCTGGGATCAGTGGTCTTTCGATTGATAAACAATTTGAGGCTTGGATTTCGATTGACCGGAGCCTCAAACTTGAATTGACTTTGACCCTTGCAGCTGTGGAAATATATAGTTGCAAATAATGATTTATTCATCATTAAAACCAAGGGATGAAAATCCTGCACTCACAATAGGCTACTAGTTCTTCTACTAGGATATATGTTTAGGCCCATAATCTGTCACATTTACATATTCCATTATGTATTTAATATATGTTATCCAAATCACCCGCATTTGCATGTAAGCCTGTTTAAACAAATTAATCCCATTAAATATTAAGTTGTCAAAGTGCCTCCCATAACTGAACCTTATCAAGGCATCGATTGTCTAAATATAGACCGTGCCAAAGCCGGATACATTGGGCTACCTTCGTGAGGCTAGGGTTAAAGGCAAATGTTGCACTTTAACGCTCAGTTAATGGTTTAACTTAACTGGGGAAAGGAACGTTTGGATCCTAGGGCATAGGTGGGGAAGTGCCGATAATCCTACCAAACTAAGAGTCACATATGATGTGGATTGGATGTAATCCTACCTAATAACCAAGGCTTAGGTGTGTAAGCTCAACTTGACTAAGTCTTGGCCATATAAGGATCTTGGTCCACGTACGAGCATTAACCAACATGGATAACTAAATTGGGATTCATTCATTTAAGTGGAGAAAAATTAAAAGTCTTTTTCTTAATCAAAACCTTGAAATCTTTCTATGTAGATCAATAATGGCAAACAACACATTATCATTGTGATCTATCCTTGAAAAGGACAAGTTATCTTGGCTGAACTACTTGGACCGGTCCAGGAATCTTTGGATATTCCTGTGGCATGAAGTCAAGGAGTAAGTCCTAGATAGGGCCTTACCTAGGGCATTGCCAAAAATGCCTCAACTGAGGCGGTGGAGTAGTATGAGCTTCATATTAGGGACTCTCACGATGTGACTTGTTTGATGCTAGCCACCATGGTTTTTTATTTGCAGCAACAGTTCAAAGACATAAAGGCGTATGCAACCAATGATAGTCTCAAAGAGATGTTCCAGGTACAAGTCCGTCAGGAGAGGTTCCTGATTGCAAAGGCTTTGTACAGCTGCAAGATGGAGCCAAGCACATCTATCAGTGCTCATGCACTAAAGATGAATTGGTATATTGATACGCTCTTTAGGCTTGGTACTCCACTACAGTGGGAGATGGCAATCGATGTCGTCTTGGCATCACTACCTGACTCGTTCAACCAGTTCATCCTCCATTACAATATGGAAGGGATGGAAAAGACCGTCTCTGAGTTACATGGCATACTCAAGATTGCAAAATAGTTTATCAAGAAGATGAGTCTGGTCCTTACAATAAACAAGGGTTCTCATCTTATTGGCAAGGGAAAGGCCAAGGCTAAGGCTCTTCCTATTGGCAAGAAAGGTTTTATGCCAAAGGGAAAGCAGCCTGCCCTTGTGCCTAAGCCCAAGGCCAAGGCCCATTCAGAGGAGCCCTGCTTCCACTGCCACTAGCCAGGGCATTCGAGGAGGCATTTTCCTCTCTACCTGGAAGAGCTAAAGAAGGGCAAGGATGTTGCTTCTACTTTAGGTATTTTTGTTATTGAAGTAAATCTATCTATTTCAACATCTTGGGTATTGGATACTGAATGTGGTTCCCACATTTGTTGTAATATGCAGGGACTAAGAAATAGAAGATCACTGGCAACTGGTGAGGTGGACCTCAGAATAGGAAATCGGGCAAGAATGGCTACCATTGACGTTGGGGACTACCACCTGCAGATGCCATCTCGGTTGGAGCTGATTTTGAGAAACTGTTACTTTGTACCTGCCATGAGCAGGGATATTATTTCAGTTTCTGTTTTGGATATTGAGGGATTTTGTTTTAACATTAATGGTTGTAAACTTACTATCTCTCATTCAGACGTTATTTATGGATTTGCATCTTTAAATAATGGTCTTTATATCCTTGATTTATCAAATTCTAATTCAGTCTGTAACATTAATACTAAAAGGTTAAATTAAATGAATTGAACCCAACTTATTTCTGGCATTGTCGTCTTAGTCATATAAATGAGAGGCGCATTACTAGACTCCACCAATCTAAAGTGCTTTGACTTGGAGTCATACGAGACATGTGAACCTTGTTTACGTGGAAACAAGACCAAGAGCCCTTTCAACAAACAAGCTAAAAGGGCCTTGGGACTATTGGACCTAATACATTATAATGTGTGTGGGCCTATGAGTACCAGTGCCAGAGGAGGGTTTTCGTATTTCATTACTTTCACAGATGACTTCAGTAGGTACGGCTATGTCTACCTAATAAAGCACAAATATGAAGCTCTTAAAAAGTTCAGAGAGTTTAGAAATGAAGTACGAAACCAGCTTGGAAGAAATATCAAAGCCATCCGATCTAATCGGGGTGGTGAGTATTGTGAGCGGACGATCTTTTTCGGAACATGAGGCGAAGCGGGAACCGAGGATTTTCTTTTTGAAAGTGTGTGATGATGAGGTTGAAAAACGGGTCTTTAATCTTCTTTAAGAAAACCTTTCCTTTTATTTGGAAAAACCCTTTTGTAGAAAATTTAATTGTAAGTGTGAATTTTGGAAAAAAAAAGTTTGTAGAAAATCCCAATTTGAACTTAAAAGATCTCGAAACCCAAATTTCGAAATTAGATACAGAGTCGCCACCTGGATCAGCTCATTCGGGAAATTCTGGTACAGCTCCCTACCAAGTGTAGACGCGGTACCGAATTTAGAGATTCAGGGTTTGGGCAACAAATCTACTAATCCTCACTTATTTTCAATTATTATTTCATAAGGTAATGTTGCATTCACTTAATTCTACTCATTTTATTTTCTTTTAATTATTAATCGATGCTCATGCAAATGACATAAATGTAAATATTAAAATAAAGTATGGAAAAATAAAAGTGCTGAAAAGTAAATCAGAGGTCAAATTATACAACCCAAGAAAAAGAAAACTCTCATCCTCACCATTTACAACCGCCTACTATACACGATAATCTAAGAAATTACAATCGCTTAGATACACGATTTAATATATAAAATACATTCAAAAATAAAAATAAGGTAAAAATAAAAGCTGCATCCAAATACGGTTAGCACAAGTAAATAAATCACACCAAGGACTCATACATGACAGATAAGGATTTATAGGAGCGGGGACATGCATTAAAGGGGGTAACCGGGTTGACCCGACCAGTCGGACCGGTTAGACCTGGAAAACGGTTTTTTGAAACGCCCTATAGGTTTTGTGGGTGAAACACCGATTTTGAAAATGGTTTGGCTCATTTACATGCATTTTTCCAACTTTAGTGGGCCGAAGATCCCAGCACCCGGGGGTCCCGTTTGTGTGTGGGCCTAAATTAACATTCATCTAGGGTCCAAAAAGAATGTAAACACGTCAAAATTCACTTTTGAATAGGAAAAGGGTGCAAAATTACAAGTTTGGGGTCCAAAAGGGCGAAACTGCCCCCTGAACTACAGTCGAGTGACTGTAGGGTATTACAGTCGTGCGGCTGTAACACCTACAGTCGAGTGACTGTAGTGTTCCAGAATCGATTCCAATGTTCTTTTCTCGTTTTTTGAAAACCGTTTTGCAAATTTAATGATATCGGGGGATCTGAGATTTCTGGAATATACTAAAATCAACAAAACAAATCCAAAACGGATCGAACCAAATCCAGAAACCCCTAATCTCTCAAAATCACCAAACTTTAAATTACATCCATCAATCAAAAATCAGAAAACTAGGAATCTAAGCACATATGGATGTAATTGGGCCGATAATAAACATAAAAAACACACTTAATTGAAAAACGAAAGCATTATCGACCGATTTTGGGGCATTCGGAGGTTCTGCCCCATAGATTACAGTCACGCGACTATAGGTCACAGTCGCGCGGCTGTAGGTTACAGCCAGGCGACTGTGATCTTAAGCGAAGCGGCTATAATCAAAAATCGCTTCGGAAATCATAAAAAAGGGGAAAAACATCAATAAACAACACCCAGTATGAACAAAAGTGGATTTTTAAGGCCTCTCAGAATGTTACCTGGTCACGAACAACCCAAAAACAATGCGCGATCAATGAAGCCCGAACGGAACCCCGAGAGAGATCGAGTGAGTAGTGATGATTTGAAAACACTCTACAACTATTTTTGTGTGTTTTGTTAAAATTGTTTTTGTTATTTTCAGATCAAAACCCTTTTATTTTCCCAAGAACCCTAGAAAAAAGTCCCAAAAACTCTATTATTGTGTGTTTCTTGTGTTTTCCTCTCAAAAACCCTTTAATTTTCTGCCTCCTTTTCGTTCTACTTTCCCTAATCCCGAACACAAGATTTTTATATCTCCCGTTTTGGTTAAAAATCAGAATTAAATGCTGATTTTCGATAAAAAAAAGGAAATCTGATGATTACAGTTGCGCGACTGTAGTACAGTCGCGCTGCTGTAGTCACTACAGTCGAGCGACTGTAGTGACCAGATTAGCCCATCTTGTGTAGGAAAACCAAATTAAATGCTGATTTGGAGAAAAAAATGAAATCTGATGATTACAGTCGCACGACTGTAGTATAGTGGACTACAGTCGAGTGACTATATGGACTACAGTCGAGCGACTATAGTCACCAGATTGGCTTATTTTGTTTAGAAAAATCGAATTAAATGCTGATTTGGGCAAAAAAAAAGGAAATCTGATGATTACAGTCGCTCGACTGTTGTGACTACAGTCGCACGGTTGTAGGCACTATAGTCAAGCGACTGTAGTGACCAGATTAGCCTATTTTGCTTATTTTTCATTCTTTTCTTCGGTTTTCTTAAATACTCACCGGTATTCCTTTGGGGCTCCGTACCAAGACTTGTCACACACATTTGGGTCATCCGGGATATTTCCAACATTATTCCGGTCGGTCCGAATCCGCTTCACATTTATCCGTGAAAAAGGCAATAATGACTTTCATCACAGAGGTCGGGAAAAAACCTGTGCTCACAGGTTGCCCCTCGCGTGACCAAAGTCGAATTGAATAGGTGCTTGTGCCTGATTCGAGTTTGGTCTCGCGATAGGGAGCACAGTGAGAAGGAAAAGAGAACGTACCTGGGGGTTCTCCTCGTGTTGACTTGTTTTGATGTCTGTAGGGACTTTTCTCGGTTGCTTTTGGGAGACAGCGGTCTTGCCTAGGTTGGTTTAATTCTTCAGGGTCTTACTTCGACTCCGTTACGAAGCATAGGACTTTACCCGAATTGATTTGATTTTTTCCAGGGTCGTGCTTAGACTTTGTTGCAAAGAAGAGGACTTTGCCCAGATCAGTTTGATTTGCCACGGACATGCTTTGACTCTATTACGAAGCAAAGGACTTGCCCGAATTGAATTCTCCTTGTCACTTGATGCTTATGAAAGGAAAGGGTATTTTGGTAATTTTGCAACTTGGGAAGTCGGCATTCCTTGAGGTAGGGGTACTTTGGTCATTTGGTCTTTCGTGGTGCCTATGTCACGAAAAGAAATGGGTTTCAGTGATTTGGTATCTCCTTTTGATGGAAAAGGGGATTTTGGTCATTTGGTAGCTTAGTGGTCAACAAAAGGGTATTTTAGTCATTTCACCCCTAATGGAGCCTACGTCACTGAGGAAAGAAATGTTTTTGTGATTTGGTTTCCCGTGAAGCTTGGGTCACTAAAGAGAAGCTGTTTTAGCCATTTGGTAGTTTGGTTACTAACAGAACGGCATTTTGGTCATTTCACTTCTAGTGGAGCCTATGTCATTAGGGAAATAGATGCTTTTGTGATTTGGTTTCCTGTGAAGCTTGTGTCACTAAAGGGAAGTTGTTTTAGCCATTTGGTAGTTTGGTTACTAACAGAAGGGTATTTTGGTCATTTCACTTCTAGTGGGGCTTGTGTCACTGAAGGAAAGGATGATAGTGTTTCCCATGAAGCTTTTGTGGCTGGGGAAAGATGCTTTGGTGATTTGAGAAGCTTGATGATTTCCTTTGATGTTTTGAAGTTGTTTCAGGTACATATTCGTTCCTTGATCGATGATTTTGGAAACAAAAATTTTTGCCCCTTTGATCAAGAATGAATATGGACTGAATATCTTGCCCCTTGATACTGTTGAAATCAGCTCTCTGTAGCGGAGCAACACCATTGAAACTGGCTCTCTGTAGTGGAGTAATACCGTTGAAACTGGCTCTTTGTGGTGGAGCAATACCGTTGAAATCGGCTCTCTGTGGTAAAGCAATACTATTGAAATCGGCTCTCTGTGGTGGAGCAATACCGTTGAAATCGGCTCTTTGTGGTGGAGCAATACTATTGAAATTGGATCGGGGGTACATATTTATTCCTTGATCGATAATTTTGGAAAGAAAAATTTTTACCCCTTCGATCAAGAATAAATACGGCTTGATTGTTTTGCCCTTGGATAACTACAAAAGGTAAGGAATACCCTTCTCGGGATTAGATCGGCATAAATGTGAATTCTGAAAATTGAGAAGAGTCTCTTACCTGAGGTTTAGAGGATGCCCCGGTGTGAGGTTATTTCCGCTTTCGGAATACTCATGGCTCGAGACAGCTTAATGGTGACAGTATGTACCTGTACTTAAGTTAACATTGATACGTGTGTGTGTGTGTGTGTGTGTGTGTGTGTGTGTGTGTGTGTGTGTGTATGTTTTGAATGTATGTGTGTGTGCATGGCCTAGATGCATATGCATATGATTATGGTGCTTCTTCATATATTTTTTTTTGCAGACGACGATTGGGATCAAGCGCCATGAGTCCAGTCATTTGAGAACAGAGGTTAACCAGTTACGTCAGCGGGTCACCAAGCTAGAGGTCATGAATTAGATTTTCAGGGACAGGACAGATGATTGGGATGCCCAGATGAGTCTGTCCTAGGTGGGATATTGCATTGAAGTTTGGTTGGTTGACCTGGTAGCTTGCTCCACGAGGCGTGGACGTGAGGCACTGGCTTTGATGTACCCCGGTTTTTACAGGATTAGAGTTGTCTGAGCTTGATACTACTATATGACTTTCGTGTTATTTTCATTGCTTGTCCTAATTTTTGCATAGGTCGCCCTTTTTTGGGTTTTCGGCCTATCGGACTGTTTTTATTTTTGCTTGAACCGCCCTTTCGGGTTTTTAATTAAGCAGACTTTATTTTATGCCCTAGCTTTTGCATAGACCGCCCTTTTCGGCTTTTCGATCTATCGGACTGTCCTAATTTTTGCATGGACCACCTCTTTGGTTTTCAATCCATCAGACTCTTTTTTTTTTTTTTTTGAAGTGAGATGCATGTAAACAGAAAATGTGCACATCCACACGAATTCAATTTCAAGCAGACTTGGGACATTTAACCTGAACAGAAAACAGCATTCATTCATTCACTCATTTATAATGTTTTAGCACAATGCACATCAAAGATGAAATGAAGCTAAGGATAGAATCAGTAATGGTATCCGTCTCGACTGGACCCATGCCTGCCACCAACTGGTCTTTGTAGATTTTCCTGCTGATGGTGCTCGCCTCTCTGTCCTAACTTTTGCATGGATCGCCTTTTCGGTTTTCAATCCATCGGACTATCCTGATTTTTGCATCGATAGCCTTTTCGATTTGCAACCCATCAGATCTCTTTTTTTTTAAGTAACAACGCCTGGGCTTGCCTGGGTTGATGGGGCTAATGACTTGGTCTTTGTCTCCCCTGGTGGAACCGCTTCCATCCTATAGGCTAAGGAGTATGACGTTTCTTCAGTGCGTACTCTGATGCTATTTCTGTGTCCTTGCAAAGCAGATGGTAATATGTTGACCTATATTCTGTAGGCAATCACTACTTTTGACGGAATCCTTTTGATGGATTTATTGGCTGCCATTGTCGTCTCATCGGCTTGTGAGGGATATGGAGATGGTTAATGATGTTCAATCCTTTTATTCTGGAACACTGTATTGTTGCCCCTCAGAATTATAGGCCATTATTGGCCGTGACGTGATGGCTTTTTTTTTTTTGCTATGATACTTATATATAACTCCGCTTCCACCCACTTTAAGAAGTAGTTTGATGGGCATGACCATGAATCGATGTTCATTCGATGTGGACAGCTTTATTTTTCCGATGCTATCAATTCCTCATGTTGTGACAACTCTCCTTTTTCTGGCTTGAGTTTGTGGAGCTCCTGCTTGGCTGGTTTTGTCTTTGAACCCTTTAGAACTTGGTGTTCAATGATTTCTCTGTCACCTCGGCACGACATCGTTCAGTCAGGTGAAGATTTCCATGTTCTTTTGTGGTACTATTGCAATCTTCTTTTTCTCTCTTCAGGTGTGAAAACTTTCCAAACTGATATCATTTTTGGGTCATCTTCTGTCCCTAGATTCCTTTCATGCATTGATGCATCATGTGTGTTAAAGGCATTAAATGAATGTTTGGATGCATGCAAAGTTCCATTCCAAAAATATCGCACAAGTAATTGAAATCAAACTCTATTAAATTAAACACCTCATAGGCTAAATTGTTCACATGATAATAATAATAAAATAAAACAAATTAAAACATCAAAATGACTATCACCTCCACATGCGGAGGGTCTTATCTTTATTACAGCGTCATGGTCCTCAATGTCTTGTGAAGCCGAATCATCCGAGGTTGGGCAAGGGATTACTCTGAATGATGGGTTTCAAAGCCGGCTCGATGATCCTTCCATCAATGACCAACTACTTGATGGCTCTAATCAACTGGGTACACTTATTTGTACTGTGACCCGTCATCACATGATAAGTGCATAAGTTATCTTTATCTGCCTTGGCTGGAGGTGAAAATGGCTTCAAGCTCTGCAATAACCCAGCCTTTCTACACTTAGCAAAAATTCGGCTAACTGACTCAGCCCATGGACTGGTGACCCTTTGAGGAGTCTGTCTTCCTAGGTTCACAGCTGCTATGTCCTCCTATTGCACTTCGATTGGGGCTACATTCTGAGTTGAGTTAGCACTGGACCCCACTGGAGTAGCCTTAGAGCTATTGCCTTTGTACCCTTGAGAGTACCCCTGATTGCTTCTGTAAGAGCCTGAACTCTGTCTGCCCCTCTGCTCCTCTTCTTCGTATCACTTGATATGTTTGGTAAACTCCACCACCTCATTGAAGGAGTGGAATCTCTTCAACTTCATCTTGTCCTTGTATTGGGAGAGACTACCATCTACCAGCTTCACAATGAGCGACTCTAACTTTGGTGCCCCATCCACCAAAACTTACACATCCATCCACCGCTTGTAGTAAGCCGTGAAGGACTCATTTGGTTTCTGGCGGATTCTCTCTAGGTCTTCGAGGGTAGTCTCTACTTGGGTATTGTAAGCATACTGCTTTACAAAAGCTTCAGATAGGTCCTCCCAAGTAGAACGGGTGTAGAGAGGCATCTTCATATACCACTTCACCGTAGCACCCCTCAGTGTAGTCAGAAACAAATTTAAGAGATGACCTTTCCCAATCCCCATGCTAGTCATCAACCTCACATAACTGTCCAAATGGTCTTCCGGTGGGCCCTCTCCAGTGTACGGAGGCAGGTAAGGCATCTGAAAGCAGCTGGGAGTGGCTCTCCTCCATCAGCCATCAAAGTAGTTGGGTCGACATACTTAACAGGGTTATAGTGGACTATCTCCTTTAACTTAGGTAGCATAGCTTCAATATCAGAAAATTTTTGATTGAGACGCTTCTCTAACATCGTCTCAATTGAGGCTTTCCTTGCCTTCTCAAAGGATTCATCCTCTTCGGACTGACGATCAGGTTCTCTGTGGTTAACCACTCCACCACTTCCTCCAGGAAGGCTTCCTGCAGCACCATTAGTAACTTGGATAAACTATTGTCCCTCACTTCCAATCGAAGTTTGAGCTGGTGACACAGATTGAATAGGGAGGGTGCCTATCATGGCTTGCACTTGTTCCCTAAAAGTATTTTTAAACTCATCTGAGGTGAGAAAACTCTTCATAAAAGCAGCCATATCATAGGGAAAGTTTCCGCTGTTTTCGTCGGCCATCTCCACTCTATTAGCTTCTTCTAATAAAATCTGACTATCAACTGGTAGAGTAGGCAATTGAGTTTCGATCTCCCGATCTGAGTCTGACCCTGAACTGATCCCCTCCACAGTGACCGGCTTTGATTGAACTGATGGGTTTGGAACTAACTCAACACGAACTAACCGCTTTGAGATTTGTCTCCAAACTACACATTCAACACAAGGTTAGAGTCGCGGATGGATGTTATGGACCTAGACTCGACACCCTAAATGGAGCATGTGGTGTGTTCATGTCCATGATTGGATGATGCTTTATGGATGTGGATAATGATGAAAATGACATTTGTACTTTCTTTCTTTTTGTTTTGGGTGTTCCAAGCATATCCCATGCCATGCAAAAGACAATGCAAAAATGTCACATGTGGGCCAGCACACGGACAGAAATTCGGAGCCTTCAGGGCACCTAGCGAACGTCGTGAAATGGTCATGTGTGTACTGACACATAGACAGAGGTTCGACATTTTATAGGTCAATGAAATGATGTGTGATGGTCATATGGGAGCCGTTCTATAGACAGAGGTTCGATGCTTTTATGGCATCTTAGATGAAGTGATGTCACATACAAGTCACGTGTAACTCGGGACACAGATAGCATTTCGGCGTTTGTGGAACACCTTGCATGTTATGAAACGTCCTAATATGAATTCTAGTTTGGCACTCGTGGAGTACCTTGAATGAATTTTCAATATTATGAAGCGATCCGATGTGGATCATGGCACGCAAGCAAAACTATGGTGTCAAACTAATATGAATGTTAAACATATTAGGACATTTCATAACATGTTAAACATGTTATGAAATGTCCTAATATGAATTCTAGTTTGGCACTCGTGGAGTACCTTGAATGAATTTTCAATGTTATGAAGTGATCTAATGTGGATCATGGCATGCAAGCAAAACTATGGTGTCGATCGTGAATGGTTATGATGTCGTGTAATGGTATTTTGTGACCCGCCACACAAACACAAGCCTAGGACAGTTGTGGTCCTCTCACAGTGCAATGATGTAATGAAATGGCCAAGTGCAATCCGATGCATAAGCGAACACGGGTAGTCTTGGGGATTCCCGATATGTCATGAAATGAAATGGTCGTGAAGGGCATACTTAGAACATCCTTACATTTTATATGAGATGAGATGAGATGAATGCCCATGTCATACAGAATGCAAATGGCTGCACAAAAACGTGGTTAGAATGCATGACACACAAGATGATGTCGTGTATGCTTTATGAGTCAATGAGCACACAAGGTGAATATGGCACACGAAAAAGGTCATGGCTGCACAAAAATGTGGTTAGTATAACACACATGTAGGATGATGCTCCAAGATGGCTGCATAAAAATGTGGTTAGGAAATGACACACGGATGATGCGTGTTTATGTTACATGACAGGGTCGAAAATAAAACAACCACAAAGCAAACATTAGCACACGCATAAACATGCTCACCCTCCCAACCTTATTCCTCCATTCAACTGGTTTCGCATTCTTCCTAGGTGTTAGGTCTCTTTGGCATCAACCGGGGATACCAAAGGCGCACTCTCAATGTCCATTTTTGAATATATGTTTTGGTAACCCTACGGGGAAGTTGCTAAGCCATTAAATGAAGGTATGAGTCAAGCCAAGGGTCGTACAGGTTCCCATAGCGAAAATATACTCCTCGCTTCTCCCCACTCAAGGATCCAAACGAAGGGGTTCGTACAAGGCTATGAGTGGTTTACCCCTTTGGGTGCCTCCAATCCTAGCGAAAGAGGTAGGTCACCTTTGAAGATAAACCGGGCTTAAACGAGTGTTGGAGGGATTTAAGAAGAGAAAATTTCATGCTTATGCAAGTGTGAATGAAACATCGAATTATGATTTAATAATTGATTACAAGTGAGGATGTACTTCGATCGTTGCCTAAGTTCCTTAAGTTTTTTTAAAAAAAAAACTTTTTAAAAAGAAACCGTTAATCCCTAGCGGAGTCGCTACTGTGAGCGGATGACCTTTTTCAGAACGCGCGGTGAAACGGGAACCGAGGATTTTCTTTTTGAAAGTGTGTGATGATGAGGTTTGAAAACGGTTCTTTAATCTTCTTTAAGAAAACCTTTCCTTTTATTTGGAAAAACCCTTTTGTAGAAAATTTAATTGTAAGTGTGAATTTTGGAAAAAAAAAAAAGTTTGTAGAAAATCCCAATTTGAACTTAAAAGATCTCGAAACCTAAATTTCGAAATTAGATACAGAGTTGTCACCCTGATCAGCTCATCTGGGAAATTCCGGTACAGCTCCCTACCATGTGTAGACGCGGTACCTAATTCAGAGATTCAAGGTTCCGACAACAAATCTACTAATCCTCACTTATTTTCAATTATTATTTCATAACGTAATGTTGCATTCACTTAATTCTACTCATTTTATTTTCTTTTAATTATTAATCGATGCTCATGCAAATGACATAAATGTAAATATTAAAATAAAGGCGGAAAAATAAAAGTGCGGAAAAGTAAATCAGAGGCCAAATTATACAACCCAAGAAAAAGAAAACTCTCATCCTCACCATTTACGACCACCTACTATACACGATAATCTAAGAAATTACAATCGCTTAGATACACGATTTAATCTATAAAATACATTCAAAAATAAAAATAAAGTAAAAATAAAAGATGCATCCAAATATGGTTAGCACAAGTAAATAAATCACACCAAGGACTCATACATGACAGAATAGGGATTTATAGGAGCAGGGACATGCATTAAAGGGGGTAACCGGGTCGACCCGACTGGTCGGACCGATTAGACCTGGAAAACGGTTTTTTGAAACGCCTTGTAGGTTTTATAGGTGAAAAACCGATTTTGAAAATGGTTTGACTCATTTACATGCATTTTTCCAACTTTAGTGGCTGGATATCCCGGGACCCGGTGGTCCCGTTCGTGTGTGGGCCTAAATTAACATTCATCTAGGGTCCAAAAAGAATGTAAACACGTCAAAATTCACTTTTGAATAGGAAAAGGGTGCAAAATTACAAGTTTGGGGTCCAAAAGGGCGAAACTGTAATTCTGCCTCCTGAACCACAGTCGAGCGACTATAGGGTATTCCAGTCGCGCGGTTGTAACACCTACAGTCGAGCGACTGTAGTGCTCCAGAATAGATTCCAATGTTCTTTTCTCGTTTTTTGAAAACCGTTTTGCAAATTTAATGATTTCAGAGGATCCGGGATTTCTGGAATATACTAAAATCAACAAAACGGATCGAACCAAATTCGGAAACCCCTAATCTCTCAAAATCACCAAACTTTAAATTACATCCATCAATCAAAAATTAGAAAACTAGGAATTTAAGCACATAGGGATGTAATTGGGCCGATAATAAGCATAAAAAAACACATTTAATCGAAAAACGGAAGCGTTATCGGCCGATTTTGGGGCATTCGGAGCTTCTGCCCCAGAGATTATAGTTAAACGACTGTAATCAGAAGATTACAGTCGCACGACTGTGATCTTAAGCGAGGCGGCTGTAATAAAAAATCGCTTCCGAAATCGTAAAAAAAGGGAAAAACATCAATAAACAACTCCCAAAATGAACAAAAGTGGATTTTTAAGGCCTCTCAGAATGTTACATGGTTTGTATTCCAGTGTTTGGATCACCAGAGATGGATTCGGGTGCCGAAAAGTGCCTTGTAGTCATGAACAACCTAAAAACAATGCGCGATCAACGAAGCCCGAACGGAACCCCGAGAGAAATCGAGTGAGTAGTGATGATTTGAAAACACCCTACAACTATTTTTGTGTGTTTTGTTAAAATTGTTTTTGTTATTTTCATATCAAAACCCTTTTATTTTCCCAAGAACCCTAGAAAAAAGTCCCAAAAACTCTATTATTGTGTGTTTCTTGTGCTTTCCTATCAAAAACCCTCTAATTTTCTGCCTCCTTTTTGTTCTACTGTCCCTAATCCCGAACACAAGATTTTTATATCTCCCGTTTTGGTTAAAAATCGAAATTAAATGCTGATTTTTGGTAAAAAAGGAAATCTTATGATTACATTCGCTCGACTGTAGTAGCTACAGTCGCGCGACTGTAGTACAGTCGCACGGATATAGTCACTACAGTTGAGCAACTGTAGTGACCAGATTAACCCATCTTGTTTAGGAAAACCGAATTAAATACTGATTTGGGGAAAAAAAAGGAAATCTGATGATTACAGTCGAGCGACTGTAATTACTACAGTCGCGCGACTGTAGTATAGTGGACTACAATCGAGCGACTGTAGGGACTATAGTCGAGCGATTGTAGGGACTATAGTCGAGCGACTGTAGTCACAAGATTGGCTTATTTTGTTTAGAAAAATCGAATTAAATGCTGATTTGGGAAAAAAAAAGGAAATTTGACGATTACAGTCGCGCGGCTGCAGGCACTACAGTCGAGCGACAGTAGTCACTAGATTGGCCTATTTTGCTTATTTTTCATTCTTTTCTTTAGTTTTGTTAAATACTCACTGGTATTCCTTTGGGGCACCGTACCAAGACTTGTCACACACATTTGGGTCATCCGGGACATTTTCGACATTATTCCGGTCGGTCTGAATCCGCTTCACGTTTATCTGTGAAAAAGGCAACAATGACTTTCGTCACAGAGGTCAAAAAAAACCCATGCTCACAAGTATTTAAGCCTAGAGTTTGACTCATGCTTGAAGGAGTGTGAGATAGTACCCTAACTCACTCCTCCTAGAATACCACAGTGGAATGGTGTGTCTTGAAGGAGGAACAGGACCTTGTTGGACATGGTCCATTCAATGATGATTCATACAGCTCTTCCTATATCTTTCTAGGGCTATGCCCTAGAGACGACAACGTTCTTGCTAAACTATATACCAACCAAAGCACTTGAGAAGATACCATATGAAGTATGGACGGGCAAGAGGCCCAATATGTCTTTCCTGAAGATTTAGGGATGCAAATGTGACATCAAAAAGTTGAGCGTGGATAAGCTTTCCTTCAAAACTGATAAGTGCTTGTTTATGGGGAACCTAGAGGAAACCAAGGGGTACTATTTCTACATCCCTTCTAAGAACAAAGTATTTGTGTCTCAAGAGGCTATTTTTCTTGAAAAGGAGCTCCTTTCCAAGAAGGACAGTAGGAGTAGAATTGAACTCGATGAAGTTTAACAACCACAAGCTCCTATAAAGGATGGTTTGGGGTTGATTCAAATTCTCAAAGGGTTGAGGAATCTGAACCAATCACACAAGACCCAAGAAGGTCTGGTAGGACTTGTCATCAACCAGAAAGATACAAATTTCTTGTGACTGATGATAATACTCTTCTTATATATGATCAGGAAGATCTAACCACCTACCAGGAGGCCATTGAAAGCCCCAATTTAGCCAAGTGGCTTGGAGCCATGGAAGCTGAGATGCAATCAATGTACAATAACCAAGTTTGGAACTTGGTTGATCCACCTCCGAGTGCTAACGTAATTGGTTGCAAATGGTGCTTCAAGTTGAAGGCCGATAACACCTTCAAAGGATGACTAGTGGCGAATGGTTTCAAATAAGTCCATGGAATATACTATAATGTAATATATGGTTTTAACGAATCTAATTAACATAATTTTATATCAATCAATTTTATAAGTTTTATACTTGCTTTGAAATAGATCATGTAAAACAAAGCAATAAAATATAATGGGATTTTTGTATTACATGATATGGAGAAGGAATGAAAAAGAAAGGCGCTTTTATAATGGATGCTTGCATGGATTTCAAAGTAGAAAAAATATTAAAATCAATGCCTAATATATACATGTTGGGATTCGTCATTGGAAAAATAACGTGGCGCAGCGGAAAATACACCGTTTAAAATTTCCTAAAATCCACCTATCGTGTCCAATTACCATTGATTAGAATAAAATAATTTGAATCAAGAGAGATTAACTCACCGGATTCGTCTCTTCTAGAGACTGCTGCAGAATCGTTACTTGAAGCTGCGATCTCCAAAGTCCGGTGCACGACCAACTATTGAGTGGGAACCGATGCTAGCCGAAGACGCGAAGGAATGGAGGTTTAATGCTGGGATTTTCGGCTGTTTTGGGGCTGCTATTGGTGGCTAAAATTTCCAGCAATTAATTAGAGTTGAATTAGGTTTTTCTTCCTTAAGTGTGCCCTTATATAGACACCTTGTCTAGTTGGGTTTTAATTAGGTTAATTAAACCCAAGCCCACTAGGATTATAATTACACAAATAAACTTTAATTAAAAAGTATATACTATGTAATTTAATTCCATTTGGCTAATTTAATTACCCCTAAATAAAATTAAATCACACTTAACTTAATACAATACATGTATTTAATTTTCCTACTTAGGAAAATTATTTAATTAATTGTTTACTTTATGTAATTCAATTAATTGATAAATTAATTAATTACATTATGTAAACTTATTAATTAAATTAAATTCAACCCAATGTCAATTAATTACCTTGACACCGAATGTCAACTAATTAATTAACGCATTCCTTCCAATGTACATTACATGTACACTTTCTATAAGTTCCAGCTCAGTTGATCTATGTGCACGATCCTATGGGTCTGTCTTTATGTTGGCAGTAGGCCCAAGGCCCACAGACTATAAGTGGGTTCTAGCAAACCATTACAGCCCCCAATTAAGACAGAGATGCAGCAGTCTTTAGAAGACACTCACCCGGTAGTAATCTCATAGTGTCCTTTGCCTACCGATATCGATATAAATAAACAAGAGGCATGGTGTCTGTCATCCTCTTCTGTTGTTTATTATATTTCTTGATCTTGAGTTGACTGATTAATCAAATAAGTAACCAACTTATTTGGGTATGGCCATACACTTATCAGTCCCACTCATCAAGTGGCCATTGATATCATCTCGGTGTTACCCGAGTGGCAATTCCATCACTTCATCATCAATATCAACATGTTCACCGGTCCACCCAATCATACCCATATTTAGCATCCTTTTACAGACCTGTTAGGCATATGTCAAAGTTAACCAGATTCCATATTGATATTATAATGAAATCTGGTCTGAGTACAAAAGAGACCTACTCAAGAAAGACCTATGACGTGACAACCATATGACTTTCTTATGCGGATCGATCCAGTCCCATGTTAATGACATGTACCTATATTCATGACTGACTATACAAGTACTATGGCTAGTTAAGAACTACCATACAGTCATCGAATATACAAGTCTGTGGTTCTATTCGTCCCCACGATTAGAACAGACCTGGGATAGGTTTTATGATTATCAATCAATGGATACTCTACTCATATTATAGCACAAGATATAAATGAAATAGATTAATTGCCTTTATTAATGTGACACAAATAATGTATTCATACATGACTCTTAATGTATAATACAAAATACAAGAATCCAATGCCCTAAGAACTAGGGCACACCAACACTCTCCCACTTGCACTAGTTCCAAGTGGGCATTGCCCTAATTCCTATAGATCTGGTATGACCGTCGTGCTGTGTCTGCAACAGCGCTTTGGTCAATGGATCAGCGACATTATTCTTGGTGTCAACCCTCTGCAATGATATGTCACCTATGTTCACGATCTCTCGAATGAGGTGAAACTTTCTGAGTACATGTTTGGATCTCTTGTGTGACCGGGGCACCTTAGCTTGTGCGATGGTCCCGTTGTTGTCATAAAAACATCAACTGGGTTTAGGATAGTGGGCACTACTCCCAACTCAGTTATGACTTTCTTGATCCAAACGGCTTTCTTTGATCTTCGGACGCAGCTATGTACTCAGCTTCCATTGTAGAGTCAGCAATGGTGGCCTGCTTTGAGGACCTCCAACTAATGGCACCGCCATTCAGGAGAGAAACATAACTAGATTGTGACTGGTTCTCATCCTCATCGGTCTCAAAGCTTGCATCAGTGTAACCTGACACTACCAGCTCATCTTGACCTCTATACACTAAGAAAGCATCCTTAGTCCGGTTAAGGTACTTCAAGATTGCCTTGACTGCCTTCCAATGTTCCTCACTGGGGTCCAACGGGTACCGGCTAGTCATACTTAGTGCAAACACGACATCAGGCCTCGTACATAACATGGAGTACATGAAAGATCCAATAGCAGATGCATAAGGGATCTTTTCCATGTTCTCCCGGTCCTTCTTTGTTTTAGGACCATCTTTCTTACTCAGCTTCAACCCATGGCGCATAGGCAAGAATCCTTTCTTTGCCTTGTCCATGCTGAATCCTTTTAGAACCTTGTCAATGTACGTGGCCTGACTTAGGCCTAGAAGTCGATTGGATCTATCTCTGTAGATCCTGATCCCTAAGATCGTCTCAGCTTCGCCTAAGTCCTTCATTGCGAAGCACCTACTCAACCACTGCTTAACCCCTTGCAGTGTTGGTATGTCACTTCCAATGATAAGGATGTCGTCAACATACAGCACTAGGATGGTGGAAACGCTCCCACTAACCATCTTATACACACAGGGCCTTCAACTTGAAACACCACTTGCAACCTATCACCTTAGCACCCAGAGGTGGATCTACCAAGTTCCATACTTGGTTATCGTGCATAGATTGCATCTCAGCCTCCATGGCTTTGCGCCATTGATCTGAGTGTGGGCTTTCAACAGCCTCCTGATAGGTCTTAGGCTCTTCTTAGTCAACGACCATAAGGTCCCCATCATCAGTCACGAGAAAGCCGTACCTCTCTGGCTGATGACATGTCCTACCAGACCTTCTGCGGTCCTGTGCAACCGTTTCTGGTTCCTCAATTTCTTAAGTAGTCAGATCGGTTCCCGAAGCATCCTCAACAATAGCTGCAGGAGTTTGTGAGTCTTGAGCTTCTGAAAGTTCAATATTACTCCCACTGTCTCTCTTGGAAAGGAATTCCTTCTCCAAGAAGACTGCATTTCTGGCTATGAAAACTTTGTTTTCAGCTGGAGCGTAGAAGTAATAACCCTTAGTTTCCTTAGGGTAACCCACAAACTGGCACTTGACAGATTTGGACTCGAGTTCGCCACTTGTCAATTTCTTAACATGTGCATCACAGCCCCAAATCTTCAAGAAGGAAACATTGGGCTTTCGGCCTTTCCATAGTTCATATGGTGTTCCCTTAACTGCCTTCCTTGGTGTATTATTAAGAATGTAAGCAGCTGTCTCTAAAGCATATCCCCAAAAGGAGACAGGGAGTGTAGCATGACTCATCATCGAGCGGACCATGTCAAGTAAGGTCCTATTCCTCCTCTCTGACACTCCATTCCACTGGGGTGTACTAGGAGGAGTGAGTTGGGATACAATCCCACACTCTCTCAAAAACGAGTCAAACTCTTGGCTCAAATATTCACCCCCTCGGTCAGACCGAAGTGCTTTTATTTTCTTGCCAAGTTGGTTTTCTACTTCATTCTTAAAGTCCTTGAACCTTTGGAGAGTCTCAGACTTATGCTTCATCATATACACGTAACCGTATCTGCTGAAGTCATCCGTGAAGGTGACGAAGTACAGAAAACCAGATCTAGCACTAGCGCTTATTAGGCCACATACATTGGAATGTACCAGCTCCAATAGCTCTGAGGCCCTTTCAACAGTCTTGCTAAAAGGTGCCTTTGTCATCTTGCCATCAAACAAGATTCGCATGTGTCATAAGGCTGGATGTCAAATGACCCTAGCACTCCACTAGAGTGAAGCCTAGCTATGCGCTTCTCATTTATATGGCCAAGTCGACAATGCCAGATGTAAGTAGGATTAATTTCATTTTGTTTAATCCTTTTAGTATTTATGTTATAGATTGAACTTTCACGTTTTAGATCAAGGATATATAAGCCATTTTCAAGAAATGTTGTTCCATAAATAATATTGCCACATTGCATAGAAATTCTACCATGTCCAATATTAAATACAAAACCAGAAATATCCAACAAAGAAACGGAAATAATATTCCTGCGCATCGCAGGTACAAAATAACAGTTTCTTAGTTCCAAAACAAGTCCACTAGGCATCTCCAAGAAATAATCTCCGATCTCCATGGCCTGAACCCGAGCACCATTTCTGACTCAAAGATCTACTTCTCCAGATCCTAATAATCTCCTATTTCTTAGACCCTGCACATTTGAACAAATGTGAGATCCACATCCAGTGTCCAAGACCCAAGATGTAGAAATAGCCAGATTAATCTCAACAACATAAATACCTGAAGCAGCAGTTTTGCCCTTCAGTTGCTTCCTTAGCTTTGGACATGAGCTCTTCCAGTGCCCCTTCTCATGACACTCATGGCAAACATCGTCAGGAGAGGCAACCCTTGCTTTAGGTTGGGCCACCACCTTTTTTTGCCCTTAGCCTTGGCCTTTTGGGCCTTAGCTGTGGCCTTAGATTTGGCCTTTCCCTTAGCAATGGGCGTATTGCCCTTGTTCACCAGCAATACTTCAGGAGTCTTCTTAAGAGACTGCTCAGCAAGCTTGAGCATTCCATGCAGCTCAACAACCGATTTATCTAACCCTTGCATATGGTAATTCATGATAAACTGGTTGTAAGACTCAGGAAGTGACCCGAGAATAATGTTTGTTGCCAAGTCCTGCGGAACTGGCGAGCCGAGGCGAGCAAGTGTATCAATATACCCCTTCAACTTTAGCACATGAGTGCTAACAGAAGTCCCAGCTACCATCACAGTCGTGCAAAGTGCCTTAGTTGTCAGGTAACGAGCCTGATCTTGGAACATCTTTTTAAGCTGATCCATCATCTCATAAGCAAGCTCGTCCATGAACTGCTTCTGAAGATCAGAAGCCATGGTACCCAGCATGAGGCACGAGACATCTCGGTCATCCCTTACATGCCGATCCTACTGCTCCACCATCGCCGTGGTGATGCCTCGATCTGCGGGAGGGCCAGCTGGTAAAGGAGCATTCAGTACATACTCCTTAGACTCTTGTCTAAGAACTATTTGTAAGTTCCTAGCCCAGTCCAAGAAGTTAGTCCCCGAAAGCTTCTCCTTCTCCAAGAGTGACCTAAGTGAGAGTGAGTTGTTGTTTGTTACAGCCATTTAAATTGCTTAACTGAAATGGGATTATCTACATGGAAGAAATCATTGCTTGAGTTAGAAATAAAGGACTTTTAAGCCAATTCAAATTAATAATCCGATTTTAATTTGTTTGTTGGTGTTGTTAATTGGCTGACTTGACCAAGATCCACAACTTATCAATGACTGGCCGAACTAGGGCTCGCTAACCAACCATTGAGTCGTTTGGTAGGACAACCTATCCAATCCTTCCACGAAGGACTCTTGGTTTGATGGGCTTATTGACACTTTACCCATCTGTGCTTAGGGCCCGCTCTGAGCTAATGCTACCCATGTTGAGTCAAACCACCATTCACATGTTAACCATACCAAGTATCTTAACCCTCGACGGCCCACCGAATACTACAATATACCCAGCTAGGGCATGGCACACATTGCAGCATCAATGGGAGGAAGAGGTGTGAATGTGGGAAGCACTTTTAAGCGACTCAATATTTTAATTTCCGGATTATAATTAAGTGATACGGCTTAGCATGCATAAACGCGGGTAATAATTTGGTGATCCATACATCCATATTATATGACAAATGCAATAGCATACTTAATTTAAAATAAATGAGATCATATGGGCCTTTAATTACAACCTAATGAAAAACTAGATATCCTATCTAATTCTTCACGGGCCGGACTGCAATCCTTCTTGGGCTCCCACCATGGGCTTGCTCCATTTGGGCCTTCCTCCATACTTGATGTAATTACAATAATTTTGTAAAATAAAATCTATTCTAAAATTACATCAAAATAAAAAAATAAAAAAATGGCACGCAGGCCATATTTCCCAAAATTAAATTACAACCGATAATAATTTAGGACCCATAGAACTCAACATAACATTTCAAACAAAGTACCTGTCGTACACATACATACCAATATGATGCATGATCATGGCATTCCAAATTATAAATATAAATTTTAAGCCGTGTTACTTAGGGTGAAATAGCCAATTTTAACAAATGTGACTAAGGCCCATAAAGGCCCAATGGATAACATCCATAAATGCAAAATTAATAATTTTGCTCCCACTTGAATTTGGGTTGTCACAAATTTAAAATTTAGCTCTTCCAATTTTAACCGGTGTCACGGTTTATTGGGCCAATTTCACAAAGTCCATATTCAATTTAACATGCAAACAATTAAATTAAATATGCATGCCAACAAAATAAATAATTTAAACACAAATTAATTTAAAAAATTTAATTTAATTTACATTAGGGTCCGGAAAAAAAAATACCCGTAAAATCCAAAACAGGACCTGAAACCTGCGCGCGGCGCCGCTGTCCGGGTGGGGCAGCAGCAGCCCAGTGGGCTGCAGCAGCTGCTGCCGCTGGATGGAATCGCAATTTGCGATTCCATCCAGCCCAAAAAAAATTTTTTTTTTTATTTAAAGTTTTATTTTAATTTCTAAATCATAAACATTCCAGCCAACTAAAGAATGAATAATCAATAAAAAATGGATTGAAAACCAATTGGGGAAAAAAAATCAAAAATCCTAATCCAAAATTCTAGGGTTCAACAAAACCAAAACCAATTGAATAAAAACCCTAAAACCACAAACTTGAAACCCATTCTTTCTTCAAGAATGCTTTCAAGAACCAATTCCAATCAATCTAATGGACAAAACCTAGGCTCTGATACCACTGTTGGGATTCGTCATTGGAAAAATAACGTGGCGCAGCAGAAAATACACCATTTAAAATTTCCTAAAATCCACCTATCGTGTCCAATTACCATTGATTAGAATAAAACAATTTGAATCAAGAGAGATTAACTCACCGGATTCGTCTCTTCTAGAGACTGCTGCAGAATCGTTACTTGAAGCTGCGATCTCCAAAGTCCGGTGCACGACCAACTATTGAGCGGGAACCGGTGCTAGCCGAAGACGCGAAGGAATGGAGGTTTAATGCTGGGATTTTCGGCTGTTTTGGGGCTGCTATTGTTGGCTGAAATTTCCAGCAATTAATTAGAGTTGAATTAGGTTTTTCTTCCTTAAGTGTGCCCTTATATAGACACCTTGTCTAGTTGGGTTTTAATTAGGTTAATTAAATCCAAGCCTACTAGGATTATAATTACACAAATAAACTTTAATTAAAAAGTATATACTATATAATTTAATTCCATTTGGCTAAATTTAATTACCCCTAAATAAAATTAAATCACACTTAAGTTAATACAATACATGTATTTAATTTTCCTACTTAGGAAAAATATTTAATTAATTGTTTACTTTATGTAATTCAATTAATTGATAAATTAATTAATTACATTATGTAAACTTATTAATTAAATTAAATTCAACCCAATGTCAATTAATTACCTTGACACCGAATGTCAACTAATTAATTAACGCATTCCTTCCAATGTACATTACATGTACACTTTTTATAAGTTCCAGCTCAGTTGATCTATGTGCACGATCCTATGGGTCTATCTTTATGTTGGTAGTAGGCCCAAGGCCCACAGACTGTAAGTGGGTTCTAGCAAACCATTACAGCCCCCAATTAAGACAGAGATGCAGCAGTCTTTAGAAGACACTCACCCGGTAGTAATCTCATAGTGTCCTTTGCCTACCGATATCGATATAAATAAACAAGAGGCATGGTGTCTGTCATCCTCTTCTGTTGTTTATTATATTTCTTGATCTTGAGTTGACTGATTAATCAAATAAGCAACCAACTTATTTGGGTATGGCCATACACTTATCAGTCCCACTCATCAAGTGGCCAATGATATCATCTCGGTGTTACCCGAGTGGCAATTCCATCACTTCATCATCAATATCAACATGTTCACCGGTCCACCTAATCATACCCGTATTTAGCATCCTTTTACAGACCTGTTAGGCGTATGTCAAAGTGAACCGGATTCCATATTGATATTATAATGAAATCTGGTCTGAGTACAAAAGAGACCTACTCAAGAAAGACCTATGACGTGACAACCATGTGACTTTCTTATGCGGATCGATCCAGTCCCATGTCAATGACATGTACCTATATTCATGACTGACTATACAAGTACTATGGCTAGTTAAGAACTACCATACAGTCATCGAATATACAAGTCTGTGGTTCTATTCGTCCCCACGATTAGAACAGACCTGGGATAGGTTCTATGATTATCAATCAATGGATACTCTACTCATATTATTGTTGGATATGCCCTAGTCCCGAGGCATTAGTCCTTGTCTTTGTATCATACATTTGTACATTAATGTGAACTTCATGTATTATACAATTTGTGTTAAGAAATAAAGACATCAATCTATTTACTATATGTCTTGTGCAATATTTTAAATAGAGTATCCCATGGACATATCCATATCCATGTTGTCAAGTGTGAGGCACTTGGCAGTAAGACTATGGATAGGGAAAACGATATGGCCATAAAGTCATCCGTAGTCTGTTCCAATCATGGGAATGAATGGAATTAAAGACTATCATTAGCCTGGTTGTATGGCGGTGTCTTACCGGTCATAGAACATGGAATGTCAACCAGGTGAATGGGTACATGCAAAAAGGGGCATGGTACTGGATTGATCCACTTCACGGGAATCTACATGGTATAGTATCACAAATGATTCTCGCGTAGTACTTGCATAAGTCCTTTGACCGAACCATATGATGGTGCTGCATGTGAAGTGGCACACTTTGGTGTACGCCTAACGGGCCTGTAAAAGGGTGCCAAGTATGGGTACGTTCGGGTGTGTCAGTGAGCATGGCAGTACTATGGATACGCAGAAGGGAATGTCACTCAGTACTTTACTGAGACGATATCACCGGCCTCTTGATGAATGTTACTGATAAGAGTGTGGCCACACCCAAACAAGATGAGATCTTGTTTGTGAGTATCAGTTCATTTGGGATCAAGTAATGTCCGAACACATATAGAGGGTGATCAACCATGCCTCTGTGTTTGACACCGATATCAGTGACATGGGACATACAAGTTCAACTACAGGGTTACGGTGAAAGTTTGACTGCTATCTCCGTCTTAATTGGGGGCTACAGTGGCTTGCTAGAGCCCGCCTGTAGTCTGTGGGCCTTGGCCCACTGCCAACATAAAGACGGGCCCATTGGATCGTACACATTGAATGTCTGGACTTTAACTAGTCGGATTAAGTGTGTACTTCTAGTATACACGTTTGAAGAGAGAGAGATTTATTAATTATATTCTAGGTCAATTAGATTGATCAAAAGAATATAATTAATATTTATTTTTGGCATTCTCTTAATTAATGCAATGAATTAATTTATGAGATTATTTCCTAGGTGGAAATATTTATACATGTATAGGTTTACATGTATCTCATCTTATATGTGTCTAATTTAATTCCTTGATGAATTTGATGTGTCAAATTAATTGTAATTTAGATGTATGTAACATATTATATGGTACAATATACTTACATACATGTTGAATTACAATGGTATTTGAAATCAAATAGGAACCAAAGAATTAAAGTGGACTAGGGCTTGAAATGGTAAGCCCACTTCTTCATCATGTGTTGGCCGAAATTCTTAGTGGATTTAAGGCAAGAATGATGAATATTTAAGATGAGAAGAATGAGTCATTGTGGGACATAAGGTAATGATCAAATGGGTGAGTCATGGTGGACTTTGAGTTAGTAAAGTTGGACTTTACCAACTTGGATATTTGTTGGTCATTATGACTAAAGACAAGTGTCTCCCATCTCCTTTCCACCTCTTAGCCGAATCTTCATGTCTTTGGACAAGGGAGATGACTCATTCTTTAGCCAAAATGTAATGAGTGAAAGTGGTGAGTCATTGTTGACTTGGTAAGCAAAGTTGGACTTTGCTTCCTTAGATATTTTTTGCCTCTTGGTGAGAGATATAAAACAAAAATATGGTGTAACCAATTCACTCTAACCAAGTTCTCTTGGCTGCCCTCTCTTCCTCTCTTCGTGAATTTTCCGAGTCGCTAGCACGGGTTTCAGTCCGAGAGCCGTTCGTGTACGCATCGGTGGAGGAAATCTATACTTGATTTCTGCAGTCTTCTTCTATCTCTTTAGAGATTTCTTGGGTAAGACTTTTATCTCCTCCTTTGTGTTTTGTTTTTGATTTTCACTACTTAAGCTCCCGGGACCCGGATTCGAGGAAATCGACGCGTGTTTCCGCACTTTGTCGGTCGGTTTCCCGTGATGAATCCCAGCAATTATAGCACAAGATATAAATAAAATAGATTAATTGCCTTTATTAATGTGACACAAATAATGTATTCATACATGACTCTTAATGTATAATACAAAATACAAGAATCCAATGCCCTAAGAACTAGGGCACACCAACAATACATGGCCCCTCTCTTAGCCCTCTCAACTAATTTAGTGACCTATTAAACCCCTTAACTATATAAGAACATCTTTAGTGGGGGGCCGATTTAATAAGGGTTTATTAACCCCCCACTATTAACATCT
Organism: Euphorbia tirucalli; assembly: GCA_039660915.1. Taxonomy (NCBI): domain Eukaryota; kingdom Viridiplantae; phylum Streptophyta; class Magnoliopsida; order Malpighiales; family Euphorbiaceae; genus Euphorbia; species Euphorbia tirucalli. The sequence goes on along the minus strand of CM077639.1, from coordinate 49,471,334 downwards.
CCCACTAGGGAGAGGTATCAACCCTTTGAATCCATTTTTTTTATCAACTTGATGCTGACAAACATTTATGTTTAATTTTTCATTCATTTAAAAAAAAAATTTATTCAATGGTTGTCCACTTTTATTGTTTTTTGTTCTCTATTTTTATTATTTTCTATTCTCCATTTCAACGACGGTTGTCCACTTTTATTCATTTCAAAATGTCTTTATTTATTTTTTTAATTAACTTTTCTAATTAATTTTTTTTCATTTTTTCTTCAACTGTAATATTTTAACGGTAATTATTTTTTTAATTTTTTTAATTTTTTCATACCCTATAAGTATCATACCCTGCCAACAAATCTTTCAATTATTCTTCATTCTTCTCCATCAATCTTCTTTAATTTATTCCAATTTTCTATCATGGAAAAAAATTCATCCTCTCAAAATCCAAACCTATATAATAAAAATTATGAATATTCATTTTTTACCCAACACACCAGTAATTCTCAAATTCCTCCAAATTATCAAAAACCAAATTTCCAACATCTCTTGAATTTTCCAAATTTTGTAAACTACAACCCCCAACAAAATTTAGGAAATCAATCAAATTTACAAAATCTGTATTTTCCAATTTCAAAACTAGGGTATTTTAATTCGTGCATACCCAATGTGTCAAATATTGTCTCCCCTAGTGCATTCTCAAACCATTTGAATGAGCAAACAAATTTGGAGAGATTAGCCACTGCCATGAAGTAACAACACAGAATCTTTCTGGTTCTACACAACCAGATAATGATATTATTAATCTTAAGGATAATAGCAAAGAGAAATGCTTGTGTTGGAGCAATGAAGATGAAAAAATGCTTGTAAGTTTTTGGCTTACTATATCAAGTTGTAGCATTATTGGAAACAGCCAAAAATCAAATGCATTTTGGCAGCGAATTGCGAATTACTTCAACAAAAATGTCAAATTTGGTGTGACAAGAAAGACTTCGTCTATTAAGAACTATTGGTTTTGGATGCTTCCATTAATCAATGAATTCAATCAAATCTACAATAATTTGGTTGTAGAACATCATAGTGGTTGGAGCGATGATCAAGTGAAGGAACATGCTCGCGAACTTTACAAACAACAAAAGAAGAAGAAATTCCTTCATGATCATATTTGGATGATATTGAAAGATGATCCAAAATGGTAAACAAATTTTTCTATTCATTAGCCTTCCAAGAAGACAAGAATTAATGAAAGTGGTGCTTACTCTTCCTCATCAAATGGAGACACAAGTATTGATGTAAATGGAGGTGAAATTCACCCTATTGGACAAAAAGCTGCAAAGGAAAAAGCCAAGAGAAAGGGGAAGTCCAGTGTTGAAACAACAGTTGAAAAAGCAGAATTGAAGAACTATTTGGTTGAACTGAAAGAGGTAAGGAAACTAAAAAACAAACGTAATTGAAGGATTCAAGAAAACAATTGAAGATTTGAAAAATTCATATTAGATATATGAAGATCATAAAATATTGACTGCAGACACCAGCTATGTGAACACGAAGCAACTCGAAAATCATCGTTTTATTTGTAATCAAATCAAGGCTAAATATGCAAATTAGTAATAATATGTTATTTGAATATTTAATTTTTATTATAATGTAATTTTTATTATCATGTAATTTTTATTATAATGTAATTTCTATTATTATTATCTTCCAATGTTGGAATACATTGTTATTTTTTGTTTTATATATAGTTGTTCATATTGTTGTAGTAAAAAAACTCATACAAATCATACTATTTTATGCCAGCAATGCAACTATTAATCCACCGATAGAATACATTAAATATGATATTTAAAATAAATTAAAAAATAACTATTTTAATAGTTATTATTGTGATATTGAAAAAATATAAAAGTTATACTCATTTATGTTACCAATATAGCTAGTACTATTCCAATGTTGGAAAATGCAGTTTAAGTATTTATGCTTTTGTAATTGTCATTTTTTAACTTTAATGCGTAATTATAAAACTAGCCATTACGAAACTAGCTGTTGTAAAAGTAGCTCTTATAAAAATAGTCGTTACAAAACTAACCGTTGTAAAAGTATCCGTTGCAAGACTAGCCGTTATAAAAATTGTCATTGTAAAACTAGCCTTTATAAAACTAGCAGTTGCCATATAACTATATAAACACTCTTATTCAACTAAAGGGTAACAACCTCCACCACTATAATATTTTTCAAACAAGCGCTTATACACTCAAATGGATCTTGTTGATCTTTTTAGCAAAATTCGAGAAAAAATGATTGAAGAATTTGAAGACGATGAGGAGGAACTTACGATATTGTCACGCTAAAGTAGTCCATTGGATGAGGAAATAAAGAATCGAAAGAGAACTTGGAGGTATATCAATCGGGAACGTGACGAAGCCCATGATCGACATTTTAAAAAATATTTTGCTGAGGCACCAATATTTCTAGCAGATTACTTTCGTCGAAGATATAGGATAAGAAAGGAGTTATTCATGTAAATCTTAGAAGCTCTCCAAAATCATTCAAATTATTTCAAACAAAGGTATGATACTGCTAATAAAAAGATATTTTCTCCCCTTAAAAATCTACTTCAACTGTGCGGCAATTGGCAGATGGAGGATCAGCTGACTAATATCTTGAGTACTTACAGATGAGTGAATGTACCTCTAATCAGTGTTTGAAAAAATTTTGTCGCTGCATTATTAAGATTTTTGGACCAAAATATCTTCGAAAACCTACTAATGAAGATATTGAGCTACTACTTGCAATGCATTTGGAGCATCATGGTTTTCCCGGTATGCTTCGTAGCATTGATTGTATGCACTGGAAATGGAAAAATTGTCCAGTTGCATGGAGAGGTCAGTTTACTCAAGGTGATCAAGGGGCTCCAACAATAATGCTAGAAGCAGTTGCATCAATAGATTTATGGATTTAGCATACATTCTTTAGAGTTGCAGGGTTAAACAATGACATCAACATGCCCAATCAATCTCCATTGTTTAATATTTTTTGCAAGGAAGTGGACCAAACGTCCAATTTATTGTGAATGGCAACAATTACACAAACGGATATTATTTGGCTGATGGGATATATCCGGAGTGGGCAACACTTGTTAAAATTTTTCATATCCGAAAGATGAAAAAAGAAAAAAGTTCAAAGAAATGCAAGAGGCTGCACGAAAAGATGTTGAACGAGCATTTTGTGTGTTACAATCTCGATGGCACATAGTATGGGGGCCAGCACGCTTATGGGATCGGGACAATTTGCGTGATGTAATGTATGCATGTATCATATTGCATGGTATGATTGTTGAAGACGAAAAAGATGTCATAACTAATTGGGAAGATGAAGAAGGAGAGCCTCTTATTACAGTTACTCAAGGTCATGTCCCAGAATTTCAACAATATCTTCAAAGAAATGCAAAATTACGTGACCGAGAAGTATATCATCTTCTTCGATCTGACTTGATCGAACATATTTGGGAATATTATAAAGATTGAAAGAGATTATTAGTATTATTTATTTTAAAAAAATTATGATGCATTTTACGAATTATTTATTTGTATTATCAATGTTTTTTTATTTAATTTAATTTCTCATTTTTTATGTATTTTTAAATTTTTATTATATTTAATAATTAATTATTATTAATAATTTATAGTAAATATGTAAGTTAAGTATTTGGTTAGATTAATTATTTGTTAAAATAATAATTTTGTTTTAATTTAAATATATAATTATATTGTTGAATAATTAAAATAAGTATCAAAGTAAAACATGTGATTTAATGATGGCTTTCATATAATTGAGGTTAATAGGTTAAATGGTTATAGAAGAGAATTTAATAGAGTGCAGTTTATTGTGTTTGATAATGTACCGATGACGTCACGAGGTTAATGGAATTTTTTGGATTAATCGGTTAAGGATGCTCTAAAATGAAACAAATACAACCTTCATTGCTGACATGTCATGTGACTTAGATGAAAAAAAAAAAAAAAGATGTGCTGTGTATGGTACACAAATTTTCAAAACAATTCCTTGCAAAATTTTAAAACAATCCCTCTTATTTTATGTTTTCACAAGTAAGCTCTCTTCCTCTCTCTCTCTCTCTCTCTCTCTCTCTCTCCCTTTCATCTCTCTTATCCACTCTCTCTCGTCTCTTTTTTTTTTTTTCATCTATGTTTCAGTAGGTGCTCAAAGCCAAACATATTAAGCAAATAAATCACAACTCAAAAACCTAAAGACTTGAAAATATAAACATCCAAAATCCCCAATTTTTGATTCTTTTCTCTAGATCTTTGCATCCGATTTCAACATCTTAGTACCATCTTTTTCATGGTTTTTTTTTCTCGTCAGCATTATAAAATCTCAGTCCACTACTACAACCAATAAAGTTTATGTACATTATTCATAGATCAATAAATCAAAAAATTAAGGACAAAACCTATTAATTTGTAGTTGATTTGATTTCTATCCAAAATAATAATAAGAACATACTAATCAAAGCTCGAAAACCTGAATCTAGAAACTCTAAAAATCCAAAACCAAAAAGGATTTCATTTCAATTTCATCATCATATTCTTCTTTTCAACAAAAAGAATTTCTTCTCAAATGGATTCCTTATAATTTTTATATCTTCAATTTGACAAATCCAGAATGAAAAAGGATAGAATAAGATAAATTGAAAAGAGAGAGAGGAAGAAAAATCGAGAAAGAGATGAGCAGATAGTGGTTCATGTGACCGCACGAGCCTATGGTTGTTGTCGGCGACCAGATAATGAGGTAATGGTGGCTCCAACAGAGTAAATCTTGGCTTGAAGAAGATGTTAAACTAGAGACAGATAGACAGAGCTACAGAGAAAGAAAAGTGCTTCAAGAGAGAGTGAGTCCTATTGGAAATTTGATTTTTAACTTTATATATTTATGACGTGGATTCTGACATGGAGATTTGATAGGCGCGTGAATTGCACATACAGGCTTCTATCCGGTCATGGTTAACAAAATGGTTTATCAGTTGCACTGTTATATAGTCAAGAAGTTTAATAAGTCACTAAATTAGTTGAGTGGGGCAAGAGTCACTTTAATTAAAGTTCAGGGAGCCATGGATACATTAAGCCTATAATCAGTCCAATAAACAAAACTAAAGAATTCTTTGTTGCCAAAGATTCATGAATTCAAATAATTAGGCACCAAAATAGCACAATTGCTAAAGAATAAGGATGTAACGGGGCGGGGATTGGCAATTCCATCCCCGTTCCCTTGCTAGGTGAGGATTTTCATTTCCATCTCCATTTAGCAAATGAAAACAATTTTAACCCCCATCTTTGGTCCTGTTGGGAAGCGGCTTTCTTATGGGGATCCTCGTGCCTGTTAAGACAATTTTTTTTTTCTAAAAATAAAATTCAATTTTAAAGCCATGGCTTTTTGATTTGAGAATGAAAATTGAAAACCCTAGTTTTAATTTTATTTTAGTATTACAAAATTCAATTATTTATAGAATTTAAGTATATAACTAATACTATATATATAACAATATAAATAATTAGAAGTGAGAATTTTAACAGGAATATTATCGGAGATTCCCACGGAGACTAAATGGGGAGGGTAGAGGGCCACGAGATGTGAAGATGTAATCTTATTCCCATTCCCGTTTAGCATTTGGGAATCAATTTATTTCCAATCTCATCCTGTAGGGATCCTAAACTGGGAATCTTTATCCCTATTCAGGCAGATCCCCGGTGAAAATGGACCCCGCATCCATGTTGACAAATCGTATAAAAGAATTTTCAATGAGAAAAAGAAATAAAAAGAAAAATGTATAGCTGTAGCCATAAATTGGTAGAATCAGGTACAGTTTATGAATAGGGACCGTGGATGGTTTTCTTTTGGAAAAACACTTCCCTGTTAAATTACTGTGTAGGTTTAAAAATGATTTTTTTTTTTTTTTTTTTAGTAATATAAAGGATAAAACTTAAAATTAGGTAAAATTGACAATTTAATAAAATAAATAAACTCAATGAAATTGTAAAAATAACTTATAAATTATTCAAATAAAATACTTACTCAACTATAACTATATATATATAGATGGCTAAACAATTTATTAGTCCCTATATTTTTGTATATCATATTAGTTAGTACATAGATAAATTTTAAAGTTCTTAAGTTTTATTTTAATGAACTCTTTAGTCCTTTCTTTTACTTTTGCTTATGAAAGGATAAAATTACCCTTAATTATTGGTAAAAAATTATCTTTTGATTTTAAATTTAATTAAAATATTTCCAAAATATTTTTGTGTGATATATACACATACATCAATATTTCTATATTTTTATATATTGGTTATAAAAATAAAATTATTTCTTATTATTTATTCTTTTTAATATATATTATCAATTTTTATTAGTTTAATATAAGATCTATAAACTAATAATAAATGTTATTACGAATGTTGTTAATTATTTTAAAATGATATCTTTTTGTTTGTTAATGTTTTCGTTAAGGTATATTAGAATGAAAAGTTCGAATTTATAAATTTTTATATAATTTTACTCCTAATTTTTTATTTTTCAAATTTATAATTTATATAGTTAACTCCTAATTTTATATTTTTCAAAATATTTTTTATTTAGTTATTTTCATAAAATAAACTGTATGCCAAGAGTTTAGCTATATAATTATATAAAATTTAATAAATTAATTGATCGAGGATTTTGTGAGGAAAAAATATAAAATCGAAAAGATAATATATTTTATTATTATAAAATAAAATAAAGAGTAATTTTGGTATTATTAGTCTAACTTGACTTAAAAGGATTAATAAAATGTATAAACTATATAATTATTATATAAACTGACTAGTATACTATGTAAAAACATAGGGACTAATTAATTATTTACCCTATATACATATATAACACAAAAATTAGGATTATTACATTTCTCCTTCTCTATTCATACTCACCTCAAGGGTATCAACTCATATATATATATATATATTAGGATTATTACATTTCTCCTTCTCTATTTGTACTCACCTCAAGGATATCACCTCAATCCGTCATACTTGGTTCACGTCAAAGCATCCAATTCGATGACTCGTTCGCAGCCCTAGATATAGACATGGATGATTGGATTATGGTTGAAATTAGGGGATTTGGAAATGACAAATTTGTGGAATTTGGAACGAAAGCGAGAGTGGGAAGTGGGGGGAGGAGATTTTTTTATATTTAATTTAGCATATATAACATTATGTGCCCCATTTTGTTCCCAATACGCTGCTTGCTAGGTTAGATTAAGAGGGTTATATGAGCCAATTTTATCAAGTTGAGAGAGCTACGTAAACGTCTTTTAAATTGAGGAGACGGTAGGTAGTTTAGGTTAAGTTGAGTACACTCCAAATGTATGAAACCAAAAAATAATCTATATTTTGCATCCTATCATAGTCGAATGTGGGTGGCTCATATTGGACTTACCACTAATTTGGCAAGCACTTTGTAATTAACTACAACGTATATATGTGCACTATAAATATTAAATTAATTTTTTTATTTACACAAATAAAAAAATATTTAAAATGAAAATATTATTTAATTTTATTTTTTTTATTATATTGCATCATATTAAATACGAAAAACTTAAAAAAAAGTAACATATGGTTTACTTATCAAATATGAGGATGATATATATATATATATATATATATATATATATATATATATATATTTAGCAGAAAGAGGTCATGTGTTTGTGTCGTTATAAAAAAAGAATCTACTCCATTTTTGTGAAAAATCCTTACGGAGCCGAGTGAATTTTTATCTTTCAATGTTTATATCCATATAAAAGAAAATTTTTTATCAATATCATTAATACATCTTCTTTCTTATCATAAATCCCCCAATTTCTCTATGAAATCCATAACCCTATATAATATTATGAAATGTAATAAGTTTGCTTTTAATGTATATAAACATCAATATATAAAAATATCCTTCGTTAGAAATTTTTAGAAAAAAGGAGTAGATTCTTTTTTTATTACGACGCAAACCACATAATCTTTTATTGCACAAAAAAAAAAAAAATATCATTCTCGTTTTGTAAGCGAGGTAAACCACATTGTACTTCTTTAAAATTTACCCTATTAAATTACATAATTAAAATTTAATATGTAAAATCCTAAAAAATTTAAAGAAATTTATTTTAATTCGAGTTATATATATTGACGGATAGTATAATTGATAACAAAACCTTTCAAATTGTTAATTTTTTAAGCATACTTTTAATTTTTTAGGTATATGATATGTTTTAAATCTTAAAATTTTAGGATTATAAAAAAAATTAAACATTTAAAAAATTCAATTAAACCCTTAAAAGTGTCAAAAGAGTACAATTTTAGACTTGTATTATGGGTTTCAACATCAAAATCACAGTTATCTCATTACAGGAAGCAGAATGCTGACCGGAATAAGTGCTCCAGTTGGACACATGGACTATTAGGCCCTGATGACTAGGATAAATCGACCCCGCCACCTCTTCCTCAACCCGCATCACCGCTCCACCCTTGCCCATCGAATAGTACGATCGGACTCCACTGAATCAGCCACTACCTTCTCCAGCTTCTCCTGTTCTTTGAATAGAACCCACAAAAATCAACAAAAGCGGAAGAGTAACAAATCTGAAGACGAAGGAGAATCGATTGAGAGATCATTATAGACTATTGCTGATTCCGAGTTTCTTAATTAATTTACTGCAATTCTCATCATTTTAATTAATGATTCAAAAATGATAGTACTTTGCAGAGCTAAGAATCGGCAAATCCCTAGAAGTGTAGAATTGCATTATTATAAAAAAAAACAATCATTTTGCCCAAAAATGCACCCTTCTTTACTTTGTAATGTCAAAATGATAGAGATATAACAAGGATGATTTCCCTGAATGTGCCAAAGATTAGCTCAGACACTTGTTCGGCAATAATTGACAACAAGCAATAAATCATTTATTAATATGAACAGAATGTAAAAGGAGTAGTTAATTCAACATATATAAACAAAGAAAGGAAATTCCACAAACCATCATTTCCATTCTCGAGTACAATCCAATAGAACCGGAGCCAAAACTAGCAGCGTGATGACATCCGGTCCGGTACCATCCGGTACAGTCCGGTAGTCCGGACCCAGATTCCCTCACTCGGTTAAAGAAGCCGGTTTCCACATCCGGATCCTGACCTCCCCTGAACAGACTCGAATTAAGCTTCCTTGATCCACGGAGAGATCCTAGGAGAAGAAGTGGTGTCCAATTAGGAGTCCACTCCCTGTGTTTTACTAGGGCAGGAACACCACCCACGTGGACGCACGACGATTGATCCGAAGGATTGGTAAACTCTTCCAATACCAATCCAACTTTACCATCCCTCCTATAAAAGGAGGGTGTTCTTATGAGGTAAAGATTATTATTCTATTCTACTCTCAATTCTCTTAAAAGTACTCAACACACAGTAAGTATACTTAGGCATCGGAGTATACCCCAGAGGTTACCGGTGTCTTACCTATTCTATCTTGCAGGAGCAGTATTGGATCCGGTCATAGTAGCAACCCGGACCTGGATCATCCAGAGGATTTTCTTGAATCCATCATTTGGTGTGGTGAGCGTGGACGACTAATCATGAATTCAAGTTCCGCTAATATGACTTCAGACACTTTGGGAGATTCTCTCGCGACCACAACTCCGCCGGTGATGTTGAACTCATCCATATCTCCCCAGGCAGCAGTAATCAATCGCATAGCCAGCAACCTGAGCCCCGCCGATGCCAGAGACCTGGGGCAGGCGTTTCTTCAGATCCAAAATTATGGCATGGTTGGACCAACCATCAGTAGCAGCACGTCTCCTCTGATCACAGGAGTTGACAGCCTGGGAATGGGAGTGGCTAGGAACATTTTCCCACTACCAGAGTACACCATGGCCCCGCCAACCACAAACCCAGCACAAGCCTTCTCAGGAGACGCTAGGTAGATAAATCAGCCAAACATGATCTTTCCTGGATTTGGGGATCCCACAGCCCAGCATACAACATTGGGGGCGCCAGTGGCTCCAACAATGTCACAAGCTAGGCTACCTAACTTCCAGACCCTGGTCCAGACACCTCCGCCTAGCTATCATCCTACCCATAGGTACATGTTGGGCCCACCTCCAACACAAGCAGCAACACCTACGCCAGAAGGAGCGTACGACCCAAAGATGATGGCGTTATTCAAACACTACTTCTCCCGATTCTCAGTACCCATACAAGAACTTCTATTAGAAAGCGGAGGATCCTGTTTCACCAATCGGATCCTGAACATACCATGCGACCCCAAATTCAAACAACTGAACTTTAAGAACTATAATGAGAAAATAGACCCCTATGTCCACTCCAGAAACTACAAAAACAGGATGGAGATAGCTGGGGCCAATGAGGGGCTAATGTGCAGGTTATTCTCATCAACGCTGGTGGGTCTAGCTTCTTATTGGTTTGAGATGCTAGAACCGGCCTCAATTAACAGTTGGGAACAGCTCCGGGAGTAATTCTGCACCAAGTTTTACAGTTCAGTCCCCACCGGAACAGCTAGTAGAACCCTACACGACGTAAAACAGAGGCAAGGAGAGTCCCTCCGAGAATTCGTCAACCGATTCAACCTAGAAACAGTAGAGATTTGGAGATTGGATTTCTATACGGCTCTAGAAGCACTGATCGCCAACACAACTAATGAGAGGCTAAGGGCCGACCTTGTCCTGAGGAAGCCCCAAAATGTAACACAGATGATCTCTATGACAAAAACATTCATAGAACTAGATGATGTGGGTGCACCAGCTCGGCACCACAAAGACGGAGAAAGGAGATCAGAGGATAGGCGGCCCAGGAGGGACAAAAGGGACCACAGACAACAGAGAGGATTCACACCCCTTAACCGGCCGCTAAGCGAGGTGCTAGTAGCGATCGAGAAGAGCAGAGATAAGAAGAGCCTATCCTACCCGGAAGCTAGAAGAGGACAGATCATGGGAGAGGACGAGAAAGCATTCTGTAAATACCACCGCGTGAACGGCCATGACACGAACGACTGCAAGCGGCTGGCAGAGGACATCGAGGAATTGATCAAGAAGGGCAGGCTCTGAAAGTTTGTGGAAAGGAAAGGAGGAGGAATCAAAACGACCCGCTGATGAAGAGTGCCAACCGACCAAAAGAACGAAAGGAGTGGTCATGGTAATAGCAGGGGGAGATCCGCCAGCTAAAAAGGTCAAAAGAATAAAAGAAACTAAAAGAGACACTAAGCCTAACCCTCCCTTCTCGGAGAATAGAGTAGCACCGGGCCACACAGACGCCCTAGTCATGAAAACAGAGATCGAAGGTTACCTGGTCAAGCGTATCCTGGTGGACATGGGAAGCTCAACAAACATCATCACTAAACATGCAATAGAGAAGCTGAGAGTAGCGCCCAGTCGAATCCATCCGGTTCACGCCCCACTGGTCGACCTCAGTGGACACACTATACCGGTGACAGGTCAGGTAACGTTGGATATGGAGATAGGGGACGAGAAACACGTATGGAGGATGAAGGCCGATTTCACCATAATAGACTCTCTACTGGCATACAACACCATACTAGGGAGACCACTTCTCTCCGAATCAGAGGCGGTCTTATCAATCCGGTATCTGCCGTTGCAAATACCCACCGCTTCTGGATGGGCGATAGCCAGAGGAAGCCAGCAGATAGCCTAAAGAACATACCTCGCTTCCCTACAACCAGAGAGAAACCCGGAGGAAGAGGAAAGAAAGACAGAGCCGGTGGACAAATTAGAAACACTAACAATCGCATCAGACAGAAACATATGGATATCCCAAGAGCTAGACAGTGGCATCAAGGAGCATATTATACAAGTAATAAAAGAAGAGCAGAACACTTTCGCCTAGAAAATTAGTGACATAGAAGGAGTACCCTCAGAAGTAATAAAACACTTACTCAATGTAAACCCGAAAGCAACTCCAGTGGTCCAGAAGAGCCGAAAATACGCACCGAAAAGACAGAGGGCAATCGAGGAAGAGATCCAGAGGCTACTTGAGGTAGGACACATCCGGGAAGTTCAATACCCCAAATGGCTGGCGAACGTAGTAATGGTAAAAAAGGCAAGTGGAAAATGGCGCATGTGTGTCGACTTCACCAATCTCAATAAGGCATGTCCCAAAGACAGCTACCCACTGCCCAACATTGACCAACTGGTTGATTCGACTACCGGTTACGCCATATATGCGTGCCTGGACGCGGCATTCGGATATCACCAGATACCCATGGACCTGGCAGATCAGGAGAAAACCTCTTTCATTACGCACAAAGGGACATACTGTTACCAGGTCATGCCCTTTGAATTAAAAAATGTGGGAGCCACTTACCAGAGGTTGGTGAATTGTATGTTCAAAGATTTGATTGGGAGAACGGTTGAAGTATACGTAGACGACATGATTGTCAAGAGCCGGACCCTGGATGACCACCCCAGAGATTTAAGGGAGGCATTCTCCATCCTCCAAAGGTACAGACTTAAGCTCAATCTGGAAAAATGCATATTCGGAGTACGGGGCGGTAAATTCCTGGGATTCATGATCTCACAAAGGGGAATTGAAGCAAACCCGGAGAAGATAAAGGCAGTATTAGAGATGGCTCTGCCCAAGACCCTCAACGACATCCAGAAACTAAATGGAAGAGTCACCGCCCTAGGAAGGTTCATCTCGTTCTCCGCAAAAAGATGCATGCCGTTTTACAAAGCACTTAAGAAAGGGCAGGCCTTCAAATGGGATAAGGAATGCCATGAGGCGTTTGACCAATTGAAGAAGTTTCTCACATCACCCCCGCTGCTGAGCAGACCGGTACCGGGAGAAAAATTGTATGTATACCTAGCAGCTGTCGAAGAAGCTGTCGGATCGGTTCTAGTAAGAGAAGAGGACGGACAACAGTATTCGGTGTATTACACCGGTAAGATACTACGAGGGGCGGAGACAAGATATCCCAATATTGAGAAAATGGCACTAGCCCTGCTCTCCGCATCCAACAGACTAAGGCCTTACTTCCAGGCACATACCATCATCGTTAGAACCGGGTTCCCGCTCAGAAAGGTGCTGCAACGGCCTGAAACGTCTAAGAGATTGACGGAATGGGCGATACGTCTAGGGGAATTTGACATCAGATTCGAACCCAGGCAAGCCTTGAAAGCTCAAATCCTGGCAGACTTCGTAACAGAGTTCAAAGATCTCGAGCATGACTCAACACCTCCATCTGAAGAATGGGACGTCTTTGTGGACGGAGCGTCGTCAAAAGAAGGGGCTGGAGCAGGCATATACATCAAAGGACCAAACCGGATCTGACTCCACTATGCAGTGAAGTTGGACTTTCCAACGACAAATAATGCAGCAGAATATGAGGCGATGATCAAAGGACTAGAACTGATCAAAGAGATAGGGCCAGACAGGGTCCGGATACTCAGTAACTCAAGGTTGGTGTCAAACCAGATAAACAAGCACTTTAAAGTCTGAGACCCAGCCATGAAAGGGTACTTGGACATGGTCCGGAGATTGCTGAAACAGATTAAGGCGCAGGGAACAATATGGAAGATAGAAAACATACCCCGGGAAGCCAACAGCTTGGCGGATGACCTCACTAAAGCCGCCTCAAGCAAGGAAGAGTGGCAGCATCTACACTGTCCGTACGAGGTACAATCACACCCTAGCAAGGAGCAAAACGGAGCCCTGACGATAGACCACAATAGCACATGCTGGATGACACCCATCATTGACTTCCTAAAGGAGGGAAAATTACCGAAAGATGAATCAACGGCTCGCCGAATCTCGAGGAAATCTGCTAGGTATGCTATCATAGGCAGACAGCTTTACCGCAAGTCTTTCAGTCGCCCGCGGATGAAGTGCGTCTTGCCAGAAGAAGGGAACTACGTTTTGAGAGAACTCCACGAGGGGATTTATGGGTCACAGCAGGCCACCCTGACCACAGTCCGCAGAGCAATGCTCATGGGATATTTCTGGGAAACAATGAAAGAAGACGCAGCGACCTACATCTATGCTTGTCACCAGCGCCAGGTACACACCAAGAGAACCAGCCAACCCCCGGCGGAACAACAGCCCATCCTAACAGCTTGGCCTTTTTCGACATGGGGGATCGACCTTGTGGGCTCGATGCCGGAAGCAAGCAGACAGAGGAAGTGGATAATTGTTGCGGTTGATCACTTTACCAAATAGGTGGAAGTAAAAGCCCTCTCCACCATCACCCCTGAGAAAGTAATGACCTTTGTGAAGGAATACATCCTAGGAAGATTTGGCATACCGAATACAATCATCACGGACAATGGGACTCAGTTCACCTCTAGAAAATTCAAAGAATTCTGCAAAAGATTCCATATCACACACAGGTGTAGCTCGGTTGCACATCCGCAGAGTAACGGCATGACAGAGGTTACCAACCGCACCATATGCGATGGCATCAAGAAAAGGTTGGAGGGGCACAAGGGAGCATGGGCTGATGAACTTAACAACGTACTATGGGCATACAGAACCACCCCAAGACGAGCCACAGGGGGGACCCCCTTCGCCCTAACGTATGGTACCGAAGCAGTGATCCCGGTGGAAATAGGCTCCCCTAGTGACCGGGTGACTTACTACAGCGAAGCTCAGAATGACATCAACCTTTGCTTTCACTTGGACTTACTACATCCCATTGCTCAGCTCCAGTTGTACCAAGGGATCAGCCAGACTAGCATCCTTGCCAAATTTTGAAGTTAAGATATCCCGTATTAGGCTATCGGTGTCCACAAGACCAGAGAAGTCAGGTGCTACTTCCTGTGAAACAAGAAGTGAGCACCACAACCTAGTATCACCTAAACAAAGAAAAAATGAAAAGAACATACCACTCGGGTCTTCTTCCCTTTGTCCGAACCGGATGTGGGAACGCCGGGCCTCTTCTTATTTGCAGGAGCAGGCTCCACACTCCCACCGGGGATATCTACCGGATCTGGTGGACCAGCAGAAGAGATGGCTGGGACCGGTACGGCTGCAACAGTTGACGCCTTTGATCCACTCCTTCGGGCACATAAGGCTGCAATAGTATCAGCAAGTGACATCCCTGCCACAGAGGGAAAATACAAAAATAAGTAAATAAATACCTCGGCCCTCTAAGGGATCATTAAAAAACACAAGAAGACCGGTCCGGTCATCAAGCACTGCCAGTGGCAACCCTTGGCAGTAAGCCCTTGTGGCATACTGAAGCTTCCAGTATTAAGTTAGAACAGCCATCAGCAGATCCAGGTGGGCCTGTTCCTGGGGCGAGAGCTTATCTTTCTCCCCCTGTATCTCACTTGCCGACCGGAAAGACTAGGCGGTGGGAAAGGTAGGAACATTTTTCTTCAACTTTATGAAGAAAAATAAACTCTTGAATCCCTTCACCGAGGAAGTGCGGCCAGAAAAAAACTGGAAGAGAGGCCCTTTAGCCATGGTAAGATGGTCGCTGTTGGTGTTTCAGAGAACAGGAGTGGCGATGTGCCGGAAGAGGGCACCGGTCAGTTGGATACTGAGGTTACAGCATAACCAATACGTGGCGCACACATCTTCCATCACATTCGGGTGCAGCTGGGCCAGACACGCCTCGTACCGGTTCAATACAGCACAGATCCCTCCGGAAGCGGGTAGGTGAACCCGCCCACAACATGGTGGAGATAGATGGAGAAATAGTCAGGTGGAGGAAGGTGAACCCTTTGGCTGGAAGCAGGGATAAGGCACTCACAGGCTTCTAACCAGGGGTAGTTAGAAGCCAACTGGTTTATCTCACGGAAGGCGATGGAAGAGGCCATTTCTGATATCCTAGGGGTAAGGGTTCTCCCTAAGGCATTCCTAGCCATCTGAGAGGACTCAGGGAGGTAGACTGGTGCACTGGTCTCTTCGGTAGAGCGAGTTCTCTCAGAAGACTCTGACGTAGAAAGCCTGGCGGTGTAAGTTCACCAATTTCAGGTAAAGCTGCAATTTCTTAGCTGCCTCGTTCCTCTAGTCGAGAAGTCTAGAATCCATCAAACAATTTTGTGAGTTTTGCCCCATCGTCTCTTCTGGGTTGCTTCTTTCTCTGTATCAGTATTGGGACTGATTCGTTATCTCTCAATCGATTCTCCTCTATCTTCAGTTTCTTACTCTTCCCCTTTATTAATTTTTGTGGGTTCTGTTCGAAGAAAAAGCGAAGATGGTGGCTGTTTCAGAGGAGTTTAAATCGTGTTGCAGATAGAGAAGGGTGGACTGTGGAGCGGTGATGCAGGGTTTAGGTGGAGCGGAGCGGGTAATGAGTCCGGGTTGAGGATGAAGCGGGCGGGTCATTTTATCATAGTAATCAAGAGCTTAGTCCACGTGTAGATCTTTGAATGTTGAATTCGTAATACAAGTCTAAAATTACCATAGTTATGAAAACCGGACCGGACCGGCCGGTCGGACCGGGTTCGACCGGAACTGAAGGGCTGTCCGGTTGGTTTGTGTCCGTTTTTCACTCTGGTCAACAACCGGTCAATTCACGGTTGGACTGACAGATCGAACCGAAAAACCGTGAACCGGACTGATTTTTTGATTCGACCAGACTATTTAAAAAAATATATTTGAACTAAAAATTTAATTTATTATTTTGAGTTGTTTTTAATTAAAATAAAATATATGTTGTATTTTTATATTATTTTAAATTAAATTGACATTTAATTATAACTATATTTCATAAATTAAACTTTTTAATTGCTATATTGTATTTGAAATGTTTAAACTTAAAGAACTATAATAAAAATGTTCAAATTTTTATATATTATAAATATAAATATAAAAATATTTTAATATATTTATTAAATCCAGTTCGATTCCGATTTATTCCGGTTTAATTCAAAATCTATGAATCTATCCCTTCACCGGTTCAATGACCGGTCTAAATCTAAAAACTATAAAAATTACACATGAACCAAATCCACTGAAAAATTTCTTCCTTTTAACAGGCACCTATTTAGAAATCAGGGTGTACCCAATTTCCTGAACAACCTACTCTGGTAGCTTCACAAAAAACCAGTTCCACCTCAGCATTTGTTTTACGATTGGAGTGAAAACTATTTTTATTAATTAATCGAGTCAAAAACCAAGTTCCCTCCTCCCCCCTGAGCTGAGCTCCACATATTTGAGCGCTCTCTATCCATGGCTGCACTCTTTTCCTGCTGCTCCCTTTCCTCTGTGTTTTGGTCCTCTTCTTCCTTTCCAACTTCTAATTTTCTTCCACAATTACTGTTTTTAAAACCACAATTCCCTTCCCTCTCCAGTTTCTGCTGTAGCCATGTACAATTCCTTCACCGCCCCACTCACCTTCTTCTCCATCCTCTTTTATTGTACAGTAGCTTCGAAAAGCCTTTGGATACCCAAACTGCCCTGGCCACTGTCAGTGTCTTCGCCGCCATTGCGCTTTCTCTCTTCTTGGGCCTCAAGGTAATTATTCTTAATTTTATTTGTCTTCAATCAATTCGTCTTCTTACAACCACCTGATTGTAGGATCTTAAAGTAGCAAATTTTGGATTTTTTTTTTTTAATTTCCATTTTGGGGTTTCAGGGGGATCCCGTTCCTTGTGATCGCTGTGCTGGAAATGGTAATTTCTTCCTTCCTCTTATAGGCCTTTTTTTTTTTTTTTTTTTTTTTTGGAGAATGAAATTTGAGTGGAATTAAAACCAATCTTTGGAATTCCTGAGAGAAAATGCAAATTGTTGAATTATTCTCAGTATAATGTTCGTAATGCAGGATTAGGAGATTCGGATTTCACGCCCAACATGGTGTATCTGTGCTTCTCATTATCTGTTTTATAGGAAAAAAGAAAATAATGGTATCTTATTGTGATTAAAAGACCTTTTTCCTGTAGTATCCATGGATTGCTCTTTCATCCCGACTATTGGAATGCTGGATTTATGAAAACGTGGTATATAATGTAGTTCATTGATTTCTTTTAAAAAACAAATTGGTATGAAATAGGGTGACATTAGCCCGGATTGTGATATTACAAGGGGCAAATGTTTCATTCTAATAGCCCAGGGATGAAAGTGCATTATGTGGATAGTAGTGGGGAGCAGAAGGTTCATTAATCCTATTTTATTGAGGAGTGGGGAGGGGTTGAGGGGATTTGTTATTAAACGGAATAATGTAGAATAAGGTTTAAGTGAAGAATCAAGCAATTGAGGAAGAAAAACAAAAATTAGAAGTTTACCATGCATGATTATGAAAATGTTCTTAGAGCTAAAAGTGTTCTGGTTGACTTGGATAAAGAGCAAATTTCAAGTGAGGGAAGAATAATAGAATGAATTGTGGTTGAGGTTATTCATTTGCATTTCGTTGTATGTTATGCAATTTTTGAAGAGGTTTGGATTTCGAACCCAGACTGAGCTACATCCAATTGTTTATATCTAAGTAATTTCAATCGAACTATGCATTTCGTCTAAAGCTCATTTCTATATACGGGCGACATGTACTAACATTTTTCTAATTATCCAAATAGTTTAAAGGTCTTGTTTCTTTTTACTCTTGTTTTATGTATTGTGAGCTCCAATCTGCAATCCTTCTTTGTGTATTTTGGGATGTTTAACCTGTTTCGATGATGTACCCTTGAAACTACTTGCTCAATCAGAGTTACTTATCACAGCAAATTTTTTGTCAAAATTCTGTTGTGGGATTCAAAACCAGTGTTCATTCTTCTGAACATGATATATCTACAGAGTCAGGTCATGTGATTTAATAAAGCTATACAAGCTTGCAGAAGATCGATTATAGTATTATAGGTAACTTCATGCACTGTAATGATCATTAATTGGTTTTTCTCAGCACTTGTCTAGACTGTGCCAAATTGGCAATAAAGGCATACTTTCTGGCTTCTGCTCCTAACTAAACTCTCTCTCTCTCTCTCTCTCTCTCTCTCTCTCTCTCTATGGGGTTGAGAAGTTAGTGTTGCCAAAATTTTATGAATGGGACATCTATTGATGTCACTATAGAAAGACTTGGAGTCTTCTTGTAACAATTTTGCCCAATACCATGTAAAACGTGTCTATATGTTTAGAAACACACCTTACTAGTATAGCTCAGTTTCTCCCTCTAAAATTTTAGTATGGTATTTAGTTCATTCATTTCTCATCACCATCCTTTAAGTTGCTCCTTGTTCAGGCGTTCTACATCGACGCCACCTTCTTAGGTTTGCGTCGTTACACTACCCCTTTCGATCATACCATTTTGTGTAAATAGTATTGGGCTCTCTCAGTTATGTATATATTTCCCTCTGTTTCCAGAAAAAATTAATAAGCTGTGTGATTTGATGAGATTTTTTTGCATTTCCGGTCATCATAAAACATTGATTAGTATTTTATCATTTAGGGAAAACAACTGGTTGTGACTGTTGTGTGCAATGATAGGTGGCACAAAATGTGTATTTTGCAATGATGGCAAGATGAAGCAGGAAACGGGCTTGGTAGATTGCAGGGTGTGTAAGGGTGCAGGTATTACAGAACCTACTGATATACCATTATAATTAATTCACTAATTTTAAGAGACATATGGAGTCAGCTCGTGCCTTTGTTAACGGTGTTTTAAGCAGTCTCAAATACTTCATAAAATTCACTTCCTCAATTGACAGTGACTTTTATGATTCCATGCTGATTACAAGCATATTCTGTCTCCACAGGATTGATACTCTGCAAAAAATGCGGAGGATCTGGATATTCGAGACGCCTATGAGCTTGAGTTCAGCTCTACATCAGAAACATATTTTTGACCTGTAAGAAATTTTATTGCAAGCTTCAATTATTTGTCCAGAGGAATATAATTCTCTTTTCTTCTACCCCAGATTCTGTAATTATTTATCTTTTCTCGGATGTGTCCAACTCGTTGTGTAACTTTAGTAAATACGAATTACAGAATGTAGAGTACTCTAATGCAAGCGATTTTCATCAATTCAGTTATTAAAGTCATATTCAGCGACTAGATGGATAGTTTTTAAACGAAGGACAGGCTATTTAGTTCATCCCCTTGTCATTTTCTTCTTTTTCTTCTTCTTTTTAGATTGGAGTGGGAATTTATTCTTTGAATTTCTGTGAAGTTATTATATATTTTGCCATACAAACAATTCTTAGTACAAGAAATTTGTCCGCACACTCTTGTCAACTTCCCCCACCAGAATATCAGGTTAAATTCACCCATGGTTAATTGAAATTTTGTTATTGTTTTACTATAGTCACAAAAAGAACAAAAAAGGGCCAGAAAAGTGGAAAACTACTGCATTTCAATTCAAGTGCCGTTATGATAATCTTTTAGTGTCCTTTTGGTGGCTGAAATTGAGAGTTCATTGATTAAACAATTTAAAATTTAACGAGTGAGCGGTAAAGTTGGTGAAAAACAGAAGCACATGGACTGAAAGAGCCCATTTTTACTAAAACATTTTTAACTAGTTACTTGCTTTTAGCACGTGTTTTTCCTTGGAACGAAGGAGATTTGTTTGAATGAATTATTTTCATTCTGTTATTAGTTAAACATACGTGTCAATAAAGATGGAAGAAAATTAGGAGTATCAAAATAGGTTGTTACATCTTGTTTATGTTGTATTGATTTATTTTGGTGACACGTGTAAGGTTAAAACTAGCACGACTTATTTATTGGATATGTTAAACATGTCGATTTATTTTTGACACTAATCCATATAATCTCAACTCTATTTTGTTAAATTTGTGTATTATACTAATCGTGTTAACGCATCGCGATTGAATTTGGCAATCCTACTTTATGTATTACCTTTGTGTTTAATCATTGAATGGGTTAAACAAGTTATAAATGGACTGGTAAGTCAATTAGTGACCCGCACATTTATTGGACGGGTTAAATGTATCGATTTGTTTTCGATACCAACTCACATAATTTCAACTCTGATTAGTCAAATTTATGTGCTATGCGAATCGGGTTAACATGTAACAACCTATTTTTATTTTTTGATAGCGGTAAAGAAAATGAATATTTTGAATGTTTTGATGGTTAATTGGTTAAATGAGGAAGAGAGTTAGAACATCAACATTTCACTTCCCCCTTCCAATGGCAAACTTCCATACTAGTGACACGTCATTCCTCACCGAATCCATTGCACAATATCAATAGTAGTAGTCAGTAGAAACTATAATCATCACTTGAAAAGTGATTTTGTCCTATTGAAACAATACATTAGAAAGAAACGAAAAAACTGACTCTGCATCTTTGAATTGAAATATCATAGCCGGCTTTAACTATTTCTTCCTCCTTGTTTATGATCTCCGCATTTTCTTCATTTCTCATCTCAACACCACCACCAAAGATGTCTTCTTCTCCTTATGAGGTTGATGAATGCAGAGGAGTCCTCCGCGTTTTCAGCGACGGTTCAATCTGGCGTTCAACTGAACCAAGCTTCAAGGTACCTGTTCATGATGATGGTTCTGTTTGTTGGAAAGATATGGTCTTTGATCCTGCAAACAATCTTCAGCTTCGTCTTTACAAACCCTCTTCCTCATTATCCGCTTCCTCCAAGCTTCCAATCTTCTACTACATCCATGGGGGCGGGTTCTGTATAGGGTCAAGAACATGGCCTAACTGTCAAAACTATTGCTTTAAGCTTGCCTTAGATCTTCAAGCTGTGATCGTTGCTCCTGATTACCGTTTGGCTCCCGAAAACAGGCTCCCTGCTGCAATTGAGGATGGTTTTATGGCTATGAAATGGCTTCAGGATCAGGCTGTTTGTGAGCAACCTGATCCATGGCTAAATGATGCTGCTGATTTTGATAGGGTGTTCATTTCTGGTGATTCTGCTGGTGGGAACATCGCACATAACTTGGCTGTTCGGCTTGGAGCTGGTTCGCCGGAATTGACTCCGGTGAGGGTTAGGGGTTATGTGCTTTTGGCACCTTTTTTTGGTGGGACGGTTTTGTCTAAATCTGAAGCTGAGGGACCCAAAGATGCATTCCTCAATTGGGAGCTCATTGACAGGTTTGTGTATGCATTGGTATTGTTTTGATTTTTGGCTAATCAACGGTTTTCGATTTGGTCTCATTTAGTCCATTTGTATTTATAATTGTTGAAATTCGTACATTAATTGACGAGGAATTTTATAATAATCTCTAGTTGATGCAAGTGTATTAGTATGTGAAAATATATAAAATCAGATTTTATAATGAGA
The DNA here is from genome assembly GCA_039660915.1 of Euphorbia tirucalli. Classification (NCBI taxonomy): domain Eukaryota; kingdom Viridiplantae; phylum Streptophyta; class Magnoliopsida; order Malpighiales; family Euphorbiaceae; genus Euphorbia; species Euphorbia tirucalli. The sequence continues at coordinate 49,449,070 of CM077639.1, read as the reverse complement.
CTCCCGATTTATTATAAAAATTCCCTTGATTGATGATACTGTTAAACACGCATCACATTGCTAGTCAAAAACAACATTTAACGTGTTGCATGATGTGTTAAAAATGTCATCTAAAGGGCTGTGTGATGCATGTCTGACAGTGATTTCACTAAAGAAACACACTAGCTAAATGTCAACAAATCAAAATCAGAATTCTAAATATTAAAATTCGGATAAATGTTGAATTTGGAATTTCAAATTTGATTCGTATCATCATTTTCATAGAAAAAAAATTTTGGGTATATATTTAGTACATAACTTGATAGTTTTAATCAAATCAGTTTTAATCAAATCAATCTAAATATTAAATGTGTAACAATTTGATTCATAGTTTCTACGACCATGTTAATTTATAAATCTAACTAGTGTTGGTTTGGATTGGTTTGACTAAAACAGAAATAAAAAATTTATTAATATTTGACCTTTTAATTACAATAGTCAATTTCTGTATTATCCAATATCAATTTCATCCTTTTGTTCTTTTAAAAGTTTAGTTTTTAGCGTCGAAGGTAACAAAAATATTTACATCTATGGTGCTTAAATAATAAAAAATGGATTATAATTGCTATAAAATTTTAATTTATAATGTAAAATTTCTCATTGTTTTAATTTTTTTTTTTCTTTTTGTCTTTTTGGCGGGTATTCACCAAATTAATTCAATGTAATAAATGTGTGAGTAGGTTTTGGAGATTATCAATTCCAATTGGTGATACGAGAGATCATCCACTAGTGAACCCATTTGGACCACACAGCAAGAGTCTTGAAGGAGTGGAATTTGATCCAATCCTAGTAATAATGGGGGAAAATGATCTACTCAAAGATCGGTCCAAGGATTATGTGGAGAGACTTAAAGCTTGGGGGAAGAATGTTGAATATGTTGAGTTTGAAGGACAACAACATGGTTTCTTCACTATTCATCCTAACTCCCAACCATCCAATCAATTGATGCTAATCATCAACAACTTCATTTCTCACTACTCCTAAATTTAATTATTCATTTCTTGCCTTGTGTGCTTTAAATTATTGTCTTGTATTTCCCTTTTTCTTCTCATTATGTGAATGTTCCTTGGATTTTCATAATGTTAAAAATTAATAATAATTAAAAAAAAAAATTCATATATCAATTCTTAACACTCATTTGTGTGTAGTGTTTTACTACTATTTTACTTTTCTTTTTTCTTATTATTATTGTGTGTCGGGCTTCTAAACTATTTATTTATTTATTTATTTGAGAAAAAGAATTTTTTATTAAGCAAAGAAACAACATCAACCAAGATATATACAAGGAATAACATTTAACAATAAGTTTAGTTTAAAAGATTCTGAAGTCAGAATTCCATAAACAGAATAAATAAACGGACTTACAGTTTACATGCAGCGGAAACACGTTTATGAAATGGATCTGATCTATACGAGAAACCGGATCGTTCTGGTTGTCTTTCCTACGAGTGTATGAATACACTGAGTGCGGGCTATCTCCGTGAATTCTTCCGACGAATGAAGAAGTATATCGTGTTTTCTCTCTGGAGACGTTTTCCCCGGAACCAGAAGGTAATCTCTACAATTCCATCTCCTTACGAAATAGAGAAACTTCTTCTCTATTTATAGTGGAAATCCCAACTTCCATCTATATATAGGATCGGATCAAATTACACATTTGGTCCCTGTAATTTATACATAATTACAGTTTAGTCCCTGCCATTCCAAAATGTCATGGGCAGACCAAAAACCAACATCTCCCACTCGCACATGACAAGACACACTTTCATTGCGACTGAACAAACATACTTCTTTCAATTCTTATTCGGCGAATTCACGTGACCAGTCAACGTAACGGTTAAACCTTTGAAGCTCTCCTTCATTGTTCCACCTTTAGCTTAACGCGACTTCCCCCTAGTCCATTTTCCATGATCACTAGTTTTCGACTCACTTTTGATCTCACGAAAACATTCATATACACTACATACCTTTTCCACGAAAAAGTATTGAGGTGAGTGTTATATGATTACTAAGTGACATGTTAATGAAAATGTACTTCCTCTCTATAAATAACCTTCCACCATATGTCCAATGCTTATCTGACTGGTCCTTATATGCCTGTTCATAGCTAACGAAGCCTGGTTTAGGGTTCCAATCAAGTTAATCATCAGACACACCCTTCTTGTTATTTATAAGAGTCCTTAAGGGTGAACTTGAAACTCATAGTTTCATTTGGGTCTCACATTAGGAAAGTTGAGATCAATTTTCTTCTTTCCATCCCTTGGTCGGCTTTTACATATATTACTAAAATATGCCATAGTGTTAATCCAATTAGGACGTATGTTTTATAAACACTATGCGAAAGCATTCAATCTCAAAATGCAACTCATGCATCAGTACCTCTAGTCCACATTTAAGCCTTTCACAGGACAGCTTTCGGTATAAACGAAATAATGATATTTCACATAACACATATGGAGTTTCTCACACTCCCACTTTTACCTATGAGCACATAACTCATAGTAAAAGATTCATCCATGTGAGTAGATGACATTTCGCCAACATACTGAACTATACTCAATAGCTCTATGTGTATCGCTTTAAATAGTGAATGAATTTGAACACAATAAATAACTCACATTCTATTCCAATAGAATTTACCAAAGTTATTACAATAGTTCAAAAACAACAACATGTTCCTATAACCTACGAAGACCAAATTCCAAAATGTGTTTACTAAAAACATTTGGAACTATTGGCTTCGTTAACGAATCTGCAATCATATTACTAGTTGGAACATGCACTAAACTTATTTCTCTTTGTGCTACTTTGTCTTTAACAAAATGATATTTTATATCGATATGCTTGCTTTTTCCATGATAACAAATATTCTTGGAATAAGCTATCGATGCAGTGCTGTCGGAATAGATAGTCGTATATTTCCTTTTAGGCAATAGATCCAAAAGATCTATGAAGCGTTTTAACCAAACATCTTCTTGTACTGCAGCTGCTGCAGCTACATATACCGACTCTATAGTCGATAATGCCACGCAAGTTTGTTTCTTGCTACACCAGGAAATTGCACCATTTCCTTGAATGAAAATTTACGCAGACGTGGACTTCCTCCCATCTTTATCAATTCCGTGATCAACATCTGTGTATCCCTTTAACTGCAGATCCTTTCCTTGGTAATAAAGGGAATAATTTAAAGTCCCCTTTAAATATCTCAATATCCTTTTCACTGCTGCCCAATGCATCAAACCTGGATTAGCCTGATAACGGCTTACGGGACCCACTGCAAAACCTATATCAGGTCGTGTACAGATCATAGCATACAGCAAGCTACCAATTGCACACCTATAAGGAATTCTCTCTATCCTTTTAGTCTCTTCTGGAGTCGTGGGACACATACTTGCATTCAGTTATGTACCTTTTGCAATAGGGGTTGGATCGGGATCACAGTGAGCAGTACGAAACCGTTCTAAGATATACGTCTCTTGTGAAAGAGCCAATAATCTCTTAGATCGATCTCTTGAGATCTGAACCCCAAGAATGTAATTAGCTCCTCCTAGATCCTTCATCTCAAAGTTAGAAGACAACCAAGTCTTTACTTTCTTGAGTAAGGAAGTGTCATTTCCTGCTAACAAAATATCATTAATGTATAATGTTAGAATGACAAACTTCCCTCTGTTTTCACGCTTAATGTAGACACATAAGTCTGCATTAATCACCTTAAATTGCATTGATATAATCGCTTCATGGAAACGAAAATACCATTGTCTTGAAGACTGCTTAAGGCCATAAATTGATCTTTTCAACTTACAAACCTTATGCTCTTGTCCTTGGACGATGAAACCTTCAGGTTGAACCATATAGATTTCTTCGTTCAGTTCACAATTTTAAGAACACAGTCTTTACATCCATTTGATGTAATTCAAGGTCCATACATGCTACAAAAGCAAGTATTATTCTTATAGACGTGAAACGGACAACAGGTGAAAAAGTCTCCTGATAGTCAATTCCTTCCTATTGTGTAAACCTCTTCGCAACCAGCCGACTCTTAGTCTGGATAGGTTTCCCATCCGCTGATCGCTTAGTAGTATGTACCCATTTATTCCCAACGGCTTTACGCCCTTTAGGAAGATCAACTAGTTCCCAAACTTTGTTGATCCTTATTGACTCCATTTCACTTTCCATCGCTTTTATCCATTCTTCCTTTGCTGGAGATTCCAATATCTCTTTCATGTTAGTTGGAATGTCTTTAATTTGAGCTACGATCGAGAAAACTTTGCTATAAACTAAATGCCAGCATCACAGAATATTTCCTCTCTTCGATCGCCTTAGAGGTTCTGCTTCTTGATAAAAAAATCTCATATATTCATCAAGATTTTAGGCAGAACTCCCACTGGGATTTATATCCATACTCACACTTGAATTTGGAACAAGACTTCCACTCAAACCAAGACCACTCAAGTCAGGGTCAGGGTAACTCAAATCCACTTGTGAAGGTTGAAAAACATCATTCTCTTCCCTTTCCCTTACATCTTCAACTTCATTCCTCCCACTCGGATTGAGTGATCCTGAAGTTTCAGACTCTTAAGTTTCAAAGAAAGTGAATTCCTTATCCACTTCTCACAGCTTAAGAAATGTATTCTCTAAGAATGTGACATCTCGTGACTCAAATTCTGTTATTTGACCATTCTCATTCTCTCCCACTAGAACATATCCTTTGGAGAGATCAGGATATCTTATAAAGATACCTTTCTTGCCTCTTGGGCCTAGCTTGCCATGCTTGCTAGATGTATCATGAACATAGGTAGCACATCCCTATGGTCGTAAATGGTTCAAATTGGGCTGCGGCTCGTCCACAATTCATAAGGCATGGTTTCAACGGACTAAGAAGGTACTCTACTGAGTACATATGTGGCAGTCAATATTACGTCTCCCCAAAAGGAGATAGGCAAATTTGCTTCAGCCATCATAGACCTTACCATCTCTAAGAGGGTTTCGTTTCTTCTTTCTGTTACTCCATTTTGTTGCGGAGTCCTAGGTATGGTCAACTGATGTCCAATACCTTTTTCATCACTAAAACTTTAAATTCCTCGGAGAGGTACTCTCTTCCCCGATTGGTCCATAAAGCTTTGATTCTTCTCTCTAATTGATTTTCAACTAAAGCCATAAATTGTTTGAAACATGCTAATGCTTCGGATTTATGTGCAATCAAATAGACATGACCATACCTTGTATAGTCGTCTATGAATGTAATGAAATAGTACACACCATGCCTTGCCTGAACATTCATTGGGTCACAAATGTCAGAATGGATTAGTTACAATGGTTGGTCAGCTGGCGTAGCTTTACCAAATGGTTTCTTATCATCTTTCCTTTTAAGTAGCTTCACAGGTTGGGAGATCTACTTTCGATAAATCAGCTAACAAACCTGCTTTAGCCAATCATACTAAACGATGATTACCAATGTGACTAAGTCTCATATGCCACATTTTTTAAATGCTAACATTATCCACAGACAAGTTAACAGTAAAGGAAAAACTATTATGACACACATAATTTGGATCCAAATCCAAAACAATAAAACCATCCAACAAATGTCCACCACCAAAGTAGATATTGTTCATAAACAGACTAAAATTGTTCAATTCAAAAGTTAACATGAATCCCAAATTCATAAGGGCAGAAACAGAAATCAAGTTCCTTCGAATTCCATAGAGGACATTTTCAAGAAACAGTGGTCACCCACTATTTAGGACCAGCTGACAACATCCAATCCCTAAGACTTCCTCTTTAGAGTTGTTTCCCACGTATATCCACCTTGTTCCCCATGGAACACTGCGGAACTCAACAAAAGAATCTCGATCCCTTATTACGCGGTTTGTTGCTCCTGAGTCTACGATCCATAAAGGACGAGATCCAGTTTGGAAAATAGAACTTGAAACAAATGTATAACACTTATACACTTTGGTAACATTTGCCTTAGGAGCTGTGCAATCTTTTGCAAAATGCCCCTTCTGTCTGCAATTGTAACATTTCACCCTGGAAATGTTAAAATCTTTCTTGCCCTTCTTTTGAACTGGAACACTGCCCACCATTCTCTTTGCCTTCTTCTTGAAAAACCTCTTGTTCCTCTCCTTGGACTTCAAACCAAGACTTGAACTAGCCATGTGAACCTCAGATTTCACACTAAGAGAGGCCAAACGGTCCTCTTCCAGTTCAAGATGATGAACTGCATCGTCAAAGGTCTTAATGTTGTTGGCATGGGTTAGGTGCAACTTCATATGCTCCCACCCAATCAGCAAAGAACGTATCACAGCTTGAACTTTCTGCTCCTCGGTCAACTTATGACTAGCATCATGAAGTTCAAAAATCATGTTAGACATTTCCCTTAAATGCCTCTTCATTGTGTGGTCAGCTCTCTTCTTATAAGTATCAAACTTGAAACTCGAAGAACGGAGTTTTGTTTAAGGAGACACCTCCAAAGTTCTCCTTAAGAGCATCCTATAGTTCTTTAGCTATGCTGTATACATGAAACTTTTTCACGATACCATCATTCATCACACTAAGCATGGTGATATGGGCAGATGAGTTCTTCCTCTTCCAGGCTTAATAAGCCTCAAGGTCCCTCCTTGCTTGAACGGTGTTACCCTCTTCAGGAGGAACCATAATTCTCTCTAGAGTTTCCAGAGCCTTTTGCTCTTCAATTATGTATTGGACTTTCATAGCCCAAACTTCATAATTGTCACCGTTCAAACAAAGCTCCTTATTTAGTTAAGAAACTATTGCTTTTGAAGCAGTCATTGAAAAACCGTTAAAGACGAAGTAGCACTAATAAGTAAGCAACACACCATATTTATTATAAGATCATTTAAAACTAAAAATAGTGTTTGGTTCACATAAAATCGAACATCCATATGCAATGCATCGAGTCACCATTTACTTAGGCTAATACAAACACCATATTAGGTTTAAATTTCCAATAATAAATATATATTTAATTTTGTTTTAGATTATATTTTAATTTATTTAACATTTATACTTCTCTTAAGTATAAAACTAATGAGTAATATAACACTTAGTTATAATCTCAAAATAAATAAATTAAAATTACTAAAACAAATAACCAAAATAGCAATGTTTAACAAATAAACATTTTATTATACCATATATATATATATATATATATATATATATATATATATATATATATATATATATATATATATCCAACATTTAGTCAAAATTACCACCACAGAAAAAAAATTTCAGCATGAAGCCATTCAATACAAAATTGAAAAACGAAATCAGCAAGAGAAAGAGTGGAAAAATGAAGAGCTCAATCTTCATTTCCATCGAGTTGAACTATCTCAATTTCTTTTGAGATGACTGGGATCATCTCTAAGAACTTATAGTAGAGATCCAAAGGCATGTTCTCAACACCCTCAATGACATCATCCAGACATGGGCGACGAACCAACTTGTTACTCTAAGTAACATGGTTCTAGGATTATGAGATAACTTAGCTCCCGTTTCAGCCAAGTTCAACACAAATACTTTGCATTGGGATCTATAATCCTATTCAGGAACTAATCCTTCAATGGAGTCCACCAGTTCGTCAAATGTAGAATTTTCTCCAAACCAGAATTTCTTAAAGTGCTTTTCACGAAAAGCCTTTTTCGCAAATTTTAACATTTTTAATTGATAAGTTCCAGAGGAAAATCCTCCTTTCCAGAAAAGCTCTTGGATTTCCCGGTTCAACGCATTAAACCACTCCATAACTCCAACAATATCCTCTTTTTCCAACGGAGGATACTGTTTATAGAAAAGCTCATCTTCAAGTTTTTGTATAGTCCTCGCCTCCTCTTGAGACTAGATTATTTTCGCCGTTTTTACAAACGTTGCCATTTCTATAACACATAGAGAAATAACAAAAACTTGTTATGATCAACCAAAAACTAGTATATAAATACGTAATAAATATACTGAATTTTTTTGAATTTTATCAAACATAAATTAAGCATTTATACACAATAAATACTAGAAAATTTAGTTTAAAATACCAAATGAATTCCAAAAATTCATCAAAATATACCAAAAATTCAAGAAAAATGTAAATTTTAATTCTGGAAAAAATTTGACGAAATTTGGAAGCCGGAAACACACGCACGCGTCGACAAGCACCACCGGAAACTTCACCACGGGCCTCCACGACCCCTGCCATGTGTCATCACCTGATTGGATCAACTGATGACGCGGTTGATGACGTGGCATGATGGCGTGGCACAACCTTGCCACGTGTCATCACTGTATTCGTCCAATATGATGACGTGTCAGATCACATGTCATGCTGACGTGGCACATTCACAACCGTTTCGCCACGTGTCGTTATGCTATTGGTCCACGTGTCTAAAAAAAGTGGAATTTGACCGTTTAAAAAACGGTTGACTTTGTACACATGGAAACACATGATTGGTAGGACTTTTCAACCGTCAGAAAATTTGTCCAATCATGATGTGACACTTGTCCCATGTCCTAGAAAATCACCCAATCCCGTTGCGCCATGTGTACATCAGACTTAACTTCTCCCAAACGTTACGTGGCCAATTCCAGCCGCAGTGGTGGAGCCTGAAGTTCACGCGCCGCCTTCCGGGCCTCCATTGGCCATGAAATGTGAGATTCCGACTCGATTTTTCATGCTGATTTCAGCGGTATGGTCAGATTTTTGAAATTCCGACAAAAAATTTTGACACTTTGTACTGTTGGATCTAATATGGTATCGTTTTGACACGGATAACAATGCAAATCCATATCAAAACGAACAAAAACGAATCTAAATGAACAAAAAACATATTCTTATTCATGCAACATCAGAGATCAAGATTTACGGAATCATTTTGACATGGATATGAATATAAATCAGCATCAAAACGAACAAATATGTATTTAAACGAATAAATACGAATTCAAACAAATAAAGAAACGTATTCTTATTCACGGATTTCCATTAACCAAGATTTGAACACATCAATTATTCATGGAATACGAGAAAAATAGATTTGAACACATCAATCTATAAACCTTTCGGCTCTGATACCAATGAAGTCAAAATTCCATAAACAGAATAAATAAACGAACTTACAGTTTATATGCAGCGGAAACACGTTTATGGAATGGATCTGATCTACACGAGAAACTGGATCGTTCTACTTGCCTTTCCTACAAGTATATGAATACACTGAGTATGGGCTATTTGCGTGAATTCTTCCGATGGACGAAGAAGTATATCGTGTTTTCTCTCTGGAGACGTTTTCCCCGGAACTAGAAAGGAATCTCTATGATTCCATATCCTTACGAAATAGAGAAATTTCTTCTCTATTTATAGTGAAAATCCCAACTTCCATCTATATATAGGGTCAGACCAAATTACACATTTGGTCCCTGTAATTTACATATAATTATAGTTTAGTCCTTGCCATTCCAAAATGTCATGGGCGAACCAAAAACCAACAGATTCATCAACGCATGAGCGAGCGAGTTTTTTGATTAAACAAAAATTGAAGCATTGCAAAGCAGACCGTGAAATGAGGTTTTCTATGGATAGATAATATTATAGAAATTCGTTTTTGAAAAATAGCACTCATAAAAGATTTGAGACCAAAATCTCGAAAAACATATAAAAGGCGACACTTGGTTCAGCTCTACTGGAAAATTCAGGTATAACCGAAACCAAGTGAGGATCACTATCCTTCCAGATATCTAAGTTCAGACGAGTCACTTACTTATTATCTAATTAAAATAAAGGCTTCAATAATCCAATCATAGCATTTTTATAAAACTAGGTTGATTTTATTTGGAGCACACGATATTCATGCAAGGTACAGAAAGCAGTAAATAAATTAATGGGATAAGTACAAAAATAAACCCTGTGGTTTTAGCCATTTGCAAAATGGTACCTGTGGTTTAATTTTTTACAAAATAGGATATGTGGTTTCATAATGTTAACAAAAGTAGTCTATCATCTAATACACTCCCTAAAAACTCACTTATCCTTCGAATTTTTATCTGGAATTTTGCATGTTGGTTAAGTAAAATACAATGGACCATAGTGTCGAAACTTAAAATTTTTCGTGAAGTGTTTATATTTTTAATAATTAATAATGAAAAAATAAAAAATTCATAAAAAATTGAAAAATGGCTAGAAAAATTTCAAATCTTCAAATCATGATGGAAGTTTATTTAATAATATGTATAAATTATTGCGATCATAAATAGTAAAAAGCATTGAGTTTGCATGCAGATTAGGTTAAGATTAGGTTAAGAACCTAAAGTTTACACCATTAACCTGAAGTTAACAATATGTCCAAAGTTTTAAAGCTTTTTGTGCTCTCTTTTTCTCATTGTTAATTAAAAAAAAATACATGCACTTTCCATGAATTTATGAACTTTGTCACTAAGGTTCATTATGTTTTAATCAACCAACATGCAAAATTTCAGGTGAAAATTCAAAGGATAAGTGAGTTTTTAGGGAGTGTATTAGACGATAGACTACTTTTATTAGCATTGTAAAACTACATGTCTTATTTTGTAAAATTTTAAACCACAGGTACCATTTTGCAAATGGCCGAACCCATAAGGTTTATTTTTTGTATTTATCCCTAAATTAATTATACAGACCGAATCAAATAAGCTACCTTTGGAGGTACGCGTAAATCAAATGGGAAATCAGGGTGCAATTGCTTAAAATACACAATAAACTAATTTTACATCCTCCTAAAATACACGAATTTATCTAAAATAAGAAAAAAACTAAACATGCATTTAATCCCGCATAACAAGTGTTATTGTACAAATAATAACATGTAGGACTCAAACATGAAAGTTTAGGGTAATAAGTGAGTAGGGATTATGCATTTAGAGGGGATAGCCAGGGAAACTCTAAAAATTTCACCAACTTGGAAATCATTTTGAAACGTCCCTATATTGATTTTTAAGAAAATAATTTTGGAAATACTTTTACCGATTTAATCTTTCATCATACAAAGTGAGTTGGTTATTTGAGGATTTGGTTCCTCGTCGTTGTTCTGTTCTAATACATGCTTTTGGAAAACAATTCTAAGGTTCAAATGTCATGAAGTGCTTGAAAATCGGTTTTTAGTGATTTTATCCTGAGTTGACAACCGCACTGGTGTGTAATCTATAGCCATACGGATGTACATTACACCCGTATCGGTGTCACTTTTGGACTAAGAGCCAAACTCTGAATTTTGGCGGTGTTGCTGCTTATCTAGGTTTAAGAGTCATGCAGCTGTTATCTTCATAATTGTCCACGTGCCACGACAGCCGTGTAGCTCTGGATTTCATACCAGAAAACCAAACTAGTGTATGTTGAAAATATACAAGTGATGCTCAAAATACAACACAAACAAATCAAATGCTTTTGGTGTTGGTGTGCCCTAGTTCTAAAGGCATTGGATTCTTGTATTTTGTATTATACATTAAGACTCTTTGTATGTATACATTATTTGTGTCACATAAATAAAGGCATTTAATCTATTCCATTTATATCTTGTGCTATAACATGAATAAAGTATCTATTGATTGATAATCATAAAACATATCCCAAGTCTATTCTAATCGTGGGAACGAATAGAATCACAAACTTGTATATTTGATGACTGTATGATAGTTCTTAACTAGTCATAGTACTTATAAAGTCAGTTATGAATATAGGTACATGTCGTTGACATGGGATTGGATCGATCCGCACAAGAAAGCCATATGGTTGTCGCGTCATAAGTTTTTCTTGAGAAGGTCTCTTTTGTCCTCAGGCCAGATTTCATTATAGTATCAATGTGGAATCCTGTTCACTTTGATATACGTCTAACAGGTCTGTAAAAGGATGCTAAATATGGGTATGATTGGATGGATAGGTGAACTATTGGGATTCATCATCGGAAAAATAATGTGGCACAGCGGAAAATTCACTGTTTAAAATTTCCTAGAATCCACCTATCGTGTCTAATTACCATTGATTAGAATAAAACCAATTTGAATCAAGAGAGATTAACTCACCAGATTCGTCTCTTCTAGAGACTGCTATAGAATCGTTTCTTGAAACTGCGATCTTCAAAGTCCGGTGCACGACCAACTATTGAGCGGGAACTGGTGCTAGCCGAAGACGCGAAGGAATGGAGGATTAATGCTGGGATTTTCGGCTGTTTTGGGGCTGCTCTTGGTGGCTGAAATTTCCAGCAATTAATTAGGGTTGAATTAGGGTTTTATTCCTTAAGTGTGCCCTTATATAGACACATTGTCTAATTGGGTTTTAATTAGGTTAATTAAACCCAAGCCCACCAGGATTATAATTACATAAATAAACTTTAATTAAAAAATATATATTATGTAATTTAATTCCATTTGGCTAAATTTAGTTACCCCTAAATAAAATTAAATCACACTTAAGTAAATACAATACATGTATTTAATTTTCCTACTTAGGAAAATTATTTAATTAATTGTTTACTTTATGTAATTCAATTAATTGATAAATTAATTAATTACATTATGTGAACTTATTAATTAAATTAAATTCAACCCAATGTTAATTAATTACCTTGACATCGAATGTCAACTAATTAATTAATACATTCCTTCCAATGTACATTGCATGTACAATTTCTATAAGTTCCAGCTCAGTTGATCTATGTGCACGATCGTATGGGTCTGCCTTTATGTTGCCAGTAGGCTCAAGGCCCACAGACTGTAAGTGGGTTGTAGCAAACCATTACAGCCCCCAATTAAGATAGAGATGCAGCAGTCTTTAGAAGACACTCACCCAGTAGTAATCTCATAATGTCCTTTGTCTAACGATATCGATATGAATAAACAAGAGGCATGGTGTCCGTCATCCTCTTCTGTTGTTTATTATATTTTTTGATCTTGAGTTCACTAATTAATCAAATAAGCACCGACTTACTTGGATATGGCCATACACTTATCAGTCCCAGTCATCAAGTGGCTAATGATACCATCTCGGTGTTATTCGAGTGGCAATTCCATCACTTCATCATCAATATCAACATGTTCACCGGTCCACCCAATCATACCCGTATTTAGCATCCTTTTACGGACCTGTTAGGCATATGTCAAAGTGAACTAGGTTCCATATTAATACTATAATGAAATCTGGTATGAGGACAAAAGAGAGCTACTTAAGAAAGACCTATAACGCGACAACCATGTGGCTTTCTTGTGCAGATCGATCCAGTCCCATGTCAACGACATGTACCTATATTCATGAATGACTATACAAGTACTATGGCTAGTTAAGAACTGCCATACAGTCATCGAATATACAAGTCTGTGGTTCTATTCGTTCCCACGATTAGAATAGACCTGGGATAGGTTTTATGATTATCAATCAATGGATACTCTACTCATATTGTAGCACAAGATATAAATGAAATAGATTAATTGCCTTTATTAATGTGACATAAATAATGTATTCATATAATGAGTCTTAATGTATAATACAAAATACAAGAATCCAATGCCTTAAGAACTAGGGCACACAAACAATCTCCTACTTGCACTAGTTCCAAGTGGGCATGGCCCTAATTCCTATAGATCTGATATGACCGTCGTGCTGTGTCTACGGTAGTGCTTTGGTCAATGGATCAACAACATTATTCTTAGTGTCAACCCTTTGCAATGATATGTCACCTCTATTCACAATCTCCCGAATGAGGTGAAACTTTCTGAGCACATGTTTGGATCTCTTGTATGACCGAGGCTCCTTAGCTTGTGCGATGGCCCCGTTGTTGTCACAAAAAACATCAACTGGGTCTAGGATAGTGGGTACTACTCCCAACTCGGTTATGAATTTCTTGACCCAAACAACGTCCTTTGCAGCTTCGTACCCAGCTATGTACTCAGCTTCCGTAGTAGAGTCAGTAATGGTGGCCTACTTTGAGGACCTCCAACTAATGGCACCACCATTTAGGAGAAAAACATAACCAGACTGTGACTGGTTCTCATCCTCATCGATCTCAAAGCTTGCATCAGTGTAACCTGACACTACCAGCTCATCTTAACCTCCATACACTTAGAAAGCATTCTTAGTGCAATTAAGGTACTTCAAGATTGCCTTGACTACCTTCCAGTGTTCCTGACCGGGGTCCGACTGGTACCGGCTAGTCATACTTAGTGCAAACGTGACATCAGGCCTTGTACATAACATGGAGTACAAGATGGATCCTATAGTATATGCATAAGGGATCTTTTCCATGCTCTCCCAGTCCTTCTTTGTTTTAGGACCATCTTTCTTACTCAGCTTCAACCCATGGCATCTAGGCAAGAATCCTTTCTTTGCCTTGTCTATGTTGAATCTTTTCAGAACCTTGTCTATGTACGTGGCCTGACTTAGGCCTAGAATCCGATTGGATCTATCTCTATAGATCCTGATCCCTAAGATCGTCTCAGCTTTGCCTAAGTCCTTCATTACGAAGCACATACTCAACCATGCTTAACCCCTTGCAGTGTTGGTATGTCGCATCCAATGATAAGGATGTCGTCAACATACAGCACTACGAAGGTGGAAACGCTCCCACTAACCATCTTATACACACAAGGCTCATCAGAATTTAGTGTGAAGCCATATTCCGTAATAGCCTCATTGAGTCTCTGATTCCATAACCTCGATGCTTGCTTCAATCCATAAATGGATCTTTGAAGCTTGCATACCCGGTTTGGATACTTTGGATCGATAAAACCCTCAGGTTATGCCATGTACACATCCTCGAGTAGCTTTCCATTAAGGAAAGCGGTCTTAACATCCATCTGCCATATCTCATCACCGTACCATATAGCTATGGCTAGTAGTATCCTAATGGATTTGAGCATAGCAACTGGTGAAAAGGTTTCATCATAGTCAATTCCTTGAACTTGCCTAAATCCTTAGTGAGTTGGGATACAATCCCACACTCTCTCAAAAACAAGTCAAACTCTTAGCTCAAATATTCACCCCCTCAGTTAGACCGAAGTGCTTTTATTTTCTTGCCAAGTTGGTTTACTACTTGATTCTTAAAGTCCTTGAACCTTTGGAGAGTCTCAGACTTATGCTTCATCAGATATATGTAACCATATCTGCTGAAGTCATCCGTGAAGGCGATGAAGGATAGAAAACCAGATCTAGCACTAGTGTTCATTGGGCCGCATACATCAGAATGAATTAGCTCTAATAGCTCTGAGGCCCTTTCAGTAGTCTTGCTAAAAGGCGCCTTTGTCATCTTGCCTCTCAAACAAGATTCGCATGTGTCATAAGACTGGATGTAAAATGACCTAGCACTCCACTAGAGTGAAGCCTAGCTATGTGTGAGCACAGGTTTTTCCCGACCTCGGTGATGAAAGCTACTGTTACCTTTTTCATGGATAAACGTGAAACGGATTCGGACCGACTGGGATGACGGTGGAAATGTCCCGGATAGCCCAGAGGTGTGTGGCAAGTACTAGTACAGAACCCTGAAGAATTCGAGTGAGTATTTAAGAGAACCGAAGAACAAAACGAAAAATAAGTGAAAATGTCCTATTCTGAGCGTTACAGCTGCTCAGCTGTAAGCTACAGCCACGCGCCTGTAATCTACAGGGGTGCTGCTGTAACCTACAGTCACGCGGCTGTAATCTTCTTGTTTTCTTTTTTGGTTAAAATCAGCATTTAATTCGGTTTTTAAGCAAAATAGGAATTTTAGTATCTACAGCCGCTCGGCTGTAACCTACAGCCACGCGGCTATAGTCTACAGGGGTGCGGCTGTGACCTACAGCCGCGCGGCTGTAAGCTTCAGTTTTCCTTTTATGCCGAAATCAGCAATTAATTCCAATTTAATACCAAAAAGGGAGGTATTTAAGCATCCTAATCCGGGATTAGGGTTAGGAAGGCAGAAAAAACTAAGAAAGAGAAGAAGAAAAGGAGAGTTTTTAGAGAGAAAAACACCATCACTTAGATTTTGCTAGGGTTCTTAACACAATTAAAAAGAAAAAGTTAGACCAAAAATAAAGAAAAAAGAGAAAACAAAGGTAAAAAAAAAAAAAAAAGAACACACAACAACCAATCCTCGAATCTTCTTCGTGGTTCCATTCAGGATTCGGAAAGCGCACTTTGCTCGGGTTGTTCATGACTGCGGGACATTTCTGGCATCTAAATCTCTTTTTTGTGGTCCAAGCACTAGAATACAGACAAGGTAATTTTCTGAGAGGCCTTAGAAATTCGTTTTGTACATTCTGGTTGTGATTTGATTGCATGATTTGAGTTTTTTGCGATTTTTTGGATTTTTTCCGGCTACAGCCGCGCCACCCACGATCACAGCCTCTCGGCTATAACCTACAGCCGTGCGGCTGTGACCTATAGGGGTGCGGCTGTAGTGCTATGTTTTAAATCTTTTTATGTTTTTTGGGAGTTTTTTTCCGATTACAGCTGCCACTCATGATCACAGTCGCCCGGCTGTAACCTACAGCCGTGCGGCTGTGACCTATAGGGGCGCAGCTGTAATCTTCTGATTACAGCCACTCAGCTATAACCTACAGGGGCTGAAGCTCACAGTCAGCCCAAATCGATCGATAACGCTCCCATTCTTCAATTGAATGTGTTTTTCATATCTGTTATCGGTCCAATCACATCCCAGCGTGCTTCGAGTCCATGTTCTTCAATTTTTTTACAGGTGGATGTGGTAAAGTTTGGTATTTTGGACGATTAGGGATTTCCAGATTTGATTTGATCCGTTTTGGGTCTTTGCTGTTGGTTCTAATGTTTTTCCAGAAATCCCAGATCGCCCAAAATCATCAAACTTTGCAAAACGATCTTCGAAAACGCAAAAAGTATGCTGGAATCGATTCTGGAGCATTACAGCCGCTCGGCTGTAAGCTACAGGGGCACGGCTGTAATCTACAGCCGCACGGCTGTAGCCTACAGGGGCATGGCTGTAATAGAGGCAGAATTACAGTTTTGCCCTTTTGGGCCCCAAACTTGTAATTTTGCATTCTTTTCTCATTCAAAAATGAATTTTGGCGTGTTTGCATACTTTTGGACCCTAGATGGATGTTTGATTTAGGCCCACACACGAACGGAACCCCCGAGTCCCGGGATATCCGGCCCGCTAAAGTTGGAAAAGTGTATGTAGATGAGCCAAACCGCTTTTAAAACTGATTTTTTATCCATAAAACCTACAGGGCGTTTAAAAAATTGTTTTCCAGGTCTAACCGGGCCAACCGATCGGGTCGACTTGGTTACCCCCTTTGCATGATCCCATTTCCTAAAATACCCCTATTCTGTCCTATATGAGTCCTTAGTGTGATTTATTTATCTGTACTAACCATATTTGGATGCAGCTTTTATTTTTGCTTTATTTTTATTTTTGAATGTATTTTATAGATTATCCCGTGTATCTTGGTGATTGTAATTTTTAGATTATCGTGTATAATAGGTAGTTGTAAAAGGTGAGGATGAGAGTTTTCTTTTTCTTGGGTTGTATAATTTGGCCTCTGGTTTACTTTTCCGCATTTTTATTTTGGTTTTATATCTATGTCATATGTACGAGCATTGGCTAATAATAAAAGAAGAGATAAAATGAGTAGAATAAAGTGAATGAAATGTCATATTACGAAATAATAATTAAAAATTAGTGAGGATTAGTAGATATGTTGCCCGAACCTTGAATCTTTGGATTAGGTACTGCGTCTACACTTGGTAGGGAGCTGTACCGGAATTTCCCGGATGAGCTGATCTGGGTGGCAACTGTGTATCTAATCTCGAAATTCATGTTTCGAGATCTTTAAGTTAAAATGGGATTTTCTAAAAAGCTTGTTTTCTAAAGTTCATGCCTGAAATTAAGTTTTCTACAAAAAGATTTTTCCAACAAAATGAAAGGTTTTTCTAAGAAAGATTAAAACCCGTTTTCAAAACCAAAACATCAACACACTTAAACATCAAAATCCCCGATTCCCGCTTCACTGCGTGTTCCGAAAAAGGTCGTCCGCTCACAGTGGTGACTCCGCTGGGGATTAACGGTTTCTTCAAAAGAGTTTTCACAAAAAACTTAAGGAACTTAGGCAACAATTGAAGTATATGCTCACTTATAGTTGATTATTAAATCGTAATTCAATATTTCATTCACATTGCATAAAGCATGACATTTTCTCTTCTTAAATCCCTCCATCACTCGTTTAAACCCGGTTTATTTCTAAAGGTAACCTACCTCTTCCGCTAGGATTTGAGGCTCCGAAGGAGGTAAACCACTCATAGCCTTGTACGAACCCCTTCGTTTGAACCCTTGAGTGGGGAGAAGCGAGGAGTATATTTTCGCTATGGGAACCTGTATGACCCTTGGCTTGACTTATACCTTCATGTAATGGCCTAGCAACTTCCCTTTAGGATTACCAAAACATATACTTGAAAATGGACATCGAGAGTACGCCTTTGGTATCCCCTATTGATGCCAAAGAGACCCAATACCTAGGATGAATACGAGACCAACCAAATGGAGGAATAAGGTTCGAAGGGTGATCATATTTTTGTGTGTGTGCTAACATTTGCTCTATGGTTGTTTTATTTTCGACCTTTTCATATGACATAAACACGCATCATCCGTATGCCATATTCAAATCACTTTCTTTATACAGCCATTTTAGCGCATCCTCATACGTGTGTGTTATGCTAACCATATTTTCATGCAGCCATAATCATTTTCCGTATGCCACATTCATTTTGTGTGTTCATGGATTCATAAAGCATAAACGACATCATCTTGCATGTCATGCATTCTAACCATGTTTTTGTGCAGCCATTTGCATTTCTGTATGACATAGGCTTCCATATCATTTCATTTCATTAAAAATAAGGATGTTCCAAGTATGCCCTTCACAACCATTTCATCTCATAACATATCGGGAGTCCCCAAGGCTACCCGTACTCCGCCTGTGCACTAGTTTGCATTTGGCCATCCCATTACATTATTAGAAGACCACAACGGTCTTAGGCTTGCGTTTGTGTGATGGACCACACGACATCATCACATCTTGATCATTCACATTTGGTGTCATGGAGACGCTGTAAGCGCCAGAATTTCACTCTTTAAAAAAAAAAAGTATAGTCGTATGACTTTAACTACAGTCGTACGACTGTAATTAAAGTACAATCGTACGACTGTAGATCGTGGCAGGTGAGCCAACCTACACCCTAAAAGCAGAAAAAGGAGGGAGGCTGAACGGAGAGGGAGGAGACAAAAAACAAAGAGAAAAATGAAGACAGAAAGAAAGAAAGAAAAGGGAGAAAAGAGAGAAAAGGGAAAGAAGAAAAGAAATAAAGAAGAGGAAGGGGAGAACTAGTCATCAGAAACCCTTGCATTTGGAGATTTTGGACCCAAAAGCTCTCAAACCCTAACTCAAGGAGAAAAGTCCAGATTTTAGTGGATTGGAGGGACGCCAGGGGTCAATCCTACAGTGGACGCACGCCACAGAGGTAAACACTCCTTTTCCCCTCTCTTTTACGAGCTTTCTGGGTGATTGGTGTGCTTTTTCTGCATTTTTGTCCATTTTTGCGTTTTCCGTTTCTGGAAATCAAGAACAATCGTGCGACTGTTCTTGAGTTCGATGAACAGTTGTACGACTGTATTTACAGTCGTACGAGTGTTCTTGATTTCCAGGTGTTTCTTCCCAGTTTTGCTTCAGATAAAATTTTGGCGAAATCCTGAGTCTGGAGTGGTTACAGTCACACGTCTGTAATTTACAGTCGTACAACTGTAGTTACAGTCGTACGACTGTAACGTGGTTTCTAGAATCCGAATTTCCCTTTTTATCCCCAAAAATTTCCAAAAATCCATAAAAATTTAGAAAACCCCAAAAATCATCAAAATGAATTTTGTTGTGTGCATTCATGACCCTAGATTTAATTTTCAGTAAAATTGCATTTAGAACAATGCCACGACGGAGACCCAGTTCTCCCGAAAACCGACCCACCTCACATGTAAAAAATACATGTAAACTGGAAAAGTTGTTTTCAAAATGATTTTCCCACAAAAACCAAAATACAGGGACGTTTCAAAATGTTTTCCAGATATAACCGGGCCGGCTAGCCGAGCCAACCCGGTTATCCCCTAAATGGATGCCCCCAGTTCTTAATTTCCCTAATTCTGTCCTATTTGAGTCCTATTTGTGGCATGCTATATATTGTGCTAACCCTCTGTTTTGCAGGTTTTAATTTCTTTTATTTTTCTTTTGGATGTAATTTAATAGATTAAATCGTGTATTCTAGGCGATTGTATTTTTCTAGATTCTCGTGTATCCTAGGCGATTGTATAAGTGAGGTGAGAGTTTTATTTTTATTTTTTTTCTTCTATTCGATTTGGTTGTAAGCCGATTGATATTTATTTCTTTTCTTCATTTTTGTATTATGTATTTGTATCCGCGCTGTATGTCTTCTTACTTCAATAAAATTGACTTTAGAATTTGAAATATCATCTTTGAACATTGACCAATATTTATTTTAATTAGACACGAAATAAGGGACTTGTCCGGACCTGAATCTCTGGATAGTGTAGCGACCGTTCGTTCGGTTCAGCTACCTTAAGAATTTCCAGGTTGAGCTGAGCCGGGTGGCGACTCTACAATATTCATCGAGAATTAGGTCTCGGTTCTTTTAAGAATTAATTCCATTTATTTTCGAAACCGATTTTCCATTTATAAAAACCCCACACGAGGGAGGGGCCTGCCCTAGATCGTGGTGCCCCCTTCCGAAAGGGAGTCTCACATTCCGTCGAAAACGCGTCGTCCGCTCACAGTGGCGACTCCGCTGGGGGGTTCTTCAAAAAGTTTTGTTAAAAACTTAAAAGAATTTGACAATCCCTGGAAAGTGTCTAATTAAAATAAGGTGGATGATTCTTGATTGGTATTTCATTTTGCATTTTTAGTTAGACATGCTTGCATTAGATTTAGTATCCATTTTTAGCCTGGTGGATTGTTGAAGTGTCGCCTTTATTCCTCATGGTCTTAGGGACACGGACACGAAACACCACCCATAGCCTCGTACGAACCCCTTTGTTCGGACCCTTGAGTGGGGAGAAGTGAGGAGTATATTTTGCTATGGGAACCTTGGATTTTAACCCGACTTGGATCGAACTCATATAGGCAGCCCTAGTTGGATTCCCTTAGGATGCCAGAATAAATAGTGTGTAAATAATATAAAATCGCGCCTTCATCACCCCCGGTTGGTGATCAAAGTGAACCCCGCCTAGGACTCGGTTAGAAATTTTCGAGACTGACCACGTTGGAGAAATAAGGTTGGAAGAATTCGTTTCGTGTGCTACGTGTTACACACTTCTCGACATTTCATGACATACCATAATCATCATCTTCCATACACAATTAACATTTTCTATACATAAAACATTTTTGTGTGAGACTAACCCACATTTTTATGCAGCCATTTGCATTTTATTTTCGTATGCAATCATTAAATCATCCGTTTGCCATTCATACTAACTGTTTCTTTTTCAGCCATAACATTATATTTATGTGATTAGCATTTCTTCACATAGCATACATAACATCATTATGCGTGTCATGCATCCTAACCACGTTTTTGTGCAGCCATTTGCATTTTGTGTGTCATAAGCATTCACGACATATCATTTAAATTAAATTAAGGGCGTTCCAAGGACGCCCACCACGATCACATCATTCAATCGTATATCGGGTATCCCAAAATACCCGTGTTCTGCCAGTGCACCGGATTGCATTCGTCCATTCCACCAAATCATCTCACTTAATAGAGACCACGATGGTCCTAGGTATATTTCCGTGTGATAATTCACACGATACATTTCATGATATCATATCCATCCATCATAAATATTATACAACATCGTGATCCACATCGGGTTACTTCATGACATTACTACATTATTCAAGGCGCTCCCCGAGTGCTGGGTTAGTACGCATGTAGGGGCATTTCATAACATTACCAAATCATGAAAGATGTTCCCCGACCGCCGAACTTCTGTCTGTGTCTCCTATGGCACATGACTCTCTTACAACATCATTTCATATCATATGCTCAAAAGCATCAGAACTCTATCCATGGGCCGGTCCCATGTGACCATTTCATATCATCTCATAGACTTACAAAGCGTCGGAATCTGTTCGTGTGCTGGTACACACGCGACCATTTCACGAAATTCATTAGGTGCCCCAAAGGCGCCGAACTTTTATCCGTGTGACGGTCCACACGTGACATTTCTGCATAGCATTGGGTGTTCTTGGAATGTCTAAAGTCAAAAGAATAAAAACAAAGGGATCATCCTCATTATCATACGATGTACATCTCATTCATCCATCAAACATTCAAGCACTCCACAATGTTCAAGCATTTCACAAACACCAAGTACTTTACCGCATGCATTAAGTCATTTAGGTGTTCCAAAAATGCTAGAAACTTCATCAAACCCCTTAGGTCTTCCGTGATCATTAGAAACCCTATCCTTGTATCCCGTGCAACTAAGCTCCAAATACCAAAACCTCTCCCGTGCAAGACACGCTCTGCACGTACAGCTTTAAACACAAAATCTTCCCGTGCAAGACAAGCGCTGCACGTACCGCATCAAACTCTACCCATCCTCCCTGTGTAAGACAAACTCTACATGTATCGCTCCAAATATCTTCCCGTGCAAGAAAAGCTCTACACGTACCGCATCAAACTCTACCCTTCCTCCCCGTGTAAGACTAAGCTCTACACGTACCGCTCTAAATCTTCTCGTGCAAGACAAGCTCTGCATGTATCGCTTTAAACTGCACACTTCCTCCCCGTGTAAGACTAAGCTCTACACGTACCACTCCAAATCTTCCCGTGAAAGACAAGCTCTACACATACCGCATCAAACTCTACCCTTCCTCCTCGTGTAAGACAAGCTCTACATGTATCGTTCCAAATATCTTCCTATGCAAGACAAGCTCTGCACGTACCGCATCAAACTCTATACTTCCTCCTCGTGTAAGACAAGCTCTACACGTATCACTCCAAATCTTCCCGTGCAAGACAAGCTCTGCACGTACCGCATCAAACTCTACAATTCCTCCCCGTGTAAGACAAGCTCTACACGTATCGCTCCAAATCTTCCCGTGCAAGACAAGCTCTGCACGTACCGTATCAAACTCTACGCTTCCTCCCCGTGTAAGACAAGCTCTACACGTATCGTTCCAAATATCTTCCCGTGCAAGACAAGCTCTGCACGTACCGCATCAAACTCTACACTTCCTCCCTGTGTAAGACAAGCTCTACACGTATCACTCCAAATCTTCCCGTGCAAGATAAGCTCTGCAAGTACCACATCAAACTCTACCCTTCCTCTTGTGTAAGACAAGCTCTACAGTATCGTTCCAAATATCTTCCTATGCAAGACAAGCTCTATATGTACCGCATCAAATCTCTTCCCGTGCAAGATAAGCTCTGCATGTATAGCTTTAAACTCTATCCTTCCTCCACGTGTAAAACAAGATCTACATGTACCGTTCCAAATCTCTTCCCATGCAAGACAAGCTCTGCACGTACCGCATCAAAATCTACACTTCCTCCCCGTGTAAGATATGCTCTACACGTACCGTTCCAAATCTCTTCCCATGCAAGACAAGCTCTGCATGTAGCACTTTAAACTCTACCCTTCATCCCCCTGTAAGATGAGCTCTACACGTACTGCTCCAAATCCTTCCCGTGCAAGACAAGCTCTACACATACTGCTTTAAACTCTATCCTTCCTCCCCGTGTAAGACAAGCTCTACATGTACCGCTCCAAATCCTTCCCGTGCAAGACAAGCTCTGCACGCACCGCTTTAAACTCTACCCTTCCTCCCCGTGTAAGACAAGCTTTACACGTATCGCCTTTCCCATGCAAGACAAGCTCTACACGTACGGCTTTAAACTCTACCCTTCCTCCCCGTGTAAGACAAGCTCTACACGTACCGCTCCAAATCTCTTCTCGTGCAAGACAAGCTCTGCACGTGCCGCTTTAAAAACTAAACTTCCTCCCCATGTAAGATCCGCTCTACACGTATCGCTTCAAATATTAACTTTCCTCCTGTATAGGATCTGCCCTATACGTATAAACCCTTCACAAGTATCACTTTGCTTCGATCCATGGACACCCTGCGTGTCATTTTATCCATGTGGTGTATGTTTATACGCCAAGCTCTACTTCAGCACATGGCTTCATCAACAACATTCATTGCATTTTACATGATTCCATGCTTGGCTTTATGTGCACTTGAATAGCTTAGGATTGCATAACATGACATGGCATCACATGAAATCATCGTTCATACATACATGCATCACATCTCGCACTCATGCCTACATCATCCCTTGACTTGGTATTCTCCGTGCGCATGTCCCAGTCAATGCTAACAGGTGTTTTTATCAGGACAGAAAGGGAAGTAGTTTTGAGAATGGCTGGCCCAATGAACTTCAACACCATAACAGATGTCTTAGATGATTATGTTGCCTCATCGCGATTCCGAAAGGTGGTTAGGGAAGAGGCAGCAGTTATGTTGAAGGAAATGCTAGGAGGTGATCTTGACAAGATCAAAAAGCTGATGGCAAGGTGCTCTAAACTGGAGGCACGTGTGATTGAACTTGAGGGAGCAATAAGAGGGCTGACTGGTGAAGCAGAATCGAAGGCCTCCCTCGAAGCCAACACTGACCTTGTTCCGCAACCAATCAGGAGTCCACTCCCCAAGGGTGACGGAAAGGGCATATCCCCGTGGCCTTTCTCACTGAGCCGATTATTTGCCAAATGTAGAAAAGAGGGGTTATTGCAGAGCATCAAGCCATATGTGGAGCTGGCACCGGATCAAAAGAACAACTTCTACACCTATCATGTAGTGATGGGTCACCGAACCAATGTTTGCTATGTTTTAAGGAAGGAGATCCAGAAGTTAGTTGATGAGGGGAGGTTAAAGGTGCCATCAGCTACTAATGAGCGACTGGGGTAAGCAGGGAGACTGTATCGAAATTCCTCAAACCTCCCAGGGAGAAGAATATGATGAAGAGCTCCAAAGCCCGATTTGATGAAAGTGGGGCAATGATATTGGGGTCGGGGCAGTGACCAGATAAGCAATAGTCGGACGCTGTGAGATCAATACCTTTAGAGGCTCCTTCCCGTAGGGAGCTCATTTTATTTGTAAAGTGTATTGAACTCATTTTGAATGCAATGCATCTTGTTGTTTTCTTACTTATGTGATGATTACATGTACATGGCATTAAGCATGCATTTGATCATCTGAAACGACAAGTCCATCACGCATAATATTAAGATGTATGACATCAATCTGAGTCTTGCAGGGAATTTAAAAGTGAACCTAACTTCGGTTAAATCCCTTTCTTCTAAAAAAAAAAAAAGAAAGAGAGAGAAGAGTCTACCAAGCAAATAATGGGATGGCACCATTTCTTTCGAATCAATTGCCAACCTAGATCGGTGATCCCTATAAACCATGATCTAAAACACTGTTAGTCTTGCCCCAAAAGTTTCAACTTGAACAGCCCACAATACACCCAAATCATTCCAAACTGGGGATCATTGTCAAATTTAAGAGCCGATCACCAGAATGAAGCTTTGAGCTTAACTTATGCCTGAAAAAGCATCTCACATCAAAAAACCCAAACCCAGCAAAAAGCACCAAGCCCTAAGAAGTCCAAATGACCTTTGCCACCCACCATGCTGTAAGACTCTAAAGCCGACACTGGTTTTAGTGCATGTATAGTCTTGTTTGTGTGGCATTCATATGCATATGACATTACACATGCATTGCTCATCCAAAAAAGACATATCAAACACCCATGACATACATGGATTTGAATGCAGCAGGAAAATCAATAGGTGGCTGTGGCTTAGATTTAGCTTCTTCAAAAAAAAAAAAAAAAACCAAGCACCGATGAAAGACCTCAGCTCTCTTTTACAGTTAGATTTCTACTCCTAGCCTAAAGTTATGTTCTCTTCAATCATAGAGTCAAACTCTATTGAGTTCTTGATGAATCCAGGGGTGGCCCATCTATTGCATAGAATGCCGGGGTCAATGAGTTGAAACAATGGAGATAAGTACGTTTTTGCCTGTTCTAAAAAGTTAACTTCACGCGGTGACAGAGAAGATCGGTGTCTTTACCCAAAGACGTTCCCTTTTCATTCTCCTCTCTGCCTTCTCTCTTTGCCTTCAACACCTTTGTCTTCCCTTTATTGTCTTCCCTTCACTTTCATCTTCTATCTTTCATCTTCTCTCTGGAACTTGAACCGATTCTGTGATTCCATATTTCCTACCTTCAATGGCTTCTAACAAGAAGT
This sequence comes from Euphorbia tirucalli, assembly GCA_039660915.1. Taxonomy (NCBI): domain Eukaryota; kingdom Viridiplantae; phylum Streptophyta; class Magnoliopsida; order Malpighiales; family Euphorbiaceae; genus Euphorbia; species Euphorbia tirucalli. Next base: position 49,422,671 of record CM077639.1, on the reverse strand, counting down.
TGAACCCCAATGCTACTCCATATTGTATTTTTCCATATCATCTCATCAGCAGAAGGGCAATGGAGCAGGTGGTTATGGCGTCGTTTCAATCCGTCTTCGTGTATCATCAACCTGTACCAAATTGGGGATACGCTTTTGATCCCACACCATTTCTCTTCAATTTAAACTCCCAGACTAATTATTTTGTACCCTCAGATAGTGGGAAGGGATTTGATTTGATGACAGATAGAGGATTTGGATACGAGTCTACTTCAAATGAGTTCAACAATGCTGAAAAAAGGGGGAAAATGAAATATATAGCTTCTAGATTTCAAAGTAAGAAGAAAATAGTTTCTGTAGGTGAAAAGGAGTAACAATGGTTGCCTAAGGAATTGACTATTGAAAAGACCAAGCTGAATAAAAAAAAAGAGATTGAAGTTAATCTTGGTGGAAAAACAAGCCTGATGATAAGGAATCTACCAAATCAGTTTCAAAGGCATAATCTGCTGCAAATTCTGGACAAGCATTGTCTGGAGGAAAACAAGAATAAGTCCAAAGGGAAGTCTGCTTATGATTTCCTCTATTCGCCTATGGATTTCAAGACTGGAGGAAATTTTGATTATGCATTTGTGAACTTCACCGACAGTGTTGGAGCAACTTGGTTTTACAAAGCTTTCAACAATCATGAAGGGGACGATACCATCAACAGGAAAGCTTACAAAGTCTATTGAGCTCATATCCAAAGGGAGAGTTGCATTTACCAACCATTTCAAGGATTTAGTCTTCGGGGAGCCGTACTTGAACTGGAATCTGGGGTGAATTGGAAACATGAATACGACATCAAACCGTAGGAGAATCCAATGGTTAATTGAATTCATCTCAGGTTGTCCATCCACAATAGCAACTCTATCCAATGATCGGGCTTAAAAGAAAAAAACTCCAATGTGTAAAACCAAAAGGGCATATTGGTAATTTGAAGGGGACATCAATTAAAACCAGAGCCACATTATAGATTTTCCTAATGCATCCACATTCATTATGTCATGAATGTTTTGTATTCAATTTTGGTGTTCAATATGCATTTGTTGTGTCATTGTATGTCAATGTTCACTTACAGGCTACATCACGCAGCAAACCTTGTCTGTAGAAGTGCTTTACTCCCCGAACACAAACCTATAATACCAGGGGCAAGTGAAAAACTGAACCATTGGGTACCATCGACAGCAGTATCTTCATCAGTCGTAATGAACATATCAAGATATATCTTTCCCATCCTAAGACAAATCATCGCGAAAGGGATCAACGTAGACAAAATGCCTATCACAGAATCTTTCTCAAAAAAAAAAAAAAATTTGACATGGAAAACCGAAAGGACGTGTCAACAACAGGAGAGGGGTGATATACAAAGTCAGAGTCAATGTCACATTTCCTATTAAACTCATTCTGGTGTCACCATTGCAATATTATGTACGTTTGGATTTCTGATCAGATATTCATCTTGCATACACCATGCCATTACGTATAAATGTCCATCAGTAGGACATTGCATCTAAGCCCGTGACAATATCATAAAAACCCCTGTTATGCGGTGTGGAAATGCAAGGTCTCACTCTTATCTTCTTGCTCAACCAAATGGACCATCCGTCGGAGCAGCCTATTACCCTGATCCACTGAGCCTGACAACGCTTCAGAATATGCAGAGGGTAAAGTGGAAGCTCACTCAAGACGGACAACTTCTCCAATATCTAGATCAACATAATAGTCAATCGGCTGGAAGACATGCCGGAACAATCGGACTAGGTCACCTAGGTTACCATCGGGGCCAGTCACAAGCCGTGAATTCCATCTCCAAGCTCGCACGGATACCAATAACAAAGCATAAGCCACATGTTGCATGCATACACACATTTAGAAACATATACATGCATCTGTACACGTGTGCATACGTTTAAAGTAAACACACACAATCCATATGTATATGCATCACAACTGCTCCAAGTGCAGGTACCCGCTGCCATCACCAGGTCTCTTCGAACCAGGTTCGCTCCCAAAGCAGAGATGGCACAATGCCGGGGCATTTATTGGGCCTTAAGCGTCAGCAGAAACCCAAATCTCATCAAGTCTCCAAAAGGCAGAACAATCAAGCCATATTTATCCTCAATCAAAGGGGCAAAAATTTTTGTTTCCAAAATTATCGATTAAGGGATAAATACTTATCCTCGAGCCAACATCAAAATTATCATTCCTAAACCTATCTCCTCATTTCATTCAAGTTAGATTTTGCACCCTTGAACTTCATTATGTTTAAACATGGTTGCAAATCCTTGAACCATCTTCTTCATTCAAGCCAGATTTCGACCCCTTGAACTCCATTATGTTCAAGTATGGTTGCAAATCCTTGAACCCCTTTCTTCATTCAAGCCGGATTTCGAACCCTTGAACTCCATTATGTTCAAGCATGGTCGCAAATCCTTGAACCCCTTTCTTCGTTCAAGCATGATTTCAAATCCTTGAACCTCTTATTATTTCAAGTCCATCCAATTCCAGTAAGATTTCAAATCGTCCAAATTTCATCTTCCTTTGCCTCGGGGAACATAGACTCGGTATCGGCCAATCCATCAATCCATCTTCGTTTGCCTCAGGTAGCCTAGACCCGATATCGGCTTATTTCCTCCCCAGCTCTACCTTGGGTAACCTAGACCCGGTATCGGCTTAGTTCTACATCAAACCCCTTATTTCATCCAAGCTAGATTTCAAGTCCTTGAACTTCTTCAAGCATGATTCCCAATCCTTGCAGACCTCTTCAAGCCTGGTTCTTAATCCTTGAAAATCATCCAAGTCAAATTTCGGATTCTTAAAGACCGATTCAATCAAGATCCTAGATCATGGAAGCCAATTCAAATCTCTAGCATTGCCTCAAGTAACCTAGACCCGATATCGACTTATTTCTTCCCCAGCTTTGCCTCGGGTAACTTAAACCCGATATCGGCTTATTTCCTCCCCAGCTTTGTTGGGATTCGTCATTGGAAAAATAACGTGGTACAGTGGAAAATACACCTTTTAAAATTTCCTAGAATCCACCTATCGTGTCCAATTGCCATTGATTAGAATAAAACCAAATTGAATCAAGAGAGATTAACTCACCAGATTCGTCTCTTCTAGAGACTGCTGTAGAATCGTTTTCTTGAAACTACGATCTCCAAAGTCTAGTGCACGACCAACTATTGAGCGGGAACCGGTGCTAGCCGAAGATGCAAAGGAATGGAGGATTAATGCTAGGATTTTCGGCTGATTTGGGGCTGCTCTTGGTGGCTGAAATTTCCAGCAATTAATTAGAGTTGAATTAGGTTTTTCTTCCTTAAGTGTGCCCTTATATAGACACCTTGTCTAATTGGGTTTTAATTAGGTTAATTAAACCCAAGCCCACTAGGATTATCATTACTTAAATAAACTTTAATTAAAAGTATATACTATGTAATTTAATTCCATTTGGCTAAATTTAATTACCCCTAACTAAAATTAAATCACACTTAAGTAAATACAATACATGTATTTAATTTTCCTACTTAGGAAAATTATTTAATTAATTGTTTACTTTATGTAATTCAATTAATTAATAAATTAATTAATTACATTATGTACACTTATTAATTAAATTAAATTCAACCCAATGTTAATTAATTACCTTGACACCGAATGTCAACTAATTAATTAACGCATTCCTTCCAATGTACATTACATGTACAATTTCTATAAGTTCCAGCTCAGTTGATCTATGTGCACGATCCTATGGGTCTGTCTTTATGTTGGCAGTAGGCCCAAGGCCCACAGAGTGTAAGTGGGTTCTAGCAAACCATTACAGCCCCCAATTAAGACAGAGATGCAGCAGTCTTTAGAAGACACTCACCCGGTATTAATCTCATAGTGTCCTTTGCCTAATGATATCGATATGAATAAACAAGAGGCATGGTGTCCGTCATCCTCTTCTGTTGTTTATTATATTTCTTGATCTTGAGTTGACTGATTAATCAAATAAGCAACCAACTTATTTGGGTATGGCCATACACTTATCAGTCCCACTCATCAAGTGGCCAATGATATCATCTCGGTGTTACCCGAGTGGCAATTCCATCACTTCATCATCAATATCAACATGTTCACCGGTCCACCCAATCATACCCGTATTTAGCATCCTTTTACAGACCTGTTACGCCTATGTCAAAGTGAACCGGATTCCATATTGATATTATAATGAAATCTGGTCTGAGGACAAAAGAGACCTACTCAAGAAAGACCTATGACGCGACAACCATGTGGCTTTCTTATGCGGATCGTTCCAGTCCCATGTCAACGACATGTACCTATATTCATGACTGACTATACAAGTACTATGGCTAGTTAAGAACTGCCATACAGTCATCGAATATACAAGTCTGTGGTTCTATTCATTCCCATGATTAGAACAGCAATCAATGGATACTCTACTAATATTATAACACAAGATATAAATGAAATAGATTAATTGCCTTTATTAATGTGACACAAATAATGTATTCATACAATGAGTCTTAATGTATAATACAAAATACAAGAATCCAATGCCCTAAGAACTAGGGCACACCAACAATCTCCCACTTGCACTAGTTCCAAGTGGGCATTGCCCTAATTCCTATAGATCTGGTATGACCGTCGTGCTGTGTCTGCGGTAATGCTTTGGTCAATGGATCAGTGACATTATTCTTGGTGTCAACCTTCTGCAATGATATGTCACCTCTGTTCATGATCTCCCGAATGAGGTGAAACTTCCTGAGCACATGTTTGGATCTCTTGTGTGACCGGGGCTCCTTAGCATGTGCGATGGCCCCGTTATTGTCACAAAAAACATCAACTGGGTCTAGGATAGTAGGTACTACTCCCAACTCGGTTATGAATTTCTTGATCCAAACGGCTTCCTTTGCAGCTTCGCACGCAGCTATGTACTCAGCTTCCGTTGTAGAGTCAGCAATAGTGGCCTGCTTTGAGGACCTCTAACTAATGGCACTGCCATTCAGGAGAAAAACATAACCAGACTGTGACTGGTTCTCATCCTCATCGGTCTCAAAGCTTGCATCAGTGTAACTTGACACTACCAGCTCATCTTAACCTCCATACACTAAGAAAGCATCCTTAGTCCGATTAAGGTACTTTAGGATTGCCTTGACATCCTTCCAGTGTTCCTCCCCGGGGTCCGACTGGTACCGGCTGGTCATACTTAGTGCAAACGTGACATCAGGCCTCGTACATAACATGGAGTACATGATAGATCCAATAGCAGATGCATAAGGGATCTTTTCCATGTTCTCCAGGTCCTTCTTTGTTTTAGGACCATCTTTCTTACTCAGCTTCAACCCATGGCACATAGGCAAGAATCCTTTCTTTGCCTTGTCCATGCTGAATCTTCTTAGAACCTTGTCAATGTACGTGGCCTGACTTAGGCCTAGAAGCCGATTGGATCTGTCTCTATAGATCTCGATCCCTAAGATCGTCTCAGCTTCGCCTAAGTCCTTCATTGCAAAGCACCTACTCAACCACTGCTTAACTCCTTGCAGTGTTGGTATGTCGCCTCCAATGATAAGGATGTCGTCAATATACAGCACTAGGGAGGTGGAAACGCTCCCACTAACCATCTTATACACACAGGGCTCATCAGAATTCTGTGTGAAGCCATATTCTGTAATGGCCTCATTGAATCTCTGATTCCATGACCTCGATGCCTGCTTCAATCCATAAATAGATCTTTGAAGCTTGCATACCCAGTTTGGATACTTTGGATCGATAAAACCCTCAGGTTGTGCCATGTACACATCCTCGAGTAGCCTTCCATTAAGGAAAGCGGTCTTAACATCCATCTGCCATATCTCATAATCGTACCATGCAGCTATGGCTAGTAGTATCCTAATGGATTTGAGCATAGCAACTGGTGAAAAGGTTTCATCATAGTCAATTCCTTGAACTTGCCTGAATCCTTTTGCCACCAATCGCCCCTTGAAGGTGTTGTCGGCCTTTAACTTGAAACACCACTTGCAACCTATCACTTTAGCACCCGGAGGTGGATCCACCAAGTTCCATACTTGGTTATCATGCATAGATTGCATCTCAGCCTCCATGGCTTTGCGCCATTGATCTGAGTGTGGGCTTTCAATAGCCTCCTGATAGGTCTTGGGCTCTTCTTGGTCAACGACCATAAAATCCCCATCATCAGTCACGAGAAAGCTGTACCTCTCTAGCTGATGACATGTCCTACATCCTCAGCAGTAGCTGCAAGAGTTTGTGAGTCTTAAACTTCTGAGAGTTCAACATTACTCCCATTGTCTCTCTTGGAAAGGAATTCCTTCTCCAAGAAGACTGCATTTCTGGCTATGAAAACTTTGTTTTCAGCCGGATCGTAGAAGTTATAACCCTTAGTTTCCTTAGGGTAACGCACAAACTGGCACTTAATAGATTTGGACCCGAGTTTGCCACTTGTCAATTTCTTAACATGTGCATCACAGCCCCAAATCTTCAAGATGGAAACATTGGGCTTTCGGCCTTTCCATAGTTCATATGGTGTTCCCTCAACTGCCTTGCTTAGTGTATTATTAAGAATGTAAGCAGCAGTCGCTAAAGCATATCCCCAAAAGGAGACAGGGAGTGTAGCATGACTCATCATCGAGCGGACCATGTCAAGTAAGGTCCTATTCCTCCTCTCTGACACTCCATTCCATTGGGTGTACCAGGAGGAGTGAGTTGGGATACAATCCCACACTCTCTCAAAAACGAGTCAAACTCTTAGCTCAAATATTCACCCCCTCGGTCAGACCCGATATCAGCTTATTCCATCCAATCAACTCAACACGTCACCACAGCAGTGTAGCTTTAGCAACTCAGTTGCATGTTTTATTTCCTGTGTCTGTGGCGCTTTGTGTTGCGTTTCTCAAATTCACATCAACTATACTAAACTAAGATCAGGTGGTGAATTTGATCACGCGAGGGGCAGCTGTAAGCGTCAGAATTTCACTCTTTTAAAAAAAAAGAGTATAGTCTTACGACTTTAACTACAGTCGTACGACTGTAGATCGTGGCAGGTGAGCCAACCCACACCCTAAAAGCAGAAAAAGGAGGGAGGCCGAATAGAGAGGGAGGAGACAGAAAAAAAAGAGAAAAACAAAGACAGAAAGAAAGAAAGAAAAGGGAGAAAAGAGAGAAAAGGGAAAGAAGAAAAGAAGCAAAGAAGAGGAAGGGAAGAACTGGTCATCAAAAACCCTTGCATTTGGAGAATTTGGACCCAAAAGCTCTCAAACCCTAACTCAAGGAGAAAAGTCCGGATTTTAGTGGATTGGAGTGACGCCAGGGGTCAATCCTACAGTGGACGCACGTCAAAGAGGTAAACACTCCTTTTCCCCTCTCTTTTACGAGCTTTCTGGGTGATTGGTGTGCTTTTTCTGCATTTTTGTCCATTTTCTGCGTTTTCCGTTTCTGGAAATCAAGAACAGTCGTGCGACTGTTCTTGAGTTCGATGAACAGTCGTACGACTGTATTTACAGTCGTACGACTGTTCTTGATTTCCAGGTGTTTCTTCCCAGTTTTGCTTCAGATAAAATTTTTGTGAAATCCTGAGTCTGGAGTGGTTACAGTCGCACGACTCTAATTTACAGTCGTACGACTGTAATTTACAGTCAAATTCAGATTCTGGAAACCACGTTACAGTTGTATGACTGTAGTTACAGTCATACGACTGTAACGTGGTTTCCAAAATCCGAATTTCCCTTTTTATCCCTTAAAATTTCCAAAAATCCATAAAAATTCAGAAAACCCCAAAAATCATCAAAATGAATTTTGTTGTGTGCATCCACGACCCTAGATTCAATTTTTAGTAAAATTTCATTTAGAACAATGCCACGACGGAGACCCAGTTCTCCCGAAAACCGACCCACCTCACATGTAAAAAATACATGTAAATCGGAAAAGTTGTTTTCAAAATGATTTTCCCATAAAAACCAAAATACAGGGACGTTTCAAAATGTTTTCCAGGTCTAACCGGGCCGGCTAGCCGAGCCAACCCGGTTATCCCCTAAATGCATGCCCCCAGTTCTTAATTTCCCTAATTCTGTCCTATTGGAGTCCTATTTGTGGCGTGCTATATATTGTGCTAACCCTCTGTTTTACAGGTTTTAATTTCTTTTATTTTTATTTTGGATTTAATTTAATAGATTAAATTGTGTATTCTAGGCGATTGTATTTTTCTAGATTCTCGTGTATCCTAGGCGATTGTATAAGTGAGGCGAGAGTTTTTATTTTTATTTTTTTTTCTTCTATTTGATTTGGTTGTAAGCCGATTAATATTTATTTCTTTTCTTCATTTTTGTATTATGTATTTGTATGCGCACTGTATGTCTTCTTACTTCAATAAAATTGACTTTAGAATTTGAAATATCATCTTTGAACATTGACTAATATTTATTTTAATTAGACACGAAATAAGGGACTTGTCCAGACCTGAATCTCTGGATAGTGTAGCGACCGTTCGTCCGGTTCAGCTACCTTAAGAATTTCCCAGTTGAGCTGAGCCGGGTGGCGACTCTACAATATTCATCGAGAGTTAGGTCTCGATTCTTTTAAGAATTAATTCCATTTATTTTCCAAACCGATTTTCCATTTATAAAAACCCCATGCGAGGGAGGGGCCCGCCCTAGATCGTGGTGCCCCCTTCCGAAAGGGAGTCTCGCATTCCGTTGAAAACGCGTCGTCCGCTCACAGATGCCTTAGTTTTGCTTGTGTGTCCCAATCCACATCGGATTGTAACATAACATCGACAACCCATTTGAGATACTCCACGAGTGCCGAACTAGTTTTCATATTAAGACATTTCATAGCATTCCTAAATCATGTAAGGTGTTCCACGAACACCGAAATGCCATCCGTGTTTTGACCCGCACGTGACCTATATGTGACATCACTTCATGTTAGATGCCATAATAGCGTCAAACGTCTGTCTGTGGGATGGCTCCCTCAAGACCATTTCATGTCATCACATTGACCTACAAAGTGTCAAACTTATGTCCGTGTGTTGGTACACATGCAACCATTTCATGACATCCCTTAGGTGCCCCAAAAGCACCGAACCTCCGTCCGTGTAAAGGCTCGCACGTGACGTTATTGCATTGTCTTGTGTGTAGCATACGGTATGCTTGAAACATCCAAGGTAAGAGAAAGAAAAGCACTAAAACCATCTTTAGCATCATCCACATCCAGAAGACCTCATCCAAACATGAGCATAAAAGTACCATTTAGAGTGTCGAGTCTAGGACCACGACATCCATCCGAAACTCTAACCTTAAGCTGATTGTACAGTTTGGAGTCGCATCTTAAGAAGGTTAATTCGAGGTGAATCAGAACCAAACACCCCAGTTCAGCTAGTTCAATTAGAACCGGTCACCGTGGAGGGAATCAGTTCAGGGTCGGATTCAGACAGGTGTGAGCGGACGATGCGTTTTCGGCGGGACGCGGGGCTCCCTTTCGGAATGGGGTGCCACGATCTCGGGCCTGCCCCTCCCTCGCGTGGGGTTTTTATAAATAGAAATCCACGTTTTGGAAAATAAATAGAATTAATGCATAAAAGAACCGAGACCTAAGTCTCGATGGATGTTGTAGAGTCGCCACCCGGCTCAGCTCAACCGGGAAATTCTTATGTAGCTGAACCGAACGAACGGCCGCTGCACTATCCAGAGATTCGGGTCTGGACAAGTCCTCTATTTCGTGTCTAATTAAAATAAATATCGGTCAATGTTCAAAGATGGCATTTCAAATCTAAAGTCAATTTTATTGGAATAAATAGACATGCAGTGCGCATACAAAATATTTAATACAAAAATAAGGAAAAGGAATAAATATTAATTGGCTTACAACCAAATCGAATGGAAAAATAAAAACTCTCGCCTTACTTATACAATCGCCTATATACACGAGAATCTAGAAAAGTACAACCGCCTAGGATACACGATTTAATCTATTAAATTACATCCAAAATAAAAATAAAAATAAAAAGAAATTAAAACCTACAAAACAGAGGGTTAGCACAATATATACAGCACGCCACAAGTTGGACTCAAATAGACAGAATGGGAAATCAGGAATTGGGGGCATGCATTTAGGGGATAACCGGGTTGGCTAGGCTAGCCGGCCCGGTTAGACCTGGAAAACACTTTGAAACGTCCCTGTATTTTTGGTTTTTGTGGAAAAAATCATTTTGAAAACAATTTTTCCGGTTTACATGCATTTTTATATATTTAAGTGGGTCGGTTTTCAGGAGAAATGGGTCTCCGTCGTTGAATTGTTCTAAATGCAATTTTACTAAAAATTGAGCCTATGGTCATGATGCACACAACAAAATTCATTTTGATAATTTTTGGGGTTTTCTAATTTTTTGGGATTTTTTGGGAATTTTTTGGGAATTTTTGGGGATTTTTATGGATTTTTTATGAAATTTTTGGGTTTTAAAGGTGAAATTCTGATTCTGGAAACTACAGTCGTACGACTGTAAATTACAGTCGTGCAAACTCAACTACAGTTGTACGACTGTAATTACAGTCGTACGACTGTAAATGCTGAAAATTCAAGATTTCACCAAAATCTTATTTAAAACAAGCTGGAAAGCAAATCACCTGGAAGTCAACTACAGTCGTACGACTGTTCATCAACTCAAGAACAGTCGTACGACTATTCTTGATTTCCAGAACAGAAACGCAGAAAAATGGACAGAAATGCAGAAAAAGCACACCAAACACCCAGAAAGCTTGTAAAAGGGAGGGGAAAAGGGGTATTTACCTCCGTGGCGTGCGTCCACCGTAGGATTGACCCCTGGCGTCGCTCTAATCCACTAAAATCCGGACTTTTCTCCTTGAGTTAGGGTTTGAGATTTGAGTCCAGAGATTTCCAAATGCTGAGGATTTTGATGAGGAGTTCCTCCTTTTGCTTTGGTTTTCTCTTCTTTCTCTTTTTCTCCCTTTCTCTCTGTCTGTCCGTTTTTCTTTCTTTTTTTTTTTTTTTTCATTTTGTCCCCCTTTCTGCTTTTCTTTTTCTGCTTTTATGGGTAATGATCTACAGTCGTACGACTGTAGCAATAGTCGTACGACTATACTCTTTTTTTTTAAAAAAAAAAGTGAAATTCCGGCGCTTACAGCTGCCCCTCGCGTGATCAAATTCACCACCTGAACTTAGTCTGGGGTAGATGATGTGAATTTGAGAAACGCGACTCAAAGCACCGCAGACACAGGAAAGAACCCTCCATTGAAATAAGCCGATATCAGGTCTAGGTCACCTGAGGCGATACTAGGGAGGAAATAAGCCGATATCAGGTTTAGGCTACCCGAGGCAAAGCTGATGAGGAAATAAGCCGATATCAGGTTTAGGTTACCCGAGGCAAAGTTGAGGAAGAAATAAGTCGATTTCGGGTCCATGTCACCTGAGGCAAAGATGAGTTTGAAATGTGGGATTCGAATTGGTTTCAAAGATCTAGGATCTTGCTTGATTCGATCTCCAAGGATCCGAAATATGGCTTGGGCGGTTTTTCAAGGATTGGGAATCATGCTTGAGGATGTTCAAGGATTCGAAATCTAGCTTGAATGAAATAAAGGGTTTGATGTAGAACTAAGCCGATACCAGGTCTAGGTTACCCGAGGCGAAGGAAAATGAAATTGTAGTTAAGCCGATATCGGGTTTATGTTACCCGAGGCAAAGGAAAGGTGGATTATGGATTGGCCGATATCGAGTTTATGTTACCCGAGGCAAAGGAAAATGAAATTGCGGTTAAGCCGATATCGGGTTTATGTTACCCGAGGCAAAGGAAGGTGGATTATGGATTGGCCGATATCGGGTTTATGTTACCCGAGGCAAAGGAAGATGGATTATGGATTAGCCAATATCGGGTTTATGTTACCCGAGGCAAAGGAAAATGGAATTACGGTTAAGCCGATATCGGGTTTATGTTACCCGAGGCAAAGGAAGGTGGATTATGGATTGGCCGATATCGGGTTTATGTTACCCGAGGCAAAGGAAAATGGAATTTTGACAGTTTGAAATCTTACTGGAATTGGACGAGCTTGAAAAAATAAGTGGTTCAAGGATCTGAAACCATGCTTGAACATAATGGAGTTCAAGGATTTAAGATCTAACTTGAATGAAGGAAGTGGTTCAAGGATTTGTAACCATGCTTGAACGTAGTGGAGTTCAAGGGTTCGAAATCTTGCTTGAATGAGATGAGGGAATTCAAGGATTTGTAACCATGCTTGAACGTGGTGGAGTTCAAGGGCTCGAAATCTTGCTTGAATGAATGGAGAGGGAATTCAAGGATTTGCAACCATGCTTGAACGTAATGTAGTTCAAGGGTTCGAAATCTTGCTTGAATGAAGGAAGGAAATTCAAGGATTTGTGACCATGCTTGAATGTAATGGAGTTCAAGAGTTTGAAATCTTGCTTGAATGAGATGAGGGAATTCAAGGATTTGCAACCATGTTTGAACGTGGTGGAGTTCAAGGGCTCGAAATCTTGCTTGAATGAATGGAGAGGGAATTCAAGGATTTGCAACCATGCTTGAACGTAATGGAGTTCAAGGGTTCGAAATCTTGCTTAAATGAATGGAGAGGAAATAGGTTTAGGGATGGTAATTTTGGTGTTGGCTGGGGAATGAGTATTTATCCCTTGATCGATGATTTTGGAAACAAAATTTTTGGCCCTTCGATCAAGGATAAATACGGCTTGATTGCTCTACCCCTTGGTATGTTGAGATTTGATGTGTTGAGATTTGGATTTGCACTGATGCTTAATGTCCAATGGCTGCCTCGGTGTCGTGCCATCTGTGCTTTGAGAGCGATCCTGGTCAAGGGAGACCTGATGACGGCAGTGGATACCTGTACTTGGATGAGTTGCGATGCATATGCATATGAATTGTATGTGTTTACTTTAAACGTATGCACGTATGTATGGATGCATGTATAGTTCTAAGTGCATGCATGCAACATGTGATTTATGCTTTGTTCTTGGTATCCGTGCGAGTCCAGAGACAGAATTCACGGCTTGTGGCTGGCCCCGATGGTAGCCCAGGTGACCCAGTCTGGTTGTTCCGGCGTGTCCTCTGACTGACTGACCATTACGCCGATCTAGGTATTGGAGAAGTTGGTCATCTTGAGTGACCTTCCACTTTACCCTCTGCATATTCTGAAGCATTGTCAGTGCTGAGCGGATCAGGATAGTAGGCCGTACCGATGGATGGTCCGTTTGATTGAGCAAGAAGATGAGAGTGAGACTTTGCATTTTCGTACCGCATAACAGGAGCTCCTGCGATATTATCACGGGTTTGGATACAATGTCCTACTGATGGATGTTTATATGTAATGGCATGGTGCATGCAAGATGAACATCTGTTCGGAAGTCTAAACATGCACAATATTGCAATGGTGACACCATAATGAGTATAACAGGGGATATGACATTGACTCTGACTTTCTATATCACTCCTCTCCTTTTGCCGACACGTCCTTTCGGTTTTCTGTGTCAACAAAATTTTTTTCTTTTTTTTTCTTCTTTTTTTTTGAGAAAGATTCTGTGATGGGCATTTTGTCTGCATTGATCCCTTTTGTGACGGTTTGTCTTAGGACGGGAAAAATATAACTTGATATGTTCATTGCGACTCGCGAAGATAATGCTGTCGATGATGCCCAGTGGTTCGGTTTTCTACTTGCCCCTGGTATTATAGGTTTGTGTTCGGGAAGTATTAAGGGTTTGTGTTTGGGGAGTAAAGCATTTCTACAGACAAGGTTCATTGTGCGATGCAGCCCGTAAGTGAACATTGACATGCAATGACGCGACAAATGCATATTGAACACCAAAATTGAATACAAGACATTCATGATATAATGAATGCGGATGCATTAGGAAAATCTAAAATGTGGCTCTGGTTTTAATTGATGCCTCTTCAAATTACCAATATGCCCTTTCGGTTTTACACATTGGAGTTTTTTTTTTTTTTGATCGCCGGATGGAGTTGCTATTGTGGGTGGACAACCTGAGATGAATTCAATTAACCACTAGATTCTCCTACGGTCTGACGCTGTATTCATATTTCCAATTCACCCCAGATTTCAGTTCGGACACGGCTCCCGAAGACTGCATGCTTGAAATGGTTGTCAAATGCAACTTTCCCTTTGAATATGAGTACAACAGACTTTGTAAGCTCTCCTATTGATGGTATCGTCCCCTTCATGATTATTGAAAGCTTTGTAAAGTCAAGTTGCCCCAACACAGTTGGTGAAGTTCACAAATGCATAACCCAAATTTCCTCCAGTCTTGAAATCCATAGGCAAACAGAGGAAATCATAAGCAGGCTTCTCTTTGGACTTATTCTTGTTTTCCTCCAGACAATGCTCGTCCAGAATTTGCAGCAGCTTATTTGAAACTGATTTGGTAGATTTCTGATCACCAGGCTTGTTTTTCCACCAAGAGTAGCTTCAATCTCTTTTTATTCAGCTTGGTCTCTTCAATAGTCAATTTCTTGGGCAACCACTGTCGTTCCTTTTCACCTACAAAAATTATTTTCTTCTTACTCTGGGATCTCGGAGCTATATATTTCATTTTCCCTCTTTTTTTTCAGCATTGTTGAACTCATCTGAAGCAGATTCATATCCAAATCCTCTATCTATCATCAAATCAAATCCCTTCCCACTATCTGAGGGTACTAAATAATTAGTCTGGGAGTTTAGATTGAAGAGAAATGGCGTGGGATTAAAAGGGTATCCCTAATTTGGTACAGGTTGATGATAAACGAAGACGGATTGAAACGACGCCATAACCACCTGTTCCGATACCCTTCCGCTGATGAGATGGTGCGGAACAAAAATGATATGGAGCAGCATTGGGGTTCAACTTCTTGTTAGAAGCCATTGAAGGTAGAAAATATGGAATCATAGAATCGGTTCAAGTTCCAGAGAGAAGATGAAAGATAAAAGATGAAAGTGAAGGAAAGACAATAAAGGGAAGACAAAGGTGTTGAAGGCAAATGGAGAAGACAGAGAGGTGAGTGAAAAGGGAACTGCTTTGGGTAAAGACACCGATCTTCTCTGTCACCGCACGAAGTTAACTTTTCAGATCAGGCAACAATGTACTTATCTCTATTGTCTCAACTCATTGACCCCGGCATTTCATGCAATAGGTGGGCCGCCCCCAGATTCATTAAGCACTCAACAGAGTTTGACTTTATGATTGAAGAGAGCATAACTCTAGGCTAGGAGCAGAAATTTGACTGTAAGAGAGAGCTGAGATCTTCCACCGGTGCTTGCCCTCCTTTTTTTTCTTTTTTTTTTTGAAGAAGCTAAATCCAAACCACAGCCACCTATTGATTTTCCTGCTGCATTCAGATTCATGTATGTCATGCGTGTTTGATATGTCTTTTTGGATGGACAATGCATGCATAATGTCATATGCACATGAATGCCACACAAACAAGACTATACATGCACTAAAACTAATGTCTGCTTCAGAGTTTTACAGCATGGTGGGTGGTGAAGGTCATTTGGATTTTTAGTGCTTGGTGCTTTTGATGGATTTGGTTTTTGATGTGGGATGCTTTCTTGAGCGTGAGTTAGGCTCAAAGCTTTATTTTGGGGCTCGGCTCTGAAACTTGGCAACGGTCCCTGGTTTGGAACGATTTGAGTGTATTGGGCTGTCCAAGTTGAAACTTTTAGGGCAAGACCAACAGTGTTTTTAGATCGTGGTTTGTTGGGATCACTGATCTAGGTTGGCAATTGATTCGAACGAAATGGTACCATCCCATTGCTTGCTTAGCAGACTTTTCTCTTTCTCTTTTTTTTTTTGTTTTTTGTTTTTTTGAAGAAAAGGGCTTTACCAAAGTCAGGTTCACTTGTAAATTCCCTGTAAGACTCAGATTGATGTCATGCATCTCAATATTATGCATGATGGACAATGTCGTTTCAGATGATCAAATGCATGCTTAATGCCATTTACATGTAATCACCACATGAGTAAGAAAATAACAAGATGCATTGCATTCAAAATGAGTTCAATACACTTTACAAACAAACAAAATGAGTTCCCTACGAGAAGGAGCCTCTAAAGGTATTGATCTCACAGCGCCCGACTATTCCTTATCCGGTCACTGCCCCTGCTTCAATGTCACTGCCCCACTTTCATCAAATCAGGCTTAGGAGTTCTTCATCATATTCCTTTCCCCGGGAGGTTTGATGAATTTCCTTATCAGTCTCCCTACTAGCCCCTAGTTGCTCATTAGTAGTGGATGGCACCTTTAATCTTCCCTCATCAACTAACTTTCGGATCTCCTTCTTTAAAATATAGCAAGCATTGGTTCGGTGACCTGTCGCTACATGATAGGTACAGAAGTTGTTCTTTTGATCCGGTGCCGGCTCCACATACGGCTTGATGCACTGCAGTAGCCCCTCTTTTCTACATTTGGCAAATAATTGGCTCAGCGAGAAAGGCCACGGGGATATGCCCTTTCCGTCACCCTTGGGGAGTGAGCTCCTGGTTGGTCGCGGAATAAGGTCAGTGTTGGCTTTGAGGGGAGCCATTGATTCTGCTTCACCATTTTGCCCTCTTATTACTCCCTCAAGCTCAATCACACGTGCCTCCAATTCAGAGCACCTTGTCGTCAGCTTTTCCACCTTGTCCAGGTCACCTCCTAGCATTTCCTTCAACATTACCGCTGCCTCTTCCCTGACCGCCTTTCGGAATCGCGATGAGGCAACATAATCATCTAGGACATCTGTTACGGTGTTGAAGTTCACTAGGCCAGCCATTCTCGAGACTCCTTCCCCTTTTTGTCCTGATACAAACACTTGTCAGCATCGACTGGGGCATGTGCACGGAGAATACCAAGTCAAGGGATGATGTAGGTATGAATGCAAGATGTGGTGCATACATGCATGAATGATGATGTAATGCGATGCCATGTCATGTTATGCAATCCTAAGCTAGTCATGTGCACACAAAGCCAGGAATGGAAACATGTAAAATGCAATGAATGTTGTTGATGAAGCTATATGCTGAAGTACAGCGTGGCATATAAATATACACCACATAGATAAAATGACACACAGGGTGTCCACGGATTGAAGCAAGGTGATACTTGCGAAGGGTTTATGTGTAGAGCATGTCTTACACGGGAGGATTTGGAGCGGTACGTGTAGAGCTTGGTCTTACACGGGGAGGAAGTGTGCAGAGCTTGTCTTGCACAGGAAGATATTTTGGAACGATACGTGTAGAACTTAGTCTTACATGGGGAGGAAGGGTAGAGTTTGATGCGGTACGTGCAGAGCTGGTCTTGCACGGGAAGATTTGGAGCGGTACGTGTAGAGCTTGGTCTTACACGGGGAGGAAGTGTGGAGAGCTTGTCTTACACAGAAAGATATTTTGGATCGATACGTGTAGAACTTAGTCTTACATGGGGAGGAAGGGTAGAGTTTGATGCGGTATGTGCAGAGCTGGTCTTGCATGAGAAGATTTGGAGCGGTACGTGTAGAGCTTGGTCTTACACGGGGAGGAAGTGTGCAGAGCTTGTCTTGCACAGAAAGATATTTTGGAACGATACGTTTAGAACTTAGTCTTACACGGGGAGGAAGTGTGCAGAGCTTGTCTTGCACAGAAAGATATATGGAACGATACATGTAGAACTCAGTCTTACATAGGGAGGAAGGGTAGAATTTGATACGGTACGTGCAGAGCTGGTCTTGCACGGGGAATTTGGAATGGTACGTGTAGAGCTTGTCTTACACGGGGAGGAAGTGTGCAGAGCTTGTCTTGCACAGAAAGATATATGGAATGATACGTGTAGAACTTAGTCTTACACGGGAAGGAAGTGTGCAGAGCTTGTCTTGCACGGGGAATTTCGGTATTTGGGTGTACGGGACACAAGGACAGGGTTTCTAATGCTTATGGAGGATCTAAAGGGCTTGATGGAGTTTCTAGCATTTTTGGAACACTTAAATGATGGTAGTGTATGCTGTGAAGTCCTTGGTGCTTATGGAATGCTTGAACATTATGGAGTGCTTGAATGTTTGATGGATGAATGAGATGTACATCATGAGATAATGAGGATGATCCCTTTGTGTTTATTTTTATTTTTATTTTTATTTTTGGACATCCCAAGAACACCCAATGCTATGCAAAAATGCCACGTGTGGACCACCACACGGATGAAGGTTCGGTGCTTTTGGGGCACCTAATGAATTTCATAAAATGGTCGCATGTGTACTGACACACGGACAAAGTTCGATGCTTTGTAGGTCTATGAGATGATATGAAATGGTCACATGGGGCCAGCCCATGGACTGAGTTCTGATGCTTTTGAGCGTATGAAATGAAATGATGTTGTAAGCAAGTCCTGTGTACTGGGGACACGAACAGAGATTCGGTGTTCGGGGAAGACCTTTCATGATTTGGGATATTATGATATGCCCCTATATGCGTACTAATCCGGCACTCGGGGAGTGCCTTGAATGATATAGTAATGTCATGAAGTAACCCGATGTGGGTCACAGCGTTGTATGATGTTTGTGATGAATGGATATGATGTCATGAAATGCAACGTGTGGATTGTCACACGGAAATATACCTAGGACCATTGTGGTCTCTATGGAATGAAATGATTTGGTATAATGGCCGAATGCAATCCGGTGCATTGGCAAAACACGGGTATTTTGGGATACCCGATATGTGATGGAATGATATGATCGTGGTGGGCGTCCTTGGAATGCCCCTAATTTGATTTAGGTGATATGTCGTGAATGCTATGACATACAAAATGCAAATGGCTGCACAAAAATGTGGTTATGATGCATGACACACAAAATGGTGTTATGTATGCTATGTGAAAAAATGCTAATCACGCAAATATAATGCTATAGCTGAAAAAGAAATTGTTAGTATGAATGGCAGGCGGATGATTTAATGATTGCACACTAAAATAAAAATGCACATGGCTGCATAAGAATGTGGATTAGGATGCATGACACACATAATGATGTTATGTATGCTATGTGAAAAATGCCAATCACACAAATATAATGTTATGGCTGAAAAAGAAAGGGTTAGTGTGAATGACAAACAAATGAATTAATGTTTTACACACGAAATAAAATGCAAATGGCTGTATAAAAATGTGGGTTAGTATCACACAAAGATGTTTGTGTATGATATGTCACATGTATGGAGAATGGTGATTATGGTATGTGATGCACGCGTAGGTAGCAATGGCGATGTGTCACGAGATGGCGAGAAACACATAGCAAGCAAAACGAATTCTTCCAACCTTATTCCTCCAACGTGGTCGGTCTCAAAAATTTCTAACCGAGTCCTAGGTGGGGCTCACTTCGATTACCAACCGGGGGTGATGAAGGCGCGATTTTATTATTATTATTCACACAATTATTTTGGTATCCTAAGGGAATCCAACTAGAGCTGCCTATGTGGGTTCGGTCCAAGTCGGGTTAAAAAATCAAGGTTCCCATAGCAAAATATACTCCTCACTTCTCCCAACTCAAAGGTCCGAACGAATGGGTTCGTACGAGGCTATGAGTGGTGTTTCGTATCCGTGCCCCTAAGACCATGAGGAAAAAAGGCGACACTTCAACAATCCACCGGGTTGAAAATGGATACTAAATCTAATGCAAGCATGTCTAGCTAAAGATGCAAAATGAAATACCAATCGAGAATCATCCACCTTATTTTAATTAGACACTTTTCAGGGCTTGTCAAATTCTTTTATGTTTTTTTAAGAAAACTTTTTAAGAATTCCCCAGCAGAGTCGCCATTGTGAGCGGACGACGCGTTTTCGGCGGGACGCGGGGCTCCCTTTCGGAATGGGGTGCCACGATCTCGGGCGGGCCCCTCCCTCGCGTGGGGTTTTTATAAATAGAAATCCACGTTTTGGAAAATAAATAGAATTAATGCATAAAAGAACCGAGACCTAAGTCTCGATGGATGTTGTAGAGTCGCCACCCGGCTCAGCTCAACCGGGAAATTCTTATGTAGCTAAACCGAACGAACGGCCGCTACACTATCCAGAGATTCGGGTCCGGACAAGTCCTCTATTTTGTGTCTAATTAAAATAAATATCGGTCAATGTTCAAAGATGGCATTTCAAATCTAAAGTCAATTTTATTGGAATAAATAGACATGCAGTGCGCATACAAAATATTTAATACAAAAATAAGGAAAAGGAATAAATATTAATTGGCTTACAACCAAATCAAATGGAAAAATAAAAACTCTCGCCTCACTTATACAATCGCCTATATACACGAGAATCTAGAAAAATACAACCGCCTAGGATACACGATTTAATCTATTAAATTACATCCAAAATAAAAATAAAAATAAAAAGAAATTAAAACCTGCAAAACAGAGGGTTAGCACAATATATGCAGCACGCCACAAGTTGGACTCAAATAGACAGAATGGGAAATCAGGAATTGGGGGCATGCATTTAGGGGATAACCGGGTTGGCTCGGCTAGCCGGCCCGGTTAGACCTGGAAAAAACTTTGAAACGTCCCTGTATTTTTGGTTTTTGTGGAAAAAATCATTTTGAAAACAATTTTTTCGGTTTACATGCATTTTTATATATTTAAGTGGGTCGGTTTTCAGGAGAAATGGGTCTCCGTCGTTGAATTGTTCTAAATGCAATTTTACTAAAAATTGAGCCTATGGTCGTGATGCACACAACAAAATTCATTTTGATGATTTTTGGGTTTTTCTAATTTTTTGGGATTTTTTACGAATTTTTTGGGAATTTTTGGGGATTTTTATGGATTTTTTATGAAATTTTTGGGTTTTAAAGGTGAAATTCTGATTCTGGAAACTACAGTGGTACGACTGTAAATTACAGTCGTACAAACTCAACTACAGTTGTACGACTGTAATTACAGTCGTACGACTGTAAATGCTGAAAATTCAAGATTTCACCAAAATCGTATTTAAAACAAGCTGGAAAGCAAATCACCTGGAAGTCAACTACAGTCGTACGACTGTAACTACAGTCGTACGACTGTTCATCAACTCAAGAACAGTCGTACGACTGTTCTTGATTTCCAGAACAGAAACGCAGAAAAATGGACAGAAATGCAGAAAAAGCACACCAAACACCCAGAAAGCTTGTAAAAGAGAGGGGAAAAGGGGTATTTACCTCCGTGGTGTACGTCCACCGTAGGATTGACCCCTGGCGTCGCTCCAATCCCCTAAAATCCGGACTTTTCTCCTTGAGTTAGGGTTTGAGATTTGAGTCCAGAGATTTCCAAATGCTGAGGATTTTGATGAGGAGTTCCTCCTTTTTCTTTGGTTTTCTCTTCTTTCTCTTTTTCTCCCTTTCTCTCTGTCTGTCCGTTTTTCTTTCTTTTTTTTTCCGTTTTATCCCCCTTTCTGCTTTTCTTTTTTTTCTTTTATGGGTAATGATCTACAGTCGTACGACTGTAGCAATAGTCGTACGACTATACTCTTTTTTTTTTAAAGTGAAATTCCGGCGCTTACAACATGGAAGTCGAAGTTCAGTTACCTACTCTACCGGTTGACAGTCAGGCATTGTTAGAAGAAGTTGACAGAGCAGACATGGCCGACGGAAATAGTGGAAATAGTGGAACCAGTGGAAGCATGCCCTTCGACATGGCTGCCTTTATGAGGAGCTTCTTAAGCTCAGATGAGTTCATGGCTACCCTTTGGGAGCAGGTGCAGCCGGTGATGACCACCCTCCCTGTTTCGGTTGTTTAACCAGCCCAGACCTCGGTTGGGAACGGGGGACGATAGCCTATTCAAGTCACTAATGGAACCGGGGGGAATACCCCTAGTGGAAGTGGTGGAGTTGCCAATCACAGAGAGCCGGACCGTCAGTCCGAAGAGGATGAGGCTTTTGAGAAGGTGAGGGAAGCCTCGATTGAGTCGATGCTGGAGAAACGGCTCAACCAGAAATTTTCAGATATAGATGCTATGATGCCCAAGCTGAAAGAAATGGTCCACTTCAATCCTATCAAGTGTGCTGATCCTGTGACATTAGTGGCTGATGCGGAAGGACCGCTTTCGGCTGGTTTCCATATGCCATACCTCCCTCCCTACACCAGGGAAGGACCACCGGAAGCCCATTTGGATAGCTACGTGAGGTTGATGACCAGCATGGGGATTAGAAAGGGTCATCTTCTGAATTTGTTCCCTACTACTTTGAGGGGCGCTGCAGCAAAGTGGTACATAAAGACGCCACTGTATACCGTTCCACTTGGGAAGACTTAGTGGATGCTTTTGTGAAGAAATATGCCTACAACACCCAAGTTGAGACAACTCTCAAGGATTTGGAGAGAATCCGCCAAAAGCAGAATGAGTCCTTCCTGGCTTATTACAAACGGTGGATGGACGTGCAGGTTTTCGTGGACGGGGCACCAAAGTTGGAATCTTTAATTGTGAAGCTTGTGGATGGCAGCTTGCCCCAATATAAGGACAAAATGAAGCTTAAGAGGTTCCATTCTTTTAATGAGGTGGTGGAGTTTGCCAAGCGTATCGAATGATACGAAGAAGAAGAGCAGCGAGGCAAGTAGGGTTCAGGCTCTTATAGAAGCAACCAGGGGTACTCCCAAGGGTACAAGAGTGGAAGTTCCAAGACTACTGCAGTAGGACCTAGTTCAAGGACAATGCCAAAGGCAGCCTCTATTGAAACTCAGGAGGCAGAAGTGGCTGCTGTGAATCAGGGGAGAGCAAATGTTCCAAGAATTACCAGTCCATGGGCTGAGTCAGTCAGTTGAATCTTTGGCAAGTGTAGGAAGGCAGGGGTGCTACAGAGTTTAAGGCCATTCTCACCTCTAGCAGAGGCAGATAAAGAGAATTTCTGTTCTTACCATGTAATGGCGGGTCAACGTACGAACGAGTGTACCCAATTGATTAAAGCCATCAAACAGCTGGTCATAGTTGGCAAGATAGTAGAGCCGGCTCTGAAGTCGAATGTGCAGAAAAATCGACTCCCCACCTTTGGTAGTCAGGTGAACATGGTGCAGTCAGGCCTGCTAGCCAATTATGTATTCGCCCAAATCATTAAGGTGAATCCGAGTGTGCGAGCTGTACTGGTAGAAAAGGAAGAAGAGCCAGAGGTGTTTGAAGAGCAGACTGCGGCGGTGAGGGACAAGATGGGTCCTATTGATTTAGATGACTTTGAGGTGGAGGATGAGTATGATGAGTATGATGAGTTTGAGGTGCAAGAGTCAAAGCATGTTTACCCAGTGGAGACAAAAAGAGGGACTGTGATGGAAAAAGATGGGCCGGTGATGCACATCACTAGGAGCGGTAGGGTTTATCAACCCATTAGTGCACCGCCTCCAGCACCCCTAAGAAGGAACACAACACCGGTACAGAACAATACCCCAGTGGTTAAGGAAGAAGACATGGTTTTAGACCAAATGAAAAGGACACTGGCCCGTGCCAGTGTGTGGCACTTACTTATGTAATCCAAGAGGCACCGAGAGGCGGTGGTAAAACAACTGATGGAGATGGATGCCAACCCTACCATGTCCCCTAATGAGGTGTGTGCAATGATTAAGGGAGTGGATTTAAAGGTTAAAAAGGCCCCGGAGTTCAATTTTAGGGTAGAGGACCTCCCACCTGAACGTGTGAATCACAATAGGGCCTTGTACTTAAGGGTGGAAGTCATGGATAAAGTGATGCCAAGTGTGATGGTGGATGATGGCTCGGCCTTGAACATTTGTCCTTCTTAGGTCCTACCTTTCCTGGGGTGAGTCCTGAAGCTCTCTGCCGGTCCAACACCGTAATTAGAGCTTATGATGATAATAAAAGAGCTGTCTTAGGAACCTTCAAAAAGGAAGTCAAAGTAGGGGAGGTTAAATCGAAGGTGCTGTTTACCGTGATCGACATTCCTGTCACCTTCTCTCTACTCTTGGGGAGACCATGGTTCCATGCTTTAGGAGGAGTTCCATCAACTCTGCACCAGAAAGTAAAGTTCTTAATCAAAGGGAAAGTAGTAACAGTGGAAGTTGATGAACCTTCTGTGGTAGCCGCATTGAGTGCTACCGAGTAGCCGATGACGGGGTTTCAGATTGTTGTGATTGCTGACAAGCCTGAGTTTCCAAACTGGATTCATAAGTATTTTTCCAAACAGAATTATGAATAGGGAAAGGGATTAAGGGCCAAGCAACAAGGAATCCCTGAATTTAATATTGAGGCTGGAAAGTACCGATAATTCGGGCTGGTGTTTCAAGAAGGAGGCCAAGCAAGAGAGGAAGCGTGTGAATCTGGTGGATACTTTTGTCCGGGCCACAGAATCAGCATATGATAGGACTCCTGAGCTGATAGTTGTAGAGGGAGGTCAGCTCCCTCGATTTGAAATTTTTACTGATGTGGTTGATTTCAGTAAGTGTGGAATAGAGCCGGTTGTGAACATGCTACATGTCGAAGCTGAAGCTGGAAACAAGGGCGTTCAGAATCAGAAAGCTGTTGACCAAGTCAGGGTTGAATTCGGGGACAAGGGAGAAGCTTTCAAGAAGATAGATCTGGTGAGAAGTGAGATGGAAGTGGCTATGGGGGCCATTACGAGAGCATTGTCCACCTTGATGAAACCAAGCAAGGGTGCAGAAAAGAAGATATCACCTGTTGAAAAAACACATGAAGACCTAGTAGAGGAAGCAGTGAAGGAGCTCACTAAGCTGGTTATGAGGGGCAAGGCTGAAATAACAGAGGAAGAGCTGACTAACAATCAGAAAGAAGACCTGGAAGGAGACCTGGGATACTTGTTCGAGGTGATCGACTGTGCTGCGGTTGACGAAGACCCTCCATATGTGGAGGATGGAAACTTTTTGAATGTATCTACTTTTTCTATTTTTGATGTGAACAATTCTGCCTACAAGGCATACAATGCAATAAAATCTGATTTTGCTTACTTGTGTGACATTTTTCCAAATGGAACTGTGCATACATACAAACATTCATTTAATGTCTTTAGCATACATGATGCATCATTGCATGAAATGAACCTAGGGATAGATGATGAACCAAAGATGGTATCTATCTCGAAAGACCTCACGCTTAATGAGAGAAAGGAACTTGTAAAAATCTTACAAAAACACATCAAAGGCTTCGCCTAGTCCTACGACGACATGCCTGGGGTTGACAGAGAAATTGCAGAGTATAGAATCCCGACAGATTCGAAGATGAAACCGGTTAAGCAGAAACTCAGACGACTTCGACCAGAATGGGCTGAAAAGGTTAAGGAAGAAGTAGCCAAACAGAAAAAGGCCAAGTTCTTAGAAGTGGTAGAGTATCCAGAATGGTTAGCCAATGTTGTGCCAGTTGCAAAGAAAGACGGTCGAGTAAGGGTTTATATGGATTACTGCGATCTGAATAAGGCGTCTCCCAAAGATGACTTTCCACTCCCGCATATCGATGTTCTGATTGATAGTGCCGCCAGGGCAGCTATGTATTCCTTCATGGATGGGTTTTTGGGGTGCAATTAGATTTTGATGAATGTAATCGACAAAGTAAAGACAGCCTTCATCACAGAATAAGGAGTTTACTGCTATAGGGTTATGCCTTTTGGTTTGAAGAATACCGGGGCAACTTATCAACAGGCGGTCATGACACTTCTGCATGATATGATCCACAAAGATGTCGAGGCTTATGTGGATGATATGTTGGTAAAATCCATAACCCGGGAGGAGCACTCAGCCATCTTGGATAGATTTTTAAATAGAATCGAGAAGTACAATCTTCGCCTCAACCCAAAGAAGTGTGTATTCGGGGTCACCTCAGGGAAATTTCTTGGTCATGTGGTCAGCCAGAAAGGGATTGAGATGGATTCGGACAAGATCAAGGCCATCAGGGATATACCGGCACCACAGTCAGAGAAGGAAGTAAGGTCGTTTCTCGGCTCACTACAGTATGTCAGTTAGTTTATTACAAGATTGATGACAGTTTGCGAGCCAATTTTCAGACTGCTGAAGAAGAGCCAGCCCGTGAAATGGAACGAGCAGTGTCAGATAGCCTTCGATAGAATTAAAACTTATTTGATGAATCCCCCAGTTCTAAAACCTCCAATACCATACAAGCCTTTGATTCTGTACTTAGCCATTGAAGAGACTTCTGTGGGAGCCATGCTAGTACAAGAACAAGAGGATGGGCGCGAGCATGAGATCTATTATTTGAGCAAGAAGCTACTAGAGTATGAGACTAGGTATACGATAGTAGAGAAGACTTGTGCTGCTATGGTATGGTTGACAAAGAAGTTAAGACACTACTTCCAGTCGTACATGCCAAGCTCCAGTATTAGCGGCGAAGTTATCCAGGTGGTTGCTTTTGTTGTCAGAGTTTGACATAGAATATGTGACGAGGAAGACAATCAAGGGAAGGGCCGTAGCAGAATTCCTAGCTAACCAGCCAATAGATTCATACTATGTGGAGAATTTAGAATTTTCCGATGAACAGCTAGCGGTGGTGGAAGAGGAGTCGAATAGGTGGGTGATGTACTTCGACGGGGCAGTGAATAAACACGGCGCAGGCTTGGGGTAATCATTGCTACACCCGAAGGAGAAATCATTCCTCTGGCAAGGGGACTTGACTTTCCAGTGATCAATAATAGGGCCAAATATGAAGCATGTCTCTTTGGTATCGATGCCTTGATCACGCTGGAGGCGAAAGAGGTGTTAGTTATTGGGGATTCAGCCTTAGTGATTCGACAGGTAACCGGAGACTGGGAAATAAAGGAAGAATCACTCCGACCCTATCTCGAGTTGGTTTGGAAAAGGGCAAGGGTATTCAGTTAGTATGAATTCTGACATGTACCGAGGGAGGAGAATCAGATGGGAGACTGTTTGGCTACATTGTCATCAATATGGGAAGGCCCCCGAAAACAGCCAATATAGCTGGTCATCTTGGAAATTGCTCAAAATCCATGCTATTTATCAGTCAATACGGTTGCAACTATTGAAGCACGCCCTTGGTATTATGATATTCTACAGTTCATCCAGAACGGTCAATATCCTGAAGATGCCAATGAATCTGATAAGGTTTCCCTCAGGAGGTTAGCAGCACAATTGCGGATATTTGAGAATCAACTTTTCAAGAGGACAACTAACGGAGTTCTTCTGAAGTGTATCACGGAGGAAGAAGCAGTTGTGGTTATGAAACAGATACATTCCGGCACTTGTGGCCCGCACTTGAATGGTTTGGCTCTAGTAAAGAAGATACTGAGACAAGGATACTTTTGGCTCACTCTACAAGCTGATTGTATCAAGGAAGTTAAGAAATGCCATGAATGGCAAGTGTATGGAGACCTCAATCATCTCCCCCCACTTGAGCTTCAACTATCTTTGACTCCATGGCCGTTCGCAGCTTGGGGTATAGACATAATTGGAGAGATAAGGCCGCCTGATTCAAATGGGCACCGATTCATTGTTGTGGCTGTAGATTATTTCTCTAAGTGGGTCGAAGCAGAATCATTTGTGAATATCACCACCAAGAAGATGGCTAAATTTATAGAAAAGAACATCTTCACAAGATATGGGATCCCTCATCATGTCGTGACCGATAACGGGGTACAATTCCAAGGGGTAACGGCACAGTTATTCCAAGAGAAGGGGATCGAGCACCACAAGTCATCCCCGTATCGCCCATAAGCCAATGGGGTGATGGAAGCGGCCAATAAGTCCATCAAGAAGATTCTGTCAAAGATGGTGGTAACCTACAGAGATTGGGCTGACATGTTACCATTGGCTTTGTGGGGATACCAGACAAGCATCAGAACCCCTACCGGAGAAACTCTGTATTCACTGGTTTATGGGATGGAAGTGGTATTACTGGTAGAGATGGAAATCAGATCGTTAAGAGTGGCTATAGAGGTACAGTTGCTGGAATCTGATTGGCTCCAATCGAGATATGAACAGCTAGCACTGATTGACGAAAAGCGTCTTCAGGCTTTAGATAGGTTGCAAATGTACCAACAGCGGATGGCTAGGACATACAATAACAAGGTTCGCTATCAGAAGCGTCCATTTAAGGCAGGGGATCTGGTACTCAAACAGATGAAACAGACCAACACAGATGTGCGGGGGAAATTCAAGCCGAACTAGGAAGGTCCGTGTGTAATCAAGAGGGTACTTTCGAAAGGTGCTGCAAAAATTATGGATATGGATGGGAATGAATTTGTCAACCCTATCAATCAGGACAAGCTGAAACACTACTACGTGTAAAAAAAAGTCTGGTGGATTGAAAACCGAAAAGGCGGTCTATGCAATAATTAGGACAATCCGATGGGTCGAAAACCGAAAAGGCGATCCATGCAGAAGTTAGGATAGAGAGGTGAGGATTATCAGCTAGAAAATCTGCAAAGACCGGTTGGTGACAAGCGTGGCTTCAGTCGAGACTTATACCATTGATAATTCTATCCATAATTTCATTTCATCATTCGATGAACATTGTGCTAAAACATTTTTTATGAATGAACGAATGAATGTTAGGTTTTGTTCGCTTAAATGTCCCAAGTTCATCTGCAATTCAGATTATTCTGTGCATATTTATCTTTATATATCTTCTTCATATCTCACATCCACAGATTAAACATATACATTCAAAAAAAAAAAAAGAAGTCGGATAGATTGAAAACCCGAAATGGGCGGTCTATGCAAAAGATAGGACATAAAGTAAGGTCTGCTGAATTGAAAACCCAAAAAAGGCGATTCAGGCAAAAATAAAGACAGTCCGATAGGCTGAAGACCCAAAAGGGCAGCCCATGCAAAAATTAGGGCAAAAAAAAAAAAAAGAGATTCGTACAGCAGTAATCAATTTTAATCCTAATCATCTAGAGGCCAAGATACCGCAGCGTCAGTGCCTCACGTCCTCGCCGGGTGGGACAGCCAACCAGATCTGCCAACCAAGCCCTGTAGCAAGCATCTGTCTCTATGGAGGCAAGATTATCATACCTCACGACCTCAGTACGAGTAAGATGCATCCACTGGTGCTACACATGCCGAGGCCACGGTGATGTAAACACCCCGCACTCAGTAGTACACAAAGATCGAGGAACCCCTTGCAGTTGCCCATACTGTCTGCACAGCCGAGTAGGAGAGTAGAAAGTCACACGGGTCAACCCCAAGCAACTGGACACCTCCGGCCCAGGTCTCAGTAGTCACATCAGTGATATCCCACCAAGGGCAGACCCATCGGATAGAGGCGTCGGATCGCCTCCTTAGCCAGTCAAGCCAATGCTTCATAGACTTGAAACCGAAATTTGGGAGCTCGATGTGCCGAGACCAATAACGCTTCGGAGCATATCGCAGATGAGGTGGAGGAGGACTCAAGAGGCACAGCTTCTCCAATAGCCAAATCTGCATGTGGTTTAGTCAGGATGAAGGGGTAATGAATGTTTGAATTCAGAAAAGAGCAGTACTGAAGCATACCTAAAGTAGGAAGGGAGACCCACAGCTCTCAATGGGAGAATCAGAATGGATGGAATCTAAGTGTATCAGGGTCTCAGCCAAAACAATCCCTATGAAAGATGCACCCTGAGACACCTGAGTCACTACTAAAGCCAGCCTAAGACTACAGGTATCATCTCGAGACTCGCACAGATAGCAAGCCATCAGTAAAAGACTCATCAGCAGAGCCCAGCCAGGGGTAGTGGGAGATAAAGCGAAACATAAGTCAGCAACAACAGAAAGACTAAGTCTGGGTGAGGTAGACCTACTAGTAAGTGCACGACCCATGCTAGCTATAGAAGGAGCGAACTGGCTTAGGAATGTGTGGACATCATCATAATCGGGGTCGGGAACAGCCAACCGGACCCCCCGGGGGCAGGGAACACAGAGAATGGCACTAAACTCCTCTATCAAGGGGCATAATTCTTGACCAGAGAAACGGAACACATGATCCATCAGATCCCAAAAGCTGACAGCTGCATCCAAGAAGACTCGGTTCGGGGTCAAAGCGATGTAACACCTGAGATACTACAAGCTAAAGGGTGTAAGTAGGGCCAATTAGAAGAGCGGGTCATACCCCAGTAGTCCCGGAGTCGTCCTCTGAGCTGATCCATGCTAAAAGAGGAGCGAAAGAAGAAGAAAGGCTGAAGAATGAGTAGGGCGGCTATAGCTTATAGGGCGGCTGTAATCCACTACAGGGGCTCGGCTGTAATGCATGGGGCGGCTATAATATTTATAGGGGCTCGACTATGCTGAAGAAAGCTTACAAATCAATGTGGGATGGATTTTTGGCATGGGGCGGCTGTAGTTGCTACAGGGGCACGGCTGTAGCCTATAGGGGTGTGGCTGTAATGCATGGGGCGGCTGTAATGCCTACAGGGGCGCGGCTGTAGTGTAGACAACCCTTTGTCTATGTCCTTATATGATTTCTGATGATTATGGTTACATAGCTAGGAGGATCACCTTTCAAAGAAAACAAAGTATAAAGGCACCAGGATACGTCCTGGACCCGACCGAATTGAACAAAAAAGCGATAAAAAGTAAGAAAAGGCAAGGAAATATATGGATAAAAGGTACAAATGTCATACAAAAGTCATATACATCAGATGCATCAGATACATCACTAAATCAGACCTACGTAAGGACCCAAAATGTGTGAAGAAATGGCCCACAGATGGGTTAAGACATCACAAATAAAGAATGGAAGGATAAGCCTAAGAAGAATCATCATTATCCTCATCATCTTCTGCCTCGTCATCATCATCCTCATCATCGCCTGCATCTCCCATATGGACATTCCAGTCGCCTGCCTGGTCTCTGAAGGTCTGATTCATGACCTCCAATTTGGTGACCCGATGCCGCAATTGATCATTGTCGGCCCTCAAGCGAGTGAACTCACGGCGCTCCATCCCGATCGTCGTCTACATTGAACAAAGCATGAGAAACATCACATTACATACACATGCATCCATGCATACATCCAGACATAAGCATACTATCATGTACAGGTACTTACTGTCCTAGCGGAATTGTCTCGAAGAGAGAGCGCCCTCAACGCATTAATGGCCTGACCTATGTACATACCTTGCATTACTGGAATCTGCAAAGATTGGGATTCAGAGTATCAGCTAATGACAGAAAAGGGGCGGAAATAGATGAACAAGGAAATACTCACATGTGTGGTGTTAGAAGGAATAGCCGGGGAAAAATTATGGTCCTACAGATGCAGATCAGCACGGTAAGATTGCTGGAAATCATCATACAGCTGAATGGAATCTTCGATAAGGAATTCAAGCCGACCATGCACATATCCGACCTCGAGGGCCAGAGGAACCTGGAAATGAGGAATGGGAATGTCCTCCGCAACGGTAGCAGAATCCACACCAGCGGCCCTGGAATCAGCGGTACCTGACCTACCTCCTCTTCCCCTGGTTGATGAAGACGCGCGTGCTCGTCCACCTCGGGAAGAGGGCTGGAGTCAATTAAAAACAATAATGTCAAAAAAAAGCATGAGAAGTTTAATTACCCCAGCGCCAGCACCAGCATCAGCAGATGGTGGGAGCAAATGAATAGTGGTGAAGCAGCTATAATCACCATCCACACTGCCTTGTATCCAACACCATAGAGGTCCGGATGCAACTCATGGGACAGCAGGTGAGGCCAGAATAACCCTACCGGTAATGAAGCTGGGATCCTACGAGCCCCAGGACCAGAGCGCCAGTCGTGAGTCCTCTCACCTAAGAACCACTCCTGGCCGAAGGGGCACTCCATCACAAAGTGCCTGCTCACGAGCGCCTGTGCATCAAGAAGCTGCTGGGACAAATTTTCGCCCTCCCGGCTCCAAGGGGCCTTGACAATCTGAGATTGAGGAACTAGGAATTAAAAATAATAATAATAATAATAATAATAATAATAATAATAATAATAATAATAATACCCCCTCAAATGTCATATCTCTCAAAGCCTGCAGGCACTCCTCTTGATTTTTATCAACCTCGCTCCAGACGTATCCCATGTAGCGTCGGAGGCGGGGGAAATCAACCAGGACGACCCCTTCAGGAATCTGCACAACTGGGGGAGGGACGAAATGGTACTCATAAACCCAGATCTGTGAAGGAAGATTTAAAGCAAGTCAATTAAAAAAAATAAAAATAATAATAATAAAATAATAAAATAATAAAAAAAAAGTCCAAGACACTCACGTGCAGCAGAATCCAAAAAGCCTTCAACTCCTTATGGGAACCCCGGGCGCAGAGATCTAGAGTATAGTAAAGTTGGGCCAAGGCAGCCTGAGCCCAATTAAGAGTCCTCACAGACTCCAAGTCGATCAGCGAAGGCAGTAAAGCCAGATTCAGATTGCTCTGGCCCGTGGGGAAAAGAGTGGTGGAGAGAGCATGCAATAGGTAGGCTCTAGCATACTTCCTCTCATCACTAGCATCAAAGGTAGTCCCCTCTGAGAGCGCACGATGCCGCTCGAGCCAGTACTCACGGATACTACTACATTGGATCCGGCTCTCTGGAGAACGAATCCCAATCAGCGTGGATATCAGCTCTTGATGATAGCCACCATGCACGAAGACCTGATTGAAGTGGATCGTCTGGCCAGAGAAGGGAAGGCCCGTAATAGCAACGATATCCTCTGGGGTCACCGTGTACTCCCCGGAAGGGAAATGAAATGTATGGGTGGAGTCCATCCACCTCTCTAAAAGTGCGGCCAAAAGCCCTTGACTCATGCGAGGAGTGGTGATCGACATGCTGTGAACCAGTCGGTGCAGGCCGGTGGAGTTTACTATATCTTTCACCCCTTGACGGAGATGCCTATACCACTTTAAAGCCTCTGTAATGGATCCGCTACCACGATGGCCAGATCTCGACTGCAAAATTAATAATCAGGGAGTTTATGAGCTTTTTAGAATGCATACATATCATAAAAATCGAAGAAACATTATTCGAATCGCAAAAAAAATTGGGTTGCCTTAAATCTGCAGGCTACAGCCACTAGGCTATAGGGTCACAGCCGCGCGGCTGTAACCCCCCATGAACACAGCCGCATGGCTGTGATCATACATGGGGCGGCTGTAGCTGCAAATTTTCAGCCTATTTGAGTTTTCTTCGTTTTTTCGGTTAAATCTCGTCCTAACTCAAGCCAAACCAACAATTAATCATTCTAGGGGCATAATCTACTTAAATCATACATCAATTTCACATATTTTCCTCAATTTTGCAGAAATTGGAAACTTGAAAAAAGTGGAATAATTTGAGAAAACTAACCGGATTCGTGTAAGCATGGATCGAAATTTGGAGTAAGATGGGCACCTGGTCATCGATCTTCACTCCACAATACTCATCCTCCTCTTTTAACCCATAAATGAACTCAGTGGGTTCAAAGGGTAAAGTAAAGTTTCCCTCCAGAATGGAAAACCAAGTTTGAAACACGGGTTGAGTAGCAAGGACGGGTCGGAGGACTCTATGCATCTTTCGTCTTATGGTTTCGGTTTGGGAGCAAGAAAATCACCAAAGGAGAGAATTTTTTGGTCCAAATATTGGGTGAATAGGGGCTGCCATGTTTTGTGGCTTTTAAGCATTCTCCCCACCTACCAGTATAGCCGAGCGGCTGTAGCACAGCCGCTCAGCTGTAGCTTTTCTCCTTTAAAAACTTTTGTTATTTTTCTTTTCCGAAATTTGTTTTATGTCTATTCGACCCCGAGAAAGGTAATTTTCTTGTTTTGCAGACATCAAAGAACAAGATATTAGGCTCATATTCGTTCTTGATCGAAGGGGCAAAAATTTTTGTTTCCAAAATTATCGATCAAGGAACGAATACGCGCCCGAAACTTCTTCAAAACTTTAAGTGTTGACCAAAATTCTCAAACCACCAAAGCACCATCTTCCAAGCTACATGAGCTCCACGGTGACATAATTATCCTTTCCATCAGTGACACAGGCTTCACCAGATGTGAAATGACCAAAATGCCCTTCGGTTAATAACCACACCACCGGATGGTTAAAACACCTTTCCTTTAGCAACGCGAGCTATATGGGAGGCCAAATCACCGAAATATTTCTTCCCTTAATGACATAGGCTCCATTAGGCGTGAAATAACCGAAATTCCCTTTTGTCGGCCGCTAAGCTGCCAAATGACCGAAATACCCTTTTCCACAAAAAAAGGAACACCAAATCACTGAAACCCATTTCTTTTGTGACATAGGCACCACAAAAGACCAAACGACCAAAGTGCCCTTACTTCAAGGAATGCCAACTTCTCAAGTTGAAAAATTACCAAAATACCCTTCCCTTTCGTAAGCGTCGAATGGCAAGGAGAATTCGATATGGGCAAGTCCTCTGCTTCACAATGGAGTCAAAGCATGTCCCTGGCAAATCAAACAAGATCTGGACAAAGTCCTCTGCTTTGCAATGGAGTCTAAGCATGACCCTAGATAACATCAGAACAATTCAGGTAAAGTCCTATGCTTCGTATCAGAATCGAAGCAAGACCCTGAAGATTCAAACCAATTTAGGCAAGACCACTGTCTCAAAAGCAACTAAGACAAGTCCCTATAGACATCAAAACGAGTCAACGCGAGGAAAACCCTCAGGTACGTTCCCTTTTCCTTCTCACCGTGCTCCCTATCGTGAGACCAAACTCGAATCGGGCACAAGCATCCGTTCAAGTCGACTTTGGTCACGCGAGGGGCAGCCTGTGAGCACGGGTTTTTTCCCGACCACGGTGATGAAAGCTACTGTTACCTTTTTCACGGATAAATGTGAAGCGAATTCGGACTGACCAGGATGATGTCGGAAATGTCCCGGATAGCCCAGAGGTGTGTGACAAGTCCTAGTACGGAACCCTGACGAATTCGAGTGAGTATTTAAGAGAACCGAAGAACAAAACAAAAAATAAGTGAAAATGTCCTATTCTGAGCGTTACAGCCACTCGGCTGTAAGCTACAGCCGCGTGCCTGTAGTCTACAGGGGCACGGCTGTAACCTATAGCCACACGACTGTAATCTTCTTGTTTCCTTTTTTGGTTAAAATCAGCATTTAATTCGGTTTTTAAGCAAAATAAGAATTTTAGTATCTCCAGCCGTGCGGCTGTAGTCTACAGGGGCGCGGTTGTGACCTACAGCTGCGCAGCTATAGTCTACAGAGGCGCGGCTATGACCTACAGCCGCGCGACTGTAAGCGTTAGTTTTCCTTTTTTGCCGAAATCAGCAATTAATTCCGATTTAAGCATCCTAATCCGGGATTAGGTTAGGAAGGCAGAAAAAACTAAGAAAGAAAAGAAGAAAAGGAGAGTTTTTAGAGAGAAAAACACCATCACTTAGATTTTGCTAGGGTTCTTAACACAATTAAAAAGAAAAAGTTAGACCAAAAATAAAGAAGAAAGAGAAAACAAAGGTTAAAAAAAAAAGAACACACAACAACCAATCCTCGAATCTTCTTCGTGGTTCCGTTCGGGAAGCGCACTTTGCTGGGGTTGTTCGTGACTGCGGGACGTTTCTGGCATCCAAATCTCTTTTTTGTGGTCCAAGCACTGGAACACAGACAAGGTAATTTTCTGAGAGGCCTTAGAAATCCGTTTTGTTTATTCTGGTTGTGATTTGATTGCATGGTTTGAGTTTTTTACGGTTTTTTGGATTTTTTCCGGCTACAGCCGTCCCACCCATGATCACAGCCGCTCGGCTATAACCTACAACCGCGTGGCTGTGACCTATAGGGGCGCAGCTGTAGTACTATGTTTTAAATCTTTTTACGTTTTTTTGGAGTTTTTTTCCGATTACAGCCGCCACTCATGATCACAGCGGCGCGGTTGTGACCTATAGGGGCGTGGCTGTAATCTTCTGATTACAGCCGCTCGGCTATAACCTACAGGGGCCGAAGCTCTAATCGGCCCAAATCGATCGATAACGTTCCCATTCTTCAATTGAATGTGTTTTTCATATCTGTTATCGGTCCAATCACATCTCCGCGTGCTTCGAGTCCATGTTCTTCAATTTTTTATGGGTCGATGTGGTAAAATTTAGTGATTTTGGACGATTAGGGATTTCCAGACGTGATTTGATCCGTTTCGGGTCTTTTCTATTGTTTTAATGTTTTTCCAGAAATCCCAGATCGCCCAAAATCATCAAACTTTACAAAACGATCTTCGAAAACGCAAAAAGTACGCTGGAATCGATTCTGGAGCATTACAGCTGCCCGGCTGTAAGCTACAGGGGCGCGGCTATAATCTACAGCTGCGCGGCTGTAATGGAGGCAGAATTACAGTTTTACCCTTTTGGGCCCCAAACTTGTAATTTTGCATTCTTTTCTCATTCAAAAATGAATTTTTACGTGTTTGCATACTTTTGGACCCTAGATGGATGTTTGATTTAGGCCCACACACGAACGGGACCCCCAGGTCTCGGGATATCCGGCCCGCTAAAGTTGGAAAAGTGCATGTAAATGAGCCAAACCGCTTTTAAAACTGATTTTTTATCCATAAAACCTATAGGGCGTTTAAAAAACCGTTTTCCAGGTCTAACCAGGCCGACCGATCGGTCGACTTGGTTTACCCCTTTTGCATGATCCTGTTTCCTAAAATACCCCTATTTTGTCCTATGTGAGTCCTTAGTGTGATTTATTTATCTGTACTAACCATATTTGGATGCAGCTTTTATTTTTGCTTTATTTTTATTTTTGAATGTATTTTATAGATTATCCCCGTGTATCTAGGCGATTGTAATTTTTAGATTATCGTGTATAATAGGCGGTTGTAAAAGGTGAGGATGAGAGTTTTCTTTTTCTTGGGTTGTATAATTTGGCCTCTGGTTTACTTTTCTGCATTTTTATTTTGGTTTTATATTTATGTCATATGTATGAGCATTGGCTAATAATAAAAGAAGAGATAAAATGAGTAGAATAAAGTGAATGAAATGTCATATTACGAAATAATAATTAAAAATTAGTGAGGATTAGTAAATATGTTGCCTGAACCTCGAATCTTTGGATTAGGTACTGTGCCTACACTTGGTAGGGAGCTGTATCGGAATTTCCCGGATGAGTTGATCCGGGTGGTGACTCTGTATCTAATCTCAAAATTCGTGTTTCGAGATCTTTAAGTTAAAATGGGATTTTCTAAAAAGCTTGTTTTCTAAAGTTCATGCCTGAAATTAAGTTTTCTACAAAAAGATTTTTCTAACAAAATGAAAGGTTTTTCTAAGAAATGTTAAAACCCGTTTTCAAAACCAAAACATCAACACACTTAAACATCAAAATCCCCGGTTCCCGCTTCACCGCGCGTTCCGAAAAAGGTCGTCCGCTCACACTATGCACTTTTCATTTATGTGGCCAAGTCGATAGTGCCAGATGTATGTAGGATTAATTTCATTCTGTTTAATCCTTTTAGTATTTATGTTATAGATTGAACTTTCACGTTTTAGATCAAGGATATATAAGCCATTTTCAAGAAATGCTGTTCTATAAATAATATTGCCATATTGCATAGAAATTCTACCATGTCTAATATTAAATACAAAACCAGAAATATCCAACAAAGAAACATAAATAATATTCCTGCACATTGCAGGTACAAAATAACAGTTTCTTAGTTCCAAAACAAGTCCACTAGGCATCTCTAAGAAATAATCTCCGATCTCCATGGCCTGAACTCGAGCACCATTTCCAACTTGAAGATCTACTTCTCTAAATCCTTGTAATCTCCTATTTCTTAGACCCTGCACATTTGAACAAATGTGAGATCCACATCCAGTGTCCAAGACCCAAGATGTAGAAATAGCCAGATTAATCTCAACAACATAAATACCTAAAGCAGTAGTTTTGCCCTTCAGTTGCTCCCTTAGCTACATGAGCTCTTCCAGTGCCCCTTCTCATAACCTCATGGCAGACATCATCAGGAGAAGCAACCCTTGCTTTAGATTGGTCCACCACCTTTTTGCCCTTAGCCTTGGCCTTTTGGGCCTTAGCCTTGGCTTTAGATCTGGCCTTTCCCTTGGCAATGGGCATATTGCCCTTGTTCACTAGCAAAACTTCAGGAGTCTTCTTAAGAGACTACTCAGTAAGCTTGAGCATGCCATGCAGCTCAACAACCGATTTATCTAACCCTTGCATATGGTAATTCATGATAAACTGGTTGTAAGACTCAGGAAGTGACCCAAGAATAATGTATGCTGCCAAGTCCTGCAGAACTGGCGAGCCGAGGTGGGTAAGTGTATCAATATACCCCTTCAACTTTAGCACATGAGTGCTAACAGAAGTCCCGGCTGCCACTGCAGTCGCACAAAGTGCCTTAGTTGTCAGGTAACATTCCTGATGAGCCTGATCTTGGAACTTCTTTTTAAGCTAATCCATCATCTCATAAGCATGCTCGTCCATGAACTTCTCCTAAAGATCAGTAGCCATGGTACCCAGCATAAGGCACGAGACATCTCGGTCATCCCTTACGTGCCTGTCGTACTGCTCCACCATTGTCGTGGTGATGCCTCGACCTGCTGAGGGCCAACTGGTAAAGGACCATTCAGTACATACTCCTTAGACTCTTGTCTAAGAACTATTTGCAAGTTCCTAGCCCAGTCTAGGAAGTTAGTCCCTGAAAGCTTCTCTTTCTCCAAGAGTGACCTAAGTGAGAGTGAGTTGTTGTTTGTTGCAGCCATTTTAAATTGCTAATGTGAAATGGGATTATCTACATGGAAGAAATCATTGCTTGAGTTAGAAATAAAGGACTTTTAAGCCAATTCAAATTAATGATCCGATTTTAATTTGTTTGTTGGTGATGTTAATTGGCTGACTTAACTAAGATCCACCACTTATCAATGACTAGTCAAACTAGGGCTTGCTAATCAACCATTGATTTGTTTGGTAGGACAACCTATCCAATCCTTCCACGAAGGACTCTTGGTTTGATGGGCTTATTGACACTTTACCCATCTGTGCTTAGGGCCAGCTCTAAGCTAATGCTACCCATGTTGAGTCAAACCACCATTCACATGCTAACCATACCAAGTATCCTAATCCTTGATGGCCCATCGAATACTACAATGTACCCATCTAGGGCATGGCGCACATTGCAGCATCAATGGGAGGAAGAGGTGTGAATGTGGGAAGCACTTTTAAACGACTCAATATTTTAATTTCTGGATTATAATTAAGTGATACGGCTTAGCATGCATAAACACGGGTAATAATTTGATGATCCATACATCCATATTATATGACAAATGCAATAGCATACTTAATTTAAAATAAATGAGCTACAACCTAATGAAAAACTAGATGTCCTATCTAATTCTTCATAGGTCGGACTATAATCATTCTTGGGCTCCCACCATGGGCTTGCTCCATCTAGGCCTTCCTCCATACTTGATGCAATTACAACAATTTTATTTTAAATAAAATCTATTCTAAAATTACATCAAAATAAAAGAAATAGCACGCAGGCCATATTTCCCAAAATCAAATTACAACCGATAATAATTTAGGGCCCATAGAACTCAACATCACATTTCAAACAAAGTACCTGTCGTGCACATACATACCAATATGATGCATGATCATGGCATTCCAAATTATAAATATAAATGTTAAGCCAAGTTACTTAGGGTGAAATCGCCAATTTTAACAAATGTGACTAAGGCCCATAAAGGCCCAATGGATAACATTCATAAATGCAAAATTAACAATTTTGCTCCCACTTGAATTTGGGTTGTTACAAATTTAAAATTTAGCTCTCCCAATTTTAACCGGTGTCATGGTTTATTGTGCTAATTTCACAAAGTCCATATTCAATTTAATATGCAAACAATTAAATTAAATATGCATGCCAACAAAATAAACAATTTAAATACAAATTAATTTTAAAAAAATTTTAATTTAATTTGCATTAGGGTCCGGGATAAAGAGATATCCACAAAATCCAAAACCGGACCCAAATCCAATGTGCGGCAGCAGCAGCCTGCTGCAAGCGAGGGAATCGCAACCCAAATTTTTTTTATATATTAAATCATAAAAAAAATTTCCAGCCATAAAAAAAATAAATAATCAATAAAAAACAACAATTTTAGATGAAAACTAATTGGGGAAAAATAATAAAAAACCCCAAATCCAAAAATTCTAGGGTTTATCCAAAACAAAACCAATTGAATACAAACTCTAAAATCACAAACTTGAAACACATTCTTTCTTCAAGAACGCTTTCAAGAACCAATTCTAATCAATATAATGGACAAAACCTAGGCTCTGATACCACTGTTGGGATTCATCATCGGAAAAATAATGTGGCGCAGCTGAAAATTCACCGTTTAAAATTTCCTAGAATCCACCTATCGTGTCCAATTACCATTTATTAGAATAAAAACAATTTGAATCTAGAGAGATTAACTCACCAGATTCGTCTCTTCTAGAGACTGCTACAGAATCATTTCTTGAAACTGCGATCTCCAAAGTCCAGTGCACGACCAACTATTGAGTGGGAACCGGTACTAGTTGAAGACGCGAAGGAATGAAGGATTAATGCTGGGATTTTCGGCTATTTTGGGGCTGCTCTTGGTGGCTGAAATTTCCAGCAGTTAATTAGGGTTGAATTAGGGTTTTATTCCTTAAGTGAGCCCTTATATAGACACCTTGTCTAATTGAGTTTTAATTAGGTTAATTAAACCCAAGCCCACTAGGATTATAATTATATAAATAAACTTTAATTAAAAAGTATATACTATGTAATTTAATTCCATTTGGCTAAATTTAATTACCCCTAAATAAAAT
Source organism: Euphorbia tirucalli (assembly GCA_039660915.1). Classification (NCBI taxonomy): domain Eukaryota; kingdom Viridiplantae; phylum Streptophyta; class Magnoliopsida; order Malpighiales; family Euphorbiaceae; genus Euphorbia; species Euphorbia tirucalli. Next base: position 49,381,948 of record CM077639.1, on the reverse strand, counting down.
TAAATCACACTTAAGTAAATACAATACATTAGGAAAAATATTTAATTAATTGTTTACTTTATGTAATTCAATTAATTGATAAATTAATTAATTACATTATGTAAACTTATTAATTAAATTAAATTCAATTAATTACCTTGACATCGAATGTCAACTAATTAATTAACGCATTCCTTCCAATATACATTGCATGTACAATTTCAATAAGTTCCGGCTCAGTTGATCTATGTGCACGATTCTATGGGTCTGTCTTTATATTTGCAGTAGGCCCAAGGCCCACAGAGTGTAAGTGGGTTCTAGCAAACCATTACAGTCCCCAATTAAGACAAAGATGCAACAGTCTTTAGAAGACACTCACTCAGTAGTAATCTCATAGTGTCCTTTGCCTAACGATAGCGATATGAATAAACAAGAGGCATGGTGTCCGTCATCCTCTTCTATTGTTTATTATATTTCTTGATCTTGAGTTGACTGATTAATCAAATAAGCACCGACTTACTTGGGTATGGCCATACACTTATCCGTCCCACTTATCAAGTGGCCAATGATATCATCTCGGTGTTACCCGAGTGGCAATTCCATCACTTCATCATCAATATCAACATGTTCACCGGTCCACCCAATCATACCTGTATTTATCATCCTTTTACAGACCTGTTAGGCGTATGTCAAAGTGAGCCGGGTTCCATATTGATACTATAATGAAATCTGGTCTAAGGACAAAAGATACCTACTTAGGAAAGACCTATGCCACGAAAACCATGTGGCTTTCTTATGCAGATCGATCCAATCCCATGTCAACGACGTGTACCTATATTTATGACTGACTATACAAGTACTATGGCTAGTTAAGAACTGCCATACAGTCATCAAATATAAAAGTCTGTGGTTCTATTCGTTCCTACGATTAGAACAGACCTGTGATAGTTTTATGATTATCAATCAATGGATACTCTACTCATATTATAGCATAAGATATAAATGAAATAGATTAATTGCCTTTATTAATGTGACACAAATAATGTATTCATACAATGAGTCTTAATGTATAATACAAAATACAAGAATCCAATGCCCTAAGAACTAGGGCACACCAACATGAACATATTGATATTGATAATGAAGTGATGGAATTGCCACTCGAGTAACACTGAGATGATATCACTGGCTACTCGATAAGTGGAACTTATAAGTATATGGCCATACCCAAATAAGTCGGTTGTTTATTTGATTAATTAGTTCGCTCAAGATCAAGAAAGATAATAAACAGTAGAAGAGGATGATGGACATCGTGCCTCTTGTTTATTCATATCGACGTCATTTGGTAAAGGACACTATAAGATTACTACCGAGTGAGTGTCTTCTAAATGCTGCTATATCTCTGCCTTAATTGGGGGCTATAAAGGTTTGCTAGAACCCACTTACAGTCTATGGGCCTTGGGCCTACTGCCAACATAAAGACAGAACCATAGGATCATGCACATAGATCAATTGAGCCAAAACTTATAGAAATTGTACATGTAATGTATATTGGAAGGAATGCATTAATTAATTAGTTGAAATTCGGTATCAAGGTGATTAATTAACATTGGGTTGATTTAATTTAATTAATAAGTTTACATAATGTAATTAATTAATCAATTATTTGAATTGCATAAAGTAGACAATTAATTAAATAATTTTCCTAAGAAGGAAAATTAAATACATGTATTGTATTTTCTTAAGTGTGATTTAATTTTATTTAGGAGTAATTAAATTAGCCAAATGGAATTAAATTACATAGTATAGAACTTGTGGTATAAGGTTTATTTATGTAATCCAAATCCTAATAGGCTTGGATTTAATTAGCCTAAATAGAAACCTAATTATAGAAGGACTATATAAGACATACTTAAGTGGAAAAAATCATCCCGAACCCTAATTACAATAAGGAGAATTCGCCATCCTATAGCAGCCCCAAACAACCAAAAATTCCAGCATTAATCCTCCATTCCTTTGCTTCTTCGGCTAGCACTGGTTCCCTTTTGATAGTTGGTCATGCACTGAACATTAGAGATCGTAGTTTTAAGAAATGATTCTACAACAGTCTCTAAAAGAGACGAATCCGATCAGTTTAATCTCTCTTGATTCAAATTTGTTTTTGTTTTAATCAATGGTAATCGGACACGATAGGTGGATTCTAGGAAATTTTAAATGGTGTATTTTCAGCTATGCCACGTTATTTTTCTGATGACGAATCCCAACATTTGGTTCCTTAGATATTTACCCTTAAAGTATAGATCCACAGTTTTAGGAGGTAAGAATCCTTCAAGAGAGGCTCCTGTTGAACACTTGAACTCTAAGCTCTGAATATGCTCCAAAGCTCCAAGTGTTACAGTTCTTATGATCAAATTAGTCTTTAAATCCTATTAAAGATCTTAGTGAGGTGTTTTCACAAGTTTTTCAATCGATTTTAAACTTAATAACAGTGATTTAAAGATAAAAATTAAAGAAAAAGCTTTGATTTTTCTCATTTTCTTCCATTTTCTTCCTCTTTTCTCTCTAAGTAAGAATTGTCAACATTTTGTTCATATTTTAGTGCCTTATTTATAGGCACAATAAGCCTTCTTCCTTGTTAAATTCGCCCAAAAATATTTTAAAAATCATTTTCAAGATAAAAAGTCATGATTCTGTCCGAGAACGAGACCCGTGTGGGTCTCGAATTGACAGTTGTGCGACTGTCGAATCAATAGCCGTGCAGCTATGATGATCCTAGATAAGTTCTTTTTCGTTTGGGAAATGGTCCGAGACTTGAAGTTTAGTTGATCGGAGCCTCAATCTTGAATTGCCTTTGACCTCTGCAGTTATAGAAGCTATGGAAGCATATAAACAATTTAGTCGACATTGAAACCGAGGGAAAAAAATCTCGAGCTCATACAATGCTTGCATTACAATGGACAAACCTATTACGATCTCGATTAATAAAAGTGAGGACTTGAAATAAGTTTTAAATTATAACTATGAAAATTAAAAAAAAAAAAACACCTTAATGATGCACTTTATCAATGAACTAAGACTATTGAAAAATATAGGGCAAATTTAAAAAAAAAAAACTCTTGTGGTTTCACTTTTTTACAAATAAAGGATCGTGGTTTTTTTGTTACAAAAGGAGAATTGTTTTTTAAAATGTTAACAAGAAAAGGACAACTAAAATTAAATCATGACATTACATAGGGTATTTTTGTTCATTTTGAACTCAAAATTTCCAAGTTGGTTAATAAAAATATAATAGATATTAATGGTAAATATCGAAAATTTTCGAAAAGTGAAAATACTTTTCTAAATGATAATAATTTTTAAAAAATCATAACAAATTAAAAAATTTTCAAAAAATATTCAATTCTTGATGTAAAATTCTTAAATAATATACAAAAATTATTGGAATGTTACATTACTAAAAATACCTTTTGCTATATCATCATTTTTAACCAAAAAATGTTAGTTATCTTTTTTTTTTTGTTAACATTTTAAAACACAATCATCCTTTTATAACAAAAAAAAAAAAAAAATCTCATAGTCCTTTATTTGTAAAAAAGTGAAACCACAAGGGTTTTTTTTTTTTTCTTTTTGTAATTGCCAAAAAATATTGTGATAGCCACTAGTTATTATCTGAGACTTGAAATAAGTTTTAAGATATAAGATATCCCTTAATGTTGAACTTTGTATCAAAATGTTCAATGCTACGTGTTATTATATATCCATAAAACCCTATAAATGTTAAATCTAAATTATAATTCCCTAAACTCCTATATAATCTAAATTTTATAATTAGATAATTTAAAAAAAAATAAAATATTTTTTTTTATAAACAAAAAGAAAAGATATTAATGAAAGATGAATCGTAAAAAAGAAATTAGATTGAGGAGGTTTCGGTTTTTGAATATATTGAGAAAGTTTAATACAGTTATTAATTTGGTCTCCTACAATATATGTGCATAACTGTTAAAAAAATCAATGACAATTAAAAAATGGTAAAAGGTGATATCTTTAAAAGGAAAATAATGAAATTTGTTTTGCAAATTCAAAATAAACAAATGATTAAACTCTTGAGGTGTGGTGATATTGAAGTCAGAATTCCATAATCAATATACAACGAATGTATAGATAACCAAAAACAGAATAAATAAACGGACTTACAGTTTATATGTAGCGGAAACTTGTTTATAGAATGGATCTGATCTACGCGAGAAACCGGATCGTTCTGGTTGCCTTTCCTACGAGTGTATGAATACACTGAGTACGGGTTATATCCGTTAATTCTTCCGACGAACGAAGAAGTAATTTGTGTTTTATCGCTAGGGACGTTTTCCCCGGATCTCGAAGGGAATCTCTACAATTCTCCCGTCGTTAGGAAATAGAGAAACTTATTCTCTATTTATAGTGGAAATCCCAACTTCCATCTATATGTCGGGGTCGGACCAAATTACACATTTAGTCCCTGTAATTTACACATAATTACAGTTTAGTCCCTGCCATTCCAAAATGTCATGGGCGGCCCAAAAACCAACATCTCACACTCGCACATGACAAGACACACTTTCATTGCGATTGAACACACACACTTCTTTCAATTCTTATTCGGCGAATTCACGCGACCAGTCAACGTAACGGTTAAACCTTGAAGCTCTCCTTCATCGTTCCACCTTTAGCTTAACGTGACTTCCCCCTAGTCCATTTTCCATGATCACTAGTTTTCGACTCACTTTTGATCTCACGAAAACATTCATATACACTACATACCTTTTCCACGAAAAAGTACTGAGCTCGAGTGTTATATTACTAAGTGACATGTTACTGAAAATGTACTTCCTCTCTATAAATAACCTTCTGCCATATGTCTAATGCTTATCTGACTGGTCCTTATATGCCCGTTCATAGCTAACGAAGCCTGGTTTAGGGTTCCAATCAAGTTAATCATCAGACATACCCTTCTTGTTATTTACAAGAGTCTTTAAGGGTGAACTTGAAACTCATAGTTTCATTTGGGTCTCACATTAGGAAAGTTGAGATCAATTTTCTTCCTTCCATCCCTTGGTCGGCTTTTACACATATTACTAAAATATGCCATAGTGTTAATCCACTTAGGACGTATGTTTTATAAACACTATGCGAAAGCATTCAGTCTCTAAATGCAACTCATGCATCAGAACCTCTAGTCCACTTTTAAGCCTTTCACAGGACAGCTTTCGGTATCAACGAAACGATGATATTACGCAAAATATCACATATGGAGTAACTCGCACTCCCACTTTTACCTATGAACACACAATTCATAGTAAAAGATTCATCCATGAGAGAAGATGACATTTCGCCAACATACTGAACTATACTCAATAGCTCTATGTGTATCTCTTTAAATAGTGAATGAATTTGAACACAACAAATAACTCACATTCTATTCCAATAGAATTTACCAAAGTTATTATAACAGTTCAAAAACAACAACATGTTCCTATAACCTACGAAGACCAAATTCCAAAATATGTTTACTAAAAACATTTAGAACTATTGGCTTCGTTAACGAATCTGCAATCATATCACCGGTTGGAACATGCACTAAACTTATTTCTCTCTGTGCTATTTTGTCTTTAATAAAATGATATTTTTATATCGATATCTTGCTTTTTCCATGATAACAAATAGTCTTGGAATAAGCTATCGATGCAGTGCTGTCGGAATAGATAGTCGTATATTTCCTTTTAGGCAATAGATCCAAAAGATCTATGAAGAGAACTAAAACGCTTCTTGTACTACAGCTACCGCAGCTACATATACCGACTCCATAGTTGATAATGCCATGTAAGTTTGTTTCTTGCTACACCAGGAAATTGCACCATTTCCTAGAATGAAAATATACCCAGACGTGGACTACCTCCCGTCTTTATCAGTTCCGTGATCAGCATCTGTGTATCCCTTTAGCTGTAGATCCTTTCCTTGGTAATAAAGGGAATAATTTGAAGTCCCCTTCAAATATCTCAATATCCTTTTCACTGCTGCCTAACACATCAAACCTGGATTAGTCTGATAACGGCTTACGAGACCCACCGCAAAACCTATATCAGGTCGTGTACAAATCATAACGTACATCAAGCTACCAATTGCACACCTTTAAGGAATTCTCTCCATCCTTTTAGTCTCTTTTGGAGTCGTGGGGCACATACGTGCATTCAGTTCCGTACCTTATGCAATAAGGGTTGGATCGGGATCACAGTGAGCCATACCAAACCGTTCTAAGATCTTATTGATATACGTCTCTTGTGAAAGAGCCAATAATCTCTTAGATCGATTTCTTGAGATCTTAACCTCAAGAATGTAATTAGCTTCTCCTAGATCCTTCATCTCAAAGTCAGAAGACAACTAAGTCTTTACTTTCTTGAGTAAGGAAGTGTCATTTCCTGCTAACAAAATATCATCAATGTATAACGTTAGAATGACAAACTTCCCTCCATTTTCATGCTTAATGTAGACACACGAGTCTGCATTAATCACCTTAAATTGCATTGATATAATCGCTTCATGGAAACAAAAATACCATTGTCTTGAAGACTACTTAAGGCCATAAGTTGATCTTTTCAACTTACAAACCTTATGTTCTTGACCCTGGACAATGAAACCTTCAGGTTGAACCATATAGATTTCTTCATTCAGTTCACCATTTTAAGAACGCAGTCTTTACATCCATTTGATGTAATTCAAGGTCCATACATGCTACAAAAGCAAGTACTTTTCTTATAGACGTAAAACGGACAACGGGTGAAAAAGTCTCCTGATAGTCAATTCCTTCTTGTTGTGCAAACCCCTTCGTAACCAGCCAACTCTTAGTCTGGATAGGTTTCCTATCCGTTGATCACTTTATCGTATGTACCCACTTATTCCCAATGGCTTTACGCCTTTGGGCAGGTCCACTAGTTCCCAAACTTTGTTGACCCTTATTGACTCCATTTCACTTTCCATTGCTTTAATCCATTCTTCTTTCGCTGGGGATTCCAATAACTCTCTCATGTTAGTTGGAATATCTTTAATTTGAGCTAAGATCGAGAGAGCTTTACTATCAACTAAATGACGGCATCGTGGGATATTTCCCCTCTGTGATCGTCTTAGAGGTTCTGCTTCTTGATAAACAAATCTCATATATTCATCAAGGTGTTGGGCAGAACTCCCGCTGGGACCACTCCCACTGGGATCTATATCCATATTCACACTTGAATTTGGAACAAGACTCCCACTCAAATCAAGACCACTCAAGTCAGGGTCAGGATTACCGAAATCTGCTTGTGAAGGTTGAAAAACATCATTCTCTTCCCTTTCCCTTACGTCTTCAACTTTATTCCTCCCACTCGGATTGAGCGATCCTGAAGTTTCAGACTCTTGAGTTTCAAAGAAAGTGAATTCCTTATCCACTTCTCCCAGCTTAGGAAATTTATTCTCTAAGAATGTGACATCTCGTGACTCAAATTCTGTTATTTGACCATTCTCATTCTCTCCCACTAGAACATATCCTTTGGAGAGATCAAGATATCATATAAAGATACCTTTCTTGCCTCTTGGGCCTAGCTTGCCATGCTTGCTAGATGTATCACGAACATAGGTAGCACATCCCTATGGTTGCAAATGGTTCAAAATGGGCTTACGGCTCATCCACAATTCACAAGGCGTGGTTTCAACGGACTTAGAAGGTACTCTATTGAGTACATATGTGGCAGTCAATAGTGCGTCTCCCTAAAAGGAGATAGGCAAATTGGCTTCAGCCATCATAGACCTCACCATCTCTAAGAGGATTCAATTTCTTCTTTCTGTTACTCCATTTTGTTATGGATTCCTAGGTATTGTCAACTGATGTTCAATACCTGTTTCATCACATAAAACTTTAAATTCCTCGGAGAGGTACTCTCTTCCCCGATCGGTCCTTGAAGCTTTGATTCTTTTCTCTAATTGAGTTTCAACTAGAGTTATAAATCATTTGAAACATGCTAATGCTTTAGATTTATGTGTAATTAAATAGACATGACCATACTTTGTATAGTCGTCTATAAGTGTAATGAAATAGTACACACCATGCCTTGCCCGAACATTCATTTGGTCACAGATGTTAGAATGGATTAGTTGCAATGGTTGGTAAGCTTGCGTAGCTTTACCAAATGGTTTTCTTATCATCTTTCCTTTTAAGCAGTTTTCACAAGTTGGCAGATCTACTTTTAATAAATCAGCCAACAACCTGCTTTAGCCAATCGTACTAAACGATGTTGACCAATGTGACTAAGTCTTACATGTCACATTTTTGAAATGCTAACATTATCCACAGATGAGTTAATAGTAAAGGAAAAACTATTATGACACACATAATTTAGATCCAAATCCAAAACAATAAAACCATCCAACAAATATCCACCACCAAAGCAGATATTGTTTATAAAGAGACTAAAATTGTTCAATTCAAAAGATAACATGAATCCCAAATTCATGAGGGTAGAAACATATATCAAGTTCCATTGAATTCCTAGGAGCATAGAGGACATCTTTAAGAAATAGTGGTCGACCACCATTCAAGACCAGCTGACAACAGCCAATCCGTAAGACTTCCTCTTTAGAGTTGTGTCCCACATATATCCACTTAGTTCCCGGTGGAACACTGCGGAACTCAAAAAAAAAATCTCGATTCTTTGTTACGTGGTCTGTTGCTCCTGAGTCTACAATCCATAAAGGACGAGATTCAGTTTGGAAAACAGAACTTGAAACAAATGTATAACACTTATACACTTCGGTAACATTTACCTTAGAAGCTGTGCAATCTTTTGCAAAAGCCCCTTCGTCTGCAATTGTAACATTTCACCCTAGAAATGTTAAAATCTTTCTTGCCCTTCTTTTGAACTGGAACACTGCCACTGTTCTCTTTGCCTTCTTCTTGAAGAACCTCTTGTTCCTCTCCTTAGACTTCAGACCAGGACTTGAACTAGCCATGTGAACCTCAGATTTCACACTAAGAGAGGCCAGACGGTCCTCTTCCAGTTCAAGAAGACGAACTGCATCGTCAAAGGTCTTAATGTTGTTGGTATGGGTTAGGTGCAACTTCATATGCTCCCACTCATTCGGCAGAGAACGTATCACAGCTTGAACTTTCTGCTCCTCGAGAGCAAAAATCGCACTAAGCATGTGTTTTATACGTGAAACTTTTTCACGATATCATCATTCATCGCACTAAGCATGGTGATGCGGGCAGATGAGTTCTTCCTCTTCCGAGCTTGATAAGCCTTAAAGTCCCTCATAGTTTGGGCGGTGTTACCCTCTGCAGGAGGAATCATTATTCTCTCCAGAGTGTCAAGAGCCTCTTGCTCTTCAATTTTGTATTGGACTATCGTAGCCCAAACTTTATAATTGTCACCATTCAAACGGAGGTCCTTATTTAGTTAAGCAACTATTGCTTTTGAAGCAGCAATTGAGAAAAAAAAAATGCTAAAGACAAAATAGCACTAATAACTAAGCGATACACCATATTTATTATAAGATCATTTAAAACTAAAAATAGTGTTTGGTTCACGTAAAATCGAACATCCATGCGTAATGCATCGAGTCACCATTTACATAGGCTAATACAAACACCATATTAGGTTTAAATTTCCAATAATAAATATATATTTAGTTTTTTTTTTAGATTAAATGTTAATTTATTTAACATTTATACTTCTCTTAAGTATAAAACTAATGAGTAATATAACACTTAGTTATAATCTCAAAATAAATAAATTAAAAATTACTAAAACAAATAACTAAAATAGCAATGTTTAACAAATAAACATTTTATAATACCATAAAAATATCCAACATTTAGTCAAAATTACCACCACAATAAAAACTTAAGCACAAAGCCCTTCAATAGAAAATTGAAAAACGAAATCAGCAAGAGAAAGAGTGAAAAATGAAGAGCTCAATCTTCGTTTCAAGAGTGAAAAATGAAGAGCTCAATCTTCATTTCCATCGAGTTGAACTATCTCAATTTCTTTTGAGGTTACTGGGATCATCTCTACGAACTTATAGTAGAGATCCAAAAGCATGTTCACAACACTCTTAATAACAGCATCCAGACATGGGCGGCGAACCAACTTGTTACTTCTAAGTAACATGGTTCTAGGATTATAAGATAACTTAGCTCCCGTTTTTTGCCAAGTTCAACACAAATACTTTGCATTGGGATCCATAATCCTATTCAGGAACTAATCCGTCAATGGAGTCCACCAGTTCGTCAAAAACAGAATTTTCTCCAAAACTGAATTTCTTAAAGTGCTTTTCACGAAAAGCCTTTTTCACAAATTTTAACATTTTTAATTGATCAGTTCTAGAGGAAAATCCTCCTTTTCAGACAAGCTCTTGGATTTCCCGGTTTAACGCATTAAACCGCTCCATAAATATACCACACAATGTCATACTTAAATCATATACCATATATGTATATCTCTATGGATCAACCTTGCTCTGATACCAATCTGTCACATCCAGCCCCAACCGGCCGCAGCGTGACAGTGAGGCACTACTTTGGCGGGCGCTTAAGCCAAGGTAGCATCTCACAAAAAAAAATGATAATGATAATAAATAAAGAGTCAAAAGAGAAGTACATATATTAAGTTCTAAATTTCATACTGAAAATGGTGACATTTAAAATATACAAATACATTGCTTCATATTTCAATCCAAAATAACATTTTTGGAAATAACGTTCATACAAAACAAAAGTAATAGATTCATGCTCATCATGCAATGCAATACCCTAGTGACGACTGACAATCCGTGGCCACTTCCGAACCTCCCCTAGCGAATAGTACCCTCCTCGGTACCTACTTCCTCTTCGCCTAAAAACAATAAAAACATTTAAAGAAAAATGAGACAAAAATCTCAATAAGCAATTGTCAACTACATAAAATAATTCTACTCAAAATAGCTATATATGTATATATTTGCTTTCACCAAAATCAACTATTTTTAAATCAAGCTTAACAAATGTTTTTTTTTTTATCCAATAACGGTGTATAAAATACCAAAATCCAACAAATGTTTTTATCCAACAACGATGTATTGCAAAAACATCTTACCACATAAATAGAGATAAAATTATATCGTTTCATAAAAATTCCCAAATCATAAGAAACACATAGTTATTTCCAAATCATCCATTCCAACCCAATTGTATCCAATCTAGAGTTCATCCCCATCGAATCATAATCAACATTCACAATAGAGTCGAGATATCTCTTACATTGCCTAATCCCGCATGGTCTTACCCAACACTTCTTTGCCATACCCGATTAGGTCTTTAAACTGTGTACACAGGCCATATCTCTCACTAGATATGGTCTTCAAATAAAACCACCAAACCGAATCACTCTAGATGGATACCAAAACATTTCAATTCCAACATCAAACTAGAATTCATACAAAACCAATTCATATAAGCCAAACTTCCTCAAAATCACATTCCCGGGTTCAACAACCCCTTTTCAACACAATCTAAGACACTTGAATTCTTCATTTTCAAAACATAACTCACAAAAATATATATATATCAAGAAATAATTCTGCAATTATAGGGAAAACACATGCATATACATAATCATCATAAAAATAACTTCAAATCATCATTTAAGAATTCAATTCACAAAATCCCCAAATTTAAAAAATTTCTCACCCAAGAACCCTAATTATAAAATCTGGAAAATCAAAGTATGAATACCTTGATATAACTATATAAATATACTTAAAATCATAAGGGTAGTTGATAATCACTTACTTGGACAAGAAAAATGAAAAGAAACAACCAAGGATCAAGAAATCTCTCCAAATCTGCCTAGATACGAAATGAATTTCTAGGTCTCTAAATCCAATCTCCACCGTTCAGAATGAAGAACTATGAGTCTAGAAGTCCCACCTAAAATTTGGTGGCAATCCGACGGTTCAAACTCCAGTAAATCGGAAATCACTAAAGCTGGGCAGAATAGAAATGAAGAACAAGGATGGAGAAAAATGAAGAAAAAGAAGAAGAAGAAGAGAAATGGTTTCCACGAAATTCTCATCAGATATCCTTATATTTATAGGGTAATAATATCACTTTTGGTCCTCCTAATATTTCCCTCATTTAACTTTCCACCCTACAAAAATTAATTTCTCCAAAGTACACCAAATTATCTCACTAATCATACCCCTCTAAAAACTTAATACTCTAATGATAAAATAACAATTAATATAATTAAACTTGGGGCAAAAATGCTAGAGATATGGGACACGGATGTTACACCACGTGTCATGCTCACCTAATTTTTATTTATTTTTTATATTGTTATGTAATTATTATTTGTTAATTAAAAATAATCCACTGATAATCTGCTCTCAAATTTTGAATTAGCGATTATCTCTGTTATCATTATATCGTTATTGTATTATTATATATATACTAAAAGTGAATACTCAAAGTCCACGTGTCATGCTCTCCTAATTTTCAATTAATTCTTATTTGCTTTTTATATTGTTATGTAATTATTATTTGTTAATTAAAAATAATCCACTGATAACCCACTTTCAAATTTTGAATTAGCGATTATCTTTCAATTGCCACTCATTTCTCTTTCTTTTAGGGGTTCTCTCTACTCTACTCCCTTTCAGTGCATTTCACTCTTCTATTAGCCGATCTTTATCTTTTTCAACTGCAGCTCATGATTACCTCTTTAACTATGGAGTTATGCAATAGGTGCTCTAAGAGATTAATAGAATAATCAGGTAATTCATTGTTATCAAGTGTTGTTTTATGCCTTTGCAATTTTATATATTAATTAGTCTTATTTGGATTATGATATCAAGACCCCTCTCAATGTTGATACTGGGACTCGAACACTTGTTTTGTCCCTAGCTCAGCTCATCATCTACCATTTGAGCTACCAAACATTGGTTGCAATTATATATCTTAACTAGATTTCCACCAGCACAGTTGATTCTTTGAATAAATTTTCTATTTTTCTGTATAGTGAATCAATAGTCATAATAAGCTTTCTTTCTATTGTCCATGTAAATGTTGTACATATGCTTAACACCTTTTTTTATTATCATAATAAGGTGAGAATAGTTTGATGATTCAATTTCTGTTTAGTTCAGTTGTGAAGTTATTATAGGGAGAAAGTAGGATGCAGACTTTTGTGATACTAATAATTCATCTATTACTTTCAAGTTGGGAATTTTGAAGTAAATTATGCAAGTTCTCCTCTTTATTCTATTCTTCAATTTGTAAGGATTTCTTAAGTTCTCAATGATTTTTTTTTCATTTGTTTATTTAAAGGAACCAAAGCTACTCCCAATTGATGCAGAAATGATTCAAAGGCAAATGAAAGAAGTTGCTATTTGCAATTACTATGCTGATGCACTTTTTGCAATTAGAGAGGAAGTGTTGTCTATTGATAAGCATCATGAATCTTTGTTATTGATTATTGCTATTATCCTTATTTAATTATGGTAAAGTTACTAAGACTTTGAAGTGAAATCCATTTCTTTTTGGTGGTATGCTTACTTATTTTGTGACTTAAATGGTAATGTTTTTAGATTTCAACATAAGTTCTGGTTTTTTATTCAAAAATTTATGAGCTTTTGGTGCATTAGAAGTATGTATCTCTTGCCGAATTAGTTTACACTTTACAGTAACACTGTTGTTAAAATGTGTTAAGAAATGTTGCCATGTAGTCTGATATTTGTAGGGTTATGTTTATATACTCCCTTGAGATCATGGAATTCTTGGATTCAATTCTGTAGAGTCGTGTTATGGAGATTTTTGTTCCGAAGGCTTCTAGGAAATCTACTCATGCTCATGTTATTTTTAAGCACATAAGCAATGAAGTTACTTGATGAGACTTCTATGGTATATCTTTTTCATAATTTATTTATAATAATAATCAGTACTTGGTTATTGTCTCATTTTCCTAGAAATAATTGGCATATTCACAAAGCTTGAAAAAGAAATTTAGACAATTGCTTTCAAGTTGTCATCAATCATTGTCTTTTTGGGATGAGATAGACTTAGAATTCTTGAGTGGTGATCCTTACATTCTTCATACTAATGTGTTTAGCCAAGCAAAGGTAAGTGGGCAATATAGAGCATAATTCTATATTTGGTTTGATCTACCTGATGGTTTCACACCCATTTCATCCTCTGGAATTATTTTTTTTATTATTATACTTAACTTTAATTCTTTTGTTCCTTTCGTCTATCGAATCTTAGATTATCAGTAGATGGTACACCAATTAGAGAATTCAAGAACATGGAAACAAAAGGAGTTGCAATTCCAAAGAACCAACCAATGAGGATTTACTCTAGCCTTTTGAATGTAGTTTATTGGGCCACTAGAGGTGAATTGGTCAAGATTGACTGGTCTCATGCTCTATTCATTGCTTCTTACAGGAATTTCGATGCTCATAATGCTTGTGTTGCCTCAAATGGAGCAAATTCTTATGAAACTAAATCTAATTCAAATTCATGGCTATCACAAGAGTTGCATTCAACAAGTCAAGAAAGGCTTCAATGGGTTTATAAGAATTGCTTGATTTACAATTACTACTCTGATCTCAAGAGAAGTCCCCAATGGCTCCCTGTTGATTGCAAAATGTTCTAAGCCTATTCATCCACTCAAAGATATTTCCTAGCCATTATCCCTTACTATATTCTTTCTTCTTTTTGTCGTATTATCCATGTAGTTTTGGAATACTTCTTTTATCAATTTGTAAAATTATTGAATTCAAACTTTCAAATTCTTAATTAATAAAATAAAAAATTTTAGGGAACCATCTTTTTTCTCGAAATGAAATATATTTATTTAAAAGTTGAATTATTTTGCACAAATTGCTTTTAAATAAATTTTTTTTGTATGATTATCATTTTTATCTCCATAAATTAATCACTGATCGGGACAAATTTTACTTTTAAGATGTAATTTATATAGATTTAAATAAATGTGCATGTTGTACGGATAGAAATCTAGTATATACTAAAACTGGATACTCTATGATGATGTGGAATTTTCTCCTTTTTTTGAGTTATTATTAATTTTATTTATTTAACTCTCTTTTTTATAGACTTTATATATTTAACTCATAATTATTAAGTTAATAGATAATGTAGAATTTTAAAATTAATTAAAATTGTTCTTATCCCTTATTCTCACACTTGGATACAATCTCTTCCTTCTCTTCCTAATTTTAAATCTCAAGATTCTTATGTATCATTTAAAATTGTTTTCTAAATAAAATATAAAAAAATATATATTTAGCTTATTTTTACTGTTGCATATATATATATATATATATATATATATATATATATATATATAAATTTCTTCCAGCCTCTCGCATTTGCTCTTTTATACCCTATTTTCTAATTAGCTTTTCAATTCTTAACGGTAATTCTAAAATGATTACCTTGAACTTCACTATCTATTTTTCATACCAATTCCCTACTCTCTAACGTTTTATAATTACTATTAAAATCATCTTAAGGTTCATAATTTCATAATCCGTGCATATATCACAACTTAATCCTTGGGAAAAAATATTGACAATCGACCAAGGTCAACCAAACAGAAGAAGAAATAGTTCCAACGGTACCGTAAGAAAAATCAAAGTTGGTAAAACAATTAAAGAAGATTAAGAACAAATCATAAACCGTATATTATACAGAGTAAAGATTCTGTAACATAAAAAAGGAAAAAAATAATAAAAACTCTAAAATAAGAGAATTTACATAAATATTTATAAGTATTTTCTTTTGGTGGTAAAACTAATCTATCTATTATATATACTAAAAGTGGATACATCTTGCTGAGTTGTCATTTTGTGGATTTTTCTAAATTATTTTTAATTAATTTTAAATAAAATAAATCATTTATCATTTATATATACTAAAACTGAATACTCAAGTGGATACATCTTGCTGAGTTGTCATTTTATGGGTTTTTTAAAATTATTTTTAATTAATTTTAAATAAACTAAATCATCATCACCATTTATATATACTAAAACTGAATATTCCTACTCTTTAATGATATGGAATTTTTTCCTCTCTTTTTTTTTTAGTTATTCGTAATTATTAGTATTTTCTCTTAATTCTCTCTTATCTCTGATGATGTAAAATTTTTTATTTTTTCAGTTTTATGAATCAAAATTTATATTATTATCTATTATCATTTATCTATTATATATACTAAAACTGGATACACCTTGCTGAGTTGTTATTTTGTGGGTTTTTCTAAATTATTAATAATTAATTTTTTTAACTTTTAAATATTTAGTTACTTCAATATTTAATTTATTTAAAATTAAAGAGCTAAAAGTGGATACACCTTACGAGTTATCATTTTGTGGGTTTTTTCTAAATTATTAATAGTTAATTTTATTTAACTTTTAAACATTTAGTTGCTTCAATATTTAATCTATCTATTATATATACTAAAAGTGGATACACCTTGCTGAGTTGTCATTTTGTGGGTTTTTCTAAATTATTATTAATTAATTTTTTTAAACTTTTAAACATTTAGTTACTTCAGTATTTAATTTATTTAAAATTAAAGAGCTAAAAGTGGATATACCTTACCGAGTTGTCATTTTCTGGGTTTTTTCTAACTTATTAATAGTTAATTTTATTTATCTTTTAAACATTTAGTTACTTCAATATTTAATTTATTTAAAATCTATTATCATTATATATACTAAATATGTAGATTTAGTATATATACTGATCAGCCTAATGCCTGTGCAATGCACAGGTAACATGTTCTTTGTTGTTGTTTCTAAAAAAACATATCTTCATTATTGCTTTAATCGTTCCTATTTAATATTATATTTTTATTTAAAATCTATTATCATCATTATTATATATACTAAATTTAAATACTGAATACTGACATGTAATTTTATCCTAATTTTGAGTTAATTAATAATTATTATTAATTTAAAGTAAATTTCAATTATTTAGTTAATGTTAACAGATAATAAATTATCTTAAACTTTTTCAAAAGAAACGTCTTCCACTCTCCCTAAAAAACCTAACAACTTCAATTTTCAAAATCTCATTTTATCTTTTTCTCCTCCATTTCTCATATCAAGATTTTTACTCTTTTCAATTTTCATTTTCTATTGCAGCTTGTTTCTTTGCTTCAGACTCGACATCTGCAGTAATGGCTTTCAATTTCATTCTACTTTTGCCAATATGCTTGGTAGCATTTCAAAGAGTTTTCTTGTGGTCTGATGCAACACTCTCAATGTTTAGTTAGGTAAAACCTAGGCTCTATTCTAAATTTTTTCAATTTCTCTTTTTGGAAAATCCCTTTTTTGATTGAATTGTTTCTTATGTTTTTCTTCCTTACGTAATTCGCATCCTTTTGATTTAATGGTTTATGTCTTCTTTTCTTCACTTTTTGCAGCGTTGATAAGAAAATTCTTGACCTTTGCTTTATTTTCTTCGCCTAACGTGATTGCTTTTGGCCATTTTTTCATGCATATAATTAAATTTTTCTAATTTAGGTTGGCTTTGTGGCAAGAATTGCTTCCCTATTTGCAATTTGCGGATGCCAATAGATTAGAAGTAAGCCTTCACTAACTTAATTCGCACATTGTCTTAATTGTCTCTGTTTCTGCTCCAATTCGCAATGTCTTTTGCATTATATTTTGCCCTTGGCCACCAATTTTCTTCTCTTCATCTAGTTGAAATTATTTTGCTAGATGTTTGCTAATTTAGAAAGTGTAACATCAACAACGAAAAAAGGAGAGTTGGCCATATTGAAATTATTCTTACTTTAGTTCATTTTAGCATTTTCCTATTTCGTTTGTTTTATTGATAGTTTGTTATTCTTCTCAATTGAGTTATATATATACTAAATCTGAATACTGAATGCTGGCATGTAATTTTCTCCTAATTTTGAGTTAATTAATAATTATTATTAATTTAAAGTAAATTTCAATTATTTAGTTAATGTTAACAGATAATAAATTATCTTAAACTTTTTCAAAAGAAACGTCTTCCACTCTCCCTAAAAAACCTAACAACTTCAATTTTCAAAATCTCATTTTATCTTTTTCTCCTCCATTTCTCATATCAAGATTTTTACTCTTTTCAATTTTCATTTTCTATTGCAGCTTGTTTCTTTGCTTCAGACTCGACATCTGCAGTAATGGCTTTCAATTTCATTCTACTTTTGCCAATATGCTTGGTAGCATTTCAAAGAGTTTTCTTGTGGTCTGATGCAACACTCTCAATGTTTAGTTAGGTAAAACCTAGGCTCTATTCTAAATTTTTTCAATTTCTCTTTTTGGAAAATCCCTTTTTTGATTGAATTGTTTCTTATGTTTTTCTTCCTTACGTAATTCGCATCCTTTTGATTTAATGGTTTATGTCTTCTTTTCTTCACTTTTTGCAGCGTTGATAAGAAAATTCTTGACCTTTGCTTTATTTTTTTCGCCTAACGTGATTGCTTTTGGCCATTTTTTCATGCATATAATTAAATTTTTCTAATTTAGGTTGGCTTTGTGGCAAGAATTGCTTCCCTATTTGCAATTTGCGGATGCCAATAGATTAGAAGTAAGCCTTCACTAACTTAATTCGCACATTGTCTTAATTGTCTCTGTTTCTGCTCCAATTCGCAATGTCTTTTGCATTATATTTTGCCCTTGGCCACCAATTTTCTTCTCTTCATCTAGTTGAAATTATTTTGCTAGATGTTTGCTAATTTAGAAAGTGTAACATCAACAACAAAAAAAGGAGAGTTGGCCATATTGAAATTATTCTTACTTTAGTTCATTTTAGCATTTTCCTATTTCGTTTGTTTTATTGATAGTTTGTTATTCTTCTCAATTGAGTTATATATATACTAAATCTGAATACTGAATGCTGGCATGTAATTTTCTCCTAATTTTGAGTTAATTAATAATTATTATTAATTTAAAGTAAATTTCAATTATTTAGTTAATGTTAACAGATAATAAATTATCTTAAACTTTTTCAAAAGAAACGTTTTCCACTCTCCCTAAAAATCCCAACAACTTCAATTTTTAAAATCTCATTTTATTTTTTTCTCTTCCATTTCTCATATCAAGATTTTCACTCTCCTCAATTTTCATAATCTATTGCAGTTTGCTTCTTTGCTTCAGACTTGACTTCTGCAGTAATGGCTTTCAATTTCATTCTACCTTTGTTAATCTGCTTAGTAGCATCTCAAAGAGTCTTCTTGTGATCTGATGCGACACTCTTGATATTTAGTTAGGTAAAACCTAGGCTCTATTCTAAATTTTTTCAATTTCTGTTTTTGGGAAATCCCTTTTCTGATTGAATTGTTTCCTATGTTTTTCTTCCTTACGTAATTCGCATCCTGTTGATTCAATGGTTTTCGTATTCTTTTCTTCACTTTTTGCAGCGTTGATAAGAAAATTCTTGACCTTTGCCTTATTTTCTTCGCCTAACGCGATTGCTTTTGGCCATTTTTTCATGCATATAATTAAATTTTTGTAATTTAGGTTGGCTTTGTGACAAGAATTGCTTCCCTATTTGCAATTTGCAGATGCCAATAGATTAGAAGTAAGCCTTCACTAACTCAATTCGCCACATTTTTGTCTTAATTATCTCTGTTTCTGCTCCAATTCGTAATTTTTTTTTTAGTATATTTTGTCCTTGGCCACCAATTTTCTTCTCTTCAACCAGTTGAAATTATTTTGCTACATGTTTGCTGATTTAGAATGTGTAACATCAACAACGAAGAAAGGAGAGTTGGTCATATTGGAATTATTCTTACTTTAGTTAATTTTAGCATTTTCCTATTTCGTTTGTTTTTATTGATAGTTTGTTATTCTTCTCAATTGAGTTATATTTTTTCTAATAAAATTGATAAATGTGGCTTTGGTGACTCACATTCACACAAATTGTATTTCTCAGTGGATGGAATATAAAATTTGTATTTATTTAATTTCATTGTTATATTCAATTTATAAAGGCAACAATATTGGTCATGATGTAGTATAGAGAAAAATTGAACTTTCAAGTTTGGGTAGAAGACAGAGGGACTTAGAGAATTAAAATATGGAGGAACAAATTAACCGTTTTTAAAGAAAGAAACAAATTAACACTAATGAAACGTCAAATATGAACAGTTAAAAAATATAGGTACTGTGATATTAATTTATAGCTGACAACTTGACACGTTTAAAGTTTTACTTATCCCAATCAAAACAAAACAAATTATAAGGGGATAAAGTTACCAAATGTTAAAATAAAATATGCTGAATTCAAATTCAACAAATATTTTTAAATTTTAGATTACGACTAAAAAAAATGGATAATACTCATAATATTTCTACAAGAATCTATACCATGTTTTCTTATATTTAAAATATTATATATGTTTTGCAAAATATTAAATTACTACTACAAAGTTTCTACTAATAAATGGATAGTTCATGTTTAAAAAACTTTAAATATTGAGTAATGTTAAATTATACTGTAAAATTATTATATATGTAATTTCTATCTATTAAAAAATATAATATTAAATAGAAACGATTAAATCAATAATGAAGATATGTTTTTTTGGAAATAACAACAAAGAATATGTTATCCGTCCATTGCACGGGCATTAGGCTAGTTATATATAAAAATGTACTGCATATTGATATCCCTTAATTTGCACCTTTTCTATGAATTAAATCCCTAATCAATAAATTTTATCATATCAAGTAATTGACCGTTGATTTTAAAAACAACTGGTCTCTCATTAACATTTATATCGTAATTGTGTTTTACATTCCATTAAAAGCGTGCCAATATTATTTTGAATTGTCGAGTTGGATTAACATAGTAGAGCACAAAATAAGTAACCATATTATTTTATAAATTGATTTCGATATTAATTTGCTCCTCAATAACAATTGCGTCTTCATATTTTATAAAAGAATACTTTAAATCATTTGTCCAAATTATCATCACCTTTAAAACAAAACTAAAAATCATACCCTCGTGTTGCTTCGGGTAATAATTATAACATATTGATATTTTATAAGTACTAATTATAACTATTTAAGAAACATAATTATACATAAACTAGTGATGCTTCGAATATTAAATTTTTTTATTAAATTTGTGCTGTAATATGATGAACTATAAAATAATTCTAAGATATTGATATTTTTTATGATTACTAATTATAGTTGTTTAAAAAAGATAATTAATTATACATAAAGGAAAAAAAACTTAAATTGTTTTCAATATAGTTGTTACTACTGTGACAATATAGATTGTAATTGTTCTTAACATCATTACAAATAGAACAAAACATAAAACAAAACATAACTTAGATAGGTAGTCTTATGAACTCTTCCATAGCCATGCAGCATCAAATCCCAAAAAAGATATGGAAGAAACAAAAGAGCACCTTTTATAGTAACACATTAATTCCCTGTCGAAAACTAATTAGTTAATTAAGAATCTTATTTAAGCAACATAGTAAATGTATATATGTAGTAGTAGTATATAAAGATAGTACAACACAACTATAAATAGACAACACTAAAACCCAATAAGTTAATTAGGAAACACAAAAATTCAATTTTAGAAAATGTCCGAAGAAAACAAATGATGTAAATACTAAAAATTGTAGTTGAAATCATAGAATAGGAGCAAATGAGCAAAAAAAAAGAAAAGCCGAAACTTGAAATAACAAGTTCTCTTTGAAATTTGAAAAGAACTTATGTCCCAATAAAAAATAGGGTTCGACAATAAGATACTTGCACATATAAAGATACAAAAGCAAACACTAAAACGCATTTCCTCTTAGAAATAAAAAAGAAAATAAACTTTTAATAAATGCATAGCAATCCGTACTGAATAGCGAACAAATAGTTTTACTCAAAATAAATTGTGACACTTTTTATTTTGAAAAAATAATTTGTAAATATATTAAATTTACACAGTGTATAAAAGAAAATATATTTAAAGAAAAAAGCTTATATCATTTAGTTGTTAAAATTTTAACTAGAACCACAGTAAATAAGCAAAAAAAAAAAAAAAAGAACATGAAATCATCCTTTTATTCACAATACACTTGGAAAAAAAAAGCAGCCACAAAAGCATGGTAAATACCTAAAAAAGGTGTCAAAATTATAGTTAAAGCAGTTAATCAGTATTATACCTGAGACTTAAGACACTTGCTCTTAGCCTGTCAGCCAACAACTGAATGTTATAAGAAGTAAATTAAACAAATACAATAAAAGAAGAACTACAAGTAAGAAGTAAGTAAAACCAACCAAATGAGTAGAAGTTAACTTAGCAAGGAATATATAGCTTAAATAACATATATAAGGAAGTAAAGGGGCAGAATGCAATAAAAGAAATTAAATACTCTCACACCAGCCCAAAGTAGTAGGTAGAATGCAATAAAGGAATTAAATACTCTCACACCAAAAAAGGGGTGCCAAATTAACTCAACTTTCTGAACAAAATTTATGACCGCATAATAAATACACCACGTGCCAAAACAATAAGCAAAGTAGAAGAAGATGAAATTTTTTTTAACTCATTAATCCTAATAAATTCAAATGACTTAACTAATCAAATAAGCAAAGGTGGGACTGCAAATACATATTACCATCACCACAATAGAAAAACATAGGCAACTGCAATTGCAACTATTGTCCTCCATAGCTGTGAAAACCCCTCTCTCTCTCTTATCTCTCTGACTATACAAAGTTTATATAAAAAAATGGGAAAATACATATATTTTCTAAATTGCTTTGCCGTAAGTAGTAACAAATCCTCCTTGCTCTCTAATTGAACACATTGGAATATTGAAACACATTGTCGATCAAAAAAAGAGAAAAAAGTAAAATTATTATAATTATATACACATAATCACAATGGGGTTCACTTTTTTATATATATGTATAATAATGTAGGTATAATAAAGCTATGGTATATTAATAAAGTATCTCCAACTGATTTATATATATTTGATTAAATCTAAAATAAACTTTATTTACATGATAATCATTTAAGTTAATAGATGTAAATCAAAAGAATATCTAACAGGTAAATCAACATATTTCTCCAAAACAGAGAAGACCAAAAGTCCCTAAATAGAAGAAAAAATTATGAATTGACACTAAGACAAATGATTAAAATATTCAAGTGATAACAAATGAAACAATAGAAAAGAACAAATAAATATAACACATACAATCTCTCTTCACCACGATTTTGTGCTCAAATCGCTATAATAAAATAAATGAAAAAAGAGAAAGAAGGATCAGAAAACTAATCAAGCAGAAACAACATATAAAGAAAAGACAATTCACTACACATAAAACATCTTAAGAAACATAATACGTCAGCTTTAAACTAAGATTCGAATGTGATATCAAGCTTTAATCTCTAAGCATTTGAGCTCTTAAAAATAAGGAAAAAACAAAGAATTTAAAGTAGCATTTAAAAAATGAATAATAAGCAAACTCAACCGAAATATACGTCATGTCAACAAACTAAAGATATTTAAGAAAAAGAGATTTAAAAGACAATTGAAAAAGGTTTTTAGCAAATCAAGAATTTTGAAAACCAATCACCTACTAACTAAAGCCCTCCTTCAGCTCAGCTAAAACAAAAAAGGTATAGAACAACATGGCATCAAAAGGTAAGATAATTGGAAAACACAAAAAGGAAAAAAAATTAAAAGCAAATAGTTCACCTACAGAAAGAGGAATACAATCTATGCCTAGCAATGTATATAAAATAAACAATAACAATAACCAAAAAGGGAGCATTGTATAAAAATGAATCAAAAGTATGATGTGTGTGATGAAAAATTATTGAAAACACATCATTTGAAGAGACCTTAGCTGCATGTAATCATCATTGCTCAGGAAAAGGAAAAAAACTACTATCTACATCTCTAGAACTCTAACTATTTACAAAATCATAGCTTTGATGAAGAACAGTAGAGTAAGACAACAATTCTTACATAGGCAAGGGAAACAATATTTAAGCAAGATAACAAACATGATAAGCTAAATTAAATATATATGAACATAGAATTCAAGCTAATCTTTCAATAACAAATATGATAGGCTAAACAAAATATAAATGAACATATAATGGAAAATAACAAAAACAAACCTACAAAAAAATGGAAAATTAAAAAAAGTAACAAATAGAGTCTAAAATTTAAACATTGAAATAAGAAAAGGAAAACTAACCATGTTTAACAAGAAATCACCATATGTAAAAGGAAACCATCAGATATAACATTGTAATTGCCAAATCATGTCCCAACAAAACCTATAATATGCAAAACATGAAGGCCACACAAAGGAGAGAAATTGCAATCAAATACAGCTCAGAAAACAAAATAAAAAATTATAACAAACCAAAATACAAAATCAAAAAACGATAAACTGAAAAGGAGAAGAGTGAGTAAGAGAAAGGAGAGAAGAGGACTAATTAAACCAAAAACCACTAATTGTAGTTTGTGATTTTTTTTTTATCTAGAGTTCGTGCTGCAAAATGAAAAATAAGAAGTAAGAGAAAGAAAAAAAAAATAAAGGAAGTGAGAGGAAGCTAAAATCAACCAAGATCTTAGCAAAAAAAAAAACCAATAAATTACTTAATAAGAAGACAACTCACCAGAAACCATAGCCTACGATGTTTTGAGCGAGGATTCTCCTTGCAAAGTAAATGGAAAACAAAATAAGAGAGAAAAAAAGGAAATCAAGAAAGAGAAAGCTAAGATCGGTCTCCGATCTCAGTAAGACAACTCAAGGGAGCCAATTATAAGGACCATTTGTTGGGATTTGTCACCGGAAATCACCCGATTAAAGCGGAAGAACGAGATGATTTCCTCAAATCCGTGCCCAGGAGCAATGAAGATGGAAATTGGAAAAACAAAAATTTAATTGAAAGAGATAAATCTCTTACCCAGAATATCTCTTTCAGAGATGGATGCAGACCGCAGGAATCAACTTAAAATCCCTCCTCGTTCACGTACACGAACGCCTAACGAACACCACCCGTGCTAGCGTTGCAAAACACAAACTTTGGAGAGGGGGGCTAGGGAGAATTTCGGCTGGCTTGTGTTTGTTCTATGTTGGCCGAAATTCCTAGGATAATTAAACCCTAGGTTGCCGAAATTCCCAAGGGAATTTTGGCCCAAGCTGGCTCCTTCATCTATGTGGGCTTCCTTCTTTTAATTCAGGCCCAAACCTATTTTCATTAGTCTGGTTTAAACTAATCTCAAGCCCAATTTTAATTTACCCATGTATTTAATATATTACACCAAGTAACATATTATTTACATTTAAATTGAAATCGGTTTGACCAATTAAGTTAATCCATCAAATTAAAATTAGATCATCACAAAATAAATTCGTATATAAACCTATACATATGAATATTTCCACCTAGAAAATAATCTCATAATTAATCCAATTAATTATTAAGAGCCAATCAAATATTAATTTCATTATTATGATCAATCTAATTGATCTTTATAATATAATTAATATATACCTCTCTCTCTAGAGTGTATACTCGAAGCATACATGTGATTCCTTAAGTCAGTGTTCAGTCGCTCAATGTGTATGATTCCGTGGGCCCATCTTTATGTTGGCAGTGGGCCTATGGCCCACAGACTACAGTTGGGCTCTAGCAAGCCACTGCAGCCCCTAATTAAGATGGAGATGGCAGTCTAACTGTTATCATAACCCTGTAGTTTGAACTTGTATATCCCATGTCATTGATATCGGTGTCCAACACAGAGGCATGGATTGATCACCCTCTTTTGTGTCCAGATAATAACTTGATCCCGAATGCACTGAAGCTGACAAACAAGTTCCAACTCGTTTGGGTGTGGCCACACTCTTATCAGTCACATTCATCAAGAGGCCGGTGATATCTTCTTAGTGGACTACTGAGTGACAAATCCCTTCTGCATATCCATAGCACTGCCATGCTAAGTGACATACCCGAAAGTACCCATACTTGGCACCCTATTACAGGCCCTTTAGGCGTATCCCTAAGTATGCGACCTCACATGCAACACCATCATATGGTCAGGTCAAGGATCCATACAAGTACTACACGAGAATCACTTGTGATAATATACCATGTGGATTTCTCATTTAGTGGATCTATCCAGAACCATGCCCTTTTTACATGTACCCATTAACTTGGTTGACATGCCATGTCCAATGACCAGTAAGACACCGCCATACAATCAGGTTAATGATAGTCTCTTGTTCCACTCATTCCCATGACTGGAACAGACTACAGATCTATTTATGGTTATATCGTTTACCCTATCCATGGTCTTACTGTCAAGTGCATGACACTTGTCATCATGGATATGGATATGTCCATTGGATACTTCATTTAATATATTGCACAAGATAAATATAATAAATGAATTAATGCCTTTATTAATAACACAAATGAATATAATACATAAATCCAATAAATGTATAATACAAATACAAGGACCAATGCCTTGGGATTAGGGCATATCCAACACCATCAACCACTGGAAAGAACGATGCGGCGATGATAGAATGGAAAGAACCATGCAATGGCGGATGGTTTTGCTGCCAAATAAAGAAAAAAAAAAGAGAGAAAACAAAAGGAAGAAAAAGAAAGCTAAAGAAGAGACCAATAAAGCATTCCATGAGAAAACAACTCACTGGAGACGATTACGAGGAGCAGAAACCACCGGAGAGAAGGGTGAGGCAGCAGAATCGATTAGGGTTCTCAGGGAGATAAATGAAAAGAACGGAGAAAGGATGAGAAAGATTGAAAAGCAAGGAGAGAGAAAGAGAAAACAAATGGAACACGTGTATTAAAAAAAAGCATTTAAACTTCTATTAGTACAAAACGGGAAATAAGAAAAATGAATAACGACAAATTCGTGAAATCAGGTTTTGGGGGTAAAATTGTCTAAAAATGGGCCAAAATTTCCAATTATAGCGAATTGGTGCGCCAGTTTTAATATATAGTATAATGTGGAGCACAAATGCAATAATACCGAGCAATGTTTAAAATCAATTATCATGAAGTATTAATGTAGTATAATAATTAATCATGGGCTTATGCATATAACAGTAAAAATGCATTATATGAAACAAATTGTTTACTGGTTATTTAATATAATTAGTGAAACATATCATTTAGAAAATACATAAAATATAAATAAAAATTAGTTTATGTAAAGAAACGTAAAGAAAGTATTAGATGTGTTAGGTTAGATTGGGCTTGGAATTAAATTTTGGGCTTTTTACATAAATACTTACCTTTTGGCATCATCTAACTTTTTCACCTACAAAGGAAAAGTTTGCATAAATAAATTAAAAACTTTCCAAAATTTCAAAAATACCTAAAACAGAAAATTCCTGTTTTACGTGATTCTTTTGCAATAAACCACAAAGCAAAAAATCATAATCTCCAAAATACACACCTTCTCACATGTAAAAACCTCCCAAAAGCAACAATTTCAGAATCGCAAAACATCAAATTCGATCAGAATCGCAAAACATCAATATTGATCAGAAACACAAAACTCAATCGATCACTGCATCACTACAAACAAACACAGCAATTCAATCGATCACAGAGATATGCAAGAAATAGCAATTCTACTCCATCATAATGGAACTTAAACTGAAGATTACAGATTCATCAACTATAAAGTAAGTGGCATCCTAGTTCCAACAACATCAACATTCAATGACTTCAACCGAACTATCAAAGGAAACATCAAGATCGATCAACAAAAAAAAGATTTAAAGATCCAATCCCAGGTAACAAAAGGATATCCGCCAATGGAAATAATGAACGACATGGCCATTAGATTCTATTTATAGCTAAAGAGTGCAAGCAACATCCTAATGGAGTATCCACTATGCATAACAACAATTCAGAGAGAAATAGAAGATGAACAAGGTAAAATACAGTTTATCACAAAGTATAACAAAGGTATAATGTGTATCAAAAGGTATAACTAAGGTATAATTATTGTATAAAAAACTATAACTAAAGTATAATCATAGTTTCAGAAAGTATAACTAAGGTATAATCACTATAATAGTGTATATTAAGGTATAACTAATGTATAATTCAAGTCTATCTAAGGTATAATTATTGTATCACAAACTATAACTAAAGTATAATTAGTATTTTAGAAAGTATAACTAAGGTATAATCACTATAATAGTATATCTTAAAGTATAACTAATGTATAATTCAGTATAACTAAGGTATAATCAATGTATAAGAAAGTATAACTAAGGCATATTATGTATCAAAAGGTATAATTAGTGTATCACAACCTATAACTTAAGTATAAATCAATTTTTCTGTATAAATAAGGTATAATCACTATAATAGTGAATCTTAAGGTATAACTAATGTATAATTCAGGTATAACTAATGAATAATTCAGCTATAACTAAGTTATAATCAATGTAATAGTGAATCTTAATATATAACTAAGGTATAATTAAAATATCAATATAACTAAGGTATAATTAATGTATCAGAAAGAATAACTAATGTATAATCACTATAATAGTGTATCTTAAGGTATAACTAATGTATAATCCAGGTATAACTAAGTTATAATCAATGAAAAAGTGTATCTTAATGTATAACTAAGGTATAATTAATGTATCAGAAAGTATAACTAAGGTATAATCATTATAACATTGTATCTTAAGGTATAACTAATGTATAATTCAGGTATAACTAATGTATAATTCAGGTATAACTAAGTTATAATCAATAAAAATAGTGTATCTTAATGTATAACTAAGGTATAATTAATGTAATCACCATAATAGTGTATCTTAAGGTATAACTAATGTACAATTCAGGTATAAGTAATTTATAACTATTGTATAACAGGTTTACAAAAAAAGTATAAACAGTGTATCACAATGTATAAGTAAGGTATCACATCTGTATCATAATGTATAAATAAGGTATAATCTATGTATAACCTGACATGTAACATTTTGTGTGTGTGTGTATTTAACAGGAAGTGAAGAAAAGGATCACAATAGTAACATGGAAGAATCTGTGTACCAAATAGAGTACAACCAATAGAACACAGAAGTAGAAGATGAAGAAGATGACCATGTAGCTTACATAAGAAACATAGCAGAAAGAACAATAGAAGAAATATACAACACAAAACAAGCAAACACAATTACAGAAAGAGAAGAAGATAATGAAATATCATATGCCAATGTTGATTACATACAAGCTGGACAAATCTATGCAAAAAAAAGACACTCAAAGAAGCAATTAGTCTCTATGCAATAAGAAAAATTTTCCAATTCAAGGTTCAAAAATCCTGTCCAAAACAATACTTCCTGCAGTGCATCGATGAACAGTGTACATGGAGATTCAATGCATCAAGGAAAAAAAATACAAAAAGATTCATAATAAGAAAGTATGTTGAAAAGCACACATGCAACATCGATGACAGGAATGGTGATAAAAGACAGGTAACAAAGGCATTATAGCAAGCATCATCAAGAACAAATACATCAGACTGAAAAGAATATACACAGCAAAAGATATAGTATATGACATGAAAGAACAAATAGGGGCAGAAATCAATTACCAAAAAGCCTGGTGTTCCAAAGAAGAAGCACTCAAAATAATCAGAGGTTCATCATCTGAATCATACAACAGGCTACCAAGCTACCTCTATATGTTGCAAAAAACAAACCCAGGAATAATAATCAGTCTGGAAACAAAAGAAAACAGATTTTTGTACCTATTTGTAGCAATGCAAGCTTCAATACAAGGATGGAAGCATTGCAAACCAGTTGTTGTTGTTGATGCCACATTCCTCAGAACATGTTACAGTGGAACACTCATCTCAGCTTGCACGCAAGATGCTTCAGGTAAAAAAAAAAGAAAAAGAAAAACGATAATATTGTTATCTTTTGATACTATAATTAAGGTATAACTAAGGAATAATGATTGTAACAGTGTATCCTAAGGTATAACTAAGGTATAACTAATATATAACTAGGGTATAATGATTATAATATTGTATCTTAAGATATAACTAAGGTATAACCAATATAATAGTGTATCTTAATGTATAAATAAGGTATAATTAATGTATAACGACTGTAATACTGTATCTTAAATGTATAGCTAAATTATAACCAAGGTATAAAATACTGTAACTAAAATATAAGTAAAGTATAAGCAAAATATTGTCTTAAGTTATAATTAAATACACTTTTACAGTAATTATACCTTAAAATACACTGTTACAGTGATTATACATTAGTTATACCTTATTTATACCTTAAGATTCACTTTTACATAAATTATAACTTACTTATACCTTAGTTATACCTTATTTATGCCTTAAGGTTCACTTTTACAAAAATTATACCTTAGTTATACCTTAAGATACACTGTTACAGTAATTATACATTAGTTATACCTTAAGAGACATTTTTACAGTCATTATACCTTAGTTATACCTTAATAATCATTGCATTAGTGTATAAATAAGTTATAATTAAGGTATAATGACTGAAATAGTAGTCATTATTCCTTGATACACTAATACAATGACAATACCTTAGTTATACATTAATTATACCTTACTTATACACTAATACAATGATTACTAAGGTATAAATAAGATATAACTAAGGTATAACTAAGATATAACTAAAGCATAACTAAGGTATGATCAGTGTCATAATGTATCTTAAGGTATAACTAAGGTATAATTAAGATATAACTAATGTATAAACATTGTAATAGTGTGTCTAAGTTACACCGAAGTTATATCTAAGGTATAACTAAACTATAACAACTGTAATATGTATTATAAGTAAGGTATAAGTAAGTTATAAGTAACTGATAACTAAGGTATAAACACTATAACAGTGTTCAACTAAAGTATAAATATGGTATAAAATAATAAACAAAATATTATACTAATATACAACAAACTAAAAAATGCAGAGATGATCTTCCCGTTGGCATTTGCAGTAGTTGACGGAGAAAATGATGAATCGTGGGAATGGTTTTTCAAACAATTCAAAAACGTGTATGGACAAAGACAAGGGTTATAGTTTCAGACAGACATAAGAGCATAGAAAAAGCTTCAAAAATAATGCTACCAGATGTTCCACATTGTGTTTGTGCATTCCATCTGCTGTAAAACCTCAAAATCAAATACAAAAACAACACAAAAGACATGAAGAAGTACTTCAACAAAGCAACAAGAGCATACACAATAGAGGAGTTCAATAAGTACATGACTGCACTGGAAAATATCAACAAAAAAATCCTAGCGTACCTTCAAGTTGTTGGTTTTGGCAAATGGAGCAGAGTACACTCAACAAACAACAGATACAACATCTTGACATCAAACATTGCAGAATCAATAAACTCTGTCAACAAAGCAGCAAAAGACCTACCAATAATGACTCTTGTGGAGTACTTACGGAGTATGCTACAAGATCTCTTCTACAAAAACAAAAGCATTGCATAGGCAATGATGACAATGCTCACACAAAGGTAAGAATAAGTACTGCAGGCAAACTACATACCAGCATTGAAAATGCAGGTTCAAATTCATAACTAATCACTTCTATTATACATTCAATATACACTACATACACATAATATTGATTACAAAAATGTAGGTAAAACCATCCACAAGTAATCTGGTAACAGTCAGAAGAAATGGGATAGATTACATAGTTGACATGAAAGAAAAAACATGTACCTGCAATAGATTCCAAATGGATGAGCTTCCATGTCCACATGCCCTTGCATACATAAGGAAATTCGACCTCAACATATATAATTACTACTCCCATTACTTCACAAAATAAAAAATGTTAGCAACTTATGAAGGAACAATATACCCAATACCGTCAAAAGATGTATGGGACATACCTCAAGAAAGAAGGGATCAGAAACTGAATCCACCAGGCGTAAAACAAAAAACAGGAAGACCAAGAAAACAGAGATTCAGAGCAGCTTGGGAGAGAAAAACAAAAATGAAAGTAAAATGTGGAACTTGTGGAAATCCAGGCCATAACAAGAGAACATGTGGAGGAAAAAAAATGATTAACTGAGTGCTATATTGAATTGAATTGTATTGAACAAAAAATAAATTATACTTGCGCTTTTTCATTTAATAAACGCAACATGTGAAATGTAAAAACTATATAAAAAATGAAAACAAAATCTAAAAATGTATAAACTCTGTATATGAAAAAAATAAAAAATAAAAAAACATCATAAGAAAAAATACTTCACACATCTAGTGGATGCACATATTCATTATCCCTTTCTTCTTCCTTCTGATTCCACAATAATCCATGGTTGTACAGCGAAACTGCCAACCTTGTCCTATGAGCTTTAACATCAAATGGATCAAGAAAAGGCTTTTGCTCTGTGAGATACTCAGCAAAACTCAAAACAAAAAATTACAATCACTGAAAAAAAAAAGGTATAATCAGGGTATCAGAAACCATATAAAATGTATAATCAGTAAACACAATATCATAAGGTATAATCAATGTATAAAAATGCTTAAATAATGTGTAACTAAGTTATAATTGAGGTCAAACACTTTTACAAAAGGTATAAGCAAGGTATAATCATTTGTAACACAATGTATAACTAAGGAATAACTAATGTATAACTAAGGTATAATCGTTATAATAGTGTATTTTAAGGTATAACTAATGTATAATGGTCGGTTGTCGATTCCGCCAAAATACAATTTATAAACTATTTTCACCTTATAACAATAACAGTAGCGTAGTGGTAAATCGAGGTCGAACCCTAGAGAGCTGTCAATTGATTTAATTCGTTAATGATCCAGCAAGAACAAACATAAATAAAATTAAAGGGGGGGGATTGATGATTTTTCGAATGACAAAGAATCAAGTGCTAATAATTATAAATTTTAAAGTAATTGAATTAAGATAAAAGAATGAATAAAAATCAAATAAGTGAAACCCCTACCTAAGGTAATTCTTCGACTAGGAATAATTCGAGATTGATCATAGATTGTACAAGGATAAAATTTAATCATTTCAGATTAGTTATAGTTCGTAGCTTCGCGCATACAAACCAACTTCTCCTAACATGTGATTGCTTAGCACGGCTCAAACAACTACCTAATCGATAAACAACCCTTCCTTAGCGGCCAGAATTTAATTTACCGAAAGCATTAGAAACTAGAGAAGCCTAATCTAAACCAATCAATTCTTAGCGATATCAATTTAAGTTTAAACCCTTGTTTCCTTTAGTGTTCTAACTCAATGAATCGATCACGGATACGATTCATTGAAACAATTTATCAGATTGCAAGTAAAATAGCTGGCTAAGAAATTAAACCACAAAATAATAAAAAGAGAGGGTCCCTCCCTTGAAGCAAAAACAAGAATATGAAACAATTAAATAGCATTAAATTATAAGAACAATCTCACAATCAAGTTCTTCCAAGCCTTGAATTCCTTAGGTAGAGAATAAGAAACTAGCTAGACATAACACCAATTGAAAGCATAGAAGACATGAAAAAACTTATAAAGAAATAGATGAAAGAAAGTTGCAGCCCTCAATGGCTATGATGGAATGTTTTTCAGCTGCCAAAAGGCTTCTCTTTATTATGATATATATATTTTGTTCTCCCCTTGATGGCCCTTTTTATAGCCGCCAAAAAGCCAACCTTTGTAGTAACCACCCATTTTCCACTTACGTTTGCTATTTATTCTCCACTTAAATTTGTTATTTAATTCCCAATTAATATCCATGTAAGTTTGTCAAGGAGAAACACCTTTGTTTAAAGCTAATAATTACAGCTAATAAACGCATGAAATCGTGCATTTGGTGGGCTTGGCATGGCTGAATTGCTGCAACAATTACACCCAATCTGCCTTTAGATAAAAAATACCTTCTGGATATTCAACAACGATCTTCACCGTTCAGATTTGAGACATGGATGTAAGGAAGATGCTATTCAAATTTCAAGGCGATCCAACGGTCAGAACTCCGGCAAATGCCAAAACAGTGCAGCTGGTGCTGGCATCGGATGTCGGCACGCCGGCGTGCTAACTTAGCACGGAAACGTGCCGAGTCTCTGGAAATGGAACTTCTTGCTTCGAATTTGGCATGCCATGCCACATTGAATTTCCAGCACTTCAAGATTTTCAAGCACCTTTCCACTCCGGTTCTTGGTTCGGGTCCAAATACCTATCCAAAACAAACACGAAACACATAAAGGCACCACGGTATTTGTCCACAATAAAGCATAACCCGAAAAATATGAAAATAAACCCTTAAATCACTAAAAACCGCCATAAACCACTAAAAACATTCAAAACACTAATTAGAGCACAAACAAATGAAAATCACACAAAACATAACGAAATAAATTCATAAAATTCAACTAAATTATGCGAATTATGCTATCTATCATATAATCAATGTAGTAGTGTATCTTAAGGTATAATTAAAGTATAACTAAGGTATATCATTTTATTAGTGTATTTTAAGTTATAATTAAGGTATAACTAAGGTATAATCACTGTAATATGTGTATCTTAAGGTATAACTAAGGTATAATTGAGGTATAACTAAGGTATAATCACTGTAACAGTGTATCTTAAGGTATCATTGAGATATAACTAAGGTATAATCACTGGAATAGTGTATCTTAAGGCATAACTAAGGTATAATTGACGTATAACTAAGGTATAATCACTGTAATAGTGTATCTTAAGGTATAACAGAGGTATGATTGAGGTATAACTAATGTATAATCACTATAAGAGTGTATCTTAAGGTATAACTAATGTATAATTGAGGTAGAACTAAGGTATAATCACTGTAATAGTGTATCTTAAGGTATAATTAAGGTATAACTAAGGTATAATCACTGTAATAGTGTATCCTAAGGTATAACTAAGGTATAATTGAGGTATAACTAGTGTATCTTAAGGTATAACTAAGGTATAGTCACTGTAATAGTATATCTTAAGGTATAATTAAGGTATAACTGAGGTATAATAAGTATAATAGTGTATCTTAAAGTATAACTAAGGTATAATCATTGTATCATAATGCATAACTAAGGTATAACTAAAGTATAACTAATGTATAACCAACGAATCAGAAAGTATAACCAAGGTATAATCAGTTTATCACAAAGGATAACTCATGTATAATCCTTGTATTACAAGGTACAGATAACGTATAATGAATATATAACAAAAAGAAATAAAACACACCAGTCAGTCTGCTAAGGTACGCCTTCAACAATTTCCACTTCGAGAGGACGTAAAGGATTCCCAACTCTATACACATCATATTCCATAAGATCAACCTTGCCACCGAGAATTGACCACTAATGTAGAAAGTATGGAAGTACAACAGCATATTGATTAGCGCCTTTAGGAGTTAAATCAGCACTATGCCTACCCAAATAAGAATCATCTATGAAGAGCTTCCTTAACCTCAAGCAAAACCTTCCCAACACCCAATGATTTTGTCCAACATGAATTGGCATCAACACTTCGTCTATATCATACCATGCCTTCCTGGTCCAAATATCAACACCCATCATGAAACTGGTGATGATATCATTAAATCTTATGTGTTGAAATACCTCACCAATCCCCAGAATATTATCCACAAGTCCAAACATATACTTCACTCTAGCATCAAACCTCATATTAGTAGTTGTGAAGTTATATGTTATCCGATCACAGTATTTGCCTTTCTTCCTCAGATAATACATAATTATATCCATATGCTTACAAAAAAAAAATATCATTTATAAGTATAACCAATGATTATACAATATATAATTAAGGTATAAACTGTGTATAATCAATGTATACATAACAAAAATAACAAACTAAAGATATAACTAAGATATAATCACTGTACCAGAAGGTATAACCAAGTTATAATCACTACACCAGAAGGTATAACTAAGCTATAATCAGTGTATAACTAAAGTACAATAATTGTATAATCAGTGTATCATTAACAAATATAAAAAAATTGTATAAGTAATGTATAAAAAATGTATAAGTCATGTATAATCAAAATAATAGTGCATCTTGATGTATAACTAAAGTATAAATAATGTATAATCAATGTAATAATCCCTCTTAATGTATAAGTAATGTATAACTAAAGTATAATTAGCGTATAACTAAGGTATAATCACTATAATAATATATCTTTAGGTATAATTAATGTATAACTAAAGTATAATCACTCTAGTAATATATCTTAAAGTATAAGTAAGGTATAACTGAACTATAACTAAGTTATAACAACAGTAAAACTAAAAAATAATCAATGTATTACAAAAATATAAACAAGTTATAAGAAACAAAATACTTACAGTGCTACTTAAATACTCACCACGAGTATACAATTCAAGGAAGAAAGTCTTTGAATCAATTGTACCAACACCATAATGGAAAGGAGGACTTATTAGATTATTCTTGGGAGCATACCAGTTGTTCCTTGTACTGGAAAAGAAAAAAAAAACAAAGGAAACAACATAAATCAAAAATACAAATAAAAAAAAACAACTTAAAAGAAGCAAAAAAAAAACAAAAAAATACTTTAGCTGCGTATTTATTCTTGTTGATAAAGCGGATGAAATCACGAGTAAGTTGATCATCACCAGGATACTCCCCTAACTCACACAAATCATCCAAAACAAATGATCCATAAATAGGCTTCAAAACAACCTTCTCATCAGATCCAAATTTAGTAGTGTACGGTGAAGAAACCGCACGACCACCAACCCTCTTCCTTCTTTTGTAAATCCCCTTCTTCACAAATTTCATTATCAATAACCATAATATCGTCATCCTGAAAAAAGATAAACACCACATAAACAAAACAACAACAAAACAAAAAAACACATACGCACATCTTTGATAGAATATACTCTCTCATAACTCTCAACTTCAAGTTGATCCAGAATATCGGGATCAATAAAGTCTAAGAAACACATAGAACCAATACCCTATAATATGTAATGAGTAAAGTCAGAAATATAATCAGTATATTCAAAGTATAAGATGATTTAGATAATGTATAACTAATGTATTAGAGTATAATACAACATATAATAAAAGTATAAAATCAATAAAATACAAAAATAAATATTACAAAAAAAAAACAAAAACAAAAACAAAAACAAAAAAAAAAAGAATAAAAAAATCATAAACACGAAAAACAACAGCTTCATGCTCTCTCTTATTACTTCCAGCAGCTACTGTGTCAGCCTTTTCATCTTCCACCACAGAATCCAATTTTCCAACAGCAGCTCCTTCATTATTTTCAACAACAATAAAACTATTTAAACTAACACCAGCACCTTCACCAATATTCTCCTTATTAACAACATCAGGAATCTCTAAATGATCACCCAAAGACAACACAACTTCATCAGCAATTGCAGTTATAGCATCGAAGTTAAAATACCTAGTACAATCAAACTCAGGATCAATCGTTATTATTGGTGGAAAAATAGGAGGTTTATGCACAACTATTGCCTTCTCTGTCACCACATTGCCAAAACTGAAACTTTCTTCATTAATATCCTCTTTATCTTCAAAATCCATAGCATCAGTCTTCACCTCCCCTTCCATAACAACATCATTATCATCCATATCAACATTATCATCCTTATCCTCCTTATCCTCCTTATTCTTAGCCTTATCCTCCTGCACTTGACTATCAACATACTGCAAAAGAAAAAAAACAAAAAACAAATGTATAAATAAATGTATAAACAAATTATTTAAATGTACAAAAAAATTGTATAACTAAAGTATAATGGGTGTATCACAAAGTATAACTATTGTATAAACAGAGTACCAAAAGGTATAATCATTATATTATTGTATCTTAATGTATAAATAAGGTATAACAACTATATTAGTCTATTTAAAGGTACAAATAAAGTATAATAAGTGTATAATAAGTGTATCAGTAAGTAAAACTAACTTCTCATATATAACAAAATGTATAATCAAACTATAAAAAGGTATAAAAAAAGGTATAAGTAGTGTATAAAAAGGTATAATAATTGTATAATCAGTGTATCATTAACAAGCATAACAAAAAAATTTATAATTAAGGTATAACTAAGGTATAAACACTGTAATAATATATCTTAAAGTATAATTAATATATAACCAAGGTATAAGTACTCTAAAAGTGTATCTTCAGGTATAATTAAGGTATAACTAAGGTATAATCAATGTAATAGTGTATCTTAAGGTACAATTAAGGTATAACTAAGGTATAATCAATGTATAACTAAGGTATAATTACTATAATAATGCTTCTTAAGGTATAATTAAGGTATAACTAAGGTATAATCACTGTAATAGTGTATCTTAAGGTATAATTAAGGTATAACTAAGTTATACTTAAAGTATAATTAATGTACAACTAATGTATAGTCAATGTAATAGTGTATATTAAGGTATAATTAAGGTATAACTAACGTATAATCAGTATAATAGTGTATCTTAAGATATAACTAATGTATAATCATTGTATCATAATGTATAACTAAGGTATAAAAAAGGTATAAATAACGTATCAGAATGTACAACCAAGGTACAATCAATTTATCACAAAGCATAACTCATGTATAATCCTTGCATTACAATGTACAACTAACGTATAATGAAAATATAACAAGAAAATGTATAATTAAAGACATCAAAATACATATAGTAAGATAGTGATGCTCAATTTACTAACCTCATCGTCCATAGTATTATCCTTATCATCATCACCCTCATCACTCTCATCACTCTCATCAGTCGAATCCTTGACATCCTCATTAAAAACAGTCTGGAAAAAACAAAAGTTAATCAAGAAAATAAAGATATAATAAAAACAGCTATAACCAAAGAATAATAAAATATATAATAAAATATATAATAACTGCATAAGAAAGGTATAATAAAAAAATAAGAACAAAAATAAACCTTATTCAAAAGTCCCTTGAAGTTTCCTTTAAAAAACAAAAAATAAAAAACAAAAGTTAAAATATATATATATATAAGAATAAAAGCAAAAGCACACAAAGAATACCAGCTTATCAACATGGCTGCTGATATCATCCAACTTCTGAATAACTAATCCAAATTGTTGCTCAACGTATTTCCTCAACAATGCAATCTCAGATAGAACAGCTCCTTGACTAGAAGCCTGAGATTGAGAAAAAGAACCTTTCAAATCATCATCATCCAAATCGTGCTTATCATTATTATCCTGTACATGGTCACCATCACCTTCTTCCATATCAGCCTCAACGTGCTTATCATCACTATCACCTTCAACTTCATCTATTTTAACCAAATTTTGCAAAGAAAGGTCCCTTTTCACATAAAAATTTTCCAAAGAAAGCTCCTCAATGTCCTCATCAGTAGCATATATATTTTTTAATCCCAACTAAAAAAAAGAACAAATAAGAAAAAGGTATAACTAAGGTAGAACAAATAAGAAAAAAGGTATAACTAAGGTATAATTAATGTATCACAAACAAGAACTAAAGTATAACAAAGGTATAATTAAGGTATAATTAATGTAATAGTGTATCTTAAGGTATAATTACTGAAAAAGTGCATCTTATGGTATAATTAAGGTATAACTAAAGTATAATGATTGTAATAGTGTATCTTAAGGTATAACTAAGGTATAATTAATAACTAAGGTATAAATAAGGTATAATTAAGGTATAATCACTGTAATAGTGTCTTTTGATAAATAGAAAAAGTATAACAAAGATATAACAAAGGTATAACTAAGGTAAAATCAATGTAATAGTGTATCTTAATGTATAATTAAGGTATAACCACTGTAAAAGTTTATCTTAGGGTATAATTAAGGTATAACTAAGGTATTATCACTGTAATAATGTATTTTAAGGTATAACTAAGGTATAATCATTGTAATAGTGTATCTTAAAGTATAACTAAGGTATAACTAAGGTGTAATCAATGTAATAGTTTTTGTTAAAGTATAAAAAATGTATAACAAAGGTATAATTAATGAATAAATGAGGAATAATATGCGCTTTTGGCCAACTTGTTGAATAAAAGTTAATTTTTCTCTGCGAAAATCCTTAACATAAGTCCGCCAACTGAAGTTGAAAGAAAATTTGCAGCCTTTTGATTAATAACTCTGTCGCATATTAATCTGCTGCATGCAGGACAAACCTCATAAAACCAAAACTGGAAAAAAATCGGACAACTCGCAACTCGATAAGACTTGGGCTTCGATTTAGAAATTCCAGTCTTCTTTAAAAAAATGGTTGCATCATAAGACTCACAACCCCATGCAGCCTTCATGTAATCACCCGACTCTACCACATCAAAATAGTAACTAGGAATAGATTTCGAAAAATCTATCCCTATTAGGTAGAAACTGATGAAATATACCAGTGCAATCTTAAGGCAATCTTTAGCAGAATCATT
This sequence comes from Euphorbia tirucalli, assembly GCA_039660915.1. Lineage (NCBI taxonomy): Eukaryota > Viridiplantae > Streptophyta > Magnoliopsida > Malpighiales > Euphorbiaceae > Euphorbia > Euphorbia tirucalli. Next base: position 49,341,349 of record CM077639.1, on the reverse strand, counting down.
ATTAAAAACATTACAATCCTTCTTCAATACTTCTTCAACATCTTTCTTCTTCACCTCACTCTTATTAGCAGAATAATGGGAAAGTAATCGAGAACCCATACCAGTGGAACAAAGAACAAAATTATCATCAGTAAATGATTTCAAACCAGAAATCAACAAAAACTCTTTAACACCAAACCTCAACTCAGTACTAGCAACCTCAACAATAATGGAACCATTTTCTTCCTCTTGATAAATCTCCTGTAGTAGTAAAGAATGTATCAGCTGCTTTGTAACCCTCAGAATTGGCAAATCCAAAAAATAACCAAATATGGTTTCCTTAAACATCTTAATCACTTGTTCAGGCAGATTTAATTTCAAGAATGTTAGCAGATCATAATCAGAAAAAACAGAAACACGGCTTCCCTAATACTCGCTTTTCTTATAAATAGGTCTACCACTCTGAAAAATGTAATAAAAATATAACAAAAAATGTATCATAAAAATATAAACAATAGGACTAAAACATATACCATTAACAAAATAAGAAACTAAGTTATAAGTAAGTTATAAACAATGTATAACTAAGGTACAACCAGTGATTATACAATATATAACTAAGGTATAAACTATGTATAATCATTGTACAGATAACAAAAATAACTAACACCTTAGTAATTAAAAAATAACTAATGTATAATCACTGAAAAAGTGCATCTTAAGGTATCATTAAGGTATAGCTAAGGTATAATTACTGAAAAAGTGCATCTTAAAGTATAAATAAGGTATAACAAAGGTATAATCAAAGTAATAGTGTATCTTAAGGTATAATTAAGGTATAACTAAGGTATAATTACTGAAAAAGTACATCTAAAGGTATAATTAAGGTATAACTAAGGTATAAACAATGTAATAATGTTTAACAAAATTAAAATCAAAGTATAATCATTGTAATAGTGTATCTTAAGGTATAACTAAGGTATAATTACTGTAAAAGTGAATATTAAGGTATAATTAAGGTATAACTAACTCATAATCACTATAATAATGTATAAGTATGGTATAATCAATGTGTAACTAGTCTGTTAGTAACAAAATAACAAACTAAGGTACAAGTAATGTAAAAACAATGTATAACTAAAGTACAAACAAGTTATAATCACAATATCAGAAGGTATAAGTAAGGTATAAGTACGGTATAATCAGTGTATAATCAATGTATCATTAGCAAATATAACAAATAAAGGTAAAAGTAAGTTATAAAAAATGTATAACTAATGTATAATCAATATAATAGTGTATCTTAAGGTATAACTAAGGTATAACAAATGTATAATCAGTGTATCATTCACAAATTAAGGTATAAAATAAGCTATAACAAAGGTATAATCAAAGTAATAGTTTATCTTAAGGTATAATTAAGGTATAACTAAGGTATAAATAATGTAATAGTGTCTGTTGAGGTATAACAAAAGCATAACAAAGTTAAAATCAAAGTATAATCATTGTAATATTGTATCTTAATGTATAACTAAGGTATAACTAAGGTATAATTAAGGTATAACTAACGTATAATCACTATAATAATGTATAAGTAGGGTATAATCAGTGCGTAACCAGTCTGTCAGTAACAAAACAACAAACTAAGGTACTAGTAATGTATAAACAATGTATAACTAAAGTATAAACAAGTTATAATCACAATATCAAAAGGTATAAGTAAGGTATAATCCGTGTATAAAAAGGTATAATCAGTGTATAATCACTGTATCATTAACAAATATAACAAAAAAAGGTAAAAGTAAAGTATAAAAAATGTATAACTAATGTATAATCAATATAATAGTGTATCTAAATGTATAACTAAGGTATAACTAAGGTATAATGAATGTAATAGTGCATATTAATGTATAATTAAGGTATAATTAATGTATAAGTAAGATATAATTACTAATAATAATGTATCTTTAGGTATAATTAAGGTATAACTAAGGTATAATCAGTGTAAAAACAGTATAATAAGTCTATAATAAGTGTATAATCATTATAGTAGTGTATCTTAAGGAATAATCAAGGTATAATAAACGTAATAATATATCTTAAGGTATAATTAACATATAATCAAGGTATAACTAATGTATAATCACTGTATAATATATCTTAATGTAGAACTAAGGTATAATTAAAGTATAACTAAGGTATAACTAATGTATAATAGGTTCACAAGGTATAATTAATGTATAATCAGTGTATAACAAAAATATATAACTAATGTATAATAGGTTCACAAGGTATAATTAATGTATAATCAGTGTATAATAAAAATATAAACTATGTTTAATCAATCTATCATTTAAAAAAAAAAAAAAAAAACTAAAACAAAACCTAAGGTATAATCAGTGTACAAATAATCAAAAAATCAGTAACTTAAACACACCCAGAAAACAGAAATAACAAACTATAAATACAGGATAAATTCAAAATCATAAATGACACAAAAACTTATCACAAGCTTTTCAGAAACAGCATCGTCTCTGGATTTTCCCTTAAAAACAGCAAGCGGCTTCTTAATAGAAACATTCTTACCCTTCTGAGAATCAGTGTTTTTAGTACTCTTCACCATTGTATACAATAGATCACTACAAAACAAAACTACAAAATCGCCCAAAAAAAAAAAAAAAACGCATGCAAAAAAAAAAAAAAAAAAAAAAAGAAAAAAAAACCCTAAAGAACGCAAAAAAATACCTAGAAAAATGATGAACCGCAAGCAAATGATGAACAAACCCACGAACTTCAAAGAAGAAAATGATGAACAACCACGACAGTAGAAAGATCGAAGAAAGTAGGAAGAAAAAAACTGAAAAACACGATTACCACTAACCAAACAAGAAGCAGAAATGAGAGAATACAAAAAGGCAAACAAAACAAATGAAAAACGTATAAAAGAAAAGCGTAACTGCAAAACGTAATAAATAAATAAATAAAATAAAAATATTTCAGTAAATAAGAAAACGTAGGCTCAAAAACAAAAACCCAAAACCAGCGTATATGTGATAATTTTCCTTAAATTTTGGAGTCAGAGTTCGGTCCAAGCCCACATGAATTTCAAGTGGGCCTGAAACCACGGGCCGGGCCTTGAATGGATCCAAAACGGAAGAGGAAGCAGCTGTTATGTGGCCCACATCACATGTTCAACTTTTTATTTTATATTATTTACAACTTTTCAAAAATAATAAAGTAGCAACTCAAAACGGTCTTTAAATTTGAAATTACTCCATCCTAACCGTCCATTGAAATTCTCACTTCACCATCAGATCATCACCGTCCTGTTATTCATATCTGTAACCCCTCCGTTTTTCTCATTTCAAATCTCTTCTTCCTCGTATCTCTTCTTCGTTACTTTCTAACTAAATCTTTCCCTTAATTTCCTTTTCAATCTTACACTGACTTTAAATTCAACCTCTGCAGCTGCAATTTTTCTACTCCTACTCCCATCTCAAAGCAAATGCCATTCATTTCAGAGGCCGCGAGCGCTATCAAGAGCAGGTTCGGTTTCCATGACCGGTCAACATCCGACTCCGTCCCTAATACTCCAGATCTGCTAAAATCGGCGACTGGTGAGAAGTTTTGTTCTTCCCATTCTCTCCTTGCTGCTTCGGCAGTTCAGAGTACTCATGAGTGGGAGGACACTGTTGACGGCAACAATGGATCTATGGCACCACCGCCGCGTACTCAGAGCTTTGAGTTCACTGAAGATCCTTCGTTTTGGAATGATCATAACGTGCAGGTAATCACATTGTGGAAAATAACTTTGTTTCTTGTCAAAAAGTGGGCATTCAGTAGGGTGTGATTGTAATTATAATCTGTCTTTGACCACATTGCGGAGAAGTTTTATCTCCACGGAAGCAAAGTTGTTTCTTGTTAATTGAAATCACTTGCATAGTAATTTTTTTTTTTTTTTTTTTGGTTTGTTGAGAAAATGACTTAGTAGCGTGAGTATGCCAGTCTTAGATTTAGGGATTTTAAACAAGTAGCGTGAATTCTGTTTAATATATTTTTCAGCAATTTTTGTCAGGTTATCATTAGATTGCGTCCACTCAGTGGCTCGGAAATATCCCTTCAAGGCTATAGTAAGTGCGTTAGGCAAGAGAGCTGTCAGGCAATTACTTGGACAGGGCATCCCGAGTCACGATTCACCTTTGACCTTGTGGCGGATGAATCCGTTAGTCAGGTAAAATATTTTAAGTTTGGATTTATGATGCCAATATAATTAATTATTTTTATCATCATTTGTTTCAGTTATAATTATTTGAATTTTGATTGATATCAGGAGCAATTATTCAAAGTAGCTGGATTGCCGATGGTGGATAATTGTATGGGAGGCTATAATAGCTGTATGTTCGCATATGGACAAGTAAGCTTTCGGCTAACTATTCAAATTTACCCTTCTTTATTTCATTGTTGTAATTTTTACGAATATATATAGTACTTTTTTTTGTAATTAACTATTTATAGTGAGCAAAATGAACGAGTATTTGAAGTGATAGTATTATGTGAAACGATCTTCATAGATGCGACATTTCAATTGTTGAATGCTATGGATAAATGGAAAATTTAATTTTTATTCTCACAATCTATGATTTTATAACCAGACTGGAAGTGGGAAGACTCATACCATGCTTGGAGACATTGAAGGAGGCACTCGGAGGCACAGTGTTAATTGCGGAATGACACCTAGAGTATTTGAGTGTTTGTTCTCAAGAATCCAGAGGGTTTGCGTCTTTGCTTTGCATGATGTTGAATAACTTTTCTGTTTCATTAGGCATATTTGTTAGCTATCCCACATTGCTTAGTGAGGGAGTTATGTGGCTCCTTATACATGTGAGGCAATCCTCGTTCTTTGAGGTACCTTTTGGGGTGAGATATGCCTTTGTTTACATGGTATCAGAGCCTTGCTTGCGATGTTAGGCCACCTGTGAATATTTGTTTCACGCTCTAGATAGTTCTGGGCGTGAGGGGTGTGTGTTAGATATCCCACATTGCTTAGTGAGGGAGCTATGTTGCTCCTCATACATGTGAGACAATCCTCTCAAACGCCTTTGCTTACAATATGTATAGATGTTTTTCCTTTCAGTACTAATTTTGTTTGAAGTTTAAAAATTTGAAGTGTCAATTTTATTTTTGAATTTAAAGACAATTTTTGGTAGGAATCTTGCATGCTGAGGGTCAATGTAATAATGTGTACAAATTGCTTATTTTTACTTTCATCCTTTTCTGGCTATTATGAGGTAATTTTGAATGAACCTGAGCTCTGTCAAAATTTGTAACTCGTAGATATTATTTTGTTACATTAGTTACCTTGAACTGTACAAATAATAATTGCCTTCAACTTGAATCTGTACACAAACTGTTTACTGATGACTAAAGTTTTTTTGATGGCTTTCTTTCTATTTTTAACTTTTAAGTGCTACCCTATCAAATTGTAGCTTTCTTAAAAATAATTTCGTACTTGTGCAATAGTCTAATTGCAATTAGGTCTGTCATTTCAATCGTTTGGCAGGAAAAAGAATCTCGCAAGGATGAAAAGTTAAAATTTACTTGCAAATGCTCATTTTTGGAGATATATAATGAACAGATTCTTGATCTTTTGGACCCATCATCTAATAATTTACAGGTATGGACTTTTAGTTATGCAACTACCGTACTGTATTCTCTTAGCTATTATGATATTCAGTTCAAGATTCATGATCAGAAGATTCCACAAATTCCCTTTTCACATTTTTTCTGTTAGAAAATATCAAAATATTATACTCTTGCACATATTTGTTATGAAGAAGTATGGTCAATCCATATGTACTTGTGATAACAACCTGAGTCCTCACAAGAAATTTACAGTATACAAACATAGCAACAAATGTCCCACAAGAATGATAGAGAAGGAAAGATATTGTGTTCAATTTCAATCCAATAGTGATAAAGGAGATGAGATGATGTTACACAACCCTATATTATAAGTGACACCCAACCCTACTAGCACATTGCTGGTGCTGGAAATGTGAAAGTTGCAAAACATCGGTTGGTTTTACTAACCTTACAATTAATACGCCTACAAACCCTTCCCTCAAACAAAAATAGAACCTATCGGTTGATCCTGCATGTGACAATTGGCTCAATAAGGGCCCCTTACACTTAGTTGACTACTGTTATCAACTTGATATTTGGTGGATGTATACAGATAAGGGAAGATGCGAAGAAAGGTATTTACGTAGAGAATCTCAAAGAGATAGAAGTTGCAAGTGCAAGAGATGTGATTCAACAACTTATTCAGGTAAAAAAATGTATTTTATTGGATATGATCTATGATTTTAACTAAAAGGTTCTGTTGGTATTGCCTAGTTTATGGTAGTTTATGTATGATATTGGCCAAGCATTTACTAGCACAAAAGTTATTCATTGAACTGATTGGAAAAAGACATGTAAAAGAGCTTGTCTTTGAAAAAAAAAAAAAAAAAAGAAAAAATATGTAATTTTATTTTTATTTTGAACAAATATTTGCATGCATATTTTTATCGCCTTACTTGTGTAATGTCAATACTAAACTAAACCTATATCTTTTCTCTTGTTCTAGGGTGCTGCAAATAGAAAAGTTGCAGCTACCAACATGAACCGAGCAAGTAGTCGTTCTCACAGTGTGTTTACGTGCATCATTGAAAGTAAGGTTAGTATTTAGCAGGTCTATCTCCCATATACTAATTTACCTAAGAAGCTTTTACTAATGAATTTCTTTGAGTACCTGGTGCTTTAGCTGATTTTGTACTGCTTCTTCATTGGTACTTTTCTCAGTGGGAATCCCAAGGAGTAACGCATCACCGGTTTTCTCGGCTTAATCTTGTTGATTTAGCAGGATCTGAAAGGTATGATGACCTGGAAAAAATGAGAGATGACTCTAAAGGAGGAAAATTAGTACCTTTGGACTTTTGATAATCATTACAACTAATTTAGCATGATCACAGGCAGAAGAGTTCTGGTGCTGAAGGTGATCGTCTTAAGGAAGCTACCAATATCAACAAGTCTCTTTCAACACTGGGGTCTGACTTCATCTTTTTTCTTTTCTTTTTCTTGGTCCATAAACTATTTTGAGTGCTTTTTTCTGAATGATTATTGAAGCAGCAGATTTCTTTGGGAGTTTTGGGATAACAAAAGTTTATCAGTTCAGCTAATTTTGATATTCGCAGACTTGTGATCATGAATCTTGTGAGCATATCCAATGGAAAGTCTCAACATGTTCCTTACAGAGATTCCAAGCTTACATTTTTGCTTCAGGTATATATTTCAAATTATTGAAGAAGTTAAAAAATGTTATAGAGTGCAAGATGCTAAGTGAAATAAAGTGTTAGAATTCTTGAATTTTGAATACTCTGTTCCGGCTGGGAATGTTTGGGAACTTTGTGTCTAGACTCTAAAGAGATATTACCCTTTTGGAGCCAAGCTTGAACAATGATTCTTGTTTGGGAACACGTCCAAGTTCATTTAATTCTGCTGCTACAAATATTAGCTAGGTTCTAGCTTGTCAAGTAATTTTGTTAAGAGTAGCTTTTTATGCAGAAAGATGTCACATTGTAAAATTTGTAGAAGGCACGGTGTTCTAATTGAATTATGATACTAAAAGTGTTTGAAGCACAAGATTACATTGTGAACTATATACTCTAACAAAATTTTGATTCTTTTCTTTTCAGGATTCACTAGGAGGGAACTCAAAAACTATTATTATTGCAAATATTAGTCCATCAATTTGGTTAGTTATTGCTCTAACTTTCTATTTTTGATTTTCATTTATTGTTAATTCTAAGATTGTTGGGTACGTAAATTGAACTCAAAACACTGCATTAAAGACATTGTGGCAGAAACTGACTTACATTGAGAGATCGAAGGCACACATGTCCTACCTAACCTTCATCTTATATTGTTTACAGGATAGCTAAGAAAAGAAAACATGGAATACTTGAAAAGATATGAACTTAATATGTTACTGTAAAATGCAGGTGGATGATGAAGAAAACGTGGAATAGATGAAAAGTTTTGAACTTGATATGTTATTGTCAAATGCCATTGGATACAAAATTTTAGAATATGAATAAGGATTAATTTTAACTTAAACTCTAAAATTTGGTGACAGTATTCTTTGCCTCCTCCAAAAGAGTAAAAGTTCATCTAGACTGAATTAAAATTTAGTTTCCGGTGGATTTGAATAGTTCTTAGGTATTGGTAGCTAACAAACAAATGTTTCCTTTGTCTTTTATCATAGTGTTTGACTAGTGATATAGTTTTAATGCATTACTTCTGACTTGGGTGAAAACTCTTTCGCTGCAGCTCTTCACTGGAGACATTAAGCACATTGAAGTTTGCACAACGTGCGAAATTCATTAAGAACAATGTACATTATCTAATTTAATCTTGTTGAATTAAATTAACCTATAGTTTGTGAAATTTTTAATGGGGATGCATACTATTTTTGGTATTTGATGCTGTAGATTCTGTTTTCATTGATTATTGAATGCTGCTGTTCTGCTTTTTTCTAGGCAATTGTTAATGAAGATGCTTCTGGGGATGTTATTGCGATGAGAATGCAAATTCAGCAGCTTAAGGTATTTTGCTCATTTTCTGAGTTACTTAAAATGTAATGGACCATCAAATGCTGTTTGTAAATTTTTTTAGCCAGTGGTATCTGTACTTTTCCGTTGCTTTTACCATATGCCAAATTTTTCAAGGATCACCTATAGCTGTTTATTGGAATATATGTTATTTTCAGAAAGAAGTGTCTCGTCTGCGTGGTTTAGTAAATGGAGGAGCTGAGAATCTGGATAATGATGCATCAGTTTTAAGCATTCAGGGATCACCAGGATCTTTCAAGTGGGATGGACTCCAAGGATCGTTTAGTCCTTTAGTGTCTGACAAAAGAACATCTCAGGTATCTGCCTGTAGTTTGTAAGTTTGGCACATCTGGTAAATACTTTGATGTAACACTTGGCTATTCTTTTCTTTTGTTGATTAGAAAAAAGACTATGACGTTGCCCTTGTTGGGGCTTTCAAGAGACAAAAAGACATGGACATCACACTGAAGGCCATGGCAGACGAAAATCAGGCAGCTATGCAATTGGTATGTGCAAAGCAAGGTTTTACTACTACTTGCTCTCTGACTTTTTAACTCTTGATGTTGGTGATAGTTGGTTGATGTCAGAACTTTGCATTTCATTTTATGGAATTAGTATTTTTCTTGAAGTTCTAGGTTCATTAAGTATTATTACATATTTGTTGATCAAGCATTATTACATAATTAGTTGGAAACATGTTCCATGAAAAAAATAAGTTTCTGCTGTTTTGGTGCTAGGCTAAGCAAAGGGCGGATGAGATACAAGGCCTAAAAATGAGGTTACGTTTCCGGGAAGCAGGAATCAAAAGACTAGAGGCGGTTGCTTCCGGAAAGATTTCAGCTGAGTCACACTTGTTGAAAGAAAAGGAGGAACATCTGAAAGAAATTGAAGTTTTGCAAACTCAGGTGGATCGGAACCAAGAAGTAACAAGATTTGCGATGGAAAATTTACGGCTAAAGGAAGAAATTAGAAGGCATGTTCTTCCTTCCTCCAACATTTGTTTTTTGTCTGCATGCAGACCTTTATCATCCTTTTTGTTGTTTGTCCATTTGCAGTATGGAGAAACCAAAAGGAAATAATCTAATGTTTTTTATTCGTTATATATAAATTGTATTTAATGTGACACATTTGATGAATTAATTCACACTTTCACAATGGTTTCTGTTTAAAAACTGGGGATGGATGCAAAACATTGACAAAATCTGGAAGAAGAAAATTCAGTACTCAATAATATAATTTAATTTTGATGTCCTTGCTCATACTAACATCTGTTCTAGCTTTGACACTAGTTTCCATATTCAACATGTAGATTCATCTGATTAAAGGATAGAATTTAAGACCAGCCTAGTTGTGGTTGATGCCACCAACTTTTGCAAAGAAATTTGTCATCTAATTTCTTTCTTTTATTGAGTTATATTTATCTAAAAAAAATATTCGGTCATAGTTGGTGCATGGTTTTGCTAAAACTAACTTGTTCTGTCCTAATCCACAGATTAAAGTCGTTCAATGAAGAAGGCGAACGGGAGATGATGAATGAACAAATCATGGTGTTACAAAATAAGGTATTAAAGGGAATAAATGTTAGTGTGTTGCTTCGAACATTTTTACTACTAATCAATTTTTTGTGAATCTAAGTCTGTATCCTATTATTCATGTAGTTGCTAGAAGCTCTTGACTGGAAACTTATGCATGAATCAGATGTGAAGACAGAAGTCCATGGTGACACTTTGGACTCTAATAAGGTAAAAGTCTGGATTCAATTGTACATTTCTATGTGCAATCATGCTTTGATGATCGTTCAGCATGTTCATTTTATTTTGGCAAACTCAGGGACTGAAATTTTACTATCTGGAAATTGAAAAAAAAAAAAAAGAAGAGCAAGGAGCTCCTGGTGTTGCATGAACTAACGATTGATGATTTATGAGTACAACAATAAACTTCATTGTTTGAATCAATCCTTTTCTTTAGTCTATATTGGCAGTTCTATTATAATTACTTCGGAATTGTTATTTCCTAAGTGGCTAAGTTAGTATTTTGTAATCTCAACAGGCGTCAACCACTTATTAAGTTAGTTACCAAAAAAATAATTAGGAAACTGTTGCGTTGTGAATGATTGATACGAGATTTCATAAACGAAGAAACATTCAGAATTACTTCTCAATTAATTGGCTTTTTTTTTTCAAGTGTTATTTCATTCCAATTGCAAGTGAAATCTATTTCTATTAACTCAACATTACTTTTATTCAATTTCAGCAACCATATTTATCAGTCATTGTGAACAGTAATTTGTCGGTCCTATAAGTGCATGGCTTGATTACGCTTTCTACCTCTGCCTCTTGATAGTGTAATTAGCTCTGGTTACTCCTGCAAATGGAGCCCAATTAATGCCAGAGTTGGCCTGCGTATCAATGCACCTGCCAGATCTAACTTTAAAAAACGGTTTTGCTAAGTGTTAGACTAGTTTTCTGCTCTGTTATTGTCATTACAGTTAGTATTAAGGAAAACTTAATTGAGTTGTTTCAAAGAAAAATGCTTTTCAATTCAGGGTGCAGCAACGCCTTGGCATTCGTTGATTAATGAGGAAAATGAATTCCTTCGCATGCAGGTACTTCTTTGTGAATGACATTTTACATGATTCACCCTATAATTTATCTTCATTTTATGGAACTGGTGTGGACCAATTATCTCATGTTACAGGCTATTCAAAATCAGTCAGATATAGACACACTTCAAAAGCAATTGAATTTCTGCCTTCAAGAGAAAGAAAAATTGGAAAGGTATGTTATAGTGTAATATTAGACATCAATCGGAAAGCCGACATATAAAAAATATACAATCTATGTTGTTCTTCTAGAAGTTGGTTCATTAAAACAATAAGAAGCTTTTGACTGGACTGAATTATTTTTTAGGCATGCTAATGATCTATCAACAAAATTGGAAGAAGAGAGATCTCTCAGAGACACAAAAGAAGAAAAAAAGAAAATTGAGCTTCCTTCTTTGTCAACTGATGCATCCATTATCAATTTTCATGGCCAAATGGAGCTCAAGACAATGGTTGATGCCATTGGTGCTGCGAGTCAAAGAGAAGCAGAAGCTCATAATAAAGCAATCATTCTATCCAAAGAGAATGATGAGCTGCATTTGAAGCTAGAAACTTGTAATGAAGCAAACAATGAGCTTCAGGCAAAGCTTAAAGCCTTGATTGAGGAGAAGAATAGTCTCATTGAAATGTATGAAAGAGCAGCTTCTGAAAGTCACTATAAGGGTTTGAATAATGCTGAGAAAGCTGGACCAAATGATATGGAAGTTGAAGATAATGGTGTTTTATTGGAGTTTACCAAACAAAAAGACAATGAAATGGGGACAATTGTAAAGAAACTAGAGCAGCAACTCTCAGAAATGCATGAAGAAAACGATAAATTGATGGGTTTGTATGAAAAAGCCATGCATGAGAGAGATGAATTCAAAAGATTGCTTTTCTCTGGTGGACAGAACAGAGGCGAATCTAGAGAACTTAATTGCCCTGAGAAGCTTGTTGAAGTTGACGGAGGGAAATATACTGAGGAGCCTGAAGGACACAAGGATCATGCAGCGGAAGAAGATGATGAGAATGTTACCTTTTATGATACAGAAATAGGGTCATTAAATCTTATTCCAGTCAAGGTTCTGGGAGATCTAAATTTGGCTAAGCTGAAATTGGAGAAAGCAGAGCAGCAGGATTCAGATTCTGCTAAAACCCTTGCTCTTCTAGGCTCACTTGAGCAAGCTTTCATTGAGTTTCATGAGCTTTGGAGGGAATATGAATCAAACACACAGAGGGTTCAGGTCAAGCAGCAAGAACTTAGATCTTTGGAACCCCTTTCTTTGGAAATGCGGAAAAGAAAAGCTCTCACAGAAAAGAGGTTCTCAGCACTCAAGTATTCTCTATCATGCTTTCTTCAGTCCCTTTGTTACTTTGAACAACGGGAAGCTCGAGCAAGGGCCAGGGTGAATGCTTCATCAACATACATAGACCAAAAGAATGAGGAACTGGCATGCCTTCAAGTCTGCAAGGGTGAAACTGAGGCTGCTATGGGAAGAGTTCAAGAAGCTGAAGTTGAGTTGAGAACCAACCATGCAATATTGAAGTCCAAACTTGATGAAGAGAAGCGGCGGCAGGAGAACGAAAAAGTTCTGTTTGCCATTGAGAACATTGAAAAAGTCGATACTGCTGAAAGGAACTGGCATAGAGGCAGTAAAGCAACTGATTTGCTGAAGTCTGAAGAAGAGAAGACCAAGCTGCAAACAGAGATAAAACTAAACCGAGAGAAGCTTGGTCAGATAAGAGTAGAGATTAATGATTACAGTAAAAAGTCCGCAAAGATCCAGAATGAGATAGAATTGGTTCAAAACGAGATACGAAAAGGTTCAAGATCTCTGGAGGAGATGAAAGCAGCACTTGAGAGTGTAATTCAAGAAAAGAAAACACTGCTGGAGATGGAAGAGAATGGAACATCAGAAGTTGGAAGCATGATTATTGAATATCAACAAAATGTGTTTGAAGTAGAATTGAAGGAGATGGAAACGAAGACAATGGAGGAAGAAATAGAGGTAGAGTATAGAAGGCTGGAAGAATTAGGGAGAAAAAGGGTAGAAGCATTTGAAAAGATGGCCAAAGTATTGGAAGAAAGAAGCAGAAATTTGAATACGTCATGGTGGTGCTTATCAGAAAAAATGGAAAAGATCTGAGAAATATTTGGACTTGCATCATGGAGAATTAACAAAAATTCTTGCATACACCAGGAGTAGACGGGGATTCCCGGGATCTAATGAGATTCCAGAAATCTCCCTATACAATATCATTGGTAGGGAACAATCTTGTCTGCAGTAGAATGTCTCCAACATTAAAGCCGTTGGTTCAAAATTGTTACAGTTGTGTTTCTTCACAACATTTTGTAAATGTCATGTTTTTATCTTGTGTGAATATCAGATCTTCATGCCTTTTCTTTGTTCCTCAACATTAAATTTCTTGCCTTGCCAATTGGTTAATCTCACGCATACTACTTGGTCTCTCTTAATATCTTGACATTTTCTTCTAAAACATAAATATTTAACTTTTTTTGGATGGGGAGGAGTAGACTAGTTTGTGGATATTTTTTGATTGGTTTATTATAGCTTTAAGCTACTGAAATATCAAACAAAAGCAATTGATCCATGTGTTCATTAGCAAAATTGATATAGTTCACTTTTATAGAATTTAGGTAAAACGCATTTAAATTCCCATAATTGTTATGGATTTCATTTTTTTTTCATTGATTTTTCTGTTTTGATAGTATTAGTTTTAAACTTGACACATTTATCATGCGTGGGCTCTAGTATTCATTAACTAGTTGGTTGAAATTTTTGTGGATATACATAAGCACAATGGATGCCCCATTAGGATCGAGAATCCTCAAAAACCATTTGCATAGGGTTATGGAGTTACCACTGGAGTTACCCATGAGTATATCCTTTAATACTAAAAAATATATAACGTTAATTATATATTATATATTATATAATAAATTTTTGTTAATGCACCATTTGATATTTTTCAAGAAATAAATTAACCATCGATATAGCCTATATAAATAAGGAATTTTACAAATCTTACTGAAAATTATATTTTTATTGGACATTTGGTTTTATTAATTTTCTTTGTTACACGAGGTGATATCTCGAATTCTCTATAAACCTTTTGTCATATGGATGAATTTATTTAAGTTATTTTATTTTTTATATTTTTTTGAAAAAATAATATTGTATGTAGTAAATTGAATATATAGTTATTCAATGTTAGTTTAAAAGAACAAATAAAACGGGTCGTGGATTCTCCATGGGGACTCATATATACCCATCGGAGTCAGAGCGGGTATAATTTTTTTTTTTTTTTCATTTTTCTCAATGGGGTGGGTATGGGGAATCTCCATTAAAAATAGGGATGGTGATGGAATAACTCGCCCCATCCCCAGCCCGCTCCATTGACAAGCCTAGACATGTGAGAATAAAATGGAAGTTTACACCCATAACAGAAAGATCGTATATTAAATGTGTTGGAAAAATTGATCAAATAATCGATTGCGAAATCCATAAATGCTCAAAAGGGACAATGTATATTGCCTAGAATATACTATTCCCTCCGGTGCATAATACATGTCATTCTAGGTTTAGACATATATTGAGAAAATGATTAATATGTCTATAAAATAATACTCTTTTACCGAAGTAGCCTTATTAAATTTAATTTTGAAATTTGTTCCATCTTGATATTTGAGTTCTACATAATTGATAGAGAGATATTAATGTTTTCATTTTTTTTTGTTAAGTAATTATTATATAAAATCAATACAAGGGTAAAATAGGAAAAAATTATTTAAAACTTTATCATGGTTTCTTCAAATGACATAAATTTTAGAAGAAATAAAATTGGCTAGAACGACATCTATTATGCACCAGAAAGAATATAACTCTTGAATTACTACCTAACAAATGTCAAAACTTGTAACACGAAATTTGTCAGATCTATTTGTTAGTGTCTAAATTTACATACGAAAAAAGGTAATGATGATCTTATCTTCTAAACGTATTTTCATCCGAGCACGTAATCTTATCTCGTAGAATGCATGCCTATTTCCTCTCTTGTTTGGGAATTTCATTTTGTTGAATTTTAATATTAAGTTATACTCCCCCCATTTCTTTTTATATATTGTTTTGTTCACCATAACCAATGAAAAATTAATTAGATTATTGAAATGGCTAATTTACCCATTATAACTCTCTCCTGAAAATCTATTTTTCAAGCTAAAATTCTCTTTCTTCTTAATTATCAAATATAGAATTGTTTGTATTAAATGTTGAACTTCTCTCTTACTTTATATAAAGACAAATATGAGAAAACATTGTGAAAAATGCATCGACAATCTAAAATGTCTGTATAAAAAGGAACAAATTGAAAAAGCCAAAACGACACTTAAGAAGAGAGTATTAAACAATCATTAAACAGAAGAAACTAATTCGATGGAATTAAAAATTAGGTTGGAATAATACTTAACACATTTGTGTGGAGGGATGTGAATCCCAAACATAATTATGTTATTTGATCTTTGAATTTGACGCATTGAATCTAATAGTTACACCCCATACATCATATCATCTGTGCATCGAGCTAATAGGTGCACAACAATTTGCACTTTGACTAATAAAAAAAACTGATTATTAATTATTTATCTATTTATTAATTGATTATTTAAGCAAATTCTTAACCCTAGATATTAAAACATAAAATCTAAATCCTAAACTTATATAAATATATATATAATATTGCATTAACCTATTGGTTCGATGCACGGGTGACTTAATACACTAAATGTATTTCAAAATTTTTGTTTTTGAAATGAATATGAGTCTATACTCAATTCTAAACTGAGTAGTAATTAAATTCATGGGCTCGAGTTTTATATATTAAAAAGTGAGTAATTTAGAAAATTACGACTTTTTTCAACAATTATATTAAAAATACGCTGTGCGCTAAATCTTTAAAAAATAAGCTCAAAACTATGGTCAATTCTTGTTTAATGCTCCAAACATTCTTCAATTACTCCAACTTATTCTCTCTCCCATCTTTTATTATTTAAATGTTATTTTTCTATTTATCTCTTAAACTGTTCACTTTTTCAACATTCTGCTTTAGTAAGTTCTTTTTGTTTCTTTTTTTATCTTTGAATTGATATCCATATTATATATTTTCTAATTTTTTTTAGTATTGGAAATGTATCAAAAATTATACATTTTATATTTCTGATACTTTTTGATGCATTTCTGATACTTAATGTACTATGTTATGCATTAATTCCATATGTATTAGCTTTTATTTATCCTTCATAACATTAAAAAAAAAAACAGTTTAAGTGGTTACTCACTACAGATAAAATATGTGGAATTAATAAATAAAACATGGTACGCAAAGTATCAGAAAGTACCAATAAATAGACATTAATGCAATGTACTTTATTCTGTATTTTTTTTTTCTATGGTTAGTTTTTATTTAGCTTTCATACAATAAAAAAAGTTAGTTTAGGTGATTACTCACTATAGATAAAACATGTGGAATTAATACATAAAACACAGTACGCGAAGTATCAGAATTGTATCATAAGTGTATTAAAATTGTATCAGAAATGTATCAGAAAATATTAACAAACAGACATTGATATAATATTTTTATTCTATGGTTAGCTTTTTATTTAGCCTTCATAACAATAAAAAAAAAATCAATTTAGTTCCTCATTACAGATAAAATAATTTATGATACAATTTTGATATATTTATGATACAATTTCGATACATTTATGATACAATTCTGATACATTTCTAAAAATAAAAAAAAAATTTGAAAAGATATATACATGTGGATATTATTTTGAAGAGAAAAAAAAGATGATAAAAAAATTCTAAAGTGGCGTGGCAAAAAAAATTAACGGATTAAGAGATGAATGATAAAATTAAAATTAAAAATATAAAAGAAGAGAGAGAATCGCATGGGACGAAAGGAAGTGGAGAAAAGCAAAATTTACAATTAAATGAGCGTATTTCAAAGAATGACACGATGTACACGTGAAAAAAAAGGTCAAAATTGAATATTTTTAGTAATTTACCTTTAAAAAATTTATATATAGAGCTCTTTTAGCTTCACAGGTCATATTATATTTCAAAAGGGTTAATTTTTCTTATTATTATCTATGATTTGAGCTCCTTATGGCATGTTCTATCATCTGTCCTTATAACTAGTATGTGATAGGATAATCATTTTGTATTTGTATTAGGAATTATATATCTCCATGAGTACTAGCTGGAATAGCTGAATTGGTTAGAGAGTTTGGCTGTTAACTGCAAGGTCGGAGGTTTAATCCCTCCTTCTAGCATCTCTTTTTCCAATTTCAATATATGATATTGAACATCACATAAATAAGTTAAAACCAGCTGTAATTGTTTGGCTAAACACATATGCGGCTCCTTCAACTTTAATTTTTGAGCCGCTTGGCCCCCTCAACTATTTTAGCGACCTATCCAACCCCTCATCTATTTTAAAGTGGTATTTTTAGACATTTGAATGCTGATGTGTCGTATTTCTTCCTCCTCTTAAGTTTAATTAATTGCTGGAAAATCTTCACTTTATAATAGTTTGTAATATTAATTAGATAGAAGATAGTTTCCAGCGTGTGTCCTACATGTCTTTTGTGTCGGACGCGTGTAATGCATGGTACTCTGTTGTGTTTGGTTATGTTCACTCAAAGGTTTAAAAATAGCACTTTAAAATAGATGATGGGTTAGATAGGTTGCTAAAATAGTTAAGGGGGCCAAACGGCTCAAAAATAAAAATTGAAGGGGCTGCGTATGTATTTTACCTTTAAATGAGGGGTTAGATGTTGGAAATGCCCTAGTCCCGAGGCATTAGTCCTTGTCTTTGTATCATACTTTTGTACATTTATATGAACTTCATGTATTATACAAGTTGTGTTAAGAAATAAAGGCAACAATCTATTTACTATATGTCTTGTGCAATATTTTAAATAGAGTATCCATTGGACATATCCATATCCATGTTGTCAAGTGTGAGGCACTTGGCAGTAAGACTATGGATAGGGAAAACGATATGGCCATAAAGTCATCCGTAGTCTGTTCCAATCATGGGAATGAATGGAACTAAAGACTATCATTAGCCTGGTTGTATGGCGGTGTCTTACCGGTCATAGAACATGGAATGTCAACTAGGTTAATGGGTACATGTAAAAGGGTGCATGGTACTGGATTGATCCACTTAACGGGAATCTACATGG
Source organism: Euphorbia tirucalli (assembly GCA_039660915.1). NCBI lineage: Eukaryota > Viridiplantae > Streptophyta > Magnoliopsida > Malpighiales > Euphorbiaceae > Euphorbia > Euphorbia tirucalli. Next base: position 49,322,865 of record CM077639.1, on the reverse strand, counting down.
TATAGTATCACAACTGATTCTCGCGTAGTACTTGCATAAGTCCTTTGACCGGACCATATGATGGTGCTGCATGTGAAGTGGCACACTTCGGTGTACGCCTGACGGGCCTGTAAAAGGGTGCCAAGTATGGGTACGTTCGGGTGTGTCAGTGAGCATGGCAGTACTATGGATATGCAGAAGGGAATGTCACTCAGTATTTTACTGAGACGATATCACCGGCCTCTTGATGAATGTTACTGATTAGAGTGTGGCCACACCCAAACAAGATGAGATCTTGTTTGTGAGTATCAGTTCATTTGGGATCAAGTAATGTCCGGACACATATAGAGGGTGATCAACCATGCCTCTGTGTTGGACACCGATATCAGTGACATGGGACATACAAGTTCAACTACAGGGTTACGGTGACAGTTTGACTGCTATCTCCGTCTTAATTGGGGGCTACAGTGGCTTGCTAGAGCCCGCCTGTAGTCTGTGGGCCTTGGCCCACTGCCAACATAAAGACGGGCCCATTGGATCGTACACATTGAACGTCTGGACTTTAACTAGTCGGATTAAGTGTGTACTTGGTGTATACACGTCAAAAAGAGAGAGGTCTATTAATTATATTATATTGATCAATGGTATTGATCATAATATAATATGATTAATTTTATTTTGGCCATTACATAATTAATTCAATGAATTAATTGTGTGTATTTATTTCCTAGGTGGAAATATGTCTACATGTATAGGTTTACATGTATATCATCTTATGTATGTCTAATGCAATTCTTTGGTCCATTTGATATGTCAAATGTATTTTATTTTAAGTGTAGGTAACGTATTAGATGGTATAATATTGTTACATACATAATGGAAATAAAATTACATGTGAATTCAAATAAACCAAATTTTTACATATGGACTTGGGCATGGAAATTTGGATGCCCACATTTGGATGGTTTGGCCGAAATATTTGGGAGATTTTTTTTTTTTTTGCCCATTTTGATGAGTCATATGGTGACTCATAAGGTGGACTAAATTAAGTAATTAATGGCTTTAATTAAGGTGGGTTTCTTCATTAATTATTTTTTGTTTCATCATTAATTATTTTTGTTTCTTCTTTGATTATTTTGGTTAAAGTAATCATAAAAATAAAAATAAGGCAAGGAAAAAGCCATCCATCTTTCGAGTGAGCAAAAATTTCTGGGGCGAAAATTGTATCTCCCTTAACTCTCTCTCATTGATTTTCCAAACCGCTAGCACGGGTTTCAGTCCGAGAGCCGTTCGTGTACGCATCGGTGGAGGAAATCTATCCTTGATTTCTGCAGTCTTCTTCTGTCTCTTAAAGAGATATCTTGGTAAGACTTTATTCTCCTCCTTTGTGTTTTGTTTTGATTTTCCCTACTTAAGCTCCCGGGACCCGGATTCGAGGAAATCGACGCGTGTTTCCGCACTTTGTCGGTCGGTTTCCCGTGACGAATCCCAGCAGTGGTATCAGAGCGGGCTTTTGTTTCGTGAAAATCTTTAACTTGGCGGATCCCGTGTTTTAAAATTGGTGTTTTATGGATCGGGATTCTTTCGGTTTTGGGGTTTTATATTTTTCCCCATTTGATTTTTCAAATGGAAATGGTTTTTGCATATTAGGTAATATGTATGTTTCAATTTGTTTATTTTTTTTTATGCATGTTGATTTAATTTTATACATCTTGGATTTAATTTTATGTCTCTTGGACTTGTTGATTTTATTCTTGATGTATTTATTTGATTATGCATGAAAAAAAAAAAAAAAAAATAGTTGTGTGGGGGGCAGCAGCTTGCTGCCGGCCAGCTGCTGCTGGCCGCAGCAGCAGCTGCTGCTGGCGTGCTGCTGAGCAGCACGCCAGGCAGCTGCTTGCTGCTGCTGGCGTGCTGCTGGGCAGCACACCAGGCAGCAGCAGCTGCTGCTGGCGTGCTGCTGGGCAGCACGCCAGGCAGCAGCCTGCTGCTGGCCGCAGGGGCTGCTGCTGGGCAGCAGCCTCCCCGCGTGGTGGGCCGGGCCCGTTTTTGGATTTGGCGGGATTTTGGGCCGGGCCGGATTTTAAAAGTTTATTGATTTTAAAATTTTTGCGTGTTTAAATTTTGGTAATTTTTATGCGCGTGTTTTATGAATGGAATTTATTTTTCGTTCATGCGATATTAATTTTGGAAATTAATACGGTTAATTGAAATTGGTTCGGGTTTTCTTGGCACGATTACCCGGACGGCTAATTTTGGAATTCATGGTTACCCAATTAGATTGGGAGCAATTTTACCTGGGTTGGAGACCCAAAGCCCGCACGGGTTTAGAACCATGATCGGCCGAAATTTGGCGATTTCAAAATAATGGCTATGGACAAATGAAATCGGATTAAATCATGCATTTAACAAGCTTATAATATACATGATGTATTGGTTTACATGTATGATTGAATATGTGGATGGATGTATATGGGCCTAATTTATGTTGGGTTGTAATATTCTTTTGTGTTTACGACCTGCGTGTCGTTTTCCTTTTATGTAATTTTATTATATATATGTATTCTAAAATTATGTAAGCAAGGAGCCGATTGGATTGGCGAGCCCAGAAGGAATAGGAGGCGGCCCACCTGATGCTGTTCTAGTATAGGTTTACTAGAATGATATTAGGATGTAAATTTTGGCCCGTTGCATTCCATTCTTTAATTTAATTATGCGGTAGTTATTTGCATGTGTGAATGTATGTACAAACCCTTTTTCACCCGCTTTTGCATCTAAGCCGTTATTAATTGAATCGAATAACCAAATGGTAATTACTAAGTCGCTTAAAAGTGCTTCCCTCATTCATAACCTACTCGAAGTGGGGATAGGCCAGTCGTAGACCAACCCTCGTTGGATACACTGGAGTATCGTCATTTTGTATTGGGTTGGAGTATAGGTTACTCTAACACTTGGATGGAGGTTTTGACTTAGCGTGGGTAGTAGGATGTTCCTGGCCCTAAGCACAGATGGGTAAGTGCCAACAGACCCATCAAACCGAGAGTCCCTAGGTTGGGATTGGATGGCGTTCCTACCTAAAAATTGGGTATAGTTGTTCCAGGCCCTCGTCTGGCTATATCTAAATATAATATGGATCTCGGCCCTTGAGCCCAACAACTCGGTTTTATTAATAACATGATTCATTATTAATTATGGGAAAATGTTTATAAGTCCTTTATTAACACTCATTTATTTTTCTGTGTAGTAATCAATGGCATCGAATAACACTTTATCACTGCGCACAATCCTTGAGAAGGACAAGCTTTCTGGTCCTAATTTCCTGGACTGGTCTAGGAACTTACGAATAGTTCTAAGACAGGAGTCTAAGGAATATGTACTAGAAAGGCCTGTACCGGCCGCACCTACTGGGCGTAATCCACCAGCTGCTCAGCTGGAGGAATACGGGGTGCATGTAAAGGATAACCGGGATGTTACTTGCCTTATGCTGGCGTGCATGGTCCCCGAACTGCAAAAACAGTTTATGGACCATGAGGCCTATGCTATGATAACAACTCTAAATGAGATGTTTCAGGAACAGGCACGTCAGGAAAGGTACCTGACGAATAAGGCATTCCATTCCTGCAAAATGGGGACTGGGACATCTGTGAGCGCTCATGTGCTCAAGATGAAGGGCTATTTAGATTCTTTAGCCCGTCTCGGGTCGCCCATTTCACAGGAATTGGCGATTGATACCATCCTGGCTTCCTTGCCGGAGTCTTATGATCAGTTCATCTTGAATTACAACATGCAAGGGATGAACAAAACTGTTAGTGAGCTGCATGGGATGCTTAAGCTTACGGAACAGTCGGTCAAAAAGACTCCACCGGTACTTATGGTAAACAAGGGGAAGGCTCCTCTTGTAAAGGGCAAGGCTAAGACAAAGGCTAAAGCTAAGGCCAAGAAAGCCAAAGCTAAGAAGGCCAAGGTCCAGCCCAAGGCCCGTCCTGAGGATGTCTGTTTCGGGTGCAAGCAGACGGGACATTGGAAACGATCATGTCCAAAGCTTCAGGGAGAGCTAAAGAAGGCGCAGGGCGCGTCTTCATCAGGTATATATGTCATAGACATTAACCTTACTGTTTCAACATCTTGGGTATTGGATACTGGATGTGGTTCTCACATTTGTTGTAATGTGCAGGGACTTAGGAACAGAAGATCACTGGGATCAGGAGAAGTGGACTTGCGGGTCGGGAATGGGGCAAGGGTTGCAGCCATTGAGATCGGCGAGTACCAGCTTAAGATGCCTAGTGGATTAGTTTTGTTACTGGAACAATGTTATTTTGTACCTGCAATGTGCAGGAATATTATTTCTGTTTCAGTTTTGGATACTTCTGGGAATGTATTTACTATTGGTAATGGTAATATGGTTATATCTAGAGAAGGCATATTTTATGGAAATGCTCTATTAAATAATAGCCTTTATATCCTGAATTTAAATGAAACTAATCAAGTCTATAACATAAATACTAAAAGGATTAAACCAAATGAACTTAATCCTGTGTACCTTTGGCACTGTCGTTTAGGCCACATAAACGAGAAACGCATAGCTAGAATCCACAAAGCTGGAATTCTAGGATCTTTTGACTTGGAGTCACTTGATATTTGTGAATCTTGTTTACGGGGTAAAATGACTAAAGCGCCTTTTAGCAAGAAAGCTGAAAGGGCTACTGGCTTATTAGACCTAATACATTCGGATGTATGTGGACCTATGAGCACTGCTGCCAGGGGTGGGTTTCTATACTTCGTCACCTTTACAGACGATTTCAGCAGATATGGCTATGTCTATCTGATGAAACACAAGTCTGAAACACTTGATCGGTTCAAGGAATTTAGGAACGAAGTACAGAACCAATTAGGCCGAAATATTAAAGCCCTTCGGTCGGACGAGGTGGCGAGTATATGAGCCTAGAATTTGATTCATACTTGAGAGAGCATGGAATAGTTCCACAGCTCACTCCTCCAGGAACACCACAATGGAATGGGGTGTCCGAACGGAGGAATAGGACCCTGTTAGACATGGTCCGCTCAATGATGAGTCATGCCTCTCTCCCAACAAGTTTTTGGGGATATGCTATTGAGACAGCAGCTCTCATTTTGAATAATACTCCGACTAAGGTAGTAGAAAAGGCCCCATTTGAGATATGGACGGGCAGGGCGCCCAATGTGTCTTTCCTACGGATTTGGGGTTGTTATGCCCATGTCAAGAAACTGACTGGGGGCAAACTAGAACCCAAAACTGACAAATGCCTGTTTGTGGGCTACCCTAGGGAAACCAAAGGGTATTACTTCTACAACCCCGCCGAGAACAAGGTGTTCGTGGCACGGAAAGGGGTCTTTCTTGAAAATGAGTTCATTTCCAAGAAAGATAGTGGGAGTAATGTTGAACTCAGGGAAGTTCAAAGCTCAGAAACTCCTGAAAAGGATAGCTCGGAGACCAGGGTGGAGCTTCCACGGGAGGAAGCACCGGCCCAGGTCACACAAGGACCTAGAAGGTCTGGTAGGGATCGTCGGGAACCTGAGAGATATGGGTTTCTTGTTACCGATGATAACACTCTTTTTGTCTTCGACGAGGAAGAACCAAAAACCTACCAGGAGGCTATAGCTAGCCCACTATCCGCAAATTGGCAAAAGGCCATGGAGGTGGAAATGCAATCTATGTACGATAATCAGGTTTGGAATCTGGTTGATCCACCTCCGGGTGCTAAGGTAATAGGTTGCAAGTGGTGCTACAAGCTGAAGCCAGATAATACCTTCAAAGGGCGGCTAGTAGCGAAAGGTTTCAGGCAAGTCCATGGAATCGACTATGATGAAACTTTCTCACCAGTCGCTATGCTCAAATCCATTAGGATCCTGCTGGCCATAGCCGCTTGGTACGACTATGAGGTCTGGCAGATGGATGTCAAAACTGCTTTCCTGAATGGAAAGTTACTCGAGGATGTGTATATGACACAACCTGAGGGTTTTGTCGATCCAAAGTATCCTGAAAGGGTATGCAAGCTTCAAAGATCCATTTATGGATTAAAGCAAGCATCCCGAAGTTGGAATCTTCGATTCAATGAGGCTATAAAGGAATATGGCTTTATACAGAATCAAGATGAGCCTTGTGTGTACAAAAGGATTAGTGGGAGTATCGTAACATTCCTGGTTCTATATGTGGATGACATCCTTCTGATTGGAAGCGACATACCAACACTGCTTGGGGTAAAGCAGTGGTTGTGTAAGTGCTTCGCAATGAAGGACTTAGGCGAAGCCGAAACGATCCTAGGGATCAGGATCTACAGGGATAGACCTAATCGGCTTCTAGGCCTGAGTCAGACTAAGTACATAGACAAGGTTCTGAAAAGATTCAGCATGGACCAGGCTAAGAAAGGATTCTTGCCAATGGGTCACGGGCTGAAACTTAGTAAGAAGAACTGTCCTCAGACAAAACAGGACAGGGAGAAGATGAGTGAGATCCCATATGCTTCTGCTATTGGATCAATCATGTACTCTATGCTATGTACAAGACCTGATGTCGCCTTTGCACTAAGTATGACAAGCCGGTACCAGCAAGATCCTGGGGAGGATCACTGGAAAGCTGTCAAAGCAATCCTAAAGTACCTTAACCGGACAAAGGATAGCTTTTTAGTGTATGGTGGTCAGGAAGAGCTGTCAGTTACTGGGTACACTGATGCAAGCTTCCAGACCGACCAGGATGAATATAAGTCGCAGTCAGGGTACGTATTCATGCTTAATGGTGGTGCTATTAGTTGGAGAAGCTCCAAGCAACCGACCATTGCAGATTCTATCACGGAAGCTGAGTACATTGCAGCGTGTGATACAGCTAAGGAAGCTGTGTGGATAAAGAAGTTTATCATGGAACTGGGGATAGTATCATCTATCCAGGAACCGGTTGATATCTTCTGTGACAACAATGGGGCTGTTGCACAAGCTAAGGAGCCCCGGTCACACAGGAACTCAAAGCACGTACTCAGGAAGTTTCACCTCATCCGAGAAATTGTTGAGAGGGGTGACATTTCATTACGCAGAGTGGACACCGAGGAGAATGTCGCAGATCCTTTGACCAAGGTGCTGGCTCATTCCAAGCACGAGGGTCATATCAGATCTATAGGGATTAGGCCCATGCCTGGTTGGTACTAGTGCAAGTGGGAGATTGTTGGAAATGCCCTAGTCCCGAGGCATTAGTCCTTGTCTTTGTATCATACTTTTGTACATTTATATGAACTTCATGTATTATACAAGTTGTGTTAAGAAATAAAGGCAACAATCTATTTACTATATGTCTTGTGCAATATTTTAAATAGAGTATCCATTGGACATATCCATATCCATGTTGTCAAGTGTGAGGCACTTGGCAGTAAGACTATGGATAGGGAAAACGATATGGCCATAAAGTCATCCGTAGTCTGTTCCAATCATGGGAATGAATGGAACTAAAGACTATCATTAGCCTGGTTGTATGGCGGTGTCTTACCGGTCATAGAACATGGAATGTCAACTAGGTTAATGGGTACATGTAAAAGGGTGCATGGTACTGGATTGATCCACTTAACGGGAATCTACATGGTATAGTATCACAACTGATTCTCGCGTAGTACTTGCATAAGTCCTTTGACCGGACCATATGATGGTGCTGCATGTGAAGTGGCACACTTCGGTGTACGCCTGACGGGCCTGTAAAAGGGTGCCAAGTATGGGTACGTTCGGGTGTGTCAGTGAGCATGGCAGTACTATGGATATGCAGAAGGGAATGTCACTCAGTATTTTACTGAGACGATATCACCGGCCTCTTGATGAATGTTACTGATTAGAGTGTGGCCACACCCAAACAAGATGAGATCTTGTTTGTGAGTATCAGTTCATTTGGGATCAAGTAATGTCCGGACACATATAGAGGGTGATCAACCATGCCTCTGTGTTGGACACCGATATCAGTGACATGGGACATACAAGTTCAACTACAGGGTTACGGTGACAGTTTGACTGCTATCTCCGTCTTAATTGGGGGCTACAGTGGCTTGCTAGAGCCCGCCTGTAGTCTGTGGGCCTTGGCCCACTGCCAACATAAAGACGGGCCCATTGGATCGTACACATTGAACGTCTGGACTTTAACTAGTCGGATTAAGTGTGTACTTGGTGTATACACGTCAAAAAGAGAGAGGTCTATTAATTATATTATATTGATCAATGGTATTGATCATAATATAATATGATTAATTTTATTTTGGCCATTACATAATTAATTCAATGAATTAATTGTGTGTATTTATTTCCTAGGTGGAAATATGTCTACATGTATAGGTTTACATGTATATCATCTTATGTATGTCTAATGCAATTCTTTGGTCCATTTGATATGTCAAATGTATTTTATTTTAAGTGTAGGTAACGTATTAGATGGTATAATATTGTTACATACATAATGGAAATAAAATTACATGTGAATTCAAATAAACCAAATTTTTACATATGGACTTGGGCATGGAAATTTGGATGCCCACATTTGGATGGTTTGGCCGAAATATTTGGGAGATTTTTTTTTTTTTGCCCATTTTGATGAGTCATATGGTGACTCATAAGGTGGACTAAATTAAGTAATTAATGGCTTTAATTAAGGTGGGTTTCTTCATTAATTATTTTTGTCCATTGTGGTGTTCCTGGAGGAGTGAGCTGTGGAACTATTCCATGCTCTCTCAAGTATGAATCAAATTCTAGGCTCATATACTCGCCACCTCGGTCCGACCGAAGGGCTTTAATATTTCGGCCTAATTGGTTTTAAGAGACAGAAGAAGACTGCAGAAATCAAGGATAGATTTCCTCCACCGATGCGTACACGAACGGCTCTCGGACTGAAACCCGTGCTAGCGGTTTGGAAAATCAATGAGAGAGAGTTAAGGGAGATACAATTTTCGCCCCAGAAATTTTTGCTCACTCGAAAGATGCCTTAACTCTCTCTCATTGATTTTCCAAACCGCTAGCACGGGTTTCAGTCCGAGAGCCGTTCGTGTACGCATCGGTGGAGGAAATCTATCCTTGATTTCTGCAGTCTTCTTCTGTCTCTTAAAGAGATATCTTGGTAAGACTTTATTCTCCTCCTTTGTGTTTGGTTTTGATTTTCCCTACTTAAGCTCCCGGGACCCGGATTCGAGGAAATCGAGTATCACAACTGATTCTCGCGTAGTACTTGCATAAGTCCTTTGACCGGACCATATGATGGTGCTGCATGTGAAGTGGCACACTTAGGGCCAGGAACATCCTACTAACCACGCTAAGTCAAAACCTCCATCCAAGTGTTAGAGTAACCTATACTCCAACCCAATACAAAATGACGATACTCCAGTGTATCCAACGAGGGTTGGTCTACGACTGGCCTATCCCCACTTCGAGTAGGTTATGAATGAGGGAAGCACTTTTAAGCGACTTAGTAATTACCATTTGGTTATTCGATTCAATTAGTAATCAATGGCATCGAATAACACTTTATCACTGCGCACAATCCTTGAGAAGGACAAGCTTTCTGGTCCTAATTTCCTGGACTGGTCTAGGAACTTACGAATAGTTCTAAGACAGGAGTCTAAGGAATATGTACTAGAAAGGCCTGTACCGGCCACACCTACTGGGCGTAATCCACCAGCTGCTCAGCTGGAGGAATACGGGGTGCATGTAAAGGATAACACTCTAATCAGTAACATTCATCAAGAGGCCGGTGATATCGTCTCAGTAAAATACTGAGTGACATTCCCTTCTGCATATCCATAGTACTGCCATGCTCACTGACACACCCGAACGTACCCATACTTGGCACCCTTTTACAGGCCCGTCAGGCGTACACCGAAGTGTGCCACTTCACATGCAGCACCATCATATGGTCCGGTCAAAGGACTTATGCAAGTACTACACGAGAATCAGTTGTGATACTATACCATGCCTCTGTGTTGGACACCGATATCAGTGACATGGGACATACAAGTTCAACTACAGGGTTACGGTGACAGTTTGACTGCTATCTCCGTCTTAATTGGGGGCTACAGTGGCTTGCTAGAGCCCGCCTGTAGTCTGTGGGCCTTGGCCCACTGCCAACATAAAGACGGGCCCATTGGATCGTACACATTGAACGTCTGGACTTTAACTAGTCGGATTAAGTGTGTACTTGGTCTTGTACATAGCATAGAGTACATGATTGATCCAATAGCAGAAGCATATGGGATCTCACTCATCTTCTCCCTGTCCTGTTTTGTCTGAGGACAGTTCTTCTTACTAAGTTTCAGCCCGTGACCCATTGGCAAGAATCCTTTCTTAGCCTGGTCCATGCTGAATCTTTTCAGAACCTTGTCTATGTACTTAGTCTGACTCAGGCCTAGAAGCCGATTAGGTCTATCCCTGTAGATCCTCCAACCCAGGTAAAATTGCTCCCAATCTAATTGGGTAACCATGAATTCCAAAATTAGCCGTCCGGGTAATCGTGCCAAGAAAACCCGAACCAATTTCAATTAACCGTATTAATTTCCAAAATTAATATCGCATGAACGAAAAATAAATTCCATTCATAAAACACGCGCATAAAAATTACCAAAATTTAAGCCGAGATCCATCCTGGAGGAGTGAGCTGTGGAACTATTCCATGCTCTCTCAAGTATGAATCAAATTCTAGGCTCATATACTCGCCACCTCGGTCCGACCGAAGGGCTTTAATATTTCGGCCTAATCGGTTCTGTACTTCGTTCCTAAATTCCTTGAACCGATCAAGTGTTGCAGACTTGTGTTTCATCAGATAGACATAGCCATATCTGCTGAAATCGTCTGTAAAGGTGACGAAGTATAGAAACCCACCCCTGGCAGCAGTGCTCATAGGTCCACATACATCCGAATGTATTTTGTCGATCCAAAGTATCTGTGTTGGACACCGATATCAGTGACATGGGACATACAAGTTCAACTACAGGGTTACGGTGACAGTTTGACTGCTATCTCCGTCTTAATTGGGGGCTACAGTGGCTTGCTAGAGCCCGCCTGTAGTCTGTGGGCCTTGGCCCACTGCCAACATAAAGACGGGCCCATTGGATCGTACACATTGAACGTCTGGACTTTAACTAGTCGGATTAAGTGTGTACTTGGTGTATACACGTCAAAAAGAGAGAGGTCTATTAATTATATTATATTGATCAATGGTATTACATGTACCCATTAACCTAGTTGACATTCCATGTTCTATGACCGGTAAGACACCGCCATACAACCAGGCTAATGATAGTCTTTAGTTCCATTCATTCCCATGATTGGAACAGACTACGGATGACTTTATGGCCATATCGTTTTCCCTATCCATAGTCTTACTGCCAAGTGCCTCACACTTGACAACATGGATATGGATATGTCCAATGGATACTCTATTTAAAATATTGCACAAGACATATAGTAAATAGATTGTTGCCTTTCATTGAATTAATTATGTAATGGCCAAAATAAAATTAATCATATTATATTATGATCAATACCATTGATCAATATAATATAATTAATAGACCTCTCTCTTTTTGACGTGTATACACCAAGTACACACTTAATCCGACTAGTTAAAGTCCAGACATTCAATGTGTACGATCCAATGGGCCCGTCTTTATGTTGGCAGTGGGCCAAGGCCCACAGACTACAGGCGGTACCGCCATACAACCAGGCTAATGATAGTCTTTAGTTCCATTCATTCCCATGATTGGAACAGACTACGGATGACTTTATGGCCATATCGTTTTCCCTATCCATAGTCTTACTGCCAAGTGCCTCACACTTGACAACATGGATATGGATATGTCCAATGGATACTCTATTTAAAATATTGCACAAGACATATAGTAAATAGATTGTTGCCTTTATTTCTTAACACAACTTGTATAATACATGAAGTTCATATAAATGTACAAAAGTATGATACAAAGACAAGGACTAATGCCTCGGGACTAGGGCATTTCCAACAATCTCCCACTTGCACTAGTACCAACCAGGCATGGGCGTAATCCCTATAGATCTGATATGACCCTCGTGCTTGGAATGAGCCAGCACCTTGGTCAAAGGATCTGCGACATTCTCCTCTAATGCCTCGGGACTAGGGCATTTCCAACAATCTCCCACTTGCACTAGTACCAACCAGGCATGGGCCTAATCCCTATAGATCTGATATGACCCTCGTGCTTGGAATGAGCCAGCACCTTGGTCAGTAGCCCACACTCTAATCAGTAACATTCATCAAGAGGCCGGTGATATCGTCTCAGTAAAATACTGAGTGACATTCCCTTCTGCATATCCATAGTACTGCCATGCTCACTGACACACCCGAACGTACCCATACTTGGCACCCTTTTACAGGCCCGTCAGGCGTACACCGAAGTGTGCCACTTCACATGCAGCACCATCATATGGTCCGGTCAAAGGACTTATGCAAGTACTACGCGAGAATCAGTTGTGATACTATACCATGTAGATTCCCGTTAAGTGGATCAATCCAGTACCATGCACCCTTTTACATGTACCCATTAACCTAGTTGACATTCCATGTTCTATTTTCGAGTGAGCAAAAATTTCTGGGGCGAAAATTGTATCTCCCTTAACTCTCTCTCATTGATTTTCCAAACCGCTAGCACGGGTTTCAGTCCGAGAGCCGTTCGTGTACGCATCGGTGGAGGAAATCTATCCTTGATTTCTGCAGTCTTCTTCTGTCTCTTAAAGAGATATCTTGGTAAGACTTTATTCTCCTCCTTTGTGTTTTGTTTTGATTTTCCCTACTTAAGCTCCCGGGACCCGGATTCGAGGAATCGACGCGTGTTTCCGCACTTTGTCGGTCGGTTTCCCGTGATGAATCCCAGCATTAGATAGATCACTAAAATAGTTAAGGGGGCCAAGCGGCTCAAAAATTAAAGTTGATGGGGTCGCGTATGTATTTAACCATAATTGTTTTTAAGCTGCAAACACCAGAATTTTATATCATACTTAACATAAAAAAAAACTAATTTAATTCATAAACTCACCATTGTTAATAATAAGGGATTTATAACAAATTACCCCTATTTTAGCATTTACTAATTAAAAATGTTATATGTATATATATATATATATATATATATATATATATATTAATGTTATGTTCCTAACGTACTAGAACGTGACGTTGTGAGCACGGGATTTTAATCCCCGATTTCAATGATGAAAACAAACTTCTTTGATGTGTTTCTGCAACCACACGAGTTAAAGACAACTCAAGGTTGAAGCCCTCCTTCTAGCGTCTCTTTTTCCAATTTCAATATATGATATTGAACATCACATAAATAATTTAAAACCTGCTGTAATTGTTTTTAAGCTGCAAACACTAGAATTTTATACCATACTTAACATAAAAAAAACTAATTTAATTCATAAACTCATCATTGTTAATAGTAAGGGATTTATATCAAATTACCCCTATTTTAGCATATATATATATATATATATATATATATATATATATATATATATATATGTTCCTAACGTATTAGAACATGATGTTGTGAGCATGAGATTTTAATCCCCGGTTTCAATGATAAAAATAAACTTTTCTTTGATATGTTTCAGCAACCATGCAAGTTAAAGACAACTCAAGGTTGAAGCTCCGGATTGCTGAACCGAAAGAATTAGGATTTGTAGTCCATCACCTATATCCGTATAGATGTGCCATCTATAATTGTACTGATGTAGGTTATATCTGTACGGATGTTCAATAATCCATCCCACTTGCATTTAGATCGGATTTAGATCTCTTATTTGAAAGAAAGATAAAAGGAAAAGGATAAGGAGAGAGAAAGGGACGGTCATTGACAGCCTAGAGTCTGGGATTAGGATTTTGGGGAGAGTTAGAGCGAAAAGAGGAAGAAAAGAGAACAAAAAAGAAAAATTGCTAAGGATTTCTCTTCATTTTCTTGTTTGATTCTCTATTATTAGGTTATTAAACTTGTTAGAAATCATAGAAAAACACATCACTAAGATTAATAATAGGTTTAGAGACTAAAATGCAAACACAAACCTGTAACTATTGAGGATTCCTGGTGCATTTGGACTTGTGTAACCTTACCCGAAACTCAACAATCTGGAGCTCCTTTGAGACGTTTCTGAACCCGTAAAAGCAGTGGATTCATGAGTCAAAGTTATATTTCTGAGAAACCATTTACATTCTTGCATAATTTCATCATTTGAGAGTCATTTCGCGTATTTTTTTTAGTTGCTCTGTTTTTGTTCATCTTTGGTTTCTGCCTAGAAATAACATCTGTACGGTCAACTGACACAGCCGGATGGTTGTAGTTATAACCGGACAGATGTTGTATCTTGATCGCATGGTTATTGTACTTTATAAAATCCCTAAATGAAATCGTTAAAGCTTAAACCTGTTTTGCGCTTGAAAGTGATATCCATTCGAATATACCTATAATCGCACGGTTATTATATAAATTCGTATGGATGTTATTCTCGGATAGAATGGCTTGTCATTTGTATTATGAACTTTTTATCGCATAATGAACTGTAAATCTGATTTCCAGTATTGATGTTACGCTAAAATGATAATGATGACTCAGTTTTTTCAAAAACCAACCTTAAGGCATGCTAAACACCAATTGATAAAACCATTTTCAAAACCATTTTGCATCCTCTACTTTTATTCCCGAGTCTCATACACATAAGTTTCGTCGCATTATTAACACCTGTTTTTGTAAGATTAAGTTTACTTTTATTATTTTATTTCCTTGTTGGTAGAATTTTGTGTATTCTAGGCAGTTGTACCTCGATCCCCTTTTGATTTATGTGTATCCCCCTAGGATAGCCTACTTGATTTATATTGTAATTTAATTTCATTCCATATATTCTGCATGAACACCGTGTGATATAAAATAAAAATCGATATAGTCCTATGAAATGTTATACTTGAATATTGAAATTGTTATTATAATTGGATAATACGTAAGTGACTCGTCCGAACCTAGATCTCTGGAAAGTGTAGTGGTCCTCATTCAGTTCAGCTACATTTTAATTTCCTAGTTGAGTTGAAACGGGTCACGACTCTTATAGTTTCTTCGAGATTTCAGTCTCAAATCTTTTATGAATGTTGTATTTCCTTAAAAATGAGTTTCTTATTATAATTATATGCCTGATCTAATACAAATAACTAAAAAGCCCGGCGGCCACATATATGATATATTTCTAATACATGTATGATACTTCTTTTAATTTTTTTTTGCCTTTGCTTCTAGCTATTTGAATTTGTAATTTTTTTTTACTTTTTCATTGTTTTAACTACATTTGATGTTATTTTACATTATTTAGGTATTTTGCTTTGTATTTACATGTATCTCATTATTCTCTATTACTTTTACACAAAAATATTTTAAAAGTGGAACTGATTGGGAAAATCTGTCCCCTGCCTTGCTGGCGTGATTGTCGTTTGGCTATAGTGGCTACTAGCCAACCTTGTTGTTTGACCACAAAAAAAATGCGATGGCTGAATGGCTCTATTTTATGCCTAAATAGAGCCAAATAGCTCTGTCAAAAATATTTTATGAACGTGATGTCATTGTGTTTTTTTTATGAGAAATAATTCATTACAATGCATCCTATGATAAACTGTTGTTTTCTTTCGAACCTTTATGATATGATACATATGTGATAACTGTTTGATACATATATGATATGTTTCTAATACATGTAAGATACTTCTTTTATTTATTTATTTATTTATTTTTGCCTTTGCTTTTAGCTATTTGAATTTGTGATTTTTTTTAACTTTTTCATTGTTTTAACTACATTTGACGTTATTTTACATTATTTAGGTATTTTGCGTTGTATTTACATGTAACTCATTATTCTCTATTACTTTTACATAAAAATATTTTGAAAGTGGAAGTGATTGGGAAAATCTATCCCCTGCCTCGCTGGCGTTATGGCCGTTTGGCAATAGTGGCTATTTGGCTCTATCTTAGGCACAAAATAGAGCCGTTCAGCCATCACGTTGTGCCTGATATAGCTATTCGAGCTTTTTTTATTGTTACTTTCACGATTTGATTTGAAATTGAGTGATTCCAGTTGTGTTAGAATTATGAGACCGAGAAAAAGGTCTTAACTTAAGACTTTCAGAGAAAAAGAGATGGAAAAGAATGATAATTGGGTTTAAATGAAAATTGAGCATTTTTAGGGAAAAAGTGACTGTTGATCCCAACATGTGTGGATTCGAATTGAGTCATTCCTCGACATTCTTGTGATCAAATAGGACATCTAGATCACCAAGAGCTCCATATTGAGATTATTCTATAATATAGAAGGATTAAGCCGATTTCCTCATAGAGAACAAAAAATCCATTCTCACACATGTGTTGCTCATAAATTAATTATATTAATTTGACTTTACCAAAAAGTCTATAAATACAATTAACATAAAGCTCCATATAATTTATATAAAGTCCGTGACAATATCGTTCACACATCTTTGTGCACGATCCTATAGATTTATCTTATGTTGGCAGTGGGCCCAAAACCTTAGGGCCCACAAGCTGCAAGTGGGTTATAGCAAACCATTGCAGCTACCTTTATAAGATGAAGACATCAATCTTATGCGAGGCATAAACCCTATAGCAACTTATACATCCTCTAGTTGTGATATCGGTGTCTTGTAAGAGGCATGTCAATGTCACCCTCTATAACTAGACATTCCTTGATATCGAGTAGACCAAAGTTCACAAATAAGTAATCACCCAGTATTTCCTTACTTGGGTGTGGCCAGACTCTTATCACTCTTACTCATCAAGTGGTCGGTGATATTTTCTTTGAGTAAACAGAGTGGCACCCTTCATGTTCATACTAGTCCTACAATGGTCACTGGCATATCCAACCATACCCATACTTGGCACCTTGTTATAGGCCTGTTAGGCGTACGTCAAAGCTTGTGAGCCACATCTAGCGCTATAGGAATATCAGGTGTAAGGACCCAATATAAGTACTACTTGAGAATTACATATGACATAAGGACCATGTGGTGTTCTCAATAGTGGATCGATCCACTACCAAGTAACCTAACATGTACCTATATCCTTGATTGACAATCCATGTCCAATGGTCGGTAAGACATCACCATACAATCAAGCGACATGCTAGTCTTTAGTTGTTATCGGTCCCATGATTCTAATAGGCTAGGGAGAGATTTATAATTGTTGGATATGCCCTAGTCCCGAGGCATTGGTCCTTGTATTTGTATCATGCATTTGTGTTTTGATGTGAGATATATGTATTATACAATTTTGTGTCATTAAATAAAGGCATCAATCTATTTATTATATATCTTGTGCTATGTTTTAAATAGAGTATCCAATGGACATATCCATATCCATGTTGTCAAGTGTGATGCACTTGGCAGTAAGATTATGGATAGGGAAAATGATATGACCATAAAGTCATCCATAGTCTGTTCCAATCATGGGAATGAATGGAACTAAAGACTATTATTAACCTGGTTGAATGATGGTGTCTTACCGGTCATTGAACATGGGATGTCAACCAGGTTAATGGTTACATGCAAAGGGGCATGGTACTGGATAGATCCACTAAACGAGAAATCCACATGGTATAGTATCACAAGTGATTCTCGTGTAGTACTTGTATGGATCCTTTGACCTGACCATATGATGGTGCTGCATGTGAAGTGGCATACTTTGGTGTGCGCCTAACAGACCTATAAAAGGGTGCCAAGTATGGGTACGTTCGGGTATGTCAGTGAACATGGCAATGCTATGGATATACAAAAGGGCCCACTGAGAAGATATCACCGACCTCTTGATGAATGCAACTGATAAGAGTGTGGCCACACCCTAACAAGTTGGGACTTGTTTATGAGCATTAGTTCATTTGGGATCAAGTAAATGTCTGGACACAAAAGAGGGTGATCAATTCATGCCTCTGTGTTGGACACCAATATCAATGACATGGGATATACAAGTTTAAACTACAGGGTTACGGTTCCAGTTTGACTGCTATCTCCATCTTAATTGGGAGCTGCAGCGGCTTGCTAGAGCCCACCTGCAGTCTGTGGGCCGTAAGCCCACTGCCAACATAAAGATGGGCCCACAGGATCATACACATTGAACATCTGAACTAAAACTAAAAGAATTAGTGTGCACTTGGAGTATACACGTTGAAGAGAGAATATTATATAGATCAATTGGATTGATAAAAAAAATGTAATTAATATTTCAATGAATTAATTTATGAGATTATTTCCTAGATGGAAATAGTTTACATATATAGGTTTACATGTATATCATTTTATGAATGTCTAACTTAATTCCACGGTTTAATTAATAGGTCAAATTAATTTTAATTTAAATGTATGTAATATATTATATAGTATAATATATAAGCATACATGTTGAATGAAAGTTACATTTGAAATTAAATAAAACTAAGGAATTAATATGGACTTGAGCTTGAAAGAAAAGCCCACATGGAATTATATGGATGGGCCAAAATTTATGGGATAAGGATGGTGAGTCATCCTTTGGATGAAGATGATGAGTCACCCTTTTGACTAAAAGGTAGCAAAATTGGACTTTGCTTCTTTTGGACAAAAGTGGAAGAAGTAGAAAAATTGCTTTTTGCTCTTTAGATGCTTATACTTTCTTTTATTTTGGTAAGAAAAATTATGACCACTTTATCTCCTCTCTTCTCTTCTTAAGAGTTTCCTTTCGCTTGCATGGGTTTAGTTCCATAGCCGTTTGTGTACGTGACGGTGGAGGAAGTGTAGTTTGATTTATACAGCCATCTCTTTAAGAGATATTCTAGTGAGAATATAACTTTCCTCTTATTATTTTTGGTTTTTGATTTCTACATCACTAGCTCCTGGGCACGGATTTGAGAAAATCAACACGTTCTTCCGCTTTTATCGGTTGATTTCTGGTGAAAAATCCCAATAGTGGTATCAAAGCGGGCTTTTGATCCATGGAAATCTTTAAATTGGTTAAATCCCATGTTTTAAAATTGGTGATTTTATGGTTGGGATTCTTTTGGTTTGGGGTTTGGTGATTTTCCCCTTTGCTTTTGCTATTGGAAATTAAATATCGATATAGGTTTATGCTTGTTTTAATTTTCTATTTTTGATTTTATATCTTGGTGATTTTATTTTATTGCTGTTTTTTTGTAAAAATCACGGGCTATTTTCGTGGATACGGGGCTGTCGGTGGTGGCATTGCAGCTGGCTGCCGCTTTGGTGGCGGAAACAGTGGCAGCAGCAGCTGCTGCTGCTGGGACCAGTAGCTGCCGTTGGGCGGCAGCTGCTGCATCTGCAGCATACCGCTACACGGCAGCGAGCCAGGTCCAGTTTTGGATTTGGCGGGTTTTTGGGCCAGGCCTAGTTTTAAAATTTTAATTGGTTTTAAAATTTTGTGTGTTTAAATTTTTGTAATTTAAATGCGCGTAGTTTTATAAATGAAATTTATTTTTATTCATTCGATATTAATTTTGGAAATTAATATGGTTTAATTGAAATTGGTTCTGGTTTTCTTGGTATGATTACCCGGACGGCTGATTTGGATTCATGGTTTCCCAATTCCAATGGGAGTAGTGTTCTGCCTGGGCTGGAGGCCCAAAGCCCATAAGGGCTTAGAACCATGATCGGCCAAAAATTAGCGATTTCAAAATAATGGCTATGGACATAATTGAAATGGGATTAATTTCATGCATTTAACATGTTTATAAATTGATGTATTGGTTTACATAGATGTATGATTAAATGTATGAATGGATGCTTTTGGGCCTTATTTGGATTGGGTTGTAATATTCTTTTGGGTAAATATGGCCTGCGTGCCGTTTTCTTTTTACATAATTTTATTTTATTTATTTATTGTAAAATTATGTAAAGAAGGAGCCTCTTGGAGAGGCGTGCCCAGAAGGAAGAACAGGAGGCCCACCTGATGTTTTTCTAGTATAGGTTTACTAGAATTATGTTAAGATGTAATTTTGGCCCATTGCAGCCCATTATTTATTTAATTATGCTTTTTTTATTTACATGTAAGAATGTATGCTCCAATCTCAATTTCACCCACCTATACATCTAAGCCATTATTAAATTGAATCTAATAAACAAAAGATAATTACTAAGTCGTTTAAAAGTGCTTCCCTCATTCAAAGCCTACTCAAAGTGGAGATAGGCCAGTTGTAGACCATGCCCTCGCTGGATGCACTAAAGTATCTTCATTTTGTATTGGATTGGAGTATAGGTTACTCTAACACTTGGATGGAGGTTTGGACTTAGCGTGGGTAGTAGGATTCTATTGGGCCTAAGCACAGATGGGTGAGTGCCAACAAACCCATCAAACCGAGAGTCCCTAGGTTGGGATTAGACGGTGCTCCTACCTAAATAATTAGGGTATAGTTTTTCCAGGCCCTCGTTTGGCTATATCTTGATGAAATATGGATTTCAGCCTATGAGACCAACAACTCGAGTTAATTAATAACATGATTCATTATTAATTATAATATGGAAAAAACAATTTAAGTCCTTTATTAATACTCTTTATATTTTTCTATGTAGTAACTTAATGGAAACGAGTAATACATTATCACTACGATCTATCCTAGAAAGGGACAAGCAATCTGGCCCAAACTTCTTGGACTGGTCTAGGAACTTGAGGATATTTCTAAGACAAGAGTCTAAAGAGTATGTGCTAGAAAGGTCTGTACTAGCTGCACCAACGGGTCGTAATCCACCGGCTGCCCAGCTGGAGGAATATGAGGTGCACGTAAAGGATAACCGGGATGTGACATGCCTTATGTTGGCATGTATGGTCCCTGAGCTGCAAAAGCAGTTCATGGATCATCAGGCCTTTACTATGATAACAACTCTTAACGAGATGTTTCAAGTGCAAGCTCGTCAGGAAAGGTACCTGACCAACAAGGCATTCCACTCCTATAAGATGGGGACTGGGACATCTGTGAGTGCACATGTACTCAAGATGAAGGGCTATTTGGATACTTTAACCTGTCTCGGATCGCCTATTTCACAGGAGCTGGCAGTTGACACTATCCTAGCTTCCTTATCGGATTCTTATGATCAGTTCATCCTGAACTATAACATGCAAGGGATGAACCATGTTGTTAGTGAGATGTATGGGATGCTTAAGCTCATTGAGCAGTTGATCAAGAACACTCTGCCGGTACTAATGGTCAAAAAGGGGAAACCTCCTCTTGCTAAGGGCAAGGTGAAGGCAAACGCCAAGGCCAAGGCTAAGAAAGCCAAGGCTAAAAAGGCTAAGGCCCAGCCCAAGGTTAGTCCCAAGGATGTCTACTTCAATTGCAAGCAAGCTAGGCATTGGAAAAGATCGTGTCCCAAGTTGTTGGGAGAGCAAAGGAAGACCCAGGGTGCGTCTTCATCAGGTATATATGTCATCGACTTTAACCTTACTGTTTCAAAATCCTGGGTATTAGATACTGGATGTGGTTCTCATATTTGTTGTAATATGCAGGGACTCAAGAATAGGAGATCACTGGGATCTGGAGAGGTGTCTTGGGAGTCGGAAATGGAGCAAGGGTTGTTTCCATAGAAATCAGTGAGTACCATCTTATGGTGCCTAGTGGATTAGTTTTAATACTAGAAAAATGTTATTTTGTACCTGCTATGTACATGAATATTATTTCAGTTTCAGTTTTGGATGTTCCTAGATTTGATTTTACTATTTGTAATGGTAAAATGGGTTTATCTAGAAAGGGATTATTTTATGGAGAAACTCTGTTAAATAATGGCTATATATCCTGGATTTGAATGAAACTAATCATGTCTATAATATAAATACTAAAAGGGTTAAACCTAACGAACTTAATCCTGTTTACCTTTAGCATTTTTGTTTAAGCCACATAAACGAGAAGCGCATAGCTAGGCTTCACAAAGCTGGAATCCTAGGATCATTTGACTTGTAGTCACTTGATATATGCAAATTTTGTTTACGAGGTAAAATAAATAAAGTGCCTTTTAGTAAGAAAGCTGAAAGGGCTACTGGCTTATTGGAATTAATACATTCAAATGTATGTGGACCAATGAGCATAGCTGCCAGGGGTGGACATCTATACTTCATCACCTTCACAAATGATTTCAGCAGATATGGCTGTCTATCTGATGAAACATAAGTCTGAGACCCTTGATAGGTTCAAGGAATTGAGGAACGAAGTACAGAATCAACTAGGCAAAAATATCAAAGCCCTTCGATCAGACCAAGGTGGCGAATTTATGAGCCTAGAGTTTGACTCATATCTAAGAGAGCATGGAATCGCTCCACAGCTCACTCCTCCAGGAACACCACAATGGAATAGGGTGTCTGATCGGAGGAACAGGACCCTGTTGGACATGGTCCGCTTAATGATGAGTCATGCCTCTCTCCCAATAAGTTTCTATGGATGTGCCCTTGAGATAGCAGCTCTCATTTTGAATAATACTCGGACTAAGGCTATGGACGGGACGCCATTTGAAATATGGACGGGCAGAGCACCCAATGTGTCTTTCCTACGGATTTGGGGATGTTATGCACATGTCAAGAAATTGACTAGGGGCAAACTAGAACCCAAAACTGACAAATGCCTATTTGTGGGATACCCTAGGGAAACAAAAGGGTATTACTTCTATAACCCCACCGAGAATAAAGTGTTCGTGGCACGAAAGGGAGTCTTTCTTGAAAAGGAGTTTATTTCTAAGAAAGATAGTGGGAGCAATGTTGAACTCAGGGAAGTTCAAAGCTCACAAACTCTTTGTGAGTGGACGACCTTTCGAACATGAAAGCAGGATGCAGCTGTGAGCAGATGACCTGAATGGACGAGGCGAAGCAAACCGGGGAACCGAGAGCGGTGTTTGTGGTTTTGGTGGAAAAACGGGTTTTGCTTATCTTGCTTTAGGGAAAACTATTCGTTCGTTTAAAATTTCATTTTTTAAAAAACATTTTTCCCATTTTATTACTTAAAGATCTTGAAACCTAAATTTCAAGATCAATGACAGAGTCGCCACCCAGATCAGCTCATCCGAGAAATTCCAGTACAGCTCCCTACCAAGTGTAGACAGCCGTACCTAATCCAAAGATTTAGGGTTCAGGCAACTTACCTATTCAACCTCTAGCTTGTATTCATTTTATAATTTATATTACCGTGTTTATTCAATTTATTATCTTTCTCTATCCAATTTTGTTTATTTATCAGCCGATGCCCAAGCAAATGACAGAAATGAAATCCAAATTATACAAAAAATAATACAGGCCACTTATACAACCAAATAGAAAAAAAAAAATAAAAACTCTCGTCCTCACATTACAAGTGCCTAGGATACACGATTATCTAAAAATTTACAAACGCCTAAAATACATGAATTAATCTATTAATTACACCAAAAATAATAAAAAGGAAAATAAATGCTATAAAACAGACGATTAGCACAGTTTATATCACAAGCACAACAGAATTGGGATTTTTAGGAATGTGGGCATGCAGTTGGGGGGTAATCGGGTTGACTCGACCAGCCGGCCTGGTTAGACCTAGAAACGATTTTGAAATGCCCTGTAGATTTTGTGCTGAAAAATAATTTTAGAAAATTATTTGGCTCGATTTCATGTAAATTTCCATATTTCAGCCGGCCTATTATTCCGAAACTCAGGGTTCCATTCGTGTGGGTTTCCTAATTTCTACAAACATCTAAGGTCTGAAAACGGTAAACATGCCAAAAGCAGTTTGAATCCGAAGATAGCATTGCGTAACGACATCCGTACGGGTCATTTCGCGATTCTGTCTCTTTCTGGAGACTACAGCCGTACGGTTGTAATTAGAGCCGTGCGACTGTAATTTAAAGCCATGTGGCTGTAATTCCCAAAACCTGAAAAATGGTTTTCTCGTTTTTCAAAAATCTCTATTTTGCTCGTTTTCCGTGTTTCCCGAGGATTTTATAGGGTTTGGGGGTCCGCTAATACTGGACCACGGATCCGGTTCGGATCAAACAACCCTGAAATTCAGAAAATAAAATCTAGAAAAAACTAAAAACCTAACACCCCTACATACAGAAATCCAAAAACCATAGTTTAATAATGTATGAATTTATTTGGGCTGAAAAACATCACAACAGAATGCATAAAAATGGAAAACGAGCCATTTTCAGTAGATAGGGCATTTTCGGGTTTTTGCCCGGGAGGAACATAGCTGTGTGGCTCTGTTCCAAGGGAACATAGTTGTGCGGCTGTGTTCTTAGAGAACACAGCCGTACGGCTCTGTTTGGGTAGCTGGTTTTCTGAAAATTGAGAAAACAAAGGAAAAATGCACAGGAAACTCAATGAACAAGAGTTTAAGGCCTCTCAGAGTTTACCTTGATGTTGTTCCAGTGTATTGGATATTCAGAAACTGATTAAAAAGCGAGAATGTGCTTTGAATCCTCGAACGTTCCAAAATCCAGAAAACGAATCCCGAACTAATCCGAAACGAATCCGAAAATGTATCCGGATGAATGAGTAATGGTCTAGACCTATTTTAGGACAATTGAATATGTGTTTAAGCTTGGAATTCATGATTTCTCTCTATCTCTCTTTTCCTCTTCTTCTTCCCCACTTTCTGTTTTTCTATTTCCTTGTAGCTTTTTAGTTTTTGGCCGAATATCCTCTCTTTTCTTTTTCCAATCCCCTCCTTTTTGATTTTCCTTTTTAAGTTTTTACATTTTTCAATTTCATCATTATGAGAATTAATTGTGCCTCCTGATTATTTCGTCTGAAAAAATCAAATCACCCCCGTTTCAACAATTTGCTCTGCTTTGCAGAGCAACTTGCCAAAACCCAATAGAGCCACGCGACTCCAAGTGCTAGAGCCGTGCGGCTCTAGCAACTAGGGCTGGGCAGCTCTAACCTAGAGCCACATGGTTGTAGTTTTGAAATTACAGCCGTGTGGTTCTAGACAAAGCTGGGCAGACAACCTTAATTCCTACGCTCATCTCTAAACCCTAAACTCATTCGAGGGACCTTTCTCGGGGTTTTCGGATCATAGGCGGTTCGGTTTTTGGAGCGTTCGAGGCATTTCAGGTGATCCTCTGCTCTTTTGCAAGTCTGACTACTAAAAGGTAATGAAGGATTCTCATCACGGAGGTCGGGAAAACCTGTGCTCATAGGCTGCCCCTCGCGGGGACAAAGTCGATTCATGATCGGGCTGTAAAGCCTAAATCAAGTCTGGTCTCGTGATTGGGAGCACGGTGAGAAAAGAAAAAAAGATACACCTGATGCCCCTTGCTGGGGATACTAGCTTTGGTCTCAAACTCTGGATCTTTGCGGTGGAGCTGTCCCGTTGAAGTCGACTCTCTATGGTGGAGCTGTACTAGTGACGTCGGTTCTCTATGGTGGAGTGTACCATTGGAATTTGCTTCTCTGTATGGTGGAGCATACCGATGAAGTTGACTCTCCGTGTGGTGGAGTAGACCGATGAGGTTGGGTATAGCTGCTGGAATCGGCTCTCTATAGTGGAGCATACCTGTTGAAGTTGACTCTTCGTGTGGTGGAGTTTATCGAGTGAAATTGGGATTGTTGCTGGAATCGGCTCTCTATGGTGAAGCATACCTGTTGAAGTTAACTCTCTGTGTGGTGGAGTATACCGAGTGAAATTGGGATTGTTATTGGAATCGGCTCTCTATGGTGGAGTATACCATTGAATATTGAGTTGGAAGCGCATATTTATTCCTTAATCAATAATTTTGGAAACAAAAATTTTTGCCCCTTCGATCAAGAATAAATACGGCTTGGTTAGTTTGCCCCTGGATACCTACAAAAGGCAAGAAATACCCTTCTCGGGATTATATTGGAATAAATATAATTTGTAAAAAATCGAGAAAAACATACTTACCTGTGCATCAGAGCCGCACGGCTCTATTTTGGCGTAACAGAGCAGTGCGGCTGTAATAGAGCCACGCAGCTGTAATAGATAGTTGGCCACGCAGACTAGAGCGGCGTGGCTCTAGCGTGTGATGGCCGGCCCTATATAAAGGGGATGGACGGTCATTTTCACTAAAATTCCCTTTTCTCCATCTTCTTTACTCCTTTTTCTCTCAAAACTTCAACCTACACTCCTACTGCCAAAATGTTGAAGAAAATGAGAAAAGCCCTTCGCCCCTCTACCCCTTCATAGCTCGGACTTCACATTAGACACGTTTTACCGGAGGGGGAGTTCGTGTTGCCTATGGAGATGACTGTGGGTGTTTACGGACTCCAGGAGTCGGTCGCATACTACGGGATTAGGAGGAACAATCCCGTACCTATCACACTAAAGTTGTCTACACATGTGTGTCAGAATCTGGTGAGTTTTTCCAACTTTTCTCTTTTTTTCAATTTTTTGAGTTTCTGCAAATGTAGACAAAATTAGGTGAAATTGATGCATGTTTATGGTAGTTTATGCCCCTAGGAATCTTGATTGATGATTTGGAGTTGATTGGAGTAGATTTTAGTAGAAAAATCATAAAATCTGGGTTTTGGGGAAACTGGCCGGTTCTACCAGAGCCGCGCGGCTCAATGACAGAGCCATACGGCTCTGTTCTTGACCGAACCAAAGAACAGAGCCGCACGGCCCTGTTCTACCAAGAACACAGTCGTACGGCTCTAGCTACAGCTGTGTGGCTCTGTTCAGGTAGAAAAGAGACTTTCTCGCACTATAATTTTATTTCGGTGCTTTTATTTGATTCATTCAACCAATGTACAACATAAATACTCATAAGAACTCCCTGTTCTTTGTTTTGCAGGAGCGGCACCATAACCGGGGGACCGGGACGGTGACCGATGTCGTTAAGTGGTACCGGATGCTTTTTGGTAATGTGAGGGACATCGTGGACTCCACCAGGCTGGATAGATAAGTCTGCTGCATGAGCGAGGTGGTGCCCCGCACGAGCGGTGGTTTGCTATTAGCTCTGATTGAGCAGTGGATGGACTCCACCCACACCTTTCACTTTCCAACTGGGGAGCACAACATCACCGCTAAGGATTTCGCAGCCATTACTGGGCTCTCCTTCAGTGGTCGCACTATCAACTTCAACCAGACCCTGGAGAGAGGGGGGTTCAAGCCAGAAGTGATCGGTGCACTGATCGGTTTGAACCCCATGACAAGAGGGTCTATTATAACGCACTCCGAGATTACTTGTTAGGGAGGCAGGCTGAGCTTCCCGAAGGCAATACTTTTCTTCCGACGGAGGTGAGCCAGTATGCTAGGGCTTTTCTCTTATATGCCCTTAGCACTTTGCTTTTCCCTACGGGTCAGAGTGATTTGAACCTAGCCATCCTCCCGTCACTGATTCAGTTGGATGATGTGAGGAACCTGAGCTGGGGGCGAGCCAAGTTGGCCCAGTTGTATTATGGCCTCGACATCTGTGCCCGGGGGAAACACAGGGAGCTGAAAGGATTATGGCTAGTCGTCCATATGAGTTTCTCGGTTGTTTTGGCCAACCCCCTCTTTTTTTCTCAGATTTGGCATATGAGTATGCCTTTATCCCCCCGCCAAAGCTGGGCATACGGCCTAACGCTGCGTTCTCGGACTATCTCTAATTTAAGCATTGTAGGATACAGCTGGAGTGAGGTGGACAACGACCCGTGGGATTGCCGCCAACTTTTGGCCAACATGACCTTCGAGGGGGTATGCTACCTTCCTTCCTTATACATTCTGACTTTTGTTGTCTTATAGCTACTTCTCTGGTTTTCTGACTTCTGATTTTCTATTTTCAGCTGATCAAGAAGCCTTAGAGGGGAGTGGTGCTTCCTTTAGAGGTGGTAAATGCTTTAAGGTTGACACCCTGGAGGTTCGTTATGGAGTGCCTGTTCGGACTGGAGTGGTACCTAGGGGAACGGGTCATCGACTGGCGCACTAGTCCGATCGGGCGTAGAATCCCACCTGCTCCACCAGTGGGTTTGTTCTGGCCACATTTGCTGTCGGCCGAGGACCACCCTGACCTCTTCGGGTCCAAATATGTTGCTGACGGAGTGGAGGGGGACTACTCTATGTTCATTGATATGCACCTCCTCCCCCCGACTGGATCCGTGTAGCTAGAGGTATGTTCCTTCTCCTATTTGCTGTTCATCTACACTGTTCTACTCTCCCACTAATGTCATCTTTTTTTTCTTAGACATCTAGGTGTGGGAGAGGCAAATGCCCTTGTACTTCCTCTGGCAGGCATTCCAGTGGCTGTGGATCCCACACCACTGGTGGTCGGGGTGACGGAGGTTCTTCTGCACACGAGGAGGAGTACAGTGCAGATGTTGGGATGGAGAGTGCCCCGCCCATTCAGATGACAGTGCCTCTAGTGGTTCCCCCTACCGGTTTTGTCCCTGGTCAGCTCGAGTTCACATTAGAGCCTCCAGTGTTGCTGATGGATGAGTTCGAGTAGCCATATCAGGCCGATCTGTATCTCCAGAACTAGATTCCTCATGCTATCTTCTCTCCCGACACTACCCATGTGAGTATACTTGTCTTCGTTTGCTTTGGACCTCTATTGTTGCCGTTGGTCTGATTTGTATACTGCTTCCTGTGCAGATCCCGGTATCTCAGGGGGTAGCTTTGTAAGAGGCAGTTTCAGCCTTTCGGTCACTTGCGATTCATGACAACACTATAATGTCGGTAAGTACCTGTATTTAGGTTAGCATTGATGCGTGTATGCATGTGTGTGTGCCTATTGTGAGTGTATGCATGTGTATGTCATGATGTTCTTGTTGTTAATTTTAATGCAGGCCAGGATGGGTGCTCGTCGTCGTGAGGAGGCCCTCATGAAATTGGAGAATGAGCGGCTACAGAGGACCTACATGAATTTGAGGGCGATGAATGAGACTCTTCATACACAGCTAGATACGTGGGTAGCCGCGAACGCCACCACTGGGGGCGAGGGTGCCGAGGAGAGTGAGGATGAGGCAGACGACCCAGAGGATGGGGGATAGTCATAGCCTCCTTCCTTTTTCCATAGTTTTGATTGTGACAACCCACTTGTTGGCTTAGTTATTGTAGTACATTTTGCCCGCTGTGGGCTTATCTGTTGCATTTATTTATTTGGATTTGGCACATTGTGTTATTCTTGGCATCTGTTCGGCCGTTTTGTGTGAAATTCATTGCCTCTTTTTCTGTTACTTCCTTCTATTGGATTTGCCTTTTTGAATGCATTCTTTTTTCTTTGCTGTCATTTAGATTAGTCTGATGCTTCCCCTTTTTTTCACTTATTTTTTCATAGACTACCCTTGCGGGTTTTCAGTTTATCAGACTATCTTAACTTTTGCCTGGACCACCCTTTCGGGTTTTTGACCCAGCAAAATTTTATTTGTATCCAAAATTTTGCATAGACTGCCTTTCAGTTTTCAGTCTATCGGAATTTTTTTTATTTTTATTTTTTATTTTTTTATGCAATGCAAGCAAACAAGAAATGTATACGGCCATGTATGCATGATGCAAGCATTCATTCATTCATTCATTAATAACGTATTAATGCAATGTACATCAAAGATGAAATGAAGTTAGTGACAGAACACGGTCTTTGCAGGTTTTCCCACTGATGGTGCTCACCTCGCTATCTTGATTTTCGCATGGGCTATCTTTTCGATTTTCAATCCATCGAACTATCCTAATTTTTGCGTGGGCCGCCTTTTCGGTTTTCAGCCCACTGGACTCTCTTTTTTTTTGCCGCGACATCCGAGCCTATCTTGGTTGATGGGGTTGACAGCTTGGTCCCTGTCTTTCTTGGTAGGACCTCTTCTACCTTGCAGGTTGATGGCTACTACATTTCCCTTATGTGTGCTCTGACGTCAGTTCAGTGTCCTTGTTAGGCAAATGGTAACATGCCAATCTAAGCTATGTAGGCAGCTACTGTTTTTGATAGAATCCTTGTGATGGATTTGTTGATTGCTTCCATCACTCTGTTGGCTTGTGGGTGATGCGGAGATGACTAGCGAGGCCCTAGCCCTTTACTCCGGAACAACTGCACTAATGCCCCTTGAAATCATGATCTTTTTTTGGTCATAACAGACCGTGAACCTTTGTATCGTGCAAATGTGTCTCTTGTTTTTTTTTGGGCTGTGACACCTGTGGATAACTCCATTCCCATCCATTTTGTGTACCTGATGGTTATCGCTGCGAACCAATGTTTGTCTGTCATGAGTAGTCTTATTTTTCTGGAGACTTCAGCTTTTCCTACTGTGGTCTTCCCCCTCTTTGCCTGGTATCAGTCCGTGGAGTTTCTGTTTGGCCGACTTCATCCTCAAGTCCTTTGGAATCTGGCATTCATTAATTTTACTGTCGACCCCAGGCATGTCACGGCAAGATCAGGTGGAGGTTGTTGCGTGCTTTTGAAGTGCCTTCATAATTTCTTTTGTCTTGTTAGGCGTAAGGTCTTTTGAGATGGATACCATTTTTGGCTTATCATCTATCCTTAGATTCATTTCATGCAATGATGCATCATGTATGCTAAAGACATTAAATCAATGTTTGTATGTATGTAAAGATCCATCCGAAAAATATCACACAAGTAATTGAAATCAAATTACATAGAATTAAATGCCCTATGGGCTGAATTGTTCGTATAATAGATAATAGTAATAATAATAATAACAAAAGAAACAAAACAAACAAGTACATCAAAATGATTATCGTCCTCCACATACGGAGGGTCTTCTGTCATTGCTGCATCATGGCTTTCAGAAGTTTGTGCCCCGGACTAGCCGAAATTGGGTAGGGGATTGTTCTGAACGTTCGGGGTTCAAGGATGGTTCCACAATCTTTCCTTCAGTGACCAACTGACGAACGACCCTTATTAGCTGAGTGCAATCATTAGTATGGTGGGCTACTGTCACATGGCAGGCACAGTAGTTGTCTTTATCTACTTCAGAAGGAGGAACATAGGGCTTCAAACTTTGTAACAAACCAGCCTTCCTGCATTTGGCAAAAATATGGCCCAAGGGTTTAGCCCACTGATTAATGAGCCTTTATGGAGTTCTTCGTTGCCCCCCTGGGTCACTGCTACCACATCCACTTGTGTTGCTTGGTCTAACGGTGTTGACTGAGCTAGTTTCGAACTAGATCCGGACGGTGTAGTCATGGAGCTACCAGCCTTGTACCCTTGTGTATACCACCGGTTACCTCGATAAGCGCCTGAGCTTTGTCTACTTATCTGCTCTTCTTTTTTGTATCTCTCGATACGCTTTGCAAAGTCCATAATATCATTGAAGGAGTGGAACCTCTTCAGCTTTATTTTCTCCATGTAAAGTGGCAAGCTACCATCAACTAACTTCATAATAAGAGATTCCAGTTTAGGAGCCCCGTCTACCAGTACTTGCACATCCATCCATCTCTTGTAGTACACAGAGAAGGATTCATTAGGCCTCTGATGGATTCTTTCCAGATCTTCCAGTGTAGTTTCCACCTGAGTATTGTAGGCATATTGCTTTACAAATGCCTCCAACAGATCCTCCCACATGGAGCGGGTATGGATTGGCGTCTTCAAATACCACTTACTTGTTACGCCTCGCAAAGATGTTGGGAACGAATTCAGCAAATGGACTTCCCGATTCCTAAGCTAGACATAATTCTCATGTAGCTATCCAAGTTAGCTTCTGACGGACCTTCCCCAGTGTACGGGGGCAAATACGGCATCTGAAACCCAACCAGGAGTGGCTCTCCCCCTTCTACCAATAAAGTAGATGGATCCGCACACTTAACAGGACGGTAGTGCACCATTTCCTTTAGCCTCGGCAACAGTGCCTCAAAATCAGAGAATTTTTCCTTAAGGCACCTTTCAGCGGCTATCTCAATCAAGGCTTCCCTAGCCCTTTCAAAGGCCTCGTCTTCCTCGGAATCATGATCAACTTCCCGGGGTGGGATGACCACCCTACTGCTGCCAGGGATGTTCCTTCCTAAATTAGGGTTCCCCTGAATGACATTTCTTTCGTTTTCGACTGGGGCTTGGGCCTGCTGACTAGTCTGGCCCACAGCGGCAGTCACTGTAATATGCACTTGCTCCCTGATGGTAGCTTTGAACTGGTCATAATTCAGAAAAGCAGTCATGAATGCATTCATATCAAAGGGCGGATTTCCACCATTCCCATCTTGAGCCATTTCTGTTCTGCTTGCTTCTTCCAACACAAACTGATTGTCAACTGGCAAGGAAGGCAACTGTCCCCCAAACTCTTGCTCTGAATCTGAACTGACCCTAACCTCTTCCACGGTGATTGATTTCATTTGAACTGATTGAGCTGACTGATTGGAACAAGATTCAACTTGCACTAATCGTTTCGATGTCGACTCCTAACTGCACATTCAACATAGAGTTAGCATCACGTGTGAATGTCATGACCCTAGACACAATGTACTAAGTGGTATGTATGGTATGATCGTGGAATGGTCGTGATCGAATGATGTTTCATGAATGAAAATGATAATGAATGTGGCTTCCTTTGTTTTTATTTTGAAAGTTCCAAGAATGCCCAAAACTATGCAAAAGATAATGCAAGAGTTGTCGCGTGCAGACCGTCACATAAACAGAGGTTCAGTGCCTTTGGGGCACCTAATGGATGTTATAAAAATGGTCGCGTGTGTACCGACACACGGACAGAGGTTCAATGCTTCTTAAGTCAACATGAAATGGTATGAAGTGGTCACGTGGAAGCCGTTCTGCGGACATAGTTCTGATGCTTTTGGGGCATCTAATATGAAATGATGTTGCAAAGGAGTCACGTGTAAGTAGGGACACAGACAGAGGTTCGGTGTTTGTGGAACACCTTGCATGAATTGTTAATGTTATGAAATGTTCCTATGTGCGTAATAATTCAGCACTCATGGAGTAACTCGAATAAGTTATTAACGTCATTGTGAGCATGGGTTTTTTCCTGACCTCAATAATGAAAGCCATTATTACCTTTTTGACGGATAGACGTGAGGTAGATTCGGAACGACCGGAATGACCTTGGAGACGTCTCAGATAACCCGGATATGTGTGACAAGTCTTGGTACAGAACCCCGAAGAAGGCCAATTGAGCATTTGCAAGAACCGAAGAGAAAAGCGAAAAAATGTGAAAATAGGCAAGCCTGGCCACTATAGCCACTCGGCTATAGTGGCCTACAGCCCCTACAGCCACGTGGCTGTAATCACCAGACTTCCTTAATTGGCAAAATCAACATTTAATTCGGATTTTTTAACCTAATTAGGGAGATATAAAAGCTAGAAAACGAAATTAGGTCTGGGGAGAGACAGAACAGACAGGTTTTTTAGAAAATTAAACATAAAAATTAGGGTTCTTAGGGAGGGTTAGAGAGAGAAAATAGAGCTTTTAGAGAGAGAATTCCCTAAATTTGTTCAGAAAGCAGTCAATCTTAATCTTAATCCATAGAAAACATTGGGTTCTCAAATAAATCAAATTGGAGTGCTATCCTAATCGATTTGGCGTTTGTTCGAGCGAATTCAGGGTTCGTTCAAGTTTTAGCGATTTCGGATTGTTAGTGATTTTGAGGCGTTTTCCGACGACCAAATCCGTTTCTGGTGATCCAATATGCTGGAATACAGACAAGGTATACTCTGAGAGGCCATAAACCCCTTTTGATTTGTTTTGGGTGTTATTTGTTTATGTTTTTGCATTTTTATCAAATCTGGAAGTGAACCCAGCTATACCCACCCCGTCTGATGATTATAGCCGCACGGCTGTAACCTACAGTGGCACGGCTGTGATGCCCTACAGTGGCATGGCTGTAGGTTATAGAGGCGTGGCTGTAATGCCCTACAGGGATGCGACTACAATCTACAGGGGCACGGATGTAACCTACAGCTGCGCGGCTGTAATCTTCTGATTACAGCTGCACGACTGTAATCTTCAGGGGCAGAAGCTCCGAATGCCCCGAATCGACCAATAACGCTTCCGTTTTCAAATCAAATGTATTTTTCATGAAAATTATCGGTCCAATTACATCCATATGTGTTTGATTTTCGGTTTTCGGATTTATAATTGGTGGATGTAATGATAAAGTTTGGTGATTTTGGGTTTTTAGGGATTTGTGGACTCGTTTGAGCCGATCCGGATCTGTTTTTGTGGAATTTCATGAGTTTCCAGAAATCCCAGATTGCTCAAAATCATCAAAGTTCTAAAACGATTTTCAAAACAGGAAAAGAAAACCGAAATGCATTCTGGAGCATTACAGCCGCACGGCTGTAGGTGTTACAGCTGCACTGCTGTAACCTATAACCGTGCGGCTGTAGTCCGAGAAACAGAATTACAGTTCTGCCCTTTTAGGCTCCTAGCTCGTAATTTTGCCTCTCCTTCCCATTCAAAAAAGATTTTTAGCGTGTTTACACTTTTGGACCTTAAATGGATGTCTGATTTAGGCCCACTCACGAACGGGACCCCGGGTCTCGGGATATCCAGCCCACTAAAAGTTGGAAAATGCATGTAAAATGAGCCAAATTGTTTTTAAAATTGGTTTTTCATCCATAAAATCTACATGGCGTTTCAATAAAATGTTTTCCAGGTCTAATCAAGTAGTCGCCTGCCTGGACTTCTCGATTATCCCCCTATGCATGACCTCGTTTCCTAGAATACCCCGATTCTGTCTTGTATGAGTCCTTAGTGTGTTTTATTTACTTGTGCTAACTGTATTTGGATGCAGCTTTTACTTTTTTTTCTTTATTTTTATTTTTGGATGTATTTTGTAGACTAAATCGTGTATTCTAGGCGATTGTACTTTTTAGATTTTCGTGTATTTAGGCGATTGTAATGGTGAGGATGAGAGTTTTTTTTATTTTTATGGGTCGTATAATTTGGCATCTACTTTATTTTTCCCGCACTTTTACTTTCCCGCACTTTATTTTGGATTTATATTTATGTTATATGTATGAGCATTTAACTAAAAATAAAGAGAAGATAAAATGAGTAGAATTAAGTGGATGTTATATTATATTATGAAATAATAATTGAAAATAAGTGAGGATTAGTAGATGTGTTGCCCGAATCTTGAATCTCTGGATTAGGTACCACGTCTACACTTGGTAGGGAGCTGTACCGGAATTTCCTGGATGAGCTGATCCAGGTGGCGACTCTGTATCTAATCTCGAAATTTAAGTTTTGAGATCTTTAAGTTTAAATTGGGATTTTCTAAAAACCTATTTTCCAAAATTCACACTTACAATTATGTTTTTTACAAAAGGGTTTTTCCAATAAAATGAAAGGCTTTCTTAAAGAAGATTAAAACCCGTTTTCGAAACCACATCAGGACTATTAAAAACAAAACCCCCGGTATGCTTCGCCGCTCGTTCCATGAAAATGTCGTCCGCTCACAGTGGTGACTCCGCTGGGGACTAATGGTTTCTTTAAAAGGTTTTTCATAAAAGCTTAAGGAACTTAGGCAACAATTGAAGTACATCCTCACTTGAAGTCAATTATTAATCCATAACACGATATCTCATCCACAACCGCATAGCATGACATTTTCTCTTCTTTAATCCCTCCAACACATGATTAAGCCTGGTTTATCTCCAAAGGTGACCTACCTCTTCCGCTAGGATTGGAGGCACCCGAGGGGATAAACTGCTCATAGCCTCGTACGTACCCCTTCGTTTGGACCCTTGAGTGGGGAGAAGTGAGGAGTATATTTTCGCTATAGGAACCTGTACGACCCTTGGTTTGACTTATACCTTTATGTAATGGCCTAGCAACTTCCCCTTAGGGTTACCAAAACATATATTTGAAAATGGACATTAAGATGCGCCTTTGGCATCCCTGGTTGATGCCAAAGAGACCCAATACCTAGGAAGAATACGAGACCAATTGGATGGAGGAATAAGGTTGGAAGGGTGAGCATGTTGTTGCGTGTGCTAATGTTTGTTCTATGGTGGTTTCATTTTTGACCTTTACATGCAACATCAAACACGCATCATCTGTATGCCATTTTCTAACCACATTTTTATGCAACCATTTACAAGCATCGTCATACATGTGCTATTATACTAACCACATTTTTGGGTAGTCATAACATCTTACTCGTGTGTCATATACATCTTGTGTGCTCGCATTTCATGAAACATACACGACATCATCTTGTGTGTCATGCATCCTAACCATATTTTTGTGCAGCCATTTGCATTCTGTATGACATGGGCATTCATATCATCTCATCCCATCTAAAATGAAGGATGTTCTAAGTATGCCCCTCATGACATTTCATTTCATGACATATCGGAAGTGCCTAAGATTACCCGTGTTCGCCTGTGCACCGGATTGCACTTGGCCATTTCACTACATCATTGACCGTTAGAGGACCACAAAGGTCTTAGGCTTGTGTTCGTGTGGTGGATCACACAACACCATCACATGATATCATGTCCATTCATCATGGTGTCATGGCGACACTAAAGTCTTGCTTGTGTGTCATGATCCACATCGGATTGTTTCATAACATTGATGACCCATTTGAGGTACTCCATGAGTGCCGAACTAGAATTAATATTAGGGCATTTCATAACATGTTTAATCATGCAAGGTGTTCCACAAATGCAGAAATGCTGCCCGTGTCTTGAGTTACACATGATTTGTTGGTGACATCACTTCATCCAAGATGCCATAAAAGCATCGAACCTCTGTCTATGGAATGGCTCCCATATGACTATCACATATCATTTCATTGACCTATAAAGTGTTGAACCTCTGTCCATGTGTCGATATACGCATGACCATTTCACGACATCCGCTAGGTGCCCCGAAGGCGCCAAATTTCTGTCCGTGTGCTGGCCCATATGTGACATTTTTGCATTGTCTTTTGCATGGCATAGGGTATGCTTGGAACATCCAAAACAAAAGAAAGAAAATACAAAAGTCATTTTCATCATCGTCCACATCCATAAAGCATCATTTGATCATGAACATGAACACACCATACACGCCACTTAGTGTGTCGAGTCTAGGTCAATGACATCCATCCGCAATTCTAACCTCATATTGAAAGTGCAGTTTGGAGTCGCACCTCAAAATGGTTAGTTTGTGTTGAATCAGACCCGAACCTACCAATTCAATCGGTTCAATCAGAGCCTATCACCGTGGAGGGAATCAACTCAGGGTCAGACTCAAATCGAGAGGTTGAAATTCAGTTGCCTACTCTACCAGTTGACAGTCAGGTTTTTTTAGAAGAAGCAGATAGAGCGGAGATGGTCAACGAGAACAGTGGAAATTTACCTTCTGATATGGCTGCTTTTATGAAGATCTTCCTAACCTTAGACGAGTTCAAGGCTACTCTTACGGAACAAGTGTAGGCCATGATAAACACCATCCCTGTTCAGACTGTTCCACTGGCTTAGACTTCGGTTAAAAGCGAGGGACAACAGTTTGTCCAAATTACTAATGGTGCTGGAGGAAGCCTTCCCGGAGGAAGTGGTGGAGTGATTAACCACCGAGAACCCGACCGTCAGTCCGAAGAGGATGAGGTCTTTGAGAAGGTAAGGGAAGCCTCGATTGAGATGATGCTGGAAAAGCATCTCAATCAGAAGTTTTCTGACATAAAAGCTATGTTACCAAAGCTGAAGGAGATGGTCCACTATAACCCTGTTAAGTATGTTGACCTGACTACTTTGATGGCTGATGGAGGAGAGCCACTCCCAGTTGGTTTTCACATGCCCTATCTTCCTCCCTACACTGGGGAAGGCCCATCAGAAGCCCATTTGGACAGTTATGTGAGGTTGATGACTAGGATGGGGATTGGGAAAGGCCATCTCTTAAGCCTGTTTCCGACTACTTTGAGGGGTGCTACGGCGAAGTGGTATATGAAGATGCCTCTATACACCCATTCTACTTGGGAGGACCTATCTAAAGCTTTTTTAAAGTAGTACGCTTACAATACCTAAGTAAAGACTACTCTCGAAGACCTGGAGAGAATCTGCACGAAGCCAAATGAGTCCTTCCCGGCTTACTACAAACGGTGGATGGATGTGCAAGTTTTGGTGGATGGGGCACCAAAGTTGGAGTCACTCATTGTGAAGTTGGTGGATGGTAGTCTGCCCCAATACAAGGATAAAATGAAACTGAACAGATTCCACTCCTTCAATGAAGTGGTTAAATTTGCCAAGCGTATCGAGCGATACGAGGAAGAGGAGCAGAGAGGCAGACAGGGTTCGGGCTCCTATAGAAATAACCAAGGGTACTCTCAAGGGTACAAGGGCAGCTGCTCTAAGGCTACTTCAGTGGGGTCCAGTGCTAAGATGACTCCAGATGCAGCTTCGTTCAAAGTGCATAAGGTGGGTATGACCACCATGATCCAAGGAAGGCAGACTCCTCAAAGGGTCACTAGTCCGTGGGCTGAGTTAGTAAGCCTGATCTATGCTAAGTGTAGAAAAGCTAGTCTATTGTAGAGTTTGAGGCCATTTTCGCCTCCGGCTGAGGCGGATTAAGACAATTTCTACTCTTACCATGTGATAACGGGTCACTGTACAAACGAATGCACCCAATTGATTAAGGCCATCAAGCAGTTGGTCGCTGACGGAAAGATTATCGAGTCGACTTTGAAACCTAGCATTCAGAATAATCCCTTGCCCAATCTCAGATGATTCGGGTGCACAAGGTATTGGGGACCATGACGCAGTAATAAAGGAAGACCCTCCGCATGTGGAGGATAGTAGTCATTTTAATGTATCTGTTTTTGTTTTTTTATTCCTTTATGTGAACAATTCAGCCCTGGGGTACTTAATTTAATACAATTTGATTTCAACCAATTATGCGATATTTTTCGGATGGAACTGTGCATGCATCCAAACATTCATTTAATGCCTTTAACATACATGATGCATCAATGCATGAAATGAATCTAGGGACAGATGATGACCCAAAAATGGTATCCGTTAGGAAATTTTTCACACCTAAAAAGAGAAAAGAAGATCGCAACAGTACCACAAGAACATGGAAATCTTTGCCTAACTGAACGATGTCGCATAGAGATTGATGGAGAAATTACTGAATACCAAGTTATAAAGGATTCGAAGATGAAATCAGCCAAGCAGGAGCTCCATAGACTCAAAATAGAAAAAGGAGGGTTGTCACAACATGGGGAATTGACAGTGTCAGCAAAGTAAGGCCACTGGCTTCGAACGGACATCGCTCCATGGTTGCAATTGTCAACTGCTTCTCAAAGTGGGTAGAAGCAGAACTATTTATGAATGTCATTTCTAAAAAAAAGAAAAAAAAGTGCTATTATGTCATGACTGATGATGGAGTACATTTCCTAGGGGCAATAACGCAGTGCTCCAAAATAAAGAGTTAGACATCATAGATAATCTCCGTATCTCTCACAAACCAACTGGGTGATAGAAGTAGCCAATAAATCCATCAAAGGGATTCCATCAAAAGTGGTAGTTACTTACAGAGTTTGGGTCGACATATTACAATCTGCTTTGCAAGGACACAGAACTAGCATCAGAGTACGACTGAAGAAACATCATACTCCTTAGCCTACAGGATGGAAGCGGTTCCACCAGGGGAGACAAAGACCAAGTCATCAACCCCATCAACCCAGACAAGCCCAAGCGCTATTACATGTTTAAAAGAAAAGGGGTCTGATGGGTCACAAATCGAAAAGGCGATCCATGCAAAAATCAGGACAGTCCGATGGATCGAAAACCGAAAAGGTAGTCCATGTAAAAGTTAGGATAGAGAGGCGAGCACCATCAGCGGGAAAATCTACAAAGACCAGTTGGTGGTAGGCGTGGGTTCAGTCGAGACGAATACCATTGCTGATTCTGTCCTTAGCTTCATTTCATCTTTGATGTGCATTGTGCTAAAACATTATAGATGAGTGAATGAATGAATGCCATTTTCTGTTCGGTTAAATGTCCCAAGTCTGCTTGAAATTGAATTTGTATGGATGTGCACATTTTTTGTTTACATGCATCTCACTTAAAAAAAAGATTCTGATGGATCGAAAACCGAAGAGGCGGTCCATGCAAAAATTAGGACAGTCCGATAGATTGAAAACCCAAAAGGGCAATCTATGCAAAAAATTAGGACACAAAATTAATCTGCTGAGTTGAAAACCCGAAGGGGCAATTCAGGCAAAAGTAAAGACAGTCCGATAGGCTGAAAACCCAAAAGGGCGGCCTATGCAAAAGTTAGGACATAAAAAAAAGAATAAAAGTCATACGGTAGCATCAAGCTTGGATTATCCTAATCCTCTAAAGACCGGGGCAGCTCAAAGTCAGTACCTCACATCCACGTCTAGCGAGGTAAGCAATCAGGATGCATCCATTGATGCTGCAAGTGTTGAGGCCGCTGTGGTGTAAACATTCTACACTTGGTGGTGCACAAAGATCGAAGGACACCTCAGCAGCTGATCATACTATCCGCACAGTCGAGCGGAAGAGTAGAAAAATCACGTGGATCAATCCAAGCAGCTGGATACCTTAGGCCCAGGTCTTAGTTGTCACATCAGAAATATCCCATAAGGGGCAGACCCACCTGGGCCTCCAAATCATCCACCCGATTTATGAAGTTCTGACTCATGATCTCTAACTTGGTGACCCATCGACACAACTGGTCAACCTTCACCCTTGAGCAAGTGGACTCTCGGCACTCAATCCCAACCACCATCTGCACTAAGCAAAACATAAAAAAGCACCATAATTATATGCATATGCATCCAAGACATACACACATACATACATTCAAAACATACATACACACATGCATACACACATCGAAGATCAACCCAAATACAGGTATTCACTTTCATCATCGGTCTGTCTTGAATCGAGAGCACTCTGAAAGCAGAAATAACCTAACACTGGGGCATCCTCTAAATCTCAGGTAAGAGACTCTTCTCAATTTTTAGAATTCCCATTTATGCCGATATAATCCCAAGAAGGGTATTCCTTGCCTTTTGTAGGTATCTAGGGGCAAAACAATCAAGCCGTATTTATTCTTGATCAAAGGGGCAAAAATATTTGTTCCTAAAATTATCGATCAAGGAATAAATACGCACTCTCGATCCAATTTCAATGGTATTGCACCATAGAGAGCCAACTTCAATGGTATTGCTCTACCATAGAGAGCCGATTTCAATGGTATTGCTCCGCCACAGAGAGCTGACTTCAACAGTATCAAGGGGCAAGATAATCAGTCCATATTCATTCTTGATCGAAGGGGTAAAAATTTTTGTTTCCAAAATTATCGATCAAGGAACGAATACGTACCTGAAACAACTTCAAAATATCAAAGGAGATAATCAAGCTTCTCAAATCACCAAAGCATATTTTCCCAGCCACAAAAGCTTCACGGGAAACACTATTATCCTTTCCTTCAGTGACACAAGCCCCACTAGAAGTGAAATGACCAAAATGCCCTTCTGATTAGTAACCAAACTACCAAATGGCTAAAACATCTTCCCTTTAGTGACGCAAGCTTCACGGGAAACCAAATCATCGAAATATTTCTTCCCCTAGTGACATAGGCTCCATTAGAGGTGAAACTACCAAAATACCCTTCCTCCAAAGGACACCAACTTTCCAAGCTACAAAATTACCAGAATACCCTTCACCTTTATAAACAACAACTCACAAGGAGAATCTGATCTGGGCAAAGTCCTCTGCTTCACAATGGAGTGGAAGCATGTCCCTGGAGCATAAACTCATTACGGGCAAAGTCCTCTGCTTCACTATGGAGTCGAAGCACGTCCCTGGAGAACATCGAATTAATTCAGGCAAAGTCCTATGCTTTGCAACGGAGTCAAAGTAAGTCCCTGAAAAATCAAACTCGCTTAGGCAAGACCGCTGTTTCGTGAATCAACCGAGATAAGTCCCTACAAACATCAAAGCAGGTCAACATGAGAGGAACCACCAGGTACGTCCTCTTTTCCTTCTCACCGTGCTCCCTATTATGAGACCAAACTCGAACTGAGCATAAGCACCCATTCAAGTTGACTTTGGTCACGCGAGGGGCAGCCTGTGAGCACTGGTTTTTTTCCGACCTCGATGATGAAAGCCATTATTACCTTTTTCATGGATAAATGTGAGGCGGATTCAGAATGACTGGAATGACCCTGGAGACATCTCAGATAACCCGGATATGTGTGACAAGTCTTGGTACAGAACCCCAAAGAAGGCCCAGCGAGCATTTGAAAGAACCAAAGAGAAAAGCGAAAAAATGTGAAAATAGGCAACTCTGGCCACTATAGCCGCTCGGCCATAGTACAGCCACTCGGCTGTAGGCCACTACAGCTACACGGCTGTAATCACCAGACTTCCTTAATTGACAAAATCAGCATTTAATTCGGATTTTTTAACCTAATTAGGGGGATATAAAAGCCAGAAAATGAAATTAGGTTTGGGAGAGACAGAACAGACAGTTTTTTAGAAAATTATACATAAAAATTGGGGTTCTTGGGGAGGGTTAGAGAGAGAAAATAGAAATTTTAGAGAGAAAATTCCCTAAATTTGTTCAAAAAGCAATCAATCTTATTCTTAACCCATAGAAAACACTAGGGTTCTCAAATAAATCAAATCGGAGTGCAATCCTGATTGATTTGGCACTTGTTCAGGCCAATTCGGGGTACGTTCAAGTTTTGGCGATTTCGGGTTGTTCATGATTTTGAGGCATTTTCTGGTGACCAAATCCATTTCTGGTGGTCCAATACGCTGGAATACAGACAAGGTATACTCTGAGAGGCCATAAAAACCCCTTTTGATTTGTTTTGGGTGTTATTTGTTTATGTTTTTATGTTTTTATCAAATCTGGAAGTGAACCCAACTATAGTCGCCTTGTCTAACGATTATAGCCGCACGACTATAACCTACAGGGGCGCGGCTGTAATGCCCTACAGTGGCATGGCTGTAATGTCTTACAGGGGTGTGGCTGTAGGTTATAGAGGTGCAGCTGCAATCTATAGGGGCGCGGTTGTAACCTATAGCCGCATGGCTATAATCTTCAGGGGCAGAAGCTCCGAATGCCCCAAATCGACCGATAAGTTACCGTTTTCAAATCAAATGTATTTTTCATGAATATTATCGGTCCACTTACATCCATATGTGTTTGATTTTTGGTTTTCAGATTTATAATTGGTGGATGTAATGATAAAGTTTGGTGATTTCAGGTTTTTAGGGATTTCCGGACTCGTTTGATCTGATCCGGATCTGTTTTTGTGGAATTTCATGAGTTTCCAGAAATCCCAGATTGCTAAAAATTATCAAAGTTCTAAAACGGTTTTCAAAACAGGAAAAGAAAACTGAAAAGCATTCTGGAGCATTACAGCAACACGGCTGTAATCTATAGCCGCAAGGCTGTAACCTACAGCCGTGTTGCTATAGTCCGAGACACAGAATTATAGTTTTGCCATTTTGGGCTCCTAACTCGCAATTTTGCCTCTCCTTCCCATTCAAATATATTTTTGGCGTGTTTACACTTTTGGACCTTAAATGGATGTCTGATTTAGGCCCACTCACGAATGGGACCCCGGGTCCTGGGATATCTAGCACGCTAAAAGTTGGAAAAAGCATGTAAAATGAGCCAAATTGTTTTCAAAATTGGTTTTTCATCCACAAAATCTGCACGGCATTTCAATAAAATGTTTTCCAGGTCTAATCGAGTAGTCGCCCAAACTTCTCGATTATCCCCCTATGCATGACCCCGTTTCCTAGAATACCCCTATTCTATCTTGTATGAGTCCTTAGTGTGTTTTATTTACTTGTGCTAACTGTATTTGGATGCAGCTTTTACTTTTTTTCTTTATTTTTATTTTTGGAGGTATTTTATAGACTAAATCGTGTATTCTAGGCGTACTTTTTAGATTTTTATGTATTTAGGCGATTGTAATGGTGAGGATGAGAGTTTTTTTCTTTTTATAGGTTGTATAATTTGGCCTCTACTTTAGTTTTCCCGCACTTTTACTTTTCTGCATTTTATTTTGGATTTTTATTTATGTCATGTGTATAAGTGGATGTTATATTATATTATGAAATAATAATTGAAAATAAGTGAGGATTAGTAGATGTGTTGCCCGAATCTTGAATCTCTGGATTAGGTACCACGTCTACACTTGGTAGGGAGCTGTACCAGAATTTCCTGGATGAGCTGATCCGGGTGGCAACTCTGTATCTAATCTCGAAATTTAAGTTTTGAGATCTTTAAGTTTAAATTGGGATTTTCTAAAAACCTATTTTCCAAAATTCACACTTACAATTAAGTTTTCTACAAAGGGTTTTTCCAATAAAATGAAAGGCTTTCTTAAAGAATATTAAAACCCGTTTTCAAAACCACATCAGGACTATTAAAAAGAAAACCCAAGGTATGCTTCATCGCGTGTTCCGTAAAAACGTTGTCCGCTCATAGTCATGAAATAATTCCGATGTGGATTGTGACACACAAGCAAGGTTTCGGCATTACCGTGATGCCAATGACGAATGGACATGAAATGGAGATGATGTAATGTTATGTTATCGTGCGACTTGTCACACGACCAGACCTAAGATCTTTGTGATCTTCTAGTGAATGATATAATATAGTGGAGTGGCCAAATGCAAACCAGTGCACAGGCAGACTACGGGTAATTTTAGGGTACCCTATATGGTATGAAATGAAATGATCATGATAGGCATTCTCAGAACGTCCCTTATTAGATGGAATGGAATGAAATGGCATGAATGTGTATGTCACACAAAATGCAAGTGGCTGCAGAAAAATATGGTTAGGATGTATGACACGTGGGATTATGCTTTATGGCACACGAGATGTATATATATGGCACGCAAATAGAATGTCGTGGTTGCACAAAGACGTGGTTAGCATAAATGCCATATATATGTATATGTGTTAAAAATGACTGCACGAAAACATGGTTAAAATGTCACACGGATGATTTTATGTGTTTCATGTTACGTGAAAAGGTAAAAAGA
Organism: Euphorbia tirucalli; assembly: GCA_039660915.1. Taxonomy (NCBI): domain Eukaryota; kingdom Viridiplantae; phylum Streptophyta; class Magnoliopsida; order Malpighiales; family Euphorbiaceae; genus Euphorbia; species Euphorbia tirucalli. Next base: position 49,277,942 of record CM077639.1, on the reverse strand, counting down.
AAACCACAATGGAATAAACGTTAGCACATGCAAAAATATTCTCTCTCTTTAAACCTTATTTCTCCTTTCGATTGGTCTTGCATTCTTCCTAGGTGTTAGGTCTCATTGGCATCAACGGGGGATACAAAAGGCATACACTCGATTATCCAATTTCGAATTTATGTTTTGGTAATCCTAGGGGAAGTTACTTAGCCATTACATGTGGGCCAAAGTCAAACCAAGGGTCGTACAGGTCCCCATAGCGAATATACACTCCTCGCCGTAGAACACGATGTAAGGTCATGTGAGGCTATGAGTGGTTTACCCTGTCGGGTGTCTCCAATCCTGGCGAAAGAGGTAGATCACCTTCTTGAGTAAACCATGCTGATCAGTGTATTTGAGGGGTTAAGAATAAGAAAATGTCATGATATGCAAAATATGAATAAATATGGTATTTATAAACTGGTAAATGACTGTAAGCAAGGTTATATTTTAGTAGTTACCTAAGTTCCTTAAGTTTTTCATAAAAAATGTTTTAGGAAACTTTGATCCCCAGCAGAGTCGCCACTGTGAGCAGACAACCTGAACAGACGCGGCGAAGTGAACCGGGGAACCGAGAGCGATGTTTGTGGTTTTGGTGGAAAAACGGGTTTTGTTTATCTTTCTTTAAGGAAAATTATTTCATTCCTTTAAAATTTCATTTTATAAAAAAAATTTTTCCCATTTTATTACTTAAAAACCTCGAAACCTAAATTTCAAGATCAGTGATAGAGTCGCCACCCGAATCAGCTCATCCGGGAAAGTCCGGTACAGCTCCCTACCGAGCGTAGAGTGCCGTACCTAATCCAGAGATTTAGGGTTTAGGAAACTTACCTATTCAACCTTAAGCTTGTATTCATTTTATAATTTATATTATCGTATTTATTCAATTTATTATCTTTCTCTACCCAATTTCTTTTATTTATCAGCCGATGCTCAAGCAAATGATAGAAGTAAATTGCAAAAAAATAAACTATGCGTCCAAATTATACAAAAAATAATAGCGGCCGCTTATACAACCAAATCGAATAAAAATAAAAACTCTCGTCCTCACATTACAAGCGCCTAGAATACACGATTATCTAAAAATTTACAAACGCCTAAAATACACAAATTAATCTATTAATTACACCAAAAATAATAAAAAGGAAAATAAATGCTGCAAAACAGATGGTTAGCACAGTTTATATCACAAGCACAAGTAGGACTCATAGCAGGACAGATTTGGGATTTTTAGAAACGGAGGCATGCATTTCGGGGGTAACCGGGTCGACTCGGCCAGCCGGCCCGGTTAGACCTGGAAAACGGTTTTGAAACGCCATGTAGATTTTGTGCTGAAAAAAAATTTAGAAAATTATTTGGCTCGATTTCATGCAAATTTCCATATTTCAGCAAGTCTGTTATTCCGGAACTCGAGGTTCCATTTGTGTGGGTTTCCTAATTTCTACAAACATCTAGGGTCTGAAAACGGTAAACATGCTAAAAACAGTTTGAATCCGAAGGCAGCATCGCGCGACAATGTCCGTACGGGTCGTTCCGCGATTCTGTCACTTTCTGGAGACTACAGCCGTACGGTTGTAATTAGAGCCGCACGTCTATAATTAGACCGTGTGACTGTAATTTAGGGCCGTGCGGCTGTAATTCCCAAAACCCAAAAAAAGGTTTTTTTTGTTTTTCGAAAATCGCTATTTTGCTTGTTTTCAGTGTTTCTCGAGAATTTTATAGGGTTTAGGGGATCGCTAATGCTGGACTACGGATCTAGTTCGGATCGAGCAACCTTAAAATTCAGAAAATAAAATCCAGGAAAAACCAAAAACCTAACACTCATACGTACAGAAATCCGAAAACCGTAGTTTAATAATGTATGAATGTATTTGGGCCGAAAAACATCACAATAGAATACATAAAAATGGAAAACGGGCTATTTCGACTGATCGATCATTTTTAGGTTTTTGTCCTGGAGGAACATAGCCATGCGGCTCTAAGGTTAGAGCCGCGCAGCTCTGTTCCAAGGGAACATAGCCATGTAGTTGTGTTCTTAGAGAACACAGCAGTACAGCTTTGTTTCGGTAGCTGGTTTTCCAAAAATTGAGAAAACAAAGGAAAAATGCATAGAAAACGTAATGAACACAATTTTAAGGTCTCTCAGAGTTTACCTTGATGTTGTTCCAGTGTATTGGATATTTAGAAACGGATTAAAAAGCGAGAATGTGCTTTGAATCCTCGAACGTTTTGAAATCCCAAAAACGAATCCCGAACCAATTCGAAACTAATCCGAAAATGTATCCGGATGAATGAGTAATGGTCTAGACCTGTTTTAGGATGATTTTAAGCTTGGAATTCATGATTTCCCTCTATCTCTCTTTTCCTCTTCTTCTTCCTCACTTTTTATTTTTCTATTTCCCTGTAACTTTTTTGTTTTTGGCTGAATATCCTCTCTTTTCTTTTTCAATCCCCTCCTTTCTTATTTTCCTTTTTAAGCTTTTATATTTTTCAATTTCATCATTATAAGAATTAATTACGCCTCCTGATTATTTCGTCTGAAAAAAATCAAATCGCCCTCGTTTCAGCAAGTTGCTCTTCTTTGCAGAGCAACTTGCCAAAACCCATCAGAGCCACGCGGCTGTAGTTCTGAAACTATAGTCGTGCGGTTCTAGAAAAGCCGGGCAGACAACCCTAATTCCTACGTTCGCCTCTAAACCCTAAACTCACTCGAGGGACCTTTCTCGGGGTTTTTAGATCGCGGGCGGTTCTGTTTTCGGAGCGTTCGAGGCATTCTGGGCGACCCTTTGCTCTTTTCCAAGTCTAACTGCTAAAAGGTAATAAAGGATTCTCATCACGGAAGTCGGGAAAACCCATGCTCACAGTGCCAAAGCAAACCAGGGAAAAAAATCTAGGGTTGAAGTTTTCAGAAGTTTGATTTTGAAAAACAGGTTTATATCTTGTTTTAGGAAAACCATTAATTTATTTGGAAATTCCTTTTGTAGAAAACCTTTTTATTCAAATGTGAGTTTTGGAACTATTTTTACATTTTAGAAAATCCTGTTTTAATACTTAAAGACCTGGAAACCTAAATTCCAAGATCAATGATAGAGTCGCTACCTGGATCAGCTCATCCGGGAAACTTCGGTACAACTCCCTACCGAGTGTAGACCACCGTACCTAATCCAGAGATTTAGGGTTCGGGCAACTTACCTATTCAACCTATAGCTTGCATTCATTTTATCGTTTATGTTATTACATTCACTTTCTATCTTTCTCTGCCCATTTTTATTTTGTATTATTTTCCGATGCTCATGTGGATGACAAATAAATTGCAGAATAGTAAAGTGCGAAAAAGTAATTATGTCTCCCAAACAGTAAAAAGAAATAGAGGCCAACTTATACAACCAAATCGAATAAAAAGAAAAGCTCTCGTCCTCACATTACAAACGCCTAGAATACACGAATATCTAAGGAAAATTACAATCGCTTAGGATACACGATAATCTATCAAAATACATGCAAAATGGAATAAATAAAAAAAAAGAAATAAAGGTTGCAAAATAGATGGGTTAGCATAGTTTATATTCCAAATATAAGCAAGACTCGCAACAGGACAGAATTGGGATTTTAGGAGTGGGGGAATGCATTTACAGGGCGTTTGGCATTTGATGGGGATAGGGATAGGGATAAGGATTGGGATAGGGATAAGGATAAAAGATTGGGATAGGGATAGGGATAAAAGTTAAAAGTGGGATAGGGATAATTTTAGATATGTTTGGTATGTGGGATAGGGATAGGGATAAATCAATGTAAATGACAAAATTACCCCTAAACATATTTAAAATAATAAATGTTATATTACTTATGTAAAAAGATATAAAAATTGGCATTTAGACCGTTGGGTTGGGGTTTATGGCCGTTGGGTCACCCAACCCAACGGCTATTTTTTTTCAAAAATCCAGGTGTGTCGCGAGCGCGACAAATTTTGTCGCGCTCGCGACCGTGGGGAACAAGGCCATTTGGCCTTGTTCCGCGAGCGCGACAAAATTTGTCGCGCTCGCGAAACGCCTCCGTAGGCAATTTCGCGAGCGCGACAAATTATGTCGCGCTCGCGACCGTGGCCAATTTGGCCACAAAGGCAAGCGTCGCCAGCGCGACGCGCTGGCGACGCTTAAATGCTCCTAGTCGCGAGCGCGACATAAATTGTCGCGCTCGCGACCGTACGCCACAAGGCCAAAATGGCCTACGTCGCCAGCGCGACATGAATTGTCGCGCTCGCGACCGTACGCCACAAGGCCATTTTGGCCTTGTTTCGCCAGCGCGACAAAATTTTCACACTTGCGACTCAATGGTTTTGAACCAAAAATAATGAAATTTCTCGTATAACGACCAAATTATGCCCATATTCATAATTTTTTGTATGTCACAACAACATGACTTATGCTTTGATATACTTTTGAAATTGGACGCACATAATTAGAAGTATAGAACAAATAATACTACTTTTTAAAATTAAAGTTATCCTTTTGATTTCATATAGCTCTTTTTCAATTTTAGAAAAGGTAAAAAGCAAAAAGCCAAAGTTGTGTCATTTTTTCTTTTGTTTGATTGTCCTTTCAATGAAGCTAATGTAGATCAATTCCATGCATAATTAAAATGAGACATAATATCCACCAATTAAGATAACTTGATATCTCAAATCCGATTTTTAGTTTGTGCAGTAAATTTTAATTGACGAGTGACTCCTTTTAAAACTTTTTCCCACACCAAAATTGTTGTTCTTCTTAATACACCTATGGCACACATTTGAAAAGAAAAATGGCAATATGATACAAGACACCATGTCAATATATATATATATGATAAAAATAAATATCATAGAATAAAAACGGAAGAAATAATGAAGATTGTGCTGGCCTTTGCCTTTCCAATCTTCCCAAACACAAACAGAACAATAAAAGACATCTTGGGAGTTAGGACTAAAATTAAACAAGAGAATCAGTTTAGGAATAAGAATAAGACTGCAACTTCGACAAGAAAACAAGATCAAGAAGTTGGACTCATTCCGGAGTAGAATGGGAATCAAGGAATTGGAGGCTATGAATCAGCATATCCACACATTCCATATATACATAGGACACCCCAAGATCAATGGCACTAAGTCTACCTCTGGTCAATATCTCCAAAATCAAATGTGATGGTAATTCCTCAATTGAAACCAACCTATATCTATCTGCCATTTTTATCAAGTCTTCACTTTTCACCCCCGAACTAAAAGCCCACCAAATTGTATATCCTCAGATTTACAAGGCTACTAAGAAGAAATGAGATCAACACAGAGCAGAACTAAAGAGAGCTATCAAATTTTTTGGCGAAATCTGAAGCAATTAAAACAACATATAAAGAATACAACATCGAAAGGAAGAAAAATCGATGGAATAGAATACAAGAACGGAGGCCTAGATGAAAAATTCACAGGTTTTTGATTCAGTGATTGAAAATAAAACATCAGAAGAAACTATTCGCACACGAAACCTCGGAAAAAATATCAGAAATTTTGCCGAAAAGCAAAACCTCACCTGCAAATGAAGCACAATTCGATTAGATAAATTCAAATAAAACAAAGCAGCACAAAAGTTTGATCATCTCAATAACAAAGGAGAAGGAGAGGACAACGTGAGCTGCTGGAGAAGATGAGGACAATTGTGTCCAAATTAAACTTCCCCTTATCCCAGCTGATTAATACCTGGGGGGGGGGGAAGTTTAAGGATTTGGGATAGGGATGGGATAAAATCCCTTATCCTTATCCCAACAACCTGTAAACAAACATGGGATTAGGGGGGTATAGGGATAAGAAATCCCTATCCCACCCTTAATCCCTATAAACAAACAGCCTGTTAGGGGATAGTCGGGTCGACTCGGCCAGTTGGCTCGACTAAACTTGGAAAACGGTTTTGAAACGCCCTGTATGTTTTGTGCTAGAAAACAGTTTTGAAAAATGATTTGGCTCGATTTCATGCAAATTTCTCCCTTTTAATGGGTCGGTTATCCCGGAACTCAGGGTTCCATTCGTGTGGGTTTCCTAATTTCGACATACATCTAGGGTCTAAAAACAATAAACACGCCAAAAAGAGTTTGATTTTGAAGTCAGCATCACGTGATGACATCCGTGTGGGTCGGCCTGTGATTTTGCCTCCTTCTGAAGACTACAACCATGCGGCTCTAACCACTTTAGTCGTGTTGCTGTAATACAAAGAACTCGAAATTGGTTTTCTCACTTTGAAAATCATTATTTTGCTCATTTTTTATGTTTCCTAAGGACTTTCGTGGAGTTCGGGGTTCCGCTAATGCTGGACGACGGATCCAATTTGGATCCAACAACCTTGAATTCCAGAAAACAGAAACCAAGGAAACCAAAAATCTCACATCTGCATAATTAGAAATCCAAAAACCAAAGTTTTATAGTGCACAGATGTGTTTGGACCGCAATAGGTCATAATAGAATGAACAAAATGGAAAATGGACTGCTTTCGGTAGTCTCGGGGCTTTTTGGGCCGAAAGAACACAACCGTGCATCTCTGTTCTAAAGAACTATAGCCGTGCGGCTGTATTCAAAGTAAATACGGCCATGCGGCTCTAGCTGGGCAGTCAGTTTTTCTAGAATTTTGATGAAACAGAGAAAAATGTACAACAAAAGCAATGAACACAAGTTTAAGGCCTCCCAGAGTTTACCTTGTTGTTGTTCCAGTGTATTCGACGATTGGAAATGGGCTTGAACACCGAAGTACTCCAAGAATCTTGAAGACTATCTGAAACACCAAAAATGAGCCGTGAATTGATCCAAATAAACCCGGGAACAAATCCGGATGAATGTGATACAACCAGGAACTTAGCACCCTCTGCTTCTAGTGTGTTTTATCCTTTTTTATTCTAGTTTTGTCCCTTCCTTTCTCTCTTCCTCTGCTTTTTCACCTCTCTCTGTTTTTTCTCTTTTTTGTTTTTGTTTTTTTTTTTTCTAATTTCAATCGATTCTCTCCTTTTGAGAAACCTCTCCAATTTTCTTTTTAATCCCCTTTTGCTGCCTCTTGCCATCTTGCATTTAATTTTCCTGCCTAAAATTTTCGGCCGAAGTTTTTTGGAGCCCTTCACTCTTTGCAGCCAACTTGTTCTGGTTTCTACCAGGCAACTTGGCCGCCCATCAGAGCCACCCTGCTCTAGGAATTACAGTAGTGCAGCTCTAGTTCTACAGCTGCATGGCTGTAGTTTTGAAACTACAGTCGTGTGGCACAAACCAAAGCCGTGACGAATTCCCCTAAATCCCACACTCACCTCTAAGCCCTCTAATCACTCAAAGGACCTTTCTCGAGGTTTCAGATCGAGGACAGTTTGGTCTTTGGAGCGTTCAAGACATTCTAGGTAGCATCCCACTCATTTTCAAGTCTAGTTCACGTACGTCCGCTTAACAGGTAATAAAGGACTCTCATCACAGAGCCCGAGAAAACCAGTGCTCACAGGTTGCCCCTTGCAGGATCAAAGTCGATTCGTGGTCAGGCTATTAAGCCTAGATCAAGTTTGGTCTCGCGATTGGGAGCACGGTGAGAAGGGAAATGAAAACGTACCTGATGTCTTGGTTTGTTGAGGAATAAGCGCAACATCTAGCTGGGGACGTTGGCTTTGACTTTGAAGTCTGCTCTTTGTGGTGGAGCTATACTGTCAAAATCAGCTCTTTGTGGTGGAGCTATACCATCAAAATTGGCTCTCTGAGGATTGATTTTGAAGTCAGCCCAGGGGGTGTTGGCTTGTAGTCTGCCCTAGGGGGCGCCGATTTGAAGTCGGCCCAGGGGGCACTGGTTTTGAAGCCGGCCCAGGGGGCGTTGTTTTGAAGTTGACCCAGGGGGTGCTGCTTTGAAGTCGACCCAGGAGGTGTAGGTTTTGAAGTCGGCCCAGGGGGCGTTGGTTTGAAGTCGGCCCAAAGGGCGCTGATTTGAAGTCGGCCTATGGGGTGTTGGTTTTGAAGTCGGCCCAGGGGGCATTGGGTTTGAAGTCGGCCATGGGGGGTTGGTTTTGAAGTAGGCCCGGGGGGCATTGGTTTTGAAGTCGGCCCGCGGGGCTTTGGTTTTGAAGTCGGCCCGCGGGGCGTTGGTTTTGAAGTCGGCCCGCGGGGCATTGGTTTTGAAGTCAGCCCGGGGGCGTTGGTTTTGAAGTCAGCCGAGGGGGCGTTGGTTTTGAAGTTGGCCAGGGGTGTTGATTTTTTAAATTGTTTCTGGAATGCGTATTTATTCCTTGATCGATAATTTTGGAAACAAAAATTTTTGCCCCTTCGATCAAGAATAAATATGGCCTGGTTGTTTTGCCCCTGGATACCTGTAAAAGGCAAGAAATACCCTTCTCGGGATTATACTGGAATGAATGGAAATAATGAAAAAAATTAATAAAACTTCCCTAATTGAGTGTTAGAGCTGTGCTGCTCTAATTTGTAAGATACAGCCGTGCGGTTGTAGAAGAGCCGCGTGGCTGTGACTTACCATGTTGCTAGAGCCGCGCGGCTCTAACGAGAAAGGCAGAATCTTTAAATAAGTGGACAGACGGCCTTATTTTCAAACAAAACCATTTTCTTTTCCTTCTTCTGCCCCTCTTTTCCTCCCAATCCTTCAACCCGATTTCCAGCTTCCAAGATGTTAAAGAAACTCAGAAAGGCGATTCACCCAACTGCTCCCTCACAGCCCACCCCTCACATGAGGTACATTCTATCGAAGGGGAGTTTTTCTTGCCCACTGAGACTACAGTGGATATGTATGGACTCCAGGATTCGGTTGCGTATTACGGGGTCAAGAGGAATAATCCCGTACCTGTCACACTTCAGCCGTCCATGCATGCATCCCAGAAATTGGTTAGTTTTCCCAATTTTCTTTTTTTTTTTTTAGTTTTTTCAATTCCTACAAATGTAGACAAAATTAGGTGAAATTAGGTGAAATTGATGCATGTTTAGGGTAGATTTTGCCCCTAGGAGCTTTAATTGATGATTTGGTGATGATTAGAGTTGATTTAGGGTTGAAATTGTGAATTCTAGGTTTTTCTTCGAAACTGTACAGTTTCCAGAGAGAGCCGTGCGGCTCTATGTTATAGACGTATGGCTCTGTTCTTGAGCCTAGCTGAAAAATGCTTGAACAGAGCCGCACGGCTGTATATTTGATGATCATAGTCGCACGGCTGTAATACAGCCATGCGGCTATAACTACAGCCATGTGGTTATAAGAGATAAAACAGAAAATTCTTTCATTCTTCTCCTTTAATTTCAATGCTTTTTATTTGGTTCATTTGACTTATGTGTAACCCCGATCACTCATAATAACTCCATGTTCATTGTTTTGCAGGATGGATCCCACAACCATGGGATCGCGGAACTATCGGATGCTCTGAGATGGTATAGGAGACTCCCCGACGCGATGAGGGGAATAGTCGATGCTACGAGATTGGAGAGGATGGTGTGCTCGATGTGTGAGCACCTTCCCGGATGAGCCCTGGTCTATTGACGGTGTTGATAGAGCGGTGGATTGATTCCACGCACACCTTCCACTTCCTGACTGGGGAGTACACCATCACGCCCGAGGATTTCGCTGCTATCACGGGGTTATCTTTTGGCGGGTGCATTATTGACTTTAACCAAATGCTAGAGAGAGGAGGCTTCAGCCCTGAGATCATAGGCATGCTAATCAGCTTGTCCCCCCGGGACAGGAGGATCCAGGGTGGTGCCCTCCGAGACTATTGGTTGGATAGTCAGGCTGAGGTTCCCGAGGGCTCTACTTTCACGCCTGAGGATGTGAGGCACTATGTTAGGGCTTTCCTCCTTTATGCCTTAGCACCTTGGTCTTCTCTACAGGTTAGAGCGACCTGAACCTGGCTGTCCTCCCCTCACTGATCCAGTTGGGCGACATGAGGGACTTGAGTTGGGGATGATCTAGGTTGACTCAGCTATACTATTTCCTCAACACATGCACCCGAGGGAAGCATAGGGAGGTGAAGGGCCCTTGGATCGTTGTTCACGTGAGTTTCTCCAACTTAAACTTCCTTTTTTTTTAACTTTCTTATTATGCACCCTTTGTAGATTTGGGCGTACGAGTATGGGTTAATCCCCTAGCAGGTGGTACACATCCCCGAGACCACAGAGCTCCCTGATTTCCCCTGACTGAGACGGTGGTTGGGTTTCAGCTGGGACGAGGTGGATAGGACTGTGGAGGACTGCCGATTGTTTCTGGCCCAGATGACGTTTGAGGAGGTATACATCTTCCCTTTCTATGCATTATGAATTCTGCAATTTCACAACTATTCCTCTGGTCTTCTAACTTTTGGCCTTCTGATTTTAGTTGACCAAGGAGCCGTGGAGGGGATCTGCATTGCCCTAGGAGGTGGTGGATACCCAGAGGCTGACGCCTAGGAGGTTTTTCATGGAGTGCCCGTTTGATCTGGAGTGGTACCTTGGAGAGTGGGTCTCTAACTGGCGTGCAGGTCCTGCAGGGCACAGGATCCCGGCCGCTCTGCCTGTAGGACTATTTTGGCCCCACCTCTTGTTAGCAGCAGACCACCCTAACCTATTTGGGTCCGGGTACATGGCAGATGGAAGGGAGGGGGATTACCTCCAGTTTGCCACCACACACCTCTTCCCTCCTACCGGAGTAGTACAGGCTGGGATATGTTTCCTCCTCCGCTTTCTGTTTCTCTGTATTGTATTACTGTTCGCTGACATCATCATTTTTTTAGCCATCTGGGAGGGGCAAGCACCCTCAAACTTCATCTGGCAAATGCTCTAGCAGTCGGGGATCCCAGATTGCCGGTGTTCAGGGTGACGGGAGCTCCTTTGCGTATGCAGCTGAGTACGATGCTGATGCTGGAATGGAGGGCACTCCACCTGTTCCTCCAGTGGTTCCTCTAGTGGTCCCCCCGGCTGGTTTCATTCCTGGACGACTCAATTTTTTGATACCATCCAGCTGCTCGATAAGTTCGCGAGTTCATATTGGGCTAACCTATTTCTTCAGGACCACCTTTACCCTGCTGCTATCCCCTCTGATACCACTCATGTGAGTACCTGTGCTTTTATATGTTTTTTTATCCTTACTATTGTCCTTTGTTTGATTTGTATAGCTGTTTCCTATACAGATCTCGGTATCTCAGGGGATGGCTCTGTGTTAGTCCATTTCCGCACTTAGGACACTTACGATCCGAGACAACATGACGTTGACAGTAAGTACGTGCATTTAAGTAGCGTTGATGCGTATATGCATGTGTGTGTGTGTATGTTGCAAGTGTATGCATTTATGCGGCATGATGTTCATGTTTGTTGATTCTGGTACAGACTGCAGTTGGTGCTCATCGACACGAGGAGACTTGTCTGAGGTCGGAGGTGGACCGGCTATAGAGGTGTTGCTTGGATCTGGAGCTTCTGAACTAGACCCTCCGCACGCGGGTGGATGTATGGGAGGCTAAGGATGCCGTCTCTGAGGGTTTTGAGAGTGAGGACGAGGCGGACGACCAGGACGATGGGGGACAGTCTTAGTCTTCTTTCTTCTTTTTTTTTTTTTTGGTTTTTCTTGTTGTGACAGCCCGCCTGTGGGCTCAGCTTTCTGCATTGTAGTATATTTTGCCAGTCTGTGGGCTTTACTCTGTTGTATTTATATTTTTTCTTTTTGACTTGGTACATTGTGATACTTCTTCTGATATCCATGGCTTTTCTTTTCTGCTGAGTTTATACTTCTGAATGAATTTCCATTGCCCTACTCGCCCAAACTGCCATTTGAAGAACCTTTATTTTATGATTTTAGACTTGATTTTGATCGAAAACCACTTCTGAACAATAGAGCTACGCGGCTATGGGTTTGGAATTCTGTATATAAGTATAGATAGAGTGTTGCCTTTGAATTATAGCCACACGGCTCTGTATACAGCTGTATCACTACAACTACAGTTGCACCACCACAATTGCAGTTGCACAGCTGTAGGTGACTTTCAGCAACTTTCCTTCTTTCTACAACCCTTTCCAATAGATCAACTCCAAGATCGCCTCAGAGATTAGTGGAGGACTTCCCACTCTTCTAACTAGGCCTTACTAGCTCCTTTCGGTCTGCAGTCCATGCGGTTCTACATGACTCTGGCTCTGAATCAGGCTTTTTTGGCAGCTGTGGCCAGTTTCTAGGATATGATGGATCATGTTTTCTACTTCTCTGGGCAAGAGCTGTGCCCTATGGTAGAGGAGTTCAGTGCCATTCTCTGCATCCCTTGCCCCCGTGGAGTCAGGTTAGCTGTCCCTGAGTCTGACCTGGATAGCTTACATACACTTCAGAGGTTGTTCGCGCTGGACACGGCAGGTTTAGGCCATTTGCTTTCTGGTGGGGCTACCCTTAGGAGTTTTAGTCTGTCTGCTATCATGGATCTGTGCTCCATCTTAACCACTTCTGTCCCTGGTTAGACCCCTCTGATTATTGGAATTTTTCATCGAAAATCAACTGACAAAGTGGAAGAACGCGTTGATTTCCTCAAATCCATGCCCAAGAGCAATTGAAATGGAAATTGAAAACATTAAAACAAAATGGAGAATGAATAGATTCTCAACAGAAAAACTCTTCCAGAGATGGCTGCAAAAATCGAAACCGATCCCTCCACTCTCAATTACGGCAGATCAAAAGAGAAGAGGAAGAATCCCATTACCATGGCCAAAAATTTCAGCTCCATCAAACCCATATGGCTGAAATTCCCCTTAGGGAAAATCTACCATTTAGCTTTAAATCATGGCCTTTGTTATTGGGGTGATTTAACTTTGTTTCCATAAATGGAATTAATGCCATAATTTTATAAATTCTAATTAATTAATAAGGTTTAATTCCTAATCAATTCTAATTTAATTTCTTTGCATGTATTTATATAATACTATATTATATAAGATACATGTCATTTAAATTAAATAGATTTGCCAATTGGGATTAACCAAACAAATTAATTTATGATTTGACTAGAAACAAATACATATAAACATATATATATGTATAAAATTTCAACTAGAAAATTTATTCACAAGTTAATTTATTTAAATCAACTTTGTGCAACCCAATAAAATATAAATATATGTCAATTAAATTATATTGACCAATCTAATTGATCTTTAATTTAATTGATTAATATTTATCTCTTCAATTAGTATACTCCAAGTATACAGGTGATCCGACTAGTTCGAACTCAGACATTCTATGTGTACGATCCTGTGGGCCCATCTTTATGTTGGGAGTGGGCCTATGGCCCACAGACTACAGGCAAGCTCTAGCAAGCCACTGTAGCCCCTAATTAAGACGGAATAGCAATCAGACTGTAATCATAAGTATATCCCATGTCATTGATATCGGTGTCCAACACAGAGGCATGGATTGATCACCCTCTTTTGTGTCTGGAAATTTACTTGATCACGAATGAACTAATGCTCATAAACAAGTTCCAACTTGTTTGGGTGTGGACACACTCTTATCAGTTGCATTCATAAAGAGGCCGATGATATCTTCTCAGTGGACTACTGAGTGACATTCCCTTTTGCATATCCATAGCATTGCCATGTTCATTGACATACCCGAATGTACCCATACAGGCCCTTTAGGCATACACCAAAGTATGCCACTTCACATGCAGCACCATCATATGGTCAGGTCAAAGGATCCATACAAGTACTATGCGAGAATCACTTGTGATATTTTGCCATGTGGATTTCTTTTTTAGTGGATCTATCCAGTACCATGCCCCTTTTGCATGTACCTATTAGCTTGGTTGACATCCCATGTCCAATGATAGGTAAGACACCGCCATATAACCAGGCTAATGATAGTCTTTGGTTCCATTCATTCCCATGACTAGAACAGACTACAGATCTCTTTATGGTCATATCATTTTCCCTATCCATGGTCTTACTGCCAAGTGCATGACTCTTGTCAACATGGATATGGATATGTCCATTGGATACTCTATTTAAAACATAGCACAAGATATATAATAAATGGATTAATAGCTTTATTTAATGACACAAAATTATAATACAACATATACAAGGACCAATGCCTCGGGACTAGGGCAAATCCAATAATGATGAGTCTATTATTGATGTTTGGTTACCTGTACGAGTCTAGAGATCAGACTTGTAGCTTCTAGTTAGCCTCGATAGTGGCCTAGATGGCCAATGTTGCCTCACCCATGGGGGTTATCTTAGCTGAGACCCTGATTTATTTAGATTCTGTTCACTCTGGCTATTCCACTGAGACCAACGGATGTTCCTTCCTACTTTAGGTATGTTCCTTCCCTATGTTTTCTCATTCTGATTGATTCTACATCCTTTTGATTGGCTGGCTATTATACAGATCTGGTTACTGGAGAGGTTGAGTCTCCTGAGTATCCCTCCACCTTATCCGAGATATGCTCCGAAGTGCTATTGGGCCTGACGTATTGAGGTCACAGACTTCGCCACCCGGTCTGCAGAGTAGTGGCTTACTTAGCTGAGAGGGAGGACAGACCCCTCACCCGACGTATGTTCCTTCATATGTGACTACTAAGACTTGGGCAGGAGGTGTGCAGCTACTCGGGTTGACCAAGGTGACGTTCTACTCTCCTGCACGGTTATGCAGACAGTATGCATAGGTACAGGGAGTGCCTCGTTCCTTATGCAAGACGAGTGTGGAGAGTTCACACAGCGATGGCCCAAACATCTGCAGCAGTAGTGGATGAACCCTATTTGCTCTGAGATCTTAAGATATGACAGCATAGCTCCAGCAGAGATGGACGACCGTTATAGCCTAGTTGGCAGACTTGGTGACTTGCCCTACGAGACACGAGCATGAGACACTGACTTTGAGATATCTCGGTCTATAGGGTCTTTGGATTGTATGGAGCTGCTATTGATTGATTTTTATTTGTTTCATTTTATGTCCTTATTTTTGCATAGACTGCCTTTGCGGGTTTTCAATCTATCAGACTGTCTTAGTTTTTGCCTAAACTGCCCTTTTGGGTTTTCGACTCAGCAGACTTTTATTTGTATCCTAACTTTTGCGTAGACCGTCTTTCGGTTTTCAGTCTATCAGATTATTTACTTATTTATATTTATTATTTATTTTTTTCTTTTTTGAAATGATATGCATGCAAACATAGAATGTGCACAGCCATATCCATATATATATATATATAATACGAATCCGATTTCAAGCAGACTTGGAACATTTAAATGAATAAAACAAAGCATTCATTCATTTATTCATTAATAATGTTTTAGTACAATGTACATCAAAAAATGAAATGAAGCTAAGAACAGAATCAGTAATGGTATCCGTCTCGACCGAACCCATGACTGCCACCAACCGGTCTTCGTAGATTTTCCTGCTGATGGTGCTCACATCTCTGGCCTAACTTTTGCATGGACAGCCTTTTTGGTTTTCGATCCATCAGACTTCTTTTTTTTTACATGTAGTATCACCTGAGCGTGTCTTGATTGACGGGGTTGACGAATTCGTTCCCATCCATATCCATGATCTCCATAGCACCCTTTGAAAGTACTTTCTTAACCACATATGGACCTTCCCAGTTAGGCTTGAACTTCCCCCGCACATCTATATTGGTCTGTTTCATCTGCTTGAGTACCAAATCCTCGGCCTTAAGGGGAAGTTTCTGATAACGGACTTTATTGTTATAAGCCCTCGCCATTTACTGGTGGTAAATCTACAAGTGATCTAATGCTAGAAGACGCTTCTCGTCGATCAACATCAGTTGCTCATATCTCGATTGAACCCATTCTGATTCTGGCAACTGCGTTTCCATGACCACCCTTAATGACCTAACCTCAGTATCCACTAGTAAGACAGCTTCCATCCCATAGACCAATGAGTATGGTGTTTCTCTGGTAGGAGTTTTGAAACTGGTTATGTATCCCCATAAAGCAAATGGAAACATGTCAGCCTAACCCCTGTAGGTGACTACCATTTTTGACAATATCCTCTTGATAGACTTATTGGCTGCTTCTACCGTACCATTGGCTTGCGGGCGATATGGAGATGACATATGATGTTTAACTCCTTTATCTTGAAACAATTGTGTTGTTGCCCCTTGAAACTGTACCTTATTATTAGTCATGACATGATGCGAAATTCCATACCATGCAAAGATGTTCTTCTCAATGAACCTGGTCATTTTCTTAGCCATAACATGTGTGAATGATTCCGCTTCTACCCATTTCGAGAAGTAGTCAACAGCCACGACTATGTAGCGGTGCCCATTTGATACAGGCAGCCTTATTTCTCTAATGATGTCTATCCCCCAAGCAGCAAATGGCCATGGAGTCGATGATATTTGAAGTTCGAGTGGTGGGAGATGATTGAGATCTCCGTACACATGGCACTCATGGCATCGTTTCACTTCTTCGATGCAATCAGCTTGCAGGGTAAGCCAAAAGTAGCCTTGCCTCAATACTTTCTTGGTCAAGGCTAACCCATTCATGTGCGGTCCACAGGTTCATGCATGGATTTATCTCATGACCTTCTTCGCTTCTTCTTTTGCTAGACATTTCAGGAGTAGACCATTGGCGGTTCTCTTAAAGAGTTGATCCTCAAAGATCTTGAACTTTTGGCTAATCTTCAAAGAGAGATCTTATCTGTTTCACTAGTATCTTCGGGATATTACCCATTCTAAACAAACTGCAAGATATCATGATACCAAGGACACTCTTCCACTGTTGCTACAACATTAACAGATAGATAGCAAGGGTTCTGCATAGTTTCCAAGACCACTGGCTATATCGGATGCTTTCGTGGTTCTCCCACATTGATGAGAGCATGGCTAAGGAGTCCACCATCTGATTTTCCTCCCTTAGGACATGTCTGAACTCACACTGCCCAAATATTTTCAATTTTTCCCAAACCAGCTCGTGGTATGGCCAGAGTGATTCTTCTTTTATCTCGCAATCTTTAGTAATCTGTTGAATTACCAAAGCTAAGTCTCCGATTACTAACACTTCGTGTGCCCCCAGTGTGATTAAGGCATCAATCCCAAAAAAGGCAAGCTTCATATTTCGCCCCCTTATTAGTTACTAAGAACTCAAGGTGTTTCGCCAGAGGGATGATTTCTCAGTCAAGTGTACTGATGATTACTCCTAAACCTGCGCCATGTTTGTTCACAACGCCATCAAAATACATCACCCACCTACTCGGTTCTATCTCCACCACAACCAGCTGTTCATATGCAAATTCCAAGTTCTCAACATAATTCTGTAAGCGCCTGGTTTCCTAACCTCTATGAAGAGAATTTCTGTGTTACCTGTCGAACGGACGGACATGAATCAAACTTGAAAAATGATGGAATGTTGCCTGGAGTTCCTCAAACGTCCTAAAAACCAAGCTATCTGTTATCCAAACCCCCCCAAAAAGATCTCCCGAGTGGTTTCTAGGGTTTTGGGTGCGCGTCCGATTTTCGAAATAGAGCCACACGGCTCTAGTACAAACTAGAGCTATAAGGCTCTAGTGGGTGAACCAAGTTTCTCTGCAAAGCAGAGCAACTTGGCTCGGCAGAATGGAAAATGGGGCAAAATTAGAGAAAGTCAGGCGGCCATTTAATTTTTGAAATGATGAGAATGGGAGGGTATAAAAGAAAAGAAAATCAAATCAGAAAGAAAAGGAGAAGTAGTCTTGAGCAGAGAAAAAAAACACTTTCCAAAGACATAGAAGAAAAAAAAAGAAACAGAGAAAGAAAGGGAAGAGAGGCCGAGACATAAGGCAAGAGAGGTGACCCAAAACACAAAAGACTAAGACTTAAAATCAACCTAAAAACATTAAGCACAACTTCTATAACATTTGCATATTGGTTTGGGATCACTTCGGATTCTTTTTGGGTTGTTTTGGATTGTGGCGGTTTTCAGCCGGTTGAACTTCCAGACAAACTCCAAAGCTTTCAATCCATTTCTTGATGTTCAAAGCATCAAAACAACATCAAGGTAAACTCTGAAAGGCCTTAAACCTGTTTGCATTGTCTTTTCTGTGTGTTTTCTTTGTTTTTACAACTTTTGGAAAACCGAATTACCCGAATAGAGCCGTGCGGCTGTGTTCTTAACAGAGCCGGGCGGCTCTGGTACCCAGAGCCTCCCGGCGCTGTTTTGCGGGGACAAATTTTTGGATCATCCCCGATCGGCTGAAAACAGTCCGTTTTCCATTTTGCGCATTCTGTTGTGATCATTTTCGGCCCAAATCCATCTATATGTTATAAATTTTTGGTTTTTGGATTTCTGTACGTATGGATATTACTGTTTTCGGTTTTCCTGGGGTTTATTTTCTAAGTTTCGGGGTTGTTTTATCCGAATAGGATCCATAGTCCAGCATTAACGGACCCCCGAACCCTATAAAATCCCCAGAAATTATTGAAAACGAACAAAACAGTATTTTTCACAAATGTTTTTGATATGTTATTGCATTTTGGACCCTAGATGGATTGTGTATTTAGGAACCCGTACAAACGGAACCTTGGATTCCGGGATAACAGACCCACAAAAATGGAAATCTGCATGTAACCGAGCCAAACGTTTTTCAAAAATTGATTTTCCAGCACAAAAATTATAGGGCATTTCAAAACCGTTTTCTAGGTATAGTAGGATGCTCCTCCCGGGTCATCGATTTAACTAGCATATCATCTATATAAACGTTGACCTCCTTATGGATCATGTCATGCACAAGTGCAGTGACTGCCCGCTGATATGTTGCCCCAGCATTCTTCAACCCAAATGGTATAACCCTGTAGTAATAGACTCCTCATTTTGTGATGAAGGTTGTCTTCACTTTGTCGACGATGTTCATCAGAATCTGATTATACCCCGAGAATCCGTCCATGAATGAATACATTGCTGCCCTGGTTGCACTGTCAATCAAAACATCAATATGCGATAGTGGGAAGTCATCCTTAGGCAATGCTTTGTTCAGATCCCTGTAGTCCACACAAACCCTAACTTGGCCATCTTTCTTCGCAACTGGTACGATGTTGGCTAACTATTATGGGAATTCCACTACTTCCAGGAACTTTGCCTCTATCTGCTTGGCCACCTCTTCCTTAACTTTCTCTGCCCATTCTGGTCTGAGTCTTCTGAGCTTCTGCTTGACAAGTTTCATTTTCAGATCTGTTGGAATTCTGTGCTCTGTAATCTCTCTATCAACCCAGGCATGTCATTATAGGACCAGGCGAAGGCTTTTACATGCTTTTGGAGCACCTTTACAATTTCTTTTCTCTCATCAGGCGTGAGGTCTTTCGAGATGGATACCATTTTTGGATCATCTTCTATTCCTAGATTCATTTGATACATTGATGTATCATGTATGCTAAAGACATTAAATGAATGTTTGTATGTATATAGAGTTCCATCTGGAAAAACATCACACATGTAAGTGAAATTAGATTTCATTGCATTAAGTGTCTAATAGGCTGCATTGTTTACATCAAAAACAAAAGAAATAGATACATTGAAATAATTGTCATCCTCCACATGCAGAGGGTCTTCTCCTGCTGCAGCATCATCAACATCTTTAAATAGGTCTCCCAGATCACCCTTAAGGGCTTCTTTCTATTCAGTGGATAGCTCTTCTTTAGTCATCTTCACCTTTCCCGCCATCATCAGCTTGGCCAGCTCTTTCACAGCTTCACTCATCAGTTCCTCTTGAGTCTTCACCATGGGCGTCTGCTTCTTCCCAGAACCCATATTTGCCTTCATCAGAATAGTCAGTGCTTTGGCGAGGGTTTCAACAGTTACTTCAACTTCTCCACCTTTTGGGTTGGCTTTCTCAGCTGATTCACTTTTGTTCCCAAATTCAACACTGACTTGATCAACTACATCTTCTTGATCTTTTAGAACCTTCTTCCCTTTATCTTCAGTCCCAATGCGCAGCATATTCACAACCGGCTCGACTCCATACTTACTGAAGTCAACAACATCGAAGAAGATCTCAAACCCCGAAAGCTAATCTCCCTCAACTATCACTGTCTCAGGAGCTCCATTATATACTTTTTCAGTTGCATGGACAAAAGTGTCAACCAGATTCACATACTTCTTTCTTGGCTTATTCCCTTCTTCATGGTAACTGAGCCCCTGTTGACGGTGTTTGCCAGCCTTAATATTGAACTTGGGAATGCCTTGCTACCTTGCCCCTAATCCCTTACCAGGTTCAAACTTCTGCTTAGCAAAGTGCTTGTGGATCCATTCTGGGAATTTCGGCTCATTCTCGCTCTCTCTTGACACCACTGCTACCTGAAACCCAGTCATTGGCTGCTCTACAACATTTAAAGTAGGTACCATAGATGGCTCATCAACTTCTACAGTCACCACTTTCCCTCCTATTAGAAACTTCACTTTATAGTGCAGAGTCGATGGCAAACCTCCTAAGGCATGGAACCAAGGCCTTATGAGGAGTAGAGAAAATGTGACAGGGATGTCAATGACTGTGAACAGTACTTTGGAATTAATATCTCCAACACTGACTTCAACTTCAAATGTTCCAATTACCGAGCTCTTACTTTCATTATATGGTCTGATCATTATGCTAGACCGGTAGAGCACTTCTATGCTAATACTCAGGTATGGCAGAATTTTAGAAGGGTAGATGTTTAGGCTGAGCCATCATCGACCATCACACAAGGCATCACCCTGTCAATGATCTCCACTTTTAAGTATAAAGCCCGGTTATGATTCACGCGCTCTGGCGGCAAGTCAAATAGCCCGAAACTGATTTATAGAGCCTGGTTAGCTTTTAGGTGAACTCTCCTTATCATGGCACATACTTCATCAGGGGACATTGTAGGATTAGCATCCATCTCCATCAGCTATTTCACCACTGCTTCCCGGTGTCTCTTAGATTCCATAAGGAGGTGCCAAATACTAGCTCGGGCAGGTGTTTTCTTCAACTGTTCGACCACAGCATCATCCTCCTTATTTCTTGGCACTTGAATGGTAGTGTCTGCCCCTACAACTAGATTACTTCTCCTCAGTGGTGCTTGAGGAGCCACGTTAGTAGGTTGATAAACCCTACCGCTTCTGGTGATATGCATAACAGGACTGTCTTTTATGATCGTCGTTCCTCTCCTTGTCTCTCCTGGGTAAATTGGCTTTGGTTCTTCAAACCCAAAATCCTTATCATCATCATTTAATTCAATGTCGGCCAGATCAATCAGACCCTGCTCATCCTTTACTACAGACGTCTGTTCTTCAGCTTCTCCTACCTTTTCCTCTTCTTCTTCGGCTATAACTACTTGCACACTCGGATTAGCCTTGATAATCTGAGCGAACACACAGTTGGCTGGCATTATGGACTGACCCATATTGACCTAACCCCCAAAGTTAGGTAAGTGGTTTTTCTGAACATTAGGCTTTAAGGCGGGCTCTATAATCTTCCCATCAGTAATTAGTCATTGAATGGCCCTTATCAAACCAGTGCATTCATTTGTGTGACGGCCTACTGTCACATGGTAGGCACAGAAGTTATCTTTCTCTTACTCGAAGGTAGGAATATAAGGCTTCAAACTCTACAGTAAAGTAGCATTCCTACACTTGGCTAAAATAAGGCCCAAAGATTCGACCCACGGGTTAGCGAGCATCTGAGGAGTCCTTGACTGCCTGCCCTGGGTCACTGTCACCACATCTGCTTCTCTTACCTGGTCTAATACTGTAGTTTGAGCTAGTTTTGAACTAGACCCAGTCGGCATGGTCGTGGAGCTACCGGCCTTATATCCTCATGTATATCCTCGACCACCTTGATAAGTGCCCGAGCGCTGCTTGTTCATCTGCTCTTCCTCTTCGTACCTCTCAAGACACTTAGCAAACTCCACAACATCATTGAAAGAGTGGAATCTCTTCAGCTTTAGCTTCTCCTTATAAAGTGGTAAGCTAGCATCAACCATCTTCACAACAAGGGATTCCAGCTTCGGAGCCCCATCTACTAGAACCTGGACATCCATCCATCTCTTGTAGTATGCCAGGAAATATTCATTGGGTTTTTGGCGAATCCTTTCTAGATCTTCCAGAGTGGTCTCCACTTGAGTGTTATAGGCATACTACTTCACAAATGCCTCAGCTAAATCTTCCCATGTGGAGCGGGTATGAATTGGCATTTTCAAGTACCACTTAGCAGCAGCACCCGTCAGAGTTGTTGGGAATAGGTTCAACAGGTGGACTTTCCCAATCCCCAGACTGGACATAATCCTCACATAGCTGTCTAAGTGAGCCTCTGGTGGACTTTTTCCAGTGTACAGGGGCAAATAAGGCATCTAAAATCTAACCGGGGGTAGCTCTCCTCCTTCTGCTAATAGAGCAGCTGGGTCTGCACATCTAACAAGGTTATAATACACCATCTCTTTCAGCCTCGGCAGTAGAGCTTCAAGATTAGAGAACTTTTCCTTGAGACATTTTTTAGAAGTAGTCTCAATTGAGGCCTCCCTCGCCCTCATAAAAGCTTCATCTTCTTTAGACTGATGATCAATTTCCCAAAGCGGAATGGCCACCCTACTGCTGCCGGGAATGTTTCTTCCTGAGTTGGGGACTCCCTGAACAATATTCCCCCTCATTCTCGAATGGAGCTTGGACTGGTTGACTAGTCTGACCCGCATTGTTGGTCATTACAGCTTGCATCTGCTCTTTGAGAGTAGCTTTAAACTGATTTGAATTCAGAAGGGCATTCATGAATGCATTCATGTAGAAAGGCATCCCTCCACTAGATCCGTCTTAAGCCATATATGTTCTATTCACCTCCTCTAATACAAACTGGCTATCAATCGACAAAGAAGGCAATTGTCCCCGGGATTCCTGCTCTAATTCTGAGTCTGAACTAACCTTAACCCCTTCCATGGTGACTGGTTCTTGTTGCCCTAACTGGGCTAACTGATTGGAATTTGGTTTGACATGTACTAATTGCTTTGAAGTTCGACTCCAAACTGCACATTTAGCATTGAGTTAGCATCGTGGATGGATATCATGACCCTAGACACGACGCACTAAGTGATGTGTATGTGATGATCGTGAGATGATCGTGGTTGAATGATGTTTCATGAATGAGAACGATAATGAATGTGACTTTCTTTGTTTTCATCCTTTTTATTTTAGATGTTCTAATAATGCCCAATGCCATGAAAAAAACAATGCATAAAGGTTGCGTGTGAGCCGTCACACGGACAAAGGTTTGGTTCTTTTGGGGTACCTAGTGAATGTTATGAAATGGTTGCGCGTGTGCTGACACACGGACAGGGTTTTGATGCTTTATAGGTCAAATGAAATGATATGAAGTGGTCACGTGGAGGCCATCCCACGGACAGAGTTTTGATGCTTTTAGGGCATCCAACATGAAATGATGTTACAAACAAGCCACATATGAATAGAGACACAGACAAAGATTCGGCATTTGTGGAACACCTTGTATGATTTGGTAATGTCATGACATGCCCCTATATGTGTAATAATCTGGTATCGGTGGAATACCTCAAATGATTGAACAATGTTATGAAACAACCCATTATGGATCGCGACACATAAACAAGACCTTGGTATCACCATGACACCAACAATGATGTGATGATGTCATGTAATGATATAGTGTGACCCACCACACAAAAATAGACCTAAGACCATTATGGTCCTCTAGTGAATGACATGGTATAGTGGTATAGCCAAGTGCAAACCAGTGCACAGGCAGAATACAGGTAGTCTTAGGACACCTGATATGGTATTAAATGAAATGACCATGATGGGCATTCTTAGAATGTCCTTATACTAAATGTAATGAGATGATATGAATGTCCATGTCACATGAAATGTAAGTGGCTACAAGAAGATATGGTTAGGATGCATGACACACGGGATGATGTCATGTATGCTTTATGGAAATGTTAACACACGGGATGTATATGGTACACAAATAAAATGTCGTGTTTGCACGAAGACGTGGTTAGCATCTATGTCACATATATGTTCATGTTTTGAAAATGGCTGCACAAAGATGTGGTTAGAATGGCACTTGAATGATTGTGTGTGTTTGATGCTTTGTGAAAAAGGTCAAATAAAGCCACTATAGAACAAACGTTAGCACACGTAATAATATGCTCACCCTTCCAACCTTATTTCTCCTTTTGATTGCTACGCATTCTTCCTAGGTGTTGGGTCTCTTTGGCATCAACCAGGGATACCAAAGGCGTACTCTCAATGTCTAATTTCAAATTTATGTTCTAGCAATCCTAAGGGGAAGTTACTAAGTCATTACATGTGGGCCAAAGTCAAACCAAAGGTCGTACAGGTTCCCATAGCAAATATACACTCCTCATCATGGAACATGATGTAAGGTTCATGCGGTGCTATGAGTTGTTTACCCCTTTAGGTGCCTCCAATCCCAGCGGAAGAGGTAGATCACCTTCTGAAGTAAACTGGGCTGATCAGTGGTTTGAGGGGTTGAGAAGAAGAAAATGTCATGATATGCAAGTGCAAATAGAATATGGTTGTGAGTGGACGACGTTTTCGATGGAACGCGGACTCCCTCTTGGAAGGGGCACCTCGATTTTGGGCGGACCCCTCCCTTGAGTAAGGTTTTTATAATGGAAATTCACGTTTTGGAAAACGTAGATTATTTCATAAAAGAACCGAGACCTAAGTCTCGATAAATATTATAGGAGTCGCCACCCGGCTCAGCTCAACCGAGAAATTTATAATGCAGCTGAACCGGACGAACGGCCGCTGCACTACCCAAAGATTTGGGTCTGGACAAGTCCCTTATTTCATGTCTAATTAAAATAAAATTGGCCAATGTTCTAAAATGGTATTTCAAACTTTAAAGTCAATTTTATTACATTAAATTAAACATACAGCGTGCATCCAAGTAAAGTAAAATAGTAAATGATTAAATTATTACAACCGAATCAAATAAAAGATAAAAACTCTCAGCCTCATTTTTACAACCGCCTAAGATACATGATTTAGCTAAAAATTACAATCGCCTAGGATACACGGATAAATCTATTAAATACATATAAAATAAAAATAAAAAGCTACAAAATAGAGGGTTAACACAATTTATGGCATGCCACAAATAGGACTTAAACAGACAGAATTGGGAATTTAGAGATTGGGGGCATGCATTTAGGGGGATAACTGGGCCGGCTCGGCTAGCCGGCTCGATTAGACCTGGAAAATATTTTGAAACATCCCTGTAGTTTTTGTCTTGTGAGAAAATCATTTTGAAAACAATTTTGCCGGTTTACATGCATTTTTTACATGTGAGGTGGGTTGGTTTTCGGGGGAATCGGGTCTCCGTCGTGGCATTTTTCTAAATGCAATTTTACTGAAAATTGAATCTATGGTCGTGGATGCACACAACAAAATTCATTTTGATGATTTTCTGATTTTCTGAATTTTTAGGGATCTTTATATATTTTTATAGCTCAAAAGGGAAATTTTGATTCTAGAAACATGTTACAGTTGTGCGACTGTAAACGTTCCAAACTCAGGATTGTGCCAAAATTTTATTTGAAATAAACTGGAAGATAACTATCTGGAAATCAAGAACACTCGTACGACTGTAAATACAGTTGTACGGCTGTTCATCAAACTCAAGAACAGTCGCACGACTGTTCTTGATTTCCAGAAACAGAAACACGAAAAGTTGAACAAAAAAGCACAAAAATACACCAATCACCCAGAAAGCTTCAAAAACAGATGGGATAAAGAGTGGTAACCTTTTTGGCGCACGTCCACCGTAGGATTGACCCCTGGTGTCGCTCCAATCCACTAAAATTTGCACTTTTCTCCTTGGATGAAAGTTGGAAACTTTGTGTCCAAAAATCCAAAATGCTTGGGAATCCTAGGATTTCTAGTCCGAAATTTAGTTTGTTTGAAATACCAGATTATTAACTTAGGGATTTCTAACAAATTTTTAAACTTTACCCTTGAGAATCAAAAGAAATAGAAGAGGAAAAGAAAACTTTTGAAGTTGGGTTTTTTTTTTCTTTTCCTTGTCTCTTTCTCTCTTTTCTCTCTCTAAAAATCTGAGAATCCCAAAGCTAAAACCCTCTATCTTCTCCTTCTTTTCCCTCTTTTTATGTCTCCATTTCTTACTGCCAATTTCTAAGCATTTAATGCTCTCTTCTCCTTTTTCTTCTTTCCGCTGCAGAGGTATGGGTTTCTACACCTGCTCTGACGTTACAGTCCTACGACTGTAATTTTTTTTTCAATTACAGTTGCACGACTATAAAATACAATCATGTGAAACCTGTTATTTTTTTTAAGGAGTAAAATTTTAGCGCTTACAGCTGTCCCTCGCGTGATCAAATTCAACACCCGATCTTGGTCTGGAATAGTTGAGGTGATGAATTTGAGAGCGCGAATCAAAGCGCCACAGACACAGGAAATAAAACATGCAACTGAGTTGCTGAAGCGTCACTGCCGTGGTGACGTGTTGAGTTGATTGGATGGAATAAGCCGATACCGGGTGTGAGCGGACGACGCGTTTTCAACGGAACGTGAGACTCCCTTTCGGAAGGGGCACCTCGATCTCAGGCGGGCCCCTCCCTCACGTGGGGTTTTTATAAATAGGAAATCGGTTTTGAAAAATAATTGGAATTAATCCTTAAAAGGACCAAGACCTAAGTCTCGATGAATATTGTAGAGTCGCCACCCTGCTCAGCTCAACCGGGAAATTTATAATGTAGCTGAACCGGACGAACGGTCACTACACTATCTAGAGATTCGGGTCCGGACAAGTCCTTTATTTCGTGTCTAATTAAAATAAATATTGGTCAATGTTTTTTAGATGATATTTCAAATTCTAAAGTCAATTTTATTAAAATAAATAGACATGCAGCGCACATACAGGTATAAGTAAAATAGTATATGATTAAATTATTACAACCCGATCGAATAAAAGATAAAAATTCTCGCCTCACTTTTACAAGCACCTAGAATACACGAGAATCTAAAAATAATTACAACCGCCTAAATACACCATTTAATCTATTAAATTGCCTCAAAAATAAAAATAAAAGAAATTAAAACCTGCAAAACAGAGGGTTAGCATAATATATAGCACGCCACAAATTGGACTCAAACATGACAGAATGAGAAATCAAGAATTGGGGGCATGCATTTAGGGGATAACCGGGTTGGCTCGGCTAGCCGGCCAGTTAGACCTGGAAAACATTTTGAAGTGTCCTTGTATTTTTGGTTTTGTGGGAAAATCATTTTAAAAACAATTTTTCCGGTTTACATGCATTTTTCACATGTGTGGTGGGTCGGTTTTCGGGAGAATTGGGTCTCCGTCGTGGCATTGTTCTAAATGCAATTTTACTGAAAATTGAATCTATGGTCGTGGATGCACACAACAAAATTCATTTTGATGATTTTTGGGGTTTTTTGAATTTTTATGGATTTTTGGAAATTTTTTAGGATTAAAACAGAAATTCTGATTCTGGAAATCGCGTTACAGTCGTGCGACTGTAACTACAGTCGTGCGACTGTAAACACTCCAGACTCAGGATTTCGCCAAAATTTTATTTGAAGAAAACTGGAAAGAAAACTCCTGAAATCAAAAACACTCGTACAATTATAACTACAGTCGTACGACTATTCATCAAAATCAAGAACAGTCGTGCGACTGTTCTTGATTTCCAGAAGCAAAAATGTAGAAATAAGGTAAAAATGCACAAAAATACATCCAGCACCCAGAAAGCTTGTAAAAGAGAGGGGAAAAGGGGTGTTTACCTCTTTGGCATACGTCCACCGTAGGATTGACCCCTGGCGTCGCTCCAATACACTAAAATCCGAACTTTTCTCTTTGAGTTTGGATTTGAGAGCTTTTGGGTCCAAAATCTCCAAATGCAAGGGTTTCTGATGATCAGTTCTTCCCTTCTTCTTCTTTGTTTCTTTTCTTCTTTCCCTTTTCTCTTTTTTCGCCCTTTTCTTTCCTTTTTTTCTTCTGTCTCTGTTTGGCCTCCTCCCTTTCTCCTGTTTTTTCAACTTTTAGGGTGTGGGTCGGCTCACCTGCCACGATCTGCAGTCCTACGACTGTAGTTTGGTTAAAGTCGTACGACTGTAGTTAAAGTCGTACGACTATTCCTTTTTTTAGAAAGAAGTAAAATTCTGGCACTTACAGCTGCCCCTCGCATGATCAAATTCACCACCTGATCTTAGTCTAGTATAATTGATGTGAATTTGAGAAACACGACTCAAAGCGCCGTATACATAGGAAAGAACCCGCCGTTGAAATAAGCCGATATCGGGTCTAGGTTACCCGAGGCAAAGCTGAGGAGGAAATAAGCCGATATCAGGTCTAGGTTACCCGAGGCAAAGCTGAGGAGGAAATAAGCCGATATCGGGTCTAGGTTACCCGAGGCAAAGCTGAGGAAGAAATAAGCCGATATCGGGTTTAGGTTACCCGAGGCAATGCTGGAGATTTGAATTGGCTTCCATGATCTAGGATCTTGCTTGAATCGGTCTTCAAGAATCTGAAAGCTAACTTGGGTGATTTTCAAGGATTAAGAATCAGGCTTGAAGAGGTTTCAAGGATTCAAAATCACGCTTGAGGAGGTTTGCAAGGATTAGGAATCATGCTTGAAGAAGTTCAAGGATTCGAAATCTAGCTTGGAGAGCTGTTTATCAAGGATTGGGAATCATGCTTGAAGAAGTTCAAAGATTTGAAATCTAGCTTGGATGAAATAAGGGGTTTGATGTAGAACTAAGCCGGTACCGGGTCTAGGTTAGCCGAGGAAAATCTGTAGAAATTTTGAAGGTTTGAAATTTTGCTGGAATTGGATGGACTCGAAATAATGGAATAAGAGGGTCAAGGATTTGAAACCATGCTTGAACGTAATGGAGTTCAAGGGTTTGAAATCTGGCTTGAATAAAGAAAAGGGGTTCAAGGATTTGTAACCATGCTTGAGCGTACTGGAGTTCAAGGGTTTGAAATCTGGCTTGAATAAAGAAAAGGGGTTCAAGGATTCGTAACCATGCTTAAACGCAATGGAGTTCAAGGGTTTGAAATCTGGCTTGAAAGAAGGAGGTGGTTCAAGGATTTGCAACCATGCTTGAACGCAATGGAGTTCAAGGGTTTGAAAACTGGCTTGAATGAAGGAGGTGGTTCAAGGATTTGCAACCATGCTTAAACGCAATGAATTTCAAGGGTGTGAAATCTGGCTTGAATGAAATAAAGAGGTAGCTTTAGGAAGGATAATTTTAATGTCTGCTGGAGGATGAGTATTTATCCCTTGATCGATAATTTTGGAAACAAAAGTTTTTACCCCTTCGATCAAAGATAAATACGGCTTGATTATTCTGTCCCTTGGAGATTTGACATGTTAAGATTTGAGTTTTCGCTGATGCTTGAGGCCCAATAGATGTCACGGCGTTGTGCCATCTCTGCTTTGAGAGCGAACCTGGTTCGGAGAGACCTGGTGATGGCAGCGGGTACCTACACTTGGAACAGTTGTGATGCATATGCATACGAATTATGCGTGTTTACTTCAAACTTATGCATGTATGTATAGATGCATGTATAGTTCTAAATATATGTATGCATGCAACATGTGGCTTATGCTTTGTTCTTGGTATCCGTGCGAGCCCAAAGATGGAATTCGCGGCTTGTGACTGGCCCCAATGGTAGCCCAAGTGACCTAGTCCGATTGTTCCGGCGTGTCTTCTAGCCGATTGACTATCAAGCTGATCTGGGTATTGGAGAAGTTGGCCGTCTTGAGTGACCTTCCACTTTACCCTCTACATATTCTGAAGCATTGTCAGGCTCAGTGGATCAGGGTGATAGGCCACGTCGACGGATGGTCCATTTGGTTGAGCAAGATGAGAGTGAGACTTTGCATTTCCGTACCGCATAACAGGAGTTTCTGCGATATTGCCATGGGCTTGGATGCAATGTCCTACTGATGGATGTTTATATGTAATAGCATGGTGTATGCAAGATGAACATCTGATCGGAAATCCAAACATACACAATATTGCAATGATGACATCAGAATGAGTATAATAGGGAATGTGACATTGACTCTGACTTTGTATATCACCCCTCTCCTATGCCGACACGTCCTTTCTGTTTTCCGTGTCAAAAAAGTTTTTTTTTTATGAGAAAGATTCTGTGATGGGCATTTTGTCTGCGTTGATCCCTTTTGCGACGGTTTGTCTTAGGGCGGGAAAGATATATCTTGATATGTTCATTGTGACTCGCGAAGATACTGCTGTCGATGATATCCGGTTCGGTTTTTTACTTGCCCCTGATATTATAGGCTTGTGTTTGGGGAGTATTATAGGTTTGTGTTTGGGGAGTAAAGCACTTCTACAGACAAGGTTTGCTGCGCGATGTAACCTGTAAGTGAACATTGACATGCAATGACACAACAAATGCATATTGAACACCAAAGTTGAATACAAAACATTCATGACATAATGAATACGGTTGCATTAGGAAAATCTAAAATGTGGCTTTGGTTTTAATTGATGCCCTTTCAGATTACCAACATGCCCTTTCGGTTTTACACATTGGAATTTTTTTTTAAGCCCCGATCACTGGATAGAGTTGCTATTATGGACAGACAACCTGAGATGAATTCAATTAACCACTGGATTCTCCTACGGTCTGATGCCGTATTCATGTTTCTAATTCACCCCAGATTCCAGTTCAGGCAAGGTTCCCAAAGACTGAATCCTTGAAATGGTTGGTAAATGCAACTCTCCCTTTGGATATGAGCTCAACAGACTTTGTAAGCTTTCCTGTTGATGGTATCGTCCCCTTCATGATTGTTGAAAGCTTTGTAAAACCAAGTTGCTCCAACAAAGTTGGTGAAGTCCACAAATGCATAACCAAAATTTCCTCCAGTTTTGAAATCCATAGGCAAATAGAGGAAATCATAAGCAGATTTCCCTTTGGACTTATTCTTGTTTTCCTCCAAACAATGCTTGTCTAGAATTTGCAGCAGATTATGCCTTTGAAACTGATTTGGTATATTTCTTATCATCAGGCTTGTTTTTCCACCAAGATTAACTTCAATCTTTTTTTTTTTATATTCAGCTTGGTCTCTTCAATAGTCAATTTCTTGGGCAACCACTGTTACTCCTTTTCACCTACAGAAACTATTTTCTTCTTATTCTGGAATCTCGGAGCTATATATTTCATTTTCCCCCTTTTTTCAGCATTGTTGAACTCATTTGAAGCAGACTCATATCCAAATCCTCTATCTGTCATCAAATCAAAACCCTTCCCACTGTCTGAGGGTACAAAATAATTAGTCTGGGAGCTTAGATTGAAGAGAAATGGCGTGGGATTAAAAGGGTATCCCCAATTTGGTACAGGTTGATGATAAACGAAGACGGATTGAAACGACGCCATAACCACCTGCTCCGACGCCCTTCTGCTGATGAGATGATGCGAAAAAATACAATATGGAGCAGGATTGGGGTTCAACTTCTTGTTAGAAGCCATTGAAGGTAGAAAATATGGAATCACAGAATCGGTTCAAGTTCCAGAGAGAAGATGAAAGATAAAAGATGAAAGTGAAGGAAAGACAATTAAGGGAAGACAAAGGTGATGAAGGCAAAGGGAGAAGGCAGAGAGGAGAATGAAAAAAGAACTACTTTGGGTAAAGACACCAATCTTCTCTGTCATCGCGCGAAGTTAACTTTTCAGAACAGGCAAAAACATACTTATCTCTATTGTCTCAACTCATTGACCCCGGCATTCCATGCAATAGATGGGCCACCCCTGAATTCATCAAGCACTCAATAGAGTTTGACTTTATTATCGAAGAGAGCACAACTTTAGGCCAGGAGCAGAAAACCCACTGTAAGGGAGAGATGAAGTCTTCCATCGGTATCAAGTTTTTTTTTTTTTTTTTTTTTGAAGAAGCTAAATCCAAGCCACAGCCACCTGTTGATTTTCCTGCTACTTTCAAATCCATGTATGTCATGCGTGTTTAATATGTCTTTTCGGATGAACCATGCATGTGTAATGTCATATGCACATGAATGCCACACAAACAAGACTATATATGCATTAAAACCAGTGTTTGCTTCAGAGTTTTACAGCATAGTGGGTGGTGAAGGTCATTTGGATTTTTCAGGGCTTGGTGCTTTTTGATGGGTTTGGGTTTTTGATGTGAGAAGCTCTTTTTTTTTGGGCATGAATTAGGCTCAAAGCTTCGTTTTGGGGATCGGCTCTGAAATTTGGCAGTGGTCCCTGGTTTGGAATGATTTGGATATATTGTAGGCTGTCTAAGTTGAAACTTTAAGGCAAGACCAACAGTGTTTTGGATCGTGGTTTGTAAGGATCACTGATCTAGGTTGGCAATTGATTCAATGGAAATGGTGCCTTCCAATTATTTGCTTGGCAGACTTCTTCTTTTTTCTTTTTTTTTTGAGGAGTAAAATTCCGGCGCTTACAGCTGCTCCTCGCGTGATCAAATTCACCACCCGATCTCAGTCTGGGATAATTGATGTGAATTTGAGAAACGCGACTCAAAGCGCCGTAGACACGGGAAATAAAACATGCAACTGAGTTGCTGAAGCTTCACTGCTGTGGTGACGTGTTGAGTTGATTGGATGGAATAAGCCGATATCGGGTCTATGTTACCCGAGGCAATGCTAGAGATTTGAATTGGCTTCCATGATCTAGGATCTTGCTTGAATCGGTCTTCAAGAATCCGAAATCTGACTTGGGTGATTTTCAAGGATTAAGAATCAGGCTTGAAGAGGTTTGAAGGATTCAAAACCATGCTTGAGGAGGTTTGCAAGGATTGGGAATCATGCTTGAAGAAGTTCAAGGATTCGAAATCTAGCTTGGATGAAATAAGGGGTTTGATGTAGAACTAAGCCGATACCGGGTCTAGGTTACCCGAGGCAAATCTGTAGAAATTTCGAGGACTTGAAATTTTACTAGAATTGGATGGACTCTAAATAATGAAATAAGAGGTTCAAGGATTTGAAACCATGCTTGAACATAATGGAGTTCAAGGGTTTCAAACTCTGGTTTGAATAAAAAAAAAGTGGTTCAAGGATTTGCAACCATGCTTGAACGTAATGGAGTCCAAGGGTTTGAAATCTGGCTTGAATAAAGAGAAGGGTTCAAGGATTTGTAACAATGCTTGAATGTAATGGAGTTCAAGGGTTTGAAATCTGGCTTGAATGAAGAAAAGGGGTTCAAGGATTTGCAACCATGCTTGAACGTAATGGAGTTCAAAGGTTTGAAATCTAGCTTGAATGAAGAAAAGGGGTTCAAGGATTTGTAACCATGCTTGAACGTAATAGAGTTCAAGGGTTTGAAATCTGGCTTGAATGAAGAAAAGGGGTTCAAGGATTTGCAACCATACTTGAACGTAATGGAGTTCAACTGTTTGAAATCTGGCTTGAATGAAGAAAAAGGGTTCAAGGATTTGCAACCATGCTTGAACGTAATGGAGTTCAAGGGTTTGAAATCTGGCTTGAATGAAGAAAAGGGGTTCAAGGATTTGTAACCATGCTTGAACGTAATGGAGTTCAAGGGTTTGAAATCTGGCTTGAATGAAGAAAAGGGGTTCAAGGATTTGAAACCATGCTTGAACGTAATGGAGTTCAACTGTTTGAAATCTGGCTTGAATGAAGAAAAAGGGTCCAAGGATTTGCAACCATGCTTGAACGTAATGGAGTTCAAGGGTTTGAAATCTGGCTTGAATAAAGAGAAGGGGTTTAAGGATTTGTAACCATGCTTGAACGTAATGGAGTTCAAGGGTTTGAAATCTGGCTTGAATAAAGAGAAGGGTTCAAGGATTTGTAACCATGCTTGAACGTAATGGAGTTCAAGGGTTTGAAATCTGGCTTGAATAAAGAGAAGGGTTCAAGGATTTGTAACCATGCTTGAACGTAATGGAGTTCAAGGGTTTGAAATCTTGCTTGAATGAAGACAGGGATTCAAGGATTTGTAACCATGCTGGAACGTAATGGAGTTCAAGGGTTTGAAATCTGGCTTGAATAAAGAGAAGGGTTCAAGGATTTGTAACAATGCTTGAATGTAAAGGAGTTCAAGGGTTTGAAATCTGGCTTGAATGAAGAAAAGGGGTTCAAGGATTTGCAACCATGCTTGAACGTAATGGAGTTCAAGGGTTTGAAATCTGGCTTGAATGAAGAAAAGGGGTTCAAGGATTTGCAACCATGCTTGAACGTAATGGAGTTCGACGGTTTGAAATCTGGCTTGAATGAAGAAAAAGGGTTCAAGTATTTGCAACCATGCTTGAATGTAATGGAGTTCAAGGGTTTGAAATCTGGCTTGAATAAAGAGAAGGGTTCAAGGATTTATAACCATGCTTGAACGTTATGGAGTTCAAGGGTTTGAAATCTGGCTTGAATAAAGAGAAGGGTTCGAGGATTTGTAACCATGCTTGAACGTAATGGAGTTCAAGGGTTTGAAATCTGGCTTGAATAAAGAGAAGGGTTCAAGGATTTGTAACCATGCTTGAACGTAATGGAGTTCAAAGGTTTGAAATCTGGCTTGAATAAAGAGAAGGGTTCAAGGATTTGTAACCATGATTGAACGTAATGGAGTTCAAGGGTTTGAAATCTGGCTTGAATAAAGAGGAGGGTTTAAGGATTTGTTACCATGCTTGAACGTAATGGAGTTCAAGGGTTTGAAATCTGGCTTGAATGAAGAGAAGGGTTCAAGGATTTGTAACCATGCTTGAACGTAATGGATTTCAAGGGTTTGAAATCTTGCTTAAATGAAGAAAGGGGTTTAAGGATTTGTAACCATGCTTGAACGTAATGGAGTTCAAGGGTTTGAAATCTGGCTTGAATAAAGAAAAGGATTCAAGGATTTGCAACCATGCTTGAATGTAAAAGAGTTCAAGGGTTAAAAATCTAGCTTGAATGAAGAAAAGGAGATGGCGTTAGGAATGATAATTTTGATGTTGGCTTGAGGATGAGTATTTATTCCTTGATCGATAATTTTGGAAACAAGAATTTTGGCCCCTTCGATCAAGGATAAATACGCCCTGATTGTTCTGCCCCTTGGAGACTTGATATGTTGAGATTTGTGTTTGCGCTGATGGTTAAGACCCAATAGATGCCTCGGCATTGGGCCATCTTTGCTTTGAGAGCGATCCTGGTTCAGGATAGTCCGGTGACAATGATGAATACCTGCGCTTGGGTTGGTTGTGATATGTATGTACTTGTATGCATGTATATCTTGAATGTATGTATATGTTTCAATGTGTGCATGTGCAAATGAACTTTAGAAAATGCATTTCGCGCCATTTGCTCAATCTTGACACTCCAGGTTCTTACTGGGGAAGATATGTTGTGAGATTGGTCGTCCGTAGTTGGAGAAGTAAAATTTCGGGTGCAATGTAATTCTTGCGATCCTGCCAGGGATATATGATGGCTACTGCGGAAATATGATGACTGTTGGAGAGAAAGTGATGATGTTCTTGGTAACGATGTCGTCGAGAAACAATGTAGAGGATCTTATTGGGGATTGATGAAATGTTCCTACTGAGGGAATGACGGAGAGGTTTTGCCTTCTTTGCCTCTAGGCTTCATGAATCTGGGAGTGCTCTAAATTTTGCCTGAGCTGCCTAGTGTGGGTTTTCAACTCAGCGAGCTGCTCTAATTTTTTCCTAAGGTGCCTTTTCAGTTTTCACCGTAGCGAGCTTTTCATATGCCCTAACTTTTTCCTAAACTGCCCAATGTGGGTTTTCAGCTTAACGGGCTGCTCTAATTTTTGCCTGAGGCGCCTTTTCGGTTTTCACCTCAGCGAGCTCCTTTTTTTTTTCAAGATGTCGTGGACTTAGAAGAAGACTTCCAATTCAGTCAGGTCAATGATAACTGGGGATTAATTGAAGCTGTGCCATGTCCACTTGCTTTGATGTCCTTCTGATGATGAGGTGATCGTGGAAAGTCTTGTAGGACTTGGTTGCTCCCTCGCTGTTGCTGAAGCTTACAGGCGTATAGCCATATATGACGCATGATGTGAATTCAATTTTAGGCAAACTTGAGATATTTAAATGAATAGGGCAAGGCATTCATTCATTCATTCATCGATAATGTTTTAGCATAGTACACATTATATATGAAATGAAATTAAGGACAAGATGAGTATGGTATCCGTCTCGACCAAACCCACGACTGCCACCAACTGGTCCTTACGGATTTTCTTGCCGGTGGTGCTCACCTCACTGTCCTAACTTTTGCATGGATAGCTTTCGTGATTTTCAATCCATCGGACCTTTTTTTTTCTCGTGGAAACCTGAGCCTGTTCTAATTGAGGAGATTGATGACTTGGTCTCTGTCTTTCTCTGTAGGATTGCTTTGATCCTGCAGGTTGATGGCTACACTTTTTGATGTGCTTATTAGCTGCTTGTACTATCTTACCTGCTTATGGGTGGTATGGAGGCGATGCATGGTGCCTTTCTCCTTTATTCTAGAATGGTTGTACTGTTGTCCCAGAACTTGCGTTCTATTATCGGGGATGCTATGGTGCGAAACATCCTATGATACAGATGTGCATTCTTATTTTGGAATTTAAAACCATGCTTATTTTGTTTGTGTTGTTGTTGTTGTTGTTTTGTTTTGTTTTGTTTTTTTTTGGATTTTTTTTACGGAATTTCCATTTGGCTGGACTTGTCCTTTGGATCTTTGTAATTCTGAATCTTGCAATCCTTTGTCGATCTCTAAATGTGCCGTCATAGGACTAAGCGAAGGTCTTCCGTGCTTTTAGGCATTTTGCAATTTTTTTTTCTTTCTCTCATCAGTCGTGGAGTCTTTGAAGGTGGATATCATTTTGGATGCTCATCTGTCCTTAGGTTCATTTCACATGATAATGTGTCATGTATGCTAAAGACACTAAATGAATGTTTGTATGCATGCACAGTGTTCCATCCATGAAAACATCACACAAATAACTGAAATCAAATTACACTACATTAAACCCCTTGTAGGCCGCATTGTTCACAAAACAAGATAGAAAATAAAAACAGATACATCAAAATAATTAACATCCTCCACATGCGGAGGGTCTTCTTTTGCTGTTGCATCGCCCGCTTCGATTGGACTAGTCAAAGTTGGGCAAAGGATTGGTCTGCACACTGGGCTTCAAAGGTGGCTCCATGTTTCCCATCCGCGATCAGTTGACGAATAGCCCTGAGTAGTTGCTTGCAGTCATTTGTGTGATGCCCC
Organism: Euphorbia tirucalli; assembly: GCA_039660915.1. Lineage (NCBI taxonomy): Eukaryota > Viridiplantae > Streptophyta > Magnoliopsida > Malpighiales > Euphorbiaceae > Euphorbia > Euphorbia tirucalli. Next base: position 49,240,735 of record CM077639.1, on the reverse strand, counting down.
ACTGTCACATGATAGGAGCAGAATTTGCCTTTGTCTGTCTCAGCCGGCTTCTCGAACAGCTTCAGAGAACTCAAAAGGCCACCATTCATGCATTTCGCAAAAATCTTAGCCAAAGAAAGGGTCCACAAGGATAGGCCTCGATTTTGCGAATCTCCAGCTTGATCTCCTTGTTGGTGAGACACCACAACAACTTCAGTTGGCTTATCCTCTGGGGATTGGTCACTCTTGTTTGTGAAGCTATGAGCAGACGACGCGTTTTCGACGGGACACGGGACTCCCTGTCGGAAAGGGGCGCCACGATCTAGGGCGGGCCCCTTTCCTCACGTGGGGTTTTTATAAATCGAAAACGGGTTTTGGAAAATAAATGTAATTAAATGCGTAAAAGAACCGAGACCTAAGTCTCGATGAATATTGTAGAGTCGCCACCCGGCTCAGCTCAACCGGGAAATTCTTAAGGTAGCTGAACCGGACGAACGGTCACTACACTATCCAGAGATTCGGGTTTGGACAAGTCCCTTATTTCGTGTCTAATTAAATTAAATATTGCCAATGTTCTCAAATGGTATTTCAAAAATCTAAAGTCAATTTTATTGAATATAAAAGAGCATACAGCGGGTATACAAATATTTAATACAAAAGTAAGGAAAAGAAATAAATATTAATTGGCTTACAACCAAATCGAATGGAAAAATAAAAACACTCGCCTCACTTGTACAATCGCCTAGGATACACGAGAATCTAAAAAAAAAATATTTACAACTGCCTAAATATACGATTAATTCTATTAAAAAACAAATAAAATCAAAAATAAATATAAATAAAAGCTGCAAAACAAAGGTTAGCACAATTTATACGGCACACCACAACTAGGACTCAAATAGACAGAATTGGGAAATCAAGTATTGGGGGCATGCATTTAGGGGATAACCGAATTAGCTCGGCTAGCCGGCCCGGTTAGACCTGGAAAACATCTTGAAACGTCCCTGTATTTTTGGTTTCTGTGGGAAAATCATTTTTGAAAACAATTTTTCAGGTTTACATACATTTTTTCATATTAAGTGGGTCGGTTTTCGGGAGAACCAGGTCTCCGTCGTTGAATTGTTCTAAATGCAATTTTATTGAAAATTAAACCTAAGGTAGTGAATGCACACATCAAAATTCATTTTCATGATTTTTGGGATTTTCTAATTTTTTATGATTTTTATGGATTTTTAAATTTTTTTTTTTTTGGGATAAAAGCTGAAATTCTGATTCTGGAATGAGGGTTACAGTCGTGCGACTATAAACAGTTCAGGATCAAGATTTCGCCAAAATTATTCTGAATCAAAAATGGAAGAAAACAATCTGGAAATTAAGAACACTCGTACGACTGTATATACAGTCGTACGACTGTTCATGAAAACCAAGAACAGTCGTGCGACTGTTCTTAATTTCCAGAAGCAGAAGCGCGAAAATGCAGCAGAAAATGCACAAAACTCACTTCAAACACCCAGAAAGCGAGAAAAAGTGTAAGGAAAGGGAGTGTCTACCTTTTTAGAAGCTAATCCAACTCGTTTTGACCCCTGGCATCACTCCAATCCTAACAAATTCGTACTTTTTCTCTTGAAATTGAAGTTGAGAGCTTTATTTCCAAAAATCCAAATTGCAAGGGATTCTGATGATTTAAGTCCGGATTTTTGATTTGGTTGTGAAGTTAATTGATTAACCTAGGGATTTCTAACAAGTTTTAATCCTAATTCTGAGAATTAAAAGAAAATAGAAGAGGAAAAGATGAGTTTTATGGGTTTTGGTCCTCTTTCTTTTCCTTCTCTCTTTTCTCCTTTCTCTCTCTAAGTTTTTTTTTCCAAAAATCCAATTGCTGCTTCTCTCCTCCCTTTCCTCTCCTTTATCTCTGATTTTTCCCGCTTACTTGCTGCAACAACAGAGCAATTAATGCTCCTTCTCTTTCCTCCATTTTCTACTGCAGAGGTATGGGCTCTTGCAACTTTTCCGACATTACAGTCGTACGACTGTAATTTTTAAATTACAGTCGCATGACTATAAGGATAGCCGTATGACCATAAACTTTTATTTTTTTTTTTAGTATAGAAAATTCCGGCGCTTACAGCTGCCCCTCGCGTGATCAAATTCGGCATCTAGCTCCAGGTTTACAACTCTTGAGATGATGAATTTGGGAGCGCGAATCAAAGCGCTGTGAACACTGGAATGAATCTTTTGATAAGATAGGCCGATACCGGGTCTAGGTTACCCGAGGCGATGCTGGGGAGGAAATAAGCCGATATCAGGTTTAGGTTACCCGAGGCGAAGGAAAATGAAATTATGGATTAGCCGATATCGGGTTTATGTTACCCGAGGCAAAGGAAGATGGAATTTAGCCGATATCGAGTTTACATTACTCGGGGCAAAGTTGATGAAGAAATTGGCCGATACCGGGTCTAGGTTACCCGAGGCGATTTTTGCTGGGGAAATTGATGAAGCTGATCTGGACCGATACCGAGTTTACATTACTCGAGGTGGATCTGCTGGGGAAGTGGATGATGAAGTCGATCTAGGCCAATACCGAGTTTGCATTACTCGAGGTGGATCTGCTGAGGATTTGAAGTTGGAGATGATGAATTCCTGCACTTTAGATAGCAAGTCTTCATTCCTTGATCGAGAGATTTTTAAACAAAAATTTTTGCCCCTTCGATCAAGAATGAAGACTAGGTGGGGATGATTGATCGACGTATGCAATGTATGAATGCAAGATGATGCATGTGTACGTGTATGCATTTTCCGTCATTTGACGTTTCCGCCTTCCGCTGGAGAAGGATATGTCGTGCCCCTGGTTGATTGTGCTTTCTTCGGGGCTTTGCTTGGTGATTTTCAGAGGAATAAGGTGACTATTAGGGATGTGTGACGCTGCTAGGGAGATAATCGTAGTGCTCCTTACAGAGATTCCGCTGGGGAAAAGTGTAATGACTTGATTGGGGAAATACTTATGGCGTTCTTTATGTAGATTCTGCTGGGGAATTGCGTGATGACTCTATGGAGAGTCGATGTGATGACTTCTATGGGGAATGTTGGGGACATTCTGCTTTTCCTGCTCTATGGGGAAATTATGAGTTTGTAAGTGCTCTAATTTTTGCCTGGGTTGCCCAATACAGGTTTTCAGCCCAGCGAGCTGCTCTGATTTTTGCCTAAGGCGCCTTTTCGGTTTTCATCTTAGCGAGCCTTTCATATGCCCTAACTTTTGCCTAAACTGCCCAATATGGGTTTTCAGCTTAGCGGGCCGCTCTAATTTTTGCCTGAGGTGCCTTTTCGGTTTTCACCTCAGCGAGCTCCTTTTTTTTTCTTTTTTTTTTTTTAGATGATTGAAACATCACCATGACCATTTTATTGCTCTTTTAGGAAGAGGAGCTGGATTTTAGAGGTCAATAAAAGATTTCAAATCGCATGTATTTAATACATTTTCACTTGTTAAATAATGTGATGATTCCAATTAGTTGAATGCAAAGTGCTTTCTTTAAATGTATGTTTATGCAAGATAACATTGCTTGTGCATTTGTCATAACCATGCAAATATATTTAAACAAACATTTCACTTTATTGATGAAGTCAAAATGAGTACATTTGAAACAAGTTGGTTCCTAAATGATACATATTCCACACTGAGCCAGAATCCGTCACCAGTCTTCCTTTTCAGGTTTTCCGACTGATCATTTTCTCTCGTGTCTTAACTTTTGCCTAGACCACTCTTTACGAGTTTTCAGCCTAGCAGACCTCTCTTTCTTTCATTTTTTTTTATACATGATAAAGCTTTAGCCTGTCTTGGTTGATAGGATTAGTGAACTCATTTCCGTCCATGTCCATGATGTTGACAGCGCCTTTTGATAGCACCTTCTTCACCACATAGGGCCCTTCCCAGTTGGGTCTGAACTTGCCCCTAACATCGACATTGGAAGGCCTTAGCTGCTTTAGAACCAAGTCACCCGTTTTCAACTGCCGTTTGGAATACTTCACATTTCAATTATAGGCTCTGGCCATCCTGCGCTGGTACATCTGAAGATGATCTAGTGCCCTCGGTCACCTTTCATCTAGTGTTGCCAATTGTTCATATCTAGCTTGAACCCATTCAGTCTCTGGTAATTGAGCTTCCAGGGCGACTCTGAGTGACTTGAGTTCTATTTCCATTGGCAACACTGCTTCCATGCCATATACCAAGGCATAAGGAGTTTCTCCTGTCGGCGTTCTGACACTGGTTCTGTAACCCCAAAGAGCATAAGGCAGTTTATCGGCCCAATCTCTGTAAGTGGTTACCATCTTTGATAAGATCTTCTTTATTGCCTTGTTAGCTGCTTCTACTACACCATTAGCCTGAGGTCTGTATGGAGAAGACTTATGATGTTCGATACCATGTTCTACAAGTAGCTCAGCTGTTGCCCCTTGAAACTGTACTCCATTGTCAGTTACTATGTGGTGAGGAATCCCATATCGAGTGAAGATATTCTTCCGGATGAACTTGACCATTTGCTTGGCTGTCACATTAGTGAAGGATTCTGCTTCGACCCATTTGGAGAAATAATCAACTGCTACAACTATGAATCTATGCCCATTAGATACAGTTGGATGAATTTCACTAATTATATCTATCCCACATGCTGAAAACGACCAAGGAGATGCTAGATTCTGTAGCTCAAGTGGAGGAAGATGACTGACATCTGCATATATCTGACATTTATGACATCTCTTCACTTTTCTTATACAATCTGCTTGCATCATCATCCAGAAGTAGCCTTGCCTCATTATCTTCCTAGCCATGGCAAGTCCATTCATATGTGGCCCACAGGATCCTGCATGTACCTGCTGCATCACTTCTTCTGATTCTTGCTCTGTCAGGCACCTCAAAAGGACTCCATGTGCTGTTCTTTTGTATAACTTGTCCTCAAAGATTCTAAATTGACTAGCCAGCTTTCTCAGTGTCAACTTATCAATAGCACTGGCCTCTTCTGGGTACTTTCCCTCTTTTACATACTGGTAGATGTCAAAGAACCATGGCTTTTCTTCAGCTGATAATTCCATTACTTCGTGCACTTCAAAGCAAGGATGTCTAGAAGTGGCTATAACCAGTGGTTGAACTTGTGTTTCCTCTGGATTTTCCCACATGGAGGACAAAGTAGCTAATGCATCAGCCGTCTTATTCTTATCCCTGGGGACGTGTCTGAATTCACACTGACCGAATAAACCCTTTCTGAACTGTAGCAGCTCCAAGTAAGGCTGTAAGGCTTCTTCTTTCAGCTCGCACTCACATTGAGCTTGCTTGATCACTAGAAGTGAATCACCGACAATTAAGACATCATTTGTCCCTAAGGTTAACAGAGCTTCCATTCCAAATAAGCATGCTTCATATTCTGCCCCATTATTGGTTACGGGAAAGATCAGCCTCTTGGATAAAGGAATAATCTTACCATCCGGAGTTGCTATAAGTACCCCGATTCCAGCGCCTTTTCTATTCACTACCCCATCGAAGCATATTACCCACCTTTTCACTTCCACCATGGCTAGTTGCTCATAAGGGAATTCTAGATTCTTTGTGTAATCTGATTCTAGGGGTTGGTTTGCCAGAAACTCCGCCATGACTCGCCCTTTAATGGTTTTCTTTGTGATGTACTCGATGTCAAATTCAGACAAAAGTAACAACCACCTAGACAGCTTCCCAACCAATGCTGGTGCTTTATAGAGATACTTCATTGGATCCACCTTAGCCACAGCTTGTATCTTGTAGGACTGGAAATAGTGGCGCAGCTTCTTGGTCAGCCAAATCATCGACACACATGTCTTCTCCATAAGTGTGTATTTGGCTTCATACTCTAGCAACTTCTTGCTAAGGTAGTAGACAGGATATTCCTTCTTGCCATCTTGTTCTTGTGTAAGCATTGCCCCTATAGAGGATTCCTCAACCACCAAATACAAAATCAGAGGCTTCCCTGGAACTGGAGGACTCAATACTGGTGGCTTTACCAGGTAAGCCTTGATCTTCTCGAATGCCAGTTGACACCTGTCATCCCACACGATCGGCTGATCTTTCTTTAATAGCTTGAAGATTGGTTCATAAGCAGAAGTCAACCGTGCAATGAAGCGACTGACATATTGTAAGGAACCCAGGAATGACCTGACCTCCTTTTCTGTCTTTGGGGCTGGCATATCTTGGATGGCCTTGATTTTATCTGGGTCCATTTCTATACCCCTCTGGCTGACTACGTGACCTAACAGCTTCCCTGATGTGACCCCAAATATGCACTTCTTGGGGTTAAGCTGCAAGTTGTACTCTCCAATGCGTGTTAGAAATCTATCCAGGATAACAGGATGTTCCTCCCGGGTCGTTGATTTAACAAGCATATCATCGACATACACTTCGACTTCTTTGTGGATCATATCGTGCAACAGAGTTATGACAGCCCTCTGATAAGTGGCACCGGTGTTCTTTAACCCGAAAGGCATCACCCTGTAGCAGAAAGTACCCCATTCTGTGATGAATGATGTTTTCACCTTGTCGATCACATCCATCAGAATCTGGTTATACCCTGAAAAGCCATCCATGAAGGAGTACATTGCTGCTTTTGCTGCACTATCAACTAGGACATCAATATGGGGCAGTGGAAAGTTATCTTTTGGGCATGCTTTATTCAGGTCCCTGTAATCGACGCATACTCTGACCCTTCCATCCTTTTTAGGCATAGGGACAATGTTGGCTAGCCATTCTGTATACTCCACCACTTCGAGAAACCTGGCGTCTATCTTTTTGGCCACTTCTTCTTTCACCAGCGTAGCCCATTTGGGCCTTAGTCTTCTCAACTTTTGCTTCACCGGTCTGAATTTAGGGTCTGTCGGGATTTTGTGCACTGCTATTTCTGTGTCCACACCTGGTATGTCTTCATACGACCAGGCGAAAGCTTTAACATATTTTTAAAGTATTCTTATTAATTCTTTCTCTTCCTCGGATTTTAGCTCGTGTGAAATGAGTACCATTTTAGGGTTTTCATCTGTACTTATATTGATTTCATGCAATGCAGTGTCATGTATGCTAAATATGCCTGATGGTGATTTATATGCATGTACAGAATTATCAGGATAAACATCACACAAGTAAGCAAACTGGGATTTCATTGCATTAAACTTATCATAAAGTACATCGGTTACATTGAAAATGGAAGAAATAGATACAACAAAATCATTTTCATCCGCCACAAGCGGAGGGCGTCGTTCTTCATTAGCTTCCATCTTCCCTTTCAGAGCATCATCCGAGACTGCCGCTTTCTCTGCTTCTTTTTCAATCACTTGCATCTTAGCTTTTTCCATAATCTTGGCAATTTCAGTGACCACAGAGTCTAAATTCACTTTGGCCATTAATTCTTCGCCGAATCCCTCCTTGGATTTCCCAAAAGCTTTGGTTAATGCAGCAGTCAAAGCTCCCGAGATCGCTTCTGTAGCTTCAGCACAAGTCTTCTTTTCATCCTCTTCCTTGGTCACCTCTACGGCTTCTACTGCCACCTCAGATGATTCTCCTTGCGAAATCTCAAATTCAGCAGTTGCTTCTTCCGCCATTACAGGGGCTACTGGCTCTTCCTGGCTTTTGTCAAAATTAACCACATCTGCAAAGATCTCGAAGCCAGGATACTTGACATTTCCAACCATTATCAGCTCAGCTTGACCCTTATAAAGACTTTCTCCTGCCTTTAGAAATGGCTTCATCATGACCTTGCCATTCTTGCCCTTTTTTAGGTTCTTCTGTTCGGATGAACCCTCTACATAACCAAGGCCGCACTGCTTTGACTTTCCCGAGTCGATCTTGAATTCTGGCACACCTTGTAAATTAATCCCAAGTCCCATTCCCGAGACAAAGTTCAGCTTGTACAGATATCGGGATAGCCACTCCGGCATGTAATTCTCGTAAAGGACCATAGGGGCATCTGTGGTTTCTTCCTCCTTAATGACAGCAACTTGAAATCCACCAAAAGGAACCACTCTTTCATCCACTGTAGCTACCATCGACTGGGCGTCCGTCTCAACAGTCACAATCCTGCCATTCATAGAGAATTTGATCTTTTGATGCAATGTGGAAGGGACACCTCCCAAAGGATAGAACCAGGCCCTTCTAAGCAACAGGGAGAAAGTGACTGGGATATCAATCACTGTAAAGGCAATTGTGGACCTAACTAGCCCAACCTCTACTTTTGCCTCAAACGTCCCTATCACTGTTCTTTTAGAGTCATCATATGCTCGGATGACTGTTGAGGACTTCTTTAACACTTCTTTACTCAGCCCCAGAAATGGCAACATCTTTAGTGGACAAATATTTAGTGTCGACCCATCATCCACCATGACGTAAGGCATGACCTTATCCATCACATGGGCCCTGACATAAAGGGCCTTGTTGTGGGCCTTCCCTTCAGCAGGCAGGTCTCTCTCGGAGAAGACAATATCAGGACCCCCAACATGAACTTTGTCTAACAAACAACATATAGCCTCTGGTGAAGCTATAAGGGAGACTTCAATCTCTAACAGTTTCTTCACTAGAGCAACCCTGTGCTCCTTGGAGGTCAGAAGCAAGTGCCATAAGCTAGCTTGGGCAAGAGTTTTCTTTAGCTGGGAAATGACCAGGTCCTCCTTCTCAACTCCTTCCGGCGCCGAAGTACTGCTCGACCCATTCATCGGTGCTTTATCTTTGATCTGATCTGCCTGCTAATATACCCCTCCACTTTAGGTCACGTGCTACACTTCTTGAATTTTCAGCTTTTCAACAGCCGCGAGTTTGACTGCTTCTCCTCTGTCACATTCTTCATACTCATCTTCGGAGTTGAGATCATCCAGACTTATGGGCTTGATCTCCTTACATCCCTCCTTTTCCTCACATCTGGGTTCCACTTCGGGTTCCCCTACCGCCACTGCCTGAATCGTAGGGTTTGATTGCATCACTTGGGCAAATATAAAGTTAGCAGGCAACCCCGACTGGACCATGTTAACCCTCTTTTCGAATGCCGGCAGTGGGTTGGTTTTAGTGCTAGGTTTGGCTGGCTCTTGCAGCTTTCCCTCGTCAATGAGCTTCTGGATAACATCCCTCAGTTTATAGCAATTGTTGGTTCGGTGGCCTATCACCACATGATAAGTGCAGAAATTATCTTTGTCAGCTTCAGATGGCTTCTCAAATGGCCTTAAAGACTGCAGTAGGCCGCCGTTCCTACACTTGGCAAATATCTTTGCTAAAGTAAGAGTCCAAGGCGATATGCCTTGTCCTCTAGGACCCCTATTCTGGTTGCCTTGCTGCTGATTCATAGTAGCCACTTCAACCTGCTTCACCTCTGATGATTGCCCCTGCTTGCCACTGGAACCTGAACCAGAACCACTGCCAGACCCAGCTGCTGCGATTGATCTATATCCCAAGGTGTACCCTGTGCTTCTTCCTCCCTTGTGACCCTCTGGCTTCTCTTCCTTGTCCCTCTCTATTTTCATAGCCATGCTGTAAACCTCACTGAGCTCCTTAAAGGGATGGAATTTCATGTTGTTCTTGAAAATGTCTTTGCTGCCATCAATGAGTTTCTGTATGAGCTCGTCTTCGTCAGGGCAGTTCTTTAGGAGGATCATCTTGTTCATCCACCTCTGGTAGTATTTGTCAAAGGGCTCATTGAATTTCTACTTCACCCTCTCCAAATCATACAGCTTCACTTCATCATCAAGTGGCTAATGATATCATCTCGGTGTTACCCGAGTGGCAATTCCATCACTTCATCATCAATATCAACATGTTCACCGGTCCACCCAATCATACCAGTATTTAGCATCCTTTTACGGACCTGTTAGGCGTATGTCAAAGTGAACCGGATTCCATATTGATATTATAATGAAATCTGGTCAGAGGACAAAAGAGACCTACTCAAGAAAGACCTATGACGTGACAACCATGTGACTTTCTTATGCGGATCGATCCAGTCCCATGTCAACGACATGTACCTATATTCATGACTGACTATACAAGTACTATGGCTAGTTAAGAACTGCCATACAGTCATCGAATCTACAAGTTTGTGGTTCTATTTGTTCCCACGATTAGAATAGACCTGGGATTGGTTTTATGATTATCAATCAATGGATACTCTACTCATATTATAGCACAAGATATAAATGAAATAGATTAATTACCTTTATTAATGTGACACAAATAATGTATTCATACATGGCTCTTAATGTATGATACAAAATACAAGAATCTAATACCCTAAGAACTAGGGCACACCAACAGGCCTCCGGCGAGCCCATTCCTTTGTAAGTGGGGATTTTCTACACTTGGAAGCCAATAGGGAATGTCTCGATGCCTTTACTGATCATGGCATCAACATTTACACCCTTCTTCGATTCAGCACTGATACTGGCCCCCTTTTTCAACTGGGCCACAACTTCATCCAGCTCAGAACATTTTGCTTTCATCCTCTGTTCCATTGCTGCTTCTATTTCCTGCAGCTTTTCAAGGCTAGCCGAAGCATCACCACCATGTTGGGATGACTCAGCCTCTTTTTCTTTGCCGGCTCCACTACCACCGGCCTCACCAGCTTCCCTCATGACTGCCGGCATCTCTTCCTTCAACATGTCGCAGAAGTCTTGGGATCTGAAGAAATCTCTCAAAACATCAGCCATGCTTGGTGTCTGTTCTGCCATATTCACTCCTTCCCCAGGCTCAGAATCGCTGTCACTCTCAACTACCCTCTGTCTCCTAGCTGCCCTTAAAGCCTGGGATCTTGTCCAAGGTCACTGCAGTGTATTCTGCTTGGGAGTAGACAGGAGGTATTAGGGTCGTGAATGAATGACATGATGTGACATGAAAATTAAGACATTGAGAATGCTTGAAATGAATGGAGTGGAATTATGTATGGAATGATGATATGAATGGTTTCTTTTTATTATTTTTCTTCTTTTTGGAGCATTCCAAAAACACCCAATGCTTATGCAAAAATGTCACGTGTGGGCCGTCACACGGACAGAGCTTCGGCGCCTTTGGGGAACCTAATGAATTGGTGAAATGGTCATGTGTATACCGGCACATGGACGGGGTTTTGACGCTTTGTAGGTCTATGAGATGATATAAAATGGTCGCATGGGCCGGGCCCACGGACAAGGTTTTTGATGCTTTTGAGCATATGATATGAAATGATGTTATGAGAAGGTCACGTGTAACAGGGACACGGACAAGGATTCGGCATTCGAGGAATGCCTTTCAGGATTTGGTGATGTTGTGGGCCTATATGTATACTAATTGGGCACTCGGGGAGTACCTTGTGTTGGGATTCGTCACGGGAAACCGACCGATAAAAGCGGAAATACGCGTCGATTTCCTCGAATCTGGCCCAGGAGCTTAAGATGTGGAAATCAAAAACTTAAAGCATAAAAGGAGGGTTTCAAAAACTCACCACAAAGTCTCTCTAAGAGACGGATGCGGACTGCAGGAACCAAAGTAGACTCCCTCCAACGTCACGTACACGAACGGCTCTCGAACCGAAACCCGTGCTAGCGACTCGGATGACAAGAAGAGAGGGAGAAGAAGAGAAGAGAGGGGCGGCCAAGCATAGAGTAATGGCTGCCCAAATTTCTTTCCAAAAGAAAAATCCAAACTCTCTATCTCTCACAATTGTTTCTTCACTCATAATTGTTTCTTCCCTTCTAAACAAAGAGCATTAAGGAAAAGAGGACTAAACATTCTTACCATAAGAATGTATATCTACGGCCAATTCAAAAAAACAAGTGAGAAGAAAAGTCATCCCTTCATTTATTTCAAGTCATGATGAAAAGAAAGAAGAAGGATGAGTTGAAAAGTAAACAAAGCAATTTTCAACCTATGACTCACACCATGAGTCATCACTTTTCATCATTCAATTTTGTCAACAAAATGACTCATCATTGACTCATCACTTGCCTTAACATTCGGCCAAGCTAGAAAAGATGGTGGGATGATTTTGTTTTATCCATTCTTACCATAAGAATTAACCAAAATATCCAAGTAGCAAAGTCCAACTTTGCCACCCCAAAAGTCTTCCATGACTTCACACTTACATCATCTCTTTTGTCCAACAAAATGAGTCATCTTTCTAGCCCTTTCCATGCTCAAAATTTCGGCCAACACATCCCACTTAATGTGGGCATTTTTCATTTTAAGCTTTAAGCCCAATTCTAATTCCTTTGATTTAATTAATTTCAAATGCAACTTTACTTTAACATGTATGCTTATATATTATCCCATATAATATATTACATACATTTAAATTAAAATTCATTTGACCTATTAAGTTCATCAAGGGATTAAATTAGACATACATAAAATGAGATACATGTAAACCTATACATGTATAAAAATATTTCCACCTAGGAAATAATCCCATAAATTAATTCATTGAATTAATTATGAGAAGGCCAAAATAAATATTAATTATATAACTATGATCAATCCAATTGATTCATATAGTATAATTAATATATCTCTCTCTCTTCAAATGTGTATACTCCAAGTACACACTTAATCCGACTAGTTAAAGTCCAGACGTTCAATGTGTACGATCCGATGGGCCCGTCTTTATGTTGGCAGTGGGCCAAGGCCCACAGACTACAGGCGGGCTCTAGCAAGCCACTGTAGCCCCCAATTAAGACGGAGTAAGCAGTCCAACTGAAAACGTAACCCTGTAGTTTGAACTTGTAAATCCCATGTCGCTGATATCGGTGTCCAACACAGAGGCATGGAAGTATCACCCTCCTTGTGTCTGGACCTTGACTTGATACCGAATGAACTGATGCTCACAAACAAGATCCAATCTTGTTTGGGTGCGGCCGCACACTTATCAGTAACATTCTTCAAGAGGCCGATGATATCGTCTCAGTGAATCACTGAGTGACATTCCCTTCTGCATATCCATAGTGCTGCCATGCTTAGTGACACACCCGAACGTACCCGTACTTGGCACCCTTTTACAGGCCCGTTGGGCGTACACCAAAGTGTGCCACCTCACATGCAGCACCATCATATGGTCCGGTCGAAGGACTTATACAAGTACTACACGAGAATCATTTGTGATACTATACCATGCAGATTCCCGTTAAGTGGATCAATCCAGTACCATGCCCTTTTGCATGTACCCATTAACCTAGTTGACATTCCATGTTCTATGACCGGTAAGACACCGCCATACAACCAGGCTAATGATAGTCTTTGGTTCCATTCATTCCCATGATTGGAACAGACTACGGATGACTTTATGGTCATATCGTTTTCACTATCCACAGTCTTACTGCCAAGTGCCTCACACTTGACAACATGGATATGGATATGTCCATTGGATACTCTATTTAAAATATAGCACAAGACATATAATAAATAGATTAATGCCTTTATCTCCTTGACACAAATTGTATAATACATAAAGTTTACATTAATGTACCAAATGTATCATACAAACACAAGGACCAATGCCTCGGGACTAGGGCATTTCCAACAATCTCCCACTTGCACTAGTACCTACTAGGCATGGGTCTAATCCCTATAGATCTAGTACAACCTTCGTGCATAGGCATAGCCAAGCATGTTGGTCAAAAGATCTGCGACATTGTCTTTGGTGTCCACTCTTTGTAATGAGATGTCACCCCCTCAGCGATTTCTCGCAATAGGTGAACCTCCCTGAGTTCGTGCTTCGTGTATATGTGTGACCGGGGCACATAGCTTGTGCAACAGCCCTGCGTTGTCACAGAAGATATCAACTGGTTACTGGATAGTTGACACTACCCCCAGTTGCATGATAAAACTTCATATTCCACACAGCTTCCCTAGCTGCTTCACACGTTGCAATGTACTCAGTTCTTATGATAGAAACCGCGATGGTCTATTACTTGGAGCCTCTCCAACAATAGCACCACCAATTAGCATGAACACATACCTATATTGCGACTTATATTCATCCTGGTCGGTCTGGAAGCTTGCATCAGTGTACCTAGTAACTGACTGCTCTTCCTGACCTACATGGGCGACATTAGGTCTTGTACATAGCATGGAGTACATGATTGATCCCATAGCTGAAACGTATATAGGACCAATTCATGTTCTCCCTATCCTGCCTTGTCTTAGGACAATACTTCTTGCTAAGTTTCAGCTCATAACCCATTGGCAAGAAACCTTTCTTAGCCTGGTCCATGCTGAATCTTTTCAGAACGATGTCTATGTACTTGACCTGACTTAGGCCCAGAAGCCGATTGGATCTAACCCTGTAGATACTGATCCCTAGGATCGTCTCAGCTTCGCCTAAGTCCTTCATTGCGAAGCACTTACACAACCATTACAATTCCCTTGTAGTGTTGGTATGTCGCTTCCCATCAGAAAGATGCCATCCATATATAATACCAGGAAAGTTACTATGCTCCCACTAAACCTCTTATACACACCCTGAAAGGTATTGTCGGCCTATAGCTTATAGCACCACATGCAACCTATTACCTTAGCACCAGGAGGTGAATCAACCAGGTTCCAAACCTGATTATCGTACATAGATTGCAAATCCACCACCATGGCAGACAGTGGGCTAGCTATAGCCTACTAGTAGGTTTTGAGCTCCTCTTCGTCCAAGACAAAAGGAGCGTAATCATTAGAAACAAAAACTGATGTTTTCCATGTTCCTGATGATCCCTACCAGACCTTTTAGGTCCTTGTGTGACCTGGGCTGGTGCTTCCCCTTTTGGAAGCTTCACCCTGGTCTCCGAGTTATCCTTTTTCAGGAGTTTCTGAGCTTTGAACTTCCCTGAGTTCAATATCGCTCCCACTGTCTTTCTTGGAAAGAAACCCCTTTTCAAGAAGGACCCCCTTTCGAGCCATGAACACCTTGTTCTCAGCGGGGTTGTAGAAGGAATACCCTTTGGTTTCCCTAGGGTAGCTCACAAACAGGCATTAGTCGGTTTTGGGTGCTAGTTTTGCTCACAGTCAATTTCTTGACTTATGCATAACAACCCCAAATCCGTAAGAAAGACACAATGGGCACCCTGCCCGTCCATTTTCCAAATGGGGTCTTTGCCAAAGCCTTAGTCGGAGTATAATTGGAAATGAGAGCCATTGTCTCAAGAGTGTATCCTTTACAACTTATAGGGAGAGAGGCATGAGTCATCGTTTGAGCGGACCATGTCCAACAGGGTCCAATTCCTCTGTTCGGACACCCCATTCCATTGTGGTGTTCCTGGAGGAGTGAGCTGTGGAACTATTCCATGCTCTCTCAAAATGAGTCAAACTATAGGCTTATATGCTCACCACCTCGGTCCAACCGAAAGGCTTGGATATTTCTGCCTAGTTCTGTACTTCGTTCCTTACTCCCTTGAACCTATCAAGGGTCTCAGACTAATAAGTCATTAAATAGGCATGGCCATTTCTGATGATCGTCTGTGAAGGATATGAAGTATAGATGTTCACCCTTAGTTGCTATGCTTGTCGGTCCATATACATCTCAATGCATTAGGTTCAATAAGCTAGCAACCCTTTTAGCCTCCTTGCTAAAAGGTTCTTTAGTCATTTTACCTTATAAACCAGACTCGCATATATCAAGTGACTCCATGTCAAATGATCCTAGGATTCAAGCGATGTGAAGCCTAGCTATGCGCTTCTTGTTTATGTTGCCTAAATGACAATGCCAAAGGTAAACCGGATTAAGTTCGTTAGGCTTAACCCTTTAAGTATGTATATTATAGACATGATTAGTTTCATTTAGATCCAGGATATAAAAGACATTATTTAATAGAGCTACTCCATAAAATAATTCTTTTCTAGATAAACCCTTTTTACTATTACCAATAGTAAATGTACATCCAGAGATATCCAAAACTGAAACAGAAATAATATTCCTGTACATTACAGGTACAAAATAACATAGTTTCAGCAACAAAACTAATCTACTAGGCATCATAAGCTGGTCCTGATGATCTCTATGGCAGCAACCCTTACTCCATTTCTGATCCGCAAGTCCACTTGTCCCGATCCCAGTGAACACCTGTTCTTAAGTCCCTGCACATTACAACAAATGTGAGAACCACATCTAGTATCCAATACATAAGATGTTGAAACAGAGGTTAATGTCTATGACATATATACCTGATGAAGACACGCCCTGCATCTTCCTTTTCTCTCCTAAAAGCTTGGGACACGATCTTTTCCAATGTCCAGCCTGCTTGCAACCGAAGCAGACATCCTTGGAATGGGCCTTGGGCTGGGCTTTAGCGTTGTTAGCCTTGGCTTCCTTAGCCTTGGCCTTGGCCTTTGCCTTGCCTTTAGCAAAAGGAGGTTTCCCCTTGTTAACCTCAAGTACCGGCGGAGTCTTCTTGATCGACAGTTCAGCGAGCTCAAGCATCCAATGCAGCTCACTAACAGTACGGTCCATCCCTTGCTTGTAAAAGTTTAGGATGAATTGATCATAAGAATCCGGTAAAGAATCCAGGATCGTGCTAACTGCCAGCCCCCGTGAGATAGGAGTTCCGAGACGGGCTAAATTATCCAGATAGCCCTTCATCTTGAGCACGTGTGCACTCATAGATGTCCCGGCTCCCATCTTACAGCTGCGGAATGCCTTGTGGATCAGGTACCTTTCCTGATAAGCTTGCTCATAAAACATCTCATTAAGAGTTGTCATTATAGCAAAGGCCTGATGATCCAGGAACTGCTTTTGCAATTCAGGAACCATACTAGCCAACATCAGGCATGTCACATCCCGGTTATCTTTTACATGTGCCAAGTATTCCTCCAGCTGGGCAGCCGGTGGATTACTTCCCATTGGCACAGCCAGTACAGGCTTTTTGAGCACATACTCTTTGGACTCTTGTCTTAGAACTTTCCGTAAGTTCATAGACCAGTCCCAAAAGTTAGGGCCAGAAAGCTTGTCCCATTCCAAGAAAGATCGCAGTGATAAAGTATCATTCGTAGCCATTGGTTTCTACACAGAAAAATACGAGTGTAAATAAAGGACTTAACATGTTCTTCCCATATTACAATTAATAATGAATCGTGTTATTAATTAAGTCGAGTTGTTGGGCTCATGGGCCGAGATCCATATTATATCAAGATATAGCCAGACGAGGGCCTGGAACAACTATATCCCAATTTTTAGGTAGGAACGCCGTCCAATCCCAACCTAGGGACTCTCGGTTTGATGGGTCTGTTGGCACTTACCCATCTGTGCTTAGGGCCAGGAACATCCTACTACCCACGCTAAGTCAAAACCTCCATCCAAGTGTTAGAGTAACCAATACTCCAACCCAATACAAAATGACAATACTCCAGTGCATCCAACGAGGGTTGGTCTACAGCTGGCCTATCCCCACTTCGAGTAGGTTATGAATGAGGGAAGCACTTTTAAGAGACTTAGTAATTACCTCTTGGTTATTAGATTCAATTAATAACGGCTTAGATGCATAGGCGGGTGAAAAAGGGTTTGTACATACATTCTCACATGTAAATAAATAAAGCATAATTAAATAAAATGAAATGCTATGGGCCAAAATTTACATCCTAATATAATTCTAGTAAACCTATACTAGAACGACATCAGGTGGGCCGCATCCTCATCCTTCTAGCACGCCAATCCAATCGGCTTCTTCTTTACATAATTTCATAATATACACATAAAATAAAATTACATAAAAAGAAAACGGCGCGTAGGCCGTATTTACCAAAAGAATATTACAACCCAAATAAATAAGGCCCAAAACATCCATTCATGCATTTAATCATACATACACGTATCCAATACATACAATTTATAAACATGTTAAATGCATGAATTAATCCCATTTCAATTATGTCCATAGCCATTATTTTGAAATCGCCAAATTTTGGCCGATCATGGTTCTAAACCCGTGCGGGCTTTGGGCCTCCAACCCAGGCAAAATTGCTCCCAATCCAATTGGGAAACCATGAATTCCAAAATTAGCCGTCCGGGTAATCGTGCCAAGAAAACCCGAACCAATTTCAATTAACCGTATTTATTTCCAAAAATAAATATCGCATGAACGAAAATAAATTCCATTCATAAAAACATGCGCATAAAATTTCCAAAATTAAACACGCACAAGTTTAAAAACAATTAAAATTTTAAAACCCCACGTGCATAAAAATTACCAAAATTTAAACACGCATATTTTTAAAATTTTAAAACCGGCCCGGCCCAAAAAATCCCGCCAAATCCAAAAACGGGCCCGGCCCGCCGCACGGGGCAGCCGCGGCGCTGCTGCCCAGCAGCAGCCCCGCTGCCGCGCAGCGGCTGCTGCCCAGCAGCAGCCTGCTGCTGGCGTGCAGCAGCTGCCGCCCAGCAGCAGCTGCTGGCGCGCAGCAGCCCTGCTGCTGGCCTGCAGCAGCTGCTGCTGGCCAGCAGCAGCCAGCAGCAGCTGCTGCCTGTGGCGCCTAGCGCCGCAGGCAGCGGCTGCTGCCCCCGTTTCGGCCCGAAACGGTCCGTGATTTTTTCCCGCATAAAAACAAGCAACATGAAATTAAATCACCAAGAAATAAAATCATGCATAGGAAATTAAATCTAGCATAAAACCTATATGCAAAATAAAATTTCCATAAACAATTCACAAATAGAAAATTAAATAAAGCATAAACCATATGCATAAAATTTTCCATAAGTAAAATTCAAGGGGAAAAATCACCAAACCCCAAACCAAAAATAAATCCCGTCCACAAAATCGCCAATTTTAAAACACGGGATCCGCCAAGTTTAAAGATTTCCACGGATCAAAAGCCCGCTCTGATACCACTGTTGGGATTCGTCACGGGAAACCGACCGATAAAAGCGGAAATATGCGTCGATTTCCTCGAATCCGGCCCAGGAGCTTAAGATGTGGAAATCAAAAACTTAAAGCATAAAAGGAGGGTTTCAAAAACTCACCACAAAGTCTCTCTAAGAGACGGATGCGGACTGCAGGAACCAAAGTAGACTCCCTCCAACGTCACGTACACGAACGGCTCTCGGACCGAAACCCGTGCTAGCGACTCGGATGACAAGAAGAGAGGGAGAAGAAGAGAAGAGCGGGGCGGCCAAGCATAGAGTAATGGCTGCCCAAATTTCTTTCCAAAAGAAAAATCCAAACTCTCTATCTCTCACAATTGTTTCTTCACTCATAATTGTTTCTTCCCTTCTAAACAAAGAGCATTAAGGAAAAGAGGACTAAACATTCTTACCATAAGAATGTATATCTACGGCCAATTCAAAAAAACAAGTGAGAAGAAAAGTCATCCCTTCATTTATTTCAAGTCATGATGAAAAGAAAGAAGAAGGATGAGTTGAAAAGTAAACAAAGCAATTTTCAACCTATGACTCACACCATGAGTCATCACTTTTCATCATTCAATTTTGTCAACAAAATGACTCATCATTGACTCATCACTTGCCTTAACATTCGGCCAAGCTAGAAAAGATGGTGGGATGATTTTGTTTTATCCATTCTTACCATAAGAATTAACCAAAATATCCAAGTAGCAAAGTCCAACTTTGCCACCCCAAAAGTCTTCCATGACTTCACACTTACATCATCTCTTTTGTCCAACAAAATGAGTCATCTTTCTAGCCCTTTCCATGCTCAAAATTTCGGCCAACACATCCCACTTAATGTGGGCATTTTTCATTTTAAGCTTTAAGCCCAATTCTAATTCCTTTGATTTAATTAATTTCAAATGCAACTTTACTTTAACATGTATGCTTATATATTATCCCATATAATATATTACATACATTTAAATTAAAATTCATTTGACCTATTAAGTTCATCAAGGGATTAAATTAGACATACATAAAATGAGATACATGTAAACCTATACATGTATAAAAATATTTCCACCTAGGAAATAATCCCATAAATTAATTCATTGAATTAATTATGAGAAGGCCAAAATAAATATTAATTATATAACTATGATCAATCCAATTGATTCATATAGTATAATTAATATATCTCTCTCTCTTCAAATGTGTATACTCCAAGTACACACTTAATCCGACTAGTTAAAGTCCAGACGTTCAATGTGTACGATCCGATGGGCCCGTCTTTATGTTGGCAGTGGGCCAAGGCCCACAGACTACAGGCGGGCTCTAGCAAGCCACTGTAGCCCCCAATTAAGACGGAGTAAGCAGTCCAACTGAAAACGTAACCCTGTAGTTTGAACTTGTAAATCCCATGTCGCTGATATCGGTGTCCAACACAGAGGCATGGAAGTATCACCCTCCTTGTGTCTGGACCTTGACTTGATACCGAATGAACTGATGCTCACAAACAAGATCCAATCTTGTTTGGGTGCGGCCGCACACTTATCAGTAACATTCTTCCAGAGGCCGATGATATCGTCTCAGTGAATCACTGAGTGACATTCCCTTCTGCATATCCATAGTGCTGCCATGCTTAGTGACACACCCGAACGTACCCGTACTTGGCACCCTTTTACAGGCCCGTTGGGCGTACACCAAAGTGTGCCACCTCACATGCAGCACCATCATATGGTCCGGTCGAAGGACTTATACAAGTACTACACGAGAATCATTTGTGATACTATACCATGCAGATTCCCGTTAAGTGGATCAATCCAGTACCATGCCCTTTTGCATGTACCCATTAACCTAGTTGACATTCCATGTTCTATGACCGGTAAGACACCGCCATACAACCAGGCTAATGATAGTCTTTGGTTCCATTCATTCCCATGATTGGAACAGACTACGGATGACTTTATGGTCATATCGTTTTCACTATCCACAGTCTTACTGCCAAGTGCCTCACACTTGACAACATGGATATGGATATGTCCATTGGATACTCTATTTAAAATATAGCACAAGACATATAATAAATAGATTAATGCCTTTATCTCCTTGACACAAATTGTATAATACATAAAGTTTACATTAATGTACCAAATGTATCATACAAACACAAGGACCAATGCCTCGGGACTAGGGCATTTCCAACACCTTGAATGGTAAATTAATGTCATGAAGTGGTCGGATGTGGACCACGGTGTTATATGATGTTTATGATAAATGAGCGTGATGTCATGAAATGCGTCGTGTAAATTGTTACACGAAAATGGGCCTAAGACCGTTGTGGCTTTTATTGAATGAAATGATTTTGGTGGAATGGCCGAATGCAATCCGGTGCATCGGCAAAACACGGGTAATTTTGAGTACCCGATATGTTATGAAATGGAATGGAATGGTCATGATAGGCGTCCTTGAAATTCCCCTTAATTTTAATTTAAGTGAAATGTGGTAAATGAACATGTCACACAATATGCAAATGGCTGCATGAAAACATGGGTTAGGATGCATGACACACATAATGATGTTATGTATGTTATATGAAAAAAAATGCTAATCACACAAATATAATGCTATGGCTGAAAAAGAAATTGTTAGTATGAATGTCAAACGAATGAATTAATGTTTTTCACACGAAATAAAATGCAAATGGCTGCATAAAAATATGGGTTAGTATCACACAAAAATGTTTGTGTATGGTATGTCATGTGCATGGAAAATGGTGATTATGGTATGTTATGCACGCGTAGGTAGCAATGGCGATGTTTCACGAGATGGTGAAGAACACATAGTAAGCAAAATGAATTCTTCCAACCTTATTCCTCCAACGTGGTCGGTCTCAAAAATTTCTAACCGAGTCCTAGGCGGGGTTCACTTCGATCACCAACCGTGGGTGATGAAGGCACGATTTTATTATTATTCACACAATTATTTTGGTGTCCTAAGGGAATCCAACTAGGGCTGCCTATATGGGTTCGGTTAAAGTCGGGATAACATCAAGGCTCCCATAGCAAGATATACTCCTCACTTCTCCCCACTCAAGGGTTCTAGCGAAGGGATTCGAACAAGGCTATGAGTGGTGTTTCGTATTCGTGCCCCTAAGACCAAGAGGAACTTAAGCGACACTTCAACAATCCACCAGGCTATAAAAGGGATACCTAAACTAATGCAAAAAAGACTAACTAAAAATGCAAATAAAATACCATAAGAGAATCATCCACCTTATTTTAATTAGACACTTTTCAGGGCTTGTCAAATTCTTTTAAGTTTTTAAGAAAACTTTTTAAGAATTCCCCAGCAGAGCCGCCACTGTGAGCGGACGATGCGTTTTCGATGGGACGCGGGACTCCCTGTCAGAAAGGGGCGCCACGATCTCGGGCGGGCTCCTTTCCTCGCGTGGGGTTTTTATAAATCGAAAACGGGTATTGGAAAATAAGGGAATTAAATGCATAAAAGAACCGAGACCTAAGTCTCGATGAATATTGTAAAGTCGCCACCCGGCTCAGCTCAACCGGGAAATTCTTAAGGTAGCTGAACCGGACGAACGATCGCTACAATATCCAGAGATTCGGGTCCGGACAAGTCCCTTATTTCGTGTCTAATTAAATTAAATATTGCCAATGTTCTCAAATGGTATTTCAAAAATCTAAAGTCAATTTTATTGAATATAAAATGGCATACAGCGTGCATACAAATATTTAATACAAAAGGAAAAGAAATAAATATTAATTGGCTTACAACCAAATCGAATGGAAAAATAAAAACTCTCGCCTCACTTGTACAATCGCCTAGGATACATGAGAATCTAAAAAATATATTTACAACCGCCTAAATACACGATTAATTCTATTAAAATACAAATAAAATTAAAAATAAATATAAATAAAAGCTGCAAAACAAAGGTTAGCACAATTTATACGGCACGCCACAACTAGGACTCAAATAGACAAAATTGGGAAATCAAGTATTGGGGGCATGCATTTAGGGGATAACCGGGTTGGCTCGGCTAGCCGGCCCGGTTAGACCTGGAAAACATTTTGAAACATCCCTGTATTTTTGGTTTTTGTGGGAAAATCATTTTTGAAAATAATTTTTCCTGTTTACATGCATTTTTTCATATTAAGTGGGGTCGGTTTTCGGGAGAACCGAGTCTCCGTCATTGAATTGGTCTAAATGCAATTTTACTGAAAATTAAACCTAAGGTAGTGAATGCACACATCAAAATTTATTTTGATGATTTTTGTGATTTTCTAATTTTTTATGATTTTTATGGATTTTTAAATTTTTTTTTTGGGATAAAAGCTGAAATTCTGATTTTGGAACGAGGGCTACAGTCGTGCGACTGTAAACGGTTCAGGATCAAGATTTCGCCAAAATTATTCTGAATCAAAAATGGAAGAAAACAATCTGGAAATTAAGAACACTCGTACGACAGTATATACAGTCGTAAGCAGAAGAGCGAAAATGCAGCAGAAAATGCGCAAAACTCACTTCAAACACCCAGAAAGCGAGAAAAAGTGTAAGGAAAAGAAGTGTCTACCTTTTTAGAAGCTAATCCAAGTCGTTTTGACCCCTGGCGTCGCTCCAATCCTAACAAATTTGCACTTTTTCTCTTGAAATTGAAGTTGAGAGCTTTATTTCCAAAACTCCACATTGCAAGGGATTCTGATGATTTAAGTCCGACTTTTTGATTTGGTTGTGAAGTTAATTGATTAACCTAGGGATTTCTAACAAGTTTTAATCATAATTCTGAGAATTAAAAGAAAATAAAACAGGTAAAGATGAGTTTTATGGGTTTTGGTCCTCTTTCTTTTCCTTCTCTCTTTTCTCCTTTCTCTCTCTAAGTTTTTTTTTTCCAGAAATCCAATTGCTGCTTCTCTCCTCCCTTTCCTCTCCTTTATCTCTGATTTTTCCCGCTTACTTGCTGCAACAACGGAGCAATTAATGCTCCTTCTCTTTCCTCCATTTTCTGTTGTAGAGGTATGTGCTCCTGCAACTTTTCCGACATTACAGTCGTACGACTGTAAGGATAGTCGTACGACCATAAACATTTTTTTTTTCAGTATAGAAAATTCCGGCTATAGTATTGAAGCTATAGTATTTGATGAAGGCCACTGACAGTGTTCCCCAATCCGACTGTACTTCCTCTATTAGGGAGTTATACCAGTTCAAAGCTCCTTCTTCTAGCGTTGTCGGGAAGAAGTTGACCAACTGTTGTTTGGTAGCACCCGCGGTCAGCATTATACGGGCATAGAGGTTGATGTGAGCTTCTGGTGATCTGAGCCCTTTGTAAGAAGGAATTTTGGGGACTTGGAACCCCACAAGGAATGTTTCGATGCCTTTGTTTATCATGGCATCCATATTGACGCCCTGCCTGGAACCCAAACTGATGTTGGCTCCCTTTTTCAGCTCAGCCAGCATCTCATCCAGCTCAGAGTACTTGGCCTTCATTTTCTGTTCCATAGCTGCCTCGATTTCCTGCAGCTTTTCTATACTGGCCGAAGCATCAGCCCCATGTTGAGAGGTCTCCCCTTCTTTTTCTTTACCAGTTCCACCATTACCAGCTTCACCACTTTCCCTAACAACAGCCCTCAGTTCTTCCTTTAGCATATCCTATAAGTCTTAGGATCGTAAGAAGTCTTTCAGAACGCTAGCAATGTTCGGCGTTTGATCAGCCATTGCTACTTCTTCTCCGGACTCTGTTGCGCTGCTTGATTCAACTGATCTTTCGCTCTCACCTGCACTTGCAGCCTGGGCTCTAGTTTTAGGATGCCCCAGCTTATTCTGCTTTAATGCACATAAAGACTGTTAGGGCTAAAAAGTGCATGGTTGGATGGTATGGATGACAATGCTTGGATGATGCTTCGTGAATGTGGATGATAATGAATGTGACCTTTTTATTCATTTCTTCTTTTTTTTTTTTATTTTGGACATTCCAAGTGCACCCAATGCTATCCAAAAGAACACGTGCAGACCGCCACACGGGTAGAAGTTCGGTGCTTTTGGGGCACCTAATGAATTTTGTGAAATGGTCGCATGTGTACCGACACACGGATAGAGTTTTGATGCTTTTAAGGTCTATGAAATGATATGAAATGGCCACATGGGACCGGCCTATGGACAGAGTTCTGACGCTTCTAAGCATATGAAATGAAATGATGTTGTAAGAGAGTCATATGCCATAGGAGACACAGACAGAAGTTTGGCGTTCGGGGAACACCTTGCATGATTTGGGGTGTTATGAAATGCCCCCTACATGTTTACTAACCCAGCACTCGGGGAGCACCTTGAATAATGTAGTAATGTCGTGAAGTAACCCGATGTGGATCACGATGTCATATGATAAATGAGCATGGTGTCATGAAATGCATCGCATGGATTGTCACACGGTAATATACCTAGGAACATTGTGGTCTCTATTGAATGAAATGATTTGGTGAAATGGCCAAATGCAATCCGGTGCATTGGCAAAACAC
Source organism: Euphorbia tirucalli (assembly GCA_039660915.1). NCBI lineage: Eukaryota > Viridiplantae > Streptophyta > Magnoliopsida > Malpighiales > Euphorbiaceae > Euphorbia > Euphorbia tirucalli. The sequence continues at coordinate 49,215,417 of CM077639.1, read as the reverse complement.
GGTTATTTTAGGATACCCGACATATGATGGAATGATATGATCATGGTGGGCGTCCTTGGAATGCCCCTAATTTAATTTAGGTGATATGTCGTGAATGCTTATGACACACAAAATGCAAATGGCTGCACAAAAACGTGGTTTGGATGCATGACACATATAATGATGTTATGTATGCTATATGAAAAATGCTAATCACACAAATATAATGTTATGGCTGAAAAAGAAATGGTTACTATGAATGGCAAACGGATGGTTTAATGATTGCACACGAAAATAAAATGCACGTGGCTGCATAAAAATATGGGTTAATATCACACAAAATGTTTTGTGAATGGCATGTCATGTGTATGGAAAATGGTGATTATCATATGTTGTGAAATGTTGAGAAGCGTGTAACACATAGCACATGAAGCGAATTCTTCCAACCTTATTTCTCCAAGCGTGGTCGGTCTCAAAAATTCTAACCGAGTCCTGGGTGGGTCTCACTTCGATCACCAACTGGGGGTGATGAAGGCACGATTTTATTTTTATTCACACAATTATTTTGGTATCCGAAGGGAATCCAACTAGGGCTTCCTATATGAGTTCGGTCCAAGTCGGGTTAATAAACAAGGTTCCTATAGCAAAATATACTCCTCACTTCTCCCCACTCAAGGGTCCGAACGAAGGGGTTCGTACGAGGCTATGGGTGATGTTTCGTATCCATGTCCCTAAGACCATGAGGAACAAAGGCGACACTTCAACAATCCACCGGGCTAAAAATGGATACTAAATGTAATGCAGGCATGTCTAACTAAAAATGCAAAATGAAATACCAATCGAGAATCATCCACCTTATTTTAATTAGACACTTTTCAGGGCTTGTCAAATTCTTTTAAGTTTTTTTAAGAAAACTTTTTAAGAAATCCCCAGCAGAGTCCCCACTGTGAGCGGACGACGTTTTCGATGGAACGCGAGACTCCCTTTCGGAAGGGGCACCTCGATCTCGGGTGGGCCCCTCCCTCGCGTGGGGTTTTTATAAATGGGAAATCGGTTTTAAAAAATAAATGGAATTAATCCTTAAAAGGACCGAGACCTAAGTCTCGATGAATATTATAGAGTCACCACCCGGCTCAGCTCAACCGGGAAATTTATAATGTAGCTGAACCGGACGAACGGCTGCTACACTATCCAGAGATTCGGGTCCGGACAAGTCCCTTATTTCGTGTCTAATTAAAATAAATATTGGTCAATGTTCTTAGATGGTATTTCAAATTCTAAAGTCAATTTTATTAAAATAAATATACATGCAGCGCACATATAGGTATAAGTAAAATAGTATATGATTAAATTATTACAACCAGATCGAATAAAATATAAAAATTCTCGCCTCACTTTTACAAGCACCTAGAATACACGAGAATCAAAAAATAATTACAACCGCCTAAATACATGATTTAATCTATTAAATTACATCAAAAATAAAAATAAAAGAAATTAAAACCTACAAAACAGAGGGTTAGCACAATATATAGCATACCACAAATTGGACTCAAACACGATAGAATAAGAAATCAAGAATTAGGGGTATGCACTTAGGGGATAACCAGGTTGGCTCGGCTAGCTGGCCCGGTTAGACCTGGAAAACATTTTGACGTGTCCCTGTATTTTTGGTTTTGTGGGAAAATCATTTTGAAAACAATTTTTCTGGTTTACATGAATTTTTTACGTGTGAGCTGGGTCGGTTTTCGGGAGAATTGGGTCTCCGTCGTGGCATTGTTCTAAATGCAATTTTACTGAAAATTGAATCTATGGTCGTGGATGCACACAACAAAATTCATTTTGATGATTTTTGGGGTTTTCTGAATTTTTATGGATTTTTAGAAATTTTTGAGGATTAAAACAGAAATTCTGATTCTGGAAATTGCGTTACAGTCGTGCGACTATAACTACAGTCGTACGACTATAAATTACAGTCTTGCGACTATAAACACTCCAAACTCAGGATTTTGCCAAAATTTTATTTGAAGAAAACTGGAAAGAAAATGCCTGGAAATCAAGAACACTCGTACGACTGTAACTACAGTCGTACGAATATTCATCAAACTCAAGAATAGTCGTGCGACTGTTCTTGATTTCCAGAAGCAGAAACGAAGAAATAAGGTAAAAATGCACAAAAATCACATCCAGCACCCAGAAAGCTTGTAAAAGAGAGGGGAAAAGGGGTGTTTACCTCTTTGGCATGCGTCCTCCGTAGGATTGACCCCTGGCGTCGTTCCAATCCATTAAAATCCGGACTTTTCTCCTTGAGTTAGGATTTGAGAGCTTTTGGGTCCAAAATCTCCAAATGCAAGGGTTTCTGATGATCAGTTCTTTCCTTCCTCTTCTTTGTTTCTTTGCTTCTTTCCCTTTCCTCTTTTTTATCCCTTTTCTTTCCTTTTTTTCTTCTGTCTCCGTTTGGCCTCCTCCCTTTCTCCTATTTTTTCAGCTTTTAGGGTGTGGGTCGGCTCATATGCCACGATCTACAGTCCTACGACTGTGGTTTGGTTACAGTCATATGACTGTAGTTAAAGTCGTACGACTATTCCTTTTTTTTTAGAATGAAGTAAAATTTTGGTGCTTACATTGGGTCTATGTTACCCGAGGCAGAGTTGATGATGAAATAAGCCGATACTGGGTCTAAGTTACCTGAGGCAAGGAAAATAGAGTGCGGGATTTGAATTGGCTTCCAAGATCTAAGATCTTGCTTGAATCGATCTTCAAGAATCCGAAATCTGACTTGGGGGATTTTCAAGGATTAAGAATCAGAAAGGGTTTGCAAGGATTGGGAATCATGCTTGAAGAAGTTCAGGGATTCGAAATCTAGCTTGGAGAGGTGTTTATCAAGGATTGGGAATCATGCTTGAAGAAGTTCAAGGATTTGAAATCTATCTTGGAGAGGTGTTTATCAAGCATTGGGAATCATGCTTGAAGAAGTTCAAGGATTCGAAATCTGGCTTGGAGAGGTTTTCAAGGATTGGGAATCATGCTTGAAGAAGTTCAAGGATTCAAAATCTAGCTTGGGGAGGTGTTTATCAAGGATTAGGAATCATGCTTGAAGAAGTTCAAGGATTCGAATTCTAGCTTAGAGAGGTTTTTTATCAAGGATTTGGAATCATGCTTGAAGAAGTTAAAGGATTCAAAATCTAGCTTGGAGAGGTTTTTATCAATGATTGGGAATCATGCTTGAAGAAGTTCAAGAATTGGAAATCTAGCTTGGAGAGGTGTTTATCAAGGATTGGGAATCATGCTTGAAGAAGTTCAAGGATTCGAAATCTAGCTTGGAGAGGTGTTTATCAAGGATTGGGAATCATGCTTGAAGAAGTTCAAGGATTCAAAATCTAGCTTGGAGAGGTTTTTATCAAGGATTAGGAATCATGCTTGAAGAAGTTCAAGGATTTAAAATCTAGCTTGGAGAGGTGTTTATCAAGGATTGGGAATCATGCTTGAAGAAGTTCAAGGATTTGAAATCTAGCTTGGATGAAATAAAGGGTTTGATGTAGAACTAAGCCGATACCGGGTCTAGGTTACCTGAGGCAAATCTACTGAAATTTTGAGGATTTGAAATTTTGCTGGAATTGGATGGACTCGAACTAATGAAATAAGAGGTTCATGGATTTGAAACCATGCTTGAACATAATGGAGTTCAAGGGCTCAAAATCTGGCTTGAATGAAGAAAAGGGTTCAAGGATTTGCAACCATGCTTGAACGTAATGGAGTTCAAGGGCTCAAAATTTGGCTTGAATGAAGAAAGGGGTTTAAAGATTTGCAACCATGCTTGAATGTAATGGAGTTCAAGGGCTCAAAATCTGGCTTGAATGAAGAAAAGGGTTTAAGGATTTGCAACCATGCTTGAACGTAATAGAGTTCAAGGGTTCAAAATCTGGCTTGAATGAAGAAAGGGGTTCAAGGATTTGCAATCATGCTTGAACATAATGGAGTTCAAGGGTTTGAAATCTAGCTTGAATGAAGGAAAGGGTTCAAGGATTTGCAACCATGCTTGAACGTAATGGAGTTCAAGGGTTCAAAATCTGGCTTGAATGAATGAAGTGTTTAAGGATTTTCAACCATGCTTGAACGTAATGGAGTTCAAGGGTTCGAAATTTGGCTTGAATGAAATAAGGAGATAGCTTTAGGAATGATAATTTTGATGTTGGATCGAGGATGAGTATTTATCCCTTGATCGATAATTTTGGAAAAAAAAATTTTTTCCCCTTCGATCAAGGATAAATACGGCTTGATTGTTCTGCCGCTTGGAGACTTGACATGTTGAGAGTTGGGTTTCGTGGATCCTTCTCATATTTTGAGGCCAAATAGATGCCCTGGCATTGTGTCATCTCTGCTTTGAGAGCGATGCTTATTCAGAATAACCCGATGATAATGATGGATACCTGTGCTCGGGTTGGTTGTGATACATATATGCATGTATCCATGTATGTTTCGAATGCATGTATATGTTTCAATGTGTGCATATGCAAATGAACTTTAGAAGATGCATTTCACGCCATTTGCTCAATCTTGACAGTCCAGGTTCTTACTGGGGCAGATATGTTGTGCGATTGATCGTCCATAGTTGGAGAAGCAAAATTTTAGGTACAATGTAATTTTTGTGTTCCTGCCAGGGATATATGACGGCTAATGAGGAAGTACGATGACTGTTGGAGAGAAAGTGATGTTGTTCTTGGTAACGATGTCATTGGGAAATAATGCAGAGGATCTTGTTGGGGATTAACGAAATGTTCCTGCTGGGGGAACGGCGGAGAGGTTTTACCTTCTCTGCCCCTAGGCTTCATGAATTTGGAAGTGCTCTAAATTTTTCCTGAGCTGCCCAAAATGGGTTTTCAACTGAGCGAGCTGCTCTAACTTTTGCCTAAGGCACCTTTTCAGTTTTCACCTTAGTGAGCTTTTCATATGCCCTAACTTTTGCCTAAACTGCCCAATACGGGTTTTCAGCTTAGCGAGCTGCTCCAATTTTTGCCTGAGCCGCCTTTTCGATTTTCACCTCAGCGATCTGCTTTTTTTTTTTTAAGATGTCGTGGAATTAGAAGAAGACTTCCAATTCAGTACAGGTCGACAATAACCAGGAATTAATTGAAGCAGTGCCATGTCCACTTACTCTGCTGTCCCTCTGATGATGAGATGATTGTGTTGTAGGCCTTGGTTGCTCCATCGCTATTTCTGAAGCTCACAAGCGTATAGCCATATATGATGCAAGATATGAATTCAATTTCAAGCAAACTTGGGATATTTAAATGAACAGGGCAAGGCATTCATTCATTCATTCATTCATTGATAATGTTTTAGCATAATGCACGTTACATATGAAATGAAATTAAGGACAAGATGAGTATGGTATCCGTCGCGACCGAACCCACAACTGCCACCAACTAGTCCTTGTGGATTTTCCTGCTGGTGGTGCTCACCTCACTGCCCTAACTTTTGCATGGATTACTGATAAGTGAAATTAATACTAGTTAATTATGCAAGAATTCAGCAGCTAAATTGGTTAAATTCCTTTGAAAATAGAGAATACATAGCTAATATTGAGTATTTCCAGGTCTTAGGCATCGCTCAGGAAGGCTATCGGATTTGGGAAGTCTCAGGGAGTAGAAGAGAGAAAGAGGAATTAGAGTGGGCTGCGGCGTGAATGGGGTGGAGTTGAAGGAATGGGCACGGCCCAGAGAGGAGGAGAAGATATTTTCTTTTGGGAAATTCCAGACTTATCCTTGGCTTCTTAAGGAAGCCATTGTATTTTGTGGTTGTTAATTTTTTGTTATTATTATAATCAAGGAACATGTCTCTAAGTAGATAATTTTTCTTTTCTTTAAGGGGACTATATAAAATCTGTTGTTCAAGGGGGGTTGGGCATTGAATGCTTCTCCAACTACCATTATTTTCTTTGCTATAATTTTAATTTACTGAATTTTTCTTCTTTCAAGTCTTCTGGTTAAGCAATCTCGTTTTGATGTTAATTATGTGTTGTGAGTAGTTTTCCAGCAGGCTGAAGCCAGCTTAGGCTGGTGATCTTGGGAAGTCTTTCTCGTGTTTACTATGAATATTATGCTCAGATGATTATGTGGTGATGTGCTTATCAAAATTACGATAGGGCCCCGTTGTATGCTCAGTATTCCTAATGAGACCGAGAGGAGATTTGGGGATATGGAAAAATCACACACACACACACTTGCCATGAGACCGAGAGGAGATTGGGGGTGTCCTAAGGGTTTCTATTTATGGTAGAATGCTTGCTTGACTTAATGCATGAATGCCTATGCTAAGTGAGGTCGAGAGATAAGCTTAATTGGGTAGTCATAGAATCTAAGTGAGGTCGAGAGATAAGCTAGGTGGGTAGAGAGCAAGAAACCTTAGATCTACGTTCCTTAATTTATTCATAATAAATTCTAAAGAAAGATATCTCAAAATTGCCTGTCTAACTAGTGGAAGTCTGTGTTTTTATTATTGTTTGTCATCTTCTGTTTTAGGCAACCTTCTTACGTTATCTTGTATGCTTTTTATTGATTTCAGTTTATATAAATTTGTATTATTGATTTACTTGGAAAATCTTATATCTGACGGTTTATTAGGAAATCTTATAATTTTCCCTTATTCCCTGTGGGATCGACACTTGTCTTGCCACCACTACAATTGACTTAGTACACTTACTAGTGCACAATTTTAGGGCAACAAGTTTTTAGCACCGTTGCCTGGGAATTAACGGTAGAAAATTTTACAGATTTCTTGTAAATTCGTTTGTTTGATTTGGTGTTAGGTGTTTGGTGCAGAAATTCTCTGTTTAAGCAATCTCCTGGTGTATGCGAAGAGCAGGAATACCTCTAATTCCTATAGATCTAGAGATCAAAAGGACTTGTAGGAGAAGGAGTGGTGTTGTCAGAAGAGCCAGAAGAAGACAGAGAATGGCTGAACAAAATTTATCACCTCCACCACCAGAAGGAGAGGGAGAAGTTCATCTTCCTCCTCCAAGACAAAGACTTACGGAATATTTGAGACCTATCACTGAAAGACACTCTTTTTGCATTGTGATACCCAATGAAGGGGACAATGTCTTTGAGATCAAAGCCTATATGATTCAAATGCTTCAAGCTATTGTTCAGTTTGGAGGATTGCCCGGAGAAGATCCAAATGCTCACATCCAAGATTTTGTGACTATGTGCAATACTTTTCGTACTAACCGTGGAGTCTCAGATGATGATAAGATTAAAGCTTTTTCCTTTTTCACTGAGAGATAAGGCTAAAAGTTGGCTTAAGAATCTTCAACCAGGTTCAGTTACAACCTGGGATGAAATGGTTCAAGTCTTTCTGACTAAGTATTTTCCACCCAGATAAGCAATTAAGTTAAGAAATAAGGTTACTCATTTTCGTCAGCAACATGATGAATCTCTGTCAAAAGGCTGGCAAAGATACAAAGAGCTCCTGAGAAAAGTACCAAACCATGGATTTCCCATGTGGATGCAGATTTAGAATTTCTACAATGGTTTGACAAATGCATATAAGATTCAAATTGAATCCGCTGCAAATGGAGACCCAGAAGAACTGGCACCAGAAGAGCTTTATGAATTGGTTGAAAGGTTGGTCAACACCAGTTATAAGTGGCATTCATCATGTGAGGATCAAGAAAAGATTGCCGAATCAGATGTTGTTGGCAAGCTTTCCGAAAAAGTAGATCTGATCCTTAAACAGCTAGCCAAGCAGAATATCTCAGCCATTTCAAGTTCAAAAATATCGTGTGAATTCTGTGGAAGTGATCATAGAAGCATTGATTGTGATATCTCACTCAATCAGGAGTAATGTGAATATATTGAAAATAATCCAAGGCAAAACAATCCATTTTCCAACACTTACAATCCAGGATGGCGCAATCATCCTAATTTCTCTTGGAACCAACAACCTGGCAAGCAACCTCATGTACCTTTTCAGCAGCCTCACATCAATTTCCAACCTCATCAATAGCCCAATCATGTTCAACAAGCTGGACCATCATATACATCTAAGAAATTTGAGGTTGAGGAGATGAAGGAAATGATGTCTTAGTTCATGAAGCAGACTTAAGCTTATATGAAGAACATGGAGACTCAGCTCCAGCAACTTACAAATATTGTCACACCAAAGAACAAAGGGGTCATTCCAAGCAACACTGAACCCAATCTGAGAGAGGAGTGCAAAGATATTACTCTGAGGAGTGGTAAGAATGTTGAGCAACCTCACAAGATGAACATTATGGACAAGAACAAAGACTCAGAAGAAAAGATCGTTGAGAAGAATGAGCAACCTAAGATTGCTCACATCACTGAGCAACCTTCTGACGCAGTTAAGCAATCTCAAGTTCAGCCAAAGAATACTTAACCAGAGCAGTATCAAGCAACCTCAGACTCTACTCAGAACACCTCTATTCAAGATGGGCAACCTGTACCTGCTTATCAACCGAGAATACCTTATCCACAAAGGGCTAAGCAACATGACATGGCCAAGCAATTTGACAAGTTTTTGGAGATTTTTAAGAAGCTTCACATCAACATACCCTTTGCAGAAGCACTTGCACAAATGCCCTTATATGTGAGATTCTTGAAAGAACTACTTACTAATAAAAAGAAGTTGGAGAATGTAGCAATGGTGCAGCTTAACAGAGATTGCTCATCAATCCTTCAGAGCAAGCAACCTTTGCCTGCGAAGATCAAAGATCCAAGGAGTTTTTCTATACCTTGCTCTATTGGTAATCTCAATATTGAAAATGCATTATGTGATCTAGGAGCAAGTATCAATCTCATGCAATATTACATCTACAAACAATTAGGGTTAGGAGAACCTCAACCTACTAGGGTTTCCATACAACTTACTGATAGAACCGTAAGATATCCTAGGGGAATAATTGAAGATGTTTTGGTTAAGATAGGAAAATTTATTCTTCCTGTTGGTTTCATTGTGATGGATATGGATGAAGACTCGCATGTTCCTATTATTTTAGGAAGACCTTTCTTAGCAACAGCTCGTGCCTTAATTGATGTTCATAATGGTAAGTTAATTTTGAAAATTCATGATGAGGAAGTAGTCTTTAAGATTAATGAAGCCATGAAATATCCTCCTGCTTGTGATGATCATTGTTATTTTATTGATGCTACTGATGTCAATCTAAACCCATTTTTCATACAGGAATTTGAGGAAACAGATTTTGAGAATGAAGAAGAAGATATGGAAAAGCAAATTAAAGCTGAAATTGGATGCCCAGCAATCTTAGGAAGTAGGCAATTCATTGAACCTTTAGACTATACACCCACACTGCATTCTAAACCTTCCATTGAAGAGCCTCCTACTCTAGAATTGAAACCATTACCCTCTCACTTAGAATATGCCTTCCTTGATCCACCAAGCAATTTACTTGTAATTATCTCTTCCAAACTTACCCAGGAGCAGAAAACTCAATCACTTTGTGTCTTGAGAAAGAACAAGGAAGCAATGGCCTGGACAATCTCAGATATAAAAGGCATTAGTCCTTCTAGTTGTGTTCATCGTATTCTCATGGAGGAAGATCATAAGCCTATCATACAACCTCAGAGGAGACTGAATCCCAATATGAAGGAAGTTGTGAAAAAGGAGGTAATTAAGCTACTTGATGCAGGAATTATCTACCCTATCTCTGATTCAGTGTGGACTAGCCCTAGCCCTGTTCAGGGTGTCCCTAAGAAAGGTGGGATCACTGTCATTCAGAACGAACAAAATGAACTCATTCCCACCAGAACAGTTACTGGATGGAGAGTCTACATTGACTACTGGAAGCTCAATGATGCTACACGAAAAGATCATTTTCCACTGCCATTCATTAACCAGATGCTAGAAAGACTTTCAGGTTATGCATTTTATTGTTTTCTTGATGGATATTCAGGGTACAATCAGATTCCTATTCATCCCCAAGATCAAGAGAAAACAACATTTACCTATCCATATGACACCTATGCTTATAGAAGGATGCCATTTGGATTGTGTAATGCTCCAGCAACCTTCTAGAGATGCATGATGGCGATTTTCCATGATATGGCTGAAAAGACAGTGGAAATCTTCATGGATGATTTCTCAGTCTATGGCGAGACTTTCCAATCCTGTCTCAACAATCTTGAAGCAGTCCTAACCAGGTGCAAAGAGACCAATCTTGTATTGAATTGGGAAAAATATCATTTCATGGTTGATAAAGGCATTGTTCTAAGCCATAAGATCTCTTCAAGAGGAATGGAGGTTGATAAAGCAAAGGTCAAAGTTATAGAAAAGCTAGCTGCTCCTACTTCTGTTAAAGAAATTCGAAGTTTTCTTGGTCATGCCGGGTTCTACAGAAGATTCATAAATGATTTCTCTAAGATTGCCCAGCCACTAACAGCACTTTTACATAAGGATGTTCAATTCTGTTTTGATGAAGCTTGTGAAAAAGCTTTTGAAACTTTTAAGGCGAAATTGGTGAATGCTCCAATTCTTATTGCCCCTAATTGGAGGCTTCCATTCGAGCTTATGTGCAATGCTAGTGATACTTACATTAGAGCTGTGCTAGGACAAAGACAAGACAAGCATTTCTGCCCCATCTACTACGTAAGCAAAACCTTGACAGAGACACAATAAAATTACACCACTACAGAAAAAGAATTGCTTGATGTTTTTTATGCTTTTGATAAATTCAGATCTTATTTGGTCTTATCTAAGATCACTATTTTTACTAATCATGCAGCATTGAAATACTTATTGGCAAAGAACGATGTGAAACCTCATCTCATACGATGGCTCCTGCTTCTTCAAGAATTTGATATTGAGATCAAAGATAAGAAGGGTTCAGAGAACGTGGCTACAGACCATCTTTCCAGAATTCCACTAAGCAACCTCGATAAGCAACCTGAGATTGTTGATTCTTTTCCTGATGAACAACTTTATGTGGTACATTCTATACCTTGGTTTGCTGATATTGCAAATTATTTAGCCTGTGGAATAATGCCTCAATCTTTGTCTTCTCACCAAAGAAAGAAATTCCTTTCGGATTTAAAATATTATTTTTTGGAGGAACCCTTTCTTTTTAAGTTATGTGCAGGTCAGATTATTAGAAGATGTGCTTCACAAGAAGAAGTCCCAGCAATCTTATTAATGTGTCACACTCAAGAAGCTGGAGGTCACTTTGGTGCAAACCGAATAGCCTCAAAAGTTCTGGAGTGTGGATTCTTTTGGCCTATGATTTTTAACCCATAGGTTTGTCTTAGAATGTGATGAATGCCAAAGAACAGGTAATATCTCTGCCAAAAATGCTATGCCTCTTCATAATATCTTTGTTTGTGAAATTTTTTATGTTTGGGGTATTAATTTTATAGGACCTTTTCCTAGCTCACATGGTAATAAATATCTATTGGTTGCTATGGATTATGTGAGCAAGTGGGTAGAAGCCATTGCAAGTCCTACTAATGATGCTCGAGTTGTGGTAAGGTTTCTGAAGAAATTATTTACAAGATTTGGAGTCCCTAGGGCAATAATCAGTGATCAAGGTACTCACTTCTGCAATAACCAATTTGAAAGGCTTCTTACTAAATATGGAGTCACTCATAGAATTGCTACACCTTACCACCCACAGACCAGTGGGCAGGTTGACATTTCTAATAGAGAGATCAAGAGAATTCTTGAGAAAACAGTTAGCAACTCTAGAAGGGATTGGTCAAGAAAGCTTGATAATGCTCTTTGGGCATATCGTACAGCTTACCAGACACCTATTGGGATGTCTCCTTTTAGATTGTTATATGGAAAAGAGTGTCACTTACCTGTTGAATTAGAATTTAAGGCTCTATAGGCTCTAACATATTTGAATTTTGACAGGAACTTGGTAGGTGAAAAAAGGGAATTGCAGCTAAATGAATTGGAAGAGTTCAGGCTATTCAGTTATGAAAATACCATCAATTACAAAGAGAAAATCAAAATGACAAAAAAATTCAGGAGAAAACTTTCTACAAGGGTCAAAAAGTCTTGCTGTATAATTCAAAGTTGAGATTGTTTCCAGGAAAGCTTAAATCAAGGTGGACTGGACTATTTATTGTGAATCAAGTATTTTCACATGGGGCAGTTGGTGAAATATTTAAAATCAATGGTCAAAGATTAAAGCCCTATCTTACGCAGGAATCATCAAGTGGTGTTGGAAGTCTCCAATACCTTGAACCGCCTTAAGCAACCCAGGATTTCTCAGTGTCCGCTTCAAACACAGATTGAAGCAATTTTGTTCGAAAACTCCCTAACCCCTCTTTTATTCCATTTACTTTTTGACATGCAGTTTTTAATGATGAAATGTTGTTTTCTTTTTGCAGGGCTATAACTGGAGCAAGTATAGGAAGTAACATCAAGTTTGAAATTTATATTCTCTTTTTGTTAAAATCCATACTTGCCTTTATTTTTATTTTCAACCTCAAGAATTTTATTTTTTATGGTTTTTTTTCCAAAAAAGGGAGTAATTATAAGAATGAAAAAGTGAATTTTGGGAAAACGTGTGCAATCCCATCAGCCACAAATTTTTACCCTTTTTCTCCCGCTCTGCCGCCCACGTTTCCTTCCTCTCTGCCTGTGTGTCAGTTATATTTTGAATTTTAAATTGGGTAACTGCTCTCCTTTCTCTCTTATTTCCGTTTTAAGACCTTTCCTCTTCCCTATTTCATTACTTTTTTTTCTCTCTCTAATTCTCTGTATTTTCCTATTCTGTCTTCATATTTTCTTTCTCTCTTTCTTTGATTTGAGATTGTAAGTATGGCCAGGGAAAAGAAAGCTGCTAAGCGAGGCCCAAGTGCTTCCTGCGCAAAACCCTCATCATCCACTGTTAGCATTCAGCCTTCTGGTTCTGAAACCAGTACCGTGGAAAAGACGCTCGCCAAGATGCAGACCTTCGTCGACAGGGAAAATGAGAGGTACGAGCAATTCAAGGGCTTAACCTTTGCACCCTCAAGAACATTTGATTGGAACATCCTGTCAACCTTAGGCCTTGATAATGAAATCCGGCAGTTATTAGCCAATGGGAGTTTCGAATTCTATGTGCAGATTGAGGAGCCGGCCTTCAGAGAACTAACATTGGAATTCCTCAGCACTTTCACTCTTAATCTGGAGATCTCTGAAATGGATGATCAACTCAAGTTTAGCTTCAGAGTGATGGGAAAAAGGAAAACTTTTTCTTTGTTTGAACTCAACCAATATTTGGGGCTAGCGGACACTGCTTTTCTGGAATCTGAAGAGTTCGCGCAGGCCTACACTAACTTTGCGCCAGAGTTTAACCCTACAGACTTTTGGAAGGAAATCACTAACCGGAATGAGTATTCATCAACAACTTCCTCTGCCTCATACATTAAAAAGTATACCCATAAAATTCTCCAGAAGTGTATTGCCAGTTCAATCTTCGGCAGGAACAGCCAATCTCATGTTCGAAATCAAGATCTTTTCACTCTTTAGTGCATGATTGAAGGGAGAAGGATGAATGTTGGGGCCTGGTTTGCTCACTACATTGACAGCATCAAGCCGTAAGGAAAAATTCTCTGTGGGTCGTATGTGACAAAGATTGCAAAAGCTTGCCTGACTGAGTTCTCTAAAGAAGGTCTGGCCCTAGAATGCCATCCAGCGCCATTTGAGTTTGTCAACCTGAATCAGATGGGGGTATTTAAGAAGGTAGCAGGAAAGTGGATGCTTTGGGATGATGCTTTCCAACTGGAAAAAGAGCTTGAATTGAAGAAAGAAGCTAAGTCAGCCTCCAAGCAGCCTTCTGAACCCCCAGCAAAGCGAAGAAGGCCTATCACTCGTTCCTCCATATCATCCCAGCCGCAAATCATTGAAGAACTGACTTTAAACGACCAAGAGAAGCTGAAGCATTTTGAAAGAATCTCCAACATGACCATGGCAGAGTTGGTAAACCTGATTGACCGCATTTAGGCCAGGCAAATTGAGGACAGGGCCAAAATTACTATTCTAGAGAATAAGATTGCTCTCCTTGAAGCCAAAGCGGAGAAGCAAGATGAGAATTCTGACACTATCGAAGAAGTGCAAGCAGAGCAAAAGAAGGTTGTCCAGCCCAAGGAGGTCAGGAAGCTTCTGTTCGAAATCCCTGAAGAAGAGGAGGACGAAGATTCTGCTGATGAAGAAATCAAGGATGCATCTGAGGAAGAAGAAGAGGAGCAACTCTCCTCTAAGCCTACTGAGTGATATGTTCTCCCTCTCCTCCTCAATCAACTCTGGTATGCTTCTTTTCAATGCCCACTCTCAATAATTTTTCTGTGCCATGAAGTAGGTGGTTTGTCTTGCCCTGTTTTGGATTTTATTGCATGCGTTTGATGTTTTGAGGACAAAGCATGAATTAAGTGTGGGGGAGAAGAACTACTTAATAGATTTTAAATTGAAATTGCTGATGATTCTTGGTCATGCATGATTGTTGGTTGATTATTTGGTAATTGCTAGTCTACTGATTAGGAATCCCTGCCTGAACATTTGCTGTTTTAAGTAGTCTTAAGTTTTATGTGTGAATTTGTAAAGTTTTCTGTGTGATTTTATAAACTTTTGTGTTGGTTTAGTTTTCTTAGCAGTCTGTAAAAATTTGTCTAAAATTTTTCTATTTCTTTGTGTTTACGTGGGTATAGCAGCCAGTGAGATTTTCTAATCCTGAGAATGCAGGAAGTCTGTATAAAACACTTAAAAATTGATTAGCTGTTGATTAGAAAAGACTTTAAGAAATGCTGGTTTTTGTTGATTAAGCAGCTTAGGGCTTCAAGACCTTAAAGTTTGTTTCACCTTGATAGCTTGAGTTAGGCCAAATTTGCATTAACCCTATATTTCTCAGCGAGGTTTTTGAGCCTGCTTTCTTTGATATCAACGTGAATTTTTACTGAATTCCTTACAGAGTGGGCATGCATATTTAGTTTTAAGCTAGAACTTGGTGGATTGTCTTTGTCAAAACCACAAGGTTTTTCACATGCATAAAATGATTAAGGCATTTGTTTGCCCCTTTCTGTTTTTTATTTCCAAAAAGCCTTCCTAACCAATTTTCTCCCCTTTTTTTAAGCCCCTTTGAGCCTTTTTACCTGTTGTTTTGTTATGCCCATAAATTATATTCCTTCCTTTAGCCAATTCACACTATGTTGTCCAAATTACCCTAGGAATACCATAGCCATAAATCAAGTTGTTTTCAAATAGCAAGTAGTTTAGTTCAATTAAATTCTTGCAACCTATTTTCTTGGAAATTCATGTGGTCCTAAAAACAAATGTTCTCATGATAGTTATTCTTTCAAAATTTGAGTTTGCAACTTTTTGCTTAATCTGTGTAAAAAGGCAGTTGGAATTTTCACTCTTTTCAAACTGCTTGAGAATCAAAAGGGTAAGCAAGATCAATTTTACCTCGTACCATATTATCAACTGATTGCATCCAATTGTTTTGTTCAACAAAAAAAAGAAGAAGCTTAAGATGTTCATATTTCTTCTTGTGCTTAAAGTCCTGAAGTTCTTGATACTGCATCTAAAGTGTTGAGTTTCCTGTCCTAATCTGTCCTTGGTTGCTTAAGTTCTTTTTGGATAAGTTACTTGTTGTTCTATTGTGTTGCTTGATATGGTATTCCTTTAGCCTAAAAAGCCTATTTGTCACACCCCTAACCTAAGCCTTACATTACAACCCTTTGTAAAGACCTTTTGATTGTGCATGTGTCAAATTAAGTGGTAGCGATAGGATGTTTGCTTAGTTTTTGGTCTAATGCCAATATGTGTTGCTGCTGAGAGTTCTTATTCAAATCGCCCAAACACTTGAGAGTGAGTGAACTCTTTTAGAGAGGCAATTTAGGTCTAATTTCTTGCTAGCTTGCTGAAGTTTAAGGTTTGGTCTCGCTGCCTTAGGATGTTTCTGAAGCTAAGCCAGGTCTCTTAAGAATGCTCTGATTGATTTGGTATTCTCAATTTTCGTGTTTTGCATAGAAGTCTTGTTGTTCAAGGGTGATGGATTGATTATTGGTTGCTGCTTGAGTTAAGTTAAAATGTTTAAATGTGTTTTCCCTTAAAGTTTTTCTTCCTTTCTTTTCTGTTTTATTCTAAGATTGCTTGAGGACAAGCAATGTTCAAGTGTGGGGGCTCTTGATAAATGAAATTAATACCAGTTAATTATGCAAGAATTCAGCAGCTAAATTGGTTAAATTCCTTTGAAAATAAAGAATTCATAGCTAATATTGAGTTTTTCCAGGTCTTAGGCGTCGCTCAGGAAGGCTGCCGAATTTGGGAAGTCTCAGGGAGCAGAAGAGAGAAAGAGGAATTAGAGTGGGCTACGGCGTGAATGGGCTGGAGTTGAAGGAAGGGGCGCGGCCCAAAGAGAAGGAGAAGATATTTTCTTTTGGGAAATTCCAGACTTATCCTTGGCTTCTTAAGGAAGCCATTGCATTTTGTGGTTGTTAATTTTTTGTTATTATTATAATCAAGGAACATGTCTCTAGGTAGATTATTTTTCTTTTCTTTAAGGGGACTATATATAGTCTGCTGTTCAAGGGGGGTTGGGCATTGAATGCTTCTCCAACTATCATTATTTTCTTTGCTCTAATTTTAATTTACTGAATTTTTCTTCTTTCAAGTCTTCTGGTTAAGCAATCTCGTTTTGATGTTAATTATGTGTTGTGAATAGTTTTCCAGCAAGCTGAAGCCAGCTTAGGCTGGTGATCTTGGGAAGTCTTTCTCATGTTTACTATGAATATTATGCTCAGATGATTGTGGGGTGATGTGCTTATCAAAATTACGATGGGGCCCCGTTGTATGCTTAGTATTCCTAATGAGACCGAGAGGAGATTCGGGGATATGGAAAAATCACACACACACACACACACTTGCCATTAGACCGAGAGGAGATTAGGGGTGTGCTAAGGGTTTCTATTTATGGTAGAATGCTTGCTTGACTTAATGCATGAATGCCTATGCTAAGTGAGGTCGAGAGATAAGCTTAGTTGGGTAGTCATAGAATCCAAGTGAGGTCGAGAGATAAGCTTGGTGGGTAGAGAGCAAGAAACCTTAGATATACGTTCCTTAATTTATTCATAATAAATTCTAAAGAAAGATATCTCAAGATTGCCTGTCTAACTGGTGGAAGTCTGTGTTTTTATTATTGTTTGTCATCTTCTGTTTTGGGCAACCTTCTTACGTTATCTTGTATGCTTTTTATTGATTTCAGTTTATATAAATTTGTATTGTTGATTTACTTGGAAGATCTTATATCTGACGGTTTATTAGGAAATCTTATAGTTTTCCCTTATTCTCTATGGGATCGACACTTGCCTTGCCACCACTACAATTGTCCTAGTACACTTGCTAATGCACAATTTTAGGGCAACAATTGCTTCCGTGATTTTCAATCCATCGGACTTTTTTTTTGTGGAGTAACCTGAGCCTGTCCCGATTGAAGGGGTCAATGACTTGGTCTCTGTCTTTCTTGGTAGGACCGCTTCGATCCTGCAGGTTGATGGCTGCGTTGTTTCGCTAATGTTACTCTTGCATTAGTTCAGTGCATTTGCGAGACAAATGGTAACATGCTAATTTAGTCTTTGTAGATAGATGCCATATTTGAAAACACCTTTTTTATGTGCTTGTTAGCTGCTTGAACTATCCTGCTGGCTTATGGGTGGTACGGAGGCGATGCATGATGCCTCTCTCCTTTATTCTGGAACGATTGCACTGTTGCCCCAGAACTTGCGTTCTATTATCGGCGATGATATGGTGTAAAACATTATATGATTCAGATGCGTTCTTATTTCGGAACTTGAAACCTTTTTTTTTTTCTACGGAACATCCGCTTGGCTGGACTTGTCTTTCGGATTCTTTATAATTCTGTATCCTGCAATTCTTTGTCGATCTCTAGACGTGCCGTAATAGGGCTAGGCAAAGGTGTTCACATGCTTTTAGGTATTTGGAATTTTTCTTTTCTTTCTTTCATCAATCATGAGGTCTTTCAGGACAGATATCATTTTGGATGCTCATCTGTCCTTAGGTTCATTTCACGTAATGACGTGTCATGCATGCTAAAGACATTAAATGAATGTTTGTATGCATGCATAGTGTTCTGTCCAGGAAAATATCACATAAATAAATGAAATCAAATTACATTATATTAAATGCCTTGTGGGCTGCATTGTTCACGAAGCAAGATAAAGAATAAGACAGATACATCAAAATAATTAATGTCCTCCACATACGGAGGGTCTTCTTTTGCTGCTGCATCATCCACTTCGATTGGATTAGTCAAAGCTGGGCAAGGGATTGCTCTGGACATTGGGCTTCAAGGGTGGCTCCATGATTTTCCCGTCAGCGATCAGTTGTCAAATAGCCCTGAGTAGTTGCTTCCAGTCATTCGTGTGGTGCCCTACTGTCATGTGATAGGAACAGAATTTGCCTTTGTCTGTCTTAGCCAGCTTCTCGAACGGCTTCAGAGAACTCAAGAAACCATCGTTCCTGCATTTCGTAAAAATCTTGGCTAAAGAAAGGGTCCACAGCGATAGGCCTCGATTCTGTGAATTTCCGTCTTGATCACCTTGTTGTTGAGACACTACAGCAACTTCAGCTAGTTTATCCTCTGGGGATTGGTCGTTTTTATTAGTAAAGCCGAAACCGGATCCACTGCTTGATCCGATGGCAGTTATCGATCGATATCCCAGACTGTGCTTGAAGCTTCTGCTACCCTTTTGACTGGCCGCTTTTTCTTCCTCATCCCTCTCAACTTTCATGGCCATACTGTAGACCTCGCTGAGTTCATTGAAGGCATGAAATTTCATGTTGTCTCTATAGACATCCCTGCTGCCCTCAATCAATTTCTTAATCAGCTCATCTTCATCGGGGTGATTCTTTAACAGGATCATCTTATTCATCCACCTTTGATAATACTTATCAAAGGGTTCATTGAGCTTCTATTTAATCCTTCCCAAATCATATAGCTTCACCCGGATCTTTGTATTGAAGCTATAATACTTGATGAAGGCCGCTGACAGTGTTCCCCAATCCAACTGTATTTCCTCCGTTAGGGAGTTGTACCAGTTCAAAGCTCCTTCTTCTAGTGTTGTTGGGAAGAAGTTGACCAACTGCTGTTTGGTAGCACCCGCGGTTAGCATTATACGGGCATAGAGGTTGATGTGAGCTTCTGGTGATTCGAGCCCTTTGTAAGAAGGAATTTTAGGGACTTGGAACCTCACAGGGAATGTCTCGATGCCTTTGTTTATCATGGCATCCACATTGACACCCTGCTTGGAACCCAAACTGATGTTGTCTCCCATTTTTAGCTCAGCTAGCATCTCATCCAGCTCAGAGTGTTTGGCCTTCATTTTCTGTTCCATAGGTGCCTCGATTTCCTACAGCTTTTCTATACTGGCCGAAGCATCAGCCCCATGTTGAGAGGTCTCCCCTTCTTTTTCTTTACCAGTTCCACCATTACTAGCTTCACCACTTTCCCTAACAATAGCCCTCAGTTCTTCCTTTAACATATCCCGGAAGTCTTGGGATCGGAAGAAATCCTTCAGAACACTAGCAATATTTGGCGTTTGGTCAGCCATTGCTACTTCTTCTCCAGACTCTATTGCGCTACTTGATTCAACTGATCTTTCGCTCTTACATGCTCTTGCAGTCTGGGATCTTGTTCTAGGACGCCTTAGCTTATTTTTTTTAATGCACATAAAGAATGTTAGGGTTAAAAAGTGCATGGTTGGATGGTATGAATGATAATGCTTGGATGATGCTTCATGAATGTGGATGATAATGAATGCGGCCTTTTTTACTTATTTTTTATTTTGAACATTCCAAATGCACCCATGCAAAAGAACACGTGTGGACCACCACACGGACAGGGGTTCGGTGCTTTTGGAGCACTTAATGAATTTTGTGAAATGGTCGCGTGTGTACCGACACATGGACAGAGTTTCGATGCTTTGTAGGTTTATGAGATGATATGAAATGGTCGCATGGAACCGCCCCTTGGACAGAGTTCTGATGCTTTTGAGCATATGAAATGAAATGATGTTGTAAGAAAGTCACGTGCCACAGAAGACACGGACAGAAGCTCGGTGTTTAGGGAACACCTTTCATGATTTGGGATGTTATGAAATGCCCCTACATGCATACTAATCCGGCACTCGAGGAGCGCCTTGAATAATGTAGTAATGTCATGAAATAACCCGATGTGGATCACAGTATTATATGATATTTATGATGAATAATGGATATGATGTCATGAAATGCATCGTGTGGATTGTCCCATGGAAATATACCTAGGACCATTGTGGTCTCTATTGAATGAAAAGATTTGGTGGAATGGCCAAATGCAATCCGGTGCATTGGAAAAACATGGGTATTTTGGGATACCCGATATATGATAGAATGATATGATCATGGTGGGCGTCCTTGGAATGCCCCTAATTTAATTTAGGTGATATGTCATGAATGCTTATGACACACAAAATGCAAATGGCTGCACAAAAATGTGGGTTAGGGTGTATGACATACATAATGATGTTATGCATGCTATGTGAAAAAATGCTAATCACACAAATATAATATTATGGCTGAAAAAGACTAGTTAGTATGAATGGCAAACGGATGATCTAATGTTTTTACACACAAAAATAAAATGCAAATGGCTGCATAAAAATGTGAGTTAATATCACACAAAAATGTTTTGTGTATGGTATGTCATATGTATGGAAAATGGTGATTATGGTATGTTATGCACGCGTAGATAGCGATGGTGATGTGTCACGGGATGGCGAGAAGCACATAGCACATAAATCGAATTCTTCCAACCTTATTCCTCCAAACGTGGTCGGTCTCAAAAATTCTAACCGAGTCCTAGATGGGGTTCTCTTCGATCACCAACCGGGGATGATGAAGGCGCGATTTTATTTATTCACACAATTATTTTGGTGTCCTAAGGGAATCCAACTAAGGCTACCTATATGAGTTCGGTCCAAGTCGGGTTAAAAATCAACGTTTCCATAGCAAAATATACTCCTCACTTCTCCCCACTCAAGGGTCCGAATGAAGGGTTTTGTACGAAGCTATGGGTGGTGTTTCGTATCCGTGCCCCTAAGACCAGAAGGAACAAAGGCGACACTTCAACAATCCACCAGGCTAAAATGGGAAACTTAACCTAATGCAAGTATGTCTAAATAAAAATGTAAAATGAAATACCAATCAAGAATCATCCACCTTATTTTAATTAGACACTTTTCAGGGCTTGTCAAATTCTTTTAAGTTTTTAAGAAAACCTTTGTAAGAAATCACCAGCAGAGTCGCCACTGTGAGTGGATGACGTTTTCGACGGAACGCAGACTACCTCTCGGAAGGGGCGCCTCGATTTCGGGCGGACCCCTCCCTCACGTGGGGTTTTTATAATGGAAATTCGTGTTTTGGAAAACATAGATTATTTCATAAAAGAACCGAGACCTAAGTCTCGATGAATATTGTAGGAGTCACCACCCGGCTCAGCTGAACCGGGAAATTTATAATGCAGCTGAACTGGACAAACGGCCGCTACACTATCCAGATATTTGGGTCCGGACAAGTCCCTTATTTTGTGTCTAATTAAAATAAAATTGGCCAATGTTCTCAAATGGTATTTCAAACTCTAAAGTCAATTTTATTGCATTAAATTAAACATACAGCGCACATACAGGTAAAGTAAAATAGTAAATGATTAAATTATTACAACTCGATCAAATAAAAGATGAAAACTCTCAGCCTCACTTTTACAACCCCCTAAGATACACGATTTAGCTAAAAATTACAATCGCCTAGGATACATGGATAAATCTATTAAATACATATAAAATAAAAATAAAAAGCTGCAAAACAGAGAGTTAGCACAATTTATGGCACGCCACAAATAGGACTTAAACAGACAGAATTGGGAATTTAGAGATTGGGGGCATGCATTTAGGGGAATAATCGGGTCGGCTCGGCTAGCCGGCCCAATTAGACCTGGAAAACGTTTTGAAACATCCATGTATTTTTGGTTTTGTGAGAAAATCATTTTGAAAACAATTTTGCCGGTTTACATGCATTTTCTATATGTGAGGTGGGTCGGTTTTCGGGGAGAATCGGGTCTTCGTCGTGGCATTGTTCTAAATGCAATTTTACTGAAAATTGAATCTATGGTCGTGGATGCACACAATAAAATTCATTTTGATGATTTTCTGATTTTCTGAATTTTTAGGGATTTTTATAAACGTTTATAGCTCAAAAGGGAAATTCTGATTCTGGAAACATGTTACAGTCGTGCGACTGTAACTACAGTCGTACGATTGTAAATTACAATTGTGCGACTGTAAACATTCCAAACTCAGGATTTTGCCAAAATTTTATTTAAAATAAACTGGAAGATAACTATCTGGAAATCAAGAACACTCGTACGACTGTAAATACAGTCATACGGTTGTTCATCAAACTCAAGAACAGTCGCACGACTGTTCTTGATTTCCAGAAACAGAAACGCGAAAAGTTGAACAAAAAAGCACAAAAATCACACCAATCACCTAGAAAGCTTCAAAAACAGAAGGGATAAAGAGTGGTAACCTTTTTGGCGCACGTCCACCGTAGGATTGACCCCTGTCGTCGCTCCAATCCACTAAAATTCACACTTTTCTTCTTGGATGAAAGTTGGAAACTTTGTGTCCAAAAATCCAAAATGCTTGGGAATCCTAGGGTTTCTAGTCCGACATTTAGTTTGTTTGAAATACCAGATTATTAACTTAGGGATTTCTAACAAATTTTTAAGCTTTACCCTTGAGAATCAAAAGAAATAGAAGAGGAAAAGAAAATTTTTGAAGTTGGGTTTTTTTTTTCTTTTCCTTGTCTCTTTCTCTCTTTTCTCTCTCTAAAAATCTGAGAATCCCAAAGCTAAAACCCTCTATCTTCTCCTTCTTTTTCCTCTTTTTATGTCTCCTTTTCTTGCTGCCAATGTCTAAGCATTTAATGCTCTCTTCTCCTTTTTCTTCTTTCCGCCACAGAGGTATGGGTTTCTGCACCTGCTCTAACGTTACAGTCATACGACTGTAATTTTTTTTTTTCAATTACAGTCGCACGACTGTAAAATATAGGGGTGTGACACTTGCGTTTTTTTTAAGGGAGTAAAATTCCGGCGCTTACAATTGTACTATGAACTAGTAAAATGACTGCAAGCGAGGTTATATTTCAGTAGTTACCTATGTTCCTTAAGTTTTTATAAAAACTTTTTTTTAAGAAACTTTTACTCCCCAGTGGAGTCGCCACTGTGAGAGGACAACCTTTCAAACATGAAAGCGGGACGCGGCGAAGCGAACCGGGAAAAAATCTAGGGTTGAAGTTTTTGGAAGTTTTATTTTGAAAAACGGGTTTATATCTTGTTTTAGGAAAACCATTAATTTATTTGGAAATTCCTTTTGTAGAAAACCTTTTTATTTAAATGTGAGTTTTGGAAAACTGGTTTTACATTTTATAAAATCATGTTTCATTACTTAAAGACCTAGAAACCTAAATTCGAAGATCAGTGACAGAGTCGCCACTCGAATCAGCTCATCCGGGAAATTTCGGTACAGCTCCTTACCGAGTGTAGACTGCCGTACCTAATCCAGAGATTTAGGGTTCGGGCAACTTACCTATTCAACCTCTAGCTTGCATTCATTTTATAGTTTATGTTACCATATTACATTCACTTGTTATCTTTCTCTACCCATTTTTATTTTGTATTATTTGCCGATGCTCATACGGATGACAAAAATAAATTGCAGAATAGTAAAGTGCAGAAAAGTAACCATGCATCCCAAACAATAAAAAAGAAATAGAGGCCAGCTTATACAACCAAATCGAATAAAAAGAAAAGCTCTCGTTCTCACATTACAAACGCCTAGAATACACGAATATCTAAGAAAAATTACAATCGCTTAGGATACATGATAATCTATCAAAATACATCCAAAGTGGAAGAAATAATAAAAAAAAAAAGAAATAAAGGCTGCAAAACAGATGGGTTAGCACAGTTTATATCGCAAATACAAGCAAGACTTGCAACAAGATAGAATTGGGATTTTTAGGAGCAGGGGCATGCATTTAGGGGATAGTCGGGTAAACTCGGCCAGTTGGCCCGACTAGACCTGGAAAATGGATTTGAAACGCCCTGTAGGTTTTGTGCTGGAAAACAGTTTTAAAAAATGATTTGGCTCGGTTTCATGCAAATTTCTCCCTTTTAGTGGGTCAATTATCCCAGAACTCGGGTTCCGTTCGTGTGGGTTTCCTAATTTCGACATATATCTAAGGTCTGAAAATAATAAACACGCCAAAAATATTTTGATTTTGAAGTCAGCATCACGTGATGACATCCGTGTGGGTCATCCCGTGATTTTGCAACCTTCTAGAGACTACAGCCATGTGGCTCTAACCACTTCAATCATGCGGCTGTAATGCCTAAAATCTGAAACTGGTTTTCATGCTTTGAAAATCACTATTTTACTCGTTTTTGACGTTTCCTATGGACTTTCATGGAGTCTGGGGGTCTGCTAATGCTGGACAACGAATCCGATTTGGATCAAACAACCCTGAATTCTAGAAAATCGACACCAAGGAAACTAAAAATCTCACATTCGCATAATTAGAAATTCAAAAACCAAAGTTTTGTAGTGCACAGATGTGTTTGGACTAAAACAGATCATAATAGAATGAACAAAATGGAAAACAGACTACTTTTGATCCTCTTGGGGCTTTTCAGGTTTAAGCCCAGAAGAACACAGTCGTACGGCTGTAGTATTACAGCCGTGTGGCTCTGTTCTAAAGAACTATAGCCGCGCAGCTGTATTCAAAGTAAATACGGTCGTATGGCTCTAGCTGGGCAGTCAGTTTTTCGGAATTTTGATGAAATAGAGAAAAATGCATAACAAAAGCAATAAACAAAAGTTTAAGGCCTATCAGAGTTTACCTTGTTGTTGTTCCAGCGTATTCGACGATTGGAAATGGTCTTGAACAATGGAGTACGCCTAGAATGCTGAAAACAATCCGAAACACCAAAAATGAGCCGTGAATCGATCCGAATAAACCCAGGAACAAATCCGGATGAATGTGATACAACCAGTAACCTGTCACCCTCTGCTTCTAGTGTGTTTTATCCCTTTTTGTTCTAGTTTTTTCCCTTTCTTTCTCTCTTCCTCTGTTGTTTCTCCTCTCTCTCTGTTTTTTCTCTTCTCTTTTTTTTTGTTTTTTTTCCTGATTTCAATCGATTCTCTCTTTTTGAGAAACCTCTCTAATTTTCTTTTTAATCCCCTTTTGCTGCCTCTTGTCATCTCGCATTTAATTCTCCTGCCTAAAATTTTCGTCCGAAGTTTTTTGGAGTCCCCTCACCTTGTAGCCAACTTGTTCTGGTTTCTGCCAGGCAACTCGACATCCAGTCAGAGCCGTGCTGCTCTAGGAATTACAACCACACGACTCTGTTTCTATAGCCACACGGCTATAGTTTTGAAACTATAACCGTGTAGCACAAACCAGAGCCATGACGAATTCCCCTAAATCCGACACTCACCTCTAAGCCTTTTAATCACTCGAAGGACCTTTCTCCAGGTTTCGGTATTGGGGCTTTTCATCGGATATCAACCGATAAAACGGAAGAATGCGTTGATTTCCTCAAATCTGTGCCCAGGAGCAATTGAAATGGAAAGTGAAAACAACAAAACAAAATTGAAGAAATTGAGATTCTCACCAGAAAATCTCTGTAAGAGATGGCTATAGAAATCGAAACCGATTCCCTCCACTCTCACGTACACGAACACTTATCGAGTTAAACTCGTGCTAGTGGCGGATCAAAAGAGTAAAGGAAGAATCCCATTACCATGGCTGAAAATTTCAGCTCCATAAAACCCATATGGCCGAAAATCCCTTTAAGGAAAATCTAGTTTTTAGCTTTAAATCATGGCCTTTATTATTAGGGTGATTTAACTTTGTTTCTACAAATGGAATTAATGCCATAATTCCATAAATCCTAATTAATTAATAAGGTTTAATTCCTAATCAATTCTAATTTAATTTCTATGCATGTATTTATATAATACCATATTATATAAGATACATGTCATTTAAATTAAATAAATTTGCCAGTTGGAATTAACCAAACAAATTAATTTATGATTTGACTAGAAATAAATACATATAAAACTATATATGTATAAAATTTCCACCAGGAAATTTATTCACAAGTTAATTTATTTAAATCAACTTTGTGCAACCCAATAAAATATAGATATATATCAATTAAATTATATTGACCAATCCAATTGATCTTTAATTTAATTAATTTATATTTATCTCTTCAATTAGTATACTCCAAGTATATAGGTGATCCGACTAGTTCGAACTCAGACATTCTATGTGTACGATCCTATGGGCCCGTCTTTAAGTTGGCAGTGGGCCTATGGCCCACAGACTGTAGTTGGGCTCTAGTAAGCCACTGCAGCCCCCAATTAAGACGGAGATAGCAGTCCGACTGTAATTGTAACCCGGTGGTTTAAACTCGTATATCCCATGTCATTGATATCAGTGTCCAACACAGAGGCATGGATTGATCACCCTCTTTTGTGTTCGGACATTTACTTGATCCCAAATGAATTGATGCTCATAAACAAGTCCAACTTGTTTGGGTGTGGCCACAATCTTATCAGTTGCATCCATCAAGAGGCCGATGATATCTTCTCAGTGGACTACTGAGTGACGTTCCCTTTTGCATATCCATAGCATTGCCATGTTCACTGACATACCTGAACGTACCTATTCTTGGCACCCTGTTACAGGCGCTCTAGGCGTGCACCCACTTCACATACAACACCATCATACGGTCAGGTCAAAGGATCCATACAAATACTACATGAGAATAACTTGTGATACAATACCATGTGGATCTCCCATTTAGTGAATTAATCCAGTACCATGCCCCTTTGCATGTACCCATTAACCTGGTTGATATCCCATGTTTAATGACCGATAAGACACTGCCATTCAACCAGGTTAATGATAGTCTTTCATTCCGTTCATTCCCATGATTGGAATAGACTACGGATAACTTTATGGTCATATCGTTTTCCCTATCCATAGTCTTATTGCTAAGTGCATGACACTTGACAACATGGATATAGATATGTCCATAGGATACTCTATTTAAAACATAGCACAAGATATATGATAAATAGATTGATGCCTTCATTTAATGACATAAATTGCATAATATATATATCTCACATAAACGTATGATACAAATACAACGACCAATGCCTCGGGACTAGGGCAAATCCAACAATCTCCCACTAGCACTAGTGCCAACTAGGCATTGGGTCTAATCCCTATAGATCTAATATGACCCTCATGCTTGGGCTGGGCTAGCACCTTGGACAAGGGATCTACGACATTGTCCTTGGTGTCGACTCTGTGTAATGAAATGTCACCCCTCTCAGCGATTACTCGTATGAGGTGAAACTTCCTAAGTATGTATTTCGTGTTTCTATGTGACCGGGGCTCCTTAGCTTGTGCAACAGCCCCATTGATGTCACAGAAGATATCAATTGGATCCTGGATAGCTAACACTACCCCCAGTTCAGTGATAAACTTCTTTATCCATACAGCTTCCTTAGCTGCATCACACACTGCAATGTACTCAGCTTCTGTGATGAAATCCATGATGGTTGGTTGATTGGAGCTTCTCCAGCAAACAGCACCATCATTTAGTATAAATACATACCCAGACTGTGACTGGTATTCATCCTGGTCGGTCTAGAAGCTTGCTTCAGTATACCCAGTAACTAACAGCTCTTCCTGACCTCCATACACTAAGAGGCTATCCTTAGTTCTGTTAAGGTACTTCAGGATTGCTTTGACAGCCTTCCAGTGATCCTCGCTGGGATCCTGCTGGTATCGGCTTTGTCATACTTAGTGCAAAGGCAACATGAGGTCTTGTACATAGTATAGAGTACATGATTGATCCTATAGCTGATACATAAGGGACTAACATCATATTCTCCCTGTCTTGCGTTGTCTTAGGACAGTTCTTCCTAATAAGTTTCAACCCATGGCTTAGCGGTACGAAACCTTTCTTTGCCTGATCCATGTTGAATCTTTTCAGAACTTTGTTTATGTACTTGGTCTGACTTAGGCCCAGAAGCCGATTAGGTCTATCCCTGTAGATCCTGATCCCTAGGACCATCTCAGCTTCGCCTAAGTCCTTAATTGTGAAGCCCTTACACTACCACTACTTTACACCTTGCAGTGTTGATATGTCGCTTCCAATCAGAAGGATGTCATCCATATATAATACCAGGAATGTTACAATGCTCCCAGTAATCATCTTATACACATAAGGTTCATCTTGATTCTGTATGAAGTTGTATTCCTTTATGGCCTCATTGAATCTAAGATTCCAACTCTGAGATGCTTGCTTCAATCCATAAATGGACCTTTAAAGCTTGCTAACCTTTTCAGGATACTTTGGATCGACAAAACCCTCAGGCTATGTCATGTATACATCCTCAAGTAGCTTTCTATTAAGAAAAGTGGTTTTGACATTCATCTGCTAGACCTCATAGTCGTACCAAGTGGCTATGGCCAGCAGGATCCTTATGGATTTGAGCATAGCGACTAGTGAGAAAGTTTCATCATAGTCTATACTATAGACTTGTCTAAAACCTTTCGCTACCAGCCGCCCCTTGAAGGTATTGTCAGCCTTTAGCTTATAGCACCACTTACAACCTATAACCTTAGCACCCAGAGGTGGATCAACCAGGTTCCAAACCTGATTATCGACATAGATTAAATTTCCGCCGCCATGGCCTTTTGCTAGTTGGCAGACAGTGGGCTAGCTATAGATTCTTGGTAGGTTTGAGGCTCTTCTTTATCGAAGACAAAAAGAGTGTGATCATCGGTAATAAGAAACCCATATCTCTTAGGTTCCCGACGATCCCTACCAGACCTTCTAGGTCCTTGTGTGACTTGGGCTGGTGCTTCCTCTTGTGGAAGCTCCACCCTGGTCTCCGAGTTCTCATCTTCAGGATTTTGTGAGCTTTGAACTTCCCTAAGTTCAATATTGCTTCCACTATCTTTCTTGGAAATGAACTCATTTTCAAGAAAGACCCCCTTTCGTGCCACGAACACCTTGTTCTCGGCGGGGTTGTAGAAGTAATACCCTTTGGTTTCCCTAGGGTAGCCCACAAATAGGCATTTATCGGTTTTGGGTTCTAGTTTGGCCCTAGTCAATTTCTTGTCATGTGCATAACAACCCCAAATCCGTAGGAAAGATGCATTGGGTGCCCTACCCATCCACATTTCAAATGGGGTCTTTTCCATAGCCTTAGTCGGAGTATTATTCAAAATGAGAGCTGCTGTCTCAAGAGCATATCCCCAAAAACTTATTGGGAGAGAGGCATGACTCATCATTGAGCGGACCATGTCTAACAGTGTCTTGTTCCTCCGTTCGGATACCCCATTCCATTGTGGTGTTCCTGGAGGAGTGAGCTGTGGAACAATTCCATGCTCTCTCAAATATGAGTCAAACTCAAGGCTCATATACTAGCCACCTTGGTCCGATCAAAGGGCTTTGATATTTATATTATAGACATGATTAGTTTCATTCAAATCCAGGATATAAAGGCCATTATTTAATAGAGCTTCTCCATAAAATAATTCTTTTCTAGATAAACCCATTTTACCATTACAAATACTAAAATCAAATCCAGAAATATCTAAAACTGAAACTGAAATAATATTTCTGTACATAACAGGTACAAAATAACATAGTTCCAGTATCAAAACTAATCCACTAGGCATCATAAGATGGTACTCACCGATTTCTATGGCAGCAACCCTTGCTCCATTTCTGACTCGCAAGTCCACCTCTCCAGATCCCAGTGATCTCCTGTTCTTAAGTCCCTGCACATTACAACAAATATGAGAACCACATCCAGTATCCAATACCCAGGATGTTGAAACAGTAAGGTTAATGTCTATGACATATATACCTAATGAAGACGGGCCCTGGTTCTTCCTTTGCTCTCCCAAAAGCTTGGGACATGATCTTTTCCAATGTCCAGCCTTCTTGCACTTAAAGCAAACATCCTCGGGACTAGCCTTGGGCTGGGCCTTAGCCTTTTTATCCTTGGCCTTGGCCTTGGCCTTTGCCTTAGCCTTACCCTTAGCAAGAGGAGGTTTCCCCTTGTTGACCATTAGTACCAGTGGAGTCTTCTTGATCGACAACTCAGTGAGCTTGAGCATCTAATGCAGCTCACTAACAGTACAATCCATCCCTTGCTTGTAATAGTTCAGGATGAACTGATTATAAGAATCCGATAAGGAAGCTAAGATCATGTTAACCACCAACCCCCGTGAGATAGGCGATCTAAGACGGGCTAAAAAATCTAGATAGCCCTTCATCTTAAGCATGTGTCACTCACAGATGTCCCAGCCCCCATCTTACAGCAGCGGAATGCCTTGTTGGTCAAGTACCTTTCCTGACAAGCGTGCTCTTGAAACATCTCATTAAGAGTTGTTATCATAGCATAAACCTGATGATCCATGAATTGTTTTTACAGCTTAGGGACCACACATGCCAACATCAGGCATGTCACATCCCGGTTATCCTCAACGTGGACCTCGTATTCCTCCAGCTGGGCAGCTGGTGGACTACGTCCCGTAGGTGCAGTCGGTGCAGGCCTTTCTATTACATACTCTTTAGACTCCTTTCTTAGAACTATCCTCAAGTTCTCAGACTAGTCCAACAAGTTAGGGCCAAAAAGCTTATCCCTGTCCAGGATAGATCGCAGTGATAATGTATTATTCGTTGCCATTGGTTACTACACAGAAAAATTTACGAGTGTTAATAAAGGACTTACAATGTTTTTCCCATATTATAATTAATAATGAATCATGTTATTAATTAACTCGAGTTGTTAGGCCCATAGGCCGAGATCCATATTTCATCAAGATATAGCCAAACGAGGGCCTGAAAAAACTATACCCTAATTATTTAGGTAGGAGCGCCATCAGATCCCAACCTAGGGACTCTCGGTTTGATGGGCCTGTTGGCACTTATCCATCTGTGCTTAGGACCAGGAGAATCCTACTACCCACGCTAAGTCCAAACCTCAATCCAAGTGTTAGAGTAACCAATACTCCAACCCAATACAAAGTGACGATACTCCAGTGCATCCAGCGAGGGCTGGTCTACAACTGGCCTATCCCCACTTCGAGTAGGTTTTGAATGAGGTAAGCACTTTTAAGAGACTTAGTAATTACCCTTTGGTTATTAGATTCAATTAATAACAGCTTAGATGCATAGGCCGGTGAAAATGAGATTGAAACATACATTCTCACATGTAAATAAATAAAGCATAATTAAATAAATAATGGGCTGCTATGGGCCAAAATTTACATCCTAATATAATTCTAGTAAACCTATACTAGAAGAACATCAGGCGGGGCCGCCTCTTCATCCCTCTGGACATGCCAATCCAATTGGCTTCTTCCTTACATAATTTTACAATAAACAAATAAAATAAAATTACATAAAAAGAAAATGGCACGCAGGTCGTATTTACTCAAAAGAATATTACAACCCAACATAAATAAGGCCCTATAACATCCATTCATGCTTTTAATCATACACACATGTAAACCAATACATCAATTTAAAAACATGTTAAACACATGAAATTATTCCCGTTTCAATTATGTCCATAGCCATTATTTTGAAATCGCCATTTTTGGCCTATCATGGTTCTAAGCCCTTATGGGCTTTGGGCCTCCAGCCCAGGCAGAATACTGCTCCCACTGGAATTGGGAAACCATGAATCTAAATCAGATGTCTAGGTAATCATGCCAAGAAAACCTGAACCAATTTCAACTAACCATATTAATTTTCAAAAATAATATTCAATGAACAAAAATTAAATTTCATTCATAAAACCACGCTATGAGCGGACGACCTGTTTCACGAATGGGAAAAATCAGGACGCGGCAAAGCGAACCGGGGAAAGCATTTCCGTTTGAATTTAGTTTTGGTGAAAAAGCGGGTGGTTTTGTTTATCTTGTTTTAGGAAAATCATGGATTTATTTGTTTTGAAATTTATTTTGTAGAAAACGTTTTCCCATTTTATAACTTAAAGACCTCGAAACCTAAGTCTCAAGATCAGTGACAGAGTCGCCACCCGGATCAGCTCATCCGCGAAATGGTACAGCTCCCTACCGAGCGCAGACTGTTGTACCTAATCCAGAGATTCAGGGTTCGGGCAACTTACCTACTTAACCTCAAGCTTGTATTCGTTTATTATTTATAAAACCATATTTATTTAATTTATTATCTTTTCTAACCCCAATTTGTTTATTTTATTAGCCCGTGCTCAAGCATAATGCATAAAATAAATTGCGGGAAATTAAATCATCCACACAAATTATACAAAAGAATAGTAAAGGTCGCTTATACAACCAAATTGAATAAAATATAAAAAAACTCTCATCCTCACATTTACAATCGCCTAGGGTACACGAGGATCTAAAAATACAATAGCCTAAGTACACGAATTAATCTATTAAATACAGTAAAAAATAAAAATAAATGCTGCAAAACAGACTGGTTAGCACAATTTATATTATAAACGCAAATAGGACTCAAATCAGGACAGAACTGGGATTTGGGAAACGAGAGCAGGCAATTATGGGGTAACTGGTTCGACCTAATCGGTCGGACCGGTTAGACTTGGAAATCAGTCTTGAAACGCCCTGTAGATTTTTATGTTGGAAAATCAATTTTGGAAAACCATTTGGCTCAGTTTCATGCAAATTTCCGCTTTTGTGGGTCTGTTATCCCGGAACTCGGGGTTCCGTTCATGTGGGTTCCTAAACTCAACATCCATCTAGGGTCCAAAATACAATAAAAACACCAAAAACATTTGAGAAAAATACTATTTTGCATGTTTTTAATATTTTTCAGGGACTTGGTAGGATTCGGGGGTCCTCTAATGCTGAACTGTGGATCCGATTCGGATAAAACTACCCCAAAACTCAGGAAATAAACCCCGAAAAATACAAAAACACTAATATCCATACGTATAGAAATCTAAAAACCAAAATTTTATGACATACGGATGGATTTGGGCCGAAAATGATCACAGCAGAATGTCTAAAATGGAAAACGGGCTGTTTTCGGCGGATCGGGATAGACCATGAATCAGTCCCTGAGGAACAGAGTCGGGTGGCTCTATTCATCACAAACATAGCCGTACAGCTATGGTGGGCAGACCAGTTTCTGGAAAAAAAAAGTAGAAATGAAGGGAACGCATAGAAAAGGCAATGCAAACAGGTTTAAGGCCTCTCAGAGTTTACCTTGATGTTGTTTTGATGCTTTGAACGTCTAAAGAATGGATTGAAAGCTTGGAATGCCTCTTGGGAACTCAATCGGCCGAAAACCATAACAATTCAAAACAACCCAGAACAACTCCGAAGTGATCCCCAATCAATGTGCAAAGGTTATATGATTTGTGTTTAATGTATTAGGATTGATTTTAAGTTTTAGTTCCTGCGTTTGGTTCACCTCCTTACTTAGTGTCTCTCTCTTTTTCTCTGCTTTTTTTTCTCTATTTCTTTCTTTTTCTATTTTTAAGATTGAAAAGGCCTCCCTTTTTTTTCTCTGATTTGATTTTCTCTTTTTATATCCCTCTCTCTCATTTCATTTCATTCATTAAATGGCCGCCTGACTTTTCTGATTCTGCCCATACTTCTTCTGCAAGACAAGTTGCTTCGTTTTGCAAGGCAACTTGTCTTACCCACTAGAGCCGTACGGCTCTAGTCTAGAGTCGGCTGGCTTTAGTTCAAGAAACCAGAGCCGCCCGGTTCTAGCAAAAACCGGAGCAAAAATTGAAAAATCAGACATGCACCCTAAACCCTGGAAATCACTCGGGAGACCATTTTAGGAGTTTCGGATCACGGATTGCTTGGTTTTTAGGACCTTTAAGATTCTCTAGGTAATATTTCGGTCACTTCCAAGTCCTGTTCAAGACTGTCCAGTCCACAGGTAACTAGTAATTCTCATCACCGAGCTCGGGAAAAACCCGTGCTCACAGACTGCCCCTCGAGAGATCAAAGTCGACTGAATCGGTAGCTTATGTCTAATTCGAGTTTGGTCTCGTGATTGGGAGCGTGATGAGAAAAGGAACATAAAGCGTACCTGAGGGTTTCGCTTGTGTCGGCCTCTACGGCATTGGGGACTTGCTCTTATCAAAGTGTGGAACAGCGGTCTTGCCCGAGATATCTGGATTACCTTCGAGCGGACTTCTTGGGTTTAATTACCTTAAGGAGGGCTTTTTCAGTTTGATTTTGCCTCAAGGAGGGCTTTTCAGTTTTGTTGCCTCAATGAGGGCTTTTTTGGTTTGATTTTGCCTCAAGGAGGGCTTTTTCAGTTTAGGTGCCTCAAGGAGGGCTTTCTCAATTTGGTTGCCTCAAGGAGGGCTTTTTCAGTTTGGGTGCCTCAAGGAGCGCTTTTTTTCAGTTTGGTTGCCTCAAGGAGGGCTTTTTTAGTTTAGGTGCCTCAAGGAGGGCTTTTTCGGTTCAGGTGCCTCAAGGAGGGCTTTTTCAGTTTGGTTGCCTCAATGAGGGCTTTTTTGGTTTGATTTTGCCTCAAGGAGGGTTTTTTCAGTTTAGGTGACTCGATGAGGGCTTTTTCAGTTTAGGTGCCTCAAGGAGAACTTTTTCGGTTCAGGTGCCTCAAGGAGGGCTTTTTCAGTTTGGTTGCCTCAAGGAGGGCCTTTTTGGTTTGATTTTGCCTAAGGAGGCCTTTTTTGGTTCAGGTGCCTCAAGGAGGCCTTTTTCGGTTTGGGTGCCTAAATGAGGGCTTTCTCAGTTTGGTTGCCTCAATGAGGGCTTTTTAGATTTGATTTTGCCTCTAGGAGGGTATTTTCAGTTTGGGTGCCTCAAGGAGGGCCTTTTTTCAGTTGGGTTGCCTCAAGGAGAGCTTTTTCAGTTTGGTTGCCTCAAGGAGGGCTTTCTTCAGTTTGGTTGCCTCAAGGATGGCTTTTTCAGTTTGGTTGCATCAAGGAGTGCTTTTTTTTTGTTTGATTTTGCCTCAAGGAGGGCTTTTTTAGTTTAGGTGCCTCAATGAGGGCTTTCTCAGTTCAGGTGCCTCAAGGAGGGCTTTTTCGGTTTGGGTGCCTCAAAGAGGGCTTTCTCAGTTTGGTTACCTCAAGGAGGGCTTTTTATATTTGATTTTGCCTCTAGGAGGGCTTTTTTCAGTTTGGGTGCCTCAAGGAGGGCTTTTTTCAGTTTGGTTGCTCAAGGAGGGCTTTTTTTTTTTTGTTTGATTTTGCCTCAAGGAGTGCTTTTTCAGTTTAGGTGCCTCAAAGAGGGCTTTTTCAGTTCAGGTGCCTCAAGGATGGCTTTTTCAGTTTGGATGCCTCAAGGAGGGCTTTCTCAATTTGGTTGCCTCACGGAGGGCTTTTTAGATTTGATTTTGCCTCTAAGAGGGCTTTTTTCAGTTTGGGTACCTCAAAAAGGGCTTTTTTCAGTTTGGTTGCCTCAAGGAGGGCTTTTTCAGTTTTGGTTGCCTCAAGAAGGACTTTTTCAGATTGGTTGCCTCAAGGAGGGCTTTTTGGATTTGGTTGCCTTTAGGAAGGCTTTTTCCGTTTGGTTGCGTCAAGGAAGGCTTTTTCAGTTTAGGTGCCTCAATGAGGGCTTTTTCGGTTCAGGTGCCTCAATAAGGGCTTTTTCAATTTAGGTGCCTCAAGGAGGGCTTTCTCAGTTTGGTTTCCTCAAGAAGGGCTTTTTAGATTTGATTTTGCCTCTAGGATGGCTTTTTTCAGTTTGGTTGCCTCAAGGAGGACTTTTTTAGTTTGGTTGCCTCAAGGAGGGCTTTTTTTGGTTTGATTTTGCCTCAACTTTTCAGTTTAGGTGACTCAAGGAGGGCTTTTTTGGTTCAGGTGCCTCAAGGAGAGCTTTTTCAGTTTGGGTGCCTCAAAGAGGGCTTTCTCAGTTTGGTTGCCTCATGGAGGGCTCTTAAGATTTGATTTTGCCTTAAGGAGGGCTTTTTTTCAGTTTGGGTGCC
Source organism: Euphorbia tirucalli (assembly GCA_039660915.1). Classification (NCBI taxonomy): domain Eukaryota; kingdom Viridiplantae; phylum Streptophyta; class Magnoliopsida; order Malpighiales; family Euphorbiaceae; genus Euphorbia; species Euphorbia tirucalli. The sequence continues at coordinate 49,179,326 of CM077639.1, read as the reverse complement.
TCAAGGAGGGCTTTTTTCTGTTTGGGTGCCTCAAGGAAGGCTTTTTCAGTTTTGGTTGCCTCAAGGAGGACATTTTCAGATTAGTTGCCTCAAGGAGGGCGTTTTGGATTTGGTTGCCTCTAGGAGGGCTTTTTCAGTTTGGTTGCCTCAATAAGGGCTTTTTCAGTTTGGGTGCCTCAAGGAGGGCTTTTTGGATTTGGTTTTGCAAGAATTTTTTAACAGACATTTCTTCCCTGCCCATGTGACAAGATTTTCTTTGCCCCCAGTTTCCTATTAAAGGTAAGAAGTACCCTTCTCGGGGTGATATTGGTGTGAACAAAAACTCTGATACTCGGGGAGGTTTTCATACCTGTGATTTGGAGTCGTATGGCTCTGATTTGCACGTTATGACTTTGAGGGTGCCCCTAGATTAAATCTTTCTTACCTTGGGAAGGATCCCAACTTGAGATGACCTAATGATTGTAATGAGCACCTGGACGAATTTCGATGCAAGAGCACGTATTTATTCCTTCATCGATAATTTTAGAGACAAAAATTTTTGCCCCCTCGATCAAGAATAAATACAGCCGAGTGGTTTATGATGCATGTATATGTGAACGCATGCATGACTCAAGGATATGTATGTATGCGACATGATACTATGCTTGGTAACTGCAATATGCTGGGGACTGAACTTCTGACTTCCGATGATCTCCTGTAGGGACTATTTCAATCAGATGACTTTGCCGAGATTTTAACTCAGTGGGGATCGGTTCAACTGAGAACTCTGCTGGAGAGAACCCTGATCCATTTAATCCTACTGGAGTATCTGTCGAAAATTCCGATTCAGTGGGAAATGTCTTAGCTGGTGACTCCACTGGGGAAACTCAGACCTTTTCACTCCTACTGGGAATCTTGTGGAGACCCTTCCTTAATGGGGATTGACTTAGCTGGGGACTCTGTTAGGGATCTTGTTGGAGATTCTATGGGGATGATCCTGCTGGGGACCATTCTGCCAGGGATAATTCTGTGGGGGATGGTATGATTGGGCCGGCAGTTGCCATTTGTAGTAACAATTGCACTAAAGCTGTCATGGGTTTGAATGCAATGGCCTACTGATGGATGTTCACATGCAATGGCATGGTGTATGCAATATGAACATCTAAGCAGAAAATCAAACATGCCTAATATCATTATAATGACATCAGAATGAATGTGATAAGAAAATCAAAAGTGACTCTGACTCTGAACATCACTCTCTTCTTGTTACCAACACGTCCTTTCGGTTTTCTGCGTCAGAAGCTCTTGTTGGGGATAGTTATGTTTGTTTTGTTTTTTTTTTTTTTTTTTGAAATGATGACTAAGTCTGCAAAAGCGCGCCAGCTGAGTGGATCCCTTCATGCTGGCTTGTCTTAGGATTAGAAGATGCACTTCGACAAGTACGCCAAAGATCATGAGAGAATTGTCCTTGATGATGCTTCGTGGTTTAACTTTTACCTGCCCCTAGTGTTAGAGGGTGTTTGGGTGTTTGGTTATAAAACACTTTATCAGATCCGGTTTGCTACGTGCAGCAACCTATACATGGACATTTATATGCAATGGCATGATGCATGCATATTGAACATCAAAATAGGATATGAAACATTTATGATATGATGAATGTGAATGCATTAGGAAAATTCAACCCGTGGTTCCGATATGGATCAATGTCCCTTCACTACACTTCTTTTTTTTTGTGAGGATCCACTGGGGATACGTTAAGGGCAGGTCACCAAAGTGTATAGCCGACCACTGGATGGAGCTGCCTCTGTTGAGTAGACCACTTGAGATGGAGTCAATTAACCACTGAAATCTCCAAAGGTCTGGAACTATGTTCATATTCTTAATTCACCCCTGATTCCAGCTTATGCGTAGTCTCCAAAGAGGGATATAGCTTTTAGTCCTTCCAGGCGTGGCCTGATTCAGAATGATTTGAGTTAATTATGGTTTCCCTATGTCTACCAACTGCAATAACTCTAGAGCAAAGTACACCATGGTTAGGAGGTGAAGGGAACCACTGGTAAGTAGTCACTTATGTTGCAATTGAAGACTGAGTTCTTGAAATGGTTGGTAAATGCAACTTTCCCCTAAATATTAGCACAGCAGGCTTTGCAAGTCTTTCTGTTGATGGGAATGTCCCATTCATGATTGTTGAAAGCTTTGTAAGACCTGGTTGCTCTAACACTGTTGGTGAAGTTCACAGGGGTGAGCATCAGTTTTCTCCTTTTCCTAGCATATTTTGCTCAACAGAACCATCCCTTGCTGGGTTGAATATTGTTGGTGGATAACCATCCCTTTCACAAAATGTCCAACCAGCCACTCTTTTCCTTAGAGTCCAGCATAGGCAATAGTGCGGATTTTGCTGGGCAGGAACAGTGGTCACTTAGGAGTTCCATCAATAGTTGCTTGAGCAGTGGCAAACTCCAGCTCAATTGAAGCAGGCTTATATTCAAATCCTCTCTCTGTCATGAAATCAAGGCCTTTCCTGTCAGTCTGAGGTTACAAAATATTTGGTCTAGGGGTTTAGGTTGAAAAGAAGTGGAAGGGATAGAAAGAGAATCCCCAATCTGGTACAGGTTGATGATAAACAAAGACTAATTGAGTCAGTACTTTGTCATAGGCCTGTGTCACCTTTTTGATAATGAGATGATGCAAATATGGAAAAGCATTGGGGTTCAATTTCTTGTTAGAAGCCATTGACGGTGGAAAATGAGGCTTCATAGAATTAGTTCAAGGGAAGGGTGAAAAAGGGGTTTTGTCAAATAGGTGTTGGTGGTTTGGTGGTAAACGGAAGACAAAAGGTGTTAAAGGTGTGGAAGAAATTGGAAAAAGGAAGGGGAAGAGCTTTGGTTTTGAAGACAGGAAAGTCCAAATCTTTCACAAATAGGAGGGAAAGATCTGACAATGACGAGAGCTGAAGATTACCCTTTAATGCTATGAGACACTCCAGTGTTAGTTATGGCGGCCACGCATGAGAAGGAGAAAGACTTCTATCTGCACCGACCTCTTTTTGTATGGTTTTTTTTTTTTTTTTTTGAGGACTATGCCCAAACTGTTGCCACCTGTTGGTTTTCCTATTGCATTCAAATCCATGCATATCATGCGTGTTTAATATGCTTTTTGGATGAACAATGCATGCGAAATGTCATGTACATATGAATGCCACATGAACAGGATAATATATGCACTACAACCAAGAGCTACTTCAGCATTTTACCATATGATGGGTGATGAAGGTGATGAAAACCATTTGAATCCCCCATAATTTTTGGCGAATGGGGAGTTTTAGTTTTAAGGTTTTCGCATGGGGTGCTTTCTCGGACATGGGATTAAGCTTGGGGCTTCATTTTAAAGTAGGGTTTCGAGTTTCAATAATAGCTTCTTCCTTTTTTTTTTAAGAAATGGATTGGGTATCATGTGTGCCATTCAAATTGAAACTCTGGGGCAGGGCCAATAGCATCTCGCAAGGATTATTGATTTGGGTTAGCAAATGCCTCGACAGAGGTAGTGCCATCATAGCACTTATTTATCTCATAAGCTCACCTTCCAAGAGAGAGTTTGGTCAGGGCCAGATTCACTTTCAGGTTCCCTATAGTATTCAGATTGATGTCATACATTTTGATATTATGCGTGTTGGATATGTCATTTTAGATGATCAAATGCATGCATAATGCCATGTACATGCAATCATCCCAAAAGTAAGAAGATAACAAAATGCATTGCATTCAAAATGATTTCAGTACACCTTATAAACAAAAATGAGTCCCCTACAAAAAGGAAGCCTCTAAGGGTATTGATCTGATCATTCCCTAGCCAGTCACCGCCTCGGCTTCAGCATCATTACCCCGCTCTTATCAAACCAGACCCTACAGTTCTTCATTATATTCCTCTCCTCGAGAAGTTTGAGGAATTTCTTTGGTGGTCCCCTTGTTTGCCACTGATCGCTCATTAGAGGTAGACGACACTTTCAATTTTCCTTCGTCGACTAGCTTCTGGATCTTCCTTCGCAGGGCAACACATTCATTGGTCCAGTGGCCTGCTAACACATGATAGCTGCAGAAGTTACCCTTTTGTTCTGGTGTTGGCACCACATATGGTCGGACACTCTATAGCAAGCCCATCCTTCTGCATATGGCGAATAGTCTGTTCACCGACCAAGGCCCAGAGGAAGTGATCGCCCCTTTGTCTTATGGAGGTGAAATCTAGATATGCCATGAAACAGGGTCAATGTCGGCACTGGTGTCAGGAGATCCTTGTAGTTCCCCTTCACTGGTCGACCCCGATGAGCCTAAGTTCTGATGAGAATGCCCTCCGAGATGTCGAGAGAAAGTGTCAGCAATTTGGGCATCCTGCTTCTTAACAATACCAACATTGGAGTTCGTGCTCTCCATGCCCCTTATTTTTCCTTTGAGCTTTGTCACCTGGGCTTCTAACTCAGTGCACCTTGCCGTCAGCCTCCCTACTCTGTCAAGATCATCCCCCAACATTTCTCTCAACATAACTGCCACTTCTTCCCTGACTGCTTTCCGGAATCGTGATGTGGTGACATAATCTTCCATAACATCTGTTATGGCATTGAAACTCCTTGGGTTAGCCATCCTCAAGATTCTTTCCCCCTGATGAGAGTGCTCGTTAGTGTCAACAGGTGCATGCATGGCAGATACCAAATAGGGAATGACATATGCATGAGTGTGCGATGCAACGTGTACGTGTGTGGATGGTGAGTTGCACATGTGATGTCAAATGTATGCAGAGTTGAGAAGGGGAATGTGTAGATGCAACGAATGCTGTTGGAGATGATGCATGCATGCTAAAGTAAAGTGTGGCATATAAATATACACCACAGGGATAAAACGACACACAGGGGTGTCCACGGATCGAAGCAAGACATTGCTTACGAAGGAATCGTATGCTATGGATGCATGCAGGAGCATGATGAAGGGATATGATTTTTGGTGCTTAGGGAGTACCTTGAACCTTCATGCATGACATGAGATGGAGAAAGTGGTGTGCTTGGCACACGGGTAATGTTCCAGCGGTTGAGGAGCACCTTAGGTTTTTGCATGAATGAAATGTACGGTCATGGGTTGATGCAATTGAATGATGTCAGATGGATGGAAACAAGAATGAGAATGATTCTCCTTATTATACATTTTGGACGTTCTACGGATGCCCCTATGCTATGCAAAAAGGCAATGCAAACGTGTGACCCCGCACAAGGGCATAGGTTCGGTGCCTTCAGAGCGCCTAGCGGATGTCATGAAATGGTCATGCATGGCCAGCACACGAATACAGTTCTGATGCTTTTGAGGCACCTAATGGATGTTATGGAATGGTCGTGTGTATACCAATACACAGACAGAGTTCTGATGCTTTCGATGCATCTGACATGAGATGATGTTATAGACAAGTCACGTGTAACTTGAGGCATGGACAAAGATTCTGCATTCATAGAATGCCTTGCATGATTTAGCAATGTCATGGAATGCCCTTATATGTGTAGTAATTAGGTATTCATGAAATACCTTGGATGATTTGATAATGTTATGAGCAATCCGATATGGATCGCGACACACAATCGAAATCTCGGTATCCCCGTGACACCGAGAATGGATGGATGAGATGTAGTGCAATGTCTATCATGTGACTTCCCACATGAACATAGATCTAGGACCATTGTGATCACCTAATGAATGTAATGGTATATAGGGATGGCCGAGTGCAAACCAAGGCACGGGTAAAACACAGGTGACTTTGGGGCACCTGTGACGAAATGAAATGATCATGACGGGCATCCTTGGAACGTCCTTATTTAAAGCAAAATGCAATGGTGTGAATGAATGTTCATGTCACACAAAAATGTGGATGGCTGCATGAAGATGTGGTTAGAATGACACACAGGACAATGTCGTGCATGCAAGGTATGAATGCATATGTCATGCAAATAAAGTGTCGTGGCTACACAAAGACATGGTTAGGATGTATAACACATGAAGTGACACATGCTTCATGAACATGCCACGCATGAGATGTGAACGAAACATGGATGAAATGTCATAGCTGCACGAAGATGTGGTTAGTGTCAATGTCATGAATATGTTGATGTTTTGAAAATAAGTGCACAAAGATGCGATTATGATGACACACGGATGACTATGCATGTTGATGCCTCATGAATGAAAACGACAATGGACATGATTTCTTTGTTCAGGACATTCTAAGAATGCCCAATATCATGCAAAATAAAATGCAAAAGAGGTCGTGCACGAGCCGACACATGGATGGGGGTTCGGTGCTTTCGGGGCACCTAATGGGCGTTATGAAATGGTCACATGTGCACCAGCACATGGACAAATTTTCGACACTTTGTAGGTCCAAATGAAATGGCGTGACATGGTCATATGGAAGTCGTTCCATGGACAGAGTTCTGATGCTTTTAGGGGATCTAACATAAAGTGATGCTGCAAACAAGTCATGTGTAAATAAAGACATGGACGAAGGTTCGGTGTTCGCGGAACGCCTTGCATGAATTGATAATGTTATGGAATGCTCCTATGTGTATAATAATCTGGGCACTCATGAAGCACCTCGAATGAATTATTAATGTCATGAAACAATTCCTATGTGGATTGTGACACACAAACAAAGTTTTAGCATTACCTTAATGCCAACAACAAATGGACATGAAATGGAGATGATGTAATGTTATATCGTCATGTGACTTGTCACACAACCAGACCTAAAATCTTTGTAATTTTCTAGTGAATGACGTGTTGTGGTGGAATGGCCAAATGCAAACTGGTGCACAGGTGGAATACGGGTAGTTTTGGGGTACCCGATATAGGATGAAATGAAATGATCACGATGGTCATTCTCAGAACGTCCCTAAACAAATGGAATAGAATGAAATGGCATGAATGTGCATATCACGCAAAATGCAAGTGGCTGCAGAAAAATGTGGTTAGGATGCATGACATATGGGATGATGTCATGCTTATTTCGTGAAAATGTCAGCACAATATATGTATGGCGCACATGAATAAAATATCATGGCTGCATAAGGATGTGGTTAATGCCAATGCCATTCTAATGTTGATGTCTTGAAAATAATTGCATAAAGACATGACATATGGATGATTACATGTATGTGTGATGCTTCACGAATGAAAACAATAATAAGTGTGTGTCCTTCATTCCGGATGTTCCAAGAATGCCCAATGCTATGTAGAAAACAATGCAAGAATAGTCACATGGACCATTACACGGATGAAGTTCGGTGCTTTTGGAGCACCTAGTGGATATCATGAAGTGGCCGCGTGTGTACCAACACACGCGCAAAAGAGATCGACACTTTACAGGTCAAGATGAGATGGCATGAAATGGTCACGTGGAGACCATTCCTCGGACAAAACTCTGATGCTTTTAGGGTATCTAGGATGAAATGATGTTGCAACCAGGTCACGCGTGTGTAGGGACACGGATAGAGGTTCGGCGTTTATGGAATGCCTTAAATGAATTGATATGACATGATATGTTCCTATGCACAGAATAACTCAGTACTCGTGGAGCACCTCGAATGATTTCGCAATGTTATGAAATGGTTCGATGTGAACCATAATGCACAAACAGGATTTGGCATTACCGGCACACCTATGATGAATGAATATGATGTCATATGATGGCATTGTATGAACCATCATACAGAAGCAAATCTAGGACCATCATGGTCTACTATTGAATGATATGATATTTTATGAAATGGCCGAGTGCAATCTGGTGCACGGGTGGAAATCGAGTAGCTTTGGGGTACCCGACATGTCATGGAATGATTTGGCATTACCGGCACACCTATGATGAATGAATGTGATGTCATATGATGGCATTGTATGAACCGTCATACAGAAGCAAATCTAGGACCATCGTGGTCTACTATTGAATGATATGATATTTTGTGAAATGGCCGAGTGCAATCCAGTGCACGGGCGGAAATCGAGTAGCTTTAGGCTACCCGACATGTCATGGAATGAAATGCTCATGAAGGGCACTCTTGACACATCCTTTGTTAGCTGGGATGATATGACGTGGATGCATATGTCATATGAAAATGCGAATGGCTGTATGAAAATGTGGTTAAGATGCATGTCATGTATATATGTTGGAAGATGGCTGCTTGAAAATGTGGTTAAAAATGACACATAAGATGATTATGCGTTTTTAATGCTTCGTGAAAAAGTAAAGAGAAAATCACCACGGAGCAAACGTTAGCATACGTAAAAATATGCACTCCCTTCCGACCTTATTTCTCCTTTCGATTGGTCTTGCATTCTTCCTAGGTGTTGGGTCTCTTTGGCATCAACAGGGGATGCCAAAGGCGCACACTCGATTGTTCAATTTTAATTTATGTTTTGGTAATCCTAGGGGAAATTACTAAGTCATTACATGTGGGCCAAAGTCAAACCAAGGGTCGTATAGGCTCCCATAGCAATAAACACTTCCCCACCGTACAACACGATGTAAGGTCATGCAGGGCTCTGAGTGGTTTACCCCGTCGGGTGTCTCCAATCCTAGCGGTAGAGGTAGTCCACCTTCTTGGGTAAACCGGGGTGAAACAGTGTATTTGAGAGGTTGAGAAGAAGAAAATGTCATGATCTGCAAGGCATGAATAAATATGGTATTTATAAATCGATAAATGAATACAAGCGAGGTATATTTCAATAGTTACCAAAGTTCCTTAAGTTTTTATAAAAATTTTTTAAAGAAACTTAAAAAGAACAATCCCTAGCAGAGTGGCCACTATGAGCGGAAGACCTTTTTCATGAAACGGGACAAATTGGGACGCGGCGAAGCGAATTGGGGAAAGCATTTCTGTTTGAATTTAGTTTTGGTGAAAAAGCGGGTTTTGGTTATCTTGTTTTAGGAAAATCATGGATTTATTTGTTTTGAAATTTATTTTGTAGAAAACGTTTTCCTATTTTAAAGACCTCGAAACCTAAGTCTCGAGATTAGTGACAGAGTCACCACCCGAATCAGCTCATTCGGGAAATGGTACAGCTCCCTACCGAGCGCAGACTGCTGTACCTAATCCATAGATTCCGGGTTCGGGCAACTTACCTACTTAACCTCAAACTTGTATTCGTTTATTATTTATAAAACCGTATTTATTCAATTTATTATCTTTTCTAACCCCAATTTGTTTATTTTATTAGCTCGTGCTCAAGGAGAATGCATAAAATAAATTGCGGGAAATTAAATCATCCACACAAATTATACAAAAGAATAGTAAAGGCCGCTTATACGACCAAATTGAATAAAATATAAAAAAACTCTCATCCTCACATTTACAATCGCCTAGGGTACACGAGGATCTAAAAATACAACCGCCTAAGTACACGAATTAATCTATTAAATATAGCAAAAATAAAAATAAATGCTGCAAAACAGACTGGTTAGCGCAATTTATATTATAAACGCAAATAGGACTCAAATCAGGACAGAATTGGGATTTGGGAAACGAGAGCATGCAATTAGCGGATAACCGGTTTGACCTGATCGGTCGGACCAGTTAGACTTGGAAATCGGTTTTGAAACGCCATGTAGATTTTTATGCTGGAAAATCAATTTTGGAAAACCATTTGGCTCGGTTTCATGCAAATTTCCGCTTTTGTGGGTCTGTTATCCTGGAACTCGGGGTTCCGTTCGTATGGGTTCCTAAACTCAACATCCATCTAGGGTCCAAAATACAATAAACACACCAAAAATATTTGAGAAAAATATTATTTTTCATGTTTTTAATATTTTCTGGGGACTTGGTAGGATTCGGGGGTCCACTAATGCTGAACTGTGGATCCGATTCGGAAAAAACTACCCCGAAACTCAGGAAATAAAACCCCGGAAAATATGAAAACATTAATATCCATACGTATAGAAATCTAAAAACCAAAATTTTATGACATACGGATGGATTTGGACCGAAAATGATCGCAGCAGAATGTTTAAAATGGAAAACGGGCTGTTTTCAGCCGATCAGGACAGACCATGAATCTGTCCCTGAGGAACAAAGCCAGGAGGCTCTGTTCATCACAAACATAGCCGTACGGCTATGGTGGGCAGACCAGTTTCTGGAAAAACACAGAAATGAAGGAAACGCATAGAAAAGGCAATGTAAACAGGTCTAAGGCCTCTTAGAGTTTACCTTGATGTTGTTTTGATGCTTTGAACGTCTAAAGAATGGATTGAAAGCTTGGAATGCCTCCTGGGAACTCAATCGGCCAAAAACAGTAACAATCCGAAACAACTGGGAACAAATCCGAAGTGACCCCCAATCAATGTGCAAAGGTTGTATGATTTGTGTTTAATGTATTAGGATTGATTTTAAGTTTTAATTCCTACGTTTGGTTCACCTCCTTACTTAGTCTCTTTCTCTTTTTCTCTGCTTTTTTTTTCTCTGTTTCTTTCTTTTTCTTTTTTTAAGATTGAAAAGGCCTCCCTTTTTTTTTCTCTTTTTATATCCCTCTCTCTCATTTCTTTTCACTTATTAAATGGCTGCCTAACTTTTTTTGATTCTGCCCATACTTCTTCTGCGAGACAAGTTGCTTTGTTTTGCAAGGCAATTTGTCTTGCCCACTAGAGCCAGCCGGCTTTAGTTTAAGAAACCAGAGCCGCCCGGTTTTAGCGAAAATCGGAGCAAAAATTGAAAAATCAAACATGCACCCTAAACCTCAGGAGACCGTTTCGGGAGTTTTGGATCGCGGATTGCTTGGTTTTCAGGACATATGAGATTCTCCAGGCAACATTCCGGTCGCTTCCAAATCCTGGTCAAGACTATCTAATCCACAGGTAACTAGTAATTCTCATCACCGAGGTCGGGAAAAACCCGTGCTCACACACCCACATTTAAATTGCAAAAATGTAAACACGCAAAATTTTAAAACCTATTAAAATTTTAAAACTAGGCCCATCCCAAAAACCCACCAAATCCAAAATCAGGTCCGGTCCGCTACCCAGCAGCAGCATGCTGCTGGGGTGCAGTAGTAGCCGCTGCTAGACTCAGCGGCAGTAGCTGGTGCCTGTGGCGTTTAGCTCCTCAAGCAGCGGTTGCTGCTACTGTTCCCGCGCTCACAGCAGCGTCCGGTGGCGATTCCACCACCGACAGCCCTGTATATGTGAAAACAGCTCGTAATTTTTACGGAAAAATAAAACAACAGCAGAATAAAAACACAAACAGAAAATTAAACTTAGCATAAACCATATGCAAATTAATCTTCTAATGCAAAATCCAAGGGGAAAATCATCAAACCCTAAACAAAAAAATCCCATCCATAAAAAACACCTATTTTAAAACCATGGGATTCACCAAGTTAGAGATTTCCACGGATCAAAAGCTCGCTCTGATACCACTGTTGAGATTCATCATCGGAAATCAACCGATAAAAGCAGAAAATACAGGTTGATTTCCTCGAATCCGGTCCCAAGAGCTAATGAAGTGGAAATAAAAAACAAAGCCATAAATAGGAAGTTTAGAAACTCACCAGAATATCTCTTAAAAGAGATGACTGAAGAAATCTAAACAGACTTCCTCCACCGTCACGTACACGAATGACTATCGGACTAACCCCGTGCTAGCGGATCGGATTTTCCAAGAAGAGAAGAAAGGAGAAGAGGGGCGGCTCCCATCTTCTTTTTTTTTTTTTACCAAAAGAAGCAGATGGATAAGATATAAAGAAAAGAATGCATAGTCCAACTTTGCTACCTCAAGTCAAAGAATGACTCATCCCATGACTCATCACTTTTCTTCTCTTCTTTATCCATAAGAAGCAAAGTCTTATTTTGCTACCTTAAAGTCAAGAGAATGACTCATTCTCATGCCCAAAATTTCGGCCATATCCCATTCTATGTGGGCTTCAATTCTTTCTCAAGCCAAAGCCCATTTAATTCTTTAGTTTTTATTTAATTTCAAATGAAACTTTAATTCAACATGTATGCTTATATATTATACGATATAATATATTACATACATTTGAATTAAAATTAATTGACCTATTAAATTAACTAAGGAATTAAATTAGACTAACATAAATGAAATACATGTAAACCTATACATGTAAAAATATTTCCATATAGGAAATAATCTCATAAATTAATTCATTGAATTAATTATGAGATGGCCTAAATAAATATTAAATATATTATTTTGATCAATCCAATTGATCTGTCTAATATAATTAATGGAACTCTCTCTCCTCCACATGTATACTCCAAGTACACACTAAATCCTATAGTCTAGTCCAGACGTTCAATGTCTACGATCTGATGGGCCCGTCTTTATGTTGGCAGTAGGCTTATGGCCCACAGACTGTAGGCGGGCTCTAGTAAGCCACTGCAGCCCCCAATTAAGATGGAGATAGCAGTCAAACTGGAATTGTAACCTTGTAGTTTAAACTTGTATATCCCATGTCATTGATATCGGTGTCCAACACAGAAGCATGGATTGATCATCCTCTATTATATTTAGACATTTACTTGATCCCGAATGAACTGATGCTCATAAACAAGTTCCAACTTGTTTGGGTGTGGCCACACTCTTATCAGTTGCTTTCATTAAGAGGCCAGTGATATCTTCTCAGTGGACTATTGAGTGACATTTCCATCTGCATATCCATAGCATTGCCATGTTCACTGATATATCCGAATGTACCCATACTTAGCACCCTTTTACAGGCCCGTTAAGCATACACCAAAGTATGCCACTTCACATACATCACCATCATATGGTCAGGTCAAAGGATCCATACAAGTACTACACGAGAATCACTTGTGATACAATACCATGTGGACCTCTCGTTTAGTGGATCGATCCAGTACCATACCCCTTTGCGTGTACCCATTAACCTGGTTGACATCCCATGTTTAATAATCGGTAAGACACTGCCATTCAACCAGGTTAATGATAGTCTTTAGTTCTATTCATTCCCATTATTGGAATAGACTATGGATAACTTTATGGTCATATCGTTTTCCCTATCCATGGTCTTACTGCCAAGTGCATGACAATTGACAACATGGATATGGATATGTCCATAGGATACTCTATTTAAAACATAGCACAAGATATACAATAAATAGATTGATGCCTTTATTTAATGACACAAATTGTATAATACATATATCTCACATAAATGTATGATACAAATACAAGGACCAATGCCTCGAGACAAGGACAAATCCAATAAAAAGCTATTGAAATATTTCTTTTATCTTCACTACAGATCAAGCTCTCGCCATTGTTCCTAGGTATAAAACTAAAGAGATTTAAATCTTTCTTTCTATGCATTATTTCTTTAAAAAGCTTTTGGTTTTCAAAGATGAAACCAGCGACACAGCTCTTTATGCTTTTCCATGCTTTTTCGAGTTCAACTCCCTAGAAAAATCTTATTTGTTTTCAAAATGTTTCTTACCTTTTTGTAAACTTGAGCATGCCAGTTATTTTTGTAAGAAAATTACAAAGATGAATTGAAATCTAACTTATAATCAAACGATTGAAACAAGCTTAAGGACTAAAAGCTTGAGGTTTCGTAATTAAACCTATACAACTAGATTAATTAATATAACAATGCCAAAATAAACGATTGGAATGACAATAATGCTTGTATTGAATTGAAATCATAGAGTGTATAAACTTACAGAGTGAATAAATGAAACTGCTGAGAAATCTCCTAAGGAATCTTTACAAACAGCTAAGGATTCTCTAAGAAACAAATGCTTGAAATGAGTAAAATGAATTGAAAATTTTACTGCTCTGTTTTAAGTAGAGTTTTTGTTTGATTTTCGAGATCCTTGCTTCTATCTTCAACTTTGGCTTTTAAAGATCAAGATGAAACCGCCAAGTGATCATGTCAAGGTAGTGGAAAAGTAATGCCTAATAAATCTCCCCACTACAAAACAATTCATGCCCATATTTCTACTAACTTCACTTCCTTTAACTGCCAAAACCTCTCAACTTTCAAACTCCACTGAGTTAAACTTCTACTAATTTGAACAACCAACTCCACACCAATAAACAACTAACTAACTAACTAACTAATTAATAAATCAATTAATTAATTAATTAATTAATCTTAAAAATTTAGGCAAAGAAATAATTAGGCCATAAAATATTATATAATCGGCCCAATTAAATTACGGATGTAACAGTTAACCCCCATGTACCTAATTTAAAAATTAAATAGGTACATGTGCAAAAAAAAAAAAACCCAAACTTTAACCAAGAAAAGAAGAACACTAAAACCTAGAGGACCAAAGTGATATTTTCCACTAAAATACCAAAACCTTCGAGAAACCCATCTGCTTCTTCCTTGTCTCACTTTTTCACTTTTCAAATTTCAATTTCAAAAACAAAATCAAATCACTAACTTCCAAAATCCAAGCATAATTTGCAAACTCAAGCTCAAATCAAAACAAGTAAGTCTCCTTTAATCTAATTTACTTGAATTTTTTCGGTTTGCTTGATTTTTATTCTTGAAAAATTAAAATTAAAACCATGAAAAATTACCTCCTGTCGGTGCTCGGGCAGTCACCTACGCCTCTATCTAGAGAGGTGGCGGTTGGCGGGCTACTTGCTGCCATTCTTTAACTTATATCAAATGAAAAAAAAAACTTGTGATAGCAAAGAATTAGGCAGAAGAAGGTTGGGTTGTTTTTTTTTTCTCTGCTGGGAAGGATGGTCTCTTCTTTTGTGCCCAAATAAAAAAATGAGTTGGCATTGCTTCAATTTTAAATCACTTGCCAATTTAATTTAATTGTAAAATCTAATTGCAATTAGAAGAAAATAGGTCATAATAAAGTGATGATGGATCGGATATTGTAGAGTTTATGGTGGGTTGTGGAAATTTGGCAACTTTGATTTTTTTTTTTTTTTTTTACTACCTTGAAACATTTTGTGTGGTGACTTGGCCCAATCTAATTCTTCAATTTGAGGATAGAAATATAGAAATTTCTCCCCAGCTGAAGTCAACTAGGGGCATGTTGCATCTTCCCTAGCAAATCAGAAGAATCTCAAGCTTAGACAAACGCAGAATGCATATCTTTTGATGTTTACATGCATATGCATTGTCATTCATACATGCATAACATACATTAGACATTCATTCATAGGAATTTAATTCCTCCTAAGCCAGTCTTCATTCTTGATCGAAGGGGCAAAAATTTTTGTTTCAAAATCTGTCGATCAAGGAATGAAGACTCACTACATCAAAGACAAAATTCAACAATCCTCAACAGAAAGAATTTCATCTCTAACAAATTACTTAACAAAGGATTTTCAAAGCTTCAAATAAAGTAACACTCAAGGCAGTGGAATATCATTCCGACCTAGCCAGTTACTAATGAAGCTTATTATCCCCATGGAGTATCAAAGCCCTTATTATCAAAGCTCTCATTATCAAAGCCCTTGTTATCAAAACCCTTATTATTGAAACCCTTATCAAATCCCCAGTAAGTCAAATTGCTAAATCCCAATGGAGTCAACAGTTGAAGCACAACGTCTATAACATTGAATCCCAAGGTAGATAATTTGTTCTTTCTTTTGTTCACGGTGCTCTTTTCCATGTTTACAAATTCACCTTGAGTATTTCAGACCTTGTATCGGTATTGAATTTGCTCACGCGAGGGGTAGCTATGAGCAACGGATTTTCCCGACCTTAGTGATGATAGAATACCGAATGTCATATATCCTTACTGTTCATTACGAAAGTTGATTTGGGAAACGAAGATTCGGATTTGAATTAAAACTTGAAACTGAGAAGAATTTGAAGAATTAGGGTGAATTGAACACAACAGTTGCACAACCATTGGAATAGTAGCACGACTATTGACATGACAGCTGCACGTCTGTTACTCGATAGCCACCTGGCTGTTCATGTGTCACCAGCAGTCTTGCATAGAGGAGATAGCTGTTTAGATTTGAGGGAGACATATAATTAGAGCACTAATCTCTATAATAGGGTTCCATTTTGGATTGAAGGAAGCTCATAATAACAAGAGGAAGAACAATTAATAAATCATAGAGATCAAGAGAGAAAAGAAAAAACCACAAAATTCTCAAAATCGGAAAGCTCAAATTCAAGAATTAAAACCATAAGTCACTTAAATTTAGTCACAATTCCAAACCAAACCAAGCCTTCTGAGACTTATTGATCATTAGAATCACTAGAATCAGAACTAAATTGAAGGATTTCAAAGTTCAAGTCTATTCAAATTCATATTAAAGCTTCAAGAACTGGTTTTCTATCAAATTGAACCCTATGGAGACATCTAAAAGGTAATTCTAATAGGCCTTAAACCTTTTTATAGCTTTCTAGGTTGATTTGTTGTGCATTTCATCATTTTGAATTTTGCTCTATCTCTCTGCTTTCTGATGAACTAGAGCCGTATGGCTATTGTGAGAGTTGCACGGCTATTGAACCAAATCCGTATGGCTGTAGTTTATTTCATCATGTAGTGATTTCAAGATTTTTAGCGATTTCTCTGATTCCCTTAAAACCATAGTTGTACGAGTGTTTCGATAGCCACACGGTTATAGTTTTAATTCCAGAATTGACTTTTGTGAATTTTTCTTATTTTTATGTATCATTTTGACCAAGATTTATATTCTGTATTTATTTAATTTCTGTAAATCAGTTCAATGATAGAAACATGAGTTTCTTGAAATCCGGCCCATTTTCGTATACGTATTTATTAAACTGGACAAATCGATTTTCAAATGAATTTCCAGTCCCATCAAAATTACGTTTTAAAATATTTTGCAAGTCAAATCGGGTAATTTGTCAAATTTCTCGATTTTCCTTATTTCACGTCCTGAGTTATCTTGATTCCCAATTCTGAGTCTGCTTGAGTCCTACGTGTATATATATTTATCTGTACTAACTTTGTTTTGCAGGTAGATGTATGTTAGGATAGATGGATGGTTAGCTTTTCATTTTTAGAAATTTGTATATAGATAAAATTTGTACCCCGGAATCCCTTTTATACAATTGTATCCCCTAGCATAGTCATTTGATTGGTCTATATATTTTAGATTTCTTGAATTTATTTATCATTTTCTGAATTTATTTATTGCTTTCAGCATTTATATCTCGTGTGTGAGCATCGGCTAAATAACTCAAGATAAAATCAATCATAGAAAATAGAAAAAGCATTGATATAAACTATTAAATATATCTTGAATCGAGAAGAAATAGGTGAGTTGTTCGAACCTAAATCTCTGACTAAAGGTATAGCGATTCATAGCTCATCTCGGCTGTACTTTATTTTTCCCAGTTGAGTTGAGTTGGGTCTCAACTCCTGTCACTTTAGTGAGAGCATTCGAGTTTGTTTTCTTTCTCACTATTAAACCCCGTTTTCATAAAATCCTAATTGAAATCTTCCAGGTCCGGTCGCGAGGCCTTTTTTTTAGGATCATCCACTCACACATAGTTAAAACTCCTTTTTTTCTAAATCCCAAGAATTCTCCAAGGATTCTATAAGGATTATCTCAAAAGATTTCTTGCATTGTAGGCTCTATTAAATTCTCACCATTTTATTAAGAACACACCTAGAGCCTGTTGCACTTGACATTAGCGACTGTGGCCATCGCCCTACCCCCATTGGGAGCTAATTGTTACAGCCTCTTATATTGATGGGAATGACAAAGTCTCCCACCTTGATTTCATTCACCATCTTTATGTTGAAGGGACTTTCTTAGGCTTTTCTTTCAAGAACTTATTATTCACCTTCACTTTGTTCTCCATGACCTTGTATTTCTCACTAAGCTTTTTCCTTTGCAACCTTCTCTTTTGAGTCCGAGTAAGTGGAGCTGGGAATTTTTTATGCCTCACCACTTTCCATTTTTTGGTTGGCTTAATTGGTGGAGGAACTACAAACCTTTGCCTTCTAAATATCTACGGAGGAGAACTCTTAGCCTTCTTTGAATTTATGTGTTGTAATTTTTCATGATCACTAGCTCTTGGCTTTGGTGCCCACTTTTGTTCATTCTTTTGATCTTTCTTGTCTTTATCTTGGTCGAAAACCTGTGTAAGATAACATAAACTCCTTTTGTGGAAATTTCAGAATTTCCATATCGATCCGATCTTGCACCAAGTTTCTCAATGTCCCACATATGTTTGTGGAATAATTCCACGTATCATGAAGTTAGCAGTTAGTCTTCCCTTTTATTTCTTCTCTTGTTGGCATCTTGAAATTCTGTGGAAAAGTTATAAACTTTACCTTCACCGAGTAGTCAAAGATCTCCTCTGTCTTGCCATCAAAAGTGTAGTTGACATTGTTCTTCTTGGTTTCTCCTTTCTTTGTTGGTTTAAAGGCAGCTGGACAAAATTTATCTCCTTTGTTAGAAAGCTCAGTTCCTAAAACATTTGGTCTATTAACCTCTTGGAAATATAAACCAAGAGAAGTCTTTTTCCTCTAGTCCTCCTCCCTTAACAGCTCCTTATATTCAGAAACTTTTGCTGCTAGCTCATAGAAATTCCTGAACTCCATCCTTTGGAATTTCTTGCATAGTTCAATATCCAAGCCTCATTGAGCCATCCTCACAAACTCATTTTCTAGCACGAATACCCCGCACCTGCTTCTCATTCTCTTAAAATGAGCTATGTAAGTATTAGCTGTTTCACCATTCTTTTAGGACATCCTGGGTAGCTTTGTAACACACACCTTTGATTTAGCATCAAAAAATTGAGGATGGAAGCATCTCTCCATCTCCTGCCATGTATAAACAGAAATTATTGGTAGTGTAGAATACCAAGTGAATTCCATCCCTGTTAGAGAGTTAGGAAATAGCCGCAATTTATAATTGTCAAAATTAACAAGATTAGCCAATTCCTCGTATTGTATTGTGAACTTGGCAATATGTTCCAAGGTAGATTGTCCATCCTCTCCAAAAAACAAGCTGAAATCTGGAATACGGTATCCCCTAGGATAAGGGTTCTCCCGATCCATAGCAACCGCATATGGTTTATGAAACTCAGGCCTTCCCACTTGCCTTAGGCTTAGACCATACCATTCCTACATAATTTCCCTTATTACATCTGTATTCACAGGCTGGTGATAAATAGGAGGTGGTGGCTGTCCATGAATTGGAACACCACTAGTAGGAATTCCTCCATTCACCCTGTATTTATGCATGTCCCCCCTCCCCTCGCGAGTCTAACTCTTCTTCCCTCACATAGTTGTTTGGGGAATCTTGTATATTAGTATGCCCTTGCATATGAATGAATGGAACACCATTGGGATTTGGCCAGCTTCCTCCTTGGATGCGGCCTTGAACAGGTCCCTTCTCCTCCCTTAATGGATTGGTATTTCTCTGCCTGGTTACCTTTAGTGTCCTCCACAGAAGCCACGACTTCCTTCCCTTTTAGTGAAGAACCAGTAGCACTCTCTTGAGCTTCCTTTCGACTACCACTTAAATGTCGGACTTCATGCAGCACTTCACCTATCATTTTGGTTAGATTAACCAAAAGAGCAGCAACATTGGGAGAATCATTCTCACCTGGAATTTTCTGGTTGCTCCCCTCTTTCTGTTGTTGAACTAGAGGGACTATATCAATGGTTTCAAAATGTGCAACCAAATTAGCCACTTGTCATGTGTTATCAAGCACATCATCTGCATCTTCGAATGCAACAGCTTCTTTATCTCTAGAACTAATTTTTGGAGGCATTGTCTATGTCCCACCGAGTGTGCCAAATTTTTTCTTGCCTTTTTGTAAACTTGAGCGTGCCAATAATTTTTTAGGAAATTACAAAGATGAATAGAAATCTAACTTCTAATCAAACGATTGAAACAAACTTAAAGACTAAAAGCTTGAGGTTCGCTATTAAATCTATCAAACTAGATTAATTAATATAATAATGCCAAAATAAACTGCTAGAATGGAAATAACGCTTGTATTGAATTGAAATTGCGGAGTGTATAAACTTATAGAGTGAATAAATGAAACTGCTAAGAAATCTCCTAAGGAATCTCCACAAACAGCTAAGGATTCTCTAAGAAACAAATGCTTGAAATGAGTAAAATGAATTGAAAATTTGACTGCTTTATTTTGAGTAGAGTTTTTGTTTGATGTCTGGGATCCCTGCTTCTGTCTTTAACTTTGGCTTTTAAAGATCAAGATGAAACCGCCAAGTGATCGTGTCAAGGCAGTGAATAAGTAATGCCTAATAAATCTCCCCATTACAAAATAATTCATGCCCATATTTCCACTAACTCCACTTCCTTTAACTGTAAAACCTCTCAACTTTCAAACTCTGCTGGATTAAACTCCTACCAATTTGAACAACCAACTCCACACCAATAAACAACTAACTAATTAATTAATCCATTAATTAATTAATTATCTTAAAAATTTAGGCAAAGAAATAATTAGGCCAGAAAAAATTATAGAATCGATCCAATTAAATTACGGGTGTAACACAAACTTC
This sequence comes from Euphorbia tirucalli, assembly GCA_039660915.1. Taxonomy (NCBI): domain Eukaryota; kingdom Viridiplantae; phylum Streptophyta; class Magnoliopsida; order Malpighiales; family Euphorbiaceae; genus Euphorbia; species Euphorbia tirucalli. The sequence goes on along the minus strand of CM077639.1, from coordinate 49,158,842 downwards.
TTTTTCTCTTAATTGCTTTATTTATTTTCTTATGTGTTGGTAGGTTCATAAACGATCAGTATTATTGTATGCACTTCATTTGCATTAAAATCATGTTTTATTCCTTTTATGTGCTAAATTCAAGGATTCTTTGAAAGCTAGAGATTTTCTTCGGGCAAGGAATTTTCTTAGGTCAAGAACCCTAAAAACTCTGTTTATTTTCAAAACCTTCATACTCAGATTCATGCACATTTGACATCCATAATGGCTCTTTTGTCTTAATCAATTCAGTTCGCGGGTTCATAATGGGAAAACTAAGCATGTGGAAATTTCTGTACAAATTCTTACCAAGGACCTATGCTATAGTAGAGCAAACTAAGCTCAAGTGGGCTCTATTAAGCTTGGATTGGCTTGATCTACGCACGAACAAAGGATAAGGGTATAAAACTAAGTCCTAGGGGCCTTACATGGAAAGTTAGTGTTGTTTCCACCCTTACCGAGTCCATCTCAGGTGATTTTCTAGGAAAACTTGGCTAAACCTAGCTTTCACAATGGAACCTGAAGATTTTATTTGCTTTACTTATTTTAAACACTACATATCATGCACATTTACTTTTTCTACCATTTAAATGCTGTCTTTTACATTCTGTAATCTCCGCTTTACAAATCTGTACTATGCTTTCATAGTTGAAAAGTGTTATTTTTATTTATTTTATATTGTGTACGCATCCAATAATAAAATCAATCTAGACATCTCTAAATAAATTAAACTATAATGCTTAAGATAAGCCGTTGATAATAAAGTAAGCCATTTTTCCTACACCCAATTTCTGAAGGATGCAGTAAGTCGAACGTGCATTTATTGTATCTTCCCGGTATAGTAAATCCGAGTGGTGACTACACGTATTGTATTTTCCAGTTCAATATTATTGTGCCAATGACGTGGTCCCGTATGGTGGGGCAAAACACGAGCCATCTCATAATATGTAATTATTTGTTTATGAGGTTATATTTTGTAATACAGTCAAATATAATGTTTATACAGTTATTGTTTCTTTGCTAATAAGTACATTTGTATGTATTTGATTGGATGATTTTTATTTTTTGTTTTTGTTGAATAAGAAATTACAATATGTCTTATTTTTGTCATGCGTAATCCAAAATTACATTAATATTCTTTTTCTCCTTTACACATTCTTCTCTCGTGGCCTCTATTTCCACAAGTTCTAGATTATACCCCAATTGTTGTTTCGTTTTCCCAAACTGGATCTTTGTTTCCTTGGTCTTTTTGTGTTTTGTTTTACTTCTAGTGGTTGGAGTTTTTGATCTCTGATTTCTTGAGGTATGTCCCATGTATCTTTTCATGGTATTGGTATATTATTCATTTATATGCTGCTAACATTTTTTTCTTTTATATAGTATTGTGAGGAATAGTCATATGTGTTGAGGTAGAATTTTCTTATGTATGCAAGGGCACGTGAACATTTAAACTCATCAATTTAGAATCTGTTGTAGGTACATGTCTTTTCTTTCATGTCAACTGTGAAATCTATGCCATATCTTATGACGGTTACCAGATGGCTTGTTGATGGTTTTACCAAAATTTGGAATTATGATTTTGTTGTTAGTTCTTTTTTTTCCTTTTATTAAACATGTATCACATATATATCATACTAATAGCATTTTGTATCAAATGTGTATCGTGAATGTATAATAACAGTGTCAGACATGTCTTATAATATGTATTTTCAAGGTTGGTATGTAATTGTCTTTTAGTATTTGTTCCTACCTTTGTGTTAATTTTGTCATTGTTCTTAGAGCAATACTCTTGTTTCTATATAAGAATCTTGCATCATTCTTTGTTAGTACTCCGTGAGTGTTGTCACTGGTAGGTTTTTGGCTACTTTGTCCACGGAGTTTATTGATTTTGTAATGTTTGATGTCAACATGTTGTGTTGGTTGCTTATGGAGTGTACTCTGCTTCATTTCTCATACCCAACATCTGGAAGATACTCTGGAAATTTTTTTGTTTATATTCTCCAATTGGGAAATGTATTTATCAAACTCCTTTTTTTTGTGTATGCATTTAATGCTAAGTTGTAGTAGTTCTTCAAATTTTGTATGCCATTTTTATATCTGATCTTGAGAATCTATAGTAGGTGGAATGCACACATGTAATGTGGCACATATGGAAACACCTTTTTTAAAGCCTTCTCTATGCTCCCATGTTTGTTTAAAATAATAATCATTTTTAGTCTTTGTGTGTATGCTTGTTTGAATTGTTTGAAGAACCATTCCCAAGATTCATCATTTTTTGTGTCAATTGCTACAAGTGTTAGTAGGAAGATCATCTTTGCATTTTAATGTTTATTATATGTTAGTTTTTGCTTTGTGTTATGTTGATGCATTTCTAATACTATGTTGATACATAGTTGATACACAACTAATACATAATTATTTTTTTACCTTAAGCATCCTGTGTGCATGTTGATATTAGTGTCTAACTATAACATGTTTGGAGGAACGTGGCATCAACAACAACAATTGGTCTACAGTGTTGCATCATTGTATTGAAGCTTGCATTGCTACGAAGAGGTGCATGAATTTGTTTCCTTTTGTTTCAAGATTGATTATTGTTTCTAGATTTATTTTTTTAGCATGTAGAGATAACTGGGTAGCAAGTTGTATGATTCGAATGGTCATCTTGATGATGTTAAGTGTTTCTTCTTTTCACTTTCAGTCTTTTTGCTGATTGATGTCTGCCCCTATTGTTTCTTTCATGTCATGCACTATATCTGATGTTGTGTTGATTCTCTTGAGCCATAGGTATTTGTTCACGATCATTTTTGCTACAACTCTCCTTGTTGCTTGTCTTTTGTCATTTGTGTCTTTCATCAATGTTGCATGCGTGCTCTTCAACATATTTCCTTATTACAAACCTTTCTATGTTTCATTATTGGATGCATTGAATATCCATGTACATTTGCCATTGATGCATCGTAGGAAGTACTGTCTTGGACATGATTTATAAGTCTTGAATTTGAAATTCTTTCTTGTTGCATAGGGAGTGATTGCTTCTTTGAGTGTGTCTTTGTTTCTATAAATTTTTCCAACCCATATATTGTCTACATTAGGATTTATGATGTAAAGGTCTTCTTCTTCTTCTGCTAGTGTTTGTCTATCTTCTTTTTGGTTGTATATATTTCTGAATTAGGTTTCTTATGTTAATTGCATGGTCTTCTTATTTTGTTTGGTTGTACTCTATTTAGTATTGGTATTCTTCCACATTTCTGTTATGGTCCTCTCCTTCATTTTGTATTAAATCCACATATTATTGTTACACATTTGATACAATGTCACATGTCGATACGTTATGCATTCATAATACATTTTTCCGATACGTGTATAATCTGATGTACTACTATGATACGTTTGTGATATTGTGATTATGCATTTGGGATACTACGATGATACATTTCTAATACTGTGACGATATTTGCCTTGTTAAGATGTGATTTCTTTGAGAATCCTTGTGATGCACGAAGAATACTGCATTAAGTTTTTATTTGCAGTTTTTAGTTGTAAATAGAATCGGATTGACATTTCGTTCATGATTTCCATTGGAGGATATCATTCTGTTACTTAGAATTGTATATCTAAATCTTGTTTGTCTTTATCGATCTTGATGTTCTATGTGATTATGGGTTTGAAGTCGTAGAATGTGGATGTTGTTGGTATGAGGACTCCAATCACTTTGTAGTTGATGAATCTGTGATCTTCCGTCCAAGTTCCATTATGATGGAGCAAAATTGCAATTTCTTCTATATGTCTGCTGCTTCGATTTGCGATTTCTGCTATCTTTCATGATCAATTTTTTATTTTGTGATACAGTGATGTTTGCGATTGTCATGATTGGAGAGATTTTTGTGATCAAAGAGATTTATGCGATTAGAGATTTTTCACAAGTTTGGAGGTATTAGAGTCCTCGAGGTTAGAGGTATTTTAGATATTTTGAATCTCTTTTGTGTTGTTTTTTTCGTTATAGTTTATGTAATATAAGAATGTTGAAATCACATATTTTAGAAATTTCTAAAAATTTTGCTACAATAGCCCATTGTGAAAAAAATAAACAAAATAGGATTTAGCCCCAGAATAATGCTCATAGGCCAAAAAAATCCGGTTTTGATGTTGGGTTGGGAAAAAAATACCTGGGTGGGGCTATTTTAACCAGGGTATTTTCGGAACCAGTGGTTCCGAAAATTGGTTGAACCATTTTCGGAACCACTGGTTCCGAAAATGGTTATTTAATATTTTTTTTTTATTAACATTTTCGGAAGCCAAGCTTCCGAAAATGTTAAATGTGTCAGGCGCTGAAAAGCGCCTGACACATTTATGGTTTTCGGAAGCTTGGCTTCCGAAAACCAGGTTTTATTTTAAAAAATAAAATAAAATAAAATAAAATGTTTGGCGTGGGAATCCCCACTGTTGGGGATTCCCACGCCAACGTCTGCGTTTGCATGCATGCAGACGCAGACGTGATTGATTTATCAAACTTTTGAAAATTTTTTTTTTTTTTTCTTTTCTTATATCTGTATAAATAGATTGACGGAGAGTGAGAATTTGAAAATTTGTAAGTTAAAGTTTTTGAGGTATAGAGGAATGAGATTTTGGGATTTTGAAGTGTGAAAAAAAAAATTAGAGTGAGAGAGTGAATTGTGTGTTTAAGATTGTTTAAGTTTAAGTTTAAGAGAATTGTGTGTTTATTGAAAATAAAATCTCAAGTTTTGCATGAGCTATAACTCTTCAAGTGTATAAGGTAATCTTTAAAAGTTTTCCCAGTTTATATATTTTTGTATTTTCCCTTATTATGTTTTTGTTATAATGTTGGGTTTGTTACATCTGTTGTTGTTATTGTTATAATGTTAATTTTTTTATAATGTGTCTTATCCTTTTCGAAGTTAATATGTAATTATGGTGGGTTTAAGATATAAAATTTGTTCATTAGCAAATTAGCAAATGGAAATAGTAAATTATACATCTGATAAATTTGTTAATTTTTTTTTTTCTTTTTTGAATCGTTGCAGTGATATTTGAGTCAGTGATTTAGCAATTTTTGATTAAAGGTACGTAATTTATGAGTTAAGTTATTAAAATTTGTAAAATTATTATTATTAATATTTTTTTCTATTTTCCTAATACCTGCATATTACCTAAAAATTGTATATAAGTTGTATATTCAATATGTAATTGGACTGCAATTATTTTAGCTGAAAGAGAAATAAGTAGAAAAAATATGCCGGCGATGGAATCTGGGGTTAGCTATATCAAACAAATTAAATTAATAGTGGCTATTTTTTATTCTGCCGGCGTGCAAATTTTACATATTGTCTGCTATTTTGTAAGTATATTAATCATTAAGTTGTTAAAATAATAGATCCTAATAATTATAAATTCAGTTTATTGCATTCTCAATTATATGGATTCTGTCAACAATTTATGGAGCATTTGATACCTACCATGCATGGTGGAATTATATTTATATATTTGGTTTTTTTTTTTATTGAATACTGTTTTGTAACTAAAAAAAAAAATTTCAATGATTACCAAGAGATTGCCTTTAGATTTAGTCAAGTATGATCTCCTATGCACAAGAACTCGTGAGTTCCTGTGATTAATTAAATAAATATTTTCAGAGAGCATATATATGTATAAACCATATATTGTTTTAATTAATTGATGAATTAAGTACAAAAATGAACTTACAACTTCACATAAGACAAATAAAAATATGTAAAAATTAAATTTTATGATTAGGTTATTATTTTTGTAATATTATTATTATTAATATTTTTTTCTATTGTCCTAATACCTGCCTATTACCTATGAGTTGTATACAAATTGTACATTATTTAATTTTAGGGGAATCTTATAAATTGAATTTTATTGCTGTTTTGATATGTATTTTGAAGATTGTTTGTATGTTAACATTAGTGAGAATGAATTTATTTAAATTGAATTTTTCATGCAGCAATGTATAAAAGGCTATATGTTGGTTTTAACATTAACTTATTTTGCAAATTTTCCCTACAAATATTTATACATCTCCATTGATATTAGATTATTTATTAGAAATTATAGTCATCATAGAGAAACCAAATTAAACTAATATAAGGGGAAATTTAATTAAGATTAAAAAAAATTTTATTGAACAATGCAATAATTAAAAATATTTTAAAGAAGTAAAATAAATTTTTTGTATTTATATGTATATAAATGTTACTTATTTAAGTCGTTTTGCATTATTTTTAGAGTATAAAAAAAAATCGAATATAAAAAATGTTACTTATTAGTGGTTGGTTTTTTTAAAATATTGTGCTGGATTTTTTTTGTTTTTTGTACTAATTATTTTAACCATATTATATAAGGAGAAATGGCTTACCAAAACAGAGCTGAACAAATCATTGAGGCAGGTCCAATCATGCCACACGTGCTAGTGCAACAAAATGTTCATCGATCTCAAGTTTTATGGACGGGCAGGTAAAGTATTAGCTCGGCCCATTATTATTTTTGCCAGCTGGAGGGTTAAAAAATATGGATAATGGATATAAATAATAATAAAAATGTTCAAAAACAATATTTTATAATAATTAGTTAATAAAAAATCCCCAGAATAATATTAGTTTAACTTTAATGGGATTTATTTTTTGAAAATGGACATTATTTATATCCATTATCCTAAAAAATGTTGTTAAGTTATAATATAAATGTTGAATAACGTCGTTATAATATAAAATTTGTATCATTCTCAGGAATGTCCATCGTTGAAATACACAAAAGCCGGGAATGATGATATGTACCGGAACATAGATACGAGGATTTTTTCATACCTACAACGATGTGGATTTGAGGGCATGGTGAAACTTGGTTCTATGCCCGTAGATCACCATTTGATCACTGCACTGGTAGAAAGATGGAGACCGGAAACTTACACGTTCCATCTCAGTGTTGGAGAAGCAACAATAACGCTTCAAGACATAGAGATTTTAACCGGATTACGGGTAGATGGTAGAGCCGTGACCGGTAAATCCGAAGGTACTAATAGGGCACATCAGTTATGCCATCGTTTATTAGGTAGGATTCCCGGTGAAAATGATATGGAGAGAAATTGGTTGAAGTTGAGGTGGCTGGAGCAGCAATTTATGGACTTGCCTGATGATGCTGCTGATGTAGTCGTTCAATATCATGCACGAGCTTTTATGTTGCGTATGTTTGGTGGATTGATGTTTGCTAATCCGAAATCCACGATAGTTCATGTCATGATGTTGAGTTTGCTGGAGGATTTGTCAGAGGATGGAGTTGGTGGTTTTGCGTGGGGAGCAGCAGTTTTGGCGTTTTTGTATCGGGAAATGTCAAAAGCTACTGCTTCAGACAAGAAGCAAATTGGGGGATGTGCCCAAATTATACAAGTATGGGCGTACGAGCGGTTCACAAATATTGCCCCTACAGTCACAACAGACTACATCCCTTATAATGAAAATCCGTATGCAATAAAGTAAATATCTATATTATTTTGTTACAAATTTAATTCTATTATATTAAATGTTGTTATTATAATAAATATTATGATTTGTCATCTGAAGACTTGATATACATAATTGAATGAATTTACAGGTGGAAAGTAGCTATTGGACAACAAGGTCATGGCGCTCATAATGTTAAGGAACTGAGGATGCGGTTGGATTGCTTAACTCCTGATCAGGATTAATTTTGTTCTTAAACTTTATTTATCCCGAATTTAGGTTCTCGAAATATTAATTTTTTTACTAATACTTGTTAATATCATTAATTATACAGTTCGTATGGGAACCGTACACGGAAGTCATTCAATTATTGCCAGCCTATTGTCGTGGGGGGCAAAATATTTGGCGTTCCATTGTGCCAATTTTATATTTTCATATTGTCGAGTTTCATCATCCCGATCGATGTATGCGACAATTTGGCATGGAGCAACCTATCCCGCAAGGGATAGAACAATCAAACTATGCGCTAGCAACTGTGAAAATGACCGGGCATGGACCTCGTGATTGGGCAGTTAAATATGCCCCATACATAGAAATGTGGGATACACGTCATCACAGGGTTGCAATGACGCCTCAATTGCATCATCCGTTAGGTCCACAGTCTGAATATATGCAATGGTTCAAAAACATTACCCGACGATGGATGACCCCAGAAGGGGCACGAAACGATGCGCTGGTATGAAAATTCCGTTGAATTTATGAAATATAAGTTATCATATGTATAATAATAATTCTAAAATAAATATTATCATATGTCAGTTCAATTTCATTGGTGTCGATTTTTTTTTATGCAGGGAGATGGCCTTGAACGTTTGTATCACATGGGTGCAGATCAATTCAACAGGGCAAACGTGATCAATCTATCAGGAAGCATGCTAGGAGGGATAAACCAAGAGTTTCGTATGTGTACTTCATATGAATCACAACCAGCTCCTCCTGCAATGATGTTTCCTAATGTGGAGTTGCTTATGTCGGAAAGAAACCGAAAGAATTTAACCTTCACTGACAGACGTACAAGAGTTCCTCCCCCTCCATATCCGGAAGGGATTCAGCGGATTCCTCATCCACTTCAGCATCTTTATTACCAACAGCGGCAAGCACAATTTCAAAATCCTTGTGATTTTGGTGGTCCATCCATGAGGAGTACAGTCCCATTACATGAACTTCGGCAACAAAGTCAGGATAATGCAGAAACATAATTTGATAATGTTCAACATATGGCGGGTGGTTCTCATTTGAATCTGAATGAAGTTCAGAATGTTCCCATTCATGTCCATGAACATACGCAAGCAGGTGGTTTTGGGTTTGAGTTCACTAGTGGTGTTTCAGTTGCTGGAACATCCGATGATAGACAAGGACAGGGGGATATTGGATGGGGTTCTTTTACAGACCTACTGAATACTAATTTTAATACAAGATGCAACATGGACAAGGAATCCAGCGATGCATTCAGCAATGTTGTCGGTGAAGGGTCTTCATTCTGCACTCCGACGCAACAAAATCTTCCAGCCTTCGGCTCACACAATTATAATGATGTTGGTCAGACAATTATGCCACCTCTAAATATGGGTGGTAACTACGAGATGGGCTCTGGAAGTGGAGAGCCGAACACGTACTTTGCTAACATGGACATGAATTTTTCAGAAGGTGTTCCTGGAGGCACGGTGTTAGATTTCTCTGCAGCTTTAAATATGCCTAATGAACAATATATGGGGTTCCAACCCCATGTACCTCCCACATTTGTCCAACAAAATGCGGTGGACCTAAATCTGCATCTAACACCGAGAACGGAGACGGCTGTAACCTATGAAGAGCAGGTTGATACATGGCCCAACCGAAATTGTCGTGAGTGTGTAGGGAGGGGTGTTCATTGTGGAACATGCAGCGTTAAAATGTTACGACCCCGAAGACAAAATCGGAATTTTTAATGTAGTCGAAACATTAAAGTGATCGAAATTAAATTTTTTGTGTTTAACTTATTGATGTATATGAATTATTAACGACGAGCATAGTACATATCTTTCATCTCCTTACGGTGATACAACCTATCGTGTTATGAATAACCATATCGTAGAACATCATATTTTAACTAACAATTATGAGATTACATAATAGAAGGTTATGGCATTAAAAAAGTGTAAACCATCATAAATTCATACAACCACCATTATTAAATATGACATGGGTCAAACTTACCCACATCAGAGCAAACTCAGTTTCGAACAAATTAACATTACTACATAAAGCATTTTAAACTTAGCAATTGAATATGAGTTACCAATCATCTGACATTTCGTCATCGGATTGGTAACGTGGAATTGATAATATGCAACGTTCTTGTACAATTGATAGGTCTCTACCGTTAGCCGCAGAATGGTCTTTAGCCATTTTCAACATATAATACCGTGACCGCCTCAATAACATCCTATTATTCTCCACTTGGATTTGTTTCACAGCAAGTCGATACTCATGCGGATTTCGTCTAGGCATACTCAATGAAATGCGGTTGACAGCAGGTGCTTCAAGTGACTGTAAGTCATCAACAAGGTTGTCTGATTCTTGCACTCGATATTCCCACTCACGCTTTAAACCAGCATAATATTTCGCACCGTCACTTTCGAGATATCTACGGTAGTTCTCGGTGAAAGCTGGCAACATCCAATTCCTCCGCCTGTTTGCCATGACTTATATCCCGCAAAAGAAAAAAATGCAACGTCATTGTCAGATGTCTATATTTTGATGTAACTAAATATTAAAATGGTTCTAAATATTAAAATGGTATCACATAATTTGTCGTCATAATATAAAGCCATGTTTTCACCAATTGAGAAGTATATTCAACAAATAAACTATTTTGCAATATAATAAAAGTACACAATAATACAAACAAGTAATTTGACACACATACAATTGGTTTGAACACATGATTAAACATCCCCGTCTAATAATAGTTGAAAACTATAATAGGAAACTAGTACGGGAAAAACAGAAGCTCCGTTTAATTATCTTCATCTGACATATCAATGTCAGATGCATGCTCGGGATGGCGTGAACATGCTGCATAAAACCGCGCCATCTGTATGTCACCATGCTCAGCATAATCTCTAGCACGTTTTTTAAATTTGAAACGATTAAGCCTAATCTTTATCCTAATATTTTCTTCCCTTATTCTATATAAAGCAGTACGGAGTTCATCATTGTTATTACGTGGCATGTTGATTGACTTGTAACGAGTTTTTCTGACTCCCCATGTAGTAGCATCTTCGCGTAAAATCTCAGCCTCGGTCACTCGATATTGCCATTCTTCTTGCATACGATGTATGACATAAGGTGAATTATGTTCTCTAGGATCAAGTGGGTAAACAAAGTCATCATCAAGTGCCCACCAACGCCCCATACCTCGAAATATATCTCCTGGAGTATATGTGATCGACATAATTTGCAAGCCTATGGCATAAAAATACATTATCACCAACTTATTATACAAGTCAATAACAATATTTGCCAAAATAAGATATGGTTCACATGGCTTGAAGTCAGAAAGAAAAGCAATTAACAAATTTGAACTAACAAAATCGAGGCAAATAAGTGGTTGTCTTTAGGCATTGATAACTACGAAATCAAAAGTCCATTTAAAATTCCATCATTAATTCACAACCTATTTCAATTCCCCCTGAAATGTCTTGTCGAAGCAGCCCTATTTGGTCCCCTAGAAGAAGAAGGTATGTGTCGTCGGGAGAGATTCACTCCGGGATTTTGACATGTCGTTCTGTTATGCCCACCTTTACCACAGTTACTGCAGTTGTAAGTATTTGTTCCTTTTTCCTTCTCGTCCATTTCATTGCGGATTCTTGTTGACTTTGGCCTTCCCTTCTTTCGTTTACATATTGGATTGACAATCAATGTTGCCGAGTTGATCTCAGGCCAGTAGTCCGAGTGTGCTAAAGGCTGGAATGGATAGCTATATGCTTGTAAATTCTCATCAAGTGTATGCGTTTTATCTACAAAGTCCCAGATTCGACGACGTAGGTGCTTACAAGCAGCTATTGCATGTGAACAAGGCATTCGATAATTTTGGAATTTTTTACAGGAGCACTCACGAGCTTCTAAATTCACAATCTGAATGTTGCTCCCTTTTTGTCTGATTGGATCATATCCTGTTCTCACTTCACAAAGTCCAATTTGACTATTGTAGTTTGTCACTGTATGACAATTGGCCCTACTAGAATACCTAACCAACATTTTCTTACATTCAGGGGTGACCCTTTCACCGTTGTCGAGCAAATTGGTGTATTTAGTTCGACGGGAGTCAAAATAACTAACAATTTTACCAAGCGTGTGTTCGACGATGCTCTGAATTGGCAAATGACGAATGCCCTTTAACACACCATTTACACACTCAGCAATATTGGTAGTCATGTGACCGCATCTTGAGCCATTGTCGTGTGCCAAACTCCATTTCCCCACTAGTCTTTCCATGGCCCATCGGTATGATCTTTCATCTAACCTCTTAATCGCGTCCATAATCTTCATAAACTTACGAGGTTGTGCTTGAGCTCCTACGTGTGTCAAAAAGCAAAGAAGGAACGAAATTACAACTATTGCTAACGAATAACAGGTACGACATGACGTAAGTAATTTAGGAATCATACCTGCGCGATACAAGAGTTTTTTTATTGTCGTATTATGGAAGCTGTGATTGTAATTGCTCATAAAATGACGGAGGCAAAAACGATGATATGACATGGGTTCTTTCCAACCAGATCCTTCATTGTTCATGGCAAATAGGATACCAGCATGTCGATCAGAAATGACACCTAAACCAGTGCTTTGTGTCACAAATGTCCTGATACACTCCATGAACCATTCCCAACTTGATTGGTTTTCATTTTCAACAATTGCAAAACCTATTGGGAAGATATGATTGTTACCATCCAACGCGGTTGCCACCAAAAGTGTGTGAAGGTATTTGCCGTACAAGAATGTCCCGTCAATCTGTATGATCGGTCGACAATGTTTGAATCCTTCTATACATGGCTTAAAGGACCAGAACACTCGTTTAAACATTGCAACTCGATTATCAGTTGTTTCATCCGTGAGTAAGAGTGTCACCGACCCAGGATTATAGTGGGTCAACGCGTTCAGATACTGAGGCAAGATATTGTACGATTCTTCCCAATTGCCGTAAATCTTCTCCAATGCCTTCTTTTTAGCACCCCATGCTTTTTTCTTAGAAATGGTGAAGTGGAACACCGCTTTGACGTGCTCAATTATCAAATCCAAGTTCAATCTTGAATCTTTTCGAACCATCCCCAAAATTGAACTCGCTATTATCTTACTATCAAGATTGTAATGGTCTTGTGATGATCTTGCATTTACACATGTATGTGGACCCCGGTAAACAGTTATCATCCAATACCCTACAGATTTCTTGAATTGGGCACGAAGCCACCAACCACAGTTTTGGTCTTCGTTCCTACATTTGACGACCAATTTATGAGGATGTGATTCAACCACTTTGAATGAAACATGATTTTTCATCTAATATGTCTTCACCGCTGCTTGTACTTCCTCTTTACCACCAAAAACTAAACCCCGTTTTAGCTCAGATACTCCATCCCATACGTTTATTTCATCAGAATCAATTGCATACTGCTGTACATAATCCTGCTCTTCTATAGCAGTATATGTTGGACCTGGGAATACAAAAGATGATAACGGAGCAATAGGGGGAATATCTACGCCTTCCACAATATGGGGGGGAGATAAATTCAAATCAATCATCCCCGTCGCTGCAACACTCACATTTTGCTCAACGTTAGCATCAACATTTGTCCCCTCATGACTTTCATCGTCATTGTCATCATCGTCATGACCTTCATCCTCATCGTCATCATCGTCAACATCGAACTGTATAAAATCTTCAACAATTTCTTCATCCACTGTATTGTTAATTTCATTAGGCTCCTCACTGCCATCGATATAATGACATATAGGATCTTCTTCTTCTTTTTCATCAATTTGGGCAGCAACTCTAGTAATGTCTTCGGAACTTCCTGATCGAAACGCTGTGGGATCTACAAGCTCCATCGGTGATATGTTACTTACATTATTGTTTTCGGTACCAACAACTTCGACGTGATACCCATCATAAGCATCCGGAACTGGACTGTGAGATGTGCCAGCCTCGGTTCTTATGGATGGGAACGAGTTAAAGTGATCAAATGATGCGTTCGGTTCACCGAATCCACCAGCTGTCATAATTGGAAAGCGTGTTGAAGGAATAACCGATCCACCTTCTACTGCGCCAAAAGTAGGAAACGATTCAAATCCCTGGAAAGAAACAGATGGGGTAGGTTCGTGCCACCCATAAGAACCTATTGACTGAAAGGTAGATTGACTTTCAGAGTTGCCAAGGAAGGAATCACCTGCTCCGTACCCCAGAACAGTACAATCATACACGTTGTTCAAGGAAGTAGGAATTGAAACCATCGCATCGCTTGATGCTTCATTATCTCCAGATGCAACAATCTCATAATCAACGAACAACTCGACTGTATGATAATTTGGAATGTTTGCCAAATTTTCATGGATAATTCCAACATCACTGTCGCAACTGATTATCATGTGGGAGAATGAATTGGGCGATACAGGATACTTATACACGATCTTTATCACCCTTCCATTAGTGCCAAATCCAATCTCACTGGATATCCGATCAACAAGTTTAACGAATGATGGTTTTTTCTTAACCTTCAAACGTTTATGCCTAGCCGATGAGCTAAACATATCATACTCAAAAACGGATTCGCTTACATACATCCTACCCCCCCAGTGTATAACATAATAGTTGCTATTCTCTGACATGATTGCGCACCTACTGTAACGATAACATAATAAAAATAAGTGCATTGTTTTATAGAGTTTATTATTGAACAATTAAAAAAAATTATATAAAATTATATAAATTTCAACATCTACAGCTAGATCTACTACATTTACTAAATTATATATAGTCATAATAGTGATCATAATATAACTGATGATACGTACAATGCTACTCGTTTAATGTATTATTTTCAAATTGCTTTGCCTAATTTCGTGTTCATATTCGATAGTACATTAAACAATAAAATCATCCAACGCATATTCATTAATAATAATACGTAATATATATCAATAAATACATAGTTGAACTTTACTAACCTCAAATGAACTATATCGATGAGATTTTATTTAATTTGTTGTGTGCTTGATCAAGAGCTATCCAATATCAAGCTGCATCAAATGCCATAAAATAAATATTAATTCATTTATATATATAATAATATATATATATATATTTATACATTAAACGAAATGATTAATATTAATTTTAAATAAATATAAAAACAAACTGTAAAGATAAATATAATTATAAATGTATGTATGTACGATTTAATGTTATTATGTTAATAAGAAATATTATGCACGATTTAATTAAATATAAAAAAAAATCTCAAACGTTTATATATCTTTAACACATATTGTGTATGACAATTATTTTTCCATATCTTTCGATTTTTTTTTATCCCAATTTACTGTTATTATTAATACTTAAATATATAGAATTGTATATTTAATCAACGATCGTATTATAATTTTATAGTTCATTTATGTTCTATATAATTTTAGGACTTTACCGAAAACAGTGATACTAAATTAGATAATCATACTATGACATTACATAATAATATTAAATTACATGATAACAGTAAACTATAAAAAAAAACCTACTTTATAAAATCATAAAATTAAACTACTACTATAGAGGTTTCTTAAACTTGAATTTGAAACCATTCCTAGCATTCACTATATTACAATAGTCTTCTTGACATTTTGGCATGGTTTCTAAAACTTTGCCAACCAATTCTTTTGGTAAATTCATACAATCACTTTCCTTCGTAATTAACATCTTAACCATATCATCATACTCTATAGGTGATTGTTCGTTAATCTCGTCAAAATAGCGTTTATAACGCCAGGATAATCCATTTCTTAACAGTGTCATTTGTTCCCTCCTGCGCTTATCAAATTTATAGCCAGACATTATTATGTCTTGTAATTTTTCATTCATTTTTAGCAGGTACTCTAACAAGTTTTTTCCCCTTCTCATTCTAATTGCTTTCAAATTTTCTAGTTTCTTCATTGCAAATTCGGGGAATCGGAGACTTTTCGGAGTAAGTATTGTTCTCACCATCTATACATTGTATATAAAAAAAAAAATTATATAACACCTTAATTTCAACAATTCAATAATAAATTAATAATTTATTTGCCACCTTAATCAAAGGATTTCACCTCACTAATACATTTTTTTTATGGTTACTTCTAATAACAATCATAATAACAATAATATTATTAACAACAACAATAATAATAAAAATCAAAATTTATGTAATAATAATGGATTTAGCCCCAGAATAATGCTTAATGGGGAAAAAATTACCGTTATGATGTTTGGTTAGGAAAAAAATATCGGTCTGGTGTCTGATTAACTGGGCCATTTTTGGAACCGACGGTTCCGAAAATTGGTTGAACCAGTTTCGGAACCAAGATTTCCGAAAATGGTTCAAATTTTAATTTTTTTTTTAATAATTACCTGTTTTCGGAAAGATAATTTCCGCAAACAGAGTTTATACTAAAAAAAAAAAAAATTAAATTGAGCCCAATTTCGGAACTCATTGTTCCGAAATTGGGACACTATACGTATTAGCTCGGCTTTAAGCCATGGCATATGTATAGTGTCCCAATTTCGGAACAATGAGTTCCGAAATTGGGCTCAATTTAATTTTATTTATTTATTTATTTATTTTTACTCTAAACTCTGTTCTCGGAAATTATCTTTCCGAAAACAGGTAATTATTTAAAAAAAAAATTAAAATTTGAACCATTTTCGGAAATCTTGGTTCCGAAACTGGTTCAACCAATTTTCGGAACTGCCGGTTCTGAAAATGGCCCACTTAATCATACCCCAGACTAGTATTTTTTCCCTAACAAAACATCATAACGGTAATTTTTTCCTCTTTAAGCATTATTCTGCGGCTAAATCCTAATAATAATAATAATAATAATATCATAAATAAAAACACTAATAATAATAAAACTACTCAATACTTAATAACCTGTAATAATAATAATAATAATTATAATAACATGTAATAATAATAATAATAATAATAATAACACCATAAATAAAAAAATTAATAATAATAAAACTACTCAATACTCAATAACCTTTAATAATAATAATAATAATAATAATATAAAAATAAAAAATAAATCTAAAAATTACACATCTTAGTTTTTTTCTGTCACAACCCCAATTTTCTTTTTTTTACTAACTTCTAATAATAATAATAATAATAATAATAATAATAATAATACAAATAAATAAATAAAGCAAATTTTATACACGTTACAGCAAATATTTTAACATTGATAATAATAATAATACGGCAAACTATAAATTCACCGTATATATGTATATAACAAAACTCAAAACCTGAAACTTATACTTCAATTTTATTATAACAAACCCAACCCATCAAACAAAATGAAGTGGAAAATTTTTTCATAAGGTTAATATTTACAACTCCCATACAATCAAAACGCACTGATAAACTTAGTTCATTTTATTAAACTTTACAATTAACAATAAGTTAAACCCTCTAAATTCAAAACTTCAAAATCAAGTTTCCATGAATAAAAATAAAACTGAAAAAGCATAAAAAAGAATTACCTTGAGGAACTCTGAATTACAAGTATCTACTCTCTCCACCTCAACTCAAAACCACTTATATTTCTTTCTAAAATTCACTCTCCCTCTCTATCAACTCTCTACTAACTTCGGCCAAAATTTTTTCCATTTTGCCTGTATATATAGGCAAACCGGGCTGCATCCTCCCGTGACAAAATTAAAATATATTTTTTTTTTTCGGAATCTTGGCTTCCGAAAACAAATTACAAATTATTTTTATTTTTTTTTTTTAAAAAACACCTTGTTTTCGGAAGCCAAGCTTCCGAAAACAATAAGTGTGTCAGGCGCTTTTCAGCGCCTGACACACTTAATATTTTCGGAAGCTTGGCTTCCGAAAATATAATTATAAAAAAAAAAAAAAAAAATTAACCATTTTCGGAACCGGTGGTTCCGAAAATGGTTCAACCAATTTTCGGAACCACTGGTTCCGAAAATACCCTGGTTAAAATAGCTCCACCCAGGTATTTTTTTCCCAACCCAACATCAAAACCGGATTTTTTTAGTCTATGGGTATTATTCTGGGGCTAAATCCAAACAAAATATGTGGGTGATATATATAAAGAAAGAAAGACAAAAGGAAAAAAAAAAAGTACAAAATTTAGTGAAAAAGTTCCTTAGATTGCAGTGAAAAGAGAGGGGGCAGACATGTAATTTAGGAAGAAGAAGCAACGCATATACCAATTCATGTTTGGTGGGCGTGGAGGAGAGTGGTTGCCTCTTTCCCTCCCTCTGTCCCAACCCCAAATACACATTTTTTCCGTCCTAATTACTAGTGTAAATACATTCAAATTGTTGATTAAATCTCAAAACGGCAAAAACCCCTCTTTTTTCTCCTCATATTTTCAAATTTTTAACTCCAATTGTCTCTCTTTCTCTTTGTTTCTAAAAGTTTTTGGTTGTTAATTTCTTGTTTGATCAGTTCAGATAGAAGTTACAATTCGTAGTTTTCTGATCTGAACTGGGAAGGGAATAATTTTGTTAAGGAGATTGAATTTATTGATTGAGAAAATGTTTAACGGAATGATGGATCCTGAGTTGATCAGAATCGCTCAAGAACAGATGAGTCGCATGTCGCCCGCTGAATTAGCCAGGATCCAGCAGCAGGTTCTATTTTCTCTCCTATTGGGTTTTTTTTTTTTGTAATTTATTTTAGAGTTCATATGTGATTTTGGTACTGGGTTTCTCTGGAATTGAATAATTTAACTCAAATTTTGGGATCATTGTTTTGTAGTATTGGAATTTAGTACTCTGGTTTTTCCTTTTTATGAAAATTTGAGTTGAATGGGGTTTTCCCTGCTTCATCGTTGGATTTGAACTGTTGCTGATTTCAGTTTGCAGTTTATCGATTGGGTGCCATTTTTTTGTAACTCGAGTGCACAATTTGATAGTTTTTCTTAAAAAAAAAAAAAAAGAAAATTCGTATCAGGGGAATGTTGAAACGAGTAGAGTTAATGGGAAACATATTTATTATCTCTGGCTGAACTTAATAACTGAAATTTGAATTATTTTATAGAGGTTATCTTTATATATATATATATTTTGTGGAATCTCAGGAATCTATATTTTTCTATAGTTACCATGTCTGCGGAGAATTATGGTCCTCAGCTGTTTCTCTATTTAGCCTTTTACTTCATCTCTGGTTTGGTCTAACTGCTGTTTCTATTGGCATTGCAGATGATGTCTAATCCTGACTTGATAAGAATGGCCTCAGAAAGTATGGGGAACATGAGGCCTGAAGACTTGAAACAAGCTGTGCAACAGTTAAAGCAAACTCGTCCTGAGGACATGGCTGAGATTGGTCAGAAAATGGCGAATGCATCCCCTGAGGAGATAGCTACCATGCGTGCCCGGGTTGATGCTCAGATAACCTACGAAATAAATGCAGCTCAGATGTTGAAGAAACAAGTAATTTTTACATTTAGATCTTTCTGATTTTGCTCTCAGATTGCATCTTTGATTTGCAATTAACTTTTTTATGTAGTAGAGCTTGAAATTCATCTGTTTGCATGTATCTTTTGTTAACATATTGGAATTTACCCTTTGTCAGGGTAATGAGCTTCACAGCAAAGGAAAGTTCAAATATGCCCTGGAAAAATATCTATTGGTATATATCATATTTAAAGCATTGGAAAAGCAGCTCGTTTAGTTTATGTTTTTTTTGACTGATGATATCATCTTTATCGTAGGCAAAGAAAAACCTGAAAGGAATTCCATCCTCTAGTGGAAGATCGCTTTTATTGGCTTGCTCTCTGAACATGATGTCATGTTACCTGAAAACAAAGCAGTATGATGAATGCATAAAAGAAGGATCAGAGGTATTAGCCAAGCCTAATTTTTCCTTTTCTCTTGTTTGATATTGGTAGTTACCCATTTCTTTAATTTGTTACACTATGATATATGTTTCCTGGGCGGAATGTCTCTTAAAATTATAAGATTACCTTTTAATTGTTTTAGGTTTTGGAATATGATGCTAAGAATCTTAAAGCTCTCTATCGTAGGGGTCAAGCCTATAAAGAACTAGGCCAACTGGAAGTAAGTTTATTTCTACACATATTTTGATCTGCTACAGCTGTTGCTGACTTGCTGCTAGACGTGTTCAAACTCATGCCACTACATGCAATTTTTTCGAGTGAAGTTATATATTTAATTTATGAACTTTATCAGGATGCTGTCTCTGATTTAAGCAAAGCACTAGAAGTTTCCCCTGATGATGAAACTATTGCCGATATTTTGAGGTATGGTTTCTACTTTCTTCTACATTTCTTAGGCCATAATAGACGACATCCTTGAAATTGTCCCAAAATAAAAAACTGTGTAATAGTTTCATATATAGGTGGCAATTATGTACACGACCTGCTGACACGACACGAACCCAACACGAATTTAGTGGGTTTGGGTTTGATTAAACAGGTAATGGGTCATTTTTGGGTTGACACGAAAGTGACACGATAATTTTTGGGTCGGGTTAGGGTTGACCTGCTAACCCGAAAATGACACAAATATTTAAAATTTATTATTATGTTTTCCTATATTATTTATTATTATGTTTTCCTATATTTTTACATGTCACCATTAAGAAATGTAATATAATATATATAACTAACAAGTGCAAAACAACTTTTCAATAATTTTACACGTCATTCTTCATAGATGTAGTAAAATGACACATAAATGCGAACAAGACATAATCCAAAATAAAAAATAGAGCATTAAGATTTGTAAAATAGGTTTTAGAATAATATTTTAGGTCGCCAAGGGTTAAATTGTTAATTTAGATACGGCATAAATATTTAAAATTTTTAATATTTCCTTTATAATATTTTTGCATGTAACCCGAAAACACGATACGAAACCGACACGAACACGATTGGGTTAACTCGCTTATGACACGAAAATTTTTGGGTTGGGTTTGGGTTTTGCTCACTGAAACACGAACCCGAATTTGACAAGACACGAACACGACCCACCTACACAAATTGCCACCCCTAGTTTCATACCAATATCTCCCCCAAATTTTTTTTTTTTGGTATTGTGCTAATAAATTCACTGGCTATTTTCAGGGTGTTATTTAGGCCATGTAAATAAAAAAAGTTATTCTGTGATGTATCAGAGTCTAGTTTTGGGGATGTGATAATGAAGCCAAAATTGGGGCAAATGAAAAAACTTATACTGTGATGGATCAGAGTCTAGTTTGGGGATGTGATAACTACAATAAGTGCTTAAAATGAAAATATTTAAGGCTTTTTATTCTTATGTTTGTCTGAAAACAACTATATGACTACTATTATTTACATAGTACGTAGATGATTTAATTAAATGGAACTCTCTTAAAACATGGTAAATCAAAGTTTTAACTTAAAATCATCACTGAACACACTGAGTTTTGGGGTTTTATAAGTTTATGTAAATGGCATTTGTACCCTTAAAATTTACCCATAGATTTTATGTAAATGACTTTTGTACCCTTAAAATTGACCCATAGATTTTTTCGGTGGATAGTGCATGAACTCATAATCTTTCACAGGAAGTTTGTTTTTTAAAGGAACAGAAAAATAATGACATCTTTAGTTCTTAAGAATCATTTGAGCTTTAGAGTGGCATTTCATTCTTTTGATTTTCTCTGGTACGCTATGTTAAGTTCTTGGAATAAAAATAATACTTTCTAGTTTAAACAACTTCATTTGCAGCAATTGTCATTTATAGCTCTTAGGATTTCAAACTTAAATATCAAGAAAAGTTGATTGGCATTCATTTTTACTTGTTGGTTAATGATGTTAATTGTTGACAACACAGGGATGCCAGGGAAAGATTGGGTGAAGAAAATGGTCATCAAGGACCAAGAAGTATGGTGAATTTCCTTTTTTCTGTTATGTTTGTGTGCCTGTCTCGTGTTTCTCTTGGTTTCCTCTAATTCATTCTTATTGTTGTACAAGGTCTATAAGCTTTGTGCCTGAATTAAGAAAAAAAAAAAAAAAATTCCATATTGACTAGTGTTTGTACATGCTAAACAGAATTGGTAATTGAAGAAATTACTGAAGAAATTGATACTTCATCCTCCCAAAACAAGCGCATATCAGCAGGATCTTCAGTTTCACAACCACAAGCAAGTGTCAATAGCAGTGGGTTGACAACTAATTCAGAATCGCTGCAGGCTTTAAAAGACGACCCAGAAGCTATTAGGTGACTCTAAGTCAATCTAAATATGTTTTGACGTGTTAAATTCTTTGTTTACCTATTACACTGTTAAGGTTTGTTTTTTTTTTTTTTCATCTTTAAGAAAAATAAAATAAAATAAAATAAAATAAAAATAAAAAACCTTCTACAAGCATATCAAAGTTCTTTCTTTTTCATTTCTGTTTGCTGAAGATTGATTACATCTCTTCTGTTTGAATTTATCAGTCTAGCAAATTTTATTGCCAAAACAGTATGTAATGAGAAAGTTTCCAATAGCTGTCTCCCTTGATCCCCCCAATACACTAACTCTCTGTCTCTCTCTCTCTCTATTCCTCATAAAATTTGGCAAAGTAATTCTTCGAGTAAAATGTAGGTTATTTATGTTTTCTGTAGACATGTAACAATTTACCATGACGTAATGTAGTTATTAATTAAAATCTTATATTTTCTTTTTCTCTTTTTCTTCCTCTTTGCAGATCATTCCAGAATTTCTTTTCTAATGCTGATCCAGCAACTATTGCTTCTTTAAGTGGTGCAAAAGCTGGAGATATGTCTCCTGAGATGTTCAAGACTGTCTCGAATATGATCGGCAAGATGTCACCTGAAGAACTCCAAAAAATGTTTCAAATGGCATCCTCATTTGAGGGTGGAAACCCATATGCTGGTGCTAGTTCTAACAGCTTCAGACCTGGTGTGGTTCCTCCAAATATGACCCCGGACATGTTGAAAAATGCATCTGAAATGATAAGTGGGATGCCACCAGAAGAGCTTCAGAAAATGTTTGAAACTGCTTCCTCCTCTTTGAGAGGAAAGCACTCAGTTCCAACTGGTGGAGGCTCGGTGCCTCCAAATATGACACCTGACATGCTTAAAATAGCAACTGATATGATGAGTAAGATGCCTCCTGAAGAGCTTCAGAAAATGTTTGCAATGGCATCCTCTTTCAGTGGAAAAGACTCGATCCCAACAGCTGCAGCTGTTAGTGCTAATGAATTAAATTCAGACTCTTGGTCAAAAGTGGCAGGACATCAAGAGAGATTTTCTGTTGATAGCAGCAATGTTAGTAGTGGAAGTAGGTCTTTTGATGGTCTCTTTCCGACCTCAAGTAGTTCTTCTCAGCCAAACTTTACTAGCTCAACGGCTGATGTGCAAGAACAAGTAAGAAACCAGATGAACGATCCAGCTATGAAACAGGTATATTGATTCTGTCTCTTCATTTTGATTAGGTAAGGAATTGAATGAAAATATAAACAAAAGCTTTTCTTTTTTAAAATTCCCATTCTTTTTAAGGGTGTGGTATTTGGTCTCTAGGAGACTCAGATCCAGAACCTTCCATTCGGGAGAAATGCACTTATCATCCGGACATAGTTGGATGTGCTATGAAAGCATTTAATTTCAGTGGCTGAAAGAATTTTTTTTTTTTTTTCATGTAAATTCTAGTCAACATCTCACACAGCAATTCTTTTGGTTTGCTATTGAATTGAATACTTAAGAGTGCATCTGTTTATTGTATTGACATTGAGTACCTATTTGTCGAAAATGTGTGGTTCAACAAAATTGCAGATGTTAACTTCAATGATGAAGAATATGAGCCCAGAGATGATGGCTAACATGAGTGAACAGTTTGGATTTAAACTTTCTCCAGAAGATGCAGCAAAAGCTCAACAAGCCATGTCATCTTTATCTCCAGAAGATTTGGATAGAATGGTACTTTTTAACCACTTGTGCTACTGTTCTTTTGCTTATTTTTCGAAGAACTAACCTTTTTGGGAACTCTTCGCTTGTCTTTTTAACAGTTTTAAGACTCAAATTCATCCATTATAGAGACACAACCTAAAATATTAACACATGTTGCTTCAATTATTAGAAATTTATTCTAGCGATAAATAATATTTTTCACAAAGAGCCATTCATTGAAAAACAAGGGAAATTACATGAGCAGATCTATCACCTGTTCTATATATATATATATATATACACACATGTAAATGTGATGTGAATTTTATTTCTCGACAATTTGTTGCCAGATGCGATGGGCAGATAAGATCCAAAGAGGAACAGAAGGTGCAAAGAAGGTGAAGAACTGGTTGTTAGGGAAACCTGGTATGATTCTAGCAATATGCATCCTCATCTTAGCAATGATCTTTCATTGGCTGGGTTACATTGGGAAGTAGGGCAGAAGCCAACTGTTTAGAAAAATTTTGTGAGTCTTCTAGCCTTCTGCTGACCTACATACAGTCTTTAGAAAAATAGGAAATTGCATGTGAAGCAACCGACCCAACCGAAGAGGCGAATAGTGGAAAAATGGAGGTGGCAGCTGTAATTTGTGAATTAGATGAAAATGAAGATGCCCGTAATAATGTGCTCTTCTGTGCAATGAAAATGTTTAATTATTTGATTTTTTTAACTTGTGCTTCTTCATATATAGTAAATTAGTAATGGTGAACTTTTGGGGACAGGAGGATTCTTTGAAAAATTGCAAGTTTCGTTCACTAACTTTATGTAAAATATGGTAATGTGATCCCACCATTGAACATAATTTACACGTTTCCTTGCATTTTCAATTCTATTCTGGACTTGAATATTTTTAGTTGAATGGGATGAGGGTCAATTTTGTTGCTTGGGTTATTGGGTAAGATTAATTTTATCTTTAATTTACAGAAAGGTAGGGGATGCCAACATGGAGGGGATTCTGCGTCCTCGTCGGGGCAGGGATGGGGATGAGGGAAAAAATTTCCCTATTTCCTTAATGGGGATGGGGAATCCCCGACTAATCGGAAAATTCGGGAGGATGGTATCATTCATTGTTACGCCCCGTTTACATCACTGAATGGTTCAATAATGGTTCGATAATGCTTTCATGATGAAAATTCTAGTTTCCGTTTTGCCATGTAAAATTTGGTTTCATTTCTTATTTTCTAAATAATGTAGAAGAAGATAGTTGTAGGTTTTTAACCAGGCCCAATATTTGATTATTTTTAACGGTAAGGATAAAAAATATACTTTTTGAAATAAATGGGATTTTATATAGATAAATTAAACAATTTTCTACAATAATTGAAATAATATAAATTCACCATATTATTGAACAAAACAAAACTTGCTGCCAGAGAGTAAGAGAAAGTATTAAAATAAAAAAAATAAGAAAATCACAGAGCAACTTATGTTTTACTAAGTTCCACCATTATTTATCGGTGATCTACTATCATAAAAACTTCAACTTACTATATAAGGCTATGCAGTTTAGATCTGGACAAATCTTGTTTAAAAAAGATAGATTTGAGTATCTACAATGTAAATATCTCAATGAATATTTGACTATGAAGAGATGACGAGTAATTCATCGATAAAAACTATCGGATGCAGATTTGTAACTGCGGAAGATGATTTTGAAGCGGAAACTTATAAAACTTCGGATATGGATTATTTATTGAAAAAAAAAAAATATACATAAAAATGGAGATGAGTACAAGAGTAAATATCTCTCCCCCTCTTCAAATATGAAGGACTAAAAAAACTTTTTTGGGCGGATAGAATATTTTTGTTGATATTGACCTTGAAGTTAGAAACACGTATAAATCATACAACGAATGTATAGAATCCGTAATCATAATATAAACAGACTTACAGTTTGTTTTACAGCGGATGTTTGATTACGGTGCGATTCTGATCCACACAGGAAAACCGGATTGTTCTGCTTGTCTTTCCTACGTATGTAAGATTACACAGAGTACGGGGGTAATCCTTGAATTCTTCCGATGAATTGAAGAAGACATGTTTCGTGATTTCTCTCTGAGAGCGTTTTTGCGTTTTTCTCGCGTAATGAATCTGAGAAATGAATTCTCTATATATAGTGGAAATCCCAACTTCCATCTATATATAGGGTCGGACCAAATTACACATTCGGTCCCTGTAATTTACACATAATTACAGTTTAGTCCCTGCCATTCCAAAATGTCATGGGCGAACCAAAAACCAACATCTCACACTCGCACATGACAAGACATACTTTCATGGCGATCGAACACACATGCCTCTTTCAATTCTTATTCGGCGAATTCATTCGACAGTCAACGTAACGGTTAAACCTTTGAAGCTTTCTTTCATCGTTCCACCTTTAGCTTAACGCGACTTCCCCCTAGTCCATTTTCCATGATCACTAGTTTTCGACTCACTTTTGATTCCACGAAACCATTCATATACACTACATACCTTTTCCACGAAAAAGTATTGAGCTCGAGTGTTATATGATTACTGAGTGACATGTTACTGAAAATGCACTTTCTCTCTATAAATAACCTTCCACCATATATCTAATACTTATCTGAAAGGTCCCTACATGCCCGTTCATTGCTAACGCAGCCTGGTTTGGGGTTCCAATCAAGATAAACAATTAGACATACCCTTCTTGTTATTTACAAGAGTCCATAAGGGTGAATTGAAACTTACAGTTTCATTTGGGTCTCACATTAAGAAAGTTGAGATCAATTTTCTTCTTCTTCCCATCCCTTGGTCGGCTTTTACAGATATTACTAAAATATGCCATAGTGTTAATCCACTTATGACATATGTTTTATTAACACTATGCGAAAGCATTCAGTCTCTAAATGCAACTTATGCATCATTACCTCTAGTCCACATTTTAAGCCTTTGACAGGACAACTTTCGGTATCAACGAAATTATGATATTATACATATCAGTTATGGAGTTTCTCACATCTCCATCTATACTTTTACCTATGATCACACCGCTCACAGTAAAAGATTCATCTATGTGAGTAGATGCATTTCGTCAACATACTGACCCATACTCAATAATTCTATGTGTATCGCTTTAAATAGTAAAATGAATTTGAACACAACAAATAACTAACATTCTATTTCAATAGAATTTTCAAAAGTTATTACAATAGTTCAAAGACAACAACATGTTCCTATAATCTACGAAGACCAAATTCCAAAATGTGTTTACTAAAAACATTTGGAGCTATTGGTTTCGTTAACGAATCTGCAATCATATCTCCAGTTGGAACACGCACTAAACTTATTTCCCCTTGTGCTACTTTGTCTTTAACAAAATGATATTTTATATCGATATGCTTGCTTTTTCCATGATAACAAGGATTCTTGGAATAAGCTATCGATGCAGTGCTGTCGGAATAGATAGTTGTACATTTCCCTTTAGACAATAGATCTAAAAGATCTATGAAGAGTTTTAACCAAACCGCTTCTTGTACTGCAGTTGCTGTAGCTACATATTCCGACTCCATAGTCGACAATGCCACGCAAGTTTGTTTCTTGCTACACCAGGAAATTGCATCATTTCGTAGGGTGAAAATATACCCAGACGTGGACTTCCTCCCGTCTTTATCAGTTCCGCATCTGTGTATCCCTTTAACTGCAGATCCTTTCCTTGGTAACAAAGGGAGTAATTTGAAGTCCCCTTCAAATATCTCAATATCCTTTTCACTACTGCCCAATGCTTCAAACCTGGATTAGCATGATAACAGCTTGCGAGACCCACTGTAAAACCTATATCAGGTCGTGTACAAATCATAGCGTACATCAAGCTACCAATTACACACCTATAAGGAATTCTCTCCAACCTTTTAGTCTCTTCTGGAGTCTTGGGATACATACTTGCATTCAGTTCTATACCTTTTGCAATAGGAGTTGGATCGGGATCACAGTGAGCCATACCAAACCGTTCTAAGATCTTATTGATATACGTCTCTTGTGAAAGAGCCAATAATCTCTTAGATCGATCTCTTGAGATCTTAACCCCAAGGATGTAATTGCTTCTCCTAGATCCTTCATCTCAAAGTTAGAAGACAACCAAGTCTTTACTTTCTTGAGTAAGGAAGTGTCATTTCCTACTAACAAGATATCGTCAACGTATAACGTTAGAATGAAAAAATTCCCTCCGTTTTCACGCTTAATGTAGACACATGAGTTTGCATTGATCACCTTAAATTGCATTGATATAATCACTTCATGGAACTGAAAATACCATTGTCTTGAAGATTGCTTAAGGCCATAAATTGATCTTTTCAACTTACAAACCTTATGTTCTTGACCCTGAATAATGAAACCTTCTGGTTGAACCATATAGATTTCCTCGTTCAATTCACCGTTAAAGAATGCAGTCTTTACATCCATTTGATGTAATTCAAGGTCCATACATGCTACAAAAGCAAGTACAATTCTTATAGACGCGAAACGGACAACAGGTGAAAAAGTCTCCTGATAGTCAATTCCTTCCTATTGTGTAAACCCCTTCGCAACCAGCCGACTCTTAGTCTAGATAGGTTTCCTATCCGCTGATCGCTTAATAGTATGTACCCATTTATTCCTAATGGCTTTGCGCCCTTTGGGTAGATCAACTAGTTCCTAAACTTTATTGATTCTCACTGACTCCATCTCACTTTCCATTGCTTTTATCCATTCTTCCTTTGCTGGAGATTCCATTATCTCTCTCATGTTAGTTGGAATGTCTTCAATTTGAGCTATGACCGAGAGAACTTCGCCATCAACTAAATGACGGCATCGCAGAATGTTTCCCCTCTTAGATCATCTCAGAGGTTCTGCTTCTTGATAAACAAATCTCATATATTCATCAAGGTGTTGGGCAGAACTCCCACTGGAACCACTCCCACTGGGATCTATATCCATATTCACACTTGAATTAGGAACAAGACTCCCACTCAAACCAAGACCACTCAAGTCAGGGTCAGGCTTACTCAAATCCGCTTGTGAAGGTTGAAAAACATCATTCTCTTCCCTTTCCCTTACGTCTTCAACTTCATTCCTCCCACTCGGATTGAGCAATCCTGAAGTTTCAGACTCTTGAGTTTCAAAGAAAGTGAATTCCTTATCCACTTCTCCCAGCTTAGGAAATTTATTCTCTAAGAATGTGACATCTAGTGACTCAAATTCTGTTATTTGACCATTCTCATTCTCTCCCACTAGAACATATCCTTTGGAGAGATCAGGATATCTTATAAAGATACCTTGCTTACCTCTAGGGCCTAGCTTACCATGCTTGCTAGATGTATCATGAACATAGGTAGCACATCCCTATGGTCGTAAATGGTTCAAATTGGGCTTGCGGCTCATCCACAATTCATAAGGCGTGGTTTCTACGGACTTAGAAGATACTCTATTGAGTACATAGGTGGCAGTCAATAGTGCGTCTCCCTAAAAGGAGATAGGCAATTGGCTTCAGCCATCATAGACCTTACGATCTCTGAGAGGGTTCGGTTCTTCTTTCCGCGACTCCATTTTGTTGCGGAGTCCTAGGTATAGTCAACTGATGTTTTATACCCTTTTCATCACATAAAACTTTTGATTCCTCGGAGAAGTACTCTCTTCCCCGATCGGTTCGTAAAGCTTTGATTTTCTTCTCTAATTGATTTTCAACTAGAGTCATAGATAGTTCGAAACATGCAAATGCTTCAGATTTATGTGCAATCAAATAGACATGACCATACTTTGTATAGTCGTCTATGAATGTAATGAAATAGTACGCACCATGCCTTGCCCTAACATTCATTGGGCCACAGATGTTAGAATGGATTAATTGCAATGGTTGGTCAGCTCGCGTAGCTTTACCAAATGGTTTTCTTGTCATCTTTCCTTTTAAGCAGCTTTCACAAGTTGGAAGATCTACTTTTGAGAAATCAGCCAACAAGCTTGCTTAAGCCAATCGTACTAAACGATATAGACCAATGTGACTAAGTCTCGCATGCCACATTTTTGAAATGCTAACATTATCCACAGATGAGTTAACATTAAAAGAAAAGCTATTATTACATAAATAATTTGGATCTATATCCAATACAATAAAACCATTCATTAAATATCCACCACCAAAGTAAATATTGTTCAAATAGAGACTAAAATTGTTTAATTCAAAAGACAAAATGAATCCCAAATTCATTAGGGCAGAAACAGATATCAAGTTCCTTCGTATTCCAGGAGCGTAGAGGACATCTTCAAGGAATAGTGGACGACCACCATTCAAGAACAGCTGACAACAGCCAATCCCTAAGACTTCCTCTTGAATTATTTCCCACGTATATCCATTTTGTTCCCCTTGGAACACTTCGGAACTCCACAAAGGAATCACGATCCTTTGTTACATGGTCTGTGGCTCCTGAGTCTACAATCCACAAAGGATGAGATTCAGTTAGGAAAACAGAACTTGAAACATATAACACTTATACAATTCGGTAACATTTACCTTAGGAGCTTTGCAGTCTTTTGCAAAATGCCCATTCTGTCTACAGTTATAACATCTCACTCTAGAAATGTTAACCTTTTTCTTGCCCTTCTTTTGAACTGGAACACTGCCCGCCGTTCCCTTAGCCTTCTTCTGAAAGAACCTCTTGTTCTTTCCCTTTGACTTCGGACCAGAACTTGAACCTGCCATGTGAACTTTAGATCTCACACGGAGAGAAGCCAAACGGTCCTCCTCTAGTTCAAGATGACGAACTGCATCGTCAAAGGTCTTAATGTCGTTGGAATGGGTTAGGTGCAACTTCATATGCTCCCACCCGGTCGGCAGAGAACATATCACAGCTTGAACTTTTTGCTCTTCAGTCAACTTATGACTAGCATCATGAAGCTCCGTAATCATGTTGGACATTTCTCTTAAATGCCTCTTCATCGTGTGGTCTGCTCTCTTCTTATAAGTATCAAATTTGATACTCAAAGAACGGAGTTTAGTTAAGGACACACCTCCAAAATTTTCTTTGATTACGATGCGATTCTGATCCACA
Source organism: Euphorbia tirucalli (assembly GCA_039660915.1). Classification (NCBI taxonomy): domain Eukaryota; kingdom Viridiplantae; phylum Streptophyta; class Magnoliopsida; order Malpighiales; family Euphorbiaceae; genus Euphorbia; species Euphorbia tirucalli. Next base: position 49,128,030 of record CM077639.1, on the reverse strand, counting down.
GAGGAAAACCGGATCGTTCTAATTGCCTTTCCTACGTATGTAAGATTACACAGAGTACGGGCATAATCCGTGAATTCTTCCGATGAATTGAAAAAGGCGTGTTTCGTGATTTCTCTGTGGGAGCGTTTTTGCTTTTTTCTCGCGTAATGAATCTGAGAAACGAATTCTATATATAGTGGAAATCCCAACTTCCATCTATATATAGGGTCGGACCAAATTACACATTCGGTCCCTGTGCTTTACACATAATTATAATTTAGTCCCTGCCATTCCAAAATGTCATGGGCGGACCAAAAACCAACAAATCTGTGTAAATATTTGATTGTGATCTATATGATTTGATTTCCACGATAACGGGAACCATAGATATATTCTAGATCTCTTAGAATACTCTAATCGTTGTCACTGTAGTATTTTAGTGTGGATTCCAATATAAATTCATTGAGATAATTCTGCTTTGCTTATCCTAATTTTTGTACTGTATTACACTTATGTTTTTGTTTCTCTTGAATATATTAAGGTCATTAGCAATTCAGACTCGCAAACTTTTGTCATGCAATTTCAAGCTCTACAACAAACTAATATAGAGTGTTTTACTTTTGATAATTTTAGGTACATTATGATTTTTTTTTATTTATATATTTTTTGAAACAAACAAACAAACAGTGAAATTATATCTTGTTAAAGTTGGTTTTTAGATTGATTTATGCAGATTCTTAGAATGAGCGTTTAATTGGATAGGTAATTATGATAGTAAATTAATCAAATTAACTAAAATACTTATTAGAGTTTACCAAACGATGTAGATTTTAATTCAGTCATATATGTATATATAAGTTATGACATCGTGTTCGAAAATCATATAGTAGTACTCCCTCCATTTGAAAAAAAAGTCCATATTTTCATTTACATTCCAAATTATGGTTCAATTTTTTTTTTTTTTTTATCAAATATTTCAAAGGTATTGGTGCAGCTTGACATCAAATTGAATCTCCAAGTAGTCTTGGGCATCAAATCGAACCATAGTCCAGCAATAGTAATACATCGGACATAGGTCTAGTTCTTCGGCCATTTATCCCTAAACAAACTAGAGAACGCACTTCTCGGATAAGACTCATGCCTTTTCAGAAATTTTTGTCTCAATAGGAGACTGATTCTTAACATGGGTCTATAGAAGAGTTGCATTCTAAGTCAAATATAACTCCTAAACAAGCAAACGATATTGTCTTTGTTCTAATGGGCTTGTGAGTCCCTCATGCCTATATAAAGGATTAGCTCTCAGGTTCGATTCATCTAATCTCTCTAATCAATTTACTTACTCTTTCTTGAAAATCATTAATGACTTAGGCATCAGATTGTTCACAGCTAGGACAATCAGTGCCTTTCTTTGGTTTGGTGTTCAAGTACAAAAAGAGAGGGGTGCACTTAAGATCTCTTCTGCCTCATGGCCTCACCACTCATGCCTAAACAAACATGGGCTTTCTTCTCCTTTGTGCTTGAAATGCCATTCGGTTGAAGGCACTGGTGCTTCATTGATGGAAGTTTTAGAGGGAAATTCAAAGAAGAAGGCAAGCAATTTCAATCGATCGAAGCGATGACAAGTATCTAGTGACTTAGTAGATTAGTACCTCAACAACATTAGGGTTATAGTGAGTGTGGGCATATCACCCTCATGAACTCATGGAAGCACAGTGGTAGCAACCAATTCTCTTTTGACCCAACTGTTAGCTTGGCTATCTTAGTCGTTATTACATCGTCTATGATAACCCACATCACTGGAGGAACAAGATTCTCTTATCAGCAGCAGGGTGATGGTAGCCATGGGACTGGTACATGTCAATGTAATTTGGAATTACTCATCCAGCTATGAGCAGCGGTGGCCACCCTAAACATCGGGGTAACCTTAACTATCGGTTCATTGATGAGTGTTATGATGCCCTTGTTGGAAATGCCCTAGTCCCGAGGTATTGGTCCTTGTGTTTGTATAATACATTTGTACATTAATGTGAACTTTATGTATTACACAATTTGTGTCAAAAGATAAAGGCATCAATCTATTTATTATATGTCTTGTGCTATATTTTAAATAGAGTATCCAATGGACATATCCATATCCATATTGTCAAGTGTAAGGCACTTGGCAGTAAGACTGTGGATAGGGAAAACAATATGGCCATGAAGTCATCCGTAGTCTGTTCCAATCATGGGAATGAATGGAACTAAAGAATATCATTAGCCTGGTTGGGTTATAGAACATGGGATGTCAACCAGGTTAATGGGTACAAGCAAAAAGGGCATGGTACTGGATCGATCCACTTAACGGGAATCTACATGGTATAGTATCACAAATGATTCTCGTGTAGTACTTGTATAAGTCCTTTGACCGGACCATATGATGGTGCTGCTGTTGGGATTTGTCACCGGAAATCACCCGATTAAAGTGGAAGAATGCAATGATTTTCTCAAATCCGTGCCCAGGAGCAATTGAGATGGAAATCGAAAAAACAAAATTTAATTGAAAGAGATAAATCTCTTACCAGGAATATCTCTTTCAGAGATGGATGGAGACCGCAGGAATCAACTTAGAATCCCTCCTCATTCACGTACACGAGCGCCTTACGAACACCACCGGTGCTAGCGTCGGAAAACATGAACTTTGGAGAGGGAGGCTAAGGAGAATTTCGGCTAGATGGATGCTTGCTTTCCTTGGCCGAAATTCCTAGGGTTCTTGAACACTAGGTGGCTGAAATTCCCAGGGGAATTTTGGCCCAAGCTAGCCCCTTCATTTGTGCGGGCTTCCTTCTTTTAATTCAGGCCCAAACCTATTTTAATTAGTCTGGTTAAAACTAATTTCAAGCCCAATTTTAATTTACCCATGTATTTAATATATTACACCAAGTAACATATTATTTGCATTAAATTAAAATTGGTTTGATCAATTAATTTAATCCATCAAATTAAAATTAGATCATCATAAAATAAATTCATATGTAAACCTATACATATGAATATTTCCACCTAGGAAATAATCTCATAATTAATCCAATTAATTATGAAGAGCCAATCAAATATTAATTTTATCATTATGATCAATCCAATTGATCTTTATAATATAATTAAAATATACCTCTCTCTCCAGAGTGTATACTCCAAGTATACATGTGATTCCCTAAGTCAGTGTTCAGTTGCTCAATGTGTACGATCCCGTGGGCCCATCTTTATGTTGGCAGTGGGCCTGTGGCCCATAGACTGCAGTTAGGCTCTAGCAAGCCATTGCAGCCCCCAATTAAGATAGAGATGGCAGTCTAACTGTTATCATAACCCTGTAGTTTGAACTTGTACATCCCATGTCATCGATATCGATGTCCAACACAGAGGTATGGATTGATCACCCTCTTTTGTGTCCGGAAAGTAGCTTGATCCCGAATGCACTGAAGCTCACAAACAAGTTCCAACTCGTTTGGGTGTGGCCACACTCTTATCAGTCACATTCATCAAGAGGCCGGTGATATCTTCTCAATGGACTACTAAGTGACAAATCCCTTTTGCATATCCATAGCATTGCCATGCTAAGTGACATACCCGAAAGTACCCATACTTGGCATCCTATTATAGGCCTTTTAAGCGTACCCCTAAGTATGTGACCTCACATGCAACACCATCATATGGTCAGGTCAAAGGATCCATACAAGTACTACACGAGAATCACTTGTGATACTATACCATGTGGATTTCTCGTTTAGTGGATCTATCCAGTACTATGCCCTTTTTACATGTACCCATTAACTTGGTTGACATCCCATGTCCAATGACCGGTAAGACACCGCCATACAACCAGGTTAATGATAGTCTCTTGTTCCACTCATTCCCATGACTGGAACAGACTACGGATCTATTTATGGTCATATCGTTTAGCCTATCCATGGTCTTACTGCCAAATGCATGACACTTGTCATCATGGATATGGATATGTCCATTGGATACTTGATTTAATATATTGCACAAGATAAATATAATAAATGAATTAATGCCTTTATTAATAACACAAATAAGTATAATACATAAATCTAATAAATGTATGATACAAATACAAGGACCAATGCCTCGGTACTAGGGCATATCCAACAATCTCCCACTTGCACTAGTTCCAACTAGGCATGGGCCTAATCCCTATAGATCTGGTATGACCCTCGTGCTTGGGTTGGGCCAGTGCCTTGGTCAAAGGATCTGAGACATTATTCTCGGTGTCCACTCTGTGCAATGCAATATCACCTCTCTCCGCGATCTCTCGTATGAGGTGAAACTTTCTGAGCACGTGCTTTGTGTTCTTGTGTGACCGGGGCTCCTTAGCTTGTGCAACGGCCCCATTGTTGTCACAGAAGATATCAACTAGGTCCTAGATAGTTGGCACTACTCCTAACTCAGTGATCAACTTCTTCATCCACACAGCTTCCTTAGCTGCATCACACGCCGCGATGTACTCAGCTTCTGTTGTAGAGTCCGTGATGGTTGGCTGCTTTGAGCTCCTCCAGCTTACAGCACCACCATTTAGCAAAAATACATACCTAGACTGCTAGTGGTACTCATCCTGGTCGGTCTGGAAGCTTGCATCAGTGTACCCAGTAATTGATAGCACTTCCTGACCACCATACACTAAGAAGCTATCCTTAGTCCGGTTAAGGTACTTGAGGATTGCCTTGACAGCCTTCCAGTGATCCTCCCTGGGATCCTGCTGGTACCGACTCGTCATACTTAGTGCAAAGGTGATATCAGGTCTCGTACATAGCATGGAGTACATAATTGATCCTATAGCCGAAGCATATGGAACCAACTTCATGTTCTCCCTGTCGTCCCTTATCTTAGGACAGTTCTTCTTACTAAGTTTCAGCCCATGGCCCATTGGTAAGAAACCTTTCTTAGCTCGGTCCATGCTGAACCTTTTCAGAACTTTGTATATGTATGAGGCCTGACTTAGGCCTAGAAGCCTGTTGGGGAATTAATCACACAAAACAAAACGCAGCGGAAATAAAAGGATTAATCCCCACCAAGGACCCATGTACATTGCATTGAATTGGAAGGAGGGTTAAAGAATTACCTTAATTCTTTGTAGGTTTTGAATCAATTAGGAACCAAAGTAGCTTCCCTCTACGGTTGATCCACACGGAGCAATTCATTCACCGCGTGCTAGCGCCGGGATTGAAGAACGATTCTTCGAACGAGAGAAGGCCAAAGTTTCGAAAACCTTGGGAGATAGAGAAGGGGAGATTTCGGCTGGCCCCTTGGAGGCTACAGAAAATCTGCATCTTATGTTAAAATGACTAGGGTTAGGGTTTTTAGGTTATAAAACTTCCTTTTATATATCCTTTAAACTTAATTATAATTATAACTTAATACCCTTATTAGTTATAATTATAAATTAACCCACACAATTTAATATTAATTCTCAATTAATATTAAATCAATTCCATTTTCCATCATACACATATGTATATTTGATATTATAATTAATTATATCTCTATATAACTGAATTATAATATGTAGCATACTTTATGCAATATTAATCATATTAATATTTATACACATATATAAATATATATATCATTATATATATATTCATTCTCTTTCTCATTCATAAATTATTATCCAATAATAATTTATACCCGAAAAGATGAACTTCATTTTGCTCTTTGTGTGTGACCCCATAGGTTCATATCAATTGGCAATAAGGAAATTACCATAATATCCTTATAAGTCATAAGCGGACTCTAGCAAGCCTTTATGACTACCCAATTAATATGATTGGAATGAGCCAATACCTATTTATAGAATGTCATATTCCCTTTTGTCTCTTTGATATCATGATTAATCATAAGACATGGTATACTTGTCAATCTTATATAATTAATCATATGCTTTCTCGATCTCAAAGTAAACTGTTTAGACAAATCAATTGATACTCTATCAATTATTTGAGCACGGCCATGCATTTAACAGTCTTACTTATCGAGGGGCCCAGTGATATCGCTCTCTTGATAGAGAGGGACAAAATCCCATATCTGTCACTCACATCCCAAAGCATGAGTCATATTGTACCCAATCACAGCCTTTATAACTACTCTGTTACAAGCAGCGTTTGACTGCGTCAAAGCACAACATGAGTTCATCTCGGAATCAATGGTGACCTCAGGTCAAAGGAATCAGCTAATGACACTACTATAATCAAGATCAGTTGTGACACATGACCATGAACTTGATCTCATAGTGGGTCTCCAGTAACATGTTCTCTAACATATTACCCGTGAGTATAATCTGTATCTGTATACACTATATTCATCTTATGAATATCCATTATCACTCACACTAGTCTTAGTTTGTTATTATTCCCATAATAACAATCGACTAGGGATATTTAGAATAACACGATTTATTCATGGATACTTATCATAAATGCTAACATACAAACATAAATGATAATATTAATCTACACTAGATTAATCTTAGAAGACAAATTACATAATCCAATATTGGCCTTAGGGCACAATCTCCAACAAAGCCGATTTGATCTATCCCTATAGATCCTGATCCCTCAGCTTCTCCAAAGTCCTTCATTGCGAAGCACTTACTCAGCCACTGCTTTACCCCTTGCAGTGTAGGTATATCGCTTCCAATGAGTAGGATGTCGTCTACATAAAGTACCAAAAATGTGAAAATGCTCCCACTTGTCCTCTTATACACACAAGCCTCATTTTGATTCTATATGAAGCCATATTCCTTTATAGCCTTATTGAATCTAAGATTCCAACTTTGAGATGCTTGCTTCAGTCCATAAATGGACCTTTGAAGCTTGCATACCCTTCCCAGATACTCTGGATCGACAAAACCCTCAGGTTGTATCATGTACACATCCTCGAGTAGCTTTCCATTAAGGAAAGCAGTTTTGACATCCATTTACTAGACTTCATAGTCGTACCATGCGGCTATGGCTAGCAAGATCCTGATGGATTTGAGCATAGCTACTGGTGAGAAAGTTTCATCATAGTCTATTGCATGGACTTGTCTAAAACCTAACGCAACCAGACGCCCCTTGAACGTATTGTCGGCTTTCAGCTTGTAGCACCACTTGCAACCTGTTACCTTAGCACCTGGAGGTGGATCAACCAAGTTCCAAACCTGGTTATCATACATAGATTGCATCTCTGGCTCCATGGCTTTACACCAATTTACAGACTATGGGCTTGCCATAGCCTCCTGGTAGGTTTTGGGTTCTTCCTCATCCTAGATGAGAAGAGTTTGATCTTCGGTGACTAGGAAACCACACCTCTTCGGTTCCCGACAATCCCTACCAGACCTTCTAGGTCCTTGTGTGGCCTGGGTCGGTGCTTCCTCCTATGGAAGCTCCACCTGGGCCTCCGAGTTATCCTCTTCAGGAGCTTGTGGACCTTGAACTTCCCTGAGTTCAACATTGCTCCCACTATCTTTCTTGGAAAGGAACTCCTTTTCTAGAAAGACCCCCTTCCTTGCCACGAACAACTTGTTCTCGGCGGGGTTGTAGAAGTAATACCCTTTGGTTTCCCTAGGGTAGCCCATAAACAGGCATTTATTGGTTTTGGGCTCCAGCTTGCCACTAGTCAATCTCTTGACATGTGCTTCACATCCCCAAATCCTTAGGAAAGACATATTGGGCTCCCTGCCGGTCCATATCTAAAATGGGGTCTTTTCCACTGCCTTAGTCGGAGTATTATTTAAGATGAGAGCTGCTGTCTCGAGAGCGTATCCCTAGAAACTAATTGGGAGAGAGGCTTGACTCATCATTGAGCGAACCATGCCCAACAGGGTCCTATTCCTCTGTTCGGACACCCCATTCCATTATGGTGTTCCTGGAGGAGTGAGCTGTGGAGCTATTCCATGCTCTCTCAAATATGAGTCAAACTCTAGGCTCATATACTCACCTCCTCGGTCTGACCAAAGGGTTTTGATATTTCTGCCTAGCTAGTTTTGTACCTCGTTCCTAAATTCCTTGAACCTATCAAGGGTCTCAGACTTATGTTTCATCAGATAGACGTAGCCATATCTGCTAAAATCGTCCGTGAACATGATGAAGTACAGATGTCCACCTCTGGTCACTGCGTTCATGGGCCCACATACGTCTGAATGTATTAGGTCCAATAAGCCAGTGGCCCTTTTAGCTTTCTTGCTAAAAGGCCCCTTAGTCATCTTGCCTCGTAAACATGACTCGTATATATCAATTGACGCCAAGTCAAATGACCTAAAGACTTCAGCTTTGTGAAGCCTAGCTATGCGCTTCTCATTTATGTGGCCAAGATGACAATGCCATAGGTAGATAGGATTAAGTTCATTGGGCTTAACCCTTTTAGTGTTTATGTTATAGACATGATTGGTTTCATTTAAGTCCAGGATATATAGGCCATTATTTAATAGAGCATCTCCATAAAATAATCCCTCTCTAGATAAAGAAATTCTACCATTTGAAATAGTAAAATGAAATCCAGAAATATCCAACATTGATACCGAAATAATATTCCTGCACATAGCAGGTACAAAATAATAATGTTCTAAAATTAAAACCAATCCACTAAGCATCACAAGGTGATATTCACCAATCTCTATGGCAGCAACCCTTGCTCCATTTCCGACCCGCAAGTCCACCTCTCCCAACCCCAATGACCTTCTGTTCTTAAGTCCCTGCACATTGCAACAAATGTGAGAACCATATCCAGTATCCAATACCCAGGATGTTGAAACAATAAGGTTAATGTCTATAACATAAATACCAGAAGAGGACGCACCTTGGCCCCTTCTCTACTCTCCCATTAGCTTGGGACATGATCTCTTCTAGTGGCCTGCCTGCCTACACCCAAAATAGACATCCTCAGGACCTACCTTCTGTTGGGCTTTGGGCTGGGCCTTAGCCTTCTTAACCTTGGCCTTGCCCTTGGCAAGAGGAGGGTTCCCCTTGTTGACCAGTAGCACCGACGGAGTCTTTTTGATCAATTGTTCAGTAAGCTTGAGCATCCCATGCAGCTCACTAACAGTACGGTTCATCCCTTGCATGTTATAGTTCAGGTTGCACTGATCATAAGATTCCGACAAGGATGCAAGGATTGTGTCCACTGCCAACTCTTGAGAGATGGGCGATTCGAGACGGGCTAAAGTGTCCAAATAGCCCTTCATCTTGAGCACGTATGGGCTCACAGATGTCCCAGCCCCCATCGTATAGGAGTGGAATGCCTTGTTGGTCAGGTACCTTTCCTGATGAGCTTTGTCCCCGAAACATCTCATTAAGAGTTGTTATTATAGCATAGGTTTGATGGTCCATAAACTGTTTTTGCAGTTCGGGGACCATGCAGGCCAATATAAGGCATGTCACATCCCTATTATCCTTGACATGCACCTCGTATTCCTCCAGCTGGGGAGCCGGTGGATTATATCCCTGAGGTGCAGTCGGCATAGGCCTTTCCAGTACGTACTCTTTAGACTCCTATCTTAGAACTATTCTCAAGTTCCTAGACCAGTCCAAAAAGTTGGGACCGGAAAGCTTGTCCCTTTCAAGAATTGATCGCAGTGATAATGAGTTGTTATTTGCCATTTAGAGTTTCTACACAGAAAAACATTTTAGAGTGTTAATAAAGGACTTTACTTTGTTATTCCCATACATAATTAATAATGAATCAAGTTATTAATTAAACTGAGTTATTGGGCTCAAGGGCCGAGATCCATATTTCATTAAGATATAGCCAGACGAGGGCCTGGTACAACTATACCCTAACTATTTAGGTAGGAATGCCGTCCAATTCCAACCTAGGGACTCTCGGTTTGATGGGCTTGTTGGCACTTACCCATCTGTGCTTAGGGCCAGGAGAATCCTACTACCCATGCTAAGTCAAAACCTCCATTCAAGTGTTAGAGTATCCCATACCCTAACCCAATACAAAATGACAATACTCTAGTGTATCCTGCGAGGGCATGGTCTACAACTGGCCTATCCCCACTTCGAGCTGGTTTTGAATGAGGGAAGCACTTTTAAGTGACTTAGTAATTTCATTTGGTTATTAGATTCATTTAATAACGGCTTGCATACATAAAGCGGGTGAAATAGCTGTTGGATCATACATTCATACATGCAAATAAATATAAAGCATAATTAAATAAATAAGTAAAATGGACTGCTATGGGCCTATATTACATCCTAATATCATTATAGCAAACCTATACTAGAATCCAATATCAGGTGGGCCTCCATCTTCTTCCTTCTGGGCTTGCACCTCTACTTGGGCTCACTACTCCATAGGCTTCTTCTTTTACAAATTTTATAATAAGTGAATAAAATAAAATTACATTAGAAAAAGAAAAACGACACGCAAGCCGTATTTACCCAAAAAGAAAATACAACCCATCTCGAATAAGGCCCAATAGCATCCAATCATACAAAATATTTAATCACCCATATGCATCCAATACATATAATTCATAAGCATTTATAATGCATGATTTAAGCCCATTTCAATTATGTCCAAGCCATTATTTTGAAATCGCCAATTTTGGCCCACCGTGGTTCTAACCCTTAACGGGCTTTGGGCCTCCAACCCAGGCAGTTCAACTGCTCCCACTGGAATTGGGAAACCATGGGTCCAATTCAGTCGTCTAAGTAATTGTGCCAAAATTACCCAAACCAATTTCAATTAACCATATTAATTTCCAAAATTAATATCACATGAATAAAAATTAAATTACATGAATTTAAACACACGAATTTTAAAACCAATTAAAATTTCAAAACTGGGCCCCGAGTTCAAAAACCCGCCAAATCCAAAACCACTGGGCCCGGCTCGCTGCGGCTAGGGCAACCTAGTTGCCTTAGCAGCAGCCGCCGTGAGGCAGCCACCACCCAGCGGCAGCTACTGTCCAGCAGCTGCTGTCGCCGCTGTTCCCACCGCCGGCAGCCCCACACCCTGGGAACAGCCATATTTTTTTTTATTAAATGGAAAAATTTAAATAAAAAAAAATTAACATGGCATCCAATAACAAGAAATTCACCAAGAATTCCGAAACATACAATTAAATTAAACAAACATAAACCTATATGCATATTCAATTTCAATTGTATAAAATCAAATGGGGAAAAATCCTAAACCCAAACCAAGAACCCCAATAAAAAATATCCAATTTTAAAACATGAGATTCAACCAACTTTAATAATTTCCACGGATCAAAAGCGCGCTCTGATACCACTGTTGGGATTTGTCACTGGAAATCACCCGATTAAAGCGGAAGAACGCCATGATTTCCTCAAATCCGTGCCCAGGAGCATTTGAGATGGAAATTGGAAAAACAAAATTTAATTGAAAGAGATAAATCTCTTACCCAGAATATCTCTTTCAGAGATGGATGCAGACCGCAAGAATCAACTTAGAATCCCTCCTCGTTCACGTACACGAGCGCCTTACGAACACCACCAGTGCTAGCGTTGAAAAACACGAACTTTGGAGAGGGAGGCTAGGGAGAATTTCGGCTAGATGGATGCTTACTTTCCTTGGCCAAAATTCCTAGGGTTCTTTAACCCTAGGTGGCTTAAATTCCCAAGGGAATTTCGGCCCAAGCTAGCCCCTTCATCTGTGTGGGCTTCCTTCTTTTAATTCAGGCCCAAACCTATTTTAATTAATCTGGTTTAAAATTTCAAGCCCAATTTTAATATACCCATGTATTTAATATATTACACTAAGTAAAATATTATTTACATTTAAATTAAAATCGGTTTGACCAATTAATTTAATCCATCAAATTAAAATTAGGTCATCACAAAATAAATTCATATGTAAACCTATACATATAAATATTTCCACCTGGGAAATAATCTCATAATTAATCCAATTAATTATGAAGAGCCAATAAAATATTAATTTCATCATTATGATCAATCCAATTGATCGTTATAATATAATTAATATATACCTCTCTCTCCAGAGTGTATACTCCAAGTATACATGTGATTCCTTAAGTTGCTCAATGTGTACGATCCCGTGGGCCCATCTTTATGTTGGCTGTGGGCCTGTGGCCCACAGACTATAGTTGGGCTCTAGCAAGCCACTGTAGCCCTCAATGAAGATGGAGATGGCAGTCTAACTGTTATCATAACCCTGTAGTTTGAACTTGTACATCCCATGTCATCGATATCGATGTCCAACACAGAGGCATGGATTGACCACCCTATTTTATGTCCGAAAAGTAGCTTGATCCCGAATCCACTGAAGCTCACAAACAAGTTCCAACTCATTTGGGTGTGGCCACACTCTTATCAGTCACATTCATCAAGAGGCCGGTGATATCTTCTCAGTGGACTACTGAGTGACAAATCCTTTCTGCATGTCCATAGCATTGCCATGCTAAGTGACATACCCGAAAGTACCCATACTTGGCACCCTATTACAGGCCCTTTAGGCATACCCCTAAGTATGCGACCTCACATGCAACACCATCATATGGTCAGGTCAAAGGATCCATACAAGTACTACACGAGAATCACTTGTGATACTATACCATGTGGATTTCTCGTTTAGTGGATCTATCTAGTACCATGCCCTTTTTACATGTACCCATTAAATTGGTTGACATCCCATGTCCAATGACCGGTAAGACACCGCCATACAACCAGGATAATGATACTCTCTTGTTCCACTCATTCCCATGACTGGAACAGACTACGGATCTATTTATGGTCATATCGTTTAGCCTATCCATGGTCTTACTGCCAAGTGCATGACACTTGTCATCATGGATATGGATATGTCCATTGGATACTTGATTTAATATATTGTACAAGATAAATATAATAAATGAATTAATGCCTTTATCAATAACACAAATGAGTATAATACATAAATCTAATAAATGTATGATACAAATACAAGGAGCAATGCCTCGGGACTAGGGCATATCCAATAGCTGCATGTGAAGTGGCACACTTTGGTGTACGCCTAATTGGCCTATAAAAGGGTGCCAAGTATAGGTACGTTCGGGTGTGTCAGTGAGCATGGCAGTGCTATGGATATGCAGAAGGGAATGTCACTCAGTAGTTTACTAAGATGATATCACCGGCCTCTTAATGAATGTTATTGATAAGAGTGTGGCCACACCCAAACCAGATTGGATCTTGTTTGTGAGCATCAGTTCATTCGGGATCAAGTAAATGTCCGGACACATATAGAGGGTGATCAACCATGCCTCTGTGTTGGACACCGATATCAGTGACATAGGACATACAAGTTCAAACTACAGGGTTACGGTGATAGTTTGACCGCTATCTTTGTCTTGATTAGGGGCTATAGTGGCTCGCTAGAGCCCGCCTGTATTCTGTGGGCCTTGGCCCACTGCCAACATAAAGACGGGCCCATTGGATCGTACACATTAAACGTCTGGAATTTAACTAGTCGGATTAAGTGTTTACTTGGAGTATACACGTTTGAAGAGAGAGAGATTTATTAATTATATTATATAGATCAATTGGATTGATCAAAATAATATAATTAATATTTATTTTGGCCTTCTCTTAATTAATTCAATGAATTAATTTATGAGATTATTTCCTAGGTGGAAATATTATTACATATATCGGTTTACATGTTCTTCATTTTATGTATGTCTAATTTAATCCATTGATTAAATTAATAGGTCAAATGAATTTTAATTTAAATGTATGTAATATATTATGGTGTCATATATAAGCATCCATGGTTATTAAAGTTGCATTTGAAATTAATTAAATCAAAGGATGTAAAATTCGGCTTAGTCCGACTTACTTGGGTATGGCCATACACTTATCAGTCCCACTCATCAAGTGGCCAATGATATCATCCCGGTGTCACCCGAGTGGCAATTCCATCACTTCATCATCAATATCAACATGTTTACCGGTCCACCCAATCATACCCATATTTAGCATCCTTTTACAGACCTGTTAGGCGTATGTCAAAGTGAACCGGATTCCATATTGATATTATTATGAAATCTGGTCTGAGGACAAAATAGACCTACTCAAGAAAGACCTATGATGCGACAACCATGTGGCTTTTTTGTGCGGATCGATCTAGTCCCATGTCAACGACATGTACCTATATTCATGATTGACTATACAAGTACTATGTGTTGGGATTTGTCATTGGAAAAATAACATGCCGCAGCGGAAAATACACCGTTTAAAATTTCCTAGAATCCACCTATCGTGTCCAATTACTATTGATTAGAATAAAATCAAATAAGAATCAAGAGAGATTAACTCACCGAATTCGTCACCTCTAGAGACTGCTGCAGAATCATTTCTTGAAACTGCGATCTCCAAAGTCCGGTGCACGACTAACTATTGAGCGAGAACCAGTGCTAGCCGAAGATGCGAAGGAATGGAGGTTTAATGCTGGGATTTTCGGCTGTTTTGGGGCTGCACTTGGTGGCTAAAATTTTCAGCAATTAATTAGAGTTGAATTAGGTTTTTCTTCCTTAAGTGTGCCCTTATATAGACACCTTGTCTAGTTGGGTTTTAATTAGGTTAATTAAACCCAAGCCCACTAGGATTATAATTACATAAATAAACTTTAATTAAAAAGTATATACTATGTAATTTAATTCCATTTGGCTAAATTTAATTACCCCTAAATAAAATTAAATCACACTTAAGTTAATACAATACATGTATTTAATTTTCCTACTTAGGAAAATTATTTAAATAATTGTTTACTTTATGTAATTCAATTAATTGATAAATTAATTAATTACATTATGTAAACTTATTAATTAAATTAAATTCAACCCAATGTCAATTAATTACCTTGACACCGAATGTCAACTAATTAATTAACGCATTCCTTCCAATGTACATTACATGTACAATTTCTATAAGTTCCAGCTCAGTTGATCTATGTGCATGATCCTATGGGTTTGTCTTTATGTTGGCAGTAGGCCCAAGCCCACTGACTGTAAGTGGGTTCTAGCAAACCATTACAGCGCCCAATTAAGACAGAGATGCAGCAGTCTTTAGAAGACACTCACCCGGTAGTAATCTCATAGTGTCCTTTGCCTAACGATATCGATATGAATAAACAAGAGGCATGGTGTCTGTCATCCTCTTTTGTTGTTCATTATATTTCTTGGTCTTGAGTTGACTGATTAATCAAATAAGCAACCAACTTATTTGGGTATGGCCATACACTTATCAGTCCCACTCATCAAGTGGCCAATGATATCATCTCGGTGTCACCCGAGTGGCAATTCCATCACTTCATCATCAATATCAACATGTTCACCGGTCCACCCAATCATACCCCGTATTTAGCATCCTTTTACAGACCTGTTAGGCGTATGTCAAAGTGAACCGGATTCCATATTGATATTATAATGAAATTTGGTCTGAGGACAAAAGAGACCTACTCAAGAAAGACCTATGACATGACAACCATATGGCTTTCTTGTGCGGATCGATCCAGTCCCATGTCAATGACATGTACCTATATTCATGACTGACTATACAAGTACTATGGCTAGTTAAGAACTACCATACAGTCATCGAATATACAAGTCTGTGGTTCTATTCGTTCCCACGATTAGAACAGACCTGGGATAGGTTTTATGATTATCAATCAATGGATACTCTACTCATATTATAGCACAAGATATAAATGAAATAGATTAATTGCCTTTATTAATGTGACACAAATAATGTATTCATACATGACTCTTAATGTATAATACAAAATACAAGAATCCAATGCCCTAAGAACTAGGGCACACCAACAATCTCCCACTTGCACTAGTTCCAAGTGGGCATTGCCCTAATTCCTATAGATCTGGTATGACCGTCGTGCTGTGTCTGCAACAAAGCTTTGGTCAATGGATCAGCGACATTATTCTTGGTGTCAACCCTCTGCAATGATATGTCACCTATGTTCACGATCTCCCGAATGAGGTGAAACTTTCTGAGTACATATTTGGATCTCTTGTGTGACCGGGGCACCTTAGCTTGTGCGATGGCCCCGTTGTTGTCATAAAAACATCAACTGGGTCTAGGATAGTGGGCATTACTCCCAACTCAGTTATGACTTTCTTGATCCAAACGGCTTCCTTTGAGCTTTGCACGCAGCTATGTACTCAGCTTCCATCGTAGAGTCAGCAATGGTGGCCTGCTTTGAGGACCTCCAACTAATTGCACCGCCATTCAGGAGAAAAACATAACCAGACTGTGACTGGTTCTTATCCTCATCGGTCTCAAAGCTTGCATCAGTGTAACCTGACACTACCTGCTCATCTTGAGCTTTATACACTAAGAAAGCATCCTTAGTCCGGTTAAGGTACTTCAAGATTGCCTTGACTTCCTTCCAGTGTTCCTCACCGGGGTCCGACTGGTACCGGCTAGCCATACTTAGTATAAACACGACATCAGGCCTCGTACATAACATGGAGTACATGATATATCCAATAGCAGATGCATAAGGGATCTTTTCCTTGTTCTCCCGGTCCTTCTTTGTTTTAGGACCATCTTTCTTACTCAGCTTCAACCCATGGCGCATAGGCAAGAATCCTTTCTTTGCCTTGTCCATGCTGAATCCTTTTAGAACCTTGTCAATGTACGTGGCCTGACTTAGGCCTAGAAGCCGATTGGATCTGTCTCTATAGATCCTGATCCCTAAGATCATCTCAGCTTCGCCTAAGTCCTTCATTGCGAATCACCTACTCAACCACTGCTTAACCCCTTGCAGTGTTGGTATGTCACTTCCAATGATAAGGATGTCGTCAACATACAGCACTAGGACGATGGAAACGCTCCCACTAACCATCTTATACACACAGGGCCTTTAACTTGAACCACCACTTGCAACCTATCACCTTAGCACCCAGAAATGGATCCACCAAGTTCCATACTTGGTTATCGTGCATAGATTACATCTCAGCCTCCATGGCTTTGCGCCATTGATCTGAGTATGGGCTTTCAATAGCCTCCTGATAGGTCATGGGCTCCTCTTGGTCAACGACCATAAGGTCCCCATCATCAGTCACGAGAAAGCCGTACCTCTTTGGCTGATGACATGTCCTACCAGACCTTCTAAGGTCCTGTGCAACCATTTCTAGTTCCTTAATTTCTTGAGTAGTCAGATTGGTTCCCGAAGCATCCTCAGCAGTAGCTGCAGGAGTTTGTGAGTCTTGAACTTCGGAAAGTTCAATATTACTCCCACTGTCTCTCTTGGAAAGGAATTCCTTCTCCAAGAAGACTGCATTTCTGGCTATGAAAACTTTGTTTTCGGCTGGATCGTAGAAGTAATAACCCTTAGTTTCCTTAGGGTAACCCACAAACTGGCACTTGACAGATTTGGACTCGAGTTTGCCACTTGTCAATTTCTTAACATGTGCATCACAGCCCCAAATCTTCAAGAAGGAAACATTGGGCTTTCGGCCTTCCCATAGTTCATATGGTGTTCCCTCAACTACCTTGCTTGGTGTATTGTTAAGAATGTAAGCAGCTATCTCTAATGCATATCCCCAAAAGGAGACAGGGAGTGTAGCATGACTCATCATCGAGCAGAGCATGTCAAGTAAGGTCCTATTCCTCCTTTCTGACACTCCATTCCACTGGGGTGTACCAGGAGGAGTGAGTTGGGATACAATCCCACACTCTCTCAAAACGAGTCAAACTCTTGGCTCAAATATTCACCCCCTCGGTCAGACCGAAGTGCTTTTATTTTCTTGCCAAGTTGGTTTTTTACTTCATTCTTAAAGTCCTTGAACCTTTGGAGAGTCTCAAACTTATGCTTCATCAGATACACATAACCGTATCTGCTGAAGTCATCCGTGAAGGTGATGAAGTACAGAAAACTAGATCTAGCACTAGTGCTCATTGGGCCACATACATCAGAATGTACCAGCTCCAATAGCTCTGAGGCCCTTTCAGCAGTCTTGCTAAAAGGCGCCTTTGTCATCTTGCCTCTCAAATAAGATTCGCATGTGTCATAAGGCTGGATGTCAAATGACTCTAGCACTCCACTAGAGTGAAGCCTAGCTATGCGCTTCTCATTTATATGGCCAAGTCGACAATGCCAGATGTAAGTAGGATTAATTTCATTTTGTTTAATCCTTTTAGTATTTATGTTATAGATTGAACTTTCACGTTTTAGATCAAGGATATATAAGCCATTTTCAAGAAATGATGTTCCATAAATAATATTGCCACATTGCATAGAAATTCTACCATGTCCAATATTAAATACAAAACCAGAAATATCCAACAAAGAAACAGAAATAATATTCCTACGCATCGCAGGTACAAAATAACAGTTTCTTAGTTCCAAAACAAGTCCAGTAGGCATCTCCAAGAAATAATCTCCGATCTCCATGGCCTGAACCCGAGCACCGTTTCCGACTCGAAGATCTACTTCTTTAGATCCTAATAATCTCCTATTTCTTAGACCCTGCACATTTGAACAAATGTGAGATCCACATCCAGTGTCCAAGACCCAAGATGTAGAAATAGCCAGATTAATCTCAACAACATAAATACCTGAAGCAGCAGTTTTACCCTTCAGTTGCTCCCTTAGCTTTGGACATGAGCTCTTCCAGTGCGCCTTCTCATGACACTCATGGCAAACATCGTCAGGAGAAGCAACCCTTGCTTTAGGTTGGGCCACCACCTTTTTGCCCTTAGCCTTGGCCTTTCGGGCTTTAGCCTTGGCCTTAGATTTGGCCTTTCCCTTAGCAATGGGCGTATTGCCCTTGTTCACCAGCAATACTTTAGGAGTCTTCTTAAGAGACTGCTCAGCAAGCTTGAGCATGCCATGCAGCTCAACAACCGATTTATCCAACCCTTGCATATGGTAATTCATGATAAACTGGTTGTAAGACTCAGGAAGTGACCCGAGAATAATGTCTGTTGCCAAGTCCTGCGGAACTGGCGAGCCGAGGCAGGCAAGTGTATCAATATACCCCTTCAACTTTAGCACATGAGCGCTAACAGAAGTCCCAGCTGCCATCACAGTTGTGCAAAGTGCCTTAGTTGTCAGGTAACGTTCCTGACGAGCCTGATCTTGGAACATCTTTTTAAGCTGATCCATCATCTCATAAGCATGCTCGTCCATGAACTACTTCTGAAGATCAGAAGCCATGGTACCCAGCATGAGGCACGAGACATCTCGGTCATCCCTCACGTGCCGGTCATGCTGCTCCACCATCGCTGTGGTGATGCCTCGACCTACGGGAGGGCCAGCTGGTAAAGGAGCATTTAGTACATACTCCTTAGACTCTTGTCTAAGAACTATTTGTAAGTTCCTAGCCCAGTCCAGGAAGTTAGTCCCCGAAAGCTTCTCCTTCTCCAAGAGTGACCTAAGTAAGAGTGAGTTGTTGTTTGTTGCAGCCATTTAAATTGCTTAACTGAAATGGGATTATCTACATGGAAGAAATCATTGCTTGAGTTAGAAATAAAGGACTTTTAAGCCAATTCAAATTAATAATCCGATTTTAATTTGTTTGTTGGTGTTGTTAATTGGATGACTTGACCAAGATCCACAACTTATCAATGACTGGCCGAACTAGGGCTCGCTAACCAACCATTGATTCGTTTGGTAGGACAACCTATCCAATCCTTCCATGAAGGACTCTTGGTTTCATGGGCTTATTGACACTTTACCCATCTATGCTGAGGGCCTGCTTTGAGCTAATGCTACCCATGTTGAGTCAAACCACCATTCACATGTTAACCATACCAAGTATCTTAACCCTCGACGGCCCACCGAATACTACAATATACCCAGCTAGGGCATGGCGCACATTGCAGCATCAATGGGAGGAAGAGGTGTGAATGTGGGAAGCACTTTTAAGCGACTCAATATTTTAATTTCCGGATTATGATTAAGTGATACGGCTTAGCATGCATAAACGCGGGTAATAATTTGGTGATCCATACATCCATATTATATGACAAATGCAATAGCATACTTAATTTAAAATAAATGAGATCCTATGGGCCTTTAATTACAACCTAATGAAAAACTAGATGTCCTATCTAATTCTTCATTAGCCGGACTGCAATCCTTCTTGGGCTCCCACCATGGGCTTGCTTCATTTGGGCATTCCTCCATACTTGATGCAATTACAATAATTTTGTAAAATAAAATGTATTCTAAAATTACATCAAAATAAAAAAATGGCACGCAGGCCATATTTCCAAAAATTGAATTACAGCCGGTAATAATTTAGGGCCCATAGAACTCAACATAACATTTCAAACAAAGTACCTGTCGTGCACATACATACCAATATGATGCATGATCATGGCATTCCAAATTATAAGTATAAATGTTAAGCCGAGTTACTTAGGGTGAAATCGCCAATTTTAAAAAATGTGACTAAGGCCCATAAAGACCCAATGGATAACATCCATAAATGCAAAATTAACAATTTTGCTCCCACTTGAATTTAGGTTGTCACAAATTTAAAATTTAGCTCTCCCAATTTTAACCGTTGTCATGGTTTATTTGGCCAATTTCACAAAGTTCATATTCAATTTAATATGCAAACAATTAAATTAAATATGCATGCCAACAAAATAAATAATTTGAATACAAATTAATTAAAAAAAATTTAATTTAATTTGCATTAGGGTCCGGGATAAAATATACCCCCAAAATCCAAAACCGGACCCAAAACCTGCGCACGGCGCTGCAGCCTGCCGCGGCAGCAGCAGCCCAGTGGGCTGCTGCCGCTGCAGTAGGCTGCAGCAGCAGCCAGCTGCTGCATGGCCCATTGGATCGTACACATTAAACGTCTGGAATTTAACTAGTCGGATTAAGTGTTTACTTGGAGTATACACGTTTGAAGAGAGAGAGATTTATTAATTATATTATATAGATCAATTGGATTGATCAAAATAATATAATTAATATTTATTTTGGCCTTCTCTTAATTAATTCAATGAATTAATTTATGAGATTATTTCCTAGGTGGAAATATTATTACATGTATAGGTTTACATGTTCTTCATTTTATGTATGTCTAATTTAATCCATTAATTAAATTAATAGGTCAAATGAATTTTAATTTAATGTATGTAATATATTATGGTGTCATATATAAGCATCCATGGTTATTAAAGTTGCATTTGAAATTAATTAAATCAAATGATGTAAAATTCGGCTTAGTCCGACTTACTTGGGTATGACCATACACTTATCAGTCCCACTCATCAAGTGGCCAATGATATCATCTCGGTGTCACCCGAGTAGCAATTCCATCACTTCATCATCAATATCAACATGTTTACCGGTCCACCCAATCATACCCATATTTAGCATCCTTTTACAGACCTGTTAGGCATATGTCAAAGTGAACCGGATTCCATATTGATATTATTATGAAATCTGGTCTGAGGACAAAAGAGACCTACTCAAGAAAGACCTATGACGCGACAACCATGTGGCTTTTTTGTGCGGATCGATCTAGTCCCATGTCAACGACATGTACCTATATTCATGATTGACTATACAAGTACTATGTGTTGGGATTCGTCATTGGAAAAATAACGTGGCGCAGCGGAAAATACACCGTTTAAAATTTCCTAGAATCCACCTATCGTGTCCAATTACCATTGATTAGAATAAAATCAAATAAGAATCAAGAGAGATTAACTCACCTGATTCGTCTCCTCTAGAGACTGCTGCAGAATCGTTTCTTGAAATTGCGATCTCCAAAGTCTGGTGCACGACCAACTATTGAGCGGGAACCAGTGCTAGCCGAAGACGCGAAGGAATGGAGGTTTAATGCTGGGATTTTCGGCTGTTTTGGGGCTGCACTTGGTGGTTGAAATTTCCAGCAATTAATTAGAGTTGAATTAGGTTTTTCTTCCTTAAGTGTACCCTTATATAGACACCTTGTCTAGTTGGGTTTTAATTAGGTTAATTAAACCCAAGCCCACTAGGATTATAATTACATAAATAGACTTTAATTAAAAAGTATATACTATGTAATTTAATTCCATTTGGCTAAATTTAATTACCCCTAAATAAAATTAAATCACACTTAAGTTAATACAATACATGTATTTAATTTTCCTACTTAGGAAAATTATTTAATTAATTGTTTACTTTATGTAATTCAATTAATTGATAAATTAATTAATTACATTATGTAAACTTATTAATTAAATTAAATTCAACCCAATGTCAATTAATTACCTTGACACCGAATGTCAACTAATTAATTAACGCATTCCTTCCAATGTACATTACATGTACAATTTCTATAAGTTCCAGCTCAGTTGATCTATGTGCACGATCCTATGGGTCTGTCTTTATGTTGGCAGTAGGCCCAAGCTCACAGACTGTAAATGGGTTCTAGCAAACCATTACAGCCCCCAATTAAGACAGAGATGCAGCAGTCTTTAGAAGATACTCACCCGGTAGTAATCTCATAGTGTCCTTTGCCTAACGATATCGATATGAATAAACAAGAGGCATGGTGTCTGTCATCCTCTTCTGTTGTTCATTATATTTCTTGATCTTGAGTTGATTGATTAATCAAATAAGCAACCAACTTATTTGGGTATGGCCATACACTTATCAGTCGCACTCATCAAGTGGCCAATGATATCATCTCGGTGTCACCCGAGTGGTAATTCCATCACTTCATCATCAATATCAACATGTTCACCGGTCCACCCAATCATACCCGTATTTAGCATCCTTTTACAGACCTGTTAGGTGTATGTCAAAGTGAACCGGATTCCATATTGATATTATAATGAAATTTGGTCTGAGGACAAAAGAGACATACTCAAGAAAGACCTATGACATGACAACCATGTGGCTTTCTTGTGCGGATCGATCCAGTCCCATGTCAATGACATGTACCTATATTCATGACTGACTATACAAGTACTATGGCTAGTTAAGAACTACCATACAGTCATCGAATATACAAGTCTGTGATTCTATTCGTTCCCACGATTAGAACAGACCTGGGATATTTTTTATGATTATCAATCAATGGATACTCTACTCATATTATAGCACAAGATATAAATGAAATAGATTAATTGCCTTTATTAATGTGACACAAATAATGTATTCATACATGACTCTTAATGTATAATACAAAATACAAGAATCCAATGCCCTAAGAACTAGGGCACACCAACACTATGGCTAGTTAAGAACTGCCATACAGTCATTGAATATACAAGTCTGTGGTTCTATTCGTTCCCACGATTAGAACAGACCTGGGATAGGTTTTATGATTATCAATCAATGGATACTCTACTCATATTATAGCACATATATAAATGAAATAGATTAATTGCCTTTATTAATGCGATACAAATAATGTATTCATACAATGAGTCTTAATGTATAATACAAAATACAAGAATCCAATGCCCACACCAACACTTGTCACAAAAGATATCAACTAGATCCTAGTTAGTTGGGACTAGGGCATATCCCAACAATCCAGTGCACTATTTACTAATAGGAATCTATGTCCTTGATCAACTCTCCAAGTCCCATGATCTATAAGACACCACCCATCTCGCTAGGAACATACTAATGTTTAGTTGTATTGATTCCTGTGATTATAACATACTAGGGATAGCTCTTAAAAACTCATGATTTTACTCATTTAGTACATGCTACTAACGAACATGAGTAAACACCAGTTTATGAATTCTCAATATTTATTAATTGCACAAGCAATTCAATAAATATGATTATGCCTTTTATTCATACTTAGTAAATGTATATACTAATATACAAAACACCAAGTACAACATCTAAGGACAATGATATACACTAACATACACTACTCAGTCTCACTCATCAAGAGGTGGTGACAACATATCTTCAGTGAAGAGATAGGCAATTCCTTCACATTACTCCCAGTCCTAGCATAATTCCTAATATACCCAATGTACCCATACTTGGCACCCAGTTATGGGTTCGTTAGGTGCACATCCAAGCATATAAGGTCACATGTAGAAGTGCAGTAATATTGAGTCTAAGGATCCAATATAAACAATACATGAGAAACACTTATAACACTAGTTAATGTAGTGTTCTCATAAGCGGATCGATCCAATATTATGTTGGTGTACGTCGTAGTCCTTAGACGTTATACTTGGTATTTTGTATATTTCTATATATACATTTCCTAAATATTAATAAAAGGCATAATCATATTTATTGAATTACTTGTGCAATTAATAAATATTGAGAATCCATAAACTGCTGTTCACTTATGTTTGTTAGTAGCATGTATTGAATGAGTAAGACCATGAGTCTAAAGAACACAATTTCAAAGCATTTGAACACAGTTTCAAAGCATTCCCTTGTCTGTTATAATCATGGGAATGAACATAACTAAAGACAAGTATGTTCCTTATGAGATGGGTGGTGTCTTACCGACCATTGGACTTGGAAAGTCAATCAAGGACATAGGTGCATGTTAGTAAATAGTGCACTGAATCGATCTGCTTGTGAGAATACTACATGGTCTAGTGTCATAAGTGTTTCTCACGCATTGCTTTTATTTTATCCTTAGACCCGATATTACTACACTCCTGGACGTGACCTTGTATACTTTGATGTGCGACTAAGGGGCCCATAACTGGGTGCCAAGTATGGGTACATTGGGTATATAGGGAACCATGCTGGGACTGGGAGTGATGTGAAGGAATTGTCTCTCTCTTCATGTAACAAATGATATCACTGACCTCTTGACGAGTGAGACTGAGTAGTGTACGGCCATACCCAAATAGAATGATTATTAGTTAATCATTTATTTAATCTTATCAGTCTACTTGCATGTCGAGTAAATGTCCTAGTCCTTAGAAGGTTGATAGTGTCATGCCTTGTGTAGAACACCGATATCAGATGTGCAAAGGACCATATAAGATTACTTCAGGTGTATGTCGGTTTGATTTTGACATCTTTATCCCAATTGGTGGTTGTAACGGCTTGCTAGAGCCCACTTACAACTTATGGGCCGAATGTAAGTTTGGGCCCATGGCCAACATACGGATGGGCCTATAGGATCGCATGCTAAGGAGTTTAGGCGGATTTATGATGGACCAATTGATATGTATTGGATACATATTAATAATTGATATGTATTGGATACATATTAATTATTGATTAATGGATTCTTTTATTTTATGGGATTAATCGTTAAGTCCCGAATAAAATATAATATTCTATGATGAGAATTGTTTGATGTTTTTTCAAAGTTACCCTATGGTAATTTTGGTTAAATTAACGTTATGTAAATAATAGTGAATATTTATAAGGAAGGGTAGTTTGGT
Organism: Euphorbia tirucalli; assembly: GCA_039660915.1. Lineage (NCBI taxonomy): Eukaryota > Viridiplantae > Streptophyta > Magnoliopsida > Malpighiales > Euphorbiaceae > Euphorbia > Euphorbia tirucalli. Next base: position 49,102,693 of record CM077639.1, on the reverse strand, counting down.
TATCTTACCTTTATGTTTCATACATAAAGAGTAAGGAAGAAACCCTAATACCCAAGGGTTAATACCTAGCCACCAAAAACTCTCATCATCTTCTCCACTTGAGCAAAAGTGTTTTGGCATCAAGGAGGAACCATTAGTCTGGAGAGCTAGCACTCGAGTCCTGCCAGTAAGACTTCACATGTGTGAATGTTGAGGGGTGACAAATGGAGCCCTTAGTCGAAACAATCTCTTGTACGAGGACGACTTAGGTGAGAAATGAATTTTCTCCTCTTTTTCTTGTTGATCCATAACCTAGCTTTGTGTTCTTGGGCTTGAATAGCTTGGAAACATTTAATTCTTCAATTTGTTTTGTTTTCAAACGGAGATGGGTTCCAACACACTATTCACTAAAATGTGCCTATGTCCTTGATTGACTTTCCAAGTTCTATGGTCGGTAAGACACCACCACCCATCTCATAAGAAACATACTAATCTTTAGTTATATTCATTCCCACAATTATAACAGACTAGGGATAGCTTTAAAATTGTGTTTTTTAAACTCATGGTCTTACTCGTTCAATACACGCTATTAACAAACATGAGTAAACACTACTTTATGGATTCTCTTTATTTATCAATTGCACAAGTAATTTAATAATATGATTATGCCATTTATCAATATTTATATAATGTATATAGAAATCTACAAAACACCAAGCGTTTAAAGACATTTTGGGTCGACCCGACCTTCCAAGCACTTATTAAAAGAGTGTAAAGGAATTCCAATCATCGGGGTCAAAAAAAATCCATGCTCACAACAGTTTTGACAAAAGGATCAATCTTTAATGTGTGCTTCATGACCTCTGGATTCACACCATAAATTTTGAAGGTCCTCCATGCGAAATTCATTTGTTCTCTTATCAGCACTTAAATAATCTTTTCCTTTAATCATCCTTGTAACCTTTTGCTATTCACATTTCTCTTTTTTTGTGCAATGGTAATCTTCTCTACCTCATTTATAGGGTTGTTGTGTCATGCTTTGATGGCTCCTAATCAATTTCTTCAGGTTTTGACAATGAAAAGTATGTTTATTTGTGACAAATCGATTGCCACTTGTAAATACCATTTTGTTGGTGATTGGTACCTACAGACTTAGGTTTCTAAGAAACACTATAGCCTCAAACTAACTACGAGAGAAAGGGTCTACTAAGGATGTTGTTGTATGGAAATGGCTGATATACCACTATGAAGTCGACTCTTACTTTATGTTGGTAGTTTTCATCTCCAATTTCTATCCTTAACCTCACTGTTGCTTTAAATTGGAACAATATTATTTCGTAACCCTATCAGAGGACTAAATACGGACGAGATTAGTGCCTTTGTAGGTCAAATTTAATATACTACTTCCTTTATTATTATGTTAACAGAACTTCCTATGTCAAAGAGGATTGTTTTGACCAGGAATCCTTCTTTAATAACCTCAGTAGGGTAGGAGAATAGGGAATGGCCCCACTGCTGTTCTCGTCAGTGGCCCTCTAAGCCAGTTCTTTAGAAGGGTGTAGTTTCTTTACTAGCCCTACGCCATTCTAGTGGTAGTCCAACTCTGCCTTCTTTCTTGAATATGAAGTAGTTATGTCCATGCTCACTGCACCACTGATGTTGTGAGGGAAAGGTAAATACTTGTTTGTAAGGCATTTGTTGTTTTAGAGGGAGACATTCTAATGCTTAAGTCATTAATAAGATTAAAGAAAAGGTGTAGAGATTTTATGAATCAAACATGAGAGCTAATCCGTTTATCTACATGAGGGATTCATAGTCCCACTAGAACAAGGGCAACGTCGTTTACCTGTTTAGGAGTTAGGTTACCACTTAAAATGCAACTCTCCTGTATAAGACATATGTTAGAAATTAGTCTACTGATTAAATAAAAATTCCAAAAAAATACATATGTATTACCCTCTTATTTAGGCAAACAAACACATTCTACAACCTATCTTAGGATAAATGACCAAAGAACTAGATCTCTATCAAGCGTATTGCTAGAATCATACTTACGTTTAGTTCGATACCTTGAAAATATACGTTCTTTACATCATTATATTTGATTAAATTTGACATAGTTTTTAATTAATTATCCAAAAATTAATAGCTTTAAGTTTAATTATAAAGTTGAAGATTAGTAAAGTAAAACTAAGGTTATGTTTAGTCGCTAGGAAATAAGAGAGGAAAGAAGAAAATTGACAATATATGTAGACAAATATTTGTACATGCATTAGTTTCTGTAAATTATTTCCTTCATTTCAGTTTTCACTCCAACCAAATACACCATAAAGTTAAGGGTTGACGGTAGAAATTGTGTTTTGCGTAAATTAAACCCGAAATTGAAGGTGTAGGGTAGTGATAATATTGTAATTTTGCCGATTAAAATGAAATAAAATAAACATAATAACACCACCAAACAAAAAGCACCATTCCAGACTAGGGAGGAAAAAGTAGTTCATCTTAGAATTATTGGATTGAAATTTGTTGAAGAAGAAGAAAAATGGCAGATTCTTCACAATCATTCTTTAAGAAGCACTTCGAAGCATACAAGGAGTTTTGGGGGGAAAGATTTTCCTTTCTCGATAATTATACAAGATTCGTCAAACGTGATAACCCCCTTCCACCGTGGTCTTCCTCTGATGTTGATGAGTTCATTGCTTCAGATCCCGTTCATGGCCCCTCCGTATTCTTCTTCCCTTATTTCTTTTTATCTTTTCTGAATTTTTGCGTTTACTGTTATTCAGCCATTTGGGATTTTTGCAGATTTTATCATGAATCCCTAATTCCCCTGATTAATTTCTGTATTCATTTTCATCGTGCTTTCTGTTTAGATGTCTCAGATTATTTTTGGCTGTGAAACAATGGATTGATACTTTTTTCAAATTTTTCCTCTTTTTGTTACAGCTTAAGACTGCAAGGGAAGCAGCAAACTTTGGTCTTACAGGAAGTTTAATTGGTGCAGTATCTACCGCAGGCGTTGCCTGGAAATATTCAAAGAGTTTACATGGTAGTTATTTGCTCTTTATTGCTCTTAATTTTTGTTATAGCTGGGTCAAATTTGAGATTTCTGGTCTGTTTAAGATGAAATGGAATTCAGTGTTTTGATGACTCTGATTGAATCATATGATACACTTTTAGGGATATGAATGTTTCAGTGAATTTTTACTGATGTAGGGTTAGGTTAATTTGTGAGCTAGATAGGGCCAGGAGTTAATGGCAACTATATCATATAAACTAAAATGATGAGGATGCAAAAGAACCTAAGCTTAGACTAGCGAACCTTAATGCAACTGGCGTTTCAAGAAAGTTTGAAGAAATTGATGTTATTTGTTCATGTTTTGATTGAAGGATTGGAATGTAAATTTATTGAAATTTACTTTCAGTTATTGAAGAACCAAACTTGAGTAGCCTTAGTCATAAACCAGGGTTTATTTGCATAAGACATTCTAAAGGAGCATTATTGTTGGGAGTTTTTGCAAACCTTATCAATGAATTATCCTTAAATTAAAGCAGTACTTAACCAGGTTGGTTAGTCTTGTAGTCAAAGAAGCTCTAATCATATGGTGGCTACGTTTAGTTGGATGAATAAAACTAAGAACTCTAACAGGAATGGAACAGGCTAGATCATGGACCAAATACCCCTTATTTTCTGTTTCTTTATTGAGGTTCTTGTCAACTTTCATTTTGCTTTGTTTGACAAATAGCAATTGCACAGCAGTGTTGCAAAGACAATATCTTTTAAGCATCCTTGTTTCTTGTGGCAGCAATCTCATTCAATATATATGAGTATGATTTTGTAGGTGGATAGGTGTTATATGGAGGTAATAGTATACCTATGAGAAGGAAAGGTTTTTCTTCTTACTTCTTTGATTTTCCGGAAAAAACTGCTTCTCTACTCTACCCACTAAGAGCATTTGATTTCTCAAAAATCATTTTTACAAGGGTAAAATTTGCTGTCTTACAATTCTGAAGGTGATCCTATCTGACTTCTTGAAGAACTAGAGAACTTGTTTTTGCAGAGAAGTTTGAAATATAAAAGCTTGTAAACTTGTTTTTGTAGAACTTTTTTTTAATAAGGTGGAAATTGTAGCATATTCTGTAATGCGATCTTATCTGCCAGGTACCGCACTCTCCTTTGTTGCCGGAGGTGCTTTTGGTTGGACCTTTGGACAGGAAGTTGCGAATCACTGGCTACAACTCTACAGGTTGGACACCATGGGTGCGCAAGTTAAGTTCATGGAGTGGTGGGAGAAGAAATGTGAAGGAAGGTCGTAGGTCTGAGTGCAGTATGAAAGATCCATATTATCCTTTTCGTTAGTAATAATAATAATAAACAATTTTGCCATGTTAAAACTGTAACTGTGGGTTGAACTTTCCATTTTAGCGAAGAATCCTCAAAAGTTTACATGGTATTTGGTTATTTCTTTTTCTTGGGGATCAAACTGACGTTGTTGCTGCTTGTTTGACAATGATGATCACAACCATTACTTTGAGTTGATTTTCAGAATGAGTTTTTTTCTTTAAGTTTTTAACCTTGGGGTCAAATTAAGGGGAATGTGCAGCATGTTAGATATGGTTCAATAGGCATCCATTGGCTAGTTCTTATTTAGTTTTTAGATTAGTAGCTCCTAAGTTGTTTTTCGAATTGGGCATAACTCAATTGTTTTTACACTACTGCTGTAGGTAGAGAGGCATTGGGGTTTGACAATAACCTCTTTTTACCAAGTGATAGTTCAACCTTTTTGACTGGTTCTAAAATGTCTTAAAAACAACTGCCCTAATGGAAGAGTGATATGTTGCGTTTAGGGGTGGCAACGGTGCCGGTGCGGGGGCGGGAGTGCATTCCCCACTCTGCCCCCAATGATTACGGGGGCGGTTTTGGTAATTCCCCATTTAACATTTCGGGGATCTTTTCACCCCCATCACCGCCCTGCGCGGATGCCTACGGTTATCGATGAATCCCCGCCCATATTCAATAAATAAAATAAATTAATATTTTGTTATTTTAATAACCATTTTAATATTAAATATTCAAATTACAAAATATATCCAATATTACAAATATTTAAGTTTCAAGTGAAATTTTTTTGAACAACTTAAAATTGAAATCCAATCATTTAAGAGCTAGGACTTGGTATTCATTATATTAAAACATTTAATACATAACTTTGAAGTAAAGTAAATTAATAAGTAACTATTTATAAGTATAATACATTTTACTTCAACTTCTAACCAACTTTGAAGAAGACAATCTTACAGAGAAATAAAAACAGAGATAGGCTTGGCACTAAAGAGGAATTAATATATATATATATATATATATATATATATATATATATATATATATATATATATATATATATATATATATACGGGGTTTATACGGGAATTTATTCGGGAGTGGGGCGGGGATAGTATTCCCCGCCCCCACGCCCGTTTAAGTACTGGGGGTAAAATAATCTCCACTCCCATCCCCGTGGGGGATAATATCGGTTATTCCCCGCACCCGTCGGTTCGGATCCCTACGGTTTTCAGGTAATCCCCGCCTCATTGCCACCCCTAGTTGCTTTTGGTTCTTGTTGATCAAAGATGATAATAGACGAGCTCATTGGGCTAGGTTTTCGCTCGATCCATTTTCGCTCGATCCATCCATGGCCAATCTCTAAAAGCTGGGTTGGACATGTATTTTGCATGTTAAGTCCACTCAAGCCCGAGCTTGATGAAGTCCGAGGATTAGTGGGTTGGGCTTGGAGTTCAATCGAGACAGATACCATTATTGATTCTGTCCCTAACTTCATTTCATCTTTGATGTACTTTGTGCTAAAACGTTATTAATGAATAAATGGATGAATGCTTGGCTCTATGTGTTTAAAATGTTCCCGAGTCTATTTGAAATTACATTTGCATCATGTATACACGGATCGAAGCAAGTGGTACTTGCGAAGGAACTGAAATAGGGTGCATAACTATGCACCCGGGGTTGTTTGATCCGAACCGGATTCGTAGTCCAGCATTTGCAAACCGCCAAACCCTACAAAATCCTCTGAAAACATCGAAAACGAGCAAAACAACATTTTCAAAAACGAGAAAACCATTTTTTTCGGGTTCAGAAAACCACAGCCGCACGGCTATAATTTAGAGCCACACGGTTCTAATTACAGCCGCACGGCTATGGTTACGCCGCATGGCAGTAGTTGCCAGGAATAGGCAGAATCGCGAAACGATCTGTACGGACATCGTCGCGCGATGCTGTCTTCGGATTCAAACTGTTTTTAGCGTGTTTACCACTTTCAGACCCTAGATGGATGTGAAAATTAGGAAACCCACACGAACGGAACCCCGAGTTCTGGGATAACAGACTCGCTAAAATGTGGAAATTTGCATGGAGCCGAGTCAAATGGTTTTCAAAAATTGTTTTTCCAGCGCAAAAATCTACAGGGCTTTTTAAAATCATTTTCCAAGTCTAACCGGTCCGACCGATTGGGTCGATCCGGTTACCCCCTCAATGCATGCCCCCGCTCCTAAATATCCCAATTCTGTCCTGTTGTGAGTCTTACTTGTGCTTGTAATATAAACTGTGCTAATCATCTGTTTATTTTTCTTTTTATTATTTTATTGTAATTAATAGATTAATTTGTGTATCTATAACACCATTTCATATCGGATGGCTCAAAAACATCAGAACTCTATCCGTGTGCCGACACGCATGCGACCATTCCATAACATCCATTAGGCGCCCCGAAAGCGTTGAATCCTTGTCCGTGTGTCGACCACACACGACCATTTTACGACATCCACTAAGCGCTCCAAAGGCACTGAACCCCTGCCCGCGTGCCGGATCACACGCGGCTTGTTTGCATCGCCTTTTGCATAACATTAGGGCATCCGCAGAACATTCGAAATAAATAAAAAGAAATATAACAAGCAAAGTCCTTTTCATTTTAGTTTCCATTCGTCTGACATCATTCAACCACGACTAAGTCACATCTCATTTATACATCAAACCATTTAGGTGCCCCCTGAGCACCGAAACGCTGTCTGTGTGCCAAGCGCACCGTCTCATCCTATTTCATCACATAAAAACCTGAGGTGCTCTCCAAGCGTCGAAAATTTGCTCACATTCCAAGCGCAAAATCATATCATATCATTACATAAAAGCACAAGGCGCTCCCTGAGCGTCGAAATTCAGCTCGCGTGCCTAGCACGCCATCCCATTTCATTGCATAAAAGCACAAGGCGCTCCTCGAGTGTCGAAACTCGGATCGTGTGCCAAGCACACTATCTCATATCATTTCATCACATAAAAGCCATTTAGGTGCTCCCCAAGCGTCGAAACACTGTCAGCACACCATCTCATCTCATATCATCGCATAAAAACCCGAGGTGCTCCCTGAGCGCCGAAATTTAGTTCGCGTGCCCAACACGCCATCCTATTTCATATCATCTCATTAAAACCCGAGGTGCTCCTTGCCGAGACTCGACTCATATGCAAAGCAAGCCATTTCTTATCATTCCATCGTATAAAAGCCCAAGGTGCTCCCCGAGCGCCGAGGCTTCGTTTGTGTGCCAAGCACACTTCATTCCATGTCATCCATGGATCCATAGGTGCTTCCCAAGCACCTAAGTTACATCAGTATACCACGTGCATGCATGCATTCATGACATAAAGTTCCCTCGCTAGTACCACTTGCTTCGATCCGTGGACACCTCGTGTGTCATTCTCTCCCCCGGGTGCATAGTTATGCACCCTATTTCAGTTCCTTTGCAAGTACCACTTACTTCGATCCATGGACACCTTGTGTGTCATTTCATCCCCTTGGGTGTATAGTTATACACTCTATTTCAAATCCTTTTCGCAAGTACCACTTGCTTCGACCTGTGGACACCCTGCGTGTCATTTTATCCATGTGGCGTATATTTAGACGCCATACCTCACCTTAGCACGTACCCCTTTCAACAACATCCATTACATCTGTATGTTTCTGTTCTTGACTTTGCATACACTTTGTTGGTTTAGAATAGTATAGCATGACATGGCATTACATGACATCACCTGTGCAACTCACCATTCATACAAGTACATGTCACACCACGCACTCATGCATACATTATTTCCTATTTGGTATTTGCCACGCAAGCTCCCTGTGAGCTGACGACCTTTTAAAAGAGAAATGGACACGGCGAAGCGGACAGGGGAAAAAGAAATAAAAAGGTTTAGTGATGTTTTGGGAAAAACGGGTTTTGGTTTATGTTGAGTTGGGAAAACTATTGATTTGATTTAATTCGGAAATTCCTTTTGTAGAAAACATTTTCCCGATTTATTACTTCAAGACCTCGAAACCTAAATTTCGAGATCAGTGACAGAGTCGCTACCCGGATCAGCTCATCCGGGAAATTCCGGTACAGCTCCCTGCCAAGCGCAGACTACTGTACCTAATCTAGAGATTCAGGGTTCGGGCAACTTACCTACTTAACCTCAAGCTTATATTCGTTTGTTATTTATAAAACCATATTTATTCAATTTATTATCTTTTCTAACCCCAATTTCGTTTATTTTTATTAGCCCGATGCTCAAGCAGAATGCATAAAATAAATTGTAGGAAATTAAACCATTCACACAAATATACCAAAGAATAATAGAGGTCGATTATACAACCAAATTGAATAAAATATAAAAACTCTCGTCCTCGCTTTTACAAACACCTAAGTACACGAGGATCTAAAAATACAACCACCTAAATACACGAATTAGTCTATTAAAATACAACGAAAATAAAAATAAATGCTGCAAAAAAAATTGGTTAGCACAAATCATATTATAAACACAAGGAGGACTCAAGTCAGGACAGAATAGGGATTTTAGGATTGGAAGCATGCATTTAGGGGGTAACTGGGTCGACCCAACCAGTCGGACCAGCTAGACTTGGAAAACGGTTTTAAAACGCCTTGTAATTTTTGTGCTGGAAAATCAATTTTTGGAAAACCACTTGGCTCATTTTCATGCAGATTTCCATTTTTGTGGATCGATTATCCCGGAACTCGGGGTTCCGTTCGTGTGGGTTCCTAAATGCACAAACCATCTAGGGTTCAAAATGCAATAAACACACTAAAAACATTTGTAGAAATATTGTTTTCCTCGTTTTCAATGTTTTCCGAGGATTTTGTGGAATTCGGGGGTCCGCAGATGCTGGACTATGGATCCGATTCAAATAAAAATACCCCGAAACTCAGAAAATAAACCTCGAGAAATACTGAAAACCCCGATATTCGAGTATGCAATAGTCATAAAATAAAAAATACAAATACATACAGATGATTCTGGGCCAAAAATGATCCTAACAGAAAAATCAATATGGAAAACGGGCTGTTTCGGCCGATTGGGACAGATTGGGGATCTGTCCCCGAGGAACAGAGTCGGCCGACTCTAGGTTAGAGCCAGCCGGCTCTGTTCTTCAGAAGCACAGCCGTACGGCTGTGATGGGCAGCGCCAATTCCGGATTTTGGCAAAAATGACAGAAACACACATAAAATCGATACAAACAAGTTTTGAGGCCTCTCAGAGTTTACCTGGATTATGGTTTGGATGCTTGGAGCGTCAAGAAACATATTGGAAGCTCTGGAATGTGCACTAGAACCCAATCGGCCAAATCCTTCGACGGGCCAAAAACGATTTGAAACAAAGCTGGAATGATCCCGAATCAAAGAGAAGAGATTGTTAGCTATGTTGTTAATGCTTGAGGGTTGATTTAGGGTTAGATAAGAGTGTTTATGGGATTTGTTTTGGGTATTTCTCTCGGTCTCTCCCTTTCTCTCTGTGTTTTTCTTTTTTTTTTCCTCTTTTTCTTGCTTGAGAACCCAAAAAGTCGTCCTCCCTCTCTCATTTTCTCTCTTTTGCTTTCTTTTCTTCTTTTTCTCTCATTACATCAATCAGCAGACTGAAAATCTGCCAAAACTTTCGCCTGTCAAGACAAGTTGCTCTGCTTTGCAGGCAATTGTTCTTGACCACTAGAACCGGCCGGCTCTGGTTCAAAAACCAAAGCCACTCGATTCTTTTGAGAGTTAAGGCGGAATTTCAAAAAGTCAGACGTGCAAAACAAACCCTAAAGATGATTCGAGAGACCTTCTCGGGGGTTCAAATCGCGGATAGCCTGGATTTCAGGTCGTTTGAGATTCCCCAGGTAGCGTTCCGGTCGCTTTCAAGTCCCGTTCGAGCCCGTTCAGTCCACAGGCAATTAGGGAATTCTCATCACCGAGACCGGGAAAAACCCGTGCTTACAGGCTGCCCCTCGCGGGATCAAAGTCGGTTCATCATGGGCTATAAAGCCTAGATCGAGTTTGGTCTCTCGACTGGGAGCGCGATGAGGGAAGAAAAGGAAACGTACCTGGCGTTCCTTGCTGAAGGTTTCGGCCGTGGTTTCAAGTCGACTCAGCATGCCTGTAATGTTGGCTCACTGTGGCGGAGCGTGCCCGTAATGTTGGCTCTCTGTGGCGGAGCGTGCCTGTAATGTTGGCTCTCTGTGGCGGAGCGTGCCCATAATGTTGGCTCTCTATGGCGGAGCGTGCCTATAATGTTGGCTCACTGTGGTGGAGCGTGCCCGTAAAGTTGGCTCACTGTGGTAGGGCGTGCCCGTAAAGAGATTCGATTCTTTTCCGTATGGTCGAATGGTGAATATACATCTCTTTTTTTCTTTTCCAATAGACATATGTCTCCTTTTCTTTGTGGCGAGAAGGTTGAATGAAACTTACTGTCCCTCCTATGTGATGAAGAGGTAGCACGAACTTGGAGTTCTTCTCCGTGTGGTGGAGTTCCCGTGAGATTGATATCAAGCTGTGTATTTATTTCTTGATCGACAATTTTGGAAAAAAAATTTTTGCCCCCTCGATCAAGAATAAATACGGTTGAATCGTTTTGCCCCCAGGTACCTGTTAAAGGCAAAAGACTTCTTCAATAGGCATTTCTTCCTTGTCCATGTGACGACAAGGTTGAAATAAGAGATGTACTGTCCCTTCCATGTGGCGAAGAGGCAGTACGAGGTTGGTTGTCGTCTTGCCCCCAGAACCCTGGTTAAAGGCAAGAAACTTCTTCAATAGGCATTTCTTTCCTCCCCATGTGATGATAAGAATGAAATGATTGTTCTTCCCCTCCCATGTGACGAAAAGGTTGAATGATCTGTTTGTTGGGATTCGTCATTGGAAAAATAACGTGGCGCAGCGGAAAATACACTGTTTAAAATTTTTTAGAATCCACCTATCATGTCTAATTACCATTGATTAGAATAAAACCAATTTGAATCAAGAAAGATTAACTCACCGGATTTGTCTTTTCTAGAGATTGCTACAGAATCGTTTCTTGAAAGTGCGATCTCCAAAGTCCGGTGCACGACCAACTATTGAGCAGGAACCGGTGCTAGCCGAAGACGCCAAGGAATGGAGGATTAATGCTGGGATTTTCGGTTGATTTGGGGTTGCTCTTGGTGGCTGAAATTTCTAGCAATTAATTAGGGTTTTATTCCTTAAGTGTGCCCTTATATAGACACCTTGTCTAATTAGGTTTTAATTAGGTTAATGCTACCCATGTTGAGTCAAACCACCATTCACATCTTAACCATACCAAGTATCCTAACCCTCGATGACCCACTGAATACTACATGTACCCAGCTAGGGCATGGCGGACATTGTAGCATCAATAGGAGGAAGAGGTGTGAATATGGGAAGCACTTTTAAACGACTCAATATTTTAATTTCTGGATTATAATAAAGTGATCTGGCTTGGCATGCATAAACGTGGGTAATAATTTGGTGATCCATAAATCCATATTATATGACAAATGCAATAGCATACTTAATTTAAAATAAATGAGATCCTATGGGCCTTTGATTACAACCTAATGAAAAACTAGATATCCTATCTAATTCTTCATGGGCCGGACTGCAATCCTTCTTGGGCTCCCACCATGGGCTTGCTCCATCTGGGCTTCCTCCATATTTGATGCAATTACAACAATTTTGAAAAATAAAATCTATTCTAAAATTACATCGAAATAAAAAAAGGGCATGCAGGCCATATTTCCCAAAATCAAATTACAACCGATAATAATTTAGGGCCCATAGAACTCAACATCACATTTCAAACAAAGTACCTGTCGTGCACATACATACCAATATGATGCATGATCATGGCATTCCAAATTAAATATAAATGTTAAGCTGAGTTACTTAGGGTGAAATCGCCAATTTTAACAAATGTGACTAAGGCCCATAAAGGCCCAATGGATAACATCCATAAATGCAAAACTAACAATTTTGCTCCCACTTGAATTTGGGTTGTCACAAAATTAAAATTTAGCTCTCCCAATTGTAACCGGTATCACGGTTTATTGGGCCAATTTCACAAAGTCCATATTCAATTTAATATGCAAACAATTAAATTAAATATGCATGCCAACAAAATGAACAATTTAAATACAAATTAATTTAAAAAAAATTTAATTTAATTTGCATTAGGGTCCAGAATAAAAAATACCCGCAAAATCAAAAAAACGGGACCCAAAAACCGCGTGTGGCTGCCAGTTGCCAGCAGCAGCCCAGAAGGGGCTGCTGCCTGGCAGCAACAGCTGCAGCTATGGCCAAGAATTGGAATCGCTTTTGCAATTCCAATTTTGGCCAACTTTATTATTATTTTTTTAAATCATAAAAAAATATATCCAGCCAACAAATAAGAATAGGTATTCAATAAAAAAAAATGGATTGAAAACCAATTGGGGAAAAATAATCAAAAACCCCAATCCAATAGTTTTAGGGTTCATAAAAGACAAAACCAATTTAATAAGAATCCTAAAACCATATCCTTGAAACCCATTCTTTCTTCAAGAACGCTTTCAAGAACCAATTCTAATTAATCTAATGGACAAAACCTAGGCTTTGATACCACTGTTGGGATGCGTTATTAGAAAATTAACGTGGCGCAGTGCAAAATACACCGTTTAAAATTTCCGAGAATCCATCTATCGTGTCCAATTACCATTGATTAGAATAAAACCAATTTGAATCAAGAGAGATTAACTCATCGGATTTGTCTGTTCTAGAGACTGCTGCAGAATCGTTTCTTGAAACTGCGATCTCCAAAGTCCGGTGCGCGACCAACTATTGAGCAGGAACCGGTGCTAGCCGAAGACGTGAAGGAATGGAGGATTAATGCTGGGAATTTTGACTGATTTGGGGTTGCTCTTGGTGGCTGAAAATTCTAGCAATTAATTAGGGTTGAATTAGGGTTTTATTCCTTAAGTGTACCCTTATATAGACACCTTGTCTAATTGGGTTTTAATTAGTTAATTAAACCCAAGCCCACTAGGATTATAATTACATAAATAAACTTTAATTAAAAAGTATATACTATGTAATTTAATTCCATTTGGCTAAATTTAATTACTCCTAAATAAAATTAAATCACACTTAGGAAAATTATTTAATTAATTGTTCACTTTATGTAATTCAATTAATTGATAAATTAATTAATTACATTATGTAAACTTATTAATTAAATTAAATTCAACCCAATGTTAATTAATTACCTTGACACCGAATGTCAACTAATTAATTAACACATTCCTTCCAATGTACATTATATGTACAATTTCTATAAGTTCTGACTCAGTTGATCTATGTGCACGATCCTATGGGTCTGTCTTTATGTTGGCAGTAGGCCCAAGGCCCACATATTGTAAGTGGGTTCTAGCAAACCATTACAACCCCCAATTAAGACAGAGATGCAGCAGTCTTTTGAAGAAACTTACCAAGTAGGAATCTCATAGTGTCCTTTGCCTAACGATATCGATATGAATAAATAAGAGGCATGGTGTCCGTCATCCTCTTCTGTTGTTTATTATATTTCTTGATCTTGAGTTGATTGATTAATCAAATAAGCACCGACTTACTTGGGTATGGCCATACACTTATCAGTCCCACTCATCAAGTGGCCAATGATATCATCTCGGTGTTACCCGAGTGGCAATTCTATCCCTTCATCATCAATATCAACATGTTCACCGGTCCACCCAATCATACCCGTATTTTGCATCCTTTTACAGACCTGTTAGGCGTATGTCAAAGTGAACCGGATTCCATATTGATATTATAATGAAATTTGGTCTGAGGACAAAAGAGACCTACTCAAGAAAGACCTATGACATGACAACCATGTGGCTTTTTTGTGCGGATCAATCCAGTCCCATGTCAATGACATGTATTTATATTCACGACTGACTATACAAGTTCTGTGGCTAGTTAAGAACTGCCATACAATAATCAAATATACAAGTTTGTGGTCTATTCGTTCCCACGATTAGAACAGACCTAGGATAGGTTTTATGATTATCAATCAATGGATACTCTACTCATATTATAGTACAAGATATAAATGAAATAGATTAATCGCCTTTATTAATGTGACACAAAAAATGCATTCATACAATGAGTCTTAATGTATAATACAAAATACAAGAATCTAATGCCGTAAGAACTAAGGCACACCAACACTATTCTTTTGTTCTGCCCCTAGATACCTGTTAAAGGTGAGAAGTTCTTCAATAGAGATTCTTCCTTGTCTATGTGACGACAAGGTTGAAGTGAGAGATGTGCTGTCCCTTCCATGTGGCGAAGAAGCAGCACAAGGTTGGTTGTTGTCTTGCCCCCGGATCCCTGTTAAAGGCAAGAAACTTCTTCAATAGGCATTTCTTTCCTGCCCATGTGATGACAGGATTGAAATGAATGTTCTCCCTCTCCCATGTGATGAAAAAGGTCGAACGAATTGGTCTGTTGTTCTGCCCCCAGATACCTGTTAAAGGCGAGAAGTTCTTCAACAGAGATTCCTCCATGTCTATATGACGTCAAGGTTGAAGTGAGAGATGCACTATCCCTTTTATGTGGCAAAGAAGCAGCATGAGTTTGGTTGAATTGACTTGCCCCCAGATCCCTATTAAAGGCAAGAGATTCTTCAATAGGCATTTTTTTCCTGCCCATGTGACGACAGGATTGAAATGAATTCTTCCTCTCCCATGTGACGAAATGGTTGAATGAATTGTTCTATTGTTTTGCCCCCAGATACCTGTTAAAGGTGAGAAGTTCTTCAACAGAGATTCCTTCCCTGTCTATGTAACGACAAGGTTGAAGTAAGAGATGTGCTGTCCCTTCTATGTGGAGAAGAAGCAGCACGAGCTTGGTTGTTGTCCTGCCCCCAGATCCCTATTAAAGGCAAGAAAATTCTTCAATAGGCATTTCTTTCCTGACTATGTGATGACAGGATTGAAATGAGTGTTCTTCCTCTCTCATATGACGAAAAAGGTTGAACAATCTGGTCTGTTGTTCTGCCCCCAGATACCTGTTAAAGGCGAGAAGTTCTTCAACAAACATTTCTTCCCTGTCTATGTGACGACAAGGTTGAATTAAGAGATGCGCTGTCCCTTCTATGTGGCGAAGAAGCAGTATGAGGTTGG
Organism: Euphorbia tirucalli; assembly: GCA_039660915.1. Taxonomy (NCBI): domain Eukaryota; kingdom Viridiplantae; phylum Streptophyta; class Magnoliopsida; order Malpighiales; family Euphorbiaceae; genus Euphorbia; species Euphorbia tirucalli. The sequence continues at coordinate 49,087,181 of CM077639.1, read as the reverse complement.
TTGAATTGACTTGCCCCCAGATCCTTGTTAAAGGCAAGAGAGATACCATTCTCGGTGTGATATTAGCCTGAACGAAAAATTCTGATAATTATAGAAATTTTTCGTACCTGAGGTTTTGGAGTCGTTGGGCTCTGATTTGCATGATGTGACTCTGGGTTAGGCCTTTCTAAATTGGGAAGGATCTCTTCTCGAGATGACCCCTCTAATAAAAAACAAATATGGTTGAATTGGTTTGATGCGTGTATATGTGAATGCGGGCATGATTCGTATGCACATGCATGCGTCATGATGCTTCTGATAATATGTTTGGTAGCTGCACTATGCCGGGGAGATGAATTTGTGACTCCTGATGGCCTCGTGTGGGGACTGTTCCCATCGGATGACTTTGCCAAGGATTTTGATTCAATGGGGATTGTTTTAGATGAGAACTCAGCTTGGGAGTATTCTGATCCATTCAATCTCGCTGGGAGATCTGTTGGAGCTTCTGATTCAGTGGGAAGAATCTTAGCTGGGGACCCGTTGGGGATTTTGTTGGAGGCTCTGTGGCGGACCTTGCCGGGAATCACTCTGCCGAGGATGATTATAATGGGGATGGTACAACTGAGCCGGCAGTTGCCATTTGTAGTGACAATTTCATTGATGCCACCGTGGGTTTGGATGCAGTGACCTACTGATGGGTGTTTACATGCAATGGCACGGTATATGCAATATGAACATCTAAGCAGAAAATCAAACATGCTTAGTATCATTATGATGACATCAGAATGAATGCGATAAGAAACTCAAAAGTGACACTGCCTCTGTATGTCACTCTCTTCTTGTTACCAACAAGTCCTTTCGGTTTTCCTTGTCGGAGATTCTCTCTTTCAAGATCGTTGTTGTTGTTTTTTTTTTTGAACGAGGGCCAAGTCTATAAGAGCGCACCACCCAAGTGGATCTCATAGCACTGGCTTGTCTTAGGATTGGAGAGTGTGCCTTGACGATTCCGCCGGTGATCATGATAGAATTGTCCTTGATGGTGTTTCGTGATTTAACTTTTGGATGTGAAACACTTCATTGAATCTGGTTTGCTGCGTGTGGCAACCTGAACATGGACATTTACATGCAATGGCATGACACATGCTTATTGAACATCAAAACAGCATATGAAACATCTATGACATGATGAATGTAAATGCATTAGGAAATTCTGACCATGGCTTCAGTGTGGATCCATGTCCCTTCACCACACTTTTTTTTTGAGGATTCGCTGGGGATTTACCAAAGTGTACAGCCGGCCATTGGATGTAGCCGCCTCTGTTGAGTAGACCACCTGAGATGGAGTCAATTAACCACTGAAATCTCCAAGGGTCTGGAACTGTATTCGTGCTCTCAATTCAACCTGATTCCAGCTTATGCGTAGTCTCCAAAGAGGGATACAATTTTTAGTCCTTTAAGGCGTGGCCTGATTCAGAATGACTTGAGTTAATTGTGGTTTTCCTTTGTCTGTGAACCACAATAACCCAAGAGCAAGGCACACCATGGCTAGGAAATGAAAGAACCACTGTTAAGTAGTCACTGCTGTTGCAGCTGAAGACTGAGTTCTTGAAATGGTTGGTAAATGCAACTTTCCCCTGAATATTAGCACATCAGGCTTTGAAAGTCTTTCTGTTGATGGGAATATCCCATTCATGATTATTGAAAGCTTTGTAAAACCTGGTTGCTCCAACACTGTTGGTGAAGTTCATAGGGGTGAGCGTCAGTCTTCTCCTTTCTGTAGCACATTTTGCTCAACAGAACCATTCCTTACCAGGTTGAGTGATACTGGTGGATGACCATTTCTTTCACAAAATGTCCCACCCGCTACTCTTTTCCCTGAAGTCCAGCATAGGGTATTGTGTGGATTTTGCTAGACGAGAACAGTGGTCACCTAGGAGTTCCATCAATAGTTGCTTGAGCAATGGCAAACTCCAGCTCAATTGAAGCAGGCTTATATTCAAATCCTCTCTCTGTCATGAAATCAAGGCCTTCCTATCAGTCTAAGGTTACAAAATATTTGGTCTAGGGGCTTAGGTTGAAGAGAAGTGACATAGGGTAGAAAGAGAATCCCCAATCCGGTACAGGTTGATGATAAACAAAGACTGGTTGAGTTAGTACTTTGTCATAGGCCCCCGTCACCTTTTTGATAATAAGATGATGCGAATATGAAACGACATTAGGGTTCAATTTCTTGTTAGAAGCCATTGATGGTGGAAAATGAGGCTTCACAGGGTCAGTTCAAGGAATAGGGTGAAAAGGGGTTTTGTCAAATAGGTGTTGGTGGTTTGGGTGGTAAACGGAAGACAAAGGGTGTTGAAGGTGTGGAAGAAATTGGAAAAGGAAAGGGGAAGAGCTTTGATTTTAAAGATAGGAGAGTCCAAATCTTTCACAGATAGGAGGGAAGGATCTAACAATGCCAAGAGCTGAAGATTACTCTTTAATGCTTAGAAGAAATTCCAGTGTTAGCTATGGTGGCCATGCATGAGAGAGAGAAAGACTCCTGTCTGCACCGATCCCCTTTTTTTTTTTTTTTTTTTTTGGAGGACTATGCCCAAACCATTGCCACCTATCAGTTTTCCTGCTGCATTCAAATCCATGCATGTCATGCGTATTTAATATGCTTTTTCGGATGAACAATGCATGTGAAATGTCATGTACATATGAATGTCACACGAATAGGATAATATATGCACTACGACCAAGACTGCTTCAGCATTTTGCACATAGTGGGTAGGTGATAAAGAGGATGAAAACCACTTGAATCCCCCACGGGTTAGAGATTTTGGTAAGGTTGGAATTTTTAGCTTCGGGGTTTTAGCGTGGAATGCCCTCTTGGATATGGGACCAAGTTTTGACTCTGGGAGGACTTCTTGGGTTTAATTACCTCTAGGAGGGCTTTTTAGATTTGATTTTGCCTCAAGGAGGGCTTTCTTCGGCTTGGGTGCCTCAAGGAGGGCCTTTTTTCTTTTTAGGGTAGGATTTAGAGTTTAAAGGATGGTTTTCGGCTTGGAATGGTTTGGGCATCATGTGTGCCATTCCTGTTGAAATTTTGGGGCAGGACTAGTAGCGTCTTTCAAGGATCATGGAGTTAGATCAGCAAATGTCTCGGCGGAAGTAGTGCCATCGTATCATTTTATTTATCTCACCAGCTCACCTTTCAAGAGAGAGTTCGAACAGGTCCAGATTCACTTTTAAGTTTCCTATAGCCTTCAAATTAATGTCGTGCATTTTGATACTATGCGTGTTTGATATGTCATTTTAGATGCTCAAATGCATGCATAATGCCATGTACATGCAATCACCACATAAGTAAGAAAATGACAAAATGCATTGCATTCAAAATGATGTCAATACACTGTAGAAACAAAAATGATTCCCCTATAAAAAGGAAAGCTCCGAGGATAGTAGTTCTTTTTTTTTTTTTACCTCAACCAGTCGCTGCCTCGGCTTCAGTACCATTGCTCCATTCTTTGTCGGATCAGACCTTGTAGCTCTTCATCATATTCATCTCCCTGGCAAGATTGAGGAATCCCTTTGGTGGTTCCTTTGCTTACCACAGATCGCTTGTTAGAGGCAGACAACACCCTCAATTTTCCTTCATCGACCAGCCTCTGGATCCTCCTTCACAGACCGACACATTCATTAGTCCAGTGGCCTGCTATCACGTGATAGCTACAGTAGTTATCCTTTTTGTTCTAGTGTGGGCACAACGTATGGTCGGACACTCTGCACCAGGCCCATCTTTCCGTAGATGGCGAATAGTCTGGTCATTGAACAAGGCCTAGAGGATGCGACTGCCCATTTGTCTTCAGGAAGCAAACTCTGGATTTGTCATGAAACAAAGTCCATGTTGGCATTGGTGTCAAGAGGTCCTTTCAATTTTCCCTCATTGGACGACCCCGATAAGCCCAAACATTGGTGAGAGGGTCTTCCGAGGTGTTAAGGAGTGTCAGCAATCTTGGCATTTTGCTCCTTATCCATACCAATATTGGAGTCCGTGCTCGTCATGTCTCTTATTTTCCCTTCGAGTTCTACCACCCGGGTTTCCAACTCGGCGCATCTCACCGTCAGCCTCTCTACTCTGTCAAGATCATCCCCCAGCATTTCTCTCAACATTGTTGATGCTTCCTCCCTAATTGCCTTTCGGAACTGATGTGAAGCGACATAGTCTTCCACCACATCTGCTATGGCATTGACGTTCTGTGGGCTAGTCATTTTCAAGATCCTTTCCCCCTGATGAGAGCCCTTATTAGTGTCGATAGGCAGATACCAAATAAGGAACAGTGTATGCATAAGTGCGTGACATGACGCGCATGTGTGTGGATGATTAATTGCATGCGTGATGTCATGTAATGCCATGTCATGCTGTACTATCGAAGATCAACCATACAGATGCAATGGATGCTGGTGGGGATGATGCATGCTAAAATAAAACATGGTGTATAAATATACACCACAGGGATAAAATGACACTCGGGAGTGTCCACGGATTGAAGCAAGTAGTACTTGCAGTAGGGTGCATAGTTATGCCCCTGGGGAGAATGACACACTAGGGTGTCCACGGGTCGAAGCAAGACATTGCTTGCGAGGGGAGTTGAGATGGGGTGCATAGTTATGCCCCCGGGAAGAATGACACACTCGGGTGTCCATGGGTTGAAGCAAGTCATTGCTTACAAGGAGAGTTGAGATGGGGTGCATAGTTATGCCCATAGGAAGAATGACACACTGGGGTGTCCACGGGGCCGAAGCAGGACATTGCTTGCGAGAGAAGTTGATATAGGGTGCATAGTTATGCCCCTGGGAAGAATGACACACTGGGGTGTCAACGGGTCGAAGCGAGACATTGCTTGTGAGGGAAGTTAAATGCTAGGGTGGTGCGTATGCGCATGATGGTCTAACATAATCTTTAGCACTCAGGAGGTACCTTGGACTATGAAGCATGATATGATATGAGACAGAACAGGATACTTGGCACGCAGATTGCTTTTCGATGCTCGAGGATCACCTTGGGTTTTTATGTGATGAAATGATATGAGATAATGTGCTTGGCATGCGGGCTGAGTTTCGGCGCTCGGGGAGCACCTTGTGTTTATGTATGAATGAGATGTATGGTTATGGGTTGGTGCGACTGGATGATGTCAGATGGGTGGAGGTAGGAATGAAGATGATTCACCTTATTATATATTTTGGACGTTCCGCGGATGCCCCAATGCTATGCAAGAAGGCAATGCAAGCAGACTACATGTGATCCCGCATACGGGCATAGGTTCAGTGCCTTTGGAGCACCTAGTAAATGTCATGAAATGGTCACGCGTGGCCGGTACACGGACAAAGTTTTGATGCTTTTGAGGCACCTAATGGATGTTATGGAATGTTCGTGTGTATGCCGATACACAGACAAAGTTTCGATGCTTTTGATGCATCTGGACAAAGATTCAGCGCTCATGGAACACCTTGCATGATTTAGTAGTGTCATTGAATGCCCCTATATGTGTAGTAACTGGGCATTCATGGAGTACCCTGGATGATCCGATAATGTTATGAGCAATCCGATGCGGATCACGACATACAAGCGAGATCTCGATATCCCAATGACACCGAGAACAGACAGATAAATGAGATGTAGTGTAATGCTTATCATGTGACTCTCCACATGATCATAGATTTAGGACCGTTGTGGTCTCCTAATGAATGGAATGTAGAAATGACCCAGTGCAAACCAAGGCACAGGTAAAACACAGGTGACTTTAGGGCACTTGTTATGAAATGAAATGATTATGATGAGCATCTTTGGGACATCCTTTGTTAGGAGTAATGATATGAAATGGTGTGAATGCACATGTCACACAGAATGCAGGTGGCTGCAGAAGATGTGGTTAGGATGCATCACATACAAGATGATGTTATGCGTGCAAGGAATGAATGCATATGTCACCCAAATAAAGCATCGTAGAGATACAAAGACATGATTAGTACGCATAACACACACACAAAGTAATGCCTTGCATGTTTCATGGAAATATCAACACAATGTGTATGGCACATGTGAATAAAGTATCATGGCTACAGAAGAATGTGGTTAGTATCAATGCTACACAAATGTTGATGGCTTGGGAATGATTATACAAAACATGATATGAATGACATACAGATGATTGTGTGCATTTGATGCTTTGTGAATGAAGACAAGAATGGGCACAAATTCCTTATTTTGGACGTTCCAAGAATGCCCCACACTGTGCAAAAATAACACAGAGAAAACCGTATGTGGACCGTCACATAAGTAAAAAGTCAGTGCTTTTGGGGCACCTAATGGATTTTCGTGAAATGGCCATGTGTGAGTTGGCACACGAGCAGAGTTTCGACATTTTGTAGGTCGATAGCATAAAATGAAATGGTCACATGGGAACTGCCCCACGACTAAAGTTCTAATGCTTTTGAAGCAATGTGATATGAAATGATGTTGTAGGAAAGTCACGTGTAACTCGAGACACGGACAGGGGTTCGGTGTTCGTGGAACACCGATATACTCCTATGTGTGTAATAACTTGGGCATTTGTGGAGCACCTCGATTGAATTATTAATGTCATGAAACAATTCCTATGTGGATTGTGACACACAAACAAAGTTTTGATTTGATAATGTCATGATATACTCCTATGTGTGTAATAACTTGGGCATTTGTGGAGCACCTCGATTGAATTATTAATGTCATGAAACAATTCCTATGTGGATTGTGACACACAAACAAAGTTTTGGCATTATCTTAATGCAACAACAAATGGACATGAAATGGAGATGATGTAATGTTATATCATTGTGTGGCTTGTCTCACAACCAGACCTAAAATATTTGTGATTTTCTAGTGAATTACGTGTTGTAGTGGAATAGCCAAATGCAGACCGGTGCACAGGCAGAATACAGGTAGTTTTGGGGTACCCGATATGGGATGAAATGAAATGATCATGATGGGAATTCTTAGAATATCCCCAAATAGGTGAAATGGAATGAAATGGAATGGATGCGTATGTCACACAAACATATAAGTGGCTGCAGGAAAACATGGTTAGAAAGTGTGACACGCAGAATGATGTCGTGCATGCTTCATGGAAATGTCATACGAGTAAAATGTGATGGCTGCACGAAGACGTGGTCAGCATAAATGTCACACATATGCATATGTATTTAAAGATGGCTGCACGAAAATGTGATCAGAAATGGCACATGAGATGATTATGTATTATGGATGCTTTATGAAAGGTAAAAAAGGAAAGGAAAAACAACACAGAACAAACGTTAGCACATGCAAAAATATGCACTCCCTTCCAACCTTATTTCTCCTTTCGATTGGTCTCGCAATTCTTCCTAGGTGTTGGGTCTCTTTGGCATCAATAGGGGATACCAAAGGCACACACTCAAATATTCGATTTAATTTTATGTTTTGGTAATCCTAGGGGAAGTTACTAAACCATTACATGTGGGCCAAAGTCAAACCAAGGGTCGTACAGGCTCCCATAGCGGATAAACACTTCCCCACCGTATAACATGATGTAAGGTCATGCGGGCTATGAGTGGTTTACCTCGTCGGGTGTCTCCAATCCTGGCGGTAGAGATAGGCACCCTTGTTGGGTAAACCGAGGTAAAACAGTGTATTTGAGGGGTTAAGAAGAAGAAAATGCCATGATATGAAAAGGTATGAATAAATATGATGTTTATAAATCGATAAACGAATACAAGCGAGGTTATATTTCAATAGTTGCCTAAGTTCCTTAAGTTTTTAAGAAAAACATTTTAAGAAACTAAAATCCCCAGCAGAGTTGCCACTGTGAGCGGACAACCTTTTAAAAGAGACACGGTCGCGGCGAACCAGACCAGGGAAAAAGAAATAAAAAGGTTTAGTGATGTTTTGGGAAAAGCGGGTTCTGGTTTATGTTGAGTTGGGAAAACTATTGATTTGATTTAATTCGGAAATTCCTTTTGTAGAAAACATTTTCCCGATTTATTACTTAAAGACCTCGAAACCTAAATTTCGAGATCAGTGACAGAGTCGCCACCTGGATCAGCTCATCCGGGAAATTCCTATACAGCCCCATACCAAGCGCAGACTATTGTACCTAATCAAGAGATTCAGGGTTCGGGCAACTTACCTACTTAACCTCAAGCTTGTATTCATTTGTTATTTATAAAACCATATTTATTCAATTTATTATCTTTTCTAACCCCAATTTCATTTATTTTTATTAGCCCCGATGCTCAAGCAGAATGCATAAAATAAATTGCAGGAAATTAAACCATTCACACAAATATACCAAAGAATAATAGAGGTCGATTATACAACCAAATTGAATAAAATATAAAAACTCTCGTCCTCACTTTTACAAACGCGTAAGTACACGATGATCTAAAAATACAATCGCCTAAATACACGAATTAGTCTATTAAAATACAGTGAAAATAAAAATAAATGCTGCAAAACAAATTGGTTAGCACAAATCATATTATAAACACAAGTAGGACTCAAGTCAGGACAGAATAGGGATTTTAGGATTGGGAGCATGCATTTAGGGGGTCACTGGGTCGACCCTACCGGTCAGACCGGTTAGACCTGGAAAACGGTTTTGAAACACCCTGTAATTTTTGTGCTGGAAAATCAATTTTTGGAAAACCATTTGGCTCGGTTTCATGCAAATTTCCATTTTTATGGGTAAGTTATCCTGGAACTCGGTGTTCCGAAATGCACAAACCATCTAGGGTTCAAAATGCAATAAACACACCAAAAACATTTGTAGAAATATTGTTTTCCTCGTTTTCAATGTTTTCCGGGGATTTTGTGGAATTCGGGGATCCGCAAATGCTGGACTATGGATCCGATTCGAATAAAACTACCCTGAAACATAGAAAATAAACCCCAGAAAATACTGAAATCCCTGATATTCAAGAATGCAATAGTCAAAAAATAAAAAATACAAATACATACAGATGATTCTGGGCCAAAAATGATCCTAACAGAAAAATCAAAATGGAAAACGGGCTGTTTTGGCCGATTGGGACAGATTAGGGATCTGTCCCCGAGGAACAGAGTCGGCCGACTCTGGGTTAGAGCCGGCCAGCTCTGTTCTTCAGAAGCACAGCCGGCCAGCTGTGTTCCTAAGGAACACAGCCGTACGGCTGTTATGGGCAGCACCAGTTCTGGATTTTGGCAAAAATGACAGAAACGAACAGAAAATCGATGCAAACAAGTTTTAGGGCGTCTCAGAGTTTACCTGGATTATGGTTTGGATGCTTGGAGCATCACGAAACAAATTGGAAGCTCGGGAATGTGCACTGGAACCCAATCGGCCAAATCCTTCGACGGCCCAAAAACGATCCGAAAACAAGCTGAAATGATCCCGAATCAAAGAGAAGAGATTGCTGGCTATGTTGTTAATGCTTGAGGGTTGATTTAGGGTTAGATGAGAGTGTTTATGGGATTTGTTTTGGGTATTTCTCTCGGTCTCTCCTTTTCTCTTTGTGTTTTTCTTTTTTTTTTTCTTTTTTCCTCTATTTCTTGCTTGAGAACCCAAAAAGTCCTCCTCCCTCTCTCGTTTCCTCTCTTTTGCTTTCTTTTCTTCTTTTTCTCTCGTTACATCAATCAGCAGACTGAAAATCTGCCAAAACTTTCGCCTGTCAAGACAAGTTGCTCTGCTTTGCAGGGCAACTGTTCTTGACCACTAGAGCTGGCCGGCTCTGGTTCAAAAACCAGAGCCGCCCGGTTCTTCCGAGAGTTAAGGTGGAATTTCGAAAAGTCGGACTTGCAGACCAAACCCTAGAGATGATTCGAGAGACCTTTTCAGGGGTTCAGATCGTGGATAGCCTGGTTTTCAGGTCATTCAAGATTCCCCATGCAGAGTTTTGGTCGCTTTCAAGTCCCATTCGAGTCCGTCCAGTCCACAGGCAATTAAGGAATTCTCATCACCAAGATCGGGAAAAACCCGTGCTCACACTTCCATCAACACTAACAAGTGTTTTTATCAGGGGAAGCGGAAAGAATCTTTGAAATCAGCAACCCAATGAACTTCAACGCCATAACAGATGTTGTGGAGGACTATGTCACTTCATCGCTGTTTCAAAAGGCAGTTAGGGAGGAAGCAGCAGCGATGTTAAGAGAAATGCTAGGGGATGATCTGGGTAAGGTAGAGAGGCTGACGGCAAGGTGCACTGAGTTGGAAGCACGGGTGGCAGAGCTGGAAGGAAAAATAAGGGATATGGCAAGCACAGACTCCAATGTCGATACCAATAAGAAGTAGAGTGCCTAAATTGCTGACCCTCACCCTTGACACTTCGGAAGGCCCTCTCACCAGGACTTAGGCTTACCGGGGCTGACCAATGAAGTAGGATTGAAGGGGCCTCTTTACACCAGTGCCAGCGCTGACCCTGTACCATGACATATCCGTAGCTCACCTTCCGAAGATAATGGAAAAATCATATCACCTAGGCCTCGCTCGGTGGATAAGCTATTTGCTATATGCAGAAAGATGGGTCTGTTGCAGAGTGTCAGACCATATGTGGGGCCAACACCAGAACAAAAGGGCAATTTCTGCAGCTATCATGTGATAGTTGGCCACTGGACCAATGAATGTGTCGCTCTGCAAAATAAGATCCAGAAGCTAATCGACGAAGGAAAATTGAGAGTCCCATCCACCTCTGATAAGCGATTAGGGTCACTCAAGGAGATCGCCAAGGAAATTCCTCGAACTTCTTAGGGAGAGGAATGTGATGAAGAACTACAAGGTCTGGTTTGATGAGAGAAGGGCAATGACACTGAAGCCGAGACAGTGACCGGATGGGGAATGATCAGATGCCATGAAATCAATACCCTTAGAGGCTTCCCTTCTTGTAGGGGACTCATTTTTTGTAAGGTGTATTGAAATCATTTTGAATGCAATGCATTTTGTTATCTTCTTACTTGTGTGGTGATTGCATGTACATGGCATTATGCATGCATTTGATCATCTAAAATGACATATCCAATATGCATAATATCAAAATGCATGACATCAATCTGAATATTGTAGAGAATCTGAAAATGGATCTGGTCCTGACCGAACTCTCTCTTGAAGGGTAAGCTTGTGAGACAAATAAATGATATGATGGCACCACCTTTGCCGAGTCAGCTGCTGATCCAAATCAATAGTTCTTACAAATCACAATTCAAGATACTATCGGCCCTGCCCCAAAGTTTCAATTCGAATAGCACACATGATACTCGAACCATTCCAAGCCAAAAGCTATTACTGAGACTCAAAATCCAAATCCAAAATGAAGCCCCAAGCCTAATTCCTTACCCAAGAAAGTACCCCATGCCAAAACCACTAAAGCTAAAATTCCAAACTCACCAAAATCTCCAGCCCGTGGGGAACTCAAATGGCTTTCAACACCTTCATCACCCCTCATGTGGTGAACTCTGAAGCAGTTCTTGGTTGTAGTGCATGTATAATCCTATTTACATGACATTCATATGCACATGACATCATGCATTCATTGTTCATCCAAAAGCATATTAAACACATATGACATGTATGAGTTTGAATGCAACAGGAAAACCAACAGGTGGCTATGGCTTGGATTTAGTCCAGAAAAAAATAATAAATAAAATGGGGAATCAGTGCAGGTGGAAGAATCTTTCTCTCTCATGCATAGCCGCTATAGCTAACACTTGAGTGTCTCCACTTCCCAATTTTCCATCACTATCAGATTTTTGTACCTTTCTGTGGAAGACTTGGACTTTCCTATTTTCAAACCCAAAACACTTTCCTTTTCCACTTCCATCCATACTTTCAACACCCTTTCTCTTCCGTTTATATACAAAGCACAAACACTTGCTTGATGAATCACCCTTTTTTATCTTCTCTCTTGAGCCAATTCTGTGAAACCTCATTTTCTACCATCAATGGCTCCTAACAAGAAATTAAAACCCAATGCTGTTCCATATTACATCATCTCATCACCAGCAAGGTGACAGGGTAAGTGGTTGTGGTACTGTTTCAATCAGTCTTCGTTTATCATCAACTTGTACCAGACTAGGAATTCCCTTTTATCTCGTGCAGCTTTCATTCAACCTAAACCCCTAGACTAATTGCTTTGCATCCTTTGATGATAGGAAGAGTCTTGATTCCATGATGAAGAAAGGATCTGAATACAAGTCTGCTTCAACTGAGCTGAAGATTGCCATTACACCAGCAGACTAGTGATGGAAAGCTAGGAACAGCGACGCTTCAGATTACAGCATTAATTGGAATCGGGGGAAGGATTTTGGTTCAATGCCCAATCATCCTATATCACCAGTTGAATCGGACAGCTAAGACATGACTGTTATGATCAAGAATATATCCAATCAATACATGAGAAAATTATTGATGGAATTCCTAGATGGGGATTCAACATCGGCCTTTGATTCCTTATACCTTCTTGCTGATTGCAAAGCGGATGAAGGGTATGCATTTGTAAATTTCACAAACCCAAAAGCCACATGCCAACTTCAGCGAGCACTTCATAATGAGAGATAACCACTGTTCTTGTCTAGCAAAGTCTGCACTATAGCCTATACTAGGCTTCAGGGAAAAGAGGAACTTGTGAGACACTTTGAAAGGTCAATATTTGAGTGTGAAAGGGATGATTATCCACCAGTAACATTCAACCCAGCAAGGGATGGTACAAGAGGTTCAGCCGAGCAAAAGGTGATATGGAGAAGATGGAGACTAGAACCTAGTCCTTTTCAGATTGGGGAAGGTAGTAGTGTATCCATAAACTTCACCAACAGTGTTGGAGCAACTAGGTTTTACAAAGTTTTCAACAATCATGAATGGAATGTTACCATTAACAGAAAGACTTGCAAAACCTGATGTGCCAATATTCAGGGGAAAGTTGCATTTACCAACCATTTCAAGAACTCAGCCTTCAGCTGCAACAGAAGTGACTACTTACTAGTGGTCCTTTCACTTCCTAAGATGGTGTGACCTGCTATAGGGCGATTGTGATTGACAGACGTAGGGGAACCACAATTAACTCAAGTCATTCTGAATCAGGCCACACTTTGTAGAACTGAAAGCTGTGTCCATCTTTGGGGATTGTGCATAAACTGGAATCTAGGGTGAAGTGAAAACATGAATGCAATTTCAGACCCTTGGAGGATCCAGTGGTTAATTGATCCCATCTCAGGTCGTCCGCTCACAGTGGTGACTCCAGTCAGTGTTCGGCTGCATACCGTGGTGACTTGTCCAAAAAAAAAAGAAAATCCCAATATGGAAAACTGAAAGGACATATTGGTAGCATGAAGGGGCATTGATCAAAACCAGAGCTACGGGTTGGATTTTCCTAATGCATTCACGTTCATCATGTCATAGATGTTTCATATTCTGTTTTGATGTTTAATATGCATTCGTCATGTCATTGAATGTCAATGTCCATATATGGGTTGCCACACACAGCGAACCAGATCTGATGAAGTGTTTTACATCCAAACACAAATGTCCAACCCTAGGGGCAGATAAAAGCTAAGCCACTGGGCATCATCAAGAACAATGCTCTTTCAACTTTCAACGAATATATTGAGGAGCATTTTCCAATCCTAATACCAACCAGTGCGGAGAAATCTACTCGGCTAGAGTGCTCACATAGAATTTTCAGTCCACAAAAAAAACAAAAAAAAAAATCCTCAGGAGAAAATCAGAGTCACTCTTGATTTCCCTATTGTATTCATCCAGCTATCATCATAATGATATTAGGCATGTTTGATTTTTCGCTTAAATGTTCATATTGCATACATCGTGCCATTACATATAAACACCCATCACTAAGCCATTGCATCCAAGCCCATGATGGCGCAAATGGAATTCCTGCTATAGATGGCAACTCCTAGTCCGAATGTGTTACCCCCAGCGGAATGCAACATAGGATACAAGATCTAATTCTCATCCTCCCGCTCAAACGAATAGGCCATCCCTTGGCAAAACAGGTAGCAAATCTGTGGTATCGGTGTGCTAAACCTACTCATACAATTGATCATAAAGGTCTGGAGAATACCAAGGTGGGCAAGCTTGGCTTGGAAGCACACTCAAATCTAGGAAGAAACATCCGTCGGTCTCGATAAAGCGGATAGAACGAGCAGAACCTAGATGAGCTAGGGTCCCCAGCAGGGTCCCCAACAAGGCCATCCAGTTAAGATATTCCATACAGAAGATCACCGGAATTCACAAATTCCATCCCCAGTCTCGCGCAGATACTGTTGGAAATGCCTTAATCCCGAGGCATTGGTCCTTGTGTTTGTATAATACATTTGTACATTAATGTAACTTTATGTACTATACAATTTGTGTCAAGAGATAAAGGCATTAATCTATTTATTATATGTCTTGTGCTATATTTAAAATAGAGTATCCTATGGACATATCCATATCCATGTTGTCAAGTGTCATGCACTTAGCAGTAATACTATGGATAGGGAAAATGATGTGGCCATAAAGTCATCCGTAGTTTGTTCCAATCATAGGAATGAATGGAACTAAAGACTATCATTAGCCGGGTTGTATGGCGGTGTCTTACTGGTCATAGAACATGGAATGTCAACCAGGTTAATGGGTACATGCAAAAAGGGCATGGTAATAGATCGATCCACTTAACGAGAATCTACATGGTATAGTATCACAAATGATTCTCGTGTAGTACTTGTATAAGTCCTTTGACCAGACCATATGATGGTGCTGCATGTGAAGTGGCACACTTTGGTGTACGCCTAACGGGCCTGTAAAAGGGTGCCAAGTATAGGTACGTTTGGGTGTGTTAGTGAACATGGCAGTGCTATGGATATGGAGAAGGGAATGTCACTCACTGATTCACTGAGACGATATCACTGGCCTCTTAAAGAATTTTACTGATAAGTGTGTGGCCACACCCAAACAAGATTGGATCTTGTTTGTGAGCATCAGTTCATTCAGTATCAAGTAAAGGTCCAGACACAAAGAGGGTGATACTTCTATGCCTCTGTGTTGGACACCGATATCAGCGACATGGGATTTACAAGTTCAAACTACAGGGTTATGTTTTCAGTTAGACTACTTACTCCGTCTCAATTGGGGCCTACAGTGGCTTGCTAAAGCCCGCCTGTAGTCTGTGGGCCTTGGCCCACTGCCAACATAAAGACGGGTCCATTGGATCGTACACATTGAATGTCTGGACTTTAACTAGTAGGATTAAGTGTGTACTTGGAGTTTACACGTTTGAAGAGAGAGAGATTTATTAATTATATTATAGATCAATTAGATTGATCAAAAGAATATAATCAATATTTATTTCGGCATTCTATTAATTAATTCAATGAATTAATTCATGAGATGATTTCCTAGGTGGAAATATTTATACATGTATAGGTTTACATGTATTTCATTTTATGCATGTCTAATTTAATCCATTGATTAAATTAATAAGTCAAATGAATTTTAATTTATTTGTATACAATGTATTATATGGTATAATATATTTTTATACATGTTAAATTAAAGTTGCGTTTGAATTTAATTATATCAATGGAATGTAAATTGGGCTTGGGCTTAAAATGAAAAAAAGCCCACATGATGTTGGACTTGTAATGGCCGAAATTTGGTGGGATTTAGGGCAAGAAAGTGGCTCATTTTGGGACAAAAGTGATGATGTAAATATTGAGTCATGGATGACTTTTGGGGTTGCAAAGTTGGACTTTGCTACTTTGATATTTTGTATTATTCTTATGGTAAGAATAAAAGGCAAATATCCCATTCATTCATCATTTTTGGCCGTGTGCTTTGGCTTATGGATGAGTCATTTTTTTGACAAAATAATGATGATTAAAGTGATGACTCATGGTGTGAGTCATTGGTTTTGAAAATGGGATAGCAAAGTTGGACTTTGCCTTCTCATTTTTAATTCTTTCTTTTGGTAATTAAAAGAAATGGATGCATTACTTTAATTAATCAATTGTTGGACATGATTTTCATTTTCTTTTGGAAAGGATACTTTGCCCACTTTTGCATATTAGTTTTCTTTTGGAAAGAAACAATTGTGAGTGAAAGAGAGAAATTGGATTATTTCTTTTGGAAAGAAATATTTTGGACAGCCATAAGAACTTAGCTTGGCCGCCCCTTTTCTTCTCTCTTTCTCCCTCTCTTTGTGTCATCCAAGTCGCTAGCATGGGTTTCGGTCCTAGAGCCGTTCGTGTATGGATCGGTGGAGGAAATCTACACTTGATTTCTGCAGTCCGCATCCGTCTCTTAGAGAGACCGTATGGTAAGTTGTCAAACTTTCTCTTTTTGCTTTAAGTTTTTGGTTTCCACATCTTAAGCTCCTGGGACCGGATTCCAGGAAATAAATGCGTATTTCCACTTTTATCTGTCGGTTTCCCGTGACGAATCCCAACAGTGGTATCAGAGCGGGCTTTTGATCAGTGGAAATCTTTAAATTGGTGAATCTCGTGTTTTAAAATTGGAGATTTTTGTGGATGAGATTTATTTTTGGTTTTGGGGTTTGGTGATTTTTCCCCTTGGATTTCACTTATGGAAAATTATTTGCATATGGTTTATGGTTTATTTAATTTTATATTTGTGAATTGTTTATGGAATTTTATTTTGCAGATACGTTTTATGCTCGATTTAATTTCATATGCTTGTTTTTATTTCTTGGTGATTTAATTTCATGTTTCTTTTTATTTTGGAAAAAAAAATCACGGACTGTTTCGGGTCGAAACGGGGGCAGCAGCCGCTGTTGGGATTCGTCATTGGAAAAATAACGTGGCGCAGCAGAAAATACACCGTTTAAAATTTCCTAGAATCCACCTATCGTGTCCAATTATCATTGATTAGAATAAAATCAAATAAGAATCAAGAGAGATTAACTCACCGGATTCGTCTCCTTTAGAGACTGCTGCAAAATTATTTCTTGAAACTGCGATCTCCAAAGTCCGGTGCACGACCAACTATTGAGCGGGAACCGGTGCTAGCTGAAGACGCGAAGGAATGGAGGATTAATGCCGGGATTTTCGGCTATTTGGGGCTGCTATTAGTGGCTGAAATTTCCAGCAATTAATTAGAGTTGAATTAGGTTTTTCTTTCTTAAGTGTGCCCTTATATAGACACCTTGTCTAATTGGGTTTTAATTAGGTTAATTAAACCCAAGCCCACTAGGATTATAATTACACAAATAAACTTTAATTAAAAAGTATATACTATGTAATTTAATTCCATTTGGCTAAATTTAATTACCCCTAAATAAAATTAAATCACACTTAAGTTAATACAATACATGTATTTAATTTTCCTACTTAGGAAAATTATTTAATTAATTGTTTACTTTATGTAATTCAATTAATTGATAAATTAATTAATTACATTATGTAAACTTATTAATTAAATTAAATTCAACCTAATGTTAATTAATTACCTTGACACCGAATGTCAACTAAATAATTAACGCATTCCTTCCAATGTACATTACATGTACAATTTCTATAAGTTCCGGCCCAGTTGATCTATGTGCACGATCCTATGGGTCTGTCTTTATGTTGGTAGTAGGCCCAAGGCCCACAGACTGTAAGTGGGTTCTAGCAAACCATTATAGCCCCCAATTAAGACAGAGATGCAGCAGTCTTTAGAAGACACTCACCCGGTAGTAATCTCATACTGTCCTTTGCCTAATGATATCGATATGAATAAACAAGAGGCATGGTGTCCGTCATCCTCTTCTGTTGTTTATTATGTTGGGATTTTTCACTGAAAATCACCCGATAAAAGCGGAAGAACGCGGTGATTTCCTCAAATCCAGTCCCAGGAGCAATTGAGATGGAAATTGAAAAACTTAAAATTAAATAGAAAGGGATAAAATTTCTTACCAGAAAATCTCTTTCTAGAGATGGATGAAGACTGCAGAAACCAAAGTAGATTTCCTCCTCGTTTTCGTACACGAACGCCTAACGAATGCAACCCGTGCTGGCGTCGGAAAAACGAATCAATGGAGAGGAAAGGGGCTAGGAATTTCGGCTATTGTGTGTTATGCTTAAGGTGGCCGAAATTTCTAACCCTAGGTATTTATACCTAGGGTGGCCGAATTCCCTTAGGGGAATTCAGGCCCACCTTGACTCCTTTTCTTCTGTGCGGGCTTCCATGTTTTAATTTAGGCCCAGTCTAATTTTAATTGTTCTGGTTTAAATTAATTTCAAGCCCAATTTTAATATACCCATGTATTTAATATATTACTCCAAGTAATATATTATTTACATTTAAATTAAAATTAGTTTGACAATTAATTTAATCCATCAAATTAAAATTAAATCTACACAAAATAAAATCATATGCAAACCTATACATATGAATATTTCCACCTAGGAAATAATCTCATAAGTAATCCAATTAATTATGAAGAGCCAATTGAATATATTAATTTTATTATTATGACCAATCCAATTGATCTTTATAATATAATTAATACGTACACACCTGTCTCTCCATTGCGTATACTCCAAGTATACATGTGATTCCTTAAGTCTGCATTCAGTCGTTCTATGTGTACGATCCCGTGGGCCCATCTTTATGTTGGCAGTGGGCTTTTGGCCCGCAGACTGCAGTTGGGCTCTAGCAAGCCACTGTAGCCGCCAATTAAGATGGAGATGGCAGTCTAACTGTTATCATGACCCTGTAGTTTAAACTTGTACATCCCATGTCATTGATATCGGTGTCCAACACAGAGGCATGGATTGATCACCCTCTTTTGTGTCCGGACATTAACTTGATCCCGAATGTACTGAAGCTCACAAACAAGTTCCAACTTGTTTGGGTGTGGCCACACTCTTGTCAGTCACATTCATCAAGAGGCCGGTGATATCTTCTCAGTGGGTTACCGAGTGACAAATCCCTTCTGCATATCCATAGTATTACCATGCTCAGTGACATACCCGAAAGTACCCATACTTGGCACCCTATTACAGGCCCTTTAGGCGTACCCCTAAGCATGTGACTTCACATGTAACACCATCATATGGTCAGGTCAAAGGATCCATACAAGTACTACACGAGAATCCATTGTGATACTATACCATGTGGATTACCCGTTTAGTGGATCTATCCAGTACCATGCTTCCAGGGATGTACCCATTAACTTGGTTGACATTCCATGTCCAATGACCTGTAAGACACCGTCATACAACCAGGTTAATGATAGTCTATTGTTGCATTCATTCCCATGACTGGAACAGACTACGGATCTATTTATGGTCATATCGTTTACCTTATCCATGGTCTTACTGCCAAGTGCATGACACTTGTCATCATGGATATAGATATGTCCATTGGATACTTCATTTAATATATTGCACAAGATAGATATAATAAATGAATTGATGCCTTTATTAATAACACAAATGAGTAAAATACATAAATCCAATAAATGTATAATACAAATACAAGGACCAATGCCTCGGGACTAGGGCATTTCCAACAATCTCCCACTTGCACTAGTTCCAATTAGGCATGGGCCTAATCCCTATAGATCTAGTATGACCCTCGTGCTTAGGCTGGGCCAGCGCCTTGGTCAATGGATCTGCGACATTATCCTCGGTGTCCACTCTGTGCAATGCAATGTCACCTCTCTCCGTGATCTCTCGTATGAGTTGAAACTTTCTGAGCATGTGCTTTGTGTTCTTGTGTGACCGGGGTTCCTTAGCTTGTGCGACAGCCCCATTGTTGTCATAGAAGATATCGACTGGGTCCTGGATAGTTGGCACTACTCCCAACTCAGTGATAAACTTCTTCATCCACACAGCTTCCTTAGCTGCATCACACGCAGCGATGTACTCAGCTTCTGTTGTAGAGTCCGCTATGGTTGGCTACTTTAAGCTCCTCCAGCTTATAGCACCACCATTCAGCAAAAATACATACCCAGACTGCGATTGGTACTCATCCTGGTTTGTCTGGAAGCTCGCATCAGTGTACCCAGTAACTGATAGCACTTCCTGACCACCATACACTAAGAAGCTATCCTTAGTCCGGTTAAGGTACTTGAGGATCGCCTTGACAGCTTTCCAGTGATCCTCCCCGGGATCCTGCTGGTATCGGCTCGTCATACTCAGTGCAAAGGCGACATCAGGTCTCGTACATAACGTGGAGTACATGATTGATCCGATAGCCCAAGCATATGGAACCAATTTCATGTTATCCCTGTCCTCCCTTGTTTTAGGACAGTTCTTCTTACTAAGTTTTAGCCCATGGCCCATTGGCAAGAAACCTTTCTTGGCCCGGTCCATGCTGAATCTTTTCAGAACTTTGTCAATGTACGAAGCCTGACTTAGGCCCAGAAGCCGATTTGATCTATCCCTATAGATCCTGATCCCTAGGATCATCTCAGCTTCGCCTAAGTCCTTCATTGCGAAGCACTTACTCAGCCACTGCTTTACCCCTTGCAGTGTGGGTATGTCGCTTCCAATGAGTAGGATGTCGTCTACATAAAGTACCAAGAATGTGACAATGCTCCCACTAGTCCTCTTATACACACAAGGCTCATCCAGATTCTGTATGAAGCCATATTCCTTTATAGCCTCATTGAATCTTAGATTCTAACTACGGGATGCTTGCTTCAGTCCATAAATGGACCTTTGAAGTTTGCATACCCTTCCCGGATACTTAGGATCGACAAAACCCTCAGGTTGTGTCATGTACACATCCTCGAGTAGCTTTCCATTAAGGAAAGCGGTTTTGACGTCCATCTGCCATACCTCATAGTCATACCATGCGGCTATGGCCAGCAGTATCCTAATGGATTTGAGCATGGCTACTGGTGAGAAAGTTTCATCATAGTCTATTCCATGGACTTGTCTGAAACCTTTCGCAACCAGACGCCCCTTGAAGGTATTATCAGCTTTTAGCTTATAGCACCACTTGCAACCTATTACCTTAGCACCCGGAGGTGGATCAACCAAGTTCCAAACTTGATTATCGTACATAGATTGCATTTCTGCCTCCATGGCTTTACGCCAATTTGCAGACTGTGGGCTAGCCATAGCCTCCTGGTAGGTTTTGGGTTCTTCCTCATCCCAGATGAGAATAGTTTGATCATCGGTGATGAGGAAACCATACCTCTCCGGTTCCCGATGATCCCTACCAGACCTTCTAGGTTCTTGTGTGGCCTGGGTCGGTGGTTCCACTTGTGGAAGCTCCACCTGGGCCTCCGAGCTATCCTCTTCAGGAGCTTGTGGACCTTGAACTTTCCTGAGTTCAACGTTGCTCCCACTATCTTTCTTGGAAAGGAACTCCTTTTCTAGAAAGACCCCCTTCCTTGCCACGAACACCTTGTTCTCGGCGGGGTTGTAGAAGTAATACCCTTTGGTTTCCCTAGGGTAACCCACAAACAGGCATTTATCGGTTTTGGGCTCCAGCTTGCCACTAGTCAATTTCTTGACATGTGCTTCGCATCCCCAAATCCTTAGGAAAGACACATTGGGCTCCTTGCCCGTCCATATCTGATATGGGGTCTTTTCCACTGCCTTAGTCGGAGTATTGTTTAAGATGAGAGCTGCTGTCTCGAGGGTGTGTCCCCAGAAACTAATTGGGAGAGATGCTTGACTCATCATTGAGCGGACCATGTCCAACAAGGTCCTATTCCTCCGTTCGGACACCCCATTCCATTATGGTGTTCCGGGAGGAGTGAGCTGTGGAACTATTCCATGCTCTCTCAAGTATGAGTCAAACTCTAGGCTTATATACTCACCGCCTCGGTCCGACCGAAGGGTTTTGATATTCCTGCCTAGCTGGTTCTGTACCTCGTTCCTAAATTCCTTGAACCTATCAAGGGTCTCGGACTTGTGTTTCATCAGATAGACATAGCCATATCTGCTGAAATCATCCGTGAACGTGACGAAGTACAGATGCCCACCTCTGGCCGCTACGCTCATAGGCCCACATACATCTGAATGTATTAGGTCCAATAAGCCAGTGGCCCTTTCAGCCTTCTTGCTAAAAGGCACCTTTGTCATCTTGCCTCTTAAACATGATTCGCATGTATCAATTGACTCCAAGTCAAATGACCCTAGGACTCCAGCTTTGTGAAGCCTAGCAATGCGCTTCTCGTTTATATGGCCAAGACGACAATGCCATAGGTAGACAGGATTAAGTTCGTTAGGCTTAACCCTTTTAGTGTTTATGTTATAGATATGATTGGTTTCATTTAAGTCCAGGATATATAGGCCATTATTTAATAGAGCATCTCCATAAAATAATCCCTCTCTAGATATAGAAATTCGACCATTTGAAATAGTGAAAATAAATCCAGAAATATCCAACATTGATACATAAATAATATTCCTGCACATAGCAGGTACAAAGTAACAATGTTCTAAAATCAAAACCAATCCACTGGGCATCATAAGGTGGTATTCACAGATCTCTATGGCAGCAACCCTTGCTCCATTCCCGACCCGCAAGTCCACCTCTCCCGACCCCAGCAACCTTCTGTTCTTAAGTCCCTGCATATTGCAACAAATGTGAGAACCATATCCAGTATCCAATACCCAAGATGTTGAAACAGTAAGGTTAATATCTATAACATAAATACCTGAAGAGGACGCACCTTGGCCCCTTCTTTGCTCTCCCATCAGCCTGGGACACGATCTCTTCCAATGACCCGCCTGTTTGCACCCAAAACAGACATCCTCAGGACTTGCCTTCTACTGGGCCTTTGGTTGGGCCTTGGCCTTCTTGGCTTTGGCCTTTTTGGCCTTGGCCTTGGCCTTTTCCTTGGCCTTACCCTTGGCAAGAGGAGGGTTCCCCTTGTTGACCAGCAGCACCGGCGGAGTCTTCTTGATCGACTGCTCAGTAAGTTTAAGCATCCCATGCAGCTCACTGACAGTACGGTTCATCCCTTGCATATTGTAGTTAAGGATGAACTGATCATAAGAATCCGGCAAGGACGCGAGGATTGTGTCCACCGCCAACTTTTGAGAGATAGGCGATCCGAGACGGGCCAAAGTATCCAAATAGCCCTTCATCTTGAGCACATGTGCACTCACAGATGTCCCGTCCCCCATCTTACAAGAGTGGAATGCCTTGTTGGTCAGGTACCTTTCCTGACGAGCTTGCTCTTGAAACATCTCATTAAGAGTTGTTATCATAGCATAGGCTTGGTGGTCCATAAACTGTTTTTGCAGTTCAGGGACCATACAGGCCAACATAAGGCATGTCACATCCCAGTTGTCCTTGACGTGCACCTCGTATTCCTCCAGTTGGGCAGCCGGTGGATTACGTCCTTGAGGCGCAGCCGGCACAGGCCTTTCCAGCACATACTCTTTCGACTCTTATCTTAGAACTATCCTTAAGTTCCTAGACCATTCTAAAAAGTTAGGACCGGAAAGCTTGTCCTTTTCAAGAATGGATCGCAGTGATAAGGTATTTGTGTTTGCCATTTGGGTGTTTCTACACAGAAAAAGATTTCAAAGTGTTAATAAAGGGCTTTACTTTGTTGTTCCCATACAAAATTAATAATGAATCAAGTTATTAATTTAAACCGAGTTATTGGGCTCATGGGCCGAGATCCATATTTCATTAAGATATAGCCAAACGAGGGTTTGGTACAACTACGCCTTAATTATTTAGGTAGGAACGCCGTCCAATCCCAACCTAGGGACTCTTGGTTTGATGGGCTTGTTGGCACTTACCCATCTGTAGGGCCAAGAGAATCCTACTACCCACGCTAAGTCAAAACCTCCATCCAAGTGTTAGAGTATCCCATACTCTAACCCAATACAAAGTGACAATACTCCAGTGCATCCTGCGAGGGCATGGTCTACATCTGGCCTATTCCCACTTCGATTCGGTTTTGAATGAGGGAAGCACTTTTAAGCGACCTAGTAATTCCATTTGGTTATTAGATTCAATTATAACGGCTTACATACATAAGGCGGGTGAAATGGCAACTGGAACATACATACATACATGCAAATGAATATAAAACATAATTAAATAAAAGTAAAATGGACTGCTATGGGCATATATTACATCCTAATATTATTCTAGTAAACCTATACTAGAAATGAATATCAGATGGGCCTCCATCTTTTCCTTCTGGGCTTGCTCCTCCACTTGGCCTTGCACCTCCACTTGGGCTCACCACTCCATGGGCTTCTTCTTTTACAAATTTTATAATATATGAATAAAATAAAATTACATTAAAAAAGAAAAACGACACGCAGGCTGTATTTACCCAAAAAGAAAAATACAACCCATCTTGTTCAAGGCGCAATAGCATCCAATCATACATTCATTCAACCATTCATATGCATCCAATACATACAATTCAAGAGCATGTTATAATGCATGATTTAAGCCCATTTCAATTATGTCCAAGCCATTATTAGGAAACCGCCAATTTTGGCCCACTATGGTTCTAACCCTTAACGGGCTTTGGGCCTCCAGCCCAGGCAGTCCAACTGCTCCCACTGGAATTGGGAAACCATGGGTCCAATTTAGCCGTCCAAGTAATTGTACCAAAATTACCCGAACCAATTTCCATTAACCATATTAATTTCCAAAATTAATATCACATGAACGAAATTAAAATTCATCCAAGAAACCATACACATTTAAATTACATAAATTTAAACACACGAATTTTAAAACCAATTAAAAATTTCAAAAATGGGCCCCGGGCCCAAAAAAACCCGCAAAATCCAAAATACTGGGCCCGGCCCGCTGCAGCTAGGGCAACAGAGTTGCCCTAGCAGCAGCAGCGGCCCAGCCGCCTAGCGGCTGCCCGCTGCTGCTGGAACCAGCGGTAGCAGCCGCTTATATGGCTGCTGCGGCCACTGCCTGTGGCGCCCAGCGCCACGGGCAGTGGTTGCCGCCGCGCCTCCCGCCGCGTGCGGCAGCCGCCGGCAGCAGCCCCGCACCCCGGGAGGCAGTTTTTTTTTTTTTAATAACCAGAATTAAATAAAAAAAATACACCATCCATCAACACATAGCAATTCTCCAAGAATTCCAACAACATACAACAAAATTAAAATAACATAAACCAATATGCAAAATTAATTTTCATTGTATAAAACATATGGGAAAAATCATAAAACCCATACCATGAATCCCAATAAAAACCTCCAATTTCAAAAACGGGATTCAACCAAATTTATCAATTTCCACAGATCAAAAGCCCGCTCTGATACCACTGTTGGGATTTTTAACCGGAAATCACCCGATAAAAGCGGAAGAACGCGGTGATTTCCTCAAATCCAGTCCCAGGAGCAATTGAGATGGAAATTGAAAAACTTAAAATTAAATAGAAAGAGATAAAATTTCTTACCAGAAAATCTCTTTCTAGAGATGGATGAAGACTGCAGAAACTAATGCAGATTTCCTCCTCGTTTTCGTACACTAATGCCTAACGAATGCAACCCGTGCTAGCGTCGGACAAACGAATCAATGGAGAGGAAAGGGGCTAGGAATTTCGGCTATTGTGTTTTATGCTTAAGGTGGCCGAAATTTCTAACCCTAGGTATTTATACCTAGGGTGGCCGAATTCCCTTAGGGGAATTCAGGCCCACCTTGACTCCTTTTCTTTTGTGCGGGCTTCCATGTTTTAATTTAGGCCCAGTCTAATTTTAATTGTTCTGGTTTAAATTAATTTCAAGCCCAATTTTAATATACCCATGTATTTAATATATTACTCCAAGTAATATATTATTTACATTTAAATTAAAATTAGTTTGACAATTAATTTAATCCATCAAATTAAAATTAAATCTACACAAAATAAAATCATATGTAAACCTATACATATGAATATTTTCACCTAGGAAATAATCTCATAATTAATCCAATTAATTATGAAGAGCCAATTGAATATTTTTATTTTATTATTATGACAAATCCAATTGATCTTTATAATATAATTAATACGTACACACCTGTCTCTCCATTGCGTATACTCCAAGTATACATGTGATTCCTTAAGTCTGCATTCAGTCGTTCTATGTGTACGATCCCGTGGGCCCATCTTTATGTTGGCAGCGGGCTATTGGCCCGCAGACTGCAGTTGGGCTCTAGCAAGCCACTGCAGCCCCCAATTAAGATGGAGATGGCAGTCTAACTGTTATTATGACCCTGTAGTTTAAACTTGTACATCCCATGTCATTGATATCGGTGTCCAACACAGAGGCATGGATTGATCACCCTCTTTTGTGTCTGGACATTAACTTGATCCCGAATGTACTGCAGCTCACAAACAAGTTCCAACTTGTTTAGGTGTGGCCACACTCTTATCAGTCACATTCATCAAGAGGCCGGTGATATCTTCTCAGTGGGTTACCGAGTGACAAATCCCTTCTGCATATCCATAGTATTACCATGCTCAGTGACATACTCGAAAGTACCCATACTTGGCACCCTATTACAGGCCCTTTAGGCGTACCCCTAAGCATGTGACTTCACATGTAACACCATCATATGGTCAGGTCAGAGGATCCATGCAAGTACTACACGAGAATCCATTGTGATACTATACCATGTGGATTACCCGTTTAGTGGATCTATCCAGTACCATGCTTCCAGGCATGTACCCATTAACTTGGTTAACATTCCATGTCCAATGACCGGTAAGACACCGCCATATAACCAGGTTAATGATAGTCTATTGTTCCATTCATTCCTATTACTAGAACAGACTACGGATCTATTTATGGTCATATCATTTACCCTGTCCATGGTCTTACTGCCAAGTGCACGACACTTGTCATCATGGATATAGATATGTCCATTGGATACTTCATTTAATATATTGCATAAGATAGATATAATAAATGAATTGATGCCTTTATTAATAACACAAATGAGTAAAATACATAAATCCAATAAATGTATAATACAAATACAAGGACCAATGCCTCGGGACTAGGGCATTTCCAACATATTATATTTCTTGATCTTGAGTTGACTGATTAATCAAATAAGCAACCAACTTATTTGGGTATGGCCATACACTTATCAGTCCCACTCATCAAGTGGCCAATGATATCATCTCGGTGTTACCCGAGTGGCAATTCCATCACTTCATCATCAATATCAACATGTTCACCGGTCCACCCAATCATACCCGTATTTAGCATCCTTTTACAGACCTGTTAGGCGTATGTCAAAGTGAACCGGATTCCATATCGATATTATAATGAAATCTGGTCTGAGGACAAAAGAGACTTACTCAAGAAAGACCTATGACGGGATAACCATGTGGCTTTCTTGTGCAGATCGATCCAGTCCCATGTCAACGACATGTACCTATATTCATGACTGACTATACAAGTACTTGTTGGTGTGCCCTAGTTCTTAGGGCATTGGATTCTTGTATTTTGTATTATACATTAAGAGTCATGTATGAATACATTATTTGTGTCACATTAATAAAGGCAATTAATCAATTTCATTTATATCTTGTGCTATAATATGAGTAGAGTATCCATTGATTGATAATCATAAAACCTATCCCAGGTTTGTTCTAATCGTGGGAACGAATAAAACCACAGACTTGTATATTCGATGACTGTATGGTAGTTCTTAACTAGCCATAGTACTTGTATAGTCAGTCATGAATGTAGGTACATGTCATTGACATGGGACTGGATCGATCCGCACAAGAAAGCCACATGGCTGTCATGTCATAGGTCTTTCTTGAGTAGGTCTCTTTTGTCCTCAGACCAGATTTCATTATAATATCAATATGGAATCCGGTTCACTTTGACATACGCCTAACAGGTCTGTAATAGGATGCTAAATACGGGTATGATTGGGTGGACCGGTGAACACGTTGATATTGATGATGAAGTGATGGAATTGCCACTCGGGTGACACCGAGATGATATCATTGGCCACTTGATGAGTGGGACTGATAAGTGTATGGCCATACCCAAATAAGTTGGTTGCTTATTTGATTAATCAGTCAACTCAGGATCAAGAAATATAATAAACAACAGAAGAGGATGACAGACACCATGCCTCTTGTTTATTCATATCGATATCGTTAGGCAAAGGACACTATGAGATTACTACCGGGTGAGTGTCTTCTAAAGACTGTTGCATCTTTGTCTTAATTGGGGGCTGTAATGGTTTGCTAGAACCCACTTACAGTCTGTGGGCTTGGACCTACTGCCAATATAAAGACAGACCCATAGGATCATGCACATAGATCAACTGAGCTGGAACTTATAGAAATTGTACATATAATGTACATTGGAAGGAATGCGTTAATTAATTATTTGACATTCGGTGTCAAGGTAATTAATTGACATTGGGTTGAATTTAATTTAATTAATAAGTTTACATAATGTAATTAATTAATTTATCAATTAATTGAATTACATAAAGTAAACAATTAATTAAATAATTTTCCTAAGTAGGAAAATTAAATACATGTATTGTATTAACTTAAGTGTGATTTAATTTTATTTAGGGGTAATTAAATTTAGCCAAATGGAATTAAATTACATAGTATATACTTTTTAATTAAAGTTTATTTATGTAATTATAATCCTAGTGGGCTTGGGTTTAATTAACCTAATTAAAGCCCAATTAGACTGTCTATATAAGGGCACACTTAAGGAGGAAAAACCTAATTCAACTCTAATTAATTGCTGGAAATTTCAGCCACCAAGTGCAGCCCCAAAACAGCCGAAAATCCCAGCATTAAAGCTCAATTCCTTCGCGTCTTCGGCTAGCACCAGTTCTCGCTCAATAGTTGGTCGTGCACCAGACTTTGGAGATCGCAGTTTCAAGAAACGATTCTACAGCAGTCTCTAGAGGAGACGAATCCGGTGAGTTAATCTCTCTTGATTCTTATTTGGTTTTATTCTAATCAATGGTAATTGGACACAATAGGTGGATTCTAGGAAATTTTAACGGTGTATTTTCCACTGCGCCACGTTATTTTTCCAATGACGAATCCCAACAGTACTATGGCTAGTTAAGAACTACCATACAGTCATCGAATATACAAGTCTGTGGTTCTATTCGTTCCCATGATTAGAACAAACCTGGGATAGGTTTTATGATTATCAATCAATGGATACTCTACTCATATTATAGCACAAGATATAAATGAAATAGATTAATTACCTTTATTAATGTGACACAAATAATGTATTCATACATGGCTCTTAATGTATAATACAAAATACAAGAATCCAATGCCCTAAGAACTAGGGCACACCAACAGCCGCTGCCTGCGGCACTGGGCGCCAGCAGCATGCCGCTGCTGGGCAGCGGGCCGGGTCTGAATTTGGATTTGGCGGGTTTTTTTGGACCGAGCCGGGTTTTAAAATTTTAATCGATTTTCAAATTTTGCGTGTTTAAATTTTGGAAATTTAATGTGCGTGGTTTCTTGAATGGAATTTATTTTTCGTTCATTTGATATTTATTTTGGAAATAAATACAATAAATTGAAATTGGTTCGGGTTTTCTTGGCACGATTACCCAGACGGCTAATTTTGGAATTCATGGTTTCCCAATTGGATTGGGAGCAATTTTGCCTGGGTTGGAGGCCCAAAGCCCACTCGGGTTTAGAACCATGATCGACCAAAATTTTGCGATTTTAAGATAATGGCTATAGACAAATGAAATCAGATTAATTCATGCATTTAACATGCTCATAAATTACATGTATTGGTTTACATGATGTATGATTGAATGTGTGGATGGATGTAAATGGGCCTAATTTATGTTGGATTGTAATATTCCTTTTTTTTTTTTACGGCCTGCATGTCGTTTTCCTTTTATGTAATTTTATTATATATGTTTATTATGAAATTATGTAAGCAAGGAGCCGATTGGATTGGCGAGCCCCGAAGCATGAGGAGGTGGCCCACCTGATGATGTTCTAGTATAGTTTCACTAGAATGATATTAGGATGTAAATTTTGGCCCGTTGCATTCCATTCTTTAATTTAATTATGCGGTATTTATTTGCATGTGCGAATGTATGTCCAAATCCAATTTCACCCGCTTTTGCATCTAACTGTTATTAATTGAATCTAATAACCAAAAGATAATTACTAAGTCTCTTAAAAGTGCTTCCCTCATTCATAACCTACTCGAAGTGGGGATAGACCAGCTGTAGACCAACCCTCGTTGGATGCACTGGAGTATTGTCATTTTGTATTGGGTTGGAGTATTGGTTACTTTGACACTTGGATGAAGGTTTGGACTTAGCGTGGGCAATAGGATGTTCCTAGCCCTAAGCACAGATGGGTAAGTTCCAACAGACCCATCAAACTGAGAGTCCCTAGGTTGGGATTGGACGGCGTTCCTACCTAAAAATTGGGGTATAGTTGTTATAATATGGGAAGAACAAGTTAAGTCCTTTATTAACACTCGTAAATTTTTCTGTGTAGTAACCAATGGCTACGAATGATACTTTATCACTGCGATCTTTCTTGGAATGGGACAAGCTTTCTAGCCCTAACTTTTGGGACTGGTCTATGAACTTAAGAAAAGTTCTAAGACAAGAGTCTAAAGAGTATGTGCTAGAAAAGCCTGTACCGGCTGTGCCAACGGGAAGTAATCCACCGGCTGCCCAACTGGAGGAATACCTGGCACATGTAAAAGATAACCAAGACGTGACATGCCTGATGTTGGCTAGTATGGTTCCTGAATTGCAAAAGTAGTTCATGGACCATCAGGCCTTTGCTATGATAACTACTCTTAACGAGATGTTTTATGAGCAAGCTTATCAAGAAAGGTACCTAATCAACAAGGCATTCTGCAGCTGTAAGATGGGGATTGGGACATCTGTGAGTGCACATGTGCTCAAGATGAAGGGCTATCTGGATAATTTAGCCCATCTTGGAACGACTATCTCACCGGGGCTGGCAGTTAGCACGATCCTGGCTTCTTTACCGGATTCTTATGATCCATTCATCGCAAAGAATATAATTAATATTTATTTCTGCATTCTCTTAATTAATCCAATGAATTAATTTATGAGATTATTTCCTAAGTGGAAATATTTATACATGTATAGGTTTACATGTATTTTATTTTATGTATGTCTAATTTAATCCATTGATTAAATTAATGGGTCAAATGAATTTTAATTTATTTGTATACAATGTATTAGATGGTATAATATATTTGCATACATGTTAAATTAAAGTTGCATTTGAATTTCATTATATCAATGGAATGTAAATTGGGCTTGGGCTTAAAATGAAAAAAAGCCCGTATGATGTTGGACTTGTAATGGCCGAAATTTTGGTGGGATTTAGGGCAAGAAAGATGACTCATTTTGGGACAAAAGTGATGATGTAAATATTGAGTCATGGATGACTTTTGGGGTTGCAAAGTTGGACTTTGCTACTTTGATATTTTGTATTATTCTTATGGTAAGAATAAAAGGAAAAATATCCCATTCATTCATCATTTTTGGCTGTGTGCTTTGGCTTATGGATGAGTCATTTTTTTGACAAAATAATGATGATTAAAGTGATGACTCATGGTATGAGTCATTGGTTTTGAAAATGGGATAGCAAAGTTGGACTTTGCCTTCTGATTTTTAATTCTTTCTTTTGGTAATTAAAAGAAATGGATGCATCACTTTAATTAATCAATTGTTGGCCGTGATTTTCATTTTCTTTTGGAAAGAATACTTTGCCCACTTTTGCATATTAGTTTTCTTTTGGAAAGAAACAATTGTGAGTGAAAGAGAGAAATTGGATTATTTCTTTTGGAAAGAAATATTTTGGACAGCCATAAGAACCTAGCTTGGCCGTCCCTTTTCTTCTCTCTTTCTCCCTCTCTTCGTGTCATCCGAGTCGCTAACACGGGTTTCAGTCCGAGAGCCGTTTGTGTACGCATCAGTGGAGGAAATCTAGTCTTGATTTCTGTAGTCCGCATTCGTCTCTTAGAGTGACCGTATGGTAAGTTTTTGAACTTTCTCTTTATGCTTTAAGTTTTTGATTTCCACATCTTAAACTCCTGGGACCGGATTCCATGAAATCGACGCGTATTTCCGCTTTTATCGGTCGGTTTTCCGTGACGAATCCTAACAGATACGAAGCACAATAGTATAAATATCATGTTGCATACATGCATACACTTGAATCATGCATGCATTCACGCATACTTGCATCACAACAACTCAGCTGTATTTATTCTTGATCGAAAGGGCAAAAATTTTTGTTTCCAAAATTGTCGATCAAGAAATAAATATGCGCTTTTGCATCAAAACTTAGTTGAGGCGTCATCATCATCACTGGGTCATTCCGGATCGGGATCCCTCTCAAAGCAGAAATGATTTAATCCAGGGACACCCTCACTGCATGCAGTGTGCAAATCAGAGCCATACGACTCCAAATCCCAGGTATGAAAAAATTCTCCAATTACCGGAATTTTTGTTCTTGCCAATATCACCCCGAGAAGGGTATTTCTTGCCTTTTACAGGTTCTGGGAGCAAAGCAACTCAGCCGTATTTATTCTTGATCGAAGGGGTAAAAATTTTTGTTTCCCAAAATTATCGATCAAGGGATAAATACGTGCTCTTATATCAATCTTACGGGTACTCCATTGCATGGATAAAAGGAACATTTCATCCAACCTTTTCGCCACATGGGAGGGGAAGGAAAAAGAAGCCACAGTTCGTGCTGTCTCTTCACCACACAGGAGAGAAAGCAGAATTCAATGGTACACTCCACCACAGAGAGCAGACTACACGAGCACACTCTACCGCAGTGAGTCGACTTGGAACCACAGCCGGCATCCCTAAAAGGATACTAGGTACGTTTCCACCTTTCCAACCTCTTCACCACATAGGAGAGGAAGGAAAAGTTATAGTTATTTCGACCTCTTCGTCACATGGGAGAGGAAGAAATGTCTATTGAAGAAGAAAAATTATAGTTCATCCAACCTCTTCACCACATAGGAGAGGAAGCAACGGTACACTCCACCACAGAGAGTAGACTACACGGGCACACTCCACCGCAGCAAGTCGACTTGGAACCATGGCCGGCATCCCCAGTAAAGGATGCTAGGTATGTTTCTACCTTTCCAACCTCTTCACCACATAGGAGAGGAAGGAAAAGTTGTAGTTATTTCGACCTCTTCGTCACATGGGAGAGGAAGAAATGTCTATTGAAGAAGACAAATCATAGTTCGAGTTGCCTCTTCACCACATAGGAGGGGCATCACAGTTTGTTCAACCTTTTCATCACATAGGAAAGGAAGAACATCTCATCTCATCCGACCTCTTCACCACATAGGAGAGGAAGCAGAATTCAACGGTACACTCCACCACAGAGAGTAGACTATACGGGCACACTACACCGCAGCGAGCAGACTTGGAACCACGGCCGGCATCCCCAGCAAAGGATGCTAGGTACATTTCCACCTTTCCAACCTCTTCACCACATAGGAGAGGAAGGAAAAGTTGCAGTTATTTCGACCTCTTCGTCACATGGGAGAGGAAGAAATGTCTATTAAAGAAGACAAATCATAGTTCATGCTGCCTCTTCACCACATAGGAGGGATACCACAGTTTGTTCAGCCTTTTCATCACATAGGAAAGGAAGAACATCTCATCTCATCTGACCTCTTCACCACATAGGAGAAGAAGCAGAATTCAATGGTACACTCCACCATAGAGAGTAGACTACACGGGGCACACTCCACCACAGCAAGTCGACTCAGAACCACGGTCGGCATCCACAACAAAGGATGTCAGGTACATTTCCTTCTCCTTTCTCATCGTGCTCCCAGTCGTGAGAGCAAACTCGATCTAGGCTTCACAGCCCACCATGAGCCGACTTTGGTCCCACTAGGGGCAGCCTGTGAGCACGGGTTTTTCCCGACCTCCATGATGAGAATTCCTTCTTACCTTACTCTGAGTAGATGAACACCAATCGGACTTGAGAACAATTGGAATGTCACCTGGAGTGTCTCAAACGTCCCAAAAACCAAGCCATCCTCGATCTAAAACCTTGAGAAAGTCCCCTGGATGATTTTTTCGGGTTTAGGGTGAGCGTCGGATTTCTGCAAATTTCGGCTCGGCTCTTGCTAAAGCCGGACGGCTGTAGTTTTTAAACTACAACCATGCGGCTGTAGTCTGGAGCTGTAAGGCTCTCGTATAACTAGAGCCGTACTGCTCTAGTGGGTTCAACCAAGTTGCTTTGCAAAGCAGAGCAACTTGGCTGAGCAGAAGTGATTTAGGCCGAAATAAGCAGAAAAACAGGCAGCTCATTAATTGGAGAATATGATTATGAGTCAGGGTATAAAAACAAAAGCAAAGGAGAGAGAGGGGGGACTTTTGGGGAGAGGAGACATTTTTTTGGTTCTTAGAAATAGAGAACAAAAAAAAGAGAAAGAGAGCAAGAAATGCAACCA
Source organism: Euphorbia tirucalli (assembly GCA_039660915.1). Taxonomy (NCBI): domain Eukaryota; kingdom Viridiplantae; phylum Streptophyta; class Magnoliopsida; order Malpighiales; family Euphorbiaceae; genus Euphorbia; species Euphorbia tirucalli. The sequence continues at coordinate 49,052,770 of CM077639.1, read as the reverse complement.
AAAGCAAGAGCAAAAAAAAAAAAAAAAAAAAAAAAGAACCAAAACCCACAAACCCAACATCCAAAAATCAATACCTAAGCATTAAGGAAGGATCTCTTGGCCTTAACACACTCACTTGGATTCATCTCGAGTTCATTTCGGATTGTTTCGGATTCCTTTTGGTTTCTGGCCGGTTGAGGATTCAAGGCGAATTTCAAGTTTTCAATCTGCTTCTAGACGTCAAACACATTGAAACAACATCAAGGTAAACTCTGAGAGGCCTTAAACCTGTGTGCATTGCTTTTTCTGTGCGTTTATCTTATTTTTGCAAATTTTCCAGAAAAGGGCTATCCACCACAGCCGTACGGCTATATTTATCTTGAACAGAGCCGGGCGGCTCTGGTACCCAGAGCTGCACCACTGTGTTCTTTAGGGATAAATTCCCGAAACTGCCCCGATCAGCCGAAAGTAGCCTATTTTCCATTTTATGTATTCTGCTGTGATCAATTTTGGCCCAAATGCATCCGTATGTTGTAAAATTTTGGTTTCGGATTTCTGTATGTATGGATAGCAGGCTTTTTGTTTTCTCTCGGGTTTGATTCTCTGAATTGCAGGGTTGTTCGATCCGAACTGGATCCGTAGTCCAGCATTTGCGGACCCCCAAACCATACAAAATCCTCAGAAAACATAAAAAACGAGCAAAACAGCATTTTCAAAAATGAGAAAACCATTTTTTGGTTTAGGAAACCACAGCCACACAGCTATAATTTAGAGCCGTACGGCTCTAGTTACAGCTGTACGGTTGTAGTTGCTAGGAATAGGCAGAATTGCAAAACGACCCATACGGACATCCTCTTGCGATGCTGTCTTCAGATTCAAACTGTTTTTGGCGTGTTTACAACTTTCAGACCCTTTATGGATGTGAAAATTAAGAAAACCTACACGAACGGAACCCCGAGTTCTGGGATAATAGACTCGCTTAAATGTGGAAATTTGCATAGAGCCGAGCCAAATGGTTTTCAAAAATTGTTTTTCCAGCCCAAAAATCTACAAGGCGTTTCAAAACCATTTTCCAGGTCTAACCGGTCCGACCGATCGGGTCGACCCAGTTACCCCCTAAATGCATGCCCCCACTCCTAAATATCCCAATTCTGTCCTATTGTAAGTCCTACTTGTGCTTGTAATATAAACTATGCTAACCGTCTGTTTTACAGCATTTATTTTTTCTTTTTATTATTTTATTGTAATTAATAGATTAATTCATGTATTTAGGCGTTTGTAACTTTTTGATCCTCGTGTATCCTAGGCGCTTGTAATGTGAGGACGAGAGCTTTTTATTTTTGTTCGATCTGGTTGTATAAGCGGCCTCTATTATTCTTTTGTATATTTTGGATGCATGGTTTATTTTTCTGCTACGTATTTCTGTCATTTGCTTGAGCACGGGCTAATAAAATAAACTTAATTGGGTAGGGAAAAGATAATAAATTGAATAAATATGGTAATATAAATTATAAATTGAATACAAGCTCGAGGTTAAGTAGGTAAGTTGCCCAAACCCTAAATCTCTGATTAGGTGCGGCAGTCTACGCTTGGTAGGGAGCTGTATCGGAATTTCCCGGATGGGCTGATCTGGGTGGTGACTCTGTCACCGATCTTGAAATTTAGGTTTCGAGGTTTGTAAGTAATAAAACAGGAAAACGTTTTCTACAAAACGAATTTCAAAACGAATAAATGATTTTTCCTAAAGCAAGATAAACTAAACCCGTTTTCCAAAATATTACGAAACCCGTTTTCAAAAATCCCTGGTTCGTTTCGCCACATCCGTTTCTTGTTTCAGGTCATTTCCTCATAGCTGTCCCCCGTCCATCGAATCATCGGCCTCCTCTTCACTCTCAGCCCTGCTATCGCCACCAAAGATGCACTAGCCGGTCTCTCAATCATTCAACTGAGTGCAGAGGGTCTCATTCATGAATCTCAGATCCACAACGGTCCTCTACAGCTTATCAATCTCTATCCTCATGTGAATCTCCTTACTCTGGTGTGCGTTGACCGTAGCCTGCATCAGAATCAAACAACATGGACATCATGTCATACACATGCATGCATTTGAAACATGCATCAATGCATACATATTTATATCAACACAGGTACTTACCGCCATCGCCCCGTTGTCCCAAAGCAAGAGTGGCCTGAAGGCAGAGACTGCCTGGCAAAGGGCCATCCCCTCTGATACTGAAATTTGATAAAGAACAGCGCACAAGTCAGACCAATGGCAATAGTAAGAGTCAAAAATAAATAGGAGCAAGGGTACTCATGTGCACCGTGTCAGGAGGTACAGCAGCAGGAGGAGGTTGTTCTTGGAGGAACAGATCGGCCTGGTAAGGCTGCTCGGACTCATTGAGCAGCACGACCCACGGCTCCATCAAATACTCGAGGTGACCCAGAATGAAGCTGGCAGGAGGAACCTGTTGGGATTCTTCATTGGAAAAATAACGTGGCGCAGCGGAAAATACACCGTTTAAAATTTCCTAGAATCCACCTATCGTGTCCAATTACCATTGATTAGAATAAAATCAAATAAGAATCAAGAGAGATTAACTCACCGGATTCGTCTCCTCTAGAGACTGCTGCAGAATCGTTTCTTGAAACTGCGATCTCCAAAGTCCGGTGCACGACCAACTATTGAGCGGGAACCGGTGCTAGCCGAAGACGCGAAGGAATGGAGGTTTAATGCTGGGATTTTCGGCTGTTTTGGGGCTGCAATTGGTGGCTGAAATTTCCAGCAATTAATTAGAGTTGAATTAGGTTTTTCTTCCTTAAGTGTGCCCTTATATAGACACCTTGTCTAGTTGGGTTTTAATTAGGTTAATTAAACCCAAGCCCACTAGGATTATAATTACATAAATAAACTTTAATTAAAAAGTATATACTATGTAATTTAATTCCATTTGGCTAAATTTAATTACCCCTAAATAAAATTAAATCACACTTAATTTAATACAATACATGTATTTAATTTTCGTACTTCGGAAAATTATTTAATTAATTGTTTACTTTATGTAATTCAATTAATTGATAAATTAATTAATTACATTATGTAAACTTATTAATTAAATTAAATTCAACCCAATGTCAATTAATTACCTTGACACCGAATTTCAACTAATTAATTAACGCATTCCTTCCAATGTACATTACATGTACAATTTCTATAAGTTCCAGCTCAGTTGATCTATGTGCACGATCCTATGGGTCTGTCTTTATATTGGCAGTAGGCCCAAGGCCCACAGACTGTAAGTGGGTTCTAGCAAACCATTACAGCCCCCAATTAAGACAGAGATGCAGCAGTCTTTAGAAGACACTCACCCGGTAGTAATCTCATAGTGTCCTTTGCCTAACGATATCGATATGAATAAACAGGAGGCATGGTGTCTGTCATCCTCTTCTGTTTTTTATTATATTTCTTGATCTTGAGTTGACTGATTAATCAAATAAGCAACCAACTTATTTGGGTATGGCCATACACTTATCAGTCCCACTCATCAAGTGGCCAATGATATCATCTCAGTGTTACCCGAGTGGCAATTCCATAACTTCATCATCAATATCAACATGTTCACCGGTCCACCCAATCATACCCGTATTTAGCATCCTTTTACAGACCTGTTAGGCGTATGCCAAAGTGAACCGGATTCCATATCGATATTATAATGAAATCTGGTCTGAGGACAAAAGAGACCTACTCAAGAAAGACCTATGACATGACAACCATGTGGCTTTCTTATGCGGATCGATCCAGTCCCATGTCAATGACATGTACCTATATTCATGATTGATTATACAAGTACTATGGCTAGTTAAGAACTACCATACAGTCATCGAATATACAAGTCTGTGGTTCTATTCGTTCCCACGATTAGAACAGACTTGGGATAGGTTTTATGATTATCAATCAATGGATACTCTACTCATATTATAGCACAAGATATAAATGAAATAGATTAATTACCTTTATTAATGTGACACAAATAATGTATTCATACATGACTCTTAATGTATAATACAAAATACAAGAATCCAATGCCCTAAGAACTAGGGCACACCAACAATCTCCCACTTTTACTAGTTCCAAGTGGGCATTGCCCTAATTCCTATAGATCTGGTATGACCGTCGTGCTGTGTCTGCAACAGCGCTTTGGTCAATGGATCAGCAACATTATTCTTGGTGTCAACCCTCTGCAATGATATGTCACCTATGTTCACGATCTCCCGAATGAGGTGAAACTTTCTGTGTACATGTTTGGATCTCTTGTGTGACCGGGGCACCTTAGCTTGTGCGATGGTCCTGTTGTTGTCACAAAAACATCAACTGGGTCTAGGATAGTGGGCACTACTCCCAACTTAGTTATGACTTTCTTGATCCAAACGGCTTTCTTTGAGCTTCGCACGCAGCTATGTACTCAGCTTCCATTGTAGAGTCAGCAATGGTGGCCTGCTTTGAGGACCTCCAACTAATGGCACCTCCATTCAGGAGAGAAACATAACCAGACTATGACTGGTTCTCATCCTCATCGGTCTCAAAACTTGCATCAGTGTAACCTGACACTACCAGCTCATCTTGACCTCTATACACTAAGAAAGCATCCTTAGTACGGTTAAGGTACTTCAAGATTTCCTTGACTGCCTTCCAGTGTTCCTCACCGCAGTCCGACTGGTACCGGCTAGCCATACTTAGTGCAAACACGACATCAGGCCTCGTACATAACATGGAGTACATGATGGATCCAATAGCAGATGCGTAAGGGATCTTTTCCATGTTCTCCCGGTCCTTCTTTGTTTTAGGACCATCTTTCTTACTCAGCTTCAACCCATGGCGCATAGGCAAGAATCCTTTCTTTGCCTTGTCCATGCTGAATCCTTTTAGAACCTTGTCAATGTATGTGGCCTGACTTAGGCCTAGAAGCCGATTGGATCTATCTCTGTAGATCCTGATCCCTAAGATCGTCTCAGCTTCGCCTAAGTCCTTCATTGCGAAGCACCTACTCAACCACTGCTTAACCCCTTGCAGTGTTGGTATGTCACTTCCAATGATAAGGATGTCGTCAATATACAGCACTAGGACGGTGGAAACGCTCCCACTAACCATCTTATACACACAGGGCCTTTAACTTGAAACACCACTTGCAACCTATCACCTTAGCACCCAGAGGTGGATCCACCAAGTTCCATACTTGGTTATCGTGCATAGATTGCATCTCAGCCTCCATGGCTTTGCGCCATTGATCTGAGTGTGGGCTTTCAACAGCCTCCTGATAGGTCTTGGGATCCTCTTGGTCAATGACCATAAGGTCCCCATCATCAGTCACGAGAAAGTCGTACCTCTCTGGCTGATGACATGTCCTACCAGACCTTCTAAGGTCCTGTGCAACCGTTTCTGGTTCCTCAATTTCTTGAGTAGTCAGATTGGTTCCCGAAGCATCCTCAGCAGTAGCTGTAGGAGTTTGTGAGTCTTGAACTTCTGAAAGTTCAACATTACTCCCACTATCTCTCTTAGAAAGGAATTCCTTCTCCAAGAAGACTACATTTCTGGCTATGAAAACTTTGTTTTCGGCCGGATCGTAGAAGTAATAACCCTTAGTTTCCTTAGGGTAACCCACAAACTGGCACTTGACAGATTTGGACTCGAGTTTGCCACTTGTCAATTTCTTAACATGTGCATCACAGCCCCAAATCTTCAAGAAGGAAACATTGGGCTTTCGGCCTTTCCATAGTTCATATGGTGTTCCCTCAACTGCCTTGCTTGGTGTATTATTAAGAATGTAAGCAGCTGGCTCTAAAGCATATCCCCAAAAGGAGACAGGGAGTGTAGCATGACTCATCATCGAGCGGACCATGTCAAGTAAGGTCCTATTCCTCCTTTCTGACACTCCATTCCACTGGGGTGTACCAGGAGGAGTGAGTTGGGATATGATCCCACACTCTCTCAAAAACGAGTCAAAATCTTAGCTCAAATATTCACCCCCTCGGTTAGACCGAAGTGCTTTTATTTTCTTGCCAAGTTGGTTTTCTACTTCATTCTTAAAGTCCTTGAACCTTTGGAGAGTCTCAGACTTATGCTTCATCAGATACAAGTAACCGTATCTGCTGAAGTCATCCGTGAAGGTGACGAAGTACAGAAAACCAGATCTAGCACTAGTGCTCATTGGGCCACATACATCGGAATGTATTAGCTCCAATAGCTCTGAGGCCCTTTCAGTAGTCTTGCTAAAAGGCGCCTTTGTCATCTTGCCTCTCAAACAAGATTCGCATGTGTCATAAGGCTGGATGTCAAATGACCCTAGCACTCCACTAGAGTGAAGCCCAGCTATGCGCTTCTCATTTATATGGCCAAGTCGACAATGCCAGATGTAAGTAGGATTAATTTCATTTTGTTTAATCCTTTTAGTATTTATGTTATAGATTGAACTTTCACGTTTTAGATCAAGGATATATAAGCCATTTTCAAGAAATGCTGTTCCATAAATAATATTGCCACATTGCATAGAAATTCTACCATGTCCAATATTAAATACAAAACCAGAAATATCCAACAAAGAAACGGAAATAATATTCCTGTGCATCGCAGGTACAAAATAACAGTTTCTTAGTTCCAAAACAAGTCCACTAGGCATCTCCAAGAAATAATCTCCGATCTCCATGGCCTGAACCCGAGCACCATTTCCGACTCGAAGATCTACTTCTCCAGATCCTAATAATCTCCTATTTCTTAGACCCTGCACATTTGAACAAATGTGAGATCCACATCCAGTGTCCAAGACCCAAGATGTAGAAATAACCAGATTAATCTCAACAACATAAATACCTAAAGCAGCAGTTTTTCCCTTCAGTTGCTCCCTTAGCTTTGGACATGAGCTCTTCCAGTGCCCCTTCTCATGACACTCATGGCAAACATCGTTAGGAGAGGCAACCCTTGCTTTAGGTTGGGCCACCACCTTTTGCCCTTAGCCTTGGCCTTTTGGGCCTTAGCCTTGGCCTTAGATTTGGCCTTTCCCTTAGCAATGGGCGTATTGCCCTTGGTCACCAGCAATACTTCAGGAGTCTTCTTAAGAGACTGCTCAGCAAGCTTGAGCATGCCATGCAGCTCAACAACTGATTTATCCAACCCTTGCATATGGTAATTCATGATAAACTGGTTGTAAGACTTAGGAAGTGACCCGAGAATAATGTCTGTTGCCAAGTCCTGCGGAACTGGCGAGCCGAGGCGGGCAAGTGTATCAATATACCCCTTCAACTTTAGCACATGAGTGCTAACAGAAGTCCCAGCTGCCATCACAGTCGTGCAAAGTGCCTTAGTTGTCAGGTAACGTTCCTGACGAGCCTGATCTTGGAACATCTTTTTAAGCTGATCCATCATCTCATAAGCATGCTCATCCATGAATTGCTTCTGAAGATCAGAAGCCATGGTACCCAGCATGAGGCACGAGACATTTCGGTCATCCCTCACATGCCGATCGTACTGCTCCACCATCGCCGTGGTGATGCCTCGACTTACAGGAGGGCCAGCTGGTAAAGGAGCATTCAGTACATACTCCTTAGACTCTTATCTAAGAACTATTTGTAAGTTCCTAGCCCAGTCCAGGAAGTTAGTCTCGGAAAGCTTCTACTTCTCCAAGAGTGACCTAAGTGAGAGTGAGTTGTTGTTTGTTGCAGCCATTTAAATTGCTTAACTGAAATAGGATTATCTACATGGAAGAAATCATTGCTTGAGTTAGAAATAAAGGACTTTTAAGCCAATTCAAATTAATAATCCGATTTTAATTTGTTTGTTAGTGTTGTTAATTGGCTGACTTGACCAAGATCCATAACTTATCAATGACTGGCCGAACTAGGGCTCGCTAACCAACCATTGAGTCGTTTGGTAGGACAACCTATCCAATCCTTCCATGAAGGACTCTTGGTTTGATGGGCTTATTGACACTTTACCCATCTGTGCTTAGGGCCCGCTCTGAGCTAATGCTACCCATGTTGAGTCAAACCACCATTCACATGTTAACCATACCAAGTATCTTAACCCTCGACGGCCCACCGAATACTACAATATACCCAGCTAGGGCATGGCACACATTGCAGCATCAATGGGAGGAAGAGGTGTGAATGTGGGAAGCACTTTTAAGTGACTCAATATTTTAATTTCCGGATTATAATTAAGTGATACGACTTAGCATGCATAAACGCGGGTAATAATTTGGCGATCCATACATCCATATTATATGACAAATGCAATAGCATACTTAATTTAAAATAAATGAGATCCTATGGGCCTTTAATTACAACCTAATGAAAAACTAGATATCCTATCTAATTCTTCATGGGCCGGACTGCAATCCTTCTTGGGCTCCCACCATGGGCTTGCTCCATCTGGGCCTTCCTCCATACTTGATGCAATTACAATAATTTTGTAAAATAAAATCTATTCTAAATTACATCAAAATAAAAAATGGCACGTAGGCCATATTTCCCAAAATTAAATTACAACCGATAATAATTTAGGGCCCATAGAACTCAACATAACATTTCAAACAAAGTACCTGTCGTGCACATACATACCAATATGATGCATGATCATGGCATTCCAAATTATAAATATAAATGTTAAGCCGAGTTACTTAGGATGAAATCGCCAATTTTAACAAATGTGACTAAGGCCCATAAAGGCCCAATGGATAACATCCATAAATGCAAAATTAACAATTTTGCTCCCACTTGAATTTGGGTTGTCACAAATTTAAAATTTAGCTCTCCCAATTAAATTAAATATGCATGCTAACAAAATAAATAATTTTAAATACAAATTAATTAAAAAAAATTTGAATTTAATTTGCATTAGGGTCCGGGATAAAAAAAAAATACCCGCAAAATCCAAAACCAGACCCAAAACCCGTGCACGGCGCCGCTGTTCCGGCTGGGCAGCAGTGCCACTACGCGGCAGCAGCAGCCTAGTGGGCTGCAGGTGCTGGGCAGCATGCCATGTAGCAGCTGCTGCGGCCAGCAGCTAGCTGCTGCCGCAGCTGCTGCCCCTGGATGGAATCGCAATTTGCGATTCCATCCAGCCCAAAACCTTCTTTTTTTTTTAATCATAAAAAAATCCATCAAAATTAAATAATCAATAAAATAATAATTTTTAAGATGGACCAATTGGGGAAAAAAATCAAAAACCCCAATCCAAAAATTCTAGGGTTTATCAAAACCAAAACCAATTGAATAAAAACCCTAAAATCACAAACTTGAAACCCATTCTTTCTTCAAGAATGCTTTCAAGAACCAATTCCAATCAATCTAATGGACAAAACCTAGGCTCTGATACCACTGTTGGGATTCGTCATTGGAAAAATAACATGGCGCAGCGGAAAATACACCGTTTAAAATTTCCTAGAATCCACCTATCGTGTCCAATTACCATTGATTAGAATAAAATCAAATAAGAATCAAGAGAGATTAACTCATCAGATTCGTCTCCTCTAGAGACTGCTGCAGAATCGTTTCTTGAAACTGTGATCTCCAAAGTCTGGTGCATGACCAACTATTGAGCGGGAACCGGTGCTAGCCGAAGACGCGAAGGAATGGAGGTTTAATGCTGGGATTTTCGGCTGTTTTGGGGCTGCAATTGGTGGCTGAAATTTCCAGCAATTAATTAGAGTTGAATTAGGTTTTTCTTCCTTAAGTGTGCCCTTATATAGACAGCTTGTCTAGTTGGGTTTTAATTAGGTTAATTAAACCCAAGCCCACTAGGATTATAATTACATAAATAAACTTTAATTAAAAAGTATATACTATGTAATTTAATTCCATTTAGCTAAATTTAATTACCCCTAAATAAAATTAAATCACACTTAAGTTAATACAATACATGTATTTAATTTTCCTACTTAGGAAAATTATTTAATTAATTGTTTACTTTATGTAATTCAATTAATTGATAAATTAATTAATTACATTATGTAAACTTATTAATTAAATTAAATTCAACCCAATTTTAATTAATTACCTTGACACCGAATGTCAACTAATTAATTAACGCATTCCTTCCAATGTACATTACATGTACAATTTCTATAAGTTCCAGCTCAGTTGATCTATGTGCACGATCCTATGGGTCTGTCTTTATGTTGGCAGTAGGCCCATGGCCCACAGACTGTAAGTGGGTTCTAGCAAACCATTACAGCCCTCAATTAAGACAGAGATGCAGCAGTCTTTAGAAGACACTCACGCGGTAGTAATCTCATAGTGTCCTTTGCCTAACGATATCGATATGAATAAACAAGAGGCATGGTGTCTGTCATCCTCTTCTGTTGTTTATTATATTTCTTGATCTTGAGTTGACTGATTAATCAAACAAGCAACCAACTTATTTGGGTATGGCCATACACTTATCAGTCCCACTCATCAAGTAGCCAATGATATCATCTCAGTGTTACCCGAGTGGCAATTCCATCACTTCATCATCAATATCAACATGTTCACCGGTCCACCCAATCATACTCGTATTTAGCATCCTTTTACAGACCTGTTAGGCGTATGTCAAAGTGAACCGGATTCCATATCGATATTATAATGAAATCTGGTCTGAGGACAAAAGAGACCTACTCAAGAAAGACCTATGACATGACAACCATGTGGCTTTCTTATGCGGATCGATCCAGTCCCATGTCAATGACATGTACCTATATTCATGATTGACTATACAAGTACTATGGCTAGTTAAGAACTACCATACAATCATCGAATATACAAGTCTGTGGTTCTATTCGTTCCCACGATTAGAACAGACTTGGGATAGGTTTTATGATTATCAATCAATGGATACTCTACTCATATTATAGTACAAGATATAAATAAAATAGATTAATTGCCTTTATTAATGTGACACAAATAATGTATTCATACATGACTCTTAATGTATAATACAAAATACAAGAATCCAATGCCCTAAGAACTAGGGCACACCAACAGAACCACCGGGGGCATTGCCAAGGGAATGGGCTTAGTATACCCCATCTCGGCATCAGCGCCGTACACGCCCGCATAAGCTGAAGAACCTCCTTCTCCTCGGCCGCTGGTGGTCTAGGATCCAGGACCGCTGGAACGTCTACCCGATGATGTGCCAAGGCTCTTACACCTCCTAGACGACTGTAAAAAAAAAGAGGGGGTCAACAGATAGTAGAGTAGTTCAAAAAATCAGAAAGTGAAAGAGAATGAAAATGTACCCATACTAGCGCCTCCCCTGCCTTTGTAGATCCAGTGGGAGGAAGGAGTTGCGTACTGATGTAGTGGGGGTAGTCTCCCTCGTCCCCCACAACCGCATATTCGGAACTGAACAGATCTGGATGATCCTCCTCTGACAACAAGTGTGGCCAGAATAGTCCAACTGGAGGTGCAGGCGGGATCCTGTGCTCTGTAGGGCTGTCGCGCCAGTTAGTAACCCTCTCCCCGAGGTACCACTACAGGCTGAATGGGCTCTCCATCACGAATCATTGGGGCATCAACTTCGTGGCATCCACCAACTCCATGGACCACACAGCATTCCCCAATGATTCCTTGATCAACTGAAATCAGAATGTCAAAAGTCAGATCGAAAAAAAACCAAAAACAACAACAGTTACCTGACTATAAAAATCAAGACGTATAAGGAAAACAAGAGGTGTACCTACTCAAAGCTCATATTAGCTAGGAGTTGGAGGCAGATCCAAGGGTCGGTATCCATCTCGCTCTATCTATAACCCAGCTACCGTCTCAACCGGGGGAAGTCTGGAAACTCAGCATTGGCTGGTATGGCCAGCTTCGGCTGAGGGATGAACGGGTATTCGTATGCCTAAACCTGCACAATGAGGAAGTTAGTCAAAAAAAAAAAAAAAAACTCACATGAAGGACTATCCATGCACCTTTCACTTCCCAGTGCTTCCCCCAAGTGCAGATGTCAAGGTCGTAATACAAGTGAGACAACCTGGCTCGTCCATAGTTCAAGCTCCCCACATCTTCCAACTATATCAATGAAGGGAGCCCTACCAGATTCAGATCACTCTAGCCCATCGGGAACATCAAGGTACTCAAGGCATACAGTAGAAATGTCCGAGCATAGCACCTTGTATCCCTAGTAGAGAACGTGGAGCTCTTAGGGAGATCGTCCTACCTACTCAGCCAGTAGTCTTGCAATGTGCTGCCTTGGACCCACTTGCCCAGAGGGGACAAGCCGATTAGCATGGCGATGGACTTTGGGCAGAAGCCCCCTCACTTTAGAGTCTGGTTGAACTTGATGGTACACCCGCCGAATGAAAGCCCAGTAATGGCCATGAAGTCCTCGGGCATAATGGTGAATTCCCTGATCGGGAAATGGATGGTGTGGGTGGAATCCATCCACCGCTCCAGTAGCACCATCAATAAACCCCTATTAATCTATGATAGGTCCTCGCAAATAAAGCACACAAATCGGTCCAACCAAATCAAGTCGATGATCTCCCTCACCTCATTCGGGAGTCTCCTGTACTAGATTGGCATATTAGAAACTGGCCCGGCCCCCCGATTATGATTCTGCTCCTGCAAAACAATAAACATGGAGTTTCTTGAGTTATTTATATTGTGCATTGTTGGGAATTAATCGCGAAAAACAAAAAAAAACACAGCGGAATAAAATCAATTAATTCCCGCCAGGATCCATGTATTTTGATTTGAATTAGAAGGAAGGGTTAAAGGATTACCTCTCAATGAATGAAGGATTGGATCAAGGAACCAAAATAGCTTCCCTCTATGGTTGATCCACACGGAGCAATACGTCCACCGCGTGCTAGCGCCGAGATTGAAGAACCGATTCTTCGAACGAGAGAAGAGAGAGCAGAAAATCAGATTTTCCCTTTTTCATTTGGAGGAGAGTTTCGGCTGGCTCTTAGCCCATGGTGGCTGGCCGAAATCTGCTGTATATTTAGTGTAGTGAGTGATTAGGTTTAGGTTAATTGTTTCCTTAAATAATTAACCTAAATAGTTAATTATAATTATAACCTAATACACCTATTAGTTATAATTATATATTAACCCACACAATTTAATATTAATTCTCAATTAACATTAAATCAAATCAATTCTCCATAATACATATATGTATATATAATATTATAATTAATTATATCTCCATATAATTTAATTATAATATGTAGCATACTTTATGCAATATTAATCACATTAATATTTATATATATACATAAATATATATCACTATATATATTTATTCTCTTTCTCATTCATAAATTATTATCCAATAATAATTTATACCCGATAAGATGAACTTCATTTTGCTCTTGTGTGTGACCCCATAGGATCATATTAATTGGCAATAAGGAAATTACCATAATGTCCTTATAGGTCACAAGCGGACTCTAGCAAGCCATTACGACTACCCAATTAATATGATTGGAATGATCCAATACCTATTTATAGAATGTCATATTCCCTTTTGTCTCTTTGATATCAAGATTAATTATAAGACATGGTACACTTGTCAATCTTATATAATTAATCATATGCTTTCTCGATCTCAAAGTAAACTGTTTAGACAAATCAATTGATACTCTATCAATTATTTGAGCACGGCCATGCATTTAACAGTCTTACTTATCGAGGGGCCCAATGATATCGCTTTCTTGATAGAGAGGGACAAAATCCCATATCTGTCACTCACATCCCAAAGCATGAGTCATATTGTACCCAATCACAGCCTTTATAACTACTCTGTTACAAGCAGCGTTTGACTGCGTCAAAGCACAACATGAGTTCATCTCGGAATCAATGGTGACCTCAGGTCAAAGGAATCAGCTAATGACACTACTATAATCAAGATCAGTTGTGACACATGACCATGAACTTGATCTCATAGTGGGTCTCCAGTAACATGTTCTCTAACATATTACCCGTGAGTATAATCTGTATCTGTATACACTATATTCATCTTATGAATATCCATTATCACTCACACTAGTCTTAGTTTGTTATTATTCCCATAATAACAATCGACTAGGGATATTTAGAATAACACGATTTATTCATGGATACTTATCATAAATGCTAACATACAAACATAAATGATAATATTAATCTACACTAGATTAATCTTAGAAGTCAAATTACATAATCCAATATTGGCCTTAGGGCACAATCTCCAACAATCTCCCACTTGCACTATGGCCAATCATACATGTATCTCATACCCATTGACCTACATGACTTTCATGTATTCACTCGTGCAGGAGTCTTTGTCAGTGAATTATTAATTTTACCTTCCGTTGTTACTTTACACATTTTCACTCTCTCTTTAGAGACAGCCTCTCTAAATTAGTGAAAAACGCCTAAGTATATGCTTGTGTCATACAAGGTTCTTACGCATTGAACTATTGTCCCTACAATAGTCTCACAGGATAAGCAATGCTTAGAACAAAACACAACATTTTGTGATGAACTTCTTCATCCAAAATTTCCTTTACATCATATGTAACAATATACTATGACTACTATTATAGATATTTAGCTATATCATTTTATTTTGAACCTTTCAAAATCATAACATCTCCTTTTAAGAGAATACTAGATCTCGACTGATATATTGCAACTAATTGCAATCAGTTGTATATGTGCAACTATTTACACAGTTAACATAAGCAAGCTTCTATTAAGTCTTTTACATTGAACGCTTTCAATGCTTTGACTTAAGCCAAAACATTCTTTTAGATCTATCTCTATAGATTCCAATTTCAAGAACACAGGCAGTCATGCTTATAACATTAACCGAAATTACTTTCTTAGCCAAGATTTTACTTCTTGCAAGGTAAGAATGTTATTTCCAACAAGCCATATGTCATCCACATATAGCGTTAGGAATACCGATATGCTCCCACTGATCCTTTTGAAACACAAGATTCATCATCCTTTTGATAAAATCAAACCATTTGATTTCTTTATCAAAACTATGATTCCAACTATTTGATGCATGTTTCGATCCTTATAAGAATCTTTGAAACTTGTATACGCTATTTGAATTCTTTGGATGCTCAAAAACTTTGGGTTGTGTCACGTACACATCCTCAATCATGTTTTCACGTAGAAAACAGATTTTGATATCCATTTGCCATATTTTATAATCATATTATGCGGATGTGGCAACAAGAACTCAATTTGACTTGATCATGATTAATGACGAAAAAGGATTTTATCATAGTCCTACTATGAATTTGTTCGTATCCTCATAGTCACTACTATGAACTTGTTTATTACCCCTTTTTGTCACTAGTCGTGCTTTATAAGTTTGAAGATCACCATTCATGTCGGTTTTCAATTTGAAAACTCACTTGCAACCATTGCATATGCATCTTCTAAAAGATTTATCAAAGTCTATACTTTGATTGTCAGACATGGACTTATCTTCAACCTTTGTAGCATCAAGTCACTTATTAGATTCAAAATCTAACATTGCTTCTTCATAAAAGAAGACTTATTCCAATCTAGTAAAACTACATCATGATTTTGAGAAATCCATATCTCTCCTATTCATGTCGTATTCTACTAGACTTTCATTGGACTTGTGTAATTTCAACAATGATCATGAAACCATTTCCATGTTCCTCTTCAACGTTAAATGTCACTTTTGTGAATTACGAGTTTTGTAGGTGTACTTTACTCCCACTAACTCTACTAGAAATTAACTCCCTCTTCAAGGGGAAACCATTTCTAGCTATAACTACTTTGTATCCCAAAGAAACACAGGAGTAACAACTCCTACTTTCCTTTTGAGTAATCCACAATACGATATTTAAATTTAGGTGCCAACTTATTCGAAATAAGCTTTACAGCCCTAAACTTATTCAATGAAACAATTTGGGTCTCTTACCCAACCATATCTCATATGTTGATTCATGAATTGTTTTAGACGGAACAATATACACAGCTGCTTTAATGGCATATTTTGAGAAAACGATGATCAACTTGACTTCATCATAGATTGAACTATATCTTTATAGAGTTCGATTACTCCCTTTTCGACACAACATCCTTTGTGGCGTACTTGGAGGAGTCAATTGTGAGACAGTCCCACAATTTCTAAGATGATTGTCAAAATCTTGACTCAAATATTCACCACTCGGATCATATCTAAATGACTTTACTATCTTGTCAAGATACTTCATACTCCTTTTACAAGCTTTTGAACACTTCAAAAGTTCCAAACTCGTGTTTAATTAGATACTCTTATCTAGAGAAAAGTTCCATAAAGGTAATGAAGTATTAAAACCTCCTTTAGCAGTTGATTTATAATTCATATACATCCATATGTATAATGCTTAATAAATCGATTATTCTTTAACTACTTTTAGCAAAGAACAACTTTATCATCTTTTACAATAAACAACATTCGCATGATTCAAGATGATTCATAATCTCATGAATCCAAAAGTCCATTCTCATGGAGTTTCGTAATGCGACTTTGCTTATGTCTCCAAGAGGACACTGCCAAAATAGGTTGAATCAACTATTTGATTCGATCCTTACAGTATTTATGTTACAGATGGGCTCCACATATAAAGACAATTATGTAAATCTACATTTCATAATCATGTCTTTATAAAGTTTATAATTCACAATTATAAAATAAACAACATTTGTTTACTCAAGCCAACAAGCTCAATAGGCAACAAGAGTTCGTAACTCACATGTAAAAGTTCATAACCTTTGAGTGACAACCTTTGCTTCTCTTGCATATTCGCATTCTACCTTTCACCTTCATAAGGTTTCTATTCAAATTGCGATTCATCATATTCTACTAATATGAGATTCACAACGGTATCTAATACCTTTTGATATAGAAACAAGAGTAGAATAGTTAATAAATACTTAAGGTGGCAGTCTTACTGCCTTTCATCTTCTCATAGTTCTCCAAACAAGGTTTGCTATTTCTATTCTAATGAACGATTCATTCTAGAAAGGGCAACACCCTTCTTTTGGAGATCTCTCTATGCCAACAGCCTTGGTCTTTAAAACATGTTTCACCCGAACCTTTCGGTCTTTATGCTTTTCGACCTTCCTTTTATCCTTTCCTTTTGAACCATAAGCACACAATTCGAGGCGGGCTCATCCTTTATGGATAACTTAACATTCTTTTGCATCCTATGCAACTAATTCACAATTTTCCCCATGTCATTCAAATGATAGTTCATCACCAATGACTATCAAATAATGAATTCAAGATCACATCTCAATGCCTTTTGGAGGCCAATGAGAAATTGTTGCCTCAAACACTTATCTTTTCTTGCTCACTAACTGATGGAACATTTCCATTTGTGATGTATCATATACCTCAAGTAAAACTTCCACGTGCGGAAGAATTGGTGGCAAGTGTAAGATAATAAATTTTAAACAGAGTCCCTTCGATGCTTCAAGTAAGCATCTTTTATACTCATGTTACAATTGCTAGTGGTTCATTGGGCAAAAGGATTATTGAGAACATATGATTCCTTTTGATTTGAGAACAATTCTCAAAGTTCAATAACAATCGAGATCATGGTAATAGCAATCATAACTATAATAAAGCGTGTAAAGATTTTTATTTAAATGCTCCCACTTAAATTATAAAACCCTTTAAAATATTTAAGTGGGTGAAGATCCAAAATCCATACTTAACCATAGCACTGCTTTGGCATGTCCCTATGATTAAATATAATTTCGGTAGACAAAGACTCAAAATCATGCTTTAAACCATTTAAACATATTTTGGATGTGCACTTCTTTGCCAATTGCATCATTATGCAACTCTTCTAATTTATGAGATGCATGATATCATATATCATATTTAATTGTATGTTACTCATCTCATCTTTGCCTCGGGCTCAAACACCGTTTTGATTAACCCTTTGTTAAACCAATTACGACACAATGAGAATCACCATTTCTCATATTATCGCTTCGCTAAGGTCACAACATGCGTACCCGCTTTGGCGTGGCTACCATGATGCGAACATAGTACTTGACTAGTGTTATACGTAATTGGGTGGCAAATATAAACTTCTTAAGTTTATTTAGGGTTTATAAAATCCTGTGAGTTAATTGTATCATATACAATTTACATGGCACTTTAACATTTAACATGCATTTATATATTTATATTAACATCGCATCACATGCGTATTAATTTCTAACATGCATCAATATTCATTAACATGGCATCTTATGGCATAAAATAAATATAGCATGCATCAGACTCAAAACCGTGTTATGGTATGGTTTAAATCTACATTGATTTTCATAGGCCAATATGAAAATCAACAAGGTCATATCCTAGGTGGTAGCAACCATCATATGGTAATAGCACCGCCGCACCTCTTGGATCCGCCTTCACGCCTTTGCTTCTTAGCACCATCTCATGGATTTACATTTTACAAAAATTGCATCCTATACAATTTTCTAGTAAAATAAAATTTACATACTATAAATTGCATCTCATACAATTTATCTAGTAAAATTAAAATTACATAAATACAAACGACTCGCAGGTCGTATTTATATGAAACCATAATAATTAAAATAAAGCATCCACGGGGTCCAAAACCATACCATAACACCATGCATAAAATTATCAACAATAATTTTATATCTAAAAATATTTAGGGTTCAAAGTGGTAAAATACAATCACATTGTATTTTGAATTAATTAATTTGAAAAATCGTTAAAATTTGTAAAACACAATTTTCACACATAAACGGGAAAAGGGGTTAAACTGTCGGACAGCATGCTCGTCGGGCCGCGCACTGCAGTATCCAATACTGCTCGCAGTCCGACGGGCTGCGCGACACATGGCAGCGCAGCATCCATGCTGCGCAGCCCATGCATGCGTAGCAGCATGCTGCGTAAGCGCAACAATGTGTTGCGCGCAACAGCAGCCCAAAATTATTATGGGCATTATGCCCAGAATAACGAAACATTATTTTTTTTTTTTTTTTTTTTATTTAATTAATTGAAACAATTTCAATTAAAATCCCATGAATCAAATTCATGATACCAACCCCTTAAACATTCCAAATCATTAAAACAAATCATTCACAATGATTAATGTATAAAATCAAATTTTAATTGTTATTCATAATAACATAGAACCCTAAATAAAAAAAAACATACAAACCCCCTAACAACAATTTTGATCCAATCAAAATCATACAAACCCTAACATGCAATTTTGATCCAATCAAAATCATAAATCCAATTCAATCAAAATACAAGTGGCTCTGATACCACTGTTGGGAATTAATCGCGAAAAACAAAAAAAAAACGCAGCGGAATAAAATCAATTAATTCCCGCCAGGATCCATGTATTTTGATTTGAATTAGAAGGAAGGGTTAAAGGATTACCTCTCAATGAATGAAGGATTGGATCAAGGAACCAAAATAGCTTCCCTCTATGGTTGATCCACACGGAGCAATACGTCCACCGCGTGCTAGCGCCGAGATTGAAGAACCGATTCTTCGAACGAGAGAAGAGAGAGCAGAAAATCAGATTTTCCCTTTTTCATTTGGAGGAGAGTTTCGGCTGGCTCTTAGCCCATGGTGGCTGGCCGAAATCTGCTGTATATTTAGTGTAGTGAGTGATTAGGTTTAGGTTAATTGTTTCCTTAAATAATTAACCTAAATAGTTAATTATAATTATAACCTAATACACCTATTAGTTATAATTATATATTAACCCACACAATTTAATATTAATTCTCAATTAACATTAAATCAAATCAATTCTCCATAATACATATATGTATATATAATATTATAATTAATTATATCTCCATATAATTTAATTATAATATGTAGCATACTTTATGCAATATTAATCACATTAATATTTATATATATACATAAATATATATCACTATATATATTTATTCTCTTTCTCATTCATAAATTATTATCCAATAATAATTTATACCCGATAAGATGAACTTCATTTTGCTCTTGTGTGTGACCCCATAGGATCATATTAATTGGCAATAAGGAAATTACCATAATGTCCTTATAGGTCACAAGCGGACTCTAGCAAGCCATTACGACTACCCAATTAATATGATTGGAATGATCCAATACCTATTTATAGAATGTCATATTCCCTTTTGTCTCTTTGATATCAAGATTAATTATAAGACATGGTACACTTGTCAATCTTATATAATTAATCATATGCTTTCTCGATCTCAAAGTAAACTGTTTAGACAAATCAATTGATACTCTATCAATTATTTGAGCACGGCCATGCATTTAACAGTCTTACTTATCGAGGGGCCCAGTGATATCGCTCTCTTGATAGAGAGGGACAAAATCCCATATCTGTCACTCACATCCCAAAGCATGAGTCATATTGTACCCAATCACAGCCTTTATAACTACTCTGTTACAAGCAGCGTTTGACTGCGTCAAAGCACAACATGAGTTCATCTCGGAATCAATGGTGACCTCAGGTCAAAGGAATCAGCTAATGACACTACTATAATCAAGATCAGTTGTGACACATGACCATGAACTTGATCTCATAGTGGGTCTCCAGTAACATGTTCTCTAACATATTACCCGTGAGTATAATCTGTATCTGTATACACTATATTCATCTTATGAATATCCATTATCACTCACACTAGTCTTAGTTTGTTATTATTCCCATAATAACAATCGACTAGGGATATTTAGAATAACACGATTTATTCATGGATACTTATCATAAATGCTAACATACAAACATAAATGATAATATTAATCTACACTAGATTAATCTTAGAAGTCAAATTACATAATCCAATATTGGCCTTAGGGCACAATCTCCAATTGCTTGAATAAATTGAATAGAAGCACTGAAATGGAATTAAAACATGAAAAATCCCCTTTCTGCCAGAATAGAGCCGCACGGCTGTAGCCAGAGCCGCACAGCTGTAGCTACAGCCACGTGGCTGTGTCCTGGGAAGACAGAGCCATATGGCTCTGTTCTTCATCAGAGCTGTCGGACCAAGAACAGAGCCGCTCGGCTCTATCTTTGAGCCACACGGCTCTATTCGGGAAACCGATGGTTTCACTTCTAAAACCTAGGTTTTGCAATTTTTCACCCTAACATCAATTCTAATCAACTTTAAATCACCAACCAAGGTTTCTAGGGGCATAATCTACTCTAAACGTGCATCAATTTCATGTAATTTCACCTAATTTTGCCAAAATTGCAGAAATTCAAAAATTGGGAAAAAGGAGGAAAAGTTGGAAAAACTAACCAAATCTTGGACAATATGCATCGATGGCTTGAGATTCGCAGGCAAGGGGTCATTCCTCCTAACCCCGTAGTAGGCAACCGATTCTGGGAGTCCATACACGTCCACTGTGGATTCGGTGGGTAGAAAAAATTCCCCATCGGGTAATACATATCTGACATGAGGAGTAGGTTGTGCAGGAGTGTTCCGGCGAAGAGCTTTTCGCATTTTCTTCATTTTGGCAGTATTGAGTTCTAGTGAAGATTTTCAGAGGAGAAGAGAAAAAGAAGAAGAAAAAAATTACGACTTGTGAGAGTGAGGCATCAGCCCCCTTTTAAGTCCACCTCCTCCCTCACTAGAGCTGCACGGCTCTAGCCTACGTGGCAAGCTAGAGCCGCACGGTTCTGTCTCCCCAGGTAATCGATTTTTTCTCGATTTTTTACAATTTCCGGTTATTCCAATATAATCCCAAGAATGGTATTTCTTGCCTTTTGCAGGTATCAGGGCAGAATAACCAAGCCGTATTTATTCTTGATCGAAGGGGAACATTTTTGTTTCTAAAATTGTCGATCAAGGAATAAATATGCGCTTTCAACTTAATTTCAATGGTATGCTCCACCATAGAGAGCCGATCCCAGCAACGATCCCAATTTCACTGGGCATACTCCACCACAGAGAGTCAGCTTCGTTAGTATACTCCACCACACGAAGAGTCAACTTCAACAAGTATGCTCCACCACAGAGAGCCGATTCCAACATCTACACCCAACTTCGCCGGTCCACTCCACCACACGGAGAGTCAACTTCACCAGTATACTCCATCACACGGAGAAGCAAATTCCAATGGTAAACTCCACTACAGTGAGTCGACTTCAACAGGACAGCTCCACCACAGAGAGCCAAAGCTCGATACCGAAGCCAGTACCCCCAGCGAGGGGCATCAGGTGCGTCTTCTTTTCCTTTCTCACCGTGCTCCCAATCACAAGACCAAATTCGAACTGACCCTAGTAACCTGACTGTGTCGACTTTGACCTCGCGAGGGATAGCCTATGAGCACGGGTTTTCCCGACCTCTGTGATAAGAACTCTTTGTTACCTTTGTTAAGCAGTCAGACTTGGAAAAGAGCAGAATGTCGCATGTAACACCTCGAACTTTCCGAAAACTGAGCAATCCTCGATTTGAAAACCTGAGAAAGGTCCCTCATGTGATTTTAGGGTTTAGGGTGCACGTTGATTTTTTGCATATTTTGATCCCAGCTCTACCTAGAGCTGCGCGGCTGTAGGTTTAGAGCCGCACAGCTCTAGCACAACTAGAGCCGTGCAGCTCTAGTGGGTTAATTAAGTTGCTCAGCAAAGCAGAGCAACTTGACTGAAACGAGCAAAAATCAGCTAAAATTCGTAAAAACGAAGACGGCGCATTTAATTCTCGAAAACATTATGGGGTGTGAGATATAAATAGAAAAGAAAAAATCAGAAGGGAAGGGATTGGAGAGAAGAAGCATTCAGCCGAAAACTAAGACACAAAGGAAAATAGTTATAGAGAGTGAGGAAGAAGAAGAGGGAAAGAGAGAAGGGGAAATTGTGAGTTTCAAGTCTAAAACTCATATCCTAATCTTCCTATAACTCGTCTAGACCATTACTCATTTGTCCCAATACACTTTTGGATTCGTTTCGGATTGATTCAGATTCGTTTTCGGGATTTCAGAATGTTCGAGGATTCGAAGCACATTCTCATTCTTCAATCCATTTCTAAATATCCAATACACTGGAACAACATCAAGGTAAACTCTGAGAGGCCTTAAACTTGTGTTCATTGCATTTTCTGTGTAATTTTTCTCTGTTTTCTATATTTTCAGAAAACCAGCTACCTGAATATAGTCATGTGGCTCTGTTCTCCAAGAACACAGCTGCACGGCTCTATACCCTTGGAACAGAGCCGTACGGCTCTAACCTCAGAGCCACACGGCTATGTTCCTCTCGGGCGAAAACCTGAAAATGCCCAATCGGCCGAAAATAGCCCGTTTTCCATTTTTATGCATTCTGTTGTGATATTTTTCAGCCCAAATACATTTGTACATTATTAAACTTTGGTTTTTCGATTTCTGTACGTACGGGTGTTAGGTTTTTGGTTTTTCCAGATTTTATTTTCTAGATTTCGGGGTTGTTCGGTCCAAACCGGATTCGTAGTCCAGCAGAACCCTAAAATCCTTGGAAAACACTGAAAATGAGTAAAATAGCGATGTTTTGAAAAAAAAAACTGATTTCGGGTCCGGGTATTACAGTCGCACGGTTGTGTTTTAGAGCCGCACGGCTCTAGTTACAGCCACACGGCTGTAGTTCCCGGGAAGAAACAGAATCGCGGAACGACCCGTACGGATTTCATCACGTGATGCTCTTTTCGGATTCAAACTATTTTTTATGTGTTTACCGCTTTCAGACCCTAGATGTTTGTAAAAAATTAGGAAACCCGTACGAACGGAACCCCGAGTTCCGAAATAACAGACCTGCTGAAATATGGAAATTTACATGAAATCGAGCCAAATAATTTTCTAAAATTATTTTTCAGCACAAAATCCATAAGGCGTTTCAAAGCAGTTTTCCAGGTCTAACCGGGCTGGCTGACCGAGTCAACCCGGTTACCACCTAAATGCATGCCCCCGTACCTAAAAGTCCCAATTCTATCATGTAGTGAGTCCTACTTGTGCTTGTAATATAAACTGTGCTAACCGTCTGTTTTGCAGCATTTATTTTCCATTTTTATTATTTTTGTTGTAATTAATAGATTAATTCGTGTGTTTTAGGCGTTTGTAATGTTTAGATAATCGTGTATTCTAGGTGCTTGTAATGTGAGGATGAGAGTTTTTATTTTTTATTCAATTTTGTTGTATAAGTGGCCTCTATTATTCTTTCGTATAATTCGGATGTATGATTTATTTTTTTGCAGTTTATTTCTGTCATTTGCTTGAGCATTGGCTGATAAATAAACGTAATTGGGTAGAGAAAGATAATAAATTGAATAAATACGGTAATATAAATTGCAAATGAATACAAGATCGAGGTTGAATAGGTAAGGTACTCGAACCCTAAATCTCTAGATTAGGTACGGCAGTCTATGCTCGATAGGGAGCCGTACCAGAATTTCCCGGATGAGCTGATCCGGGTGCCGACTCTGTCACTGATCTTGAAATTTAGGTTTCGAGGTCTTTAAGTAATAAAATGAGAAAATATTTTCTACAAAATGAATTTCAAAACGAATAAATGGTTTTCCCTAAAGCAAGATAAACAAAACGCGTTTTTCCAAAACTAAAATCCTCAAAAAACCCCAATTCGCTTTGCCACGTCCCTTCAAAACGTCATCCGCTCACACTATGTATAAGACCTGATGTCACCTTTGCACTAAGTATGACAAGCAGGTACCAGTAGGATCCTAGGGAGGATCACTAGAAGGCTGTCAAAGCAATCCTCAAGTACCTTAACTGGACTAAGGATAGCTTCTTAGTGTATGGAGGTCAGGAAGAGCTATCAGTTACCGGGTATACTGATGCAAGCTTCCAGATCGACCAGGATGAGTACCAAATGTAGTCTGGCTATGTGTTTTTACTAAATGGTGATGCTGTAAGCTAGAAGAGGTCAAAGCAACCGACCATCACGGACTCTATAACAAAAGCTGAGTACATTGCAGCGTGTGATGCATCTAAGGAAGCTGTGTGGATAAGGAAGTTTATCACTGAGTTAGGAGTAGTACCCACTATCCAGGACCCAATTGATATCTTCTGTGACAACAATGGGGCTATTATACAAGCCAAGCATCCTCGATCACATAAGAACACAAAGCACGTGCTCAGGAAGTTTCACCTCATACGAGAAATCACCGAGAGGGGGGACATCTCATTGCACAGAGTGGACATCAAGGATAATGTCATAAATCCTTTGACCAAGGCACTAGCTCAGCCCAAGCATAAGGGTCATACTAGATCTATAGGGATTAGGCCCATGCCTAGTTGGAACTAGTGCAAGTGGGAGATTGTTTGATATGCCCTAGTCCCGAGGCATTGGACCTTGCATTTTTATTGTACATTTATTGGATTCATGTATTAAACATATTTTGTGTCACTAATAAAGGCATTAATTCATTTATTATATATCTTGTGTTGTATTCTAAATGAAGTATCCAATGGACATATCCATATCCATGTTAACAAGTGTCATGCACTTGGCAGTAAGACCATGGATAGGGAAAACGATATCACCATAAAGAGATCCATAGTTTGTTCCAGTCATGGGAATGAATGGAACTAGAGACTATTATTAACCTGGTTCTATGGTAGTGTCTTACCGGCCATTGGACATGGGATGTGAACCAAGTTAATGGGTACATGCAAAAAGGGCATGGTACTGGATAGATCCACTAAATGAGAAATCCACATGGTAAAACATCACAAGTGATTCTCGGGTAGTACTTTATGGATCCTTCGACCTGACCATATGATGGTACTGCAAGCGAAGTCGCATACTTTGGTGTACACCTAAAGGGCTTGTAAAAAGGTGCCAAGTATTGGTACGTTCGGGTATGTCCATTAAACATGGCAGTACTATGGATATGCAAAAGGGATATGTCACTCAGTAGTCCACTGAGAGGATATCATTGGCCTCTTGATGAATGTGACTGATAAGAGTGTGGCCACACCCAAACAAGTTGGAACTTGTTTATGAGCATCAGTACATTCGAGATCAAGTAAATGTCCGGACACAAAAGAGGGTGATTAATCCATGCCTCTGTGTTGGACACCGATATCAATGACATGTGATATACAAGTTTAAACTACAGGGTTACCATCTCCATCTTAATTGGGGGCTGTAGTGGCTTGCTAGAGCCCTCCTGCAGTCTGTGGGCTTTAGGCCCACTACCGACATAAAGATGGGCCCACAGGATCATACACATTGAACGTCTGAACACGGACTTAAGGGATTACCTGCATACTTGGCGTATGCACACCAGAGAGAGAGGATTATATTAATTATATTATAAGGATCAATTAGATTGATCAAAATAATAAAGTTAATATTTGCATTGGCCTTCTCATAATTAATTCAACGAATTAATTTATGAGATTATTTCCTTGGTGGAAATATTTCACATGTATAGGTTTACATGTATCTTAATTTTATGAATGTCAAAATTAATTCCATGGTATAAGTAATTGATCAAATTAATTTCAATTTAAATGTATCAAATATATTATTCGAAATAATATGTTAAGAATACGTGTTAAATAAAATTAAGTTTGATAATAAATTGAACCAAGGAAATTAATATTGGCCTAGGCTTTAAAAGGAGAAAAGCCAGCATAAAATAAAAGAATGGAATTGGGCCGAAACAGGGTTAAGAATTTTGGACATCCTTAGGTAAAATACCTAGGGAGCAATTCAGCCAGGTAGGTGAAGAGGATAGATGAAATTTTCAGCCCCATCTCACTCTCTCTCATTCGATTCCATCGCTAGCACGGGTCGTGTTCCACAGCCGTTCATGTACATGAATGCGGAGGGAATCTAGATTGATTTTTGTAGCCATCTCTAGAAGATATATCTCGGGTGAAAAATCTTTTCTTTGTTATTTAATTTTGATTTTTACAATTTTCATATCAATTGCTCCTGGGCACGGATTTGAGGAAATCACCGCGTTCTTCCTCTTTTATCGGGTGATTTTCGGTGAAAAGTCCTAGCACTTATACGATCCTTTGCACATATGATATCATTGTCCTATACAAGGC
Organism: Euphorbia tirucalli; assembly: GCA_039660915.1. NCBI lineage: Eukaryota > Viridiplantae > Streptophyta > Magnoliopsida > Malpighiales > Euphorbiaceae > Euphorbia > Euphorbia tirucalli. The sequence goes on along the minus strand of CM077639.1, from coordinate 49,025,724 downwards.
ATGGCTCTGTCATCCTTTTATGTGCTAGGACATTCACTTGACATCCAAGTAGACTAAAAAAATCAAATAAATGATTATCCAATAATCATTCTATTTGGGTACGATTGTACACTACTCAGTCTTACTCGTCAAGAGGCCGGTTGTGAGCGGACAACCATTTAATAAGTGGAACACGGTGAAGCAAACCAGGGAAAAAAGAAAAGAGATATGTTTTGCTCTGTTTTGTTTGGAAAATGGGTTTGTATCTTGCTTAGGAAAACCATTAATTTGTTTGGAAATCCTTTTTGTAGAAAACTAGTTTTGCATTTTAGAAAATCCTATTTTATTAACTTAAAGATCTTGAAACCTAAATTTCAAGATCAGTAACAGAGTCCCACCCAGATCAACTCATCCGGAAAATTCTGGTACAACTCCCTACCGAGCGTAGACTACTATACCTAATCTAGAGATTTAGGGTTTAAGTAACTTACCTATTCAACTTCAAGCTTGTATTCATTTATTAGTGCATATGACAATGTTTTACTTACCTAATTCTCTACCCATGTTATCTTTTATTATTAGCCCATGCCCATTCAAATGACATAAATAAATTGCATAAAATAAAGTGCACGAATATAAACCATATATCAAACCAAACCAAAAAGAAATAAAAGCCACTTATTACAACCCAAAAGGAGCGAAAGCTCTCATCCTCACCAATACAAAAGCTTAGATACACGAAGATCTAAAAATTACAATCGCCTAGAGTACATGAGTTGATCTGTTAATTACATTCAAAAATAATAAGGAGAAAAATAAAAGCTGCAAAATAAATGGGTTAGCACAATTATATTACAAATACAAGTGGGACGCACAACAGGACAGAATAGGGATTTGAGAGATTTGGGACATGCAATTAGGGGATAGCCGGGTAAACTCAGCTAGATCGCCCGACTAGACCTGGAAAACAGTTTTGAAACACCCTACAGATTTTATGCTGGAAAACAATTTCAAAAAACGGTTTGGCTCGATTTCATGCAAATTTCTCCATTTAGTGGGTCGGTTATCCCGGAACTCGGGGTTCCGTTCGTGCAGGTTTCCTAATTTCAACATCCATCTAAGGTCTGAAAGCAGTAAGCATGCCAAAAATAGTTTGATTCTGAAGACAGCATCACGCGACGACGTCTATGTGAGTCATCTCGCGATTCTGCCTTTTTTTAGAAACTACAACCGTGCGGCTATAACCACTACAGCCGTGTGGCTGTAGTACTAAAACCAGAAATTGGTTTTCTTCACTTTAAAAATACTATTTTGATGGCTTTCAATGATTTCTAAAGACTTTGAAGAACCTAGGGGTTCACTAAAGCTGGACAGCGGATCCGATTCGGATCGAACAGCCCCATATTTCAAAAATCAAAATCAAAGAAACTGAAAATCTCACATCCACATTTCTAGGAAAACCAAAAACCATAATTTTGAATGTAAAGGATGTGATTTGGCTGAGTTAGATCATTACAAAATAAACAAAATAGAAACTGACTATGTTCGGCCATTTCAGGGCTTTTTGGGTTTTTGCCCAGGAAGATAGAGCCGTGCGACTCTGTTCTTGAATAATAGAGCTGCAGAGCTCTGTTCTTGAACAATAGAGCCGCACGACTATAATCAAATATCTAGTTTTTGGAAATTTTGTAGAATAGAGAAAAATCACAACATAAATCAAACAAGCACGACTTTAAGGCCTCTCAGAGTTTACTTGGTTGATGTTCTAGTGTGTTTGATGATCGAAAGTGGATTGAAACATCAGAATGTGCTTAAAATCCTGTGAACACTCTGAAATCTTGAATATGTGTCCCGAATCGATCTGATAAAACCTGAGAATAGACCCGGACAAATGTGATATGATTAGCCTTTATCCTAAGTGTTCTTGGTGTGTTTTTGTGTTTTTGTTTCTGGTCTTTTGTTTTGTTTTTCTTAGCTTTCTCTCTTTCGCCTTTCTTTTTTGTTTTTCTCCTCTCCTCTTTCCAATTCTCTTCCAATCCCCCTTTTTTGTTCTTGTAAGTGTCGGGTTTTCTTGACCTCAGTGATGAAAACCCAGAGGTTATCCCTTGCTATGAGATTTTTTACAGGAATTCGATCCAAGGAGTAAAAGTCAGATTTCAACATGCTTAGGAGATGGCCCAAGAATTGTCCGAGAGATCCCTTGCTTTTAACCCAAATTTTACATGAAACTGCATGGCTTTTTCTCCTATATAAATTTTAATTGGACCGAGATGAAATTTCGTTGCGGCATGTATGTATAATTATATATATAATATACTATATACATAGATAATAATAGTAATATACATTTTAGTATATGTTATATATATAATTAATAATAATGTTATTATTATAATATTATAAAATAAAGTGGGCGGCCAACTTGGGCAAAAGAGAGAAAAAGAAATGATGATAATTAGGGTAGGTAAAAAAAGGTCCAATTAAAATCCAAGAAAGAAATGAAGGTCCAATGAGAGGAAGGCAATCAAAAGGTGGGCAAAGAAATGGCATAAAAGAAGGGGGACGACTTATTTTGGGTAAGGGAAGAATACTTAAGAAAGAATGAAAAAGAAAAAGGGTTTGGAATTGACTCAAAATTTTGGTGGGAAGCAACCGATCCTACAATCCATCTGTCTATCATCATCAACTTCACCATTTTCTTTAGCTCCTTCATTACCATCTCCTGCAACTGCTATTTTTTTTTTTTGAAACTAAAAGTCCAACCCTTTCAATAGTAAACTGTCATCAAAATCAACCCAAAGTTCAAGCCTTCAATCTTACATCTTTGGTTCGTGATCTCCAAGGCAATTTGGGACTTAACCAGGCTCTATTGAATCAACTGAAGCCCCGAGGATCAACTCCAAATCTCCAAACAAACACCGATACCACAACATAGGTAATTTCTGAGAGGCCTTAAATCCTTCTATCGCTTTCTGGGTTGATTTTTGTTTATGATTTGATTATTTTCATATTAATATTATTTTCGTTCCAAAAATTTAATTTCATTGGTATTGATATTATTTTTAGTATAATAATTAATTTTATTATTACTAATATTATTCTTTTTTTTTACTACAATTGTTAGTTTGAGTATTATTATTATTATTATTATTATTAAGTCATTACTATTATTAGCTATATATGTATGAATGTTATTTTTACCAATTTCATTAATATTAAGAGTATTATTTTTATTATCATAAATATTATTATTATTATTATTATTATTATTATTATTATTGTGTAAAAAAAAAGTAATATGCCGCATTATTTTGAGTAAATTTCATAGAAGTAAATATATTGTCGTATTTTTAAAATAGCTTTTGATGTGTTTATTGTATCTAAGGACATAGTTTATTTCTCCACATAATAGGGAATCCCCCCACGAACGGAACCTCGAGTTCTGGGATGACAGACCCGCTAAAAGGGAAAATTTGCATGTAACCTAGCCAAATAAATTTCTAAAATAGTTTTGTCCAGCACAAAAATTACAGGACATTTCAAAATCGTTTTCCAGGTCTAACCGGGCTGGCTGAACGAGTTGACGCGGTTACTCCCTAAATGCATGCCCCCGTTCCTAAAAATCCCGATTCTGTCTTGCTGTGAGTCCTAATTGTGGCGTGCTGTAAATTGTGCTAACCCTCTTGTTTGCAGCTTTTAGTTTATTTTTATTTTTATTTTGGATGTAATTAATAGCTTAATCCGTGTATTTTAGGCGATTGTATTTTTCTAGATAATCGTGTATTCCGGGCGATTGTAATGTGAGGTTGAGCGTTTTTATTTTTACTCGATCGGGTTGTAATAATCTAATTATTTTACTGCTCGTTTACTTTTATTTGTGTATATGCACTGTATGATTTAATTTAATAAAATCAACTATAGAATTATAAAATACCATCAAAGAACATTGGCCAATTTTATTTTGACTAGACATGAAATAAGGGACTTGTCCGGACCTAGATCTCTAGAAAGTGTAGCAGCCTTCGTCCGGTTCAGCTACTTTGTAATTTCCTGATTGAGCTAAACCGGGTAGCGACTCTTACACTCTCTATCGAGAATTACGTCTCGGTTCTTTTAGGAGACGGCCTAATTTTCCAAAACCACGTTTTCACAAAAACCCCCACGCGAGGGAGGGCTGCCTGATAGCGAGGCTCCGTTCCGAGAGGTTGAAAAACGTCGTCCGCTCACAGTTTTCTTTTTCTGCCTCTTATCATTCCATTATTAAGAACCCCTAAAATCTTAGCCAAAATCCCCTAAATTTAGGAGCCCATCCCCTGCCATTCTGATTCTAGCTATTTGGCAGAAAATCTGACCGCTCGCTAGAGCCGTACGGCTGTAGTATTATAGCCATGGGGCTTTGAAATTGCAGCTACACGGCTGTAGTTGTGAAACTACAGCCACACGGCTCTAATCAGAGTCGTCACAGATTCTCCTAAATCTTAGACTCACCTCTAAGCCCTCTAATTACTCGAAGGACCTTTCCTGAGGTTTCGAATCGAAGACTATTCAGATTTCGGGGCATTTGAGGCATTCTAGGTGACATCCTGCTCATTCTCAAGTCTAATAAACATTCGTTTGCTTTAGTAGGTAATATAGGATTCTCATCATAGAGGTTAGGAAAACCTGTGCTCACAGGCTGCCCCTCGCGGGATCAAAGTCTAGTCAGTCAGGCTATTTAGCTAGGTTCAAGTTTGGTCTTACGATTGGGATCACAGTAAGAAAAGGAAAGGAAACATACCTAACATCTTGGTTTGTCAAGGAAGTCGAGCATAACATCTTGCTGGGGACGTTGGATTTGACTCTGAAGTTGGCTCTCTGTTGGTAGAGCTATACCATTAAAATCGGCTCTCTGTTGGTGGAGCTATACCATTGAAATCGGCTCTCTATAGGTGGAGCTGTACCATTGAAATCGGCTCTCTATTGGTGGAGCGGTACCATTGAAATCGGCTCTCTGTTGGTGGAGCTATACCATTGAGATCGGCTCTCTGTTGGTAGAGCTATAACATTGAAATCATCTCTCTGTTGGTGGAGCTATACCATTGAAATCATCTCTTTGTTGGTGGAGCTATACCATTGAAATCAGCTCTCTATTGGTGGAGATATACCATTAAAATCGGCTCTCTATTGGTGGAGCTATACCATTGAAATCGGCTCTCTGTTGGTGGAGCTATACCATTGAAATCGGCTCTCTACTAGTGGAGCTATACCATTGAAATCGGCTCTCTATTGGTGAAGCTATACCATTGAAATCGGCTCTCTATTGGTGGAGCTATACTATTGAAATCAGATTGAAAGTGCATATTTATTCCTTGATTAATAATTTGGAAACAAAAATTTTAGCCCCTTCGATCAAGAATAAATACGGCTTGATTGTTTTGCCCCTAGATACCTGCAAAAGGCAAGGAGTACCCTTCTCGGGATTATATCGGCATAAATGTGAATTCTAAAAGTTGAGAAAATTCTCTTACCTGAGGTTTAGAGGATGCCCCATTATCGGGTTATTTTCGCTCTCGGAGTGCTCACAATTCGAGACAGCCCGATGATGAGAGTGAGTGCCTGTACTTGGGTTGGTCTTGATGTATGTATGCATCTGTGTGTGTATGTTTTGAGTGTATACATGTATGTGACATGATGCTTCTATTATTGTTCTTGGTGTCTGTGCGAGTCTAGAGATGGGATTCGTGACTTCTGATTAGTCTCAATGGTGGCCCCAAATGGCCTACAGTGCTTCACCTATGGGGTTTATCTTAGCTGGGACTTAGATTTATTTGGATTCTGTTCATTTTGGCTATTCCATTGAGACTAACAGATGTCCCTTCCTACTTCAGGTAGTGTTTCTACCCCATGTTTTCTCAATCTGGTGTTCTCAAGACCTTCAGGATCAACTGGCTATTACACAGATCTGGTTACTGGGAAAGTTGAGCCCCTTGAGTATTCTTCCACTTTATTCGTGATACGCTCCGAAGTGCTATCGGGTTTAGCGGATCAAGACCATAGACTTTGCCACCCGTTTTGCCAAGGAATGGTCTACTTGGCCGAGTGAGAGGATGAGAATTAGACCCTGTATTCTGTATTGCATTTTTGTACCTAACATCTTGACTTGGTATCATCGTTTATAATAGGAATTCCATTTGCATCATCATGGGCTTGGATGCAATGACCTACTGATGGATGTTTATATGTAATGGCATAATGTGTGCAATATGAACATCTAAGCAGAAAATCAAACATGCGTAATATAATTATGACGAAATCATAATAAGTACAATAGGGAAATTAAAAGTGACTGACTATGAACATCACCCTCTTCTTGTTATCAACATGTACTTTCGGTTTTCCATGTCGGAAATTTTCTCTTTGTGATAACTTTTTTTTTGTTTTGTTTTTTTTTGTTTGGCCTAAAAAATCTATGCCAGCATTCCAGTAGAGTTGATCTCTTTGTATTGGCCCTTCTTGGGATTGGAAAGCTTACCTCAACATATTCATCAAAGGTTGCGAGAACATTGCTACTGATGATATCTAGTGGTTTGGCTTTTACCTGCCCTTAGTATTAGGAACTTGTATTTGGGCATAAGACACTTCATCAGAATTAGTTCACTGCGTCTTGTAATTCGTATGTGGACATTGACATGCAATGACACGACAAATGCATATTGAACATCGAAACATAATATAAAACATCCATGACATAATGAATGTGTATGCATTAGGAAAATCCAAATAGTGGCTCTGGTTTTGATTAATGCCCCTTCGTATTACATACATGTCCTTTCTGTTTTCCACATTGGAGACTTTTTTTTTTGAGATATCAGCATGGACTGATGTTTGTCATTTCGATAGCTTTCATCCTAGGTTTTTCTCTGAGGTTCATTCTTCGGGGTCTGAAGTTTGCGACCTTCCCTTTGATGTAATGCCGAGTTTACTTTGGAAGGTATTTATTTGTTACCCTACCAACTTGGCATACATGGGTCTCTGCTTCTTGACTAGTTCATGGAATTCGAGTGATAATTGCTCCTTTGTCCTCTGCCTCTAGTGTAGGGAGTTATGTGATGATCTTTTAACTTGTGGTGTTTGGATATCGAATTGCCCTTATGCCATTTGCCTTATCTGTGTCCTGCCTTGGACCCCAATGGCATCATATTGGATAGTTGCAATTGTCTTGGATCATGCCTGTTATGGCAAAATGAGAAAAGTGGGCGAGACAACGTAGGTGACATTATTCTAGGTTCAAGCTTATGAAGGCAATGGGGTAATAGGATGATATGGGTGATGTAGTATGGTAATTTGGATGTGAGACGAAATGGTTTTTTTTTTGGAAACACAACAGAAGGTGTCAAGATTCTCCTGTGGCTGATTTAAAGAATGGGTTGGTTATGAGTTGGATAGGGAACTCAGGCTGCAAATTTGGATGCCATTGGGGTTAAGATCTGTTGAGTCTTAACAGCAAGAACCTCGAATAGCAAGTCGATCTATCATATGAATCTGTCTCCTTCTGGTTGAATGACCTATAGAGATACTTTTTTTTAAAAACAAACTAAACCCAAGCCATAGCCACCTTTTGTTCTTTCTGCTACATTTAAATTCATGCATGTCATATGTGCTTAATGCTTTTTGGATGAACAATGCATACGTAATGTCATGTACACATGAATGTCTTACGAACAAGATAATACATGCACTATAACCGAGAACTGCTTCAAGGTTTTACCACGTGATGGGTGATAAAGGTCATTTGAGTTTCTCAGGGGTTTGGGAATTTTGACAAATTTGGAATTTCAGCTTTAGGGTTTTGGCATGGGGTACTTTCTTGGATAGGGAATTAGGCTTGGAGCTTCGTTTTGGAGTTTGATTTTGAGGTTCATCAATAGCTTTTGGCTTGGAATGGTTTAGATATAACGAGTGCTGCTCAAATTGAAACTCAAGAGCGGGATTGATAGCATCTTGAATTGTGATTTGTAAGGATTGTTGATCTAGGTTGACAAATGACTCGGTAGAGATGGTGCCATTCTGTTATAATTTATCTCACAAGCTCACTTTTCAAGAGAGAGTTCGATCAAAGCCAGATTCACTTTTAGGTTCCCTATAGTACTCAGATTGATGTCATGCATTTTGATATTATGCGTATGGGATATGTCGTTTTAGATGGTCAAATGCACGCATAGTGCCATGTACATGCAATCATCATATGGGTAAAAAAAGATAACCAACTGCATTACATTCAGAATAAGTTCAATACACCTTACAAACAAATTGAGTTTCCTATAAGAAGGAAGTCTCTAAAAAGGCATTGATCTCATTATTTTCCGATTAGTAACCATTTTGGCTTCAATGCCACTGCTCCACTCTTATCAGACCAGACCTTGTAGTTCTTCATCGTATTCCTTTCCTTAAGAAGCTTGAGGAGTTTCCTTAGCAGCTTCTTTGATTGCCCCAGGTCGACTATCAAAGCCAGATGGGATTTTCAATTTTTTGTTGTCGATTAGCTTCTGAATCTCATCTTTTAAAGCTAAACAATCTTTCATCTGATGGCCTCCCATCACATGATAACTGCAGAAATTACTCTTTTGTGCTGGTGTTGGTTCCACGTATGGCCTGACATTCTGCAGTAGACCCTTCCTTCTACACTCGGCAAATAGTATGTTTAACAGTGTGAGCGGACAATGTTTTTCAGGCATATGAACTCTCTCGGAAGGGAGCCTCGATATCGAGCAACCCTCCCTCGCACGGGGTTTTTAGAATGGAAATTCGGTTTTGGAAAAAATTAAATTGATTCATAAAAGAACCAAGACCTAAGTCTCGATAGAGTGTATAGGAGTCGCCACCCGGCTCAGCTCAATCGGGAAATTGCAGCGTAGTTGAACCGGACGAAGGCCGCTACACCTTCCAGAGATCTATGTTTAGACAAGTCCCCTATTTCATGTCTAATCAAAATAAAATTTGGCCAATGTTCAAAGATGGTATTTTAATTTCTAAAGTTCATTTTCATTGATATAAACATGTAACGTACACACAAATCAAAGTAAAATAAAAAGCAATAAATAAATAGATTATTACAACCCAATTGAATAAAAATAAAAACTCTCAACCTCACCTTACAAGTGCCTAAAATAAACGAATGATCTAAAAAATTACAATCTCCTAAAATACACGAATTAAGCTATTAATTACATCAAAAATAAAAATAAAAGAAATTAAAAGTTGCAAAACAGATGGTTAGTAGAATTTATAGCACGCCTCAAATAGGACTCAAATTGGACAGAATTGGGAAATTAGAGATCGGGGGCATGCATTTACGAGGGTAAACAGGTCGGCTCTGCTAGCTAGCCCGATTAGCCCTAGAAAACAGTTTTGAAATGCCCTGTATTTTTGTTTGTGAGAAAACACATTTTGAAAACATTTTCCTTTTCCGGTTTGTTGGAAATGCCCCCTGAAACATTGGTCCTTGTGTTTGTATAATACATTTATACATTAATGTGAACTTTATGTATTATACAATTTGTGTCAAGAGATAAAGGCATTGATCTATTTATTATATGTTTTGTGCTATATTTTAAATAGAGTATCCAATGGACATATCCATATCCATGTTGTCAAAGTGTCATGCACTTGGCAGTAAGACTATGGATAGGGAAAACGATATGGCCATAAAATCATCCGTAGTCTATTCCAATCATGGGAATGAATGGAACTAAAGACTATCATTAGCTTGGTTGTATGGCGGTGTCTTACCGGTCATAGAACATAGGATGTCAACCAGGTTAATGGGTACATGCAAAAAGGGCATGGTACTGGATCGATCCACTTAACGGGAATCTACATGGTATGGTATCACAAATGATTCTCGTGTAGTACTTGTATAAGTCCTTTGACCGAACCATATGATGGTGCTGTATGTGAAGTGGCACACTTTGGTGTACACCTAACAGGCCTATAAAAGGGTGCCAAGTATGGGTACGTTCGGGTGTGTCAGTGAGCATGGCAGTGCAATGGATATGTAGAAGGGAATGTCACTCAGTAGTTTACTGAGACGATATCACCGGCCTCTTGATGAATGTTACTGATAAGAGTATGGCCACACCCAAACAAGATTGGATCGTGTTTGCGAGCATCAGTGCATTCGGGATCAAGTAATTGTCCAGACACATATAGAGGGTGATCAACCATGCCTTTGTGTTGGACACCGATATCATTGACATGGGATATACAAGTTCAAACTACAGGGTTACGGTGACAGTTTGACTGCTATCTCCATCTTAATTGGGTACTGCAGTGGCTTGCTAGAGCCCGCCTGTAGTCTGTAGGCCTTGGCCCACTACCAACATAAAGACGAGCCCATCGGATCGTACACATTGAACGTCTGGACTTTAACTAGTCAGATTAAGTGTGTACTTGGAGTATGCTGGTGGATCCTAGGTGAAGTAGTGAAACTAAACCTAGAGTCACACAACTAAGACAATGTACCAATCATTGACAAGTAATAATTCTGGTTGGTCCAGGTATCGATCCCACAGAGAAAAATATTCTGCAAACACTAAACTACTCGGGTTCCTTGCGTGTCCTAGGCGGAACTTAATTTTGGGTTGTGATTATACTAACAACTAAATTATCCTACTCCTAGTTGATCTATCCCAGCTTACTTTGCACATGAATTTGGGTTATCAATTAGCGGTTTACCGACCTATGAATGCTAATGGAGATGGTTTTATCAATTAATTAAAATAGATGAATTTAACTCAACAATTAACCCTTAATTATGTTCTTTCGATAATTCAACCTAGCGTGTCTAGATCTTTTAGGTCCTTAGTGTTGGGATTCGTCACAGGAAACCGACCGATAAAAGCGGAAATACGCGTCGATTTCCTAGAATCCGGCCCTGGAGCTTAAGATGTGGAAATCAAAAACTTAAAGCATAAAAGGAGGGTTTCAAAAACTTACCACAAAGTCTCTCTAAGAGACGGATGCGGACTGCAGAAATCAAGTGTAGATTTCCTCCACCGATGCGTACACGAACGGCTCTCGGACCGAAACCCGTGCTAGCGACTCAGATAACAAGAAGAGAGGGAGAAAGAGAGAAGAAAAGGGGCGGCCAAGCTAAGTCCTTATGGCTGTCCAAAATATTTCTTTCCAAAAGAAATAATTCAATATCTCTCTTTTACTCACAATGGTTTCTTTTTCTACCAAAGAAAAAACCAAAGAAAACAAAGAGCATTAAGTAAATGTAGGCCAAACATTGTTACCATAAGAATGTATATATCTACGGCCAATTCACAAATTTGAGAAGAAACGTGATCCATTCATTTATTTCTTGTCATTATCAAAAGAAAGAAAAAGGATGAGTTGAAAAGTAAACAAAGTCCAACTTTGCTTTCCAATTTCCAACCTATGACTCACACCATGAGTCATCACTTTTCATCATTCAATTTTGTCAACAAAATGAATCACCACTTGCCTTAATATTCGGCCAAGCTAGAAGAAAAGATGGTGGGATGATTTTGTTTTATTCCATTCTTACCATAAGAATGAGCCAAAATATCCAAGTAGCAAAGTCCAACTTTGCCACCCCAAAAGTCTTCCATGACTTAACACTTACATCATCTCTTTTGTCCAACAAAATGAGTCATCTTTCTAGCTCTTTCCATGCTCAAAATTTCGGCCAACATAAGTCCCACATCATGTGGGCTTTTTCATTTTAAGCCCAAGCCCAATTGTAATTCCATCGATTTAATTAAATTCAAATGCAACTTTAATTTAACATGTATGCTTATATATTATACCATACAACATATTACATACATTTAAATTAAAATTCATTTGACCTATTAATTTAATCAATGAATTAAATCAGACACACATAAAATGACAAACATGTAAACCTATACATGTCATAATATTTCCACCTAGGAAATAATTTCATAAATTAATTCATTGAATTAATTAAGAAAAGGCCAAAATAAATATTAATTATATAACTTTGATCAATCCAATTGATTCATATAATATAATTAATATATCTCTCTCTCTTCAAACGTGTATACTCCAAGTACACACTTAATCCGACTAGTTAAAGTCCAGACGTTCAATGTGTACGATCCAATGGGCCCGTATTTATGTTGGCAGTGGGCCAAGGCCCACAGACTGCAGGCGGGCTCTAGCAAGCCACTGCAGCCCCCAATTAAGACGGAGTAAGCAGTCAAACTGAAAACGTAACCCTATAGTTTGAACTTGTAAATCCCATGTCGCTGATATCGGTGTCCAACACAGAGGCATGGAAGTATCACCCTCTTTGTGTCTGGACCTTTACTTGATACCGAATGAACTGATGCTCACAAACAAGATCCAATCTTGTTTGGGTGCGGTCGCACACTTATCAGTAACATTCTTCAAGAGGCCTATGATATCGTCTTAGTGAATCACTGAGTGACATTCCCTTCTGCATATCCATAGTGCTGCCATGCTCACTGACACACCCGAACGTACCCGTACTTGGCACCCTTTTACAGGCCCGTTGGGCGTACACCAAAGTGTGCCACTTCACATGCAACACCATCATATGGTCCGGTCGAAGGACTTATACAAGTACTACTTGAGAATCATTTGTGATACAATACCATGTAGATTCCCGTTAAGTGGATCAATCCAGTACCATGCCCTTTTTGCATGTACCCATTAACCTGGTTGACATGCCATGTTCTATGACCGGTAAGACACCGCCATACAACCAGGCTAATGATAGTCGTTAGTTCCATTCATTCCCATGATTGGAGCAGACTACGGATAACTTTATGGCCATATCGTTTTCCCTATCCACGGTCTTACTGCCAAGTGCCTCACACTTGACAACATGGATATGGATATGTCCATTGGATACTCTATTTAACATATAGCACAAGACATAAAATAAATAGATTAATGCCTTTATTTCCTTGACACAAATTGTATAATACATAAAGTTTTCATTAATGTACAAATGTATTATACAAACACAAGGACCAATGCCTCGGGACTAGGGCATTTCCAACAATCTCCCACTTGCACTAGTACCTACTAGGCATGGGTCTAATCCCTATAGATCTAGTATAACTTTCATGCATAGGCGTAGCCAAGCATGTTGGTCAAAAGATCTGCGACATTGTCTTTGGTGTCCACTCTTTGTAATGAGATGTCACCCCCTCAGCGATTTCTCGCAATAGGTGAAACTCCCTGAGTTCGTGCTTCGTGTATATGTGTGACCGGGGCACATAGCTTGTGCAACAGCCCCGCGTTGTCACAGAAGATATCAACTGGTTACTGGATAGTTGACACTACCCTCAGTTGCATGATAAACTTCATTATCCACACAGCTTCCCTAGCTGCTTCACACGTTGCAATGTACTCAGTTCCTGTGATATAAACCGCAATGGTCTATTACTTGGAGCCTCTCCAACAATAGCACCACCATTTAGCATGAACACATACCTATACTACAACTTATATTCATCCTGGTCAGTCTGGAAGCTTGCATCAGTGTACCTAGTAACTGACTGCTCTTCCTAACTTTCATGCACTAAGAAGCTATCCTTAGTCCGGTTAAGGTACTTCAGGATTGCTTTGACAGCCTACCTGTGATCCATTCAGGATTCGGCTCATCATACTTAGTGCAAAGCCGACATCAGGTCTTGTACATAGCATGGAGTACATGATTGATCCTATAGCCGAAGCATATAGAACCAATTCATGTTCTCCCTATAGTACTTCTTGCTAAGTTTCAGCTCATGACCCATTGGCAAGAAACCTTTCTTAGCCTGGTCCATGCTGAATCTTTTCAGAACTGCGTCTATGTACTTGGCCTGACTTAGGTCTAGAAGCCGATTGGATCTAACCCTGTAGATCCTGATCCCTAGGATCGTCTCAGCTTCGCCTAAGTCCTTCATTGCGAAGCACTTACACAACCATTACAATTCCCTTGTAGTGTTGGTATGTCGCTTCCAATTAGAAGGATGCCATCCATATATAATACCAGGAAAGTTACTATGCTCCCACTAAACCTCTTATACACACCCTTAAAGGTATTGTCGGCCTATAGCTGATAGCACCACTTGCAACCTATTACCTTAGCACCTGGAGGTGAATCAACCAGGTTCCAAACCTGATTATCGTACATAGATTGCAAATCCACCACCATGGCAGACAGTGGGCTAGCTATAGCCTACTAGTAGGTTTTGAGCTCCTCTTCGTCCAAGACAAAAGGAGCGTAATCATTAGAAACAAAACCGATGTTTCTCATGTTCCTAATGATCCCTACCAGACCTTTTAGGTCCTTGTGTGACCTGGGCTGGTGCTTCCCCTTTTGGTAGCTTCACCCTGGTCTCCGAGTTATCCTTTTTAGGAGTTTCTGAGCTTTGAACTTCCCTGAGTTCAATATTGCTCCCACTGTCTTTCTTGGAAAGAAGCCCCTTTTCAAGAAGGACCCCTTTTCGAGCCATGAACACCTTGTTCTTAGCGGGGTCGTAGAAGTAATACCCTTTGGTTTCCCTAGGGTAGCTCACAAACAGGCATTAGTCGGTTTTGGGTGCTAGTTTTGCTCACAGTCAATTTCTTGACTTGTGCATAACAACCCCAAATCCGTAAGAAAGACACATTAGGCACCCTGCCCGTCCATATTCCAAATGGGGTCTTTTCTAAAGCCTTAGTCGGAGTATAATAGAAAATGAGAGCCATTGTCTCAAGAGCGTATCCATTAAAAAACTTATTGGGAGAGAGGCATGACTCATCGTTTGAGCGGACCATGTCCAACAGGGTTCTATTCCTCCGTTCGGACACCCCATTCCATTGTGGTGTTCCTGGAGGAGTGAGCTATGGAACTATTCCATGCTCTCTCAAAATGAGTCAAACTATAGGCTTATATGCTCACCACCTCGATCCAACCGAAAGGCTTTGATATTTCTGCCTAGTTGGTTCTGTACTTCGTTCCTTACTCCCTTGAACCTATCAAGGGTCTCAGACTTATATTTCATTACATAGGCATAGCCATTTCTGATGAAATCGTCTGTGAAGGATACGAAGTATAGATGTTCAGCCTTGGTTGCTATGCTTGTCGGTCCATATACATCTCAATGCATTAGGTCCAATAAGCTAGCGACCCTTTTAGCCTCCTTGCTAAAAGGTTCTTTAGTCATTTTACCTTATAAACAAGACTCGCATATATCAAGTGACTCCATGTCAAATGATCCTAGGATTCAAGCTATGTGAAGCCTAGCTATGCGCTTCTTGTTTATATGACAATGCCAAAGGTAAACCGGATTAAGTTCGTTAGGCTTAACCCTTTAAGTATGTATATTATAGACATGATTAGTTTCATTTAGATCCAGGATATAAAAGACATTATTTCACAGAGCTACTCCATAAAATAATTCTTTTCTAGATAAACCCTTTTTACTATTACCAATAGTAAATGTACATCCAGAAATATCCAAAAACTGAAACAGAAATAATATTCCTATACAAAACAGGTACAAAATAACATAGTTTTAGTAACAAAACTAATCTACTAGGCATCATAAGCTGGTCCCGCTGATCTCTATGGCAGCAACCCTTGCTCCATTTCTGACCCGCAAGTCCACTTTTCCCGATCCCAGTGATCTCCTGTTCTTAAGTCCCTGCACATTACAACAAATGTGAGAACCACATCTAGTATCCAATACATAAGATGTTGAAACAGAGGTTAATGTCTATGACATTTATACCTGATGAAGACACGCCCTGCGTCTTCCTTTTCTCTCCCAAAAGCTTGGGACACGATCTTTTCCAATGTCCAGCCTGCTTGCAACCGAAGCAGACATCCTTGGAACAGGACTTGGGCTGGGCTTTAGCCTTTTTAGCCTTGGCTTCCTTAGCCTTGGCCTTGGCCTTTGCCTTGCCTTTAGCAATAGGAGGTTTCCCCTTGTTAACCTCAAGTACCGGCGGATTCTTCTTGATCGACAGTTCAGTGAGCTCAAGCATCCAATGCAGCTCACTAACAATACGGTCCATCCCTTGCTTGTAAAAGTTTAGGATGAATTGATCATAAGAATCCGGTAAAGAAGCCAGGATCATGCTAACCGCCAGCCCCCGTGAGATAGGAGTTCCGAGACGGGCTAAATTATCCAGATAGCCCTTCATCTTGAGCACGTGTGCACTCACAGATGTTCCGGCTCCCATCTTACAGCTGCGGAATGCCTTGTGGATCAGGTACCTTTCCTGATAAGCTTGCTCATAAAACATCTCGTTAAGAGTTGTCATTATAGCAAAGGCCTGATGATCCAGGAACTGCTTTTGCAATTCAGGAACCATACTAGCCAACATCAGGCATGTCACATCCCGGTTATCTTTTACATGTGCCAAGTATTCCTCCAGCTGGGCAGCTGGTGGATTACTTCCCGTTGGCACAGCCGGTACAGGCTTTTTGAGCACATACTCTTTAAACTCTTGTCTTAGAACTTTCCTTAAGTTCATAGACCAGTCCCAAAAGTTAGGGCCAGAAAGCTTGTCCCATTGCAAGAAAGATCGCAGTGATAAAGTATCATCCGTAGCCATTGGCTTCTACACAGAAATATTATGAGTGTTAATAAAGGACTTAACTTGTTCTTCCCATATATAATTAATAATGAATTGTGTTATTAATTAACTCGAGTTGTTGGGCTCATGGGCCGAGATCCATATTATATCAAGATATAGCCAGACGAGGGCCTGGAACAACTATACCCCAATTTTTAGGTAGGAATGCCGTCCAATCCCAACCTAGGGACTCTCGGTTTGATGGGTCTGTTGGCACTTACCCATCTGTGCTTAGGGCCAGGAACATCCTACTACCCACGCTAAGTCAAAACCTCCATCCAAGTGTTAGAGTAACCAATACTCCAACCCAATTCAAAATGACGATACTCTAGTGCATCCAACGAGGGTTGGTCTACAGCTGGCCTATCCCCACTTCGAGTAGGTTATGAATGAGGGAAACACTTTTAAGAGACTTAGTAATTACCTTTTGGTTATTAGATTCAATTAATAACGGCTTAGATGCATAGGCGGGAGAAATAGGGTTTGTACATACATTCTCACATGTAAATAAATAAAGCATAATTAAATAAAAATGAAATGCTATGGGCCAAAATTTACATCCTAATATAATTCTAGTAAACCTATACTAGAACGACATCAGGTGGGCCGCATCCTCATCCTTCTAGCACGCCAATCCAATCGGCTTCTTCTTTACATAATTTCATAATCAACAAATAAAATAAAATTACATAAAAAGAAAAACGACGCGTAGGCCGTATATACCAAAAGAATATTACAACCTAAATAAATAAGGCCCAAAACATCCATTCATGCATTTAATCATACATCCATGTAAACCAATACATACAATTTATAAACATGTTAAATGCATGAATTAATCCCATTTCATATATGTCCATTGCCATTATTTTGAAATCGCCAAATTTTGGCCGATCATGGTTCTAAACCCGTGCGGGCTTTGGGCCTCCAACCCAGGCAAAATTGCTCCCAATCCAATTGGGAAACCATGAATTCCAAACTTAGCCGTCCGAGTAATCGTGCCAAGAAAACCCGAACCAATTTCAATTAACCGTATTAATTTCTCCAAAATTAATATCGCATGAACGAAAAATAAATTTCATTCATAAAACATGCGCATAAAATTTCCAAAATTAAACACGCACAAGTTTAAAAATAATTAAAATTTTAAAACCCCACGCGCATAAAAATTACCAAAATTTAAACAGCAATATTTTTAAAATTTTAAATCCAGCCCGGCCCAAAAAATCCCACCAAATCCAAAAACGGGCCTGGCCAACCGCGCGGGGAGGTTGCTGCCTAGCAACAGCCCCTGCGGCCAGCAGCAGTAGGCTACTGCCTTCCCCACATGGCCCTATTTTTTTTTTTTCTTTTCATGTATGCATAAGAATAAAAACAATACATCAAGAATTAAATCAACAAGATCAAAGAACAAATCCAAGATACATATAATTAAATCCAAGATGCATAAAATTAAATTCAACATGCATAACATACAAAACAAATTGAAACATACACATATAACCTAATATGCATAAACCTTTCAATTTGCAAAAACAAATGGGGAAAAATATAAAACCCCAAAACCGAAAGAATCCCGATCCATAAAACACCAATTTTAAAACACGGGATCCGCCAAGTTAAAGATTTCCACGGATCAAAAGCCCGCTCTGATACCACTGTTGGGATTCGTCATGGGAAACCGTCCGATAAAAGCGGAAATACGCGTAGATTTCCTAGAATCCGGCCTAGGAGCTTAAGATGTGGAAATCAAAAACTTAAAGCATAAAAGGAGGGTTTCAAAAACTTACCACAAAGTCTCTCTAAGAGACAGATGCGGACTGCAGAAATCAAGTGTAGATTTCCTCCACCGATGCGTACACGAATGGCTCTCGGACCAAAACCCGTGCTAGCGACTCAGATAACAAGAAGAGAGGGAGAAAGAGAGAAGAAAAGGGGCGGCCAAGCGAAGTCCTTATGGCTGTCCAAAATATTTCTTTCCAAAAGAAATAATTCAATATCTCTCTTTTACTCACAATGGTTTCTTTTTCTACCAAAGAAAAAACCAAAAAAAACAAAGAGCATTAAGTAAATGTAGGCCAAACATTCTTACCATAAGAATGTATATATCTACGGCCAATTCACAAATTTGAGAAGAAAAGTGATCCATTCATTTATTTCTTGTCATTATCAAAAGAAAGAAAAAGGATGAGTTGAAAAGTAAACAAAGTCCAACTTTGCTTTCCAATTTTCAACTTATGACTCACCATGAGTCATCACTTTTCATCATTCAATTTTGTCAACAAAATGACTCACCACTTGCCTTAATATTTGGCCAAGCTAGAAGAACAGATGGTGGGATGATTTTTTTTTTATTCCATTCTTACCATAAGAATGAGCCAAAATATCCAAGTAGCAAAGTCCAACTTTGCCACCCCAAAAGTCTTCCATGACTTAACACTTACATCATCTCTTTTGTCCAACAAAATGAGTCATCTTTCTAGCCCTTTCCATGCTCAAAATTTCGGCCGACATAAGTCCCACATCATGTGGGCTTTTTTCATTTTAAGCCCAAGCCCAATTGTAATTCCATCGATTTAATTAAATTCAAATGCAACTTTAATTTAACATGTATGCTTATATATTATACCATACAACATATTACATACATTTAAATTAAAATTCATTTGACCTATTAATTTAATCAATGGATTAAATCAGACACACATAAAATGACAAACATGTAAACCTATACATGTCATAATATTTCCACCTAGGAAATAATTTCATAAATTAATTCATTGAATTAATTAAGAGAAGGCCAAAATTAATATTAATTATATAACTTTGATCAATCCAATTGATTCATATAATATAATTAATATATCTCTCTCTCTTCAAACGTGTATACTCCAAGTACACACTTAATCCGACTAGTTAAAGTCCAGACGTTCAATGTGTACGATCCAATGGGCCCGTCTTTATGTTGGCAGTGGGCCAAGGCCCACAGACTGCAGGCGGGCTCTAGCAAGCCACTGCAGCCCCCAATTAAGACGGAGTAAGCAGTCAAACTGAAAACGTAACCCTATAGTTTGAACTTGTAAATCCCATGTCGCTGATATCGGTGTCCAACACAGAGGCATGGAAGTATCACCCTCGTTGTGTCTGGACCTTTACTTGATACCGAATGAACTGATGCTCACAAACAAGATCCAATCTTGTTTGGGTGCGACCGCACACTTATCAGTAACATTCTTCAAGAGGCCTATGATATCGTCTCAGTGAATCACTGAGTGATATTCCCTTCTGCATATCTATAGTGCTGCCATGCTCACTGACACACCCGAACGTACCCGTACTTGGCACCCTTTTACAGGCCCGTTGGGCGTACACCAAAGTGTGCCACTTCACATGCAACACCATCATATGGTCCGGTCGAAGGACTTATACAAGTACTACTTGAGAATCATTTGTGATACAATACCATGTAGATTCCCGTTAAGTGCATCAATCCAGTACCATGCCCTTTTTGCATGTACCCATTAACCTGGTTGACATGCCATGTTCTATGACCGGTAAGACACCGCCATACAACCAGGCTAATGATAGTCTTTAGTTCCATTCATTCCCATGATTGGAGCAGACTACGGATAACTTTATGGCCATATCGTTTTCCCTATCCACGGTCTTACTGCCAAGTGCCTCACACTTGACAACATGGATATGGATATGTCCATTGGATACTCTATTTAAAAAATAGCACAAGACATATAATAAATAGATTAATGCCTTTATTTCCTTGACACAAATTGTATAATACATAAAGTTTACATTAATGTACAAATGTATTATACAAACACAAGGACCAATGCCTCAGGACTAGGGCATTTCCAACACTTAGCCGGTTTCCCTTATTTAGAGGCGGTCTAATTCTAAAGCTCAGAAAATAGGGGCACGTAAATTCCACAGTGTCGTCAATACTAATGGTTTCCTAGGCGTCAATCTAGGTAATGCCACAAATATGAACTTAATAAATTAAGATCTTATGAGACTAGATTATCATTAAAGGAATTGCATAAGGAAAAGGTGTAAAAATTGAAATTAAATTGCAATCAATTTTATTAATCAAGAAAGATGATAAGAATTCAATGTTTACAACCAAACATAATCAATTGCAGAATCAAAAACTAACTAATCGAATTACAAAAGAGAAGAAGAGGAACTTATGCCCTTTTGGTCTGATTAACCGG
Organism: Euphorbia tirucalli; assembly: GCA_039660915.1. NCBI lineage: Eukaryota > Viridiplantae > Streptophyta > Magnoliopsida > Malpighiales > Euphorbiaceae > Euphorbia > Euphorbia tirucalli. The sequence continues at coordinate 49,004,905 of CM077639.1, read as the reverse complement.
ATTCTGACAGTGTAAAGATGCTTGGGGTGTACCTCTATAGACGAACTCAAGCCGGAACCAAGAACGTTGCAAAAGGGGAAGATTCAATGCAAAACTTCTACCAATTGAGGGTTCAAACTCAAAGAAACAAATAGTTCAAGCAAATAAACCTAGCTACAAGTTTGTGCTTTACACTTTAAAAGTCTGGAAAAAGATCCATACAACTTAGAAAATAACCTATTTATACGGCTAGGTTAAAACCACTAAACAGAAAAGATGAAAGTAGGGCAACAGTAGAATTTTGGAGCTCGGCATGCCGTGCTGTGCAGAATTGGGGTTGGCATGCCGTGCTGGTGGTGGTGGCACGATTTCATGCCGATCCTCTAGATTCCATCCCTTGGCATGCTGGAATGGCACGCTGTGCCCTCATTGCGGCACGACGTGCCACCTTGCTTTTCAGCACTTTAAACTCTTCTTCACCGCCATCGCTCCAACTTTCGGTCCGGGTTATAATGCCTGTCCAAAACAAACATAAAGAAACATAACCGCACCACAGCCACGAACCATAAAAATAACACATTATCCAAAATTACAAAAACACCCCTAAAAATACGAAAAAATATTAAAAGTTATGAAAATCTAACCAAAACATAAAAATCACAAAATACGTAAAACCAAACAAGTATTCACACAAAGGACTCTAAAAAATTGCCATTTAAATCATGAAATTGCCTAAAAGATAAGGTCAAAAACCAACCTTATCAACCACCCCACACTTAAAGTCTTACTTGTCCTCAAGCAAATAAACTAAAGACAAAGGAGTAAACTTGCTAGCTTTTACTTGCAAATCCAACTAAGGGTTTAACCGTAGGAAATTCATAAACTCGAGAAGGTAAAGCATCACTTTCGAAATGAAACTAGGCCAGGTTCAAAACCACTCAATACCCGAACCCAACAAAATTTAGCTAGTCAAAGGGCGAGGAACAAGCAGAGTTTATACTACCACAAAGCACCTCATAAGATGTCACTCTAACGCTCAAGTTCAAGGTGAGGAGGACGAGCACATAAAAACAAACAATGGCACACATCACATATTGAATTAATGGCAATCCCGGTGAAGTCATTGGTCAAGGAGCAAAATCAGAGAACCTGGGGCTTGTAATGTTACGGCTTAGGGTAGGTTTGATAAAAGGGAAGTTTTTAGGTGTACAACTCCTACAAATCAAGTGATATATACGAATTGACTAAGTACTAAAGACGGGTCATGCAATTTTCAACTCAAAACTAGTCCTAAGAGTGCTTGCTTTGCTATATTTTTTTTCCTTTTTTTTTTATAACAAGAAATTCTACTAACAATGAGAAGGCCTTATCCACAACCAACGGCCAAAGCACAACCCAACGGGAAAAAATGACAAGACATGGGTCAAGGCAATTAGATGATCGCCCTAATCCTTTATTCAAACAAGACATGCTTCTACAAGCTCCGATTTTTAAGAAAAGAAGCCGAACATACACATTGACTCTATTTGGATTTTTTTTTCAAACACAATTTTTTCCATAGGACTAGATGTGAAAGAGTTGAAATGCAAATGGTGATTGACCCTAAAATGAATGAACAACTTAGCCAATTACTTGATTTAGGAGAGGAGGGTAAGAAAGGAAAATCAAAGTTAATGGTAAAAAGTTAGGATGATAGATTTGGCTTGGTGAAGGTTTTTTAAGTCAAAAAGGTTAATTTAGTGGCTTTGGGTGATCTAAGGGATAAATTAGTAGTTAGGGTTAGGCTCATTTAAGTCAAGGGGTTAATCCTAAGGGTCTCTACATACTAAGCTCTCGATGCCAAGTGCAAAACGACACCAGGTTCTACGATCTAGTGTGCCACGATTGTTTTTACCCTCACAAAGAAATAGAACCGATGTGAAATGGTTCCAAAGGCTTAAATTCTCGCAAGTGTACTAGGGGTTGTATGCTAGGTTGTGTGACTGAACCAATGTTCCAAGGCATAATCCTAGCTCGATGATGCAAGTCAAGGTAGAGGGTTAATTCCCTAGTGCAACCTGAATGACAAATCTAACCAATGATTACCATCAAGAATCACAAATCATGCACAAACAAGCTAATGACTCGCAATCGACTCCCAATATCTCTAGCTAATTGCTACCAATCCAAGCACAGAGACTTAGTTTCGAGGGTAGATTAGGCAATGTTACTCAAACGGTAATTGACACTTAAACAACCTAACACATTATCATACCAAAAATAAACCAAACCCACTCCACATGCATCAAAAACTAAAGCCTAAATCTAACCAAAAACCAACACAAAACATCCAAATATGCAAAAACACACAAACATACGAAATAAAACAACCAAAAAGTGCAATGTAGAAAGAAGCAAAAGAAAGGGAGAAATCCCTTTACCCACCCCACACTTAGATTGCACTTACTTCCAAAAGTGCAATGGAAGAAGGAACAAAATAAAGTGGGAAAGGAAAAGGGTTACCTCACATATTGGGGGCTGGTGGTGGCGGAGGTGGGTATGGCCACCCTTGGACTGCACAAAAACGAGAGGCGAATGCCTCGACATTGGTGAGCTGAGCCGCCTACCGGTCAAGGCGCGCGTTCATCCGCTCCTTGAGCACCAACTGATGGACGATCAAACCTTCTAGCTGTTCGATTATACCATCCAACCGCCCTTCAATCCGCCCCATAAAATCCAGGCCCACCGAAATATGCTCCTCATCCTCCTCATTATCCTCAGCATCCTCACCCTCTTCCTCAGTATTTACGTCCATAGGGGCCTTACCCCTGCTTGAACCTCCTGCACTTGAAGTACCTGTAGCTACCACAACATGGGAACAAGATAAAATTCCCCTTGAAAGCTTCTTAGGAAGGATGCTATCGAGGTTCTTATAACAAGTATTACTACGAAAGAAACATGCAATAGAAGTTACAGTATGCCCTAACCCGAGTTCTGACTTAGATCTGTTATGGTGGGTGTATAGGGCTTCCATGACGAAGAAGCCCATGTGCACCTTAACATCTTTATGCACATGCCACAGTATTAAAAGTTCAAATGCATTGACCCGGTTGCTTTCAGTTTTGCCCGAGAAATTAAAACATACAAATTTGTGTATTAATTTCAGGATTGGGTCATGTAGTTGGGAAGTTTTAGCAAACCTAGGTTGGTATACCCCTTGACCTACCATACGCCAAAATTTCTTGGCATCCATATCCTCCTGCGATTTGTAACTATTCCCCTCAATTCCTATGCAAGCCTTAAGGCCCTCAATATCTAAAGAGTGTTCATCACCAAATAAGCGGAAGGTCATGGTCTTAAGGCCAGTATCAGGGTTAGTTTTAAAGCTTAAAGTGGAGTAGAATTCTAAGTTCAACTCCCTAAAGACAGGCGGATTAGACTTCACAAACTCATACCATCCTAGACTAGTTAATTTAGCACGTACAACCTCTGACGTATCTTGCACAGACAAAAATTCCCAATCGAAGGTTCGAAAGGGGGTACTTTCTAATGGAAACAAAGTTTTGTAGCGTTTACCTTCATCATCAGAGAGAAGAGGGAAAGGGCATTTATACTTCCTGGAGAGGCTAGTTAAAGGGGCCATCTGCTGCTCGGGAGGTAATTCTTCATTTGGCACCGGTTCTGGTGACGGGTCTATGGGCCGTCACGAAGAACCGTGTCTCCGATCAGCTACAGTCTTCTTCTTCATCTTACTATTGCATAACCATAAAAACACAACAAAATCAAAAACAAAAGAAGTCAAATCCAATGAAATCCTACTTTCATAAATACAAACCACTAAATATGAACATATAAAGAAAAATAACGCAATACAATTGTAAGCGCCGGAATTTTCTATACTTAAAAAAAAAAAAAAAAAAAAAAAACTCTATGGTCGTACGACTATTGATACAGTCGTACGACTGTAATTTAAAAATTACAGTCGTACGACTATAATGTCGAAAAAACTGCAGAGGCCCATACCTCTGCAGCAGAAATGGAAGAAAGAGAGTTGAGCATTAATTGCTCGGGTTTGGCAGCAAGCAAGCAAGGCAGAGGGATAAAAAGAAAGAAAAAGAAAGAAAAAAAAGAGAGATTTCTGGTGGAAAGAAAACTTAGAGAGAGAAAGAGAAGAGAGAGAAAGAAAAAGAAAACCACAAAAAGTCCATCTTCTTCCTCTTTGATTTTCTTCAATTCTCAGAATTAAATCTAAAACTTGTTAGAAACTCCTAGGGCAATCAGTTAACTACTCAAACAAATCAAGAACTCGGACTTAAATCATCAGAAACCCTTACAATTTGGAGTTTTGGACAAAAAGTTCTCAACCTCCATTTCAAAGGAAAAAGTGCGAATTTGTTGGGATTGGAGCGACGCCAGGGGTCAAAAACGACTTGGAATAGCTTCTAAAAGGTAGTCACTTCTTTTCCCTACACTTTTTCTCGCTTTCTGGGTGTTTGAAGTGAATTTTGTGCGTTTTTGCTGCATTTTTCGTATTTCTGTTCCTGGAAGCTAAGAACAGTCGTACGACTGTTCTTAGTCGTCATGAACAGTCGTACGACTGTATATACAGTCGTACGACTGTTCATGTTTCCAGGCGGTTTTTCCTTCAGTTTTCGCTTAAAAATGATTTTTGGCGAAATTGTGGTCTTGGACTGATTACAGTCGCACGACTGTAAACTACAGTCGTACGACTGTAATCCCTGTTCCAGAATCAGAATTTCAGTTTCATCCCCAAAAATTCCCAAAAAATCCCCAAAAAATTAGAAAACCCCAAAAATCATCGAAATGAATTTTGTTGTGTGCATCACGACCATAGATTCAATTTTCAGTAAATTCGCATTTAGAACAATTCAACGACGGAGACCCATTTCTCCCGAAAACCGACCCACTTAAATATATAAAAATGCATGTAAACCGGAAAAATTGTTTTCAAAATGATTTTTTCCACTAAAAACCCAAAATACAGGGACGTTTCAAAATATTTTCCAGGTCTAACCGGGCCGGCTAGCCGAGCCAACCCGGTTACCCCCTAAATGCATACCCCCGATTCTTGATTTCCCAATTCTGTCTGTTTGAGTCCAACTTGTGATGTGCCGTATAAATTGTGCTAACCTTCTGTTTTGCAGGTTTTAATTTCTTTTATTATTTTTATTATTTTGGATGTAATTTAATAGATTAAATCGTGTATTTAGGCGGTTGTATTTTTCTAGATTCTCGTGTATTCTAGGTGATTGTACAAGTGAGGCGAGTGTTTTTATTTTCCTATTCGATTTGGTTGTAAGCCAATTAATATTTATTTCTTTTTGTTTTTGTACTATATATTTTGTATGCGCGCTGTATGCTTTTTATATTCAATAAAATGGACTTTAGAATTTTTTTGAAATACCATTGAGAACATTGGCAATATTTATTTTAATTAGACACGAAATAAGGGACTTGTCCGGACCCGAATCTCTGGATAGTGTAGCGGCCGTTCGTCCGGTTCAGCTACATAAGAATTTCCCGGTTGAGCTGAGCCGGGTGGCGACTCCTACAATATTCATCGAGGCTTAGGTCTCGGTTCCTTTATGCACTAATTCTATTTATTTTCCCAAAACACGGATTTCCATTTATAAAAACCCCACACGAGGGAGGGGCCCGCCCGAGATCGTGGCGCCCCATTCCGAAAGGGAGTCCTGCGTCCCGTCGAAAACGCGTCGTCCGCTCACAGTGGCGACTCTGCTGGGGAAATCTTTAAAAAGTTTTCTTAAAAAAACTTAAAAGAATTTTGACAAGCCCTGAAAAGTGTCTAATTAAAATAACGTGGATGATTCTCTTTTGGTATTTTATTTGAATTTTTAGTTAGCCATTTTTTGCATTAGAATTAGGTATCCTTTTATAGCCCGGTGGATTGTTGAAGTGTCGCCTAAGTTCCTCCTGGTCTTAGGGGCACGAATACAAAACACCACTCATAGCCTCGTATGAACCCCTTCGCTAGGACCCTTGAGTGGGGAGAAGTGAGGAGTATATCTTGCTATGAGAGCCTTGATGTTATCCCGACTTTGACCGAACCCATATAGGCAGCTCTAGTTGGATTCCCTTAGGATACCAAAATAATTGTGTGAATAATAATAATAAAATCGCGCCTTCATCACCCCCGGATGGTGATTGAAGTGAACCCCGCCTAGGACTCGGTTAGAAATTTTTGAGACCGACCACGTTGGAGGAATAAGGTTGGAAGAATTCGCTTTGTTTGCTATGTATTCTTCACCATTTCGTGACACATCGCCGATGCATGCATAACATACCATACCATAATCACCATTTTCCATACACATGACATACCATACACAAACATCTTTGTGTGATACTAACCCACATTTTTATGCAGCCATTTTGCATTTTATTTCGTATGTAAAACATTAATTCATTCGCTTGTCATTCATACTAACGGTTTCCTTTTCAGCCATAACATTAAACTTGTGTGATTAGCATTTTATTTTTGACATAGCATTCATAACATCATTACGTATGTCATACATCCTAACCCACGTTTTTGTGTAGCCATTTGCATATTGTGTGACATGTTCATTCACTACATTTCACTTAAATTAAATTAAGGGGTATTTCAAGGACGCCTATCATGACCATCCCATCCCATTTCATAACATATCGGGTACCCAAAATCACCCGAGTTTTGCCAATGCACCGGATTGCATTCGGCCATTCCATTTCATTTAATAAAAGCCACTACGGCCTTAGGCCCATTTTCGTGTAATAATTTACACGATGCATTTCATGACATCACACCCATCCATCATAAACATCATATAACATTGTGGTCCACATCCGACCACTTCATGACATTAATTCACCATTTAAGGTACTCCCCGAGTACCGGATTAGCATATATGTAGGCCCGTAACATCACCAAATCATGAAAGGCGTCCCTCGAATGCCGAATTCTTGTCCGTGTTCCTGTTACACGTGACTTTCTCATAACATCATTCCATATGCTCAAAAGCATCAAGACCTTGTCAGTGGGCCCGGCCCATGCGACCATTTCATATCATCCCGTAGACCTACAAAGCGTCAAAACTACGTCCGTGTGCCGGTATACACGCGACCATTTCATGAATTCATTAGGTGCCCCAAAGGCGCCAAAGTTCTGTCCGTGTGATGGCCCACACGTGACATTTTTGCATAAACATTGGGTGTTCTTGGAATGCCTCGAAAAAAAAAAAGAAGAGAAAAAATATAATAATAAAAAGAAGAAACCATTCATATCATCATTCCATACATAATTCCACTCCATGCATCTCAAGCATGTTCAATGTCTTAACTTTCATGTCATATCACGTCATTCATTCGCGGCCCTAATACCTCCTGTCTACTCCCAAGCAGAACACACTGGAGCGACCTTGGACAAGATCCCAAGCTTCAAGGGCAGCTAGGAGACAGAGGGTAGTCGAGAGTGATAGTGATTCTGAGTCTGGGGAAGGAGTGAATATGGCAGAGCAGACACCGAGTATGGCCGATGTTCTGAGAGATTTCTTCAGGTCGCAGGATTTCCGCGACATGTTAAAGGAAGAAATGAGGGCAGTGGTTAGAGATGTTAGAGATTGTGCCCTAAGCCAATGTTGGATTATGTAAACAATCTTCTTAAGTCATTAATAAAGACTTATTTTATCATATATATTTGTATGTTAGTATTTATGATAATGTATCCATGAATTAATTGTGTAATTCTAAATTTCCCTAGTCGATTGTTATTATGGGAATAATAACAAACTAAGACTAGTGTGAGTGATAATGGATATTCATAAGATGAATATAGTGTATACAGATACAGATTATACTCACGGGCAATGTGTTAGAGAACATGTTGCTGGGGACCCACTATAAGATCAAGTTCATGGTCACGTGTCACAACTGATCTTGATTATAGTAGTGTCATCAGCTGATTCCTTTGACCTGAGGTCACCATGGATTCCGGGATGAATTTATGTTGTGCTTTGACGCAGTCAAACGCTGCTTGTAACAGAGTAGTTATAAAGGCTGTGGTTGGGTACGATATGACTCATGCTTTGGGATGTGAGTGACAGATATGGGATTTTGTCCCTCTCTAACAAGAGAGCGATATCACTGGGCCCCTCGATAAGTAAGACTGTTAAATGCATGGCCGTGCTCAAATAATTGATAAGAGTATCAATTGATTTGTCTGAACAGTTTACTTTGAGATCGAGAAAGCATATGATTAATTATGTAAGATTGACAAGTGTACCATGTCTTATAATTAATCTTGATATCAAAGAGACAAAAGGGAATATGACATTCTATAAATAGGTATTGGATCATTCCAATCATATTAATTGGGTAGTCGTAATGGCTTGCTAGAGTCCGCTTGTGACCTATAAGGACATTATGGTAATTTCCTTATTGCCAATTAATATGAACCTATGGGGTCACACACAAGAGCAAAATGAAGTTCATCTTATCGGGTATAAATTATTATTGGATAATAATTTATGAATGAGAAAGAGTATAAATATATATAGTGATATATATTTATGTATATATAAATATTAATGTGATTAATATTGCATAAAGTATGCTACATATTATAATTTAATTATATAGAGATATAATTAATTATAATATTATATATACATATGTGTATTATGGAGAATTGATTTGATTTAATGTTAATTGAGAATTAATAATAAATTGTGTGGGTTAATATATAATTATAACTAATAGGTGTATTAGGTTATAATTATAATTAACTAATTAGGTTTTATATTTAAGGAAATAAAAACCTAAAACCTAATCAATCCTATAATTATATAGAAGAGAATTCGGCAGCCACACTAGACCAAGCAGCCAGCCGAAATTCTCCTCTCCAAGCCAAGAGAAAATTTGATTTTCTGCCTCTCTCTCAATTCGAGGAAACCGTTTCTTCTATCCCGGCGCTAGCACGCGGTGAACGTATTGCTCCGTGTGGATCAACCATAGAGGGAAGCTATTTTGGTTCCTTTGATCCAATCCTATAAGAATTAAGAGGTAATTCTTTAACCCTTCCTTCCAATTCAATGCAATATACATGGATCCTTGGCGGGGATTAATCCGTTTTTCTTTCCGCTGCGTATTTATTTTGGCGATTAATTCCCTACAGTGGTATCAGAGCCACTTGTATTTTGATTGAATTGGATTTATGTTTTGATTGGATCAAAATTGCATGTTAGGGTTTGTATGATTTTGATTGGATCAAAATTGTTGTTAGGGGTTTGTATGTTTTTATTTAGGGTTCTATGTTATTATGAATAACAATTAAAATTTGATTTTATACATTAATCATTGTGAATAATTTGTTTTAATGATTTGGAATGTTTAAGGGGTCGGTGTCATGAATTTGATTCATGGGTTTTTAATTGAAATTGTTTCAATTAATAAATAAAAAAAAAATGTTTTTTTTCTTTTCTGGGCATGACGCCCAGAAACAATTTTGAGCGTTGAAATTGCAATTGCAACACCAATTGCAATTGCAACACACATTATAAAAAAAAAAAAAAAAGGAATCAAGTTTCATGGGACTACAATTTCGTGGGCATTAATTATACAGTGAACGTGGGAATTAATTCAATTGTTTTCTTCTCATGCTGCATAAGCAGCATGCTGCTCATGCAGCATGGGCTGCGCAGCCCATCGGGCTGCGCGCAGTATTGGATACTGCAGTGCGCGGCCCGACGAGCATGCTGTCCGACAGTTTTACCCCTTTTTCGTTTTAAGTGTGGAAAATTGTTTCTGCATATTTACGAATTTTTCCAAATTAATTAATTCTAAATACAATGTGATTGTATTTTACCACTTTGAACCCTAAATATTTTTAGATATAAAATTATTGTGATAATTTTAAGCATGGTGTTGTGGTATGGTTTTGGACCCTTGGATGTTTTTTGTTTTTCTTTTGGTTTTGGTGAATGTAAGGTTTTATAAATACGGCCTGCGAGTCGTTTGTATTTATGTAATCTTATTTTTCTAGATAAATTGTATAGGATGCAATTTATTGTTTGTAAATTTTATTTACTAGAAAATTGTATAGGATACAATTTTGTAAAGTATGTAAATCCATGAGATAGTGCCAAGGAACAAAGACGTGAAGACGGATCCAAGGGATGCGGCTGTGCTGCGACCATGCGATGGTTACAACCACCTAGGAAATGACCTGTTGATTTTCATATTGGCCTGTGAAAATCAATGTAGATAAAACCATACCATAACACGGTCTTTCGAGTCTATTGCATGTTTTATATTTTGATGCCATGTGATGCCATGCTAAGTATGAAATATGCATGCTAGATGAATGTATGACATTGGATGCCATGCTAGAATTAATATTAACTTAGAAAGATTAATGTTAATGCCATGTATTGTATGAGATACATTTTAATCACAGGAATTAATAAACCCTAAATAAACTTATGAAGTTTATATTTTTGCCACCCAATTACGTATAACACTAGTCAAGTACTATGTTCGCATCATGGTAGCCACGCCAAAGCGGGTACGCATGTTGTGACCTTAGCGAAGCGATAATATGAGAAATGGTGATTCTCATTGTGTTGTAATTGGTTTAACAAAGGGTTAATCAAAATGGTGTTTTGAACCCGAGGCAAAGATGAGATGAGTAACATGCAAATTAAATATGATATATGATATCATGCATCTCATAAATTAAAAGAGTTACATAATGATGTAATTGGCATGGTGATGTCTACCGAAATTATATTTAATCATAGGGACATGCCAAAGCAGTGCTATGGTTAAGTATGGATTTTGGGTCTTTTACCCACTTAAATATTTTAAAGGGTTTTATAATTTTAGTGGGAGTTTAATTCTCTTATGTAATTAACTTTGCATATATTTTCTGTTATAGATAAATGGCCAACACAAGCAATCCCGGTTCTATTCGATCTATCCTTGAGAAGGATAAACTGAACGGAACCAATTACCTAGATTGGTATCGCAACTTGAGAATTGTTCTCAAGCAAGAGCGAAAGCTGTATGTTCTGGATGGGCCTTTGCCCGCTAACCCTCCACCCACCACAGCTTCAAGAGCTGAAAGGGATGCTTTTCACAAGCATCAAAATGATCAGATTGATGTACAATGCCTGATGCTCGCATCAATGATTCCGGAACTTCAGAAGGATCTAGAAACATTTGAGGCATATGAGATGTCTCAAGAGCTTAAGGAAATGTTCCAAAAGCAAGCGAGAAGGGAAAGGTATGAGACCTTGAGATCTTTGGTTGGGTGCAAGATGACCGAAGGGAGTTCGGTTAGTGCCCATGTTCTGAAGATGAAAGGGTACATTGATCAGTTGGAGAGGCTTGGTTCGCCACTCAGACCTGAGTTGGCAACGGATTTGATCCTTAATTCTCTTCCCGAGAGTTACTCCCATTTTGTCATGAATTATCACATGAATGATATGGACAAAACGGTCAGCGAACTGCATGGGATGCTGAAAAACGCTGAAGTAACGATAAAAGAGAAGCCAAGCTCCAAAGGGATCCATATGGTGCAAAAGGGTAGGATCCAGAAGAAGAAGGGTAAAGCAAACAAACCCAAAGAGTTTGGGAAGGATGCAAAGAAGCCCAAAGCTGTTACCAAGGCAAAGCCTCCAAAGGAAGGCACATGCCATTTCTGCAATCAGCCTGGTCATTGGCGCAGAAATTGCAAGCTTTATTTGGAGGACTTGAGGAAGAAGAGAGGCGGTGAGACCGCTAATCAAGGTATTTATGTTATTGAAATATTTCATTCTACTTCTGTTTCTACTTCGTGGGTATTAGATACCGGTTGTGGTTCTCACATTTGTATGAATGTGCAGGGGCTTAAAGGAAGTAGAAAGCTCAAGAAGGGCGAGGTAGAATTCCATGTGGCGAATGGAGCTAGAGTTGCTGCTTATGAAGTCGGTCGCTAAAGGCTCAAGTTGCCAAGTGGACTTGTTCTTTCTTTGAATAATTGTTATTTTGTTCCTAATTTGTCTAGGAACATCATTTCTATTTCATGTTTGGACAAGGAAGGATTTAAATGTGTTATTGAGAATAATCACTTATTGCTTTTCAATAAAGACTTGTTTTATGCAAATGCGGATTTACATGATGGTCTTTATTTGTTGAACCTTAGTGAAGGTTATAATGAGCATGTATATAACATAAATACCAAAAGGATAAGAACAAATGTTGTGAATCCTACTTATCTCTGGCACTGTCGTCTAGGACACATTAATGAGAAACGCATTTCAAAACTCCATAAAGATGGAATTTTGGGTCTAGATGTTTTTGAAACATATGACACTTGCGAGTCTTGTTTAATGGGTAAGATGACCAAGAGTCCCTTTACTGGTCACAGTGAAAGGGCTAGTGACTTATTAGAACTCATACATACAGATGTATGTGGGCCTATGAGCACAACTGCTAGAGGTGGTTTTCAATACTTCATTACGTTCACTGATGATTTTAGTAGATATGGTTATCTATATCTAATGAAGCATAAGTCGGAATCTTTTGAAATGTTCAAAGCCTTCCAAAATGAAGTACAAAACCAACTTGGCAAGACAATTAAAGCACTTAGATCTGATCGAGGTGGTGAATATTTGAGCCAAGACTTTGACGATCATCTTAGAAATTGTGGGATTGTCTCACAACTAACTCCTCCTGGTACACCACAGTGGAATGGTGTGTCTGAGAGGAGGAACCGTACTTTATTGGATATGGTTCGGTCGATGATGAGTCAAACAAGTCTTCCCCTATCCTTTTGGGGATATGCACTTGAAACAGCGGCATTCACACTGAACCGAGTTCCATCAAAGGCAGTTGAAAAGACACCATATGAGATATGGGTTGGTAAGAGACCAAATTTATCTTTTCTCAAGATTTGGGGATGCGAAGCTTATGTGAAATACTTGATTTCAGATAAGTTAGCACCAAAATCTGTGAAGTGCAACTTTGTAGGTTATCCAAAAGAAACTAAAGGTTATTTCTTTTACAGTCCTAGTGAAAACAAAGTGTTTGTTGCTAGGAATGGTATATTCCTGGAAAAAGAGTTTATTTCCAAAGGAATCAGTGGGAGTAAAGTACACCTGCAAGAAAATCTGGATAACCAAAATGAAAATGGTTTTCAAATGGAACAACAACCTGATTCACAAGAAGTTGTTGAGTCAGAACCAGCAACACAAGTCCAACGTAGATCAAGTAGAGTTCGTCATGAGCCCGAGAGATATGGATTTCTCGTCACGAACGAAAATGATCTGATTCTGTTAGAAGAGAATGAACCTTCCACGTACATGGAAGCTGTCTCTAATTCAGAATCTGAAAAATGGCTTGATGCTATGAAGTCAGAAATTCAATCCATGGACGACAACAAAGTATGGACTTTGGTTGATCTCCCAAAGGGTGCTAAAGCAATAGGGCACAAATGGGTTTTCAAGTTGAAAACGGACATGGATGGGAATATTCAGACTTATAAAGCAAGGTTAGTGGCAAAGGGTTACCGACAAGTTCATGGTATAGACTATGACGAAACCTTTTCGCCAGTAGCTATGATCAAGTCCATCAGAATTCTTGTTGCCATAGCAGCATATTATGACTATGAAATATGGCAAATGGATGTCAAAACAGCTTTCCTAAATGGAAACCTTGTTGAGGATGTGTACATGACACAGCCTGAAGGTTTTGTCGATCCAAAGAATCCTGATAAAGTATGCAAGCTTCAAAAGGCCATTTATGGTTTGAAGCAAGCATCAAGAAGTTGGAATCATTGTTTTGATGAATCAGTCAAAAAGTTTGGCTTCATCAAAAACAAAGATGAGCCTTGTGTGTACAAGAAGTTCAGTGGGAGTAATATAGTTTTCCTAGTTCTATATGTCGATGACATATTGTTAATAGGAAATCACATTCCTACCTTGCAAGAAGTAAAATCTTGGCTAGGAAAGTGTTTTTCTATGAAAGACTTGGGTGAGGCAGCCTACATTCTTGGAATAAAGATCTATAGAGATAGATCTAAGAGATTGATAGGTTTGAGCCAGAGTACATACATTGACAAAATACTGAAAAGTTTCAGTATGGATCAATCAAAGAAAGGAAATGTTCCTATTGGGCAAGGGATAAAGCTTAGTCGTAAGCAATGTCCTGTGACAGTTGAAGAACGTCAACGCATGGATAAGATTCCTTATGCGTCAGCTATAGGATCTATCATGTATGCCATGGTATGTACTCGGCCAGATGTCTCTTTTGCTTTGAGCATGACAAGTAGATATCAGTCTGATCCAGGTGATAGTCACTGGACTACTGTCAAGAGTATTCTTAAGTACTTGAGAAGAACTAAAGATACATTCTTGATATATGGAGGCTCGGACGAAGATCTTGTTGTAAATGGTTACACGGATGCAAGTTTCCAAACTGATCAAGATCAGATGCAGTCACAGTCTGGGTATGTGTTCATTCTGAATGGAGGTGCGATAAGTTGGAAGAGTTCTAAGCAAAGCACGATAGCTGCATCTATAATAGAAGCCGAGTATATTGCTGCATCAGATGCAGCCCAAGAGGCTGTTTGGATCAAGAAGTTCATCGAAGAACTTGGTGTCGTTCCTAGCATAGTGAATCCTGTGAGCCTCTTGTGTGACAACAATGGGGCAATATCACTTGCTAAGGAACCTAGTGTGTCACAGAAATCCAAACATATACTTCGGCGTTTTCACTACATAAGAGAAGTCATCTCAAGAGGAGATGTGAAGATATGCAAAGTTGCGTCTGAAGACAATGTTGCCGATCCACTAACAAAAGCTCTTTCACAAGCTGTACATGATGGTCATGCTAGGTCCATGGGTATTAGATACATTTGAAGATTGGACTTAGGGCAAGTGGGAGATTGTTAGAGATTGTGCCTTAAGCCAATGTTGGATTATGTAAACAATCTTCTTAAGTCATTAATAAAGACTTATTTTATCATATATATTTGTATGTTAGTATTTATGATAATGTATCCATGAATTAATTGTGTAATTCTAAATTTCCCTAGTCGATTGTTATTATGGGAATAATAACAAACTAAGACTAGTGTGAGTGATAATGGATATTCATAAGATGAATATAGTGTATACAGATACAGATTATACTCACGGGCAATGTGTTAGAGAACATGTTGCTGGGGACCCACTATAAGATCAAGTTCATGGTCACGTGTCACAACTGATCTTGATTATAGTAGTGTCATCAGCTGATTCCTTTGACCTGAGGTCACCATGGATTCCAGGATGAATTTATGTTGTGCTTTGACGCAGTCAAACGCTGCTTGTAACAGAGTAGTTATAAAGGCTGTGGTTGGGTACGATATGACTCATGCTTTGGGATGTGAGTGACAGATATGGGATTTTGTCCCTCTCTAACAAGAGAGCGATATCACTGGGCCCCTCGATAAGTAAGACTGTTAAATGCATGGCCGTGCTCAAATAATTGATAAGAGTATCAATTGATTTGTCTGAACAGTTTACTTTGAGATCGAGAAAGCATATGATTAATTATGTAAGATTGACAAGTGTACCATGTCTTATAATTAATCTTGATATCAAAGAGACAAAAGGGAATATGACATTCTATAAATAGGTATTGGATCATTCCAATCATATTAATTGGGTAGTCGTAATGGCTTGCTAGAGTCCGCTTGTGACCTATAAGGACATTATGGTAATTTCCTTATTGCCAATTAATATGAACCTATGGGGTCACACACAAGAGCAAAATGAAGTTCATCTTATCGGGTATAAATTATTATTGGATAATAATTTATGAATGAGAAAGAGTATAAATATATATAGTGATATATATTTATGTATATATAAATATTAATGTGATTAATATTGCATAAAGTATGCTACATATTATAATTTAATTATATAGAGATATAATTAATTATAATATTATATATACATATGTGTATTATGGAGAATTGATTTGATTTAATGTTAATTGAGAATTAATATTAAATTGTGTGGGTTAATATATAATTATAACTAATAGGTGTATTAGGTTATAATTATAATTAACTAATTAGGTTTTATATTTAAGGAAATAAAAACCTAAAACCTAATCAATCCTATAATTATATAGAAGAGAATTCGGCAGCCACACTAGACCAAGCAGCCAGCCGAAATTCTCCTCTCCAAGCCAAGAGAAAATTTGATTTTCTGCCTCTCTCTCAATTCGAGGAAACCGTTTCTTCTATCCCGGCGCTAGCACGCGGTGAACGTATTGCTCCGTGTGGATCAACCATAGAGGGAAGCTATTTTGGTTCCTTTGATCCAATCCTATAAGAATTAAGAGGTAATTCTTTAACCCTTCCTTCCAATTCAATGCAATATACATGGATCCTTGGCGGGGATTAATCCGTTTTTCTTTCCGCTGCGTATTTATTTTGGCGATTAATTCCCTACAAGAGAAGCTGGTGAGACCGGTGGTAGTGGAGCCGGGAAAGAAAAAGAAGCTGAGTCATCCCAACATGGTGGTGACACTTCAACTAGTCTTGAAAAGCTTCAGGAGATAGAGGCAGCTATGGAACAGAAAATGAAGGCAAAGTGTTCCGAATTGGACGAGGTCATGGCCCAGTTGAAGAAGGGGGTCGGGATCAGTGCTGAATCTAAGAAGGGGGTGAACGTTGATGCCATGATCAGTAGGGGCATTGAGACATTTCCTATCGGCTTCCAAGTGCCGAAAGTCCCCACTTACAAAGGAATGGGCTCGCCGGAGGCCCATGTGAATTTATATGCCCGGGTTATGCTAACGGCAGGTGCAACCAAGCAACAATTGATTAATCTTTTCCCCACCACACTGGAGGGAGGTGCTTTGGGATGGTATAACTCACTGTCAGAGGAGGAGCAATCTGATTGGGAAATTCTATCTGCTGCCTTCATCAAATACTACAGCTTCAACACCAAAATCCAGGTGAAGCTGTATGACTTGGAGAGGGTGAAGCAGAAATTCAATGAGCCCTTCGATGAATACTACCAGAGATGGATGAACAAGATGATCCTCCTAAAGAACCGCCCTGATGAAGACGAGCTTATACAGAAGCTCATTGATGGCAGCAAAGATATCTTCAAGAACAATATGAAATTCCATTCCTTCAAGGAGCTTAGTGAGGTCTATAGCATGGCCATGAAGATAGAAAGGGATGAAGAGGAGAAGCCAGCTGGTCAGAAAGGGGGAAGAAGTACAGGGTACAGTTCAGGGGGTCGGGCTAAATACGCAAGTGCACGTAGTCGATCAGAGTAATAAATCTGGTGTATTCCAGAGTCGAACCCAAAGGAGGAAATAGACTGCTATTCTAATTAATTCTAGTTTGAAAGCAATAATCTGGGGTTTTGTGTTAACTAATATCTAATAAAGCAATAAATAAGAAGATTGGATCAATGAGAAAAACACTAGGGATTCGGGGGTCACCTAATTGGGGAAATTAACCGTATTATCATCATGTTATCAACAAAAGTTACAATGGCAATTGTTCCTAAGATACCTTAACACTCCGTCGAGCTATTAAGTTGTGCCTAATTAACTGTGATTATCCGTCGATTTCTCACTAATTAATCAAACCCTTTAATCTACACTTTAAGCCATCACAATTAAATCTAACTATGTCTAGTCTAGGTTTAATCGTGTCTATCTTCTTAGTTCCGAACTCATATTTCACCTGTCAGTTCATCATATAAATTCTATAATTAAATCATGCACTCGCGAAATACACAATTCATCAATTAAATTAAAGAAGATAGATGTAAACAAGAAAAATAATTCCTTAGAATTAAAATCAAATATCCAACATGATGAATCAACAATTAATTACCCCAAACTAGGTTACATCCCTAACCCTAGTTTGGGGATTTAGCTACTCATAACCATGTTCGAAACCATAGAAATAAATAAACTAAGTTCCATAAAAATAAGTAAGAAGGAAGGAAAAACTCTTAGAAAGATCGTAAAGAATTCCGTCGAATCCGGTAGAAAACTCCGTCAAGTTGTAACCTTGCTCCTCCAAAATAATACGTTCAAGTCTTTCTCAGAGAATACGGCTAAAACTCAAGAACAATAATAAATATCTGCTCAATACTAAAAATTACTCTCCTTCTATATTCAGTCTTGGAGAGAAAACCTAAAAAGAAATAATAAGCCTACTCTAATTAGGATACTAAAAGATAAATTCTAATTGAGAAATAATAAAATTTAAAAGACAAGTCATAGCTCCAATCTCCTTGCAAAACCCGTAGGTCTCCTTTGGCCCATTTGTAAAGCAGGCCCAAGTGTCAATTTCAGCTCCCTTTCTTCAATTTCAGCTTCCCATAAGGCATGGTCATGCCTTAAGACAACTTCTGCACTGTTTTTGCCCCAATTTGCTCCATTTTTCATCAGTTTTGGACTCCAAAGTCCTAACCTGAAATATCATGAAAAGAGATGTAAAATCCACCCAAATAAACAAGAATTAAACATTTAAAGCTCAAAATATAAGGTGGGATAAGTGCATAAAACACACTTATCAAACTTCCCCACACTTAGACTTTGCTTGTCCTCAAGCAAGATGAAAATTGAACTAAAATTTGAAAGATTTTTTTGAAAACGAAAATAAAAACTAATACTAATCTGAACAACAACCACCGAAACTTAGATTACACAGCATTATAAGATATCCCTCAATAATAATCGAGCTGCAAGGGCTCAGCTAATTCCACAATTTCTAGGCCGAGCGACACATTGCTCTCAAATAAAATATCCAGATTCAAATACACAATTGACTCGGTAACTCTTACCAGGATCACTCCCTCCACTCAGGTGTTTTAGGCTAAAGTGTTTAATTTTAAGGCACTCAAAACCATGAACTACCAAAATTTGCACTTCCATCTAATCTCCACCAAATAAAATCAAACACCAATCAAAAAGGCATAAACAGGGTTGTAACGGGGCTGAGCGTAAAGGTATCAAAAAGGAAATTTAGGCTAAGTCACCGAAAACTAGCAAAAAATGGAGTGTCTGCAAAACATGAAAACGACGGCAAAAACAAAATTTTTTTTTTTTTTTTTTCATTTTTTTTTTTTTTTTATTTTTTTCTTTTTTTTTTTTTTTTTTTTTTTTTTTGAACTTGAATTCGAACAAAGGACTCAATCAAAGAGACATAATCACAATTGCTCAAAGCTACTCAAAATTTGGCATTCCTAAAGAGATATCAAGGAATCCTGGACCCGGGAAGAAAACTTGACAAACTTTAAGTTGCAAAGAGGAGAAAGCAACTTTAAACAACAAAAAATGACGTAACTTGAAACAAAGACACATCGTGTAAAACAAGAAACAAATTACAAGCAACAATTGCTTACACTTAATTTTAACCCAATTTACTGAAATTGCAAAAATAGCAGACAAAACAAAGGGAAAGCTAGCTTCCAGTGACAGGGTTCAAAGAGGGGTACACCAAGAAAAGGGAATAGGCTAATTGATGTGGTTAAAAGAAAGAAAAGGCTAAGGCTCAAAATTGGCTTACTAAGGGAAAATAGTGCAGGGTAGGCTATTTAAGAAAGCTTAAAAGGGGTGAACCTAAATGCCTTTCATCAATTTAATGCTTAATTAATATTTACGCGGCCTCGAAAAGTATTTGATGCAAATCATAGAGTCATGCACACAATTGGAGCAAAAGTAACATGTAATGTCGTTAAGCAATTGCTCCAGCTTCTCACCAAAAATTAAGGGTATTTGTACCAAGTCCAAAAGGATTTACATCCGAATTAGTTTTACAAGAACCAACATGTGCCTTTCGGGACTAAAGATCATGAAGGGGCTGCCACCATTCAAATTTTCTTTTAAAAAGAAAAATGCAAGCACCTCTCAAATATTTTTGGATCAATCTCATAATACTAACTAAACTAGCTTTAGGTCATTGAGAAATTAGTAATGTAACCTAAATGGTATGCATGCGAACATTTTTTTTTTTTTTTTTTTTTTTTTTTTGACAAAATAAACAAATAATTCGAAAAATTAAACAAAGGAAACATGCTAAACAAGTTAAAAATAAAAATTCAATCTTGCAAGTTGGACAAACAAATAATCTAAAATGTGAAGATACAATCTCCCTAAATATAATCTCCCTTCCCCACACTTAAAACAACACATTGTCCTCAATGTGTTTCATGCATCAACCAAGCAAGGAACTAGAAAAAAAAAAAGAAAAGTGAAGTAGTACTCCCCTAGGCCAAGATGGTCGATGTCCGGAAGCGGCTACAATGGAGAAGGCGGATATGGAGGATCGCGTCCTTGGATTCGAAAAAGCTCGGCGATATTCGCCTCTACCCGGGTTACTTGAGTTTTCAAACTAGCATTTTGTTGAAGAAGTTGTTGCAACAACTCATAAACCGCGGGCAAATCAACGGAAGTGGAAGAAGAAGTGGTGGGCAACTGCTCCGTGATAAGCTCCTCATGAATGGTTTGTCCAAAAGCATTGGGTGCTTTACAAACATACCATTCCCATCTCCCAACACTTGTATTCATCGTTATTACCTGCATCCGTTTCAAACAATCCAAATCCAAAGAAACTAATCCGTAGGCCGGATTCAAGTTAGTGTTAGCCAAATCAATCAATTTTTCATTCAAGGCAATACATGTAATTACCGAACCTAAAATCAATGGCCTATCAAAAGAAAGAACATGCTCAAATTGACCCGCAATCCAACAACCCAAATTAACTTTTAAATTTTTTTCCATGCACCATAAGAAAAATAGCTCGGCTTTATTACAAATATTCGCCCCTTTCTCTCTACCCGAATAAGCAAAGGCCAAAAATTTGTGAATATATTGCCAAACCGGTTTTTTCATATAGTGGGCTTTTGATTTACTAGGATTATAACACCAATCATTAGTCATCATATTCATCCAAACCTCAGATGACTTGAACTCCAGAACGTAATCAAGCAAAGAAGATTTATACTCATCGGACTTAGCATACTCGGAGTCAATAAAGCCACAAGACAAATTAAATTGGGTGATAGATTGCTGAAAGTGTGTTCCCATCAACCGATAACAAATCACATTAGGTGTATCAATTGTCAAAGGTGTAGGTTTACTAGGTTTATTAAATTGAAAAGTAGTATAAAACTCCCAAATCAACTCAAGAAAACCCGGACACCGAATATCAAAGAACGGTTTCCACCCAATGTTGTCAATCAAGCAATTATACTCATCAAACAAACCAAACTCATTCAACACGGCATTATCAATCAATTTATAACCAACAATTTTCCTATCATGAATTGAAGCATATTTGTTGGATAAATTTTTAGGAAAATTTAAACTACCATGCAAACGAGAGTCGGGAATGGAGATAGAAGTACCTCGAGGTAATCGAGAACGGGCTCGAAATACCTTAGTCGGTTGAAGCGGAACGGAAAAGAAATCATGGCCCGACTCAACAAGTTCAAGCTCCAAAGAATTTTCCGGCGAGTCATGATCTGAAATTGAAACTCTCTTCCGCTTAAGGGCCGATTTGGACTTGGATGGGGCTGTTCTTGCCTTGCGTTTCCCTTTTGTTCGAAGTCTGACCTTGCTGGTCGGAATCGCGTCGCCGGTGGAATGGGGTGAGGCAGATTCCGATAACCCATCAGTCGTGACCTGCGGAGGAGAGGACGGAATCTCCGGGATCCGGTCTACACCCTTGAATCTGCCCATGGTAGAAGAGGTGGCGCAGATGGCGGATTCGACGGAAGAAGAGCAGCGGCGGACGGAGCTGTGCGGTGGACGGAAAGGAAGAGCAGCGGCGGACGGAGCTGTGCGGTGGCGCAGAGGCGGACTGGGAGAGCAGCGGCGGACGGAGCTGTGCGGTGGACGGAAAGGAAGAGCAGCGGCGGACGGAGCTGTGCGGTGGCGCAGAGGCGGACTGGGAGAGCAGCGGCGGACGGAGCTGTGCGGTGGCGCAGAGGCGGACTGGGAGAGCAGCGGCGGTTTGATGGAGGCGCTGGAGGATGGAATGAAAGAGCTGCAACATTAGAAAAAAATTAGGTTTTTCTCTTCTAAATTTTTTTTTTTTTTTTTTTTTTTTAAAAAAAAAATTAATGAAATCAGCTCTTAACTCAAGAATGGGCAGAAAACTAAAATGCTCAAGGCATGCTCATGCCTTGTGCCAACTTCGTAAAAATAATAAAAATCCCATAAAACTTAAAACAAGGCATGAGCATGTCTTATGCCAACTTGTAAAAGAAATTCAAATGTTGAAAATTAGCTTCTAGAGGCAGAAAACTACGTTACACAAGGCATGATCATGCCTCAAAACAAAAACTGAAAAATTGAGAATTTAACATAAAATTCCTAATTAAACTCGGAAAATAACAACTAAAGATCTAAGAATTAATGAAAATTAAGAAGAAAAATTGGGATGCCTCCCAATAAAGCGCCATTATTTATCGTCTTTGGCTAGACATTGTTCGATGTTTAATAGTCATGGTCAAAGGAGATCGTGTCAACACCGGAAACATTTTCTCCTTCAAAATAATGTTTCAATCTTTGCCCATTGACCACAAATGGCCTCTTCTCATCTCCTTCAATTTCAATTGCCCCGTACGGATGAACTTTAGTTACAACGAACGGTCCCGACCATTTAGATTTGAACTTCCCTGGAAACAATTTAAAACGAGAGTTAAACAATAAAACCTTTTGTCCCTCCTTAAATTCGCGCCTCAAAATTCTTTTGTCATGCCACGCCTTAGTCCGTTCTTTGTAAATACGGGCGTTCTCATACGAGTCGCGTCGTATCTCTTCCAACTCCTGCAATTGGATCAATCGTTTTTCACCTGCAACTTTCAAATCATAATTTAATTTCCTTATAGCCCAATAGGCACGATGTTCCAATTCAACAGGAAGATGACATGATTTACCATAGACTAATCTATACGGTGACATGCCCAAAGGGGTCTTAAATGCCGTTCTATAGGCCCACAATGCATCATCTAACTTCTGAGACCAATCTTTCCTAGAGGTACTAACAGTTTTCTCAAGAATAGATTTAAGTTCACGGTTGGAAACCTCTACTTGTCCACTAGTTTGAGGGTGGTAAGTGGTTCCGGTTTTGAAGTGACAACCATATTTACCTAACAAGGCCTTAAATTGATGATTTTGGAAGTGAACTCCATTATCAGAAATTATGACCCTAGGGACGCCAAATCTAGAAAATAAATTTTTCACAAACTTGACGACACTATTAGCTGTGTTATTAGGTAATGCAATTGCCTCAACCCATTTAGACACATAATCTACAGCCACTAAAATGTACATGTTACCGTAAGATGGAGGGAAAGGTCCCATGAAGTCCAATCCCCATACATCGAAAAGCTCCACTTCGAGGATACTGTTCTGTGGCATCTCATGTCTCTTACCAATGTTCCCCACTCGCTGGCATCTATCACAGGTGAGAACAAAGCTCCTAGCATCCTTGAACAAGGTCGGCCAATAAAAACCGCATTGAAGCACCTTCGCAGCTGTTTTGTCGGCTCCATGATGACCTCCATAAGGCGACGAGTGACAGTCAAAGAGGATTTTAACCATTTCTTCCTCAGGTATGCATCGCCTCACTATGCCATCCGCACACCTTCTGAATAGAAGGGGTTCATCCCAAAAATAATGCTTGACCTCTGACATGAATCGCTTTTTCTGGTGAAAATTGTAATCCTGTGGGACAATATTAGACACCAAAAAATTAACAATGTCAGCAAACCAAGGTATTGTGTCAGAACTAATCGCCCACAACTTTTCATCAGGGAACTCTTCATTGATGGATTCATCATGGTTCTCCTTTACATGTTCCAGTCTAGATAAGTGGTCGGCAACTAAGTTCTCATTGCCTTTCTTATCTCGGATGTCCAAGTCAAACTCCTGTAATAACAAAATCCACCTTATCAATCTAGGCTTGGCATCCTTTTTAAGGAATAGATACTTGATGGCTGCGTGATCTGTGTAAACAATAACTTTCGAACCTACAAGGTAAGGACGAAATTTATCAAGTGCATAAACCACAGCTAAAAATTCCTTTTCAGTGATGGCATAATTCAATTGAGCATCATTCAACACTTTGCTCGCATAATATACAACATGCAAGTTTTTACCTTTCCTTTGTCCTAACACAGCACCTAATGCAAAATCACTTGCATCACACATAAGTTCAAAAGGTAAACTCCAATCCGGAGAAACAATAATAGGAGCAGAAATCAAAGCTTGCTTAAGAGTGTTAAATGCAGCTAGACATGCATCATCAAAAGTAAAAGGAACATCTTTAACTAAAAGATTGCATAATGGTTTAGCAATGTTCGCAAAATCTTTAATAAACCTCCTGTAGAAACCTGCATGCCCTAAGAAACTCCTTACCGCTTTCACCGAAGAAGGTGGAGGCAATTTTTCAATTACCTCAACTTTTGCCTTATCAACCTCTATTCCTTGAGTTGAGATTTTATGGCCTAAAACAATGCCCTCTGAAACCATAAAGTGGCATTTTTCCCAGTTAAGTACTAAGTTTGTTTCCTCACATCTCTGTAAAACTTTTTCAAGGTTAGCTAAGCAAGAATCAAATGAAGAACCAAACACAGAAAAATCGTCCATAAAAATCTCAATAATTTCTTCGACCATATCAGAGAAAATGGCCATCATACACCTCTGAAACGTAGCAGGTGCATTACAAAGACCAAAAGGCATTCTCCTATAGGCAAAAGTGCCATAGGGACAAGTAAACGTGGTCTTTTCCTGGTCTTCAGGAGCAATTGGGATTTGAAAATACCCAGAATAGCCATCTAAGAAACAATAGTATGCATAGCCGGCTAAACGCTCTAACATTTGGTCAACAAAAGGTAAAGGAAAATGATCCTTACGTGTAGCCTCATTTAACTTCCTATAATCTATGCATACCCTCCAACCAGTGACGGTCCTAGTTGGGATTAGTTCATTTTTCTCATTATGAACTACAGTCATGCCACCCTTTTTGGGTACAACTTGCACAGGGCTTACCCAAGAACTATCAGAAATAGGATAGATAATACCTGCATCAATGAGCTTAAGTACCTCAGTGCGCACAACTTCTTTCATATTGGGGTTGAGACGCCTTTGATTTTCAACCTTTGGAGTATGATTCTCCTCCAACAAGATCTTGTGCATACACACCGATGGATTGATTCCCTTTAGATCGGCTATTGACCATCCAATAGCGGATTTCCTTGCTCTCAACACCCTCAACAGCTTCTCTTCCTGCACAGAGCTCAAACTAGACGACACAATTACAGGATAAGCGTTATCATCACCCAGATAAGCATATTTTAAATGAGATGGCAATGGTTTAAGTTCCACTTGCGGCGGCTTTTCAGTAGAAGGTGATGGTCGTGGTTTGCCTGGCCCTAGTTCCTCATATTCTTTGATATGTCTAGGCATACGACCCTGACCTTCTAACCTCATAGCACAATCAACAATTTTCTCATCAAAATCACTCTCATTCAAATTCAATGCAATGCATGCTTCTAAGGGTTCCTTGAATGATTGCCTAAGAAAGTCACGTTGATAAAGAGCATCAAGTGTGTCTATTCTAAAGCATGAGTCATCAAAAGACGGAAATTTGACTGACTTAGAAAAAGTAAATTCCTCTCTCTCTTTACCAACTCTAAAAATCAATTTTCCTAATGGCATGTCAATCAACACTCCACCAGTTAACAAGAAAGGTCTACCAAGAATGAGAGAAACATCCATCTCATCCTCCATATCCAATACAAGAAAGTCAGCAGGAAAGTAAAATTTACCGACTTTAACAAGAAGATCCTCTACTAATCCAAGTGGATATTTTACTGAACGGTCTGCAAGTTGTAGGGATACTGTAGTCGGTTTCAACTCCGCTATGCCCAATTTCCTGAAAAGAGTTAAAGGCATTAGGTTTATACTAGCACCAAGATCACATAAACATTTTTCAATGCTAATATCACCAATAGAACACAAGATAGAAAAACTCCCTGGATCATTCAATTTCGGAGGTAGCTTCCTTTGAAGAATAGCACTACACTCCTCATTCAAGGGAACAGTAGCATATTCCTCAAGTTTCTTCTTGTTAGATACTATCTCCTTGATGTATTTGGCATAAGATGGCATCTTAGCAAGCGCTTCAGCAAAGGGTATGTTAATCTGCAACTTCTTAAAAATTTCTAAAAATCTTTGGAAATTATGATCCTGATTCTTTTTCTGTAACCTTTGTGGATATGGAATCGGAGGCACATAAGGTTTCACAGAAGAAAAACCAGGTTCATCGTTTTTAGGCTCATTGTTGTCAGAAGCTTTATCATTATCACCCTTGCCTATTTCTACCCGTTTTTCATCCTCACTCTCGTCTTCCTGTCTGACAGTTTTTTCTTTCACAACCTCATCTATCACCCTACCATTTCTTAAAGTTATAGACATAACTCCATCTTTAGGGTTTACTTCAGTGTTACTAGGAAACTTACCTTGGCCTCTATCCGCAAGTGATTTTGCCAATTGACCCATTTGCATCTCCAAATTGTGAATTGAAGCTTGATTTGACTGTGCAACTTGGTCAATCTTGGCATCCATCTTCTTCATCAAAGCTTCTTGTCCCGTAATAAAATTTGAGAGTAAATCCTCCAATTGAGGTTTCTTTTCTGGAACAAAAGCTGGACGTTGTTGCGACATCACAGGATACTGGGATTGCTGAAATCCAGGTGGTCCTCCAGGTCGAGCATTACCCGATTCTCTCCATGAAAAATTTGGGTGATTTTTCCACCCCGGATTATAAGTATTCGAGAATGGGTCGTTTCTCTTTAGTGGCATTTGCCTCCCCATGTTGGCTCCCATGTAGTTTACCTCTTCAGCTGATTGGTTTACTAAAGCTGCATTTGAACAAAAATTTTCGTTATGTCCAAATGAACCACAATAAGCACAAATTTCATTTGAAACGGTATCACGGGTTAGAATCATGTCCATTTTCTTGGACAATGCTGCCACTTGCTGTGCCACATCGGGTTGTGCAGGTTGTGCAGTCACTTCATGCACAGTAACTCTCTTTCCCCGGTAAGATTTTTGGCGGGTGTTGAAAGCTACTTTTTCAAATATTGCCTGCATCTCTTCACCTGTCTTATCACCTGTATACCCATCTGCAGCATGATCTACCAAAGACTGACAATTGGGGGTTAAACCATCATAGAAAAATTGCGTTAATAAAAGCACAGGAAACTGATGGTGTGGGCATTGGTTTAAGAGACCTTGAAAGCGTTCCCAAGCCTCATGGAACAATTCCCCATCCCTTTGGACAAAATTGTGAATCTTGTCCCTATACTCCATGGTCCTTTGAGATGAATAAAATTTATACATAAAAGCATCATAAATGTCATCCCATGTAGTAAAAGATCCATTCGGCAAATTTATTAACCATTGCCTAGCTTCCCCCTTCATACAATACGAAAAGCACCTCATCCTAAGTTCCATTTCAGATAAGTCATTCAAAGGAAGAGTTTGTACCGTACTGTAGAATTCCTTCATGAACCCCAAAGCATCCTCACTTCCCAACCCATGATAGGCAGGAAGCATGTGCAAGTGGATGTTTTTGAGCTCATAATTTCTAGCTGCTTCAGTTAACCTTATACAAGATGGATTCGCGGCTATCACCGGTTTCTGAATATCCTTCAGGCGAGATGGTTGAGCCATTGCCTCTTGTCGTGGTTTCTCCTCTTGATTTGGTTGTTCTTCTTGTCGCCTTCTAGCTCTGTTTTTCCTGCAAGTACGTTCAATTTCAGGATCAATAGGAATTAAGTCAAAAGTACTACTTAAACTTTTAGACCGTCTTAATTGCATAAAGACCCGAAAAATCAAGTTGGAAGAGGAGTCTAATCAAAATAAAAATAAAATATATTACAAAACTGAAATTAATCAAAATAGCAATTAAATTAGCCTCCCCGGCAACGGCGCCAAAAACTTGGTCGGGCTAAATACGCAAGTGCACGTAGTCGATCAGAGTAATAAATCTGGTGTATTCCAGAGTCGAACCCAAAGGAGGAAATAGACTGCTATTCTAATTAATTCTAGTTTGAAAGCAATAATCTGGGGTTTTGTGTTAACTAATATCTAATAAAGCAATAAATAAGAAGATTGGATCAATGAGAAAAACACTAGGGATTCGGGGGTCACCTAATTGGGGAAATTAACCGTATTATCATCATGTTATCAACAAAAGTTACAATGGCAATTGTTCCTAAGATACCTTAACACTCCGTCGAGCTATTAAGTTGTGCCTAATTAACTGTGATTATCCGTCGATTTCTCACTAATTAATCAAACCCTTTAATCTACACTTTAAGCCATCACAATTAAATCTAACTATGTCTAGTCTAGGTTTAATCGTGTCTATCTTCTTAGTTCCGAACTCATATTTCACCTGTCAGTTCATCATATAAATTCTATAATTAAATCATGCACTCGCGAAATACACAATTCATCAATTAAATTAAAGAAGATAGATGTAAACAAGAAAAATAATTCCTTAGAATTAAAATCAAATATCCAACATGATGAATCAACAATTAATTACCCCAAACTAGGTTACATCCCTAACCCTAGTTTGGGGATTTAGCTACTCATAACCATGTTCGAAACCATAGAAATAAATAAACTAAGTTCCATAAAAATAAGTAAGAAGGAAGGAAAAACTCTTAGAAAGATCGTAAAGAATTCCGTCGAATCCGGTAGAAAACTCCGTCAAGTTGTAACCTTGCTCCTCCAAAATAATACGTTCAAGTCTTTCTCAGAGAATACGGCTAAAACTCAAGAACAATAATAAATATCTGCTCAATACTAAAAATTACTCTCCTTCTATATTCAGTCTTGGAGAGAAAACCTAAAAAGAAATAATAAGCCTACTCTAATTAGGATACTAAAAGATAAATTCTAATTGAGAAATAATAAAATTTAAAAGACAAGTCATAGCTCCAATCTCCTTGCAAAACCCGTAGGTCTCCTTTGGCCCATTTGTAAAGCAGGCCCAAGTGTCAATTTCAGCTCCCTTTCTTCAATTTCAGCTTCCCATAAGGCATGGTCATGCCTTA
Source organism: Euphorbia tirucalli (assembly GCA_039660915.1). NCBI lineage: Eukaryota > Viridiplantae > Streptophyta > Magnoliopsida > Malpighiales > Euphorbiaceae > Euphorbia > Euphorbia tirucalli. The sequence continues at coordinate 48,975,779 of CM077639.1, read as the reverse complement.
AGACAACTTCTGCACTGTTTTTGCCCCAATTTGCTCCATTTTTCATCAGTTTTGGACTCCAAAGTCCTAACCTGAAATATCATGAAAAGAGATGTAAAATCCACCCAAATAAACAAGAATTAAACATTTAAAGCTCAAAATATAAGGTGGGATAAGTGCATAAAACACACTTATCATATAGATCAACCACAGCAGTTGGGTCTGGCAGTGGTTCTGGTACAGGTTCTAGTGGCAAACAGGGCCAGTCATCAGAGGTGAAGCAGGTCGAAGTGGCTACTGTGAATCAGCAACAAAGCAACCAGAACAGAGGTCTTGGAGGACAAGGCATATCGCCTTGGACTCTTACTTTAGCAAAGATATTCGCCAAGTGTAGGAATGGCGGCCTACTGCAATCTTTAAAGCCATTTGAGAAGCCATCTGAAGCGGATAAGGACAACTTCTGCACTTATCATGTGGTGACAGGCCACCGAACCAACAACTGCTACAAGCTAAGGGATGCTATCCGGAAGCTCATTGACGAGGGAAAGCTGCAAGAGCCAGCCAAACCCAGCACTAAAACCAACCCCCTGCCGGCATTTGAGAAGCGGGTTAACATGGTTCAGTCGGGGTTGCCGGCTAACTTTATATTTGCCCAAGTTCTGCAAGCAAATCCTACGATTCAAGCAGTAGCGGTAGGGGAACCCGAAGTGGAGCCTGAATGTGAGGAAAAGGAGGGGTGTAAGGAGATCAAGCCCATAAGTCTGGATGATCTTGACTCCGAAGATGAGTACGAAGAATTTGACGGAAGAGAAGCTGTTAAACTTCCAGCTGTTGAGAAGCTGAAGATTTCAGAAGTGCAGCATGTGACCCGAAGTGGAAGGGTACATCAGCCAGCGGATCAGATGAAAGATAAAGCACCGATGAATGGGTCGGGCAGTACTTCGGCACCGGAAAGAGTCGAGAAGGAGGACTTGGTCATTTCCCAACTGAAGAAGACCCCTGCACAAGCCAGTTTGTGGCACTTGCTTATGACCTCCAAAGAGCATAGGGAGGCTTTAGTGAAGAAGCTATCAGAAATTGAAGTCTCCCCTATAGCTTCACCAGAGGCTATGCGCTGCTTGCTAGACAAAGTCCATGCTGGAGCTCCTAATATTGTTTTCTCTGAGAAAGACCTACCAGCAGAAGGAAAGGCTCACAACAAGGCTCTTTACATTAGAGCCTATATCATGGATAAGGTGATGCCGTGTGTTATGGTGGATGACGGCTCAGCTCTGAATATTTGCCCGTTGAAAATGCTACCATTTCTAGGCATGAATGAAGAAGTATTGAAGAGGTCCTCAACAGTCATTCGGGCATATGATGATTCTAAAAGAACAGTGATAGGGACTTTTGAAACAGAAGTGGAAGTTGGGCCCATCAAGTCCATGGTTATTTTCACAGTGATCGATATCCCGGTCACTTTCTCCCTATTGCTTGGAAGGCCCTGGTTCCATCCTTTGGGAGGTGTCCCTTCCACTTTGCATCAGAAGATTAAATTCTCTATGAATGACAGAATTGTGACTGTTGAGGCAGACGCCCAGTCGATGGTAGCTGCAGTGGATGAAGGAGTGGTTCCTTTTGGTGGATTCCAAATTGCTGTCATTAAGGAGGAGGAAACCACAGATGCCCCTATGGTCCTTTATGAGAACTACATGCCGGAGTGGCTATCCCGATATCTGTACAAGCTGAACTTTGTCCCGAGAATGGGACTCGGGATTAATTTGCAAGGTGTGCCAGAATTCAAGATCGACTCGGGAAAGTCAAAGCGGTACGGCCTTGGTTATGTAGAAGGGTCATCTGAGCATAAGAATCTGAAAAAGGGCAAGAATGGCAAGGCCATGATGAAGCCATTTCTGAAGGCAGGAGAAAGCCTTTACAAGGGCCAAGCTGAACCGGTGTTGGTTGGAAATGTTGAGCACCCTGGCTTTGAGATCTTTGCAGATGTTGTGGATTTTGAGAAAAGCCAGGAAGAGCCAGTAGCCCCTGTAATAATAGAGGAAGCAATTCCTGAATCTGAAATCCTGAAAGGAGAATCATCTAGGGTGATAGCAGAAACCGTAGAGGTGGCCGAGGAAGAAGATGAAAAGGAGACCTGTGCTGAAACTACAGAAATCATCTCAGGTGCTTTGACTGCTGCATTAACCAAAGCTTTTGGGAAATCCAAGGAAGGATTTGGCGAAGAGCTGATGGCCAAAGTGAACTTAGACTCTGTGGTTGCTGAAATCGCCAAGATTATGGAAAAAGCCAAGGCACAAGCGACCGAAAAAGAAGCAGAGAAAGCTGCGGTCACGGATGATGCTCTGGAAGGAAAGATGGAAGCTGAGGAAGAACAAGGTCCTCCGCCTGTGGAGGATGAAAATGATTTTGTTGTATCTATTTCTTCCATTTTCAATGTAACTGATGTACTTTATGATAAGTTCAATGCAATGAAATCCCAGTTTGCTTACTTGTGTGATGTTTATCCTGACAATTCTGTGCATGCATTTGAATCACCATCAAGCATATTTAGCATACATGACACTGCATTGCATGAAATCAATATAAGTACAGATGAAAACCCTAAAATGGTACTCATTTCACACGAGCTAAAATCCGAGGAAGAAAGAGAATTAATAAGAATACTCCAAAAACATGTTAAAGCTTTCGCCTGGTCGTATGAAGATATGCCAGGTGTAGATACAGAAATAGCAGTGCACAAAATCCCAACGGACCCCAAGTTCAGACCGGTGAAGCAGAAGTTGAGAAGACTAAGGCCGGAATGGGCTACACTGGTGAAGGAAGAAGTGGCTAAACAGATAGATGCCAAGTTCCTCGAAGTGGTGGAGTATACAGAATGGCTAGCCAACGTTGTCCCCGTGCCTAAAAAGGATGGAAGGGTCAGAGTATGTGTCAACTACAGGGACTTGAATAAGGCATGCCCTAAGGACAATTTCCCACTACCTCACATTGACGTATTGGTTGATAGTGCAGCAAAAGCGGCAATGTACTCCTTCATGGATGGTTTTTCAGGGTATAACCAGATTCTGATGGATGTGATCGACAAGGTGAAAACATCGTTCATCACAGAATGGGGTACTTTCTGCTACAGAGTGATGCCTTTTGGATTAAAGAACGCCGGTGCCACTTATCAGAGGGCTGTCACAACTCTGTTACATGATATGATCCATAAAGAAGTCGAAGTGTATGTCGATGATATGCTTGTTAAATCAGCAACCCGGGAGGAACACCCCGTTATCCTGGATAGATTTCTAACACGCATTGAAGAGTACAACTTGCGGCTTAACCCCAAGAAATGCATATTTGGGGTCACATCAGGGAAGCTGTTGGGCCATGTAGTTAGCCAGAGGGGGATAGAAATGGACCCAGATAAAATCAAAGCCATCCTAGATATGCCAGCTCCAAAGTCTGAAAAGGAGGTCAGATCATTCCTGGGTTTTTTGCAGTATGTCAGCCGCTTCATAGCCAAGCTAACTTCCACTTGTGAGCCAATCTTCAAGCTATTAAAGAAAGATCAGCCGGTTGTGTGGAATGACAAGTGTCAGCTGGCCTTCGAGAAGATCAAGGCCTACCTGGTAAAGCCACCAGTGTTGAGTCCTCCAATTCCAGGGAAGCCTTTGATTTTGTATTTGGCAGTTGAAGAATCATCCATAGGGGCAATGCTTGCACAAGAGCAAGATGGCAAGAAGGAGTATCCCATCTACTACCTAAGCAAAAAGCTGTTGGAGTATGAAACCAAGTACACACTGGTGGAAAAGACATGTGTGGCGATGATTTGGTTAACCAAGAAGCTGCGCCACTATTTCCAATCCTACAAGATACAAGCCGTGGCTAAGGTGGATCCAATGAAGTACCTCTACGAAGCACCAGCATTGGTTGGGAAACTGTCCAGGTGGTTGTTACTTCTGTCTGAATTCGACATCGAGTATATCACGAAGAAAACCATTAAAGGGCGAGCCGTGGCAGAGTTTCTGGCAAACCAGCCCCTAGAATCAGATTACACAGAGAACCTGGAATTCCCTGATGAGCAGTTAACCATGGTGGAAGTGAAAAGGTGGGTCATGTGCTTCGATGGCGCGGTGAATAGAAAAGGCGCCGGGATCGGGGTACTTATAGCAACACCGGATAGTGAGGTCATTCCTTTGTCCAAAAGGCTGATCTTTCCCGTAACCAACAATGGGGCGGAATACGAAGCATGCTTGTTTGGAATGGAGACTCTATTAACCTTGGGAGCAAATGATGTCTTAATTGTCGGTGATTCACTTCTAGTGATCAGGCAAGCTCAGGGTGAGTGGGAACTAAAAGAAGAAGCCTTACGGCCTTATTTGGAGCTGCTACAATTCAGAAAAGGTTTATTTGGCCGATGTGAATTCAGACATGTCCCCAGGGATGAGAATAAGATGGCTGATGCATTAGCTACTTTGTCCTCCATGTGGGAAAATCCAGAAGAGACACAAGCTCAACCACTGGTCATAGCCACTTCGACAGGCATCCTTGCTTCGAAGTGCATGAAGTAATGGAATTATCAGCCGAAGAAAAGCCATGGTTCTTTGACATTTACCGGTATGTTAAGGAAGGAAAGTACCCAGAAGAGGCCAGTGCTGCTGATAAGTTAACGCTGAGGAAGCTGGCTAGTCAATTCAGAATCTTCGAGGACAAGTTGTATAAAAGAACAGCACATGGAGTTCTTTTGAGGTGCCTAACTGAGCGAGAAGCAGAAGAAGTGATGCAGCAGGTACATGCAGGATCTTGTGGGCCACATATGAATGGACTTGCCATGGCTAGGAAAATCATGAGACAAGGCTACTTCTGGATGACAATGCAAGCAGATTGTATAAGAAAAGTGAAGAGATGTCATGAATGTCAGATCTATGCAGACATTAGTCATCTTCCTCCACTTGAACTTCAGAATCTAACGTCTCCTTGGCCGTTTTCAGCATGGGGGATAGATATGATTGGTGAAATTCATCCAGCTGCATCTAATGGACATAGATTCATAGTTGTGGCAGTTGATTATTTCTCCAAATGGGTCGAAGCAGAATCCTTCACTAATGTTACAGCCAAGCACATGGTCAAGTTCATCCAGAAGAATATCTTCACTCGGTATGGGATTCCTCACCACATAGTAACTTATAATGGAGTACAGTTTCAAGGGGCAACAGCTGAGCTATTTGCAGAGCATGGAATTGAACATCATAAGTCCTCTCCATATAGACCACAGGCTAATGGTGCAGTAGAAGCAGCTAACAAGGCAATAAAGAAGATCTTATCAAAGATGGTAACCACTTACAGGGATTGGGCCGATAAACTGCCTTATGCTCTCTGGGGTTACAGAACCAGTGTCAGAACACCGACAGGAGAAACTCCTTATGCCTTGGTGTATGGAATGGAAGCAGTGTTGCCAGTGGAGATAGAACTCAAGTCACTCAGAGTTGCCCTGGAAGCTCAATTGCCAGAGACTGAATGGGTTCAAGCCAGATATGAGCAGCTGGCCGCACTAGATGAAAGGCGACTAAAGGCACTAGATCACCTGTAGATGTATCAGCGCAGAATGGCTAGAGCCTATAATCGAAATGTGAAGTACTCCAAGCGGCAGTTGAAAGCGGGAGATTTGGTTCTAAAGCAACTAAGGCCTTCAAATGTTGATGTTAGGGGCAAGTTCAGACCTAACTGGGAAGGACCCTATGTGGTGAAGAAGGTGTTATCAAAAGGCGCTGTCAGCATCATGGACATGGACGGAAACGAGTTCACCAACCCGATCAACCAAGACAAGCTAAAGCTTTATCATGTATAAAAAAAAAAAGAAAAAAAAAAGAAAAAAAAAAAAAAAAAGAGAAAGGTCTGCTAGACTGAAAACTCAAAAAGAGCGGTCTAGGCAAAAGTTAAGACACGAGAGAAAATAATCAGTCGGAAAACCTGAAAAGGACGACTGATGACGGATTCTGGCTTAATGTGAAATATGCATCATTTAGGAATCAATTTGTTTCAAATGTACTCATTTTGACTTCATCAATAAAGTGGAGTGTTTGTTTGAATATATTTGCATGGTTATGACAAATGCATAAACAAAGTTGTCTTGCATAAACACACATTGAAAGAAAGCACTTTGCATTCAACTGATCAATATCATTGCATTATTTGACAAATGAAAATGTATCAAATGCATGCAATTTAAAATTTCTCATCGTCCTCTAAAATCCAGTTCATCTTCCCGGACGAGTAATAAAGGGTCACAACATCATTTTAGTCAGATCTTAAAAAAAAAAAAAAAAGAGCTCGCTGAGGTGAAAACCGAAAAGGCGCCTCAGGCAAAAATTAGAGCGGCCTGCTAAGCTGAAAACCCATATTGGGCAGTTTAGGCAAAAGTTAGGGCATATGAAAAAGCTCGCTAAGGTGAAAACCGAAAAGGTGCCTTAGGCAAAAGTTAGAGCGGCTTGCTGGGCTGAAAACCTGAGTTGGGCGACCCAGGCAAAAATTAGAGCACTTACAAACTCGTAACTCCCCCGCAGAGCAAGAAAAACAGAACATCCTCAACATTCCCCACGGAATTCGTTACATCACTCTCCAGCAGAGTTCCCCATGCTATTCCTCAGCAGAGTCTACATAAAGAACACCATCAATTACTCCCCCGCAAAGTAGCCACGTTATTCCTTGGTGTAGTCTACACAAAGAACACCACAATTGTTTCCCCAGTCAAGCTGTCACACTCTTCCCCAGCGGAATCTCTGTAAGGAGTACTACGATCATTTCTCCGGCAGTCACCTCACTCCGTCGATAATCACCAAACAATGTTCCAAGAAAAGCAAAATCAACCGGGGGCACAACATATCTCCCCAGCAGAGGACAGAAACATCCAATAACAGAAATACATGCATGTACATATACATCAACATGCATCCATACATTGCATATATCAATTACTTATCCCCGGCTAGTCTTCATTCTTGATCGAAGGGGCAAAAATTTTTGTTTAAAAAATCTCTCGATCAAGGAACAAAGACTTGCCATTTTAAGTGCAGGAATTCATCCCCAGCTCAACATCCTCAGCAAGTCAGCAGATCCGCCTTGAGTAATGTAAACTCGGTATCGGCCCAGGTCCGCTCCATTATCTCAACTTTCTCCAGCGAGTCCGCCTCGAGTAATGTAGGCTCGGCATCGGCCCAGATCCACTTCATCATCCAAGTCCCCTAGCAGATCCGCCTCGAGTAATGTAAACTCGGTATCAGCCCAGATCAGCTTCATCTATTTCCCCAGTAAAGCATCGCCTCGGGTAACATAGACCTGATATCGGCCAATCTCTTCATCAATTTCTCCTCGGGTAACATAGACGTGATATCGGCTAATCTCATCTCCAGCATCGCCTCGGGTAACATAGACCTGATATCGGCTTATCTCTTCATCAATTTCGCCTCGGGTAACATAGACCTGATATCGGCTAATTTCTTCATCAACTCGCCTCGGGTAACCTAGACCTGATATCGGCTTATTCCCTCCCAGTGTCGCCTCGGGTAACCTAGACCCGATATCGGCCCATCTCATCAGAAGGTTCATTCTAGTGTTCACGGCGCTTTAATTCACGCTCTCAAATTCATCATCACGGGTATTATAGACCTGGAGCTAGATGTCGAATTTGATCACGCGAGGGGCAGCTGTAAGCGCCGGAATTTTCTATACTTAAAAAAAAAAAAAAAAAAAAAAAAAAAAAACTCTATGGTCGTACGACTATTGATACAGTCGTACGACTGTAATTTAAAAATTACAGTCGTACGACTGTAATGTCGGAAAAACTGCAGAGGCCCATACCTCTGCAGCAGAAATGGAAGAAAGAGAGTTGAGCATTAATTGCTCGGGTTTGGCAGCAAGCAAGCAAGGCAGAGGGATAAAAAGAAAGAAAAAGAAAGAAAAAAAGAGAGATTTCTGGTGGAAAGAAAACTTAGAGAGAGAAAGAGAAGAGAGAGAAAGAAAAAGAAAACCACAAAAAGTCCATCTTCTTCCTCTTTGATTTTCTTCAATTCTCAGAATTAAATCTAAAACTTGTTAGAAACTCCTAGGGCAATCAGTTAACTACTCAAACAAATCAAGAACTCGGACTTAAATCATCAGAAACCCTTACAATTTGGAGTTTTGGACAAAAAGTTCTCAACCTCCATTTCAAAGGAAAAAGGGCGAATTTGTTGGGATTGGAGCGACGCCAGGGGTCAGAAACGACTTGGAATAGCTTCTAAAAGGTAGTCACTTCTTTTCCCTACACTTTTTCTCGCTTTCTGGGTGTTTGAAGTGAATTTTGTGCGTTTTTGCTGCATTTTTCGTATTTCTGTTCCTGGAAGCTAAGAACAGTCGTACGACTGTTCTTAGTCGTCATGAACAGTCGTACGACTGTATATACAGTCGTACGACTGTTCATGTTTCCAGGCGGTTTTTCCTTCAGTTTTCGCTTAAAAATGATTTTTGGCGAAATTGTGGTCTTGGACTGATTACAGTCGCACGACTGTAAACTACAGTCGTACGACTGTAATCCCTGTTCCAGAATCAGAATTTCAGTTTCATCCCCAAAAATTCCCAAAAAATCCCCAAAAAATTAGAAAACCCCAAAAATCATCGAAATGAATTTTGTTGTGTGCATCACGACCATAGATTCAATTTTCAGTAAATTCGCATTTAGAACAATTCAACGACGGAGACCCATTTCTCCCGAAAACCGACCCACTTAAATATATAAAAATGCATGTAAACCGGAAAAATTGTTTTCAAAATGATTTTTTCCACTAAAAACCCAAAATACAGGGATGTTTCAAAATATTTTCCAGGTCTAACCGGGCCGGCTAGCCGAGCCAACCCGATTACCCCCTAAATGCATACCCCCGATTCTTGATTTCCCAATTCTGTCTGTTTGAGTCCAACTTGTGATGTGCCGTATAAATTGTGCTAACCTTCTGTTTTGCAGGTTTTAATTTCTTTTATTATTTTTATTATTTTGGATGTAATTTAATAGATTAAATCGTGTATTTAGGCGGTTGTATTTTTCTAGATTCTCGTGTATTCTAGGCGATTGTACAAGTGAGGCGAGTGTTTTTATTTTCCTATTCGATTTGGTTGTAAGCCAATTAATATTTATTTCTTTTTGTTTTTGTACTATATATTTTGTATGCGCGCTGTATGCTTTTTATATTCAATAAAATGGACTTTAGAATTTTTTTGAAATACCATTGAGAACATTGGCAATATTTATTTTAATTAGACACGAAATAAGGGACTTGTCCGGACCCGAATCTCTGGATAGTGTAGCGGCCGTTCGTCCGGTTCAGCTACATAAGAATTTCCCGGTTGAGCTGAGCCGGGTGGCGACTCCTACAATATTCATCGAGGCTTAGGTCTCGGTTCTTTTACGTATTAATTCTATTTATTTTCCAAAACGCGGTTTTCCATTATAAAAACCCCACGCGAGGGAGGGATCCGCCCGAGATCGAGGCGCCCCATTCCGAAAGGGAGTCCTGCGTCCCGTCGAAAACGCGTCGTCCGCTCACAACAATCACCCTATTAAGCAGTAAATCAACCAAAATCAAAGTGACAAAAAGAAAAAGCAATAAAAAGAAGAAAGGAAAATCAAAGCATGAATTCATACCTGGTTTCAAGGAGAATGATGCAAAACAAAATCCTAGGTCAAAATAATAGTTGAAGAGAAGTTGAGAGGAAGAAAATGAGAAGGGAAGGAAGAATAAGGGTAGAGAGGGAGAAGGTGAGGGTTCGTTCTAGAGAAAGAAAATGGAGAGAGAGAGAGAGAGAAGGTGAGAAAGGAGTAGTAGAAGAAGAAGAATAAGAAGAAGTGGGGCAGTTACAAGGAAAGAAATAGGAGAATGGTTTATATATAGGCGGACGATTTTGACCTAAAATTTTGAAATTTAAACTCTCGGCACGCCGAGCCAAATAAACAGCACGGCGTGCTGAGCAGAGCATAGAAACTTACCTGGGAACAGCATAAGGGCATGAAGGCGTGCTGGGTTGGCACGCCGTGCTCTTTTGAAAACCCTTTAATTGGCACGGCGTGCTACATTATAGCACGGCATGTGGCTCGCTCTTGCAACACTTCACTTTTGAAACATCATGATGGCACGATGGCGTGCTGGCTTGGCACGTCATGCTCTTTTGAAAATCCCTTTCTTAGCATGATGTGCTAAACTATAGCACGGCGTGCTGTTTGCTCTTGCACAATCCTTTTTAGAAACAGCGCAACGGCACGACGGTGCACCACACTAGCACGTTACGTGCTAACCTCATTCTAATCTTAGCACGATGTGCCCATGATGGCACGGCGTGCTATCCCGGAATTCTGCCAAACTTTGCTTTTTCACACTTTGATCAAGACTTGTGATTAACTTACTTAGTGACCTATTCCTACACACATAAACACACAAAAACATATTAACACAAAAATTAATGTACAAGGGAAGTACACGTACCTCATTGCTATGTTTATAGTCGGAATAGCTCGACTTCTACGTCCACGATTACGCATTACACATCACGAAGGAGTAAGACTTGCTTCTCCTCCTTCACTCCTCCGCTGACGTAGGGCTTCAATCGATGCCCGTTTACTTGTTGAATTCCCTTCGGGGTTTCAATTTCCACCATCCCGGAGGGATAGACCTTATGCACGGTAAACGGTCCCATCCACCGACTTCTCAATTTGCCCGGAAATAGTTTCAACCGGGAGTTATACAAGAGCACCAACTCCCCTTGATTGAAACCTTTCTCTATCACATTAGCATCAATAGGACAAAAGGAGTCTACAAAATTACAGCTTTCAACATCTAATGGATATTTCATTGAGTTATAGACGTTGAAACTTACCTCCTCGTTGTGCAACCTAAGAATAATCTTACCTTCCTGGACATCTATCAAAGTCCTACCGGTTGAAAGAAATGGCCTTCCAAGAAAAAGGGGCACCGAGCTATCTTCCTCCATATCCATTACCACGAAGTCCACGGGGAAGATAAACTTGTCCACCTTTACTAACAAGTCCTCGACCACCCCCTTTGGCCTCGTGAGAGATCTATCCGCCAATTGGAGGGTCATATTGGTCGGCTTTGGGTTTCCCAGTCCGAGTCTCCTGAAAAATGATAGAGGCATCAAATTGATACTTGCACCCAAGTCACATAGGGCATTGGCAATCTCCAAGTTTCCTATCCGGAATGGGATAGTAAAGCTGCCCTTATCTTTGAGCTTGGGTGGAAGTTTGTTAGTGATAATTGCCGAACATTCCTCTGTTAAAACCACCACTTCGTCCTCGCTTAGCTTTCTTTTCCCTGCCAAAAGTTCTTTAAAGAATTTAGCATAAGAAGGCATCTCTTGGAGAGTCTCAATCAATGGCATATTAAATTCTAACTTCTTAAAAATTTCCAGAAATTGGAATATTTCTGCTCCAGTTTATTTTTCTTCTCCCTTTGAGGATAAGGGAGTTTAGGCACATAGGCTCTCACTAGGTCAGGAATTTTTCCCTTTTCATTTGTGCTAGGTTTGGGTTCAGAAATCGAGTCGGGGTTGCTTACCTCTCCCGACTCTTCACTTACCTCAGTAGGTTGGGATGGAATATCAGTGTTTTGCACTCGGTCCTCCACTTGCCTACCACTTCGTAGGGTTATAGCTTGAGCTGTCTCCCATTGATGTCCCTTAGGGTTTTGTTCAGTTTTACTCCAGAGTGCTCCTTGAGGTCTTTCCTGCCTTTCCCTACTCATTTGAGCCACCTGCTTGCCCAAATCCCTACAGTATGCCTCATTATCAGCAAGCCGAGACGAGATGTCTTTTAACAAGGACAAAACCGTCTCATCTTGCTTAGATTGTTGAGGATACTATGGGGATTGGTCATTAGGAACAAATGGGGCCTTACCTAACCCCTGCTCACGGTGCTCATAATGGAATCCGGAAGGAGGTCTTAACACATTTTGGTTATTACCATAAGACATGTTCGGGTGTTGATACCTTCTTCCGTAATTGTTATTATTATTGAAATTTTGTGGGTAAGAGTTAGAATTATTGTACCTTTGGTTTCCTCCCACAAAACTTACATTCTCGGATGGTTGGGCGAATGAATCGCCCAATGCATATTCTTGACCGGGATGCTCCGCTCCACATGATACACACAACACCGGCTGATATTGTGGTGCATTTAAATTCAAGCGGGACATCAACAGGTCCAGCTTCTTGTTCACATGGTCCATGGCTGCATCTTGGCGTCCCAAATTCGCAGCCCGAACCTCACTCCTTGTTGGCGTGTCGGACTGCCACAAGGTACTCTTCCTAGCCAGCTCCGCGATCAACTCCTCGGCTTGCGTAGCAGTCTTCTTAAAAATGTCTCCACCTGTAGAAGAATCAATAATGGCACGGTTAGCTAGTGTCAAACCATGATAAAACGTGCTTACCTGAGTGAATCGTGGCATATCATGGTGGGGACAGTTCTGCAACAACTGTTGAAACCTTTGCCACGCTTCGTTGAGAGTCTCAGTCCCAAATTACTGGAATCCCATAATCTCATTCCTTAAGTGAACCGTCTTTGATGGTGGGAAGTAATATGCTAAGATTTGTTCTTCCAATTGATCCCATGAAGTCACTGACCCGGGTCTCAAGGACTTGTACCATTCCATTGCTCCCTCGTATAATGAGAAGGGAAACAACTTCAACCGCACAGCATCTTGGGGCACCCCACCGATTCGGACTATATCGGCCACCATGAGAAATCGGTCTAAGTGATCATTAGGGTTATCACTTATTCCGCCACTGAACAGCCCATTCCCTTGGATCAAATTGATCATACTGGACTTCAACTCAAAGTGATTAGCAGTGATGGCTGGGAGAACCACTACGGATCTGTTCCGGGGTCGATGTGGAGCCATTAGATCAGTCATGACCATGTTGTCTCTATCACCACCCCTTCTCCTTTCAAACTCCTCCCGCCCTCACCGTAGTCGCTCTTGCTCAGCTCTTTCCTGTAGCTGTCTCTCCTCTTCCTCACGTTGCTGAAGATCCATTTGGACAATTCGCTCTTATTGTGCTCTACGGTTCCTGCTATAAAAATGCTCAATTTCAGGGTTATAGGGTGAAAGCTCAGGGTGCTGAGAACGAGTTCGCATAAGCTAGAAAGCACAAAAAAAAAAAAGAAATAATAAAAATGAAAAAAAATATTTGCAACAAATATCCACAAAAAAAAGAAAAAATTATCTAACTATATGCACATAAACAGTACCTAGATCAACAAATAGACCTTTGGTTCAATGATGCAGGAAAATAAATCTCCCCGGCAACGGCGCCAAAAACTTGGTGGATCCTAGGCGAAGTAGTGAAACTAAACCTAGAGTCACACAACTAAGGCAGTGTACCTATCATTGACAAGTAATAATTCTGGTCGGTCCAGGTATCGATCCCACAGAGAAAAATATTCTGCAAACACTAAACTACTCGGGTTCCTTACGTGTCCTAGGCGGAACTTAATTTTAGGTTGTGATTATACTAACAACTAAATTATCCTACTCCTAGTTGATCTATCCCAGCTTACTTTGCACTTGAATTTGGGTTATCAATTGGCGGTTTATCGACCTATGAATGCTAATGGAGATGGCTTTATCAATTAATTAAAATAGATGAATTTAACTTAACAATTAACCCTTAATTATGTTCTTTCGATAGTTCAACCTAGCGTGTCTAGATCTTTTAGGTCCTTAGCCAGTTTCCCTTGTTTAGAGGCGGTCTAATTCTAAAGCTCAGAAAATAGGGGCACGTAAATTCCACAGTGTCATCAATACTAATGGTTTCCTAGGCGTCAATCTAGGTAATGCCATAAATATGAACTTAATAAATTAAGATCTTATGAGACTAGATTATCATTAAAGGGATTGCATAAAGAAAAGGTGTAAAAATTGAAATTAAATTGCAATCAATTGTATTAATCAAGAAAGATGATAAGAATTCAATGTTTACAACCAAACATAATCAATTGCGGAATCAAAAACTAACTAATCGAATTACAAAAGAGAAGAAGAGGAACCTATGCCCTTTTGGTCCGATTAACCGGATTCCGACCGTGTGAAAATGCTTAGGGTGTACTTCTATAGACGAACTCAAGCCGGAACCAAGAACGTCGCAAAAGGGGAAGATTCAATGCAAAACTTCTACCAATTGAGGGTTCAAACTCAAAGAAACAAGTAGTTCAAGCAAATAAACCTAGCTACAAGTTCGTGCTTTACACTTTAAAAGTCTGGAAAAAGATCCATACAACTTTGAAAATAACCTATTTATACGGCTAGGTTAAAACCACTAAACAGAAAAGATGAAAGTAGGGCAACAGCAGAATTCCGGAGCTCGGCACGCCGTGCTGATGGTGGCGGCACGCCTGCTGTGCAGAATTGGGGTTGGCATGCTGTGCTGGTGGTGGTGGCACGACTTCATGCCGATCCACTGGATTCCGTCCCTTGGCACGCTGGAATGGCACGCCGTGCCCTCATTGCGGCACGCCGTGCCACCTTGCTTTTCAGCACTTCAAACTCTTCTTCGCCGCCGTTGCTCCAACTTTCGATCCGGGTTATAATGCCTGTCCAAAACAAACATAAAGAAACATAACCGCACCACAGCCACGAACCACAAAAATAACGCATTATCCAAAATTACAAAAACACCCCTAAAAATACGAAAAAATACTAAAAGTTATGAAAATATAACCAAAACATAAAAATCACAAAATACGCAAAACCAAACAAGCATTCACACAAAGGACTCTAAAAAATTGCCGTTTAAATCACGAAATTGCCTAAAAGATAAGGTCAAAAACCGACCTTATCATTTGCACGTTTGAAGAGAGAGAGATTTATGAATTATATTATAGATCAATTAGATTGATCAAAATAATATAATTAATATTTATTTCGGCATTCTCTTAATTAATTTATGATATTATTTCCTAGGTGGAAATATTTATACGTGTATAGGTTTACATGTATTTCATTTTATGTATGTCTAATTTAATCCATTGATTAAATTAATAGGTCAAATGAATTTTAATTTATTTGTATGCAATGTATTATATGGTATAATATATTTACATACATGTTAAATTAACGTTGCATTTGAATTTATTTATATCGATGGGATGTAATTTGGGCTTGGGCTTAAAATGAAAAAGCCCACATGATGTTGGACTTGTGATGGCTGAAATTTTGGTGGGATTTAGGGCAAGAAAGATGACTCATTTTGAGACAAAAGTGATGATGTAAATATTGAGTCATGGATGACTTTTGGGGTTGCAAAGTTGGACTTTGCTACTTGGATATTTTGTATTATTCTTATGGTAAGAATGAAAGGCAAAATATCCCATTCATTCATCAATTTTGGCCATGTGCTTTGGCTTATGGATGAGTCATTTTTTTGACAAAATAATGATGATTAAAGTGATGACTCATGGTGTGAGTCATTGGTTTTGAAAATGGGATAGCAAAGTTGGACTTTGCCTTCTCCTTTTTAATTCTTTCTTTTGGTAATTAAAAGTTGTGGATGCATCACTTTAATTAATCAATTGTTGGCCGTGATTTTGACATTCTTTTGGAAAGAATGTTTTGCCCACTTTTGCTTTTATTTCTTTTCGAAAGAAAATGGGTGAGAGAAAGAAAAATTGTGATTTTTCTTTTGGAAAGAAAAAAATACAGCCACCATTTTTCTAGCTTGGCCGCCCACTTTTGGTGCTTTTCTTTTGGAAAGAAAAGTTTCCTCTATCTCTCTCTTTCCCTTCTTTGATAATCCGGGTGGCTAGCACAGGTTTCGGTCCAAGAGCCGTTCGTGTACGCATCAGTGGAGGAAATCTACACTTGATTTCTGTAGTCCGCATCTGCGTCTTAGAGAGACTGTATGGTAAGTTTTCAAACTTTCTCTTTATGCTTTAAGTTTTT
This sequence comes from Euphorbia tirucalli, assembly GCA_039660915.1. NCBI lineage: Eukaryota > Viridiplantae > Streptophyta > Magnoliopsida > Malpighiales > Euphorbiaceae > Euphorbia > Euphorbia tirucalli. Next base: position 48,959,838 of record CM077639.1, on the reverse strand, counting down.
GATTTCCACATCTTAAGCTCCTGGGACCGGATTCGAGGAAATTTCCGCTATTGTCGGTCGGTTTCCTGTGATGAATCCCAACACGGTTTACTTTCATTTGGCATGTGAATTGGGTCGGTTTACAGGAGATTCGGGTCTTCGTCGTTGCATTGTTCTAAATTCAACAACATAAAAAAATTAAAGCTAAGGTCGTGAATGCACACAACAAAATTCATTTTTGGTGATTTCCTAATTTTTCTGAATTTTTAGGATTTTTAGGAATTTTTCAGGATTATTCTAGAAATTCTGCCATTGGACGAGGATTACAGTCGTGCGGCTATAATTACAGCTGTGCAACTATAACTACAGTCGTACGACTATAATTACAGTCATGCTACTATAGATCATCCAAGTGTAGAAATATTACCAAAATTCGTTCAAATAAAACTAAAAGCCACAGGAAATCAAGAACACCCGTATGACCATATATACAGTCGTGCGACTGTTCTTTTCCATAGGAACAGTTGTACAACTGTTCTTGATTTCCAGAAACAACAAGTTCGAAAAATGAGTTTTATGCACAAAATCACATCAAATCACCCAGAAAAAGCAACAAAATGGAGGTTTGCGGTATAATTACCTTTGTGGCGCTGATCCACCATTGGTTTGACCACTGGAAACTCCTCAATCACCTCCAAATTGCTTCTTTTCCCTTAAGTGCTAAGGTTTCAAGAGTTGTCCAAAATTCTCCAAAATGTCACAGATTTTAGCGAATTTAAAGTCTGAAATTGATTGAGTTTGAAGTGTCAAATTGTTAACCTATGATTTCTATTCGGTTTTAAACTTTAACACTCAAGAATCAAAAGAAAAAGAAGAGAAAAAGATGATGTTTAGTTGGGGTTTTTTTCTATTTCTCTCTCTTTTTTTCTACCAAATTTTCTCTCTAAATTCAGCCAAAATCACAGAGTCCAAAAGTCCTTCCTTCTCTCTTCCTTCTCCCTTTTATTTCTGATCTTTCTTGCTGCAAATTCGGGAATTAATTGCCCCTCAAATCAATCCTATTTTTTATTTCTCAAGGTATGGGCTGCTGTACTTGCTCCACATTTACAGTCGTACGACTGTAATTTTTCAATTACAGTCGCATGACTGTAAATACAGTCACCGACTGTAACTACAGTCGTGTGATAGAATTTTTTTTTTGTTCTGGAAAATTCTGACGCTTACAGCTGCCCCTCACGTGATCAAATTCGACACTCGACTCTAGGTCTAAAATATCTGAGGTGATGAATTTGAGAGCGCGAATTAAAGTGCCGTAGATGTAAGAAAGAAAACATGCAACTAACTTGTTGAAGTCTCACTGTTGTGATGATGCACTGAGTCGAATGGATGAAACAAGCCGATACTGGGTCTAGGTTACCGAGGCGAGGCTGGTGATGAAATAGGCCAATACCGGGTCTAGGTTACCCGTGGCGAGGTTGAAGATGAGATAAGCCGATGCCGGGTCTAGGTTACCCGAGGCAAGGTTGAAGGTGAAATAAGCCGATACTGGATCTAGGTTACCAGAGGCGAGGTTGAAGGTGAACTGGAATGGAGCCGATCTAGGCCGATATCGGGTCTATGTTACCTGAGGCGGATCTACTGGGGATCTGGAATGAAGCTGATTTGGGTCGATATAGGATCTATGTTACCAGAGGCGTATTTGCTGGGGATCTGGAATGAAGCTGATTTGGGCCGATACCGGATCTATGTTACCTGAGGCAGATCTGTTGAGGATCTTTCCATGTCTGAGACAGCAATGGCGAATTCTTGCATTTGAAATTACGAGTCTTCGTTCCTTGATCGAGAGATTTTGAACAAATTTTTTGCCCCTTCGATCAAGAATAAAGACTATCTAGGGATGAATGGTCCGTGTATGTTGTCTATGTCTGCATGATGATGCATATGTGCCTGGATCCTAAATGATGCATTTCTCATTGTTTGTTTAATATTGATGCTTCTCCTTTCTGCTGGGGAAGATATGTTTTGCCCCCGGCTGGTGGAAGACACTTTTCACATAAAGCTTCTCCTTGTTGAAGACATAAGAGGGCTGCTAAGGAAATGAGATGACTGCTGGGGATGTGTGACATTTGCGAGGGAAAGGATCATAGTGTCCTTTGTAATTGTCCCGCTGGGGAGTAATGTGGAGGATCCCGCTGGGGAAATGCTGTAAGGATTCTTGTGGGGAAATGGTGAAGAGATTGTATCCTTCTGTTCTTGTGATTTATGAATTTGGAATTGCTCTAAATTTTGCCTGGACTGCCTAATGTGGGTTTTCAGCCCAGCGAGCTGCTCTAACTTTTGCCTGAGGTGCCTTTTTGGTTTTCACCCCAGCGAGCTCTTTTTTTTTAATGATGAACAAAGACCGACTGAAATGGCGTCATGACTACTTGTCTCGTTATCCTTTTGGTGACGATATAATGCAGAAAAGTGTTGTATGTAGCAGCATTGGGGTTCAATTTCTTGTTAGAAGCCGGTTTGATTTCTTCAATAGTCAAGTTCTGGGACAACCACTGTTGCTCTTTGGAAAGATGAATTAGATTTGGAGGATGATAAAAGGTTTCAGATTGTATGTATTTCATACATCTCCATTGTTAAATAACGTGATATGTTCAACCAGTTAAATGCAAAGTGCTTTCCTTAAATGGATGTTTAAGCAAGATAACTTTGTTTATGCACTTGACATAACCACACAAATATATTTAAATAATCATTTCACTTTATTGATAAAATCAAGATGAGTACATTTGAAAAGATTGGCTCCCAAAATGGTATGCACTCCATACAGAGCCAGAATCCGTCACCAGTCATCCCTTTTAGATTTTTTGACTGATCATTTTCTCTCATGTCTTAACTTTTGCCTAGGCCGCTCCTTTTGAGTTTTCAGCCTAGCAGACTCTTTCTTCTTTTTTTATTTATTTTAGACATGATAAAGCTTTAAGCAGTCTTGGTTGATAGGATTTGTGAACTCATTTCCATCCATGTCCATGATGCTGACACCCCCTTTTGATAGCACTTTTTTCACAACATAAGGTCCTTCCCAATTAGGCCCGAATTTCCCCCTAACATCGACATTTCAAGGTCTCAATTGTTTCAAAACCAAGTCCCCCGCTTTCAACTGCCGCTTAAAATGCTTCACATTCCGATTATAGGCCTTGGCCATTCTGCGTTGGTACATCTACAAGTGATCCAGTGCTTTTAGGCGTTTTTCATCTAGCGCTGCCAACTGCTCGTATCTAGCTTGTGTCCATTTAGTTTCTGGTAACTAAGCTTCCAAGGTGACCCTGAGTGACTTGAGCTTTATTTCTATTGGCAATACTGCTTCCTTACCATATACCTAGGAATAGGGAGTTTCCTCTGTTGGTGTTCCGAGACTGGTTCTGTAACCCCAAAGAGCACACAGTAGTTTTTCAGTCCAATCTCTGTAGGTGGTTACCATTTTTGATAGGATCTTCTTTATCGCCTTATTAGCTGCTTCCGCTGCACCGTTAGCTTGGGGCCTATATAAAGAAGATTTATGGTGCTCAATGCCATGTTCTGTAAGCAGCTCAGCTATTGCCCCTTGAAATTGCACTCCATTGTCAGTCACTACATTGTGGGGAATCCCATATCGAGTGAAAATGTTCTTTCGGATGAACTTGACCATCTGCTTAGCTGTTACACTAGTGAAGGATTTCGCCTCTACCCAATTTGAAAAGTAATCAACCATCACAACTATGAATTGATGCCCATTAGATGCTGCAGGATGAATTTTACCAATCATATCTATTCCCCACACTGAAAATGGCTAAGGGGATGCCAGATTTTGTAGTTCGAGTGGTGGAAGATGACTGATGTCAACATAGATCTGACACTCATGACATCTTCTTACTTTCCTTATACAATCAGCCTGCATAGTCATCTAGAAAGACCCATGTCTCATTATCTTCCTCGCCATAGCGAGTCCATTCATATGTGGCCTGCAGGACCCTCATGTACTTGCTGCATCACTATTTCTGCCTCTTGCTCCGTCAGGCACCTTAAAAGAACACCATTCGCTGTTCTTTTGTATAGCCTGTCATCAAAAATTCTGAACTGACTGGCTAGCTTTCTTAATCACACCTTATCAGCAGTACTGGCTCCCTCTGGATATTTTCCTACCTTCACATACTGGTAGATATCGAAGAACCACAGCTTTTCTTTAGCTGTCAACTCCATTACTTCGTGCACTTCAAAGCAGGGTTGTCTGGAAGTTGCTATAACCAGTGGTTGTCCTTGAGTTCCTTCTGGATTTTCCCACATAGAAGTTAGTGTTTCTAGTGCATCAGCCATCTTATTCTCAGCTCTGGGGACAAGTCTGAATTTGCATTGGCCGAAAAGCTCTTTTTTGTACTGTAGCAGCTCGAAGTAAGGCTGTAAGGCTTCTTCTTTCAATTCCCATTTGCCTTGCGCTTGCCTAATGACTAAAAGTGAATCTCCAACAATGAAGACATCATTCGCCCCTAGAGTTTACAGAGCTTCCATCCCAAATAAGCATGCTTTATGTTCAGCTCCATTATTGGTTATAGGAAAATCCAACCTCTTTAACAAAGGAATGATTTCACTGTCCGGTGTTGCTATGATTACCTCGATTCCAGCACCCTTTCTATTCACAGCACCATCGAAGCACATAACCCACCTTTTTACTTCCACCAGGGCCAACTGTTCATCCGGGAACTCCAAATTCTCTGTGTAATATGATTCCAGCGACTGATTTCCTAGAAATTCTGCTACGGCTCGCCCTTTGATGGTTTTCTTAGTGATGTATTCAATGTCAAACTCTGACAAAAGCAAGAGCCAACTAGATAACTTCCCAACCAATATGGGTGCTTCATAAGGATACTTCATTTGGTCCACTTTGGCCACGGCTTGCAATTTGTATGACTGGAAGTAATGGCGTAACTTCTTGGTTAGCCAGATCATTGCCACACATGTCTTCTCTACCAATGTATACTTGGTTTCATACTCCAGCAGCTTCTTACTGAGCTAGTAAATAGGGTACTCCTTCCTGCCATCTTGTTCTTGCGCCAACATTGCCCCTACGGAGGAATCTTCGATAGCCAAATATAAGATCAAAGGCTTCCTTGGAATTGGTGGGCTCAGGACTGGCAAATTTACCAAATAAGCCTTGATTTTCTCAAACACCAACTGACACCTTTCATCCCACACAATCGGCTATTCTTTCTTTAACAGCTTGAAAATTGGCTCACAGGTGGAAGTCAACTGTGCTATGAAGCGACTAACATACTGTAAGGAACCCAAGAATGAACGGACTTCCTTCTCTGTTTTTGGAGCTCACATGTCTTTAACAGCTTTGATTTTATCTGGGTCCATTTCTATCCCTCTCTGGCTGACTACATGACCCAGCAGCTTTCCTGATGTGACTCCTAATATGCACTTTTTAGGGTTGAGTTGCAAGTTATACTCTCCGATGCGTGTGAGAAATCTATCCAGGATAACAGGATGTTCCTCCCGGGTTGTTGATTTAACAAGCATATCATCAACATACACTTCGACTTCTTTGTGGATCATATCATTCAGTGAAGTTGTGACAGCCCTTTGGTAAGTGGCTCCCGCATTCTTCAATCTGAAGGGCATTACTCTGTAGCAGAAGGTGGCCCACTCCGTAATGAACGATGTCTTCACTTTATCAATTACATCCATCAGGATCAGGTTGTAACCTGAAAACCCATCCATGAAGGAATACATCGCTGCTTTAGCTGCACTGTCGACTAGGACATCGATATGAGGCAGTGCAAAATTGTCTTTTAGGCATGCCTTATTTAGATCCCTATAGTCGACGCATACTTTGACCCTTCCATCCTTTTCAGGTACTGGGATGATATTGGCTATCCATTCTGTATACTCCACCACTTCGAGGAACTTGGCTTCTATCTGCTTGGCCACTTCTTCTTTCACCAAAGTAGCCCATTGTAGCCTCAATCTTCTCAATTTCTACTTCACTGGCTTGAACTTAGGGTCTGTCGGGATCTTGTGAACCGCTATTTCTGCGTCTACACCTGGCATATCCTCGTATGACCAAGCAAAAGCTTTAACATGTTTTTACAATATTCTTGTTAATTCTCTCTCTTCCTCGGGTTCTAGCTCATGTGAAATGAATACCATTTTGGGGTTTTCATCTATACTTATGTTGATTTCATGAAATGTAGTGTCATGAATGTTAAATATGCTTGATGGTGATTCAAATGCATGCACAGAATTATGAGGATAAACATACACAAGTAAGCAAACTGAGATTTCATTGCATTAAACTTGTTATACAGTACATCATTCACATTGAAAATGGAAGAAATAGATACAAAAAAATCATTTTCATCCTCCACAGGCAGAGGGCCTTGCACTTCTTCCGCTTTCACATTCAGCTCCAGGACATCATCCAGATCTGTAACTACTTTGGCTTCTTGTCCAGTAGGAATAGTGGTCTTTTCAATTTCAGCCATATTCGCTTTAGCTTTCTTCATGATCTCGGCTATCTCAGTAACCCCAGAATCTAAGTTCACCTTGGTCATCAGCTCTTCTTCAAACCCTTCTTTAGACTTCCCAAAAGCCTTGCTTAAGGCTATAGCCAGTGCCCCTGAAATTGCTTCTACTAATTCATCATAGACTTTCTCTTTGGATTTCTGCTTGGGTATCTCACTGCTTTTGCTATCTCTTCTGGCGGCTCAATTTGCAGAACAACAGACTTAGCAATTACCTCTTCCACCACTACAGGAGCTACTGGTTCTTCCCAACTCTTCTGAAAGTCTACAACATCAGAAAATATCTCAAAACCTGGATATTCAATGCTTCCAACTCTCACTGGCTCAGCTTGACCCTTATACAGCTCTTCTCCTACCTTTATGAATGGTTTCATCATAGGCTTGTCGTTCTTGCCTTTCTTCAGGCTTTTCTCACCAAATGCCCCTACTGTGTAACCCAAGCCGAACTGCCTCGGTTTTCCAAAATCAATATTAAACTCAGGCACGCCCTGTAAATTAGCTCTAAGTCCCATGCTAGGAATAAAATTCTGCCTGTGAAGGTACTTAGACAACCATTCTGGCATATAGTTCTCGTAGATGACCAACAAAACATCTGTGGTTTCCTCCTCACTAACCATAGCAACTTGGAATCCACTGAATGGTATTATCTCTTCATTTACAACAACAATCATGGATTGGGCATCTGCCTCAATAGTCACAATCTCACCATTTATCGAGAACTTTATTTTTTGATGCAAAGTAGAAGGGACACCTCCTAGTGGGTGGAACCATGGCCTTCCCAACAGCAGGGAGAAAGTGACAGGGATGTCTATCACAGTGAAAACGACCATTGACTTAACTGGCCCTACCTCCACTTCAGCTTCAAAAGTTCCAATTACTGTTCTTTTTGAATCATCATAGGCCCTGATCACAATGGAAGCCTTTTTCAAACTTTCTTCGCTCAGACCCAAGAATGGTAACATTTTCAAGGGACATATATTCAGGGCAGACCCGTCATGTACCATCACATACGACATAACCCTATCCATGATGTAGACCTTAATGTATAGAGCTTTATTGTGAGCCCTTCCCTCGTGTGGCAGCTCTTTCTCCTAAAATACAATGTCAGGGGATCCTATATGAATCTTATCCAACAAACAGTACATTGCCTCCGGAGAAGCAATCAGAGACATTTCAATTTCAGAGAGCTTTTTGACTAAGGCTGCTCTGTGGTCCTTGGAAGTCAGCAATAAATGCCACAAACTGGCTTGAGCTGGAGTTTTCTTCAGTTGCGAAATAACCAGAATTTCCTTTTCTACTTCCTTTGGCACTGACATACTACTTGATTCGGTCACCGGGGTTTTCTCATTCTGCTACAATACTGGTTGGTAGACCCTACCACTTCTTGTTACATTCTGAACTTCAAACACCTTTGGCTTTTCTACAACAGGCAGCTTAACGGACTTATCACAATCGTACTCTTCATATTCATCCTCTGAATCCAGGTCATCCAAGCTCACAGGCTTCTCTTCCCTCTGCTCTATCGGCTTTCCACTCTCTGACTCCACCTTAACATCATTGGCCACCACAGACTGTATAGTGGGGTTGGCTTGGAGGATTTGAGCAAAGATAAAATTGTCTGGGAGCCCTAACTGTACCATGCTGACTTACCTTTCAAATGTTGGCAGCAGATTATTCCTTGTACTGGGTTTGGCAGGCTCTTGCAGTTTTCCCTCGTCGATAAGCTTCTAGATGGCGTCTCTTAGCTTATAACAATTATTAGTTCTATGTCCTACTATGACATGGTAAGTACATAAATTGTCTTTATCTTCATCCGCTGGCTTTTCGAATGGTCTAAGAGAACTTAACAGTCCACCATCCCTACACTTAGCAAAAATCTTGGCCAGGGAGAAAGCCCAAGGTGATATGCCGTGACCATCTGGACCTCTGCTTTGGTTTCCTCACTGCTGAGACACCGCAGCAACCTCGGCTTGCTTAACCTTAGAAACTTATCCTCCCTTACTTGTAGAACCAGAGCCGGATCCACTGCTTGACCCAGCTATAGTAGTCGATCTATACTCGGAGCTATACCCAGAGTTTCTTCTTACCTTATGGCCTGCGTCCTTTTCCTCCTCATCTCTCTCAATTTTCATGACCATACTGTATACTTCGATGAGCTCACTGAAAGGGTGGAATTTCATGTTGTTCTTGAAGATGTCCCTACTCCCATCAATCAATTTCTGAATCAATTCATCTTCATCAGGGCGATTCTTTAGCAAGATCATCTTGTTCATCCATCATTGATAGTATTCATCAATACGCTCGTTTGACTTCTGTTTAACTCTTTCCATGTCATGCAGCTTCACCTGAATCTTTGTGTTAAAGCTGTAGTATTTGATAAAGGCTGCCATTAAAGCCTCCCAGTCTGATTGCTCTTCTTCAGATAAAGAATTGTACCAGCTCAATACTACTCCCTCGAGTGTAGTCAGGAAGAGATTGATAAGTTGTTGCTTAGTGGCACCGGCCGTTAGCATGACCCGTGCATAGAGATTCACATGGGCCTCTGGTGAACCCATTCCCTTGTAGGAGGGAACCTTTGGCACTTGAAAGCCAATAGGAAAAGTCTCAATGCCTTTGCTGATCATGGCATCTACATTAACCCCCCTCTTGGAGTCTGAACTGACACTAGCCCCCTTCTTCAGCTGGGCCACCACTTCATCCAATTCTGAATACTTCGCCCTCATTTTCCTTTCCATAGCCGCCTCAATTTCTTGTAGCTTCTCTAAACTGGCTGAGGCATCAGCACCTTGTTAAGATGATTCAGCCTCTTTTTCCTTTCCAGCTCCATTAGCGCCGGTTTCACCGGCTTCTCTCACAACAGCCCGCATCTCCTCGTTCAGCATGTCACGGAAATCCTGAGATCTCAGGAAATCCTTCAGGGCATCAGCAAGAATAGGTGTTGGATTGGCCATCTCAAATTCTTCCCTGGAATCATATTCATTTTTTGTTTCTACTGCTCTTTGTTCCTCGACAGCCCTCAGAGCCTGAGATCTTGTCCTCGATCGGTCCAGTTTACTCTTCTTAACATCACACAGGAAATGTTTAGGGACAATGAATGAATGCAATGGTGACATGAAGAGTGATACACTAAAGGTGATTTATGATGAATGAATGGAATGATGTCATGAGTGAGATGATGATAAGGATGATTCCTATTTTTTTTCTTTTTGGACATCCCCAGAACACCCAATGCCATACAAGAGATCATGCAAAAGATCACATGTGGACAGCCACACGGATAAGGGTTCGGCGCTTTTGGAGCACCCAGTGAATTTTGTGAAATGGTAGCGTGTGTGCCGACACATGAACAGGGTTTCAATGCTTTACAGGTCTATGATATGACATGAAATGGTCGCATGGGACCGCCACATGGACAAAGTTTTGATGCTTTTAAGGCATATGATATGAAGTGATGTTATAAGGGAGTCACATGTAACTAGGGACACGGACAGAGGTTCGGCGTTTGGGGAACACCTTGCATGATTTGGTGATACTATGAAATGCCCCTATATGTGTACTAATCTGGCACTCGGGGAGTACCTTAAATGGTTTCACAATGTTATGAAATGGTCTGATGTGAACCATGATGTACAAGCTGAATTTCGGCGTTATAGTGATGCTAATGATGAATGGGTATAATGTTATATGATGACATTGTGTGAACCACCACACGGAGATAGAGCTAGGATCATTATGGTCTTATATTGAATGACATGGTATTTGTGAAATGACCGAGTGCAATCTGGTGCATGTGCAGGACATGGGTAGTTTTGGGACTCCCGATATGTCATGAAATGAAATGATCGTGATGGGCATCCTTGGAATGTCCCTAATTTAAATGAGATGAGATGATATGAATGCTTATGTCATGCAAAAAATGGCTGCACAAAAACATGGTTAGGATGTATGACATACATAATGATGTTGTGTATGCTTTATGAAAATACTAACACACGAATGTAATGTTATGGCTGGAAAAGAAATGGTTAGTATGAATGTCACACGGGTGATTTAATGTTTTCATACACAAAAATAAAATGCAAATGGCTGCATAAAAGATGTGAGTTAGTATCACTCAAATGCTTTGTGTGTATGGCATGTTATGTTCATAGAAAATGTCGATGATGGTACGTCGTAGGAGGGTGAGAAACACATCGTACATGAAGCGTATTCCACCAACCTTATTCCTCTAAATGTGGTCAATTTTTGAAAATTTTAACCGAGTCCTAGGAGGGGTTCTCTTCGATCATCAATCAGGGATGATGAAGGCGCAATATATAGCATTCATACAATTTATTTTGGTATCCTAAGGGAATCCAACTAAGGTTGCCTATATGAGTTCGGTCTAAGTCGGTTCAAAATCAAGGCTCCTATAGCAAAATATACTCCTCACTTCTCCCCACTCAAGGGTCCGAACGAAGGGGTTTGTACAAGGCTATGGGTGGTGTTTTGTATCCGTGCCCCTAAGACCAAGAGTAACATAGGCGACACTTCAACAATTCACCAGGCTAAAAATGGGATACTTAACCTAATGCAAAAATGTTTAACTAAAGAATGCAAAATAAAATACCATACAAGAATCATCCACGTTATTTTGATTAGACACTTTTCAGGGCTTGTCAAATTCTTTTAAGTTTTAAGAAAACTTTTGTCATGCATCCCCAGAAGAGTCGCCACTGTGAGCGGACGACATTTTTCAGGTGTACGAACTCTCTTGGAAGGGAGCCTCGATATCGGGCAACCCTCCCTCATGTGGGGTTTTTAGAATGTAAATTCAATTTTGGAAAAAAGTAAATTAATTCATAAAAGAACTGAGACCTAAGTCTCGATAGAGTGTGTAGGAGTCGCCACCGGGCTTAGCTCAAGCAGGAAATTGCAGCATAGCTGAACCAGATGAAGGTCGCTACACCTTCCAGAGATCTAGGTTCGGACAAGTCCCCTATTTGACGTCTAATCAAAATAAAATTTGGCCAATGTTTATAGATGGTATTTAATTTCTAAAGTTCATTTTCATTGATAAAAACATGCAGGGTACACAAAAATCAAAGTAAAATAAAAAGCAGTAAATAAATAGATTATTACATCCCAATTGAATAAAAATAAAAACTCTCAACCTCACCTTACAAGTGCCTAAAATACACGAATGATCTAAAAAATTACAATCGCCAAAAATACACGAATCAAGCTATTAATTATATCAAAAATAAAAATAAAAGAAATTAAAAGCTACAAACAGATGGTTAGCACAATTTATAGCACGCCACAAATAGGACTCAAATTTGACAGAATTGGGAAATTAGAGATCGGGGGCATGCATTTAAGGGGGTAACTGGGTCGGCTCGACTAGCCGGCCCGATTAGCCCAGGAAAACAGTTTTGAAATGTCCATGTATTTTTGTTTTGTGAGAAAACACATTTTGAAAACATTTTCCTTTTCCAGTTTACTATAATTTAGCATGTGAAGTGGGTTGGTTTTTGGGAGATTTGGGTCTCCGTCATTGCGTTGTTCTAAATACAGTAACTTCAAAAATTAAATCTAAGGTCGTGAATACACACAGCAAAATTCATTTTTGGTGATTTCCTAATTTTTCTGAATTTTTAGGATTTTTGGGAATATTTTTGGATTATTCTGGAAATTCTGCCCCTGGACGAGGATTACAATCGTGCGGCTGTAATAACAGCTGTGCAACTGTAGATCAATTTGGATATGCCCTAGTCCCGAGGCATTGGTCCTTGTATTTGTATTATCCATTTATTGGATTTATGTATTATACTCATTTGTGTTATTAATAAAGGCATTAATTCATTTATTATATTTATCTTGTGCAATATATTAAATGAAGTATCCAATGGACATATCCATATCCGTGATGACAAGTGTCATGCACTTGGCAGTAAGACCATGGATAGGGTAAACGATATGACCATGAATGGATCCGTAGTCTGTTCCAGTCATGGGAATGAATGGAACAAGAGACTATCATTAACCTGGTTGTGTGGCGGTGTCTTACCGGTCATTGGACATAGAATGTCAACCAAGTTAATGGGTACATGTAAAAAGGGCATGGTACTGGATAGATCCACTAAACGAGAAATCCACATGGTATAGTATCACAAGTGATTCTCTTGTAGTACTTTCATAGATCCTTTGACCTGACCATATGATGGTGTTGTCGCATACTTAGGTTTATGCCTAAAGGGCCTATAATAAGGTGCCAAGTATGGGTACTTTCGGGTATGTCACTTAGCATGGCAATGCTATGGATATGCAGAAGGGATTTGTCACTCATTAGTCCACTGAAAAGATATCACGGGCCTCTTAATGAATATGACTGATAAGAGTGTGGCCACACCCAAACAAGTTGGAACTTGTTTGTGAGCTTTAGTGCATTCGGGATCAAGTTAATGTCCTGACACAAAAGAGGGTGATCAATCCATGCCTCTGTGTTGGACACCGATATCAATGACATGGGATATACAAGTTCAAACTATAGGGTTATGATAACAGTTAGACTGCCATCTTCGTCTTAATTGGGGGCTGCAGTGGCTTGCTAGAGCCCACCTACAGTCTGTGGGCCACAGGCCCACTGCCAACATAAAGATGGGCCCACGGGATCGTACACATTGAGCGACTGAACACTGACTTAAGGAATCACATATATATACTTAGAGTATACACTCTGGAGAGACAGGTATATATTAATTATATTATAAAGATCAATTGGATTGATCATAATAATAAAATTAATATTTGATTGGCTCTTCATAATTAATTGGATTAATTATGAGATTATTTCCTAGGTTGAAATATTCATATGCATAGGTTTACATATGAATTTATTTTGTGAAGATCTAATTTTAATTTGATGGATTAAATTAATTGATCAAACTAATTTTAATTCAAATGTAAATAATATGTTACTTAGAGTAATATATTAAATACATGGGTAAATTAAAATTGGGCTTGAAATTAATTTAAACCAAACTAATTAAAATAGGTTTGGGCCTGAATTAAAAGAAGGAAGCCCACACAGATGAAGGAGCCAGTTTGGGCCAAAATTCCCTTGGGAATTTCGGCCACCTAGGGTTTAATTACCCTAGGATTTTCGGCCAAGCACACTAGACACACACATAGCCGAAATTGACCTAGCCTCCCTCTCCAAAGTTTCGTGGTTTCCGACACTAGCACTGGTGGTGTTCGTTAGGCGTTCGTGTACGTGAACGAGGAGGGTTTCTAGTTTGATTCCTGCAGTCTGCATCCATCTCTTGAAAGAGATATTCCGGGTAAGAGATTTATATCTTTTAAATAAATTTTTGTTTTTCCAATTTCCATCTCAATTGCTCCTGGGCACGGATTTGAGGAAATTATCGCGTTCTTCCGCTTTAATCGGGTGATTTCTACTGACAAATCCTAACAGTGTTATCAGAGCAGGCTTTTGATCCGTGGAAATTGTTTAAATTGGTTGAATCCCATATTTTAAAATTGGAGATTTTTTATTGGGGTTCTTAGTTTGGGTTTAAGATTTTTCCCATTTGATTTTTATACAATTGAAATTGAATATGCATATAGGTTTATGTTTGTTTAATTTAATTGCATGTTTGGTTATTCTTGGTGAATTTCTTGTTTTTGGATGCCATGACTTTTTTTTTATTTAAATTTTTCTATTTAATAAAAAAAAATCTGGCTGTTCCTGGGGTACGGGGCTGCCAGCGGCCATTGCACGCGGCGGGAACAGCTAGGGCAGCCGCTGCCTGTGCAGCGGACTGCCGCTGGGCAGTGGCCGTTGGGCGGCCACTGTGAGGTAGCAGGGCCTCTGCTAGGCGGCAGCGGGCAGTCGCTAGGCGGCTGCGCTGCTACTGCCTCTAGCAGCGACGGCTGCTGCTAGGGCAACTAGGTTTCCCTAGCCGCAGCGAGCCGGGCCCAGTGGTTTTGGATTTGGCGGGTTTTTGGGTCCAGGGCCCAGTTTTAAAATTTTAATTGGTTTTAAAATTCATGTGTTTAAATTCATGTAATTTAGATGCGTGTGGTTTCTTGAATGAAATTTAATTTTATTCATGTGATATTAATTTTGGAAATTAATATGGTTAATTGAAATTGGTTCGGATAATTTTGGCAGAATTACTTGGACGGCTGAATTGGACCCATGGTTTCCCAATTCCAGTGGGAGCAGTTGGATTGCTTGGGCTGGAGGCCCAAAGCCCATTAAGGGTTAGAACCATGGTGGGCCAAAGTTGGCGATTTCAAAATGATGGCTTGGACATAATTGAAATGGGCTTAAATCGTGCATTATAACATGCTTATGAATTATATGTATTGGATGCATATGGGTGATTAAATATTTTGTATGATTGGATGCTACTAGGCCTTTTTCGAGATGGGTTGTATTTTCTTTTTGGGTAAATACGGCCTACGTGTCGTTTTTCTTTTTTAATGTAATTTTATTTTATTCACTTATTATAAAATTTGTAAAAGAAGAAGCCTATGGAGTGGTCAGCCCAAGTGGAGGTGCCAGCCTAGAAGGAAGAAGATGGAGGCCCACCTGATATTGGATTCTAGTATAGGTTTACTAGAATGGTATTAGGATGTAATATAGGCCCATAGCAATCCATTTTACTTATTTATTTAATTATGCTTTATATTTATTTGCATGTATGAATGTATGATCCAACAGCTTTCACCCGCCTTATGTATGCAAGCCGTTATTAAATGAATCTAATAACCAAATGAAATTACTAAGTCGCTTAAAAGTGCTTCCCTTATTCAAAACCAGCTCGAAGTGGGGATAGGCCAGTTGTAGCCCATGCCCTCGCAGGATACACTGGAGTATTGTCATTTTGTATTGGGTTAGGGTTTGGGATACTCTAACACTTGAATGGAGGTTTTGACTTAGCATGGGTAGTAGGATTCTCTTGGCCCTAAGCACAGATGGGTAAGTGCCAACAAGCCTATCAAACTGAGAGTCCCTGGGTTGGGATTGGAAGGTGTTCCTACCTAAATAGTTAGGGTATAGTTGTGCCAGGCCCTCGTCTTGCTATATCTTAATGATATATGGATCTCGGCCCATGAGCCCAACAACTCGGTTTAATTAATAACTTGATTCATTATTAATTATTTATGGAAATAACAAAGTAAAGTCTTTTATTAACACTGTTAAATGTTTTTCTGTGTTGAAACTCTAAATGGCAAATAACAACTCTTTATCACTGTGATCAATTCTTGAAAGGGACAAGCTTTCTGATCCTAACTTTTTGGACTGGTCTAGGAACTAAAGAATAGTTTTAAGACAAGAGTCTAAAGAGTATGCTCTGGAAAGGCTTGTACCGGCTGCGCCCCAAGGACATAATCCACCGGCTGCCCAACTGGAGGAATACGAGGTGCATGTCAAGGATAATAGGGATGTGACATACCTGATGTTGGCATGTATGGTCCCTGAACTACAAAAATAGTTTATGGACCATCAAGCCTTTGCTAGGATAACAACTCTTAACAAGATGTTTCAGGAGCAAGCCCGTCAGGAAAGGTACTGACCAACAAGGCATTCCACTCTTGTAAGATGGGGGCTGGGACATCTGTGGGCACACATGTGCTCAAGATGAAGGGCTATTTGGACATATTGGCCCGTCTCGGATCGCCATCTCTCAGGATTTGGCGGAGGACACAATCCTTGCATCCTTACCGGATTCTTATGATCAGTTCATCCTGAACTACAACATGCAAGGGATGAGCCGCACTTTAAATGAGCTGCATGGGATGCTCAAGCTTACTGAACAATCGATCAAGAAGAGTCCGCCGGTGCTATTGGTCAACAAGGCGAACCCTCCTCTTGCCAAGGGCAAGGCCAAGAAGGCCAAGGCTAAGAAGGTCAAGGCCCAGCCCAAGGCCCAGTAAGGCAGGTCCTGAGGATGTCTGTTTCGGGTGTAGGCAGGTAGGCCATTGGAAGAGATCGTGTCCCAAGCTGATGGGAGAGCAGAGAAGGGGCCAAGGTGCGTCCTCTTCAGGTATTTATGTTATAGACATTAACCTTACGATTTCAACATCCTGGGTATTGGATACTGGATGTGGTTCTCACATTTGTTGCAATGTGCAAGGACTTAAGAACAGAAGGTCACTGGGGTCGGGAGAGGTGGACTTGCAGGTCGGAAATGGAGCAAGGGTTGCTACCATAGAGATCGGCGAATATCACCTTGTGATGCCTAGTGGATTGGTTTTGATTTTAGAACATTGTTATTTTGTACCTGCTATGTGCAGGAATATTATTTCGGTATCAATGTTGGATAATTCTGGATTTCATTTTACTATTTCTAATGGTAGAATTTCTTTATATAGAGAGGGATTATTTTATGGAGATGCTCTATTAAATAATGGCCTATATATCCTGGACTTAAATGAAACCAATCATGTCTATAACATAAACACTAAAAGGGTTAAGCCTAATGAACTTAATCTTGTCTACCTATGGCATTGTTGTCTTGGCCACATAAACAAGAAGCGCATAGCTAGGCTCCACAAAGCTGGAGTCTTAGGGTCATTTGACTTGGAGTCAATTGATATATGCGAGTCATGTTTACAAGGCAAGATGACTAAGGCGCCCTTTAGCAAGAAGGCTGAAAGGGCAACTGGCTTATTGGACCTAATACATTCAGATGAATGTGGACCCATGAGCGCAGCGACCAGAGGTGGACACCTGTACTTTGTCACGTTCACGGATGATTTCAACAGATATGGCTATGTCTATCTGATGAAACACAACTCTGAGACCCTTGATAGGTTCAAGGAATTTAGGAACGAGGTACAAAACCAACAGGGCAGAAATATCAAAACCCTTCGGTCAGACCGAGGAGGTGAGTATATGAGCCTAGAGTTTGACTCATATTTAAGAGAGCATGGAATAGTTCCACGCTCACTCCTCTGAGAACACCACAATGGAATGGGGTATTCGAATGGAGGAACAAGACCTTGTTGGACATGGTCCGCTCAATGATGAGTCAAGCCTCTCTCCCAATTAGTTTCTGGGGACACGCCCTCGAGACAACAGCTCTCATCTTAAACAATACTCTGACTAAGGCAGTGGAAAAGACCCCATATCAGATATGGATGCGCAGGGAGCCCAATGTGTCTTTCCTAAGGATTTGGGGATGCGAAGCACATGTCAAGAGATTGATTAGTGGCAAGCTGGAGCCCAAAACCGATAAGTGCCTGTTTATGGGCTACCCTAGGGAAACCAAAGGGTATTACTTTTACAACCCCGCCGAGAACAAGGTGTTCGTGGCAAGGAAGGGGGTCTTTCTAGAAAAGGAGTTCCTTTCCAAGAAAGATAGTGAGAGCAATGTTGAACTCAGGGAAGTTCAGGGTCCACAAGCTCCTGAAAAGGATAACTCGGAGGCCTAGGTGGAGCTTCCACAGGAGGAAACACCGACCTAGGCCACACAAGGACCTAGAAGGTCTGGTAGGGATCATCGGGAACCAGAGAGGTATGGTTTCCTTGTCACCGATGATCAAACTCTTCTCATATGGGATGAGGAAGAACCCAAAACCTACCAAGAGGCTATGGCAAGCCCACAGTTTGCAAATTGGCGTAAAGCCATGGAGGCAGGGATGCAATCTATGTACGATAACCAGGTTTGGAACTTGGTTGATCCACCTCCGGGTGCTAAGGTAATAGGTTGCAAGAGGTGCTACAAGCTGAAAGCCGACAATACCTTCAAGAGGCGTCTGGTTGCGAAAGGTTTCAGACAAGTCCATGGAATAAACTATGATGAGACTTTCTCACCAGTAGCCATGCTCAAATCCATCAGGAACTTGCTAGCCGTAGCCGCATAGTACGACTATGAAGTCTGGCAAATGGATGTGAAAACCGCTTTCCTTAATGGAAAGCTACTCGAGGATGTGTACATGACACAACCTGAGGGTTTTGTCGATCCAGAGTATCCGGGAAGGGTATGCAAGCTTCAAAGGTCCATTTATGGACTGAAGCAAGCATCTCATAGTTGGAATCTTAGATTCAATGAGGCTATGAAGGAATATGGCTTGATACAGAATCAAGATGAGCCTTGTGTGTATAAGAGAACAAGTGGGAGCATTGTCACATTTTTGGTACTTTATGTAGACGACATCCTACTCATTGGAAGCGACATACCTACACTGCAAAGGGTAAAGCAGTGGCTGAGTAAGTGCTTTGCAATGAAGGACTTAGGCGAAGCTGAAATGATCCTAGGGATCAGGATCTTTAGGGATAGATCAAATCGGCTTCTGGGCCTAAGTCAGGCCTCATACATAGACAAAGTTCTGAAAAGGTTTAGCATGGATGGGGCTAAGAAACGTTTCTTACCAATGGGCCATGGGCTGAAACTTAGTAAGAAGAACTGTCTGAAGACAAGGGAGGACAGGGAGAACATGAAGTTGGTTCCATATGCTTCAGCTATAGGATCAATTATACACTCCATGCTATGTATGAGACCTGATGTTGCCCTTGCATTAAGTATAACGAGCCGGTACCAGTAGGATCCTGGGGAGGATCACTGGAAGGCTGTCAAGGCAGTCCTCAAGTACCTTAACCGGACTAAGGATAGCTTCTTAGTGTATGGTGGTCAGGAAGTGCTATCAGTTACTGGGTACACTGATGCAAGCTTCCAGACTAACCAGGATGAGTACCAGTCATAGTCTGGGTATGTATTTTTGCTAAATGGTGGTGCTGTAAGTTGGAGGAGCTCAAAGCAGCCAACCATCGCGGACTCTACGACAGAAGCTGAGTACATCACAGCGTGTGATGCAACTAAGGAAGATATGTGGATGAAGAAGTTTATCACTGACTTAGGAGTAGTGCCAACTATCCAGGACCCAGTTGATATCTTCTGTGACAACAATGGGGCCGTTGCACAAGCTAAGGAGCCCCGGTCACACAAGAACACAAAGCACATGCTCAGAAAGTTTCACCTCATATAAGAGAATGCGGAGAGAGGTGACATTGCATTGCACAAAGTGGACACCGAGGATAATGTCACAGATCGATTGAATAAGGCACTGGCCCAGCCTAAGCATAAGGGTCATACCAGATCTATAGGGATTAGGCCCATGCCTGGTTGGAACTAGTGCAAGTGGGAGATTGTTGGATATGCCCTAGTCCCGAGGCATTGGTCCTTGTATTTGCATTATACATTTATTGGATTTATGTATTATACACATTTGTGTTATTAATAAAGGCATTAATTGATTTATTATATTTATCTTGTGCAATATATTAAATGAAGTATCCAATGGACATATCCATATCCTTGATGACAAGTGTCATGCACTTGGCAGTAAGACCATGGATAGGGTAAACGATATGACCATGAATGGATCCGTAGTCTGTTCCAGTCGTGGGAATGAATGGAAAAAGAGACTATCATTAACCTGGTTGTGTGGTGGTGTCTTACCGTTCATTGGAAATGGGATGTCAACCAAGTTAATGGGTACATGTAAAAAGGGCATGGTACTGGATAGATCCACTAAACGAGAAATCCACATGGTATAGTATCACAAGTGTTCTCGTGTAGTACTTGCATGGATCCTTTAACCTGACCATATGATGGTGTTTTCCCATACTTAGGCTTACACCTAAAGGGCCTATAATAGGCTGCCAAGTATGGGTACTTTCGGGTATGTCACTTAGCATGGCAATGCTATGGATATGCAGAAGGGATTTGTCACTCAGTAGTCCACTGAGAAGATATCACCGGCCTCTCGATGAATGTGATTGATAAGAGTGTGGCCACACCTAAACGAGTTGGAACTTGTTTGTGAGCTTTAGTGCATTCAGGATCAAGTTAATGTCCTGACACAAAAGACGGTGACCAATCCATGCCTCTGTGTTGGACACCGATATCAATGACATGGGATATACAAGTTCAAACTACAGGGTTGTGATAATAGTTAGGCTGCCATCTCCATCTTAATTGGGGGCTGCAGTGGCTTGCTAGAGCCCAACTATAGTCTGTGGGCCACAGGCCCACTGCCAACATAAAGATGGGCCCACGGGATCATACACATTGAGCAACTGAACACTGACTTAAGGAATCACATATATATACTTGGAGTATACACTCTGGAGAGACAGGTATATATTAATTATGTTATAAATATCAATTGGATTGATCATAATAATAAAATTAATATTTGATTGGCTCTTCATAATTAATTGGATTAATTATGAGATTATTTCCTAGGTGGAAATATTCATATGCATAGGTTTACATACGAATTTATTTTGTGAAGATCTAATTTTAATTTGATGGATTAAATTAATTAATCAAACTAATTTTAATTTAAATGTAAATAATATGTTACTTAGAGTAATATATTAAATACATGGGTAAATTAAAATTGGGCTTGAAATTAATTTAAACCAGACTAATTAAAATAGGTTTGGGCCTGAATTAAAAGAAGGAAGCCCACACAGATGAAGGAGCCAGTTTGGGCCAAAATTCCCTTGGGAATTTCGGACACCTAGGGTTTAATTACCCTAGGATTTTCGGCCAAGCACACTAGACACACACATAGCCGAAATTGACCTAGCCTCCTCTCCAAAGTTTCATGGTTTTCGACGCTAGCATGGGTGGCGTTCGTTAGGCGTTCGTGTATGTGAACGAGGAGGGTTTCTAGTTTGATTCCTGTAGTCTGCATCCATCTCTTGAAAGAGATATTCCGGGTAAGAGATTTATCTCTTTTAATTAAATTTTTGTTTTTCCAATTTCCATCTCAATTGCTCCTGGGCACGGATGTGAGGAAATCATCGCGTTTTTCCGCTTTAATCGAGTGATTTCCGGTGACAAATAGCAACAGATCATCGAAGTGCAGAAAATCACCAAAATTCATTCAAATAAAACTAAAACCCCGGGAAATCAAGAACACTCGTATGACCATATATACAGTCGTGTGACTATTCTTTACCTTAAGAACATTCGTACAACTGTTCTTGATTTCCAGAAATAGCAAGTCTAAAAAATGGAGGTTTTTGTGGTGCTGATCCACAAATCACATCAAATCATCCAGAAAAAGCAATAAAATGGAGGTTTTTGTGGTGCTGATCCACCATTGGTTTGATCGCTGGAAACTCCTTAATCGCCTCTAAATTGCTTCTTTTCTCTTGAGTGCTAAGGTTTCAAGAGTTGTCCAAAATTCTCCAAAATGTCACAGATTTTAGCAAATTTAAAGTCTAAAATTGATTGAGTTTGGAGTGTCAAATTGTTAACCTATGATTTCTATCCAGTTTTAAACCTTAACACTCAAGAATCAAAAGAAAAAGAGGAGAAAAAGATGATGTTTAGTTAGGGTTTTTTTCTCTTTCTCTTTCTCTCCTTTTTCTCTCTTTTCTCTACCAATTTTTCTTTCTAAATTCAGCCAAAATCCTAGAGTCTAAAAGTCCTTCCTCTCTCTTCCTTCTCCCTTTTATTTCTGATCTTTCTTGCTGCAAATCTGGGCATTAATTGCCCCTCAAATCAACCCTTTTTTTTTATTTCTCAAGGTATGGGCTGCTATAACTACTCTGCTTTTACAGTCGTACGACTGTAACTACGGTCCTGTGATAGATTTTTTTTTAAGTCTGGAAAATTTCGGTGCTTACAATATGCCTTTTTCTTTACCCTTGGTAGGTGGGTTTCGGGCGTGTCGTAGAACGGAATCGGTGTCGACATCGGACTTAAAGGGCCCCTTCAGTTCTACTTCATTGGTCAGCCCTTAAACGCCTATTTGAAAGATCTGATATAGCGAAGTCGCCTCGGGGAGTATCATATAATGCTTTTGGTTTTCAATCCGAGTAGGGTGCCCTTGAGAGGCTACTGCAACATCTTCTTTTGGATAGCCTACAGATCCCTTTGATTCAAGGAGGTGTAGCAGCTATGCTATGGCCTTTATAGTGGTTGGAGGTGACTCCACATCCATGTGCAGCCTTGGTAGACCCAAATCCCGATAAAAGGACCTTTCAAGGTTTCGGGGATGAGCATCAGCAATCCAGTTATTCTGCTTCCTGCTAGCATCCGCATTGGAGTCTATGCACACCATATCTCTTATTTTTCCTTCGAACTTTGCCACTCTTGCTTCTAATTTGGTGCATCTTGCTGTCAATCTCTCTACTCTGCCAATCACCCCCTAGCATTTCTCTCAAAATTGTTGCCACTTCCTCCCTGACTGCCTTTCGAAATCATGATGAAGCAACATAATTCTCCACAATATCTATTATGGTGTTGAAGTTCATTGGGTTGGCCATTCTCAGAATTCTTCCCCTTCCTCCTGATGAGAACACTTGTTAGTGTCGATGGCACATACGTGAAGAATATCAAATAGAGGATGATGTATGCATGAGTGTGTGATGTGATGTGTGCATGTATAAATGTTGAGTTGTACATATGATGTCATGTAATGCCATGTCCTGTTATACTATTCGGAACCAACCAAGTGTATGCAAAGTCAAGAAATGCACAAATGTAATGAATGTCGCTGAGCTGGTCGTAGATTAAGACAAGGTATGGCGTATAAGTATACACCACGTGGATAAAAATGACACGTAGGGTGCCCATGGATCGAAGCAAGATGCTATTGCGAGGAATTGGAAATAAGGTACATGACTATACACCCCGGGGGATAAGATGACATGCAAGGTGTCTACGGATTGAAGCAAGATGATACTTGTGAAGGGATTTAAAATAGGGCATATGACTATACACCTAGGGAATAAAATGACACATAGGGTGTCCATGGGTCGAAGCAAGATGATACTTGTGAAGGGACTTGAAATAGGGCGTATAACTATACACCCAGGGAATAAAGTGACATTGAGGTGTCCATGTGTTGAAGAAAGATGATACTTGCGAAGGGATTTGAAGTTATGCACCCGGGGGATAAAATGACACACGGGATGTCCACAGATCAAAGCAAGGTGATACTTGCAAAGGGATTTGAAATAGGACACATAACTATGCACCCGGGGGATAAAATGACACACAGGGTGTGTGAGCGGCGGACGCGTTTTCGACGGGACGCGGGACTCCCTTTCTGAATGGGGCGCCACGATCTCGGACGAGCCCCTCCCTCGCGTGGGGCTTTTATGAATGGAAATCTGCGTTTTGGAAAATAAATAGAATTAATGCATAAAAGAACCGAGACCTAAGTCTCGATGAATATTGTAGAGTCACCACCCCGCTCAGCTCAACCGGGAAATTCTTATGTAGCTGAACCGGACGAACGGTCGCTACACTATCCAGAGATTCGGGTCCGGACAAGTCCCTTATTTCGTGTTTAATTAAAATAAAATTGGTCAATGTTCAAAGATGGTATTTCAAAATCTAAAGTCAATTTTATTGAAATAAATAGACATGCAGCGCGCATACAAGATATAATACAAAAATAAAGAAAAATAAATATTAATTGGCTTACAACCAAATCGAATAGAAAAATAAAAACTCTCGCCTCACTTGTACAATCGCCTAGAATACACGAGAATCTAGAAAAATACAACCGCCTAATATACACGATTACTTCTATTAAATTACATCCAAAATAAAAAAATAAAAGAAATTAAAATCTGCAAAACAGAGGGTTAGCACGATATATACGGCACGCAACAAGTTGGACTTAAATAGACAGAATGGGAAATTAGGAATTGGGGGCATGCATTAGGGGATAACTGGGTTGGCTCGGCTAGCCGGCCCTGTTAGACCTAGAAAATATTTTGAAACGTCGCTGTATTTTTGGTTTTGTGGGAAAATCATTTTGAAAACAACTTTTCCGGTTTACATGCGTTTCTATATACTAAGTGGGTCGGTTTTCAGGAGAACTGGGTCTCCTTCGTTGAATTGTTCTAAATACAATTTTACTGAAAATTGAATCTATGGTCGTGATGCGCACAGCAAAATTCATTTTTGGGGTTTTCTAATTTTTTGGGGATTTTAGAATTTTTTTGTGGATAAAAACGAAAATTCTGATTGTGGAATGCAAGTTACAGTCGTACGACTATAATTACAGTCGTACGACTGTAACCTAGAGTCGTGCGACTATAAGCCTTTCAGGGTCAGAATCCCGCTGAGATTTATTTGAAATAAACTAGAAAAAGGGGCTGGAAATTAAGAACGCTTTACAGTCGTACGACTGTTCATAATCCAAGAACAGTCGTACGACTGTTCTTAATTTCCAAAAATAGAGATGTACGAAAAAAAACAGAGCAAAACGCACAAAACACAATTCAATCACCCAGAAAGCAATAAAAATTGAAAGGAAAGGAGTGTATACCTTCCTTAGAAGCTTATCCAAGTCGATTAGACCCCTGGCGTCGCTTCGATCCGCAAGAATTTGCAATTTTTCCTTGGATTGGGTTTGAGAGTTTTGGGTTCAGAATCTTTAATTGGCAAAGTCCTTTGCGATTTTTGTCCGGAATTTTGGGTTTGTTAGCAAGATTGGGCCGTTTCTTTATCGACTCAGTGAACTTCCCGCGTTAATTCCACGATTTTGTGAAGAAATCGGATTATCCAACTTTCTTTTTCTCTCCTCTTTTCTTTCTTTCTTTCTCTCTTTCCTTTCCCTTTTTCTTTCTAGAAAATCTCTCCTCTCTCCTTTCACCAGGTTTTTTTTTTTATCTCAATCTGCTCCCTTCCCTTTTCATCATGTCTCGCCGCCTGAAATTTGCTGCAAAGGGGCGGGCATTAATTGCCCTCCCTTTTGCAGCCCGCCATCCCTGCTGCAGGCAGACGCAAGTGGATGTTACAGTCGTACGACTGTAACTTTTTAAGTACAGTCGCACAACTGTAACACATCTACACGACTGTATATTACAGTCGTGTGAAATTTTTTTTTTTTATCCGGTGCTTACAGGGTGTCCACGAGTCGAAGAAAGATTATACTAGCGAGGGACTTGAAATAGGGTGTATAACTATACACCTGAGGGATAAAATGACACACGAGGTGTCCACGGGTCGAAGCAAGATGATACTTGTGAAGGGACTTGAAATAGGGCACATAACTATGCACTCGAGGAATAAAATGACACGCGGGGTGTCCAGGGGTTGAAGCAAGATGATACTTGCGAAGGGACTTGAAATATGGCACAAAACTATGCAGCCGGGGGATAACGTGACACATCAGGTGTCCACGGGTCGAAGCAAGATGATACTTAAGAGGGACTTGAAATAGGGGGTATAAATATACACCCGGGGGATAAAATGACACACATGGTGTCCACGGATAGAAGCAAGATGATACTTGCAAAGGGACTTGAAATAGGGCACGTAACTATGCATTTGGGTAATAAAATGGCACGCGGGGTGTCCACGAGTTGAAGCAAGATGATAGTTGTGAAGGGACTTGCAATATGGTGCATGACTATTGTGAGCGGACGACGCGTTTTCGACGGGACGTGAGACTCCCTTTTGGAATGGGGCGCCACGATCTCGGGTGGGCCCCTCCCTTGCGTGGGGTTCTTATAAATGGAAACCCGCGTTTTGGAAAATAAATGGTATTAGTGCACGAAAGAACCGAGTCCTAAGTCTCGATGAACATTGTAGAGTCGCCACCCGGCTCAGCTCAACTGGGAAATTCTTATGTAATTGAACCGGACGAACGGCCGCTACACTATCCAGAGATTCGGGTCCGGACAAGTCCCTTATTTCTTGTCTAATTAAAATAAATATTGCCAATGTTCTCGAATGGTATTTCAAAATCTAAAGTCCATTTTATTGAATATAAAAGGCATACAGCGCGCATCCAAAATATTTAATACAAAAATAAGGAAAAGAAATAAATATTAATTGGTTTACAACCAAATCGAATGGAAAAAATAAAAAAAAAACTCTCAACTCACTTATACAATCGCCTAGAATACACGAAAATCTAAAAATAATTACAACCGCCTAAATACACGATTTAATCTATTAAAACACATCAAAAATAAAAATAAAAGAAATTAAAACCTGCAAAACAGAAGGTTAGCACAATTTATACGGCACGCCACAATTAGGACTCAAATAGACAGAAATGGGAAATCAAGAATTGGGGGCATGCATTTAGGGGATAACCGGGTTGGCTCGGCTAGTCGGCCCGGTTAGACCTGGAAAATACTTTGAAACGTCCCTGTATTTTTGGTTTTTGTGGAAAAAATCATTTTGAGAAACAACTTTTCCGGTTTACATGCATTTTTCATATGTTAAATGGGTCGGTTTTCAGGAGAATTGGGTCTCCATCGTTGAATTGATCTAAATGCAAATTTACCAGAAAATTGAATCTATGGTCGTGATGCACACAACAAAATTCATTTTGATGATTTTTGGGGTTTTCTAATTTTTTGGGAATTTTTGGGAATTTTTTATGATTTTTTATGCATTTTTTAAGAAATTTTTGGGTTTTAAAGGTGAAATTCTGATTCTGAGAACTACAGGGGTACGACTGTAAATTACAGTCGTGAAAACTCAACTATAGTCGTACGACTGTAGATGCTGAAAATTCAAGATTTCATCAAAATCTTATTTAAAACAAGCTGAAAATAAAACCACCTGGAAATCAACTACAGTCGTACAACTGTAACTACAGTCGTACGACTGTTCATCAATTCAAGAACAGTCGTGCGACTGTTCTTGATTTCCAGGAGCAGAAACGCAGAAAAATGGACAGAAATGCAGCAAAAGCCCACCAAACACCCAGAAAGCTTATAAAAGAGAGAGGAAAAGGGGTATTTACCTCCGTGGCGTGCGTCCACCGCAGGATTGACCCCTGGCGTCGCTCCAATCCACTAAAATCCAGACTTTTCTCCTTGAGTTAGGGTTTGAGATTTGACTCCAGAGATTTCCAAATGCTGAGGGTTTTGATGAGGAGTTCCTCCTTTTTTCTTTGGTTTTTTCTTCTTTCTCTCTCTCTTTTTTTTTCTTTGTCTGCTCTCTCTCTCTGCCTGTATGTTTTTCTCTCTTTTTCTCGTCCTCCCCTTTTCTGTCTTTCTTTTTCTGCTTTTATGGGTAGATCTACAGTCGTACGACTATAGTTTGACTACAGTCGTACGACTGTAGCGATAGTTGTACGACTATACTCTCTTTTTTTTTTTTTTTTTTTTGAAAGTGAAATTCCGGCGCTTACAGCTGCCCCTCGCGTGATCAAATTCACCACCTGAACTTAGTCTGGGGTAGATGATGTGAATTTGAGAAACGCGATTCAAAGCACCTCAGACACAGGAAAGAATCCTCCATTGAAATAAGCCGATATCAGGTCTAGGTCACCCGAGGCGATACTGGGGAGGAATAGGCCGATATCGGGTCTAGGTTACCCGAGGCAAAGCCGAGGAAAAAGTAAGCCGATATCAGGTTTTGGTTACCCGAGGCAAAGCTGAGTTTGAAGTGTGGGATTCGAATTGGTTTCAAAGATCTAGGATCTTGCTTGAATCGATCTCCAAGAATCCGAAATGTGGCTTGGGCGGTTTTTCAAGGATTGGGAATCATGCTTGAAGAAGTTCAAGGATTCGAAATCTAGCTTGAATGAAATAAAGGGTTTGATGTAGAACTAAGCCGATACCGGGTCTAGGTTACCCGAGGCAAGAAAAGATGGAATGCGGTTAAGCCGATATCGGGTCTATATTACCCGAGGCAAAGGAAGGTGGATTGTGGATTAGCCGATATCGGGTTTATGTTACCCGAGGCAAAGGAAAGTGGAATTGCAGTTAAGCCGATATCGGGTTTATGTTACCCGAGGCAAAGGAAGGTGGATTATGGATTGGCCGATATCGGGTTTTTGTTACCCGAGGTAAAGAAAAATGAAATTACAGTTAAGCCGATATCGGGTTTATGTTACCCGAGGCAAAGGAAGGTGGATATTTGGACGATTTGAAATTTTACTGGAATTGAGTGGACTTGAAATAATAAGAGGTTCAAGGATCTGAAACCATGCTTGAACATAATGGAGTTTAAGGGTTTAAGATCTGGCTTGAATGAAGGAAGGGAATTCAAGGATTTGTAACCATGCTTGAACGTAGTGGAGTTCAAGGGTTTAAAAATCTTGCTTGAATGAGATGAGGAAATAGGTTTAGGAAGGATAATTTTGGTGTTGGTTGGGGAATGAGTATTTATCCCTTGATCGACGATTTTGTAAACAAAAATTTTTGCCCTTTCGATCAAGGATAAATACGGCTTGATTGCTCTGCCCCTTGGAAACTTGATTGTTCTGCCCCGAAACTATGCCATCTCTGCTTTGAGAGCGATCATGGTTAGGGGAGACCTGGTGATGGCAGTTGGTACCTGCACTTGGGTTGGTTGCGATGCATATGCATATGAATTGTATGTGTTTACTTTAAACTTATGCATGTATGCACGGATGCATGTATAGTTCTAAGTGTATGCATGCAACATGTGACTTATGCTTTGTTCTTGGTATCCGTGCGAGCCCGGAGACGGAATTCACAGCTTGAGACTTACCCCGGTGGTAACCCAGGTGACCTAGTCTGATTGCTCCGGTGTGTCTTCTGACCGACTGAATACTACACTTGTGACAACCCTAACTTTTGCAAGCATGCAATGGCGGAAACATTACATAAAGTTTAGGTCATCATTTTCAAAACTTCCTTTTTATCTTTAAAATAACATAATCATAAATGAGTACTCGAAAATTTCCATTTCAAAAACAGTAATTTAACATAAATAGGTATTTCAAAAGGTAATATAACGGAGTAAAAAAAAAAAAAAAATAAATAAATAAATCTTTGAACATCCATAACTACGAATAGATGATAAAATAACATGACGGAAACTCTCCACACAATCCCCGAGAACAGACATCAGGCATCTCCTATTCTGCACCGGCAAAATCTGAAAATATCAACAGCGCCACTTAGTGACGAGTAACTAATAAATCCCAAACATCAATTCAAAGTTCACATAGGAAGATGACAGATCATAAATTTCATATTACATTACTTAAGTATACTTCATCATGATTAATAGAAAGCAAATTTATCAATTTATACAAGCATGCATAATTCTCATAGTAACAATCATGTATCAGGGATCTTACCCTTATTTGTTAGCTGCATCACATACAACATATAAAGTTCAAGTTCAGCATATCACATAATTATCTATTTCAAATAATAGTACAAAACATTCCAAGTGGATAATCAATATCATCAAAATTCAGATTTCCAAGATAAGTCATGTACATACAAATACATACCAACATCCCAAATCAAAGTACTTCATCACAAACTTGACATCAACTCAATTATACCTTAACCTTTATTAATTTTGTGGTATACGCGTATAAATCATTTGTATTGACCTATACACCTATGTCCTTAGAGAGTTCAGCTCAGACGCTTCGGGGAACCACAACGGGACTTACCCCCTTATCAATAAGAAAAGAGTACCACGAAGGGATTTACCTCAGAGTGCCAACGAAGGGACTTACCTCACAGAGTGCCAACGAAGGGACTTACCTCAAAAATAAAATAAATTAGAGTACCACGAAGGGATTTACCTCTCTGAGTGCCAACGAAGGGACTTACCTCGAAACAAAGGGCGCTGTCCTAGTGTCAACCAATCAAACATGGAAAACACTTAGCCAAACTAACCAAGACACCAGAGTATATGCCACTACAAACACCAATTTAATTATCATAATTGTATCAATATTCAAAAGGTGCCTTTAACATAGGACTTATCCCAACCAATTCAATAACCATAAGGTGCCATTAAAATAGGACTTACCCCAAAACATAATCTGATACATCAATAAACACATGGTGCCATAAAAAAAATAGGACTTACCCCAAACTCGATTTCATAATTCCAACATGTATTAAATTTACCAAACCATATATGTAATTATTAGATTTCATGTCAAGAGTTCTAGCATAAATTCCTAGAATCAAATTATGCTTTGCACACATTAAAAAAATCAGTTCAAGGCCTAAGGTGAAAATTTCAGAATTCATAGTTCATGCCTCAACTTGCATATAATATTCCAGTAGGTTAGACTCAGAATTCAGCATGGCAATACAAAGGTAAATTTAGCCTTACATCTTAGGAACACACGCCAACTTAAATCATGCAATTCGGATTCCTATAGCAAAAGATATTAAGGAAACACTAAAAACATGCAATCTGTAAATTCACTTCAGATCACTGCACATAGTTTGACTTCAACAAACAAAACAGATGTGTTACTCACTGATTTAGCAAAAATAATATAAAGCAACATTGAACATCAGAATTTCAGGAATACATAGAATTTTGTTTCATGGCAAACGGAGCTACAGAGAGAAAATAAAGCCATAATCAACACAAACTGTACAAACTGAAATTCAGCAGTTCCAGGAAATCGGCACAGTGCACATAAGGCAGTTTCAACAGGGAATACGAGCACTTTACTCACAGAATTTGCCAAAATAGTATAAAACAACCTTGTACATTTATGTCTCAGGAAAACACAGAAAGTTGAATCATGCCAATCGGAGTTATATAACGAAAATAAAGCTAAAGTAATCACAACCTGTACAATCTGAAATTCAGCAGTTCAAGAAAAATCGGCACAATGCACATAAGGCAGTTTCAATAGGGAATATGAGCACTTTACTCACGGAATTTTCCAAAATAATGTAAAACAACCTTGTACACCTATATCGCAGGAAAACACAGAAAGTTGAATTATGCCAATCGGAGTTATATAACGGAAGTTATGCCATAATTACTATAAACAGTTAATTCTAAAAATACAGCAGCTTACCAATTTCGACTCAATCACATGTATTTTCATATTTCTACCAATCTTTTAACCTAAAAGCAATTTCTTACACCAATATCATATACATTCATGTCTCAACAATAATTTCAGTAATAATACAACCTAGGATCAAATTCATCTACCATACATCCTATATAAATTTCGAACCGATATTTAGGGTTTAGTTGTTACCCTGTTTGCAGTGAAACCAACTGAGGCAATTAACTCGGAATGGAGAAGAATGAAGCAGAGTCTGAATGAATGAAAGTGAGGGAGAGAAAGTTAAGAATTTCGGCTGCACTGGAGCTCCACACAATGGAATGGCCGAAATTTTAACCCTAATAGAGATGAAGAGATTGCCTTGGAGTGAAACTTGGAAAGTGGAAGAGATTAAGGAGAGATTTTCTCCTTAGGTTAAGGATTCCTAATTTTTTTTGAATTGGTCAACTGAAAAATGGGATATTTATCATGGATTTTCGGAATTCCAACCTTCCCAACACAAAAATAAAAAGGCACAAAAAAAAAAAAAAAAATAAATTTAAGCCAGGTAAGGTTCGAACTCTAGACCACTAGCTATTAGTCAGGACTATCTACCGCTAGGCCAAAGCCTACGAATTGTTATAAGCATACAAAACATCGGTTAAATGCAAAAATGCTCACTCATATGCACACATCACAACATAACTAAGTCAACTTATATCTGGGGCGTTACAATCCTCCCCACTAACAAAAAGTTTCGCCCTCGAAACTCAAGGACAAAAGAGTAAGCTAGGTTCTAACCTTGATTAGTTGCAAACAATTCCGGATATTTGGATCTCATGGTCTCTTCTAGCTCCCAAGTAGCCTCTTCAAACTTCTGGCTACGCCAAAGCACCTTTACCAAAGGCATCTCTTTTCTCCTGAGTTTGCGAACCTGACGGTCGAGGATCTGAACAGGCTTCTCCTCATATGTCAAATTGGGTTCCACCTCCACCGAATCCACAGCAATAACGTGAGAAGGGTCGCTCACATATCTTCGTAGCTGTGAAACATGGAATACATTATGAACTTTTGCCAATTCCGGTGGTAGAGCCAACCGATATGCAACTTCCCCAATCCTTTCAAGCACTTCATATGGACCAATATACTTGGGACTGAGCTTGCCTCTCTTGCCGAACCTCATCACTCCCTTCATAGGAGATACTTTCAGCAATACCTTGCTACCGACTTCGAAGGTAAGAGGTCTTCTCTTGAGATCTGCATAAGACTTCTGACGATCCTGGGCAGCCTTCATATTCGCCTGAATCACCTTCACCTTCTCAACTGTATCCCGAATCAATTCCGGACCCAACACCAATGTGTCACTAATGTCGTCCCAACATGTCGGACTACGACATTTCCTCCCATAGAGGGCTTCATACGGGGCCATACGGATACTAGCGTGATAGCTATTGTTATAGGAGAACTCTACCAAACTCAGACATTTCACCCAAGATTTCTGGAAGTCAAGAGCACATGACCGCAACATATCCTCTAAGGTTTGGATTGTCCTCTCCGTCTGTCCATCTGTAGCAGTATGAAAAGCTGTACTCAACTTCAACCTAGTGCCCAAAGCTTCTTGCAATGATGTCCAAAAATGTGACAAGAACTGTGGGTCACGATCTGACACAATCTCCCTAGGCACACCATGTAGCCTTATAATTTCACTCGCATATGCCTCAGCTAACTGCTCCATAGACCAGGTCTTCTTCATAGGAATAAACCGAGCCACCTTGGTCAAACGGTCTATAACAACCCACACTGTGTCTAAACCATTAGCAACCTTTGGTAAACCCGACACAAAGTCCATAGAAACCGAGTCAAACTTCCATGCTGGAATAGCCAAGGGCTGCAATAATCCCCCAGGCCTCTGATGCTCAATTTTCACCTTTTGACAAGTCAAGCACCGGGCCACAAACTCAGCTACCTCTTTCTTCATTCTAGGCCACCAAAACTGCATCTTCAAATCTTTGTACAATTTCGCACCTCCCGGATGCACAGAGTAGGGAGTGCAATGAGCTTCACTTAAGATCTGCTCTTTCAACATTGAATCATTAGGCACACACCATCGGCCTTTAAATTTCATACTCCCATCTGCAAGAATCTCGAAATCTACAGCATTACCCTGCTCCTTCGCTGCACGAATCTTCTGAAGTACAGGATCACTCAACTGCTTCTCTTTCAATTCTACAAACAATACTGGTTCCACACTGATTGCATTTAAACTCGCCTGAACCACTCCTCTCGGGACCACTTCAATTTCCAACTTGCTAAACTCCTTTCAAAGATCAATAGGAAGTCTTTTCATGAAGTTCACCGAATGGATGCTTTTTCTGCTCAATGCATCTGCGACTCTGTTTGCCTTTCCTTCTTTATACTCCAAGGTTAAGTCATAATCCTTGATAAGCTCTAACCAACGTCTCTGTCGCATGTTTAGTTCTTTCTGGGTGAAAATATATTTGAGGCTCTTATGATCGGTGTATATCTTGCACGGCACACCATACAAGTAATGGCGCCAAATTTTAAGAGCAAACACCACCGCAGCTAACTCCAAATCGTGAGTCGGGTAGTTCCTTTCATGAACCCTCAATTGCCTTGAAGCATAGGCAATCACTTTTCCCAACTGCATAAGTACACACCCAAGTCCGTACTTGGAAGCATCACTGAACACTTCATACTCTACTCCATCAGTCGGCAATGCAAGAACTGGGGCTGAAGTAAGTCTCTCTTTTAATATCTGGAACGCTTCTTCACATTCTGCAGTCCATTGAAACCTACAGTCCTTCTTCATCAACTGAGTCAAAGGTCGTGCAATAATTGAAAAGTTGTGCACAAACCTTCTGTAGTATCCAGCAAGACCAAGAAAACTTCTTACTTCGGTCACATTAGTAGGACTGGACCATTCAAGAACGGCTTTAATCTTCGCCGGGTCCACCTTCACACCTTCTTTGGTAATCACATGGCCTAGAAAAGCCACCTCTCCAAGCCAAAACTCACACTTAGAGAACTTGGCGTACCACTTCTGCTCTCTTAATACTTTCAACACCATTTTGAGATGCTTAGCATGCTCCTCTTCATTCTTCGAATATACTAAGATATCATCAATGAATACCACAACACACACATCAAGGAGCTCGTGGAAGGTTCGGTTCATCTGATCCATAAACACTGCTGGTGCGTTAGTGAGACCGAAGGGCATTACTTCGAATTCATAGTGCCCATACCTTGTCCGGAAGGCAGTCTTCTGAATGTCGTCTTCTTTTACCGGAATCTGATGATAGCCGGATCTCAGATCGATCTTAGAGAACACACCTGCACCCTTCAATTGATCAAACAAATCTTCAATTCTTGGCAGGGGATATTTATTCTTGATGGTCACCTTATTCAACTCACGGTAGTCAATACATAATCGCATGCTTCCATCCTTCTTCTTGACAAAGAGTACCGGAGCACCCCAAGGTGACACGCTGGGTCTAATAAAACCCTTATCAACAAGTTCTTGCAACTGGGTCTTCAATTCTCGCATCTCCGAGGGAGCCATCCGATAAGGAGCTTTAGAGATTGGAGCTGACCCCGGAATTAGGTCGATGGCAAATTCTACATCCCTTCCTGGTGGAATCCCTGGCAGTTCATCAGGAAACACATCCGCATATTCTCGAACAATAGGAATATCCTCGATCTTCAGTTCTTCCGAGGTATCCTTTATTCTACACAGAAATACTTCTTCGCCTTTCATCGCCATCTTTTTCAATTTCATAGCCGAAACTACCTTCACTCCTGGTTTCATCTTAACATTTGAATAAGAAACCCTCTTCCCTTTACCGTCCTTCAGCACAATTTTCTCATCCCTACAATAGAACACCGCTTGATGCTGCTTCAGCCAGTCCATACCGAAGATAACATCAAATTCGGTCAATGGAAATTCCCTCAAATTCGCCTTCAATTCAACTCCCTCGATAACTACGGGAACTTCGGGGAAAACACGACAGCAAGCAACACTCTCCCCATTAGGGAGGGAAACCACAGAATTAATTGGAACAGATACAGATAAATTCAACTTCTGAGCAAAAGTAGTAGAAATACAGGATATAGACGCACCAGTGTCAAATAATACATAAGCAGGAAAAGATTTGACAAGGATGGTACCTGCAACGATGTCATTCCCTGCCTCGTCAACTTCGGACTCCATCATGTTATAGACTCTGTTGAGAACAGGGCCTCCTGAGCTAGAATCGGGCTTCTTACTTCCTGACTTCTTCGGGCAAGATTGAGAGTAGTGACCCTCTTCCTTACAAGTGTAGCATCGGACAGGCGTCCCATCACAGTTCTTCCCATAGTGCCACTCTTTCTTACACTTGAAGCACTTCTTCTCCCTAGTCTGAGCGGTACTAGCAGCTTCCTTTGCCGGAACATACTTGGGTTTCTTGGAAGTCGGATGAACATACGAGGTAGGCTGAGACCTCTTTAAGAACATGGTCCGCCTCACCGCTTCATCCTCCTGAACGGATGCATAAACTCCTAAAGCCACTTCATAGGCTCTCTGGAAAGTTGTTGCTCCAGAACATAGGACATGTGTCCTCACTTTGGGACTCATCCGCTTGATATAGAACTACACCTTCTCCTCTTCAGTGGGGATGACTGAACCTGCAAATCTGGACAGTTCAGTAAATTTGTTGGTGTACTGCTGAACAGACATGCTTCCTTGAGTCAAGCATAGGAATTCCTCTCGTTTCTGCCACCTCAACTCACTTGGGTAGAAACGATTCTTCAACCTTTCAGTGAATTGTCCCCATCCAAACTCAGCCAATTCCAGGCACTCGGCCTTAACCATGCCCCACCAGTTATCAGCCTCGCCTTTCAAGTAGTAGGCTCCAATCACGACTTTCTCAGCGTTCGGACAGCCGGTCACATCAAAGAGTTTCTCTATCTCCCGGATCCATCCCTCAAGCACCACCGGGTCGGAAGATCCTTCATAAGTTGGGGGTCGGTGACGAGCAATGCGATCGAAGACAGTTTGGTTATTTGGATTTCTTTGAGCCATAGCGAGCACGGCATCTTCCAACAGCCGCATACGTCGCTGAGGAGAATCATCGCGAACGGAATCTCTACGTGGAGGCATTCTAAAATTTTTGTTCTAGTTAGGTCTAAGCATATAATACATACAGCTAATAATAGAAAACAAGTAATCCAAAGCAATTAAACCCGTTCTACCTACCCATGCACCTCACACTATGTTCAAATCTCTATCCTAGGATTCTGAGTTTTGGTTCCAAGTGACTTATGCTACCAAAGCCTTGGAACCAACGCGGGCTCTGATACCAACTGTGACAACCCTAACTTTTGCAAGCATGCAATGGCGGAAACATTACATAAAGTTTAGGTCATCATTTTCAAAACTTCCTTTTTATCTTTAAAATAACATAATCATAAATGAGTACTCGAAAATTTCCATTTCAAAAACAGTAATTTAACATAAATAGGTATTTCAAAAGGTAATATAACGGAGTAAAAAAAAAAAAAAAATAAATAAATAAATCTTTGAACATCCATAACTACGAATAGATGATAAAATAACATGACGGAAACTCTCCACACAATCCCCGAGAACAGACATCAGGCATCTCCTATTCTGCACCGGCAAAATCTGAAAATATCAACAGCGCCACTTAGTGACGAGTAACTAATAAATCCCAAACATCAATTCAAAGTTCACATAGGAAGATGACAGATCATAAATTTCATATTACATTACTTAAGTATACTTCATCATGATTAATAGAAAGCAAATTTATCAATTTATACAAGCATGCATAATTCTCATAGTAACAATCATGTATCAGGGATCTTACCCTTATTTGTTAGCTGCATCACATACAACATATAAAGTTCAAGTTCAGCATATCACATAATTATCTATTTCAAATAATAGTACAAAACATTCCAAGTGGATAATCAATATCATCAAAATTCAGATTTCCAAGATAAGTCATGTACATACAAATACATACCAACATCCCAAATCAAAGTACTTCATCACAAACTTGACATCAACTCAATTATACCTTAACCTTTATTAATTTTGTGGTATACGCGTATAAATCATTTGTATTGACCTATACACCTATGTCCTTAGAGAGTTCGGCTCAGACGCTTCGGGGAACCACAACGGGACTTACCCCCTTATCAATAAGAAAAGAGTACCACGAAGGGATTTACCTCAGAGTGCCAACGAAGGGACTTACCTCACAGAGTGCCAACGAAGGGACTTACCTCAAAAATAAAATAAATTAGAGTACCACAAAGGGATTTACCTCTCTGAGTGCCAACGAAGGGACTTACCTCGAAACAAAGGGCGCTGTCCTAGTGTCAACCAATCAAACATGGAAAACACTTAGCCAAACTAACCAAGACACCAGAGTATATGCCACTACAAACACCAATTTAATTATCATAATTGTATCAATATTCAAAAGGTGCCTTTAACATAGGACTTATCCCAACCAATTCAATAACCATAAGGTGCCATTAAAATAGGACTTACCCCAAAACATAATCTGATACATCAATAAACACATGGTGCCATAAAAAAAATAGGACTTACCCCAAACTCGATTTCATAATTCCAACATGTATTAAATTTACCAAACCATATATGTAATTATTAGATTTCATGTCAAGAGTTCTAGCATAAATTCCTAGAATCAAATTATGCTTTGCACACATTAAAAAAATCAGTTCAAGGCCTAAGGTGAAAATTTCAGAATTCATAGTTCATGCCTCAACTTGCATATAATATTCTAGTAGGTTAGACTCAGAATTCAGCATGGCAATACAAAGGTAAATTTAGCCTTACATCTTAGGAACACACGCCAACTTAAATCATGCAATTCGGATTTCTATAGCAAAAGATATTAAGGAAACACTAAAAACATGCAATCTGTAAATTCACTTCAGATCACTGCACATAGTCTGACTTCAACAGACAAAACAGATGTGTTACTCACTGATTTAGCAAAAATAATATAAAGCAACATTGAACATCAGAATTTCAGGAATACATAGAATTTTGTTTCATGGCAAACGGAGCTACAGAGAGAAAATAAAGCCATAATCAACACAAACTGTACAAACTGAAATTCAGCAGTTCCAGGAAATCGGCACAGTGCACATAAGGCAGTTTCAACAGGGAATACGAGCACTTTACTCACAGAATTTGCCAAAATAGTATAAAACAACCTTGTACATTTATGTCTCAGGAAAACACAGAAAGTTGAATCATGCCAATCGGAGTTATATAACGAAAATAAAGCTAAAATTATCACAACCTGTACAATCTGAAATTCAGCAGTTCAAGAAAAATCGGCACAATGCACATAAGGCAGTTTCAATAGGGAATATGAGCACTTTACTCACGGAATTTTCCAAAATAATGTAAAACACCCTTGTACACCTATATCTCAGGAAAACACAGAAAGTTGAATTATGCCAATCGGAGTTATATAACGGAAGTTATGCCATAATTACCATAAACAGTCAATTCTGAAAATACAGCAGCTTACCAATTTCGACTCAATCACATGTATTTTCATATTTCTACCAATCTTTTAACCTAAAAGCAATTTCTTACACCAATATCATATACATTCATGTCTCAACAATAATTTCAGTAATAATACAACCTAGGATCAAATTCATCTACCATACATCCTATATAAATTTCGAACCGACATTTAGGGTTTAGTTGTTACCCTGTTTGCAGTGAAACCAACTGAGGCAATTAACTCGGAATGGAGAAGAATGAAGCAGAGTCTGAATGAATGAAAGTGAGGGAGAGAAAGTTAAGAATTTCGGCTGCACTGGAGCTCCACACAATGGAATGGCCGAAATTTTAACCCTAATAGAGATGAAGAGATTGCCTTGGAGTGAAACTTGGAAAGTGGAAGAGATTAAGGAGAGATTTTCTCCTTAGGTTAAGGATTCCTAATTTTTTTTGAATTGGTCAACTGAAAAATGGGATATTTATCATGGATTTTCGGAATTCCAACCTTCCCAACACAAAAATAAAAAGGCACAAAAAAAAAAAAAAAAATAAATTTAAGCCAGGTAAGGTTCGAACTCTAGACCACTAGCTATTAGTCAGGACTATCTACCGCTAGGCCAAAGCCTACGAATTGTTATAAGCATACAAAACATCGGTTAAATGCAAAAATGCTCACTCATATGCACACATCACAACATAACTAAGTCAACTTATATCTGGGGCGTTACAACACTGACCTAGGTATTAGGGGAGTTGGCCATCTTGAGTGACCTTCCACTTTACCCTCTGCATATTCTGAAGCGTTGTCAGTGCTGAGTGGATTAGAATAGTAGGCCATGCCGACGAATAGTCCATTTGATTAAGCAAGAAGATGAGAGTGAGACTTTGCATTTCTGTACCGCATGACAAGAACTTCTGGGATATTATCACGGACTTGGATGCAATGTCCTACTGATGGATGTTTATATGTAGTGGCACGGTGCATGCAAGATGAACATCTGATCCGAAATCTAAACATGCACAATATTGCAATGGTGACATCAGAATGAGTATAACACGGAGTATGACAGTGGCTCTGACTTTGTATATCATCCCTCTCCTGTTGCCGACACGTCCTTCCGGTTTTCCATGTCAGCAAATTCTTTTTTTTTTTTTTTTGA
Source organism: Euphorbia tirucalli (assembly GCA_039660915.1). Lineage (NCBI taxonomy): Eukaryota > Viridiplantae > Streptophyta > Magnoliopsida > Malpighiales > Euphorbiaceae > Euphorbia > Euphorbia tirucalli. The sequence continues at coordinate 48,919,831 of CM077639.1, read as the reverse complement.
GAAAGATTCTGTGATGGGCATTTTGTCTGCGTTGATCCCTTTCGCGACGGTTTGTCTTAGGAAGGGAAAGATAGATCTTGATGTGTTCATTACGACTCACGAAGATACTGCTGTCGATGATACCCAGTGGTTTGGCTTTTTACTCGCCCCTGGTATTATAGGTTTGTGTTTGGGGAGTGTTATAGGTTTGTGTTTGGGGAGTGAAGCACTTCCACAGACAAGGTCCGCTGTGCGGTGTAGCCCGTAAGTGAACATTGACATGCAATGACATGACAAATGCATATTGAACACCAAATTTGAATACAAAACATTCATGACATAATGAATGTGGATGCATTAGGAAAATCTAAGATGTGGCTCCGGCTTTAATTGATGCCTCTTCAAATTACCAATATGCCCTTTTGGTTTTACACATTGGAGTTTTTTTTTTTTCTTTTTTAAGCTCGATCACCGGATAGAGTTGCAATTATGGACGGACAACCTGAGATGAATTCAAGTAACCACTGGATTGTCCTACGGTCTGATGCTGTATTCATGTTTCCAATTCACCCCAGATTTCAGTTCAGACATGGCTCCCGAAGACTGCATGCTTGAAATGGTTGGCAAATGCAACTTTCCCTTTGAATATGAGTACAACAGACTTTGTAAGCTTTCCTGTTGATGGTGTCGTACCCTTCATGATTGTTGAAAGCTTTGCAAAGTCAAGCTGCCCCAACACAGTCGGTGAAGTTCACAAATGCATAACCAAAATTTCCTCCAGTCTTGAAATCCATAGGCAAATAGAGGAAATCATAAGCAGGCTTCCTTTTGGACTTATTCTTGTTTTCCTCCAGATAATGCTTGCCCAGAATTTGTAGCAGATTATGTCTTTGAAACTGATTTGGCAGGTTTCTGATCATCAGGCTTGTTTTCCCCACCAAGATTAGCTTCAATCTCTTTTATCCAGCTTGGTCTCTTCAATAGTCAATTTCTTGGACGACCACTGTTGTTCCTTTTCACTTATAGAGACTATTTTCTTCTTACTCTGGAATCTCGGAGCTATATATATCGTTTTCCCCCTTTTACAACATTGTTGAACTCATTTGAAGCAGATTCATATCCAAATCCTCTATCTATCATCAAATCAAATCCCTTCCCACTATCTGAGGGTACTAAATAATTAGTCTGGGAGTTTAGATTGAAGGGAAATGGCATGGGATTTAAAAGGTATCCGCAATTTGGTACAGGTTGATGATAAACGAAGACGGATTGAAACGGTGCCATAACCACCTGTTTCGATGCCCTTCCGCTGATGAGATGATACGGACAAATACAATATGGAGTAGCATTAGGGTTCAACTTCTTGTTAGGAGCCATTGAAGGTAGGAAATATGGAATCACAGAATCGGTTCAAGTTCCAGAGAGAAGCTGAAAGATAGAAGATGAAAGTGAAGGAAAGACAATAAAGGGAAGACAAAGGTGTTGAAGGCAAATGGAGAAGACAGAGAAGAGAGTGAAAAGGGAACTGCTTTGGGTAAGGACACCGATCTTCTCTGTCACCGTACGAAGTTAACTTTTCAGAACAGGCAACAACTTACTTATCTCCATTGTCTTAACTCATTGACCCCGGCACTTCATGCAATAGGTGGACCACCCCCAGATTCATCAAGCACTCAACAGAGTTTGACTCTATGATTGAAGAGAGTGTAACTTTAGATCAGGAGCAGAAATTGGACTGTAAGAGAGAGTTGAGGTCTTCCCCCGGTGCTTGGCTTTTCCTTTTTTCTTTTTTTTTTTTTGTTTTTTTTTGTTTTTTTTTTTTTGTTTTTTTTTGAAAAAGCTAAATCCAAACCACAGCCACCTATTGATTTTCCTACTGCATTCAGATTCATGTATGTCATACATGTTTGATATGTCTTTTTGGATGAACAATGCATGTGTAATGTCATATACACATGAATGCCACACGAACAAGACTATACATGCACTAAAACTAATGTCTGCTTCAGAGTTTTACAGTAAGGTGGGTGGCAAAGGTCATTTGGATTTTTAGTGCTTGGTGCTGTTGATGGATTTGGTTTTTGATGTGGGATGCTTTCTTGAGCGTGAGTTAGGCTCAAAGCTTTATTTTGGGGCTCGGCTCTAAAACTTGGCAACGGTCCCTGGTTTGGAATGATATGAGTGTATTGTGGGCTGTCCAAGTTGAAACTTTTAGGGCAAGACCAACAGCGTTTTCGGATTGTGGTTTGTAGGGATCACTGATCTAGGTTGGCAATTGATTCGAATGAAATGTGCCATCCCATTATTTGCTTGGCAGACTTCTTCTCTTTCTCTTTCTCTTTCTCTCTTTTTTTTTTTTTTAAGAAAAGGGTTTTACCGAAGTCAGGTTCACTTGTAAATTCCCTGTAAGACTCAGATTGATGTCATGCATCTTAAAATTATGCATGATGGACAATGTCGTTTCAGATGATCAAATGCATGCTTAATGCCATATACATGTAATCACCACACAAGTAAGAAAAATAACAAGATGCATTGCATTCAAAATGAGTTCAATACACTTTACAACAAAATGAGCTCCCTACGAGAAGGAGCCTCTAAAGGTATTGATCTCACAACGTCCGACTATTCTTTATCCGGTCACTGCCCCACTTTCATTGGATCAGGCTTTGTCGCTCTTCATCATATTCCTCTCCCTGGGAGGTTTGAGGAATTTCCTTGCCAGTCTCCTTGCTCGCCCCTAGTTGCTCATTAGTAGTGGATGGCACCTTTAATCTTCCCTCATCAACTAACTTCCGGATCTCCTTCCTTAAAATATAGCAAGCGTTGGTTCGGTGACCCGTCGCTACATGATAGGTACAGAAGTTGTTCTTTTGATCTGGTGCCGGCTCCATATACGGCTTGATGCTCTGCAGTAGCCCCTCTTTTCTACATTTGGCAAATAATTGGCTCAGCGAGAAAGGCCACGGGGATATGCCCTTTCCGTCACCCTTGGAGAGTGGACACCTGGTTGGTCGCGGAGCAAGGTCAGTATTGGCTTTGACGGGGGCCTTCGATTCTGCTTCACCATTCAGCCCTCTTATTACTCCCTCAAGCTCAATCACACGGGCCTCCAATTCAGAGCACCTTGTCGTCAGCTTTTCCACCTTGTGCAGGTCACCTCCTAGCATTTCCTTCAACATTGCCGCTGCCTCTTCCCTGACCGCCTTTCGGAATCGCGATGAGGCAACATAATCATCAAGGACATCTGTTACGGTGTTGAAGTTCACTGGGGCAGCCATTCTCGAGACTCCTTCCCTTTTCTGTCCTGATAAGAACATTTGTTAGCATTGACTGGGGCATGCGCACAGAGGATACCAAGTCGAGGGATGATGTAGGTATGAATGCAAGATGTGGTGCATGCATGCATGAATGATGATGTCATGTGATGCTATGTCATATTATGCAATCCTAAGCTAGTCGAGTGCAAACAAAGCCAGGAATAGAAACATGCAAAATGCAATAAATATCGTTGATGAAGCTATATGCTGAAGTATAGCATGGCATATAAATATACACCACGTGGATAAAATGACACACAGGTTGTCCATGGATCGAAGCAAGGTGATACTTACGAAGGGTTCATGTGTAGAGCGTATCATACACGGGAGGAGAGTTGACATTTGAAACGGTACGTGTAGAGCGGATCTTACACGGGTAGAGGTGTAGTGATTAAAGCGGTACGTGTAGAGCGGATCTTACACGGGAAGAGGTTTAATGATTAAAGCGGTACGTGTAGAGCGGATCTTACATGGGAAGAGGTTTAATGTTTAGAGCGGTACATGTAGAGCATGTCTTACACGGGAAAAGGTTTACTGATTGATGCGGTACGTGCAGAGCTGGTCTTGCACGGGAAGATTTGGAGCGGTACGTGTAGAGCTTGGTCTTACACGGGGAGGACGGATAGAGTTTGATGCGGTACGTGCAGAGCTGGTCTTGCACGGGAAGATTTGGAACGATACGTGTAGAGCTTGGTCTTACACGGGGAGGATGGATAGAGTTTGATGCGGTACGTGCAGAGCTGGTCTTGCACGGGAAGATTTGGAACGATACGTGTAGAGCTTGGTCTTACACGGGGAGGAAGGGTAGAGTTTGATGCGGTACGTGCAGAGCTGGTCTTGCACGGGGAGATTTGGAACGATACGTGTAGAGCTTGTCTTACACGGGGAGGAAGTGTGCAGAGCTTGTCTTCCACTGAAAGATATTTTGGAACGATACGTGTAGAGCTTAGTCTTACACGGGGAGGAAAGGTAGAGTTTGATGCGGTACGTGCAGAGTTGGTCTTACACGGGGAGATTGGAACGGTACGTGTGGAGTTTGTCTTACACGGGGAGGAAGGATAGAGTTTAAAGCGATACGTGCAGATCTAGTCTTGCACGGGGAATTTGGAACGACACGTGTAGAACTTAGTCTTACACGGAGAGGAAATGTGCAGAGCTTATCTTGCACAGTAAGATATAGGGAACGATACGTGTAAAGCTTAGTCTTACATGGGGAGAAAATGTAAAGTTTGATGCAGTACGTGCAGAGCCGGTCTTGCACGGGGAATATTTCGGTATTTAGGTGTGCGGGACACAAGGACAGGGTTTCTAATGCTTATGGAGGATCTAAAGGGCTTGATGGAGTTTCTAGCGTTTTTGGAACACTTAAATGATGGTAGTGTATGTTGTGAAGTCCTTGGTGCTTATGGAATGCTTGAACGTTGTGGAGTGCTTGAATGTTTGATGGATGAATGAGATGTACATCGTGAGATAATGAGGATGATCCTTTTGTGTTTATTTTTATTTTTGTTTTTATTTTTGGACATCCCAAGAACACCCAATGCTTATGCAAAGATGCCACGTGTGGACCACCACACGGATGAAGGTTCGGTGCTTTTGGGCACCTAATGAATTTCATGAAATGATCGCATGTGTACTGACACACAGACGAAGTTTGACACTTTGTAGGTCTATGAGATGATCTGAAATGGTCACATGGGGCCGGCCCATGGACTGAGTTCTGATGCTTTTGAGCGTATGAAATGAAATGATGTCGTAGGCGAGTCACGTGTACTGGGGACACGAATAGAGATTCGGCGTTCGGGGAACACCTTTCATGATTTGGGATATTATGATATGCCCCTACATGCGTACTAATCCAGCACTCGGGGAGCACCTTGAATAATGTAGTAATGTCATGAAGTAACTCGATATGGATTACAGTGTTATGTGATGACGATGACGAATAGGTATGATGTCATGGTGCGGATTGTCACACAGAAATACACCTAGGACCATTGGGGTCTCTATTGAATGAAATAATTTGGTGGAATGGCCGAATACAATCCGGTGCATTGGCAAACATGAGTATTTTGGGATACCCGATATATGATGGAATGATATGATCGTGGTGGGCGTCCTTGGAATGCCCCAAATTTAATTTAGGTGATATGTCGTGAGTGCTTATGACACACAAAATGCAAATGGCTGCACAAAAACATGGTTAGGATGCATGACATACAAAATGGTGTTATGTATGCTATGTGAGAAAATGCTAATCATGCAGATACAATGTTATGGCTGAAAAAGAAATGGTTAGTATGAATGGCAAACAGATGATTTAATGATTGCACACGAAAATAAAAATGCACATGGCTGCATAAAAATGTGGATTAGGATACATGACACACATAATGATGTTATGTATGCCATGTGAAAAATGCTAATCACACAAATTTAATGTTATGGCTGAAAAAGAAAGAGTTAGTATGAATGGCAAACAGATGATTTAATGATTGCACACGAAAATAAAAATGCACATGGCAGCATAAAAATGTGGATTAGGATACATGACACATATAATGATGTTATGTATGCCATGTGAAAAATGCTAATCACACAAATTTAATGTTATGGCTGAAAAAGAAAGAGTTAGTACGAGTGGCAAACGGATGAATTAATGTTTGCACACGAAAATAAAATGCACGTGGCTGTACAAAAATGTGGGTTAGGATGTATGACATACATAATGATGTTATGTATGCTATGTCAAAAATAAAAATGCTAATCACACAAATTTAATGTTATGGCTGAAAAAGAAATCGTTAGTATGGATGACAAGCGAATGAATTAATGTTTTACACACAAAATAAAATGCAAATGGCTGCATAAAAATATGGGTTAGTATCACACAAAGATGTTTGTATATCATATGTCACATGTATGGAGAATGGTGATTATGGTATGTGATGCATGCGTAAGTAGCAATGGCGATATGTCACGAGATGGCGAGAAACACATAGCAAGCAAAACGAATTCTTCCAACCTTATTCCTCCAACGTGGTCGGTCTCAAAAATTTCTAACCGAGTCCTAGGCGAGGTTCACTTCGATCACCAACAGGGGGTGATGAAGGCGCGATTTTATTATTATTATTCACACAATTATTTTGGTATCCTAAGGGAATCCAACTAGGGCTGCCTATAAGGGTTCGGTCCAAGTCGGGTTAAAAATCAAGGTTCCCATAGCAAAATATACTCCTCATTTCTCCCCACTCAAGGGTCCGAACGAAGGGGTTTGTACGAGGCTATGAGTGGTGTTTCGTATTCGTGCCCCTACGACCAGGAGGAACTTACGCGACACTTCAACAATCCACCGGGCTATAAATGGATACTAAATCTAATGCAAAAACGGCTAACTAAGATGCAAATAAAATACCAAAAGAGAATCATCCGCCTTATTTTAATTAGACACTTTTCAGGGCTTGTCAAATTCTTTTAAGTTTTTAAGAAAACTTTTTGAAGAATATCCCCAGCAGAGTCGCCACTGTGAGCGGACGACGCGTTTTCGACGGGACGCGGGACTCCCTTTCGGAATGGGGCGCCACGATCTCGGGCGGGCCCCTCCCTCGCGTGGGGTTCTTATAAATGGAAACCCGCGTTTTGGAAAATAAATGGTATTAGTGCATGAAAGAACCGAGACTTAAGTCTCGATGAACATTGTAGAGTCGCCACCCGGCTCAGCTCAACCAGGAAATTCTTATGTAACTGAACCAGACGAACGACCGCTACACTATCCAGAGATTCGGGTCCGGACAAGTCCCTTATTTCTTCTCTAATTAAAATAAATATTGCCGATGTTCTCGAATGGTATTTCAAAATCTAAAGTCCATTTTATTGAATATAAAAGGCATACAGCGCGCATACAAAATATTTAATACAAAAATAAGGAAAAGAAATAAATATTAATTGGTTTACAACCAAATCGAATGGAAAAAATAAAAAAAACTCTCACCTCACTTATACAATCGCCTAGAATACACGAAAATCTAAAAATAATTACAACCGCCTAAATACACGATTTAATCTATTAAAACACATCAAAAATAAAAATAAAAGAAATTAAAACCTGCAAAACAAAAGGTTAGCACAATTTATACGGCACGCCACAATTAGGACTCAAATAGACAGAAATGGGAAATCAAGAATTGGGGCCATGCATTTAGGGGATAACCGGGTTGGCTCGGCTAGCCGGCCCGGGTAGACCTGGAAAATACTTTGAAACGTCCCTGTATTTTTGGTTTTTGTGGAAAAAATCATTTTGAAAAACAACTTTTCCGGTTTACATGCATTTTTCATATGTTAAATGGGTCGGTTTTCAGGAGAATTGGGTCTCCATCGTTGAATTAATCTAAATGCAAATTTACCAGAAAATTGAATCTATGGTCGTGATGCACACAACAAAATTTATTTTGATGATTTTTAGGGTTTTCTAATTTTTTGGGATTTTTTGGGAATTTTTGGGAATTTTTTTATGATTTTTTATGCATTTTTTAAGAAATTTTTGGGTTTTAAAGGTGAAATTCTGATTCTGAGAACTATAGGGGTACGACTGTAAATTACAGTCGTGGAAACTCAACTACAGTCGTACGACTGTAGATGCTGAAAATTAAAGATTTCATCAAAATCTTATTTAAAACAAGCTGAAAATAAAACCACCTGGAAATCAACTATAGTCGTACGACTGTAACTACAGTCGTACGACTGTTCATCAATTCAAGAACAGTCGTGCGACTGTTCTTGATTTCCAGGAGCAGAAACGTAGAAAAATGGACAGAAATGCAGCAAAAGCACACCAAACACCCAGAAAGCTTATAAAAGAGAGAAGAAAAGGGGTATTTACCTCCGTGGCGTACGTCCACCGTAGGATTGACCCCTGGCGTCGCTCCAATCCACTAAAATCCGGACTTTTCTCCTTGAGTTAGGGTTTGAGATTTGACTCCAGAGATTTCCAAATGCTGAGGGTTTTGATGAGGAGTTCCTCCTTTTTTCTTTGGTTTTTTCTTCTTTCTCTCTCTCTTTTTTTTCTTTGTCTGCTCTCTCTCTCTGCCTGTATGTTTTTCTCTCTTTTTCTCATCCTCCCCTTTTCTGTCTTTCTTTTTCTGCTTTTATGGGTAGATCTACAGTCGTACGACTGTAGTTTGACTACAGTCGTACGACTGTAGCGATAGTCGTACGACTACACTCTTTTTTTTTTTTTTTTTAAGTGAAATTCCGGCGCTTACAACTATGCTATGGATGCGTGCATGTACATGGTCTATGAATAGAGTTTCGGTGCTCAGGGAGCATGTTGGGTTCTTGTGTTGTGATATGAGATGAGATTTTTTGATGTTCACGGAACATCAATGCATGAAATGGGTTTTCGATGCTTGTGGAGTGCCTAAATGGATTGATGAGTGACATGAAGCTTCTGAAGTTCAGGGAACACCTAAATGACTTGGTGTATGAGATGAAGTTTTCGGTGCTCGTGGAGCACCTAAATGGCTCGGTGTTATGGAATGAAGTTTACGATCGTGAGTTGATCACGGTTGAATGATGTCTCATGAGTGAGAATGATAATGAGGATTATCTTTATATTTTCATTCTTTTTATTATGGACATCCCAAGAGTGCCTAATGTCATGCAAAAGACAATGCAAAAGGGTCATATATAAGCCATCACACGGGTGGAGGTTCGGCGCCTTTGGGGCACCTAGTGAATGTGATGGAATGGTCACGTGTGTACCGACACACGGACAGAGATTTGACACTTTGTAGGTCAATGGAGTGATATGAAATGGTCATATGGGGACCGTCCCATAAACAGAGTTTTCGATGCTTTTAGGGCATCTAATATGAAATGATGTTTCAAACAAGTCACGTAACTCGAGACACGGACAGAATTTCAGCATTCGTGGAACAATATAAGCGCCGAAATTTTTCCATCCTTTTAAAAAAAATGTACGTGTCACACGATTGTAATTACAGTCGTGTGATTGTAGTTACAGTCATGCGACTGTAGTTACAGTCGTACGACTGTAATCTCGCGGCAGGTACAGCAGCCCATACCTTTGGAGTAGGAAAATGAGGACAAAAAGAGGAGCATTAATTGCCCGCCTTTTGCAGCAAGAAATGAGCAGATAAAAAGAAAGAAAAGAAGGAAGTGGGTGAGGGACTTTTGGTTCTGGGAATTCAGAGAGAGAGAGTTTAGTGAGAATTGAAGAAAAAGGAAAGAAAAAAAACAACCCAAAAGAGAAAAGCTTTTTCCTCCTCTTTTTCTTATAATTCTTGGATGCTTAAGTTAAAAAACCTATTAGAAATCTTAGGTTAATAATCTGACACTCTAAACTAAATTAATTTCGGACTAAAAACGATCAGAAACCTCAACATTTTGGAGAGTTTGGACACCTCTCAAAACCTTTGCACCCAAGGAAAAAGAAGAAATTTGGAGTGGATTGAGGCGTTTCCAGCGGTCATTCCTACGAAGGATCAGCGCTAAAGTGGAGAACATACTTCAATCCTTCATTTTCTTGTGCTTTCTGGGTGATTTGGTGTGTTTTTGTGCATTTAAACTTAATTTTCAAACCTGCTGTTTTTGGAGAACAAGAACACACGTACGACTATTCTTGAATTGAAGAACAGTCGTATGACTGTAAAGTTTTCAGTTTCTTTTGAATAATTTTTACAAAATCCTACGTCTGGGCAATTTACAATCGCACGACTGTAGTTACAGTCGTTAGACTGTAATGTCCGCCCAGAAGCAGAATTTCCATTTTTATCTAGAAAAATTCCTAAAAATCCATAAAAATTCAGAAAAATCAGAAAATCACCAAAATGAATTTTGTTGTGTGCATTCACGACCTTAGATTTAATTTTTAGTATAATTGCATTTAGAACAATACAACGACGGAGACCCGATTCTCCCCGAAAACCGACCCACCTCACATGTTAAATTAAATTAAACTAGAAAATAAAATGCTTTCAAAATGATTTTCTCACAAAACCAAAAAAGAGGGACATTTCAAAATGTTTTTGAGGTCTAATCGGGACGGCTAGTAGAGCCGACCTGGTTATCCCCCTAATTGCATGTTCCCGAATCCTTAAAATCCCATTCTGTCCTATTTGAGTCCTATTTGTGGTATGCCATAAATTGTTTGTTTTGCAGCTTTTAATATCTTTTATTTTTATTTTTGATGTAATTTAATAGATTAATTCATGTATTTAGGCGATAGTAAATTTTTACATTATCGTGTATTCTAGGCGCTTGTAAAAGTGAGGTCGAGAGTTTTTATTTTCATTCGATCGGGTTGTAATAATTTAATTAATTATTCACTGATTTATTTTTTATTTTTTATCTTATGTGTATGCGCGCTGTATGATTTAATTCAATAAGATTGACTTTAGAATTATGAAATACCATACTTGAACATTGGCCAATTTTTATTTTGATTAGACACGAAATAAGGGACTTGTCCATACCTAGATCTCTGGATAGTGTGGCAGCCGTTTGTCCGGTTCAGCTACACTGAAATTTCTCGGTTGAGTTGAGCCAGATGGCGACTCCTACACTCTTCATCAAGACTTAGGTCTTGGTTCTTTTATGAGTTAACCATTTATTTTTCTAAACAAATTGAATTTCCATTCTAAAAACCCCATGCGAGGGAGGGCCTACCCAAAATTGAGGCGCCCCTTCTGAAAAGGAGTCCGCATTTTGTCGAAAACGTCGTCCGCTCACAGTGGCGACTCCATTGGGGACTTTCTTATAAAAGTTTTCTTAAAAACTTAAAAGAATTTGACAAGCCCTGAAAAGTGTCTAATCAAAATAAGGTGGATGATTCTTATTTTTTATTTTATTTTGCATTCTTTAGTTAGACATTTTTACATTAGGTTAAGTATCCCGTTTTTAGCCTGGTGAGTTGTTGAAGTGTCGCCTTTGTTCCTCATGGTCTTAGGGACACGGATACAAAACACTACCCATAGCCTCGTACGAACCCCTTCGTTCGGACCCTTGAGTGGGGAGAAGTGAGGAGTATTTTTTGCTATGGGAGCCTTGATTTTAACCCGACTTGGTCCGAGCTCATATAGGCGACTTTAGTTGGATTCCCCTAGGATACCAAAATAAATTATGTGAATAAAATAAAATCACGCCTTCATCATCCCCGGTTGATGATCGAAGAGAACCCCACCTAGGACTCGGCTAGAATCTTCGAGACCAACGACGTTTGGAGGAATAAGGTTGGAGGAATTTGCTTCGTGTGCTATGTGTTACACGCCTCTCAACATTTCATGACATATCATAATTGACATTTTCCATGCACATAACATGCCATACATAAAACATTTGTGTGATAATTAACCCACATTTTTATGCAGCCACTTGCATTTTATTTTCGTGTGTGGAAGCATTAAATCATCCATTTGTCATCCATACTAACCATTTCTTTTTCAGCCATGACATTATATTTGTGTGGTTAGCATTTTCATAAAACATACATAGCATCATTACACGTGTCATGCATTCTAAACCACATTTTTGTGCAGCCATTTGCATTTTACGTGACATAAGCATTCATATCATTTCACGTGAATTAGGGCATTCCAAGGACGCCCACCATGATCACATCACTCCATCATATATCGAGTATCCCAAAATACCTGTGTTCTGCCAATGCACCGGATTGCATTCGGTCATTCCACCAAATTATCTCATTCAAAGAGACCATGATGGTCCTAGGTATATTTCTGTGTGACGATTTACATGAGGCATTTCATGACATCACGCTCACTTATCATAAACATCATATAACACCGTAGTCCACATCAGATTATTTTATGACATTATTACATCATTTAAGGCGCTCCTCGAGTGCTGGATTAGTACACATATAGGGGCATTTCATGACATCCCAAATCATGAAAGGCATTCCCCGAATGCCGAGCCTTTGTCCGTGTCCCCTTTTACATGTGACTTTCTTACAACATCATTTCATATCATATGCTCAAAAGCATCAGAACTCTGTCCATGAGGTGGCCTCATGCGACCATTTCATATCATCACATAGACCTACAGAGCGTCGAAACTCTATCCGTGTGTTAGTACACACGTGACCATATCACAAAATTTATTAGGTGCCCCAAAGGCACCGAACCTTTGTCCGTGTGGCAGTCCATGCGTGACCTTTTTGCACAGTATTGGGTGTTCTTGGAATGTCTAAAAAATAGAATAATAAGTGGAAATCATTTTCATCATCATTTCACGCACAACATCATTTCATTCATTCATCATAAGCACTTTCAATGTCTCACTCTTCATGGCACCATTCCATTCACTCATGTCCCTAAACGTTTCCCAAATGATGTCGAACAGAATAAACTAGAGCGACATTGGACAAGATCTCAGGCTTTGAGGGCTGTTGGGGAGCAGAGAGCAGTTGAAATAGAAAGTGAGTCAGATTTTGGGGAAGAATTTGAGATGGCTAATCTAACACCGAGTGTTACTGATGCTTTGAAGGATTTCCAAATATCAAAAGACTTCCGTGATATGCTGAAGGAGGAAATGTGGGCAATAGTGAGAGAGGCTATAGAAACTGGTGGTAGTGGAACTGGAAAGGAGAAAGAGGCCGAATCATCCTAGCAGGGTGATGATGCCTTGGCTAGTCTAGAAAAGCTACAAGAAATTGAGGTAGCCATGGAGAGAAAAATGAAGGCAAAGTGCTCGGAATTGGACAAGGTTGTGGCCCAGTTGAAGGAAAGGGCCAGTGTCAGCTCAGAGTCTAAGAAAGGGGTCAATGTTGATGCCATGATCAGTAAAGGCATCGAGACTTTTCCTATTGGCTTCCAAGTGCCACAAGTTCCCTCTTATAAGGGAATGGGCTCACCAGAGGCCCATGTGAATCTTTACGCTTGGGTCATGCTGATGGCGGGTGCCACTAAGCAACAATTGATTAATCTCTTCCCGGCTACCTTGGAGGGAGGAGCATTAGGCTGGTATAACTCTTTATCAGAGGAAGATCAGTTAGATTAGGAGGTTCTATCAGTGGCCTTTATTAAATATTACAGCTGCAACACCAAGATTCAGGTGAAGCTGTATGATTTGGAGCGGATCAAGCAGAAGACCAATGAGCCTTTTAATGAGTATTACCAGTGATGGATGAACAAGATGATCCTTCTGAAAAACCGCCCGGATGAGATGAACTGATACAGAAGCTGATCGATAGTAGTAGGGACATCTTTAAGAACAATATGAAGTTTCATCCATTCAATGAGCTTAGTGAAGTATACAGTATGGCGATGAAAATTGAGCGAGATGAAGAGGAGAAAGTAGTAAGTCATAAGGGTGGTAGAAGTTCAAGGTACAGTTTTGGATATAGATTAACAGCTACAGCTGGGTCTGGTGGCAGTTCTAGCTCAAGTTCTGGAGGAAAAGGGGGACAGACTTTGGAAGTGAAACAAGTAGAGGTTGCTACAATAACCCAGCAACAAGGAAGTCAGAACAAGAATACGGGGGGACAGGGCATATCACCTTGGACTCTTCCCTTGGTCAAGATATTTGCTAATGACAGAAATGGTGGGTTGCTATAGTCCCTGAGGCCATTTGAAAAGCCTGCCGAGGCAGATAAAGATAATTTATGCACATATCATGTTGTAGCTGGCCACAGAACCAACAATTGCTACAAGTTGAGGGACGCCATTCAAAAGCTGATTGATGAAGGGAAGCTACAAGAGCCTGCTAAGCCTAGCACAAAGACTAACCCGTTACCAGCATTCGAGAAGCGGGTCAACATGGTACATCCAAGACTACTAGCAAATTTTATCTTTGAGAAGAAGGTGGAGCAGAAAGAAGTCAAACCGATAAGCTTGAATGACCTTGACTTGGAAGACGAATATGAAAAGTTCAGTGGAGAAGAGATAGTTAAGCATCCAGCCATTGAAAAGATGAAAATCCAGGAGGTCCAGAATGTGACCCGAAGTGGCAGGGTGTATCAACCAGCAGACTAGTTGAAAGATAAGGCCTCGATGGCTGGATCCAGTAGCATGTCGGCATAGGAGGTAGTTGAGAAAAAGGACTTAGTTATTTCCCAGTTAAAGAAGACTCCTACAGAAGCTAGTTTGTGGCATCTACTATTGACCTCTAAGGAACATATGGCAGCCTTAGTAAAGAAGTTATGGGAGATTGAGGTTTCTCCTATTGTATCCTCGGAGGCCATGTGTTCTCTGTTGGATAAGATCCTTTCTGGGTCTCCTGAGATTGTTTTTTCTGAGAAAGATCTTCCTAGTGAGGGGAAGGTTAAGGCCCTTTACATCAGGGCCCATGTGATGGATAAGGTGATTTCATGTGTGATGGTGGACGATGGCTCGGCATTGAATATATGTCCACTGAAGATGCTGCCATGTTTGGGCCTGAATGAAGACGTTCTGAAAAAGTCCTCAAAAATAATCCGGGCATACGATGACTCCAAGAGAACAGTAATAGGGACTTTTAAAACTAAAGTGGAGGTTGGGCTAGTCAAGTCAATGGTTGTTTTCACAGTGATAGATATCCTGGTCACCTTCTCCTTATTATTAGGAAGGCCATGGTTCCACCCTCTTGGAGGTGTCCCTTCCACCTTGCACTAGAAAATTAAGTTCTCGAAAAATGGCTAGATTGTGACTATTGAGGCGGATGCCCAATCAATGATTGCTACTGTGAATGAAGGAGTTGTACCATTTGGCGGGTTCCAAGTCACCGTGATTGGGGAAGAAGAAGCTATAGATGCTCCCATGGTCATCTATGAAAATTATATGCCGGAGTGGCTATCTCAATATTTTCACAAATAGAACTTTGTCCAAGGCATGGAACTTGGAATCAACTTACAAGGGGTGCCTAAGTTTAACATCGACTCAGGAAAGCCAAAGCAGTTTGGCCTTGGGTATATGGAGGAGACATCTGACCAGAAGAACCTGAGAAGGGGCAAGAATGGCAAGCTCATGATGAAACCATTCCTGAAGGCAGGAGAAGGACTATACAATTGTCAAGTTGAAGTAGTAAGGGTCAGAAATGTTGAATATCCTAGCTTTGAAATTTTTGCTGATGTTGTAGATTTTGAGAAAAGTCGGGAGGAACCAGTAACCCTTGTGGTGGTAAAAGAGATAGCTGCTAAGCCTGATGTTCTACAATGTGAGCCGCCTAAGTTGATGGCAAAAGCAGTGGAGGTGGCCAAAGGGAAAAATAAAGAGAAAGCTTGTGACAAAAATATGGAAGTCATTTCAAGTGCATTGACTACTGTCTTAAGCAAGGCGTTTGGGAAGTCCAAAGAAGGGTTTAAAGAGGAGCTGATGGCCAAGGTGAACCTAGACTCTGTGGTCACCGAAATAGCCAAGATCATGGAAAATGTTAAGGCACAAGTGGCTAAAAAAGAAGCCAAAGCAGCTACAGACTTGGATGATGCTACAAAGATGAAAGTGGAAGCTGAAGAAGTGCAAGGCCCTCCGCCTATGGAGGATAAAAATGATTTTGTTGTATTTGTTTCTTCCATTTTCAATGTGAATGATGTACTTTATGACAAGTTTAATGCAATGAAATCTCAGTTGGCTTACTTGTGTGATGTTTATCCTGATAATTCTGTGTATGCATTAGAATCACCATCGAGCATATTTAGCACACATGACACTGCATTTCATGAAATCAACATAAGTACAGCTTACAACACCAAAATGGTATTCATTTCACTTGAGGTAAAACCCGAGGAAGAGAAAGAATTAACAAGAATATTGCAAAAACATGTTAAATCTTTCGCTTGGTCATACGAAGACATACCAAGTGTAGACACAGAAATAGCGGTGCATAGGATTCCAACCGACCCAAGTTCAGGCCAGTAAAGCAGAAGCTGAGAAGATTGAGGCCAAAATGGGCTACACTGGTGAAAGAAGAGGTGGCTAAGTAGATATATACCAAGTTTCTCGAAGTGGTAGAGTACACAGAATGGTTAGCTAATATTGTCCCTATACCTAAGAAAGATGGAAGGGTCAGAGTGTGTGTCAACTACAGGGTGTTGGATATGCCCTAGTCCTGAGGCATTGGTCCTTGTGTTTGTATCATACATTTGAACATTTTATGTAAGATATGTATTATACAATTTGGGTTAATAAATAAAGGCATCAATCTATTTACTATATGTCTTGTGTAATATTTTAAATAGAGTATCCAATGGACATATCCATATTCATGTTGTCAAGTGTGAGGCACTTGGTAGTAAGACTGTCGATAGGGAAAACGATATGGCCATAAAGTCATCCATAGTCTGTTCCAATCATGGGAATGAATGCACCTAAAGACTATCATTAACCTTGGTTGTATGGCGGTGTCTTACAGGTCATACAACATGGAATATCAACCAGGTTAATGGGTACATGCAAAAAGGGCATGGTACTGGATCGATCCACTTAACGAGAATCCACATGGTATCACATCACATCGGATTCTCGTGTAGTACTTGTATGGACCCTTTGACCTAACCATATGATGGTACTGGATGTGTAGTGGCATACTTTGGGGTATGCCCAACGAGCCTGTAAAAGGGTGCCAAGTACGGGTAAGTTTGGGTATGTCAATGAACATTGCAGTGCTATGGATATGGAGATGGGAATGTCACTCAGTGTTCCACTGAGAAAATATCACCGGCCTCTTGATGAATGCAGCTGATAAGAGTGTGGCCACACCAATACAAATTGGAACTTGTTTGTGAATATCAGTGCGTTCGGTTTCAAGTTAATGTCCGGACACAATAGAGAGTGATCAAACCATGCCTCTGTGTTGGACTCTGATATCGATGACATGGGATGTACAAGTTTAAACTACTAGGTTATAGTTTCAGTTGGACTACTTACTCCGTCTTAATTGGGGGCTACAGTGGCTTGCTAGAGCCCAACTCTAGTCTGTGGGCCTTAGCTCACTGCCAACATAAAGACGGGTCCATCGGATCATACACATTGAACGGTTAGACTTTAACTAGTCAGATTAATTGTGTACTTGGTGTATACATGTCAAAGAGAGAGAGGTCTATTAATTATATTATATAACTCAATTGGATTGATCAAAATATAATATGATTAATATTTATTTAGGCCATCACATAATTAAGTCAATGAATTAATTTTGTGTATTTATTTCCTAGGTGGAAATATTGAAAATGGTACTGGATGTGAAGTGGCATACTTTGGTGTATGCCCAACGGGCCTGTAAAAGGGTGCCAAGTACGGGTACGTTTGGGTATGTCAATGAACATTACAGTGCTATGGATATGCAGATGGGAATGTCACTCAGTGTTCCACTGAGAAGATATCACCGGCCTCTTGATGAATGCAGCTGATAAGAGTGTGGCCACACCCAAACAAGTTGGAACTTGTTTGTGAATATCAGTGCGTTCGGGATCAAGTTAATGTCCGGACACAATAGAAGGTGATCAAACCATGCCTCTGTGTTGGACTCCGATATTGATGACATGGGATGTACAAGTTTAAACTACTGGGTTATAGTTTCAGTTGGACTGCTTACTCCGTCTTAATTGGGAGCTACAGTGGCTTGCTGGAGCCCAACTGTAGTCTGTGGGCCTTAGCTCACTGCCAACAAAAAGACGGGCCCATCGGATCATACACATTGAACGTCTGGACTTTAACTAGTCAGATTAAGTGTGTACTTGGTGTATATATGTCGAAGAGAGAGAGAGGTCTATTAATTATATTATATAGCTCAATTAGATTGAGCAAAATATAATATGATTAATATTTATTTAGGCCATCACATAATTAAGTCAATGAATTAATTTTGTGTATTTATTTCCTAGGTGGAAATATTGATACATGTATAGGTTTACGTGTATGTCATCTTATGGATGTCTAATTTAATCTCTTGGTTAATTTGATGTGTCAAATAAATTTAAATTTAAATGTATGTTACATATTATATGATATAATATATTACCATACATATGGAACTAAAATTTTATTTGAAATCAAATAAAAACCAAAGTATTAAATATGGCTTGGAATTGAATACTTTAAAGCCCACATAAGGATGAGTTGGCCGAATTTTGGGAGATGTTTTGCCAAGTTTTGGTGAGTCATTTTGTGATAAGAAGAGTGACTCACACATTTGACAAAAAGTGATGATGAAAGATGGGTGAGTCATGGTTTGACTTTGGGGTAGAAAAGTTGGACTTTTCTTCTCTTGATTTTATCTTCTTTCTTATGTTATAAGAGAGGAAAAAAATCAGCCATAAGTGGAATTACTTGGACGTCCAACACATCCCTCACACTCTCTCTTATTGATTTTCTGAACCGCTAGCATGGGTTTCAGTCCAAGGGCTGTTCGTGTACGGGACGAAGGAGGAAATCTAATTTGGTTTCTGCAGTCTTCATCTGTCTCTTGGAGAGACTTGAAGGTGAGATTTAAAACTTACTTCCTAATGCTTTGTGTTTTTGATTTCCACTACTTAAGTTCTTGGGACCGGATTCAAGGAAATCGACGTGTATTTCCGCTTTTATCAGTTGATTTCCCGTGACGAATCCCAACACAGGGAACTGAATAAAGCATGCCTGAAAGATAATTTCCCACTACCTCATATTGATGTCCTAGTCGGTAGTGCAGCGAAAGTGACAATGTATTCCTTTA
This sequence comes from Euphorbia tirucalli, assembly GCA_039660915.1. Lineage (NCBI taxonomy): Eukaryota > Viridiplantae > Streptophyta > Magnoliopsida > Malpighiales > Euphorbiaceae > Euphorbia > Euphorbia tirucalli. The sequence goes on along the minus strand of CM077639.1, from coordinate 48,900,869 downwards.
TGGATGGCTTTTCGGGGTACAATCAAATCCTGATGGATGTGATTGCTAAGGTGAAGACATCGTTCATCACAGAGTGGGGTACTTTCTGCTACAGAGTAATGCCCTTCAGATTGAAGAATGTTGGAGCTACTTATCAAAGGGCTATCACGACTCTGCTGCATGATATGATCCACAAAAATTCAAAGTGTATGTCAATGATATGCTAGTCAAATCAGTGGGAGGAATGTCCTGTTATCCTGGATAGATTTCTCACTCACATTGGAGAATACAACTTGCGACTTAACCCCAAGAAGTGCATATTCAGGGTCACATCAGGGAAACTGTTGGGTCATGTAGACAGCCAGAGGGGAATAGAAACTAACCCAGACAAAATCAAAGCCATTCGAGATATGCCGACTCCAAAAATAGAAAAAGAAGTCAGGTCGTTCTTGGGCTCCTTACAGTATGTCGGTCGGTTCATTGCACGGTTGACTTCCACTCGTAAGCTAATTTTCAAGCTACTGAAGAAGGATCAGCCATTCATATGGGATGACAGATGTCAGTTGGTGTTCGATAAGATCAAGGCTTATCTGGTAAATCTGCCATTTCTGAGCCCACCAATTCCAAGGAAGCCTTTGATCATGTATTTGGCCGTTGAAGATTCCTCCGTAGGGGTAATGTTGGAGCAAGAACAAGATGACAGAAAAGAGTATCCCATTTACTACCTCAGCAAGAAGCTATTGGAGTACGAAACCAGGTACACACTGGTGGAGAAGACATGTGTGGCAATGATCTGGCTGACCAAGAAGTTGTGCCATTACTTCCAGTCATACAAGATACAAGCAGTCGCCAAAGTGGATCCAATGAAGTATCTTTATGAAGCACCAGTATTGGTTGGGAAGTAGTCTAGGTGGCTATTACTCTTATCCGAGTTCAACATTAAGTACATCACTAAGAAAACTATCAAAGGGCAAGCCGCAGCGGAATTTCTAGCAAATCAGCCACTGGAATCATATAACACAAAAAATTTGAAGCTTCTAGATAAACAGTTAGCCATGGTTGAAAGAAAAAGATGGGTTATGTTCTTTGGTGGAGCAGTGAACAGAAAGGGTACTGGAATCGGGGTGCTAATAGCAACGCCGGACGATGAAATCATTCCTTATCAAAGAGGTTGAATTTTCCCTTAACAAACAACAGAGCAGAGTATGAAGCATGCTTATTCGGAATAGAAACTCTGTTAACACTAGGGGTAAATGATGTCTTGATCATTGGGGATTCACTTCTAGTGATAAGGCAAGCTAAAGGCGAATGGGAGCTGAAAGAAGAAGCATTACGACCCTACTTGGAGCTGTTACAATATAGAAAAGAGTTATTTGGCCAATATGAATTTAGACATGTCACCAGAGATGAGAACAAAATGGCTGATGCACTACCAACACTATCTTCTATGTGGGAAAATCCAGAAGAAACTCAAGTACAACCACTAGTTATAGCAACTTCTAAACAACCCTGCTTTGAAGTGCATTAAGTAATGGAGTTGACGGCTGAAGAGAGGCTGTGGTTCTTTGACATCCACCAGTATGTGAAGGAAGGAAAATACCTAGAGGGAGCTAGTGCTGCTGATAAGATGTCATTAAGGAAGCTAGCCGGTCAGTTCAAAATCTTTGAAGAGAGACTATATAAAAGAACAGCAAACAGAGTTCTCTTAAGATGTCTAACAAAATAGGAGGCAGAAACAGTGATGCAGTAGGTACATGTAGGGTCCTGCGGGCCACATATGAATGGACTTGCTATGACCAGGAAGATAATGAGACAAGGGTACTTCTGGATGACAATACAGGCAGATTACATAAGAATAGTAAAGAGGTGCCATGAATGTCAGATCTATGAAGACATCAGTCATTTATCACCACTTTGGCTATAGAACCTGGCATCTCCTTGGCCATTTTCAGCATAGGGAATAGATATGATTGAGAAATTCATCCTGCAGCGTCTAATGGACACAGATTCATAGTGGTTGATGTTGATTACTTTTCAAAGTGGGTAGAAGCAGAATCCTTTGCCAGTGTAACAGCCAAGCAGATAGTTAAGTTCATTCAAAAGAATATCTTTGCTCGATATGGGATTCCCCATCACATAGTGACTGACAACAGAGTGCAGTTTAAAGGGGCAACAGAGCATGGCATTGAGCACCATAAGTCTTCTCCATACAGACCCCAAGATAATGGTGCAGTACAAGCAGCCAATAAGGCGACAAAGAAGATCTTGTCGAAAATGGTAACCACCTACAGAGATTGGGCTAACAAACTGCCGTATGCTCTGTGGGGTTACAGAACCAGCGTTAGAATGCCAATAGGGGAAACTCCATATGCCTTGGTGTATGGGATGGAAGCAGTGTTACCAGTAGAAATAGAGCTCAAGTCACTCAGAGTTGCCTTGGAAGCTCAGTTACCAGAAACTGAATGGGTTCAATCCAGGTACAAGCAGTTGACGGTGCTAGATGAAAAGCGGTTGAAAGCACTGGATCATCTACAGATGTACCAACGCAGAATGGCCAGAGCATATAATCAAAATGTGAAGTCCCCCAGGCAATAGTTGAAAGTGGGAGACTTGGTTCTGAAAAAATTAAGGCCTTCAAATGTCGATGTTTGAGGAAAGTTCAGACCTAACTGGGAAGGGCCCTATGTTATGAAGAGAGTGCTATCGAAAGGCGGTGTCAGTATCATTGACATGGACAGAAATGAGTTCACCAATCCTGTCAACCAAGACAACTTAAAGCTTTACCATGTCTAAAAAAAAAGGAAGTCTGCTAGGTTGAAAACTCGAAAAGAGCGGCCTAGGCAAAAATTAAGAGACGAAAGAAAATGATCAATTAGAAAATCTGAAAAGGATGACTGGTCAGGATTCTGGCTTTGTGTGGAATGTATACCATATGGGGAATTAATCTTTTCAAATGTACTCATTTTGATTTCATCAAAAAAGTGGAATGTTTGTTTGAATATATTTACATGGTCATGACAAATGTATAAACAAAGTTATCTTGCTTAAACATCCACTTAAGGAAAGCGCTTTGCATTTAACTGGTTGAACACATCATGTTATTTAACAATGAAAGTGCACTAAATACATACAATCTGAAATCTTTTATCATCATCCAGATCCAATTCATCTTTCTGAAGAGCGACAGTGGTTGTCCAAAAACTTGCTGTTTCAATCAGTCTTTAATTCTTAAAAAAAAAAAAGCTCCTTGGGGTGAAAACTGAAAAGGCACCTCAGGCAAAAATTAGAGCAGCTCGCTGGGTTGAAAACTTGCATTGGGCAACCAAGGCAAAATTTAGAGCACTTCCGGATTCATAAATTACAGGGGTGAGAAGCCAAGTCTTTCCATCATCTCCCCAGCAGAATTCTCTACATCACCCCCAGCGGAACATTTACAAAGGATACTATGATCCTTTTCCCCAGCATCATCATGCATTCCTAGCAATTATCTCATTTCCCTAGTAATCCTCACATATACCTTCAACAAGGGAAAACTTTACGCAAAGAATGTCTTCCACCAGCTAGGGGCGAAACATGCCTTCACCAGCAGAAAGGAGAAATATCAATCTTGCATAAATAATAAGAAATGCATCACTTAATCTCCATGTGCATATACATCATCGTACATACATACACGACATACACAAATCATTCATCCCCAGCTAGTCTTCATTCTTGATCGAAGGGGCAAAAATTTTTGTTCAAATTCTCTCGATCAAAGAATGAAGACTTGTTATTTCTAATGCAGGCATTCCTCATCACTATCTCAAACATGGACAAATCTCCAACAGATTCACCTCGGGTAATGTAAAACCGGTATCGGCCCAGATCGGCTCCATCTTCAAATCTCCAGCAAACCTCGCCTCGGGTAACCTAAACCTGGTATCGGCTTATTTCATCACCTTCCTTTGCCTCGGGTAACCTAGACCCACTATCGGTCTATCCGCATTCCACCTTCCTTCGCCTTGGGTAACCTAGACCCGGTATCGGCCAATCCACCTTTCACCTTCCTTCGCCTTGGGTAACCTAGACCCGGTATCAGCCAATCCGCCTTTCACCTTCCTTCGCCTCGGGTAACCTAGACCCGGTATCGGCCAATCCGCCTTTCACCTTCTTTTCCTTGGGTAACCTAAACCTGGTATCAGCCAATCTGTCATTCATCTTTCTTCACTTCGGGTAACCTAGACCCAGTATCAGCCAATCTGCTTTTCATCTTCCTTCTCCTCGGGTAACCTAGACCCAATATCGGCTTATTTCTTCCCCAGCTTCGCCTCGGGTAACCTAGACCCGGTATCGACTTATTTCAACTGTGGTTTCTTTCCTGTGTCTGCGGCACTTTAGTTCACGCCCTTAAATTCATCATCTCAGGTATTGTAAATCTGGAATAGGGTGTTGAATTTGATCATGTGAGGGGCAGCTGTAAGCGCCGGAATTTTTCCATCCTTAAAAAAAAATGTACGTGTCACATGACTGTAATTATAGTCGTGCGACTATAGTTATAGTCGTGCGAATGTAATCTAGAATTATAGTCATACGACTGTAATCTCGGGGCAGGTACAGCAGCCCATACCTCTGGAGCAGAAAAATGAGGAAAAAAAGAGGAGCATTAATTGCCCACCTTTTGCAGTAAGAAATGAGTAGATAAAAAGAAAGAAAAGAAGGAAGTGGGTGAGGGACTTTTGGTTCTAGGAATTCAGAGAGAGAGTTTAGAGAGAATAAAAGAAAAAGGAAAGGAAAAAACCAACCCAAAAGAGACAAGCTTTTTCCTCCTCTTTTTCTTATAATTCTTGAATGCTTAAGTTAAAAAACCTATTAGAAATTTTAGGTTAATAATCTGACACTCTAAACTAAATTAATTTTGGACTAAAAACCATCAGAAACCTCAACATTTTGTAGATTTTGGACACCTCTCAAAACCTTTGCACCCAAGGAAAAAGAAGCAATTTGGAGTGGATTGAGGCATTTCCAGCGGTCATTCTTATGGAGGATCAACGCTAAAGAGGTGCACATACTTCAATCCTTCATTTTCTTATGCTTTCTGGGTGATTTGGTGTGTTTTTGTGCATTTAAACTTAATTTTCGAACTTGCTATTTCTGGAGACCAAGAACACACGTACGACTGTCCTTGAATTGAATAACAATCGTACGACTGTAATTATAGTCGTACGAGTGTTCTTGATCTCCCTCCAAGTTTTCAGTTTCTTTTGAATAATTTTGGGGAACTCCTACATCGGGGCAATTTATAGTCGCATGACTGTAATTATAGTTGTACGACTGTACTTACTGTCGCAAGATTGTAATGTCCGCCCAGAAGCAGAATTTCCATTTTGATCCAGAAAAATTCCTAAAAATCTATAAAAATTCAGAAAAATCAGAAAATCATCAAAATGAATTTTGTTGTGTTCATTCATGACCTTAGATTTAATATTCAGTATAATTGAATTTAGAACAATACAACGACGGAGACCCGATTCTCCCGAAAACCGACCCACCTCACATGTTAAATTAAATTAAACCGGAAAATAAAATGTTTTCAAAATGATTTTGTCACAAAACCAAAATACAGGGACGTTTCAAAATGTTTTCCAGGTCTAATTGGGCCAACTAGCCAAGCCGACCTAGTTATCCCCCTAATTGCATGTTCCCAAATCCTTAAAATCCCATTCTGTCCTATTTGAGTCCTATTCGTGGTATGCTGTAAATTGTGCTAACTCTTTATTTTGTAGCTTTTAATTTCTTTTATTTTTATTTTTGATGTAATTTAATAGATTAATTCGTGTATTTAGGCGATTGTAAATTTTTAGATTATCGTGTGTTCTAGGCGCTTGTAAAAGTGAGGTCGAGAGTTTTTATTTTCATTCGATCGAGCTGTAATAATTTAATTAATTATTCACTGCTTTATTTTTTATTTTTTATCTTATGTGTATGCGTGCTGTATGATTTAATTCAATGAAATTGACTTTAGAATTATGAAATACCATACTTGAACATTGGCCAATTTTATTTTGATTAGACACGAAATAGGGGACTTGTCCGAACCTAGATCTCTGAATAGTGTGGCGGCCGTTCATCCGGTTCAGCTACACTGAAATTTCTCGGTTGAGCTGAGCCAGGTGGCGACTCCTACACTCTTCATCGAGACTTAGGTCTCGGTTCTTTTATGAGTTAACCATTTATTTTTCTAAAAAAACTTGAATTTCCATTCTAAAAACCCCACACAAGGGAGGGCTTGCCCGAAATCTAGGCGGCCCTTCCGAAAAGGAGTCTGTATTCCGTCGAAAACGTCGTCCGCTCACAAAAACCTTTTATGATTTGGTAATGTCATGAAATGCCCCTACACGTGTAGTAATCCAGTACTTGTGGAGTACCTCAAATGATTCATTAATATCATGAAACAATCCAATGTGGATCTCAACACATAAGCAAGACTCTGGCATTACCGTGACACCAATGATGAATGGACATGATGTCATGCAATGTTATCGTGTCACCAGCCACACGAATATAGACCTAAGACCGTTGTGGCCCTCTAGTGAATGAGATGGTATTATGGAATGGCCATGTGCAATCCAGTGCACGGGCGGAAGATGGGTAGTTTTGGGACACCCGATATGTTATGAAATGAAATGATTGTGAAAGTCATACTTAGAACGTCCTTTATTTAAATGGAATGAGATGAGATGATATGGATGTTCATGTCAAGCGAGATGCAAATGGCTACATGAAGATGTGGTTAGCATCAATGGCATACATATGCTTATGTCTAGAAAATGGCCGCACAAAGATGTGGTTAGAATGGCACACGAATGATTATGCATGCCTGATGTTTCATGTAAAGGTCAAAATAAAACCACCATGGAACAAACGTTAGCACAAGCAATAATATGCTCACCCTTCCAACCTTATTCCTCCTTCTGATTGGTCTACATTCTTCCTAGGTCTTGGGTCTCTTTGACATCAACCAGGCATACCAAAGGTGTACTCTCATTGTCCAATTTCATGTTTATGTTTTGGCAACCCTTAGGGGAAGTTACTAGGTCATTACATGTGGGCCAAAGTCAATCCAAGGGTCATACAGGTTCCTATAGCGAAAATACACTCCTCCAGATAGAACATGAGAGGTTCATACGATGCTATAAGTGGTTTACCCCTTCGGGTGCCTCCAATCCTAGCGGAAGAGGTAGGTCACCTTCTGAAGCAAACTGGGCTGATCAATGACTTCAAGGGGTTGAGGAGAAGAAAATGTCATGATATGCAAGTGTGAGTAAAATATGGTACTATGAACTAGTAAATGACTACAAGCGAGGTTATATTTCAGTAGTTGCTTAAGTTCCTTATATTTTTATAAAAAACGTTTTAAGAAACTTTTAATCCCCAGTGGAGTCGCCACTGTGAGTGGACGACCTTTTAATAAGGGGAACGGGGCTAAGCGAACTAGGGAAAAAAGAAAAAAGAAATGTGTTTTGATTTGTTTTGTTTGGAAAACGAGTTTGTATCTTGCTTAGGAAAACCATTAATTTGTTTGGAAATCCTTTTTGTAGAAAATCTTTTCTTTGCATGTGAGTTTTAAGAAAATTGGTTTTGCATTTTAGAAAATCCCGTTTTATTAACTTAAAGATCTCAAAACCAAAATTTCGAGACCAGTGACAAAGTCTCCACCCAGATCAGCTCATCCGGGATATTCCAGTATAACTCCCTACTGAGCGTAGACTACTGTACCTAATCCAGAGACTTAGGGTTTGGGCAACTTACCTATTCAACTTCAAGCTTGTATTCATTTATAAGTGCATATGACAATGTTTTACTCACCTAATTCTCTACCCATTTTATCTTTTGTTATTAGCCCATGCCCATTCAAATGACATAAATAAATTGCATAAAATAAAGTGCAGGAATATAAACCATACATCAAACCAAACCAAAAAGAAATAAAGGCTGCTTATTACAACCCAAAAAGAGAGAAAGTTCTCATCCTTACCAATATAAACACCTAGATACATAAAGATCTAAAACTTAGAATCGCCTAGGGTACATGACTTGCTCTATTAATTACATTCAAGACTAATAAAGAGAAAAAAAAAGTTGCAAAACAAATGGGTTAGCACAATTCTATTACAAATAAAAGTGGGACTCACAGCAGGACAGATGAGGATTTGAGAGATTTGGGGACAAGCACTTAGGGGATAGTCGGGTAAACTCGGCAAGTTCGCCCGACTAGACATGGAAAACAGTTTTAAAATGCCCTGCAGATTTTATACTGGAAAATAATTTTGAAAAATGGTTTGCCTCGATTACATGCAAATATCTCCATTTAGTGGGTTGGTTATCCTGGAACTCGGGTTTCCGTTCGTGTGGGTTTCCTAATTTCAACATCCATCTAAGGTCTGAAATTAGTAAACTTGCAAAAAATAGTTTGATTCTGAAGACAACATCACGCGACGACGTCCATGCGGGTCGTCCCTTGATTTTGCCTTCTTTTGGAAACTACAGCCGTGCGGCTTTAGTTAGAGTTGTGCAGCAATAACCACCATAGTCATGGGGTTGTAGTACCAGAAACTGAAATTGGTTTTCTTTGCTTTGAAAATACTGTTTTGATAGCTTTCAATGATTTGTAAAGACTTTGAAGAACCTGGTGGTCCGCTAAAGCTGGACAGCAGATCCAATTCTGATCAAATTGCCCCATATTTCAAAAATTAAAATAAAAGAAACCAAAAATCTCACATCCACATTCTAGGAAAACTGAAAACCATAATTTTGAATGAAAAGGATGTGATTTGGCAGAGATAGATCATTACAGAACAAACAAAATGGGAAACTGACTATGTTCGGCCATTTCGGGGCTTTTCGGGTTTCTGCCCAGGAAGATAAAGCCGTGCGGCTCTGTTCTTGAACAATAGAGCCACGCAGCTCTGTTCTTGAATAATAGAGCCGCACTGCTGTAATCAAACAACCAGTTTCTAGAAATTTTGCAGAACAGAGAAAAATGACAGTACAAATCAAACAAGCATGAGTTTAAGGCCTCTCAGAGTTTACCTGGTTGATGTTCCAGTGTGTTTGACAACCGAAAGTAGAGTGAAACATCAGAATGTGCTTAGAATCCCGTAAACACTCCGAAATCTTGAATATGTGTCCCGAATCGATCCGAACAGACCCGGACAAATGTGATATGATTAGTCTTTCGTCCTAAGTGTTCTTGGTGTACTTTTATGTTTTTGTTTCTATTCTTTTGTTTTTTTTTTCTTAGCTTTCTCTCTTTCTCCTCTCTTTTTTGTTTTTCTCTTCTCCTCCTTCCAATTCTCTTCCAATCCCCCTTTGTTGTTTTATTTTTCTACCTCTTATCATTCTATTATTAAGAACCCCCAAAATCTCGGCCAAAATCCCTTAAATTTAGGAGCCCATCCCCTGCCATCCTGATTCTAGCTATTTAGCAGAAAATCTAACCGCTCGCTAGAGCCGGACGGTTGTAGTATTATAGCCATACGGCTCTGAAGTTACAGCCGCACGACTGTAGTTATGAAACTACAGCCATACAACTCTAATTGGAGCCGCCATAGATTCTCCTAAATCTCAGACTCACCTCTAAGCCGTCTAATCACTTAAAGGACCTTTCCCGGGGTTTCAGATTGAGGACTGTTCAGATTTTGATGCGTTTGAGGCATTCCAGGTGACATCTCGCTCATTCTCAAGTCCAACTCACATTCGCATGCTTTAGCAGGAAACATAGGATTCTCATCATAGAGGTCGGGAACACTCGTGCTCACACCGGTGATATCATTACTTCGGTGAAGAATATGCAATTCCTTCACATTACTCCTAGTCCTAGTATGGATCTCGATATACCCAACATACCTATACTTGGTACCCAATACGGACCTGTTAGGTGTACATCAAAGCATATAAGGTCACATCCAAGAGTGTAGTAATATTAGGTCTAAGGATCCAATAGAAGTGATACATGAGAAACACTTGTGACACTGGTCCATATAGTGTTCTCACAAGCGAATCGATCCAGTACACTGTACACTAACCCATCCCATCTTGACAAACAAAAAAATTGAGGAATAAAATGTTTCCAAGCTAAGGTTCAAGCCCAAGAACGTAAAACTAGGTTATGGATTGACCGTCCCAAAGGGCTAGATACAGTACTAAGGGGGTGAATAGTACTGTAGGGTGAATGAAAATTTCGGAAACTCCCTTTTAAAAATTATTTTTGAAGGAGCACAAGTTTTTTTTCTATAAACATAAGTTTTATAAAAATTCGGAATTAATAAAAATAATAAAACTTATGAATATAAAATTGCTTTTATAAAAATGACTTTAAATAATAAAGCAATTAATTTAAATTGCAAGAATTTAAATAGCAGTAAATATAAAAAGAGTAGGGATAGAGAATTGAAGATGCAGAAATTTATCTTAGTTCGACCCAACCGGTCTACATCTAGTCCCCAAGCCAACCACTTGAGATTTCAACTAATGTTTCCTTTATGGGCAAGAAACAAGCCTATGTTACTTTTTGTGAGTTCAAGTAACAAACTCAATATTTTTGCAGGTGAAGTATCAAACCTCTATCATTCCTTTTTCAGATCTTAAGTAACAAAACTCTTCCGATGCTTTTTCTAAGCTCAAGCACCAAACTTTTATAGACTTTGTTGATCATACTACCAACAAAGTAAATCCCCTTCACAAAGCCTTGTGTGAATATACAATTCCTGAATATATGAATATTTTATTGGATATGCCCTAGTCCCGAGGCATTGGACCTTGTATTTGTATTGTACATTTATTGGATTTATGTATTATACATATTTTGTGTCATTAAATAAAGGCATTAATCTGTTTATTATATGTCTTGTGCTATATTTTAAATGGAGCATCTGATGGACATATCCATATCCGTGTTGACAAGTGTCATGCACTTAGCAGTAAGACCATGGATAGGGAAAATGATATGACCATAAAGAGATCCGTAGTCTGTTCCAGACATGGGAATGAATTGAACCAGAGACTATCATTAACTTGGTTATGTGGCGATGTCTTACCAGCCATTAGACATGGGATGTCAACCCAGTTAATGGGTATATGTAAAAGGGGCATGGTACTGGATAGATCCACTAAATGAGAAATCCATATGGTAAAGTATCACAAGTGATTCTCATGTAGTACTTGTATAGGTCCTTTGACCTGACCATATAATGGTGCTAGATGCGAAGTTGCATTCTTTGGTGTACACCTAAAGGGCCTGTAAAAGGGTGCCAAGTATGGGTACGTTCGGGTATGTCACTAAGCATGGCAGTGCTATGGACATGCAGAAGGGATATGTCACTTAGTAGTCCACTGAGAAGATAATCACCGGCCTCTTAATGAATGTGACTAATAAGAGTGTGGCCACACCCAAACAAGTTGGAACTTGTTTATAAGCTTCAGTACGTTCGGGATCAAGTAAATGTCCGGACACAAAAGAGGGTAATTAATCCATGGCTCTGTGTTGGACAACGATATCAATGACATAGGATATGCAAGTTTAAACTACAAGGTTATGATTTTAGTTGGACTGCCATCTCCATCTTAAATCCCAGTGATCACCTGTTCTTAAGTCCCTACACATTATAACCAATGTGAGAACCACATCTAGTATCCAATACATAAGATGTTGAAACAGAGGTTAATGTTGTTGGTGTGCCCTAGTTCTTAGGGCATTGGATTCTTGTATTTTGTATTATACATTAAGAGTCATGTATGAATACATTATTTGTGTCACATTAATAAAGGCAATTAATCTATTTCATTTATATCTTGTGCTATAATATGAGTAGAGTATCCATTGATTGATAATCATAAAACCTATCCCAGGTCTGTTCTAATCGTGGGAACGAATAGAACCACAGACTTGTATATTCGATGATTGTATGGTAGTTCTTAACTAGCCATAGTACTTGTATAGTCAGTCATGAATATAGGTACATGTCATTGACATGGGACTGGATCGATCCGCACAAGAAAGCCATATGGTTGTCATGTCATAGGTCTTTCTTGAGTAGGTCTCTTTTGTCCTCAGACCAGATTTCATTATAATATCGATATGGAATCCGGTTCACTTTGACATACGCCTAACAGGTCTGTAAAAGGATGCTAAATACGGGTATGATTGGGTGGACCGGTGAACATGTTGATATTGATGATGAAGTGATGGAATTGCCACTCGGGTAACACTGAGATGATATCATTGGCCACTTGATGAGTGGGACTGATAAGTGTATGGCCATACCCAAATAAGTTGGTTGCTTATTTGATTAATCAGTCAACTCAAGATCAAGAAATATAATAAACAACAGAAGAGGATGACAGACACCATGCCTCTTGTTTATTCATATCGATATCGTTAGGCAAAGGACACTATGAGATTACTACCGGGTGAGTGTCTTCTAAAGACTGCTGCATCTCTGTCTTAATTGGGGGCTGTAATGGTTTGCTAGAACCCACTTACAGTCTGTGGACCTTGGGCCTACTGCCAACATAAAGACAGACCCATAGGATCGTGCACATAGATCAACTGAGCTGGAACTTATAGAAATTGTACATGTAATGTACATTGGAAGGAATGCGTTAATTAATTAGTTGACATTCGGTGTCAAGGTAATTAATTGACATTGGGTTGAATTTAATTTAATTAATAAGTTTACATAATGTAATTAATTAATTTATCAATTAATTGAATTACATAAAGTAAACAATTAATTAAATAATTTTCCTAAGTAGGAAAATTAAATACATGTATTGTATCAACTTAAGTGTGATTTAATTTTATTTAGGGATAATTAAATTTAGCCAAATGAAATTAAATTACATAGTATATACTTTTTTAATTAAAGTTTATTTATGTAATTATAATCCTAGTGGGCTTGGGTTTAATTAACCTAATTAGAACCCAATTAGACAATGTGTCTATAAAAGGGCATACTTAAGGAATAAAAACCTAATTCAACTCTAATTAATTGCTGGAAATTTCAGCCACCAAAAGCAGCCCCAAAACAGCCGAAAATCCCAGCATTAAACCTCCATTCCTTCGCGTCTTCGGCTAGCACTGGTTCCCGCTCAATAGTTGGTCGTGCACCGGACTTTGGAGATCGCAGTTTCAAGAAACGATTCTGTAGCAGTCTCTAGAGGAGACGAATCCGGTGAGTTAATCTGTCTTGATTCTTATTTGTTTTTATTCTAATCAATGGTAATTGGACACGATAGGTGGATTCTAGGAAATTTTAAACGGTGTATTTTCCGCTGCGCCACGTTATTTTTCCAATGACGAATCCCATCAGTGGTATCAGAGCCTAGGTTTTGTCCGTTAGATTGATTGGAATTGGTTCTTGAAAGCGTTCTTTGAGAAAGAATGGGTTTCATGTTTGTGATATTAGGGTTTTTGCTTAATTGGTTTTGTTTTGGATAAACCCAAGAATTGTTGGATTGGGGTTTTTGATTATTTTTCCCCAATTGTTTTCCATCTAAAATTGTTTTGTATATTAATTATATATTTATATATTTTTTTGTTGGAAACCTTTTTTTGTTAATGATTTAATAAAAAAAAAATATATTTGGGCAAAAGATGGAATCGCAGAATTGCGATTCCATCTGCTGCCTTGGCAGCAGCCCACTAGGCTGCTGCTGCCGCAGCAGACTGCCACGCAGCGGGACTGCTGCCCCGCTGGGACAGCAGTGCCGCGCGCGGGTTTCGGGTCCGGTTTTGGATTTTGCGGGTATTTTTTTTATCCCGGACCCTAATGCAAATTAAATTAAATTTTTTAAATTAATTTGTGTTTAAATTATTTATTTTGTTGGCATGCATATTTAATTTAATTGTTTGCATATTAAATTGAATATGGACTTTGTGAAATTGGCCCAATAAACCGTGACACCGGTTAAAATTGGGAGAGATAAATTTTAAATTTGTGACAACTCAAATTCAAGTGGGAGCAAAATTGTTAATTTTGCATTTATGGATGTTATCCATTGGGCCTTTATAAGCCTTAGTCACATTTGTTAAAATTGGCGATTTCACCCTAAGTAACTCGGCTTAAAATTTATATTTATAATTTGGAATGCCATGATCATGCATCATATTGGTATGTATGTGCACGACAGGTACTTTGTTTGAAATGTTATGTTGAGTTCTATGGGCCCTAAATTATTATCGGTTGTAATTTAATTTTGGGAAATATGGTCTGCGTGCCATTTTTTTATTTTGATGTAATTTTAGAATAGATTTTATTTTACAAAATTATTGTAATTGCATCAAGTATGGAGGAAGGCCCAAATGGAGCAAGCCCATGGTGGGAGCCCAAGAAGGATTGCAGTCCGACCCATGAAGAATTAGATAGGATATCTAGTTTTTCATTAGGTTGTAATTAAAGGCCCATAGGATCTCATTTATTTTAAATTAAGTAAGCTATTGCATTTTTCATATAATATGGATGTATGGATCACCAAATTATTACCCGCGTTTATGCATGCTAAGCCATATCACTTAATTATAATCCGGAAATTAAAATATTGAGTCGCTTAAAAGTGCTTCCCACATTCACACCTCTTCCTCCCGTTGATGCTGCAATGTGCGCCATGCCCTAGCTGGGTATATTGTAGTATTCGGTGGGCCGTCAAGGGTTAAGATACTTTTTACGGTTAACATGTGAATGGTGGTTTGACTCAACATGGGTAGCATTAGCTCAGAGCGGGCCCTAAGCATAGATGGGTAAAGTGTCAATAAGCCCATCAAACCAAGAGTCCTTCGTGGAAGGATTGGATAGGTTGTCCTACCAAACGACTCAATGGTTGGTTAGCGAGCCCTAGTTCGGCCAGTCATTGATAAGTTGTGGATCTTGGTCAAGTCAGGCAATTAACAACACCAACAAACAAATTAAAATCGGATTATTAATTTGAATTGGCTTAAAAGTCCTTTATTTCTAACTCAAGCAATGATTTCTTCCATGTAGATAATCCCATTTCAGTTAAGCAATTTAAATGGCTGCAACAAACAACAACTCACTCTCAGTTAGGTCACTCTTGGAGAAGGAGAAGCTTTCGGGGACTAACTTCCTGGACTGGGCTAGGAACTTACAAATAGTTCTTAGACAAGAGTCTAAGGAGTATGTACTGAATGCTCCTTTACCAGCTGGCCCTCCTGCAGGTCGAGGCATCACCACGGCGATGGTGGAGCAGTACGATCGGCATGTGAGGGATGACCGAGATGTCTCATGCCTCATGCTGGGTACCATGGCTTCTGATCTTCAGAAGCAGTTCATGGACGAGCATGCTTATGAGATGATGGATCAGCTTAAAAAGATGTTCCAAGATTAGGCTCGTCAGGAACGTTACCTGACAACTAAGGCACTTTGCACGACTATGATGGCAGCTGGGATTTCTGTTAGCACTCATGTGCTAAAGTTGAAGGGGTATATTGATACACTTGCCCGCCTCGGCTCGCCAGTACCGCAGGACTTGGCAACAGACATTATTCTCGGGTCACTTCCTGAGTCTTACAACCAGTTTATCATGAATTACCATATGCAAGGGTTGGATAAATCGGTTGTTGAGCTGCATGGCATGCTCAAGCTTGCTGAGCAGTCTCTTAAGAAGACTCCTGAAGTATTGCTGGTGAACAAGGGCAATACGCCGATTGCTAAGGGAAAGGCCAAATCTAAGGCCAAGGCTAAGGCCCAAAAGGCCAAGGCTAAGGGCAAAAGGGTTGTGGCCCAACCTAAAGCAAGGGTTGCCTCTCCTGACGATGTTTGCCATGAGTGTCATGAGAAGGGGCACTGGAAGAGCTCATGTCCAAAGCTAAGGGAGCAACTGAAGGGCAAAACTGCTGCTTCAGGTATTTATGTTGTTGAGATTAATCTGGCTATTTCTACATCTTGGGTCTTGGGCACTGGATGTGGATCTCACATTTGTTCAAATGTGCAGGGTCTAAGAAATAGGAGATTACTAGGATCTAGAGAAGTAGATCTTCGAGTCGGAAATGGTGCTCAGGTTCAGGCCATGGAGATCGGAGATTATTTCTTGGAGATGCCTAGTGGACTTGTTTTGGAACTAAGAAACTGTTATTTTGTACCTGCGATGCGCAGGAATATTATTTCCGTTTCTTTGTTGGATATTTCTGGTTTTGTATTTAATATTGGACATGGTAGAATTTCTATGCAATGTGGCAATATTATTTATGGAACAGCATTTCTTGAAAATGGCTTATATATCCTTGATCTAAAACGTGAAAGTTCAATCGATAACATAAATACTAAAAGGATTAAACAAAATGAAATTAATCCTACTTACATC
Organism: Euphorbia tirucalli; assembly: GCA_039660915.1. Classification (NCBI taxonomy): domain Eukaryota; kingdom Viridiplantae; phylum Streptophyta; class Magnoliopsida; order Malpighiales; family Euphorbiaceae; genus Euphorbia; species Euphorbia tirucalli. Next base: position 48,884,531 of record CM077639.1, on the reverse strand, counting down.
TGGCATTGTCGACTTGGCCATATAAATGAGAAGCGCATAGCTAGGCTTCACTCTAGTGGAGTGCTAGGGTCATATGACATCCAGTCTTATGACACATGCGAATCTTGTTTGAGAGGCAAGATGACAAAGGCGCCTTTTAGCAAGACTGCTGAAAGGGCCTCAGAGCTATTGGAGCTAATACATTCCGATGTATGTGGCCCAATGAGCACTAGTGCTAGATCTGGTTTTCTGTACTTCGTCACCTTCACGGATGACTTCAGCAGATACGGTTACGTGTATCTGATGAAGCATAAGTCTGAGACTCTCCAAAGGTTCAAGGACTTTAAGAATGAAGTAGAAAACCAACTTGGCAAGAAAATAAAAGCACTTCGGTCTGACCGAGGGGGTGAATATTTGAGCCAAGATTTTGACTCGTTTTTGAGAGAGTGTGGGATCATATCCCAACTCACTCCTCCTGGTACACCCCAGTTGAATGGAGTGTCAGAAAGGAGAAATAGGACCTTACTTGACATGGTCCGCTCGATGATGAGTCATGCTACACTCCCTGTCTCCTTTTGGGGATATGCTTTAGAGACAGCTGCTTACATTCTTAATAATACACCAAGCAAGGTAGTTGAGGGAACACCATATGAACTATGGAAAGGCCGAAAGCCCACTATTTCCTTCTTGAAGATTTGGGGCTGTGATGCACATGTTAAGAAATTGACAAGTGGCAAACTCGAGTCCAAATCTGTCAAGTGCTAGTTTGTGGGTTACCCTAAGGAAACTAAGGGTTATTACTTCTACGATCCGGCCGAAAACAAAGTTTTCATAACCAGAAATGCAGTCTTCTTGGAGAAGGAATTCCTTTCCAAGAGAGACAGTGGGAGTAATGTTGAACTTTCAGAAGTTTAAGACTCACAAACTCCTGCAGCTACTGCTGAGGATGCTTTGGGAACCAATCTGACTACTCAAGAAATTGAGAAACCAGAAATGGTTGCACAGGACCTTAGAAGGTCTGGTAGGACATGTCATCAGCCAGAGAGTTACGGCTTTCTCGTGACTGATGATGGGGACCTTATGGTCGTTGACCAAGAAGAGCCCAAAACCTATCAGGAGGCTGTTGAAAGCCCACACTCATATCAATGGCGAAAAGCCATGGAGGCTGAGATGCAATCTATGCATGATAACCAAGTATGGAACTTGGTGGATCCACCTCCGGGTGCTAAGGTGATAGGTTGCAAGTGGTGTTTCAAGTTAAAGGCCCTGTGTGTATAAGATGGTTAGTGGGAGTGTTTCCACCGTCCTAGTGCTGTATGTTGACGACATCCTTATCATTGGAAGTGACATACCAACACTGCAAGGGGTTAAGCAGTGGTTGAGTAGGTGCTTCGCAATGAAGGACTTAGGCGAAGCTGAGACGATCTTAGGGATCAGGATCTACAGAGATAAATCCAATCGGCTTCTAGGCCTAAGTCAGGCCACGTACATTGACAAGGTTCTAAAAGGATTCAGCATGGACAAGGCAAAGAAAGGATTCTTGCCTATGCGCCATGGGTTGAAGCTGAGTAAGAAATATGGTCCTAAAACAAAGAAGGACCGGGAGAACATGGAAAAGATCCCTTACGCATCTGCTATTGGATCTATCATGTACTCCATGTTATGTACGAGGCCTGATGTAGCGTTTGCACTAAGTATGACCAGCCGGTACCAGTCAGACCCTGGGGAGGAACACTGGAAGGCTGTCAAGGCAATCCTAAAGTACCTTAATCGGACTAAGAATGCTTTCTTAGTGTATGGAGGTCAAGATGAGCTCGTAGTGTCAGGTTACACTGATGCAAGCTTTGAGACCGATGAGGATGAGAACCAGTCACAGTCTGGTTATGTTTTTCTCTTAAATGGTGGTGCCATTTGTTGGAGGTCCTCAAAGCAGGCCACCACTGCTGACTCTACAACGGAAGCTGAGTACATAGCTGCGTGCGAAGCTGCAAAGGAAGTCGTTTGGATCAAGAAATTCATAACCGAGTTGGGAGTAGTACCTACTATCCTAGACCCAGTTGATGTTTTTTGTGACAACAACAGGGCCATCGCACAAGCTAAGCAGCCCCGGTCACACAAGAGATCCAAACATGTACTCAGAAAGTTTCACCTCATTCGGGAGATCGTGAACATAGGTGACATATCATTGTAGAGGGTTGACACCAAGAATAATGTCGCTGATCCATTGACCTAAGCGCTGTTGCAGACATAGCACGACGGTCATACCAGATCTATAGGAATTAGGGCAATGCCCACTTGGAACTAGTGCAAGTGGGCACTACAAGAAAATCGGCTTTTAATGAGGGGATTTCCCCTCATTAAAAATTCAAATCCCCTCATTAAAACTTTTTAATGAGGGGATTTCCCCTCATTAGGCCCCTTATTATATGGGTCCCTTGTTAAAGGCTTTAATGAGGGTATTATGTCCCCTCATTATTTATCAATAATGAGGGGAAAAATTTCCCTTATTGTAAATTACTAATGAGGGTACATAATACCCTCATTAAAGCCTTTAACAAGGGATCCATATAATAAGGGGACTAATACCCTCATTAAAACAATTAACAAGGGACCCATATAATAAGGGGCCTAATGAGGGGAAATCCCTTCATTAAAAATCAGTTTTAATGTTGAAAAAACCCCTTATTATTGTAAACAAATAATGAGTAAAATTATTTCCCTTCAAATGACATAAAGGATTTTAATAATATAATATAACATATTTTCATTAAATAATCAATAACAACTAATATTAATAATATAGCATATTGTCATTAAATAGTCACTTCTTAACACCAAAAATTGGTATTCCATAATTTTGACATGAGTAGTTTGTTTTACCCAAAATCAAAGACCGTTGGTCTTACAAAAGATTATATCCAAAAGATGAAAATAAGATCATTTGTCCAAAATACACTAATTAGATTAATGATCCTTAGCTTGAATTTGCATCAAAGTGCCTGCAAGAAATAATCAAAACAAATAATTACACGTCCGTCTTAAACCAGAATTGGAAGAAAAAGAAATGAAATCAGACGTGCGATAGTTACTAGGAGGCACAATAAGAAGGGATGACCAATGTGAAATTAAATTATCAGATACAAATATTTAGTGCCGAAACTATGGAACAATTAGAACTTCCAATGAATGTTAAAACCACAAGCCTAAAAATATCCTTGAGTTCCAGTAGAATCAATTCACACATTCAGATTTCTTAGGAAAAAATTGATATACCTAAGGGGATCATAAGATCAAAGCCATGTCTACAATGAAAAACGTATAATGACACAACAGTAACTCAAAATTTCTGCATTTTCACTCCCCCAATTATCCCACACCTCTTCCTACCCAATTTTATAATGGAAACCCCAACAAACAGCAAGCTACATCTCCACATTCTTGAAAATTTTTGGAAAACAAACGAATGAATAATACCGAGTATCAATTTCACCACACCCTTCCCACCACAGCATCATTCACAATTATGGGTGACAAATATCATCTCATCTTAGGTAAAAGACCTCAACTACAGTGGTTATTTCAGAGTTGTTTCACGAGAGAATATGATTGACGTGTAGCTACGTACACACTTAAAAGATATTATCAAACCACAAAAGCGGGAAATTTATTTTCATGGGCTGCAGTTTTTATATGATTCTATGTCCAGTAAAAGTATATGAACTACCCCAACCGACTACAAGTTCGTTGCCTCCAGAATGAGTGAACTCAACCATTAAGAATTAACGAGTACGTGTAAATAAAAAAAAAAGAAGCAAATTTTATATACCAAAAAGGACCATTTTGGGAGAAATGTAATGCCACAAAACATTGCTAATATTCTTCATTACAGAAACAATGATCAATGGGAAACAACAAACAAAAAGGAAACCATTCCACCCCAAAAAAAACAAAATGCAGAAATAAACCAGTACATGTTGATGCATGAACGGATTTATCCTATAAAAATTATCAACAATTAGCCAATTCACCGTTCTAGTTATCAATACAACATATTTTAAGAAATCCCAAAACGCGCATAAACAGGTAGATATGAAGAAGAAGAAGAAAAGGCATTACATCAAGCTCAATTTCATTAAGAACCATTTCAAGCCTTTCCAGCTAAAAAAACACAAATTTTCACTTTTCTCACTGTCAATCTCTGCGCTTTAGCATTCATAGATAGCCCTAAAAGCAAATAAAAACACAGTTTCCTCTGGTCATAGGTCGCCCCAGCCCAGGAATGGGGCTTTAAGCAAAGTGTAGAACAGGCAAAGAGAGAAAACTAATGAGTTGATTTTGTACTGGTCAATTTTGAATTACTCTCAACAGTGCGCATCATTTACAAGAAATCAAATTTTGCATACCAAAACAGGAGCATTACTTGAATTTACTACTGCAATGACCAATCAATTCAAACACATACTGCATTACTTGATTCACATTGTTGAATAACTAATTCAGTCAGTATCAAGCTTCCTATTATCCACAACATAGTATCAGATCAAATTCACCCAAAAATATAATTGCAGCAACCAACAACCACAAACCTATTGCACATGACTAATTATACAGCTACTGCCATATTATTTGCAGTAACGATAATTACATTAAACAAAATCAGAGAACTCAATTCCAAAAATTTGAAAACCAGAAAATAAGAGACTGCCAAGACAAAGCATCAGAATATATAGAAAAACAGAAGGCACATTACTCTCAACAGTGCGCATCATTTACAAGAAATCAAATTTTGCATACCAAAACAGGAGCATTACTTGAATTTACTCATACACAGAACATGAACTAAATGATAAACATAATACTAAGTATACACATGAACAGAATGTTACCAGCTACTGCAATGTATTGATAAACAGAATAACACATAATCAAATTAGATATGTGTATGTGAAGTAACTAAAAGAACTAAAATGATAAGCAAAGAGATTAGTAATAGACCTCTTGATGGCCAGAACTTGTGGGGGATGCAGTTGGTGATGGTTGGGGACTATCATTTTCCATTCGGTCCAATCGACTTTCAATTCTATCCAATCTTCTCTTGAGACTACGATTTTCTTCTTCCTTCTCTTGGAGTTTTGCCTCAAGCTCTTTCTCATAAATAGATTTTGATTGAATCAAATTCCTTCGCTTAATTCCACCACCATAACCGAAGACACGGCTATGGGTCTGTGGTCCAAAACATTTTTCAGCCACTTCCACATTAGAAGCTGATGGCGTAGTCCGAATGGTGTCCAAGATTTCATCCTACAAGTATCTAGTATATTAAATTTCATACAAAAGAAATGTCACACATAAATATAACTCTAGAAAATCAAGGATTAGTAGTTTTTACATATTCTGAACCTGGTAGAATATATATCAAAGAATTTTTTGCATAATCTCACGAGGTCCAAGTAGGAACCTTCTTCACCAAAATCCTTCTCAACATATTCTTTTTCACCAAAGTGCATAGTGAGTACATGAGAGCTGTTACCTTTTTATAAAAGTTAAAAAAAATAAAGGAAAATTAGAAGCCTGAAATTAGTGTCAGCAATTACCAATGGATACTACATCATATGAAAAATTATGTTTGTGTATTTGATCAAAAGAAACAGGGGCGAATAAGTAGCCTAGTTTTCAGCAATGAGATTTAACCCAGAAACAAATCCACATTCATATTATGTGAAATATGATAATAGTTTGACACATCTCTTTGTTTTTGACACATCTCTTAATAGTTTGTAGGACCAAGAGGTCTACTTTTGAGTAGGTCCCTGTATCGCTTTTCCTTTCGTTTAATTTCTGAAGTGCTGTATATTAGGGCACTTTTGTGAGGTATATTTTTACCTCATTATGGTTACAGAATCTGGTGCTTGCTTATATTGTGTCAATGGATAACATTGTCATTCTAAAACATGGCATTGCATTACCAAGAGCTTGTATTATCTATGACCAGCTCAGTAACTTGAAGTCCTGGAAAATCATATATAGAAGCTGCGTTGACACTAAGAACTTTTGTAGCATAATATTATGCAATAGCCTGAACCCAGAGATGTGTTGCGAGTTTTTTTGTACTATTGGACATGCAGTGCTACCAAGTCATATTAAGGTGGCATTCATCTTTACCTTTTGTCTACGATCACTAAGCTTTTATATAGCTCCAAGGGACCTTGATTTTGACAGACTTATTGAGTAGTTTGAGGCACAATAATATGTTTTATATTGTGAAACACTATTATAATGTCCAAAACAGTACCTAATTTTGAATTCCATTATCTTTGGCATGGAGGGTATTAGGCACTGCACTTCATTGACTTCAATGATAATTTCTCTGACTTTCTTTTAAAATGGAAAATGAGGCCAATATGATTTCACATTTTCTTTGTGATTGCACATGTTCATCACACCTATACTATTAAAGTGCATAGTAAGAATAAACTTACTTGTATCATGTATATTGTATTGATCTTCTTGACTTGCAATCCTTGAAATTCCACGCCCCTTAGCTAGCATCCCAGGTTTTATGTATTTTTTGCCACGCTTTTGGGTTGTGCCCTTCTTATGTTTCTCCTTTGCCATTTTAACTGTAAGAAAATTAACATAATTAGCTAAGGAAACAAACAACTTAACAAAACAAATTGAAAATAAAGTTATGCATATAAATATTTCATGCATTAATTTGAAAATACAACTTATCAATTCTTCATTTCCTCTTTCTCTTAGCTAATGGCTCCAAATCAGTCCTTGCTCCAAGACTGGTGCCATATTTTACAGCAAAAGGGGTGACAAAAGGTGGACTGGAAGAGTTACTACTACATTATATTGATTTTAATAACGAAGGCAGCAAATTCAGGTCTAATGTGAAAAGTAACATATCTCTTGATGACAACCAAGAAGAAAATGATCGTAAAAGTAACATATCTCTTGATGATAGAGGGAATATGATGGTAAAAGTAACATATCTCTTGATGACAACCAAAACCCACTTCTGGATAACTATACATTTTTTGGGTAACTTTATCATCTATCAACCTCAACTTCACTCCGAAATACATGGAACTCAAAAGAAGTACCTTTATGCAGTACAACCTTGTTTTTATCCCATGATAAAGTTAGATATTTTTCTATAAATGGACTAAAACTAATATTGAAGGCACATGCCAAACAAAACCAGAAACACTGATGGCCTGGCCAACACAATGTAAAGGCAAAGCTCAAGTAGGCAACCAAACAATGTTGGACATAATAATAACAATGATGATAATGTGTCCAGAATACATTAATGTTCTGAAGTAACTGAAGTGATCCTAAGTTATTAAGAATTTTAACTAGACAAAGTATATCAGGAAAGGAATTGATATGTTAGTGACATAAATAAATTTCACATGAATCTGATTTTTCTCTTAAACAATAAACCTATAAAAGAACTTTTCATTAAAGGGAACCTTAAATACCAATAGCTCATAAAGCAATGAAACCGTGATTAAAACTCTAATTCCCTGCCAATAACAATGAAGCCCCCAATTTCCAACGGGCAAACCACCAGTCCACAATAATTAAACCTTTTCTAATCCTTGTATTCTATACAATTACATGATTACAATGCTGTTATGACAATGACTCTATTCATTTTGACAGGGCACATACAAGACAATGGACTAGACAACTACCAGAAATTAGTTGAGGAAAAGCACAACCAACGCCCAGTATGTTAAATAAAAATCAAGCTACAAACGGAGAAAAACACTACTAAAAGAAAATGACATCAAATTTAAATTTAGACGGAAAGCATAATAGTAAAGATAAAGAAAGTATGAAGAGAAAAAGAAAAAAGATGGAAGAATTCACTTCAAAAGAGGTTTCAAATTGCTCGCATGGCTCCAGGCCACCAATGATATCCATGGAGAATCAAAGCCCTTGCTGCGTAACAACTGAACTGCTCTCTGAGAATCATTTCCTCTTCTGCAAACTACATATAGCCTCACACCAGATACTGAATCAATGCCCTTCCGCTCTGCCTCTTCTTTCATAGCTGATGAAATTTCAGGCAACCTACCCTCCATACTTGATAGGGGGATGTTCAGGGAATTTGGAAGAGAGATAATGTTGAAATGGTGCGCAGGCCGTACGTCTACCAACACATGTGCTTCTCCTTTCACAACTTTCTCATTCAACTCTTTGCTGCTTATTCTGGAATTTGTTGGAATCAGGTTCAACTTCAAAGGAGCCTGCAACAAAATGGAAATTTCACTACATAACTATTTTCTAATCCCCGAATCTTCATAATCTCGGATAAATTTTGCATATTCATGTTCGCTGGTTGAGAAGATGTGACAGGTCAAACAAACTGTAATTACAATTTGATGAGAGCTTTAAGCATAACTCGCAGTTCAATACTCTCAATTCACTCCACTTAAACCACAGGTTGCATTGGGAAACACAAAGACCGAGCGAACTAAAAATACCGTTGATAATGGAGATTGAGTGAACTTCTCGTAATCAAAATCTCTGAATTGCTTTTGGGTGAATGCTGTGTTTTCTCCACAAACTTCACATTGTAACGATCTACTTCTTATCTTGACCTAAGAAATAAAGATACCCAGTCTCAGTAGAATGAGGTATTTAAACACCATAAGACAAACTTGGAACAGAAACTACACCAGGTGAATTTTAAAATATAAAAGATTAAAACATACAATTCGAATTCGTGCTGACAATGCATCAAATAGAAGCATCCTTCCTGATAGAGGTTCACCTATGGAGCTCGCAATTTTGATAGCCTCAAGTGCTTGGAGGAATCCAATAATACCAGGAACTGCAATAGAAATCAATTAGCAACATTGAAGTACCACCGTTGTTCAAACACAGAAGAATACAGTAAGCTTAGTACAAAACATGAGTAATAATATTTTCTAAGGCTGAATATCTTTCAGGCGATTGATTATCCAATTTAGGGAGCAATCAAAATCAATCCAATAACTGTATAAAATATGAATATAAGATGACAAATTAGTTTTTACGAGCATACCAACTCCCAGGACTCCGCTGTTAGCACATCTTTGGCATGCTGTTGTAGGAAGCGGCGTAGGAAAAAGGCATCAATAGCATGGACCTCCATTATGATTGTAGACTGTGAGCTAAGCAACAAGATTGAAAGATTCAAATTTGAGTTAGCAGAGGATTTAAAATGTGCATATCCATCTTTAGAGTTTTGTTATGTGCTGCAAGAAACAGAGCACCACTGCAATGTAGCATACCTGCCCTTCTAATCCCAAAGCAGCACCTGACACAAGAGGCTGCACAGATAAATGCAGTGTGATTAGTAGATCAAAATACCATAGTATCTTGAGTCATTTCACATCAAGGATAGGTAAAAACTGATCATTTATGTTCAAATGCAGAAACAACAATTGTTTAGTCCATTAAGAAAATTACAGAGCTTTTAACACATAAACAACCAAGCTACACATCACATGAACCAAATAAAATGATTCCTAAGTATACGTATTACAGTGGTCACACAGAATTTAGAAGATCATCTGAACAAGCAACAAAAGTAGCTATTTACCTTCCCCAAAACCACACAGCAATCACTGATCATGTAACGGCTAGGAGCATTATCTGTTGCATCCACTATTACATCATATCTGACAAAAGTTAATAGTTATGGAGATTGCAACTTTCAGTTGTCATGGAGACAAAAAAGGAAAAGGGGAAAAGGAATTCAGAAGAGATATTTGATCAATTATTTAAGGATACTAACTAAAAATTTCCAAGGCATTTGATGTGCGTAAAGCTTCTTGGTATTCCACAATCTGAATGGTGGAGTTGATCCTGGAACAAAAAATTACATATTACAAGCAGACACAGATCACAAGTGACTATAACCTTTTAGACCCAAATGTAATCCTCCACATCATAACTTGTGAAGGCCATTGTATCCATAGGTTTGTGACACATGTAGCTTGGAATCAAATATTTGACTTGCAACTAGAAATAAAATACTAATAGCAGTAAGCATAAATAAGAACATACGAGCGACAGGCAGCAGCAGCAGATTTCACTTTTGGCTGCCCAATAAAGGCTTCAGTATGTATAACCTGAAGTTTTCAAAAATTAAAACTGCAAATTAGCTGTAAGGAAATTTATATACAGTACTATTAGAAGCGGAATGCAATTGAGAAGAACTGGAGTACAAATACAGAATGAAACTCCATAACTAATTTTCTTTCTTTTGGCTCGGAGCGAACCAGCGGTGCGAAACGGAAGGAAGCGGTGCGAAGCGGAGCAACGGTGGGCGGAGCGGCGATGGAAAGATGCGAAGCTGGGCGTGAAAGGATGAATCAGAGAGAATGGGAAGGGATCGGTCGTGAAACAGAGAAGGTATGGGCGTGAAAGGAAGCAGAAGCAGAAGCAGTGGTGGGAAGGAAAAAAATTTTCCCGCTCTTTTGATCTTTTACCCTAAATAATGAGGGGATGAAAAATATTTATTAATTGAAAAGCTTTTTTTTTTTCTCTAATAGAACTTTTACCCTAAATAATGAGGGGAGGAAAACACATTTATTAAATGAAAGGGTTTTTTTTATCTCTAATAGAAAATTACTAGTATTAATAAGAGAAATTTAATGAGGGGTGTCATCTTTCCTTATTATAACTCTTAAATGGATGTTTTTAATAAGAATATTTTCTTACCCTCATTATTTTTTTCTTATTAATAATGAGTTTTCTTGTAGTGGGAGATTGTTGGTGTGCCCTAGTTCTTAGGGCATTGGATTCTTGTATTTTGTATTATACATTAAGAGTCATGTATGAATACATTATTTGTGTCACATTAATAAAGGCAATTAATCTATTTCATTTATATCTTGTGCTATAATATGAGTAGAGTATCCATTGATTGATAATCATAAAACCTATCCCAGGTCTGTTCTAATCGTGGGAACGAATAGAACCACAGACTTGTATATTCGATGATTGTATGGTGGTTCTTAACTAGCCATAGTACTTGTATAGTCAGTCATGAATATAGGTACATGTCATTGACATGGGACTGGATCGATCTGCACAAGAAAGCCACATGGTTGTCATGTCATAGGTCTTTCTTGAGTAGGTCTCTTTTGTCCTCAGACCAGATTTCATTATAATATCGATATGGAATCCGGTTCACTTTGACATATGCCTAACAGGTCTGTAAAAGGATGCTAACTATGGGTATGATTGGGTGGACCGGTGAACATGTTGATATTGATGATGAAGTGATGGAATTGCCACTCGGGTAACACTGAGATGATATCATTGGCCACTTGATGAGTGGGACTGATAAGTGTATGGCCATACCCAAATAAGTTGGTTGCTTATTTGATTAATCAGTCAACTCAAGATCAAGAAATATAATAAACAACAGAAGAGGATGACAGACACCATGCCTCTTGTTTATTCATATCGATATCGTTAGGCAAAGGACACTATGAGATTACTACCCGGTGAGTGTCTTCTAAAGACTGCTGCATCTCTGTCTTAATTGGGGGCTGTAATGGTTTGCTAGAACCCACTTACAGTCTGTGGGCCTTGGGCCTACTGCCAACATAAAGATAGACCCATAGGATCGTGCACATAGATCAACTGAGCTGGAACTTATAGAAATTGTACATGTAATGTACATTGGAAGGAATGCGTTAATTAATTAGTTGACATTCGGTGTCAAGGTAATTAATTGACATTGGGTTGAATTTAATTTAATTAATAAGTTTACATAATGTAATTAATTAATTTATCAATTAATTGAATTACATAAAGTAAACAATTAATTAAATAATTTTCCTAAGTAGGAAAATTAAATACATGTATTGTATCAACTTAAGTGTGATTTAATTTTATTTAGGGATAATTAAATTTAGCCAAATGAAATTAAATTACATAGTATATACTTTTTAATTAAAGTTTATTTATGTAATTATAATCCTAGTGGGCTTGGGTTTAATTAACCTAATTAGAACCCAATTAGACAAGGTGTCTATAAAAGGGCACACTTAAGGAATAAAAACCTAATTCAACTCTAATTAATTGCTGGAAATTTCAGCCACCAAGAGCAGCCCCAAAACAGCCGAAAATCCCAGCATTAAACCTCCATTCCTTCGCGTCTTCGGCTAGCACCGGTTCCCGCTCAATAGTTGGTCGTGCACCGGACTTTGGAGATCGCAGTTTCAAGAAACGATTCTGTAGCAGTCTCTAGAGGAGACGAATCCGGTGAGTTAATCTCTCTTGATTCTTATTTGTTTTTATTCTAATCAATGGTAATTGGACACGATAGGTGGATTCTAGGAAATTTTAAACGGTGTATTTTCTGCTGCGCCACGTTATTTTTCCAATGACGAATCGCATCAAATGTCTATGACATATATTACTGATGAAGACATGCCCTGTGTCTCCCTTTTCCCTCCCAAAAGCTCGGGACATAATCTTTTCCAATGTCCAGTCTGCTTACAACCGAAGCAGACATCCTTGGGATGGGCCTTGGGCTGGGCTTTAGCCTTTTTAGCCTTGGCTTTCTTAGCCTTGGCCTTTGCCTTGCCCTTGGCAAGAGTAGGTTTCCCCTTGTTAACCTTAAGTACCGGCTGAGTCTTCTTTATCGACAGTTCAGCGAGCTGAATCATCTAATGCAGCTCACTAATAGTATGGTCCATCCCTTGCTTGTAAAAGTTTAGGATGAATTGACCATAAGAATCCGGTAAGGAAGCCAGGATTGTGTTAACCGCCAGCCCCCATGAGATAAGCGTTCTGAGATAGGCCAAATTATCTAGATAGCCCTTCATCTTAAGCACGTGTGCACTCACAGATGTCCCAGCCCCTTACAGCTGCGGAATGCCTTGTTGATCAGGTACCTTTCCTGATAAGCTTGCTCATAAAACATCTCGTTAAGAGTTGTCATCATAGCAAAGGCCTGATGATCCATGAACTACTTTTGCAATTCAGGAACCATACTTGCCAACATCAGGCATGTCACGTCCCGGTTATCTTTTACATGTGCCAAGTATTCCTCCAGCTGGGCGGCCGGTGGATTACTTCCTGTTGGCACAGCTGGTATAGGCTTTTCTAGCACATACTCTTTAGACTCTTGTCTTAGAACTTTCCTTAAGTTCATAGACCAGTCCCAAAAGTTAGGGCCATAAAGCTTGTCCCATTCCAGGAAAAATCGCAGTGATAAAGTATAATTTGTAGCCATTGGTTACTACACAGAAAAATTTACGAGTGTTAATAAAGGACTTAACTTGTTCTTCCTATATTATAATTAATAATGAATCATGTTATTAATTAAACTGAGCTGTTGGGCTTATGGGCCGAGATCCATATTATATCAAGATATAGCCATACGAGGGCCTGGAAAAACAATACCCCAATTTTTAGGTAGGAACGCCGTCCAATCCCAACCTAGGGACTCTCGGTTTGATGGATCTATCGGCACTTACCCATCAGTGCTTAGGGCCAGGAACATCCTACTACCCACGCTAAGTCAAAACCTCCATCCAAGTGTTAGAGTAACCAATACTCCAACCCAATACAAAATGACGATACTCCAGTGCATCCAACGAGGGTTGGTCTACAGCTAGCCTATCCCCACTTCGAGTAGGTTATGAATGAGGGAAGCACTTTTAAGAGACTTAGTAATTATCATTTGGTTATTAAATTCAATTAATAACAGCTTAGATGCATAGACGGGTGAAACTGGATTGGTACATACATTCTCACATGTAAATAAATAAAGCATAATTAAATAAAAATGAAATGCTATGGGCCAAAATTTACATCCTAATATAATTCTAGTAAACCTATACTAGCACGACATCAGGTGGGCCGCATCCTCATCCTTCTAGCACGCCAATCCAATCAGCTTCTGCTTTACATAATTTCAAAATAAACAAATAAAATAAAAGTACATAAAAAGAAAACGGCGCGCAGGCCGTATTTACTAAAAGAATATTACAACCCAAATAAGTAAGGCCCTATAACATCCATTCATGCATTTAATCATACATCCATGTAAACCAATACATGCAATTTATAAACATGTTAAATGCATGAATTAATCCCATTTCATATATGTCCATAGCCATTATTTCGAAATCGCCAAATTTTGGCCATTCATGGTTCTAAGCCCGTATGGGCCTTGGGCCTCCAGCCTAGGCAGAAAACTGCTCCCAATCCAATTGGGAAACTACGAATTCCAAATTAGCCGTCCGGGTAATCGTGCCAAGAAAACCCGAACCAATTTCAATTAACCGTATTAATTTCCAAAATTAATATTGCATGAACGAAAAATAAATTCCATTTATAAAACACGGGCATAAAAATTTCCAAAATTTAAACACATAAAATTTTAAAACTAATTAAAATTTGAAAACCTGGCCCGGCACAAAAATCCAGCCAAATCCAAATTCGGGCCCGGCCTAGCGCACTATTGCGCGGCGCTGCCCAGCAGCACGCCCTGCAGCATTAGGTTGCCGAGGGGTAAAACCCCTCAAAAACCCCTTTTTTTTAAAGAAAGATGCATCAAAAATAAATCCAACACATCAAGAAAACAAAAGCAATGGAAAATTAAACCTTGCATATTACCTATATACATATAAAATTCCAAAGCAATAAAACATACGTAATCAAATAGAAAATATACACATACAAAACCAAATATGCATAAACAATTTCTATTTGGAAATCAAATGGGGAAAAATATAAAACCCCAAAACCAAAAGAATCCTGATCCATATAACACCAATTTTAAAACACAGGATCTGCCAAGTTAAAAATTTCTACGGATCAAAAGCCTGCTCTGATACCACTGTTGGGATTCATCACAGGAAACCGACCGATAAAAGTGGAAATACGTGTCGGTTTCCTTGAATCCGGTCCCAGGAGCTAAAGATGTGGAAATCAAAAACTTAAAGCATAAAGAGAAAGTTCGAAAACTTACCACAAAGTCTCTCTAAGAGACGGATGCGGACTGCAAAAATCAAGTGTAGATTTCCTCCACCGATGCGTACATGAACGGCTCTAGGACCGAAACCCGTGGTAGCGACTCAGATTATGCAAGAAGAGAGGGAAAGAGAGATATATGGCTGTAATTTTTCCTTACCAAAAGAAAATCTCACTTCCATAAAAGGGGTGCCAACACTTAAGAAAAGAAACTAGTTTTTCTTTCCAAAAGAAAAACCTCTTAATCTAAAAGTGGGCACAAAAAATTTCTCTCCAAGAGAAAATATGGGCGGCCAAAAAATAGTAATGACAAAAAAGGATTATCTGTTGGATATGCCCTAGTCCCAATGCATTGGTCCTTATATTTGTATCATACATTAATTGGATTCATGTATTATACTTATTTGTGTTATTAATAAAGGCATCAATTCATTTATTATATTTATCTTGTGCAATATATAAAATTAAGTATCCAATGGACATATCCATATCCATGATGACCAGTGTCATGCACTTGGCATTAAGACCATGGATAGGGTAAACAATATGACCATAAATAGATCCGTAGTCTGTTCCAGTCATGGAAATGAATGGAACAAGAGACTATCATTAACCTGGTTGTATGGCGGTGTCTTACCGGCCATTAGACATGGAGTGTCAACCATGTTAATGGGTACTTGCATAAGGGGCATGGTACTGGATAGATCCACTAAACGAGAAATCCACATGGTATAGTATCACAAGTGATTCTCGTGTAGCACTTGTATGGATCCTTTGACTTGACCATATGATGGTGTTACATGTGAGGTCGCATACTTAGGGGTACACCTAAAGGGGCTATAATAGGGTGCCAAGTATGTTTCAGGTATGTCTCTTAGCATGGTAATGCTATGGATATGCAAAAGGGATTTGTCACTCAGTAGTCCACTGGGAAGATATCACCGGCCTCTTGATGAATGTGATTGATAAGAGTGTGGCCACACCAAAACAAGTGGGAACTTCTTTGTGAGCTTCAGTGCATTCGGGATCAAGTTAATGTCCGACACAAAAGAGGGTGATCAATCCATGCCTCTGTGTTGGACACCGATATCAATGACATAGGATGTACAAGTTTAAACTACAGGGTTATGATAACAGTCAGACTGCCATCTCCATCTTAATTGGGGACTGCAGTGGCTTGCTAAAGCCCAACTGCAGTCTGTGGGCCAAAGGCCCACTGCCAACATAAAGATGGGCCCACGGGATCGTACACATTGAGCGACTGAACACCGACTTAAGGAATCACATGTATGCTTGGAGTATACACTCTGGAGAGAGAGGTATATATATATTAATCATATTATAAAGATCAATTGGATTGATCCTAATACTAAAATTAATATATTCAATTGGCTCTTCATAATTAATTGGATTAATTATGAGATTATTTTCTAGGTGGAAATATTCATATGTATAGGTTTACATATGATTTTATTTTGTGAAGATCTAATTTTAATTTGATGGATTAAATTAATTTGTCAAACTAATTTTAATTTAAATGTAAATAATATATTACTTGGTGTAATATATTAAATACATGGATATATTAAAATTAGGCTTGAAATTAATTTAAACCAGAATAATTAAAATAAGATTGGACCTTAATTAAAAGAATGAAGCCCACACAAAATGAAGGAGCAAAGCTGGGCCTAAATTCCCCTAGGGGAATTCGGCCAACCTAGGTTTCAACCTAGGAAAATTTCGGCCAACTATGCTAGAACA
This sequence comes from Euphorbia tirucalli, assembly GCA_039660915.1. Classification (NCBI taxonomy): domain Eukaryota; kingdom Viridiplantae; phylum Streptophyta; class Magnoliopsida; order Malpighiales; family Euphorbiaceae; genus Euphorbia; species Euphorbia tirucalli. The sequence goes on along the minus strand of CM077639.1, from coordinate 48,867,788 downwards.
CACCATAGCTGAAATTTCCACCTTGCCTCCTCTCCATTGCTCGTTTTTCCAACGCTAGCATGGGTCGTGTTCGTTAGGCGTTCGTGTACGAGAACGAGGAGGGACTTTTCTTTGATTCCTGCAGTCTTCATCCATCTCTAGAAGAGATATTCCGGGTAAGAGAATTATCTCTTTCTATTATATTTTTTTTTTTGTTTTACAATTTCCATTTCAATTGCTCCTGGGCATGGATTTGAGGAAATCATCGCGTTCTTCCGCATTTATCGGGTGATTTCCGATGAAAAATCCGAACATTATCTTCATTTCTCTCTTTCTTACCAAAAGAAAGAAGATCAAAATCCAGTAAGCAAAGTCAAACTTTGCTACATGACTCACCACTTTTTCATCATCATCTTTTGTCCAAAAAAATGAATCACCAAATGACTCATCACTTTATGCACAAAGATTCGGCCAAATGATGGGGAAAAATGGTTGATTTTTTTCTTCTTTCTTACCATAAGAAAGATGACAAAATCAAGAAAGCAAAGTCAAACTTTGCTACCTAAAAGTCATTCCATATGACTCACCATTTTTCATCATCACTTTTGTCCAACAAAATGACTCACCATTTAGCTAAAAATTCAGCCCATTAGTGCCTAAAATTTCGGCCAACATAAGTCCCACATAATGTGGGCCTTTTTTCATTTTAAGCCTAAGCCCAATTTAACTTCCTTTGATTTAATTAAATTCAAATATAACTTTAATTCAACATGTATATGTATATATATTATGCAATATAATATATTACATACATTTAAATTAAAATTCATTTGACCCATTAATTTAATCAATGGATTAAATTAGACATACATAAAATGAAATACATGTAAACCTATACATGTAATATTATTTCCACCTAGGAAATAATCCCATAAATCAATAATGCCAAAATAAATATTAATTATATAACTTTGATCAATCCAATTGATTCATAATATAATTAATAGATCTCTCTCTCTCTTCAAACGTGTATACTCTAAGTACACACTTAATCCGACTAGTTAAAGTCTAGACGTGCAATGTGTACGATCCAATGAGCCCGTCATTATGTTGGCAGTGGGCCAACGCCCACAGACTGCAGGCGGGCTTTAGCAAGCCATTGCAGCCCCCAATGGAGACGGAGTAAGCAGTCCAACTGAAAACATAACCCTTATAGTTTGAACTTGTAAATCCCATGTCGCTGATATCGGTGTCCAACAAAGAGGCATGGAAGTATCACCCTCTATTGTGTCTGGACAATTACTTGATACCGAATGAACTGATGCTCACAAACAAGATCCAATCTTGTTTGGGTGCGGTCGTACACTTATCAGTAACATTCTTGAAGAGGCTGGTGATATCGTCTCAGTGAATCACTGAGTGACATTCCCTTCTGCATATCCATAGCATTGCCATGTTCACTAACACACCCGAACGTACCCATACTTGGCACCCTTTTACAGGCCCATTAGGTGTACACCAAAGTGTGCCACTTCACATGTAGCACCATCATATGGTCCGGTCAAAGGACTTATACAAGTACTACGTGGGAATCATTTGTGATACTATACCATGTAGATTCCCGTTAAGTGGATCGATCCAGTACCATGCCCTTTTTGCATGTACCCATTAACCTGGTTGACATCCCATGTTCTATGACCGGTAAGACACTGCCATACAACCAGGCTAATGATAGTCTTTAGTTTCATTCATTCCCATGATTGGAACAGACTACGGATGACTTCATGGCCATATCGCTTTCCCTATCCATAGTCTTACTGCCAAGTGCCTTACACTTGACAACATGGATATGGATATGTCCATTGGATACTCTATTTAAAATATAGCACAAGACATATAATAAATAGATTGATGCCTTTATCTCTTAACACAAATTGTATAATACATAAATTTCACATTAATGTACAAATGTATGATACAAACACAAGGACCAATGCCTCGGGACTAGGGCATTTCCAACAGTATGGAGGTCAGGAAGTGCTACCAGTTACTCGGTACACTGATGCGAGCTTCCAAACTGATCAGGATGAGTGCCAGTCGTAGTCTGGGTATGTGTTTTTGCTAAATGCTGGAGCTATAAACTGGAGGAGCTCAAAGCAGCCAAACATCATTGACTCTACAACAAAAGCCGAGTACATCATGGCATGTAATGCAGCTAAGGAAGCTGAGTGGATAAGGAAGTTTATCACTGAGTTACGAGTAGTGCCAACTATCCAAGACCCAGTTGATATCTTTAGTGACAACAATGGGGCCGTTGCACAACCTAAGGAGCCCCGGTCACACAAGAACACAAAGCACGTGCTCAGGAAGTTTCACCTCATACGAGAGATCACGGAGAGAGGTGACATTGCATTGCATAGAGTGGACACCGAGGATAATGTCACAGATCCTTTGACCAAGGTGCTGGCTCAGCCCAAGCACGAGGGTCATACTAGATCTATAGGGATTAGGCCCATGCCTAGTTGGAACTAATGCAAGTGGGAGATTCTTGGATATGCCCTAGTCCCGAGGCATTGGTCCTTGTATTTGTATTATACATTTATTGGATTTATGTATTATACTCATTTGTGTTATTAATAAAGGCATTAATTCATTTATTATATAAATCTTGTGCAATATCTTAAATGAAGTATCCAATGGACATATCCATATCCATGATGACAAGTGTCATGCACTTGGCAGTAAGACCATGGATAGGGAAAACGATATTACCATAAAGAGATCCGTAGTCTATTCCAGTCATGGGAATGAATGGAGCCAGAGACTATCATTAACCTGGTCGTATGCAGTGTCTTACTGGTCATTGGACATGGGATGTCAACCAAGTTAATGGGTACATACAAAAGGGGTGTGGTACTGGATAGATCCACTAAACAAAAAATCCACATGTTATAGTATCACAAGTGATTCTCGTGTAGTACTTGTATGGATCCTTTGATTTGACCATATGATGGTGTTGCATACGAGGTCGCATACTTAGGGGTACACCTAAAGGGCCTGTAATAAGGTGCCAAGTATAGGTACTTTTGGGTATGTCACTTAGCATGGCAATGATATGGCTATGTAGAAGGGATTTGTCACTCAGTAGTCCACTGAGAAGATATCACCGGCCTCATGATGAATGTGACTGATAAGAGTGTGGCCACACCCAAACAAGTTGGAACTTGTTTGTGAGCATCAGTACATTTGGGATCAAGTAAATGTCCGGACATAAAAGAGGGTGATCAATCCATGCCTCTATGTTGGACACCGGCATCAATGACATGGGATATACAAGTTCAAACTACAGGGTTATTATTACAGTTGGACTACCATCTCCATCTTAATTGGGGGCTGTAGTGGCTTGTTAGAGCCCACCTACATTCTGTGGGCCATAGGCCCACTGCCAACATAAAGATGGGCCCACAGAATCGTACACATTTAGCGACTGAACATAGACTTAAGGAATCACCTGTATACTTGGAGTATACACCCTGGAGAGAGAAGATTATATTAATTATATTATAAAGATCAATTGGATTTATCATAATAATAAAATTAATATTAGCATTGGCAATCTCATAATAAAGTCAATGAATTCATTTATGGGATTATTTGCTAGGTGGAAATATTCATATGTATAGGCTTACATATGAATTTATTTTGTGAAGATCTAATTTTAATTTCATGGATTACATTAATTGATCAAATCAATTTTAATTAAATGTAAATAATATGTTACATTGTGTAGTATATTATATACATGTTGAAATTGAAGTTGGGCTTGAAATTAATTTGAACCAAGTGAATTAGAATAGATTTGGGCCTAAAAATAAAACGGAAAAGCCCACACAAAATGGAGCCAATTGGGCCGAAATTCTCAAGGAGAATTTCGACCACCTAGGGTTAAAATAACCCTAGGTATTTCGGCCAAAGGGGTGTAATAAAAACACCATAGCCGAAATCTTCCCTCTCTTCCTCTCTGATGTTTTGATTTCTGACGCTAGCACGGGTTGTGTTCCAAAGGCGTTCGTGTACATGAACGAGGAGGGAATCTACGTTGATTTCCGCAGCCATCTCTTAAAGAGATACACCTTGTAAGAGTTTAATCTCTTCTTGAAAATTTTATGTTTTGCAATTTTCATCTCAATTGCTCCTTGGCACGGATTTGAGGAAATCACCGTGTTCTTCCGCATTTAATCGGGTGATTTCCGGTGAAAAATCCCAACACAAGGCCCTCCGCCTGTGGAGGATGAAAATGATTTTGTTGTATCTATTTCTTCCATTTTCAATGTGAATGATGTACTCTATAAAAGTTTAATGCAATGAAATCTCAGTTTGCTTACTTGTGTGATGTTTATCATGATAATTCTTTGCATGCATTTGAATCACCATCAAGCATATTTAGCATTCATAACACTACATTGCATGAAATCAATATAAGTACAGATGAAAATCCCAAAATGGTATTCATTTCACATGAGCTAAAACCCAAGGAAGAGAGAGAACTTACAAGAATATTGCAAAAACATGTTAAAGCTTTCGCTTGGTCATACGAGGACATGTTAGGTGTAGACATGGAAATAGCAGTTCACAAGATCCTGACGGACCCTAAGTTCAAGCCAGTGAAGCAGAAACTGAGAAGATTGAGGCCAGAATGGGCTACATTAATGAACGAAGAAGTGGCTAAGCAGATAGAGGCCAAATTCCTTGAAGTAATGGAGTATACAGAATGGCTAGCCAATATCATCCCAGTACCTAAAAAGGATAAAAGTATGTGTCGACTACAGGGATCTGAATAAGGCATGCCCAAAAGATAATTTTCCACTGCCCCACATCGATGTCCTAGTCGATAGTGCAACGAAAGTAGGAATGTACTCCTTCAAGGATTGGTTTTCAGGGTATAATCAGATCCTGATGGATGTAATTGATAAGGTGAAGACATCATTCATCACAACGTGGGGCACTTTCGGCTACTGAGTAATGCCCTTCGGGTTGAAGAATGCGGGAGCCACTTACCAAAGGGCTATCACAACTTTGCTGTATGATATGATCCATAATGAAGTCAAAGTGTATGTCGATGATATGCTTATTAAATCAATGACCCGGGAGGAACATCCTGTTATCCTGGATAGATTTCTTACACGCATCAGAGAGTATAACTTGCGGCTCAACCCTAAGAAGTGCATATTTGGAGTCACATTAGGGAAGCTGTTGGGTCATGTAGTCAGCCAGAGAGGGATAGAAATGGACCCAGATAAAATCAAAGCTATTCGAGACATGTCAGCTCCAAAAACAGAGAAGGAAGTCTACTCATTCTTGGGCTCCTTACAGTATGTCAGTCATTTCATAGCAAGATTGACCTCCACTTGTGAGCCAATTTTCAAGCTGTTAAAGAAAGATCAGCCAATTGTATGGGATGACAGATGTGAACTGGAATTTGAGAAAATCAAGGCTTATCTGGTAAATCCGCCAGTTCTAAGCCCACCAATTCCAGGGAAGCCTTTAACCTTGTATTTGGCCGTTGAGGATTCCTCCGTAGGGGCAATGCTAGCACAAGAGCTGTTGGGATTCATCATGGAAAACCGACCAATAAAAGCAGAAATACGCATTGATTTCCTGGAATCCGGTCCCAGGAGCTTAAGATGTGGAAATCAAAAACTTAAAAAATAAAGAGAAAGTTCGAAAACTTACCACAAAGTCTCTCTAAGAGACGGATGCGGACTGCAGAAATCAAGTTTAGATTTCCTCCACCGATGCATACATGAACGGCTCTCGGACCGAAACCCATGCTAGCGACTCGGATGACAAGAAGAGACAGATAGAGGAAACTTTTCTTTCCAAAAGAAAAGCACCAAAAATGGGTGGCCAAGCTAGAAAAATAGTGGCTGTATTATTTTTCTTTCTAAAAGAAAAACCACAATTTCTCTTAAGTCATCCACCCATTTCTTTTCAAAAGAAATATATGCATAAAAGTAGGCCAAATTCTCTTCCAAAGACAATATATATCTCGGCCAAAAGTGAAGCAAATTAAGAAGAAAAGTGATGCATTAAATTCTTTCTAATCATCAAAAGAAAGTAAAAGGATGAGTTGAAAAAGTAAACAAAGTCCAACTTTGCTTTCCAATTTTCAACCCATGACTCACACCAATGAGTCATCACTTTTCATCATTCAATTTTGTCCAAAAATGACTCATCACTTGCCTTAAATATTCGGCCAAATGATGGGGAAAATGGTTGATTTGTTTCTTCTTTCTTACCATAAGAAAGATGAAAAAATCAAGGAAGCAAAGTCCAACTTTGCTACCTAAAAATCATACCATATGACTCACCATATTTCATCATCACATTTTGTCCAACAAAATGACTCATCATTCCAATCCCTTTCTTCACAATTTTGGCCAACTCTCCTATTTAATGTCAACTTTATTCTTTTTAAGTCCAAGCCTAATTTAAATCCATTGATTTAATTAATTTCAAATGCAACGTTAATTTAACATGTATGCATATATATTATACCATATAATATATTACATACATTTAAATTAAAATTCATTTGACCCATTAATTTAATTAATGGATTATATTAGACACACATAAAATGAGATACATGTAAACCTATACATGTAATAATATTTCCACCTAGGAAATAATCTCATAAATTAATTCATTGAATTACTTAAGAGAATGCCGAAATAAATATTAATTATATAACTTTGATCAATCCAATTGATTCATAATATATTTAATAGATCTCTCTCTCTCTTCAAACGTGTATACTCCAAGTACACACTTAATCCGACTAGTTAAAGTCTAGATGTTCAATGTGTACGATCCAATGGGCCCGTCTTTATGTTGGCAGTGGGCCAAGGCCCACAGACTGCAGGCGGGCTCTAGCAAGCCACTGCAGCCCCCAATTGAGATGGAGTAAGCAGTCCAACTGAAAACGAAACCCTGTAGTTTGAACTTGTAAATCCCATGTCGTTGATATCGGCGTCCAATATAGAGGCATGGAAGTATCACCCTCTTTGTGTCTGGACATTTACTTGATACCGAATGAACTGATGCTCACAAACAAGATCCAATCTTGTTTGGGTGCGGCTGCACACTTATCAGTAACATTCTTCAAGAGGCCAGTGATATCGTCTTAGTGAATCACTGAGTGACATTCCCTTCTGCATATCCATAGCACTACGATGTTCACTAACACACCCGAACGTACCCATACTTGGCACCCTTTTACAGGCCCATTAGGCATACACCAAAGTGTGCCACTTCATATGTAGCACCATCATATGGTCTGGTCAAAGGACTTATACAAGTTCTACATAAGAATCATTTGTGATACTATAACATGTAGATTCCCGTTAAGTGGATCGATCCAGTACCATGCCCTTTTTGCATGTACCCATTAACCTGGTTGACATTCCATGTTCTATGACTGATAAGACACTGCCATACTACCAAGCTAACGATAGTCTTAAGTTCTATTCATTCCCATGATTAGAATAGACCACGGATAACTTTATGGCCATATCGTTTTCCCTATCCACAGTCTTACTGCCAAGTGCCTCACACTTGAAAACATGGATATGGATATGTCCATTGGATACTCTATTTAAAATAGAGCACAAGACATATAATAAATAGATTGATGCCTTTATCTCTTAACACAAATTCTATAATACATAAAGTTCACATTAATGTACAAATGTATTATACATACACAAGGACCAATGCCTTGGGACTAGGGCATTTCCAACAAGAACAAGATGGGAAGAAGGAGTACCCTATTTACTACCTCAGTAAGAAGCTGCTGGAGTATGAAACCAAGTACACACTAGTAGAGAAGACATGTGCTGTAATGATCTGCCTAACCAAGAAGCTGTGCCATTACTTCCAGTCATACAAAGTGCAAGCCATGGCCAAGGTGGATCCAATGAAGTATCTGTGTGAAGCACTGATGTTGGTTGGGAAGTTATCTAGGTGGCTCTTGCTTTTGTTAGAGTTTGGCATTGAATACATCACTAAGAAAACCATCAAAGGGTGAGCCATAACAGAATTTCTAGTAAATCAGCCGCTGGAATCAGATTACACAAAGAATTTGGAGTTCCTGGATGAACAGCTAGCCATGGTGGAAGTAAAGAGATGGGTTATGTGCTTTGATGGTGCAGTGAATAGGAAGGGTGTTGGAATCGGGTAATCATAGCGACACCAGATAGTGAGATCATTCCTTTGTCGAAGAGATTGAATTTTCCTATAGCCAACAACGGAGCAGAGTATGAAGCATGCTTGTTCGAGATGGAAGCTCTGTTAACTCTAGGGGAAAATGATGTCTTGAGCATTGGAGATTCACTTTTACTGATTAGGCAAGCTCAAGGTGAATGGGAGCTAAAAGAAGAAGCCTTACGGCCCTACTTGGAGCTGATACAGTACAGAACAGAGCTTTTCAGCCAATGTGGATTCAGACATGTCCCCGGAGATGAAAACAAGATGGCTAATGTGCTAGCAACACTTTCTTTTATGTGGGAAAATCCAAAAGAAACTCAAGTACAACCACTGGTTATAGCAACTTCCGGACAACCCTGCTTTGAAGTGCACGAAGTAATGGAATTGACAGCTAAAGAAAAGCTGTGGTTCTTCGATATTTACCAGTGTGTGAAGGAAGGAAAGTACCCAGAGGGAGCCAGTACTACTAATCAGGTGTCATTAAGAAAGCTAGCCAGTTAGTTTAGAATCTTTGAAGATAGGCTATACAGGAGAACAGTAAATGGTGTTCTTTTGAGGTGCCTGACAGAGCAAGAGGCAGAAACAGTGATGCAGCAGGTACATGCAGGATCCTACGGGCCACATATGAATGGACTCACTATGGCAAGGAAGATAATGAGACAAGGGTATTTTCGGATGACTATGCAGACTGATTGTATAAGGAATGTAAAGAGATGTCATGAGTGTCAGATCTATGCTGACATCAGTCATCTTCAACCACTTGAACTATAGAATTTGGCATCTCCTTGGTTGTTTTCTGCATGTGGGATAGATATGATTGGTGAAATTCATCCTGTAGCATCTAATAGGCATCGATTCATAGTTGTGGCAGTTGATTACTTCTCAAAATGGGTGGTGGCAGAATCCTTCGCTAGTGTAACAGCCAAGCAGATGGTTAAGTTCATCCAGAAGAACATCTTTGCTCGATATGGGGTTCCTGTTGGTGTGCCCTAGTTCTTAGTGTTGGGATTTGTCACCGGAAATCACCCGATAAAAGCGGAAGAACGCGGTGATTTCCTCAAATCCAGTCCCAGGAGCAATTGAAGTGGAAATTGAAAAACATAAAATTGAACAGAAAGGGATCAAATTTCTTACCAGAAAAATCTCTTTCTGAGATGGATGATGACTGCAGAATTCAAGTTAGAATTCCTCCACTCTCACGTACACGAACGCTTGACGAATGCAACCCGTGCTAGCGTCGGAAAAACAAAACAATGGAGAGGGAAAACACTAGAGAATTTCGGCTAGGGGGTAAAGACTTGTGTTGGCCGAAATTTCTAACCCTAGGTATTTATACCTAGGGTTGGCCGAATTCCCTTAGGGGAATTCAGGCCCGTCTTGGCTCCTGTCTATTCTGTGCGGGCTTCCATGTTTTAATTTAGGCCCAGTCTAATTTTAATTATTCTGGTTTAAATTAATTTCAAGCCCAATTTTAATATACCCATGTATTTAATATATTACTCCAAGTAATATATTATTTACATCTAAATTAAAATTAGTTTGACAATTAATTTAATCCATCAAATTAAAATTAAATCTACACAAAATAAAATCATATGTAAACCCATACATATGAATATTTCCACCTAGGAAATAATTTCATAATTAATCCAATTAATTATGAAGAGCCAATTGAATATATTAATTTTATTATTATGACCAATCTAATTGATCTTTATAATATAATTAATATATACATGCTTCTCCCTCCATTGTGTATACTCCAAGTATACATGTGATTCCTTAAGTCTGCATTCTATCGTTCTATGTGTACGATCCTGTGGGCCCATCTTTATGTTGGCAGCGGGCCTTTGGCCCGCAAACTGCAGTTGGGCTCTAGCAAGCCACTGCAGCCCCCAATTAAGATGGAGATGGCAGTCCAACTGATATCATAACCCTGTAGTTTAAACTTGTACATCCCATGTCATTGATATCGGTGTCCAACACAGAGGTATGGATTGATCACCCTCTTTTGTGTCCGGACATTAACTTGATCCCGAATGTACTGATGCTCACAAACAAGTTCCAACTTGTTTGGGTGTGGCCACACTCTTATCAGTCACATTCATCAAGAGGCCGGTGATATCTTCTCAGTTGGTTACTGAGTGACAAATCCCTTCTGCATATCCATAGTGTTACCATGTTCAGTGACATACCCGAAAGCACCCATACTTGGCACCCTATTACAGGCCCTTTAGGCGTACCCCTAAGTATGCGACTTCACATGTAACACCATCATATGGTCAGGTCAAAGGATCCATACAAGTACTACACGAGAATCCATTGTGATACCATACCATGTGGATTACTCGTTTAGTGGATCTATCCAGTACCATGCTCCCAGGCATGTACCCATTAACTTGGTTGACATTCCATGTCCAATGACCGATAAGACACCGCCATACAACTAGGTTAATGATAGTCTGTTGTTCCATTCATTCCCATGACTGGAACAGACTACGGATCTATTTATGGTCATATCGTTAACCCTATCCATGGTCTTATTGCTAAGTGCATGACACTAGTCGTCATGGATATAGATATGTCCATTGGATACTTCATTTAATATATTGCACAAGATAGATATAATAAATGAATTGATGCCTTTATTAATGACACAAATGAGTACAACACATAAATCCAATAAATGTATAGTACAAATACAAGGACCAATGCCTCGGGACTAGGGCATTTCCAACACTTAGGGCATTGGATTCTTGTATTTTGTATTATACATTAAGACTCATTGTATGAATACATTATTTGTGTCACATTAATAAAGGCAATTAATCTATTTCATTTATATCTTGTGCTATAATATGAGTAGAGTATCCTTTCATTCATAATCATAAAACCTATCCCAGGTCTGTTCTAATCGTGGGAACGAATAGAACTTATTCGATGACTGTATGGCAGTTCTTAACTAGCCATAGTACTTGTAAAGTCAGTCATGAATATAGGTACATGTCGTTGACATGGGACTGGATCGATCTGCACAAGAAAGCCATATGGTTGTCGCATCATAGGTCTTTCTCTCAGACCAGATTTCATTATAGTATCAATATGGAATTCGGTTCACTTTGATACCAAACAGGTCTGTAAAAGGATGCTAAATACGGGTATGATTGGGTGGACCGGTGAACATGTTGATATTGATGATGAAGTGATGGAATTGCCACTCGGGTAACACCGAGATGATATCACTGGCCACTTGATGAGTGGGACTGATAAGTGTATGACCATACACAAAAAGTTGGTTGCTTATTTGGTTAATCAGTCAACTCAAGATCAGGAAATATAATAAACAACAAAAGAGGATGATAGACCATACCTCTTGTTTATTCATATCGATATCGTTAGGCAAACGACACTATGAGATTACTACCGGGTGAGTGTCTTCTAGAGACTGCTGCATCTCTGTCTTAATTAGGGGTTGTAATGGTTTGCTAGAACCTACTTACAGTCTATGGGCCTTGGGCCTACTGTCAACATAAAGACAGACCCATAGGATCGTGCACATATATCAACTGAGCTGGAACTTATAGAAATTGTACATGTAATATACATTGGAAGGAATGCGTTAATTAATTAGTTGACATTTAGTGTCAAGGTAATTAATTAACATTGAGTTGAATTTAATTTAATTAATAAGTTTACATAATTTAATTAATTAATTTATCAATTAATTGAATTACATAAAATAAACAATTAATTAAATAATTTTCCGAAGTAGTAAAATTAAATACATATATTGTATTTACTTAAGTGTGATTTAATTTTATTTAGGGGTAATTAAATTTAGCCAAATGAAATTAAATTACATAGTATATACTTTTTAATTAAAGTTTATTTATGTAATTATAATTCTAGTGGGCTTGGGTTTAATTAACCTCGTTAAAACCCATTTAGACAAGGTGTCTATTTAAGGGCACACTTGAGGAATCAAACCGTAATTCAACTCTAATTAATTGCTGGAAATTTCAGCCACCAAGAGCAGCCCCAAATCAGCCAAAAATCCCAGCATTAATCCTCCATTCCTTCGTGTCTTCGGCTAGCACGTTCCCGCTCAATAGTTGGTCGTGCACTGGACTTTGGAGATCGCAGTTTCAAGAAACGATTCTGCAGCAGTCTCTCAAAGAGACGAATCTGGTGAGTTAATCTCTCTTGATTCAAATTGGTTTTGTTCTAATCAATGGTAATTGGACACGATAGGTGGATTCTAGGAAATTTTAAACGGTGTATTTTTCGCTGCGCCATGTTATTTTTCCAATGACGGATCCCAACAGTGGTATCAGAGCCTAGGTTTTGTCCATTGGATGGATTGGAATTAGTTCTTGAAGAAAGAATGAGTTTCAAGTTTGTGATTTTAGGGTTTGTATTCTATTGGTTTTGTTTTGGATAAACCCTAGAATTTTTGGATTGGGGTTTTTTATTATTATTCCCCAATTGGTTTCCATCAAAATTGTTGTTTTATTGATTATTTAATTTTGATGGATAATTTTTGTGATTTAATAAGTTTGAAAAAAAAATAAAATAAAATAAAAATAATTTTTTGCGCTGGATGGAATAGCAAATTGCTATTCCATCCAGCTGCAGCAGCTGCGGCACAGCTGCTGCCGCGGCACTGCTGCCCCACCGGGACAGCAGCGCCGCGAGCGGGGTTTGGGTTCAGTTTTGGATTTTGCGGGTATTTTATTTTATCCCGGACCCTATTGCAAATTAAATTAAATTTTGTTTAAATTAATTTGTATTTAAATTGTTTATTTTGTTGGCATGCATGTTTAATTTAATTGTTTGCATATTAAATTGAATATGGGCTTTGTGAAATTGGCCCAATAAACCGTGACACCAGTTAAAATTGGGAGGGCTAAATTTTAAATTTGTGACAACCCAAATTCAAGTGAGAGCAAAATTGTTAATTTTGCACTTATGGATGTTATCCATTAGGCCTTTATGGGCCTTAGTCACATGTGTTAAAATTGGCGATTTCACCCTAAGTAACTCAGCTTAACATTTATATTTATAATTTGGAATGCCATGATCATGCATCATATTGGCATGTATGTGCACGACAGGTACTTTGTTTGAAATGTGATGTTGAGTTCTATGGGCCCTAAATTATTATCGGTTGTAATTTGATTTTGGGAAATATGGCCTGAATGTCATTTCTTTTATTTTGATGTAATTTTAGAATAGATTTTATTTAAAATAAATTATTGTAATTACATCAAGTATGGAGAAAGGCCCAGGTGGAGCAAGCCCATGGTGGGAGCCCAAGAAGGATTGCAGTCCGACCCATGAAGAATTAGATAGGATATCTAGTTTTTCATTAGGTTGTAATTAAAGGCCTATAGGATCTCATTTATTTTAAATTAAGTATGCTATTGCATTTGTCATATAATATGGATTATGGATCACCAAATTATTACCCGCGTTTATGCATGCTAAGCCGTATCACTTAATTTTAATCCGGTAATTAAAATATTGAGTCATTTAAAAGTGCTTCCCACATTCACACATCTTCCTCCCATTGATGCTGCAATGTGCGCCCTGCCCTAGCTGGGTACATTGTAGTATTCGGTAGGCCGTCGAGGGTTAGGATACTTGGTATGGTTAACATGTGAATGGTGGTTTGACTTAACATAGGTAGTATTAGCTCAGAGCTGGCCCTAAGCACAGATGGGTAAAGTGTCAATAAGCCCATCAAACTAAGAGTCCTTTGTGGAAGGATTGGATAGGCCGTCCTACCAAACGAATCAATGGTTGGTTCGGAAGCGGGCCCTAAGCACAGATGGGTAAAGTGTCAATATGCCCATCAAACCAAGAGTCCTTCGTGGAAGGATTGGATAGGTTGTCCTACCAAACGAATCAATGTTGGTTAGTGAGCCCTAGTTCGGCCAGTCATTAATAAGTTGTGGATCTTGGTCAAGTCAGCCAATTTACATCACCAATAAACAAATTAAAATCGGATTATTAATTTGAATTGGCTTAAAAGTCCTTTATTTCTAACTCAAGTAATGATTTCTTCCATGTAGATAATCCCATTTCACTTAAGTAATTTAAATGGCTGCAACAAACAACAACTCCCTCTCACTTAGGTCACTCTTGGAGAAGGAGAAGCTTTTAGGGACTAACTTCCTGGACTAGGCTAGGAACCTATAAGTAGTTCTTAGACAAGAGTCCAAGGAGTATGTACTGAATGCTTCTTTACCAGCTGGCCCTTCCGTAGGTCGAGGCGTCACCACGGCGATGGTGGAGCAGTACGACTGGCACATGAGGGATGACCGAGATGTCTCATGCCTCATGCTGGGTATCATGGCTTCTGATCTTCAGAGTAATTTATGGATGAGCATGCTTATGAGATGATGGATCAACTTAAAAATATGTTCCAAGATCAGGCTCGTCAGGAATATTACCTGACAACTAAGGCACTTTGCACGACTGCAATGGCAGCCGGGACTTCTGTTAGCACTCATGTGCTAAAGATGAAGGGGTGTATTGATACACTTGCCCACCTCGGCTCACCAGTTCCATAGGACTTAGCGGCTGACATTATTCTCGGGTCACTTCTTGAGTCTTACAACCAGTTTATCATGAACTACCATAAGCAAGGGTTGGATAAATCGGTTGTTGAGCTGTATGGCATGCTCAAGCTTGCTGAGTAGTCTCTTAAGAAGACTCCTAAACTTTGCTGGTGAACAAGAGCAATACGCCCATTGATGCGTCTAAAACACACACTATAGAGCAAGTGTACTCTGTCGCTCAAGAAATATAGGAATAAGAAGGATGTCGATCCCACAAAGACTATGTATGCTAATCCTAAATGCAGTCGGGGTTCTATTAATTTAGACGGAGGAAATTATATCTTTGATTGCAATTTGTAAAATAAATTCTACTACTAAGCAACAAATTAAATAAAATAATTTAAACTAAGATTAAAATGCAATTGGATAAAACTCAATGGAGAAATTGGCTAAGGCATATGGTTTTACTTAGCATTCATTCTAGCAATTTCCTCAAGTTATGCAATTAAACTTATTAAATTCCCAAGATGGCGAATTCCTCAAGCAATTAACACCGGCTAGGGCTGCTAACTCTAATTCTCAACCTAACCACTTAAACTGGTGCGGTCTTAAGCAATTAGTTTGGAAAGCATTAAGCATACAAAAACCTAGCACAAACTAGTGAGCCACAAAGCAATGGTCATGCATTTGTCATGTTATGAAATTTCGTTAATTTAGTCCTTTGTTCAATTATGAATTAACTACAAACTTTGAAATAGATGGTCACACATTCAAACCTTTAAGCAATCATAACACAATAATGGAAAATAATACGAATTAATTGCATTAAAAGAAGAAATTACATAGAAGTCCTACTAAGCTCCACCATAGCCTTCGCTATTGAGGAATCAGTTCACGATTGAGTTATAAACAAACAAATAAAATACAGAAAACATGATAGGAGAGAGTTAAGAATAAACTAGGAAGATGGAGATCCTAATTGTGGCTTACGGAGAGAAATCGTAGAGGAATTGTGGATTGAACCTTTGAAAACCCTAGTTTCTTGACTTTCTTCCAAAATCACGTTCTCTTATGTTGAGATAAAATTTGGAGCCTAGCTGAATGCATAGATAATATGTCCAACCCCTCTCAAAATCCCTAAGTTAAAACGTTTCCAAGAGAGAGAAAGAGAAGAAAAACCTAGTTAGGAATTAACTCTCCCAAAATTAATAATTAAATCCTAATTGAGAGTTATTCCTCAAATAAAAGTCTTAAATGCAAGTTATTTCTCCTTATCCTAATTACAAAAGGAGAGGAATTAAAATAGCCCAAAAGCTTAAAAGGAAAACTCCTAACCCTAGTTGGAGTACAAAATTCATAATTCTGCAACCCGGGCGTGTCTCAAGACTGTTCAGCTTCCGATTCTAAAAATTCTTCAGTTTTGGCTCCTCATAAGGCATGCCCATGCCTTAGGACTTCCTTGCTCTTCCAAATAGCACATTTGAGCTCCAAAAATAGGTGATTTAGCCTCCAAATGTTCAAATTCCAACTTTAATGCTCTAACACTTAAAAATAGAACAAATGAGATAAAATCCACCTAAATTAAAGCAAAATAGCACAATTTAAGGCCACAAAATAGGACAAAAATATATGCACAAAATGCACTTATCACCCATTGCTAAGGGAAAGGCTAGATCTAAAGCCAAGGCTAAGGCCCAAAAGGCCAAGGCTAAGGGCAAAAAGGTGGTGGCCCGACCTAAAGCAAGGGTTGCTTCTCCTGACGATGTCTGCCATGAGTGTCATGAGAAGGGGCACTGGAAGAGCTCATGTCCAAAGCTAAGGGAGCAACTGAAGGGCAAAACTACTACTTCAGGTATTTATATTGTTGAGATTCATCTGGCTATTTCTACATCTTGGGTCTTGGATGCTGGATGTGGATCTCACATTTCTTCAAATGTGCAGGGTCTAAGAAATATGAGATTACTAGGATCTGGTGAAGTAGATCTTCGAGTCGGAAATGGTGCTCGGGTTCAGGCCATGGAGATCAGAGATTATTTCTTGGAGATGCCTGGTGGACTTGTTTTGGACCTAAGAAACTATTATTTTGTACCTGCGACGCACAGGAATATTATTTCTATTTCTTTGTTGAATATTTCTGGTTTCGTATTTAATATTGCACATGGTAGAATTTCTATGCAATGTGGCAATATTATTTATGGAACAGCATTTCTTAAAAATGGCTAATATATCCTTGATCTAAAACATGAAAGTTCAATCTATAACATAAATACTAAAAGGATTAAACAAAATGAAATTAATCTTACTTACATTTGGCATTATCGACTTGGCCATATAAATGAGAAGTGCAAAGCTAGGCTTCACTCTAGTGGAGTGCTAGGGTCATTTGACATCCAGTCTTATGACACATATGAGTCTTGTTTGAGAGGCAAGATGACAAAGGCGCCTTTTAGCAAGACTGCTGAAAGGGTCTCAGAGCTATTGGAGCTAATACATTCCGATGTATGCTGCCAATGAGCACTAGTGCTAGATCTGGTTTTCTATACTTCGTCACCTTCACGGATGACTTCAGCAGATATGGTTACGTGTATCTGATGAAGCATAAGTCTGAGACTCTCTAAAGGTTCAAGGACTTTAAGAATGAAGTAGACAACCAACTTGGCAAGAAAATAAAAGCACTTCAGTCTGACCGAGGGGGTGAAAATTTTAGCCAAGAGTTTGACTTGTTTTTGAGAGAGTGTGGGATTGTATCCCATCTCACTCCTCCTGGTACACCCCAATGGAATGGAGTGTCAGAAAGGAGGAATAGGACCTTATTAGCCATGGTTCGCTCGATGATGAGTCAAGCTACACTCCCTGTCTCCTTTTGGGAATATGCTTTAGAGACAACCGCTTACATTCTTAATGATACACCGGGTAAGGCAGTTGAGGGAACGCCGTATGAACTATGGAAGGGCCGAAAGCCCAATTTTTCCTTCTTGAAGATTTCAGGATGTGATGCACATGTTAAGAATTTGACTAGTAGCAAACTCAAGTCCAAATCTGTCAAGTGCCAGTTTATGGGTTACCCTAAGGAAACTAAGGGTTATTACTTCTATGATCCAGCGGAAAACAAAGTTTTCATAGCCAAAAATGCAGTCTTCTTAGAGAAGGAATTCCTTTCCAAGAGAGACAGTGGGAGTAATGCTGAACTTTCAGAAGTTCAAGACTCACAAACTCCTGCAGCTACTGCTGAGGATGCTTTAGGAACTGATCTAACTACTCAAGAAATTGAGGAAACAGAACTGGTTAGACAGGACCTTAGATTGTCTGGTAGGACACATCATCAGCCAGAGAGGTACGGATTTCTCATGACTGATGATGGGGACCTTATGGTCATTGACTAAGAGGAGCCCAAGACCTATCAGGAGTCTATTGAAAGCCCACACTCAGATCAATGGCGCAAAGCCATAGAGGCTGAAATGCAATCTATGCACGATAACCAAGTATGGAACTTGGTGGATCCACCTCCGAGTGCTAAGGTGATAGATTGCAAGTGGTGTTTCAAGTTAAAGGCCGACAACACCTTCAAGGGACGATAACAAAATCGGCTTCATTCCAGATCCCCGGCACATCCGCCTCGGGTAACATAAACCCGGTATCGGCCTAGATCGGCTCCATTCTAGTTCATCATCAACCTCGCCTCAGGTAACCTAGACCCAGTATCGGCTTATTTCATCATCAACCTTGCCTCGGGTAACCTAGACCCGCTATTGGCTTATTTCATCATCAACCTCGCCTCGGGTAACCTAGACCCGGTATTGGCGTATTTCATCATCAACCTCGCCACGGGTAACCTAAACCTGGTACGGGTGTCAGATTCATCATTTCAAGTCTCAGCAGATCCGCCTCAGATATATGCAAATCCGGTATCGGCCCAGATCAGCTTCACCTTAGGTAATGTAAACCTGGTATCGGCTTATTTCATCCAATCAGCTCAGTGCATCATCACAACAGTGAGACTTCAACAAGTCAGTTGCATGTTTTCTTTCTTGTGTCTACAGCGCTTCAATCCGCGCTCTCAAATTCATCACTTCAGGTATTTAGACCTGGAGTCGGGTGTCGAATTTGATCACGCAAAGGGCAGCTGTAAGCGCCGAAATTTTCTAGACTTACAAAAAATTAATTAATTTTGTGTCACACTGTAATTACAGTCGTGCGACTGTAATTGAAAAATTACAATCGTATGACTGTAAATGCAGAGCAGGTAACAGCAGCCCATACCTTACAATTAAAAAATGGGGGTGATTTGAAGGGCAATTAATGCTCGGGTTTGCAGTAGAAGGAAGGAAAAATAAAAAGGGGAAAGAAGAAAGAGAGGGGGCTTTTTTACTCTTGGGATTTTTGCAGATTTTAGGGAGAGAAATGAAGGAAAGAAGAGAAAGAAAAAGGAAAGGAAAAGAAGGAAAAACCAACTAAGCATCATCTTTTGCTCCTCTTTTTCTTTTAATTCTTGAGTGTTAAAGTTTAAAATCTATTAGAAATCATAGGTTAAAACTTGACACACTAAATTAAATCAATTCTAGACCTTAAATCCATCAAAAATCAGTAACATTTTGGAGAATCTTGGACAACTTTTGGAGCCTTAACACACAAGGAAAAAAAGAAGCAGTTTGGAGTCGATAGAGGCGTTTCCAGCGGTCAAACCCACAGTGGATCAGCGCCACAAAGGTAATTATACCTCAAACCTTCATTTTTTTGCTTTTTTTGTGTTTTGATGTGATTTTGTGCATAAAACTCATATTTCTGGTTTGCTATTTCTAGAAAATAAGAACAGCCGTACGACTGTTCTTGTGACAATGAACAGTCGCACGACTGTATATATGGTCGTACGAGTGTTCTTGATTTCCCACGGCTATTAGTTTTATTGGAACAAATTTTGGTGATTTTCTGCATCTGGATGATCTACAGTCGCACGACTGTAATTACAGTCGTATGACGATACTTAGAGTCGCACGACTGTAATTACAGTCTTACGCCTATAGTTATAGTGGCACGGCTGTAATTACAGCCGGGCGACTGTAATTCTCGTCTAGGGGCAGAATATCCAGAAAAATCCACAAAAATTCCCAAAAATCATAAAAATTCAAAAAACTTAGAAAATCGTCAAAAATGTATTTTGTTGTATGCATTCACGACTTTAGATTTAATTTTTTATGTTATTGTACTTAGAACAATGCAACGACGGAGACCCGAATCTCCGGAAAACCGACCCACATCACATGCTAAATTAAAGTAAACCGGAAAAAGAAAATGTTTTCAAAATGATTTTCTCACAAAAAAAAATACAGGGACGTTTCAAAATTGTTTTCCAGGTCTAATTGGGCCGGCTGGCCGAGCCGACCCGGTTATCCCCTAAATGCATGCCCCCGATCTCTAATTTTCCAATTATGTCCAACTTGAGTCCTATTTGTGGTGTGCTATAAATTGTGGTAATCATCTGTTTTGCAGCTTTTAATTTCTTTTATTTTTTTATTTTTTTATTTTTGATGTAATTAATAGATTAATCTGTGTATTTTAGGCGATTGTAATTTTCTAGATCATTTGTGTATTTTAGGTGCTTGTAAGGTGATGTTAAGAGTTTTTATTTTTATTCAATTGGGTTATAATAATTTGTTTATTTATTGCTTCATTTTAATTTGTGTGTACACTGTGTGCTTTAATTTAATAAAAATGAACTTTAGAATTTTAAAATACCTTCAATGAACATTGGCCAATTTTATTTTGATTAGACATGAAATATGGGACTTGTCCGGACCTAGATCTCTGGAAAGTGTAGCGGCCTTTATCCAATTCAGCTACGCTGTAATTTCCCGGTTGAGCTGAGCCAGGTGGCGACTCCTACACTATTTATTGAGAGTTATGTCTCGGTTCTTTTATGAAGCAATTTAATTTTCTAAAAATGAATTTCCATTCCAAAAACCCCACGTGAGGGAGGGTTACCCGATCTCGAGGCTCCCTTCCAAGAGAGTTGTGTGCCTAAAAATGTCATCCACTCACAACAACCATGTGTCTTTCTTGTGTGGATCGATCTAGTCCCATGTCAAGGACATGTACCTATATTCACGATTGACTTTACAAGTACTATGGCTAGTTAAGAACTACCATATAGTCATCGAATATACAAGTCTGTGATTCTATTTGTTCCCACGATTAGAATAGACTTTGGATATGTTTTATGATTAAATGAATATTTTATTTATATTATAGCACAAGATATAAATGAAATAGATTATTGCCTTCATTAATGTGCCATGAATGATGTATACATACAAGAACTCTTAATGTATAATACAAAATACAAGAATCTAATGCCCTAAGAACTAGGGCACACCAACAACATGGATTGTCAATCAGGTATATGGGTACATGTAATGGGACATGGTACTGGATAGATCCAATAATAAGAAATCCACATGATATATTATTACAAGTGATTCTCATGTAGTACTTATATTGGATCCTTCGACCTAACCATATTATGGAGTTGCATGTAAAATCACACACTTTGACATGCGCCTAAAGGGCCTGTGATAAGAAACCAAGTATGGGTACGGTTGGGTGTGTCAGTGAGCATGGAAAAGCCATGAATATGCATAAGGGATATGTCACTCAGTGATTCGTCAAGAAGATATCACTGGCCCCTTCATGAGTGCAACTGATAAGAGTATGGCCACACCCAAATAAGTTGGAACTTATTTGTGAGCATCAGTTTACTCGGTATCAAGCGAATGTCTGGACACAAAAGATGGTGATAATACCATACCTCTGTGTTGGACTACAAGGCTACGACTTTCGTTAGACTGCAGTTTCCGTCTTAATTAGGGTCTATAATGGCTTGTTAGAGCCCAACTACAGTCTGTAGGCCATGGGCTCACTGCCAATATAAAGACAGGCCCATAGAATTGTACACATTAAACGTTTAAACCAGCACTTAACGGATTAGTTATATACTTAAAGTATATTGACAAGAGAGGAGAACTTTATTGATTAAATTATAGATCAATTGGATTGATTAAATAATATAATCAATAGGAATTGGGTTTCATAAAATTAATATAATAAATTAATTTTATGTTTTTATTTCCTAGAAGGAAATACAATTTATATATATATATATATATATATATATATATATATATATATATATATATATATATATATATATATAAGTAATGTCTAAATAATTACTGGGTTAATTTAATTAGGCAAATTATATTTAGTTAACATGATATGAATTATATTATATGGTATAATTTAATTCATACATGTGAAATTAAATTAATTTGAAATTAAAATTTAACCTAAAATAATTAATTAGACCTCGGGGTGAAAAGGAGTATAAATTGTTGGGAATGCCCTAGTCCCAAAGCATTAGTCCTTGTATTGTATCATACATTTTGTATCTTATAATAAGATTTATGTATTATACATTTGTGTCAATGAATAAAGGCATTAATCTATTTATTATATACATCTTCTGCAATATTATAAATAGAGTATCCAATGGACATATCCATATCCATGCTAACGAGTGTCATACACTTAGCAGTAAGACCATGGATAGGAAAAACAATATGACCACAAAGTCATCCATAGTCCATTCTAGTCATGGGAATGAATGAAACCAAAGACTATCATAAGCTTGAATGTATGGTGGTGTCTTATCGGCTATTGGACATGAAATGTCAGCCAAGTTCATGGGTACATGCAATGGGGCATAGTACTGGATAGATCCACTAAAGAAGAAATCCATATGGTATAGTATCATAAGTGATTCTTGTGTAGTACTTATATGGATCCTTTGACCTAAACATGTTATGGTCTTGCATATGAAGTGACACACTTTGGTGTACACCTAAAGGGCTTGTAATAGGGTGCCAAGTATGGGTACGTTCAGATGTGCTAGTGAGCATGGCAAGACTATGAACATGTAGAAGGGAATGTCACTCAGTAAACCAATGAGAAGATATCACTGGCCTTTTAATGAATGAAAATGATAAGAGTGTGGCCACACCCAAACAAGTTGGAACTTGTTTGTGAGTATCGCTTTATTCGGGATCAAGTTAATGCCCATACACAAAAGAGGGTGATGACACCATACCTCGATGTTGGACACCGATATCAATGACATGGGATATATAAGTTTAACTACAGGGTTAAGACTTCCGTTAGACTGCTGTCTCCATCTTAATTGGGGGCTATAATGGGTTGCTAGAGCTCGCCTACAATCTATAGGCCTTGGGTCCACTGCCAACATAAAGATGGGCCCACAGGATCGTACACATAGAATGTCTGAGTTTGAACTTATCGAATTGCCTGTATTCTTGGAGTATACATACTGGAGAGATAAATATTAATTAATTAAATTATAGATCAATTAGATTGATCAATATAATTTAATTGATATGTATTTTAATTGGGAATTTATTTCCGGGTGGAAATAAAATACATATATAGGTTTTTATGTATTTAACTTAAGTTCTATCTCAATTAATTTATTGGGTCAATTTTAATTGGCAAATCAATTTTAATTTAATGACATGTACATTATATAATATGGTTTTATAGAAATACATGCATGAAAATTAAAATAGAACTGCACTTAATTTTACCCATAATAATTAACTTGGATTTAGGGATTTATGGCATTGAAATCTCAACTTAAAATCTAATTAAGCCCAAGCCTTAAATCAAAGCTGTGATTTGAGCCAAGAGTTAATCCTCATAAATGAGAATTTTGGCTATAAGGGAAATAACAAGGCTGAAATTTTGGCCAAGAGTCCTCTTCTCCTTTGATCCACTGCTAGCATAGGTTCCGCTCGATAGATGTTCGTGGAGGTAATCTATTTTGATTTCTATAGCCATCTCTACAAGAGACATAGAAAGGTGAGAATCTAATTTTTGTTCTTTGATTTTGTGTTTTTGATTTCCACCTCAATTGCTTCTAGGTCACAGATTTGAGAAAATCGATCTGAGCTTCCGCTTTTATCGGTTGATTTTCAATGAAAAAACCCTACATAATCTGTTGATCAGAAGGTATAACTAAGGTATAATAAGTGTATCAGTCTATCATAAGGTATTACTAAGGTATAATCAGTATATCACAAGCTATAACAAAGGTATAATCAAAGTATCAGAAGGTAGAATCAATGTATAACTAAGGTATATATAGTAAAAACCAAAACAACATGAATAACACAGTATCACCAAGTACATTCAAGGTATCAAAAAAGATATAATCCAGTATATGCTCTTATTTTTACAAGATATATGACAACAAAAAACATAAATAACAACTACCAAACGAACACAAAAGCTTACCAAAAGCTTTTTTGGAACAACATCCTCCCCAACTTTTTCTTTATCCACAATCTTCTGACTGCCATCCTTGGCCTTCTCCTTAGAAACAATAAGGGACTTCCAAACAGAAACACTCTTAGCCCTCTGAGAATTGGATTTTTTAGAACCTTTTACCATTATATAAAATATAAACTGCAAAACATACTTCAAAAATGACAAAAAAGAACACAAAAAAATCTAAAATGAAAAAATAAACAAACCCAAGAAACCAAAGAAATACCTGATCAACTTTCAAACACAGAAAATGATGGGAAAATTGTATTGCAACACAAATATATAAACAAAAAAAACTCGAGCTCAAGAACAAACTTGGATCATAGAAAAGAAAATGATGATCAACAACAATCGCAAGAAGAAGTACGTTGAGGGCAAAAACCGAAGAAGTGAGTGAATAAAAAAAGGTAAAAAAAATATAAAACTTAAAAAAGAAAACAATAAGTGCAAAACATAAGTTTTTTTAAAAAAATGTATTTCAATAAACGTCAAAACGTAGCGCCAAAAAACAAAACCCAAAATGAGGGTTTTTCTAACAATTTCTCATTAATTTTTTTATGGGTAGGGGCTGGGTTTAGACAAGCTTTTTTGTTATCAAACCCAAAAAGTTTTGAGTAAGCTTATACTGAAGAGTTCTAAATTGATGAATGACAATTATTGTAAGTGGAGAAGGAGATGACTAAATCAGTTCATACCTAACAAAATTTGTAAAAGTAGTTATAACTCATTTCAAAATTTAACTCTAATTTGTTATTAAAGTAAATATATTATTTTTATGGTAATTAGAATATTAATTATGCTCAAGAAATATAGCAAACGAAGTAAGAATAATATCTTTGAAATAGAAACCTACTTTATTTAACATAAAGGAAAAACACATCTTAAGCCCCTGATCTTTTACCAAAATTGCAATTGGCTCCCTAATCAATTTTCTGAACATAGTGAGTACTTGATCTTTTCATTTCAATATTATTAGCCCAAAATTTGATCTATCATTTGTATATGTGTAATATACTTCGTTCAGTGACGAAATTATGAAACAAATATTTCCAAATAATATAAAAATTACATGGTTTTATCTCTTGAAACTGTAAAATGGACACTTCTAGCAAATCTGTTTTCTAATCTAGACAATTTTCTGAAATTTTGTTCCATAATAAAATATTATTGGTCATATCACTTAATAGTACTTGTTACATAGATATAAAAAAAATTGAGTTTGGGGCTAATAATATTAAAATGAAAAGATCAGGTACTCAATGTGTTCAAACATTGATCAGAGGGCTAATTGCAGTTTCGATAAAAGATTAAGGGCTCAGGATGTAATTTGTCCCTACTCCATTAAGGGCAGGATACTCAAAACACATTTCTATAGGATCAAGGACGACGAGAAAAATTATCCCATTTTTAAGGATGGGTAGGAACGGTAATGACCATGTCTACCCCATGGGGATCCTCAACTCATTACCATTGTGCATACCTATGGGGATACCCATTAATATATAAAATTAATATAAACCTTTATGTATGACATTATATCATTATATATAATAGATTTTTCTAATTAACAATAAGATTTCTAAATTAACATATTACATATTTTTTTTACATTTATTATTCTTTTTAATGAGGTACTATATGATCTCAATAGGACTCAGACTTGAAAACTCCCAGTTATAGAAAGGTTTTCTATCACCAGAATGTAGCTAGATAGACAACATATTAACATATTACATCTTTAGTTACTTAATATCAATATACTTCTATACAGTTAATTAACTAACATGGTAAAAGATACTATTTATTTTATTAATCTAAAATTCTAAAAATATTACTTTAACTTAGTTTTAAGTTTTATTTTAGTAATTGTTTGTATATTTATTAAATATATTAGAAATAATAATACTATGAGTTGGGGATCCCCATGGATAATCCTCATACCCTTTGGGGTGAGTATATGGATAGAATTATCTCTATTTTCCTTTATGGGGCAAGAATGAGAATAGGGATGGTGATGAAATGATCGCCCCATCTCCAACCCGTCCCATGGACAAATATAGTTACATGCCTAGTAAAAAATTTATCAATGCGTATTATATAGTTTTTTGCTTCGTGTTTTTGCATACTCCTGTTTCTTTAGTAACTATATTAGACAACAATTACAAGACTTCTTTGTACAATCTTTTATATGAATCAATGAAACAGAAAGATGGGCAATATTTTTCAACCAAATAATTTTAGATCATTATTGGTATAACTATCACATTTTGGAGTATGCTACAAATGGTACATTAGAGTTACCAATCACTAAAATTGTGGAAAATCCCACAAATAAACTCTCAGGCTGGAACGCTTCTAGTCATCCCCTTGTAGAGAGAGCTAGTCTAGTTAAGACTGTTACGAGTAGCTTTCTGAATCATATTATGCAACCTAGCCTTCTCCCTTTGGGCATGACAAAAGCTCTGGATAAGTTAATAGAAAATTCTTGTGGGTTCTCAAAATGGGCAACATAAAGTGCATCTTGTGGTATTGGCTTTCGTCCAGCACACCAGTAGAACAAAGTCTTGATTATGAAGCTTTTATGGTGATTTATTAAAGAGCCAGAGGCTTTATGGGTTAGAGTTCTTCGAGGGAAATATTATTGGGATTCTCCCAGTGCAAAATAAAAACTCAAACCGCAATGGAAGCAATTATGCTTTACTCTCGAATTTGTTCCAGGAACAAATTAAATAGATTATGGAATAAGAAAATAGAAACAACAAGAAAAGAGATTCATATCTTACCTATGTCTTCCCCGCAAAAAGAAATTCAATCTTATAACTTGCTTTTCCGTGAAGCTCCTTCACTCTTACGCACACGGACGTCTTGTTGGTGTGCCCTAGTTCTTAGGGCATTGGATTCTTGTATTTTGTATTATACATTAAGACTCATTGTATAAATACATTATTTGTGTCACATTAATAAAGGCAATTAATCTATTTCATTTATATCTTGTGCTATAATATGAGTAGAGTATCCATTGATTGATAATCATAAAATCTATCCTAGGTCTGTTCTAATCGTGGGAACGAATAGAACCACAGACTTGTATATTCGATGACTGTATGGTAGTTCTTAACTAGCCATAGTACTTGTATAGTCAGTCATGAATATAGGTACATGTCATTGACATGGGACTGGATCGATCCGCACAAGAAAGCCACATGGTTGTCATGTCATAGGTCGTTCTTGAGTAGGTCTCTTTTGTCCTCAGACCAGATTTCATTATAATATCGATATGGAATCCGGTTCACTTTGACATACGCCTAACAGGTCTGTAAAAGGATGCTAAATACGGGTATGATTGGGTGGACCGGTGAACATGTTGATATTGATGATGAAGTGATGGAATTGCCACTCGGGTAACACTGAGATGATATCATTGGCCACTTGATGAGTGGGACTGATAAGTGTATGGCCATATCCAAATAAGTTGGTTGCTTATTTGATTAATCAGTCAACTCAAGATCAAGAAATATAATAAACAACAGAAGAGGATGACAGACACCATGCCTCTTATTTATTCATATCGATATCGTTAGGCAAAGGACACTATGAGATTACTACCGGGTGAGTGTCTTCTAAAGACTGCTGCATCTCTGTCTTAATTGGGGGCTGTAATGGTTTGCTAGAACCCACTTACAGTCTGTGGCCCTTGGGCCTACTGCCAACATAAAGACAGACCCATAGGATCGTGCACATAGATCAACTGAGCTGGAACTTGTAGAAATTGTATATGTAATGTACATTGGAAGGAATGCGTTAATTAATTAGTTGACATTCGGTGTCAAGGTAATTAATTAACATTGGGTTGAATTTAATTTAATTAATAAGTTTACATAATGTAATTAATTAATTTATCAGTTAATTGAATTACATAAAGTAAACAATTAATTAAATAATTTTCCTAAGTAGGAAAATTAAATACATGTATTGTATTAACTTAAGTGTGATTTAATTTTATTTAGGGGTAATTAAATTTAGCCAAATGGAATTAAATTACATAGTATATACTTTTTAATTAAAGTTTATTTATGTAATTATAATCCTAGTGGGCTTGGGTTTAATTAACCTAATTAGAACCCAATTAGACAAGGTGTCTATAAAAGGGCACACTTAAGGAATAAAATCCTAATTCAACTCTAATTAATTGCTGGAAATTTCAGCCACCAATAGCAGCCCCAAAAAGGCCGAAAATCCCAGCATTAAACCTCCATTCCTTCGCGTCTTCGGCTAGCACCGGTTCCCGCTCAATAGTTGGTCGTGCACCGGACTTTGGAGATCGCAGTTTTAAGAAACGATTCTGCAGCAGTCTCTAGAGGAGACGAATCCGGTGAGTTAATCTCTCTTGATTCTTATTTGATTTTATTCTAATCAATGGTAATTGGATAGGTGGATTCTAGGAAATTTTAAACGGTATATTTTCCGCTGTGCCACGTTATTTTTCCAATGACGAATCCCAACACGTCTGCCGAATGGATCTGTGTGCTAGCGTTGGACAAAACATGGAACTACCCGAAGAACTCTAGTTGGCCGAATTCTTTAGGTGATAGGGATGGCGTGGCTGAAATTTCTAGTCTATTAGGATTAGGGAAAATTCTCTTTTTATATCCATGTATTAAGAGTTAGTCCTAGTTAAATTAGGTTTTATTCTTTAATTTATTTAATGGGTTTAATTTAAATTAATTTGATTTCATGATAACCCCAATTTAAAGAAATCCCAATTTAATTAGTCCAAGTCTTAAAATTAAAATATTTCGTATTCAAATATTAGGACATTTTTTCCATCTATTAATTAAATTACTCCGAGTAATTATTTAATAGATTGAATATCAATTTTTCAATTAGTTAATTATATTAATTTGACTTTACCAAAAAGTCTATAAATATAATTAACATAAAGCTCCATATAATATATAACCAATATATATTAAGTTCATGATAATCTCGTTCAAACATCTTTGTGTGTGATTCTGTGGGTGTTGGATTCATCCTCAAAAATCAAATCAAGTGGCAGCAGAAGCCTTTTTCAATTTTCTAGAATCCAAATCCAAATCCAAAGAGCTTATATAGACAAAATCAAAATCAATTTAAACAAGAATTAAGAGATTAATTCTCACCTTTCCTGCCTCTTCTAGAGACTCCTGAAGAATCAAAGGAGATCCTTTCTACGCTCACGTACACGAATGGCTCTCAAACAAGCACCCGTGCTAACGTCGGATCAAGCGGAGCTCTTCTACTCTCACTATAGTTTTCGAAAAACACAAAGAGAGGAGAAGAAGGAGGACCGAAATTTTGGATGCCAAAATAGGGTTTAGGAATTTCATTTCTTAAGTATGTATTTATATCCCATAAAACCCTAGACTTAATTAATTACTTTAGGTTAAAAGTTAATTTCCAATTGATTTAACTTTATGTGTATAAATTAAATAATACCATACGATATAATTTATATCATTTCAATTAAATGCAATTAGTTTATTATAATTAACCCTAATAATTATCGAGATTTTATATATATATATATATATATATATATATATAATTTCCATCCAAGAAATTAATTCTATGAAATAATAAATTCCTATTAATTAAATTATTTTGATCAATCTAATTGATTTATAATTTAATCAATTACTTTCCCCGCTTATAATATACTCTAAGTATATAAGTGATCCGTTAAATGCTAGTTCAGAGGTTCAATGTGCACGATCCTGTGGGCCCGTCTTTGTATTGGCAGTGGGCCCATGGCGCATAGATTGTATTTGGGCTTTAGCAAGCCATTTGGGTTTTGTCACACTCTTATCAGTTCCACTCATCAAGGGGCTGGTGATATCTCCTTATTGCAACACTGAATGACATATCCCTCCTGCACATTCATGGTCTTACCATGTTTACTGACACACCCAACTATACCCATAATTGGTGCCCTGTTATAGGCCCGTTAGGCGTACATTAAAGTGTGTAAAGTCACATGCAATTCCATAAGGATCCAATATAAGTACTACACGAGAATCACTTGTGATACTGTACCATGTGGATTTCTCGTTAGTGGATCTATTAGTACCATTTCCTATTACATGTATCCATGTACTTGATTGACAACCCATGTACTATGGCCGAGGATAAGTGCTAAAAAGGCACTTATATATGATTTAATCTATAAGGAGTTTATGATATTGTTACTTATTATATATTAGATTTCACATTGGTATTGCTTGCTTTTAATGATTTACAGTTTTAAAGTCTAAGTATGCAAATATGTGGAATTTAGATATAAAAGGAAGCAAAAATGAAGAAAATTCTAAATGAATAAAAGGACACAAGAATTAGACCGCGTCACAATCGTAATGCATTATCACAAGCGACAGAGCACTTTGATTTATAAAGAAATTAAAGGAAAGAGACAGATCACGAGCGTGATGCCTATCGCGATCATGACCTAGCACATAGGTAGACTTTGACTTCATCATTTTGCAAAGAAACCCCGTGTGAATCATGATCGCAACAATCTGTCACGATCGTGATATAAACTCAGCAGCAGTTATTCGATCTTATCCAATTCGGACTTCAACCGCCACTATGGATAAAGACAACCATTCATTGAAAAAACACAACCTCTCACAAAGAGACACAAACCATTCATTAGATCAACACAACCTTTCACAAAGAGACACAATGCTTCAATGCTCATAAATAGAGAAGGAATTCTAGATTGTAAGGGGGAGGAAAAATATGCAAATGGAAGATACCTGTAGTATATAAAGTTAGAAAAATAGAGTGTCTAGAGAGTTTGAGTGTTGTTTATAATATTTAGTATACGTAAAGGGAAGCCTAACGCCAAGGTCCTTGAATCAAGTATTGTCACTGTATAGAGAAAAGATACCCCCCTAAGGTTGCAATATACCTATAGGCATAAGGGAGTGTTTTGTTGGATATGCCCTAGTCCCGAGGCATTGGTCCTTGTGTTTGTATCATACATTTGAACATTTTATGTAAGATATGTATTATACAATTTGTGTTAATAAATAAAGGCATCAATCTATTTACTATATGTCTTGTGCATTATGTTAAATATAGTATCCAATGGACATATCCATATCCATGTTGTCAAGTGTGAGGCACTTGGCAGTAAGACTGTGGATAGGGAAAATGATATGGCCATAAAGTCATCCACAGTCTGTTCCAATCATGGGAATGAATGGAACTAAAGACTATCATTAACCTTGGTTGTATGGCGGTGTCTTACCAGTCATAGAACATGGAATGTCAACCGGGTTAATGGATACATGCAAAAAGGGCATGGTACTGGATCGATCCACTTAACGGGAATCCACATGGTATCACATCACATTGGATTCTTGTGTCGTACTTGTATGGACCCTTTGACCTGAGACATCCTCAGGACGGGCCTTAGGCTGGACCTTAGCCTTCTTAGCTTTGGCTTTCTTAGCCTTAGCTTTAGCCTTTGTCTTACCCTTGGCCTTTACAAGAGGAGCCTTCCCCTTGTTTACCATAAGTACCGGTGGAGTCTTTTTGATCGACTGTTCAATAAGCTTTAGCATCCCATGCAGCTCACTAACAGCTTTGTTCATCCCTTGCATGTTGTAATTCAAGATGAACTGATCATAAGACTCCAGCAAGGAAGCCAGGATGGTATCAACCGCTAATTCCTGTGAAATGGGCGACCCGAGATGGGCTAAAGAATCCAAATAGTCCTTCATCTTAAGCACGTGAGCGCTCACAGATGTCCCAATCCCCATTTTGCAAGAATGGAATGCCTTATTCGTCAGGTACCTTTCCTACCGAGCCTGCTCCTGAAACATCTAATTTAGCAAAGGCCTCATGCTCCATAAACTGTTTTTGCAGTTCAGGGACCATGCACGCCAATATAAGGCAAGTAACATCCTGGTTATCCTTCACATGCACCCCATGTTCCTCCAGCTGAGCAGCTAGTGGATTACGCCCAGTAGGTGCGGCTGGTACATGCCTTTCCAGTACATATTCCTTAGACTCATGCCTTAGAACTATCCGTAAGTTCCTAGACCAGTCCAGGAAATTAGGACCAGAAAGCTTGTCCTTCTCAAGGATAGTGCGCAGTGATAAAGTGTTATTCGATGCCACTAGTTACTACACAGAAAAATTAATTAAGTTTTAATAAAGGACTTATCTTTTTCTTCCCATAATATAATTAATAATGAATCATGTTATTAATTAAACTAAGTTGTTGGGCTCATGGGCCGAGATCCATATTATATCAAGATACAGCCAGATGAGGGCCTGGAACAACTATACCCCAATTTTTAGGTAGGAACGCCGTCCAATCCCAACCTAGGGACTCTCGGTTTGATGGGTCTGTTGGCACTTACCCATCTGTGCTTAGGGCCAGGAACATCCTACTGCCCATGCTAAGTCCAAACCTCCATCCAAATGTTAGAGTAACCAATACTCTAACCCAATACAAAATGACGATGCTCCAGTGCATCCAGCGAGGGCTGGTCTACAACTGGCCCATCCCCACTTCGAGTAGGTTTTGGATGAGGGAAGCACTTTTAAGAGACTTAGTAATTACCTTTTGGTTATTAGATTTAATTGGGGGCTACAGTGGCTTGCTAGAGCCCAACTGTAGTCTGTGGGCCTTAGCTCACTGCCAATATAAAGACGGGCCCATCAGATCATACACATTGAACGTCTGGACTTTAACTAGTCAGATTAAGTGTGTACTTGGTGTATACATGTCAAAGAGAAAGAGGTCTATTAATTATATTATATAGCTCAATTGGATTGATCAAAATATAATAGGATTAATATTTATTTAGGCCATCACATAATGAATTCAATGAATTAATTTTGTGTGTTTATTTCCTTGGTGGAAATATTGATACATGTATAGGTTTACGTGTATGTCATCTTATGGATGTCTAATTTAATCTCTTGGTTAATTTGATGTGTCAAATAAATTTTAATTTAAATGTATGTTACATATTATATGATATAATATATTACCATACATATGGAATTAAAATTTTATTTGAAATCAAATAAAAACCAAAGTATTAAATATGGCTTGGACTTGAATACTTTAAAGCCCACATAAGGATGAGTGGCCGAATTTTGGGAGATGTTTTGCCAAGTTTTGGTGAGTCATTTTGTGATAAGAAGAGTGACTCACAGATTTGACAAAAAGTGATGATGAAAGATGGGTGAGTCATGGTTTGACTTTGGTGTAGAAAAGTTGGACTTTTCTTCTCTTGATTTTATCTTCTTTCTTATGTTATAAGAGAGGAAAAAAATCAGCCATAAGTTGAATGACTTGGACGTCCAATATATCCCCCACACTCTCTCTTATTGATTTTCCAAACCGCTAGCACGGGTTTCAATCCGAGAGTCGTTCGTGTACGGGACGAAGGAGAAAATCTAATTTGGTTTCTGCAGTCTTCATCTGTCTCTTGGAGATACTTTAAGGTGAGATTTAAAACCTACTTCCTTATGCTTTGTGTTTTTGATTTCCACTACTTAAGCTCCTGGGACCGGATTCGAGGAAATCGACGCGTATTTCCACTTTTATCGGTCGATTTCCCGTGACGAATCCTAATATGTTTTATGCCCAATTACTTTCTTAAGTCTATTCTTATGCTTTTCCTTTATGAGAGCATCACACTTGTATATGTATTGAATGTTTACGAAATCAATATCGATAAGTTTTCTTATATCTTACTCTTCATTGCATGACTAACGCCAAGTATGCATTATTAACATAGATTCATAATAAGATATAGAGAAGTTTTTACTTTGTCTTGTTTAGTTACTAAGATAGAATAAATTATGATTTATGATTGTTTTGCTTCACTTTGTTAAATTAATTAGAGATCATCTTAATATAGCTTGGCCATTGTGTATTAAGAGCTTTAAAGGTATTCGATAATTTGTCTATGAGTTATTGAATAAAATCTATTTCTAGACATGTCCGTTGAAATAGGAGTTATCCGACATACTCTTATCATAAGGATTGAATAGATAATTAATGCATGTGCAATGAATATCTAATATAAAATTCTTGTATATTTATGTGACTAGATATTAAACAACAACTCAACTCATAACTAGTACTTTAATTGATTTAACTTGCCATTTACCCATTTCCCGATATCACTTTATAATTTGATACTATATAGACGCAAAGAAAAACAAACCAAAGTGTACATACATTTTCCTCGTGGGATCGATATCTTTTATTACTACGTTGCGATTCGTATACTTGCGAGCACTAATCTCTACATAGAATTATTGTTGGAAAAAAGTATTGTTAGAAGCTAAGTAAGAGATTTGTACAAAAAAGCAACAAGGTTTTTGGTGCCATTGCTGGGGAATAATTGTTATGTCATTTGGTGTTTGTTAAAGTATTAGTGGATTATAGAATTTTATTTTATTTTTTTATAGTGTTTATTTTCATTGTTGATTTTTTTTTTGTTATTTTTTTAATTTTTTTATTGTTAAGTTTGTAGTTTATGCCCAGAATGCGTAGTTCTACGGACAAACTTGAACCAGTTAATCCTGAAGAAATGGATGAACAGCCAAAGAAGTTGATGGATTATTCCTTCCCTAGTCTTAATGGTACACAGCATGGTGTAGTAAGGCCACCTGTTAATCCAAATTCTTTTGAAATTAAACCTGCTCTTTTGCAAATGATTCAAAACAGTGTTACTTTTCATGGTTTTCCTAATGAATGTCCTAATGCTCATTTATCTAATTTTCTTGAAATATGTGATACTTTTAAAATTACTACGGTTTCAGCGGAAGCAATCAAACTTCAGTTATTTCCTTTTACTTTGAAGGATAAAGCAAAGGCTTGCTTGAATTCGTTGCCTCCAAATTCAATAACAACTCGGGATCAATTAGCCTAAGCATTTTTATCTAAGTATTTTCCTTTAGCAAAAATGGCTAGAATAATTAAAGAAATTACTTCGTTTACTTAATTTGAAACCGAGACTTTGTATGAGGCTTGGGAAAGATATAAAGAAATGCATAGATTATGCCCTCACCATGGTTTGCCTAATAATATATTAATACAAACTTTCTATAATGGGGTTAATCCTGTTAACTAGAGGTACTATTGATGCCATGGCTGGTGGTTCTTTAATGCGAAAAACAACTGAAGAGGCTTATGAATTATTAGAAGAAATGGCTAGTAATAATAGCATGTGGCCTACTGAAAGGGCACAATTTCAATCTTCGAATAACTTAAATAGTCCTTCGAGTTGATCGAATTCTACTATGAAAGGAGTGCATCATGTTGACTCTATTACTATGTTACAAGCACAAATTTCTGCTTTAACTCATAAAGTTGATAATTTGTCTTTGGGAGTTACATCTCATAGTCCTTGTATTGTATGTAGTCAACAAGGTCATGTTCCTAGTGAATGTAAGGAATTGAATACAGAGGAACAAGTGAATTTTGTCCAAGGGCAAGTTCACAATAACCCATATTCAAATACTTATAATCCAAAATATAGAAACCATCTGAATTTCGCTTAGAGAAATAATGAAACTAAGATAAGAGAAATTCTAATTACCAATCGCAAGATAGAATTGGAATGTTGTCATCTAAAATTGATAAGTTTTAGAAGGACTTCTTGCTAAAGTTAATGATCAAGATGAAAATTTTAAGAAAATGGAATTTAAATTTGACCAACTTATTAAAAATCACTCGTCTTCTGTCCATAATTTGGAGGTTCAGATTGGGCAATTGGCTAATGCCATTCCTTCTCGCGAACTGGGTGCATTTCCAAGTAATATGGAAAGAAACCCTAAAGAGCAAGTGAATACGGTGATATTAAGATCCGGTAAGAAGTATGAAAATGTAGATTCTACTAGTATAGAAACTAACCCAATGCAGGACAAGACATTCAAAGATGAAGATATCGTTGAAATTAGAGAAGAGGAAGTAGTTTCTAATCAATCAAATGTCAGCAAGGTTAAGAATGATAATTTTCAACTAAAACCGCCATTTATGCACAAGCTAAAAAGGAAAGATCAAGATAAGCAATTCCATGACTTTGTTAATAAATTGAAAAATCATCATATTAATTTATCATTCATTGAAGCTATTATTCAGATTCCCAATTATGGTAAATTCTTGAAAGAACTTGTTTCTAAAAAGAAGAGTTAGGCTGATGTTTCGACTATTGCTTTAAATGAAGATTGTAGTGTTATAGTGTCTAGTAAAATTCCTACAAAGCTTAAAGATCCTGGTAGTTTTACTATTTCGTGTAAATTGGGTGAAGTAGAATTTCCTAGATGTCTATATGATTTAGGAGCTAGTGTGAATTTAATGCCATTAAATATTTTTAAGAGATTAGTTTTAGAAGAAGATGTGAAACGTACTTCTATAATTTTGCAACTTGCTGACCAATCTATTAAGAAACCTTTTGGTATTATAGTTAAAGTAGATAAATTTATTTTTCCTACAGATTTTGCGATTCTAGATTTTGCTTATGATGAGCAATGTCCATTGATTTAGGGTAGACCTTTTATGAATACCCATCATGCCTTGATTGATGTTTCAGAAGGAAAAGTAATTTTATGCATCGATGACATTAAAATTGAATTTCACATGGATAAAGCTACTAAATACCCTATGAATAATGAAGTTTTCATGGAACTTGATGTTATTAATGAGTGTGTTAAAGAAATCTTAGATATAAATGATGATGATGTTGATATGCATGATAAGAGTATTGAACATGAGATTGAAATTGTTAAACCTGAATTATTAGAAAGAAATGAGGGTCCTTTACCCGCTTATGTTGATGTTCCACCTAATATTGAATTGAAAGAGTAACCAAGTCATTTAAGATATGCATTTTTAATGAAAGATGATAAGTTGCCTATAATAATCTCTGATAAACTTAGTTTAGACCAAGAAAAGGAATTAATTAAGCTGATTAGAAATAGGATTAGAAGTATAGGTTGGCAAATCTCTGATTTAAAAGGTATAAGTCCTAATGTAGTAATGCATCGTATTTATTTAGAATAAGGTATGTTAACTAAGGCGGATAGACAAAGAAGATTAAACCCTAATATGAAAGAGGTAGTTAAGTAAGAAGTGATCAAATTGATTGATGCCGCTATCATATATCCGATTTCGGATAGTAAATGGGTTAGTCCAATTCAATGTGTGCCTAAAAATGGTGGTATGACTGTAGTTAAGAATGAACAAGGAAAAATGGTACCCACCAGAACAACCACTAGTTGGAGAGTGTGTATTGACTATAGAAAGTTAAATTCGGCAACTAGGAAAGATCATTTTCCACTTAGAAAGAATGTTAGAAAGAATGTTAGAAAGAATGTTAGAAAGAATTGCTGGACATGCTTTTTATTGTTTTCTAGATTGATTCTCGGGTTATTTCCAGATTTTTATACAATCGGATGATCAAGAGAAAACCACTTTTACTTGTCCATACGGAACTTTTGCTTACCATAGAATGCCTTTTGGTTTATGTAATGCACCTGCTACATTTCAAATATACATGACTTCTATTTTTGGTGATTTTATTGAGGATATTATGGAAGTGTTTATGGATGATTTTTCTGTTTATGGTGATTCGTTTGAGCAATGCTTAGTTCATTTAGATAAAGTTTTGTCTAGATGCGAAGAGTTTAATTTAGTGCTTAATTGGGAAAAATGCCATTTTATGGTTGATGAAGGTATAGTTCTTGGCCATATGATCAGTGAAAGAGGAATAGAAGTTGATAAAGAAAAAACTGACTTAATAGGAAATTTACCTCTACCAACTTCAGTTAAGGGAGTGAGGTCTTTCCAAGGCCATGCTGGTTTTTATAGACGATTTATTAAGAATTTCTCAATAATTGCTAAACCATTGACCAATTTCTTAGTTAAAGATACACCTTTTGTATTTACACCTGAATGTATCAATGCCTTTAATATTCTTAAACAAGCATTAGTTAATGCACCAATAATCACAAGTCATAATTGGACCTTGCCATTTGAGATTATGTGTGATGCTAGTGATGTTGCGGTAGGATGTGTTTTAGGTCAAAAGAAAGATAAGAAGTTGCATGTTATTTACTATGCAAGTCATACTCTTTCTGGTCCTCAGTGTAATTATACAACTATGGAAAAAGAGATGTTGGATGTTGTGTTTGCATGTGATAAGTGTTGATCTTACTTGATAGGTTCTAAAGTTATAATTTATACTGATCATGCTGCTTTGCGATACTTGTTTGCTAAGAAAGATGCTAAGCCACGCCTTATTCATTGGACGTTACTTTTGCAAGAATTTGATTTAGAAATAAGAGATAAGAAAGGTTCAGAAAATTTGGTTGTCGATCATCTTTCTAGGTTAGAAGATGAGAACGGTCCAATTGGTGGATCTGATACTATTAATGAAACATTTCCTGACGAGAGCTTAATGGCTGTGCAACATGTTAAGGAACGGTGGTATGCTGACTATGCTAATTACCTCGAAGCCAATGTTACACCATATAACTTAGATGCAAATGCTAGGACAAAGTTCTTTAATGATGTAAGAAGCTATATTTGGGACAATCCTTATTTTTTTAAGATATGCGCTGATAATATTATTAGGAGATGTGTTGATGAGTTACAATATGAGTCCATTTTATCTCATTGCCATAATAGTGCTTATGGAGGCCATCATGCAGCAAATAAAACTGCTGCCAAAGTGTTCGAGAGTGGATTTTATTGGCCTACTTTGTTTCAAGATGCTCATTTCTATGTTAATCATTGTGATAAGTTTCAATGTGTTGGTAATATTAATCGTAAAGATGAGATGCCACTGAAGAATATTTTAGAGGTTGAAATCTTTGATGTATGGGGAATAGATTTTATAGGTCCTTTTCCTATATCTCAAGGGCAGAAATACATCTTAGTAGCTGTCAACTATGTTTCCAAATGGGTTGAGGCTTGTGCATGCCCGACAAATAATGCAAGAATAGTTGTTAAGTTTTTAAAGAAATTATTTAGTAGATTTGGGATACCACATGCTATAATTAGTGGTGGTGGTATGCTTTTTATTAATAAATTATTTGAGTCGCTTACGAGGAAATATGGAGTTCATCATAAGGTTGCAACTGCGTATCATCCCCAAACTAGTGGTCAAGTAGAAATTTCAAATAGAGAAATTAAGTCGATTTTGGAAAAGACAGTATCTAATTCGTGTAAGGATTGGGCGAAGAAGCTAGATGAAGCTTTATGGGCTTATTGAATAGCTTACAAGACTCCCATTGGGATGTCTCCTTATCGGTTAATATATGGTAAGGCTTGTCATTTGCCGATTGAGTTAGAATATAAATCTTATTGGGCTATTCGTTCCTTGAACTTTGATGCGAATCAAGCCGGTAAAAATAGGTTGTTGTAAATGTTTGAATTAGATGACATTAGGTCTATGGCTTATGAAAATGCTAAGATTTATAAAGAGAAAAATAAGAGGTGGCATGATATGAAAATTAAAGGTAAAACTTTTAATGTTGGTGATAAAGTGTTGCACAATTCTCGGTTACGTTTGTTTCTGAGTAAGTTAAAATCACGTTGGTATGGACCATTCACCGTTATTAATGTCTTTAGTAATGGAGCATTAGAGTTAAGTAGTTCTAAGAATAATGTGTTTAAGGTTAATGGGCAGCGTTGTAAACCATATTTGTGATGGGATGATACCATTCAAGAGCAATTTATGAACGACCCTACACCCTAATTTTTCTTCTTGCTTATGTGTGTTTTGTGTGTTATGATGTGTTTTTGAACGTGTTTTAGTTAATTATTAATAAAATACAGTATGTATGTTTAAGTTTAATGTTAAGTAGATACCATAGTAGAGTGTGGTGTGCTTATATATATGTCATTCTTCTTCTAAGTGTGATTTTCTTTTCTTATTCTTTATACAAGGAGGACCTTGTATGCTTCAAGTGTAGGGGAGGAAATATGTAGGAGAATATAATGTACATATGTTTGTTGTTATGTTTGTTGTTGCATAAATAAATCTAATTTGGTGTGTGATTTGTAAGTTTTTGTTGTGTTCATTGAAAAATAAGGTTAAAATTTTGTGAACCATGCGAATCACGATCGTGATGCATTATTGTGATCGTGATTGAGCAATTCAAAGAAAAAAGGAAATGAAGATTAAGCACGAGTCACGATCGTGACCCTCCATCGCGATCGTGACTTAAATGCACAAAAATTCCAAAACTCTCTATTTCCAAATCACGATCGCGACATATGTGTCACGATCATGACTCAGTTTTTCATATGAAATTTTCTTTTAATCTCTCGTATAGGTCACAATCGCGACATGCGTGTCACGATCGCGACCTGGGTGAAAGTTAAACGGTTCATTTTTACATGCAACGGTAATATTGGCTCAAATTTTCAAAATTTGACCATTTTATGACTGTTGGAGCAGTAAAAACCAGTTCCTATTGGTTAATAACTATAATTGATTAATATTTTTATTATATTTAATGAATTATTGATGAAAGGATGTGTCATTGGGTGAAATTCACTATAAATAGGGCATCCTTTTCTTTGTTGTTACTCGCAAATATGGGTGCACAAAAAAAACCAAAAAATCGTTAAACCGAACCGAAACCAAACAGAAAATATGGTTAGCTTAAACCGATGGACTAGTATACGGTTTTGTTTTTAAAAATTTTCGGTTTCGGTTTCGGTTTTGGTTTTTATACTGAAAGTCCATGTGGACTTGGTTAACCGACCGTTGGATAAAAAAACTTTTTTAAATTATATAATTGGATATATAGGTTATATGAATTAATGCTAAAACATTTGGGTGTTTAATGTAATTTTACCTCCATAATTTCTAATATGTTTAATGTAATTTTTGTCCTTAATTTAATTTTTATTTTCCAATATATATATATATATATATTTCTAGAAAAGAAAATTGAATTTTTAGATATGAAAAGGAAAATACTAAAAGATACATTTATATATATTTTTTCCTTAATGTCGTTTTTAGAAAAATGGATTTCGTTACACTTAAGAATACCGATACACAATGATACTATCCCTGAAAAATTTTACCCCTTGTTGGAAGCATTCATTTTGATAAGTTTTGGAGGATTCAGATTTTATAACCCATGAAATTCATTGTTAGCAGGAATTGAATAAGAGAATTTAATATTTTTTTCTAAAAAAAGTAATAAGATCATTCAAAGGAATTACAAATCATAAGGGAATTCAGCTTGAATTTATTTCAGAATTTCATTCAAACAAAAGTTTTGAAATAGTTGCATACCTTTTATGTTAAAAATGGCCAAATAACTTTAGTGTTAAATCTTTTATGTATAGATAAGGATTTGGGTCCTCTCATGTCAAAATGGGATTAGACTATGTTACTTTAATCTTTTTCCTTTTTAATACGAAGAGCCAGGATTCTTTATAAATTAATTTCGTGACTCTAGAAAAAATCGAGTGAAAAATTCAACTGACAAGTTACTATCTAGTGGCAACATCCATTGTATACAAATTTCTATTCATTCCAGTCCTAGATTTTCATTATATATTTCTAGAAGAAAAAGCTAATCTTGTATAGCAGTTTATCTTGCAATACTTCTAAAGTACATCAGATGTTCCAATCTGTTAATTGGTAACAATTAATTCACCGATAAACATAATCAGTTCACTTCTAGTTGTAATGTCACTTTTAATCAATTATTAAGTTGTAATGTCATTTTTAATCAATTATTGAGACTATGGTTTGTAATTTCATGTTTGTCTTTGATGTTTGAGATTTATGATTTAAAATTTTGAGGTTTAAAATATAATGTTTATTTCGGAAATGGTTAACCATAAAAAAATGGTTAACCGAATGAAATTAATGGTTAACCGAATTTAATGGACAGTTTACGGTTAGTAAATTAGAAAAACCGTTCAAACGGTTAATCGTTAGCAGAAGTCCACATGGACTAGTTAACCAACCGTGTGTACCCCTACTCACAAATAGTATACTTCCTTTACAAATCAGACTACTAACAATTCCTTTCATATTTTATCTTTCAAGTCAATATTTTTGAAACCCTAGCCAAATTATTTTCTATGCCAAGGCAAAAAAGAATTGCTACCAAGAAGGGCCAAAGTTCTTCATGAACTCCTCAACCAGTAGATTTGCGTGAGACCTATGGTGCAAACTTCCCAATTCGTAATGAAAAGGAAGGGAGGCAATTCACAAGATTCAAAAACATTGAAATCATCTGTATGTTTTTCCTTGATAAGGTCTTTATGATAAATAATGGAATTCATGATGAGATAAAGAGGTTTTTGAATGTTCTTAGGCTTTCAACATTTGCTTCAATGTTTTTCCCACTAAACCGCGATTGGATTATGGAGTTGTTGACAACTTTTTGATATGTGGATAAAAATCGAATGACTATTATCTTCCGTAATGAAGGTAACGAGTACACGGTTGGCTATGAAGAGATGACTAATTGGTTTGATTTTCCTACAGAAAGTGAGGGATGGAGCTATCCATTTTCTAAATATAACCCACATGCTTTTTGGAAAAGTATAACCAGGTTAGAGAAATACTCAGCAAAGAATTCACCAAATCATTTGATTAAGAGTAATGCGCTTTTGTATTTGCATAAGTATTTGTGCCATTCTATTTTCTGCAAGGTGGAAAGCAATTAAGTGCAAATAAAAGACTTATATGTCTTAGATCAAGCCGTGAAAGGAAGAAAAGTGGATTGCACAGATCATATTTGGGAAGGAATTTCTCGAGCAGCAGATTCCAACAAGAAGAAAGTTGGAGACGGTCATGTAATGACAACCCTAATTTTGGCCATTAGAGGAGAATTGCCTCACAAATTGCAACATGGAGAAAAAGTGTGATTCCTTGATGGAAAATTGATGAAGAATGCTGGATTAGCAAAGGAGATCAATGGAGCTTTCAAATTCACTTCCTATAAAGAGAGAACAAAGAACATTCTCATTACTTTAGAAGAGGAAGGAGGAGCCAGACCTTCGGATGCAAGATCTAGGAACAAGGGGAAGCAAGTGCAAAGGGAAGAAGAAGGAGTTAATGAAGATGATGAAAAGGAGGAGAGTGATAATGAAGAGCAAGAAGCGGAAAATCAAGGTTGGCAACAAGTGCTAACCAAGGTCGAAGCGGTGGAGCAAAATGTCCACCAAGTTCGGTAAGAAGTGAAGGAGAAGCGGAAGGAGAATGCGTCATTAAAAAGAAAGCTTCTCAAGTTCCTCCAATGCCAAAATATTGAATTTACTCCAAGTCCACCAAGATCACCAGAGGCTTGATTGGTTACTTCTATCTTTTTCTTCCTTAATTTATTTTATTTTCTATTTCTAGTGTTTTCTAGTTTTTAGTTTAGTTTGAAGTTAGTTTATTTTCCTACACATCGAGGGCAATGTGCAATTCAAGTGTAGGAGGGTAAAATTAGGATAATTTTAAATTTTTATTCTTATATATCATTATAATATCAAGTATTCTTGCATTTTTTATCTTATTTTCTGATTGTCAAAAGCTTAATGACATCTTTTTCTATCTTGAGTTGAAGTGTATGATTATGGTAATACAATCTTTGGATAATGCAAATGAAGATAATCTCACCTTAAGTTAAGGAATAAGAGGCTTTGATTCTATAAAAGTATGTATATTCAAGTGGTAAAATGTTGAAAAATTGAGTATGTTTATTGTTGAAATAGTTTGAAAAGCAAGACAAAAGAATAAATCCTATAAGTGTTTGGGTATCCATTGGCAATTTTTGTTTAAATGCAATAAGATGCATGATTTTTTGCCTTATAAGTCTAAGTTTGAAGTGATTGAACCAAGGAAACTAAAGCCATAATACGGTTTAGCATTGTTTAATAAAAGATAAGGGTATTGCAAATTAAGTGGT
The DNA here is from genome assembly GCA_039660915.1 of Euphorbia tirucalli. NCBI lineage: Eukaryota > Viridiplantae > Streptophyta > Magnoliopsida > Malpighiales > Euphorbiaceae > Euphorbia > Euphorbia tirucalli. Next base: position 48,823,638 of record CM077639.1, on the reverse strand, counting down.
GAGTGAATAACCAAAGTGTTATGTAAAAGGGGAGAGTGGTATGGAGCATAAAAGGCAACTACTAAAAGCGAGATAAAGAATAAAAGAAAAATATTTACTTTTACATAATGCAAGAAAAAAAAATAGCAATATGAGTGGCAACAAATGAGATAAAAGGGGAGGTGTGGTATGGAGCAAAACGCAACCACACATGAGTGCTTAGAAAAAAAAATCTAGGTTGCCTAAAAATGCTTTGAGGACAATGGCTAAACGTGTGCTAAAATTTTTCCCTAAAAGCTTTCACCGATATGCTTTGGTTGAGTAAGCTGAAATTTTGTTAATTAAGGCATGAACATGGTTAAAAGTGTATACAAACTCTACTTATGGTTGATAGTTCTAAGTTAAGCTTAGTAAAACAATCTTCTGGCAAGATCCATACTTAATAAAAGTATAAAGAAGTGTTAAAATTCAAAAAGCCTCATAGTTGCCTGAGAAGTCAAAGGTTGAGACTCTTTATTTTGTGTTTCAAAGACTAAGTATGTTGGATCATCACAAGTAAAATGATTAAGAGATTCATATTTTGCTTGAGGACAAGCAAAAGGATAAGAGTAGCGGCTTGATAAGGGCTAAAAAGGCACTTATATATGATATAATCTATAAGGAGTTTGTGATGTTTACTTATTATATATTAGATTTCACGTTGGTATTGCTTGTTTTTGATGATTTACAGTTTTAAAGTCTAAGTATGCAAATATGTGGATTTTAACTATAAAAGGAAGAAAAAAGGAAGAAAATTCTAAAGGAATAAAAGGACACAAGATTTAGACCACGTCACGATTGTAATGCATAATCACGAGTGCGACAGAGCACTTTGATTTATAAAGAAATTAAAGGAAAAAGACAGATCACGAGCGTGATGCCTATCGCGATCGCGACCTAGCACATAGGCAGCCTTTGACTTCAACATTTTGCAAAGAAACCCATGTGAATCACGACCGCGACACTCTATCACGATCGTGACATACACTCAGCAGCAGTTATTCAATCTTATCCAATTCGGACTTCAACCGCCACTATGGATAAAGACAACCATTCATTGAAAAAACATAACCTTTCACAAAGAGACACAAACCATTCATTAGATCAACACAACCTTTCACAAAGAGACACAATGCTTCAATGCTTATAAATAGAGAAGGAATTCCAGATTGTAAGGGGGAGGAAAAATCAGCAAATGGAAGATACCTATAGTATATAAAGTTAGAAAAATAAAGTGTCTAGAGCGTTCGAGTGTTGTTTATAATATTTAGTATACGTAAAGGGGAGCCTAACGCCAAGGTTCTTAAATTAAGTATTGTCGCTATATAGAGAAAAGATACCCACAAGGTTGCAATATACCTATAGGCGTAACGGAGTATTTTATGCCCAATTGCTTTCTTAAGACTATTCTTATGCTTTTCCTTTATGAGAGCATCACACTTGTATATGTATTGAATGTTTACGAAATTAATATTGATAAGTTTTCTTATATCTTACTCTTCATTGCATGACTAACGCCAAGTATGCTTTATTAACATAGATTCATAATAAGATATAGAGAAGTTCGCATTTTACTTTGTCTTGTTTAGTTACTAAGATAGAATAAATTATGATGTATGATTGTTTTGCTTCACTTTGTTAAACTAATTGGAGATAATCTTAATATAGCTGATCATTGTGTATTAAGACTTTTAGTTATTTTGGCAAAGGTATTCGATAATTTGTCTATGAGTTATTGAATGAAATCTATTTCTAGACATGCCCGTTGAAATAGGAGTTATCCGACATACTCTTATCATAAGGATTGAATAAATAATTAATGCATGTTCAACAAATATCTAAGATAAAATGCTTGTATATTTATATGACTAGATATTAAACAATAACTCAACTCATAACTAGTACTTTAATTGATTTAACTTGCCATTTACCCATTTCCCTATATCACTTTATAATTCAATACTCTATAGACGCAAAGAAAAACAAACCAAAGTGTACATACATATTCCTCATGGGATCGATATCTTTTATTACTACGTCGCGATTCGTATACTTGCGAACACTAACCTCTAAATAGAATTATTATTAGAAAAAATTATTGTCAAAAGCTAAGTAAGAGATTTGTACAAACAGCAACAACCAGTAAGACACCGTCATACAATCAATGGAATGCTAGTCTATTGTTCCATTCATTCTTATGATTAGAACAGACCAAGGATGGTTTCATGGTTATATCATTTCCCTATTCATGGTCTCACTGCCAAAAGCATGACACTTGACAACATAAATATCGATATGACCATTGGATACTCTATTTACATTCATTGCATAAGAAATAAATTAAATAGATTGTGAATTTATTTAGTGACACACAGATGTATAATACCTCAATCAATAAAATACCTAATTGTTGACTTATGTTTTCATGATTACAAGTTGGATTAATTCATTGATATTGACATATAAAGAAATAATACATAAAGAAGCCAAAAGCATTATGAGATAGAATAATATGTGACATTGTTTCACTTATGGGATAAAGCATATTTTAAGGGATAAAGCATATTATAAGTTATAAAGATGTTCTTACAAGTAGTAAATCCACTTCCAAATAGGTTGCTTACAAGCTAAAGACAACTGCCATAATGTCTCAAGAGTTCACATCAACCACTATATGTGCCTTATGAGCTAAAAACAACAGCCATATGTCTTCAGGAGATAAACTCAACAACTATAATTTCATCAGAAGGAGGATTCAACTACCATATTTGTCTTATGAGCTAAAAGTAACAACCATATGCTTTTAGGAGATGAACACAACAACTATAATGAATTGCTTTGATCTCTGCTTCCTATGGCATCTCATGAGCTACAAGAAAATTAATCTTCCATACATAATGATCAATCACCTAACTCGTGTAAGTAACTCTGCATTGCCCTATAGTATGATCCTCATAAAATACTTCAACTACTTTGGAGTATCTAAAACAGGACTCATCCCTTTATTTGTGAACTCAAGGTCAATCATAAACAAGTCCAACATAGCTAGGATGCTTAAGGCTTGTGCTCATAAGAAGCAAATTCCTAGAAGCCCCATTGAAATTGAGTCTGACTCGGATAGCTCCTCAGATGATAGCACTGAAGCCTTCATAACAAGGCATTTAAATCATAATGTCACTTCTGACAATAATGTATCAAAGAAATGGAAAGAAAAGCTTGCTGGGGACAATGCTAAGGAGATTGAAAGGGATAAAGTCAAACCAGAACCCATGGAACCTCACAAGGGAGGAAATGCACATTCTGGGACTCCACAAGCATTTGACTCAACTAAAGAAGGAAGAAAGGAAGATCAAGAAGAGAATACTATGTTTGACTCTCTTTTGGCATTGGTTAGTGAGGGAGAATTAACCTTAGGAGCTCAATTAGGAACAATACCTTCTCCACCTACCCTGTCTGACTTGACATTTGAACCAATAAACATCTTCATGACTTACACTGCTGCTGATCTCTTTAAAACCTTTGTTCAAACACCATTGATCTATCAACCTCCCTTCAAAATGTCTAAGAACCTCTCTGATATAGGATCCTCTTCATCCATTCCTCTTTCTATTTGCCCTCCATCATCTCCATCAGTGCAAGCTGTATCAAAGAGCAACATTCTTCAAGCAATGCAAACACCATCAAACCCATACACTAAAAGCCAACCACCACCAGACTAACAAAAAGTGACCACTTACACTCTTGAAAATTGTTTTAAGGTGATATCTGAAGTTTTTCAGGCTTCTAAAGATCTTATGTCCTCCAGAACATACATTGAAGTCCCTGTAGCTCTAAGAGAACTTCAGATGTAGATGATACATATACAAGAGAAGGTGCACAATCTAATTATAGGTATGGAAATTGAGTTGGCCAAGATGACAAGCATTATCAATCATCTCTCTAACTAGATTGAGATAATGATGAGCCTAGTCAATGGAATAATGAAATCTGGTGCATCAACCTCATCCTCTCCCCTATAATGCTCATGACAAGGAAGTCTATTGGCTGGTAGAGATGAATTTGAAGATCAGAAGGGCTCACATCTACTCCCCTGCCATTTTTTACTGCAAAAGTTTGTTTTCATCTTCTTTTTCTTTTGAGCTAGAACTCTACTTTTGAGGGTATTTTCTTCTATTTGGGTTTTGAGAAACCTAAATAGGGCACGAATGCTCTTTTACTACTTATTTATGTTTCTATCTAACTAATATGCATGACTCTTTCTAGATTTTATCAGTAAGATCTTATTTATGCCTCATACTTATGATCCTCCTCATTTTAGCTTTTTTATGATTTCAAAGGGGGAGAAATTCCATAGGTAAGGTAAATGATAAATGATTTCCATTATGATCTATCTGTCTGAACTATCTGTGATTCAATTAAAATCTGTTGAAAATTACATATATGTATGCTATATGGTCTATGATCTGCTGCAGATTGACATCTATTGAAAAATGCTATATGTATGATATATGATCTGTGATATGTAATTATGTTGATACAATTCATAAAAATCTTGACATCTACATGTCTGGTTTGTTGAATAATCTAGCTTGACACTCTATGTTGACATGCCTGTTCTGATAAGGATGTAATATTGATATGTCTGGTTTGCGGAAAAATCTAGCTCAACACTCTATGTTGACATGCCTGTTCTGATAAGGATGTAATACTGATATGTTTAGGTTTCTGAGTGATATAGCTTGACACCATATGCTGATATATTTGTTCTGATAAGAATGAAATATAGTTGGTCTGTTGAGTTACATATCAGGAACATATAGCTTGACTTGTGTGGACATAAAGCTAAAAGATGGAATATTTGCTCTGTGTCTTAGAAAGATACTTAATTGCTCTGAATTAGCAAAATATGAAATGATAGTATGCAAATGTTACTTGACTTAATAAGTTTGATATGAATAAACTACATGTTCTGCTATCTGTGGTTATATACTTATGAAAGTAAGAAAACAGATATGGCAAGATGACTCACTTATGTGACTGTATCTAGTGGTTCAAGATATGTGATGTTAAGTCATTTGAGTGTCTGCTAATGTGGAATATAAGGCACATGTCTCTTTTCTTGTGACACTTTGCAAACTGAACATAGTTTTCAAATACATGAACTTTGAACCTTTGCAAGCATTGAATTTATGACTTGACTTTTGTCTTACATGCAAACTGAGCTTGATCATCCAAAAGAAACAATTGGCAATAACATAAGTTTGCATGGTTGAAAAAGTATTTCAAAGATTTAAACCGAAAATTTGCATACATATGAGCACTATTTATCTCTCAAAGCAATAGTGAAAAAGACTTGTATTTATGTTATTTCACAAATACTACTAAAAGCAGAATTTGTAAAAAGACTATCATATCCATAAGCAAATTCAGGTGATGTCTAGTATATACATATATGACTTTAACTATAGCTTTTTTTTATCCCTAAATCAATGACTAATGACCAAACCAATGTAAGTATATACTGTCACTTAAACATCCCCATGCACTACATCTTTGCTATATAAAGGTTTGTATACACTCTTCATTGAAGCCCAATACTTCAAAATAAACTAATCATGGGCCTCTAACAGAAATATAAGCCTTTCTCTTTTATATCTAAATTGAATAATCTGCTTCTTTAATTAATCCTTGCTACTAAAAAGTTCTCTATGCAGATTATATTGGTTGAACAAAAATAAACTCAAATTTTTAATCTCTAAAAATTTTTGTTTAAAACAACCACGCACGTATTGAGGGGGAGCATAAACGAAGAATATCACTTACTTAAAATGTCAATCTACAATTCATCAGAAGGTTGCAATCATCAAAAAGGGGGAGAATGTTGACTTGTGTTTTGATGATTACAAGTTGGATTAATTAATTGATATTGACATATAAAGAAATAATACATAAAGAAGCCAAAAGCATTATAAGATATAATAATATGTGACATTGTTTCACTTATGGGATAAAGCATATCATAAGTTATAAAGATGTTCTTACAAGCAGTAAATCCACTTCCTTTGAAGAAGAACCTATAATGGGTTGCTTACAAGCTAAAGACAACTACTATAATGTCTCAAGAATTCACATCAACCACCATATATGCCTTATGAGCTAAAAACAACAGCCATATGTCTTCAAGAGATAAACTCAACAACTATAATTTCTTCAAAATGAGGATTCAACTGCCATATTTGTCTTATGAGCTAAAAGCAACAACCATATGCTTTTAGGAGATGAACACAACAACTATAATCTCTTCAGAAGGAGAACTCAACTGCTATAATCTTATTAAAAGCTACATAAAACGACTACTTCTCCTTTGTTAGAAGCACTTCTCTACCTATATAAACCAATAAAGATCAAGAGAAAGTGGGAGACTTAAAGCAATTTTCATACATTCTAAGCTTCTTATATTCAAGTCTTCCAAAATTCCTACAAGTGCAAAAAGAGAGAAAAGCTTCATCTCGTTCATACATTCCTTCAAATATTCATTTTAAGGGAATTGTTTTTTCACACAAGGGATTTGTGTGAAAGGGGGTTAACTTTATTAATAGTGTGATCAACAAAGTTTGTACAAGTTTGGTGCTTGAACTTTGAAAAAGCATTAGTAGAAGTTTGGTATTTGAGCTTTGAAAAATACCAGAATAAGTTTGGTGTTGAGCTTTAAAATCATCAGAAGAGTTTTGTTACTTGAGCTCTGAAAAAGTAACTATAGAGGTTTGATACTCAGCCTGCAAAAGTATTGAGTTTGTTACTTGAACTCGCAAAAAGTAACACAGGCTTGTTTTCTGCCAGTAAAGAAAACAATAGTGGAAAATCTTAAGTGGTTGGCTTGGGAACTGGACGTAGACCGGTTGGGTCGAACTAGTATAAATCTCGTGTCTTCATCTTTCCATTCTTACTCTCTTTATTTTCATTGCAAGTTAATTTTATGCAAATTAAGTTGATTGGTTTAATCTTTGAAGATATTTTTAATTTTAGTTAAGCATATTTATATTCACAAGTTTTGTCATTTTATTAATTCTGTATTTTTGATAAACTTGTGTTTATTAAAAGAAAATTATTTTTATTCAAAAAGAATTTTCTGAATTATTTGCAATAATCTTATAGTACTATTCACCCCCTTCTAGTACTGTAGCTAGCCTATTTGGGACCATTACTAATAATGTATGATATATAACAAGGACTAATGCCTTGGGACTACTTTGTCTAATGTTGGCAATGGACCCAAAACCTTAAGGCTCACAGGCTACAAGTGGGTTCTAGAAAACCATTGCAGCTACCCAAATAAGATGAAGACATCAATCTTATGCAAGGCATAAACCCTATAGTAGCTTATACATCCTCTGCTAGTGATATCAATGTCCTACAAGAGGCATGCAATGTCACACTCTATAGCCGCATAGACATTCCTTGATACCGAGTAGACTGAAGTTCATAAATAAGTAATCACCTAGTGATTCCTTACTTGGATATGGCCATACTCTTATCAGCCTTACTAATCAAGTGGCCGGTGATATCTGCTATAAATTAACAGAGTGGCATATCCCTTCACATTCCTACTAGTCCTATAATGCTCATTGGCATACATAATCGTATACATACTTGGCAACTTGTTACAAGCTCGTTAGGCGTACGTCTAAGCATATGAGTCCACATCTAGGGCTCTAAGAATATCAGGTCTAAGTATCAAATATAAGTACTACTTGAGAACTACCTATGACATAAGGATATGCGGTGTTCTCAATAGTGGATCGATCGAGTACCAAGTAACCTAATATGTACCCACATCCTTGATTGACAATCCACGTCCAATAGTCGGTAAAACACCACTATACAATCAAGCCACATGCTAGTTTTTAGTTATTATCATTCTCATGATTCTAACAGACTAGCGATAGATTTATAACTATATTTTATTCCTTACTCATAGTCTTACTACTTGGAAAATGTTACCGACAATCATGTGTACGAACACAATTAATGGATACTTTGTTACTATTAATTGCACAAGAAATTAATAAAATAAATTATGCTTTTATTAATAACACTAATGTATGATACATAAACCACAATGTACAATATAAATGAAATACAATACCTTGGGATTAGGGCGTACACTAACAAATATCTCCACCAATTCCTCCTTATTTAATAACAGTCACTCCACTAAATGTAAGTTGCATGTGTGGAAGAGCATGATGTCTATTATCCAAGAGTTTCAACAAGAGCTCTCCTAGAGAATAAGTAATGGACACAACACTCGATTCAGTTGGATGTTTGGATCAATGAGAGTCCTCTTGTGGATATTGGAATTGATATCCTGGAGCTGTAGAGAAATTGGGTTGTGGTTGACTACATTGATCAAAATGGTAACTAGAGATGGGAGATGCTTGAGCCTATTCTCCCTAATTTTTAGTTGTTGAAGTTAGCTGCTACCAGAGTTAGTCATCAGGAGGATTGCCCGAATATCATTAATTAGGGGGGGTTTTGAAGGATGGACAGTTCTCCACAACCTCTGCCTACAACGTGATCATAAGGAGCAATCGGGCTATTTTGGATAGTCTGGCCACCGCGATCTAGCATTTGAAAGTCGCTCATAGAATTCAATTCTTTTTGTGGGTTGCTTATAATGAAAAGCTCATCATGTTGGAAATACCCTAGTCCCAAGGCATTGATCCTTGTTTTGTATCATACATTCTTAGACCATTTATGGATTGATGTATTATACACTTGTGTTTATATATAAAGTTAGTACATTTGTTCTTCACAAAAGGGGACCAACTCACGCTATAATGATTCCTGATATTTATGCAAGAGACTAACAAAAGAAGACAAACCCTCAACATTAAGAGATTTAAGATTCTGGCCTGATGAAAGGACTTTCAAACAGATGTTTTTAAAAAAGTGGACAGGTATTTTTATCACACAATAGAATCATTTCACGTTTAGGTTGCCATGATATTATTCCATTGATGAAAACAAAACCTTGCACCATTCAACTTGGCTCAGTTCCCCCTCCCTCAAACACCTAAATTCACTACATTTTTAAATTCAGATAAATATACACTTGGTTTTGTATTCATAACTACATCAACTATCTCTTCCTCTGCTTTCCCTTCTCACCCAAAAACCAACCAAAACAATAATAATAATAATAATAATAATAATAATAATAATAATAATAACAATAATAATAACAAAAATAATAATTCACATCGATTCTAATCCTTCCATGGGGTTCTTTTTTGCTTCATGATCCCTGCGATTCTGGGAGCATCTGCATAATCACAAATGAAATTCATCGTCATTCATCTGCGAAGCTGCCAAAAATTGCTCATACAGTGAACTCATTTTAGTAAGCAGAACAAGAAGGTACATTTAAAGCAATAGGAGATGTAGTATAACAGCATTTTGAGGCATTTTATTGCGACGCAAAAATATTAACCATCTATCGAGGTTATATCAATAGAATAGCCCATCTTTTAATGGAACTGAAAAAGGAAAGAATCAGCACAAAAGAGTAATGAACATATGCACACTGTGTTCTTCTAACCACAATAATGAATGAATACAGAACCTTGGTGTTTTTCCTGGGTGAAGCCCCTATCATTGTAGGATGGTCTGTTTTGTGTTTCATTGGCAAGTCGTGAATCGAGAATCCTGTCCGAAAGCTCTCAACATATGGCATGTTACTTCTAGCAATTTTCCTGCAATTACGCATATACATTCATATCAAGATCTAGAGAAACTTATATAATAAACATTAATTACCCAAATTATGGTGCCACTTCATTAAGCTAGACCAATATGCTCTATTTATAATAATTACAAAAATTTCAACTTCAGATTAGGAACATAGTTTTGAGGTATAATAGGAGCAGGAAATGCTTTTCGGCTTTTTGCCCCTGTAATTGACATTGAGCCCCTTAACTTCAATTTGGTATAATTCTAGCTCATGTACTTTTATTTTGGTCAAAATTTAGTCCATTCACTAGTCGTACGATACATTATCCGGTTAGCAGAGAGCATATCACGCACACTGCTGACTGAAACATCCACGACGTGTTAAATTCTATCGGAAACAGAAGTACAGAGGCTGAATGTTCACCAAATTGAAGTTGAGGACTCCATACCAAAACTTGGACATGAACCAAAAATATCCTTTAGCTGAAGAGATGTATGCAATCCAAATACAGAGACCTCCACAAATTCTAAGCTGACTGCTCATTTCAACTACAATTCTTTTTTTTCCTTCTCTCTTTCGTGTCCTTCTTGCGGCTGAAACAATTGGTAGGGGTGGCAACAATGCAGGGCATACCAGTGGGGATCCGTGCGGAGAGGGATGGGTACGAAAAAATCCTCGAGACTTTTAATGGGATTTTCCCGAATCCTCGAGAATGCATCCCCATTGACACCCTGCCCCTTTGCCACCCTTACCAATTGGGGATAGCGGGATTAATGATAAAGGAGAAAGAGCTAACCTCTTTACCTTACACATTCAACGATTAACCACATATAGAACACAGTAAACAACACCAAATTAAATAGGTAGAGACAACTTCCCTAAAAAAAAAACAAAAAAAAAGGTAGAGACAACTCATGTCACATGGAGCCATCCAACGTGTCATATCAACTTTTTCCTCGGTTTCAGTTTGGCAAAAACAATGTTTTGGCTCCAGTACTTCAAGTTGGCTCTAGTTAGCCTATGTACTTGAAATTTTCGGATAATCTAGCTGCGGACTGAGAAATCGATTAAACTTATCTCCCTATCTCCATTAATTGGTTCAACATAAACTAAGAAACTTACATTTGGAATGGATATCGACACGAGATATGACTAAAAAATTTGTTAGTCAGTGATTAAATTGTTCGAAAACTACAACAACTACAGGGCTAACTAAGGAAAAATCAAACTACACGGGCTTATTAATAAATTCAGGCACAAAATAGCTTCTACCATTTCGGTTTCAGTCAAGAAAGATAATTGAGAACCCAATCCTACAAATTAGAATGAAAAAATGCAAAAGACTTTTGCGGGGCTAAATTGCACACACAGTCCCTAAAGTGAAGTTTAGGGTTTTTGTATCTATACTCACTCAAATTTAATTTGTACAAAGTCATTAAATTTTAGTATCAATAAAGTCACTCTTGCCTCGCTCTGGCGCCACAATAATGATAAGACAAGTTAATACTAAGTCTGACTTGTTAGGGTAGCACCATATTGACCTAAACTAATTTTGTATTTCAATTTTTTTTTTTTTACATAGTGTTATATATATGGATACTATGTCAATGACATGTATTAGTTTTTTCATTGGCTGGATTTGATGTCGTATCATGCTAATAAGTTAAGGTTTGGGGTTGATTTGTCACTTCATCGTTATGGTATCAGATTTTGGTATCAAATTTCAATGGTTTAAAGCCAACAATGATTTTTTTTCCCACCAAAACAAAAATTAAATTATTTTATTGTGACAAATTAAAATTAAATAACCGTGAAAGTTCAGTGCAATTAACCCGACTTTTGGGCCTCTCTATTTTATCACCACGATGAAGCATTAAACACTAAAGCGAAGTGACTCATCTAATGACACTGCAGCAAGAAGTGACTTCTCTATCAACATTACAATAAGTCTAACAATAAATCATCATAATTAATCGAGCTCAATTAACACACTAAAATAATAGAAAATTAAATGACCAAATATTAATTGAAAAAGATTACCTCTCCTGGTCTTGGGGACAACCCTAGCAGCAGCCTTAACGTCCGCCTTCTCAACCACCTTCGCCTCCGCCGCAGCAAGCAAAACCCCATCAATTCCCTACACCAAAATTCTCTCATCTGTATAAATATCGGGATCAAACAAATAAGCCGCCCCGTCGCTGGTCCCAAATTTCACCGATCCATTGGCCTCTTGCGCCACTATCTTATGCGGCACTCTCAAAGTATGATACTTCACTTTCCAAATCTCCGAACAGCGTTATACATGCTCTCCTCCGTCTGGTATTCCGGTATCAAATGATAGGACATTATCTGCTCCCTGGCTCACTCAATTGCTCTGTATCCACCTTAGCCATCACTTCGTCGTTCAGCGCCAGGATGGTCAGAACGTATCCTTTCGAAACAAGCCGGCCCATTTTCGTCGCAAATGAGGCCAAATTGACCAGCATATCGGCGAATTCGTTGTACCCGCTGTACTGCAATAATGTGGCGATGAAATCTTTAACTTGTGCCTCGTCGTCGAAATGGTGGTGTGTTCCCCCTGGTCCTGATGCTGGCGCCGGAGCTAGAGAAGGCCCTGGCGCCATAGCGTCGAAAATTGGCAGAGCAGGAGGCACACCGAGTTTCGCCAGTGGAGCCGGCTTTTTCAAACGGTGACGATTGAACTCATTTTCTATAGACTGAGGAATCAAAAGGCGTTGGATCCCGTAAATTACCCCATCGGGTTGGGTTATGGAATCCGGGTGGGTAACCTTAGCAAGACTAACAATTCTTTCCCCAGATTTTTCACGGGTCAAGTTGAGATTCCCATTGGAGAAGAGAGTTTGTTGCGGCGTTGACTCAGAATGACTCAACCAGTCTTCCGAGTTAAGCCGTATCGGAATGATATGAAACATAATCAACTCCTGTAGAGATTTCAGATTCCCTGGTTCAAGTAAGAATCGCTTGAACTCAGGGTCCAGGTCCCGCTCTAAAGCTTCATTCTTTGGCGCAAAAATGGTGATATTGTGGTCACTTACAGCTTGCTCTAGGATTTGGAGAAGAAGAGCTTTCTCTGCCAACTCAGCCAGCTCTGTATAATGTGAGTCAAGAAGAGCGACTAAGACGAAATTGGAGTTGATTTGGACAGAATTCGTGGAAGAATCCGACAATGCAATTTGTATTCCGGCGATGAGGAGAAAATGGGTAGTGAAAATGAGGAATCTGGCGTCATAGATGGGGATATGAAAATCCATGGCGAATTGGAACCCGTAGAGAGAAGTATTTGGGGGTAGAGAAATTGATGTGAATGTATTTGATTAAATGAGTAGAAGAGAATGTGATAGAAAATACAGAGAGACTGAGAAATGGAGAAGAGAATGGTAAAAACTAAAAACTCAACAATGGAGATCCTTTTTTTTTTCTTTACAAAAGGACTAGCTAATTTGATGGAGTGTTGGTTGCTTAAAGATTTTACAAACGTGGCAAATGGGAATTTAATAAAGAAACTGAACTATCGTGAGATCGGAAGTAAGAGATCTGAGAAGCTTCGGACAGCCTATTTGTGGATCCCACTCTAATAGCTGTTGTTGTGCTTCTTGCTGACCTGGCTTTTTCTTTCTTGTGCCGTGTGGGTTCTCTTTCTCTTGTCTCTATTCTGTGTGTTTGACTGAAAAAAATACATTCTAAACCTTGTTTGGTTTTCACGATTGGTTTTCTGATTAATTTTTTCAACATATTAAATAAATAAATTTTTTATTTTAATGATATTATCTTTAAAGTTGATATCTTTATCTTATACGAGTTACATTATTTATTAACTAGCGGGTAATATAATTCTTTTGAAAGATAGAAGACTCTAGAATATACTAAACAGATATGAATTATATTGGTTATATAGACGTATCATAACTACAAATATAAGCTATAACTTTGATTTAGTATCACATATTTATTAAAATTGTATTGCACACTCATTAATAGATATTACAATTCAAGTTTAATATATATATATATATATATATATATATATATATATATAAATATGTTAAAAAAATTAATCAAGAGGCTAATTACAAAATCTATAAAGTTCAGGACTTAGCATGTGTTTTGTCATTTATGTAATGGAAGTGATTCAATATAAGAGTGAGTGTCGGCATAAAAATATAACAATTGCTTTTTTTCTGATTGAAATTATTCCCATTCTTTCCCTGTTCACTAAACTAATATTTCAATCCAGTAAAGGATAATTAATAATTTGTCAATTTGTTATAGTTAAAAAGTTAAAGTTGAGTTTACTTTGAGATTTATTAATAAGTCAATTAAAACTTAATATACTAATATCTTTATATTGGTAAAATGTTGGCATCTTCTATTCAATAAATACTTCAAATGTGTGTGGAGGTATTAGGGGATAGTTTTGTTGATCTGACCAACTTTGATTTTATGTTTGTTAAGTTTATACAAAGAAATTTTATAGCGAAGATCGGTCATGTTGATGATGAAACGTTGGTCAGCCCTGAAGGTATAGCGTTGGTCAGCCGTAGGAGCCAAAAAGAGCTAGATGGTCCCAATATGTTGGGTGGTTCCATTATTCATCAACAGGTTCTGATTTAATTAATAAATTTCTGAACCTAAATTTAATAAATATAAGATTAAAGATGAATAGGTTAACAAGAATATTTTCTAATAGCGAATTAGACTCTAGTTCTAAAAACAGTACTGAACATAATATTGAAGAAGAAATTAATTCAATGGAAATTAATATTAGTGAAATAGAAAATAATTTGTTAGATTGGACTATATCTAAGCAAGATATCAGTACAATTTATTCTGTTGGAACATTTGAATTCTTGACTGACTATGCTATTAAAACTGCTGAACAAACTATTGCCATAAATCAACAACATGAAAATATTCAATTATTCTCAGAAAAAGCAATAAATGAGCATAGATTGAAAAAAAAATTACATATTGGTTCTATGCAAATTGCTATTAAGCCTTTGTTTAGATTAGGACTTGATATTCCAGTTTTGATGTGTTTGCGTGATGGAAAACATATTAATTTTACTAATTCTTTGCTTGCAATGACTGAAACAAACTTTGGCAAACGGACCCGTAAATTTTAATTGCTACCCTAGATTTTCTATTAGTCTATTTGATCCTAATATTATAGATACATTAACTTGGACAGTTAAAACAAAGAATTTAAAATTTAAAGAAAATGTTAGATCTGTTGCTATAATTTATAAAATATATTACAAAGTCATGACCACTACCCTTAATCCAAGATTAAAGAAAAATTTTAAAAGAAAAGAAACATTGTTATTTGAAGCAAATAGAGCACACTCTAATTTTCAAATTCCTAAGAGATTAAATTGGAATGAAATAAGTAGATCAGGAACTTGGGATCTAACAGAGATTTGTGAACCTAAACCATTGGAAATAAATAATCATATGTCTAGAATTATTGAACATAGTAATGGAACTCTTAGAATAGATTTTTCATCAAATCAACCTGCCAGAACTTCCGTTTATTCAAATAATAGGCCATTATCTAGTAATAGTACATTACCTAGATCTATTTCAAAAAGGAATTTTAATTTATCAAGTGTTGATTTTAGTGAAAATATTCCAAGACCTATCTATGAAGAAATTATAGACGATAATACATTAAGCCCAACCAGAACACAAATGGAAACTTTTTCAGTATTAAATAATCATTAAAATAAATTCAAGAATAGATAAATTTGAAATTAATAAAGAATTTTGAAGACAAGATATATATGCTAATTATAGACGTAATTGTTATATTAATAATTTTACAAAGGAATAGTTAAATGAATTCATAATTCTTTGGTATAAGAAAATGGAAGAGTTAAAAGTATATTTTCCTTTATTTATTTGGTTTGAGTTTTATTGTAGGCAAAAAATATAGAATATCCTTTTAGAGCAATTTATGTTAACACAAAAATTGCTAAACTTTGGAAGACTACAAATAATGAATCTATTGTATCTATACATCTGTGTGAGCATGGGTTTTTTCCCGATCTCGGTGATGAAAATTTCCTAATTACCTGTGGACCGGACAAGCTTGAACGGGACTTGAAAGCGACCGGAATGCAGCCTGGGGAAGCTCAAATGACCCAAAAACCTGGCTATCCACAATCTGAAGCCCCGAAAATGTCTCTCGAATCACTTCTAGGATTCGGTCTGCATCTCTGACTTTTCAAAATTCTGCCTTGACTCTTGGTTGAACCGGGTGGCTCTGGTTTGTTGAACCAGAGTCGGCCGGCTCTAATTAGAGCCGTACGACTCTAGTGCAAACTAGAGCCAGTCGGCTCTAGTGGGCAAGAATAGTTACTCTGCAAAGCAGAGCAACTTGTCTTGACAGGTCGAAGATTTGGGCAGATTTTCAGGGATTTCTACAGGCGGATTGATGGAATGAGAAAAAGAGAGAGAGGCAGATAAAAGGAAGAAAAAGAGAGAGAGGGGGGACTTTTGGGACTTTTGGTTCGGAAGAAAAGAAAACAGAGAGAGAAAAAAAAAAAGAGAGAAAAAGGGAAAAGAAAGCAGAAGAGAAAGAAGGAAGAGGAAGAGAAACCGAGAGATATACCCAAAACAACTCCCACAAACACCCTCATCAAACCCTAAATCAATCCTCAAGCATTAACAACACAACCAACAACTTCTACAGATTGTTTCAGGGTGATTTCGGGTCGTTGAAGGATTCTACCGATTGAGTTCCAGGAGGCATTCCAAGCTTTCAATATGTTCTTTGGATGTTTAAAGTATCCGAACAACATCCAGGTAACTCTGAGAAACCCTAAAACTTGTCTGCATTTGATTTTCCGTGCGTTTTTGTCATTTTTACTGAAATCCAAAAACTGGTCTGCCCACCATAGCCGATCGGCTGTGTTCCTGAGGAACACAGTCGGCCGGCTATGTTTCTGATGAACAGAGCCAACGGGCTCTAACCTTGAGCCGGCCGACCCTATTCCTCAAGGACAGATCCCCGATCTGTCCCGAGCAGCCGAAACATCCCATTTTCCATTTTGATTTTTCTATTGGGATCACTTTCGGCCCAGAATCATCCATATGTGTTTGTATTTTGATTTTCTAATTATTTTACGTATGGATAATCGGGGTTTTTAGTATTTTCCAGGGTTTATTTCCTAAGTTTTGGGGTCATTTCATCCGATTTGGATCCATGGTCTTGCATTTGTGGACCCCCAAATCCCATAAAGTTCCCGGAAAATATTGGAAATAACTAAAGCAATATTTTTATAAATGTTTTTGGTGTGTTCATTGCCTTTTAGACCATAGATGGTTGGTATATTTAGGAACCCACACGAACGGAACCCCGAGTTCCAGGATAACCGACCCACAAAAATGGAAATTTGCATGGAATCGAGCCAAAAGGTTTTCCAAAATTGATTTTCCAGCACAAAGATCCACAGGGCGTTTCAAAACCGATTTCCAGGTCTAACCGATCCGACCAATCGGGTCGAACCGGTTACCCCCTAAATGTATGCTCCCTTATCCTAAAATCCCTATTCTATCCTAATTTCAGTCTTGTTTGTGTTTATAATTTAAATTGTGCTAACTATTCTGTTTTGCAGCATTTATTTTTTATTTTTACTGTATTTAATAGATTAACTCGTGTATTTAGGCGGTTTTATTTTTAGATTCTCGTGTACTCGAAGCGATTGTAAAAGTGAGGACGAGAGTTTTATATTTTATTCAATTTGGTTGTATAATCGGCCTCTATTATTCTTTTGTATATTTGTGTGAATGGTTTAATTTCCCGTAATTTATTTTATGCATTCTCGCCTTAGCATCGGCTTAATAAAAATAAACAAATTGGGGTTAGAAAAAATAATACATTGAATAAATATGACTTTATAAATAATAAACGAATACAAGCTCGAGGTTAAGTAGGTAAGTTACCCGAACCCTGAATCTCTGAATTAGGTACAGCAGTCTGTGCTCGGTAGGGAGCTGTACCGGAATTTCCCGGATGAGCTGATCCGGGTGGCGACTCTGTCATTGATCTCGGGATTTAGGTTTTGAGGTCTTTAAGTTAAAAACAGGAAAATATTTTCTACAAAATGAATTTCCAAAATCAATTGAATAGATTTCCCAACTCAACATAAACAAAACCCGTTTTTCCCAAAACATCACAAAATAAGCCAAAATCCATTTCTTTCTTTCTCCCCGGCTCGCTTCGCCGCATCCCGTTTTCTCTTCCGCCAAAAAGGTAGTCCGCTCATAATGGCGACTCTACTGGGGACATTGTTTCTTAACATGTTTTTGTTAAAAACTTAAGGAACTTAGGCAACTATTTAAATATAACCTCGCTTGTATTCGTTTATCGATTTATAAACATCATATTTATTCATACCTTTGCATATCATGACATTTTCTTCTTCTCAACCCCTCCAACGGTTTACCCAAGAAGGTGGCCTATCTCTACCGCTAGGATTGGAGACACCCGACTGGGTAAACCACTCATAGCCCCACATGACCTTACATCGTGTTCTACGGTGGGGAAGTGTTTATCTGCTATGGGAGCCTGTACGACCCTTGGTTTTGACTTTGGCCCACATGTAATGGCTTAGCAACTTCCCCTAGGATTACCAAAACTTAAATTCAAAATTAACATTGAGTGTGCGCCTTTGGTATCCCCCATTGATGCCAAAGAGATCCAACACCTAGGAAGAATTGTGAAACCAATAGAAAGGAGAAATAATGTTGGAAGGGAGCGCATTTTTTTACGTGTGTTAACATTTGTTCTATGTTGTTTTTCCTTTTCTTTTTACCTTTCATAAAGCATCCAAAATGTATAATCATCTCATGTGCCATTTCTGATCACGTTTCCGTGCATTCATCTTTAAATACATATGCATATCTGTGACATTTATGCTGACCATGTCTTCGTGCAGCCACGATTTTTTACTTATATGACATACATATACATCCTATGTGCCAACATTTCCATGAAATATACATGACATCATTCCGCGTGTCACGCATTCGAACCACGTTTTCTTGCAGCCACTTATATGTTTGTGTGACATACGCGTCCATTCCATTTCATTCTATCTCACCTATTTGGGGACGTTCTAAGAATGCCCATCATGATCATTTCATTTCATCCCATGTCTGGTACCCCAAAACTACCCGATTTCCGCCCGTGCACCAGATTGCACTCGGCCATTTCACAAAATATCATATCATTCAATAGTAGACCGCAATGATCCTAGATTTGCTTCCATGTGACAGTTCACACGATGCCATTACATGACATCCCGTTCATTCATCATAGGTGTCCGGGTGACGCCAAGTCTTGTTTGTGCGTTATGATTCATATCGAACCATTTCATAACATTGTGAATCACTCGAGGTGCTCCCCGGGTGCCAGATTATTACACATATAGGAGTATATCATGACAAGCAAGGTGTTCCACGAATGCCGAACCCCTGTCCGTGTCTTGAGTTACACGCGACTTTCCTGCAACACCATTTCATATCACATTGCTTCAAATTGCTTCAAAAGCATCAAAACTCTGTTCGTAGGGCAGTTCCCATATAACCATTTCATTTCATGCTATCGACCTACAAAGTGTCGAAACTCTGCCCGTGTGCCCGTGTGCCTGCTGGCCATTTCACGATAATTCATTAGGTGCCCTAAAAGCGCCGACTTTTTACTCGTGTGACGGTCCACATACGGTTTTCTCTGTGTTAATTTTGCACAGCATTAGGGCATTCTTGGAACATCCGAAATAAGATATTCGTGCCCATTCTTGTCTTCATTCACAAAGCATCAAATACATAATCATCTCATGTCTTGTATCATCATTCCTAAGGCATCAACATTTGTGTAGCATTGATACTAACCACATTCTTCCGCAGCCATGATATTTTATTCCCGTGTGCCATACATATATTGTGTTAATATTTCCATGAAGCATGCAAAGCTTTAATTTGTGTGTGTTATATGTGTACTGATCATGTCTTTGTGTAGCTACGATGCTTTGTTTGGGTGACATATGCATTCATTCCTTGCATGCACGACATCACCTGGTATGTCATGCATCCTAACCACATCTTCTGCAGCCACCTGCATTCTATGTGACATATGCATTCATATCATTTCATGTCATTACACCTACTAAAGGATGTTCCAGGGATGCCCCATCATGATCATTTCATTTCGTGATGGGTGTCCCAAAGCCACCCGTGTTTTGCCTGTGCTCAAGTTTGCACTCAGCCATTCCTCTATATCATTACATTTATTAGGAGACCACAACGGTCCTAAATCTATGATCATGTGGAGAGTCACATGATAAGCATTACACTACATCTCATCTATCTATATGTTCCCGATGTCATTGGGATACCGAGATCTTGCTTGTATGTCGTGATCAGCACAAGATTGCTCATAACATTATCAAATCATCTAGGGTACTCTATGAGTGCCCAGTTAGTACACATATAGGGGCATTTCATGACACTACTAAATCATGCAAGGCGTTCCACGAGTACCGAATCTTTGTCCGTGTCTCAAGTTACACGTGACTTGTCTATAACATCATTTCATGTCAGATGCATCAAAAGCATTAGAACTCTATCTGTGTGTCAACATATACACGGCCATTCCATAACATCCATTAGATGCCTCAAAAGCATCAAAACTCTGTCCGCGTGCCGGCCACGTGTGACCATTTCATAACATCCACTAGGTGCTCCTAAGGCACTGAACCTACGTCGGTGTGCTGGTTCATACATGGTCCGTTTGCATTGCCTTTTGCATAGCATTGGGGCATCTGCGGAACGTCTAAAATATGTAATAAGGTGAATCATCTTCATTCCTACCTTCACCCGTCTAACATCATTCAATCGCATTAACCCATGACTATACATTTCATTCATACATAAACACAAGGCGCTCCCCGAGCGCTGAAAACTTAGCTCACGTACCAAGCACATTATCCCATATCATTTCATCATATAAAAGCCCAAGGTGCTCCTCGAGTGTCGAAAAAAAATTCACATGCCAAGCATTCTGTTCTGTCTCACCTCGTATCATGCTTCATAATCCAAGGTGCTCCCTGAGTGCTGAAGATTATGTTAGATCATCATGCGCATACACACCACCATAGCATTTAACTTTCCTCTGCAAGTCATATCTTGCTTCAACCCGTGGACACCCCAGTGTGTCATTCTTCCCAGGGGCATAACTATGCACCCCATCTCAACTCTCCTCGCAAGCAATGTCTTGCTTCGATCCGTGGACACCCCAGTGTGTCGTTTTTCCCAGGGGCATAACTATGCACCCTATTGCAAGCAATGTCTTGCTTCGACCCGTGGACACCCTAATGTGTTATTCTTCCCGAGGGCATAACTATGCACCCTATCTGAACTTCCTCCGCAAGTCATACCTTGCTTCGACCCGTGGACACCCTAGTGTGTCATTCTTCCCGTGGGCATAACTATGCACCCCATCTTAACTTCCCTCGTAAGTCATATCTTACTTCGATCCGTGGATACTCCAGTGTGTCATTCTTCCTAGGGGAATAACTATGCACCCCATCTCAACTTCCCTCGCAAGTCATGTCTTGCTTCGATCGGTGGACACCCCAGTTGTGTTATTCTTCCTCAGGGGCATAACTATGCACCCTATTACAAGTACTACTTGCCTCGACCCGTGGACGCTCCTGAGTGTCATTTTATCCCTGTGGTGTATATTTATACACCATGTTTTATTTTAGCATGCATCATCCCCAACAACATCCATTGCATATGTATGGTCGATCTCCAATAGTATAGCATGACATGACATCACATGACATCTTGTGTGCAACTCACCATCCATGCATGTTCATAACATATCACGCATGTTCATGCATATATAGTTCCCTGTTTTGTATCTACCTATCGACACTGACAAGTGCTCTCATCAGGGGAAAGGACCTTAAGGATGGCCAGCCCACAGAATGTCAACGCAATAGCCTATGTGGTGGAAGACTATGTCGCTTCAGCACAATTTCGGAAGGCAGTTAGAGAGGAAGCGGCAGCAATGCTGAGAGAAATGCTGGGAGACGATCTTGACATAATAGAGAGGCTGACGGTGAGGTACGCTAAACTGGAAACCCAGGTGGCAGAACTCAAAAGGAAAATAAAGGACATGATGAGCACGGACTCCAATGTTGGCATTGATAAGGAGCAAAATGCCAAATTTGTCGATACTCCTTCTCGACACCTCGGAAGGCCCTCTCACCAAAATTTGGGTATATCGGGGTCATTTAATGAAGGAGAGCTAGAAAGACCTCTTGACGTCAATACCAACATTGACTCTGCTTCGTGACAAATCCAGAGCTCACCTCTAGAAGACGCAGGGGCAGTTGCATCTTCTGGACCTCGTTCAGTGACCAGGCTATTAGCCATCTGCAGAAAGCTGGGCCTGTTGTAGAGTGTCCAACCATACGTGGCAACGCCAGAGCAAAAGGGAAACTACTACAGCTATCATGTAGTAGCAGGCCACCAGACTAATGAATGTCTCGGTCTGCGAAGGAAGATCTAGAAGCTGGTCGACGAAGGAAAATTGAGGGTGCCATCTGCCTCTAACGAACGATCAGGGGTAATCAAGGAGACCATCAATGAAATTCCTCAATCCTCTCGGGGAGAGGAATATGATGAAGAGCTACAGGGTCTGATCTGATGAGAATGGGGCAATGGTACTGAAGTCGAGGCAGTGACTAGTCGAGGGCTAAAAAATAATCGTCAGAGCTGTACTTTTTATAAGGGACTCATTTTCATTGCTACAGTGTACTAATATCATTTTTAATGCAATGCATTTTGTCATTTTCTTACTTATGTGGTGATTGCACGTATACGGCATTACGCATGCATTTGATCATCTAACATGACATGTCAAACACGCATAATATCAAAATGCATGACATTAATCTGAAAGCTATTGGAAACTTAAAAGTGAACTTGGACCTGTCCGAACTCTCTTTTGAAAGGTGAGCTTGTGAGATAAATAAAATGATACAATGGCACCACTTCCGCCGAGACATTTGCTGATTCAACTCAATAATCCTTGCAAGACACTACCGATCCTACCTTAAAATTTCAACTAGAATGGCACACATGATGCCCAAACCATTCCAAGCCGAAAACCATCCTTGAAACTCCAAATCCTACTCAAAAAACCTAAAAAAGCCTCTTTAAGGCACCCGAACCAAGAAAGCCCTCCTAGAAGCAAAACCAAATCAAAAGCCCTCCTTGAGGCACCTGAACCAAGAAAGCCCTCCTAGAGGAAAAACCAAATCAAAAGCGCTCCTTGAGGCACCCAAACCGAAGAAAGCCCTCCACAAGGCAAAATTAAATCTAAAAAGCCCTCCTAGAGGCAACTACACCCAAAATTCCTCCCGGAGGCAAAGATTGGCCCCATATCCAAAGGGGGCACCCCAAGCTAAAACCCAAAAGCTAAAATCCCCCGACCTCACCAAAATCTCCAACCTGAGGGAAATTCAAATGGCTTCCATCACCCATATCACCCACCATGTGCAAAATACTGAAGCAATTTTGGTCGTAGTGCATATATTATCTTATTCGTATGACATTCATATGTACATGACATTACGCATGCATTGTTCCTCCAAAAAGCATATCAAACACACATGACATGCATGAGTTTGAATGCAGCAGGAAAACCAACAGATGGCAACAGTTTGGGTAAAAAAAATACAAAAAAAGGGATCTCATAGCATTAAAGAGTAATCTTCAGCTCCCGGCATTATCAGATCCTTCCCTCTTATCTGTGAAAGATTTGGACTTTCCTGTCTTCAAAACCAAAGCTCTTCCCCTTTCCTTTTCCAATTTCTTCCACACCTTCAACACCCTTTGTCTTCTGTTTACCACCCAAACCACCAACACCTATTTGACAAAAACCTCTTTTCACCCTATTCTCTGAATTGACCCTGTGAAGCCTTATTTTCCACCATCAATGGCTTCCAACAAGAAATTGAACCCTAATGATATTCCATATTCACATCATCTCATTATCAAAAAGGTGACAGGGGCCTATGACAAAGTACTGACTCAATCAGTCTTTTTTTATCATCAACCTGTACCAGGTTGGGGATTCTCTTTTTACCCCATGCCACTTCTCTTCAACCTAAACCCCCAGACCAAATATTTCGTAACCTCAGACTAACTGGAAAGGCCTTGATTTCATGACAGAGAGGATTTGAATATAAACATGCTTCAATTGAGCTGGAGTTTGCCGACGCTTAAGCAACCGCTGATGGAACTCCTACGTAACCGCTGCTCTCGCCCAGTAAAATCCATACTATAGCCTATGATGGACTCAACCCAACAAGAGATGGTTTTGTTAAGCAAAAAGGTGCTAGGAAAAGGAGGAGACTGAGATCTACCCATATTAACTTCACCAACAGTGTTGGAGCAACCAGGTTTTAGAAAGCTTTCAACAATCATGAATGGGATGTTCCCACCAACAGAAAGACTTACAAAACCTGCTGATTTAGGGGAAAGTTGCATTTACCAACCATTTCGAGAGCTCAGTCTTCAGCTACAATAGAAGTGACTACTTACCAGTGGCTCCCTTCATCTCCTAGCCATGGTGTGCCTTGCTCTAGGGTTATTGTGGTTCATGGACAAAGGAAAACTACAATCAACTGAAGTCACTCTAAATCAGGCCATACCTTGAAGGACTAAAAGCTGTTTCCATCTTTGGCAACCGTGTGTGAATTGGAATTTGGGGTGAATTAAAGACATGAACACATCCTCCTACCTTAGGAGAATCCAGTGGTTAGTTGATCCCATCTCAGATTGTCCGCTTTGAAGCCATGGTTGGATTTCCTAATGCATTTGCATTCATCATGTCATAAATGTTTTATATTCTGTTTTGATGTTCAATTTACATGTGTTATGCCATTGCATGTAAATGTCTATGTTCTGGCTACTGCATGCAGCAAACCAGATTCGATGAAGCATTTCACATCCAAACACAAACTTCCAACACTTGGGGCAGGTAAAAGCTGAACCATGAATTATCATCAAGGATAATCCTATCATGATCCCGGCGAAATCGTCAAGGCGCACTCTCCAATCCTAAGACAAGCCAATGCTATGAGATCCACTTGGCTGACGCACTCTTATAGACTTTGCCATCGTTCATAAAAAAAAACAACAATCTTCAGCGAGAGAATCTCCGACATGGAAAACTGAAAGGACGTGTTGGTAACAAGAAGAGAGTGACATACAGAGGCAGTGTCACTTTTGATTTTCCTATCGCATTCATTCTGATATCATCATAACGATACTAAGCATGCTTGATTTTCTGCTTAGATGTTCATATTGCATGCATCGTGCCATTGCATATAAACACCCATCAGTAGGTCATTGCAACCAAACCACGGTAGCATCAATGAAATTGTCACTACAAATGGTAGCTACCGGCCTAGTTGTACCATCCCTATTGTGATCATCCCTAGAAGAGTGGTCCCCAGTAGGGTCATCCCCACGGAGTCTCAGGCAAAATCCCCAACGGGTTCCCAGCTAAGATTCTTCCCACTGAATCAGAATCTCCAACAGATCCCCCAATGAGATCAAATGAGTTAGAATACTCCTCAGCGGAATTCACAGCCAAAACGATCCCCACTGAGTCATTATCCTCAGTAGAGTCATCCGACGGACACAGTCCCCGCCGGAGATCGTCAGGAGTCACAAGTTCACTCCCTAGCATAGTGCAGATACCAAACATATTATCAGAAGCATCATGACGCATGCATACACACGAATCATGCACTCATTCACGCATACATGCATCAAACCACCTCAACCATGTTTGTCTTCGATTGAAGGCGTCATCTCAAGAAGAGATCCTTCCCAATTCAAAAAGGCCTAACCCAAGGTCACAACATGTAAATCGGAGCCCAACGACTCCAAAACCTTAGGTATGAAAAATTTCTATAATTATCAGAATTTTTCGTTCACACCAATATAATCCTGAGAAGGGTATTTCTTGCCTTTAACAGATTCTAAGGGCAAAACAATCTTACATCAACCTCACGAAAACTCCACCACACGGAGAATCAACTTACTACTCGGTGCTCCACCACACAGAGGAGAACATCTATTTCAACCTTGTCATCACATGGGCAAGGAAG
The DNA here is from genome assembly GCA_039660915.1 of Euphorbia tirucalli. Lineage (NCBI taxonomy): Eukaryota > Viridiplantae > Streptophyta > Magnoliopsida > Malpighiales > Euphorbiaceae > Euphorbia > Euphorbia tirucalli. The sequence continues at coordinate 48,797,670 of CM077639.1, read as the reverse complement.
AAATGCCTATTGAAGTTTCTTGCCTTTAACAGGGATCTGGGGGCAAGACAACTACCAACCTCGTGCTATCTCTTTGCCACATAGAAGGGAAAGCACATCTCTCACTTCGACCTTATCACCACATAGACAGGGAAGAATGTCTGTTGATGAACTTCTCGCCTTTAACAGGTATCTGGGGGCAGAACAACAGACCAGCTCGTTCAACCTTTCCACCATATAGGAGAGGAAGAACATTCATTTCAATCCTCTCTTCACATGGACAGGAAAGAAATGCCTATTGAGGAGTTTCTTACCTTTAACAGGGATCTGGGGGTAAGACAACAACCATCCTCATGCTACTTCTTCGCCATATAGAAGGGACAACACATCTCTCACTTCGACCTTGTCACCACATGGACAGGGAAGAATGTCTGTTGACGAACTTCTCACCTTTAATAGGTATCTGGGGGCAGAACAATAGATCAATTCGTTCAACCTCTTCGTCACATAACAGGGGAAGAACATTCATTTCAATCCTGTCATCACAGAGGCAGGAAAGAAATGCCTATTGATGAGTTTCTTACCTTTAACAGGGATCTGGGGGCAAGACAACAACCATCCTCGTGCTGCCACTTCGCCACATAAAAGGGACAGTACATCTCTCACTTCGACCTTGTCGCCACATGGACAGGGAAGAATGTCTATTGCCGAACTTCTCGCCTTTAACAGGTATCTGGGGGCAGAACAACAGACCAATTCGTTCAACCTCTTCGTCACATGACAGAGGAAGAACACTCATTGCAATCCTGTCATCACAAAGGCATGAAAGAAATGCCTATTGAAGATGTTTCTTGCCTTTAATAGGGATCTGGGGGCAAGACGACAACCATCCTCGTACTGCTTCTTCACCACATAGAAGGGACATCACATCTCTCACTTCGACCTTGTCGTCACATAGACAGGGAAGAATGTCTATTGACGAACTTCTCGCCTTTAACTGGTATCTGGGCCAGAACAACAGACCAATTCATTCAACCTCTTTATCACATGACAGAGGAAGAACACTCATTTCAATCTTGTCATCACAGAGGCAGGAAAGAAATGCCTATTGAGGAGTTTCTTGCCTTTAACAGGGATCTGCAGGCAAGACAACTACCAACCTCATGTTATCTCTTCGCTGCATAGAAGGGACAACACATCTCGCACTTCAACCTTGTTGCCACATAGACAATGAAGAATGTCTGTTGAAGAACTTCTCGCCTTTAACAGGTATCCGGGGGTAGAACAACAGACCAATTCGTTCAACCTTTTCGTCACATAATAGAGAAAGAACATTCATTTCAATCCTATCGTCACATAGGCAGGAAAGAAATGCCTATTGAGGAGTTTCTTGCCTTCAACAGGGATCTAGGGGCAAGACAACAACCATCCTCGTGCTGCTTCTTCACCACATAGAAGGGACAGTACATCTCTCACTTCGACCTTCTCGCCACATAGATAGGGAAGAATGCCTATTGAGGAGTTTCTTACCTTTAACAGGTATCTAGGGGCAGAACAACAGACCAATTCGTTCAACCTTTCCACCACATAGGAGAGGAAGAACACTTATTTCAACCTTGTCATCACATGGGCAAGGAAGAAATTCCTATTGAAGTTTCTTTCCTGTAACAGGTATCTGGGGGCAAGACAATCTTATATCAATCTTACGGCAACTCCACCACATAGAGAAAATGACCAACTTCATGCTGCTTCTTCGCCACATAGAAGGGACAGTACATCATCTTTCATTTCAATCCTGTCGTCACATGGGCAGGAAAGAAATGCCTATTGAAGTTTCTTGCCTTTAACATGTATCTGGGGGCAAGACAACATCAACTTCATGCTACTTCTTCATCACACGAGGGAGACAGCACATCATCTCTTATTTCAACCTTGTCATCACATGGATAGGGAAGAAATATCTATTTAAGGATTCACTTGCCTTTAACAGGTATCTAGGGGCAAAGCAATTCAATCGTATTTCTTCTTTATCGAGGGGGCAAAAATTTTTTTTTCCAAAACTGTCGATCAAGAAATAAATACGCTACTTAACATCAATCTCACGGGAACTCCACCACACGGAGAAGAACTGTAAATTCGTGCTACCTCTCCCTCACAAAGGAGGGACAGTAAGTTTCATTCAGCCTTCTCGCCACAGAGAGCCAACTTTACGGGCACGCTCCACCACAGTGAGCCAACATCACGGGTACGCTCCACCACAGTGAGACAATACTACGGGCATGCTCCACCACAGTGAGCCAATGTTAAGGGCACGCTTTACCACAGTGAGCCAATATTACAGACATGCACCGTCGCAGCAAGTCGACTTGGAACCACGGCCGGCGCCTTAAGCAAGGAACGCCAGGTACGTTTCCTTTTCCTCCCTCACCACGCTCCTAGTCACGATACCAAATTTGATCTAGGCTCCACAGCCCATGATGATCCGACTTTGATCCCGCGAGGGGCAGCATGTGAGCATGGGTTTTTTCCCGGTCTCGGTGATGAAAATTCCCTAATTACCTATGGACTGGACAAGCTTGAACGGGACTTGAAAGTGACCGGAATGCAGCCTGGGGAAGCTTAAATGACCCAAAAACCTGGCTATCCATGATCTGAAGCCCCGAAAATGTCTCTCGAATCATTTCTAGGATTCGGTCTGTATGTCTGACTTTTCAAAATTCTGCCCTGACTTTTTATTGAACCAGGCAGCTCTGGTTTGTTAAACCAGAGCCGGCCAGCTTTAACTAGAGCCGTACAGCTCTAGTACAAACTAGAGCCGATCGGCTCTAGTGGGCAAGAACAGTTGCTCTGCAAAGTAGAGCAACTTGTCTTGACAGGTCGAAGATTTGGGTAGATTTTCAGGGATTTCTACAGGCGGATTGATGGAATGAGAAAAAGAGAGAGAGGCAGATAAAAGGAAGAAAAAGAGAGAGGGGGGAATTTTGGGACTTTTGGTTTGGAAGAAAAGAAAACAGAGAGAGAAAAAAAAAGAGAGAAAAAGGAAAAAGAAAGCAGAAGAGAAAGAAGGAAGAGGAAGAGAAACCGAGAGATATACCCAAAACAACTGCCACAAACACTCTCATCAAACCCTAAATCAATCCTCAAGTATTAACAACACAACCAATAACTTCTACAGATTGTTTCAGGGTGATTTCGAGTCGTTTCAGATGGTTGAAGGATTTAGCCGATTGAGTTCTAGGACGCATTCCATGCTTTCAATCCATTCTTTGGACGTTTAAAGTATCCGAACAACATCCAGGTAACTCTGAGAAACCCTAAAACTTGTCTGTATTTGATTTTCTGTGCGCTTTTGTCATTTTTGCCAAAATCCAGAAACTGGTCTGCCCACCATAGCCGTACGGCTGTGTTCCTCAGGAACATAGCCGGCCGGCTATGTTTCTAATGAACAGAGCTGGCTAGCTCTAAGCCAGAGCTGACCGACCCTACTCCTCAGGGACAGATCCCCGATCTGTCCCAAGAGGCCGAAACAACCCGTTTTCCATTTTAATTTTTCTGTTGGGTTCACTTTCGGCCCAGAATCATCCATATGTGTTTGTATTTTGATTTTCTAATTATTTTACATATGGATAATTGGGGTTTTTAGTATTTCCCGGGGTTTATTTCCTGAGTTTCGAGGTCATTTCAACCGAACCGGATCCATAGTCTAGCATTTGCGGACCCCCGAATCCCACAAAGTTCCCGAAAAAATATTGGAAATAACTAAAGCAATATTTTTATAAATTTTTTTGGTGTGTTTATTACCTTTTAGACCATAGATGGTTGGTATATTTAGGAACCCACACGAACAGAACCCCAAGTTCCGCGATAACCAACCCACAAAAATGGAAATTTACATGGAATCGAGCCAAAAGGTTTTCCAAAATTGATTTTCCAGCACAAAAATCCACAGGGCGTTTCAAAATCGATTTCCAAGTCTAACTGGTCTGACCGGGTGGGTCAAACCAGTTACCCCCTAAATGTATGCTCTTATCCTAAAATCCCTATTCTGTCCTGATTTGAGTCTTGTCTGTGTTTATAATATAAATTGTGCTAACTAATCTGTTTTGCAGCATTTATTTTTTATTTTTACTGTATTAATAGATTAACTCGTGTATTTAGACGGATGTATTTTTAGATTCTCATGTACTCTAGGCGATTGTAAAAGTGAGGACAAGAGTTTTATATTTTATTCAATTTGGTTGTATAATCGGCCTCTATTATTCTTTTGTATATTTGTGTGAATGGTTTAATTTTCCGCAATTTATTTTATGCATTCTCGCCTTAGCATCGGCTTAATAAAAATAAACAAATTGGGGTTAGAAAAGAAAATAAATTGAATAAATATGACTTTATAAATAATAAACGAATACAAGCTCGAGGTTAAGTAGGTAAGTTGCCCGAACCCTGAATCTCTGAATTAGGTACAGCAGTCTGAGCTCGGTAGGAAGCTGTACCGGAATTTTCCGGATGAGCTGATCCGGGTGGCGACTCTGTCACTGATCTCGGGATTTAGGTTTCAAGGTCTTTAAGTTAAAAACGGGAAAATATTTTCTACAAAATGAATTTCCAAAATCAATTGAATAGTTTTCCCAACTCAACATAAACAAAACCCGTTTTTCCCAAAACATCACAAAATAAACCAAAATCCATTTCTTTCTTTTTTCCCCAACCGGCTTTGCCACGTCCCATTTCTCTTCCGCCAAAAAGGTCGTCTGCTCACAATCTGCCTTTAGAAGGTATAATAATAAGTAATAATGATGAAACAATTACTGGAACACCTTTTAGAAAAATAGAAATTAATGAAAATAATCCATCTAAAGAAATAATGCAAGTAATATGCCAAAATAATTATTCTAATCAAGTATTAAATACTATTTCAGAACAACTTAACAGAGTAGAATGTGTAGTACAATCTCCACAAGAAAATGTACCAAAAACCAATCAAGCCTCTACATCTAGAGTAGAAACACCAATATTTAAATCTTGTGAACCAGGAATAAAGATTAATTTAAAAAAGGAAGATACTATATTAAAATAAAATTAAAGATAGATTAGCACAATTAAATATTACAGATAATATGAAAAATAAGCAAGTTTTAGTGATAAATAAGGACTCAGATACTGAAACTGACATAAGTGACATAGAAAATTTGGAAAATCAATTTAATCAAAATATGGAAGAACAGTCTATTCAAAAAATTAAATTCAATACCTATACTCCTTCGCGTAGAACAAAAAATTTTTATTCAAGACCAACGCCACCAGATACACAATATGAAGAAAGAAAAGACATGATTCAGGCTAGATATGATAGTGAGTTTGTTTGTGAATGAAATATTGATGGTTTAGCTGAATATCAAATAATAAATTTATCACAAGAAATATCGATGACAGCCATTGCCAATAGGTCAAAAAATAATTCTAAAATATAAGTATTACAGCTTTTAGTATTAAGTTTTACTGGTCAGTTAAAAGATTAGTGGGATTAATACGTAATCCAAGAAGGTAAAAATAAAATAATAAATGCTAAGAAAATAGTTGTTAAAGAAGAAAATAATCAAAGAATACAAACTGAAGAAGATGATATTATTCCAACTTTACTATTTGTAATATTAAAAGGATTTGTAGGAGATCTTAGGATTTATCAAAATAGAAATTCTGAAATTTTATAAAGTTTAACTTGTCCTAAACTTCAAAGATTTTCGTTGGTATAAAGATTTATTTTTAACTAAAGTAATGAATTGAGAATATTGTAATCATTTCTACTGGAAATTACTGGAAATTTGCTGGATTACCTAAATTATTTGCTGATAGAATTAGAGAAAAGCTTAGAACAGAATTTAATAGTATTATCCCGTATAATGATTTAATGTATGGTCAATTGATAAATTATATTAACCATGAAGGTTTAATGATTTGTTCAGATATGAAATTTAAATCTAAATTAAAGAAAGATAATTTAGTAGGAAGAAAAGAATTAGGATCCTTTTATCAACAATATGGTTATGAAACTATTAAGGCTCCATCATCAAAATATAAAATTAAATCTAGAAAGAAAAAATTTGGTTACAAGAAAAGATATAATAAAAAATATAATCAAAATAATAATTAATTTAAAGAATCAAGACCAGTTGTTAAAAATACCTTTAGAAAAAGAAAAGGAAATTTTAAGAAAAATAAAAAAGATATAGTTATTTGTTATACATGTGGTCATTATTCAAGAAATTGTAAAGCTAAAGAAAAAATAAATAATTTAGATATTTCAGAAGAATTAAAAAATAAAATTATGAAAATTTTAATAAATGAAACTTCAGATTCAGAATCAGAAACGTCAGCCTATTCAGAAAATGATCTAAATATTATTAGTAATATTGAAAGTGAAACCGAATTAGATAGCTGTAAATGCATAAGAAATTGTAATTGTAATAAAATAAATATGCTAACTAATGAACAATAATTTCTTTTAGATTTAATTGAAAAATTGATAATCCTAAAGATAAGAAAATTTATTTACAAAAATTAAAAGATATTATTGGAAATTGGGAAGTTAAAAATTATATTCCATACAACTTTAAGGAAATTTATAATAGATTTAATACATCTAGAGAAGTATCTATTAAAGAATTACAAGAAGAAATTAAAAATTTACATAAAGAAATTAATCAATTAAAAACTTTAGAAAATAGAGTTAATTTTTTAAAAGAAGAAACTTTTAAAATACAATTAAATAATACAATACAGAAAATTAATACAAAAACACCTTCTACTAGTAATAATGGAACAGGTATTATCATCAAAGAACAAAATGATGAGAATTATGTTAATATAATTAATAAGGTTAATTATCAAAAAATGATTAGTCAAATTAGATATTGTGATAGATGATGAATTTCATTTTACTACTTTAGCTTTAATCGATAGTGGTACTGATCAGAATTGTATTCAAGAAGGTTTAATACCTGCTAAATATTATGAAAAAACTTCTGAAAAATTAAGTTCAGCTAACGGATCAAGATTAATAATACATTATAAATTACCAAAAGTTAAAATTTGTAATCAGAGATATTGTTATAAAACTTACTTGATATTAGTTAAAAATTTAAACTCAGGAGTTATCTTAGGTACACCTTTTATTAAAATGTTATATCCTTTTACAGTATGCGATAATGGTATTCAAACCCCAATACTTGGAAAAACCATTTTATTTGAATTTGCATTCCTTATTATTCCAAAAGGAATTGAGAATATAGAAAGTAGTGTTAATTTAATACAAAATAAGTATAAACCAATAAAGTTTTTAGTAGATGAAATTACTAATAAAAGAATTGAGGAACAATTATAGGATAATAATATTAAAATAAAAATTAAAGAAATTGAGGAGATGTTTACTAAAAATGTTTGTGCTACCATCCCTAATGCTTTTTGGAATAGGAAACAACACATAGTTAATTTACATTACATTAAAAATTTTAATGAAAAAGATATTCCAACTAAGTCAAAATCTATTCATATGTATGAAGAATTACAAAAAATTTGTAGAAAAGAAATCCAAGTTTTAAAAGATAAATGATTAATTAGACATTCTAAGTCATCTTGGTCTTGCTCTGCTTTTTATGCAATGAATGCTGCAGAATTAGAAAGAGGAACTCCGAGGTTGGTAATTAATTACAAACCTTTAAATAAAGTATTACAATAGATTAGGTATCCAATACCTAATAAAAGAGATTTATTAAAAAAATTATATAGTGCAAAAATCTATTCAAAATTTGATATAAAAATCTGTTTTTTGGTAAATATGCATTAATGAGCAAAATAGGTATAAAACAGGTTTTAATGTACCTTTGGATCATTATGAATGGAATGTTATGTCATTTGGTTTAAAAAATGCCCCTTCTGAATTTTAGAATGTAATGAATGATATACTTAAAACAATAAGTAATTATTCAATAGTTTACATAGATGGCGTATTAATATATTCAGAATCAATTGATCAACATATTAGTCATTTGAAGAAATTTTATAATGTTATCCATAATAATGGTGTAGTGGTTTCGGCAACAAAAATAAAATTATTCCAGACTAAAGCTATATTTTTAGATTACGACAATAGATAAGGGTACAATTAAGCCAATTAATAGAATCTTAGAATTTACTTCAAAATCTCCAGATGAAATAAAAGACAAAAAACAATTGCAGAGATTTTTGGGATGTATAAATTATGTACAAGATTTTTTCAAAGATATCGGAAAAATTTGTACACCATTATATGATAGATTAAAAAAGAATCCTAAACCTAGGACAGATGAGGATACTAAAATAGTAAAATTAATCAAAGAAAACATTAAGAGTTTACCTTATTTAAATATCTCACATCCTAATGCATTTTTAATTGTAGAAATTGATGCAAGTGATATTAGGTTTGGAGGAATTTTCAAACAAAGAGAACCTAATAAAGATAAAGAAGAGTTAGTAAGATTCTATTCTGGTACATGGAATTCAGCTCAAAAAAATTATTCAACTATTAAAAAAGAAGTTTTAAGTATTGTTTTATGCATTATGAAATTTGAAGACAATTTATACATGAAAAAATTTCTATTGATTGTTTATCAGCTAAATTTGCTTTAGAAAAGGATGTTAAAAATTTAGTTTCAAAGCAAATATTTGCAAGATGGCAAGCTTTATTAAGCAATTTTGATTTTGAAATTGAGTAATTTAAAGGCGAAGCTAACTATTTACCTGATTTTCTATCCCGTGAATTTTTACAGGGAGTATGAAGAAAGTCTTAAATAAAGCCTCTTTGGAAAAGGGTCAAAATAGTTAAACTAATCAAAATCCAAATCAAAATCCAATTTTTACTACAAATAGATTCTCTCCCCTTGCTCCATCTTGTCCTAGAGTCCCTTATTCAAATTTTCATCCACAAAGTCCTTTGCCTTCCTTTTCTTCGGTATTAACCAAACCTTCATCTCCTTCTACTTCCTTTGATACAAATAAAATAGTAAGTCAATATATTCCAAATCCTCTTAGACAATTTATTAAAATCTTAAAACCTAAAGAAATATTATTGGTTGAAAATTTTGATTTCTCTAAACTTGTTTCTGAGATTTTCCCTCAGAATTTTCAATATATTGAGTCAAACCCATCTAGAAATAAGGAATATTATGAATCAATTATTGTTTTAACCGGTTCTATCGAAATCGAACATATTTAAGACAGTATTAAAATAAACTATAGTAAGGTTCTTTCTTTACATGATTGGGAAAAACAAGCGTTTACTTCAAAAATTCTATGCACAAGCCCTTACAAAACCTACAATTATTATGATTATCAAGAAGCTTGGTTCAAAGCATTTCTATTAAGATTTTTTAACCATTCTTGGTTCTTTTATTTCCATAAAGATTTTAATGGTGTCTTCCCCAATTGGTTCGTAAGATGGGCCAGATACTATGGTTCTATTCCAGAAATCTTTCCTACTTTAAAAGTTACAATAAATTTTTGGAATTTTATAATAATGTTGAGCTGGACAAATTAATAAGATTTGCAAGTATTTTCTCTGTCCCATGGATTCTATCATGGACCTACTATTATGAAAAGGAAACTCCATTGCCCTTTTTGTATAGAGAATTCAGAGTAAAATATTAGGATAATTATGATCCTAGTAAGATGACACCAGAAATTGTTGAAAACTTTTGTCAAAAGAAGCTCAATGCAGAAAAGACCAAATAGCAAAAGGACAAAGAAGAGTTAATCAAACTTATTTCAAAAGCAAAGACAGAAGAAGAAGTTCCAGACATTTAGGCAAAAGCCAGTTCTACTTCCAGTGAATCTGATTCAGAGTCAAGTTTATCTATTACAAAGAAAAAGGCTATTTGAAGATTATTTCAAGGTAGTCAAGATCCTTTTGGAGACATTGATTTGTAATAATTATTTAAAATGTACTATTTATTTTTTAAATATGTAAAATGTAATTTGAAAATAATAATCATGTAAAAATAAAAGCCTGCTAAGCTGAAAACCCTATGTGGCAGCTTAGGCAAAAATTAGGGCCATAGTTAACCTGCTGGATTAATTCTGCAATAGTCCAGGCAACAATAAAGGTTAATAAAAAAAAGAAAAAGAAAAAAGCCTATTGAGTTCTTTTAACTCAAGCAAAATTCAAGGCGTATATTTTATCTATTATTCAAAAATAATCCAAAGATAATAATCAGATATGTATATTCAAAAACATCAGCTTTTACGTCAGTAGTAATAATATTCGACAGCATCTTTGGTGGAAACCACAAACAAGTACACCTGGTCGATAAGCACAGTAGATAGAAATAATGAGGAGACAAGCACTTGGATAATGGACAAAGATATTTCAACAACCTTCTTTCTCAATTATAAAAAGCTCAAAAAAGTTTCAGCAGGAGGCTACGCTTTCATCTCAGATCAAAATTAAGATTAGAGAGAAAACAAAACCTTTGATAATATCAACCTCTTTTAGTAAGAAAACCTTAGACATACATTTATTATTCAAGCCTTGTACATGTATTACAGAACATTCAGAATCTTCTTTGCTTATTCAAAATTCCCCTACTCAAATATCTTGGATTCAAGAGTCTTGTTCCAGTATTCAAAAGTCTGGTCCTTGTATTCAAAATTCAGTAGGGGTGCAAAAAAAAAAAAAAAATCGAAAAACCAAAAAACCGTAAAACCAAATCGAAACCGAGCTAAAAATATGGTTACCTAAAACCGATGGACTAGTGTACGGTTTTTATTTTTAGAAATTAACAGTTTAGGTTTAGGTTTAGGTTTTTACACCGAAAGTTCATGTGGACTCGCGGTTTACCGAATTTTTACAAATATATATATATATATATATATATATATATATATATATATATATATATAAGTGAAACATTTGGGCCGTTGATGTTATTTTACTTCCTTACTAAACAACACCAAGTAGTCTCAGTCACTCCCTTCCAATCCTATGTCCTCTTAATTCTTAATATCACACTCACTGAAAAACGAACAGCGAAGAACATTTCATTAATTAATGTTTGATCTTGTACAACAATTTCTATGTTTGGAAACTTTTTTTTATTAATGTTTTAATTATTGGAGTTTATGGTCAAAATGTTATTTTAATTAATAATTAAGACTATGGTTTGTAATTTTATATTTTTATTTGACATTTGAGATTTATAATCTATTTATTTGAGGTTTCAAATATTATAAATTTAGCAAAATCAAAATGTCTATTTCGTAAATGGTTAACTATAAAAAAAGGGTTAACCGACAGAAATTAATGGTTAACCGAATTTAGTGGACAATGTATGGTTAGTAAATTAAAAAAACCGTTCAAACGGTTAACCGTTGTAAAAGTCCATATGGACCAGTTAACCGACCGTGTGCACCCCTAAAATTCAGTCTCTTGTAATATTTTATTCAATAAAAGTAAATCAGGTATTTAATCAACTATGACTCGTCATATAGAAAAAATTATTTTTAATATTGAAATTATAGATTTTTCTCATATTCCAGAATTAATATTTTTCAAAAATGAATTGTTAGAATTAGAAGAAAAAATATTTACAGTACATAATGATTTTCATATTGAAGGATTTTGTAATTGTTTAGATTTTAAAAGAAAGTGTCATTTTATTATGGTTTTATTACAATTTATTAATAATTATTTAAATTAAGTATGTTTCCAGCAGAACTTCGGAATAATCAAGTATCAGATAATTTTATTAATTCAATTAATCAATTAGATTTAAATAATATGCAAGAATTGAGTTTATTTTAGAAAAATTGACTTTATTAATTCAATTTTATGAGACTAAGTTAAAAATTAGAAATAGAAATGTTGATGAAAATAAATTTTTAAGAATGACAGTAAAATTAAGATTAATCAAAACTTTGGCTAAATGTATTATTGGAATCTTTAAATCATATACTGCACCATTTGATATAATATAGATTGTTAATCAAACATAAAATCTCCTTCAATTTTATAAGGTCCTGCTATTTTGTTAAAAAATTAATCAAAGAGACTAATTACAAAATCTATAAATTTCAGGGCTTAGCATGTGTTTTGTCATATATGTTATGGAAGTAATTCAATATAAGAGTGAGTGTCGGCATAAAAATATAACAATTTGACTATAATTATTATTCTCTCTCTCTCTCTCTTTTTTTTTTTTTCTGATTGAAATTATTCCCATTCTTTACCTGTTCACTAAACTAATATTTCAATCCAGGAAAGGATAATTAATAATTTGTCAATTTGTTATAGTTAAAAAGTTAAAGTTGAGTTTACTTTGAGATTTATTAATAAGTCAATTAAAACTTAATATACTAATATCTTTCTATTGGTAAAATGTTAGCATCTTCTATTCAATAATACTTCAAATGTGTTTAGTCAGTTAACACTTAATTAATTTTATTCTGGAAACTTTTTATTTATTTATACTTTTAAGAAAAATAATAAAGTCATAAAAAAATATTAAAATCACATGAAAAAAAAAAAAATACAAACATGGTGCATAAAAATTTATGTGTGGTGATGGGAAGAATCGTCAACGCTAGCTAAGTATTTCCACTTTCCAACCAACCCACTAATTAATCATAAACATTTTATCCTATCTATAACTAGTCAAATTTTGTCCAATGATACTTTATTCCTTCTATTTAAGAATTTCATCTTCCTATTGCTTTTTAATATATATAAGTAACTATTTAATTTAAGTGTGGGTGATAACTATCATTTACCATCACTTAAAATATTTAATTAATTACTTAAATAAATAAGTTCCTAATTGTAACTTATAGGTATCACTTAATATGTTCAACACGTTTTTATTTTTTATTTTTTTAAAGCATTTTAGGGAAATACTCCCATTTAAAAAAACTCTTTCAAAAATATATAAAAAAGAAATTATCTCCAAAATACCTACAAAACTTTGACTAATTGTTCAAATACTCTCATTTATCATTCTTAGAATACGTACATTTAGTTAAAAAATAGGAAGACAACAAATCAAAAATATGAAAAATACTCATCTTCCTTTACCCATGTGATTCCTCTTATTCTCTCTTATTTTTTGTAATTTAAACGTTATTTTTTCATTTATATCTTAAACCTTTCATTTTTTTCCACATTCCGGTTCAGCAATTTTTTTTTCTTTTTCTCTTCGAATTGATATCCACAGGTATATATATATATATATATATATATATATTTGAATCGTCAGGAAAGTATCAAAAATAAAAAGTATCCATATGTCTCAAAAATATCTAAAAAAATATCAACAAACAAACATTGATTAAAAAAAATACTTTATCTCTAATTTTTTTATATGGTTAACTTTTATTTAGCCTTCACAACAATAAAAAAATCAGTTTAGGTGATTCCTCACTACATATAAAACATGTGGAATTAATACGTAATACATAATACGCAAAATATCAGAAATGTATCAAAAATGTATCAGAGTTGATACATGTGTCAAATCATGTAGCATGAATGCATAACACACAGTACACATAAAGTATCATCAAAAGTATCACAAAATGTATGAGCTTATATATATATATCAAAATATGAAACACACTATTTTTGATACATTTTTTATACTTTCCTGACGATTCGAAAAAAAAATCCAAAAAAGCATGTCCATATGGATCTTGAAGTCATAATTCCATAATCAATATACAACGAATGTATAGATAACCATAAACAGAATAAATAAAAGGACTTACAGTTTATATGCAGCGGAAACACGTTTATGGAATGGATCTGATCTACACGAAAAACCGGATCGTTCTGGTTGCCTTTCCTACAAGTGTATGAATACACTGAGTACGAGCTATATCCGTGAATTCTTCCGACGAACGAAGAAGTATTAACGTATTCTCTCTATAGGGATGTTTTCCCCCGGAACCAGAAGGGAATCTCTACGATTCCATCATCGTTCGGAAATAGAGAAACTTCTTCTCTATTTATAGTGGAAATCCCAACTGTTGGGGATTTAATCGCACAAAAAACAATACGCAGCGGAAATAAAAGGATTAATCCCCACCAAGGACCCATGTACATTGCATTGAATTGGAAGGAGGGTTAAAGAATTACCTTAATTCTTTGTAGGTTTTGAATCAATTAGGAACCAAAGTAGCTTCCCTCTACGGTTGATCCACACGGAGCAATTCATTCACCGCGTGCTAGCGCCGGGATTGAAGAACGATTTCTTCGAATGAAAAGCCAAAGTTTCGAAAACCTTGGGAGATGGAGAAGGGGAGATTTCGGCTGGCCCCTTGGAGGCTGCAGAAAATCTGCATCTTATGTGTAGGCTAGGGTTAGAGATTTTAGGTTATAAAACTTCCTTTTATATCCATTAAACTTAATTATAATTATAACTTAATACCCTTATTAGTTATAATTATAAATTAACCCAAACAACTTAATATTAATTCTCAATTAATATTAAATCAATTCCATTCTCCATCATACACATATGTATATTGATATTATAATTAATTATATCTCTATATAATTAAATTATAATATGTAGCATACTTTATGCAATATTAATCATATTAATATTTATATATACATATATATATAAATATATATATCATTATATATATATTTATTCTCTTTCTCATTCATAAATTATTATCCAATAATAATTTATACCCGAAAAGATGAACTTCATTTTGCTCTTTGTGTGTGACCCCATAGGTTCATATTAATTGGCAATAAGGAAATTACCATAATGTCCTTATAGGTCACAAGCGGACTCTAGCAAGCTATTACGACTACCCAATTAACATGATTGGAATGATCCAATACCTATTTATAGAATGTCATATTCCCTTTTGTCTCTTTGATATCATGATTAATCATAAGACATGGTACACTTGTCAATCTTATATAATTAATCATATGCTTTCTCGATCTCAAAGTAAACTGTTTAGACAAATCAATTGATACTATTATCAATTTATTTGAGCACGGCCATGCATTTAACAGTCTTACTTATCGAGGGGCCCAGTGATATCGCTCTCTTGTTAGAGAGGGACAAAATCCCATATCTGTCACTCACATCCCAAAGCATGAGTCATATTGTACCCAATCACAGCCTTTATAACTACTCTGTTACAAGCAGCGTTTGACTGCGTCAAAGCACAACATGAGTTCATCCCGGAATCAATGGTGACCTCAGGTCAAAGGAATCAGCTAATGACACTACTATAATCAAGATCAGTTGTGACACATGACCATGAACTTGATCTCATAGTGGGTCTCCAGTAACATGTTCTCTAACATATTACCCGTGAGTATAATCTGTATCTGTATACACTATATTCATCTTATGAATATCCATTATCACTCACACTAGTCTTAGTTTGTTATTATTCCCATAATAACAATCGACTAGGGATATTTAGAATAACACGATTTATTCATGGATACTTATCATAAATGCTAACATACAAACATAAATGATAATATTAATCTACACTAGATTAATCTTAGAAGTCAAATTACATAATCCAATATTGGCCTTAGGGCACAATCTCCAACACCAACTTCCATCTATATATAGGGTCGGACCAAATTACACATTTGGTCCCTGTAATTTACACATAATTACAGTTTAGTCCCTGTCATTCCAAAATGTCATGGGCGGATCAAAAACCAACATCTCCCACTCGCACATGACAAGACACATTTTCATTGCGATTGAACACACATACTTCTTTCACATTTGGTCCCTGTAATTTACACATAATTACAGTTTAGTCCCTGCCATTCCAAAATGTCATGGGCGGACCAAAAACCAACATCTCCCACTCGTACATGACAAGACACACTTTCATTGCGATTGAACACACATACTTCTTTCAATTCCTATTCGGCGAATTCACGCGACCAGTCAACGTAACGGTTAAACCTTGAAGCTCTCATTCATCGTTCCACCTTTAGCTTAACGTGACTTCCCCCTAGTCCATTTTCCATGATAACTAGTTTTCGACTCACTTTTGATCTCATGAAAACATTCATATACACTACATATCTTTTCCACAAAAAAGTATTGAGCTCGAGTGTTATATGACTACTAAGTGACATATTACTGAAAATGTACTTCCTCTCTATAAATAACCTTCTGCCATAGCTAACGAAGCCTGGTTTAGGGTTCCAATCAAGTTAATAATCAGACATACCCTTCTTGTTATTTACAAGAGTCCTTAAGGGTGAACTTGAAACTCATAGTTTCATTTGGGTCTTACATTAGGAAAGTTGAGATCAATTTTCTTCTTACACATATTACTAAAATATGCCATAGTGTTAATCCACTTAGGACGTATGTTTTATAAACACTATGTGAAAGCATTCAGTCTCTAAATGCAACTCATGCATCAGTACCTCTAGTCCACTTTTAAGCCTTTCACAGGACAGCTTTCGGTATAAACGAAATAATGATATTTCACATATCACATGTGGAGTTACTCACACTCCCACTTTTACCTATGAACACACAATTCATAGTAAAAGATTCATCCATGTGAGTAGATGACATTTCGCCAACATACTGAACTATACTCAATAGCTCTATGTGTATCGTTTTAAATAGTGAATGAATTTGAACACAACAAATAACTCACATTCTATTCCAATAGAATTTGCCAAAGTTATTATAACAGTTCAAAAACAACAACATGTTCCTAAAACCTACGAAGACCAAATTCGAAAATGTGTTTACTAAAGACATTTGGAGCTATTGGCTTCGTTAACGAATCTGCAATCATATCACCGGTTGGAACATGCACTAAACTTATTTCTCCCTGTGCTATTTTGTCTTTAACAAAATGATATTTTTATATCGATATCTTGCTTTTTCCATGATAACAAATATTCTTGGAATAAGCTATCAATGCAGTGCTAGCAGAATAGATAATCATATATTTCCTTTTAGGCAATAGATCCAAAAGATCTATGAAGCGAACCAAAACGCTTCTTGTACTGCAGCTACTACAGCTACATATACCGACTCCATAGTCGGTCATGTCACGCAAGTTTGTTTCTTGCTACACCAGGAAATTGCACCATTTCCTAGAATGAAAATATACCCAGACGTGGACTGCCTCCCATCTTTATCAGTTCCGTGATCAGCATCTGTGTCTCCCTTTAACTGCAGATCCTTTCCTTGGTAATAAAGGGAATAATTTAAAGTCCTCTTCAAATATCTCAATATCCTTTTCACTGCTGCCTAATGCATCAAAACTGGATTAGTCTGATAACGGCTTGCGAGACCCACCGTAAAACCTATATCAGGTCATGTACAAATCATACCGTACATCAAGCTACTAATTGCACACTTATAAGGAATTCTCTCCATCCTTTTAGTCTCTTCTAGAGTCGTCGGATACATACTAACATTCAGTTCCGTACTTTATGCAATAGAGGTTGGATCGGGATCACAGTGAGCCATACTAAACTATTCTAAGATCTTATTGATATACGTCTCTTGTGAAAGAGCCAATAATCTCTTAGATCGATCTCTTGAGATCTTAGCCTCAAGAATGTAATTAGCTTCTCCTAGATCCTTCATCTCAAAATTAGAAGACAACTAAGTCTTTACTTTCTTGAGTAAGGAAGTGTCGTTTCCTGCTAACAAAATATCGTCAACGTATAACGTTAGAATGACAAACTTCCCTCCGTTTTCACGTTTAATGTAGACACACGAGTCTGCATTAATCACCTTAAATTGCATTGATATAATCGCTTCATGGAAACGAAAATACCATTGTCTTGAAGACTGCTTAAGGCCATAAATTGATCTTTTCAACTTACAAACCTTATGTTCTTGTCCCTGGACGATGAAACCTTCAGGTTGAACCATATAGATTTCTTCATTCAGTTCGCCATTGAAGAACGCAATCTTTACATCCATTTGATGTAATTCAAGGTCCATACATGCTACAAAAGTAAGTACTTTTCTTATAGACGTGAAACGGACAACAGGTGAAAAAGTCTCCTGATAGTCAATTCCTTCTTATTGTGTAAGCCCTTTCGCAACCAGCCGACTCTTAGTCTGTATAGGTTTCCTATCTGCTGATCGCTTTATCGTATGTACCCACTTATTCCCAATGGCTTTACGCCCTTTGGGCAGATCAACTAGTTCCTCAACTTTGTTGACCCTCATTGACTCCATTTCACTTTCTATTGCTTTAATCCATTTTTCTTTCGCTGGGGATTCCAATAACTCTATCATGTTAGTTGGAATATCTTCAATTTGAGCTACGACCGAGAGTTCTTCGCTATCAATTAAATGACAGCGTTGCGGGATATTTCTTCTCGGTGATCGTCTTAGAGGTTTTGCTTCTTGATAAACAAATCTCATATATTCATCAAGGTGTTGGGCAGAACTCCCACTGGGACCACTCCAACTGGGATCTATATCCATATTCACACTTGAATTTGGAACAAGACTCCCACTCAAATCAAAACCACTTAAGTCAGGGTCAGGATTACTCAAATCCACTTGTGATGGTTGAAAAACATCATTCTCTTACCTTTCCCTTACGTCTTCAACTTCATTTCTCCCACTTGGATTGAGTGATCCTGAAGTTTCAGACTCTTGAGTTTCAGAGAAAGCGAATTCCTTATCCATTTCTCCTAGCTTAGGAAATTCATTATCTAAGAATGTGACATCTCGTGACTAAATTCTGTTATTTGACCATTCTCATTCTCTCCCACTATAACATATCATTTGGAGAGATCAAGATATCTTATAAAGATACCTTTCTTGCCTTTGGGGCCTAGCTTGCCATGCTTACTAGATGTGTCACGAACATAAGTAGCACATCCCTATGGTTGCAAATGGTTCAAATTGGGCTTGCGGCTCGTCCACAATTCACAAGGCGCGGTTTCAACAGATTTAGAAGGTACTCTATTGAGTACATATATGGCAGCCAATAGTGCGTCTCCCCAAAAGGAGATAGGCAAATTGGCTTTAGCCATCATAGACCTCACCATCTCTAAGAGGGTTTGGTTTCTTCTTTCTGCTACTCCATTTTGTTGTGGAGTCCTAGGTATTGTCAACTGATGTTCAATACTTGTTTCATCACATAAAACTTTAAATTCCTCGGAGAGGTACTCTCTTCCCTGTTCGGTCCTTAAAGCTTTGATTTTCTACTCTAATTGATTTTCAACAAGAGCCATAAATCGTTTGAAACATGCTAATGCTTCAGATTTATGTGCAATCAAATAGACATGACCATACCTTATATAGTCATCCATGAATGTAATGAAATAGTATGCACCATGCCTTGCCCGCACAGTTATTGGGCCATAGATGTCAGAATGGATTAGTTGCAATAGTTGGTCAGCTCGCGTAGCTTTACCAAATGGTTTTCTTGTCATCTTTCCTTTTAAGCAGCTATCACAAGTTGGGAGATCTATTTTTGATAAATCAGCCAACAAACCTGCTTTAGCCAATCGTACTAAACGATGTTGACCAATATGACTAAGTCTCGCATGCCACATTTTTGAAATGCTAACATTATCCACAGATGAGTTAACAGTAAAGGAAAAACTATTATAACACACATAATTTGGATCCAAATCCAAAACAATAAAACCATCCAACAAATGTCCACCACCAAAGCAGATATTGTTTATAAAGAGACTAAAATTGTTCAATGCAAAAGATAACATGAATCCCAAATTCATGAGGACAGAAACATATATCAAGTTCCTTTGAATTCCTAGGAGCATAGAGGACATCTTTAAGAAATAGTGGTCGACCACCATGCAAGACCAGCTGACAACAGCCAATACATAAGACTTCCTCTTTAGAGTTGTTTCCCACATATATCCACTTAGTTCCCGGTGGAACACTGCAGAACTCAACAAAAAATCTCGATCCTTTGTTACGTGGTCTGTTGCTCCTGAGTCTACGATCCACAAAGGACGAGATTCAGTTTGGAAAATAGAAATGTATAACACTTATACACTTCGGTAACATTTACCTTTGGAGCTGTGCAATCTTTTGCAAAAAAAAAAAGCCCCTTCGTCTGTGATTGTAACATTTCACCCTAGACATGTTAAAATCTTTCTTGCCCTTCTTTTTAACTGGAACACTGCCCACCATTCCCTTTGCCTTCTTCTTGAAGAACCTCTTATTCCTCCCCTTAGACCTCAGACCAGGACTTGAACTAGCCATGTGAACCTCAGATTTCACACTAAGAGAGGCCAGACGGTCCTCTTCCAGTTCAAGATGACGAATTACATCGTCAAAAGGTCTTAAAGTCGTTGACATGAGTGAGTTGCAACTTCATATGCTCCCACCCATTCGTCAGAGAACGTATCACAGCTTGAACTTTCTGCTCCTTGAGAGCATAAATCGCACTAAGCATGTGTTGTATACGTGAAACTTTTTCACAATATCATCATTCATCGCACTAAGCATGGTGATGTAGGCAGATGAGTTCTTCCTTTTCCAGGCTTGATAAGCCTCGAGGTCCCTCTTTGCTTGGGCGGTGTTACCCTCTACAGGAAGAACCATTATTCTCTCCAGAGTGTCAAGAACCTCTTGTTCTTCAATTATGTATTGGACTTTCATAGCCCAAACTTTATAATTGTCACCATTCAAACGAAGGTCCCTTATTTAGGTAAGCAACTATTGCTTTTGAAGCAGTCATTGAAAAACCGTTAAAGATAAAGTAGCACTAATAAGTAAGCGATACACCATATTTATTATAGGATCATTTAAAACTAAAAATAGTGTTTGGTTCATGTAAAATCGAACATCCATGCGCAATGCATCGAGTCACCATTTACATAGGCTAATACAAACACCATATTAGGTTTAAATTTCCAATAATAAATATATATTTAGTTTTGTTTTAGATTATATTTTAATTTATTTAACATTTATACTTCTCTTAAGTATAAAACTAATGAGTAATATAACACTTAGTTATAATCTCAAAATAAATAAATTAAAAATTACTAAAACAAATAACTAAAATAGCAATGTTTAACAAATAAAATTTTATAATACCATAAAAATATCCAACATTTAGTCAAAATTACCACCACAATAAAAACTTAAACACAAAGCCCTTCAATACAAAATTGAAAAACGAATGAAGAGCTCAATCTTCATTTCCATTGAGTTGAACTATCTCAATTTCATTTTTGAGGTGACTGCGATCATCTCTACGAACTTATAGTAGAGATCCAAAAGCATGTTCACAACACCCTTAATAACAGCATCCAGACATAGGCGACGAACTAACTTGTTACTTCTAAGTAACATGGTTCCAGGATTATAAGATAACTTAGCTCCCGTTTCAGCCAAGTTCAACACAAATACTTTGCATTGGGATCCATAATCCTATTCAGGAACTAATCCTTCAATGGAGTCCACTAGTTCGTCAAAATCAGAATTTTCTTAAAGTACTTTTCATGAAAAGCCTTTTTCGCAAATTTTAACATTTTTAATTGATCAATTCCAGAGGAAAAATCCTCCTTTCTAGACAAGCTCTTGGATTTCACGATTTAACGTATTAAACCACTCCATAACTCCAACAATATTCTCGTTTTCTAACGGAGGATACCGTTTAGAGAAAAGCTTATTTACAAGTTTTTGTGGAGTCCTTGCCTCCTCCTGAGACTGGATTATTTTCGCCGTTTTTGCAAAAATTGCCATTTTTATAACACATATAGAAATAACAAAAACTTGTTAATTATCAACCAAAATTTAGTATATAAATACACAATAAATATACTGAATTTTCTTGAATTTATTAAACAAAAATTAAGCATTTATACACAATAATACTAGTAAATTTAGTTTAAAATATCAAATGAATTCCAAATATTCATCAAAATATACCAAAAATTCAAGAAAAATGTAAAATTTAATTCTGGAAAAAATTTGACGAAATTTGGACAACAGAAGACACCGCACGCACCAACACGCGTCGATTGAAGCTGCTCCATGTGTCGCCATGCGCCTCCATGCTCTCCAAGGGTTCTGCTGATTCACGCACCACGTGGCAACTTGTGATTCGTGCTGACATGGCAATCTACCACGTGTCATCACCTGATTGGGTCAACGGATGACGTGGATGATGACGTGGCATGCTGATTTGGCACCTTGCCACGTGTCATCACTCTATTGGTCCACAGTGATGGTGTTTCACGATGATGTGGCAGAATCGGAAACCCGTTTGACTCGTGGCGACATGCTATTGGTCCACGTGTCTGACACGTGGCAGTTGACCGTTCCATAAGCAGTTGACTTGTAACACGTGGCAACACATTATTGGTGAGACTTTTCAACGGTCAGAAAATTAATGAATCATGTCATGTCACATGTCCAGCACCATAACTTCCCCCAACCGCTTTGGAAACAAACTCCACTAGCGGCGTGGCGCGAGAGGTCCACGCGCCGCCTTTCGGGCCTCCGTTGGCTGTGAAATTTGACATTCCAACTCGATTTTTCATGCTGATTTTAGTGGTGTGGTCAGAATTTCGAGATTCTGACAAAAAATTTTGACACTTTGTACTGTTGGATTAAATACGGTATCATTTTGACTTGGATAACAACGTAAATCCGTATCAAAACGAACAAAAATGAATTCAAAATGAACATAAACATATTCTTTTCATGGAATATCATATTTCAATGTTTACGGAATCATTTTGATGCGGATTTCAATATAAATCGGTATCAAAATGAATGAATATGTATTTAAACGAATCAATACGTATTCAAACGAATAAAGAAACGTATTCTTATTCACGGATTTCCATAAACCAAGATATGAACACATCAATTATTCATGGAATACCAGAAAACTAGATTTGAACACATCAATCTATAAACCTTTCGGCTCTAATACCAATGAAGTCATAATTCCATAATGAATATACAACAAATGTATAGATAACCATAAACAGAATAAATAATCGGACTTACAGTTTATATGCAGCAGAAACACGTTTATGGAATTGATTTGATCTACACGAGAAACCGGATCGTTCTGGTTGCCTTTCCTACAAGTGTATGAATACACTAAGTACGGGCTATATCCGTGAATTCTTCCGACGAACGAATAAGTATTAACGTATTCTCTCTGTAGGGATGTTTTCCCCCGGAACCAGAAGGGAATCTCTACGATTCCATCATCATTTGGAAATAGAGAAACTTCTTCTCTATTTATAGTGGAAATCCCAACTTCCATCTATATATAGGGTCGGACCAAATTACACATTTGCTCCCTGTAATTTACACATAATTACAGTTTAGTCCCTACCATTCCAAAATGTCATGGGTGGACCAAAAACCAACAGATTTTGTTTCGAAGAGAAAAAAAAACGATAAAAACATTCTAAAGTAGCACGTGGAAAATATTAACGGATTAAGAGATAAATGATAAAATTAAAGTTAAAATACAAAAACGAAAGAGGAAATTGGAATAATAAGGTATAGACAAGATCATGGAAAAGGGAGTAAAAAAGAAATATAAAGGCATATTTGAGGAATGAAACTTAAAAAGTGAGTATAGAAGAAATTGCATGAGTGTATAAAAGGAAAATAATCTTAAAAAGATATTTTTGGTAATTTCCCTTTTTTTTTTAATTCACTTTTATATTCTTAAGAACCCACTTCAATCTCTATTGAATATTGTGCTAAATTTTGCTAAGTGCTCCATTTTTTTTAAAAGATATTGCATGAGAAATTTGCATATCCATTAAAAGAAAAAGTATTAAAATGGTTTTAATTGTAATGTCATTTACTAAATTATTTCTACAATTATTTTTTGGAATGTGAATTTCCTTATTAATTTTATTTTGATCAACATCAAATATGAAGATATATTTGGAAAACAATTATTAAAATTTTCTCAGTTTCTTAAATTGATAACTATTTTAAAACAATAGAATTTTTCT
The DNA here is from genome assembly GCA_039660915.1 of Euphorbia tirucalli. Lineage (NCBI taxonomy): Eukaryota > Viridiplantae > Streptophyta > Magnoliopsida > Malpighiales > Euphorbiaceae > Euphorbia > Euphorbia tirucalli. The sequence goes on along the minus strand of CM077639.1, from coordinate 48,773,693 downwards.
TATATAGCATTCTTTCAAAAAGCGAAGGGAGTGATTAACAATCTTAAAAGGGTGGACAAAGCAAATGAAAAATATATTAATTAATCATTCTTGAAAACGTTTTTTTGGGTTCATTTAGTATTTGCCTACATCAAAGAATTGTTAATGATGACATCTATGTATTTATTCAATACTAGATCGTTAGAAAAACTAAATTGACAATGCTTTTGAGTCTCATTGCTCTAACCAGTCTCTATCCATAAGTGAATCTCAAGTAGAGTGTCGGATCTCGAGGTTAAAGAATTAACAATTCTATCTTAAAAAATAAAGTTGAATTGAAATACTTGACATTGGCAAAAGACTAATGTCAGTGAACAACTGGTTGTGCTACAAGAGAAGGTGAATCTCACCATACATGTGGAGTCAGATCTACATGGTACGGAGAGGACATGCATCGAGCAAAGACATTAACTTGAGAAGGGCTCATCACCATGTTGGATATGCCCGACATTGGTCCTCGTTCTTGTATCATACATTTGTACTTTATTATGAGATTTATGTAGTATACAATTTGTGTCTACAAATAAAGGCATTAATCTATTTATCATATACCTTGTGCAATATTATAAATAGAGTATCCAATGGACATATCTATATCCATGTTGACAAGTGTCATAAACTTGGCAGTGAGACCATGGATAAGGAAAACGATATCACCATAAAGTCATCCGTAGTCTGTTCCAGTCATAGGAATGAATGGAACCAAAGACTATCATAAGCTTTGTTGTATGGGGGTGTCTTACCGGCCATTGAACATGGAATGTCAACCAAGTTAATGGGTACATACAAAGGGGTATGGTACTGGATAGATCCACTAAACGAGAAATCCACAAGTTATAACATAATAAGCGATTCTCGTGCAGTACTTGTATGGATCCTTTAACCTGACCATATCATGGTGCTGCATGTGAAGTGACATACTTTGGTGTACACCTAAAGGGCCTGTAATAGGTTGCCAAGTATGGGTACATTTAGGCATGTCAGTAAACATGGCAGAACTATGGATATGCAGAAGGGAATGTCACTCAGTAGTCACACTGAGAAGATATCACCAGCCACTTGATGAATGCAACTGATAAGAGTGTGGTCACACCTAAACAAGTTGGAACTTCTTTGTGAGCATTAGTTCATTTGGGTTTAAGTAAATGTCCGGACACAAAAGAGGGTGATCAATCCATGCCTCTGTGTTGACACCGATATCAATGACATGCGATATACGAGTTTAAACTATAGAGTTTCGATTTCGGTTGGACTGCTATCTCCATCTTAATTGGGGGCTGTAGTAGCTTGCTAGAGCCCGCCTACAGTCTGTGGACACAGACCCACTGCCAATATAAAGACAGGCCCACATGATCGTGCACATAGAATTTCTAAGTTTGAACTTGTCCGATCGCCCATATACTTAGAGTATACAGACTGGAGAGATAAATATTAATTAATTAAATTATAGATCAATTGGATTGATCGATATAGTTTAATTGATATATATTGGTTGGGAATTTATTTCCAAGTGGAAATAAAATGCTTATACAGGTTTATATGTATTTTGATTTAAGTTGAATCTCAATTAATTTTATTGGGTCAATTAATTGGCAAATCAATTTTAATTTAATGACATGTACATTATACAATATGATTTTATATAAATACATGCATGAAAAATTAAAATAGAATTGCATTTATTTTTATCCATGGTGATTAATTTGGATTTAGGGATTAATGGCATTAAATACTAACTCAAATCAAATTAAACCTAAGCCAAAATTAAGGCTCAAGATTTTGACCAAAATGAGAATTAATTGGTATGAAAATCACGGCCAAAATGAATGGTCGGCTGCTGATTTTTTGGTGCAATTAATTGCATGATTTTTGGGCATTAAGTCGGGCTTTTATGGCACATGATTTTCGGCAATGAGAGGGAAATTTTTTTGCTAAAAATTTTTCACTTTGTGGCAGAAATATTCAGCCCATTTTCTCTCTAATTTGATTGATCCGCCGCTAGCACGGGTTCCACTCTATAGGCATTCTTGTACGTGAGAGTGGAGGGCATTGGTTTTGGTTTTTGGAGCCATCTCTAGAGGAGATATTCCTGGTGAGAATCTATAATTTTCTCATTTGGCTTTATTTTTTTTATTTCCATTTCAATTGCTCTTAGGTCACGATTTTGAGAAAATGTTCTGTAGTTCCGCTTTAACCGAACGTTTTACGATGAAAAATACCAACAGTAGTATCAGAGCCAGCTTTTGATCTTTGGAAATCATTAAGTCGGGCTTTTATGGCACATGATTTTCGGCAATGAGAGGGAAATTTTGCTGCTAAAAATTTTTCACTTTGTGGCAGAAATATTCAGCCCATTTTTTCTATAATTTGATTGATCCGCCGCTATCACGGGTTCCACTCTATAGGCGTTCTTGTACGGGAGAGTGGAGGGAATTGGTTTCGGTTTTTGGAGCCATCTCTAGAGGAGATATTCCTGGTGAGAATCTATAATTTTCTCATTTGGTTTTATTTTTTTTATTTCCATTTCAATTGCTCTTAGGTCACGGTTTTGAGAAAACGTTTTGTAGTTCCGCTTTAACCGAACATTTTACGATGAAAAATTCCAACAGTGGTATCAGAGCCAGCTTTTGATCTTTGGAAATCATTAACTGGATTGAATCCCTTGTTTTTAAAATTGATGTTTTTTATGGAGGCATTCATGGATTTGGGGTTTTAATATTTTTTCCCCAATTTGATTTTCAAATGAAAATTGGTTATTGCATATTAGGCTATACGTATTTATTTCTATTTGATTGTTGGTTTTTGTTTATGGTTGCTTTGATTTTATTTTTCTATTTATAAAATCAAAATTTTAAAAAAATGATATATGTTTTAAGGGCTGTCCTCTTCGTTGCATGCTGCTGCGTGCACAATAGTAGCTGGCTATTGCCAGCAGCTGTTGCATGGCATACTGCTGGGCAGTGGCTTGCTTGTGAGCGGACGACCTTCTAGACGAAACGCAGCGATGCGAACCAAGGAAAAAGAAAATAGAATGAAGTGAAAAGTGAAAGTGTTTGTTTTTAGAAAATCGGGTTTCATTATCTTGCTTAGGAAAACCATTAGTTTGAAAATCCCTTTTGTAGAAAACCTTTTCCCATTTTATTACTTAAAGATCTTGAAACTTAAATTTCAAGATCAGTGACAACGTCACCACTCGGATCAGCTCATCTGGGAAATTTTAGTACAACCCCTTACTAAGCGGAGACTACTGTACCTAATATAGAGATTTAGGGTTCGGACAACTTACCTATTCAACCTCAAGCTCGTATTCATTTAGAAGTGCATATGACAATATTTTACTCACTTATTATCTTTCTCTACCCATTTTGTGTTTTGTTGTTAGCCCATGCTCATTCAAATGACATAAATAAATTACATAAAATAAAGTGCAGGAATATAAGCCATACATCAAACCAATCCAAAAAGAAATAAAGGCCGCTTATTACAACCTAGAATAGAAAAAGCTCTCATCCTCACCAATACAATCGCCTAGATACATGAAGATCTAAAAAGTACAACCGCCTAGAATACACTATTAATCTATAAAATACATCCAAAATAAAAATAAAGAAAACAAAAGCTGCAAAACAAATTGTTAGCACAATCATATTACAAACATGCATAGGACTCACATAAGACAGAATGAGGAATCTTAGAGAGTGAGAAAATACATTTAGGGGACAACCGAGAAGTCTGGGCGACTTACTCGGTTAGACCTGGAAATGTAGGTTTTGTGCTTGAAAACATTTTAGAAACAGTTTGGCTCAATTACATGCAAATTTCTCCATTTAGTGGGTCGGATATCCCGGAACTCGAGGTTCCGTTCGTGGGGGTTCCTAATTCCAAACATCCATCTAAGGTCTAAAACAGTAAACACATCAAAAACAGGTTTGATTCTGAAGACAGTATCACACGATGACATCCGTGTGAGTCGTCCCGTGATTCTGCCTCCTCTCTATCACTACAGCAGTGTGGCTGTATTTTGGTCAACTATGAACTTTAATCTATGAAACTACAGTCGTACGAATCTAGTTAGAGTCGCACGACTATAATGTTATACCTACACGACTATAATGAATAGTGCTCGTTAATGGTTTTCTTCATTTTCTAAAATCACTCGTTTCAATCGATTTTGATGATTTCTAGAGATTCTGGAAATTCGGGGGTCTGTTAATACTCGACCGAGGATCCGATTAAGGATCTGACAACCACGGATTCCGAGAATAGAAATCACCAAAACCTTAAAATCTCACATCTGCATTATTAGAAAGCCAAAAACCACACTTTTAGAGTATACATATGTGATTTGACCGAACTGAATCATGATAAATCATTTAAAATGGTAAAACCGGCTGTATTCGGTCCTTTTTAGGCTTTTCGGGCTTCTGCCCATAAGAATATAGTCGTGCTACTATAATATACAGTCACACAGCTGTATTCCAGCGACAACAGTCATACGACTGTAACTATAGTCGTGCAACTATAATTATAGCCCTGCGGCTGTAGTTGCGTAGATATTTTTTCGAATAAAATTTCTAAACATAGAATCAATCATAGATCAATATGAATTGAGTTTTAGGGCCTTTTAAAGTTTACCTCTTTTGCCTTCCAAAATGCTTGATGACCGGAGTCGGATTTGGATGCTGGAATCCGCCTAGAACCTCCAAACGACTTGAAATCCTCAAATGCGCATCCCGAATTGACCCGAACAAAACCCGAGAATAGTTCGAATGAATGAAAGTGGGGATGAGGGCCAGACGGGTGGTCAGGGTGACAGGGCATAGTCCTAGACCTTATCTTTTCTGTCGTTGACAATCTAATCCTTATACAGATTCATTTCCATACATTTTGTTTTGGGTACATCGGCCATGAGCACGAGGCGCTGACCTTGAAATGTTTTGGATTGGAGGTAGTGTGGATTGCCTTGTGATTTGTGTTTTGTTTCGTGTCCTAATTTTTGCATAGACCGAACTTTAGGGTTTTCGGCCTATCGGACTGTCTTAACTTTTGCCTAAACTGCCCTTTTGGGTTTTTGACTCAGCAAACTTTTATTTGTATCCTAACTTTTGCAAAGATCGCCTTTCGGTTTTCAATCTATCGGATTGATGATTTTCCCCTTTTTTTTGAAGTGAGATGCATGCAAACATAGAATGTGCATAGCCATATGTATAAAATATGAATTCAATTTCAAGCCGTCTTGGGACATTTAAATGAATAGAGCAAAGCATTCATTCATTCATTAATTAATAAAGTTTTAGCACAATGCACATCAAAGATGAAATAAAGTTAGGAATAGAATCAGTAATGGTATTCATCTCGACCGAATCCACGACTGCCACCAACTGGTCTTTGCAGATTTTCCCATTGATGGTTCTCACCTCTCTATCCTAATTTTTGCATGGATCACCTTTTCGGTTTTCGATCCATCAGATGTCCTAATTTTTGTATGGACCGCCTTTTCGGTTTTCGATCCATCGAACTTTTTTTTCTTACACATAGTGTCACCTAAGCTTGTCTTGGTTGGTGGGGTTGATGACTCGGTCTTTCTTTCCACTGGTAGAATTGCTTCCACCCCATAGACCAAAGGGTATGGTGTTTCTCCGGTGAGTACTCTGATGTTAATTATGTGTCCTCACAAGGCAAATGGTAACATGTTGAACCAATCTTTATAGGCAACTACCATTTTGACAGAATCTTCTTTGATAGACTTACTGATCGCTTCTATCACCCTGTTGTCTTGTGGGTGATACAGAGATGATGTGCGATGCTCCATTCCTTTGTTCTGGAACAACTGTGTTGTTGCCCCTTGAAATTGTAGTCCATTCTTGGTCATAACATGATGCGAAATTCCATATAGTGCGGATACATTCTTTTTTTTTTTTGATTGTGATATTCATATATGATTCCGCTTCTACCCACTTTGAGGAGTAGTCGACGGTTATGACTGTGCATTGGCGTTTGCTCGCCACAAGTGGGCTTATTTCTCTGACGTTATCAATTCCCCATGTTGAGATTACCCCCCTTTCTTTCTGGTCTGAGCCTACAGAGCTTTTGCTTGGTTGGTTGCATCTTCAGATCCGTTGGAATTTGGTGTTCAGTAATTCCTTTGTCAATCCTCGCATGACATCGTACAACTAGACAAAGGTTTTCACGTGCTTTTGTTGTACTTTTGCAGTTTCCTTTCTCTCTTCAGGTGTGAAATCTTTCAAGATGGATACCATTTTTGGGTCATCATCTGTCCCTAGATTCATTTCATGCAATGATGCATCATGTATGTTAAAGGAATTAAATGAATGTTTGTATGTATGCATAGTCCCATCCCCAAAAAAAAAAATATCACACAAGTAATTGAAACAAAATTGCATTGTATTAAATGCCTTATGGGCTGGATTGTTCACATAATAAATAATAAAAATAAAAACAAGTACATCAAAATAATTATCGTCCTCCACATGTAGAGGGTCTTTTATTATTACAGCATCATGGTTCTTAATAGCTTGTGCACCCGAGCTAGCCAAAGTTGGGCAGGGGTTTGTTCTGAATGCTCAGTTTCAAAGGTGGTTCTTGTTGGGATTTGTCATTGGAAAAATAACGTGGCGCAACGGAAAATACACCATTTAAAATTTCCTAAAATCCATTTATCATGTCCAATTACCATTGATTAGAATAAAAACAATTTGAATCAAGAGAGATTAACTCATCGGATTCGTCTCCTCTAGAGACTGCTGCAGAATCGTTTCTTGAAACTGTCATCTCCAAAGTCCGGTGCACGACCAACTATTGAGCGGGAACCGGTGCTAGCCGAAGACGCGAAGGAATGGAGGTTTAATGCTAGGATTTTCGGCTATTTTGGGGCTGCTCTTGGTGGCTGAAATTCCAGCAATTAATTAGGATTGAATTTAGGGTTGTATTCCTTAAGTGTGCCCTTATATAGACACCTTGTCTAATTAGGTTTTAATTAGGTTAATTAAACCCAAGCCCACTAAGATTATAATTACATAAATAAACTTTAATTAAAAAGTATATATTATGTAATTTAATTCCATTTGGCTAAATTTAATTATCTCTAAATAAAATTAAATCACACTTAAGTAAATACAATACATGTATTTAATTTTCCTACTTAGGAAAATTATTTAATTAGTTGTTTACTTTATGTAATTCAATTAATTGATAAATTAATTAATTATATTATGTAAACTTATTAATTAAATTAAATTCAACCTAATGTTAATTAATTACCTTGACACCAAATGTCAATTAATTAATTAACACATTCCTTCCAATGTATATTACATGTACAATTTCTATAAGTTCCGGCTCAGTTGATCTATGTGCATGATCCTATGGGTCTATCTTTATGTTGGCAGTATGCCCAAGGCCCACAGACTGTAAGTGGGTTCTAGCAAACTATTGCGGCCCCCAATTAAGACAGAGATGCAACAGTCTTTAGAAGACACTCACCCGGTAGTAATCTCATAGTGTCCTTTTCCTAACGATATCGATAAGAATAAACAAGAGGCATGGTGTCCATCATCCTCTTCTGTTGTTTATTATATTTCTTGATCTTGAGTTGACTGATTAATCATATAAGTACCGACTTACTTGGGTATGGCCATACACTTATCTGTCCCACTCATCAAGTGGCCAATGATATCATTTCGGTGTTACCGGAGTGGCAATTCCATCACTTCATCATCAATATCAACATGTTCACCAGTCCACCCAATCATACCCGTATTTAGCATCCTTTTACAGAACTGTTAGGCATTTTTCAAAGTGAACCGGATTCCATATTGATATTATAATGAAATCTGGTCTGAGGACAAAAGAGACCTACTCAAGAAAGACCTATGACGCGACAACCATGTGGCTTTCTTGTGCGGATCGATCAATCCCATGTCAAAGACATGTACTTATATTCATGACTAACTACACAAGTACTATGGATAGTTAAGAACTGCCATACAGTCATCGAATATACAAGTCTTTGGTTCTATTCGTTCCCACGATTAGAACAGACTTGGGATAGGTTTTATGATTATCAATCAATGGATACTCTGCTCATATTATAGCACAAGATATAAATGAAATAGATTAATTGCCTTTATTAATGTGTCACAAATAATGTATTCATACAATGAGTCTTAATGTATAATACAAAATACAAGAATCCAATGCCCTAAGAACTAGGGCACACCAACAATCTCCCACTTGCACTAGTTCCAAGTGGGCATTGCCCTAATTCCTATAGATCTGGTATCATCGTCGTGCTGTGCCTGTGGTAGCGCATTGGTCAATGGATCAGTGACATTATTCTTGGTGTCAACCTTCTGCAATGATATGTCACCTTTGTTCACGATCTCCCGAATGAGGTGAAACTTTCTAAGTGCATGTTTGATCTCTTGTGTGACTGGGGCTCCTTAGCTTGTGCGATGGCCCCACTGTTGTCACAAAAATATCTACTGGGTCTAGGATAGTGGGTACTGCTCCTAACTCAGTTATGAACTTCTTAATCCAAACGGTTTCCTTTGTTGCTTCGCATGCAACTATGTACTCAGCTTCCGTTGTAGAGTCAGCAATGATGGCCTGCTTTGAGGACCTCCAACTAATGGCACCGCCATTCAGGAGAAAAACACAACCAGATTGTGACTGGTTCTCATCCTCATCGGTCTCAAAGCTTGCATCAGTGTAACCTGACACTACCAGCTCATCTTGACCTCTATACACTAAGAAAGCATCCTTAGTCTGATTAATGTACTTCAGGATTGCCTTGACAGCCTTCCAGTGTTCCTCCCTGGGGTCTGACTGGTACCGCCTGGTCATACTTGGTGCAAACGTGACACCAGGCCTCGTACATAACATGGAGTACATGATAGATCCAATAGCATATGCATAAGGGATCTTTTCCATGTTCTCCCGGTCCTTCTTTGTTTTAGGACCATCTTTCTTACTCAGCTTCAACCCATGGCGCATAGGCAAGAATCCTTTCTTTGCCTTATCCATGCTGAATCTTTTTAAAACCTTGTCAATGTACGTGGCCTGACTTAGGCCTAGAAGCCGATTGGACCTATCTCTGTAGATCCTGATCCCAAAGATCATCTCAGCTTCGCCTAAGTCCTTCATTGCGAAGCACCTACTCAACCACTGCTTAACCCCTTGTAGTGTTGGTATGTCACCTCCAATGATAAGGATGCCGTTAACATATAGCAATAAGATGGTGGAAACGCTCCCACTAACCATCTTATACTCACAGCGCCTTTAACTTGAAACACCACTTGCAACCTATCACCTTAGCACCCAGAGGTGGATCCACCAAGTTCTATACTTGGTTATCGTGCATAGATTGCATCTCAGCCTCCATGGCTTTACGCCATTGATCTGAGTGTGGGCTTTCAACAGCCTCCTGATAGGTCTTGGGCTCCTCTTGCTCAACTACCATAAGGTCCCCATCATCAGTCACGAGAAAGCCATAACTGTCTGGCTGATGACATGTCCTACCAGACCTTCTAAGGTCCTGTGCAACTGGTTCTGGTTCCTCAATTTCTTGAGTAGTCAGATCCGTTCCCAAAGCATCCTCAGCAGTAGCTGCAGGAGTTTGTGAGTCTTGAACTTCTGAAAGTTCAACATTACTCTTACTGTCTCTCTTGGAAAGGAATTCCTTCTCCAAGAAGACTGCATTTCTTGCTATGAAAACTTTGTTTTCGGCCTGATCGTAGAAGTAATAACCCTTAGTTTCCTTAGGGTAACCCACAAACTGGCACTTGACAGATTTGGACTCGAGTTTGCCACTTGTCAATTTCTTAACATGTGCATCACAGCTCCAAATCTTCAAGAAGGAAACATTGGGCTTTCGGCCCTTTTATAGTTCATATGGTGTTCCCTCAACTGCCTTGCTTGGTGTATTATTAAGAATGTAAGCAGTTGTCTCTAAAGCATATCCCAAAAGGAGACAGGGAGAGTAGCATGACTCATCATCGAGTGGACCATGTCAAGCAAGGTCCTATTCCTCCTTTCTGACACTCTATTCCACTGGGGTGTACTAGGAGGAGTGAGTTGGGATAAAATCCCACACTCTCTTAAAAACGAGTCAAACTCTTGGCTTAAATATTCAGCCCCTCGGTCAGACCGAAGTGCTTTTATTTTCTTGCCAAGTTGGGTTTCTACTTCATTCTTAAAGTCCTTAAACCTTTGGAGAGTCTCAGACTTATGCTTCAACAGATACACGTAACCGTATCTGCTGAAGTCATCCGTGAAGGTGACGAAGTACAAAAAACCAGATCTAGCACCAGTGCTTATTGGGCCACATACATCGGAATGTATTAGCTCTAATAGCTCTGAGGTCCTTTCATCAGTCTTCCTAAAAGGTGCCTTTGTCATCTTGCCTCTCAAACAAGATTCATATGTGTCATAAGACTGGATGTGAAATGACCCTAGCACTCCACTAGAGTGAAGCCTAGCTATGCGCTTCTCATTTATATGGCCAAGTCAACAATGCCAGATGTAAGTAGGATTAATTTCATTTTGTTTACTCTTTTTAGTATTTATATTATAGATTGAACTTTCACGTTTTAGATCAAGGATATATAAGCCATTTTCAAGAAATGTTGTTCCATAAATAATATTGCCACATTGCATAGAAATTCTACCATGTCCAATATCAAATATGAAACCAGAAATATCCAACAAAGAAACCGAAATAATATTCCTGCGCATCGCAGGTACAAAATAACAGTTTCTTAGTTCCAAAACAAGTCCACTAGGCATCTCCAAGAAATAATCTCCGATCTCCATGGCTTGAACCTGAGCACCATTTCCGACTCGAAGATCTACTTCTCCAGATCCTAATAATCTCCTATTTCTTAGACCCTGCACATTTGAACAAATGTGAGATCCACATCCAGTGTCCAAGACCCAAGATGTAGAAATAGCCAGATTAATCTCAATAACATAAATACCTGAAGCAGTAGTTTTGCCCTTCAGTTGCTCCCTTAGCTTTGGAGATAAGCTCTTCCAGTTCCCCTTCTCATGACACTCATGGTAGACATCGTCAGGAGAAGCAACCCTTGCTTTAGGTTGGGCCACCACCTTTTTGCCCTTAGCCTTGGCCATAGATTTGGCCTTTCCCTTAGCAATGGATGTATTGCCCTTGTTCACCAGCAATACTTCAGGAGTCTTCTTAAGAGACTGCTCAACAAGCTTGAGCATGCCATGCAGCTCAACAACCGATTTATCCAACCCTTGCATATGGTAATTCATAATAAACTGGTTGTAAGACTCAGGAAGTGACCCGAGAATAATGTCTGCTGCTAAGTCCTGCAGAACTGGCGAGCCAAGGCGGGCAAGTGTATCAATATACGCCTTCAACTTTAGCACATGAGTGCTAACAGAAGTCGCAGCTGCCATCACAGTCTTGCTCAGGTAACGTTCCTGATGAGCCTGATCTTGAAACATCTTTTTAAGTTGATCCATCATCTCATAAGCATGCTCGTCGATGAACTACTTCTGAAGATCAGAAGCCATGGTACCCAGCATGAGGCATAAGACATCTTTGTCATCCCTCACATGCCGGTCATACTGCTGCACCATCGTCGTGGTGATGCCTCAACCTGCGGGAGGGCCAGCTGGTAAAGGAGCATTCAGTACATACTCCTTGTACTCTTGTCTAAGAACTATTTGTAAGTTCCTAGCCCAGTCCAGGAAGTTAGTCCTCGAAAGCTTCTCCTTCTCCAAGAGTGACCTAAGTGAGAGTGAGTTATTGTTTGTTGTAGCCATTTAAATTTCTTAAGTGAAATGAGATTATTTACATGGAAGAAATCATTGCTTGAGTTAGAAATAAAGGACTTTTAAGGCAATTCAAATTAATAATCCGATTTTAATTTGTTTGTTGGTGATGTTAATTGGCTGACTTGACCAAGATCCACAACTTATCAATGACTGGCCAAACTAGGGCTCGCTAACCAACCATTGATTCGTTTGGTAGGATAACCTATCCAATCCTTCCACGAAGGACTCTTAGTTTGATGGGCTTATTGACACTTTACCCATCTGTGCTTAGGGCCCGCTCTGAGCTAATGCTACCAATGTTGAGTCAAACCACCATTCACATGTTAACCACACCAAGTATCCTAACCCTCAGCATGGCGCACATTGCAGCATCAATGGGAGGAAGAGGTGTGAATGTGGGAAGCACTTTTAAACGACTCAATATTTTAATTTTCGAATTATAATTAAGTGATACGGCTTAGCATGCATAAACTCGGGTAATAATTTGGTGATCCATACATCCATATTATATGACAAATGCAATAGCATACTTATTTTAAAATAAATGAGATCCTATAAGCCTTTAATTACAGCCTAATGAAAAAGTAGATATCCTATCTAATTCTTCATGGGCCGGACTGCAATCCTTCTTGGGCTCCCACCATGGGCTTGCTCCATCTGGGCCTTCCTCCATACTTGATGCAATTACAATAATTTTGTAAAATAAAATCTATTCTAAAATTACATCAAAATAAAAAAAATGGCATGCAGGCCATATTTCCCAAAATTAAATTACAACCGATAATAATTTAGGGCCCATAGAACTCAACATCACATTTCAAACAAAGTACCTGTCGTCCACATACATACCAATATGATGCATGATCATGGCATTCCAAATTATAAATATAAATGTTAAGCCGAGTTACTTAGGGTGAAATTGCCAATTTTAACAAGTGTGACTAAGGCCCATAAAGGCCCAATGGATAACATCCATAAATGCAAAATTAACAATTTTGCTCCCACTTGAATTTGGGTTGTCACAAATTTAAAATTTAGCTCTTCCAATTTTAACCGGTGTCACGGTTTATTGGGCCTATTTCACAAAGTCCATATTCAATTTAATATGCAAACAATTAAATTAAATATGCATGCCAACAAAATAAACAATTTAAATACAAATTAATTTTAAAAAAATTTTAATTTAATTTGCATTAGGGTCCGGGATAAAAAAATATCCGCAAAATCCAAAACCGGACCCGGACCACACGCGCGGCGCTACTGTTTGGAGACAGCAGTGCTGCCGCGTGGCAGTAGCACACAATGGGCTGCTGCCACGCAGCAGCTGCTGCACGCCGCAGTAGGCAGCAACGCCTATTGCGGCAATCAGCAGCAGCTGCAATTTGGAATCTTGCGATTCCAAATTGCAGCCCAAACAAATAAATATTATTATTTTTCTTTTTTTTATTAAATCATAAAAAAATCCAGCCATCAAAAATAAATAATCAATAAAAACAACAATTTTAGATGGAAACCAATTGGGGAAAAATAATCAAAAAACCCCAATCCAAAATTCTAGGGTTCAACAAAACCAATTGAACAAAATCCCTAAAATCACAAACTTGAAAACCATTCTTGCTTCAAGAACGCTTTCAAGAACCAATTCTAATCAATCTAATGGACAAAACCTAGGCTCTGATACCACTGTTGGGATTCGTCATTGGAAAAATAACGTGGCGCAGTGGAAAATACACCGTTTAAAATTTCCTAGAATCCACCTATCGTGTCCAATTACCATTTATTAGAATAAAAACAATTTGAATCAAGAGAGATTAACTCATCGGATTCGTCTCCTCTAGAGACTGCTGCAGAATCGTTTCTTCAAACTGTCATCTCCAAAGTCCGATGCATGACCAACTATTGAGCGGGAACCGGTGCTAGCTGAAGACGCGAAGGAATGGAGGTTTCATGCTGGGATTTTCGGCTGTTTTGGGGCTGCTCTTGGTGGCTGAAATTTCCAGCAATTAATTAGGATTGAATTTAGGGTTTTATTCCTTAAGTGTGCCCTTATATAGACACATTGTCTAATTCGGTTTTAATTAGGTTAATTAAACCCAAGCCCACTAGGATTATAATTACATAAATAAACTTTAATTAAAAAGTATATACTATGTAATTTAATTCCATTTGGCTAAATTTAATTACCCCTAAATAAAATTAAATCACACTTAAGTAAATACAATATATGTATTTAATTTTCCTACTTAGGAAAATTATTTAATTAATTGTTTACTTTATGTAATTCAATTAATTGATAAATTAATTAATTACATTATGTAAACTTATTAATTAAATTAAATTCAACCCAATGTTAATTAATTACCTTGACACCGAATGTCAATTAATTAATTAACACATTCCTTTCAATGTATATTACATGTACAATTTCTATAAGTTCTAGCTGAGTTGATCTATGTGCACGATCCTATGGGTCTGTCTTTATGTTGGCAGTAGGCCCAAGGCCCACAGACTGTAAGTGGGTTCTAGCAAACCAATACAGCCCCCAATTAAGAAAAAGGTGCAACAGTCTTTAGATATCGATATGAATAAACAAGAGGCATGGTGTCCGTCATCCTCTTCTATTGTTTATTATATTTCTTGATCTTGAGTTGACTGATTAATCAAATAAGCACTGACTTACTTGGGTATGGCCATACACTTATCAGTCCCACTCATCAAGTGGCCAGTGATATCATCTCGGTGTTACCTGAGTGGCAATTCCATCATTTCATCATCAATATCAACATGTTCACCGGTCCACCCAATCATACCCGTATTTAGCATCCTTTTACAGACCTGTTAGGCGTATGTCAAAGTGAACTGGATTCCATATTGATATTATAATGAAATCTGGTCTGAGGACAAAAGAGACATACTCAAGAAAGACCTATGATGCGACAACCATGTGGCTTTCTTGTGCGGATCGATCCAGTCCCAAGTCAACGACATGTACTTATATTCATGACTGACTACACAAGTACTATGGCTAGTTAAGAACTGCCATACAGTCATCGAATATACAAGTCTTTGGTTCTATTCGTTCCCACGATTAGAACAGACCTGGGATACGTTTTATGATTATCAATCAATGGATACTCTACTCATATTATAGCACAAGATATAAATGAAATAGATTAATTGCCTTTATTTATGTGACATAAATAATGTATTCATATAATGAGACTTAATGTATAATACAAAATACAAGAATCCAATGCCCTAAGAACTAGGGCACACCAACAGTTCCACAATCTTCCCTTCATTGATTAATTGACGAATGGCCTTTATCAGTTGAGTGCAATCATTGGTGCAGTGACCTGGCATCACGTGATAGGCACATAAGTTGTACTTTTCAGCTTTAGCTGGCGATGAATAGGGCTTTAAATTTTGTAATAGTCCTACCTTCCTACATTTGGCGAAGATACAGACTAGAGATTCTACCCATGGGTTGGTGATCCTCTGAGGAACCACTGCTTGCCTACCCTAATTCACTGCAACCACATTCACTTCTTGCACTTGTCCAAGGGTTACGGTCTAAGCTGGTTTTAAACTAAGCCTAGCAGATGTGGTTATGGAGTTACCAGCCTTGTAGCCCTATGAATACCCCCAACGACTTTGATAAGTACCAAAAGTCTACTTGCTTCTTTGGTCTTCCTCCTCATACCTCTCGATTCGCTTAGCAAATTCGACAACTTTTGTAAAAGCATGGAATCTTTTCAGCTTCATCTTGTCCTTGTATTAAGGTAGGGTTCCATCAACCAATTTTACAATGAGGGACTCTAAGTTTGGGGCTCCATCCACCATCACTTGAACATCCATCCATCTCTTGTAGTAAGAGGGAAAGGACTTATTCGGCTTCTAGCGAATCCTCTCTAGGTCTTCCAGAGTAGTCTTTACCTGGGTGTTACAGGCATACTGCTTCACAAATGCCTCAGACAGGTCTTCCCATGTTGAGCAAGTGTGAATTGGCATTTTCAAATACCATTTAGCAGCAGCATCCCTCAGAGTGGTTAGGAACAGGTTTAGTAGATGGATTTTCCCGATTCCCAGGCTAGACATTATCCTTACATAGCTATCCAGATGAGCTTCTGGTAGGCCCTCTTTAGTATATAGAGGCAGATAAGGCCTCTAAAAACCAACTAGAAGTGGCTCTCCTCCTTCTGCCATCAAGGAAGCGGGGTCTGCACACTTGATACGACTGTAATGCACCATCTCCTTCAGCTTGGGTAGTAAGGCTTCAAGATCAAAGAATTTTTCTTTGAGACACTTCTCAGCAGCTGTCTCAATCGATGTCTCCCTTGCTCTCTTGAAAGCTTCGTCTTTCTTAAACTGGCAGTCAATTACCTAATGGGGAATGGCCACCATACTACTACGGAGAATATGTCATCCAGTCCCATTTGCAGCTTGTACCATGTTTCATCCATTTTCGATCGAAGCCAAAATTGGTTAAGCATTCTGACCCCCTTCAGTAGTCATGACAGCTTGCATCTGTTCCCTCAAGGTGGCCTTGAACTGATCTAAGCTCAGTAGTGCATCTACAAATGCATTCATGTTGAAAGTAGGCACTCCTCCATTAGATCCATCTTGGGCCATCTCTATTCTATTTGCTTCTTCTAGTATGAACTGACTGTCAACCAGTATAAAAGGTAACTGTCCCTCGAGTTCCTGCTCTAAATCTGAATCTGAATCAACCCTAACCCCTTCCACAGTTTCCTGTTCTGGCTGAACTGATTGGGCTAATTGATCAGACTCTGGTTGAACATATACTAATCACTTTGAGGTTCGACTCCAAACTGCACGTTTAACATAGGGTCAGAACAATGGATGGATGTCGTGAGTCTAGACTCGACACACTAAGTGACATGTATGGTATGATCATGAGATGTCTATGGTTAAATGATGCCTTATGAAGGAGAATGATGGTTAGGATGACTTCCTTTGCCTTTTGTTCTTTTTACTTTCCATGTCCTAAGAATACCCAATGCAATACGACAGATAATGCACGACGGTCGCGTGTGAGCCATCACACGGACAGAGGTTCAGCGCTTTTGGGGCACCTAGTGGATGTCGTGAAATAGTCGCATGTTTGCTAACACACAGACAGAGTTTTGACGCTTGGTAGGTCAATAAAGTTATATGAAATGGTCATATGGGAGCCATCCCATAGACAGAGTTTCGATGCTTTTAGGGCATCCAACATGAATGATGTTACAAACAAGCCATGTGTAACTCGAGACACGGGCAGGGGTTTGGTGTTCATGGAACACCTTGCATGATTTGCTAGTGTTATGAAATGCCCCTATATTTATGTAGTAGTTCGGTACTCGAGGAATACCTCAAATGAGTCAATAATGTCATGAACCGATCCGTTGTGGATCGCGACACACAAGCAAGGCTTCAGCATCATCGTGACACCAATGATGGATGGGTATGATGTCGTGTAATGATATCATGTGATCCACCACATGAATACAGACCCAAGACTGTCATGGTCCTTTAATGAATGGCATGGTAAGGCCAAGTGCAATCCGATGCACGAGCGGAACACTGGTAGTTTTGGGACTCCCGATATGTTATCAAATGAAATGAACATAAAGGTGTTGGAAATGCCCTAGTCCCGAGGCATTGGTCCTTGTATTTGTATTATACATTTATTGGATTTATGTATTGTACTATTTGTCTTATTAATAAAGGCATCAATTCATTTATTATATTTATCTTGTGCAGTATATTAAATGAAGTATCCAATGGACATATCTATATCCATGATGACAAGTGTCATGCACTTGGCAGTAAGACCATGGAAAGGGTAAACGATATGACCATAAATAGATCCATAGTCTGTTCCAGTCATGGGAATGAATGGAACAAGAGACTATCATAAACCTGGTTGTATGGCGGTGTCTTACCGGTCATTGGACATGGAATGTCAACCAAGTTAGTGGGTACATGCATAGGGGCATGGTACTAGATAGATCCACTAAACGAGTAATCCACATGGTATAGTATCACAAGTGATTCTCGTGTAGTACTTGTATGGATCCTTTGACCTGACCATATGATGGTGTTACATGTGAGGTTGCATGCTTAGGGGTACGCCTAAAGGGCCTGTAATAGGGTGCCAAGTATGGGTACTTTCGGGTATATCACTTAGCATGGTAATGCTATGGATATGCAGAAGGGATTTGTCACTCAGTAGTCCACTAGGAAGATATCACCGACCTCTTGATGAATGTAACTGATAAGAGTGTGGCCACACCCAAACAGGTGGGAACTTGTTTGTGAGCTTCAGTGCATTCGGGATCAAGTTAATGTCCAACACAAAAGAGGGTGATCAATCCATGCCTCTGTGTTAGACACCGATATCAATGACATGGGATGTACAAATTTAAACTACAGGGTTATGATAACAGTTAGATTGCCATCTCCATCTTAATTAGGGGCTGCAGTGGCATGCTAGAGCCCAACTGCAGTCTGTGGGCCGCAGGCCCACTGCCAACATAAAGATGGGCCCACGGGATCTTACACATAGAACGACTGAACACAGACTTAAGGAATCACATGTATACTTGGAGTATACACTATGGAGAGAGAGGTGTATATTGATATGTTAATTATATTATAAAGGTCAATTGGATTGATCCTAATAATAAAATTAATATATTCAATTGGCTCTTCATAATTAATCAGATTAATTATGAGATTATTTCCTAGGTGGAAGTATTCATATGTATGGGTTTACATATGATTTTATTTTGTGAAGATTTAATTTTAATTTGATGGATTAAATTAATTGGTCAAACTAATTTTAATTTAAATGTAAATAATATATTACTTGGTGTAATATATTAAATACATGGGTATATTAAAATTGGGCTTGAAATTAATTTAAACCAGAATGATTAAAAATTTGATTGGGCCTAAATTAAAAAGATGGAAGCCCGCACAGAATGAAAGGAGCCAAACTGGGCCTGAATTCCCCTTAGGGAATTCGGCCACCCTAGGTATAAATACCTAGGCTTAGAAATTTCGGCCACCACTAATACACTAAGCTATAGCCGAATTCTCCTAGCCCCTCTCACCATAGTTTTCGTTTTTCCAACACTAGCACGGGTCATGTTCGTTAGGCGTTCGTGTACGAAAACGAGGAGGGAATCTAGTTTGATTTCTGCAGTCTTCATCCATCTCTTGAAAGAGATTTTCCTGGTAAGAATTTAATCTCTTTCTACTATAATTTTAATTTTTACAATTTTCACTTCAATTGCTCCTGGGACTGGATTTGAGGAAATCATCGCGTTCTTCCGCTTTTATCGGGTGATTTCCGGTGAAAAATCCCAACAAAAGGGCATACTTAGAACATCCTTTATTAATAGGAATGAGATGATATGATATGTCTATGTCACACAAAATGCAAATGGCTACATAAAAATATGGTTAGGATGCATAGCATACGAGATGATGTCGTGTTTGCTTTATGGAAATGCCAACACATGAGATGCAAATGCATATGGCACACAATTAAAATTTCATGGCTGCATGAACATGTGGTTAGTATCAATGTCACACATTTGCTTATGTTTTGAAAATGTCTACAAAAGATGTGGTTAGAACGGCACATGAATGATTATGTGTGTTTGATGTTTCATGTAAAGGTCAAAATAAAACCACCATGGAACAAACGTTAGCACACGCAACAATATGCTCACCCTTCCAACTTTATTCTTCCTTTCAATTGGTCACACATTCTTCCTAGGTGTTGGGTCTCTTTGGCATCAATCGGGGATACCAAAGGCATACTCTTAATGTCCAATTTCAAATTTATGTTTTGGTAATTATAAAGGGAAATTACTAAGTCACTACATGTGGGCCAAAGTCAAACCAAGGGTCAAAAAGGTCCCCATAGTGAAAATACACTCATCCACATAGAACATGAGAGGTTCATGCGGTTCTAAGAGTGGTTTACTCCTTTGGGTGCCTCCAATCCTAGCGAAAGAGGTAGGTCACCTTCGAAAGTAAACCGGGCTGATCAGTGAGTTTGAGGGGTTGAGAAGAAGAAAATGTCATGATATGCAAGTGTGAGTAAAATATGGTACTATGAACTAGTAAATGATTACAACCGAGGTTATATTTCAGTAGTTGCCTAAGTTCCTTAAGTTTTTATAAAACAAGTTTTAAGAAACTTTTAATTCCCATCAAAGTCACCACTGTGAGTGGACGACCTTTTAGACGGAATATGGCAATGCGAACTGGGGAAAAAGAAAGTAGAATGAAGTGAAAAGTGAAAGCATGTTTTTAGAAAATGGGGTTTGATTATCTTGCTTAGGAAAACCATTGATTTGTTTGGAAATCCCTTTTGTAGAAAACCTTTTCCCATTTTATTACTTAAAGATCTCGAAACTTAATTTTCAAGATCAGTGACACAGTCACCACTGGGATCAGCTCATCCGAGAAATTCCAGGACAGCTCCCTACTGAGCACAGACTACTATACCTAATCCAGAGATTTAGGGTTCAGGCAACTTACCTATTCAACCTCAAGCTCGTATTCATTTATAAGTGCATATGACAATATTTTACTCACTTATTATCTTTCTCTACCCATTTTGTGTTTTTTTGTTAGCCCATGCTCATTCAAATGACATAAATAAATTGCATAAAATAAAGTGCAGGAATATAAGCCATGCATCAAACCAAACCAAAAAGAAATAAAGGCCGCTTATTACAACAAAGAAAAGAAAAAGCTCTCATCCTCACCAATATAATCGCCTAGATACTGAAAGCGCCGGAATTTCCTTTAAAAAAAAAAAAAAGAGAGTATAGTCGTACGACTATTGCTACAGTCGTACGACTATTGCTACAGTCGTACGACTGTAGTCGAACTACAGTCGTACGACTGTAGATCTACCCATAAAAGCAGAAAAAGAAAGACAGAAAAGGGGGGGACGAAAAAAAGAGAAAGAAAAACGGACAGACAGAGAGAAAGGGAGAAAAAGAGAAAGAAGAGAAAACCAAAGAAAAAAAGGAGGAACTCCTCATCAAAGTCCTCAGCATTTGGAAATCTCTGGACTCAAATCTCAAACCCTAACTCAAGGAGAAAAGTCCGAATTTTAGTGGATTGGAGCGACGCCAGGGGTCAATCCTACGGTGGACGCACGCCACGGAGGTAAATACCCCTTTTCCTCTCTCTTTTACAAGCTTTCTGGGTGTTTGGTGTGCTTTTTCTGCATTTTTGTCCATTTTTCTGCGTTTCTGTTCTAGAAATCAAGAACAGTCGTACGACTGTTCTTGAGTTGATGAACAGTCGTACGACTGTAGTTACAGTCGTACGACTGTAGTTGACTTCCAGGCGATTTGTTTTCCAGCTTGTTTTAAATAAGATTTTGGTGAAATCTTGAATTTTCAGCATTTA
The DNA here is from genome assembly GCA_039660915.1 of Euphorbia tirucalli. Lineage (NCBI taxonomy): Eukaryota > Viridiplantae > Streptophyta > Magnoliopsida > Malpighiales > Euphorbiaceae > Euphorbia > Euphorbia tirucalli. Next base: position 48,752,381 of record CM077639.1, on the reverse strand, counting down.
CAGTCGTACGACTGTAATTACAGTCGTACGACTGTAGTTGATTTTGCACGACTGTAATTTACAGTCGTACCACTGTAGTTTTCAGAATCAGAATTTTACCTTTAAAACCCAAAAATTTCATAAAAAATCCATAAAAATCCCAAAAATTCGCAAAAAATTAGAAAACCCCAAAAATCATCAAAATGAATTTTGTTGTGTGCATCACGACCATAGATTCAATTTTTAGTAAAATTGCATTTAGAACAATTCAACGACGGAGACCCATTTCTCCTGAAAACCGGCCCATTTAACACATAAAAATGCATGTAAACCGGTAAAATTGTTTTCAAAAATAATTTTTCCACAAAACCAAAAATACAGGGACGTTTCAAAATATTTTCCAGGTCTAATCGGGCCGGCTAGCCGAGCCAACCCGGTTATCCCCTAAATGCATGCCCCCAATTCTTGTTTTCCCAATTCTGTCTATTTGAGTCCTAGTTATGGCGTGCTGTATATATTGTGCTAACCCTCTGTTTTGCAGGTTTTAATTTCTTTTTATTTTTATTTTTATTTTGGATGTAATTTAATAGATTAAATCGTGTATCCTCGGTGGTTGTATTTTTCTAGATTCTCGTGTATATAGGCGCTTGTAAAGTGAGGCGAGTGTTTTTATTTCTCCATTCGATTTGGTTGTAAGCCAATTAATATTTATTTCTTTTCTTTTCCTTATTTTTGTATTAAATATTTTGTATGCGCGCTGTATGCCTTTTATATTCAATAAAATTGACTTTAGATTTTGAAATACCATTCGAGAACATTGGCAATATTTATTTTAATTAGACACGAAATAAGGGACTTGTCCGGACCCGAATCTCTGGATAGTGTAGCGACCGTTCGTCCGGTTCAGCTACATAAGAATTTCCCGGTTGAGTTGAGCCGGGTGGCGACTCTACAATATTCATCGAGACTTAGGTCTCGGTTCTTTTCTTTATTAATTCTATTTATTTTCCAAAACGCGGATTTCCATTCATAAAAACCCCACGTGAGGGAGGGGCCCGCCCGAGATCGTGGCGCCCCTTCCGAAAGGGAGTCCCGCGTCCCGTCAAAAACGCGTCGTCCGCTCATAGTGGCGACTCTGCTGGGGATTTCTCAAAAAGTTTTCTTAAAAACTTAAAAGAATTTGACAAGCCCTGAAAAGTGTCTAATTAAAATAAGGTGGAAGATTCTCTTTTGGTATTTTATTTGCATTTTTGTTAGCCGTTTTTGCATTAGATTAGGTATCCCTTTATAGCCCGGTGGATTGTTGAAGTGTCGCCTAAGTTCCTCTTGGTCTTAGGGGCACAGAAACGAAACACCACTCATAGCCTCGTATGAACCCCTTCGTTCGGACCCTTGAGTGGGGAGAAGTGAGGAGTATATTTTGCTATGGGAACCTTGTTTATAAACCCGACTTGGACCAAACCCATATAGGCAGCCCTAGTTGGATTCCCTTAGGATACCAAAATGATTGTGTGAATAATAAAATAAAATCTCACCTTCATCACCCCCGGTTGGTGATCGAAGTGAACCTCGCCTAGGACTCAGTTAGAAATTTTTGAGACCGACCACGTTGGAGGAATAAGGTTGGAAGAATTCGTTTTGCTTGCTATGTGTTTCTCGCCATCTCGTGACACATCGCCATTGCTACCTACGCGTGCATCACATACTATAATCACCATTCTCCATACATGTGACATATCATACACAAACATCTTTGTGTGATACTAACCCACATTTTTATGCAGCCATTTGCATTTTATTTCGTATGTAAAACATTAATTCATTTGTTTGTCATTCACACTAACCATTTCTTTTTCAGCCATAACGTTGTATCTGCGTGATTAGCATTTTTCACATAGCATACATAACATCATTATGTGTGTCATGCATCCTAATCCACATTTTTATGCAGCCACGTGCATTTTTATTTTCGTGTGCAATCATTAAATCACTCGCTCGCCATTCATACTAACCATTTCTTTTTCAGCCATAACATTGTATCTGCGTGATTAGCATTTTTTCACATAGCATACAGAACACCATTTTGTATGTCATGCATCCTAACCATGTTTTTGTGCAGCCATTTGCATTTTGTATGTCATAGCATTCACAACATATCACCTAAATTAAATTAGGGGCATTCCAAGGACGCCCACAACGATCATATCATTCCATCATATATCGGGTATCCTAAAATACCCGTGTCTTGCCTATGTGCCGGGTTGCATTTGGCCCTTCCACCAAATCATTTCATTCCATAGAGACCACAATGGTCCTAGGTATATTTCCGTGTGACAATCCACAAGTTACATTTCATGACATCATATCCATTCATCACAAACATCGTACAACACTGTGACCCATATCGGGTTGCTTCATGACCTTACTACATTATTCAAGGTGCTCCCCGAGTGCCGGATTAGTATATATTTAGGGGAACTTCATAACATCCCAAATCATGAAAGGTATTCTCCGAACGCCGAACTTCTGTCTATGTCTCCTATGGCACATGACTGTCTTACAACATCATTCCTTTTCATACGCTCAAAAGCATCAGAACTTTGTCCATGGGTCGGTCCCGTGTGACCATTTCATATCATCTCATAGACCTACAAAGTGACAAACTTCGTCCGTGTGTTAGTACACACAAGACCATTTCACGAAATTCATTAGGTGCCCCAAAAGCACCGAACTCTCATCCATGTGGCGGTCCACACGTGACATTTTGCATAGCATTGGGTGTTCTTGGGATGTCCAAAAATAAAAATAAAAATAAAAATAAACACAAAGGGATCATCCCCTTATCTCACAATAAACATCTTATTCATCCATCAAACAATCAAGCACTCCACAATGTTCAAGCATTCCATAAGCGCTAAGGACTTCACAGCATTCACTACCGTCATTTAAGTGTTCCAAAAACGCTAGAAACTCCATCAAGCCCTTTAGGTCCTCCATAATCATTTGAAACCCTGTCCTTGTGCCCCGCACACCTAAGTACCGAAATATCTTCTCGTGCAAGACAAGCTCTGCACGTACCGCATCAAACTCTACCCTTCCTCCCCGTGTAAGACTAAGTTCTACACGTATCGTTCCGAAATATGTTTCTGTGCAAGACAAGCTCTGCACACTTCCTCCCCGTGTAAGACCAAGCTCTACACGTACCGCTCCAATACTCCCGTGCAAGACCAGCTCTGCACGTACCGCATCAAACTCTACCCTTCCTCCCCGTGTAAGACTAAGTTCTACATGTATCATTCCAAAATATCTTTCTGTGCAAGACAAGCTCTGCACTCTTCCTCCCCGTGTAAGACCAAGCTCTACACATACCGCTCCAAATCCTCCCGTGCAAGACCAGCTCTGCAAGTACCGCATCAAACTCTACCCTTCCTCCCCGTGTAAGACTAAGTTCTACACGTATCGTTCCAAAATATCTTTCTGTGCAAGACAAGCTCTGCACACTTCCTCCCCGTGTAAGACCAAGCTCTACACGTACCGCTCCAAATCCTCTCGTGCAAGACCAGCTCTGCACGTACCGCATCAAACTCTACCCTTCCTCCCCATGTAAGACTAAGTTCTACATGTATCGTTCCAAAATATCTTTCTGTGCAAGACAAGCTCTGCACACTTCCTCCCCGTGTAAGACCAGGCTCTACACGTACCGCTCCAAATCCTCCCGTGCAAGACCAGCTCTGCACGTACCGCATCAAACTCTACCCTTCCTCCCCGTGTAAGACTAAGTTCTACACGTATCGTTCCAAAATATCTTTCGGTGCAAGACAAGCTCTGCACACCTCCTCCCTGTGTAAGACTAAGTTCTACACGTGTCACTCTAAATCTTCCCATGCAAGACAAGCTCTGCACGTACCGCTTTAACCCTACACCTTCTCCCCTGTGTAAGATCCGCTATACACGTATCGCTCTAAACACCACACCTTTTCCCGTGTAAGATCCGCTCTACACGTATCATTCTAAACACCACACCTTCTCCTCGAGTAAGATCCGCTCTACACGTATCGCTCTAAACACTACACCTTCTCCCGTGTAAGATCCGCTCTATACGTACCGCTTTAATCACTACATCTCTTCCCGTGTAAGACACGCTCTACACGTATCGCTTTAAACTCTATCCTTCCTTCCCGTGTAAGACACGCTCTACACGTACTGCTCTAAACATTAAACCTCTACCCGTGTAAGATCCGCTCTACACGTACCGCTTTAATCATTACATCTCTTTCCCGTGTAAGATTCGCTCTACACGTACCTTTTCAAATGTCAACTCTCCTCCCATGTATGATACGCTCTACATATGAACCCTTCGCAAGTATCACCTTGCTTTGATCCGTGGGCACCCTGTGTGTCATTTTATCCATGTGGTGTATATTTATGTGCCATGCTATACTTCAGCATATAGCTTCATCAACAATATTCATTGCATTTTACATGTTTCCATTCCTGGCTTTGTGTGCACATGACTAGCTTAGGATTGCATAACATGACATGGCATCATCATTCATGCATGCATGCATCGCATTCCATGTTCATACCTACATCATCCCTTGACTTGGTATCCTCTGTGTGCATGCCCCAGTCAATGCTAACAAATGTTCTTATCAGGGGAGAAAGGGAAGGAGTCTCGAGAATGGCTGGCCCAGTGAACTTCAACACTGTAACAGATATCCTAGATGATTATGTCGCCTCATCACGATTCCGAAAGGCGGTCAAGGAAGAGGCAATGGCAATGTTGAAGGAAATGCTAGGAGGTGACCTGGACAAGGTGGAGAAGCTGATGACAAGGTGCTCTGAATTAGAGGCACGTGTGATTGAGCTTGAGGGAGTAATAAGAGGGCTAAATGGTGAAGCAGAATCGAAGGCCACCCTCAAAGCCAATACTGACCTTGTTCCGCGACTAACCAGGAGTCCGCTCTCCAAGTATGACGGAAAGGGCATATCCCCATGGCCTATCTCACTGAGCCAATTATTTGCCAAATGTAGAAAAGAGGGGCTACTGCAGAGCATCAAGCCATATGTGGAGCCGGCACCGGATCAAAAGAATAACGTCTGTACCTATCATGTAGCAACAGGTCACCGAACCAACGCTTGCTATATTTTAAGGAAAGAGATCCGGAAGTTAGTTGATGAGGGAAGGTTAAAGGTGCCATCTGCTACTAATGAGCGCCTGGAGGCTAGTAGGGAGACTGGCAAGGAAATTCCTCAGACCTCCCGGGAAGAGGAATATGATGAAGAGCTCCAAAGCCTGATTCGATGAAAGTGGGGCAGTGACCGGATAAGGAATAGTCAGGCGCTGTGAGATCAATACCTTTAGAGGCTCCTTCTCGTAGGGAACTCATTTTGTTGTAAAGTGTATTGAACTCATTTTGAATGCAATGCATCTTGTTATTTTCTTACTTATGTGGTGATTACGTGTATATGGCATTAAGCATGCATTTGATCATCTGAAGCGACATGTCCATCACGTATAATATTAAAATTCATGACATCAATTTAAGTCTTACAGGGAACTTACAAGTGAATCTGACTTCGGTTAAGCCCTTTTCTTACAAAAAAAAAAAAAAAAAGAAGAAGAAGAAAAAACAAAAGAAAAGAGAAAGAGAAGAAGTCTGCCAAACAAGTAATGGGATGGCACCATTTCATCCGAATCAATCGCCAACCTAGATCAGTGATCCCTACAAACCACGATCCTAAACGCTGCTAATCTTACCCTAAAAGTTTCAACTTGGATAGCTCACAATACACTCAAATCATTCCAAACCAAGGACCATTGCCAAGTTTCAGAGCCGAGCCCCAAAAAGAACCTTTGAGCCTAATTCGTGCTAGAAAGAAGCATCCCACATCAAAAACCAAACCCACCAAAAAGCACCAAGCCCTAAGAAATCCAAATGACCTTCGCAACCCACCATGCTGTAAAACTCCGAAGCAGACATTAGTTTTAGTGCATGTATAGTTTTGTTTGTGTGGCATTCATGTGCATATGACATCACACATGCATTGTTCATCTAAAAGGACATATCAAACACACATGACATACATGGATCTGAATGCAGCAGGAAAATCAATAGGTGGCTGTGGTTTGGATTTAACTTCTTCAAAAAAAAAAAAAAAAAAGAGAAAAAAAAAGAAGCAAGCACCGGTGGAAGACCTCAGCTCTCCCTTACAGTCAAATTTCTGCTCCTGGCCTAAAGTTATGCTCTCTTCAATCATAGAGTCAAACTCTGTTGAGTTCTTAATGAATCTGGGGGCGGCCCACCTATTGCATGAAATGTCGGGGTCAATGAGTTGAGACAATAGAGATAAGTACGTTGTTGCCTGATCTGAAAAGTTAATTTCGTGCGGTGACAGAGAAGATCGGTATCTTTACCCCAAGCAATTCCCTTTTCATTCTCCTCTCTGTCTTCTCCATTTGCCTTCAACACTTTTGTCTTCCCTTTATTGTCTTTCCTTCACTTTCATCTTCTATCTTTCAGCTTCTCTCTAGAACTTGAACCGATTCTGTGATTCCATATTTCCTACCTTCAATGGCTCCTAATAAGAAGTTGAACCCCAATGCTACTCCATATTGTATTTTTCCGTATCATCTCATCAGCGAAAGGGCATTGAAACAGGTGGTTATGGCGCCGTTTCAATCCATCTTCGTTTATCATCAACCTGTACCAAATTGGGGATACCTTTTTAATCCCATGCCATTTCTCTTCAATATAAACTCCCAGACTAATTATTTAGTACCCTTAAATAGTGGGAAGGGATTTGATTTGATGATAGATAGAGGATTTGGATATGAATCTGCTTCAAATGGGTTCAACAATGCTGAAAAAGGGGGAAAATGAAATATATAGCTCTGAGATTCTAGAGTAAGAAGAAAATAGTTTCTGTAAGTGAAAAGGAACAACAGTGGTCACCCAAGAAATTGACTATTGAAGAGACCAAGCTGGATAAAAGAGAAATTGAAGCTAATCTTGGTGGGAAAAACAAGCCTGATGATCAGAAACCTACCAAATCAGTTTCAAAGACATAATCTGCTACAAATTCTTGGCAAGCATTGTCTGGAGGAAAACAAGAATAAGTCCAAAGGGAAGCCTGCTTATGATTTCCTCTATTTGCCTATGGATTTCAAGACTGGAGGAAATCTTGGTTATGCATTTGTGAACTTCACCAACTGTGTTGGGACAACTTGGCTTCACAAAGCTTTCAACAATCATGAAAGGGACAATACCATCAACAGGAAAGCTTATAAAGTAACCATTTCAAGCATACAGTCTTCGGGAGCCGTGTCTGAACTAAAATCTGGGGTGAATTGGAAGCATGAATACAGCATCAGACCGCAGGACAATCCAGTGGTTACTTGAATTCATCTCAGGTTGTCCATCCATAATAGCAACTCTATCCGGTGATCGGGCTTAAAAAAAAAAAAAAAAAACTCTCCAATGTGTAAAACCAAAAGGGCATATTGGTAATTTGAAGGGTCATCAATTAAAACCAGAGCCACATTTTAAATTTTCCTAATGCATCCGCATTCATTATGTCATGAATGTTTTGTATTCAATTTTGGTGTTCAATATGCATTTGTTGTGTTGTTGCATGTCAAAGTTCACTTACAGACTACATTGCACGGCAAACCATATCTGTGGAAGTGCTTCACTCCCCAAACACAAACCTATAACACCCCCAAACACAAAGCTATAATACCAGGGGCGAGTAAAAAGCCGAACCACTGGGTATCATCGACAGCAGTATCTTCGTGAGTTGCAATGAACACATCAAGATCTATCTTTCCCTTCCTAAGACAAACCATCGCAAAAGGGATCAACGCAGACAAAATGCCCATCACAGAATCTTTCTCAAAAAAAAAAAAAAAGAAAAAGGAATTTGCTGACACGGAAAACCAGAAGGACGTGTCAGCAACAGTAAAGGGATGATATACAAAGTCAGAGCCACTGTCATACTCCCTGTTATACTCATTCTGATGTCACCATTGCAATATTGTGCATGTTTAGATTTCCAATCAGATGTTCATCTTGCACGCACCGTGCCACTACATATAAACATCCATCAGTAGGACATTGCATCCAAGCCCGTGATAATATCCCAGAAACTCTTGTCATGCGGTATAGAAATGCAAAGTCTCACTCTCATCTTCTTGCTTAATCCAACAGACTGTTCGTCGGCATGGCCTACTATTCTGATCCGCTCAACACTGACAACGCTTCAGAATATGCAGAGGGTAAAGTGGAAGGTCACTCAAGATGGCCAACTCCCCTAATACCTAGGTCAGCATAGTATTCAGTCGGTCAGAAGACACACCGGAACAATCAGACTAGGTCACCTGGGTTACCATCGGGGTCAGTCTCAAGCCGTGAATTCCATGTCCGGGCTCGCACGGATACCAAGAACAAAGCATAAGTCACATGTTGCATGCATGCACTTAGAACTATACATGCATCCGTACATACATACATACGTTTAAAGTAAACACATACGATTCATATGCATATGCATCGTAACTCATCCAAGTGTAGGTATCCACTGCCATCACCAGGTCTCCCCTAACCAGGATCGCTCTCAAAGCAGAGATGGCACAATATCGGGACAGAAAAATTAAGTTTCCAAGGGGCAGAGCAATCAAGCCACATTTATCCTTGATCGAAGGGGCAAAAGTTTTTGTTTTCGAAATCATCGATCAAGGGATAAATACTCATTCCCCAGCCAACACCAAAATTATCCTCCCCAAACCTATTCCCTTCATTCAAGCAAGATTTCTAACCCTTGAACTCCATTACGTTCAATCAAGGTTACAAATCCTTGAACCACTCTTTCATTCAAGCAAGATTTCTAACCCTTGAACTCCATTACGTTCAAGCAAGGTTACAAATCCTTGAACCACCCTTCATTCAAGCAAGATTTCAAACCCTTGAACTCCATTATGTTCAAGCATGGTTTCAGATCCTTGAACCTCTTATTATTTCAAGTCCACCTAACTCCAGTAAGATTTCAAATCATCCAAATATCCACCTTCCTTTGCCTCGGGTAACAAAAACCCGATATCGGCCAATCCACAATCCACCTTCCTTTGCCTCGGGTAACATAAACCCGATATCGGCTTAACCGCAATTCTATTTTTCCTTGCCTCGGGTAACATAAACCCGATATCGGCCAATCCATAATCCACCTTCCTTTGCCTCGGGTAACATAAACCCGATATCGGCTTAACCGTAATTCCATTTTTCCTTGCCTCGGGTAACATAAACCCGATATCGGCTAATCCACAATCCACCTTCCTTTGCCTCGGGTAATATAGACCCGATATCGGCTTAACCGCATTCCATCTTTTCTTGCCTCGGGTAACCTAGACCTGGCATCGGCTTAGTTCTACATCAAACCCTTTATTTCATTCAAGCATGATTATCAATCCTTGAAAAATCGCCCAAGCCATATTTCGGATCCTTAAAGATCGATTCAAGCAAGATCCTAGATCTTTGAAAACAATTCGAATCCCACACTTCAAATTCATCTCTGCCTCGGGTAACCAAAACCTGATATCGGCTTATTTTCCCATCAGCTTTGCCTCGGGTAGCCTAAACCTGATATCGGCTTATTTCCTCCCCAGCATCGCCTCGGGTAACCTAGACCTGATATCGGCTTATTTCAACAGAGGGTTCTTTCCTATGTCTGCGGCGCTTTGAGTCGCGTTTCTCAAATTCACATCCTTTATCCCAGACTAAGTTCAGGTGGTGAATTTGATCACGCGAGGGGCAGCTGTAAGCGCCCGAATTTCACTTTCAAAAAAAAGAAAAAGAGTATAGTCGTACGACTATTGCTACAGTCGTACGACTGTAGTCGAACTACAGTCGTACGACTGTAGATCTACCTATAAAAGCAGAAAAAGAAAGACAGAAAAGGGGGGGACGAAAAAAAGAGAAAGAAAAGCGGACAGACAGAGAGAAAGGGAGAAAAAGAGAAAGAAGAGAAAACCAAAGAAAAAAAGGAGGAACTCCTCATCAAAATCCTCAGCATTTGGAAATCTCTGGACTCAAATCTCAAACCCTAACTCAAGGAGAAAAGTCCGGATTTTAATGGATTGGAGCGACACCAGGGGTCAATCCTACGGTGGACGCACGCAACGGAGGTAAATACCCCTTTTCCTCTCTCTTTTACAAGCTTTCTGGGTGTTTGGTGTGCTTTTTCTGCATTTTTGTCCATTTTTCTGCGTTTCTGTTCTGGAAATCAAGAACAGTCGTACGACTGTAGTTACAGTTGTACGACTGTAGTTGACTTCCAGGCGATTTGTTTTCCAGCTTGTTTTAAATAAGATTTTGGTGAAATCTTGAATTTTCAGCATTTACAGTCGTACGACTGTAATTACAGTCGTACGACTGTAGTTGATTTTGCACGACTGTAATTTACAGTCGTACCACTGTAGTTTTCAGAATCAGAATTTTACCTTTAAAACCCAAAAATTTCATAAAAAATCCATAAAAATCCCAAAAATTCCCAAAATTCGCAAAAAATTTAAAACCCCAAAAATCATCAAAATGAATTTTGTTGTGTGCATCACGACCATAGATTCAATTTTTAGTAAAATTGCATTTAGAACAATTCAACGACGGAGACCCATTTCTCCTGAAAACTGGCCCATTTAACACAATAAAAATGCATGTAAACCGGTAAAATTGATTTCAAAAATAATTTTTCCACAAAACCAAAAATACAGGGACGTTTCAAAATATTTTCCAGGTCTAATCGGGCCGGCTAGCCGAGCCAACCCGGTTATCCCCTAAATGCATGCCCCCAATTCTTGTTTTCCCAATTCTGTCTATTTGAGTCCTAGTTGTGGCGTGCTGTATATATTGTGCTAACCCTCTGTTTTGCAGGTTTTAATTTCTTTTTATTTTTATTTTTATTTTGGATGTAATTTGATAGATTAAATCGTGTATCCTAGGCGGTTGTATTTTTCTAGATTCTCGTGTATATAGGCGCTTGTAAAGTGAGGCGAGTGTTTTTATTTCTCCATTTGATTTGGTTGTAAGCCAATTAATATTTATTTCTTTTCTTTTCCTTATTTTTGTATTAAATATTTTGTATGCGCGCTGTATGCCTTTTATATTCAATAAAATTGACTTTAGATTTTGAAATACCATTCGAGAACATTGACAATATTTATTTTAATTAGACACGAAATAAGGGACTTGTCCGGACCCGAATCTCTAGATAGTGTAGCGACCGTTCGTCCGATTCAGCTACATAAGAATTTCCCGGTTGAGTTGAGCCGGGTGGCGACTCTACAATATTCATCGAGACTTAGGTCTCGGTTCTTTTATTTATTAATTCTATTTATTTTCCAAAACGCGGATTTCCATTCATAAAAACCCCACGTGAGGGAGGAGCCCGCCCGAGATCGTGGCGCCCCTTCCAAAAGGGAGTCCCACGTCTCGTCGAAAACGCGTCGTCCGCTCATAGATACATGAAAATCTAAAAAGCACAACTGCCTAGAATACACAATTAATCTATAAAATACATCCAAAATAAAAATAAAGAAAAATAAAACTTGCAAAACAAAATTGTTAGCACAATCATATTACAAACACGTATAGGACTCACATAAGATAGAATGGGGAATCTTAGAGAGTAGGAACATGCATTTAGGGGATAACTGAGAAGTCCGGGTGACTTACTCGGTTAGACCTGGAAAACGGTTTTAGAAACCCCCTGTAGGTTTTATGGTTGAAAACATTTTAGAAACAGTTTGGCTCGATTACATGCAAATTTCTCCATTTAGTGGGTCAGATATCCCGGAACTCAGGATTCCGTTGGTGGAGGTTTCTAATTCCAAACATCCATCTAAGGTTTAAAACAGTAAACACATCAAAAACAGGTTTGATTCTGAAGACAACATCACGTGATTCTGCTTCCTCTCTGTCACTACAGTCGTGTAATTGTATTTTGGTCAACTACAGCTGTGTGACTATAATAGACAGTGGCACGACTATAATCTAGGAAACTACAGTCGTACGACTCTAGTTAGAGTTGCACGGCTATAATGTTATAGTCGGACGACTATAATGAACAGTGCCTGATAGTGCTTTTCTTTGTTTTCTAAAATCACTTGTTTCAATCGGTTTTGATGATTTCTAGAGATTCTGGAAATCCGGGGGTTCGTTAATACTTGATCGAGGATCCGATTAAGGATTTGACAACCATGGATTCCGAGAATAGAAATCATCAAAACCCTAAAATCTCACATCCGCATTATTGGAAATTTGAAAACCACAATTTTAGAGTATACAGATGTGTTTTGACCGAATTGAATCATGAAAAATCATTTAAAATGGGAAAACCGGCTTTATTCGATCCTTTTTAGGCTTTTCAGGCTTCTGCCCAGAAGAATACAATCATGCGGCTGTAATATACAGTCGCATGGCTGTGTTCTAGGAAACTACAGTAGTACGACTGTAACTATAGTCGTGCGACTATAATTACAGCCGTGCGGCTGTAGTTGCACAGATAGTTTTTTAGATAAAATTTTTAAACACAAAATCAATCACAGATCAATATTAATCAATTTTTAAGGCCTCTCAGATTTTACCTCTTTTGTGTTCCAGAATACATGATGACCAAAGTCGGATTTGGATGCCAGAATCCGCCTAGAACCTCCAACGATCCAAAATCCTTGAACACACATCCAAAATTGACACAAACAAAACCAAAGAATAGTTTGAATGAATGAAAGTCAGATTCCAAGCCCTCACCCTAAGTTCTGGTGTATTTCTACATGTTTTTGTTTTGATTTCTCTTGGTTTCTTTTAGTTTTTCTCCTTACTCCCTCTAAAGCTTCTCTTCCTCTCACCAGAATGCTCTTCTTTTTTTTTCCCAGAATTGGTCCCCCCCTCTGTCTAATGTTTTTCTACCTCTCTTGTTATCTTTTGGTCGCCCTAATTCCTTAAGTTACGCCCAGAAAATCTGAGACAAAATAGAGTTATATTCTATTTAGGAATCTGCTGGGTCAAAGACTAAAGCCGCACAGCTCTAACTATAATCACGTGACTGTATTATAGTCATGTGGCTATAGTTATTATAGTCGTGCGACCATAGACTACAGTCGTGCGACCATAGACTACAGTAGTGTGACCATAGACTACAGTAGTGTGACCATAGACTACAGTCGTGCGACCGTAAACTAAAGTCGTGCGACTATTGTTGTGAAACTACAACCGTGCGGCTTTAGATAGAGCCCGCACGTGCACCTAAGCTCCCTAATCACTCGATGAACCTTTCTCGGGGTTTCGGATCATGGATTCTTCTAGATTTTGGACCATTTGAGAATATTCCGGCAGTATTCCGCTCATTCTCAAGTCCGATTCATGTTCATCCGTTTAACAAGTAACAAAAGGTTTTCATCATAGAGGTCGGGAAAAACCCGTGCTCACATTGTTGCTGCTATAACCTATTGCTGCGGCAATAGCCTTTTCGGGCTCCTGCTGCTGCAACAGGCTGCTTAGTGGGCCGGGCCTCGGTTTTGGATTTGGCGGGTTTTGAATCCAGGCCCAGTTTTAAATTTTAATGGGTTTTAAAATTTTGTGTGTTTAAATTTATGTAATTTAAATGCGCATGGTTTCTTGAATGAATTTGATTTTATTCACGAGATATTAATTTTGGAAATTAATATGGTGTAATGAAATTGGTTTGGGTTTTCTTGGCATGATTACCTGGGCGGCTAATTTGGATTTATGGTTTCCTAATTCCAGTGGGAGCAGTGTTTTGCCTGGGATGGAGGCCCAAAGCCCGTTAAGGATTAGAACCATGATGGGCCAGATTGGTGATTTCTAAATAATGGCTAAAGACATAATTAAAATGGGATTAATTTCATGCATTTTAACATGTTTATAAATTGATGTATTGGATTACATGCTTATGTGATTAAATGTATGAATGGATGCTATTGGGCCTTATTCAAGTTACGTTATATTTTCTTTTTGGGTAAATACAGCCTGCATGCCGTTTTCTTTTTATGTAATTTTATTTTATTTATTTATTATAAAATATTGTAAAGAAGAAGCCCATTGGAGAGGCGACCCCAAAAGGAAGGAAGGAGGCCCACCTGGTGTTTTTCTAGTATAGGTTTACCAGAATTATATTAGGTTGTAATATAGGCCCATAGCATTCCATTATTTATTTGATTATGCTTTTATTTTACATGATTCAATGTAGGATCCGATCTTATTTTCACCTGCCTATGCATCTAAGCCGTTATTGAAGTGAATCTAATAACCAAAAGGAAATTACTAAGTAGCTTAAAAGTGCTTCCCTCATTCAAGACCGACTCGAAGTGGGGTTAGGCTAGTTGTAGACCATGCCTTCGTAGGACACACTGGAGTATTGTCATTTTATATTGGGTTGGAGTATTAGTTACTCTAACACTTAGATGGAGGTTTGGACTTAGCATGTGTAGTAGGGTTCTCCTAGTCCTAAGCACAGATGGGTAAGTGCCAACAAGCCCATTAAACCAAGAGTCCCTAGGTTGGGATTGGACGATGTTCCTACCTAAATAATTAGGGTATAGTTTTTCCAGGCCCTCGTTTGGCTATACCTTGATGAAATAAGGATCTCAGCCCATTAGCCCAACAAGTTGACTTAATTAATAACATGATTCATTATTAATTAAATATGGGAAAAACAAAGTAAGACCTTTATTGACACTCTAATTTTTCTATGTAGTAATCAAATGGTAACCAATAATACACTTTCACTGTGATCTATCCTCGAGAGGGACAAGCTTTCTGGGCCCAACTTCTTGGATTGGTCTAAGGATCGTGTTAAGACAGGAATCCATACGTGTTGGAAAGGCCTATACCACCTGCACCTACTAGGCATAATCCACCGACTACACAGCTAGAGGAATACGAGATGCATGTCAAGGATAACCTGGACGTGACATGCCTGATGTTGGCATGTATGGTCCCTGAGCTGCAGAAGTAGTTCATGGACCATTAGGCCTTTGCTATTATAACAACTCTAAATGAGATGATTCAGGAGCAAGCTCGTTAAGAGAGATACTTGACCAACAAGGCATTCCACTCCTGCAGGATAGGGGCTGGGACATCTATGAGTGCACACGTGCTCAAGATGAAGGGCTATTTGGATACTTTAGCCCGTCTCGGATCGCCTATCTCACAAGAGTTAGCGGTTGACACAATCCTAGCATCCTTGCCAGATTCTTATGATTAGTTAATCCTGAACTACAACATGCATTTTAATATATATAAGTAACTATTTAATTTAAGTGTGGGTGATAACTATCATTTACCATCACTTAAAATATTTAATTAATTACTTAAATAAATAAGTTCCAAATTGTAACTTATAGGTATCACTTAATATGTTCAACATGTTTTTATTTTTTATTTTTTTAAAGCATTTTAGGAAAATGCTCCCATTTTAAAAAACTTTTTCAAAAATATATAAAAAGGAAATTCTCTCCAAAATACCTACAAAACTTTGACTAATTGTTCAAATACTCTCATTTATCATTCTTAGAATACGTACATTTAGTTAAAAAATAGGAAGACAACAAATCAAAAATATGAAAAATACTCATCTTCCTTTACCCATGTGATTCCTCTTATTCTCTCTTATTTTTTGTAATTTAAACGTTATTTTTTCATTTATATCTTAAACCTTTCATTTTTTTCGACATTCCGGTTCAGCAATTTTTTTTTTTCATTTTCTCTTCGAATTGATATCCACAAGTGTGTATATATATATATATATATATTTTTTTTTTTTTAATCGTCAGGAAAGTATCAAAAAATAAAAAGTATCCATATGTCTCAAAAATATCTAAAAAAATATAAACAAACAAACATTGATAAAAAAAAAATACTTTATCTCTAATTTTTTTGTATGGTTAACTTTCATTTAGCCTTCATAACAATAAAAAAATCAGTTTAGGTGATTCCTCACTACATATAAAACATGTGGAATTAATACGTAATACATAATGCGCAAAATATCAAAAATGTATCAAAAATGTATCAGAGTTGATACATGTATCAAATCATGTAGAATGAATGCATAACACACAGTATACATAAAGTATCATCAAAAGTATCACAAAATATATCACAAAATGTATGAGCTTATATATATATATATATATATATATATATATATCAAAATATGAAACACGCTATTTTTGATACATTTTTTATACTTTCCTGACAATTCGAAAAAAAAACAAAAAAGCATATCCATATGGATCTTGTTTCGAAGAGAAAAAAAAAAACGATAAAAACATTCTAAAGTGGCATGTTGAAAATATTAACGGATTAAGAGATAAATGATAAAATTAAAGTTAAAATACAAAAAGGAAAGAGAAAATTGGAATAATAAGGTATAGACAAGATCATGGAAAAGGGAGTAAAAAAGAAATATAAAGGCACATTTGAGGAATGAAACTTAAAAAGAGAGTATAGAAGAAATTCCATGAGTGTATAAGAGGAAAATAATATTAAAAAGATATTTTTGGTAATTTCCCTTTTTTTAAATTCACTTTTATATTCTTAAGAACCCACTTCAATCTCTATTGAATATTGTGCTAAATTTTGCTAAGTGCTCCATTTTTTTTAAAAGATATTGCATGAGAAATTCGCATATCCATTAAAAGAAAAAGTATTAAAATGGTTTTAATTATAATGTCATTTACTAAATTATTTCTACAATTATTTTTTGGAATGTGAATTTCCTTATTAATTTTATTTTGATCAACATCAAATATGAAGATATATTTGGAAAACAATTATTAAAATTTTCTCTGTTTCTTAAATTGATAACTATTTTAAAACAATAGAATTTTTCTTATGTAACATTCTTTCAAAAAGCGAAGGGAGTGATTAACAATCTTAAAAGGGTGGACAAAGCAAATGAAAAATATATTAATTAATCATTCTTGAAAACTTTTTTTTGGGTTCATTTAGTATTTGCCTACATCGAAGAATTGTTAATGATGACATCTATGTATTTATTCAATACTAGATCGTTAGAAAAACTAAATTGACAATGCTTTTGAGTCTCATTGCTCTAACCAGTCTCTATCCATAAGCGAATCTCAAGTAGAGTGTCAGATCTCGAGGTTAAAGAATTAACAATTCTATCTTAAAAAATAAAGCTGAATTGAAATACTTGACATTGGCAAAAGACTAATGTCAGTGAACAACTGGTTGTGCCACAAGAGAAGGTGAATCTCACCATACATGTGGAGTCAGATCCACAGTGTACGGAGAGGACATGCATCGAGCAAAGACATTAACTTAAGAAGGGCTCATCACCATGTTGGATATGCCCAACATTGGTCCTCGTTCTTGTATCATACATTTGTACTTTATTATGAGATTTATGTATTATACAATTTGTGTCAACAAATGAAGGCGTTAATCTATTTATCATATACCTTGTGCAATATTATAAATAGAGTATCAAATGGACATATCCATATCCATGTTGACAAGTGTCATACACTTGGCAGTGAGACCATGGATAAGGAAAATGATATCACCATAAAGTCATCCATAGTCTGTTCCAGTCATATGAATGAATAGAACCAAAGACTATCATATGCTTTGTTGTATGGGGGTGTCTTACCGGCTATTGAACATGGAATGTCAACCAAGTTAATAGGTACATGCAAAGGGGCATGGTACTGGATAGATCCACTAAACGAGAAATCCACATAGTATAACATCATAAGCGATTCTTGTGTAGTACTTGTATGGATCCTTTAACCTGACCATATCATGGTGCTGTATGTGAAGTGACATACTTTGGTGTACACCTAAAGGGCCTGTAATAGGGTGCCAAGTATAGGTACATTCGGGTATGTCAGTAAACATGGCAGAACTATGGATATGCAGAAGAGAATGTCACTTAGTAGTCCACTAAGAAGATATCACCAGCCACTTGATGAATGCAACTGATAAGAGTGTGGCCACACCCAAACAAGTTGGAACTTCTTTGTGAGCATCAGTTCGTTCGGGTTTAAGTAAATGTCCGGACACAAAAGAGGGTGATCAATCCATGCCTCTGTGTTGACACTGATATCAATGACATGCGATATACGAGTTTAAACTATAGGGTTTCGATTTCAGTTGGACTGCTATCTCCATCTTAATTGGGGGCTGAGTGGCTTGCTAGAGCCTGCCTACAGTCTGTGGACACAGACGCATTGCCAAAATAAAGACGGGCCCACAGGATCGTGCACATAGAATGTCTAAGTTTGAACTTGTCGGATCGCCCATATACTTAGAGTATACAGACTGGAGAGATAAATATCAATTAACTAAATTATAGATCAATTGGATTGATCGATATAGTTTAATTGATATATATTGGTTGGGAATTTATTTCCAAGTGGAAATAAAATACATTTGCAGGTTTATATGTATTTTGATTTAAGTTGAACCTCAAGTAATTTTATTGGGTCAATTATTGAAATTGGCAAATCAATTTTAATTTAATGACATGTACATTATATAATATGATTTTATATGAATACATGCATGAAAAATTAAAATAGAATTGCATTTAATTTTATCCATGGTGATTAATTTGGATTTAGGGATTAATGGTATTAAATACTAACTCAAATCAAATTAAACCCAAGCCAAAATTAAGACTTAAGATTTTAAACAAAATGAGAATTAATTGATATGAAAATCACGGCCAAAATGAATGGTCGGCTGCTGATTTTTTGGTGCAATTCATTGCATGATTTTTGGCCATTAAGTGGGGCTTTTATGGCACATGATTTTCGGCAATGAGAGGGAAATTTTTCTGCTAAAAATTTTTCACTTTGTGCAGAAATGTTCAGCCCATTTTCTCTCTAATTTGATTGATCTACCGCTAGCACGGGTTCCACTCTATAGGCGTTCTTGTACGTGAGAGTGGAGGGAATTGATTTCGCTTTCTGCAGCCATCTCTAGAGGACATATTCCTGGTGAGAATCTATAATTTTCTCATTTGGTTTTTTTTTTATTTCCATTTCAATTGCTCCTAGGTCACGGTTTTGAGAAAATGTTCTGTAGTTCCATTTAACCGAACGTTTTACGATGAAAAATCCCAACAGTGCTATCAGAGCCAGCTTTTGATCTTTGGAAATCATTAACTGGATCGAATCCCTTGTTTTTAAAATTGATGTTTTTGATGGAGGCATTCATGGATTTGGGGTTTTAATATTTTTTCCCTAATTTGATTTTCAAATGAAAATTGGTTATTGCATATTAGGCTATACGTATTTATTTTTATTTGATTGTTGGTTTTTGTTTATGGTTGTTTTGATTTTATTTTTCTGTTTATAAAATCAAAATTTTAAAAAAATATGTGTTTTAAGGGTTGTCCTCTTCGTAGCATGCTGCTGTGTGCACAATAGTAGCTGGCTATTGCCAGCAGCTGCTGCATGGCATACTGCTGGGCAATGGCTTGCTTGTGAGCGGATTGTTGGGATTTTTCACCGGAAATCACCCGATAAAAGCGGAAGAACGCGGTGATTTCCTCAAATCCAGTCCCAGGAGCAATTGAGGTGGAAATTGAAAAACTTAAAATCAAAAGAAAGGGATTAAATTTCTTACCAGAAAAATCTCTTTCTCAGATGGATGATGACTGCAGAACTCAAGGTAGAATTCCTCCTCATTCACTTACACGAGCGCCTAACGAACACCGCACGTGCTAGCGTCGAAAAATCACAAAATTAGAGAGTGAGGGAGAGGAGGAGAATTCGGCCAAGAGGGGGTTAGGAGCTCTCTTGGCTTGGCCGAATTCTCCTTAGGGTTTTTAACCCTAGGGCTTCCAAATTCCCTTGCTGGAATTTGGGCCCAGTCTGGCTCCTGTGTCTGTGTGGGCTTCCTCCTTTTAATTCAGGCCCAAGCTTATTTTAATTAGTCTGGTCTAAATTAATATCAAACCCAATTTTAATTAGCCCATGTATTTAATATATTACTCCAAGTAATATATAATTTACATTTAAATTAAAATTAGTTTGATTAATTAATTTAATCCATCAAATTAAAATTAAGTCTTCACAACACTAATTCATATGCAAACCTATACATATGAATATTTCCACCTAGGAAATTATCTCATAATTAATCCAATTAATTATGTGAAGCCAAATATTAATTTTATTATAATGATCAATCCAACCGATCCTTATAATATAATTAATATACATAGTACTCTCTCTCTAGACTGTACACTCCAAGTGTACAAGTGATTCTTTAAATCGGTGTCCAGTCGCTCAATGTGTACGATCCCGTGGGCCCATCTTTATGTTGGCAGCGGGCCTTTGGCCCGCAGACTGCAGTTGGGCTCTAGCAAGCCACTGCAGCCCCCAATTAAGATGGAGATGGCAGTCTAACTGATATCATAACCCTGTAGTTTAAACTTGTACATCCCATGTCATTGATATCGGTGTCCAACACAGAGGCATGGATTGATCACCCTCTTTTGTGTCCGGACATTAACTTGATCCCGAATGTACTGATGCTCACAAACAAGTACCAACTTGTTTGGGTGTGGCCACACTCTTATCGGTCACATTCATCAAGAGGCCGGTGATATCTTCTCAGTTGGTTACTGAGTGACAAATCCCTTCTGCATATCCATAGTATTACCATGTTCAGTGACATACCCGAAAGCACCCATACTTGGCACCCTATTACAGGCCCTTTAGGCGTACCCCTAAGTATGCGACATCACATGTAACACCATCATATGGTCAGGTCAAAGGATCCATACAAGTACTACACGAGAATCCATTGTGATACCATACCATGTGGATTACTCGTTCAGTGGATCTATCCAGTACCATGCACCCAGGCATGTACCCATTAACTTGGTTGACATTCCATGTCCAATGACCGGTAAGACACCGCCATACAACCAGGTTAATGATAGTCTGTTGTTCCATTCATTCCCATGACTGGAACAGACTACGGATCTATTCATGGTCATATCGTTAACCCTATCCATGGTCTTACTGCTAAGTGCATGACACTAGTCGTCATGGATATGGATATGTCCATTGGATACTTCATTTACTATACTGCACAAGATAAATATAATAAATGAATTGATGCCTTTATTAATGACACAAATAAGTACAACACATAAATCCAATAAATGCATAGTACAAATACAAGGACCAATGCCTCGGGACTAGGGCATTTCCAACAATCTCCCACTTGCACTAGTTCCAACTAGGCATGGGCCTAATCCCTATAGATCTAGTATGACCCTCGTGCTTGGGTTGGGCCAGCGCCTTGGTCAATGGATCTGCGACATTATCCTCGGTGTCCACTCTGTGCAATGCAATGTCACCTCTCTCCGCGATTTCTCGTATGAGGTGAAACTTTCTGAGCACGTGCTTTGTGTTCTTGTGTGACCGGGGCTCCTTAGCTTGTGCGACGGCCCCATTGTTGTCACAGAAGATATCGACTGGGTCCTGGATAGTTGGCACTACTCCCAACTCAGTGATAAACTTCTTCATCCACACAGCTTCCTTAGCTGCATCACACGCAGCGATGTACTCAGCTTCTGTTGTAGAGTCCGCTATGGTTGGTTGCTTTGAGCTCCTCCAGCTTACAGCACCACCATTCAGCAAGAATACATACCCTGACTGCGATTGGTACTCATCTTGGTCGGTCTGGAAGCTTGCATCAGTATACCCAGTAACTGATAACACTTCCTGACCACCATACACCAAGAAGCTATCCTTAGTCCGGTTAAGGTACTTGAGGATTGCCTTGACAGCTTTCCAGTGATCCTCCCCGGGATCCTGCTGGTATCGGCTCGTCATACTTAGTGCAAAGGCGACATCAGGTCTCGTACACAACATAGAGTACATGATTGATCCAATAGCCGAGGCATATGGTGTAACGCCCCAGATATAAGTTGACTTAGTTATGTTGTGATGTGTGCATATGAGTGAGCATTTTTGCATTTAACCGATGTTTTGTATGCTTATAACAATTCGTAGGCTTTGGCCTAGCGGTAGATAGTCCTGACTAATAGCTAGTGGTCTAGAGTTCGAACCTTACCTGGCTTAAATTTATTTATTTTTTTTTTTTGTGCCTTTTTATTTTTGTGTTGGGAAGGTTGGAATTCCGAAAATCCATGATAAATATCCCATTTTTCAGTTGACCAATTCAAAAAAATTAGGAATCCTTAACCTAAGGAGAAAATCTCTCCTTAATCTCTTCCACTTTCCAAGTTTCACTCCAAGGCAATCTCTTCATCTCTATTAGGGTTAAAATTTCGGCCATTCCATGGTGTGGAGCTCCAGTGCAGCCGAAATTCTTAACTTTCTCTCCCTCACTTTCATTCATTCAGACTCTGCTTCATTCTTCTCCATCCCGAGTTAATTGCCTCAGTTGGTTTCACTGCAAACAGGGTAACAACTAAACCCTAAATGTCGGTTCGAAATTTATATAGGATGTATGGTAGATGAATTTGATCCTAGGTTGTATTATTACTGAAATTATTGTTGAGACATGAATGTATATGATATTGGTGTAAGAAATTGCTTTTAGGTTAAAAGATTGGTAGAAATATGAAAATACATGTGATTGAGTCGAAATTGGTAAGCTGCTGTATTTTCAGAATTGACTGTTTATGGTAATTATGGCATAACTTCCGTTATATAACTCCGATTGGCATAATTCAACTTTCTGTGTTTTCCTGAGATATAGATGTACAAGGTTGTTTTACATTATTTTGGAAAATTCCGTGAGTAAAGTGCTCATATTCCCTATTGAAACTGCCTTATGTGCATTGTGCCGATTTTTCTTGAACTGCTGAATTTCAGATTGTACAGGTTGTGATAATTTTAGCTTTATTTTCGTTATATAACTCCGATTGGCATGATTCAACTTTCTGTGTTTTCCTGAGACATAAATGTACAAGGTTGTTTTATACTATTTTGGCAAATTCTGTGAGTAAAGTGCTCGTATTCCCTGTTGAAACTGCCTTATGTGCACTGTGCCGATTTCCTGGAACTGCTGAATTTCAGTTTGTACAGTTTGTGTTGATTATGGCTTTATTTTCTCTCTGTAGCTCCGTTTGCCATGAAACAAAATTCTATGTATTCCTGAAATTCTGATGTTCAATGTTGCTTTATATTATTTTTGCTAAATCAGTGAGTAACACATCTGTTTTGTCTGTTGAAGTCAGACTATGTGCAGTGATCTGAAGTGAATTTACAGATTGCATGTTTTTAGTGTTTCCTTAATATCTTTTGCTATAGGAATCCGAATTGCATGATTTAAGTTGGCGTGTGTTCCTAAGATGTAAGGCTAAATTCACCTTTGTATTGCCATGCTGAATTCTGAGTCTAACCTACTGGAATATTATATGCAAGTTGAGGCATGAACTATGAATTCTGAAATTTTCACCTTAGGCCTTGAACTGATTTTTTTTAATGTGTGCAAAGCATAATTTGATTCTAGGAATTTATGCTAGGACTCTTGACATGAAATCTAATAATTACATATATGGTTTGGTAAATTTAATACATGTTGGAATTATGAAATCGAGTTTGGGGTAAGTCCTATTTTTTTATGGCACCATGTGTTTATTGATGTATCAGATTATGTTTTGGGGTAAGTCCTATTTTAATGGCACCTTATGGTTATTGAATTGGTTGGGATAAGTCCTATGTTAAAGGCACCTTTTGAATATTGATATAATTATGATAATTAAATTGGTGTTTGTAGTGGCATATACTCTGGTGTCTTGGTTAGTTTGGCTAAGTGTTTTCCATGTTTGATTGGTTGACACTAGGACAGCGCCCTTTGTTTCGAGGTAAGTCCCTTCGTTGGCACTCAGAGAGGTAAATCCCTTCGTGGTACTCTAATTTATTTTATTTTTGAGGTAAGTCCCTTCGTTGGCACTCTGTGAGGTAAGTCCCTTCGTTGGCACTCTGAGGTAAATCCCTTCGTGGTACTCTTTTCTTATTGATAAGGGGGTAAGTCCCGTTGTGGTTCCCCGAAGCGTCTGAGCCGAACTCTCTAAGGACATAGGTGTATAGGTCAATACAAATGATTTATACGCGTATACCACAAAATTAATAAAGGTTAAGGTATAATTGAGTTGATGTCAAGTTTGTGATGAAGTACTTTGATTTGGGATGTTGGTATGTATTTGTATGTACATGACTTATCTTGGAAATCTGAATTTTGATGATATTGATTATCCACTTGGAATGTTTTGTACTATTATTTGAAATAGATAATTATGTGATATGCTGAACTTGAACTTTATATGTTGTATGTGATGCAGCTAACAAATAAGGGTAAGATCCCTGATACATGATTGTTACTATGAGAATTATGCATGCTTGTATAAATTGATAAATTTGCTTTCTATTAATCATGATGAAGTATACTTAAGTAATGTAATATGAAATTTATGATCTGTCATCTTCCTATGTGAACTTTGAATTGATGTTTGGGATTTATTAGTTACTCGTCACTAAGTGGCGCTGTTGATATTTTCAGATTTTGCCGGTGCAGAATAGGAGATGCCTGATGTCTGTTCTCGGGGATTGTGTGGAGAGTTTCCGTCATGTTATTTTATCATCTATTCGTAGTTATGGATGTTCAAAGATTTATTTATTTATTTATTTATTTTTTTTTTTTTTTTTACTCCGTTATATTACCTTTTGAAATACCTATTTATGTTAAATTACTGTTTTTGAAATGGAAATTTTCGAGTACTCATTTATGATTATGTTATTTTAAAGATAAAAAGGAAGTTTTGAAAATGATGACCTAAACTTTATGTAATGTTTCCGCCATTGCATGCTTGCAAAAGTTAGGGTTGTCACAGTTGGTATCAGAGCCCGCGTTGGTTCCAAGGCTTTGGTAGCATAAGTCACTTGGAACCAAAACTCAGAATCCTAGGATAGAGATTTGAACATAGTGTGAGGTGCATGGGTAGGTAGAACGGGTTTAATTGCTTTGGATTACTTGTTTTCTATTATTAGCTGTATGTATTATATGCTTAGACCTAACTAGAACAAAAATTTTAGAATGCCTCCACGTAGAGATTCCGTTCGCGATGACTCTCCTCAGCGACGTATGCGGCTGTTGGCAGATGCCGTGCTCGCTATGGCTCAAAGAAATCCAAATAACCAAACTGTCTTCAATCGCATTGCTCGTCACCGACCCCCAACTTATGAAGGATCTTCCGACCCGGTGGTGCTTGAGGGATGGATCCGGGAGATAGAGAAACTCTTTGATGTGACCGGCTGTCCGAACGCCGAGAAAGTCGTGATTGGAGCCTACTACTTGAAAGGCGAGGCTGATAACTGGTGGGGCATGGTTAAGGCCGAGTGCCTGGAATTGGCTGAGTTTGGATGGGGACAATTCACTGAAAGGTTGAAGAATCGTTTCTACCCAAGTGAGTTGAGGTGGCAGAAACGAGAGGAATTCCTATGCTTGACTCAAGGAAGCATGTCTGTTCAGCAGTACACCAACAAATTTACTGAACTGTCCAGATTTGCAGGTTCAGTCATCCCCACTGAAGAGGAGAAGGTGCAGTTCTATATCAAGCGGATGAGTCCCAAAGTGAGGACACATGTCCTATGTTCTGGAGCAATAACTTTCCAGAGAGCCTATGAAGTGGCTTTAGGAGTTTATGCATCCGTTCAGGAGGATGAAGCGGTGAGGCGGACCATGTTCTTAAAGAGGTCTCAGCCTACCTCGTATGTTCATCCGACTTCCAAGAAACCCAAGTATGTTCCGGCAAAGGAAGCTGCTAGTACCGCTCAGACTAGGGAGAAGAAGTGCTTCAAGTGTAAGAAAGAGTGGCACTATGGGAAGAACTGTGATGGGACGCCTGTCCGATGCTACACTTGTAAGCAAGAGGGTCACTACTCTCAATCTTGCCCGAAGAAGTCAGGAAGTAAGAAGCCCGATTCTAGCTCAGGAGGCCCTGTTCGCAACAGAGTCTATAACATGATGGAGTCCGAAGTTGACGAGGCAGGGAATGACATTGTTGCAGGTACCATCCTTGTCAAATCTTTTCCTGCTTATGTATTATTTGACACTGGTGCGTCTATATCCTGTATTTCTACTACTTTTGCTCAGAAGTTGAATTTATCTGTATCTGTTCCAATTAATTCTGTGGTTTCCCTCCCTAATGGGGAGAGTGTTGCTTGCTGTCGTGTTTTCCCCGAAGTTCCCGTAGTTATCGAGGGAGTTGAATTGAAGGCGAATTTGAGGGAATTTCCATTGACCGAATTTGATGTTATCTTCGGTATGGACTGGCTGAAGCAGCATCAAGCGGTGTTCTATTGTAGGGATGAGAAAATTGTGCTGAAGGACGGTAAAGGGAAGAGGGTTTCTTATTCAAATGTTAAGATGAAACCAGGAGTGAAGGTAGTTTCGGCTATGAAATTGAAAAAGATGGCGATGAAAGGCGAAGAAGTATTTCTGTGTAGAATAAAGGATACCTCGGAAGAACTGAAGATCGAGGATATTCCTATTGTTCGAGAATATGCGGATGTGTTTCCTGATGAACTGCCAGGGATTCCACCAGGAAGGGATGTAGAATTTGCCATCGACCTAATTCCAGGGTCAGCTCCAATCTCTAAAGCTCCTTATCGGATGGCTCCCTCGGAGATGCGAGAATTGAAGACCCAGTTGCAAGAACTTGTTGATAAGGGTTTTATTAGACCCAGCGTGTCACCTTGGGGTGCTCCGGTACTCTTTGTCAAGAAGAAGGATGGAAGCATGCGATTATGTATTGACTACCGTGAGTTGAATAAGGTGACCATCAAGAATAAATATCCCCTGCCAAGAATTAAAGATTTGTTTGATCAATTGAAGGGTGCAGGTGTGTTCTCTAAGATCGATCTGAGATCCGGCTATCATCAGATTCCGGTAAAAGAAGACGACATTCAGAAGACTGCCTTCCGGACAAGGTATGGGCACTATGAATTCGAAGTAATGCCCTTCGGTCTCACTAACGCACCAGCAGTGTTTATGGATCAGATGAACCGAACCTTCCACGAGCTCCTTGATGTGTGTGTTGTGGTATTCATTGATGATATCTTAGTATATTCGAAGAATGAAGAGGAGCATGCTAAGCATCTCAAAATGGTGTTGAAAGTATTAAGAGAGCAGAAGTGGTACGCCAAGTTCTCTAAGTGTGAGTTTTGGCTTGGAGAGGTGGCTTTTCTAGGCCATGTGATTACCAAAGAAGGTGTGAAGGTGGACCCGGCGAAGATTAAAGCCGTTCTTGAATGGTCCAGTCCTACTAATGTGACCGAAGTAAGAAGTTTTCTTGGTCTTGCTGGATACTACAGAAGGTTTGTGCACAACTTTTCAATTATTGCATGACCTTTGACTCAGTTGATGAAGAAGGACTGTAGGTTTCAATGGACTGCAGAATGTGAAGAAGCATTCCAGATATTAAAAGAGAGACTTACTTCAGCCCCAGTTCTTGCATTGCCGACTGACGGAGTAGAGTATGAAGTGTTCAGTGATGCTTCCAAGTACGGACTTGGGTGTGTACTTATGCAGTTGGGAAAAGTGATTGCCTATGCTTCAAGGCAATTGAGGGTTCATGAAAGGAACTACCCGACTCATGATTTGGAGTTAGCTGCGGTGGTGTTTGCTCTTAAAATTTGGCGCCATTACTTGTATGGTGTGCCGTGCAAGATATACACCGATCATAAGAGCCTCAAATATATTTTCACCCAGAAAGAACTAAACATGCGACAGAGACGTTGGTAGAGCTTATCAAGGATTATGACTTAACCTTGGAGTATAAAGAAGGAAAGGCAAACAGAGTCGCAGATGCATTGAGCAGAAAGAGCATCCATTCGGTGAACTTCATGAAAAGACTTCCTATTGATCTTTGCAAGGAGTTTAGCAAGTTGGAAATTGAAGTGGTCCCGAGAGGAGTGGTTCGGGCGAGTTTAAATGCAATCAGTGTGGAACCAGTATTGTTTGTAGAATTGAAAGAGAAGCAGTTGAGTGATCCTGTACTTCAGAAGATTCGTGCAGCGAAGGAGCAGGGTAATGCTGTAGATTTCGAGATTCTTGCAGATGGGAGTATGAAATTTAAAGGCTGATGGTGTGTACCTAATGATTCAATGTTGAAAGAGCAGATCTTAAGTGAAGCTCATTGCACTCCCTACTCTGTGCATCCGGGAGGTGCGAAATTGTACAAAGATTTGAAGATGCAGTTTTGGTGGCCTAGAATGAAGAAAGAGGTAGCTGAGTTTGTGGCCCGGTGCTTGACTTGTCAAAAGGTGAAAATTGAGCATCAGAGGCCTGGGGGATTATTGCAGCCCTTGGCTATTCCAGCATGGAAGTTTGACTCGGTTTCTATGGACTTTGTGTCGGGTTTACCAAAGGTTGCTAATGGTTTAGACACAGTGTGGGTTGTTATAGACCGTTTGACCAAGGTGGCTCGGTTTATTCCTATGAAGAAGACCTGGTCTATGGAGCAGTTAGCTGAGGCATATGCGAGTGAAATTATAAGGCGACATGGTGTGCCTAGGGAGATTGTGTCAGATCGTGACCCACGGTTCTTGTCACATTTTTGGACATCATTGCAAGAAGCTTTGGGCACTAGGTTGAAGTTGAGTACAGCTTTTCATGCTGCTACAGATGGACAGACGGAGAGGACAATCCAAACCTTAGAGGATATGTTGCGGTCATGTGCTCTTGACTTCCAGAAATCTTGGGTGAAATGTCTGAGTTTGGTAGAGTTCTCCTATAACAATAGCTATCACGCTAGTATCCGTATGGCCCCGTATGAAGCCCTCTATGGGAGGAAATGTCGTAGTCCGACATGCTGGGACGACATTAGTGACACATTGGTGTTGGGTCCGGAATTGATTCGGGATACAGTTGAGAAGGTGAAGGTGATTCAGGCGAATATGAAGGCTGCCCAGGATCGTCAGAAGTCTTATGCAGATCTCAAGAGAAGACCTCTTACCTTCGAAGTCGGTAGCAAGGTATTGCTGAAAGTATCTCCTATGAAGGGAGTGATGAGGTTCGGCAAGAGAGGCAAGCTCAGTCCCAAGTATATTGGTCCATATGAAGTGCTTGAAAGGATTGGGGAAGTTGCATATCGGTTGGCTCTACCACCGGAATTGGCAAAAGTTCATAATGTATTCCATGTTTCACAGCTATGAAGATATGTGAGCGACCCTTCTCACGTTATTGCTGTGGATTCGGTGGAGGTGGAACCCAATTTGACATATGAGGAGAAGCCTGTTCAGATCCTCGACCGTCAGGTTCGCAAACTCAGGAGAAAAGAGATGCCTTTGGTAAAGGTGCTTTGGCGTAGCAAGAAGTTTGAAGAGGCTACTTGGGAGCTAGAAGAGACCATGAGATCCAAATATCCGGAATTGTTTGCAACTAATCAAGGTTAGAACCTAGCTTACTCTTTTGTCCTTGAGTTTCGAGGGCGAAACTTTTTGTTAGTGGGGAGGATTGTAACGCCCCAGATATAAGTTGACTTAGTTATGTTGTGATGTGTGCATATGAGTGAGCATTTTTGCATTTAACCGATGTTTTGTATGCTTATAACAATTCGTAGGCTTTGGCCTAGCGGTAGATAGTCCTGACTAATAGCTAGTGGTCTAGAGTTCGAACCTTACCTGGCTTAAATTTATTTATTTTTTTTTTTTGTGCCTTTTTATTTTTGTGTTGGGAAGGTTGGAATTCCGAAAATCCATGATAAATATCCCATTTTTCAGTTGACCAATTCAAAAAAATTAGGAATCCTTAACCTAAGGAGAAAATCTCTCCTTAATCTCTTCCACTTTCCAAGTTTCACTCCAAGGCAATCTCTTCATCTCTATTAGGGTTAAAATTTCGGCCATTCCATGGTGTGGAGCTCCAGTGCAGCCGAAATTCTTAACTTTCTCTCCCTCACTTTCATTCATTCAGACTCTGCTTCATTCTTCTCCATCCCGAGTTAATTGCCTCAGTTGGTTTCACTGCAAACAGGGTAACAACTAAACCCTAAATGTCGGTTCGAAATTTATATAGGATGTATGGTAGATGAATTTGATCCTAGGTTGTATTATTACTGAAATTATTGTTGAGACATGAATGTATATGATATTGGTGTAAGAAATTGCTTTTAGGTTAAAAGATTGGTAGAAATATGAAAATACATGTGATTGAGTCGAAATTGGTAAGCTGCTGTATTTTCAGAATTAACTGTTTATGGTAATTATGGCATAACTTCCGTTATATAACTCCGATTGGCATAATTCAACTTTCTGTGTTTTCCTGAGATATAGGTGTACAAGGTTGTTTTACATTATTTTGGAAAATTCCGTGAGTAAAGTGCTCATATTCCCTATTGAAACTGCCTTATGTGCATTGTGCCGATTTTTCTTGAACTGCTGAATTTCAGATTGTACAGGTTGTGATAATTTTAGCTTTATTTTCGTTATATAACTCCGATTGGCATGATTCAACTTTCTGTGTTTTCCTGAGACATAAATGTACAAGGTTGTTTTATACTATTTTGGCAAATTCTGTGAGTAAAGTGCTCGTATTCCCTGTTGAAACTGCCTTATGTGCACTGTGCCGATTTCCTGGAACTGCTGAATTTCAGTTTGTACAGTTTGTGTTGATTATGGCTTTATTTTCTCTCTGTAGCTCCGTTTGCCATGAAACAAAATTCTATGTATTCCTGAAATTCTGATGTTCAATGTTGCTTTATATTATTTTTGCTAAATCAGTGAGTAACACATCTGTTTTGTCTGTTGAAGTCAGACTATGTGCAGTGATCTGAAGTGAATTTACAGATTGCATGTTTTTAGTGTTTCCTTAATATCTTTTGCTATAGGAATCCGAATTGCATGATTTAAGTTGGCGTGTGTTCCTAAGATGTAAGGCTAAATTCACCTTTGTATTGCCATGCTGAATTCTGAGTCTAACCTACTGGAATATTATATGCAAGTTGAGGCATGAACTATGAATTCTGAAATTTTCACCTTAGGCCTTGAACTGATTTTTTTTAATGTGTGCAAAGCATAATTTGATTCTAGGAATTTATGCTAGGACTCTTGACATGAAATCTAATAATTATATATATGGTTTGGTAAATTTAATACATGTTGGAATTATGAAATCGAGTTTGGGGTAAGTCCTATTTTTTTATGGCACCATGTGTTTATTGATGTATCAGATTATGTTTTGGGGTAAGTCCTATTTTAATGGCACCTTATGGTTATTGAATTGGTTGGGATAAGTCCTATGTTAAAGGCACCTTTTGAATATTGATATAATTATGATAATTAAATTGGTGTTTGTAGTGGCATATACTCTGGTGTCTTGGTTAGTTTGGCTAAGTGTTTTCCATGTTTGATTGGTTGACACTAGGACAGCGCCCTTTGTTTCGAGGTAAGTCCCTTCGTTGGCACTCAGAGAGGTAAATCCCTTCGTGGTACTCTAATTTATTTTATTTTTGAGGTAAGTCCCTTCGTTGGCACTCTGTGAGGTAAGTCCCTTCGTTGGCACTCTGAGGTAAATCCCTTCGTGGTACTCTTTTCTTATTGATAAGGGGGTAAGTCCCGTTGTGGTTCCCCGAAGCGTCTGAGCCGAACTCTCTAAGGACATAGGTGTATAGGTCAATACAAATGATTTATACGCGTATACCACAAAATTAATAAAGGTTAAGGTATAATTGAGTTGATGTCAAGTTTGTGATGAAGTACTTTGATTTGGGATGTTGGTATGTATTTGTATGTACATGACTTATCTTGGAAATCTGAATTTTGATGATATTGATTATCCACTTGGAATGTTTTGTACTATTATTTGAAATAGATAATTATGTGATATGCTGAACTTGAACTTTATATGTTGTATGTGATGCAGCTAACAAATAAGGGTAAGATCCCTGATACATGATTGTTACTATGAGAATTATGCATGCTTGTATAAATTGATAAATTTGCTTTCTATTAATCATGATGAAGTATACTTAAGTAATGTAATATGAAATTTATGATCTGTCATCTTCCTATGTGAACTTTGAATTGATGTTTGGGATTTATTAGTTACTCGTCACTAAGTGGCGCTGTTGATATTTTCAGATTTTGCCGGTGCAGAATAGGAGATGCCTGATGTCTGTTCTCGGGGATTGTGTGGAGAGTTTCCGTCATGTTATTTTATCATCTATTCGTAGTTATGGATGTTCAAAGATTTATTTATTTATTTATTATTTTTTTTTTTTTTACTCCGTTATATTACCTTTTGAAATACCTATTTATGTTAAATTACTGTTTTTGAAATGGAAATTTTCGAGTACTCATTTATGATTATGTTATTTTAAAGATAAAAAGGAAGTTTTGAAAATGATGACCTAAACTTTATGTAATGTTTCCGCCATTGCATGCTTGCAAAAGTTAGGGTTGTCACATATGGAACCAATTTCATGTTCTCCCTGTCCTCCCTTGTTTTAGGACAGTTCTTCTTACTAAGTTTCAGCCCATGGCCCATTGGCAAGAAACCTTTCTTGGCCCGGTCCATGCTGAATCTTTTCAGAACTTTGTCAATGTACGAAGCCTGACTTAGGCCGAGAAGCCGATTTGATCTATCCCTATAGATCCTGATCCCTAGGATCATCTCAGCTTCGCCTAAGTCCTTCATTGCGAAGCACTTACTCAGCCACTGCTTTACCCCTTGCAGTGTAGGTATGTCGCTTCCAATGAGTAGGATGTCGTCTACATACAGTACCAAAAATGTGACAATGCTCCCACTAGTCCTCTTATACACACAAGGCTCATCTAGATTCTGTATGAAGCCATATTCCTTTATAGCCTCATTGAATCTCAGGTTCCAACTACGGGATGCTTGCTTTAGTCCATAAATGGACCTTTGAAGTTTGCATACCCTTCCCGGATACTTAGGATCGACAAAACCCTCAGGTTGTGTCATGTACACATCCTCGAGTAGCTTTCCATTAAGGAAAGCGGTTTTGACATCCATTTGCCATACCTCATAGTCATACCATACGGCTATGGCCAGTAGTATCCTGATGGATTTGAGCATGGCTACTGGTGAGAAAGTTTCATCATAGTCTATCCCATGGACTTGTCTGCAACCTTTCGCAACCAGACGCCCCTTGAAGGTATTATCAGCTTTTAGCTTATAGCACCACTTGCAACCAATTACCTTAGCACCCGGAGGTGGATCAACCAAGTTCCAAACTTGGTTATCGTACATAGATTGCATTTCTGCCTCCATGGCTTTACGCCAATTCGCAGACTGTGGGCTAGCCATAGCCTCTTGGTAGGTTTTGGGTTCTTCTTCATCCCAGATGAGAAGAGTTTGATCATCGGTGACGAGGAAACCATACCTCTCCGGTTCCCGACGATCCCTACCAGACCTTCTAGGTTCTTGTGTGGCCTGGGTCGGTGCCTCCACTTGTGGAAGCTCCACCTGGGCCTCCGAGCTATCCTCTTCAGGAGCTTGTGGACCTTGAACTTCCCTGAGTTCAACGTTGCTCCCACTACCTTTCTTGGAAAGGAACTCCTTTTCCAGAAAGACCCCCTTCCTTGCCACGAACACCTTGTTCTCGGCGGGGTTGTAGAAGTAATACCCTTTGGTTTCCCTAGGGTAGCCCACAAACAGGCATTTATCGGTTTTGGGCTCCAGCTTGCCACTAGTCAATTTCTTGACATGTGCCTTGCATCCCCAAATCCTTAGGAAAGACACATTGGGCTCCTTGCCCGTCCATATCTGATATGGGGTCTTTTCCACTGCCTTGGTCGGAGTATTGTTTAAAATGAGAGCTGCTGTCTCGAGGGTGTGTCCCCAGAAGCTAATTGGGAGAGATGCTTGACTCATCATTGAGCGGACCATGTCTAACAAAGTCCTATTCCTCCGTTCGGACACCCCATTCCATTGTGGTGTTCCGGGAGGAGTGAGCTGTGGAACTATTCCATGCTCTCTCAAGTATGAGTCAAACTCTAGGCTCATATACTCACCGCCTCGGTCCGACCGAAGGGTTTTGATATTTCTACCTAGTTGGTTCTGTACCTCGTTCCTAAATTCCTTGAACCTATCAAGGGTTTCGGACTTGTGTTTCATCAGATAGACATAGCCATATCTGCTGAAATCATCCGTGAACGTGACGAAGTACAGATGCCCACCTCTGGTCGCTGCGCTCATAGGTCCACATACATCTGAATGTATTAGGTCCAACAAGCCAGTGGCCCTTTCAGCCCTTTTGCTAAAAGGTGCCTTTGTCATCTTGCCTCTTAAACATGATTCGCATGTATCAATTGACTCCAAGTCAAATGACCCTAGAGCTCCAGCTTTGTGAAGCCTAGCTATGCGCTTCTCGTTTATGTGGCCAAGACGACAATGCCATAGGTAGACTGGATTAAGTTCGTTAGGCTTAACCCTTTTCGTGTTTATGTTATAGATGTGATTGGTTTCATTTAAGTCCAGGACATACAGGCCGTTATTTAATAGAGCATCTCCATAAAATAACCCTTCTCTAGATATTGAAATTCGACCATTTATTATAGAAAATTCAAATCCAGACATGTCCAACATTGATACAGAAATAATATTCCTGCACATAGCAGGTACAAAGTAACAATGTTCCAAAATTAAAACCAATCCGCTGGGCATCCCTAGGTGGTATTCGCCGATCTCTATGGCAGCAACCCTTGCTCCATTCCCGACCCGCAAGTCCACCACACCCGACCCCAGCAACCTTCTGTTCTTAAGTCCCTGCACATTGCAACAAATGTGAGAACCACATCCAGTATCCAATACCCAGGATGTTGAAACAGTAAGGTTAATATCTATAACATAAATACCTGAAGAGGACGCACCTTGGCCCCTTCTCTGCTCTCCCATCAGCTTGGGACACGATCTCTTCCAATGGCCCGCCTGTCTGCACCCGAAACAGACGTCCTCAGGACCTGCCTTCTGTTGGCCTTTGGGTTGGGCCTTGGCCTTCTTGGCTTTGGCCTTCTTGGCCTTGGCCTTGGCCTTTTCCTTGGCCTTACCCTTAGCAAGAGGAGCGTTCCCCTTGTTAACCAACAGCACCGGCGGAGTCTTCTTGATCGACTGCTCAGTAAGCTTAAGCATCCCATGCAGCTCACTGACAGTGCGGTTCATCCCTTGCATGTTATAGTTTAGGATGAACTGATCATAAGAATCCGGTAAGGACGCCAGGATCGTGTCCACCGCCAACTCTTGAGAGATAGGCGATCCGAGACGGGCCAAAGTATCCAAATAGCCCTTCATCTTGAGCACGTGAGCACTCACAGATGTCCCGGCCCCCATCTTACAAGAGTGGAATGCCTTATTGGTCAGGTACCTTTCCTGACGAGCTTGTTCCTGAAACATCTCATTGAGAGTTGTTATCATAGCATAGGCTTGATGGTCCATAAACTGCTTTTGCAGTTCGGGGACCATGCACGCCAACATAAGGCACGTCACATCCCGGTTGTCCTTGACGTGCACCTCGTATTCCGCTAGCTGTGCAGCCGTCGGATTACGTCCCTGAGGCGCAGCCGGCACAGGCCTTTCCAGTACATACTCTTTGGACTCTTGTCTTAGAACTATCCTCAAGTTCCTGGACCAGTCTAAAAAGTTAGGACCGGAAAGCTTGTCCTTCTCAAGAATCGATCGCAGTGATAAGGTATTAGTGTTTGCCATTTGGGTGTTTCTACACAGAAAAACATTTAGAGTGTTAATAAAGGGCTTAACTTTGTTGTTCCCATATAAAATTAATAATGAATCAAGTTATTAATTTAACCGAGTTGTTGGGCTCATGGGCCGAGATCCATATTTCATTAAGACATAGCCAAACGAGGGTTTGGTACAACTACACCTTAACTATTTAGGTAGGAACGCCGTCCAATCCCAACCTAGGGACTCTCGGTTTGATGGGCTTGTTGGCACTTACCCATCTGTGCTTAGGGCCAGGAGAATCCTACTACCCATGCTAAGTCAAAACCTCCATCCAAGTGTTAGAGTATCCCATACTCTAACCCAATACAAAGTGACAATACTCCAGTGCATCCTGCGAGGGCATGGTCTACAACTGGCCTATTCCCACCTCGATTCGGTTTTGGATGAGGGAAGCACTTTTAAGCGACTTAGTAATTTCCATTTGGTTATTAGATTCAATTATAACGGCTTACATACATAAAGCGGGTGAATGAGCTATATTTAACATACATTCATACATGCAAAAGAATATATTAAAATGATTAAAGAAAATTAAAATGGACTGCTATGGGCCTATATTACATCCTAATATAATTCTAGTAAACCTATACTAGAAATACATATTAGGTGGGCCTCCTCCTTCTCCTTCTGGGCTTGCACCTCCATTTGGGCTTGCACCTCCATTTGGGCTTGCACTCCATGGGCTTCTTCTTTTACAAATTTTACAATATTTAACTTAAATAAAATAAAATTACATTAAAAGAAAACGACACGCAGGCCGTATTTACCCAAAAGAAAAATACAACCCAACTCGTAAAAGGCCCAATAGCATCCAATCATACATTCATTCAACCATACATATGCATCCAATACATACAATTCAAAAGCATGTCAAAATGCATGATTTAAGCCCATTTAAATTATGTCAAAGCCATTATTAGGAAATCGCCAATTTTTGGCCCACCACGGTTCTAACCCTTAACGGGCTTTGGGCCTCCAGCCCAGGCAGTCCAACTGCTCCCACTGGAATTGGGAAACCATGGGTCCAATTCAGCCATCCGAGTAATTGTGCCAAAATTACCCGAACCAATTTCCATTAACCACATTAATTTCCAAATTAATGTCACATGAACGAAATTAAAATTCATCCAAGAAACCATGCGCATTTAAATTGCATAAATTTAAACACACGAATTTTAAAACCAATTAAAATTTCAAAACTGGGCCCCGGACCTAAAACCCGCAAAATCCAAAAACAGGGCCCGGCCCGCTGCAGCTAGGGCAACAGAGTTGCCCTAGCAGCAGCAGCGGCGCAGCCGCCTAGCGGCTGCCACTGCCCAGCAGTGGCTGCCGCCTGCAGCGGCACTGCCGCTGTGCAGTGGCGGCCCAGCGGCCACTGCCCAGCAGCAGCCCGCTGCTGCGGCAGCGGCAGCTGCTGTCCAGCAGCGGCTGCTGCTGGAACCAGTTGCAGCAGCCGCTTGTGCGGCTGCTGCTGCTGGCGCAGCAGCAGGCAGCGGCCGCTGCCTGTGGCGCCCAGTGCCACGGGCAGCGGCTGCTGCCACGCCTCCCGCCGCATGCGGCGGCCGCCGGCGGCGATTCCGCCGGCGGCAGCCCCGCCGCCGGGAGGCCGATTTTTTTTTTTTTTTTACAGAATTAAATCAAATAAAATATCCAATCAATCACCATCCAAAGCAATTCACCAAGAATCACAAAATACACAATAAAATTAAACTAACATAAACCTATATGCAAATTTAATTTTCATTGCATAAAACATATGGGAAAAATCATAAAACCCATACCAAGAATCCCAATCAAAAACATCCAATTTCAAAACAGGGATTCAACCAAATTAATCAATTTCCACGGATCAAAAGCCTGCTCTGATACCACTGTTGGGATTTTTCACCGGAAATCACCCGATAAAAGCGGAAGAACGCGGTGATTTCCTCAAATCCAGTCCCAGGAGCAATTGAGGTGGAAATTGAAAAACTTAAAATCAAAAGAAAGGGATTAAATTTCTTACCAGAAAAATCTCTTTCTCAGATGGATGATGACTGCAGAACTCAAGGTAGAATTCCTCCTCGTTCACGTACACGAGCGCCTAACGAACACCGCACGTGCTAGCGTCGAAAAATCACAAAATTAGAGAGTGAGGGAGAGGAGGAGAATTCGGCCAAGAGGGGGTTAGGAGCTCTCTTGGCTTGGCCGAATTCTCCTTAGGGTTTTTAACCCTAAGGCTTCCAAATTCCCTTGCTGGAATTTGGGCCCAGTCTGGCTCCTGTGTCTGTGTGGGCTTCCTCCTTTTAATTCAGGCCCAAGCTTATTTTAATTAGTCTGGTCTAAATTAATATCAAACCCAATTTTAATTAGCCCATGTATTTAATATATTACTCCAAGTAATATATAATTTACATTTAAATTAAAATTAGTTTGATTAATTAAGTCTTCACAACACTAATTCATATGCAAACCTATACATATGAATATTTCCACCTAGGAAATTATCTCATAATTAATCCAATTAATTATGTGAAGCCAAATATTAATTTTATTATAATGATCAATCCAACCGATCCTTATAATATAATTAATATACATAGTACTCTCTCTCTAGACTGTACACTCCAAGTGTACAAGTGATTCTTTAAATCGGTGTCCAGTCGCTCAATGTGTACGATCCCGTGGGCCCATCTTTATGTTGGCAGCGGGCCTTTGGCCCGCAGACTGCAGTTGGGCTCTAGCAAGCCACTGCAGCCCCCAATTAAGATGGAGATGGCAGTCTAACTGATATCATAACCCTGTAGTTTAAACTTGTACATCCCATGTCATTGATATCGGTGTCCAACACAGAGGCATGGATTGATCACCCTCTTTTGTGTCCGGACATTAACTTGATCCCGAATGTACTGATGCTCACAAACAAGTACCAACTTGTTTGGGTGTGGCCACACTCTTATCGGTCACATTCATCAAGAGGCCGGTGATATCTTCTCAGTTGGTTACTGAGTGACAAATCCCTTCTGCATATCCATAGTATTACCATGTTCAGTGACATACCCGAAAGCACCCATACTTGGCACCCTATTACAGGCCCTTTAGGCGTACCCCTAAGTATGCGACATCACATGTAACACCATCATATGGTCAGGTCAAAGGATCCATACAAGTACTACACGAGAATCCATTGTGATACCATACCATGTGGATTACTCGTTCAGTGGATCTATCCAGTACCATGCACCCAGGCATGTACCCATTAACTTGGTTGACATTCCATGTCCAATGACCGGTAAGACACCGCCATACAACCAGGTTAATGATAGTTTGTTGTTCCATTCATTCCCATGACTGGAACAGACTACGGATCTATTCATGGTCATATCGTTAACCCTATCCATGGTCTTACTGCTAAGTGCATGACACTAGTCGTCATGGATATGGATATGTCCATTGGATACTTCATTTACTATACTGCACAAGATAAATATAATAAATGAATTGATGCCTTTATTAATGACACAAATAAGTACAACACATAAATCCAATAAATGCATAGTACAAATACAAGGACCAATGCCTCGGGACTAGGGCATTTCCAACACGGATGACCTTCTAAACGAAACGCAGTGATGCGAACCGAGGAAAAAGAAAATAGAATGAAGTGAAAAGTGAAAGTGTTTGTTTTTAGAAAATCGGGTTTGATTATCTTGCTTAGGAAACCCATTTGTTTGGAAATCCCTTTTGTAGAAAACCTTTTCCAATTTTATTACTTAAAGATCTTGAAACTTAAATTTCAAGATCAGTGACAGAGTCACCACTCGGATCAGCTCATCTGGGAAATTTTAGTACAGCTCCCTACTGAGCGAAGACTACTGTACCTAATACAGAGATTTAGGGTTCGGGCAACTTACCTATTCAAACTCAAGTTCGTATTCATTTATAAGTGCATATGACAATATTTTACTCACTTGTTATCTTTCTCTACCCATTTTGTGTTTTGTTGTTAGCCCATGCTCATTCAAATGACATAAATAAATTACATAAAATAAAGTGCAGGAATATAAGCCATACATCAAACCAATCCAAAAAGAAATAAAGGCTGCTTCTTACAACCTAGAATAGAAAAAGCTCTCATCCTCACCAACACAATCGCCTAGATACACGAAGATCTAAAAAATACAACCGCCTAGAATACACTATTAATCTATAAAATACATCCAAAATAAAAATAACGAAAATAAAAGCTGCAAAACAAATTGTTAGCATAATCATATTACAAACATGCATAGGACTCACATAAGACAGAATAAGGAATCTTAGAGAGTGAGAAAATACATTTAGGGGACAACCGAGAAGTCTGGGCGACTTACTCGGTTAGACCTGGAAAACGGTTTTAGAAACGCCCTGTAGGTTTTGTGCTTGAAAACATTTTAGAAACAGTTTGGCTCAATTACATGTAAATTTCTCCATTTAGTGGGTCGGATATCCTGGAACTCGAGGTTTCGTTCGTGGGGGTTCCTAATTCCAAACATCCATCTAAGGTCTAAAATAGTAAACACATCAAAAACAGGTTTGATTCTGAAGACAGTATCACACGACGACATCCATATGAGTCATCCCGTGATTCTGCCTCCTCTCTATCACTACAGCAGTGTGGCTGTATTTTGGTCAACTACGGACTCTAATCCAAGAAACTACAGTCGTACGAATCGAGTTAGAGTCGCACGACTATAATGTTATACCCACACGATTATAATGAACAGTGCTCGTTAATGGTTTTGTTCATTTTCTAAAATCACTCGTTTCAATCGATTTTGATGATTTCTAGAGATTCTGGAAATCCGGGGGTCCATTAATACTCGACTGAGGATCCGATTAAGGATCTGACAACCATGGATTCCGAGAATAGAAATCACCAAAACCTTAAAATCTCACATCTGCATTATTGGAAATCCAAAAACCATAATTTTAGAGTATACATATGTGATTTGACCGAACTGAATCATGAAAAATCATTTAAAATGGCAAAACCGGCTGTATTCTGTCGTTTTTGGGCTTTTCGGGCTTCTGCCTATAAGAATATAGTCGTGCTACTATAATATAAAGTCGCACAGCTGCATTCCAGGCGACTACAGTCATACGACTGTAATTATAGTCGTGCAACTATAATTACAGCCGTGCGGCTGTAGTTGCGCAGATATTTTTTCGGATAAAATTTCTAAACATAGAATCAATCATAGATCAATATGAATTGATTTTTAGGGCCTCTTAGAGTTTACCTCTTTTGCGTTCCAAAATGCTTGATGACCGGAGTCGGATTTGGATGCCGGAATCAGTCTCGAACCTCCAAACAACTCGAAATCCTCAAATGCGCATCCTGAATTGACCCGAACAAAACCCGAGAATAGTTCGAATGAATGAAAGTCTGATTTCAATCTCTCACTCTAAGTTTTGGTGTATTTCTATGTGTTTTTTTTTATTTCTCTTGGTTTGTCTTGGTTTTTCTCCTTTCTCTCTCTAAAGCTTCTCTGCATCTCACTAGAATGCTCTATTTTTTTTTCCTAAAATTGATCCCCCCTCTGTCTAATGTTTTTCTACCTTTCTTGTTATCTTTTGGTCATCCTAATTCCTTAATTTCTGCCTAGAAAATCCAAGACAAAATAGAGTTATATCCTATTTAGGAATCTGTTGGGTCAAAGACTAGTGTCGCACGGCTCTAACTATAGTCACGAGATTGTAGTATTACAGTTGTGCGACTGTAGTTGTTATAGTCGTGTGACTGTAAACTACAGTCTTGCAACTGTGAACTAAAGTCGTGCAACTGTAGTTGTGAAACTACAGCCGCATGGCTTTAGATAGAGCCCGCGCGAGCACCTAAGCTCCCTAATCACTCAATGAACCTTTCTCGGGTTTCGGATCAAGCACTCCTCTAGATTTTGGACTGTTTGAGAACATTTCGGGCATTATTCCGCTCATTCTCAAGTTCGATTCATGTTCATCCATCTAACAGGTAACAAAATGTTTTCATCATAAAGGTCGGGAAAAACCTATGCTCACAGGCTGCCCCTCGCGGGATCAAAGTCAACATAATCAGGCTATTGTGCCAAGATCGAGTTTGGTCTCACGATAGAGAGTGCAGTGAGAAAAGGAAAAGGAAACATACCTAACGCCTTGGTTTGTTAAGGAAGTCAGGTGCAACATCTTGATAGGGATGTTGGCTTTGATTCTGAACTTGGCTCTCTTTTAGTGGATTTATACCTTTGAAGTTAGCTCTCTATTGGTGGAGCTATACCATTGAAGTTGACTCTCTGGGAAGTGATTTGTGAAGTTGATCCAAAGGGATTGAGTTTTGAATTCGTTCTAAAGGGATGTTAATGTCTGAATTCGATCCAAAGGGATGCTGATTCTTGAATTCGATTCAAAGGGACAATGATTTTTTTTGAATTCAATCCAAAGGGATGCTGGTTTTGACTTCAATCTAAAGGGATGCTAATGTCTGAGTTTGATCTAAATGTTAGAGATTGTGCCCTAAGCCAATGTTGGATTATGTAAACAATCTTCTTAAGTCATTAATAAAGACTTATTTTATCATATATATTTGTATGTTAGTATTTATGATAATGTATCCATGAATTAATTGTGTAATTCTAAATTTCCCTAGTCGATTGTTATTATGGGAATAATAACAAACTAAGACTAGTGTGAGTGATAATGGATATTCATAAGATGAATATAGTGTATACAGATACAGATTATACTCACGGGCAATGTGTTAGAGAACATGTTGCTGGAGACCCACTATAAGATCAAGTTCATGGTCACGTGTCACAACTGATCTTGATTATAGTAGTGTCATCAGCTGATTCCTTTGACCTGAGGTCACCATGGATTCCGGGATGAATTTATGTTGTGCCTTGACGCAGTCAAACGCTGCTTGTAACAGAGTAGTTATAAAGGCTGTGGTTGGGTACGATATGACTCATGTTTTGGGATGTGAGTGACAGATATGGGATTTTGTCCCTCTCTAACAAGAGAGCGATATCACTGGGCCCCTCGATAAGTAAGACTGTTAAATGCATGGCCGTGCTCAAATAATTGATAAGAGTATCAATTGATTTGTCAGAACAGTTTACTTTGAGATCGAGAAAGCATATGATTAATTATATAAGATTGACAAGTGTACCATGTCTTATGATTAATCATGATATCAAAGAGACAAAAGGGAATATGACATTCTATAAATAGGTATTGGATCATTCCAATCATATTAATTGGGTAGTCGTAATGGCTTGCTAGAGTCCGCTTGTGACCTATAAGGACATTATGGTAATTTCCTTATTGCCAATTAATATGAACCTATGGGGTCACACACAAGAGCAAAATGAAGTTCATCTTATCGGGTATAAATTATTATTGGATAATAATTTATGAATGAGAAAGAGTATAAATATATATAGTGATATATATTTATGTATATATAAATATTAATGTGATTAATATTGCATAAAGTATGCTACATATTATAATTTAATTATATAGAGATATAATTAATTATAATATTATATATACATATGTGTATTATGGAGAATTGATTTGATTTAATGTTAATTGAGAATTAATATTAAATTGTGTGGGTTAATATATAATTATGATTAATAGGTGTATTAGGTCATAATTATAATTAACT
Organism: Euphorbia tirucalli; assembly: GCA_039660915.1. Taxonomy (NCBI): domain Eukaryota; kingdom Viridiplantae; phylum Streptophyta; class Magnoliopsida; order Malpighiales; family Euphorbiaceae; genus Euphorbia; species Euphorbia tirucalli. The sequence goes on along the minus strand of CM077639.1, from coordinate 48,708,938 downwards.
AATTAGGTTAATTATTTAAGGAAACTATTAACCTAAACCTAAAAAACCCAATAATACATAGAGAGAAGCAGATTTCGGCCATCCCATTCCCTAGCAGCCGACCTCCTCTTCTTCTCCTTCCAAGAGTTTTCGAAACCTTGCTCTTCTCTCGATTCGAAGAAAGCGTTTCTTCTATCCCGGCGCTAGCACGCGGTGGACGTATTGCTCCGTGTGGATCAACCGTAGAGGGAAGCTATTTTGGTTCCTAAGTGATTCAAACTTCAAAGAATTAAGGTAATTCTTTAACCCTCCTTCCGATTCAATGTAATGTACATGGGTCCTTGGTGGGGATTAATCTTTTTCCGCTGCGTTTTATGTTTGTTTTGTGCGATAGATTCCCCAACAGTGGTATCAGAGCCACTTGTGCATTGGTTGAATTGGATTTGTTATTTTGATTAGATCAAAATTGCATGTTAAGGTTGTATGTTCTTGATTTAGGGTTCAATGTTATTGTGAATAACATGTTTAAAATTTGATTTTAATGTGAATCATTGTGAATGATTTGTTTTAATAATTTGAAATGTTTAAGGGGTAGGAATCATGAATTTGATTCATGGTTTTTTATTGAAATTGTTTCAATTATTTAAATTAAAAAAAAATGTTTTTTTTGTCGTTATTCTGGGCATAATGCCCAGAATAAGTTTTGGGCGCAATGCAATTGCAATTGCAATTGCGCGCAACTGCAATTGCAATTGCAATTGCACATGCTGCGTAAGCAGCATGCTGCTTATGCAGCATGGGCTGCGCAGCTGCGTGTTGCGCAGCATGGGCTGCGCAGCTACGTGTTGCGCAGCCCGTCGGGCTGCGCGCAGTATTGGATACTGCAGTGCGAGGCCCGACTAGCATGCTGTCCGACAGTTTTACCCCTTTTTCGTTTTAAGTGTGGAAAATTATTTCTGCAAATTTACGAATTTTTCCAAATTAATTAATTCTAAATACAATGTGATTGTATTTTACCACTTTGAACCTTAAATATTTTAGATATAAAATTATTGTCGATAATTTTATGCATGGTGTTATGGTATGGTTTTGGACCCCGTGAATGTTTTATTTTATTTATTATGGTTTTGGACCCTTGGATGTTTTTTGTTTTTCTTTTGGTTTTGGTGAATGTAAGGTTTTATAAATATGGCCTGCGAGTCGTTTGTATTTATGTAATCCTATTTTTCTAGATAAATTGTATAGGATGCAATTTATTGTTTGTAAATTTTATTTACTAGAAAATTGTATAGGATACAATTTTGTAAAGTATGTAAATCCATGAGATGGTGCCAAGGAACAAAGACGTGAAGACGGATCCAAGGGATGCGGCTGTGCTGCGACCATGCGATGGTTACAACCACCTAGGAAATGACCTGTTGATTTTCATATTGGCCTGTGAAAATCAATGTAGATAAAACCATACCATAACACGGTCTTTCGAGTCTATTGCATGTTTTATATTTTGATGCCATGTGATGCCATGCTAAGTATGATATATGCATGCTAGATGAATGTATGACATTGGATGCCATGCTAGAATTAATATTAACTTAGAAAGATTAATGTTAATGCCATGTATTGTATGAGATACATTTTAATCACAGGAATTAATAAACCCTAAATAAACTTATGAAGTTTATATTTTTGCCACCTAATTACGTATAACACTAGTCAAGTACTATGTTCGCATCATGGTAGCCACGCCAAAGCGGGTACGCATGTTGTGACCTTAGCGAAGCGATAATATGAGAAATGGTGATTCTCATTGTGTTGTAATTGGTTTAACAAAGGGTTAATCAAAATGGTGTTTTGAACCCGAGGCAAAGATGAGATGAGTAACATGCAAATTAAATATGATATATGATATCATGCATCTCATAAATTAAAAGAGTTACATAATGATATAATTGACATGGTGATGTCTACCGAAATTATATTTAATCATAGGGACATGCCAAAGCAGTGCTATGGTTAAGTATGGATTTTGGGTCTTTTACCCACTTAAATATTTTAAAGGGTTTTATAATTTTAGTGGGAGTTTAATTCTCTTATGTAATTAACTTTGCATATATTTTCTGTTGTAGATAAATGGCCAACACAAGCAATCCCGCTTCTATTCGATCTATCCTTGAGAAGGATAAACTGAACGGAACCAATTACCTAGATTGGTATCGCAACTTGAGAATTGTTCTCAAGCAAGAGCGAAAGCTGTATGTTCTGGATGGGCCTTTGCCCGCTAACCCTCCACCCACCACAGCTTCAAGAGCTGAAAGGGATGCTTTTCACAAGCATCAAAATGATCAGATTGATGTACAATGCTTGATGCTCGCATCAATGATTCCGGAACTTCAGAAGGATCTGGAAACATTTGAGGCATATGAGATGTCTCAAGAGCTTAAGGAAATGTTCCAAAAGCAAGCGAGAAGGGAAAGGTATGAGACCTTGAGATCTTTGGTTGGGTGCAAGATGACCGAAGGGAGTTCGGTTAGTGCCCATGTTCTGAAGATGAAAGGGTACATTGATCAGTTGGAGAGGCTTGGTTCGCCACTCAGACCTGAGTTGGCAACGGATTTGATCCTTAATTCTCTTCCCGAGAGTTACTCCCATTTTGTCATGAATTATCACATGAATGATATGGACAAAACGGTCAGCGAACTGCATGGGATGCTGAAAAACGCTGAAGTAACGATAAAAGAGAAGCCAAGCTCCAAAGGGATCCATATGGTGCAAAAGGGTAGGATCCAGAAGAAGAAGGGTAAAGCAAAGAAACCCAAAGAGTTTGGGAAGGATGCAAAGAAGCCCAAAGCTGTTACCAAGGCAAAGCCTCCAAAGGAAGGCACATGCCATTTCTGCAATCAGCCTGGTCATTGGCGCAGAAATTGCAAGCTTTATTTGGAGGACTTGAGGAAGAAGAGAGGCGGTGAGACCGCTAATCAAGGTATTTATGTTATTGAAATATTTCATTCTACTTCTGTTTCTACTTCGTGGGTATTAGATACCGGTTGTGGTTCTCACATTTGTATGAATGTGCAGGGGCTTAAAGGAAGTAGAAAGCTCAAGAAGGGCGAGGTAGAATTCCATGTGGCGAATGGAGCTAGAGTTGCTGCTTATGAAGTCGGTCGCTACGAGCTCAAGTTGCCAAGTGGACTTGTTCTTTCTTTGAATAATTGTTATTTTGTTCCTAATTTGTCTAGGAACATCATTTCTATTTCATGTTTGGACAAGGAAGGATTTAAATGTGTTATTGAGAATAATCACTTATTGCTTTTCAATAAAGACTTGTTTTATGCAAATGCGGATTTACATGATGGTCTTTATTTGTTGAACCTTAGTGAAGGTTATAATGAGCATGTATATAACATAAATACCAAAAGGATAAGAACAAATGTTGTGAATCCTACTTATCTCTGGCACTGTCGTCTAGGACACATTAATGAGAAACGCATTTCAAAACTCCATAAAGATGGAATTTTGGGTCTAGATGTTTTTGAAACATATGACACTTGCGAGTCTTGTTTAATGGGTAAGATGACCAAGAGTCCCTTTACTGGTCACAGTGAAAGGGCTAGTGACTTATTAGAACTCATACATACAGATGTATGTGGGCCTATGAGCACAACTGCTAGAGGTGGTTTTCAATACTTCATTACGTTCACTGATGATTTCAGTAGATATGGTTATCTATATCTAATGAAGCATAAGTCGGAATCCTTTGAAATGTTCAAAGCCTTCCAAAATGAAGTACAAAACCAACTTGGCAAGACAATTAAAGCACTTAGATCTGATCGAGGTGGTGAATATTTAAGCCAAGACTTTGACGATCATCTTAGAAATTGTGGGATTGTCTCACAACTAACTCCTCCTGGTACACCACAGTGGAATGGTGTGTCTGAGAGGAGGAACCGTACTTTATTGGATATGGTTCGGTCGATGATGAGTCAAACAAGTCTTCCCCTATCCTTTTGGGGATATGCACTTGAAACAGCGGCATTCACACTGAACCGAGTTCCATCAAAGGCAGTTGAAAAGACACCATATGAGATATGGGTTGGTAAGAGACCAAATTTGTTTTTTCTCAAGATTTGGGGATGCGAAGCTTATGTGAAATACTTGATTTCAGATAAGTTAGCACCAAAATCTGTGAAGTGCAACTTTGTAGGTTATCCAAAAGAAACTAAAGGTTATTTCTTTTACAGTCCTAGTGAAAACAAAGTGTTTGTTGCTAGGAATGGTATATTCCTGGAAAAAGAGTTTATTTCCAAAGGAATCAGTGGGAGTAAAGTACACCTGCAAGAAAATCTGGATAACCAAAATGAAAATGGTTTTCAAATGGAACAACAACCTGATTCACAAGAAGTTGTTGAGTCAGAACCAGCAACACAAGTCCAACGTAGATCAAGTAGAGTTCGTCATGAGCCCGAGAGATATGGATTTCTCGTCACGAACGAAAATGATCTGATTCTGTTAGAAGAGAATGAACCTTCCACGTACATGGAAGCTGTCTCTAATTCAGAATCTGAAAAATGGCTTGATGCTATGAAGTCAGAGATTCAATCCATGGACGACAACAAAGTATGGACTTTGGTTGATCTCCCAAAGGGTGCTAAAGCAATAGGGCACAAATGGGTTTTCAAGTTGAAAACGGACATGGATGGGAATATTCAGACTTATAAAGCAAGGTTAGTGGCAAAGGGTTACCGACAAGTTCATGGTATAGACTATGACGAAACCTTTTCGCCAGTAGCTATGATCAAGTCCATCAGAATTCTTGTTGCCATAGCAGCATATTATGACTATGAAATATGGCAAATGGATGTCAAAACAGCTTTCCTAAATGGAAACCTTGTTGAGGATGTGTACATGACACAGCCTGAAGGTTTTGTCGATCCAAAGAATCCTGATAAAGTATGCAAGCTTCAAAAGGCCATTTATGGTTTGAAGCAAGCATCAAGAAGTTGGAATCATTGTTTTGATGAATCAGTCAAAAAGTTTGGCTTCATCAAAAACGAAGATGAGCCTTGTGTGTACAAGAAGTTCAGTGGGAGTAATATAGTTTTCCTAGTTCTATATGTCGATGACATATTGTTAATAGGAAATCACATTCCTACCTTGCAAGAAGTAAAATCTTAGCTAGGAAAGTGTTTTTCTATGAAAGACTTGGGTGAGGTAGCCTACATTCTTGGAATAAAGATCTATAGAGATAGATCTAAGAGATTGATAGGTTTGAGCCAGAGTACATACATTGACAAAATACTGAAAAGGTTCAGTATGGATCAATCAAAGAAAGGAAATGTTCCTATTGGGCAAGGGATAAAGCTTAGTCGTAAGCAATGTCCTGTGACAGTTGAAGAACGTCAACGCATGGATAAGATTCCTTATGCGTCAGCTATAGGATCTATCATGTATGCCATGGTATGTACTCGGCCAGATGTCTCTTTTGCTTTGAGCATGACAAGTAGATATCAGTCTGATCCAGGTGATAGTCACTGGACTGCTGTCAAGAGTATTCTTAAGTACTTGAGAAGAACTAAAGATACATTCTTGATATATGGAGGCTCGGACGAAGATCTTGTTGTAAATGGTTACACGGATGCAAGTTTCCAAACTGATCAAGATCAGATGCAGTCACAGTCTGGGTATGTGTTCATTCTGAATGGAGGTGCGATAAGTTGGAAGAGTTCTAAGCAAAGCACGATAGCTGCATCTACAACAGAAGCTGAGTATATTGCTGCATCAGATGCAGCCCAAGAGGCTGTTTGGATCAAGAAGTTCATCGAAGAACTTGGTGTCGTTCCTAGCATAGTGAATCCTGTGAGCCTCTTGTGTGACAACAATGGGGCAATATCACTTGCTAAGGAACCTAGTGTGTCACAGAAATCCAAACATATACTTCGGCGTTTTCACTACATAAGAGAAGTCATCTCAAGAGGAGATGTGAAGATATGCAAAGTTGCGTCTGAAGACAATGTTGCCGATCCACTAACAAAAGCTCTTTCACAAGCTGTACATGATGGTCATGCTAAGTCCATGGGTATTAGATACATTTGAAGATTGGACTTAGGGCAAGTGGGAGATTGTTAGAGATTGTGCCCTAAGCCAATGTTGGATTATGTAAACAATCTTCTTAAGTCATTAATAAAGACTTATTTTATCATATATATTTGTATGTTAGTATTTATGATAATGTATCCATGAATTAATTGTGTAATTCTAAATTTCCCTAGTCGATTGTTATTATGGGAATAATAACAAACTAAGACTAGTGTGAGTGATAATGGATATTCATAAGATGAATATAGTGTATACAGATACAGATTATACTCACGGGCAATGTGTTAGAGAACATGTTGCTGGAGACCCACTATAAGATCAAGTTCATGGTCACGTGTCACAACTGATCTTGATTATAGTAGTGTCATCAGCTGATTCCTTTGACCTGAGGTCACCATGGATTCCGGGATGAATTTATGTTGTGCCTTGACGCAGTCAAACGCTGCTTGTAACAGAGTAGTTATAAAGGCTGTGGTTGGGTACGATATGACTCATGTTTTGGGATGTGAGTGACAGATATGGGATTTTGTCCCTCTCTAACAAGAGAGCGATATCACTGGGCCCCTCGATAAGTAAGACTGTTAAATGCATGGCCGTGCTCAAATAATTGATAAGAGTATCAATTGATTTGTCAGAACAGTTTACTTTGAGATCGAGAAAGCATATGATTAATTATATAAGATTGACAAGTGTACCATGTCTTATGATTAATCATGATATCAAAGAGACAAAAGGGAATATGACATTCTATAAATAGGTATTGGATCATTCCAATCATATTAATTGGGTAGTCGTAATGGCTTGCTAGAGTCCGCTTGTGACCTATAAGGACATTATGGTAATTTCCTTATTGCCAATTAATATGAACCTATGGGGTCACACACAAGAGCAAAATGAAGTTCATCTTATCGGGTATAAATTATTATTGGATAATAATTTATGAATGAGAAAGAGTATAAATATATATAGTGATATATATTTATGTATATATAAATATTAATGTGATTAATATTGCATAAAGTATGCTACATATTATAATTTAATTATATAGAGATATAATTAATTATAATATTATATATACATATGTGTATTATGGAGAATTGATTTGATTTAATGTTAATTGAGAATTAATATTAAATTGTGTGGGTTAATATATAATTATGATTAATAGGTGTATTAGGTCATAATTATAATTAACTAATTAGGTTAATTATTTAAGGAAACTATTAACCTAAACCTAAAAAACCCAATAATACATAGAGAGAAGCAGATTTCGGCCATCCCATTCCCTAGCAGCCGACCTCCTCTTCTTCTCCTTCCAAGAGTTTTCGAAACCTTGCTCTTCTCTCGATTCGAAGAAAGCGTTTCTTCTATCCCGGCGCTAGCACGCGGTGGACGTATTGCTCCGTGTGGATCAACCGTAGAGGGAAGCTATTTTGGTTCCTAAGTGATTCAAACTTCAAAGAATTAAGGTAATTCTTTAACCCTCCTTCCGATTCAATGTAATGTACATGGGTCCTTGGTGGGGATTAATCTTTTTCCGCTGCGTTTTATGTTTGTTTTGTGCGATAAATTCCCCAACACTAAAGTGATGCTGACTTTTTTTTTTTGAATGTGATCCAAAGGGATGCTGGTTTTGAATTCGATCCAAATGGATGCTGGTTTTGAATTCGATCCAAAGGGATGCTGGTTTTTGAATTAGATCCGAAGGGATGCTGGTTGTGGAATTTGATCTAAAAGGATGCTGATTTTTGAATTCAATCCAAAGGGATGCTGATTTTTGAATTCGATCCAAAGGGATGCTAATTTTTTGAATTCAATCCGAAGGGATACTGGTTGTGGAATTCGATCCAGAAGGATGGTAATTTTTGAATTTGATCCAAAGAGATGCTAATTTCTGAAATTGTGTCAAGAGTGCGTATTTATTCCTTGATCGATAATTTTGGAAACAAAAATTTTTGCCCCTTCAATCAAGAATAAATACAACGTGATTGTTTTGCCCCTGGATACCTGCAAAAAGCAAAGAATACCCTTCTCGGGATTATATTGGCATAAATAGGGATTATGAGAATCGAGGAAATTCTCTTACCTGAGATTTATAGCTATATGGCTCTTATTTGTAATGAGTAGCCGAGGGAATGCCTCAGTGCTAGACTATTCCTAGTTCCAGAGTGTCCACGATTCGGGACAACCCAATGATGATAGTGAGTACCTGTACTTAGGTTGGCTTCTGTGCATGTATGCATGAATGTGTGTATATTTTGAGTGTATGTATGTATGAGACATGATGTTTCTTCTATTCGTTTTGATGTAGCCTGCATTTGGCATCTCGCGGATTCATCGAAGGAGCGGCTTGCCCATTATCAGTACACTAGGCATGAGGGCCAGACGGGTGCTCAGGGTGACAGGGCATAGTCCTAGACCTAATCTTTTCTGTCGTTGACAATCTAATCCCTATACAGATTCATTTCCACACATTTTGTTTTGGGTACATCGGCCATGAGCGTGAGGCGTTGACCTTGAAATGTTTTGGATTGGAGGTAGTGAGGATTGCCTTGTGATTTGCATTTTGTTTCATGTCCTAATTTTTGCATAGACCGACCTTTAAGGTTTTCGGCCTATCGGACTATCTTAACTTTTGCCTAAACTGCCCTGTTGGGTTTTCGGCTTAGCAGACTTTTATTTGTATCCTAACTTTTGCATAGATCGCCTTTCGGTTTTCAATCTATCAGATTGATGATTTTCCCTTTTTTTTTGAAGTGAGATGCATGCAAACATAGAATGTGCGTAGCCATATGTATGAAATATGAATTCAACTTCAAGCCGACTTGGGACATTTAAACGAATAGAACAAAGCATTCATTCATTCATTCATTAATAATGTTTTAGCACAATGCACATCAAAGATGAAATGAAGTTAGAAACAGAATCAGTAATGGTATTCGTCTCGACCGAATCCATGACTGCCACCAACTGGTCTTTGCAGATTTTTCCTTTGATGGTTCTCACCTCTCTATCCTAATTTTTGCATGGATCGCCTTTTCGGTTTTCGATCCATCAGATGCCCTAATTTTTGTATGGACCGCCTTTTCAGTTTTCGATCCATCGGACTTTTTTTTTTCTTACACATAGTGTCGCCTAAGCTTGTCTTGCTTGGTGGGGTTGATGACTTGGTCTTTGTTTCCGCTGGTAGAATCGCTTCCACCCCATAGACCAAAGGGTATGGTGTTTCTCCGATGAGTACTCTGATGTTAATTCTATGTCCTTACAAGGCAAATGGTAACATGTTGAGCCAATCTTTATATGCAACTACCATTTTGATAGAATCTTCTTTGATAGACTAACTGATCACTTGTATCACCCCGTTGTCTTGTGGGTGATACAGAGATGATGTGCGATGCTCCATTCCTTTGTTCTGGAACAACTGTGTTGTTGCCCCTTGAAATTGTAGTCCATTCTTGGTCATAACATGATGCGAAATTCCATATAGTGCGGATACATTCTTTTTTTTTTTTGATTGTGATATTCATATATGATTCCGCTTCTACCCACTTTGAGGAGTAGTCGACGGTTATGACTGTGCATTGGCGTTTGCTCGCCACAAGTGGGCATATTTCTTTGACGTTATCAATTCCCCATGTTGAGATTACCCCCCTTTTTTCTGGTCTGAGCCTACAGAGCTTTTTCTTGGCTGGTTCCATCTTCGGATCCGTTGGAATTTGGTGTTCCGTAATTCCTTTGTCAATCCTCGCATGACATCGTACAGCTAGACAAAGGTTTTCACGTGCTTTTGTTGTACTTTTGCAGTTTCCTTTCTCTCTTCAGGTGTGAAATCTTTCAAGATGGATACCTTTTTTGGGTCATCATTTGTCCCTAGATTCATTTCATGCAATGATGCATCATTGATGTTAAAGGCATTAAATGAATGTTTGTATGTATGCATAGTCCCATCCAAAAAAAAAAATTATCACACAAGCAATTGAAAGCAAATTGCATTGTATTAAATGCCTTATTGGCTGGATTGTTCACATAATAAATAATAAAAATAAAAACAAGTGCATCAAAATAACTATCATCCTCCACATGTAGAGGGTCTTTTATTATTCCAGCATCATGGTTCATAATAGCTTGTGCACCCGAGCTAGCCAAAGTTAGGTAGGGGGTTGTTCTGAACGCTTAGTTTCAAAGGTGGTTCCACAATCTTCCCTTCATTGATTAATTGACGAATGGCCTTTATCAGTTGAGTACAATCATTGGTGCAGTGACCTGGCGTCACGTGATAGGCACAGAAGTTGTGCTTTTCAGCTTTAGCTGGCAGTGAATAGGGCTTCAAATTTTGTAATAGTTCTACCTTCCTACATTTGGCGAAGATACAGACCAGAGATTCTACCCAAGGGTTGGTGATCCTCTGAGGAACCACCGCTTGCCTACCCTAAATCACTGCAACCATATTCGCTTCTTGCACTTGTCCAAGGGTTGCGGTTTAAGCCGGTTTTGAACTAAACCTAGCAGATGTGGTTGTGGAGTTACCAGCCTTGTAGCCCTATGAATACCCCCAACGACTTTGATAAGTACCAAAAGTCTATTTGCTTCTTTGGTCTTCCTCCTCATACCTCTCGATTCGCTTAGAAAATTCGACAACTTTTGTAAAAGCATGGAATCTTTTCAGCTTCATCTTGTCGTTGTATTGAGGTAGGCTTCCATCAACCAATTTTACAATGAGGGACTCTAACTTTGGGGCTCCATCCACCAGCACTTGAACATCCATCCATCTCTTGTAGTAAGACGGAAAGGACTCATTCGGCTTCTAGCGAATCCTCTCTAGGTCTTCCAGAGTAGTCTTTACCTGGGTGTTATAGGCATACTGCTTCACAAATGCCTCAGACAAGTCTTCCCATGTTGAGCGAGTGTGAATTGGCATTTTCAAATACCATTTAGTAGTAGCATCCCTCAGAGTGGTTAGGAATAGGTTTAGTAGATGGATTTTCCCGATTCCCAGGCCAGACATTATCCTTACATAGCTGTCCAGATGAGCTTTTGGTAGGCCCTCTCTAGTATATGGAGGTAGATAAGGCATCTAGAAACCAACTAGAAGTGGCTCTCCTCCTTTTACCATTAAGGTAGTGGGGTCTGCACACTTGATGGGACTGTAATGCACCATCTCCTTCAGCTTGGGTAGTAAGGCTTCAACATCAGAGAATTTTTCTTTAAGACACTTCTCAGCAGCTGTCTCAATCGAGGTCTCCCTTGCTCTCTTGAAAGCTTTGTCTTCCTTAGATTGGTGGTCAATTTCCTGATGGGGAATGGACACCCTACTACTGCCGAGAATATGTCCTCCAGTTCCATTTGCAGCTTGTACCATGTTTCCTCCATTTTCGATCGAAGCCGAAATTGGTTGAGCATTCTGACCCCCTTCAGTAGTCATGACAGCTTGTAACTGTTCCCTCAAGGTGGCCTTGAACTGATCTAAGCTCAATAGTGCAACTACAAATGCATTCATGTTGATCCATCTTGGGCCATCTCTGTTTTGTTTGCTTCTTCTAGTATGAACTGACTGTCAACCAGTAGAAAAGGTAACTTTCCCCCGAGTTCCTGCTCTAAATCTGAATCTGAATCGACCCTAACCCCTTCCACAGTTTCCTGTTCTGGCTGAACTAATAGGGCTAATTGATCAGACTCTAGTTAAACATGTACTAATCACTTTCAGGTTCGACTCCAAACTACACATTTAACATAGGGTCAGAACAATGGATGGATGTCGTGAGTCTAGACTCGACACACTAAGTGACGTGTATGGTATGATCGTGAGATGTCTATGGTTAAATGATGCCTCATGAATGAGAATGATGATTAGGATGACTTCCTTTGCTTTTGTTCTTTTTACTTTCGACGTCCTAAGAATACCCAATGAAATGCGAAAGATAATGCCCGACGGTCTCGTGTGAGCCGTCACACGGACAAAGGTTCGGTGTTTTTGGGGCACCTAGTGGATGTCTTGAAATAGTCGCATGTCTGCCGACACACGGATAGAGTTTTGACACTTGGTAGGTTAATAAAGTGATATGAAATAGTCATATGGGAGCCGTCCCATAGACAGAGTTTCGATGCTTTTAGGGCATCCAACATGAAATGATGTTACAAACAAGCCATGTGTAACTCGAGACACGGGCAGGGGTTTGGTGTTCGTGGAACACCTTGCATGATTTGGTAATGTTATGAAATGCCCCTATATGTATGTAGTAGTTCGGTACTCGAGGAATACCTCAAATGAATCAATAATGTCATGAACCGATCCGTTGTTGATCGCGACACACAAGCAAGGCTTCAGCATCATCGTGACACCAATGATGGATGGGTATTATGTCATGTAATGATATCATGTGATCCACCACATGAATACAGACCCAAGACTATCATGGTCCTTTAATGAATGGCATGGTAAGGCCAAGTGCAATCCGATGCACGAGTGGAACATAGGTAGTTTTGGGACTCCCAATATGTTATGAAATGAAATGAATGTGAAGGGCATACTTAGAACGTCCTTTATTAATTGGAATGAGATGATATGATATGTCTATGTCATATAAAATGCAAATGGCTGCACAAAAATGTGGTTAGGATTCATGGCATACGAGATGATGTCGTGTTTGCTTTATGGGAATGTCAACACATGAGATGCAAATGCATATAGCACACAATTAAAATTTCATGGCTGCATGAACATGTGGTTAGCATCAATGTCACACATTTGCTTATGTTTTGAAAATGTCTGCACAAAGATGTGGCTCGAACGGCACACGAATGATTATGCGTGTTTGATGTTTCATGTAAAGGTCAAAATAAAACCACCATGGAACAAACGTTAGCACACGTAACAATATGCTCACCCTTCCAACTTTATTCTTCCTTTCGATTGGTCACACATTCTTCCTAGGTGTTGGGTCTCTTTGGCATCAATAGGGGATACCAAAGGCGTACTCTCAATGTCCAATTTCAAATTTATGTTTTGGTAATTATAAGGGGAAATTACTAAGTCACTACATGTGGGCCAAAGTAAAACCAAGGGTTGTACAGGTCCCCGTAGTGAAAATACACTCATCCATATAGAACATGAGAGGTTCATGCGATGCTAAGAGTGGTTTACTCCTTTGGGTGCCTCCAATCTTATCGTAAGAGGTAGGTCACCTTCGGAAGTAAACCGGACTGATCAGTGAGTTTGAGGGGTTGAGAAGAAGAAAATGTCATGATATGCAAGTGTGAGTACAATATGGTACTATGAACTAGTAAATGATTACAACCGAGGTTATATTTTAGTAGTTTCCTAAGTTCCTTAGGTTTTTATAAAAAAAGTTTTAAGAAACTTTTAATTCCCATTAGAGTCACCACTGTGACCGGACGACCTTTTAGACGGAACGTGGCGATGTGAACTGGGGAAAAAGAAAATAGAATGAAGTGAAAAGTGAAGTATGTTTTTAGAAAATGGGGTTTGATTATCTTCCTTAGGAAAACCTTTGATTTGTTTGGAAATCCCTTTTGTAGAAAACCTTTTCCCATTTTGTTACTTAAAGATCTCGAAACTTAAATTCCAAGATCAGTGACACAGTCACCATTCGGATAAGCTCCTCCGGGAAATTCTAGGACAGCTCCCTACCAAGCATAGACTACTGTACCTAATCCAGAGATTTAGGGTTTGGGCAACTTACCTATTCAACCTCAAGCTTGTATTCATTTATAAGTGCATATGACAATATTTTACTCACTTATTATCTTTCTCTACCCATTTTGTGTTTTGTTGTTATCCCATGCTCATTCAAATGACATAAATAAATTGCATAAAATAAAGTGCAGGAGTATAAGCCATGCATCAAACCAAACCAAAAAGAAATAAAGGCCGCTTATTACAATAGAGAAAAGAAAAAGCTCTCATCCTCACCAATACAATCGCCTAGATACATGAAAATCTAAAAAGTACAACCGCCTAGAATACACGATTAATCTATAAAATACATCCAAAATAAAAATAACGAAAAATAAAACCAGCAAAACAAATTGTTAGCACAATCATATTACAAACATGTATAGGACTCACATAAGATAGAATGGGGAATCTTAGAGAGTGGGAACATGCATTTAGGGGATAACTGAGAAGTCCGCGCGACTTACTCGGTTAGACCTGGAAAACGGTTTTAGAAAAAACATTTTAGAAACAGTTTGGCTCGATTACATGCAAATTTCTCGATTTAGTGGGTCAGATATTCCGAAACTCAGGGTTCCATTCATGGGGGTTCCTAATTCCAAACATCCATCTAAGGTCTAAAACAGTAAACACATCAAAAACAGGTTTGATTCTAAAGACAACATCACGTGATTATGCTTCCTCTCTATCACTACAGTCGGGTGATTGTATTTTGGTCAACTACAGCCGTGTGACTGTAATATACAGTGGCACGACTATAATCTAGGAAACTACGGCCACACGACTCTAGTTAGAGTTGCACAGCTATAATGTTATACCCGGACGACTATAATGAACAGTGCCTGATAGTGCTTTTCTTTGTTTTCTAAAATCACTTGTTCTAATCGATTTTGATGATTTCTAGAGATTCTGGAAATCTGGGGGTCCGTTAATATTCGACCGAGGATTCGATTAAGGATTTGACAACCACGGATTCTGAGAATAAAAATCATCAAAACCCTAAAATCTCACATCCGCATTATTGGAAATCCGAAAACCACAATTTTAGAGTATACAGATGTGTTTTGACCGAATTGAATCATGAAAAATCATTTAAAATGGGAAAACTGGCTGTATACGATCCTTTTTGGGCTTTTTAGGCTTCTGCTCAGAAGAATACAATCATACAGCTGTAATATACAGTCGCATGGCTGTGTTCTAGGCAACTACAGTCGTACGACTGTAACTATAGTCGTGCGACTATAATTACTGCCGTGCGGCTGTAGTTGCGCAGATAGTTTTTTGGATAAAATTTTTAAACACAAAATCAATCACAGATCAATATGAATTGATTTTTAAGGCCTCTCAGATTTTACCTCTTTTGTGTTCCAGAATGCATGATGACCGGAGTCGGATTTGGATGCCAGAATCCGCCTAGAACCTCGAAACGATCCAAAATCCTTGAACGCGCATCCTGAATTGACCCGAACAAAACCAAAGAATAATTTAAATGAATGAAAGTCTGATTCCAAGCCCACACTCTATGTTCTGGTGTATTTCTACGTGTTTTTGTTCTAATTTCTCTTGGTTTCTCTTGGTTTTTCTCCTTTCTCTCTCTAAAGCTTCTCTTCCTCTCACTAGAATGCTCTTATTTTTTTTTTCCCAGAATGGATCCCCCCCACTGTCTAATGTTTTTCTGCCTCTCTTGTTATCTTTTGGTCGCCCTAATTCCTTAATTTCCGCCTAGAAAATCTGAGACAAAATAGAGTTATATCCTGGTTAGGAATCTACTGGGTCAAAGACTAGAGCCGCACGGCTCTAACTATAATCACGTGACTATAGTATTACAGTCGTGTGGCTATAGTTATTATAGTCGTGCAACCATAGACTACTGTCGTGCGACCATAGACTACAGTTGTGCGACCATAGACTACAGTCGTGCGACCGTAAACTAAAGTCGTGCGACTATAGTTGTGACACTACAGCCGTACGGCTTTAGATAGAGCCCGCACATGCACCTAAGCTCCCTAATCACTCGATGAACCTTTCTTGGGGTTTTGGATCATGGATTCTTCTAGATTTTGGACCATTTGAGAATATTCCGGCATTATTCCGCTCATTCTCAAGTCCGATTCACGTTCATCGGTTTAACAAGTAACAAAAGGTTTTCATCATAGAGGTCGGGAAAAACCCTTGCTCACATTTCTGCTGCCATAACCTATTGCTGCGGCAATAGCCTTTTCGGGCTCCTACTGCTGCAACCAGTTGCTTGGTGGGCCGGGCCTCGATTTTGGATTTGGCGGGTTTTGAATCCAGGCCCAGTTTTAAATTTTAATGGGTTTTAAAATTTTGTGTGTTTAAATTTATGTAATTTAAATGCGCATGGTTTCTTGAATGAATTTGATTTTATTCACGAGATATTAATTTTGGAAATTAATATGGTGTCATGAAATTGGTTTGGGTTTTCTTGGCAAGATTACCTGGGCGGCTAATTTGGATTTATGGTTTCCTAATTCCAGTGGGAGCAGTGTTTTGCCTAGGATGGAGGCCAAAAGCCCGTTAAGGGTTAGAACCATGATGGGCCAGATTAGCGATATCTAAATAATGGCTAAAGAAAAAAATTAAAACGGGATTAATTTCATGCATTTTAACATGTTTATAAATTGATGTATTGGATTACATGCTTGTGTGATTAAATGTATGAATGGATGCTATTGGGCCCTATTCAAGTTACGTTGTATTTTCTTTTTGGGTAGATATAGCCTGCGTGCCCTTTTCTCTTGTATGTAATTTTATTTTATTTATTTATTATAAAATATTGTAAAGAAGAAGACCATTGGAGAGGTGACCCCAGAAGGAAGGAAGGAGGCCCACCTGGTGTTTCTCTAGTATAGGTTTACCAGAATTATATTAGGTTGTAATATAAACCCATAGCATTCCATTATTTATTTAATTATGCTTTATTTTACATGATTCAATGTAGGATCCAATCACATTTTCACCTGCCTATACATCTAAGCCGTTATTGAAGTGAATCTAATAACCAAAAGGAAATTACTATGTAGCTTAAAAGTGCTTCCCTCATTCAAGACCGACTCGAAGTGGGGTTAGGCCAGTTGTAGACCATGCCCTCGCAGGACACACTGGAGTATTGTCATTTTGTATTGGGTTGGAGTATTGGTTACTCTAACACTTGGATGGAGGTTTGGACTTAGAATGTGTAGTAGGATTCTCCTCGTCCTAAGCACAGATTGGTAAGTGCCAACATGCCCATCAAACCGAGAGTCCCTAGGTTGGGATTGGACGACGTTCCTACCTAAATAATTAGGGTATAGTTTTTCTAGGCCCTCGTTTGGCTATACCTTGATGAAATAAGGATCTCAACCCATTAGCCTAACAAGTTGACTTAATTAATAACATGATTCATTATTAATTAAATATGGGAAAACAAAGTAAGACCTTTATTGACACTCTAATTTTTCTATGTAGTAATCAAATGGCAACCAATAATACACTTTCACTGCCATCTATCCTCGAGAGGGACAAGCTTTCTGGGCCCAACTTCTTGGATTGGTCTAAGGATAGTTTTAAGACAGGAATCCAAGGAGTCCGTGTTGGAAAGGCCTATACCACCTACACCTACTGGGCGTAATCAACCAACTGCACAGCTAGAGGAATACGAGGTGCATGTCAAGGATAACCGGGATGTGACATGCCTGATGTTGGCATGTATGGTCCCTGAGCTGCAGAAGTAGTTCATGGACCATTAGGTGTTTGCTATTATAACAACTATAAATGAGATGTTTCAGGAGCAAGCTCGTTAAGAGAGATACTTGACCAACAAGGCATTCCACTCCTGCAGGATAAGGGCTGGGACATCTATGAGTGCACAAGTGCTCAAGATGAAGGGCTAGTTAGATACTTTAGCCCATCTCGGATTGCCTATCTCACAGGAGTTAGCTGGCACAATCCTAGCATCCTTGCCAGATTCTTATGATCAGTTAATCCTGAACTACAACATGCAAGGGATGAACTGCATTGTTAGTGAGCTACATGAGATGCTCAAGCTCACTAAATAGTAGATCAAGAAGACTCCACTGGTACTACTGGTCAATAAGGGGAACCCTCCTCTTGCTATTGGTAAGGCCAAGGCTAAGAAAGCCAAGGCCAAGAAGGCTAAGGCAAATCCTAAGGTTGGTCCTGAGGATGTCTGCTTCCAGTGCAAGCAGGCTGGGCATTGGAAGAGATCTTGTCCCCAGCTATTGGGAGAGCAAAGGAAGAGCCAGGGTGCATCTTCATTAGGTATATATGTCATAGACATAAACCTCACTGTTTCTACATCTTGGGTATTGGATACTGGATGTGGTTCTCACATTTGTTGTAATATGCAGGGACTTAGAAACAAGAGATCACTGGGATTTGGAGAGGTGGACTTGTGGGTTGGAAATGGAGCAAAGGTGGCTACCATAGAGATCGGCGAGTACCATCTGTTGATGCCTAGTGGATTAGTTTTGACTCTGGAACATTGTTATTTTGTACCTGCCATGTGTAAGAATATTATTTTTGTTTCAGTTTTGAATATTTCTGGATTTAATTTACTATTGGAAATGGTAGAATTGGTTTATCTAGAGAGGGATTATTTTATAAAGAAGCTCTATTAAATAATGGCCTATATATCCAAGATTTAAATGAAACTGATCATGTCTACTACATAAAATACTAAAAGGGTTAAGCCTAACGAACTTAATCCTATCTACCTTTGGCATTGTTGTTTAGGCCACATAAACGAGAAGCGCATAGCTAGGCTTCACAAAGCTAGAATCCTAGGATCATTTGACATGCAGTCACTTGATATATGCGAGTCTTGTTTGCAAGGTAAAATGACTAAAGCACCTTTTAGCAAGAAAGCTGAAAGGGCTACTGGTTTATTTGACCTAATACATTCAGATGTATGTGGGCCCATGAGAGTAGCCACCAGAGGTGGACATCTATACTTCATCACTTTCATGGATGATTTCAGCAGATATGGCTACGTCTATCTGATGAAACATAAATCCGAGACCCTTGATAGGTTCAAGGAATTTAAGAATGAAGTACACAGCCAACTAGGAAGAAATATCAAAGCCCTCTACTCAGACTGAGGAGGCGAGTATATGAGCCTAGAGTTTGACTCGTACTTGAGAGAGCATGGAATCATTCAACAGCTCATTCCTCCAGGAACACCATAATGGAATGGGGTGTCTGAACTGCGGAACATGACCTTGTTGGACATGGTCTGCTCAATGATGGGTCAAGCCTCTCTCCCAATAAGCTTCTGGGGATACGCTCTTGAAACAACAGCTCTCATTTTGAACAATACTCTGACTAAGTCTGTGGAAAAGACCCTATATGAAATAGGGACGAGCAGGGTGCCCAATGTGTCTTTCCTGCGGATTTGGGGCTGTGATGCACATGTCAAGAAATTGACTAGGGGAAAACTAGAACCCAAAATTGATAAATGCCTGTTTGTGGGCTACGCTAGGGAAACTAAAGGGTATTACTTCTACAACCCTGCCGAGAATAATGTTGGATATGCCCTAGTCCTGAGGCATTGGACCTTGTATTTGTATTGTACATTTGTTGGATATATGTATTATACATTTTGTGTCATCAAATAAAGGCATCAATCTATTTATTATATATCTTGTGCTGTGTTTTAAATAGAGTATGCAATGGACATATCCATATCCATGTTGACAAGTGTCATGCACTTGGTAGTAAGACCATGGATAGGGAAAACGATATGACCATAAAGAGATCCATGGTCTGTTCTAGTCATGGGAACGAATGGAACTAGAGATTATCATTAACCTAGTTGTCTGGCGGTGTCTTACCGGTCATTGGACATAAGATGTCAACCAAGTTAATGGGTACATGCAAAAGGGGTATGGTACTGGATCGATCCACTAAATAAGAAATCCACATGGTCTACTATCACAAGAGATTCTCATGTATCACTTGTATGGATCCTTTGACTTGACCATATGATGGTGCTGCATATGAAGTGGCATAATTTGGTGTACGCCTAAAGGGCCTATAAAAGGGTGCCAGGTATGGGTACGTTCGGGTATGTCAGTGAGCATGGCAGTACTATGGATATGCAAAAGGGAAATGTCACTCAGTAGTCCACTTAAAAGATATCACAGGCCTCTTGATGAATGCAACTGATAAGAGTGTGGCCACACCTAAACGAGTTGGAACTTGTTTGTGAGCATCAGTTCATTCGGAATCAAGTAAATTTCCAGACATAAAAGAGGGTGATCAATCCATGCCTCTATGTTGGACACCAATATCAATGACATGGGATATACAAGTTTAAACTATAGGGTTATGATTTCAGTTGGACTGCTATCTCCATCTCAATTAGGGGCTGTAGTGGCTTGCTAGAGCCCGCTTGTAGTCTGTGGGCCAAAGGCCCACTGCCAACATAAAGATAGGCCTATAGGATCGTACATATTGAACGTTTGAACTCGAACTAAAGGGATCACCAGTATACTTGGAGTATACGCACCAGAGAGAGAGGATTGTGTTAATCATATTATATAGATCAACTGAATTGATCAAAATAATATAATTAATATTTGTATTGGCCATCTCATAATTAATTCAATGAATTAATTTATGAGATTATTTCCTAAGTGGAAATATTTTACATGTATAGGTTTACATGTATTTGGTTTTATGAAAGTCTAATTTAATTCCTCAATTAATTTAATTGGTCAAATTAATTTTAATTTAAATGTATGTAATATATTATATGGTATAATATGCTAGCATACATGTTGAATTGAAATTAAATTTGAAATTAAATTGGACCGAGATAATTAAATCTGACTTGGCTTAAAGAGGAGAAAAGCCCGCATGAAACTAAAAGGAAATTGGGCCTAAAATTCCCAAAGGGAATTTCGGCCATCTAGGTTTTAAAACCTAGAGAAAATTTTTAGCCAACACAAGTGAAATAGCAGAAAATTACAGCAGCCATTCTCTTTCTTTCGGTCAATCCCAGCACTAGCATGGGTTGTGTTTTAAAGTTGTTCGTGTACAGGAACGTGGAGGAAGTCTCCATTGATTTCTGTAGCCATCTCTAGAAGAGATATTCCGGGTGAGAATTGATTCTCTTCTATTTCATTTTAATGTTTTTAATTTCTACTTCAATTGCTCCTAGGCATGCATTTGAGGAAATCACGACATTCTTTCACTTTTATCGGGTGATTTCCGGTGAAAAATCCCAACAAACAAGGTGTTCGTGGCATGAAAGGGCCTCTTTCTTGAAAAGGATTTCACTTCCAAGAAAGACTATGGGAGCAATGTTGAACTTAGGGAATTTCAAAGCTCACAAACTCCTGAAGAGGAAAACTCAAAGACCAGGGTGGAACTTCCACACAAGGAAGCACTAACCCAGGTCATATAAGGACCTAGAAGGTCTGGTAGGGATCGTCGGGAACCAGAGAGATATGGGTTTCTTTTTATCGATGATCACACTCTTCTCATCTTTGATGAGGAAGAGCCCAAAACCTCCTAGTAGCTATTGCTAGCCCACAGTCTACCAATTGGCGCAAAGCCATGGAGGCAGAGATGCAATCTATGTAGTGGTGCTAAGGTCATAGGTTGCAAGTAGTGCTACAAGCTGAAGGCGGATAATACCTTCAAGGGGTGACTGGTTGCGAAAGGTTTCGACAAGTCCATGAAATAGACTATGATGAAACTTTTCACCAGTAGCTATGCTCAATCCACTAGGATCCTGCTAACCATAGCCACTTGGTATGCCTATGAGGTCTGGCAGATGGATGTCAAAACCGCTTTCCTTAATGGAAAGCTACTCAAAGATGTGTACATGACACAAACTAAGGGTTTTATTGATCCAAAGCATCCTGGAAGGGTATGTAAGCTTTAAAGATCCATTTATGGATTGAAGCAAGCATCCCAAAGTTGGAACCTTAGATTCAATGAAGCCATAAAGGAATACGGCTTCATACAGAATCAAGATGAGCCTTGTGTGTACAAGAGGATTAGTGGGAGCATCATCACTTTCTTGGTGTTATATGTGGATGACATCCTTCTGATTGGAAGTGACACACCACCATTAAAAGGAGTAAAGTAGTGGTTGTGTAAGTGCTTCGCAATGAAGGACTTAGGTGAAGCTGAGACAATCCTAGGGATCATGATCTACAGAGATAGAGCCAATCGGCTTTTGGGCCTAAGTCAGGTCACATACATAGACAATGTTCTAAAAAGATTCAACATGGATCAGGCCAAGAAAGGTTTCTTGCCAATGAGCCATGGTGTGAGCGGATGACCTTTTAGAGTGGATGCAACAAAGCGAACCTGGGAGGCTTTTGATATAAGTGTGTTGTTTTTTTTATTTTGATGGGAAAACGGGTTTGATGATTTTTTTTAAGAGAACCAGTTGATATGATTGAAAATCCCTTTTGTAGGAAACATCGTTTCGAGTGTGAGTTTTAGGAAAACAAGTTTTGCATTTTAGAAATTCCCGTTTTATTATCTTAGAGACCTCAAAACCCAAATTTCGAGATCAATGATGGAGTCGCCACCTGGATCAGCTCATCCGGGAATTTCTGGTATAGCTTCCTACCAAGTGTAGATGCCATACCTGATTTAGAGATTCAGGGTTTGGGCAACTTACCTATTCAACCTCAAGCTTGCTTTCATTTAATGATTCATACCACCATATTATACTCATTTATTCTCTACCCATTTTATCTTTTAATGTTAGCCCATGCTCATTCAAATGACATAAATAAATTGCACAAAATTAAAGTGCAGAAAAGTAAACCATACATCCAAACCAAACAAAAGAATAGAGCCCACTTTTTACAACCAAAACAGAGAAAAACTCTCATTATCACCTTACAACCGACTAGATACATAAAAATCTATAAAAAGTACAATCACCTAAGATACACTATTTGATCTATTAAATACATCCAAAATAATAAAAGAAAATAGAAAGCTACAAAATAGACGGTTAGCACAATTATATCACAAACACACATAGGATTCACAGCAGAACAGAATGGAGAGTCTCTAGAAATGGGGGCATACATTTAGGGGATAACTGAGAAGTCCAGGCGACTTACTCAATTAGACCTAGAAAATTGTTTTAGAAATGCCCTGTAGGTTTTTTGTGCTAAAAAACAATTTTGGAAAATAGTTTGGCTCAATTACATGCAAATTACTTCCTTTTCAGTGAGTCAGTTATCTTGAAACTCGGGGTTCCATTCGTGTGGATTCCTAATTCCAACTTTCATTTAAGGCATAAAGTTGAAAACACGCCAACAATAGTTTTGAATCTGAAACTGGAGACAGCATCACGTGATGACGTTCTTGGGAGTCGTCCCGAGATTCTACCTTAGCAACTATAGTTGTATGGCTATAGCCACTATAGCCATATGGCTGTAATGTCCAAAGCCTGAAATGGTTTTCTTTGCTTTCGTAAATCTCTGTTTTGGGTCATTTCGATGATTTCTAAGGATTTTAGGGAATCTAGGGGTTCGCTAAACCTGAACCATGGATCCAATTTGGATCAAACAACCTCGGATTCCAAAAATCAAAATCACCGAAACCTAAATCTCACATCAATGTTATCGGAAATCTGAAAACCATAATCTTAAATGTAACAGATGTGATTTAACCGAAATCAATCATAACAGAACAATTAAAATGGAAAACTGACTGTGTTCAGTTGCTTTAAGGCATTTTAGGTTTCTGCCCAGAAGAACATAGTCGTGTGGCTATAGAAGTATAGTCGGGCGGCTCTGTTCTAAGGGATTATAGCCGATTGGCTCTAGTTAGAGCCGCACGGCTATAATCAAATGGATAGTTTCCGGGTTTTCACAAAACTCAAAAAAACATATAACACATAGCAATCAATTACGAGTTTAAGGCCTCTCAGAGTTTACCTTTATTGTGTTCCAGTGTATTTGATGATCGGAAGTGGATTTGAACATCAGAATGCACCTAGAATCCCACAAACATCCTGAAACTTCGAACGTGAACCTCGAACCAATCCGAATGAAACCCGAAATCAACCCAAATGAATGTCACGCCCAGAAACCCATGTTCTATGTGTTTCCCAAGTGTTTTCTCTCTGTTTCTCTCTTTTTCTTTTTTGTTTTTCTTCTTTTTTCTTAGTTTTTCCTTCTTTCTCTCTTGATTTCTCCTTTTTTTTCCCTCTAGAATGATTTTTTTATTCTGTGTTGTTATTGTTGGGATTCGTCACGGGAAACCGACCGATAAAAGCGGAAATACGCGTCGATTTCCTCGAATCCGGCCCAGGAGCTTAAGATGTGGAAATCAAAAACTGAAAGCATAAAAGGAGGGTTTCAAAACTCACCACAAAGTCTCTCTAAGAGACGGATGCAGACTGCAGAAATCAAGTGCAGATTTCCTCCACCGATGCGTACACGAACGGCTCTCGGACCGAAACCCGTGCTAGCGACTCGGATGACAAGAAGAGAGGGAGAGAGGGCTGCTCACTTTGAGATTTATGGCTGTCCCTATTTTCTATTATAAAAGAAAATCTATCTTTCCAAAAGATAGCACCAATAATCTCAAGTGTGCACCTAATTCTTACCAAAAGAATTAATTGATGAAAAGTGGGCAATTTTTGTGATACTATACCATGCAGATTCCCCGTTAAGTGGATCAATCCAGTACCATGCCCTTTTTGCATGTACCCATTAACCTAGTTGACATTCCATGTTCTATGACCGGTAAGACACCGCCATACAACCAGGCTAATGATAGTCTTTGGTTCCATTCATTCCCATGATTGGAACAGACTACGGATGACTTTATGGTCATATCGTTTTCACTATCCACAGTCTTACTGCCAAGTGCCTCACACTTGACAACATGGATATGGATATGTCCATTGGATACTCTAGTTAAAATATAGCACAAGCCATGTAATAAATAGATTAATGCCTTTATCTCCTCGACACAAATTGTATAAGACATAAAGTTTACATCAATGTACCAAATGTATCATACAAACTCAAGGACCAATGCCTCGGGACTAGGGCATTTCCAACAATCTCCCACTTGCACTAGTACTTACTAGGCATGGGTCTAATCCCTATAGATCTAGTACAACCTTCGTGCATAGGCATAGCTAAGCATGTTGGTCAAAAGATCTACGACATTGTCTTTGGTGTCCACTCTTTGCAATAAGATGTCACCCCCTCAGCGATTTCTCGCAATAGGTGAACCTCCCTGAGTTCGTGCTTCATGTATATGTGTGACCGGGGCACATAGCTTGTGCAACAGCCCCGCGTTGTCACAGAAGATATCAACTGGTTCCCGGATAGTAGATACTATCCCCAGTTTTGTGATAAACTTCTTCATCCACACAGCTTCCCTAGCTGCTTCACACGTTGCAATGTACTCAGTTCCTGTGATAGAAACCGCGATGGTCTATTACTTGGAGCCTCTCCAACAATAGCACCACCATTTAGCATGAACATATACCTATACTGCGACTTATATTCATCCTGGCTGGTCTGGAAGCTTGCATCAGTGTACCTAGTAGCTGACTGCTCTTCCTGACCCACATGGGCGACATTAGGTCTTGTACATAGCATGGAGTACATGATTGATCCCATGGCTGAAGCGCATATAGGACCAATTCATGTTCTCCCTATCCTGCCTTGTCTTAGGACAGTACTTCTTGCTAAGTTTCAGCTTATGACCCATTGGCAAGAAACCTTTCTTAGCCTGGTCCATGCTGAATCTTTTCAGAACGAAGTCTATGTACTTGGCCTGACTTAGGCCCAGAAGCCGATTGGATCTAACCCTGTAGATACTGATCCCTAGGATCGTCTCAGCTTCGCCTAAGTCCTTCATTGCGAAGCACTTACACAACCATTACAATTCCCTTGTAGTGTTGGTATGTGGCTTCCAATCAGAAGGATGCCATCCATATTTCATACCAGGAAAGTTACTATGCTCCCACTAAACCTCTTATACACACCCTTAAAGGTATTGTCGGCCTATAGCTTATAGCACCATTTGCAACCTATTACCTTAGCACCTGGAGGTGAATTAACCAGGTTCCAAACCTGATAATCGTACATAGATTGCAAATCCACCACCATGGCAGACAGTGGGCTAGCTATAGCCTACTAGTAGGTTTTGAGCTCCTCTTCGTCCAAGACAAAAAGAGCGTAATCATTAGAAACAAAAACCGATGTTTTCCATGTTCCTGATGATCCCTACCAGACCTTTTAGGTCCTTGTGTGACCTGGGCTGGTGCTTCCCCTTTTGGAAGCTTCACCCTGGTCTCCGAGTTATCCTTTTCAGGAGTTTCTGAGCTTTGAACTTCCCTGAGTTCAATATCGCTCCCACTGTCTTTCTTGGAAAGAAACCCCTTTTCAAGAAGGACCCCCCTTTGCGCCATGAACACCTTGTTCTCAGCGGGGTCGTAGAAGTAATACCCTTTGGTTTCCCTAGGGTAGCTCACAAACAGGCATTAGTCAGTTTTGGGTTCTAGTTTTGCTCACAGTCAATTTCTTGACTTGGTGCATAACAACCCCAAATCCGTAAGAAAGACACATTAGGCACCCTGTCCGTCCATATTCCAAATGGGGTCTTTTCCAAAGCCTTAGTCGGAGTATAATAGAAAATGAGAGCCATTGTCTCAAGAGCGTATCCATTAAAAAAACTTATTGGGAGAAAGGCATGACTCATCGTTTGAGCGGACCATGTCCAACAGGGTCCTATTCCTCCGTTCGGACACCCCATTCCATTGTGGTGTTCCTGGAGGAGTGAGCTGTGGAACTATTCCATGCTCTCTCAAAATGAGTCAAACTATAGGCTTATATGCTCACCACCTCGGTCCAACCGAAAGGCTTTGATATTTCTGCCTAGTTCTGTACTTCGTTTCTTACTCCCTTGAACCTATCAAGGGTCTCAGACTTATATTTCATTAAATAGGCATGGCCATTTCTGATGAAATCGTCTGTGAAGGATACGAAGTATAGATGTTCACCCCTGGTTGCTATGCTTGTCGGTCCATATACATCTCAATGCATTAGGTTCAATAAGCTAGCAACCCTTTTAGCCTTTTAGTCATTTTACCTTATAAACCAGACTCGCATATATCAAGTGACTCCATGTCAAATGATCCTAGGATTCAAGCAATGTGAAGCCTAGCTATGCGCTTCTTGTTTATGTGGCCTAAATGACAATGCCAAAGGTAAACCGGATTAAGTTCGTTAGGCTTAACCCTTTAAGTGTGTATAGTATAGACATGATTAGTTTCATTTAGATCCAGGATGTAAAAGACATTATTTAATAGAGCTACTCCATAAAATAATTCTTTTCTAGATAAACCCTTTTTACTATTATCAATAGTAAATGTACATCCAGAAATATCCAAAACTGAAACAGAAATAATATTCCTGTACATAACAGGTACAAAATAACATTGTTTCAGCAGTAACAAAACTAATCTACTAGGCATCATAAGCTGGTCCTGCTGATCTTTATGGCAGCAACCCTTGCTCCATTTCTGACCTGCAAGTCCACTTGTCCCGATCCCAGTGATCTCCTGTTCTTAAGTCCCTGCACATTCAACAAATGTGAGAACCACATCTAGTATCCAATACATAAGATGTTGAAACAGAGGTTAATGTCTATGACATATATACCTGATGAAGACACGTCCTGCGTCTTCCTTTTCTCTCCCAAAAGCTTGGGACACGATCTTTTCCAATGTCTAGCCTGCTTGCAACCGAAGCAGACATCCTTGGAACAGGGCTTGGGCTGGGCTTTAGCCTTTTTAGCCTTGGCTTCCTTAGCCTTGGCCTTGGCCTTTGCCTTGCCCTTGCCTTTAGCAAAAGGAGGTTTCCCCTTGTTAACCTCAAGTACCGGCGGATTCTTCTTGATCGACAGTTCAGCGAGCTCAAGCATCCAATGCAGCTCACTAACAGTACGGTCCATCCCTTGCTTGTAAAAGTTTAGGATGAATTGATCATAAGAATCCGGTAAAGAATCCAGGATCGTGCTAACCGCCAGCCCCCGTGAGATAGGAGTTCCGAGACGGGCTAAATTATCCAGATAGCCCTTCATCTTGAGCACGTGTGCACTCACAGATGTCCCGGCTCCCATCTTACAGCTGCGGAATGCCTTGTGGATCAGGTACCTTTCCTGATAAGCTTGCTCATAAAACATCTCGTTAAGAGTTGTCATTATAGCAAAGGCCTGATGATCCAGGAACTGCTTTTGCAATTCAGGAACCATACTAGCCAACATCAGGCATGTCACATCCCGGTTATCTTTTACATGTGCCAAGTATTCCTCCAGCTGGGCAGCCGGTGGATTACTTCCCGTTGGCACATCCGGTACAGGCTTTTTGAGCATATACTCTTTAGACTCTTGTCTTAGAACTTTCCTTAAGTTCATAGACCAGTCCCAAAAGTTAGGGCCAGAAAGCTTGTCCCATTCCAAGAAAGATCGCAGTGATAAAGTATCATTCGTAGCCATTGGTTTCTACACAGGAAAAATTACGAGTGTAAATAAAGGACTTAACAAGTTCTTCCCATATTATAATTAATAATGAATCGTGTTATTAATTAACTCGAGTTGTTGGGCTCATGGGCCGAGATCCATATTATATCAAGATATAGCCAGACGAGGGCCTGGAACAACTATACCCCAATTTTTAGGTAGGAACGCCGTCCAATCCCAACCTAGGGACTCTCGGTTTGATGGGTCTGTTGGCACTTACCCATCTGTGCTTAGGGCCAGGAACATCCTACTACCCACGCTAAGTCAAAACCTCCATCCAAGTGTTAGAGTAACCAATACTCCAACCCAATACAAAATGACGATACTCCAGTGCATCCAACGAGGGTTGGTCTACAGCTGGCCTATCCCCACTTCGAGTAGGTTATGAATGAGGGAAGCACTTTTAAGAGACTTAGTAATTACCTTTTGGTTATTAGATTCAATTAATAACGGCTTAGATGCATAGGCGGGTGAAATTGGGTTTGTACATACATTCTCACATGTAAATAAATAAAGCATAATTAAATAAAAATGAAATGCTATGGGCCAAAATTTACATCCTAATATAATTCTAGTAAACCTATACTAGAACGACATCAGGTGGGCTGCATCCTCATCCTTCTAGCACGCCAATCCAATCGGCTTCTTCTTCTTTACATAATTCCATAATAAACACATAAAATAAAATTACATAAAAGAAAAACGGCGCGTAGGCCGTATTTACCAAAAGAATATTACAACCCGAATAAATAAGGCCCAAAACATCCATTCATGCATTTAATCATACATACACGTATCCAATACATACAATTTATAAACATGTTAAATGCATGAATTAATCCCATTTCAAATATGTCCATAGCCATTATTTTGAAATCGCCAAATTTTGGCCGATCATGGTTCTAAACCCGTGCGGGCTTTGGGCCTCCAACCCAGGCAAAATTGCTCCCAATCCAATTGGGAAACCATGAATTCCAAAATTAGCCGTCCGGGTAATCGTGCCAAGAAAACCCGAACCAATTTCAATTAACCGTATTTATTTCCAAAATAAATATCGCATGAACGAAAAATAAATCCATTCATAAAACATGCGCATAAAATTTCCAAAATTAAACACGCACAATTTTAAAACAATTAAAATTTTAAAATCCCACGCGTATAAAAATTACCAAAATTTAAACACGCATATTTTTAAAATTTTAAATCTGGCCCGGCCCAAAAAATCCCGCCAAATCCAAAAACGGGCCCGGCCCGCCGCGCGGGGCAGCCACGGCGCTGCTGCCCAGCAGCAGCTGCTGGCGTGCAGCAGCTGCTGCCCAGCAGCAGCCCAGCTGCTGCCGAGGCAGCAGCCAGCAGCAGCTGCTGCCTGTGGCGCCTAGCGCCGCAGGCAGCGGCTGCTGCCCCCGTTTCGGCCCGAAACGGTCCGTGATTTTTTTTTTCGAAACAAAGACAACATGAAATTAAATCACCAAGAATTAAATTTCAACAATGGAAAATTAAATATGGCATAAAACAAATATGCAAAATAAAATTCCATAACAATATTCACAAATAGAAAATGAAACCAAGCATAAACCAATATGCAACAAAATTTTCCATTTGCAAAAATCAACGGGCAAAATCACAAACCCGAAACCAAAAGAATCCCGTCCACAAAAATCTCCAATTTTAAAAACACGGGATCCGCCAAGTTTAAAGATTTCCACGGATCAAAAGCCCGCTCTGATACCACTGTTGGGATTCGTCACGGGAAACCGACCGATAAAAGCGGAAATACGCGTCGATTTCCTCGAATCCGGCCCAGGAGCTTAAGATGTGGAAATCAAAAACTGAAAGCATAAAAGGAGGGTTTCAAAACTCACCACAAAGTCTCTCTAAGAGACGGATGCAGACTGCAGAAATCAAGTGCAGATTTCCTCCACCGATGCGTACACGAACGGCTCTCGGACCGAAACCCGTGCTAGCGACTCGGATGACAAGAAGAGAGGGAGAGAGGGCTGCTCACTTTGAGATTTATGGCTGTCCCTATTTTCTATTATAAAAGAAAATCTATCTTTCCAAAAGATAGCACCAATAATCTCAAGTGTGCACCTAATTCTTACCAAAAGAATTAATTGATGAAAAGTGGGCAATTTTCTTTCTTTAAAAGAAAACCAATTTCTCTTAACAACAACCAGTGATGGACGGCCATACTTCTCCAAAGATAATTAAATCATTCTTCAAAAATCATTAAGAAGAAGAAAAAGGTGATGGTGAAAAGGGGAAGCAAAGTCCAACTTTGCTACCCATTTTCAACCTTATGACTCACACCATGAGTCATCACCTTAATCATGAAAAGTTTGGTCAAAAAACATGACTCATCCTTGCTCTCAAATCCACGGCCAAAAGAGATGAATGTGGGGAATAACTGTCTTTCATTCCTACCATAAGAATTAAGCCACACTATGCCACCACAAAAGTCTTCCATGACTTACACTTACATCATCTCTTTTGTCCAACAAATGAGTCATCTTTAATGCCCAAAAACCCATGAATTTCGGCCAAGTGTGAGGATGAAATGTGGGATATGTTTTGTCTTTAATTCTTACCATAAGAATGACTAACCAAAAATATCCAAAGATGCAAAGTCCAACTTTGCTACCATAAAGTCTTCCATGACTCACCATTTCATCATAACATTTTGTCCAACAAAATGACTCACATTCTCCTCCCATTACACCACCATAATTTCGGCCAAACCATTCCAAGCCAAGTGGGAATATTCATTTTAAGTTTTAAGCCCAATTTAATTCCTTTGATTTATTTAAGTTCAAATGCAACTTTAATTTAACATGTATGTTTATATGTGATACCATGTAACATATTACATACATTTAAATTCAAATTCATTTGACCTATTAATTTAATCAATGGATTAAATTAGACACACATAAAATGACAAACATGTAAACCTATACATGTCATAATATTTCCACCTAGGAAATAATCCCATAAATTAATTCATTGAATTAATTATGAGAAGGCCAAAATAAATATTAATTATATAACTTTGATCAATCCAATTGATTCATTTAATATAATTAATATATCTCTCTCTCTTCAAATGTGTATACTCCAAGTACACACTTAATCCGACTAGTTAAAGTCCAGACGTTCAATGTGTACGATCCGATGGGCCCGTCTTTATGTTGGCAGTGGGCCAAGGCCCACAGACTGCAGGCGGACTCTAGCAAGCCACTGCAGCCCCCAATTAAGACGGAGTAAGCAGTCCAACTGAAAACGTAACCCTGTAGTTTGAACTTGTAAATCCCATGTCACTGATATCGGTGTCCAACACAGAGGCATGGAAGTATCACCCTCCTTGTGTCTGGACCTTGACTTGATACCGAATGAACTGATGCTCACAAACAAGATCCAATCTTGTTTGGGTGCGGCCGCACACTTATCAGTAACATTCTTCAAGAGGCCGATGATATCGTCTCAGTGAATCACTGAGTGACATTCCCTTCTGCATATCCATAGTGCTGCCATGCTCACTAACACACCCGAACGTACCCGTACTTGGCACCCTTTTACAGGCCCGTTGGGCGTACACCAAAGTGTGCCACCTCACATGCAGCACCATCATATGGTCCGGTCTAAGGACTTATACAAGTACTACACGAGAATCATTTGTGATACTATACCATGCAGATTCCCGTTAAGTGGATCAATCCAGTACCATGCCCTTTTTGCATGTACCCATTAACCTAGTTGACATTCCATGTTCTATGACCGGTAAGACACCGCCATACAACCAGGCTAATGATAGTCTTTGGTTCCATTCATTCCCATGATTGGAACAGACTACGGATGACTTTATGGTCATATCGTTTTCACTATCCACAGTCTTACTGCCAAGTGCCTCACACTTGACAACATGGATATGGATATGTCCATTGGATACTCTAGTTAAAATATAGCACAAGCCATGTAATAAATAGATTAATGCCTTTATCTCCTCGACACAAATTGTATAATACATAAAGTTTACATCAATGTACCAAATGTATCATACAAACTCAAGGACCAATGCCTCGGGACTAGGGCATTTCCAACAGTTATCTGTGTTTTTGGTATTAAAAGCTCCCCTATTATGGCTCAAATTCCTCTAATTCAGGAATAAAAACCACAGGTAAAAGATATGGTTGGTTTATTTAGGAAGCAACCCAGTCAACCATTAGAGCCATGCAGCTGTAAAATTACAGCCGTGTGACTCTGATGTTATAGTTGCACGACTATAGTTATGAAACTACAGCCGTGTAGCTCTAACCGGAGCTATCAAGACTTGTCCTAAATCCTACACTCACATCTAAGCTCTCCAATCACTCGAACAACCTTTCTTGGGGTTTCGGATCAAGGATTGTTCTGTTTTGGAGCGTTTAAGATATTTCAGGCATTATTCCGGTAATTCCCAAATCTGAATCATATTTGTCTACCTAATAGGTAACATAAGATTATCATCACAGAGGTTGGAAAAACCCATGCTCACAGGCTGTCGACTCATGGCCGAGTTATTATGCTCGGTTCGAGTTTGGTCTCGCTATCGGGACCACGGTGAGAAAAGGAAGAGGAAACGTACTTGGCATCTTTCTTATGTTGGTTCCCCGTGGTGCTTATGTCACGGATGGAATTGTGTTGACTTTAGGGACTTGTTTCGATGTCTTTACGAAATAGCGGTCTAGCCGATTTGAGTTGGTTCAGGGACTTGCTTCGGTACCTTTGCAAAGCAGCGGTCTAGCCTGATTTGAGTAGATTTAGGGACTTGCTTCAGTTCCTTTGTGAAGCAGTAGTCTAGCCCGATTTAAGTTGATTTAGGGACTTGCTTCGGTTCTTTTACGAAGCAGTGGTCTAGCTCGATTTGAGTTGATTCAGAGAGTTGCTTCGATTCCTTTATGAAACAACGGTCTAGCCTGATTTGAGTTGATTCAGGGACTTGCTTCGGTTCTTTTGTGAAGCAATGTTCTAGCCCAATTTAAGTTGATTCAGGGACTTGCTTCGATTCCTTTGTGAAGCAGTGGTCTAGCCTGATTTGAGTAGATTTAGGGACTTGCTTCGGTTCCTTTGTGAAGCAGTGGTCTAGCCTAATTTAAGTGGATTCAGGGACTTGTTTTGATGTCTATGTGAAATAATGGTCTAGCCCGATTTGAATTTGTTCAAGGACTTATTTCGATGTCTGTGTGAAACAACGGTCTAGCTCGGTTTGAGTTTGTTTAGGGACGTGCTTTGGTTCCTGTGTGAAGTAGTGGTCTAGCTCGATTTGAGTTTGTTCAGGGACTTATATCGATGTCTGTCAGAAATAGCGGTCTAGCCCAATTTGAGTGGATTCAGGGACGTTCTTTAGTTCCCATTGAAGTAGTGGTCTAGCCTGATTTGAGTTTGTTAAGGGACTTGTTTAAACATGTGTGCAAAACAGCGGTCTAGCCTGATTTGAGTGGATTCAGGGATGTGCTTCGGTTCCTGTGCAAAGCAGTGGTGTAGTAAAATTTGAGTTGGTTCAAGTACTTGTTTCGATGTCTATGCGAAATAGCGGTCAACCCCGATTTGAGTTTGTTTAGGGATGTGGTTCGGTTCCTGTGCGAAGTAGTGGTTTAGCCCGATTTGAGTTGGTTTAGGGACTTTTTTAGATGTCCGTGCAAAATAGCGATCTAGCCCGATTTGAGTTTGTTTAGAGAATTATTTCAATCTCTATGCAAAACAACGGTCTAGCCTGATTTGAGTTTCCCATGAGATTGGTGTCATGAAGAAATGGTATTTTGGTAATTTGGTGTCTTGTGGTGTATGTGTCACTAAGGAAAGTGTATTTTTGGTAATTTGGTTAAAGAGTGTTTCTGAAGTTGTGTCGGGTGTGTATTTATTCCTTGATCGATAATTTTGGAAACAAAAATTTTTGCCCCTTTGATCAAGAATAAATATAGACCGATTGTTTTGCCCCTGGATACTTGCAAAAAGCAAGAAATACCCAGCTCGGGATTATATTGGCATAAATGAGAATTCTGAAAATTGAGAAATTCTTCATACCTAAGATTTAGAGGATGCCCAGTGTCAAGCTATTTCTGCTTTCAGAGCACTCACGATTCGGGACAACCCGATGTTGACAGTAAGTACCTGTACTTGAGTTAGCATCGATGCATGTATACATGGGTGTGTGTAATTTTTAAGTGTATGCATGTATTTGACATGATGTTTCTATTGTTGGTCTTGGTGTAGTCTGCATTTGGCGTTCAGCATCGAGAGTCAGCCAAGTTATGGACTAAGGTGGCTCTAACTTGTAGCGCAAGAATCGGATCCTCCAGGTGCGTTTGGACACATTTGAGGGGTATGGCAAGGATGATAAGGACTTTGGGAGCCACAACCATAAGGGGGATGATAGAGCACAACCCTAGATCCTTTTTTTTTTCCTTCTTTGACATTCTAGCCTGTATGTGGGCTCATTCTGATTTTTTACTTGTATTGGCCGTGTGTGGGCCGATTTCTGCACATTTATTTTGTTTTGGTACATTGGCGATGAGCGTGAGATGTTGACATTGAGATACCTCAGGCTGTAAGGTGCCAGAATTGCCAGAACCTACTATTGTGGGGCTTTTATTTTATTTTGTGTCCTTATTTTTGCATAGACCGCCCTTTCGGGTTTTCGGCTTATCGGACTGTCTTAATTTTTACCTGAACTGCCCTTTTTGGTTTTTGACTCAGTAAACTTTTACTTATGTCCTAACTTTTGCATAGATTGCCTTTTTAGGTTTTCAATCTATCGGATTTTTTTTAAGTGAGATGCATGTAAACAGAAAATGTATATAGCCATATATGCACAATAATGTTGGATTTGCCCTAGTCCTGAGGCATTGGTCCTTGTTTTTATATCATAAATTTATGTGAGATATATGTATTATACAATTTGTGTCATTAAATAAAGGCATCGATCTATTTACTATATATCTTATGCTATGTTTTAAATAGAGTATCCTATGGACATATCCATATCCATGTTGACTAGTGTCATGCACTTGGCAGTAAGACCATGGATAGGGAAAACGATATGACCATAAAGTCATCCATAGTCTTTCTAATCATGGGAATGAATAGAACTAAAGACTATCATTAGCCTAGTTGTATGGCAGTGTCTTACCGGTCATAGAACATGGGATGTCAACCAGGTTAATGGGTACATGGAAAGGGGCATGGTATTGGATCGATCCACTAAACGAGAAATCCACATGGTATTGTATCACAAGTGATTCTCGTGTAGTACTTGTATGGATCCTTTGACCTGACCATATGATGGTGCTACATGTGAAGTGGCATACTTTGGTGTATGCCTAATGGGCTTGTAAAAGGGTGCCAAGTATGGGTACATTCGGGTATGTCAGTGAACATAGCAGTGATATGGACATGCAAATGGGAATGTCACTCAGTAGTCCACTGAGAAGATATCATCGGCCTCTTGATGAATTCAACTGATAAGAGTGTGGCCACACCCAAACAAGTTGGAACTTGTTTGTGAGCATCAGTTCACTCGGGATCAAGTAAATGTCCGGACACAATAGAGGGTGATCAAACCATGCCTCTGTGTTGGACACCGATATCAATGACATGGGATATGCAAGTTTAAACTACAGGGTTTCGAATTCCAGTTTAACTGCTATCTTCGTCTTAATTGGGGGCTGCAGTGGCTTGTTAGAGCCTGCCTACCATCAGTGGGCCATAAGCCTACTACCAACATAAAGACAGGCCCATCGGATCGTACACATTGAATGTCTGGACTAGACTACAGGATTTATTGTATACTTGGATTATACATGTTGAAGAGAGAGAGTTCCATTAGTTATATTATATATATCAATTGGATTGATCAAAATGATATAATTAATATTTATTTTGGCCTTCTCATAATTAATTCAATGAATTAATTTATGAGATTATTTCCTAGGTGGAAATATTGATACATGTATAGGTTTACATGTATTTCCTTTTATGCATGTCTAATTTAATTTCGTGATTAAATTAATAGGTCAAATGAATTCTAATTTAATTGTATGTAATATATTATATGGTATAATATATAAGCATACATGTTAAATTAAAGTTACATTTGAAATTAATTAAATCATACGAATTAGAATGGGCTTGGGCTTAAAAGAATTAAAGCCCATATTGAATGGAGTGGTATGGGACGAATTCATGGGTGAGTATGGTGAGTCATCCTTATGGGATAAGGGTGATGAGTCATCTCTTTTGGATAGGCTTTAAGGTAGTAAAGTGAGACTTTGCTTCTTATGGATAATAATGGTAAAGTGATGACTCATGGTGGTGAGTCATGGTTTGACCATGATGTAGCAAAGTTAGACTTTGCTTCTTTGGTCTTTATCTTCTTTCTTTTGGTAAGAATAAAGAGAAGATAAGCTACTTTTCCATCATCTTTTTGGGCCGCCCACTTCTCCTCTTCCTCTCTTCTTAAAAATTTGATTCGCTAGCATGGGGTTAATCCGATGGCCGTTCGTGTATGTGATGGTGGAGGAAATCTATTTTGATTTTTTCAGCCATCTCTTAATGAGATATTCTGGTAAGTTTCTAAACTTTCTCTTTATGGCTTTGGTTTTTGATTTCCACTTCACTAGCTCCTGGGTCCGAATTTGAGGAAATCAACGTGTATTTCCCCTTTTATCGGTTGATTTTCGGTGACGAATCCCAACAAATACAAACTCAATTTCAAGCAAACTCGGGACATTTAAACAAACAGAGCAAAGCATTCATTCATTCATTCATTAGTAATGTTTTATTACAATTCACATCATGTTGGTGTGCCTTAGTTCTTAGGGCATTGGATTCTTGTATTTTGTGTTATACATTAAGACTCATTGTATGAATACATTATTTATGTCACATTAACAAGGTAATTAATCTATTTCATTTATATCTTATGCTATAATATGAGTAGAGTATCCATTGATTGATAATCATAAAACCTATCCCAGGTCTATTCTAATCATGGGAACGAATAGAACCACAGACTTGTATATTCGATGACTGTATGATAGTTCTTAACTAGCCATAGTACTTGTAAAGTCAGTCATGCATATAGGTACATGTCATTAACATGGGGCTGGATCGATCCGCACAAGAAAGCCACATGGTTGTCGCGTCATAGGTCTTTCTTGAGTAGATCTCTTTTGCCCTCAGACCAGATTTCATTATAGTATCAATATGGAATCCAGTTCACTTTGACATATGCCTAACAGGTCTGTAAAAGGATGCTAAATATGGGTATGATTGGGTGGACAGGTGAACATATTGATATTGATGATGAAGTGATGGAATTGCCACTCGGTTTAATTAACCTAATTAAAACCCAATTAGACAAGGTGTCTATATAAGGGCATACTTATGGAAGAAAACCCTAATTCAACCCTAATTAACTGGAAATTTTAGCCACCAATAGCAGGCCCAAAACAGCCAAAAATCCCAGCATTAATCATCCATTCCTTCACGTCTTCAGCTAGCACCGGTTCCCGCTCAATAGTTGGTCGTGCACCGGACTTTGGAGATCACAGTTCCAAGAAATGATTCTACAGCCATCTCTAGAAGAGAAAAATGTGGTGAGTTAATCTCTCTTGATTTAAATTGGTTTTTTTTTCTAATCAATGGTAATCAGACATGATAGGTGGATTCTAGGAAATTTTAAATGGTGTATTTTCTACTGCGCCACGTTATTTTTCCGATGACGAATCCCAACATATCAAAGATGAAATGAAGCTAAGGACAGAATTAGTAATGGTATCCATCTTGACCGAATCCACGACTGCTACCAACTGGTCTTTGCAGATCTTCCCACTGATAGTGCTCACCTCACTGTCCTAACTTTTGCATGGACCGCCTTTTCGATTTTCGATCCATCGTACTGTGCTAACTTTTGCATAGAACGCCTTTTTAGTTTTCGATCCATCAAACCTTTTTTCTTTTTTTTTTTCACACGTAGTATCGCCTGAGCTTGTCCTGATTGATGGGGTTGATGAATTCGTTTCCATCCATATCCATGATCCTCACAGCACCCTTTGAAAGCACCTTCGTAACTACATATGGACCTTCCCAATTTGGTTTGAACTTTCCCCGTACGACTATATGTTGGGATTTTTCATCGGAAATTACCCGATTAAATGCGGAAGAATGAGGTAATCTCCTTAAATCCATGCCCAGGAGCAATTGAAATGGAAATTACAAAACATAAAATTTTTCCAACAAGAGATGGATGCAGACTACAGGAATCAAAATAGACTCCCTCCTCATTCACGTACACGAACGCCTCTCGAACACAACCCGTGCTAGCATCGGAAAATCACGAACTCTGGAGAGGGAGAGGATGAGAATTTCGGCTATGGTGGCTTGGTTCTAACTTGGCCGAAATACCTAGGGTTCTTTTAACCCTAGGTGGCCCAAATTCTCCTTGAGAATTTCGGCCCATGTTGGCTCACTTTGTGTGGGCTTCACTTCTTCTCTTGAGGCCTAAATCTATTTTAATTTATTTGGTTTAAATTAATTTCAATCCCAACTTTAATTTTAACATGCATATAATATATTACACCATGTAACATATTATTTACGTTTAATTAAAATTGGTTTGACTAATTAATTTAATCTACAAAATTAAAATTAGATCTTTAAAAAATAAATTCATATGTAAACCTATACATATGAATATTTCCACCTAGGAAATAATCTCATAAATTAATCCAATTAATTATGAGAAAGCCAATCAAATATTAATCTTATTATTATGATCAATCCAATTGATTTTTACAATATAATTAATATAATTCTCTCTCTCCAGATTGTATACTCTAAGTATACAGGTGATTCCTTAAGTCTGTGTTCAGTCGCTCAGTGCGTACGATCCCGTGGGCCCATCTTTATGTTGGCAGTGGGCCAGTGGCCTACAGACTGCAGTTGGGCTCTAGCAAACCACTGCAGCCCCCCAATTAAGATGGAGATGGCAGTCCCACTGTAATCATAACCCTATAGTTTGAACTTGTATATCCCATGTCATTGATATCAGTGTCCAACACAGAGGCATGGATTGATCACCCTCTTTTGTGTCCGGACATTTACTTGATCCCGAATGTACCGATGCTCACAAACAAGTTCCAACTTGTTTGGGTGTGGCCATACTCTTATCAGTCTCATTAATTAAGAGGCCGGTGATATCTTCTCAGTGGACTACTGAGTGACAAATCCCTTCTACATATCCATAGCATTGCCATGCTAAGTGACATACCTGAAAGTACCTATACTTGGCACCTTATTACTGTTGGAAATACCCTAGTCCCGAGGCATTGGTCCTTATATTTGTATGATATATTAGAAAATTAATATGAACTTTATGTATTATACAATTTGTGTCAAGAGATAAAGGCATTAATCTATTTATTATATGTCTTGTGCACTATATTTTCAATAGAGTATCCAATGGACATATCCATATCCATGTTGTCAAGTGTCATGCACTTGGTAGTAAGACTATGGATAGGAAAAACGATATGGCCATAAAGTCATCCGTAGTCTGTTCCAATCATGGGAATGAATGGAACTAAAGACTATCATTAGCCTGGTTGTATGGCGGTGTCTTACCGATCATAGAACATGGAATGTCAACCAGGTTAATGGGTACATGCAAAAAGGGCATGGTACTGGATCGATCCGTTTAACGGGAATCTACATGGTATAGTATCACAAATGATTCTCGTGTAGTACTTGTATAAGTCCTTTGACCGGACCATATGATGGTGCTACATATGAAGTGGCACACTTTGGTGTACGCCTAATGGGCTTATAAAAGGGTGCCAAGTATGGGTATGTTCGGGAGTGCTAGTGAATATGGCAGTGCTATGGATATGCAGAAGGGAATGTCACTCAGTGATTCACTGACACGATATCATTGGCCTCTTGAAGAATGCTACTGATAAGTGTGCGGCCGCACCCAAACAAGATTGGATCTTGTTTGTGAGCTTCAGTTCATTCGGGATCAAGTAAATGTCCAGACACAAAGAGGGTGATACTTCCATGCCTCTGTGTTGGACACCGATATCAGTGACATGGGATTTACAAGTTCAAACTACAGGGTTACATTTTCAGTTAGACTGCTTACTCCGTCTTAATTCGGGGCTGCAGTGGCTTGCTTGAGCCCGCCTGCAGTCTGTGGGCCTTGGCCCACTGCCAACACAAAGACGGGACATTGGATCGTACACATTGAACGTCTGGACTTTAACTAGTCGGATTAAGTGTGTACTTGGAGTATACAGGTTTGAAGAGAGAGAGATTTATTAATTATATTATATAGATCAATTGGGTTGATCAAAATAATATACTTAATATTTATTTTGGCCTTCTCTTAATTAATTCAATGAATTAATTTATGGGATTATTTCCTAGGTGGAAATATTATTATACATGTATAGGTTTACATGTATCTCATTTTATGTATGTCTAATTTAATCCCTTGATTAAACTAATAGGTCAAAATGAATTTTAATTTAAATGTATGTAATATATTATATGGTATAATATATAAGCATACATGTTAAATTAAAGTTGCATTTGAAATTAATTAAATCAAAGGAATTAAAATTGCGCTTAAGACTTAAAATGAATATTCCCACATGAATTGGAATTGTGTTGGAATGTGAGTCACTTTATGGACAAAAATGATGATGACCAATTCTTATGAGCTAATAAGAAAATGGTGAGTCATTGGTTTGACTTAAGAAGTTGCAAAGTTGGACTTTGCTCTATTTGATCTTTCCTTTACTTTTGGTGTTGGCCGAATTGTGTGCATATTTTTAGGATCAAAGTGAGACTTTGCATCTTATGCATAATGATGAGCTTTTTGGTGAGTCATTTTGGATGAACCAATTAAGGGGTAATGAGCCATTAGTTTGACAAGTGAAGTTGCAAAGTTGGACTTAGCAATTTCTCCATTATCTCCCATCTTTTAGCCGTCCCACATATGGATGAAATTGGGGAAATGGTTTTTGGCTTTTAAGAGTAAAAACGTTTTGCCCACTTTTGAGGAATTTCTTTTGGTAAGAAATTTGAGCCCAACTTCATAACTTGGTTTATTTTCTTTTGGAAATAAATATAGGGCAGCCATATTAGTCATCTTGGGCCGCCCCTCTCTCCCTCTCTTCTTGTCATCCGAGTCGCTAGCACGGGTTTCGGTCTGAGAGCCGTTCGTGTACGCATCGGTGGAGGAAATCTACACTTGATTTCTGCAGTACGCATCCGTCTCTTAGAGAGGCTTTATGGTAAGTTTATGAACTCCGTCTCTTAGAGAGGCTTTATGGTAAGTTTTCGAACTTTCTTTTTATGCTTTAAGTTTTTGATTTCCACATCTTAAGCTCCTGGGACCGGATTCGAGGAAATCGAAGCGTATTTCCGCTTTTATTGGTCGGTTTCCCGTGACGAATCCCAATAGTGGTATCAGAGCGGGCTTTTAATCCGTGGAAATCTTTATCTTGCGGATCCCGTGTTTCAAAATTGGAGATTTTTGTGGACGGGATTCTTTTGGTTTCGGGTTTGTGATTTTGCCCGTTGAATTTTGCAAATGGAAAATCATGTTGCATATGGTGTATGCTAGGTTTTATTTTCTATTTGTGATTTTCTTGTTAATGGAAATTTATTTTGCATATTTGTTTTATGCTATATTTAATTTTCCATTGTTGAAATTATTTCTTGGTGTTTTTAATTTCATGTTGTTTTATGTTTGCGAAAAAAAAAATCACAGACCGTTTCGGGTTGAAACGGGGGCAGCAGCCACTGCCTGCGGCGCTGGGCGCCACAGGCAGCAGTTGCTACATGCCAGCAGCAAGCCGCTACTGGGCAGCAGCGCCGCGGCTGCCCCGCGCTGCGGGCCGGGCCCGAATTTGGATTTGACAGGGTATTTGGGTCGGGCGGGGTTTTAAAATTTTAATTAATTTTAAAATTATGCGTGTTTAAATTTTGGTAATTTTTATGCGCGTGGGGTTTTAAAATTTTAATTGGTTTTAAAATTTTGCATGTTTAAATTTTGGAAATTTTATGCGATGTTTTATGAATGAAATTTATTTTTCGTTCATGCGATATTAATTTTGGAAAAATTAATACGGTTAATTGAAATTGGTTCGGGTTTTCTTGGCACGATTACCTGGACGGCTAATTTGGAATTCATGGTTTCCCAATTGGATTGGGAGCAATTTTGCCTGGGTTAGAGGCCCAAAGCCTGCACGGGTTTAGAACCATGATCGGCCAAAATTTGGCGATTTCAAGATAATGGCTATGGACAAATGAAATGGGATTAATCCATGCATTGAACATGTTTATAAATTGTATGTATTGGTTTACATGTGTGTATGATTAAATGCATGAATGGATGTTATAGGGCCTAATTTATGTTGGGTTGTAATATTCCTTTTTTAGTTTTTACGGCCTGCGTGTCATTTTCCTTTTATGTAATTTTATTATATATGGTTATTATGAAATTATGTAAGCAAGGAGCCGATTGGATTGGCGAGCCTAGAAGGACGAGGAGGCGGCCCACCTGATGTTGTTCTAGTATAGGTTTACTAGAATGATATTAGGATGTAAATTTTGGCCCATAGCATTTCATTTTATTTAATTATGTTGGGGAATTAATCACACAAAACAAAATATGCGCAGCGGAAAAACGGATTAATCCCCACCAAGGACCCATGTACATTGCATTGAATCGGAAGGAGGGTTAAAGAATTACCTTAATTCTTTGAAGATTGAATCAAGCAGGAACCAAAATAGCTTCCCTCTACGGTTGATCCACACGGAGCAATACGTCCACCGCGTGCTAGCGCCGGATTTGAAGAACAATTCTTCGAACGAGAGAGAGACCAAAGTTTCGAAAACTTGGAAGGAGAGCAAGGCAAAAGTCGGCTGCTCTTAGCTTATGGTGGCTGGCCGAAAAAAAATGCTGCATTATTAGTGTAGAGAGTGATTAGGTTTAGGTTAATTGTTTCCTTAAATAATTAACCTAAATAGTTAATTATAATTATAACCTAATACACCTATTAGTTATAATTATATATTAACCCACACAATTTAAT
The DNA here is from genome assembly GCA_039660915.1 of Euphorbia tirucalli. NCBI lineage: Eukaryota > Viridiplantae > Streptophyta > Magnoliopsida > Malpighiales > Euphorbiaceae > Euphorbia > Euphorbia tirucalli. The sequence continues at coordinate 48,665,486 of CM077639.1, read as the reverse complement.
ATTAATTCTCAATTAACATTAAATCAAATCAATTCTCCATAATACATATATGTATATATAATATTATAATTAATTATATCTCCATATAATTTAATTATAATATGTAGCATACTTTATGCAATATTAATCACATTAATATTTATATATACATACATAAATATATATCACTATATATATTTATTCTCTTTCTCATTCATAAATTATTATCCAATAATAATTTATACCCGATAAGATGAACTTCATTTTGCTCTTGTGTGTGACCCCATAGGATCATATTAATTGGCAATAAGGAAATTACCATAATGTCCTTATAGGTCACAAGCGGACTCTAGCAAGCCATTACGACTACCCAATTAATATGATTGGAATGATCCAATACCTATTTATAGAATGTCATATTCCCTTTTGTCTCTTTGATATCAAGATTAATTATAAGACATGGTACACTTGTCAATCTTATATAATTAATCATATGCTTTCTCGATCTCAAAGTAAACTGTTTAGACAAATCAATTGATACTCTATCAATTATTTGAGCACGGCCATGCATTTAACAGTCTTACTTATCGAGGGGCCCAGTGATATCGCTCTCTTGATAGAGAGGGACAAAATCCCATATCTGTCACTCACATCCCTAAGCATGAGTCATATTGTACCCAACCACAGCCTTTATAACTACTCTGTTACAAGCAGCGTTTGACTGCGTCAAAGCACAACATGAATTCATCCCGGAATCCATGGTGACCTCAGGTCAAAGGAATCAGCTGATGACACTACTATAATCAAGATCAGTTGTGACACGTGACCATGAACTTGATCTCATAGTGGGTCTCCAGTAACATGTTCTCTAACATATTACCCGTGAGTATAATCTGTATCTGTATACACTATATTCATCTTATGAATATCCATTATCACTCACACTAGTCTTAGTTTGTTATTATTCCCATAATAACAATCGACTAGGGATATTTAGAATAACACGATTTATTCATGGATACTTATCATAAATGCTAACATACAAACATAAATGATAATATTAATCTACACTAGATTAATCTTAGAAGTCAAATTACATAATCCAATATTGGCCTTAGGGCACAATCTCCAACAATCTCCCACTTGCACTATGGCCAATCATACATGTATCTTATACCCATTGACCTACATGACTTTCATGTATTCACTCGTGCAGGAGTCTTTGTCAATGAATTATTAATTTTCGCTTCCGTTGCTACTTTACACATATTCACTCTCTCTTTAGAGACAGCCTCTCTAAATTAGTGAAAAAATGCCTAAGTATATGCTTGTGTCATACAAGGTTCTTACGCATTGAACTATTGTCCCTACAATAGTCTCACAGGATAAGCAATGCTTAGAACAAAAACATAAAATTTTGATGAACTTCTTCATCCAAAATTTCTTTACATCACATGTAACTGTATACTTTGGCTGCTATTATAGATATTTAGCTATAACGTTTTATTTTGATCCTTTCAAAATCATAACTTCTCTTTTTAAGAGAATAATAGATCTCGACTGATATATTGCAACTAATTGCAATCAGTTGTATATGTGCAACTATTTACACAGTTAACATAAGCAAGCTTCTATTAAGTCTTTTATATTGAACGCTTTCAATGCTTTGACTTAAGCCAAAACATTCTTTTAGATCTATCTGTATAGATTCCAATTTCAAGAATACAAGCAGTCATGCTTATAACATTAACTGAAATTACTTTCTTAGCCAAGATTTTACTTCTTGCAAGGTAAGAATGTTATTTCCAACAAGCCATATGTCATCCACATATAGCATTAGGAATACCGATATGCTCCCACTGATCCTTTTGAAACACAAGATTCATCATCCTTTTGATAAAATCAAACCATTTGATTTCTTTATCAAAACTATGATTCCAACTATTTGATGCATGTTTCGATCCTTATGAGAATCTTTGAAAACTTGCATACGCTATTTGAATTCTTTGGATGCTCAAAACTTTGGGTTGTGTCACGTACACATCCTCAATCATGTTTTCACGTAAAAAATAGATTTTGATATCCATTTGCCATATTTTATAATCATATTATGGGGATATGGCAACAAGAACTCAATATGACTTGATCATGAATAATGACTAAAGAGGATTTCATCATAGTCCTACTATGAATTTGTTCGTATCCTTATAGTCACTAGTCGTGCTTTATAAGTTTGAAGATCACCATCCATATCGGTTTTCAATTTGAAAACTCACTTGCAACCATTGCATATGCATCTTCTAAAAGACTTATCAAAGTCTATACTTTGATTGTCAGACATGGACTTATCTTCAACCTTTGTAGCATCAAGTCACATATTAGATTCAAAATCTAACATTGCTTCTTCATAAAAGAAGACTTACTTCATCTAGTAAAATTAGATCATGATTTTGAGAAATCCATATCTCTCCTAATCATGTCGTATTCCACTAGACTTTCATTGGACTTGTGTAATTTCAACAATGATCATGAAACCATTTCCACGTTCCTCTTCAACGTTAAATGTCACTTTTGTGAATTACGAGTTTTGTAGGTGTACTTTACTCCCACTAACTCTACTAGAAATTAACTCCCTCTTCAAGGGGAAACCATTTCTAGCTACAACTACTTTGTATCCCAAAGAAACACAGGAGTAACAACTCCTACTTTCCTTTTGAGTAATCCACAATACGATATTTAAATTTAGGTGCCAACTTATTCGAAATAAGCTTTACAGCCCTAAACTTATTCAATGAAACAATTTGGGTCTCTTACCCAACCATATCTCATATGTTGATTCATGAATTGTTTTAGACGGAACAATATACACAGCTGCTTTAATGGCATATTTTTGAGAAAACGATGATCAACTTGACTTCATCATAGATTGAACTATATCTTTATAGAGTTCAATTACTCCCTTTTCGACACAACATCCTTTGTGGCGTACTTGGAGGAGTCAATTGTGAGACAGTCCCACAATTTCTAAGATGATTGTCAAAATCTTGACTCAAATATTCACCACTCGGATCATATCTAAATGACTTTACTATCTTGTCAAGATACTTCATACTCCTTTTACAAGCTTTTGAACACTTCAAAAGTTCCAAACTCGTGTTTAATTAGATACTCTTATCTAGAGAAAAGTTCCATAAAGGTAATGAAGTATTAAAACCTCCTTTAGCAGTTGATTTATAATTCATATACATCCATATGTATAATGCTTAATAAATCGATTATTCTTTAACTACTTTTAGCAAAGAACAACTTTATCATCTTTTACAATAAACAACATTCGCATGATTCAAGATGATTCATAATCTCATGAATCCAAAAGTCCATTCTCATGGAGTTTCGTAATGCGACTTTGCTTATGTCTCCAAGAGGACACTGCCAAAATAGGTTGAATCAACTATTTGATTCGATCCTTACAGTATTTATGTTACAGATGGGCTCCACATATAAAGACAATTATGTAAATCTACATTTCATAATCATGTCTTTATAAAGTTTATAATTCACAATTATAAAATAAACAACATTTGTTTACTCAAGCCAACAAGCTCAACAGGCAACAAGAGTTCGTAACTCACATGTAAAAGTTCATAACCTTTGAGTAACAACCTTTGCTTCTCTTGCATATTCGCATTCTACCTTTCACCTTCATAAGGTTTCTATTCAAATTGCGATTCATCATATTCTACTAATATGAGATTCACAACGGTATCTAATACCTTTTGATATAGAAACAAGAGTAGAATAGTTAATAAATACTTAAGGTGGCAGTCTTACTGCCTTTCATCTTCTTATAGTTCTCCAAACAAGGTTTGCTATTTCTATTCTAATGAACGATTCATTCTAGAAATGGCAACACCCTTCTTTTGGAGATCTCTCTATGCCAACAGCTTTGGTCTTTAAAACATGTTTCACCCGAACCTTTCGGTCTTTATGCTTTTCGACCTTCCTTTTATCCTTTCCTTTTGAACCATAAGCACACAATTCGAGGCGGGCTTATCCTTTATGGATAACTTAACATTCTTTTGCATCCTATGCAACTAATTCACAATTTTCCCCATGTCATTCAAATGATAGTTCATCACCAATGACTATCAAATAATGAATTCAAGATCACATCTCAATGCCTTTTGGAGGCCAATGAGAAATTGTTGCCTCAAACACTTATCTTTTCTTGCTCACTAACTGATGGAACATTTCCATTTGTGATGTATCATATACCTCAAGTAAAACTTCCACGTGCGGAAGAATTGGTGGCAAGTGTAAGATAATAAATTTTAAACAGAGTCCCTTCGATGCTTCAAGTAAGCATCTTTTATACTCATGTTACAATTGCTAGTGGTTCATTGGGCAAAAGGATTATTGAGAACATATGATTCCTTTTGATTTGAGAACAATTCTCAAAGTTCAATAACAATCGAGATCATGGTAATAGCAATCATAACTATAATAAAGCGTGTAAAGATTTTTATTTAAATGCTCCCACTTAAATTATAAAACCCTTTAAAATATTTAAGTGGGTGAAGATCCAAAATCCATACTTAACCATAGCACTGCTTTGGCATGTCCCTATGATTAAATATAATTTCGGTAGACAAAGACTCAAAATCATGCTTTAAACCATTTAAACATATTTTGGATGTGCACTTCTTTGCCAATTGCATCATTATGCAACTCTTCTAATTTATGAGATGCATGATATCATATATCATATTTAATTGTATGTTACTCATCTCATCTTTGCCTCGGGCTCAAACACCGTTTTGATTAACCCTTTGTTAAACCAATTACAACACAATGAGAATCACCATTTCTCATATTATCGCTTCGCTAAGGTCACAACATGCGTACCCGCTTTGGCGTGGCTACCATGATGCGAACATAGTACTTGACTAGTGTTATACGTAATTGGGTGGCAAAAATATAAACTTCATAAGTTTATTTAGGGTTTATTAATTCCTGTGATTAAAATGTATCTCATACAATACATGGCACTAACATTAATCTTTCTAAGTTAATATTAATTCTAGCATGGCATCCAATGTCATACATTCATCTAGCATGCATATATCATACTTAGCATGGCATCACATGGCATCAAAATATAAAACATGCAATAGACTCGAAAGACCGTGTTATGGTATGGTTTTATCTACATTGATTTTCACAGGCCAATATGAAAATCAACAGGTCATTTCCTAGGTGGTTGTAACCATCGCATGGTCGCAGCACAGCCGCATCCCTTGGATCCGTCTTCACGTCTTTGTTCCTTGGCACCATCTCATGGATTTACATACTTTACAAAATTGTATCCTATACAATTTTCTAGTAAATAAAATTTACAAACAATAAATTGCATCCTATACAATTTATCTAGAAAAATAAGATTACATAAATACAAACGACTCGCAGGCCGTATTTATAAAACCTTACATTCACCAAAACCAAAAGAAAAACAAAAAACATCCAAGGGTCCAAAACCATAATAAATAAAATAAAGCATCCACGGGGTCCAAAACCATACCATAACACCATGCATAAAATTATCAACAATAATTTTATATCTAAAAATATTTAGGGTTCAAAGTGGTAAAATACAATCACATTGTATTTAGAATTAATTAATTTGGAAAAATTCGTAAATATGCAGAAACAATTTTCCACACTTAAAACGAAAAAGGGGTAAAATTGTCGGACAGCATGCTCGTCGGGCCGCGCACTGCAGTATCCAATACTGCGCGCAGCCCGACGGGCTGCGCAACACGTAGCTGCGCAGCCCATGCTGCACAACACGCAGCTGCGCAGCCCATGCTGCGTAAGCAGCATGCTGCTTACGCAGCATGTGCAATTGCAATTGCAATTGCAATTGCAGTTGGGCGCAATTGCAATTGCAATTGCATTGCACCCACAATTATTCTGGGCATTATGCCCAGAATAACGAAAACTTTTTTTTTTTTTTTTTAATTTCATTTAATTAATTGAAACAATTTCAATTAAAATCCCATGAATCAAATTCATGATACCAACCCCTTAAACATTTCAAATTATTAAAACAAATCATTCACAATGATTCACATTAAAATCAAATTTTAAACATGTTATTCACAATAACATTGAACCCTAAATCAAGAACATACAACCCTAACATGCAATTTTGATCTAATCAAAATAACAAATCCAATTCAACCAATGCACAAGTGGCTCTGATACCACTGTTGGGGAATTAATCACACAAAACAAAATATGCGCAGCGGAAAAACGGATTAATCCCCACCAAGGACCCATGTACATTGCATTGAATTGGAAGGAGGGTTAAAGAATTACCTTAATTCTTTGAAGATTGAATCAAGCAGGAACCAAAATAGCTTCCCTCTACGGTTGATCCACACGGAGCAATACGTCCACCGCGTGCTAGCGCCGGATTTGAAGAACAATTCTTCGAACGAGAGAGAGACCAAAGTTTCGAAAACTTGGAAGGAGAGCAAGGCAAAAGTCGGCTGCTCTTAGCTTATGGTGGCTGGCCGAAAAAAAATGCTGCATTATTAGTGTAGAGAGTGATTAGGTTTAGGTTAATTGTTTCCTTAAATAATTAACCTAAATAGTTAATTATAATTATAACCTAATACACCTATTAGTTATAATTATATATTAACCCACACAATTTAATATTAATTCTCAATTAACATTAAATCAAATCAATTCTCCATAATACATATATGTATATATAATATTATAATTAATTATATCTCCATATAATTTAATTATAATATGTAGCATACTTTATGCAATATTAATCACATTAATATTTATATATACATACATAAATATATATCACTATATATATTTATTCTCTTTCTCATTCATAAATTATTATCCAATAATAATTTATACCCGATAAGATGAACTTCATTTTGCTCTTGTGTGTGACCCCATAGGATCATATTAATTGGCAATAAGGAAATTACCATAATGTCCTTATAGGTCACAAGCGGACTCTAGCAAGCCATTACGACTACCCAATTAATATGATTGGAATGATCCAATACCTATTTATAGAATGTCATATTCCCTTTTGTCTCTTTGATATCAAGATTAATTATAAGACATGGTACACTTGTCAATCTTATATAATTAATCATATGCTTTCTCGATCTCAAAGTAAACTGTTTAGACAAATCAATTGATACTCTATCAATTATTTGAGCACGGCCATGCATTTAACAGTCTTACTTATCGAGGGGCCCAGTGATATCGCTCTCTTGATAGAGAGGGACAAAATCCCATATCTGTCACTCACATCCCTAAGCATGAGTCATATTGTACCCAACCACAGCCTTTATAACTACTCTGTTACAAGCAGCGTTTGACTGCGTCAAAGCACAACATGAATTCATCCCGGAATCCATGGTGACCTCAGGTCAAAGGAATCAGCTGATGACACTACTATAATCAAGATCAGTTGTGACACGTGACCATGAACTTGATCTCATAGTGGGTCTCCAGTAACATGTTCTCTAACATATTACCTGTGAGTATAATCTGTATCTGTATACACTATATTCATCTTATGAATATCCATTATCACTCACACTAGTCTTAGTTTGTTATTATTCCCATAATAACAATCGACTAGGGATATTTAGAATAACACGATTTATTCATGGATACTTATCATAAATGCTAACATACAAACATAAATGATAATATTAATCTACACTAGATTAATCTTAGAAGTCAAATTACATAATCCAATATTGGCCTTAGGGCACAATCTCCAACAAATTATGCTTTATTTATTTACATGTGAGAATGTATGATCCAACCCTTTTTCACCCACTTTTGCATCTAAGCCGTTATTAAATGAATATTGTAACCAAAAGGTAATTACTAAGTCTCTTAAAAGTGCTTCCCTCATTCAAAACCTTCTCGAAGTGGGGATGGGCCAGTTGTAGACCAGCCCTCGCTGGATGCGCTGGAGCATCGTCATTTTGTATTGGGTTCGAGTATTGGTTACTCTGACACTTGGATGGAGGTTTAGACTTAGCATGGGCAGTAGGATGTTCCTGGCCCTAAGCACAGATGGGTAAGTGCCAACAGACCCATCAAACCAAGAGTCCCTAGGTTGGGATTGGACGGCGTTCCAACCTAAAAATTGGGGTATAGTTGTTCCAGGCCCTCGTCTGGCTATATCTTGATATAATATGGATCTCGGCTCATAAGCCCAACAACTCAATTTAATTAATAACACGATTCATTATTAATTATAATATGGTAAGAACAAGTTAAGTCCTTTATTAACACTTGTAAATTTTTCCTGTGTAGTAACCAATGGCTACGAATGATACTTTATCACTGCGATCTTTCTTGGAATGGGACAAGCTTTCTGGCCCTAACTTTTGGGACTGGTCTATGAACTTAAGGAAAGTTCTAAGATAAGAGTCTAAAGAGTATGTGCTAGAAAAGCCTGTACCGGCTGTGCCAACGGGAAGTAATCCACCGGCTGCCTAGCTGGAGGAATACTTTGCACATGTAAAAGATAACCAGGATGTGACATGCCTGATGTTGGCGTGTATGGTTCTTGAATTGTAAAAGCAGTTCATGGATCATCAGGACTTTGCTATGATGACAATTCTTAACGAGATGTTTTATGAGCAAGCTTATCAGGAAAGGTACCTGATCAACAAGGCATTCCGCAACTATAAGATGGGAGCCAGGACATTTGTGAGTGCATATGTGCTCAAGATAAAGGGCTATTTGGATCATTTAGCCCGTCTCGGAACGCCTATCTCATGGGGGCTGGTGGTTAGCATGATCCTGGCTTCTTTACTAGATTCTTATGATCAATTCATCCTAAACTTTTACAAGCAAGGGATGGACCGTACTGTTAGTGAGCTGCATTGGATGCTTCAGCTTGCTGAATTGTCGATCAAAAAGACTCTGTTGGTACTTAAGGTTAACAAGGGGAAACCTTTTCTTACTAATGGCAAGGCAAAGGCCAAGGCCAAGGCTAAAAAGGCTAAAGCCCAGCCCAAGGCCCGTTCCAAGGATGTCTGCCTCGGTTGTAAGCAGACTAGACATTGGAAAAGATCGTGCCCCAAGCTTTTGGGAGAGAAAAGGAAGACGCAGGGCGTGTCTTCATCAGGTATATATGTCATAGACATTAACCTCTATTTCAACATCTTATGTATTGGATACTAGATGTGGTTCTCACATTTTTTGTAATGTGCAGGGACTTAAGAACAGGAGATCACTGGGATCGGGACAAGTGGACTTGCGGGTCAGAAATGGAGCAAGGGTTGCTGCCATAGAGATCAGTGGGACCAGCTTATGATGCCTGGTAGATTAGTTTTGTTACTAAAACTATGTTATTTTATACCTGTTATGTACAAGAATATTATTTCTGTTTCAGTTTTGGATATTTATGGATGTACATTTACTATTGGTAATAGTAAAAAGGGTTTATCTAGAAAAGAATTATTTTATGGAGTAGCTCTGTTAAATAATTTTATGTCCTAGATCTAAATGAAACTAATCATGTCTATAATATGCATACTTAAAGGGTTAAGCCTAACAAACTTAATCCAGTTTACCTTTGGCATTGTTCTTTAGGCCACATAAACAAGAAGCGCATAGCTAGGCTTCACATAGCTTGAATCCTAGGATCATTTGACATGGAGTCACTTAATATATGTGAGTCTCATTTACAAGGTAAAATGACTAAAGAACCTTTTAGCAAGGAGGCTGAAAGGGCCGCTAGCTTATTGGACCTAATGCATTGAAATGTATATGGACCGACAAGCATAGCAACCAGGGGTGAACATCTATACTTCGTATCCTTCACAGACGATTTCATCAGATATGGCTATGCCAATTTAATGAAATATAAGTCTAAGACCCTTGATAGGTTTGAGGGATTGAGGAATGAAGTACAGAACCAACTAGGCAGAAATATCAAAGCCTTTCAGTTGGATCGAGGTGGTGAGCATATAAGCCTATAGTTTGACTCATTTTGAGAGAGCATGGAATAGTTCCACAGCTCACTCCTCCAGGAACACCACAATGGAATGGGGTATCTGAACAGAGGAATAGGACCCTGTTGGACATGGTCCGCTCAAACGATGAGTCATGCATCTCTCCCAATAAGTTTCTAAGAATACGCTCTTGAGACAATGGCTCTTATTTTCAATTATACTCCGACTAAGGCTTTGGAGAAGACCCCATTTAGAATATGGACAGGCAGGGTGCCCAATGCGTCTTTCTTATGGATTCGGGGTTGTTATGCACAAGTCAAGAAATTGACTATGAGAAAAACTAGAACCCAAAACCAACTAATGCCTATTTGTGAGCTACCCTAGGGAAACCATAGGGTATTACTTCTACAACCCTGCTAAGAACAAGGTGTTCATGGCATGAAAAGGGGTCTTTCTTGAAAAGGGATTTATTTCCAAGAAAGATAGTGGGAGCGATATTGAAATCAGGGAAGTTCAAAGCTCAGAAACTCCTGAAAAGGATAACTCGGAGACCAGGGTGAAGCTTCCAAAGGTGGAAGCACCAGCCCAGGTCACACAAGGACCTAAAAGGTCTGGTAGGGATTGTCAGGAACATAAGAAACATGGGTTTCTCATTTCTGATGATTATGCTCTTTTTGTCTTGGACGGAGAGGAGCTTAAAACCTACCAGTAGGCCATAGCTAGCCCACTGTCTGCCATGATGGTGGATATGCAATCTATGTACGATAATCAGGTTTGGAACCTGGTTGATTCACCTCTGGGTGCTAAGGTAATAGGTTGCAAGTGGTGCTGTAAGCTATAGGCCGACAATACCTTTAAGGGTGTGTATAAGAGGTTTATTGGGAGCATAGTAACTTTCCTGGTATTATTTATGGGTGGCATCCTTCTGATTGGAAGCGACATACCAACACTGCAAGTGTAAAGCAATGGTTGTGTAAGTGCTTCACAATGAAGGACTTAGGTGAAGCTGAGACGATCCTAGGGATCAGGATCTACAGGGATAGATCCAATCGGCTTCCAGGCCTAAGCCAGGCCAAGTACAATGACATAGTTCTAAAAAGATTCAGCATGGACCAGGCTAGGAAAGGTTTCTTGCCAATGGGTCATGAGCGGAATCTTAGCAAGAAGAACTATCCTAAGACAAGGCAGGACAGGGAGAACATGAATGGGTTCTATATGCTTCGGTTATAGGATCAATCATGTACTCCATGCTATGTACAAGACCTTATGTCGCCTTTGCACTAAGTATGACGAGCCGGATCCCGGGTGGATCACTAGAAGGCTGTCAAAGCAATCCTGAAGTACCTTAACCGGACTTAGGATAGCTTCTTAGTTCATGAAGGTCAAGAAGAGCTGTCAGTTAGTAGGTACACTGATGCAAGCTTCCAGATCGACCAGGATGAATATAAGTCGCAGTATAGGTATGTGTTCATGCTAAATGGTGGTGCTGTTGTTGGAGAGGCTCCAAGCAACTGACCATCGCGGTTTTTATCATAGGTACTAAGTATGTTGCAGCGTGTGACGCAGCTAGGGAAGTTGTGTGGATAAAGAAGTTTATCTCGTAACTAGGGGTAGTGTCAACTATCCGGGAACCAGTTGATATCTTTTGTGACAATGAGGGGCTGTTGCACAAGCTATGTGCCCCGGTCACATATATACATGAAGCACGAACTCAGGGAGTTTCACCTATTACGAGAAATCACTGAGGGGGTGACATCTCATTACAAAGAGTGCACACCAAAGACAATGTCGCAGATCTTTTGACCAACATGCTTGGCTATGCCTATGCATGAAGGTTATACTATATCTATAAGGAATAGACCCATGCCTAGTAGGTACTAGTGCAAGTGGGAGATTGTTGGAAATGCCCTAGTCCTGAGGCATTGGTCCTTGTATTTGTATGATACATTTGTACATTAATATGAACTTTATGTATTATACAATTTGTGTCAAGAGATAAAGGCATTAATCTATTTATTATATGTCTTGTGCGCTATATTTTCAATAGAGTATCCAATGGATATATCCATATCCATGTTGTCAAGTGTCATGCACTTGGCAGTAAGACTATGGATAGGGAAAACGATATGGCCATAAAGTCATCCGTAGTCTGTTCCAATCATGGGAATGAATGGAACTAAAGACTATCATTAGCCTGGTTGTATGGTGGTGTCTTACCTGTCATAGAACATGGAATGTCAACTAGGTTACATGGTACATGCAAAAAGGGCATGGTACTGGATCGATCCACTTAACGGGAATCTATATGAACATGGCAGTGCTATGGATATGTAGAAGGAAATGTCACTCAGTGATTCACTGAGACGATATCACTGGCCTCTTGAAGGATGCTACTGATAAGTGTGCGGCCGCACCCAAACAAGATTGGATCTTGTTTGTGAGCATCAGTTAATTTGGGATCAAGTATATGTCCAGACACAAACAGGGTGATACTTCCATGCCTCTGTGTTGGACACCGATATCAGTGACATGGGATTTACAAGTTCAAACTATAGGGTTACATTTTCAGTTAGACTGCTTACTCCATCTTAATTGGGGGCTGCAGTGGCTTGCTAGAGTCTGCCTGCAGTCTGTGGGCCTTGGCCCACTGCCAACATAAAGACAGGTCCATTGGATCGTACACATTGAATGTCTATACTTTAACTAGTCGGATTAAGTGTGTACTTGGAGTATACACATTTGAAGAGAGAGAGATTTATTAATTATATTATATATATCAATTAGGTTGATCAAAATAATATACTTAATATTTATTTTGGCCTTCTCTAATTCAACAAATTAATTTATGGGATTATTTCCTAGGTGAAAATATTATTATACATGTATAGGTTTACATGTTGGGATTCGTCATTGGAAAAATAACGTAGCGCAGCGGAAAATACACTGTTTAAAATTTCCTAGAATCCACCTATCGTGTCCAATTACCATTGATTAGAATAAAATCAAATAAGAATCAAGAGAGATTAACTCACCGGATTCGTCTCCTCTAGAGACTGCTGCAGAATCGTTTCTTGAAACTATAATCTCCAAAGTCCGGTGCACGACCAACTATTGAGGGGGAACCGGTGCTAGCCGAAGACGCAAAGGAATGGAGGTTTAAAGCTGGGATTTTTGGTTGTTTTGGGGCTGCACTTGGTGGCTGAAATTTCCAGCAATTAATTAGATTTGAATTAGGTTTTTCTTCCTTAAGTGTGCCCTTATATAGACACCTTGTCTAGTTGGGTTTTAATTAGGTTAATTAAACCCAAGCCCACTAGGATTATAATTACATAAATAAACTTTAATTAGAAAGTATATACTATGTAATTTAATTCGATTTGGCTAAATTTAATTACCCCTAAATAAAATTAAATCACACTTAAGTTAATACAATACATGTATTTAATTTTCCTACTTAGGAAAATTATTTAATTAATTGTTTACTTTATGTAATTCAATTAATTGATAAATTAATTAATTACATTATGTAAACTTATTAATTAAATTAAATTCAACCCAATGTCAATTAATTACCTTGACACCAAATGTCAACTAATTAATTAACGCATTCCTTCCAATGTACATTACATGTACAATTTCTATAAGTTCCAGCTCAGTTGATCTATGTGCACGATCCTATGGGTCTGTCTTTATGTTGGCAGTAGGCCCAAGCCCACAGACTGCAAGTGGGTTCTAGCAAACCAATACAGCCCCCAATTAAGACAGAGATGCAGCAGTCTTTAAAAGACACTCACCCGGTAGTAATCTCATAGTGTCCTTTGCCTAACGATATCGATATGAATAAACAAGAGGCATGGTGTCTGTCATCCTCTTCTGTTGTTTATTATATTTCTTGATCTTGAGTTGACTGATTACTCAAATAAGTAACCAACTTATTTGGGTATGGCCATACACTTATCAGTCCCACTCATCAAGTGGCCAATGATATCATCTCGGTGTCACCCGAGTGGCAATTCCATCACTTCATCATCAATATCAACATGTTCATCGGTCCACCCTATCATACCCATATTTAGCATCCTTTTACAGACCTGTTAGGCGTATGTCAAAGTGAACCGGATTCCATATTGATATTATAATGAAATTTGGTCTGAGGACAAAAGAGACCTACTCAAGAAAGACCTATGACATGACAACCATGTGGCTTTCTTGTGCGGATCGATCCAGTCCCATGTCAATGACATGTACCTATATTCATGACTGACTATACAAGTACTATGGGCAGTTAAGAACTACCATACAGTCATCGAATATACAAGTCTGTGGTTCTATTCTTTCCCACAATTAGGACAGACCTGGGATAGGTTTTATGATTATCAATCAATGGATACTCTACTCATATTATAGCACAAGATATAAATGAAATAGATTAATTGCCTTTATTAATGTGACACAAATAATGTTTTCATACATGACTCTTAATGTATAATACAAAATACAAGAATCCAATGCCCTAAGAACTAGGGCACACCAACAATCTCCCACTTGCACTAGTTCCAAGTGAGCATTGCCCTAATTCCTATAGATCTGGTATGACTGTTGTGCTGTGTCTGCAATAGTGCTTTGGTCAATGGATCAGTGACATTATTCTTGGTGTCAACCCTCTGCAATGATATGTCGCCTATGTTCACGATCTCCCGAATGAGGTGAAACTTTCTGAGTACATGTTTGGATCTCTTGTGTGACCGGGGCACCTTAGCTTGTGCGATGGCCCCATTGTTGTCACAAAAACATCAACTTGGTCTAGGATAGTGGGCACTACTCATAACTCAGTTATGACTTTCTTGATCCAAACGGCTTCCTTTGAGCTTCGCACGCAGCTATGTACTCAGCTTCCATTGTAGAGTCAGCAATGGTGGCCTGCTTTGAGGACCTCCAACCAATGGCACCGCCATTCAGGAGAAAAACATAACCAGACTCTGACTGTTCTCATCCTCATCGGTCTCAAAGCTTGCATCAGTGTAACCTGACACTACCAGCTCATCTTGACCTCTATACACTAAGAAAGCATCCTTAGTCCGGTTAAGGTACTTCAAGATTGCTTTGACTGCCTTCCAGTGTTCCTCACCGGGGTCCGACTGGTACCGGCTAGCCATACTTAGTGCAAACACGATATCTGGCCTCGTACATAACATGGAGTACATGATAGATCCAATAGCAGATGCATAAGGGATCTTTTCCATGTTCTCCCGGTCCTTCTTTGTTTTAGGACCATCTTTCTTACTCAGCTTCAACCCATGGCGCATAGGCAAGAATCCTTTCTTTGCCTTGTCCATGCTGAATCCTTTTAGAACCTTGTCAATGTACGTGGCCTGACTTAGGCCTAAAAGCTGATTGGATCTATCTTTATAGATCCTAATCCCTAAGATCGTCTCAGCTTCGCCTAAGTCCTTCATTACGAAGCACCTACTCAACCACTACTTAACCCCTTGCAGTGTTGGTATGTCACTTCCAATGATAAGGATGTCGTCAACATACAGCACTAGGACGGTGGAAACGCTCCCACTAACCATCTTATACACACAGGGCTCATCAGAATTCTGTGTGAAGCCATATTCTATAATGGCCTCATTGAATCTCTGATTCCATGACCTCAATGCTTGCTTCAATCCATAAATAGAACTTTAAAGCTTGCATACCCGGTTTGGATACTTTGGATCGATAAAACCCTCAGGTTGTGCCATGTACACATCCTCGAGTAGCTTTCCATTAAGGAAAGCGGTCTTAACATCCATCTGCCATATCTCATAATCATACCATGCAGCTATGGCTAGTAGTATCCTAATGGATTTGAGCATAGCAACTAGTGAAAAGGTTTCATCATAGTCAATTCCTTGAACTTGCCTGAATCCTTTTGCCACCAATCGCCCCTTGAAGGTGTTGTCGGCCTTTAACTTGAAACACCACTTGCAACCTATCACCTTAGCACCCAGAGGTGGATCCACCAAGTTCCATACTTGGTTATCATGCATAGATTGCATCTCAGC
Organism: Euphorbia tirucalli; assembly: GCA_039660915.1. Lineage (NCBI taxonomy): Eukaryota > Viridiplantae > Streptophyta > Magnoliopsida > Malpighiales > Euphorbiaceae > Euphorbia > Euphorbia tirucalli. The sequence goes on along the minus strand of CM077639.1, from coordinate 48,649,435 downwards.
CTCCATGGCTTTGTGCCATTGATCTCAGTGTGGGCTTTCAACAGCCTCCTGATAGGTCTTGGGCTCTTCTTGGTCAACGACCATAAGGTCCCCATCATCAGTCACGAGAAAGCCGTACCTCTCTGGCTGATGACATGTCCTACCAGACCTTCTGCGGTCCTGTGAAACCGTTTCTGGTTCCTCAATTTCTTGAGTACTCAGATCGGTTCCCGAAGCATCCTTAGCAGTAGCTGCAGGAGTTTGTGAGTCTTGAACTTCTGATAGTTCAACATTACTCCCACTGACTCTCTTCGAAAGGAATTCCTTCTCCAAGAAGACTGCATTTCTGGCTATGAAAACTTTGTTTTCGGTCGGATCGTAGAAGTAATAACCCTTACTTTCCTTAGGGTAACCCACAAACTGGCACTTGACAGATTTGGACTCGAGTTTACCACTTGTCAATTTCTTAACATGTGCATCATAGCCCCAAATCTTCAAGAAGGAAACATTGGGCTTTTGGCCTTTCCATAGTTCATATGGTGTTCCCTCAACTGCCTTGCTTGGTGTATTATTAAGAATGTAAGTAGCTGTCTCTAAAGCATATCCCCAAAAGGAGACAGGGAGTGTAGCATGACTCATCATCGAGCGGACCATGTCAAGTAAGGTCCTATTCCTCCTCTCTGACACTCCATTCCACTGGGGTGTACCAGGAGGAGTGAGTCGGGATACAATCCCACATTCTTTCAAAAATGAGTCAAACTCTTGGCTCAAATATTCAACCCCTCGGTCAGACCGAAGTGCTTTTATTTTCTTGCTAAGTTGGTTTTCTACTTCATTCTTAAAGTCCTTGAACCTTTGGAGAGTCTCAGACTTATGCTTCATCAGATACACGTAACCGTATCTGCTGAAGTCATCCGTGAAAGTGACGAAGTATAGAAAACCAGATCTAGCACTAGTGCTCATTGGGCCACATACATCGGAATGTATTAGCTCCAATAGCTCTGAGGCCCTTTCAGCAGTCTTGCTAAAAGGCGCCTTTGTCATCTTGCCTCTCAAACAAGATTCGCATGTGTCATAAGACTGGATGTCAAATGACCCTAGCACTCCACTAGAGTGAAGCCTAGCAATGCGCTGCTCATTTATATGGCCAAGTCGACAATGCCAGATGTAAGTAGGATTAATTTCATTTTGTTTAATCCTTTTAGTATTTATGTTATAGATTGGACTTTCACGTTTTAGATCAAGGATATATAAGCCATTTTCAAGAAATGCTGTTCCATAAATAATACTGCCACATTGCATAGAAATTCTACCATGTCCAATATTAAATACAAAACCAGAAATATCCAACAAAGAAACAGAAATAATATTCTTGCGCATCGCAGGTACAAAATAACAGTTTCTTAGTTCCAAAACAAGTCCACTAGGCATCTCCAAGAAATAATCTCCGATCTCCATAGCCTGAACCCGAGCACCATTTCCGACTCGAAGATCTACTTCCCCAGATCCTAATAATCTCTTATTTCTTAGACCCTGCACATTTGAACAAATGTGAGATCCACATCCAGTGTCCAAGACCCAAGATGTAGAAATAGCCAGATTAATCTCAACAACATAAATACCTGAAGCAGCAGTTTTGCCCTTCAGTTGCTCCCTTAGCTTTGGACATGAGCTCTTCCAGTGCCCCTTCTCATGACACTCATGGTAGACATCGTCAGGAGAAGCAACCCTTGCTTTAGGTTGGGCCACCACCTTTTTGCCCTTAGCCTTGGCCTTTTGGGCCTTAGCCTTGGCCTTAGATTTGGCCTTTCCCTTAGCAATGGATGTATTGCCCTTGTTCACCAACAATACTTCAGGAGTCTTCTTAAGAGACTGCTCAGCAAGCTTGAGCATGCCATGCAGCTCAACTACCGATTTATCCAACCCTTGCATATGGTAATTCATGATAAACTGGTTGTAAGACTCAGGAAGTGACCCGAGAATAATGTCTGCTGCCAAGTCCTGCGGAACTGGCGATCCGAGGCGGGCAAGTGTATCAATATACCCCTTCAACTTTAGCACATGAGTTCTAACAGAAGTCCCAGCTGCCATCACAGTTGTGCAAAGTGCCTTAGTTGTCAGGTAACGTTCCTGACGAGCCTGATCTTGGAACATCTTTTTAAGCTGATCCATCATCTCATAAGCATGCTCGTCCATGAACTGCTTCTGAAGATCAGAAGCCATGGTACCCAGCATGAGGCACGAGACATCTCGGTCATCCTTCACTTGCCGGTCATACTGCTCCACCATCGCTGTGGTGATGCCTCGACCTACGGGAGGACCAGCTGGTAAAGGAGCATTCAGTACATACTCCTTAGACTCTTGTCTAAGAACTATTTGTAAGTTCCTAGCCCAGTCCAGGAAGTTAGTCCCCGAAAGCTTCTCCTTCTCCAAGACTGGCCTAAGTGAGAGTGAGTTGTTGTTTGTTGCAGCCATTTAAATTGCTTAACTAAAATGGGATTATCTACATGGAAGAAATCATTGCTTGAGTTAGAAATAAAGGACTTTTAAGCCAATTCAAACTAATAATCCAATTTTAATTTGTTTGTTGGTGTTGTTAATTGGCTGACTTGACCAAGATCCACAACTTATCAATGACTGGCCGAACTAGGGCTCGCTAACCAACCATTGATTCGTTTGGTAGGACAACCTATCCAATCCTTCCACGAAGGACTCTTGGTTTGATGGGCTTATTGACACTTTACCCATCTGTGCTTAGGGCCCGCTCTGAGCTAATGCTACCCATGTTGAGTCAAACCACCATTCACGTGTTAACCATACCAAGTATCTTAACCCTCGACGGCCCACCGAATACTACAATGTACCCAGCTAGGGCATGGCGCACATTGCAGTATCAATGGGAGGAAGAGGTGTGAATGTGGGAAGCACTTTTAAGCGACTCAATATTTTAATTTCCGGATTATAATTAAGTGATACGGCTTAGCATGCATAAACGCGGGTAATAATTTGGTGATCCATACATCCATATTATATGACAAAAGCAATAGCATACTTAATTTAAAATAAATGAGATCCTATGGGCCTTTAATTACAACCTAATGAAAAACTAGATATCCTATCTAATTCTTCATGGGCCGGACTGCAATCCTTCTTGGGCTCCCACCATGGGCTTGCTCCATTTGGGCCTTCCTCCATACTTGATGCAATTACAATAATTTTGTAAAATAAAATCTATTCTAAAATTACATCAAAATAAAATAAAAATGGCACGCAGGCCATATTTCCCAAAATTAAATTACAACCGATAATAATTTAGGGCCCATAGAACTCAACATAACATTTCAAACAAAGTACTTGTCGTGCACATACATACCAATATGATGCATGATCATGGCATTCCAAATTATAAATATAAATGTTAAGCCGAGTTACTTAGTGTGAAATCGCCAATTTTAACAAATGTGACTAAGGCCATAAAGGCCCAATGGATAACATCCATAAATGCAAAATTAACAATTTTGCTCCCACTAGAATTTGGGTCGTCACAAATTTAAAATTTAGCTCTCCCAATTTTAACCGGTGTCACGGTTTATTGGGCGAATTTCACAAAGTCCATATTTAATTTAATATGCAAACAATGAAATTAAATATGCATGCCAACAAAATAAACAATTTAAATACAAATTAATTTAAAAAAAATTTAATTTAATTTGCATTAGGGTCCGGAAAAAAAATACCCGCAAATTCCAAAACGGACCCGAACCCCGCGCGCGGCAGCCTGCTGCCAGCAGTAGCCCACAAGCGGCTGCTGCCACGCAGCAGGCAATATGCCTGCTGCGGCAAGCAGCAGAAGAGCCAAAATTGGAATCGCAATTGCGATTCCAATTTTGGCCAACTAATTATTATTTTTTTTTATTAAATCATAAACATAAAATTAGTTTCCAGCCAAATATATAATTCATATAGAAAAATAATTTTTGATAAAAACAATTGGGGAAAAATAATCAAAACCCCAATCCAAAATTCTAGGGTTTATCAAAACCAAAACCAATTGAATAAAACCCTAAAACCACAAACTTGAAACCCATTCTTTCTTCAAGAACGCTTTCAAGAACCAATTCCAATCAATCTAATGGACAAAACCTATGCTCTGATACCACTGTTGGGATTCGTCATTGGAAAAATAACGTGGCGCAGCGGAAAATACACCATTTAAAATTTCCTAGAATCCACCTATCGTGTCCAATTACCATTGATTAGAATAAAATCAAATAAGAATCAAGAGAGATTAACTCACCGGATTCGTCTCCTCTAGAGACTGCTGCAGAATCGTTTCTTGAAACTACGATCTACAAAGTCCGGTGCACGACCAACTATTGAGCTGGAACCGGTGCTAGCCGAAGACGCGATGGAATGGAGGTTTAATGCTGGGATTTTCGGCTGTTTTGGGGCTGCACTTGGTGGCTGAAATTTCCAGCAATTAATTAGAGTTGAATTAGGTTTTTCTTCCTTAAGTGTGCCCTTATATAGACACCTTGTCTAGTTGGGTTTTAATTACGTTAATTAAACCCAAGCCCACTAGGATTATAATTACATAAATAAACTTTTATTAAAAAGTATATACTATGTAATTTAATTCCATTTGGCCAAATTTAATTACCCCTAAATAAAATTAAATCAGACTTAAGTTAATACAATACATGTATTTAATTTTCCTACTTAGGAAAATTATTTAATTAATTGTTTACTTTATGTAATGCAATTAATTGGTAAATTAATTAATTACATTATGTAAACTTATTAATTAAATTAAATTCAACCCAATGTCAATTAATTGCCTTGACACCGAATGTCAACTAATTAATTAACGCATTCCTTCCAATGTACATTACATGTACAATTTCTATAAGTTCCAGCTCAGTTGATTTATGTGCATGATCCTATGGGTCTGTCTTTATGTTGGTAGTAGGCCCAAGCCCACAGACTATAAGTGGGTTCTAGCAAACCATTACAGCCCCCAATTAAGACAGAGATGTAGCAGTCTTTAGAAGACACTCACCCGGTAGTAATCTCATAGTGTCCTTTGCCTAACGATATCGATATGAATAAACAAGAGGCATGGTGTCTGTCATCCTCTTCTGTTGTTTATTATATTTCTTGATCTTGAGTTGACTGATTAATCAAATAAGCAACCAACTTATTTGGGTATGGCCATACACTTATCAGTCCCACTCATCAAGTGGCCAATGATATCATCTCGGTGTCACCCGAGTGGCAATTCCATCACTTCATCATCAATATCAACATCTTCACTGGTCCACCCAATCATACCTGTATTTAGCATCCTTTTATAGACCTGTTAGGCGTATGTCAAAGTGAACCGGATTCCATATTGATATTATAATGAAATCTGGTCTGAGGACAAAAGAGACCTACTCAAGAAAGACCTATGACATGACAACCATGTGGCTTTCTTGTGCGGATCGATCCAGTCCCATGGCAATGACATGTACCTATATTCATGACTGACTATACAAGTACTATGGGTAGTTAAGAACTACCATACAGTCATCGAATATACAAGTCTGTGGTTCTATTCGTTCCGACGATTAGAACAGACCTGGGATAGGTTTTATGATTATCAATCAATGGATACTCTACTCATATTATAGCACAAGATATAAATGAAATAGATTAATTGCCTTTATTAATGTGACACAAATAATGTATTCATACATGACTCTTAATGTATAATACAAAATACAAGAATCCAATGCCCTAAGAACTAGGGCACACCAACATTACATGTATCTTATTTTATGTATGTCTAATTTAATCCCTTGATTAAATTAATAGGTCAAAATGAATTTTAATTTAAATGTATGTAATATATTATATGATATAATATATAAGTATACATGTTAAATTAAAGTTGCATTTGAAATTAATTAAATCAAAGGAATTAAAATTGGGCTTAGGACTTAAAATGAATATTCCCACATGAATTGGAATTGTGTTGGCCAACATTTTCATGTATTTAGGATGAGAATGTGAGTCATTTTATGGACAAAAATGATGATGACCAATTCTTATGAGCTAATAAGAAAATGGTGAGTCATTGGTTTGACATAAGAAGTTGCAAAGTTGGACTTTGCTCCATTTGATCTTTCCTTTACTTTTGGTAAAAGATGATGACCATTTCTTTTGGTGTTGGCCGAATTGTGTGCATAAAGAAGTGAGTCATTGTTTGACTTTGAAGTAGCAAAGTGAGACTTTGCTTCTTATGCATAATGATAAGCTTTTTGGTGAGTCATTTTGGATGAACCAATTAAGGGGTAATGAGTCATTAGTTTAACAAGTGAAGTTGCAAGTTGGACTTAGCAATTTCTCCATTATCTCCCATCTTTTGGCCGTCCCACATATGGATGAAATTAGGGAAATGGTTTTTGTCTTTTAAGAGTAAAAACATTTTGCCCACTTTTGAGGAATTTCTTTTGGTAAGAAATTTGATCCCAACTTGATAACTTGGTTTATTTTCTTTTGGAAAGAAATATAGGGCAGCCATATTAGTCATCTTGGGCCGCCCCTCTCTCCCTCTCTTCTTGTTATCCTAGTCGCTAGCACGAGTTTCGGTCCGAGAGCCATTCGTGTACGCATCAGTGGAGGAAATCTACACTTGATTTCTGCAGTCCGCATCCGTCTCTTAGAGAGACTTTGTGGTAAGTTTTCAAACCTTCTCTTTATGCTTTAAGTTTTTGATTTCCATATCTTAAGCTCCTGGGACCGAATTTGAGGAAATCAACAAGTATTTCTGCTTTTATCGGTCGGTTTTTTATGACGAATCCCAACAATTACAGGCCCTTTGGGCGTACCCCTTAGTATGCGACCTCACATGCAATACCATCATATGTTCAGGTCAAATGATCCATACAAGTACTACACGAGAATCACTTGTGATACTATACCATATGGATTTCTCGTTTCGTGGATCTATCCAGTACTATGCCCTTTTTACATGTACCCATTAACTTGGTTGACATTCCATGTCCAATAACTGGTAAGACACTGCCATACAACCAGGTTAATGACAGTCTTTAGTTCCATTCATTCCTATGACTGGAACGGACTATGGATCTCTTTATGGTTATATCGTTTACTCTATCCATGGTCTTACTACCAAGTGCATGACACTTGTCATCATGGATATGGATATGTCCATTCGATACTTCATTTAAGATATTACACAAGATATATATAATAAATGAATTAATGCCTTTATTAATAACACAAAATGAGTATAATACATAAATCCAATAAATGTATAATACAAATACAAGGTCCAATGCCTCGGGACTAGGGCATATCCAACAATCTCCCACTTGCACTAGTTCCAACTAGGCATGGGCCTAATCCCTATAGATCTAGTATGACCCTCGTGCTTAGGCTGAGCCAGCACCTTGGTCAAAGGATCTGCGACATTATCATCGGTGTCCACTCTGTGTAATGCAATATCACCCCTCTCCGCGATCTCTCATATGAGGTGAAACTTTTTAAGCATGTGCTTTGTGTTCTTGTGTGACCGGGGCTCCTTAGCTTGTGCAACGGCCTCATTGTTGTCATAGAATATATCAACTGGGTCCTGGATAGTTGGTACTACTCCCAACTCAGTGACAAACTTCCTTATCCACATACCTTCCTTAGCTGCATCACACGCTGCGATGTACTCAGCTTCTATTGTAGAGTCTGCGATGGTTGGCTGCTTTGAGCTCCTCCAGCTTACAGCACCACCATTTAGCAAAAACACATACCTAGACTGTGACTGGTAATCATCCTGGTCAGTCTGGAAGCTTGCATAAGTGTACCCAGTAACTGATAGCACTTCCTGACCTCTATACACTAAGAAGCTATCCTTAGTCCGGTTAAGATACTTGAGCATTGCCTTGACAGCCTTCCAGTGATCCTCCCCGGGATCCTGCTGGTACCGGCTCATCATACTTAGTGCAAAGGTGACATCAGGTCTCGTACATAGCATAAAGTACATAATCGATCCTATAGCCGAAGCATATGGAACCAATTTCATGTTCTCACTATCCTCCCTTGTCTTAGGACAGTTCTTCTTACTAAGTTTCAGCCCATGACCCATTGGCAAGAAACCTTTCTTAGCCTGGTCCATGCTGAACCTTTTTAGAACTTTGACAATATATAAGGCCTAACTTAGGCCAAGAAGCCGATTTACTGCATGACACGCCATGATGTACTCAGCTTCTGTTGTAGAGTCCGTGATGGTTGGCTGCTTTGAGCTCCTCCAGCTTACAGCACCACCATTTAGCAAAAACACATACCCAAACTGTGACTAGTAATCATCCTGGTCGGTCTGGAAGCTTGCATCAGTGTACCCAGTAACTGATAGTACTTCCTGACCTGTATACACTAAGAAGCTATCCTTAGTCCTGTTAAGGTACTTGAGGATTGCTTTGATAGCCTTCCAGTGATCCTCCCTGGGATCCTGCTGGTACCGACTGGTCATACTTAGTGCAAAGGTGACATCAGGTCTCATATAGAGCATAGAGTACATAATCGATCCTATAGTCGAAGCATATGGAACCAATTTTATGTTCTCCCTGTCCTCTCTTGTCTTAGGATAGTTTTTCTTACTAAGTTTCAGCCCATGAATCATTGGCAAGAAACCTTTCTTAGCCTGGTCCATGCTAAACATTTTCAGAACTTTGTCTATGTATAAGGCCTGACTTAGGCCCAGAAGTCGATTTGATCTATCCCTATAGATCCTGATCCCTAGGATCATCTCAGCTTCACCTAAGTCCTTCATTGCAAAGCACTTACACAGCCACTGCTTTACTCCTTGTAGTGTAAGTATGTCGCTTCCAATGAGTAGGATGTCGTCTACGTAAAGTACCAGGAATGTGACAATGCTCCCACTAGTCCTCTTATACACACAAGGCTCATCTTGATTCTGTATGAAGCCATATTCCTTTATAGCTTCATTGAACCTAAGATTCCAACTTAGGGATGCTTGCTTCAATCCATAAAGGGACCTTTGAAGTTTGCATACCCTTCCCGGATACTTTGGATCGACAAAACCCTCAGGTTGTGTCATGTACACATCCTCGAGTAGCTTTCCATTAAGGAAAGCGGTTTTGACATCTATTTGCTAGACCTCATAGTTGTACCATACGGCTATGGCCAGCAAGATCCTAATGGATTTGAGCATGGCTACTGGTGAGAAAGTTTCATCATAGTCTATTCCATGGACTTGTCTGAAACCTTTCGCAACCAGATGCCCCTTGAAGGTATTATCAGCTTTTAGCTTGTAGCACCACTTGCAACCAATTACCTTAGCACCCGGAGGTAGATCAACCAAGTTCCAAACCTAGTTATCGTATATAGATTGCATCGCTGCCTCCATAGCTTTACGCCAATTTGCAGACTGTGGGCTTGCCATAGCCTCTTGGTATGTTTTGGGTTCTTCCTCATCCCAGATGAGAAGAGTTTGATCATCGGTAATGAGGAAACCATACCTCTCTGATTCCCGACGATCCCTACCAGATCTTCTAGGTCTTTGTGTGGCCTGGGTCGGTGCTTCCTCCTATGGAAGCTCCACCTAGGCCTACGAGTTATCCTCTTCAAGAGCTTGTGGACTTTGAACTTCCCTGAGTTCAACATTGCTCCCACTATCTTTCTTGGAAAGGAACTCCTTTTCTAGAAAGACCCCCTTCCTTGCCATGAACACTTTGTTCTCGGAGGGGTTGTAGAAGTAATACCCTTTGGTTTCCCTAGGGTCGCCCACAAACAGGCATTTATCGGTTTTGGGCTCTAGCTTGCCACTAGTCAATCTCTTGACATGTGCTTTGCATCCCCAAATCCTTAGGAAAGACACATTAGGCTCCCTGCCCAACCATATCTGATATTGGGTCTTTTCCACTGCCTTAGTCAGATTATTATTTAAAATAAGAGCAGCTATCTCGAGGGCGTGTCCCCAGAAACTAATTGGGAGAGAGGCTTTACTCATCATTGAGAGGACCAAATCCAACATGGTCCTATTCCTCCGTTCGGACACCCCATTCCATTGTGGTATTCCTGGAGGAGTGAGCTGTGGAACTATTCCATGCTCTCTCAAATATGAGTCAAACTCTAGGCTCATATACTCACCTCCTCAGTACGATCGAAGGGTTTTGATATTCCTGCCTAGCTGGTTCTGCACTTCATTCCTAAATTCCTTGAACCTATCAAGGGTCTCAGACTTATGTTTCATCAGATAGAAATAGCCATATCTGCTAAAATTGTCCATGAACGTGACAAAGTACATATATCCACCTCTAGTCGCTGCGCTCATGGGCCCACATACGTCTGAATGTATTAGGTCTAATAAGCCAGTGGCCCTTTCAGCCTTCTTAGTAAAAGGCACCTTAGTCATTTTGCCTCATAAACATGACTCACATATATCAATTAACTCCAAGTCATAAGACTCCAGCTTTATAAAGCCTATGTTGGTGTGCCCTAGTTCTTAGGGCATTGGATTCTTGTATTTTGTATTATACATTAAGACTCATTGTATAAATACATTATTTGTGTCACATTAATAAAGGCAATTAATCTATTTCATTTATATCCTGTGCTAGAATATGAGTAGAGTATCCATTGATTGATAATCATAAAACCTATCCCAGGTCTGTTCTAATCATGGGAACAAATAGAACCACAGACTTGTATATTCGATGACTGTATGGTAGTTCTTAACTAGCCATAGTACTTGTATAGTCAGTCATGAATATAGGTACATGTCGTTGACATGGGACTGGATCGATCCGCACAAGAAAGCCACATGGTTGTTACGTCATAGGTCTTTTGAGTAGGTCTCTTTTGTCCTCAGACCAGATTTCATTATAATATCGATATGGAATCCGATTTACTTTGACATACGCCTAACAGGTCTATAAAAGGATGCTAAATATGGGTATGATTGGGTGGACCGGTGAACATGTTGATATTGATGATGAAGTGATGGTATTGCCACTCGGGTAACACCGAGATGATATCATTGGCCACTTGATGAGTGAGACTGATAAGTGTATGGCCATACCCAAATAAGTTGGTTGCTTATTTGATTGATCAGTCAACTCAAGATCAAGAAATATAATAAACAACAGAAGAGGATGACAGACACCATGCCTCTTGTTTATTCATATCGATATCGTTAGGCAAAGGACACTATGAGATTACTACCGGGTGAGTGTCTTCTAAAGACTGCTGCATCTCTGTCTTAATTAGGGGCTGTAATGGTTTGCTAGAACCCACTTACAGTCTGTGGGCCTTGGGCCTACTGCCAACATAAAGACAGACCCATAGGATCGTGCACATAGATCAATTGAGCTGGAACTTATAGAAATTGTACATGTAATGTACATTGGAAGGAATGCGTTAATTAATTAGTTGACATTCGGTGTCAAGGCAATTAATTGACATTGGGTTGAATTTAATTTAATTAATAAGTTTACATAATGTAATTAATTAATTTATCAATTAATTGAATTACATAAAATAAACAATTAATTAAATAATTTTCCTAAGTAGGAAAATTAAATACATGTATTGTATTAACTTAAGTGTGATTTAATTTTATTTAGGGGTAATTAAATTTAGCCAAATGGAATTAAATTACATAGTATATACTTTTTAATTAAAGTTTATTTATGTAATTATAATCCTAGTGGGCTTGGGTTTAATTAACCTAATTAGAACCCAATTGGACAAGGTGTCTATAAAAGGGCACACTTAAGGAATAAAAACCTAATTCAACTCTAATTAATTGCTGGAAATTTCAGCCACCAATAGCAGCCCCAAAATAGCCGAAAATCCCAGGATTAAACCTCCATTCCTTCGCGTCTTCGGCAAGCACCGGTTCCCCGGTCAATAGTTGGTCGTGCACCAGACTTTGGAGATCGCAGTTTCAAGAAACGATTCTGCAGCAGTCTCTAGAGGAGACGAATCCAGTGAGTTCATCTCTCTTGATTCTTATTTGATTTTATTCTAATCAATGGTAATTGGACACGATAGGTGGATTCTAGGAAATTTTAAACGGTGTATTTTCCGCTGCGCCACGTTATTTTTCCAATGACGAATCCCAACAGTGGTATCAGAGCCTAGGTTTTGTCCATTAGATTGATTGGAATTGGTTCTTGAAAGCATTCTTGAAGAAAGAATGAGTTTCAAGTTTGTGATTTTAGGGTTTTTATTTAATTGGTTTTGGTTTTGATAAACCCTAGAATTTTGTTTGGGGTTTTATTTTTTTTCCCCAATTGGTTTCCATCTAGAATTGTATTTTCTTTATTGATAGTTTGATATTGATGGCTGGAATTTTTTTGGTGATTTAATATTTAAAAAAAAAAAAGGTTAAAATTGGGTGAGGGAATCGCAATTTTGCGATTCCCCAACTGCGACAGCAGGCTGCTGCGTGAGCAGCAGCTGCTGGCCGTAGCAGCTGCTGCTGCAGCGGCAGGCTGCCGCGCAGCGGCACTGCTACCCTGCAGGGACAGCGGCGCCGTGCGCGGGTTTCGGGTCCGATTTTGGATTTTGCGGTTATTTTTATCCTGGACCCTAATGCAAATTAAATTAAATTTTTTTTTAAATTAATTTGTGTTTAAATTATTTATTTTGTTGGCATGCATATTTAATTTAATTGTTTGCATATTAAATTGAATATGGACTTTGTGAAATTGGCCCAGTAAACCGTGACACCGGTTAAAATTGGGAGAGCTAAATTTTAAATTTGTGACAACCCAAATTCAAGTGGGAGCAAAATTGTTAATTTTGCATTTATGGATGTTATCCATTGGGCCTTTATGGGCCTTAGTCACATTTGTTAAAATTGGCGATTTCACCCTAAGTAACTCGGCTTAACATTTATATTTATAATTTGGAACCCAATTGGACAGGTACTTTGTTTGAAATGTTATGTTGAGTTCTATGGGCCCTAAATTATTATCGGTTGTAATTTAATTTTGGGAAATATGGCCTGCGTGCCATTTTTTTATTTTGATGTAATTTTAGAATAGATTTTATTTTCAAAATTATTGTAATTGCATCAAGTATGGAGGAAGGCCCAAACGGAGCAAGCCCATGGTGGGAGCCCAAGAAGGATTGCGGTCCGGCCCATGAAGAATTAGATAGGATATCTAGTTTTTCATTAGGTTGTAATTAAAGGCCCATAGGATCTCATTTATTTTAAATTAAGTATGCTATTGCATTTTTCATATAATATGGATGTATGGATCACCAAATTATTACCCGCGTTTATGCATGCTAAGCCGTATCACTTAATTATAATCCTGAAATTAAAATATTGAGTCGCTTAAAAGTGCTTCCCACATTCACACCTCTTCCTCCCATTGATGCTGCAATGTGCGCCATGCCCTAGCTGGGTATATTGTAGTATTCGGTGGGCCGTCGAGGGTTAAGATACTTGGTATGGTTAACATGTGAATGGTGGTTTGACTCAACATGGGTAGCATTAGCTCAGAGCGGGCCCTAAGCACAGATGGGTAAAGTGTCAATAATCCCATCAAACCTAGAGTCCTTTATGGAAGGATTGGATAGGTTGTCCTACCAAACGAATCAATGGTTGGTTAGCGAGCCCTAGTTCGGCCAGTCATTGATAAGTTGTGGATCTTGGTCAAGTCAGCCAATTAACAACACCAACAAACAAATTAAAATCGGATTATTAATTTGAATTGGCTTAAAAGTCCTTTATTTCTAACTCAAGCAATGATTTCTTCCATGTAGATAATCCCATTTCAGTTAAGCAATTTAAATGGCTGCAACAAACAACAACTCACTCTCACTTAGGTCAGTCTTGGAGAAGGAGAAGCTTTCGGGGACTAACTTCCTGGACTGGGCTAGGAACTTACAAATAGTTCTTAGACAAGAGTCTAAGGAGTATGTACTGAATGCTCCTTTACCAGCCGGCCCTCCCGCAGGTCGAGGCATCACCACGGCGATGGTGGAGCAGTACGATCGGCATGTGAGGGATGACCGAGATGTCTCGTGCCTCATGCTGGGTACCATGGCTTCTGATCTTCAGAAGCAGTTCATGGACGAGCATGCTTATGGAGATGATGGATCAGCTTAAAAAGATGTTCCAAGATCAGGCTCGTCAGGAACGTTACCTGACAACTAAGGCACTTTGCACGACTGTGATGGCAGCTGGGACTTCTGTTAGCACTCATGTGCTAAAGTTGAAGGGGTATATTGATACACTTGCCCGCCTCGGCTCGCCAGTTCCGCAGGACTTGGCAACAGACATTATTCTCGGGTCACTTCCTGAGTCTTACAACCAGTTTATCATGAATTACCATATGCAAGGGTTGGATAAATCGGTTGTTGAGCTGCATGGCATGCTCAAGCTTGCTGAGCAGTCTCTTAAGAAGACTCCCGAAGTATTTCTGGTGAACAAGGGCAATACGCCCATTGCTAAGGGAAAGGCCAAATCTAAGGCCAAGGCTAAGGGCAAAAAGGTGGTGGCCCAACCTAAAGCAAGGGTTGCCTCTCCTGACGATGTTTGCCATGAGTGTCATGAGAAGGGGCACTGGAAGAGCTCATGTCCAAAGCTAAGGGAGCAACTGAAGGGCAAAACTGCTGCTTCAGGTATTTATGTTGTTGAGATTAATCTGGCTATTTCTACATCTTGGGTCTTGGACACTGGATGTGGATCTCACATTTGTTCAAATGTGCAGGGTCTAAGAAATAGGAGATTATTAGGATCTGGAGAAGTAGATCTTCGAGTCGGAAATGGTGCTCGGGTTCAGGCCATGGAGATCGGAGATTATTTCTTGGAGATGCCTAGTGGACTTGTTTTGGAACTAAGAAACTGTTATTTTGTACCTGTGATGCGCAGGAATATTATTTCCGTTTCTTTGTTGGATATTTCTGGTTTTGTATTTAATATTGGACATGGTAGAATTTCTATGCAATGTGGCAATATTATTTATGGAACAACATTTCTTGAAAATGGCTTGTATATCCTTGATCTAAAACGTGAAAGTTCAATCTATAACATAAATACTAAAAGGATTAAACAAAATGAAATTAATCCGACTTACATCTGGCATTGTCGACTTGGCCATATAAATGAGAAGCGCATAGCTAGGCTTCACTCTAGTGGAGTGCTAGGGTCATTTGACATCCAGCCTTATGATACATGCGAATCTTGTTTGAGAGGCAAGATGCAAAGGCGCCTTTTAGCAAGACTGCTGAAAGGGCCTCAGAGCTATTGGAGCTAATACATTCCGATGTATGTGGCCCAATGAGCACTAGTGCTAGATCTGGTTTTCTGTACTTCGTCACCTTCACGGATGACTTCAGCAGATACGGTTACGTGTATCTGATGAAGCATAAGTCTGAGACTCTCCAAAGGTTCAAGGACTTTAAGAATGAAGTAGAAAACCAACTTGGCAAGAAAATAAAAGCACTTCGGTCTGACCGAGGGGGTGAATATTTGAGCCAAGATTTTGACTCGTTTTTGAGAGAGTGTGGGATCATATCCCAACTCACTCCTCCTGGTACACCCCAGTGGAATGGAGTGTCAGAAAGGAGGAATAGGACCTTACTTGACATGGTCCGCTCGATGATGAGTCATGCTACACTCCCTGTCTCCTTTTGGGGATATGCTTTAGAGACAACTGCTTACATTCTTAATAATACACCAAGCAAGGCAGTTGAGGGAACACCATATGAACTATGGAAAGGCCGAAAGCCCAATGTTTCCTTCTTGAAGATTTGGGGCTGTGATGCACATGTTAAGAAATTGACAAGTGGCAAACTCGAGTCCAAATCTGTCAAGTGCCAGTTTGTGGGTTACCCTAAGGAAACTAAGGGTTATTACTTCTACGATCCGGCCGAAAATAAAGTTTTCATAGCTAGAAATGCAGTCTTCTTGGAGAAGGAATTCCTTTCCAAGAGAGACAGTGGGAGTAATGTTGAACTTTCAGAAGTTCAAGACTCACAAACTCCTGCAGCTACTGCTGAGGATGCTTTGGGAACCAATCTGACTACTCAAGAAATTGAGAAACCAGAAACGGTTGCACAGGACCTTAGAAGGTCTGGTAGGACATGTCATCAGCCAGAGAGGTACGGCTTTCTCGTGACTGATGATGGGGACATTATGGTCGTTGACCAAGAGGAGCCCAAGACCTATCAGGAGGCTATTGAAAGCCCACACTCAGATCAATGGCGCAAAGCCATGGAGGCTGAGATGCAATCTATGCATGATAACCAAGTATAGAACTTGGTGGATCCACCTCCGGGTGCTAAGGTGATAGGTTGCAAGTGGTGTTTCAAGTTAAAGGCCGATAATACCTTCAAGGGGCGATTGGTGGCAAAAGGATTCAAGCAAGTTCAAGGAATTGACTATGATGAAACCTTTTCACCAGTTGCTATGCTCAAATCCATTAGGATACTACTAGCCATAGCTGCATGGTATGATTATGAGATATGGCAGATGGATGTTAAGACCGCTTTCCTTAATGGAAAGCTACTCGAGGATGTGTACATGGCACAACCTGAGGGTTTTATCGATCCAAAGTATCCAAACCGGGTATGCAAGCTTCAAAGATCTATTTATGGATTGAAGCAAGCATCGAGGTCATGGAATCAGAGATTTAATGAGGCCATTACAGAATATGGCTTCACACAAAATTCTGATGAGCCCTGTGTGTATAAGATGGTTAGTGGGAGCATTTCCACCTTCCTAGTGCTGTATGTTGACGACATCCTTATCATTGGAGGCGACATACCAACACTGCAAGGAGTTAAGCAGTGGTTGAGTAGGTGCTTTGCAATGAAGGACTTAGGCGAAGCTGAGACGATCTTAGGGATCAGGATCTACAGAGATAGATCTAATCGGCTTCTAGGCCTAAGTCAGGCCACATACATTGACAAGGTACTGAAAAGATTCAGCATGGACAAGGCAAAGAAAGGATTCTTGCCTATGCGCCATGGGTTGAAGCTGAGTAAGAAAGATGGTCCTAAAACAAAGAAGGACCGGGAGAACATGGAAACGATCCCTTATGCATCTGCTATTGGATCTATCATGTACTCCATGTTATGTACGAGGCTTGATGTCGCGTTTGCACTAAGTATGACCAGCCGGTACCAGTCAGACCCTGGGGAGGAACACTGGAAGGCTGTCAAGGCAATCCTAAAGTACCTTAATCGGACTAAGGATGCTTTCTTAGTGTATGGAGGTCAAGATGAGCTCGTAGTGTCAGGTTACACTGATGCAAGCTTTGAGACCGATGAGGATGAGAACCAATCACAGTCTGGTTATGTTTTTCTCTTGAATGGCGGTGCCATTAGTTGGAGGTCCTCAAAGCAGGCCACCATTGCTGACTCTACAACGGAAGCTGAGTACATAGCTACGTGCGAAGCTGCAAAGGAAGCCGTTTGGATCAAGAAATTTATAACCGAGTTGGGAGTAGTACCTACTATCCTAGACCCAGTTGATGTTTTTTGTGACAACAACGGGGCCATCGCACAAGCTAAGGAGCCCCGGTCACTTAAGAGATCGAAACATGTGCTCAGAAAGTTTCACCTCATTCGGGAGATCGTGAACAGAGGTGACATATCATTGCAGAGGGTTGACACCAAGAATAATGTCGCTGATCCATTGACTAAAGCGCTGCCACAGACACAGCACGACGGTCATACCAGATCTATAGGAATTAGGGCAATGCCCACTTGGAACTAGTGCAAGTGGGAGATTGTTGGTGTGCCCTAGTTCTTAGGGCATTGGATTCTTGTATTTTGTATTATACATTACGACTCATTGTATAAATACATTATTTGTGTCACATTAATAAAGGCAATTAATCTATTTCATTTATATCTTGTGCTATAATATGAGTAGAGTATCCATTGATTGATAATCATAAAACCTATCCCAGGTCTGTTCTAATCGTGGGAACGAATAGAACCACAGACTTGTATATTCGATGACTGTATGGTAGTTCTTAACTAGCCATAGTACTTGTATAGTCAGTCATGAATATAGGTACATGTCGTTGACATGGGACTGGATCGATCCGCATAAGAAAGCCACATGGTTGTTACGTCATAGGTCTTTCTTGAGTAGGTCTCTTTTGTCCTCAGACCAGATTTCATTATAATATCGATATGGAATCTGATTCACTTTGACATACGCCTAACAGGTCTGTAAAAGGATGCTAAATATGGGTATGATTGGGTGGACCGGTGAACATGTTGATATTGATGATGAAGTGATGGAATTGCCACTCGGGTAACACCGAGATGATATCATTGGCCACTTGATGAGTGGGACTGATAAGTGTATGGCCATACCCAAATAAGTTGGTTGCTTATTTGATTGATCAGTCAACTCAAGATCAAGAAATATAATAAACAACAGAAGAGGATGACAGACACCATGCCTCTAGTTTATTCATATCGATATCTTTAGGCAAAGGACACTATGAGATTACTACCGGGTGAGTGTCTTCTAAAGACTGCTGCATCTCTGTCTTAATTGGGGACTGTAATGGTTTGCTAGAACCCACTTACAGTCTGTGGGCCTTGGGCCTACTGCCAACATAAAGACAGACCCATAGGATCGTGCACATAGATCAACTGAGCTGGAACTTATAGAAATTGTACATGTAATGTACATTGGAAGGAATGCGTTAATTAATTAGTTGACATTCGGTGTCAAGGTAATTAATTGACATTGGGTTGAATTTAATTTAATTAATAAGTTTACATAATGTAATTAATTAATTTATCAATTAATTGAATTACATAAAGTAAACAATTAATTAAATAATTTTCCTAAGTAGGAAAATTAAATACATGTATTGTATTAACTTAAGTGTGATTTAATTTTATTTACGGGTAATTAAATTTAGCCAAATGGAATTAAATTACATAGTATATACTTTTTAATTAAAGTTTATTTATGTAATTATAATCCTAGTGGGCTTGGGTTTAATTAACCTAATTAGAACCCAATTAGACAAGGTGTCTATAAAAGGGCACACTTAAGAAATAAAAACCTAATTCAACTCTAATTAATTGCTGGAAATTTTAGCCACCAATAGCAGCCCCAAAACAGCCGAAAATCCCAGGATTAAACCTCCATTCCTTCGCGTCTTCGGCTAGCACCGGTTCCCGCTCAATAGTTGGTCGTGCACCGGACTTTGGAGATCGCAGTTTCAAGAAATGATTCTGCAGCAGTCTCTAGAGGAGACGAATCCGGTGAGTTCATCTCTCTTGATTCTTATTTGATTTTATTCTAATCAATGGTAATTGGACACAATAGGTGGATTCTAGGAAATTTTAAAAGGTGTATTTTCCGCTGCGCCACGTTATTTTTCCAATGACGAATCCCAACAGCCTAGCTATGCGCTTCTCGTTTATATGGCCTAAACAACAATGCCATAGGTAGACAGGATTAAGTTCATTGGGCTTAACCCTTTTAGTGTTTATGTTATAGACATGATTGGTTTCATTTAAGTCCATGATATATAGGCCATTATTTAATAGAGCATCTCCATAAAATAATCCCTCTCTAGATAAAGAAATTCTACCATTCGAAATAGTAAAATGAAATCCAGAAATATCCAACATGGAAACTGAAATAATATTCTTGCACATAGCAGGTACAAAATAACATTGTTCCAAAATCAAAACTGTGAGTGGATGACCTTTTCGAAATAAAATTAATTAAGCACGGCGAAGCGGGCTGGGGGTTTTTAGAAAACTGAAGAAAGTTGATTTGAATATGATGTTTTGGAAAAACGGGCTTTGTTTATCTTGCTTTGGGAAAACTATTGATTTAATTCGGAAATTCTTTTGTAGAAAATATTTTTCTATTTTATAACTTAAAGACCTCGAAACCTCAATCTCGAGATCAATGACAGAGTCGCCACCCGGATCAGCTCATCCGGGAAATTCCGGTACAGCTCCATACCGAGTGTAGACTACTATACCTAATCCAAAGATTCAGGGTTCGGGCAACTTACCTACTTAACCTCAAACTTGTATTCGTTTATTGTTTATAAGACCATATTTGTTCAATTTATTATCTTTCTCTAACCCAATTTGTTTACTTTATTAACCCGATGCTAAGGCAAAAATGCATAAAATAAATTGCAGGAAATAAACCATCCACACAAATGTACAAAAGAATAATAAAAGCCAGTTATACAACCCAATTGAATAAAGAATAAGATCTCTCGTCCTCACTTTACAAGTGCCTAAGTACACGAGGATCTAAAAATACAATCGCCTAATTACACGATTTAATATGTTAAAATACAGTAAAAATAAAAATAAAAATAAATGCTGCAAAACAGATTGGTTAGCACAATTTATATTACAAACACAAATAGGACTCAAATCAGGATAGAATGGGGATTTTAGGATTGGGAGCATGCATTTAGGGGGTAACTGGTTCAACCGGTTGGACCGGTTAGACCTGGAAAACGGTTTTGAAACGCCCTGTAATTTTGTGCTGAAAAATCAATTTTTATAAACCATTTGGCTTGGTTACATGCATATTGTTGTTTTTATGGGTTGGTTATCCTGGAACTCGGGGTCCGTTCGTGTGGGTTTTCCTAATTTTCACAAACATCTAAAGTCCAAAAAGCGATAAACATACCAAAAATAGTTTGAACCCGAAAACAACATCGCACAACAACACTCATACGGGGCATTTCGCGATTTTGTCTTTTTCCCAGGAATTACAGTCGCACAGTAGGAAGTAGAGTCGGCTGACTCTAGTTAGAGCCGGCCGGCTCTGGTCCTTGCTGGGCGGCTGTAATGCCTGGACCCGAGACTGGTTTTCTGGTATTTCAAAAAACTTAAATCTTTACAGCTATGATGGGTTGAGTCAGTTTTTCGGAAAAATTTCAAATGACGAAAAACATGCAGAAAACACAATGTAAATAGGTTTAAGGCCTCTCAGAGTTACCTTGATATCTTTCCAGCATTCTGCATGCGCAGAAACGGATTGGAAAGCTTTGAATCATCACCAGAGTCTCAACTGATGAAATCCCAACAATCCGCAACAAACCGAAATGGTCCCGGAATGGTTTCCAAATAATGTGCGATGGTTGTAGAACTTAGGTCTTAATGCTTTCCTTAGTTTAGGTTTTAAAAAAAAACTTACTCTTCTTTTTTATTTTTTCCTTCACTCCCCACTCTCTCTGTTTTTCTCTACCTCTCCCCCTTTTTTGATTTTATTTAGGTTCTTCAAAAGCAGAAAAAAATCCCCTCATTGAGATTTCTTCTCTCTCCCTTTTTAAATCACTTTCTCTCACCTTTCATTTCTTCATTAACTCGTCGTCTGAAAATCCGCCTAAGCCCATACCTCTCTCTCTGCAAGACAGGTTGCCTGACTTTGCAAGGCAACCTGTCCTACCCACTAGAGCCAGCCGGCTCTAGTGTGCACTAGAGCCAGCCGGCTCTAGTGTGCACTAGAGCAGGCCGGCTCTGGTTCAAGAAACCGGAGCAGCCCAGTTCTAGCGAGGGCTGGAGCGTAGGGCGAAACTTCAGACATGCACCCTAAACCCTAGAGACCTCTCGAGAGACCTTTTCGGGGGTTTCTGATCGCTGATAGATTGGCTTTCGGGACATTTGAGACACTCCAAGCAACAAATCGGTCACTTTCGGGTTTAATTCACATCCGTCTACCTCATAGGTAACACATAAATTCTCATCACAGAGGTTGGGAAAACCCGTGCTCACAGGCTGCCCCTCGCGAGACCAAAATCGGTTCATGGTGGGCTATGAAGCCTAGATTAAATTTGGTCCTGCGACTGAGGGCGCAGTGAGGAAGGACAAGAAGGCGTACCTGATGCCCTTCGTGGGAATACTATGTTGTTAACTCACTGTGGTGGAGTATGCCCCTGATGTTGACTCGCTGTGGTGGAGTGTGCCCGTGGTTAACTCACTGTGGTGGACTGTGCCCATAGTATTGACTCGCTATGGTGGAGTATGCCCCTGATGTTGACTCGCTGTGGTGGAGTGTGCCCGTGGTTGACTCGCTGTTGTGGAGTGTGCCCGTGGTTGACTCGCTGTGGTGGAGTGTGCTCGTGGTTGACTCGCTGTGGTGGAGTATGCCCGTGATGTTGACTCGCTGTGGTGGAGTATGCCCATGATTCACTCGCTGTGGTGGAGTGTGCCCCTGATGTTGACTCATTGTGGTGGAGTGTGCCTGTGGTTGACTCGCTGTAGTGGAGTAGACCATTAAAGTGGAATTGGAAGCACGTATTTATTCCTTGATCGATAAATTTGGAAACAAAAATTTTTGCCCCTTCGATCAAGAATAAATACGGCTTGGGACCTTTTGAACCTTAAATATCTGTAAAAATTGAATAATACCTGTCCAAGGATCAAATTGGAATAAGTGGAAATCGTGAAAAATCGAAAAAAATATGACATTGGTTGAACCAGAGCCAAGGCAAAGCCGGTGGCTCACGACTAGAGCCGGCCGGCTCAAGACTAGAGCCGGCCGGCTCTAGTGGGTCAAATGGTGATATATAAAAAAAAGCCCCCCCTTTTTATTTTCATTCTTCTTCTTCTCCTTGTACGTTTCCTTTTCTCTCTGAAACAAAACCTCTTTACTTCTCTTCACTTCTTGTATAACCAAAATGAGGAAGATGTTGAGAGCCGTTCTCCCAAATGCTCCTACGCAACCATCCCCTCATGTGAGGTATTCTTTACCAGAGGGAGAATTTTTCTTGCCCACTGAATCTACAGTGGACATGTATGGATTGAGAGAGTCAGTTCCGTATTCTGGAGTTAGCCAGAACGATCCCGTGCCTGTGACCTTGAAGCCATCTGCGCACATTATGCAAAATTTGGTTAGTTTTGTTTACTTTTCTCCATTTTTGAATTCTTACAAAATTGACCAAATTAGATGAAATTATATGAAATTGATGCATGTTATAGTAGATTCTGCCCCTAAGAAGCTTAGTTGATGATTTAGAATTGATTTTAATCGATTTTTTGGCGAAAAATCACAAAACCTAGGTTTAGGGAACCAAACCGCCGATTTTCCGAACATAGCCGGCCAGCTCAATGCTAGAGCCGGTCGGCTGTGTTCATCAAGCGGTGGCTCTAGTTCAAGAACAGAGCCAGCCGGCTATGGTTGGGGTCAGGTGACTCTAACCATGGCCGTGCGGCTCTGGTTCGACCAAAACCAGAATTTAATGCCTCTAATTTTATTTTAAACACTTTATTCATGCAAAATAACTAATAAATAATTCGTAAAACTCCCTATTTATTATTTTGCAGTCAAGGCCGAACAACCAGGGAGCTGATCTGTGATAGATGCGGTATCTTGGTACCAACGGCTCCCTGATGATATGCGGGGTCTGGTTGATTCGACCGGTTTGGACCTGTTTGTGTGTTCTATGTGCGAGACCCTACCTCGGACGAGTAGGGGCTTGTTGATGGTGCTCTTGGAGCGGTGGATGGACTTCACACATACTTTCCACTTCCCGATCAGGGAGTTCACCATCACACCCGAGGACTTCATGGCTATTATCGGCCTTTCTTTCGGTAGGAGCATCATAAAATTCAATCAATCACTGGAGCGAGGAGGCTTCAGGCTGGACATGATCACGATGTTGATTGGTTTGACTCCCGCTGGCGGGAAAGTCCAGGGGAGCACCCTGCGAGATTATTGGTTGAGACGCCAGGATAGTTTACTTGAGGGTGCTTCATTCTCGCTCAGAGATGTGAGGTGTTGTTGGATATGCCCTAGTCCCGAGGCATTGGTCCTTGTATTTGTATCATACATTAATTGGATTTATGTATTATACTTATTTATGTTATTAATAAAGGCATTAATTCATTTATTATATTTATCTTGTGCAATATATTAAATGAAGTATCGAATGGACATATCCATATCCATGATGACCAGTGTCATGCACTTGGCAGTAAGACCATGGATAGGGTAAACGATATGACCATAAATAGATCCGTAGTCTGTTCCAGTCATGGGAATGAATGGAACAAGAGACTACCATTAGCACGGTTGTATGGCGGTGTCTTGCCGGTCATTGGATATGGAATGTCAACCAAGTTAATGGGTACATGCATAAGGGGCATGGTACTGGATAGATCCACTTAACGAGGAATCCACATGGTATAGTATCACAAGTGATTCTCGTATAATACTTGTATGAATCCTTTGACCTGACCATATGATGGTGTTACATGTCAGGTCACATACTTAGGGGTACGCCTAAAGGGCCTGTAATAGGGTGCCAAGTATGGGTACTTTCGGGTATGTCACTTAGCATGGTAATGCTATGGATATGCAGAAGGAATTTGTCACCCAGTAATCCACTGGGAAGATATCACCGGCCTCTTGATGAATGTGACTGATAAGAGTGTGGCCACACCCAAACAAGTGGGAACTTATTTGTGAGCTTCAGTGCATTCGGGATCAAGTTAATGTCCGGACACAAAAGAGGGTGATCAATCCATGCCTCTGTGTTGGACACCGATGTCAATGACATGGGATGTACAAGTTTAAACTACAGGGTTATGATAACAGTTAGACTGACATCTCTATCTTAATTGGGGGATGCAATGGCTTGCTAGAGCCCAATTGCAGTCTGTGGGCCAAAGGCCCACTGCCAACATAAAGATGGGCCTATGGGATCGTACATATTGAGTGACTGAACACCGACTTAAGGAATCACATGTATGCTTGGAGTATACACTTTGGAGAGAGAGGTATATATATATTAATTATATTATAAAGATCAATTGGATTGATCCTAATAATAAAACTAATATATTTAATTGGCTCTTCATAATTAATTGGATTAATTATGAAATTATTTCCTGGGTGGAAATATTCAAATGTATAGGTTTACATATGATTTTATTTTGTGAAGATCTAATTTTAATTTGATGGATTAAATTAATTGGTGAAACTAATTTTAATTTAAATGTAAATAATATATTACTTGGTGTAATATATTAAATACATGGTTATATTAAAGTTGGGCGTAAAATTAATTTAAACTAGATTAATTAAAATAAGATTGGGCCTTAATCCCCTGAGGGAATTCGGCCAACCTAGGTTTTAACCCTATGTGAATTCGGCCATAGTAGTTAGTGTTGGGATTTTTCCTCAGAACTCAACCGATAAATACGGAAGAACGCGATGATTTCCTCAAATCCAGTCCCAGGAGCAATTGAAATGGAAATTGTAAAACATAAAAATTCAATAGAAAGAGATCATTCTCTTACCAGGAATATCTCTTCTAGAGATGGATGAAGACTCTAGGAATCAAATTAGAGTCCCTCCTCGTTCTCGTACAGGAACGCCTAACGAACACGACCCGTGCTAGCATAGGAAAAACGAGCAATGGAGATGAGGCGGGGTTGGAAAATTTCGGCTATGGTAGCTTGTGGTAGGGTGGCCGAAATTTTTCCCCAGGTTTTATACCTAGGTTAGCCGAATTCCCCTAGGGGAATTTAGGCCCAGTTTGGCTCCTTCATTTTGTATGGGCTTCCATCTTTTAATTCAGGCCCAATCTAATTTTAATTATTCTGGTTTAAACTAATTTCAAACCCAATTTTAATATACCCATGTATTTAATATATTACACCAAGTAATATATTATTCACATCTAAATTAAAATTAGTTTCACCAATTAATTTAATCCCACAAATTAAAATTAAATCTTCACAAAATAAAATCATATGTAAACCTATACACATGAATATTTCCACCTAGGAAATAATCTCATAACTAATCCAATTAATTATGAAGAGCCAATTGAATATATATTAATTTCATTATTATCATCAATCTAATTGATCTTTATAATATGATTAATATATATATACCTCTCTCTCCACAGTGTCTACTCCAAGTATACATGTAATTCCTTAAGTCGGTGTTCAGTGGTTCTATGTGTACGATCCCGTGGGCCCATCTTTATGTTGGCAGCAGGCTGTTGGCCCACAGACTGCAGTTGGCCTCTAGCAAGCCACTGCAGCCCCAATTAAGATGGAGATGGTAGTCTAACTGTTATCATAACCCTATAGTTTAAACTTGTACATCCCATATCATAGATATCGGTGTCCAACATAAAGGCATGGATTGATCACCCTCTTTTGTGTCGGACATTAACTTGATCCTGAATGTACTGAAGCTCACAAATAAGTTCCCACTTGTTTAGGTGTGGCTACACTCTTATCAGTCACATTCATCAAGAGGCCGGTGATATCTTCCCAGTGGACTACTGAGTGACAAATCCCTTCTGCATATCCATAGCATTACCAGGCTAAGTGACATACCCGAAAGTACCCATACTTGGCACCCTGTTACAGGCCCTTTAGGCGTACCCCTAAGTATGCGACCTCACATGTAACACCATGATATGGTCAGGTCAAAGGATCCATACAAGTACTACACGAGAATCACTTGTGATACTATACCATGTGGATTTCTCGTTTAGTGGATCTATCCAGTACCATGCCCCTTATGCATGTACCCATTAACTTGGTTAACAATCCATGTCCAATGACCAGTAAGACACTGCCATACAACCAGGTTAATGATAGTCT
The DNA here is from genome assembly GCA_039660915.1 of Euphorbia tirucalli. NCBI lineage: Eukaryota > Viridiplantae > Streptophyta > Magnoliopsida > Malpighiales > Euphorbiaceae > Euphorbia > Euphorbia tirucalli. The sequence goes on along the minus strand of CM077639.1, from coordinate 48,622,831 downwards.
CTTGTTCCATTCATTCCCATGACTGGAATAGACTACGGATCTATTTATGGTCATATCGTTTACCCTATCCATGGTCTTATTGCCAAGTGCATGACACTGGTCATCATGGATATGGATATGTCCATCGGATACTTCATTTAGTATATTGCACAAGATAAATATAATAAATGAATAAATGCCTTTATTAATAACACAAATAAGTATAATACATGAATCCAATTAATGTATGATACAAATGCAAGGACCAATGCCTCGGGACTAGGGCATATCCAACAATCTCCCACTTGCACTAGTTCCAACTAGGCATGGGCCTAATCCCTATAGTCTAGTATGACCCTCGTGCTTGGGCTGGGCCAGTGCCTTGGTCAAAGGATCTGCGACATTATCCTCGGTGTCCACTCTATGCAATGCAATGTCACCTCTCTCCGCGATCTCTCGTATGTGGTGAAACTTTCTGAGCACGTACTTTGTGTTCTTGTGTGACCGGGGCTCCTTAGCTTGTGCAACGGCCCCATTGTTTTCATAGAAGATATCAACTGGGTCCTAGATAGTTGGCACTACTCCCAACTCAGTGATAAACTTCTTCATCCACACAGCTTCCTTAGCCGTATCACACGCAGCGATGTACTCAGCTTCTGCTGTAGAGTCCGCTATGGTTGGATGCTTTGAGCTCCTCCAGCTTACAGCACCACCATTCAGCAAAAGTACATACCCAGACTGTGACTAGTACTCATCCTGGTCGGTCTGGAAGCTCGTATTAGTGTACCCAGTAACTGACAGCACTTCCTAACCACCATACACTAAGAAGCTATCCTTAGTCCGGTTAAGGTACTTAAGGATCGCCTTGACAGCTTTCCAGTGATCCTCCCCGGGATCCTGCTAGTACCGGCTCGTCGTACTCAGTGCAAAGGCAACATCAAGTCTCGTACATAACATGGAGTACATAATTGATCCTATAGCCAAAGCGTATGGAACCAATTTCATGTTCTCCCTGTCCTGCCTTGTCTTAGGACAGTGTCTCTTACTAAGTTTCAGCCCATGACCCATTGGCAAGAAACCTTTCTTGGCCTGGTCCATGCTGAACCTTTTCATAACTTTGTCTATGTACGAGGCCTGACTTAGGCCCAGAAGCTGATTAGATCTATCCCTATAGACCCTGATCCCTAGGATCATCTCAGCTTCGCCTAAGTCCTTCATTGCGAAGCACTTACTCAGCCACTGCTTTACCCCTAGTAGTGTAGGTATGTCGCTTCCAATGATAAGGATGTCATCCACATAAAGTACCAAGAATGTGACAATGCTCCCACTTGTCCTCTTATACACAAAAGGCTCATCTTGATTCTGTATGAAGCCATATTCCTTTATGGCCTCATTGAATCTTAGATTCCAACTTTGGGATGCTTGCTTCAGTCCATAAATGGACCTTTGAAGCTTGCATACCCTTCCTTGATACTTTGGATTGACAAAACCCTCAGGTTGTGTCATGTACACATCCTCGAGTAGCTTTCCATTAAGGAAAGCAGTTTTGACATCCATTTGCCAGACTTCATAGTCTTACCATGCGGCTATGGCTAGTAAGATCCTGATGGATTTGAGCATGGCTACTGGTGAGAAAGTTTCATCATAGTCTATTCCATGGACTTGTCTAAAACCTTTTGCAACAAGACGCCCCTTGAAGGTGTTGTCGGCCTTTAGCTTATAGCACCACTTGCAACCTATTACCTTGGCACCCGGAGGTGGATCAACCAAGTTCCAAACTTGGTTATCGTACATAGATTGCATTTCTACCTCCACGGCTTTACGCTAATTCACAGATTGTGGGCTAGCCATAGCCTCCTGGTAGGTTTTGGGTTCTTCCTGATCTCAGATGAGAAGAGTCTGATCATCGGTGATGAGGAAACCATACCTCTCCGGTTCCCGACGATCCCTACCAGACCTTCTAGGTCCTTGTGCGGCCTGGGTCAGTGCTTCCTCTTGTGGAAGCTCCACCTGGGCCTCTGAGTTATCCTCTTTAGGAGCTTGTGGACCTTGAACTTCCCTGATTTCAACGCTGCTCCCACTGTCTTTCTTGGAAAGGAACTCCTTTTCTAGAAAGACCCCCTTCCTTGCCACGAACACTTTGTTCTCGGCGGGGTTGTAGAAGTAATACCCTTTGGTTTCCCTAGGGTAGCCCACAAACAGGCATTTATCGGTTTTGGGCTCCAGCTTGCCACTAGTCAATCTCTTGACATGTGCTTTGCATCCCCAAATCCTTAGGAAAGACACATTGGGCTCCTTGCCCGTCCATATCTAATATGGGGTCTTTTCCACTGCCTTAGTCGGAGTATTATTTAAGATAAGAGCTGCTGTCTCGAGGGCGTGTCCCCAGAAACTAATTAGGAGAGAGGCTTGACTCATCATTGAGCGGACCATGTCCAACAGGGTCCTATTCCTCCATTAAGATACCCCATTCCATTGTGGTGTTCCGGGAGGAGTGAGCTGTGGAACTATTCCATGCTCTCTCAAATATGAGTCAAATTCTAGGCTCATATACTCACCGCCTCGGTCCGACCGAAGGGTTTTGATATTTCTGCCTAGCTGGTTCTGTACCTCGTTCCTAAATTCCTTGAACCTATCAAGGGTCTCAGACTTGTGTTTCATCAGATAGACATAGCCATATCTGCTAAAATCGTCCGTGAACGTGACAAAGTACAGGTCCCACCTCTGGTCGCTGTGCTCATAGGTCCACATACATCGGAATGTATTAGGTCCAATAAGCCAGTGGCCCTTTCAGCCTTCTTGCTAAAAGGCGCCTTTGTCATCTTACCTCGTAAACATGATTTGCATGTATCAATTGACTCCAAGTCAAATGACCCTAAGACTCTAGCTTTGTGAAGCCTAGCAATGCACTTCTCGTTTATGTTGCCGAGACGACAATGCCATAGGTGGACAGGACTAAGTTCGTTTGGCTTAACCCTTTTTGCGTTTATGTTATAGACGTGATTGGTTTCATTTAAGTCCAAGATATACAGGCCATTATTTAATAGAGCATCTCCATAAAATAATCCCTCTCTAGATATTGAAATTCTACCATTAGAAATAGTAAAATAAAATCCTGAAATATCCAACATAGAAACTGAAATAATATTCCTGCACAAAGCAGGTATAAAATAACATTGTTCCAAAATTAAAACCAATCCACTAGGCAACACAAGGTGGTATTCGCTGATCTCTATGGCAGTAACCCTTGCTCCATTCCCGACCCGCAAGTCCACCTCTCCCGACCCCAGTGACCTTCTGTTCTTAAGTCCATGCACATTGCAACAAATGTGAGAATCGCATCCAGTATCCAATACGCAGGATGTTGAAACAGTTAGGTTAATGTCTATAACATAAATGCCTAAAGAGGACGTACCTTGGCCCCTTCTTTGCTCTCCCATTAGCCTGGGACATGATCTCTTCCAATGGCCCGCCTATCTACATCAGAAACAGACATCTTCAGGACCTGCCTTCTGCTGGGCCTTGGGTTGGGCCTTGGCCTTCTTAGCCTTGGCCTTCTTGGCCTTGGCCTTGGCCTTTTCCTTGGCCTTACCCTTGGCAACAGGAGGGTTCCCCTTGTTGACCAGCAGCACCGGCAGAGTCTTTTTGATCGACTGCTCAGTAAGCTTAAGCATCCCATGCAGCTCACTGACAATACGGTTCATCCCTTGCATGTTGTAGTTCAGGATGAACTGATCATAAGAATCCGGCAAGGATGCAAGGATTGTGTCCACCTCCAACTCCTAACAGATAGGCGATCCGAGATGGGCCAAAGTGTCCAAATAGCCCTTCATCTTGAGCACGTGTGCACTCACAGATGTCCCGGCCCCCATCTTACAAGAGTGGAATGCCTTGTTGGTCAGGTACCTTTCCTGACAAGCTTGCTCTTGAAACATCTCATTTAGAGTTGTTATCATAGCAAAGGCTTGATGGTCCATAAACTGTTTTTGCAGTTCAGGGACCATGCAGGCCAACATTAAGCATGTCACATCCCTATTGTCCTTGACATGCGCCTCGTATTCCTCCAGCTGGGTAGCCGGTGGATTACGTCCTTGAGGCGCAGCTGGTACAGGCCTCTCCAGTACATACTCTTTGGACTCCTGCCTTAGAACTATTCTCAAGTTCCTAGACCAGTCCAAAAAGTTAGGACCGGAAAGCTTGTCCCTTTCCAGAATTGATCGCAGTGATAAGGTATTGTTGTTTGCCATTTAAGAATTTCTACATAGAAAAACATTTAGAGTGTTAATAAAGGACTTTACTTTGTTGTTCCCATATAAAATTAATAATGAATCAAGTTATTAATTAAACCGAGTTGTTGGGCTCATGGGCCGAGATCCATATTTCATTAAGATATAGCCAGACGAGGGCCTAGTACAACTATACCCTAATTATTTAGGTAGGAACACCGTCCAATCCCAACCTAGGGACTCTCAGTGTGATGGGCTTGTTGGCACTTAAACAGCTGTGCTTAGGGCCAGGAGAATCCTACTACACACGCTAAGTCAAAACCTCCATTCAAGTGTTAGAGTATCCCATACCCTAACCCAATACAAAGTGACAATACTCCAGTGTATCCTACGAGGGCATGGTGTTGGGATTCGTCATTGGAAAAATAACGTGGCGCAGCGGAAAATACACCGTTTAAAATTTCCAAGAATCCACCTATCGTGTCCAATTACCATTGATTAGAATAAAATCAAATAAGAATCAAGAGAGATTAACTCACCAGATTCGTCTCCTCTACAGACTGCTGCAGAATCGTTTCTTGAAACTGCGATCTCCAAAGTCCGGTGCACGACCAACTATTGAGCGGGAACCGGTGCTCGCCGAAGACGCGAAGGAATGGAGGTTTAATGCTGGGATTTTCGGCTGTTTTGAGGCTGCTCTTGGTGGCTGAAATTTCCAGCAATTAATTAGAGTTGAATTAGGTTTTTATTCCTTAAGTGTGCCCTTTTATAGACACCTTGTCTAACTGGGTTCTAATTAGGTTAATTAAACCCAAGCCCACTAGGATTATAATTACATAAATAAACTTTAATTAAAAAGTATATACTATGTAATTCAATTCCATTTGGCTAAATTTAATTACCCCTAAATAAAATTAAATCACACTTAAGTTGATACAATACATGTATTTAATTTTCCTGCTTAGGAAAATTATTTAATTAATTGTTTACTTTATGTAATTCAATTAATTGATAAATTAATTAATTACATTATGTAAACTTATTAATTAAATTAAATTCAACCCAATGTCAATTAATTACCTTGACACCGAATGTCAACTAATTAATTAACGCATTCCTTCCAATGTACATTACATGTACAATTTCTATAAGTTCCAGCTCAGTTGATCTATGTGCACGATCCTATGGGTCTGTCTTTATGTTGGCAGTAGGCCCAAGGCCCACAGACTGTAAGTGGGTTCTAGCAAACCATTACAGCCCCCAATTAAGACAGAGATGCAGCAGTCTTTAGAAGACACTCACCCTGTAGTAATCTCATAGTGTCCTTTGCCTAACGATATCGATATGAATAAACAAGAGGCATGGTGTCTGTCATCCTCTTCTGTTGTTTATTATATTTCTTGATCTTGAGTTGACTGATTAATCAAATAAGCAACCAACTTATTTGGGTATGGCCATACACTTATCAGTCCCACTCATCAAGCGGCCAATGATATCATCTCGGTGTCACCCGAGTGGCAATTCCATCACTTCATCATCAATATCAACATGTTCACCGGTCCACCCAATCATACCCGTATTTAGCATCCTTTTACAGACCTGTTAGGCGTATGTCAAAGTGAACTGGATTCCACATTGATATTATAATGAAATCTGGTCTGAGGACAAAAGAGACCTACTCAAGAAAGACCTATGACGTAACAACCATGTGGCTTTCTTGTGCGGATTGATCCAGTCCCATGTCAACGACATGTACCTATATTCATGACTGACTATACAAGTACTATGGCTAGTTAAGAACTACCATACAGTCATCGAATATACAAGTCTGTGGTTCTATTCGTTCCCACGATTAGAACAGACCTGGGATAGGTTTTATGATTATCAATCAATGGATACTCTACTCATATTATAGCACAAGATATAAATGAAATAGATTAATTGCCTTTATTAATGTGACACAAATAATGTATTTATACAATGAGTCTTAATGTATAATACAAAATACAAGAATCCAATGCCCTAAGAACTAGGGCACACCAACACATGGTCTACAACTGGCCTATTCCCACTTCGAGTCGGTTTTGAATGAGGGAAGCACTTTTAAGCGACTTAGTAATTCCATTTGGTTATTAGATTCATTTAATAACGGCTTACATACATAAGGCGGGTGAAATGTGGTTGGATCATACATACATACATGCTTATAAATATAAAACATGATTAAATAAATAAGTAAAATGGACTGCTATGGGTCTATATTACATCCTAATATTATTCTAGTAAACCTATACTAGAAAAGAATATCAGGTGGGCCTCCATCTTCTTCTTTCTGGGCTTGCACCTCCACTTGGGCTCACCCCTCCATGGGCTTCTTCTTTTTACAAATTTTATAATAAATGAATAAAATAAAATTACATTAAAAAGAAAAACGACACGCAGGCCGTATTTACCCAAAAAAGAAAAATACAACCCATCTTGTACAAGGCCCAATAGCATCCAACCATACAAACATTTAATCACACATATGCATCCAATACATATAATTCATAAGCATGTTATAATGCATGATATAAGCCCATTTCAATTATGTCCAAGCCATTATATAAAAATCGCCAATTTTGGCCCACCATGGTTCTAACCCTTAACGGGCTTTGGGCCTCCAGCCCAGGCAGTCCAACTGCTCCCACTGGAATTGGGAAACCATGGGTCCAATTCAGCCGTCCAAGTAATTGTGCCAAAAATACTCGAACCAATTTCAATTAACCTATTAATTTCCAAAATTAATATCACATGAATAAAATAAAATTTCATTCAAGAAACCACATGTATTTAAATTGCATAAATTTAAACACACGAATTTTAAAACCAATTAAAATTTCAAAACTGGGCCCCGGGCCCAAAACCCGCCAAATCCAAAAGCGCTGGGCCCGGCCCACTACGGCTAGGGCAACCGAGTTGCACTAGCAGCAGCTGCTGCCTACCAGCAGGCAGCGGCTGCCGCTAGCAGCCCCACCCCCGGGAGCCTGATTTTTGTTTTTTTTAAACCAGAAAAAAAAATATAAATCATCCATCAACAACGAATCCACCAAGAATTCCAAAACATACAATTAAATTAAACAAACAAAAACCAATATGCATATTCAATTTCAATTGTATGAAAATCAAATGGGAAAAATCTTAAACCCAAAACAAGAATCCCAATGAAAAATCTCCAATTTTAAAAATGGGATTCAACCAATTTTAACAATTTCCATGGATCAAAAACCCGCTCTGATACCACTGTTGGGATTTTTCATCGGAAATCAACCGATAAATGCGGAAGAACACGATGATTTCCTCAAATCCAGTCCTAGGAGCAATTGAAATGAAAATTGTAAAACATAAAAATTCAATAGAAAGAGATCATTCTCTTACTAGGAATATCTCTTCTAGAGATGGATGAAGACTGCAGGAATCAAATTAGAGTCCCTCCTCGTTCTCATACACGAACACCTAACGAACACGACCTGTGCTAGCGTAGGAAAAACGAGTAATGGAGATGAGGCGAGGTTGGAAAATTTCGGCTATGGTAGCTTGTGGTAGGGTGGCCGAAATTTTTCCCTAGGTTTTATACCTAGGTTGGCCGAATTCCCCTAGGGGAATTTAGGCCCAGTTTGGCTCCTTCATTTTGTGTGGGCTTCCATCTTTTAATTCAGGTCCAATCTAATTTTAATTATTCTGGTTTAAATTAATTTCAAGCCCAATTTTAATATACCCATATATTTAATATATTACACCAAGTAATATATTATTTACATCTAAATTAAAATTAGTTTGACCAATTAATTTAATCCATCAAATTAAAATTAAATCTTCACAAAATAAAATCAAATGTAAACCTATACACATGAATATTTCCACCTAGGAAATAATCTCATAACTAATCCAATTAATTATGAAGAGCCAATTGAATATATATTAATTTTATTATTATCATCAATCTAATTGATCTTTATAATATGATTAATATATATATATACCTCTCTCTCCACAGTGTATACTCCAAGTATACATGTAATTCCTTAAGTCGGTGTTCAGTCGTTCTATGTGTATGATCCAGTGGGCCCATCTTTATGTTGGCAGCGGGCCGTTGGCCCACAGACTGCAGTTGAACTCTAGCAAGCCACTGCAGCCCCCAATTAAGATGGAGACGGTAGTCTAAATCAGTCACATTCATCAAGAGGCCGGTGATATCTTCCCAGTGGACTACTGAGTGACAAATCCCTTCTGCATATCCATAGCATTACCATGCTAAGTGACATACCCGAAAGTACCCATACTTGGCACCCTGTTACAGGCCCTTTAGGCGCACCCCTAAGTATGCGACCTCACATGTAACACCATCATATGGTCAGGTCAAAGGATCCATACATGTACTACACGAGAATCACTTGTGATACTATAGCATGTGGATTTCTCGTTTAGTGGATCTATCTAGTACCATGCCCCTTATGCATGTACCCATTAACTTGGTTGACAATCCATGTCCAATGACTGGTAAGACACCGCCATACAACCAGGTTAATGATAGTCTCTTGTTCCATTCATTCTCATGACTGGAACAGACTACGGATCTATTTATGGTCATATCGTTTACCCTATCCATGGTCTTACTGCCAAGTGCATGACACTGGTCATCATGGATATGGATATGTCCATCGGATACTTCATTTAGTATATTGCACAAGATAAATATAATAAATGAATTAATGCCGTTATTAATAACACAAATAAGTATAATACATGAATCTAATTAATGTATGATACAAATGCAAGGACCAATGCCTCGGGACTAGGGCATATCCAACAGTTAGAACATAACCTAGTTGAAATTCCCTAGCCTTTTCTCTCCATAGTTCGTGTTTTTCCGACGCTAGCACGGGTCGTATTTGTTAGGCGTTCATGTACGTGAACGAGGAGGGATTCAGCATTGATTCCTGCAGTCTTCATCCATCTCTGAAAGAGATATTCAGGGTAAGAGAATTATCTCTTTCCATTCAATTTTTTTTGTTTTACAATTTCCATTTCAATTGCTCATGGGCACGGATTTGAGGAAATCATCGCATTCTTCCGCTTTTATCGGGTGATTTCCGGTGAAAAATCCCAACAGTGGTATCAGAGCGGGCTTTTGATCTGTGGAAATTTTTAAAATTGGTTGAATCCCATGTTTTAAAATCGGAGTGGGTTCTTGGTTTGGGTTTAAGATTTTTCCCATTTGATTTTCATACAATTGAAATTGAATATGCATATTGGTTTGTGTTTGTTTAATTTAATTGTATGTTTTTGGAATTCTTGGTGGATTTCATGTTGATGGATGCTTTGATTTTTTTTTATATATATATATTTTTTAAAATATGGCTGTTCCCGGGGGTGCGGGGCTGCTAGCGGCGGAATCGACAGAAGTATTGTAAAAACATGTTAAGGCTTTCACTTGGTCGTATGAAGATATGTCGGGGGTTGACACAGAAATAACAGTTCAGAAGATTCCAACGGATCCTAAATTCAAGCTAGTAAAGCAAAAGCTAAGAAGGCTAAGACTAGAATGGGCTACATTGGTGAAGGAAGAAGTCGCTAAATAGATCGAAGCCAAATTCCTTGAAGTTGTGGAGTACACGGAATGGTTAGCCAACATTGTTCCAGTACCTAAGAAGGATTGAAGAGTCAGAGTGTGTGTCGACTATGGGGATCTGAATAAAGCATGCCCAAAAGATAACTCTCCATTGCCCCATATCGATGTTCTGATTGATAATGCAGCTAAAGCGGCAAGGTACTTTTTCATGGATGGGTTTTAGGGATATAACCAGATCCTAATGGACGTAATTGATAAAGTGAAGACATCGTTCATCACAGAGTGGGGCACTTTCTGCTACAGGGTAATGCCCTTCGGATTGAAAAATACTAGGGCCACTTACCAAAGGGCCATCACAACATTGCTGCATGATATGATCCACAAGGAGGTAGAAGTGTACGTCGATGATATGCTTGTTAAATTAATAACCCGGGAGGAGCACCCTACCATCCTGGATAGATTTCTTACACGTATTGGGGAGTATAATATGTGACTTAACCCTAAGAAATGCATATTTGGGGTCACATCAGGAAAGCTGTTGGGTCATGTGGTTAGCCAGAGAGGAATAAAGATGGATCCAGACAAGATCAAGGCTATTCAAGATATGCCAGCTCCTAAAACAGAAAAGGAGGTCCGGTCATTCTTGGGTTCCTTGCAGTATGTCAGTCTCTTCATAGCACAGTTGACTTCAACTTGTGCATTAATTTTCAAGTTGTTGAAGAAGGATCAGCCGATTGTATAGGATGATAGATGTCAGTTGGCGTTTGAGAAGATTAAAGCTTATCTGGTAAATCCGCCAGTTCTGAGCTCACTAATTCTGGGAAAGCCTTTGATTTTGGATTTGACTGTTGAAGATTCCTCCATAGGGGCAATGCTAGCACAAGAGCAGGATGGAAAGAAGGAGTACCCTCTCTACTATCTTAGCAAAAAGCTACTGGAATATGAAACCAAGTACACACTAATAGAGAAGACATGTGTGGCGATGATTTGGCTGACTAAGAAGTTACGCCATTAGTTTCAGTCATACAAAGTACAAGCTGTAGCCAAGGTGGACCCAATGAAGTATCTATATGAAGCACTAGTATTGGCTGGGAAATTATCTAGGTGGTTACTACTCTTGTCGAAATTCGGTATTGAGTATGTCACTAAGAAAGTCATCAAGGGGCGAGCTGTGGCAGAGTTTCTTACGAATCAGTCACTAGAATCAGATTATGTGGAGAATCTAGAGTTCCCTGATGAACAACTGGTTATGGTGGAGGTAAGGAGATGGGTTATGTGCTTCGATGGTGCCGTGAACAGAAAGGGTGCTAGAATTGGGGTAATCATAGTGACACCAGATGGCGAGATTATTCCACTATCAAAGAGATTGGATTTCCCCATAACTAATAATGGGGCAGAATATGAAGCTTGCTTATTTGGGATGGAAGCTCTTCTGATGCTAGGGGCAAATGATGTGTTGATCATTGGAGATTCACTTTTGGTGATTAGACAAGTGCAAGGTGAATGGGATTTGAAGAAAGAGGCCTTGTGGCCCTATTTAGAATTGCTGCAATGCAGAAGAGAGTTATTCGACTAGTGTGAATTCAGGCATGTTCCCAGAGAGGCGAATAAAATGGCTGAAGCTCTAACAACATTGTCTACTATATGGGAGAATCCAGAGAGGACACAAGTACAACCTTTGATCATAGCAGTTTCCAAACAGCCCTGTTTTGATGCTCCCGAAGTGATGGAGTTAACAACTGAAGAAAAGCCATGGTTCTTTGACATTTATCAGTATGTGAAGGAAGGAAATATCTAGAGGAAGCTAATACTGCTGATAAAGTTTCATTAAGAAGATTAGCCAGCCAGTTCAGAATCTTTGAAGATAATCTATACAAAAGAACTGCAAATGGGGTTCTTCTAAGGTGCTTGCCGGAACAAGAAGCAAAAGCAGTGATGTAGTAAGTACATATAGGTTCCTGTGGGCCACATATGAATAGGGTCACTATGGCTAGGAAGATAATGAGGCAGGGGTACTTCTGGATGATGATACGGTCTGATTATGTGAGGGAAGTGAAAAGATGTCATGAGTGCCAAATCCATGGTGACATCAGTCATCTACCACCACTTGAGCTACAGAATTTGGCATCTCCTTGGCCATTTTTAGCATGGGGGATAGACATGATTGGAGAAATTCACCGCGCATCGTCTAATGTGCACAGATTCATAGTAGTTGCAGTCGACTTTTTTTCAAAGTAGGTAGAAGCGGAATCCTTCGCTAGCGTAACAGCTAAGCAGATGGTTAAGTTCATTCAGAAGAACATCTTTTCTCGATATGGGATCCCCCATCATGTAGTTATTGAAAATGGAGTGCAATTTCAAGGGGCAACAGCGGAACTATTCGCAGAACATGGCATGAAACTTCATAGATCTTCCCCATATAGACCACAGGCTAATGGTGCAGTGGAGGCGGCTAACAAGTCAATAAAGAAGATCTTATCAAAGATGGTAATCACCTATAGGGATTAGGTTGATAAGCTGTCGTATGCCCTTTGGGGTTACAGAACCAGTATCACAACACCAACTGGTGAAATTCCCTATGCCTTGGTGTATGGTATGGAAGCAGTATTTGCTAGTGGAAATAGAGCTCAAATCACTAAGAATAGCCTTGGAAGCACAATTACCAGAAAATAGATGGATGCAAGCTAGATACGAGTAGTTGGTAGTGTTAAACGAGAAGCGATTGAAAGCACTGGATCATTTGTAGATGCATCAACACAGAATGGCTAAAGCCTATAATCAAAAAATGAAGTGTTCCAAATGGCAGTTGAGAGTCGGAGATCTGGTTCTGAGGCAATTGAGGCCTACAAACATCGACATTTGAAGGAAGTTTAGGCCAAGTTGGGAAGGTTCATATGTTGTGAAGAAAGTGCTATCAAAAGGTGGTGTCAGCATCATGGACATGGATGGAAATGAATTCACGAATCCTGTCAATCAAGATCACCTGAAGCTCTATCATGTTTAATAAAATAATAATAATAATAATAATAATAATAATAATAAGAGTTTGCTAGGTCGAAAACCGGAAAAGGGTGACCTAGGCAAAAATTAGGACAAGAGAGAAAATGATCAGTCGGAAAATCTTGAAGGGACGACTGGTAATGGATTTTAGTTTTGTGTGGAATGTATGCCATTTTAGGAATTGATCCTTTCAAATGCACTCATGTCAATTTTAGCAATCAAGTGTGATGTTTGTTTAAATATATTCGCATGGTTATGTCAAAATGCATAAACAAAGTTATCTTGTCTAAACATCCATTTATAGAAAGCACTTTGCATTTAGCTGGTTAAAAGACTCGCCATATTTAACAATAGAAATGTACCAGATACATGCAATCTGAAATCTTTTCTCATCCTCCAAATCTAATTCAGCAGATACAAATTTAGATGTCATAAGGCTTTACATAATTTGTTGGCATTCGTCACGGGAAACCGACCGATAAAAGCGGAAATACGTGTCGACTTCCTGGAATCCGGTCCCAGGAGCTTAAGATGTGGAAATCAAAAACTTAAAGCATAAATAGGAAAGTTTGGACACTTACCCGACAAATCTCTTAAAGAGACGGATGCGCGGACTGCAGGAATCAAAGCCGACTCCCTCCAACGTCACGTACACGAACGGTTCTCGGACCCAACCCGTGCTAGCATCTCGAATTTACCGAGAAGAGAGGGAGAGAGGGGCGGCCCAAGATGACTAATATGGCTATCCTATATTTCTTTCCAAAAGAAATTAAACCAAAAGAAATTCCTCTACCAAGTGGGCAAAATATTTTTTCTCCCTTAAGGAAAAAATGGGCAGCCAAAAGATGGGAAAAAATGGCCACTTGGATACACGGCCAACAATAGGATAAATGGTAGCAAAATCCAATTTTTCCACCATGTGTGACTCACCCCATTCTAATTGGTCCACCAAGTAGCAAAGTCCAACTTTGCTTCCTTGAGTCAAACCATGACTCACCTTTTGTCCCATGCATGACTCATCTCTCTTATCCATCGAGTGACTCATCATGCAAGCCAAATACCCACCATGAATTTCGGCCAACTCAATATGTGTGGGCTTTGACATTTCAAGCCTTTTTGCCCATTTAATTCTATGGTTTTTATTTAATTCCAAATAGAATTTTAATTCAACATGTGTGTAAATATACTATACCATATAATATATACTACATACATTTAAAATAAAATTAATTTGACTTATTAATTTTAACCAAGGAATTAAATTGGACACACATATTTACATGTAAACCTATACATGTAAATAATATTTCCACCTAGGAAATAATCTCATAAATTAAGTCATTGAATTAATTAAGAGAATGCCGAAATAAATTTTAATTATATTATTTTGATCAATCTAATTGTTCCATATAATATAATTAAAGCATCTCTCTCTCTCTCTTCCATGTGTATACTCCAAGTACACACACAATCCGACTTATTAAAGTCCAGACATTCAATGTGTACGATCCGATGGGCCCGTCTTTATGTTGGCAGTGAGCTAATGCCCACAGACTGCAGGTAGGCACTAGCAAGCCACTGCAGCCCCCAATTAAGACAGAGATAGCAGTCAAACTGTCACCATAGCCTTGTAGTTTGAATTTGCAAATCCCATGTCGCTGATATCGGTGTCCAACACAGAGGCATGGAAGTATCACCCTCTTTGTGTCTGGACCTTTACTTGATACTGAATGAACTGATGCTCACAAACAAGATCGAATCTTGTTTGGGTGCGGCCGCACACTTATCAGTAACATTCTTCAAGAGGCCAGTGATATCGTCTCAGTGAATCACTAAGTGACATTCCCTTCTGCATATCCATAGCACTGCCATGTTCACTAACACACCTGAACATACCCATAGTTGGCACCCTTTTACAGGCCCATTAGGCGTACACCAAAGTGTGCCACTTCACATGCAGCACCATCATATGGTTTGGTCAAAGGACTTATACAAGTATTACGCGAGAATCATTTGTGATACTATACTATGTAGATTCCCGGTTAAGTGGATCAATCCAGTACCATGCCCTTTTTGCATGTACCCATTAACCTGGTTGACATTCCATATTCTATGACCGGTAAGACACTGCCATACAACCAGGCTAATGATAGTCTTTAGTTCCATTCATTCCCATGATTGGAGCAGACTACGGATAACTTTATCGCCATTTTGTTTTCCCCATACACAAATTGTATAATACATAATGTTTACATTAATGTACAAATGTATTATACAAACACAAGGACCAATGCCTCGGGACTAGGGCATTTCCAACATAATTGTGATCATTATACATGAAACGTGTATGGTAAAAAAAAAAAGAAGAGCTCGCTAAGGTGAAAACCAAAAAGGCACCTCAGGCAAAAGTTAGAGCAGTTTGCTGAGCTGAAAACCCATATTGGGCAGTTCAGGCAAAAGTTAGAGCACTTCCCAACTCACTCTTCCTAAGAGCAGAGTCATAAAGTCTTTCCATTATTCCCTAGCAGAATCATTACAAAGAATATCACAACTTTCTCCTTAACCGTCATCATATACCCTCAACAGAAGCATAGGAGTTATATTGCGTAAAGAGTATACTCCCCTAGCTAAAGTCGATTAGAGACACGATACACTTCCCCCAGTAGAACATGAAATGTCAAGATTGGACAAATAGCAAGTAATGCATTCTTCAGGGTCCCCATGCATATGCATCATCACGCATACATGCATAACATACATGAAGCATTCATCCCCAGCCAATTTCATTCTTGATTGAAGGGCCAAAAATTTTTGTTTAAAATCTCTCAATCAAGGAATGAAGACTCACCATCTCAGGTGCAGGAAATTCATCAACTTTGCCTCGGGGATATGTCGACCCAGCATTGGCAAATCAACTTCGCCTCGGGTAAATGTAGACCCAGCATCGGCAAATCCACTTTGCCTCAAGTAAATGTAGACCCAGCATCGGCAAATCAACTGCGCCTCGGGTAAATCTAGACCCATCATTAGCAAATCATCTTTGCCTCGGGTAAATGTAGACCCAGCATCAGCAAATCAACTTTGCCTTAGGTATATGTAGATCCAGCATCGACAAATCGTCCTCGCCTCTGGTAAATATAGACCCAGCATCGGCAAATCAACTTCGCCTCGGGTAAATGTAGACCCAGCATCGGTAAATCATCCTCGTCTTAGGTAAATGTAGACCCCGCATCGGCAAATCATCCTCGCCTTGGGTAAATGTAGACCCAGCATCGGCAAATTAACTTCGCCTCGGGTAAATGTAGACCCAGCATCGGCAAACCAACCTCGCCTCGGGGTAAAAATAGACCCGATATTGGCTTAAAGTCAGATCATCACCATAACAAAGAGACTTCCACAAGTTAGGTATGCCTTCCTTTCCTTACGTTTATGGCGCTTCAATTTGCGTTCCCAAATTCCCCTTAGGTATTTTAAACCTGACATCGGGTGTCGAATTTGATCACGCGAGGGGCAGCTGTAAGCGTCGGGTTTTCTCGACCTTTATGATGAGAATCTTGTGATACCTCCTAAGCAGACGAGCACAAATTGGACTTGAGAATGAGTGGGATGTCTCCTAGAATGTCTGAAACGCCCCGAAATCCAAACGGTCTTTGATCCGAAGCCCGAGAAAGGCCCTTTGAGTGATTAGGGAGCTTAGAGGTAGGTCTGTGATTTAGGAGAACCTGGCACAGCTCTAATTAGAGCCGCATAGCTGTAGTGCCACAACTACAGCCGTACGGCTGTAATGCCATAGCCGCATGGATATAATACTATAGTCGCGTGGCTCTAGAGAGTAGTCAGGTTGTCTCCTAAATGTCCGGGAAAAGCCTAAAAAGAGCAAAAGAAATCTGAAAATGAGGGAACTTTTAGCCAGATTTGAGGATTGTTAAAGGGGGGATAGACAGAAAAGAAAGGAGGGGGGTAGATTTCTAAAGGGAGATGCAGAACCAAAAAAAAAGAGAGAGAAGGGAAAAGAGAGAAAGAAGAGAGGAAAAACCAAGAGAGAAACCACAAGAAAATGCCAAAAAGACATATTGAACACAAGAGCAAGGGCTTCCAGTCAGGTTTCCATCCACTTGAGATTGTTTCCGAGCCGCGACAATCGATCGGGGACGTATACTAAAGGATTTCAGGGTGTTCGTGAAGTTCCAAGCACATTCCGACCTTCCAACCCATTCCCAGTCGTCAAATACATTGGAACATTAATAAGGTAATCTTTGAGAGGCCGTAAACTCATGTTTGCTTGGTTTCCGTTGTGATTGTTTCTTTATTTAACAAATTTCCCAAAAATGGATGGTTGATTAGAGCCGTACGGCTCTACATAGAGCCGAGCGGCTATAATACCCAAGCATAGAGCCACGCGGCTCTGATAGCTAAGAATACAGCCACATGGCTGTAGTTCTAAGGCCACTCGGCTGTGTTCTTTAGGGTATAAACCCAAAAAGCCCTAAAATTGACCAAAAACAGCCATATTTCCATTTTGTTTGTTCTGTTATGAACTATGTCAGTCCCCGATAACATCCATCACCTTCTGATGTTCTTCGTTTTTGATTTTTTTGTGATGCGGTGTGAGATTCTCGGATTCTTTGGTTTTGATTTTTGGTTTTCGGGGTTGTTCGATCCAAACCGAATCCACTGTCCAGCATTAGCGGACCCTCGGGTTCCTTAAAATTTCCAAAAACCATTGAAAATGATCAAAATGGAGATTTTCAAAATGAAGAAAATTGATTTTGGGTTCTGACTGCTATAACCGCACGGTTGTAGTGCCCAGAAGAAAGCAGAATCTCGGGACGACTCGTACAGATGCCTGTGAGCGGATGACCTTTTTACAACCGGGACGCAGCGAAGCGAACTGGGAAAAATTTTCGAAAACTAGGCTTTGTAATATTTGGGAAAAATGGGTTTTGTTTATCTTGGATTAGGAAAATCGTTTATTTGCCTTAAAATTCGTTTTGTAGAAAACGTTTTTCCGATTTATTACTTAAAGACCTTGAAATCTAAATTTCGAGATCAGTGATAGAGTCGCCACCCGAATCAGCTCATCCGGAAAATTCCGTTACAGCTCTCCACAGAGCGTAGACTGCTGTACCTAATCCAGAGATTCAGGGTTTGGGCAGCTTACCTACTTAACCTCGAGCTTGTATTCGATTTATGATTTATATTGCCATATTTATTCAATTTATTATCTCTCTCTAACCCAATTTCGTTTATTTGATTAGCCCAATGCTAAAGCAAAAATGCAGAAAATAAATTACAGAAAAATAAAGCATACCTCTGAAATATTCAAGGAAATAGTAGAGACCGATTATACAACCCAATCGAATAAAAGATAAAAACCCTCGTCCTCACTTTACAATCGCCTAAGTACACGAGGATCTAAAAATTACAACTGCCTAATTTACACGGGAAACTATTAAAGACAGCCAAAATAATAAAAATAAATGCTGCAAAATAGGCGGTTAGCACAGTTTATATTGCAAACACAAGTAGGACTCACAGCAGGACAGAATTGGGATTTTACGAATCGGGGACATGCATTTAGGGGGTAACCGGGTCGACCCGATCGGTCGGACCGGTTAGACCTGGAAAACGGTTTTGAAACGCCCTGTAACTTTTTGTGTTAGAAAACAATTTTTGGAAACCATTTGGCTTGATTTCATGTAAATTTCCACATTTTAGCGGGTCCCAAAACTCGGGGTTCCGTTCGTGTGGGTTCCTAAATACACAAACCTTCTAGGGTCCAAAATGCAATAAACACTCCAAAAACATTTATGAAAATATTATTTCAATCATTCTCAGCATTTCTAAGGACTTTGTAGGGTTCGGGGGTCCGCTAATGCTGAACTATGGATCCGATTCGGATAAAACAACCGTGAAACTCAGAAAATAAACCCCGGGAACACCGAAAACCATAATATTTGTACGTATAGAAATTTGAAAACCAAAATTTTATGACATACGGATGGATTTGCGCTGAAAATGATCGCAACAGAATGTTTAAAAATGGAAAACGGACTGTTTTTGGTCGATCGGGACAAACCGGAAATCTGTCCCTGCAGAACAGAGCCGGCCCATTTTCTGGAAAAACACAGAAATGAAGGAAACGCACAGAAAAGGCAATGAAAATAGGTTTAAGGCCTCTTAGAGTTTACCTTGGTGTTGTTTTGATGCTTTAAACGTCAAGAAATGGATTGAAAGCCGGAAATGTGTCTTGGAGACTCAACCAGCCGAATTCCAGGATGATCCAAAACAATCCGAAACTGACCCAAAGTGATCCCTAATCAAAGAGCAAAGGTTTTAGACTTAGTTGTTATCATTTGGAGATTGATTTAAGGGCTTGAGTTTGTGGTTTCTGGGTTCTCCCTTCTGGCCTTATGTCTCAGCCTCTCTTTCTCCCTTTCTCTGCTTTTTTTTTCTTTTTTTTTTTTTTTTTTGAGAACCAGAACCCCTCCGAGCCAAAAAGTCCTTTCCTCTCCCCTTTTTTCTTCTTTTATATCTCTCTCTTTCACCCTCATTTCCATCAATCAGTGTGCCGCTTGACTTCTGAAATATCTGCGCCCTCTCTTTTCTTCTACAAGCCAAGTTGCTCTGCTTTGTAGGGCAACCTGGTTTGCCCACTAGAGTCGCCCAGCTTTAGTTTGCACTAAAGCCGTACGGCTCTAGCTAGAGCCGCCTGGTTCTAACGAGAGCCGGGGTGAAACTTCGAAAGTCAGACGTGCACACCAAACCCTGGAAATGATTCCGGATACCTTTTTGGGAGCTTCGAATCATGGATAGCCTAGCTTTCAGGACATTTGAGACACTCCAGGCAATAATCCAGTCACCTTCAAGTCCAATTCGAGTCCGTCCGTTCCACAGGTAAATAAGGAATTCTCCTCACCGAGGTCAGGAAAAACCCGTGCTCACAGGCTACCCCTCGTGGGACCAAAGCCGACTCATGGTCGGCTAGGAAGCCTAGTTTGATTTTGGTCTCGCGAATAGGAGTGTGGTGAGGAAGGAAAAGGAAAATACCTGGTGTCCCTTGCTAGGGGTATGGACCTCGATCCTGAAGTCAACCCAGGTGCATCCAATTCTCAAGAGTGGCCCATGGAGGCATTTGGTTTTCAAGGTCGGCCCAGGGGGCATTTGGTTTGTGAGATCGGCTCAAACGCATTTGGTTCGTGAAGTCGGCCCGTGGGGCATTTGGTTTTCATGGTCTGCCTAGGGGGCATTTGGTTTTTGAAGTCGGCCCAGGGGGCTCTAGTTTTTATAGTCGGCCCAGGGGGCATTTGGTTTGTGAAGTCGGCCCAGGGGGCATTTGGTTTGCATAGTGAAAATGTTCAATGACATGCATCGTCTCTTCTATGTGGTGAAGAGGCAACACGATCTAGAATATGGTCCTCCATCTTCAATAGGCATTTCTTCCTCTTTCATGTGCAAAGAGGTTGAAATGGGTGTTCTTCCTCTCCTATATGGTGAAAAGGTTGAACAAAATGCACTGTCCCTCCTATGTCGTGAAGAGGCAGCACGAAGTGGAATTTAGGTCTTCAATAGGCATTTCTTCCTCTTTCATATGGCAAAGAGGTTGAAATGGGTGTTCTTCCTTTCCTATGTGGTGAAAAGGACGAAAAAGATGCACCGACCCTCCTATGTGGTGAAGAGGCAGCACGAACTGGAATGTGGGTCTTCAATAGGCATTTCTTCCTCTTTTATGTGGCAAAGAGGTTGAAATGGTGGAAACGTACCTGGCATCCGTTGCTGAGGATGCCAGTCGTGGTTCCAAGCCGACTCACTACGGTGGAGTGTGCCTATAATGTCGGCTCACTACGGTGGAGCGTGCCCATAATATCGGCTCACTGCGGTGGAGCGTGCCCATAATGTCAGCTCACTGTAATGGAGCGTGCCCATAATGTCGGCTCACTACGGTGGAGCGTGCCCATAATGTCGGCTCACTGCGGTGCCCATAATGTCGATTCACTACGGTGGAGCATGCCCATATTGTCGGCTCACTACGGTGGAGCGTGCCCATAAAGATTGATACGAGAGTTGTTTTTCCCCCAGAACCTGTTAAAGGCAAAAAATACCCTTCTCGGGATTATATTGGCATGAACGAAAACTCTGATAATTGGAGAAGTTTTCATACCTGAGATTTGGAGTCATAGGTCTGACTTGTGTGCTATGACTCTGAGGGTGCCTGTGGATTAAATCATTTCTACTTTGGGAGGGATCCCAACTCGAGACAACCCAATGATTGTGATGAGTGTCTTCATAAAATTATATGCAACAGCGCGTATTTATTCCTTGATCGATAATTTTGGAAACAAAAATTTTTGCCCCTTTGATCAAGAATAAATACTGCTGAGTGGTATATGATGCATGTATGCGTGCATGCGTGCACGATTGGAATGTATGCATGTATGTGAAACGATGTTTATGCTACCGTGCTTAGTATCTGTACAATGCTGGGGAAACAAACTCGTGACTTCCGATGATCTCCCGTGAGGATTGTCTTAGCTGGGGATTTTGATTCGGTGGGGGACATCTTAGCTGGAGACTCCACCAGGGATAAACTAGGGATCTTAACTCAGTAGGGATCATTTTAGCTAGGGACTCCACTGGGGAAACTTGGACCTGTTTAATCCTACTGGGGATCTACTGGAGACCCTGCCTTAATGGAGATTAACTTAGTTGGGGACTCTGTTAGGGATTTTGATGGAGACTCTATGGGAAATCTTGGCCCATTTAAGTCTTGTAAGAAGTTGTTCATGCTGGGGATTCCGTTTACCTTGAATTCCGTTCATTTCATAAGCCCGATTGAGACCAATAGATATTTCCTCCCAGGTAGGGATGTGCTTCCAGGTCGATCTTGCTAGGGACAACTCTGCTAGGGATGATCCTGCTGGGGATGGTACAACCAGGCCAGGAGTTGCCATTTGTAACAATTTCATTGGAGTTGCTATGGGTTCGGATGCAACGACTTACTAATGGGTGTTTCCATGTAATGGCACGCTGTATGCAATATGGACATCTAAGTGGAAAATCAAACATGCTTAATATCATTATGATGACATCAAAATGAATATGATAGGGAAATCAAAAGTGACTCTGACTCTGAACGTCACTCTTTTCTTGTTACCAACACGTCCTTTTGGTTTTCCGTGTCGGAAATTCTCTCCTGGGGACTTATTGTCTTTGTTTTTTTATGGACTGAAAATTATGCAAGAGCACTCCAGCCGAGTAGATTTTTCACACTGGCCTGTCTCAGGATTAGAAAGTGCGTCGTAGTATGTTCTCCGAGGATTGCGAAAGGATCGTTCTTGATGATGCTTAGCGATGTAGCTTTTACCTGCCCCTAGTGTTAGAGGTTTATGTTCGGGTGTTTGGCTGTAAAACACTTGATTAGATCTGGTTTGTTACATGCGGCAACCTGTACATGGACATTTATATGCAATGGCATGATACATGCATATTGAACATCAAAATAGAATATGAAACATTCATGATATGATGAATGTGAATGCATTA
The DNA here is from genome assembly GCA_039660915.1 of Euphorbia tirucalli. NCBI lineage: Eukaryota > Viridiplantae > Streptophyta > Magnoliopsida > Malpighiales > Euphorbiaceae > Euphorbia > Euphorbia tirucalli. The sequence continues at coordinate 48,600,472 of CM077639.1, read as the reverse complement.
GGAAAATCTAGCCCGTGGCTCTGGTTTGACCTATGTCCCTTCATGCTACCAATATGTCCTTTCGATTTTCCATATCGGAGTGATTTGATTTTTTATTTTTATTTTTTTTTATCCGCTGGGGACATGTTAAGAGTAGGCCTCCAAGGTATACAGCCGATCTCTGGATGGAGCCGCCTTTATGAGCAGACAACCTGGGATGGAGTCAATTAACCACTGGATTCTCTAAGGGTCTGGAACTGTATTAATTATGCGCAGTCTCCGAAGATGGGCACAACTTTTAGTCCTTTAAGGCGTCGCCTGATTCATAATGACTTGAGTTAATTATGGCAAATCACGCCATCTTTAGGAGGTGAAAGGGAATACTCGTAAGTAGTCACTTCTGTTGCAGCTGAATGTTGAGTTCTTGAAATGGTTGGTAAATGCAACTTTCCCCTGAATATTAGCACAGTAGGCTTTACAAGTCTTTCTGTTGATAGGAACATCCCATTTATGATTATTGAAAGCTTTGTAAAACCTGGTTGCTCTAACATTGTTGGTGAAGTTCACAGGGGTGAGCGTTAGTCTTCTCTTTTCTATAGCACATTTTGCTCAACAGAACCATCCCTTGCTAGGTTGAATGTTACTAGTGGATAATCATCTCTTCTCAAAGTGCCCCACCAGCTACTCCTTTCCTTGGAGTCCAGCATAAGCTATAGTGTGGACTTTGCTGGACAAGGACAGTGGTCATCTCTTATTATGAGCTGCTCGCTGAAGTTGTTATGTGGCCTTTGGGTTTGTGAAATTTACAAATGCATACCCTTTGTTCACTTTGTTTTTGAAAACAAGAGGAAGGCATAAGAAATCGAAGATTGACATTGATCTCTCATTGCTACTCTCATTCTCTTTCATGCGGTGCTCATCTAGGGATCCTACCAATTGTTGCTTGTGCATGGGTAATCTCCAGCTCAGCTAAAGCAGACTTGTATTCAGATCCTCTCTCTGTCATGAGATCGAAGCCTTTCCTACAATCTGAGGTTACAAAATACTTGGTCTGGGGGTTTAGGTTGAAGAAGGATGGAATAAGATAGAAAGAGAATCCCCAATTTGGTGTAAGTTGACAAAGACTAATTGAAGTAGTGCTGTGATCACCTGACCCATTGCTTTTCTGATGATGGGATGATGCAGTATGGAATAGCATTGGGGTTCAATTTCTTATTAGAAGCCATTGATGGTAGGAAAAAAGGCTTTACAGAATCAGTTCAGGGGGGAAGGATGAAAAAGGGGTTCATCAAACAGGTGTCAGTCGTTTGGTTGTAAACAGAAGACAAAGGGTGTTGAAGGTATGGAAGAGGTTGGAAAAGGGTAGTGCTTTGGGTTTGAAGATAGGAAAGTTCAAATGTTTCACAGATAGGAGAGAAGGATCTGACAATGATGGAAACTGGGAGTTGGAGATTACTTATTACAACTCACCATTTAATGTTATGAGGCACTCCAGTGTTAGCTATGACAGCCACGTATGAGAGGGAGAAAGACTCCTCTCTGCATCGATCTCTCTCTCTCTTTTTTTTTAGGGCAACTAGATCCAAGCCATAGCCACCTATTGGTTTTCTTGCTGCATTCAAATCCATGCATGTCATGCATGTTTAATATGCTTTTTGGATGAACAATGCATGTGTAATGTCATGTACATATGAATGTCACACGAACAAGATAATGTATGCACTACCACCAAGACTGCTTCAGCATTTTAAACATAATGGGTGATGAGGATGATGAAAGCCATTTGAACTCCTCAAGGGTCGAAGATTTTGGTGAGGTTGGAATTTTAGCTTTAAGGTTTTGATGTGGGGTGCCCTTCTGGATATGGAATTAGGCTTGGAACTTTATCTTGGAGTTGGATTTTGAGTTTTAATGATAGCTTTCGGCTTGGAATGGTTTGGGTATCATATGCGCCATTCAAATTGAAACTTTAGGGCAGGGCCAATGGCATCTTGCAAGGATTGTTGAGTTGGATCAGTAGATGCCTCAGTGGAGGTGGTGCCATCATATCATTTATTTATCTCACAAGCTCACCTTTCAAGAGAGAGTTTGGTTAGGACCAGATTCACTTTTAGGTTCCCTACGGTACTCAGATTGATGTCATGCATTTTGATGTTATGCATACGGGATATGTCATTTTAGATGATCAAATGCATGCATAATGCCATGTACATGCAATCACCACACAAGTAAGGAGACAATGAACCATATTGCATTCAAAATGAGTTCAATACACCTTACAAACAAAAATGAGTCCCCTATAAAAGGGAAGCCTCTAAGGGTATTAACTTCTTAGCATCTGATTATGCCCCAACTAGTCACTGCCTCAGCTTCGATGTCATTGCCCCACTCTCATCAAACCAGACCTTATAGTTCTTCATCATATTCCTCTCCTTAAGAAGTTTGAGGAATTTCCTTGGCGGTCTCCCTGGTCGCCCCTAGTCGCTAATTGGAGGTAGATGGGACTCTCAATTTTCTCTCATCAATTAGCTTCTAGATCCTCCTTCACAAAGCGACACATCCATTGGTCCGGTGACCTGCCATCATATGATAGCTGCAGTAGTTACCCTTTTGTTCTGGTGTTGGTCCCATATATGGTCTAACACTCTGCAGCAGACCCATCATTCTGCATATGGCAAATAGCCTATTCACCAAGTGAGGCCCAGAGGATGTGATTTCCCCACTATCTTCGGAAGGCGGGTTCTGGATATGTCGCGGAATAGGGTCAGTGTTGGCACTAGTGCCAGGAGGCCCCTTCAGTTCTACTTCATCAGTTAACCCTGGTAAGCTCAAGTCCTGGTGAGAGGGCCTTCCGAGGTGTCGAGAGTGAGTGTCAGCAATCTAGGCACTCTGCTTCTTGTTGACATCGACATTGAAGTCTATGCTTACCATGCCCCTTATTTTTCTTTCGAGCTCTGCCACCCGTGCCTCTAGCTCAATGCACTTGGCCGTTAGTCTCTATATTTTACCAAGATCATCCCCTAGCATTTCGCTCAACATCGCTGCTGCTTCCTCCCTGACTGCCTTTTGAAATCATGATGAAGCGACATAGTCTTCCATAACATCTGTTATGGCATTGAAGTTCCTTGGGTTGGCCATTCTCAAGATTCTTTCCCCCTGATGAGAGCACTCTTTAGTGTCAATAGGTGTATGCGTGGCAGATACCAAGCAAGGAATAATGTATGCATGAATATGTGATGTGATGTGCTCATGTATGTAGATGGTGAGTTGTACATGTGATGTCATGTTATGCCATGTCATGCTATACTTTTTGGAACTAACCAAGTGTACGCAAAGGCAAGAAGGGAAATGTGTGAATGCGATGAATGCTATTGGGGATGATGCATGCTAAAGTAAAGTATGGCATATAAATATACACCACATGGATAAAATGACACACAGGGGTGTCCACGGGTCGAAGCAAGTAGTACTTTCGAAGGCAGTTGGAATAAGGCACATAACTATGCACCCTGGGGAATGAAATGACACACGGGGTCTCCACTGATCGAAGCAAGTAGTACTTGCAAAGAGAGTTTGAAATAGGGTACATAACTATGCACCCTGGGGATGAAATGACACACAGGGTGTCCACAGATCGAAGCAAGTGGTACTTGCAAAGAGAGTTGGGATAGGGCACATAATTATGCACCCTGGGAATGAAATGACACACGAGGTGTCAACGGATCGAAGCAAGACATGCTTGCAAAGGAAATAAGATAGGGTGCATAAATATGCCCCTGGGGAAAATTACAATCGGGGTGTCAATGGGTCGAAGCAAGACATCGCTTGCAAAGGAAATAAGATAGGGTGCATAAATATGCCCCTTGGGAAAATGACACACAGGGGTGTCCACAGATCGAGGCAAGACATTGCTTGCAAAAAGAAATAAGATAGGGTGCATAAATATGCCCCTAGGGAAAATGACACACGGGGTGTCCACGGGTCGAAGCAAGACATCGCTTGCAAAGGAAATAAGATAGGGTGCATAAATATGCCCCTGAGGAAAATGACACACGGGGTGTCCACGGGTTGAAGCAAGACATCGCTTGCAAAGGAAATAAGATAGGGTGCATAAATATGCCCCTAGGGAAAATGACACATCGCGGTGTCCACGGGTCGAAGCAAGTAGTGACTTATGAAGGAATTATATGCTATGGATGCGTGTATGCGCACGGTGTATGGGTGAGTTTCGGCGCTCAGGGAACACCTTGGGTATCCATGGATGGAATAGGACAAGATGAAATGGTGTGCTCAGCACGCGGGTAGTGTTTCGGTGCTCAGGGAACACCTAAATGGGTTTTATACAATGACATGATATGAGATGGCGTGGCAGACACACAAATAGTGTATCAGTGCTCAGGGAGCACCTAAACCGCTTGATGTATGAATGAGATGTGAGTTAGTCATGGTTGAATGATGCTAGATGGATGGAAACTAGAATGATGGTGATTTTCTTTGTTTTATTATTATTATTATTATTTTGGACATTCTGTGGATGCCCCAATGCTATGCTCAATGTAACGCAAACAGGCTGCATGCGATCCGGCACGCGGGTGGAGGTTTGTTGCCTTTGGGGCACCTAGTGGATGCCGTGAAATGGTCACATGTGGCCGACACACGGACAAGGTTTTGACCCTTTGTAGATCTATGAGGTGACATGAAATGGTCTCGTGAGGACTGTCCCACGGACGAAGTTCTGATGCTTTTGAGGCATCCAATATGGAATGATGTTATTGGTGAGTCACGCATAACCTGAGGCACGGACAAAGATTTGGTGTTCGTGGAACACCTCGCATGATTTAGTAATGTCATGGAATGCCCCTATATGTGTAGTAACTAGGCACTCATGGAGTGCCCTGGATGATTCTCTAATGCTATGAGCAACCCGATGTGGATCACGACGCACAAGCAAGATCTCGGTATCCCTGTGGCACCAATGATGGATGGATGAGATGTTTTGCAATGTTTGTCATGTGACTACCCACATGAAAATAGATCTAGGACCATTGTGGTCTCCTGGTGAATGTTATGGCATAACGGAATGGCCGAATGCAAACCAGGGCACAGGCAAAATACAGGTGGCTTTGGGACACCTGTTATGAAATGAAATGGTCATGATGAAGCATCCTTGGAACATCCTTGATTAGGTGTAATGGAATGAAATGGTGTAAATGCACATGTCACACAAAATGCAGGTGGCTACAGAATAATGTGGTTAGGATGCATGACATATAGAATGATGTCGTGCATGTAAGGAATGAATGCATATGTCACACAAAATGCAGGCGGCTGTAGAAAAATGTGATTAGGATGCAGGACATACAGAATGATGTCATGCATGCAAGGAATGAATGCATACGTCACACAAAATGCACGTGGCTATAGAAAAATGTGGTTAGGTTGCATGACATACAGAATGATGTCGTGCGTGCAAGGAATGAATGCATATGTCATCCAAAGTGTAGGTGGCTGCAGAAAAATGTGGTTAGGATGCATGACATATAGAATGATGTCATGCATGCAAGGAATGAATGCATATGTCACACAAAATGCAGGCGGATGCAGAAAAATGTGATTAGGATGCATGACACACAAAATGATGTCGTGCGTGCAAGGAATAAATGCATATGTCACATAAAATGCAAGTGGCTGTTGAAAAATGTGATTAGGATACATGACATATGGGATGATGTTGTGCATGCAAGGAACGAATGCATATGCCATCCATGAGATGTGTACGGAACACGAATGAAATGTCATGGCTGCACGAAGATGTGGTTTGGGTCAGTGCCATACATATGTTGATGTCTTGAAAATGACTGCATAAAGATGTGATCATGATGACACATGGATGATTTCACGTGTTTGATGTTTCATGAATGGGGACAAGCATGATGATGATGATCTTTGTATTTTGGTTTCCTTTGTTTTGGACGTCCCAAGAGTGCCCAATGCCATGCAAAAGGGGCATGTGCGAGCCGTCACACGAACGGAGATTCGATGCCTTTGGGGCACCTAATGAATTATCGTGAAATGGTCGCGTGTGCACCGACACACAAGCAGGGTTTTGATGCTTCGTAGGTCAATGAGATGGCATGAAATGGTCACATGGGATCCATCCCACGGACAGAGTTCTGATGCTTTTGAAGCATATGATATGAAATGATGTTACAGAAATTTCATGTGTAACTCGGAATATGGATAGGGGTCCGACATTCGGGAAACACCTTACATGATATGACAATGTCACAAAATGTCCCTATATGTATACTAATCCGATACTCGGGGAGTACCTTAGATGACTTAATAATGAAATGATGATCCAATATGGATCACAACACGCAAGTAGAACTTCAGCATCACCGTGACACCTGTGATGAATAAGTATATTGCCATGGAATGACGCCATGTGATTTGCCACCCGGAAACAAACTTAGGACCATGGTCGTCTTCTTTTGAATGACATGACATGACAAAATGGCCAAGTACAATCCAGTGTATTAGCGGAACACGAGTGATTTTGGATCACCTGATATGTCATGAAATGAGATGAGTGTGAAGAGCACCCTCAGCACGTCCCCGATTAGGTGAGATGAAATGACGTGTATGTATATGTCACAAGAAATGCAATGACTACACAAAGATGTGATTAATGGTATTGTCATATATATGTCAATGTTTTGAAAGTATCCGCATAAAGATATGATCACAATGGTACATAAATGATTGTGCGTGTTGATGCTTCGTGAATGAAAATGATAACGAATGTGACTCTCTGATCCGGACGTTCTAAGAATGCCCAATGTCATACGAAAAGGAATGTAAAAGAAGTCTTGCGTAAGCCGACACATGAATGGAGGTTCGGTGCTTTTGGGGCACCTAATGGGTGTTATGAAATGGTCACATGTACACCCTCACATGGACAAAATCTCGATGCTTTAAGGTCAAAATGAAATGGCATGACATGGTCATATGGAAGCCGTTCCATGGACAGAGCTGTGATGCTTTTGGGGCATCCAACATGAAGTGATACGGCAAACAAGTCGTGTGTAAATAGCAGCACGGACGGAAGTTCGGCGTTCGTGGAACGCCTTGCATGGCCTGGTAATGTTATGATATGCTCCTATGTGTGTAATAATCTGGGCACTCATGGAACACCTCGAATGAATTATTAATGTCATGAAACAATTCCGATGTAGAATGCGACACACAAGCAAGTTTTGGCGTAACCGTAATGCCAACGACAAACGGATGTGATGTTATGTCATGTTGTCGTGTGGCTTGCCACACAACACGGACCTACAATCATTGTGATCTCCTAGTGAATGGCATGGTATAGTGGAATGGCCGAGTGCGAACCAGTGCACAGGCGGACTACGGGTAGTTTTGGGTACCCGACATAATATGAGATGAAATGATGATGGTTGGCATCCTCAAAACATCCCTCACAAGATGGAATGAAATGAAATGACACAGATGTGAATGTCCCACAAAATTGCAAGTGGCTACAGAAAAATATGGTTAGGATGCGTGACACCAGGATGATGTCATGTATGTTTTATGGAAATGTTGACACATGAGATGTATATATGTATGGCATGCGAACAAAACGTCGTGGCTCCACAAAAATGTGGTTAGCATAGATGCCACACATATGCATACGTGTTAAAGATGGCTGCACGAAGACGTGATTAGTACGAATGCCATACATATGCATATGTGTAAAAAGAAAGGCTGTATGAAAATGTGGTTAAAAATGACACCTGGATGATTATGCGTGTTGGATGCTTCATGGAAAGGTAAAAAGAAAATCACTGCGGAACAAATGTTAGCACATGCAAAAATATGCTCTCCCTTCAAACCTTATTTCTCCTTTCGATTAGTCTCGCATTCTTCCTAGGTGTTGGGTCTCTTTGGCATCAATAGGGGATACCAAAGGTGCACACTCAATTGTTCAATGTTAATTTATGTTTTGGTAACCCTAGGGGAAACTACTAAGCCATTACATGTGGGCCAAAGTCAAACCAAGGGTCGTACAGGCTCCCAAAGCGAATAAACACTTCCCCGCCGTAGAACACGATGTAAGGTCATGCGAGGCTATGAGTGGTTTACCCCGTCTGGTGTCTCCAATCCTAGCGGTAGAGGTAGTCTACCTTCTTGGGTAAACCAGGGCTAATCAATGTATTTGAGGGGTTGAGAAGAAGAAAATGTCATGATATGCAAGATATGAATAAACATGGTATTTATAAATTGATAAATGAATACAAGCGAGGTATATTTCAATAGTTGCCTAAGTTCCTTAAGTTCTTATAAAAAACTTTTAAAGAAACTTTTAAATCCCCAGCAAAGTCGCCACTGTGAGTGGACGACCTTTTTACCGCCGGGACGCGGCGAAGCAAATCGAGGAATATTTTCGAAAACTAGGTTTCATAATATTTTGGAAAAACGGGTTTTGTTTATCTTGGATTAGGAAAATCGTTTATTCACCTTTAAATTCGTTTTGTAGAAAACGTTTTCCCGATTTATTACTTAAAGACCTTGAAAATTAAATTGCGAGATCAGTGATAGAGTCACCACCTGGATCAGCTCATCCGGGAAATTTTGGTATAGCTCCCTACCTAGCGCAGACTGTTTTACCTAATCCAGAGATTCAGCGTTCAGGCAACTTACCTACTTAACCTCGAGCTTGTATTCGATTTATGATTTATATTGCCATATTTATTCAATTTATTATCTCTCTCTAACCCAATTTCGTTTATTTTACTAGCCCGATGCTAAAGCAAAAATGCAAAAAATAAATTGCAGAAAAATAAAACATACATCCAAAATATTCAAGGAAATAGTAGAGGCCGATTATACAACCCAATCGAATAAAAGATAAAAACCCTCATCCTCACTTTACAATCACCTAAGTACACGAGGATCTAAAAATTAAAACCGCCTAATTTACACAGGAAACTATTAAATACAGCCAAAATAATAAAAATAAATACTGCAAAATAGGCGGTTAGCACAGTTTATATTGCAAACACAAGTAGGACTCACAGCAAGACAGAATTGGGATTTTAGGAAACGGGGACATGCATTTAGGGGGTAACCGGGTCGACCCGACCAGTCAGACCGGTTAACCTGGAAAACGGTTTTGAAATGCTTGTAACTTTTTGTGCTAGAAAACAATTTTTGGAAACCATTTGGCTCGATTTCATGCAAATTTTCACATTTTAGCGGGTCTATTATCCCAGAACTCAGGGTTCCGTTCGTGTGGGTTCCTAAATACACAAACCATCTAGGGTCCAAAATGCGATGAACACACCAAAAACATTTGTGAAAATATTATTTCAATCGTTCTCAGCATTTCCAGGGACATTATAGTGTTCGGGGGTCCGCTAATGCTGAACTATGGATCTGATTCCGATAAAACGACCCCGAAACTCAGAAAATAAACCCGGGAAACACCGAAAACCATAATATCTGTACATACAAAAATTTGAAAACCAAAATTTTATGACATACGGATGGATTTGGCCGAAAATGATTGCAACAGAATGTTTAAAATGGAAAACGGACTGTTTTCGGCCGATCGGGACAAACCGGGAATCTGTCCTTGCAGAACAGAGCCGGGCGGCTCTGGTTGCCAGAGCTGGCCGGCTTTGTTATCATGAACGCAGCCGTATTGCTATAGTGGGTAGCCTAATTTCTTGAAAAACACAGAAATGAAGGAAACGCATAGAAAAGGCAATGCAAACAGGTTTAAGGCCTCTCAAAGTTTACCTTCGTGTTGTTTTGATGCTTCGAACGTCAAAAAATGGATTGAAAGCGGGACATGTGTCCTGGAGACTCAACCAACCGAATTTGAGGATGATCCAAAACAATCCAAAATCAACCCAAAATGATCCCGAATCAAAGAGCAAAGGTTGTAGACTTAGTTGTTATCGTTTGGAGATTGATTGAAGGGCTTGAGTTTGTGGTTTCTGGGTTCTCCCTTCTCGCCTTATGTCTCAGCCTCTCTTTCTCCCTTTCTCTGCTTTTTTTTTCTTTTTCTTTTTTTTTTTTGAGAACCAAAACCCCTCCGAGCCAAAAAATCCTTTCCTCTCTCCTTTTTTCTTCTTTTATATCTCTCTCTTTCACCCTCATTTCCATCAATCAGTGTGCCACCTGACTTCTAAAATATCTGTGCCCTCTATTTTCTTCTGCAAGTCAAGTTGCTCTACTTTGCAGGGCAACTTGGTTTGCCTACTAGAGCCGCCCGGCTTTAGTTTGCACTAGAGCTGTGCGGCTCTAGCTAGAGCCGCTTGGTTCTAACGAGAGCCAGGGTGAAACTTCGAAAGTCGTACGAGCACATCAAACCCTGGAAATGATTCGAGATAACTTTTTGGGAGCTTCAAATCACGGATAGCCTAGCTTTCAGGATGTTTGAGACACTCTAGGCAACAATCCGGTCACCTTCAAGTCCAATTCGAGTCTTTCCGTTCAACAGGTAAATAAGGAATTCTCCTCACCAAGGTCGGGAAAAACCCGTGCTCACAATGCCGTCGCGTGGTGCTATCTTCAGAATTAAATTGTTTTTTTATGTGTTTACTCTTTTGGATTCTAGATGTATGTTCGGGAATAGGAACCCCCCACGAACGGAACCCTGAATTCCGGGATAACTGACCCACTAAACAGACTAATTTGCATATAATCGAGTAAACTATTTTTTTAAACCGTTTTCTAGCATAAAACTTACAGGGCATTTCAAAAATGGTTTTCCAAGTCTAACCGAGTAAGTCACCTGGACTTCTCGGTTATCCCCTAAATGCATGCTCCCATTTCCTAATGCTCCCCGTTCTGTCCTATGTGAATCCTATGTGTGTTCATAATATAATTGTGCTAACCATTTGTTTTCTAGCATTTATTTTTCTTTTAAATGTACTTTATAGATCCTCATGTACTCTACGCGATTGTAATTTCTTAGATTTTCCTGTACTTAGGCGCTTGTATCAGTGAGGATGAGAGTTTTCTGCTTTATTCAATTTGGTTGTATAAGTCAGCCTCTACTTTTATTTTCTTGCACTTTATTTTTTCGCTCCTTATTTTTCCTGTAATTTGTTTCTAGTATTTGTATGAGCATTTGCCAATAAATATTAAAGCGTAAAATGGGTTGAGAAAGATAATGAGTGAGCAAAATATTGTCCTACACACTTATAAATGAAAGCAAGCTTGAGGTTGAATAGGCAAGTTTCCCGAACCTTAAATCTCTAGATTAGGTACAACATTCTACGCTCAGTAGGGAGCTGTACCGGAGTTTCCCGAATGAGCTGATCTGGGTGGCGACTCTGTCACTAATCTTGAAATATAGGTTTTGAGGTCTTCAAGCCAATAAAATGGGAAAAGGTTTTCTATAAAAGGAATTTCCAAACAAGTCAATGGTTTTTTCTAAAACAAGATAATCAAAATCCCATTTTCCCAAATATAAACACATTTTCCAATTTTCTTTTCCCTGGTTCACTTCACCGTGTTCTGCTTTAAAAGGTCGTCCACTCACACCGCCCCATTTTTTGTTTACAGCCGCTCGGCTGTCGTCTGATGACTATAGTGGCATGGTTGTAACCTATAGTGGCATGACTATAGTTCTTTGATTATAGCTGCTCGGCTATAATCTCTAAGATAGAAGCTCCAATGCCCCAAATAGACCGAAAACACTTCCTTTTTCAAACCAAATGTCTTTTTCATAAATAAGATGTTGGATATGCCCTAGTCCCGAGGCATTGGACCTTGTATTTGTATTGTACATTTATTGGATTCATGTATTATACATATTTTATGTCATTAATAAAGGCATTAATTCATTTATTATATATATCTTGCGCAATATTTTAAATGAAGTATCCAATGGACATATCCACATCCATGATGACAAGTGTCATGCACTTGGCAGTATGACCATGGATAGGGAAAACGATATGACCATAAAGAGATCCGTAGTCTATTCCAGTCATGGGAATGAATGGAACTAGAGACTATTATTAACCTGGTTGTATGGTGGTGTCTTACCGATCATTGGACATGGGATGTCAACCAAGTTAATGGGTACATGCAAAAGGGGCATGGTACTGGATAGATCCACTAAACGATAAATCCACATGGTATAGTATCACAAGTGATTCTCGTGTAGTACTTGTATGGATCCTTTGACCTGATCATATGATGGTGTTGCATACAAGGTCGCATACTTAGGGGTACGCCTAAATGGCCTGTTAAAGGGTGCCAAGTATGGGTACTTTCAGGTATGTCACTAAGTAGGGCAATACTATAGATATGCAAAAGAGATATGTCACTCAGTAGTCCACTGAGAAGATATAACCGGCCTCTTGATGAATGTGACTGATAAGAGTGTGGCCATACCCAAACAAGTTGGAACTTGTTTGTGAGCATCAGTACATTCGGGATCAAGTAAATGTCCAGACACAAAAGAGGGTGATTAATCCATGCCTCTGTGTTGGATACCGACATCAATGACATGGGATATACAAGTTTAAACTGCAGGGTTATGATTACAGTTGGACTGCCATCTCCATCATAATTAGGGGCTGTAGTGGCTTGCTAGAGCCCGCCTGTAGTCTATGGGCCATAGGCCCACTGCCAACATAAAGATGGGCCCATGGGATCGTACACATTAAACATCTGAACACGGACTTAAGGAATCACCTGTATACTTGGAGTATACACACCAGAGAGAGAGGATCATATTAATTATATTATGAAGATCAATTAGATTGATCATAATAATAAAATTAATATTTAATTGGCCTTCTCATAATTAATTAGATTAATTTATGAGATTATTTCCTAGGTGGAAATATTACACATGTATAGGTTTACATGTATCCTAATTTTACTTTTGTCAAATTTAATTCCATGGTAAAATTAATTGATCAAATTAATTTTAATTTAAATGTATAAAACATATTATATGGTATAATATGTTACGATACATGTTAAATAAAATTAAGTTTGATAATCAATTAGACCAAAAGAATTAAAGTTGAATTGGGCTTGAAAAGGAGAAAAGAGCCGACGTAGAATGGGGAAGCTTGGGCCAAAATTTTTACTCAAAAATTTCAGCCCACTAGGTCATGTTATGACCTAGGGATTTTGGCCAAAGGAAGGTGAACAAGCCATAGCCGAAAATTTTGAGCCATCTCTCTCCCAAAGTTCTTCAATTTCGACGCTAGCACGGGTCGTGTTCTACAGGCGTTCGTGTACGTGAACAAGGAGGGAATCTGCTTTGATTTCTGCAGCCATCTCTAGAAGAGACACTCCTGGTAAGAGTTTAATCTCTTCATGATAAAATTTTTATTTTGCAATTTTCATCTCAATTGCTCCTAGGCACAGATTTGAGGGAATTGTCGCGATCTTTTGCATTTATTCGGATGATTTCTGGTGAAAATCCCAACATAATATCAATCGGATCACATCCATATATAATTAGATTTGCAGTTTTTGGGTTTTTGATTGATGGATGTGAGATTTAGTTTTGATGATTTCAGGTTTTTAGGGTTTTCCGGATTCGTTTGATCCGATCTGGATTTATTTCGTGGATTTCATAAGTTTCCAGAAACCCCAAATCACCCGAAACCATCAAAACATCAAAAATGATTTCCAAAACATGAGAGAAAATTAGATTAGTGTTTCTGGAGCACTACAGCCGCTCGGCTATAGGTGTTACAGCCGCCCATTGACTACAGTGGAGCGGTTGTAGTTGATGAAACAGAATTACATTTTTGCCTTTTTGGCCTACAACTTGCAATTTTGTTTCTCTTTTGGTTCAAAAAGGAATTTTGGTGTGTTTTTGTTTCCAAACCCTATATGGATGTTCAATTTAGGCCCACTCATGAAAGGAACCCCCAGGTTCCTAGTTATCCGACCCACTAAAAGATGAAAAATGCATGTAAAACGAGCCAAACCGTTTTCAAAATTGGTTTTCATTCACAAAATCTACAAGGCATTTCTATAAAATGTTTTCCAGGTCTAATCGAGTAGTCATTTAGACTTCTCGATTATCCCCCTATGCATGATCCCGTTTCCCAAAATACCCCTATTCTGTCATATGTGAGTCCTTGGTGTGATTTGCTTATTTGTGCTAACCGTATTTGGATGCAGCTTTTTATTTTTTATTTTTCTTTTGATGTATTTAATAGATCATTCCGTGTATCTAGCGATTGTACCTTTTTAGATTATCGTGTATTATAAGCTGTTGTAAATGGTGAGGATGAGAGTTTTTCTTTTTCAGGTTGTTTAATTTGGCCATTACTTTACTTTTCCTGCACTTTTATTTTTGTGCACTTTATTTATGATTTATATTTATGTCATTTGCATGAGCATTAAATAAAATTAAAAGAAGATAAAATGGGTAGAATTAAGTGAATATTATATCATATTATGAAATAATAATTGAAAACAAGTTGAGGACTAGTAGATGTGTTGCCCGAACCCTGAATCTCTGGAATCAGGTACTGCATCTATACTTGGTAGGGAGTTGTACCGGAATTTCCGGGATGAGCTGATCCGGGTGGCGACTCTGTATCTGATTACGAAATTTAGATTTCAGTCTTTAAGTTTAAATTAGGATTTTCTAAAAATCTGTTTTCCAAAATTCACACTTAAAATTAAATTTTCTACAAAAATGAATTTTCTTGATAAAATGAATGGTTTTCTTAAGAAAGGTTAAAACCCATTTTCAAAACCACATACACACACTCAAAAAGAAAATCCCGGGTTCCCGCTTCACCGCGTGCGTTCCAAAAAATTTCATCCACTCACACCAATACAGACGTACAGGGAAAGTTCAAGCCGAATTGGGAAGGTCTGTATGTAGTCAAGAAAGTGCTTTCAAAGGGCGCTGTGAGGATTATAGATATGGACTGAAACTAATTCGTCAATCCCCTCAATCAAGACAAGCTCAAGCAATACTACATGTGAAAAAAAAAGAGTCTGATGGTTCAAAAACTGAAAAACGTGATCCATGCAAAAGTTAGGATAGTCTGATGGATCGAAAATCGAAAAGGCAGTCCATGCAAAAGTTAGGAAGTGAGATGAGCACTATAAGCGGGAAAATCTGCAAAGACCGATTGGTGGCAGTCTTGGATTTGGTCAAGATGGATACCATTACTGATTCTATCCTTAGCTTCATTTCATCTTTGATGTGCATTATGCTAAAATATTATTAACGAATGAATGAATGAATGTTTTGCTCTGTTCGTTTAAATATCCCGAGTTTGCTTGAAATTGAGTTTGTATTATGCATATATGGCTGTATACATTTTTCTGTCTGCATGGATCTCACTTCGAAAAAAAATGAAAAAATAAAATATCTGGTAGATTGAAAACCTGAAAAGGCGATCTATGCAAAAAT
Source organism: Euphorbia tirucalli (assembly GCA_039660915.1). Lineage (NCBI taxonomy): Eukaryota > Viridiplantae > Streptophyta > Magnoliopsida > Malpighiales > Euphorbiaceae > Euphorbia > Euphorbia tirucalli. The sequence continues at coordinate 48,585,060 of CM077639.1, read as the reverse complement.
TAGAATATATATAAAAGTCTGCTGAGTCAAAAACGCAAAAGGGCAGTTCAGGCAAAAATTAAGACAATCCGATAGGCCAAAAACCCGAAAGGACGGTCTATGCAAAAATAAGGACATAAAATAAGGCAAATAAAAGTCAATCAGCTGTAGTCCCAGATGATCCAGATACCCTACAACCCAAGATATCTCAAAGTCAGTGCCTCACACTCACGTCTCGTACGGCAGGTCACCAAGTCAGCCAACCAAGCTTTGTAATGACCATCCATCTCCACTGGAGCTATGCTATCATATCTCAGAATCTCAGAGCAAATAGTGTTCATCAACTGTTGCTGCATGTGTCTGGGCCACCACTGCATGAACTCTTCGCACTTGGTCATGCACAAGGAACGAGGCACTCCTTGTACCTGCCCATACTATCTCCCTCAGCCAAGTCGACCACTCCTCTATAGAAAAGGTGGCAAAGTCTATGATCTCGATGTGTAGAGCCTAATAGTGCTTCGAAGCGTACCTCAGATAAGGTGGAGGAATACTCAGGAGACTCAACTTCTTCAGTAACCAGATCCGTATAATAACTAGTCGATCAGGAGGGTATTGAGACAATCAGATTGAGAAAAGATGGAATAGAAACCTACCTACATTAGGAAGGGGCATCCATTGGTCTCAGTGGGGCAACTAGAACGAACGAAATCCCAATAAATCAGGGTTTCAGCTAAGATAACCCCAACGGGTGAAACACAGTAGGCCATCTAGGCCACTACTGAGGCTAATTAGAAGCTACAAGTCCTATCTCTGGACTCACACAGATAGCAAGAAATCAACAGTAAACTCATCAGAGGGGCCCAACCATGGGCAGAAGTGGGTAAGGTGAAGCATAAGATCCATGATAACAGATAGGCTGAAACTCGTAGGGGTAGCTCCACCAGAAAGCAAACAGCCTAAACTTGATGTATCCAATGCGAACGGCCTCTAAAGTGTATGTAAGTTACCAGAATCAGACTCAGGAATAGCTAACCTGACTCGGCGGGGGCAACGGATGCAAAGAATGATGTTCAAATGCGGATTACACCAAAACCAACAGCAAAAACATCATGTCACATACATGCATACACTTGAAACATACACACACACATGCGTACATACATCAATACTAACTCAAGTACAGATACTTACTGTCAACATCGTGTTATCCTGAATCTTAAGCACTCTGGAAGCAGAAATAGCCTGACCTAGGGACATCCCCAGGCTATAGCGTGCAAATTAGAGTCACGCGGCTCTAAACCTCAGGCATGAAAATTTTCTCAATTTTTCAGAATTCCCATTTACGCCAATATAATTTCGAGAAGGGTATTTCTTGCTTTTTGTAGGTATCCAGGGGCAAAACAATCACTCTGTATTTATTCTTGATCGAAGGAGCAAAAATTTTTGTTTCCAAAATTATCGATCAAGAAATAAATACACACCCGATAGAACTTCAAAAGCATGGCTTCACGAAGAATAGAATCAAGATCAGTCAACTTCAGAAACACTCTTTAATCAGATTACTGAAATACCCTTTCCTTCATGACACAGACACCATAAGGCACCAAATTACCAAAATACCCTTTCTTCGTGACACCAATCTCATGAAAAGACTTAAATTGGGCAAGACCACTGCTTTGTAAAGGAGCTGTAGCATGTCCCCAATCCAACTCAATTCGGGCAAGACCACTGCTTCTCAAAGGAGCCAAAGCACGTCCCCAAACCAACTCAAATCGAGCAAGACCACTGCTTCTGGCAAAGGAATCAAAGTAAGTCCCTAAACCAACTCAAATCGGGCAAGACCACTGCTTCACAAAGGAACCAAAGTATGTCCCCAAACCAACTCCAATCGGGCAAGACCACTTCTTCGCAAAGGAGCCAAAGCAAGTCCCTAAACCAAATCAAATCGGGCAAGACTGCTACCCCCTACAGAAACCGAGTCAAGTCTCTAGAATCAACACAAGCAAGACCGATACCTAACATAAAAATCAAGGCAAGTCCCTAGAATCAACATAGGCAAGACCGCTGTTTCACACAGAGATCGAAGTAACTCCCTAAAGTCAACATGACTCCATCCGTGACACAAGTACCACGGAGAACCAATACTAGAAAGATGGCAGGTACATTTCCTCTTTCTTTTATCACCATTCTCCCTATCGTGAGACCAAACTAAAACCAGGCATAATAGCCCGACCATGAGTCAACTTTGATCCCGCAAGAGGCAGCCTATGAGCACGGGTTTTTCCAACCTCTATGATGAAAATCCTATGTTACCTAGTAGACAGAAGAATGTGAGTTGGATTTGAGAATGAGTAGAATGATGCCTGGAATGTTCTCAAATGCTCCAAAAAATAGAATAGTCCTCGATCAGAAACCTCGAGAAAGGTCCTTCAAGTGATTAGAAAGCTTATATGTGAGTGTAGGATTTATGACAATCCTTGATAGCTCTGGTTAGAGCTGCATGGCTATAGTTGCACAATGACAACCGTGTGCCTATAACATCAGAGTGGCACGGTTATAAAATAAGAGCCGCGCAACTGTAATGGTTGACCCGATTATTTTCTAAATAAACCAACCTTATCTTTTGACCAGCATGTTTAATGCCTTAATTAAAAGAATTAGAGTGGGGGAGGCATAAGGGTTAATGGCAGAAACATCAAACAAAAGGGGGAAGCAGTTGGAGAGAAAAAAAGAAAGAATTCTAGAGAGAAAAAGAAAGGTTTTAGAGAGAGAAAGTGAGGAAAAGGAGAAAAATAAAAGAAAACTATAAAAATCAGAGAGAAGGGGATTAGAAACACTCAGGAAACATATAGGTTAAGAGTTTCTAGTCATTCTATCATTTGTTTGGTTCATTTTTGGTTTTGTTCGGATTGATTCAAGGCTCGTGTTCATGCATTTCGGGACATTCATGGGATTCTAGGTGTATTTCTGCTTCCAAATTCACTTACGGTCATCAAACATGCTGGAACAAAAACAAGGTAAAAGAAAGAATTCTAGAGAGAAAAGAGAGGTTCAATAGAGAGAAAGTGAGGAAAAGGAGAAAAATAAAAGAAAACTATAAAAATCAGAGAGAAGGGGATTAGAAACACTCAGGAAACATATAGGTTGAGAGTTTCTAGTCATTCTATCATTTGTTTGGTTCATTTTTGGTTTTGTTCGGATTGATTCAAGGCTCGTGTTCATGTATTTCGGGAAATTCATTGGATTCTAGGTGTATTCCTGCTTCCAAATTCACTTTCGGTCATCAAACATGCTAGAACAAAAACAAGGTAAACTTTAAGAGGCCTTAAACTCAAAAGTTAAAGACTTACATTTATGAGTTTTTTAAAAATCTGGAAAACTGTCTGTGCAGCTATAGCCGTGCGACTCTAACTAGAGCCGAGCGGCTATAGTTCTTTAGAACAGAGCTGCACGGCTGTACCTCTATAGCCGCACGGCTGTGTTCTTCAGGGCCGAAACCAGAAATGCCCTAAAATGACTGAATATCTTTGGTTTTCCAATTTAAATGACTTTTTATGATTGAATTTGGTCAAATCGCATATGTTATATTCAAAATTGTGGTTTTTGGATTTTCAATAACGTTGATGCGAGATTTAGGTTTTGTTGATTTTGATTTTTGGATTCCGGGGTTGTTCGATCCAAATCGGATCCTCGGTTCACCTAGCAGACGTTCAGATTCCCTAAAATCCTTAGAAACCATTGAAACGATTCAAAATAGAGATTTATGAAAACAAAGAAAACCAATTCGGGTTCTGTACATTACAGTTGCAGGGCTGTAATGGCTAACGCCATGCGGCTCTAACTAGAGCCGCATGGCTATAGTTGTTGAGGTAGAATCTCGGGATGATTCTTACAGATTTGATCACGTGATGCTGTCTTTAGCTTCAAATTCAAAAATATTTTTGACGTGTTTACAGCTTTATACCTTAGATGAATGTTGGAATTAGGAACCCTCACGAACGGAACCCGAAGTTCCAGGATAACCGACTCACTAAAAGGGAGTAATTTGCATGTAATTCAGCCAAACTGTTTTCCAAAATTGTTTTCGAGCATAAAAACCTATAGGGCAATTCTAAAATGGTTTTGTAGGTCTAATCGAGTAAGTCGCCCGGACTTCTCGCTTACCCCCTAAATGTATGCTCTTATTTCTTGAAATTCCCCATTCTATCCTGTTATGAGTCCTACATTTGTTTGTGATATAATTGTGCTAACCGTCTATTTTGCAGCTTTTTTTTTATTTTGGATGTATTTAATATAATTGTGTATTCTTGGCGATTGTAATAGATTTTTGTGTATCTAGGCAGTCGTAAGGTGAGGATGAGAGTTTTTTTTCTATCTTTTATTTGATTTGGTTGTAATAAGCAGCCTCTATTCTTTTGTTTTGGATGTATGGTTCACCTTTCCGCACTTTATTTTTAGGCCATTTATTTATGTCATCTGAATGAGCATCAACTAATAATGAAAAATAAAATGGGTAGAGAATAAGTGAGCATAATATGGTACTATGAACTATTAAATGAAAACAATCTTGAGCTTGAATAGGTAAGTTGCCCGAACCCTAAATCTTTGGATTAGATATGGTAGTTTACACTTGGTAGGGAGCTATACCAGAATTTCCCAGATGAGCTGATCCGGGTGACGACTGCATCACTGATCTCGAAATTTGGGTTTTTGAGGTCTTTAAGTTAATGAAACGGGATTTTCTAAAACATAAAGCCAGTTTTCCCAAAACTCACATTTTAAATGATGTTTCCTATGAAAGGGATTTTCAATCATATCAACTTGTTTTCTTAAGTAAAATCATCAAACCCATTTTTCATCAAAACAAATTCTACACTTATCAAAACCTCCCCGGTTCGCTTCACCCCGTCCATTGACATGTTGTTCGTTCACAATGGTCTAAGGAATAAATTAAATAAATACACAGTGTAAGCATGGGTTTTTCTGACCTCTGTGATGAAAATCCTATGTTACCTATTAGACAGACGAACGTGAATCGGACTTGACAATGAGCAGGATGTGGCTTAGTATGTCTCAAATGCTCTGAAAACAGAACAGTCCTCGATCCGAAATCCCGAGAAAGGTCCTTCAACTAATTGGAGGGCTTAGATATGAGGGTGGAATTTACAAAAGGCCTTGTCAGCTCTGGTTAAAGTCGCACGACTGTAGTTTCACAACTATAGCAATGCGGCTGTAACATCAGAGCCACAAGGCTGTAAACTCGCAGCCGTATGGCTATAACGAGCTATCAGATTACTTCCTAAATAACCAGTATCAGTATTTGACAGTGGATATGATTCCTTAGTTAAGGGATTTCTACCGAGAATTTCTAGGTTTTAATATCAGAAAACACAATAGATAAAAAAAAAGATAGAGTACATAGAGAGAATTCTAAGAGAAAACCATTCAAAGAGAGAAAAAGAGAGAGAACCAAGAGAAAAAAAAAAAAAAAACAAATTGGAAACACATTGAGCATAAGTGTCTGGACGTTCCATATTCATTCGGGATTCTGGCATCCAAATGCAATTTTGGTCGCCAAACACACTGGAACATCAAAAAGGTAAACTCTAAGAGGCCTTAAACACGTAATTATTTGTTTTGTGCTTTTGTATATTCTGTGTTTTATGAAAAATCTGGAATTGTCTATTTTATCACAGCCATTGTGAGCGGACGACGCGTTTTCGACGGGACGCGGGACTCCCTTTCGGAAAGGGGCACCACGATCTCGGGCGGGTCCCTCCCTCGCGTGGGGTTTTTATAATGGAAATCCGCGTTTTGGAAAAAATAAATAGAATTAATAAATAAAAGAACTGAGACCTAAGTCTCAATGAATATTGTAGAGTCGCCACCCGGCTCAGCTCAACCGGGAAATTCTTATGTAGCTGAACCAGACGAACGGCCGCTACACTATCCAGAGATTCGGGTCCGGACAAGTCCCTTATTTCGTGTCTAATTAAAATAAATATTGCCAATGTTCTCAAATGGAATTTCAAAATCTAAAGTCCATTTTATTGACTATAAAAGGCATACAGCGCGCATACAAAATATTTAATACAAAAATAAGGACAAGAAATAAATATTAATTGGCTTACAACCAGATCGAATGGAAAAAATAAAAACTCTCACCTCACTTATACAATCGCCTAGAATACACGAAAATCTAAAAATATTTACAACCGCCTAAATACACGATTTAATCTATTAAAATACATTAAAAATAAAAATAAAGAGAAATTAAAATCTGCAAAACAGAAGGTTAGCACAATTTATACGGCACGCCACAAGTTGGACTCAAACAGACAGAATTGGGAAATCGAGAATTGGGGGCATGCATTTAGGGGATAACCGGGTTGGCTCAGCTAGCCGGCCCGATTAGACCTGGAAAACATTTTGAGACGTCCCTGTATTTTTGGTTTTGTGGGAAAAATCATTTGAAAGCAATTTTACCGATTTACATGCATTTTTCATATATTAAGTGGGTCGGTTTTCGGGAGAACTGGGTCTCCGTCGTCGAATTGTTCTAAATGCAAATTTACTGAAAATCGAATCTATGGTCGTGATGCACATAACAAAATTCATTTTTATGATTTTTGGGGTTTTCTAATTTTTGGGATTTTTTGGAAATTTTTTTTTTTTGGGATGAGGCTGGAGTTCTGATTCTGGAACAAGGATTACAGTCGTACGACTGTAGCTTATAGTCGTGCGACTGTAATCAGTCCAGGATCAGAATTTCGCCAAAAATCATTTTTAAATCAAAAACTTGGAGAAAATTAACTGGAAATTAAGAACAGTCGTACGACTGTATATACAGTCGTACGACTGTTCATGAAAACCAAGAATAGTCGTACGACTGTTCTTAATTTCCAGGAACAGAAATACAAAAATGCAGCAAAAACGCACAAAACTCACTTCAAACACCCAGAAAGCGAGGAAAAGTGTAAGGAAAAGAAGTGTCTACCTTTTTAGAAGCTATTCCAAGTCGTTTTGACCCCTGGCGTCGCTCCGATCCCAACAAATTCGCACTTTCCCCTTTGGAATGGAAGTTGAGAGCTTTTTGTCCAAAATCCAAATTGCAAGGGTTTCTGATGGTTTAAGTCCGAGTTCTTGATTTGGTTATGTAGTTAATTGATTAACCTAGGGATTTCTAACAAATTTTAACCTTAATTTTGAGAAATTAAAGAAAATAAAAGAGGAGGAAAATGAGTTTTTTGTGGTTTTCTTTTTCTCTCTCTAAGTTTCTTCTCACCAGAAATCCCCTCCCCTCCCTTTTTTCTCCTCCTTCTCCTTTTTATCTCCCTGATTTTTGCTTGCTTGCTGCAACAAAGGAGCAATTAATGCTCCCTCTCTCTCTCCTCCATTTCTGCTGCAGAGGTATGGGTTCCTGCAGTCTGTCCGATATTACAGTCGTATGACTGTAATTTTTAAATTACAGTCGTACGACTGTAACTATAGTCTTACGACTATAACTCTTTTTTTTTTAAGTATAGAAAATTCTGGCGCTTACAGCTGCCCCTCGGGTGATCAAATTCGACATCTAGCTCCAGGTCCATAATACCTGTGATGATGAATTTGAGAGCGTGAATTAAAGCGCCGCGAACACTGGAATGAATCTTCTGATGAGATAGGCCGATACCGGGTTTAGGTTACCTGAGGCGATACTGGGGATAAAATAAGCCGATATCAGGTCTAGGTTACCCGAGGCGAGTTGATGAAGAGATTAGCCGATACTGGGTCTAGGTTACCCGAGGCGAGTTGATGAAGAGATTAGCCGATACCGGGTCTAGGTTACCCGAGGCGAAATTGATGAAGAAATTGGCCGATACCGGGTCTATGTTACCCGAGGTGAGTTGATGAAGAGATTAGCCGATACCGGGTCTAGGTTACCCGAGGTGAAATTGATGAAGAAATTGGCCGATACCGGGTCTAAGTTACCCGAGGCAAACTTTACTGGGGAAATAGACGAAGCTGATCTGGGCCGATACCGAGTTTACATTACTCGAGGCGGATCTGCTGGGGAACTTGGATGATGGAGCGGATCTGGGCCGATGCCGAGCCTACATTACTCGAGGCGGACTCGCTGGAGAAAGTTGAGATAATGGAGCGGACCTGGGCCGATACCGAGTTTACATTACTCGAGGCGGATCTGCTGATTTGCTGAGGATATTGAGCTGGGGATGAATTCCTACACTTAAAATGGCAAGTCTTCGTTCCTTGATCAAGAGATTTTTAAACAAAAAATTTTTGCCCCCTTCGATCAAGAATAAAGACTAGCCGGGGATAAGTAATTGATATATGCAATGTATGGATGCATGATGATGTATATGTACATGTATGTATTTTCTGTTATTGGACGTTTCTATCCTCCGCTTGGGAGATATGTTGTACCCCTGGTTGATTTTGCTTTTCTTGGGGCATTGTTTGATGATTATCAAAGAAGCGAGGTGACTGCTGGGGAAATGATCGTAGTATTCCTTGTACAGATTCCGCTGGGGAAGAGTGTGACAGCTTGACTGGGGAAACAATTATGATGTTCTTTGTGTAGACTACACTGAGGAGTAATATGGAGACTTTACGGGGAAATAATTGATGGTTTCTTTATGTAGATTCCGCTGGGGAAATAGTGGGGGAAACTCTGCTGGAGAGTGATGTGACGAATTCTGCGGGGAATACTGAGGATGTTCTGTTTTTCCTGCTCCGTGGGAAGTTATGAGTTTTTTTTTTTTTAAGTGCTCTAATTTTTACCTGGGTTGTCCAAATCAGGTTTTCAGCCCAGCGAGCCGCTCTAACTTTTGCCTAAGGCGCCTTTTCGGTTTTTGCCTTAGCGAGCTTTTCATACGCCCTAACTTTTGCCTAAACTGCCCGATATGGGTTTTCAGCTTAGCAGGCCGCTCCAACTTTTGCCTGAGGTGCCTTTTCGGTTTTCACCTCAGCGAGCATTTTTTTTTTTTTTTTGAATTTGACTAAAATGGTGTTGTGACCCTTTATTGCTTGTCTGGGAAGATGAACTGGACTTTAGAGGACGATAAGAGATTTTAAATTGCATGTATTTGATACATTTTCATTTGTCAAATAATGCGATGATATTGATCAGTTGAATGCAAAGTGCTTTCTTTGAATGTGTGTTTATGCAAGACAACTTTGTTTGTGCATTTGTCATAACCATGCAAATATATTTAAACAAACACTTCACTTTATTGATGAAGTCAAAATAAGTACATTTGAAACAAGTTGGTTCCTAAATGATACACATTTCACATAGTGCCAGAATCCGTCACCAGTCGTCCTTTTCAGATTTTCCGACTGATTATTTTCTCTTGTGTCTTAACTTTTGCCTAGACCGCTCTTTTCGAGTTTTCAGCCTAGCAGACCTCTCTCTCTCTCTCTTTTTTTTTATACATGATAAAGCCTTAGCCTGTCTTGGTTGATCGGGTTGGTGAACTCGTTTCCATCCATGTCCATGATGCTGACAGCGCCTTTTGATAACACCTTCTTCACCACATAGGGTCCTTCCCAGTTAGGTCTGAACTTGCCCCTAACATCAACATTTGAAGGCCTTAGTTGCTTTAGAACCAAATCTCCTGCTTTCAACTGCCGCTTGGGGTATTTCACATTCCGATTATAGGCTCTAGCCACTCTGCGCTGATACATCTGCAGGTGATCTAGTGCCTTTAGTTGCCTTTCATCTAGTGCAGCCAGCTGCTCATATCTAGCTTGAACCCATTCAGTCTCTAGCAATTGAGCTTCCAGGGCAACTCTGAGTGACTTGAGTTCTATCTCCACTAGCAATACTACTTCCATTCCATATACCAAGGCATAAGGAGTTTCTCCTGTCGGCGTTCTGACACTGGTTCTGTAACCCCAGAGAGCATAAGGCAGTTTATCGGCCCAATCCCTGTAAGTGGTTACCATTTTTTATAAGATCTTCTTTATTGCCTTGTTAGCTGCTTCTACTGCACCATTAGCCTGTGGTCTCTATGGAGAGGACTTATGATGTTCAATTCCATGCTCTGCAAATAGCTCAGCTGTTGCCCCTTGAAACTGCACTCCATTATCAGTTACTATGTGGTGAGGAATCCCATACCGAGTGAAGATGTTCTTTTGGATGAACTTGACCATGTGCTTGGCTGTCACATTAGTGAAGGATTCTGCTTCGACCCATTTGGAGAAATAATCAACTGCTACAACTATGAATCTGTGCCCATTAGATGCAGCTAGATGAATTTCACCAATCATGTCTATCCCCCATGCTGAAAACGGCCAAGGAGACGCTAGATTCTAAAGTTCAAGTGGAGGAAGATGACTAATGTCTGCATAGATCTGACATTCATGACATCTCTTCACTTTTCTTATACAATCTGCTTGCATTGTCATCCAGAAATGCCCTTGTCTTATTATCTTCCTAGCCATGGCAAGTCCATTCATATGTGGCCCACAGGATCCTACATGTACCTGTTGCATCACATCCTCTGCTTCTTGTTCTGTTAGACACCTTAAAAGGACTCCATGTGCTGTTCTTTTGTATAACTTATCCTCGAAGATTCTGAATTGACTAGCCAGTTTTCTCAGTGTCAACTTATTAACAGCACTGGCCTCTTCTGGGTACTTTCCCTCCTTAACATACCGGTAAATGTCAAAGAACCATGGCTTTTCTTCGGCTGATAATTCCATTACTTCGTGCACTTCGAAGCAAGGATGCCTGGAAGTGACTATAACCAGTGGTTGAGCTTGTGTCTCTTCTGGATTTTCCCACATGGAGGACAAAGTAGCTAATGCATCAGCCATCTTATTCTCATCCCTGGGGACATATCTGAATTCACACTGGCCTAATAAACCCTTTCTGAACTGTAGCAGCTCCAAATAAGGCCGTAAGGCTTCTTCTTTTAGTTCCCACTCACCCTGAGCTTGCCTGATCACTAGAAGTGAGTCACCAACAATTAAGACATCATTTGCTCCTAAGGTTAATAGAGTCTCCATTCCAAACAAGCATGCTTCATATTCCGCTCCATTGTTGGTTACAGGAAAGATCAGCCTTTTGGATAAAGGAGTGACCTCACCATCTGGTGTTGCTATAAGTACCCCGATCCCAGCGCCTTTTCTATTCACTGCCCCATCGAAACACATGACCCACCTTTTCACTTCCACCATGGCTAGTTGCTCATCAGGGAATTCCAGATTTTCTGTGTAATCTGATTCTAGGGGTTGATTTGCCAGAAACTCTGCCACGGCTCGCCCTTTAATGGTTTTCTTCGTGATGTACTTGATGTTGAATTCAGACAAAAGTAACAACCACTTGGACAGCTTCCCAACCAATGCAGGTGCTTCATAGAGATACTTCATTGGGTCCACTTTAGCCACAGCTTGTATCTTGTAGGATTGGAAATAGTGGCGCAGCTTCTTGGTCAACCAGATCATTGCCACACATGTCTTCTCCACCAGTGTATATTGGGTTTCATACTCCAGCAGCTTTTTGCTGAGGTAGTAAATGGGATACTCCTTCTTGCCATCTTGTTCCTGTGCAAGCATCGCCCCTATTGAGGATTTTTCAACTGCCAAATACAAAATCAGAGGCTTCCCTGGGATTGGAGGACTCAACACCGGTGGCTTTACCAGGTAAGCCTTGATCTTCTCGAATGCCAGCTGACACTCGTCATCCCACACAACCGACTGATTTTTCTTTAATAGCTTGAAGATTGGCTCACAAGTGGAAGTTAGCTTGGCTATGAAGCGGCTGACATACTGCAAGGAACCCAGGAATGATCTGATCTCCTTTTCTGTCTTTGGAGCTGGCATATTTTGGATGGCTTTGATTTTATCTGGGTCCATTTCTATCCCCCTCTGGCTAACTACATGGCCCAACAACTTCCCTGATGTGACCCCGAATATGCACTTCCTGGGGTTAAGTCGCAAGTTGTACTCTCCAATGCGTGTTAGAAATCTATCCAGGATAACAGGGTGTTCCTCCCGGGTTGTTGATTTAACAAGCATATCATCGACATACACTTCGACTTCTTTATGGATCATATCGTGCAACAGAGTTGTGACAGCCCTCTGATAAGTGGCACCGGCGTTCTTTAATCCAAAAGGCATCACTCTATAGCAGAAAGTACCCCATTCGGTGATGAATGACGTCTTCACCTTGTCAATTACATCCATTAGGATCTGGTTGTACCCTGAAAAGCCATCCATGAAGGAGTACATTGCCGCTTTTGCTGCTCTATCAACTAGGACGTCAATATGGGGCAGTGGAAAGTTATCTTTTGGGCATGCCTTATTCAAGTCCCTGTAATCAACGCATACTCTGACCCTTCCATCCTTTTTAGGCACGGGGACAATGTTGGCTAGCCATTCCGTATACTCCACCACTTCGAGAAACCTGGCATCTATCTGTTTGGCCACTTCTTCCTTCACCAGTGTAGCCCATTCCGGCCTTAGTCTTCTCATCTTCTGCTTTACAGGTCTGAACTTGGGGTCCGTTGGGATTTTGTGCACTGCTATTTCTGTATCTACACCCGGCATGTCTTCATACGACCAGGCGAAAGCTTTAACATGTTTTTTGAGTATCTTATTAATTCTCTTTCTTCCTCGGATTTTAGCTCGTGTGAAAAGAGTACCATTTTAGGGTTTTCATCTGTACTTATATTGATTTCATGCAATGCAGTGTCATGTATGCTAAATATGCTTGATGGTGATTTAAATGCATGCACAGAATTATCAGGATAAACATCACACAAGTAAGCAAACTGGGATTTCATTGCATTGAACTTATCATAAAGTACATCAGTTACATCGAAAATGGAAGAAATAGATACAACAAAATCATTTTCATCCTCCACAGGCGGAGGGCCTTGTTCTCCATCAGCTTCCATCTCCCCTTCCAGAGCATCATCTAGGACTGCAGCTTTCTCTGCTTGTTTTTCGGTCGCCTGTGCCTTAGCTGTTTCCATAATCTTGGCGATTTCAGCAACCACAGAGTCTAAATTCACTTTGGCCATGAGTTCTTCATCAAATCCTTACTTGGCCTTTCCAAAAGCTTTGTTCAATGCAGCAGTCAAAGCATCTGAGATGATTTCTGTAGTTTCAGTGCATGCTTTCTTTTCATCTTCTTCTTCGGCCACCTCTATGGTTTCTGCTATCATCTCAGATGGTTCTCCTTTCAAAATTTCAAATTCAGCAGTTGCTTCTTCTTCCATTACAGGGGCTACTGGCTCTTCCTGGCTTTTCTCAAAATCAACAACATCTGCAAAGATCTCAAAACCAGGGTACTCGACACTTCCAACAAACACTGGTTCAGCTCGGCCCTTGTAAAGGCTTTCTCCTGCCTTCAGAAATGGCTTCATCATGACCTTGCCATTCTTGTCCTTTTTCAGATTCTTCTGCTCGGATGACCCCTCTACATAACCAAGGCCGTACTGCTTTGACTTTCCCGAGTCGATCTTGAATTCTGGCACACCTTGCAAATTAATCCCGAGTCCCATTCCTGGGACAAAGTTCAGCTTGTACAGATATCGGGATAGCCACTCTGGTATGTAGTTCTCATAAAGGACCATAGGGGCATCTGTGGTTTCCTCCTTCTTAATGACAGCAATTTGGAATCCACCAAAAGGAACCACCCCTTCATCCACTGCAGCTACCATCGACTGGGCGTCTGTCATTCATAGAGAATTTAATCTTCTAATGCAATGTGGAAGGAACACCTCCCAAAGGATGGAACCAGGGCCTTCCAAGCAATAAGGAGAATGTGACCGGGATATCGATCACTGTGAAAACAACCATGGACTTGATGGGCCCAACTTCCACTTCTGTTTCAAAGGTCCCTATCATTGTTCTTTTAGAATCATCATAGGCCCGAATGACTGTCGAGGACCTCTTCAACACTTCTTCATTCATGCCTAGAAACGGTAGCATTTTCAGTGGGCAAATATTCAGAGCTGAGCCATCATCCACCATAACGCACGGCATCACCTTATCCATGATATAGGCTCTAATGTAAAGAGCCTTGTTGTGAGCCTTTCCTTCTGCTGGTAGGTCTTTCTCAGAGAAAACAATATTAGGAGCTCCAGCATGGACTTTGTCTAGCAAGCAGCACATAGCCTCTGGTGAAGCTATAGGGGAGACTTCAATTTCTGATAGCTTCTTCACTAAAGCCTCCCTATGCTCTTTGGAGGTCATAAGCAGATGCCACAAACTAGCTTGTGCAGGGGTCTTCTTCAGTTGGGAAATGACCAAGTCTTCTTTCTCGACTCTTTCCGGTGCCGAAGTACTGTTCATCGGTGCTTTATCTTTCGTCTAATCTGCCGGCTGATATACCCTTCCACTTCGGGTCACATGCTGCACTTCTGAAATCTTCAGCTTCTCAACAGCTGGGAGTTTAACGACCTCTTTTCTGTCAAATTCTTCGTACTCATCTTCGGAGTCGAGATCATCCAGACTTATGGGCTTGATCTCCTTACATCCCTCCTTCTCTTCACACCCGGGTTCCACTTCAGGTTCTCCTACCGCTACTGCCTGAATCGTAGGGTTCGCTTGCAGAACTTGGGCAAATACAAAGTTAACCGGCAACCCCGATTGGACCATGTTAACCCGCTTCTCAAATGCCGGTAGTGGGTTAGTTTTAGTGCTAGGTTTAGGTGGTTCTTGCAGCTTTCCCTCGTCGATAAGCTTCTGGATAGCATCCCTTAGCTTGTAGCAGTTGTTGGTTCGGTGGCCTGTCACCACATGATAAGTGCAGAAGTTATCCTTGTCAGCTTCAGGTGGGATCTCAAATGGCCTCAAGGACTATAGTAGGCCACCATTCCTACACTTGGCGAATATCTTTGCCAAAGTAAGAGTCCAGGGCGTTATGCCTTGTCCTCCAGGACCTCTATTCTGGTTGCCTTTCTGCTGATTCACAGTAGCCACCTCAACCTGCTTCACCTCTGATGACTGCCCCTGTTTGCCACTAGAACCTGAACCAGAACCACTACCAGACCCAGCTGCTGCGATTGATCTATACCCTGAACTATATCCTGTAAATTTTCCCCCTTTCTGACCAGCTGGCTTCTCCTCTTCATCCCTTTCTATCTTCATGGCCATGCTATAGACCTCACTAAGCTCCTTGAAGGGATGGAATTTCATGTTGTTCTTGAAAATATCCTTGCTGCCATCAATGAGCTTCTGTATAAGCTCGTCTTCATCAGGGCGGTTCTTTAAGAGGATCATCTTGTTCATCCACCTCTGGTAGTATTCATCAAAGGGCTCATTGAATTTCTGCTTCACCCTCTCCAAATCATACAGCTTCACCTGGATTTTGGTGTTGAAGCTGTAGTATTTGATGAAGGCTGCTGACAATACTTCCCAGTCAGACTGCTCCTCCTCTGACAGTGAGTTATACCATCCCAAAGCACCTCCCTCCAGTGTGTTGGGGAAAAGATTAATCAATTGTTGCTTAGTAGCGCCTGCTGTTAGCATAACCCGGGCATATAAATTCACATGGGCCTCCGGCGAGCCCATTCCTTTGTAAGTGGGGACTTTCGGCACTTGGAAGCCAATAGGAAATGTCTCGATACCCCTACTGATCATGGCATCAACGTTCACCCCCTTCTTGGATTCAGCACTGATCCCGACCCCCTTCTTCAACTGGGCCATGACCTCGTCTAATTCAGAACACTTGGCTTTCATCTTCTATTCCATAGCTGCCTCTATCTCCTGCAGCTTTTCAAGGCTAGCCGAAGCGTCACCACCATGTTGGGATGACTCAGCTTCTTTTTCCTTCCCGGCTCCACTACCACCGGTCTCACCAGCTTCTCTAACCACTGCCCTCATTTCTTCCTTCAACATGTCGCGGAAATCCTGCGACCTGAAGAAATCCCTCAGAACATTAGCCATGCTCGGTGTCTGTTCTGCCACATTCACTCCTTCCCCAGGCTCAGAATCACTGTCACTCTCGACTACCCTCTGTCTCCTTGCTGCCCTTGAAGCTTGGGATCTTGTCCAAGGTCGCTCCAGTGTATTCTGCTTGGGAGTAGGTAGGAGATATTAGGGTCGTGAATGAATGACGTGATATGACATGAAAATTAAGACATTGAACATGCTTGAGATGCATGGAGTGGAATTATGTATGGAATAATGCTATGAATGGTTCCCTTTTATTATTATATTTTTTCGAGGCATTCCAAGAACACCTAATGTTTATGCAAAAACGTCACGTGTGAGCCATCACACGGACAGAACTTCGGCGCCTTTGGGGCACCTAATGAATTCGTGAAATGGTCGCGTGTATACCGGCACACGGACATAGTTTTGACGCTTTATAGGTCTATGAGATGATATGAAATGGTCGCATGGGTCGGGCCCACTGACAAGGTCTTGATGCTTTTGAGCATATGATATGGAATGATGTTATGAGAAAGTCACGTGTAACAAGAACACGGACAAGGATTCGACATTCGAGGAACGCCTTTCATGATTTGGTGATGTTATGGGTCTATATGTATACTAATCTGGCACTCGGGGAGTACCTTGAATGGTGAATTGATGTCATGAAGCGGTCGGTTGCGAACCATGATGTCATATAATGTCTATGATAGATGGGTATGATGTCATGAAATGCATCGTGTAAATTATTACACAAAAATGGGCCTAAGTCCGTAGTGGCTTTTATTAAATGAAATGATATTGGTGGAATGGCCGAATGCAATCCGGTGCATTGGCAAAACACGGGTAATTTTAGGTACCCGATATGTTATGAAATGGGATGGGATGGTCATGATAGGCGTCCTTGAAATGCCCCTTAATTTAATATAAGTGAAATGTAGTGAATGAACATGTCACACAATATGCAAATGGCTACACAAAAATGTGGGTTAGGATGCATGACATACATAATGATGTTATGCATGCTATGTCAAAAATAAAATGCTAATCACACAAGTTTAATGTTATGGCTAAAAAAGAAATCATTAGTATGGATGACAAGCGAATGAATTAATGTTTTACACACGAAATAAAATGCAAAATGGCTGCATAAAAATGTGGGTTAGTATCACACAAAGATGTTTGTGTATGGTATGTCATGTGTATGGAAAATGGTGATTATGGCATGTTATGCATGCGTCGGCGATGTGTCACGAAATGGTGAAGAACACATAGCAAGCAAGACGAATTCTTCCAACCTTATTCCTCCAACGTGGTCGGTCTCAAAAATTCTAACCGAGTCCTAGGCGGGGTTCACTTCAATCACCAACCGGAGGTGATGAAGGTGCGATTTTACTATTATTATTCACACAATTATTTCGGTATCCCAAAGGAATCCGACTAGAGCTGCCTATATGGGTTCGGTCAAAGTCGGGATAACATCAAGGCTCTCATAGCAAAATATACTCCTCACTTCTCCCCACTCAAGGGTCCGAACGAAGGGGTTCGTACAAGGCTATGAGTGGTGTTTCGTATTCGTGCCCCTAAGACCAGGAGGAACTTAGGCGACACTTCAACGATCCACCGGGCTATAAAAGGATACCTAATCTAATGCAAGAAATGGCTAACTAAAAAAATGCAAATAAAATACCAAAAGAGAATCATCCACGTTATTTTAATTATACACTTTTCAAGGCTTGTCAAAATTCTTTTAAGTTTTTGAAAAACTTTTAAGAAGTCCCCAGCAGAGTCGCCACTGTGAGCGGACGACGCGTTTTGGACGGGACGCGGGACTCCCTTTCGGAAAGGGGCGCCATGATCTCGGGCGGGTCCCTCCCTCACGTGGGGTTTTTATAATGGAAATCCGTGTTTTGGAAAAAATAAATAGAATTAATAAATAAAAGAACTGAGACCTAAGTCTCGATGAATATTGTAGAGTCGCCACCCGGCTCAGCTCAACCGGGAAATTCTTATGTAGCTGAACTAGACGAACGGCCGCTACACTATCCAGAGATTCGGGTCCGGACAAGTCCCTTATTTCGTGTCTAATTAAAATAAATATTGCCAATGTTCTCAAATGGAATTTCAAAATCTAAAGTCCATTTTATTGACTATAAAAGGCATACAGTGCACATACAAAATATTTAATACAAAAATAAGGACAAGAAATAAATATTAATTGGCTTACAACCAGATCGAATGGAAAAAATAAAAACTCTCACCTCACTTATACAATCGCCTAGAATACATGAAAATCTAAAAATATTTACAACCGCCTAAATACACGATTTAATCTATTAAAATACATTAAAAATAAAAATAAAGAGAAATTAAAACCTGCAAAACATAAGGTTAGCACAATTTATACGGCACGCCACAAGTTGGACTCAAACAGACAGAATTGGGAAATCGAGAATTGGGGGTATGCATTTAGGGGATAACCGGGTTGGCTCGGCTAGCCGGCCCGATTAGACCTGGAAAACATTTTGAAACGTCCCTGTATTTCTGGTTTTGTGGGAAAAATCATTTGAAAACAATTTTACCAATTTACATGCATTTTCCATATATTAAGTGGGTCGGTTTTCGGGAGAACTGGGTCTCCGTCGTCGAATTGTTCTAAATGCAATTTTACTGAAAATCGAATCTATGGTCGTGATGCACACAACAAAATTCATTTTTATGATTTTTGGGGTTTTCTAATTTTTGGGATTTTTTGGAAATTTTTTTTTTTGGGATGAGGCTGGAGTTCTGATTCTGGAACAAGGATTACAGTCGTACGACTGTAGCTTACAGTCGTGCGACTGTAATCAGTCCAGGATCAGAATTTCGCCAAAAATCATTTTTAAATCAAAAACTTGGAGAAAATTAACTGGAAATTAAGAACAGTCGTACGACTGTATATACAGTCGTACGACTGTTCATGAAAACCAAGAACAGTCGTACGACTGTTCTTAATTTCCAGGAACAGAAATACGAAAATGCAGCAAAAACGCACAAAACTCACTTCAAACACCCAGAAAGCGAGGAAAAGTGTAAGGAAAAGAAGTGTCTACCTTTTTAGAAGCTATTCCAAGTCGTTTTGACCCCTGGCATCGCTCCGATCCCAACAAATTCGCACTTTCCCCTTTGGAATGGAAGTTGAGAGCTTTTTGTCCAAAATCCAAATTGCAAGGGTTTCTGATGGTTTAAGTCCGAGTTCTTGATTTGGTTATGTAGTTAATTGATTAACCTAGGGATCTCTAACAAATTTTAACCTTAATTTCGAGAAATTAAAGAAAATAAAAGAGGAGGAAAATGAGTTTTTTGTGGTTTTCTTTTTCTCTCTCTTCTCTTTCTCTCTCTAAGTTTCTTCTCACCAGAAATCCCCTCCCCTCCCTTTTTTCTCCTCCTTCTCCTTTTTATCTCCCTGATTTTCGCTTGCTTGCTGCAACAAGGGAGCAATTAATGCTCCCTCTCTCTCTCCTCCATTTCTGCTGCAGAGGTATGGGTTCCTGCAGTCTGTCCGACATTTCAGTCGTACGACTGTAACTATAGTCGTACGACTATAACTCTTTTTTTTTTAAGTATAGAAAATTCCGGCGCTTACAGCCGTGCGGCTCTAACTAGAGTCGAAGGTTGTAATCCCCTATAACAGAGCCGAGCAGCTGTACCACTATAGCTGCACAACTATGTTCTTCAGGGTAGAAACCCAAAGCGCCCTAAATCAACTGAAAGCAGTCAGTTTTCCTGTTTTAATCATTCTATTATGAACTATTTCGATCCAATCACATCCGTTACACTCAGAATTATGGTTTTCAGTTTTCCATTAACGTTGATGTGAGATTTGGGTTTCGTTGATTTCAGTTTTTTTGGAATCTGGGGTTGCTCGATCCAAATCGGATCCACTGTCCAGCTTTAGTGGACCTCTAGGTTCCCTAAAATCCTCAAAAATCACCGGAACGAGACAAAACAATGATTTATGAAACAAAAAAAAAAATTTGGGTTCTGGATACTACAGTCGTACGGCTGTAATGGCTATAGCCGTACGGCTCTAACTAGAGCCGCACGGCTATAGTTCCCCAGATGAAGGTAGAATCTCTAGACGACTCCCACGGAGGTCATTGCGTGATGCTGTCTTCAGAATCAAATTGTTTTTTGTGTGTTTACTGCTTTGGGCCTTAGATCAATGTTTGAGATAGGAAACCCCCACCAACGGAACCCCGAGTTTCAGGATAGCCGACCCATTAGATGGAGAAATTTGCATGTAATTGAGCCAAACTGTTTTCAAAAATGTTTTCAAGCACAAAAACCTACACGGCATTTCTAAAATTGTTTTTCGGGTCTAATCAAGTAAGTCGCCCGGACTTCTCGGTTATCCCCTAAATGCATGCTCCCGTTTTCTAAGATTCCCTATTTTGTCCTGTTGTGAATCCTATGTGTGCTTGTGATATAATTGTGCTAACCATTTGTTTTGTAGCTTTTATTTTTCTTTTTATTATTTTCGATGTATTGGATAGATTATCAATGTATCCTAGGCGATTGTAATTTTTTAGATATTCGTGTATCTAGGTGGTTGTATTGGTGAGGATGAGAGTTTTTATCTTTTTGTCTTGTAATAAGTAGCCTCTATTACTTTTTGGTTTGGTTTGGATGCATGGTTTACTTTTCTGCACTTTTTTTCATGCTATTTATTTCTATCATCTGAATGAGCATGGGCTAACAATAAAAGATAAAAATGGGTAGAGAATAAGTGAGTAAAAAATTGTCATATGAACTTATAAATGAATGCAAGCTTGAGGTTGAATAGGTAAGTTGCCCAAACCCAAAATCTCTAGATTCGGTACAATAGTCTACACTTGGTACGGAGCTGTACCGAAATTTTCCGGATGAGCTGATCCAGGTGGCGACTCTGTCACTGATCCCGAAATTTAGGTTTTGAGATCTTTAAGTAATAAAACGGGATTTACTAAAATGTAAAAACCAGTTTTCCTAAAAACTCACATTCAAAGAAAAGGTTTTCTGCAAAAGGATTTCCAAACAAATCAATGGTTTTCCTAAGAAAGACAAAAACCCATTTTCCATCCAAACAACAACAAACACTCAGTTATTCTTTTTCCCAGTTCACTTCGTCACATTCCGCCTTCCTAAAAAAGGTCGTCCACTCACAATGGTGACTCTACTGGGGATAAAAAGTTTCTTGAACCATTTTTTTTAATAAAAACTTAAGGAACTTAGGCAACTACTAAAATATAACCTCACTTGAAGTCATTCACTAGTTCATAGCACCGTATTTTACTCACAATTGCATTGCATGATATTTTCTTCTTCTCAACCCCTCAAACTCACTGATCAGCCCGGTTTATTCCAGAAGGTGACCTACCTCTTCTGCCAGGATTAGAGGCACCCGAAGGGATAAACCACTTAGCACCACATGAACCTCTCATGTTCTATGTGGAGGAGTGTATATTTGCTATAGGGACATGTACGACCCTTGGTTTGACTTTGGCCCATATGTAATGACCTAGTAACTTCCCCTTAGGATTACCAAAACATTAAACATGAAATTGGACATTAAGAGTACGCCTTTACTATCCCCGATTGGTACCAAAGAGACCCAACACCTAGGAAGAATGCATGCCAATCGAAAGATGGAATAAGGTTGGAAGGCTGAGCATATTGTTGCATGCGCCAACATTTGTTCTATGATGGTTTTATTTGACCCTTTCACGAAGCATCAAACACACATAATCATTCGTGTGCCATTCTAACCAAATTTTCGTGCAGCCATTTTCAAGAAATGCACATGGGTATGACATTGATGCTAACCACATCTTCGTACAACCATAAAATTTTAATTGTGTGTCATTTACATCTCGTGTGTTGACATTTCCATGAAGCATATATGACATTATCCCATTTGTCATGCATCCTAACCATGTCTTCGTACAGCCACTTGCATTTTGTGTGACATGAACATTCATATCATCTTATCTCATCCCATTTAATGTGAGACGTTCTGAGAATGCCCATCATGATCATTTCATTTTATAACATATCAGGTGTCCCAAAACTACCCATGTTCTGCCCGTGCACCGGATTGCACTTGGCCATTTCACTATACCATGTCATTCACTAGAGGACCACAATGGTCTTAGGTCTATATCCATGTGGCGGGTCACACGATAACATTACATGACATCATGCCCATTCATCATTGGTGTCATGGTGATGTCGGACTCTTACTTGTGTGTCGCGATCCATATCGGATTGTCTCATGACATTGTTGAATCATTTGAGGTACTCCATGAGTATCGGATTACTACATATGTAGGGGCATTTCATGACATTACCAAATCATACAAGGCATTCCAGGAATGCCAAACCTCTGTCCATGTCTCTATTCATACGTGACTTGTTTGTAACATCATTTCGTGTTGGATGCCCTAAAAGCGTCAAAACTCTGTTTGTGGGACAGCCCCTATATGACCATTTCATATCACTTCATTGACCTGAAAAGTGTCGAATCTCTGTCCATATGTCGGTACACGCGTGACAATTTCATAACATTCACTAAGTGCCCCAAAAGCACCGAAACTCTATCCATGTAATGGTGCACACGTGACCTTCTTGCATTGTCTTTCACATGGCATCGGGTATTCTTAGAACGTCCAAAATAAACAAGAATGAAAACAAAGAAAGTCATCCTCATTGCCATTTTCATCCAAAGACATCATTCAACCATGATCATTTCACGACCATACCATACACGTCACTTAGTGTGTCGTGTCTAGAATCATGACATCCCTCCACGATACTAACTCTATGCTGAATGTGCAGTTTGGAGTCAAACTTCAAAATGATTAGTGCGGTTTAAACCAGAGTCTGATCAGTTAGTTCGATCAATCCAATTAGAACCAGTAACCGTGGAAGGGGTGAGGGTCAGTTTAGATTCGAAATCAGAGCAGAGACCTTCTTTACCAGTCGACAGTCAGTTATTGTTTAAAGAAGTGAACATAACAGATATGGCCCAAGACAGAACTATGGAAGTTCCTGCTTTTGACATGAATGCTTTCATAGATGCCCTATTGAACTCGGACTAGTTCAAGGCTACTCTTAGATAACAGATGCATGTTGTGATGACCACCAATGTGGATCAGACCATTCAACTGGTCCAAGCTCTAGTTAAGAATGAGGGGAATGTTGTTCAGGGGGTCCCTAGCTCAAGCAGAAGCATTCCCGATAGTATTACAGTGGTCATTCCTCATCGGGAAATTGATCGCCAATCCGAAGAAGATGAAGCTTTTATGAAGGCGAGGGAGGCCTCAATTGAGATGGCTGTTAAAAAGTGTCTCAACTAGAAGTTCTCTGATCTTGAATCTCTGTTGCCGAGGTTGAAAGAGATGGTAATTATAATCCTATCAAATGTGAAGATCCAGTTAGTTTGATGGCAGAAGGAGGAGAGCCACTCCCGATTGGTTTCCAGATGCCTTATTTGCCTCCGTACACAGGAGAAGGTCCACTAGAGGCTCACTTGAACAATTATGTAAGGATTATGTCCAGCTTGGGAATTGGGAAAATCCACATGTTGAATCTATTCCCTACTACCTTGAGAGATGCTGCTGCTAAGTGGTATCTGAAGATGCCAATTCATACCCGCTCCATATAGGATGATTTGTTCGAGGCATTTGTGAAGTAGTGTACTTATAACACTCAGGTGGAAACTAATCTGGAGGATTTAGAAAGGATTCACCATAAACCTAATGAATCTTTCTCGTCTTATTACAAGAGATGGATGGATGTACAAGTACTGGTAGACAGGGCTTCAAAGTTGGAACCCCTTGCTGTGAAGCTGGTTGATGGCAGCTTACCACTTTATAAGGAGAAAATGAAGCTGAAGAGGTTCCACTCTTTCAATGATGTTGTCGAGTTTGGCAAACATATCGAGAGATACGAGGAGGAAGATCAAAGGAGCAAATAGAGCTTGGGTGCTTACCGAAGTGGCCAGGGGTATTCACAAGGTTATAAGAGCGGTAGTTCCATAGCCACACCAGCCGAGTTTAGTTTGAGAATGGCACAAGTGCAAGAAGCAGATCTGGCTGCTGTGACCCAAGGCGAACAATCAATAACTCCTCAAAGGCTCACTAACCCGTGGGCAGAGCCTTTGCCTTGCATCTGTGCCAAGTGTAGGAAAACTGGTTTACTTCAGAGTTTGAAGCCATATGTCCCTCCTTCTGAGTCAGAAAAAGACAACTTCTACGCTTACCATGTAACGGCAGGTCATCGCACTAATAATTGCACAAGTTTGATAAGAGCCATTCAATAGCTAATTACTGATGGAAAAATTGTAGAGCCTCCTTTGAAGCCTAGTGTTCAGAAGAATCCTTTGCCTACTTTTGGAGGTGAGGTCAACATGGTACAGTTAGGAATGCCATCAAATTGTGTGTTCGCTCAGATTATTAAGGCTAATCCGAGTGTGCAAGTGGTTATAGCCGAAGAAGATGAGAAGTTGGAAGAGGCTGAAGGGCAAACATCTGTAGTGAGGAATGAACAGGGTCCAATTGATATGGCTGATATTGAATTGGATGAAGATGAGGAGGATTTTGAGTTTGAAGAACCAAAGCCGGTTTACCAGATTAAGACAAGGAAAGGAACAGTGATCACAAAGGATGGTCCCGTTATGCACATCACCAGAAGTGGTAGGGTTTATCAACCTACTAACATGGCTCCTCAAGCACCACCGAGAAGAAGTAACCCATCTGTGGGCAATGGCACTGCTGACCATATGCCGAGAAATAGAGAAGATGATATCTTGGTTGAGTAATTGAAGAGGACACTGGCTCATGCTAGCATTTGGCACTTCCTTATGGAGTCTAAAAAGCACCACGAGGCGGTAGAAAAACAGCTGATGGAAATGGATGCTACTCCTACTATGTCTCCTGATGAAGTATGTGCCATAATAAGGGGGATTGACCTGAAAGCTAACCAGGCCCTAGAAATCAGCTTTGGAGTGTCTGACTTATTGCCGAAGGGTGTGAACCACAATCGGGCTCTATACTTAAAGGTTGAAATCATGGACAGGGTAATGCCTTGTATGATAGTCGATGATGGCTCAGCCCTAAACATTTGCTCTTCTAAAATTCTGCCATACTTAGGTATTAGAAGCACTCTATCGGTCAAGTACAGTGATTAGAGCCTATGATGACAGTAAGAGGTCTATAATCGGCATATTCAAAGCTGAAGTGAGCGTTAGGGAAAATAAGTCTAAAGTTCTATTCACGGTTATCGACATCCCAGTCACATTTTCCCTACTTCTCGGAAGGCTGTGGTTCCATGCCTTAGGATGGGTGCCATTAACTCTGCACCAGAAGGTGAAGTTCCTAATTGGAGGAAGGGTCGTAACAGTGGAAGCCGATAAGCCATCCGTGGTAGCCACTCTAAATGCCGTGGAGTAGCCAATGATCGAGTTTCAGATAGTAGTGGTTTCAGAGGAGAGCAAGAATGAGCCAAAGTTTCCAGAATGGATCCACAAGTATTTTGTTAATCAAAAATTCGAACCTAGTAAGGGATTAGGGGAAAGGCAGCAAGGCATCCCCAAGTTCAATATTGAAATTGGCAAGTACTGTAGCATGGGCTTGGTTACCATGAGGAAAGAAACAAATCAAGTAAGAAGTATGTGAATCTGGTTGACACTTTCGTCCGTGCAACCGAAAAAGTATATAGTGGAGCTCCTGAGACAGTGATAGTTGGGGGAGGTCAACTCCCAGGATTTAAGATCTTCTCTGATATTGTTGACTTCAGAAAGTATGGAGTTGAGCCTATTGTGAACATACTGCACACCGGGACTGAGGATAAAGGGAAAAAGATTCTGAGAGATCAAAAAGATACAGTCGGCCAAGTCAAGGTAGAACTCGAAAACAAAGGTGAATCAGCTAAGAAAGCCAATGTAGAAAATGGAGAAGTTGAGGTAGCCGTTGAAGCCCTCACTAAGGTACTAACTATTCTGATGAAGGCAAATATGGGTTCTGGGAAGAAGCAGGCACCCTTGGTGAAGACTCAAAAGGAACTGATGAATAAAGTTGTGAAAGAATTGGCCAAGATGATGATGTAGGAAAGGCAAAGGTAATCAAAGAAGAGCTATCCATTGACCAGAAAGAAGCCCTTGAGGGTGATCTAGGAGACCTATTCGAAGAAATTGATGATGCTACAGCAGGAGAAGACCCTCCACATGTAGAGGACGACAATTATTTGAATGTATCTGTCTCTTTTATTTATGATGTAAACAATTCGGCCTATAAGGAACTCAATGTAATGAAGTCTAATTTCGATTACTCGTGTGATGTTTTTCCAGATGGAACTGTGCATACATACAAACATTCATTTAGTGTCTTTAGCATACATGATGCATCATTGCATGAAATGAATCTAGGGAAAAATGATGATTCGAAAATGGTATCCGTCTCGAAAGACCTCACACCTGATGAGAGGAGAGAAATCATAAAAGTACTACAAAAGCATGTAAAAGCCTTCGCCTAGTCCTATGACGACATGCTTGGGGTTGATAGAGAGATTACAGAGCACAAAATTTTGATGGGCCTAAAAATGAAACCTATCAAACAGAAGCTCAGGAGACTCAAACCAAAATGGGCAGAGAAAGTCAAGGAAGAGGTAGCCAAATAGATAAAGGCTAAATTCCTAGAATTAGTGGAATACCTAGAATAGCTAGCCAACATCATACTGGTTGCAAAGAAAGATGGTCGAGTCAGGGTTTGTGTGGACTACAGGGATCTGAACAAGGCATCGCCCAAGGATGACTTTCCACTACCGCATATTGATATTTTGATTGACAATGCTGCCAGGGTAGCAATGTATTCATTCATGGACAGATTCTCAGGGTATAATCAGATTCTAATGAACATCATCGACAAAGTGAAAATGGCCTTCATCACACAATGGGGAGTCTATTGCTACAAGGTCATGCCATTTGGGTTGAAGAACGGCGGGGCAACTTATCAGCGAGCAGTCACTGTACTTCTGCATGATATGATTCATAAGGAGGTCAAAGTTTATGTAGATGACATGCTAGTTAAATTGATGACCTAGGAAGAGCATCTTGCCATCCTGGATAGATTCCTAACTAGGATCGAAAAGTATAATCTCCACCTGAATACCAAGAAGTGTGTGTTTAGAGTAACTTCAGGGAAGCTTATCGGTCATATGGTAAGCCAGAGAGGAATTGAAATGGATCCGAAAAAAATCAAAGCCATTAGAGATATGCCTGTACCGAAGACAGAAAAGGAAGTGAGGTTATTTTTAGGGTCATTGTAGTATGTCAATCGGTTCATCACAAGATTGACAACAGTTTGCGAGCCCATCTTCAAACTCTTGAAGAAGAATCAGCCAGTGAAATGGAATGAGCAATGCCAAATAGCCTTTGATAGGATCAAGGCTTATTTAATGAATCCACCAGTTCTAAAACCTTCAATGCCGAATAAGCCTTTAGTCCTGTACTTGGCTATCGAAGATGCTTTAGTAGGGGCAATGTTGGTACAAAAACAAGAGGACGGACGTGAACACGCAATCTACTGCTTGAGTAAGAAACTGCTTGAATACGAGACCAGATATACTATGGTGGAAAAGACTTTACACTACTATGGCATGGTTGACTAAGAAGTTAAGGCATTACTTCTAGTCGTATAAGATTCGGGCAGTGGCTAAGGTTGACCTGATGAAGTACTTATGCCAAACCCCCTCATTGGCCAGGAACTATTAAAATGGTTACTCTTATTATCAGAATTTGATATTGAGTATGTAACCAATAAGATGATCAAAGGAAGAGCTGTAGTAGAATTCCTAGCCAACCAGCCTCTAGAATCGGACTATGTCGTGAATTTGGAATTTTCCAGATGAATAGCTGGTAGTGGTGGAGATAGAACCAAGCAGATGGGTGATGTATTTTGATGGTGCTGTGAACAAATATGGTGTAGGTCTAGGAGTAATCACCGGTACACCTAATGGAGAAATCATCCCTGTGGCAAAACGCCTTGAATTTCCAATAACTAATAATGGAGCAAAATATGAACCTTGCCTCTTCGGGATTGATGCCCTAATGACACTAGGGGCACACGAAATGTTAGTAATCGGGGACTTAGCTTTGGTAATTCGACAGATTGTCGGGGATTGGGAGATAAAGGAAGAATCACCCCACCTGTACCTCGAGCTGGTTTAGGAAAAGGTGAAAGTATTTGGTCGGTATGAATTCAGACACGTCCCGAGGGAAGAGAATCAGATGGCCGATTCCTTAGCTACACTCTCATCAATATGGGAAGGACCCTGAAAGCCTCCGATATAGCCAGTGGTCTTAGAAACTGCACAGAGCCCTTGTTACCAGATAATCAATGTTGTAGCAGTAGTGGAAGAATGTCTTTGGTATCATGATGTCTTACAATTCATTTAGAATGGGCAATACCCCAAAGATGCCAGCAAAGCAGACAAAATCTCTCTTCGAAAATTAGCTGCACAGTTCAGGACCTTCGAGAATCAGCTCTTCAGGAGAACCGCCAATGGCCTACTCTGAAATGTTTGCCAGAACAAGAAGCAAAGAAGATCATGAGACAGATCCATGCAGGAACTTATAGGTCACACATGAATGGGTTAGCCCTGGCCAAGAAAGTATTGAGGCAATGCTACTTTTTACTTACCCTGTAAGCCACTGTATTAAAGAAGTAAAAACATGCCATGAATGACAAGTATACGGGGATCTCAATCATCTCGCTCCACTTGAACTTCAAATATCATCAACTCCATGGCCATTTACTACCTGGGGGATAGGCATCATCGGAGAAATAAGGCTGCCTATGTCAAATGGGCATCGATTCATAGTCATGGCTGTCGACTACTGTTGGGATTTGTCACGGGAAACCGACCGATAAAAGCGGAAATACGCGTCGATTTCCTCGAATCCGGCCCAGGAGCTTAAGATGTGGAAATCAAAAACTTAAAGCATAAAAAGAGAGTTTCAAAAACTTACCACAAAGTCTCACTAAGAGACGGATGCGGACTGCAGAAATCAAGTGTAGATTTCCTCCACCGATGCGTACACGAACGGCTCTGGGACCGAAACCCGTGCTAGCGACTCGGATGACAAGAAGAGAGGGAGAGAGGGGCTGCTCACTTTGAGAATTATGGCTGTCCCTTTTTCTTTCCAAAAGAAAAATCTATCTATGCAAAGATAGAACCAAGTTTCTCAAGTGTGCACCTAATTTCTTTCCAAAAGAAAATAAGGCATAAAAGTGGGCAAATTTTTCTTCAAAAGAAAAATTCTCACGACCAAAAATCAATGAGAATGGCTGCAGATTTTTTTTTCTTTTGTATCAACCTTCTTACCAAGAAAAAATCTCCAATGCCACCTAGCATGCAAAGTCCAACTTTGCTACTAACTTAGTCAAACCATGACTCACTCCATCACCATTAGACAAACATAAAGACTCATCATTTCTTCCTTAAATGAAAAACATGACTCACCATCTTATTTTTGTCCAAGAATGAGTCACCATTCTCATCTATTCTCCACCCATGAATTTCGGCCAAATCAATCCCACTTCATATGGGAATTTTCATTTTATGTCTTAAGCCCAATTTGACTTCCTTTGATTTAATTAATTTCAAATGCAATTCCAAGTTAACATGTATATATATATTATGCTATACATACATGTAAATTATAATTCATTTGATCTATTAATTTAATCAAGGGATTAAATTAGACATACATAAAATGAGATACATGTAAACCTATACATGTATAATAATATTTCCACCTAGGAAATAATCCCATAAATTAATTCATTGTATTAATTATGAGAAGGCCAAAATAAATATTAATTACATAACGTTGATCAATCCAATTGATTCATATAATATAATTAATATATCTCTCTCTCTTCAAACGTGTATACTCTAAGTACACACTTAATCCGACTAGTTAAAGTCCAGACGTTCAATGTGTACGATCCAATGGGTCCGTCTTTATGTTGGCAGTGGGCCAAGGCGCACAGACTACAGGCGGGCTCTAGCAAGCCACTGCAGCCACCAATTGAGACGGAGTAAGCAGTCCAACTGAAAACGTAACCCAGTAGTTTGAACTTGTAAATCCCATGTCACTGATATCGGTGTCCAACACAGAGGCATGGAAGTATCACCCTCTTTGTGTCTGGACCTTTACTTGATACCGAATGAACTGATGTTCACAAACAAGATCGAATCTTGTTTGGGTGCGGCCGCACACTTATCAGTAACATTCTTCAAGAGGCCAGTGATATCGTCTCAGTGAATCACTGAGTGACATTCCCTTCTGCATATCCATAGCACTGCCATGTTCACTAACACACCCGAACGTACCCATACTTGGCACCCTTTTACAGGCCCGTTAGGCGTACACCAAAGTGTGCCACTTCACATGTAGCACCATCATATGGTCCGGTCAAAGGACTTATACAAGTACTATGCGAGAATCATTTGTGATACTATACCATGTAGATTCCCGTTAAGTGGATCAATCCAGTACCATGCCCTTTTTGCATGTACCCATTAACCTGGTTGACATTCCATGTTCTATGACCGGTAAGACACCGCCATACAACCAGGCTAATGATAGTCTTTAGTTCCATTCATTCCCATGATTGGAGCAGACTACGGATAACTTTATGGCCATATCGTTTTCCCTATCCATGGTCTTACTGCCAAGTGCCTCACACTTGACAACATGGATATGGATATGTCCATTGGATACTCTATGTAAAATATAGCACAAGACATATAATAAATAGATTAATGCCTTTATTTCCTTGACACAAATTGTATAATACATAAAGATTACATTAATGTACAAATGTATTATACAAACACAAGGACCAATGCCTCAGGACTAGGGCATTTCCAACAACTACTTCTCAAAATGGGCAGAAGTGGAATCATTTATGAATGTTATAACTAAGAAAATGACCAAGTTCATCGAGAAGAACATCTTTGCATGGTATGAGATCCCACATCATGTCATGACTAATAATGGAGTACAATTTCAGGGGGCAACAGCACAATTGTTCCAAGAAAAAGGAGTTGAACATCATAGATCATCTCTGTATCGCCCACAAGCCAATAGAGTGGTAGAAGCGGCCAATAAGTCTATCAAGAGGATTTTGTTAAAAATAATAGTCACCTACAGAGATTGGGCAGACATGTTGCCATTTGCCTTACGGGGATACAAAACAAGTGTCAAAACTCCTATCGGAGAGAGACCGTACTCATTGGTTTATGGGATGGAAGCTGTCTTACCAGTGGAAGCTGTCTTACCAGCATTGAGGGTAGTCATGGAAGTGCAGTTGCCAAAATCTGAATGGGTTCAGTCGAGATATGAGCAGTTGGTATTAATCAACGAGAAGCATCTTCGGGCTTTAGATCATTTGTAGATGTACCAGCAGCAAATGGCTAGGGCTTGTAATAGTAAAGTCCATCATCAAAAATACCCACTCAAAGTCGGGGGTTTTGTACTTAAGCAGATGAAGCAGACCAATACAGATGTGTGGGGGAAGTTCAAGACTAACTGGGAAGGTCCATATGTGGTCAAAAAGGTACTTTCAAAGGGTGCTGCGAAGATCATGGATATGGACAGAAATGAATTCGTCAATCCCATCAATCAAAACAAGCTTAGGTAATACTATGTCTAAAAAAAAGTCTGATGGATCAAAAATCGAAAAGCGGTCCATGCAAAGTTAGGACTGTTAGGTGAGCACCATCAGCGGAAAAATCTGCAAAGACCAAATGGTGGCAGTCGTGGAATCGGTCGAGACGGATACCATTACTGATTCTATTCTTAGCTTCATTTCATCTTCTATATGTATTACGCTAAAACATTATTAATGAATGAATGTTTTGTTCTGTTCGTTTAAATGTCCTAAATCTGATTCAAATTGAGTTCGTATTAGACATATATGGCTATACACATTTTCTGTTTGCATGCATCTAAAAAAAATCCGATAGACTGAAAACCGAAAGGCCATCTATGCCAAAGTTAGGATACAAATAAAGTCTGTTCAGTTGAAAACCCAAAAGGGTGGTTCAGGCAAACGTTAAGACAATCTGATAGGCCAAAAACCCTAAAGGGTGGTCTATGCAAAAGTTAGGACACAAAAAAAAACACAAGTCACACAACAGCAGGTTCAGGCAATCCTAACTCCCTGTAACCTGAGGCATCTCAAGGTCAGTGCCTCGCATTCACGGCCAATGTACCAAAACAAAATGTGCAAAAATGGGGCCACATGTGGGCAATACAAGCAAAGTAGCAAAATGAGCCCACATATAGGAAAGATTGTCAAAGAAGGAAAAGAGAAGGTCTAGGACTGTGCCCGTCACCCTGACCATCCACCTAGTTCTCATCCCTGATGTTCTTATAATAAGCAAGCTGCTCCTCCAGTGGGTCCATGTGCGTTAGGAAAGCTTGGTTCATGACCTCGGTCCATAATTTGGCCAACTCTTGACACTGAATGCCAAATGTGGACTACGCCTAGACCAACAATAGAAACATCATGTCACATACATGCATACACTCGAAACATACATATACATATGCATACATGCATCAATACTAATCCAAGTACAGGCACTTACTGTCATCATCGGGTTCTTCCGAATCGTGAACTCTCTGAAAGCAGAAATTGCCCGACACTAGGGCATCCCCTGGGCTATTATGCATAAATTAGAGTCACACGGCTCTAAATCTCAGGTATCCAGGGGTAAAACAATCAAGCCGTATTTATTCTTAATCGAAGGGGCAAAAATTTTTGTTTCCAAAATTATCGATCAAGGAATAAATACGCACTCTCGATACAACTTTAGAATTATAGCTCTCCCGAGAGCCAACTTTAGAATTATAGCTCCGTTGAGAAGCCAACTTTAGAATTATAGCTTTGTTAAGAAGCCAACTTCAAAATTATAGCTCTGCTGGGAAGCCAACTTCAGAATTATAGCTCCGCTGAGAAGCCAACTTCAGAATTATAGCTCCCCCGCGAGCCAACTTTAGAATTATAGCTCCATTGAAAGCCAACTTCAGAATTATAGCTCCCGCAAGAGCTAACTATAGAATTATAGATCCCCCGAGAGCCAACTTTAGAATTATAGATCCCCCGAGAGCCAACTTCAGAATTATAGATCCCCCGAGAGCCAACTTTAGAATTATAGCTCCATTGAGAAGCCAACTTCAGAATTATAGCTCCCCTAAGAGCTAACTATAGAATTATAGATCCCCTGAGAGCCAACTTCAAAATTATAGCTCCGCTGAGAAGCCAACTTCAGAATTATAGCTCCGCTAAAAAGCCAACTTCAGAATTATAGCTCCATTGAGAAGCCAACTTCAGAATTATAGCTCCGCTAAGAAGCCAACTTCAGAATTATAACTCCGCTAAGAAGCCAGCTTTAGAATTATAGCTCTTCTGAGAAGCCAACTTCAGAACTATAGCTCCGCTAAGAGCCAACTTCAGGATTATAGCTCTCCCGAGAGCCAACTTCAGGATTATAACTCCCCCGAGAGCCAACTTTAGAATTATAGCTCCGTTGAGAGCCAATTTTAGAATTATAGTTCCACCAAGAAAGCTAACTTCAAACCAAAGCTCCTACAGCTAACTTCAAATTATTGCTCCACCGAGAACCAACTTCAAACCAAAGCTCTTATAGCCAATTTCAGAATCATTACCCTGCGAAGAGCCAAGGCATGTCCCCAACTAGATTTGGCGCCTAATTTCCTCGACAAACCAAGACGTCAAGTACGTTTTCTTTTTCTTTCTCACTGCGCTCCCAATCATGAGATCAAACTCAATTCAGGCTTAATAGCCTGACTATGTTGACTTTGATCCCATGAGGGGCAGCCTGTGAGCACGGGTTTTCCCGACCTCTGTGATGAAAATCCTATGTTACCTGTAAGATAGACGAATGTGAGTCGGACTTGAGAATGAGCGGGATATGGCCTGTAATGTCTCAAACGCTCAGAAAACTGAATAGTCCCCCTTCCGAAACCATGATAAAGGTCCTTCGAGTGATTAAAGGGCTTAGATGTGAAGGTGGAATTTAAGAAAGGCCTTGTCAGCTATGGTTAAAGTCGCATGGCTGTAGTTTCACAACTACAACCGTGCGGCTATAACATCAGAGCCACACGGCTATAAACTCACAGCCGTACGGCTCTAACGAGCAATCAGATTACTTCCTAAATAACCAGTATTAGTATTTGACAGCAGGTATGATTCCTTAGTTAAGGGATTTCTGCTGAGATTTTCTAGGTTTTAATATCAGAAAACATAACAGATAAAAAGAAAAAAAGACAAAACACATAAAGAGAATTCTAAGAGAAAACCATTCAAAGAGAGAAAAAGAGAGAGAACCAAGAGAAAACAGAAAAAAAAAAGGATTAGAAACACATTAAGCGTGAGTGTCTGGACGTTCCATATTCATTCGGGATTGTTCTCGGGTTTTGTTCGGATTGATTTGAGGCTCGTGTTCGAGGATTTCGGGACGTTCATGAGGTTCTAAGTGAATTCTAGCATCCAAATTCGATTCCGATCATCAAACACACTGGAACATCAAAAAAGTAAACTCTGAGAGGCCTTAAACTCATAATTATTTGTTTTGTGGTTCGTGTTTTCTGTGTTTTGTGAAAAATCTGGAAGTGTCTGTTTGATTACAGTCGTGCGGCTCTAACTAAAGTCGAGCAGCTGTAATCCCTTAGAACAGAGCTGAGCGGCTATACCACTATAGCAATACGGCTATGTTCTTTAGGGCAGAAACCCGAAACGCCCTAAATCAACCAAAAGTAGTTAGTTTTCCTGTGTTAATCATTCTGTTATGAACCATTTCGGTCCAATCACATCTGTTACACTCAAAATTATAGTTTTTGGTTTTCCAATAACGTTGATGTGAGATTTGGGTTTCGTTGATTTCGGTTTTTTGGAATCCGGGGTTGCTCGATCCAAATTAGATCCACTGTCTAACTTTAGCGGATCCCTAGGTTCCTCAAAACCCTTAGAAATCACCAGAACGAGTCAAAACAGTGATTTATGAAACAAAGAAAACCAATTTCGGGTTTTGGATACTACAGCCATACGGCTGTAGTGGCTATAACCGTGTGGCTCTAACTAGAGCCGTACGGCTATAGTTCCCAGATGAAGGCAGAATCTCAGGACGACTCCCACGGACATTGTCGCGTGATGCTGTCTTCAGAATCAAATTGTTATTGGTGTGTTTACTGCTTTGGGCCTTAGATGGATGTTTGAGATAGGAAACCCCCACAAACGGAACCCCGAGTTCCGGGATAGCCCCACTAAATGGAGAAATTTCCATGTAATTAAGCCAAACTATTTTCAAAAATGTTTTCAAGCACAAAAACCTACAGGGCGTTTCTAAAATTGTTTTCCAGGTCTAATCGAATAAATCGCCCAAACATCTCGGCTATCCCCTAAATGTATGCTCCCATTTCTTAAGATGCCCCATTCTGTCCTATTGTGAGTCCTATGTGTGCTTGTGATATAATTGTGATAACCATTTGTTTTGCAGCTTTTATTTTTATTTTTATTATTTTGGATGTATTTGATAGATTATCCGTGTATCCCAGGAGATGGTAATATTTTAGATATTCGTATATCTAGGCAGTTGTATTGGTGAGGATGAGAGTTTTTATCTTTTGGGTTGTAATAAGTAGCCTCTATTATTTTTTGGTTTGGTTTGGTTTGGATGTATGGTTTACTTTTCTGCACTTTATTTCATGCTATTTATTTCTGTCATCTGAATGAGCATGGGCTAACAATAAAAGATAAAAAATGGGTAGAGAATAAGTGAGTAAAACATTGTCCTATGAACTTATAAATGAATGCAAGCTTGAGGTTAAATAGGTAAGTTGCCCGAACCCTAAATCTTTAGATTAGGTACGACAGTCTACGCTTGGTAGGAAGCTGTACCGAAATTTCCCGAATGAGCTGATCCGGGTGGCGACTCTGTCACTAATCCTGAAATTTACGTTTCGAGATCTTTAAGTAATAAAACGGGATTTACTAAAATGTAAAAACCATTTTTCCTAAAAACTCACTTTCAAAGAAAAGGTTTTCTACAAAAGGATATCCAAATAAATCAATGGTTTTCCTAAGCAAGAATTCCATCCAAACAGCAACAAACACTTAGTTCTTCTTTTTCTCTGTTCGCTTCGCTGCGTTCCGCCTTCGTAAAAAGGTCGTCCGCTCACACACAGTTTGATGGTATACTAAGAAAAAGTCTTAAAATGTGAACATTCTTTATAATTCCAGTTTTTTAATATAAATATATATTTGAAGCAGAAAAAAATGGGGGCCTAAGACCCTGATTTATATTGTCTAAAGCATTTAGTTGTATAACAAGTCCACCTCTAAACAGCACATTTTGGTAGCATGGAGAGCAAAATATCATATATTTGATCTACACTCTTGTCATTTAAATCCAAGCTTCTTTAGTGCTTACATAAAACTTACTTACAACTATATAGATTTTAAATGCATGTTTTATTTATAACAAAAATATTATAGTATACAAATCCAAGACGCAAAACAAACTCTTTTTTTATTCCTATTATCATCATGTGAACTAATTATAATTAATGAGCAGAACGTTACATTAAACCATTATGTGAACATTTAGCCTCACACTAGACTTACGCAAATATAAACTTTTTTAAATCTGTTTATTACATAATCAAAAGCATGCATGGAGCATATTTTATTTTTGTGATAATTAATTGCAATTCTATAGTAATACGAGAGAATTAGATATGGGTAATCCTAATGTTAATAAAAGCATTGGTACCGTACTGCACACAGGTTGTATGAAGATGACTTGCGTTCCTTTTTGTTGTTGGACTTTATTTGCTTCATCGTTTAACTATTTTTAATCATCTTTACAATTTCTTTTTCAATCTCAATCTCACTGTCAACATCTTTTCTTGCTACCCCAATCAAAATTGTTTGGTTGCTTATGCAACCTCATTCAATTATTGATCTCATTTCATTTTATTACTTCTTCCAAATCTATATTTTTCATCTCTTAATTTGTTGCCAAACAAAAACTTCTTTTGACTTGACAAAGCATCATTATAAGCCCCAAGTACACCATTTTTTAGCTATTTCTTTCTTTTTTTATTTTCTCATAAACGTATTGAATATGCAAAAATAGAATATGTACACTTAAAGATAAGAAATATACCATTAATTTGAACGTGCTAAAACGGTAGTAATTAAGTAATATATTTAACTTTTAGAAGCATTGGTTGGGTGTACAGTATCTTAGTCTTCAGTTGGTAATCAAGAGAAAAGAGAAAGTTCCATAAAAATTATAAAAATAAAAAAAAAATAAAATAAAGAAAGAGAAAAGAGAAAGGCATCAATGGAATCCAGGGTCTGACTTTGGTGTTTAATTTGTAATTAGTGGCCTAATTAGCATTAATATAAGGGAAATTATCAAAATTACCCTCATTTTAGGGTTTATTTTGTTGGTTTACCTTTTATTATTTACTCTTTTTTTTTTTTTTTTAGATCTAATTTTTCCTTATGCTCCTGCTTGAGTTCTTCCTTTATTACGTTTTTTTATTTCTTTTTTGCTTTTTCATATTATCTTCTTCACGTTCTTCATCGTTGATCATAGTTTATTTACGGTTGTCATCTCATCGTCGGTGCTCTTTCTCCTTTCGTCCACTGCTAACTCCATCTATTTTTTCCATCGTTGCTAGCAGCTCCTTCATCCTTTCGTGTTGCTTTCTATTATAGTTGGGTTGAAATCTTCATGCTAATGTCATTTCCACCTTTGATTGCTTCTCCTCTAGCTCTGATCGGCTTCCTCTCGGTAAGTTTTATGTTTGGTGAATTTGACTTTTGGATGAGTTATGAGTTTTTGAGTTTTTGAATTTTAAATTGTTAATCTGATTTTTTTTTTCTTTTTGCTAAGTTTGAGTTGTGAGTTTTTATTTTTGAAATTTAAAATGTTTTTGTAATCCGCACTTTAGGACTGCATTTCAATGTTGGACTGTATCTGTACTTTAGGACTGCAATTTTGGGACTGTATTTACACTTTATGACTGCATTTTAGGATTGCAATTTTGGGACTGCATATGCACTTTAAGACTGCAATTTTGGGATTGTTACATTTTTTATACACTATTATTACATTAATCATACCTTAGTTATACCTTAATTATACCTCACTTATACCTTAAGATATACTATTACATTGATTATACCTTAGTTATACCTTAAGATACACTATTACAG
Organism: Euphorbia tirucalli; assembly: GCA_039660915.1. Classification (NCBI taxonomy): domain Eukaryota; kingdom Viridiplantae; phylum Streptophyta; class Magnoliopsida; order Malpighiales; family Euphorbiaceae; genus Euphorbia; species Euphorbia tirucalli. Next base: position 48,546,847 of record CM077639.1, on the reverse strand, counting down.
TGATTATACCTTAGTTATACCTTAAGATATACTATTACATTGATTATACTTTGGTTATACCTTAATTATATCTTAGTTATACCTTAAGATACACTATTACATTAATTATACCTTAGTTATACCTTAATTATACCTTAAGGTACATAATTACAGTGATTATACCTTAGGTATACCTTAATTATACATTAGTTATACCTTAGTTATATCTTAAGATACAGTATTACAGTGATTATACCTTAGTTATACCTTAATTATACCTTAAGATACACTATTACATTGATTATACCTTAGTTATACCTTAATTATATCGTAAGATACACTATTACAGTGATTATACCTTAGTTATACCTTAATTATACCTTAAGATACACTATTACATTGATTTTACCTTAGTTATACCTTAATTGATTATACCTTAGTTATACCTTAATTATACCTTAAGATACAATATTACATTGATTATACCTTAGTTATATCTTAATTATGTTGGGATTTTCACCGGAAATCATCCGAATAAATGCGGAAGGTGGTGGCGATTTCCTCGAATCTGTGCCCAGAAGCAATTGAGATGAAAATTGTTAAAACAAAATTTTATCAAGAAGAGATCAAACTCTTACCAGGAGTATCTCTTCTAGAAATGGCTACAGAAATCAAAGCACATTTCCTCCTCGTTCACGTATACGAACGGCTATGGAACATTACCCGTGCTAGCGTCGGAATCGAAGAACTTTAGGAGAGAGATGGCTCAAAATTTCGGCTATAGCTTGTTCTTCTTCCTTTGGCCGAAATCCCTAGGTCATCACATGACCTAGTGGGCTGAAATTTTTGAGTAAAAATTTCGGCCCAAGCTTGCCCATTCTACGCGGGCTCTTTTCTCCTTTTCAAGCCCAATTCAACTTTAATTCTTTTGGTCCAATTGATTATCAAACTTAATTTTATTTAACATGTATCCTAACATATTATACCATATAATATGTTCTATACACTTAAATTAAAATTAATTTGATCAATTAATTTTACCATGGAATTAAATTTGACAAACGTAAAATTAGGATACATGTAAACCTATACATGTGTAATATTTCCACATAGGAAATAATCTCATAAATTAATTTAATTAATTATGAGAAGGCAAATTAAATATTAATTTTATTATTATGATTAATCCAATTGATCTTCATAATATAATTAATATGATCCTCTCTCTCTGGTGTGTATACTCCAAGTATACAGGTGATTCCTTAAGTCCGTGTTCAGACTCCAAGTATACAGGTGATTCCTTAAGCCCGTGTTCAGACGTTCAATGTGTATGATCCCGTGGGCCCATCTTTATGTGGCAGTGGGCCTATGGCCCACAGACTGCAGGCGGGCTCTAGCAAGCCACTGCAGCCCCTAATTAAGATGGAGATGGCAGTTCAACTGTAATCATAACCCTGTAGTTTGAACTTGTATATACCATGTCATTGATACCGGTGTCCAACATAGAGGCATGGATTGATCACCCTCTTTTGTGTCTGGACATTTACTTGATCCCGAATGTACTGATGCTCACAAACAAGTTCCAACTTGTTTGGGTGTGGCCACACTCTTATCAGTCACATTCATCAAGAGGCCGGTTATATCTTCTTAGTGGACTACTGAGTGACATATCCCTTCTGTATATCCATAGTATTTCCATACTCAGTGACATACCCAAAAGTACCCATACTTGGCACCCTTTAACAGGCCCTTTAGGCGTACCCCTAAGTATGTGATCTCGCATGCAACACCATCATATGGTCAGGTCAAAGGATCCATACAAGTACTACACGAGAATCACTTGTGATACCATACCATGTGGATTTTTCGTTTAGTGGATTTATCCAGTACCATGCCCCTTTTGCATCTACACATTTGTTGGGATTTTTCACCGGAAATCACCCGATAAAAGCGGAAGAACGCAGTGATTTCCTCAAATCCAGTCCCAGGAGCAATTGAGATGGAAATTGAAAAACTTAAAATTAAATAGAAAGGGATTAATTTTCTTACCAGAAAATCTCTTTCTAGAGATGGATGATGACTGCAGAATTCAAAATAGAATCCCTCCTCGTTCATGTACACGAGCGCCTAACGAACACCGCACGTGCTAGCGTCAAAAATCACGAAGATTAGAGAGTGATGAGGTAGGGAGAATTCGGCCAAAAAAGGGGGACTACACACACATGTGTGTTGGCTGAATTCCCCTAAGGGTTTTAACCCTAGGGCTTCCAAATTCCCTTGTTGGAATTTGGGCCCGGTTTGGCTTCTGTGTCTGTATGGGCTTCCTCCTTTTAATTCAGGCCCAAACTTATTTTAATTAGTCTGGTTTATATCAACATCAAGCCCAATTTTAATTAACCAATGTATTTAATATATTACAACAAGTAACATATTATTTACATTTAAATTAAAATTAGTTTGACTAATTAATTTAATCCATCAAATTAAAATTTAGTCTTCACAAAACAAATTCATTTGTAAACTTATACATATGAATATTTCCACCTAGGAAATAATTTCATAATTAATCCAATTAATTATGTGAAGCCAAATATTAATTTTATTATAATGATCAATCCAATTGATCCTTATAATATAATTAATATATATACTTCTCTTTCTCTAGTGTGTACACTCCAAGTGTACCTGTGATTCTTTAAGCCGGTGTCCAGTCGCTCAATGAGTACGATCCTGTGGGCCCATCTTTATGTTGGCAGCGGGCCTTTTGGCCCGCAGACTGCAGTTGGGCTCTAGCAAGCCACTGCAGAGTCTAACTGTTATCATAACCCTGTAGTTTAAACTTGTACATCCCATGTCATAGATATTGGTGTCCAACACAGAGGCATGGATTGATCACCCTCTTTTGTGTCCGGACATTAACTTGATCCTGAATGTACTGAAGCTCACAAACAAGTTCCAACTTGTTTGGGTGTGGCCACACTCTTATCAGTCACATTCATCAAGAGGCCGGTGATATCTTCTCAGTGGGTTACTGAGTGACAAATCCCTTCTGCATATCCATAGTATTACCATGTTTAGTGACATACCCGAAAGCACCCATACTTGGCACCCTATTACAGGCCCTTTAGGCGTACCCCTAAGTATGTGACTTCACATGTAACACCATCATATGGTCAGGTCAAAGGATCCATACAAGTACTATACGAGAATCCATTATGATACCATACCATGTGGATTGCTCGTTAAGTGGATCTACCAGTACCATGCTTCCAGGCATGTACCCATTAACTTGGTTGACATTCCATGTCCAATGACCGGTAAGACACCGCCATACAACCAGGTTAATGATAGTCTGTTGTTCCATTCATTCCCATGACTGGAACAGACTACGGATCTATTTATGGTCATATCGTTTACCCTATCCATGGTCTTACTGCCAAGTGCATGACACTTGTCATCATGGATATAGATATGTCCATTGGATACTTCATTTAATATATTGCACAAGATAGATATAATAAATGAATTGATGCCTTTATTAATAACACAAATGAGTAAAATATATAAATCCAATAAATGTATAATACAAATACAAGGACCAATGCCTCGGGACTAGGGCATTTCCAACAATCTCCCACTTGCACTAGTTCCAACTAGGCATGGGCCTAATCCCTATAGATCTAGTATGACCCTCGTGCTTGGGCTGGGCCAGCGCCTTGGTCAATGGATCTGCGACATTATCCTCGGTGTCCACTCTGTGTAATGCAATGTCACATCTCTCCGTGATTTCTTGTATGAGGTGAAACTTTCTGAGCACGTGCTTTGTGTTCTTGTGTGACCGGGGCTCCTTAGCTTGTACGACGGCCCCATTGTTGTCACAGAAGATATCGACTGGGTCCTGGATAGTTGGCACTACTCCCAACTCAGTGATAAACTTCTTCATCCACATAGCTTCCTTAGCTGCATCACACGCAGCGATGTACTCAGCTTTGGTTGTAGAGTCCGCTATGGTTGGCTGCTTTGAGCTCCTCCAGCTTACAACACCACCATTCAGCAAAAATACATACCCAGACTGTGACTGGTACTCATCCTGGTCTGTCTGGAAGCTCGCTTCAGTGTACCCAGTAAAAGATAGTACTTCCTGACCACCATACACTAAGAAGCTATCCTTAGTCCGGTTAAGGTACTTGAGTGTCGCCTTGACAGCTTTCCAGTGATCCTCCCTGGGATCCTGCTGGTATCGGCTCGTCATACTCAGTGCAAAGGCGACGTCAAGTCTCGTACATAACATGGAGTACATGATTGATCCAATAGTCGAAGCATATGGAACCAATTTCATGTTCTCTCTGTCCTCCCTTGTTTTAGGACAGTTTTTCTTACTGACTTTCAGCCCGTGGCCCATTGGCAAGAAACCTTTCTTGGCCTGGTCCATGCTGAATCTTTTCAGAACTTTGTCAATGTACGAAGCCTGACTTAGGCCCAGAAGCCGATTTGGTCTATCCCTATAGATCCTGATCCCTAGGATCATCTCAGCTTCGCCTAAGTCCTTCATTGCGAAGCACTTACTCAGCCACTGCTTTACCCCTTGCAGTGTGGGTATGTCGCTTCCAATGAGTAGGATGTCGTCTACATAAAGTACCAAGAATGTGACAATGCTCCCACTAGTCCTCTTATACACACAAGGCTCATCTAGATTCTGTATGAAGCCATACTCCTTTATGGCCTCATTGAATCTTAGATTCCAACTACGGGATGCTTGCTTCAGTCCATAAATGGACCTTTGAAGTTTGCATACCCTTCCCGGATACTTAGGATCGACAAAACCCTTAGGTTGTGTCATGTACACATCCTCGAGTAGCTTTCCATTAAGGAAAGCAGTTTTGACATCCATCTGCCATACCTCATAGTCATACCATGCGGCTATGGCCAGCAGTATCCTGATGGATTTGAGCATGGCTACTGGTGAGAAAGTTTCATCATAGTCTATTCCATGGACTTGTTTGAAACCTTTCGCAACCAGACGCCCCTTGAAGGTATTATCAACTTTTAGCTTATAGCACCAATTGCAACCTATTACCTTAGCACCCGGAGGTGGATCAACCAAGTTCCAAACTTGATTATCGTACAAAGATTGCATTTCTGCCTCCATGGCTTTGCACCAATTTGCAGACTGTGGGCTAGCCATAGCCTCCTGGTAGGTTTTGGGTTCTTCTTCATCCCAGATGAGAAGAGTTTGATCATCGGTGACGAGGAAACCATACCTCTCCGGTTCCCGATGATCCCTACCAGACCTTCTAGGTTCTTGTGTGGTCTGGGTCGGTGCTTCCACTTGTGGAAGCTCCACCTGGGCCTCCGAGTTATTCTCTTCAGGAGCTTGTGGACCTTGAACTTCCCTGAGTTCAACGTTGCTCCCACTATCTTTCTTGGAAAGGAACTCCTTTTCTAGAAAGACCCCCTTCCTTGCCACGAACACCTTGTTCTCGGTGGGGTTGTAGAAGTAATACCCTTTGGTTTCCTTAGGGTAGCCCACAAACAGGCATTTATCGGTTTTGGGCTCCAGCTTGCCACTAGTCAATTTCTTGACATGTGCTTCGCATCCCCAAATCCTTAGGAAAGACACATTGGGCTCCTTGCCCATCCATATCTGATATGGGGTCTTTTCCACTGCCATAGTCGGAGTATTGTTTAAGATGAGAGCTGCTATCTCGAGGGCGTGTCCCCAGAAACTAATTGGGAGAGATGCTTGACTCATCATTGAGCGGACCATGTCCAACAAGGTCCTATTCCTCCGTTCGGACACCCCATTCCACTGTGGTGTTCTAGGAGGAGTGAGCTGTGGAACTATTCCATGCTCTCTCAAGTATGAGTCAAACTCTAGGCTCATATACTCACCGCCTCGGTCCGACCGAGGGGTCTTGATATTCCTGCCTAGTTGGTTCTGTACCTCGTTCCTAAATTCCTTGAACCTATCAAGGGTCTCGGACTTGTGTTTCATCAGATAGACATAGCCATATCTGCTGAAATCATCCGTGAACGTGACGAAGTACAGATGCCCACCACTGGTCGCTGCGCTCATAGGCCCACATGCATCTGAATGTATTAGGTCCAATAAGCCAGTGGCCCTTTCAGCCTTCTTGCTAAAAGGCGCCTTTGTCATCTTGCCTCGTAAACATGATTCGCATGTATCAATTGACTCCAAGTCAAATGACCCTAGGACTCCAGCTTTGTGAAGCCTAGCAATGCGCTTCTCGTTTATATGGCCAAGACGACAATGCCATAGGTAGACAGGATTAAGTTCATTAGGCTTAACCTATTTAGTGTTTATGTTATAGATATGATTGGTTTCATTTAAGTCCAGGATATATAGGCCATTATTTAATAGAGCATCTCCATAAAATAATCCCTCTCTAGATATAGAAATTCGACCATTTGAAATAGTGAAAATAAATCCAGAAATATCCAACATTGATACAGAGATAATATTCCTGCACATGGCAGGTACAAAGTAACAATGTTCTAAAATCAAAACCAATCCACTGGGCATCATAAGGTGGTATTCGCCGATCTCTATGGCAGCAACCCTTGCTCCATTCCTGACCTGCAAGTCCACCTCTCCCGACCCCAGCAACCTTCTGTTCTTAAGTCCCTGCATATTGCAACAAATGTGAGAACCACATCCAGTATCCAATACCCAGGATGTTGAAACAGTAAGGTTAATATCTATAACATAAATACCTGAAGAGGACGCACCTTGGCCCCTTCTTTGCTCTCCCATCAGCCTGGGACACGATCTCTTCCAATGACCCGCCTGTTTGCACCCGAAAAAGACATCCTCAGGACCTGCCTTCTGCTGGGCCTTGGGTTGGGCCTTGGCCTTCTTGGCTTTGGCCTTTTTGGCCTTGGCCTTGGCCTTTTCCTTGGCCTTACCCTTGGCAAGAGGAGGGTTCCCCTTGTTGACCAACAGCACCGGCGGAGTCTTCTTGATCGACTGCTCAGTAAGCTTAAGCATCCCATGCAGCTCACTGACAGTACGGTTCATCCCTTGCATATTGTAGTTTAGGATGAACTGATCATAAGAATCCGGCAAGGACGCGAAGATTGTGTCCACCGCCAACTCTTGAGAGATAGGCGATCCGAGATGGGCCAAAGTATCCAAATAGCCCTTCATCTTGAGCACGTGTGCACTCACAGATGTCCCGGCCCCCATCTTACAAGAGTGGAATGCCTTATTGGTCAGGTACCTTTCCTGACGAGCTTGCTCTTGAAACATCTCGTTAAGAGTTGTTATCATAGCATAGGCTTGATGGTCCATAAACTATTTTTGCAGTTTAGGGACCATACAGGCCAACATAAGGCATGTCACATCCCGGTTGTCCTTGACGTGCACCTCGTATTCCTCCAGCTGGGCAGCCGGTGGATTACGTCCTTGAGGCGCAGCCGGCACAGGCCTTTCCAGCACATACTCTTTTGACTCTTATCTTAGAACTATCCTCAAGTTCCTAGACCAGTCTAAAAAGTTAGGACCGGAAAACTTGTCCTTTTCAAGAATGGATCGCAGTGATAAGGTATTTGTGTTTGCCATTTGGGTGTTTCTACACAGAAAAACATTTAGAGTGTTAATAAAGGGCTTTGCTTTGTTGTTCCCATATAAAATTAATAATGAATCAAGTTATTAATTTAAACCGAGTTGTTGGGCTCATGGGCCGAGATCTATATTTCATTAAGATATAGCAAAACGAGGGTTTGGTACAACTACACCTTAACTATTTAAGTAGGAACGCCGTCCAATCCCAACCTAGGGACTCTCGGTTTGATGGGCTTGTTGGCACTTACCCATCTGTGCTTAGGGCCAGGAGAATCCTACTACCCACACTAAGTCAAAACCTCCATCCAAGTGTTAGAGTATCCCATACTCTAACCCAATACAAAGTGACAATACTCCAGTGCATCCTGTGAGGGCATGGTCTACAACTGGCGTATTCCCACTTCGATTCGGTTTTGAATGAGGGAAGCACTTTTAAGCGACTTAGTAATTCCATTTGGTTATTAGATTCAATTATAACGGCTTACATGCATAAGGCGGGTGAAATGGCTACTGGAACATACATTCATACATGCAAATGAATATAAAACATAATTAAATAAAAGTAAAATGGAATGCTATGGGCCTATATTACATCCTAATATTATTCTAGTAAACCTATACTAGAAATGAATATCAGGTGGGCCTCCATCTTTTCCTTCTGGGCTTGCACCTCCATTTGGGCTCACCACTCCATGGGCTTCTTCTTTTACAAATTTTATAATATATGAATAAAATAAAATTACATTAAAAAAGAAAAACGACACGCAGGCCGTATTTACCCAAAAAGAAAAATACAACCCATCTTGTAAAAGGCCCAATAGCATCCAACCATACAACCATTCAATTACACATATGCATCCAATACATACAATTCAAGAGCATGTTATAATGCATGATTTAAGCCCATTTCAGTTATATCCAAGCCATTATTAGGAAACCGCCAATTTTGGCCCACCATGGTTCTAACCCTTAACGGGCTTTAGGCCTCCAGCCCAGGCAGTCCAACTGCTCCCATTGGAATTGGGAAACCATGGGTCCAATTTAGCCGTCCAAGTAATTATGCCAAAATTACCCGAACCAATTTCCTTTAACCATATTAATTTCCAAAATTAATATCACATGAACGAAATTAAAATTCATCCAAGAAACCATGCGTATTTAAATTACATAAATTTAAACACACGAATTTTAAAACCAATTGAAATTTCAAAACTGGGCCCTGGACCCAAAACCCGCAAAATCCAAAATACTGGGCCCGGCCCGCCACAGCTAGGCTGCTGCCGTGCGGCAGCCACTGCCTAGTAGTGGCACTGCCGCTGCGTAGTGGCCGCCCAGCAGCAGGCAGCAGCTGCCGTCGTGCCTCCCACCGCGTGCGGCGGCTGCCGGCGGTGATTCCGTAGCCGGCAGCCCAGCACCCCGGGAGGCAGATTTTTTTTTTTTAAATAAAAAAAAATACACCATCCATCAGCATAAAACAATTCTCCAAGAATTCCAATAACATACAACAAAAATAAAATAACATAAACCAATATGCAAAATTTATTTTCATTGTAAAAAGCATATGGGAAAAATCATAAAACCCATACCATGAATCCCAATAAAAAAACATCCAATTTCAAAAATGGGATTCAACCAAATTAATCAATTTCCACGGATCAAAAGCCCGCTCTAATACCACTGTTGGGATTTTTCACCGGAAATCACCCGATAAAAGCGGAAGAACGCAGTGATTTCCTCAAATCCAGTCCCAGGAGCAATTGAGATGGAAATTGAAAAACTTAAAATTAAATAGAAAGGGATTAATTTTCTTACCAGAAAATCTCTTTCTAGAGATGGATGATGACTGCAGAATTCAAAGTAGAATCCCTCCTCGTTCACGTACATGAGCGCCTAACGAACACCGCACGTGCTAGCGTCAAAAATCACAAAGATTAGAGAGTGATGAGGTAGGGAGAATTCGGCCAAAAAAGGGGGACTACACACACATGTGTGTTGGCCGAATTCCCCTAAGGGTTTTAACCCTAGGGCTTCCAAATTCCCTTGTTGGAATTTGGGCCCAGTCTGGCTTCTGTGTCTGTGTGGGCTTCCTCCTTTTAATTCAGCCCCAAACTTATTTTAATTAGTCTTGTTTAAATCAACATCAAGCCCAATTTTAATTAACCCATGTATTTAATATATTACTCCAAGTAACATATTATTTACATTTAAATTAAAATTAGTTTGACTAATTAATTTAATCCATCAAATTAAAATTTAGTCTTCACAAAACAAATTCATTTGTAAACCTATACATATGAATATTTCCACCTAGGAAATAATTTCATAATTAATTTAATTAATTATGTGAAGCCAAATATTAATTTTATTATAATGATCAATCCAATTGATCCTTATAATATAATTAATATATATACTTCTCTCTCTCTAGTGTGTACACTCCAAGTGTACCTGTGATTCTTTAAGTCGGTGTCCAGTCGCTCAATGTGTACGATCCCGTGGGCCCATCTTTATGTTGGCAGCGGGCCTTTTGGCCCGCAGACTGCAGTTGGGCTCTAGCAAGCCACTACAGCCCCCAATTAAGATGGAGATGGCAGTCTAACTGTTATCATAACCCTGTAGTTTAAACTTGTACATCCCATGTCATAGATATCGGTGTCCAACACAGAGGCATGGATTGATCACCCTCTTTTGTGTCTGGACATTAACTTGATCCCGAATGTACTGAAGCTCACAAACAAGTTCCAATTTGTTTGGGTGTGGCCACACTCTTATCAGTCACATTCATCAAGATTCCGGTGATATCTTCTCAGTGGGTTACTGAGTGACAAATCCCTTCTGCATATCCATAGTATTACCATGTTCAGTGACATACCCGAAAGCACCCATACTTGGCACCCTATTACAGGCCCTTTAGGCGTACCCCTAAGTATGTGACTTCACATGTAACACCATCATATGGTCAGGTCAAAGGATTCATACAAGTACTACACGAGAATCCATTGTGATACCATACCATGTGGATTGCTCGTTAAGTGGATCTATCCAGTACCATGCTTCCAGGCATGTACCCATTAACTTGTTTGACATTCCATGTCCAATGACCGGTAAGACACCGCCATGCAACCAGGTTAATGATAGTCTGTTGTTCCATTCATTCCTATGACTGGAACAGACTACGGATCTATTTATGGTCATATCGTTTACCCTATCCATGGTCTTACTGCCAAGTGCATGACACTTGTCATCATGGATATATATATGTCCATTGGATACTTCATTTAATATATTGCACAAGATAGATATAATAAATGAATTGATGCCTTTATTAATAACACAAATGAGTAAAAACCAATAAATGTATAATACAAATACAAGGACCAATGCCTCGGGACTAGGGCATTTCCAACAACATTAACTTGGTTGACATCCTATGTCCAATCACCGGTAAGACACCGCCATACAACCAGGTTAATGATAGTCTCTAGTTCCATTCATTCCCATGACTAGAATACACTACGGATCTCTTTATGGTCATATCGTTTTCCCTATCCATGGTCTTACTGCCAATTGCATGACACTTGTCATCATGGATATGGATATGTCCATTGGATACTTCATTTAAAATATTGCACAAGATATATATAATAAATGAATTAATGCCTTTATTAATGACACAAAATATGTATAATACATTAATCCAATAAATGTACAATACAAATACAAGGTCCAATGCCTCGGGACTAGGGCATATCCAATAAATTATACCTTAGTTATACCTTAAGATACACAATTACAGTGATTATACCTTAGTTATACCTTAAGATACACTATTACATTGATTATACCTTAGTTATACCTTAATTATACTTTAAGATACACTATTACAGTGATTATACCTCAGTTATACCTTAATTATACCTTAAGATACACTATTACAATGATTATACATTAGTTATACCTTAATTATACCTTAGTTATACCTTAAGATACATTATTACATTGATTATACCTTAATTATATCTTAATTATACCTTACTTATACTTAAAATATATTGCATTGATTATACCTTATTTACACCTTATTTATACCTTAAGATACACTATTACAATGAATATACCTTAATTAGGACTGTATTTCAATTTTAGGACTGCATCTGCACTTTAGGACTGTAATTTTGGGACTGCATTTGCACTTTATGACTGCATTTCAATTTTGGGACTGCATTTGTACTTTAAGGCTGCATTTTAGGACTGTAATTTTGGGACTACATCTGCACTTTAGGACTGCATCTGTACTTTAAGACTGCATTTTGGGACTGCAATTTTGGGACTGCATCTGTACTTTGAGACTACAAATTTGGGACTGGATTTGCACTTTATGACTGTATTTCAATTTTAGGACTACATCTGCACTTTAAGATTTCATTTTTGGTCTGCAATTTTGGGACTGCATCTACACTTTAGGACTGCATTTCAATTTTGGGACGGCATCTGGACTTTAGGACTGTATTTTAGGACTACAATTTTGGGACTGCATTTGCACTTTATGACTACAATTTTGGAACTGTATTTGCACTTTATAACTGCATTTTAGGACGACAAATTTGGGACTGCATCCGCACTTTAGGACTGCTTTTTTAGGATTGCATCTGCACTTTAGGACTGCAAATTTAGGACTGTATCTGTACTTTAGGAGTGTATTTTGAGACTGCAATTTATTATTAGGACTGCATCTTTTTGAACTGCACTTTGGGACTGCATTTTGTTAAATTTGATTTGGAATTGGCACCTCTAAACCATGAACAACTTACAGAGCCATTTTTTATTATTTTTTAAAATTTAATTATACATTGTTTATACATTTATAAACATGAACACTGTTTATACACTTATTAGAAATTGTTTTATAGTTCTTATAAATTGTTTTATAGTTCTTATACACACTGTTTATTACATTGTTTTACAGTTCTTATATATTGTTATACACTGTTTATACATTGTTTATACAGTTCTTATACACTGTTTATACACTTTTTATACACTGTTATACATTGTTTATACACTACTTATACACTGTTATACATTGTTATACACTTCTTATACAATGTTATATGTTTATACACTTATTATGCATTGTTATACAATCTTCAAATCTTAATTAATATTTGTTATCAAATTGCTAATGTTAATTTTAAAAGGAGATTTTCATGTTTATAGATTTGAAGATTTGTTACTGAGAAAGTTGAAATCCACCTTTAAAATGTGAAAACACCTTCTTATATGCTGTTATATATGCGATTTTTTATTGCAAGAACTGAATAGAATCTCATCTTTGGTGGTACAATTGAAAGCCAAGAAGAATTTTTCTTTTTACTGAAGAAGAAGATTAAAGGAACTGAATAGAGTCTCAATATTGAGTAGTTTGAGTTTGTCATCTTTTTATATTTGTACCCAACACTTTTGCTGCAAGATATATTAGTATTATCTTGTAATTTAGATTAGGTCCTTTTGTTCCTAATGTATTTATACACTTCTTATACACTGTTATACATTATTATACACTTCTTATACAATGTTATATGTTTATAGACTTATTATACATTGTTATACACTACTTATACATTATTATACACTGTTTATACATTTCTTATACACTGCTTATACACCATTTATACACTTCTTATACATTGTTATACACTGCTTATACACTACTTATGCATTGTTATACACTATTATGGACTTCTTATATACTTCTTATACACCATTTATACAGTTCTTATACACTGTTATACACCATTTATACACTTCTTATACATTGTTTATACATTATTATACACTTCTTGTACCTTGCTTATACATTGTTATACACTGTTTATACACTTCTTATACACTGCTTATACACCATTTATACAGTTCTTATACATTATTATACACTGTTATACACTTCTTATACACTGCTTATACATTATTTATACACGACTTATACACTGTTATACATTATTATAAACTTCTTATACAAAGTTATATGTTTATACACTTATTATACATTGTTATACACTCTTTATACACTGCTTATATATTATTATACATTGTTTATACATTGTTATGCATTGTTATACACTGTTTATACACTTCTTATACCTTAAGATACACTATTACATTGATTATACCTTAATTATACCTTAAGATACACTTTTATAGTGATTATATCTTAGTTATTCCTTAGTTATTGCTTATTTAAACCCTAAGATACATTATTATATTGATTATACCTTATTTATACCTTAATTATACCTTAAGATACACTATTACAGTACTTATACCTTAATTATACCTTAAGATACACTATTACAGTGTTTGTACCTGTAAGCGCCGGGATTTTCTTAAAAAAAAAAAAAGAAAAAGAAAAAGAAAAAAAAATTCGAGAAAAAAAATTCGAAAAAAAAAAATTCGAAAAAAAAAATTCGAAAAAAGAAAAAGAAAAAAAAACAAAACAAAAACAAAAAAATTCGAAAAAAAAAAAAAATTCTACAGTGGTACGACTGTAATTTAAAAAATTACAGTCGTACGACTGTATTATCGGGGCAGGTGCAGAACACCATACCCATGACATAAGAAAGAGGAGGAGAGATTTTGGGCAATTAATGCCCAAATTTTGGAGAGAAAAGGGGAAGGCAGAGAGATAAAAAGAGGAAAAACGAGAAAGGGGGAGGATTTTCTGGTAAAAAAAGGAAATCTAGAGAGAGAAAGAAAAAAAAACCACAAAAAGAAAACTCATTTCTTCCCCTTTGATTTTCTTTAATCTCTCGAAATCAAGCTTAAAATTTGTTAGAAATCCCTAGGTTAATCAATTAACTTCACAACTAAATCAAGAATTCGAACTTAAAGCATCAGAATCCCTTGCAATTTGGATTTTTGGCAAAAAGCTCTCAACTTCCATTCCAAAGGAAAAAGTGCGAATTTGTTAGGGTCGGAGCGACGCCAGGGGTCAAAACGACTTGGAATAGCTTCTAAAAAGGTAGACACTTCTTTTCCTTACACTTTTCCTTGTTTTCTGGGTGTTTGAAGTGAGTTTTGTGCGTTTTTACTACATTTTCGTATTTCTGTTCCTGGAAATTAAGAACAGTCGTACGACTGTTCTTGGTTTTCATGAACAGTCGTACGACTGTATATACAGTCGTACGACTGTTCTTAATTTCCAGTCGTTTTTTTTTCTTCAGTTTTCGGTTAAAAATGATTTTTGGCGAAATTCTGATCTTGGACTGATTACAGTCGCACGACTGTAATCCCTGTTCCAGAATCAGAATTTCAGTCTCATCCCCAAAAATTCCCAAAAAATCCCAAAAAATTAGAAAACCCCAAAAATCATCAAAATGAATTTTGTTGTGTGCATCACGACCATAGATTCAATTTTTAGTGAAATTGCATTTAGAACAATTCAACGACGGAGACCCAGTTCTCCTGAAAACCGACCCACTTAAATATATAAAAATGCACGTAAACCGGAAAAATTGTTTTTCAAAATGATTTTTTCCACAAAAACCAAAAATACAGGGACGTTTCAAAATTTTTCCAGGTCTAACCGAGCCGACCCGGTTACCCCCTAAATGCATGCCCCCGATTCTTGATTTCCCAATTCTGTCTGTTTGAGTCCTAATTGTGGCGTGCTGTATATATTGTGCTAACCCTCTGTTTTCCAGGTTTTAATTTTCTTTTTATTTTTATTTTTAATGTATTTTAATAGATTAAATCGTGTATTTAGGCGGTTGTATTTTTCTAGATTCTCGTGTATATAGGCGATTGTATAAGTGAGGCGAGAGTTTTTATTTTTTCCATTCGATTTGGTTGTAAGCCAATTAATATTTATTTCTTTTCCTTATTTTTGTATTAAATATTTTGTATGCGCGCTGTATGCCTTTTATATTCAATAAAATGGACTTTAGATTTTGAAATACCATTCGAGAGCATTGACAATATTTATTTTAATTAGACACGAAATAAGGGACTTGTCCGGACCCGAATCTCTGGATAGTGTAGCGGCCGTTCGTCCGGTTCGGCTACCTAAGAATTTCCCGGTTGAGCTGAGCCGGGTGGCGACTCTACAATATTCATCGAGACTTAGGTCTCGGTTCTTTTATTTATTAATTCTATTTATTTTTTCCAAAACGCGGATTTCCATTCATAAAAACCCCACGCGAGGGAGGGGCCCGCCCGAGATCGTGGCGCCCCATTCCGAAAGGGAGTCCCGCGTCCCGTCGAAAACGCGTCGTCCGCTCACAGTGGCGACTCTGCTGGGGAATTCTTCAAAAAGTTTTCTTAAAAACTTAAAAGAATTTTGGCAAGCCCTGAAAAGTGTCTAATTAAAATAACGTGGATGATTCTCTTTTGGTATTTTATTTGCATTTTTAGTTAGCCATTTTTTGCATTAGATTAGGTATCCTTTTATAGCCCGGTGGATTGTTGAAGTGTCGCCTAAGTTCCTCCTGGTCTTAGGGGCACGAATACGAAACACCACTCATAGCCTCGTACGAACCCCTTCGCTAGGACCCTTGAGTGGGGAGAAGTGAGGAGTATATCTTGCTATGAGAGCCTTGATGTTATCCCGACTTTGACCGAACCCATATAGGCAGCTCTAGATGGATTCCCTTAGGATACCAAAATAATTATGTGAATAATAATAAAATCGCGCCTTCATCACCCCCGGTTGGTGATTGAAGTGAACCCCGCCTAGGACTCGGTTAGAAATTTTCGAGACCGACCACGTTGGAGGAATAAGGTTGGAAGAATTCGTTTTGCTTGCTATGTGTTCTTCACCATCTCATGACACATCGCCATTGCTACCTACGCGTGCATAACATATCATAATCACCATTTTCCATTCACATGACATATCATACACAGACATCTTTGTGTGATCCTAACCCACATTTTTTATGCAGCCATTTTGCATTTTATTTCGTGTGTAAAACATTAATTCATTCGCTTGTCATCCATACTAACGATTTCTTTTTCAGCCATAACATTAAACTTGTGTGATTAGCATTTTATTTTTGACATAGCATACATAACATCATTATGTATGTCATGCATCCTAACCCACG
Organism: Euphorbia tirucalli; assembly: GCA_039660915.1. NCBI lineage: Eukaryota > Viridiplantae > Streptophyta > Magnoliopsida > Malpighiales > Euphorbiaceae > Euphorbia > Euphorbia tirucalli. Next base: position 48,530,182 of record CM077639.1, on the reverse strand, counting down.
TTTTTATGCAGCCATTTACATATTGTGTGACATGTTCATTCACTACATTTCACTTAAATTAAATTAATGGGCATTTCAAGGACGCCTATCATGACCATCCCATCCCATTTCATAACATATTGGGTACCCAAAATTACCTGTGTTTTGCCAATGCACCGGATTGCATTCGGCCATTCCACCAATATCATTTCATTTAATAAAAGCCACAACGGCCTTAGGCCCATTTTCGTGTAATAATTTACACGATGCATTTCATGACATCACACCCATCTATCATAGACATCATATAACACTGTGGTCCACATCCGACCACTTCATGACATTAATTCACCATTTAAGGTACTCCCCGAGTGCCCGATTAGTATACATATAGGCCCATAACATCACCAAATCATGAAAGGCGTTCCTCGAATGCCGAATCCTTGTCCGTGTTCTTGTTACATGTGACTTTCTCATAACATCATTCCATATCATATGCTCAAAAGCATCAAGACCTTGTCTGTGGGTCCGGCCCATGCGACCATTTCATATCATCTCATAGACCTATAAAGCGTCAAAACTGCGTCCGTGTGCTGGTACACACGCCACCATTTCATGAATTCATTAGGTGCCCCAAAGGCGCCAAAGTTCTGTCAGTGTGATGGCTCACACGTGACGTTTTTGCATAAACATTGGGTATTCTTGGAATGCCTCGAAAAAAAATAATAAAAAAAAATATATTCATATCATCATTCCATACATAATTCCACTCCATGCATCTCAAGCATGTTCAATGTCTTAATTTTCATGTCATATCACATCATTCATTCACGACCCTAATACCTCCTGTCTACCCCCAAGCAGAATACACTGGAGCGACCTTGGACAAGATCCCAAGCTTCAAGGGCGGCTAGGAGATAGAGGGTAGTCGAGAGTGACAGTGATTCTGAACCTGGGGAAGGAGTGAATATGGCAGAACAGACACCGAGCATGGCTGATGTTTTGAGAGATTTCTTCAGGTCGCAGGATTTCCGTGACATGTTAAAGGAAGAGATGAGGGCAGTCGTTAGAGAAGCTGGTGAGGCCGGTGGTAGTGGAGCCGGGAAGGAAAAAGAAGCTGAGTCATCCCAACATGGTGGTGACGCTTCGGCTAGTCTTGAAAAGCTGTAGGAGATAGAGGCAGCTATGGAACAGAGGATGAAAGCCAAGTGCTCTGAACTAGACGAGGTCATGACCCAGTTGAAAAAGGGGGTCGGGATCAGTGCTGAATCCAAAAAGGGGGTGAACGTTGATGCCATGATCAGTAGGGGCATCGAGACATTTCCTATTGGCTTCTAAGTGCCGAAAGTCCCCACTTACAAAGGAATGGGCTCGCCGGATGCCCATGTGAATTTATATGCCCGGGTTATGCTGACAGCAGGCGCTACAAAGCAACAATTGATTAATCTGTTCCCCACCACACTGGAGGGAGGTGCTTTGGGATGGTATAACTCACTGTCAGAGGAGGAGCAGTCTGACTGGGAAGTATTGTCAGCAGCCTTCATCAAATACTACAGCTTCAACACCAAAATCCAGGTGAAGCTGTATGATTTGGAGAGGGTGAAACAGAAATTCAATGAGCCCTTTGACGAATACTACCAGAGGTGGATGAACAAGATGATCCTCCTAAAGAACCGCCCTGATGAAGACGAGCTTATACAGAAGCTCATTGATGGCAGCAAGGATATTTTCAAGAACAACATGAAATTCCATCCCTTCAAGGAGCTTAGTGAGGTCTATAGCATGGCCATGAAGATAGAAAGGGATGAAGAGGAGAAGCCAGCTGGTCAGAAAGGGGGAAGAAGTACAGGGTATAGTTCAGGGTATAGATCAACTGCAGCAGCTGGGTCTGGTAGTGGTTCTGGTTCAGGTTCCAGTGGCAAACAGGGGCAATCATCAGAGGTGAAGCAGGTCGAAGTGGCTACTGTGAATCAGCAGCAAAGCAACCAGAATAGGGGTCCTGGAGGACAAGGCATATCGCCTTAGACTCTTACTTTGGCAAAGATATTTGCCAAGTGTAGGAATGGCAGCCTATTGCAATCCTTAAGGCCATTTGAGAAGCCATCAGAAGCTGACAAAGATAACTTCTGCACTTATCATGTGGTGACAGGCCACCGAACCAACAACTGCTACAAGCTAAGGGATGCTATCCAGAAGCTCATTGACGAGGGAAAGCTACAAGAGCCAGCCAAACCCAACACTAAAACCAACCCACTGCCGGCATTCGAGAAGCAGGTTAACATGGTTCAGTCGGGGTTACCGGCTAACTTTATATTTGCCCAAGTTTTGTAAGCGAACCCTACGATTCAGGCAGTGGCGGTAGGGGAACCCGAAGTGGAACCCGGGTGTGAGAAGGAGGATGGGTGTAAGGAGATCAAACCCATAAGTCTAGATGATCTTGACTCCGAAGATGAGTACGAGGAATTTGACAGAAGAGAAGCAGTCAAGCTCCCAGTTATTGAAAAGCTGAAAATTCAAGAAGTGCAGCACGTGACCCGAAGTGGAAGGGTGTATCAGCCGATAGATCAGACGAAAGATAACGCACCGATGAATGGGTCGGGCAGTACTTCGGCACCCGAAAGAGTCGAGAAGGAAGACTTGGTCATTTCCCAATTGAAGAAGACCCCTGCACAAGCCAGTTTGTGGCATCTGCTTATGACCTCCAAAGAGCATAGGGAGGCTTTGGTGAAGAAGCTATCAGAAATCGAAGTCTCCCCTATAGCTTCACCAGAGGCTATGTGCTGCTTGCTAGACAAAGTCCATGCTGGAGCTCCTAATATTGTTTTCTCTGAGAAAGACCTACCTGCAGAAGGAAAAGCCCACAACCAGGCTCTTTACATTAGAGCCTATATCATGGATAAGGTGATGCCGTGCATTATGGTGGATGACGGCTCGGCTCTGAATATATGCCCGCTGAAAATGTTACCGTTTCTAGGCATGAATGAAGAAGTGTTGAAGAAGTCCTCAACAGTCATTCGGGCGTATGATGATTCTAAAAGAACAGTGATAGGGACCTTCGAAACAGAAGTGGAGGTTGGGCCCATCAAGTCTATGGTTGTCTTCACAGTGATCGATATCCCGGTCACATTCTCCCTATTGCTTGGAAGGCCCTGGTTCCATCCTTTGGGAGGTGTTCCTTCCACATTGCATCAGAAGATTAAATTCTCTATGAATGACAGGATTGTGACTGTTGAGGCGGATGCCCAGTCGATGGTAGCTGCAGTGGATGAAGGAGTGGTTCCTTTTGGTGGATTCCAAATTGCTGTCATTAAGGAGGAAGAAACCACAGATGCCCCTATGGTTCTTTATGAGAATTACATGCCGGAGTGGCTATCCCGATATCTGTACAAGCTGAACTTTGTCCCGGGAATGGGACTCGGGATTAATTTGCAAGGTGTGCCGGAATTCAAGATCGACTCAGGAAAGTCGAAGCAGTGCGGCCTTGGTTATGTAGAAGGGTCATCCGAGCAGAAGAATCTGAAAAAGGGCAAAAATGGCAGGGCCATGATGAAGCCATTTCTGAAGGCGGGAGAAAGCCTTTACAAGGGCCAAGCTGAACCGGCACTGGTTGGAAATGTCAAGTACCCTGGCTTTGAGATCTTTGCAGATGTTGTGGATTTTGAGAAAAGCCAGGAAGAGCCAGTAGCCCCTGTAATGGAAGAAAAAGCAACTGCTGAATTTGAAATTTTGAAAGGAGAATCGTCTGAGGTGATAGCAGAAACCATAGAGGTGGCCGAGGAAGAAGATGAAAAAAAGACCTGTGCCGAAGCTACAGAAGTGATCTCGGGAGCTTTGACTGCTGCATTAACCAAAGCTTTTGGGAAATCCAAGGAAGGATTTGGCGAAGAACTGATGGCCAAAGTGAACTTAGACTCTGTGGTTGCGGAAATCGCCAAGATTATGGAGAATGCTAAGGCACAGCTGGCCGAGAAAGCCGCAGTCCCAGATGATGCTCTGGAAGGGAAGATGGAAGCTGAGGAAGAACAAGGCCCTCCGCCTGTGGAGGATGAAAATGATTTTGTTGTATCTATTTCTTCCATTTTCAATGTAACTGATGTACTTTATGATAAGTTCAATGCAATGAAATCCAAGTTTGCTTACTTGTGTGATGTTTATCCTGGTAATTCTGTGCATGCATTTAAGTCACCATCAAGCATATTTAGCATACATGACACTGCATTGCATGAAATCAATATAAGTACAGATGAAAACCCTAAAATGGTACTTATTTTACACGAGCTTAAATCCGAGGAAGAAAGAGAATTAATAAGAATACTCCAAAAACATGTTAAAGCTTTTGCCTGGTCGTATGAAGACATGCCAGGTGTGGATACAGAAATAGCAGTGCACAAAATCCCAACGGACCCCAAGTTCAGACCAGTAAAGCAGAAGTTGAGAAGACTAAGACCGAAATGGGCTACGCTGGTGAAAGAAGAAGTGGCCAAACAGATAGACGCCAAGTTTCTCGAAGTGGTGGAGTATACAGAATGGCTAGCCAATATTGTCCCTGTGCCTAAAAAGGATGGAAGGGTCAGAGTATGCGTCGACTACAGGGACTTGAACAAGGCCTGCCCTAAGGACAATTTCCCACTACCTCACATTGACGTATTGGTTGATAGTGCAGCAAAAGCGGCAATGTACTCCTTCATGGATGGCTTTTCAGGGTATAACCAGATTCTGATGGATGTGATCGACAAGGTGAAAACATCGTTCATCACGGAGTGGGGTACTTTTTGCTACAGAGTAATGCCCTTCGGGTTGAAGAACGCTGGTGCCACTTATCAGAGGGCCGTCATAACTCTGTTGCATGACATGATTCATAAAGAAGTCGAAGTGTATGTCGACGATATGCTTGTTAAATCAGCAACCCGGGAGGAACACCTTGTTATCCTGGATAAATTTTTAACACGCATTGGAGAGTACAACTTGCGACTTAACCCCAAGAAGTGCATATTCGGGGTCACATCAGGGAAGTTGTTGGGCCATGTAGTTAGCCAAAGGGGGATAGAAATGGACCCAGATAAAATCAAAGCCATCCAGGATATGCCAGCTCCAAAGACTGAAAAGGAGGTCAGATCATTCTTGGGTTCCTTACAGTATGTCAGTCGCTTCATAGCCAAGCTAACTTCCACTTGTGAGCCAATCTTCAAGCTATTAAAGAAAGATCAGCCGGTTGTGTGGGATAACAAGTGTCAGCTGGCCTTCGAGAAGATCAAGGCCTACCTGGTAAAGCCACCAGTGTTGAGTCCTCCAATTCCAGGGAAGCCTCTGATTTTGTATTTGGCAGTTGAAGAATCCTCTATAGGGGCAATGCTAGCACAGGAACAAGATGGCAAGAAGGAGTATCCCATCTATTACCTTAGCAAGAAATTGCTGGAGTATGAAACCAAGTACACACTGGTGGAGAAGACATGTGTGGCGATGATTTGGTTGACCAAGAAGCTGCGCCACTATTTCCAATCCTATAAGATACAAGCTGTGGCTAAAGTGGATCCAATGAAGTATCTCTATGAAGCACCGGCATTGGTTGGGAAGCTGTCCAGGTGGTTGTTACTTTTGTCTGAATTTGACATTGAGTACATCACGAAGAAAACCATTAAAGGGCGAGCCGTGGAAGAGTTTCTGGCAAACCAGCCCCTAGAACCAGATTACACAGAGAACCTGGAATTCCCTGATGAGCAGTTAGCCATGGTGGAAGTGAAAAGGTGGGTCATGTGTTTCGATGGGGCAGTGAATAGAAAAGGCGCTGGGATCGGGGTACTTATAGCAACACCGGATGGTGAGATCATTCCTTTATCCAAAAGGCTGATCTTTCCCGTAACCAATAATGGGGCGGAATATGAAGCATGCTTGTTTGGAATGGAAACTTTATTAACCTTAGGAGCAAATGATGTCTTAATTGTCGGTGATTCACTTCTAGTGATCAGGCAAGCTCAGGGTGAGTGGGAACTAAAAGAAGAAGCCTTACGGCCTTATTTGGAGCTGCTACAGTTCAGAAAGGGTTTATTCGGCCAGTGTGAATTCAGACATGTCCCCAGGGATGAGAATAAGATGGCTGATGCATTAGCTACTTTCTCCTCCATGTGGGAAAATCCAGAAGAGACACAAGCTCAACCACTGGTTATAGCCACTTCCAGGCATCCTTGCTTCGAAGTGCATGAAGTAATGGAATTATCAGCCGAAGAAAAGCCATGGTTCTTTGACATTTACCTGTATGTTAAGGAGGGAAAGTACCCAGAAGAGGCCAGTGCTGCTGATAAGTTGACACTAAGAAAACTGGCTAGTCAATTCAGAATCTTGGAGGATAAGTTATACAAAAGAACAGCACATGGAGTCCTTTTAAGGTGTCTAACAGAACGAGAAGCAGAGGATGTGATGCAGCAGGTACATGCAGGATCCTGTGGGCCACATATGAATGGACTTGCCATGGCTAGGAAGATAATGAGACAAGGGCATTTCTGGATGACAATGCAAGCAGATTGTATAAGAAAAGTGAAGAGATGTCATGAATGTCAGATCTATGCAGACATTAGTCATCTTCCTCCACTTGAACTTCAGAATCTAGCGTCTCCTTGGCCGTTTTCAGCATGGGGTATAGACATGATTGGTGAAATTCATCCAGCTGCATCTAATGGGCACAGATTCATAGTTGTAGCAGTTGATTATTTCTCCAAATGGGTCGAAGCAGAATCCTTCACTAATGTGACAGCTAAGCACATGGTCAAGTTCATCCGGAAGAACATCTTCACTCGGTATGGGATTCCTCACCACATAGTAACTGATAATGGAGTACAGTTTCAAGGGGCAACAGCTGAGCTATTTGCAGAGCATGGAATTGAACATCATAAGTCCTCTCCATATAGACCACAGGCTAATGGTGCAGTAGAAGCAGCTAACAAGGCAATAAAGAAGATCTTATCAAAAATGGTAACCACTTACAAGGATTGGGCCGATAAACTGCCTTATGCTCTCTGGGGTTACAGAACCAGTGTCAGAACGCCGACAGGAGAAACTCCTTATGCCTTGGTATATGGAATGGAAGCGATGTTGCCGGTGGAAATCGAACTCAAGTCACTCAGAGTTGCCCTGGAAGCTCAATTGCCAGAGACTGAATGGGTTCAAGCTAGATATGAGCAGCTGGCTGCCCTAGATGAAAGGCGACTAAAGGCACTGGATCACCCTGCAGATGTATCAGCGCAGAATGGCTAGAGCCTATAATCGAAATGTGAAATACTCCAAGCGGCAGTTGAAAGCAGGAGATTTGGTTTTAAAGCAACTAAGGCCTTCAAATGTTGATGTTAGGGGCAAGTTCAGACCTAACTGGGAAGGACCCTATGTGGTGAAGAAGGTGTTATCAAAAGGCGCTGTCAGCATCATGGACATGGATGGAAACGAGTTCACCAACCCGATTAACCAAGACAGGCTAAAGCTTTATCATGTATAAAAAAAAAAAAAAAAAAAAAAAAAAAAAAAAAGAGAGAAAAGAGGTCTGCTAGGCTGAAAACTTGACAAGGGCGGTCTAGGCAAAAGTTAAGACACGAGAGAAAATAATCAGTCGGAAAATCTGAAAAGGACGACTGGTGACGGATTCTGGCTCAGTGTGGAATCTGTACCATTTAGGAACCAACTTGTTTCAAATGTACTCATTTTGACTTCATCAATAAAGTGAAGTGTTTGTTTAAATATGTTTGCATGGTTATGACAAATGCACAAACAAAGTTGTCTTGCATAAGCACACATTCAAAGAAAGCACTTTGCATTCAACTGATCAATATCATCACATTAGGTGGCAAATGAAAATGTATTAAATACGTGCAATTTAAAATCTTTTATCGTCCTCTAAAGTCTAGTTCATCTTCCCAGACGAGCAATAAACGGTCACAACACCATTTTAGTCAAATCAAAAAAAAAAAATGCTCGCTGAGGTGGAAACCGAAAAGGCACCTCAGGCAAAAATTAGAGCAGCCCGCTAAGCTGAAAACCCATATCGGGCAGTTTAGGCAAAAGTTAGGGCATATGAAAAGCTCGTTAAGGCGAAAACCAAAAAGGCGCCTTAGGCAAAAAGTTAGAGCGGCTCGTTGGGCTGAAAACCTGATTTGGGCTACCCAGGCAAAAATTAGAGCACTTTAAAAAAAAAAAAAAAAACATAACTTCCCACGGAGCAGGAAAAACAGAACATCCTCAGTATTCCCCGCAGAATTCATCACATCACTCCCCAGCAGAGTTTCCCATACTATTCCCCAGCGGAGTCTACATAAAGAACACCATCAATTACTTCCCCGCAAAGTCACCATGTTACTCCTCCGTGTAGTCTACACAAAGAACACCACAATTGTTTCCCCAGTCAAGCTGTCACACTCTTCCCCAGCGGAATCTCTACAAGGAATACTACGATCATTTCCCCAGCAGTCACCTCACTCCGTCGATAATCACCATACAATGCCCCAAGAAAAGCAAAATCAACCAGGGGCACAACATATCTCCCCAGCGGAGGACAGAAAAGTCCAATAACAGAAAATACATACATGTACATATACATCATCGTGCATCCATATATTGCATATATCAATTACTTATCCCCGGCTAGTCTTCATTCTTGATCGAAGGGGCAAAAATTTTTGTTTAAAAATCTCTCGATCAAGGAATGAAGACTTGCCATTTTAAGTGCAGGAATTCATCCCCAGCTTAATATCCTCAGCAAGTCAGCAGATCCGCCTCGAGTAATGTAAACTCGGTATCGGCCCAGGTCCGCTCCATTATCTCAACTTTCTCCAGTGAGTCCGCCTCGAGTAATGTAAGCTCGGTATCGGCCCAGATCCACTCCATCATCCAAGTCCCCTAGCAGATTCGCCTCGAGTAATGTAAACTCGGCATCGGCCCAGATCAGCTTCATCTATTTCCCCAGTAAAGCTTGCCTCGGGTAACCTAGACCCGGTATCGGCCAATTTCTTCATCAATTTTGCCTCGGGTAACATAGACCCGGTATCGGCTAATCTCATCTCCAGCGTCGCCTCGGGTAACCTAGACCCGGCATAGGCCTATCCGCATCAACTTTGCCTCGGGTAACCTAGACCCAGTATCGGCTTATTTCTTTCCCCAATCTCGCCTCGGGTAACATAGACCCGGTATCGGCTTATCTCATCAGAGGGTTCATTCCAGTGTTCGCGGCGCTTTGATTCGCGCTCTCAAATTCATCATCTCAGATATTATAAACCTGAATCTAGGTGTCGAATTTGATCACGCGAAGGGCAGCTGTAAGCGCCGGGATTTTCTTAAAAAAAAAAAAGAAAAAAGAAAAAAAAAAAAGAAAAAGAAAAAAAAATTCGAAAAAAAAAATTCGAAAAAAAAATTCGAAAAAAGAAAAAGAAAAAAAAAAGAAAAAACAACAAAACAAAAACAAAAAAATTCGGAAAAAAAAAATTCTACAGTGGTACGACTGTAATTACAGTCGTACGACTGTATTATCGGGGCAGGTGCAGAACACCATACCCATGACATAAGAAAGAGGAGGAGAGATTTTGGGCAATTAATGCCCGGATTTTGGAGAGAAAAGGGGAAGGCAGAGAGATAAAAAGAGGAAAAAGAAGGAGAAAGGGGGAGGATTTTCTGGTAAAAAAAGGAAATCTAGAGAGAGAAAGAAAAAAAAAACCACAAAAAGAAAACTCATTTCTTCCCCTTTGATTTTCTTTAATCTCTCGAAATCAAGCTTAAAATTTGTTAGAAATCCCTAGGTTAATCAATTAACTTCACAACTAAATCAAGAATTCGAACTTAAATCATCAGAATCCCTTGCAATTTGGATTTTTGGCAAAAAGCTCTCAACTTCCATTCCAAAGGAAAAAGTGCGAATTTGTTAGGGTCGGAGCGACGCCAGGGGTCAAAACGACTTGGAATAGCTTCTAAAAAGGTAGACACTTCTTTTCCTTACACTTTTCCTTGTTTTCTGGGTGTTTGAAGTGAGTTTTGTGCGTTTTTACTGCATTTTCGTATTTCTGTTCCTGGAAATTAAGAACAGTCGTACGACTGTTCTTGGTTTTCATGAACAGTCGTACGACTGTATATACAGTCGTACGACTGTTCTTAATTTCCAGTCGTTTTTTTTTTCTTCAGTTTTTGGTTAAAAATGATTTTTGGCGAAATTCTGATCTTGGACTGATTACAGTCGTACGACTGTAATCCCTGTTCCAGAATCAGAATTTCAGTCTCATCCCCAAAAAATCCCAAAAAATTAGAAAACCCCAAAAATCATCAAAATGAATTTTGTTGTGTGCATCACGACCATAGATTCAATTTTTAGTGAAATTGCATTTAGAACAATTCAACGATGGAGACCCAGTTCTCCTGAAAACCGACCCACTTAAATATATAAAAATGCACGTAAACCGGAAAAATTGTTTTTCAAAATGATTTTTTCCACAAAAACCAAAAATACAGGGACGTTTCAAAATGTTTTCCAGGTCTAACCGAGCCGACCCGGTTACCCCCTAAATGCATGCCCCCGATTCTTGATTTCCCAATTCTGTCTGTTTGAGTCCTAATTGTGGCGTGCTGTATATATTGTGCTAACCCTCTGTTTTGCAGGTTTTAATTTTCTTTTTATTTTTATTTTTAATGTATTTTAATAGATTAAATCGTGTATTTAGGCGGTTGTATTTTTCTAGATTCTCGTGTATATAGGCGATTGTATAAGTGAGGCGAGAGTTTTTATTTTTTCCATTCGATTTGGTTGTAAGCCAATTAATATTTATTTCTTTTCCTTATTTTTGTATTAAATATTTTGTATGCGCGCTGTATGCCTTTTATATTCAATAAAATGGACTTTAGATTTTGAAATACCATTCGAGAGCATTGACAATATTTATTTTAATTAGACACGAAATAAGGGACTTGTCCGGACCCGAATCTCTGGATAGTGTAGCGGCCGTTCGTCCGGTTCGGCTACCTAAGAATTTCCCGGTTGAGCTGAGCCGGGTGGCGACTCTACAATATTCATCGAGACTTAGGTCTCGGTTCTTTTATTTATTAATTCTATTTATTTTTTCCAAAACACGGATTTCCATTCATAAAAACCCCACGCGAGGGAGGGGCCCGCCCGAGATCGTGGCGCCCCATTTCGAAAGGGAGTCCCGCGTTCCGTCGAAAACACGTCGTCCGCTCACAGTACCTTAGTTATACCTTAATTATACCTTAGTTATATCTTAAGATACACTATTACATTGATTATACATTAGTTATACCTTAATTATACCTTAGTTATACATTAAGATACAAAGGTATAATTAGTTATACCTTAGTGAAAAAAATATGTCGGAAAAAGTATATACATGTGGATTTTGTTTCGAAGATAAAAAAAAAAACTTTCTAAAGTCGCATGACAAAAAAATAAACGGGTTAAGAGATAAATGCAAAATTAGATTAGAAACCATAAAAAGAGGAGAGAGAAATGTGGACAAAGTGGAGAAGGTATTTTGGAGATTTTGATTTTTGTTTTGTTGTTTATTTTGTGGATGAGTCACGTAATACAATACATAAATAAGTTTTTTAAGTATTTTTGAAATTTTGAAAAGTTTTTAATGTATTTATGCAAACTTTTTCTTTTAAGGTAAAAATGTTATATGGTACCCAAAAGTATGTATTTATGTAAAATGCCCTTAATATAACCACACTTTTCTTTCTTTCCAACAACGAGACAGACCATAGCCCACCTAACTAATCTTTCGCTTCTCCATTTTTCTATTCTTTTGGATTAGTATTTTAGCACCAAACTTTATGCGCTAAAAAATTAATCAAAAAAGAAAAATATATTTAATTTGTCCATATTAATAGCTATCCAGAGCAGAAAAGAAAATCAAAGAATTAAAAAAAGACGAGAAAATTACAAGTGTCTAAAAATAGTAAATTCTTTTTTTTTTGTTTTTTTACTTATTCATCAATTTAAGTTTTTGAGTCAAATAGTTTAATGATATAGTATATATTTAAATTTAGAACTTGATGGTTCAAATCTTGACAGGATAATATCACCAATTAAAAAATTATATCTCACCATAAATATTTGTTTCTTTACTTCTCTGTGACATATAAATAGCAATATTTTTAAATAGATTGAGGTAATATATATAGTATCACCTGCTAATCCAATTCATAATATAATAAACTCGCAAATTACATACCTTTAATTGAAGATTAATAAATCACTACAAAAGATCAAGAAAAAAAATCAAACAATGGTATTTTATTCGCTAATGAGAAAATAGAAAATTTAACAGCTACTATAAAATTTAACAATTAACTGAAAAATATTTTCATACCTTATTACGACACAAATTTATTTATTTATTTATTTATTTATTTTAGCTAGAGAAAGATATATGGTGATGAGTGAAAGAGGAGATGAGTGAGTGATGTAAAATGCATTGAGTGAGTGGAAGACAAGGGAGTAAAAGAATTTAAGAGTATTGAATGAGTGAAGGAGAGGGAAGGATAATAAGTCAGAAAACAAGAAACATAATACTACCTTGTATACTTGAAGAGTTCCAGCTACTCCAAATTTTATGCAACAGCCTTAATAAAGTTTGAGTTTATATAGATAGGAAACAAATTTGCCCCCAACTCATACATATATATACACTGGATTCGTTTGAGTTTTCCGTAATTTTAAATTTGTTAAAAAAAACAAAAAAACACCAAAGTACATGCAGTCAAAGACTGCATGCGTGGGCATCCCCCTACAATGGAGATTCCCACGCTTTCAAATTTTTTAAAAATAAATAAATAAATAAATGTTTTCGGAAGAGGCTTTTCCAAAAAGAGATATGTGTCAGGCGCTGCAAAACAGCTGAAAATTAATTAAAAAAAAAATTCATTTTCGGAATATCTGGTTCCAAAAATGGTTCAATTAAATTTCGAAACCAATGATTCCGAAAACGGCTTGGTTAAACCAACACCAAACCAGGAAATTTTTCCTAACCCAGCACTGAAATGGGTTTTCTTCCTCTAGGGGGCGTTATTCTGAGCCATAATCACATGCACAAATCTAAAACTTAAAGTACCATTGGTACATTTACCCTATTTAGGTCAAGAATTTAAGTAGAATCTGGACTGATCCGGCAAGAATATGACATTTCCGAATAATAAACTCTTTACGAGGAGGTATTACCTACATGGTATGCCTTGAGGCCTTGATGAATATCATGCTTGATGAAAGCAAGGCTTTAATTGGACACATCAATCTCCGAAAGTTAAAAAAGCATCACACCTAATACTGTTTCTTTGAATTTGAGCGAATAGATTTTGTGGGAGAGAAAATAACGAGGATTTGTATGAATTTTGACATAATATGATAAATACAGTTTTGGAAACCTCGTTTTGTACGAATAAAATTCAATTGATTTCTATTTATTTAAATTTCATGTTTGGAAGAAAAAAAAAATTAAAAGAAACATATTCTCCGACATTTAAAAATAGCTTGTGATGTGAAAATTAGAAATCATGTCAAAATTGACATGATTTTGTAAGAATTCAATTGACAATGAATTTTAATATCAATTCTTTTTTTTTTTTTTTTAATGAAATTCGTTCTAAACAAAAAAGGGTTAGCGTGGTGAGATAGCATCAACCGAAATTATTTTGCATATTTATTAGGAATAGCCTAATAGGTCAATGCACTCCCCAAAATCTGGTTCAGCAGAAAAGTAATGTAAGATTTTATGGACCACATTGCTCTTGTATAGAGCCAATAATTCTAGGAGGAAAAAGATTGGAAGCATGAATTTTGCAATTTACCTTGAAACATTAATGACAAACCTAACAGACAATACTTCACATGGCTGCCATTACTGGAAACATTGAAATCATTCTGCTCTTCAACCCAGTCGCTATGTAAGAACTAAGAAGTACCTCTCTGATTTCTTAATAAATTCAGAGGAAACCGCAAAAGCAGTAGAAAGCATGACCATAATAACCAAAATATACAGAATACTAGAAACATGATACTGGTTTATATGAGAAAGGTTTATTTGCTCTAGGTTTTTTAACAAAATATTGACCTTTGCATCTCATCAGGATTTTGATACATCTATCTGTTGTCATATATAAATTATAACGATATATAAATTATAACAATGTGCAACAAAATAGACGGAAAAACACAACTCTGTAGTAGAATAGACTTTAATCCATGCATAATTGTGCAGAAAAGGACATAGTAGACAAGTAATCAATATTGAAATAATGACTCAAAAATGTTTTTTTAATTAATAATAAATTGTAATAAAGACAAGTGTTCGGTAATAATTCATCCACTATATCCATTTTCGCCCCACTACATGTCAATTAACATTTATTCTATTGCACACATGTTTTTTCATCTATTTTGATGCAGATGATTGTAATTTGTATATGGCATGAAACAAACATTTCAAAATCATAGGACAAGAAGGAAAAGACATTTGGTATAAGACGAAGCTTATGCGAATTGAAGTTGCAGTCCTCGTGAAAATTAAAACAAAAGGATTATAGACGAAGATATCAACAGTGCCAACTATTACAATCTTTAAATACTATTACACCTAGTATGTACGTGTGCTTGGGTGAACTGTAAGCAGGAAGAAATAATTTATATATATAAACTAATTTACAATCATAGTCTAATAATATCCGTATTGGAACATAAACACCATTTGCTCTACCTCAGCTTTTATTATGAATCACACCTTAATCTTACCATCAGTCGCTCCCTTTCAGCAGGAATATTATCGGCTCAGTTCCAACAACCATATAACATCTGAAAAAGACAAATTAAAGTCTAATTAGTAGATTATACAAAAGAAATAACTGTAACAACATATTTAAATAGTAGTAGATGTTAATGAAACACTCCATAATCAAAGCTGATATAATTGGTAGCTCTTTATACAGCCAACATAGAACCACATTACCACATGCAGATTTAATCTGTCAAATTCAAATCTATATACAATTGGCTTAGACCTTCAGTGTTCTATGGATGTAAACAATTTCAAGACCTCTAGCTTGTCCTGCTCATCTGTAATTTGATTTGGCAAAATTCATCCAGAGCACCTTGAACTTTTATGGATTTCTCAATTCACCTCTTCATCAATATTTTGACGACATTAGGTACATAATTTTTCTGTTTTGATAGTATTCACCACAAACTTAATAATTCCACCTCATATGAACTTTAGTTTGTAACTTTCTATTAATTGGCATGTGATGCGATTTTTAGGAATGTAGAAAACACTAGAATTCATTAAAAAGATCTGAACCGTACTTATGCAGATATGTCATAACTACATATCTGAAACACACTTCTGATTCAGTTTCACATGTTCTCTAAAATCGTGTCACGCATCAATTAATGAATATCGAAATCCACACGAGCCAGAGGTGCTATGTCTAGGACAGATACTACCCAAACAAAAAGATCATATACCTAATGAGTTGAAAAAAGCTGATAGAAAGCCAATTGCGAAATCCACAAAAGTTTAGGAGGCTCACAAAAGCCTCGATCTAATTGGATTATTATCAAACTAAACTGTTCACTTCAACTGGCGTGATGCAATAGCTAACGTCTAAAACAATAGCATCATAATAGCAAATACCTATTTCCCAAGTTTAGATAAAACACAAGAATAAGGATTAATTTCACAAACTAGAGTATTCAGAATCCATGTTTAACCAATCTAAACTCTGCTAAGATGGAGGACAACCATGAAAAAGTTATGTCCGTCAAATCTAGCTACAACTCCAGAAGATAGTCTTTCATCTAAGGAGTGAACATATTATGGCCTCTTTGAAGCCTATTAACAGTTATAATGAATGGCTCATTGCTCCTAATCATAAAAGGCGAAAGAATAAAGGACGATAAAGAAAGAAAAGAGAATTAAGAAATGACTGATAGTATAGGCATTAGACATTCTAAGAGGTGCTGAGCTAGAAAAATTTGATGAAATTTCTATTAGTAACAATGGTATTTCTAGCATATCAACACTGTGGTGACTATTACCAACACGTGATCTAGATAGTGATGGAAGCAGCATGTGTTGAGTCCCTTTCTCACGCCTTACACCTTGCGATAGGAATGGAATAAAGGAAGAGTTAAAACAAGGAGAGAACTGAAAGTCTAACCTCCAGATATAAACTAAAAGAGAAAACTGTTTTATGAGAGCAAAAGAAATTCAGTAAATATTTTGTAGGTCACCAATATCAAACCAAACTTTCTTGCAAAAAAAATGTAATTTAATTGGTTAAAACAAATATAATTTCTGTGCCAATACAAGTGTCATGAATGATGATTAGTCACTGATATTCCAGTTTGTGGAACAGGAATAAATGGCAGGCATGACACCGACCTAGAATAGCTTTGTGGGTTATGAGGACAACTTAAAAATATACTGCCTCTGACAGAAAAAATCTGAATATCTGAAACAGCCCAGACTAGCCACTTGATAGAGTAGCGGTGAATGTGTGTAACCTCTAATATTCAGTCATTAAGAACATTAGTTGTCCTGAAAATACTTAGTCAGAACATGAATACTTAACAAGATGATCCCAACAGACAACTCTCTCTAAGGAACTCGGCGAAGTAGCCCCTTCAGGATTACTATTACAGGTGCCTCCTCTCAAAAGGGGGTCACAGTTGTGAACTGATCGAAATCGAAATAACCTCCGGTTCATGTATTTTCCAATGAAAAATATAAGTCTCTTCCCTGCACAAGGGACGCATACTGTGGTTGTTTCAGTAATTATGTAAGTCTTGCGCTTGGCATAAGGAGTTTCAGTCGAGTAGAGCATAGTGTGGCCTGTGGTTCTATATCTCATCTTTCAAATTTCAGTAGATACTATCACTCACAATGTACATACTAGATAGAAGATCTGAACTAATGAGGAAACAAACTTATCAAAGAGGGGTATCGGTATTGATAGAGATCCTGCTACTAGTGGATCAATCCTGGACCACAATGCTGCTGGCCCAAAGCCCATGTTAGTTTATGTGCGTAGAAAGAAGGGGGTTCACGGGAACAAGGCGGGCTTCGAGGGAGAGCTGACACTCTAGGTATGTGTGCATGTTCTGTTTTATATTGGACTGCTTGGGAAGAGGAGAGTTAGGCAAGTTTTGTATTTTTCGTTGTAGAGAGGGGAGTATACTCCCTGTGGGGCTTAAGCCATCTCTGTAATCCTTTTCCTAGTTCAATCAGATAAATAAGAATTCAGCTCTCTTACCTTTCATTCCTGTGTTCTCAATTTCTGCTTGTTTACTTTCCCTTTCAGTATATTACTGTAAATGTGTGTAAACCTCTAAGTTTGAGTCATTAAGAACAATAGTTGTCCTGAAAATACTTAGTGAGAACATGATTATCCCAATATCTCATCTTTCAAGTTTTTTACAAAGACACAATCACACACAATGTACAAGCTAAAAACAACTTCTGGACTAATGAGGAAATACACTGATCAAAGAGGGGAAAATTACTGTAAAAGGCTGTGACCCATGCAAAGAGTTGATGACGATCCAGGCCAATAGATCCATGATGGAGATAGATAAGCAAAGAACTGGGATTGGTTAGCAGTTCTTTGGATGTGAGAGTTCAAACAATTGTCAAGGTACAAGCAAAATAAGTAAATGCTTTTCACTGGTATGCTAGTGAAAATATGGTTTCAGGCTCTCCATTACCCTAAGGCTAATACTGCCTATAAATTGTTCTCAACCAAGAAAAGGACGACATCTCCACTAAACAGCAGTACCAAGTTATGCAAGACAATATGAGTGAAAGGCAACCAAGTATTACCACAGCAAACACTGTTTCCCTTATCACATATGCATTCTCAAAAATTGTTACTATAGCCTACACATGCAGCATATATGTATGTAAGCCACTTACATTATCCAGATAATACTTAATATTGATGCAGATGCTGCAATTATACTTAATTTGAACCCGAGCTTGCAGCACATGAAGTTTGCATATTTGTGTTCATATTGCTTATAGAATTGCCACCACCACCAGCCTCTGGTACTTGTTGGTCGTCAGGTTCTGCCGTTGATCTACCCTCCATACTGTTTGATGCAGAAGCACCAGTACTATTATTATCTCTAGTTTCCAAACGCTCCATCATTCGAGATACTGTTGCAATTCCGGCACTGACCTCTTTCCTAACCTCAGAACCAATATCTGCCATAGTAGTGTTGCGAGAGAAAAATCTCTCTTTCCATCCTCTAGTACTCTTCGAAATTGATTCTTTGTATCTTAAGATCAATATCAAGTGATTTCAGAAGGTTGAAGGGCAAAAGCTTGTTCACTATAATAACCCTTAAAATTAAATGAATGATGTGGATATAATTGATACCTCATTGAAACAGCATTGAGTTTAGATTTTATAGAGTCTGAAAATGTTGGAAGTGCAGATGGTCCTGCTCTGTCCTGACTATTTGGTGAAGCGTGCATAGAAGACCTATGGGAAAATAATACGAATATTCACTTCTTATTTTCTCAATTAAGAAAAGCACTAAAAAGTTTTTCTACAAAACTAAGCTTATGTTAATGTTCAAACTTTGCTATCAATTAAGGAACATGCAGAAGATTCAGAAAAAATATGAGATGAGAAATTAAAACAACAGTAGTACCTATTGTGCAAGGAATTTTCATTTTGACTGGAAGTATGAATACTAGATCCAGAAGCCGAAGCAGATGCCTGGTCAGATTGAACACCAGATGATTGTGGTGCACTCGGTTGTACAGATTCTTCCTGTACAATTGCAGGAAGGGAAGATGGACTGGATACTGTTGTTGCAGCAATTGTTTCATCCTCTGTTCTCTGAGTTGGAGAGGGAGAAATGAAGCCAGCAGCTGGTGCATTAGGATGACTTGAGAATACTAAGAACTGTGGACGACCTTGAGCCGATGATCTATTCCTCTGGCCTTCCCTTCTAGCAATATGTCGCCGCCCCATTGCAGCCGCAGCAGCTAAATGCTGGATTATACGCTCTTCAAGGTCAGCATCATTTAGACCCACTGGCAACTGTAGTTAGTTCAATCATTGAGTTAATCATGATTTTAGTAACATGAATTTTGAAAAGAAAATAATAAAAACAAAAGTTTCCAACTAGCAAAGATGGAGCACAAACATGCTGCAATTCAAAGTCCCCCAGAGTTGGATGACGGAAAATGGTGGCATTTCTAGACTGATTGAACCTAATATTCCTCTCATGTTCTACAGCCTCGAGCAATTCTTGACTGAAATAGTAAGCTTAATAAGTGCTTGTCTTCAAACTATCATTAGAAAGAAATCTAGTAAAAGATGACAGCATAAGAAGAACCTTGTAGGATCCTTCATGCTGATAGATTGCCAGCACATGGGGCATTGTGAACTTCTTTGACACCTGCAAGACCAAAATGAAATAAAAAGTTAGGCAGTTTATTCTGTTTGCACTGCTGAGGAAAAAAAAAAGTGTTGTGAAGAGGATTTAATCTTCATGAGATGACAAATTCAAACATGTACAAGCTAGCATGATGACCATACTCGCTTTTGATAAAAAAAAAAGTAATAAAATAAAATTATCATACTCGGGCTCCATTTGGATTTGCAGGTTCACATGCGTTATTAATCATTTTCCTACCTTCTAGTAAAAGTTCAATCATATCCGTTAGAAGTCGGCTTGGTTTTTTCTGATTCATCCATTCAAGTTATCCAATATTCAAGATGATATCAAGTTATCAATAATTTTAGGCACAAGAAAGATTTCATATCGGTTTCAGGTTTGACTAATAAAGAACACTATTCAGTGCAGTTTTTTGATTACTTGAATTTTCAAAAAGAAATAATGACATTGTAAACTTTTTAGTGTTTTTGAAAGGTTACAATTTTCGGCATCTAAACCACAATTTAACAAATAGTTACGATCAGTTTCAGCTACAATTATAATTAAATTACAAAATCCTATTTTTCTTAAAACCAAATTACTTTTAAGTTGTAATTTACAAACCTAATTTCATTGACTAGAAAAAAGGAATACTAATGTTTGAACATGTATAATCAGATGTATGGAACTAGGGAAAATTTATTTAAATTAAATTCTAACCACACGCATATAAGTCAAAACAGATATTTAAATATTGTATACAGCTGAAATGTTGAAAAAATCATTCAAACTCGATTTTTGATTATAGATTTTTAATTTTTTATGGTAGGTAATGGGTAAATTTTGACCTTCAGATTATATGTTATTACCATACACATTAACACTTTTTTAAAAAGGGTTACTCAACCTGCAGATTGATCCAACACGAAATAATTTTGGGTTTCTCTTTTTAGGTTCATGTTAGGACAAAATTACCACCTTCATTTTATAGGGTTTGGCAATTTGCACTACAATTTTGATAGATCCAGTGAATCAACATAACATTAACATTATTTCAAGTTTCATCCACCGAATTTTAAGTACATTGAAATTTATCTTAAGTTTACACTAAGTTTGCATTTGCAATGACATAACTAACTTAATGGATATATATATAACTGCAATTCTTAAAAGCACGTTGGAGGCACCTAATGCTATTCAAAATAAAATTTCCATGTACATTAGGTTTCCTTTATTCTTGTGTTTAATGCTATTACTTAGTTTGTCAAGGTTTCTTTTCCATCTGTATTTCATATTCTCGTTCTTGTCAATAAGTTATTATATTTATGGGTAAAGATTCCTTTTCAATCAATTCTAGCAGTATATCTTAAGTCAAATGTTCTTCTTAAACCCTAACTAATTTGTATTATTTCAGTCACAACTTCCCCACTATTGTCCGAATTTTTGATATTTGATTGCTCTAAGCGGAACAGCTGCTACAAAATCATCACCGCATCATTCAGAAAATATATTGTTATCAATGAGACAATGACAAACAAGATACAGAGGAGGTAAAGTTAAATTTTACTAAGCTATATATAGATTGGAATAAAGTACTTCCAAGTTCCAGAACAAGGTCAATCACTAGAACTTAAAGACAAAATGTTAAAACTGAAAACCCTCTATTTCATGTCCTTTCGATGCACGATTGACTAACCTAAATTGTGGGTTTGAAGAGCTATGTAAAATATGTATATCTTCTTCAAGCCTAAGATTGTCGAGCACAAAAGTTATATGAAAATTTGATGATAAAAAAAAAAAATACCATTCAAGAACACACTGAAGATGGAACTCATGCTTGCAACTTGTCACCTAGCAAAGAAACACCCAAGCACCATTTCAGGGCCTGATAATAAGAACGAATGAAGGAAATCAAGATAATATGTTGACATACAGTAGAAGGATCAGTGTCAGAGAAAGGCTCCAGGCAAATGCTACAAGCATCATCACAGGCATCCTGGATTCCACCTTCCACAAAAGCTGCAGCGGATGTCAAATGTGCATCAGGTTTCGTAATCTCTTCCAATCCCTGTAATAACAAACCAAAAATAGCATGATCTACCATTCTCATACAAAAACAAAATGTGAAACCAAACTCAATAATCATACAACTCTGGCCTCTAAAAAACAGTACCAAAATAATTCTAAAACAAAAAAAATTCCAAGTCAATTTCAACAATCCTGCAAAATCAACGACACTCGGGGGATGAACATCAGACACAGAGATAGACTTAATTAAGAACTAAGGAAATAAGATAAAAGACAATGAAAACACAATCTAGTTTGTATAGTGTTGAACTGAGATAATAATCCTTACCTCCATGAAAAATCGATGATCGTGTGATACTGGTGGAAGGTAAGACAGAGATCAAGCTGGAATAGGAAGAAAGAAGAAGTAGGAAACGCCTAGATTTGGAGAGAGACACAAAGTTCAGATTAATTACGCGGAGAGACAGATATAAGAGGGAGGAGAGATTTTAGGGGAAAATGAAATGGAAAGTCGTTTTTATTTTTTTTATTTTTTTTTTTACTTAATTTTATATAAATGGGGCGATGACTGAAGCCAAGAATAAAGACTCAGCCCGCTCCGGTCCATTACTCACTGTGATATCGACACGTGGCGTACTGTTGACGCTAACTGTCTTTGACGGGTCTTCTGTTTCTCTTTGCCCCGTTATATCTTTGCACTGCGTCTGCTTAAACGGCGTCGTGTGTAGGATAATGTCCACTTCAGTTCCATTAGCGTAATGTTTGCTGTTAATTTCATAAGTTTCAGATAAATAATTCATTACTTAATAGTCGATTATTTGTTGCCTAAATAACGAATCTAATAAATTATTTAGGCCACAACTAATTCATTAGCCATTACATTCGTGTCACAAATCAGTCCCTTTATTTTAGATGTATTATAGAATTTAGTTAAAATCAACTATTTTGGTTCCTTCTTCCATAACTGTGTTAATCAATTTTTATTTTACTTAGAATAACAACTTTATCATTCTATCATTAATTTTGTATATATATTCTTTAATTAATTATTATAATTTTTTTATTTTTGATGCAAATACAAACAAGTAGATCCATATCATGGAAATCGGAAGATATATAGTGGCTCGACAAAAATACCAAAAGGTTGTATGCCTTATCCTAGATCCCACATCACATTCATTATAATCCTTATGATCTCTACAGTTCTCTATCATCACAGCTATGCACACGTGCATAAATACTCGGGTTGTGAAGCATAGAAACTTAAAATGTGAACACATCGTAATCTTTCCCTCTTACTACATTCTTTCCATCATAATCTAACTCGCTTATCTAGTTGAGCTTATCCAAGGTTGAATCATGCTTGACCCTTCAAAGTCTCCTTCCAAAACAACTGCATTAGGCTATACTTTCAAAATGAGTTAGGATCTTAAGGATAGCAATGTCAACAAAACCATAGTTGCATTACAAGAGTCTCACACCTGGAAAAGTTGAGATCGCTAAGCACACGTGGTATGAAATCATGTGTTATGGTATTCTTTTCTTTCCTTTGAAACAAGTTCATGTCTCACACTAACTGTTGGGATTCTCTTGGTGCAAAACAAAACTTTAAAACCACAAAGGAAGCGATTTCGTTTCGTACTTGAATCCGTTCTAGGAACGAATCGTTTAGATTATGGAATAGAACAAAGAATAACATGAATGGAGAATCAATTCCATACCTATGCCACCCTTGCATAATGAAATTGAATTCAATAACTTGTTTTGCTCGAAGTTCCTCCACTATCATGCACACATCTACCTCCAGAACAAAACGGTGTGCTAGCATGGATGAAATGGAGCTCTACCCTTTCTTCCTCCCTTGGCCAAATTCCCTCTCTCTCACTAGGGTTTGGTGGCCAAAATTTCATCTAAGGGGGAAGGAGAGAAAAATATCTTTTTACACCCCTTGTATAAAATTAGAGTTTAATTAAATTTAGGCTCATGTGTTATTTTAATTCAATTAGTTTAATTTAATTCAAATTGAATTAAATCACAACTATATGATAAAATTCAATTTTATAAATTAAACTCAATTAATTAAATTTCACTCATCCTCAATTTTACTAATCTCTTTCTTAATAATAAATAAAATGCATATATTTTATTAAGAGATTATTTCACCTAATTAAGTAATTACACCATGTAATTAAAACGATAGGTTGAAATATAATTTCTCCCAACATTAATTGTATTAATTTGACTTTACCAAAAAGACTACAAATACAATTTCCATACGTAACAATTCCGTTCAGACATCTTTGTGTGCGATTCTGTGGGTTCATCTTATGTTGATAGTAGGTCCAAAACCTTAAGGCCCATAAACTGCTACTGGGTTCTAGCAAACCATAGCAGCTACCAAAATAAGAGGAAGACATCAATCTTATGCAAGGCATGAACTCTATAGAAACTTATACATCCTCTGCCAATGATATCAGTGTCCTGCAAGAGGCATGACAATGTCACCCTCTATAGTTGTATGGACATTCCTTGATACTGAATAGACTGAAGTTCATAAATAAGTAACCTTGCTTATTTGGGTGTAATCACACTCTTATCATTCCCACTCATCAAGTGGTCGTTGATATCTTCTCAGAGTTAACAGAGTGGCATATCTCTTCACATCCCTACTAGTCTTATAATGGTCACTGACATGCCCAATCGTACCCATACTTGGCACCTTGTTACAGGTCCTTTAGGCATACATCAAAGCATACGAGCTCATATCTAGGCCTATTGGAATATTAGGTCTAAGGATCCAATACAAGTACTACTTGAGAGTCACCTATGACATAGGGACTATGTGGTGTTCTCAAAGTGGATCGATCCAGTACCATGTAACCTAACACGTACCCATGTCCTTGATTGACAATCCATGTCCAATGGTTGGTAAGACACCAGCATAACTTTGTTTGATTCCCTACTCATGGTCTTACTACCCAAAGAATGTTATCGATAATCATGAGTACAAACACAATCACTAGATACTTTGTTACTATTAAGTGCACAAGAAATTAATAAAAAAAATTATGCCTTTATTAATAACACACTAATGTATAATACATGAACCAAAATGTCTAATACAAATGAGATACAATGCCTTGGGCTAAGGTATACACCAACACTAACACCATAAAAAGCATCAGTTAGGCTCTAGCAGGGCCTCCAATAGCGCACACTACTGTCCTGTGAGAACAACTGCAAAGACTCCATCATTGGATTTTATAGGTTTTGGGGTTTTTAGGTCTGTGCACATGTGTTGAAAATTTGATTTTAAACACGTGTATTTATTTTCTGCAATTGGTTTCTTGTGATTTCTTGTGTGAATTGGTTTCATGCATACGATTAATTTGGTGAATTAATTGAATTAAGGAAATTGGTTTGGGCTGTTAGTGTATGCTCTAGTCCCAAGACATTGTGTCTCATTTGTATTGTATATTATGGTTTATATATCATAGATTAGTGTCATTAAAAAGGCATAATTTGTTTTATTAATTTCTTGTACAATTAATATTAACAATGTATCCATTAATTATATTTTTACTCATGATTGTCAGCAACGTTCTCCGGATAGTAAGACCGTGAGTAAGGAATTAAACAGAGTTATAAATCTGCTCCTAGTCTGTTAGAATCATGGGAACGATAATAACTGAAGACTAGCATGTGGCTTGATTATATGGTGGTGTCTTACCATCCATTGGACATGAATTATCAATCAAAGACATGATTACATGTTAGGTTACATGGTACTGGATCAATCTACTTTGAGAACACCATATGGTCCTTATTGTTTGGATTCATCATCAGAAAAATACGCGGCGCAGCAGAAATACATCGTTTAAAATTTCCTAGAATCCACCTATCGTGTCCGATTACCATTGATTAGAATAAAAACCAATTTGAATAGAGAGAGATTAATTCACCGGATTCATCTCTTCTAGAGACTGCTGTAGAATTGTTTCTTGAAACTGCGATCTAAAATGTCTGGTGCACAACCAATTATCGAGCGGGAACCGGTGCAAGCCGAAGAAGCGGAAGGAATGGAGACTCAATTGCTGTAATTTTTAGCTGTTTTTGGGGCTGCAATAGGGCTGAAATTTCCAGCAATTATTTTTAGGTTAGGGTTAGGTTTTCTTCCTTAAGTGTGCCCTTATATAGACACCTTGTCTAATTAGGTTTTAATTAGGTTAATTAAATACAAGTCCACTAGGATTATAATTACATAAATAAACTTTAATTACAAAATATATACTATTTAATTTAATTCCATTTGACTAAATTTAATTACCTCTAAATAAAATTAAATCACACTTAAATAAATACAATACATGTATTTAATTCTCCTACTTAGGAAAATTATTAAATTAATTGTTTACTTTATGTAATTCAATTAATTGATAAATTAATTAATTACATTATATAAACTTATTAATTAAATTAAATCAACCCAATGTTAATTAATTACCTTGACACCGAATGTCAACTAATTAATTAACGCATTCCCTCTAATGTACATTACATGTACAATTTCTATAAGCTCCAGCTCAGTTAATCTATATGCACGATTCTATGGGTCTGTCGTTATATTGGCAGTAGGCCCAAGGGCCACAGACTATAAGTGGGTTCTAGCAAACCGTTACAGCCCCCAATTAAAACAGAGATGCAGCAATCTATAGAAGACACTCACCCGGTAGTAATCTCATAGTGTCCTTTGCCAAACGATATCGATATGAATAAACAAGAGGCATGGTGTCTGTCATCCTCTTCTGTTGTTTATTATATTTCTTGATCTTGAGTTGACTGATTAATCAAATAAGTAATCGACTTACTTGGTATGGCCATACACTTATCAGTCCCACTCATCAAGTGGCTAGTGATATCATCTCGGTGTTAGCCGAGTGGCAATTCCATCACTTCATCATCAATATCAGTATGTTCACCGGTCCACCCAATCACACCAGTATTTAGCATCCTTTTACAGACCTATTAGTTATACGTCAAAGTGAACCGGATTCCATATTGATACTATAATGAAATCTGGTCTGAGGACAAAAGAGACCTTCTAAAGAAAGACCTATGACACGACAACCATGTGGCTTTCTTGTGCGGATCGATCCAGTCCCATGTCAATGACATGTACCTATATTCATAACTGATTATACAAGTACTATGGCTAGTTAAGAACTGCCATATAGTCATCGAATATACAAGTCTGTGGTTCTATTCGTTCCCACGATTAGAACAAACCTGGGATAGGTTTTATGATTATCAATCAATGGATACTCTACTCATATTATAGCACAAGATATAAATGAAATAGATTAATTGCCTTTATTAATGTGACACAAATAATGTATTCATACAATGAGTCTTCATGTATAGTACAAAATACAAGAATCCAATTCCCTAGGAACCAGGGCACACCAATAATCTCCCACTTGCACTAGTTCCAAGTAGGCATTGCCCTAATTCCTATAGATCTGCTATGACCGTCATGCTATGTCTGTTGCAGTGCTTTGGTTAATGGATTAGTGACAATATTCTTGGTGTCAACCCTCTGCAATGATATGTCACCTTTATTCACGATCTCTCGAATAAGGTGAAATTTTCTGAGCACATGTTTGGATCTCTTGTGTGACCGGGGCTCCTTAGCTTGTGCAATGGCCCTGTTTTTGTCACAAAAAAATCAACTAGGTCTAGGATAAGGGGGTACTACTCCCAACTAGGTTATGAATTTCTTGATACAAACGGCTTCCTTTGCAGCTTCGCACGCAACTATGTACTTAGCTTCTATTGTAGAGTCAGCAATGGTGGCCTGTTTTGAGGACCTCTAACTAATGGCACCACCATTCAAAAGAAAAACATAACCAGACTGTGACTAGTTCTCATCCTCATTGGTCTCAAAGCTTGCATCAGTGTAACCTGATACTACCAGCTCATCTTGACCTCCACACACTAAGAAAGCATCCTTAGTCCAGTTAAGGTACTTCAAGATTGCCTTGACTGCCTTCCAGTGTTCCTCATTGAGGTCAGACTGTGACTATTTCTCATCCTCATTGGTCTCAAAGCTTGCATCAATGTAACCTGATACTACCAGCTCATCTTGACCTCCACACACTAAGAAAGCATCCTTAGTCCAGTTAAGGTACTTCAAGATTGCCTTGACTGCCTTCCAGTGTTCCTCATTGAGATCCGACTGATACTGGCTAGTCATACTTAGTGCAAACGCGACATCAGGCCTTATACATAACATGGATTACATGATAGATCCAATAGCAGATGCATAAGGGATCTTTTCCATGTTCTCCCGATCCTTGTTTGTTTTAGGACCATCTTTCTTACTCAGTTTTAACCCATGGCGCATAGGCAAGAATCCTTTCTTTACCTTGTCCACGCTGAATCTTTTCAGAACCTTGTTAATGTACATGGCCTGACTTAGGCCTAGAAGCTATTTGGATCTATCTTTATAGATCCTGATCCCTAAGATCATCTCAGCTTCGCCTAAGTCCTTCATTGCGAAGCACTTACTCAACCACTACTTAACCCCTTGTATTGTTGGTATGTCGCCTCCAATGATAAGGATGTCATCAACATATAGCACTAGGAAGGTGGAAACACTCCTACTAACCATCTTATACACACAGGGCTCATCAGAATTTTGTGTGAAGCCATATTTTGTAATGGCCTTATTGAATCTCTGATTCCAAGACCTGGATGCCTGCTTCAATCCATAAATGGATCTTTGAAGCTTGCATACCCGGTTGGGATACTTTGGATTGATAAAATCCTCAGGTTGTGTCATGTACACATCCTCGAGTAGCTTTCCATTAAGGAAAACGGTCTTAACATCCATCTGCCATATCTAATAATCGTACCATACAGCTATGGCTAGTAGTATTTTAATGGATTTGAGTATAGCTACTGGTGAAAAGGTTTCATCATAGTCAATTCCTTGAACTTGCATAAATCCTTTTGCCACCAATCACCCCTTGAAGGTGTTGCCGGCTTTTAACTTGAAACACCACTTGCAACCTATCACTTTGCACCCGGAGGTGGATCTACCAAGTTCCATACTTGGTTATCATGCATAGAATGCATCTCAGCCTCTATGGCTTTGCGCCATTGATCTGAGTGTGGGCTTTCAATAGCCTCCTGATAGGTTTTGGGCTCATCTTAGTCAATGACCATAAGATCCCCATCATTAGTCACGAGAAAGCCATACCTCTCTAGCTGATGACGTGTCCTACCAGACCTTCTAAGGTCCTGTGTAATCGGTTCTGGTTACTCAATTTCTTGAGCAGTCAGATCGGTTCCTGAAGCATCTTCAGCAGTAGCTGCAGGAGTTTGTGATTCTTGAACTTTTGAAAGTTCAACATTACTCCCACTGTCTCTCTTGGAAAGGAATTCCTTCTCCAAGAAGACTGCATTGGCTATGAAAACTTTGTTTTCCACCGGATCGTAGAAGTAATAACCCTTAGTTTCCTTAGGGTAACCCATAAACTGGCACTTGACAGATTTGGACTCGAGTTTGCCACTTGTCAATTTCTTAACATATGCATCGATGCCCCAAATCTTCAAGAAGGAAATATTGGGCTTCTGGCCCTTCCATAGTTCATATGGTGTTCCCTCAACTGCCTTGCTTGGGGTAATATTAAGAATGTAAGTAGCTGTCTCTAAAGCATATCCCCAAAAGGAGACAAGGAGTGTAGCATGACTCATCATCGAGTGGACCATGTCTAGCAAGGTCCTATTCCTTCTTTCTAACACTCCATTCCACTGGGGTGTACTAGGAGGAGTGATTGGGATACAATCCCACACTATCTCAAAAACGAGTCAAAATCTTGGCTCAAATATTCACCCCCTCGGTCAGACTGAAGTGCTTTTATTTTCTTGCCAAGCTGGTTTTCTACTTCATTCTTAATGTCCTTGAACCTTTGAAGAGTCTCAGACTTATGCTTCATCAGATACACGTAACCGTATCTGCTGAAGTCATCCGTGAAGTTGACGAAGTACAGAAAATAGAATCTAGCACTAGTGCTCATTGGGCCACATACATCGGAATGTATCAGCTCCAATAGCTCTGAGGCCCCTTCAGTAGTCTTGCTAAAAGGTGCTTTTATCATCTTGCCTCTTAAACAAGATTCATATGTGTTATGAGACTAGATGTCAAATGACCCTAGCACTCCACTAGAGTGAAGCCTAGCTATACACTTCTCATTTATATGGCCAAGTCGATAATGCCGAATGTAAGTAGGATTAATTTCATTTTGTTTAATCCTTTTAGTATTTATGCTATAGATTGAACTTTCGCGTTTTAGATCAAGGATATATAAGCCATTTTCAAGAAATGTTGTTCCATTAATAATATTGCTACATTGTATAGAAATTCTACCATATCCAATATTAAATACAAAATCAGAAATATCCAATAAAGAAACAGAAATAATATTCCTGCGCATCGCAGGTACAAAATAACAGTTTCTTAGTTCCAAAAAAGTTCACTACGCATCTCTAAGAAATAATCTCCGATCTCTATGGCCTAAACCCAAGCACCATTTCTGACTTGAAGATCTACTTCTCTAGATCCTAGTAATCTCCTATTTCTTAGACCCTACACATTTGAACAAATGTGTGATCCACATCTAGTGTCCAAGACCCAAGATGTAGCAATAGCCATATTAATCTCAATAACATAAATACCAGAAACAGCAGTTTTGCCCTTCAATTGCTCCCTTAGCTTTGGACATGAGCTCTTCCAGGGCCCCTTCTCATGACACTCATGGCAGACATCGTCAGGAGAAGCAACCCTTGCTTTAGGTTGGGCCACCACCTTTTTGCCCTTAGCCTTGGCCTTAGATTTGGCGTTTCCCTTAGCAATAGGCGTATTGCCCTTATTCACTAGCAAAACTTCAGGAGTCTTCTTAAGAGATTGCTCAGTAAGCTTAAGCATGCCATGCAGCTCAACAACCGATTTATCCAATCCTTGCATATTGTAGCTCATGATAAACTGGTTGTAAGACTGAGGAAGTGACTCAAGAATAATATCTGCTGCCAAGTCCTACGGAACTGGCAAGACGAGGTGGGCAAGTGTATCAATATACCCCTTTAACTTTAGCACATGAGTGCTAACAGAAGTCCCGGCTGCCATTGCAATCATGCAAAGTGCCTTAGTTGTTAGATAACTATGAACGGACAACCTGAAAACGATAGATAGGATGCGGTGAAGTGAACCGGGGAGTTTTCCAAAACGGGTTTCGTGATGTTCTAAGAAAAACGGGTCTTTGTTTATCTTGCTTTAAGAAAATCATTCATTTGTTTTGGAAATTCTTTTTATAGAAAATGTTTTCCCTATTTATTACTTAAAGACCTCAAAACCTAAATTTCGAGAACAGTGACAAAGTTGCCACCCGGATCAGCTCATCCGGGAAATTCCCGTACAGCTCCCTATCGAGCACAGACTACTGTACCTAATCCAGAGATTCAGGGTTCGGGAAACTTACATACTTAACCTCAAGCTTGTATTCGATTATTATTTATAAGGCCATATTTATTCAATTTTTTATTTTTTCTAACCCCAATTTGGTTTAATTTATTAGCTCGTGCTAAATCGAAATGCAGAAAATAAATTGTAGAAAAATAAAGCATACATCCAAAATATACAAGAAAATAGTAGAGGCCGATTATACAACCCAATCGAATAAAAGATAAAAACTCTCGTTCTCAAATTACAATCACCTAATTTACACGGGGAATATATTAAATACAGCCAAAATAATAAAAATAAATGCTGCAAGACAGAATGGTTAGCACAACTTATATTATAAACACAAGTAGGACTCAAATAGGATAGAATTGGGGATATAGGAAACGGGGGCATGCATTTAGGGGGTAATTGGGTCGACCCGACTGGTCGGATCGGTTAGACCTGGAAAGCTGTTTTGAAACGCCCTGTAGATTTTTGTGCTGGAAAACAATTTTTGGAAACCATTTGGCTCGGTTACATGTAAATTTCCACTTTTGCAGGTCTATTATCCCAGAATCCAGGATTCCGTTCATGTGGGTTCCTAAACTCAACATCCATCTAGGGTCTAAAAAGCAATAAACACACCAAAAACATTTGTGAAATTATCATTTTATTCATTTTCGATATTTTCCAGGGATTTTATAGGTCTCCGGGGTCCGCTAATGCTGAACCATAGATCTGATTCAGATAAAACAACCCCAAAACTCAGCGAATAAACCCAGGAAACACTGAAAACCCTAATATCCGTACGTACAGAAATTTGAAAACCAAAATTTTATGACATTCAAATGGATTTGGGGCAAAAATGATTGCAACAGAGTGTTTAAAATGGAAAACGGACTGTTTTTGGCCGATTGGGACAAACCAAGAATCTATCCTTGAGAAACAGAGCCGGTCGGCTCTGGGGTCAGAGCCGTGTGGCTATTTTCATCACGAACACAGTCGTACGGCTATGATGGGTAGCCCAATTTCTGAAAAAATGCAGAAATGAAAGAAACGTGTAGAAAAGGCAATGCAAACAGGTTTAAGGCCTCTCAGAGTTTACCTTGGTATTGTTTTGATGCTTTGAACGTCAAGAAATAGATTGAAAGCCAGAAATGTGTCCTGGAGACTCAACCGGCCGAATTCCAGGATGATCTAAAACCGACCCAAAATGATCCCAAATCGAAGAGCAAAGGTTGTGGACTTAGTTGTTATTGTTTGGAGATTGGTTTAGGGTTTTGATGGGAGTGTTTTTGGGAGCTCTCTTTCTTGGTTTCTCTCCTCTTTTTCCTACCTCTCTTTTCTCATTTCTTTCTTTTTTCTTTTTTTGAGAACCAGAGCCAAATGTTTTTTCTCCTTCCCCCCTTTCTTCTCCCCTCCTTTTTTTTATATCTCTCTCTTTCACACTCATTTCAATCAATCAGTGTGCCGCCTGACTTTTGAAATCTCTGCGCCCTTTCTTTTCCTTTCTGCAAGCCAAGTTGCTCTGCTTTACAGGGCAACTTGGTTTGCCCACTAGAGCTGCCTGGCTCTAGTGTGCACTAGAGCCGGCCGGCTCTGGTTCACAAACTAGAGCCGCCTGGTTCTAATGAGAGTCGGGGCAAAACTTTGAAAGTCGGACCCGTACACCAAACCCTAGAAATGTTCGGGATACCTCTTTGGGGATATCGAATTGCAGATAGTTCAGTTCTCAAGATGTTTGAGATACTCCGGGAAATATTCTGGTCGCTTTCAAGTCCAATTCGAGTCAATCCGTTCCACACGTAACTAAGGAAATCTCATCACCAAGGTCAAAAAAACCCGTGCTCATAGGCTGCCCCTCGTGGGACCAAAATCGGCTCATGGTTGGCTGGGAAGCCTAGTTCAATTTTGGTCTCGCGAATGGGAGTGCGGCGAGGAAGGAAAAGGAAACATACCTGGCATCCCTTGCTGGGTTTGTGGACCTTGGTCCTAAAGTCTACCCAGGTGCATCCAATTCTCGAGAGCGGCCTATGGAGGCATTTGGTTTTCAAGGTCGGCCCAGGGGGCATTTGGTTTGTGAGATCGGCTCAGAGGCATTTGGTTCATGAAGTCGGCCTGGGGGCATTTGGTTTTCATGGTCGGCCCAGGGGGCATTTGGTTTTTGAAGTCGGCCCAGGGGGCATTTGGTTTGCATGGTGAAAAGGTTCAATGAAATGCATCGTCTCTTCTATGTGGTGAAGAGGCAACACGATCTGGAGTATGGTCTTCCATCTTCAATAGGCATTTCTTCCTCTTTCATGTGGCAAAGAGGTTGAAATGGGTGTTCTTCCTCTCCTATGTGGTGAAAAGGTTGAACAAAATGCACTGTCCCTCCTATGTGGTGAAGAGGCTACACGAACTGGAATTTGGGTCTTCAATAGGAATTTCTTCCTCTTTTATGTGGCAAAGAGGTTGAAATGGGTGTTCTTCCTTTCCTATATGGTGAAAAGGTTGAACAAAATGCACTGTCCCTCCTATATGGTGAAAAGGCAACAAGAACTAGAATTTGGGTCTTTAATAAGCATTTCTTCCTCTTTCATGTGGCAAAGAGGTTGAAATGGCTGTTCTTCCTTTCCTATGTGGTGAAAAGGTTGAACAAAATGCATTGTCCCTCTTATGTGGTGAAGAGGCAGCACGAACTGGAATTTGCTTTAATAGGCATTTCTTCTTCTTTCATATGGCAAAGAGGTTGAAATGGCTGTTCTTCCTTTCCTATGTGGTGAAAAGGTTGAACAAAATGCACTGTCCCTCCTATGTGGTGTAGAGGCAGCACGAACTGGAATTTGCTTCTTCAATAGGCATTTCTTCCTCTTTTATGTGGCAAAGAGGTTGAAATGGCTATTCTTCCTTTCCTATGTAGTGAAAATATTGAACAAAATGCATTATCCCTCCTATGTGGTGAAGAGGTAGCACGAACTGGAATTTGCTTCAATAGGCATTTCTTCCTCTTTCATATGACAAAGAGGTTGAAATGGGTGGAAGTGTACCTGGCATCCGTTGCTGGGGATGCGGGCCGTGGTTCCAAGTCGACTCGCTGCGGTGGAGTATGCCCATAAAAGGTTGAACAAAATGCACTGTCCCTCCTATGTGGTGAAGAGGCAGCATAAACTGGAATTTGCTTCAATAGGCATTTCTTCCTCTTTCATGTGGCAAAGAGGTTGAAATGGCTGTTCTTCCTTTCCTATGTGGTGAAAAGGTTGAACAAAATGCACTGTCCCTCCTATGTGGTGAAGAGGCAGCACAAACAGGAATTTGCTTCTTCAATAGGCATTTCTTCCTCTTTCATGTGGCAAAGAGGTTGAAATGGTTGTTCTTCCTTTCCTATGTGGTGAAAAGGTTGAACAAAATGCATTGTTCCTCCTATGTGGTGAAAAGGCAGCACGAACTGGAATTTGCTTCAATAGGCATTTCTTCCTCTTTCATGTGGCAAAGAGGTTGAAATGGGTGGAAGTGTACTTGGCATCCGTTGCTGGGGATGCCGGCCGTGGTTCCAAGTAGACTCGCTGCGGTGGAGTATGCCCAAAATGTCAACTCATTGCGTTGGAGCATGCCCATAATGTTGGCTCACTGCGGTGGAGTGTGCCCATAATGTCTACTCACTATAGTGGAGCATGCTCGTGGAGAAAGATACGAAAGTTGTTTTGCCCTCAGAACCTGTTAAAGGCAAGAAATACCCTTCTCGGGATTATATTGGCGTGAATAAGAACTCTGATAATTGGAGAATTTCATAACTGAGATTTGGAGTCATAGGGCTCTGATTTGCATACTATGACTCTGAGGGTGCCCCTGGATTAAATCATTCCCGCTTTGGGAAGGATCCCGACTTGAGACAACTTAATGATGAAAATGAGTGCCTTAACAAAATTGTATGCAAGAGCGCATATTTATTCCTTGATCGATAATTTTGGAAACAAAAATTTTTGCCCCTTCAATCAAGAATAAATATAGCTGAGTTACTTATTATGCATGTATGTGTGAATGCATGCATGATTGGAATGTATGCACATATGCGACATGGTGTTTATGTTACTATGCCTGGTATATGTGCTAAGCTGGGGAAGGGGTTTGTGACTTTCAATGATCTTTCGTAGGGGAAGACCTTGACCGAACAGCCTTGTTGGGGACACTGCTGGGGATCTACCAAGGGATCTTGATTTAACGCGGATAATCTTAGCTGGGGACTTTACTAGGGAGACTCTAAGCCGTTTAACCCTTCTGGAGCTCTGTTGGAGACTCCTTTTTGGTGGGGATCTTCCTAGCCGGGATCTTCGTTGGGGATTTTGATGGAGACTCCATGGGGAACCTTGGTCCATTTAAGAAGTTGTTCGTGTTAGGGATTCCGTTTACCATGAATTCCATTCATTTCACCTGCCCGATTGAGACCAACAGATATTTCCTGGGTAGGGATATGCTTCCAGGTCGATCTTGCTGGGGACAACTCTACAGGGGATGATCCTACTGGAGATGGCCCTGCTGGGGACTATACATTTGGGTCAGGAGTTGCCATTTATAGTAGAAATTCCATTTGCGCTGCTATGAGCTTGGATGCAACGGCCTACTGATGGGTGTTTATATGTAATGGCACGATGCATGCAACATGAACATCTAAGCGGAAAATCAAACATGCCTAATATCATTATGATGACATCAGAATGAATACAAAAGGAAAATCAAGAGTGACTCTGACTCTGAACATCATTCTCTTCTTGTTACCAACATGTCCTTTTGGTTTTCCGTGTTGGAAGTTCTCTTCTGGGGATATTTTTTTTTTAAGATGGCCAATTCTTCGTGAGTGCTCCAGCCGAGTAGATTTTGATGCACTAGCTTGTCTTGGGATTGGAAAGCGTGCCTCAACATGCTCACCAAGAATTGTAAGAGCATTGTCCTTGATGATGCGTAGTGGATTAGCTTTTACCTGCCCCTAGCATTAGAGGTTCGTGTTTTGGTGTTTGGCTGTAAAACACTTCATCAGATCTGGTTTGCTATGTGCGGCAACTTGTACATGGATATTTATATGTGATGGCATGATGCATGCATATTGAACATCGAAATAGAATATGAAACATCTATAACATGATAAATGAGAATGCATTAGGAAAATCCAACCCGTGGCTCTGTTTTGATCAATGTCCCTTCATGCTACCAATATGTTCTTTCGGTTTTCCAAATTGGGATTTTTCTTTTAGATTCTGCTGGGGACATGTTAAGAGTAGGTCACCCAGGTATGCAGCCGATCACTGGACGGAGTCGCCTCTATGAGCAGGCAACCAGAGATGGAGTCAATTAACCACTGAATTCTCCTGAAACTGTATTCATGTTCTCAATTCACCCCAGATTCCAGCTTATGCGCAGTCTCCAAAGGTGGGCACAACTTTCAGTCCTTCAAGGTATGGTCTGATTCAAAATGACTCGAGTTAATTGTGGTTTTCCTATGTCTACCAACCACAATAGCTCTGTAGCAAATCATACCATCTTTAGGAGGTGAAAGAACCACTAGTAAGTAGTCACTTCTGTTGCAGCTAAAGACTGAGTTCTTGAAATGGTTAGTAAATGCAACTTTCCCCTGGATATTAGCACAGTAGGCTTTGCAAGTCTTTCTATTGATGGGGTTCATCCCATTCATGATTGTTGAAAGCTTTGTAAGACCTGGTTGCTCCAACACTATTGGTGAAGTTCGTAAGGGTGAGCGTCAGTCTTCTTCTTTCTGTATCACATTTTGCTCAAGAGAACCATCCCTTTTGGGTTGAATGTTACTGGCAGATAATCATTGCTTCTCACTGTGCCCCATCAGCTACTCTTTCCCCTGAAGTCTAGTATAGGCTATAGTGTGGACTTGGCTGGACAGGACAGTGGTCATCTCTTATTATTAGCCGCTCGCTGAAGTTGGTCTGTGGCTTTTAGGTTTGTGAAATTTACAAATGCATACCCTTTGTTCACTTTGTTTTTGAAAACAAGAGGGAGGCATAAGAAATCGAAGGTTGACGTTGATCTCTCATTGCTACTCTCATTCTCTTTCATGTGGTGCTCATCCAGGAATCCTATTAATTGTTGCTTGTGCATAGGCAATCTCCAGCTCAGCTAAAGTAGACTTGTATTCAGATCCTCTCTCTGTCATGAAATCAAAGCCTTTCCTATCATCTGAGGATGCAAGGAAATTAGTCTGGGAGTTTAGGTTGAAGGGAAGTGGCAAAAGATAAAAAGAGAATCCCCAATCTGGCACAGGTTGATGATAAGCAAAGACTGATTGGGTCAATACTTTGCCATATGCCCTCATCACCTTTGTGGTGGTGAGATGAACCAAATGGATCAGCATTGGGATTCAATTTCTCGTTAGAAGCCATTGATGGTAGAAAATAAGGTTTCAAAAAATCAGTTCAGGGAATAGGATGAAAAAGGGCTTCATCAAACAGGTGTTGGTGGTTTGGTGGTTCACTTGTAAACGAAAGACAAAGGGTGTTGAAGGTATGGAAGAGGTTGGAAAAGGATAGTGCTTTGGCTTTGAAGACAGGAAAGTTCAAATCTTTCTCAGATAGGAGGGAAGAATCTGACAATGATGGAAGCTGGGAGTTGGAGATTACTTATTACACCTTACCATTTAATGACATTAGACACTTTAGTGTTAACCATGGTGGCCACACATGAGAGGGAAAAAGACTTCTATCTGCACTGATCTTTTTTATTTTAGATTTGAAGGCCTAAACCCAAGCCATAACCACCTGTTGGTTTTCCTGCTGCATTCAAGTTCATACATGTCATGTGTGTTTAATATACTTTTTGGATGAACAATGCATGCGGAATGTCATGTACACATGAATGTCATATGAACAAGATAATATATGCACTACAACCAAGAGCTGCTTCAGCATTTTACCACATGATGAGTGACAAGGATGATGAAAGACATTTGAACTCCCAATGGGTTGAAGATTTTGGTGAGTTTGGAATTTTAGCTTTAGGGTTTTAGCATGAGGTACCTTCTTGGATCAGGAATTAGGCTCGGGGCTTTATTTTGGGGTTTGGTTTGAGTTTCAATAATGGCTTTTAGCTTGGAATGGTTTGGGTACCATGTGTGCTATTCAAATTGAAACTTTAGGGCAGGGCCAATAGCATCTTGCAAGGATTGTTGATTTGGATCAGCAAATGACTCCGCTGAGGTGGTGTCACCATATCATTTATTTATTTCACAAGCTCATCTTTCAAGAGAGAGTTCGGCTAAGACCAGATTCACTTTTAGGTTGCCTATGGTATTCAGATTGATGTCATGCATTTTAATATTATGCATATTAGATATGTCATTTTAGATGATCAAATGCATGCATAATGCCATGTACATGCAATCACCACGCAAGTAAGAAGACAATGAATTGTATTGCATTTAAAATGAACTCAATACACCTTACAAACAAAAATGAGTTCCCTACAAAAGAAGGCCTCTAAGGGTATTGACTTCATAGCATCTAATTATTCCCCATCCACTCACTATTTCAGCCTCAGTGTCATTGCCCTACTCTCATTAAACCAGACCTTGTAGTTCTTGATCATATTCCTCTCCCCGGGAAGTTTGAGAAATTTCCTTGGCCGTCCCCTTGATTGCCCCTAGTCACTGATTAGAGGCAGATGGGGCTCTTAATTTTCCCTCGTAGATTAGCTTTTGGATCCTCCTTCGTAGAGTGACACATTCATCTGTCCGGTGGCCTGCCATCACATGATAGCTGTAGTAGTTACCCCTTTGTTCTGGTGTTGGCCCCACATATGGTCTAACACTCTACAGCAACCCATCTTTCTGCATATGGCAAATAGTCTGTTCATCGAACGAGGCCCAGAGGATGTGATTTCCCCACTATCTTCGGGAGGTGAGCTCCGGATATGTCGTGGAACAAGGTCAACGTTGGCACTGGTGTCAAGAGGCCCCTTCAGTTCCCCTTCACCGGTCGACCCCGGTAAGCCCAAGTCTTGGTGAGAGGGCCTTTCGAGCTGTCGAGAGGGAGTATCAGTAATCTGGGCACTATGCTTCTTGTTGGCCTTGACATTGAAGTCTGTGCTTGTCATGCCCCTTATTTTTCTTTCGAGGTCTGCCACCCTTGCTTCCAACTCAGTGCACCTTGCCGTCAGTCTCTCCACTCTGCTAAGATCATCCCCTAGCATTTCCCTCAACATCGCTGCTGCTTCCTCCCTGACTACCCTTCGAAATCGAGATGAAGCGACATAGTCTTCCACAACATCCATTATGGTGTTGAAGTTCCTTGGGTTGGCCATTCTCAACATTCTCTCCCCTTGATGAGAGCACTCGCTAGCTTCGAAGGGTGCATGCGTTGCAGATACCAAACAGGGAATGATGTATGCATGAATATGCGATGTGATGTGCTCATGTATATGGATGGTGAGTTGTACATGTGATGTCATGTAATGTCATGTCATGTTATACTATTTGGAACCAACCAAGTGTACGCAAAGTCAAGAAGGGAAATGTACGAATGCGATGAATGCTGTTGGGGATGATGCATGCTAAAGTAAAGTATGGCATATAAATATACACCACATGGATAAAATGACACACAGGGGTGTCCACGGGTTGAAGCAAGTAGTACTTACGAAGGGAGTTGGAATAGGGCACATAACTATGCACCCTGGGGAATGAAATGACACATGGGGTGTCCATGGATCGAAGCAAGTAGTACTTGCAAAGAGGATTTGAGATAGGGCACATAACTATGCACCCTGGGAATGAAAAGACACACGGGGTGTCCACGGATCGAAGCAAGTAGTACTTCCAAAGAGGATTTGAGATAGGGCACATAACTATGCACCCTGGGAATGAAATGACACACGGGGTGTCCACGGATCGAAGCAAGACATCGCTTGTAAAGGAATTGAGATAGGGTGTATAATTATGCACCCTGGGGATGAAATGACACACGAGGTGTCCACAGATCAAAGCAAGTGGTACTTGCAAAGAGGATTTGAAATAGGGCACATAACTATGCACCCTGGGGAAAATGACACATGGGGTGTCCACGGATCGAAGCAAGTCATCGCTTGCAAAGGAATTGTATGCTATGGATGCGTGTATGTGTGTGGTGTATGGGTGAGTTTCGGCGCTCAGGGAGTACCTTGGGTATCCATGGATGGAATAGGACAAGATGAGATGGTGTGCTCGGCACGCTGGTAGTGTTTCGGTGCTCGGGGAGCACCTAAATAGCTTTTATGCAATGACCTGATATGAGATGGTGTGGCAGACACATAAATAGCATTTCGGTGCTTAGGGAGCACCTAAACGGCTTGATGTATGAATGAAATGTGACTTAGTCATGGTTGAATGATGCCAGACAGATGGAAACTAGAGTGTGTTCTTTTATTTATTTTAGATGTTCTGCGGATACCCCAATGCTATGTAAAAGGCAATGGAAACAGACCGCATGTGATCTGGCACGCGGGCAGGGGTTTGGTGTCTTTGGGGAACCTAGTGGATGTTATGAAATGGTCACTTGTGGCTGATACACAGACAGAGTTCTATTTCCTTTGAGGCATCTGATAGATGTCATGGAATGGTCAAATGTGTTCCGGCACACAGACAGAGTTTTGATGCTTTTGATGCATCTAATATGGAATGATGTTATAGACAAGTCACGTGTAACTTGAGACACGGACAAAAGTTTGGCATTCGTGGAATGCCATGCATGATTTGGTAATGTCATGAAATGCCCCTACATGCGTAGTAACTGGACACTCGTGGAGTACCCTGAATGATTTGATAACATTATGAGCAATCCGATGTGGATCGCGACACATAAGCGAAACCTAGGTATCCTTGTGACACCAATGATGGATGGATGAGATGTTGTGAAATGTTTTTCATGTGAGTACCCACACGAAAATAGATCTAGGACCGTTGTGGTCTCCTAGTGAATCTTAGGTAGCAGCGGAATGGTTGAGTGCAAACCAAGGCACGGGTAAAACATAGGTGGCTTTAGGACACCTGTTATGAAATGAAATGGTTATGATGGAGCATCCTTGGAACATCCTTTATTAGGTGTAACGGAATGAAATGGTGTGAATACACATGTCACACAAAATACAGGTGGCTACAGAAAAATGTGGTCAGGATGCATGACATACAGAATGATGTCGTGCATGCAAGGAATGAATGCATATGTCATCCAAAGCATGGGTGGTTGCAGAAAGATGTGATTAGGATGCATGACATATGGGATGATGTCGTGCATGCAAGGAACGAATGCATGTGTCACACAAATAAAACATCATGGCTACACAAAGACGTGGTTAGCACATATGACACATGGGATGATGTTTTACAGGCTTTGTGGTGTTGGCAATTTTCACTAGAAATCACCCGATAAATGCGGAAGAACGCGATGATTTCCTCAAATCCAGTCCCAGGAGCAATTGAAATGGAAATAGTAAAACATAAAAATTCAATAGAAAGAGATCATTCTCTTACCCGGAATATCTCTTCTAGAGATGGATGAAGACTGCAGGAATCAAAGTAGAGTCCCTCCTCGTTCTTGTACACGAACGCCTAACGAACACGACCCGTGCTAGCATAGGAAAAATGAACAATAGAGAGAGGGGGCTAGAGGATTCGGCTATGGTGTGCTTCGTATCCCTTGGCCGAAATTCTCCTAGGTTAAAACCTAGGTTGGCCGAATTCCCTTAGGAGAATTTAGGCCCAGCTTGGCTCCTTTATTTTATGTGGGCTTACTTCTTTTAATTCAGACCCAATCTTATTTTTAATTAATTTGGTTCAAATCAATTTCAAGCCCAATTTTAATATACCTATGTATTCAATATATTACACCAAGTAATATACTATTTACATATAAATTAAAATTAGTTTGACCAATTAATTTAATCCATCAAATTAAAATTAGATCTTAAATAAAATCATATGTAAACCTATACATGTGAATATTTCCACCTAGGAAATAATTTCATAATTAATCCAATTAATTATGAAGAGCCAATTGAATATATTAATTTTATTATTAAGATCAATCCAATTGATCTTTATAATATAATTAATATATATACATAACTCTCTCTCTACAGTGTATACTCCAAGTATATATGTGATTCCTTAAGTCGGTGTTCAGTCATTCTATGTGTACGATCCCATGGGCCCATCTTTATGTTGGCGCGGGCCTTTGGCCCACAGACTACAGTTGGGCTCTAGCAAGCCACTACAGCCCCCAATTAAGATGGAGATGGCAGTCTAACTGTTATCGTAACCCTGTAGTTTAAACTTGTACATCCCATGTCATTGATATCGGTGTCCAACACAGAGGCATGGATTGATCACCCTCTTTTGTGTCAGACAGTAACTTGATCCCGAATGCACTGAAGCTCACAAACAAGTTCCCACTTGTTTGGGTGTGGCCACACTCTTATCAATCACATTCATCAAGAGGCCGGTGATATCTTCCCAGTGGATTACTGAGTGACAAATCCCTTCTGCATATCCATAGCATTACTATGCTAAGAGACATACCCGAAAGTACCCATACTTGGCACCCTATTACAGGCCCTTTAGGCGTACCCCTAAGTATGCAACCTCATATGTAACACCATCATATGGTCAGGTCAAAGGATCCATACAAGAACTACACGAGAATCACTTGTGATACTATACCATGTGGATTTCTTGTTTAGCGGATCTATCCAGTACCATGCCCCTTATGCATGTACCTATTAACTTGGTTGACACTCCATGTCCAATGACTGGTAAGACACCGCCATACAACCAGGTTAATGATAGTCTCTTGTTCCATTGATTCCCATGACTGGAACAGACTATGGATCTATTTATGGTCATATGTTTACCCTATCCATGGTCTTACTGCCAAGTGCATGACACTGGTCATCATGGATATGGATATGTCTATTGGATACTTCATTTAATATATTGCACAAGATAAATATAATAAATGAATTAATGCCTTTATTAATAACACAAATAAGTATAATACATAAATCCAATTAATGTATGATACAAATACAAGGACCAATGCCTCGGGACTAGGGCATATCCAACATGTGGGAATGTCAACACACCATGCATATGGCATATGAACAAAATATCATGGCTGCACAAAGACATGGTTAGCATCGATGTCATACAAATATCGATGTCTTGAAGATGATTGTATAAAGGCGTGATTAGAACGACACAAAGATGACAGTGTACATTAGATGCTTTATAAATGAAAGCAATAATGGGTGTGAGTTCTTTAATCTGGAAGCTCCAAGAGTGCCCAATGTTATGTAAAAGAAGATGCAAAAAGGGGTCGAGTATGAGCCGATGCACGAACGGAGGTTCAGCGTCTCGGGGCACCTAATGGAGGTTATGAAATAGTCGTGTGTGTGCCAGCACACGGACAAAATTTTGATGCTTTTTAGGGCAAAATGAGATGGTGTGAAATGGTCACGTGGAATTCGTTCCTTGGACAAAGTTTTAATGCCT
Organism: Euphorbia tirucalli; assembly: GCA_039660915.1. NCBI lineage: Eukaryota > Viridiplantae > Streptophyta > Magnoliopsida > Malpighiales > Euphorbiaceae > Euphorbia > Euphorbia tirucalli. The sequence goes on along the minus strand of CM077639.1, from coordinate 48,486,736 downwards.
TTTGGGGCATCCAATATGAAGTGATGTTGCAAATGGGTCACATATATGTTGAGACACGGACAGAGGTTCAGCATTCATGGAACACTTTGTATGAATTGATAATGTTATGATATGCCCCTATATGTGTACTAATCTGGCACCCGGGGGGGCACCTCGAATGATTTCTAATGTTATGAAATTGTTCGATGTGAATCATAATGCACAAATAGGACTTAGCATCACCAGGACACCTATGATGAATGAATGTGATGTCATGTGATGGCATCGTATGAACTATCACACGGAAGCAAATCTAGGACCATTGTGGTTTACTATTGAATGATATGATATTTTGTGAAATGGCCAAGTGTAATCCGGTGCATGGGCAGAAATCGAGTAGTTTAGGGGTACCCGACATGTCATGGAATGAAATGATCGTGAAGGGCACCCTTGAAACATCCTTTGATTAGGTGGGATAATATGACGTGGATGCATATGTCATATGAAAATGCAAATGGCTGCATGAAAATATGGTTAGGATGCATAACACGCAGACTGATGTCGTATATTCTTCATGGAAATGTCGTAAGTGAGATGTAAATGGCACACGAATAAGATGTCATGGCTGCATGAAAATGTGATTAGTGTCATGCATATGTCGGTGTTTGAAAATGGCTGCATAAAGATGTGGCTAGTGTCAATGTCATTCAAATGTCGATGTCTTGGAAATGATTATATAAAGATATGATCAGAATGACATATAGATGATTGCATGCATTTGATGCTTCGTGAGTGAAAATGATAACGAATGCGACTTTTTGTTCCGGACGTTCTAAGAATGCCCAATGTCATGCAAAAGAGAATGCAAAAGAAATCATGCGTGAGCCGATAAACAGATGGAGATTTAGTGCTTTCGGGGCTCCTAATGGGTGTCATGAAATGGTCACGTGTGCACTATCACACGGACAAAGGTTCGACGCTTCGTGGGTCATAATGAAATGGTCACATGGAAGACGTTCCACTGATAGAGTTCTGATGCTTTTAGGGCATCTAACATGAAGTGATGCTGCAAACAAGTCACATGTAAATAAAGAAACAGATGAAGGTTTGGCATTCGCGAAATGCCTTGCATGGCCTGGTAATGTTATGATATGCTCCTATGTGTGTAATAATCTGGGCACTCATGGAGCACCTCGAATGAATTATTAATGTCATGAAACAATTCTTATGTGGATTGCGACACACAAGCAATTTTTCAACGTAACCGTAATGCCAACGACAAACGGATGTGATGTTATGTCATGTTGTCGTGTGACTACCACACAACACGGACCTACAATCGTTGTGATCTCCTTGTGAATGGCATGGTATAGTGTAATGGCCGAGTGCGAATTGGTGCACAGGCAGACTACGGGTAGTTTTGGGTACCCGACATAATATGAGATGAAACGATTATGGTAGGCATTCTCAGAACGTCCCTTACAAGATGGAATGAAATGAAATGACATGGATGTAAATGTCACACAAAATGTAAGTGGCTGCAGACAAATGTGGTTAGGATGCGTGACACACATGATGATGTCGTGTATGCTTTATGGAAATGTTGGCACACGATAAGTACACATGACACGCAAATAAAATATTATGGCTGCACGAAGACGTGGTTAGTACCAATGCCATACGTATGCATATGTAAGAGATGGCTACACGAAAACTTGATTAGAAATGGCATGTGAGTGATTATGCATTTCAGATGCTTTATGAAAAATTAAAAGGAAAAACAACACAGAACAAATGTTAGCACATACAAAAATATGCTCTCCCTTCCAGCCTTATTTCTCCTTGTCTCAAATAGGTAGACCTTATATTAGTAATCTAAACCTTGACAACTCACTCTTTCACTTTCTAAAATGAAAATCACAAACTTAAGCATTAGAGTGGCCACTATCAGACCACTGGTGTCCCTCACTATTTTGTAGATTGAATCCGATCGAAGAAGCATATTTTATCCGTCTCTATATAGATTATTTACATAATTTATTAAGATGCAATACTCTAGTCATCTCCATCCTTCATCAAATCCAAATTAAAAAAAAAACAATTAAGGTTAGCTTGAGCGCTACGAGCTTCAATTCGCTTAAGCTAGGGATATAAAGTTTGAGTCCCAGTTCAACTAATCGCCTTTAATTGGGAGAAGAATACCTAAAGGGTGCCTTAGAAAACTTGAATAGACTAATTGGACCTAGTTACAAAAAAAGAAAGAGAAAACAAAGAAAACAAGAGTAGAATGAACGTTACAAAGGGAAGAAAAAGACAAAATGCAATGAACATAAAAAAAAATCACAAGTAGTAATAAGGAATAAGTATTTCAACAATAAAAAAGTTATCCCTCAAAATAGTCAAATTAATCACAACACACATAGATTTACCTAAAAGTAGAGGCAACATACAACAATGAAGACATATATCTTAACCAAATGTTGTATGCAAGTGATTACATACACAAATCCATATATAAATTATTGGATATGCCCTAGTCCAGAGGCATTGGTCCTTGTATTTGTATCATACATTTGTACTTATTCATGAGATCTATGTATTATAATATTGTATCATTAAATAAAGGCATCAATCTATTTATTATATACCTTGTGCTATGTTTTAAATAGAGTATCCAATAGACATATCGATATCCATGTTGACAAGTGTCATTCACTTGGCAGTAAGACTATGGATAGGGAAAATGATATGACCATGGAGTCATCCGTAGTCCGTTCCAATCATGGGAATGAATGGAACCAAAGACTATAATTAACATGGTTGTATGGCAGTGTCTTACCAGTTATTAGACATGGAATGTCAACCAAGTTAATGGGTACATGCAAAGAAGCATGGTATTGGATAGATCCACTAAAAGAGAAATCCACATGGTATAGTATCACAAGTGATTCTCGTGTAGTACTTGTATGGATCCTTTAACCTGACCATATCATGGTGCTGCATGTGAAGTGACATACTTTGGTGTGCACCTAAAGAGCCTGTAATAGGGTACCAAGTATGGGCACATTCTGGTATATCAGTAAACATGGCAGGACTCTAGATATGTAGAAGGGAATGTCACTCAGTAGCCAATTGAGAAGATATCATCGGCCACTTAATGAATGCAACTGATAAGAGTGTGGCCACACCCAAACAAGTTGGAACTTGTTTGTGTGCATTTGTTCATTCGAGATCAAGTAAATTTCTGGACACAAAAGAGGGTGATAAATTCATGCCTCTATGTTGGACACCGATGTCAATGACATAGGATATAGGAGTTTAAACTACAGGGTTACGATTTCAGTTGGACTGCTATCTTCGTCTTAATTGGGGGCTACAGTTGCTTGCTAGAGCCTACTTGTAGTCTGTGGACCATACGCCCACTGCCAATATAAAGACGGATCCACAGGATCATACACATTGAACGTCTAAGGTTGAACTTAAAAGATCAACCGTATGATCAGAGTATACACACTGGAGAGAGAGGATTCTATTAATTATATTATGTAGATCAATTGGATTGATCAAGATAATATAATTAATATTTGTATAGGCTTTCTTATAATTAAATTTAATGAATTAATTTATGATATATTTCCTAGGTTGAAATATGTCATATGTATAGGCTTATATGTGTTTAATTTTATGAAAGTCTAATTTAATTCCTCGGTTAAATTAATTGGTCAAATTAATTTTAATTTAAATGGAATGTAATATATTATATGGTATAATTGTTGGGATTCGTCATTGGCAAAATAACGTGGCGTAACAGAAATTACACCATTAAAATTTTCTTAGAATCCACCTATCGTGTCCAATTACCATTGATTGAAACAAAAACCAATTTGAATCAAGAGAGATTAACTCACCGAATTTGTCTCTTTTAGAGACTGCTGCAGAATCGTTTCTTGAAATTATGATCTCCAAAGTCCGGTGCACGACCAACTATCAAGAGGGAACCGGTGCTAGTCGAAGAAGCAGAAAGAATTGAGAATTAATTGAAGTAAATTGTGGCTATATTGGGGCTGCAATGGGGCTGAAATTTCCAGCAATTAATTTAGGGTTAGGTTTTTTTCCTTAAGTGTGCCCTTATATAGACATCTTATCTAATTGGATTTTAATTAGGTTAATGAAACCCAAGCCCACTAGGAATATAATTATATAAATAAACTTTAATTAAAAAGTATATACTATGTAATTTAATTCCATTTGGCTAAATTTAATTACTCCTAAATAAAGTTAAATCACACTTAAGTAAATACAATACATGTATTTAATTTTCCTACTTAGAATAATTATTTAATTAATTGTTTACTTTATGTAATTCAATTAATTGATAAATTAATTAATTACATTATGTAAACTTATTAATTAAATTAAATCAACCCAATGTTAATTAATTACCTTGACACCGAATGTCAACTAATTAATTAACGCATTCCATCCAATATACATTACATGTACAATTTCTATAAGTTCCGGCTCAGTTGATCTATGTGCACAATCCTATGTGTCTGTCTTTATGTTGCTAGTAGGCCCAAGGGCCACAGACTGTAAGTGGGTTCTAGCAAACCGTTACAGCCCCCAATTAAGATAGAGATGCAGCAGTCTTTAGAAGCCACTCACCCGGTAGTAATCTCATAGTGTCCTTTGTTAAACGATATCGATATGAATAAACAAGAGGCATGTTGTCCGTCATCCTCTTCTGCTGTTTATTATATTTCTTGATCCTGAGTTGACTGATTAATCAAATAAGCAACCAACTTATTTAGGTATGGCCATACACTTATCAGTCCCACTCATCAAGTGGCCAGTGATATCATCTCGATGTTACCTGAGTGGCAATTCCATCACTTCATCAGCAATATCAATATGTTCATTTGTCCACCTAACCATACCCATATTTAGCATCCTTTTACAGACCTGTTAGGCGTATGTCAAAGTGAATCGGATTCCATATTGATACTATAATGAAATCTGGTCTGAGGACAAAAGAGACCTACTTAAGAAAGATCTATGATGCGACAACCATGTGGCTTTCTTATGCGGATCGATCCAATCCCATGTCAATGACATGTACCTATATTCATAACTGACTCTACAAGTACTATGACTAGTTCAGAACTGCCATATAGTCATCGAATATATAAGTCTGTGGTTCTATTCGTTCCCACGATTAGAACAGACCTAGGATAGGTTTTATGATTATCAATCAATGGATACTCTACTCATATTAGAGCATAAGATATAAATGGAATAGATTAATTGTCTTTATTACTGTGACACAAATAATGTATTCATACAAAGAGTCTTAATGTATAATACAAAATACAAGAATCCAATGCCCTAAGAACTAGGGCACACCAATAATCTCCCACTTGCACGAGTTCTAAGTCGGCATTGCCCTAATTCTTATAGATCTGGTATGACCATCGTGTTGTGTCTATGGTAGCTCCTTGGTCAATGGATCAGTGACATTATTCTTGGTGTCAACCTTCTATAATGATATGTCACCTCTGTTCACGATCTCCCGAATGAGGTGAAACTTTCTGAGCACGTGTTTGGATCTCTTGTGTGACCGAGGCTCCTTAGCTTGTGTGATGGCCCCGTTGTTGTCATAGAAAACATCAACTGAGTCTAGGATAGTGGGTACTACTCCCAACTCAGTTATGAACTTCTTGATCCAAACGGCTTCCTTTACAGCTTCGCATGCAGCAATGTACTCAGCTTCCATTGTAGAGTCAGCAATGGTGGCCTCCCTTGAGGACCTCCAACACCATTTAGGAGAAAAACATAACCAAACTGTGACTAGTTCTCATCCTCATCGGTCTCAAAGCTTGCATCAGTGTAACATGACACTTCTTGCTCATCTTGACCTCTATACACTTGGAAAGCATCCTTAGTCTGATTAAGGTACTTCAGGATTGCCTTGACAGCCTTCCAGTGTTCCTCCCCAGGGTCTGATTGGTACTGGCCAGTCATACTTAGTGTAAATGTGACATTAGGCTTTGTACATAACATGGAGTACATGATAGATCCAATAGCAGACGCATAATGGATCTTTTCCATGTTTTCCCGGTCCTTCTTTGTTTTAGAACCATCTTTCTTACACAGCTTCAACCCATGGCACATAGGCAAGAATGGTTTCTTTACCTTGTCCATGCTGAATCCTTTCAAAACCTTGTCAATGTACATGGCCTAGAAGCTGATTGGATCTATCTTTGTAAATCTGATCCCTAAGATCGTCTCAGCTTCGCTTAAGTCCTTCATTGCGAAGCACTTACTTAACCACTACTTAACCCCTTGCAGTGTTGGTATGTCACCTCCAATGATAAGGATGTCATTAACATACAACACTAAGAAGGTGGAAACGCTCCCACTAATCATCTTATACACACTGGGCTCATCAGGATTTTGTGTGAAGCCATATTCTGTAATGGCCTCATTAAATATCGGATTCCATGACCTCGATGCTTGTTTCAATCCATAAATGGATCTTTAAAGCTTACACACTCAGTTTGGATACTTTGGCTCGATAAAACCCTTAGGTTGTGTCGTGTACACATCTTCAAGTAGCTTTCCATTAAGGAAAGCGGTCTTAACGTCCATCTATCATATTCCATAATCCTACCATGCAGCTATGGCTAGTAGTATCCTAATGGATTTGAGCATAGCCTTAAACTTGCTTGAATCCTTTTGCCACCAATTGCCCCTTGAAGGTGTTGTCGGCTTTTAACTTGAAACACCATTTGCAACCTATCACCATAGCACCCAGAGGTGGATCCACCAAGTTCCATACTTGGTTATCGTGCATAGCTTGAATCTCAGCCTCCATGGTTTTGCACCATTAATCTGAGTGTGGGCTTTCAATAGCCTCCTGATAGGTCTTAGGCTCTTCTTGGTCAACGACCATAAGGTCCCTATCACCAGTCATGAGAAAGCCGTATCTCTTTGGCTGATGACATCTCCTACCAGACCTTCTAAGGTCCGGTGTGACCGGTTTTGTTTCCTCAATTTCTTAAGTATTCAGATCGGTGCCTAAAGCATCCTCAGTAGTAGCTGCAGGACTTTGTGAGTCTTAAACTTCTTGAAGTTCAACATTACTCCCACTGTCTTTCTTGGAAAGGAATTCCTTCTCCAAGAAGACTGCATTTTTGGCTATAAAAACTTTGTTTTCCACCGGATCGTAAAATTAATAACCCTTAGTTTCCTTAGGGTAACCCACAAACTGGCACTTGACAGATTTGGACTCGAGTTTGCCACTTGTCAATTTCTTAACATGTGCATCACAGCCCCATATCTTCAAGAAGGAAACATTGGGCTTTCCGCCCTTCCATAGTTCATATGGTGTTCCTTCAACTTCCTTGCTTGGTGTATTATTAAGAATGTAAGCAGCTGTCTTTAAAGCATATCCCCAAAAGGAGACAGGGAGTGTAGAATAACTCATCATCGAGCGGACCATGTCTAGCAAGGTCCTATTCCTCCTTTATGATACTCCATTCCACTGGGGTGTTCCAGGAGGAGCGATTTGGGATACAATCCCACACTCTCTCAAAAACGAGTCAAACTCTTGGCTCAAATATTCACCCCCTCTGTCAGACTAAAGTGCTTTTATTTTCTTGCCAAGTTGGTTTTCTACTTCATTCTTAAAGTCCTTGAACCTTTGAAGAGTCTCAGACTTATGCTTCATCAGATACACGTAACCATATCTGCTGAAGTCATCCGTGAAGGTGACCAAGTACAGAAAATCGGATCTAGCACTAGTGCTCATTGGGCCGCATACATCAGAATGTATCAGCTCCAATAGCTATGAAGCCCTTTCAGCAATCTTGCTAAAAGGCACCTTTGTCATCTTGCCTCTCAAACAAGATTTGCATGTGTCATAAGACTGGATGTCAAATGACCTGAACACTCCACTAGACTGAAGCCTAGCTATGTGTTCTCATTTCTGTGGCCAAGTCGACAGTGCTAGATGTATGTAGGATTAATTTCATTTTGTTTAATCCTTTTAGTATTTATGTTGTAGATTGAAGTTTCACGTTTTAGATCAAGGATGTCTAAGCCATTTTCAAGAAATACTGTTCCATAAATAATATTGCTACATTGCATAGAAATTCTACCATGTCCAATATTAAATACAAAACCAGAAATATCCAACAAAGAAACATAAATATTATTCCTGCGCATCGCAGGTACAAAATAACAGTTTCTTAGCTCTAAAACAAGTCCACTAGGCATCTCTAAGAAATAATCTCCGATCTCTATGGCCTGAACCCGAGCACCATTTCCGACTTGAAGATCTACTTTTCCAGATCCTAGTAATCTCCTATATCTTAGACCCTGCACATTTGAAAAAATGTGAGATCCATATCCAGTGTCCAAGACCCAAGATGTAGAAATAGCTAGATTAAGCTCAACAACATAAATACCTGAAGCAGCAGTTTTGCCCTTTAATTGCTCCCTTAGCTTTGGACACGAGTTTTTCCAGTGCCCCTTCATATGACACTCGTGGTAGACATCATCAAGAGAAGCAACCCTTGCTTTAGGTTGGGCCACCACCTTTTTGCCTTAGCCTTGGCCTTTTGGGCCTTAGCCTTGGTCTTAGATTTGGTCTTTCCTCTAGCAATGGGTGTATTGCCCTTGTTCACTAGCAAAACTTTAGGAGTCTTCTTAAGAGACTGGTCAGCAAGCTTAATCATGCCATGCAGCTCAACAACCGATTTATCCAACCCTTGCATATGGTAATTCATGATAAACTGGTTGTAAGACTCAGGAAGTGACCCAAGAATAATGTCTGCTACTGAGTCCTGCAGAACTAGCAAGCCGAGGCGGGCAAGTGTATCAATATACCCCTTCAACTTTAGCACATGAGTGCTAACAGAATTCCTAGTTGCCATTGCAGTCGTGCAAAGTACCTTAGTTGTCAGGTCACGTTCCTGACGAGCCTGATCTTGGAACATCTTTTTAAGCTGATCCATCATCTCATAAGCATACTCATCCATGAATTGCTTCTGAAGATCAGAAGCCATGGTACCCAGCATGAGGCACGAGACATCTCGGTCATCCTTCACGTGTCGTACTGCTCCACCATCGCCGTGGTGATGCCTCGACCTGCGGGAGGGCCAGCTGGTAAAGAACTATTTGTAAGTTCCTAACCCAGTCCAAGAAGTTAGTCCCCGAAAGCTTCTCCTTCTCCAGGAGTGACTAAGTGAGAGTGAGTTGTTGTTTGTTACAGCCATTTTAAATTGCTTATGTGAAAATGGGAATAATCTACATGGAAGAAATCATTGCTTAAGTTAGAAATAAAGGACTTTTGCCAATTCAAATTAATAATCTGATTCTAATTTGTTCGTTGGTGATATTAATTCGCTGACTTGACCAAGATCCACAACTTATCAATGACTGGCCGAACTAGGGCTCGTTAACCAACCATTGATTCGTTTGGTAGGACTACCTATCCAATCCTTTCATGAAGGACTCTTGGTTTGATGGGCTTATTGACACTTTACCCATCTGTGCTTAGGGGCTGCTCTAAGCTAATGCTACCCATGTTGAGTCAAACCAGCATTCACATGTTAACCATACCAAGTATCCTAACCCTCGACGGCCCACCGAATACTGCAATGTACCCAGCTAGGGCATGGCGCACATTACAGCATCAATGGGAGGAAGAGGTGGGAATGTGGGAAGCACTTTTAATCGACTCAATATTTTAAATTCCAGATTAAAATTAAGTGATAGGGCTTAGCATGCATATACACGGGTTATAATCAAGTGATCCATACATCCATATCATATGTCAAATGCAATAGCATACTCAATTTAAAATAAATGAGATCCTATGGGCCTTTAATTACAACCTAATGAAAAAGTAGATATCCTATCTAATTTTTCGTGGGCCGGACCGGACTGCAATCCTTCTTGGGCTCCCACCATGGGCTTGCTCCATTTGGGCATTCCTCCATACTTGATCCAATTACAACAATTTTATTTTAAATAAAATCTATTCTAAAATTACATCAAAATAAAAGAAATGGCACGCAGGCCATATTTCCCAAAATCAAATTACAACTGATAATAATTTAAGGCCTATAGAACTCAACATCACATTTCAAACAAAGTACCTGCCGTGCACGTACATACCAATATGATGCATGATCATGGCATTCCAAATTATAAATATAAATGTTAAGCCGAGTTACTTAGGGTGAAATCGCTAATTTTAACAAATGTGACTAAGGCACATAAAGGCCCAGTGGATAACATCCATTAATGCAAAATTAACAATTTTGCCCCTACTAGAATTTGCGCTGTCACAAATTTAAAATTTAGCTCTCCAATTTTAACCGGTGTCGCGGTTTATTGGGCCAAATTCACAAAGTCCATATTCAATTTAATATATAAAACAATAAAATTAAATATGCATGCCAACATAATAAATAATTTAAATACAAATTAATTTAAAAAAAATTTAATTTAATTTGCATTACGGCCCGGGATAAAAAAAATACCCGCAAAATCCAAAACCGGATCTGAAACCCACGCGCCGACACTGCTGTCCCTATGGGGCAGCAGTGCCACTGCGCGGCAGCAGCTGCTGGCCTAAATTTTTTTTTTTTAAATTTCTTATCAAATCATAAAAAAAAACAGCCATAAAAAAAATAAATAATCAATAAAACAACAATTTTATATGGAAACTAATTGGGGAAAAATAATAAAAAATCTGAATCCAAAAATTATTGGGTTCATCAAAAACCAAAACCAATTGAATAAGAACCCTAAAATCACATTCTTGAAACCCATTCTTCTTCAAGAATGCTTTCAAGAACCAATTCCAATCAATCTAATGGATAAAACCTAGGCTCTGATTGTCGGGATTCGTCATTGGAAAAATAATGTGGCGCAGCAGAAAATACACCGTTTAAAATTTCCTAGAATCCACCTATCGTGTCCAATTACCATTGATTAGAATAAAACCAAATTGAATCAAGAGAGATTAACTCACCGGATTCGTCTCTTCTAGAGACTGCTGCAGAATCGTTTCTTGAAACTGTGATCTCTAAAGTCCGGTGCACGACCAACTATTAAGTGAGAACCGGTGCTAGCCAAAGACGCGAAGGAATGGAGGATTAATGCTGGGATTTTCGGCTGATTTAGGGCTGCTCTTGGTGGCTCAAATTTCCAGCAATTAATTAGGATTGAATTAGGGTTTTATTGCTTAAGTGTGCCCTTATATAGACACCTTGTCTAATTGGGTTTTAATTAGGTTAATTGAACCCAAGCCTACTAGGATTATAATTACATAAATAACTTTAATTAAAAAGTATATACTATGTAATTTAATTCCATTTGGCTAAATTTAATTACCACTAAATAAAATTAAAACACACTTAAGAAAATACAATACATGTATTTAATTTTCCTACTTAGGAAAATTATTTAATTAATTGTTTACTTTATGTAATTCAATTAATTGATAAATTAATTAATTACATTATGTAAACTTATTAATTAAATTAAATTCAATCCAATGTCAATTAATTACCTTGACACCGAATGTCAATTTCTATAAGTTCCAGCTCAGTTGATCTATGTGCACGATCCTATGGGTCTGTCTTTATGTTGGTAGTAGGCCCAAGGACCACAGACTGTAAGTGGGTTCTAGCAAACCATTACAGCTCCCAATTAAGACAGAGATGCAGCAGTCTTTAGAAGACACTCACCCGGTAGTAATCTCATAGTGTTCTTTGCCTAACGATATCGGTATGAGTAAACAAGAGGTATGGTGTCCTCATCCTCTTATATTGTTTACTATATTTATTGATCTTGAGTTGACTGATTAATCAAATAAGCAACCAACTTATTTGGGTATGGCCATATACTTATCAGTCCCACTCATCAAGTGGCCAATGATATCATTTCGGTGTTACCCGAGTGGTAATTCCATCACTTCATCATCAATATCAACATGTTCACCGGTCCACCCAATCATACCCGTATTTAGCATCCTTTTACAGACCTGTTAGGCATATGTCAAAGTGAACCGGATTCCATATTGATATTATAATGAAATCTGGTCTGAGGACAAAAGAGACCTACTCAAGAAAGACCTATGACGCGACAACCATGTGGCTTTCTTGTGCGGATCGATCCAGTCCCATGTCAATGACATGTACCTATATTCATGACTGACTATACAAGTACTATGGCTAGTTAAGAACTGCCATACAGTAATCGAATATACAAGTCTGTGATTCTATTCATTCCCACGATTAGAACAGACCTGGGATGGGTTTTATGATTATCAATTAATGGATACTCTACTCATATTATAGCACAAGACATAAATGAAATAGATTAATTGCCTTTATTAATGTGACACAAATAATGTATTCATACATGACTCTTAATGTATAATACAAAATATAAGAATCCAATGCCCTAAGAACTAGGGCACACCAACACTGATACCACTGTTGGGATTCGTCATCGGAAAAATAACATGGCGCAGCAGAAATTACACAGTTAAAATTTTCCTAGAATCCACATATCGTGTCCACTTACTAATGATTGGAATAAAAAGCAATTTAAATCAAGGGAGATTAACTCACCGAATTCGTCTCTTTTAGAGACTGCTGCAGAATCGTTTCTTGAAACTGCGATCTCCAAAGTCTGGTGCACGACCAACTACCGAGCGGGAACTAGTGCTAGCCGAAGAAGTGGAAAGAACAGAGAATTATTGCTGTAAATTGTGGCTGTTTTGGGGCTGCAATGGGGCTAAAATTTCCAGCAATTAATTTAGGGTTAGGGTTTTATTTTCTTCCTTAAGTGTGCCCTTATATAGACACCTTCTCTAATTGGGTTTTAATTAGGTTAATTAAACCCAAGCCCACTAGGAATATAATTACATAAATAAACTTTAATTAAAAAGTATATACTATGTAATTTAATTCCATTTGGTTAAATTTAATTACCCCTAAATAAAATTAAATCACACTTAAGTAAATACAATACATGTATTTAATTTTCCTACTTAGGAAAATTATTTAATTAATTGTTTACTTTATGTAATTCTATTAATCGATAAAGTAATTAATTACATTATGTAAACTTATTAATTAAATTAAATCAACCCAATATTAGTTAATTACCTTGACACCGAATGTCAACTAATTAATTAACACATTCCTTCCAATGTACATTACATGTACAATTTCTATAAGTTCCGGCTCAGTTGATCTATGTGCACGATCATATGGGTTGTCTTTATGTTGCCCGTAGGCCTAAAACCCACAGACTGTAAGTGGGTTCTAGCAAACCATTGTAGCCCCCAATTAAGACAGAGATGCAGCCGTCTTGAGAAGACACTCACCCGGTAGTAATCTTATGGTGTCCTTTAGCAAACGATATCGATATGTCCGTCATCCTCTTCTGTTGTTTATTATATTTCTTGATCCTGATTTGATTGATTAATCAAATAAGCAATAACTTATTTGGGTATGGCCATACACTTATCAGTCCCACTCATCAAGTGGCCAGTGATATCTTCTCGGTGTTACCCGAGTGGCAATTCCGTCACTTCATCATCAATATCAATATGTTCACCTGTTGTGAACATGAGATTTTTCAAAAAAAAAAAAAAAAAAAAACGATGGTTGGGTGAATTACAATCGTACGACTGGAATTACAGTCGTACGACCATAATTCTATTACCACGACTATTGTTTAAATTTTCAGTCAAGAGTCAAATAAGCAACCGAATTTCATTGTCGTACTCCCGCCCTTATGGTCATACGACTATAATTAAAAAAATTACAGTTGTACGACTGTAGATCCACTTTCTGACATTGCAGCCATACCCAAAGAGGGCGAGGAATGGGCGATTTTTTAGAGCATTAATGACTCTGAATCCCCATTTTTTGGCCTATAAATACTAGAAGAAAAGGAGGTGATGGGGTTCACAAGATTTTTGGATTGAAGAGAGCTGAAAGAGGGGCATTGAGAAAAGGATATAGAAGTGAAGAAAACACACTTTTCTCCTACTCTATTTTCTTTGAATCTTTGCATTATGAGCTTAAAATTGGTAGAAATCATAGGCTAATAATCTGTCACCTGAACAAAATTAATTCCAGAACTTAAACTTGGCTAATTCCGTAGCTCTTGGAGGTTTTAGACTTTATTTATGGTACCTTGACATACAAAGGAAAGGAGACAATCTGGAGCTAATTTATGGCTTTTGCAGCGGTCTAATCGACAGTGGGTCCGCACTACAAGGGTAACTATACTTGAAACCTTTGTTTTGCTTCATTTCTAGGTGTCTTGGTTTGTTTTCGTGCATAAAACCATAAATTTTTGTTTGTTGTTTCTGAGTAGGATGAACAGCCGTACGACCGTAGTTGCGGTCGTACGACCATAAATATAGTCGTACGACTGTACTTGGCACTCCACGGCTATTAGTCCTCCCCTTCCCCAGTATAAAACCTAAAAAACAAGTCTTCGGGTTTTGGACAAGATGAATAGTCGTTCGACTGTTGTTCCAGTTGCATGACTGTAATTACAATCGTACCACTGTTCTTGCCATTTCGGCTCTAAATGCTGTCCACCTAAATAATTCTAACGTTTTCCTAATCAGAATTCCATTACAGTCAGTCGTACAACTGAAAGTATAGTTGCACGACTGTACTTTCATATGCACGACTGTAGTTTCTGATCAGCAACAGCAAATCATAAAAAAAATTCGAAAAAACCCAGAAAAATCCTAAAAAATCAGAAAAATCATAAAAAAGCATAAAAATCAGAAAATCATCAAAAATAAATTTTTCTCATGCATCTATGACCTTAGATTTAATTTTTGAAGTCATCGCATTTAGAACAGAACAACGACGGAAATCCAAATCTCCTGAAAACCGACCCGCCTCACATGCTAAACGGAAGTAAACTAGAAAAAGAAAATGTTTTCAAGAATGTGTTTTCTCATGAAACAAAAATACAGGAACATTTCAAAAGCATTTTCCAGGTCTAGACGGGCGAATTAGCGGAATTTACCCGTCTATCCCCTAAATGCATGTCCCCAATCTCTATTTTCCCCATTCTGTCTACTTGAGTCCAACTTGTTGCATGTATATGTTCTAACCTTTATTTTCTAGGGTTTAGTTTATTTATTTTATTTGCATTTATTTATTTTAATTTCCGTCATTAGATATTCGTGTAAATAGGTGATTGTACCCCGATCCAAGAATTAAACAAATGTATCCCCTAGGATAGTTTTCTATGATTCAATTGGGTTGTAATAATTTATTTACTTACTTACTACTTTTTATCCGCATGTACACTGCATGATTTAATTTAATAAAAATCCACTTTAGAAAGATGAAATAATATCAAAGAACATTGGTCAAATTTATTTTGATTAGACATGAAATAAGGGACTTGTCCGAACCTAGATCTTTGGAAAGTGTAGTAGTCCTTGTTTTGGTTCAGCTACACTATAATTTCTCGGTCGAGCTGAGCCGGGTGGCAACTTTCACACTTTCTATCGAGATTTAGGTCTTGATTCTTTTTCGAAATAACGAAGTTTATAAAGCCGAATTTTCAACACAAAAACCCACACGAGGGAGGGTTTCTCGACATCGAGGCTCCCATCCGAGAGGCTTAAAACTTCGTCTGCTCACACCTGTCCACCCAATCACACCGGTATTTAGCATCCTTTTACAGACCTATTAGGCTTATGTCAAAGTGAATCAGATTCCATATTGATACTATAATGAAATCTGGTCTGAGGACAAAAGAGACCTACTCAAGAATGACCTATGATGCAACAACCATATGGCTTTCTTGTGCAGATCGATCCAGTCCCATGTCAATGACATGTACCCATATTCATGACTAACTCAACAAGTACTATGGCTACTTCAGAACTGCCATACAGTCATCGAATCTACAAGTCTGTGGTTTTCGTTCCCACGATTAGAACAGACCTGGGATAGGTTTTATGAATATCAATCAATGGATACTCTACTGATATTATAGCACAAGATATAAATGAAATAGATTAATTGCCTTCATTAATGTGACACAAATAATGTATTCATACAAAGAGTCTTAACGTATAATACAAAATACATTAATCTAATGCTCTAAGAACTAGGGCACACCAACAATAATATATAAACATACATGTTAAATTGAAGTCATATTTGCAATTAAATTGGACCAGAGGAATCAATGCAGACTTGGGCTTAAAGGAGAGAAAAGCCCATATAAAATTAAAACGAATTGGGCATAAAATTTACTAGGTGAATTCCCAACTAGAGTTAAAACCCCTAGTAGAATTCGGCCAACATAGCCATTGGAGGAGTAGAAATGTCCAGCCACAAGAAAAATCCTCTCTTCTGTCTATCCAATCGCTAGCATAGGTTTGAGTTCGATAGCCATTCGTGTACGGGAACGTGGAGGAGATCGAATTCGATTTCTACAGCCATCTCTTGTAGAGATATTCCAGGTGAGAATCTAATCTTTCTCATCTATAATTTTATTGTTTTTGATTTCCATTTCAATTGCTCCTAAGCACGGATTTGGAAAAATCAATGCTAACTTCCACTTTAATCGGCTGATTTTCGGTGAAAAATCTCTTCAGTGCTATCAGAGCAGGCTTTTGATCTGTGGAAATCACTAACAGGATTGAATCTCATATTATTTTTATTGCTGCAATTTTGTTTTATTTAAAAAAAAAAACAGTGGCAGCAGCCACTGCCTGCTGCTATTGGGCAACGACCGCTAGATGGCTGCGGCTGGGCAGCCTGCATAGCAGCAGTGAGCTGTTGCCCCTAACAGCAGCGGTTGCTGATGTTAGAGTAACTCTGTTGCCGTAGCTGCAGCGTGCTGAGCCCTGTTTTGGATTTGGCGGGTTTTGGGCCTTGGGCCCAATTTTAAAAGTTTAATGGGTTTTAAAATTTTGTGTGCTTAAATTTTTGCTGAATGAAATTTTAATTTTGTTCATGTGATATTAATTTCTAAAATTAATATGGTGTAATTGAAATTGGTTCGGGTTTTCTTGGCACGATCACCCAGGAGGCTAATTTGGATTCATGGTTTCCCAATTCCAGTAGGAGCAGTGTTCTACCTAGGCTGGAGGCCCAAAGCCCATTAAGGGTTAGAACTATGATGGGCTAGATTATCGATTTCAAAATAATGGCTAAGGACATATTAAAATGGGATTAATTCATGCATTTTTACATGTTTATAAATTAAAGTATTGGATTACATGCTTGTGTGATTATAAATGGATGCTATTAGGCCTTATTTCAAGATGGGTTGTATTTTCTTTTGGGTAAATATGGACTGCGTGTTGTTTTTCTTGTTTATGTAATTTTATTTTATTTATATATTATAAAATGTAGTAAGAAGAAGCCCATTAGAAAGGCGAGCCCATAAGGAAGGAAGGAAGCCCACCTAGTGTTTTTCTAGTATAGGTTTGCTAGAATTATATTAGGCTGTAATGTAGGCCTATATCATTCCATTATTTATCTCATTTCACCCACCTATGCATCTAAGAAGTTATTAAAATGAATCTAATAACCAAAAGGAAATTACTAAGTCGCTTGAAAGTGCTTCCCTCATTCAAAACTAACTCGAAGTGGGGATAGGCCAGTTATAGACCATGCCCTCACAGGATACACTGGAGTATCGTCATTTTGTATTGGGTTGGAGTATTGGTTACTCTAACATTTGGATGGAGGTTTGGACTTAGCATGGGTAGTAGGATATTGTTGGCCTTAAGCATAGATGGGTAAGTGCCAACAATCCCATCAAACCGAGAATTCCTAGGTTGGGATTGGACGGCATTCCTACCTAAATAAATAGGGTATAGTTTTTCTAGGCCCTCTTCTGGCTATATCTTGATGAAATATGGATCTCGGCCCATTAGCCCAATAACTTGAGTTAATTAATAACATGATTCATTATTAATTAAATATGGGAAAAACAAAGTAAGACCTTTATTGACACTTTTTAATTTTTCAATGTAGTAATCCAATGGCAACGAATAACTCACTTTCACTATGATCTATCCTAGAAAGGGACAAGCTTTCTTGGCCTAACTTCTTGGACTGGTCTAGGAACTTGAGGATATTTCTAAGACAGGAGTCTAAGGAGTACGTGCTGGAAAGGCCTGTACTGGTTGCACCAACTGGGCGTAATCCACCAGCTACACAACTGGAGGAATATGAGGTGCACGTTAAGGATAACCGAGACGTAACATGTCTGATGTTGGTGTGTATGGTCCCTCAGCTGCAAAAGCAGTTCATGGATCATTAGGCTTTTGCTATGATAACAACTCTTAATGAGATGTTTCAAGAGCAAGCTCGCCAGGAAAGGTACCTGACCAATAAGGCATTCCATTAGATACTTTAGCCCGTCTTGGATCGCCTATCTCACAAGAGCTAGTGGTTGACCCGATCCTAGCATCCTTGCCAGATTCTTATGATCAGTTCATCCTGAACTACAATATGCAAGGGATGAACCGTACTGTTAGTGAGCTGCATGGGATGCTCAGGCTCATGGAAAATTTGATCAAAAAGACTCTGCCGGTACTGCTGGTCAACAAGGGGAACCCTCCTCTTGCTAAGCCCAAGGCTAAGAAGACAAAGGCCAAGCCCAAGGCCAGTTGTGAGCACGGGTTTTTCCCGACCTCAGTGATGAGAATTCTTTAGTTACCTATGGAATAGATGGACTCAAATTGGACTTGAAAGTGACCGGATGATTGCCTAAAGTGTCTCCAACGTCCTGAAAACTGAGCTATCCATGATCCGAAGCTCCCGACAATGTCTCCCGAATCATTTTCAAGGTTTGGTGTGCGCATCCGATTTTTGAAATTTTGCCCCGGCTCTTGCTAGAACCGCACAGCTCTAGATTTGAGCGAGAGCTGGCTGGCTCTAGTGGGCAAGCCAAGTTGCCCTGCAAAGCATAACAACTTGGCTTGATAGAAAGATTTTGGGGTGCGAAATCAGAAAATCAGGCGGCACACTAATTGATTGAAATGATTATGTAAAGAGGGATATAAAAAGAAGAAAAAAGAAAAAAGAGGGGGACTTTTCTCAATCTTGGGGAGAGCAAGAAAAAGAAACAAAGGAAACAGAGAGAAAGGGAGCAAAGAAAGAGAGCAAGGCGACCGAGAGCTTAAGGACCCAAAAACACCAAAGTCAAGACTTAAAACCAACCCTTAAACATCAATAACAAATCCCACAGCCTTTGCTCATTGATTCGGGATCATTTTGGTTTGGTTTCAGGGTGTTTCGGATCGAATTACAGTTTTAGGCCGGTTGAGCTTCCAGGACATTTCTCCAGCTTTCAATCCATTTCTTAACGTTCAAAGCATCAAAACAACACCAAGGTAAACTCTGAGAGGCCTTAAACCTGTTTGCATTGTTTTTATGTGTGTTTTTCTCTGTTCTGCATTTTTTCAGAAACTGCACTGCCCATCATAGCCGTACGGCTATGTTCGTGATACACAGAGCCGGCTGGCTCTAGCCCTAGAGCCGCCCGGCTCTGTTCCTTAAGGATAGATTCCTGGTCTTTCCCGATCGGCAGAAAACAGTCTGTTTTCCATTTTATACTTTCTATTGCGATCCTTTTCGGCCCTAATTCATCTGTATGTTGTAATATTTTGGTTTTTGGATTTCTATATGTACAGATATCTGTGTTCGGTTTTCCCGATGTTTTATTTCCTAAGTTTCAGGGTTATCTTATCCGAATCGGATCCATAGTTCAGCATTAGCGGACCCCCGAACCCAATAAAGTCCCCGGAAAATATTGAAAACGAGTAAAATAATATTTCCACAAATGTTTTTGGCGTGTTTATTGCATTTTGGACCCTAGGTAGATTGCATATTTAGGAACCAGCACAAACGGAACCCTGGATTCTGGAATAATAGACCCACAAAATGGAAATTTGCATGGAACCGAGCCCAATGATTTTCAAAAAATTATTTTCCAGCACAAAAATCTACAGGGCTTTGTAAAACCATTTTCCAGGTCTAACCGGTCTGATCGGTCCGGTCGACCTGGTTACCCCCTAAATGCATGCCCCCGTTTCCTAAATCCCCAATTCTGTCTTGTTGTGAGTCCCATATGTGTTTATAATATAAATTGTGCTAACTATTTTGTTTTGCAACAGTTATTTTTATTATTTTGGCTGTATTTAATAGATTCCCGTGTAAATTAGGCGATTGTAATTTTTAGATCCTCATGTATCCTAGGCACTTGTAAAGTGAGGACGAGAGTTTTTATCTTTTATTTGATTAGGTTGTATAAGCGGTCTCTATTATTCTTTTGTATATTTGTGAGGATGATTTAATTTCCTACAATTTTATTATGTCATTTGCTTTAGCATCAGATGATTTAAATAAACGAATTGGGTATAGAAAAGACAATAAATTGAATAAATATGGTTCTATAAATTATAAATCAAATACAAGCTTGAGGTTAAGTAGGTAAGTTGCCCAAACCCTGAATCTCTGGATTAGGTACAGTAGTCTGCGCTTAGTAGGGAGCTGTACCGGAATTTCTCGGATGAGCTGATCCGGGTGGCGACTCACTGATCTTGAAATTTAGGTTTTGAGGTCTTTAAGTAATAAATTGAGAAAACGTTTTCTACAATAAGAATTTCCAAAACAAACGAATGATTTTCCCTAAAGCAAGATAAACGAAAAACCACTTTTTTCCGAAAATATCACGAAACCCATTTTCGAAAACTTTCCCCGGATCGCTTCGCCGCGTCCCATCCATTAAAAAAAAAGTCGCCCGCTCATAGTGGCGACTCTGCTCGGGATAAACTTGGTTTCTTAAAAGTTTTGTTTTCATAAAAACTTAAGGAACTTAGGCAACTATTGAAATATAACCTCGCTTGTATTCGTTTTTTCAATTTATAAATGCCATATTTATTCATACCTCTGCATATCATGACATTTTCTTCTTCTCAACCCCTCAAACACACTGATTAGCCCCGGTTTACCCAAGAAGGTGGCCTACCTCTATCGCCAGGATTAGAGACACCCGAAGGGGTAAACCACTCATAGCCCTGCATGACCTTACATCGTGTTCTATGGTGGGGAAGTGTTTATTCGCTATGGGAGCCTGTACGACCCTTGGTTTGACTTTGGCCCACATGTAATGGCTTAGTAATTTCCCCTAGGATTACCAAAATGTAAATTAAAATTGAACAATTTAGTGTGCACCTTTGGTATCCCCTGTTGATGCCAAAGAGACCCAGTATTTGAGGAAGAATGCAAGACCAATCGAAAGGACGAATAAGGTTGGAAGGGAGTGCATATTTTTGTGTGTCCTAACATTTGTTCTGTGTTGTTTTTCCTTTTAAATTTTCATATAGCATCCGAAATGCATAATCACTTGCGTGCCATTTCTAATCACATTCTCATGCAACCATCTCTTACATATGCATATGTATGGCATTTAAACTAACCACGTCATCATGCAGCCATAAAATTTTCTTTGCGTGCCATATATACATCTTATGTGTCAACATTTCCATAAAACATACATGACATCATTTCGTTTGTCATGATCATTTCATTTCACACCGTATCGGGTACCCCAAAATTACCCGTAGTCCGCTTGTGCACCAGTTTACACTTGGCCGCTTCACCATATCATATCATTCACTAGAAGATCACAGAGATCTCAGGGCTAGCTGTTACGGCAACTCACAGACAACATAACATAACATTACATCCATTTGTCGTTGGCATCGAGGTGATGCCAAAAACTTGTTTGTGTGTCACAATCCACATCGAAATTGTTTCATGACATTGATAACTCATTCGAGGTGCTTCATGAGTGCCGAATTTTTACACACATCAGAACATTCCATAACATTATCAATTCATGCAAGGCGTTCCGTGAACGCCGAACTTTCATCCGCGTCTCTATTCACATGTGACCGGTTTGCAACATCATTTCATATTGGATGCCCCGAAAGCATCAGAACTTTGTCCAAGGAACGACTTCCATGTGACCATTTCATGCATTTCATTGTGACCTACAAAGCGTCGAACCTTAGTCCATGCGATAGTGCACACGTGACAATTTCATAACACCCATTAGGCCCCCTGAAAGCACCGAACCTCCATTCATGTGTCGCGTCACACACGACTTCTTTTACATTCCCTTTTGCTTGACATTGGGCATTCGTAGAACATATGGAACAAAGATTCGCATTTGTTATCATTTTCATTCATGAATCATCAACACGCATAATCATTTATGTATCATTTTGATCATGCCTTTATGTGGGTACTTTCAAAACATCGACATATGTATGACACTGCCACTAATCACATTTTTATGCAGTCATTTGCATTTCGTGTGACATATACATACACGTCATTTCACCTCACCTAATTGGGGACGTGCCGAGTGTGCCCTTAACGCTCATCTCATTTCATGACATATCGGGTGATCCAAAATCACCCGTGTTCCGCCAATGCATTGGATTTTACTTGGCCATTTCATCATGTCACACCATTCAGAAGAAGACCACCATGGTCCTAAGTTTGTTTCCATGTGGTGAATCACATTGCGTCATTCCATGGCAGTATACTCATTCATCATAGGTGTCACGGTGATGCCGAAATTCTGCTTACATGTTGTGATCCATATTGGATCTTCATGTAAGCACTAGAATTTTTTGTCCTTAAAAAAAAAAAATTACAGCGGTGTCATATGACTGTAATATACAGTCGTGCGACTGTAATTAGATTACAGTTGTGTGACTATAATGTCCGGGTAGGTGCAGAAGCCCATGCCTCTGCAGCAGAAAGGTGGAAGAGAGAGGAGGAGCAATTAATGCTCCGCCCCTCGCAGCAAGAAAGCAGGAAGGATAAGAAGGAAAAGAAGAGAGGTTGGAGGGGACTTTTGAAGATTGGATTTCTGGTTTTTAGAGAGAGAGAACTTAGAGAGAAAAGAGAGAAAAAGGCAAGGAAAAGAAAACACAAAACCTCAAGCTCTTTTCCTCTTCTTTTTCTTTTGATTCTTAGGTGTTAGGATTAAAATCTATTAGAAAACAATAGGTTAATAATTTGACACTTTAAATTCAATTAAATTTCGGACTAAAATCATCAGAATCCCTAACATTTGGAGATTTTTCGGACCAAACATCCCAACCTCAACTTAAGGAGAAAAAGAGCAAAGTTGAGTTGGTTGGTGCGACGCCAGGGGTCAATCCTATAGTGGATAAGTATTAAAGAGGTAAACACTCTTTATTCCCTCTATTTTCATGCTTTCTGGGTGAATTGGTGTGTTTTTGTGCATTTTATTTCAATTTACTCGTTTTCTATTTCTGGAAATCAAGAACAGCCATACGACTGTTCTTGAGTTGATGAACAGTAGTACGACTGTATTTACAGTCGTACTAGTGTTCTTGATTTCCATTGACTTCTCAGTTTTATTTTGAATGATTTCGGCAAAATTCTGAAATTGGATGATTTACAGTCGTACGACCATAGTTACAATCGCATGGCTGTAATGCTTGTCCAAGAGCAGAATTTCCAGAATAATCCCTAAAAATTTCCAAAAATCCCTAAAAATTCAAAAAATCAGAAAATCATCAAAATGAATTTTGTTGTGTGCATTCATGACCCTAGATTTAATTTTCAATATCGTTGCATTTAGAACAATACAACGATGGAGACCCGATTCTCCTAAAAACCAACCCACCACACATGCTAAAATTAATTAAATAAGAAAATAAATTGTTTTCAAAAATGATTTTCTCTCAAAACCAAAAATACAGGGACGTTTTAAAATGTTTTCCAGGTCTAATCGGGCCGGCTAGCTGAGCCGGCCTGGTTATCCCCCTAAATGCATGTTCCTGAATTTTTAAAATCCCATTCTGTCTTACTTGAGTCCTATTTGTGGTGTGTCGTATATTGTGTTTACCCTCTGTTTTGCAGCTTTTTATATTTTATTTTTGATGTATTTAATAGATTTATCCGTGTATCCTAGGCAATTGTATTTTTTTAGATAAATCGTGTATTTTAGGCGATTGTAAAGTGAGGACGAGAGTTTTTATTTCTTATTCAATTGAGTTGTATAATGGGCCTTTATTATTTTTTGTATATTTTGAATGGATGATTTAATTTCCCGCAATTTGTTTCCTGAATTTTGTTTTAGCATCGGATAATTGAAATAAACAAATTGGGATTAGGAAAAGATAATAAAGCGAATCAAATATGGTAATATAAGCTGTACAGTGAAAGCAAGCTAGAGGTTAAGTAAGTTATTTGCCCGGACCCTAAATCTCTGGATTAGGTATAACAGTCTGTCCTCAGTAGGGAGCTGTACCAGAATTCTCGGATAAGCTGATCCGGGTGGCGACTCTGTCACTGACCTTGGGATTTGAGTTTCGAGGTCTTTAAGTCAAAAACGGGAAAATGTTTTCTACAAAAGAATTTCCAAGTTAAATCCACAATTTTCTAACTCAAGATAAACAAAACCCCATTTTCCAAATAATCTATAATAATCTTCTTTTTCCCGGGTCCACTTCGCCGCGTTCCGTTTTTAAAAGGCCGTCCGCTCACACTTCATTTCATTATTAAATCATCCAAGGTACTCCTCGAGTATCGAATTAGTATACATATAGGGACATTTTGTGACATTGTCAAATCATGCAAGGTGTTTCCCAAATGTCGGACCCCTGTCCATATTCCGAGTTACATGTAACATTTCTGTAACATCTTTTCATTACTTTTGCTTCAAAATCATCAGAAATCTATCCATAGGATGGATCCTATGTGACCATTTCATGCCATTTCATTGACCTATGAAGCGTCGAAGCCCTGCTCGTGTGTTAGTACACAAGCGACCATTTAATGACAATTCATTAGGTGCCACAAAGGCATCGAATCTCTGTCCATATGACGACTCACACGTACCCCTTTTGCATGGCATTGGGCACTTTTGGGACATCCAAAACAAAGGAAACCAAAAATCATAATCATCATGCTTGTCCCATCCTTTTGCATTGTATGCTGACATTTCCATAAAGCTTGCAAAAAATCATCCTATGTGACATATGTGGTAACCACGTCTTTGTGTAGCCACGATGTTTTATTTGTGTGGCATATGCATTTGTTTCTTGCATGCATGACATCATCCCATATTTCATGCGTCCTAACCACATTTTTTCTGCATCCACCCACACTTTGTGTGACATATGCATTCATTCCGTGCACCCACGACATCATCCTGTATGTCATGCATCTTGACCATAACTTCCTGTAGCCACCTGCATTTTGTGTGACATGTGCATTCACACCATTTCATTCCATTACACCTAATAAAGGATGTTCCAAGGATGCTCCATCATGACCATTCCATTTCATAACAGGTGTTCCAAAGCCACCTGTGTTTTACCTATGCCTCAGTTTGCACTCGACTATTCCACTGTGCCATAACATTCACTAGGAGACCACAATGGTCCTAGATCTATTTTCATGTGGGTAGTCACATGAAAAACATTGCGTAACATCTCATCCATCCATCATTGGTGTCACAAAGATACCTAGGTTTCGCTTGTGTGTCACAATCCACATCGGATTGCTCATAACGTTATCAAATCATCCAGGGTACTCCATGAGTGCCCAGTTACTACACACGTAGGGGCATTTCATGACATTATCAAATCATGCAAGGTGTTCCACGAATGCCAAACTCTTGTCTGTGTATCAAGTTACACGTGACTTGTCTGTTGTAAGCGCCGGAATTTTCTATACTTAAAAAAAAAAAGTTATAGTCGTACGACTATAGTTACAGTCGTACGACTATAGTTACAGTCATACGACTGTAATTTAAAAATTACAGTCGTACGACTGTAATGTCGGACAGACTGTAAGAACCCATACCTCTGCAGCAGAAATGGAGGAGAGAGAGAGGGAGCATTAATTGCTCCCTTGTTGCAGCAAGCAAGAAGAAGGGCAGAGATAAAAAGAGGAAAAGGAAGAGAAAGGGGGGGGATTGGAAGAAATCTGGTGAAATCTAGAGAGAGAAGGAAAAAAGAGAGAGAAAAAAACCACCACAAAAAAAATTCATTCTTTTTCTCTCCCATTTTCTTTAATTCTCGAAATTAAGCCTAAAAATTTGTTAGAAACCTCTACGTTAATCAGTTAACTTCTCAAACAAATCAAGAATTCGGACTTAAATCATCAGAATCCCTTGCGATTTGGATTTTGGACAAAAAGCTCTCAACTTCCATTCCAAAGGAAAAAGTGCGAATTTTTTGGGATCGGAGCGACGCCAGGGGTCAAAACGACTTGGAATAGCTTCTGAAAAGGTAGTCACTTCCTTTCCTTACACTTTTTCTCGCTTTTCTGGGTGTTTGAAGTGAGTTTCGTGCGTTTTCTGCTGCATTTTCGTATTTCTGTTCCTGGAAATTAAGAATAGTCGTACGACTGTTCTTGGTTTTCATGAACAGTCGTACGACTGTTCTTAATTTCCAGTTAATTTTCTTCAGTTTTTGATTCAGAATGAATTTTTGGTGAAATTCTAGTCCTGAACTGATTACAGTCGCACGACTGTAAACTACAGTCGTACGATTGTAATCCTTGTTCCAGAATCGGAATTTCAGCTTTCATCCGTAAAAAATCCCAAAAAAATTAGAAAACCCCAAAAATCATCAAAATGAATTTTGTTGTGTGCATCACGACCATAGATTCAATTTTCTTGTAAATTTGCATTTAGAACAATTCAATGACGGAGACCCAGTTCTCCCGAAAACCGACCCACTTAATATATGAAAATGCATGTAAACAGGTAAGATTGTCTTCAAAATTGATTTTCCCACAAAACTAAAAATACAGGGACATTTCAAAATGTTTTCCAGGTCTAATCGGGCCGGCTAGCCGAGCCTACCCGGTTACCCCCCTAAACGCATGCCTCCAATTCTTGATTTCCCAATTTGTCTATTTGAGTCCTAATTGTGGTGTGCTGTATATATTGTGCTAACCCTCTGTTTGCAGGTTTTAATTTCTCTTTATTTTTATTTTTAATGTATTTTAATAGATTAAATCGTGTATTTAGGCGGTTGTAATTATTTTTAGATTAAATCGTGTATTTAGGCGATTGTATAAGTGAGGTGAGAGTTTTTATTTTTCCATTCGATTTGGTTGTAAGCCAATTAATATTTATTTCTTTTCCTTATTTTTGTATTAAATATTTTGTATGCGCGCTGTATGCCTTTTATATTCAATAACATGGACTTTAGATTTTGAAATACCATCTTTAAACATTGAACAATTTTATTTTAATTAGACACGAAATAAGGGATTTGTCCGGACCCGAATCTCTGGGTAGTGTAGCGGCCGTTCGTCCGGTTCAGCTACATAAGAATTTCCCGGTTGAGTTGCGCCGGGTGGCGACTCTACAATATTCATCGAGACTTAGGTCTCGGTTCTTTTAAGGTTTAATTCCATTCTCAAAACGCAATCTTCCATTTATAAAAACCCCACGCGAGGGAGGGGCCCACCCCAGATCGTGGCGCCCCATTCCGAAAGGGAGTCCCGGGTCCCGTCGAAAACGCGTCGTCCGCTCACAGTGGCGACTCCGCTGGGGATTTCTTAAAAAAGTTTTCTTAAAAACTTAAAAGAATTTTGACAAGCCCTGAAAAGTGTCTAATTAAAATAACGTGGATGATTCTCTTTTGGTATTTTATTTGCATTTTTAGTTAGCCATTTCTTGCATGAGATTAGGTATCCTTTTATAGCCCGGTGGATTGTTGAAGTGTCGCCTAAGTTCCTCCTGGTCTTAGGGGCACGAATACGAAACACCACTCATAGCCTCGTATGAACCCCTTCGCTAGGACCCTTGAGTGGGGAGAAGTGAGGAGTATATCTTGCTATGAGAGCCTTGATGTTATCCCGACTTTGACCGAACCCATATAGGCAGCTCTAGTTGGATTCCCTTAGGATACCAAAATAATTGTGTGAATAATAATAATAAAGTCGCGCTTTCATCACCCCCAATTGGTGATTGAAGTGAACCCCGCCCGCCTAGGACTCGGTTAGAAATTTTCGAGACCGACCACGTTGGAGGAATAAGGTTGGAAGAATTCGTTTTGCTTGCCATGTGTTCTTCACCATTTCGTGACACATCGCTGACGCATGCATAACATACCATAATCACCATTTCCCATACACATGACATACCATACATAAACATTTTTGTGTGATACTAACCCACATTTTTATGCAGCCATTTTGCGTTTTATTTTGTGTGTAAAACATTAATTCATTCGATTGTCATCCATACTAACGATTTCTTTTTCAGCTATAACATTAAACTTATGTGATTAGCATTTTATTTTTGACATAGCATACATAACATAATTATATATGTCATGCATCCTAACCCACATTTTTGTGCAGCCATTTGCATATTGTGTGATATGTTCATTCACTACATTTCACTTAAATTAAATTAAGGGGCATTTCTAGGACGCCTATAATGACCATCCCATTCCATTTCATAACATATCGGGTACCCAAAATTACCTGTGTTTTGCCAATGCATCGGATTGCATTCGGCCATTCCACCAATATCATTTCATTTAATAAAAGCCACAATGGCCTTGGGCCCATTTTCGTGTAATAATTTACACGATGCATTTCATGACATCATGCCCATCTATCATAGACATCATATAACACTGTGGTCCACATCTGACCACTTTATGACATTAATTCACCATTTAAGGTACTCCCCGAGTGCCTGATTAGTATACATATAGGCCCATAACATTATCAAATCATGAAAGGCGTTCCTCGAATGCCGAATCTTTGACCGTGTCCCTGTTACTCATGACTTTCTCATAACACCATATCATGTGCTCAAAAGCATCAAAACCTTATCCGCGGGCCCGGCCCACGCGACCATTTCATATCATCTCACAGACCTACAAAGCGTCAAAACTTTGTCCGTGTCCCGGTATACACGCGACCATTTCACAAATTCATTAGGTTCCCCAAAGGCACCGAAGTTTTGTCCGTGTGACGGCCCACACGTGACGTTTTTGCATAAACATTGGGTGTTCTTGGAATGCCTCGAAAGAAGAAAGATAATAAAAAGAAAAAATTCATATCATCATTTCATACATAATGCCACTCCATTCATTTCAAGCATACTCAATGCCTTGATTTTCATGTCACATCACGTCATTCATTCACGACCCTAATACCTCCTGTCTACTCCCAAGCAGAACACACTGGAGCGACCTTGGACAAGATCCCAAGCTTCAAGGGCAGCTAGGAGACAGAGGGTAGTCGAGAGTGATAGTGATTCCGAGTCTGGGGAAGGCATGAATATGGCAGAGCAGACACCGAGTATGGCTGATGTTCTGAGAGATTTCTTCAGGTCGCAGGATTTCCGTGACATGTTAAAGGAAGAAATGAGGGCAGTGGTTAGAGAAGCTGGTGAGACCAGTGGTAGTGGAGCCGGGAAGGAAAAAGAAGCTGAGTCATCCCAACATGGTGGTGACGCTTCAGCTAGCCTGGAAAAGCTGCAGGAGATAGAAGCAGCTATGGAACAGAAGATGAAGGCAAAGTGTTCTGAATTAGATGAGGTCATGGCCTAGTTGAAGAAGGGGGTCGGGATCAGTGTTGAATCCAAGAAGGGGGTGAACGTTGATGCCATGATCAGTAGGGGCATCGAGACATTTCCTATCAGCTTCCAAGTGCCGAAAGTCCCCACTTACAAAGGAATGGGCTCACCGGAGGCCCATGTGAATTTATATGCCCGGGTTATGCTAACAGCAGGAGCCACAAAGCAACAATTGATTAATCTTTTCCCCACCACACTGGAGGGAGGTGCTTTGGGATGGTATAACTCACTGTCAGAGGAGGAGCAATCTGACTGGGAAGTATTGTCAGTAGCCTTCACCAAATACTACAGCTTCAACACCAAAATCCAGGTGAAGCTGTATGATTTGGAGAGGGTGAAGCAGAAATTCAATGAGCCCTTTGATGAATACTACCAGAGGTGGATGAACAAGATGATTCTCATAAAGAACCGCCCTGATGAAGATGAGCTTATACAGAAGCTCATTGATGGCAGCAAGGATATTTTCAAGAACAACATGAAATTCCATCCCTTCAAGGAGCTTAGTGAGGTCTATAGCATGGCCATGAAGATAGAAAGGGATGAAGAGGAGAAGCCAGCTGGTCAGAAAGGGGGAAGAAGTATAGGGTATAGTTTAGGGTATAGATCAACTGCAGCAGCTGGGCCTGGCAGTGGTTCTGGTTCAGGTTCTAGTGGCAAACAGGGGCAATCATTAGAGGTGAAACAGGTCGAAGTGGCTACTGTGAATCAGCAGCAAAGCAACCAGAATAGGGGTCCTGGAGGACAAGGCATATCACCTTGGACTCTTACTTTGGCAAAGATATTTGCTAAGTGTAGGAATGGCAGCCTGTTGCAATCCTTAAGGCCATATGAGAAGCCATCAGAAGCTGACAAAGATAACTCCTGCACTTATCATGTGGTGACAGGTCACCGAACCAACAACTGCTACAAGCTAAGGGACGCTATCCAAAAGCTCATTGACGAGGGAAAGCTGTAAGAGCCAGCTAAACCTAGCACTAAAACCAACCCACTGCCGGCATTTGAAAAGCGGGTTAACATGGTTCAGTCGGGGTTGCCGGCTAACTTTATATTTGCCCAAGTTCTGTAAGCGAACCCTACGATTCAGGCAGTGGCGGTAGGGGAACCCGAAGTGGAACCCGAAGTGGAGCTCGAGTGTGAGAAAAAGGAGGGGCATAAGGAGATCAAGCCCATAAGTCTGGATGACCTCGACTCCGAAGATGAGTACAAAGAATTTGACAAAAGAGAAGCTGTTAAACCTCCAGCTGTTGAAAAATTGAAAATTTCAGAAGTGTAGCATGCGACTCGAAGTGGAAGGATATATCAGCCGGCAGATCAGACAAAAGATAAAGCACCGGTGAATGGGTCGGGCAGTACTTCGGCACCGGAAAGGGTCGAGAAAGAAGACCTGGTCATTTCCCAATTGAAGAAGACCTCTGCACAAGTTAGTTTGTGGCATCTGCTTATGACTTCCAAAGAGCATAGGGAGGCTTTAGTGAAGAAGCTATCAGAAATTGAAGTCTCCCCTATAGCTTCACTAGAGGCTATGTGCTGCTTGCTAGACAAAGTCCATGCTGGAGCCCCTAATATTGTTTTCTCTGAGAAAGACCTACCAACAGAAGGAAAGGCCCATAACAAGGCTCTTTACATTAGAGCCTATATCATGGATAAGGTGATGCCATGCGTTATGATGGATGATGGCTCGGCGCTGAATATATGCCCGCTGAAAATGTTACCATTTCTAGGCATGAATGAAGAAGTATTGAAGAGGTCCTCGATAGTCATTCGGGCATATGATGATTCTAAAAGAACCGTGATAGGGACTTTCGAAACAGAAGTGGAGGTTGGGCCCATTAAGTCCATGGTCGTCTTCACAGTGATCGATATCCCGGTCACATTCTCCTTATTGCTCGGAAGGCCCTGGTTCCATCCTTTGGGAGGTGTTCCTTCCACATTGCATCAGAAGATTAAATTCTCTATGAATGACAGGATTGTGACTGTTGAGGCGGATGCCCAGTCGATGGTAGCTGCAGTGGATGAAGGAGTGGTTCCTTTTGGCGGATTTCAAATTGCTGTCATTAAGGAGGAAGAAACCACAGATGCCCCTATGGTCCTTTATGAGAACTACATACCAGAGTGGCTATCCCGATATCTGTACAAGCTGAACTTTGTCCCGGGAATGGGACTCGGGATTAATTTGCAAGGTGTGCCAGAATTCAAGATCGACTTGGGAAAGTCAAAGCAGTGCGGCCTTGGTTATGTAGAGGGGTCATCTGAGTAGAAGAATCTGAAAAAGGAAAAGAATGGCAAGGTCATGATGAAGCCATTTCTGAAGGCAGGAGGAAGCCTTTACAAGGGCCAAGCTGAACCGGTGCTGGTTGGAAATGTCGAGCACCCTGGCTTTGAGATCTTTGCAGATGTTGTGGATTTTGAGAAAAGCCAGGAAGAGCCAGTAGCCCCTGTAATGATGGAGGAAGCTATTGCTGAATCTGAAATTTTGAAAGGAGAATCATCTGAGGTGACAGCAGAAAACATAGAGGTGACCGAGGAAGAAGATGAAAAGAAGACCTGTGCCGAAGCTACAGAAGTGATCTCGGGAGCTTTGACTACTGCATTAACCAAAGCTTTTGGGAAATCCAAGGAAGGATTTGGTGAAGAACTGATGGCCAAAGTGAACTTAGACTCTGTGGTTGCTAAAATCGCCAAGATTATGGAGAAAGCTAAGGCACAGGTGGCCGAGAAAGCTGCAGTCCCAGATGATGCTCTGGAAGGGAAGATGGAAGCTGATGAAGAACAAGGCCCTCCGCCTGTGGAGGATGAAAATGATTTTGTTGTATCTATTTCTTCCATTTTCAATGTAACTGATGTACTCTATGATAAGTTCAATGCAATGAAATCCCAGTTTGCTTACTTGTGTGATGTTTATCCTGATAATTCTATGCATGCATTTGAATCACCATCAATCATATTTAGCATACATGACACTCCATTGCATGAAATCAATATAAGTACAGATGAAAACCCTAAAATGGTACTCATTTCACATGAGCTTAAATCCGAGGAAGAAAGAGAATTAATAAGAATACTCCAAAAACATGTTAAAGCTTTCGCCTAGTCGTATGAAGACATGCCGGGTGTAGATACAGAAATAGCAGTGCATAAAATCCCGACAGACTCCAAGTTCAGACCGGTAAAGCAGAAGTTAAGAAGACTAAGACCGGAATGGGCTACGCTAGTGAAAGAAGAAGTGGCCAAACAGATAGACGCCAAGTTTCTCGAAGAGGTGGAGTATACAGAATGGCTAGCCAACATTGTCCCCGTACCTAAAAAGGATGGAAGGGTCAGAGTATGCGTCGACTACAGGGACTTGAACAAGGCCTGCCCTAAGGACAATTTCCCACTACCTCACATTGACGTATTGGTTGATAGTGCAGCAAAAGCAGCAATGTACTCATTCATGGATGGCTTCTCGGGATGCAATCAGATTCTGATGGATGTGATCGACAAGGTGAAAACATCGTTCATCACAGAATGGGGTACTTTCTGCTATAGAGTGATGCCTTTTGGATTAAAAAACACCGGTGCCACTTATCAGAGGGCTGTCACAACTCTGTTGCACGATATGATCCATAAAGAAGTTGAAGTGTATGTCGATGATATGCTTGTTAAATCAACAACCCGGGAGGAACACCCTGTTATCCTGGATAGATTTCTAACACGCATTGGAGAGTACAACTTGCGGCTTAACCCCAAGAAGTGCATATTCGGGGTCACATCAGGGAAGTTGTTGGGCCATGTAGTTAGCCAGAGGGGGATAGAAATGGACCCAGATAAAATCAAAGCCATCCAAGATATGCCAGCTCTGAAGACTGAAAACGAGGTCAGATCATTCCTGGGTTCCTTGCAGTATGTCAGCCGCTTCATAGCCAAGCTAACTTCCACTTGTGAGCCAATCTTCAAGCTATTAAAGAAAGATCAGCCAATTGTGTGGGATGACAAGTGTCAGCTGGCATTCGAGAAGATCAAGGCTTACCTAGTAAAGCCACCAGTTTTGAGCCCTCCAATTCCAGGGAAGCCCCTAATTTTGTATTTGGCAGTTGAAGAATCCTCTATAGGGGCAATGCTTCCACAAGAACAAGATGGCAAGAAGGAATATCCTATCTATTACCTTAGCAAGAAATTGCTGGAGTATGAAAGCAAGTATACACTGGTGGAAAAGACATGTGTGGCAATGATTTGGTTAACCAAGAAGCTGCGCCACTATTTCCAATCCTACAAGATACAAGCTTTGGCTAAAGTGGATCCAATGAAGTATCTCTATGAAGCACCGGCATTGGTTGGGAAGCTGTCCAGGTGGTTGTTACTTTTGTCTGAATTCGACATCGAGTACATCATGAGGAAAACCATTAAAGGGCGAGCCGTGGCAGAGTTTCTGGCAAATCAACCCCTAGAATCAGATTACACAGAGAATCTGGAATTCCCTGATGAGCAACTAGCCATGGTGGAAGTGAAAAGGTGGGTCATGTGTTTCGATGGGGCAGTGAATAGAAAAGGCACTGGGATCGGGGTACTTATAGCAACACCAGATGGTGAGATCATTCCTTTATCCAAAAGGCTGATCTTTCCTGTAACCAACAATGGAGCGGAATATGAAGCATGCTTGTTTGGAATGGAAACTTTATTGACCTTAAGGGCAAACGATGCCTTAATTGTTGGTGACTCACTTCTAGTGATCAGGCAATCTCAGGGTGAATGGGAGCTAAAAGAAGAAGCCTTGCGGCCTTATTTGGAGCTGCTGCAATTCAGAAAAGGTTTATTCGGCCAGTATGAATTCAGACATGTCCCCAGGGATGAGAATAAGATGGCTGATGCATTAGCAACTTTGTCCTCCATGTGGGAAAATCCAGAAAAGACACAAGCTCAACCACTGGTCATAGTCACTTCCAGGCAGCCTTGCTTCGAAGTGTACGAAGTGATGGAATTATCAGCTGAAGAAAAGCCGTGGTTCTTTGACGTCTACCAGTATGTTAAGGAGGGAAAGTATCCCGAAGAGGCTAGTGTTGTTGATAAGTTGACATTAAGAAAGCTGGCCAGTCAATTTCAAATGTTCGAGGACAAGTTATACAAAAGAACAGCACATGGAATCCTTTTAAGGTGCCTGACAGAACAAGAAGCAGAAGAGGTGATGCAGTAGGTACACGCAGGAGCCTGTGGGCCACATATGAATGGACTTGCCATGGCTAGGAAGATCATGAGACAAGGCTACTTCTGGATGATGATGCAAGCAGATTGTATAAGAAAAGTGAAGAGATATCATGAATGTCAGATCTATGCAGACATTAGTCATCTTCCTCCACTTGAACTTCAGAATCTAGCTTCTCCTTGGCCGTTTTCAGCATGGGGGATAGATATGATTGGTGAAATTCATCCAGCTGCATCTAATGGGCACAGATTCATAGTCGTAGCAGTTGATTATTTCTCCAAATGGGTCGAAGCAGAATCCTTCGCCAAGGTGACAGCCAAACACATGTTTAAGTTCATCCAGAAGAATATCTTCACTCGGTATGGGATTCCTCACCACATAGTAACTGATAATGGAGTACAGTTTCAAGGGGTGACAACTGAGCTATTTGCAGAAGATGGTATTGAACATCATAAGTCTTCCCCATACAGGCCTCAGGTTAATGGTGCAGTAGAAGCAGCTAACAAGGCAATAAAGAAGATCTTATCAAAGATGGTAACCACTTACAGGGATTGGGCTGATAAACTGCCTTATGCTCTTTGGGGTTACAGAACTAGTGTCAGAACGCCGACAGGAGAAACTCCTTATGCCTTGGTATATGGAATGGAAGCAGTATTGCCAGTGGAAATAGAACTCAGATCACTTAGAGTTGCCTTGGAAGCTCAGTTACCAGAGACTGAATGGGTTCAAGCTAGGTATGAACAGTTGGCAGCGCTAGATGAAAGGCGACTAAAGGCACTGGATCACCTGCAGATGTATCAGCGCAGAATGGCTAGAGCCTATAATCGAAATGTGAAATACTCCAAGCGCCAGTTGAAAGCAGGAGACTTGGTTCTAAAGCAACTAAGGCCTTCCAATGTTGATGTTAGAGGCAAGTTCAGACCCAATTGGGAAGGACCATATGTGGTGAAGAAGGTGTTGGGGATTAATCAACAAAAGAAAATACGCAGCGGAAAGAAAAGGATTAATCCCCGCCAAGGATCCATGTATATTGCATTGAATTGGAAGGAAGGGTTAAAGAATTACCTCTTAGTTCTTATAGGATTTGAATCAAAGGAACCAAATTAGCTTCCCTCTACGGTTGATCCACACGGAGCAATTGATTCACCGCGTGCTAGCGCCGGGATTGAAGAACGATTCTTCGAACGAGAGAGAGAGGCAGAAAATCAAAATTTTCTATATGTTCTTGGAAGAGAATTCGGCTGCCTCCTCCTTTCCTAGTGGTGGCCGAAATCTTTTGTGTGTTGGGAGTCTAGAGTTGTGTTAGGTTTAGGTCAAATATTTCCTTAAATAATTAACCTAAATAGTTAATTATAATTATAACCTAATACACCTATTAGTTATAATTATATATTAACCCACACAATTTAATATTAATTCTCAATTAACATTAAATCAAATCAATTCTCCATAATACATATATGTATATATAATATTATAATTAATTATATCTCCATATAATTTAATTATAATATGTAGCATACTTTATGTAATATTAATCACATTAATATTTATATATACATACATAAATATATATCACTATATATATTTATTCTCTTTCTCATTCATAAATTATTATCCAATAATAATTTATACCCGATAAGATGAACTTCATTTTGCTCTTGTGTGTGACCCCATAGGATCATATTAATTGGCAATAAGGAAATTACCATAATGTCCTTATAGGTCACAAGCGGACTCTAGCAAGCCATTACGACTACCCAATTAATATGATTGGAATGATCCAATACCTATTTATAGAATGTCATATTCCCTTTTGTCTCTTTGATATCAAGATTAATTATAAGACATGGTACACTTGTCAATCTTACATAATTAATCATATGCTTTCTCGATCTCAAAGTAAACTGTTCAGACAAATCAATTGATACTCTTATCAATTATTTGAGCACGGCCATGCATTTAACAGTCTTACTTATCGAGGGGCCCAGTGATATCGCTCTCTTGTTAGAGAGGGACAAAATCCCATATCTGTCACTCACATCCCTAAGCATGAGTCACATTGCACCCAACAACAGCCTTTATAACTACTCTGTTACAAGCAGCGTTTGACTGCGTCAAAGCACAACATGAGTTCATCCCGGAATCCATGGTGACCTCAGGTCAAAGGAATCAGCTGATGACACTACTATAATCAAGATCAGTTGTGACACGTGACCATGAACTTGATCTTATAGTGGGTCTCCAGCAACATGTTCTCTAACACATTGCCCGTGAGTATAATCTGTATCTGTATACACTATATTCATCTCATGAATATCCATTATCACTCACACTAGTCTTAGTTTGTTATTATTCCCATAATAACAATCGACTAGGGAAATTTAGAATTACACAATTAATTCATGGATACATTATCATAAATACTAACATACAAATATATATGATAAAATAAGTCTTTATTAATGACTTAAGAAGATTGTTTACATAATCCAACATTGGCTTAGGGCACAATCTCTAACAATCTCCCACTTGCCCTAAGTCCAATCTTCAAATGTATCTAATACCCATGGACCTAGTATGACCATCATGTACAGCTTGTGAAAGAGCTTTTGTTAGTGGATCAGCAACATTGTCTTCAGACGCAACTTTGCATATCTTCACATCTCCTCTTGAGATGACTTCTCTTATGTAGTGAAAACGCCGAAGTATATGTTTGGATTTCTGTGACACACTAGGTTCCTTAGCAAGTGATATTGCCCCATTGTTGTCACACAAGAGGCTCACAGGATTCACTATGCTAGGAACGACACCAAGTTCTTCGATGAACTTCTTGATCCAAACAGCCTCTTGGGCTGCATCTGATGCAGCAATATACTCGGCTTCTGTTGTAGATGCAGCTATCGTGCTTTGCTTAGAACTCTTCCAACTTATCGCACCTCCATTCAGAATGAACACATACCCAGACTGTGACTGCATCTGATCTTGATCAGTTTGGAAACTTGCATCCGTGTAACCATTTACAACAAGATCTTCGTCCGAGCCTCCATATACCAAGAATGTATCTTTAGTTCTTCTCAAGTACTTAAGAATACTCTTGACAGCAGTCCAGTGACTATCACCTGGATCAGACTGATATCTACTTGTCATGCTCAAAGCAAAAGAGACATCTGGCCGAGTACATACCATGGCATACATGATAGATCCTATAGCTGACGCATAAGGAATCTTATCCATGCGTTGACGTTCTTCAACTGTCACAGGACATTGCTTACGACTAAGCTTTATCCCTTGCCCAATAGGAACATTTCCTTTCTTTGATTGATCCATACTGAACCTTTTCAGTATTTTGTCAATGTATGTACTCTGGCTCAAACCTATCAATCTCTTAGATCTATCTCTATAGATCTTTATTCCAAGAATGTAGGCTGCCTCACCCAAGTCTTTCATAGAAAAACACTTTCCTAGCCAAGATTTTACTTCTTGCAAGGTAGGAATGTGATTTCCTATTAACAATATGTCATCGACATATAGAACTAGGAAAACTATATTACTCCCACTGAACTTCTTGTACACACAAGGCTCATCCTCGTTTTTGATGAAGCCAAACTTTTTGACTGATTCATCAAAACAATGATTCCAACTTCTTGATGCTTGCTTCAAACCATAAATGGCCTTTTGAAGCTTGCATACTTTATCAGGATTCTTTGGATCGACAAAACCTTCAGGCTGTGTCATGTACACATCCTCAACAAGGTTTCCATTTAGGAAAGCTGTTTTGACATCCATTTGCCATATTTCATAGTCATAATATGCTGCTATGGCAATAAGAATTCTGATGGACTTGATCATAGCTACTGGCGAAAAGGTTTCTTCATAGTCTATACCATGAACTTGTCGGTAACCTTTTGCCACTAACCTTGCTTTATAAGTCTGAATATTCCCATCCATGTCTGTTTTCAACTTGAAAACCCATTTGTGCCCTATTGCTTTAGCACCCTTTGGGAGATCAACCAAAGTCCATACTTTGTTGTCGTCCATGGATTGAATTTCTGACTTCATAGCATCAAGCCATTTTTCAGATTCTGAATTAGAGACAGCTTCCATATACGTGGAAGGTTCATTCTCTTCTAACAGAATCAGATCATTTTCATTCGTGACGAGAAATCCATATCTCTCGGGCTCATGACGAACTCTACTTGATCTACGTTGGACTTGTGTTACTGGTTCTGACTCAACAACTTCTTGTGAATCAGGTTGTTCCATTTGAAACTCACTTTCAACTTGGTTATCCATATTTTCTTGTAGGTGTACTTTACTCCCACTGATTCCTTTGGAAATAAACTCTTTTTCCAGGAATGTACCACCCTTAGCAACAAACACTTTGTTTTCACTAGGATTGTAAAAGAAATAACCTTTAGTTTCCTTTGGATAACCAACAAAATTGCATTTCACAGATTTTGGTGATAACTTATCTGAAATCAAATATTTCACATAGGCTTCGCATCCCCAAATCTTGAGAAAAGACAAATTTGGTTTCTTACCAATCCATATCTCATATGGTGTCTTTTCAACTGCTTTTGATGGAACTCGGTTCAGTGTGAATGCCGCTGTTTCAAGTGCATATCCCCAAAAGGATAGAGGAAGATTTGTTTGACTCATCATAGACCGAACCATATCCAATAAAGTTCGGTTCCTCCTCTCAGACACACCATTCCACTGTGGTGTACCAGGAGGAGTTAATTGTGAGACAATCCCACAATTTCTAAGATGATCGTCGAACTCTTGGCTCAAATATTCACCACCTCGATCAGATCTAAGTGCTTTAATTGTCTTGCCAAGTTGGTTTTGTACTTCATTTTGGAAGGCTTTGAACATTTCAAAGGATTCCGACTTATGCTTCATTAGATATAGATAACCATATCTACTGAAGTCATCAGTGAACGTAATGAAGTATTGAAAACCACCTCTAGCAGTTGTGCTCATAGGCCCACATACATCTGTATGTATGAGTTCTAATAAGTCACTAGCCCTTTCACTGTGACCAGTAAAAGGACTCTTGGTCATCTTACCCATTAAACAAGACTCGCAAGTATCATATGTTTCAAAAACATCTAGACCCAAAATTCCATCTTTATGGAGTTTTGAAATGCGTTTCTCATTAATGTGTCCTAGACGACAGTGCCAGAGATAAGTAGGATTCACAATATTTGTTCTTATCCTTTTGGTATTTATGTTATATACATGCTCATCATAACCTTCACTAAGGTTCAACAAATAAAGACCATCATGTAAATCCGCATTTGCATAAAACAAGTCTTTATTGAAAAGCAATAAGTGATTATTCTCAATAACACATTTAAATCCTTCCTTGTCCAAACATGAAATAGAAATGATGTTCCTAGACAAATTAGGAACAAAATAACAATTATTCAAAAGAAGAACAAGTCCACTTGGCAACTTGAGCTCGTAGCGACCGACTTCATAAGCAGCAACTCTAGCTCCATTCGCCACATGGAATTCTACCTCGCCCTTCTTGAGCTTTCTACTTCCTCTAAGCCCCTGCACATTCATACAAATGTGAGAACCACAACCGGTATCTAATACCCACGAAGTAGAAACAGAAGTAGAATGAAGTATTTCAATAACATGAATACCTTGATTAGCGGTCTCACCGCCTCTCTTCTTCCTCAAGTCCTCCAAATAAAGCTTGCAATTTCTGCGCCAATGACCAGGCTGATTGCAGAAATGGCATGTGCCTTCCTTTGGAGGCTTTGCCTTGGTAACAGCTTTGGGCTTCTTTGCATCCTTCCCAAACTCTTTGGGTTTGTTTGCTTTACCCTTCTTCTTCTGGATCCTACCCTTTTGCACCATATGGATCCCTTTGGAGCTTGGCTTCTCTTTTATCGTTACTTCAGCGTTTTTCAGCATCCCATGCAGTTCGCTGACCGTTTTGTCCATATCATTCATGTGATAATTCATGACAAAATGGGAGTAACTCTCAGGAAGAGAATTAAGGATCAAATCCGTTGCCAACTCAGGTCTGAGTGGCGAACCCAGCCTCTCCAACTGATCAATGTACCCTTTCATCTTCAGAACATGGGCACTAACCGAACTCCCTTCGGTCATCTTGCACCCAACCAAAGACCTCAAGGTCTCATACCTTTCCCTTCTCGCTTGCTTTTGGAACATTTCCTTAAGCTCTTGAGACATCTCATATGCCTCAAATGTTTCCAGATCCTTCTGAAGTTCCGGAATCATTGATGCGAGCATCAGGCATTGTACATCAATCTGATCGTTTTGATGCTTGTGAAAAGCATCCTTCTCAGCTCTTGAAGCTGTGGTGGGTGGAGGGTTAGGGGGCAAAGGCCCATCCAGAACATACAGCTTTCGCTCTTGCTTGAGAACAATTCTCAAGTTGCGATACCAATCTAGATAATTGGTTCCGTTCAGTTTTTCCTTCTCAAGGATAGATCGAATAGAACCGGGATTGCTTGTGTTGGCCATTTATCTACAACAGAAAATATATGCAAAGTTAATTACATAAGAGAATTAAACTCCCACTAAAATTATAAAACCCTTTAAAATATTTAAGTGGGTAAAAGACCCAAAATCCATACTTAACCATAGCACTGCTTTGGCATGTCCCTATGATTAAATATAATTTCGGTAGACATCACCATGTCAATTACATCATTATGTAACTCTTTTAATTTATGAGATGCATGATATCATATATCATATTTAATTTGTATGTTACTCATCTCATCCTTGCCTCGGGCTCAAACACCTTTTTGATTAACCCTTTAGTTAAACCAATTACAACACAATGAGAATCACCTTTTCTCATATTATTGCTTCGCTAAGGTCACAACATGCGTACCCGCCCTGGCGGTATACCATGATGCGAACATAGTACTTGACAAGTGTTATACGTAATTGGGTGGCAAAAATATAAACTTCATAAGTTTATTTAGGGTTTATTAATTCCTGTGAGTTAATTGTATCATATACAATTTCATGGCATTAATATTAATCATACTTTTGTTAATATTAATTAGCATGGCATCTTATGGCATACAATTGTCTAGCATGCATATAGAATATCTAGCATGGCATCACATGGCATCTAAATAAAATAAAGCATGCATATGACTCGAACCGTGTTATGGTATGGTTTAAATCTACATTGATTTTCATAGGCCAATATGAAAATCAACAAGGTCATATCCTAGGTAGTAGCATCCATCACATGGTCATTGCACCGCCTCTTGGATCCGCCTCCACGTCTTTGCTTCCAAACACCATCTCATGGATTTATATTTTACAAAAAAAATTGCAACCTATACAATTTTTCTAGTAAAATAAATTTTACATATCATAAATTGTATCCTATACAATTTTTCTAGTAAAATTAAAAATTTAAAATTTACATAAATACAAACGACTCACAGGTCGTATTTATATAAAACCATAATAAATAAAATAAAGCATCCACGGGGTCCAAAACCATACCATAACACCATGCATAAAATTATCAACAATAATTTTATATCTAAAAACATTTAGGGTTCAAAGTGGTAAAATACAATCACATTGTATTTAGAATTAATTAATTTGGAAAAATTCGTAAATATGCAGAAAACTATTTTCCACACTTAAAACGAAAAAGGGGTTAAAAACTGTCGGACAGCGGGCTGGACGGGCTGCGCATACTGCGCGCAGCCCATGCTGCGCAAGAAGCAGCAAGTGCAATTGCAAATTTGCAATTGCAGCCAACTAATTGCAATTGCAAATTTGCAATTGCAATTAATTGGCCAAAAAGTATTCTGGGCATTATGCCCAGAATACGAACAGTATATATATATATATTTTTTTTTTTTTTTTTTTTTTTTTTTAAATTGAATTGAAACAATTTCAATAAAAACCCATGAATCAAATTCATGATTCCAAAACCCCTTAAACATTCCAAATCATTAACATAAAATCATTCACAATGATTAATCAATAAAATCAAATTTTATTTTGTTATTCACAATAACATAGAACCCTAAATAAAACATACAAACCCCTAACAACAATTTTGATCCAATCAAAATCATACAAACCCTAACATGCAATTTTGATCCAATCAAAACATAAATCCAATTCAATCAAAATACAAGTGGCTCTGATACCACTGTTGGGGATTAATCAACAAAAGAAAA
The DNA here is from genome assembly GCA_039660915.1 of Euphorbia tirucalli. Lineage (NCBI taxonomy): Eukaryota > Viridiplantae > Streptophyta > Magnoliopsida > Malpighiales > Euphorbiaceae > Euphorbia > Euphorbia tirucalli. The sequence continues at coordinate 48,443,668 of CM077639.1, read as the reverse complement.
TACGCAGCGGAAAGAAAAGGATTAATCCCCGCCAAGGATCCATGTATATTGCATTGAATTGGAAGGAAGGGTTAAAGAATTACCTCTTAGTTCTTATAGGATTTGAATCAAAGGAACCAAATTAGCTTCCCTCTACGGTTGATCCACACGGAGCAATTGATTCACCGCGTGCTAGCGCCGGGATTGAAGAACGATTCTTCGAACGAGAGAGAGAGGCAGAAAATCAAAATTTTCTATATGTTCTTGGAAGAGAATTCGGCTGCCTCCTCCTTTCCTAGTGGTGGCCGAAATCTTTTGTGTGTTGGGAGTCTAGAGTTGTGTTAGGTTTAGGTCAAATATTTCCTTAAATAATTAACCTAAATAGTTAATTATAATTATAACCTAATACACCTATTAGTTATAATTATATATTAACCCACACAATTTAATATTAATTCTCAATTAACATTAAATCAAATCAATTCTCCATAATACATATATGTATATATAATATTATAATTAATTATATCTCCATATAATTTAATTATAATATGTAGCATACTTTATGTAATATTAATCACATTAATATTTATATATACATACATAAATATATATCACTATATATATTTATTCTCTTTCTCATTCATAAATTATTATCCAATAATAATTTATACCCGATAAGATGAACTTCATTTTGCTCTTGTGTGTGACCCCATAGGATCATATTAATTGGCAATAAGGAAATTACCATAATGTCCTTATAGGTCACAAGCGGACTCTAGCAAGCCATTACGACTACCCAATTAATATGATTGGAATGATCCAATACCTATTTATAGAATGTCATATTCCCTTTTGTCTCTTTGATATCAAGATTAATTATAAGACATGGTACACTTGTCAATCTTACATAATTAATCATATGCTTTCTCGATCTCAAAGTAAACTGTTCAGACAAATCAATTGATACTCTTATCAATTATTTGAGCACGGCCATGCATTTAACAGTCTTACTTATCGAGGGGCCCAGTGATATCGCTCTCTTGTTAGAGAGGGACAAAATCCCATATCTGTCACTCACATCCCTAAGCATGAGTCACATTGCACCCAACAACAGCCTTTATAACTACTCTGTTACAAGCAGCGTTTGACTGCGTCAAAGCACAACATGAGTTCATCCCGGAATCCATGGTGACCTCAGGTCAAAGGAATCAGCTGATGACACTACTATAATCAAGATCAGTTGTGACACGTGACCATGAACTTGATCTTATAGTGGGTCTCCAGCAACATGTTCTCTAACACATTGCCCGTGAGTATAATCTGTATCTGTATACACTATATTCATCTCATGAATATCCATTATCACTCACACTAGTCTTAGTTTGTTATTATTCCCATAATAACAATCGACTAGGGAAATTTAGAATTACACAATTAATTCATGGATACATTATCATAAATACTAACATACAAATATATATGATAAAATAAGTCTTTATTAATGACTTAAGAAGATTGTTTACATAATCCAACATTGGCTTAGGGCACAATCTCTAACAGAAGGTGCTATCAAAAGGCGCTGTTAGCATTATGGACATGGACGGGAATGAGTTCACCAACCCGATCAACCAAGACAGGTTAAAGCTTTATCATGTATGAAAAAAAAGAAAGAAGGAGAGGTCTGCTAGGCTGAAAACTCGAAAAGAGCGGTCTAAGCAAAAATTTAGACATGAGAGAAAATAATCAGTCAAAAAACCTGAAAAGGACGACTGGTGACGGATTCTGGCATGATGTGAAATGTGTATCATTTAGGAACCAACTTGTTTCAAATGTACTCATTTTGACTTCATCAATAAAGTGAAGTGTTTGTTTAAATATATTTGCATGGTTATGACAAATGCACAAACAAAGTTGTCTTGCATAAACACACATTCAAAGAAAGCACTTTGCATTCAACTGATCAGTATCATCATATTATTTGGCAAATGAAAATGTATTAAATACGTGCAATCTAAAATCTTTTATCGTCCTCTAAAGTCTAGTTCATCTTCCCAAATGAGCAATAAAGGGTCACAACACCATTTTAGTCTTAAAAAAAAAAAAAAAAAAGAAAAGAGAAAAGAGAGCTTGCTGAGGTGAAAACCAAAAGGCACCTTAGGCAAAAATTAGAGCGGCCCGCTAAGCTGAAAACCCATATCGGGCAGTTTAGGCAAAAGTTAGGGCATATGAAAAGCTCGCTAAGGCGAAAACCGAAAAGGCGCCTTGGGCAAAAGTTAGAGCAGCTCGCTGGGCTGAAAACCTGATTTGGGCAACCCAGGCAAAAATTAGAGCACTTGCAAACTCATAACTTCCACAAAGCAGGAAAAGCAGAACTTCCTCAGTATTCCCCACAGAATTCGTCACATCACTCCCCAGCAGAGTTTCCCCCACTATTCTCTAGCAGAATCTACATAAAGAACACCATCAATTATTTCGCCGTAAAGTCTCCATATTACTCCCCAGCGTAGTCTACGCAAAGAACACCACAATTATTTTCTCAATCGAGCTGTCACACTTTTCCCCAGTGGAATCTCTACAAGGAATACTACGATCATTTCCCCAGCAGTCACCTCACTCCTTCGGTAATCACCAAACAATACCCCAAGAAAAGCAAAATCAACCAGGGGCACAACATATCTCCCCAGCGGAAGACAGAAACGTCCAATAACAGAAAATACCTACATGTACATATACATCATCATGCATCCATACATTGCATATATCAATTACTTATCCCCGGCTAGTCTTCATTTTTGATCGAAGGGGCAAAAATTTTTTTTTTTGTTTAAAAATTTCTCGATCAAAGAATAAAGACTTGCCATTTTAAGTGCAGGAATTCTTCCCCAGCTTAATATCCTCAGCAAGTCAGCAGATCCGCCTCGAGTAATGTAAACTTGGTATCGGCCTAGATCCGCTCCATTATCTCAAATTTCTCCAGCGAGTCCGCCTCGAGTAATGTAAGCTCGGTATCGGCCCAGATCCGCTCCATCATCCAAGTCCCCCAGCAGATTCGCCTCGAGAAATGTAAACTCGGCATCGGCCCAAATCAGCTTCATCTATTTCCCCAGGAAAGTTCGCCTCGGGTAACCTAAACCCGGTATCGGCCAATTTCTTCATCAATTTCGCCTCGGGTAATATAGACCCGGTATCGGCTAATCTCATCTACAGCATCGCCTCGGGTAACATAGACCCGGTATCGGCTAATTTCACCCATCATTTGTCTCGAGTAACCTAGACCCGGTATCGGCCAATCTCTTCATCAAGCTCCCCTCGGGTAACCTGGACCCGGTATCGGCTAAACCGCGATTCACCCACTCCTTTGCCTCGGGTAACCTAGACCTGATATCAGCTTATTTCCTCCCCAGCATCGCCTCGGGTAACCTAGACCCGATATCGGCCTATCTCATCAGAAGATTCATTCTAGTGTTCGCGGCGCTTTAATTCACGCTCTCAAATTCATCATCACAGGTATTATAGGCCTGTAGCCAGATGTCGAATTTGATCACGCGAGGGGCAGCTGTAAGCGCCAGAATTTTCTATACTTAAAAAAAAAGACTATAGTTACAGTCGTACGACTGTAATTTTAAAATTACAGTCGTACGACTGTAATGTCGGACAGACTGCAGGAACCTATACCTCTGCAGCAGAAATGGAGGAGAGAGAGAGGGAGCATTAATTGCTCCCTTGTTGCAGCAAGCAAGAAGAAGGGCAGAGATAAAAAGAGGAAAAGGACGAGAAAGGGGGGGATTGGAAGAAATCTGGTGAAATCTAGAGAGAGAAGGAAAAAGAGAGAGAAAAAAACCACCACAAAAAAAATTCACTCTTTTTCTCTCCCATTTTCTTTAATTCTCGAAATTAAGCCAAAAAATTTGTTAGAAACCTCTAGGTTAATCAGTTAACTTCTCAAAAAAATCAAGAATTCGGACTTAAATCATCAGAATCCCTTGCGATTTGGATTTTGGATAAAAAGCTCTCAACTTCCATTCCAAAGGAAAAAGTGCAAATTTGTTGGGATCGGAGTGACACCAGGGGTCAAAACGACTTGGAATAGCTTCTAAAAAGGTAGTCACTTCCTTTCCTTACACTTTTTCTCGCTTTCTGGGTGTTTGAAATGAGTTTCGTGTGTTTTCTGCTGCATTTTCGTATTTCTGTTCCTGGAAATTAAGAACAGTCGTACAACTGTTCTTGGTTTTCATGAACAGTCGTACGACTGTATATACAGTCGTACGACTGTTCTTAATTTCCAGTTAATTTTCTTCAGTTTTTGATTCAGAATGAATTTTTGGTGAAATTCTGGTCCTAAACTGATTACAGTCGCACGACTGTAAACTACAGTCGTACAACTGTAATCCTTGTTCCAGAATCGGAATTTCAGCTTTCATCCATAAAAATCCCAAAAAAATTAGAAAACCCTAAAAATCATCAAAATGAATTTTGTTGTGTGCATCACGACCATAGATTCAATTTTCTGGTAAATTTGCATTTAGAACAATTCAATGACGGAGACCCAGTTCTCCCGAAAACCGACCCACTTAATATATGAAAATGCATGTAAACAGGTAAGATTGTCTTCAAAATTGATTTTCCCACAAAACCAAAAATACAGGGACGTTTCAAAATGTTTTCCAGGTCTAATCGGGCCGGCTATCCGAGCCAACCCGGTTACCCCCCTAAACGCATGCACCCAATTCTTGATTTCCCAATTCTGTCTATTTGAGTCCTAATTGTGGTGTGCTGTATATATTGTGTTAACCCTCTGTTTGCAGGTTTTAATTTCTCTTTATTTTTATTTTTAATGTATTTTAATAGATTAAATCGTGTATTTAGGCGGTTGTAATTATTTTTAGATTAAATCGTGTATTTAGGCGATTGTATAAGTGAGGTGAGAGTTTTTATTTTTCCATTCGATTTGGTTGTAAGCCAATTAATATTTATTTCTTTTCCTTATTTTTGTATTAAATATTTTGTATGCGCGCTGTATGCCTTTTATATTCAATAACATGGACTTTAGATTTTGAAATACCATCTTTGAACATTGACCAATTTTATTTTAATTAGACACGAAATAAGGGATTTGTCCGGACCCGAATCTCTGGGTAGTGTAGCGGCCGTTCGTCCGGTTTAGCTACATTAGAATTTCCCGGTTGAGCTGAGCCGGGTGGCGACTCTACAATATTCATCGAGACTTAGGTCTCGGTTCTTTTAAGATTTAATTCCATTCTCAAAACGCGATCTTCCATTTATAAAAACCCCACGCGAGGGAGGGGCCCGCCCGAGATCATGGCGCCCTATTCCGAAAGGGAGTCCCGCGTCCCGTCGAAAACGCGTCGTCCGCTAACATCTGTACCATCATTTCATTTTAGATGCATCAAAAGCATCATAACTCTGTCTGTGTGCCGGAACACATTTGACCATTCCATGTCATCTATCAGACGCCTCAAAGGTAGTAGAGCGTTGTCTGTGTATCGGCCACACGTGACCATTTCATGACATCCACTAGGTGCCCCAAAGGCACCAAATCCTTGCCCGCCTGCCGGATCACACGCGGCCTGTTTGCATCACCTTTTACATAGCATTAGGGCATCCACAGAACATCCAAAATAAGTAAAAGAACAAAGTCATTTTTTTCATTCTAGTCTCCATCCGGCTGGCATCATCCAACCATGACTATGTCACATCTTATTCATACATCAAGCCGTTTAGGTGCTCCCTGAGCATCGAAATGCTATTTGTGTGTTTGCCGCACCATCTGCGTGCCGAGCACACCATTTCATCTTGTCCTATTCCATCCATGAATACCCAAGGTGCTCCCTGAGCGCTGACACTCGCCTATATATCATGCGCATACACACATCCATAGCCTATCTTATTTCCTTTCCAAGCAATGTCTTACTTCGACCCGTGGACACCCCTGTGTGTCATTTTCCCCAGGGGCATATTTATGCACCCAATCTTATTTCCTTTGCAAGCAATGTCTTGCTTCGACTCGTGGACACCCCTATGTGTCCTTTTCCCCAGGGGCATATTTATGCACCCTATCTTATTTCCTTTGTAAGCAATGTCTTGCTTTGACCCGTAGACACCCCTGTGTGTCATTTTCCCCAGGGGCATATTTATGCACCCTATCTTATTTCCTTTGCAAGCAATGTCTTGCTTCGACCCGTGGACACCCCTGTATGTCATTTTCTCTAGGGTCATATTTATGAACCCTATCTTATTTCGTTTGCAAGCAATGTCTTGCTTCGACCCGTGGACACCCCTGTGTGTCATTTTCCCCAGGGGCATATTTATGCACACTATCTTATTTCCTTTGCAAGCAATGTCTTTCTTCAATCTGTGGACACCCCATGTGTCATTTCACTCCCCGGGTGCATAATTATGTGCCCTATTTCGAATTCCCTCGCAAGTACTACTTGCTTCGATCCGTGGACACCACGTGTGTCATTTCATTCCCTAGGGTGCATAGGTCTGTGCCCTATTTCAAATCCTCTTTACAAATACTACTTGCTTCGACCTGTGGACACCCCTATCTGTCATTTTATCCATGTGGTGTATATTTATACACCATGCTTTATTTTAGCAAGCAGCCCCTTCAACAGCATCCATTGCATCTGTATGTTTCTGTTCTTGACTTTGCATGCACTTTGTTGGTTCAGAATCATATAACATGACATGGCATTACATGACATCACATGTGCAACTCACCTTTCATACATGTACATGTCACATCACATATTCATGCATACATCATTCCCTGCTTGGTATTTGCTATGTGTGCGTCGATGCTAACAGGTATTCTTATCAGGAAGGGGGAAAGGATCTTGAGAATGGCCAACCCAGTGAACTTTAATGCCATAATGGATGTTGTGGAAGACTATGTTGCTTCATCACGATTTCAAAAGGTAGTCAGGGAGGAAGCGGCAGCGATGTTGAGAGAAATGCTAGGGGGTGATCTTGGCAGAGTGGAGAGACTGACGGCAAGGTGCACTGAGTTGGAAACACGGGTGGCAGAGCTTGAAAGAAAAATAAGGGACATGGCAAGCACAGACTCCAACATTGATACTAACAAGAAGCAGAATGCCCAGATTACTGATACTCCCTCTCGACACCTCGGAAGGCCTTCTCACCAAGATTTGGGCTTACCGGGGTTGACGGATGAAGTAGAATTGAAAGGACCTCTTGACACTAGTGCCAATACTGACCTTGTTCCATGACATATCCTGAATTCACATCCTGAAGATAGTGGAGAAATTACATCCTCTGGGCCACGCTCGGTGAACAGGATCTTTGCCATATGCAGAAAGATGGGTTTGCTGCAGAGTGTCAAACCATATGTGGGGCCAACACTAGAACAAAGGGGCAACTACTGTAGCTATCATGTGATGGCAACCACCGGATCGATGACTATGTCGCTCTACGAAGAAGGATCCAGAAGCTAATTGATGAAGGAAAGTTGTGTTGGATATGCCCTAGTCCCGAGGCATTGGTCCTTGTGTTTGTATTATACATTTGTACATTTTATGTAAGATATGTATTATAAAATTTATGTTAATAAATAAAGGCATCAATCTATTTACTATGTGCCTTGTGCAATATTTTAAATAGAGCATCTAATGGACATATCCATATCTATGTTGTCAAGTGTGAGGCAGTTGGCAGTAAGACTATGGATAGGGAAAACGACATGGCCATAAAGTCATCCGTAGTCTGTTCCAATCATAGAGTGAATGGAACTAAAGACTATCATTAACCTTGGTTGTATGGTGGTGTCTTACCGGTCATAGAACATGGAATGTCAACCAGGTTAATGGGTACATGCAAAAGGGGCATGGTACTGGATCGATCCACTTAACGGGAATCCACATGGTATCACATCACATCAAATTCTCATGTAGTACTTGTATGGATCCTTTGACCTGACCATATAATGGTACTGGATGTGAAGTGGCATACTTTGGTGTACGCCCAATGGACCTGTAAAAGGGTGCCAAGTACGGGTACGTTCGGGTATGTCAATGAACATTGCAGTGCTATGGATATGCAGATGGGAATGTCACTCAGTGTTCCACTGAGAAGATATCACTGGCCTCTTGATGAATGCAGCTGATAAGAGTTTGGCCACACCCAAACAAGTTGGAACTTGTTTGTGAATATCAATGCATTTGGGATCAAGTTAATGTCCGGACATAATAGAGGGTGATCAAACCATGCCTCTGTGTTGGACTCCGATATGGATGACATAGGATGTACAAGTTTAAACTACAGGGTTAAAGTTTTGATTGGACTGCTTAATCCATCTTAATTGGGGGCTACAATGGCTTGCTAGAGCCAAAATGTAGTCTGTGGGCCTTAGCTCACTGCCAACATAAAGACGGACCCATCTGAACATACACATTGAACTTCTGGACTTTAACTAGTCGAATTAAATGTGTACTTGGTGTATACACATCAAATAGGGAGAGGTCTATTAATTATATTATATAGCTCAATTGGATTGATCAAAATATAATATGATTAATATTTATTTTGGCCATCACTTAATTAATTCAAAGAATTAATTTTATGTATCTATTTCCTAGGTGGAAATATTTTTGTACATGTATAGGTTTACACGTACTTCATCCTATATCTGTCATATTTAATCCATTGGTTAATTTGATGTGTCAAACAAAGTTTAATTTAAATGTATGTTACATATTATATGGTATAATATATTAACATACATGTAGAATTAAATTTTATTTGAAATCAAATAAATACCAAAGAATTAAATATGGGCTTGGGCTTGGATACTGAAAGCCCACATTTGGAGATGTTTGGCCGTGAATTTTGGTGGGATTTGGCTAAGTAAGATGAGTCATATGGATAAGAAGAATGACTCATTTTATGGACAAAAGGTGATGATGAATATGGTGAGTCATTGTTTTGACTTTGTGGTAGAAAAGTTGGACTTTTCTTTCTCTGATTTTTTGATCATTTTTTTGGTGATATAAGAGAAAAAAATCTGCCATATTAATCATACCTTGGACTTCCAGCATATCCTATATACTCTCTCTTATTGATTTTCAGAACCGCTAGCACGGGTTTCAGTCCGAGAGCCGTTCGTGTACGGGACGAAGGAGGAAATCTAATTTGGTTTCTGCAGTCTTCATCTGTCTCTTGGAGAGATTTTAAGGTGAGATTTTAAAAACCTTCTTCCTTATGCTTTGTGTTTTTCCTTTCGACTACTTATGCTCCTGGGACCGGATTCGAGGAAATCGACGCGTTTTTCCGCTTTTATCGGTCAATTTCCGGTAACGAATCCCAACAGTGGTATCAGAGCGGACTTATGTTCCGTGAAATCTCCAACTAGAAGTGAATCCCATGTTTTAAAATTTGACAATTTTGTGGATGGGATTTGTTTTCGGTTTGTGGTTTGTGATTTTGCCCTTTTGAATTTTACAAATGGAAAATTATATGCATTTTGATGCTAGATTTAATTTTCTATTTGTGTTGATTATATGATATTTGCATATGATGTTGATTAGCATATGGTGCATGCTAGGGTTCCAATTTCTTTTTTGCAAATATATATTTATTTTGGATGCTTGAATTTAATTCTTGGCTGATTTAATTTCTTGCATCTAGGTTGTATGCTAGGTTTGATTTCTTGGTGATTTTATTTCTAGCATATTGATTTTATGTTTTAAAAAACAAAATCACGGACCGTTTCGGGCTGAAACGGGGGCAGCAGCTGCTGCCCGCTGCTGCTACATGCCAGCAGCTGCTGCCCGCTGCTGCTGCATGCCAGCAGCATGTCGCTGCTGGGCAGTAGTGCCACAATTGCCCCGCGCGGAGGGCCGGGCCCGAATTTGGATTTGGCGGGATTTTTTGGGCCGAGCAAGGTTTTAAAATTTTAATTGGTTTTCAAATTTTGCGTGTGTAAATTTTGGAAATTTAATGTGCGTGGTTTCTTGAATGGAATTTATTTTTCGTTCATGTGATATTTATTTTCGAAATAAATATAGTAAATTGAAATTGGTTTGGGTTTTCTTGGCACGGTTACCCGGACAGCTAATTTTGGAATTCATGGTTTCCCAATTGGATTGGGAGCAATTTTGCCTGCATGGGTTTAGAACCATGATCGACCAAAATTTGGTAATTTCAAGATAATGGCTATGGACAAATGAAATCGGATTAATTCATGCATTTAACATGCTTATAAATTACATGTATTGGTTTACATGATTTTTGATTGAATGTGTGGATGGATGTAAATGGGCCTAATTTATGTTGGGTTGTAATATTCCTTTTTGGTTTTTACGGCCTGCGTGTCGTTTTCCTTTTATGTAATTTTATTATATATGTTTATTATGAAATTATGTAAACAAGGAGCTGATTGGATTGGCAAGCCCAGAAGGATGAGGAGGCGGCCCACCTGATGCTGTTCTAGTATAGGTTTACTAGAATGATATTAGGATGTAAATTTTGGCCCATTGCATTCCATTCTTTAATTTAATTATGCGGTATTTATTTGCATGTGCGAATGTATGTCCAAATCCAATTTCACCTGCTTTTGCATCTAAGCCATTATTAATTGAATCTAATAACCAAAAGGTAATTACTAAGTCTCTTAAAAGTGCTTCCCTCATCCAAAACCTACTCGAAGTGGGGATGGGCCAGTTGTAGACCAGCCCTCATTGGATGCACTAGAGCATCGTCATTTTGTATTAGGTTGGAGTATTGGTTACTCTGACATTTGGATGGAGGTTTGGACTTAGCATTGGTAGTAGGATGTTCCTGGCCCTAAGCACAGATGGGTAAGTGCCAACAGACCCATCAAACTGAGAGTCCCTAGGTTGGGATTGGACAGCATTCCTACCTAAAAATTGGGGTATAGTTGTTCCAGGCCCTCGTCTGGCTATATCTTGATATAATATGAATCTCGGCCCATGAGCCCAACAACTAAGTTTAATTAATAACATGATTCATTATTAATTATAATATGGAAAGAACAAGTTAAGTCCTTTAGTAACATTCGTTAATTTTTCTGTGTAGTAACCAATGGCAACAAATAATACTTTATCACTACGCACTATCCTTGAAAGGGACAAGCTTTCTGGCCCTAATTTCCTGGACTTGTCTAGGAACTTACGGATAGTTCTAAGATATGAGTCTAAGGAATATATGCTGGAGAGGCCTGTACTGTTGGAAATGCCCTAGTCCCGAGGCATTAGTCCTTGTCTTTGTATCATACATTTAAACACGCAAAATTTTAAAATCAATAAAAATTTTAAAACACGGCCCGGTCCAAAAATCCCGCCATATCCAAAAACGGGCCCGGCCGAACGCGCGGGGAGGCTGCTGCCCAGCAGCAGCCCCTGCGGCCAGCAGCAGCTGCTGCTGCCTGGAGTGCTGCCCAGCAGCACGCCAGCAGCAGCTGGCCGGCAGCAAGCTGCTGCCCACCCCCACAATCCTATTTTTTTTTTTCTCTCATGCATAATAAAATAAATACATCAAGAATAAAATCAACAAGTCCAATAGACATAAAATTAAATCCAAGATGTATAAAATTAAATCAACATGCATGAAAAAAAATAAACAAATTGAAACATACATATTACCTAATATGCATAAACCATTTCAATTTGAAAAATCAAATGGGGAAAAATATAAAACCCCAAAACCAAAAAAATCCCGATCCACAAAACACCAATTTTAAAACACGGGATCCGCCAAGTTAAAGATTTTCACGGATCAAAAGCCCGCTCTGATACCACTGCTGGGATTCATCACGGGAAACCGACCGACAAAGTGCGGAAACACGCGTCGATTTCCTCGAATCCGGGTCCCGGGAGCTTAAGTAGTGAAAATCAAAAACAAAACACAAAGGAGGAGTGTAAAGTCTTACCAAGATATCTCTTTAAGAGATAGAAGAAGACTGCAGAAATCAAGTATAGATTTCCTCCACCGATGCGTACACGAACGGCTCTCGGACTGAAACCCGTGCTAGCGACTCGGAAAATTCAAGAAGAGAGGAAGAGAGGGCAGCCAAGAGAACTTGGTTAGAGTGAAATGGTTGAATCATATTAGTCTTATATCTCTCACCAAGAGGCAAAAAATATCCAATAAAGCAAAGTCAACAATGACTCACCACAAAGTCAACAATGACTCACCACTTTCACTCATTACATTTTGGCTAAAGAATGAGTCATCTCCCTTGTCCAAAGACATAAGGATTCGGCCAAGAGGTGGAAAGGAGATGGGGAAGACACTTGTCTTTAGTCATAATGACCAACTCATAATGACCAACAAATATCCAAGTTGGTAAAGTCCAACTTTACTAACCAAAGTCCACCATGACTCACCCATTTAATCATCACCTTTTGTCCCACCATGACTCATTCTTCTCATCTTAAAAATTCATCATTCTTGCCTTAAACCCACCATGAATTTCGGCCAACACATGATGAAGAAGTGGGCTTACCATTTCAAGCCCAAGCCCACTTTAATTCTTTGGTTTCTATTTGATTTCAAATACCATTGTAATTCAACATGTATGTAAGCATATTGTACCATATAACATGTTACATACCTCTAAATTACAATTAATTTGACACATCAAATGCATCAAGGAATTAAATTAGACACATATAAGATGAGATACATGTAAACCTATACATGTATAAATATTTCCACCTAGGAAATAATCTCATAAATTAATTATATTCTTTTGATCAATCTAATTGACCTAGAATATAATTAATAAATCTCTCTCTCTTCAAACGTGTATACTCCAAGTACACACTTAATCTGACTAGTTAAAGTCCAGACGTTCAATGTGTACGATCCAATGGGCCCGTCTTTATGTTGGCAGTGGGCCAAGGCCCACAGACTACAGGCGGGCTCTAGCAAGCCACTGTAGCCCCCAATTAAGACAGAGATAGCAGTCAAACTGTCACCGTAACCCTGTAGTTGAACTTGTATGTCCCATGTCGCTGATATCGGTGTCCAACACAGAGGCATGGTTGATCACCCTCTTAATGTGTCCGGACATTACTTGATCCCAAATGAACTGATGCTCACAAACAAGATCTCATCTTGTTTGGGTGTGGCCACACTCTTATCAGTAACATTCATCAAGAGGCCGGTGATATCATCTCAGTAAAGTACTGAGTGACATTCCCTTCTGCATATCCATAGTACTGCCATGCTCACTGACACACCCGAACGTACCCATACTTGGCACCCTTTTACAGGCCCGTTAGGCGTACACCAAAGTGTGCCACTTCACATGCAGCACCATCATATGGTCCGGTCAAAGGACTTATGCAAGTACTACGCGAGAATCATTTGTGATACTATACCATGTAGATTCCCGTTAAGTGGATCAATCCAGTACCATGCCCCTTTTGCATGTACCCATTAACCTGGTTGACATTCCATGTTCTATGACATGTAAGACACCGCCATACAACCAGGCTAATGATAGTCTTTGGTTCCATTCATTCCCATGATTGGAACAGACTACGGATGACTTGATGGCCATATCGTTTTCCCTATCCACAGTCTTACTGCCAAGTGCCTCACACTTGACAACATGGATATGGATATGTCCATTGGATACTCTATTTACAATATTGCATAAGACATATAATAAATAGATTGATGCCTTTATTTCTTAACACAACTTGTATAATACATGAAGTTCATATTGAAATTGGTTCGGGTTTTCTTGGCACGATTACCCGGACGGCTAATTTTGGAATTCATGGTTTCCCAATTAGATTGGGAGCAATTTTGCCTGGGTTGGAGACCCAAAGCCCACACGGGTTAAGAACCATGATCGGCCGAAATTTGGCGATTTCAAAATAATGGCTATGGACAAATGAAATCGGATTAATTCATGCATTTAACATGCTTATAAAATACATGATGTATTGGTTTACATGTATGATTGAATATGTGGATGGATGTTTATGGGCCTAATTTATGTTGGGTTGTAATATTCTTTTGTGTTTACGACCTGCGTGTCGTTTTTCTTTTTATGTAATTTTATTATATATATGTATTCTAAAATTATGTAAGCAAGGAGCCGATTGGATTGGCGAGCCCAGAAGGAATAGGAGGCGGCCCACCTGATGCTGTTCTAGTATAGGTTTACTAGAATGATATTAGGATGTAAATTTTGGCCCATTGCATTCCATTCTTTAATTTAATTATGCGGTATTTATTTGCATGTGCGAATGTATGTATAAACCCTTTTCACCCGCTTTTGCATCTAAGCCGTTATTAAGTGAATCGAATAACCAAATGGTAATTACTAAGTCTCGTAAAAGTGCTTCCCTCATTCATAACCTACTCGAAGTGGGGATAGGCCAGTTGTAGACCAACCCTCGTTGGATGCACTGGAGTATCGTCATTTTGTATTGGGTTAGAGTATTGGTTACTCTAACACTTGGATGGAGGTTTTGACTTAGCATGGGTAGTAGGATGTTCCTGGCCCTAAGCACAGATGGGTAAGTGCCAACAGACCCATCAAACCGAGAGTCCCTAGGTTGGGATTGGACGGCGTTCCTACCTAAAAAAAATTGGGTATAATTGTTCCAGGCCCTCGTCTGGCTATATCTTAATATAATATGGATCTCGGCCCATGAGCCCAACAACTCGGTTTTATTAATAACATGATTCATTATTAATTATGGGAATTTTTTTTTATAAGTCCTTTATTAACACTCATTTATTTCTCTGTGTAGTAATCAATGGCATTGAATAACACTTTATCACTGCGCACTATCCTTGAGAAGGACAAGCTTTCTGGTCCTAATTTCCTGGACTGGTCTAGGAACTTACGAATAGTTCTAAGACAGGAGTCTAAGGAATATGTACTGGAAAGGCCTGTACCGGCCGCACCTACTGGGCGTAATCCACCAGCTGCTCAGCTGGAGGAATACGGGGTGCATGTGAAGGATAATAGGGATGTTACTTGCCTTATGTTGGCATTCATGGTCCCCGAACTGCAAAAACAGTTTATGGACCATGATGCCTATGCTATGATGACAACTCTAAATGAGATGTTTCAGGAACAGGCACGTCAGGAAAGGTACCTGACGAATAAGGCATTCCATTCCTGCAAAATGGGGACTGGGACATCTGTGAGCGCTCATGTGCTCAAGATGAAGGGCTATTTGGATTCTTTAGCCCATCTCGGGTCGCCTATTTCACAGGAATTGGCGGTTGATACCATCCTGGCTTCCTTGCTGGAGTCTTATGATCAGTTCATCTTGAATTACAACATGCAAGGGATGAACAAAGCTGTTAGTGAGCTACATGGGATGCTTAAGCTTACTGAACAGTCGATCAAAAAGACTCCACCGGTACTTATGGTAAACAAGGGGAAGGCTCCTCTTGTTAAGGCCAAGGCTAAGACAAAGGCTAAAGCAAAGGCTAAGAAAGCCAAAGCTAAAAAGGCCAAGGTCTAGCCTAAGGCCCGTCCTGAGGATGTCTGTTTCGGGTGCAAGCAGACGGGACATTGGAAACGATCATGTCCAAAGCTTCTGGGAGAGCAAAAGAAGGCGCAGGGCGCATCTTCATCAGGTATATATGTCATAGACATTAACCTTACTATTTCTACATCTTGGGTATTGGATACTGGATGTGGTTCTCACATTTGTTGTAATGTGCAGGGACTTAGGAACAGAAGATCACTGGGATCAGGAGAAGTGGACTTGCGGGTTGAGAACGGAGCAAGGGTTGCAGCCATTGAGATCGGCGAGTACCAGCTTAAGATGCCTAGTGGATTAGTTTTGTTATTGGAACAATGTTATTTTGTACTTGCAATGTGCAGGAATATTATTTCTGTTTCAGTTTTGGATACTTCTGGATATGTATTTACTATTGGTAATGGTAATATGGTTATATCTAGAGAAGGCATATTTTATGGAAATGCTCTATTAAATAATGGCCTTTATATCCTGAATTTAAATGAAACTAATCAAGTCTATAACATAAATACTAAAAGGATTAAACCAAATGAACTTAATCCTGTGTACCTTTGGCATTGTCGTTTAGGCCACATAAACGAGAAACGCATAGCTAGACTCCACAAAGCTGGAATTCTAGGATCTTTTGACTTGGAGTCACTTGATATTTGTGAATCTTGTTTACGGGGTAAAATGACTAAAGCAACTTTTAGCAAGAAAGCTGAAAGGGCTACTAGCTTATTAGACCTAATACATTCGGATGTATGTGGACCTATGAGCACAGCTGCCAGGGGTGGGTTTCTATACTTCGTCACCTTTACAGACGATTTCAGCAGATATGGTTAAGTCTATCTGATGAAACACAAGTCTGAAACACTTGATCGGTTCAAGGAATTTAGGAACGAAGTACAGAACCAATTAGGCCGAAATATTAAAGCCCTTCGGTCAGACCGAGGCGGCGAGTATATGAGCCTAGAGTTTGATTCATACTTGAGTGAGCATGGAATAGTTCCACAGCTCACTCCTCCAGGAACACCACAATGGAATGGGGTGTCCGAACAGAGGAATAGGACCCTGTTAGACATGGTCCGCTCAATGATGAGTCATGCCTCTCTCCCAACAAGTTTTTGGGGATATGCTATTGAGACAGCAACTCTCATTTTGAATAGTACTCCGACTAAGGCTGTGGAAAAGACCCCATTTGAGATATGGATGGGCAGGGTGCCCAATGTGTCTTTCCTACGGATTTGGGGTTGTTATGCCCATGTCAAGAAATTGACTGGGGGCAAACTAGAACCCAAAACCGACAAATGCCTGTTTGTGGGCTACCCTAGGGAAACCAAAGGGTATTACTTCTACAACCCCGCCGAGAACAAGGTGTTCGTGGCACGGAAAGGGGTCTTTCTTGAAAATGAGTTCATTTCCAAGAAAGATAGTGGGAGTAATGTTGAACTCAGGGAAGTTCAAAGCTCAGAAACTCCTGAAAAGGATAACTCGGAGACCAGGGTGGAGCTTCCACAGGAGGAAGCACCGACCCAGGTCACACAAGGACCTAGAAGGTCTGGTAGGGATCGTCGGGAACCTGAGAGATATGGGTTTCTTGTTACCGATGATAACACTCTTTTTGTCTTCGACGAAGAAGAACCAAAAACCTACCAGGAGGCTATAGCTAGCCCACTGTCCGCAAATTGGCAAAAGGCCATGGAGGCGGAAATGCAATCTATGTACGATAATCAGGTTTGGAATCTGGTTGATCCACCTCCGGGTGCTAAGGTAATAGGTTGCAAGTGGTGCTACAAGCTGAAGCCAGACAATACCTTCAAGGGGCGGCTAGTAGCGAAAGGTTTCAGGTAAGTCCATGGTATCGACTATGATGAAACTTTCTCACCAGTCGCTATGCTCAAATCCATTAGGATCCTGCTGGCCATAGCCGCTTGGTACGACTATGAGGTCTGGCAGATGGATGTCAAAACTGCTTTCCTGAACGGGAAGTTACTCGAGGATGTGTATATGACACAACCTGAGGGTTTTGTCGATCCAAAGTATCCTGAAAGGGTATGCAAGCTTCAAAGATCCATTTATGGATTAAAGCAAGCATCCCGAAGTTGGAATCTTCGATTCAATGAGGCTATAAAGGAACATGGCTTCATACAGAATCAAGATGAGCCTTGTGTGTATAAAAGGATTAGTGGGAGTATCGTAATATTCCTGGTTTTATATGTGGATGACATCCTTCTGATTGGAAGTGACATACCAACACTGCTTGGGGTAAAGCAGTGGTTGTGTAAGTGCTTTGCAATGAAGGACTTAGGCGAAGCCGAAACGATCCTAGGGATCAGGATCTACAGGGATAGACCTCATCGGCTTCTAGGCCTGAGTCAGACTAAGTACATAGACAAGGTTCTGAAAAGATTCAGCATGGACCAGGCTAAGAAAGGATTCTTACCAATGGGTCATGGGCTGAAACTTAGTAAGAAGAACTGTCCTCAGACAAAACAGGACAGGGAGAAGATGAGTGAGATCCTATATGCTTCTGCTATTTGATCAATCATGTACTCTATGCTATGTACAAGACCTGATGTCGCCTTTGCACTAAGTATGACAAGCCGGTACCAGCAAGATCCTGGGGAGGATCACTGGAAAGCTGTCAAAGCAATCCTAAAGTACCTTAACCGGACAAAGGATAGCTTTTTAGTGTATGGGGGTCAGGAAGAGCTGTCAGTTACTGGGTACACTGATGCAAGCTTCCAGACCAACCAGGATGAATATAAGTCGCAGTCAGGGTACATATTCATGCTTAATGGTGGTGCTATTAGTTGGAGAAGCTCCAAGCAACCGACCATTGCAGATTCTATCACGGAAGCTGAGTACATTGCAGCGTGTGATACAGCTAAGGAAGCTGTGTGGATAAAGAAGTTTATCATGGAATTGGGGGTAGTATCATCTATCCAGGAACCGGTTGATATCTTCTGTGACAACAATAGGGCTGTTGCACAAGCTAAGGAGCCCCGGTCACACAGGAACTCAAAGCACGTACTCAGGAAGTTTCACCTCATCCGAGAAATTGTTGAAAGGGGTGACATTTCATTACGCAGAGTGGACACCGAGGAGAATGTCGCAGATCCTTTGACCAAGGTGCTGGCTCATTCCAAGCACGAGGGTCATATCAGATCTATAGGGATTAGGCCCATGCTTGGTTGGTACTAGTGCAAGTGGGAGATTGTTGGAAATGCCCTAGTCCCGAGGCATTAGTCCTTGTCTTTGTATCATACATTTGTACATTAATATGAACTTCATGTATTATACAAGTTGTGTTAAGAAATAAAGGCATCAATCTATTCATTATATGTCTTGTGCAATATTGTAAATAGAGTATCCAATGGACATATCCATATCCATGTTGTCAAGTGTGAGGCACTTGGCAGTAAGACTGTGGATAGGGAAAACGATATGGCCATCAAGTCATCCGTAGTCTGTTCCAATCATGGGAATGAATGGAACCAAAGACTATCATTAGCCTGGTTGTATGGCGGTGTCTTACCGGTTATAGAACATGGAATGTCAACCAGGTTAATGGGTACATGCAAAAGGGGCATGGTACTGGATTGATCCACTTAACGGGAATCTACATGGTATAGTATCACAAATGATTCTCGCGTAGTACTTGCATAAGTCCTTTGACCGGACCATATGATGGTGCTGCATGTGAAGTGGCACACTTTGGTGTACGCCTAACGGGCCTGTAAAAGGGTGCCAAGTATGGGTACGTTCGGGTGTGTCAGTGAGCATGGCAGTACTATGGATATGCAGAAGGGAATGTCACTCAGTACTTTACTGAGACGATATCACCAGCCTCTTGATGAATGTTACTGATAAGAGTGTGGCCACACCCAAACAAGATGAGATCTTGTTTGTGAGCATCAGTTCATTTGGGATCAAGTAATGTCCGGACACATTAAGAGGGTGATCAACCATGCCTCTGTGTTGGACACCGATATCAACGACATGGGACATACAAGTTCAACTACAGGGTTACGGTGACAGTTTGACTGCTATCTCTGTCTTAATTGGGGGCTACAGTGGCTTGCTAGAGCCCGCCTGTAGTCTGTGGGCCTTGGCCCACTGCCAACATAAAGACGGGCCCATTGGATCGTACACATTGAACGTCTGGACTTTAACTAGTCGGATTAAGTGTGTACTTGGAGTATACACGTTTGAAGAGAGAGAGATTTATTAATTATATTCTAGGTGTAAGCGCCGGAATTTTCTATACTTAAAAAAAAAAAAAAAAAAGAGAGTCGTACGACTATTGCTACAGTCGTACGACTGTAATTTAAAAATTACAGTCGTACGACTGTAATGTCGGGCAGACTGCAGAGGCCCATACCTCTGCAGCAGAAATGGAAGAAAAAAAAGGAGGAGCATTAATTGCTCGGGTTTGGCAGCAAGCAAGCAGAAAAAGAAGTGATAAAAAGGAGGAAAAGAAGAGAGAAAAAGAGAGAGAGGATCCTGGTGAAAGAAAAACTTAGAGAGAGAAAGAGAAGAGAGAGAAAAAGAAAACCACAAAAAACTCACTTTTCTTCCTCTTTGATTTTCTTCAATTCTCGAAATTAAGCCTAAAACTTGTTAGAAATCTCTAGGTTGATCACTTAACTACACAACTAAATCAAGAACTTGGACTTAAACAATCAGAATCCCTTCCAAATTTGGATTTTTGGACTCAAACTCCCAACTTCCATTCCAAAGGAAAAAGTGCGAATTCGTTGGGATTGGAGCGACGCCAGGGGTCAAAACGACTTGGAATAGCTTCTAAAAAGGTAGTCACTTCCTTTCCTTACACTTTTCCTCGCTTTCTGGGTGTTTGAAGTGAATTTTTGTGCGTTTTTGCTGCATTTTTCGTATTCCTGTTCCTGGAAACTAAGAACAGTCGTACGACTGTTCTTAGCTTTCATGAACAGTCGTACGACTGTATATACAGTCGTACGACTGTTCTTAGTTTCCAGCCAATTTTTCTTCAGTTTTGGTCCAAAATGAATTTTTGTTAAAATTTTGATCCTGAATTGATCACAGTCGTACGACTGTAATCATTATTTCAGAATCAGAATTTCAGCCTCATCCCCAAAAAATTAGAAAATCCCGAAAATCGTCAAAACGAATTTTGTTGTGTGCATCACGACCATAGATTCAATTTTCAGTAAATTCGCATTTAGAACAATTCAACGACGGAGACCCAGTTCTCCCGAAAACCGACCCACTTAATATATAAAAATGCATGTAAACCGGAAAAATTGTTTTCAAAATGATTATTTTCCACTAAAAACCAAAAATACAGAGACGTTTCAAAAATGTTTTCCAGGTCTAACCGGGCCGGCTAGCCGAGCCAACCCGGTTATCCCCTAAATGCATGCCCCCGATTCTTGATTTCCCAATTCTGTCTATTTGAGTCCAACTTGTGGCGTGCTGTATAAATTGTGCTGACCTTCTGTTTTGCAGGTTTTAATTTCTTTTACTTTTATTTTTGATGTATTTTGGTAGATTAAATCGTGTATTTAGGCGGTTGTAATTATTTTTTAGATTTTCGTGTATTCTAGGCGATTGTACAAGTGAGGCGAGTGTTTTTATTTTTCTATTCGATTTGGTTGTAAGCCGATTAATATTTATTTCTCTTTATTTTTGTACTATATATTTTGTATGCGCGCTGTATGCTTTTTATATTCAATAAAATGGACTTTAGATTTTGGAATACCATTTGAGAACATTGACAATATTTATTTTAATTAGACACGAAATAAGGGACTTGTCCGGACCCGAATCTCTGGATAGTGTAGCGACCGTTCGTCCGGTTCAGCTGCATAAGAATTTCCCGGTTGAGCTGAGCCGGGTGGCGACTCTACAACATCCATCGAGACTTAGGTCTCGGTTCTTTTATGCATTAATTCTATTTATTTTTTCCAAACGCGGATTTCCATTATAAAAACCCCACGCGAGGGAGGGATCCGCCCGAGATCGTGGCGCCCCATTCCGAAAGGGAGTCCCGCGTCCCGTCGAAAACGCGTCGTCCGCTCACAGTGGCGACTCCGCTGGGGAATTCTTTAAAAAGTTTTCTTAAAAACTTAAAAGAATTTGACAAGCCCTGAAAAGTGTCTAATTAAAATAAGGCGGATGATTCTCTTTTGGCATTTTATTTGCATTTTAGTTAGCCATTTTTGCATTAGATTAGGTATCCTTTATAGCCCGGTGGATCGTTGAAGTGTCGCCTAAGTTCCTCCTGGTCTTAGGGGCACGAATACGAAACACCACTCGTAGCCTCGTACGAACCCCTTCGTTCGGACCCTTGAGTGGGGAGAAGTGAGGAGTATATCTTGCTACGAGAGCCTTGATGTTATCCCGACTTTGACCGAACCCATATAGGCAGCTCTAGTTGGATTCCTTTAGGATACCAAAATAATTGTGTGAATAATAATAAAATCGTGCCTTCATCACCCCCGGTTGGTGATTGAAGTGAAACTCGCCTAGGACTCGGTTAGAAATTTTTGAGACCGACCACGTTGGAGGAATAAGGTTGGAAGAATTCGTTTTGCTTGCTATGTGTTTCTCGCCATCTCGTGACACATCGCCAACGCATGCATAACATACCATAATCACCATTTTCCATACACATGACATAACATACACAAACATTTTTGTGTGATACTAACCCACATTTTTATGCAGCCATTTTGCATTTTATTTCGTGTGTAAAACATCAATTCATTCGCTTGTCATCCATACTAACGGTTTCTTTTTCAGCCATAACATTAAACTTGTGTGATTAGCATTTTATTTTTGACATAGCATACATAACATCATTATGTATGTCATGCATCTTAACCCACGTTTTTATGCAGCCATTTGCATATTGTGTGACATGTTCATTCACTACATTTCACTTAA
The DNA here is from genome assembly GCA_039660915.1 of Euphorbia tirucalli. Classification (NCBI taxonomy): domain Eukaryota; kingdom Viridiplantae; phylum Streptophyta; class Magnoliopsida; order Malpighiales; family Euphorbiaceae; genus Euphorbia; species Euphorbia tirucalli. The sequence continues at coordinate 48,421,253 of CM077639.1, read as the reverse complement.
ATTAAATTAAGGGGCATTTCAAGGACGCCTATCATGACCATCCCATCCCATTTCATAACATATCGGGTACCCAAAATTACCCGAGTTTTGCCAATGCACCGGATTGCATTCGGCCATTCCATTTCATTTAATAAAAGCCACTACGGCCTTAGGCCCATTTTCGTGTAATAATTTACACGATGCATTTCATGACATCACACCCATCTATCATAAACATCATATAACATTGTGGTCCACATCCGACCACTTCATGACATTAATTCACCATTTAAGGTACTCCCCGAGTGCCCGATTAGCATATATGTAGGCCCGTAACATCACCAAATCATGAAAGGCGTTCCTCGAATGCCGAATTCTTGTCCGTGTTCCTGTTACACGTGACTTTCTCATAACATCATTCCATATGCTCAAAAGCATTAAGACCTTGTCAGTGGGCCCGGCCCATGCGACCATTTCATATCATCCCGCAGACCTACAAAGCGTCAAAACTGCGTCCGTGTGCCGGTATACACGCGACCATTTCATGAATTCATTAGGTGCCCCAAAGGCGCCGAAGTTTTGTCCGTGTGATGGCCCACACGTGACAGTTTTGCATAAACATTGGGTGTTCTCGGAATGCCTCGGAAAAAAATAAATAATAAGAAGAAGAAACCATTCATATCATCATTCCATACATAATTCCACTCCATGCATCTCAAGCATGTTCAATGTCTTAACTTTCATGTCATATCACGTCATTCATTCACGACCCTAACACCTCCTGTCTACTCCCAAGCAGAATACACTGGAGCGACCTTGGACAAGATCCCAAGCTTCAAGAGCGGCTAGGAGACAGAGGGTAGTCGAGAGCGACAGTGATTCTGAGCTTGGGGAAGGAGTGAATATGGCAGAACAGACACCGAGCATGGCTGATGTTTTGAAGGATTTCTTCAGGTCGCAAGATTTCCGCGACATGTTAAAGGAGGAAATGAGGGCAGTGGTTAGAGAAGCTGGTGAGACCGGTGGTAGTGGAGCCGGGAAGGAAAAAGAAGCTGAGTCATCCCAACACGGTGGTGACGCTTCAGCTAGCCTTGAAAAGCTGCAAGAAATAGAGGCAGCTATGGAACAGAGGGTGAAAGCCAAGTGTTCTGAATTAGACGAAGTCATGGCCCAGTTGAAAAAGGGGGTCGGGATAAGTGCTGAATCCAAGAAGGGGGTGAACGTTGATGCTATGATCAGTAGGGGCATCGAGACATTTCCTATCGGCTTCCAAGTGCCAAAAGTCCCCACTTACAAAGGAATGGGCTCGCCAGAGGCCCATGTGAATTTATATGCCCGAGTTATGCTAACAGCAGGCGCTACAAAGCAACAATTAATTAATCTTTTCCCCACCACACTGGAGGGAGGTGCTTTGGGATGGTATAACTCACTGTCAGAGGAGGAGCAGTCCGACTGGGAAGTATTGTCAGCAGCCTTCATCAAATACTACAGCTTCAACACCAAAATCCAGGTGAAGCTGTATGATTTGGAGAGGGTGAAACAGAAATTCAATGAGCCCTTTGATGAATACTACCAGAGGTGGATGAACAAAATGATCCTCCTAAAGAACCGCCCTGATGAAGACGAGCTTTTACAGAAGCTCATTGATGGCAGCAAAGATATCTTCAAGAACAACATGAAGTTCCATTCCTTCAAGGAGCTTAGTGAGGTCTATAGCATGGCCATGAAGATAGAAAGGGATGAAGAGGAGAAGCCAGCCGGTCAGAAAGGGGGAAGAAGTACAGGGTACAGTTCAGGGTATAGATCAACCACAGTAGCTGGGTCTGGCAGTGGGTCTGGTTCAGGTGCCAGTGGCAAGCAGGGGCAGTCATCAGAAGTGAAGCAGGTTGAGGTGGCTACTATGAATCAGCAGCAAGGCAACCAGAATAGAGGTCCTGGAGGACAAGGCATAACACCCTGGACCCTTACTTTGGCAAAGATATTCGCCAAGTGTAGGAATGGTGGCTTACTACAGTCCTTGAGGCCATTTGAGTTCCCATCTGAAGCTGACAAGGATAACTTCTGCACTTATCATGTGGTGTCAGGCCACCGGACCAATAACTGCTATAAGCTAAGGGATGCTATCCAGAAGCTTATCGATGAGGGAAAGCTGCAGGAACCACCTAAACCTAGCACTAAAACCAACCCACTGCCGGCATTTGAGAAGCAGGTTAACATGGTCCAATCGGGGTTGCCAGCTAACTTCATATTTGCCCAAGTTCTGCAAGCGAACCCTACGATTCAGGCAGTGGCGGTAGGGGAACCCGAAGTGGAGCTTAAATGTGAGGAAAAGGAGGGGTGTAAGGAGGTCAAGCCCGTAAGTCTGGATGATCTTGACTCTGAGGATGAGTATGAAGAATTTGGCAAAAGAGAAGCTGTTAAACCCCCGGTTGTTGAAAAGCTGAAAATTCAAGAAGTGCAGCACGTGACCCGAAGTGGAAGGGTGTATTAGCCGGCAGATCAGACGAAAGATAAAGCACCGATGAATGGGTCGGGCAGTACTTCGGCACCGGAAAGAGTCGAGAAAGAGGATTTGGTCATTTCCCAACTGAAGAAGACTCCTGCACAAGCCAGTTTGTGGCACTTGCTTATGACCTCAAAAGAGCATAGGGAGGCTTTAGTGAAGAAGCTATCGGAAATCGAAGTCTCCCCTATAGCTTCACCAGAGGCTATGTGCTGTTTACTAGATAAAGTCCATCCTGGAGCTCCTAATATTGTTTTCTCTGAAAAAGACCTACCAGCAGAAGGAAAGGCTCACAACAAGGCTCTTTACATTAGGGCCAACATCATGGATAAGGTGATGCCGTGCGTTATGGTGGATGACGGCTCAGCTCTAAATATTTGCCCACTGAAAATGCTGCCATTTCTAGGTATGAATGAAGAAGTGTTGAAGAGGTCTTCGACAGTCATTCGGGCATATGATGATTCTAAAAGAACAGTGATAGGGACCTTCGAAACAGAAGTGGAGGTTGGGCCCATTAAGTCTATGGTTGTCTTCACAGTGATCGATATCCCGGTCACATTCTCCCTATTGCTTGGAAGGCCCTGGTTCCATCCTTTGGGAGGTGTTCCTTCCACTTTGCATCAGAAGATTAAATTCTCTGTGAATGACAGAATTGTGACTGTTGAGGCAGACGCCCAGTCGATGGTAGCTGCAGTGAATGAAGGAGTGGTTCCTTTTGGTGGATTCCAAATTGCTGTCATTAAGGAGGGAGAAACCACAGATGCCCCTATGGTCCTTTATGAGAACTACATGCCAGGGTGGCTATCCCGATATCTATACAAGCTGAACTTTGTTCCGGGAATGGGACTCGGGATTAATCTGCAAGGTGTGCCAGAATTCAAGATCGACTCGGGAAAGTCAAAGCAGTACGGCCTTGGTTATGTAGAGGGGTTATCCGAGCAGAAGAATCTGAAAAAGGGCGGCAGGGCTATGATGAAGCCATTTCTGAAGGCGGGAGAAGGCCTTTACAAGGGCCAAGCTGAACCGGTGCTGGTTGGAAATGTCAAGTACCCTGGTTTTGAGATCTTTGCAGATGTTGTGGATTTTGAGAAAAGCCAGGAAGAGCCGGTAGCCCCTGTAATGATGGAAGAAGCAATTGCTGAATCTGAAATTCTGAAAGGAGAATCATCTGAGGTGATAGCAGAAACCATAGAAGCAGCCGAGGAAGAAGATGAAAAGAAGACCTATGCCGAAACTACAGAAGTGATCTCGGGAGCTTTGACTGCTGCATTAACCAAAGCTTTCGGGAAATCCAAGGAGGGATTTGGCGAAGAACTGATGGCCAAAGTGAACTTAGACTCTGTGGTTGCTGAAATCGCCAAGATTATGGAGAATGCTAAGGCACAGCTGGCCGAGAAAGCTGCAGTCCCAGATGATGCTCTGGAAGGGAAGATGGAAGCTGATGAAGAACAAGGCCCTCCGCCTGTGGAGGATGAAGATGATTTTGTTGTATCTATTTCTTCCATTTTCAATGTAACTGATGTACTTTATGATAAGTTCAATGCAATGAAATCCCAGTTTGCTTACTTGTGTGATGTTTATCCTGATAATTCTGTGCATGCGTTCGAATCACCATCAAGCATATTTAGCATACATGACACTGCATTGCATGAAATCAATATAAGTACAGATGAAAACCCTAGAATGGTACTCATTTCACACGAGCTAAAATCCGAGGAAGAAAGAGAATTAATAAGAATACTCCAAAAACATGTTAAAGCTTTCGCCTGGTCGTATGAAGACATGCCGGGTGTAGATACAGAAATAGCAGTGCACAAAATCCCAACAGACCCCAAGTTCAGACCGGTAAAGCAGAAGTTGAGAAGACTAAGGCCGGAATGGGCTACACTGGTGAAGGAAGAAGTGGCCAAACAGATAGATGCCAGGTTTCTTGAAGTGGTGGAGTATACAGAGTGGCTAGCCAACATTGTCCCTGTGCCTAAAAATGATGGAAGGGTCAGAGTATGTGTCAACTACAGGGACTTGAATAAGGCATGCCCTAAGGACAATTTCCCACTACCTCACATTGACGTATTGGTTGATAATGCAGCAAAAGCGGCAATGTACTCCTTCATGGATGCTTTCTCGGGATACAACCAGATTCTGATGGATGTGATCGACAAGGTGAAAACATCGTTCATCACAGAATGGGGTACTTTCTGCTACAGAGTGATGCCTTTTGGATTAAAGAACGCCGGTGCCACTTATCAGAGGGCTGTCACAACTCTGTTGCATGATATGATCCATAAAGAAGTTGAAGTGTATGTCGATGATATGCTTGTTAAATCAGCAACCCGGGAGGAACATCCGGTTATCCTGGATAGATTTCTAACACGCATTGGAGAGTACAACTTGCGGCTTAATCCCAAGAAGTGCATATTCGGGGTCACATCAGGGAAGCTGTTAGGCCATGTAGTCAGCCAGAGGGGGATAGAAATGGACCCAGATAAAATTAAAGCCATCCAAGATATGCCAACTCCAAAGACTGAAAAGGAGGTCAGATCATTCCTGGGTTCCTTGCAGTATGTCAGCCGCTTCATAGCCAAGCTAACTTCCACTTGTGAGCCAATCTTCAAGCTATTAAAGAAAGATCAGCCAATTGTGTGGGATTACAAGTGTCAGCTGGCATTCGAGAAGATCAAGGCTTACCTGGTAAAGCCACCAGTGTTGAGCCCTCCAATTCCAGGGAAGCCTCTGATTTTATATTGGGCAGTTGAAGAATCCTCTATAGGGGCAATGCTTGCACAAGAACAAGATGGCAAGAAGGAATATCCTATCTATTACCTTAGCAAGAAATTGTTGGAGTATGAAACTAAGTACACACTGGTGGAGAAGACATGTGTGGCGATGATTTGGTTGACCAAGAAGCTACGCCACTATTTCCAATCCTACAAGATACAAGCCGTGGCTAAGGTGGATCCAATGAAGTACCTCTATGAAGCACCAGCATTGGTTGGGAAACTGTCCAGGTGGTTGTTACTTCTGTCTGAATTCGACATCGAGTATATCACGAAGAAAACCATTAAAGGGCGAGCCGTGGCAGAGTTTCTGGCAAACCAGCCCCTAGAATCAGATTACACAGAGAACCTGGAATTCCCTGATGAGCAGTTAGCCATGGTGGAAGTGAAAAGGTGGGTCATGTGCTTCGATGGCGCGGTGAATAGAAAAGGCGCCGGGATCGGGGTACTTATAGCAACACCAGATGGTGAGGTCATTCCTTTGTCCAAAAGGCTGATCTTTCCTGTGACCAACAATGGGGCGGAATATGAAGCATGTTTGTTTGGAATGGAGACTTTATTGACACTAGGGGCAAATGATGTCTTAATTGTTGGTGATTCACTACTAGTGATCAGGCAGGCTCAGGGTGAGTGGGAACTAAAAGAAGAAGCTTTACGGCCTTATTTGGAGCTGCTACAGTTCAGAAAGGGTTTATTCGGCCAGTGTGAATTCAGACATGTCCCCAGGGATGAGAATAAGATGGCTGATGCATTAGCTACTTTGTCCTCCATGTGGGAAAATCCAGAAGAGACACAAGCTCAACCACTGGTCATAGCCACTTCCAGACATCCTTGCTTCGAAGTGCATGAAGTAATGGAATTATCAGCCGAAGAAAAGCCATGGTTCTTTGACATTTACCGGTATGTTAAGGAAGGAAAGTACCCAGAAGAGGCCAGTGCTGTTGATAAGTTGACACTGAGAAAACTGGCTAGTCAATCCAGGATCTTCGAGGATAAGTTATACAAAAGAACAGCACATGGGGTTCTTTTGAGGTGTCTAACAGAACGAGAAGCAGAAGATGTGATGCAGCAGGTACATGCAGGATCTTGTGGGCCACATATGAATGGACTTGCCATGGCTAGGAAAATCATGAGACAAGGCTACTTCTGGATGACGATGCAAGCAGATTGTATAAGAAAAGTGAAAAGATGTCATGAATGTCAGATCCATGCAGACATTAGTCATCTTCCTCCACTTGAACTTCAGAATCTAGCGTCTCCTTGGCCGTTTTCAGCATGGGGGATAGACATGATTGGTGAAATCCATCCAGCTGCATCTAATGGGCATAGATTCATAGTTGTGGCAGTTGATTATTTCTCCAAATGGGTCGAAGCGGAAACCTTCACTAATGTCACAGCCAAGCACATGGTCAAGTTCATCCAGAAGAATATCTTCACTCGGTATGGGATTCCTCACCACATAGTAACTGATAATGGAGTACAGTTTCAAGGGGCAACAGCCGAACTATTTGCAGAGCATGGAATTGAACATCATAAGTCTTCCCCATACAGGCCTCAGGCTAATGGTGCAGTAGAAGCAGCTAACAAGGCAATAAAGAAGATCTTATCAAAGATGGTAACCACTTACAGGGATTGGGCTGATAAACTGCCTTATGCTCTTTGGGGTTACAGAACCAGTGTCAGAACGCCGACAGGGGAAACTCCTTATGCCTTGGTATATGGAATGGAGGCAGTGTTGCCAGTGGAAATAGAACTCAAATCACTCAGAGTTGCCCTGGAAGCTCAATTGCCAGAGACTGAATGGGTTCAAGCCAGGTATGAACAGTTGGCTGCACTAGATGAAAGGCGACTAAAAGCACTGGATCACCTGCAAATGTATCAGCGCAGAATGGCTAGAGCCTATAATCGAAATGTGAAATACTCCAAGCGGCAGTTGAAAGCAGGAGATTTGGTTCTAAAGCAATTAAGGCCTTCAAATGTTGATGTTAGGGGCAAGTTCAGACCTAACTGGGAAGGACCCTATGTGGTGAAGAAGGTGTTATCAAAAGGCGCTGTCAGCATCATGGACATGGATGGAAACGAGTTCACCAACCCGATCAACCAAGACAAGCTAAAGCTTTATCATGTATAAAAAAAAAAAAAAAAAAAAAAGGGGGTCTGATAGGCTGAAAACTCGAAAAGAGCGGTCTAGGCAAAAGTTAAGACACGAGAGAAAATAATCAGTCGGAAAACCTGAAAAGGACGACTGGTGACGGATTCTGGCTCAGTGTGAAATGTGTATCGTTTAGGAACCAATTTGTTTCAAATGTACTCATTTTGACTTCATCAATAAAGTGGAATGTTTGTTTAAATATATTTGCATGGTTATGACAAATGCATAAACAAAGTTGTCTTGCATAAACACACATTCAAAGAAAGCACTTTGCATTCAACTGATCAATATCATTGCATTATTTGACAAATGAAAATGTATCAAATACATGCAGTTTAAAATCTCTCATCGTCTCCTAAAGTCCGGTTCATCTTCCCAAACGAGCAATAAAGGGTCACAACATCATTTTAGTCAGATCTTAAAAAAAAAAAAAAAAAAAGAGAGCTCGCTGAGGTGAAAACCGAAAAGGCGCCTCAGGTAAAAAATTAGAGCGGCCCGCTAAGCTGAAAACCCATATTGGGCAGTTTAGGCAAAAGTTAGGGTATACGAAAAGCTCGCTAAGGTGAAAACCGAAAAGGCGCCTTAGGCAAAAGTTAGAGCGGCTCGCTGGGCTGAAAACCTGATTTGGGCAACTCAGGCAAAAATTAGAGCTAAAAAAAAAAAAAAAATAATAATAATAATAATAATAATAAATATCCTCTGTATCCTCCGCAGAATTCGTCACATCACTCCCCAGCAGAGTTTCCCATACTATTCCCCAGCGGAGTCTACATAAAGAACACCATCAATTACTTCCCCGCAAAGTCGCCATGTTACTCCTCAGTGCAGTCTACACAAAGAACACCACAATTGTTTCCCCAGTCAAGCTGTCACGCTCTTCCCCAGCGGAATCTCTACAAGGAATACTATGATCATTCCCCCAGCAGTCACCTCGCTTCTTTGATAATCATCAAACAATGCCCCAAGAAAAGCAAAATCAACCAGGGGCACAACATATCTCCCCAGCAGAGGACAGAAACATCCAATAACAGAAAATACATACATGTACATATACATCATCATGCATCCATACATTGCATATATCAATTACTTATCCCCGGCTAGTCTTCATTCTTGATCGAAGGGGCAAAAATTTTTGTTTAAAAAATCTCTCGATCAAGGAATGAAGACTTGCCATTTCAAGTGCAGGAATTCATCCCCAGCTCAATATCCTCAGCAAGTCAGCAGATCCACCTCGAGTAATGTAAACTCGGTATCGGCCCAGGCCCGCTCCATTATCTCAACTATCTCCAGCGAGTCCGCCCCGAGCAACGTAAGCTCGGCATCGGCCCAAATCCGTTCCATCATCCAAGTTCCCTAATAGATCCGCCTCGAGTAATGTAAACTCGGTATCGGCCCAGATCAGCTTCATCTATTTTCCCAGTAAATTTCGCCTCGGGTAACATAGACCTGATATCGGCTAATCTCATCTCCAGCATCGCCTCGGGTAACATAGACCTGATATCGGCTAATTTCTTCATCAATTTCGCCTCGGGTAACATAGACCTGATATCGGCTAATTTCTTCATCAATCTCGCCTCGGGTAACATAGACCTGATATCGGCTAATTTCTTCATCAATCTCGCCTCGGGTAACATAGACCTGATATCGGCTAATTTCTTCATCAATCTCGCCTCGGGTAACATAGACCTGATATCGGCTAATTTCTTCATCAATCTCGCCTCGGGTAACATAGACCTGATATCGGCTAATTTCTTCATCAATTTCGCCTCGGGTAATATAGACCTGATATCGGCTAATTTCTTCATCAATCTCGCCTCGGGTAACATAGACCTGATATCGGCTAATTTCTTCATCAATTTCGCCTCGGGTAACATAGACCTGATATCGGCTAATTTCTTCATCAATTTCGCCTCGGGTAACATAGACCTGAGATCGGCTAATTTCTTCATCAATTTCGCCTCGGGTAACATAGACCTGATATCGGCCAATCTCTTCATCAACTCGCCTCGGGTAACATAGACCTGATATCGGCTAATTTCTTCATCAATTTCGCCTCGGGTAACCTAGACCCGATATCGGCCAATCTCTTCATCAACTCGCCTCGGGTAACATAGACCTGATATCGGCTAATTTCTTCATCAATTTCGCCTCGGGTAACCTAGACCCGATATCGGCCAATCTCTTCATCAACTCGCCTCGGGTAACATAGACCTGATATCGGCTTATTTCCTCCCCAGTCTCGCCTCGGGTAACATAGACCCGGTATCGGCTTATCCCATCAGAAGATTCATTCCAGCATTCACGGCGCTTTGATTCACGCTCTTAAATTCATCATCACAGGTATTATGGACCTGGAGCTAGATGTCGAATTTGATCACGCGAGGGGCAGCTGTAAGCGCCGGAATTTTCTATACTTAAAAAAAAAAAAAAGAAAAAAAAGAAAAAAAAAAGAGAGTCGTACGACTATTGCTACAGTCGTATGACTGTAATTTAAAAATTACAGTCGTACGACTGTAATGTCGGGCAGACTGCAGAGGCCCATACCTCTGCAGCAGAAATGGAAGAAAAAAAAGGAGGAGCATTAATTGCTCGGGTTTGGCAGCAAGCAAGCAGAAAAAGAAGTGATAAAAAGGAGGAAAAGAAGAGAGAAAAAGAGAGAGAGGATCCTGGTGAAAGAAAAACTTAGAGAGAGAAAGAGAAGAGAGAGAAAAAGAAAACCACAAAAAACTCACTTTTCTTCCTCTTTGATTTTCTTCAATTCTCGAAATTAAGCCTAAAACTTGTTAGAAATCTCTAGGTTGATCACTTAACTACACAACTAAATCAAGAACTTGGACTTAAACAATCAGAATCCCTTGCAAATTTGGATTTTTGGACTCAAACTCCCAACTTCCATTCCAAAGGAAAAAGTGCGAATTCGTTGGGATTGGAGCGACGCCAGGGGTCAAAACGACTTGGAATAGCTTCTAAAAAGGTAGTCACTTCCTTTCCTTACACTTTTCCTCGCTTTCTGGGTGTTTGAAGTGAATTTTTGTGCGTTTTTGCTGCATTTTTCGTATTCCTGTTCCTGGAAACTAAGAACAGTCGTACGACTGTTCTTAGCTTTCATGAACAGTCGTACGACTGTATATACAGTCGTACGACTGTTCTTAGTTTCCAGCCAATTTTTCTTCAGTTTTGGTCCAAAATGAATTTTTGTTGAAATTTTGATCCTGAATTGATCACAGTCGCACGACTGTAAACTACAGTCGTACGACTGTAATCATTATTTCAGAATCAGAATTTCAGCCTCATCCCCAAAAAATTAGAAAATCCCGAAAATCGTCAAAACGAATTTTGTTGTGTGCATCACGACCATAGATTCAATTTTCAGTAAATTCGCATTTAGAACAACGACGGAGACCCAGTTCTCCCGAAAACCGACCCACTTAATATATAAAAATGCATGTAAACCGGAAAAATTGTTTTCAAAATGATTATTTTCCACTAAAAACCAAAAATACAGAGACGTTTCAAAAATGTTTTCCAGGTCTAACCGGGCCGGCTAGCCGAGCCAACCCGGTTATCCCCTAAATGCATGCCCCCGATTCTTGATTTCCCAATTCTGTCTATTTGAGTCCAACTTGTGGCGTGCTGTATAAATTGTGCTGACCTTCTGTTTTGCAGGTTTTAATTTCTTTTACTTTTATTTTTGATGTATTTTGGTAGATTAAATCGTGTATTTAGGCGGTTGTAATTATTTTTTAGATTTTCGTGTATTCTAGGCGATTGTACAAGTGAGGCGAGTGTTTTTATTTTTCTATTCGATTTGGTTGTAAGCCGATTAATATTTATTTCTCTTTATTTTTGTACTATATATTTTGTATGCGCGCTGTATGCTTTTTATATTCAATAAAATGGACTTTAGATTTTGGAATACCATTTGAGAACATTGACAATATTTATTTTAATTAGACACGAAATAGGGGACTTGTCCGGACCCGAATCTCTGGATAGTGTAGCGACCGTTCATCCGGTTCAGCTGCATAAGAATTTCCCGGTTGAGCTGAGCCGGGTGGCGACTCTACAACATCCATCGAGACTTAGGTCTCGGTTCTTTTATGCATTAATTCTATTTATTTTTTCCAAGCGCGGATTTCCATTATAAAAACCCCACGCGAGGGAGGGATCCGCCCGAAATCGTGGCACCCCATTCCGAAAGGGAGTCCCGCGTCCCGTCGAAAACGCGTCGTCCGCTCACACTAGGTCAATTAGATTGATCAAAAGAATATAATTAATTTATGAGATTATTTCCTAGGTGGAAATATTTATACATGTATAGGTTTACATGTATCTCATCTTATATGTGTCTAATTTAATTCCTTGATGCATTTGATGTGTCAAATTAATTGTAATTTAGAGGTATGTAACATGTTATATGGTACAATATGCTTACATACATGTTGAATTACAATGGTATTTGAAATCAAATAGAAACCAAAGAATTAAAGTGGGCTTGGGCTTGAAATGGTAAGCCCACTTCTTCATCATGTGTTGGCCGAAATTCATGGTGGGTTTAAGGCAAGAATGATGAATTTTTAAGATGAGAAGAATGAGTCATGGTGGGACAAAAGGTGATGATTAAATGGGTGAGTCATGGTGGACTTTGGTTAGTAAAGTTGGACTTTACCAACTTGGATATTTGTTGGTCATTACGAGTTGGTCATTATGACTAAAGACAAGTGTCTTCCCCATCTCCTTTCCACCTCTTGGCCGAATCCTTATGTCTTTGGACAAGGGAGATGACTCATTCTTTAGCCAAAATGTAATGAGTGAAAGTGGTGAGTCATTGTTGACTTTGTGGTGAGTCATTGTTGACTTTGCTTTATTGGATATTTTTTGCCTCTTGGTGAGAGATATAAGACTAATATGATTCAACCATTTCACTCTAACCAAGTTCTCTTGGCTGCCCTCTCTTCCTCTCTTCTTGAATTTTCCGAGTCGCTAGCACGGGTTTCAGTCCGAGAGCCGTTCGTGTACGCATCGGTGGAGGAAATCTATACTTGATTTCTGCAGTCTTCTTCTATCTCTTAAAGAGATATCTTGGTAAGACTTTACACTCCTCCTTTGTGTTTTGTTTTTGATTTTCACTACTTAAGCTCTCGGGACCCGGATTCGAGGAAATCAACGCGTGTTTCCGCACTTTGTCGGTCGGTTTCCCGTGATGAATCCCAGCATGTACCACCTGCGCCTATGGGTCGTAATCCACCGGCTGCCCAGCTGGAGGAATACGAGGCGCATGTTAGGGATAACCGGGATGTGACTTGCCTTATGTTGGCTAGTATGGTCCCCGAGCTGTAAAAGCAGTTTATGGATCATCAAGCATTTGCTATGATGACAACTCTAAATGAGATGTTTCAAGAGCAAGCATGTCAGGAAAGGTACCTGACCAATAAGGCATTCCATTCCTGTAAAATGGAGGCGGGACCATCTGTGAGTACTCACGTGCTCAAGATGAAGGGCTATCTGGATACTTTAGCCCATCTCGGATTGGCTATTTCATAGGAGTTGGCTGTTGACACTATTCTGGCATCCTTACCAGAGTCTTATGATCAGTTTATCCTGAACTATAATATGCAAGGGATGAACAGGTCTATTAGTGAGCTGCATGGGATGCTTAAGCTTACTGAACAGTCGATCAAAAAGACACCACCGGTACTTATGGTCAGTAAAGGGAAAACCTTGTTGCTAAGGTTAATGCAAAGACCAAAGCCAAGGCAAAGGCCAAGGCTAAGAAAGCCAAGGTCAAAAAGGCGAAGGTCCAGCCCAAGGCTAGTCCCGAGGATGTCTGTTTCGGGTGCAAGCAGACTGGACATTGGAAGAGATCATGTCCCAAGCTCTTGGGAGAGAAAAGGAAGACCCAAGGCATGTCTTCGTCAGGTATATATGTCATAGACATTAACCTTACTATTTCAACATCTTGGGTATTCGATACTGGATGTGGTTCTCACATTTGTTGTAATGTGCAGGGACTTAAGAACAGGAGGTCACTGGGATCAGGAGAAGTGGACTTACGGGTCAGCAATGGAGCAAGGGTTGCTACCATAGAGATTGGAAAGTACCAACTTAAGATGCCTAGTGGATTAGTTTTGTTACTGGAACAATGTTATTTTGTACCTGCAATGTGCAGGATTATTATTTCTGTTTCAGTTTTGGATACTTCTGGATATGTATTTACTATTGGTAATGGTAAAATGGTTATATCTAGAGAAGGCATATTTTATGGAAATGCTCTATTAAATAATGGCCTTTATATCCTGGATTTAAATGAAACTAATCAAGTCTAGAACATAAATACTAAAAGGATTAAACCAAATGAACTTAATCCTGCATACCTTTGGCATTGTCGTTTAGGCCACATAAATGAGAAAAGCACAGCTAGACTCCACAAAGCTGGAATTCTAGGATCTTTTGACTTGGAGTCACTTGATATTTGCGAGTCTTGTTTAGGGGGTAAAATGACTAAAGCACCTTTTAGCAAGAAAGCTGAAAGGGGTACTGGCTTATTGGACCTAACACATCGGATGTATGTGGACCTATGAGCACTGCTGCCAGGGGTGGGTTTCTATACTTCGTCACCTTTACAGACGATTTCAGCAGATATGGCTGTGTCTATCTTATGAAACATAAGTCTGAAACACTTGATCGGTTCAAGGAATTTAGGAATGAAGTACAGAACCAATTAGGCCGAAATATTGAAGCCCTTCGGTCGGACCGAGGTGGCGAGTATATGAGCCTAGAGTTTGATTCATATTTGAGAGAGCATGGAATAGTTCCACAGCTCACTCCTCCAGGAATGCCATAATGGAATGGGGTGTCCGAACGGAGGAATAGGACCCTGTTAGATATGGTCCGCTCAATGATAAGTCATGCTTCTCTCCCAACAAGTTTCTGGGGATATGCTCTTGAGACAGCAACTCTCATTTTGAATAGTACTCCAACAAAGGCAGTGGAAAATACCCCATTTGAGATATGGACGGGCAGGTCACCCAATGTGTCTTTCCTGTAGATTTGGGGTTGTTATGCACATGTCAAGAAATTGACTGGGGGCAAACAGGAACCCAAAACTGACAAATGCCTGTTTATGGGCTACCTTAGGGAAACCAAAGGGTATTACTTCTACAACCCCACCGAGAACAAGGTATAAGTTCATTTCCATGAAAGATAGTGGGAGAAATGTTGAACTCAGGGAAGTTCAAAGCTCAGAAACACCTAAAAAGGATAGCTCGGAGACCAGGGTGGAGTTTCCACGAGAGGAAGCACCGGCCCAGGTCACAGAAGGACCTAGAAGGTCTGGTAGGGATCGTCGGGAACCTGAGAGATATGGGTTTCTTGTTACTGATGATAACACTCTTTTTGTCTTCAACGAAGAAGAGCCGAAAACCTACCAGGAGGCTATAGCTAGCCCACTATCCCCAAATTAGCAAAAGGCCATGGAGGCAGAAATGCAATTTATGTACGATAATCAGGTTTGGAATCTGGTTGATCCACCTCCGGGTGCTAAGGTAATAGGTTGCAAGTGGTGATACAAGCTTAAGCCAGACAATACCTTCAAGGGGTGGCTACTAGCGAAAGGTTTCAGGCAAGTCCATGGAATCGACTATGATGAAACTTTCTCACCAGTCGCTATGCTCAAATCCATTAAGATCCTGCTGGCCATAGCCGCATGGTACATCTATGAGGTCTGGCAGATGGATGTTAAAACCGCTTTTCTTAATGAAAAGCTACTCGAGGATGTGTATATGACACAGCCTGAGGTTTTTATCGATCCACAGCATCCTGAAATGCTATGCAAGCTTCAAAGGTCCATTTATGGTTTGAAGCAAGCATCCCGGAGTTGGAATCTTCGATTCAATGAGGCTCTAAAGGAATATAGCTTCATACAGAATTAAGATGAGCCTTGTGTGTACAAAAGGATTAGTGGGAGCATTGTCACATTCTTGGTATTATATGTGGATGAAATCCTTCTTATTGGAAGCAACATACCAACACTGCAAGGGGTAAACCAGTGGTTGTGTAAGTGCTTCGCAATGAAGGACTTAGGCAAAGCTGAGACGATCCTAGGGATCAAGATCTACAGGGATTGACCTAATCGGCTCCTGGGCTTAAGTCAGGCCAAGTATACAGACAAAGTTCTAAAAAGATTCAACATGGACCAGGCTAAGAAAGGTTTCTTGCCAATAGGTCATGGGCTGAAACTTAGTAAGAAGAACTGTCCTAAGACAAGGCAGGACAGGGAGAACATGAAATTAGTCCAATATTCTTCGGCTATAGGATCAATCATGTATGCCATGCTATGTACAAGACCTGATGTCACCTTTGCACTAAGTATGACTAGCAGGTACCAGCAAGATCCCGAGAAGGATCACTAGAAAGCTGTCAAAGCAATCCTAAAGTACCTTAACCGGACTAAGGATAGCTTCTTAGTGTATAGAGGTCATGAAGAGTTATCAGTTATTGGGTACACTGATGCAAGCTTCCAAACCGACCAGGATGAATATAAGTCGTAGTCAGGATATGTATTCATGCTTAATGGTGGTGTTGTAAGCTGGAGAAGCTACAAGCAACCGACCATAGCGGATTTTATCATAGAAGCTAAGTACATTGCAGCATGTGATGCAGCTAAGGAAGCTATATGGATAAAGAAGTTTATCATGGAACTGGGGGTAGTGTCAACTATCCAGGACCCAGTTGATATCTTCTGTGACAACAATAGGGCTGTTGCACAAGCTAAGGAGCCCCGGTCACATAGGAACTCGAAGCACGTACTTAGGAAGTTTCACCTCATCAGAGAAATCGTTGAGAGGGGTGACATTTCATTACAACAAGTGGACACCGAGGAGAATGTCGCAGATCCTTTGACCAAGGCACTGGCTCAACCTAAGCACGAGGGTCATATTAGATCTATAGGGAGATTGTTGGATATGCCCTAGTCCCGAGGCATTGGTCCTTATGTTTGTATTATACATTTGTACATTTTATATAAGATATGTATTATACAATTTGTGTTAATAAATAAAGGCATCAATCTATTTACTATAAATCTTGTGCAATATTTTAAATAGAGTATCCAATGGACATATCCATATCCATGTTGTCAAGTGTGAGGCACTTGGCAGTAAGACTGTGGATAGGGAAAACGATATGGCCATAAAGTCATCCGTAGTCTATTCCAATCATGGGACTGAATGGAACTAAAGACTATCATTCACCTTGGTTGTATGGTGGTGTCTTATCGATCATCAAAAATGGAATGTCAACCAGGTTAATGGGTACATGCAAAAGGGGCATGGTACTGGATCGATCCAATTAACGGGAATCCATATGGTATCACATCACATCGGATTCTTGTGTAGTACTTGTATGGATCCTTTGACCTTACCATATGATGGTACTGGATGTGAAGTGGCATACTTTGGTGTACACCCAATGGGCCTGTAAAAGGGTGCCAAGTACGGGTACGTTCGGTTATGTCAATGAACATTGCAGTGCTATGGATATGCAGATGGGAATGTCACTCAGTGTTCCACTGAGAAGATATCACCTACCTCTTGATGAATGTAGCTGATAAGAGTATGGCCACACCCAAACAAGTTGGAACTTGTTTGTGAATATCAGTGCACTCGGGGTCAAGTTAATGACTAGACATAATAGAGGGTGATCAAACCATGCCTCTGTGTTGGACTCCAATATCGATGACATGGGATGTACAAGTTTAAACTACAGGGTTACAGTTTCAGTTGGACTGCTTACTCCATCTTAATTGGGGGGCCAAAGTGGCTTGCTAGAGCCTAACTGTAGTTTGTGGGCCTTAGCTGACTGCCAACATAAAGATGGGCCCATCAGATCATACACATTGAACGTCTGAACTTTAACTAGTCGGATTAAGTGTGTACTTGGTGTATACACATCAAAGAGAGAGAGGTCTATTAATTATATTATATAGCTCAATTGGATTGATCAAAATATAATATGATTAATATTTATTTTGGCCATCACTTAATTAATTCAAAGAATTAATTTTATGTATTTATTTCGTAGGCGGACATATTTTTGTACATGTATAGGTTTACATGTACTTCATCCTATGTATGTCATATTTAATCCATTGGTTAATTTGATGTGTCAAACAAAGTTTAATTTAAATGTATGTTACATATTATATGGTATAATATATTAACATACATGTACAATTAAATTTTATTTGAAATCAAATAAATACCAAAGAATTAAATATGGGCTTGGGCTTGGATATTGAAAGCCCACCTTTGGAGATGTTTGGCCGTGAATTTTGGTGGGATTTGGCTAAGTAAGATGAGTCATATGGATAAGAAGAATGACTCATTTTATGGACAAAAGGTGATGATGAATATGGTGAGTCATTGTTTTGACTTTGTGGTAGAAAAGTTGGACTTTTCTTTCTTTGATTTTTTGATCATTCTTTTGGTGATATAAGAGAAAAAAATCTGCCATATTAATCATACCTTGGACATCCAACATATCCTATATACTCTCTCTTATTGATTTTCCGAACCGCTAGCACGGGTTTCAGTCCGAGAGCAGTTCGTGTACGGGACAAAGGAGGAAATCTAATTTGGTTTCTGCAGTCTTCATCTGTCTCTTGGAGAGACTTTAAGGTGAGATTTTAAAAACCTTCTTCCTTATGCTTTGTGTTTTTGCTTTCCACTACTTAAGCTCCTGGGACCGGATTCGAGGAAATCGACGTGTTTTTCCGCTTTTATCGGTCGATTTCTGGTGATGAATCCCAACAAGTTGAGGGTCCCATCTACTTCTAATAAGCGACTAGGGGCAATCAAGGAGACCACCAAGGAAATTCCTCAAACTTCCCGGGGGGAGGATGATGATGAAGAATTGCAAAGTCTGGTTTGAAAAGAGTGGAGCAACGGCACTGAAGCCGAGATAGTGACTGGACCGAGGATGATCAAATGCTATGAAGTCAATACCCTTAGAGGCTCCTTTTTTTGTAGGAGACGCATTTTATGTAAAGTGTATTGAACTCATTTTGAATGCAATACGGTTCATTGTCTCCTTACTTGTGTGGTGATTACATGTACATGGCATTATGCATGCATTTGATCATCTAAAATGACATATCCAATATGCAGAATATCAAATGCATGACATCAATCTAAATACTGTAGGGAACCTAAAAGTGAATCTGGTCCTGACCAAACTCTCTCTTGAAAGGTGAGCTTGTGAGATAAATAAATGATGTGATGGCACCACCTTCGCCGAGTCATTTGCTGATCCAAATCAATAATCCTTACAAAATGCTATTGGCCCTGCCCTAAGGTTTCAATTTGAATAGCACACATGATACCCAAACCATTCCAAGCTAAAAGCTATTATTAAAACTTAAACCAAACCCCAAATGAAGCCCCAAGCCTAATTCCTTACCCAAGAAGGTACCCCACGCTGGAACCCTAAAGCTAAAATTCCAAACCCACCAAAATCTCCAGCCCGTGGGGAGTTCAAATGGCTTTCATCATCCTCATTACCCATCATATGGTAGAATGCTGAAGCAGTCTTGGTTGTAGTGCATATATCATCTTGTTCATGTGACATTCATGTGTACATGACATTCCGCATGCATTGTTCATCCAAAAAGCATATTAAACACACATGACATGCATGAATTTGAGTGCAGTAGGAAAACCAACAGGTGGCTATGGCTTGGATTTAGTTCCCTCAAAAAAAAAAAAAAAAAAGAAAAAAAAGAAGAAGAAAAAAAGAAGAGATTGGTGCAGCTGGAAGGGTCTTTCTCACTCGTGCATGGCCACCATATCTAGCAATGGAGTGCCCCAACTTCCTTTCATTATCAGATTCGGGCACCCTTTCTGTGAAAGATTTGGACATTCCTATCTTTAAAACCAAAGCTCTTCCCCTTTCCTTTTCCAACCTCTTCCACACCTTCAACACCTTTTTCCTTCCGTTTGCAAATGAACCACCAAACCACCAACACCTGTTTGATGAAGCTGTTTTTCATCCTCCCCCCTGAACCAATTCTGTGAAGCCTCATTTTCCACCATCAATGGCTTCTAATAAGAAATTGAACCCCAATGTTGTTCCATATCGCATCATCTCATCACCACAAAGGTGACGGGGGCAGATGGCAAGGCACTAACCCGATCAGTCTTTGTTTATCATCAACTTGTACCAATTTAGGGATTCTCTTTCTATCCTATCCAATTTTCTTCAACCTAAACCCCCAGCTAATGCTTTACATCCCCAGATGATAGGATAGAGCTTTGATTTCATGACAGAGAGAGGATCTGAATACAAGTCTACTTTAGCTGAGCTGGAGATTGCCCATGCACAAGCAACAATTGGTAGGATTCCTGGATAAGCACCGTATGAAAGAGAATGAGAGTAGCAATGAGAGATCAGTGTCAACCTTCGATTTCTTATGCCTTCCTCTTGTTTTATAAAACAAAGTCAATAAAGGGTATGCATTTGTAAATTTTACAAACCCAAAAGCCACATACCAGCTTCAGCAAGAAGCTCATAATAAGGGATGACCATGGTCTTGTCCAGCGAAGTCCACACTATAGCCTATACTAGACTTCAGGGAAAAGAGTAGCTAGTGGGGCACTTTAAGAAGGGATGATTATTCGCTGGTAACACTCAACCCAGCAAGGGATGGTTCTGTTGAGCAAAATGTGATACGGAAAGAAGAAGACTGACACTCACCCCTGCGAACTTCACCAACAGTGTTGGAGCAACCAAGTTTTACAAAGCTTTCAACAATCATGAATGGATGAACCCTATCAACAGGAAGATTTGCAAAGCCTGCTATGCTAATATTCAGGGGAAAGTTGCATTTACCAACCATTCCAAGAACTCAGTCTTCAGCTACAACAGAAGTGACTACTTACTAGTGTTCCCTTCATCTCCTAAAGATGGTGTGATTTGCTATGGAGCTAATGTGGTTGGCAAACATGGGGAAACCATAATTAACTCAAGCCATTCTGAATCAGGCCACATCTTGAAAGACTGAAAGCTATGCCCACCTTCAGGGACTGTGCATAAACTGGAATCTGGGGTGAATTGAGAACATGAATACAGTTCCAGATCCTTGGAGAATTCAATGCTTAATTGACTCCATCTCGGGTTGTCTACTCATAGAGGCAGCTCCATCCAGTGATCGGCTGTATACCTTGGTGACCTACTCTTAACACGTCCCCACGGATCCTCACAAAAAAAATTCACTCCGATATGGAAAACTGTAAGGACATATTGGTAGCATGAAGGGACATAGACTAAACCAGAGCCACAGGTTGGATTTTCCTAATGCATTCACATTCATCATATCATAAATGTTCTATATTCTGTTTCAATGTTCAATATGCATGCGTCATGCCATTGCATATAAATGTCTATGTATAGGTTGCCACATGCAGCAAACTAGATCTGATGAAGTATTTTACAGCCAAACACCCGAACATAAACCTCTGACACTAGGGGCAGGTAAAAGTTACACCGCTAAGCATCGTCAAGAACAATCCTTTCGCATTCCTTGGTGAACATATTGAGGCACACTTTCTAACCCTGAAATAGGCCAGTGCGAAAGATCTACTCGGCTGGAGTGCTCTTGCTTAGTTTCCCCTAAAAAAATCCCCAGGAGAGAACTTCCAACACTAAAAACCAAAAGGACATGTTGGTAATAAGAAAAGAGTGACGTTTAGAGTCAGAGTCACTTTTGATTTCTCTATTATACTCATTCTGATGTCATCATAATGATATTAAGCATGTTTGATTTTCTGCTTAGGTGTTCACAGTCCATACAGTATGCCATTGCATGTAAACACCCATTTGTAGGGCATTGCATCCAAACACATGACAGCTCCGATAAGATTACTGTCATAAATGGGAACTCTTGGCCCAGATGTATAGTCCCTAGTAGGGCCGTCCCTAGCAAGGTCTCTAGCAGAACACAGTACAGGGTTCAAGGTCTAATTCTTATTCTCCATGCTCAGACTGATAGACCATCCCTTGACAAAGTGGACAATTAGCCTATAGTTTCGATGTGCCAAACCCGCTTGCACAATTGATCAGACTGGTATGAAGAATACTAGAATGGGCAAGATCGACCTAGAAGAACACCCAAGCCTGGGAGGAAACATCCGTCGGTCTCGATCGGGCAGAGGAAACGAGTGGAATTCAGGGTGAACGGAATCCCTAGCAGGGTCATCTGTGTACAAAATCTAGAGGAGTCAGGATCCCTAGTAGGTCCCCAGTAGTGTCACTAGCTAAGATAATCCCCACTAAGTCCGAATTCCCAGCACGAACAACTTCTTAAATGGACCAACGTTCCCCACCGAGTTTCCATCAAAATCCCTAATGAAGTTCCCGGCTAGGACAATCCCCACTAAAGAGGAGTCTCCAACAGAGCTCCAGTAGGGTTAAACAGCTCAGAGTCTCCCTAGTAGAGTCCCCAGCTAAGATCATACTCATTAAATCAGGATCCCTTGGCAGATCACCAGCAGGGTCCCCGACAAGGCTGTCAAGTCGAGGTCTTCCCCCACAAAAGATCATCGGAAGTCACAAATCCCTTCCCCAACCTTGTGTGGATACCAAGCATAATGACATAAAGATCATGTTGCATACATGCATATACTCGAATCATACACGCATTCACGCATACATGCATCAAGCAACTCAGCCGTACTTATTCTTGATCGAAGGGGCAAAAATTTTTGTTTCCAAAATTATTGATCAAGGAATAAATACGCGCTCTTATATATAATTTTGTTGAGGCACTCATCATCATCATTGGGTTGTCTCGAGTCAAATCCCTCCTGAAGAGGAAATGATTTAATCCACAGGCACCTTCAGAGTCATAGCATGCAAATCAAAGCCCTACAACTCCAAATCTCAGGTATGAAAAATTCTCCACTTATCAAAGTTTTTGTTCATGCCAATATAATTCCGAGAAGGGTATTTCTTACCTTTAACAGGTTCTGGGGGCAAAACAACTCTCGTATCAATCTTCACGGGTACACTCCACCGCAGCTAGTCGACTTCCCCAGCAACGGATGCCAGGTACGTTTCCTTTCCTTTCTCACTCCTTCCAAGAAGGGTATTTCTTGCCTTTAACTGGTTCTGAGGGCAAAACAACTCTCGTATCAATCTTCACGGGCACACTCCACCGTAGCGAGTTGACTTGGAACCACGGCCGGCATCCCCAGCAACGGGTGCCAGGTACGTTTCCACTTGTTAAACCTTTTCACCATATAGGAAGGGAAGAACAGCCATTTCAACCTCTTCGCCACATAGGAGAGGAAGAAATGTTTATTAAAGGAAGAACAGTCATTTTAACCTTTTCACCATATAGGAGAGGGAAAAAATGTCTATTGAAGAAGAAAGGAATTCCACTTCGTGCTACCTTTTCACAATGTAGGAGAGACCGTGCATTTTATTTCGACTTCTTCATCATATAAGGAAAGAGTGAAGAATTGAACTTTTACCATGCACGCTCCATCGCAGTGAGCCGACATTATAGGCACGCTCCACCGCAGTAAGCTGACATTATGGGCACGCTCCACCGCAGTGAGCCGACATTATAGGCATGCTCCACCGTAATGAGACGACATTATGAGCACGCTCCACCGTAATGAGCCGACATTATGGGCACGCTCCACCACAGTGAGCCGACATTATGGGCACGCTCCACCGCAGTGAGTTGACATTATGGGCATACTCCACCGTAGCAAGTCGACTTGGAACCACAACCGGCATCCCCAGCAACAGATGCCAGGTACATTTCCACCATTTCAACCTCTTTGCCACATGAAAGAGGAAGAAATGCCTATTGAAGAAAGATTCTAGTTCATGTTGCCTCTTCACCACATAGGAGGGACAGTGCATTTTGTTGAACCTTTTCACCACATAGGAAGGGAAGAACAGCCATTTCAATCTCTTTGCCACATGAAAGAGGAAGAAATGCCTATGGAAGATGTGAGCGGATGACGTTTTCAACGGAACGCGAGTCTCCCTTTCGGAAGGGGCGCCTGTTGGATATGCCCCAGTCTCGAGGCATTGGTCCTTGTATTTGTATCATGCATTAATTGGATTCATGTATTATACTGATTTGTGTTATTAATAAAGGCATTAATTCATTTATTATATTTATCTTGTGCAATATATTAAATGAAGTATCCAATGGACATATCCATATCCATGATGACCAGTGCCATGCACTTGGCAGTAAGACCATGGATAGGGTAAACGATATGACCATAAATAGATCCGTAGTCTGTTCCAGTCATGGGAATGAATGGAACAAGAGACTATCATTAGCCTGGTTGTATGGCGGTGTCTTACCGGTCATTGGACATGGAATGTCAATCAAGTTAATTGGTACATGCATAAGGGGCATGGTATTGGATAGATCCACTTAACGAGAAATCCACATGGTATAGTATCACAAGTGATTCTCGTGTAGTACTTGTATGGATCCTTTGACCTGACCATATAATGGTGTTACATGTGAGGTCACATACTTAGGGGTACGCCTAAAGGGCCTGTAATAGGGTGCCAAGTATGGGTACTTTTGGGTATGTCACGTAGCATGGTAATGCTATGGATATGCAGAAGGGATTTGTTACTCAGTAGTCCACTGGGAAGATATCACCGGCCTCTTGATGAATGCGACAGATAAGAGTGTGGCCACACCCAAACAAGTGGGAACTTGTTTGTGAGCTTCAGTGCATGCGGGATCAAGTTAATGTCCGAACACAAAAGAGGGTGATCAATCCATGCCTTTGTGTTGGACACCGATATCAATGACACGGGATGTACAAGTTTAAACTAAAGGGTTATGATAACAATTAGACTGCCATCTCCATCTTAATTGGGGGCTGCAGTGGCTTGCTAGAGCCCAACTACAGTCTGTGGACCAAAGGCCCACTGCCAACATAAAGATGGGCCCACGGGATCGTACACATTGAGCGACTGAACACCGACTTAAGGAATCACATGTATACTTTGAGTATGCACTCTAGAAGAGAGAGGTATGTATATTAATTATATTATAAAGATCAATTAGATTGATCCTAATAATAAAATTAATATATTTAATTGGCTCTTCATAATTAATTAGATTAATTATGAGATTATTTCCTGGATGGAAATATTCATATGTATAGGTTTACATATGATTTTATTTTGTGAAGATCTAATTTTAATTTGATGGATTAAATTAATTGGTCAAACTAATTTTAATTTAAATGTAAATAATATATTACTTGGTGTAATATATTAAATACATGGGTGTATTAAAGTTGGGCTTGAAATTAATTTAAACCAGATTAATTACAATAAGATTGGGCATAAATTAAAAGGATGAAGCCCACACAAAATGAATTAGCCAAGCTGGGCCTTAATTCCCTTAGGGAATTCGGCCAACACAAGGTTTTTAACCATAGGAATTTCGACCAACACTGTGCAACACACTATAGCCGAAATTCACAAGCATCCTCTCTCCATAGTTCGTTGGATATGCCCTAGTCTCGAGGCATTGGTCCTTACATTTGTATCATACATTAATTGGATTTATGTATTATTCTTATTTGTGTTATTAATAAAGGCATTAATTCATTTATTATATTTATCTTGTGCAATATATTAATGAAGTATCCAATGGACATATCCATATCCATGATGACCAGTGTCATGCACTTGGCAGTAAGACCATTGATAGGGTAAACGATATGACCATAAATAGATCCGTAGTCTGTTCCAGTCATGGGAATGAATGGAACAAGAGACTATCATTAACCTGGTTGTATGGCGGTGTCTTACCGGTCATTGGACATGGAGCGTCAACCAAGGTAATGGGTACATGCATAAGGGGCATGGTATTGGATAGATCCACTTAACGAGAAATCCACATGGTATAGTATCACAAGTGATTCTCGTGTAGTAGTTGTATGGATCCTTTGACCTGGCCATATGATGGTGTTACATGTGAGGTCACATACTTAGGGGTACGCCTAAAGGGCCTGTAATAGGGTGCCAAGTATGGGTACTTTCGGGTATGTCACGTAGCATGGTAATGCTATGGATATGCAGAAGGGATTTGTCACTCAGTAGTCCACTGGGAAGATATCACCGGCCTCTTGATGAATGCGACTGAGAAGAGTGTGGCCACACCCAAACAAGTGGGAACTTGTTTGTGAGCTTCAATGCATGTGGGATCAAGTTATTGTCCGGACACAAAAGAAGGTGATCAATCCATGCCTCTGTGTTGGACACCGATATCAATGACATGGGATGTACAAGTTTAAACTACAGGGTTATGATAACAATTAGACTGCCATCTCCATCTTAATTGGGGGCTGTAGTGGCTTTCTAGAGCCCAACTACAGTCTGTGGCCCAAAGGCCCACTGCCAATGTAAAGATGGGCCCACGGGATCGTACACATTGAGCGACTGAACTCCGACTTAAGGAATCACATGTATACTTGGAGTATACACTCTAGAAGAGAGAGGTATGTATATTAATTATATTGTAAAGATCAATTAGATTGATCCTAATATTAAAATTAATATATTTAATTGGCTCTTCATAATTAATTGGATTAATTATGAGATTATTTCCTGGATGGAAATATTCATATGTATAGGTTTACATATGATTTTATTTTGTAAAGATCTAATTTTAATTTGATGGATTAAATTAATTGTTTAAACTTATTTTAATTTAAATGTAAATAATGTATTACTTGGTATAATATATTAAATACATGGGTATATTAAAGTTGGGCTTGAAATTAATTTAAACCAGATTAATTAAAATAAGATTGGGCATAAATTAAAAGGATGAAGCCCACACAAAATGAATGAGCCAAGCTGGGCCTTAATTCCCTTAGGGAATTCGGCCAACACAGGGTTTCTAACCCTAGGAATTTTGGCCAACACTGTGCAACACACTATAGCCGAAATTCACAAGCATCCTCTCTCCATAGTTCGTTTTTTCCGACGCTAGCACGGGTGGCGTTCCTTAGGCGTTCGTGTACGTGAACAAGGAGGGATTCTACATTGATTCCTACAGTCTGCATCCATCTCTGAAAGAGATATTTCAGGTAAGAAAATCATCTCTTTCTATTAAATTTTTATTTTTCCAATTTCCATTTGAATTGCTCCTGGGCACGGATTTGAGGAAATCATCGCGTTCTTCCGCTTTTATCGGATGATTTCTGGTGAAAAATCCCAACAGCGCCTCGATCTCGGGCGGACCCCTCCCTCGCGTGGGGTTTTTATGAATGGAAAATCGGTTTTGAAAAATAAATAGAATTAGTTCTTAAAAGAACCGACACCTAAGTCTCGATGAATATTGTAGAGTCGCCACCCGACTCAGCTCAACCGGGAAATTCTTAAGGTAGCTGAACCGGACGAAAAGTCACTACACTATCCAGAGATTTGGGTCTGGACAAGTCCCTTATTTTGTATCTAATTAAAATAAATATTGATCAATGTTTAAATATGGTATTTCAAATTCTAAAGTCAATTTTTTTGAAATAAATAGACATACAGCGCGTATGCAGGTTAAGTAAAATAGTAAAAGATTAAATTATTATAACCCGATCGAATAAAAGATAAAAACTCTCGGCCTCACTTTTACAAGTGCCTAGAATACACAATTTATCTAAAAATATTACAATCGCCTAGGATACACGATTAATTCTATTAAATACATCAAAAATAAAAATAAAAAGCTGCAACACAGAAGGTTAGCACAATATATAACACGCCATAAATAGGACTCAAACAGACAGAATTGGGAAATTAAGAATTGGGGGCATGCATTTAGGGGATAACCGGGTTGGCTCGGCTAGCCGGCCCGGTTAGACCTGGAAAACATTTTGAAAAGTCCCTGTATTTTTTGTTTTGTGGGAAAATCATTTTGAAAACATTTTTTTGCCGGTTTACATGCATTTTTTACATGTGAGGTGGGTCGGTTTTCGGGAGAACTGGGTCTCTGTCGTGGCATTGTTCTAAATGCAATTTTACTGAAAATTGAATCTAGGGTCGTGAATGCACACAACAAAATTCATTTTGATGATTTTTGGGGTTATTGAATTTTTATGGGTTTTTGGAAATTTTTGGGGATTAAAATGGAAATTCTGGTTCTGGAAATCACGTTACAGTCGTAAGACTGTAAATAACAGTCGTGCGATTGTAAGCTGCCGAGAATCAAAATTTCACCAAAACTTTATTTGAAGCAAACTGGAAAGAATACGCTGGAAATCAAGAACACTCGTATGACTGTAACTACAGTCGTACGACTGTTCATCAAATCCAAGAACAGTCGTGCGACTGTTCTTGATTTCCAGAAGCAAAAATGCAGAAATAAGGTAAAAATGCACAAAAATCACATCTAGCACCTAGAAAGCAGGAAAAAGTGAAAGGAAAAGGGAGTGTCTATCTTTTGGAAGCTTATCCAAGTCGTTTTGACTCCTGGCGTCGCTCCGATCCACACGAATTCGCACTTTTCCTCTTGAATTGGGGTTGAGAGCTTTGTGTTCCAAAAATCCAAAATGCTTGGGATTCTGATGATTTAAGTCCGAGATTTTGATTTGTTTGGAGTGTTAAGTGATTAACCTAAGGATTTCTAGCAAGTTTTAATCTTGATTTTGAGAATCAAAAGAAAAAAACAAGGGAAGAAAGTTGAGCTTTTTGGTAGTTTTCTCTCTTCCACCTCTTTATCTCTCTTTCTCTCTAAATTTCTCTCACTAAAAACTAGAAATCCAAAGTCCTCTTTTCCCTCTCTTTTTCTTCCTTTTATGCTCTGCTCCCTGGCTTGCTTACTGCCCATCCCGGCGCATTAATTGTGCCACCTCTCTCCTTCATTTTTCTGCTGCAGAGGTATAGGCTCCTGCAACTGCTCCAATATTACAGTCGTACGACTGTAATTTTTAAATTACAGTCGCACGACTGTAAGGATAGTCGTATGACTTTTCTCTCTTTTTTTTTAAGTCATGGAAAATTCCGGCTCTTATAGAAGACCATATTCCAGATCGTGTTGCCTCTTCACAACATTGGAGAGATGATGCATTTCATTAAACCTTTTCACTACATAAACCAAACGCCGCCTGGGCCGACTTCACAAACCAAATGCCCCCTGGGCCGACTTCAAAAACTAAACGCCCTATAGGCCGACTTCAAAAACCAAATGCCCCCTGGGCCGACCATGAAAACCAAATGCCCTCTGTACCGACTTAACAAACCAAATGCCTCTGAGCCGATCTCATAAACCAAATGCCCCTGGGCTGACCATGAAAACCAAATGCCTGTTGGATATGCCCTAGTCTCGAGGCATTGGTCCGTGCATTTGTATCATACATTAATTGGATTTATGTATTATACTTATTTGTGTTATTAATAAAGGCATTAATTCATTTATTATATTTATCTTGTGCAATATATTAATGAAGTATCCAATGGACATATCCATATCCATGATGACCAGTGTCATGCACTTGGCAGTAAGACCATGGATAGGGTAAACGATATGACCATAAATAGATCCATAGTTTGTTCCAGTCATGGGAATGAATGGAACAAGAGACTATCATTAACCTGGTTGTATGGCGATGTCTTACCGGTCATTGGACATGGAGTGTCAACCAAGTTAATTGGTACATGCATAAGGGGCATGGTATTGGATAGATCCACTTAACGAGAAATCCACATGGTATAGTATCACAAGTGATTCTCGTGTAGTACTTGTATGGATCCTTTGACCTGACCATATGATGGTGTTACATGTGAGGTCACATACTTAGGGGTACGCCTAAAGGGCCTGTAATAGGGTGCCAAGTATGGGTACTTTCAGGTATGTCACGTAGCATGGTAATGCTATGGATATGCAGAAGGGATTTGTCACTCAGTAGTCCACTGGGAAGATATCACCGGCCTCTTGATGAATGCGACTGATAAGAGTGTGGCCACACCCAAACAAGTGGGAACTTGTTTGTGAGCTTCAGTGCATTCGGGATCAAGTTAATGTCCGACAGAAAAGAGGGTGATCAATCCATGCCTCTGTGTTGGACACTGATATCAATGACATGGGATGTACAAGTTTAAACTACAGGGTTATGATAACAGTTAGACTGCCATCTCCATCTTAATTGGGGGCTGCAGTGGCTTGCTAGAGCCCAACTGCAGTCTCTGGGCCAAAGGCCCGCTGCCAACATAAAGATGGGCTCACGGGATCGTACACATTGAGCGACTGAACACCGACTTAAGGAATCACACATATGCTTGGAATATACACTCTGGAGAGAGAGGTATGAATATATTAATTATATTATAAAGATCAATTGGATTGATCCTAGTAATAAAATTAATATATTTAATTGGCTCTTCATAATTAATTGGATTAATTATGAAATTATTTCCTGGGTGGAAATATTCATATGTATAGGTTTACATATGATTTTATATTTTGTGAAGATCTAATTTTAATTTGATGGATTAAATTAATTTGTCAAACTAACTTTAATTTAAATGTAAATAATATATATTACTTGGAGTAATATATTAAATACATGGGTATATTAAAGTTGGGCTTGAAATCGATTTAAACCAAATTAATTAAAATAAGATTGGGCCTAAATTAAAAGAAGGAAGCCCACACAAAATGGTTGAGCCAAGCTGGGCCCTAATTCCCTTAGGGAATTCGGCCAACCCAGGGCTTTTAACCCTGGGAATTTCAGCCAACAATAGATGAAGCACACCATAGTTGAATCCTTAAGCCTCCTCTCTCCATTGTTCATTTTTCCTACGCTAGCATGGGTCATGTTCGTTAGGCGTTCGTGTACGAGAACGAGGAGGGACTCTACTTTGATTCCTGCAGTCTTCATCCATCTCTAGAAGAGATATTCCGGGTAAGAGAATGATCTCTTTCTATTGAATTTTTATGTTTTACAATTTCCATTTCAATTGCTCCTGGGACTGGATTTGAGGAAATCATCGCGTTCTTCCGCATTTATCGGGTGATTTCAGGTTAAAAATCCCTACAGTGGTATCAGAGCGGGCTTTTGATCCATGGAAATTGTTAAAATTGGTTGAATCCCATATTTTAAAATTGGAGGTTTTTCATTTGGGTTCTTGTTTTGGGTTTAAGATTTTTCCCAATTTGATTTTCATACAATTGAAATTGAATATGCATATTGGTTTGTGTTTGTTTAATTTAATTGTATGTTTTGGAATTCTTGGTGGATTTCGAGCCGCTGCTGCCCCTAGCAGCGGCTGCTGCTGCTAGGGCAACTAGGTTGCCCTAGCCGGAGCAGGCCTGGCCCAGTGTTTTTGGATTTGGTGGGTTTTTGGGCCTGGGGCCCAGTTTTGAAATTTTAATTGGTTTTAAAATTCGTGTGTTTAAATTTATGCAATTTAAATGCGTGTGGTTTCTTGAATGAAATTTTATTTTATTCATGTAATATTAATTTTGGAAATTAATACGGTTAATTGAAATTGGTTCGGGTAATTTTGGCACAATTACTTGGACGGCTGAATTGGACCCATGGTTTCCCAATTCCAGTGGGAGCAGTTGGACTGTTTGGGCTGGAGGCCCAAAGCCCGTTAAGGGTTAGAACCATGGTGGGCCAAAATTAGCGATGTCTATATAATGGCTTGGACATAATTGAAATGGGCTTAAATCATGCATTATAACATGCTTATGAATTATATGTATTGGATGCATATGTGTGATTAAATATTTTGTATGTTTGGATGCTATTGGGCCTTGTTCAAGATGGGTTGTATTTTGTTTTTGGGTAAATACGGCCTGCGTGTCGTTTTTCTTTTTAATGTAATTTTATTTTATTCAATTATTATAAAATTTGTAAAAGAAGAAGCCCATGGAGTGGTGAGCCCAAGTGGAGGTGCAAGCCCAGAAGGAAGAAGATGGAGGCCCACCTGATATTCTTTTCTAGTATAGGTTTACTAGAATAATATTAGGATGTAATATAGGCCCATAGCAGTCCATTTTACTTATTTATTTAATCATGCTTCATATTTATATGCATGTATGTATGTATGATCCAACCACATTTCACCCGCCTTATACATGTAAGCCGTTATTAAATGAATCTAATAACCAAATGGAATTACTAAGTAGCTTAAAAGTGCTTCCCTCATTCAAAACCAACTCGAAGTGGGAATAGGCCAGTTGTAGACCATGCCCTCGCAGGATACACAGGAGTATTGTCACTTTGTATTGGGTTAGGGTATGGGATACTCTAACACTTGACTGGAGGTTTTGGCTTAGCATGGGTAGTAGGATTCTCCTGGCCCTAAGCATAGATGGGCAAGTGCCAACAAGCCCATCAAACCAAGAGTCCCTAGGTTGGGATTGGATGGCGTTCCTACCTAAATAATTAGGATATAGTTGTACCAGACCCTCGTCTGGCTATATCTTAATGAAATATGGATCTCGGCCTATGAGTCCAACAACTCGGTTTAATTAATAACTTGATTCATTATTAATATTATATGGGAACAACGAAGTAAAGTCCTTTATTAACACTCTAAATGTTTTTCTGTGTAGAAATTCTTAAATGGCAAACAACAATACCTTATCACTGCGATCAATTCTGGAAAGGGACAAGCTTTTCGGTCCTAACTTTTTGGACTGGTCTAGGAACTTAAGAATAGTTCTAAGGTAGGAGTCCAAAGAGTATGTACTGGAGAGGCTTGTACCGGCTGCGCCTCAGGGATGTAATCCATCGGCTGCCCAGCTGGAGGAATACGAGGCGCATGTCAAGGATAATAGGGATGTGACATGCCTTATGTTGGCCTGCATGGTCCCTGAACTGCAAAAACAGTTTATGGACAATCAAGCCTTTGCTATGATAACGAGATGTTTCAAGAGCAAGCTTGTCAGGAAAGGTACCTAACCAACAAGGCATTCCACTCTTGTAAGATGGGGGCCGGGACATCTATGAGCGCACACGTGCTCAAGATGAAGGACTATTTGGACACTTTGGCCCATCTCGGATTGCCTATCTCTCAGGAGTTGGCGGTGGACACAATCTTTGCATCCTTGCCGGATTCTTATGATCAGTTCATCTTGAACTACAATATGCAAGGGATGAACCATAGTGTCTGTGAGCTACATGGGATGCTTAAGCTTACCGAGCAGTCGATCAAAAAGACTCCGCCGGTGCTGCTGGTCAATAAGGGGAACCCTCCTGTTGCCAAGGGTAAGGCCAAGGAAAAGGCCAAGGCCAAGGCCAAGAAGGCCAAGGCTAAGAAGGCCAAAGCACAACCCAAGGCCCAGCAGAAGGCAGGTCCTGATGATGTCTGTTTCGGGTGTAGACTGGCAGGCCATTGGAAGAGATCGTGTCCCAAGCTGATGGGAGAGCAAATAAGGGGCCAAGGTGCGTCCTCTTTAGGTATTTATGTTATAGACATTAACCTTACTATTTCAACATCCTGGGTATTGGATACTGGATCTGGTTCTCACATTTGTTGCAATGTGCAGGGACTTAAGAACAGAAGGTCACTGGGGTTGGGAGAGGTGGACTTGCGGGTCGGGAATGGAGCAAGGGTTGCTGCCATAGAGATCGGCGAATACCACCTTGTGATGCCTAGTGGATTGGTTTTAATTTTGGAACAATGTTATTTTGTACCTGATATGTGCAGGAATATTATTTCAGTTTCTATGTTGGATATTTCTGGATTTTATTTTACTATTTCTAATAGTAGAATTTCAATATCTATAGAGGGATTATTTTATGGAGATGCTCTATTAAATAATGGCCTATATATCCTGGACTTAAATGAAACCAATCACGTCTATAACATAAACACAAAACAGGTTAAGCCAAACGAACTTAATCCTGTCTACCTATGGCATTGTTGTCTCGGCCACATAAACGAGAAGCGCATTGCTAGGCTTCACAAAGCTGGAGTCTTAGGGTCATTTGACTTGGAGTCAATTGATACATGCGAATCATGTTTACGAGGCAAGATGACAAAGGCACCTTTTAGCAAGAAGGCTGAAAGGGCCATTGGCTTATTGGACCTAATACATTCTGATGTATGTGGACCTATGAGCGCCGCGACCAGAGGTGGGCACCTGTACTTTGTCACGTTCACGGATGATTTCAGCAGATATGGCTATGTCTATCTGATGAAACACAAGTCCGAGACCCTTGATAGGTTCAAGGAATTTAGGAACGAGGTACAGAACCAGCTAGGCCAAAATATCAAAACGCTTCGGTCGGACTGAGGTGGTGAGTATATGAGCCTAGAGTTTGACTCATATTTGAGAGAGCATGGATTAGTTCCACAGCTCACTCCTCCCGGAACGCCACAATGGAATGGGGTGTCCGAACGGAGAAATAGGACCCTGTTGGACATGGTCCGCTCAATAATGAGTCAAGCCTCTCTCCCAATTAGTTTCTGGGGACACGCCCTCGAGACAGCAGCACTTATCTTAAATAATACTCCGACTAAGGTAGTGGAAAAGACCCTTGTGAGCGGATGACGAGTTTTCGACGGGACGTGGGACTCCCTTTCGGAAGGGTCGCCTCGATCTCGGGTGGGCCCCTCCCTCGCGTGGGGTTTTTATGAATGGAAATTCGGGTTTTGGAAAATGAATGGCATAAATGCATAAAAGAACTGAGACCTAAGTCTCGATGAATATTGTAGAGTGGCCACCCGGCTCAGCTCAACCGGGAAATTCTTAAGATAGCTGAACCAGACGAACGGCCGCTACACTATCCAGAGATTCGAGTCCGGACAAGTCCCTTATTTCATGTCTAATTAAAATAAATATTGCCAATGTTTTCAAATGGTATTTCAAAATCTAAAGTCAATTTTATTGAATATAAAAGGCATACAGAGCGCATACAAAATATTTAATACAAAAATAAGGAAAAGAAATAAATATTAATTGGCTTACAACCAAATCGAATGGAAAAAATAAAAACTCTCACCTCACTTATACAATCGCCTAGAATACACGAAAATCTAAAAATAATTACCACCGCCTAAATACACGATTAAATCTATTAAAATACATTAAAAATAAAAATAAAGAGAAACTAAAACCTGCAAAACAGAGGGTTAGCACAATATATACAGCACACCACAATTAGGACTCAAATAGACAGAATTGGAAATCAAGAATTGGGGGCATGCATTTAGGGGGTAACCAGGTTGCCTCGGCTAGCCAGCCCAATTAGACCTGGAAAACATTTTGAAACGTCCCTGTATTTTTGGTTTTGTGGGAAAATCATTTTGAAAACAATTTTTTCCGGGTTTACATGCATTTTTATATATTAAGTGGGTCGGTTTTCGGGAGAACTAGGTCTCAATCGTTGAATTGTTCTAAATGCAATTTTACTAAAAATTGAATCTATGGTCGTGATGCACACAACAAAATTCATTTTGATGATTTTTGGGATTTTCAAATTCTTTTGGGATTTTTTAGGGATAAAAGCTAAAATTTTGATTCTGGAACGAGGATTACAGTCGTACGACTGTAGTTTACAGTCGTGCAACTGTAATCAG
Organism: Euphorbia tirucalli; assembly: GCA_039660915.1. Taxonomy (NCBI): domain Eukaryota; kingdom Viridiplantae; phylum Streptophyta; class Magnoliopsida; order Malpighiales; family Euphorbiaceae; genus Euphorbia; species Euphorbia tirucalli. The sequence continues at coordinate 48,386,254 of CM077639.1, read as the reverse complement.
TTCAGGATCAGAATTTTGACAAAAATTCATTTTGGATCAAAACTGAAGAAAGTCAACTGGAAATTAAGAACAGTCGTACGACTGTTCATGAAAACCAAGAACAGTCGTGTGACTGTTCTTAATTTCCAGAAGCAGAAACACAAAAATACGACAGAAAATGCACAAAACTCACTTCAAACACCCAGAAAGCGAGAAAAAGTGTAAGGAAAGAAAGTGTCTACCTTTTTAGAAGCTAATCCAAGTCGTTTTGACCCCTGGCGTCGCTCCAATCCCAACAAATTCGTACTTTTTCCTTTGGAATTGAAGTTGAGAGCTTTTTGTCCAAAAATCCAAATTGCAAGGGATTCTGATGATTTAAGTTCGGATTCTTGATTTGGTTGTGAAGTTAATTGATTAACCTAGGGATTTCTAACAAATTTTAACTCTAATTCTGAGAATTAAGAGAAAATTGATTAACCTAGGGATTTCTAACAAATTTTAACTCTAATTCTGAGAATTAAGAGAAAATAGAAGAGGAAAAGGTGAATTTTTGAAGGTTTTTCCACTTCTTTCTTTTCCCTCTCTCTTTTCTCCTTCTCTCTCTAGATTTTTTACCAGAAAATCTCCTCCCCTTCTCTCTCTTCTTTCTCTTCTTTTTCTACCCTCTTTTTTCTGCTTGCTTGCTGCAAAACCAGAGCAATTAATGCTCATCCTCTCTCTCCTCCATTTCTGCTGCAGAGGTATGGGCCTCTGTAATTTTCCCGGTATTACAGTCGTACGACTGTAATTTTTAAATTACAGTCGCACGACTGTAAGAATAGTCGTACGACCATAATAATTTAATAATTTAATTTAATTTTTTTTTTAAGTATAGAAAATTCCGGCGCTTACAGCTGCCCCTCGCGTGACCAAATTTGACATCTAGCTCCAGATTTACAACACCTGAGATGATGAATTTGAGAGCGCGAATTAAAGCGCCGCGAACACTAGAATGAATCTTCTGATGAAATAGGCCGATACCGGGTCTAGGTTATCCGAGGCGATGCTAGGGAGAGAATAAGCTGATATTAGGTCTAGGTTACCGAGGCGAGTTGATGAAGAGATTGGCCGATACCGGGTCTAGGTTACCTGAGGCGATGCTAGGGAGGAAATAAGCTGATATCAGGTCTAGGTTACCCGAGGCAAAGGAGTGGATGAATTGCGGTTTAGCCGATACCGGGTCTAGGTTACCCGAGGCGGATTTACTGAAGAGATTGGCCGATACCGGGTCTAGGTTACCCGAGGTGACTTGATGAAGAGATTGGCCGATACCGGGTTTAGGTTACCCGAGGCGAGCTTTGCTGGGGGACTTGGATGATGGAGCGGATCTGGGCCGATACCGAGCTTACATTACTTGAGGCGGACTCGCTGGAGAAATTTGAGATAATGGAGCGGACCTGGGCCAATACCGAGTTTACATTACTCAAGGCGGACTCGTTGGAGAAATTTTAGATAATGGAGCGGACCTGGGCCAATACCGAGTTTACATTACTCGAGGCGGATCTGCTGACTTGCTGAGGATATTAAGCTGGGGATGAATTCCTACACTTAAAATGGCAAGTCTTCATTCTTTGATCGAGAGATTTTTAAACAAAAATTTTTGCCCCTTCGATCAAGAATGAAGACTAGCCGGGGATAAGTAATTGATATATGCAATGTATGGATGCATGATGATGTATATGTACATGTATGTATTTTCTGTTATTGGACGTTTCTGTATTCTGCTGGGGAGATATGTTGTGCCCCTGGTTGGTTTGGCTTTTCTTGGGGCATTGTTTGGTGATTATCAAAGAGGTGAGGTGACTGCTGGGGAAATGATCGTAGTATTCCTTGTACAGATTCCGCTGGGGATGAGTGTGACAGCTCCACTGGGGAAATAATGGTGGTGCTCTTTATGTAGACCACACTAGGGAGTAACATGGCGACTTTACGGGGAAATAATTGATAGTGTTCCTTATGTAGATCCTGCTGGGGAATAGTGGGGGAACTCTGCTGGAGAGTAATGTGACGAATTCTGTGGAGAATATTGAGGACGTTCTGCTTTTCCTGCTCCATGGGGAAGTTATGAGTTATTTTTTTTTTTAAGTGCTCTAATTTTTGCCTGGGTTGCCCAAATCAGGTTTTCAGCCCAGCGAGCCGCTCTAACTTTTCCTGAGGTGCCTTTTCGGTTTTCACCTCAGCGAGCTTTTCATATACCCTATCTTTTGCCTAAACTGCCCGATATGGGTTTTTAGCTTAGCGGGCCGCTCTAATTTTTGCCTGAGGTGCCTTTTCGGTTTTCACCTCAGCGAGCTCTCCCCTTTTTTTTTTTTTTAGATTTGACTAAAATGGTGTCGTGACCCTTTATTACTCATTTGGGAAGATGAGCTGGACTTTAGAGGACGATAAGAGATTTTAAATTCCATGTATTTGATACATTTTCATTTGTCAAATAATGCGATGATATTGATCAGTTGAATGCAAAGTGCTTTCTTTGAATGTGTGTTTATGAAAGACAACTTTGTTTGTGCATTTGTCATAACCATGCAAATATATTTAAACAAACACTTCACTTTATTGATGAAGTCAAAATGAGTACATTTGAAACAAGTTGGTTCCTAAATGATACACATTTCACATTGTGCCAAAATCCGTCACCAGTCGTCCTTTTCAGGTTTTCCGACTGATTATTTTCTCTCGTGTCTTAACTTTTGCCTAGACCGCTCTTTTTGAGTTTTCACCCTAGCAGACCTCTCCTTCTTTTTTTTTCTACATGATCAAGCTTTAGCCTGTCTTGGTTGATCGGGTTGGTGAACTCATTCCCGTCCATGTCCATAATGCTGACAGCGCCTTTTGATAGCACCTTCTTCACCACATATGGTCCTTCCCAATTGGGTCTGAACTTGGCTCTAACATCAACATTTGAAGGCCTTAGTTGCTTTAGAACCAAGTCTCCTGCTTGCAACTGTCACTTAGAGTACTTCACATTTCGATTATAGGCTCTAGCCATTCTGCGCTGATACATCTGCAGGTGATCCAGTGCTTTTAGTCGCCTTTCATCTAATGCTGCCAACTGTTGATACTTGGCTTGAACCCATTCAGTCTCTGGTAATTGAGCTTCCAGGGCAACTCTGAGTGACTTGAGTTCTATCTCCACTGGCAACACTGCTTCCATTCCATATACCAAGGCATAAGGAGTTTCCCCTGTCGGTGTTCTGACACTGGTCCTGTAACCCCAAAGAGCATAAGGTAGTTTATCAGCCCAATCCCTGTAAGTGGTTACCATCTTTGATAAGATCTTCTTTATTGCCTTGTTAGCTGCTTCTACTGCACCATTAGCCTGAGGCCTGTATGGGGAAGACTTATGATGTTCAATACCATGTTCTGCAAATAGCTTAGCTGTCGCCCCTTGAAATTGTACTCCATTATCAGTTACTATGTGGTGAGGAATCCCATACCGAGTGAAGATGTTCTTCTGGATGAACTTGACCATGTGCTTGGCTGTAACATTAGTGAAGGATTCCGCTTCGACCCATTTGGAGAAATAATCAACTGCCACAACTATGAATCTATGCCCATTAGATGCAGCTGGATGAATTTCACCAATCATGTCTATCCCCCATGCTGAAAACAGCCAAGGAGACGCTAGATTCTGAAGTTCAAGTGGAGGAAGATGACTAATGTCTGCATAGATCTGACATTCATGACATCTCTTCACTTTTCTTATACAATCTGCTTGCATCGTCATCCAGAAGTAGCCTTGTCTCATGATCTTCCTAGCCATGGCAAGTCCATTCATATGTTGCCCACAGAACCCTGCATGTACTTGCTGCATCACTTCTTCTGCTTCTTGCTCAGTTAGACACCTCAAAAGGACTCCATATGCTGTTCTTTTATACAACTTGTCCTCGAAGATTCTGAATTGACTAGCCAGTTTTCTCAGTGTCAACTTATCAGCATCACTAGCCTCTTCTGGGTACTTTCCCTCCTTAACATACCGGTAAATGTCAAAGAACCATGGCTTTTCTTCGGCTGATAATTCCATTACTTCATGCACTTCGAAGCAAGGATGCCTGGAAGTGGCTATGACCAGTGGTTGAGCTTATGTCTCTTCTGGATTTTCCCACATGGAGGACAAAGTAGCTAATGCATCAGCCATCTTATTCTCATCCCTGGGGACATGTCTGAATTCACACTGGCCGAATCAACCCTTTCTGAACTGTAGCAGCTCCAAATAAGGCCGTAAGGCTTCTTCTTTTAGTTCCCACTCACTCTGAGCTTGCCTGATCACTAGAAGTGAATCACCAACAATTAAGACATCATTTGCTCCTAAGGTTAATAGAGTCTCCATTCCAAACAAGCATGCTTCATATTCCGCTCCATTGTTGGTTACAGGAAAGATCAGCCTTTTGGATAAAGGAATGACCTCACCATCTGGTGTTGCTATAAGTACGCGGATCCCAGCACCTTTTCTATTCACTGCCCCATCGAAGCACATTACCCACCTTTTCACTTCCACCATGGCTAGTTGCTCATTCGGGAATTCCAGATTCTCTGTGTAATCCGATTCTAGGGGTTGGTTGCCAAGAACTCTGCCACGGCTCGCCCTTTAATGGTTTTCTTCGTGATGTACTCGATGTCGAATTCAGAACAAAAGTAACAACCACCTGGACAGCTTCCCAACCAATGCCGGTGCTTCATAGAGATACTTCATTGGATCCACTTTAGCCACAGCTTGTATCTTGTAGGATTGGAAATAGTGGCGCAGCTTCTTGGTCAACCAAATCATCGCCACACATGTCTTTTCCACCAGTGTATACTTGGTTTCATACACCAGCAATTTCTTGCTAAGGTAGTAGATAGGATATTCCTTCTTGCCATCTTGTTCTTGTGCAAGCATTGCACCTATAGAGGATTCTTCAACTGCCAAATACAAAATCAGAGCCTTCCCTGGAATTGGAGGACTCAACACTGGTGGCTTTACCAGGTAAGCCTTGATCTTCTCGAATGCCAGCTGACACTTGTCATCCCACACAACCAGCTGATCTTTCTTTAATAGCTTGAAGATTGGCTCATAAGTGGAAGTTAGCTTGGCTATGAAGCGGCTGACATACTGTAAGGAACCCAGGAATGATCTGACCTCCTTTTCCGTCTTCGGGGCTGGCATGTTTTGGATTGCTTTGATCTTATCTGGGTCCATTTTTATCCCCCTCTGGCTAACTACATGGCCCAACAGCTTCCCTGATGTGACCCCGAATATGCACTTCTTGGGGTTAAGCCGCAAGTTGTACTCTCCAATGCGTGTTAGAAATCTATCCAGGATAACAGGGTGTTCCTCCCGGGTTGCTGATTTAACAAGCATATCATCGACATACACTTCGACTTCTTTATGAATCATGTCGTGCAACAGAGTTGTGACAGCCCTCTGATAAGTGGCACCAGCGTTCTTCAACCCAAAGGGCATCACTCTGTAACAAAAGGTACCCCACTCTGTGATGAACGATGTTTTCACCTTGTCGATCACATCCATCAGAATCTGGTTATACCCCGAAAAGCCATCCATGAAGGAGTACATTGCCGCTTTTGCTGCACTATCAACTAGGACGTCAATATGTGGCAGTGGGAAGTTATCTTTTGGGCATGCTTTATTCAAGTCCCTGTAGTCGACGCATACTCTGACTCTTCCATCCTTTTTAGGCACAGGGACAATATTGGCTAGCCATTCTATATACTCCACCACTTCGAGAAACCTGGCGTCTATCTGTTTGGCCACTTCTTCTTTCACCAGATTAGCCCACTCTAGTCTTAGTCTTCTCAACTTCTGCTTTATCGGTCTGAATTTGGGGTCCGTTGGGATTTTATACACTGCTATTTCTGTGTCCACACCTGGCATGTCTTCATATGACCAGGCAAAAGCTTTAACATGTTTTTGGAGTATTCTTATTAATTCTCTTTCTTCCTCGGATTTTAGCTCGTGTGAAATGAGTACCATTTTAGGGTTTTCATCTGTACTTATATTGATTTCATGTAATGTAGTGTCATGTATACTAAATATGCTTGATGGTGATTCAAATGCATGCATAGAATTATCAGGATAAACATCACACAAGTAAGCAAACTGGGATTTCATTGCATTGAACTTATCATAAAGTACATCAGTTACATTGAAAATGGAAGAAATAGATACAACAAAATCATTTTCATCCTCCACAGGCGGAGGGCCTTGTTCTTCATCAGCATCCATCTTCCCTTCCAGAGTAATATCCGGGACTGCAGCTTTCTCTGCTTCTTTTTCAGTCGCCTGTGCATTAGCTTTTTCCATAATTTTAGCGATTTCAGCAACCACAGAATCTAAATTCACTTTGGCCATCAGTTCTCCATCAAATCCTTGCTTGGTCTTTACAAAAGCTTTGTTCAATGCAGCAGTCAAAGCATCTGAGATGATTTCTGTAGTTTCAGCGCAGGCTTTCTTTTCATCTTCTTCTTCGGCCACCTCTATGGTTTCTGCTATCACCTCAGATGGTTCTCCTTTCAAAATTTCAAATTCAGCAGTTGGTTCTTCTTCCATTACAGGGGCTACTGGCTCTTCCTGGCTTTTCTCAAAATCCACAACATCTGCAAAGATCTCAAAGCCAGGGTGCTCGACATTTCCAACCAGCACTGGTTCAGCTTGGCCCTTGTAAAGGCTTTCTCCTGCCTTCAAAAATGGCTTCATCATGACCTTGCCATTCTTGCCCTTTTTCAGGTTCTTCTGCTCGGATGACCCCTCTACATAACCAAGGCCATACTGCTTTGACTTTCCCGAGTCGACCTTGAATTCTGGCACACCTTGCAAATTAATCCCAAGTCTCATTCCCGGGATAAAGTTCAGCTTATACAGATATTGGGATAGCCACTCCGGCATGTAGTTCTCATGAAGGACCATAGGGGCATCTGTGGTTTCTTCCTCCTTAATGACAGCAATTTGGAATCCACCAAAAGGAACCACTCCTTCATCCACTGCAGCTACCATCGACTGGGCGTCTGCCTCAACAGTCACAATCCTATCATTCATAGAGAATTTAATCTTCTGATGCAATGTGGAAGGAACACCTCCCAAAGGATGGAACCAGGGCCTTCCAAGCAATAGGGAGAATGTGATTGGGATATCGATCACTGTGAAGACAACCATGGACTTGATGGGCCCAACCTCCACTTCTGTTTTGAAGGTCCCTATCACTGTTCTTTTAGAATCATCATACGCCCGAATGACTGTCGAGGACCTCTTCAACACTTCTTCATTCATGCCTAGAAACGGTAACATTTTCAGCGGGCATATATTCAAAGCTGAGCGGTCATCCACCATAACGCACGGCATCACCTTATCCATGACATAGGCTCTAATGTAAAGAGCCTTGTTGTGGGCCTTTCCTTCTGCAGGTAGGTCTTTCTCAGAGAAAACAATATTAGGAGCTCCAGCATGGACTTTGTCTAGCAAGCAGCACATAGCCTCTGGTGAAGTTATAGGAGAGACTTCAATTTCTGATAGCTTCTTCACTAAAGCCTCCCTATGCTCTTTGGAGGTCATAAGCAGATGCCACAAACTGGCTTGTGCAGGGGTCTTCTTCAATTGGGAAATGACCAAGTCTTCTTTCTCAACTCTTTCCGGTGCCGAAGTGCTGCCCGACCCATTCATCGGTGCTTTATCTTTCGTCTGATCTGCCAGCTGATATACCCTTCCACTTCGGGTCACGTGCTGCACTTCTAAAATCTTCAACTTCTCAACAGCTGGGAGTTTAACAGCCTCTCTTCTGTCAAATTCTTCGTACTCATCTTCGGAGTCGAGATCATCCAGACTTATGGGCTTGATCTCCTTACATCCCTCCTTTTCGCACTCGGGTTCCACTTCGGGTTCCCCTACCGCCACTGCTTGAATCGTAGGGTTCGTTTGCAGAACTTGGGCAAATATAAAGTTAGCCGGCAACCCTAATTGAACCATGTTAACCAGCTTCTCTAATGCCGGCAGTGGGTTGGTTTTAGTGCTGGGTTTGGCTGGCTGTTGCAGTTTTCCCTCATCAATAAGCTTCTGGATGGCATCCCTTAGCTTGTAGCAGTTATTGGTTCAGTGGCCTGTCACCAAATGATAAGTGCAGAAGTTATCTTTGTCAGCTTCTGATGGCTTCTCAAATGGCCTTAAGGATTGCAATAGGCCGCCATTCCTACACTTGGCGAATATTTTTGCCAAGGTAAGAGTCCAGGACATTATGCCTTGTCCTCCAGGACCTCTATTCTGACTGCCTTGTTGCTGATTCACAGTAGCCACTTTGACCTGCTTCACCTCTGATGATTGCCCCTGTTTGCCACTGGAACCTGAACCAGAACCACTACTAGACCCAGCTGCTGCGGTTGATCTATACCCTGAACTATACCATGTACTTCTTCCCCCTTTCTGACCAGCTGGCTTCTCTTCTTCATCCCTTTCTATCTTCATGGCCATGCTATAGACTTCACTAAGCTCCTTAAAGAGATGGAATTTCATGTTGTTCTTGAAAATATCCTTGCTGCCATCAATGAGCTTCTGTATAAGCTCGTCTTCATCAGGGCGGTTCTTTAGGAGAATCATCTTGTTCATCCACCTCTGGTAGTATTCGTCAAAGGGCTCATTGAATTTCTGCTTCACCCTCTCCAAATCATACAGCTTCACCTGGATTTTGGTGTTGAAGCTGTAGTATTTGATGAAGGCTACTGACAATACCTCCCAGTCAGATTGCTCCTCCTGTGACAGTGAGTTATACCATCCCAAAGCACCTCCCTCCAGTGTGGTGGGGAAAAGATTAATCAATTGTTGCTTTGTAGCGCCTGCTGTTAGCATAACCCGGGCATATAAATTCACATGGGCCTCCGGCGAGCCCATTCCTTTGTAATTGGGGACTTTCGGCACTTGGAAGCTGATAGGAAACGTCTTGATGCCCCTACTGATCATGGCATCAACGTTCACCCCCTTCTTGGATTCAGCATTGATCCCGACCCCCTTCTTCAACTGGGCCATGACCTCGTCTAATTCAGAACACTTTGCCTTCATCTTCTGTTCCATAGCTGCTTCTATCTCCTGCAGCTTTTCCAGGCTAGCTGAAGCATCACCACCATGTTGGGATGACTCAGCTTCTTTTTCCTTCCCAGCTCCACTACCACCAGTCTCACCAGCTTCTCTAACCACTGCCCTCATTTCTTCCTTTAACATGTCGCGGAAATCCTGCAACCTGAAGAAATCTCTCAGAACATCAGCCATACTCGGTGTCTGCTCTGCCATATTCACGCCTTCCCCAGACTCAGAATCACTGTCACTCTCGACTACCCTCTGTCTCCTAGCTGCCCTTGAAGCTTGGGATCTTTTCCAAGGTCGCTCTAGTGTATTCTGCTTGGGAGTAGATAGGAGATATTAGGGTCGTGAATGAATGACGTGATATGACATGAAAATTAAGACATTGAACATGCTTGAGATGCATGGAGTGGAATTATGTATGGAATGATGATATGAATGGTTTCTTTTTATTATTTTTTTTTTCGAGGCATTCCAAAAACACCCAATGCTTATGCAAAAACGTCACGTGTGGGCCGTCACACAGACAGAACTTCGGCGCCTTTGGAGCACCTAATGAATTCGTGAAATGGTCGCGTGTATACCGGCACACGGACAGAGTTTTGACACTTTGTAGTATTGGTGTGCCCTAGTTCTTAAGGCATTGGATTCTTGTATTTTGTATTATACATTAAGACTCATTGTATAAATACATTATTTGTGTCACATTAATAAAGGCAATTAATCTATTTCATTTATATCTTGTGCTATAATATGAGTAGAGTATCCATTGATTGATAATCATAAAACCTATCCCAGGTCTGTTCTAATCGTGGGAACGAATAGAACCACAGACTTGTATATTCGATGACTGTATGGTAGTTCTTAACTAGCCATAGTACTTGTATAGTCAGTCATGAATATAGGTACATGTCGTTGACATGGGACTGGATCGATCCGCACAAGAAAGCCACATAGTTGTTACGTCATAGGTCTTTCTTGAGTAGGTCTCTTTTGTCCTCAGACCAGATTTCATTATAATATCGATATGGAATCCGATTCACTTTGACATATGCCTAACAGGTCTGTAAAAGGATGCTAAATATGGGTATGATTGGGTGGACCGGTGAACATGTTGATATTGATGATGAAGTGATGGAATTGCCACTCGGGTAACACCGAGATGATATCATCGGCCACTTGATGAGTGGGACTGATAAGTGTATGGCCATACCCAAATAAGTTGGTTGCTTATTTGATTGATCAGTCAACTCAAGATCAAGAAATATAATAAACAACAGAAAAGGATGACAGACACCATGCCTCTTGTTTATTCATATCGATATCGTTAGGCAAAGGACACTATGAGATTACTACCGGGTGAGTGTCTTCTAAAGACTGCTGCATCTCAGTCTTAATTGGGGGCCGTAATGGTTTGCTAGAACCCACTTACAGTCTGTGGGCCTTGGGCCTACTGCCAACATAAAGACAGACCCATAGGATCGTGCACATAGATCAACTGAGCTGGAACTTATAGAAATTGTACATGTAATGTACATTGGAAGGAATGCGTTAATTAATTAGTTGACATTCGGTGTCAAGGTAATTAATTGACATTGGGTTGAATTTAATTTAATTAATAAGTTTACATAATGTAATTAATTAATTTATCAATTAATTGAATTACATAAAGTAAACAATTAATTAAATAATTTTCCTAAGTAGGAAAATTAAATACATGTATTGTATTAACTTAAGTGTGATTTAATTTTATTTAGGGGTAATTAAATTTAGCCAAATGGAATTAAATTACATAGTATATACTTTTTAATTAAAGTTTATTTATGTAATTATAATCCTAGTGGGCTTGGGTTTAATTAACCTAATTAGAACCCAATTAGACAAGGTATCTATAAAGGGGCACACTTAAGGAATAAAAACCTAATTCAACTCTAATTAATTGCTGGAAATTTCAGCCACCAATTGCAGCCCCAAAATAGCCGAAAATCCCAGCATTAAACCTCCATTCCTTCTAGCACCGGTTCCCGCTCAATAGTTGGTCGTGCACCGGACTTTGGAGATCGCAGTTTCAAGAAACGATTCTGCAGCAGTCTCTAAAGGAGACGAATCCGGTGAGTTAATCTCTCTTGATTCTTATTTGATTTTATTCTAATCAATGGTAATTGGACACGATAGGTGGATTCTAGGAAATTTTAAACGGTGTATTTTCCGCTGCGCCACGTTATTTTTCCAATGACGAATCCCAACAGTGGTATCAGAGCCTAGGTTTTGTCTATTAGATTGATTGGAATTGGTTCTTGAAAGCGTTCTTGAATAAAGAATGGGTTTCAAGTTTGTGATTTTAGGGTTTTTGCTTAATTGGTATTGTTTTGGATAAACCCTAGAATTGTTGAATTGGGGTTTTTGATTATTTTTCCCCAATTGTTTTCCATCTAAAATTGTTTTGTATATTAATTATATATATATTTTGTTGGAAACATTTTTTTTGTTTATGATTTAAAAAAAAAAAAATATGTATTTTGGGCTGGATGGAATCGCAAATTGCGATTCCATCCAGCGGCAGTAGCTGCTGCTGCCGTAGCATGCAGCTGCTGCCGCGGCAGGCTGCCGCGCAGCGGCACTGCTGCCCCGCCAGGACAGCAGCGCCGTGCGCGGGTTTTGGGCCTGGTTTTGGATTTTGCGGGTATTTTTTATCCCGGACCCTAATGCAAATTAAATTAAAATTTTCTTTAATTAATTTGTATTTAAAATTATTTATTTTGTTGGCATGCATATTTAATTTAATTGTTTGCATATTAAATTGAATATGGACTTTGTGAAATTGGCCCAATAAACCGTGACACCGGTTAAAATTGGGATAGCTAAATTTTAAATTTGTGACAACCCAAATTCAAGTGGGAGCAAAATTGTTAATTTTGCATTTATGGATGTTATCCATTGGGCCTTTATGGGCCTTAGTCACATTTGTTAAAATTGGCGATTTCACCCTAAGTAACTCGGCTTAACATTTATATTTATAATTTGGAATGCCATGATCATGCATCATATTGGTATGTATGTGCACGACAGGTACTTTGTTTGAAATGTTATGTTGAGTTCTATGGGCCCTAAATTATTATCGGTTGTAATTTAATTTTGGGAAATATGGCCTGCGTGCCATTTTTTATTTTGATGTAATTTTAGAATAGATTTTATTTTACAAAATTATTGTAATTGCATCAAGTATGGAGGAAGGCCCAAATGGAGCAAGCCCATGGTGGGAGCCCAAGAAGGATTACAGTCCGGCCCATGAAGAATTAGATAGGATATCTAGTTTTTCATTAGGTTGTAATTAAAGGCCCATAGGATCTCATTTATTTTAAATTAAGTATGCTATTGCATTTGTCATATAATATGGATGTATGGATCACCAAATTATTTCCCGCGTTTATGCATGCTAAGCCGTATCACTTAATTATAATCCGGAAATTAAAATATTGAGTCGCTTAAAAGTGCTTCCCACATTCACACCTCTTCCTCCCATTGATGCTGCAATGTGCGCCATGCCCTAGCTGGGTATATTGTAGTATTCGGTGGGCCGTCGAGGGTTAAGATACTTGGTATGGTTAACATGTGAATGGTGGTTTGACTCAACATGGGTAGCATTAGCTCAGAGCGGGCCCTAAGCACAGATGAGTAAAGTGTCAATAAGCCCATCAAACCAAGAGTCCTTCGTGGAAGGATTGGATAGGTTGTCCTACCAAACGAATCAATGGTTGGTTAGCGAGCCCTAGTTCGGCCAGTAATTGATAAGTTGTGGATCTTGGTCAAGTCAGCCAATTAACAACACCAACAAACAAATTAAAATCGGATTATTAATTTGAATTGGCTTAAAAGTCCTTTATTTCTAACTCAAGCAATGATTTCTTCCATGTAGATAATCCCATTTCAGTTAAGCAATTTAAATGGCTGCAACAAACAACAACTCACTCTCACTTAGGTCACTCTTGGAGAAGGAGAAGCTTTCGGGGACTAACTTCCTGGACTGGGCTAGGAACTTACAAATAGTTCTTAGACAAGAGTCTAAGGAGTATGTACTGAATGCTCCTTTACCAGCCAGCCCTCCCGCAGGTTGAGGCATCACCACGGCGATGGTGGAGCAGTACGATCGGCATGTGAGGGATGACCGAGATGTCTCGTGCCTCATGCTGGGTACCATGGCTTCTGATCTTCAGAAACAATTCATGGACGAGCATGCTTATGAGATGATGGATCAGCTTAAAAAGATGTTCCAAGATCAGGCTCATCAGGAACGTTACCTGACAACTAAGGCACTTTGCACGACTGTGATGGCAGCTGGGACTTCTGTTAGCAATCATGTGCTAAAGTTGAAGGGGTATATTGATACACTTGCCCGCCTCAGCTCGCCAGTTCCGCAGGACTTGGCAACAGACATTATTCTCGGGTCACTTCCTGAGTCTTACAACCAGTTTATCATGAATTACCATATACAAGGGTTGGATAAATCGGTTGTTGAGCTGCATGGCATGCTCAAGCTTACTGAGCAGTCTCTTAGGAAGACTCCCGAAGTATTGCTGGTGAACAAGGGCAATACGCCCATTGCTAAGGGAAAGGCCAAATCTAAGGCCAAGGCTAAGGCCCAAAAGGCCAAGGCTAAGGGCAAAAAGGTGGTGGCCCAACCTAAAGCAAGGGTTGCCTATCCTGACGATGTTTGCCATGAGTGTCATGAGAAGGGGCACTGGAAGAGCTCATGTCCAAAGCTAAGGGAGCAACTGAAGGGCAAAACTGCTGCTTCAGGTATTTATGTTGTTGAGATTAATCTGGCTATTTCTACATCTTGGGTCTTGGACACTGGATGTGGATCTCACATTTGTTCAAATGTGCAGGGTCTAAGAAATAGGAGATTATTAGGATCTGGAGAAGTAGATCTTCGAGTCGGAAATGGTGCTCGGGTTCAGGCCATGGAGATCGGAGATTATTTCTTGGAGATGCCTAGTGGACTTGTTTTGGAACTAAGAAACTGTTATTTTGTACCTGCGATGCGTAGGAATATTATTTCCGTTTCTTTGTTGGATATTTCTGGTTTTGTATTTAATATTGGACATGGTAGAATTTCTACGCAATGTGGCAATATTATTTATGGAACAGCATTTCTTGAAAATGGCTTATATATCCTTGATCTAAAACATGAAAGTTCAATCTATAACATAAATACTAAAAGGATTAAACAAAATGAAATTAATCTGACTTACATCTGGCATTGTCGACTTGGCCATATAAATGAGAAGCGCATAGCTAGGCTTCACTCTAGTGGAGTGCTAGGGTCATTTGACATCCAGCCTTATGACACATGCGAATCTTGTTTGAGAGGCAAGATGACAAAGGCGCCTTTTAGCAAGACTGCTGAAAGGGCCTCAGAGCTATTGGAGCTAATACATTCCGATGTATGTGGCCCAATGAGCACTAGTGCTAGATCTGGTTTTCTATACTTCGTCACCTTCACGGATGACTTCAGTAGATACGGTTACGTGTATCTGATGAAGCAGGTGAAGCATAAGTCTGAGACTTTCCAAAGGTTCAAGGACTTTAAGAATGAAGTAGAAAACCAACTTGGCAAGAAAATAAAAGCATTTCGGTCTGACCGAGGGGGTGAATATTTGAGCCAAGATTTTGACTCGTTTTTGAGAGAGTGTGGGATCATATCCCAACTCACTCCTCCTGGTACACCCCAGTGGAATGGAGTGTCAGAAAGGAGGAATAGGACCTTACTTGACATGGTCCGCTCGATGATGAGTCATGCTACACTCCCTGTCTCCTTTTGGGGATATGCTTTAGAGACAGCTGCTTACATTCTTAATAATACACCAAGCAAGGCAGTTAAGGGAACACCATATGAACTATGGAAAGGCTGAAAGCCCAATGTTTCCTTCTTGAAGATTTGGGGCTGTGATGCGCATGTTAAAAAATTGACAAGTGGCAAACTCGAGTCCAAATCTGTCAAGTGCCAGTTTGTGGGTTACCCTAAGGAAACTAAGGGTTATTACTTCTACGATCCGGCCGAAAACAAAGTTTTCATAGCCAGAAATGCAGTCTTCTTGGAGAAGGAATTCCTTTCCAAGAGAGACAGTGGGAGTAATGTTGAACTTTCAGAAGTTCAAGACTCACAAACTCCTACAGCTACTGCTGAGGATGCTTCGGGAACCAATCTGACTACTCAAGAAATTGAGGAACCAGAAATGGTTGCACAGGACCTTAGAAGGTCTGGTAGGACATGTCATCAGCCAGAGAGGTACGGCTTTCTCGTGACTGATAATGGGGACATTATGGTCGTTGACCAAGAGGAGCCCAAGACCTATCAGGAGGCTGTTGAAAGCCCACACTCAGATCAACGGCGCAAAGCCATGGAGGCTGAGATGCAATCTATGCACAATAACCAAGTATGGAACTTGGTGGATCCACCTCTGGGTGCTAAGGTGATAGGTTGCAAAGTGGTGTCTCAAGTTAAAGGCCCTGTGTGTATAAGATGGTTAGTGGGAGCATTTCCACCGTCCTAATGCTGTATGTTGACGACATCCTTATCATTGGAAGTGACATACCAACACTGCAAGGGTTTAAGCAGTGGTTGAGTAGGTGCCTCGCAATGAAGGACTTAGGCGAAGCTGAGACGATCTTAGGGATCAGGATCTACAGAGATAGATCCAATCGGCTTCTAGGCCTAAGTCAGGCCACGTACATTGACAAGGTTCTAAAAGGATTCAGCATGGACAAGGAAAAGAAAGGATTCTTGCCTATGCACCATGGGTTGAAGCTGAGTAAGAAAGATGGTCCTAAAACAAAGAAGGACCGGGAGAACATGGAAAAGATCCCTTACGCATCTGCTATTGGATCTATCATGTACTCCATGTTATGTACGAGGCTTGATGTCGTGTTTGCACTAAGTATGACTAGCCGGTACCAGTCGGACCCCGGTGAGGAACACTGGAAGGCAGTCAAGGCAATCTTGAAGTACCTTAACCGGACTAAGGATGCTTTCTTAGTGTATAGAGGTCAAGATGAGCTGGTAGTGTCAGGTTACACTGATGCAAGCTTTGAGACCGATGAGGATGATAACCAGTCACAGTCTGGTTATGTTTTTCTCCTGAATGGCGGTGCCATTAGTTGGAGGTCCTCAAAGCAGGCCACCATTGCTGACACTACAATGGAAGCTAAGTACATAGCTGTGTGCGAAGCTCAAAGGAAGCCGTTTGGATCAAGAAAGTCATAACTGAGTTGGGAATAGTGCCCACTATCCTAGACCCAGTTGATGTTTTTGTGACAACAACGAGGCCATCGCACAAGCTAAGGTGCCCCGGTCACACAAGAGATCCAAACATGTACTCAGAAACTTTCACCTCATTCGGGAGATCGTGAACAGAGGTGACATATCATTGCAGAGGGTTGACACCAAGAATAAGGTCGCTGATCCATTGACTAAAGCGCTGCCACAGACACAACACGACGGTCATACCAGATCTATAGGAATTAGGGCAATGCCCACTTGGAACTAGTGCAAGTGGGAGATTGTTGGTGTGCCCTAGTTCTGAGGGCATTGGATTCTTGTATTTTGTATTATACATTAAGACTCATTGTATAAATACATTATTTGTGTCATATTAATAAAGGCAATTAATCTATTTCATTTATATCTTGTGCTATAATATGAGTAGAGTATCCATTGATTGATAATCATAAAACCTATCCCAGGTCTGTTCTAATCGTGGGAACGAATAGAACCACAGACTTGTATATTCGATGACTATATGGTAGTTCTTAACTAGCCATAGTACTTGTATAGTCAGTCATGAATATAGGTACATGTCGTTGACATGGGACTGGATCGATCCGCACAAGAAAGCCACATGGTTGTTACGTCATAGGTCTTTCTTGAGTAGGTCTCTTTTGTCCTCAGACCAGATTTCATTATAATATCGATATGGAATCCGATTCACTTTGACATACGCCTGACAGGTCTGTAAAAGGATGCTAAATATGGGTATGATTGGGTGGACCGGTGAACATGTTGATATTGATGATGAAGTGATGGAATTGCCACTCGGGTAACACCGAGATGATATCATTGGCCACTTGATGAGTGGGACTGATAAGTGTATGGCCATACCCAAATAAGTTGGTTGCTTATTTGATTGATCAGTCAACTCAAGATCAAGAAATATAATAAATAACAGAAGAGGATGACAGACAACATGCCTCTTGTTTATTCATATCGATATCGTTAGGCAAAGGACACTATGAGATTACTACCGGGTGAGTGTCTTCTAAAGACTGCTGCATCTCTGTCTTAATTATGGGCTGTAATGGTTTGCTAGAACCCACTTACAGTCTGTGGGCCTTGGGCCTACTGCCAACATAAAGACAGACCCATAGGATCGTGCACATAGATCAACTGAGCTGGAACTTATAGAAATTGTACATGTAATGTATATTGGAAGGAATGCGTTATTTAATTAGTTGACATTCGGTGTCAAGGTAATGAATTGACATTGGGTTGAATTTAATTTAATTAATAAGTTTACATAATGTAATTAATTAATTTATCAATTAATTGAATTACATAAAGTAAACAATTAATTAAATAATTTTCCTAAGTAGGAAAATTAAATACATGTATTGTATTAACTTAAGTGTGATTTAATTTTATTTAGGGGTAATTAAATTTAGCCAAATGGAATTAAATTACATAGTATATACTTTTTAATTAAAGTTTATTTATGTAATTATAATCCTAGTGGGCTTGGCTTTAATTAACCTAATTAGAACCCAATTAGACAAGGTGTCTATAAAAGGGCACACTTAAGGAATAAAAACCTAATTCAACTCTAATTAATTGCTGGAAATTTCAGCCACCAATTGCAGCCCCAAAACAGCCGAAAATCCCAGCATTAAACCTCCATTCCTTCGCGTCTTCGGCTAGCACCGGTTCCTGCTCAATAGTTGGTCGTGCACCGGACTTTGGAGATCGCAGTTTCAAGAAACGATTCTGCAGCAGTCACTAGAGGAGACGAATCCGGTGAGTTAATCTCTCTTGATTCTTATTTGATTTTATTCTAATCAATGGTAATTGGACACGATAGGTGGATTCTAGGAAATTTTAAACGGTGCATTTTCCGTTGCGCCACGTTATTTTTCCAATGACGAATCCCAACATGTAGGTCTATGAGATGATATGAAATGGTCGCATGGACCGGGCCCGCGGACATGGTTTTGATGCTTTTGAGCACATGATATGGTGTTATGAGAAAGTCATGTGTAACAAGGACACGGACAAGGATTCGGCATTCGAGGAACGCCTTTCATGATTTGGTGATGTTATGGGCCTATATGTATGCTAATCGGGCACTCGGGGAGTACCTTGAATCGTGAGTTAATGTCATGAAGTGGTCGGATGTGGACCACAGTGTTATATGATGTTTATGATAGATGGGTGTGATGTCATGAAATGCATCGTGTAAATTATTACACGAAAATGGGCCTAAGGCCGTTGTGGCTTTTATTAAATGAAATGATATTGGTGGAATGGCCGAATGCAATCCGGTGCATTGGCAAAACACGGGTAATTTTGGGTACCCGATATGTTATGAAATGGAATGGGATGGTCATGATAGGCATTCTTTGAAATGCCCCTTAGTTTAATTTAAGTGAAATGTAGTGAATGAACATGTCACACAATATGCAAATGGCTGCACAAAAACGTGGGTTAGGATGCATGACATACATAATGATGTTATGTATGCTATGTCAAAAATAAAATGCTAATCACACAAGTTTAATGTTATGGCTGAAAAAAGAAATCGTTAGTATGGATGACAAGAGAATGAATTAATGTTTTACACATGAAATAAAATGCAAAATGGCTGCATAAAAATGTGGGTTAGTATCACATAAAGATGTTTGTGTATGGTATGTCATGTGTATGGAAAATGGTGATTATGGTATGTTATGCACGCGTTGGCGATGTGTCACGAGATGGTGAAGAACACATAGCAAGTAAAATGAATTCTTCCAACCTTATTCCTCCAACGTGGTCAGTCTCAAAAATTTCTAACCGAGTCCTAAGCGGGGTTCACTTCAATCACCAACCGGGGGTGATGAAGGCGCGATTTTATTATCGTTATTCACACAAATATTTTGGTATCCTAAGGGAATCCAACTAGAGCTGCCTATATGGGTTCGGTCAAAGTCGGGATAACATCAAGGTTCTCATAGCAAGATATACTCCTCACTTCTCCCCACTCAAGGGTCCTAGTGAAGGGGTTCGTACGAGGCTATAAGTGGTGTTTCGTATTCGTGCCCCTAAGACCAAGAGGAACCTAGGCGACACTTCAACAATCCACTGGGCTATAAAATGATACCTAATCTAATGCAAGAAATGGCTAACTAAAAATGCAAATAAAATACCAAAAGAGAATCATCCACATTATTTTAATTAGACACTTTTCAGGGCTTGTCAAAATTCTTTTAAGTTTTTAAGAAAACTTTTTTTAAGAATTTCCCCAGCGGAGTCGCCACTGTGAGCGGACAACACGTTTTCGACGGGACGCGGGACTCCGTTTCGGAAGGGTCGCCTCGATCTCGAGCGGGCCCCTCCCTCGCGTGGGGTTTTTATGAATGGAAATCCGGGTTTTGGAAAATGAATGGCATAAATGCATAAAAGAACTGAGACCTAAGTCTCGATGAATATTGTAGAGTCGCCACCCGGCTCAGCTCAACTGGGAAATTCTTAAGGTAGCTGAACCGGACGAACGGCCTCTACACTATCCAAAGATTCGGGTCCGGACAAGTCCCTTATTTCGTGTCTAATTAAAATAAATATTGCCAATGTTCTCAAATGGTATTTCAAAATCTAAAGTCAATTTTATTGAATATAAAAGGCATACAGCGCGCATACAAAATATTTAATACAAAAATAAGGAAAAAAAATAAATATTAATTGGCTTACAACCAAATCGAATGGAAAAAATAAAAACTCTCACCTCACTTATACAATCGCCTAGAATACACGAAAATCTAAAAATAATTTCAACTGCCTAAATACACGATTTAATCTATTAAAATACATTAAAAATAAAAATAAAGGGAAATTAAAACTTGCAAAACAGAGGGTTAGCACAATATATACAGCACGCCACAATTAGGACTCAAATAGACAGAATTACGAAATCAAGAATTGGGGGCATGTATTTAGGGGGTAACCAGGTTGGCTCGGCTAGCCGCCCCGATTAGACCTGGAAAATATTTTGAAACGTCCCTGTATTTTTGGTTTTGTGGGAAAATCATTTTGAAAACAATTTTTTCCGGGTTTACATGCATTTTTATATATTAAGTGGGTCGGTTTTCGGGAGAACTGGGTCTCTGTCGTTAAATTATTCTAAATGCAATTTTACTAAAAATTGAATCTATGGTCATGATGCACACAACAAAATTCATTTTGATGATTTTTGGGATTTTCTAATTCTTTTTGGATTTTTTAAGGATAAAAGCTGAAATTTTGATTCTGGAACGATGATTACAGTCGTACGACTGTAGTTTACAGTCGTGCGACTGTAATCAGTTCAGGATCAGAATTTCGCCAAAAATTCATTTTGGATCAAAACTGAAGAAAGTCAACTGGAAATTAAGAACAGTCGTACGACTGTATGAAAACCGACTGTTCTTAATTTCCAGAAGCAGAAACACAAAAATGCAGCAGAAAACGCACAAAACTCACTTCAAACACCCAGAAAAGCGAGAAAAAGTGTAAGGAAAGAAAGTGTCTACCTTTTTAAAAGCTAATCCAAGTCGTTTTGACCCCTGGCGTCGCTCCGATCCCAACAAATTCGCACTTTTTCCTTTGGAATTGAAGTTGAGAGCTTTTTGTCCAAAAATCCAAATTGCAAGGGATTCTGATGATTTAAGTCCGGATTCTTGATTTGGTTGTGAAGTTAATTGATTAACCTAGGGATTTCTAACAAATTTTAACTCTAATTCTGAGAATTAAGAGAAAATAGAAGAGGAAAAGGTGAATTTTTGAAGGTTTTTCCACTTCTTTCTTTTCCTTCTCTCTTTTCTCCTTCTCTCTCTAGATTTTTTACCAGAAAATCTCCTCCCCTTCTCTCTCTTCTTTCTCTTCTTCTTCTACCCTCTTTTTTCTGCTTGCTTGCTGCAAAACTGGAGCAATTAATGCTCATCCTCTCTCTCCTCCATTTCTGCTGCAGATGTATAGGCCTCTGCAATTTTCCCGGTATTACAGTCGTACGACTGTAATTTTTAAATTACAGTCGCACGATTGTAAGAATAGTCGTACGACCATAATAATTTAATAATTTAATTTAATTTTTTTTTTAAGTATAGAAAATTCCGGCGCTTACAACCCCATATCAGATATGGACAGGCAAGGAGCCCAATGTGTCTTTCCTAAGGATTTGGGGATGCGAAGCACATGTCAAGAGATTGACTAGTGGCAAGCTGGAGCCCAAAACCAATAAATGCCTATTTGTGGTCTACCCTAGGGAAACCAAAGGGTATTACCTTTACAACCCCACTGAGAACAAGGTGTTTGTGGCAAGGAAGGGGGTGTTTCTAGAAAAGGAGTTCCTTTCCAAGAAAGACAGTGGGAGCAATGTTGAACTCAGGGAAGTTCAAGGTCCACAAGCTCCTGAAAAGGATAACTCGGAGGCCCTGGTGGAGCTTCCACAAGGGGAAGCACCGACCCAGGCCGCACAAGGACCTAGAAGGTCTGGTAGGGATCGTCGAGAACCAGAGAGGTATGGTTTCCTCATCACCGATGATCAAACTCTTCTCATCTGGGATGAAGAAGAACCCAAAACCTACCAGGAGGCTATGGCTAGCCCACAATCTACGAATTGGTGTAAAGCCATGGAGGCAGAGATGCAATCTATGTACGGTAACCAAGTTTGGAACTTGGTTGATCCACCTCCGGGTGCTAAGGTAATAGGTTGCAACTGGTGCTATAAGCTAAAGGCCGACAACACCTTCAAGGGGCGTCTGGTTGCGAAAGGTTTCAGACAAGTCCATAGAATAGACTATCATGAAACTTTCTCACCAGTAGCCATGCTCAAATCCATCAGGATCTTGCTGGCCATAACCACATGATATGACTATGAAGTCTGGCAAATGGATGTCAAAACCACTTTCCTTAATGGAAAGCTACTCAAGGATGTGTACATGACACAACCTGAGGTTTCTGTCGATCCAAAGTATCCGGGAAGGATATGCAAGCTTCAAAGGTCCATTTATGGACTGAAGCAAGCATCCCGAAGTTGGAATCTAAGATTCAATGAGGCTATAAAGGAATATGGCTTCAAACAGAATCAAGATGAGCCTTGTATGTATAAGAAGATTAGTGGGAGCATTGTCACATTCTTGGTACTTTATGTGGACGACATCCTAATCATTGGAAATGACATACCTACACTGCAAGGGGTAAAGTAGTGGCTGAGTAAGTGCTTTGCAATGAAGGACTTAGGTGAAGCTGAGATGATCCTAGGGATCAAGATCTATAGGGATAGATCAAATCGGCTTCTGGGCCTAAGTCAGGCTTCATACATAGACAAAGTTCTGAAAAGGTTCAGCATGGACCGGGCCAAGAAAGGTTTCTTGCCAATGGGCCATGGGCTGAAACTTAGTAAGAAACATTGTCATAAGACAAGGGAGGACAGGGAGAACTTGAAATTGGCTCCATATGCTTCGGCTATAGGATTAATTATGTACTCCATGTTATGTACGAGACCTGATGTCACCTTTGCACTGAGTATGATGAGCTGGTACCAGCAGGATCCCGGGGAGGATCATTGGAAAGCTGTCAAGGCGATCCTTAAGTACCTTAACCGGACTAAGGATAGCTTCTTAGTGTATGGTGGTCAGGAAGTGCTGTCAGTTACTGGGTACACTGATGCAAGCTTCCAAACCGACTAGGATGAGTACCAGTCGCAGTTTGGGTACGTATTTTTGCTGAATGGTGGTGCTGTAAGTTGGAGGAGCTCAAAGCAGCCAACCATAGCGGACTCTACAACAGAAGCTGAGTACATCGCTGTGTGTGATGCAGCTAAGGAAGCTGTATAGATCAAGAAGTTTATCACTGAGCTGGGAGTAGTGCCAACTATCCAGGACCTAGTTGATATCTTCTGTGACAACAACGGGGCCGTTGCACTATCTAAGGAGCCCTGGTCACACAAGAACACAAAGCACGTGCTCAGAAAGCTTCACCTCATACGAGAGATCGCGGAGAGAGGTGACATTGCATTGCACAGAGTGGACACCGAGGATAATGTCAGAGATCCTTTGACCAAGGTGCTGGCCCAGCCCAAGCACGAGGGTCATACTAGATCTATAGGGATTAGGCCCATGCCTAGTTGGAACTAGTGCAAGTGGGAGATTGTTGGATATGCCCTAGTCCCGAGGCATTAGTCCTTGTATTTGTATCATACATTAATTGGATTTATGTATTATACTTATTTGTGTTATTAATAAAGGCATTAATTCATTTATTATATTTATCTTGTGCAATATATTAAATGAAGTATCCAATGGACATATCCATATCCATGATGACCGGTGTCATGCACTTGGCAGTAAGACCATGGATAGGGTAAACGATATAACCATAAATAGATCTGTGGTCTGTTCCAGTCATGGGAATGAATGGAACAAGAGACTATCATTAGCCTGGTTCTATGGCGATGTCTTACCGGTCATTGGACATGGAGTGTCAACCAAGTTAATGGGTACATGCATAAGGGGTATGGTACTGGATAGATCCGCTAAATGAGAAATCCACATGGTATAGTATCACAAGTGATTCGCGTGTAGTTCTTGAATGGATCCTTTGACCTAACCATATGATGGTGTTACATGTGAGGTCGCATACTTAGGGGTACGCCTAAAGGGCCTGTAATAGGGTGCCAAGTATGGGTACTTTCGGGTATGTCTCTTAGCATGGTAATGCTATGGATATGCAGAAGGGATTTGTCACTCAGTAATCCATTAGGAAGATATCACCGGCCTCTTGATGAATGTGACTGATAAGAGTGTGGCCACACCCAAACAAGTGGGAACTTGTTTGTGAGCTTCAGTGCATTCGGGATCAAGTTAATGTCCGACACAAAAGAGGGTGATCAATCCATGCCTCTGTGTTAGACACCGATATCAATGACATGGGATGTACAAGTTTAAACTACAGGGTTATGATAACAGTTAGACTGCCATCTCCATCTTAATTGGGGGCTGCAGTGGCTTGCTAGAGCCCAACTGCAGTCTGTGGGCCAAAGGCCCACTGCCAACATAAAGATGGGCCCACGGGATCGTACACATTGAGCGACTAAACACTGACTTAAGGAATCACACTTATACTTGGAGTATATACTCTGGAGAGAGAGGTACGAATATATTAATTATATTATAAAGATCAATTGGATTGATCCTAGTAATAAAATTAATATATTTAATTGGCTCTTCATAATTAATTGGATTAATTATGAAATTATTTCCTGGGT
Source organism: Euphorbia tirucalli (assembly GCA_039660915.1). Classification (NCBI taxonomy): domain Eukaryota; kingdom Viridiplantae; phylum Streptophyta; class Magnoliopsida; order Malpighiales; family Euphorbiaceae; genus Euphorbia; species Euphorbia tirucalli. The sequence goes on along the minus strand of CM077639.1, from coordinate 48,361,630 downwards.
GGAAATATTCATATGTATAGGTTTACATATGATTTTATATTTTGTGAAGATCTAATTTTAATTTGATGGATTAAATTAATTTGTCAAACTAACTTTAATTTAAATGTAAATAATATATATTACTTGGAGTAATATATTAAATACATGGGTATATTAAAGTTGGGCTTGAAATTGATTTAAACCAAATTAATTAAAATAAGATTGGGCCTAAATTAAAAGAAGGAAGCCCACACAAAATGGTTAAGCCAAGCTGGGCCCTAATTCCCTTAGGGAATTTGGCCAACCCAGGGTTTTTAACCCTGGGAATTTCGGCCAACAATAGATGAAGCATACCATAGCCGAATCCTTAAGCCTCCTCTCTCCATTGTTCGTTTTTCCTACACTAGCACGGGTCGTGTTCGTTAGGCGTTCGTGTACGAGAACGAGGAGGGACTCTACTCTGATTCCTGCAGTCTTCATCCATCTCTAGAAGAGATATTCTGGGTAAGAGAATGATCTCTTTCTATTGAATTTTTATGTTTTACAATTTCCATTTCAATTGCTCTTGGGATTGGATTTGAGGAAATCATCGCGTTCTTCCACATTTGTCGGGTGATTTCTGGTGAAAAATCCCCACAATGCCTCCATGGGCCGCTCTTGAGAATTGGATGCACCTGGGTCGACTTTAGGACTGAGGTCCACACCCCCAGCAAGGGACACCAGGTATGTTTCCTTTTCCTTCCTCACCGCGCTCCCATTCGCGAGACCAAAATTGAACTAGGCTTCCCAGTTGACCATAAGCTGACTTTGGTTTCACGAGGGGCAGCCTGCGAGCAGGGGTTTTTCCCGACCTCGGTGATGAGAATTCCTTAGTTACCTATGGAACGGATGGACTCGAATTAGACTTGAAAGCTACCGGATTATTGCTTGGAGTGTCTCAAACATCCTTAAAACTAAGCTATCCGCAATCCGAAGCTCCCGACAATGTCTCCTGAATCATTTCCAAGGTTTGGTGTACGCATCCGATTTTCGAAATTTTACCCCAACTCTTGCTAGAACCGCGTGGCTCTGGTTTTGAACTAGAGCCAGCCGGGTCTAGTGCAAACTAGTGCCGGGCGACTCTAGTGGGCAAGCCAAGTTGCCCTGCAAAGCAAAATAACTTGGCTTGATAGAAAGATTTTAGGGTGCGAAATCAGAAAATCAAGTGGCACACTGATTGATTGAAATGATTATGTAAAGAGGGATATAAAAAGAAGAAAAAAGAAAAAAGAGGGGGACTTTTCTCAATCTTGGGGAGAGCAAGAAAAAGAAACAGAGAAAACAGGAGAGAAACGGAGCAGAGAAAGAGAGCAAGGGGATTAAGAGCTTAAGGACCCAAAAACACCAAAGTCAAGACTTAAAACCAACCCTTAAACATCAATAACAAATCCCACAACCTTTGCTCATTGATTCGGGATCATTTCGGTTTGGTTTCGAGGTGTTTCGGATCGAATTGCAGTTTTAGGCCTGTTGAACTTCCAATACATTTCTCCAGCTTTCAATCTGTTTCTTGATGTTCAAAGCATCAAAAGAACACCAAGGTAAACTCTGAGAGGCCTTAAACATGCTTGCATTGTTTTTATGTGTGTTTTTCTCTGTTCTGCATTTTTCCAGAAACTGGGCTGCCCATCATAGCCTTACGGTTGTGTTCTTCATGAATACAGCCGCATGGTTGTATTCATGATGAACATGGTCTGTCCCTGAGGAATGGAGCCGTCCAGCTCTATTCCTCAGGGACAGATTCCTGGTCTGTCCCGATTGGCCGAAAATAGTCTGTTTTCCATTTTATGCTTTCTGTTGCGATCCTTTTCAGCCTAAATTCATCCGTATGTTGTAGTATTTTGGTTTTCAGATTTCTATACGTACGGATATCGGTGTTTTCGGTTTTCCTGGGGTTTTATTTCCTAAGTTTTGGGGTTATCTTATTCGAATTGGATCCATAGTTCAGCACTAGCGGACCCCCGAACCTAATAAAGTCCCCGGAAAATATTGAAAACGAGTAAAATAATATTTCCACAAATGTTTTTGGCGTGTTTTTATTGCATTTTGGGCCCTAGGTGGATTACGTATTTAGGAACCCACACGAACGGAACCCTGGATTCCGGAATAACAGACCCACAAAATGGAAATTTGCATGGAATCGAGCCAAATGGTTTTCAAAAAATTATTTTCCAGCACAAAAATCTACAGGGCATTTTAAAACCGTTTTCCAGGTCTAACTAGTCTGACCGGTCGGGTCGACCTAGTTACCCCCTAAATGCATATCCTTGTTTCCTAAATCCCCAATTCTGTCTTGTTGTGAGTCCCATATGTGTTTATAATATAAATTGTGCTAACTATTCTGTTTTGCAACAGTTATTTTTATTATTTTGGCTGTATTTAATAGATTCCTGTGTAAATTAGGTGATAGTAATTTTTAGATCCTCTTGCATCCTAGGCACTTGTAAAGTGAGGACGAGAGTTTTTATCTTTTATTCGATTGGGTTGTATAAGCGGCCTTTATTATTCTTTTGTATATTTGTGTGGATGATTTAATTTCCTGCAATTTTATTATGTCATTTGCTTTAGCATCGGCTGATTTAAATAAACGAATTGGGTAGAGAAAAGATAATAAATTGAATAAATATGGTTCTATAAATTATAAATCGAATACAAGCTTGAGGTTAAGTATGTAAGTTGCCCAAACCCTGAATCTCTAGATTAGGTACCGTAGTCTGTGCTTGGTAGGGAGCTGTACCAGAATTTCCCGGATGAGCTGATCTGGGTGGTGACTCTGTCACTGATCTCAAAATTTAGGTTTCGAGGTCTTTAAGTAATAAATCGGGAAAACATTTTCTATAAAAAGAATTTCCAAAACAAACGAATGATTTCCCTAAAGCAAGATAAACCAAAACCCACTTTTTTCCAAAAACATCATGAAACCCATTTTCGAAAACTTTCCTCGGATCAATTTGCCGCGTCCCATCCATTAAAAAAAAAGGTCGTCCGCTCACACCAGTCCTCAGGATGTTTGCTTCCAGTGCAAGCAAGCTGGGCACTGGAAGAGATCATGTCCCCAGCTGTTAGGAGAGCAAAGGAAGAGCCAGGGCACGTCTTCATCACGTATATATGTCATAGACATCAACCTCACTATTTCAACATCTTAGGCATCGGATACTTGATGTGGTTCTCACATTTGTTGTAATGTGTAAGGACTTAGAAACAAGAGATCACTGGGATCTGGAGAGGTGGACTTGTGGGTCAAAAATGGAGTAAGGGTAATTACCATAGAGATCGGCGAGTACCATCTATTGATGCCTAGTGGATTAGTTTTGATACTCAAACATTGTTATTTTGTACCTGCTACGTGCAGGAATTTTATTTCTGTTTCAGTTTTGGATATTTCTGGATTTAATTTTACTATTGGAAATGGTAGAATTGGTTTATCTAGAGAGGGATTATTTTATAGAGAAGCTTAATTAAATAATGGCCTATATATCCAGGATTTAAATGAAACTAATCATGTCTATAATATAAATACTAAAAGGGTTAAGCCTAACAAACTTAATCCTATCTACCTTTGACATTGTCGTTTAGGCCACATAAACGAGAAGTGAATATCTAGGCTTCACAAAGCTGAAATCCTAGGATCATTTAAAATGGAGTCACTTGATATGTGTGGGTCTTGTTTACGAGGTAAAATGACTAAAGTGCCTTTTAGTAAGATAGCTGAAAGGGCTACTGGCTTATTGGACCTAATATATTTAGATGTATGTGGGCCCATGAGCGCAACTACCAGAGGTGGACATCTGTACTTCGTCACCTTCACGGATGATTTCATCAGATATGGCTATGTCTATCTGATGAAACATAAGTCCGAGACCCTTGTTAGGTTCATCGAATTTATGAACGAAATATAGAATAAACTAGGTAGAAATATTAAAGCCCTTCGCTCAGACCGAGGAGGTGAGTATATGAGCCCAGAGTTCAACTCATACCTGAGAAGGTATGGAATCATTCCACAGCTCACTACTCCAAGAACACCACAATGGAATGGGGTGTTCGAATGGAGGAATAAGACCTTGTTAGACATGGTCCACTCAATGATGAGTCACGCCTCACTCCCAATAAGTTTCTGGGGATACGCTCTCGAGACAGCAGCTCTCATTTTGAACAATACTCCAACTAAGCCTGTGGAAAAGACCTCATATGAAATATGGATGGGTAGGGTGCCCAATGTGTCTTTCATAAAGATTTGGGGCTGTGATGCACATGTCAAGAAATTGACTAGGGGCAAACTAGAACCGAAAATTGTTAAATGCCTATTTGTGGGCTACCCTAGGGAAACCAAAGGGTATTACTTCTACAACCCCGCCGAGAATAAGGTGTTTATGGCATGAAAGGGGCTCTTTCTTGAAAAGGATTTCATTTCCCAGAAAGACAGTGGGAGCAATGTTGAACTCAAGGAAGTTCAAAGCTCACAAAATCCTGAAGATGGTAACTCGAAGACCAAGGTGGAGCTTCCACAGGAGGAAGCACCAACCCAAGTCACACAAGGACCTAAAAGGTTTGGTAGGGATTATCGAGAACCAAAGAGATATGGGTTTCACGTTACCGATGATCACACTTTTCTCATCTTAGATGAGGAAGAGCCCAAAACCTACCATGAGGGTATTGCTAGCCCACAGTCTGCCAATTGGCGCAAGGCCATGGAGTCGGAAACGATAATCAGGTTTAGAACCTGGGTGATCCACCTTCGGGTGCTAAGGTGATAGGTTGTAAGTGCTGCTATAAGCTGAACGCCGACAATACCTTCAAAGGGTGGCTGGTTGTGAAAGGTTTCAGATAAGTCTATGGAATAGACTATGATGAATCTTTCTCACCAATCACTATGCTCAAATACATAAGGATCCTACTGGCCATAGCTGCTTGGTATGACTATAAGGTCTGGCAAATGGATGTCAAAACTACCTTCCTTAACAGAAAGCTACTCAAGGTTGTGTACATGACACAACCTGAGGGTTTTATCGATCCAAAGCATCCTGGAAGGGTATGCAAGCTTTAAAGATCCATTTTGTTGGGATCCATCATCAGAAAATTAATGTGGCACAGCGAAAATTACACCGTTAAAATTTTCCTAGAATCCACCTATCGTGTCCAATTACAATTGATTGGAACAAAAACCAATTCGAATCAAGAGAGATTAACTCACTGGATTCGTCACTTCTAAAGATAGCTGTAGAATCGTTTCTTGAAACCGTGATCTCCAAAGTCCGGTGCATGACCAACTATCGAGTGGGAATCAGTGCTAGCCGAAGAAGCGGAAGGAATGGAGAATTAATTACTGTAAATTTTAGTTGTTTTGGGGCTACAATGGTGCTGAAATTTCCAACAATTAAACTTAGGGTTAGGGTTAGGTTTTCTTCCTTAAGTGTGACCTTATATAGACTCCTTGTCTAATTGGGTTTTAATTAGGTTAATTAAACCCAAGCCCACCAGGATTATAATTACATAAATCATCTTTAATTAAAAAGCATATAATATGTAATTTAATTCCATTTGGCTAAATTTAATTACCCCTAAATAAAATTAAATCACACTTAAGTAAATACAATACATATAATTTTCCTACTTAGGAAAATTGTTTAATTAATTGTTTACTTTATGTAATTCAATTAATTGATAAATTAATTAATTACATTATGTAAACTTATTAATTAAAGTAAATCAACCCAATGTTAATTAATTACCTTGACACCGTATGTCAACTAATTAATTAACGCATTCCTTCCAATGTATAGTACATGTACAATTTCTATAAGTACCGGCTCAGTTGATCTATGTGCACGATCCTATAGGTCTGTCTTTATGTTGGTAGTAGGCCTAAGGCCCACAGACTGTAAGTGGGTTCTAGCAAACCGTTACAGCCCCCAATTAAGACAGAGATGCAGTAGTCTTTAGAAGATACTCACCCGGTAGTAATCTCATAGTGTCCTTTGCCAAAAGATATCGATATGAATAAACAAGAGGCATGATGTCCGTCATCCTCATCTACTGTTTATTATATTTCTCGATCTTGAGTTGACTGATTAATCAAATAAGCAACCAACTTATTTGGGTATGGCCATACACTTATCAGTCTCAATCATCAAGTGGCCAGTGATATCATCTCGGCGTTACCCTAATGGCAATTCCATCACTTCATCATCAATATCAATATGTTCACATGTCCACCCAATCATACCCATATTTAGCATCCTTTTACAGACTTGTTAGGCGTATGTCAAAGTGAACTGAATCCATATTGATACTATAATGAAATCTAGTCTGAGGAAAAAAGAGACCTACTCAAGAAAGACCTGTGATGCCGCAACCATGTGGCTTTCTTATGTGAATCGATCCAATCCTATGTCAATGACACGTACCTATATTCATGACTGACTATACAAGTACTATGGCTAGTTAAAAACTGCCATACAGTCATCAAATACACAAGTCTGTGGTTCTATTTGTTCCCACTATTAGAACAGACCTAGGATAGGTTTTATGATTATCAATCAATGGATACTCTACTCATATTATAGCATAAGATATAAATGAAATGGATTAATTACCTTTATTAATGTGACACAAATAATGTATCCATATAATGAGTCTTAATGTATAATACAAAATACAAGAATCCAATGCCCTAAGAACTAGTTCACACCAACAAATTTAAGGATTGAAGCAAACATCTCGAAGTTGGAATCTTAGATTCAATGAAGCCATAAAGGAATATGGCTTCATACATAATCAAGATGAGCCTTGTGTGTATAAGAGGATTAGTGGGAGCATTGTCACTTTCTTGGTACTATATATGGATGACATGCTTCTGATTGGAAGCAACATACCAACACTGCAAGGTGTAAAGCAGTGTTTGTGTAAGTGCTTCGTAATGAAGGACTTAGGCGAAGCTGAGACGGTCGTAGGGATCAGGATCTACAGGGATAGACCCAATCAACTTCTAGGCCTAAGTCAAGCCACGTACATAGACAAGGTTCTGAAAAGATTCAGTATAGATCAGGCCAAGAAAGGTTTCTTGCCAACAAGACATGGGTTGAAACTTAGTAAGAAGAACTATCCTACGATAAGGCAGGATAGGGAGAACATGAAGTTGGTCCCATATGCATCAGCTATAGGATCAATCATGTACTTCATGCTATGTACGAGGCTCGATGTCCCAGTAGGATCCCGGCGAGGATCACTGGAAGGCTGTCAAAGAGATCCTAAAGTACCTTAACCGGATTAAGGATAGCTTCTTAGTATATGAGGGTGAGGAAGAGCTGTCAGTTACTGGGTACACTAATGCAAGCTTCCAGACCGACTAGGATGAATACCAGCCATAGTCTGGGTATGTATTCTTGTTAAATGGTGGTACTGTAAGCTGGAAGAGCTCCAAGCAACCGACCACCGCGGACTCTACTACAGAAGCTGAGTACATACAGCGTGTGATGCAGATAAGGAATCTGTGTTGATAAAGAAGTTTATCATTGAATTGGGAGTATTACCAACTATCCTAGATCCAGTTGATATCTTTTGTGACAACAACGGGGCAATTGCACAAGCTAAGGAACCTCGCTCACACAAGAACATGAAGCACGTGCTCAAGAAGTTTCACCTCATATGAGAAATCGCTGAAAGGGGTGACATTTCATTACATCGAGTGGACACCGAGGATAATGTCGCAGATCCATTGACCAAGGCGCTGGCTTAGCCCAAGCACAAGGGTCATACTAAATCTATAGGAATTAGGCCTATGCCTAGTTGGAACTAGTGCAAGTGGGAGATTGTTGGATATGCCCTAGTCCCGAGGTATTGGTCCTTGTATTTGTATCATACATTTGTACTTATTCATAAGATCTATGTATTATATAATTTGTGTCATTAAATAAAGGCATCAATCTATTTATTATATATCTTGTGCTATTGTTTAAATAGAGTATCCAATGGATATATCCATATCCATGTTGACAAATGTCATACACTTGGTAGTAAGACCATGGATAGGGAAAACGATATGACCATAAAGTCATTTGTAGTCTGTTCCAGTCATGGGAATGAATGGAACCAAAGACTATCATTAACTTGGTTGTATGGCGGTGTCTTACCAGCTATTGGACATGGAATGTCAACCAAGTTAATGGGTACATGCAAAGGGGCATGGTACTGGATAGATCCACTAAATGAGAAATCCATATGGTATAGTATCGCAAGTGATTCTCGTGTAGTACCTGTATAGATCCTTTGACCTGACAATATCATGGCGCTGCATGTGAAGTGACATACTTTGGTTTATGCCTAAAAGGCCTGTAATAGGTTGCCAAGTATTGGTACATTCAGGTATGTCAATAAACATGGCAGGACTATGGATATGCATAAAGGAATGTCACTCAATAGTCCACTAAGAAGATATCTCTGGCCACTTGATGAATGCAATTAATAAGTGTGTGGCCACACCAAAACAAGTTAGAACTTGATTATGAGCATTAGTTCATTTGGGATCAAGTAAATGTCCAGACACAAAAGAGGGTGATCGATCCATGCCTCTGTGTTGGACACCGATATCAATGACATGGGATATACGAGTTTAAACTACAGGATTACGATTTCAGTTGGACTGCTATCTCCATCTTAATTGGGGGCTGCAGTGGCTTACTAGAGCTAGCCTGCAGTCTGTGGACCATAGGCCCACTACCAATATAAAGACGGGCACACAGGATCATACACATTGAACGTCTATGCTTGAACTTAAAAGATCTACCGTATGCTTATAGAATACACATTGGAGAGAGAGGATTCTATTAATTATATTATGTAGATCGATTGGATTGATCAAGATAATATAATTAATATTTGTATTGGCTTTCTTATAATTAAATTTAATGAATTAATTTATGAGATTATTTCTTAGGTAGAACTATGTCACATGTATAGGTTTACATGTGTTTAATTTTATGAAAGTCTAATTTAATTCTTCGGTTAAATTAATTGGTCAAATTAATTTTAAATTAAATGGAATGTAATATATTATATGGTATAATATATAAACAAACATGTTAAATTGAAGTTATATTTGCAATTAAATTGGACTAGAGGAATCAATGGACGAAAAAGCCCACATAAAATTATAATGAATTGGGCCTAAATTTACTAGGTGAATTTCGGCCAACTAAAGTTAAAACCCCTAGTAGAATTCGACCAACATAGCCATTGGAGGAGCAGAAATTTCCAGCCGCAAGAAAAATCCTCTCTTCCATCGATCCAATTGCTAGCACGGGTTTGAGCTCGATAGCCGTTCGTGTACGGGAACGTGGAGGAGATTGAATTTGATTTCTGCAGCCATCTCTTGTAGAGATATTCCAAGTGAGAATCTAATCTTTCTCATCTATAATTTTATTGTTTTTTATTTCCATTTTAATTACTCTTGGGCACAGATTAAAGAATATCAACGCGAGCTTCCACTTTAATCGGTTGATTTTCGGTAAAAAATCCCTTCATAAACAATTAAAAACAAATAATAAAAATTAAAACAACAAACAACAAATACAAACATAAAAGTAGTCAAAATTTAGAACAAACTTGGAAACAATTTAAAAAATCAACAAAAAAAACATACAAAATATGAAAAACTAATTTACATAACAAACAAAAAAACCACAAATAAAAATAACAAAAATTAAACAAACATATAAAATAAAATAAAATAAAACAAAAAAACAAGATAAAAGTTTCTCCCAAGTTTCATAGAAAACTAAACACATGCAAAAGAAACTTTATTGCAAGTTTCAAACTACCGACGATGACTTGATTCCTACAAGGCCTTGCGGCATGCCACGCTTATCTACATCCTCTATCAATTATCAATTGGTGCTGTGCTACTAAAGTTGAGAAAGGCTAACGATAACAATAGGTAAGGTTTGATAACATCGCAGGGGGCTTATCTATTGGAGAAGGGGAGTCAGCGAGGGGCTGTGGAAGAATGGAAACGAGAGGGGGACTTGAAAAGCCCTCCATTTTTCTTGGGAAATTATTTGTTTTTCCTCTCACCGCCTTTAGTGGTTTAGGATAACGTCAATATAAGGATCTACTTCAAAGCAATCTCTAGAAATTATCCTTATCCAATGGGTCTTGCAAGAAAATAGGATTTCATATTGTGCTCCAAATATATGTTATCGAGATAGGACGGCTCATACGAGCTCCCCCTCAAGACTCTCAAGCCCGAGTTCTGCAACATGTGGTTTAAGTGGCGAAGACCTTTTTCCTCGCGCTTTGCATAAGCCAAGCTTCCTAGTAGCGAATAACAAACAAACTTAACAAGCATACAAATCAAACGAACAAAAAAATATTTCTTGGCACTGGTTTTCATTTCGAAATATCATTATTGCAAACATACTTCGAACAACAACAAAAAAAATACAACAAAAAATTACAATTATAATAAATAACATATTGCTAAATATCAATAAAAAAACAAAAAAAATATTGCAAAGCAATGAAAGAAAATGAAAAAAAACAACATAAAAAGTCAATAAATAACATGCACACTTTAGGTAATTTCTCACTCGGAAGGAATTACATTAATTCAACTATTCTAATTTTTACATAATACATTTCTCCTAAAATTCTACTTCGAATAGCAAAATTCTCTTTCTTTGTAATTATTGTAACTTTTTTATACATTTGTCATTCATTATACTAAACCTTTATCGTAGTTTATAAAATATCAAATTTAAGAAAAATTTCCAAACGATAATAAACTAATACACCTTAAAGGACTTATAATAAAAAACAAAGAGTAACAAGTGGACATAATACGACTTATAATTAAAAACGGAAAGAGTAACAAGCGGACATAATAGGAGCAACAACAGATAGGGTTTGGATCCTCCACAAAGTCATATATTCATTTCAATGTTGAGGCAACACTTTTCCTATGGAGCCGCTGCTTCCCACAACAGACAACACAGGGAGCAAATTGGCTGGTTAAAAATTTTGCTGTATATGTTGTTTTTCTGAAGATGGGTTTTTGTGCATATGTCAAATATGAGTCATATAACTATACCTGTGACGAGTAATTTTTTAAATCCCATTTCTATCCAATACCCTTTTAGATTGGATTCGGATAATCCCAATAAAATTAGGTAGTACCAGATACCCACAAATTCCGGACCGACTGCCATCCCTGGATATGGTAACATTTAGAGAAGTTCAGGTGCCAAGAGCGGAAGACACCAGCCCACTCATTACAAAAATACAGAGTGGTATCATTTTTAGAATAAAAAACATCAGGTCAGGGCTCCATCCCAAGTGCTTGGAGATTAGAAAAGTTTGTGAATTGGTAGAAAGTAAAGCAGATAACAGTAGCGAAACTAAAGAGGAAATATATATATATATATATATATATATATATATATATATATACATAGTAGGACCTACTTATTTCTAAACGACAACGTTTCATCTGAACACTATATGCCTTTACTCTAAGCTGCCAAGTTGTAGACTGCAACAAAAGGCATCAGAACACTACCCATCCATAGCTTTCCATCTTTCTCTTCCACCTCACTGATTGCTTTAACAACCTTGCCCTGACTGTCTTCCAATATCTGTAGAATTTTTCCTTCTGGGCTGTATTTTATAGCCACCGCGTGAAGCCGGCCCCCTATCTGAAGCAAGTAGTGAATCTTTGTTGGAATTGGAAGCTTTAGCATGAAAGTCCTCAGTTTTGGGTGTAATGCAAAGAAGTAAGCATAATTTGCCCGGCGACAGTGAAGTGCTACCCAAAAGTTACCCTCTTCGTTTGTTCTGACATTGTCTGGAAATCCTGGTAAGATAGCAAATACTTCAGAACTCCCAGCTTTAGCGCCTTTCAACCAATACTTGCGCAGTCTGCAATTGATAAACTAAATTAGTCCCACTACAGAGAAATGAAAGAGCTGCATTTACTCTGATGAAGATATGGTTTCTGATAGCTATCAAAGAGGGAAAGAAATTTGAGTGTTTTCTCTCAAATCCTACAAAGTGAGAATCACAAGAAGCTACAGACTGACTCTCTCCATGTCCCATAGCTGGCAATTTTGTCTAAGGCATACATTACCGAGTTACTAAAATTTAAACCATAACAAGAAATGCTCCCAATTAAAACTGCATAGCATACTTGTCATGTTAAAATATAAAGAAAAATTTGTCACCATAATAATTGCAACTATATGCATGGACTACATACGACAAAATATATGGATTATCTAGTATGCTAAAGGCAACAAATACAGGTTGAAACTGAAATGTCAAATGAGTTTCTAAACCACAAATGTGGGTGTGCATAAGTTAAGGTTGTCTGTTTTTGATCCTACTAATTTGAGGCCAGTTTGGTGCCAAGTTTTGCCACCAACTTGTGAATTTATCTCCCCCTCAAGTGTCTCATATTAATCATGGTACAGGAAAAAAAATACTATAATAAAATCCATAAACAAACAGATAAACAAAAAGCAGTTTGGTAGAAGAGGATTCAATGAAAATGAAAATGCAGGGAAAGCCTCCATGCGTATGCTAAACAATACAGAATGAGTATGCTTTTCACTTCTTAGAAGGGGCTTCCAGATTTTTTGTTTTGAGAAAGCGGCAATTTTACTTAAACCGTAATTGCATCAGGGTAACTTAGAAAATGAGTATAGTATAGCTGAAACAGGAGAAGCAAACAAACTCACCTACCCATGGCTCCTTCACAGAAGACAAAGAAGGTGCCATCCTTGCTTAAGGACAGACCATTTGGAAATTGAAGATTTCTCACTAGGACAGTGGTTTCCTTTGTCATTGGATTGTATTTTAGAACCCTCCCGCTATCCTCTGAAGAAAACACCAACTGCATGAAGTTCCTGAAAAAAACAATGATGAAGTTATAAGCAATGCATGTCAAAAGACAGAAGGCAAACACTGCAGTCTACAATATTACTAAATTGCTTAGAAATCCAAATTAAGCGGCACCTCCCCAAACAAATTGGACTTTTGAACTTTGACAATCGTTAACAGGCTATGAACAAAGCATACCATAGAAAGGTTAAAAATGCGTAGTCTTTAATTCACTAGGGCTATGAGGCATTGAATAGGGCTCAAAGTTGGGGAACCTGTGGTATAAAGGTCCTCCAGCCAATTTAAGGAAAAGATGAAGAAGGTAAGTTCTGTATTAGAACTGCAACCATAAACCAGGCATGTATACATAAAATTTACTAAACAAGACATTGCTTCGGTTAGTAAATGGGAGGCTCCTCAAGTGAAGATTATAAATTTTTTTTCTCAACACCTATTCTCTGCAACTTAGCTCAAGTAACAGTAACTTTAGCATCCTCAGGGTGGGAAAAAGAAGAAAAATGCCCAAATATAAGGTTTTGTCACCGAAGATTAAGTGGCTCTGAGATTCCTCCCATATGGTTATGCAAGGAAGGTAGCTTCAGCAGCTTTTTCCATGCAATATAGGGAAACAAAAAAGCGGTCAAGAGCATTAGGAAATAGGAAGCAATATAGTTAATAAGAGAACGCATCCAAAAATATCACCTCCTCTGGTATTGAGCGCTGCTGTCTGTAAAGTAAATGTTCCCTTCTTCGTCAATGTCTAGATCATTGGTAAAACCCAGAGGCATCCCATCTGCCTCAGTTGTTAGAGATGTCGCCAAACCACCTTCTGGCCCCACTTTCATCAGCCCAAAATATGCATCTGCTATGTATAAATCTCCAGTTTTCTTGTCAAATCGGAGCCCCAAAGGCCTGCCACAGATATGCTCATTCTTCAAATAAGCAGTTGGCGATGGTTTGGGATTACATATCTCTGATCTGCAAAATTTTTTTTTTTTAAAAAAAAAGGTTTTTGTTAAAAGAATAATTCCAAGAATAGATAATTAGCAGCCAGAAAGACCCATACAAAAATGAAAATGCCAAAATTTAAGAAGCAACTTACACAGTTGCAGAAAAAAGAAAATACAGCAATAAATTGGTTTAAGAAAGAAGATTCTCTTATATTTGTTTGGCTATAAACCACATGTACCCTCATTGGATAATCCTGTTCCTGCTTAATCACAATGAAGGCTCCTCACCCCTCCCAGCGGAAAAATATAGTGGGACTCGAAACCAAGTCTCCACCCACAAACTCAGCTTGCTCTTACTAATTCAAGTTAACAATAAGCAGTACAATACCCAAGAAAATACGAAGAGTTTGTTCAATATGAAATATAACGAAAATTACCTAGGCAATCTTGATAATTCAAATAGAGATTCTGCCTTTGTTTTCATCCTTGGAAATCAAACATGGCTTGCTATCATCAATAGCTGCTTGTTTCATTAATTAATCATAATTTTGATATGCGAGCACCTCTTTGAAAATTAAAATGACAGTAAAATCAGAACCCATTGCTAATCTTTGAACGGAGTAATTGACAACAATTTAGAAAATAAAAAGTTAGTGAACTAAGGGGTGTTAAATATTCACAGTCTGAAATAAGCAACCCCTGCATTTTCTCTATGTTCTAATATCAATTTCACCACAACAGAACTCCAAATCATGCAGAAATAAAATCAGAAAATGCGCACTCACCAAAATTTAACAACAAAACCACAAAAAGAAAGAAAAGAAAATTAAAAAATAAGTGAAGAGCATGAAAAGAACCAACCTGTTTGGTGAAGTATAAGCAAAATCAGTCCATTTAAGACCATCCCAGAAGATAACTCTGCCATCAGCAATACCAGTGTAAGGCCCACGGCCAAGAGGATCAAACGCCATGCTTTCGGGGCCTTGAATTTGATTGAAGAACTTAATTTCCGATTTCTGAAGTAAATTAGCATCATCTTTTTCAGTAGGAAGCAATGACCAGTCAGGCAAGTCAACATAATGCGACTCGAAGTTGGGGAATTCAGAGATAGCACTGTGGTTGAATGGATCGATGCCGCAATACAAAGCTAAAAGGAGGAAGAGCCCGGCTAGAATTCGAGAGGGAGTCATTGCCGGATTCTTGAATTGGCGGTATCAGACAGAGAGAGGGCAGGTGAAGGAGAAAGAAGAGTATGAAGGAGTATTATGAGGCAACTACCAACAAAGAGAGGGCGTTTGGAAGTAGGATTTGAATGAAAAGTAAACTAATTCCACATGCGTTTTGTTCTTTCCAAAGACTCTGGGGTGCTCATGACAAATAATTTTCTATATACGAGTTAATAATTTTCTGTCTTTTTTTATAGAAAATTGAATAATTTTCTTTTTCTATATAGAAGTTGTGTACTTTACTGCTTTCTGCAGGTTTTGCCAATAATGTTAACCAGGGCTGTTACAACTCAATCCAACCCAATCAATCCATCAGATCCGACCTAATTCAATCCATATATTGGGCTGGTTCTAAATTAACTATTATAAATTTATAGAGGAAATTACATCAAACATCAAAATTGTGAAATCATTTAAAAAAATTAAAAATTATCAAAAGGGATAAATCCGTCATTTATAAGTAAAATTCTTTTTTGTCAATTCCATACTATTATATTAATTATTTAATTTAATTTATCTAAATAATTTATTCTTATTTTTTAGGAAAAGTATAAAAAAGCCCTTGTGGTTTGCCCAATTAAAAAAAATTGTCTGAAGTTTGGTTTGTTACAAAATAAGGATTAAGATTTTGGAGTGTGAACATTTTGCAGAATTTTGATTCACACTATCAAAATGATAGCGTTGCTAAGCGCAATTTCATGCAAAATTGTATATTTTACTTTTTTTCCTCAACCTCATGTCACGTCTCGAATTCTTTCACCTCTAATTTATTCAATCAAGTGCGCTTTATTGAAGCAGTCTGTCACGACCTTCGCCTCTATTGTCGCCTCTATCAAAGCATCTTTCTCTCCGATACAAATCGTCAAAATGCGTTTCTGTTGAAACAGTTCTCTTTAGTCTTGATTCACCTTCCTCCGCCTTTGTTTTTCTAGAGCAAACCAGCCATTCTCTTGCCACAAATGTTTTATCCCATCATCGTTGGGCTTCTGGATCTCTTCAACTTTTTTGCTTGTGCCTTCGCTAGTAGGATTCATCCTCGAAAATTGAATAGAAAGCAGCGGAAGCCATTTTCAATTTTCCAGAATACAGATCCATAAATTTATGTAGATGAAATCAAAATCAAAATAAAAGGAGAATTAAGCGATCAACTCTCACCTTTTATGTCCCTTTTAGAGACTGCTGAAGAACCAAATGAGATCCTCTTCACGTTCATGTATACGAACGGCTACGGAACTAACACCCGTTCTAGAGTCGTATTTAGAGAGCTTGGGAGAAGAGGGGGGGCCGAAATTTCTAATATGAAATTGGGTTTTTTTTAGTTGACTTTTAAGTATGAATTTATAGTACACAAAACCCTAGGTCTCATTAATTACCATGGGTTAAAATTAATTTCTAATTGATTCAATTTTTATGTATATAAATTAAATTATACCATATGATATAATTTATATGATGTCTACTAAATACAGTTGGTCCATTAAAATTAATCCAATAATTATTTAGACTTAACTTAAGAAATTATATATATAAAGCTATATATATATATATATATATATATATATATATATATATATATATATATATAAATTTAATTTCTAACTAAGAAATTCATTCATAAAAATAATTAATTCAATTAATTCTATGAAACAATCAATCCCTATTAATTAAATTATTTTGGTCAATTTAATTGATCTATAATTTAACTAATTACTCTCTCCGCAAGTCAATATACTCTAGGTATATAAGTGATATGTTAAGTGTTGGTTCAGACGTTCAATGTGTATGATCCTGTGGGCCCATCTCTATATTGCCAATGGGCCCATGACCCACAGACTGTAGTTGGGCTCGAGCAAGCCATTACAGCTCCCAATTAAAACGGAGACTGCCGTCTAACGGAAGTCATAACCCTGTAGTATAACTTATATATCCCATGTAATTGATATCGGAGTCCAACACGGAGGCATGGTATTATCACCCTCTTGTGTGTTTGAACTTTTACTTGATACCAAGTGAACTGATGCTCTTAAATAAGTTTCAGCTTATTTGGGTGTGGCCAAACTCTTATCAGTTCCACTCATCAAGAGACCAGTGATATTTTCTCAGTGAAACACGGAGTGACATATCCCTTCTACACATTCATGGTCTTGCGATGTGTAAGCACGGATTTTTCCCGACCTCTGTGATGAAAATCCTATGTTACCTGTCAAGACAGAAGAACATGAGTCGGATTTGAAAATGAGCGGAATGTTGTCTGGAATGTCTCAAACGCTCCAAAAACAGAACAGTCCTCGATCCGAAATCCCGAAAAAGGTCCTTCGAGTGATTGGAAATCTTAGATGTGAGTGTAGGATTTAGGAAAAGCCGTGACAGCTTTGATTAGAGTCGCACGGCTGTAGTTTCACAACTACAGCCAGGCTGCTAAAATTTAGAGTCGCGCGGCTATAACCTTAGAGCCGCATGGCTCTAATGGGCGACCGAGTTATTTCCTAAATAAACCAACCTTAATCTTTAACAGGGGGTTTAATTCCTAAATTAAAGGAATTAAATTGATATACTCTAGGGTTAAGAGACCAGAAACAGGAGAACAACAACACAAAATAGAAAAATCATTCTAGAGAGAGAATTCTAGGAAGGGAAAAGAGGAAAGGAGAGAAAAAGAGAGAAAGAGTAATAGGAAAACAAAAAGAAAAAGATAGAAACAGAGAGAAAACACTCGGAAAACACATAGGACAAGGGTTTCTGGGCATGTCACATTCGTTTGGATTGATTTCGGGTTTTGTTCGGATTGGTTCGAGGCTCGTGTTTGAAGTTTTAGGACATTCATGGGATTCTAAGCTCATTCCAACGTTTAAATCCACTTTTGGTCATCAACTATGTTGGGACACAAAAAGTGTAAACTCTGAGAGGCCTTAAACTCATAACTGATTGCTTTGTTCTGTGTTTTTCTTTGACTTTTATGAAATCCAAAAACTGTCTGTTTGATTATAGCCGCACGGCTCTAACTAGAGCCAATCAACGGTAATCCCTTAGAACAGAGTTACGCAGCTGTACCACTATAGCTACACGACTGTGTTCTTCTAGGCAGAAACCCAAAATGCCCTAAAATGGCCGAATACAGTCAATTTCCCATTTTGATGGTTCTATTATGAATTATTTTGGCCGAATCACATCCGTTATATTCAAAATTATGGTTTTCAAATTTTCGATAAAGTTGATGTGAGATTTCGGTTTCAGTGATTTCGATTTTTGGAATCCGGGGTTGTTCGATCCACATCGGATCCATGGTTCAGCTTTAACAGACCCCCAGATTCCCCAAAATCCTTAGAAATCATCGAAACGAGTCAAAAAAGTGATTTACGAAAAGAAAGAAAACCAATTTGGGTTTTGGACACTAAAGCTACACGACTATAGCGGCTATAGCTGCGCGGCTCTAACTAGAGCCGCACGGCTATAGTTGCTGAGGCAGAATCTTGGGACGACTCCCACAGATGTCGTCGAGTGATGATGTCTCCAGTTTCAGATTCAAATTGTTTTAAAGCATAAAAACTACATGGCGTTTTTAAAACGATTTTCCAGGTCTAATCGAGTAAGTCGCTTGGACTTCTCGGTTACCCCCTAAATGTATGCCCCTGTTTCCTGAAATTCCCCATTTTATCCTGTTTTGAGTCCTATATGTGTTTATGATATAATTGTCCTAACCATCTATCTTGCAGCTTTTATTTTTCTTTTCATCATTTTGGATGTATTTAATAGATCAAATCATGTATTCTAGGCGATTATACCATTTTGGGAACCAATCCTTTCAAATGTACTCATGTTGATTTTAGCAAGAAAGTGTGACGTTTGTTTAAATATATTCATATGGTTATGTCAAATGCATAAACAAAGTTATCTTGTCTGAACATCCATTTAAAGAAAGCACTTTGCATTTAGTCGGTTGTAAGGCTTACATTGTTTAACAATGGAAATGTACCAAATACATGCAATCTGAAATCTTTTCTCATCCTTCAAGTCTAATTCATCTTTTCTTAGGGTGGCTGAAAATTTCAGGACAGATCCAAGTTTGAATGTCATAAGGCCTTGTGTAATTGTGATCATTATATATAAAGCATGTGTGGAAAAAAAAACAAGCTCACTAAGGTGAAAACTGAAAAGG
Source organism: Euphorbia tirucalli (assembly GCA_039660915.1). NCBI lineage: Eukaryota > Viridiplantae > Streptophyta > Magnoliopsida > Malpighiales > Euphorbiaceae > Euphorbia > Euphorbia tirucalli. The sequence continues at coordinate 48,342,410 of CM077639.1, read as the reverse complement.
CACCTCAGGCAAAAGTTAGAGCAGCTCCCTAAGCTGAAAACTCGCGTTGGGCGGTTTAGGCAAAAGTTAGAGCACTTCCAAACTCAATCTTCCCAAAGGCAAAGTTGAAAAGTCCTTTCATTATTCCCCAGCGGAACCGTTACAAAGAATATCACAACTTTTTCCTTAACAGTCATCATATATCCTCAACAAAAATACAAGGATTGCATTGCATAAAGAATGTACTCCCCCAACTAAAGTCAATCAGAGGCACGAAACATTTTCCCCAGCAGAACATGAAATATCAAGATTGGACAAATAGCGGGAAATGCATTCTTTAGTGTCCACGTGCATATGCATCGTCATGCATACATGCATAACATACATGGAACATTCATCCCCAGCTAGTCTTCATTCTTGATCGAAGGGGCAAAAACTTTTGTATAAAATCCCTCGATCGAGGAATGAACACTCATCGTTTCAAATGTAGAAATATAGCAGCCTCGCCACTGGTAAATGTAAACACAGTATCGGCTCCAATCAAATTCGCCTTGAGTAAATGTAAACCCGGTATCGGCTCTGATCAAATTCGCTATGGGTAAAAGTAAACCCGGTATCAACTCCTATCAAATCTGCCCTGGGTAAAAGTAAACCCGGTATCGACTCGAATCAAATTCACCGTGGGTAAATGTAAACCTGGTATAGGCTCCAATCAAATTCGCTGTGGGTCAATGTAAACCCGGTATCGGCTCCAATCAAATCCGCGTGGGTGAAAGTAAACCCGGTGTGAATGTAAACCCGGTGTCGGCTCCAATCAAATTCGCTGTGGGTGAATGTAAACCCGGTATCGGCTCCAATCAAATTCACCGTGGGTGAACGTAAACCCGGTATCGGCTCGAATCAAATCCGCCATTGGTAAATGTAAACCCCGTATCAGCTCCAATCAAATCCGCCATGGGTGAATGTAAACCCGGTATCGACTCCAATCAAATCCGCCGTGGGTCAATGTAAACTTGATATTAGCTCTAATCAAATCCGCCATAGGTGAATGTAAACCTGGTATAGGCTCCAATCAAATCCACGTGGGCAAATGTAAACCAGTATCAGCTCCAATCAAATCTGTCGTGGGTAAATATAAACCCGCTATCGGCTCTAATCAAATCCACTGTGGGTAAATGTAAACCCGCTATCGGCTCTAATCAAATCCACCGTGGGTCAATGTGCTGGTGTGCCCTAGTTTTTAGGGCATTGGATTCTTATATTTTGTATTATACATTAAGACTCATTGTATGAATACATTATTTGTGTCACATTAATAAAGGCAATTAATCTATTTCATTTATATCTTGTGCTATAATATGAGTAGAGTATCCATTAATTGATAATCATAAAACCTAACCCAGGTCTGTTCTAATCGTGGGAATGAATAGAACCACAGACTTCTATATTCGATTACTGTATGGCAGTTCTTAACTAGCCATAGTACTTATATAGTCAGTCATGAATATAGGTACATGTCATTGACATAGGACTGGATCGATCTGCACAAGAAAGCCACAAGGTTGTCGCATCATAGGTCTTTCTTGAGTAGGTCTCTTTTGTCCTCAGACCAGATTTCATTATAATATAAATATGGAATTCGGTTCACTTTGAAATACCCCTAACAGGTCTGTAAAAGGATGCTAAATACGGTATGATTGGGTGGACCGGTGAACATGTTGATATTGATGATGAAGTAATGGAATTGCCACTCGGGTAACACCGAGATGATATCATTGGCCATTTGATGAGTGGGACTGATAAGTGTATGGATATACCCAAGTAAGTAGGTGCTTATTTAAGTAATCAGTCAACTCAAGATCAAGAAATATAATAAACAATAGAAGAGGATGACGAACACCATACCTCTTGTTTATTCATATCGTTATCGTTAGGCAAAGGACACTGTGAGATTACTATCGAGTGAGTGTCTTCTAAAGACTGCTGCATCTCTGTCTTAATTGGGAGCTGTAATGGTTTGCTAGAACCCACTTACAGTCTGTGGGTCTTGGGCCTACTGCCAACATAAAGACAGACCCATAGGATCGTGCACATAGATCAATTGAGCTGGAACTTATAGAAATTATACATGTAATGTACATTGGAAGGAATGCGTTAATTAATTTGTTAACATTCGGTGTCAACGTAATTAATTGACATTGGGTTGAATTTAATTTAATTAATAAGTTTACATGATGTAATTAATTAATTTATCAATTAATTGAATTACATAAAGTAAACAATTAATTAAATAATTATCCTAAGTAGGAAAATTAAATACATGTGTTGTATATACTTAAGTGTGATTTAATTTTATTTAGCCAAATGGAATTAAATTACATAGTATATACTTTTTAATTAAAGTTTATTTATGTAATTATAATCCTAGTGGGCTTGGGTTTAATTAACCTAATTAAAACCTAATTAAATAAGGTGTCTATATAAGGGCACACTTAAGGAATAAAACCCTAATTCAACCCTAATTATTGCTGGAAATTCCAACCACCAAGAGCAGCCCCAAATAACTGAAAATCCCAGCATTAATCCTCCATTCCTTCGAGTCTTCGGCTAGTACCGATTCCCGCTCAATAGTTGGTCGTGCACCGGACTTCCGAGATAGCAGTTTCAAGAAACGATTCTGCAGCAGTCTCTAAAAGAGACGAATGCGGTGAGTTAATCTCTCTTCATTCAAATTGTTTTATTCTAGTCAATGGTAATTGGACACGATAGGTGGATTCTAGAAAAATTTAAATGGTGTATTTTCCGCTGCGCCACTTTATTTTTTCAATGACGAATCCCAACATTGGTACCAGAGCCTAGGTTTTGTCCATTAGATTGATTGGAATTAGTTCTTGAAAGCATTCTTGAAGAAAGAATGGGTTTCAAGTTTGTGATTTTAGGGTTTTTATTCAATTGGTTTTGCTTTTGATAAACCCTAGAATTTTTGGATTGGGGTTTTTTATTATTTTTCCCCAATTGTTTTCCATCCAAAATTGTTTTCTATATTAATTATATACATTTTTTGGCTGGAAACATTTTTTATGTTTATGATAAAAAAAAAATAGTGGGGAAAAGGTGGAATCGCATTTTGCGATTCCACCTTATGCCATGTGCAGCAGCTGCTGCTGCCGCGAGCGGATTTTGGATCCGGTTTTGGATTTTACGGGTATTTTTTTATTCCGGGCCCTAATGCAAATTAAATTAATTTTTTTTTAATTTGTATTTAAATTGTTTATTTTGTTGGCATGCATATTTAATTTAATTGTTTGCATATTAAATTGAATATGAACTTTGTGAAATTGGCCCAATAAACCGTGACACCGGTTAAAATTGGGAGAGCTAAATTTTAAATTTGTGACAACCCAAATTCAAGTGGGAGCAAAATTGTTAATTTTGCATTTATGGATGTTATCCATTGGGCCTTTATGGGCCTTAGTCACATTTGTTAAAATTGGCGATTTCACCCTAAATAACTCGGCTTAACATTTATATTTATAATTTGGAATGCCATGATCATGCATCATATTGGTGTGTATGTGCACAATAGGTACTTTGTTTAAAATATGATGTTGAGTTCTATGGGCCCTAAATTATTATCGGTTGTAATTAATTTTGGGAAATATGGCCTGCGTGCCTCTTTTTTTATTTTGATGTAATTTTAGAATAGATTTTATTTTACAAAATTATTGTAATTGCATCAATTATAGAGGAAGGCCCAGATGGAGCAAGCCCATGTTGGGAGCCCAAGAAGGATGTCCGGCCCGTGAAGAATTAGATAGGATATCTAGTTTTTCATTAGGTTGTAATTAAAGGCCCATAAGATCTCATTTATTTTAAATTACGTATGCTATTGCATTTGTAATATAATATTGATGTATGGATCACCAAATTAATACCCGCATTTATGCATGCTAAGCCTTATCACTTAATTATAATCCAGAAATTAAAATATTGAGTCGTTTAAAAGTGCTTCCTACATTCACACCTCTTCCTCCCGTTGATGCTGCAATGTGCGCCATGCCTTAGCTGGGTACATTGTAGTATTCGGTGGGCCGTCGAGGGTTAGGATACTTGGTATGGTTAACATGTGAATGGTGGTTTGACTCAACATGGGTAGCATTAGCTCAGAGCGGGCCCTAAGCATAGATGGGTAAAGTGTCAATAAGCCCATCAAACCAAGAGTCCTTCATGGAAGGATTGGATAGGTTGTCCTACCAAATGAATCAATGGTTGGTTAGCGAGCCCTAGTTTGGCCAGTCATTGATAAGTTGTGGATCTTGGTCAAGTCAGCCAATTAACATCACCAACAAACAAATTAAAATCAGATTATTAATTTGAATTGGCTTAAAAGTCCTTTATTTCTAACTCAAGCAATGATTTCTTCCATGTATATTATCCCATTTCACTTAAGCAATTAAAATGGCTGCAACAAACAACAACTCACTCTCACTTAGGTTACTTTTGGAGAAGGAGAAGCTTTCGGGGACAAACTTCCTGGTTTGGGCTATGAACTTACAAATAGTTCTTAGACAAGAGTCCAAGGAGTATGTACTGAATGCTTCTTTACCAGCTAGCCCTCCTGCAGGTCGAGGTGCCACCATGGCGATGGTGGAGCAGTATGACCGGCACGTGAGGGATGACCGAGATGTCTCGTGCCTCATGCTGGGTACCATGGCTTCTGATCTTCAGAAGCAGTTCATGGACGAGCATGCTTATGAGATGATGGATCAGCTTAAAATGATGTTCCAAGATCAGGCTCGTCAGGAATGTTACCTGACAACTAAGGCACTTTGCACGACTGTGATGGCAGCTGGGACTTCTATTAGTACTTATGTGCTAAAGTTGAAGGGGTATATTGATACACTTGCCCGCCTCATCTCGGGTCACTTCTTGAGTCTTACAACTAGTTTATCATGAATTACCATATGCAAGGGTTGGATAAATAGGTTGTTGAGCTGCATGGCATGCTCAAGCTTGCTGAGTAGTCTCTTAAGAAGACTCTTGAAGTATTGCTGGTGAACAAGGACAATACGCCCATTGCTAAGGGAAAGGCCAAAACTAAGGCCAAGGCTAAGGGCAACAAGGTGGTGGCCCAACCTAAAACAAGGGTTGCTTCTCCTGATGATGTTTGCCATGAGTGTCATGAGAAGGGGCATTGCAAAGAGCTCATGTCCAAAGCTAAGGGAGCAACTGAAGGGCAAAACTGCTGCTTCTGGATTTATGTTGTTGAGTTTAATCTAGCTATTTCTACATCTTGGGTCTTAGACACTAGATGTGGATCTCACATTTGGTCAAATGTGCAGGGTCTAAGAAATAGGAGATTATTAGGATATCGAGAAGTAGATCTTCGAGTCGGAAATGGTGCTCGGGTTCAGGCCATGGAGATCGGAGATTATTTCTTAGAGATGCCTAGTGGACTTGTTTTGGAACTAAGAAACTATTATTTTGTACCTGCGATGTGCAGGAATATTATTTCCGTTTCTTTGTTGGATATTTCTGGTTTCGTATTTAATATTGGACATGGTAGAATTTCTATGCAATGTGGCAATATTATTTATGGAACAACATTTCTTGAAAATGGCTTATATATCCTTGATCTAAAACGTGAAAGTTCAATCTATAACATAAATACTAAAAGGATTAAACAAAATGAAATTAATCCTACTTATATCTGGCATTGTCGACTTGGCCATATAAATGAGAAGCGCATAGCTAGGCTTCACTCTAGTAGAGTGCTAGGGTCATTTGACATCCAGTCTTATGACACATGCGAATCTTGTTTGAGAGGCAAGATGACAAAGGCGCCTTTTAGCAAGACTGCAGAAAGGGCCTCAGAGCTATTGGAGCTAATACATTCCGATGTATGTGGCCCAATGAGCACTAGTGCTGGATCTGGTTTTTTGTACTTCATCACCTTCACGGATGACTTCAGCATATACGATTACGTGTATCTGATGAAGCATAAGTCTGAGACTCTCCAAAGGTTCAAGGACTTTAAATGAAGTAGAAAATCAACTTGGCAAGAAAATAAAAGCACTTTGGTCTGACCAAGGGGGTGAATATTTGAGCCAAGAGTTTAACTCATTTTTGAGAAAGTGTGGGATTGTATCCCAACTCACTCCTCCTGGTACACCCCAGTGGAATGGAGTGTCAGAAAGGAGGAATAGGACCTTGCTTGACATGGTCCACTCGATGATGAGTCATGCTACACTCCCTGTCTCCTTTTGGGGATATGCTTTAAAGACAGCTGCTTACATTCTTAATAATACACCAAGCAAGGCAGTTGAGGGAACACCATATGAACTATGGAAGGGTCGAAAGCCCAATGTTTCCTTCTTGAAGATTTGGGGCTGTGATGCACATGTTAAGAAATTGACAAGTGGCAAACTCGAGTCCAAATCTGTCAAGTGCTAGTTTGTGGGTTACCCTAAGGAAACTAAGGGTTATTACTTCTACGATCCGGCCGAAAACAAAGTTTTCATTGCCAGAAATGCAATCTTCTTAGAGAAGGAATTCCTTTCCAGGAGAGACAGTGGGAGTAATGTTGAACTTTCAGAAGTTCAAGACTCACAAACTCCTGCAGGTACTGCTAAGGATGCTTCGGGAACCGAACTGACTACTTAAGAAATTGAGGAACCAGAATCGATTACACAGGACCTTAGAAGGTCTGGTAGGACACGTCATCAACCAGAGAGGTACGGCTTTCTCGTGACTGATGATGGGGACCTTATGGTCGTTGACCAAGAGGAGCCCAAGACCTATCAGGAGGCTGTTGAAAGCCCACACTCAGATCAATGGCACAAAGCCATGGAGGATGAGATGCAATCTATGCAAGATAACCAAGTATGGAACTTGGTGGATCCACCTCCGGGTGCCAAGGTGATAGGTTGCAAGTGGTGTTTCAAGTTAAAGGCTGACAACACCTTCAAGGGGCGATTGGTGGTGAAAGGATTCAGGCAAGTTCAAGAAATTGACTATGATGAAACCTTTTCACCAATTGCTATGCTCAAATCCATTATGATACTACTAGCCATAGCTACATGGTACGATTATGAGATATGGCATATGGATGTTAAGACTGCTTTCCTTAATGGAAAGCTACTTGAGGATGTGTACATAGCACAACCTGAGGGTTTTATCGATACAAAGTATCCAAACCGGGTATGCAAGCTTCAAAGATCTATTTATGGATTGAAGCAAGCATCAAGGTCATAGAATCAGAGATTCAATGAGGCCATTACAGAATATGGCTTCACAAGGAATTCTGATGAGCCCTGTGTGTATAAGATGGTTAGTGGGAGCGTTTCCACCTTCCTAGTGCTGTATGTTAATGACATCCTTATCATTGGAGGTGACATACCAACACTATAAGGGGTTAAGTAGTGGTTGAGTAGGTGCTTCGCAATGAAGGACTTAGGCGAAGCTGAGACGATCTTAGGGATTAGGATCTATAGAGATAGATCCAATCGGCTTCTAGGCCTAAGTCAGGCCACGTACTGTTGGGATTTTTCACCGGAAATCACCCGATAAAAGCGGAAGAACTCGGTGATTTCCTCAAATCCAGTCCCAGGAGCAATTGAGATGGAAATTGAAAAACTTTAAAATTAAATAGAAAGGGATTAATTTTCTTACCAGAAAATCTCTTTCTAAAGATGGATGAAGACTGCAGAAACCAAAGCAGATTTCCTCCTCGTTTTCGTACACGAACGCCTAACGAATGCAACCCATGCTAGCGTCGGAAAAAACAAATCAATGGAGAGGAAAGAGGCTAGGAATTTCGGCTATGGTGTGAATTACTTAGGGTGGCCGAAATTTCTAACCCTAGGTATTTATACCTAGGGTGGCCGAATTCCCTTAGGGGAATTCAGGCCCACCTTGACTCCTTTTTCTTCTGTGCGGGCTTCCATGTTTTAATTTAGGCCCAGTCTAATTTTAATTATTCTGGTTTAAATTAATTTCAAGCCCAATTTTAATATACCTATGTATTTAATATATTACTCCAAGTAATATATTATTTACATCTAAATTAAAATTAGTTCGACAATTAATTTAATCCATCAAATTAAAATTAAATCCACACAAAATAAAATCATATGTAAACCTATACATATGAATATTTCCACCTAGGAAATAATCTCATAATTAATCCAATTAATTATGAAGAGCCAATTGAATATATTAATTTTATTATTATGACCAATCCAATTGATCTTTATAATATAATTAATACATACACATCTCTCTCTCCATTGCGTATACTCCAAGTATACATGTGATTCCTTAAGTCTGCATTCAGTCGTTCTACGTGTACGATCCCGTGGGCCCATCTTTATGTTGGCAGTGGGCTTTTGGCCCGCAGACTGCAGTTGGGCTCTAGCAAGCCACTGCAGCCCCCAATTAAGATGGAGATGGCAGTCTAACTGTTATCATAACCCTGTAGTTTAAACTTGTACATCCCATGTCATTGATATCGGTGTCCAACACAGAGGCATGGATTGATTACCCTCTTTTGTGTCCGGACATTAACTTGATCCCGAATGTACTGAAGCTCACAAACAAGTTCCAACTTGTTTGGGTATGGCCACACTCTTATCAGTCACATTCATCAAGAGGCCGGTGATATCTTCTCAGTGGGTTACTGAGTGACAAATCCCATCTGCATATCCATAGCATTGCCATGCTCAGTGACATACCCGAAAGTACCCATACTTGGCACCCTATTACAGGCCCTTTAGGCGTACCCCTAAGTATGTGACTTCACATGTAACACCATCATATGGTCAGGTCAAAGGATCCATACAAGTACTACACGAGAATCCCTTGTGATACTATACCATGTGGATTACTCGTTAAGTGGATCTATCCAGTACCATGCTCCCAGGCATGTACCCATTAACTTGGTTGACATTCCATGTCCAATGACCGGTAAGACACCGCCATACAACCATGTTAATGATAGTCTATTGTTCCATTCATTCCCATGACTGGAATAGACTACGGATCTATTTATGGTCATATCGTTTACCCTATCCATGGTCTTACAGCCAAGTGCATGACACTTGTCATCATGAATATAGACATGTCCATTGGATACTTCATTTAATATATTGCACAAGATAGATATAATAAATGAATTGATGCCTTTATTAATAACACAAATGAGTAAAACACATAAATCCAATAAATGTATAGTACAAATACAAGGACCAATGCCTCGGGACTAGGGCATTTCCAACACGTACATTGACAAGGTTCTGAAAAGATTCAGCATAGACAAGGCAAAGAAAGGATTCTTGCCTATGCTCCATGGGTTGAAGCTGAGTAAGAAAGATGGTCCTAAAACAAAGAAGGACCGGGAGAACATGGAAAAGATCCCTTATGCATCTGCTATTGGATCTATCATGTACTCCATGTTATGTACGAGGCCTGATGTCGCGTTTACACTAAGTATGACCAGCCGGTACCAGTCGGACCCCGGGGATGAACACTGGAAGGCTGTCAAGGCAATCCTAAAGTACCTTAATCGGACTAAGGATGCTTTCTTAGTGTATGGAGGTCAAGATGAGCTGGTAGTGTCAGGTTACACTGATGCAAGCTTTGAGACCGATGAGGATGAGAACCAGTCACAGTCTGGTTATGTTTTTCTCCTGAATGGCGGTGCCATTAGTTGGAGGTCTTCAAAGTAAGCCACCATTGCTGACTCTATAACGGAAGCTGAGTACATAGTTGCATGCGAAGCAATAAAGGAAACCGTTTGGATTAAGAAGTTCATAATTGAGTTAAGAGCAGTACCTACTATCCTAGACCCAGTTGATTTTTTTGTGACAAAAATGGGGCCATCGCACAAGCTAAGGAGCCCCGGTCACACAAGAGATGCAAACATGTGCTCAGAAAGTTTCACCTCATTTGGGAGATCGTGAACAGAGGTGACATATTATTGCAGAGGGTTAACACCAAGAATAATGTCGCTGATCCATTGGCCAAAGCGCTGCCGCAGACACAGCACGACGGTCATACCAGATCTATAGGAATTATGGCAATGCTCACTTGGAACTAGTGCAAGTGGGAGATTGTTGTTGTACCCTAGTTCTTAGGGCATTGGATTCTTGTATTTTGTATTATACATTAAGACTCATTGTATGAATACATTATTTGTGTCACATTAATAAAGGCAATTAATCTATTTCATTTATATCTTGTGCTATAATATGAGTAGAGTATCCATTGATTGATAATCATAAAACCCATCGCAGGTCTGTTCTAATTGTGGGAATGAATAGAACCACAGACTTGTATATTCGATGACTGTATGGTAGTTCTTAACTAGCCATAGTACTTATATAGTCAGTCATGAATATAGGAACATGTCATTGACATGGGACTGGATCGATCTGCACAAGAAAGCCACATGGTTGTCCTTTGCCTAACGATAACGATATGAATAAAGGACACTATAAGATTACTACCGGGTGAGTGTCTTCTAAAGACTGCTGCATCTCTATCTTAATTGGGGCCTGTAATCGTTTGCTAGAACCCACTTACAGTCTGTGGGCCTTGGGCCTACTGTTAACATAAAGACAGACCCATAGGATTGTGCACATAGGTCAATTGAGCTAGAACTTATAGAAATTGTACATGTAATGTACAGGAAGGAGTGCGTTAATTAATTTGTTGACATTCGTTGCCAAGGTAATTAATTGACATTGGGTTGAATTTAATTTAATTAATAAGTTTACATAATGTAATTAATTAATTTATCAATTAATTGAAATACATAAAGTAAACAATTAATTAAATAATTTTCCTAAGTAGAAAAATTAAATACATGTATTGTATTTACTTAAGTGTGATTTAATTTTATTTAGGGGTAATTAAATTTAGCCAAATGAAATTAAATTACATATTATATACTTTTTAATTAAAGTTTATTTATGTAATTATAATCCTAGTGGGCTTGTGTTTAATTAACCTAATTAAAACCCAATTAGACAAAGTGTCTATATAAGGGCACACTTAGGGAATAAAACCCAAATTCAACCCTAATTATTATTGGAAATTTTAGCCAACAAGAGCAGCCCCAAATAGCTGAAAATCCCAGCCTTAATCCTCCATTCCTTCGTATCTTCGACTAGCACCGGTTCCTGCTCAATAGTTGGTTGTGCACCGGACTTTGGAGATCATAGTTTCAAGAAATGATTCTGCAACAGTATCTAGAAGAGACGAATCTGGTGAGTTAATCTATCTTGATTCAAATTGTTTTATTCTAATCAATGGTAATTGGACACGATAGGTGGATTCTAGGAAATTTTAAACGGTGTATTTTCTGCTGCCCCACGTTATTTTTCCAATGACGAATCCCAACACAATGCAAACCCGGTATCGACTCCAATCAAATCCGCCATGGGTCAATGCAAACCCGGTATCGGCTCCAATCAAATCCGCCGTGGGTCAATGTAAACCTTGTAACGGCTCTAATAAAATCCGTCGTGGGTCAATTTAAACCCGGTATCGGCTCCAATCAAATCTGCCATGGGTCAATGTAAACCCGGTATCGGCTCCAATCAAATCCGCCGTGGGTCAATGTAAACCCGGTAACGGCTCTAATAAAATCCGTCGTGGGTCAATTTAAACCCGGTATCGACTCCAATCAAATCCGCCATGGGTCAATGTAAACCCGGTATCGGCTGCAATCAAATCCGCCGTGGGTCAATGTAAACCCGGTAACGGCTCTAATAAAATCCGTCGTGGGTCAATTTAAACCCGGTATCGGCTTCAATCAAATCTGCCATAGGTCAATATAAACTCGGTATCGGCTCCAATCAAATCTGCCGTGGCTGAATGTAAACCCGGTGTCGGCTCCAATCAAATCCGCTGTGGGTAAATGTAAACCCCGTATCGGCTCTAATCAAATCCATCGTGGGTGAATGTAAACCCGGTATCGGCTCCAATCAAATCCATCGTGGCTAAATGTAAACCCGGTATCGGCTCGAATCAAATTCGCCGTGGGTCAATGTAAACCCGGTATCGGCTCCAATCAAATCTATCGTGGGTGAATGTAAACCCAGTGTGAATGTAAACCTGATGTCGGCTCCAATCAAATCCGTTGAGGGTGAATGTAAACCCGGTATCGGCTCTAATCAAATCCATCGTGGGTGAATTTAAACCCGATACTGGCTCCAATCAAATCCGTCGTGGGTGAATGAAAACCCCGTATCGGCTCCAATCAAATCCGCCATGGGTAAATGTTAATCTGGTATCGGCTCTAATAAAATCCGTTGTGGGTAAATGTAAATCCGGTATCAGCTTTAATCAAATCCGCCATGGGTAAATGTAAACCCGGTATCAGCTCTAATCAAATCCGCCATAGGTCAATGTAAACCGATATCGACTCCAATCAAACCCACCGCGGGTGATTGTAAACCCGGTGTCAGCTCCAATCAAATCCGTTGTGGGTAAATGTAAATCTTGTATCGGCTCCAATCAAATCCTTCTTGGGTGAATGCAAACCCGGTATCAGCTCCAATCAAATCCATCGTGGGTAAATGTAAACCCAGTATCGGCTCGAATCAAATCCGCCGTGGGTCAATGTAAACCCTGTATCGGCTCCAATCAAATCTGTCGTGGGTGAATGCAAACCCGATGTGAATGTAAACCTGGTGTCGGCTCTAATCAAATCTGTTGTGGGTGAATGTAAACCCAGTATCGGTTCCAATCAAATCTGTCATGGGTGAATTTAAGCCCGATAATGGCTCCAATCAAATCTGTCGTGGGTGAATGTAAACCCGGTATCGGCTCCAATCAAATCCGCCATGGGTAAATGTTAATCTGGTATCGGCTCCAATAAAATCCACCGTGGGTAAATGTAAATCCGGTATCGGCTCTAATCAAATCCGCCACGGGTAAATGTAAACCTGGTATCGGCTCCAATCAAATTCGTCGTGGGTCAATGTAAACTTGGTATCGACTCCAATTAAATCCACCGTGGGTCAATGTAAACCAGGTATCGGCTCCAATCAAATCCGCCGTGGGTCAATGTAAGCCCGGTATCGGCTCCAATCAAATCTACCGTGGGTGAATGTAAACCTAGTGTCGGCTCCAATCAAATCCGTTGTGGGTAAATGTAAACCCCGTATCGGCTCCAATAAAATCCATCGTGATTGAATGTAAACCCGGTATCAGCTCCAATCAAATCCATCGTGGGTAAATGTAAACACGGTATCGGCTTGAATCAAATCCATCGTGGGTCAATGTAAACCCGGTATCGGCTCCAATCAAATCTGTCGTGGGTGAATGTAAACCCGGTATGAATGTAAACCCAGTGTTGGCTCCAATCAAATCTGTTGTGGGTGAATGTAAACCCGGTATCGGCTCCAATCAAATCCTTCGTAGATGAATTTAAACCTGATAGTGGCTCCAATCAAATCCGTCGTGGGTGAATGTAAACCCGGTATTGGCTCCAATCAAATCTGCCATGGGTAAATGTTAATCTGGTATCGGCTCTAATCAAATCCTCCATGGGTAAATGTAAACCCGGTATCGGCTCCAATCAAATCCGCCGTAGGTAAATGTAAACCCGGTATCGGCTCCAATCAAATCCGCCGTAGGTAAATGTAAACCCGGTATCGGCTCCAATCAAATCCGCAGTGGGTAAATGTAAACCCGGTATCGGCTCCAATCAAATCTGCCATGGGTAAATGTAAACCCGGTATCGGTTCCAACCAAATCGCCGTGGGTAAATGTAAACCCGGTATCGGCTCTAACCAAATCTGCCATGGGTAAATGTAAACCCGGTATCAGCTCCAACCAAATCTGCCATTGGTAAATGTAAACCCAGTACCAGCTCTAATCAAGTTTGCCATGGGTAAATGTAAACCTAGAATCGGCTCGAATCAAATCATCACTGCATCAATGCAGCTTCATCATGTCAGGTACGTTTCCTTTTCTCATAGCGTTCTCTATCGTGAGACCAAACTCGATCCAAGCTTAATAGCCCGATCACGAATTAACTTTGACCCCGCGAGTGGTAGCCTATGAGCACAGGTTTTCTTGACCTCTGTGATGAGAGTTTATGTTACTTGTTAAGCAGAAAAACGTGAATTAGACTTGAGAAGGAGCAGGATGTCATTTAGAATCTCTTAAATGCCCAGAAAACTGAACGGCCCTCGATCTGAAACCGCAAGATAGGTCCTTCGAGTGATTAGAGGGCTTAGATGTGAGTATGGTATTTGAGAGGATCTGTCACAGCTCTAATTAGAATAGTACAGTTGTAGTTCCACAACTAAAGCCGTGCGGCTATAATACTAGAGCCGCACAGGTGTAATTCTACAGTCGTGCTGTGAGCACGGGCTTTTTCCTGACCTCTATGATGAAAACCTGTTGTTAACTGTTAAATAGATGAACGTAAGTTAGATTTGAGAATGAGCGGAATAATGCCCGGACTGTTCTTAAACGGCCCGAAATTCAGAAGAGTCCTTGATCCGAAACCCCAAGAAGAGTCCATCGAGAGGTTAGGAAACTTAGGTGTGCATGCAGGCTCTGTCTAAAGTCGCACGATTGTAAAAATACAGTCGCACAACTATAATTCTACAGTCGCACGACTATAGTTAGAGCTGTACGACTTTAGTCTTTTACTCAGCAAATTCCTAAATAGGATACAATTCTATTTTGGCTGGGATTATTTTTGGGTGGGATTTGGGGGAATTAGGGCGACATAACAGATAACAAAAGAGGCAGAAAAACAAAGAAAAAGGGGGGAATCAATTCTAAAAAATCAGAGACACCTTTCTAGTGAGAGAAAGGGGATTTTTAGAGAGAGAAAGGACAAAAACTAAGGGAAACCAAGGGAAATCAGAAAAAAAAAACTTAGAAATACACTAGAACTTTGAGTGAGGGCTAGGAATCAAGCTTTCACTCAATCAAAACTATTCTCAGGTTTCGTTCGGGTCGTTTGGAGATTCTAGGTGGATTCCGACTTCCACATCCGACTCCGGTCATCAAGGTTTTTCTATTTTACCTATTTAAGTAATAAAATGGGAAAAGGTTTTCTACAAAAGGATTTCCAAAAAGAATCAATGGTTTTCCTAAATAAGATCATCAAACCCCATTTTCAAAATCCAGACATTTCTACTTCTCCTTTTTCCCCAGTTCACTTCGCAGCATTCCTCCTAAAAAGGTCATCCACTCACAGTGGTGACTCCATTGGGGAAAGAAGTTCTTAAAATGTTTTTTTTTTTATAAAAACTTATGGAACTTAGGCAACTACTGAAATATAACCTCGCTTGTAGTCATTTACTAGTTCATATTACCTTATTTTACTCATACTTGCATATCATGACATTTTCTCTTCTTAATCCCTCTAACTCATGATTAGTCCGGTTTATTTCCAAAGGTGACCTACCTCTTCCGCTAGGATTAGAGGCACCCGAGGGGCTAAACCACTCATAGCACCGCTTGAACTTTACATCGTGTTCTACAATGAGGAGTGTATTTTTGCTATGGGAACCGGTACGACCCTTGGTTAGACTCATACCTTCATGTAATGGCCTAGTAACTTCCCCTTAGGACTACCAAAACATATATTTGTAAAGTGGACATTAAGAGTATGCCTTTGGTATCCCCAGTTGATGCCAAAGAGAACCAATACCTAGGAAGAATGTGAGACCAATTGAATGGAGGAATAAGGTTGGAAGGGTGAGCATGTTGTTGCATGTGCTAACATTTGTTCCGTGGTTGTTTTACCTTTGACCTTTACATACAACATCAAGCACACATAATCATCCGTGTGTCATTTTCTAACCACTTTTTTTATGCAGCCATTTTGAAGCATCATCATACGTGTGGTATTATACTAACCATATTTTTCATGCAGCAATAACATCTTATTCGTGTGCCATATACATTTTATGTGTTTTTATTTCATAAAGCATACACAACATCATCTGGTGTGTCATGCATCCTAACCACATCTTTGTGCATCCACTTGCATTTTGTATGACATGGGCATTCATCTCATCTCATCCCATCTAAAATAAAAGGATGTTCTGAGTATACCCTTCACGACCATTTCATTTCATAACATATCGGGAGTCCCAAAACTACCCGTACTCTGCCCGTGCACCATATTGCACTTGGCTATTTCATTGTATCATTTCGCTCATTAGGGGACCACGATGGTCTTAGGTTTATATTCGTGTGGGGAATCACATGATATCATTACATGGCATCATGTCCATTCATCATTGGTGTCATAGCAACGCCAAAGTCTTGCTTGTGTGTCACGATCCATATCCAGTTGTTCCATAACATTGATGATTCATTCGAGGTACTCCACGAGTGCCGAACTAGTACTTATATTATGACATTTCATAACATTCCTAAATCATGCAAGGTGTTCCATGAACGCCAAAATTCTGTCCGTGTCTCAAGTTACACGTAACTTGTTTGTAACATCACTTCATCCAAGATGCTATAAAAGCATCAAACCTTTGTATATGGAACGGCTCCTATATGACCACTTCATATCATCTTATTGACCTATGAAGTGTAGAACCTCTGTCCATGTGTTGGTACACATGTGACCATTTCATGACATCTACTAGGTGCCCTGAAGGCGCCAAACCTTTGTCCGTGTGACGGCTCACACGTGACATTTTTGCATTGTCTTTCGTATGACATGGGGTATGCTTGGAACATCCAAAATAAAAAGAAGGAAAATACAAAGGTCATTTTCATCATCATCCACATGCATGAAGCATCATCCAGACATGAACATGTACATACCATACACACCATTTAGTGTGTCGAGTCTAGGTCCACGACATCCATCCAAAATTCTAACCTTATGTTGAATGTGCAGCTTGGAGTCGAACCTCAAAGCAGTTATTTCGTGTCATGTCAAAGCCGAACCAATCAATTTAGTCAGTTCAATCAGAGTCGGTCACCATGGAGGGGATCAGTTCAGGGTCGGATTCAGATCGGGAGGTCGAAATTCAGTTGCCTACTTTACCGGTTGACAGTCAGATTCTGTTGGAAGAAGCATATAGATCGATTGCCGATGAAAACAGTAGGAACATGCCCTTTGACATGGCAGCTTTTATGAGGAATTTTCTGAGCTCGGATGAATTTAAGTTTACCCTTAGGGAGCAAATATAGGCGGTGATGAACACTACCCCTATTCAGACTGTTCCACCGACCCAGACTTCGGTTGGGAGTGGAGGACAACAGTTTGTCCAAGCAAAAAATGGAGCTAGGGGAAGTCTTCCTGGAGGAAGCGGTGGAGTTGTCAACTATAAGCACCGGGTTTTCCCGACCTCTATGATGAGAATTCTTGTATTACCTGTGGAGTAGACGAACTCGAATCAAACTTAAAAACGACCAGAACGTCGCCCGAAGTTCTCAAACGTCTTAAAAACTAAGTTATCCGTGATCCGGAACCCCCGAAAAGGTCCACTGAGTGGTTTTTGGGGTTTAGGGTGAGTGTCGGATTTTCGAGAATTTCACCCTGGCTCTTGCTAGAGCCGCGCAGCTATAGCCTAGAGCCGGGCGGCTCTAGTGGGTGAGCCAAGTTGCTCTGCTCGACAAAAAGAAGATGGGTAAGAAAATAAAGAATTCAGGCGACACATTTAATGTTTGTTATGATGATGAGTGGAGAGTATAAAAAGAAAGAAAAAAAATCAAATGAGAGGATGGGACTTTAAGCAGAGAAGTGGGAAACTTGGAAATTGAAAAGAAGAAAAACATTACAGAGAGAAGAGAGGTGAGACCGAGAACTTGAGCAACCAAAGAGACCAATATTGACACTTAGAAATCAATCTTAAAACACTAATAACAAATTCCTTAACCTTTGCACATTGATTCAGGATTGTTGCGGATTGATTTCGGATTGTTTTGGTTTTCGACCGGTTGTGTATCCAGGGCAAATTCCAAGTTCTCAATCCATTTCTTGACGTTCAAAGCATCAAAACAACACCAATGTAAACTCTAAGAGGCCTTAAACCTGTGTGCATTGCTTTTTCTTTGCGTTTTCTTCATTTTTGCAAGTTTCAGAAACCGGATTTTCCCTGATATAGCTGTACGACTATGTTTGTGATGAACAGAGCCGGGCGGCTCTGTTCTATAGGGGCAGGTTCCTGAGTTGTCCCGATCGGCCGAAAATAGTCCGTTTTCCATTTTGTGCATTCTATTGTGACCAATTTCGGCCTAAATTCATCTGTATGTTGAAAAATTTTGGTTTTTAGATTTTCGTACGTATGGATATTAGGGTTTTGGGTTTTTCCGAGTTTTATTTTCTGAGTTTTGGGGTTGTTCGATCCGAATAGGATCCGTAGTTCAGCATTAGCGGACCCCCAAACCTTACAAAATCCCTAGAAAATATCGAAAATGAGCAAAATGGTATTTTTACAAAAAAAAAAAAAAAGAAAACTAATTTTCTCGGGTTCCGGGAATTACAGCCAAAGCCATACGGTTGTAGTTTCTGAAATAAAATAGAGCCGCGAAATAACCCGTACGGACGTCGTCTCACGGTGCTGTTTTTGAATTCAAATTATTTTTCGGCGTGTTTACTGCTTTTTTGGACCCTATATCCGAGTTCCGGGATAACAGATCCGCTAAAAAGTAAAATTTGCATGGAGTTGAGCCAAATAATTTTCTAAAAATTGTTTTCTAGCATAAAAACCTACAGGGTGTTTCAAAACCGTTTTCCAGGTCTAATCGGTCTGACCGGTCGGGTCCACCTGGTCACCCTCTAAATGCATGCCCCCCGTTCCTGAAATCCCAATTCTGTCGTGATTTGAGTCCATTTGTATTGTGCCGTGAATTGTGCTAACCGTATGTTTTGCAGCATTTATTTTTATTATTTTTACTATAATTAATAGATTTTCGCGTAAATTAGGCGGCTGTAATTTTTGAATATTCGTGTATTCTAGGCGTTTGTAATGTGAGGACGAGAGTTTTTATTTTTATTCGATTTGGATGTATAAGAGGCCTCTATTATTTTTTTTTTTTTTGTATAATTTGGATGTATGTTTTATTTTTCTGTAATTTATTTCTGTCATTTGCCTGAGCATGGATTGATATATATAAATAAACACAAATTGGGGTTAGAGAAAGATAATAAAGAAAATTAAATATGATAATATAAACTGTAAAGTGAAAGTAAGCTAGAGGTTAAAGTAAGTCACTTGCTCGAACCCTAAATCTCTGGATTAGTTACAGCAATCTGCCCTCGGTAAGGAGCTGTACCGGAATTTCCCGTATGAGCTGATCCAGGTGGCGACTCTATCGCTGATCTTTGAATTTAAGTTTCGAGGTCTTTAAGTTAAAATGGGAAAATGTTTTCTATAAAGGAATTTCCAAATCAAATCCATGATTTTCCCAACTCAAGATAATCAAAACCCGTTTTCCACCAAAACCAAAACGAAACGAAAACGTTTTCCCCAGTTCGCTTAGCTGCGTCTCGATTTTTTTGTAATGAAAAAGGTCGTCTGCTCACAATGGTGACTCTGTTGGGGATAATGGTTTCTTAAAAAGTTTTCACAAAAACTTAAGGAACTTAGGCAACTACCGAAACATAACTTCGCTTGCAGTCACTTCACTAGTTCATATTACCATATTTGTTTGCACCTTGCACATCGTGACATTTTCTTCTTCTCAATCCCTCCAACACACTGATCAGCCCCGGTTTACCCAAGAAGGTGGACTACCTCTTCTGCCAGGATTGGAGACACCCGACGGGGTAACCACTCATAGCACCGCATGACCTTACATTGTGTTCTACGGTGAGGAGTGTATATTCGCTAAGGGAACCTGTACGACCATTGGTTTTGACTTTGACCCACATGTAATGGCTTAGCAACTTCCCCTAGGATTACCAAAACATAAATTCAAAATTGACATCGAGTGTGCGCCTTTGGTATCCCTCGTTGATGCCAAATAGACCCAATTCCTAAGAAGAATGCAAGACCAATCGAAAGGAGAAATAAGGTTGGAAGGGAGTGCATATTTTTGCGTGTGCTAACGTTTGTTCCGTGGTGTTTTCTATTTGACATTTCATGAAGCATCAAACATGCATAGCTTTCGTGTGCCATTATAAACCACATCTTTATGCAGCCATTTTCAAACATCGACATATGCGTGACACTAATCACATTTTTGTACAGCCACGACATTTTATTTTTACGTGTGACATTTTTCACGAAGCATACATGACATCATTTCATGTGTCATGCATTTTAACCACATTTTTGTGCAGCCACTTGCATTTTTCACGTGAAATACACCCCCATATCATTTCATCTCACTTAATAAAGGATGTTCCGAGTGTGGCTTTCACGATCATTTCATTCCATAACATATCGGGTACCCCGAAACTACCTGTATTCCGCCCGTGCATCGGATTACACTCGGCCATCTCATAAATACCATGTCATTCAATATAGACCGCAATGGTCCTAGATTTATTTCCGTGTGGCAGTTCACACGATGTCATCACATGGCATCATCCGCATTCGTCATAGGTGCCCCGAAGATGCCGAAATCCTGTTGTGCATTATGGTTCACATCGGACCATTTCACGATATTGTGAAATCATTCAAGGTGCTCCCCGAGTACTGAATTAGTACATATATAGGGGCATTTCATAACATTATCAAATCATGCAAAGTGTTCCACGAACGCCGAACCTCTGTCCGTGTCTCTGGTTACACGCGACTACTCTGTGACATCACTTCATATCAGATGTCTCAAAAGCATCAGAACTCTATCTGTGGGATGGTCCCTATGCAACCATTTCATTTCATACCATTAACCTACAAAGCGTCGAAACTCTGCCCGTGTGTCAGCACACATGCGACCATCTCACTACAATTCATTAGGTGCCCCAAAGGTGCCAAACCTTTGTCCATGCGGTAGCTCCCACGAGACATTTTTGCATTATTTTGCATAGCATTGGGCACTCTTGGGACATCCTAAGCAAAGGAAATTCAAACATGCAAAGATCATCCTAATTTTCATTTCCATTCATGAAGCATATCTAAGTATCATTCTCCATGACACCTCGTCATTCATTTACCATCCCTAACTCTTCACTTATGATGTAGGATCATACACACGTGAGACTAGAAAAGACCAAAGCTCCATAAAGATAGTTCACAAAGTAAGCTGGATCGACCAAGGACAAGGTCTCAGGCTTTGAGGGCTGTTGGGGAATAAAGAACAATAGAAACTGACAATGATTCTGATTCCAGGGAGGAAGTGGAAATGGCTAATCAAACACCAAGTCTTGTTGATGCCCTGAAGGATCTCCTGAGATCTTAGGGTTTTTGTGACATGCTGAAGGAAGAAATGCAGGCTGTTGTGAGAGAGAGCTGGGAAATCAGAACCAGTAGGTCTGGGAAAGAAAAGGTGGATGAGTCTTCTCAATTTGGGGCTGATTTCTCAGCTAGTGTAGAAAAGCTGCAAGAGATTGAGGCAACCATGGAAAAGAAAATAAAGGTGAAATACTCTGAGTTGGATGAAGTAGTCATTGAGCTGAAGAAAGGGGCCAACATCAGTTTGGGCTCCAAAAGGGAAGTGAATGTAGATGCAATGATCAACAAGGGCATCAAGACCTTCCCCATTGGGTTTCAAGTGCCAAAGGTTCCTTCTTACAAGGGGATTAGTTCACCGAAGGCCCATGTGAACCTCTATGCACGAGTCATGTTGACGGCAGGTGCCACTAAGCAGCAGCTGATTAACTTCTTCCCAACTACACTCGAGGGGGGGTGCACTGAGCTGGTATAACTCATTGTCTGAAGATGTGGAATCAGACTAAGAGGCCTTGTCAATGTCCTTCATCAAATACTACAGCTTCAACACCTAAATCCAAGTGAAGCTGTATGACCTAAGCAATAGCAGAATGAATCCTTTGATGCTTACTACCAGAGATGGATGAACAAAATGATTCTGCTGAAGAACTGCCCCGACGAGGATGAGCTGCTTCAGAAGTTGATTGACGGTAGTAGAGATGTCTTTTGAAACAATATGAAATTCCACTCTTTCAGTGAGCTCAGTGAAGTATATAGCATGGCTATGAAAATTGATGTTGGTGTGCCCTAGTTCTTAGGGCATTGGATTCTTGTATTTTGTATTATACATTAAGAGTCATGTATGAATACATTATTTGTGTCACATTAATAAAGGCAATTAATCTATTTCATTTATATCTTGTGCTATAATATGAGTAGAGTATCCATTGATTGATAATCATAAAACCTATCCCAAGTCTGTTCTAATCGTGGGAACGAATAGAACCACAGACTTGTATATTCGATGACTGTATGGTAGTTCTTAACTAGCCATAGTACTTGTATAGTCAGTCATGAATACAGGTACATGTCATTGACATAGGACTGGATCGATCCGCACAAGAAAGCCACATGGTTGTCATGTCATAGGTCTTTCTTGAGTAGCTCACTTTTGTCCTCAGACCAGATTTCATTATAATATCGATATGGAATCCGGTTCACTTTGACATACGCCTAACAGGTCTGTAAAAGGATGCTAAATACGGGTATGATTGGGTGGACCGGTGAACATGTTGATATTGATGATGAAGTGATGGAATTGCCACTTGGGTGACACCGAGATGATATCATTGGCCACTTGATGAGTGGGACTAATAAGTGTATGGCCATACCCAAATAAGTTGGTTGCTTATTTAATTAATCAGTCAACTCAAGATCAAGAAATATAATAAACAACAGAAGAGGATGACAGACACCATGCCTTTTGTTTATTCATATCGATATCGTTAGGCAAAGGACACTATGAGATTACTACTGGGTGAGTGTCTTTTAAAGACTGCTGCATCTTTGTCTTAATTGGGGGCTGTAATGGTTTGCTAGAACCCACTTACAGTCTGTGGGCTTGGGCCTACTGCCAACATAAAGACAGACCCATAGGATCGTGCACATAGATCAACTGAGCTGGAACTTATAGAAATTGTACATGTAATGTACATTGGAGGGAATGCGTTAATTAATTAGTTGACATTTGGTGTCAAGGTAATTAATTGACATTGGGTTGAATTTAATTTAATTAATAAGTTTACATAATGTAATTAATTAATTTATTAATTAATTGAATTGCATAAAGTAAACAATTAATTAAATAGTTTTCCTAAGTAGGAAAATTAAATACATGTATTGTATTAACTTAAGTGTGATTTAATTTTATTTAGGGGTAATTAAATTTAGCCAAATGGAATTAAATTACATAGTATATACTTTTTAATTAAAGTTTATTTATGTAATTATAATCCTAGTGGGCTTGGGTTTAATTAACCTAATTAGAACCCAATTAGACAAGGTGTCTATATAAGGGCACACTTAAGCAATAAAACCCTAATTCAACTCCATTTAATTGCTGGAAATTTCAGCCACCAACAGCAGCCCCAAAACAGCCGAAAATCCCAGCATTAAACCTCCATTCCTTCGCGTCTTCGGCTAGCACCGGTTCCCGCTCAATAGTTGGTCGTGCACCGGACTTTGGAGATCGCAGTTTCAAGAAACGATTCTGCAGCGGTCTCTAGAGGAGACGAATCCGGTGAGTTAATCTCTCTTGATTCGTATTTAATTTTATTCTAATCAATGGTAATTGGACATGATAGGTGGATTCTAGGAAATTTTAAACAGTGTATTTTCCGCTGCGCCACGTTATTTTTCCAATGACGAATCCCAACAATTGAGAGGGATAAAAAGGAAAAGGCAGCAAGCTACAAAGGCAACAGAGGCTCCGGGTACAGTTCCGGGTATCGGTGGACTACTCTAGCTTGGTCAAGCAGTGGGTCAGGTTCTGGGTCTACAGGCAAGAGTGGATAGGTTTCAGAAAATAAGCAAGCAGGGGTTGCTGTTGTGTCTCAACAATGAGGAAACCCGAGTAGAAATTTAGAAGGCCAAGGTATATCTCTGTGGGCCTTCTCCTTGGCTAAGATCTTCGCCAAGTGCAAGAATGGCGACCTGTTAAGCTCTCTCAGGCCTTTTGAGAAACCAGCAGAGGAGGACAAAGATAATTTCTGTACCTACCATGTCATGGTGGGACACAGAACCAATAACTATCATAGGCTGAAGGAGGCCATCCAGAAATTCATCGAAGAAGGAAAGTTACAGGAGCCTGCCAAGCCCAGTACTAAGACTAACCCTTCGCCAGCATTTGAAAGGCAGGTCAATATGGTGCAGTCGGGCCTGCTAGACAACTTCATTTTTGCACAAGTCCTGTAGGCAAATCCACCGTACAGTCTGTGGTGGCTAGTGAAATTGGGGCAAAGTCTGATTGTGAGAAGTTGACAGAGCAGAAGGAAGTGAAGCCTGTGAGTCTGGATGATCTGGATTTAGAAGATGAATACGAGGAATATGGCAGTAGTGAGATGGTCAAGCTGCCAGTTGTTATGGAGTCAAAAGTTTCTGAAGTTCAGAATGTAACAAGGAGCAGCAGGGATTACCAACTAGCGGTTCAACAGAGTGACAAGGTTCCAGTGACTGGGTCAAGCAGCATGTCAGCGCCGAAAGAAGTAGAAAAGGAAGACCAGGTTATTTCTCAATTGAAAAAGACCCCAGCTTAGGCCAGTCTATGGCATTTCTTGCTGACTTCCAAGGAACACAAAGTAGCACTGGTTAAAAAGCTGTCTGAAATAGAAGTTTCTCCACTTGCATCTCTGGAGACCATTTGTTGCTTACTGGACAAGATTCATATAGGGTCACCTAAGATTGTATTTTTTGAAAAAGATTTGCCACACGAAGGGAGAGCTCACAGCAAATCTCTGTATGTCAAGGTTAACCTCCTAGACCAAGTTATGCTATGATGATGGTGGACGATGGATCTGCCCTGAACATATTTCCACTAAAGATGCTACCATTCCAGGATCTGAGCGAAGATGGTTTGAAAAAGTCCTCCACTATGATCAGGGCCTATGATGATTCCAAGAGGACTATAATTAGGACCTTTGAAGCTGAAGTGGAAGTGGTACCGGTCAAGTCGACAATCACCTTCACTGTGATTGACATACCAGTCACCTTCTCCTTGCTATTAGGGAGGCCATGGTTCCAACTGTTGGGAGGTGTTCCTTTATCCTTGCACCAAAAGATCAAGTTTTCAATAGGCAATGAGGTTGTGACAGTCAAGGCAGATTCTCAGTCCATGATTGCTGCTGTTAGTGAGGAGACCATACCATTTGACGGATTCCAAATCGCCATGGTTAATGAGGAGGAAACTACAGAGGCCCCGATGCTTATCTATGAGAACTATATGCCAAAATGGTTGTCTAAATACCTTTGCAGGCATGGTTTTGTTTCGGGTATAGGACTCAGAGTCAATCTACAAGGAGTGCCCGAATTTAATATTGATTCTAGGAAGCCGAGGCAGTTTGGCTTAGGCTACACAACAGAGGCATCTGAGAAGAAAGGTCTGAAAAGAGGAAAGAATGGCAAGCCCATAATGAAGCCATTCATTAAGGCTGGCGAACAACTGTACAAGGGGCAAACTGAACCAGTGAAAGTCGGGGGCATTGAACTCCCAGGCTTCGAGATATTGTCTAATGTGGTGGACTTTGAAAAGAGCCAGGAGGAGCCAGTTGCACCAGTGATAGTGGAGGAGGCAGTTGTTGAGCCTGTTGTCCCCAGGAGACACCATCTAAAGTAATAGCAGAAGTAGTAGAAGTGGCCAAGTAGAAAGCTGAAGAGGAAGTCTGTAATGAATCTGTGAAAGCAATTTTAGAGGTACTAACTGCCGCCTTAGGCAAGGCATTTGAAAAGTCTGAGGAAGGGTCCACTAAGGAGCTGATGACCAAGGCAAGCCTGGATTTTGTGGTCACCGAGATAGCAGGTATCATGATGAAAGCCAAGGCACAGGTGGCTGAGATTGAGAAGATTGCTCTTCCTGCTGAATAAGAATCTGAAATTGCTGCTGACCTGGACAACATCCTGGAGCTGAGCAAGGATGCTGGAGAAGTTTAAGGCCCTCCACCTGTGGAGGATGAAAATCATTTTATTGTATCTATTTCTGCTCTTTTTGATGTGAATGATGTATTTTTTAACAAGTTTAATGCAATGAAATCCCAGTTTGCTTACTTGTGTGATGTTTATCCTGATAATTCTGTGTATGCATTTGAATCACCATCAAGCATATTTAGCATTCATGACACTGCATTGCATGAAATTAACATAAGTATAGATGAAAAGCCTAAAATGGTATTCATTCACATGAACTAAAATCTGAAGAAGAGAGAGAATTGACAAGAATACTGTAAAAACATGTTAAGGCTTTTGCTTGGTCATACGAAGACATGCCGGGGGTCGACACAAAAATAGCAGTTCACAAGATTCCAACAGATCCCAGATTCAGGCAAATAAATCAGAAGTTGAGATGGCTAAGACCAGAATGGGTTGCATTAGTAAAGGAAGAGGTGGCTAAGCAGATTGAAGCAAAGTTCCTCGAGGTGGTAGAATACACAAAATGGTTAGCCAACATTTGTGCCAGTGCCTAAGAAAGATAGAAGGGTCAGAGTGTGTGTTGACTACAGAGACTTAAACAAAGCCTGCCCGAAATATAATTTCCCCTTGCCTCACATTGATGTTTTAATCGACAGCGCAGCCAAGGTAGCAATGTATTCTTTCATGGATGGGTTTTCGAGGTATAACTAGATCTTAATGGATGTGATTGATAAGGTGAAAACATCCTTCATCACAGAGTGGGGCACTTTCTGCTATAAAGTAATGCCTTTTGGACTGAAAAATGCTGGGGCCACTTACCAGAGCGCTATCACAACATTGCTGTGACATGATTCATGAAAAAGTAGAGGTGTATGTCGATGATATGCTTGTTAAATCAGTGACCCGGGAGGAGCACCCTGCTATCCTGGATAGATTTCTTACACGCATTGGAGAATACAACCTGCAGCTTAATCCCAAGAAATGCATATTTGGGGTTACATCAGGGAAATTTCTAGGTCATATGGTCAGTCAAAGGGGAATAGAGATGGATCCAGACAAAATCAAAGCCATTCGAGATATGCTAGCCCTTAAAACAGAAAAGGAGGTCCGGTCATTCTTGGGCTCCTTGCAATATGTCAGTCGCTTCATAGCACGGTTAACCTCAGTATGTGAGCCAATTTTCAAGCTGCTAAGGAAAGATCAGCCGATTGTATGGAATGATAGGTGTCAGTTAGCCTTCGAAAAGATCAAAGATTACTTAGTGAATCCATCGGTTCTCAGCACACCAACTCTGGAAAACCCTTGATTTTGTACTTGGCTATTGAAGACTCCTCCATAGGGGCAATGCTGGCACAAAAGCAGGATGGAAGGAAGGAGTATCCTATCTACTATCTCAGCAAGAAGCTTCTAGAATATGAAACCAAGTACACACCAGTGGAGAAGACATGTGTAGCAATGATTTGGCTGACTAAGAAGTTGCGCCACTACTTTCAGTCGTACAAGGTACAAGCCATGGCTAAAGTAGATCCAATGAAGTACTTGTACCAAGTGCCGGTGTTGGTCGGGAAATTGTCTAGGTGGCTACTACTCTTATCAGAATTTGACATTGATTACATCACTAGGAAAACTTTCAAAGGGTGAGCTATGGCAGAATTCCTAGCAAATCAGCCACTAGAGTAGGACTGTGTGGAAAATCTGGAGCTCTCGGATGAACAATTGGCAGTAGTGGAAGTGAGGAGATGGGTTATGTGCTTTGACGGTGTCGTAAATAGAAAGGGTGCTGGAATTAGCGTAATCATAGCAACGCTAGATGGTGAGATCATTCCGCTGTCAAAGAGGTTGGACTTCTCCATAACCAACAATGGAGCAGAATATGAAGCATGCTTATACGGAATGGAAGCCCTCCTGACACTAGAGGCAGATAATGTCTTGATTGTTGGGGACGGTGATTAGGCAAGCACAAGGTGACTGGGATTTGAGAGAAGAAGCCTTATAGCCCTACTTAGAGCTACTACAGTACAAAAGAGGGTTATTTGACTAGTGCGAGTTTAGACATGTTCCTAGAGAGGAAAATAAAATGGCGGATGCACTAGTGACACTATCCTCCATGTGGGGAGATCCAAAGAGGACACAGATACAGCCTTTGGTCATAGCAATTTCCAAACAACCCTGCTTTGATATGCATGAAGTGATGGAGTTAACAGCCGAGGAAAAGCCTTGGCTCTTTAACATCTATCAGTATATGAAAGAGGGAAAGTATCTAGAAGAAGCTAGCACTGCTGATAAGGTGTCATTAAGGAGATTAGCCAGCCAGTTTAGAATCTTTAAAGATAACCTATACAAAAGAACTGCAAATGGGGTTCTTCTAAGATGTTTGACAGAATGAGAGGCTGAAATAGTAATGCAGCAAGTACATGCAGGGTCCTGTGGGCCACATATGAATGGGATCACCATGGCTAGAAAGATAATGAGATAGGGATATTTCTGGATGACAATGCAGTCTGATTGTATGAAGGAGGTAAGAAGATGCCATGAATGCCAAATCTATGCTGATATCAATCATCTGCCACCACTCGAACTGCAGAATCTAGCATCTCCTTGGCCATTCTCGGCGTGGGGGATTGACATGATCGGAGAGATTCATCCCGCAGCATCTAATGGGCGTAGATTCATAGTGGTTGCAGTCGATTATTTCTCAAAATGGGTAGAAGCAGAATCCTTCTCCAATATGACATCTAAGCAGATAGTTAAGTTCATTCAGAAAACATCCTTTCTTGATGCAAAATCCCTCACCATGTAGTGACTGATAACAGAGTGCAGTTTCAAGGGGCAACAACTAAGCTATTCATGGAACATGGCATTGAACACATAGGTCTTCTCCATATAGACCACATGCCAATGGCACAGTGGAGGCGGCCAACAAGTTAATCAAGAAGATCTGGTCAAAATTGGTAACCACCTACAGAGACTGGACTGATAAACTGCCATATGCCCTCTGTGGCTACAGGAATAGTGTCAGAGCACCAACCGGCGAGACTCCTTACGCCTTGGTGTATGGGATGGAAGCAGTATTACCAGTGGAAATGGAACTCAAGTCACTCAAAATATTCTTGGAAGCTCAGCTACCGGAAACAGGATGGGTTCAGGCTAGGTAAGAGCAGTTGGCAGCATTGGATGAAAAGCGGTTGAAAGCACTAGATCATCTATAGATGTACCAACACAGAATGGCTAAAGCCTATAATCAGAAAGTGAAGCATCCCAGGCGACAGTTGAAAGCTGAGGATCTGGTTCTGAAACAGTTGAGACCTATAAATGTGGACACTGGAGGGAAATTCAGGCCGAATTGGGAAGGCCCATACATAGTTAAGAAAGTGCCATCAAAGGGTGGTGTAAGCATCGCGGACATGGACAAGAATGAATTTACAAATCCTTTCAACCAAGGACGCCTGAAGCCTTACTATGTTTAACAAAAAGAGAGAGAGAAAAAGTTTGCTAGGTTGAAAACTCGAAAAGGGCGGCCTAGGCAAAATTTAAGACACGAGAGAAAATGATCAGTCGGAAAATCCGTAAGGGATGGCTGGTGATGGATTCTGGTTCTGTGTGGAGTGTACACCATTTTGGGAACCAACCTTTTCAAATGTATTCATGTTAATTTCATCAATAAAGTGTGATGTTTTGTTTAAATATGTTCTCATGGTTGTATCAAAATGCATGAACAATGTTCTCTCGCTTAAACATCCATTTAAAGAAAGCACTTTGCATTTATTTGGTTAAAAGACTTGCATTGCTTTGACAAAGAAAATGTGTTAAATGCATGGAATCTGTAATCTTTTCTTGTCCTCCAAATCTAACTCATCATTTCTCGAGGCAACTAGATATTTCGAAGCAAATCCAAATCCAAATGTCACATGACCAAAAAAAAAAAAAAGAAAAAGAAGGAGCTCGCTAAGGTGTAAACCGAAAAGGCGCCTAAGGCAAAAGTTAGAGTAGCTCACTGAGCTGAAAACCCACATTGGGTAGTTCAAGAAAAATTTAGAGCACTTCTAGATTCACCATTCCTAGGGGCAGAAAGGTGGAACCCTTCCACCATTCCCCAGGGGAAACTCTTCCACTATTCTCCAGCGGGATCCTCTGCTCTATTACCCAGTGGAACCATCACAAAGAATGCCACCACTTTCTCTCCAACAGTCATCAGACTTCCCTAACAGCCATTGCATATCCCCATATATCCCCAGCAGAAGTGCAAGAGTCACATCACATGAAGAATATACTCCCCAGCTAGAGGCAGTCCTAGGTGTGATGTGCTTTCCCTAGCCAGAGGCACGACCCGCTCTCCCCAGCACGGGCATAGCATTTCAAGGCTTGACAAATAGCAGGAAACACATCTCCCAGAGTTCATTCACATATTCATACATTGCAACATGCACACATAAGCATTCAAGACACATACACATGCATACATGCATCACGACCAACCCAAGTGCAGGTATCCAGGGGCAGGGTAATCGAGCCTTATTTATTTTTGATCGAAGGGGCAAAAATTTTTGTTCCAAAATTATCAATGAAGGAATAAATATGCATCGCCAATGCAACCTCAGAAATCCAGCAGATCCGCCACGGGTAACCTAAACCCGGTGTCAGGCTTGGATTAGCTTCCATCTCAATTTTAACAAATCCGCCGCGGGTAACATAAACCCGTTGATAGGCCCCGATCGACTTTTCCTCAGAAATCCAGCAGATCCATTATGGGTAACTTAAACCCGGTGTATGGCTCAGATTAGCTTCCATCTCAATTTCAGTAGATCTGCCATGGGTAACATAAACCCTGTGACAGGCTCAGATCGGCTTCTCTTTAGAAATCCAGCAGATCCGCCGCGGGTAACATAAACTCAATGACAAGCTCAGATCAGCTTCTCTTCAGAAATCCAGCAGATCCGCCATGGGTAACATAAGCCAGGTGACAGGCCCAGATCGGCTTTTCATTAGAAATTCAGCAGATCCATCGCGGGTAACCTAAACCCGGTGTCAGACCCAGATTTGCTTCCATCTCAACTTTAGCAGATCTGTCGCGGGTAACCTAAACCTGGTATCAGACCTAGATTTGCTTCCATCTCATCTTCAGTACATCCGTTGTGGGTAACCTAGACCTCGGTGTCAAACCCTCTCGTCATCATTCACCTCGGGTAACCTAGACCTGGTATCAGCACAGATCAGCTACATTTCAAATCCTCAATAGATCCGCCTCACAAAACCTAGACCCCGTATCGGCCCAAATCGGCTCATTTCGTTGTCAACTTCGCCTCGGGTAACCTAGACCTGATATCAGCTTCCAAATCATCACTACAGCTCAGGTATGTCTTTTTGTCCTTCTACCTACGGCGCTTCCATTCACGTTCTCAAATTCTCCTCAGGTAACCTAAACCTGGTATTGGGTATCGAATTTGATCACGGGAGGGGCAGCTATAAGCCCCGGGTTCTCTCGACCTCTATAATGAGAATTCCTGTATTACCTGTGGAGCGGACGGACTCGAATCAGACTTGAAAATGATCAGAACATCACCCGGAGTTCTCAGACATCCTAAAAACTAAGCAATCTGTGATCCAGAACCCCCGAAAAGGTCCCTCGAGTGGTTTTTAAGGTTTAGGGTGAGCATTGGATTTTCGAGAATTTCGCCCTGGCTCTTGCTTGAGCCGTACGACTGTAGCCTAGAGCCGGGCGGCTCAAATGGGTGAGCCAAGTTGCATTGCAAAACAGAACAACTTGGCTCGACAGAAAGAACATGGGCGAGAAATCAGAGAATTTAGGCGGCACATTTAATGTTTGCTATGATGATGAGTAGAGAGTATAAAAGGAAAGAAAAAAAATCAAATGAGAGGATGGAACTTTAGGCAGAGAAGTGGGAAACTTAGAAATTGAAAAGAAGAAAAACATTACAGAGAGAAGAGAGGTGAGACCGAGAACTTGAGAAACTAAAGAGACCAGTATTGACACTTAGAAATCAATCTTAAAACACTAATAACAAGTTGCTTAACCTTTGCACATTGATTTGGGATCATTTCAGATTGATTTCGGATTGTTTCGCATCAATTCGGTTTTCAGGCGGTTGAGTATCCACGGTAAATTCCAAGTTCTCAATCCGTTTCTTGATGTTCAAAGCATCAAAACAAAACCAAGGTAAACTCTAAAGGGCCTTAAACCTATGTGCATTGCTTTTTCTTTGCGTTTTCTTCATTTTTGCAAGTTTCGGAAAACGAATTTTCCTGGATATAGCCGTACAGCTGTGTTTGTGATGAACGGAGCCACATGGCTGTG
This sequence comes from Euphorbia tirucalli, assembly GCA_039660915.1. Taxonomy (NCBI): domain Eukaryota; kingdom Viridiplantae; phylum Streptophyta; class Magnoliopsida; order Malpighiales; family Euphorbiaceae; genus Euphorbia; species Euphorbia tirucalli. Next base: position 48,310,118 of record CM077639.1, on the reverse strand, counting down.
GTACCCAGAGCCACACAGCTTTGTTCTGTAGGGGGCAGGTTCCCGAGTTGTCCCGATCGGCCGAAAATAGTCCGTGTTCCATTTTGTGCATTCTGTTGTGACCAATTTCGGCCTAATTTCATCCGTATGTCAAAAAATTTTGGTTTTTGGATTTCCGTACGTACAGATATTAGGGTTCTCGGTTTTTTTCGGGTCTTATTTTCTGAGTTTCAGGATTGTTCAATCCAATTAGATCCGTAGTTCAGCATTAGCGGACCCCCGAACCCTACAAAATCCCCAGAAAATATCGAAAACGAGCAAAACGGTATTTTCACAAAAAAATAATAAGAAAACCAATTTTCTCGGGTTCCGGGAATTACAGCAGCACGGCTGTAATTACAGCCGTATGGTTGTAGTTTCCAAAATAAAATAGAGCCGCAAAATGACCCGTACGGATGTCGTCGCGCGGTGCTGTTTTCGAATTCAAATTATTTTTCGGCATGTTTACTGCTTTTTTGGACCCTAGATGGATATTGGATTTAGGAACCCGTACGAATGGAACCCCGAGTTCCAGGATAACAGACCCGCTAAAAAGGAAAATTTGCATGGAATTGAGCCAAATAACTTTCTAAAAATTGTTTTCCAGCATAAAAACCTACAGGGCGTTTCAAAACCATTTTCCCGGTCTAACCAGTCTGACCGGTCGGGTCAACCCGGTTACCCCCTAAATGCATGCCCCCCGTTCTTGAAATCCCAATTCTGTCTTGATTTAAGTCCTATCTGTGTTGTGTCGTGAATTGTACTAATCGTCTGTTTTGCAGCATTTATTTTTATTATTTTTACCTTAATTAATAGATTTTCGTGTAAATTAAGTGGCTGTAATTTTGAGATATTAGTGTATTCTAGGCGTTTGTAAAGTGAGGACGAGAGTTTTTATTTTTATTCGATTTGGATGTATAAGCGGCCTCTATTATTTTTTTTCTGTAATTTATTTTTGTCATTTGCCTGAGCATGGATTGATATATATAAATAAACACAAATTGGGGTTAGAGAAAGATAATAAAGCAAATTAAATATGGTAATATAAACTGTAAAGTGAAAGCAAGCTAGAGGTTAAAGTAAGTCACTTGCCCGAACCCTAAATCTTTGGATTAGGTACAGCAGTCTGCCCTCGGTAGGGAGCTGTACCTGAATTTCCCGGATGGGCTGATCTGGGTGGCGACTCTGTCACTGATCTTGGAATTTATGTTTCGAGGTCTTTAAGTTAAACGGGGAAAATGTGTTCTATAAAGGAATTTCCAAATCAAATCCATGATTTTCCTAACATAAGATAATTAAAACCCGTTTTCCACTAAAACCAAAACGAAACGAAAATGTTTTCCCCTGTTAGCTTCGCCGCGTCTCGATTTTTCCATAACAAAAAAGGTCATCTGCTCACATCAACCATAGGGAACCTGATCGTCAATCTGAAGAACATGAGGCCTTTGAGAAGGCAAGAGAAGCCTCGATTGAGACAGTGGTGGAAAAGCATCTCAATCAGAAATTGTCTGATATTGAAGCCATGCTGCCTAAGCTGAAGGAGATGGTGCACTATAATCCCATTCGGTGTGCGACCCTGCAACTTTGATGGTCGGTGGAGAAGAGGGGTAGACAGAGTTCGGCCTCCTACAAAAGTAACTCGGGGCACTCCCAAGGATACAAAGGCAGTAGTTCTAAGACTACCGCGGTCGGGTCTAGTTCCAAGATGACATCATAAGCAGCCTCTATTGAAGTGCAAGAGGTAGAGGTGGCTATTGTGAACCAAGAAAGATAGATTCCTCAGAGGGTCACCAGTCTGTGGGCCGAGTCAGCAAGTCGGATTTTCACCAAATGTAGAAAGGCTAGGCTGTTGCAGAGTCTGGGGCCGTTCTCACCTCCAATTAAGGCAGATAGAGATAATTTCTTCCCCTACCATGTAATGATGGGTCACCATATGAATGAGTGCACCCTGCTGATTAAGGGCATCAAGCAGTTGGTCACTGATGGCAAGATCATTAAGCTGGCTCTTAAGCCGAGTGTGCAGAAGAATCCACTCCCCAGTTTTGGAAGTCAAGTGAATATGGTGCAGTCTGGTCTGTCGGCTAATTATGTATTCACTCATATCATCAAAGCAAATCCGAGTGTGTGGACTGTATTAGTGGAAAGTGAAGAAGAGCCAGAGGTAGTCGAAGAATAGACATTGGTAGTGAGGAATAAGGTAGGTCCCATCGATTTGAATGAGATCAAAGGGGATGATTAGTATGAGGATTTTGAGGTCGAAGAGTCGATGTCAATTTATCTGGTGGAGACGAGAAGGGGTACCATGATTGAGAAAGATGGGCCGATGATGCATATTACAAGGAGTGGAAGGGTTTATCAACTCGCTAATGTACCACCTTCGGCACCCCCGTGAAGGAATACCACACTTGTGCAGAACGATGCTACCCGATCATCTCCAATGGCCAAAGAGGAAGACATGGTATTGGACCAACTAAAGAGGACACCAGCTCATGCTAGTGTTTGGCACTTAGTTATAAAGTCAAAGAGGCACCACGAGGTGGTGGTTAAGCAGTTAATAGAGATGGAGACTAACCCCACTATGTCTCCGGATGAGATATGTGCAATGATCAAGGGAGTGGACTTGAAAGCCAATAGAGCCCCGGAGATCAGTTTTGGAGTTGAAGACCTCCCGCCTGAAGGGGTCAACCATAATAGGGCTCTACACCTGAAGGTTGAGGCCATAGATAGAATGATGCTGAGCATGATGGTGGATGACGGCTCGGCCCTAAACATTTGCCCCTCAGATCCTGCCTTATTTGGGGATGAGTACAGAAGCTCTTTGCCTGTCCAACACTGTTATTAGGGCATATGATGATAGCAAAAGAGCTGTGATTAGGACTTATGAAGCTGGAGTCAAGGTGGGGGAAGTTAAGTCAAAGGTGTTGTTTATGGTGATTGACATTCTTGTCACCTTCTCTCTGCTCTTAGGAAAGCCATGGTTCCATGCCCTAGGAGGAGTGCCCTCAACCTTGCATCAAAAGGTAATGTTTTTAATTGAAGGGAAGGTGGTGACTATTGAAGTGGATGAGCCTTCTGTTGTGGCTGCCTTGAGTGCTACTGAGCAGCCAATGACCGATTTTCAAGTGGCGGTGATTACTGATAAGCCGAAATTTCCAGATAGGATTCATTGGTACTTTGCCAAGTAGAACTTTGAGCCTGGAAAAGGGTTACGGGCCAAGTAGCAAGGTATCCCTGAGTTTAATATTGAGGCCGGTAAGTACTGCCAATTTGGGCTTGGTTATCGCGAGGAGAAGGCTAAGGAAGAGAGGAAACATGTGAACTTGGTGGACACCTTTGTCCGAGCCTCTAAATCAGTCTATGATGGGACTCCTGAGCCGGTAGTTGCTGAGGGAGGCCATCTCCTGGGGTTTGAGATTTTTACTGATGTGGTTGACTTTAGCAAGTATGGAACCAAGCCTGTTGTGAGTATGCTGCGAACTGGAACCAAAGACAAAGGCAAGGAAATTCTGAGTCAGAAAGCAGTTGACCAAGTTAGAGTTGAGTTTGGGGATAAAAGAGAAGCCTTTGTGAAGACTGACATGGTGAGAGGTGAGATTGAAGTGGCTATGGAAGCCATCACTAGGGCACTGTCCACTTTGATGAAGCCGAGTAAGGGTTCAGAGAAGAAAGAGCCACCTGTTGGGAGGACACATGAAGAGCTTATAAAAGAAGCTGTGAAAGAGCTTACCAAGCTGGTGATGAGGGGTAAAGTCGAAACACCTGAAGAGCAGCTGACCGTGGAGTAAAAAGAAGATTTGGAACATGACCTTGGGTACCTGTTCGAGGAGTTCGACTGTGCTCCTGCTGATGAAGACCCTCCGCATGTGGAGGATGGAAATTTTTCTAATGTATCAAATTTTTCAATTTATGATGTGAACAATTCTGCCTACAAGGCCTTTAATGCAATAAAATCTGATTTTGCTTACTTGTGTGATGTTTTTCTGGATGGAACTGTGCATACATACATACATTCATTTAATGTCTTTAGCATATATGATGCATCATTGCATGAAATGAACCTAGGGATAGATGATAATCCAAATATGGTATCCGTGTTGAAAGAACTCACGCCTGATGAGAGAAAAGAACTTGTAAAAATTTTGCAAAAACATGTTAAAGCCTTCGCTTGGTCCTACGACGACATGCCTAGGGTCGACAGAGAGATTGTAGAACATAGAATCCCGACAGATTCGAAGATGAAGTTGGTTAAGCAGAAGCTCAGAAGACTGCGACCAAAATGGGTTGTAGGCTGAAAAGGTTAAGGAAGAAGTGGCCAAGCAGATAAAGGCCAAGTTCTTAGAAGTGGTAGAGTATCCGGAATGGCTGGCTAACATCGTACCAATTGCGAAGAAAGATCATCAAGTCAGGGTCTGCGTGGATTACAGGGATCTGAATAAGGCATCTCCCAAGGACGACTTCCCATTCCCATACATTGATGTTCTAATTGACAGTGCCGCCAAGGCAGCGATATACTCATTCATGGATGGGTTCTTGGGGTACAACCAGATTCTGATGAATGTGGTCGACAAAGTAAAAGCGGCCTTTATCACGGAGTGGCGGGTTTATTGCTTCAGAGTTATGCCTTTTGGGTTAAAGAATGCCGGGGCAACTTATCAGCGAGCAGTCACGACACTTCTGCACGATATGATCCACAAGGAGGTCAAGGTCTATATGGATGACATGTTAGTTAAATCCATGATCCGGGAGGAGCACCCAGCTATCCTGGATAAATTTTTAACTAGAATCAAGAAGTACAATCTTTGTCTGAATCCTAAGAAGTGTCTGTTCGGGGTAACTTCCAGAAAACTGCTTGGTCAAGTAGTCAGTCAGAAGGGAATCGAAATGGATCCAGACAAGATCAAGGCCATCAAGGATATGCTGATACCACAGTCAGAAAAATAAGTAAGGTCATTTCTGGGTTCACTACAGTATGTCAATCAGTTTATTGCAAGGTTGACAATAGTTTGCGAGCCAATTTTCAGACTTCTAAAGAAGAACTTGCCAGTGGAATGGAATGAGCAGTGTCAGATAGCCTTCGATAGAATTAAAGATTATCTGATGAGCCCTCCAGTTCTAAAGCCTCCAATACTGGACAAGCCCCTGATTCTATACTTGGCTATTGAAGAGACTTCAGTAGGAGCAATGTTGGTACAAGTGTAGGAAGATGGGCACGAACATGCAATCTACTACTTGAGTAAGAAGCTACTGGAGTATGAGACCAGATATACGATAGTAGAGAAAACCTGTGTTATTATGGTATGGTTGACGGAGAAACTAAGACATTATTTCCAGTCATATAAAGTTTAGGTGGTAGCCAAAGTAGATCCTATGAAATACTTATGCCAAGCTCCAGTATTAGCTGGGAAATTATTGAGATGGTTGCTTTTGTTGTCAGAATTCAACATAAAGTATATGATGAAGAAGACAATTAAAGGAAGAGCCATAGCAAAATTTCTAGCCAATCAGCTGATAGATTCAGACTACGTCAAGAATTTGGAATTTCCCGATGAACAACTAGTGGTGGTTAAAGAAGAAGTAAACAGATGGATGATGTACTTTGACGGTGCAGTGAACAAACATGGTGCAGGGTTAGGAGTAATCATTGCTACACCTGAAGGGGAAATCATCCCTCTGGTGAAACGGCTTGACTTTCAAGTAACTAATAATGGAGCAGAATACCAAGCTTGCCTCTTTGGAATTGATGCCCAGATCACATTAGGGGCAAATAAGGTGTTAGTCATCGGGGATTCAGCTTTAGTGATTCAGCAGGTTACCGGAGATTGGGAGATAAAAGAAGAATCCCTTCGACCTCATCTCGAGATGGTTTGGGAGAGGATGAAGGTATTCAGTCAGTGTGAATTCTGGCATGTGCCGAGGGAAGAAAATCAGATGGCAGACTCCTTGGCTACCCTGTCGTCAATATGGGAAGGACCCGAAAATAGCCGATACAACTGGTAATCCTGGAAATTGCTCAGAATCTGTGCTATTTATCAGTCAATGTAGTTGCAACAATTGAAGAACGGCCCTGGTATTACGATGTCTCATAGTTCATTCAGAACCGTTAGTACCCCAAAGACGCTAGTGAGGCTGATAAGGTTTCTCTTTGAAGATTGGCAACGCAATTTTGGGTATTTAAGAATCAGTTCTTCAAAAGAATAGCCAATGGAGTCCTTCTAAAGTGTATAACAGAAGAAGAGGCAAGTAAGGTTATGAAACAAATACACTCCCTGACTTGCGAACCGCATATGAACAGGTTGGCCTTGGCAAAGAAAATACTGAGACAAGGATATTTTTGGCTCACTCTGCAAGCTGATTGTATCGAAGAGGTTAAGAGATGCCATGAATGTCAAGTGTACGGAGACCTCAATCATTTCCCACCACTCAAACTTCAAGTCTCCTCAACTTCATGGCCATTTGCAACTTGGGGTATAGATATCATTGGAGAGATAAGGCCACCCGCCTCAAACGGACACTGGTTGATTGTCGTGGCTGTGGATTACTTCTCGAAATGGGTCGAAGCAAAATCATTCACAAATGTTATAGCTAAGAAGATGGCCAAATTAATGGAAAAGAACATCATTGTAAGATATGGGACCCCTCATCAAGTCGTGACTGATAGCGGGGTACAATTTCAATGAGTAACCTTATCACCCACAAGCCAATGGGGCAGTAGAAGCAGCCAATAAATCCAATAAGAAGATTCTGTCGAAGATGGTAGTGACCTACAGAGATTGGGCTGACATGTTACCATTTGCCTTGTGGGGATACCGGACGAGCATTAGAACCCCCACCGGAGAAACACCATATTCGCTGGTTTATGAGATGGGGGCCATTTTGCCAGTAGAGATAAAAGTCAGGTCATTAAGAGTAGTCATGGAAGGTACATTTGCCAGAATTTGAATGGCTTTAGTTGAGACATGAACAGTTGGCACTGATTGATGAAAAGCATCTTCAAGCCCTAGACCGATTACAGATGTACCAACAGCGAATGGCTAGGACCTACAACAACAAAGTCCCTCATCAGAAACATCCGTTTAAGGTAGGGGATTTGGTGCTTAAGCAGATGAAATAGACCAATACGGATGTACGGGGGAAATTCAAGCCGAACTGGGAAGGTCCGTATCTAGTCAAAAATATACTTTCGAAGGGCGCTGTAAAGATTATGGACATAGACGGGAATGAATTTGTCAACCCCAGCAATCAGGATAAGCTGAAGCATTATTAAGTGTTAAAAAAAGGAGATCCGATGGGTCGAAAACTAAAAAGGTGATCCATGTAAAAGTTAGGACAGTCTGATGGGTCGAAAACCGAAAAGGCGATCCATGCAAAAATTAGGACAAAGAGGCAAGGACTATCAGCTGGAAAACTACAAAGACTGGTTGGTGGCAAGCATGGATTCAGTCGAGATGTGTTCCATCACTGATTTTGTCCTTAGTCTCATTTCATCATTGATGTGCATTATACTAAAACATTATTTATGAATGAATGAATGACTGTCCAGTTCTATTCACTTAAATGTCCCAAGTTTAATGGAAATTCAAATTATTTTATGCGTAATTGGCTTCATATCTTTTACATTTCTCACATCTATAGATTGAATGTATGTGTAAAAAAAAAAGAGTCCGATAGATTGAAAACCCGGAAAGGGCGGTTTATGCGAAAGCTAGGAAACAAAATAAAGTCTACTAAATTGAAAACCCAAAAGGGCTGTTCAGGCAAAAAGAAAGACAGTCCGATAGGCTGAAACCCAAAAAGGGTGACCTATGCAAAAATTAGGACAAGAAATGAAAACAAAATAAAAGTCATACAGTAGCATCCAGCTCAGAAAACCCTAATCCTCTCGTGGGGCAAGCAACCAAGTCAGTTAGCCAAACTCTGTAGCGAGCATCTATCTCCACAGGCGTATTACCATCGTATCTCAAAATCTCAGGGTGAGTAGGATGCATCCAATGATGCTGCACATGTCGAGGCCACTATGGTGTAAATGCTCTGCACCCAGTTGTGCACAAAGATCGAAGGTACCCTTACAGCTGACCATACTGTCCGCACAGCTGAGCGGGAGAGTAGGAAGTCACATGGGTCAATCCAAGCAGCTGGACATCTCTAGCCTAGGTCTCATTTGTCACATCAAAAATATCCCACCAGGGGCGGACCCATCGGATAGAGACGTCAGTCCTACTCCTTAGCCAATCAAACCAATTCGGTGTGGGGCGGCTCCAAGGTGTAAATCATCCAAGTCATCAAGTATATCACAAAGCAAGACCCATGCAATGGTCAAAATGTACAAAAGTAAAAAAAGGTAACCCATAAATGGGTCAATACATCACAAGTATAAAGATGGAGAAACAGACCTAAGGAGGTGCAAATCCGGCATCATCATCATCACCTCCATCATCTCCTAGCTCTTTGGTCAGGTTCTCACTCACATGCTCACCTGCGATCCCCATCTGGCCCTCCAAATCATCCACCCAATCTCTGAAGGTCTGACTCATGATCTCTATCTCAGTGACTCATCGATGAAACTGGTCAACCTCTGCCCTCAAACGAGTGGACTCTCGAGGCTCAATCCCAATCATTGTCTGCACCAAGCAAAGCATAAAAAGCACTATAATCACATGCATATGCATCGAAGGCATACACACATATATACATTCAAAACATACATACACACATGCATACCTACGTCAAAGATCAACCCAAGTACAGGTACTTGCTATCATCATCGGGCTGTCTCGAATTGTGAGCACTCCAAAAGTGGAAATAACCTGACACTGGAGCATCCTTGAAGATTTTCTCTATTTTTAGAATTCATATTTACATCGATATAACCTCAAGAAGGGTATCTCTTACCTTTTACAGGTATCCAAGGGCAAGATATTCGGTCCATATTCATTCTTGATCGGAAGGGCAAAAATTTTTGTTTCCAAAATTATCGATCAAGGAACAAATACGTACCCGAAGCAACTTCAAAACATCCAAAGAGGTAATCAAACTTCTCAAATCACCAAAGCATCTATCCTAAGCCATATAAGCTTCACGGAAAACGCTATTATCCTTTCCTTCAGTGACACAGGCCCCACTAGAAGTGAAATGACCAAAATGCCCTTCTATTAGCGACCAAACTACCAGATGGCCAAAACACCTTCCCTTCAGTGACACAAGCTTCACGGGAAACCAAAACATCGAAATATTTCTTCCCCTAGTGACATAAGCTCCACTAGAGGTGAAATGACCAAAATGCCCTTCTGTTAGTAACCAAACTACCAAATGGCTAAAACACCTTTCCTTTAGTGACACAAGCTTCACGGGAAATCAAATCATCAAAATATTTCTTCCCCTAGTGACATAGGCTCCATTAGAGGTGAAATGACTAAAATACTCTTCCTCCTAAGGACACCAACTTTCCAAGCTACAAAATTACCAAAATACCCTTCACTTTCATGAACATCAATTCACAAGGAGAATTTAGTCCGGGTAAAGTCCTCTGCTTCACGATGCAGTCGAAGCACATCCCTAGAGCATTAACCCAATCTGGGCAAAGTCCTCTGCTTTGCAACGGCGTCAAAGCAAGTCCTTGGAGAACCAATCCAATCTGGGCAAATTCCTCTGCTTCGCGATGGAGTCGAAGCACGTCCCTAGAGAACCAATCCAATCTGGGCAAAGTCCTATGCTTCGCGATGGAGTCTAAGCATGTCCCTAAAGAACCTATCCAATTTAGGTAAAGTCCTCGGCTTTGCGATGGAGTCAAAGCATGTCCCTGGAGAACCAATCCAATCTGGGCAAAGTCCTCTGCTGCGCAATGGAGTCGAAGTACGTCGTTGGAGAACCAATCCATTCTAGGTAAGTCCTCTGCTTCACAATGGAGTCAAAATATGTCCCTGGATAAAATCAAATCAATTTGGGCAAAGTCCTATGCTTCACAATGGAGTCCAAGTAAGTCCACAAAAAATCAAGTCAACTTAGGCAAGACCACTGTTTCACGAATCGACCGAGACAAGTCCCTACAAGCATCATAGTAAGTCAATGTAAGGAGAACTCTCAGGTACATCCTCTTTTCGTTCTCACCGTGCTCCCCATCGTGAGACCAAACTCGAAACGGACACAAGCACCTGTCTAAGTCGACTTTGGTCACGCGAGGGCAGCCTGTGAGCATGGGCTTTTTCCCAACCTCTATGATGAAAACTTGTTGTTACCTATTAAACAGATGAATGTGAGTCAAATTTAAGAATCATTGGAATAATGCCTGGAATTTTCTCAAAAGGCCCAAAATTCATAAGAGTCCTTGATCCGAAACCCCGAGAAGAGTCCATCGAGAGGTTAGGAAACTTAGGTACGTGTGCAAGCTCTGTCTAAAGTCGCAAGACTGTAAAAACTATAGTCACACGACTGTAATTCTATAGTCACACGACTATAGCTAGAGTTGTACGACTCTAGTCTTTGACTCAGCAGATTCCTAAATAGGATACAATTCTATTTTTACTGGGATTATTTTTGGGTGGGATTTCGGGGAATTAAGGTGACATAATAGATAACAAAAGAGGCAGAAAAATGGAGAAAATTGGGAATCAATTCTAACAAATTAGAGATACCTTTCTGGTGAGAGAAAGGGGATTTTTAGAGAGAGAAAGGACAAAAACTAAGGGAAACCAAGGGAAATTAGAAAAAAAAACACTTAGAAATACACTGGAACTTTGAGTGAGGGCTGGGAATCAAGCTTTCGCACAATCAAAACTATTCTCGAGTTTCGTTCGGATCAATCCGGGACACATGTTTAAGAATTTCAGGTCGTTTGGAGATTCTAGGTGGATTTCGATGTCCACATTGGACTCCGGTCATCGAGCATACTACAACGCAAAATAGATTAACTCTCAGAGGCCTTAAAACTCATTTCATGTTAATTTGTGATTGATTCTATGTTTAAAAATATTCATCCGAAAAATTATCTGCACAACTATAGCCGCACAACTGTAGTTGCCTGGAACACAGCCATGCGACTGTGTATTATAGTCGCACGACTGTATTCTTCTGGGCAAAGTCCTATGCTTTGTAATGGAGTCGAAGTAAGTCCCTGAAAAATCAAGTCAACTTAGGTAAGACCACTGTTTCGTGAATCGACCGAGACAAGTCCCTATAAGCATCATAGTAAGTCAATGCAAGGAGAACTCTTAGGTACATCCTCTTTTCCTTCTCTCCGTGCTCCCCATCGTGAGACCAAACTCAAAACGGGCACAAGCACCTGTCTAAGTTGATCTTGGTCACGCGAGGGGTAGCCTGTGAGCATGGGTTTTTTCCCGACCTCTATGATGAAAACCTGTTGTTACCTATTAAACAGATGAAAGTGAGTCAGATTTGAGAATGAGCAGAATAATGCCTGGAATGTTCTCAAACCGCCCAAAATTCATAAGAGTCTTTGATCCGAAACCCCGAGAAGAGTTCGTCAAGAGGTTAGGAAACTTAAATGCGCGTGCAGGCTCTGTCTAAAGTAGCACGACTATAGTTTACAGTTGCATAACTGTAAAAACTATAGTCTCATGACTATAATTCTACAGTCACACGACTATAGTTAAAGCTGTATGATTCTAGTCTTTGACTTAGCAGATTCCTAACTAGGATACATTTCTATTTTGGCTGGGATTATTTTTAGGTGTGATTTGGGGGAATTAAGGTGACATAACAGATAACAAAAGAGGCAGAAAAATGGAGAAAAAGGGGGGGAATCAATTCTGGAAAATAGAGACACCTTTCTAGTGAGAGAAATGGGATTTTTAGAGAGTGAAAGGACAAAAACTAAGGGAAACCAAGGGAAATCATAACAAAAACACTTAGAAATACACTGGAACATTGAGTGAGGGTTGCGAATCAGGCTTTTTCTTAATCAAAAATATTCTGCAGCTTCATTCGGATCAATCTTGGACACACTTTCGAGAATTTCAGGTCATTTAGAGATTCTAAGCGGATTTCGACGTCTACATCCGACTCCGGTCATCAAGAATACTGGAACGCAAAATATGTAAACTCTGAGAGGCCTTAAAATTCATTGCATGTTGATTTGTGATTGATTCTATGTTTAAAAATATTTATCCGGAAAATTGTCTGCGCAACTACAGCTGCACGACTGTAATTATAGCCGCACGACTATAGTTACAGTCGCACAACAGTAGTTGCCTGGAACACAGCTGTGCGACTGTATATTACAGTTGCATGACTGTATTCTTCTGGGCAGAAGCCCAAAAAGCCCAAATTTAACCGAATACAATCGATTTTCCATTTTAAGTGATTTTTCATGATTTAATTCGGTCAACTCACATCTGTACACTATAAAATTGTGGTTTTCAGATTTCAAATGATACGGATGTGAGATTTGAGGTTTTGTTGGTTTCAATTCTCAGAATTCACGGTTGTTAGATCCTTAACTAGATCCTCGGTCCAGTGATAACGGATCCTCAGATTCCTAGAAACTCTTGAAATCATCAAAATCGATTGAAATAATGATTTTAGAAAACAAGAAAACCATTATTGGGCACTATTCATTACAGCAGTGTGACCATAACTATATAGTCATGCGACTCTCACTAAAGTCGTACGACCATAATCATTACAGTTGTATGATTGTAATACAGCCGCACGGCTGTAGTGACAAGTGTGAGCAGACAACCTTTTTAGAAAGCGGGACGTGGCGAAGCGAACCGGGGAAAAAGAAAGAAATAAATAAATGGTTTAGTGATGTTTTAGGAAAAGCAAGTTTGTTTATCTTATGTTGGGAAAAAACGTTGAAAATGACTTGGTTTTGTTCAATTTGTGGAAAGCGGGTTTTGTTTATCTCGCTTTAGGAAAATCGTTTGCTTGTTTTGAAATTCCGTTTTGTAGAAAATGTTTTCCCATTTTATAACTTAAAGACCTCGAAACCTGAATCTCGAGATCAGTGACAGAGTCACCACCCAGATCAGCTCATCCTGGAAATTCCAGTACAGCTCCTTACCGAGCGCAAACTGCTGTACCTAATCCAGAGATTCAGGGTTCGGGCAACTTACCTACTTAACCTCAAGCTTGTATTCTTTTATTGTTTATAAAGCCATATTTATTCAATTTATTATCTTTTCTAACCCCAATTTCGTTTATTTTTATTAGCCCGTGCTAAAGCAGAATGCAGAAAATAAATTGCGGGAAATTAAATCATCCACACAAATTATACAAAAGAATAGTAAAGGCTGATTATACAACCAAATCGAATAAAATATAAAAACTCTTGTCCTCATATTACAATCACCTGAGTACACAAAGATCTAAAAATACAATTGCCTAAATACACAAATTAATCTATTAAATACAACAAAAATAAAAATAAATGCTGCAAAACAGACTGGTTAGCACAGTTTATATTATAAACACTAACAAGACTCAAATCAGGACAGAATTGGGATTTCTAGGATCGGGGGCATGCATTTAGGGGATAACCGGGTCGACCCGATTGGTCAGACTGGTTAGACCTGGAAAACGGTTTTGAAACGCCCTGTGGATTTTTGTGCTGGAAAATCAATTTTTGTAAACCATTTGGCTCGGTTTCATGCAAATTTCCATTTTTGTGGGTCTGTTATCCCGGAACTTAGGGTTCCGTTTGTGTGGGTTCCTAACCTCAACATCCATCTAAGTTCCAGAACGCAATATACACACCAAAAACATTTGTGAAAAATACTATTTTGCATGTTTTCAATATTCCACAGGGATTTGATAAGATTCAGGGGTCTGCTAATGCTAAACTTGGATAAAACAACCCCAAAACCCAGGAAATAAACCTGGGAAACATAAAAAATGGTAATATCCGTACGTACAGAAATTCAAAAACTAAAATATAACATACGAATGCATTTGGACCAAAAATGATTGCAACAAAATGTTTGAAATGAGAAACGGACTGTTTTCGGCCGAACGGGGACAGATCAGGGTTCTGTTGTTGGTGTACCCTAGCTCTTAGGGCATTGGATTCTTGTATTTTGTATTATACATTAAGACTCATTATATGAATACATTATTTATGTCACCTTAATAAAGGCAATTAATCTATTTCATTTATATCTTGCGCTATAATATTATTAGAGTATCTATTGATTGATCATCATAAAACCTATCCCAGGTCTGTTCTAATCGTGGGAACAAATAGAACCACAGACTTGTATATTCGATGACTGTATGGTAGTTCTTAACTAGCCATAGTACTTGTATAGTCAGTCATGAATATAGGCACATGTCATTGACATGGGACTGGATGATCTGCACAAGAAAGCCACATGGTTGTCGCTTCAGAGGTCTTTCTTTAGTAGGTCTCTTTTGTCCTCAGACCAGATTTCATTATAATATCAATATGGAATCTGGTTCAGTTTGTTATACGCCTAACAGGTTTGTAAAGGATGCTAAATATGAGTATGATTGGGTGGACTAGTGAACAAGTTGATTTTGATGATGAAGTGATGGAATTGCCACTCGGGTAACACCAAGATGATATCATTGGCCATTTGATGAGTGGCACTGATAAGTGTATGGCCATACCCAAGTAAGTCGGTGCTTATTTGATTAATCAGTCAACTCAAGATCAAGAAATATAATAAACAACAGAAGAGGATGACAGACACCATGCCTCTTGTTTATTCATATCGATATCGTTAGGCAAAGGACACTATGAGATTCCTACCGGGAGAGTGTCTTCGAATGACTATTGCATCTCTGTCTTAATTGGGGGATGTAATGGTTTGCTAGAACCCACTTATAGTCTGTGGACCTTGGGCCTACTTCCAACATAAAGATAGACCCATAGGATCGTGCATATAGATCAACTGAGCTGGAACTTATAGAAATTATACATGTAATGTACATTAGAAGGAATGCGTTAATTAATTAGTTGACATTCGGTGTCAAGGTAATTAATTAATATTGGGTTGAATTTAATTTAATTAATAAGTTTACATAACGTAATTAATTAATTTATCAATTAATTAAATTACATAACGTAAACAATTAATTAAATAATTTTCCTAAGTAGGAAAATTAAATACATGTATAGTAGGAAAATTAAATACATGTATTGTATTTACTTAAGTGTAATTTAATTTTATTTAGGGGTAATTAAATTTGTCCTTCTGCTTACAGCGCTTCCATTCGCGTTCTCAAATTCTCCTCAGGTAACCTAAACCTGGTATCGGGTATCGAATTTGATCACGCGAGGGGCAGCTGTATGCTTCGGGTTCTCCTGACCTCTATAATGAGAATTCCTGTATTACTTGTGGAGCGGACGGACTCGAATCGGACTTGAAAATTATCAGAACATCGCCTGGAGTTCTCAGGTATCCTGAAAACTGAGCAATCTGTGATCTAGAACCCCCGAAAAGGTCCCCCCCAGTGGTTTTTAAGGTTTAGGGTGAGCATCGGATTTTCGAGAATTTCGCCCTGGCTCTTGCTAGAGCCATGCGGCTGTAGCCTAAAGCCAGGTGGCTCTAATGGGTGAGCCAAGTTGC
The DNA here is from genome assembly GCA_039660915.1 of Euphorbia tirucalli. Taxonomy (NCBI): domain Eukaryota; kingdom Viridiplantae; phylum Streptophyta; class Magnoliopsida; order Malpighiales; family Euphorbiaceae; genus Euphorbia; species Euphorbia tirucalli. The sequence goes on along the minus strand of CM077639.1, from coordinate 48,294,555 downwards.
TCTACAAAACAGAGCAACTTGGCTCGACAGAAAGAAGATGTGCGAGAAATCAGAGAATTCAGGCGGCACATTTAATGGTTGCTATGATGATGAGTAGGGAGTATAAAAGGAAAGAAAAAAAATCAAATGAGAGGATGGAACTTTAGGCAGAGAAGTGGGAAACTTAGAAATTGAAAAGAAGAAAAACATTACAGAGAGAAGAGAGGTGGGACCGAGAACTTGAGCAACTAAAGAGACCAGTATTGACACTTAGAAATCAATCTTAAAACACTAATAACAAGTTCCTTAACCTTTGCACATTGATTTGGGATCATTTCAGATTGATTTTAGATTGTTTCCCATCAATTCGGTTTTCAAGCGGTTGAGTATCCACGGCAAATTCCAAGTTCTCAATCTGTTTCTTGATGTTCAAAGCATCAAAACAACACCAAGGTAAACTCTAAGGGGCCTTAAACCTATGTGCATTGCTTTTTCTTTGCGTTTTCTTCATTTTTACACGTTTCGGAAAATGAATTTTCCTGGATATAGCCATATAGCTGTGTTTGTGATGAACAGAGCCACGTGGCTCTGGTACCCAGAGCCACACGGCTTTGTTCTGTAGGGGGCAGGTTCCCGAGTTGTCCCGCTCGGCCGAAAATAGTCCGTGTTCCATTTTGTGCATTCTGTTGTGACCAATTTCGTTCTCAATTCATCCGTATGTTGAAAAATTTTAGTTTTTGGATTTCTGTACGTACAGATATTAGGGTTTTCGGTTTTTCCCGGGTTTTATTTTCTGAGTTTCGGGATTGTTCAATCCAATTAGATCCGTAGTTCAGCATTAGCGGACCCCCGAACTCTACAAAATCCCTAAAAAATATCGAAAACGAGCAAAACGGTATTTTCACAAAAAAATAATAAGAAAACCAATTTTCTCGGGTTCCAGGAATTACAGCAGCACGGCTGTAATTACAGCTGTACGGTTGTAGTTTCCAGAATAAAACTGAGCCGCAAAATGACCCATACGGACGTCATCGCGCGGTGCTGTTTTCGAATTCAAATTATTTTTCGGCATGTTTACTGCTTTTTTGGACCCTAGATGGATATTGGATTTAGGAACCCGTATGAATGGAACCTCGAGTTCCAGGATAACAGACCCGCTAAAAAGGAAAATTTGCATGGAATTGAGCCAAATAACTTTCTGAAAATTGTTTTCCAGCATAAAAACCTACAGGGCGTTTCGAAACCCTTTTCCAAGTCTAACCAGTCTGACTAGTTGGGTCAACCCGGTTAGCCCCTAAATGCATGCCCCCCGTTCCTGAAATCCCAATTCTATCCTGATTTGAGTCCTATCTGTGTTGTGCCGTGAATTATGCTAACCGTCTGTTTTGCAGCATTTTTTTTATTATTTTTACTGTAATTAATAGATTTTCGTGTAAATTAGGTGGCTGTAATTTTTAGATATTCGTGTGTTCTAGGCGTTTGTAAAGTGACGACGAGAGTTTTTATTTTTATTCGATTTGGATGTATAAGCGGCCTCTATTATTTTTTTTCTGTAATTTATTTCTGTCATTTGCCTGAGCATGGATTGATATATATAAATAAACACAAATTGGGGTTAGAGAAAGATAATAAAGCAAATTAAATATGGTAATATAAACTGTAAAGTGAAAGCAAGCTAGAGGTTTAAGTAAGTCACTTGCCCGAACCCTAAGTCTTTGGATTAGGTACGGCAGTCTGCCCTCGGTAGGGAGCTGTACCTGAATTTCTTGGATGAGCTGATCTGGGTGGCGACTCTATCACTGATCTTGGAATTTATGTTTCGAGGTCTTTAAGTTAAAACAGCAAAATGTGTTCTATAAAGGAATTTCCAAATCAAATCCATGATTTTCCTAACTTAAGATAATTGAAACCCGTGTTCCACTAAAACCAAAACAAAACGAAAATGTTTTCCCCTGTTAGCTTCGCCGCGTCTCGATTTTTTCGTAACAAAAAAGGTCGTCCGCTCACATCAACCATAGGGAACCCGATCATCAATCTGAAGAACATGAGGCCTTTGAGAAGGCAAGAGAAGCCTCGATTGAGACTGTGGTGGAAAAGCATCTCAATCAGAAATTGTCTGATATTGAAGCCATGCTGCCTAAGCTGAAGGAAATGGTGCACTATAATCCCATTCGGTGTGCGACTCTGCTACTTTGATGGTTGGTGGAGAAGAGCTGCTTCCGGTTGGTTTTCACATGCCCTATCTTCCTCCATACACTAGGGAAGGCCCACCAAAAGCCCACTTAGACGGTTACGTGAGATTGATGACTAGTATTGGGATCGAGAAGGGTCATCTCTTGAACCTGTTTCTGACTACTTTGAGGGGTGCTGTGGCAAAGTGGTATATGAAGATGACCCTATATACCCGTTGTACTTGGGAGGACCTATCTGAAGCTTTTGTGAAGCAGTACGCTTACAACACCCAGATAGAAACAACCCTTGAAGATCTAGAAAGGATCTGCTAGAAGCCGAATGAGTCTTTCCCAGCTTACTACAAACGGTGGATGGATGTGCAGGTTCTGGTGGATGGGGCACCGAAGTTAGAGTCATTGATTATAAAGCTGGTGGATGGTAGTCTGCCCCAGTACAAAGACAAGATGAAGCTGAAAAGGTTCCACTCCTTTAATGAGGTGGTCAAATTTGCTAAACGAGGCAGAGGGGTAGACAGAGTTCGGCCTCCTACAGAAGTAACTCGGGGCACTCCCAAGGATACAAAGGTAGTAGTTCTAAGACTACCGCGGTCCGGTCTAGTTCCAAGATGACATCAAAAGCAGCCTCTATTGAAGTGCAAGAGGCAGAGGTGGCTATTGTGAACCAAGAAAAATAGATTCCTCAGAGGGTCACCAGTCTGTGGGCCGAGTCAGCAAGTCGGATTTTCACCAAATGTAGAAAGGCTAGGCTGTTGCAGAGTCTGGGGCCGTTCTCACCTCCAGTTAAGGCAGATAGAGATAATTTCTTCCCTTACCATGTAATGACGGGTCACTGTATGAATGAGTGCACCCAGCTGATTAAGGCCATCAAGCAGTTGGTCACTGATGGCAAGATCATTAACCCCGCTCTGAAGCCGAGTGTGGAGAAGAATCCACTCCCCACTTTTGGAAGTCAAGTGAATATGGTGCAGTCTGGTCTATCGGCTAATTATTCATTCACTCATATCATCAAAGCAAATCCGAGCATGTGGGCTGTATTAGTGGAAAGTGAAGAAGAGCCGGAGGTAGTTGAAGAATAGACATTGGCAGTGAGGAATAAGGCAGGTCCCATCGATTTGAATGAGATCGAAGGGGATGATGAGTATGAGGATTTTGAGGTCAAAGAGTTGATGTCAATTTATCTGGTGGAGACGAGAAGGGGTACCATGATTGAGAAAGAGGGGCCGATGATGCACATTACAAGGAGTGGAAGGGTTTATCAACTCGCTAATGTACCACCTCCGGCACCCCCATGAAGGAATACCACACTTGTGCAAAAGGATGCTACCCGATCATCTCCAATGGCCAAAGAGGAAGACATGGTATTGGACCAACTGAAGAGGACACCAGCTCATGCCAGTGTTTGGCACTTACTTATAGAGTCAAAGAGGCACCGCGAGGTGGTGGTTAAGTAGTTAATAGAGATGGAGGCTAACCCCACTATGTCTCCGGATGAGATATGTGCAATGATCAAGGGAGTGGACTTGAAAGCCAATAGAGTCTAGGAGAACAGTTTTAGAGTTGAGGACCTCCCGCCTGAAGGGGTCAACCATAATAGGGCTCTACACCTGAAGGTTGTAGCCATAGATAGAATGATGCTGAGCGTGATGGTGGATGACGGCTCGGCCTTAAACATTTGCCCCCCAGATCCTGCGTTATTTGGGGATGAGTACAAAAGCTCTTTGCCTATGCAACACTATTATTAGGGCATATGATGATAGCAAATGAGCTGTGATTAGGACTTATGAAGCTGAAGTCAAGGTGGGGGAAGTTAAGTCAAAGGTGTTGTTCATGGTGATCGACATTCTTGTCACCTTCTCTCTGCTCTTGGGAAAGCCATGGTTCCATGCCCTAAGAGGAGTGTCCTCAACCTTGCATCAAAAGGTAAAGTTTTTAATTGAAGGGAAGGTGCTGACTATTGAAGCAGATGAGCCATCTGTTGTGGCTGCCTTGAGTGCTACTGAGCAGCCAATGACCGGTTTTCAAGTGGCGGTGATTACTGATAAGCCGATATTTCCAGATAGGATTCATTGGTACTTTGCCAAGTAGAACTGTGAGCCTGGAAAAGGGTTAGGGGCCAAGTAGCAAGGTATCCCTGAGTTTAATATTGAGGCTGGTAAGTACTGCCAATTTGGGCTTGGTTATCGCGAGGAGAAGGCTAAGGAAGAGAGGAAATGTGACAACCCCGACCTTGGTAAGCGTGCAAAGGCGGAATTCAATGCACGAGATCGGTAATCATCGAGCAAACCAACTATCTAACTATATAAATTGAGCCTTAAATATGCTAAGTAATGAATAAATAAATAAATAAATATCCTTACAAACCATTGTTAAGCAATAAATGAATAAATGAAATAAAGTCTAGTAATATGCCCAACTATAGTAGCTAATGCCTTAAAAGAATCCGTCCACTCGCCCAAGTCCCATCACGACACAACAATCACACGTTAAGCATCGGCATCGGTACCTACAAAATCTGAAAAAAAAATGGTCGCCACTTAGTGACGAGTAACTACAGTGTCCATATTCGAACACTTAAAACCGAATAGCTTGAAAATAAGGCAAAAACAAATTGAAATAAAGCTGAGCGAGTAAAACAGTTTAAATAATAAAACAAGAATAAAGTAAAGCGAAGAAAAAGAGTTTAAACTAATTAAATTAAGAAACATGATACGAAATCAAACCAACATTTGTATAAAAATCTCATGAAAAAAAAAAATCAGTCTCGGATATAAAACTCATCAGTCAATTTCTCAATCCAAAATCGCCAACGAATAGCAAATAGGTCGGACGCTCGGGAAAAAAAACGCAGTCCCCTAATCCCACAATCAATCAAAAAGTCTAAGCTGGCCAACTCTCCCATTTACGAGGGAAAAACCGCAGTCCACTCGCCTAATGAGAACGACTAGACCGCCTACTCGAAAAACCGCAGTCAAGCAGGTCCATCATTGGACAAATACCAATGAAGAGGTCTATGACCACTCAATCGAAAAACCGCAGTCGAAAGAGTCCATCATTGGACAAATACCAATGAAGAGGTCGGACCACTCACAAGAAAAACCGCAGTCAAGTGAGTCCATCATGGGCCAAGTGCACCATGAAGAGGTCAAAAATATCACAAGGGAAACACTGTCCATATGCCAGAAAAACCGCAGTCCGGCAACTCCCATATGCAATCGTGTATCAAAAACCAATTTTCAAACCAATCTCATCAAATCAACATTAGGGTGCCACTTTAGGCTTAACCCAAAATCAACATCAAATCCAAGGACCAATTGTCCAAAACATGCCATTATAGGCTATTCTTCCTCAATATAAAACCAAAGGACCAAGTGTCCACATAAACCAATTCAATTCATCAAAAATCCACCAAGTGTGGTATAAAAACATCCTTAATCCAAAACACCAAATATGGCAGATCCACTGCCTGAATTTCAAAACAGTATAAACCATATGAAAACTCTTCCAAAGATTCTCAAAATTTTAAGGAACCAAGTTCAATTTAATATACACAAAATGCAATTCGTTTCGTGTCATTCGGATAAGTGTACAAAAAAAAAATATAGGCCAAACAGTGAGGCTGTCCCGAAAACAGGGCAGGCAGCAGGTCAGGAAAACAAAATTCAGAATAAAATAGTTGCACTTGTCCAAAAATCATGAAATAATTCAGGGAGCAACATAGCATTATAATCTTCAAATACCAACTGGGATTTCATGAATTCATTAACCAGAGCAAAAGTTAAAAGCGTCCAAAGATTACTGATCACGGATTCCTGGAAACAGAGCACCAAATTTTACACTATCTTAAAATCAGTATAACCCCAGTTTTCCATCAGAATTAGAAGAGAAAAAAATATAAAGCACTTTTGTAGTTCATAATCTTAGAAAAATTTTGCAAGTGGTTTCATGTAAAAATTCGAAGTACACAAAAAGATATGAATTTTCAAACATTATAGGTCAGTGCTGAAAACAATCAGGGGCAGTTTCAAGCAACAGTTTTGGGTGAATTTTTAGGACATGAAAACCAACGAATTTTGACAAGGTTTCTTCTACGAATTTTCAGTTTAACATGTTATCTAAAACATATAAAAAGTTCAGAAGTTTCTGAGAACCAGAACCTATTTAAAACGAATTTAGAAAAATGTTGTGCAGGCTGTCCAGCAAGGGTATTCTATCAAACACCTTATGTGCAAGTTTTTAAATCATCATACCAGCCCTATAATTCGAATTCTATCAACCCAATTGACCAAAATCAGTAAACAAATCATGCCAATTCAAATTCTAGCAATACCAATCAAGTTATTACAATTAATTTAATCAATTCCAACATAAAAAAAAACATAAAAGCCCTAATTTCTACCATTCAACCCTAAGTGTAGGAGTATGGATAGAGTAGTTACCTTTGATTGCTAAGTCCTATTGCTCAAATTGATGATCCAAGGGAAGAATTAAAGGTGTTGATGGCCAAATCCAAGGAGCAAATCAAACCCAAAACCAACTTCCTAACAATTGTTGAACAAAAAGTTTAAACCCTAAATTCTTTGTCATGGTCGAAACTTTTAACAAGGAAAAGGGAGGGGAATACCTTGAATTGAGCTTCTAAACCTCAAGTATGCAATGAGAACAATCAATGAAGGGGTGTGGTAGAGGTAGGAGGTCGAAAATTTGAGAGAGGGGAAGGTGGGATGCTTGGCCGAAATGCACACACAAGGGAGAGGGGGAGATGAGCTTTAGTGTAGTTAGGACTTTATGTTGTAGAATGAGTGTGAATTAGGTTAAGGAGGGATTAAATAGAGAGGGATTATGATAAAAACAAGTTGGCCGAAATGTCTAAATATATTAGTCCTAAAATATATAATTTTCCTAACCCCAAAATATTCACAAAATTTAATCATGTTTAAAGATGCATTTAAATATAATAAGCTTAAGGTATTAAATTAAATTAATTAAGCCTAAAAATATTAAATGCCATTAAATTAAAATAATGAGAATAATTTATTTAATAAAAATAATGATGAAAAATATTATTAAAATATTCGGGGTATTACAATCATTCCCCCTTAGAAAAGTTTCGTCCTCGAAACTTCAAGGACCACAGAAAACCAGAAAGCATCACAGTCACACAGCGAACAATCAAACAAAACAAAACACAATCACAGCATCGGAAGCTAATCCCTAAATAACTCGGGGTATCTAGCGCGCATCGCTTCTTCCGTCTCCCAAGTCGCTTCTTCGTACTTCTGACTGCGCCACAGAACTTTCACTAAAGGCACTTCCTTTCTTCGGAGAACTCGAACTTGACGGTCCAAAATGCGAACTGGCTTCTCCTCGAAAGTCAAATTGGGCTCAACCTCTACGGCATCGATGGGTATAACTTGAGTCGGGTCGTTGATGAATCGTCGAAGCTGAGAAACATGGAACACGTCGTGCACTTTATCCATTCCGGGCGGTAGGGCCAAACGGTAAGCCACTTCGCCGATCCTCTCCAATACCTCGTAAGGTCCAATATACTTCGGTGTCAACTTACCCTTCTTCCCAAACCGGTACACTCCCTTCATAGGCGAGACCTTCAAAAGAACCTTGTCGCCCACAGCGAACTCAATCGGTCTCCTCTTCAAGTCGGCATAAGATTTCTGACGACCCTGGGCCGCCTTCATCTTAGCTTGAATCACTCGGACCTTCTCAACTGTATCATGAATCAACTGAGGACCCAAAACCAAAGCATCGCTGGTGTCGCTCCAACACATCGGGCTACGACACTTCCGACCATAAAGTGCCTCGTATGGTGCCATCTGAATGCTCGCATGGTAGCTATTGTTGTAGGAGAACTCAACTAAGCTCAATGACTTAACCCATGATTTCTGAAACTCCAATGCACAAGCGCGGAGCATGTCCTCAAGTGTCTGAATGGTCCTCTCAGTCTGACCATCGGTAGCAGCATGAAAAGCAGTGCTCAACTTAAGCTTCGTACCAAAAGCTTCTTGAAGAGCAGTCCAAAATTGCGATAGAAAACGTGGATCACGGTCAGAAATGATCTCCCTCGGTATGCCATGAAGTCGAATGATCTCGTTAGTGTAGGCTTCGGCTAGCTGTTCCATAGACCAGGTCTTCTTCATGGGAACAAATCTAGCGACCTTAGTCAACCGATCCACAATCACCCAAACCGAATCTAAACCTCCAACAGTCCTCGGAAGTCCCATCACGAAATCCATGGATATAGAGTCGAACTTCCAAGCAGGGATAGGCAATGGCTGTAGCAAACCACCAGGTCTCTAATGCTCTATCTTTACCTTCTGACATATCAAACACTTTGCAACAAACTCGGCAACTTCCTTCTTCATCTTAGGCCACCAAAAGTGAGTCTTAAGGTCCTTGTACAACTCAGACCCACCAGGATGAACAGAATACGGTGTGTTATGAGCTTCCTTAAGAATTTGATCCTTCAAAGCTGAATCATTAGGCACACACCATCTCCCTTTAAACTTCAAACTGTCGTCACCCAAAATCTCAAAATCCTCGGCACGGCCCGCAGCTTTCGCAACTCGAATTTTCTGAAGTACTAGATCAGCTTTCTGCTTTTCTCGTATCTCGGCAAACAAAGTGGGCTCAATGCTCATGGCACTCAACTGAGCTTGAGCACAACCCTCGGGCACAAATTCAATCTCCAATCGTCGAAACTCATTGCACAAATCATCCGCCAAAACCCTTAAGTAGTTCGATGTGTGAGCACTCTTCCTACTGAGGGCATCGGCAACTTTATTCGCTTTTCCTTCCTTGTACTCCAAAGTCAGGTCATAGTCTTTAATCAACTCAAGCCATCTCCTCTGGCGCATATTAAGCTCTTTCTGAGTGAAAATGTACTTGAGGCTCTTGTGATCCGTGTAGATCTTACATGGAACCCCATACAGATAATGTCGCCAGATCTTTAATGCAAAAACAACAGCCGCTAGCTCAAGATCATGTGTCGGGTAGTTCTTCTCATGTACCCTCAACTGTCGAGAAGCATAAGCAATCACCTTACCATCTTGCATCAACACGCAACCCAGACCATTCTTAGATGCATCGCTATACACCTCGAACCCAATCCCTTCTGTCGGCAAGGTAAGGACCGGAGCAGTAGTCAACTTCTCTTTCAACAACTGGAACGCCTTCTCACATTCCTCGGTCCAACGGAACTTACTATTCTTCTTTAATAGCTTAGTCAACGGCTGAGCAATAAGGGAGAAATTATGCACAAATCGACGGTAGTAGCCGGCCAAACCCAGAAAACTTCGAACCTCCGTCACATTGGTCGGGCTAGACCATTCCACAATTGCCTTAATCTTCGAGGGGTCCACCTTCACACCATCCTTACTGATTACATGCCCCAAAAAGACGACTTCTTTCAACCAGAAATCACACTTTGACAACTTAGCGTACCACTTTTGCTTCCTCAGAATATCCAACACCCTTTTAAGGTGCACAACATGCTCCTCTTCGTCCCTCGAGTAAACTAGGATGTCGTCAATGAAGACAACCACGCAGACATCTAGCAACTCATGAAAGGTTCTGTTCATCTGATCCATGAACACAGCGGGGGCATTAGTCAAGCCAAAAGGCATGACCTCGAACTCATAGTGCCCATATCGAGTCCGGAAAGCAGTCTTCGGAATATCTTCCTTTTTCACCGGTATTTGATGGTAACCGGATCGAAGGTCGATCTTAGAGAACACTCCAGCACCCTTCAGCTGATCAAACAAATCTTCAATCCGAGGCAAAGGATATTTATTCTTGATCGTAGCCTTATTCAACTCTCGGTAGTCGATGCACAGTCTCATACTACCATCCTTCTTCTTCACAAATAACACAGGAGCACCCCACGGTGAAGCACTAGGCCTTATAAAGCCCTTATCAATCAATTCTTGGAGTTGAGATTTCAGCTCCAACATTTCGGACGGAGCCATGCGGTACGGGGCTTTAGAAATTGGTGCAGTGCCCGGAACAAGGTCAATAGAAAATTCCACATCCCTTTCAGGTGGAATACCCGGTAACTCATCAGGGAACACATCAGGATAATCACAAACAACAGGGATATCCTCAAGCTTTTTCCCTTCAGCGGTGTCTGTGATACTACACAAGAATACTTCATTCCCCTTCTTAAAAAGCTTCTTCATTCTCAAAGCAGCAACAACCTTAACAGAGGGTTTCAACTTTACATTCGAGTAAGAGACTCTCTTCCCTTTGGAATCCCTCAATACCACCTTCTCATCTCTACAGTAAAAGATAGCACGGTGCTTTTTCAGCCAATCCATGCCCAAGATAACATCAAACTCTTCTAAGGGAAGTTCCTTCAAAGTTGCAGTCAAAACAATTCCCTCTATCATAATCGGAACATCTCGAAAGGCACGTCGACAAGAAAGGTTCTCTCCATTCGGGAGGGTAACCAAGGATTTAATAGGCACAGAAGATTGCAGTTTAGCCTTCTTAACAAAGGCAGTAGAGACACAAGATAGAGAAGCACCAGTATCGAAAAGTACAAAAGCAGGTAAAGAATTCACAAGTATAGTACCTGTCACCACGTTAGCGTCGACATCATCCTCAGCCTCATACTCAGTCTCTTCCATGTTGTACACACGGTTCTGCACAGGAGCTCCTTGTCTAGCAGGGGGTCTCACTTGAGTAGCATTAGGGTTCTTGGGACAAGCGAATGAGCGGTGTCCCTCACCATTACAGAAAAAGCACTTCACCACCGATCCGTCACAATTCTTGCCAGGGTGGTAGTCTTTCTGGCATTTAAAGCACTTCCTAGAATCAGTACCCGAAGCATTAACGACTCTTTTTGCAGGCGCAAACCTCGGCTTCTTGACAGCCGGAAGAGCAAAACCAGACTGCTGAGTCCTCTTCACAAGATTAGCACGTCGAGCGGCGTCTTCCTCTTGGACTTTCGCAGATACACTAAGAGCAACCTCATACGCTCTTTGAAAGGTAGAAGCTCCGGAGACTAGGACCAAATTACTGATGCGGGGGTCCAGTCCCTTAACATACATCTGTACCTTCTCCATCTCATCGGGCAGCAAAGTAGGAACAAAACGGGCCAATTCAGAAAATTTGTCGGTGTACTGCTGCACCGTCATAGTACCTTGAGTCAAACGGAGGAATTCAGTCCTCTTCTGCCATCTCAGCTCCTTTGGATAGAAGCGATCCTTCAATTTCTCTACAAACTGATCCCAGCCGAAGGCAGCATCGGCCAAACATTCATCTTGCACCAATCCCCACCAATTGTCAGCTTCCTTTCGGAGATAGTAAGTGGCAATGGCTACCTTCTCTTCAGCAGGGCAGCCAGTAGCTGCGAACAGCTTCTTCATCACTCGTACCCACTCCTCTAAGACCACGGGGTCAGGCTTCCCATCATAAATCGGGGGTCGGTGTCTATCGAAGCGATCGAAAATAGTTTGGTTATTAGCCGGAACCGCAGGTGGAGGCGGCGGCGGCGGAGGAAGGGGATTCTCCTGACGATTCGCAAGAGCTATGACAACCTCCTCCAAAGTCTGGAGTCGGTCAGGGTTCTGTCGCGGGGCTCTTCTCGGAGGCATACTGAAATTAATGATTCAAGTAAAGCACAAACATAAGCACACATGTAAGAACAGATAAGCAATTAGTACACAAAGCAGGTAACGTCCCGTTTCTACCTACCCAGCACTCTCGCTAAAGTTTTAAGTCTCTATCCTATTTTCCTAGTTCAGTTCCAAGTGACTTACGCTTTGTAAGCTTTGGAACCAAATTCGGCTCTGATACCAACTGTTACAACCCCGACCTTGGTAAGCGTGCAAAGGCGGAATTCAATGCACGAGATCAGTAATCATCGAGCAAACCAACTATCTAACTATATAAATTGAGCCTTAAATATGCTAAGTAATGAATAAATAAATAAATAAATATCCTTACAAACCATTGTTAAGCAATAAATGAATAAATGAAATAAAGTCTAGTAATATGCCCAACTATAGTAGCTAATGCCTAAAAAGAATCCGTCCACTCGCCCAAGTCCCATCACGACACAACAATCACACGTCAAGCATCGGCATCGGTACCTACAAAATCTGAAAAAAAAATGGTCGCCACTTAGTGACGAGTAACTACAGTGTCCATATTCGAACACTTAAAACCGAATAGCTTGAAAATAAGGCAAAAACAAATTGAAATAAAGCTGAGCGAGTAAAACAGTTTAAATAATAAAACAAGAATAAAGTAAAGCGAAGAAAAAGAGTTTAAACTAATTAAATTAAGAAACATGATACGAAATCAAACCAACATTTGTATAAAAATCTCATGAAAAAAAAAAATCAGTCTCGGATATAAAACTCATCAGTCAATTTCTCAATCCAAAATCGCCAACGAATAGCAAATAGGTCGGACGCTCGGGAAAAAAAACGCAGTCCCCTAATCCCACAATCAATCAAAAAGTCTAAGCTGGCCAACTCTCCCATTTACGAGGGAAAAACCGCAGTCCACTCGCCTAATGAGAACGACTAGACCGCCTACTCGAAAAACCGCAGTCAAGCAGGTCCATCATTGGACAAATACCAATGAAGAGGTCTATGACCACTCAATCGAAAAACCGCAGTCGAAAGAGTCCATCATTGGACAAATACCAATGAAGAGGTCGGACCACTCACAAGAAAAACCGCAGTCAAGTGAGTCCATCATGGGCCAAGTGCACCATGAAGAGGTCAAAAATATCACAAGGGAAACACTGTCCATATGCCAGAAAAACCGCAGTCCGGCAACTCCCATATGCAATCGTGTATCAAAAACCAATTTTCAAACCAATCTCATCAAATCAACATTAGGGTGCCACTTTAGGCTTAACCCAAAATCAACATCAAATCCAAGGACCAATTGTCCAAAACATGCCATTATAGGCTATTCTTCCTCAATATAAAACCAAAGGACCAAGTGTCCACATAAACCAATTCAATTCATCAAAAATCCACCAAGTGTGGTATAAAAACATCCTTAATCCAAAACACCAAATATGGCAGATCCACTGCCTGAATTTCAAAACAGTATAAACCATATGAAAACTCTTCCAAAGATTCTCAAAATTTTAAGGAACCAAGTTCAATTTAATATACACAAAATGCAATTCGTTTCGTGTCATTCGGATAAGTGTACAAAAAAAAAATATAGGCCAAACAGTGAGGCTGTCCCGAAAACAGGGCAGGCAGCAGGTCAGGAAAACAAAATTCAGAATAAAATAGTTGCACTTGTCCAAAAATCATGAAATAATTCAGGGAGCAACATAGCATTATAATCTTCAAATACCAACTGGGATTTCATGAATTCATTAACCAGAGCAAAAGTTAAAAGCGTCCAAAGATTACTGATCACGGATTCCTGGAAACAGAGCACCAAATTTTACACTATCTTAAAATCAGTATAACCCCAGTTTTCCATCAGAATTAGAAGAGAAAAAAATATAAAGCACTTTTGTAGTTCATAATCTTAGAAAAATTTTGCAAGTGGTTTCATGTAAAAATTCGAAGTACACAAAAAGATATGAATTTTCAAACATTATAGGTCAGTGCTGAAAACAATCAGGGGCAGTTTCAAGCAACAGTTTTGGGTGAATTTTTAGGACATGAAAACCAACGAATTTTGACAAGGTTTCTTCTACGAATTTTCGGTTTAACATGTTATCTAAAACATATAAAAATTTCAGAAGTTTCTGAGAACCAGAACCTATTTAAAACGAATTTAGAAAAATGTTGTGCAGGCTGTCCAGCAAGGGTATTCTATCAAACACCTTATGTGCAAGTTTTTAAATCATCATACCAGCCCTATAATTCGAATTCTATCAACCCAATTGACCAAAATCAGTAAACAAATCATGCCAATTCAAATTCTAGCAATACCAATCAAGTTATTACAATTAATTTAATCAATTCCAACATAAAAAAAAACATAAAAGCCCTAATTTCTACCATTCAACCCTAAGTGTAGGAGTATGGATAGAGTAGTTACCTTTGATTGCTAAGTCCTATTGCTCAAATTGATGATCCAAGGGAAGAATTAAAGGTGTTGATGGCCAAATCCAAGGAGCAAATCAAACCCAAAACCAACTTCCTAACAATTGTTGAACAAAAAGTTTAAACCCTAAATTCTTTGTCATGGTCGAAACTTTTAACAAGGAAAAGGGAGGGGAATACCTTGAATTGAGCTTCTAAACCTCAAGTATGCAATGAGAACAATCAATGAAGGGGTGTGGTAGAGGTAGGAGGTCGAAAATTTGAGAGAGGGGAAGGTGGGATGCTTGGCCGAAATGCACACACAAGGGAGAGGGGGAGATGAGCTTTAGTGTAGTTAGGACTTTATGTTGTAGAATGAGTGTGAATTAGGTTAAGGAGGGATTAAATAGAGAGGGATTATGATAAAAACAAGTTGGCCGAAATGTCTAAATATATTAGTCCTAAAATATATAATTTTCCTAACCCCAAAATATTCACAAAATTTAATCATGTTTAAAGATGCATTTAAATATAATAAGCTTAAGGTATTAAATTAAATTAATTAAGCCTAAAAATATTAAATGCCATTAAATTAAAATAATGAGAATAATTTATTTAATAAAAATAATGATGAAAAATATTATTAAAATATTCGGGGTATTACAGGAAACATGTGAACTTGGTGGACACCTTTGTCCGAGTCTCTAAATCAGTCTATGATGGGACTCCTGAGCCGGTAGTTGTTGATGGAGGCCAGCTCCTGGGGTTTGAGATTTTTACTGATGTGGTTGACTTCAACAAGTATGGAACCGAGCCTATTAGGAGTATGCTGCGAACTGGAACCAGAGACAAAGGCAAGGAAATTCTGAGTTAGAAAGCAGTTGACCAAGTTAGAGTTGAGTTTGGGGATAAAGGAGAAGCCTTTGTGAAGACTGACATGGTGAGAGGTGAGATTGAAGTGGCTATGGAAGCCATCACTAGGGCACTGTCCACTTTGATGAAGCCGAGTAAGGGTTTAGAGAAGAAAGAGCCACCTGTTGGCAGGACACATGAAGAGCTCATAAAAGAAACTGTGAAAGAGCTAACCAAGCTGGTGATGAGGGGTAAAGTCAAAACACTTGAAGAGGAGCTGACCGTGGAGTAAAAAGAAGATCTGGAAGATGACCTTAGGTACCTGTTCGAGGAGTTCGACTGTGCTGCTGCTGATGAAGACCCTCTGCATGTGGAGGATGGTAATTTTTCTAATGTATCAAAATTTTCAATTTATGATGTGAACAATTCTGCCTACAAGGCCTTTAATGCAATAAAATCTGATTTTGCTTACTTGTGTGATGTTTTTCTGGATGGAACTGTGCACACGTACAAACATTCATTTAATGTCTAGCATACATGATGCATCATTGCATGAAATGAACCTAGGGACAGATGATAATCCAAAGATGGTATCCGTCTTGGAAGAACTCACGCCTGATGAGAGAAAAGAACTTGTAAAAATTTTGCAAAAACATGTTAAAGCCTTCGCTTGGTCCTACGACGACATGCCTAGGGTCGACAGAGAGATTGTAGAACATAGAATCCTGACAGATTCGAAGATGAAGTTGGTTAAGCAGAAGCTCAGAAGACTGCGACCAAAATGGGTTGTAGGCTGAAAAGGTTAAGGAAGAAGTGGCCAAGCAGATAAAGGCCAAGTTCTTAGAAGTGGTAGAGTATCCGGAATGGCTGGCTAACATCGTACCAATTGCGAAGAAAGATCATCAAGTCAGGGTCTGCGTGGATTACAGGGATCTGAATAAGGCATCTCCCAAGGACGACTTCCCATTCCCATACATTGATGTTCTAATTGACAGTGCCGCCAAGGCAGCGATATACTCATTCATGGATGGGTTCTTGGGGTACAACCAGATTCTGATGAATGAGGTCGACAAAGTAAAAGCGGCCTTTATCACGGAGTGGCGGGTTTATTGCTTCAGAGTTATGCCTTTTGGGTTAAAGAATGCCGGGGCGACCTATCAGCGAGCAGTCATGACTTCTGCATGATATGATCCACAAGGAGGTCAAGGTCTATATAGATGACATGTTAGTTAAATCCATGATCCGGGAGGAGCACCAAGCTATCCTGGATAAATTTTTAACTAGAATCAAGAAGTACAATCATTGTCTCAATCCTAAGAAGTGTGTGTTCCGGGTAACTTCCAGAAAACTACTTGGTCATGTAGTCAGTCAGAAGGGAATCGAAATGGATCCAGACAAGATCAAGGCCATCAAGGATATGCTGATACCATAGTCAGAAAAAGAAGTAAGGTCATTTCTGGGTTCACTACAGTATGTCAATCGGTTTATTGCAAGGTTGACAATAGTTTGCGAGCCAATTTTCAGACTTCTGAAGAAGAACTCGCCAGTGGAATGGAATGAGCAGTGTCAGATAGCCTTCGATAGAATTAAAGATTATCTGATGAGCCCTCCAGTTCTAAAGCCTCCAATACCGGACAAGCCCCTGATTCTATACTTGGCTATTGAAAAGACTTTAGTAGGAGCAATGTTGGTACAAGTGTAGGAAGATGGGCACGAACATGCAATCTACTACTTGAGTAAGAAGCTACTGGAGTATGAGACCAGATATACGATAGTAGAGAAAACCTGTGCTACTATGGTATGGTTGACGAAGAAACTAAGACATTATTTCCAGTCATATAAAGTTTAGGCTGTAGCCAAAGTAGATCCTATGAAATACTTATGCCAAGCTCCAGTATTAGCTGGGAAATTATTGAGATGGTTGCTTTTGTTGTCAGAATTTGACATAAAGTATATGATGAAGAAGACAATTAAAGGAATAGCCATAGCAGAATTTCTAGCCAATGAGCTAATAGATTCAGACTACGTCAAGAATTTGGAATTTCACGATGAAAAACTAGCGGTGGTTAAAGAAGAAGTAAACAGATGGATGATGTACTTTGACGGTGCAGTGAACAAACATGGTGCAGGGTTAGGAGTAATCATTGCTACACCTGAAGGGGAAATCATCCCTCTGGTGAAACGGCTTGACTTTCAAGTAACTAATAATGGAGCAGAATACCAAGCTTGCCTCTTTGAAATTGATGCTCTGATCACATTAGGGGCAAATGACGTGTTAGTCATCGGGGATTCAGCTTTAGTGATTCGGCAAGTTACCGGAGATTGGGAGATAAAAGAAGAATCGCTCCGACCTTATCTCGAGATGGTTTAGGAGAGGACGAAGGTATTCAGTCAGTGTGAATTCTGGCATGTGCCGAGGGAAGAAAATCAGATGGCAGACTCCTTGGCTACCCTGTCGTCAATATGGGAAGGACCCGAAAATAGCCGATACAACCGGTAATCTTGGAAATTGCTCAGAATCTGTGCTATTTATCAGTCAATGCAGTTGCAACAATTGAAGAACGGCCCTGGTATTACGATTTTTTATAGTTCATTCAGAACCGTTAGTACCCCGAAGACGCTAGTGAGGCTGATAAGGTTTCCCTTCGAAGATTGGCAACGCAATTTCGGGTATTTGAGAATCAGTTCTTCAAAAGAATAGCCAATGGAGTCCTTCTAAAGTGTATAACAGAAGAAGAGGCAAGTAAGGTTATGAAACAAATACACTCCCGGACTTGCAAACCGCACATGAACAGGTTGGCCTTGGCAAAGAAAATACTGAGACAAGGATATTTTTGGCTCACTCTGCAAGCTGATTTATCGAAGAGGTTAAGAGATGCCATGAATGTCAAGTGTACGGAGACCTCAATCATTTCCCACCATTCAAACTTCAAGTCTCCTCAACTTCATGGCTATTTGCAGCTTGGGGTATAGATATCATTGGAGAGATAAGGCCACCCGCCTCACACGGACACTGGTTCATTGTCGTGGCTGTGGATTACTTCTCTAAATGGGTCGAAGCAAAATCATTCGCAAATGTTATAGCTAAGAAGATGGCCAAATTCATGGAAAAGAACATCATTGTAAGATATGGGATGCCTCATCACATCATGACTGACAACGGGGCACAATTTCAATGAGTAACTGCATAGTTGTTTCAAGAAGTGGGAGTTGAGCACCATAGATCATCCCCGTATCACCCACAAGCCAATGGGGCAGTAGAAGTAGCCAATAAATCAAATAAGAAGATTCTGTCGAAGATGGTAGTGACCTACAGAGATTGGGCTGACATGTTACCATTTGCCTTGTGGGGATACCGGACGAGCATTAGAACCCCCATCGGAGAAACACCATATTCGCTGGTTTATGAGATGGAGGCCATTTTGTCAGTAGAGATAAAAGTTAGGTCATTAAGAGTAGTCATGGAAGGCACATTTGCCAGAATATGAATGGCTTCAGTCGAGAAATGAACAGTTGGCACTGATTGATGAAAAGCATCTTCAAGCCCTAGACCGATTACAGATGTACCAACAACGAATGGCTAGGACCTACAACAACAAAGTCCGTCATCAGAAACATCCATTTAAGGTATGGGATTTGGTGCTTAAGCAGATGAAACAGACCAATACGGATGTACGGGGGAAATTCAAGCCGAACTGGGAAGGTCCGTATCTAGTCAAAAAGATACTTTCGAAGGGCGCTGTAAAGATTATGGACATAGACGGTAATGAATTCGTCAACCCCATCAATCAGGATAAGCTGAAGCATTATTAAGTGTAAAAAAAAAAGGAGATCCGATGGGTCAAAAACTGAAAAGGCGATCCATGCAAAAGTTAGGACGTCTGATGGGTCAAAAACTGAAAAGGTGATCCATGCAAAAATTAGGACAAAGAGGCAAGGACTATCAGCTGGAAAACTACAAAGACTTGTTGGTGGCAAGCGTGGATTCAGTCGAGATGTGTTCCATCACTGATTTTGTCCTTAGTTTCATTTCATCATTGATGTGCATTATACTAAAACATTATTTATGAATGAATGAATGACTGTCTAGTTCTATTCGCTTAAATGTCCCGAGTTTAATGGAAATTCAAATTATTTTATGCGTAATTGGCTTATATCTTTTACATTTCTCACATCTATAGATTGAATGTATGTGTAAAAAAAAAAGAGTCCGATAGATTGAAAACCCGAAAAGGGCGGTCTATGCAAAAGCTGGGAAACAAAATAAAGTCTACTGAATTGAAAACCTAAAAGGGCTATTCAGGTAAAAATAAAGACAGTCTGATAGGCAAAAAACCCAAAAAGGGCGACCTATGCAAAAATTAGGACAAGAAATGAAAACAAAATAAAAGTCATACAGTAGCATCCAGCTCACATAACCCTAATCCTCTCGTGGGGCAAGCAACCAAGTCAGTTAGCCAAACTCTGGAGCGAGCATCTGTCTCTATAGGCGTAGTACCATCATATCTCAGAATCTCGGGGTGAGTAGGATGCATCCACTGATGCTGCACATATCGAGGCCACTATGGTGTAAATGCTCTGCACCCAGTTGTGCACAAAGATCGAAGGTACCCTTACAGCTGACCATACTGTTGGCACAGCTGAGAGGGAGAGTAGGAAGTCACGCAGGTCAATCCAAGCAGCTGGACATCTCTAGCTAGGTCTCATTTGTCACATCAAAAATATCCCACTAGGGGCGGACCCATCGGATAGAGACGTTAGTCCTGCTCCTTAGCCAATCAAACCAATTCAGTGTGGGGCGGCTATAAGGTGTAAATCATCCAAGCCATCAAGTATATCAAAAAGCAAGACCCATGCAAGGGTCAAAATGTACAAAAGTAAAAAAGGAACCCATAAATGGGTCAATACATCACAAGTATAAAGATGGAGAAACAGACCTAAGGAGGTGCAAATCCGGCATCATCATCATCACCTCCATCATCTCCTAGCTTTTCGGTTGGGTTCTTGCTCACATGCTCACCTGCAATCCCTATCTGGGCCTCCAAATCATCCACCCAATCTCTGAAGGTCTGACTCATGATCTCTAGCTCAGTGACTCATCGATGAAACTGGTCAACCTCTGCCCTCAAGCGAGTGGACTCTCGGGGCTCAATCCCAATCATCGTCTGCACCAAGCAAAGCATAAAAAGCACTATAATCACATGCATATGCATCAAAGACATATACACATATATACATTCAAAACATACATACACACATGCATACCTACGTCAAAGATCAACCCAAGTACAGGTACTTGCTATCATCATCGGGCTGTCTCGAATCGTGAGCACTCCAAAAGTGGAAATAACCTGACACTGGAGCATCCTTTAAGACTTTTCTCAATTTTTAGAATTCATATTTACATCGATATAATCTCAAGAAGGGTATCTCTTACCTTTTATGTTGGGATTCGTCACGGGAAACCGACCGATAAAAGCGGAGATACGCGTCGATTTCCTAGAATCCGGCCCAGGAGCTTAAGATGTGGAAATCAAAAACATAAAGCATATAAAAGAGGGTTTCAAAATTCACCTTAAAGTCTCTCCAAGAGACAGATGATGACTGCAGAAACCAAACTAGATTTCCTCCTTCGTCTCGTACACGAACGGCTCTCGGACTGAAACCCGTGCTAGCAGTTTGGATAATCAATAAGAGAGAGTTAAGGGAGATCCAATTTTCTGCCAAGATGAACTTACAAAAACCAAAAGATGGCTGGCTGTTTACTGTATTTATTTTTTTATTTTTATGATTACTTTAACCAAAATAATCAAAGAAGAAACAAAAATAATTAATGATGAAACCCACCTTAATTAAAGCCATTAATTACTTAATTTTGTCCACCTTATGAGTCACCATATGACTCATCATAATTGGCAAAAAAATCTCCCAAATATTTCGGCCAAACCATCCAAATGTGGGCATCCAAATTTCCATGCCCAAGTCCATATGTAAAAATTTGGTTTATTTGAATTCACATGTAATTTTATTTCCATTATGTATGTAACAATATCATACCATCTAATACGTTACCTACACTTAAAATAAAATACATTTGACATATCAAATGGACCAAAGAATTGCATTAGACATACATAAGATGATATACATGTAAACCTATACATGTAGACATATTTCCACCTAGGAAATAAATACACACAATTAATTCATTGAATTAATTATGTAATGGCCAAAATAAAATTAATCATATTATATTATGATCAATACCATTGATCAATATAATATAATTAATAGACCTCTCTCTTTTTGACGTGTATACACCAAGTACATGTTGGGGATTAATCGCATAAAATAAATACGCAGCGGAAAGAAAAACGGATTAATCCCCACCAAGGACCCATGTACTTTGCATTGAATCGGAAGGAGGGTTAAAGAATTACCTTAATTCTTTGAAGATTGAATCAAAGGAACCAAGATAGCTTCCCTCTACGGTTGATCCACACGGAGCAATTCATTCACCGCGTGCTAGCGCCGGGATTGAAGAACAATTCTTCGAACGAGACTGAGAAGGCGAAAAAATCATATTTTCCTTGGAGTTTTTGAGAATTTCGGCTGCCACTATTCCTTGTTGTGTGGCTGCCGAAAATTCCCTTGTTTTGTTATTATGATTAGGTTATATATTTCCTTATATATATAACCTAATAAATTAATTATAATTATACCCTAATACACTTATTAGTTATAATTATAAATTAACCCACACAACTTAATATTAATTCTCAATTAACATTAAATCAAATCAATTCTCCATAATACATATATGTATATATAATATTATAATTAATTATATCTCCATATAATTTAATTATAATATGTAGCATACTTTATGCAATATTAATCACATTAATATTTATATATACATACATAAATATATATCACTATATATATTTATTCTCTTTCTCATTCATAAAATTATTATCCAATAATAATTTATACCCGATAAGATGAACTTCATTTTGCTCTTGTGTGTGACCCCATAGGATCATATTAATTGGCAATAAGGAAAATACCATAATGTCCTTATAGGTCACAAGCGGACTCTAGCAAGCCATTACGACTACCCAATTAATATGATTGGAATGATCCAATACCTATTTATAGAATGTCATATTCCCTTTTGTCTCTTTGATATCAAGATTAATTATAAGACATGGTACACTTGTCAATCTTGTATAATTAATCATATGCTTTCTCGATCTCAAAGTAAACTGTTCAGACAAATCAATTGATACTCTTATCAATTATTTGAGCACGGCCATGCATTTAACAGTCTTACTTATCGAGGGGCCCAGTGATATCGCTCTCATGTTAGAGAGGGACAAAATCCCATATCTGTCACTCACATCCCTAAGCATGAGTCATATTGTACCCAACCACAGCCTTTATAACTACTCTGTTACAAGCAGCGTTTGACTGCGTCAAAGCACAACATGAATTCATCCCGGAATCCATGGTGACCTCAGGTCAAAGGAATCAGCTAATGACACTACTATAATCAAGATCAGTTGTGACACATGACCATGAACTTGATCTCATAGTGGGTCTCCAGTAACATGTTCTCTAACATATTACCCGTGAGTATAATCTGTATCTGTATACACTATATTCATCTTATGAATATCCATTATCACTCACACTAGTCTTAGTTTGTTATTATTCCCATAATAACAATCGACTAGGGATATTTAGAATAACACGATTTATTCATGGATACTTATCATAAATGCTAACATACAAACATAAATGATAATATTAATCTACACTAGATTAATCTTAGAAGTCAAATTACATAATCCAATATTGGCCTTAGGGCACAATCTCCAACAATCTCCCACTTGCACTATGGCCAATCATACATGTATCTTATACCCATTGACCTACATGACTTTCATGTATTCATTCGTGCGGGAGTCTTTGTCAGTGAATTATTAATTTTCGCTTCCGTTGCTACTTTACACATTTTCACTCTTTCTTTAGAGACAGCCTCTCTAAATTAGTGAAAGACGCCTAAGTATATGCTCGTGTCATACAGGGTTCTTACGCATTGAACTATTGTCCCTACAATAGTCTCACAGGATAAGCAATGCTTAGAACAAAACACAAAAATTTTGATGAACTTCTTCATCCAAAATTTCTTTTACATCATATGTAACAATATACTTTGACTACTATTATAGGTATTTAGCTATATTGTTTTATTTTTGAACCTTTCAAAATCACAACATCTCTTCTTAAGAGAATACTAGATCTCGACTGATATATGGTAACTGATTGTAATCAGTTGTATATGTGCAACTATTTACACAGTTAACATAAGCAAGCTTCTATTAAGTCTTTTATATTGAACGCTTTCAATGCTTTTACTTAAGCCAAAACATTCTTTTAGATCTATCTGTATAGATTCCAATTTCAAGAATACAGGCAGTCATGCTTATAACATTAACCGAAATTACTTTCTTAGCCAAGATTTTATTTCTTGCAAGGTAAGAATGTTATTTCCAACAAGCCATATGTCATCCACATATAGCATTAGGAATACCGATATGCTCCCACTGATCCTTTTGAAACACAAGATTCATCATCCTTTTGATAAAATCAAACCATTTGATTTCTTTATCAAAACTATGAGTCCAACTATTTGATGCATGTTTTGATTCTTATAAGAATCTTTGAAACTTGCATACGCTACTTAAATTCTTTGAATGCTCAAAACTTTGGGTTGTGTCACGTACACATCCTCAATCATGTTTTCACGTAGAAAACAGATTTTGATATCCATTTGCCATATTTTATAATCATATTATGCGGATATGGCAACAAGAACTCAATATGACTTGATCATGATTAATGATGAAGGAGGATTTCATCATAGTCCTACTATGAATTTGTTCGTATCCTCATAGTCACTACTATGAATTTGTTTATAACCCCTTTTGTCACTAGTCGTGCTTTATAAGTTTGAAGATCACCATCCATGTCGGTTTTCAATTTGAAAACTCATTTGCAACCATTGCATATACATCTTCTAAAAGATTTATCAAAGTCTATACTTTGATTGTCAGACATGGACTTATCTTCAACCTTTGTAGCATCAAGTCACTTATTAGATTCAAAATCTAACATTGCTTCTTCATAAAAGAAGACTTATTCCAATCTAGTAAAACTACATCATGATTTTGAGAAATCCATATCTCTCCTATTCATGTCGTATTCTATTAGACTTTCATTGGACTTGTGTAATTTCAACAATGATCATGAAACCATTTCCATGTTCCTCTTCAACGTTAATGTCACTTTGTGAATTACGAGTTTTGTAGGTGTACTTTACTCCCACTAACTCTTCTAGAAATTAACTCCCTCTTCAAGGGGAAACCATTTCTAGCTACAACTACTTTGTATCCCAAAGAAAACACAGGAGTAACAACTCCTACTTTCCTTTTGAGTAATCCACAATACGACATTTAAATTTAGGTGCCAACTTATTCGAAATAAGCTTTACAGCCCTAAACTTATTCAATGAAACAACTTGGGTCTCTTACCCAACCATATCTCATATGTTGATTCATGAATTGTTTTAGACGGAACAATATACACAGCTGCTTTAATGGCATATTTTTGAGAAAACGATGATCAACTTGACTTCATCATAGATTGAACTATATCTGTATAGAGTTCGACTACTCCCTTTTAGACACAACATACTTTGTGGCGTACTTGGAGAAGTCAATTGTGAGACAGTCCCACAATCTCTAAGATGATTGTCAACATCTTGACTCAAATGTTCACCACTTGGATCATATCTAAGTGACTTTACTATCTTGTCAAGTTACTTCATACTCCTTTTACAAGCTTTTGAACACTTCAAAAGTTCCAAACTCGTGTTTCATTAGATACTCTTATCTAGTGAAAAGTTCCATAAAAGTAATGAAGTATTAGAACCTCCTTTAGCAGTTGATTTATAATTCATGTACATCCACATGTATAATGCTTAATAAATCGATTATTCTTTAACTACTTTTAGCAAAGAAACACTTTTGTCATCTTTTACAATAAGCAACATTCGCATGATTCAAGATGATTCATAATCTCATGAATCCAAAAGTCCATTCTCATGGAGTTTCGAAATGCAACTTTGCTTATGTCTCCAAGACGACACTGCCAAAATGGGTTGGATCAAACTATTTGATTCGATCCTTACAGTATTTATGTTACAGATGGGCTCCACATATAAAGACAATTATGTAAATCTACATTTCATAATCATGTCTTTATAAAGTTTATAATTCACAATTATAAAATAAACAACATTTGTTTACTCAAGCCAACAAGCTCAATAGACAACAAGAGTTCGTAACTCACATGTAAAAGTTCATAACCTTTAACCAAAGTTCATAACTTTTATATAAAAGTTCATAACTTTTATGAAAAGAGGTTCGTAACTTTTAACTTGAAGTTCACAACTTTCATGTAAAAGTTCAGAACCTTCGAGTAGCAACCTTTGCTTTTCTTGTCTATTCGCATTCTACCTTTCACCTTCATAAGGTTTCTATTCAAGTTGCGATTCATCATATTCTACTAATATGAGATCCACAACTGGTATCTAATACCTTTGATATAGAGACAAAAGTAGAATAGTTAATAAATACTTAAGGTAGCAGTCTTACTGCCTTTCATCTTCTCATAGTTCTCCAAACAAAGTTTGCTATTTCCATTCTAATGAACGATTCATTCTAGAAATGGCAACATCCTTCTTTTGGAGATCTCTCTATGCCAACAGCTTTGGTCTTTAAAACATGTTTCACCCGAACCTTTCGGTCTTTATACTTTTCGACCTTCCTTTTATCCTTTTCCTTTTGAACCTTAAGCACACAATTCGAGGCGGGCTTATCCTTTATGGATAACTTAACATTCTTTTGCATCCTATGCAACTAATTCACAATTTTCTCCATGTCATTCAAATGATAGTTCATCACCAATGACTATCAATTAATGAATTCAAGATCACATCTTAATGCCCTTTTGGAGGCCAATGAGAAAATGTTGCCTCAAACATTTATCTTTTCTTGCTCACTAACTGATGGAACATTTCCATTTGTGATGTATCATATATCTCAAGTAAAACTTCCACGTACGGAAGAATTGGTGGCAAGTGTAAGATAACAAAATTTAACAGAGTCCCTTCGATGCTTCAAGTAAGCATCTTTTATACTCGTGTTACAATTGCTAGTGGTTCATTGGGCAAAAGGATTATTGCGAACATATGATTCCTTTTGATTTGAGAACAATTCTCAATGTTCAATAACAATCGAGATCAAGGTAATAGCAATTATAACTATAATAAAGCGTGTAAAGATTTTAGTTAAATGCTCCCACTTAAATTATAAAACCCTTTAAAATATTTAAGTGGGTGAAGATCCAAAATCCATACTTAACCATAGCACTGCTTTGGCATGTCCCTATGATTAAATATAATTTCGGTAGGCAAAGACTCAAAATCATGCTTTAAACCATTTAAACATATTTTGGATGTGCACTTCTTTGCCAATTGCATCATTATGCAACTCTTCTAATTTATGAGATGCATGATATCATATATCATATTTAATTTGTATGTTACTCATCTCATCCTTGCCTCGGGCTCAAACACCTTTTTGATTAACCCTTTAGTTAAACCAATTACAACACAATGAGAATCACCTTTTCTCATATTATTGCTTCGCTAAGGTCACAACATGCGTACCCGCCCTGGCGGTATACCATGATGCGAACATAGTACTTGACAAGTGTTATGCGTAATTGGGTGGCAAAAATATAAACTTCATAAGTTTATTTAGGGTTTATTAATTCCTGTGAGTTAGTTGTATCATATACAATTTCATGGCATTAATATTAATCATACTTTTGTTAATATTAATTAGCATGGATTCTTATGGCATACAATTGTCTAGCATGCATATAGAATATCTAGCATGGCATCACATGGCATCTAAATAAAATAAAGCATGCATATGACTCGAACCGTGTTATGGTATGGTTTAAATCTACATTGATTTTCATAGGCCAATATGAAAATCAACAGGGTCATATCCTAGGTAGTAGCATCCATCACATGGTCATTGCACCGCCTCTTGGATCCGCCTCCACGTCTTTGCTTCCAAGCACCATCTCATGGATTTATATTTTACAAAAAAAAATTGCAACCTATACAATTTTTCTAGTAAAATTAATTTTACATATCATAAATTGCATCCTATACAATTTTTCTAGTAAAATTAAAATTTAAAATTTACATAAATACAAACGACTCGCAGGTCGTATTTATATAAAACCATAATAAATAAAATAAAGCATCCACGGGGTCCAAAACCATACCATAACACCATGCATAAAATTATCAACAATAATTTTATATCTAAAAATATTTAGGGTTCAAAGTGGTAAAATACAATCACATTGTATTTAGAATTAATTAATTTGGAAAAATTCGTAAATATGCAGAAACAATTTTCCACACTTAAAACGAAAAAGGGGTAAAACTGTCGGACAGTATGCTCGTCGGGCCGCGCACTGCAGTATCCAATACTGCGCGCAGCCCGACGGGCTGCGCAACATAAAGCTGCGCAGCCCATGCTGCGCAGCCCATGCTGCGTAAGCAGCATGCTGCTTACGCAGCATGTGCAATTGCAATTGCAATTGCAGTTGGGCGCAATTGCAATTGCAATTGCAATTGCACCCAAAAAATATTCTGAATCATTAACATAAAATCATTCACAATGATTAATCAATAAAATCAAATTTTATTTTGTTATTCACAATAACATAGAACCCTAAATAAAACATACAAACTCCTAACAACAATTTTGATCCAATCAAAATCATACAAACCCTAACATGCAATTTTGATCCAATCAAAACATAAATCCAATTCAATCAAAATACAAGTGGCTCTGATACCACTGTTGGGGAATAATCGCATAAAATAAATACGCAGCGGAAAGAAAAACGGATTAATCCCAACCAAGGACCCATGTACTTTGCATTGAATCGGAAGGAGGGTTAAAGAATTACCTTAATTCTTTGAAGATTGAATCAAAGGAACCAAGATAGCTTCCCTCTACGGTTGATCCACACGGAGCAATTCATTCACCGCGTGCTAGCGCCGGGATTGAAGAACAATTCTTCGAACGAGACTGAGAAGGCGAAAAAATCATATTTTCCTTGGAGTTTTTGAGAATTTCGGCTGCCACTATTCCTTGTTGTGTGGCTGCCGAAAATTCCCTTGTTTTGTTATTATGATTAGGTTATATATTTCCTTATATATATAACCTAATAAATTAATTATAATTATACCCTAATACACTTATTAGTTATAATTATAAATTAACCCACACAACTTAATATTAATTCTCAATTAACATTAAATCAAATCAATTCTCCATAATACATATATGTATATATAATATTATAATTAATTATATCTCCATATAATTTAATTATAATATGTAGCATACTTTATGCAATATTAATCACATTAATATTTATATATACATACATAAATATATATCACTATATATATTTATTCTCTTTCTCATTCATAAAATTATTATCCAATAATAATTTATACCCGATAAGATGAACTTCATTTTGCTCTTGTGTGTGACCCCATAGGATCATATTAATTGGCAATAAGGAAAATACCATAATGTCCTTATAGGTCACAAGCGGACTCTAGCAAGCCATTACGACTACCCAATTAATATGATTGGAATGATCCAATACCTATTTATAGAATGTCATATTCCCTTTTGTCTCTTTGATATCAAGATTAATTATAAGACATGGTACACTTGTCAATCTTGTATAATTAATCATATGCTTTCTCGATCTCAAAGTAAACTGTTCAGACAAATCAATTGATACTCTTATCAATTATTTGAGCACGGCCATGCATTTAACAGTCTTACTTATCGAGGGGCCCAGTGATATCGCTCTCATGTTAGAGAGGGACAAAATCCCATATCTGTCACTCACATCCCTAAGCATGAGTCATATTGTACCCAACCACAGCCTTTATAACTACTCTGTTACAAGCAGCGTTTGACTGCGTCAAAGCACAACATGAATTCATCCCGGAATCCATGGTGACCTCAGGTCAAAGGAATCAGCTAATGACACTACTATAATCAAGATCAGTTGTGACACATGACCATGAACTTGATCTCATAGTGGGTCTCCAGTAACATGTTCTCTAACATATTACCCGTGAGTATAATCTGTATCTGTATACACTATATTCATCTTATGAATATCCATTATCACTCACACTAGTCTTAGTTTGTTATTATTCCCATAATAACAATCGACTAGGGATATTTAGAATAACACGATTTATTCATGGATACTTATCATAAATGCTAACATACAAACATAAATGATAATATTAATCTACACTAGATTAATCTTAGAAGTCAAATTACATAATCCAATATTGGCCTTAGGGCACAATCTCCAACAGTACACACTTAATCCGACTAGTTAAAGTCCAGACGTTCAATGTGTACGATCCAATGGGCCCGTCTTTATGTTGGCAGTGGGCCAAGGCCCACAGACTACAGGCGGGCTCTAGCAAGCCACTGTAGCCCCCAATTAAGACGGAGATAGCAGTCAAACTGTCACCGTAACCCTGTAGTTGAACTTGTATGTCCCATGTCACTGATATCGGTGTCCAACACAGAGGCATGGTTGATCACCCTCTATATGTGTCCGGACATTACTTGATCCCAAATGAACTGATACTCACAAACAAGATCTCATCTTGTTTGGGTGTGGCCACACTCTAATCAGTAACATTCATCAAGAGGCCGGTGATATCGTCTCAGTAAAATACTGAGTGACATTCCCTTCTGCATATCCATAGTACTGCCATGCTCACTGACACACCCGAACGTACCCATACTTGGCACCCTTTTACAGGCCCGTCAGGCGTACACCGAAGTGTGCCACTTCACATGCAGCACCATCATATGGTCCAGTCAAAGGACTTATGCAAGTACTACGCGAGAATCAGTTGTGATACTATACCATGTAGATTCCCGTTAAGTGGATCAATCCAGTACCATGCACCCTTTTACATGTACCCATTAACCTGGTTGACATTCCATGTTCTATGACCGGTAAGACACCGCCATACAACCAGGCTAATGATAGTCTTTAGTTCCATTCATTCCCATGATTGGAACAGACTACGGATGACTTTATGGCCATATCGTTTTCCCTATCCATAGTCTTACTGCCAAGTGCCTCACACTTGACAACATGGATATGGATATGTCCATTGGATACTCTATTTAAAATATTGCACAAGACATATAGTAAATAGATTGTTGCCTTTATTTCTTAACACAACTTGTATAATACATGAAGTTCATATAAATGTACAAAAGTATGATACAAAGACAAGGACTAATGCCTCGGGACTAGGGCATTTCCAACAATCTCCCACTTGCACTAGTACCAACCAGGCATGGGCCTAATCCCTATTGATCTGATATGACCCTCGTGCTTGGAATGAGCCAGCACCTTGGTCAAAGGATCTGCGACATTCTCCTCGGTGTCCACTCTGCGTAATGAAATGTCACCCCTCTCAACAATTTCTCGGATGAGGTGAAACTTCCTGAGTACGTGCTTTGAGTTCCTGTGTGACCGGGGCTCCTTAGCTTGTGCAACAGCCCCATTGTTGTCACAGAAGATATCAACCGGTTCCTGGATAGCTGATACTATCCCCAGTTCCATGATAAACTTCTTTATCCACACAGCTTCCTTAGCTGTATCACACGCTGCAATGTACTCAGCTTCCGTGATAGAATCTGCAATGGTCGGTTGCTTGGAGCTTCTCTAACTAATAGCACCACCATTAAGCATGAATACGTACCCTGACTGCGACTTATATTCATCCTGGTCGGTCTGGAAGCTTGCATCAGTGTACCCAGTAACTGACAGCTCTTCCTGACCACCATACACTAAAAAGCTATCCTTTGTCCGGTTAAGGTACTTTAGGATTGCTTTGACAGCTTTCCAGTGATCCTCCCCAGGATCTTGCTGGTACCGGCTTGTCATACTTAGTGCAAAGGCGACATCAGGTCTTGTACATAGCATAGAGTACATGATTGATCCAATAGCAGAAGCATATGGGATCTCACTCATCTTCTCCCTGTCCTGTTTTTTCTGAGGACAGTTCTTCTTACTAAGTTTCAGCCCGTGACCCATTGGCAAGAATCCTTTCTTAGCCTGGTCCATGCTGAATCTTTTCAGAACCTTGTCTATGTACTCAGTCTGACTCAGGCCTAGAAGCCGATTAGGTCTATCCCTGTAGATCCTGATCCCTAGGATCGTTTCGGCTTCGCCTAAGTCCTTCATTGCGAAGCACTTACACAACCACTGCTTTACCCCAAGCAGTGTTGGTATGTCGCTTCCAATCAGAAGGATGTCATCCACATATAGAACCAGGAATGTTACGATACTCCCACTAATCCTTTTGTACACACAAGGCTCATCTTGATTCTGGAGAAAGCCATATTCCTTTATAGCCTCATTGAATCGAAGATTCCAACTTCGGGATGCTTGCTTTAATCCATAAATGGATCTTTGAAGCTTGCATACCCTTTCAGGATACTTTGGATCGACAAAACCCTCAGGTTGTGTCATATACACATCCTCGAGTAACTTTCCGTTCAGGAAAGCAGTTTTGACATCCATCTGCCAGACCTCATAGTCGTACCAAGCGGCTATGGCCAGCAGGATCCTAATGGATTTGAGCATAGCGACTGGTGAGAAAGTTTCATCATAGTCGATTCCATGGACTTGCCTGAAACCTTTCGCTACTAGCCGCCCTTTGAAGGTATTATCTGGCTTCAGCTTGTAGCACCACTTGCAACCTATTACCTTAGCACCCGGAGGTGGATCAACCAGATTCCAAACCTGATTATCGTACATAGATTGCATTTCCGCCTCCATGGCCTTTTGCCAATTTGCGGATAGTGGGCTAGCTATAGCCTCCTGGTAGGTTTTTGGTTCTTCCTCGTCGAAGACAAAAAGAGTGTCATCATCGGTAACAAGAAACCCATATCTCTCAGGTTCCCGACGATCCCTACCAGACCTTCTAGGTCCTTGTGTGACCTGGGCCGGTGCTTCCTCCCGTGGAAGCTCCACCCTGGTCTCCGAGTTATCCTTTTCAGGAGTTTCTGAGCTTTGAACTTCCCTGAGTTCAACATTACTCCCACTATCTTTCTTGGAAATGAACTCATTTTCAAGAAAGACCCCTTTCCGTGCCACGAACACCTTGTTCTCGGCGGGGTTGTAGAAGTAATACCCTTTGGTTTCCCTAGGGTAGCCCACAAACAGGCATTTGTCAGTTTTGGGTTCTAGTTTGCCCCCAGTCAGTTTCTTGACATGGGCATAACAACCCCAAATCCGTAGGAAAGACACATTGGGCGCCCTGCCCGTCCATATCTCAAATGGGGTCTACCTTAGTCGGAGTATTATTCAAAATGAGAGCTGCTGTCTCAATAGCATATCCCCAAAAACTTGTTGGGAGAGAGGCATGACTCATCATTGAGCGGACCATGTCTAACAGGGTCCTATTCCTCCGTTCGGACACCCCATTCCATTGTGGTGTTCCTGGAGGAGTGAGCTGTGGAACTATTCCATGCTCTCTCAAGTATGAATCAAATTCTAGGCTCATATACTCGCCACCTCGGTCCGACCGAAGGGCTTTAATATTTCGGCCTAATTGGTTCTGTACTTCGTTCCTAAATTCCTTGAACCGATCAAGTGTTTCAGACTTGTGTTTCATCAGATAGACATAGCCATATCTGCTGAAATCGTCTGTAAAGGTGACGAAGTATAGAAACCCACCCCTGGCAGCAGTGCTCATAGGTCCACATACATCCGAATGTATTAGGTCTAATAAGCCAGTAGCCCTTTCAGCTTTCTTGCTAAAAGGTGCTTTAGTCATTTTACCTCGTAAACAAGATTCACAAATATCAAGTGACTCCAAGTCAAAAGATCCTAGAATTCCAGCTTTGTGGAGTCTAGCTATGCGTTTCTCGTTTATGTGGCCTAAACGACAGTGCCAAAGGTACACAGGATTAAGTTCATTTGGTTTAATCCTTTTAGTATTTATGTTATAGACTTGATTAGTTTCATTTAAATTCAGGATATAAAGGCCATTATTTAATAGAGCATTTCCATAAAATATGCCTTCTCTAGATATAACCATATTACCATTACCAATAGTAAATACATATCCAGAAGTATCCAAAACTGAAACAGAAATAATATTCCTGCACATTGCAGGTACAAAATAACATTGTTCCAGTAACAAAACTAATCCACTAGGTATCTTAAGCTGGTACTCGCCGATCTCAATGGCTGCAACCCTTGCCCCATTCCCGACCCGCAAGTCCACTTCTCCTGATCCCAGTGATCTTCTGTTCCTAAGTCCCTGCACATTACAACAAATGTGAGAACCACATCCAGTATCCAATACCCAAGATGTTGAAACAGTAAGGTTAATGTCCATGACATATATACCTGATGAAGACGCGCCCTGCGCCTTCTTTAGCTCTCCCTGAAGCTTTGGACATGATCGTTTCCAATGTCCCGTCTGCTTGCACCCGAAACAGACATCCTCAGGACGGGCCTTGGGCTGGACCTTGGCCTTCTTAGCTTTGGCTTTCTTGGCCTTAGCTTTAGCCTTTGTCTTAGCCTTGGCCTTTACAAGAGGAGCCTTCCCCTTGTTTACCATAAGTACCGGTGGAGTCTTTTTGACCGACTGTTCCGTAAGCTTAAGCATCCCATGCAGCTCACTAACAGTTTTGTTCATCCCTTGCATGTTGTAATTCAAGATGAACTGATCATAAGACTCCGGCAAGGAAGCCAGGATGGTATCAATCGCCAATTCCTGTGAAATGGGCGACCCGAGACGGGCTAAAGAATCTAAATAGCCCTTCATCTTGAGCACATGAGCGCTCACAGATGTCCCAGTCCCTATTTTGCAGGAATGGAATGCCTTATTCGTCAGGTACCTTTCCTGACGTGCCTGTTCCTGAAACATCTCATTTAGAGTTGTTATCATAGCATAGGCCTCATGGTCCATAAACTGTTTTTGCAGTTCGGGGACCATGCACGCCAGCATAAGGCAAGTAACATCCCGGTTATCCTTTACATGCACCCCGTATTCCTCCAGCTGAGCAGCTGGTGGATTACGCCCAGTAGGTGCGGCCGGTACAGGCCTTTCTAGTACATATTCCTTAGACTCCTGTCTTAGAACTATTCGTAAGTTCCTAGACCAGTCCAGGAAATTAGGACCAGAAAGCTTGTCCTTCTCAAGGATTGTGCGCAGTGATAAAGTGTTATTCGATGCCATTGATTACTACACAGAAAAATAATTGAGTGTTAATAAAGGACTTACCAAATTTTTCCCATAAAATTAATAATGAATCATGTTATTAATAAAACCGAGTTGTTGGGCTCAAGGGCCGAGATCCATATTATATTTAGATATAGCCAGACGAGGGCCTGGAACAACTATACCCAATTTTTAGGTAGGAACGCCGTCCAATCCCAACCTAGGGACTCTCGGTTTGATGGGTCTGTTGGCACTTACCCATCTGTGCTTAGGGCCAGGAACATCCTACTACCCAAGCTAAGTCAAAACCTCCATCCAAGTGTTAGAGTAACCTATACTCCAACCCAATACAAAATGACGATACTCCAGTGTATCCAACGAGGGTTGGTCTACGACTGGCCTATCCCCACTTCGAGTAGGTTATGAATGAGGGAAGCACTTTTAAGCGACTTAGTAATTACCATTTGGTTATTCGATTCAATTAATAACGGCTTAGATGCAAAAGCGGGTGAAAAAGGGTTTGTACATACATTCACACATGCAAATAAATACCGCATAATTAAATTAAAGAATGGAATGCAACGGGCCAAAATTTACATCCTAATATCATTCTAGTAAACCTATACTAGAACAGCATCAGGTGGGCCGCCTCCTATTCCTTCTGGGCTCGCCAATCCAATCGGCTCCTTGCTTACATAATTTCATAATAAATAAATAAAATAAAATTACATAAAAGAAAAACGGCGCGCAGGCCGTATTTACCAAAAGAATATTACAACCCATAAATAAATAAGGCCCATAACATCCATTCATGCATTAATCATACATCCATGTAAACCAATACATACAATTTATAAACATGTTAAATGCATGAATTAATCCCATTTTAATACGTCCATAGCCATTATTTTGAAATCGCCAAATTTTGGCCGATCATGGTTCTAAACCCGTGTGGGCTTTGGGCCTTCAACCCAAGCAAAATTGCTCCCAATCCAATTGGGAAACCATGAATTCCAAATTAGCCGTCCGGGTAATCGTGCCAAGAAAACCCGAACCAATTTCAATTACCCGTATTTATTTCCAAAATAAATATCGCATGAACGAAAATTAACTCATTCATAAAACATGCGCATAAAATTTCCAAAATTAAACACGCACAATTTTAAAACCGCGTATAAAAATTACCAAAATTTAAACACGCATAAAAGGTAAAATTTTAAAACCCGGCCCGACACAAAAAAATCCCGCAAAATCCAAAAACCGGACCTGGCAGCCGCGCGGGGAGGCTGCTGCCCAGCAGCAGCCCCTGCGGCCAGCAGCAGCTGATGCTGCCTGGCGTGCTGCCCAGCGGCACGCCAGCAGCTGCTGCTGCTGCCCATATTTTTTTTTTTTTTTTTTCTTCTTTTTTTTTTTCATGCATGATTAATACATCTAGAATAAATCAACAAGTCCAAGAGACAAATTAAATCCAAGATGTATAAAAATTAAATTCAACATGCATAAAAAAAAAAATAATAAATAAATAATCAAATTGAAACATACATAAATACTAATATGCATAAACCATTTCAATTTGAAAAACAAATGGGGAAAAATATAAAACCCCAAAAGCGAAAGAATCCCGATCCATAAAACACCAAGTTTAAAACATGGGATCCGCCAAGTTAAAGATTTCCACGGATCAAAAGCCCGCTCTGATACCACTGTTGGGATTCGTCACGGGAAACCGACCGATAAAAGCGGAAATACGCGTCGATTTCCTAGAATCCGACCCAGGAGCTTAAGATGTGGAAATCAAAAACATAAAGCATATAAAAGAGGGTTTCAAAATTCACCTTAAAGTCTCTCCAAGAGACAGATGATGACTGCAGAAACCAAACTAGATTTCCTCCTTCGTCTCGTACACGAACGGCTCTCGGACTGAAACCCGTGCTAGCGGTTTGGATAATCAATAAGAGAGAGTTAAGGGAGATCCAATTTTCTGCCAAGATGAACTTACAAAAACCAAAAGATGGCTGGCTGTTTACTGTATTTATTTTTTTATTTTTATGATTACTTTAACCAAAATAATCAAAGAAGAAACAAAAATAATTAATGATGAAACCCACCTTAATTAAAGCCATTAATTACTTAATTTTGTCCACCTTATGAGTCACCATATGACTCATCATAATTGGCAAAAAAATCTCCCAAATATTTCGGCCAAACCATCCAAATGTGGGCATCCAAATTTCCATGCCCAAGTCCATATGTAAAAATTTGGTTTATTTGAATTCACATGTAATTTTATTTCCATTATGTATGTAACAATATCATACCATCTAATACGTTACCTACACTTAAAATAAAATACATTTGACATATCAAATGGACCAAAGAATTGCATTAGACATACATAAGATGATATACATGTAAACCTATACATGTAGACATATTTCCACCTAGGAAATAAATACACACAATTAATTCATTGAATTAATTATGTAATGGCCAAAATAAAATTAATCATATTATATTATGATCAATACCATTGATCAATATAATATAATTAATAGACCTCTCTCTTTTTGACGTGTATACACCAAGTACACACTTAATCCGACTAGTTAAAGTCCAGACGTTCAATGTGTACGATCCAATGGGCCCGTCTTTATGTTGGCAGTGGGCCAAGGCCCACAGACTACAGGCGGGCTCTAGCAAGCCACTGTAGCCCCCAATTAAGACGGAGATAGCAGTCAAACTGTCACCGTAACCCTGTAGTTGAACTTGTATGTCCCATGTCACTGATATCGGTGTCCAACACAGAGGCATGGTTGATCACCCTCTATATGTGTCCGGACATTACTTGATCCCAAATGAACTGATACTCACAAACAAGATCTCATCTTGTTTGGGTGTGGCCACACTCTAATCAGTAACATTCATCAAGAGGCCGGTGATATCGTCTCAGTAAAATACTGAGTGACATTCCCTTCTGCATATCCATAGTACTGCCATGCTCACTGATACACCCGAACGTACCCATACTTGGCACCCTTTTACAGGCCCGTCAGGCGTACACCGAAGTGTGCCACTTCACATGCAGCACCATCATATGGTCCGGTCAAAGGACTTATGCAAGTACTACGCGAGAATCAGTTGTGATACTATACCATGTAGATTCCCGTTAAGTGGATCAATCCAGTACCATGCACCCTTTTACATGTACCCATTAACCTGGTTGACATTCCATGTTCTATGACCGGTAAGACACCGCCATACAACCAGGCTAATGATAGTCTTTAGTTCCATTCATTCCCATGATTGGAACAGACTACGGATGACTTTATGGCCATATCGTTTTCCCTATCCATAGTCTTACTGCCAAGTGCCTCACACTTGACAACATGGATATGGATATGTCCATTGGATACTCTATTTAAAATATTGCACAAGACATATAGTAAATAGATTGTTGCCTTTATTTCTTAACACAACTTGTATAATACATGAAGTTCATATAAATGTACAAAAGTATGATACAAAGACAAGGACTAATGCCTCGGGACTAGGGCATTTCCAACATTTTACAGGTATCCAAGGGCAAGATATTCGATCCATATTCATTCTTGATCGGAGGGGCAAAAATTTTTGTTTCCAAAATTATCGATAAAGGAACGAATACGTACCCGAAGCAACTTTGAAACATCCAAAGAGGTAATCAAACTTCTCAGATCACCAAAGCATCTCTCCCCAGCCATACAAGCTTCACGGAAAACGCTATTATCCTTTCCTTCAGTGACACAGGCCCCACTAGATGTGAAATGACCAAAATGCCCTTTTATTAGCGACCAAACTACCAAATGGCCAAAACACCTTCCCTTCAGTTACACAAGCTTCACGGGAAACCAAAACATCAAAATATTTCTTCCCCTAGTGACATAATCTCCACTAGAGGTGAAATGACCAAAATGCCCTTCTGTTAGTAACCAAACTACCAAATGGCTAAAACACCTTTCCTTTAGTGACACAAGCTTCACGGGAAATCAAATCATCAAAATATTTCTTCCCCTAGTGACATAGGCACCACTAGAGGTGAAATGACTAAAATACTCTTCCTCCTAAGGACACCAACTTTCCAAGCTACAAAATTACCAAAATACCCTTCACTTTTATGAACATCAATTCACAAGGAGAATTTAGTCTGGGTAAAGTCCTCTGCTTCACGATGCATTCGAAGCACATCCCTAGAGCATTAACCCAATCTGGGCAAAGTCCTCTGCTTTGCAACGGAGTCAAAGCAAGTCCCTGGAGAACCAATCCAATCTGGGCAAATTCCTCTGCTTCGCGATGGAGTCGAAGCACGTCCCTAGAGAACCAATCCAATCTGGGCAAAGTCCTATGCTTCGCGATGGAGTCTAAGCATGTCCCTAGAGAACCAATCCAATTTAGGTAAAGTCCTCAGCTTCACGATGGAGTCAAAGCATGTCCCTGGAGAACCAATGCAATCTGGGCAAAGTCCTTTGCTTTGCAATGGAGTCGAAGTACGTCGTTGGAGAACCAATCCAATCTGGGCAAGTTCTCTGCTTCACAATGGAGTCAAAGTATGTCCCTGGAATACATCGAATCAATTTGGGCAAAGTCCTATGCTTCACAACGGAGTCGAAGTAAGTCCTCAAAAAATCAAATCAACTTAGGCAAGACCACTATTTCGCGAATCGACCAAGACAAGTCCCTACGAGCATCATAGTAAGTCAATGTAAGGAGAACTCTCAGGTACATCCTCTTTTCCTTCTCACCGTGCTCCCCATCATGAGACCCAACTCGAAACGGACACAAGCACCCGTTTAAGTCGACTTTGGTCACGCGAGGGGCAGCCTGTGAGCATGGGCTTTTTCCCAACCTCTATGATGAAAACATGTTGTTACCTGTTAAATAGATGAATGTGAGTCAAATTTAAGAATGAGTGGAATAATGCCTAAAATGTTCTCAAAAGGCCCAAAATTCAGAAGAGTCCTTGATCCGAAACCCCGAGAAGAGTCCATCGAGAGGTTAGGAAACTTAGGTACATGTGCAGGCTCTGTCTAAAGTCGCAAGACTGTAAAAACTATAGTCACACGACTGTAATTCTATAGTCACACGACTATAGCTAAAGCCGTACGACTCTAGTCTTTGA
This sequence comes from Euphorbia tirucalli, assembly GCA_039660915.1. Lineage (NCBI taxonomy): Eukaryota > Viridiplantae > Streptophyta > Magnoliopsida > Malpighiales > Euphorbiaceae > Euphorbia > Euphorbia tirucalli. The sequence goes on along the minus strand of CM077639.1, from coordinate 48,254,886 downwards.
CTCAGCAGATTCCTAAATAGGATATAATTCTATTTTTGCTGGGATTATTTTTGGGTGGGATTTGGGGGAATTAGGGTGACATAATATATAACAAAAGAGGCAGAAAAATGGAGAAAATTGGGGAATCAATTCTAAAAAATCAGAGACACCTTTCTGGTGAGAGAAAGGGGATTTTTAGAGAGAGAAAGGACAAAAACTAAGGGAAACTAGGGGAAATCAGAAAAAAACACTTAGAAATACACTGGAACTTTGAGTGAGGGCTGGGAATCAAGCTTTCGCACAATCAAAACTATTCTCGAGTTTTGTTCGGATCAATCGGGGACACACGTTTAAGAATTTCAAGTCGTTTGGAGATTTTAGGCGGATTCCGATGTCCATATCCGACTCTGGTCATCGAGCATACTAGAACGCAAAATAGATAAACTCTCAGAGGCCTTAAAACCCATTTCATGTTGATTTGTGATTGATTCAATGTTTAAAAATATTTATCCAAAAAATTATCTGCACAACTATAGCCGCACGACTGTAGTTGCCTGGAACACAGCCATGCGACTGTATATTACAGTCGCACGACTGTATTCTTCTGGGCAAAGTCTTATGCTTCGTAATGGAGTCAAAGTAAGTCCCTGAAAAATCAAGTCAACTTAGGCAAGACCGCTGTTTCGCAAATCGATTGAGACAAGTCCCTATGAGCATCATAGTAAGTCAATGCGAGGAGAACTCTTAGGTACGTCCTCTTTTCCTTCTCTCCGTGCTCCCCATCGTGAGACCAAACTCAAACGGGCACAAGCACCTATCTAAGTTGATCTTGGTCACGCGAGGGGTAGCTTGTGAGCACGGGGTTTTTTCCCGACCTCTATGATGAAAACCTGTTGTTACCTATTAAACAGATAAATGTGAGTCAGATTTGAGAATGAGCAAAGTAATGCCCGGAATGTTCTCAAACCGCCCAAAATTCATAAGAGTCCTTGATCCAAAACCCCGAGAAGAGTTCGTCAAGAGGTTAGGAAACTTAAATACGCGTGCATGCTCCGTGTAAAGTAGCACGACTGTAGTTTACAGTTGCACAACTGTAAAAACTATAGTCTCATGACTATAATTCTACAGTCACACAACTATAGTTAGAGCTGTATGACTCTAGTCTTTGACTTAGCAGATTCCTAAATAGGATACAATTCTATTTTGGCTGGGATTATTTTTAGGTGTGATTTGGGGGAATTAAGGTGACATAACAAATAACAAAAGAGGTAGAAAAATGGAGAAAAAGGGGGAATCAATTCTGAAAAATAGAGACACCTTTTTAGTGAGAGAAATGGGATTTTTAGAGAGTGAAAGGACAAAAACTAAGGGAAACCAAGGGAAATTAGAACAAAAACACTTAGAAATACACTGGAACATTGAGTGAGGGCTGGGAATCAGGCTTTTGCTTAATAAAAAATATTTTGCAGTTTCATTCGGATCAATCCAGGACACACTTTCGAGAATTTTAGGTCGTTTGGAGATTCTAAGTGGATTCCGACGTCTACATCCGACTCCGGTCATCAAGAATACTGGAACGCAAAATAAGTAAACTCTGAGAGGCCTTAAAATTCATTGCATGTTGATTTGTGATTGATTCTATGTTTAAAAATATTTATCCAAAAAATTGTCTGCGCAACTGCAGCTGCACGACTGTAATTATAGCCGCACGAATATAGTTACAGTCGCACGACTATGAGCAGACAACCTTTTTAGAAAGCGGGATGCGGCGAAGCGAACCGGGGAAAAAGAAAGAAATAAATAAATGGTTTAGTGATGTTTTAGGAAAAGCAGGTTTGTTTATCTTATGTTAGGAAAAAACGTTGAAAATGACTTGGTTTTGTTCAATTTGTGGAAAGTGGGTTTTGTTTATCTTGCTTTAGGAAAATCGTTTGTTTGTTTTGAAATTCCATTTTGTAGAAAATATTTTCCCATTTTATAACTTAAAGACCTCGAAACATAAATCTCGAGATCAGTGACAGAGTCACCACCCAGATCAGCTCATCCCGGAAATTCCGGTACAGCTTCCTACCGAGCGTAGACTGCTGTACCTAATCCAGAGATTCAGGGTTCGGGCAACTTACCTGCTTAACCTCAAGCTTGTATTCTTTTATTGTTTATAAAGCCATATTTATTCAATTTATTATCTTTTCTAGCCCCAATTTGGTTTATTTTTTTTAGCACGGAGAAAATAAATTGCGGGAAATTAAATCATCCACACAAATTGTACAAAAGAATAGTAAAGGCTGATTATACAACCAAATCGAATAAAATATAAAAAATCTTGTCCTCACATTACAATCACCTGAGTACACAAAGATCTAAAAATACAATTGCCTAAATACACAAAACAGACTGGTTAGCACAGTTTATATTATAAACACAAACAAGACTCAAATTAGGACAGAACTAGGATTTCTAGGATCGGGGGCATGCATTTAGGGGATAACCGGGTCGACCCGACCGGTCAGACCGGTTAGACCTGGAAAACGGTTTTGAAACACCCTGTGGATTTTTGTGCTGGAAAATCAATTTTTGTAAACCATTTGGCTCGGTTTCATGCAAATTTCCATTTTTGTGGGTCGGTTATCCCGGAACTTAGGGTTCCGTTTGTGTGGGTTCCTAGCATCAACATCCGTCTAGGTTCCAAAACGCAATATACACACCAAAAACATTTGTGAAAAATACTATTTTGCATGTTTTCAATATTCCACAGGGATTTGATAAGATTCAGGGGTCTGCTAATGCTAAACTATGGATCCGACTCGGATAAAACAACCCCAAAACTCAGGAAATAAACCCGGGAAACATAAAAAATGCTAATATCCGTACGTACAGAAATTCAAAAACTAAAATATAACATACGGATGGATTTGGGCCAAAAATGATTGCAACAAAATGTTTGAAATGAGAAACGGACTGTTTTCGGCCGAACAGGACAGATCAGGGTTCTGTTGTTGGTGTGCCCTAGTTCTTAGGGCATTGGATTCTTGTATTTTGTATTACACATTAAGACTCATTATATGAATACATTATTTATGTCACATTAATAAAGGCAATTAATCTATTTCATTTATATCTTGCGCTATAATATTATTAGAGTATCTATTGATTGATAATCATAAAACCTATCCCAGGTCTGTTCTAATCGTGGGAACAAATAGAACCACAGACTTGTATATTCGATGACTGTATGGTAGTTCTTAACTAGCCATAGTACTTGTATAGTCAGTCATGAATATAGGTACATGTCGTTGACATGTGACTGGATCGATCCGCACAAGAAAGCCACATGGTTGTCGCGTCAGAGGTCTTTCTTGAGTAGGTCTCTTTTGTCCTCAGACCAGATTTCATTATAATATCAATATGGAATCTGGTTCACTCTGATATATGCCTAACAGGTTTGTAAAAGGATGCTAAATATGAGTATGATTGGGTGGACTAGTGAACAAGTTGATTTTGATGATGAAGTGATGGAATTGCCGCTCGGGTAACACCAAGATGATATCATTGGCCACTTGATGAGTGGCACTGATAAGTGTATGGCCATACCCAAGTAAGTTGGTGCTTATTTGATTAATCAGTCAACTCAAGATCAAGAAATATAATAAACAACAGAAGAGGATGACAGACACCATGCCTCTTGTTTATTCATATCGATATCGTTAGGCAAAGGACACTATGAGATTCCTATCGAGTGAGTGTCTTCGAAAGACTGCTGCATCTCTGTCTTAATTGGGGGATGTAATGGTTTGCCAGAACCCACTTACAGTCTGTGGACCTTGGGCCTACTGCCAACATAAAGATAGACCCATAGGATCGTGCACATAGATCAACTGAGCCGGAACTTATAGAAATTGTACATGTAATGTACATTAGAAGGAATGCGTTAATTAATTAGTTGACATTCGGTGTCAAGGTAATTAATTAACATTGGGTTGAATTTAATTTAATTAATAAGTTTACATAATGTAATTAATTAATTTATCAATTAATTAAATTACATAAAGTAAACAATTAATTAAATAATTTTCCTAAGTAGGAAAATTAAATACATGTATTGTATTTACTTAAGTGTAATTTAATTTTATTTAAGGGTAATTAAATTTGTCCTTCTGCTTACGGCACTTCCATTCGCGTTCTCAAATTCTCCTCAGGTAACCTAAACCTGGTATCGGGTATCGAATTTGATCACGCGAGGGGCAGCTGTAAGCGCCGGGTTCTCCTGACCTCTATAATGAGAATTCCTGTATTACTTGTGGAGCGGACGGACTCGAATCGGACTTGAAAATGATTAGAACATCGCCCGGAGTTCTCAGATATCCTGAAAACTGAGCAATCTGTGATCTAGAACCCCCGAAAAGGTCCCTCGAGTGGTTTTTAAGGTTTAGGGTGAGCATCGAATTTTCGAGAATTTCGCCCTGGCACTTGCTAGAGCCGTGCGGCTGTAGCCTAGAGCCGGGCAGCTCTAATGGGTGAGCTAAGTTGCTCTGCAAAATAGAGCAACTTGGCTCGACAGGAAGAAGATGTGCGAGAAATCAGAGAATTCAGGCGGCACATTTAATGGTTGCTGTAAGCGCCGGAATTTCAAAAAAAAAATAAAAAAAATAATAAATAAATAAAAAAATAATAAAAAAAATAATAAAAAAAATAATAAAAAAATTTTTTATAGTCGTACGACTATTGCTACAGTCGTACGACTGTAGTCAAACGACAGTCGTACGACTGTAGATCATTTACCCATAAAAGCAGGAAAAGAAAGACAGAAAGAGGACGAAAAAAAAAGGAAAGAAAAATGGACAGACAGAGAGAAAGGGAGAAAAAGAGAAAGAAGAGAAAACCAAAGAAAAAAGAAGGAACTCCTCATCAAAATCCTCAGCATTTGGAAATCTCTGGACTCAAATCTCAAACCCTAACTCAAGGAGAAAAGTCTGGATTTTAGTGGATTGGAGCGACGCCAGGGGTCAATCCTACGGTGGACGCACGCCACGGAGGTAAATACCCCTTTTCCTCTCTCTTTTACAAGCTTTCTGGGTGTTTGGTGTGCTTTTTCTGCATTTCTGTCCATTTTTCTGCGTTTCTGTTCTGGAAATGAAGAACAGTCGTACGACTGTTCTTGAGTTGATGAACAGTCGTACGACTGTAGTTACAGTCGTACGACTGTAGTTGACTTCCAGGCGATTTGTTTTCCAGCTTGTTTTAAATAAGATTTTGGTGAAATCTTGAATTTTCAGCATTTACAGTCGTACGACTGTAATTACAGTGGTACGACTGTAATTACAGTCGTACGATTGTAATTTACAGTCGTACCACTGTAATGTTCAGAATCAGAATTTTACCTTTAAAACCCAAAAATTTCATAAAAAATCCATAAAAATCCCCAAAAATTCCCAAAAATTCCCAAAAAATTAGAAAACCCTAAAAATCATCAAAATGAATTTTGTTGTGTGCATCAGGACCATAGATTCAATTTTTAGTAAAATTGCATTTAGAACAATTCAACGACGGAGACCCATTTCTCCTGAAAACCGACCCACTTAAATATATAAAAATGCATGTAAACCGGATAAATTGTTTTTAAAATGATTTTTTCCCCTAAAAACCAAAAATACAGGGACGTTTCAAAATGTTTTCCAGGTCTAACTGGGCCGGCTAGCCGAGCCAACCCGGTTACCTCCTAAATGCATGCCCCGGATTCTTGATTTCCCAATTCTGTCTATTTGAGTCCTAATTGTGGCGTGCTGTATATATTGTGTTAACCCTCTGTTTTGCAGGTTTTAATTTCTTTTTATTTTTATTTTTAATGTATTTTAATATATTAAATCGTGTATTTAGGCGGTTGTAATTATTTTTAGATTTTCGTGTATTTTAGGCGATTGTATAAGTGAGGTGAGAGTTTTTATTTTTCCATTCGATTTGGTTGTAAGCCAATTAATATTTATTTCTTTTCCTTGCGCGCTGTATGCCTTTTATATTCAATAAAATGTACTTTAGATTTTGAAATACCATTTCAGAGCATTGGCAATATTTATTTTAATTAGACACGAAATAAGGGACTTGTCCAGACCCGAATCTTTGGATAGTGTAGCGGCCGTTCGTCCGATTCGGCTACATAAGAATTTCCCGGTTGAGCTGAGCCGGGTGGCGACTCTACAACATCCATCGAGACTTAGGTCTCGGTTCTTTTCTGCATTAATTCTATTCATTTTCCAAAACGCGGATTTCCATTTATAAAAACCCCACGCGAGGGAGGGGCCCGCCCGAGATCGTGGCGCCCCTTCCGAAAGGGAGTCCCGCATCCCGTCGAAAACGCGTCGTCCGCTCACAGTGGCGACTCCGCTGGGGAGTTCTTAAAAAAGTTTTCTTAAAAACTTAAAAGAATTTTGACAAACCCTGAAAAGTGTCTAATTAAAATAACGTGGATGATTCTCTTTTGGTATTTTATTTTCATTTTTAGTTAGCCATTTCTTGCATTAGATTAGGTATCCCTTTATAGCCCGGTGGATTGTTGAAGTGTCGCCTTTGTTCCTCTTGGTCTTAGGGGCACGGATACGAAACATCGCTCATAGCCTCGTACGAACCCCTTCGTTTGGACCCTTGAGTGGGGAGAAGTGAGGAGTATATTTTGCTATGGGAACCTTGTTTATAAACCCGACTTGGACCGAACCCATATAGGCAGCCCTAGTTGGATTCCCTTAGGATACCGAAATAATTGTGTGAATAATAATAATAAAATCACGCCTTCATCACTCCCGGTTGGTGATTGAAGTGAACCCCACCTAGGACTCGGTTAGAATTTTTTGAGACCGACCACGCTTGGAGAAATAAGGTTGGAAGAATTCGCATCGTGTGCTACGTGTTACACACTTCTTGACATTTCACTCCATATCATAATCCATATTTATCATACATATGACATTCATCATACACAAACATCTTTGTGTGATACTAATCCATATTTTTATGTAGCCATGTGCATTTTTATTTTCGTGTGCAATCATTAAATCATCCACTTGCCATTCATACTAACCATTTCTTTTTCAGCTATAACATTATATTTGTGTGATTAGCATTTTTTCGCATAGCATACATAACACCATTATGCGTGTCATGCATCCTAACCATGTTTTTGTGCAGTCATTTGCATTTTGTATGTCATAGCATTCACGACATATCACCTAAATTAAATTAGGGGCATTCCAAGGACGCCCACCACGATCATATCATTCCATCATATATCGGGTATCCCAAAATACCCGTGTCTTGCCTATGCACCGGGTTGCATTCGGCCCTTCAACCAAATCATTTCATTCCATAGAGACCACAATGGTCCTAAGTATATTTCCGTGTGACAATCCACACGTTGCATTTCATGACATCATATTCATTCATCATAAACATCATACAACACTGTGACCCACATCGGGTTACTTCGTGACATTACTATATCATTCAAGGCGCTCCCCGAGTGCTAGAGTAGTACACATGTAGGGACATTTCATAACATCCCAAATCATGAAAGGTGTTCCCCGAACGCCGAATCTCTGTCTGTGGCCCCAGTATACGTGACTCGCTTACAACATCATTTCATTTCATACGCTTAAAAGCATCCGAACTCTGTCCATGGGCCGGTCACATGTGACCACTTCATATCATCTCATAGACATACAAAGTGTCAAACTCCGTCTGTGTGTCAGAACACACACGACTATTTCACGAAATTCATTAGGTGCCCTAAAAGCACCGAACCTTCATCTGTGCAGTGGTCCACACCTGGCATTTTTGCATAGCATTGGGTGTTCTTGGGATGTCCAAAAATAAAAGTAAAAATAAAAATAAACAAAAAGGGACCATCCCCTTATCTCACGATATACATCTTATTCATCCATAGAACATTCAAGCACTCCACAATGTTCAAGCATTCCATAAGCACCAAGGACTTCACAGCATACACTTCCGTCATTTGAGTGTTCCAAAAACACTAGAAACTCCATCAAGCCCTTTAGGTCCTCCTTAATCATTAGAAACCCTGTTCTTGTGTCCCGCACACCCAGATACCGAAATATCTTTCTGTGCAAGACAAGCTCTGCACACTTCCTCCCCATGTAAGACAAGCTCTACACGTATCGTTCCAAATTCCCTATGTAAGACCAGCTCTGCACGTACCGCATCAAATTCCACACTTCCTCCCCGTGTAAGACAAGCTCTACACGTATCATTCCAAATTCCCCGTGCAAGACCAGCTCTACACGTACCGCATCTAATTCCACACTTCCTCCCCGTGTAAGACAAGCTCTACATGTGTCGTTCCAAATTCCCCGTGCAAGACCAGCTCTGCACGTACCGCATCAAATTCCACACTTCCTCCCCGTGTAAGACCAAGCTCTACACGTATCGCTCTAAATCTTCCCGTGTAAGACCAGCTCTGCACATACCGCATCAAATTCCACACTTCCTCCCCATGTAAGACAAGCTCTACACGTATCGTTCCAAATTCCCCGTGCAAGACCAGCTCTGCACGTACCGCATCAAATTCCACATTTCCTCCCCGTGTAAGACAAGCTCTACACGTATTGTTCCAAATTCCCCGTGTAAGACCAGCTCTGCACGTACCGCATCAAATTCCACACTTCCTCCCCGTGTAAGACCAAGCTCGACACGTATCGTTCCAAACTTCCCGTGCAAGACCAGCTATGCACGTACCGCATCAAATTCCATACTTCCTCCCCGTGTAAGATTCGCTCTACACGTATCGCTCTAAACACCACACCTTTTCCCATTGTAAGACACGCTCTACACGTACCGCTTTAAACTCTGTCCTTCCTTCCCGTGTAAGATACGCTCTACACGTACCGCTCTAAACATTAAACCTCTACCCGTGTAAGATCCGCTCTACACGTATCGCTTTAATCATTACATCTCTTTCCCGCGTAAGATTCGCTCTACACGTACCATTTCAAATGTCAACTCTCCTCCCGTGTATGATACGCTCTACATATGAACCCTTCACAAGTATCACCTTTCCTCGATCCGTGGACACCCTGTGTGTCATTTTATCCATGTGGTGTATATTTATATGCCATGCTATACTTCAGCATATATCTTCATCAACGATATTCATTGCATTTTGCATGTTTCTATTCCTGGTTTTGTTTGCACTCGACTAGCTTAGGATTGCATAACATGACATGGCATCACATGACATCATCATTCATGCATGCATGAACCACATCTTACATTCATACCTACATCATTCCTTGACTTGGTATTCTCCGTGCACATGTCCCAGCCAATGCTAACAGGTATTTTTATCAGGACAGAAAAGGGAAGGAGTCTCGGGAATGGCTGGCCCAGTGAACTTCAACACCGTAACAGATGTCCTCGATGATTATGTTGCCTCATCGCGATTCCGAATGGCGGTCAGGGAAGAGGCAGCGGCAATGTTGAAGGAAATGCTAGGAGGTGACCTGGACAAGGTGGAAAAGCTAACAACAAGGTGCTCTGAATTGGAGGCACGTGTGATTGAGCTTGAGGGAGTAATAAAAGGGCTGACTGGTGAAGTAGAATCGAAGGCCCCCCTCAAAGCCAATACTGACCTTGTTCCGCAATTAACCAGGTGTCCACTCTCCAAGGGTGACGGAAAAGGCATATCCCCGTGGCCTTTCTCGCTGAGCCAATTATTTGCCAAATGCAGAAAAGAGGGGCTACTGCAGAGTGTCAAGCCGTATGTGGAGCCGGCACCAGATCAAAAGAACAACTTCTGTACCTATCATGTAGCGATGGGTCACCGAACCAACGCTTGCTATATTTTAAGGAAGGAGATCCGGAAGTTAGTTGATGAGGAAAGATTAAAGGTGCCATCCACTACTAATAAGCAACTAGGGGCAAGCAGGGAGACTGGCAAGGAAATTCCTCAAACCTCCCAGGGAGAGGAATATGATGAAGAGCGACAAAGCCTGATCTGACGAGAGTGGGGCAATGACCGGATAAGCAACAGTCCGGCGCTGTGAGATCAATACCTTTAGAGGCTCCTTCTCGTAGGGAACTCATTTTGTTGTAAAGTGTATTGAACTCATTTTGAATGCAATGCATCTTGTTATTTTCTTACTTATGTGGTGATTACATGTATATGGCATTAAGCATGCATTTGATCATCTGAAACGACATGTCCATCATGCATAATATTAAGATGCATGACATTAATCTGAGTCTTACTGGGAATTTACAAATGAACCTGACTTCGGTAAAACCCTTTTCTAAAAAAAAAAAAAAACAACAACAACAAAAGAAAAGAGAAAGAGAAGAAGTCTGCCAAGCAAATAATGGGATGGCACCATTTCATTCGAATCAATTGCCAACCTAGATCAGTGATCCCTACAAACCACGACCCTAAACGCTGCTTGTCTTGCCCTAAAAGTTTCAAATTGGACAGCCCAAATACACCCGAATCATTACAAACCAGGGACCATTGCCAAGTTTCAGAGATGAGCCCCAAAATGAACCTTTGAGCCTAATCCGTGCTCAAAAGAAGCATCCCACGTCAAAAACCAAACCCACCAAAAAGCACCAAGCCCTAAAAATCCAAATGACCTTCGCCATCCACCGTGCTATAAAACTCCGAAGCAGACATTAGTTTTAGTGCATGTATAGTTTTGTTTGTGTGGCATTCATGTGCATATGACATCACATATGCATTATTCATCCAAAAAGACATATCAAACACGCATGACATACATGGATCTAAATGCAGCAGGAAAATCAATAGGTGGCTATGGTTTGGATTTAACTTCTTCAAAAAAAAAAAAAAAAAAAAAAAAGAAGAAGCAAGCACCGGTGGAAGACCTCAGCTCTCCCTTACAGTCAAATTTCTGCTCTTGGCCTAAAGTTATGCTCTCTTCAATCATAGAGTCAAACTCTATTGAGTGCTTAATGAATCTGGGGGCGGCCCACCTATTGCATGAAATGTCGGGGTCCATGAGTTGAGACAATAGAGATAAGTACGTTGTTGCCTGATCTGAAAAGTTAATTTCGTGCGGTGATAGAGAAGATAGGTGTCTTTACCCAAAGCAGTTCCCTTTTCACTCTCCTCTCTGTCTTCTCCATTTGCCTTCAACACCTTTGTCTTCCCTTTATTGTCTTTCCTTCACTTTCATCTTTTATCTTTCATCTTCTCTCTGGAACTTGAACCGATTATGTGATTCCATATTTTCCACCTTCAATGGCTTCTAACAAGAAGTTGAACCCCAATGCTGCTCCATATCATTTTTGTTCCGCACCATCTCATCAGCGGAAGGGTATCGGAACAGGTGGTTGTGGCACCGTTTCAATCCGTCTTCGTTTATCATCAACCTGTACCAAATTGGGGATACCCTTTTAATCCCATTCCATTTCTCTTCAATCTAAACTCCCAGATTAATTATTTAGTACCCTCAGATAATGGAAAGGGGTTTGATTTGATGATAGATAGAGGATTTGGATATGAATCTGCTTCAAATGAGTTTAACAATGCTGAAAAAGGGGGAAAATGAAATATATAGCTTTGAGAGTCTAGATTAAGAAGAAAATAGTTTCTGTAGGTGAAAAGGAACAATAATGGTTGCCTAAGAAATTGACTATTGGAGAGACCAAGCTGAATAAAAAAGAGATTAAAGCTAATCTTGGTGGAAAAAACAAGCCTGATGATAAAAAATCTACAAAATCAGTCTCAAAAACATAATCTGCTACAAATTCTGGGCAAGCATTATCTGGAGGAAAACAAGAATAAGTCCAAAGGGAAGCCTGCTTATGATTTCCTCTATTTGCCTATGGATTTCAAGACTAGAGGAAATTTTGGTTATGCATTTGTGAACTTCACCAACTGTGTTAGGGCAACTTGACTTTGCAAAGCTTTCAACAATCATGAAAGGGACGACACCATCAACAGGAAAGCTTACAAAGTCTGTTGTACTCATATTCAAAGGGAAAGTTGCATTTGCCAACCATTTCAAGAATGCAATCTTCGGGAGACGTGTCTGAACTAAAATATGGGGTGAATTGGAAACATGAATACAGCATCAGACCGCAGGAGAATCTAGTGGTCACTTGAATTCATCTCAGATTGTCCATCCACAATAGCAACTCTATCCGGTGATCGAGCAAAAAAAAAAAAAAAAACAAAATAACAACAACTCCAATGTGTAAAACCGAAAGGGCATATTGGTAATTTGAAGGGGCATCAATTAAAAGCAGAGCCACATCTTGGATTTTCCTAATGCATCCGCATTCATTATGTCATGAATGTTTTGTATTCAATTTTGGTGTTCAATATGCATTTGTTGTGTTGTTGCATGTCAATGTTCACTTACAGGCTACATTGCGCGGCAAACGTTGTCTGTGCAAGTGCTTCACTCCCCAAACACAAACCTATAACACTCCCCAAACACAAACCTATAACACTCCCAAAACACAAACCTATAACACTCCCCAAACACAAACCTATAACACTCCCCAAACACAAACCTATAACACTCCCCAAACACAAACCTATAATACTAGGGGTGAGTAAAAAGCCGAACCACTGGGTATCATCGACAGTAGTATCTTCGTGAGTCGCAATGAACACATCAAGATCTATCTTTCCCTTCCTAATATAAACCGTCGCGAAAGGGATCAACGCAGACAAAATGCCCATCACAGAATCTTTCTTAAAAAAAAAAAAAAAAAAAAAAGAATTTGCTGACACGGAAAACCGGAAGGACGTGTCGGCAATAGGAGAGGGATGATATACAAAGTTAGAGCCACTGTCACATTCCCTATCATACTCATTTCGGTGTCATCATTGCAATATTGTGCATGTTTAGATTTCCGATCAGATGTTCATCTTGCATGCACCGTGCCACTACATATAAACATCCATCAGTAGGACATTGCATCCAAGCCCGTGATAATATCCCAGAAGCTCTTGTCATGCAGTACAGAAATGCAAAGTCTCACTCTCATTTTCTTGCTCAATCAAACGGACTGGTCGTCGGCACGGCCTACTATCCAGATCCGCTCAGCACTGACAACGCTTCAGAATATGCAGAGGGTAAAGTGGAAGGTCACTCAAGATGGCCAACTCCTTTAATACCTAGGTCAACGAAGTATTCAGTCAGTCAGAAGATGCGTTGGAACAATCAGACTAGGTCACCTGGGTTACCATCGGGGCCAGTCTCAAGCCGTGAATTCTGTCTCTGGGCTCGCACGGATACCAAGAACAAAGCATAAGCCACATGTTGCATGCATACATTTAGAACCATACATGCATCCATACATGCGTGCATACGTTTAAAGTAAACATGCATGATCCCCATGCATGTGCATCACAACTCATCCAAGTGCAGGTATCCACTGCCATCATCAGGTCTCCCCTGACCAGGATCACTCTCAAAGAACAGATGGCACAACGCCGAGGCATCCATTGGACCTTAAGCGTCAGTAAAATCCAGATCTCAACACATCAAATCTCAACACACCAAGGGGCAGAGTAATCAAGCCGTATTTATCCTTGATCGAAGGGGCAAAAATTTTTGTTTACAAAATCGTCGATCAAGGGATAAATACTCATTCCCCAGCCAACACCAGAATTATCCTTCCTAAACCTATTTCCTCATCTCATCCAAGCAAGATTTTTAAACCCTTGAGCTCCACTACGTTTAAGCATGGTTACGAATCCTTGAATTCCCTTCCTTCATTCAAGCCAGATCTTAAACCCTTGAACTCCATTATGTTCAAGCATGGTTTCAGATCCTTGAACCTTTTATTATTTCAAGTCCACCCAATTCCAGTAAGATCTCAAATCTTCAAGACTACACATTCTTTTACCTCAGGTAACATAAACCCGATATCGGCCAATCCATAATTCATCTCTTTTTGCCTCGGGTAACATAAACCCGATATCGGCCAATCCAAATATCCACCTTCCTTTTGCCTCAGGTAACCTAAACCCGATATCGGCTAATCCAAAATCCACATTCCTTTTGCCTCGGGTAACCTAAACCCGATATCGGCCAATCCAAACATCCATCTTCCTCTGCCTCGGGTAACATAGACCCGATATCGGCTAATCCACAATCCACCTTCCTTTTGCCTCGGGTAACCTAAACCCGATATCGGCCAATCCAAACATCCATCTTCCTCTGCCTCGGGTAACATAGACCCGATATCGGCTAATCCATAATCCATCTTCCTTTGCCTCGGGTAATCGAAACCCGATATCAGCCAATCCAAACATCCATCTTCCTCTGCCTCGGGTAACATAAACCCGATATCGGCTAATCCTCAATCTACCTTCCTTTGCCTCGGGTAACATAAACCCGATATCGGCGTAACCGCATTCCATCTTTTCTTGTCTCGGGTAACCTAGACCCGATGTAGGCTTAATTCTACATCAAACCCTTTATTTCATTCAAGCTAGATTTTGAATTCTTGAACTTCATCAAGCATGATTCTCAATCCTTGAAAAATCGCCCAAGCCATATTTCGGATCCTGAAAGATTGATTCAAGCATGATCCTAGATCTTTGAAACCAATTCGAACCCCACAGTTCAAATTCATCTCTGCCTCGGGTAACCTAAACCTGATATCGGCTTATTTTCTCATCAGCTTTGCCTCGGGTAGCTTAAACCTGATATCGGCTTATTTCCTCCCCAGCATCGCCTCGGGTAACCTAGACCTGATATCGGCTAATTTCAATAGAGGGTTCTTTCCTGTGTCTGCGGCGCTTTGAGTCGCGTTTCTCAAATTCACATCATCTATCCCAGACTAAGTTCAGGTGGTGAATTTGATCACGCGAGGGGCAGATGTAAGCGCCGGAATTTCAAAAAATAAAAATAAAAAAAATAAAAAAATAATAAATAAATAAAAAAATAAAAAAATGATAAAAAAATTTTTTATAGTCGTACGACTATTGCTACAGTCGTACGACTGTAGTCAAACTACAGTCGTACGACTGTAGATCATTTACCCATAAAAAGCAGGAAAAGAAAGACAGAAAGAGGACGAAAAAAAAAGGAAAGAAAAACGGACAGACAGAGAGAAAGGGAGAAAAAGAGAAAGAAGAGAAAACCAAAGAAAAAAGAAGGAACTCCTCATCAAAATCCTCAGCATTTGGAAATCTCTGGACTCAAATCTCAAACCCTAACTCAAGGAGAAAAGTCCAAATTTTAGTAGATTGGAGCGACGCCAGGGGTCAATCCTACGGTGGACGCACGCCACAGAGGTAAATACCCCTTTTCCTCTCTCTTTTACAAGCTTTTCTGGGTGTTTGGTGTGCTTTTTCTGCATTTCTGTCCATTTTTCTGCGTTTCTGTTCTGGAAATCAAGAACAGTCGTATGACTGTTCTTGAGTTGATGAACAGTCGTACGACTGTAGTTACAGTCGTACGACTGTAGTTGACTTCCAGGCGATTTGTTTTCCAGCTTGTTTTAAATAAGATTTTGGTGAAATCTTGAATTTTCAGCAATTACAGTCGTACGACTGTAATTACAGTGGTACGACTGTAATTACAGTGGTACGACTGTACAGTCGTACCACTGTAATGTTCAGAATCAGAATTTTACCTTTAAAACCCAAAAATTTCATAAAAAATCCATAAAAATCCCCAAAAATTCCCAAAAATTCCCAAAAAATTAGAAAACCCTAAAAATCATCAAAATGAATTTTTTTATGTGCATCACGACCATAGATTTAATTTTTAGTAAAATTGCATTTAGAACAATTCAACGACGGAGACCCATTTCTCCTGAAAACCGACCCACTTAAATATATAAAAATGCATGTAAACCGGATAAATTGTTTTTAAAATGATTTTTTCCACTAAAAACCAAAAATACAGGGACGTTTCAAAATGTTTTCCAGGTCTAACTGGGTCGGCTAGCCGAGCCAACCCGGTTACCTCCTAAATGCATGCCCCCGATTCTTGATTTCCCAATTCTGTCTATTTGAGTCCTAATTGTGGCGTGCTGTATATATTGTGTTAACCCTCTGTTTTGCAGGTTTTAATTTCTTTTTATTTTTATTTTTAATGTATTTTAATATATTAAATCGTGTATTTAGACGGTTGTAATTATTTTTAGATTTTCATGTATTCTAGGCGATTATATAAGTGAGGTGAGAGTTTTTATTTTTCCATTCGATTTGGTTGTAAGCCAATTAATATTTATTTCTTTTCCTTATTTTTGTATTAAATATTTTGTATGCGCGTTGTATGCCTTTTATATTCAATAAAATGGACTTTAGATTTTGAAATACCATTTGAGAGCATTGGCAATATTTATTTTAATTAGACACGAAATAAGGGACTTGTCCGGACCCAAATC
Organism: Euphorbia tirucalli; assembly: GCA_039660915.1. Lineage (NCBI taxonomy): Eukaryota > Viridiplantae > Streptophyta > Magnoliopsida > Malpighiales > Euphorbiaceae > Euphorbia > Euphorbia tirucalli. The sequence goes on along the minus strand of CM077639.1, from coordinate 48,238,530 downwards.
TCTGGATAGTGTAGCGGCCGTTCGTCTGGTTCGGCTACATAAGAATTTCCCGGTTGAGCTGAGCCGGGTGGCGACTCTACAACATCCATCGAGACTTAGGTCTCGGTTCTTTTATGCATTAATTCTATTCATTTTCCAAAAAGCAGATTTCCATTTATAAAAACCCCACGCGAGGGAGGGGCCCGCCCGAGATCGTGGCGCCCCTTCCGAAAGGAAGTCCCGCGTCCCGTCGAAAACGCGTCGTCCGCTCACAGTTGCTATGATGATGAGTAGAGAGTATAAAAGGAAAGAAAAAAAATCAAATGAGAGGATGGGACCTTAGGCAGAGAAGTGGGAAACTTAGAAATTGAAAAGAAGAAAAACATTACAGAGAGAAGAGAGGTGAGATCGAGAACTTGAGCAACTAAAGAGACCAGTATTGACACTTAGAAATCAATCTTAAAACACTAATAACAAGTTCCTTAACCTTTGCACATTGATTTGGGATCATTTCAGATTGATTTTGGATTGTTTCCCATCAATTCGGTTTTCAGGCGGTTGAGTATCCACGGCAAATTCCAAGTTCTCAATCCGTTTCTTGATGTTCAAAGCATTAAAACAACACCAAGGTAAACTCTAAGGGGCCTTAAACCTATGTGCATTGCTTTTTCTTTGTGTTTTCTTCATTTTTACACGTTTCGGAAACCGAATTTTCCTGGATATAGCTGTACAACTGTGTTTGTGATGAACGGAGCTACGTGGCTCTGGTACCCAGAGCGACACGGCTTTGTTCTGTAGGGGGCAGGTTCCCGAGTTGTCCCGCTCGGTCGAAAATAGTCTGTGTTCCATTTTGTGCATTCTGTTGTGACCAATTTCGTTCTAAATTCATCCGTATGTTGAAAAATTTTGGTTTTTGGATTTCCGTACGTACAGATATTAGGGTTTTCGGTTTTTCTCGGGTTTTATTTTCTGAGTTTCGGGATTGTTCAATCCAATTAGATCCGTAGTTCAGCATTAGCGGACCCCCGAACCCTACAAAATCCCCAGAAAATATCGAAAACGAGCAAAACGGTATTTTCACAAAAAAATAATAAGAAAACCAATTTCTCGGGTTCCGGGAATTACAGCAGCACGGCTGTAATTACAGCCGTACGGTTGTAGTTTCCAGAATAAAATAAAGCCGCAAAATGACCCGTACGGACGTCGTTGCGCGGTGCTGTTTTCGAATTCAAATTATTTTTCGGCATGTTTACTGGTTTTTTGGACCCTAGATGGATATTGGATTTAGGAATCCCGTACGAATGGAACCCCGAGTTCCAGGATAACAGACTCGCTAAAAAGGAAAATTTGCATGGAATTAAGGCAAATAACTTTCTAAAAATTGTTCTCCAGCATAAAAACCTACAGGGCGTTTCAAAACCGTTTTCCAGGTCTAACCAGTCTGACCGGTTGGGTCAACCCGGTTACCCCCTAAATGCATGCCCCCCGTTCCTGAAATCCCAATTCTGTCCTGATTTGAGTCCTATCTATGTTGTGCCGTGAATTATGCTAACCGTCTGTTTTGCAGCATTTATTTTTATTATTTTTACTGTAATTAATAGATTTTCATGTAAATTAGGTGGCTATAATTTTTAGATATTCATGTATTCTAGGCGTTTGTAAAGTGAGGACGAGAGTTTTTATTTTTATTCGATTTGGATGTATAAGCGGCCTCTATTATTTTTTTTCTGTAATTTATTTTTATCATTTGCCTGAGCATGGATTGATATATATAAATAAACACAAATTGGGGTTAGAGAAAGATAATAAAGCAAATTAAATATGGTAATATAAACTGTAAAGTGAAAGAAAGCCAGAGGTTAAAGTAAGTCACTTGCCCGAATCCTAAATCTTTGGATTAGGTACAGCAGTCTGCCCTCGGTAGGGAGCTGTACCTGAATTTCCCGGATGAGCTGATCTGGTTGGCGACTCTGTCACTGATCTTGGAATTTATGTTTCGAGGTCTTTAAGATAAAACGGGAAAATGTGTTCTATAAAGGAATTTCCAAATCAAATCCATGATTTTCCTAACTTAAGATAATTGAAACCCGTTTTCCACTAAAACCAAAACAAAATGAAAATGTTTTCCCCATTAGCTTCGCCGCGTCTCGATTTTTCCATAACAAAAAAGGTTGTCCGCTCACATCAACCATGGGGAACCCGATCGTCAATCTGAAGAACATGAGGCCTTTGAGACGGCAAAAGAAGCCTCGATTGAGACTGTGGTCGAAAAGCGTCTCAATCAAAAATTATTTGATATTAAAGCCATGCTGCCTAAGCTGAAGGAGATGGTGCACTATAATCCCATTCGGTGTGCGACCCTGCTACTTTGATGGTCGGTGGAGAAGAGCTGCTTCCGGTTGGTTTTCACATGCCCTATCTTCCTCCATACACTAGGGAAGCCTACCGAAACCCACTTGGACAGTTACGTGAGATTGATGACTAGTATAGGGATCGAGAAGGGTCATCTCTTGAACTTGTTTCCGACTACTTTGAGGGGTGCTGTGGCAAAGTGGTATATGAAGATGACCCTATATACACGTTGTACTTGGGAGGACCTATCTGAAGCTTTAGTGAAGCAGTACGCTTACAACACCCAGATAGAAACAACCCTTGAAGATCTAGAAAGGATTTGCCAGAAGCCGAATGAGTCTTTCCCAGCTTACTACAAATGGTGGATGGATGTACAGGTTCTGGTGGATGGGACACCGAAATTTGAGTCATTGATTATAAAGCTGGTGGATGGTAGTCTGCCCCAGTACAAAGACAAGATGAAGCTGAAAAGGTTCCACTCCTTGAATGAGGTGGTCAAATTTGCTAAACGAGGCAAAGGGGTAGACAGAGTTCGGCCTCCTACAGAAGTAACTCGGGGCATTCCCAAGGATATAAAGGTAGTAGTTCTAAGACTACCGCGGTCGGGTCTAGTTCCAAGATGACATCGAAAGCAGCCTCTATTGAAGTGCAAGAGGCAGAGGTGGCTATTGTGAACCAAGAAAGATAGATTCCTCAGAGGGTCACCAGTCTGTGGGCCGAGTCAGCAAGTCGGATTTTCACCAAATGTAGAAAGGCTAGGCTGTTGCAGAGTCTGGGGATGTTCTCACCTCCAGTTAAGGCAGATAGAGATAATTTCTTCCCTTACCATGTAATGACGGGTCACCATATGAATGAGTGCACCCAGCTGATTAAGACCATCAAGCAGTTGGTCACTGATGGCAAGATCGTTAACCCGGCTCTGAAGCCGAGTGTGGAGAAGAATCCACTCCCCACTTTTGGAAGTCAAGTGAATATGGTGCAGTCTGGTTTGTCGGCTAATTATGTATTCACTCATATCATCAAAGCAAATCTGAGCATGTGGGCTATATTAGTGGAAAGTGAAGAAGAGCCGGAGGTAGTTGAAGAAGAGACATTGGCAGTGAGGAAAAAGGTAGGTCCCATCGATTTGAATGAGATCGAAGGGGATGATGAGTATGAGGATTTTAAGGTCGAAGAGTCGATGTCAATTTATCTGGTGGAGACGAGAAGGGGTACCATGATTGAGAAAGATGGGCCGATGATGCACATTACAAGGAGTGGAAGGGTTTATGAACTCGCTAATGTACCACCTCCGGCACCCCCATGAAGGAATACCACACTCATACAGAACGATGCTACCCGATCATCTCCAATGGCCAAAGAGGAAGACATGGTATTGGACCAACTAAAGAGGACACCACCTCATGCCAGTGTTTGGCACTTACTTATAGAGTCAAAGAGGCACCGCGAGGTGGTGGTTAAGCAGTTAATAGAGATGGAGGCTAACCCCACTATGTCTCCGGATGAGATATGTGTAACGATCAAGGAAGTGGACTTGAAAGCCAATAGAGCCCGGTAGAACAATTTTGGAGTTGAGGACCTCCCGCCTGAAGGGGTCAACCATAATAGGGCTCTACACCTGAAGATTGAGGCCATAGATAGAACGATGCTGAGCATGATGGTGGATGACAGCTCGGCCTTAAACATTTGCCGCCCCAGATCCTGCCTTATTTGGGGATGAGTACAGAAGCTCTTTGCCTATCCAACATTGTTATTAGGGCTTATGATGATAGCAAAAGAGCTGTGATTAGGACTTATGAAGCTGAAGTCAAGGTGGGGGAAGTTAAGTCAAAGGTGTTGTTCATGGTGATCGACATTCTTGTCACCTTCTCTCTGCTCTTAGGAAAGCCATGGTTCCATGCCCTAGGAGGAGTGCCCTCAACCTTGCATCAAAAGGTAAAGTTTTTAATTGAAGGGAATGTGGTGACTATTGAAGCGGATGAGCCTTCTGTTATGGCTGCCTTGAGTGCTACTGAGCAGCCAATGACCGGTTTTCAAGTGGCGTTGATTACTGATAAGCCGATATTTCCAGATAGGATTCATTGGTACTTTGCCAAGTAAAACTATGAGCCTGGAAAAGGGTTAGGGGCAAGTAGCAAGGTATCCCTGAGTTTAATATTGAGGCCGGCAAGTACTGCCAATTTGGGCTTAGTTATCGCGAGGAGAAGGCTAAGGAAGAGAGGAAACATGAGAACTTGGTGGACACCTTTGTCCGAGCCTCTAAATCAGTCTATGATGGGACTCCTGAGCCGGTAGTTGTTGACGGAGGCCAGCTCCTGGGGTTTGAGATTTTTACTGATGTGGCTGACTTCGACAAGTATGGAACCGAGCCTATTGTGAGTATGCTGCGAACTGGAACCAGAGACAAAGGCAAGGAAATTCTGAGTTAGAAAGCAGTTGACCAAGTTAGAGTTGCATTTGGGGATAAAGGAGAAGCCTTTGTGAAGACTGACATGGTGAGAGGTGAGATTGAAGTGGCTATGGAAGCCATCACTAGGGCACTGTCCAGTTTGATGAAGCCGAGTAAGGGTTCAGAGAAGAAAGAGCCACCTGTTGGCAGGACATATGAAGAGCTCATAAAAGAAGCTGTGAAAGAGCTTACCAAGCTGGTGATGAGGGGTAAAGTCGAAACACTTGAAGAGGAGCTGACTGTGGAGTAAAAAGAAGATATGGAAGATGACCTTGGGTACCTGTTCGAGGAGTTTGACTGTGCTGCTGCTGATGAAGACCCTCCGCATGTGGAGGATGAAAATTTTTCTAATGTATCAAAATTTTCAATTTATGATGTGAACAATTCTGCCTACAAGGCCTTTAATGCAATAAAATCTGATTTTGCTTACTTGTGTGATGTTTTTTTGTATGGAACTATGCATACATACAAACATTCATTTAATGTCTTTAGCATACATGATGCATCATTGCATGAAATGAACCTAGGGACAGATGATAATCCAAAGATGGTATCCATCTCGAAAGAACTCACGCCTGATGAGAGAAAAGAACTTGTAAAATTTTTGCAAAAACATGTTAAAGCCTTCGCTTGGTCCTACGACGACATGCCTGGGGTCGATAGAGAGATTGTAGAACATAGAATCCTGACAGATTCGAAGATGAAGTTGGTTAAGCAGAAGCTCAGAAGACTGCGACTAGAATGGGCTGTAGGCTAAAAAGGTTAAGGAAGAAGTGGCCAAGCAGATAAAGGCCAAGTTCTTAGAAGTGGTAGAGTATCCGGAATGGCTGGCTAACATCATACCAATTACGAAGAAAGATGTTCAAGTCAGGGTCTGCATGGATTACAGGGATCTGAATAAGGCATCTCCCAAGGACGACTTCCCATTCCCATACATTGATGTTCTAATTGACAGTGCCGCCAGGGCAGCGATGTACTCATTCATGGATGGGTTCTCGGGGTACAACCAGATTCTGATGAATGTGGTCAACAATGTAAAAGTGGCCTTTATCATGGAGTGGCGAGTTTATTGCTTTAGAGTTATGCCTTTTGGGTTAAAGAATGCCGGGGCAACTTATCAGCGAGCAGTCACGACACTTCTGCACGATATGATCCACAAGGAGGTGAAGGTCTATATAGATGACATGTTAGTTAAATCCATGATCCTGGAGGAGCACCCAGCTATCCTGGATAAATTTTTAACTAGAATCAAGAAGTACAATCTTTGTCTCAATCCTAAGAAGTGTGTGTTCCGGGTAACTTCCAGAAAACTGCTTGGTCATGTAGTCAGTCAGAAGGGAATCGAAATAGATCCAGACAAGATCAAGGCCATCAAGGATATGCTGATACCACAGTCAGAAAAATAAGTAAGGTCGTTTCTGGGTTCACTACTGTATGTCAATCGGTTTATTGCAAGGTTGACAATAGTTTGCGAGCCAATTTTCAGACTTCTGAAGAAGAACTCGCCAGTGGAATGGAATGAGCAGTGTCAGATAGCCTTCGATAGAATTAAAGATTATCTGATGAGCCCTCCAGTTCTAAAGCTTCCAATACCGGAAAAACCCCTGATTCTATACTTGGCTACTAAAGAGACTTTAGTAGGAGCAATGTTGGTACAAGTGTAGGAAGATGGGCACGAACATGCAATCTACTACTTGAGTAAGAAGCTACTGGAGTATGAGACCAGATATACGATAGTAGAGAAAACCTATGCTACTATGGTATGGTTGACGAAGAAACTAAGACATTATTTCCAGTCATATAAAGTTTAGGCGGTAGCCAAAGTAGATCCTATGAAATACTTATGCCAAGCTCCAGTATTAGCTGGGAAATTATTGAGATGGTTGCTTTGGTTGTCAGAATTCGACATAAAGTATATGATGAAGAAGACAATTAAAGGAAGAGCCATAGCAGAATTTCTAGCCAATCAGCTGATAGATTCAGACTACATCAAGAATTTGGAATTTCCCAATGAAAAACTAGCGGTGGTTAAAGAAGAAGTAAATAGATGGATGATGTACTTTGACGGTGCAGTGAACAAACATGGTGCAGGGTTAGCAGTAATCATTGCTACACCTGAAGGGGAAATCATCCCTCTGGTGAAACGGCTTGACTTTCAAATAACTAATAATGGAGCAGAATACCAAGCTTGCCTCTTTGGAATTGATGCCCTGATCATATTAGGGGCAAATGAGGTGTTAGTCATCAGGGATTCAGCTTTAGTGATTCGGCAAGTTGCCGGAGATTGGGAGATAAAAGAAGAATCGCTCCAACCTTATCTCGAGATGGTTTGGGAGAGGACGAAGGTATTCAGTCAGTGTGAATTCTGGCATGTGCTGAGGGAAGAAAATCAGATGGTAGACTCCTTAGCTACCCTGTAGTCAATATGGGAAGGACCCGAAAATAGCCGATACAACCGGTAATCCTGGAAATTGCTCAGAATCTGTGTTATTTATCAGTCAATGCAGTTGCAACAATTGAAGAACGGCCCTGGCATTACGATGTTTTATAGTTCATTCAGAACCGTTAGTACCCCGAAGACGCTAGTGAGGCTGATAAGGTTTCCCTTCAAAGATTGGCAACGCAATTTTGGGTATTTGAGAATCAGTTCTTCAAAAGAATAGCCAATGGAGTCCTTCTAAAGTGTATAACAGAAGAAGAGGCATGTAAGGTTACGAAACAAATACACTCCCGGACTTGCGAACCGCATATGAACAGGTTGGCCTTGGCAAAGAAAATACTGAGATAAGGATATTTTTGGCTCACTCTGCAAGCTGATTGTACCGAAGAGGTTAAGAGATGCCATGAATGTCAAGTGTACGGAGACCTTAATCATTTCCCACCACTCAAACTTCAAGTCTCCTCAACTTCATGGCCATTTGCAGCTTGGGGTATAGATATCATTGGAGTGATAAGGCCACCCGCCTCACACAGACACTGGTTCATTGTCATGGCTGTGGATTACTTCTCGAAATGGGTCGAAGCAAAATCATTTGCAAATGTTATAGCGAAGAAGATGGCCAAATTCATGGAAAAGAACATCATTGTAAGATATGGGACCCCTCATCACATCGTGACTGAAAACGGGGTACAATTTCAGTGAGTAACTGCATAGTTGTTTCAAGAAAAGGGAGTTGAGCACCATAGATCATCCCCGTATCACCCACAAGCCAATGGGGCAGTAGAAGTAGCCAATAAATCCAATAAGAAGATTTTGTCGAAGATGGTAGTGACCTACAGAGATTGGGCTGACATGTTACCATTTGCCTTGTGGGGATACCAGACGAGCATTAGAACCCCCATCGGAAAAACACCATATTCGCTGGTTTATGAGATGGAGGCCATTTTGCCAGTAGAGATAAAAGTTAGGTCATTAAGAGTAGTCATGGAAGGCACATTTGCCAGAATTTGAATGGCTTCAGTCGAGACATGAACAGTTGGCACTGATTGATGAAAAGCATCTTCAAGCGCTAGACCGATTACAGATGTACCAACAGCGAATGGCTAGGACCTACAACAACAAAGTCCATCATCAGAAACATCCGTTTAAGGTAGGGGATTTGGTGCTTAAGCAGATGAAACAGACCAATACGGATGTACGGGCAAAATTCAAGCCGAACTGGGAAGGTCCGTATCTAGTCAAAAAGATACTTTCAAAGGGCGCTGTAAAGATTATGGACATAGACGGGAATGAATTCGTCAACCCCATCAATCAAGATAAGCTGAAGCATTATTAAGTGTAAAAAAAAAGGAGATCCGATGGGTCGAAAACTGAAAAGGCGATCCATGCAAAAGTTAGGACAGTCTGATGGGTCGAAAACTGAAAAGGCGATCCATGCAAAAATTAGGACAAAGAGGCAAGGACTATCAGCTGGAAAACTACAAAGACTGGTTGGTGGCAAGCGTGGATTCAGTCGAGATGTGTTCCATCACTGATTTTGTCCTTAGTTTCATTTCATCATTGATGTGCATTATACTAAAACATTATTTATGAATGAATGAATGACTATCCAGTTCTATTCGCTTAAATGTCTCGAGTTTAATGGAAATTCAAATTATTTTATGCGTAATTGGCTTCATATCTTTTACATTTCTCACATCTATAGATTGAATGTACGTGTAAAAAAAAAAGAGTCCGATAGATTGAAAACCCGAAAAGGGCGGTCTATGCAAAAGCTGGGAAACGAAATAAACTCTACTGAATTGAAAACCCAAAAGGGCTATTCAGGCAAAAATAAAGACAGTCCGATAGGCCGAAAACCCAAAAAGGGCGACCTATGCAAAAATTAGGACAAGAAATGAAAACAAAATAAAAGTCATACAGTAGCATCCAGCTCAGATAACCCTAATCCTCTCATGGGGCAAGCAACCAAGTCAGTTAGCCAAACTCTGTAGCGAGCATCTGTCTCCACAGGCGTAGTACCATCGTATCTCAGAATCTCGGGGTGAGTAGGATGCATCCACTGATGCTGCACATGTCGAGGCCACTATGGTGTAAATGCTCTGCACCCAGTTGTGCACAAAGATCGAAGGTACCCTTACAGCTGACCATACTATCCGCACAACTGAGGGGGAGAGTAGGAAGTCACGCGGGTCAATCCAAGCAGCTGGACATCTCCAGCTAGGTCTCATTTGTCGCATCAGAAATATCCCACCAGGGGCGAACCCATCGGATAGAGACGTCTGTCCTGCTCCTTAGCCAATTAAACCAATTCGGTGTGGGGCGGCTCTAAGGTGTAAATCATCCAAGCCATCAATTATATCACAAAGCAAGACCCATGCAAGGGTCAAAATGTACAAAAGTAAAAAAAAGTAACCCATAAATGGGTCAATACATCACAAGTATAAAGATGGAGAAACAGACCTAAGGAGGTGCAAATCCGACATCATCATCATCACCTCCATCATCTCCTAGCTCTTCGGTTGGGTTCTCACTCACATGCTCACCTGCAATCCCCATCTGGGCCTCCAAATCATCCACCCAATATCTGAAGGTCTGACTCATGATCTCTAGCTCTGTGACTCATCGATGAAACTGGTCAACCTCTGCCCTTAAGCGATTGGACTCTTGGGGCTCAATCCCAATCGTGGTCTGAACCAAGCAAAGCATAAAAAGCACTATAATCACATGCATATGCATCAAAGACATACACACATATATACATTCAAAACATACATACACACATGCATACCTACGTCAAAGATTAACCCAAGTACAGGTACTTGCTATCATCATCTGGCTGTCTCTAATCGTGAGCACTCCAAAAGTGGAAATAACCTGACACTGGAGCATCCTTTAAGACTTTTCTCAATTTTTAGAATTCATATTTACATCGATATAATCTCAAGAAGGGCATCTCTTACCTTTTACAGGTATCCAAGGGCAAGATATTCGGTCCATATTCATTCTTGATCGGAGGGGCAAAAATTTTTGTTTCCAAAATTATCGATAAAAGAACGAATACGTACCCGAAGCAACTTCAAAACATCCAAAGAGGTAATTAAACTTCTCAAATCACCAAAGCATCTCTCCCCAGCCATACAAGCTTCACGAAAAACGCTATTATCCTTTCCTTCAGTGACACAAGCCCCACTAGAAGTGAAATGACCAAAATGCCCTTCTATTATCGACCAAACTACCAGATGGCCAAAACACCTTCCCTTCAGTGACACAAGTTTCATGGGAAACCAAAACATCGAAATATTTCTTCCCCTAGTGACATAAGCTCCACTAGAGGTGAAATGACCAAAAATGCCCTTCTGTTAGTAACCAAACTACCAAATGGCTAAAACACCTTTCCTTTAGTGACACAAGCTTCACGGGAAATCAAATCATCAAAATATTTCTTCCCCTAGTGACATAGGCTCCACTAGAGGTGAAATGACTAAAATACTCTTCCTCCTAAGGACACCAACTTTCCAAGCAACAAAATTACCAAAATACCCTTCACTTTCATGAACATCAATTCACAAGGAGAATTTAGTCGGGGTAAAGTCCTCTGCTTCACGATGCAGTCAAAGCACATTCCTAGAGCATTAACCCCATCTTGGAAAAGTCCTCTGCTTTGCAACGGAGTCAAAGCAAGTCCCTGGAGAACCAATCCAATCTGGGCAAATTCCTCTACTTCGCGATGGAGTCGAAGCACGTCCCTAGAGAACCAATCCAATCTGGGCAAAGTCCTATGCTTCGCGATGGAGTCTAAGCATGTCCCTAGAGAACCAATCTAATTTAGGTAAAGTCCTCAGCTTCGCGATGGAGTCAAAGCATGTCCCTGGAGAACCAATGCAATCTGGGCAAAGTCCTCTGCTTCGTAATGGAGTCGAAGTACGTCGTTGGAGAACCAATCCAATCTGGGCAAGTTCTCTGCTTCACAATGTAGTCAAAGTATGACCCTGGAATACATTGAATCAATTTTGGCAAAGTCTTATGCTTCACAACGGAGTCTAAGTAAGTCCTCAAAAAATCAAGTCAACTTAGGCGAGGTGCAGCTGTAAGCGCCGGGTTCTCCTGACCTCTCTAATGAGAATTCCTGTATTACTTGTGGAGCGGACGGAATCAAATCGGACTTGAAAATGATCAGAACATCGCCCGGAGTTCTCAGACATCCTGAAAACTGAGCAATCTGTGATCTAAAACCCCCGAAAAGGTCCCCTGAGTGGTTTTTAAGGTTTAGGGTGAGCAACGGATTTTCGAGAATTTCGCCCTAGCTCTTGCTAGAGCCGTGCGGCTGTAGCCTAGAGTCGGGCAGCTCTAATGGGTGAGCCAAGTTACTCTGTAAAATAGAGCAACTTGGCTCGACAGAAAGAAGATAGGCGAGAAATCAGAGAATTCAGGTGGCACATTTAATGTTTGCTATGATGATGAGTAGAGAGTATAAAAGGAAAGAAAAAAAATCAAATGAGAGGATGCGACTTTAGGCAGAGAAGTGGGAAACTTAGAAATTGAAAAGAAGAAAAACATTACAGAGAGAAGAGAGGTGAGACCGAGAACTTGAGTAACTAAAGAGACCAGTATTGACACTAAGAAATCAATCTTAAAACACTAATAACAAGTTCCTTAACCTTTGCACATTGATTTGGGATCATTTCAGATTGATTTCGGATTGTTTTGTATCAATTCGGTTTTCAGGAGGTTGAGTATCCACGGCAAATTCCAAGTTCTCAATCCGCTTCTTGATGTTCAAAGCATCAAAACAACACCAAGGTAAACTCTAAGGGGCCTTAAACCTATGTGCATTGCTTTATCTTTGCGTTTTCTTCATTTTTGCAAGTTTCAGAAACCAAATTTTCCTGGATGAGGTACAGCAGTCTGCCCTCGGTAGGGAGTTGTACCTGAATTTTCCGGATGAGCTGATCTGGTTGGCGACTCTGTCACTGATCTTGGAATTTATGTTTCGAGGTCTTTAAGTTAAAACGGGAAAATGTGTTCTATAAAGGAATTTCCAAATCAAATCTATGATTTTCCTAACTTAAGATAATTGAAACCCGTTTTCCACTAAAACCAAAACAAAACGAAAATGTTTTCCCCTATTAGCTTCGCCGCGTCTCGATTTTTCTGTAACGAAAAAGGTCGTCCGCTCACATCAACCATAGGGAACCCGATCGTCAATCTGAAGAACATGAGGCCTTTGAGAAGGCAAGAGAAGCCTCGATTGAGACTGTGGTGGAAAAGCAGCTCAATCAGAAATTGTCTGATATTGAAGCCATGCTGCCTAAGCTGAAGGAGATGGTGCACTATAATCCCATTCGGTGTGCGACCCTGCTACTTTGATGGTCGGTGGAGAAGAGCTGCTTCCGGTTGGTTTTCACATGCCCTATCTTCCTCCATACACTAGGGAAGGCCCACCGAAAGCCCACTTGGACAGTTACGTGAGATTGATGACTAGTATAGGGATCGAGAAGGGTCATCTCTTGAACTTGTTTCCAACTACTTTGAGGGGTGCTGTGGCAAAGTGGTATATGAAGATGACCCTATATACCTATTGTACTTGGGAGGACCTATCTGAAGCTTTTGTGAAGCAGTACGCTTACAACACCCAGATAGAAACAACCCCTGAAGATCTAGAAAGGATCCGCCAAAAGCCGAATGAGTCTTTCCCAGCTTACTACAAACGGTGGATGGATGTATTAGAGTCATTGATTATAAAGCTGGTGGATGGTAGTCTGCCCCAGTACAAAGACAAGATGAAGCTGAAAAGGTTCCACTCCTTTAATGAGGTGGTCAAATTTGCTAAACGTATCGAGCGATACGAAGAAGAGGAGTAGAGGGGTAGACAGAGTTCGGCCTCCTACAAAAGTAACTCGGGGCACTCCCAAGGATACATAGGTAGTAGTTCTAAGACTACCGCGGTTGGGTCTAGTTCCAAGATGACATTGAAAGCAGCCTCTATTGAAGTGCAAGAGGCAGAGGTGGCTATTATGAACCAAGAAAGATAGATTCCTCAGAGGGTCACCAGTCTGTGGGCCGAGTCAGCAAGTCGGATTTTCACCAAATGTAGAAAGGCTAGGCTGTTGCAGAGTCTGGGGCTGTTCTCACCTCTAGTTAAGGCAGATAGAGATAATTTCTTCCCTTACCATGTAATGACGGGTCACCGTATGAATGAGTGCACCCAGCTGATTAAGGCCATCAAGCAGTTGGTCACTGATGCAAAGATCGTTAACCCGGCTCTAAAGCGGAGTGTGGAGAAGAATCCACTCCCCACTTTTGGAAGTCAAGTGAATATGGTGCAGTCTGGTCTGTCGGCTAATTATGTATTCACTCATATCATTAAACCAAATCCGAGCATGTGGGCTGTATTAGTGGAAAGTGAAGAAGTGCCGGAGGTAGTTGAAGAATAGACATTGGCAGTGAGGAAAAAGGCTGGTCCCATCGATTTGAATGAGATCGAAGGGGATGATGAGTATGAGGATTTTGAGGTCGAAGAGTCGATGTCAATTTATCTGGTGGAGATGAGAAGGGGTACCATGATTGAGAAAGATGGGCCGATGATGCACATTACAAGGAGTGGAAGGGTTTATGAACTCGCTAATGTACCACCTCCGGCACCCCCATGAAGGAATACCACACTTGTGCAGAACGATGCTACCCGATCATCTCAATGGCCAAAGAGGAAGACATGGTATTGGACCAACTAAAGAGGACACCAGCTCATGCCAGTGTTTGGCACTTACTTATAGAGTCAAAGAGGCACCGCGAGGTGGTGGTTAAGCAGTTAATAGAGATGGAGGCTAACCCCACTATGTCTCCCGATGAGATATGTGCAATGATCAAGGGAGTGGACTTGAAAGCCAATAGAGCCCCGGAGATCAGTTTTGGAATTGAGGACCTCCCGCCTGAAGGGGTCAACCATAATAGGGCTCTACACCTGAAGGTTGAGGCCATAGATAGAATGATGCGGAGCGTGATGGTGGATGACGGCTCGGCCTTAAACATTTGCCCCCCTAGATCCTGCCTTATTTAGGGATGAGTATAGAAGCTCTTTGCCTATCCAACACTGTTATTAGGGCATATGATGCTGGGATTCGTCACGGGAAACCGACCGACAAAGTGCGGAAACACGCGTCGATTTCCTCGAATCCGGGTCCCGGGAGCTTAAGTAGTGAAAATCAAAAACAAAACACAAAGGAGGAGAATAAAGTCTTACCAAGATATCTCTTTAAGAGATAGAAGAAGACTGCAGAAATCAAGGATAGATTTCCTCCACCGATGCGTACACGAACGGCTATCGGACTGAAACCCGTGCTAGCAACTCGGAAATTCAAGAAGAGAGGGAGAGATGGCAGCCAAGAGCACTTGCTTAGAATGAAAATGGTTGAAGCCTTTCATCTAATATCTCTCACCAAGAGGCAAAAAATATCCCATAAAGCAAAGTCAACTATGACTCACCACAAAGTCAACAATGACTCACCACTTTCACTCATTACATTTTGGCTAAAGAATGAGTCATCTCCCTTGTCCAAAGACATAAGGATTCGGCCAAGAGGTGGAAAGGAAATGGGGAAGACACTTGTCTTTAGTCATAATGACCAACTCATAATGACCAACAAATATCCAAGTTGGTAAAGTCCAACTTTACTAACCAAAGTCCACCATGACTCACCCATTTAATCATCACCTTTTGTCCCACCATGACTCATTCTTCTCATCTTAAAAATTCATCATTCTTGCCTTAAACCCACCATGGATTTCGTCCAACATATGATGAAGAAGTGGGCTTACCATTTCAAGCCCAAGTCCACTTTAATTCTTTGGTTTCTATTTGATTTCAAATATCATTGTAATTCAACATGTATGTAAGCATATTGTACCATATGACATGTTACATACCTCTAAATTACAATTAATTTGACACATCAAATGCATCAAGGAATTAAATTAGACACATATAAGATGAGATACATGTAAACCTATACATGTATAAATATTTCCACCTAGGAAATAATCTCATAAATTAATTCATTGAATTAATTAAGAGAATGCCAAAAATAAATATTAATTATATTCTTTTGATCAATCTAATTGACCTAGAAGATAATTAATAAATCTCTCTCTCTTCAAACGTGTATACTCCAAGCACACACTTAATCCGACTAGTTAAAGTCCAGACGTTCAATGTGTACGATCCAATGGGCCCGTCTTTATGTTGGCAGTGGGCCAAGGCCCACAGACTACAGGCGGGCTCTAGCAAGCCACTGTAGCCCCCAATTAAGACGGAGATAGCAGTCAAACTGTCACCGTAACCCTGTAGTTGAACTTGTATGTCCCATGTCACTGATATCGGTGTCCAACACAGAGGCATGGTTGATCACCCTCTATATGTGTCCGGACATTACTTGATCCCAAATGAACTGATACTCACAAACAAGATCTCATCTTGTTTGGGTGTGGCCACACTCTAATCAGTAACATTCATCAAGAGGCCGGTGATATCGTCTCAGTAAAATACTGAGTGACATTCCCTTCTGCATATCCATAGTACTGCCATGCTCACTGACACACCCGAACGTACCCATACTTGGCACCCTTTTACAGGCCCGTTAGGCGTACACCGAAGTGTGCCACTTCACATGCAGCACCATCATATGGTCCGGTCAAAGGACTTATGCAAGTACTACGCGAGAATCAGTTGTGATACTATACCATGTAGATTCCCGTTAAGTGGATCAATCCAGTACCATGCACCCTTTTACATGTACCCATTAACCTGGTTGACATTCCATGTTCTATGACCGGTAAGACACCGCCATACAACCAGGCTAATGATAGTCTTTAGTTCCATTCATTCCCATGATTGGAACAGACTATGGATGACTTTATGGCCATATCGTTTTCCCTATCCATAGTCTTACTGCCAAGTGCCTCACACTTGACAACACGGATATGGATATGTCCATTGGATACTCTATTTAAAATATTGCACGAGACATATAGTAAATAGATTGTTGCCTTTATTTCTTAACACAACTTGTATAATACATGAAGTTCATATAAATGTACAAAAGTATGATACAAAGACAAGGACTAATGCCTCGGGACTAGGGCATTTCCAACATATGATGATAGCAAAAGAGCTGTGATTAGGACTTATGAAGCTGAAGTCAAGGTGAGGGAAGTTAAGTTAAAGGTGTTGTTCATGGTGATCGACATTCTTGTCACCTTCTCTCTGCTCTTGGGAAAGCCATGGTTCCATGCCCTAGGAGGAGTGCCCTCAACCTTGCATCAAAAGGTAAAGTTTTTAATTGAAGGGAAGGTGGTGACTATTAAAGCGGATGGGCCTTCTGTTGTGGCTGCCTTGAGTGCTACTGAGCAGCCAATGACCGGTTTTCAAGTGGCGGTGATTACTGATAAGCCGAAATTTCCAGATAGGATTCATTGGTACTTTGCCAAGTAGAACTGTGAGCCTGGAAAAGGGTTAGGGGGCAAGTAGCAAGGTATCCCTGAGTTTAATATTGAGGACGGCAAGTACTGCCAATTTGTACTTGGTTATCACGAGGAGAAGGCTAAGGAAGAGAGGAAACATGTGAATTTGGTGGACACCTTTGTCCGAGTCTCTAAATCAGTCTATGATAGGACTCCTGAGCCGGTAGTTGTTGACGGAGGCCAGCTCCTGGGGTTTGAGATTTTTACTAATGTGGCTGACTTCAACAAGTATGGAACCGAGCCTGTTGTGAGTATGCTGCGAACTGGAACCAGAGACAAAGGCAAGGAAATTCTGAGTCAGAAAGCAGTTGACCAAGTTAGAGTTGAGTTTGGGGATAAAGGAGAAGCCTTTGTGAAGACTGACATGGTGAGAGGTGAGATTGAAGTGGCTATGGAAGCCATCAATAGGGCACTGTCCAGTTTGATGAAGCCGAGTAAGGGTTCAGAGAAGAAAGAGCCACCTGTTAGGAGGACACATGAAGAGCTCATAAAAGAAGCTGTAAAAGAGCTTACCAAGCTGGTGATGAGGGGTAAAGTCGAAACATCTGAAGAGGAGCTGACCGTGGAGTAAAAAGAAGATCTAGAAGATGACCTTGGGTACCTGTTCGAGGAGTTCGACTGTGCTGCTGCTGATGAAGGCCCTCCGCATGTGGAGGATGGAAATTTTTCTAATGTATGAAATTTTTCAATTTATGATGTGAACAATTCTGCTTACAAGGCCTTTAATGCAATAAAATCTGATTTTGCTTACTTGTGTGATGTTTTTCTAGATGGAACTATGCATACTACAAACATTCATTTAATGTCTTTAGCATACATGATGCATCATTGCATGAAATGAACCTAGGGACAGATGATAATCCAAAGATGGTATCCATCTTGAAAGAACTCACGCCTGATGAGAGAAAAGAACTTGTAAAAATTTTGCAAAAACATGTTAAAGCCTTCGCTTGGTCCTATGACGACATGCCTAGGGTCGATAGAGAGGTTGTAGAACATAGAATCCCGACAGATTTGAAGATGAAGTTGGTTAAGTAGAAGCTCAAAAGATTGCGACCAGAATGGGCTGTAGGCTGAAAAGGTTAAGGAAGAAGTGGCCAAGCAGATAAAGGCCAAGTTCTTAGAAGTGGTAGAGTATCCGAAATGGTTGGCTAACATCGTAACAATTGCGAAGAAAGATGGTCAAGTCAGGGTCTGTCTGGATTACAGGGATCTGAATAAGGTATCTGCCAAGGACGACTTCCCGTTCCCATACATTGATGTTCTGATTGACAGTGCCGCCAGGGCAGCGATGTACTCATTCAGGGATGGATTCTCGGGGTACAACCAGATTCTGATGAATGTGGTCGACAAAGTAAAAGCAGCCTTTATCACGGAGTGGCGGGTTTATTGCTTCAGAGTTATGCCTTTTGGGTTAAAGAATGCCGGGGTAACTTTTCAGCGAGCAGTCACGACACTTCTGCATGACATGATCCACAAGGAGTCAAGGTCTATATGGATGACATGTTAGTTAAATCCATGATCCGGGAGGAGCACCCAGCTATCCTGGACAAATTTTTAACTAGAATCAAGAAGTACAATCTTTGTCTCAATCCTAAGAAGTGTGTGTTCGGGGTAACTTCCAGAAAACTGCTTGGTCATGTAGTCAGTCAGAAGGGAATCGAAATGGATCCAGACAAGATCAAGGCCATCAAGGATATGCTGATACCACAGTTAGAAAAATAAGTAAGGTCATTTCTGGGTTCACTACAGTATGTCAGTTGGTTTATTGCAAGGTTGACAATAGTTTGCGAGCCAATTTTCAGACTTCTGAAGAAGAACTCGCCAGTGGAATGGAATGAGCAGTGTCAGATAGCCTTCGATAGAATTAAAGATTATCTGATGAGCCCTCCAGTTCTAAAGCCTCCAATACCAGACAAGCCCCTGATTCTATACTTGGCTATTGAAGATACTTCAGTAGGAGCAATGTTGGTACAAGTGTAGGAAGATGGGCACGAACATGCAATCTACTACTTGAGTAAGAAGCTACTGGAGTATGAGACCAGATATACGATAGTAGAGAAAACCTGTGCTACTATGGTATGGTTGACGAAGAAACTAAGACATTATTTCTAGTCATATAAATTTTAGGCGGTAGCCAAAGTAGATCCTATGAAATACTTATGCCAAGCTCCAGTATTAGCTGGGAAATTATTGAGATGGTTGCTTTTGTTGTCAGAATTCGACATAAAGTATATGATGAAGAAGACAATTAAAGGAAGCGCCATAGCAGAATTTCTAGCCAATCAGCTGATAGATTCACACTACGTCAAGAATTTGGAATTTCCCGATGAAAAACTAGCGGTGGTTAAAGAAGAAGTAAACAGATGGATGATGTACTTTGACGGTGCAGTGAACAAACATGGTGCAGGGTTAGGAGTAATCATTGCTACACCTGAAGGGGAAATCATCCCTCTGGTGAAACGGCTTGACTTTCAAGTAACTAATAATGGAGCAGAATACCAAGCTTGCCTCTTTGGAATTGATGCCCTGATCACATTAGGGGCAAATGAGGTGTTAGTCATCGGGGATTCAGCTTTAGTGATTCGGCAAGTTACCGGAGATTGGGAGATAAAAGAAGAATCGCTCCGACCTTATCTCGAGATGGTTTGGGAGAGGATGAAGGTATTCAGTCAGTGTGAATTCTAGCATGTGCCGAGGGAAGAAAATCAAATGGCAGACTCCTTGGCTACCCTGTTGTCAATATGGGAAGGACTCGAAAATAGCCGATACAACTAGTAATCCTGGAAATTGCTCAAAATCTATGCTATTTATCAGTCAATGCAGTTGCAACAATTGAAGAACGGCCTTGGTATTATGATGTTTTATAGTTCATTCAGAACCGTTAGTACCCCGAAGACGCTAGTGAGGCTAATAAGGTTTCCCTTCGAAGATTAGCAACGCAATTTCGGGCATTTGAGAATCAGTTCTTCAAAAGAATAGCCAATGGAGTCCTTCTAAAGTGCAGAACAGAAGAAGAGGCAAGTAAGGTTATGAAACAAATACACTCCCGGACTTGTGAACCGCATATGAACAGGTTGGCCTTGGCAAAGAAAATAGTGAGACAAGGATATTTTTGGCTCACTCTGCAAGCTGATTGTATCGGAGAGGTTAAGAGATGCCATGATTGTCAAGTGTACGGAGACCTCAATCATTTCCCACCACTCAAACTTCAAGTCTCCTCAACTTCATGGCCATTTGCAGCTTGGGGTATAGATATCATTGGAGAGATAAGGCCACCCGCCTCAAACGGACACTGGTTCATTGCCGTGGCTGTGGATTACTTCTCGAAATGGGTCGAAGCAAAATCATTCGCAAATGTTATAGCTAAGAAGATGGCCAAATTCATGGAAAAGAACATCATTGTAAGAGATGGGACCCCTCATCACGTCGTGACTGACAACGGGGTACAATTTCAACGAGTAACTGCATAGTTATTTCAAGAAAAGGGAGTTGAGCACCATAGATCATCCCCTTATCACCCACAAGCCAATGGGGTAGTAGAAGCAGCCAATAAATCCAATAAGAAGATTTTGTCGAAGATGGTAGTGACCTACAGAGATTGGGCTGACATGTTACCATTTGCCTTGTGGGGATACCGGACGAGCATTAGAACCCCCACCGGAGAAACACCATATTCGCTGGTTTATGAGATGGAGGCCATTTTGCCAGTAGAGATAAAATTCAGGTCATTAAGAGTAGTCATGGAAGGCACATTTGCCAGAATTTGAATGGCTTCAGTCGAGACACGAACAGTTGGCACTGATTGATGAAAAGCATCTTCAAGCCCTAGACCGATTACTAATGTACCAACAGCGAATGGCTAGGACCTACAACAACAAAGTCCATCATCAGAAATGTCTGTTTAAGGTAGGGGATTTGGTGCTTAAGTAGATGAAACAGACCAATACGGATGTACGGGGGAAATTCAAGCCGAACTGGAAAGGTCCGTATCTAGTCAAAAAGATACTTTTGAAAGGCGCTGTAAAGATTATAGACATAGATGGGAATGAATTCGTCAACCCCATCAATCAGGATAAGCTGAAGCATTATTAAGTGTAAAAAATAGGAGATCCGATGGGTTGAAAACTGAAAAGGCAATCCATGCAAAAGTTAGGACAGTCTGATGGGTCGAAAACCGAAAAGGCGATCCATGCAAAAATTAGGACAAAGAGGCAAGGACTATCAGCTGGAAAACTACAAAGACTGGTTGGTGGTAAGCGTGGATTTAGTCGAGATGTGTTCCATCACTGATTTTGTCCTTAGTTTCATTTCATCATTGATGTGCATTATACTAAAACATTATTTATGAATGAATGAATGACTATCCAGTTCTATTCGCTTAAATGTCCCGAGTTTAATGGAAATTCAAATTATTTTATGCGTAATTGGCTTCATATCTTTTACATTTCTCACATCTATAGATTGAATGTATGTGTAAAAAAAATGAGTCCGGTAGATTGAAAACCCGAAACGGGCAGTCTATGCAAAAGCTAGGAAACAAAATAAAGTCTACTGAATTGAAAACCCAAAAGGGCTGTTCAGGCAAAAATAAAGACAGTCCGATAGGCCGAAAACCCAAAAAGGGCGACCTATGCAAAAATTAGGACAAGAAATGAAAACAAAATAAAAGTCATACAGTAGCATCCAGCTCAGATAACCCTAATCCTCTCGTGGGGCAAGCAACCAAGTCAATTAGCCAAACTTTGTAGCGAGCATCTGTCTCCACAGGTGTAGTACCATCGTATCTCAAAATCTCGGGGTGAGTAGGATGCATCCACTGATGCTGCACATGTCGAGGCCACTATGGTGTAAATGGTCTGCACCCAGTTGTGCACAAAGATCGAAGGTACCCTTACAGCTGACCATACTGTCCGCACAGCTGAGGGGGAGAGTAGGAAGTCACGCGGGTCAACCCAAGCAGCTGATATCTCCAGCCTAGGTCTCATTTGTCACATCAGAAATATCCCACCAGGGGCAGACCCATCGGATAGAGACATCAGTCCTGCTCCTTAGCCAATCAAACCAATTCGGTGTGGGGTGGCTCTAAGGTGTAAATCATCCAAGCCATCAAGTATATCACAAAGCAAGACCCATGCAAGGGTCAGAATGTACAAAAGTAAAAAAAGTAACCCATAAATGGGTCAATACATCACAAGTATAAAGATGGAGAAACAGACCTAAGGAGGTACAAATCCGGCATCATCATCATCACCTCCATCATCTCCTAGCTCTTCGGTCGGGTTCTCGCTCACATGCTCACCTGCAATCCCCATCTGGGCCTCCAAATCATCCACCCAATCTCTGAAGGTCTGACTCATGATCTCTAGCTCAGTGACTCATCGATGAAACTGGTCAACCTCTGCCCTCAAGCGAGTGGACTCTCGGGGCTCAATCCCAATCATCGTCTGCACCAAGCAAAGCCTAAAAAGAACCATAATCAAATGCATATGCATCGAAGACATACATATATATATACATTCAAAACATACATACACACATGCATACCTACGTCAAAGATCAACCCAAGTATAGGTACTTGCTATCATCATCGGGCTGTCTCGAATTGTGAGCACTCCAAAAGTGGAAATAACCTGACACTAGAGCATCTTTTAAGACTTTTCTCAATTTTTAGAATTCATATTTACATCGATATAGTCTCAAGAAGGGTATCTCTTAACTTTTACAGGTATCCAAGGGCAAGATATTCGGTCCATATTCATTCTTGATCGGAGGGGCAAAAATTTTTGTTTCCAAAATTATCGATAAAAGAACAAATACGTACCCGAAGCAACTTCAAAACATCCAAAGAGGTAATCAAACTTCTCAAATCACCAAAGCATCTCTCCCCAGCCATACAAGCTTCACGGAAAACGCTATTATCCTTTCCTTCAGCGACACAGGCCCCACTAGAAGTGAAATGACCAAAATGCCCTTCTATTAGCGACCAAACTACCAGATGGCCAAAACACCTTCCCTTCAGTGACACAAGCTTCACGAGAAACCAAAACATCGAAATATTTCTTCCCCTAGTGACATAAGCTCCACTAGAGGTGAAATGACCAAAATGCCCTTTTGTTAGTAACCAAACTACCAAATGGCTAAAACACCTTTCCTTTAGTGACACAAGCTTCACGGGAAATCAAATCATCAAAATATTTCTTCCCCTAGTGACATAGGCTCCACTAGAGGTGAAATGACCAAAATACTCTTCCTCCTAAGGACACCAACTTTCCAAGCTACAAAATTGCCAAAATACCCTTCACTTTCATGAACATCAATTCACAAGGAGAATTTAGTCCGGGTAAAGTCCTCTGCTTCACGATGCAGTCGAAGCACGTCCCTAGAGCATTAACCCAATCTGGGCAAAGTCCTTTGCTTTGCAACGGAGTCAAAGCAAGTCCCTGGAGAACCAATCCAATCTGGGCAAAATCCTCTGCTTCATGATGGAGTCGAAGCACGTCCCTAGAGAACCAATCCAATCTGGGCAAAGTCCTATGCTTCACGAAGGAGTCTAAGCATGTCCCTAGAGAACCAATCCAATTTAGGTAAAGTCCTCGGCTTCGCGATGGAGTCAAAGCAAGTCCCTGGAGAACCAATCCAATCTGGGCAAAATCCTCTGCTTCGTGATGGAGTCAAAGCATGTCCCTGGAGAACCAATCCAATCTAGGCAAAGTCCTCTGCTTCGTAATGGAGTCGAAGTACGTCGTTGGAGAACCAATCCAATCTGGGCAAGTCCTCTGCTTCACAATGGAGTCAAAGTATGTCCCTGGAATACATCGAATCAATTTGGGCAAAGTCCTATGTTTCATAATGGAGTCAAAGTAAGTCCTCAAAAAATCAAGTCAACTAGGCAAGACCACTGTTTCGACAAGTCCCTACGAGCATCATAGTAAGTCAATGTAAGGAGAACTCTCAGGTACATCCTCTTTTCCTTCTCACCGTGCTCCCCATCATGAGACCAAACTCGAAAGGGACACAAGCACCCGTCTAAGTCGACCTTGGTCACGCGAGGGGCAGCCTGTGTGTATGGGCTTTTTCCCAACCTCTATGATGAAAACCTGTTGTTACCTGTTAAACAGATGAATGTGAGTCAAATTTAAGAATGAGTGGAATAATTCCTGGAATGTTCTCAAAAGGCCCAAAATTCAAAAGAGTCCTTGATCCGAAACCCCGAGAAGATTCCATCGAGAGGTTAGGAAACTTAGGTATGTGTGCAGGCTCTGTCTAAAGTCGCAAGACTATAAAAACTATAGTCACACGACTATAATTCTATAGTCACACGACTATAGCTAGAGCCGTACGACTCTAGTCTTTGACTCAGCAGATTCCTAAATAGGATACAATTCTATTTTTGCTGGGATTATTTTTGGGTGGGATTTGGGGGAATTCGGGTGACATAATAGATAACAAAAGAGGCAGAAAATTGGAGAAAATTGGGGAATCAATTCTAAAAAATTAGAGACACCTTTCTGGTGAGAGAAAGGGGATTTTTAAAGAGAGAAAGGACAAAAACTAATGGAAACCAAGGGAAATCAGAAAAAAAAACACTTAGAAATACACTGGAACTTTGAGTGAGGGCTAGGAATCAAGCTTTCGCACAATCAAAACTATTCTCGAGTTTCGTTCGGATCAATCCGAGACACACGTTTAAGAATTTCAGGTCGTTTGGAGATTCTAGGCGGATTCCGATGTCCATATTCGACTCCGGTCATCGAGCATACTAGAACGCAAAATAGATAAACTCTCAGAGGCCTTAAAACTCATTTCATGTTGATTTGTGATTGATTCTATGTTTAAAAATATTTATCAAAAAATTATTTGCACAACTATAGCCGCACGACTGTAGTTGCCTGGAACACAGCCATACGACTGTATATTACAGTCGCACGACTGTATTCTTCTGGGCAAAGTCCTATGCTTCGTAATGGAGTCGAAGTAAGTCCCTGAAAAATCAAGTCAACTTAGGTAAGACTGTTGTTTCAGGAATCGACCGAGACAAGTCCCTATGAGCATCATAGTAAGTCAATGTGAGGAGAACTCTTAGGTACGTCCTTTTTTCCTTCTCTCCGTGCTCCCCATCGTGAGACCAAACTCAAAACGGGCACAAGCACCTGTCTAAGTTGATCTTGGTCACGTAAGGGGTAGCTTGTGAGCACGGGTTTTTTCCCGACCTCTATAATGAAAACCTATTGTTACCTATTAAACAAATGAATGTGAGTCAGATTTGAGAATGAGCAGAATAATGCCCGGAATGTTCTCAAACCGCCCAAAATTCATAAGAGTCCTTGATCCGAAACCCCGAGAAGAGTTCGTCAAGAGGTTAGGAAACATTAATGCGCGTGCAGGCTCTGTCTAAAGTACCACGACTGTAGTTTACAGTTGCACAACTGTAAAAACTATAGTCTCATTGTGAGCGGACGATGCGTTTTCGACGGGACGCGGGACTCCCTTTCGGAATGGGGCGCCACGATCTCGGGCGGGCCCTTCCCTCGCATGGGGTTTTTATAATGGAAATCCGCGTTTTGGAAAATAAATGGAATTAATACGTAAAAGAACCGAGACCTAAGTCTCGATGAATATTGTAGGAGTCGCCACCCGGCTCAGCTCAACCGGGAAATTCTTATGTAGCTGAACCGGACGAACGGCCGCTACACTATCCAGAGATTCGGGTCCGGACAAATCCCTTATTTCGTGTCTAATTAAAATAAATATAGCCAATGTTCTCAAATGGTATTTCAAAATCTAAAGTCCATTTTATTGAATATAAAAAGCATACAGCGCGCACACAAAACATTTAATACAAAAATAAGGAAAAGAAATAAATATTAATTGGCTTACAACCAAATCAAATGGAAAAATAAAAACTCTCGCCTCATTTGTACAATCGCCTAGAATACACAAAAATCTAAAAATAATTACAACCGCCTAAATACACGATTTAATCTATTAAACTACATCTAAAATAAAAATAAAAAGAAATTAAAACCTACAAAACGGAGGATTAGCACAATATATACAGCACACCACAATTAGGACTCAAATAGACAGAATGGGAAATTAGGAATTGGGGGCATGCATTTAGGGGGTAACCGGGTCGGCTCGGCTAGCCGGCCCGGTTAGACCTGGAAAGCATTTTGAAACGTCCCTGTATTTTTGGTTTTTGTGAAAAAAAATCATTTTGAAAAACAATTTTTCCGGTTCACATGCATTTTTTTTTATACATTTAAGTGGGTCGGTTTTCAGGAGAAATGGGTCTCCGTCGTTGAATTGTTCTAAATGCAATTTCACTAAAAATTGAATCTATGGTCGTGATGCACACACAACAAAATTCATTTTGATGATTTTTGGGGTTTTCTAATTTTTTGGGATTTTTTTTTTTTTTGGAATGAGACTGAAATCCTGATTCTGGAACAGGGACTACAGTCGTGCGACTGTAATCAGTCCAAGATCAGAATTTCGCCAAAAATTCATTTTGGATCAAAAACTGAAGAAAAATCGACTGGAAATTAAGACCAGTCGTACGACTGTATATACAGTCGTACGACTGTTCTTAATTTCCAGGAACAGAAATACGAAAATGCAGCAAAAACGCACAAAATTCACTTCAAACGCCCAGAAAGCAAGGAAAAGTGTAAGGAAAAGAAGTGACTACCTTTTAAAAGCTATTCCAAGTCGTTTTGACCCCTGGCGTCGCTCCGATCCCAACAAATTCGCACTTTCCCCTTTGGAATTGAAGTTGAGAGCTTTTTGTCCAAAATCCAAATTGCAAGGGTTCCTGATCGTTTAAGTCCGAGTTCTTGATTTGGTTATGTAGTTAATTGATTAACCAAGGGATTTCTAACAAATTTTAACCTTAATTTCGAGAAATTAAAGAAAATAAAAGAGGAGGAAAATGAGTTTTTTGTGGTTTTATTTTCTCTCTTCTCTTTCTCTCTCTAGATTTCTTTTTCACTAGAATCCTCTCCCTCTCTCTCCTTCTTTTTCCTCTTTTTATCTCTCTGCCTCCTTCCCTTGCTTGCTGCAACAAGGGAGCAATTAATGCTCCCTCTTTCTCTCCTCCATTTCTGCTGTAGAGGTATGGGCCTCTGCAGATTTTCCGACATTACAGTCGTACGACTGTAATTTTTAAATTACAGTCGTACGACTGTAATAATAGTCGTACGACCATATCTTTTTTTTTTGTTTTTTTTTAAGTATAGAAAATTCCGGCGCTTACAGCTGCCCCTCGCGTGATCAAATTCGACATCTAGCTCCGGGTCTATAATGATGAATTTGAGAGCGTGAATTAAAGCGCCCTGAACACTGGAATGAACCTTCTGATGAGATAGGCCGATACCGGGTCTAGGTTACCCGAGGCGACACTGGGGAGGAAATAAGCCGATATCAGGTCTAGGTTACCCGAGGCGAAGGAGTGGGTGAATTATGGTTTAGCCGATACCGGGTCTAGGTTACCCGAGGCGAGCTTGATGAAGAGATTAGCCGATACCGGGTTTAGGTTACCCAAGGCGATGCTGGAGATGAGTTTAGCCGATACCGGGTCTATGTTACCCGAGGCGAAATTGATGAAGAAATTGGCCGATACCGGGTCTAGGTTACCCTAGGCGAGGCTGGAGATGAGATTAGCCGATACCGGGTCTATGTTAGCCGAGGCGAAATTGATGAAGAAATTGGCCGATACCGGGTCTAGGTTACCCGAGGCGAACTTTACTGGGGAAATAGATGAAGCTGATCTGGGCCGATGCCGAGTCTACATTACTCGAGGCGAATCTGCTAGGGGACTTGGATGATGGAGTGGATCTGGGCCGATACCGAGCTTACATTACTCGAGGCGGCCTCACTGGAGGAAGTTGAGATAATGGAGCAGACCTGGGCCGATACTGAGTTTACATTACTCGAGGCGGATCTGCTGACTTGCTGAGGATATTAAGCTGGGGATGAATTCCTGCACTTAAAATGGCAAGTCTTCATTCCTTGATCGAGAGATTTTTAAACAAAAATTTTTGCCCCTTCAATCAAGAATGAAGACTAGCCGGGGATAAGTAATTGATATATGCAATGTATGGATGCACGATGATGTATATGTACATGTATGTATTTTTTGTTATTGGACTTTTCTGCCCTTCGCTGGGGAGATATGTTGTGCCCCTGGTTGATTTTACTTTTCTTGAGGCATTGTTTGGTGATTATCTACAGAGTGAGGTGACTGCTGGGGAAATGATCGTAGTATTCCTTGTAGAGATTCCGCTGGGGAAGAGTGTGACAGCTTGACTGGGGAAACAATTGTGGTGTTCTTTGTGTAGACTACACTGAGGAGTAACATGGCGACTTTGCGGGGAAGTAATTGATGGTGTTCTTTATGTAGACTCCGCTGGGGAATAGTATGGGAAACTCTGCTGGGGAGTGATGTGACGAATTCTGCGGGGAATACTGAGGTTGTTCTGTTTTTTCCTGCTCCGTGGGAAGTTTTTTTTTTTTTTTTTTTAAGTGCTCTAATTTTTGCCTGGGTAGCCCAAATCAGGTTTTCAGCCCAACGAGCCGCTCTAACTTTTGCCTAAGGCGCCTTTTTGGTTTTCGCCTTAGCGAGCTTTTCATATGCCCTAACTTTTGCCTAAACTGCCCGATATGGGTTTTCAGCTTAGCGGGCTGCTCTAATTTTTGCCTGAGGTGCCTTTACGGTTTCCACCTCAGCGAGCATTTTTTTTTTTTATTTAACTAAAATGGTGTTGTGACCCTTTATTGCTCGTCTAGGAAGATGAACTAGACTTTAGAGGACGATGAAAGATTTTAAATTGCACGTATTTAATACATTTTCATTTGCCACTTAATGTGATGATATTGATCAGTTGAATGCAAAGTGCTTTCTTTGAATGTGTGCTTATGCAAGACAACTTTGTTTGTGCATTTGTCATAACCGTACAAACATATTTAAACAAACACTTCACTTTATTGATGAAGTCAAAATGAGTACATTTGAAACAAGTTGGTGCCTAAATGGTACAGATTCCACACTGAGCCAGAATCCGTCACCAGTCGTCCTTTTCAGATTTTCCGACTGATTATTTTCTCTAGTGTCTTAACTTTTGCCTAGACCGCCCTTGTCGAGTTTTCAGCCTAGCAGACCTCTCTTTTTTTTTTATACATGATAAAGCTTTAGCCTGTCTTGGTTGATCGGGTTGGTGAACTTGTTTCCATCCATGTCCATGATGCTCACAGCACCTTTTGATAACACCTTCCTCACCACATAGGGTCCTTCCCAGTTAGGTCTGAACTTGCCCCTAACATCAACATTTGAAGGCCTTAGTTGCTTTAAAACCAAATCTCCCGCTTTCAACTGCCGCTTGGAGTATTTCACATTTCGATTATAGGCTCTAGCTATTCTGCGCTGATACATCTGCAGGTGATCCAGTGCCTTTAGTCGCCTTTCATCTAGTGCAGCCAGCTGCTCATATCTAGCTTGAACCCATTCAGCCTCTGGCAATTGAGCTTCCAGGGCAACTCTGAGTGACTTGAGTTCTATCTCCACTGGTAACACTGCTTCCATTCCATATACCAAGGCATAAGGAGTTTCCCCTGTCGGTGTTTTGACACTGGTCCTGTAACCCCAAAGAGCATAAGGCAGTTTATCAGCCCAATCCCTGTAAGTGGTTACCATCTTTGATAAGATCTTCTTTATTGCCTTGTTAGCTGCTTCTACTGCACCATTAGCCTGAGGTCTGTATGGGGAAGACTTATAATGTTCAATACCATGTTCTGCAAATAGCTCGGTCGTTGCCCCTTGAAACTATACTCCATTGTCTGTTACTATGTGATGAGGAATCCCATACCGAGTGAAGATATTTCTCTGGATGAACTTGACCATGTGCTTGGCTGTAACATTAGTGAAGGATTCCGCTTTGACCCATTTGGAGAAATAATCAACTACCACAACTATGAATCTATGCCCATTAGATGCAGCCAGATGAATTTCACCAATCATGTCTATCCCCCATGCTGAAAACGGCCAAGGAGACGCTAGATTCTGAAGTTCAAGTGGAGGAAGATGACTAATGTCTGCATAGATCTGACATTCATGACATTTCTTCACTTTTCTTATACAATCTGCTTGCATCGTCATCCAGAAGTACCCTTGTCTCATAATCTTCCTGGCCATGGCAAGCCCGTTCATATGTGGCCCACAGGATCCTGTATGTACTGTAATCAGTCCAAGATCAGAATTTCACCAAAAATTCATTTTGGATCAAAAACTGAAGAAAAATCGACTGGAAATTAAGAACAGTCGTACGACTGTATATACAGTTGTACGACTGTTCATGAAAACCAAGAACAGTCGTACGACTGTTCTTAATTTCCAGGAACAGAAATACGAAAATGCAGCAAAAACGCACAAAATTCACTTCAAACGCCCAGAAAGCAAGGAAAAGTGTAAGGAAAAGAAGTGACTACCTTTTAAAAGCTATTCCAAGTCGTTTTGACCCCTGGCGTCGCTCCGATCCCAACAAATTCGCACTTTCCCCTTTGGAATTGAAGTTGAGAGCTTTTTGTCCAAAATCCAAATTGCAAGGGTTCCTGATGGTTTAAGTCCAAGTTC
Organism: Euphorbia tirucalli; assembly: GCA_039660915.1. NCBI lineage: Eukaryota > Viridiplantae > Streptophyta > Magnoliopsida > Malpighiales > Euphorbiaceae > Euphorbia > Euphorbia tirucalli. Next base: position 48,208,161 of record CM077639.1, on the reverse strand, counting down.
TTGATTTGGTTATGTAGTTAATTGATTAACCAAGGGATTTCTAACAAATTTTAACCTTAATTTCGAGAAATTAAAGAAAATAAAAGAGGAGGAAAATGAGTTTTTTGTGGTTTTATTTTCTCTCTTCTCTTTCTCTCTCTAGATTTCTTTTTCACCAGAATCCTCTCCCTCTCTCTCCTTCTTTTTCCTCTTTTTATCTCTCTGCCTCCTTCCCTTGCTTGCTGCAACAAGGGAGCAATTAATGCTCCCTCTCTCTCTCCTCCATTTCTACTGCAGAGGTATGGGCCTCTGCAGATTTTCCAACATTACAGTCGTACGACTGTAATAATAGTCGTACGACCATATCTCTTTTTTTTTTTTTTTTTTTTTTAGTATAGAAAATTCCGGCGCTTACACTCATGACTATAATTGTACAGTCACACAACTATAGTTAGAGCTGTATGACTCTAGTCTTTGACTTAGCAGATTCCTAAATAGGATACAATTCTATTTTGGCTGGGATTATTTTTAGGTGTGGTTTGGGGGAATTAAAGTGACATAACAGATAACAAAAGAGGCAGAAAAATGGAGAAAAAGAGGGGGAATCAATTCTGAAAAATAGAGACACCTTTCTAGTGAGAGAAATGGGATTTTTAGAGAGTGAAAGGACAAAAACTAAGGGAAATCAGAACAAAAAGGCTTAGAAATACACTGGAACATTGAGTGAGGGCTGGGAATCAGGCTTTTGCTTAATCAAAAATATTCTACAGTTTCATTCGGATCAATCCGGGACACACTTTCGAGAATTTCAGGTCGTTTGGAGATTCTAAGCGGATTCCGACGTCTACATCCGACTCCGGTCATCAAGAATACTGGAACGCAAAATAAGTAAACTCTAAGAGGCCTTAAAATTCATCGCATGTTGATTTGTGATTGATTCTATGTTTAAAAATATTTATCTGGAAAATTGTCTACGCAACTACAGCTGCACGACTGTAATTATAGCCGCACGACTATAGTTACAGTCGCACGACTGTAGTTGCCTGGAACACAGCTGTGCGACTGTATATTATAGTTGCATGACTGTATTGTTCTGGGCAGAAGCCCAAAAAAGCCCAAATTTAACCGAATACAATCGGTTTTCCATTTTAAGTGATTTTTCATGATTCAATTTGGTCAAATCACATCTGTACACTATAAAATTGTGGTTTTCAGATTTCAAATGATACGGATGTGAGATTTGGGGTTTTGTTGGTTTCAATTCTCAAAATTCACGGTTGTTAGATCCTTAACTCGATCCTCGGTCCAGTGATAACGGATCCTCAGATTCCTAGACACTCTTGAAATCATCAAAATCGATTGAAATAATGATTTTAGAAAACAAGAAAACCATTATTGGGCACTATTAATTACAGCCGTGTGACCATAACTCTATAGTCATGCGACTCTAACTAAAGTCGTACGACCATAATCATTACAGTTGCATGACTGTAATACAGCCACACGGCTGTAGTGACAAGTGTGAGCAAACAACCTTTTTAGAAAGCGGGACGCGGTGAAGCGAACCGGAGAAAAAGAAAGAAAGAAATAAATGGTTTAGTGATGTTTTAGGAAAAGTAGGTTTGTTTATCTTATGTTAGGAAAAAACGTTGAAAATGACTTGGTTTTGTTCAATTTGTGGAAACCGGGTTTTGTTTATCTTACTTTAGGGAAAATCGTTTGTTTGTTTTGAAATTCCGTTTTGTAGAAAATGTTTTCCCATTTTATAACTTAAAGACCTCGAAACCTAAATCTCGAGATCAGTGACAGAGTCACCACCCAGATCAGCTCATCCCGGAAATTCCGGTACAGCTCCCTACCGAGCGCAGACTGCTATACCTAATCTAGAGATTCAGGGTTCGGGCAACTTACCTGCTTAACCTCAAGCTTGTATTCTTTTATTGTTTATAAAGCCATATTTATTCAATTTATTATCTTTTCTAACCCCAATTTCGTTTATTTTTATTAGCCCGTGCTAAAGCAGAATGCAGAAAATAAATTGCGGGAAATTAAATCATCCACACAAATTATACAAAAGAATAGTAAAGGCTGATTATACAACCAAATCAAATAAAATATAAAAACTCTTGTCCTCACATTACAATCACCTGAGTACACAAAGATCTAAAAATACAATTGCCTAAATACACAAATTAATCTATTAAATACCACAAAAATAAAAATAAATGCTGCAAAACAGACTGGTTAGAACAGTTTATATTATAAACACAAACAAGACTCAAATTAGGACAGAACTAGGATTTCTAGGATCGGGGGCATGCATTTAGGGGATAACTGGGTCGACCCAACCGGTCAGACCGGTTAGACCTGGAAAACGGTTTTGAAACGCCCTGTGGATTTTTGTGTTGGAAAATCAATTTTTGTAAACCATTTGGCTCGGTTTCATGCAAATTTCCATTTTTGTGGGTCGGTTATCCCGGAACTTAGGGTTCCGTTTGTGTAGGTTCCTAACCTCAACATCCATCTAGGTTCCAAAACGCAATATACACACCAAAAACATTTGTGAAAAATACTATTTTGCATGTTTTCAATATTCCACAGGGATTTGATAAGATTCAGGGGTCTGCTAATGCTAAACTGTGGATCCGACTCGGATAAAACAACCCTAAAACTCAGGAAATAAACCCGGGAAACATAAAAAATGCTAATATCCGTACGTACAGAAATTCAAAAACTAAAATATAATGACATACGGATGGATTTGGGCCAAAAATGATTGCAACAAAATGTTTGAAATGAGAAACAGACTGTTTTCGGCCGAACGAGACAGATCGGGGATCTGTTGTTGGTGTGCCCTAGTTCTTAGGGCATTGGATTCTTGTATTTTGTATTATACATTAAGACTCATTGTAAGAATACATTATTTATGTCACATTAATAAAGGCAATTAATCTATTTCATTTATATCTTGCGCTATAATATTAGTAGAGTATCTATTGATTGATAATCATAAAACCTATCCCAGGTCTGTTCTAATCATGGGAACAAATAGAACCACAGACTTGTATATTCGATGACTGTATGGTAGTTCTTAAGTAGCTATAGTACTTGTATAGTTAGTCATGAATATAGGTATATGTCGTTGACATGGGACTGGATCGATCCGCACAAGAAAGCCACATCGTTGTCGCGTCAGAGGTCTTTCTTAAGTAGGTCTCTTTTGTCCTCAGACCAGATTTTATTATAATATCAATATGGAATCTGGTTCACTTTGATATACGCCTAACAGGTTTGTAAAAGGATGCTAAATATGGGTATGATTGGGTGGACCAGTGAACAAGTTGATTTTGATGATGAAGTGATGGAATTGCCACTCGGGTAACACCAAGATGATATCATTGGCCACTTGATGAGTGGCACTGATAAGTGTATGGCCATACCCAAGTAAGTCAATGCTTATTTATTAATTAGTCAACTCAAGATCAAGAAATATAATAAACAACAGGAAAGGATGACAGACACCATGCCTCTTGTTTATTCATATCGATATCATTAGGCAAAGGACACTATGAGATTCCTACAGGGTGAGTGTCTTCGAAAGACTGCTGCATCTCTGTCTTAATTGGGGGATGTAATGGTTTGCTAGAACCCACTTACAGTCTGTGGACCTTAGGCCTACTGCCAACGTAGGAAAATTAATTAAATAATTTTCCTAAGTAGGAAAATTAAATACATGTATTGTATTTACTTAAGTGTGATTTAATTTTATTTAGGGGTAATTAAATTTAGCCAAATGGAATTAAATTACATAGTATATACTTTTTAATTAAAGTTTATTTATGTAATTATAATCCTAGTGGGCTTGGGTTTAATTAACCTAATTAAAACCTAATTAGACAAGGTGTCTATATAAGGGCACACTTGAGGAATAAAACCCTAATTCAACCCTAATTAATTGCTGGAAATTTGAGCCACCAAAAGCAGCCCCAAAACAGCCAAAAATCCCAGCATTAAACCTCCATTCCTTCACGTCTTCGGCTAGCACCGATTCCCGCTCAATAGTTGGTCATGCACCGGACTTTGGAGATCACAGTTTCAAGAAACGATTCTGTAGCAGTCTCTAGAAGAGACGCATCCGGTGAGTTAATATCTCTTGATTCAAATTGATTTTATTCTAATCAATGGTAATTGGACACGATAGGTGGATTCTAGGAAATTTTAAACGGTGTATTTTCCACTGTGCCATGTTATTTTTCCAATGACGAATCCCAACAGTGGTATCAGAGCCTAGGTTTTGTACATTAGATTGATTAGAATTGGTTCTTGAAAGCATTCTCGAAGAAAGAATGGGTTTCAAGGATGTGGCTTTAGGGTTCTTATTAAATTAGTTTTGTTTTTGATGAACCCTAAAATTTTTGGATTGGGGTTTTTGATTATTTTTCCCCAATTGGTTTTCAATCCATTTTTTTATTGATTACCTATTCTCATTTGTTGGCTGGATATATTTTTTTTATGATTTAAAAAGAAAAAAATAATGAAGTTGGCCAAAATTGGAATCGCTCTTGCGATTCCAATTCTTGGCCATAATTGCTGCTGCCAGGAAGCACCAGCAGCTGTTGGCGCATGGGTTTTGGGTCCGGTTTTTTGGATTTTGCGGGTATTTTTTATCCCGGACCCTAATGCAAATCAAATTAAATTTTTTTAAATTAATTTGCATTTAAATTGTTTATTTTGTTGGCATGCATATTTAATGTAATTGTTTGCATATTAAATTGAATATGGACTTTGTGAAATTGGCCCAATAAATCGTGACACCGGTTAAAATTGGGAGAAATAAATTTTAAATTTGTGACAACCCAAATTCAAATAGGAGCAAAATTGTTAATTTTGCATTTATGGATGTTATCTATTGGGCCTTTATGGGCCTTAGTCATATTTGTTAAAATTGGCTATTTCACCCTAAGTAACTCAGCTTAACATTTATATTTATAATTTGGAATGCCATGATCATCCATCATATTGGTATGTATGTGCACGATAGGTTCTTTGTTTGAAATGTGATGTTGAGTTCTATAGGCCCAAAATTATTATCGGTTGCAATTTAATTTTGGGAAATATGGCCTGGGTGCCATTTTTTATTTTGATGTAATTTAGAATAGATTTTATTTTACAAAATTATTGTAATTGCATCAAGTATGGAGGAAGGCCCAGATGGAGCAAGCCCATGGTGGGAGCCCAAGAAGGATTGCAGTCCGGCCCATGAAGAATTAGATAGGATATCTAGTTTTTCATTAGGTTGTAAAAAAAAAGGCCTATAGGATCTCATTTATTTTAAATTAAGTATGCTACTGCATTTGTCATATAATATGGATGTATGGATCACCAAATTATTACCCGCGTTTATGCATGCTAAGCCATATCACTTAATTATAATCTGGAAATTAAAATATTGAGTCGTTTAAAAGTGCTTCCTACATTCACACCTCTTCCTCCCGTTGATGCTGCAATGTGCGCCATGCCCTAGCTGGGTACATTGTAGTATTCGGTGGGCCGTCGAGGGTTAGGATACTTCGTATGGTTAACATGTGAATGGTGGTTTGACTCAACATAGGTAGCATTAGCTCATAGCGGGCCCAAAGCACAGATGGGTAAACTGTCAATAAGCCCATCAAACTAAGAGTCCTTCGTGGAAGGATTGGATAGGTTGTCCTACCAAACGAATCAATGGTTGGTTAGCGAGCCTTAGTTCAGCCATTCATTGATAAGTTGTGGATCTTGGTCAAGTCAGCCAATTAACATCACCAATGAACAAATTAAAATCGGATTATTAATTTGAATTGGCTTAAAAGTCCTTTATTCTAACTCAAGCAATGATTTCTTCCATGTAGATAATCCCATTTCACTTAAGCAATTTAAATGGCTGCAACCAACAACAACTCACTCTCACTTAGGTCACGCTTGGAGAAGGAGAAGCTTTCGGGGACTAACTTCTTGGACTGGGCTAGGAACTTACAAATAGTTCTTAGACAAGAGTCCAAGGAGTATGTACTGAATGCTCCTTTACCAGCTGGCCCTCCCATAGGTCGAGGCATTACCACGGCGATGGTGGAGCAGTATGACAGACACGTGAGGGATGACCGATATGTCTCGTACCTCATGCTGGGTACCGTGGCTTCTGATCTTCAGAAGCAGTTCATGGATGAGCATGCTTATGAGATGATGGATCAACTTAAAAAGATGTTCCAAGATCAGGCTCATCAGGAACGTTACCTGACAACTAAAGCACTTTACACGACTGCGATGGCAGCTACGACTTCTGTTAGCACTCATGTGCTAAAGTTGAAGGGTATATTGATACACTTGCCCGCCTCAGTTCGCCAGTTCTGCAGGACTTGGCAGCAAACATTATTCTCGGGTCACTTCCTAAGTCTTACAACTAGTTTATCATGAACTATCATATGCAAGGGTTGGATAAATCGGTTGTTGAGCTGCATGGCATGCTCAAGCTTGCTGAGTAGTCTCTTAAGAAGACTCCTGAAGTATTGCTGGTGAACAAGGGCAATACACCCATTGCTAAGGGAAAGGCCAAATCTAAGGCCAAGGCTAAGGTCCAAAAGGCCAAAGCTAAGGGCAAAAAGGAGGTGGCCCAACCTAAAGCAAGGGTTGCATCTCCTGATGATGTCTGCCATGAGTGTCATGAGAAAGGGCACTGGAAGAGCTCATGTCCAAAGCTAAGGGAGCAACTGAAGGGCAAAACTACTGCTTCAGGTATTTATGTTGTTGAGATTAATCTGGCTATTTCTACATCTTGGGTCTTGGACACTGGATGTGGATCTCACATTTGTTTAAATGTGCAGGGTCTAAGAAATAGGAGATTATTGGGATCTAGAGAAGTAGATCTTCGAGTCAGAAATGGTGCTCGGGTTTAGGCCATGGAGATCGGAGATTATTTCTTAGAAATGCCTAGTAGACTTGTTTTGGAACTAAGAAACTGTTATTTTGTACCTGTGATTCACAGGAATATTATTTCCGTTTCTTTGTTGGGTATTTCTGGTTTCATATTTAATATTGGACATGGTAGAATTTCTATGCAATGTGGCAATATTATTTATGGAACAGCATTTCTTGAAAATGGCTTATATATCCTTGATCTAAAACGTGAAAGTTCAATCTATAACATAAATACTAAGAGGATTAGACAAAATGAAATTAATCCTACTTACATCTGGCATTGTCAACTTGGCCATATAAATGAGAAGCGCACAGCTAGGCTTCACTCTAGTGGAGTGCTAGGGTCATTTGACATCCAGTCTTATGACATATGCGAATCTTGTTTGAGAGGCAGGATGACAAAGGCGCCTTTTATCAAGACTGCTGAAAGGGCCTCAAAGCTATTGGAGCTAATACATTCCGATGTATGTGGCCTAATGAGCAATAGTGCTAGATCTAATTTTCTATACTTTGTCACCTTCACGGATGACTTTGGCAGATACAGTTACATGTATCTGATGAAGCATAAGTCTGAGACTCTCCAAAGGTTCAAGGACTTTAAGAATGAAGTAGAAAACCAACTTGGCAAGAAAATAAAAGCACTTCGGTCTGGCCAAGGGGGTGAATATTTGAGCCAAGAGTTTGACTCTGTTTAGCGAGAGTGTGGGATTGTATCCCAACTCACTCCTCCTTGTACACCCCAATGGAATAGAGTGTTAGAAAGGAGGAATAGGACCTTGCTTGACATGGTCCACTCGATGATGAGTCATGCTACACTCCCTGTCTCCTTTTGGGGATATACTTTAGACACAGCTACTTACATTCTTAATAATACACCAAGCAAAGCAGTTGAGGGAACACCATATGAACTATGGAAGGGCCGAAAGCCTAATGTTTCCTTCTTGAAGATTTGGGGCTGTGATGCACATGTTAAGACTAAGGATCCTTTCTTAGTGTATGGAGGTCAAGATGAGCTGGTAGTGTCAGGTTACACTGATGCAAGCTTTGAGACCGATGAGGATGAGAACCAGTCACAGTCTGGTTATGTTTTTCTCCTGAATAGTGGTGCCATTAGTTCGAGGTCCTCAAAGCAGGTCACCATTGCTGACTCTACAACTGAAGCTGAGTACATAGCTACGTGTGAAGTTGCAAAGGAAGCCGTTTGGATCAAGAAATTCATAACTAAGTTGGGAGTAGTACCTACTATCCTAGACCCAGTTGATGTTTTTTGTGACAACAATGGGGCCATCGCACAAGCTAAGGGGCCCCGGTCACACAAGAGATCCAAACATGTGCTCAGAAAGTTTCACCTCATTCGGAGATCATGAACAGAGGTGACATATCATTGCAGAGGGTTGACACCAAGATTAATCTCGCTGATCCATTGACCAAAGCGCTATTGCAGACACAGCACAACGGTCATACCAGATCTATAGGAATTAGGGCCATGCCTACTTGGAACTAGTGTAAGTGGGAGATTGTTGGTATGCCCTAGTTCTTAGGGCATTGGATTCTTGTATTTTGTATTATACATTAAGACTCATTGTATTTTGTGTCACATTAATAAAGGCAATTAATCTATTTCATTTATATCTTGTGCTATAATATGAGCAGAGTATCCATTGATTAATAATCATAAAACCTATCCCAGGTCTGTTCTAATCATGGGAGCGAATAGAACCATAGACTTGTATATTCAATGACTGTATGGTAGTTCTTAACTAGCCATAGTACTTGTATAGTCAATCATGAATATAGGTACATATCGTTGACATGGGACTGGATCGATCCGCATAAGAAAGCCACATGGTTGTCGCGTCAAAGGTCTTTCTTGAGTAGATCTCTTTTGTCCTCAGACCAGATTTCATTATAATATCAATATGGAATCCGGTTCACTTTGACATACACCGAACAGGTTTGTAAAAGGATGCTATATATGGGTATGATTGGGTGGACCGGTGAACATGTTGATAGTGATGATGAAGTGATGGAATTACCACTCGGGTAACACCAATATGATATCATTGGCCACTTGATGAGTGGGACTGATAAGTGCATGGCCATACCCAAGTAAGTCGGTGCTTATTTGATTAATCAGTTAACTCAAGATCAAGAAATATAATAAACAACAGAAAAGGATGATGGACACCATGCCTCTTGTTTATTCATATTGATATCGCTAGGCAAAGGACGCTATGAGATTCCTACCATGTGAGTATCTTCGAAAGACTGCTGCATCTCTATCTTAATTGGGGGCTGTAATGGCTTGCTAGAACCCACTTACAGTCTGTGGACCTTGGGCCTACTGCCACATAAAGACAGACCCATAGGATCGTGCACATAGATCAACTGAGCTGGAACTTATAGAAATTGTACATGTAATGTACATTGGAAGGAATACGTTAATTAATTTGTTAACATTCGGTGTCAACGTAATTAATTAACATTGGGTTGAATTTAATTTAATTAATAAGTTTACATAATGTAATTAATTAATTTATCAATTAATTGAATTACATAAAGTGAACAATTAATTAAATAATTTTCCTTAGTAGGAAAATTAAATACATGTATTGTATTTACTTAAGTGTGATTTAATTTTATTTAGGGGTAATTAAATTACATAGTATATACTTTTTAATTAAAGTTTATTTATGTAATTATAATCCTAGTGGGCTTGGGTTTAATTAACCTAATTAAAACCCAATTAGACAAGGTGTCTATATAAGGGCACACTTAAGGAATAAAACCCTAATTCAACCCTAATTAATTGCTGGAAATTTCAGCCACCAAGAGCAACCCCAAAACAGACAAAAATCCCACCATTAAACCTCCATTCTTTCGCGTCTTCGGCTAGCACCGGTTCCCGCTCAATAGTTGGCCGTGCACCGGACTTTGGAGATCGAAGTTTCAAGAAACTATTCTACAGCAGTCTCTAGAAGAGACGAATCTGGTGAGTTAATATCTCTTGATTCAAATTGATTTTATTCTAATCAATGGTAATTGGACACGATAGGTGGATTCTAGGAAATTTTAAACGGTGTATTTTCTGCTGCGCCACATTATTTTTCCAATGACGAATCCCAACATCTGTCTCTGAAGAACAGAGCTGGGTAGCTCTAGGGTTAGAGTCGGCCGGCTTTGTTCATCAAAAACACAGCCATGCGGCTGTGTTCATGAAGAACACAACCGTACGGCTATGGTGGGCAGACCAATTTCTGGATTTTTACAAAATGAAAGAAAACGCACAGAAAACGCAATGCAAACAGGTTTTAGGGCCTCTAAGAGTTTACCTGGGTGTTTTTTGAATGCTTTAAATGTCCAAAGAACGGATTGAAAGCTTGGAATTCCTCTTGGGAACTCAATCGGCTAAAAACCGTAACAATCCAAAACAACCCAAAATAATCCCGAATCAATGAGTGAAAGTTGTAGAGTTGTGAACAATATTTAGAGATTGATTTTAAGGTTTTAAGTTTGTGGTTCAGCATTGTCCATAGCACCTGGTTTCTCTACCTCTCTTTCTCTCTTTCTCTGCTTCTCTCTTTTTTTTCTGAGAGCTGAAAATACCAAAAGTCCCTTTTTCTTCCTGATTTTCTTTCTTTTATATCACCATCTCTCTCACTCATTTTGTTCAATCAATTCAACCATCTGACTCTCTGATTGTGCCCCATACTTCTTCTGGCGAGACAACTTACTTTGTTTTACAAGGCAACTTGTCTTGCCCATTAGTGCCGTGCGGCTCTAACAAGAGCTGGGGCAAAATTTTGAAAGTCTGACATGCACCCTAAACCCTGGAAATCACTCGGGGAGACCTCTTTAGGGATTTCAGATCGCGGATAGCTCAGCTTTCAGAACATTTGAGATTCTCCAGGCAACATTCCTGTCACTTCCAAGTCCTGTTCAAGTTCGTACGATCCATAGGTAACTAAGGAATTCTCATCACCGAGGTCAGGAAAAAGCCCGTGCTCACAGGCTGCCCCTCGCGAGATAAAAGTCAACTAGATCGGTAGCTTATGTCCGATTCGAGTTTGGTCTCACGATTGGGAGTGCGCTGAGTAAAGGAACATAAAGCGTACCTGAGGGTTTTGATTGTGTCGGCCTCTGTGCCAATGGGGACTGGCTCCTGTCGAAGCGTGGAACAGCGGTCTTGCTCGAGCTATCTGGATTGCCTCTAGGAGGACTTCTTGGATTTAATTGCCTCAAAGAGGGCTTTTTAGTTCGATTGCCTCAATGAGGGAATTTTTGGTTTGGTTGCCTCAAGGAGGGCTTTCTTCCGTTTGGGTGCCTCAAAAGAAGGGCTTTTTAGATTTGATTTTGCCTCAAAGAGGGCTTTTTAGATTTGGTGTTGCCTCTAGGAGGGCTTTTTTCAGTTTGGGTGCCTCAAGGAGGGCTTTTTCATTTTGGTTGCCTCAAGGAGGGCTTTTTTAGTATGGTTGCCTCAAGGAGGGCTTTTTTTGTTTGATTTTGCCTCAAGGAGGGCTTTTTCAGTTTAGGTGCCTCAATGAGGGCTTTTTTAGTTTGGTTGCCTCAAGGAGGGCTTTTTTGGTTTGATTTTGCCTCAAGGAGGGCTTTAGATTTGGTTTTGCCTCTAGGATGGCTTTTTCAGTTTAGGTGCCTCAAGGAGGGCTTTTCTTCAGTTTAGTTAGGGCTTTTTCAGTTTTATTTTGCCTCAGGGAGGGCTTTTTTCAGTTCGGTTGCCTCAAGGAGGGCTTTCTTCAGTTTGGTTACCTCAAGGAGGGCTTTCAGGATTTGATTTTGCAAGAATTTCTCAACAGACATTTCTTCCCTGCCCATGTGACAAGATGTTCTTTGCCCCCAGATTCCTGTTAAAGGTAAGGAGTACCCTTCTCAGGGTGATATTGGTGTGAATGAAAATTCTAGTAATTATAGAAATTTTTCATACCTGAGATTTTGAATCGCAGAATTTTGATTTGCACATTATGACTCTGAGGGTACCCCTGGATAAAATTTTTTTCTGTCCTACGAGGGATCCCGACTCGAGATGACCCAATGATTGCGATGAGCACCTGGACAAATTTTGATGTAAGAGCGCGTATTTATTCCTTGATCGATAATTGTGGAGACAAAAAATTTTTGCCCCCTCGATCAAGAATAAATACGGCTGAGTGGTTTATGATTCATGTATGCGTAAATGCGTGCATGACTCAAGGATATGTATGTATACGACATGATACTATGCTTGGTATCTGCGCTATGCTAGGGACTGAACTTACGACTTCTGATGATTTTCTGGGGAACTGTTTCAATCGGGTGATTTTGCCGAGGATTTCGACTCAGTGGGGATCATTTTAGTTGAGAACTCTGCTGGGGAGACTCTAAGCCATTTGATCTTACTGGGGGGTCTGTTGGAGATTCTGTGGGGATGATCCTACTGGGGACCATTCTGCCGGGGATAATTTTGCTAGGGATGGTACAACTGGGCCAGTAGTTGCATGCAACATGAACATCTAAGCAGAAAATCAAACATGCCTAATATCATTACAATGACATCAGACTGAATGCGATAGGGAAATCAAAAGTGACTCTGAACCTGAATGTCACTCTCTTCTTGTTACCAACATGTCCTTTCAGTTTTTCGTGTCAGAAGCTCTCGATAGGGATAGTTGTGTGTTTTTTTTAAGGATCCACTGGGGATACGCTAAGGGTAGGTCACCAAGGTGTACAACCGACCACTGGATGGAGCCGCCTCTATGAGCAAACAACCCGAGATGGAGTCAATTAACCAGTGAAATCTCTAAGGCTCTGGAACTGTGTTCATGTTCTCAATTCACCCCAGATTCCGGCTTATGCGCAGTCTCTAAAAGTGGATATAGCTTTTAGTACTTCAGGGTAAGGCTTGATTCAGAAGGGCTTGAGTTAATCATGGTTTTCCTATGTCTGTTAACCATAATAACCCTAGAGCAAAGTACACCATGGCTAGGAAGTGCAAGAACTAATGGTAAGTAGTCACTTTTGTTGCAACTGAAGACTGAGTTCTTAAAATGGTTGGTAAATGCTTCTTTCCCCTGAATATTAGCATAGCAGGCTTTGCAAGTCTTTCTATTGATGGGAACATCCCATTCGTGATTGCTGAAAGCTTTTTGAAACCTTATTACTCCAACACTGTTGGTGAGGTTCATGGATGCATAACCGAAATTTCCTCCAGCCTTGAAATCCATACGTGCCAGTCTCCATCTTCTCCCTATCACCTTTTGCTCGGCTGAACCCTTTGTACCATCCCTTGTTGGGTTGAATGTTGCTGGTGGGTGACCATCCCAAATATTGGCTTTTCAAGATGCTTCACCAGCTCCTCCTTTCCTTGGAGCCCAGCATAGGCTATAGTGCAGACTTTGTCGGATGGGGACAGTGGTCATCTAAGAGTTCCATCAATAGTTACTTGTGCAGTAGCAAACTCCAGCTCAATTGAAGCAGGCTTGTATTCAAATCCTCTCTCTGTTATGAAATCAAGGCCCTTCCTGTCAGTCTGAGGTTACAAAATATTTGGTCTGGGGGTTTAGGTAGAAGAGAAGTGGCATGGGGTAGAAAGAGAGTCCCCAATCTGGTATAGGTTGATGATAAATAAAGACTGATTGAGGCAGTGCTATAACCGTCTGCCCCATCACCTTTCTAGTGATGGGATGATGTAATATGGAACAATATTGGGGTTCAATTTCATGTTAGAAGCCCTAGATGGTGGAAAATGGGGCTTCGCAGGATCAGTTCAGGGGGGAAGGATAAAAAAGGGCTTCATCAAACAGGTGTTGGTGGTTTGGTGGTAAACGGAAGAAAGAAGGTGTTGAAGGTATGGAAAAGGGTAATGCTTTGGGTTTGAAGATAGGAAAGTCCAAATCTTCCAAGGAAAGGGTACAAAAAATCTGATAGTGATGGAAAATTGGGAAGTGGTGGCACTCCAGTGTTAGATATGGTGGCCGTGCACGAGAGAGAAAGACTCTTTCATCTCCATCGATCTTTTTTTTTTAGCGAACTAAATCCAAGCCATAGCTACATGTCGGTTTTCCAACTGTATTCAAATTCCTACATTTCATGTGTGTTTAATATGCTTTTTGAATGAACAATGCATGCGAAATGTCATGCACACATGAATGTCACATGAACAAGATAATGTAAGCACTGCAACCAAGAGCTGCTTTAGCATCTTACCACACAATGGGTGATGAAGGTGATGGAAGCCATTTGAATTTCCCACAGGTTGGAGGTTTTAGTGAATTAGGGAATCTTAGCTTTAGGGTCTTGGCTTAAGGTGCCTTCTTTGATATGAAATTAAGCTTGGGGCTTTGTTTTAGGGGTTTGCTTTTGGGTTTCAACAATGGCTTTTAGCTTGGGATAATTCGAGTATCATGTGTGCCATTCGAATTGAAACTTTGGGGCAGGGCCAATAACATCTCGCAAGGATTGTTGAGTTGGATTAGCAAATGACTCAATGGAGATGGTGCCATCATATAATTTATTTATCTCACAAGCTCACCTTCCAAGTGAGAGTTCAGCTAGAGCCATATTCACTTTTAGGTTCCCTATAGTATTCAGATTGATATCATGCATTATGATATGATGCATGTTTGATGTGTAATTTTAGATGATCAAATGCATGCATAATGCCATGTACATATAATCACCACATAAGTAGGAAAATAACAAAATGCATTGCATTCAAAATGATATCAATACACCGTAGAAACAAAAATGAGTCCCCTACAAAAAAAAAAAAAAAAGAAAACACCAAGGGTATTGATTTTTTTTTATTCCCCGACTAGTCATTGCCTCGGCTTCAGCACCATTGCCCCACTCTTGTTAGATCAAACCTTGTAGCTCTTCATTATATTCCCCTCCACGTGATGTTTTGTTGGAAATGCCCTAGTCCCGAGGCATTGGTCCTTGTATTTGTACTATACATTTATTGGATTTATGTGTTGTACTCATTTGTGTCATTAATAAAGGCATCAATTCATTTATTATATATATCTTGTGCAATATATTAAATGAAGTATCCAATGGACATATCTATATCCATGACAACTAGTGTCATGCACTTAGCAGTAAGACCATGGATAGGGTAAACGATATGACCATGAATAGATCCGTAGTCTATTCCAGTCATGGGAATGAATGGAACAACAGACTATCATTAACCTGGTTGTATGGCGGTGTCTTACCGGTCATTGGACATGGAATGTCAACCAAGTTAATGGGTACATGCCTGGGAGCATGGTACTGGATAGATCCACTAAACGAGTAATCCACATGGTATGGTATCACAATGGATTCTCGTGTAGTACTTGTATGGATCCTTTGACCTGACCATATGATGGTGTTACATGTGAAGTCGCATACTTAGGGGTACACCTAAAGGGCCTGTAATAGGGTGCCAAGTATGGGTGCTTTCGGGTATGTCACTGAACATGGTAACACTATGGATATGCAGAAGGGATTTGTCACTCAGTAACCAACTGAGAAGATATCACCGGCCTCTTGATGAATGTGACTGATAAGAGTGTGGCCACACCCAAACAAGTTGGAACTTGTTTGTGAGCATCAGTACATTCGGGATCAAGTTAATGTCCGGACTCAAAAGAGGGTGATCAATCCATGCCTCTGTGTTGGACACCGATATCAATGACATGGGATGTACAAGTTTAAACTACAGGGTTATGATATCAGTTAGACTGCCATCTCCATCTTAATTGGGGGCTGCAGTGGCTTGCTAGAGTCCAACTGCAGTCTGCGGGCCAAATGCCCGCTGCCAACATAAAGATGGGCCCACAAGATCGTACACATAGAACGATAGAATGCAGACTTAAGGAATCACATGTATACTTGGAGTATACACAGTGGAGGGAGAAGCATGTATATATTAATTATATTATAAAGATCAATTGGATTGGTTATAATAATAAAATTAATATATTCAATTGGCTCTTCATAATTAATTGGATTAATTATGAAATTATTTCCCAGGTGGAAATATTCATATGTATGGGTTTACATATGATTTTATTTTCTGTAGATTTAATTTTAATTTGATGGATTAAATTAATTGTCAAACTGATTTTAATTTAGATGTAAATAATATATTACTTGGAGTAATATATTAAATACATGGGTATATTAAAATTGGGCTTGAAATTAATTTAAACCAGAATAATTAAAATTAGACTGGGCCTAAATTAAAACATGGAAGCCCACACAGAATAGAGAGGAGCCAAGATGGGCCTGAATTCCCCTAAGGGAATTCAGCCAACCCTAGGTATAAATACCTAGGGTTAGAAATTTCGGCCACCCAATGCATTACACTCCTAGCCGAATTCTCTAGCTCCTCCTCTCCATTGTTTCGTTTTTCCGATGCTAGCACGGGTTGCATTCGCCAAGCGTTCGTGTACATGAGAGTGGAGGAATTCTATTTTGAATTCTGCAGTCATCATCCATCTCTAGAAAGAGATTTTTCTGGTAAGAAATTTAATCCCTTTCTATTTAATTTTAAGTTTTTCAATTTCCACTTCAATTGCTCCTGGGACTAGATTTGAGGAAATCACCGCGTTCTTCCACTTTTATCGGGTGATTTCGGTGACAAATCCCAACAGTGGTATCAGAGCAGGCTTTTGATCCGTGAAAATTGATTAATTTGGTTGAATCCCTATTTTGAAATTGGATGTTTTTGATTGGGATTCTTGGTATGGGTTTTATGATTTTTCCCATATGTTTTAATACAATGAAAATTAATATTGCATATTGGTTTATGTTGTTTAATTTTATTGTATTATTGTAATTCTTGGTGAATTGCTATGGATGATGAATGGTGATTTTTTTTATTTAGTTCTGTTTTTTTTTTTTTAAAATCAGCCTTCCCGGGGTGCGGGGCTGCTGGCGGCGCCGCCGGCGGCCGCAGCACGCGGCGGGAGGCGCGGCAGCAGCTGCTGCGCCAGCAGCAGCAGTCGCTGGTTCTAGCAGCGGGCTGCTGCTGGGCAGTGGCCGCTGGGCGGCCACTAGCAGCTGTAGTGCCGCTGCAGGCGGCAGCAGCGGGCAGCCGCTGTTGCTGCTAGGGCAACTTTGTTGCCCTAGCTGCAGCGGGCCGGGCCCAGTTGTTTTGGATTTTGCGGGTTTTTGGTCCGGGGCCCAGTTTTGAAATTTTAATTGGTTTTAAAATTCGTGTGTTTAAAATTTATGTAATTTAAATGCGCATGGTTTCTTGGATGAATTTTATTTCGTTCATGTGATATTAGTTTTGGAAATTAATATGGTTAATGGAAATTGGTTCGGGTAATTTTGGCACAATTACTCGGACGGCTAAATTGGACCTATGGTTTCCCAATTCCAGTGGGAGCAGTTGGACTGCCTGGGCTGGAGGCCCAAAGCCCGTTAGGGGTTAGAACCATGGTGGGCCAAAAATTGGCGATTTCCTAATAATGGCTTTGACATAATTTTAATGGGCTTAAATCATGCATTATGACATGCTTTTGAATTATATGTATTGGATGCATATGAATGGTTGAATGAATGTATGATTGGATGCTATTGGGCCTTTTTACGAGATGGGTTGTATTTTTCTTTTGGGTAAATACGGCCTGCGTGTCGTTCTTTTCTTTTCATGTAATTTTATTTTATTTAAATTAAATATTATAAAATTTGTAAAAGAAGAAACCCATGGAGTGGTGAGCCCAAATGGAGGTGCAAGCCCAAATTGGAGGTGCAAGCCCAGAAGGAGAAGATGGAGGCCCGCCTAATACATGTTTCTAGTATAGGTTTACTAGAATAATATTAGGATGTAACATAGGCCCATAGCAGTCCATTTCAATTTTATTTAATCATGTTTTATATTGATTTGCATGTATGTATGTATGTTCAAATAGCTCATTCACCCGCTTTATGTATGTAAGCCGTTATAATTGAATCTAATAACCAAACGGAAATTACTAAGTCGCTTAAAAGTGCTTCCCTCATTCAAAACCGAATCGAAGTGGGAATAGGCCAGTTGTAGACCATGCCCTCGCAGGATGCACTGGAGTATTGTCACTTTGTATTGGGTTAGAGTATGGGATACTCTAACACTTGGATGGAGGTTTTGACTTAGCGTGGGTAGTAGGATTCTCCTGGCCCTAAGCACAGATGGGTAAGTGCCAACAAGCCCATCAAACCGAGAGTCCCTAGGTTCGGATTGGACGGCGTTCCTACCTAAATAATTAAGGTGTAGTTGTACCAAACCCTCGTTTGGCTATATCTTGATGAAATATGGATCTCGGCCCATGAGCCCAACAACTCGGTTTAAATTAATAACTTGATTCATTATTAATTTTATATGGGAACAACGAAGCAAAGCCCTTTATTAACACTCTCAATGTTTTTCTATGTAGAAACACGCAAATGGCAAACACAAATACCTTATCACTGCGATCAATTCTTGAAAAGGACAAGCTTTCCGGTCCTAACTTTTTAGACTGGTCTAGGAACTTGAGGATAGTTCTAAGACAAGAGTCAAAAGAGTATGTGCTGGAAAGGCCTGTGCCGGCTGCGCCTCAGGGACGTAATCCACCGGCTGCCCAGCTGGAGGAATACGAGGCGCACGTCAAGGACAACCGGGATGTGACATGCCTTATGTTGGCTTGCATGGTCCCCGAACTACAAAAACAGTTTATGGACCATCAAGCCTATGCTATGATAACAACTCTTAATGAGATGTTTCAAGAGCAAGCTCGTCAGGAAAGGTACCTGACCAATAAGGCATTCCACTCTTGTAAGATGGGGGCCGGGACATTCGTGAGCGCACACGTGCTCAAGATGAAGGGCTATTTGGATACTTTGGCCCGTCTCGGATCGCCTATCTCTCAAGAGTTGGTGGTGGACACAATCCTCGCGTCCTTGCCGGATTCTTATGATCAGTTCATCCTTAACTATAACATGCAAGGGATGAACCGCACTGTCAGTGAGCTGCATGGGATGCTTAAGCTTACTGAGCAGTCGATCAAGAAGACTCCGCCGGTGCTGCTGGTTAACAAGGGGAATGCTCCTCTTGCTAAGGGTAAGGCCAAGGAAAAGGCCAAGGCTAAGGCCAAGAAGGCCAAAGCCAAGAAGGCCAAGGCCCAACCCAAGGCCCAGCAGAAGGCAGGTCCTGAGGACGTCTGTTTCGGGTGCAGACAGGCGGGCCATTGGAAGAGATCGTGTCCCAAGCTGATGGGCGAGCAAAGAAGGGGCCAAGGTGCGTCCTCTTCAGGTATTTATGTTATAGATATTAACCTTACTGTTTCAACATCCTGGGTATTGGATACTGGATGTGGTTCTCATATTTGTTGCAATGTGCAGGGACTTAAGAATAGAAGGTTGCTGGGGTTGGGAGAGGTGGACTTGCCGGTCGGGAATGGAGCAAGGGTTGCTGCCATAGAGATCGACGAATACCACCTAATGATGCCCAGCGGATTGGTTTTAATTTTAGAACATTGTTACTTTGTACCTGCTATGTGCAGGAATATTATCTCTGTATCAATGTTGGATATTTCTGAATTTGATTTTACTATTATAAATGGTCGAATTTCTATATCCAGAGAGGGGTTATTTTATGGAGATGCTCTATTAAATAATGGCCTATATGTCCTGGACTTAAATGAAACCAATCATGTCTATAACATAAACACGAAAAGGGTTAAGCCTAACGAACTTAATCCAGTCTACCTATGGCATTGTCGTCTTGGCCATATAAACGAGAAGCGCATAGCTAGGCTTCACAAAGCTGGAGTCCTAGGGCCATTTGACTTGGAGTCAATTGATACATGCGAATCATGTTTAAGAGGCAAGATGACAAAGGCACCTTTTACAAAAGGGCTGAAAGGGCCACTGGCTTGTTGGACCTAATACATTCAGATGTATGTGGACCTATGAGCGCTGCGACCAGAGGTGGGCATCTGTACTTCGTCACCTTCACGGATGATTTCAGCAGATATGGCTATGTCTATCTGATGAAACACAAGTCCGAGACCCTTGATAGGTGCAAGGAATTTAGGAACGAGGTACAGAACCAGCTAGGCAGGAATATCAAAGCCCTTCGGTCGGACCGAGGCGGTGAGTATATGAGCCTAGAGTTTGACTCATACTTGAGAGAGCATGGAATAGTTCCACAACTCACTCCTCCTGGAACACCACAATGGAATGGGGTGTCCGAACGGAGGAATAGGACTTTGTTGGACATGGTCCGCTCAATGATGAGTCAAGCATCTCTCCCAATTAGCTTCTGGGGACACGCCCTCGAGACAGCAGCTCTCATATTAAACAATACTCCAACTAAGGCAGTGGAAAAGACCCCATATCAGATATGGACGGGCAAGGAGCCCAATGTGTCTTTCCTAAGGATTTGGGGATGCGAAGCACATGTCAAGAAATTGACTAGTGGCAAGCTGGAGCCCAAAACCGATAAATGCCTGTTTGTGGGCTACCCTAGGGAAACCAAAGGGTATTACTTCTACAACCCCGCCGAGAACAAGGTGTTCGTGGCAAGAAAAGGGGTCTTTCTGGAAAAGGAGTTCCTTTCCAAGAAAGATAGTGGGAGCAATGTTGAACTCAGGGAAGTTCAAGGTCCATAAGCTCCTAAAGAGGATAACTCGGAGGCCCAGGTGGAGCTTCCACAAGTGGAAGCACCGACCCAGGCCACACAAGAACCTAAAAGGTCTGGTAGGGATCATCGGGAACCGGAGAGGTATGGTTTCCTCGTCACCGATGATCAAACTCTTCTTATCTGGGATGAAGAAGAACCTAAAACCTACCAGGAGGCTATGGCTAGCCCACAGTCTGCGAATTGGTGTAAAGCCATGGAGGCAGAAATGCAATCTATATACGATAATCAAGTTTGGAACTTGGTTGATCCACCTCCGGGTGCTAAGGTAATAGGTTGCAAGTGGTGCTATAAGCTAAAAGCTGATAATACCTTCAAGGGGCGTATGGTTGCGAAAGGTTTCAGACAAGTCCATGGGATAGACTATGATGAAACTTTCTCACCAGTAGCCATGCTCAAGTCCATCAGGATACTGCTGGCCATAGCCGCATGGTATGACTATGAGGTATGGCAGATGGATGTCAAAACCGCTTTCCTTAATGGGAAGCTACTCGAGGATGTGTACATGACACAACCTGAGGGTTTTGTCGATCCTAAGTATCCGGGAAGGGTATGCAAACTTTAAAGGTCCATTTATGGACTGAAGCAAGCATCCCGTAATTGGAATCTAAGATTCAATGAGGCTATAAAGGAATATGGCTTCATACAGAATCTGGATGAGCCTTGTGTGTATAAGAGGACTAGTGGGAGCATTGTCACATTTTTGGTACTTTATGTAGACGACATCCTACTCATTGGAAGCGACATACCTACACTGCAAGGGGTAAAGCAGTGGCTGAGTAAGTGCTTTGCAATGAAGGACTTAGGCGAAGCTGAGATGATCCTAGGGATCAGGATCTATAGGGATAGACCAAATCGGCTTCTAGGCCTAAGTCAGGCCTCGTACATTGACAAAGTTCTGAAAAGATTCAGCATGGACCGGGCCAAGAAAGGTTTCTTGCCAATGGGCCATGGTCTGAAACTTAGTAAGAAGAACTGTCCTAAAACAAGGGAGGACAGGGAGAACATGAAATTGGTTCCATATGCTTCGGCTATTGGATCAATCATGTACTCCATGTTATGTACGAGACCTGATGTCGCCTTTGCACTAAGTATGACGAGCCGATACCAGCAGGATCCCGGGGAGGATCACTGGAAAGCTGTCAAAGCAATCCTCAAGTACCTTAACAGGACTAAGGATAGCTTCTTGGTGTATGGTGGTCAGGAAGTGCTATCAGTTACTGGGTATACTAATGCGAGCTTCCAGACAGACCAAGATGAGTACCAATCGCAGTCAGGGTATGTATTCTTGGTGAATGGTGGTGCTGTAAGCTGGAGGAGCTCAAAGCAGCCAACCATAGCGGACTCTACAACAGAAGATGAGTACATCGCTGCGTGTGATGCAGCTAAGGAAGCTGTGTGGATGAAGAAGTTTATCACTAAGTTGGGAGTAGTGCCAACTATCCAGGACCCAGTCGATATCTTCTGTGACAACAATGGGGCCGTCACACAAGCTAAGGAGCCCCGGTCACAGAAGAACACAAAGCACGTGCTCAGAAAGTTTCACCTCATACGAGAAATCGCGGAGAGAGGTGACATAGCATTGCACAGAGTGGACACCGAGGATAATGTCGCAGATCCATTGACCAAGGCGCTGGCCCAGCCCAAGCACGAGGGTCATACTAGATCTATAGGGATTAGGCCCATGTCTAGTTGGAACTGGTGCAAGTGGGAGATTGTTGGAAATGCCCTAGTCCCGAGGCATTGGTCCTTGTATTTGTACTATACATTTATTGGATTTATGTGTTGTACTCATTTGTGTCATTAATAAAGGCATCAATTCATTTATTATATCTATCTTGTGCAATATATTAAATGAAGTATCCAATGGACATATCTATATGCATGACGACTAGTGTCATGCACTTAGCAGTAAGACCATGGATAGGGTAAACGATATGACCATGAATAGATCCGTAGTCTGTTCCAGTCATGGGAATGAATGGAACAACAGACTATCATTAACCTAGTTGTATGGCGGTGTCTTACCGGTCATTGGACATGGAATGTCAACCAAGTTAATGGGTACATGCCTGGGAGCATGGTACTGGATAGATCCACTAAACGAGTAATCCACATGGTATGGTAATCACATTGGATTCTCGTGTAGTACTTGTATGGATCCTTTGACCTGACCATATGATGGTGTTACATGTGAAGTCGCATACTTAGGGGTATGCCTAAAGGGCCTGTAATAGGGTGCCAAGTATGGGTGCTTTCGGGTATGTCACTGAACATGGTAACACTATGGATATGCAGAAGGGATTTGTCACTCAGTAACCAACTGAGAAGATATCACCGGCCTCTTGATGAATGTGACTGATAAGAGTGTGGCCACACCCAAACAAGTTGGAACTTGTTTGTGAGCATCAGTACATTCGGGATCAAGTTAATGTCCGGACACAAAAGAGGGTGATCAATCCATGCCTCTGTGTTGGACACCGATATCAATGACATGGGATGTACAAGTTTAAACTACAGGGTTATGATATCAGTTAGACTGCCATCTCCATCTTAATTAGGGGCTGCAGTGGCTTGCTAGAGCCCAACTGCAGTCTGCGGGCCAAAGGCTCACTGCCAACATAAAGATGGGCCCACAGGATCGTACACATAGAACGATAGAATGCAGACTTAAGGAATTACATGTATACTTGGAGTATACACAGTGGAGGGAGAAGCATGTATATATTAATTATATTATAAAGATCAATTGGATTGGTCATAATAATAAAATTAATATATTCAATTGGCTCTTCATAATTAATTGGATTAATTATGAAATTATTTCCCAGGTGGAAATATTCATATGTATGGGTTTACATATGATTTTATTTTGTGTAGATTTAATTTTAATTTGATGGATTAAATTAATTGTCAAACTGATTTTAATTTAGATGTAAATAATATATTACTTGGAGTAATATATTAAATACATGGGTATATTAAAATTGGGCTTGAAATTAATTTAAACCAGAATAATTAAAATTAGACTGGGCCTAAATTAAAACATGGAAGCCCGCACAGAATAGAGAGGAGCCAAGATGGGCCTGAATTCCCCTAAGGGAATTCGGCCAACCCTAGGTATAAATACCTAGGGTTAGAAATTTCGGCCACCCAATGCATTACACTCCTAGCCGAATTCTCTAGCTCCTCCTCTCCATTGTTTCGTTTTTCCGACGCTAGCACGGGTTGCATTCGCCAAGCGTTCGTGTACGTGAGAGTGGAGGAATTCTATTTTGAATTCTGCAGTCATCATCCATCTCTAGAAAGAGATTTTTCTGGTAAGAAATTTAATCCCTTTCTATTTAATTTTAAGTTTTTCAATTTCCACTTCAATTGCTCCTGGGACTGGATTTGAGGAAATCACCGCGTTCTTCCGCTTTTATCGGGTGATTTCCGGTGACAAATCCCAACATGTTTGAGGAATTTCTTTGGTGGTCCCCTTATTTGCCACCGGGTGCATTTTGGAGATAGGTGGGACCCTCAATTTTCCTTCGTCAATGAGCTCCTGAATCCTCCTTCACAGAGCGACACATTCATTGGTCCGGTGGCCTACCAACACATGATAGCTATAGTAGTTCCCCTTTTGTTCAGGTGTTGGTGCCACATATGGTCTAACACTCTGCAGGAGGCCCACCTTTCTACAGATGGCAAATAATCTGGTCACTAAGCAAGGCCCAGAGGATGCGATTGTCCCACTATCTTCGGGAGGCGGGTTCTGGATATGTCATGGAATAGGGTCAGCATTGGCACTGGTTTCAGGAGGCCTTTTTGTTTCCTCTTCACTGGTCAATCCTGGTAAGCCCAAGTCCTGGCGAGAGGGCCTCCCGAGGTGTCGAGAGCAAGTGTCAGCAATCTGGGTATCCTGCTTCTCATTGGCATTAACATTGGAGCCTATGCTTGACATGCCCCTTATTCTTCTCTCGAGCTCTGCCACCCGCGCTTCTAGCTTGGTGCACCTTGCCGTCAGTCTCTCTACCTTGCCAAGATCACCCCCCAGCATTTCTCTCAGCATTGCTGCCACTTCCTCCCTGACTGCCTTCCAACATCGCGATGAAGTGACACAGTCTTCCACAACATCTGTTATGGTGTTGATGTTCCATAGGCTGGCCATTCTCAAAATCTTTCCCCTGATGAGAACACTTATTAGGGGTGATGGTTGAATGCATAACAGATACCAACCAGGGAATAATGTATACATGAATACGTGATGTAACGTGCACACATGTGATGTCATGTAATGCCATGTCATGCTATACTTTTTGAGATTGACAATACAGATGCTATGGATGCTGGTGGGGATGATGCATGCTAAAATAAAACATGGTGTATAAATATACACCACAGGGTTAAAATGACACTCAAGAGTGTCCACGGATCAAAGCAAGTGGTACTTGCAATAGGGTGCATAGTTATGCCCCTGTGAAGAATGACACATTGGGGTGTCCATGGGTCGAAGCAAAACATTGCTTGCAAATGGAGTTGAATGCTATGGTGGCGTGTTTGCGCATGATGACCTGACATAATCTCCAGCATTCAGGGAGTACCTTGGATTATGATGCATGATATGAGGTGAGACAGAACAGAGTGCTTGGCATACGAATGGCTTTTTGGCGCTCGAGGAGCACCTTAGGCTTTTATGCGATGACATGTTATGAAGCAACGTGCTTGGCACGCGAACCAAGTTTTTCGGCTCTCGGGGAATGCCTTATGCTTATGTATGAATGGGATACACGGTCATGGGTTGATGAGGACAAATGATGTTAGATGGATGGAAACATGAATGAGGATGATTTTGTTTATTATTTATTTTGGAAGTTCCGCATATGCCCCAATGCTATGCAAAAGGCAATGTAAACAGATCGCGTGTGAACCAGCACGCAGGTATAAGTTCGGTGCCTTAGGAGCACCTAATGAATGTCATGAAATGGTCACGTATGGCTATCACACGGATAAAGCTTCAGCACTTTCGGGGCGCCTAATGGATGTTGTGAGATGGTCGTGTGTATTCCGACACATAAACATAGTTCTGATGCTTTTGATGCATCCAACATGAAATGATGTTACAAACAAGTCACGTGTAACTTGAGACAAGGACAAAGATTCGGCATTCTTGGAGAGCCTTGCATGATTTGGTAATACCATGGAATGCTCCTATATGTGTAGTAATTAGGTACTCATGAAATACCCTGGATGATTCGATAATGTTATGAGCAATCCGATGTGGATCATGACACAGAAGCACGATCTTGGTATCCCTATGACACCAATAATGGATGAATGAGATATTATGCAATGTTTGTCATATGACTCCCCACACGAAAATAGATCTACGACTGTTGTGGTCTCCTAATGAATGTTATGGTTTAGCGGAATGGCCAAGTGCAAACCAGGGCATAAGCAAAACACGGGTGGCTTTGGGACACCCATTATGAAATGAAATGATCATGATGGCACATCCTTGGAACATCCTTATTTAAAGCAGAATGCAATGCTGTGAATGAAGGTTCATGTCACACAAAAATGTGGATGACTACATGAAGATGTGGTTAGAATGACACACAGGACAATGTCGTGCATGCAAGGTATGAATGCATATGTCATACAAATAAAGTGCGATGGCTACACAAAGACATGGTTAGGATGTATAACACATGAAGTGATGCATGCTTCATGAACATGCCACACATGAGATGTGAATGAAACACGGATGAAATGTTGTAGCTGCACGAAGATGTGGTTAGTGTCAATGTCATGAATATGTTGATGTCTTGAAAATAAGTGCACAAAGATGCGATTATGATGACACACGGATGACTATGCATGTTGATGCCTTATGAATGAAAATGATAATGGACATGATTTATTTGTTCAGGATGTTTTAAGAAAGCCCAATGTCATGCAAAATAGAATGCAAAAGAGGTCGTGCATGAGCCGACACACGGATGGGGGTTTGGTGCATTCGGGGCATTTAATGGGCGTTATGAAATGGTCACGGTGTGCACCAGCACATGGACAAAGTTTCGACACTTTGTAGGTCCAAATGAAATGGCATGACATGGTCATATGGAAGCCGTTCCATGGACAGAGTTCTGATGCTTTTAAGGCATCTAACATGAAGTGATGCTGCAAACAAGTCACGTGAAAATAAAGACACGGACGAAGGTTCAGCGTTCGCGGAACACCTTGCATGACTTGGTAATGTCATGATATGCTCCTATGTGTGCAATAATTTGGCATTCGTGGAGCACCTTGAATGAATTATTAATGTCATGAAACAATTTCGAAGTGGATTGCGATACAGAAGCAAAGCTTCGACATCACTGTGATGCTTTCGATGAATGGACATGAAGTGGAGATGATCTAATGTTATGTTGTCGTGTGACTTGCCACACAACCAGACCTAAAATCTTTGTGATTTTCTAGTGAATGATATGGGGTAGCGAATTGGCCAAGTGCAAACTAGCACTCATGCGGACTGCGGGTAGTTTGAGGTACCTGATATGGCATGAAATGAAATGATCACGATGGTTATTCTCAAAACGTCCCTAAATAAATGGAATAGAATGAAATGGCATGAATGCGCATGTCATGCAAAATGCAAGTGGCTGCAAAAAAATGTGGTTAGGATGCATGACATATGGGAAAGGAACGAACACATATATCACACATGGATGAAATGTTGTGGCTACACAAAGATGTGGTTAACATATATGACACACAGGGCCATGTCTTGTATGCTTAGTGGAAATATCAACATAAAATGTGCGTATGGTATGCGAACAAAATATCATAGCTGCACAAGGATGTAGTTAATATCAATGTCATACAAATGTCGATGTTTTGAAAATGATTGCATAAAGACATGAGTAGAAGGACACATAAATGATTACATGCATGTGTGATGCTTCATGAATGAAAACAATAATAGGCGTGAACTCTCTATTCTGAATGTTTCAAGAGTGCCCAATGCTATGTAGAAAATAATACAAGGGTCGTCGCATGGACCAATACATGAACAAAGATCGGCGCTTTTGGAGCACCTAGTGGATATTATGGGGTGGCCGCGTATGTACCAACACACGGGTAAAAGTTCAACACTTTGTAGTTCAAAATGAGATGGCATGAAATGGTCACATGGAAACCATTCCTCGCACAGTTCTCTGATACCTTTGGGGCATCTAGGATGAAATGATGCTGCAAACAGGTCACGCGTGTGTAGGGACACGGATAGAGGTTCGGCTTACATGGAACTCCTTAAATGACTTGATAATGACATGATATGTTCCTATGCACAGAATAACTCAGTACTCGTGGAGCACCTCGAATGATTTCACAATGTTATTAAATGGTTTGATGTGAACCATTATGCACAAACAGGACTTGGCGTCACCAGGACACCTATGATGAATGAATGTGATGTCATATGATGGCATCGTGTGAATCGTCATATGGAACCAAATCTGGGACCATTGTGGTCTACTATGGAATGATATGATATTTTGTGAAATGGCCGAGTGCAATCTGGCGCATGGGTGGAAATCAAGTAGTTTTGGGGTACCCGACATGTCATGGAATGAAATGCTCGTGAAGGGGACTCTTGACACATCCTTTATTAGTTGGGATGATATGGCGTGGATGCATATGTCATATGAAAATGCGAATGGCTGCACGAAAATGTGGTTAAGATGCATGTCATGCAGACTAATGTCATGTATGATTTATGGAAATGTTGGCATACAAGGTGTATACATGGCACACAAATATAATGTCGTGGCTGCACAAGATGTGGTTAGCATAAATGCAATGCATATGCATATAAATTAGAAGATGGCTGCTTGAAAAGTTGGTCAAAAAAGATATATGGATTATTACGTAATTCGAATGAAAAGGTAAGAAGAAAATCACCATGGAACAAACGTTAGAACATTCAAAAATATGCTCTCCCTTCCAACCTTATTTCTCCTTTCGATTGGTCTCGCAATCTACCTAGGTGTTGGGTCTCTTTGGCATCAACAGGGGATACCAAAGGCACACGCTTGATTATTCAATTTTAATTTTGTGTTTTGGTAATCCTAGGGGAAGTTACTAAGCCATTACATATGGGCCAAAGTCAAACCAAGGGTCGTACAGGCTCCCATAGCGAAAACACACTTCCCCACCATAGAACATGATGTAAGGTCATGCAGGGCTTTGAGTGGTTTACCCCGTCAGGTGTCTCCAATCCTGCCAGTAGGGGTAGGCCACCTTCTTGGATAAACCGGGGCTAATCAGTGTATTAGAGGGGTTAAGAAGAAGAAAATGTCATGATATGCAAAGGCATGAATAAATACGATGTTTATAAATTGATAAATGAATACAAGCGAGGTTATATTTTAATAGTTGCCTAAGTTCCTTAAGTTTTTAAGAAAAAAATTTTAGGAGCAGAAATTATCCCTAGCGGAGTCGCCACTGTGAGCGGATGACCTTTTTAGAAAGCGGGACGTGACGAAGCGAGCCGGGGAAAAAGAAAGAAAGAAATAAATGGTTTAGTGATGTTTTGGGAAAAGCAGGTTTGTTTTCTTATGTTAGGAAAAAATGTTGAAAATGACTTGGTTTTGTTCGATTTGTGAAAAGCGGGTTTTATTTATCTTACTTTAGGGAAAATCGTTTGTTTGTTTTGAAATTCCGTTTTGTAGAAAATGTTTTCCCGTTTTATAACTTAAAGACCTTGAAACCTAAATCTCCAAACCAGTGACAGAGTCACCACCCGGATCAGCTCATTCGGGAAATTCCAGTACAGCTCCCTACCAAGCGCAGACTACTTACCTAATCCAGAGATTCAGGGTTCAGGCAACTTACCTACTAACCTCAAGCTTGTATTCGTTTATTATTTATAAAGCAATATTTATTCAATTTATTATCTTTTCTAACCCTAATTTCGTTTATTTTTATTAGCCCGTGATAAAGCGGAATGCAGAAAAATAAATTGCGGGAAATTAAATCATCAACACAAATTATACAAAAGAATAGTAAAGGCCGATTATACAACCAAATCGAATAAAATATAAAAACTCTCGTCCTCACATTATAATTACCTAAGTACACGAAGATCTAAAAATACAATCGCCTAAATACACGAATTAATCTATTAAATACAGCAAAAAAAAAATGCTGCAAAACAGACTGGTTAGTGCAGTTTATATTATAAACACAAACAGGACTCAAATCAGGACAGAATTGGGATTTCTAGGATCGGGGGCATGCATTTAGGGGATAACCGGGTCGACCTGACTGGTCGGACCGGTTAGACCTGGAAAACGGTTTTGAAATACCCTGTGGATTTTTGTGCTGGAAAATCAATTTTTATAAACTATTTGGCTCGATTTCATATAAATTTTCATTTTTGTGGGTCGGTTATCCCGGAACTTAGGGTTCCGTTCGTGTGGGTTCCTAACCTCAATATCCATCTAGGGTCTAGAACGCAATAAACACACCAAAAACATTTGTGAAAAATACTATTTTGCACGTTTTCAATATTCCACAGGGATTTGATAAGATTTAGGGGTCCGCTAATGATGAACTGTGGATCCGACTCGGATAAAACAACCTCGAAACTCAGGAAATAAACCCAGTAAACATAAAAAACGCTAATATTCTTACGTACAGAAATTCAAAAACCAAAATATAATGACATACGGATGGATTTGGGCCGAAAATGATTGCAACAGAATGTTTGAAACGAGAAACGGACTGTTTTCGGCCGAACAGGACAGATCAGGGATCTGTCCCTGAAGAACGGAGCCGGGCAGCTCTAGGGTTAGAGCCAGCCGGCTCTGTTCATCAAAAACATAGCTGGGCAGCTGTGTTTATGAAGAACACAGCCGTACGGCTATGGTGGGCAGCCTAATTTCTGGATTTTTGCAAAATGAAAGAAAACACACAGAAAACGCAATGCAAACAGGTTTTAGGGCCTCTCAGAGTTTACCTGGGTGTTGTTTGAATGCTTTAAACATCCAAAGAAAGGATTGAAAGCTTGGAATGTTGGGATTTTGTCACCGGAAATCACCCGATTAAAGCAGAAGAACGCAATGATTTCCTCAAATCCGTGCCCAGGAGCAATTGAGATGGAAATTGGAAAAACAAAATTTTAATTACAAGAGATAAATCTCTTACCCGGAATATTTCTACAAGAGATGGATGCAGACTACAGGAATCAAACTAGATCCCTCCTCGTTCCCGTACACGAACACCTTACAAACACCACCCGTGCTAGGGTTAGAAAACACAAACAATGGAGAAGAGAGGGGGGGGCGGCAAAATTTCGGCTAGTCTGTTCCTCTCACCTGTTGGAAATGCCCTAGTCCCGAGGCATTGGTCCTTGTATTTGTACTATACATTTATTGGATTTATGTGTTGTACTTATTTGTGTCATTAATAAAGGCATCAATTCATTTATTATATTTATCTTGTGCAGTATAGTAAATGAAGTATCCAATGGACATATCTATATCCATGACGACTAGTGTCATGCACTTAGCAGTAAGACCATGGATAGGGTTAACGATATGACCATAAATAGATCCGTAGTCTGTTCCAGTCATGGGAATGAATGGAACAACAGACTATCATTAACCTGGTTGTATGGCGATGTCTTACCGGTCATTGGACATGGAATGTCAACCAAGTTAATGGGTACATGCCTGGGAGCATGGTACTGGATAGATCCACTAAACGAGTAATCCACATGGTATGGTATCACAATGGATTCTCGTGTAGTACTTGTATGGATCCTTTGACCTGACCATATGATGGTGTTGCGTGTGAAGTCACATACTTAGGGGTACGCCTAAAGGGCCTGTAATAGGGTGCCAAGTATGGGTGCTTTCGGGTATGTCGCTGAACATGGTAACGCTATGGATATGCAGAAGGGATTTGTCACTCAGTAACCAACTGAGAAGATATCACCGACCTCTTGATGAATGTGACTGATAAGAGTGTGGCCACACCCAAACAAGTTGGAACTTGTTTGTGAGCATCAGTACATTCGGGATCAAGTTAATGTCCGAACAGAAAAGAGGGTGATCAATCCGTGCCTCTGTGTTGGACACCGATATCAATGACATGGGATGTACAAGTTTAAACTACAGGGTTATGATATCAGTTAGACTGCCATCTCCATCTTAATTGGGGGCTACAGTGGCTTGCTAGAGCCCAACTGCAGTCTGCGGGCCAAAGGCCCGCTGCCAACATAAAGATGGGCCCACGGGATCGTACACATTGAGCGACTGGACACCGATTTAAAGAATCACAGGTACACTTAGAGTGTACACTGTAGAGAGAGAGAACTATATATATTAATTATATTATAAGGATCAATTGGATTGATCATTATAATAAAATTAATATTTGGCTTCACATAATTAATTGGATTAATTATGAGATTATTTCCTAGGTGGAAATATTCATATGTATAGGTTTACATATGAATTTGTTTTGTGAAGACTAAATTTTAATTTGATGGATTAAATTAATTAGTCAAACTAATTTTAATTTAAATGTAAATAATATATTACTTGGAGTAATATATTAAATACATGGGTTAATTAAAATTGGGTTTGATATTGATTTAGACCAGACTAATTAAAATAAGTTTGGGCCTGAATTAAAAGGAGGAAGCCCACACAGACACAGAAGCCAGACTGGGCCTAAATTCCAGCAAGGGAATTTGGAAGCCCTAGGGTTAAAAACCCTAAGGGGAATTCGGCCAAGCCACTAGAGCTTCTAGCCCCCACTTGGCCAAATTCTCCTTCTCTCCCTCACTCTCTAATTTTGTGAATTTTGACGCTAGCACGTGCGGTGTTCGTTAGGTGCTCGTGTACGGGAACGAGGAGGAATTCTATCTTGAATTCTGCAGTCATCATCCATCTCAGAAAGAGATTTTTCTGGTAAGAAATTTAATCCCTTTCTTTTGATTTTAAGTTTTTCAATTTCCACCTCAATTGCTCCTGGGACTGGATTTGAGGAAATCACCGCGTTCTTCCGCTTTTATCGGGTGATTTCCGGTGAAAAATCCCAACAGTGGTATCAGAGCGGGCTTTTGATCCGTGGAAATTGATTAATTTGGTTGAATCCCTATTTTGAAATTGGATGTTTTTGATTGGGATTCATGGTATGGGTTTTTATGATTTTTCCCATGTGTTTTTGTACAATGAAAATTAATATTGCATAATGGTTTATGTTGTTTTAATTTTATTGTATTGTTGTAATTCTTGGTGAATTGCTATGGATGATGATTGGGTATATTTTTTTTTATTATTGATTTTATTCTGTTTTAACAAAAAAAAAAAAAAAAAATCGGCCTCCCGGCGGCGGGGCTGCCGGCGGCGGGATCACGGCCGGCGGCCGCCGCCCGCGGCGGGAGGCGCGGCAGCAGCCGCTGCCCGTGGCGCTGGGCGCCACAGGCAGCGGCCACTGCCTGCTGCTGCGCCAGCAGCAGCAGCCGCTGGTTCCAGCAGCAGCCGCTGCTGGACAGCAGCCGCTGCTGGACAGCAGCTGCGGCAGCAGCGGGCTGCTGCTGGGCAATGGCTGCCGCAGCAGTGGCTGCCGCGCGGCAGCAGCGGGCAGCCGCTAGGCGGCTGCACCGCTGCTGCTGCTAGGGCAACTTTGTTGCCCTAGCTGCAGCGGGCCGGGCCCTGTTTTTGGATTTTGCGGGTATTTGGGTTCGGGGCCCAGTTTTGAAATTTTAATTGGTTTTAAAATTCGTGTGTTTAAATTTATGTAATTTAAATGCGTGTGGCTTCTTGAATGAATTTTAATTTCGTTCATGCAATATTAGTTTTGGAAATTAATATGGTTAATGGAAATTGGTTCGGGTAATTTTGGCACAATTACTCGGACGGCTAAATTGGACCCATGGTTTTCCAATTTTAGTGGGAGCAGTTGGACTGCCTGGGCTGGAGGCCCAAAGCCCGTTAAGGGTTAGAACCATGGTGGGCCAAAATTGGCGATTTCCTAATAATGGCTTTGACATAATTTAAATGGGCTTAAATCATGCATTTTGACATGCTTTTGAATTGTATGTATTGGATGCATATGTATGGTTGAATGAATGTATGATTGGATGCTATTGGGCCTTTTACGAGATGGGTTGTATTTTTCTTTTGGGTAAATACGGCCTGCGTGTCGTTTTCTTTTAATGTAATTTTATTTTATTTAAGTTAAATATTGTAAAATTTGTAAAAGTAGAAGCCCATGGAGTGGTGAGCCCAATTGGAGGTACAAGCCCAAATGGAGGTGCAAGCCCAGAAGGAGAAGGAGGAGGCCCACCTAATATGTATTTCTAGTATAGGTTTACTAGAATTATATTAGGATGTAATATAGGCCCATAGCAGTCCATTTTATTTTATTTAATCATTTATATATTCTTTTGCATGTATGAATGTATGTTACATTTAGCTCATTCACTCGCTTTATGTATGTAAGCCGTTATAATTGAATCTAATAACCAAATGGAAATTACTAAGTCGCTTAAAAGTGCTTCCCTCATCCAAAACCGAATCGAGGTGGGAATAGGCCAGTTGCAGACCATGCCCTCGCAGGATGCACTGGAGTATTGTCACTTTGTATTGGGTTAGAGTATGGGATACTCTAACACTTGGATGGAGGTTTTGACTTAGCATGGGTAGTAGGATTCTCCTGGCCCTAAGCACAGATGGGTAAGTGCCAACAAGCCCATCAAACCGAGAGTCCCTAGGTTGGGATTGGACGGCGTTCCTACCTAAATAGTTAAGGTGTAGTTGTACCAAACCCTCGTTTGGCTATATCTTAATGAAATATGGATCTCGGCCCATGAGCCCAACAACTCGGTTAAATTAATAACTTGATTCATTATTAATTTTATATGGGATCAACAAAGTAAAGCCCTATTATTAACACTCTAAATGTTTTTCTGTGTAGAAACACCCAAATGGCAAACACTAATACCTTATCACTACGATCGATTCTTGAGAAGGACAAGCTTTCCGGTCCTAACTTTTTAGACTGGTCTAGGAACTTGAGGATAGTTCTAAGACAAGAGTCGAAAGGGTATGTGCTGGAAAGGCCTGTGCCGGCTGCGCCTCAGGGACGTAATCCGACGGCTGCACAGCTAGCGGAATACGAGGCGCACGTCAAGGACAACCGGGATGTGACGTGCCTTATGTTGGCGTGCATGGTCCCCGAACTGCAAAAACAGTTTATGGACCATCAAGCCTATGCTATGATAACAACTCTCAATGAGATGTTTCAGGAGCAAGCTCGTCAGGAAAGGTACCTGACCAATAAGGCATTCCACTCTTGTAAGATGGGGGCTGGGACATCTGTGAGTGCTCACGTGCTCAAGATGAAGGGCTATTTGGATACTTTGGCCAGTCTCGGATCGCCTATCTCTCAAGAGTTGGCGGTGGACACGATCCTGGCATCCTTACCGGATTCTTATGATCAGTTCATCCTAAACTATAATATGCAAGGGATGAACCGTACTGTCAGTGAGCTGCATGGGATGCTCAAGCTTACTGAGCAGTCGATCAAGAAGACTCCGCCGGTGCTGCTGGTTAACAAGGGGAACGCTCCTCTTGCTAAGGGTAAGGCCAAGGAAAAGGCCAAGGCTAAGGCCAAAAAGGCCAAAGCCAAGAAGGCCAAGGCCCAACCCAAAGGCCAGCAAAAGGCAGGTCCAGAGGACATCTGTTTCGGGTGCAGACAGGCGGGCCATTGGAAGAGATCGTGTCCCAAGCTGATGGGAGAGCAGAGAAGGGGCCAAGGTGCGTCCTCTTCAGGTATTTATGTTATAGATATTAACCTTACTGTTTCAACATCCTGGGTATTGGATACTGGATGTGGTTCTCACATTTGTTGCAATGTGCAGGGACTTAAGAACAGAAGGTTGCTGGGGTCAGGTGAGGTGGACTTGTGGGTCGGGAATGGAGCAAGGGTTGCTGCCATAGAGATCGGTGAATACCACCTAGTGATGCCCAGCGGATTGGTTTTAATTTTGGAACATTGTTACTTTGTACCTGCTATGTGCAGGAATATTATTTCTGTATCAATGTTGGACATGTCTGGATTTGAATTTTCTATTATAAATGGTCGAATTTCAATATCTAGAGAGGGGTTATTTTATGGAGATGCTCTATTAAATAATGGCCTGTATGTCCTGGACTTAAATGAAACCAGTCACATCTATAACATAAACACGAAAAGGGTTAAGCCAAACGAACTTAATCCAGTCTACCTATGGCATTGTCGTCTTGGCCATATAAACGAGAAGCGCATAGCTAGGCTTCACAAAGCTGGAGTCCTAGGGTCATTTGACTTGGAGTCAATTGATACATGCGAATCATGTTTAAGAGGCAAGATGACAAAGGCGCCTTTTAGCAAGAGGGCTGAAAGGGCCACTAGCTTGTTGGACCTAATACATTCAGATGTATGTGGACCTATGAGCGCAGCGACCAGAGGTGGACATCTGTACTTCGTCACATTCACGGATGATTTCAGCAGATATGGCTACGTCTATCTGATGAAACACAAGTCCGAGACCCTTGATAGGTTCAAGGAATTTAGGAACG
Organism: Euphorbia tirucalli; assembly: GCA_039660915.1. Taxonomy (NCBI): domain Eukaryota; kingdom Viridiplantae; phylum Streptophyta; class Magnoliopsida; order Malpighiales; family Euphorbiaceae; genus Euphorbia; species Euphorbia tirucalli. The sequence continues at coordinate 48,171,960 of CM077639.1, read as the reverse complement.
AGGTACAGAACCAGCTAGGCAGGAATATCAAAGCCCTTCGGTCGGACCGAGGCGGTGAGTATATGAGCCTAGAGTTTGACTCGTACTTGAGAGAGCATGGAATAGTTCCACAGCTCACTCCTCCCGGAACACCACAATGGAATGGGGTGTCCGAACGGAGGAATAGGACCTTGTTGGACATGGTCCGCTCAATGATGAGTCAAGCAACTCTCCCAATTAGTTTCTGGGGACACACCCTCGAGACAGCAGCTCTCATTTTAAACAATACTCCGACAAAGGCAGTGGAAAAGACCCCATATCAGATATGGACGGGCAAGGAGCCCAACGTGTCTTTCCTAAGGATTTGGGGATGCGAAGCACATGTCAAGAAATTGACTAGTGGCAAGCTAGAGCCCAAAACCGATAAATGCCTGTTTGTGGGCTACCCTAGGGAAACCAAAGGGTATTACTTCTACAACCCCGCCGAGAACAAGGTGTTCGTGGCAAGGAAGGGGGTCTTTCTGGAAAACGAGTTCCTTTCCAAGAAAGATAGTGGGAGCAACGTTGAACTCAGGGAAGTTCAAGGTCCACAAGCTCCTGAAGAGGATAGCTCGGAGGCCCAGGTGGAGCTTCCACAAATGGAGGCACCGACCCAGGCCACACAAGAACCTAGAAGGTCTGGTAGGGATCGTCGGGAACCGGAGAGGTATGGTTTCCTCGTCACCGATGATCAAACTCTTCTCATCTGGGATGAAGAAGAACCCAAAACCTACCAAGAGGCTATGGCTAGCCCACAGTCTGCGAATTGGCGTAAAGCCATGGAGGCAGAAATACAATCTATGTACGATAACCAAGTTTGGAACTTGGTTGATCCACCTCCTGGTGCTAAGGTAATAGGTTGCAAGTGGTGCTATAAGCTAAAAGCTGATAATACCTTCAAGGGGCGTCTGGTTGCGAAAGGTTTCAGACAAGTCCATGGGATAGACTATGATGAAACTTTCTCACCAGTAGCCATGCTCAAATCCATCAGGATACTACTGGCCATAGCCGCATGGTATGACTATGAGGTATGGCAAATGGATGTCAAAACCGCTTTCCTTAATGGAAAGCTACTCGAGGATGTGTACATGACACAACCTGAGGGTTTTGTCGATCCTAAGTATCCGGGAAGGGTATGCAAACTTCAAAGGTCCATTTATGGACTGAAGCAAGCATCCCGTAGTTGGAATCTAAGATTCAATGAGGCTATAAAGGAATATGGCTTCATACAGAATCTGGATGAGCCTTGTGTGTATAAGAGGACTAGTGGGAGCATTGTCACATTTTTGGTACTGTATGTAGACGACATCCTACTCATTGGAAGCGACATACCTACACTGCAAGGGGTAAAGCAGTGGCTGAGTAAGTGCTTCGCAATGAAGGACTTAGGCGAAGCTGAGATGATCCTAGGGATCAGGATCTATAGGGATAGATCAAATCGGCTTCTGGGCCTAAGTCAGGCTTCGTGCATTGACAAAGTTCTGAAAAGATTCAGCATGGACCGGGCCAAGAAAGGTTTCTTGCCAATGGGCCATGGGCTGAAACTTAGTAAGAAGAACTGTCCTAAAACAAGGGAGGACAGGGAGAACATGAAATTGGTTCCATATGCCTCGGCTATTGGATCAATCATGTACTCTATGTTGTGTACGAGACCTGATGTCACCTTTGCACTAAGTATGACGAGCCGATACCAGCAGGATCCCGGGGAGGATCACTGGAAAGCTGTCAAGGCAATCCTCAAGTACCTTAACCGGACTAAGGATAGCTTCTTGGTGTATGGTGGTCAGGAAGTGTTATCAGTTACTGGGTATACTGATGCAAGCTTCCAGACAGACCAAGATGAGTACCAATCGCAGTCAGGGTATGTATTCTTGCTGAATGGTGGTGCTGTAAGCTGGAGGAGCTCAAAGCAACCAACCATAGCGGACTCTACAACAGAAGCTGAGTACATCGCTGCGTGTGATGCAGCTAAGGAAGCTGTGTGGATGAAGAAGTTTATCACTGAGTTGGGAGTAGTGCCAACTATCCAGGACCCAGTCGATATCTTCTGTGACAACAATGGGGCCGTCGCACAAGCTAAGGAGCCCCGGTCACACAAGAACACAAAGCACGTGCTCAGAAAGTTTCACCTCATACGAGAAATCGCGGAGAGAGGTGACATTGCATTGCACAGAGTGGACACCGAGGATAATGTCGCAGATCCATTGACCAAGGCGCTGGCCCAGCCCAAGCACGAGGGTCATACTAGATCTATAGGGATTAGGCCCATGCCTAGTTGGAACTAGTGCAAGTGGGAGATTGTTGGAAATGCCTTAGTCCCGAGGCATTGGTCCTTGTATTTGTACTATACATTTATTGGATTTATGTGTTGTACTTATTTGTGTCATTAATAAAGGCATCAATTCATTTATTATATTTATCTTGTGCAGTATAGTAAATGAAGTATCCAATGGACATATCTATATCCATGACGACTAGTGTCATGCACTTAGCAGTAAGACCATGGATAGGGTTAACGATATGACCATAAATAGATCCGTAGTCTGTTCCAGTCATGGGAATGAATGGAACAACAGACTATCATTAACCTGGTTGTATGGCGGTGTCTTACCGGTCATTGGACATGGAATGTCAACCAAGTTAATGGGTACATGCCTGGGAGCATGGTACTGTATAGATCCACTAAACGAGTAATCCACATGGTATGGTATCACAATGGATTCTCATGTAGTACTTGTATGGATCCTTTGACCTGACCATATGATGGTGTTGCGTATGAAGTCACATACTTAGGGGTACGCCTAAAGGGCCTGTAATAGGGTGCCAAGTATGGGTGCTTTCGGGTATGTCGCTGAACATGGTAACGCTATGGATATGCAGAAGGGATTTGTCACTCAGTAACCAACTGAGAAGATATCACCGGCCTCTTGATGAATGTGACTGATAAGAGTGTGGCCACACCCAAACAAGTTGGAACTTTTTTGTGAGCATCAGTACATTCGGGATCAAGTTAATGTCCGAACACAAAAGAGGGTGATCAATCCGTGCCTCTGTGTTGGACACCGATATCAATGACATGGGATGTACAAGTTTAAACTACAGGGTTATGATATCAGTTAGACTGCCATCTCCATCTTAATTGGGGGCTGCAGTGGCTTGCTAGAGCCCAACTGCAGTCTGCGGGCCAAAGGCCCGCTGCCAACATAAAGATGGGCCCACGGGATCGTACACATTGAGCGACTGGACACCGATTTAAAGAATCACAAGTACACTTAGAGTGTACACTGTAGAGAGAGAGAACTATATATATTAATTATATTATAAGGATCAATTGGATTGATCATTATAATAAAATTAATATTTGGCTTCACATAATTAATTGGATTAATTATGAGATTATTTCCTAGGTGGAAATATTCATATGTATAGGTTTACATATGAATTTGTTTTGTGAAGACTAAATTTTAATTTGATGGATTAAATTAATTAGTCAAACTAATTTTAATTTAAATGTAAATAATATATTACTTGGAGTAATATATTAAATACATGGGTTAATTAAAATTGGGTTTGATATTGATTTAGACCAGACTAATTAAAATAAGTTTGGGCCTGAATTAAAAGGAGGAAGCCCACACAGACACAGAAGCCAGACTGGGCCCAAATTCCAGCAAGGGAATTTGGAAGCCCTAGGGTTAAAAACCCTAAGGGGAATTCAGCCAAGCCACTAGAGCTTCTAGCCCCCACTTGGCCGAATTCTCCTTCTCTCCCTCACTCTCTAATTTTGTGAATTTTGACGCTAGCACGTGCGGTGTTCGTTAGGTGCTCGTGTACGGGAACGAGGAGGAATTCTATCTTGAATTCTGCAGTCATCATCCATCTCAGAAAGAGATTTTTCTGGTAAGAAATTTAATCCCTTTCTTTTGATTTTAAGTTTTTCAATTTCCACCTCAATTGCTCCTGGGACTGGATTTGAGGAAATCACCGCGTTCTTCCGCTTTTATCGGGTGATTTCCGGTGAAAAATCCCAACATCCCCCATGGCCGAAAATCCTAGGGTTATTTTAACCCTAGGTGGCCAAAATTGTCAAGGAGAATTTTGACCCAATTGGCTTCTCCTTTGTGTGGGCTTCCATTTTTTATTTCAGGCCCAAATCTATTTTAATTAATCTGGTTGAAATTAATTTCAAGCCCAACTTTAATTTACCCATGTATTTAATATATTACACCAAGTAACATATTATTTACATTTAAATTAAAATTGGTTTGACTAATTAATTTAATCCATTAAATTAAAATTAGATCTTCACAAAATAAATTCGTATGTAAACCTATACATATGAATATTTCCACCCAGGAAATAATCTCATAATTAATCCAATTAATTATGAGAAAGCCAATCAAATATTAATTTTATTATTATAATCAATCCAATTGATCTTTATAATATAATTAATATATTCCTCTCTCTCCAGAGTGTATACTCCAAGTATACATGTGATTCCTTAAGTCAGTGTTTAGTTGCTCATTGTGTACGATCCCGTGGACCTATCCTTATGTTGGCAGTGGGCCTGTGGACCACAGACTACAATTGGGCTCTAGCAAGCCACTGCTGCCCCCAATTAAGATGGAGATGGTAGTCTAACTGTCATCATAACCCTGTAGTTTGAACTTGTATATCCCATGTCATCGATATCGGTGTCCAACACAGAGGCATGGATTGATCACCCTCTTTTATGTTCGGACATTGACTTGATCCCGAATGTACTGAAGCTCACAAACAAGTTCCAACTTGTTTTGGTGTGGCCACACTCTTATTAGTCACACTCATCAAGAGGCCAGTGATATCTTCTCAGTGGATTTCTGAGTGACAAATCCCTTTTGCATATCCATAGCATTGTCAAGCTAAGTGACATACCCGAAAGCACCTATACTTGGCACCCTATTACAGGCCCTTTAGGCGTACCCCTAAGTATGCAAGCTCACATGCAATACCATCATATGGTCAGGTCAAAGGATCTATACAAGTACTACATGAGAATCACTTGTGATACTATACCATGTGGATTTCTCGTTTAGTGGATCTATCCTGTACCATGCCCTTTTTACATGTACCCATTAACTTGGTTGACATCCCATGTCCAATGACCGGTAAGACATTGCCATACAACCAAGTTAATGATAGTCTCTAGTTCCATTGATTCCCATGACTAGAACAGACTACGGATCTCTTTATGGTCATATCATTTACCCTATCCATGGTCTTACTGCCAAGTGCATGACACCTATCATCATGGATATGGATATGTCCATTGGATGCTTCATTTAATAGATTGCACAAGATATATTTAATAAATGAATTAATGCCTTTATTAACAACACAGAATGAGTATAATACATAAATCCAATAAATGTATAATACAAAAATAAGGTCCAATGCCTCGGGAATAGGGCATATCCAATAATCTACCACCTGCACTAGTTCCAACTAGGCATGGGCCTAATCCCTATAGATCTAATATGACCCTCGTGCTTGGGCTGGGCCAACACCTTGGTCAAAGGATCTGTGACATTATCCTCGGTGTCCACTCTGTGTAATGTAATTTCACCTCTCTCCTCGATCTCTCGTATGAGGTGAAACTTTCTGAGCACGTGCTTTGTGTTCTTGTGTGATCGGGGCTCCTTAGCTTGTGCAACGGCCCCATTGTTGTCACAGAAGATATCAACTAGGTCCTGGATAGTTGGTACTACTCCTAACTTGGTGATAAACTTCTTCATCCATACAGCTTCCTTAGCTGCATCACACGCCGTAATGTACTCAGCTTCTGTTGTAGAGTCCGTGATGGTTAGCTGCTTTGAGCTCCTCCAGCTTACAACACCATCATTTAGCAAAAATACATACCCAGACTGCAATTGGTAGTCATCCTGGTTGGTCTATAAGCTTGCATCAGTGTAGCCAGTAACTGATAGCACTTCCTGATCTCCATACACCAAGAAGCTATCCTTAGCCTGGTTAAGGTACTTGAGGATTGCCTTGACAACCTTCCAGTGATCCTCCCCGGGATCCTGCTGGTACCGGCTCATCATACTTAGTGAAAAGGCGACATCAAGTCTCGTACATAGTATGGAGTACATAATTGATCCTATAGCCGAAGCATATGGAACCAATTTCATGTTCTCTCTGTCCTCCCTTGTCTTAGGACAATTCTTCTTACTAAGTTTTAGCCTATGACCCATTGGCAAGAAACCTTTCTTAGCCCGGTCCATGTTGAACCTTTTCAGAACTTTGTCTATGTATGAGGCCTGACTTAGGCCCAGAAGTTGATCCATCCCTATAGATCCTGATCCCTAGTATCATCTTAGCTTCGCCTAAGTCCTTCATTGCGAAGCACTTACTCAGCCACTGCTTAACCCCTTGCAGTGTAGGTATGTCGCTTCCGATGAGTAGGATGTCATCTATGTAAAGTTCTAAGAATGTGACAATGCTCCCACTAGTCCTCTTATACACACAAGGCTCATCTAGATTCTGTATAAAGCCATATTCCTTTATAGCATCATTGAATCTAAGATTCCAACTTCAGGATGCTTACTTCAGTCCATAAATGGACCTTTGAAGCTTTCATACCCTTCTAAGATACTCTGGATCGACAAAACCCTCAGGTTGTGTCATGTACACATCCTCGAGTAGCTTTCCATTAAGGAAAGCGGTTTTGACATCCATTTGCCAGACCTCATAGTTGTACCATGCGACTATGGCTAGCAAGATCCTGATGGATTTGAGCATGGCTACTGGTGAGAAAGTCTCATCATAGTCTATTCCATAGACTTGTTTGAAACCTTTCGCAACCAGATGCCCCTTGAAGGTATTATCGACTTTTAGCTTGTAGCACCACTTGCAACCTATTACCTTAGCACCCGGAGGTGGATCAACCAAGTTGCAAACCTGGTTATTGTACATGGATTGCATCTCTGCCTCTATGGATTTACACCAATTTGCAGACTATGGGCTTGCCATAGCCTCCTAGTATGTTTTGGGTTCTTCCTCATCCCAGATGAAAAGAGTTTGATCATCGGTGATGAGGAAACCATACCTCTCCAGTTCCCGATGATCCCTACAAGACCTTCTAGGTCCTTATGTGGCCTGGGTCGGTGCTTCCTCCTGTGGAAGCTCCACCTGGGCCTCCGAGTTATCCTCTTCAGGAGCTTGTGGACCTTGAACTTCCCTGAGTTCAACATTGCTCCCACTATCTTTCTTGGAAAGGAACTCCTTTTCTAGAAAGACCCCCTTCTTTGCCACGAACACCTTGTTCTCGACAGGGTAATAGAAGTAATACCCTTTGGTTTCCCTAGGGTAGGCCATAAATAGGAATTTATTGGTTTTGGTCTCCAGCTTGCCACTAGTCAATCTCTTGACATGTGCTTTGCATCCCTAAATCCTTAGGAAAGACACATTGGGCTCCCTGCACATCCATATCTAATATGGGGTCTTTTCCACAGCCTTAGTCGGAGTATTGTTTAAGATAAGAGCTGCTGTCTTGAGGGCGTGTCCCCAAAAACTAATTGGGAGAGAGGCTTGACTCATTATTGAGTGGACCATGTCCAACAGGGTCCCATTCCTCCGTTTGGACACCCCATTCCATTGTGGTGTCCCTGGAGGAGTAAGCTATGGAACTATTCCATACTCTCTCAAATATGAGTCAAACTCTAGGCTCATATACTCACCTCCTCGGTCCGACCGAAGGGTTTTGATATTCCTGCCTAGCTGGTTTAGTACTTCGTTCCTAAATTCCTTAAACCTATCAAGCGTCTCAGATTTATGTTTCATCAGATAGACGTAGCCATATCTGCTGAAATCATCCATGCGTAACAAAATACTGATGTCCACCTCTGGTCGCTGCGCTCATGGGCCCATATATATATGAATGTATTAGGTCCAACAAGCCAGTGGCCCTTTCAGCCTTCTTGCTAAAAGGTGCCTTAGTCATTTAAACATGACTCGCATATATCAATTGACTCCAAGTCAAATGACCCTAAGACTCCAGCTTTGTGAAGCCTAGCTATACATTTCTCATTTATGTGGCCTAAACGACAATGCCATAGGTAAACAGGATTAAGTTCGTTTTGCTTAACCCTTTTAGTGTTTATGTTATAGACATGACTGGTTTCATTTAAGTCCAGGATATATAGGCCATTATTTAATAGAGCATCTCCATAAAATAATTCCTCTCTAGATAAAGAAATTCTATCATTCGAAATAGTAAAATAAAATCCAGAAATATCCAACATGGAAACTGAAATAATATTCCTGCACATAGCAGGTACAAAATAATATTGTTCCAAAATTAAAACCAATCCACTAGGCATCATGAGGTGATATTCACCGATCTCTATGGCAGCAACCCTTGCTCCATTTTCGACCCACAAGTCCACCTCCCCCGATCCCAGTGACCTTCTGTTCTTAAGTCCCTGCACATTGCAACAAATGTGAGAACCACATCTAGTATCCAATACCCAGGATGTTGAAATAGTAAGGTTAATGTCTATAACATAAATATCTGATGAGGCGCACACTGGCCCCTCCTCTGCTCTCCCATCATCTTTAACACGATCTCTTCTAGTGGCCTACCTGTCTGTATCTGAAATAGACATCCTCAGGACCCGCCTTCTGCTAGGCCTTAGGCTGGGCCTTGGCCTTCTTAGCTTTGGCCTTCTTGGCCTTGGCCTTGCCCTTGGCAGGAGGAGGGTTCCCTTTGTTGACCAGCAGCACCGGTGGACTCTTCTTGATGGACTGTTCAGTGAGCTTGAGCATCCCATGCAGCTCACTAAAAGTACGGTTCATCCCTTGCATGTTATAGTTCAGGATGAACTGATCATAAGAATCCGGCAAGGATGCAAGGATTGTGTCCACTGCCAACTCCTGAGAGATGGGGGATCCGAGATGGGCTAAAGTGTCCAAATAGCCCTTCATCTTGAGCACGTGTGTGCTCACAGATGTCCCAGCCCCCATCTTACAGGAGTGGAATGCCTTATTGGTCAGGTACCTTTCCAGACGAGCTTGCTCCTGAAACATCTCGTTAAGAGTTGTTATCATAGCAAAGGCTTGATGGCCATAAAATGTTTTTGCAGTTTGGGGACCATGCAGGCCAACATAAGGCATGTCACATCCCTATTATCCTTGACATGCACCTCATATTCCTGCAGCTAGGCAGCCGGTGGATTACGTTCTTGAGGCACAGCCGGCACAGGCCTTTCCAGTACGTACTCTTTAGACTCTTAGAACTATCCTTAAGTTCCTAGACCAGTCCAAAAAGTTGGGACCGGAAAGCTTGTCCCTCTCTAGGATAGATCACAATGATAATGAGTTGTTGTTTGCCATTTAAGAGTTTCTACACAGAAAAACATTTTAGAGTGTTAATAAAGGACTTTACATTGTTATTCCCATATATAATTAATAATGAATCAAGTTATTAATTAAACCGAGTTGTTGGGCTCATGGGCCGAGATCCATATTTCATTAAGATATAGCCAAACGAGGGCCTGGTACAACTATACCCTAATTATTTAGGTAGGAACGCTGTCCAATCCAAACCTAGCGACTCTCGGTTTGATGGGCTTGTTGGCACTTACCCATCTGTGCTTAGGGCCAGGAGAATCCTACTACCCATGCTAACTCAAAACCTCCATTCAAGTGTTAGAGTATCCCATACCCTAACCCAATACAAAATGACGATACTCCAGTGTATCTTGTGATGGCAAGGTCTACAACTGGCCTATCCCCACTTCGAGCTGGTTTGGAATGAGGGAAGCACTTTTAAGCGACTTAGTAATTTCCATTTGGTTGTTAGATTCATTTAATAGCGGTTTGCATACATAAGGCGAGTGAAATGCTGTTGGATCATACATTCACACATGTAAATAAATATAAAGCATAATTAAATAAATAAGTACAATAGTCTGCTTTGGGCCTATATTACATCCTAATATTATTCTAGTAAACCTATACTAGAATCCAATATCAGGTGGGCCACCATCTTCTTCCTTCTAGGCTTGCACCTCCATTTGGGCTCACCACTCTATGGACTTCTTCTTTTACAAATTTCATAATAAGTAAATAAAATAAAATTACATTAAAAAAGAAAAACGACACGCTGGTAGTATTTACTCAAAAAGAAAAATACAACCCATCTTGAATAAGGCCCAATAGCATCCAATCAAACAAAATATTTAATCACCCATATGCATCTAACACATATAATTCATAAGCATGGTACAATGCATGATTTAAGCCCATTTCAATTATGTCCAAGCCATTATTTTGAAACCGCCAATTTTATGCCACCATGGTTCTAACCCTTAACGGGCTTTGGGCCTCCAGCCCAGGCAGTCCAACTGCTCCCACTGGAATTGGGAAACCATGGGTCCAATTTAGCCATCCAAGTAATTGTGCCAAAATTACCCAAACCAATTTCAATTAACCATATTAATTTCCAAAACTAATATCACATGAATAAAATTAAATTTCATTCAAGAAACCATATGCATTTAAATTACAAAACTTTAAATACACAAATTTTAAAACCAATTAAAATTTCAAAACTGGGCCCCGGTCCCAAAAACCAGCCAAATCCAAAAACACTCGGCCCAGCCCGCTGCGGCTGGGGCAACTTAGTTGCCCTAGCAGCAGCCGCCACTACTAGAGGTAGCAGCGGCTGCCCGCTGGCGTCTAGTAGTGGCACTACTGCCGTGTAGTGGGCGCCTAGTGGCAGCAGCCATATAAGCGGCTGCTGCTGTTGGCGCAGCAGCAGGCAGCGGCTGCGGCAGCTGTTCCCGCTGCGTGCGGCGGTGATTCCGCTGGTGGCAGCCCTACACGCTGGGAACGGCCAGATTTTTTTTTAAAACAGAAAATAAATAAAAAGAATCATGGTATCCACATCAAGAAATTCACCAAGAATCTCAAACATACAATTAAATTAAACAAACATAAACCCATATGCATATTCAATTTCAATTGTACAAAATCAAATGGGAAAAATCTTAAACCCAAACCAAGAACCCCAATAAAAAATCTCCAATTTTAAAACAAGGGATTCAACCAATTTTAACAATTTCCATGGATCAAAAGCCCGCTCTGATACCACTGTTGGGATTTTGTCACCGGAAATCACCCGATTACAGCGGAAGAACGAGATGATTTACTCAAATCCGTGCCCATGAGCAATTGAGATGGAAATTGGAAAAACAAAATTTTAATTACAAGAGATAAATCTCTTACCTTGAATATCTCTACAAGAGATCGATGCAGACTACAGGAATCATACTAGAATCCCTCCTCGTTCACGTACACGAACGCCTTACGAACACCATCCGTGCTAGCATCGAAAAACATAAACAATGGAGAAGAGAGGGGGGGTAAAATTTCGGCTAGTTTGTTCCTCTCACCCTTGGCCGAAAATCCTTGGGTTATTCTAACCCTAGGTGACCAAAATTCTCAAGGAGAATTTCTACCCAATTGGCTCCTCCTTTGTGTTACCCAATTGGCTCCTCCTTTGTGTGGGCTTCCCTCTTTTATTTCAGGCCCAAATCTATTTTAATTAATCTGGTTTAAATTGATTTCAAGCCCAACTTTAATTTACCCATGTATTTAATATATTACACCAAGTAACATATTATTTACATTTAAAATAAATTGGTTTGACTAATTAATTTAATCCATTAAATTAAAATTAGATCTTCACAAAATAAATTCATATGTAAATATATACATATGAATATTTCCACCCAGGAAATAATCTCATAATTAATCCAATTAATTATGAGAAAGCCAATCAAATATTAATTTTATTATTATAATCAATCCAGTTGATCTTTATAATATAATTAATATATTCCTCTCTCTCCAGAGTGTATACTCCAAGTATACATGTGATTCCTTAAGTCAGTGTTCAGTCGCTCAATGTGTATGATCCCGTGGGCCTATCTTTATGTCGGCAGTGGGCCTGTGGCCCATAGACTGTAGTTCGGCTCTAGCAAGCCAATGCAGCCCCCAATTAAGATGGAGATGGCATTCCAACTGTAATCATAACCCTATAGTTTGAACTTGTATATCCCATGTCATTGATATCGGTGTCCAACACAGAGGCATGGATTGATCACCCTCTTTTGTGTCCGGATATTTACTTGATCCTAAATGTACTAATACTCACAAACAAGTTCCAACTTGTTTGGGTGTGGCCACACTCTTATCAGTCACATTCATCAAGAGGCCGGTGATATCTTCTCAGTGGACTACTGAATGACAAATCTCTTCTACATATCCATAGCATTGCCATGCTAAGTGACATACCTGAAAGAACCCATACTTGGCACCTTATTACAGGCCCTTTAGGCGTACTCCTAAGTATGCAACCTCACATGCAATACCATCATATGGTCAGGTCAAAGGATCCATACAAGTACTACACGAGAATCACTTGTGATACTATGCCATGTGGAATTCTCGTTTAGTGGATCTATCTTGTACCATGCCCTTTTTACATGTACCTGTTAACTTGGTGGATTTCCCATTCGAATGACCGGTAAGACACCGCCATACAACTAGGTTAATGATAGTCTCTAGTTCCATTCATTCCCATGACTGGAACAGACTACGGATCTCTCTATTGTCATATCATTTACCCTATCCATGGTCTTACTCCCAAGGGCATGACACCTGTCATCATGGATATGGATATATCCATTGGATACTTCATTTATTATATTGTACAAGATATATATAATAAATGAATTAATGCCTTTATTAATAACACAAAATGAGTATAATATATAAATCCAATAAATGTATAATACAAAAATAAGGTCCAATGCCTCGGGACTAGGGCATATCCAACATGGAATGCCTCCTGGGAACTTAATCGGCCGAAAACTGTAACAATTTGAAACAACCCGAAATAATCCCGAATCAATAAGTGAAAGTTGTAGAGTTTGTGAACAATATTTAGAGATTGATTTTAAGGTTTTGAGTTTGTGGTTCAGCATTCTCCTTAGCACCTAGTTTCTCTACGTATCTTGCTCTGCTTCTCTCTTTTTTTTTTCTGACAACTGAAAATCCAAAAAGTCCACTTGTTCTTCCTAATTTTCTTTCTTTTATATCACTCTCTCTCACTCATTTCGTTCAATCAATTCAACCATCTGACTCTCTGATTTTTCCCCGTACTTCTTCTCGTGAGACAAGTTGCTTTGTTTTACAAGGCAACTTGTCTTGCCCACTAGAGCCGTATGGCTCTAGTTTGAAAACTAGAGCCGTGCGGCTCTAACAATAGCTGGGGCAAAATTTCGAAAGTCTGATGCGCACCCTAAACCCTAGAAATCACTCGGGAGACCTCTTCGGGGATTTCAGATTGAGGATAGCTTAGTTTTCAGAACATTTGAGATTCTCTAGGAAACATTCTAGTCACTTCCAAGTCCTGTTCAAGTCCGTCCGATCCATAGGTAACTAAGGAATTCTCATCACCGAGGTTGGGAAAAAACCCGTGCTCACAATGGGCTGAAGGCAGAATCACGGGACTACCCGCACGGACGTTGTTGTATGATGCTGTCTTTAGAATCAAACCTTTTTTTGGCATGTTTACTGCTTTTAGTCCCTAGATGGATGTTTGGAATTAGGAACCCCCATGAACGGAACTCATAATTCTAAGATAATCGACTCGCTAAATAGAGAAATTTACATGTAATTGAGGTAATTGAGCCAAACCATTTTCCAAAACCGTTTTCAAGCACAAAAAAACCTACAGGGCATTTCTAAAATCGTTTTCCAGGTCTAACCGACCAAGTCTCCCGGACTTCTCGGTTATCCCCTAAATGCATGTTCCCACTTCCTAAAATCCCCATTCTGTCTTGTACGAGTCCTATATGTGTTTGGAATATATCTGTGCTAACCATATGTTTTGCAGCTTTTATTTTTCTTTATTTTTATTTTGGATTTATTTCATAGATTAATCGTGTATTCTAGGCGATTGTACTTTTTAGATCCTTGTGTATGTAAGCGATTGTAATGGTGAGGATGAGAGCCTTTTGCCTTTTTTTGGGTTGTAATAAGGCCTCTATTTCTTTTTGGTTTATTTTTGGATGTATGGTTTATATTTCCACGCTTTAATTTTATGTACTTTATTCCTATCATCTGAATGAACATAGGCTAGTAGTAAAGGATTAAATTGGGTAGAGAAAGATAATAAGTGAGTAAACTATTGTCATATGTAATTATAAATGAATACAAGCTTGAGGTTGAATAGGTAAGTTGCCCGAACCCTAAATTTCTGGATTAGGTACAATAGTCTACGCTCGGTTGGTAGCTGTACGGGAATTTCCTAGATGAGCTGATCCGGGTGGCGACTCTGTCACTGATCTTGAAATTTAAGTTTCGAGATCTTTAAGTAATAGAATGGGAAAAGGTTTTCTACAAAAGGATTTCCAAAAAGAATCAATGGTTTTCCTAAATAAGATCATCGAACCTCGTTTTGAAAATCCAACCATTTCTACTTCTCCTTTTTCCCCGGTTCGCTTTACAGCATTCCTCCTAAAAAGGTCATTTGCCCACACGTGCGGCTCTAGCGAGCAATCAGATTATCTCCCAAATAACCGGAATAAAGCCTTGTGTGAGCGGACGACGCGTTTTCGACGGGACGCGGGACTCCCCTTCGGAAGGGGCGCCACGATCTCGGGCGGATCCCTCCCTAGCGTGGGGTTTTTATAATGGAAATCCGCGTTTTGAAAAATGAATAGAATTAATGCGTAAAAGAACCGAGACCTAAGTCTCGATGGATGCTGTAGGAGTCGCCACCCGGCTCAGCTCAACCAGGAAATTCTTATGTAGCTGAACCGAATGAACGGCCGCTACACTATCCAGAGATTCAGGTCCGGACAAGTCCCTTATTTCGTGTCTAATTAAAATAAATATAGCCAATGTTCTCGAATGGTATTTCAAAATCTAAAGTCCATTTTATTGAATATAATAGGCATACAGCGCGCATACAAAATATTTAATACAAAAATAAGAAAAAGAAATAAATATTAATTGGCTTACAACCAAATCGAATGGAAAAATAAAAACTCTCGCCTCACTTGTACAATCGCCTAGAATACACGAAGATCTAAAAAGAATTACAACCGCCTAAATACACGATTTAATCTATTAAATTACATCCAAAATAAAAATAAAAAGAAATTAGAACCTGCAAAACCGAGGGTTAGCACAATACATACAGCACGCCACAATTAGGACTCAAATAGACAGAACGGGAAATCAGGAATCGGGGGCATGCATTTAGGGGGTAACCGGGTCGGCTCGGCTAGCCGGCCCGGTTAGACCTGGAAAACATTTTGAAACGTCCCTGTATTTTTGGTTTTGTGGGGAAAATCATTTGAAAATAATTTTACCGATTTACATGCATTTTTCATACGTTAAGTGGGTCGGTTTTCGGGAGAACTGGGTCTCCGTCGTTGAACTGTTCTAAATGCAAATTTACCGGAAATTGAATCTATGGTCGTGATGCACACAACAAAATTCATTTTGGTGATTTTCGGGATTTTCTAATTTTTTTGGGATTTTTTTTACGGATAAAAGCTGAAATTCTGATTCTGAAATAATGATTACAGTCATACGACTGTAGTTTACAGTCGTGCGACTGTGATCAATTCAGGATCAAAATTTCAACAAAAATTCATTTTGGACCAAAACTGAAGAAAGATTGGCTGGAAACTAAGAACAGCCGTACGACTGTATATACAGTCGTACGACTGTTCATGAAAGCTAAGAACAGTCGTACGACTGTTCTTAGTTTCCAGGAACAGAAATACGAAACTGCAGCAAAAACGCACAAAAATTCACTTCAAACACCCAGAAAGCGAGGAAAAGTGTAAGGAAAGGAAGTGACTACCTTTTTAGAAGCTATTCCAAGTCGTTTTGACCCCTGGCGTCGCTCCAATCCATAAGAATTTGCACTTTTCCTCTTGAATTGAAGTTGAGAGTTTGTGTCCAAAAATCCAAATTCGTAAGGGATTCTGATGGTTTAAGTCCAAGTTCTTGATTTAGTTGTGTAGTTAAGTGATCAACCTAGAGATTTCTAACAAGTTTTAGGCTTAATTTCGAGAATTGAAGCAAATCAAAGAGGAAGAAAAGTGAGTTTTTTGTGGTTTTCTTTTTCTCTCTCTTCTCTTTCTCTCTCTAAGTTTTTTCTTTCACCAGAAATCTCCCCTTTCTCTCTTCTTTTTCTCCTTTTTATTACTTCTTTTCCTGCTTGCTTGCTGCCAAACCCGAGCAATTAATGCTCCCCCTTTTTTTTCTTCCATTTCTGCTGCAGAGGTATGGGCCTCTGCAGTCTGCCCGACATTACAATCGTACGACTGTATCAATAGTCGTACGACTCTCTTTTTTTTTTTTTTTTTTTTTTTTTTAAGTATAGAAAATTCCGGCGCTTACAGCTGCCCCTCGCGTGATCAAATTCGACATCTAGCTCCAGGTCCATAATACCTATGATGATGAATTTGAGAGCATGAATTAAAGCGCCTTGAACACTGGAATGAACCTTCTGATGAGATAAGCCGATACCGGGTCTAGGTTACCCGAGGCGACACTGGGGAGGAAATAAGCCGATATCAGGTCTAGGTTACCCGAGGCGAAATTGAAGATGAGATAAGCCGATATCAGGTCTATGTTACCCGAGGCAAGATTGATGAAGAAATTGGCCGATACCGGGTCTAGGTTACCCGAGGCGAAATTGATGAAGAAATTAGCCGATATCAGGTCTATGTTACCCGAGGCGATGCTGGAGATGAGATAAGCCGATATCAGGTCTACGTTACACGAGGCGAGTTGATGAAGAGATTGGCCGATACCGGGTCTAGGTTACCCGAGGCGAAATTGATGAAGAAATTAGCCGATATCAGGTCTATGTTACCCGAGGCGATGCTGGAGATGAGATAAGCCGATATCAGGTCTATGTTACCCGAGGCGAGTTGATGAAGAGATTGGCCGATACCGGGTCTAGGTTACCCGAGGCGAAATTGATGAAGAAATTAGCCGATATCAGGTCTATGTTACCCGAGGCGAGCTTTGCTGGGGAAATAAATGAAGCTGATCTGGGCTGATACCGAGTTTACATTACTCGAGGCGGATCTGCTAGGGGACTTGGATGGTGGAGTGGATCTGGGCCGATACCGAGCCTACATTACTCGAGGCGGACTCACTGGAGAAAGTTGAGACGATGGAGCGGACCTGGGCCGATTCCGAGTTTACATTACTCGAGGCGGATCTGCTGACTTGCTGAGGATATTAAACTGGGGATGAATTCCTGCACTTAAAATGGCAAGTCTTCGTTCCTTGATCGAGAGATTTTTAAACAAAAATTTTTGCCGCTTCGATCAAGAATGAAGACTAGCCGGGGATAAGTAATTGATATATGCAATGTATGGATGCATGATGATGTATATGCACATGTACGTATTTTCTGTTATTGGACGTTTCTGTCTTCTGCTGGGGAGATATGTTGTGCCCCCGGTTGATTGTTTGGCGGTTATCGAAGGGGTGAGGTGATTGCTGGGGAAATGATCGTAGTATTCCTTGGTAGAGATTCCGCCGGGGAAGAGTGTGGCAACTCAACTGGGGACACAATTGTGGTGTTCTTTGTGTAGACTACACCAAGAGGAAACAAGGCTGTTTTGCGGGGGAGTAATTGATGGTGTTCTTTATGTAGACTCCGCTGGAGAATAGTATGGGAAACTCTGCTGGAGAGTGATGTGACGAATTCTGCGGGGAATGTTGAGGATGTTCTGTTTTTCCTGCTTCGTAGGGAGTTATGAGTTTGTAAGTGCTCTAATTTTTGCCTGGGTTGCCCAACTCGGGTTTTCAGCCCAGCGAGCCGCTCTAACTTTTGCCTAAGGCGCCTTTTCGGTTTTCACCTTAGCGAGCTTTTCATATGCCCTAACTTTTGCCTAAACTGCCCGGTGTGGGTTTTCAGCTTAGCGGGCCGCTCTAATTTTTGCCTGAGGTGCCTTTTCGGTTTTCACCTCAGCGAGCAAAATTTTTTTTTTTTTTTTTTTTTTTTTTTTTAGATTTGACTAAAATGGCATTGTGACCCTTTATTGCTCGTCTGGGAAGATGAACTAGACTTTAAAGGACGATAAGAGATTTTAAATTGTATGTATTTGATACATTTTCATTTGTCAAGTAATGCGATGATATTGATCAGTTGAATGCAAAGTGCTTTCTTTGAATGTGTGTTTATGCAAGACAACTTTGTTTGTGCATTTGTCATAACCATGCAAATATATTTAAACAGACACTTCACTTTATTGATGAAGTCAAAATGAGTACATTCGAAACAAGTTGGTTCCTAAATGGTACAGATTTCACATTAAGCCAGAATCCGTCACCAGTCGTCCTTTTCGGGTTTTCCGACTGATTATTTTTTTTTCGTGTCTTAACTTTTGCCTAGACCGCTCTTTTCGAGTTTTCAGCCTAGCAGACCTTTTTTTTTTTTTTTTTTTTTTTTTTATACATGATAAAGCTTTAGCCTGTCTTGGTTGATGGGGTTGGTGAACTCGTTTCCATCCATGTCCATGATGCTGACAGCGCCTTTTGATAACACCTTCTTCACCACATAGGGTCCTTCCCAGTTAGGTCTGAACTTGCCCCTGACATCAACATTTGAAGGCCTTAGCTGCTTTAAAACCAAATCTCCCGCTTTCAACTGCCGTTTGGAGTATTTCACATTTTTTCGATTATAGGCCCTAGCCATTCTGCGCTGATACATCTGCAGGTGATCCAGTGCCTTTAGTCGCCTTTCATCTAGTGCAGCCAGCTGCTCATACCTGGCTTGAACCCATTCAGTCTCTGGTAATTGAGCTTCTAGGGCAACTCTGAGTGACTTGAGTTCTATCTCCACTGGCAACACTGCTTCCATTCCATATACCAAGGCATAAGGAGTTTCTCCTGTCGGCGTTCTGACACTGGTTCTGTAACCCCAAAGAGCATAAGGCAGTTTATCGGCCCAATCTCTGTAAGTGGTTACCGTTTTTGATAAGATCTTCTTTATTGCCTTGTTAGCCGCTTCTACTGCACCATTAGCCTGTGGTCTATATGGAGAGGACTTATGATGTTCAATTCCATGCTCGAAAAAATGGCTCAGCTGTTGCCCCTTGAAACTGTACTCCATTATCAGTTACTATGTGATGAGGAATCCCATACCGAGTGAAGATATTCTTCTGAATGAACTTGACCATGTGCTTGGCTGTAACATTAGTGAAGGATTCCGCTTCGACCCATTTGGAGAAATAATCAACTGCCACAACTATGAATCTATGCCCATTAGACGCAGCTGGATGAATTTCCCCAATCATGTCTATCCCCCATGCTGAAAACGGCCAATGAGACGCTAGATTCTGAAGTTCAAGTGGAGGAAGATGACTAATGTCTGCATAGATCTGACATTCATGACATCTCTTCACTTTTCTTATACAATCTGTTTGCATCGTCATCCAGAAGTAGCCTTGTCTCATGATCTTCCTAGCCATGGCAAGTCCATTCATATGCGGCCCACAGGATCCTGCATGTACCTGCTGCATCACTTCTTCAGCTTCTCGCTCAGTTAGACACCTCAAAAGAACTCCATGTGCTGTTCTTTTGTATAACTTGTCTTCGAAGATTCTGAATTGACTAGCCAGTTTTCTCAGTGTCAACTTATCAGCAGCACTGGCCTCTTCTGGGTACTTTCCCTCTTTAACATACCGGTAGATATCAAAGAACCATGGCTTTTCTTCGGTTAATAATTCCATTACTTCACGCACTTCGAAGCAAGGATGCCTGGAAGTGGCTATAACCAGTGGTTGAGCTTGTGTCTCTTCTAGATTTTCCCACATGGAGGAAAAAGTAGCTAATGCGTCAGCCATCTTATTCTCATCCCTGGGGACATGTCTGAATTCACACTGGCCGAATAAACCCTTTCTGAATTGTAGCAGCTCCAAATAAGGCCGTAAGGCTTCTTCTTTTTGTTCCCACTCACCCTGAGCTTGCCTGATCACTAGTAGTGAATCACCGACAATTAAGACATCATTTGCCCCTAGTGTTAGCAAAGCTTCCATCCCAAATAGGCATGCTTCATACTCTGCCCCGTTATTGGTTATGGGAAAATTCAACCTCTTGGATAAGGGAATGACTTCACCATCTGGCGTTGCTATAAGTACTCCGATTCCTGCGCCTTTTCTATTCACTGCCCCATCGAAACACATGACCCATCTTTTCACTTCCACCATGGCTAACTGCTCATCAGGGAATTCCAGGTTCTCTGTGTAATCTGATTCTAGGGGCTGGTTTGCCAGAAACTCTAACACGGCTCGCCCTTTAATGGTTTTCTTCGTGATGTACTCAATGTCAAATTCAGATAAAAGTAACAACCACCTGGATAGCTTCCTAACTAATGCCGGTGCTTCATAGAGGTACTTCATTGGATCCACTTTAGCCACAGCTTGTATCTTGTAAGATTGGAAATAGTGGCGCAACTTCTTGGTCAGCCAAATCATCGCCACACATGTCTTTTCCACCAGTGTGTACTTGGTTTCATACTCCAACAGCTTTTTGCTGAGGTAGTAGATGGGATACTCCTTCTTGCCATCTTGTTCGTGTGCTAGCATTGCCCCTATAGAGGATTCTTCAACTGCCAAATACAAAATCAGAGGCTTCCCTGGAATTGGAGGACTCAACACTGGTGGCTTTACCAGGTAAGCCTTAATCTTCTCGAAGGCCAGCTGACACTTGTCATCCCACACAACCGGCTGATCTTTCTTTAATAGCTTGAAGATTGGTTCACAAGTGGAATTTAGCTTGGCTATGAAGCGGCTAACATACTGCAAGGAGCCCAGGAATGATCTGACTTCCTTTTCTGTCTTTGGAGCTGGCATATCTTGGATGGCTTTAATTTTATCTGGGTCCATTTCTATTCCTCTCTGGCTAACTACATGGCCCAACAGCTTCCCTGATGTGACGCCGAATATGCACTTCTTGGGGTTAAGTCGCAAGTTGTACTCTCCAATGCGTGTTAGAAATCTATCCAGGATAACAGGGTGTTCCTCCCGGGTCGTTGATTTAACAAGCATATCATCGACATACACTTCGACTTCTTTATGGATCATATCGTGCAACAGAGTTGTGACGACCCTTTGATAAGTGGCACCGGCGTTCTTTAATCCAAAGGGCATCACTCTGTAGCAAAAAGTACCCCACTCTGTGATGAACGATGTTTTCACCTTGTCGATCACATCCATCAGAATCTGATTGTATCCTGAAAAGCCGTCCATGAATGAGTACATTGCCGCTTTTGCTGCACTATCAACCAATACGTCAATGTGTGGCAGTGGAAAGTTATCTTTTGGGCATGCTTTATTCAAGTCCCTGTAGTCAACGCATACTCTGACCCTTCCATCCTTTTTAGGCACGGGGACAATGTTGGCTAGCCATTCCGTATACTCTACCACTTCGAGAAACCTGGCATCTATCTGTTTGGCCACTTCTTCCTTCACCAGTGTAGCCCATTCCGGCCTTAGTCTTCTCAACTTCTACTTTACCGGTCGGAACTTGGGGTCCGTTGGGATTTTGTGCACTGCTATTTCTGTATCTACACCCGGCATGTCTTCATACGACCAGGCGAAAGCTTTAACATGTTTTTGGAGTATTCTTATTAATTCTCTTTCTTCCTCGGATTTTAGCTCGTGTGAAATGAGTACCATTTTAGGGTTTTCATCTGTACTTATATTGATTTCATGCAATGCAGTGTCATGTATGCTAAATATGCTTGATGGTGATTTAAATGCATGCACAGAATTATCAGGATAAACATCACACAAGTAAGCAAACTGGGATTTCATTGCATTGAACTTATCATAAAGTACATCAGTTACATTGAAAATGGAAGAAATAGATACAACAAAATCATTTTCATCCTCTACAGGCGGAGGGCCTTGTTCTTCATCAGCTTCCACCTTCCCTTCCAGAGCATCATCTGGGACTACAGCTTTCTCTGCTTGTGCCTTAGCTTTCTCCATAATCTTGGCGATTTCAGCAACCACAGAGTCTAAGTTCACTTTAGCCATTAGCTCTTCGCCAAATCCTTCCTTGGATTTTCCAAAAGCTTTGGTCAATGCAGCAGTCAAAGCATCTGAGATGATTTCTGTAGTTTCAGTGCAGGCTTTCTTTTCATCTTCTTCTTTGGCCACCTCTATGGTTTCTGCTATCACCTCAGACGATTCTCCTTCCAGAATTTCAGATTCAGCAATTGCTTCCTCCATCATTACAGGGGCTACTGGCTCTTCCTGGCTTTTCTCAAAATCCACAACATCTGCAAAGATCTCAAAGCCAGGGTGCTCAACATTTCCAACCAGCACCGGTTCAGTTTGGCCCTTATAAGGGCTTTCTCCTGCCTTCAGAAATGGCTTCATCATGGCCCTGCCATTCTTACCCTTTTTCAGGTTCTTATGCTTGGATGACCCCTCTACATAACCAAGGCCGTACTGCTTTGACCTTCCCGAGTCGATCTTGAATTCTGGCACACCTTGCAGATTAATCCCGAGTCCCATTCCCGGGACAAAGTTCAGCTTGTACAGATATCGGGATAGCCATCCTGGCATGTAGTTCTCATAAAGGACCATAGGGGCATCTGTGGTTTCCTCCTCCTTAATGACAGCAATTTGGAATCCGCCAAAAGGAACCACTCTTTCATCCACTGCAGCTACCATCGACTGGGCGTCTGCCTCAACAGTCACAATTCTGTCATTCATAGAGAATTTAATCTTCTGATGCAAAGTGGAAGGAACACCTCCCAAAGGATGGAACCAGGGCCTTCCAAGCAATAGGGAGAATGTGACCGGGATATCGATCACTGTGAAAATAACCATGGACTTGACGGGCCCAACTTCCACTTCTGTTTCAAAAGTCCCTATCACTGTTCTTTTAGAATCATCATACGCCCGAATGACTGTCGAGGACCTCTTCAACACTTGTTCATTCATGCCTAGAAACGGTAGCATTTTCAGTGGGCAAATATTCAGAGCTGAGCCGTCATCCACCATAACGCATGGCATCACCTTATCCATGATGTTGGCCCTAATGTAAAGAGCCTTGTTGTGAGCTTTTCCTTCTGCTGGTAGGTCTTTCTCGGAGAAAACAATATTAGGAGCTCCAGCATGGACTTTGTCTAGCAAGCAGCACATAGCCTCTGGTGAAGCTATAGGGGAGACTTCAATTTCTGATAGCTTCTTCACCAAAGCCTCCCTATGCTCTTTGGAGGTCATAAGCAAGTGCCACAAACTAGCTTGTGCATGTTGGTGTGCCCTAGATCCAAGGCACTGTTTAGGACATTGTATCGTACTTTAGTTTATTGTACTGTTATACTTTGTTCCTTGTGTTATTGAATAAAAGCATTAATTCATTCAAGTTATGTATCTTGTACTACAGTAACTGTATGAAGTATCCATTGATTGTTAATCATAAAAATTATACCAGAAGCTAATCCAAGTCATGGGAATGACTTGGGTGTAAGCTTTTATATTCAGGATAAATACAGGATCATGTAGGTTGCATGACATGTATGGATATGAATATAGGTGCGTGTGGGGAGCACGGGACTTGGTCGATCCGCTTTAGAAAGTACATGGTGGAAGTGTCATTAACCTTTCTATAAATGTAGATCTCTTTTATCTCCAGACCTGATTTCAATACAGTAGATAATGAGGAATCAGATTAAATTTAATATACGCCTAACAGGTCCGTAATTAGATGCCAAATATGGGTATGTTGGTTTAATCAATGAACTCATTACTGCGGGTAGTTGAAGTGATGGGATTACCACTCACTATTTAGTGAGAAGATATCATGGGCCACTTGATGAGTTATAACTGTGAAATGTGTGGCCACACTCAGATAAGCAGGATACTTATCTGTTCAACAGTTTAACACAATATCAAGAAATAGATCAAACTATAAAGGATGACATCACCGTGCCTCTGGTTTGAGATATCGATATGCGATGGTGAGAGATAAATAGAATATCTACAGGGTGGTACATCTACTAGATGATGGCATTTATCTGTAATCAATTTGGGACTGTAATGGTTTGCTAGAACCCAATTTCAGTTTAAGTTGTATACTTAACCCTAATTGATTCGGACCCTAAGGATCGTGCACAATGAACACTGAGATCAACACTTATTAATTTATACATGATAATGTATAAATTGGAATGATGAACAAGATGTAATAATTATTAATTGATAATTAATAATTAATACTATTTGATTATTTGTTATTAAACAAGTTAATCAAGTTAGTATACAGGAGAGATAAATTAATCGGGTTAATTTATTAAACGATTAATTAATTCTAATTGTATTATGGGTAGTAAATATTTACATTTGAACCTAATTGATGTTAATTGAATCAATTAAATATATTTATATTTTAATTGATTTAATTAAATTAATTAAGAGGTCAATTTACAATTAATTTATTTTAATTGTAATGTTTACCCTAATAGGAATTGGAGTGTGGGTAAAACACCTTAAAAAGAAAAAGAAAGGGTTTTGTAGATGATGGAGCCGTCACTTTTGAGAAAAAAAAGGGGTGAGGGGCTAAAAATCTTTTTTTGGGTTCTTCCATCTCTTTTGTTCATTGATTCCGGTTAAAAAGGCTAGCACCGGGTGTAGATTGTTCGAGGTGTTCGTGCACGTGATAAAGGAGGAATCTCAATTGATTTTCTGCCATCCCTAGTGGGGATTCTATGTAAGTTTTTCGAATTAATTTTCTATTAAATTTTTTTATTCTTCCATCTACATATTCTCCTGGGACTGGAATTTAGAGAATTGAACCTGGCTTCCGCTGTCTATTCGGTTCGATTTTTGATGATAATTCCCTTCAGTGGTATCAGAGCGGGATTATGTTCCGTTGGAAGTTTTTTTTTTGGTTTCGTTGTTAATCTTTGATTTTAATGGAACCCTATAACTTGCAATTTTTTTTCCAATTGAAATTTTTGTTAACCTAAAATTAATTTGTTAATTAGTTGTTGGGTTGATGTTGTTTTAATGCATGGATGTATGATTATTCATGGGCTTGATTGGTTATATGATTTGTGTTTTTGTTGTTTAAAAAAAAAAAAAAAAAAAAAAAAAATATTTATGTTTCATGAGAATTGCGATCAACAGTGATCGCAATTCTCATGGCTGCTGCGCAAGCAGCAATATTTTGTTGCTGCTTGCGCAGCAGCTTGTGCTGCCTGCGAAGGCAGCAACAGCTGTTTGCTGCCTCGCGCAGGCAGTTGGGCGGGCTGTAGGTGCAGCCCGTCCCTTTAGTCGGGACGATTTTTTTTATGGACCGGATCGTTTTAATTTAATAAATTTTTTTTTTGTTGTTCCATGCATTTATATGTTAATAGATTTAATTTTCTGTTATATATAAATGAAATTGTTATAATTATGAGATTGAATTAATAGATTGGGGCACCAATGGTATTAATTGGACATTTTAATTTCACTTGAGTAATTTCCAAATTCAAGTGGGAGCAATGATTTAATTCATTGGGCCTTTATGGGCTTAATTACTGGTTGTGAAATTAATAATGGTCTCATGTATAGGATTGGCTTAATAATTGTTATTATTAGGATTGCCATGATCATGCATTATTTTATATTGTTGTTCTAACTCTAATGCAGCAATATGTTTAGAATCCTATGGGCTTTATTTTTCAAGATTGGTTGTAATTTTTATTTAATTATTTAAATTGAAATTAGATCATATGTATAGGCTTTATTTCATTTTATGTAACAAAAGCCGGAGCTGGAGATCCAAATGCATGTGGCGTGGTGGTGGCCCTGAAGACCTATTTTTAATTCATAGTTAAAAATTATAGGTTGTAATTTTAAAGCCCATAGGATGTCTATTATTATTATTTATTTTATATATTGCTCTCTCTTGTTGGAATATATATTAAAATAAATTGCTTAGTGATCACTTGATTTTTCCTATTAACATGTTTAAGCTAATCAACCTAATTAATCTGTTAAAATAAAAATATCGGGTATTTTATAAGTGCTTTACCTAATTCTCACCTCTTCCTCCCAGGTGGTGCTGCAATGTACGTCATGCCCTAGCTGAGTACATTGTGGTAACTGGTGGGCCGTTGAGGTTTTGGATACTTTTTAAAGTATGGTAAATAAGAGGATGTAGGTTTGACCCGAAGGTGGGGTATCATGGCTAACTGCGGGCCCCTAAGCACGGATGGGTAAAGTGCCAATAGGCCCATCGAACCAAGAGTTCTCTAGGTGGGAGAATTGAGTTGGAAGCTCTACCAAGTATGCCAATAATTGGTTGACAAGCTCTAGCTTGGTCAATTATTAGTAGAACTGTGGATCTTGGTATAACCGTGTCAAAATTAATTCACCAACATAAAATTAATTATGACAGATTATTAATTTGTTTTTTTTTGACATATAAAGTCTTTCATTCTTATTCTCTCTTTCTCTCTATTTTCTGTAGAAACTACTTGAACGTAAACCTTAAGAAATGGCAACAAACAACCCTCTTAAACCACTACTTGAGAAAGAAAAGTTGACGGGGACCAACTTTCTTGATTGGGCTAGGGCGGTGCAAATCGTCTTGAGGCACGAGGCAAGAGAGTATGTACTGACAACTGCCATACCCCCTCGTCCTACGGGTAGAAATGCTACTCCACAAGCTATTGAGGAGTATGAAAAGCATGTAAAGGATGACAGAGAGGTGTCTTGTATTATGCTTGGTACCATGTCTGCTGATTTACAGAAGCAGTTCATGAATCAAGGTGCCCGTGAAATGATGAGCAATCTGAAAACTATGTTTGAAGATCAGGCTCGTCAAGAGAGGTACTTGACTACCAAGGCATTATGTAGCACGGTCATGCAGCCGGGTTCTTCTGTCAGTGCACATGTGCTGAAAATGAAGGGCTATGTTGATAGACTGGCTAGTCTCAATGCACCAATGCTTGAGACAACTGCTGTAGACATCATTCTGGGGTCACTTCCAGATTCTTACAACAGCTTCATCCTGAACTACAATATGCAGGGTCAGGATAAAACGGTTATGGAGTTGCACGGCATGCTAAAACAAGCCGAGCAGACTATGACCAAGGGTAAGAAGTCTGAAGTGCTGATGGTAAACAAGGGCAAGAAGCCCAGTGGGAGTGGTAAGAACCAGTCTAGGTTCAAGACCAAGGGCAAAAAGGCCCAAGCAAAGGGCAAAAAGCCTTTTAAGCCACACCCATTGGACTTATGCCACGAGTGTGGTGAAAAGGGGCACTGGAAGAGTGCTTGTCCAAAGCTAAGGGGAAATACAAAGAAGAAACAGCAGGCTACTGAATCTTCAGGTATTTATGTTATAGAAATAAACCTTACTATTTCAACATCTTGGGTCTTAGACACTGGATGCGGGTCTCACATTTGTTGCAATGTGCAGGGGCTGAGAAATAGAAGGAAACTGGTTCCAGGTGATGTGGATCTCCGGGTTGGCAATGGTGCTCGAGTCGAGGCCATGGAAGTCGGCGATTATTACTTTGATTTGCCCACAGGGCTAGAACTAGTTTTGAAAGACTGTTATTTTGTACCTGCTATGCGCAGGAATATTATTTCTATTTCATGTTTGGATGATTTGGGATTTTCATTTTATATTGAGCATGGAACTTTTTCTATTAAATGTGGCAATATAAATTATTGTACAGGCGTTCTTCAGAACGGGTTGTATGTTTTAGATACAACAAATCATTCACACATCTATAACATAAATAAAAGGATTAAACAAAATGATATTGATCCTACGTATGTCTGGCACTGTCGTCTTGGGCACATAAACGAGAAACGTATCGCAAAGCTCCACTCAAGTGGTTTGTTAGGGTCATTTGACCTGCAAGCTTTGGATACTTGTGAATCTTGTTTACGTGGCAAGATGGCAAAAGCTCCTTTCACTAAAACAGCTGAAAGGGCTACTGAACTGTTGGGGCTAATACACACTGATGTATGTGGGCCAATGAGTACATGTGCCAGGTCTGGTTACTTATACTTCGTCACGTTCACAGATGACTATAGTCGGTTCGGCTATGTGTATTTGATGAAACACAAATCTGAGACTTTACAAAAGTTCAAAGAATACAAGAACGAAGTAGAGAACCAACTTGACAAAAGGATAAAGATACTCCGGTCTGATAGAGGGGGTGAATATCTGAGTCAAGAGTTTGACGAATTCTTGATAGAGTATGGGATTGTACCTCAACTCACTCCCCCTGGTACACCCCAGTGGAATGGGGTTTCAGAGAGGAGAAATCGGACTTTGCTTGACATGGTCCGCTCAATGATGAGTCAAGCTAATCTCCCTATATCCTTTTGGGGATATGCTTTGGAAACCGCTGCTATTATTTTGAATAATACACCCAGCAAGGCAGTTGAAAGAACACCATATGAACTATGGAAGGGCAGGAAACCCTGTGTGTCTTTCATGAGGATTTGGGGCTGTGATGCCTATGTCAAAAAACTGACTAGTGGCAAACTAGAGTCCAAATCTATAAAATGCCAGTTTGTCGGTTACCCTAAGGAAACTAAGGGTTACTGCTTCTATAACCCAGAAGAGAATAAAGTGTTTGTGGCTCGAAATGGGGTATTCATGGAGAAGGAATTCCTTTCCATGAAAGACAGTGGGAGCAGTATTGAACTTAGAGAAGTTCAAGAACCACAAACTTCTACGGCTGAGGCTGTGGATGCTGAGACAACTGTTTTGGATGTTCAATCAAACGAACAGGCTGAACCAGTTGTGCAGGAACCTAGAAGGTCAGGCAGGACACGTCATGAGCCTGAGAGGTATGGTTACCTGGTCACGCATGATGAGGAACTTATGATCATTGAGCATGAAGATCCTCAGTCTTATCGAGAAGCACTGGAAAGTCCACATGCGGATAAATGGCGACAAGCCATGGAATCTGAGATACAATCCATGTACGACAATGAGGTCTGGAGGTTGGTGGATCCACCCCCTGGAGTCAAAGTAGTGGAATGTAAGTGGCTTTTCAAATTGAAAGCTGATAACACCTTCAAGGGGTGACTGGTTGCAAAAGGTTTCAGGCAAATTCATGGCATTGATTATGATGAAACGTTTTCACCAGTGGCTATGCTCAAATCCATAAGGATATTACTTGCCATAGCGGCATGGCACGACTATGAGATATGGCAAATGGATGTCAAAACTGCTTTTCTGAATGGAAAGCTCGAGGAAGAAGTCTATATGGCTCAACCTGAGGGTTTTGTCGATTCGAAATATCCTAACCGGGTTTGCAAACTTCAAAAATCCATTTATGGATTGAAGCAAGCATCACGGTCGTGGAACAAAAGATTCAATGAATCCATAAAAGAGTTTGGTTTCATTCAGAACTCTGATGAGCCCTGTGTGTATAGAAAAGTTAATGGTAGCTCTAACACTTTTCTAGTGTTGTATGTAGATGACATACTTATCATTGGTGGAAACATTTCAGAGTTGCAAGCAACCAAGCAGTGGCTGAATAAATGTTTCTCAATGAAGGACCTTGGAGAAGCCGAAACGATCTTAGGGATCAAGATCTATAGAGATAGATGCAATCGGCTGCTAGGGTTAAGTCAAGCTGGTTACATAGATAAAGTCCTTAAGAGGTTCAACATGGCGAACTCAAAGAAGGGTTTTACCCCGATGCGTCATGGGTTGAAACTGTCTAAAAAGGACTGTCCAAAGACATCAAAGGACAGAAATGACATGATGAGGATTCCTTATGCATCAGCTATAGGATCTATTATGTATGCGATGCTATGTACCAGGCCTGATGTTGCATTTGCTTTGAGTATGACTAGCCGCTTCCAGTCTGATCCAGGAATGGAGCATTGGAAGGCAGTCAAGGCAATTCTGAAGTACTTAAGACGTACTAAGGATCATTTCTTGGTTTATGGCGGTGATGAGGAATTGGTAGTCACAGCATACACTGATGCTGGTTATCAAACTGATCAGGATCAAAAGCAATCCCAGTCGGGTTTCGTTTTCCTCCTCAATGGCGGTGCCATCAGTTGGAAGTCAACTAAGCAACCTACCATCGCCGATTCCACTACAGAATCTGAGTACATTGCTGCTTGTGAGGCTGCAAAAGAGGCAGTCTGGATGAGGAAGTTCATCATGGATCTTGGAGTAGTTCCTTCTATCCAGAATCCTATTACTCTACTGTGTGACAACAATGGGGCTATTGTACAAGCTAAAGAGCCTCAGTCAACAAAGAGGAACCAACATGTGCTCAGGAAATTTCATCTGATTAGAGAGATCATCCAGAGAGGTGATGTACAGATAGAGAGAGTTGACACAGTAAACAATGTCGCTGATCCGATGACCAAAGCTCTTTCTCAAGTAGTGAACGATGGTCATGCACGATCTATTGGGATTAGGGAGATGCCTGCTTGGACCTAGATCAAGTGGGAGATTGTTGGTGTGCCCTAGATCCAAGGCACTGTTTAGGACATTGTATCGTACTTTAGTTTATTGTACTGTTATACTTTGTTCCTTGTGTTATTGAATAAAAGCATTAATTCATTCAAGTTATGTATCTTGTACTACAGTAACTGTATGAAGTATCCATTGATTGTTAATCATAAAAATTATACCAGAAGCTAATCCAAGTCATGGGAATGACTTGGGTGTAAGCTTTTATATTCAGGATAAATACAGGATCATGTAGGTTGCATGACATGTATGGATATGAATATAGGTGCGTGTGGGGAGCACGGGACTTGGTCGATCCGCTTTAGAAAGTACATGGTGGAAGTGTCATTAACCTTTCTATAAATGTAGATCTCTTTTATCTCCAGACCTGATTTCAATACAGTAGATAATGAGGAATCAGATTAAATTTAATATACGCCTAACAGGTCCGTAATTGGATGCCAAATATGGGTATGTTGGTTTAATCAATGAACTCATTACTGCGGGTAGTTGAAGTGATGGGATTACCACTCACTATTTAGTGAGAAGATATCATGGGCCACTTGATGAGTTATAACTGTGAAATGTGTGGCCACACTCAGATAAGCAGGATACTTATCTGTTCAACAGTTTAACACAATATCAAGAAATAGATCAAACTATAAAGGATGACATCACCGTGCCTCTGGTTTGAGATATCGATATGCGATGGTGAGAGATAAATAGAATATCTACAGGGTGGTACATCTACTAGATGATGGCATTTATCTGTAATCAATTTGGGACTGTAATGGTTTGCTAGAACCCAATTTCAGTTTAAGTTGTATACTTAACCCTAATTGATTCGGACCCTAAGGATCGTGCACAATGAACACTGAGATCAACACTTATTAATTTATACATGATAATGTATAAATTGGAATGATGAACAAGATGTAATAATTATTAATTGATAATTAATAATTAATACTATTTGATTATTTGTTATTAAACAAGTTAATCAAGTTAGTATACAGGAGAGATAAATTAATCGGGTTAATTTATTAAACGATTAATTAATTCTAATTGTATTATGGGTAGTAAATATTTACATTTGAACCTAATTGATGTTAATTGAATCAATTAAATATATTTATATTTTAATTGATTTAATTAAATTAATTAAGAGGTCAATTTACAATTAATTTATTTTAATTGTAATGTTTACCCTAATAGGAATTGGAGTGTGGGTAAAACACCTTAAAAAGAAAAAGAAAGGGTTTTGTAGATGATGGAGCCGTCACTTTTGAGAAAAAAAGGGGTGAGGGGCTAAAAATCTTTTTTTGGGTTCTTCCATCTCTTTTGTTCATTGATTCCGGTTAAAAAGGCTAGCACCGGGTGTAGATTGTTCGAGGTGTTCGTGCACGTGATAAAGGAGGAATCTCAATTGATTTTCTGCCATCCCTAGTGGGGATTCTATGTAAGTTTTTCGAATTAATTTTCTATTAAATTTTTTTATTCTTCCATCTACATATTCTCCTGGGACTGGAATTTAGAGAATTGAACCTGGCTTCCGCTGTCTATTCGGTTCGATTTTTGATGATAATTCCCTTCAGTGCAGGGGTCTTCTTCAGTTGGGAAATGACCAAGTCTTCTTTCTCGACCCTTTCCGGTGCCGAAGTACTGTCCGACCCATTCATCGGTGCTTTATCTTTCATCTGATCCACCGGCTGATATACCCTTCCACTTCGGGTCACGTGCTGCACTTCTGAGATCTTCAGCTTCTCAACAGCTGGAAGTTTAACAGCCTCTCTTCTGTCAAATTCTTCATACTCATCCTCGGAGTCAAGGTCATCCAGACTTATGGGCTTGATCTCCTTACACCCCTCCTTTTCCTCACATTCAGGCTCCACTTCGGGTTCCCCTACCGCTACAGCTTGAATCGTAGGGTTTGCTTGCAGAACTTGGGCAAATATAAAGTTAGCCGGCAACCCCGACTGAACCATGTTAACTCGCTTCTCGAATGCCGGTAGTGGGTTAGTTTTAGTGCTAGGCTTAGGTGGTTCTTGCAGCTTTCCCTCGTCGATAAGCTTCTGGATAGCATCCCTTAGCTTATAGCAATTATTGGTCCGGTGGCCCGTCACCACATGATAAGTGCAGAAGTTATCCTTGTCAGCTTCAGGTGGGAACTCAAATGGCCTCAAGGATTGTAGTAAGCCGCCATTCCTACACTTGGCGAATATCTTTGCCAAAGTAAGAGTCCAGGGTGTTATGCCTTGTCCTCCAGGACCCCTATTCTGGTTGCCTTGCTGCTGATTCACGGTAGCCACCTCAACCCGCTTCACTTCGGATGACTGCCCCTGTTTGCCACTAGAACCTGAACCAGAACCGCTGCCAGAACCAACTGCTGTGGTTGATCTATACCCTGAACTGTACCCTGTACTTCTTCCCCCTTTCTGACCAGCTGGCTTCTCCTCTTCATCCCTTTCTATCTTCATGGCCATGCTATAGACCTCACTAAGCTCCTTGAAGGAATGGAACTTCATGTTGTTCTTGAAGATATCTTTGCTGCCATCAATGAGCTTCTGTATAAGCTCGTCTTCATCAGGGCGGTTCTTTAGGAGGATCATCTTGTTCATCCATCTCTGGTAGTATTCATCGAAGGGCTCGTTGAATTTCTGTTTCACCCTCTCCAAGTCATACAGCTTCACCTGGATTTTGGTGTTGAAGCTGTAGTATTTGATGAAGGCTGCCGATAATACTTCCCAGTCAGACTGCTCCTCCTCTGACAGTGAGTTATACCATCCCAAAGCACCTCCCTCCAGTGTGGTGGGGAAAAGATTAATCAATTGTTGCTTGGTAGCGCCTGCTGTTAGCATAACCCGGGCATATAAATTCACATGGGCCTCCGGCGAGCCCATTCCTTTGTAAGTGGGGACTTTCGGCACTTGGAAGCCGATAGGAAATGTCTCAATGCCCCTACTGATCATGGCATCAACGTTCACCCCCTTCTTGGATTCAGCACTGATCCCGACCCCCTTCTTCAACTGGGCCATAACCTCGTCTAATTCAGAGCACTTCGCCTTCATCTTCTGTTCCATAGCTGCTCCTATCTCCTGCAGCTTTTCCAGGCTAGCCGAAGTGTCACCACCATGTTGGGATGATTCAGCTTCTTTTTCCTTCCCGGCTCCACTTCCACCGGTCTCACCAGCTTCTCTAACCACCGCCCTCATTTCTTCCTTTAACATGTCGAGGAAATCCTGCGACCTGAAGAAATCTCTCAAAACATCAGCCATACTCGGTGTCTGCTCTGCCATATTCACGTCTTCCCCAGACTCAGAATCACTGTCACTTTTGACTATCCTCTGTCTCCTAGCTGCCCTTGAAGCTTGGGATCTTGTCCAAGGTCGCTCCAGTGTGTTCTGCTTGGGGTAGACAGGAGGTGTTAGGGTCGTGAATGAATGACGTGATATGACATGAAAATTAAGACATTAGACGTGCTTGAGATGTATGGAATGGAATTATGTATGAAATGATGACATGAATGGTTTCTTTTTATTATATATTTTTTTTTCTTTTCGAGGCATTGCAAGAAGACCCAATGTTTATGCAAAAACGCCACGTGTGAGCCACCACACGGACAGAGTTTCGGCGCCTTTGGGGCACCTAATGAATTCGTGAAATGGTCACGTGTATATACGCTTTCTAGGTCAATGAGATGATATGAAATGGTCGCATGGGCTGGGCCCACAGACAAGGTCTTGATGCTTTTGAGCATATGATATGGAATGATGTTATGAGAAAGTCACGTGTAACAGGAACACGGACAAGGATTCGGCATTCGAGGAACACCTTTCATGATTTAGTGATGCTATGGGCCTATATGTACACTAATCGGGTACTCGGGGAGTACCTTGAATGGTGAATTAATGTCATGAAGTGGTCGAATGTGGACCACAGTGTTATATGATGTTTACAATGAATAGGTATGATGTCATGAGATGCATCGTGTAAATTATTACACGAAAATAGGCCTAAGGCCGTTGTGGCTTTTATTAAATGAAATGATATTGGTGGGATGGCCGAACGCAATCCGGTACATTGGCAAAACACGGGTAATTTTGGGTACCCGATATGTTATGAAATGGTATGGGATGGTCATGATAGGCGTTCTTGAAATGCCCCTTAATTTAATTTAAGTGAAATGTAGTGAATGAACATGTCACACAATATGCAAATGGCTGCACAAAAACGTGGGTTAGAATGCATGACATACATAATGATGTTATGTATGCTATGTCGAAGATAAAATGCTAATCACACAAGTTTGATGTTATGGCTGAAAAAGAAATCGTTAGTGTGGATGACAAGCGAATGAATTAATGTTTTACACACGAAATAAATGCAAAATGGCTGCATATAAATGTGGGTTAGTATCACACAAAGATGTTTGTGTATGGTATGTCATGTGCATGGATTATGGTATGTTATGCATGCATCGGTGATGTGTCACGAGATGGCGAGAAACACATAGCAAACAAAACGAATTCTTCCAACCTTATTCCTCTAACGTGGTCGGTCTCAAAAATTTCTAACCGAGTCCTAGGTGGGGCTCACTTCGATCACCAACCGGGGGTGATGAAGGCGCGATTTTATTATTATTATTCACATAATTATTTTGGTATCCTAAGGGAATCCAACTAGAGTTGCCTACATGGGTTCGGTCAAAGTCAGGATAACATCAAGGCTCTCATAGCAAGATATACTCCTTACTTCTCCCCACTCATGGGTCCTAGCGAAGGGGTTCGTACGAGGCTATGAGTGGTGTTTCGTATTCGTGCCCCTAAGACCAGGAGGAACTTAGGCGACACTTCAACAATCCACCGGGCTATAAAGGGATACCTAATCTAATGCAAAAAAATGGTTAACTAAAAATGCAAATAAAATACCAAAAGAGAATCATCCACGTTATTTTAATTAGACACTTTTCAGGGCTTGTCAAATTCCTTTAAGTTTTTAAGAAAACTTTTTAAGAAATTCCCAGCGGAGTCGCCACTGTGAGCAGACGACGCGTTTTCGACGGGACGCGGGACTCCCCTTCGGAAGGGGCGCCACGATCTCGGGCGGATCCCTCCCTCGCGTGGGGTTTTTATAATGGAAATCCGCATTTTGAAAAATGAATAGAATTAATGCGTAAAAAAACCGAGACCTAAGTCTCGATGGATGTTGTAGGAGTCGCCACCCGGCTCAGCTCAACCGGGAAATTCTTATGTAGCTGAACCGAATGAACGGCCGCTACACTATCCAGAGATTCGGGTCCGGACAAGTCCCTTATTTCGTGTCTAATTAAAATAAATATAGCCAATGTTCTCGAATGGTATTTCAAAATCTAAAGTCCATTTTATTGAATATAATAGGCATACAGCGCGCATACAAAATATTTAATACAAAAATAAGAAAAAGAAATAAATATTAATTGGCTTACAACCAAATCGAATGGAAAAATAAAAACTCTCGCCTCACTTGTACAATCGCCTAGAATACACGAAGATCTAAAATGAATTACAACCGCCTAAATACACGATTTAATCTATTAAATTACATCCAAAATAAAAATAAAAAGAAATTAGAACCTGCAAAACCGAGGGTTAGCACAATACATACAGCACGCCACAATTAGGACTCAAATAGACAGAACAGGAAATCAGGAATCGGGGGCATGCATTTAGGGGGTAACCGGGTGGGCTCGGCTAGCCGGCCCGGTTAGACCTGGAAAACATTTTGAAACGTCCCTGTATTTTTGGTTTTGTGGGGAAAATCATTTGAAAATAATTTTACCGATTTACATGCATTTTTCATACGTTAAGTGGGTCGGTTTTCGGGAGAACTGGGTCTCCGTCGTTGAACTGTTCTAAATGCAAATTTACCGGAAATTGAATCTATGGTCGTGATGCACACAACAAAATTCATTTTGGTGATTTTCGGGATTTTCTAATTTTTTTGGGATTTTTTTTACGGATAAAAGCTGAAATTCTGATTCTGAAATAATGATTACAGTCGTACGACTGTAGTTTACAGTCGTGCGACTGTGATCAATTCAGGATCAAAATTTCAACAAAAATTCATTTTGGACCAAAACTGAAGAAAGATTGGCTGGAAACTAAGAACAGTCGTACGACTGTATATACAGTCGTACGACTGTTCATGAAAGCTAAGAACAGTCGTACGACTGTTCTTAGTTTCCAGGAACAGAAATACGAAACTGCAGCAAAAACGCACAAAAATTCACTTCAAACACCCAGAAAGCGAGGAAAAGTGTAAGGAAAGGAAGTGACTACCTTTTTAGAAGCTATTCCAAGTCGTTTTGACCCCTGGCGTTGCTCCAATCCACAAGAATTTGCACTTTTCCTCTTGAATTGAAGTTGAGAGTTTGTGTCCAAAAATCCAAATTCGCAAGGGATTCTGATGGTTTAAGTCCAAGTTCTTGATTTAGTTGTGTAGTTAAGTGATCAACCTAGAGATTTCTAACAAGTTTTAGGCTTAATTTCGAGAATTGAAGCAAATCAAAGAGGAAGAAAAGTGAGTTTTTTGTGGTTTTCTTTTTCTCTCTCTTCTCTTTCTCTCTCTAAGTTTTTTCTTTCACCAGAAATCTCCCCTTTCTCTCTTCTTTTTCTCCTTTTTATTACTTCTTTTCCTGCTTGCTTGCTGCCAAACCCGAGCAATTAATGCTCCCCCTTTTTTTTCTTCCATTTCTGCTGCAGAGGTATGGGCCTCTGCAGTCTGCCCGACATTACAGTCGTACGACTGTAATTTTTAAATTACAGTCGTACGACTGTATCAATAGTCGTACGACTCTCTTTTTTTTTTTTTTTTTTTTTTAAGTATAGAAAATTCCGGCGCTTACAGCTGCCCCTCGCGTGATCAAATTCGACATCTAGCTCCAGGTCCATAATACCTATGATGATGAATTTGAGAGCGTGAATTAAAGCGCCTTGAACACTGGAATGAACCTTTTGATGAGATAAGCCGATACCGGGTCTAGGTTACCCGAGGCGACACTGGGGAGGAAATAAGCCGATATCAGGTCTAGGTTACCCGAGGCGAAATTGAAGATGAGATAAGCCGATATCAGGTCTATGTTACCCGAGGCAAGATTGATGAAGAAATTGGCCGATACCGGGTCTAGGTTACCCGAGGCGAAATTGATGAAGAAATTAGCCGATATCAGGTCTATGTTACCCGAGGCGATGCTGGAGATGAGATAAGCCGATATCAGGTCTACGTTACACGAGGCGAGTTGATGAAGAGATTGGCCGATACCGGGTCTAGGTTACCCGAGGCGAAATTGATGAAGAAATTAGCCGATATCAGGTCTATGTTACCCGAGGCGATGCTGGAGATGAGATAAGCCGATATCAGGTCTATGTTACCCGAGGCGAGTTGATGAAGAGATTGGCCGATACCGGGTCTAGGTTACCCGAGGCGAAATTGATGAAGAAATTAGCCGATATCAGGTCTATGTTACCCGAGGCGAGCTTTGCTGGGGAAATAAATGAAGCTGATCTGGGCTGATACCGAGTTTACATTACTCGAGGCGGATCTGCTAGGGGACTTGGATGGTGGAGTGGATCTGGGCCGATACCGAGCCTACATTACTCGAGGCGGACTCACTGGAGAAAGTTGAGACGATGGAGCGGACCTGGGCCGATTTCGAGTTTACATTACTCGAGGCGGATCTGCTGACTTGCTGAGGATATTAAACTGGGGAAGATATCCTGCACTTAAAATGCCAACTCTTCGTTCCTTGATCGAGAGATTTTTAAACAAAAATTTTTGCCCCTTCGATCAAGAATGAAGACTAGCCGGGGATAAGTAATTGATATATGCATTGTATGGATGCATGATGATGTATATGCACATGTACGTATTTTCTGTTATTGGACGTTTCTGTCTTCCGCTGGGGAGATATGTTGTGCCCCCGGTTGATTGTTTGGCGGTTATCGAAGGGGTGAGGTGATTGCTGGGGAAATGATCGTAGTATTCCTTGGTAGAGATTCCGCCGGGGAAGAGTGTGGCAACTCAACTGGGGACACAATTGTGGTGTTCTTTGTGTAGACTACACTAAGAGGAAACAAGGCTGTTTTGCGGGGGAGTAATTGATGGTGTTCTTTATGTAGACTCCGCTGGAGAATAGTATGGGAAACTCTGCTGGAGAGTGATGTGACGAATTCTGCGAGGAATGTTGAGGATGTTCTGTTTTTCCTGCTTCGTAGGGAGTTATGAGTTTGTAAGTGCTCTAATTTTTGCCTGGGTTGCCCAACTCGGGTTTTCAGCCCAGCGAGCCGCTCTAACTTTTGCCTAAGGCGCCTTTTCGGTTTTCACCTTAGCGAGCTTTTCATATGCCCTAACTTTTGCCTAAACTGCCCGGTGTGGGTTTTCAGCTTAGCGGGCCGCTCTAATTTTTGCCTGAGGTGCCTTTTCGGTTTTCACCTCAGCGAGCAAAATTTTTTTTTTTTTTTTTTTTTTTTTTTTTTTTTAGATTTGACTAAAATGGCGTTGTGACCCTTTATTGCTCGTCTGGGAAGATGAACTAGACTTTAAAGGACGATAAGAGATTTTAAATTGTATGTATTTGATACATTTTCATTTGTCAAGTAATGCGATGATATTGATTAGTTGAATGCAAAGTGCTTTCTTTGAATGTGTGTTTATGCAAGACAACTTTGTTTGTGCATTTGTCATAACCATGCAAATATATTTAAACAGACACTTCACTTTATTGATGAAGTCAAAATGAGTACATTCGAAACAAGTTGGTTCCTAAATGGTACAGATTTCACATTAAGCCAGAATCCGTCACCAGTCGTCCTTTTCGGGTTTTCCGACTGATTATTTTTTTTTCGTGTCTTAACTTTTGCCTAGACCGCTCTTTTCGAGTTTTCAGCCTAGCAGACCTTTTTTTTTTTTTTTTTTATACATGATAAAGCTTTAGCCTGTCTTGGTTGATGGGGTTGGTGAACTCGTTTCCATCCATGTCCATGATGCTGACAGCGCCTTTTGATAACACCTTCTTCACCACATAGGGTCCTTCCCAGTTAGGTCTGAACTTGCCCCTGACATCAACACTTGAAGGCCTTAGCTGCTTTAAAACCAAATCTCCCGCTTTCAACTGCCGTTTGGAGTATTTCACATTTTTTCGATTATAGGCCCTAGCCATTCTGCGCTGATACATCTGCAGGTGATCCAGTGCCTTTAGTCGCCTTTCATCTAGTGCAGCCAGCTGCTCATACCTGGCTTGAACCCATTCAGCCTCTTGAACCCATTCAGTCTCTTGAAGTATAGAAAATTCCGGCGCTTACACCTTGACAAAGGAAAAAATCCTAAAAATGAGGGGACTGTATTATACATTAAGACTCATTGTATAAATACATTATTGGTGTCACATTAATAAAGGCAATTAATCTATTTCATTTATATCTTGTGCTATAATATGAGTAGAGTATCCATTGATTGATAATCATAAAACCTATCCCAGGTCTGTTCTAATCGTGGGAACGAATAGAACCACAGACTTGTATATTCGATGACTGTATGGTAGTTCTTCACTAGCCATAGTACTTGTATAGTCAGTCATGAATATAGGTACATGTCGTTGACATGGGACTGGATCGATCCGCACAAGAAAGCCACATGGTTGTCACGTCATAGGTTTTTCTTGAGTAGGTCTCTTTTGTCCTCAGACCAGATTTCATTATAATATCGATATGGAATCCGATTCACTTTGACATACGCCTAACAGGTCTGTAAAAGGGTGCTAAATATGGGTAAGATTGGGTGGACCGGTGAACATGTTGATATTGATGATGAAGTGATGGAATTGCCACTCGGGTAACACCGAGATGATATCATTGGCCACTTGATGAGTGGGACTGATAAGTGTATGGCCATACCCAAATAAGTTGGTTGCTTATTTGATTAATCAGTCAACTCCAGATCAAGAAATATAACAAACAACAGAAGAGGATGACGGACACCATGCCTCTTGTTTATTCATATCGATATCGTTAGGCAAAGGACAGTATGAGATTACTACCGGGTGAGTGTCTTCTAAATACTGCTGCATCTCTGTCTTAATTGGGGGCTGTAATGGTTTGCTAGAACCCACTTACAGTCTGTGGGCCTTGGGCCTACTGCCAACATAAAGACGGACCCATAGGATCGTGCACATAGATCAACTGAGCTGGAACTTATAGAAATTGTACATGTAATGTACATTGGAAGGAATGCGTTAATTAATTAGTTGACATTCGGTGTCAAGGTAATTAATTGGCATTGGGTTGAATTTAATTTAATTAATAAGTTTACATAATGTAATTAATTAATTTATCAATTAATTGAATTACATAAAGTAAACAATTAATTAAATACTTTTCCTAAGTAGGAAAATTAAATACATGTATTGTATTAACTTAAGTGTGATTTAATTTTATTTAGGG
Source organism: Euphorbia tirucalli (assembly GCA_039660915.1). Lineage (NCBI taxonomy): Eukaryota > Viridiplantae > Streptophyta > Magnoliopsida > Malpighiales > Euphorbiaceae > Euphorbia > Euphorbia tirucalli. Next base: position 48,130,927 of record CM077639.1, on the reverse strand, counting down.
GTAATTAAATTTAGCCAAATGGAATTAAATTACATAGTATATACTTTTTAATTAAAGTTTATTTATGTAATTATAATCCTAGTGGGCTTGGGTTTAATTAACCTAATTAGAACCCAATTAGACAAGGTGTCTATAAAAGGGCACACTCAAGGAATAAAAACCTAATTCAACTCTAATTAATTGCTGGAAATTTCAGCCACCAACAGCAGCCCAAAAACAGCCGAAAATCCCAGCATTAAACCTCCATTCCTTCACGTCTTCAGCTAGCACCGGTTCCCGCTCAATAGTTGGTCGTGCACCAGACTTTGGAGATCGCAGTTTCAAGAAACGATTCTGCAGCAGTCTCTAGAGGAGACGAATTTGGTGAGTTAATCTCTCTTGATTCTTATTTGATTTTATTCTAATCAATGGTAATTGGACACGATAGGTGGATTCTAGGAAATTTTAAATGGTGTTTTTTCCGCTGCGCCACGTTATTTTTCCAATGAAGAATCCTAACAGTGGTATCAGAGCCTAGGTTTTGTCCATTAGATTGATTGGAATTGGTTCTTGAAAGCATTCTCGAAGAAAGAATGGGTTTCAAGTTTGTGATTTTAGGGTTTTTATTCAATTGGTTTTGGTTTTGATAAACCCTAGAATTTTGTTTGGGGTTTTATTTTTTTTTCCCCAATTGGTTTCTATCTAGAATTGTATTTTCTTTATTGATAGTTTGATGTTGATGGCTGGATTTTTTTTTTGTGATCTAATAATTAAAAAAAAAAAAAAGGTTGAAACTTGGGTGAGGGAATCGCAATTTTGCGATTCCCCCCACTGCGGCAGCAGCCCACTTGGCTGCTGCTGCCGTGGCAAGCTGCCACGCAGCGGTACTGCTGCCCCGCCGGGATAGCACGCCGCACGGGGGTTTCGGGTCCGGTTTTGGATTTTGCGGGTATTTTTTTTATCCCGAACCCTAATGCAAATTAAATTAAATTTTTTTAATTAATTTGTGTTTAAATTATTTATTTTGTTGGCATGCATATTTAATTTAATTTTTTGCATATTAAATTGAATATGGATTTTGTGAAATTGGCCCAATAAACTGTGACACTGGTTAAAATTGGGAGAGCTAAATTTTAAATTTGTGACAACCCAAATTCAAGTGGGAGCAAAATTGTTAATTTTGAATTTATGGATGTTATCCATTGGGCCTTTATGGGCCTTAGTCACATTTGTTAAAATTGGCGATTTCACCCTAAGTAACTCGGCTTAACATTTATATTTATAATTTGGAATGCCATGATCATGCATCATATTGGTATGTATGTGCACGACAGGTACTTTGTTTGAAATGTTATGTTGAGTTCTATGGGCCCTAAATTATTATCGGTTGTAATTTAATTTTGGGAAATATGGCCTGCGTGCCATTTTTTTTTATTTTGATGTAATTTTAGAATAGATTTTATTTTACAAAATTATTGTAATTGCATCAAGTATGGAGGAAGGCCCAAATGGAGCAAGCCCATGGTGGGAGCCCAAGAAGGATTGCAGTCCGGCCCATGAAGAATTAGATAGGATATCTAGTTTTTCATTAGGTTGTAATTAAAGGCCCATAATATCTCATTTATTTTAAATTAAGTATGCTATTGCATTTGTCATATAATATGGATGTATGGATCACCAAATTATTATCCGCGTTTATGCATGCTAAGCCGTATCACTTAATTATAATCCGGAAATTAAAATATTGAGTCGCTTAAAAGTGCTTCCCACATTCACACCTCTTCCTCCAATTGATGCTGCAATATGCGCCATGCCCTAGCTGGGTATATTGTAGTATTCGGTGGGCCGTCGAGGGTTAAGATACTTGGTATGGTTAACATGTGAATGGTGGTTTGACTCAACATGGGTAGCATTAGCTCAGAGCGGGCCCTAAGCACAGATGGGTAAAGTGTCAATAAGCCCATCAAACCAAGAGTCCTTCGTGGAAGGATTGGATAGGTTGTCCTACCAAACGACTCAATGGTTGCTTAGCGAGCCCTAGTTCGGCCAGTCATTGATAAGTTGTGGATCTTGGTCAAGTCAACCAATTAACAACACCAACAAACAAATTAAAATCGGATTATTAATTTGAATTGGCTTAAAAGTCCTTTATTTCTAACTCAAGCAATGATTTCTTCCATGTAGATAATCCCATTTCAGTTAAGCAATTTAAATGGCTGCAACAAACAACAACTCACTCTCACTTAGGTCACTCTTCGAGAAGGAGAAGCTTTCGGGGACTAATTTCCTGGACTGGGCTAGGAACTTACAAATAGTTCTTAGACAAGAGTCTAAGGAGTATGTACTGAATGCTCCTTTACCAGCTGGCCCTCCTGCAGGTCGAGGCATCACCACAGCTATGGTGGAGCAGTACGATCGGCATGTGAGGGATGACCGAGATGTCTCGTGCCTCATGCTGGGTACCATGGCTTCTGATCTTCAGAAGCAATTCATGGACGAGCATGCTTATGAGATGATGGATCAGCTTAAAAAGATGTTCCAAGATCAAGCTCGTCAGGAACGTTACCTGACAACTAAGGCACTTTGCACGACTGTGATGGCAGCTGGGACTTCTGTTAGCACTCATGTGCTAAAGTTGAAGGGGTATATTGATACACTTGCCCGCCTCGACTCGCCAGTTCCGCAGGACTTGGCAACAGACATTATTCTTGGGTCACTTCCTGAGTCTTACAACCAGTTTATCATGAATTACCATATGCAAGGGTTGGATAAATCGGTTGTTGAGCTGCATGGCATGCTCAAGCTTGCTGAGCAGTCTCTTAAGAAGACTCCTGAAGTATTGCTAGTGAACAAGGGTAATACGCCCATTGCTAAGGGAAAGGCCAAATCTAAGGCCAAGGCTAAGGCCCAAAAGGCCAAGGCTAAGGGCAAAAAGGTGGTGGCCCAACCTAAAGCAAGGGTTGCCTCTCCTAACGATGTTTGCCATGAGTGTCATGAGAAGGGGCACTGGAAGAGCTCATGTCCAAAGCTAAGGGAGCAACTGAAGGGCAAAACTGCTGCTTCAGGTTTTTATGTTGTTGAGATTAATCTGGCTATTTCTACATCTTGGGTCTTGGACACTGGATGTGGATCTCACATTTGTTCAAATGTGTAGGGTCTAAGAAATAAGAGATTATTAGGATCTGGAGAAGTAGATCTTCGAGTCGGAAATGGTGCTCGGGTTCAGGCCATGGAGATTGGAGATTATTTCTTGGAGAAGCCTAGTGGACTTGTTTTGGAACTAAGAAACTGTTATTTTATACCTGCGATGCGCAGGAATATTATTTCCGTTTCTTTGTTGGATATTTCTAGTTTTGTATTTAATATTGGACATGGTAGAATTTCTATGCAATGTGGCAATATTATATATGGAACAACATTTCTTGAAAATGGCTTATATATCCTTGATCTAAAACGTGAAAGTTCAATCTATAACATAAATACTAAAAGGATTAAACAAAATGAAATTAATCCCACTTACATCTGGCATTGTCGACTTGGCCATATAAATGAGAAGCGCATAGCTAGGCTTCACTCTAGTGGAGTATTAGGGTCATTTGACATCCAGCGTTATGACACATGCGAATCTTGTTTGAGAGGCAAGATGACAAAGGCGCCTTTTAGCAAGACTGCTGAAAGGGCCTCAGAGCTATTGGAGCTAATACATTTCGATGTATGTGGCCCAATGAGCACTAGTGCTAGATCTGGTTTTCTGTACTTCGTCACCTTCACGGATGACTTCAGCAGATACGGTTACGTGTATCTGATGAAGCATAAGTCTGAGACTCTCCAAAGGTTCAAGGACTTTAAGAATGAAGTAGAAAACCAACTTGGCAAGAAAATAAAACCACTTCGGTCTGACCGAGGGAATGAATATTTGAGCCAAGATTTTGACTCGTTTTTGAGAGAGTGTGGGATCATATCCCAACTCACTCCTCCTGGTACACCCCAGTGGAATGGAGTGTCAGAAAGGAGGAACAGGACCTTACTTGACATGGTCCGCTCGATGATGAGTCATGCTACACTCCCTGTCTCCTTTTGGGGATATGCTTTAGAGACAGCTGCTTACATTCTTAATAATACACCAAGCAAGGCAGTTGAGGGAACACCATATGAACTATGGAAAGGCCGAAAGCCCAATGTTTCCTTCTTGAAGATTTGGGGCTGCGATGCACATGTTAAGAAATTGACAAGTGGCAAACTCGAGTCCAAATCTGTCAAGTGCCAGTTTGTGGGTTACCCTAAGGAAACTAAGGGTTATTAATTCTACGATCCGGCCGAAAACAAAGTTTTCATAGCCAGAAATGCAGTCTTCTTGGAGAAGGAATTCCTTTCCAAGAGAGACAGTGGGAGTAATGTTGAACTTTCAGAAGTTCAAGACTCACAAACTCCTGCAGCTACTGCTGAGGATGCTTTGGGAACCAATCTGACTACTCAAGAAATTGAGAAACCAGAAACGGTTGCACGGGACCTTAGAAGGTCTGGTAGGACATGTCATCAGCCAGAGAGGTACGGCTTTCTCGTGACTGATGATGGGGACCTTATGGTCCTTGACCAAGAGGAGCCCAAGACCTATCAGGAGGCTGTTGAAAGCCCACACTCAGATCAATGGCACAAAGCCATGGAGGCTGAGATGCAATCTATGCACGATAACCAAGTATGGAACTTGGTGGATCCACTTCTGGGTGCTAAGGTGATAGGTTGCAACTGGTGTTTCAAGTTAAAGGCCCTGTGTGTATAAGATGGTTAGTGGGAGCGTTTCCACCATCCTAGTGCTGTATGTTGACGACATCCTTATCATTGGAAGTGACATGCCAACACTGCAAGGGGTTAAGCAGTGGTTGAGTAGGTGCTTCGCAATGAAGGACTTAGGCGAAGCTGAGACGATCTTAGGGATCAGGATCTACAGAGATAGATCCAATCGGCTTCTAGGCCTAAGTCAGGCCACGTACATTGACAAGGTTCTGAAAGGATTCAGCATGGACAAGGCAAAGAAAGGTTTCTTGCCTATGCGCCATGGGTTGAAGCTGAGTAAGAAAGATGGTCCTAAAACAAAGAAGGACCGGGAGAACAAGGAAAAGATCCCTTATGCATCTGCTATTGGATCTATCATGTACTCTATGTTATGTACGAGGCCTGATGTCGTGTTTGCACTAAGTATGGCTAGCCGGTACCAGTCGGACCCCGGTGAGGAACACTGGAAGGCAGTCAAGGCAATCTTGAAGTACCTTAACCGGACTAAGGATGCTTTCTTAGTGTATAGAGGTCAAGATAAGCTGGTAGTGTCAGGTTACACTGATGCAAGCTTTGAGACCGATGAGGATGAGAACCAGTCACAGTCTGGTTATGTTTTTCTCCTGAATGGCGGTGCCATTAGTTGGAGGTCCTCAAAGCAGGCCACCATTGCTGACACTACAATGGAAGCTGAGTACATAGCTGCGTGCGAAGCTCAAAGGAAGCCGTTTGGATCAAGAAAGTCATAACTGAGTTGGGAATAGTGCCCACTATCCTAGACCCAGTTGATGTTTTTATGACAACAACGGGGCCATTGCACAAGCTAAGGTACCCCGGTCACACAAGAGATCCAAACATGTACTCAGAAAGTTTCACCTCATTCGGGAGATCGTGAACATAGGTGACATATCATTGCAGAGGGTTGACACCAAGAATAATGTCGCTGATCCATTGACCAAAGCGCTGTTGCAGACACAGCACGATGGTCATACCAGATCTATAGGAATTAGGGCAATGCCCACTTGGAACTAGTGCAAGTGGGAGATTGTTGGTGTGCCCTAGTTCTTAGGGCATTGGATTCTTGTATTTCGTATTATACATTAAGACTCATTGTATAAATACATTATTGGTGTCACATTAATAAAGGTAATTAATCTATTTCATTTATATCTTGTGCTATAATATGAGTAGAGTATCCATTGATTGATAATCATAAAACCTATCCCAGGTCTGTTCTAATCGTGGAAACGAATAGAACCACAGACTTGTATATTCGATGACTGTATGGTAGTTCTTTACTAGCCATAGTACTTGTATAGTCAGTCATGAATATAGGTACATGTCGTTGACATGGGATTGGATCGATCTGCACAAGAAAGCCACATGGTTGTCACGTCATAGGTTTTTCTTGAGTAGGTCTCTTTTGTCCTCAGACCAGATATCATTATAATATCGATATGGAATCCGATTCACTTTGACATACGCCTAACAGGTCTGTAAAAGGGTGCTAAATATGGGTATGATTGGGTGGACCGGTGAACATGTTGATATTGATGATGAAGTGATGGAATTGCCACTCGGGTAACACCGAGATGATATCATTGGCCACTTGATGAGTGGGACTGATAAGTGTATGGCCATACCCAAATAAGTTGGTTGCTTATTTGATTAATCAGTCAACTCAAGATCAAGAAATATAATAAACAACAGAAGAGGATGACGGACACCATGCCTTTTGTTTATTCATATCGATATCGTTAGGCAAAGGACAGTATGAGATTACTACCGGGTGAGTGTCTTCTAAAGACTGCTGCATCTCTGTCTTAATTAGGGGCTGTAATGGTTTGCTAGAACCCACTTACAGTCTGTGGGCCTTGGGCCTACTGCCAACATAAAGACAGACCCATAGGATCGTGCACATAGATCAACTGAGCTGGAACTTATAGAAATTGTACATGTAATGTACATTGGAAGGAATGCGTTAATTAATTACTTGACATTCGGTGTCAAGGTAATTAATTGACATTGGGTTGAATTTAATTTAATTAATAAGTTTACATAATGTAATTAATTAATTTATCAATTAATTGAATTACATAAAGTAAACAATTAATTAAATACTTTTCCTAAGTAGGAAAATTAAATACATGTATTGTATTAACTTAAGTGTGATTTAATTTTATTTAGGGGTAATTAAATTTAGCCAAATGGAATTAAATTACATAGTATATACTTTTTAATTAAAGTTTATTTATGTAATTATAATCCTAGTGGGCTTGGGTTTAATTAACCTAATTAGAACCCAATTAGACAAGGTGTCTATAAAAGGGCACACTTAAGGAATAAAAACCTAATTCAACTCTAATTAATTGCTGGAAATTTCAGCCACCAACAGCAGCCCCAAAACAGCCGAAAATCCCAGCATTAAACCTCCATTCCTTCACGTCTTCGGCTAGCACCGGTTCCCGCTCAATAGTTGGTCGTGCACCGGACTTTGGAGATCGCAGTTTCAAGAAACGATTCTGCAGCAGTCTCTAGAGGAGACGAATTTGGTGAGTTAATCTCTCTTGATTCTTATTTGATTTTATTCTAATCAATGGTAATTGGACACGATAGGTGGATTCTAGGAAATTTTAAACAGTGTATTTTCCGCTGTGCCACATTATTTTTCCAATGACGAATCCTAATAGTCTGCCCAGCTCTGTCCAGAACCGCACGGCTATAGTTTCAGAACTACGGCTGCACGGCTCTAGGTCAGAGCCGCCTGGCCCTAGTTGTTAGAGTCGCACGGGTCTAGCACTTAAAGCTAAGTTACACAGAAATAGAAAAGGAGAGGAAGAAGAAGAGAGAAATAAAAAATCCAAGCTTAAACACGTACCCGAATCATCCTATAACAAGTCTAGACCATTACTCATTCATCCGGATACATTTTCGAATTCGTTTCAGATTGGTTTGGGATTCGTTTTTAGGATTTCGAAACGTTCAAGGATTCAAAGCACATTCTCACCTTTTAATCCATTTCTGAATATCCGGTACACTGGAACAGTATCAAGGTAAACTCTGAGAGGTCTTAAACTCGTGTTCATTTCGTTTTCTGTGCATTTCTCATCTGTTTCATCAATTTTCGGAAAACCGGCTACCCGAATAGAGCCGTACGACTGTGGTTTCTAAGAACGCAGCCACACAGCTATGTTCCTCCTGAGCAAAAACCCGAAATTGCCCGATTGGCCGAAAATAGCCTGTTTTCCATTTTTTATACATTTTGTTATGAAGTTTTTCGGCCCAAATACATTAGTACATTATTAAACTATAGTTTTCGGATTTCTGTACATACAGGTGTTAGGTTTTCGGTTTTTCCCTTGATTTTATTTTCTAAATTTCGGGGTTATTCGATCCAAACTGGATCCATAGTCCAGCATTAGCGGACCCCCGAACCCTATAAAAATCCTCGGAAACACCGAAAATGAGCAAAATAGTGATTTTTGAAAAACTAGAAACCATTTTTCGGGTTTTGGAAATTACAGCCACACGGTTCTAAATTACAGTCGCACAGCTCTAACTACAGTAGTGCGGCTCAAATTATAGCCGTACGGGTGTAATTTCCAGAAAGAGACAAAATCGCGGAACGACCTGTACGGACGTCGTAGCGCGATACTGTTTTTGGATTCAAACCGTTTTTGGCATGTTTACCATTTTCAGACCCTAGATGTTTGTTCAAATTAGGAAACCTGCATGAACGGAACCCCGAGTTTCGGGATAACAGACCCGCTAAAATATAGAAATTTGCATCGAACGTGCGAAATAATTTTCTAAAATTGTTTTTCAGCGTAAAATCTTCATAGCCTTTCAAAACCATTTTCCAAGTCTAACCAGGCCGACTCGACCCGTACCCCCTAAATGTATGCCTCCGTTTCTAAAAACCCTAATTTTATCATTCCATGAGTCTAATTTGTGCTTCTGATATAAACTGTGCTAACCATCTGTTTTGCAGCATTTATTTTCCTTTTTATCATTTTTTATGTAATTAATAGATAATCCGTGTATTTTAGGCATTTGTAAATTTTCAGATATCCATGTATCTTAGGTGCTTGTAATGTGAGGACGAGAGTTTTTCAGTCTTATTCGATCTGGTTGTATAAGCGGCCTTTATTCTTATTCTTTTAATTGCTTGAATGTATGGTTTATTTATTCTGTAACTTATTCCTGTCATTTGCTTGAGCATCGGATGATAAATAAACAAAATTGGGTAGAGAAAGTTAATAAATTGAATAAATATGGTAATATAAATTATAAAGTGAATACAAGCTCAAGGTTGAATAGCTAAGTTGCCCGAACCCTAAATCTCTGGACTAGGTACGACAGTCTACGCTCGGTAGGGAGCTTTACCGAAATTTCCCGGATGAGTTGATCTGGGTGGCAACTTTGTCACTGATCTTGAAATTTAGGTTTCAAGGTCCTTAAGTAATAATGGGGAAATATTTTCTGCAAAATGAATTTTTAAATAAACAATTGATTTTCCCTTAAACAAGATAAACAAAACCCGTTTTTTTTTTCCATCAAAACCAAAACAATAAAAAACGCTGCTCTCGGTTCCCTGGTTCGCTTCACCGCATCCCACCTTTTCAGGTCGTCTACTCACAGTGGCAACTCTGCTAGGGATAAAAGTTTGCTAAAACATTTTTATGAAAAACTTGAGGAACTTAGGTAACTACTGAAATATAACCTCGCTTGTAGTCATTTACTAGTTTATAAATACCGTACTTATTCATACCTTGCATATCATGACATTTTCTTCTTCTCAACCCCTCAAATACACTGATCAACCTGGTTTACTCGAGAAGTTGACCTACCTCTTCTGCCAGATTGGAGGCACCCGAAGGGTTAAACCACTTATAGCACCACATGACCTTACATCGTGTTCTACAGTGAGGAGTGTATATTTGCTATGGGGACCTGTACGACCCTTGGTTTGACTTTGGCCCACATGTAATGTCTTAGTAACTTCCCCTAGGATTACCAAAACATAAAGTGAAATTGGACAACTGAGTGTGCACCTTTGGTATCCCCCGTTGATGCCAAAGAGATCCAATACCTAGGAAGAATGCGAGACCAATCAAAAGGAGGGATAAGGTTGAAAGAGAGAGCATATTTTGCATGTGATAATGTTTGTTCTGTGGTGATTTTCTTTTTACCTTTTCATGAAGCACAAACACACATAACCATCCGTGTGCAGTTTTTTTTAACCACGTTTTCGTGCAGCCATCTTTAACACATATGCATATGTATGGCATTTATGCTAACCACATCTTCATACAGCCATGACATTTTACTTGCCTGCCATATATATACATCTTGTCTGCCAACATTTCCATAAAGCATACACGACATCATCCCGTGTGTCACGCATCCTAACCACATTTTTCTGTAGCCACTTGCATTTTATGTGACATACACATTCATGCCATTTCATTCATTATGCCTAATAATGGATGTTCTAAGGATGCCTATCATGATCATTTCATTTCATACCATGTCGGGTGTCCCAAAATTACTCGTAATCCGCTTGTGCACCGGTTTGCACTCGGCCATTTCACTATACCATGTCATTCACTAGAGGATCACAATGGTCTTAGGTCTTTGTTGTGTGGCAAGTTGCACGACGACATAACATAACATTATGTCCATTCATCGTTGGTGTCACGGTGATGCCAAAACTCTGCTTGAGTGTCACAAACCACATCGGATTTGTTTCATGACATTAACAACTCATTTGAGGTACTCCACAAGTGCCGAATTATTACGTGCATAGGAGCAAATCATAAAATTACCAAATCATGCAAGGCGTTCCACGAACACCGAACCTCTGTCTGTGTCCTTATTTGCACATGACCTGTTTGCAACATCATTTCATATTGGATGCCCCAAAAGAATCAGAACTCTGTCTGAGGAATGCCTTCCCTACGACCATGTCATACCATTTCATTTTGACCTATAAAGCATTGGAACTCTGTCCATTTGTCGGCACACATGCGACCATTTCATAACATCCACTAGGTGCCCCAAAAGCACCAAACCTTCGTCCGTGTGCCGGCTCATACACGGTTTCTTCGCATTCTCTTTTGCATAACATTGGCCATTCTTGGAACGTCCAGAATAAAAAGTCACATTCATTAACATTTTCATTCACAAAGCATCATCCAACCACATTCATCCCACGTTCATACCATACATGTCACTTGTTACGTCGTGTCTAGGATCACGGCATTCACATATGATGCTAACTCTATGCTGAATGTGCAGTTTGGAGTCGAACATCAAAATGATTAGTGAGTTGAATCTTGTTTCAATCAGTTAGCTCAGTCAGTTCAAATAGAATCAGTCACTGTGGAAAGGGTTAGAGTTAGTTCGAATTCAGATTCAGATCAAGAGTTTCGAGCGCAGTTGCCTTCCTTACTAGTCGACAGTCAGTTTGTGTTAGAAGAGGCAAGCAGAATAGAAATGGCTCAAGATAGGAATAGTGGAAATCCACCCTTTGATATGAATGCATTCATGACTGCTTTTTTGAATTCTGATCAGTTCAAAGCTACCATCAGGGAGCAAGTGCAGACTGCAGTGACTGCCGCTGTGGGCCAGACTAGTTAGCAGGCCCAAGCCCTGATTGAAAATGAAGGAAATGTTGTTCAGGGTGGCACTAATTCAGGAAGGAACATCCTTGGCAGTAGTGGGTTGGTCATTCCACCCTGAGAAGTTGATCATCATTCCGAGGAAGACGAGGGATTTGAAAGGGCTAGGGAAGCCTCGATTGAGACAGCTGCTGAAAGGCGCCTTAAGGAAAAATTCTCTGATTTTGAGGCACTATTGCTGAAGCTGGAGGAAATGGTGCACTGCCATCCTGTTAAGTGTGCGAATCCATCTACTTTATTGGCAGAGGGGGGAGAGCCGCTCCCGGTTAGGTTTTAGATGCTGTGAAGGTCCATCGAAAGTTCATTGGATAGCTACATGATAATTATGTCTAGCTTGGGGATCGGGAAGGTCCATTTGCTGAATTTGTTCCTAATAACCTTGCGAGGCGTAGTAGCTAAGTGGTATTTGAAGATGCCAATCCATACCCACTCCACGTGGGAGGATCTGTCAGAGGCATTTGTAAAGCAATATGCCTACAATACTCAGGTCGAAACTACACTGAAAGATCTGGAAAGAATTCGTCAGAGGCCAAATGAATCCTTCTCTGTGTATTACAAGAGGTGGATGGATGTGCAAGTACTGGTAGACGGGGCTCCTAAGATGGAATCTCTTATTGTGAAGTTAGTCGATGGTAGCTTGCCACCTTACAAAGAGAAGATGAAACTAAAAAGGTTCCACTCCTTTAATGATGTCGTGGATTTTGCTAAGTGTGTCAAGAGCTACACAGAGGAAGAACAGAGGAATAAACAAGGCTCTGGTACTTACCGGGGTAGCCAGGGGTACGCACAAGGATATAAGGTAGGTACCTCCACAAACATGCCTATCGGGTCTCGTTCAAAATCAGTTTAGGTGACAGTATCAGATCAGACAAGGGAACCAGATGTGGCAGGGGTGCAACCAAGAACTCCACAAAGGCTCACTAACTCGTGGGCTGAACCCTTGGGCCATATTTTTGCCAAATGCAGGAAGGCTAGTTTGTTACAAAGTTTGAAGCCCTATGTTCCTCCTTCTGAAGCAGATAAAGACAACTACTGTGCCTACCATGTGACAGTAGGCCACCGCACCAATGATTGCACTCAGCTGATAAAGGCCGTTCGTTAGTTGGTCACTGAGGGAAAATTGTGGAACCATCCTTGAAGCCGAACATTCAGCACAATCCCCTACCCAACTTCGGCTAGTCTAAGGCACAAACTTCTGAAAGATGTGATACCGTAATTATTGGATATGCCCTAGTCCTGAGGCAATAGACCTTGTATTTGTATTATATATTTATTGGATTTATGTATTCTACTCATTTTGTGTTATTAATAAATGCATTAATTCATTTATTATATATATCTTGTGCAAAATCTTAAATAAAGTATCCAATGGACATATCCATATCCATGATGACAAGTGTCATGCACTTGCTAGTAAGACCAGGATAGGGTAGACGATATGACGATAAAGAGATTCATAGTCTGTTTTAGTCATGGGAATGAATGGAACTAGAGACTATCATTAACCTGGTTGTATGGCAGTGTCTTACCGGTCATTGGACATGGGCTGTCAACCAAGTTAATGGGTACATGTAAAAAGGGCATGGTACTGGATAGATCCACTAAACGAGAAATTCGCATGGTATAGTATGACAAGTGATTCTCATGTAGTTATTGCATGGATCCTTTGACCTGACCATATGATGGTGTTGCATGTGAGGTTGCATACTTAAAGGGCCTGTAATAGGGTGCCAAGTATGGGTACTTTCGGGTATGTCACTTAGCATGACAATGCTATGGATATGCAGAAGGGATTTGTCACTCAGTAGCCCACTGAGAAGATATCACCGGCCTCTTGATGAATGTGACTGATAAGAGTGTGGTCACACCCAAACAAGTTGGAACTTGTTTGTGAGCCTTAGTACATTTGGGATCAAGTAAATGTCCGGACACAAAAGAGGGTGATCAATCCATGCCTCTGTGTTGGACACCGATATCAATGACATGGGATATACAAGTTCAAACTATAGGGTTATGATTAAAGTTGGACTGCCATCTCCATCTTAATTGGGGGTTGCAGTGGCTTGCTAGAGCCCAACTGCAGTCTGTGGGCCAAAGGCCCACTGCCAACATAAAGATGGGCCCACGGGATCGAACGCACTGAGCTGCTAAGCATAGACTTAAGAATCACCTGTATACTTGGAGTATACACTCTAGAGAGAGAGGTTTATATTAATTATATTATAAAGATCAATTGGATTGATCATAATAATAAAATTAATATTTGATTGGCCTTCTCATAATTAATTGGATTAATTTATGAGATTATTTCTTAGGTGGAAATATTCATATGCATAGGTTTGCATATGAATTTATTTTGTGAAGATCTAATTTTAATTTCATGGATTAAATTAATTAATCAAACCAATTTTAATTAAATGTAAATAATATGCTACATTGTGTATTATATTATATAAATGTGCAAATTAAAGTTGGGCTTGAAATTAATTTAAACCAGACAAATTAAAATAGATTTGGGCTTAAAAATGAAAGAAGGAAAGCCCACACATGGTGAGCCAATTGGGCTGAAATTCTCAAGGAGAATTTCGACCACCTAGGGTTAAAAAAAACCTAGGTATTTCGGCCATGGAGTGACAAGAAAAAGGCTAGCCGAAATTCTCATCCCCTCCCTCTCCAAAGTTCATGATTTTCCGACGCTAGCACGGGTTGTGTTCGAAAGGCATTCATGTACGTGAACAAGGAGGGATTCTACCTTGATTCCAATAGTCTGCATCCATCTCTTGTAGAGATTATCCGGGTAAGAGATCAATCTCTTATTGGTTAATTTTAAGTTTTCCAATTTCCATTTCAATTTCTCCTGGGCACGGATTTGAGGAAATCACCGCGTTCTTCCGCTTTTATCGGGTGATTTCCGATAACAAATCCCAACAGTGGTATCAGAGCGGGCTTTTGATCCTGGAAATTGTAAAATTGGATTGAATCCCTTGGTTTTGAAATTGGTATTTTTGATTGGGATTCTTGGATTTGGGTTTATGATTTTTCCCCTTTGATTTTGCAATAGAAATTAAATTTGCATATATGTTTATGTTTATTTAATTTTATTGTTCTTGGATGAGATTCTTGGTGATTCTTGTTGTGGATTATTTTATTTTATTTTATTTAAAACAAAAAAAATTCACCTATTCCTAGCGTGCAGGGCTGCCGGTGGTGGAATCGCCGCCGGCGGCTGCTGCTGCAGCATCGAGCTACTGCTGGGAGGCAGTGCCGCTACTGCCTCTACCAGCGGCGGCTGTTGCTAGGGCAACTAGGTTACCCTAGCCGCAGTGGGCCGGGCCTAGTATTTTTGGATTTGGCGGGTTTGGGCTCGAGGCCCTGTTTTGAAATTTTAATTGGTTTTAAAATTCGTGTGTTTAAATTTTTGCAATTTAAATGCGTATGGTTTCTTGAATGAAATTTAATTTTATTCATGTGATATTAATTTTGGAAATTAATATGGTTAATTGAAATTGGTTCGGGTAATTTTGACACAATTACTTAGATAGCTGAAATGGACCTATGGTTTCCCAATTCCAGTAGGAGCAGTTGGATTGCTTGGGCTGGAGGCCCAAAGCCCGTCAAGGGTTGGAACCATGGTGGGCCAAAATTGGTGATTTCAAAATAATGGCTTGGACATAATTGAAATGGGCTTAATTCATGCATTATAACATGCTTATAAATTATATGTATTGGATGCATATGGGTGATTAAATATTTGTATGATTGGATGCTATCGGGCCTTATTCGAGATGGGCTGTATTTTCTTTTTGGGTAAATACGGCTTGTGTTTCGTTTTTCTTTTTTTAATCTAATTTTATTTTATTTACTTATTATAAAATTTGTAAAAGAAGAAGCCCATGGTGTGGTGAGCCCAAGTCGAGGTGCAAACCCAGAAGGAAGAAGAAGGAAGCCCACCTGATATGTTTCTAGTATAGGTTTACTAGAATAATATTAGGATGTAATATAGGCCCATAGCAGTCCATTTTACTTATTTATTTAATTATGCTTTATATTTATTTGCATGTGTGAATGTATGATCCAACAGCATATTTCACCCGCCTTATGTATGAAAGCCGTTATTAAATGAATCTAATAACCAAATGGAAATTGCTATGTCGCTTAAAAGTGCTTCCCTCATTCAAAACCACCACGAAATGGGGATAGGCCAGTTGTAGACCTTGCCCTCACAGGATACAATGGAGTATCATCATTTTGTATTGGGTTAGGGTATGGGATACTCTAACACTTAGATGGAGGTTTTGACTTAGCATGGGTTGTAGGATTCTCCTAGGCTTAAGCACAGATGGGTAAGTGCCAACAAGCCCATCAAACCGAGAGTCCCTAGGTTGGGATTGGACGGTGTTCCTACCTAAATAATTAGGGTATAGCTATACCATGCCCTCGTCTGGCTATATCTTAATGAAATATGGATCTCGGCCCATGAGCCCAACAACTCGGTTTAATTAATAACTTGATTCATTATTAATTACATATGGGAATAACAAAGTAAAGTCCTTTATTAACACTCTCAAATGTTTTTTTGTGTAGAAACTCTAAAATGGCAAATAACAACTAGTTATCACTGCAATCAATCCTAGAAAGGGACAAGCTTTCTGGTCCTAACTTTTTGGACTGATCGAGGAACTTAAGGATAGTACAAGAGTCTAAAGAGTGCATACTGGAAAGGCATGTGCCGGCTGCGCCTCAAGGACGTAATCCACCGGCTACCCAGCTGGAGGAATACGAGGTGCATGTCAAGGATAATAGGGATGTGACATGCCTTATGTTGGCCTGCATGGTCCCCAAATTGTAAAAACAGTTTATGGACCATCAAGCCTATGCTATGATAACAACTCTTAACGAGATGTTTCAGGAGCAAGCCCATTAGGAAAGGTACCTGACCAATAAGGCATTCCACTCCTGGAAGATGGGGGCTGGGACATCTATAAGCGCACACGTGCTCAAGATGTAGGGCTATTTGGACACATTGGCCCGTCTCGGATTTCCCATCTCTCAGGAGTTGATGTGGACACAATCCTAGCATCCTTGTTGGATTCTTATGATTAGTTCATCACGAACTATAATATGCAATGGATGAACCATACTGTTAGTGAGCTGCATGGGATGCTTAAGCTTACTGAATAGTCGATCAAGAAGAGTCCACCGGTGCTGTTGGTCAATAAGGGGCACCTTCCTCTTACCATGGGCAAGGCCAAGGAAAAGGCCAAGGCCAAGAAGGCCAAGGCTAAGAAGGCTAAGGCTTAGCAGAAGGCAGGTCCTGAGTATGTCTATTTCGGGTGCAAGCAGGCAGGCCATTGGGAGAGATTGTGTCCCAAGCTGATGGGAGAGTAGAGGAGGGCCCAGGGTGCATCCTCGTCAGGCATTTATGTCATCTTGGGTATTGGATACTAGATGTGGTTCTCACATTTGTTGCAATGTGTAGGGACTTAAGAACAGAAGTTCACTGGGATCGGGGGATGTGGACTTGCGGGTCAGAAATGGAGCAAGGGTTGCTGCCATAGAGATCCGCGAATATCACCTCATGATGCCTAGCGGATTAGTTTTGATTTTGGAACAAGTTATCTTGTACCTGCTATGTGCAGGAATATTATTTCAGTTTCCATGTTGGATATTTCTGGATTTTATTTTACTATTTCGAATGGTAGAATTTCTTTATCTAGAGAGGGATATGGATATGCTCTATTAAATAATGGCCTATATATCCTAGCCTTAAATGAAACCAATCATGTCTATAACATAAACACTAAAAGGGTTAAGCCCAACAAACTTAATCATGTCTACCTATGGCATTGTCGTTTAGGCCACATAAACGAGAAGCGCATAGCTAGGCTTCACAAAGCTGGAGTCTTAGGGTCATTTGACTTGGAGTCAATTGATATATGCGAGTCATGTTTACGAGGCAAAATGACTAAGGCACCTTTTAGCAAGAAGGCTAAAAGGGCCACTAGCTTATTGGACCTAACACATTCAGACGTATGTGGGCCCATGAGCGCAGTGACCAGAGGTGGACATCTGTATTTCGTCACGTTCACGGATGATTTCAGCAGATATGGCTAAGTCTATCTAATGAAACATAAATCTGAGACACTTGATAGGTTCAAGGAATTTAGGAACGAAGTACAGAACAGCTAGGCAAGAATATCAAAACCCTTCGGTTGGACCGAGGAGGTGAGTATATAAGCCTAGAGTTTGACTTATATTTGAGAGAGCATGGAATAGTTCCACAGCTCACTCCTCCAGGTACACCACAATGGAATGGAGTGTCCGAACAGAGGAATAGGACCCTGTTGGACATGGTCCACTTAATGATGAGTCAAGCCTCTCTCCTAATTAGTTTCTGGGGATACGCCCTCGAGACAGCTACTCTTATTTTAAATAATACTCCGACTAAGGCTGTGGAAAAGACCCCATATCAGATATGGACAGGCAGGGAGCCCGATGTGTCTTTCCTATGGATTTGGGGATGCGAAGCACATGTCAAGAGATTGACTAGTGGCAAGATGGAGCCCAAAACCGATAAATGCCTGTTTGTGGGCTACCCTTGGGAAACCAAAAGGTATTACTTGTACAACCCCGCCAAGAACAAGGTGTTCATGGCAAGGAAGGGGATCTTTCTAGAAAATGAGTTCCTTTCCAAGAAAGATAGTGGGAGCAATGTTGAACTCAAGGAAGTTCAAAGTCCATAAGCTCCTGAAGAGGATAACTCTGAGGCCCAGGTGGAGCTTCCATAGGAGGAAGCACCGACCCAGGCCACACAAGGACCTATAAGGTCTGGTAGTGATCATCGGGAACCGGAGAGGTATGGTTTCCTCGTTACCGATGATCAAACTCTTCTCATATGGGATGAGGAAGAACCCAAAACCTACCAGGAGGCTATGGCAAACCCACAGTCTGCAAATTGGTGTAAACCCACAGAGGCAGAGATGCAATCTATGTCAGGTTTGGAACTTGGTTGATCCACCTCCGGGTGCTAAGGTAATTGGTTGCAACTAGTGCTACAAGCTAAAAGCTGATAATACCTTCAAGGGGTGTGTGGTTACGAAAGGTTTCAGACAAGTCCATGGAATAGACTATGATAAAACTTTCTCACCAGTAGCCATGCTCAAATCCATCAGGATCTTGTTGGCCATAGCCGCATGGTACAACTATGAGGTCTGGCAAATGGATGTCAAAACCACTTTCCTTAATGGAAAACTACTCGAGGATGTGTACATGACACAACCTGAGGGTTTTGTCGATCCAGAGTATCCGGGAAGGGTATGCAAACTTCAAAGGTCCATTTATGGACTGAAGCAAGCATCCCAAAGTTGGAATCTTAGGTTCAATGAAGCTATAAAAGAATATGGCTTCATACAGAATCAAGATGAGTCTTGTGTGTATTAGAGGACTAGTGGGAGCATTGTCACATTCCTGGTACTTTACATAGACGACATCCTACTCACTGGAAGCGACATACCTACACTGCAAGGAGTAAAGCAGTGGCTATGTAAGTCCTTCGTAATGAAGGACTTAGGTGAAACTGAAATGATCCAAGGGATCAGGATCTATAGGGATAGATCAAATCGGCTTTTGGGCCTAAGTCAGGCCTCATACATAGACAAAGTTCTGAAAAGGTTCAGCATGGACTGGGCTAAGAAAGGTTTCTTACCAATGGGTCATGGGCTGAAACATAGTAAAAAGAATTGTCCTAAGACAAGGGAGGACAAGGAGAGCATGAAATTGGTTCCATATGCTTCGGCTATAGGGTCAATTATGTACTCCATGCTATGTACGAGACCTGATGTTACCTTTGCATTGAGTATGATGAGCCGGTACCAGCAGGATCCCGGGGAGGATCATTGGAAGGCTGTCAAGGCAATCCTCAAGTACCTTCACGGGACTAAGGATAGCTTCTTAGTGTATGGAGGTCAGGAAGTGCTATCAGTTACTGGGTACACTGATGCAAGCTTCCAGACCGACCAGGATGAGTACCAGTCATAGTCTGGTTATGTGTTTTTGCTAAATGGTGGTGCTGTAAGCTAGAGGAGCTCAAAGTAGCCAACCATCGCGGACTCTACAACAGAAGCAGAGTACATCACGGCGTGTGATGTAGCTAAGGAATCTATGTGGATAAGGAAGTTTATCACTGAATTGGGAGTAGTACCAACTATCTAGGACCCAGTTGGTATCTTCTGTGACAACAATGGGGACGTTGCACAAGCTAAGGAGCCCCGGTCACACAAGAACACAAAGCAAGTGCTCAGGAAGTTTCACCTCATATGAGAAATAGTGGAGAGAGGTGACATTGCATTGCACAGAGTGGACATCGAGGATAATGTCGCAGATCCTTTGACCAAGGCACTGGCTCAGCCTAAGCATGAGGGTCATACTAGATCTATAGGGATTAGGCCCATGGCTAGCTAGAACTAGTGCAGGTGGGAGATTGTTGGATATGCCCTAGTCCCGAGGCATTGGACCTTGTATTTATATCATACATTTATTAGATTTATGTATTATACTCATTTTGCGTTATTAATAAAGGCATTAATTCATTTATTATATATATCTTGTGCAATATCTTAAATGAACTATCCAATGGACATATCCATATCCATGATGACAAGTGTCATGCACTTGCTAGTAAGACTATGGATAGGGTAGACGATATGACGATAAAGAGATCTGTAGTTTGTTCCAGTCATGGGAATGAATGGAACTAGAGACTAGCATTAACCTAGTTGTATGGCAGTGTCTTACCGGTCATTTGACATGGGATGTCAACCAAGTTAATGGGTACATGCAAAAGGGGCATGGTACTGGATAGATCCACTAAACGAGAAATCCGCATGGTATAGTATCACAAGTGATTCTCATGTAGTACTTGCATGGATCCTTTGACCTAACCATATGATGGTGTTGTATGCAAGGTTGCATACTTAGGGGTATGCCTAAAGGGCCTGTAATAGGGTGCCAAGTATGGGTACTTTCGGGTATGTCACTTAGCATGGCAATGCTATGGATATGCAGAAGGGATTTGTCACTCAGTAGTCCACTGAGAAGATATCACCGGCCTCTTGATGAATGTGACTGATAAGAGTGTGGCCACACCCAAACAAGTTGGAACTTGTTTGTGAGCATTAGTACATTTGGGATCAAGTAACTGTCCGGACACAAAAGAGGGTGATCAATCCATGCCTCTATGTTGGACACCGATATCAATGACATTAGATATACAAGTTCAAACTATAGGGTTATGATTACAGTTGGAATGCCATCTTCATCTTATTTAGGGGCTGCAATGGCTTGCTAGAGCCCAACTGCAGTCTGTGGGCCACAGGCCCATTGCCGACATATGGATGGGCCCATGGGATCATACGCACTGAGCGACTAAGCACAGACTTAAGGAATCACCTGTATACTTGGATTATAAACTCTGGAGAGAGAGGATTGTTGGGAATTAATCGCACAAAACAAACATAAAACGTAGCGGAAAAAGATTAATCCCCACCAAGGACCCATGTACATTACATTGAATCGGAAGGAGGGTTAAAGAATTACCTTAATTCTTTGAAGTTTGAATCACTTAGGAACCAAAATAGCTTCCCTCTATGGTTGATCCACACGGAGCAATACATTCACCGCGTGCTAGCGCCGGGATAGAAGAAACGGTTTCCTCGAATCGAGAGAGAGGCAGAAAATCAAATTTTCTCTTGGCTTGGAGAGGAGAATTTCGGCTGGCTGCTTGGTCTAGTGTGGCTGCCGAATTCTGCTTCTATATCATTATAGGATTGATTAGGTTTTAGGTTTTTATTTCCTTAAATATAAAACCTAATTAGTTAATTATAATTATAACCTAATACACCTATTAGTTATAATTATATATTAACCCACACAATTTAATATTAATTCTCAATTAACATTAAATCAAATCAATTCTCCATAATACACATATGTATATATAATATTATAATTAATTATATCTCTATATAATTAAATTATAATATGTAGCATACTTTATGCAATATTAATCACATTAATATTTATATATACATAAATATATATCACTATATATATTTATACTCTTTCTCATTCATAAATTATTATCCAATAATAATTTATACCCGATAAGATGAACTTCATTTTGCTCTTGTGTGTGACCCCATAGGTTCATATTAATTGGCAATAAGGAAATTACCATAATGTCCTTATAGGTCACAAGCGGACTCTAGCAAGCCATTACGACTACCCAATTAATATGATTGGAATGATCCAATACCTATTTATAAAATGTCATATTCCCTTTTGTCTCTTTGATATCAAGATTAATTATAAGACATGGTACACTTGTCGATCTTACATAATTAATCATATGCTTTCTCGATCTCAAAGTAAACTGTTCAGACAAATCAATTGATACTCTTATCAATTATTTGAGCACGGCCATGCATTTAACAGTCTTACTTATCGAGGGGCCCAGTGATATCGCTCTCTTGTTAGAGAGGGACAAAATCCCATATCTGTCACTCACATCCCAAAGCATGAGTCATATCGTACCCAACCACAGCCTTTATAACTACTCTGTTACAAGCAGCGTTTGACTGCGTCAAAGCACAACATAAATTCATCCCGGAATCCATGGTGACCTCAGGTCAAAGGAATCAGCTGATGACACTACTATAATCAAGATCAGTTGTGACACGTGACCATGAACTTGATCTTATAGTGGGTCTCCAGCAACATGTTCTCTAACACATTGCCCGTGAGTATAATCTGTATCTGTATACACTATATTCATCTTATGAATATCCATTATCACTCACACTAGTCTTAGTTTGTTATTATTCCCATAATAACAATCGACTAGGGAAATTTAGAATTACACAATTAATTCATGGATACATTATCATAAATACTAACATACAAATATATATGATAAAATAAGTCTTTATTAATGACTTAAGAAGATTGTTTACATAATCCAACATTGGCTTAGGGCACAATCTCTAACATTAATGTTCAATTCCATGCTCTGCAAATAGTTCGGCTGTTGCCCCTTGAAACTGTACTCCATTATCAGTTACTATGTGGTGAGGAATCCCATACCGAGTGAAGATATTCTTCTGGATGAACTTGACCATGTGCTTGGCTGTGACATTAGTGAAGGTTTCCGCTTCGACCCATTTGGAGAAATAATCAACTGCCACAACTATGAATCTATGCCCATTAGATGCAGCTGGATGGATTTCACCAATCATGTCTATCCCCCATGCTGAAAACGGCCAAGGAGACACTAGATTCTAAAGTTCAAGTGGAGGAAGATGACTAATGTCTACATGGATCTGACATTCATGACATCTTTTCACTTTTCTTATACAATCTGCTTGCATCGTCATCCAGAAGTAGCCTTGTCTCATGATTTTCCTAGCCATGGCAAGTCCATTCATATGTGGCCCACAAGATCCTGCATGTACCTGCTGCATCACATCTTCTGCTTCTCGTTCTGTTAGACACCTCAAAAGAACCCCATGTGCTGTTCTTTTGTATAACTTATCCTCGAAGATTCTGGATTGACTAGCCAGTTTTCTCAGTGTCAACTTATCAACAGCACTGGCCTCTTCTGGGTACTTTCCTTCCTTAACATACCGGTAAATGTCAAAGAACCATGGCTTTTCTTCGGCTGATAATTCCATTACTTCATGCACTTCGAAGCAAGGATGTCTGGAAGTGGCTATGACCAGTGGTTGAGCTTGTGTCTCTTCTGGATTTTCCCACATGGAGGACAAAGTAGCTAATGCATCAGCCATCTTATTCTCATCCCTGGGGACATGTCTGAATTCACACTGGCCGAATAAACCCTTTCTGAACTGTAGCAGCTCCAAATAAGGCCGTAAAGCTTCTTCTTTTAGTTCCCACTCACCCTGAGCCTGCCTGATCACTAGTAGTGAATCACCGACAATTAAGACATCATTTGCCCCTAGTGTCAATAAAGTCTCCATTCCAAACAAACATGCTTCATATTCCGCTCCATTGTTGGTCACAGGAAAGATCAGCCTTTTGGACAAAGGAATGACCTCACCATCTGGTGTTGCTATAAGTACCCCGATCCCGGCGCCTTTTCTATTCACCGCGCCATCGAAGCACATGACCCACCTTTTCACTTCCACCATGGCTAACTGCTCATCAGGGAATTCCAGGTTCTCTGTGTAATCTGATTCTAGGGGCTGGTTTACCAGAAACTCTGCCACGGCTCGCCCTTTAATGGTTTTCTTCGTGATATACTCGATGTCGAATTCAGACAGAAGTAACAACCACCTGGACAGTTTCCCAACCAATGCTGGTGCTTCATAGAGGTACTTCATTGGATCCACCTTAGCCACGGCTTGTATCTTGTAGGATTGGAAATAGTGGCGCAGCTTCTTGGTCAACCAAATCATCGCCACACATGTCTTCTCCACCAGTGTGTACTTGGTTTCATACTCCAACAATTTCTTGCTAAGGTAATAGATAGGATATTCCTTCTTGCCATCTTGTTCTTGTGCAAGCATTGCCCCTATAGAGGATGCTTCAATTGCCAAATATAAAATCAGAGGCTTCCCTGGAATTGGAGGGCTCAACACTGGTGGCTTTACCAGGTAAG
Source organism: Euphorbia tirucalli (assembly GCA_039660915.1). Classification (NCBI taxonomy): domain Eukaryota; kingdom Viridiplantae; phylum Streptophyta; class Magnoliopsida; order Malpighiales; family Euphorbiaceae; genus Euphorbia; species Euphorbia tirucalli. The sequence continues at coordinate 48,106,819 of CM077639.1, read as the reverse complement.
CCTTGATCTTCTCGAATGCCAGCTGACACTTGTAATCCCACACAATTGGCTGATCTTTCTTTAATAGCTTGAAGATTGGCTCACAAGTGGAAGTTAGCTTGGCTATGAAGCGGCTGACATACTGCAAGGAACCCAGGAATGATCTGACCTCCTTTTCAGTCTTTGGAGCTGGCATTTCTTGGATGGCTTTAATTTTATCTGGGTCCATTTCTATCCCCCTCTGGCTGACTACATGGCCTAACAGCTTCCCTGATGTGACCCCGAATATGCACTTCTTGGGATTAAGCCGCAAGTTGTACTCTCCAATGCGTGTTAGAAATCTATCCAGGATAACAGGGTGTTCCTCCCGGGTTGTTGATTTAACAAGCATATCATCGACATACACTTCAACCTCTTTATGAATCATATCATGCAACAGAGTTGTGACAGCCCTCTGATAAGTGGCACCAGCGTTCTTCAATCCAAAAGGCATCACTCTGTAACAGAAGGTACCCCACTCTGTGATAAATGATGTTTTCACCTTGTCGATCACATCCATCAGAATCTGATTGTATCCCGAGAAGCCATCCATGAAGGAGTACATTGCCGCTTTTGCTGCGCTATCAACTAGGATGTCAATATGTGGCAGTGGAAAGTTATCTTTTGGGCATGCTTTATTCAAGTCCCTGTAATCAACGCATACTCTGACCCTTCCATCCTTTTTAGGCACAGGGACAATGTTGGCTAACCATTCCGTATACTCCACCACTTCGAGAAACTTGGCATCTATCTGTTTGGCCACTTCTTCCTTCACCAGTGTAGCCCATTCCGGCCTTAGTCTTCTCAACTTCTGCTTTACCGGTCTGAACTTGGGGTCTGTTGGGATTTTATGCACTGCTATTTCTGTATCTACACCCGGCATGTCTTCATACGACCAGGCGAAAGCTTTAACATGTTTTTGGAGTATTCTTATTAATTCTCTTTCTTCCTCGGATTTTAGCTCGTGTGAAATGAGTACCATTTTAGGGTTTTCATCTGTACTTATATTGATTTCATGCAATGCAGTGCCATGTATGCTAAATATGCTTGATGGTGATTCGAATGCATGCATAAAATTATCAGGATAAACATCACACAAGTAAGCAAACTGGTATTTCATTGCATTGAACTTATCATAAAGTACATCAGTTACATTGAAAATGGAAGAAATAGATACAACAAAATCATCTTCATCCTCCACAGGCGGAGGGCCTTGTTCTTCATCAGCTTCCATCTTCCCTTCCAGAGCATCATCTGGGACTGCAACTTTCTCGGCCAACTGTGCCTTAGCATTCTCCATAATCTTGGCGATTTCAGCAACCACAGAGTCTAAGTTCACTTTGGCCATCAGTTCTTCGCCAAATCCCTCCTTGGATTTCCCGAAAGCTTTGGTTAATGCAGCAGTCAAAGCTCCCGAGATCACTTCTGTAGTTTCGGCATAGGTCTTCTTTTCATCTTCTTCCTCGGCTGCTTCTATGGTTTCTGCTATCACCTCAGATGATTCTCCTTTCAGAATTTCAGATTCAGCAATTGCTTCTTCCATCATTACAGGGGCTACCGGCTCTTCCTGGCTTTTCTCAAAATCCACAACATCTGCAAAGATCTCAAAACCAGGGTACTTGACATTTCCAACCAGCACCGGTTCAGCTTGGCCCTTGTAAAGGCCTTCTCCCGCCTTCAGAAATGGCTTCATCATAGCCCTGCCGCCCTTTTTCAGATTCTTCTGCTCGGATAACCCCTCTACATAACCAAGGCCGTACTGCTTTGACTTTCCCGAGTCGATCTTGAATTCTGGCACACCTTGCAGATTAATCCCGAGTCCCATTCCCGGAACAAAGTTCAGCTTGTATAGATATCGGGATAGCCACTCTGGCATGTAGTTCTCATAAAGGACCATAGGGGCATCTGTGGTTTCTCCCTCCTTAATGACAGCAATTTGGAATCCACCAAAAGGAACCACTCCTTCATTCACTGCAGCTACCATCGACTGGGCGTCTGCCTCAACAGTCACAATTCTGTCATTCACAGAGAATTTAATCTTCTGATGCAAAGTGGAAGGAACACCTCCCAAAGGATGGAACCAGGGCCTTCCAAGCAATAGGGAGAATGTGACCGGGATATCGATCACTGTGAAGACAACCATAGACTTAATGGGCCCAACCTCCACTTCTGTTTCGAAGGTCCCTATCACTGTTCTTTTAGAATCATCATACGCTCGAATGACTGTCGAGGACCTCTTCAACACTTCTTCATTCATGCCTAGAAACGGTAGCATTTTCAGTGGGCAAATATTCAGAGCTGAGCCGTCATCCACCATAACGCACGGCATCACCTTATCCATGATGTTGGCCCTAATGTAAAGAGCCTTGTTGTGAGCCTTTCCTTCTGCTGGTAGGTCTTTTTCAGAGAAAACAATATTAGGAGCTCCAGGATGGACTTTATCTAGTAAACAGCACATAGCCTCTGGTGAAGCTATAGGGGAGACTTCGATTTCCGATAGCTTCTTCACTAAAGCCTCCCTATGCTCTTTTGAGGTCATAAGCAAGTGCCACAAACTGGCTTGTGCAGGAGTCTTCTTCAGTTGGGAAATGACCAAATCCTCTTTCTCGACTCTTTCCGGTGCCGAAGTACTGCCCGACCCATTCATTGGTGCTTTATCTTTCGTCTGATCTGCCGGCTGATACACCCTTCCACTTCGGGTCACGTGCTGCACTTCTTGAATTTTCAGCTTTTCAACAACCGGGGGTTTAACAGCTTCTCTTTTGCCAAATTCTTCATACTCATCCTCAGAGTCAAGATCATCCAGACTTACGGGCTTGACCTCCTTACACCCCTCCTTTTCCTCACATTTAAGCTCCACTTCGGGTTCCCCTACCGCCACTGCCTGAATCGTAGGGTTCGCTTGCAGAACTTGGGCAAATATGAAGTTAGCTGGCAACCCCGATTGGACCATGTTAACCCGCTTCTCAAATGCCGGCAGTGGGTTGGTTTTAGTGCTAGGTTTAGGTGGTTCTTACAGCTTTCCCTCGTCGATAAGCTTCTGGATAGCATCCCTTAGCTTATAGCAGTTATTGGTCCGGTGGCCTTGTTAGGGAATTAATCGCACAAAACAAACATAAAACGCAGCGGAAAAAGATTAATCCCCACCAAGGACCCATGTACATTACATTGAATCGGAAGGAGGGTTAAAGAATTACCTTAATTCTTTGAAGTTTGAATCACTTAGGAACCAAAATAGCTTCCCTCTATGGTTGATCCACACGGAGCAATACGTCCACCGCGTGCTAGCGCCGAGATTGAAGAACCGATTCTTCGAACGAGAGAAGAGAGAGCAGAAAAATCAGATTTTCCCTTTTTCTTTTGGAGGAGAGTTTCGGCTGGCTTTTAGCCCATGGTGGCTGGCCGAAATCTGCTGTATTATTAGTGTAGAGAGTGATTAGGTTTAGGTTAATTGTTTCCTTAAATAATTAACCTAAATAGTTAATTATAATTATAACCTAATACACCTATTAGTTATAATTATATATTAACCCACACAATTTAATATTAATTCTCAATTAACATTAAATCAAATCAATTCTCCATAATACATATATGTATATATAATATTATAATTAATTATATCTCCATATAATTTAATTATAATATGTAGCATACTTTATGCAATATTAATCACATTAATATTTATATATACATACATAAATATATATCACTATATATATTTATTCTCTTTCTCATTCATAAATTATTATCCAATAATAATTTATACCCGATAAGATGAACTTCATTTTGCTCTTGTGTGTGACCCCATAGGATCATATTAATTGGCAATAAGGAAATTACCATAATGTCCTTATAGGTCACAAGCGGACTCTAGCAAGCCATTACGACTACCCAATTAATATGATTGGAATGATCCAATACCTATTTATAGAATGTCATATTCCCTTTTGTCTCTTTGATATCAAGATTAATTATAAGACATGGTACACTTGTCAATCTTATATAATTAATCATATGCTTTCTCGATCTCAAAGTAAACTGTTCAGACAAATCAATTGATACTCTTATCAATTATTTGAGCACGGCCATGCATTTAACAGTCTTACTTATCGAGGGGCCCAGTGATATCGCTCTCTTGTTAGAGAGGGACAAAATCCCATATCTGTCACTCACATCCCTAAGCATGAGTCATATTGTACCCAACCACAGCCTTTATAACTACTCTGTTACAAGCAGCGTTTGACTGCGTCAAAGCACAACATGAATTCATCCCGGAATCCATGGTGACCTCAGGTCAAAGGAATCAGCTGATGACACTACTATAATCAAGATCAGTTGTGACATGTGACCATGAACTTGATCTTATAGTGGGTCTCCAGCAACATGTTCTCTAACACATTGCCCGTGAGTATAATCTGTATCTGTATACACTATATTCATCTTATGAATATCCATTATCACTCACACTAGTCTTAGTTTGTTATTATTCCCATAATAACAATCGACTAGGGAAATTTAGAATTACACAATTAATTCATGGATACATTATCATAAATACTAACATACAAATATATATGATAAAATAAGTCTTTATTAATGACTTAAGAAGATTGTTTACATAATCCAACATTGGCTTAGGGCACAATCTCTAACAATCTCCCACTTGCCCTAAGTCCAATCTTCAAATGTATCTAATACCCATGGACCTAGCATGACCATCATGTACAGCTTGTGAAAGAGCTTTTGTTAGTGGATCGGCAACATTGTCTTCAGACGCAACTTTGCATATCTTCACATCTCCTCTTGAGATGACTTCTCTTATATAGTGAAAACGCCGAAGTATATGTTTGGATTTCTATGACACACTAGGTTCCTTAGCAAGTGATATTGCCCCATTGTTGTCACACAAGAGGCTCACAGGATTCACTATGCTAGGAACGACACCAAGTTCTTCAATGAACTTCTTGATCCAAACAGCCTCTTGGGCTGCATCTGATGCAGCAATATACTCGGCTTCTGTTGTAGATGCAGCTATCGTGCTTTGCTTAGAACTCTTCCAACTTATCGCACCTCCATTCAGAATGAACACATACCCAGACTGTGACTGCATCTGATCTTGATCAGTTTGGAAACTTGCATCCGTGTAACCATTTACAACAAGATCTTCGTCCGAGCCTCCATATATCAAGAATGTATCTTTAGTTCTTCTCAAGTACTTAAGAATACTCTTGACAGCAGTCCAATGACTATCACCTGGATCAGACTGATATCTACTTGTCATGCTCAAAGCAAAAGAGACATCTGGCCGAGTACATACCATGGCATACATGATAGATCCTATAGCTGACGCATAAGGAATCTTATCCATGCGTTGACGTTCTTCAACTGTCACAGGACATTGCTTACGACTAAGCTTTATCCCTTGCCCAATAGGAACATTTCCTTTCTTTGATTGATCCATACTGAACCTTTTCAGTATTTTGTCAATGTATGTACTCTGGCTCAAACCTATCAATCTCTTAGATCTATCTCTATAGATCTTTATTCCAAGAATGTAGGCTGCCTCACCCAAGTCTTTCATAGAAAAACACTTTCCTAGCCAAGATTTTACTTCTTGCAAGGTAGGAATGTGATTTCCTATTAACAATATGTCATCGACATATAGAACTAGGAAAACTATATTACTCCCACTGAACTTCTTGTACACACAAGGCTCATCTTCATTTTTGATGAAGCCAAACTTTTTGACTGATTCATCAAAACAATGATTCCAACTTCTTGATGCTTGCTTCAAACCATAAATGGCCTTTTGAAGCTTGCATACTTTATCAGGATTCTTTGGATCGACAAAACCTTCAGGCTGTGTCATGTACACATCCTCAACAAGGTTTCCATTTAGGAAAGCTGTTTTGACATCCATTTGCCATATTTCATAGTCATAATATGCTGCTATGGCAACAAGAATTCTGATGGACTTGATCATAGCTACTGGCGAAAAGGTTTCGTCATAGTCTATACCATGAACTTGTCGGTAACCCTTTGACACTAACCTTGCTTTATAAGTCTGAATATTCCCATCCATGTCCGTTTTCAACTTGAAAACCCATTTGTGCCCTATTGCTTTAGCACCCTTTGGGAGATCAACCAAAGTCCATACTTTGTTGTCGTCCATGGATTGAATTTCTGACTTCATAGCATCAAGCCATTTTTCAGATTCTGAATTAGAGACAGCTTCCATGTACGTGGAAGGTTCATTCTCTTCTAACAGAATCAGATCATTTTCGTTCGTGACGAGAAATCCATATCTCTCGGGCTCATGACGAACTCTACTTGATCTACGTTGGACTTGTGTTATCGGTTCTGACTCAACAACTTCTTGTGAATCAGATTGTTCCATTTGAAGCTCACTTTCAACTTGGTTATCCATATTTTCTTGTAGGTGTACTTTACTCCCACTGATTCCTTTGGAAATAAACTCTTTTTCCAGGAATGTACCATTCCTAGCAACAAACACTTTGTTTTCACTAGGATTGTAAAAGAAATAACCTTTAGTTTCTTTTGGATAACCAACAAAATTGCACTTCACAGATTTTGGTGCTAACTTATCTGAAATCAAGTATTTCACATAAGCTTCGCAACCCTAAATCTTGAGAAAAGACAAATTTGGTCTCTTACCAACCCATATCTCATATGGTGTCTTTTCAACTGCTTTTGATGGAACTCGGTTCAGTGTGAATGCCGCTGTTTCAAGTGCATATCCCCAAAAGGATAGAGGAAGATTTGTTTGACTCATCATCGACCGAACCATATCCAATAAAGTACGGTTCCTCCTCTCAGACACACCATTCCACTGTGGTGTACCAGGAGGAGTTAGTTGTGAGACAATCCCACACTTTCTAAGATGATCGTCAAAGTCTTGGCTCAAATATTCACCACCTCGATCAGATCTAAGTGCTTTAATTGTCTTGCCAAGTTGGTTTTGTACTTCATTTTGGAAGGCTTTGAACATTTCAAAGGATTCCGACTTATGCTTCATTAGATATAGATAACCATATCTACTGAAATCATCAGTGAACGTAATGAAGTATTGGAAACCACCTCTAGCAGTTGTGCTCATAGGCCCACATACATCTGTATGTATGAGTTCTAATAAGTCACTAGCCCTTTCACTGTGACCAGTAAAGGGACTCTTGGTCATCTTACCCATTAAACAAGACTCGCAAGTGTCATATGTTTCAAAAACATCTAGACCCAAAATTCCATCTTTATGGAGTTTTGAAATGCGTTTCTCATTAATGTGTCCTAGACGACAGTGCCAGAGATAAGTAGGATTCACAACATTTGTTCTTATCCTTTTGGTATTTATGTTATATACATGCTCATTATAACCTTCACTAAGGTTCAACAAATAAAGACCATCATGTAAATCCGCATTTGCATAAAACAAGTCTTTATTGAAAAGCAATAAGTGATTATTCTCAATAACACATTTAAATCCTTCCTTGTCCAAACATGAAATAGAAATGATGTTCCTAGACAAATTAGGAACAAAATAACAATTATTCAAAGAAAGAACAAGTCCACTTGGCAACTTGAGCTCGTAGCGACCGACTTCATAAGCAGCAACTCTAGCTCCATTCGCCACATGGAATTCTACCTCGCCCTTCTTGAGCTTTCTACTTCCTTTAAGCCCCTGCACATTCATACAAATGTGAGAACCACAACCGGTATCTAATACCCACGAAGTAGAAACAGAAGTAGAATGAAATATTTCAATAACATAAATACCTTGATTAGCGGTCTCACCGCCTCTCTTCTTCCTCAAGTCCTCCAAATAAAGCTTGCAATTTCTGCGCCAATGACCAGGCTGATTGCAGAAATGGCATGTGCCTTCCTTTGGAGGCTTTGCCTTGGTAACAGCTTTGGGCTTCTTTGCATCCTTCCCAAACTCTTTGGGTTTGTTTGCTTTACCCTTCTTCTTCTGGATCCTACCCTTTTGCACCATATGGATCCCTTTGGAGCTTGGCTTCTCTTTTATCGTTACTTCAGCGTTTTTCAGCATCCCATGCAGTTCGCTGACCGTTTTGTCCATATCATTCATGTGATAATTCATGACAAAATGGGAGTAACTCTCGGGAAGAGAATTAAGGATCAAATCCGTTGCCAACTCAGGTCTGAGTGGCGAACCAAGCCTCTCCAACTGATCAATGTACCCTTTCATCTTCAGAACATGGGCACTAACCGAACTCCCTTCGGTCATCTTGCACCCAACCAAAGATCTCAAGGTCTCATACCTTTCCCTTCTCGCTTGCTTTTGGAACATTTCCTTAAGCTCTTGAGACATCTCATATGCCTCAAATGTTTCCAGATCCTTCTGAAGTTCCGGAATCATTGATGCGAGCATCAGGCATTGTACATCAATCTGATCATTTTGATGCTTGTGAAAAGCATCCCTTTCAGCTCTTGAAGCTGTGGTGGGTGGAGGGTTAGCGGGCAAAGGCCCATCCAGAACATACAGCTTTCGCTCTTGCTTAAGAACAATTCTCAAGTTGCGATACCAATCTAGGTAATTGGTTCCGTTCAGTTTATCCTTCTCAAGGATAGATCGAATAGAACCGGGATTGCTTGTGTTGGCCATTTATCTACAACAGAAAATATATGCAAAGTTAATTACATAAGAGAATTAAACTCCCACTAAAATTATAAAACCCTTTAAAATATTTAAGTGGGTAAAAGACCCAAAATCCATACTTAACTATAGCACTGCTTTGGCATGTCCCTATGATTAAATATAATTTCGGTAGACATCACCATGTCAATTATATCATTATGTAACTCTTTTAATTTATGAGATGCATGATATCATATATCATATTTAATTTGCATGTTACTCATCTCATCTTTGCCTCGGGTTCAAAACACCATTTTGATTAACCCTTTGTTAAACCAATTACAACACAATGAGAATCACCATTTCTCATATTATCGCTTCGCTAAGGTCACAACATGCGTACCCGCTTTGGCGTGGCTACCATGATGCGAACATAGTACTTGACTAGTGTTATACGTAATTGGGTGGCAAAAATATAAACTTCATAAGTTTATTTAGGGTTTATTAATTCCTGTGATTAAAACGTATCTCATACAATACATGGCATTAACATTAATCTTTCTAAGTTAATATTAATTCTAGCATGGCATCCAATGTCATACATTCATCTAGCATGCATATTTCATACTTAGCATGGCATCACATGGCATCAAAATATAAAACATGCAATAGACTCGAAAGACCGTGTTATGGTATGGTTTTATCTACATTGATTTTCACAGGCCAATATGAAAATCAACAGGTCATTTCCTAGGTGGTTGTAACCATCGCATGGTCGCAGCACAGCCGCATCCCTTGGATCCGTCTTCACGTCTTTGTTCCTTGGCACCATCTCATGGATTTACATACTTTACAAAATTGTATCCTATACAATTTTCTAGTAAATAAAATTTACAAACAATAAATTGCATCCTATACAATTTATCTAGAAAAATAAGATTACATAAATACAAACGACTCGCAGGCCGTATTTATAAAACCTTACATTCACCAAAACCAAAAGAAAAACAAAAAACATCCAAGGGTCCAAAACCATACCACAACACCATGCATAAAATTATCACAATAATTTTATATCTACAAGATTTAGGGTTCATAAAGGGTAAAATACAATCCTATTGTATTTAGAATTAATTAATTTGGGGAAAAAAAAAAAAAAAAAAAACACAAATTTGCAGTGCAGCCCGACGGGCTGCGCAGCCCATGCTGCTTACGCAGCATGTGCAATTGCAATTGCAATTGCAATTGCAGTTGGGCGCAATTGCAATTGCAATTGCATTGCACCCATAATTATTCTGGGCATTATGCCCAGAATAACGAAAACAACAATTGTTTTATATATTTTTTTTTTTTTAATTTCATTTAATTAATTGAAACAATTTCAATTAAAATCCCATGAATCAAATTCATGATACCAACCCCTTAAACATTTCAAATTATTAAAACAAATCATTCACAATGATTCACATTAAAATCAAATTTTAAACATGTTATTCACAATAACATTGAACCCTAAAACAAGAACATACAACCCTAACATGCAATTTTGATCTAATCAAAATAACAAATCCAATTCAACCAATGCACAAGTGGCTCTGATACCACTGTTGGGGAATTAATCGCACAAAACAAACATAAAACGCAGCGGAAAAAGATTAATCCCCACCAAGGACCCATGTACATTACATTGAATCGGAAGGAGGGTTAAAGAATTACCTTAATTCTTTGAAGTTTGAATCACTTAGGAACCAAAATAGCTTCCCTCTATGGTTGATCCACACGGAGCAATACGTCCACCGCGTGCTAGCGCCGAGATTGAAGAACCGATTCTTCGAACGAGAGAAGAGAGAGCAGAAAAATCAGATTTTCCCTTTTTCTTTTGGAGGAGAGTTTCGGCTGGCTTTTAGCCCATGGTGGCTGGCCGAAATCTGCTGTATTATTAGTGTAGAGAGTGATTAGGTTTAGGTTAATTGTTTCCTTAAATAATTAACCTAAATAGTTAATTATAATTATAACCTAATACACCTATTAGTTATAATTATATATTAACCCACACAATTTAATATTAATTCTCAATTAACATTAAATCAAATCAATTCTCCATAATACATATATGTATATATAATATTATAATTAATTATATCTCCATATAATTTAATTATAATATGTAGCATACTTTATGCAATATTAATCACATTAATATTTATATATACATACATAAATATATATCACTATATATATTTATTCTCTTTCTCATTCATAAATTATTATCCAATAATAATTTATACCCGATAAGATGAACTTCATTTTGCTCTTGTGTGTGACCCCATAGGATCATATTAATTGGCAATAAGGAAATTACCATAATGTCCTTATAGGTCACAAGCGGACTCTAGCAAGCCATTACGACTACCCAATTAATATGATTGGAATGATCCAATACCTATTTATAGAATGTCATATTCCCTTTTGTCTCTTTGATATCAAGATTAATTATAAGACATGGTACACTTGTCAATCTTATATAATTAATCATATGCTTTCTCGATCTCAAAGTAAACTGTTCAGACAAATCAATTGATACTCTTATCAATTATTTGAGCACGGCCATGCATTTAACAGTCTTACTTATCGAGGGGCCCAGTGATATCGCTCTCTTGTTAGAGAGGGACAAAATCCCATATCTGTCACTCACATCCCTAAGCATGAGTCATATTGTACCCAACCACAGCCTTTATAACTACTCTGTTACAAGCAGCGTTTGACTGCGTCAAAGCACAACATGAATTCATCCCGGAATCCATGGTGACCTCAGGTCAAAGGAATCAGCTGATGACACTACTATAATCAAGATCAGTTGTGACATGTGACCATGAACTTGATCTTATAGTGGGTCTCCAGCAACATGTTCTCTAACACATTGCCCGTGAGTATAATCTGTATCTGTATACACTATATTCATCTTATGAATATCCATTATCACTCACACTAGTCTTAGTTTGTTATTATTCCCATAATAACAATCGACTAGGGAAATTTAGAATTACACAATTAATTCATGGATACATTATCATAAATACTAACATACAAATATATATGATAAAATAAGTCTTTATTAATGACTTAAGAAGATTGTTTACATAATCCAACATTGGCTTAGGGCACAATCTCTAACAGGCCTGTCACCACATGATAAGTGCAGAAATTATCTTTGTCAGCTTCAGGTGGGAACTCAAATGGCCTCAAGGACTGTAGTAAGCCACCATTCCTACATTTGGCGAATATCTTTGCCAAAGTAAGGGTCCAGGGTGTTATGCCTTGTCCTCCAGGACCCCTATTCTGATTGCCTTGCTGCTGATTCACAGTAGCCACCTCAACTCGCTTCACTTCTGATGACTACCCCTGCTTGCCACTGGCACCTGAACCAGACCCACTGCCAGACCCAGCTGCTGTGGTTGATCTATACCCTGAACTGTACCCTGTACTTCTTCCCCCTTTCTGACCAGCTGGCTTCTCCTCTTCATCCCTTTCTATCTTCATGGCCATGCTATAGACCTCACTAAGCTCCTTGAAGGAATGGAATTTCATGTTGTTCTTGAAAATATCTTTGCTGCCATCAATGAGCTTCTGTATAAGCTCGTCTTCATCAGGGCGGTTCTTTAGGAGGATCATTTTGTTCATCCACCTCTGGTAGTATTCATCAAAGGGTTCATTGAATTTCTGCTTCACCCTCTCCAAATCATACAGCTTCACCTGAATTTTGGTGTTGAAGCTATAGTATTTGATGAAGGCTGCTGACAATACTTCCCAGTCGGACTGCTCCTCCTCTGACAGTGAGTTATACCATCCCAAAGCACCTCCCTCCAGTGTGGTGGGGAAAAGATTAATCAATTGCTGCTTTGTAGCGCCTGCTGTCAGCATAACTCGGGCATATAAATTCACATGGGCCTCTGGCGAGCCCATTCCTTTGTAAGTGGGGACTTTCGGCACTTGGAAGCCGATAGGAAATGTCTCGATGCCCCTACTGATCATAGCATCAACGTTCACCCCCTTCTTGGATTCAGCACTTATCCCGACCCCCTTTTTCAACTGGGCCATGACTTCGTCTAATTCAGAACACTTGGCTTTCACCCTCTGTTCCATAGCTGCCTCTATTTCTTGCAGCTTTTCAAGGCTAACTGAAGCGTCACCACCGTGTTGGGATGACTCAGCTTCTTTTTCCTTCCCGGCTCCACTACCACCGGTCTCACCAGCTTCTCTAACCACTGCCCTCATTTCCTCCTTTAACATGTCGTGGAAATCTTGCGACCTGAAGAAATCCTTCAAAACATCAGCCATGCTCGGTGTCTGTTCTGCCATATTCACTCCTTCCCCAGGCTCAGAATCACTGTCGCTCTCGACTACCCTCTGTCTCCTAGCCGCTCTTGAAGCTTGGGATCTTATCCAAGGTCGCTCCAGTGTATTCTGCTTGGGAGTAGGTAGGGGATATTAGGGTCGTGAATGAATGACGTGATATGACATGCTTGAAATGAATGGAGTGGAATTATGTATGGAATGATGATATGAATGGTTTCTTCTTTTTATTATTATATTTTTTCTCTTCTTTTTTTCCGAGGCATTCCAAGAACACCCAATGTTTATGCAAAAATGTCACGTGAGGGCCATCACACGGACAGAACTTTGGCGCCTTTGGGGCACCTAATGAATTCATGAAATGGTCGCGTGCATACCGGCACACTGACGTAGTTTTGACGCTTTGTAGGTCTATAGGATGATATGAAATGGTCGTATGGGCCGGGCCCACTGACAAGGTCTTGATGCTTTTGAGCATATGGAATGATGTTATGAGAAAGTCACGTGTAACAGGAACACGGACAAGAATTCGGCATTCGAGGAACGCCTTTCATGATTTGGTGATGTTACGGGCCTACATATATGCTAATCGGGCACTCGGGGAGTACCTTAAATGGTGAATTAATGTCATGAAGTGGTCGGATGTGGACCACAATGTTATATGATGTTTATGATAGATGGGTGTGATGTCATGAAATGCATCGTGTAAATTATTACACGAAAATGGGCCTAAGGCCGTAGTGGCTTTTATTAAATGAAATGGAATGGCCGAATGCAATCCGGTGCATTGGCAAAACTCGGGTAATTTTGGGTACCCGATATGTTATGAAATGGGATGGGATGGTCATGACAGGCGTCCTTGAAATGCCCCTTAATTTAATTTAAGTGAAATGTAGTGAATGAACATGTCACACAATATGCAAATGGCTGCATAAAAACGTGGGTTAAGATGCATGACATACATAATGATGTTATGTATGCTATGTCAAAAATAAAATGCTAATCACACAAGTTTAATGTTATGGCTGAAAAAGAAACCGTTAGTATGGATGACAAGCGAATGAATTGATGTTTTACACACGAAATAAAATGCAAAATGGCTGCATAAAAATGTGGGTTAGTATCACACAAAAATGTTTGTGTATGTTATGTCATGTGTATGGAAAATGGTGATTATGGTATGTTATGCATGCGTTGGCGATGTGTCACGAGATGGCGAGAAACACATAGCAAGCAAAACGAATTCTTCCAACCTTATTCCTCCAACGTGGTCGGTCTCAAAAATTTCTAACCGAGTCCTAGGCGAGGTTCACTTCAATCACCAACCGGGGGTGATGAAGGCACGATTTTATTATTATTCACACAATTATTTTGGTATCCTAAAGGAATCCAACTAGAGCTGCCTATATGGGTTCGGTCAAAGTCGGGATAACATCAAGGCTCTCGTAGCAAGATATACTCCTCACTTCTCCCCACTCAAGGGTCCGAACGAAGGGGTTCGTACGAGGCTACGAGTGGTGTTTCGTATTCGTGCCCCTAAGACCAGGAGGAACTTAGGCGACACTTCAACGATCCACCGGGCTATAAAGGATACCTAATCTAATGCAAAAATGGCTAACTAAAATGCAAATAAAATGCCAAAAGAGAATCATCCGCCTTATTTTAATTAGACACTTTTCAGGGCTTGTCAAATTCTTTTAAGTTTTTAAGAAAACTTTTTAAAGACTTCCCCAGCAGAGTCGCCACTGTGAGCGGACGACGCGTTTTCGACGGGACGCGGGACTCCCTTTCCGAATGGGGCGCCATGATCTCGGGCGGATCCCTCCCTCGCGTGGGGTTTTTATAATGGAAATCCGCGTTTGGAAAAAATAAATAGAATTAATGCATAAAAGAACCGAGTCCTAAGTCTCGATGGATGTTGTAGAGTCACCACCCGGCTCAGCTCAACCGGGAAATTCTTATGCAGCTGAACCGGACGAACGGTCGCTACACTATCCAGAGATTCGGGTCCGGACAAGTCCCTTATTTTGTGTCTAATTAAAATAAATATTGTCAATGTTCTCAAATGGTATTCCAAAATCTAAAGTCCATTTTATTGAATATAAAAAGCATACAGCGCGCATACAAAATATATAGTACAAAAATAAAGAGAAATAAATATTAATCGGCTTACAACCAAATCGAATAGAAAAATAAAAACACTCGCCTCACTTGTACAATCGCCTAGAATACACGAAAATCTAAAAAATAATTACAACCGCCTAAATACACGATTTAATCTACCAAAATACATCAAAAATAAAAGTAAAAGAAATTAAAACCTGCAAAACAGAAGGTCAGCACAATTTATACAGCACGCCACAAGTTGGACTCAAATAGACAGAATTGGGAAATCAAGAATCGGGGGCATGCATTTAGGGGATAACCGGGTTGGCTCAGCTAGCCGGCCCGGTTAGACCTGGAAAACATTTTTGAAACGTCTCTGTATTTTTGGTTTTTAGTGGAAAATAATCATTTTGAAAACAATTTTTCCGGTTTACATGCATTTTTCATATATTAAGTGGGTCGGTTTTCGGGAGAACTGGGTCTCCGTCGTTGAATTGTTCTAAATGCGAATTTACTGAAAATTAAATCTATGGTCGTGATGCACACAACCAAATTCGTTTTGACGATTTTCGGGATTTTCTAATTTTTTTTGGGATTTTTTACGGATAAAAGCTGAAATTCTGATTCTGAAATAATGATTACAGTCGTACGACTGTAGTTTACAGTCGTGCGACTGTGATCAATTCAGGATCAAAATTTCAACAAAAATTCATTTTGGACCAAAACTGAAGAAAAATTGGCTGGAAACTAAGAACAGTCGTACGACTGTATATACAGTCGTACGACTGTTCATGAAAGCTAAGAACAGTCGTACGACTGTTCTTAGTTTCCAGGAACAGGAATACGAAACTGCAGCAAAAACGCACAAAAATTCACTTCAAACACCCAGAAAGCGAGGAAAAGTGTAAGGAAAGGAAGTGACTACCTTTTTAGAAGCTATTCCAAGTCGTTTTGACCCCTGGCGTCGCTCCAATCCCAACGAATTCGCACTTTTTCCTTTGGAATGGAAGTTGGGAGTTTGAGTCCAAAAATCCAAATTTGTAAGGGATTCTGATTGTTTAAGTCCAAGTTCTTGATTTAGTTGTGTAGTTAAGTGATCAACCTAGAGATTTCTAACAAGTTTTAGGCTTAATTTCGAGAATTGAAGAAAATCAAAGAGGAAGAAAAGTGAGTTTTTTGTGGTTTTCTTTTTCTCGCTCTTCTCTTTCTCTCTCTAAGTTTTTCTTTCACCAGGATCCTCTCTCTCTTTTTCTCTCTTCTTTTCCTCCTTTTTATCACTTCTTTTTCTGCTTGCTTGCTGCCAAACCCGAGCAATTAATGCTCCTCCTTTTTTTTCTTCCATTTCTGCTGCAGAGGTATGGGCCTCTGCAATCTGCCCGACATTACAGGCGTACGACTGTAATTTTTAAATTACAGTCGTACGACTGTAGCAATAGTCGTACGACTCTCTTTTTTTTTTTTTTTTTTTTTTTAAGTATAGAAAATTCCGGCGCTTACAATAAGTCTTTCTTGAGTAGATCTCTTTTGTCCTCAGACTAGATTTCATTATAATATCAATATGGAATTCGGTTCACTTTGACATACGCCTAACAGGTTTGTAAAAGGATGAAAAATATGGGTATGATTGGGTGGATAGGTGAATACTTATATTGATGATGAAGTGATGGTATTGCCACTCGGGTAACACCGAGATGATATCATTGGCCACTTGATGAGTGGGACTGATAAGTGTATGGCCATAGCCAAGTAAGTCGGTGCTTATTTGATTAATTAGTCTACTCAAGATCAAGAAATATAATAAATAGCAGAAGAGGATGATGAACACCATGCCTTTTGTTTATTCATATCGATATCGTTAGGCAAAGGACACTATGAGATTACTACTAGGTTAGTGTCTTCTAAAGACTTCTGTATCCCTGTCTTAATTGGGGGCTGTAATGGTTTGCTAGAACCCACTTAGACCCATAGAATCGTGCACATAGATCAACTAAGCTTGAACTTATAGAATTTGTACATGTAATGTACATTGGAAGGAATGCATTAATTAATTCGTTGACATTCGGTGTCAAGGAAATCAATTAACATTGGGTTGAATTTAATTTAATTAATAAGTTTACATAATGTAATTAATTAATTAATCAATTAATTGAATTACATAAAGTAAACAATTAATTAAATAATTTTCCTATAAGTGTGATTTAATTTTATTTAGCGGTAATTGAATTTAGCCAAATAGAATTAAATTACATAGTATATACTTTTTAATTAAAGTTTATTTATGTAATTATAATCCTAGTGGGCTTGGGTTTAATAAACCTAATTAAAACCTAATTAGACAAGGTGTCTGTATAAGGGCACACTTAAGGAAGAAAAACCTAATTCAACCATAATTAATTGCTGGAAATTTCAGCCACCAAGAGCAGCCCCGAAACAGCCGAAAATCCCAGCATTAATCCTCCATTCCTTCACGTCTTCAGCTAGCACTGGTTCCCGCTCAATAGTTGGTTGTGCACCGGACTTTGGAGATCGTAGTTTCAAGAAACGATTCTACAGTAGTCTCTAGAAGAGACGAATCCGGTGAGTTAATCTCTCTTGATTCAAATTGTTTTTTTTCTAATTAATGGTAATTGGACACGATAGGTGGATTCTAGGAAATTTTAAACGGTGTATTTTCCGCTGTGCCACGTTATTTTTCCAATGATGAATCCCAACAGTGGTATCAGAGCCTAGGTTTTGTCCATTAGATTGATTGGAATTCGTTCTTGAAAGCGTTCTTGAAGAAAGAATGGGTTTCAAGTTTGTGATTTTAGGGTTTTTTATTCAATTGGTTTTGTTGAACCCTAGAATTTTGGATTGGGGTTTTTTATTATTTTTCCCCAAGTGGTTTCCATCTAAAATTGTTGTTTTCATTCATTATTTTTTTTTCTGGCTGGAATTTTTGTTGGGCTGGATGTAATCGCAATTTGCGATTCCATCCAGCCGTAGTTGCTGGCCGCAGCAGCTGCCCACTAGGCTGCAGCTGCCGTGCCAGGCTGCCGCACAGTAGCATGATGCCTTGCTGGGACAGCAGCGTCACGCGCGCGGTTTGGGTCCGATTTTGGATTTTACAGGTATTTTATTTTATCCCGGACCCTAATGCAAATTAAAATAAATTTTTTTAAATTAATTTGTATTTAAATTGTTTATTTTATTGGCATGCATATTTAATTTAATTGTTTGCATATTAAATCGAATATGGACTTTGTGAAATTGGCCCAATAAACCGTGACACCGGTTAAAATTGGGAGAGCAAAATTTTGAATTTGTGACAACCCAAATTCAAGTAGGAGCAAAATTGTTAATTTTGCATTTATGGATGTTATCCATTGGGCCTTTATGGGCCTTAGTCACATTTGTTAAAATTGGGGATTTCACCCTAAGTAACTCGGCTTAACATTTGTATTTATAAGTTGGAATGCCATGATCATGCATCATATTGGTATGTATGTGCACGACAGGTACTTTGTTTGAAATGTGATGTTGAGTTCTATGGGCCCTAAGTTATTATCGATTGTAATTTAATTTTGGGAAATATGGCCTGCGTGCCATTTTTTATTTTGATTTAATTTTAGAATAGATTTTATTTTACAAAATTATTGTAATTGCATCATGTATGGAGGGAGGCCCAGATGGAGCAAGCCCATGGTGGGAGCCCAAGAAAGATTGCAGTCCGGCCCATGAAGAATTAGATAGGATATCTAGTTTTTCGTTAGGTTGTAATTAAAGGCCCATAGGATCTCATTTATTTTAAATTAAGTATGCTATTGCATTTGTAATATAATATGGATGTATGGATCACAAAATTATTGCTCACGTTTATGCATGCTAAGCCGTATCACTTAATTATAATCCGGAAATTAAAATATTGAATCATTTAAAAGTGCTACCCATATTCACACCTCTTCCTCCCATTGATACTGCAATGTGCGCCATGCCCTAGCTGGGTACATTGTAGTATTCGGTGGGCCGTCGAGGTTAGGATACTTGGTATGGTTAACATATGAATGGTGGTTTAACTCAACATGGGTAGCATTAGCTCAGAGCGGGTCCTAAGCACATATGGGTAAAGTGTCAATAAGCCCACCGAACCAAGCGTCCTTCATTGAAGGATTGGATACGTTGTCCTACCAAACGATTCAATGGTTGGTTAGCGAGCCCTAGTTCGGCCAGTTATTGATAAGTTGTGGATCTTGGTCAAGTCAGCCAATTAACATCACCAACAAACAAATTGAAATCGAATTATTAATTTGAACTGGCTTAAAAAGTCCTTTATTTCTAACTCAAGCAATGATTTCTTCCATGTAGATAATCCCATTTCACTTAAGAAATTTAAATGGCTGCAACAAATAACAACTCACTCTCACTTAGGTCACTCTTAGAGGAGGAGAAGCTTTCAGGGACTAACTTCTTGGACTGGGATAGGAACTTACAAATAGTTCTTAAACAAGAGTCGAAGGAGTATGTACTGAATGCTCCACTAGCTGGCCCTCCTGCAGGTCGAGGCGTCGCCACGGCAATGGTGGAGCAGTATGACCAGCACGTGAGGGATAATCGAGATGTCTCATGCCTCATGTTGGGTACCATGGCTTCTGATCTTCAGAAGTAGTTCATGGATGAGCATGCTTATGAGATGATGGATCAACTTAAAAAGATGTTTCAAGATCAGGCTCATCAGGAATGTTACTTGACAACTAAGGAACTTTGCACAACTGTGATGGCAGCTGGGACTTCTGTTAGCACTCATGTGCTAAAATTGAAGCAGCATATTGATACACTTGCCTAACTTATCTCACCAGTTCTGCAGGACTTGGCAGCAGACATTATTCTCGGGTCACTTCCTGAGTCTTACAACTAGTTTATCATGAACTATCATATGCAAAGGTTGGATAAATCGGTTGTTGATCTGCATGGCATGCTCAAGCTTGCTGAGCAGTCTCTTAAGAAGACTCCTGAAGTATTACTAGTGAACAAGGGCAATACGCCCATTGCTAAGGGAAAGGCCAAATCTAAGGCCAAGTTTAAGGCCTAAAAGGCCAAGGCTAAGGGCAAAAAGGTGGTGGCCCAACCTAAAGCAAGGGCTACTTCTCCTGATGATGCCTGCCATGAGTGTCATGAGAAGGGGCACTGGAAGAGCTCATGTCCAAAGATGAGGGAGCAACTGAAGGGCAAAACTGCTACTTCAGGTATTTATGTTATTGAGATTAATCTGGCTGTTTCTACATCTTGGGTCTTGGACACTGGATGTGGATCTCACATTTGTTCAAATGTGCAGGGTCTCAGAAATAGGAGATTACTAGGATTTGGAGAAGTAGATATTCGAGTTAGAAATGGTGCTCGGGTTCAGGCCATGGAGATCAAAGCTTATCTATTAGAGTTGCCTAGTGGACTTGTTTTGGAACTAAGAAACTATTATTTTGTACCTGCGATGCACAAGAATATTATTTTTGTGTCTTTGTTGGATATTTCTGGTTTTATATTTAATACTGGACATGGTAGAATTTCTATGCAATTTGGTGTTGGGATTCGTCATTGGAAAAATAACGTGGCGCAGCGGAAAATACACCGTTTAAAATTTCCTAGAATCCACCTATCGTGTCCAACTACCATTGATTAGAATAAAATCAAATAAGAATCAAGAGAGATTAACTCACCAAGTTCGTCTCCTCTAGAGACTGCTGCAGAATCGTTTCTTGAAACTGCGATCTCCAAAGTCCGGTGCACGACCAACTATTGAGCGGGAACCGGTGCTAGCCGAAGACGCGAAGGAATGGAGGTTTAATATTGGGATTTTCGGCCGTTTTGGGGCTGCTATTGGTGGCTGAAATTTCCAGCAATTAATTAGAGTTGAATTAGGTTTTTATTCCTTAAGTGTGCCCTTTTATAGACACCTTGTCTAATTGGGTTCTAATTAGGTCAATTAAACCCAAGCCCACTAGGATTATAATTACATAAATAAACTTTAATTAAAAAAGTATATACTATGTAATTTAATTCCATTTGGCTAAATTTAATTACCCCTAAATAAAATTAAATCACACTTAAGTTAATACAATACATGTATTTAATTTTCCTGCTTAGGAAAATTATTTAATTAATTGTTTACTTTATGTAATTCAATTAATTGATAAATTAATTAATTACATTATGTAAACTTATTAATTAAATTAAATTCAACCCAATGTCAATTAATTACCTTGACACCGAATGTCAACTAATTAATTAACGCATTCCTTCCAATGTACATTACATGTACAATTTCTATAAGTTCCAGCTCAGTTCATCTATGTGCACGATCCTATGGGTCTGTCTTTATGTTGGCAGTAGGCCCAAGGCCCACAGACTGTAAGTGGGTTCTAGCAAACCATTACAGCCCCCAATTAAGACAGAGATGCAGCAGTCTTTAGAAGACACTCACCCGGTAGTAATCTCATACTGTCCTTTGCCTAACGATATCGATATGAATAAACAAGAGGCATGGTGTCCGTCATCCTCTTCTGTTGTTTATTATATTTCTTGATCTTGAGTTGACTGATTAATCAAATAAGCAACCAACTTATTTGGGTATGGCCATACACTTATCAGTCCCACTCATCAAGTGGCCAATGATATCATCTCGGTGTTACCCGAGTGGCAATTCCATCACTTCATCATCAATATCAACATGTTCACCGGTTCACCCAATCATACCCATATTTAGCATCCTTTTACAGACCTGTTAGGCGTATGTCAAAGTGAATCGGATTCCATATCGATATTATAATGAAATCTGGTCTGAGGACAAAAGAGACCTACTCAAGAAAGACCTATGACGTGACAACCATGTGGCTTTCTTGTGCGGATCGATCCAGTCCCATGTCAACGACATGTACCTATATTCATGACTGACTATACAAGTACTATGGCTAGTTAAGAACTACCATACAGTCATCGAATATACAAGTCTGTGGTTCTATTCGTTCCCACGATTAGAACAGACCTGGGATAGATTTTATGATTATCAATCAATGGATACTCTACTCATATTATAGCACAAGATATTAATGAAATAGATTAATTGCCTTTATTAATGTGACACAAATAATGTATTTATACAATGAGTCTTAATGTATAATACAAAATACAAGAATCCAATGCCCTAAGAACTAGGGCACACCAACAATCTCCCACTTGCACTTGTTCTAAGTGGGCATTGCCCTAATTCCTATAGATCTGGTATGACCGTTGTGTTGTGTCTGCAACAACGCTTTGGTCAATGGATCAGCGACATTATTCTTGGTGTCAACCCTCTGCAATGACATGTCACCTATGTTCACGATCTCCCGAATGAGGTGAAACTTTCAGAGTACATGTTTGGATCTCTTGTGTGACCGGGGCACCTTAGCTTGTGCGATGGCCCCGTTGTTGTCACAAAAACATCAACTGGGTCTAGGATAGTGGGCACTATTCCCAACTCAATTATGACTTTCTTGATCCAAACGGCTTCCTTTGAGCTTTGCATGCAGCTATGTACTCAGCTTCCATTGTAGTGTCAGCAATGGTGGCCTGCTTTGAGGACCTCCAACTAATGGCACCGCCATTCAGGAGAAAAACATAACCAGACTGTGACTGGTTCTCATCCTCATCGGTCTCAAAGCTTGCATCAGTGTAACCTGACACTACCAGCTCATCTTGACCTCTATACACTAAGAAAGCATCCTTAGTCCGGTTAAGGTACTTCAAGATTGCCTTGACTGCCTTCCAGTGTTCCTCACCGGGGTCCGACTGGTACCGGCTAGCCATACTTAGTGCAAACACGACATCAGGCCTCGTACATAACATGGAGTACATGATAGATCCAATAGCAGATGCGTAAGGGATCTTTTCCATGTTCTCCCGGTCCTTCTTTGTTTTAGGACCATCTTTCTTACTCAGCTTCAACCCATGGAGCATAGGCAAGAATCCTTTCTTTGCCTTGTCCATGCTGAATCCTTTTGGAACCTTGTCAATGTACGTGGCCTGACTTAGGCCTAGAAGCCGATTGGATCTATCTCTGTAGATCCTGATCCCTAAGATCGTCTCAGCTTCGCCTAAGTCCTTCATTGCGAAGCACCTACTCAACCACTGCTTAACCCCTTGCAGTGTTGGTATGTCACTTCCAATGATAAGGATGTCGTCAACATACAGCACTAGGACGGTGGAAACGCTCCCACTAACCATCTTATACACACAGGGCCTTTAACTTGAAACACCACTTGCAACCTATCACCTTAGCACCCAGAGGTGGATCCACCAAGTTCCATACTTGGTTATCATGCATAGATTGCATCTCAGCCTCCATGGCTTTGCGCCATTGATCTGAGTGTGGGCTTTCAACAGCCTCCTGATAGGTCTTGGGCTCCTCTTGGTCAATGACCATAAGGTCCCCATCATCAGTCACAAGAAAACCATACCTCTCTGGCTGATGACGTGTCCTACCAGACATTCTAAGGTCCTGTGCAACCGTTTCTGGTTTCTCAATTTCTTGAGTAGTCAGATTGGTTCCCAAAGCATCCTCAGCAGTAGCTGCAGGAGTTTGTGAGTCTTGAACTTCTGAAAGTTCAACATTACTCCCACTGTCTCTCTTGGAAAGGAATTCCTTCTCCAAGAAGATTGCATTTCTGGCTATGAAAACTTTGTTTTCGGCCGGATCGTAGAAGTAATAACCCTTAGTTTCCTTAGGGTAACCCACAAACTGGCACTTGACAGATTTGGACTCGAGTTTGCCACTTGTCAATTTCTTAACATGTGCATCACAGCCCCAAATCTTCAAGAAGGAAACATTGGGCTTTCGGCCTTTCCATAGTTCATATGGTGTTCCCTCAACTGCCTTGCTTGGTGTATTATTAAGAATGTAAGCAGCTGTCTCTAAAGCATATCCCCAAAAGGAGACAGGGAGTGTAGCATGACTCATCATCAAGCGGACCATGTCAAGTAAGGTCCTATTCCTCCTTTCTGACACTCCATTCCACTGGCGTGTACCAGGAGGAGTGAGTTGGAATACAATCCCACACTCTCTCAAAAACGAGTCAAACTCTTGGCTCAAATATTCACCCCCTCGGTCAGACCGAAGTGCTTTTATTTTCTTGCCAAGTTGGTTTTCTACTTCATTCTTAAAGTCCTTGAACCTTTGGAGAGTGTCAGACTTATGCTTCATCAGATACACGTAACCGTATCTGGTGAAGTCATCCGTGAAGGTGACGAAGTTCAGAAAACCAGATCTAGCACTAGTGCTCATTGGGCCACATACATCGGAATGTATTAGCTCCAATAGCTCTGAGGCCCTTTCAGCAGTCTTGCTAAAAGGCGCCTTTGTCATCTTGCCTCTCAAACAAGATTCACATGTGTCATAAGGCTGGATGTCAAATGACCCTAGCACTCCACTAGAGTGAAGCCTAGCTATGCGCTTCTCATTTATATGGCCAAGTCGACAATGCCAGATGTAAGTAGGATTAATTTCATTTTGTTTAATCCTTTTAGTATTTATGTTATAGATTGAACTTTCACGTTTTAGATCAAGGATATATAAGCCATTTTCAAGAAATGCTGTTCCATAAATAATATTGCCACATTGCATAGAAATTCTACCATGTCCAATATTAAATACAAAACCAGAAATATCCAACAAAGAAACGGAAATAATATTCCTGCGCATCGCAGGTACAAAATAACAGTTTCTTAGTTCCAAAACAAGTCCACTAGGCATCTCCAAGAAATAATCTCCGATCTCCATGGCCTGAACCCGAGCACCATTTCCGACTCGAAGATCTACTTCTCCAGATCCTAATAATCTCCTATTTCTTAGACCCTGCACATTTGAACAAATGTGAGATCCACATCCAGTGTCCAAGACCCAAGATGTAGAAATAGCCAGATTAATCTCAACAACATAAATACCAGCAGCAGTTTTGCCCTTCAGTTGCTCCCTTAGCTTTGGACATAAGCTCTTCCAGTGCCCCGCCTCATGACACTCATGGCAAACATCGTCAGGAGAGGCAACCCTTGCTTTAGGTTGGGCCACCACCTTTTTGCCCTTAGCCTTGGCCTTTTGGGCCTTAGCCTTGGCCTTAGATTTGGCCTTTCCCTTAGCAATGGGTGTATTGCCCTTGTTCACCAGCAATACTTCAGGAGTCTTCTTAAGAGACTGCTCAGCAAGCTTGAGCATGCCATGGAGCTCAACAACCGATTTATCCAACCCTTGCATATGGTAATTCATGACAAACTGGTTGTAAGACTCAGGAAGTGACCCGAGAATAATGTCTGTTGCCAAGTCCTGCGGAACTGGCGAGCCGAGGCGGGCAAGTGTATCAATATACCCCTTCAACTTTAGCACATGAGTGCTAACAGAAGTCCCAGCTGCCATCACAGTCGTGCGAAGTGCCTTAGTTGTCAGGTAACGTTCCTGACGAGCCTGATCTTGGAACATCTTTTTAAGCTGATCCATCATCTCATAAGCATGCTCGTCCATGAATTGTTTCTGAAGATCAGAAGCCATGGTACCCAGCATGAGGCACGAGACATCTCGGTCATCCCTCACATGCCGATCGTACTGCTCCACCATCGCCGTGGTGATGCCTCGACCTGCGGGAGGGCCAGCTGGTAAAGGAGCATTCAGTACATACTGCTTAGACTCTTGTCTAAGAACTATTTGTAAGTTCATAGCCCAGTCCAGGAAGTTAGTCCCCGAAAGCTTCTCCTTCTCCATGAGTGACCTAAGTGAGAGTGAGTTGTTGTTTGTTGCAGCCATTTAAATTGCTTAACTGAAATGGGATTATTTACATGGAAGAAATCATTGCTTGAGTTAGAAATAAAGGACTTTTAAGCCAATTCAAATTAATAATCCGATTTTCATTTGTTTATTGGTGTTGTTAATTGGCTGACTTGACCAAGATCCACAACTTATCAATGACTGGCCGAACTAGGGCTCGCTAACCAACCATTGAGTCGTTTGGTAGGACAACCTATCCAATCCTTCCACGAAGGACTCTTGGTTTGATGGGCTTATTGACACTTTACCCATCTGTGCTTAGGGCCCGCTCTGAGCTAATTCTACCCATGTTGAGTCAAACCACCATTCACATGTTAACCATACCAAGTATCTTAACCCTCGACGGCCCACCGAATACTACAATATACCCAGCTAGGGCATGGCGCACATTGCAGCATCAATGGGAGGAAGAGGTGTGAACGGGGAAGCACTTTTAAGCGACTCAATATTTTAATTTCCGGATTATAATTAAGTGATACGGCTTAGCATGCATAAACGCGGGTAATAATTTGGTGATCCATACATCCATATTATATGAAAAATGCAATAGCATACTTAATTTAAAATAAATGAGATCCTATGGGCCTTTAATTACAACCTAATGAAAAACTAGATATCCTATCTGATTCTTCATGGGTCGGACTACAATCCTTCTTGGGCTCCCACCATGGGCTTGCTCCATTTGGGCCTTCCTCCATACTTGATGCAATTACAATAATTTTGTAAAATAAAATATATTCTAAAATTACATCAAAATAAAAAAATGGCACGCAGGCCATATTTCCCAAAATTAAATTACAACCGATAATAATTTAGGGCCCATAGAACTCAACATAACATTTCAAACAAAGTACCTGTCGTGCATATATATACCAATATGATGCATGATCATGGCATTCCAAATTATAAATATAAATGTTAAGCCGAGTTACTTAGGGTGAAATCGCCAATTTTAACAAATGTGACTAAGACCCATAAAGGCCCAATGGATAACATCCATAAATGCAAAATTAACAATTTTGCTCCCACTTGAATTTGGGTTGTCACAAATTTAAAATTTAGCTCTCCCAATTTTAACCGGTGTCACGGTTTATTGGGCCAATTTCACAAAGTCCATATTCAATTTAATATGCAAACAATTAAATTAAATATGCATGCCAACAAAATAAATAATTTAAACACAAATTAATTAAAAAATTTAATTTAATTTGTATTAGGGTCCGGGATAAAAAATACCCGCAAAATCCAAAACGGGACCCAAAACCCGCGCGCGGCGCCGCTGTCCCGGTGGGGCAGCAGTGCCGCTGCGCCGCAGCCTGCCGCGGCAGCAGATGGAATCGCAATTCTGCGATTCCATCTTTTGCCCAAATATAATTTTTTTTTTTTTTCATTAAATCATTAACAAAAAAGGTTTCCAACAAAAAATATCAATATATAATTAATATACAAAAAAATTTTAGATGGAAAACAATTGGGGAAAAATAATCTAGGGTTTATCCAAAACAAAGCCAATTAAGCAAAAACCCTAAAATCACAAACTTGAAACCCATTCTTTCTCAAAGAACGCTTTCAAGAACCAATTCCAATCAATCTAATGGACAAAACCTAGGCTCTGATACCACTGTTGCGATTCGTCATTGGAAAAATAACGTGGCGCAGCGGAAAATACACCGTTTAAAATTTCCTAGAATCCACCTATCGTGTCCAATTACCATTGATTAGAATAAAATCAAATAAGAATCAAGAGAGATTAACTCACCAAGTTCGTCTCCTCTAGAGACTGCTGCAGAATCGTTTCTTGAAACTGCGATCTCCAAAGTCCGGTGCACGACCAACTATTGAGCGGGAACCGGTGCTAGCCAAAGACGCGAAGGAATGGAGGTTTAATATTGGGATTTTCGGCCGTTTTGGGGCTGCTATTGGTGGCTGAAATTTCCAGCAATTAATTAGAGTTGAATTAGGTTTTTATTCCTTAAGTGTGCCCTTTTATAGACACCTTGTCTAATTGGGTTCTAATTAGGTTAATTAAACCCAAGCCCACTAGGATTATAATTACATAAATAAAATTTAATTAAAAAAGTATATACTATGTAATTTAATTCCATTTGGCTAAATTTAATTACCCCTAAATAAAATTAAATCACACTTAAATTAATACAATACATGTATTTAATTTTCCTGCTTAGGAAAATTATTTAATTAATTGTTTACTTTATGTAATTCAATTAATTGATAAATTAATTAATTACATTATGTAAACTTATTAATTAAATTAAATTCAACCCAATGTCAATTAATTACCTTGACACCGAATGTCAACTAATTAATTAACGCATTCCTTCCAATGTACATTACATGTACAATTTCTATAAGTTCCAGCTCAGTTCATCTATGTGCACGATCCTATGGGTCTGTCTTTATGTTGGCAGTAGGCCCAAGGCCAACAGACTGTAAGTGGGTTCTAGCAAACCATTACAGCCCCCAATTAAGACAGAGATGCAGCAGTCTTTAGAAGACACTCACCCGGTAGTAATCTCATACTGTCCTTTGCCTAACGATATCGATATGAATAAACAAGAGGCATGGTGTCCGTCATCCTCTTCTGTTGTTTATTATATTTCTTGATCTTGAGTTGACTGATTAATCAAATAAGCAACCAACTTATTTGGGTATGGCCATACACTTATCAGTCCCACTCATCAAGTGGCCAATGATATCATCTCGGTGTTACCCGAGTGGCAATTCCATCACTTCATCATCAATATCAACATGTTCACCGGTTCACCCAATCATACCCATATTTAGCATCCTTTTACAGACCTGTTAGGCGTATGTCAAAGTGAATCGGATTCCATATCGATATTATAATGAAATCTGGTCTGAGGACAAAAGAGACCTACTCAAGAAAGACCTATGACGTGACAACCATGTGGCTTTCTTGTGCGGATCGATCCAGTCCCATGTCAACGACATGTACCTATATTCATGACTGACTATACAAGTACTATGGCTAGTTAAGAACTACCATACAGTCATCGAATATACAAGTCTGTGGTTCTATTCGTTCCCACGATTAGAACAGACCTGGGATAGATTTTATGATTATCAATCAATGGATACTCTACTCATATTATAGCACAAGATATAAATGAAATAGATTAATTGCCTTTATTAATGTGACACAAATAATGTATTTATACAATGAGTCTTAATGTATAATACAAAATACAAGAATCCAATGCCCTAAGAACTAGGGCACACCAACATTTGGCAATATTATTTATGGAACAGCTGTGAGCGGACGACCTTTTTAGAAAGAGCGATACGGAACGCGGCGAAGCAAACCGGGGAAAATGATTTGGTTTTGTTTGATTTGTGGAAAGCAGGTTTTGTTTATCTTGCTTTAGGAAAAATCGTTCATTTATTTTTGAAATTCATTTTGTGGAAAACTTTTTCCCATTTTATAACTTAAAGACCTTGAAACCTTAATTTCAAGATCAGTGACAGAGTCGCCACCCGTATCAGCTCATCCGGGAAATTCCGGTATAACTCGTTACCGAGTGCAGACTGCTGTACCTAATCTAGAGATTCAGGGTTCAGGCGACTGTAAGCGCCGGAATTTTCTATACTTAAAAAAAAAAAAAGTCGTACGACTATTGTTACAGTCGTACGATTGTAATTTAAAAATTACAGTCGTACGACTGTAATGTCGGTCATACTACAGGAACCCATACCTCTGCAGCAGAAATGGAGGAGAGAGAGGTTGAGCATTAATTGCTCCGGCTCTGCAGCAAGCAAGCAGGAAAAAGAGGATAAAAAAAAAGAAGAAGAAAGGAGAAGAAGGGGAGTAGTGGAGAATTCTGGTGAAAAAAAAAAACTTAGAGAGAGAAGGAGAAAAGAGAGAAGGAAAAGTGAGAGGTGGAAAACCCACAAAAAATTCATCTTTTCCTCTTCTATTTCCTTTTGATTCTCGAAATTCAGGCTAAGACTTGTTAGAAATCCCTAGGACAATCAATTAACTTCACAACCAAATCAAGAATCTGGACTTAAACAATCAGAATCCCTTGCAAATTTGGATTTTTGGACTCAAACTCCCAACTTTAATTCCAAGGGGGAAAGTGCAAATTTGTTGGGATTGGAGCGACGCCAGGGGTCAAAACGACTTGGAATAGCTTCTAAAAAGGTAGTCACTTCTTTTCCTTACACTTTTCCTCGCTTTCTGGGCATTTGAAGTGAATTCTGTGCATTTTTGCTGCATTTTCGTATTTCTGTTCCTGGAAATTAAGAACAGTCGTACGACTGTTCTTGGTTTTCATGAACAGTCGTACGACTGTATATACAGTCGTACGACTGTTCTTAATTTCCGGTTAATTTTTCCTCAAGTTTTTTATTAAAAATGATTTTTGGCGAAATCCTGATCCTGGACTGATTACAGTCGCACGACTGTAAACTACAGTCGTACGACTGTAATCATTATTCCAGAATCAGAATTTCAACTTTTATCCGTAAAAATCCCAAAAATTAGAAAAGCCCAAAAATCATCAAAAATGAATTTTGTTGTGTGCATCACGACCATAGATTCAATTTTTAGTAAAATTGCATTTAGGACAATTCAACGACGGAGACCCAGTTCTCCCGAAAACCGACCCACTGAAATGTATAAAAATGCATGTAAACCGGAAAAATTGTTTGCAAAATGATTTTTTCCCACAAAACCAAAAATACAGGAACGTTTCAAAATGTTTTCCAGGTCTAATCGGGCCGGCTAGCCGAGCCAACCCGATTATCCCCTAAATGTATGCCCCCAATTCTTGATTTCCCATTTCTGTCTATTTGAGTCCTAATTGTGGCGTGTCGTATAAATTGTGCTAACCTTTGTTTTGCAGCTTTTATTTATATTTATATTTATTTCTATTTTTAATTTTATTTGTATTTTAATAGAATTAATCGTGTATCCTAGGCGGTTGTATTTTTCCAGATTATCGTGTATATAGGCGATTGTATAAGTGAGGCGAGTGTTTTTATTTTTCTATTCGATTTGGTTGTAAGCCAATTAATATTTATTTCTTTTCTTTATTTTTGTATTAAATATTTTGTATACGCGTTGTATGCCTTTTATATTCAATAAAATGGGCTTTAGATTTTGAAATACCATTTGAGAGCATTGACAGTATTTATTTTAATTAGACACGAAATAAGGGACTTGTCCGGACCCGAATCTCTAGATAGTGTAGCGGCCGTTCATCCGGTTCAGCTACATAAGAATTTCCCGGTTGAGCTGAGCCGGGTGGCGACTCCTACAATATTCATCGAGACTTAGGTCTCGGTTCTTTTATGTATTAATTCCATTTATTTTCCAAAACACGGATTTCCATCATAAAAACCCCACGCGAGGGAGGGGCCCGCCCGAGATCGTGGCGCCCCATTCCGAAAGGGAGTCCCGCGTCCCGTCGAAAACGCGTCGTCCGCTCACAGTGGCGACTCCGCTGGGGACTTCTTTAAAAAGTTTTCTTAAAAACTTAAAAGAATTTTGACAAGCCCTGAAAAGTGTATAATTAAAATAACGTGGATGATTCTCTTTTGGTATTTTATTTGCATCTTTTAGTTAGCCATTTCTTGCATTAGATTAGGTATCCTTTATAGCCCGGTGGATCGTTGAAGTGTCGCCTAAGTTCCTCCTG
Source organism: Euphorbia tirucalli (assembly GCA_039660915.1). Classification (NCBI taxonomy): domain Eukaryota; kingdom Viridiplantae; phylum Streptophyta; class Magnoliopsida; order Malpighiales; family Euphorbiaceae; genus Euphorbia; species Euphorbia tirucalli. The sequence continues at coordinate 48,075,225 of CM077639.1, read as the reverse complement.
GTCTTAGGGGCACGAATACGAAACACCAATCATAGCCTCGTACGAACCCCTTCGTTCGGACCCTTGAGTGGGGAGAAGTGAGGAGTATATCTTGCTATGAGAGCCTTGATGTTATCCCGACTTTGACCGAACCCATATAGGCAGCCCTAGTTGGATTCCCTTAGGATACCAAAATAATTGTGTGAATAATAATAAAATCGCACCTTCATCACCCCCGGTTGGTGATCGAAGTGAACCCCACCTAGGACTCGGTTAGAAATTTTTGAGACCGACCACGTTGGAGGAATAAGGTTGGAAGAATTCGCTTTTGCTTGCTACGTGTTCTTCACCGTTTCGTGACACATCGTCGACGCATGCATAACATGACATAATCACCATTTTCCATACACATGACATACCATACACAAACATCTTTGTGTGATACTAACCCATTTTTTTTTTATGCAGCCATTTTGCATTTTATTTCATGTGTAAAACATTAATTCATTCGCTTGTCATCCATACTAACGATTTCTTTTTCAGCCATAACATTAAACTTGTGTGATTAGCATTTTATTTTTTCACATAGCATACATAACATCATTATGTATGTCATGCATCCTAACCCACGTTTTTATGCAGCCATTTACATATTGTGTGACATGTTCATTCACTACATTTCAATTAAATTAAATTAATGGGCATTTCAAGGACGCCTATCATGACCATCCCATCCCATTTCATAACATATCGGGTACCAAAAATTACCCGTGTTTTGCCAATGCACCGGATTGCATTCGGCCATTCCACCAATATCGTTTCATTTAATAAAAGCCACTACGGCCTTAGGCCCATTTTCGTGTAATAATTTACACGATGCATTTCATGACATCACACCCATCTATCGTAGACATCATATAACACTGTGGTCCACATCCGACCACTTCATGACATTAATTCACCATTTAAGGTACTCCTCGAGTGCCCGATTAGTATACATATAGGCCCATAACATCACCAAATCATGAAAGACGTTCCTCGAATGCCTAATTCTTGTCCGTGTTCCTGTTACACATGACTTTCTCATAACATCATTCCATATCATATGCTCAAAAGCATCAAGACCTTGTCTATGGGCCCGGCCCATGCGACCATTTCATATCATCTCATAGACCTATAAAGCGTCGAAACTACGTTCGTGTACCGGTACACACGCGACCATTTCACGAATTCATTAGGTGTCCCAAAGGCGCCGAAGTTCTGTCCGTGTAATGGCTCACACGTGACGTTTTCGCATAAACATTGGGTGTTCTTGGAATGCCTCGAAAAAAAATATAATAAAAAAAATAAATAATAAATAAATATATATATTCATATCATCATTCCATACATAATTCCACTCCATGCATCTCAAGCATGTTTGATGTCTTAATTTTCATGTCATATCACGTCATTCATTCACGACCCTAATACCTCCTGTCTACCCCCAAGCAGAATACACTGGAGCGACCTTGGACAAGATCCCAAGCTTCAAGAGCGGCTAGGAGACAGAGGGTAGTCGAGAGTGACAGTGATTCTGAGCCTGGGGAAGGAGTGAATATGGCAGAACAGACACCGAGCATGGCTGATGTTTTGAGAGATTTCTTCAGGTCGCAGGATTTCCGCGACATGTTAAAGGAAGAGATGAGGGCAGTCGTTAGAGAAGCAGGTGAGACTGGTGTTAGTGGAGCCGGGAAGGAAAAAGAAGCTGAGTCATCCCAACATGGTGGTGACGCTTCGGCTAGTCTTGAAAAGCTGCAGGAGATAGAGGCAGCTATGGAACAGAGGATGAAAGCCAGGTGCTCTGAACTAGACGAGGTCATGGCCCAGTTGAAGAAGGGGGTCGGGATCAGTGCTGAATCCAAGAAGGGGGTGAAAGTTGACGCCATGATTAGTAGGGGCATCGAGACATTTCCTATTGGCTTCCAAGTGCCGAAAGTCCCCACTTACAATGGAATGGGCTCGCCGGAGGCCCATGTGAATTTATACGCCCGGGTTATGCTAACAGCAGGCGCTACAAAGCAACAATTGATTAATCTTTTCCCCACCACACTGGAGGGAGGTGCTTTAGGATGGTATAACTCACTGTCAGAGGAGGAGCAATCTGACTGGGAAGTATTGTCAGCAGCCTTCATCAAATACTACAGCTTCAACACCAAAATCCAGGTGAAGCTGTATGATTTGGAGAGGGTGAAGCAGAAATTCAATGAGCCCTTTGATGAATACTACTAGAGGTGGATGAACAAGATGATCCTCCTAAAGAACTGCCCTGATGAAGATGAGCTTATACAGAAGCTCATTGATGGCAGCAAAGATATCTTCAAGAACAACATGAAATTCCATTCCTTCAAGGAGCTTAGTGAGGTCTATAGCATGGCCATGAAGATAGAAAGGGATGAAGAGGAGAAGCCAACTGGTCAGAAAGGGGGAAGAGGTACAGGGTATGGTTCAGGGTATAGATCAACCACAGCAGCTGGGTCTGGCAGTGGGTCTGGTTCAGGTGCCAGTGGCAAGCAGGGGCAGTCATCAGAAGTGAAGCGGGTTGAGGTGGCTACTGTGAATCAGCAGCAAAGCAACCAGAATAGGGGTCCTGGAGGACAAGGCATAACACCCTGGACTTTTACTTTGGCAAAGATATTCGCCAAGTGTAGGAATGGTGGCTTACTACAGTCCTTGAGGCCATTTGAGTTCCCACCTGAAGCTGATAAGGATAACTTCTGCACTTATCATGTGGTGACAGGCCACCGGACCAATAACTGCTATAAGCTAAGGGATGCTATCCAGAAGCTTATCGACGAGGGAAAGCTGCAAGAACCACCTAAGCCTAGCACTAAAACTAACCCACTACCGGCATTTGAGAAGCGGGTTAACATGGTTCAGTCGGGATTGCCGGCTAACTTCATATTTGCCCAGGTTCTGCAAGCGAACCCTATGATTCAGGCAGTGGCGGTAGGGGAACCCGGAGTGGAGCCTAAATGTGAGGAAAAGGAGGGGTGTAAGGAGGTCAAGCCCATAAGTCTGGATGACCTTGACTCTGAAGATGAGTACGAAGAATTTGACAGAAGAGAGGCTGTTAAACTCCCAGCTGTTGAGAAGCTGAAGATTTCAGAAGTACAGAACGTGACCCGAAGTGGAAGGGTATATCAGCCGGCGGATCAGATGAAAGATAAAGCACCGATGAATGGGTCGGGCAGTACCTCGGCACCGAAAAGAGTAGAGAAAGAAGATTTGGTCATTTCCCAACTGAAAAAGACCCATGCACAAGCTAGTTTGTGGCACCTACTTATGACCTCCAAAGAGCATAGGGAGGCTTTAGTGAAGAAACTATCAGAAATTGAAGTCTCCCCTATAGCTTCACCAGAGGCTATGTGCTGCTTGCTAGACAAAGTCCATGCTGGAGCTCCTAATATTGTTTTCTCTAAGAAAGACCTACCAGCAGAAGGAAAGGCTCACAACAAGGCTCTTTACATTAGAGCCTATATCATGGATAAGGTGATGCCGTTCGTTATGGTGGATGACGGCTCGGCTCTGAACATATGCCCGCTGAAAATGTTACCGTTTCTAGGCATGAATGAAGAAGTGTTGAAGAGGTCCTCAACAGTCATTCGGGCGTATGATGATTCTAAAAGAACAATGATAGGGACCTTCGAAACAGAAGTGGAGGTTGGGCCCATCAAGTCCATGGTTGTCTTCACAGTGATCGATATCCCGGTCACATTCTCCCTATTGCTTGGAAGGCCCTGGTTCCATCCTTTGGGAGGTGTTCCTTCCACATTGCATCAGAAGATTAAATTCTCTATGAATGACAGGATTGTGACTGTTGAGGCGGATGCCCAGTCGATGGTAGCTGCAGTGGATGAAGGAGTGGTTCCTTTTGGTGGATTCTGAATTGTTGTCATTAAGGAGGAAGAAACCACAGATGCCCCTATGGTTCTTTATGAGAATCACATGCCGGAGTGGCTATCCCGATATCTGTACAAGCTGAACTTTGTCCCAGGAATGGGACTCGGGATTAATTTGCAAGGTGTGCCGGAATTCAAGATCGATTCAGGAAAGTCGAAGCAGTGCGGCCTTGGTTATGTAGAAGGGTCATCCGAGCAGAAAAATCTGAAAAAGGGAAAAAATGGCAGGGCCATGATGAAGCCATTTCTGAAGGCGGGAGAAAGCCTTTATAAGGGCCAAGCTGAACCGGTGCTGGTTGGAAATGTCAAGTACCCTGGCTTTGAGATCTTTGCAGATGTTGTGGATTTTGAGAAAAGCCAGGAAGAGCTAGTAGCCCCTGTAATGGAAGAAAAAGCAACTGCTGAATTTGAAATTTTGAAAGGAGAATCGTCTGAGGTGATAGCAGAAAGCATAGAGGTGGCCGAGGAAGAAGATGAAAAGAAGACCTATGCCGAAGCTACAGAAGTGATCTCGGGAGCTTTGACTGCTGCATTAACCAAAGCTTTTGGGAAATCCAAGGAAGGATTTGGTGAAGAACTGATGGCCAAAGTGAACTTAGACTCTATGGTTGCTGAAATCGCCAAGATTATGGAGAAAGCTAAGGTACAGGCAGCCGAGAAAGCTGCGCAGATGATGCTCTTGAAGGGAAGATTGAAGCTGAGGAAGAACATGGCCCTCCGCCTGTGGAGGATGAAAATGATTTTGTTGTATCTGTTTCTTCCATTTTCAATGTAACTGATGTACTTTATGATAAGTTCAATGCAATGAAATCCCAATTTGCTTACTTGTGTGATGTTTATCCTGATAATTCTGTGCATGCATTTAAATCACCATCAAGCACATTTAGCATACATGACACTGCATTGCATGAAATCAATATAAGTACAGATGAAAACCCTAAAATGGTACTCATTTCACACGAGCTAAAATCCGAGGAAGAAAGAGAATTAATAAGAATACTCCAAAAACATGTTAAAGCTTTCGCCTGGTCGTATGAAGACATGCCGGGTGTAGATACAGAAATAGCAGTGCACAAAATCCCAACGGACCCCAAGTTCAGACCGGTAAAGCAGAAGTTGAGAAGATTAAGGCCGGAATAGGCTACACTGGTGAAGGAAGAAGTGGCCAAACAGATAGATGCCAAGTTTCTCGAAGTGGTGGAGTATACAGAATGGCTAGCCAATATTGTCCCTGTGCCTAAAAAGGATGGAAGGGTCAGAGTATGCATCGACTACAGGGACTTGAATAGGGCCTGCCCTAAGGACAATTTCCCACTACCACATATTGACGTCCTAGTTGATAGCGCAGCAAAAGCGGCAATGTACTCCTTCATGGATGGCTTTTCAGGGTACAACCAGATCCTGATGGATGTAATTGACAAGGTGAAGACGTCATTCATCACTAAATGGGGTACTTTCTGCTATAGAGTGATGCCTTTTGGATTAAAGAATGCCGGTGCCACTTATTAGAGGGCTGTCACGACTCTGTTGCACGATATGATCCATAAAGAAGTCGAAGTATATGTCGATGATATGCTTGTTAAATCAACGACCCGGGAGGAACACCTGTTATCCTGGATAGATTTCTAACACGCATTGGAGAGTACAACTTGCGGCTTAATCCCAAGAAGTGCATATTCGGGGTCACATCAGGGAAGCTGTTAGGCCATGTAGTTAGCCAGAGGGGGATAGAAATGGACCCAGATAAAATTAAAGCCATCCAAGATATGCCAGCTCCAAAGACTGAAAAGGAGGTCAGATCATTCCTGGGTTCCTTGCAGTATGTCAGCCGCTTCATAGCCAAGCTAACTTCCACTTGTGAGCCAATCTTCAAGCTATTAAAGAAAGATCAGCCGGTTGTGTGGGATGACAAGTGTCAGCTGGCCTTCGAGAAGATCAAGGCTTACCTGGTAAAGCCACCAGTGTTGAGTCCTCCAATTCCAGGGAAGCCCCTGATTTTGTACTTGGCAGTTGAAGAATCCTCTATAGGGGCAATGCTTGCACAAGAACAAGATGGCAAGAAGGAGTATCCCATCTACTATCTCAGCAAAAAGTTGCTGGAGTATGAAACCAAGTACACACTGGTGGAGAAGACATGTGTGGCGATGATTTGGTTGACCAAAAAGCTGCGCCACTATTTCCAATCCTATAAGATACAAGCTGTGGCTAAGGTGGATCCAATAAAGTACCTCTATGAAGCACCAGCATTGGTTGGGAAGTTGTCCAGGTGGTTGTTACTTTTGTCTGAATTTGACATTGAGTACATCATGAAGAAAACCATTAAAGGGCGAGCCGTGGCAGAGTTTCTGGCAAACCAGCCCCTAGAATCAGATTACACAGAGAACCTGGAATTCCCTGATGAGCAGTTAGCCATGGTGGAAGTGAAAAGGTGGGTCATGTGCTTCGATGGGGCAGTGAATAGAAAGGGCGCTGGAATCGGAGTACTTATAGCAATGCCAGATGGTGAAGTCATTCCCTTATCCAAGAGGTTGAATTTTCCTATAACCAATAACGGGTCAGAGTATGAAGCATGCCTATTTGGGATGGAAGCTTTGCTAACACTAGGGGCAAATGACGTCCTGATTGTTGGAGACTCACTTCTAGTGGTTAGGCAAGCTCAGGGAGAGTGGGAACTAAAAGAAGAAGCCTTACGGCCTTATTTGGAGCTGCTACAGTTCAGAAAGGGTTTATTCGGCCAGTGTGAATTCAGACATGTCCCCAGGGATGAGAATAAGATGGCTGATGCATTAGCTACTTTGTCCTCCATGTGGGAAAATCCAGAAGAGAAACAAGCTCAACCACTGGTCATAGCCACTTCCAGGCATCCTTGCTTCGAAGTGCATGAAGTAATGGAATTATCAGCCGAAGAAAAGCCATGGTTCTTTGACATTTACCGGTATGTTAAGGAGGGAAAGTACCCAGAAGAGGCCAATGCTGCTGATAAGTTGACACTGAGAAAACTGGCTAGTCAATTCAGAATCTTCGAGGACAAGTTGTATAAGAGAACGGCACATGGAGTTCTTTTAAGGTGTCTAACAGAACAAGAAGCAGAAGACATGATGCAGCAGGTACATGCAGGATCCTGTGGGCCACCTATGAACGGGCTTGCCATGGCCGGGAAGATTATGAGACAAGGGTACTTCTGGATGACGATGCAAGCAGATTGTATAAGAAAAGTGAAGAAATGTCATGAATGTCAGATCTATGCAGACATTAGTCATCTTCCTCCATTTGAACTTCAGAATCTAGCTTCTCCTTGGCCGTTTTCAGCATGGGGGATAGATATGATTGGTGAAATTCATCCGGCTGCATCTAATGGGCATAGGTTCATAGTTGTCGCAGTTGACTATTTCTCCAAATGGGTTGAAGCGGAATCCTTCACTAATGTTACAGCCAAGCACATGGTCAAGTTCATCCAGAGAAATATCTTCACTCGGTATGGGATTCCTTATCACATAGTAACAGACAATGGAGTACACTTTCAAGGGGCAACGGCTGAGCTATTTGCAGAACGTGGTATTGAACATCATAAGTCTTCCCCATACAGGCCTCAGGCTAATGGTGCAGTAGAAGCAGCTAACAAGGCAATAAAGAAGATCTTATCAAAGATGGTGATCACTTACAGGGATTGGGCTGATAAACTGCCTTATGCTCTTTGGGGTTACAGAACCAGTGTCAGAACACCGACAGGAGAAACTCCTTATGCCTTGGTATATGGAATGGAAGCAGTGTTGCCAGTGGAAATCGAACTCAGGTCACTCAGAGTTGCCCTGGAAGCTCGATTGCCAGAGACTGAATGGGTTCGCTCTAGATATGAGCAGCTGGCTGCACTAGATGAAAGACGACTAAAGGCACTGGATCACCTACAGATGTATCAGCGCAGAATGGCTAGAGTCTATAATCGAAATGTGAAATACTCCAAGCGGCATTTGAAAGAAGGAGATTTGGTTTTAAAGCAACTAAGGCCTTCAAATGTTGATGTTAGGGGCAAGTTCAGACCTAACTGGGAAGGACCGTATGTGGTGAAGAAGGTGTTATCAAAAGGTGCTGTCAGCATCATGGACATGGATGGAAACGAGTTCACCAACCCAATCAACCAAGACAGGCTAAAGCTTTATCATGTAAAAAAAAAAAAAAAAGAGGTCTGCTAGACTGAAAACTCGACAAGGACGGTCTAGGCAAAAGTTAAGACACGAAAGAAAATAATCAGTCGGAAAACCTGAAAAGGACGACTGGTGACGGATTCTGGCACAATGTGAAATCTGTACCATTTAGGAACCTACTTGTTTCAAATGTACTCATTTTGACTTCATCAATAAAGTGAAGTGTTTGTTTAAATATATTTGCATGGTTATGACAAATGCACAAACAAAGTTGTCTTGCATAAACACGCATTCAAAGAAAGCACTTTGCATTCAACTGATCAAGATCATCACATTAAGTGGCAAATGAAAATGTATTAAATACGTGCAATTTAAAATCTTTTATCGTCCTCTAAAGTCTAGTTCATCTTCCCAGACGAGCAATAAAGGGTCACAAAACCATTTTAGTTAAAAAAAAAAAGAGCTCGCTGAGGTGGAAATAGAAAAGGCACCTCAGGCAAAAATTAGAGCAGCCCGCTAAGCTGAAAACGCATATCGGGCAGTTTAGGCAAAAGTTAGGGCATATGAAAAGCTCGCTAAGGCGAAAACCGAAAAGGCACCTTAGGCAAAAGTTAGAGCGGCTCGCTGGGCTGAAAACCTGATTTGGGCTACCCAGGCAAAAATTAGAGCACCTAAAAAAAAAAAAAAAAAACTCATAACTTCTCACGGAGCAGGAAAAACGGAACATCCTCAGTATTCCCCGCAGAATTCGTCACATCACTCCCTAGCAGAGTTTCCCATATTATTCCCCAGCGGAATCTACATAAAGAACACCATCAATTACTCCTCCGCAGAGTCACCATGTTACTCCTCAGTGTAGTCTACACAAAGAACACCACAATTGTTTCCCCAGTCAAGCTGTCACACTCTTCCCCAATGGAATCTCTACAAGGAATACTACGATCATTTCCCCAGCAATCACCTCACTCCATCGATAATCACCAAACAATGCCCCAAGAAAAGTAAAATCAACCAGGGGCACAACATATCTCCCCAGCGGAAGACGGAAACATCCAATAACAGAAAATACACACATGTACATAAACATCATCATGCATCCAAACATTGCATATATCAATTACTTATCCCCGGCTAGTCTTCATTCTTGATCGAAGGGGCAAAAATTTTTGTTTAAAAATCTCTCGATCAAGGAATGAAGACTTGCCATTTCAAGTGCAGGAATTCTTCCCCAGCTCAATATCTTCAGCAAGTCAGCAGATCCGCCTCGAGTAATATAAACTCGGTATCGGCCTAGGTCCGCTCCATTATCTCAACTTTCTCCAGCGAGTCCGCCTCGAGCAATGTAGGCTCGGCATCGGCTCAGATCCGCTCCATCATCTAAGCTCCCCAGCAGATCCGCCTCGAGTAATGTAAACTCGATATCGGCCTAGATCAGCTTCGTCTATTTCCCCAGTAAAGTCCGCCTCGGGTAACATAGACCTGATATCGGCTAATCTCTTCATCAATTTCGCCTCGGGTAACATAGACCCAATATCGGCTAATCTCTTCATCAACTCGCCTCGGGTAACATAGACCTGATATCGGCTAATCTCTTCATCAATTTCGCCTCGGGTAACATAGACCTGATATCGGCTAATCTCTTCATCAACTCGCCTCGGGTAACATAGACCTGATATCGGCTAATCTCTTCATCAAGTCCGCCTCGGGTAACATAGACCTGATATCGGCTAATCTCTTCATCAATTCCGCCTCGGGTAACATAGACCTGATATCGGCTAATCTCTTCATCAATTTCGCCTTGGGTAACATAGACCTGATATCGGCAAATCTCTTCATCAATTTCGCCTCGGGTAACATAGACCCAATATCGGCTAATCTCTTCATCAACTCGCCTCGGGTAACATAGACCTGATATCGGCTAATCTCTTCATCAATCTCGCCTCGGGTAACGTAGACCTGATATCGGCTAATCTATTCATCAATTTCGCCTCGGGTAACATAGACCTGATATCGGCTAATTTTATCCCCAGTATCGCCTCGGGTAACCTAAACCCGGTATCGGCCTATCTCATCAGAAGATTCATCCCAGCGTTCGCGGTGCTTTGATTCATGCTCTCAAATTCATCATCACAGGTATTATGGACCTGGAGCTAGATGTCGAATTTGATCACGTGAGGGGCAGCTGTAAGCGCCGGAATTTTCTATACTTAAAAAAAAAAAAAAGTCATACGACTATTGTTACAGTCGTACGACTGTAATGTCGGTCAGACTGCAGGAACCCATACCTCTGCAGCAGAAATGGAGGAGAGAGAGGTTGAGCATTAATTGCTCCGGCTCTGCAGCAAGCAAGCAGGAAAAAGAGGATAAAAAAACAAAGAAGAAGAAAGGAGAAAAAGGGGAGTAGTGGAGAATTCTGGTGAAAAAAAAAACTTAGAGAGAGAAGGAGAAAAGAGAGAAGGAAAAGTGAGAGGTGGAAAACCCACAAAAAATTCATCTTTTCCTCTTCTATTTTCTTTTGATTCTCGAAATTCAAGCTAAGACTTGTTAGAAATCCCTAGGACAATCAATTAACTTCACAACCAAATCAAGAATCTGGACTTAAACAATCAGAATCCCTTGCAAATTTGGATTTTTGGACTCAAACTCCCAACTTTAATTCCAAGGGGGAAAGTGCGAATTTGTTGGGATCGGAGCGACGCCAGGGGTCAAAACGACTTGGAATAGCTTCTAAAAAGGTAGTCACTTCTTTTCCTTACACTTTTCCTCGCTTTCTGGGCGTTTAAAGTGAATTCTGTGTATTTTTTCTGCATTTTCGTATTTCTGTTCCTGGAAATTAAGAACAGTCGTACTTTTCATGAACAGTCGTACGACTGTATATACAGTCGTACGACTGTATATACAGTCGTACGACTGTTCTTAATTTCCAGTTAATTTTTCCTCAAGTTTTTGATTAAAAATGATTTTTGGTGAAATCCTGATCCTGGACTGATTACAGTCGCACGACTGTAAACTACAGTCGTACGACTGTAATCATTATTCCAGAATCAGAATTTCAACTTTTATCCGTAAAAATCCCAAAAATTAGAAAACCCCAAAAATCATCAAAAATGAATTTTGTTGTGTGCATCACGACCATAGATTCAATTTTTAGTAAAACTGTATTTAGGACAATTCAACGACGGAGACCCAGTTCTCCCGAAAACCGACCCACTGAAATGTATAAAAATGCATGTAAACAGGAAAAATTGTTTTCAAAATGATTTTTTCCCAGAAAACCAAAAATACAGGAACGTTTCAAAATGTTTTCCAGGTCTAATCAGGCCGGCTAGCCGAGCCAACCCGATTATCCCCTAAATGTATGCCCCAAATTCTTGATTTCCCATTTCTGTCTATTTGAGTCCTAATTGTGGCGTGTCGTATAAATTGTGCTAACCTTTGTTTTGCAGCTTTTATTTATATTTATTTCTATTTTTAATTTTATTTGTATTTTAATAGAATTAATCGTGTATCCTAGGCGGTTGTATTTTTCTAGATTATCGTGTATATAGGCGATTGTATAAGTGAGGCGAGTGTTTTTATTTTTCTTTTTGATTTGGTTGTAAGCCAATTAATATTTATTTCTTTCCTTTATTTTTGTATTAAATATTTTGTATGCGCGCTGTATGCCTTTTATATTCAATAAAATGGGCTTTAGATTTTGAAATACCATTTGAGAGCATTGACAGTATTTATTTTAATTAGACACGAAATAAGGGACTTGTCCGGACCCGAATCTCTGGATAGTGTAGCGGCCGTTCGTCCGGTTCAGCTACATAAGAATTTCCCGGTTGAGCTGAGCCGGGTGGCGACTCCTGCAATATTCATCGAGACTTAGGTCTCGGTTCTTTTACGTATTAATTCCATTTATTTTCCAAAACATGGATTTCCATCATAAAAACCCCACGCGAGGGAGGGGCCCGCCCGAGATCGTGGCGCCCCATTCCGAAAGGGAGTCCCGCGTCCCGTCGAAAACGCGTCGTCCGCTCACAGTGACTTATCTACTTAACCTCATGCTTGTATTCGATTATCATTTATAAACCTATATTTATTCAAGTTATTATCTTTCTAACCCCAATTTGTTCATTTTATTTGCTCGTGCTCAAGCAGAATGCATAAACTAAATTGTGAGAAATTAAATCATCCACACAAATTATACAAAAGAATAGTAAAGGCCGTTTATACAACCAAATTGAATAAAATATAAAAACTCTTGTCCTCACATTACAAGCGCCTAACTACATGAGGATCTAAAAATTACAACCGCCTAAATACATGAATTAATCTATTAAATACAGTAAAAATAAAAATAAACGCTGCAAAATAGACAGTTAGTGTAATCTATATTATAAACGCAAATAGGCTCAAATCAGGACAATATTGGGATTTGTAGAATCGGGGGCATGCATTTAGGGGGTAACCGGTTCGACCCGATGGTCGGACCGATAGGGTCTGGAAATCGGTTTTGAAATGCCCTAAGATTTTTATGCTGGAAAATCAATTCTGGAAAATCATTTGGCTCGGTTTCATGCAAATTTCCGCTTTTGTGGGTCTGTTATCCTGGAATTCAGGGTTCCGTTCGTGTGGGTTCCTAAACTCAACATTTATCTAGGGTCCAAAATACAATAAACACACCAAAAACTTTTGTGAAAAATACTATTTTGCATGTTTTTGATATTTTCGGGGGACTTGGTAGGATTCGGGGGTCCGTTACTACTGAATTGTGGATCCGACTCGGATAAAACAACCCCGAAACTCAGGAAATAACAGAAATTCAAAAACCAAAATATAATGACATACGGATGGCTTTGGGCTGAAAATGATTGCAACAGAATGTTTGAAACAGGAAACGGACTGTTTTCGGCCGAAACGGGATAGATAAGGGAACTGTCCCTGAAGAACAGGGCCGGGTGGCTCTAGGGTCAGAGCCGATCGGCTCTGTTCATCACAAACATAGTCGAGCAGCTGTGTTCATGAAGAACACATCTGTACGGCTATGGTCGGTAGCCCAATTTCTTGATTTTTTCAAAATAAAAAGAAACACACAAAAAATCAATGCAAACAGGTTTTAAGGCCACTCAGAGTTTACCTTGATGTTGTTTGGATGCTTGGAGCATCAAGAAGTGATTTGCAAGCTTTGAAATGTATCCTAGGAACTCAATCGACCGAATCCTATGATGGTCCAAAATGATCCAAAACCAAGCCGAAATGATCCCGAATGAATGAGTAAGGGTTGTAGGATTTGTCAACAATGTTTTGAGATTGGTTTAGGATTTTGAGTTTGTGGTTCAGAGTTCTACTTAGCACCTGGTTTCTCTACCTCTCTTTCTCCCTTTCTCTGCTTCTTTTTTTCTTTCTTTCTTTCTAAGAACTGAAAATCTCCCCCCTCTCTTTTTTTCTCTTTTTCTCTCCTTTTATCTCACTCTCTCTCTCACTCATTTCGTTCAATCAATTCAGCCGTCTGACTCTCTCTGAAATCCTGCCTATTTTTGTCTGTCAAACCAAGTTGCTCTTCTTTGCAGAGCAACTTGTTTTGACAACTAGGGCCAGCTGGCTCTGGTTCAAAGACTAGAGTAGCCCGGTTCTACTGAAAATTGGGGCGAAATTTTGAAAGTCTGGCGCGCAGACCAAACCCTAGAAATGATTCGGGAGACCTTTTCAGGGGATTGAGATCATGGATAGCCTGGATTTCGGGATGTTTGAGATTCTCTGGGCAACATTCTAGTCGCTTTTAAGTCCCGTTCGAGTCCGTCCGGTCCACAAGTAACTAAGTAATTCTCATCACTGAGGTCGGGAAAAACCCGTGCTCACAATAGCATTTCCTGAAAATGGCTTATATATCCTTAATCTAAAACATGAAAGTTCAATCTATAGCATAAATACTAAAAGGATTAAACAAAATGAAATTAATCCCACATACATCTGGAACTGTTGACTTGGCCACATAAACGAGAAGCACATAGCTAGGCCTCACTCTAGTGGAGTGCTAGGGTCATTTGACATTCAGTCTTATGACACATCAAAATCTTGTTTAAGAGGCAAGATGACAAAGATGCCCTTTAGCAAGATTGCTGAAAGGGCTTCAAAGCTATTGGAGCTGATACATTCCGATGTATGCAGCCCAATGAGCACTAGTGCTAGATCAGGTTTTTTGTACTTCGTCACCTTCACGGATGACTTTAGCAGATACGGTTACGTGTATCTAATGAAGCATAAGTCTGAGACTCTTTAGAGATTTAGGGACTTTAAGAACAAAGTACAAAACTAACTTTGCATGAAAAATAAAAGCACTTTGGTCTAACCGAGGGGTTGAATATTTGAGCCAAGAGTTTGACTCATTTTTAAGAGAGTGTGGGATTGTATCCCAACTCACTCCTCTTGGTACACCCCAGTGGAATGGAGTGTCAAAAAGGAGAAATAGGACCTTGTTAGACATGGTCCGCTCGATGATAAGTCATGCTACACTCACTGTCTCCTTTTGGAGATACACTTTACCGACAACTACTTACATACTTAATAATACACCAGGCAAGGTAGTTGAGGGAACACCATATGAACTACGGAAGGGTCGAAAGCCCAATGTTTCCTTCTTGAAGATTTGGGGTGTGATACACATCTCAAGAAATTGATAAGTGGCAAGCTCAAGTCTAAATCTATAAAGTGCCAGTTTGTGGGTTACCCTAAAGGAAACTAAGGGTTAGTACTTCTATGATCCGGTAGAAAACAAAGTTTTCATAGCCATGAGACACAGTGGGAGTAATGTTGAAATTTCTAAAGTTCAAGACTTGCAGACTCCTAAACCTATTGCTGAGGATGCTTTGGGAACCGATCTGGGTACTTAAGAAATTGAGGAAGCAGAACCGATTACAGAGGACCTTAGAAGGTCTGGTAGGACACATCATCAGCCAGAGAGGTACAACAATCTCATGACTGATGATGGGTACCTTATGGTCATTGACTAAGAGGAGCCCAAGACCTATCAAGAGGCCATTGAAATCCCACACTCAAATCAATGGCGTAAAGCCATAGAGGCTGGGATGCAATCTATGCACAATAACCAACTATGGAACTTGGTGGATCCACCACTGGGTGCTAAGGTGATAGGTTACAAGTGGTGTTTTAAGTTAAAAGCCAACAACACCTTCAAGGGGCGATTGGTGGAAAAGGAATTCAGGCAAGTTTAAGGAATTGACTATGATGAAACCTTTTCACCAGTTGCCATGCTCAAATCTATTAGGATACTACTAGCCATAACTGCATGGTATGTTTATGAGATATGGCAGATGAACATTAAAACTGCTTTCCTTAATGGAAAGCTACTCAAGGATGTGTACATGGTACAACCTGAGGGTTTTATCGATCCGAAGTATCCTAATTGGGTATGCAAGTTTTTGTCGGATGTGCCCTAGTCCCGAGACATTGGTCCTTGTATTTGTATTGTACATTTATTGGATTTATGTATTATACATTTTGTATCATTAAATAAAGGCATCAATCTATTTATTATATATATTGTGCTATGTTTTAAATAGAGTATCCAATGGACATATCCATATCCATGTTGACAAGTGTCATGCACTTGGCAGTAAGACCATGGATAGGAAAAATGATATGACCATAAAGAGATCCGTAGTCTATTCCAGTCATGGGAATGAATGGAACCAAAGACTATCATTAGCTTGGTTGTATGGCGGTGTCTTACCGGCCATTGGACATGGGATGTCAACCAAGTTAATGGGTACATGCAAAAGGGGCATGGTACTAGATAGATCAACTAAACGAGAAATCCATATGGTATAGTACCACAAGTATTCTCGTGTAGTACTTGTATGGATCCTTTGGCCTGACCATATGATGGTGCTACATGTGAAGTGGCATACTTTGGTGTACACCTAAAGGGCCTGTAACAGGGTGCCAAGTATGGGTACGTCTGGGTATGTCAGTGAGCATGGCATAGCTATGGATATGTAGAAAGGAATGTCACTCAGTAAACCACTGAGAAGATATCACCAGCCTCTTGATGAATGCAACTAATAAGAGTGTAGCCACACCCAAACAAGTTGGAACTTTTTTATGAGCATCAGTTCATTCGGGATCAAGCAAATGTCCTGACACAAAAGAGGGTGATCAATCCATACCTCTGTGTTGGACACTGATATCAATGACATAGGATGTACAAGTTTAAACTACAGGGTTATGGTTACAGTTGGACTGCTATCTTCAACTTAATTGGGTTATGACGAAACTTCATGAGCACGTGCGTCGTGTTCTTGTGTGATCTGGGTTCCTTAGCTAGCCCAACAACCCCATTGTTGTCATAGGAGATATCGACTGGGTCCTGGATAGTTGGTACTACTCCCAACTCAGTGATAAACTTCCTCATTCACACAGCTTCCTTAGCTACATCACACACTAAAATATACTCAGCTTCTAAAGTAGAGTCCGCGATGATCGGTTGCTTAGAGCTCCTCCAGCTTACAGTACCACCATTTATCAAAACTGCGACTGGTACTGATCCTGGTTGGTCTGGAAGCTCACATCAGTGTACCTAGTAACTAATAGCTCTTCCTAACCCCTCTACACTAAGAAGCTCTCCTTGGTACGATTAAGGTACTTTAGGATTGCTTCGACAGCTTCCAGTGATCCTCGCCAGGATCCTGCTGGTATCAGCTCGTCATACTCAGTGCAAAAGCAACATCAGGTCTTGTACATAGCATGGAGTACATAATTGATCCTATAGTAGATGCATTTGTGACCAACTTCATGTTCTCCCTGTCCTCCCTTGTTTTAGGCAAGTTCTTCTTACTATGTTTCAGCCCATGGTTCATTGGCAAGAAACCTTTCTTGGCCCGATCTATGCTGAATCTTTTCAGAACTTTGTCTATGTACGTGGCTTGACTTAGGCCCAGAATCTGATTGGATCTATTCTTCTAGATCCTGATCCCTAGGATCATCTCAGCTTCGCCTAAGTCCTTCATTGTGAAGCACTTATGTAAGGGACGGGTTTTCCCGACCTCTATGATGAGAATTCCAGTGTTACCTATGGAGCGAACGAACTTGAATCGGACTTGAAAACACCTAGAATGTCTACCAGAGTACCTTAAACGTCCTGAAAACCAAGCTATCCATGATCCAAATCCTCGAAAAGGTCTCCCGAGTGGTTTCTAGGGTTTAAGGTACGCGTCCAATTTTTTGAAATTTCGCACCAGCTCTTGTTAGAGCCACACGGCTCTAGCTTTTAAGCTAGAGCCGGTGGACTCTAGCACAAACAAGAGCCGTACGGCTCTAGTGGGTGAACCCAGAGCAACTTGGCTCGGTAGAAGGGATATGTGGGCAAAATCAGAAAAAAGCAAGCGGCCATTTAATGTTGAAATGATATGTGAGAGGAGAGTATAAAAAGAAGAAGAAAAAAAAAGGAGGTTGGTAATCTTGAGCAGGGAGAAACCACTTTCCAAAGAAAAGAGAGACAAAAAAGAAGAGCAGAAAGGAAGAAGGAGACCGAAACAAAGTAACCAAATGAGAACCCAAAAACATCCAAGCTAAGACCTAAAATCTATCTAAAACACTAATAACAAGTTCTACAACCTTTGCATATTGGTTTGGGATCACTTCGGATTCTTTTTAGGTTGTTTCGGATCGAATTTTGGTTTTTGACTGGTTGAGCTTCCAGGAAAAATTCCAAGCTTTCAAACCATTTCTTGATGTTGAAAGCATCAAAACAACACCAAGGTAAACTATGAGATGCCTTAAACCTGTTTGCATTGTCTTTTCTATGCGTTTTATTCATTTTTACAACTTTCAGAAACCGGATTGCCCGAATAGAGCCGGGTGACTGTGTTCTTCAAGAACACAGCCACACGGCTGTGTTCTTGTTGAACAGAGCCAGGCGGATCTAGTGCCAGAACCGGCTAGCTCTGTTCTGTAGAGACATAATTTCGAATCGTCTCTATCGGCCAAAAACAGTTCGTTTTCCATTTTGGTCATTCTGTTGTGATCATTTTTAGCCCAAATCCATCCGTAAGTCATAAAAATTTGTTTTCTAGATTTCTGTATGTATGGATATCAGAGTTTTCAATTTATCCGGTGTTTTATTTTTAGAGTTTCGGGGTTATTTTATCCAAATCGGATCTGTAGTTCAGCATTAGCGGACCCCGAACACTATAAAACTCTCGGAAAATATTGAAAACGAGCAAAATGGTATTTTCACAAATGTTTTTGGGTGTTTATTGCTTTTCAACCCTAGATGGATTGTGTATTTAGGAACCCACATGAACGGAACCCTGGATTCTGGGATAACAGACCCACAAAAATGGAAATTTGCATGTAACCGAGCCAAATGTTTTCCAAAAAACGATTTTTCAGCACAAAAATTGCAGGGCGTTCTAAAACTGTTTTCCAGGACTAACCGGTCCAACCGGTTGGGTCGACCTGGTTACCCCCTAAATGCATGCCTCCGTTTCCTAAATTTCCAATTCTATCATATTTGAGTCTTATTTGTGTGTGCAATATAAATTGTGCTAACAAACTTGTTTTGTAGCATTTAAGTTTATTATTTTTATTGTAATTAATAGAATTTCGTGTATTCTAGGCAGATGTAATTTTTAGATATTCGTTTACCATAGGAGCTTGTAAGGTGAGGACGAGGGTTTGTCCATTTTTATTCGATTGGGTTGTATAATCGGCCTCTACTGTTTTCTTGTATATTTTGGATGTATGCTTTATTTTGCTGCAATTTTTTTTCTGCATTTTGCTTTAGCATCGGTTGATTAAAATAAACAAATCGGTTTAGAAAAAGATAATGAGCGAATTAAATATGGTAATATAAATTGTAAAGTGAAAGCAAGCTAAATGTTAAACTAAGTCACTTACCCGAACCCTAAATCTCTGGATTAGGTACAATAGTCTGCCCTCGGTAGGGAGCTATACCGGAATTTCCCGGATGAGCTGATCCAGGTGGCGACTCTGTCACTGATCTCAGGATTTATGTTTTGAGGTCTTTAAGTTAAAACAGGAAAATGTTTTCTACAAAGGAATTTCCAAATCAAATCAACGGCTTTCTAACTCAAGATAAATAAAACCCGTTTTTCAAAACAAAACCAAATCGAAACAAAATGTTTTCCCCGTTTCGCTTTGCCTCGCTCCTTTCCTCCTGTTTTGAAAAAGGTCGTCTACTCACAGTGACGACTTCACTGCGGAATAAAAAGTTTCTTAAAAAGTTTTCATAAAAACTTAAGGAACTTAGGCAACTACCAAAATAAAACCTTGCTTGCAGTCATTTCACTAGTTCATATTACCATATTTATTTGCACCTTACATATTATGACATTTTCTTCTTCTCAATCCCTCCTACACATTGATCAGCCCTAGTTTACCCAAGAAGGTCAACTACCTCTTCCACCAGGATTGGAGACACCCAATGGGGTAAACCACTCATAGCACCGCATGGCCTTACATCATGTTCTATGGTGGGGAAGTGTATATTCGCTATGGGAACCTGTACGACCCTTGGTTTTGACTTTGGCCCACCTGTAATGGCTTAGCAACTTCCCCTAGGATTACAAAAACTTAAATTCAAAATTGAACATTGAGTGTGCGCCTTTGGTATCCCCCATTGATCCCAAAGAGATCCAACACCTAGGAAGAATGCAAGACCATTCGAAAGGAGGAATAAGGTCGGAAGGGAGCGCATATTGTTGTGTGTGCTAATGTTTGTTCTGTGGTGTTTTCTATTTGACTTTTCACGAAGCATCAAACATGCATAGCTTTTCATGTGCTATTCTAACCACATCTTTATGCAGCCATTTTCGAACATTGACATATGTGTGACACTAATCACATTTTTTTTTGTGCAGCCATGACATTTTATTCTTGTGCCATTTACATCTCACGTGCGACATTTCCACGAAGCATACATGACATTATTCCATGTGTCATGCATTTTAACCACATTTTCATGCAACCACTTGCATTTTTCACGTGACATATACATCCATATCATTTCACCTAATAAAGGATGTTCCGAGTGTGCCCTTCATGATCATTTCATTCCATAGCATATCGAGTACCCCAAACTACCCGTGTTTCGCCCGTGCATCTGATCGCACTCAGCCATTTCAAAAATATCATATCAATCCATAGAATAGCAATGGTCCTAGGTTGATTTCCATGTGGCAGTTCACACGATGTCGTCACGTGACATCACATTCACTCATCATAGGTGTCCCGGTGACACAGAAATCCTGTTTGCGCGTTATGGTTCACATTGGGCCATTACATAACATCATGAAATCATTCAAGGTGATACCTGAGTATCAGATTAGTACATATATAGGGGCATTTCATAACATCACTGAAATCATGCGAGGTGTTCCATGAATGCCGAACCTCTATCCGTGTCCCTAGGTACATGTGACTCTTTTGTAACGTCATCTCATATCACATTGCTTCAAAAGTATCAAAACTCTATCCGTGGGATGGTCCCCATGCGACCATTTCATTTCATACCATTGACCTACAAAGTGTCGAAACTCTGCCCATGTGCCGGCACACACGCAGCCATCTCACTAAAATTCATTAGATGCCCCGAAGGCACCGAACCTCTGTCTGCGCGGCTGCTCCCACGAGACATTTTTGCATCATTTTACATAGCATTGGGCACTCTTGGGACATCCCAAATAAAGGAAATTAAAACATGCAAAGATCATCCTCATTTTCATTCCCATTCATGAAGCATCATTCAAGCATCATTCTCCACGACACCACATCATTCATTTGCCATCCCTAACTTTCCACTTATGGTGTAGGACCATACACACGTGAGACTAGAAAAGACCAAAGCTCCATATAGATAGTTCACAGAGTAAGCTGGATTGACCAAGGATAAGATCTCAGGCTTTGAGTGCTGTTGGGGAATAAAGAACAGTAGAAACTGACAATGATTCTGATTTCGGAGAGGAAGTGGAAATGGCCAACCAAACACCAAGTCTTGTTGATGCCCTGAACGATTTCCTGTTGGGATTCGTCATTGGAAAAATAACATGGCGCAGCGGAATATACACCGTTTAAAATTTCCTAGAATCCACCTATCGTGTCCAATTACCATTGATTAGAATAAAACCAAATTGAATCAAGAGAGATTAACTCGCCGGATACGTCTCTTCTAGAGACTGCTACAGAATCGTTTCTTGAAATTGTGATCTCCAAAGTCCGGTGCACGACCAACTATTGAGCGGGAACCGGTGCTAGCCGAAGATGTGAAGGAATGGAGGTTTAATGCTGGGATTTTCGGCTGTTTTGGGGCTGCTCTTGGTGGCTGAAATTTCCAGCAATTAATTATAGTTGAATTAGGTTTTTCTTCCTTAAGTGTGCCCTTATATAGACACCTTGTCTAGTTGGGTTTTAATTAGGTTAATTAAACCCAAGCCCACTAGGATTATAATTACATAAATAAACTTTAATTAAAAAGTATATACTATGTAATTTAATTCCATTTGGCTAAATTTAATTACCCCTAAATAAAATTAAATCACACTTAAGTTAATACAATACATGTATTTAATTTTCCTACTTAGGAAAATTATTTAATCAATTGTTTACTTTATGTAATTCAATTAATTGATAAATTAATTAATTACATTATGTAAACTTATTAATTAAATTAAATTCAACCCAATGTCAATTAATTACCTTGACACCGAATGTCAACTAATTAATTAACGCATTCCTTCCAATGTACATTACATGTACAATTTCTATAAGTTCCAGCTCAGTTGATCTTTGTGGTATGGGTCTGTCTTTATGTTGGCAGTAGGCCCAAGGCCCACAGACTGTAAGTGGGTTCTAGCAAACCATTATAGGCCCCAATTAAGACAGAGATGCAGCAGTCTTTAGAAGACACTCCCCCGGTAGTAATCTCATAGTGTCCTTTGCCTAACGATATCGATATGAATAAACAAGAGGCATGGTGTCTGTCATCCTCTTCTGTTGTTTATTATATTTCTTGATCTTGAGTTGACTGATTAATCAAATAAGCAACCAACTTATTTGGGTATGGCCATACACTTATCAGTCCCACTCATCAAGTGGCCAATGATATCATCTCGGTGTCACCCGAGTGCCAATTCCATCACTTCATCATCAATATCAACATGTTCACCGGTCCACCCAATCATACCCGTATTTAGCATCCTTTTACAGACCTGTTAGGCGTATGTCAAAGTGAACCGGATTCCATATTGATATTATAATGAAATCTGGTCTGAGGACAAAAGAGACTTACTCAAGAAAGACCTATGACATGACAACCATGTGGCTTTCTTGTGCGGATCGGTCCAGTCCCATGTCAACGACATGTACCTATATTCATGACTGACTATACAAGTACTATGGCTAGTTAAGAACTACCATACAGTCATCGAATATACAAGTCTGTGGTTCTATTCGTTCCCACGATTAGAATAGACCTGGGATAGGTTTTATGATTATCAATCAATGGATACTCTACTCATATTATAGCACAAGATATGAATGAAATAGATTAATTGCCTTTATTAATGTGACACAAATAATGTATTTATATAATGAGTCTTAATGTATGATACAAAATACAAGAATCCAATGCCCTAAGAACTAGGGCACACCAATAATCTCCCACTTGCACTAGTTCCAAGTGGGCATTGCCCTAATTCCTATAGATCTGGTATGACCGTCGTGCTGTGTCTGTGGCAGCGCTTTAGTCAATGGATCAGCGATATTATTCTTGGTGTCAACCCTCTGCAATGATATGTCACCTCTGTTCACGATCTCCCGAATGAGGTGAAACTTTCTGAGCACATGTTTGGATCTCTTTTGTGACCGGGGCTCCTTAGCTTGTGCGATGGCCCCGTTGTTGTCACAAAAAACATCAACTGGGTCTAGGATAGTAGGTACTACTCCCAACTCGGTTATGAATTTCTTGATCCAAACATCTTCCTTTGCAGCTTCGCACGCAGCTATGTACTCAGCTTCCGTTGTAGAGTCAGCAATGGTGGCCTGCTTTAAGGACCTCCAACTAATGGCACCGCCATTCGGGAGAAAAACATAACCAGACTGTGACTGGTTCTCATCCTCATCGGTCTTAAAGCTTGCATCAGTGTAACCTGACACTACCAGCTCATCTTGACCTCCATACACTAAGAAAGCATCCTTAGTCCGATTAAGGTACTTTAGGATTGCCTTGACAGCCTTCCAGTGTTCCTCCCCAGGGTCTGACTGGTACCCGGCTCGTCATACTTAGTGCAAACGCCACATCAGGCCTCGTACATAACATGGAGTACATGATAGATCCAATAGCAGATGCATAAGGGATCTTTTCCATGTTCTCCCGGTCCTTCTTTGTTTTAGGACCATCTTTCTTACTCAGCTTCAACCCATGGCGCATAGGCAAGAATCCTTTCTTTGCCTTGTCCATGCTGAATCTTTTCAGAAGCTTCTCAATGTACGTGGCCTGACTTAGGCCTAGAAGCTGATTGGATCCATCTCTGTAGATCCTGATCCCTAAGATCGTCTCAGCTTCGCCTAAGTCCTTCATTGCAAAGCACCTACTCAACCACTGCTTAACTCCTTGCAGTGTTGGTATGTCGCCTCCAATGATAAGGATGTCGTCAACATACAGCACTAGGAAGGTGGAAACGCTCCCACTAACCATCTTATACACATAGGGCTCATCAGAATTATGTGTGAAGCCATATTCTGTAATGGCCTCATTGAATCTCTGATTCCATGACCTCGATGCTTGCTTCAATCCATAAATAGATCTTTGAAGCTTGCATACCCGGTTTGGATACTTTGGATCGATAAAACCCTCAGGTTGTGCCATGTACACATCCTCGAGTAGCTTTCCATTAAGGAAAGCGGTCTTAACATCCATCTGCCATATCTCAAAATCGTACCATGCAGCTATGGCTAGTAGTATCCTAATGGATTTGAGCATAGCAACTGGTGAAAAGGTTTCATCATAGTCAATTCCTTGAACTTGCTTGAATCCTTTTGCCACCAATCGCCCCTTGAAGGTGTTGTCGGCCTTTAACTTGAAACACCACTTGCAACCTATCACCTTCGCACCCACAGGTGGATCCACCAAGTTCCATACTTGGTTATCATGCATAGATTGCATCTCAGCCTCCATGGCTTTGCGCCATTGATCTGAGTGTGGGCTTTCAATAGCCTCCTGATAGGTTTTGGGCTCCTCTTGGTCAACGACCATAAGGTCCCCATCATCAGTCACGAGAAAGCCTTACCTCTCTGGCTGATGACATGTCCTACCAGACCTTCTAAGGTCCTGTGCAACCGTTTCTGGTTTCTCAATTTCTTGAGTAGTCAGATTGGTTCCCAAAGCATCCTCAGCAGTAGCTGCAGGAGTTTGTGAGTCATGAACTTCTGAAAGTTCAACATTACTCCCACTGTCTCTCTTGGAAAGGAATTCCTTCTCCAAGAAGACTGCATTTCTGGCTATGAAAACTTTGTTTTCGGCCGGATCTTAGAGTAATAACCCTTAGTTTCCTTAGGGTAACCCACAAACTGGCACTTGACAGATTTGGACTCGAGTTTGCCACTTTTCAATTTCTTAACATGTGCATCACAACCCCAAATCTTCAAGAAGGAAACATTGGGCTTTCGGCCTTTCCATAGTTCATATGGTGTTCCCTCAACTGCCTTGCTTGGTGTATTATTAAGAATGTAAGCAGCTGTCTCTAAAGCATATCCCCAAAAGGAGACAGGGAGTGTAGCATGACTCATCATCAGGCGGACCATGTCAAGTAAGGTCCTATTCCTCCTTTCTGACACTCCATTCCACTGGGGTGTACCAGGAGGAGTGAGTTGGGATATGATCCCACACTCTCTCAAAAATGAGTCAAAATCTTGGCTCAAATATTCACCCCCTCAGTCAGACCGAAGTGCTTTTATTTTCTTGCCAAGTTGGTTTTCTACTTCATTCTTAAAGTCCTTGAACCTTTGGAGAGTCTCAGACTTATGCTTCATCAGATACACGTAACCGTATCTGCTGAAGTCATCCGTGAAGGTGACGAAGTACAGAAAACCAGATCTAGCACTAGTGCTCATTGGGCCACATACATCGGAATGTATTAGCTCCAATAGCTCTGAGGCCCTTTCAGCAGTCTTGCTAAAAGGCGCCTTTATCATCTTGCCTCTCAAACAAGATTCGCATGTGTCATAAGACTGGATGTCAAATGACCCTAGCACTCCACTAGAGTGAAGCCTAGATATGCGCTTCTCATTTATATGGCCAAGTCGACAATGCCAGATGTAAGTAGGATTAATTTCATTTTGTTTAATCCTTTTAGTATTTATATTATAGATTGAACTTTCACGTTTTAGATCAAGGATATATAAGCCATTTTCAAGAAATGCTATTCCATAAATAATATTGCCACATTGCATAGAAATTCTACCATGTCCAATATTAAATACAAAACCAGAAATATCCAATAAAGAAACGGAAATAATATTCCTGCGCATCGCAGGTACAAAATAACAGTTTCTTATTTCCAAAACAAGTCCACTAGGCATCTCCAAGAAATAATCTCCGATCTCTATGGCCTGAACCCGAGCACCATTTCCGACTCGAAGATCTACTTCTCCAGATCCTAATAATCTCCTATTTCTTAGACCCTGCACATTTGAACAAATGTGAGATCCACATCCAGTGTCCAAGACCCAAGATGTAGAAATAGCCAGATTCATCTCAACAACATAAATACCTAAAGCAGCAGTTTTGCCCTTTAGTTGCTCCCTTAGCTTTGGACATGAGCTCTTCCAGTGCCCCTTCTCATGACACTCATGGCAAACATCGTCAGGAGAAGCAACCCTTGCTTTAGGTTGGGCCACCACCTTTTTGCCCTTAGCCTTGGCCTTTTGGGCCTTAGCCTTGGCCTTAGATTTGGCCTTTCCCTTAGCAATGGGCATATTGCCCTTGTTCACAAGCAATACTTCAGGAGTCTTCTTAAGAGACTGCTCAGCAAGCTTAAGCATGCCCTGCAGCTCAACAACCAATTTATCCAACCCTTGCATATGGTAATTCATGATAAACTGGTTGTAAGACTCAAGAAGTGACCCGAGAATAATGTCTGTTGCCAAGTCCTGCGGAACTGGCGAGCCGAGGCGGGCAAGTGTATCAATATACCCCTTCAACTTTAGCACATGAGTGCTAACAGAAGTCCCAGCTGCCATCACAGTCGTGCAAAGTGCCTTAGTTGTCAGGTAACGTTCCCGACGAGCCTGATCTTGGAACATCTTTTTAAGCTGATCCATCATCTCATAAGCATGCTCGTCCATGAACTGCTTCTGAAGATCAAAAGCCATGGTACCCAGCATGAGGCACGAGACATCTCGGTCATCCCTCACATGTCGATCGTACTGCTCCACCATCGCCGTGGTGATGCCTCGACCTGCGGGAGGGCCAGCTGGTAAAGGAGCATTCAGTACATACTCCTTAGACTCTTGTCTAAGAACTATTTGTAAGTTCCTAGCCCAGTCCAGGAAGTTAGTCCCCGAAAGCTTCTCCTTCTCCAAGAGTGACCTAAGTGAGAGTGAGTTGTTGTTTGTTATAGCCATTTAAATTGCTTAACTGAAATGGGATTATCTACATGGAAGAAATCATTGCTTGAGTTAGAAATAAAGGACTTTTGAGCCAATTCAAATTAATAATCCGATTTTAATTTGTTTGTTGGTGTTGTTAATTGGCTGACTTGACCAAGATCCACAACTTATCAATGACTGGCCGAACTAGGGCTTGCTAACCAACCATTGAGTCGTTTGGTAGGACAACCTATCCAATCCTTCCACGAAGGACGCTTGGTTTGATGGGCTTATTGACACTTTACCCATCTGTGCTTAGGGCCCGCTCTGAGCTAATGCTACCCATGTTGAGTCAAACCACCATTCACATGTTAACCATACCAAGTATCTTAACCCTCGACGGCCCACCGAATACTACAATATACCCAGCTAGGGCATGGCGCACATTGCAGCATCATTGGGAGGAAGATGTGTGAATGTGGGAAGCACTTTTAAGCGACTCAATATTTTAATTTCCGGATTATAATTAAGTGATACGGCTTAGCATGCATAAACGCGGGTAATAATTTGGTGATCCATACATCCATATTATATGACAAATGCAATAGCATACTTAATTTAAAATAAATGAGATCCTATGGGCCTTCAATTACAACCTAATGAAAAACTAGATATCCTATCTAATTCTTCATGGGCCGGACTGCAATCCTTCTTGGGCTCCCACCATGGGCTTGCTCCATTTGGGCCTTCCTCCATACTTGATGCAATTACAATAATTTTGTAAAATAAAATCTATTCTAAAATTACATCAAAATAAAAAATGGCACGCAGGCCATATTTCCCAAAATTAAATTACAACCGATAATAATTTAGGGCCCATAGAACTCAACATAACATTTCAAACAAACTACCTGTCATGCACATACATACCAATATGATGCATGATCATGGCATTCCAAATTATAAATATAAATGTTAAGCCGAGTTACTTAGGGTGAAATCGCCAATTTTAACAAATGTGACTAAGGCCCATAAAGGCCCAATGGATAACATCCATAAATGCAAAATTAGCGATTTTGCTCCCACTTGAATTTGGGTTGTCACAAATTTAAAATTTAGCTCTCCCAATTTTAACCGGTGTCACGGTTTATTGGGCCAATTTCACAAAGTCCATATTCAATTTAATATGCAAACAATTAAATTAAATGTGCATGCCAACAAAATAAATAATTTAAACACAAATTAATTTAAAATTTTAATTTAATTTGCATTAGGGTCCGGGATAAAAAAATACCCGCAAAATCCAAAACCGGACCCGAAACCCGCACGCGGCGCTGCTGTCCTGGCGGGGCAGCAGTACCACTGCGTGGCAGCCTGCCGCGGCAGCAGCAGCCTGCTGCCGCAGTGGGGGAATCGCAAAATTGCGATTCCCTCACCCAAAATTCAACCTTTTTTTTTATAATTATTAAATCACAAAAAAAATCCAGCCATCAACATCAAACTATCAATAAAGAAAAAGCAATTCTAGATAGAAACCAATTGGGGAAAAAAAATAAAACCCCAAACAAAATTCTAGGGTTTATCAAAACCAAAACCAATTAAATAAAAACCCTAAAATCACAAACTTGAAACCCATTCTTCCTTCAAGAATGTTTTCAAGAACCAATTCCAATCAATCTAATGGACAAAACCTAGGCTCTGATACCACTGTTGGGATTCGTTATTGGAAAAATAACATGGCGCTGTGGAATATACACCGTTTAAAATTTCCTAGAATCCACCTATCGTGTCCGATTACCATTGATTAGAATAAAACCAAATTTAATCAAGAGAGATTAACTCGCCGGATTCGTCTCTTCTAGAGACTGCTACAGAATCGTTTCTTGAAACTGCGATCTCCAAAGTCCGGTGCACGACCAACTATTGAGCGGGAACCGGTGCTAGCCGAAGACGCGAAGGAATGGAGGTTTAATGCCGGGATTTTCGGCTGTTTTGGGGCTGCTCTTGGTGGCTGAAATTTCTAGCAATTAATTAGAGTTGAATTAGGTTTTTCTTCCTTAAGTGTGCCCTTATATAGACACTTTTTCTAGTTGGGTTTTAATTAGGTTAATTAAACCCAAGCCCACTAGGATTATAATTACATAAATAAACTTTAATTAAAAAGTATATACTATGTAATTTAATTCCATTTGGCTAAATTTAATTACCCCTAAATAAAATTAAATCACACTTAAGTTAATACAATACATGTATTTAATTTTCCTACTTCGGAAAATTATTTAATCAATTGTTTACTTTATGTAATTCAATTAATTGATAAATTAATTAATTACATTATGTAAACTTATTAATTAAATTAAATTCAACCCAATGTCAATTAATTACCTTGACACCGAATGTCAACTAATTAATTAACGCATTCCTTCCAATGTACATTACATGTACAATTTCTATAAGTTCCAGCTCAGTTGATCTATGTGCACGATCCTATGGGTCTGTCTTTATATTGGTAGTAGGCCCAAGGCCCACAGACTGTAAGTGGGTTCTAGCAAACCATTACAGTCCCCAATTAAGACAGAGATGCAGCAGTCTTTAGAAGACACTCACCCGGTAGTAATCTCATAGTGTCCTTTACCTAACGATATCGATATGAATAAACAAGAGGCATGGTGTCTGTCATCCTCTTCTGTTGTTTATTATATTTCTTGATCTTGAGTTGACTGATTAATCAAATAAGCAACCAACCTATTTGGGTATGGCCATACACTTATCAGTCCCACTCATCAAGTGGCCAATGATATCATCTCGGTGTCACCCGAGTGGCAATTCCATCACTTCATCATCAATATCAACATGTTCACCGGTCCACCCAATCATACCCGTATTTAGCGTCCTCTTACAGACCTGTTAGGCGTATGTCAAAGTGAACCGGATTCCATATTGATATTATAATGAAATCTGGTCTGAGGACAAAAGAGACTTACTCAAGAAAGACCTATGACATGACAACCATGTGGCTTTCTTGTGCGGATCGGTCCAGTCCCTTGTCAACGACATGTACCTATATTCATGACTGACTATACAAGTACTATGGCTAGTTAAGAACTACCATTCAGTCATCGAATATACAAGTCTGTGGTTCTATTCGTTCCCACGATTAGAACAGACCCGGGATAGGTTTTATGATTATCAATCAATGGATACTCTACTTATATTATAGCACAAGATATAAATGAAATAGATTAATTGCCTTTATTAATGTGACACAAATAATGTATTTATACAATGAGTCTTAGTGTATAATACAAAATACAAGAATCCAATGCCCTAAGAACTAGGGCACACCAACATTTCCTAAGATCCCTAGATTTCTGTGACATGCTGAAAGAAGAGATGCGGGCTATTGTAAGGGAAACCAGGAATATCGGAACCAGTAGGCCCGGAAAAGAAAAGGTAGATGAATCTTCTCAATACGGGGCTGATGTCTCAGCCAGTGTGGAGAAGCTGCAAGATATAGAAGTAGCCATGGAAAGGAAAATAAAGGCGAAGTACTCTTAACTTGACGAAGTAGTGGCTGAACTGAAGAAAGGGGCCAACATCAGTCTGGGCTCCAAGAGAGGGGTGAATGTATATGCAATGATCAACAAAGGGCATTGAGACCTTCCCCATTGGGTTTCAAGTGCCAAAGATTCCTTCTTATTGGCTCCCCAAAAGCTCATGTGAATCTGTATGCTCAGATAATACTGACAGCGGGCGCCAGTAAACAGCAACTGGTTAACTTTTTCCCGACCACACTGGAAAGGGGAGACCTGAATTGGTACAACTCTCTGGCAGAAGATGTGTAATCTGACTAGGAAGCCTTATCAGTGACTGTCATCAAATACTACAGCTTCAATACTAAGATGCAAGTGAAGTTGTATGATCTGGAGAGGGTTAAGCAGAAACCCAATGAATCCTTTGATGCATACTATCAGATATGGATGAACAAGATGATTCTGCTAAAGAACTGCCCCGACAAGGATGAACTGATTCAAAAGATGATTGATGGTAGTCGGGACATTTTCATGAACAACATGAAATTCCACTCTTTTAGTGAGCTCAGTGAAGTATACAGCATGGCAATGAAAATTGAGAGAGATGAAGAAGAAAGGGCAGTAAACCAAAGGGGCAGCAGAGGCTCCGGGTACAGTTCAGGTTATCAGTTAACTACTATGATTGGGTCAACTAGTGGGTCTGGGTCTGGTTCTACAAGTGAAGTTGGACAGTTTTCAGAGACCAATCAAGCAGGGGTTGCCGTTGTGTCTCAGCAGTGGGGAAACCAAGGCAGAAATTCAGAAGGCCAGGGTATATCTCCGTGGGCTTTCTCCTTGGCTAAGATCTTTGCCAAGTGTAGGAATGGCAGTCAATTAAGCTCTCTCAGGCCTTTTGAGAAGCCCACAGAGGAAGATAAAGACAACTTCTGTACCTACCATGTCATGGTGGGACATAGAACCAATAACTGTCACAGGCTGAAGGATGCCATACAAAAGTTGATCGACGAAGGGAATTTACAGGAGCCTGCCAAGCCCAGTAGTAAGACTAACCCTTTGCTGGCATTCGAAAGGCAGGTCAATATGGTGTAGTCGGGCCTACTAGACAACTTCATTTTTGCACAAGTCCTGTAGGCAAATCCCACCGTACAGTCTGTAGTGGCTAGTGGAGCTGGGGCAAAGTCTGATTGTGAGAAGTCGACAGAGTAGAAGGAATTGAAACCTGTAAGTCTAGATGATCTAGATTTGAAAGATGAATACAAAGAATATGGCTATAATGAGACAGTCAAGCCACCAGTAGTGGAGACAAAAGTTTCTGAAGTCCAGAATGTAACCAAGAGTGGCCGGGTTTATCAGTCGCTGGTTCAATTAGAATGAAAAGGCTCCAGTGACTGGGTCAAGCAGTATGTCAGCACCTAAGGAGATAGAAAAGGAAGACCTGGTTATCTCCCAACTGAAAAGACCCCCGCACAGGCCAGTCTGTGGCACTTGTTGCTGACTTCCAAAGAACACAGGGCAGCGCTAGTCAAAAAGCTATCTGAAATAGAGTTTTCTCCATTCGCATCTCCGGAGACCATGTGTTGCTTACTGAACAAGATCCATGTCGGGTCCCTTAACATTGTATTTTCTAAAAAAGACCTGCCACACAGAGGAAGGGCTCATAACAAAGCCCTTTATGTCAAGGTCAACATCATGGATCGAGTCATGCCGTGTGTGATGGTAGACGACGGGTCTGCCCTAAATATATGTCCATTGAAAATGTTTCCATTTCTGGGTATGAGCGAAGATAGCCTAAAAAAGTCCTCCACCATGATTAGGGCCTATGATGATTCCAAAAGGACTGTGATTGGTACTTGTGAAGCTGAAGTGGAAGTGGGACCAGTTAAGTCGACGATCACCTTTACTGTGATTGA
The DNA here is from genome assembly GCA_039660915.1 of Euphorbia tirucalli. Classification (NCBI taxonomy): domain Eukaryota; kingdom Viridiplantae; phylum Streptophyta; class Magnoliopsida; order Malpighiales; family Euphorbiaceae; genus Euphorbia; species Euphorbia tirucalli. The sequence continues at coordinate 48,043,108 of CM077639.1, read as the reverse complement.
CATTCTAGTCACGTTCTCCTTACTTTTAGGGAGGCCATGATTCCACCCATTGGGGGGGTGTCCCTTTAACCTTGCACCAGAAGATCAAGTTTTCAGTAGGGGACAAAGTTGTGACAGTCGAGGCAGATTCTCAGTCTGTGATTGTTGCTGTTAGTGAGGAGACCATACCATTTTGTGGTTTCCAAATCGCCATGGTTAGTAAGGAGGAAACTACAGAGGCTTTGATGGTTATCTATGAGAACTATATGCCAGAATGGTTTTCTAAATACCTTCACAGGCATGACTTTGTTCCAGGCATAGGACTCGGAGCCAATCTAAGGGGGGGGGTGCCCAAATTTAACATTGATTCTGGAAAAGTCGAGGCAGTTTGGCTTAGGCAACACAACAGAGGCATCTGAGAAGAAAAACCTAAAAAGAGGAAAGAATGGCAAGCCTATGATGAAGCCATTCATTAAGGCTGGCGAACAACTGTACAAGGGGCAAGCTGAACCAGTGAAGGTCAGAAGCACTGAACTCCCAAGCATCGAGATATTTTTCTGATGTTGTGGACTTTGAAAAGAACCAGGAGGAGCTAGTTGCACCCGAGATAGTGGAGGAGATAGTTATTGACCTGTCATTCCCGAAGAGAAGCCATCTGAAGTAATGGCAGAAGTAGTAGAAGTGGCTATGGAGAGAGTTGAAGAAAAAGTCTGTGATGAATCTGTGAAAGCAATATCAGAGGCACTGACTGTCACCTTAGGCAAAGCATTTGAAAAATCTGGGGAAGGATCCACTAAGGAGCTAATGACCAAGGCAAGCCTGGACTGTGTGGTTGCTGAGATAGCAAGAATCATGATGAAAGCCAAGGCACAGGTGGGCGAGATCGAGAAGATTGCTCTTGCTGCTAAACAGGAGCCTGAAGTTGCTACTGACCTGGACAATAACCTGGAGCTGAGCGAGGATGCTGAAGAAGTTCAAGGCCCTCTGCCTGTGGAGGATGAAAATGCTTTTGTTGTATCTGTTTCTTTTCTTTTTTTTAATGTGAACGATGTACTTTTTAACAAGTTTAATGCAATGAAATCCCAGTTTGCTTACTTGTGTGATGTTTATCCTGATAATTCTGTGCATGTATTTAAATCACCATCAAGCATATTTAGCATTCATGATACTGCATTGCATGAAATTAACATAAGTACAAATGAAAATCCCAAAATGGTGTTCATTTCATACGAACTAAAATCCAAAGAAGAGAGAGAATTGACAAGAATACTACAAAAACATGTTAAGGCTTTTGCTTGGTCATACGAAGACATGCTAGGGGTTGACACAGAAATAGCAGTTCACAAGATTCCAACAGATCCCAGATTCAGACCAGTAAAGCAGAAGTTGAGACGGGTAAGACTAGAATGGGCTGTATTAGTAAAGGAAGAGGTGGCTAAACAGATTGAAGCTAAGTTCCTCGAAGTGGTGGAATATACGGGATGGTTAGCCAACATTGTGCCAGTGCCTAAGAAAGACGAAAGGGTTAGGGTGTGTGTTGACTATAGGGACTTGAACAAAGCCTGCCCGAAAGATAATTTCCCCTTTCCTCTCAATGATGTTTTTATTGGTGTGCCCTAGTTCTTAGGGCATTGAATTCTTGTATTTTGTATTATACATTAAGAATCATGTATGAATACATTATTTGTGTCACATTAATAAAGGCAATTAATCTATTTCATTTATATCTTGTGCTATAATATGAGTAGAGTATCCATTGATTGATAATCATAAAACCTATCCCAGGTCTATTCTAATCGTGGGAACGAATAGAACCACAGACTTGTATATTCGATGACTTATGGTAGTTCTTAACTAGCCATAGTACTTGTATAGTCAGTCATGAATATAGGTACATGTCATTGACATGGGACTGGATCGATCCGCACAAGAAAGCCACATGGTTGTCATGTCATAGGTCTTTCTTGAGTAAGTCTCTTTTGTCCTTAGACCAGATTTCATTATAATATCAATATGGAATCCGGTTCACTTTGACATACGCCTAACAGGTCTGTAAAAGGATGCTAAATACGGGTATGATTGGGTGGACCGGTGAACATGCTGATATTGATGATGAAGTGATGGAATTGCCACTCGGGTGACACCGAGATGATATCATTGGCCACTTGATGAGTGGGACTGATAAGTGTATGGCCAAACCCAAATAAGTTGGTTGCTTATTTGATTAATCAGTCAACTCAAGATCAAGAAATATAATAAACAACAGAAGAGGATGACAGACACCATGCCTCTTGTTTATTCATATCGATATCGTTAGGCAAAGGACACTATGAGATTACTACCGGGTGAGTGTCTTCTAAAGACTGCTGCATCTCTGTCTTAATTGGGGGCTGTAATGGTTTGCTAGAACCCACTTACAGTCTGTCGGCCATGGGCCTACTGCCAACATAAAGACAGACCCATAGGATCATGTACATAGATCAACTGAGCTGGAACTTATAGAAATTGTACATGTAATGTACATTGGAAGGAATGCGTTAAATAATTAGTTGACATTCGGTGTCAAGGTAATTAATTGACATTGGGTTGAATTTAATTTAATTAATAAGTTTACATAATGTAATTAATTAATTTATCAATTAATTGAATTACATAAAGTAAACAATTGATTAAATAATTTTCCTAAGTAGGAAAATTAAATACATGTATTGTATTAACTTAAGTGTGATTTAATTTTATTTCGGGGTAATTAAATTTAGCCAAATGGGATTAAATTATATAGTATATACTTTTTAATTAAAGTTTATTTATGTAATTATAATCCTAGTGGGCTTGGGTTTAATTAACCTAATTAAAACCCAACTAGACAAGGTGTCTATATAAGGGCACACTTAAGGAAGAAAAACCTAATTCAACTCTAATTAATTGCTGGAAATTTCAGCCACCAATAGCAGCCCCAAAATAGCCAAAAATCCCAGCATTAAACCTCCATTCCTTCGCATCTTCGGCTAGCACTGGTTCCCGCTCAATAGTTGGTCGTGCACCGGACTTTGGACATCGCAGTTTCAAGTAACGATTCTGCAGCAGTCTCTAGAAGAGACGAATCCGGTGAGTTAATCTCTCTTGATTCAATTTGGTTTTATTCTAATCAATGGTAATTGGACACGATAGGTGGATTCTAAGAAATTTTAAAAGGTGTATTTTCCGCTGCGCCACGTTATTTTTCCAATGAGGAATCCCAACAGTGGTATCAAAGCCTAGGTTTTGTCCATTAGATTGATTGGAATTGGTTCTTGAAAGCGTTCTTGAATGAAGAATGGGTTTCAAGTTTGTGATTTTAGGGTTTTTGCTTAATTGGTTTTGTTTTGGATAAACCCTAGAATTGTTGGATTGGGGTTTTTGATTATTTTTCCTTAATTGTTTTCCATCTAAAATTGTTTTGTATAGTAATTATATATATATATATTTTTTTAGTTGCAAACATTTTTTGTTTATGATTAAAAAAAAAATAAGTTTGGGCAAAAGATGGAATCGTAGAATTGCGATTCCATCTGCTGCTGCCGCGCAGCGGCACTGCTGCCCGCGGGACAGTCGCGCCGCGAGGGGGTTTTGGGTCCGGTTTTGGATTTTGCGGGTATTTTTTTTATCCCGGACCCTAATACAAATTAAATTAAATTTTTTTTTAATTAATTTGTATTCAAATTATTTATTTTGTTGGCATGCATATTTAATTTAATTGTTAGCATATTAAATTGAATATGGACTTTGTGAAATTGGCCCAATAAACCGTGACACTGGTTAAAATTGGGAGAGCTAAATATTAAATTTGTGACAACCCAAATTCAAGTGGGAGCAAAATTGTTAATTTTGCATTTATGGATGTTATCCATTGGGCCTTTATGGGCCTTAGTCACATTTGTTAAAATTGGCAATTTTACCCTAAGTAACTCGGCTTAACATCTATATTTATAATTTGGAATGCCATGATCATGCATCATATTGGTATGTATGTGCACGACAGGTACTTTGTCTGAAATGTTATGTTGAGTTCTATGGGCCCTAAATTATTATCGGTTGTAATTTAATTTTGGGAAATATGGCCTGCGTGCTATTTTTTCATTTTTTTATTTTGATGTAATTTTAGAATAGATTTTATTTTCAAAATTATTGTAATTGCATCAAGTATGGAGGAAGGCCCAAACGGAGCAAGCCCATGGTGGAAGCCTAAGAAGGATTGCAGTCCGGCCCATGAAGAACTAGATAGGAAATCTAGTTTTTCATTAGGTTATAATTAAAGGCCCATATGATCTCATTTATTTTAAATTAAGTATGCTATTGCATTTGTCATATAATATGGATGTATGGATCACCAAATTATTACCCCCGTTTATGCATGCTAAGCCGTATCACTAAATTATAATCCGGAAATTAAAATATTGAGTCGCTTAAAAGTGCTTCCCACATTCACACCTCTTCCTCCCATTGATGCTGCAATGTGCGCCATGCCCTAGCTGGGTACATTGTAGTATTCGGCGGGCCGTCGAGGGTTAAGATACTTGGTACGGTTAACATGTGAATGGTGGTTTGACTCAACATGGGTAGCATTAGCTCAAAGCGGGCCCTAAGCACAGATGGGTAAAGTGTGAATAATCTCATCAAACCAAGAGTCCTTTGTGGAAGGATTGGATAGGTTGTCCTACCAAACGAATCAATGGATGGTTAGCGAGCCCTAGTTCAGCCAGTCATTGATAAGTTGTAGATCTTGGTCAAGTCAGCAAATTAACAACACCAACAAACAAATTAAAATCGGATTATTAATTTGAATTGGCTTAAAAGTCCTTTATTTCTAACTCAAGCAATGATTTCTTCCATGTAGATAATCCGATTTCAGTTAAGCAATTTAAATGGCTGCAACAAACAACAACTCACTCTCACTTAGGTCACTCTTGGAGAAGGAGAAGCTTTCGGGGACTAACTTCCTGGACTAGGCTAGGAACTTACAAATAGTTCTTAGACAAGAGTCTAAGGAGTATGTACTGAATGCTCCTTTACCAGCTGGCCCTCCCGCAGGTCGAGGCATCACCACGTCGATGGTGGAGCAGTACGATCGGCATGTGTGGGATGACCGAGATGTCTCATGCCTCATGCTGGGTACCATGGCTTCTGATCTTCAGAAGCAGTTCATGGACGAGCATGCTTATGAGATGATGGATCAGCTTAAAAAGATGTTCCAAGATCAGGCTCGTCAGGAACGTCACCTGACAACTAAGGCACTTTGCACGACTGTGATGGCAGCTGGGACTTCTGTTAGCACTCATGTGCTAAAGTTCAAGGGGTATATTGATACACTTGCCTGCCTCGGCTCACTAATTCCGCAGGACTTGGCAGCAGACATTATTCTCGGGTCACTTCCTGAGTCGTACAACCAGTTTATCATGAATTACCATATGCAAGGGTTGGATAAATCGTTAGTTGAGCTGCATGGCATGCTCAAGCTTGCTGAGCAGTCTCTTAAGAAGACTCCTGAAGTATTGCTGGTGAACAAGGGCAATACATCCATTGCTAAGGGAAAGGCCAAATCTAAGGCCAAGGCTGAGGCCCAAAAGGCCAAGGCTAAGGGTAAAAAGGTAGTGGCCCAACCTAAAGCAAGGGTTGCTTCTCCTGACGATGTCTGCCATGAGTGTCATGAGAAGGGGCACTGGAAGAGCTCATGTCCAAAGCTCAAGTATTTATGTTGTTGAGATTAATCTGGCTATTTCTACATCTTGGGTATTAGACACTGGATATGGATCTCACATTTGTTCAAATGTGCAGGGTCTAAGAAATAGGAAATTATTAGGATCTGGGGAAGTAGATCTTCGAGTCGGAAATGGTGCTCGGGTTCAGGCCATGGAGATCGGAGATTATTTCTTTGAGATGCCTAGTGGACTTGTTTTGGAACTAAGAAACTATTATTTTGTACCTGCGATGCGCAGGAATATTATTTCCGTTTCTTTGTTGGATATTTCTGGTTTTGTATTTAATATTGGACATGGTAGAATTTCTATGCAATGTGGCAATATTATTTATGGAACATCATTTCTTGAAAATGGCTTATATATCCTTGATCTAAAATGTGAAAGTTCAATCTATAACATAAATACTAAAAGGATTAAACAAAATGAAATTAATCCTGTTTACATCTGGCATTGTCGACTTGGCCATATAAATGAGAAGCGCATAGCTAGGCTTCACTCTAGTGGAGTGCTAGAGTCATTTGACATCCAGTCTTATGACACATGCGAATCTTGTTTGAGAGGCAAGATGACAAAGGCGCCTTTTAGCAAGACTGGTGAAAGGGCCTCAGAGCTATTGGAGCTAATACATTCCGATGTATGTGGCCCAATGAGCACTAGTGCTAGATCTGGTTTTCTGTACTTCGTCACCTTCACGGATGACTTTAGCAGATACGGTTATGTGTATCTGATGAAGCATAAGTCTGAGACTCTCCAAAGATTCAAGGACTTTAAGAATGAAGTAGAAAACTAACTTGGCAAGAAAATAAAAACACTTCGATCTGATTGAGGGGGTGAATATTTGAGCCAAGAGTTTGACTCATTTTTGAGAGAGTGTGGGATTGTATCCCAACTCACTCCTCCTGGTACACCCCAGTGGAATGGAGTGTCAGAGAGGAGGAATAGGACCTTACTTGACATGGTCTGCTAGATGATGAGTCATGCTACACTCCCAGTCTCCTTTTGGGGATATGCTTTAGAGACAGCTGCTTACATTCTTAATAATACACCAAGCAAGGCAGTTGAGGGAACACCATATGAACTATGGAAAGGCCGAAAGCCCAATGTTTCCTTCTTGAAGATTTGGAGCTGTGATGCACATGTTAAGAAAGTGACAAGTGGCAAACTCGAGTCCAAATCTGTCAAGTGCCAGTTTGTGGGTTACCCTAAGGAAACTAAGGGTTATTACTTCTACGATTCAGCCGAAAACAAAGTTTTCATAGCCAGAAATGCAGTCTTCTTGCAGAAGGAATCCCTTTCCAAGAGAGACAGTGGGAGTAATGTTGAACTTTCGGAAGTTCAAGACTCACAAACTCCTGCAGCTACTGCTGAGGATGCTTTGGGAACCAATCTGACTACTCAAGAAATTGAGGAACCAGAAACGGTTGCACAGGTCCTTAGAAGGTCTGGTAGGACATGTCATCAGCCAGAGAGGTACGGCTTCCTCGTGATTGATGATGGGGACCTTATGGTCGTTGACCAAGAGGAGCCCAAAACCTATCAGGAGGCTATTGAAAGCCCACACTCAGATCAATGGCGCAAAGCCATGGAAGCTGAGATGCAATCTATGCACGATAACCAAGTATGGAACTTGGTGGATCCACCTCTGGGTGCTAAGGTGATAGGTTGCAAGTGGTGTTTCAAGTTAAAGGCCCTGTGTGTATAAGATGGTTAGTGGGAGCATTTCCACCATCCTAGTGTTGTATGTTGATGACATCCTTATCATTGGAAGTGACATACCAACACTGCAAGGGGTTAAGCAGTGGTTGAGTAGGTGCTTCGCAATGTACGACTTAGGCGAAGCTGAGACGATCTTAGGGATCAGGATCTATAGAGATAGATCCAATCGGCTTCTAGGCCTAAGTCAGGCCACGTACATTGATAAGGTTCTAAAAGGATTCAGCATGGACAAGGCAAAGAAAGGATTCTTGCCTATGCGCCATGGGTTGAAGCTGAGTAAGAAAGATGGTCCTAAAACAAAGAAGGACCGGGAGAACATGGAAAAGATCCCTTATGCATCTACTATTGGATCTATCATGTACTCCATGTTATGTACGAGGCCTGATGTCGTGTTTACACTAAGTATGACTAGCCGATACGAGTCGGACCCCGGTGAGGAACACTGGAAGGCAGTCAAGGCAATCTTGAAGTACCTTAACCAGACTAAGGATGCTTTCTTAGTGTATAGAGGTCAAGATGAGCTGGTAGTGTCAGGTTACACTGATGCAAGATTTGAGACTGATGAGGATGTGAACCAGTCACAGTCTGGTTATGTTTTTCTCCTGAATGGCGGTGCCATTAGTTGGAGGTCCTCAAAGCAGGCCACCATTGCTGACTCTACAATGGAAGCTGAGTACATAGCTGCGTGCGAAGCTCAAAGGAAGCCGTTTGGATCAAGAAAGTCATAACTGAGTTGGGAGTAGTGCCTACTGTCCTAGACCCAGTTGATGTTTTTGTGAAAACAACGGGGCCATCGCACAAGCAAAGGTGCCCCGGTCACACAAGAGATCCAAACATGTACTCAGAAAGTTTCACCTCATTCGGGAGATCGTGAACATAGGTGACATATCATTGCAGGGGGTTAACACCAAGAATAATGTCGCTGATCCAATGACCAAAGCGCTGTTGCAGACACAGCACGATGGTCATACCAGATCTATAGGAATTAGGGCAATGCCCACTTGAAACTAGTGCAAGTGGGAGATTGTTGGTGTGCCCTAGTTCTTAGGGCATTGAATTCTTGTATTTTGTATTATACATTAAGAATCATGTATGAATACATTATTTGTGTCACATTAATAAAGGCAATTAATCTATTTCATTTATATCTTGTGCTATAATATAAGTAGAGTATCCATTGATTGATAATCATAAAACCTATCCCAGGTCTGTTCTAATCGTGGGAACGAATAGAACCACAGACTTGTATATTCGATGACTATATGGTAGTTCTTAACTAGCCATAGTTCTTGTATAGTCAGTCATGAATATAGGTACATGTCATTGACATGGGACTGGATCGATACGCATAAGAAAGCCACATGGTTGTCATGTCATAGGTCTTTCTTGAGTAAGTCTCTTTTGTCCTCAGACCAGATTTCATTATAATATCAATATGGAATCCGGTTCACTTTGACATATGCCCAACAGGTCTGTAAAAGGATGCTAAATGCGGGTATGATTGGGTGGACCGGTGAACCTGTTGATATTGATGATAAAGTGATGGAATTACCACTCGGGTGACACCGAGATGATATCATTGGCCACTTGATGAGTGGGACTGATAAGTGTATGGCCATACCCAAATAAGTTGGTTGCTTATTTGATTAATCAGTCAACTCAAGATCAAGAAATATAATAAACAATAGAAGAGGATGACAGACACTATGCCTCTTGTTTATTCATATCGATATCTTTAGGCAAAGGACACTATGAGATTACTACCGGGTGAGTGTCTTCTAGAGACTACTGCATCTCTGTCTTAATTGGGGGCTGTAATGGTTTGCTAGAACCCACATACAGTCTGTGGGCCTTGGGCCTACTGCCAACATAAAGACAGACCTATAGGATCATGCACATAGATCAACTGAGCTGGAACTTATAGAAATTGTACATGTAATGTACATTGGAAGGAATGCGTTAATTAATTAGTTGACATTCGGTGTCAAGGTAATTAATTGACATTGGGTTGAATTTAATTTAATTAATAAGTTTACATAATGTAATTAATTAATTTATCAATTAATTGAATTACATAAAGTAAACAATTGATTAAATAATTTTCCTAAGTAGGAAAATTAAATACATGTATTGTATTAACTTAAGTGTGATTTAATTTTATTTAGGGGTAATTAAATTTAGCCAAATGGAATTAAATTACATAGTATATACTTTTTAATTAAAGTTTATTTATGTAATTATAATCCTAGTGGGCTTGGGTTTAATTAACCTAATTAAAACCCAACTAGACAATGTGTCTATATGAGGGCACACTTAAGGAAGAAAAACCTAATTCAACTCTAATTAATTGCTGGAAATTTCAGCAACCAATAGCAGCCCCAAAACAGCCGAAAATCGCAGCATTAAACCTCGATTCCTTTGCATCTTCGGCTAGCACCGGTTCCTGCTCAATAGTTGGTCGTGCACCGGACTTTGGAGATCGCAGTTTCAAGTAACGATTCTGCAGCAGTCTCTAGAAGAGACGAATCCGGTGAGTTAATCTCTCTTGATTCAATTTGGTTTTATTCTAATCAATGGTAATTGAACACGATAGGTGGATTCTAGGAAATTTTAAACGGTGTATTTTCCGCTGCGCCACGTTATTTTTCCAATGACGAATCCCAACAGTTTTAATCGACAGTTTAGCCAAAGCAGTAATGTACTCATTTATGGACATATTTTTGGGATATAACCAGATCTTAATTGATATTGTTGATAAGGTGAAAACATCCTTCATCATAGAATGGGACACCTTTTGCTACAAGGTAATGCCCTTTGGGTTGAAAAATGCTGGAGCCACTTACTAGAGGGTGGTCACAACACTGCTACATGAATGATTCACAAAGAAGTGGAGGTGTATGTCGATGACATGCTTGTTAAATCTATGACTCGGGAAGAGCACCCTGCTATCCTGGATAGATTTCTTACACATATTAGAGAATACAACCTACGGCTTAATCCCAGGAAGTGTATATTTGGGGTTACGTTAGGAAAGCTATTGGGTCATATGGTCAGCCAAAGGGGAACAGAGATGGACCCAGACAAAATCAAAGTTATGCGAGATATGCAAGCTCCTAAAACAGAAAAGGAGGTTCGGTCATTCTTGGGTTCCTTGTAATATGTCAGCCATTTCATAGCACAGTTAACTTCAGCGTGTGAACCGATTTTCAAACTATTAAGGAAAGATCAGCCGATTGTATGGGATGACAGGTGTCAGTTGGCTTTTGAAAAGATTAAAGCTTATGGTAAATCTGTTGGGATTTTTCACCGGAAATCACCCGATAAAATCAGAAGAACGCGATGATTTCCTCAAATCCAGTCCCAGGAACAATTGAAGTGGAAATTGTAAAACATAAAATTGAAATAGAAAGAGATTAAATTCTTACTCGGAATATCTCTTTCTAGAGATGGATGAAGACTACAGAAATCAAATTAGATTCCCTCCTCATTCTCATATACAAATGCCTAACGAACACAACCCATGCTAGCGTAGGAAAAACGAGCAATGGTGAGAGAGGGGGCTCGAGAATTCGGCTATGGTGTGGCTTGTTACCTTTGGCCGAATTCTCCTAGGTTAAAACCTAGGTTGGCCGAATTCCCTTAGGGGAATTTAGGCCCAGCTTAGCTCCTTTACTTTTGTGTGGGCTTTCTACTTTTAATTTAGGCCCAATCTAATTTTAATTATTCTAGTTTAAATTAATTTCAATCCTAATTTTAATATACCCATGTATTTAGTATATTGCACCAAGTAATATATTATTTACATCTAAATTAAAATTAGTTTGACCAATTAATTTAATCCATCAAATTAAAATTAAATCTTCAAAAAATAAAAATCATATGTAAGCCTATACATATGAATATTTCCACCTAGGAAATAATCTCATAACTAATCCAATTAATTATGAAGAGCTAATTGAATATATATTAATTTTATTATTATGATCAATCTAATTGATCTTTATAATATGATTAATATATATATACCTCTCTTTCCATAGTGTATACTCCAAGTATACATGTGATTCCTAAAGTCTGTGTTCAGTAGTTCTATGTGTACGATCCCGTGGGCCTATCTTTATGTTGGCAGCGGGCCTTTGGCCCGCAGACTATAGTTGGGCTCTAGCAAGCCACTGCAGCCCCCAATTAAGATGGAGATGGTAGTATAACTGTTATCATAACCCTGTAGTTTAAACTTGTACATCCCATGTCATTGATATCAGTGTCCAACATAGAGGCATGGATTGATCACCCTCTTTTGTGTCGGACATTAACTTGATCCCGAATTCACTGAAGCTCACAAACAAGTTCCCACTTGTTTGGGTGTGGCCACACTCTTATCAGTCACATTCATCAAGAGGCCGGTGATATCTTCCTAGTGGATTACTGAGTCACAAATCCCTTCTGCATATCCATAGCATTACCATGCTAAGTGACATACCTGAAAGTACCCATACTTGGCACCGTATTACAGGCCCTTTAGGCGTACCCCTAAGTATGCGACCTTACATGTAACATCATCATATGGTCAGGTCAAAGGATCCATACAAGTACTACATGAGAATCACTTGTGATACTATTCCATGTGGATTTCTCGTTTAGTGGATCTATCTAGTACCATGCCCCTTATGCATGTACCCATTAACTTGGTTGACATTCCAAGTCCAATGACCGGAAAGACACTGCCATACAACTAGGTTAATGATAGTCTCTTGTTCCATTCATTCCCATGACTGGAACGGATCTATTTATGGTAATATCGTTTACCCTATCCATGGTCTTACTGCCAAGTGCATGACATTGGTCATCATGGATATGGATATGTCCATCGGATACTTCATTTAATAAATTGCACAAGATAAATATAATAAATGAATTAATGCCTTTATTAATAACACAAATAAGTATAATACATGAATCCAATTAATGTATGATACAAATGTAAGGACTGATGCCTCGGGACTAGGGCATATCCAACAATCTCCCACTTGCACTTGTTCCAACTAGGCATGGGCCTAATCCCTATAGATCTAGTATGACCCTCGTGCTTGGGTTGGGCCAGCGCCTTGGTCAAAGGATCTGCGACATTATCCTTGGTGTTCACTCTATGCAATGCAATGTCACCTCTCTCTGCGATCTCTCGTATGAGGTGAAACTTTCTGAGCACGTGCTTTATGTTCTTATGTGACCGGGGCTCCTTAGCTTGTGCAATAGCCCCATTGTTGTCACAGAAGATATTAACAGGGTCCTGGATAGTTGGCACTACTCCCAACTCAGTGATAAACTTCTTCATACACACAGCTTCCTTAGCCGCATCACACACAGCGATGTACTCAGCTTCTGTTGTAGAGTCTGCTATGGTTGGCTGCTTTGAGCTCCTCCAGCTTACAGCACCACCATTAAGCAAAAATACATACCCAGACTATGACTGGTACTCATCCTGATCGGTCTGGAAGCTCGCATCAGTGTACCCAGTAACTGACAGCACTTCCTGACCACCATACACTAAGAAGCTATCCTTAGTCTGGTTAAGGTACTTAAGGATCACCTTGACAGCTTTCCAGTGATCCTCCCCAGGATCCTGTTGGTACCGGCTCGTCATACTCAGTGAAAAGGTGACATCAGGTCTCGTACATAACATGGAGTACATGATTGATCTTATGGCCAAAGCATATGGAATCAATTTCATGTTCTCCCTGTCCTCCCTTGTTTTAGGACAGTGTTTCTTACTAAGTTTCAGCCCATGGCCCATTGGCAAGAAACCTTTCTTGGCCCGGTCCATGCTGAACCTTTTCAGAACTTTGTCTATGTACGAGGCCTGACTTAGGCCCAGAAGCTGATTTGATCTATCCTTGTAGATCCTGATACACACAAGGCTCATCTTGATTCTGTATGAAGCCATATTCCTTTATGGCCTCATTGAATCTTAGATTCCAACTTCGGGATGCTTGTTTCAGTCCATAAATGGATCTTTGAAGTTTGCATACCCTTCTTGGATACTTTGGATCGACAATACCCTCAGGCTGTGTCATGTACACATCCTCAAGTAGCTTTCCATTAAGGAAAGCGGTTTTGACATCCATTTGCTAGACTTCATAGTCGTACCATACAGCTATGGCTAGCAAGATCCTGATGGATTTGAGCATGGCTACTTGTGAGAAAGTTTTATCATAGTCTATTCCATGGACTTGTTTGAAACCTTTTGCAACCAGATGCCCCTTGAAGGTATTATCAGCTTTTAGCTTGTAGCACCACTTGCAACCTATTACCTTAGCACCCGGAGGTGGATCAACCAAGTTCCAAACTTGGTTATCGTACATAGATTGCATTTCTGCCTCCATGGCTTTACGCCAATTCGCAGACTGTGGGCTAGCCATAGCCTCCTGGTAGGTTTTGGGTTCTTCTTCATCCCAGATGAGAAGTGTCTGATCATCGGTGACAAGGAAACCATACCTCTCAGGCTCCCGACGATCCCTACCAAACCTTCTAGGTTCTTGTACGGCCTGGGTCGGTGCTTCCCCTTGTGGAAGCTCCACCTGGCCCTCCGAGTTATCCTCTTCAGGAGCTTGTGGACCTTGAACTTCCCTGAGTTCAACATTGCTCCCACTGTCTTTCTTGGAAAGGAACTCCTTTTCTAGAAAGACCCCCTTCCTTGCCACGAACACCTTGTTCTTGGCGGGGTTGTAGAAGTAATACCCTTTGGTTTCCCTAGGGTAGCCCACAAATAGGCATTTATCAGTTTTGGGCTCCAGCTTGCCACTAGTCAATCTCTTGACATGTGCTTCACATCCCCAAATCCTTAGGAAAGACACATTGGGATCCTTGCTCGTCCATATCTGATATGGTGTCTTTTCCACTGCCTTAGTCGGAGTATTATTTAAGATAAGAGGTGCTGTCTCGAGGGCGTGTCCCCAGAAACTAATTAGGAGAGAGGCTTGACTCATCATCGAGTGGACCATGTCCAACAGGGTCCTATTCCTCCATTCGGACACCCCATTCCATAGTGGTGTTCCGGGAGGAGTGAGTTGTGGAACTATTCCATGCTCTCTCAAGTATGAGTCAAACTCTAGGCTCATATACTCACCGCCTCGGTCCGACTGAGGGGTTTTGATATTCCTGCCTAGTTGGTTCTGTACCTCTTTCCTAAATTCCTTGAACCTATCAAGGGTCTCGGACTTGTGTTTCATCAGATAGACATAGCCATATCTGCTGAAATCGTCCATGAACGTGACAAAGTATAGATGCCCACCTCTGGTCGCTGTGCTCATAGGTCCACAAACATCTGAATGTATTAGGTCCAAGAAGCCAGTGGCCCTTTCAGCCTTCTTGCTAAAAGGCACCTTTGTCATCTTGCCTCGTAAACATGATTCGCATGTATCAATTGACTCCAAGTCAAATGACCCTAAGACTCCAGCTTTGTGAAGCCTAGCAATGCGGTTTATGTGGCCAAGACGACAATGCCATAGGTAGACAAGATTAAGTTCGTTAGGCTTAACCCTTTTAGTGTTTATGTTATAGACGTGATTGGTTTCATTTAAGTCCAGGATATATAGGCCATTATTTAATAGAGCATCTCCATAAAATAATCCCTCTCTAGATATTGAAATTCTACCATTAGAAATAGTAAAATAAAATCCAAAAATATCCAACGTTCCCGACACGCAAGTCCACCTCTCCTAATCCCAGTGACCTTCTGTTCTTAAGTCCTTACGCATTGCAACAAATGTGAGAACCACATCCAGTATCCAATACCCAGGATGTTGAAACAGTAAGGTTAATGTTTATAACATAAATACCTGAAGAGGATGCACCTTGGCCCTTTCTTTGCTCTCCCATCAGCCCGAGACATGATCTCTTCCAATGGCCTGCCTGTCTACACCCGAAACAGACATCTTCAGGACCAGCCTTCTGCTGGGCCTTGGGTTGGGCCTTGGCCTTCTTAGCCTTGGCCTTGGCCTTTTCCTTGGCCTTACCCTTGGCAAGAGGAGGGTTCCCCTTGTTGACCAGTAGCACCGACGAAGTCTTTTTGATCTACTGCTCAGTAAGCTTAAGCATCCCATGCAGCTCACTGACAGTACGGTTCATCCCTTGCATGTTGTAGTTCAGGATGAACTGATCATAAGAATCCGGCAAGGATGCAAGGATTGTGTCCA
Source organism: Euphorbia tirucalli (assembly GCA_039660915.1). Classification (NCBI taxonomy): domain Eukaryota; kingdom Viridiplantae; phylum Streptophyta; class Magnoliopsida; order Malpighiales; family Euphorbiaceae; genus Euphorbia; species Euphorbia tirucalli. The sequence goes on along the minus strand of CM077639.1, from coordinate 48,027,483 downwards.
CCGCCAACTCTTGAGAGATAGGCGATCCAAGACGGGCCAAAGTGTCCAAATAGCCCTTCATCTTGAGCACGTGTGCACTCAGAGATGTCCCGACCCCCATCTTACAAGAGTGGAATGCCTTGTTGGTCAGGTACCTTTCCTGACGAGCTTGCTTCTAAAACATCTCGTTTAGAGTTGTTATCATAGCAAAGGCTTGATGGTCCATAAACTATTTTTGCAGTTTGGGGACCATGCAGGCCAACATTAGGCATGTCACATCCCTATTGTCCTTGACATGCGCCTCGTATTCCTCCAGCTGGGTAGCCGGTGGATTACATCCTTGAGGCGCAGCCGGCACAGGCCTCTCCAGTACATACTCTTTAGACTCCTGCCTTAGAACTATTCTCAAGTTCCTAGACCATTCCAAAAAGTTAGGACCGGAAAGCTTGTCCCTTTCTAGAATTGATCGCAGTGATAAGGTATTGTTGTTTGCCATCTAAGAATTTCTACACAGAAAAACATTTAGAGTGTTAATAAAGGACTTTACTTTGTTGTTCCCATATAAAATTAATAATGAATCAAGTTATTAATTAAACCGAGTTGTTGGGCTCATGGGCCGAGATCCATATTTCATCAAGATACAGCCAAACGAGGGTTTGGTACAACTATACCTTAATTATTTAGGTAGGAACGCCGTCCAATCCCAACCTAGGGACTCTCGGTTTGATGGGCTTGTTGGCACTTACCCATCTGTGCTTAGGGCCAGGAGAATCCTATTACCCATGCTAAGTCAAAACCTCCATTCAAGTGTTAGAGTATCCCATACTCTAACCCAATACAAAGTGACAATACTCTAGTGTATCCTGCGAGGGCATGGTGTACAACTGGCCTATTCCCACTTCGAGTCGGTTTTGAATGAGGAAAGCACTTTTAAGCGACTTAGTAATTCCATTTGGTCATTAGATTCAATTAATAACGGCTTACATACATAAGGCGGGTGAAATTGCTGTTGGATCATATATTCATACATGCAAATAAACATAAAGCATAATTAAATAAAAGTAAAATAGATTGCTATGGGCCTATATTACATCCTAATATTATTCAAGTGAACCTATACTAGAAATAAATATCAGGTGGGCCTCCATCTTTTGCTTCTGGGCATGCACTTTCACTTGGGCTTGCACCTCCACTTGGGCTCACCACTCCATGGGCTTCTTTTACAAATTTTATAATAATTGAATAAAATAAATTACATTAAAAAAAGAAAAACGACACGCAGCCGTATTTACCCAAAAGAAAAATACAACCCATCTTGTACAAGGCCCAATAGCATCCCACCATACAAACATTTAATCATACATATGCATCCAATACATATAATTCATAAGCATGTTATAATGCATGATTTAAACCCATTTCAATTATGTCCAAGCCATTATATAGAAATCGCCAATTTTGGCCCACCATGGTTCTAACCCTTAACTAGCTTTGGGCCTCCATTCCAGGCAGTCCAACTCCTCCCACTGGAATTGGGAAACCATGGGTCCAATTCAGCCGTCCAAGTAATTGTATCAAAATTACCCGAACCAATTTCAATTAACCATAGTAATTTCCAAAATTAATATCACATGAATAAAATAAAATTTCATTCAAGAAGCCACATGCATTTATATTGCATAAATTTAAACACATGAATTTTAAAACCAATTAAAATTTCAAAACTGGGCCCCGGGCCCAAAACCCGCCAAATCCAAAAATGCTGGGCCCGGCCCGCTGCGGCTAGGGCAACCGAGTTGCTCTAGTAGCAGCAGCCGCTGCTAGGGGCAGCAGCGACGCAGCGGCCCGCTGCTCCGGCTGCAGCAGCTACAGCCGCCGGCGGGCCCACACCCCCAGAAGCCGGATTTTTTTTTTTTTAAACAGGAAAAAAAAATATATGAACAAACAAAATATGCCATCCATCAACAACAAGAAATTCACCAAGAATTCCAAAATCATACAATTAAATTAAACTAACATAAACCTATATGCAAATTTAATTTCAATTGTACAAAAAACAAATGGGAAAAATCTTAAACCCAAACCAAGAACCCCAATAAAAAATCTCCAATTTTAAAACATGGGATTCAACCAATTTTAACAATTTCCACGGATCAAAAGCCCGCTCTGATACCACTGTTGGGATTTTTCATCGGAAATCACCCGATCAAAGTAGAAGAACGCAATGATTTCCTCAAATCCAGTCCCAGGAGCAATTGAAGTGGAAATTGTAAAACATAAAATTGAAATAGAAAGAGATTAAATTCTTACGCGGAATATCTCTTTCTAGAGATGGATGAAGATTGCTGAAATAAAATTAGATTCCCTCCTCGTTCTCGTACAAGAACGCCTAACGAACATAACCCGTGCTAGCATAGGAAAAACGAGCAATGGTGAGACAGGGGGCTCGAGAATTCGGCTATAGTGTGGCTTGTTACCTTTGGCCGAATTCTCCTAGGTTAAAACCTAGGTTGGCCGAATTCCCTTAGGGGAATTTAGGCACAGCTTAGCTCCTTTACTTTTGTGTGGGCTTTCTACTTTTAATTCAGGCCTAATCTAATTTTAATTATTCTGGTTTAAATTAATTTCAAGCCCAATTTTAATATACCCATGTATTTAATATATTACGCCAAGTAATATATCATTTACATCTAAATTAAAATTAGTTTGACCAATTAATTTAATCCATCAAATTAAAATTAAATCTTCAAAAAATAAAAATCATATGTAAGCCTATACATATGAATATTTCCACCTAGGAAATAATCTCATAACTAATCCAATTAATTATGAAGAGCCAATTGAATATATATTAATTTTATTATTATGATCGATCTACTTGATCTTTATAATATGATTAATATATATATACCTCTCTCTCCACAGTGTATACTCCAAGTATACATGTGATTCCTAAAGTCTGTGTTCAGTCGTTCTATGTGTATGATCCCGTGGGCCAATCTTTATGTTGGCAGCGAGCCTTTGGCCCGCAGACTGTAGTTGGGCTCTAGCAAGCCACTGCAGCCCCAATTAAGATGGATATGGCAGTCTAACTGTTATCATAACCCTGTAGTTTAAACTTGTACATCCCATGTCATTGATATTCGTGTCCAACACAGAGGCATGGATTGATCACCCTCTTTTGTGTCGGACATTAACTTGATCCCGAATGCACTGAAGCTCACAAACAACTTCCCACTTGTTTGGGTGTGGCCACACTCTTGTCAGTCACATTCATCAAGAGGCCGGTGATATGTTCCTAGTGGATTACTGAGTGACAAATCCCTTCTGCATATCCATAGGATTACCATGCTAAGTGACATACCCGAAAGTACCCATACTTGGCACCGTATTACAGGCCCTTTAGGCGTACGCCTAAGTATGCGACCGCACATGTAACACCATCATATGGTCAGGTCAAAGGATCCATACAAGTACTACACGAGAATCACTTGTGATACTATACCGTGGATTTCTCGTTTAGTGGATCTATCCAGTACCATGCCCCTTGTGCATGTACCCATTAAGTTGGTTGACATTCCATGTCCAATGACCGGCAAGACACCACCATACAACCAGGTTAATGATAGTCTCTTGTTCCATTCATTCCCATGACTGGAACAGACTACGGATCTATTTATGGTCATATCGTTTACCCTATCCGTGGTCTTATTGCCAAGTGCATGGCACTGGTCATCATGGATATGGATATGTCCATCAGATACTTCATTTAATATATTGCACAAGATAAATATAATAAATGAATTAATGCCTTTATTAATAACATAAATCAGTATAATACATGAATCCAATTAATGTATGATACAAATGCAAGGACTAATGCCTCGGGACTAGGGCATATCCAACAATCTCCCACTTGCACTAGTTCCAACTAGGCATGGGCCTAATCCCTATAGATCTAGTATAACCCTCATGCTTGGGCTGAGCTAGTGCCTTGGTCAAAGGATCTGCGATATTATCCTCGGTGTCCACTCTGTGCAATGCAATGTCACCTCTCTCCGTGATCTCTCGTATGAGGTGAAACTTTCTGAGCACGTGCTTTGTGTTCTTATGTGACCGGGGCTCCTTAGCTTGTGCAACGGCCCTATTGTTGTCACAGAAGATATCAACTGGGTCCTGGATAGTTGGCACTACTCCCAACTCTGTGATAAACTTCTTCATCCACACAGCTTCCTTAGCCGCATCACACGCAGCGATGTACTCAGCTTCTGTTGTAGAGTCCGTTATGGTTGGCTGCTTTGAGCTCCTCCAGCTTACAGCACCACCATTCAGCAAAAATACATACCCAGACTGCAACTGGTACTCATCCTGGTCGGTCAGGAAGCTCGCTTCAGTGTACCCAGTAACTGACAGCACTTCCTAACCACCATACACTAAGAAGCTATCCTTAGTCCGGTTAAGGTACTTAAGGATCACCTTGATAGCTTTCCAGTGATCCTCCCCGGGATCCTGCTGGTACCGGCTCGTCATACTCAGTGCAAAGGCGACATCAGGTCTCGTACATAACATGGAGTATATGATTGATCCTATGGCTGAAGCATATGGGACCAATTTCATGTTCTCCCTGTCCTCCCTTGTTTTAGGACAGTGTTTCTTACTAAGTTTTAGCCCATGACCCATTGGCAAGAAACCTTTCTTGGCCCGGTCCATGCTGAACCTTTTCAGAACTTTGTCTATGTACGAGGCCTGACTTAGGCCCAGAAGCCGATTTGATCTATCCCTGTAGATCCTGATCCCTAGGATCATCTCAGCTTCGCCTAAGTCCTTCATTATGAAGCACTTACTCAGCCACTACTTTACCCCTTGCAGTGTAGGTATGTCGCTTCTAATGAGTAGGATGTTGTCTACATAAAGTACCAAGAATGTGACAATGCTCCCACTAGTCCTCTTATACACACAAGGCTCATCTTGATTCTGTATGAAGCCATATTCCTTTATGGCCTCATTGAATCTTAGATTCCAACTTTGGGATGCTTACTTCAGTCCATAAATGGACATTTGAAGTTTCCATACCCTTCCTCGATACTTTGGATCGACAAAACCCTCAGGTTGTGTCATGTACACATCCTCGAGTAGCTTTCCATTAAGGGAATCGGTTTTGACATCCATTTGCCAGACTTCATAGTCGTACCATGTGGCTATGGCTAGCAAGATCCTGATGGATTTAAGCATGGCTACTGGTGAGAAAGTTTCAACATAGTCTATTCCGTGGACTTGTTTGAAACCTTTTGCAACCAGACACCCCATGAAGGTATTATCAGCTTTTAGCTTGTAGCACTACTTGCAACCTATTACCTTAGCACCCGGAGGTGGATCAACCAAGTTCCAAACTTGGTTATCGTACATAGATTGCATTTCTGCCTCTATGGCTTTACGCCAATTCGTAGACTGTGGGCTAGCCATAGCCTCCTGGTAGGTTTTGGGTTCTTCCTCATCCTAGATGAGAAGTGTCTGATCATCGGTGACGAGGAAACCATACCTCTCCGGTTCCTGACGATCCCTACCAGACCTTCTAGGTTCTTGTGCGGCCTGGGTCAGTGCTTCCCCTTGTGGAAGCTCCACCTGGGCCTCCGAGTGAGCTTGTGGACCTTGAACTTCCCTGAGTTCAACATTGCTCCCACTGTCTTTCTTGGAAAGGAACTCCTTTTCTAGAAAGACCCCCTTCCTTGCCACGAACACCTTGTTCTCGGTGGGATTTTAGAAGTAATACCCTTTGGTTTGACTAGGGTAGCCCACAAACAGGCATTTATCGGTTTTGGGCTCCAGCTTGCCACTAGTTAATTTCTTCACATGTGCTTCGCATCCCCAAATCCTTAGGAAAGACACATTAGGCTCCTTGCCCGTCCATATCTGATATGGTGTCTTTTCCACTGCCTTAGTCGGAGTATTATTTAAGATAAGAACGGCTATCTTGAGGGCGTGTCCCCAGAAACTAATTAGGAGAGAGGCTTGACTCATCATCGAGCGGACCATGTCCAACAGGGTCCTATTCCTCCGTTCGGACACCCCATTCCATTGTGGTGTTTCGGGAGGAGTGGGCTGTGGAACTATTCCATGCTCTCTCAAGTATGAGTCAAACTCTAGGCTCATATACTCACCGCCTCGGTCCGACCGAAGGGTTTTGATATTCTTGCCTAGCTGGTTCTGTACCTCGTTCCTAAATTCCTTGAACCTATCAAGGGTCTCGGACTTATGTTTCATCAGATAGACATAGCCATATCTGCTGAAATCGTCCGTGAACGTGACGAAGTACAGATGCCCACCTCTGGTCGTTGCCCTCATAGGTCCACATACATCTGAATGTATTAGGTCCAATAAGCCAGTGGCCCTTTCAGCCTTCTTGCTAAAAGACGCCTTTGTCATTTTGCCTCGTAAACATGATTCGCATGTATCAATTGACTCCAAGTCAAATGACCCTAAGACTCCAGCTTTGTGAAGCCTAGCAATGCGCTTCTCGTTTATGTGGCCAAGGCGATAATGCCATATGTAGACAGGATTAAGTTCATTAGGCTTAACCCTTTTAGTGTTTATGTTATAGACGTGATTGGTTTCATTTAAGTCCAGGATATATAGGCCATTATTTAATAGAGCATCTCCATAAAATAATCCCTCTCTAGATATTGAAATTCTACCATTAGAAATAGTAAAATAAAATCCAGAAATATCCAACATAGAAACTGAAATAATATTCCTGCACATAGCAGGTACAAAATAACAATGTTCTAAAATCAAAACCAATCCACTGGGCATCATAAGGTTGTATTCACCGATCTCTACGGCAGCAACCCTTGCTCCATTCCCGACCCACAAGTCCACCTCTCCCGATCCCAATGACCTTCTGTTCTTAAGTCCCTGCACATTGCAACAAATGTGAGAACCACATCTAGTATCCAATACCCAGGATGTTGAAACAGTAAGGTTAATGTATATAGGATAAATACCTGAAGAGGACGCACCTTGGCCCCTTCTTTACTCTCCCATCAGCCTGGGACACGATCTCTTCCATTGGCCCACCTGTCTACACCAGAAACAGACATCTTCAGGACCTGCCTTCTGCTGGGCCTTGGGTTGGCCCTTGGCCTTCTTAGCCTTGGCCTTTTTGGCCTTGGCCTTGGCCTTTTCCTTGGCCTTACCCTTGGCAAGAGGAGAGTTCCCCTTGTTGACCAGCAGCACCGGTGGAGTCTTTTTGATCGACTGCTCAGTAAGTTTAAGCATCCTATGTAGCTCACTGACAGTACGGTTCATCCATTGCATGTTGTAGTTCAGGATGAACTGATCATAAGAATCCGATAAGGATGCAAGGATTATGTCCACCGCCAACTCTTGAGAGATAGGCGATCCGAGACAGGCCAAAGTGTCCAAATAGCCCTTCATCTTGAGCACGTGTGCGCTCAGACATGTCCCGGCCCCCATCTTACAAGAGTGGAATGCCTTGTTGGTCAGGTACCTTTCCTGATGAGCTTGCTCCTGAAACATCTCGTTTAGAGTTGTTATCATAGCAAAGGCTTGATGGTCCATAAACTGTTTTTGCAGTTTGGGGACCATGCAGGCCAACATTAGGCATGTCACATCCTTATTGTCCTTGACATGCGCCTCGTATTCCTCCAGCTGGGTAGCCGGTGGATTACGTCCTTGAGGCGCAGCCGGCACAGGCCTCTCCAGTACATACTCTTTAGAATCCTGCCTTAAAACTATTCTTATGTTCCTAGACCAGTCCAAAAAGTTAGGACCGGAAAGCTTGTCCCTTTCTAGAATTGATCGCAATGATATGGTATTGTTGTTTGCCATTTAAGAATTTCTACATAGAAAAACATTTAGAGTGTTAATAAAGGACTTTACTTTTTTGTTCCCATATAAAATTAATAATGAATCAAGTTATTAATTAAACCGAGTTGTTGGGCTCATGGGCCGAGATCCATATTTCATCAAGATACAGCCAAACAAGGGTTTGGTACAACTATACCTTAATTATTTTGGTAGGAACCCGTCCAATCCCAACCTAAGGACTCTCGGTTTGATGGGCTTGTTGGCACTTACCCATCTGTGCTTAGGGCCAGGAGAATCCTATTACCCATGCTAAGTCAAAACCTCCATTCAAGTGTTAGAGTATCCTATAATCTAACCCAATACAAAGTGACAATACTCCAGTGTATCCTACGAGGGCATGGTCTACAACTGGCCTATTCCCACTTCTAGTCGGTTTTGAATGAGGGAAGCACTTTTAAGCGACTTAGTAATTCCATTTGGTCATTAGATTCAATTAATAACGGCTTACATACATAAGGCGGGTGAAATTGCTGTTGGATCATACATTCATACATGCAAATAAACATAAAGCATAATTAAATAAAAGTAAAATGGATTGCTATGGGCCTATATTACATCCTAATATTATTCTAGTAAACCTATATTAGAAATAAATATCAGGTGGGCCTCCATCTTTTCATTCTGGGCTTGCACCTCCACTTGGACTTGCACCTCCACTTGGGCTTGCACCTCCACTTAGGCTCACCACTCCATGGGCTTCTTTTTCAAATTTTATAATAATTGAATAAAATAAAATTACATTAAAAAAAGAAAAATGACACGCAGGCCGTATTTACCCAAAAGAAAAATACAACCTATCTTGTACAAGGCCCAATAGCATCCAACCATACAAACATTTAATCATACATATGCATCCAATACATATAATTCATAAGCATGTTATAATGCATGATTTAAGCCCATTTCAATTATTTCCAAGCCATTATATAGAAATCGCCAATTTTGGCCCACCATGGTTCTAAACCTTAACGGGCTTTGGGCCTCCAGCCCAGGCAGTCCAACTGCTCCTACTGGAATTGGGAAACCATGGGTCCAATTCAGTCGTCCAAGTAATTGTGCCAAAATTACCCGAACAAATTTCAATTAACCATATTAATTTCCAAAATTAATATCATATGAATCAAATAAAATTTCATTTCAAAACCAATTAAAATTTCAAAACTGGGCCCCGGGCCCAAAACCTACCAAATCCAAAAACGCTGGGCCCGGCCCACTGCGGCTAGGGCAACCGAGTTTCTTGATTCCGCCGCCGGCAACCCCACACCCCCGGGAGCTAGATTTTTTTTTTTTAAAAACAGGAAAAAAAATTTATGAACAAACAAAATATGGCATCAATCAACAACAAGAAATTCGCCAAGAATTCCAAAATCATACAATTAAATTAAACTAACATAAACCTATATGCAAATTTAATTTCAATTGTACAAAAAACAAATGGAAAAAATCTTAAACCCAAACCAAGAACCCCAATAAAAAATCTCCAATTTTAAAACATGGGATTCAACCAATTTTAATAATTTCCACGGATCGAAAGCCCGCTCTGATACCACTGTTGGGATTTTTCACTGGAAATCACCCGATAAAAGCGGAAGAATGCGATGATTTCCTCAAATCCAGTCCCAGGAGCAATTGAAGTGGAAATTGTAAAACATAAAATTGAAATAGAAAGAGATTAAATTCTTACCCAGAATATCTCTTTCTAGAGATGGATGAAGACTGCAGAAATCAAATTAGATTCCCTCCTCGTTCTCGTACATGAACGCCTAACAAACACGACCCGTGCTAGCGTAGGAAAAACGAGCAATGGTGAGACAGGGGGCTCGAGAATTCGGCTATGGTGTGGCTTGTTACCTTTGGCCGAATTCTCCTAGGTTAAAACCTAGGTTGGCCGAATTCCCTTTGGGGAATTTAGGCCCAGCTTAGCTCCTTTACTTTTGTGGGGGCTTTCTACTTTTAATTCAGGCCCAATCTAATTTTAATTATTCTGGTTTAAATTAATTTCAAGCCCAATTTTAATATACCCATGTATTTAATATATTATACCAAGTAATATATTATTTACATCTAAATTAAAATTAGTTTGACCAATTAATTTAATCCATCAAATTAAAATTAAATCTTCACAAAATAAAAATCATATGTAAGCCTATACATATGAATATTTCCACCTAGGAAATAATCTCATAACTAATCCAATTAATTATGAAGAGCCAATTGAATATATATTAATTTTATTATTATGATCAATCTAATTGATCTTTATAATATGATTAATATATATATACCTCTCTCTCCACAGTGTATACTCCAAGTATACATGTGATTCCTAAAGTCTGTGTTCAGTCGTTCTATGTGTACGATCCCGTGGGCCCATCTTTATGTTGGCAGCGGGCTTTTGGCCCCGCAGACTGTAGTTGGGCTCTAGCAAGCCACTGCAGCCCCCAATTAAGATGGAGATGGCAGTCTAACTATTATCATAACCCTGTAGTTTAAACTTGTACATCCCATGTCATTGATATCGATGTCCAACACAGAGGCATGGATTGATCACCCTCTTTTGTGTCGGACATTAACTTGATCCCGAATGCATTGAATCTCACAAACAAGTTCCCACTTGTTTGGGTGTGGCCACACTCTTATCAGTCACATTCATTAAGAGGCCGGTGATATCTTCCCAGTGGATTACTGAGTGACAAATCCCTTCTGCATATCCATTGCATTACCATGCTAAGTGACATACCCAAAAGTGCCCATACTTGGCACAGTATTACAGGCCCTTTAGGCGTACCCCTAAGTATGCGACCTCACATGTAACACCATCATATGGTCAGGTCAAAGGATCCATACAAGTACTACAAGAGAATCACTTGTGATACTATACCATGTGGATTTCTCGTTTAGTGGATCTATCCAGTACCATGCCCTTTATGCATGTACCCATTAACTTGGTTGACATTCCATGTCCAATGACCGGTAAGACACCGCCATACAACCAGGTTAATGATAGTCTCTTGTTTCATTCATTCCCATGACTGGAACAGACTACGGATCTATTTATAGTCACATCGTTTACCCTATCGATGGTCTTACTGCCAAGTGCATAACATTGGTCATCATGGATATGGATATGTCCATCGGATACTTCATTTAATATATTGCACAAGACAAATATAATAAATGAATTACTGCCTTTATTAATAATACAAATAAGTATAATACATGAATCCAATTAATGTATGATACAAATGCAAGGACTAATGCCTCGGGACTAGGGCATATCCAACAAAATCCACCAGTCCTATGCCCACCAACTCCAAGAAAACCCTTGATTTTGTACTTAGCTATCGAAGATTCCTCCATGAGGGCAATTCTAGCACGGGAGCAGGATGAAAGAAAGGAGTATCCTATCTACTATCTCAGCAAGAAGCTGGTAGAATACGAAACCAAGTGCACACTAGTAGAAAAGACATGTGTAACAATGATCTGGCTTACTAAGAAGCTACGCCACTACTTTCAGTCATATAAGGTACAAGCCGTGGCTAAAGTGGATCAAATCAAATGCCTATACGAAGCACCGATGTTGGTTGGAAAATTATCCAGGTGGCTACTACTCCTGTCAGAATTCGACATTGAGTACTTCACTAGAAAAACCATTAAAGGGTGAGCTGTGGTAGAATTCCTAGCAAACCAGCCATTAGAATCCGACCACGTGGAAACTTTAGAGTTCCCTAACGAACAGTTGGCTGTAGTGGAAGTAAGGAGATGGGTTATGTGCTTTGATGGTGTGGTAAACAGAAAGGGTGCTGGAATTGGGGTGATCTAGCAATGCCAGATGGAGAGATTATTCCACTGTCAAAGAGATTGGACTTCTCCATAACCAACAACGGGGCAGAGTATGAAGTGTGCTTATTAGAAGCCCTACTGACACTAGGGGCAGAAAATGTCTTAATTGTTAGGGATTCACTCTTGGTGATTAGGCAGTCATAGGGTGACTGGGATTTGAAAGAAGAGGCCTTGCGGCCCTACTTAGAATTGTTGCAGTACAAAAGAGGGTTATTTGACCAGTGTAAGTTCAGACATGTTCCTCGAGAAGAAAATAAAATGGCAGATGCACTAGCAACCTTGTCCTCCATGTGGGAAGATCCAGAAAAGACACAGATACAGCCTCTGGTCATAGGAACTTCCAGGCAACCCTGCTTCGATATGCATGAAGTGATGGAGTTAACAACTGAGGAAAAGCCTAGTTCTTCAAATTTTATCAGTATGCGAAAGAGGGAAAGTATCCAGAAGGAGCTAGCATTGTTGATAAGATGTCACTAAGAAGATTATCCAGCTAGTTCAGAATCTTTGAAGATAATCTATACAAAAGAACTACAAATGGAGTCCTTCTAAAATGTCTAACTTAACAAGAAGCAGAAACTGTAATGCAGCAAGTAGATGCCAGATCCTGCTGACCGCATATGAATGGGATTGCTATGGCTAGAAAGATAATGAGACAGGGGTACTTCTAGATGATAATGCAGTCTGATTGTGTGAAGGAGGTAAAGAGATGTCACGAATTCCAAATTTATGCGGATACCAGTCATCTACCACCAATTGAACTACAAAACTTGGCATCTCCTAGGCATTCTCGGCACGGGGGATTGACATGATCATAGAAATCCATCCTACAGCTTATAACAGGCATAGATTCATAGTGGTTGCAGTCCACTATTTCTCAAAATGGGTAGAAGTAGAATCCTTCTCCAATGTGATAGCTAAGCACATGGTCAAGTTCATTCAGAAGAATATCCTCTCTCGATACGAAATCCCTCACCATGTAGTGACTGATAACGGGGTGCGATTTCAAGGGGCAACAACTAAGCTATTCTCAGAACATGGCATTGAACATCACAAGTCTTCTCCTTATAAACCGCAGGCTAATTGTGCAGTGGAGGCGGCTAACAAGTTGATTAAGAAGATTTTGTCAAAAATGGTAACCACCTACAGGGACTGGGCTGACAAACTACCATATGCCCTCTAGGGTTACAGAACTAGTGTCTGAACACCAACTGGTGAGATTCCTTGTGCTTTGGTGTATAGAATGGAAGCAATGTTGCCGGTGGAAATGGAATTCAAGTCACTTAGACTAGCCTTGGAAGCTTTGCTACCAGAAACAGAATGGGTTCAAGCTAGATACGAGCAGTTGGCTGCATTAGATGAAAATCGGTTAAAGGCACTAGATCACTTGTAGATGTATCAACACAGGATGGCTAGGGCCTATAATCGAAAATGTGAAGTATCCCAAACAACAGCTGAAGGTTAGGGATCTAGTTCTGAAACAGTTGAGGCCTACAAATGTGGATGCCCGCGGGAAATTCAGACCAAATTGGGAAGGCCTCTATGTCATGAAGAAAGTGCTATCAAAGGGCGGTGTAAGCATTGCAGACATGGATGGAAATGAATTTGTAAATCCTATCAACGAAGACCGCCTGGAGCCTTACTATATCTGAAAAAAAAAAAATAAGTTTGCTAGGCTGAAAACTCAAAAAGGATGGCCTAGGCAAAAATTAAGACATGAGAGAAGATGATCAGTCGGAAAATCTATAAGGGAAAGCTGGTGACGGATTTCGATTTTGTGTGGAGTGTATACCATTTTGGAAACCAACCTTTTCAAATGTATTCATGTTAATTTCATCAATAAAAGTGTGATGTTTTGTTTAAATATGTTCGCATGGTTATATCAAATGCATAAACAAGGTTATCTCGCCTAAACATCCATTTAAAGAAAGCACTTTGCATTAAATTGGTTAAAAGACTCGTATTATTCAATGATAAAATGTGCTAAAATGCTTGCAACTCACAATCTTTTCTTTTCCTTCGAATTCAATTCATCGTTCCATGGAGCGATCGAAAATTTTGAAACAGATCCAAGTTCAAGAGCCACGAGACCTTCCAAAAAAAAGTTTAAGAAAAGAAAAGAGGGTTCGCTAAGGTGAAAACTGAAAAGGCGCCTTAGGCAAAAGTTAGAGCAGCTCACTGAGCTAAAAACCCACATTGTGCAGTTCAGGCAAAATTTAGAGCATTTTCGAACTCACCACTCCTAGGGGTAGAAAGACGAGACACTTTCGTTATTCCCCGATGGAGACACTTTCATCCCCCAGCAGAGATCCCTTTCACCATTTCCCAGCAGAAACTCTTCCACTATTCTCTAGCAGGGTCTTATACACTATCCTCAGCAGAACCATCTCAAAGAACATGACCACTTCCTCCCCAGCAGTCATCGGACTTCCTTAACTGCCATTACATGTCCTCACATATCCCCAATAGAGATGCAAGAGTTACATCACATAAAGAATGTACTCCCCAGCTAGATCAGTCCTAAGTATGATATGCTTTCCCTAGCTAGAGGCGCGACTCGATATCCCCAACAAGAGCGTAGCATTTCAACGCCAGACAAATAGTGAGGGATGTATCTCCCAGAGTCCATTCGCATATGCATACATCGCAACATGCACACACAAGCATTCAAAACACGTACATACACATGCATACATGCATCGCGACCAACCCAAGTGCAGGTATCCAGAGGGCAGGGTAATCAAACCGTATTTATTCTTGATCAAAGGGGAAAAAAATTTTGTTCTAAAATTATCGATCAAAGAATAAATACGTATCACCTATGCAACTTCAGAAATCCTTAGGAATCCAGCAGATCCACCTTAGGTAACTTAGACCTGGTAACGGTCCAGATCGGCTTCATCAACTTTGTCTCGGGTAACCTAGATCCGGTATCGGCTTATTTCCCCAGCAAATCCATCACAGGTAACACAAACCCGGTGTCAGGCTTAGATTTGCTTCCCTCTCAACTTCAGCAAATCCGTCACTGGTAACATAAACTCGGTGTCAGGCTTAGATCAGCTTCCATCTCAGCAACCCAGCAGATCCATCATGGGTAGCCTAAACCCGGTGTCAAGCTCAGATTTGCTTCCATCTTAACTCCGGTAGATCCGTCATGGGTAACCTAAACCTGGTGTCAAGCTCAGATTTCCTTCCATCTCAACTCCAGGAGATCTGTCGCGGGTAACGTAAACCCAGTGTTAGGCCCAGATTTACTTCCATCTCAAACTTGGGTAGATCCGTCATGGGTAACAGAAACCCGATGCAAGGCTCAGATTTGCTTTCATCTCAACTTCAGCAGATTCATCATGGGTAACATAAACTTGGTGTCAGGCTTAGATCAGCTTCCATCTCAGCAACCCAGTAGATCCACCACAGGTAATCTAAACCCGATATCAAGCTCAGATCAGACCTAAACCCAGCTAAGACCATAAACATCCAAGCTAAGACCTAAAATCTATCTTAAAACACTAACAACAAGTTCTAAACCCTTTGCATATTGGTTTGGGATCACTTCAGATTCTTTTCGGGTTGTTTCAGATCGAATTTCAGTTTTCAGCCGATTGAGCTTCCAGGACCAATTCCAAGCTTTCAATCCATTTCTTGACATTCAAAGCATCAAAACAACACCAAGGTAAACTCTGTGAGGCCTTAAACCTGTTTGCATTGTCTTTTCTGTGCGTTTTCTTCATTTTTACAACTTTCGAAAACCGAATTGCCCGAATAGAGTCGGGCGGCTGTGTTCTTCATGAACACAGCCACATGACTGTGTTCATGATGAACAAAGCTGGGTGGCTCTGGTGCCAGAGCCCCTCGACTCTATTCTATAGAGACAAAATTTCAAATTGTCTCGATCGGCCAAAAACAGTCCGTTTTTTATTTTGCGCATTTTGTTGTGATCATTTTCAGCCTAAATCCATCCGTATGTCATAAAAATTTGTTTTTCAAATTTTTGTAAGTATGGATACCAGGGTTTTCAATTTATCTAGGGTTTATTTTCTAAGTTTCGGGGTTATTTTATCCAAATCGGATCTGTAGTAGCGGACCCCTGAACCCTATAAAACTCCTGGAAAATATTGAAAGCGAGCAAAACAGTATTTTCACAAATGTTTTTGGTGAGTTTATTGCTTTCGGACCCTAGATGGATTGTGTATTTAGGAACCCACATGAACGAAACCCTAGATTCCGGGATAACAAACCTAGAAAAATGGAAATTTGCATGTAACCGAGCCAAATGTTTTCCAAAAAATGAATTTTCAGCACAAAAATTACAGGGCGTTTCAAAATCGTTTTCCAGGTCTAACCGATCCGACCAGTTGGGTTGACCTGGTTACCCCCTACATGCATGCCCCGTTTCCTAAATTTCCAATTTTGTCCTATTTGAGTCCTATCTGTGTGTGCAATATAAATTATGCCAACCAACTTGTTTTGCAGCATTTAATTTTATTATTTTTATTGTAATTAGTAGAATTTCATGTATTCTAGGTAGATGTAATTTTTAGATATTCGTGGACCATAAGCGCTTGTAAAGTGAGGATGAGGGTTTTTCCATTTTGGGTTGTATAATCGGCCTCTACTATTTTCTTTATATTTTGGATGTATGCTTTATTTTGCGGCAATTTATTTTCTGCATTTTGCTTTAGCATCAATTGATTAAAATAAACAAATGTAAGTCACTTGCTCGAAACCTAAATCTCTAGATAATAAGCGAATTAAATATGGTAATATAAACTGTAAAGTGAAAGCAAGCTAGAGGTTAAAGTAAGTCACTTGCTTGAACCCTAAATCTCTAGATTAGGTACAGTAGTTTGCCCTCGGTAGGGAGCTGTACCGGAATTTCCCGAATGAGCTGATCTGGGTGGCGACTTTGCCACTGATCTTGGGATTTAAGTTTCGAGGTCTTTAAGTTAAAACAGGAAAATGTTTTCTACAAAGGAATTTCTAAATCAAATCAATGGCTTTCCTAACTCAAGATAAATAAAACCCGTTTTCCAAAACAAAACCAAATCGAAACAAAACGTTTTCCCCAGTTCGCTTCACCGCATTCCTTTCCTCTTTTATCAAAAAAGGTCATCCGCTCACAACTTACACAACCACTGCTTTATGCCTTGTAGTGTTGGTATGTCGCTTCCAATAAGAAGGATATCATCTACTTATAATACCAGGAAGGTGACAATGCGGTTAATCCTTTTTTAACGCATAAGGCTCATCTTGATTCCGTATGAAGCCATACTCCGTTATAGCTTCATTGAATCTAAGATTCCAACTATGGGATGCTTGCTTCAATCCATAAATGGACCATTGAAGCTTACATACCTTTCCAGGATACTTTGGATCTATAAAACCCTCAGGTTGTGTCATGTACACATCCTTAAGTAGCTTTCCATTAAGGAATGCAGTTTTGACATCCATCTGCCAGACCTCATAGTCGTACCATATGGCTATAGCTGGTAGGATCCTTATGGATTTGAGCATAGTAGTCACCTTGAGAAAGTTTCATCATAGTCTATTCGATAGACTTGTCTGAAACCTTTCGCTACCAGCCACGTCGTGAAGGTACTGTCAGCATTTAGCTTGTAGCACCACTTGCAACCTATCACCTTAGCACCCAGAGGTGGATCAACTAGGTTCCAAACCTGATTATTGTACATAGATTGCATCTTCGCCTCTATGGCTTTACGCTAGTTGGTACTGTGGGCTAGCTATAGCCTCTTATAAGGTTTTGGGCTCTTCCTCATCGAAGACGAGAAGAGTGTGATCATCGGTGATGAGAAACCCATATCTCTCTGGTTCCCAATGATTCCTACTAGACCTTTTAGGTCCTTGTGTGACCTGGGCTGGTGCTTCCTCCTTTGGGCTTTGAACTTCCCTGAGTCCAACATTGCTCCCACTGTCTTTCTTGGAAATGAAATCCTTTTCTAGAAAGACCCCCCCCTTTCGTGCCACGAACACCTTGTTCTTGGCGGGGTTATAGATGTAATACCCTTTGGTTTCCCTAGGGTAGCCCACAAATAGGCATTTGTCAGTTTTGGGTTCTAGTTTGCCCCCAGTCAATTTCTTGACATGTGCATCACATCCCCAAATCCACAGGAAAGACACATTAGGTGCCCTGCTCGTCCATATCTCATATGGCATCTTTTCCACAGCCTTAGTTGGACTATTATTCAAAATGAGAGCTACTATCTTAATAGCATATCCCTAGAAGCTTATTTTGAGAGAGGCATGACTCATCATTGAGCAAACCATGTCCAATAAGGTCCTATTCCTCCATTCAAACACCTCATTCCATTGTGGTGTTCCTGGAGGAGTGATTCTGTGCTCCCTCAAATATGAGTCAAACTCTAGGCTCATATACTCGCCTCCCCTGTTTGACCGAAGGGCTTTGATATTTCTGCCTAGCTGCTTATATAGTTCATTCCTAAATTCCTTGAACCTATCAAGGGTCTCAAACTTATGTTTCATCAGATAGACATAGCCATATTTGCTAAAATCGTCCGTGAATGTGACGAAGTACAAATGTCCACCTCTGGTCACTGCGCTTATGGGCCCACATAAGTTCGAATGTATTAGGTCCAATAATTTAGTAGCCTTTTCAGCTTTCTTGCTAAAATTCGCTTTAGTCATTTTACCTTATAAACAAGACTCGCATATGTCAAGTGACTCCAAGTCAAATGATCCTAGGATTCTAGCTTTGTGAAGCCTAGCTATGTGTTTCTCGTTTATATGGCCTAAACGACAATGCCAAAGATAGACAAGATTAGGTTTATTAGGCTTAACCCTTTTAGTATTTATATTATAGACATTATTGGTTTCATTTAAATCCAGGATATAAAGACCATTATTTAATAGAGCTTCTCCATAAAATAACCTCCCTAGATAATCCAATTCTACCATTAGAAATAATAAAATGAAATCCATAAATATCCAGTACTGAAACTGAAATAATATTCCTGCACATTGTAGGTACAAAATAACATTGTTCCAATATTAAAACCAATCCACTAGGCATCATAAGGTGGTATTCACCTATCTCTATGGCAACAACCCTTGCACCATTTCCAACCTGCAAGTCCACCTCCCCAGATCCCAGTGACCTCTGATTCTTAAGTCCCTGCACATTACAACAAATGTGAGTACCACATCCAGTATCCAATACCCAGGATGTTGAAACAGTGAGGTTAATGTCTATGACATAAATACCTGATGAAGATGTGCCCTGGGTCTTCCTTTGCTCTCCCAATAGCTTGGGACATGATCTTTTCCAATGACCTGCCTGCTTGCACCCAAAGCAGACATCCTCGGGATTGGCCTTGGGCTTGGCCTGGGCCTTCTTGGCCTTGGCTTTCTTAGCCTTGGCCTTGGCCTTTGCCTTAGCCTTACGCTTAGTAAGAGAAGGGTTCCCCTTGTTGACCAACAGTATCGGCAGAGTCTTTTTGACCTACTGCTCAGTGACCTTGAGATCCCATGCAGCTCACTTATAATACGGTTCATCCTTTGCATATTATAGTTTAGGATGAACTGATCGTAAGAATCCGGTAAGGAAGCTAGGATCGTGTCTATCGCCAGCTCCTGTGAGATAGGCGATCCAAGACAGGCTAAAGTGTCTAGATAGCCCTTCATCTTGAGCATGTGTGCACTCACAGATGTCCTAGTCCCCATCTTACAGGAGTGGAATGCCTTATTGGTCAGGTACCTTTCCTGACGAGCTTGCTCCTGAAACATTTCATTGAGAGTTGTTATCATAGCATAGGACTGATGGTATATGAACTGCTTTTGCAGCTCAGGGACCATACACGCCAACATAAGGCATGTCAGATCCCGGTTATCCTTCACATGCACCTCGTATTCCTCCAGCTGGGTAGCCGGTGGATTATGTCCCGTAGGTGTAGCCAGTATAGGTCTTTCCAGCACATACTCCTTTGACTCTTATCTTAGAACTATGCTCAAGTTCCTAGACTAGTCTAAGAAGTTAGGGCTAGAAAGCTTGTCCCTCTCCAGGATAGATTGCAGTGAAAGTGAGTTGTTTGTTGCCATTAGATTACTACATAGAAAAATTGTAAGAGTGTTGATAAAGGACTTGATTTGTTTTTCCCATATTTAATTAATAATGAATCAGGTTAATAATTAACTCAAGTTGTTGGGCTAATAGGCCAAGATCCATATTTCATTAAGATATAGCCAGATGAGGGCTTGGAAAAACTATACCCTAATTATTTAGGTAGGAACACCGTCCAATCCCAACCTAGGGACTCTCAGTTTGATGGGCTTGTTGGAACTTACCCATCTGTGCTTAGGGCTAGGAGAATCCTACTACCCATGCTAAGTTAAAACCTCCATCCAAGTGTCAGAATAACCAATACTCTAACCCAATACAAAATGATGATACTCCAGTGCATCCAGCAAGGGCATGGTCTACAACTGGCCTATTCCCACTTCGAGTCGGTTTTGAATGAGGGAAGCACTTTTAAATGACTTAGTAATTTTCTTTCGGTTATTAGATTCATTTTAATAACGGCTTAGATGCATAGGTGTGTGAAAGTATAATTAAATAAATGATGGGCCACTATAGCCCTATATTACAGCCTAATATAATTCAAGTAAACCTATATTAGAAGATACACTAGGTGGGCCTCCTCTTCGTCCTTCTGGGCTCCCTCTTCAATGGGCTTCTTTATTATAAATTTTATAATAAATAAATAAAATAAAATTACATTAAAAAGGAAAATGGTACGCAAGTCATATTTACCCAAAAAGAAAAATACAACCCATCTTGAAATAAGGCCCAATAGCATCCATCCACACATTTAATCATATAAGCATGTAAACCAATACATCAATTTATGAACATGTTATAATGCATGAATTTTATCCCATTTCACTTAAGTCCTTAGCCATTATTTTTTGAAATCACCAATTTTGGCCTATCATGGTTCTACCCCTTAATAGGCTTTGGGTGTTGGGATTCATCACGGGAAACCGAATGATAAAAGCGGAAATACGCGTCGATTTCCCTGAATTCGGTCCTAGGAGCTTAAGATGTGGAAATCAAAAACTTAAAGCACCAAGGAGAGAGTATAAAAAACTTACCACAAAGTCTCTCAAACAGACGGATGCGGACTACAGGAATCAAAGCAGACTCCCTCCAACGTCACATAGACGAACGGCTCTCAGACTGAAACCTGTGCTAGCGACTCGAACGATTTCAAAGAGAGGGAGAGAAGGGCAGCACACTTAAGACTTATGGTTGTCCTCTATTTCTTTCCAAAAGAAATAAGCCATCTCTCTCAAGTAAGCACCCAAGTTTCTTTCCAAAAGAAACAACCAATTTTCTAGTGGGCAAACAAGTTTCTTTCCAAAAGAAACTAGCTCACCAAAAGTGGGAAAAATCATTCTTTCAAAAAGAAAGAAAACTAACGGCCAAAACTTGATTAGTTAAAGTGATGTATCCCATTTTTTTCATTACCAAAAGAAAGAATTAAAAATAAGAAGGCAAAGTCCAACTTTGTTATCCCATTTTCAAAACCAATGACTCACACTATGAGTCATCACTTTAATCATCATTATTTTGTCAAAAAAATGACTCATCCATATGCTAAAGCACACGGCCAAAAATCATGAATGAGTGGGATATTTTTCTTTCACCATAAGAATAATCCAAAATATCCAAGTACCAAAGTCCAACTTTGCAACCCTAAAAGTCTTCCATGACTCAATATTTACATCATCACTTTTGTCCCAAAATGAGTCAAATCCCACCAAAATTTCGGCCAACACTTCATAATTTGTGGGCTTTACCATTTCAAGCCCAAGCCCATTTAATTCTATGGTTTTAATTAACTTCAAATAAAATTTTAACTCAACATGTATGTAAATATACTATACCATATAATATATATTACATACATTTAAATCAAAATTAATTTGACATATTAATATAACCGGGGACATTAAATTAGGCAAGCATAAAATGAGATACATGTAAACCCATACATGTAAAATATTTCCGCCTAGGAAATAATCTCATTAATTAATTCATTGAATTAATTAAGAGAATGCCGAAATAAA
Source organism: Euphorbia tirucalli (assembly GCA_039660915.1). Taxonomy (NCBI): domain Eukaryota; kingdom Viridiplantae; phylum Streptophyta; class Magnoliopsida; order Malpighiales; family Euphorbiaceae; genus Euphorbia; species Euphorbia tirucalli. The sequence continues at coordinate 48,005,673 of CM077639.1, read as the reverse complement.
TATTAATTATATTATTTTGATCAATCCAATTGATCTATATAATATAATTAATAAATCTCTCTCTCTTCAAATGTGTATACTTCAAGTACACACCTAATCCGACTAGTTAAAGTCCAGACGTTTAATGTGTATGATCTGATGGGCCCGTCTTTATGTTGGTAGTGGGCCAAGGCCCATAGACTTGTGCATAACAACCCCAAATCCATTGGAAAGACACACTGAGCGCCCTGCCCGTCCATATTCCAAATGGGGTCTTTTCCATAGCCTTCGTCGGAGTATAATTGAAAATGAGAGCCATTGTCTCAAGAGCGTATCGTTAGAAACTTATTGGGAGAGAGGCATGACTCATCATTTGAGGGGACCATGTCTAACAGGGCCCTATTCCTCCGTTCGGACACCCCATTCCATTGTGGTGTTCTTAGAGGAGTGAGCTATGGAACTATTCCATGCCCTCTCAAAATGAGTCTCACTCTAGGCTTATATGCTCACCAACTCGGTCCGACCAAATGGCTTTGATATTTCTGCCTAGTTAGTTATGTACTTCATTCCTCAATACCTCGAACCTACCAAGGGTCTCAGATTTATATTTCATTAAATAGGCATAGCCATATCTGATGAAATTGTCTGTGAAGGAAACAAAGTATAGATGTTCACCCCTGGTTGCTTTGCTCATAGGTCCATATACATCTGAATGTATTAGGTCCAGTAAGCTAGCGGCCCTTTCAGCTTACTTGCTAAAAGGGGCATTAGTCATTTTACCTCATAAACGAGATGCACATATATCAAGTGACTCCATGTCAAGTGATCCTAGGATTCAAACTTTGTAAAGCCTAGCTATGCACTTCTTGTTTATGTGGCTTAAATGACAATGCCAAGGTAAACTGGATTAACTTTTTTAAGCTTAATCCTTTAAGTATGTATATTATAGACATGATTAGTTTCATTTAAATCCAGGATCTTAAAGACCTTATTTAACAGAGCTACTCCATCAAATAATTCCTCTCTAGGTAAGCCCATTTTACTATTACCAATAGTAAATGTACATCCAGAAATATCCAAAACTGAAACAGAAATAATATTCCTGTACATAACAGGTACAAAATAACATAGTTTGAGTAACAAAACTAATCTACTAGGCATCATAAGCTGGTCCTGCTGATCTCTATGGTAGCAACCCTTGCTCCATTTCTTACCAGCAAGTCCACTTGTCTCGATCCCAGTGATCTCCTGTTCTTAAGTCCCTACACATTACAAAAAATGTGAGAACCACATCAAGGATCCAATACCCAAGATGTTGAAATAGAGGTTAATGTCTATGACATTTACACCTGATGAAGACACGCCCTGTGTCTCCCTCTTTTGTCCCAAAAGCTTGGGACATGATCTTTACCAATGTCTAGTTTGCTTGCACCCAAAGCAGACATCCTTGGAACGGGCCTTAGGCTGGGCTTTTGCCTTGGCTTCCTTAGCCTTGGCCTTGGCCTTTGCCTTGCCTATAGCAAGAGGAGGTTTCCCCTTATTGACCATAAGTACCAGCGGAGTATTCCAGACCTACACCTCGTATTCCTCCAGCTATCAAGCCGATGGATTAAAACTCGTTGGTGCAGCCGGTACAGGCCTTTCTAGCACATACTCTTTAGACTCTAGTCTTAGAACACCCCTAAAGTTCCTAGACCAGTCCAAAAGTTAGGGCCAGAAAGCATGTCCCATTCTAGGAAAGGTGGTAGTGATAAAGTATTATTCGTAGCCGTTCGTTTCGACACAGAAAAATTTACAAGTGTTAATAAAGGGCTTAACTTGTTTTTCCCATATTATAATTACTAATTAATCATGTTATTAATTAAACTGAGTTGTTAGGCTCATGAGCCGAGATCTATATTATATCAAGATATAGCAAGACGAGGGCCTATAACAACTATACCCCAATTTTTAGGTAGCAACACCGTCCAATCCCAACCTAGGGAATCTCAATTTGATGGGTCTGTTGGCACTTACCCATCTGTGCTTAGGGCCAGGAACATCCTATTACTCACGCTAAGTCCAAACCTCCATCCAAGTGTCAAAGTAACCAATACTCCAACCCAATACAAAATGACGATACTCTAGTGCATCCACCGAGGGCTGGTCTACAACTGGCCTATCCCCACTTCGAGAAGGTTTTGAATGAGGGAAGCACTTTTAAGAGACTTAGTAATTACCTTTCGGTTATTAGATCCATTTAAAAACGGCTTAGATGCATAGGCGACTGAAATTGGGTTTGTACATACATTCTCACATGCAAATAAATAAAGCATAATTAAATAAAAATGAAATGCTATGGGCCAAAATTTATAGCCTAATATAATTCTAGTAAACCTATACTAGAACGACATCAGGTGGGCTGCATCCTCATCCTTCTAGCACGCCAATCCAATCGACTTCTTCTTTACATAATATCAAAATAAACAAATAAAATAAAATTACATAAAAAAGAAAACAGCACGCAGGCCATATTTACCAAAAGATTATTACAACTCAAATAAATAAGGCCCAATAACATCCATTCATGCATTTAATCAGACATCCATGTAAACCAATACAGACAACTTATAAACATGTTAAATGCATGAATTAATCCCATTTCATATATGTCCATAGCCATTATTTTGAAATCGCCAAATTTTGGCCATTCATGGTTCTAAGCCCGTATGGGCCTTAGGCCTCCAGCCCAGGCAGAACACTGCTTCCAATCCAATTGGGAAACCATGAATTCCAAATTAGCGGTCCGGGTAATCATGCCAAGAAAACTCGAACCAATTTCAATTAACCGTATTAATTTTTCCAAAATTAATATCGCATGAACGAAAAATAAATTTCATTCATAAAACATGCGCACAAAATTTCCAAAATTTAAACACGCACAATTTTAAAACCAAATAAAATTTTAAAACCCGGCCTGGCCCAAAATTCCCACCAAATCCAAATTCGCCCCGCCCGTAGGCAACGGCTGCTACCCTTATTCCGACCCGAAACGGTCCCTGATTTTTCACAAAAAAAAAAAAAATAGCAACATGAAATTAAATCACCATGAAATAAAATCGAGCATAGGAAATTAAACCTATCATAAAGCCTATATGCAAATTAAAATTTCCATAATCAAATCATAAATAGAAAATTAAACTAAGCATGAACATAATGCATAATAATTTTCCATTTGCAAAATTCAAGGGGCAAAATCACCAAACCCCAAACCAAAAATAAATCCCGACCATAAAATTCTCCAATTTTAAAACACAGGATTCACCAAGTTAAAGATTTCCATGGATCAAAAGCCCGCTCTGATACCACTGTTGGGATCCGTCAAGGGAAACCGACCAATAAAAGCGGAAATACGCGTTGATTTCCTCGAATCCAGTCCCAGGAGCTTAAGATGTGGAAATCAAAAACTTAAAGCACAAAGGAGAGAGTATAAAAAACTTACCACAAATTCTCTCAAAGAGATGGATGCAGACTGCAGGAATCAAAGCAGACTCCCTCCAACGTCACGTACACAAACGGCTCTTGGACCTAAACCCGTGCTAGCGACTCAGATGATTTCAAAGAGAGGGAGAGAAGGGCGACACACTTAAGACTTATTGCTATCCTCTATTTCTTTCCAAAAGAAATAAGCCATCTCTCTCAAGTAAGCACCTAAGTTTCTTTCCAAAAGAAGCAACCAATTTTCTCAAGTGGGCAAAAAAGTTTCTTTCCAAAAAAAACTAGCTCACCAAAAGCGGCCAAAATCATTTGTCAAAAAGAAAGAAAACTAACAGCCAAAACATGATTAATTAAAGTGATGCATCCCATTCTTTTCATTACCAAAAGAAAGAATTAAAAATGAGAAGGCAAAGTCCAACTTTGCTATCCCATTTTCAAAACCAATGACTCACACCATGAGTCATCACTTTAATCATCATTATTTTGTCAAAAAAATGACTCATCCATAAGCCAAAGCACAAAGCCAAAAATGATGAATGAGTGGGATATTTTTCTTTCATTCTTACCATAAGAATAATCCAAAATATCCAAGTAGCAAAGTCCAACTTTGCAACCCCAAAAGTCTTTCATGACTCAATATTTACATCATCACTTTTGTCCCAAAACGAGTCATCTTTCTTACCCTAAATCCCACCAAAATTTTGGCCAACACTTCATAATATGTGGGCTTTACTATTTCAAGCCCAAGCCCATTTAATTCTATGGTTTTAATTAACTTCAAATAAAATTTTAATTCAACATGTATGTAAATATACTATACCATATAATATATATTACATACATTTAAATCAAAATTAATTTGACCTATTAATATAACCAGGACATTAATTTAGGCAAGCATAAAATGAGATACATGTAAACCCATACATGTAAAATATTTCTACCTAGGAAATATTCTCATAAATTAATTCATTGAATTAATTATGAGAATGCCGAAATAAATATTAATTATATTATTTTGATCAATCAAATTGATCTATATAATATAATTAATAAGTCTCTCTCTCTTCAAACGTGTATACTCCAAGTACACACTTAATCCGACTAGTTAAAGTCCAGACGTTCAATGTGTATGATCCGATGGGTCCGTCTTTATGTTGGCAGTGGGCCAAGGTGCACAGACTACAGGCAAGCTCTAGCAAACTGTCCAGACATTTAAGACGGAGATAGCAGTCAAACTGTCACCGTAACCCTGTCGTTTGAACTTGTACATCCCATATCACTGATATCGGTGTCCAACACAGAGGCATGGTTGATCACCCTCTATATGTGTCCAGAAATTTACTTGATCCTGAATGAACTGATGCTCACAAACAAGATCAAATCTTGTTTGGGTGTGGCCGCACTCTTATCAGGAACATTCATCAAGAGGCCGGTGATATCGTCTCAGTAAGTTATTGAGTGACATTCCCTTCTGCATATCCATAGCAATACCATGCTCACTGACACACCAGAACGTACCCATACTTGGCACCCTTTTACAGGCCCGTTAGGTGTACACTAAAGTGTGCCACATCACATACAGCACCATCATATGGTCCGATCAAAGGACTTATACAAGTACGACATGGGAATCATTTGTGATACTATACCATGTAGATTCCCGTTAAGTGGATTGATCCAGTACCATGCCCTTTTTGCATGTACCCATTAACCTGGTTGACATCCCATGTTCTATGACCGGTAAGACACCGCCATACAACCAGACTAATGATAGTCTTTAGTTCCATTCATTCCCATGATTGGAACAGACTACGGATGACTTTATGGCCATATCGTTTTCCCTATCCATAGTCTTACTACCAAGTGCATGACACTTGACAACATGGATATGGATATGTCCATTGCATACTCTATTTAAAATATAGCATAAGACATATAGTAAATAGATTAATGCCTTTATCTATTGACACAAATTGTATAATACATAAAGTTCACGTGAATGTCCAAATGTATTATACAAACACAAGGACCAATGCCTCGGGACTAGGGCATTTCCAACATTGGGCCTCCAGCCCACGCAGAATACTACTCCCACTGGAATTGGGAACCCATGAGTCCATATCAGCCGACCAGGTAATCGTGCCAAGAAAACCCGAACCAATTTCAATTATACCATATTAATTTCCAAAATTAATATCTTATGAATAAAAATAAAATTTCATTCTAGAAACCATGCGCATTTAAATTACAGAAATTTAAACACAAAATTTTAAAACCCATTAAAATTTCAAAACTGGGCCCCAGGCCCAGCGATGATTCCCCTGCGAGCAGCCCAGTATCTGTGGAAATAGTCCGTGATTTTCGCCAAAAAAAAAAATGTCAACAACAATGTGAAATTAAATCACCAAGAAATAATCACATACCAGAAAATAAAATCAAACATAGCCTAATGTAGATTAAATTTGCAATTGCAAAAACAAAGGGAAAATCACATAATCCCCAAACTACGAATCCCAAAATTAAAAACACCAAATTTAAAATTAAAAACACCAAATTTAAAATAAGGGATTCAATCCTGTTAAATAATTTCCATAGATCAAAAGCCCGCTCTGATACTGTGAGTGGACGACGTTTTTAGGCGTTACAACTCTCTCGAAAGGGAGCCTCGAGATCGGGCAACCCTCCCTCGTGTGGGGTTTTTTGGAATGGAAATTTAGTTTTGGAAAAATTAAATTAATTCATAAAAGAACCGGGACCTAAGTCTTGATAGAGTGTGTAGGAGTCGCCACCCAGCACAGCTCAACCGGAAAATTACCATGTAGATGAACCGGATAAAGGCCGCTACACTTTCCAGAGATTTAGGTCCGGACAAGTCCCTTATTTCATGTCTAATCAAAATAAAATTGGCCACTGTTCATTGAAGGTATTTTAAATTTCTAAAGTCCATTCTTATTAAATCAAATCACACAGCGTACACACAAATCAAAGGAAAATAAAAAGCAATGAATAAAGAGATTATTACAACCCAATTGAATAAAAATAAAAACTCTCAACGTCACCTTACAAGCGCCTAAAATACACGATGTTCTAAGAATTTTACAATTGCCTAAAATACACGAGTTAAGCTATTAATTACATTCAAAATGAAAAATAAAAATAAACTAAAAGCTGCAAGACAGATGGTTAGCACAATTTACAACACACCACAAATAGGACTCAAGTAGGATAGAATGGGATTTTAAGGAGTTCAGGGGCATGCAATTAGGGATAACTGGATCGGCTCGGCTAGCCGGTCCGATTAGACCTAAAATATAGTTTTGAAACGTCCCTGTATTTTTGTTTTGTGAGAAAATCATTTTGAAAATATTTTCTTTTTCTGGTTTGATTTAATTTAACATGTGAGGTGGGTCGGTTTTCGGGAGATTCGGGTCTCCATCATTGCATTGTTCTAAATGCAATAACATCAAAAATTAAATCTAATGTCGTGGATGCACACAACAAAATTCATTTTTGATGATTTTCTGATTTTTCTGAATTTTTATGATTTTTGGGATTTTTTATGGATTTTTCTAGATATTTTGCTCCTGGACAAAAATTACAGTCACCCGGCTGTAATTACAGTTGTGCGACTGTAACTACAGTCGTACGACTATAATTACAGTCATACAACTGTAGTTCATCCAAATGCAAAGATTTGCCAAATTTATTTAAATGAAAAGAGAAAGCGGGGAAATCTAAGAACACTCGTACGACTATATATAAGGTGGCACGACTGTAATTACAATCGTGTGACCGTTCTTCATTATAAGAATAATCATACAGCTGTTCTTATTTCCCAAAAACAGTAAGCTAAAAATATGAGTTTTATGCACAAAATGAAACCAAAACACCCAGAAAAAGCAAAAAAATGAAAGTTTTAGGTGTAATTACCTTTGTGCGCTGATCCACTGTAGGTTTGACCGCTGGAAACACCTCAATCGACTCCAAATTGCTTCTTTTTTCCTTGTGTGTTAAGGTTCCAAAGTTGTCCAAAATTCTCCAAACTGTCACTGATTTTTGATAGATTTAAGGTCTGGAATTGCTTTAATTTAGTGTGTCAAGTTTTAACCTATGATTTCTAATAGATTTTAAACTTTAACACTCAATAATTAAAAGAAAAAGAGAAGAAAAAGATGATGCTTAGTTGGTTTTCTTTCTTTTCCACTCCTTCTTCCTTCTCTTCTTTCTCCCAATTTCTCTCCCTACAATCTGCCAAAAATCCAAGAGTCAAAAGTGTTGGAATTTTTCACCTGAAATCACCTGATAAATGCGGAAGAACGCGATGATTTCCATAAATCCATGCCCAGGAACAATTGAAATGGAAATTGTAAAACCAAAAAAAAATATGATAGAAAGAGATAATTCTCTTACTCGGAATATCTCTTTTAGAGACGGATAAAGAGTGCAGGAATCAATGCAGAGTCCCTCCTCGTTCTCGTACACGAACGCCTAACGAATACGACCCGTGCTAGCATTGGAAAACATGAACAATGGAGAGAAGGGGCTAGAGAATTCGGCTATGTTGTGCTTCCTTTACCTTCGCTGAAATTCTCCTAGGTTAAAACCTAGGTTGGCCAAATTCCCTTAGGGGAATTGAGGCCCAGCTTGGCTCCTTCATTTTGTGTGGGCTTCCTTCTTTTAATCCAGGCCCAATCTTATTTTAATAAATCTGGTTAAATTAATTTCAAGCCCAATTTTAATATATCTATGTATTTAATATATTACACCAAGTAATATATAATTTACACCAATTAATTTAATCCATCAAATTAAAATTAGATCTTCATAAAATAAAATCATATGTAAACCTATACATATGAATATTTCTACCTAGGAAATAATCTCATAATTAATCCAATTAATTATGAAGAGCCAATTGAATATATTAATTTTATTATTAGGATCAATCCAATTGACCTTTATAATATGATTAATATATATATATACCTCTCTCTCCAGAGTGTATGCTCCAAGCATACATGTGATTCCTTAAGTTGGTGTTCAGTCGCTCAATGTGTACGATCCCGTGGGCCCATCCTTATGTTGGCAGCGGGCCTTTTGGCCTACAGACTGCAGTTGGGCTCTAGCAAGCCACTGCAGCCCCCAATTAAGATGGAGATGGCAGTCTAACTGTTATCATAACCCTGTAGTTTAAACTTGTACATCCCATGTCATTGATATCGGTGTCCAAGGCATGGATTGATCACCCTCTTTTGTGTCGGACATTAACTTGATCCCGAATGCACTGAAGCTCACAAACAAGTTCCCGCTTGTTTGGGTGTGCCCACACTCTTATCAGTCACATTCATTAAGAGGCTGGTGAAATCTTCCTAGTGGACTACTGGGTGAATAAAAACTTCTGCATATCCATAGCATTACCATGCTAAGTGACATACCCGAAAGTACCCATACTTGGCACCCTATTACAAGCCCTTTAGGCGTACCCCTAAGCATGTGACCTCATATGTAACACCATCATATGGTCAGGTCAAAGGATCCATACAAGTACTACATGAGAATCACTTGTGATACTATACCATGTGGATTTCTCGTTTAGTGGATCTATCCAGTACAATGCCTCTTATGCATTTATCCATTAACTTGGTTGATATTCCATGTCCAATGACCAGTAAGACACCACCATACAACCAGGTTAATGATAGTCTCTTGTTCCATTCATTCCCATGACTGGAACAGACTACGGATCTATTTATGGTCATATCGTTTACCCTATCCATGGTCTTACTGCCAAGTGCATGACACTGGTCATCATGGATATGGATATGTCCATTGGATACTTCATTTAATATATTGAACAAGATAAATATAATAAATGAATTAATGCCTTTATTAATAACATAAATAAGTATAATACATGAATCCAATTAATGTATGATACAAATACAAGGACCAATACCTTAGGACTAGGGCATACCCAACAAAAAGCCCCTCATTTTCATCTCTTTCTCCCTTTTATTTCTGCTTTCCTTCCCCTCGAAACCAGGCATTAATTGCCCTTCAAATCATCCCCATTTTTTTTCAGGTGTGAACTGCTGTACCTACTATGCACTTATAGTCGTACGACTATAATTTTTCAATTACAATCGTACAAATGTAAACACAGTAGCAAGACTGTAATTATAATCGTGTGACACAAATTTTTTTTCTTTTCAGTACGAATAATTCCAGCGCTTACAGCTGCAAAGGTAAACTGGATTAAGTTTATTAAGCTTAATCCTTTAAGTGTGTATATTATAGACATGATTAGTTTCATTTAAATCTAGGATATTAAAGACCTTATTTAACAGAGAATCAAATAATTCCTTTCTAGGTAAACCCATTTTACTATTACCAATAGTAAATGTACAACCAGAAATATCCAAAACTGAAACAGAAATAATATTCATGTACATAAAAGGTACAAAATAACATAGTTTCAGTAACAAAACTAATCTACTAGGCATCATAAGCTGGTCCTGCTGATCTCTATGGCAGCAACCCTTGCTCCATTTCTTACCAGCAAGTCCACTTGTCTCGATCCCTGTGATCTCCTGTTCTTAAGTCCCTACACATTACAAAAAATGTGAGAACCAAATCAAATATCCAATACCCAAGATGTTGAAATAGAGTTTAATGTCTATGACATTTATATCTGATGAAGACACGCTCTGTGTCTCCCTCTTCTGTCCCAAAAGTTTGGGGCACGATCTTTACCAATGTCTAGTCCGCTTGCACCCGAAGCAGACATCCTTGGAACGGGCCTTAGGCTGGGCTTTTGCCTTGGCTTCCTTAGCCTTGGCCTTGGCCTTTGCCTTGCCTATAGCAAGAGGAGGTTTCCCCTTGTTGACCATAAGTACCAGCGGAGTATTCCTGACCTGCACCTCATATTCCTCCAACTATCAAGCCGATGGATTACAACCCGTTGGTGCAACCGATACAGGCCTTTCTAGCACATACTCTCTAGACTCTAGTCTTAGAACAACCCTCAAGTTCCTAGACCAGTCCAAAAGTTAGGGCCAGAAAGCATGTCCCATTCCAAGGAAGGCCCTAGTGATAAAGTATTATTCGTTGCCGTTCGTTTCCACACAGAAAAATTTACAAGTGTTAATAAAGGGCTGAACTTGTTTTTCCCATATTATAATTAATAATTAATCATGTTATTAATTAAACTGAGTTGTTGGTCTCATGGGCCGAGATCCATATTATATCAAGATATAGCCAAACGAGGGCCTAGAACAACTATACCCCAATTTTTAGGTAGGAACGCCGTCCAATCCCAACCTAGGGACTCTCGATTTGATGAGTTTGTTGGCACTTACCCATCTGTGCTTAGGGCCAGGAACATCCTACTACCCACGCTAAGTCCAAACCTCCATCCAAGTGTCAAAGTAACCAATACTCCAACCCAATACAAAATGACGATACTCTAGTGAATCCACTGTTGGATATGCCCAAGTCTTGAGGCATTAGTCCTTGCATTTGTATCATACATTAATTGGATTCATGTATTATACTTATTTGTGTTATTAATAAAGGCATTAATTCATTTATTATATTTATCTTCTGCAATATATTAAATGAAGTATCCGATGGACATATCCATATCCATGATGACCAGTGTCATGCACTTGGCAGTAAGACCATGGATAGGGCAAACGATGTGACCATAAATAGATCCGTAGTCTGTTCCAGTCATGGGAATGAATGGAATAAGAGACTATCATTAACCTAGTTGTATTGCAGTGTCTTACCGGTCATTGGACATGGAATGTCAACCAAGTTAATAGGTACATGCATAAGGGGCATGGTAAAGGATAAATCCACTAAACGAGAAATCCACATGGTATAGTATCACAAGTGATTCTCGTGTAGCACTTGTATGGATCCTTTGACCTGACCATATGATGGTGTTACATGTAAGGTCGCATACTTAGGGGATGCCTAAAGGGCATGTAATAGGGTGCCAAGTATGGGTACTTTCGGGTATGTCACTTATCATGGTAATGCTATGGATATGCAGAAGGGATTTGTCACTCAGTAATCCACTAGGAAGATATCACCGGCCTCTTGATGAATGTGACTGACAAGAGTGTGGCCACACCCAAACAAGTGGGAACTTGTTTATGAGCTTCAGTGCATTCGGGATCAAGTTAATGTCTGACACAAAAGAGAGTGATCAATCCATGCCTATGTGTTGGACACCGATATCAATGACATGGGATTTACAAGTTTAAACTACAGGGTTATGATAACAGTTAGACTGCCATATCCATCTTAATTGGGGGCTACAGTGGCTTGCTAAAGCCCAACTACAGTCTGCGGGCCAAAGGCCCGCTGCCAACATAAAAATAGGCCCACGGGATCGTACACATAGAACGACTGAACACAGACTTTAGGAATCACATGTATACTTATACACTGTGGAGAGAGAGGTATATATATATTAATCATATTATAAAGATCAATTAGATTGATCATAATAATAAAATTAATATATATTCAATTGGCTCTTCATAATTAATTGGATTAGTTATGAGATTATTTCCTAGGTGGAAATATTCATATGTATAGGCTTACATATGATTTTATTTTGTGAAAATTTAATTTTAATTTGATGGATTAAATTAATTGGTCAAACTAATTTTAATTTAGATGTAAATAATATATTACTTGGTGTAATATATTAAATACATGGCTATATTAAAATTGGGCTTGAAATTAATTTAAACCAGAATAATTAAAATTAGATTGGGCTTGAATTAAAAGTAGAAAGCCCACACAAAAGTAAAAGAGCTAAGCTGGGCCTAAATTCCCCTAAAGGAATTAGGCCAACCTAGGTTTTAACCTAGGAGAATTCGGCCAAAGGTAACAAGCCACACTATAGCCGAATTCTCTAGCCCCCTCTCTCACCATTGCTCATTTTTCCAACGCTAGCACGGGTTGTGTTCGTTAGGCGTTCCTGTACGAGAACGAGGAGGGAATCTAATTTTATTTCTACAGTCTTCATCCATCTCTAGAAAGAGATATTCCGGGTAAGAATTTAATCTCTTTCTATTTCAATTTTATGTTTTACAATTTCCACTTCAATTGCTCCTGGGACTGGATTTGAGGAAATCATTGCGTTCTTCCGCTTTTATCGGGTGATTTCCGATGAAAAATCCCAACAGTGGTATCAGAGCGGGCTTTTGATCCGTGGAAATTGTTAAAATTGGTTGAATCCCATGTTTTAAAATTGGAGTTTTTTTATTGGGGTTCTTGGTTTGGGTTTAAGATTTTTCCCATTTGGCTTTGTACAATTGAAATTAAATTTGCATATAGGTTTATGTTAGTTTGATTTAATTGTATGATTTTGGAATTCTTGGTGAATTTCTTGTTATTGATGGATGCTATACTTTGTTTGTTCATCTATTTTTATTTCTGTTTAAAAAAAAAATCTGGCTCCCGGGGTGTGGGGGCTACCAGCGGCGGAATCGCCTCCGGCGGCCGCCATACATGGTGGGAGCGACGGCGGCCGCTGCCTGTTGCTGCACCAGCAGCAGCCACTGCTGCGGAAGCAGCCCCCAGCAGCTCAGTAGCGGCACCGGCTGCTGCTGCTAGGGCAACTCGGTTGACCTAGCCGCAGCGGGCCGGGCCCAGCGTTTTTGGATTTGGCGGGTTTTGGGCCCGGTGCCCAGTTTTGAAATTTTAATTGGTTTTAAAATTCGTGCGTTTAAAATTATGCAATTTAAATGCGTGTGGTTTCTTGAATGAAATTTTATTTTATTCATGTGATATTAATTTTGGAAATTAACATGGTTAATTGAAATTGGTTCGGGTAATTTTGGCACAATTACTTGGACGGCTGAATTCGACCCAAGGTTTCCCAATTCCAGTGGGAGCAGTTGGACTGCCTGGGCTGGAGTCCCAAAGCCCGTTAAGTGTTAAAACCATGGTGGGCCAAAATTGGCGATTTCTATATAATGGCTTGGACATAATTGAAATGGGCTTAAATCATGCATTATAACAAGCTTATGAATTATATGTATTGGATGCATATGTATGATTAAATGTTTGTATGGTTGGATGTTATTGGGCCTTGTACAAGATGGGTTGTATTTTTCTTTTTTGTAAATACGGCCTGCGTGTCGTTTTTCTTTTCTTAATGTAATTTTATTTTATTCAATTATTATAAAATTTGTAAAAGAAAAAGCCCATGGAGTGGTGAGCCCAAGTGGAGGTGCAAGCCCAGAAGGAAAAGATGGAGGCCCACCTGATATTTATTTCTAGTATAGGTTTACTAGAATAATATTAGGATGTAATATAGGCCCATAGCAATCCATTCTACTTTTATTTAATTATGCTTTATATTTATTTGCATGTATGAATGTATGATCCAACAGTAATTTCACCCACCTTATGTATGTAAGCTGTTATTAATTGAATCTAATAACCAAATGGAATTACTAAGTCGCTTAAAAGTGCTTCCCTCATTCAAAACTGACTCGAAGTGGGAATAGGCCAATTGTAGACCATGCCCTCGCAGGATACACTGGAGTATTGTCACTTTGTATTGGGTTAGAGTATGGGATACTCTAACACTTGAATGGAGGTTTTGACTTAGCGTGGGTAGTAGGATTCTCCTGGCCCTAAGCACAGATGGGTAAGTGCCAACAAGCCCATCAAACCGAGAGTCCCTAGGTTAGGATTGGACGGCGTTTCTACCTAAATAATTAAGGTATAGTTGTACCAAACCCTCGTTTGGCTATATCTTGATGAAATATGGATCTCGGCCCATGAGCCCAACAACTCGGTTTAAATTAATAACATGATTCATTATTAATTTCATATGGGAATAACAAATTAAAGTCCTTTATTAACACTCTAAATGTTTTTCTGTGTAGAAACTCTATATGGCAAACAACAATACCTTATCACTGTGATCAATTCTGGTCCTAACTTTTTGGACTGGTCTACGAACTTGAGAATAGTTCTAAGGAAGGAGTCCAAAGAGTATGTACTGGAGAGGCCTGTACCGGCTGCGCCTCAAGGACGTAATTCACCAGCTACCTAGCTTGAGGAATACGAGGCGCATGTCAAGGACAATAGGGATGTGACATGCCTAATGTTGGCCTGCATGGTCCCCAAACTGCAAAAGCAGTTTATGGACCATCAAGCCTTTGCTATGATAACAACTCTAAACGAGATGTTTTAGGAGCAAGCTCGTGAGGAAAGGTACCTGACCAACAGGGCATTCCACTCTTGTAAGCTGGGGGCCGGGACATCTGTGAGCGCACACATGCTCAAGATGAAGGGCCATTTGGACACTTTGGCCCATCTTGGATCGCCTATGTCTCAAGAGTCGGTGGTGGACACAATCCTAGCATCCTTGCCGGATTCTTATGATCAGTTCATCCTAAACTACAACATGCAAGGGATGAACCATACTGTCAGTGAGCTGCATAGGATGCTTAAGCTTACTGAGCAGTCGATCAAGAAGACTCCGCCGATGCTGCTGGTCAACAAGGGGAACCCTCCTCTTGCCAAGGGTAAGGCCAAGGAAAAGGCCAAGGCCAAGGCTAAGAAGGCCAAGGCCCAACCCAAGGCCTAGTAGAAGGCAGGTCCTGAAGATGTCTGTTTCGGGTGTAGACAGGTGGGCCATTGGAAGAGATCGTGTCCCAGGCTGATGGGAGAGCAAAGAAGGGGGCAAGGTGCGTCCTCTTCAGGTATTTATGTTATAGACACTAACCTTACTGTTTCAACATCCTGGGTATTGGATACTGGATGTGGTTCTCACATTTGTTGCAATGTGCAGGGACTTAAGAACAGAAGGTCATTGGGATCAGGAGAGGTGGACTTGCGGGTCGGGAATGGAGCAAGGGTTGCTGCCATAGAGATCGGCGAATACCACCTTATGATGCCCAGTGGATTGGTTTTGATTATAGAACATTGTTATTTTGTACCTGCTATGTGCAGGAATATTATTTCAGTTTCTATTTTGGATATTTCTGGATTTTATTTTACTATTTCTGATGGTAGAATTTCAATATCTAGAGAGGGATTATTTTATGGAGACGCTCTATTAAATAATGGCCTATATATCCTGGACTTAAATGAAACCAATCACGTTTATAACATAAACACTAAAAGGGTTAAGCCTAACGAACTTAATCCAGTCAACCTATGGCATTGTCCTCTTGGCCACATAAACGAGAAGCGCATTGCTAGGCTTCACAAAGCTGGAGTCTTAGGGACATTTGACTTGGAGTCAATTGATACATGCGAATCATGTTTACGAGGCAAGATGACAAAGGCGCCTTTTACCAAGAAGGCTGAAAGGGCCACTGGCTTATTGGACCTAATACATTTAGATGTATGTGGACCTATGAGCGTAGCGACCAGAGGTGGGCATCTGTACTGTCTCACGTTCACGGACGATTTCAGCAGATATGGCTATGTCTATCTGATGAAACACAAGTCCGAGACCCTTGATAGGTTCAAGGAATTCAGGAATGAGGTACAGAACCAGTGAGGTACAGAACCAGCTAGGCAGGAATATCAAAACCCTTCAGTCGGACCGAGGTGGTGAGTATATGAGCCTAGAGTTTGACTCATACTTGAGAAAGCATGGAATAGTTCCACAGCTCACTCCTCCCGGAACATCACAATGGAATGGGGTGTCTGAACAGATGAATAGGACCCTATTGGACGTGGTCCGCTCAATGATGAGTCAAGCCTCTCTCCTAATTAGTTTCTGGGGACACGCCCTTGAGACAGCAGCTCTTATCTTAAATAATACTCCGACTAAGGCAGTGGAAAAGACACCATATCGGATATGGATGGGCAAGGAGCCTAATGTGTCTTTCCTAAGGATTTGGGGATGCGAAGCACATGTCAAGAGATTGACTAGTGGCAAGCTGGAGCCCAAAACCGATAAATGCCTGTTTGTGGGCTACCCTAAGGAAACCAAGCAGTATTACTTCTACAACCCCGCCGAGAACAAGGTGTTCATGGCAAGGAAGGGGGTCTTTCTAGAAAAGGAGTTCCTTTCCAAGAAAGACAGTGGGAGCAATGTTGAACTCAGGGAAGTTCAAGGTCCACAAGCTCCTGAAGAGGATAACTCGGAGGCCCAGGTGGAGCTTCCACAAGGGGAAGCACTGACCAAGGCCGCATAAGAACCTCAAAGGTCTGGTAGGGATCGTCGGGAACCGGAGAGGTATGGTTTCCTCGTCACCGATGATCGGACTCTTCTCATCTGGGATGAGGAAGAACCCAAAACCTACCAGGAGGCTATGGCTAGCCCACAGTCTGCGAATTGGCGTAATGCCATGGAGGCAGAAATGTAATCTATGTACGATAACCAAGTTTGGAACTTGGTTGATCCACCTCCAGGTGCTAAGGTAATAGGTCGCAAGTGGTGCTACAAGCTAAAAGCTGATAATACCTTCAAGGGACGTCTGGTTGCAAAAGGTTTCAGACAAGTCCATGGAATAGACTATGATGAAACTTTCTCACTAGTAGCCATGCGCAAATCCATTAGGATCTTGCTAGGCATAGCCATATGGTACAACTATGAAGTCTGGCAAATGGATGTCAAAACCGCTTTCCTTAATGGAAAGCTATTCGAGGATGTGTACATGACATAACCTGAGGGTTTTGTCGATCCAAAGTATCCGGGAAGGGTATGCAAACTTCAAAGGTCCATTTATGGACTGAAGCAAGCATCCCGAAGTTGGAATCTAAGATTCAATGAGGCCATAAAAGAATATGGCTTCATACAGAATCAAGATGAGCCTTATGTGTATAAGAGGACTAGTGGGAGCATTGTCACATTCTTGGTACTTTATGTAGACGACATCCTACTCATTGGAAGCGACATACTTACACTGCAAGGGGTAAAGCAGTGGCTGAGTAAGCGCTTCGCAATGAAGGACTTAGCCGAACCTGAGATGATCCTAGGGATCAGGATCTACTGGGATAGATCAAATCGGCTTCTGGGCCTAAATCAGGCCTCGTATATAGACAAAAAGCTAAAAAGGTTCAGCATGGACTGGGCCAAGAAAGTTTTATTGCCAATGGGCCATGGGCTGAAACTTAGTAAGAAACACTGTCCTAAAACAAGGGAGGACAGGGAGACCATGAAATTGGTTCCATATGCTTCGGCCATAGGATCAATCATGTACTCCATGTTATGCACGAGACCTGATGTCGCCTTTGCACTGAGTATGACGAGCCGGTACCAGCAGGATCCTGGGGAGGATCACTGGAAAGCTATCAAGGCGATCCGTAAGTACCTTAACCTGACTAAGGATAGCTTCTTAGTGTATGGTGGTCAGGAAGTGCTATCAGTTACATGGTACACTGATGCGAGCTTCCAGATCAACCAGGATGAGTACCAGTCGCAGTCTAGGTATGTATTTTTGCTGAATGGTGGTACTATAAGCTAGAGGCGCTCAAAGCAGCCAACCATAGCGGACTCTACAACAGAAGCTGAGTACATCGTTACGTGTGATGCGGCTAAGGAAGCTGTATGGATGAAGAAGTTTATCACTGAGTTGGGAGTAGTGCCAACTATCCAGGACCCAGTTGATATCTTCTGTGACAACAATGGGGCCGTTGTACAAGCTAAGGAGCCCCGGTCACACAAGAACACAAAGCACGTGCTCAGAAAGTTTCACCTCATACGAGAGATCGCGGAGAGAGGTGACATTGCATTGCACAGAGTGGACACCGAGGATAATGTCATAGATCCTTTGACCAAGGCGCTGGCCCAGCCCAAGTACGAGGGTCATACTAGATCTATAGGGATTAGGCCCATGCCTAGTTGGAACTAGTGCAAGTGGGAGGTTGTTGGATATGCCCTAGTCCCGAGGCATTAGTCCTTGCATTTGTATCATACATTAATTGGATTCATGTATTATACTTATTTGTGTTATTAATAAAGGCATTAATTCATTTATTATATTTATCTTGTGCAATATATTAAATGAAGTATCCAATGGACATATCCATATCCATGATGACCAGTGTCATGCACTTGGCAGTAAGACCATGGATAGGGTAAACGATATGACCATAAATAGATCCATGGTCTGTTCTAGTCATGGGAATGAATGGAACAAGAGACTATCATTAACCTGGTTGTATGGCAGTGTCTTACCAGTCATTGGACATGGAATGTCAACCAAGTTAATGTGTACATGCATAAGGGGCATGGTACTGGATAGATCCACTAAACGAAAAATCCACATGGTATAGTATCACAAGTGATTCTCGTGTAGTACTTGTATGGATCCTTTGACCTGACCATATGATGGTGTTACATGTGAGGTCGCATACTTAGGGGTACGCCTAAAGGGCCAGTAATAAGGTGCCAAGTATGGGTACTTTCGGGTATGTCACTTAGCATGGTAATGCTATGGATATGCAGAAGGGATTTGTTACTCAGTAATCCACTGGGAAGATATCACCAGCCTCTTGATGAATGTGACTGATAAGATTGTGGCCACACCCAAACAAGTGGGAACTTGTTTGTGAGCTTCAGTGTATTCGGGATCAAGTTAATGTCCGACACAAAAGAGGGTGATCAATCCATGCCTCTATGTTGGACACCGATATCAATGACATAGGATGTACAAGTTTAAACTACAGGGTCGTGATAACAGTTAGACTGCCATCTCCATCTTAATTGGGGGCTGCAGTGGCTTGCTAGAGCCCAACTACAGTCTAAGGGCCAAAGGCCCGCTGCCAACATAAAGATGGGCCCACAGGATCGTACACATAGAATGACTGAACACAGACTTTAGGAATCACATGTATACTTGGAGTATACACTGTGGAGAGAGAGGTATATATATATTAATCATATTATAAAGATCAATTAGATTGATCATAATAATAAAATTAATATATATTCAATTGGCTCTTCATAATTAATTAGATTAGTTATGAGATTTTTTCCTAGGTGGAAATATTCATATGTATAGGCTTACATATGATTTTATTTTGTGAAGATTTAATTTTAATTTGATGGATTAAATTAATTGGTCAAACTAATTTTAATTTAGATGTAAATAATATATTACTTGGTGTAATATATTAAATACATGGGTATATTAAAATTGGGCTTGAAATTAATTTAAACCAGAATAATTAAAATTAGATTGGGCCTAAATTAAAAGTAGAAAGCCCACACAAAAGTAAAGGAGCTAAGCTGGGCCTAAATTCCCCTAAGGGAATTCGGCCAACCTAGGTTTTAACCTAGGAGAATTCGGCCAAAGGTAACAAGCCACACTATAGCTGAATTCTCTAGCCCCCTCTCTCACCATTGCTCGTTTTTCCTACGCTAGCACGGGTTGTGTTCGTTAGGCGTTTATGTACGAGAATGAGGAGGGAATCTAATTTGACTTCTGCAGTCTTCATCCATCTCTATAAAGAGATATTCCGGGTAAGAATTTAATCTCTTTCTATTTCAATTTTATGTTTTACAATTTCCACTACAATTGCTCCTGGGACTGGATTTGAGGAAATCATCGCGTTCTTCTGCTTTTATCAGGTGATTTCCGGTGAAAAATCCCAACATCCACCGAGGGCTGGTCTACAACTGGCCTATCCCCACTTCGAGAAGGTTTTGAATGAGGGAAGCACTTTTAAGAGACTTAGTAATTACCTTTTGGTTATTAGATTCATTTAATAACGGCTTAGATGCATAGGCGGGTGAAATCGGGTTTGTACATACATTCTCATATGCAAATAAATAAAGCATAATTAAATAAAAATGAAATGCTATAGGCCAAAATTTATAGCCTAATACAATTCTAGTAAACCTATACTAGAATGACATCAAGTGGGCTGCATCCTCATCCTTCTAGCACGCCAATCCAATCGACTTCTTCTTTACATAATATCAAAATAAACAAATAAAATAAAATTACATAAAAAAGAAAATGGCACGCAGGCCGTATTTACCAAAAGATTATTACAACTCAAATAAATAAGGCCCTATAACATCCATTCATGCATTTAATCATACATCCATGTAAACCAATACAGACAATTTATAAACATGTTAAATGCATGAATTAATCCCATTTCATATATGTCCATAGCCATTATTTTGAAATCGCAAAATTTTGGCCATTCATGGTTCTAAGCTCGTATGGGCATTGGGCCTCCAGCCTAGGTAGAACACTGCTTCCAATCTAATTGGGAAACCATGAATTCCAAATTAGCTGTCTGGGTAATCGTACCAATTTCTAGGGCTGTACAATGGATGGCCCAATAAGTTTTGGGCCATCACCCAACCCAACCCATGGAAACAAGAAATTCATGGGTTGGTTGTAAAAATCAGCCCAACCCACCAAATATTTAGTGTTATGGGTTGGGTTGATTATGGGTTGGGTCGAATTTCAATTCAAATATTTATATAATTTTTCTTTTCTGTTTCTCTTCCACTATTCATTATGCCTTTTGATGTGTACCATTAGACATTTGTTCTTGAATCAAATTTAGTTTTTTTTTTTTTTTCACAGTAATTGAAATCAATTATAGATCCAGCGGAACAAAATTTGTTTGCTTTCATGTATGATTAATCATCTATTTTCATTTGTTATGTTGTTTCACCAATAAATTAAATGCCAAATGTTAATGTATACATCATGAATGTAAATTCTTTTGTAATACAAATTTGTTAATAAAACAATGTTAAAATTATAATTACAAGAAATATACAACACTTAAGTCAACTTATTTCGGATTACCCTTGTTTGCTGTGGGAGTTGGTTAATGTTTTTTTTTTTGTTCGTTGGTCTGTGAAAAATGCACTTCATTGCTTGGGTCAAGCCGTGAGTCCTTCAATAACTAGAGATGTTTGTTTCTATCATTCATCATCTTATCAGTATTCTATTATAGACAAAACACATTATGAACTTCCTGAATGGAGCTGGTTTTTCAACCTACCTGAACCGCATGAAGTCACACTTTTCCCTGAGCTTTTGCATTTTCAATTTCAGTTTCTTTCGAATTTGATTTATGTGTGCTGTGGCAGGCTGCGTCTTTATAGCTTATATAGAATAAACTGGTATTTTTTAACATTCAAAATAAACTTTTATTTTTTAACATTCAAAATACATTCTTGTAGCTGTAAATGAAAAATATTATATATAGTTTTTTCTTCCGATGATAGTAGCAATAATAATAATTAATAATAATGTATAATTGATTAAGAAATAAAATTTAACCATTTCACCCCATGAATAATAAATAAATTTAAATTCAATATCAAACCTTCCTTCTGCTGTAATTTGGCGTAAAATCATCAATTGCATCATAAAGTGTGATTTAGTTTATTATAGTGTGGATATTCACCATGAAGCACGTACAGAAAATGTAAATACACTCAGGTTTCAGCGTTTTTTTTTTATTTGAGATACGAAAACTCTCGGAAACCAGTATAAAACGTTTCTAGGCTCGCTACCGTAAATAATAGAAGTTGGAAATACGTTTCCTATGTTTTAGAAAACCGTGTCCCGCGCATATATCATCTAATTTTTTCATCACTATTATCGATGTTATCACTTAATTAAATGGATAGTGCAATGTTTTTAATTGAATATTGATGAAAAATAGTACAAAGAAGTGAAGATTTTCAAAAGGAAAAAATTGAATTTTACATGTAACGGTTAATTCGAATCCAATCCAACCCAACCCAACCCAATTACTTTTCCCATTTTATCCAACTCAACCCAATCCAACCCAATGAATAACCATTAAGATAAAGAATATATGGGTTGGGTTGGATTGGGTTGGTTGAATTCATTGGGTTGGGTTGATTTTGTACACCCCTACCAATTTCAATTAACCGTATTAATTTTTCCAAAATTAATATCACATGAACGAAAAATAAATTTCATTCATAAAACTTGCGCATAAAATTTCCAAAATTTAAACACGCACAATTTTAAAACCAATTAAAATTTTAATACCCGGCCCGGCCCAAAAATCCCACCAAATCCAAATTCGGGCCCGGCCCGTAGGCAACGGCTGCTACCCCTATTCCGACCCGAAACAGTCCATGATTTTTCCCAAAAAAAAAATAGCAACATAAAATTAAATCACCATGAAATAAAATCGAGCATAGGAAATTAAACCTATCATAAAGCCTATATGCAAATTAAAATTTCCATAATCAAATCATAAATAGAAAATTAAACCAAGTATAAACCTAATGCATAATAATTTTCCATTTGCGAAATTCAAGGAGCAAAATCACCAAACCCCAAACCAAAAATAAATCCTGACCATAAAATTCTCCAATTTTAAAACACAGGATTCACCAAGTTAAAGATTTCCATGGATCAAAAGCCCGCTCTGATACCACTGTTGGGATTCGTCACGGGAAATCGACCGATAAAAGCGGAAATACACGTTGATTTCCTTAAATCCAGTCCCAGGAGCTTAAGATGTGGAAATCAAAAATTTAAAGCACAAAGGGGAGAGTATAAAAAACTTACCACAAAGTCTCTCAAAGAGACGGATGTGGACTGCAGGAATCAAAGCAAACTCCCTCCAACGTCACGTACACGAACGGCTCTTGGACCGAAACCCATGCTAGCGACTCAGAAGATTTCAAAGAGAGGGAGAGAAGGGTGGCATACTTAAGACTTATTGCTATCCTCTATTTCTTTCCAAAAGAAATAAACCATCTCTCTCAAGTAAGCACCCAAGTTTCTTTCCAAAAGAAGCAACCAATTTTCTCAAGTGGGCAAACAAGTTTCTTTCCAAAAGAAACTAGCTCACCAAAAGTGGGCAAAATCATTTTTTCCAAAAGAAAGAAAACTAACAGCCAAAACTTGATTAATTAAAGTGATGCATCCCATTTTTTTCATTACCAAAAGAAAGAATTAAAAATGAGAAGGCAAAGTCCAACTTTGCTATCCCATTTTCAAAACCAATGACTCACACCATGAGTCATCACTTTAATCATCATTATTTTGTCAAAAAAATGCCTCATCCATGAGCCAAAGCACAAAGCCAAAAATGATGAATGAGTGGGATATTTTTCTTTCATTCTTACCATAAGAATAATCCAAAATATCCAATTAGCAAAGTCCAACTTTGCAACCCCAAATGTCTTTCATGACTCAATATTTACATCATCACTTTTGTCCTAAAACGAGTCATCTTTCTTGCCCTAAATCCCACCAAAATTTCGGCCAACACTTCATAATACGTGGGCTTTACAATTTCAAGTGCAAGCCCATTTAATTCTATGGTTTTAATTAACTTCAAATAAAATTTTAATTCAACATGTATGTAAATATACTATACCATATAATATATATTACATACATTTAAATCAAAATTAATTTGACCTGTTAATACAACCAGGATATTAATTTAGGCAAGCATAAAATGAGATACATGTAAACCCATACATGTAAAATATTTCCACCTAGGAAATAATCTCATAAATTAATTCATTGAATTAATTAAGAGAATGCCGAAATAAATATTAATTATATTATTTTGATCAATCAAATTGATCTATATAATATAATTAATAAATCTCTCTCTCTTCAAACATGTATACTCAAAGTACACACTTAATCCGACTAGTTAAAGTCCAGATGTTCAATGTGTACGATCCGATGAGCCCGTTTTTATGTTGGCAGTGGGCCAAGGTGACAGACTACAGGCAGGCTCTAGCAAGCCACTGCAGCACCCAATTAAGGCGGAGATAGTAGTCAAACTGTCACCGTAACCCTGTAGTTTGAACTTGTACATCCCATGTCACTGATATCGATGTCCAACATAGAGGCATGGTTGATCACCCTCTATATGTGTCCGAACATTTACTTGATCCTGAATGAACTGATGCTCACAAACAAGATCAAATCTTGTTTGGGTGTTGCCGCACTCTTATCAGTAACATTCATCAAGAGGCTGGTGATATTGTCTCAGTAAGTTACTGAGTGACATTCCCTTCTGCATATCCATAGCACTACCATGCTCACTGACACACCGGAACGTACCCATACTTGGCACCCTTTTACAGGCCCATTAGGTGTACACCAAAGTGTGCTACTTCACATACAACACCATTATATGGTCCGGTCAAAGGACTTATACAAGTACTACACGGGAATCATTTGTGATACTATACCATGTAGATTCCCGTTAAGTGGATTGATCCAGTACCATGCCATTTTTACATGTGCCCATTAACCTGGTTGACATCCTATGTTCTATGACCGGTAAGACACCGCCATACAACTAGGCTAATGATAGTCTTTAGTTCCATTCATTCCCATGATTGGAATAGACTACGGATGACTTTATTGCCATATCATTTTCCCTATCCATAGTCTTACTGCCAAGTGCATGACACTTGACAACAAGGATAAAGATATTTCCATTGGATACTCTATTTAAAATATAGAACAAGACATATAGTAAATAGATTAATGCCTTTATCTATTGACACAAATTGTATAATACATAAAGTTCACGTTAATGTCCAAATGTATTATACAAACACAATGACCAATGCCTCGGGACTAGGGCATTTCCAACATTAGGCCTCTAGCCCACGCAGAATACTGCTTCAACTAGAATTGGGAAACCATGCGTCCATATCAGCCTACCGGGTAATCGTGCCAAGAAAACCCGAACCAATTTCAATTATACCATATTAATTTCCAAAATTAATATCTCATGAATAAAAATAAAATTTCATTAAAAAACCATGCGCATTTAAATTACAGAAATTTATACACATAAAATTTTAAAACCCATTAAAATTTCAAAATTGGGCCCCAGGCCCGGCGGTGATTCCCCTGCCAGCAGCCCAGTATCTGTGGAAACAGTCCATGATTTTCGCCAAAAAAAAAATATCAACAACAATGTGAAATTAAATCACCAAGAAATAATCACATACTAGAAAATAAAATCAAACATAACCTAATGTAGATTAAATTTGCAATTGCAAAAACAAAGGAAAATCACATAATCCCCAAACTACGTATCCCAGAATTAAAAACACCAAATTTCAAATAAGGGATTCAATCCTGTTAAATAATTTCCATAGATCAAAAACCCGCTCTGATACTGTGAGTGGACGACGTTTTTAGGCGTTACAACTCTCTCGGAAGGGAGCCTCGAGATCGGGCAACCCTTCCTCGTGTGGGGTTTTTTGGAATGGAAATTTAGTTTTGGAAAAATTAAATTAATTCATAAAAGAACCGGGACCTAAGTCTCGATAGAGTGTGTAAGAGTCGCCACCCGGCTCAGCTCAACCAGGAAATTACAATGTAGCTGAACCGGATAAAGGCCGCTACACTTTCCAGAGATTTTGGTCCGGACAAGTCCCTTATTTCATGTCTAATCAAAATAAAATTGGCCATGGTTCATTGAAGGTATTTTAAATTTCTAAAGTCCATTCTTATTAAATCAAATCACACAGCGTACACACAAATCAAAGAAAAATAAAAAGCAATGAATAAAGAGATTATTACAACCCAATTGAATAAAAATAAAAACTCTCAACCTCACCTTACAAGCGCCTAAAATACACGATGATCTAAGAATTTTACAATCGCCTAAATACACAAGTTAAGCAATTAATTACATTCAAAATGAAAAATAAAAATAAACTAAAAGCTACAAAACAGATGGTTAGCACAATTTACAACATACCACAAATAGGACATAAGTAGGATAGAATGGGATTTTAAGGAGTTCAGGGGCATGCAATTGGGGATAACTGGATCGGCTCGGCTAGCCGGCCCCGATTAGACCTGAAAAACAGTTTTGAAACGTCCCTGTATTCTTGTTTTTTGAGAAAATCATTTTGAAAATATTTTCTTTTTCTGGTTTGATTTAATTTAACATGTGAGGTGGGTTGGTTTTCGGGAGATTCGGGTCTCCGTCATTGCGTTGTTCTAAATGCAATAACATCAAAAATTAAATGTAATGTCGTGGATGCACACAACAAAATTCATTTTTGATGATTTTCTGATTTTTCTGAATTTTTATGATTTTTGGGATTTTTTATGGATTTTTCTGGATATTTTGCTCCTGGATAAAAATTATAGTCGCCTGGCTATAATTACAGCTGTGCGACTGTAACCACAGTCGTATGACTATAATTATAGTCATATGACTGTAGTTCATCCAAATGCAGAGAATCGCCAAAATTATTTAAATGAAAAGAGAAAGCGGAGAGATCTAAGAACACTCGTACGACTATATATAAGGTGGCATGACTGTAATTACAGTCGTGCGACCGTTCTTTATTATATGAACAATCGTATGGCTATTCTTATTTCCTAAAAACAGTAAGCTAAAAATATGGGTTTTATGCACAAAATGAAACCAAAACACCCAGAAAAAGCAACAAAATGAAACCAAAACACCCAGAAAAAGCAACAAAATGAAAGTTTTAGGTGTAATTCCCCTTGGGGATCTGATCCATCGTAGGTTTGACCGCTGGAAACACCTCAATCGACTCCAAATTGCTTCTTTTTTCCTTGTGCGTTAAGGTTCCAAAGCTGTCCAAAATTCTCCAAAATGTCACTAGTTTTTGATAGATTTAAGGTCTGGAATTGCTTTAATTTAGTGTGTCAAGTTTTACCCTTTGATTTCTAATAGATTTTAAACTTTAACACTCAATAATTGAAAGAAAAAGAGGAGAAAAAGATGATGCTTAGTTGGTTTTCTTTCTTTTCCACTCCTTCTTCCTTCTCTTCTTTCTCCCAATTTCTCTCCCTACAATCTACCAAAAATCCAAGAGTCAAAAGCCCCTCATTTTCCTCTCTTTCTCCTTTTTATTTCTGCTTTCCTTCCCCTTAAAACCGGGCATTAATTGCCCTTCAAATCATCCCCATTTTTTTCAGGTGTGGGCTGCTGTACCTAATACGCACTTATAGTCGTATGACTATAATTTTTCAATTACAATCGTACAAATGTAAATACAGTCGCACGACTGTAATTATAATCGTGTGACACAAATTTTTTTTGTTTTGAGTCCGAAAAATTCCGGCGCTTACAGCTGCCCCTCGGGTGATCAAATTCGACACCCGATACCAGGTCTAAAAATACCTGAGGTGATGAATTTGAGAGTGGGGATTGAAGCACCATAGACGCAAGAGAGAAAACATGCTGCTGACTTGTTGAAGTCTCACTGTTGTGATGATGCACTGAGCTGATTGGATGAAATAAGCCGACACCGGGTTTACATTACCTGAGGCGGAGTTGAAGATGAAATAAGCCGATACCGGCCGATATCAGGTCTAGGTTACCCGAGGGGAGGTCTGCTGAGAATCTGGAATGAAGCCGATCTGGGCCGATACCGGGTCTATGCTACCCGAGGCGGATCTACTGGGAATCTAGAATAAAGCTGATCTGGGCCGATACTGGGTCTATGTTACCCGAGGTGGATCTGCTGGGGATCTAGAATGAAGCCGATCTGGGCCAATCCCAGCTCTATGTTACCCGAGATAGATCTGCTGGGGATTTAGATGAAGCCGATCTGGGCTGATACCAGGTCTATGTTACCCGAGTCGGATTTGCTTGGGATCTAGAATGAAGCCGATCTGGGATGATACTGGGTCTATGTTACCCGAGGAGGATCTGCTGGGGATCTGGAATGAAGCAGATCTGGGCTGATACCAGGTCTATGTTACTCGAGGTAGATCTACTGGGGGATTCATCCGTGTCCGGGACAGTGATGATGAATTCCTACATTTGAAATAGCGAGTCTTCATTCTTTAATCGAGAGATTTTGAACAAAAACTTTTGCCCCTTCGATCAAGGATGAAGACTAGCTAGGGATATGCACATGGATCCTAATGGATGCATTTCTTGTTGTTTGTTTAATATTGATGTTTCTCCTTTTTGCTGGGGAAGGTGCATTTTGCACCCGGCTGGTTGAAGACACACTTCACACGAAGCTTTTCCTTGGTGAAAATATATGAGGACTGCTGACAACTACTGGGGAAAAGATCTCAGTGTCCTTTGTAAATGTTTCGCTGGGGAATAATATAGGGAGTCTTGCTAGGGAGATGATGGAGAGACTCTGCCTTTTGCCCCTATGATTTATGAATCTAGAAGTGCTCTAAATTTTGCCTAGGTTGCCCAATGTGGGTTTTCAGCCCAACGAGCTGCTCTAATTTTTGCCTAAGGTACCTTTTTCGGTTTTCACCCCAGTGAGGCCCCCCCCCCCACTTTTTTTTTTTTACAAATCTAAGATGAACAAAGACCGACTGAAATGTCGCCATAACTACTTATCCTGTCATCCTTCTAGTGATGATATGATCAAGAAAAATGCCATATGGTGCAGCATTGGGGTTCAATTTCTTGTTAGAAGCCGGCTTGATTTCTTCAACAGTCAAGTTCTTGGACAACCACTGTTGTTCTTTGGAAAGATGAATTAGATTTGGAGGATGATAAAAGATTTCAGATTGCATGTATTTAATACATTTTCATTGTTAAATAACGTGATATATTCAACCAGTTAAATGAAAAGCACTTTCCTTAAATGGACATTTAAGCAAGATAACTTTGTTTATGCATTTGACATAACCACACAAATATATTTAAACAAACATTTCACTTTATTAATAAAATCAAAATAAGTACATTTGAAAAGATTGGTTCCCAAAATGGTACACACTCCACACAGAGCCAGAATCTGTCACCAGTCATCCCTTTCAGATTTTTCGACTAATCATTTTCTCTCTTGTCTTAACTTTTGCCTAGACCGCTCTTTTTTAGTTTTTAGCCTAGCAAAATTTTTTTTTAAGACATGATAAATCTTTAAGAGATCTTGGTAGATAGGATTTGTGAACTCATTTCAGCCATTGTCCATGATGCTGACACCACCCTTTGATAGCTCTTTCTTCACAACATAGGGCCCTTCCCAGTTGGGTCTAAACTTCCCCCGAACATCGACATTTGAAGGACTCAATTGTTTTAGAACCAAATCTCCAGCTTTCAACTGCTGCTTAGGATACTTCACATTCCAGTTATAGGCCCTGGCCATTCTGCATTGGTACATCTGCAAGTGATCCAGTGCTTTTAGTCACTTTCATCTAGCGCCACCAACTACTCGCATCTAGCTTGAACCCACTTAATCTCTGCTAACTGAGCTTCCAATGTGACTCTGAGTGACTTGAGCTCTATTTCTACTGGTAACACTGCTTCCATACTATACACCAAGGCATAGAGAGTTTTCCCTATTGGAGTTCTGACACTGGTTCTACACCCCCAAAGAGCATATGGCAGTTTGTCAGCCCAATCTCTGTAGGTGGTTACCATTTTCGATAAGATCTTCTTTTTTGCCTTATTGGCTGCTTCCACTGCACCATTAGCTTGGGGCCTATATGGAGAAGACTTATGGTGCTCCATGCCATATTCTGCAAGTAGCTCAGCTGTTGCCCCTTGAAAATGCACTTCGTTGTCAGTCACTACATGGTGGGGAATTCCATATCGAGCAAAGATGTTCTTCTGAATGAACTTAACCATATGCTTAGCTGTTACACTAGCAAAGGATTCTGCTCCACCCATTTTGAGAAGTAATCAACTGCCACAACTATGAATCCATTATATGCTACAGGATGAATTTCAACAATCATATCTATTCCCCACACTAAAAATGGCCAACGGGATGCCAGATTCTGTAGTTCGAGTGGTAAAAGATGACTGATGTCAGCATAGATCTAACATTCGTGACATTTTCTCACTTTCCTTATACAATCAGCCTGCATAGTCATCTAGAAATACCCTGGTCTCATTATCTTCCTGGCCATAGTGAGTCCATTCATATGTGGGCCATAGTGTTGGGGATTAATCACACAAAACAAAATACGCAGCGGAAATAAAACGGATTAATCCCCGCCACGGATCCATGTATATTGCATTGAATCGGAAAGAGGGTTAAAGAATTACCTTAATTCTTTGTAGGTTTTGAATCAAAGGAACCAAATTAGCTTCCCTCTACGGTTGATCCACACGGAGCAATTGATTCACCGCGTGCTAGCGCCGGGATTGAAGAACGATTCTTCGAACGAGACAGAGAAAGCGAAAAATCAGATTTTTCCTTGGAGTTTTGTTGAGAATTTCGGCTGCCACTATTCACCTTTTGTGTGGCTGCCGAAAAACCCTTTTTGTTATGTCCTTTGAATTGTTTTTTTAATTAGGTTATATATTTCCTTATATATATAACCTAATAAGTTAATTATAATTATACCTTAATACACTTATTAGTTATAATTATAAATTAACCCACACAACTTAATATTAATTCTCAATTAATATTAAATCAAACCAATTCTCCATAATACACATATGTATATACAATATTATAATTAATTATATCTCTATATAATTTAATTATAATATGTGGCATACCTTATGCAATATTAATCATATTAATATTCACATATACATATATATATAAATATATATCACTATATATATTTATTCTCTTTCTCATTCATAAATTATTATCCAATAATAATTTATACCCGTTAAGATGAACTTCATTTTGCTCTTGTGTGTGACCCCATAGGTTCATATTAATTGGCAATAAGGAAATTACCATAATGTCCTTATAGGTCACAAGCGGACTCTAGCAAGCCATTACGACTACCCAATTAATATGATTGGAATGATCCAATACCTATTTATAGAATGTCATATTCCCTTTTGTCTCTTTGATATCATGATTAATCATAAGACATGGTATACTTGTCAATCTTATATAATTAATCATATGCTTTCTCGATCTCAAAGTAAACTGTTCTGACAAATCAATTGATACTCTATCAATTATTTCAGCACGGCCATGCATTTAACAGTCTTACTTATCGAGGGGCCCAGTGATATCGCTCTCTTGTTAGAGAGGGACAAAATCCCATATCTGTCACTCACATCCCAAGGCATGAGTCATATCGTACCCAATCACAGTCTTTATAACTACTCTGTTACGAGCAGCGTTTGACTACGTCAAAGCACAACAGGAGTTCATCCCGGAATCAATGGTGACCTCAGGTCAAAGGAATCAGCTGATGACACTACTATAATCAAGATCAGTTGTGACACATGACCATGAACTTGATCTTATAGTGGGTCTCCAGTAACATGTTCTCTAACATATTACCCGTGAGTATAATCTGTATCTGTATACACTATATTCATCTTATGAATATCCATTATCACTCACACTAGTCTTAGTTTGTTATTATTCCCATAATAACAATCGACTAGGGATATTTAGAATAACACGATTTATTCATGGATACTTATCATAAATGCTAACATACAAACATAAATGATAATATTAATCTACACTAGATTAATCTTAGAAGTCAAATTACATAATCCAATATTGGCCTTAGGGCACAATCTCCAACACATAGGACCCCACATGCACCTGCTGCATCACTGTTTCTGCCTCCTGTTCTGTCGGACACCTCAAAGGAACACCATTTGCCGTTCGCTTGTATAGTCCATCTTCAAAGATTCTGAACTGACTGGCTAGCTTTCTTAATGACATCTTATCATTAGTACTGGCTCCCTCTGGGTATTTTTCTTCCATAACATACTGGTAAATATCGAAGAACCATGGCTTTTCTTCAGCTGTCAATTCCATTACTTCGTGCACTTCAAAGCAGGGTTGTCTAGAAGTTGCTATAACCAGTGGCTGTACTTGAGTTCCTTCTAGATTTTCCCACATAAAAGATAGTGTTGCTAGTGCATCAGCCATCTTATTCTCATCTTTGGGGACATGTCTAAATTTGCATTGGCCGAAAAGCTCTTTTTTGTACTGTAGCAGCTCCAAGTAAGGCCGCAATGCTTCTTCTTTCAACTCCCATTCGCCTTGAGCTTGCCTAATCACTAAAAGTGATTCTCCAATGATCAAGACGTCATTTGCCCCAAGTGTCAAAAGGGCTTCCATCCCAAATAAGCATTCTTCATACTCTGCTCCGTTGTTGGTTATGGGAAAATCCAATCTCTTTGACGAAGGAATTATTTCACTATCCGGTGTCACTATGATTACCCCGATTCCAGCCTCCTTCTTATTCACGGCACCATCAAAGCACATCACCCATCTTTTTACTTCCACCATGGCCAGTTGTTCATCTAAGAACTCCAAATTCTATGTATAATCTGATTCCAGCGGCTAATTTGCTAGAAATTCTACTACGGCTCAGCCTTTGATGGTTTTCTTAGTGATATATTCAATGTCGAACTCTTACAAAAGTAAGCACCACCTAGATAATTTCCCAACCAACACCAGTGCTTCATGAAGATACTTCATTGGGTCTACTTCGGCCACGACCTGTACTTTGTATGACTGGAAGTAATGTCGTAACTTCTTGGTTAGCCAGATCATTGCCACACACGTCTTCTCCACCAGTGTGTACTTAGTTTAATACTCCAGCAGCTTTTTACTAAGGTAGTAAATAGGATACTCCTTCTTGCTATCTTGTTCTTTAGCCAACATTACACCTATGGAAGATTCTTCAACTGCTAAATACAAAATCAAAGGCTTCCCTGAAATTGGTGGGCTCAGAACTGGCAGATTTACCAGATAAGCCTTGATTTTCTCGAATGCCAACTGACATCTATTATCCCACACAATCAGCTGATCTTTCTTTAATAGCTTGAAAAATTGGCTCACTAGTGGAGGTCAATCGTGCTATGAAATGACTGACATACTGTAAGGAGCCCAAGAATGAACGGACTTCCTTCTCTGTTTTTGGAGCTGGCATGTCTCAAATGGCTTTGATTTTATCTGGGTCCATTTCCATCCCTCTCTAGCTGACTACATGACCCAGCAGTTTTCCTAATGTGACTCTGAATATTTACTTCTTAGGGTTAAGTCGCAAGTTATACTCTCCAATGCGTGTGAGAAATCTATCAAGGATAACAGGATGTTCCTCCCGGGTCATTGATTTAACAAGCATATCATCGACATAAACTTCGACTTCTTTGTGGATCATATCATACAGCAAAGTTGTGACAGAGGTACCCCACTCTGTGATGAAAGACATCTTCACCTTATCAATTACGTCCATCAGGATCTGATTATATCCTGAAAACCCATCCATGAAGGAGTACATTGCTGCTTTTGCTGCACTATCAACTAGGACATTGATATGAGGTAACAGAAAGTTATTTTTTGGGCATGCCTTATTCAGGTCCCTGTAGTTGACACATACTCTGACCCTTCCATCCTTTTTAGGTACTGGGACGATATTGTCTAGCGATTCTGTATACTCCACAACTTCGAGGAACTTGGCTTCTATCTGCTTAGCCACTTCTTCTTTCACCAATGTAGACCACTCTGGCCTCAATGTTCTCAATTTCTGCTTCACTGGCTTGAACTTAGGGTCCATCAGAATCTTTTGAACTGCTATTTCAGTGTCTGCACCCGGCATGTCCTCATATGACCAAGCGAAAGCTTTAACATGTTTTTGCAATATTCTTATGAGTTCTCTCTCTTCCTCGGGTTTTAGCTCATGTGAAATGAATGCCATTTTGGGGTTTTCATCTATACTTATGTTTATTTCATGCAATACAGTGTCATGTATGCTAAATATGCTTGATGGTGATTCAAATGCATGCACAGAGTTATCAGGAAAAACATCACACAAGTATGCAAACTGAGATTTCATTGCATTAAACTTGTTATAGAGTACATCATTCACATTGAAAATGGAAGAAATAGATACAACAAAATCATTTTCATCCTCCACAGGCAAAGGGCCTTGTACTTCTTCAGCTTTCCCATTCAGCTCTAGGACATCATCCAGATCTGCAGCTACTTTGGCTTCTTGTTCAATAGGAATACTGGTCTTCTCAACTTCAGCCTCCTACGCATGAACCTTCTTCATGATCTCCGCTATCTCAACAACCACAGAATCCAAGTTCACCTTGGTCATCAACTATTCTTCGAACCTTTCTTTAGACTTCCCAAACACTTTGCTTAAGGAAGCAGCCAGCATACTTGAAATTGCCTCTACTGATTCATTACAGATTTTCTCGTCAGCTTCCTGTTTGGGTACCTTCATCGCTTTTGCTATCTCTTCTAGCGGCTCATTTGGCAGAACAGTAGACTTAGCAATTACCTCTTCTGCCATCACGGGGGCTACTGGTTCTTCCCAACTCTTCCCAAAGTCCACAACATCAGAGTATATTTCAAAGCCTGGGTATTCGATACTCCCGACTCTCACTAGCTCAGCTTGGCCATTGTATAGTTCTTCTCCTACCTTTATGAATGGTTTCATCATAGGTTTGCCATTTTTCCCTTTCTTTAGGCTTTTCTCATCAGATGCCCCTACTGTGTAATCCAAGCCGAACTGCCTCAGTTTTCTAGAATCAATATTAAGCTAGTGCACGCCCTGTAAATTAGCTCCAAGTCCCATGCCAAGAACAAAATTTTGCTTGTGAAGGTACTTAGACATCCATTCTGGAATATAGTTCTCGTAGATGACCATCGAAGCATCTGTGTTTTCCTCCTCACTAACCATAGCAACTTGGAATCCACTGAATGGTATTATCTCTTCATTAACCGCAGCAACTACGGATTGAGAATCTGCCTCAATTGTTACAACTTCATTGACTATCGAGAATTTTATCTTCTGGTGAAGGGTTAAAGGGACTCCCCCTAGTGGGTGAAACCATGGTCCCCCTAAGAGTAAGGAGAAGGTAACTCGGATGTCAAGACCACCGACCTGACCGGTCCTACCTCTACTTCAGCTTCAAAGGTCCCGATCACAGTCCTTTTCGAATCATCATAGGCCCCAATCACAGTGGAAGACTTTTTCAAACTTTCTTCGCTCAGGCCTAGGAATGGTAGCATTTTCAAGGGAAATATATTCAAGGCTGACTCGTCATCTATCATTATGCACGGCATAACCCTATCTGTGATGTTGACCTTAATGTACAGAGGTTTATTGTGAGCCCTTCCCCCTTGTGGCAGATCTTTCTCCGAAAAGACAATGTTAGGGGATCCTACATGAATTTTATCCAACAAGTAGCACATTGCCTCCAGAGAAGCAATCGGATACACTTTAATTTCAGAGAGCTTTTTGACCAAAGATACTCTGTGCTCCTTGGAAATCAGCAACATATGCCACAGAATGGCTTGGTAGGGGTTTTCTTTAACTGAGAAATAACCAGGTCTTCCTTCTCAACTCCCTCCTATGTTGATGTTCTACCCGACCCAGTCACTAGGGCTTTATCTTTCACTTGGACCACTGGTTGATAAACCCTGCCACTTTGGGTCACATTTTGCACTTCTTGAATTTTCAGCTTTTCAATAACTGGTGGCTTAACTGTCTCATCCCCACCAAACTCCTCATATTCATCCTCCGAGTCGAGGTCATTCAAGCTCATCGATTTGATTTCTTTCTATTCTGTCTGTCCCACACATCCTGACTCTGCCTCAGCTTCACCAATTGCTATGGACTATATAGTAGGATTGGCCTACAGGACTTGAGCAAAAATAAAATTGGCTGGCAATCCTGAGTGTACCATTTTAACCCGCTTCTCAAATGGCGTCAATGGGTTAGTCTTCGTACTGGGTTTAGGTGGCTCTTGTAATTTCCCCTCATCAATTAGTTTTTGTATGGTATCCCTCAATTTGTAACAATTGTTGGTTTTGTGGCCAGCCACGACATGGTATGTGCAGAAATTATCTTTATCCGCATCAGCAAGTTTCTCAAATGGTCTCATGGACTGCAACAAGCCTCCATTTCTACACTTCGCAAAAATTTTAACTAAGGGGAGAGCCCAAGGGGATATGCCCTGTCCTCTGGGATTTCTACTTTGACTGCCTTGCTGCTGGGTTACTGCGACCTTGACCTACTTTACTTCCAAAGGCTGTCCCCCTTTACCTCCACAACCTGAGCTAGAACCGCTACCAGACCGAGCCGCAGCTGTTGACCTAAACCCATAACTATATCCTGAACTTCTTCCACCCTTGTGGCTTGTTGCCTTCTCCTCCTCATCACGTTCAATTTTCATAGCCATACTATATACTTCGCTGAGCTCACTAAAAGGGTGGAACTTCATGTTCTTCTTGAAGATGTCCCTACTACCATCAATCAACTTCTAGATCAATTCATCTTCATCAGGGTGATTCTTTAGCAAGAATATCAAGTTCATCCACCATTGATAGTATTCATCAAAGGGCTCATTTAACTTCTACTTAACTCTTTCTAGGTCGTACAGCTTCACCTGAATCTTGGTATTGAAGCTATAGTATTTGATAAAAGCCGCTGATAAAACCTCCCAGTCCGATTGCTCCTCTTTAGATAAAGAATTGTACAAGCTAAATGCTCCTCCCTCGAGTGTAGTCAGGAAGAGATTGATAAGTTATTGCTTAATGGCACCAGTCATCAACATGACCCGTGCATAGAGATTCACATGGGCTTCTAGTGGACCCATTCCCTTGTAGGAGGGAACTTTCGGTACTTGAAAGCCAATAGGAAAAGTCTCAATGCCTTTGCTGATCATGGCATCTACATTAACTCCCGTCTTAGAGTCTGAACTGACACTGGCCCCTTTTTTCAACTGGACCATAACTTCATCTAATTCTGAATACTGCACCCTCATTTTTCTTTCCATAGCTACCTCAATTTCTTGCAGCTTCTCCAAACTAGTCTTCATCAAAATCTGATTGTATCCCGAAAACCCATCCATGAAGGAATACATGCCTGCCCTGGCAGCACTGTCAACCAGAATGTCGATATGCGGGAGTGGAAAGTCATCTTTGGGAGACGCCTTATTCAGATTGCGGTAATCTACAGAAACCCTTACTCGACCATCTTTCTTTGCAACTGGTACGACATTGGCCAACCACTCTGGATATTCTACCACTTCTAAGGACTTGGCCTTTATCTGTTTGGCTACTTCTTCCTTAACCTTTTCAGCCCATTCTGGTCGAAGTCGTCTGAGTTTTTACTTAACCAGTTTCATCTTCGGATCTGTCGGGATTCTATGCTCTGCGATTTCTCTGTCAACCCCAGGCATGTCTTCGTAGGACCAAGCGAATGCTTTGACGTGTTTTTGCAGGATTTTTACAAGTTCTTTTCTCTCATTAGGTGTGAGGTCTTTCGAGATGGATACCATCTTTGGTTCATCATCTGTCCCTAGGTTCATTTCATGCAATGATGCATCATGTATGCTAAAGACATTAAATGAATGTTTGTATGTATGCACAGTTCCATTGGGAAAAACATCACACAAGCAAGCAAAATCAGATTTTATTGCATTGTATGCCTTGTAGGCAGAATTGTTCACATCAAAAACAGAAAAAGTAGATACATTCAAAAAGTTTCCATCCTCCATATGCGGAGGGTCTTCATCAACCGCAGCACGGTCGATCTCTTCGAACAAGTATCCCAGGTCTCCTTCCAGGTCTTCCTTCTGTTTGTTAGTCAGCTCTTCCTCTGTCATTTGAGCCTTGCCCCTCATAACCAGCTTAGTGAGTTCCTTTACCGCTTCTTCTACCAGGTCTTCATGTGTTTTTTCCACAGGTGATGTCTTCTCATCAAGGTGGACAGTGCTCTCGTAATGGCCCCCATAGCCACTTCCATCTCACTTCTCACCAGATCCATCTTCTTGAAAGCTTCTCCCTTATTCCCGAATTCAATCCTGACTTGGTCAACAGCTTTCTGATTCTGAACCCTCTTGCTTCCAGCTTCAGCTTCGACACGCAGCATGCTCACAACCGTCTCTACTCTATACCTGCTGAAATCAACCACATTACAAAAATTTCAAACCCAGGGAGCTGACCACCCTCTACAACTACCAGCTCAGGAGTCCCATCATATACTGATTCTGTGGCCCGGACAAAAGTGTCCACCAGATTCACACTTTTCCTTTCTTTCTTAGCCCTTCCTTCTTGATACCCCAGCCCGAATTATCGGTACTTCCCAGCCTCAATGTTAAACTCAGGGATTCCTTGTTGTTTGGCCCCTAATCCCTTTCCCGGCTCATAATTCTGTTTAGCAAAATACCTATGAATCCAGTCTGGAAACTCAGGCTTGTCAGCAATCACAGCAATCAGAAACCCCGTCATCGGCTGCTCGGTAGCACTCAATGCGGCTACCACAGAAGGCTCATCAGCTTCCACCATTACTATTTTCCCTTTGATTAAGAACTTCACTTTCTGGTGCAAAGTCCATGGAACTCCTCCTAAAGCATGGAACCATGGTCTCCCCAAGAGTAGAGAGAAGGTGACAGGAATATCAATCACGGTAAACAACACCTTCTATTTGACCTCCCCTACTTTGACTTCCGTTTCGAACGTCCCTAAGACAGCTCTTTTACTATCATCATAATGTTGGAAATGCCCTAGTCACGAGGCATTGGTCCTTGCATTTGTATCATACATTAATTAGATTTATGTATTATACTTATTTGTGTTATTAATAAAGGCATTAATTCATTTATTATATTTATCTTGTGCAATATATTAAATGAAGTACCCAATGGACATATCCATATCCATGATGACCAGTGTCATGCACTCGGCAGTAAGACCATGGATAGGGTAAACGATATGACCATAAATAGATCCGTAGTCTGTTCCAGTCATGGGAGTGAGTG
Organism: Euphorbia tirucalli; assembly: GCA_039660915.1. Lineage (NCBI taxonomy): Eukaryota > Viridiplantae > Streptophyta > Magnoliopsida > Malpighiales > Euphorbiaceae > Euphorbia > Euphorbia tirucalli. Next base: position 47,966,577 of record CM077639.1, on the reverse strand, counting down.
GAACAAGAGACTATCATTAACCTAGTTGTATGGCGGTGTCTTACCGGTCATTGGACATGGAATGTCAACCAAGTTAATGGGCACATGCATAAGGGAGCATGGTACTGGATAGATCCACTAAACGAGAAATCCACATGGTATAGTATCACAAGTGATTCTCTTGTAGTACTTGTATGGATCCATTGACCTGACCATATGATGGTGTTACATGTGAGGTCGCATACTTAGGGGTACTCCTAAAGGGCCTGTAATAGAGTGCCAAGTATGGGTACTTTCGGGTATGTCACTTAGCATGGTAATGCTATGGATATGCAGAAGGGATTTGTCACTCAGTAATCCACTGGGAAGATATCACTGGCCTCTTGATGAATGTGACTGATAAGAGGCCACACCCAAACAAGTGGGAACTTGTTTGTGAGCTTCAGTACATTCGGGATCAAGTTAATGTCCGACACAAAAGTGGGTGATCAATCCATGCCTCTGCGTTAGACACCGATATCAATGACATGGGATATGCAAGTTTAAACTACAGGGATATGATAACAGTTAGACTGCCATCTCCATCTTAATTGGGGGCTGCAGTGGCTTGCTAGAGCCCAACTGCAGTCTGCGGGCCAAAGGCCTACTGCCAATATAAAGATGGGCCCACGGGATCGTACACATGAACACAGACTTAAGGAATCACATGTATACTTGGAGTATAAGCTATGGAGAGAGAGGTATGTATATATTAATCATGTTATAAGGATCAATTGGATTGATCCTAATAATAAAGTTAATATATTCAATTGGCTCTTCATAATTAATCGGATTAATTATGAGATTATTTCCTAGGTGGAAATATTCATATGTATAGGTTTACATATGATTTTGTTTTGTGAAGATTTAATTTTAATTTGATGATTAAATTAATTGGTCAAACTAATTTTAATTTAAATGTAAATAATATATTACTTGGTGTAAAATATTAAATACATGGGCATATTAAAATTGCGCTTGAAATTAATTTAAACCAAAAACAATTAAAATTAGATTGGGCCTCAATTAAAAGATGGAAGCCCACACAGAATGAAAGGAGCCAAACTGGGCCTAATTTCCCCTAGGGGAATTCGGCCACCCTAGGTATAAAAACCTAGGGTAAAAATTTCGGCCACCTATCACTAAGCCACCATTGCCGAAATTCCCTAGCCCCCTCTCTCACCATCGCTCGTTTTTCCTACGCTAGCACGGGTTGTGTTCGTTAGGCGTTCATTAGGCGTTCGTGTACGAGAACAAGGAGGGAATCTAATTTGATTTCTGCAGTCTTCATCCATCTCTTGAAAGAGATATTTTGGGTAAGAATGTAATCTCTTTCTATTTCAATTTTAAGTTTTACAATTTCCACTTCAATTGCTCCTGGGACTGGATTTGAGGAAATCATCGTGTTCTTCCTCTTTTATCGGGTGATTTCCGGTAAAAAATCCCAACAGTGGTATCAGAGTAGGCTTTTCATCCATGGAAATTGTTAAAATTGGTTGAATCCCATGTTTTAAAATTGGAGATTTTTTATTGAGGTTCTTGGTTTGGGTTTAAGATTTTTCCCATTTGTTTTGTACAATTGAAATTAAATTTGCATATAGGTTTATGTTAGTTTAATTTAATTGCATGATTTTGGAATTCTTGGTGAATTTCTTGTTGTTGATGGATGCTATATTTAGTTTGTTCTATTTTTTTTATTCCTAGTTTTAAATTAAAAAAAAAATCTGGCTCCCGGGGGTGCGGGGCTGCCGGCCTCCGCTGCATGTGGCGGGAGCGGCCGCTGCCTGCTGCTGGCGGCAGTAGCGGGCAGCCACTAGGCGGCTCCGCCGCTGCTGCTACTAGGGCAACTCTGTTAACCTAGCTGCAGCGGGCCGGGCCCAGTGTTTTGGATTTGGCGGGTTTTGGGTCCGGGGCCCAGTTTTGAAATTTTAATTGGTTTTAAAATTCGTGTGTTTGAATTTATGCGATTTAAATGCATGTGGTTTCTTCCATGAAATTTTATTTTATTCATGTGATATTAATTTTGGAAATTAATATGGTTAATTGAAATTGGTTCGGGTAATTTTGGCACAATTACTTGGACCGCTGAATTGGACCCGTGGTTTCCCAATTCCAGTGGGAGCAGTTGGACTGCCTGGGCTGGAGGCCCAAAGCCCGTTAAGGGTTAAAACCATGGTGGGCCAAAATTGGCGATTTCAATATAATGGCTTGGACATAATTGAAATGGGCTTAAATCATCCATTATAACATGCTTATAAATTATATGTATTGGATGCATATGTATGATTAAATGTTTGTATGATTGGATGCTATTGGGCCTTGTACAAGATGGGTTGTATTTTTCTTTTTGGGTAAATACGGCCTGTGTGTCGTTTTTCTTTTTTTAATGTAATTTTATTTTATTCAATTATAATAAAATTTGTAAAAGAAGAAGCCTATGGAGTGGTGAACCCAAGTGGAGGTGCAAGCCCAAGTGGAGGTGCAAGCCCAGAAGGAAAAGATGGAGGCTCACCTGATATTTATTTCTAGTATATGTTTACTAGAATAATATTAGGATGTAATATAGGCCCATAGCAATCCATTTTACTTTTATTTAATTATGCTTTTTGTTTATTTGCATGTATGAATGTATGATCCAACAGCAATTTCACCCGCCTTATGTATGTAAGCCGTTATAAATTGAATCTAATAACCAAATGGAATTACTAAGTCGCTTAAAAGTGCTTCCCTCATTCAAAACCGTCTCGAAGTGGGAATAGGCCGGTTGTAGACCATGCCCTCGCAGGATACACTGGAGTATTGTCACTTTGTATTAGGTTAGAGTATGGGATACTCTAACTCTTAAATGGAGGTTTTGACTTAGCGTGGGTAGTAGGATTCTCCTGGCCCTAAGCACAGATGGGTAAGTGCTAACAAGCCCATCAAACCGAGAGTCCCTAGGTTGGGATTGGATGGCGTTCCTACCTAAATAATTAAGGTATAGTTGTACCAAACCCTCGTTTGGCTATATCTTGATGATATATGGATCTCAGCCCATGAGCCCAACAACTCGGTTTAAATTAATAACATAATTCATTATTAATTTCAGATGGGAATAATAAATTAAAGTCCTTTATTAACACTCTAAATGTTTTTCTGTGTAGAAACTCTTAAATGGCAAACAACAATACATTATCACTGCGATCTATACTTGAAAAGGACAAGCTTTCCGGTCCTAACTTTTTGGACTGGTCTAGGAACTTAAGAATTGTTCTAAGACAAGTGTCAAAAAAGTATGTACTAGAAAGGCCTGTACCGGCTGCGCCTCAAGGTCGTAATCCATCGGCTACCCAGCTAGAGGAATACGAGGCGCATGTCAAGGATAATAGGGATGTGACATGCCTTATGTTGGCCTGTATGGTCCCCGAACTGCAAAAACAGTTTATGGACCATCAAGCCTATGCTATGATAACAACTCTAAATGAGATGTTTCAGGAGCAAGCTCGTCAGGAAAGGTACCTGACCAATAAGGCATTCCACTCTTGTAAGATGGGGGCCAGGACATCTGTGAGTGCACACGTGCTCAAGATGAAGGGCTATTTGGACACTTTGGCCCGTCTCGGATCGCCTATCTCTCAGGAGTTAGTGGTGGACACAATCCTTGCATCCTTGTCGGATTCTTATGATCAGTTCATCCTGAACTACAATAAGCAAGGGATGAACCGTACTATCAGTGAGCTGCATGGGATGCTCAAGCTCACCGAGCAGTCGATCAAGAAGACTCTGCCGGTGCCGCTGGTCAACAAGGGGAACCCTCCTCTTGCGAAGGGTAAGGCCAAGGAAAAGGCCAAGGCCAAGGCCAAGAAAGCCAAGGCTAAAAAGGCCAAGGCCCAACCCAAGGCCCAGCAGAAGGCAGGTCCTGAAGATGTCTGCTTCAGGTGTAGACAGGCGGACCATTGGAAGAGATCGTGTCCCAGACTGATGGGAGAGCAAAGAAGGGGCCAAGGTGCGTCCTCTTCAGGTATTTATGTTATAGATATTAACCTTACTGTTTCAACATCCTGGTTATTGGATACTGGATGTGGTTCTCACATTTGTTGCAATGTGCAGGGACTTAAGAACAGAAGGTCACTGGGGTCGGGAGAGGTGGACTTGCGGGTCGGGAATGGAGCAAGGGTTGCTGCCATAGAGATCGGCGAATACCACCTTATGATGCCCAGTGGATTGGTTTTAATTTTGGAACATTGTTACTTTGTACCTGCCATGTGCAGGAATATTATTTCTGTATCAATGTTGGATATTTCTGGATTCACTATTTCCAATGGTCGAATTTCAATATCTAGGGAGGGATTATTTTATGGAGATGCTCTATTAAATAATGGCCTATATATCCTAGAGTTAAATGAAACCAATCATGTCTATAACATAAACATTAAAAAGGTTAAGCCTTACGTACTTAATCCTGTCTACCTATGGCATTGTCGTCTCGGCCACGTAAACAAGAAGCGCATTGCTAGACTTCACAAAGCTAGAGTCCTAGGGTCATTTGACTTTGAGTCAATTGATACATGCGAGTCATGTTTACGAGGCAAGATGACAAAGGCGTCTTTTAGCAAGAAGGCTAAAAGGGCCACTGGCTTATTGGACCTAATACATTCAGATGTATGCGGACCTATGAGCGCAGCGACCAGAGGTGGGCATCTGTACTTCGTCACGTTCACAGACGATTTCAGTAGATATGGCTATGTCTATCTGATGAAACACAAGTCTGAGACCCTTGATAGGTTCAAGGAATTCAGGAACGAGGTACAGAACCAGCTAGGCAGGAATATCAAAACCCTTCGGTCGGACCGAGGTGGTGAGTATATGAGCCTAGAGTTTGACTCATACTTGAGAGAGCATGGAATAGTTCCACAGCTCACTCCTCTTGGAACAGCACAATGGAATGGGGTGTCCAAATCAAGGAATAGGACCCTGATGGACATGGTCCGCTCAATGATGAGTCAAGCCTCTCTCCCAATTAGTTTCTGGGGACACGCCCTCAAGACAGCAGCTCTCATCTTAAATAATACTCCGACTAAGGCAATGGAAAAGACCCCATGTCAGATATGGACGGGCAAGGAGCCCAATGTGTCTTTCCTAAGGATTTGAGGATGCGAAGCACATGTCAAGAGACTGACTAGTGGCAAGCTGGAGACCAAAACCGATAAATGCCTGTTTGTGGGCTACCCTAGGGAAACCAAAGGGTATTACTTCTACAACCCCGCCGAGAACAAGGTGTTTGTGGCAAGAAAAGGGGTCTTTCTAGAAAAGGAGTTCCTTTCCAAGAAAGATAGTGGGAGCAATGTTGAACTCAGGGAAGTTCAAAGCCCATAAGCTCCTGAAGAGGATAACTCGGAGGCCCAGGTGGAACTTCCACAAGGGGAAGCACGGACCCAGGCCATACAAGAACCTAGAAGGTCTGGTAGGGATCGTCGGGAACCGGAGAGGTATGGTTTCCTTGTCACCGATGATCAGACTCTTCTCATCTGGGATGAGGAAGAACCTAAAACCTACCAGGAGGCTATGGCTAGCCCACAATCTGCGAATTGGCGCAAAGCCATGGAGGCAGAAATGCAATCTATGTACGATAACCAAGTTTGGAACTTGGTTGATCCACCTCCGGGTGCTAAGGTAATATGGTGCTACAAGCTAAAAGCTGATAATACCTTCAAGGGGCATCTGGTTGTAAAAGGTTTCAGACAAGTCCATGGAATAGACTATGATGAAACTTTCTCACTAGTAGCCATGCTCAAATCCATCAGGATACTACTGGCCATAGCCGCATGGTATGACTATGAGGTATGGCAGATGGATGTCAAAACCGCTTTCCTTAATGGAAAGCTACTCGAGGATGTGTATATGACACAACCTGAGGGTTTTGTGAATCCAAAGTATCCAGGAAGGGTATGCAAACTTCCAAAGTCCATTTATGGACTGAAGCAAGCTTCCCGAAGTTGGAATCTTAGATTCAATGAAGCTATAAAGGAATATGGCTTCATACAAAATCAAGATGAGCCTTGTGTGTATAAGAGGACTAGTGGGAGCATTGTCACATTCTTGGTACTTTATGTAGACGACATCCTACTCATTGGAAGTGACATACCGACACTGCAAGGGGTAAAGCAGTGGCTGAGTAAGTGCTTCGCAATAAAGGACTTAGGCGAAGATGAGATGATCCTAGGGATCAGGATCTATAGGGATAGATCAAATCGGCTTCTGGGCCTAAGTCAGGCCTCGTACATTGACAAAGTTCTGAAAAGATTCAGCATGGACCGGGCCAAGAAAGGCTTCTTGCCAATGGGCCATGGGCTGAAACTTAGTAAGAAACAGTCCTAAAACAAGGGAGGACAGGGAGAACATGAAGTTGGTTCCATATGCTTCGGCTATGGGATCAATCATGTACTCCATGTTATGTACGAGACCTGATGTCGCCTTTGCACTGAGTATGACGAGCCGGTACTAGCGAGATCCCGGGGAGGATCACTGGAAAGCTGTCAAGGCGATCCTCAAGTACCTTAACCGGACTAAGGATAGCTTCTTAGTGTATGGTGGTCAGGAAGTGCTGTCAGTTACTGGGTACACTGATGGAAGCTTCCAGACAGACCAGGATGAGTACCAGTGGCAGTCTAGGTATGTATTTTTGCTGAATGGTGGTGCTGTAAGCTAGAGGAGCTCAAAGCCGCCAACCATAGCGGACTCTACAACAGAAGCTGAGTACATCGCTGCGTGTGATGCGGCTAAGTAAGCTGTGTGGATGAAGAAGTTTATCACTGAGTTGGGAGTAGTGCCAACTATCCAGGACACAGTTGATATCTTCTGTGACAACAATGGGGCCATTGCACAAGCTAAGGAGGAGCCCCGGTCACATAAGAACACAAAGCACATGCTCAGAAAGTTTCACCTCATACGAGAGATCGCGGAGAGAGGTGACATTGCATTGCACAGAGTGGACACCGAGGATAATGTCGCTGATCCTTTGACCAAGGCACTAGCCCAGCCCAAGCACGAGGGTCATACTAGATCTATAGGGATTAGGGCCATGCCTAGTTGGAACTAGTGCAAGTGGGAGATTGTTGGAAATGCCCTAGTCCCGAGTAGGGTTGTCAACGGGGATCCGGGGACCCGTCCCTGCCGGGGGCCCGCCTGAACGAGGACGGGGATTCCCCGTTTAGAATCCCCGCGGGGCAGGGACGGGGACACTTTTGTCCCCGTTTACTAAATGGGGATGGGGATAGGATTTATCTCCACCGCCCCGCGGACCCGTCCCCATCCCCGTTTAGTTTCCGATGGGGATTTTTGTGAAATCCCCGTTTATTTATTTATTTTATTATTTATTTATACATATACATAAATAATTAAATTTTATAATAATAAAACTAAAACTAGGGATTGGTTTATATCCTTAGGTGCAAAACTTAAAATTTAGCCCTTGCACTTGATAGAATTTATCAATTTAGAAACCTCTAATTTAATTTCTGTATATTGGACTCATGTATTCTATTTTGAAATAATAATATTAGTAATTGTAATATTTTAATTAAATATCACTTTCTTATAAGAAAAATTAAGTGATTTATTTAATGGTCTCCAAAGTGTAATGCTTTTTAACTTATTTTTGTACCAAATTAAATTTTATTTAAAATTTCAAAAAAAAAATCTTAACGGGGACGGGGATCCCCGCGGGGAACCCATTCCCCGACGGGGCCGGGGATGGGGATGAAGATCATCCCCATTTACTAAATGGACATGGGTACGGGGATCCCCGCCTAGCCGGGGAACGGGGATGGGATTGCCAATCCCCGCCCCGCCCCTCCCCGCCCCGTTTACATCCCTAGTCCCGAGGCATTGGTCCTTGCATTTGTATCATGCATTAATTAGATTTATGTATTATACTTATTTGTGTTATTAATAAAGGCATTAATTCATTTATTATATTTATCTTGTGCAATATATTAAATCAAGTATCCAATGGACATATCCATGTCCATGATGACCAGTGTCATGCACTCCGCAGTAAGACCACGGATAGGGTAAACAATATGACCATAAATAGATCCGTAGTCTGTTCCAGTCATGGGAAAGAATGGAACAAGAGACTATCATGAACCTGGTTGTATGGCGGTGTCTTACCAGTCATTGGACATGGAATGTCAACCAAGTTAATGGGTACATGCATAAGGGGGCATGGTACTGATGGATCCACTAAACGAGAAATCCACATGGTATAGTATCACAAGTGATTCTCATGTAGTACTTGTATGGATCCTTTGACCTGACCATATGATGGTGTTACATGTGAGGTCGCATACTTAGGGGTACGCCTAAAGGGCCTATAATAGGGTGCCAAGTATGGGTACTTTCGGGTATGTCACTTAGCATGGTAATGCTATGGATATGCAGAAGGGATTTGTCACTCAGTAATCCACTGGGAAGATATCACCGGCCTCTTGATGAATGTGACTGATAAGAGTGTGGCCACACCCAAACAAGTGGGAACTTGTTTGTGAGCTTCAATGCATTCGGGATCAAGTTAATGTCCGACACAAAAGAGGGTGATCAATCCATGCCTCTGTGTTAGACACCGATATCAATGACATGGGATATGCAAGTTTAAACTACAGGGTTATGATAACAGTTAGACTGCCATCTCCATCTTAATTAGGGGCTGCAGTGGCTTCCTAGAGCCCAACTGCAGTCTGCGGGCCAAAGGCCCGCTGCCAACATAAAGATGGGCCCACGAGATCGTACACATAGAACGACTGAACACAGACTTAAGGAATCACATGTATACTTGGAGTATACGCTATGGAGAGAGAGGTATGTATATATTAATCATGTTATAAGGATTAATTGGATTGATCCTAATAATAAAGTTAATATCTTCGTTATTGCCTTATTGGCTGCTTCCACTACACCATTAGCTTGGGGCCTATATGGAGAAGACTTATGGTGTTCAACGCCATGTTGTGCAAGTAACTCAGCTATTGCCCCTTGAAACTGCACTCCGTTGTTAGTCACTGTATGATGGGGAACCCCATATCGAGCAAAGATGTTCTTCTAGATGAACTTAACCATCTGCTTGGCTGTTATACTAGCGAAGGATTATGCTTCCACCCATTTTGAGAAGTAATCAACTGCCACAACTATGAATCAATGCCCATTAGATGTTGTAGGATGAATTTCACCAATCATATCTATTCCCCACACTGAAAACAGCCAAGGAGACGCCAAATTTTGTAGTTCAAGTGGTGGAAGATGACTAATGTCAACATAGATCTGACACTCGTGACATCTTCTTACTTTCCTTATACAGTCAGCCTGTATAGTCATCCAGATATACCCCTGTCTCATCATCTTCCTGGCCATAGCGAGTCCATTCATATGTGGCCCGCAAGATCCTACATGTACTTGCTGCATCACTGTTTCTACCTCTTGCTCTGTCAGGCACCTCAAAAGAACACCATATGCTATTCTATTGTATAGCCTATCTTCAATGATTCTGAACTGACCAGCTAGCTTTCTCAATGACACCTTATTAGCAGTTCCTTCACATACTGGTAAATATCGAATAACCATAGCTTTTCTTCAGTTGTCAATCCTATTACTTCATGCACTTCAAAGCAGGGTTGCCTGGAAGTTGCTATAACTAGTGGTTGTACTTGAGTTTCTTCTGAATTTTCCCATATGGAAGACAGTGTTGCTAGTGTATCCACCATCTTGTTCTCATCTTTGGGGACATGTCTAAATTCACATTGGTCGAAAAGCTCTTTTCTGTACTGTAGCAACTCCAAGTAAGGCCGTAATGCTTCTTCTTTCAACTCCCATTCGCCTTGAGCTTGCGTAATCACTAAAAGTGAATCTCTAATGATCAAGACATCATTTGCCCCTAGAGTTAACAGAGCTTCCATCCCAAACAAGCATGCTTCATACTCTGCTCTGTTGTTAGTTATAGGAAAATCCAATCTCTTCAATAAAGGAATGATCTCACTGTTTGGTGTCGCTATGATTACCCCGATTCCAGCACCCTTCCTATTCATGGCACCATCAAAGCACATAACCCATCTCTTTACTTCTACCATGGCTAGTTGTTCATCTGAGAACTCCAAATTCTCTATGTAATCTGATTCCAGCAGCTGATTTGTTAGAAATTCTGCTACGGCTCAGCCTTTGATTGTTTCCATAGTGATGTATTCAATGTCAAACTCTGACAAAAGCAAGAGCCACCTAGGTAATTTCCCAACCAACATCGGTGTTTCATACAGATACTTCATTAGGTCTACTTTGGCTATGGCTTGCACTTTGTATGACTGGAAATAATGGCGTAACTTCTTGGTCAACTAGATCATTGCCACACATGTCTTCTCTACCAGTGTGTACTTGGTTTCATACTCCAGTAGCTTCTTGCTGAGGTAGTAAATAGGATACTCCTTCTTGTCATCTTGTTCTTGCACCAACATTGCCCCTACGGAGGAATCTTCAACGGCCAAATACAAAATTAAAGGCTTCCCTGGAATTGGTGGGCTCAGAACTGGCAGATTTACCAGATAAGCCTTGATTTTCTTGAATGCTAGCTGACATCTATCATCCCATACAATCGGCTGATCTTTCTTTAACAGCTTGAAAATCAGCTCACAAATGGAAGTCAACCGTGCTATAAAGTGATTGACGTACTACAGGGAACCAAGAATGAGTGGACTTCCTTCTCTGTTTTCGGAGTTGGCATATCTCGAATAGCTTTGATCTTATCTGGGTCCATTTCTATCCCTGTCTGGCTGACTACATGACCCAATAGCTTTCCTAACGTGACTCTAAATATGCACTTCTTACGGTTGAGTCGCAAGTTATACTCTCCAATGCATGTAAGAAATCTATCCAGGATAACAGGATGTTCCTCCCAGGTCATTGATTTAACAAGCATATCATCGACATACACTTCGATTTCTTTGTGAATCATATCATGCAGCAATGTTGTGACAGCCCTCTGATAAGTGGCTCCAGGATTCTTCAACCCGAAGGGCATTACTCTATTGCAGAAAGTGCCCCACTCTGTAATGAATGATGTCTTCACTTTATCAATTACATCCATCAGGATCTGATTATATCCTGAAAGCCCATCCATAAAGGAGTACATTGCTGCTTTTGCTGCACTATCAACCAGGACATCGATATGAGGTAATGGAAAGTTATCTTTTGGGCATGCCTTATTCAGGTCCTGTAGTCGACACATACTCTGACTCTTCTGTCTTTCTTGGGTACTGGGACAATATTTTCATGCCATTGTGTATATTCCACCACTTCGAGGAACTTGGCTTCTATTGCTTGGCCACTTCTTCCTTCACCAGTGTAGCCCATTCTGGCCTCAATCTTCTCAGTTTCTACTTCACTGGCTTGAACTTAGGATCCGTCAGGATCTTGTGAACTACTATTTCTATGTCTACACCTGGCATGTCCTCGTATGACCAAGTGAAAGATTTAACATGTTTTTGCAATATTCTTGTAAGTTCTCTCTCTTCCTTGGGTTTTAGCTCATGTGAAATGAATACCATTTTAGGGTTTTCAGCTGTACTTATGTTGATTTCATGCAATGAAGTGTCATGTATGCTAAATATGCTTGATGGTGATTCAAATGCATGCACAGAATTATCAAGATAAACATCACACAAGTAAGCAAACTGAGATTTCATTGCATTGAACTTATTGTAGAGTACATCATTCACATTGAAAATGGAAGAAATAAATACAACAAAATCATTTTCATCCTCCACAGGCGGAAGGCCTTGCACTTCTTCCACTTTCACATTCAGCTCCAAGACATCATCCAAATCTACAGCTACTTTGGCTTCTTATCGAGCAGGAATAGTGGTCTTCTCAATTTCAGACACCTGTGCCTTAGCCTTCTTCATGATCTCGGCTATCTTGGCTATCTCAGCAACCACAGAATCCAAGTTTACCTTGGTCATCAGCTCCTCTTCAAACCCTTCTTTAGACTTCCCAAATGCCTTGTTTAAGGTGGTAGCTAGTGCACCTGAAATTGCTTCTACAGTTTCATCGTAGATTTTCTCTTTGGTTTTCGGCTTGGGCACCTCCACTGTTTTTGCTGTCACTTTAGATGGCCCATCTTGCAGAACAGCAGACTTAGCAACTGCCTCTTCCACTACCACAGGTGCTACTAGTTCTTCCAAGCTCTCCTCAAAGTCCACAACATCAGAGAATATTTCAAAGCCTGGATATTCGATGTTCCCGACCCTAACTGGCTTAGCTTGGCCATTATACAGCTCTTCCCCTGCCTTTATGAATGGTTTCATCATAGGCTTGTTGTTCTTGCCCCTTCTCTGATTCTTCTGGTCAGATGTTTCTTCTGCATACCCTAGCCTAAACTGTTTTGGCTTTCCCAAGTTAATATTAAACTTAGGCACCCCTTGCAAGTTAATTCCGAGTCCCATTGCCGGGAAAAAAATTCTACTTATATAAATATCTAGACAGCCACTCCGGTATATAGTTTTCATAGATGACCATTGGAGCATCCGTGGCTTCCTCTTCCCCGACCATGGCGATTTGGAATCCGCCAAATGGTATGACTCCTTCATTTACAGCATCAATCATGGATTTGGCATCCACCTCAACAGTCATAATCTCACCATTGATAGAGAACTTTAATTTCTGATGCAAAGTAGAGGGGACACCTAATGGGTGGAACCATGGTCTTCCCAACAGCAGGGAGAAAGTGACCAGAATGTCTATCACAATGAAAATGACCATTGACTTGACTGGCCCGACCTCCACTTCAGCCTCAAAAGTCCCAATTATAGTTCTTTTGGAGTCATCATATGCCCGGATCACTATTGAGGACTTCTTCAAAGCATCTTCATTCAAGCCCAAACATGGCAGCATTTTTAACGGACATATGTTCAGTGCCGACCCATCATCTACCATCACACATGGCATTACTTTGTCCATGACATGGGCTTTGATGTAAAGGGCTTTATTGTGAGCCCTTCCCTTGCTGGGCATATCTTTTTCAGAAAAAACCATGTCAGGAGACCCAGAATGGATCTTATCTTGTAGACAACACATGGCTTCCGGCGATGCAATGGGAGAAACCTCAATTTCTGACAACTTCCTCACTAAGGCTGCTCTATGTTCTTTAGAGACCAACAGCAGATGCCAAAAACTGGCTTGGGCAGGGGCTTTCTTTAACTGAGAAATAACCAGGTCTTCCTTCTCAACTCCCTCCTGTGTCGATGTGCTACCCGACCCAGTCACTAAGGCCTTGTCTTTCAATTGGACCGCTGGTTGATAAACCCTGCCACTTCGAGTCACATTCTGCACTTCTTGAATTTTCAGCTTTTCAATAACTGGTGGCTTAACTATCTCATCCCCACCAAACTCCTCATATTCGTCCTCTGAGTCGAGGTCATTCAAGCTCACCGGTTTAATTTCTTTCTGTTCTGTTTGTCCCACACATGCTGACTCTGCCTCAGCTTCACCGATTGCCACAGACTGTATAGCAGGATTCACCTGTAAGACTTGAGCAAAAATGAAATTGGTTGGCAGTTCTGACTGTACCATATTAACCCGCTTCTCGAATGTCGGCAACGAGTTAGTCTTTGTACTAGGTTTAGGTGGCTCCTATAACTTCCCCTCATCAATCAATTTTTGGATATTGTCCCTCAATTTGTAGCAATTATTTGTTCTGTGGCCAGTCACAACATGGTACGTGCAGAAATTATCTTTATCCGCATCAGCAGGTTTCTCAAATGGTCTTAGGGACTGCAACAAACCTCCATTTCTGCACTTTGCAAAAATTTTAACTAAGGGAAGAGCCCAAGGGGATATACCCTGTCCTCCAGGATTTCTACCTTGACTGCCTTGCTGCTGGGTTACCGTGGCATCCTCGACCTACTTTACCTCCGAAGTTTGTCCCTCTTTACCTCTAAAACCTCAGCTAGAACCACTACCAGACCCGGCCGCAGTTGTTGACTTGAACCTGGGGCTATATCTTGAACTTCTGGCACCCTTGTGGCTCATTGCCTTCTCCTCGTTATCACATTCAATCTTCATAGCCATACTATATACTTCGCTAAGCTCACTAAAAGGGTGGAACTTCATGTTGTTCTTGAAGATGTCCCTACTACCGTCAATCAACTTTTGGATCAATTCATCTTCATCGGGGTGGTTCTTTAGCAAGATCATCTTGTTCATCCACCATTGATAGTATTCATCAAAGGGCTCATTTGACTTTTGCTTACTCTTTCCAGGTCGTATAGCTTCACCTGAATCTTGGTATTGAAGCTGTAGTATTTGATGAAAGCTGCCAATAAAACCTCCCAGTCCGACTACTCCTCTTCAGATAGAGAATTGTACCAACTCAATGCTCCTCCCTCGAGTATTGTCGGGAAGAGATTGATAAGTTGTTGCTTAGTGGCGCTTGCCGTCAGTATGATTCATGCATAGAGATTCACATGGGCTTCTGGTGAACCCATTCCCTTGTAGGAGGGAACTTTCTGTACTTGAAAGCGAATAGAAAAAGTGTCAATGCCTTTGTTGATCATGGCATCTACATTAACCCCCCTCTTGGAGTCCGAACTGAAACTAGCCCCTTTCTTCAGCTGGGCCACCACTTCATCCAATTCTGAATACTTCACCTTCATTTTCCTTTCCATAGCTTCCTCAATTTCTTGCAGCTTCTCCAAACTAGCCGAGGCATCAATGCCTTGCTAAGATGATTCAGCCTTCTTTTCCTTTCCAGCTCCACTAGCGCCGGTTCATCCGATTTCTCTCACAACAGCCCGCATCTCTTCCTTCAGCATGTCATGAAAATCTTGAGATCTCAGGGAATCCTTTAGGGCATCAATAAGACTCGGTGTTGGATTAGCCATCTCAAATTCTTCCCTAGAATTGGATTCACTTTCTGTTTCTATTGCTCTTTATTCCCCAACAGCCCTCAGAGCTTGAGATCTTGTCCTCAATCGATCCAGTTTACTCTGCTTGACATCACACGGGAAATGTTTATGGACAATGTGTGAACAGAATGGTGACATGAAGAGTGATACACTAAAGGTGACTTAGGATGAATGAATGAAATGATGTCATGAGTGAAATGATGATAAGGATGATCTCTATTTTTTTTTTTTTTTGGACATTCCAAGAACACCCAATGCCATACAAGAGATAATGCAAAGAGATCAAGTGTGGACCACCACAAGGATAAAGGTCCAGTGCTTTTGGAGCACCTAGTGAATTTCGTGAAATGGTCGCATGCGTGTGACACACGGATAGGGTTTCAACACTTTGTAGGCCTATGATATGACATGAAATGGTCACATGGAGTCCACCCCATGGATAGACTTCTGATGCTTTTGAGGCATATGATGTGAAGTGATGTTATAAGAGAGTCACGTGTAACAGGGGACACGGACAGAGGTTCGACATTCAGGGAACACCTTGCATGATTTGGTGATATTGTGAAATGCCCCTATATGTGTACTAATCTGGCACTCGGGGGGGTACCTTAAATGGTTTCACAATGTTATGGATGTTGGAGATTGTGCCCTAAGGCCAATATTGGATTATGTAATTTGACTTCTAAGATTAATCTAGTGTAGATTAATATTATCATTTATGTTTGTATGTTAGCATTTATGATAAGTATCCATGAATAAATCGTGTTATTCTAAATATCCCTAGTCGATTGTTATTATGGGAATAATAACAAACTAAGACTAGTGTGAGTGATAATGGATATTCATAAGATGAATATAGTGTATACAGATACAGATTATACTCACGGGTAATATGTTAGAGAACATGTTACTGGAGACCCACTATGAGATCAAGTTCATGGTCATGTGTCACAACTGATCTTGATTATAGTAGTGTCATTAGCTAATTCCTTTGACCTGAGGTCACCATGGATTCCGGGATGAATTCATGTTGTGCTTTGACGCAGTCAAACGCTGCTTGTAACAGAGTAGTTATAAAGGCTGTGGTTGGGTACAATATGACTCATGCTTAGGGATGTGAGTGACAGATATGGGATTTTGTCCCTCTCTAACAAGAGAGCGATATCACTGGGCCCCTCGATAAGTAAGACTGTTAAATGCATGGCCGTGCTCAAATAATTGATAGAGTATCAATTGATTTGTCTAAACAGTTTACTTTGAGATCGAGAAAGCATATGATTAATTATGTAAGATTGACAAGTGTACCATGTCTTATAATTAATCTTGATATCAAAGAGACAAAAGGGAATATGACATTCTATAAATAGGTATTGGATCATTCCAATCATATTAATTGGGTAGTCGTAATGGCTTGCTAGAGTCCGCTTGTGACCTATAAGGACATTATGGTAATTTCCTTATTGCCAATTAATATGATCCTATGGGGTCACACACAAGAGCAAAATGAAGTTCATCTTAACGGGTATAAATTATTATGAGATAATAATTTATGAATGAGGAAGAGAATAAATATATATATAGTGATATATATTTATGCATGTGTATGTGAATATTAATATGGTTAATATTGCATAAGGTATGCCACATATTATAATTAAATTATATAGAGATATAATTAATTATAATATTGTATATACATATGTGTATTATGGAGAATTGATTTGACTTAATATTAATTGAGAATTAATATTAAGTTGTGTGGGTTAATTTATAATTATAACTAATAAGTGTATTAGGGTATAATTATAATTAACTTATTAGGTTATATATATAAGGAAATAATATAACCTAATTGTAAGATATAACAAAACTGATTTCGGCAGCCACACCAAAAAGGTGAATAGTGGCAGCCGAAATTCTCAAAAAACTCCAAGGAAAAATTTGATTTTTCGCTTTCTCTGTCTCGTTCGAAGAATCGTTCTTCAATCCCGGCGCTAGCACGCGGTGAATGAATTGCTCCGTGTGGATCAACCGTAGAGGGAAGCTATCTTGGTTCCTTTGATTCAATCTTCAAAGAATTAAGGTAATTCTTTAACCCTCCTTCCGATTCAATGCAATGTACATGGGTCCTTGGTGGGGATTAATCCGTTTTTTTTTTTTTCTTTCCGCTGCGTATTTATTTTGGCGATTAATTCCCAACAATGGAATGGTCCGATGTGAACCATGATGCGCAAGCAGAATTTCGGTGTTACCATGACGCCTATGATGAATGGGTATGATGCTATATAATGACATCATGTGAACCGTCACATAGGAATAGACCTAGGACCATTTCAGTCTCCTATTGAATGACATAGGGTATTGAAATGGCCGAGTGCAATCCGGTGCATGGGTAGAACACGGGTAGTTTTGGGACTCCCACTATGTTATGGAATGATTGTGATGGGTATCCTTGGAATGTCCTTAATTTAAATGAGATGAGATGAAATGAATGCTTGTGTCACATAAAATGCAAATGGCTGCACGAAAATGTGGTTAGGATGCATGGCATACATAATGATGTTGTGTATGCTTTGTAAAAATGCTAACACACGAATATAATGTTATGGCTGCAAAAATAATGGTTAGTATGAATGGCACACGGATGATCTAATGTTTTCACACATGAAAATAAAATGCAAGTGGCTGCATAAAAGATGTGAGTTAGCATCACACAAATGCTTTGCGTGTATGGCGTGTCATGTTCATGAAAATGCTGATGATGGTATGTCATGGGAGGGCGAGAAACACATAGCACATGAAGCGTATTCCTCCAAACTTATTCCTCCAAACGTGGTCAATTTTGAGAAAATTCTAACCGAGTCCTAGGAGTGGTCCTCTTAGATAATCAACCGGGGATGATGAAGGCATAATTTATAGCATTCATACAATTTATTTTGGTATCCTAAGGGAATCCAACTAAGGTTGCCTATATGAGTTCGGTCCAAGTCGGGTTACAATCAAGGCTCCCATAGCAAAATATACTCCTCACTTCTCCCCACTCAAGGGTCCAAACGAAGGGGTTTGTAGGAGGCTATGGGTGGTGTTTTGTATCCGTGCCCCTGAGACCAAGAGGAACATAGGCGACACTTCAACAATTCACCGGGCTATAAATGGGATACTTAACCTAATGCAAAAATATCTAACTAAAGAATGCAAAATAAAACACCATACAAGAATCATCCACCTTATTTTAATTAGACATTTTTCAGGGCTTGTCAAATTCTTTTAAGTTTTAAGAAAACTTTGTAAGAAATCCCCAGTAGAGTCGCCACTGTGAGCGGACGTCGTTTTTAGGCGCAACTCTCTCGGAAGGGAGCCTCAAGATTGGGCAACCCTCCCCCGCGTGGGGTTTTTGGAATGGAAATTCATTTTTAGAAAATTAAACTGCTTCATAAAAGAACCAAGACCTAAGTCTCAATAGATAGTGCAGGAGTCGCCACCCCGGCTCAGCTCAACCGGGAAATTACAACGTAGCTGAACCGGATAAAGGCCGCTACACTTTCCAGAGATCTAGGTCTGGACAAGTCCCTTATTTCATGTCTAATCAAAATAAAATTGGCCAATGTTCATTGAAGTTATTTTAAATTTCTAAAGTGGATTTTCATTAAATTATAGCACACAGCGTAAACACAAATCAAAATAAAGCAATAAATAAATAAATTATTACAACCTAATTGAATAAAAATAAAAACTCTCAACCTCACCTTACAAGTGCCTAAAATACACGAATGATCCAGAAAATTACACTCGCCTAAATATCAAAGAAAAATAAAAATAAAAGAAATTAAAAGCTACAGAATAGATGATTAGCACAATTTATAGCACACCACAAATAGGACTCAAGTATGACAGATTTGGGATTTTAGGGATCGGGGGCATGCATTTAGGGGATAACCGGGTCGGCTCGCCAGCTGGCCCGATTAGACCTGGAAAACAATTTTGAAACGTCCATGTATTTTTGAAAACATTTTCTTTTTCCGGTTTGTTGGAAATGCGCTAGTCCCGAGGCATTGGTCCTTGTGTTTATATGATACATTTGAACATTAATATGAACTTTATGTATTATACAATTTGTGTCAAGAGATAAAGGCATTAATCTATTTATTATATTTCTTATGCTATATTTTAAATAGAGTATCCAATGGACATATCCATATCCATGTTGTCAAGTGTCATGCACTTGGCAGTAAGACTATGGATAGGGAAAACAATATGGCCATAAAG
Source organism: Euphorbia tirucalli (assembly GCA_039660915.1). Taxonomy (NCBI): domain Eukaryota; kingdom Viridiplantae; phylum Streptophyta; class Magnoliopsida; order Malpighiales; family Euphorbiaceae; genus Euphorbia; species Euphorbia tirucalli. Next base: position 47,947,369 of record CM077639.1, on the reverse strand, counting down.
TCATCCGTAGTCTGTTCCAATCATAGGAATGAATGGAACTAAAGACTATCATTAGCCTGGTTGTATGGCTGTGTCTTACCGGTCATAGAACATGGAATGTCAACCAGGTTAATGGGTACATGCAAAAAGGGCATGGTACTGGATCGATCCACTTAACGGGAATCTACATGGTATAGTATCACAAATGATTCTCGCGTAGTACATGTATAAGTCCTTTGACTAGACCATATGATGGTGCTGCATGTGAAGTGGCACACTTTGGTGTACGCCTAATGGGCCTATGGTAAGTTTTCAAACTTTCTCTTTATGCTTTAAGTTTTTGATTTCCACATCTTAAGCTCCTGGGACCGGATTCCAGGAAATCGACGCTTATTTCCGCTTTTATCGGTCGGTTTCCTATGATGAATCGGTCGGTTTCCCGTGAAGAATCCAAACACGGTTTACTTTAATTTAGCATATGAGGTGGGTCGATTTTCAGGAGATTCGGGTCTCCGTCGTTGCATTGTTCTAAGTGCAATAACATCAAAAATTAAATCTAAGGTCGTGAATGCACACAACAAAATTCATTTTTGAGGATTTTCTAAGTTTTCCGAATTTTTATGATATTTGGGAATTTTTGTGGATTTTTCTGGATATTCTGCCCTTGGACGAGAATTACAGTCGCCCGGCTATAATTACAGCCGTGTGACTATAACTATAGTCGTATTACTATAATTACAGTTGTGCGACTGTAGATCGTCCAGATGCAGAAAATCTCCAAAATTTGTTCAAGTAAAACTAATAGCCGCGGGAAATCAAGAATACTCGTACGACCATATATACAGTCGTGCGACTGTTCTTTGTCACAAGAACAGTCGTACGGCTGTTCTTATTTTTAAGAAACAGCAAACCAAAAATATGAGTTTTATGCCCAAAATCACATCAAAACACCCAAAAAAAGCAACAAAATGAAGGTTTGAGGTATAATTACCTTTGTGGCGCTGATCCACTGTGGGTTTAACTGCTGGAAATGCCTCAATTGACTCCAAATTGCTTCTTTTTTCCTTGTGTGTTAAGGATCCAAAAGTTGTCCAAGATTCTCCAAAATGTTACGGATTTTTTATGGATTTAAGGTCTGGAATTGATTTAATTTAGTGTGTCAAGTTTTAACCTATGATTTCTAATAGATTTTAAACTTTACCACTCAAGAATTAAAAGAAAAAGAGGAGCAAAAGATGATACTTAGTTGGTTTTTCCTTCTTTTCCTCTCCTTTTTCTTTCTCTTCATTCCTTCAATTTCTCTCCCTAAAATCTGCCAAAATACCAAGAGTCAAAAAGCCCCTTCTCTTTCTTCTTTCTCCCTTTTATTTCAGCTTACTTGCTGCTCAAAATCGGGCATTAATTGCCCTTCAAATCACCTCCATTTTGTTATCTTTAAGGTATGGGCTGCTATACCTACTACGCATTTATAGTCGTACGACTGTAATTTTTCAATTACAGTCACATGACTGTAAATATAATCGCATGACTATAACTACAGTCAGTCATGTGACAGATTTTTTTTTAAGTATGAAAAATTCTGGTGCTTACAATTGGCAAGGAAGGCAACTGTCCCCCGAATTCCTGCTCTGACTTTAAATCTGAACTGACTCTAACCCCTTCCATGGTGATTAATTCTTTCTGAGCTAATTAAACTAACTTACTGGAACCTAATTCAACTCGTATTAGTCGCTTTGAAGTTCGACTCCAAACTGCACATTCCACATAGAGTTAGCATCGTGGATGGATGTCATATCCCTAGACGCGACGCACTAAGTGACGTGTATGTTATGATCGTGGTTGAATGATGTTTTATCAATGAGAATGATAATGAATGTGACTTTCTTTTTTTTATCCTTTTTATTTTGGATGTTCCAAGAATACCTAATGACATGTAAAAGACAATGCAAAAAAAGGTCACGTGTGAGCCAACACACGGATAGATGCTTAGTGCTTTTGGGGCACCCAGTGAATGTCATTGAATGGTCACATGTGTACCGACACACGAATAGAGGTTCAACATTTTGTAAGTCAATGAGGTGATATGAATGGTCACATGAGGGCCATCCCACAAACAGAGTTTCGATGCTTTTGGGGCATCTTAGATGAAATGATGTTACAAACAAAGCCACGTGTAACTCGAGACACGGACAGGGGTTCGGCGTTCGTGGAACAACTTATGTGATTTGGTAATGTCATGAAATGCCCTTATATGTGTAGTAATTGGGCCCTCGTGGAGTACCTCAAATGATTCGATAATGCCATGAAGAATCCGATATGGATTGCGACACACAAGCAAGATCTCGGCATCCTCGTGACACCAAGGATGAATGGATGTGATGTTGTGTAATGTTTATCATGTGACTCACCACACAAATACAGATCTAAGACCATTATGTTCCTCTAGTGAATGACATGGCATAGTGGAATGGCCGAGTGCAAACCGGTGCATTGGCAAAACATGGGTAGTTTTGGGACACCCGATATGAAATGAAATGACTATGATGGGCATCCTTAGAATGTTCTTTTATTTAAATGGAATGAGATGAAATGATATGAATGTTCATGTCACATGAAATGCGAGTGGATGCACGAAGATGTGTTTAGGATGTATGATATAGGGATGATGTCATGTATGCTTTGTGGAAATGTCAACACACAAGATGTAAATGCATATGGCACACAAATAAAATGTTGTGGCTGCATGAAAATACGGTTAGTGTAAATTCCATACATATGTACATGTCTTGAAAAATGGCTACACAAAGATGTGGTTAGAAATGGCACACGAATTATTATACGTGTTTGATGCTTTGTGAAAAGGTCAAAATAAAACCACCACAGAACAAACATTAGCACATGCAACAATATACTTCCCTTCCAACCTTATTCCTCCTTTCGATTGGTCTCGCATTCTTCCTCGGTGTTGGGACTCTTTGGCATCAACCGGGGACACCAAAGGCGCGCTCTCAATGTCTAATTTAAAATTTATATTTGGTAACCCTAAAGGGAAATTGCTAGGTCATTATATGTGGACCAAAGTCAAACCAATTATCGTATAAGTCCCCAAAGCGAACATACACACCTCATCATAGAACATGATGTATGGTTCATGTGGTGCTATGAGTGGTTTACCTCTTCAGGTGCCTCCAATCCTAGCGGAAGATGTAGGTCACCTTCGGAAGTAAACCAAGCTGATTAGTTTGTTTGAGGGGTTGAGAAGAAGAAAATGTCATGATATGCAAGTGCGAACAAATATGGTATTATGAACAAATGAGTGACTGTAAGCGAGGTTATATTTCAGTAGTTGCCTAAGTTCCTTAAGGTTTTGTAAAAACTTTTTAATAAACCATTCATCCCCAGCAGAGTCGCGACTATGAGTGAACGACCTTTAAAGCGAAATGCGGTGAAGCAAATCGGGGAGGAAGGAATTTTTGGTGAATTTGGTTTTGAAAATGGGATTGATAATCTTGCTTAGGAAAACCATTGATTTGCTTGGAAATCCTTTTGTAGAAAACCTTTCCTTTAGAATGTGAACTTTTGGAAAACTGGTTTTGCATTTTTAGAAAATCTTGTTTTATTACTTAAAGACCTCAAAACTTAAATTTCAAGATCAGTGACAGATTCGCCACCCGGATCAGCTCATCCGGGAAATTCCGGTATAGCTCCCTACCGAGGGTAGACTATTATACCTAATCCAGAGATTTAGGGTTTGGGCAACTTACCTATTCAACCTCTAGCTTGCATTCACTTATAAGTTTTTAATACCATATTTTATTCACTTAATTCTCTACCCATTTTTATCTTGTATTATTTAACCTATGCTCATACAGATGATAGAAGTAAATTGCAAAAAATTAGAATGTGGGAAAATATATCATACATCCAAAAGAATAAAATAAAGGCCGCTTATACAACCCAATCGAAAAAAAAAAGGAAAACTCTCATCCTCACCTTATAAATGCCTAGAATACACGAAGATCTAAAAAAATTACAGTCGGCTAAAGTACATGATAATCTATTAATTACATTCAAAATAATAAAAAGAAACACTGCAAGACAAATGGTTAGCACGATTATATTATAAATGTAAATAGGACTCACAAAAGATAGAATAGGAATTTTAGGAGTGGGGGCACGCACTTAGGGGATAGCCGGGTGAACTCGGCTAGTTTGCCCGACTAGACCTGGAAAACTGTTTTGAAATGTCCTATAGATTTTCTGCTGGAAAACTTTTTTTGAAATCTGCTTGGCTCGATTTCATGCAAATTTCTTCGTGTAGCAGGTCGGTTATCCCGAATCACGAGGTTCTGTTTGTTCGGGTTTCCTATTTTTCAGCATCCATCTAGGGTCTAAAAACTATAAACACACCAAAAATAGTTCGATTTTGAAGACGGTATCATGCAACGATGTCTGTGTGGGTCGTCCCATGATTCTGCCTTTTCCTGGACAATATAGCCGTACAGCTCTATTTAGAGACACGCGGCTCTATTCTTTGAGAACTATAGCCGCACAGGTCTGGTTATAGCGATGCGACTATAATGTCCAGAACCCAAAAAAGTGGTTTTCTTAGCTTTAAAAATCTCTGTTTTGGTCCGTTTCAATGATTCCTGAGATTCTCATGGAATCCAGGGGTCCGCTAATGCTGGACCATGGATCCAATTTAGATCGCACGATCCCAGACTTCAGAAAAATCAAAGAATGGAAAACATCACACCCGTACTATTAGAAATCCAAAAACCATAACTTTAAGCATGGAGGATGTGATTTGGTTGAGATATATCATTACAGAACAAACAAAATGGGAAACGAGCTGTGTTCGGCCATTTCAGGGCTATTCAGGTTTCTACCTAAGTAAGTAGAGCCATGTGGCTTTGTTCTTGAGAAATAGAGTCGCGCGGCTCTGTTCTTAAGGATTAGAGCCGCGTGACTCTATTCTTAAGGATTAGAGCCGCGCGGCTGTAATCAAACAGCTAGTTTCTGGGAATTTGCAGAACAGAGGAAACTACACAACAAAAGCAAACAAAAGCAAGTTTAAGGCCTCTCAGAGTTTACCTTATGAATGTTCTAGCATGTTTGATGTCCAGAAATGGATGGAAGAACCAGAATGTGCCTTGAATACCAAAACCGATTTGAAACTAATCCGAACGACCCAAAAAAAATGATCCGGGCGAATGTGATACGATTAAGGACTTTAGTTAATGTTCAAGTGTGTTTGTTTGTGCTTGATTTCTGGTTTCTCTCTTCCTATTTGGTGTTTCTTTTCTCTGTTTTCTTTTACTCTGTTTTCTTTCTCTCTTTTTTTTTTCTTTCTTTCCCTCTCCTCTCTCCTTTTTTATTTTTCTGTTGAATCCTCCAAAAGATCCCTTTCTCTTTCTTTCTTTCTCCCTTTTATTCAATTCTTAAGATTTCTCTACCAAATCCCTGCCAAATTTAGCAGAAAATCAAAAACCATACCCTGCCACCAACTTTTTGTGATTTTTGGCAGAAAATCTGACTTCTCGCTAGAGCCGTATGGCTGTAGTATTACAGTCATATGGCTCTGGCATTATAGCCGCCCGGCTGTAGTTGTAAAACTACAGCCGTTCGGCTCTAACCAGAGCCTTGATAGATTTTCCAAAATTTAACGCTCACCTCTAAGGCCCCTGATCACTCGAAGGACCTTTCTCGGGGTTTCAGAATAAGGATGGTTTGGTTTTCAGAGCGTTTCAGACATTCCAAGCGATATTCCACTCATTCACAAGTCCAATTCATGTCCGTCTACTTAAAAGGTAATACAGGACTCTCATCATAGAGGTCAGGAAAACCCGTGCTCACATCTGTGGTGGTGGTGGTGCAATCGGAGCACCAGTCGGAGGCAATAGATATTGTGTAATGTAGGCTTGGTAATCACCCTTCGAGCCCACAGTCGTGTACTCATCCCCGAACACTCTCCTGTGCTCATCCTCGGGAAAATGTGCCTGCCAGAATAAGCATGTCGGTAGTGGGGTAGGGATTAGCCTCTCCTAGGGTCTCCTGTAACACCTCTTAACCCTATCCCCGAGATACCACTCTAGGGATGAAGGGCACTCCATGACTAGCAGCCTCTTAGTCAACTGTGAGGCTCCTATCATCGCCTCGGACTAGTGGGCAACATCACCCTAGGGACACCTGAATCCCTGAAACATCCAAAACAGACGAACATAAGCCAAACTCTAGCTCAAGTATGGCACTAAAGTAGTGAATAATGTTTAAAGCTAATAAGGTTTGTATGTACCACGCTCTAGGTCACAGAGCTCAAATGAGTGCAGCATTCATCTGCCTCCATCACCACTTTGGTCTAGTTGACCATCCACCGAGTGAATCGGGGAAAAAGTGGGATGCCATTTGTTGGGATTCGTCATCGAAAAAATAATGTGGCACAGTAGAAAATTCACCATTTAAAATTTCCTAGAATCCACCTATCGTGTCCAATTACCATTGATTAGAATAAAATCAATTTGAATCAAGAGAGATTAACTCACCAGATTTGTCTCTTCTAGAGACTGCTGCAGAATTGTTTCTTGAAACTGCGATCTCAAAAGTCCCGTGCACGACCAACTATTGAGCGGGACTAGTGCTAGCCGAAGATGCGAAGGAATGGTGGATTAATGCTGGGATTTTCAGCTATTTTGGGGCTGCTACTAATGGCTGAAATTTACAGCAATTAATTAGGGCTGAATTAGGTTTTTCTTCCTTAATTGTGCCCTCATATAGACACCTTGTCTAATTGGGTTTTAATTAGGTTAATTAAACCCAAGTCCACTAGAATTATAATTACATAAATAAACTTTAATTAAAAAATATATATTATGTAATTTAATTCCATTTGGCTAAATTTAATTACCCCTAAATGAAATTAAATCACACTTAAGTAAATACAATACATGTATTTAATTTTCCTACTTAGGAAAATTATTTAATTAATTGTTTACTTTATGTAATTCAATTAATTGATAAATTAATTAATTACATTATGTAAACTTATTAATTAAATTAAATTCAACCCAATGTTAATTAATTACCTTGACACCGAATGTCAACTAATTAATTAACAAATTCCTTCCAATGTACATTACATGTACAATTTCTATAAGTTTCGGCTCAGTTGATCTATATGCATGATCCTATGGGTCTGTCTTTATGTTGGCAGTAGGCCCAAGGCCCACAGACTGTAAGTGGGTTCTAGTAAACCATTACAGTCCCCAATTAAGACAGAGATGCAACAGTCTTTAGAAGACACTCACCCGGTAGTAATCTCATAGTGTCCTTTGCCTAACGATATCGATATGAATAAACAAGAGGCATGGTGTCCGTCATCCTCTTCTATTGTTTATTATATTTCTTAATCTTAAGTTGACTGATTAATCAAATAAGCGTCGACTTACTTGGGTATGGCTATACACTTATCAGTCCCACTCATCAAGTGGCCAATGATATCATCTCGATGTTACCCGAGTGGCAATTCCATCACTTCATCATCAATATCAACATGTTCACGGGTCCACCCAATCATACCCATATTTAGCATCCTTTTACTGGTTGTTAGGCATATGTCAAAGTGAACCGGATTCCATATTGATATTATAATGAAATCTGATCTGAAGACAAAAGAGACCTACTCAAGAAAGACCTATGACGCAACAACCATGTGGCTTTCTTATGCGAATCGATCCAGTCCCATGTCAACGACATGTACCTATATTCATGACTAACTATACAAGTACTATGGCTAGTTAAGAACTGCCATACAGTCATCGAATATACTAGTCTGTGGTTCTATTCATTCCCACGATTAGAACAGACCTGGGATAGGTTTTATGATTATCAATCAATGGATACTCTTCTCATATTATAGCACAAGATATAAATGAAATAGATTAATTGCCTTCATTAATGTGACACAAATAATTTATTCATACAATGAGTCTTAATGTATAATATAAAATACAAGAATCCAAGCCCTAAGAACTAGGGCACACCAACAATCTCCCACTTGCACTAGTTCCAAGTGGGCATTGTCCTAATTCCTATAGATCTCATATGACCATTGTGTTGTGTCTGTGGCAGCGCTTTGGTCAATGGATCAGTGACATTATCCTTGGTGTCAACCCTATGCAATGATATGTCACCTCTGTTCACGATCTCCCGAATGAGGTGAAACTTTCTGATCACATGTTTGGATCTCTTATGTGACCGGGGCTCCTTAGCTTGTGCGATCGCCTCGTTGTTGTCACAAAAAAAATCAACTGGGTCTAGGATAGTGGGTACTACTCCCAACTCGGTTATAAATTTCTTGATCCAAACGGCTTCCTTTGTAACTTCGCACGCAACTATGTACTCAGCTTCCATTGTAGAGTTAGCAATGGTGGCCTGCTTTGAGGAGCTCCAACTAATAGCACCGCCATTCAGGAGAAAAACATAACCAGACTATGACTAGTTCTCATCCTCATCGGTCTCAAAGCTTGCATCAGTGTAACCTGACACTACCAGCTCATCTTGACCTCCATACACTAAGAAAGCATCCTTAGTCCGATTAAGGTACTTCAGGATTGCCTTGACAGCCTTCTAGTACTCCTGCCCAGGGTCCAACTGGTACCAGCTAGTCATACTTAGTGCAAACGCGACATCAGGCCTCATACATAACATGGAGTATATGATAGATCCAATAGCAGATGCATAAGGGATCTTTTCCATGTTCTCCTGGTCCTTCTTTATTTTAGGACCATCTTTCTTACTTAGCTTCAACCCATGGTGCATGGGCAAGAATCCTTTCTTTGCCTTATCCATGCTAAATCTTTTTAAAACCTTGTCTATGTACGTGGCCTGAATTAGGCCTAGAAGCTGATTGGATCTATCTCTATAGATCCTGATCCCTAAGATCGTCTCAGCTTTGCCTAAGTCCTTCATTGCGAAGCACTTACTCAACCACTGCTTAACCTTTGCAGTGTTGGTATGTCGATGTCATTAATATACAGCACTAGGAAGGTGAAAACGTTCCCACTAACCATCTTATACACACAGGGCTCATTAAAATTCTATGTGAAGCCATATTCCGTAATGGCCTCATTAAATCTCTGATTCCATGACCTTGATGCTTGCTTCAATCCATAAATGGACCTTTGAAGCTTGGATACCCAGTTTGGAGACTTTGATCGATAAAACCCTCAGGCTATGTCATGTACAAATCCCTCGAGTAGCTTTCCATTGAGGAAAGTAGTCTTAACATCCATCTGCCATATCTCATAATCGTACCATGCAACTATGGCTAGTAGTATCCCAATGGATTTGAGCATAGCAACTGGTGAAAATGTTTCATCATAGTCAATTCATTGAACTTGCCTAAATCCTTCTGCCACCAATCGCCCTTTGAAGGTGTTGTCAGCCTTTAACTTGAAACACCACTTGCAACCTCTCACCTTAACACCCGGAGGTGGATCCAGCAAGTTCTATACTTGGTTATCGTGCATAGATTGCATCTCAGCCTCCATGGCTTTGCGCCATTGATCTGAGTGTGGGCTTTCAATAGCCTCCTGATAGGTCTTAGGCTCCTCTTGGTCAATGACCATAAGGTCCCCATCATCAGTCACAAGAAAGCTGTACCTCTCTGGCTGATGGCGTGTCCTACCAGACCTTCTAAGGTCCTGTGCAACCGGTTCTGGTTCCTTAATTTCTTGAGTAGTCAGATCAATTCCCAAAGCATCCTCAGTAGTAGCTGTAGGAGTTTGTGAGTCTTGAACTTCTGAAAGTTCAACATTACTCTCACTGTCTCTCTTGGAAAGGAATTCCTTCTCCGAGAAGACTACATTTCTGGCTATGAAAACTTTGTTTTCCACCAGATCGTAGAAGTAACAACCCTTAGTTTGCTTAGGGTAAACCACAAATTAGCACTTAACAGATTTGGACTCGAGTTTGCCACTTGTTAATTTCTTAACATGTGCATCACAGCCCCAAATCTTCAAGAAGGAAACATTAGGCTTTCGGTCCTTCCATAGTTAATATGGGGTTCCTTTAACTGTCTTGCTTGGTGTATTATTAAGAATGTAAGCAGCTGTCTCTAAAGTATATCCCCAAAAGGAGATAGGGAGTGTAGCATGACTCATCATCGAGCGGACCATGTCTAGCAAGGTCCTATTCCTCCTTTCTGACACTCCATTCCACTGGGGTGTTCCAAGAGGAGTGAGTTGGGATACAATCCCACACTCTCTCAAAAACGAGTCAAACTCATGGCTCAAATATTCACCCCTTTGGTCAGACTGAAGTGCTTTTATTTTCTTACCAAGTTGGTTTTCTACTTCATTCTTAAAGTCCTTAAACCTTTGGAGAATCTCAGACTTATGCTTCAGCAGATACTGTCAGATACACGTAACCGTATCTGCTTAAGTCATCTGTGAAGGTGACAAAGTACAGAAAACCAGATCTAGCACTAGTGCTCATTGGGCCGCATACATTGGAATGTATTAGCTCCAATAGCTCTGAGGACCTTTCAGCAGTCTCGCTAAAGGCGCCTTTGTCATCTTGCCTTTCAAATAAGATTCGCATGTGTCATAACAGTGGATGTCAAATGTGTTAGATATGCCCTAGTCCCGAGGCATTAGTCCTTGCATTTGTATTATACATTAATTGGATTCATGTATTATACTTATTTGTGTTATTAATAAAGGCATTAATTCATTTATTATATTTATCTTGTGCAATATATTAAATGAAGTATCCGATGGACATGTCCATATCCATGATGACCAGTGTCATGCACTTGGCAGTAAGACCATGGATAGGGTAAACGATATGACCATAAATAGATCCATAGTCTGTTCCAGTCATGGGAATGAATGGAACAAGAGACTATCATTAACCTGGTTGTATGGCAGTGTCTTACCGGTCATTGGACATGGAATGTCAACCAAGTTAATGGGTAAATGCATAAGGGGTATGGTACTGGATAGATCCACTAAACGAGAAATCCACATGGTATAGTATCACAAGTGATTCTCGTGTAGTACTTGTATGGATACTTTGACCTGACCATATGATGGTGTTACATGTGAGGTCGCATACTTAGGGGTACACCTAAAGGGCCTGTAATAGGGTGCCAAGTATGGGTACTTTTGGGTATGTCACTTAACATGGCAATGCTATGGATATGCAGAAGCGATTTGTCACTCAGTAATCCACTGGGAAGATATCACCGGCCTCTTGATGAATGTGACTGATAAGAGTGTGGTCACACCCAAACAAGTGGGAACTTGTTTGTGAGCTTCAGTCCATTCGGGATCAAGTTAATGTCCGACACAAAAGAGGGTGATCAATCCATGCCTCTGTGTTGGACACCGATATCAATTACATGGGATGTACAAGTTTAAACTACAGGGTTATGATAACAGTTAGACTGCCATCTCCATCTTAATTGGGGGCTGCAGTGGCTTGCTAGAGCCCAACTACAGTCTGCGGGCCAAAGGCCCACTGCCAACATAAAGATGGGCCCACGGGATCATACACATAGAACGACTGAACACAGACTTTAGGAATCACATGTATACTTGGAGTATACACTGTGGAGAGAGAGGTATATATATATTAATTATATTATAAAGATCAATTAGATTGATCATAATAAGAAAATTAATATATATTCAATTGGCTCTTCATAATTAATTGGATTAGTTATGAGATTATTTCCTAGGTGGAAATATTCATATGTATAGGCTTACATATAATTTTATTTTGTGAAGATTTAATTTTAATTTGATGGATTAAATTAATTGGTCAAACTAATTTTAATTTAGATGTAAATAATATATTACTTGGTGTAATATATTAAATACATGGGTATATTGAAATTGGGCTTGAAATTAATTTAAACCAGAATAATTAAAATTAGATTGGGCCTGAGTTAAAAGTAGAAAGCCCACACAAAAGTAAAGGAGCTAAGCTGGGCCTAAATTCCCCTAAGGGAATTCGGCCAACCTAGGTTTTAACCTAGGAGAATTCGGCCAAAGGGAAAAAGCCACACCATAGCTGAATTCTCTAGCCCCCTCTCTCACCATTGCTCGTTTTTCCTACGCTAGCACGGGTTATGTTCGTTAGGCGTTCGTGTACGAGAACGAGAAGGGAATCTAATTTGATTTCTGCAGTCTTCATCCATCTCTAGAAAGAGATATTCTGGGTAAGAATTTAATCTCTTTCTATTTCAATTTTATGTTTTACAATTTCCACTTCAATTGCTCCTGGGACTGGATTTGAGGAAATCATCACGTTCTTCCGCTTTTATCTTGTGATTTCCACTGAAAAATCCTAACAAAATGACCCTAGCACTCCACTGGAGTGAAGCCTATCTATGCGCTTCTCGTTTATGTGGCCAAGTCGACAGTGCCAAATGTATGTAGGATTAATTTCATTCTGTTTAATCCTTTTAGTATTTATGTTATAGATCGAACTTTCACGTTTTAAATCAAGGATATATAAGCCATTTTCAAGAAATATTGTTCCGTAAATAATATTGCCACATTGCATAGAAATTCTAACATGTCCAATATTAATTACGAAACCAGAAATATCCAACAAAGAAACAGAAATAATATTCTTGCGCATCGCAGGTACAAAATAACAGTTTCTTAGTTCCAAAACAAGTCCACTAGGCATCTCTAAGAAATAATCTCCGATCTCCATGGCCTGAACTCGAGCACCATTTCCGACTTGAAGATCTACTTTCCCAGATCCTAGTAATCTCCTATTTCTTAGACCCTGCACATTTGAACAAATGTGAGATCCACATCCAGTGTCCAAAACCCAAGATGTAGAAATAGCCAGATTAATCTCAATAACATAAATACCTGAAGCAGCAGTTTTGCCCTTCAGTTGCTCCCTTAGCTTTGGACATGAGCTCTTCCAATGCCCCTTCTCATGACACTAATGGCAAACATTTTCAGGAGAAGCAACCCTTGCTTTAGGTTGGGCCACCTCCTTTTTGCCCTTAGCCTTAGCCTTTTGGGCCTCAGCCTTGGCCTTGGATTTGACCTTTCCCTTAGTAATAGGCGTATTGCCCTTGTTCACCAGCAATACTTTAGGAGTCTTCTTAAGAGACCGCTCAGCAAGCTTAAGCATGCCATGCAACTCAACAACCAATTTATCCAACCCTTGCATATGATAGTTCATGATAAAATGGTTGTAAGACTCAAAAAGTGACCTGAGAATAATGTCTGCTGCCAAGTCCTGTGGAACTAGGAGCCGAGGTGGGCAAGTGTATCAATATACCCCTTCAACTTTAGCACATGAGTGCTAACAGAAGTCCCAGCTGTCATCACAGTCGTGCAAAGTGCCTTAGTTGTCAAGTAACGTTCCTGACAAGCCTGATCTTGGAACATCTTTTTAAGCTGATCCATCATCTCATAAGCATGCTCGTCCATAAACTACTTCTGAAAATCAGAAGCCATAGTACCCAGCATGAGGCACGAGACATCTCAGTCATCCCTCACATGCCGGTTATACTGCTCCACCATCACCGTGGTGACGCCTCGACCTGCAGGAGGGCCAGCTAGTAAAGGAGCATTCAGTACATACTCCTTGGACTCTTGTCTAAGAACTATTTGTAAGTTCCTAGCCCAGTCTAGGAAGTTAGTCCCCGAAAGCTTCTCCTTCTCCAAGAGTGACCTAAGTGAGAGTGAGTTGTTGTTTGTTGCAGCCATTTAAATTGCTTAAGTGAAATGGGATTATCTACATGGAAGAAATCATTGCTTAAGTTAGAAATAAAGGACTTTTAAGCCAATTCAAATTAATAATCCGATTTTAATTTGTTTGTTGGTGATATTAATTAGCTGACTTGACCAAGATCCATAACTTATCAATGACTGGCCGAACTAGTGCTCGCTAACCAACCATTGATTCGTTTGGCAGGACAACCTATCCAATCCTTCCACGAAGGACTCTTGGTTTGATGGGCTTATTGACACTTTACCCATCTGTGCTTAGGGCCCACTCTGAGCTAATGCTACCCATGTTGAGTCAAACCACCATTCACATGTTAACTATACCAAGTATCCTAACCCTCGACCGCCCACCGAATATTACAATGTACCCAGCTAGGGCATGGCATACATTGCAGCATCAATGGGAGGAAGAGGTGTGAATGTGGAAAGCACTTTTAAACGACTCAATATTTTAATTTCCGGATTATAATTAAGTGATAAGGCTTAGCATGCATAAACGCGGGTAATAATTTGGTGATCCATATATCCATATTATATGACAAATGCAATAGCATACTTAATTTAAAATAAATGAGATCATATGGGTCTTTAATTACAACCTAATGAAAAACTAGATATCCTATCTAATTCTTCATAGGTCGGACTACAATCGTTCTTCGGCTCCCACCATGGGCTTGCTCCATCTGGGCCTTTCTCCATACTTGATGCAATTATAACAATTTTATTTTAAATAAAATCTATTCTAAAATTACATCAAAATAAAAGAAATGGCACGCAGGCCATATTTCCCAAAATCAAATTACAACCGATAATAATTTAGGGCCCATAGAACTCAACATCACATTTCAAACAAAGTACCTGTCGTGCACATACATACAAATTTAAAATTTAGTCCCCCCAATTTTAACCGGTGTCACAGTTTATTGGGCTGATTTCACAAAGTCCATATTCAATTTAATATGCAAACAATTAAATTAAATATGCATGCCAACAAAATAAACAATTTAAATACAAATTGATTTAAAAAAAATTTAATTTAATTTGCATGAGGGTCCGGGATAAAAAAATACAAAATCCAAAACGGGACACAACCCCGCGCGCGGCGCCGCTGTCCCAGCGGGGCAGCAGCAGCCATGGCCATCAATTGGAATCACAAAAGCGATTCTAATTTTGGCCAACTTCTTTATCTTTTTTTATTTTTATTTTTTTTTAATCATAAACAAAAAAACCGTTTCCAACCAAAATATAAAATTAATATAGAAAAACAATTTTAGATGGAAAATAATTAGGGAAAAATAATCAAAAACCCCAATCAAAAATTCCAGGGTTTATCAAAAAACCAAAACCAATTGAATAAAACCCTAAAATCACAAACTTGAAACTCATTCTTTCTTCAAGAACACTTTCAAGAACCAATTCCAATCAATCTAATGGACAAAACCTAGGCTCTAATACCACTGTTGGGATTTGTCATCGGAAAAATAATGTGGCGCAGCAGAAAATTCACCGTTTAAAATTTCCTAGAATCCACCTATCATGTCCAATTATCATTGATTAGAATAAAATCAATTTGAATCAAGAGAGATTAACTCACCGGATTCGTCTCTTCTAGAGACTGCTATAGAATCGTTTCTTGAAACTGCGATCTCTAAAGTTCGGTGCACTACCAACTATTGAGCGGGAACCGGTGCTAGCCGAAGACGCGAAGGAATGGTGGATTAATGCCAGGATTTTTGGGTGTTTTGGGGCTGCTATTGGTGGCTGAAATTTTCAGCAATTAATTAGAGTTGAATTAGGTTTTTCTTCCTTAAGTGTACCCTTATATAGACACCTTGTCTAATTGGGTTTTAATTAGGTTAATTAAACCTAAGCCCACTAGAATTATAATTACATAAATAAACTTTAATTAAAAAGTATCTATTATGTAATTTAATTCCATTTGGCTAAATTTATTTACCCCTAAATAAAATTAAATCACACTTAAGTAAATACAATACATGTATTTAATTTTTCTACTTAGGAAAATTATTTAATTAATTGTTTACTTTATGTAATTCAATTAATTGATAAATTAATTAATTACATTATGTAAACTTATTAATTAAATTAAATTCAACCCAATGTTAATTAATTACCTTGACACCGAATGTCAACTAATTAATTAACGCATTCCTTCCAACGTAAATTACATGTACAATTTCTATAAGTTCCGGCTCAGTTGATCTCTGTGCACAATCCTATGGGTCTGTCTTTATGTTGGTAGTAGGCCTAAGGCCCACAGACTGTAAGTGGGTTCTAGCAAACCATTACAGCCCCTAATTAAAACAGAGATGCAGCAGTCTTTAGAAGACACTCACCCAGTAGTAATCTCATAGTGTCCCTTGCCTAACGATATCGATATGAATAAACAAGAGGCATGGTGTCCGTCATCCTCTTCTTTTGTTCATTATATTTCTTGATCTTGAGTTGACTGATTAATCAAATAAGCACCGACTTGCTCGGGTATGGCCATACACTTATCAGTCCCACTCATTAAGTGGCCAATGATATCATCTCGGTGTTACCCGAGTGGCAATTCCATCACTTCATCATCAATATCGACATGCTCACCGGTCCACCCAATCATACCCATATTTAGAATCCTTTTATAGACCTGTTAGGCGTATGTCAAAGTGAACTGGATTCCATATTGATATTATAATAAAATCTGGTCTGAGAACAAAAGAGAACTACTCAAGAAAGACCTATGAAGCGACAACCATGTGGCTTTCTTATACGGATCGATCTAGTCCCATGTCAATGACATGTACCTATATTCATGACTAACTATACAATTACTATGGCTAGTTAAGAACTGCCATACAGTCATCGAATATACTAGTCTGTGGTTCTATTCGTTCCCACCATTAACCCTGCCTAGCTTAGGAGGACGCATAAACTTATGCTCATAAGCCTATATTTACAAAGAAATTGTAATTAGAATAAACACAGATGAAACTCTACAATGAATGAACAAGGAAAGGAACATAATTCTTACCAAGAGCAAGATCAAGATGCACTTCAGTTCCTTGTGCTGACCCTGGGCATGCACATCCAGCCCATAGTCCATCTGGGCGAGTCCAGCTCTCCCCAGCCTAGCCCACTCAAGTCCTTAAGTCTAATAAGAGTAGGCAGTATGTTCCAGTTCATGTCATTACCGCCAGTAGGAAATAGAACCTCTAACAAGAGGTACAATAAGAAGGAGTGGGCATACTGGCTCTACTCAGAATCGATATCAGCCTTACACCTCTTCGAGCAGCCCATCAAAGTAACACACTGTAGCTTGGGCTAAGAAGGCCTGTATCCCAGCAAAATGGCCACCATCTCAGGACTTAAGTGGCTCACACTCAAAGTATAGTTAAACTGGATCTAGGTACCTCCGAAGCGCAGCCCACTGATAGTAGAGAAGTCTAGAGGAGTGATGGTGAACTCCCTGGTGGCAGATGGAAAGTGTGGGTGGTATCCATCCACCGATCAACCAGGGCAATAATCACCATTTTGCTCTTCCGAGGAGCACAGCGGAGGGTCTGGGGGATCAGTAGTTGTAGGCCTGTGGTGTCCACCTTCGCCTTAACTGGAGCCAAGAGGCAATCATAGAAATCCTTGAGGCCTTCCTAGCCTCCTGCACCCTTGTTCTTCTCTTGGACAGTAAAATGAACAAAATAGGGAAGTTTATTAAATTTAATTAATTACATACACATATATTTCAAGGGAAAATGGAAAGAAAATTTAATTCTGGTGAAAAATGAGAGGCTGTCTCCTAGAAGAGATGAGCTGTGCGTCCCTATTTCATGAAATTTTGGGCTGTACGACTTGACTCCCTAAGCTGCACTGCTCAACTCTTTATTCCTGAAGAAACCCAAAAATTCAAGGAGAGATAAGCTGCATGGCCTAACTTTCATATGAACAAGGCCGTATGACCAATCTTTTCTGGGAAACAATTTCAGGTTTTCAAACTTAGAAATCCAATTTCTTCCAAATTAACACTAGTTCTATGCAGGAATCAATCCTAAACATCAAATGAACCCTAAACATGCAGTCTAATTCCTCAATTTCATCAAATTTCAGCAAAACCAATAATAAAAAGAAATTGAGAATCAAAGGAAAAATTGGTGAAATGTACCAAATGGGCAATCGCATGTCCACGGATGTTGATTATGGGATTCACTTCTTCCCCAAGGGACATACCCTCGTACTTCTCGTTTTGCCCAAGGCCATATAAACTCTCCACCAAAACAAAGGGTAGAGAGAAAGAGCGCTCTGACAATTTATATTGCGGCATGACAGTGTCGAGGGCCTCCTACTTGGGTGCGTATAAGATAGATCAATGAATTTTTCTCCTCATTTTCACGGATGTGAAGTTTGGAAGGGAAGGGCTGACTGCTTTGAGAGGCAAAAAGGAGAAAAGAAAGAGAAAAAGGGGGAAAAGAATGAAAGGGATGGTTTTTCAAAACCTTTAAAATTAGGTAAGATGGCCCGTATGGCCCAATTAACCCTCAAGCTAGGCTGTACAGCCCACTGATTATTTTAAGCTTTTTTCGCCCCAGCGGTGAGTCACAAAGCTCAGACTCCTTAGTAGATAGGCTGTACGGCCCTTCCTCCCCCAAATTCCTAAAATTCAATTTTTCATTTTTAATTGCCAAATTACTCCGAGAAGGGTTCTCACTTTCTTATTTTGTAGGAATCTAAGGGCAAGACTCGAAAGAGCAAAGGCATGAACTCCATGATTCGCTTTTTATTCTTGATCGAATGGGCAAAAATTTTTTTTTTCAAAATTATCGATCAAAGAATAAAAACGCTGATACAAATCACATTATCATTTATCCGTAGTAGGGATATTCAACGAAGCAATCCCACTTGCCTAAAAAGAGTCACAGACCCATCTCAACCTCCAAAGTCGAGTATATTGTATTCAACCAATGAATCCAAACTTGGGAGACCGCGATGTTCATCAAAATGATCCTAGTGCCCAGTAAGTGAGCAAAAGTCAAGCCCAATGAATCCAAATCAGTCAAATCCTCGGAAGTAGGGATGTTCAGCGAAGCGATCTGACTTTTCTAAAGATAATCACAAATCCATCTCGACCTCCAAATGTGAGTATATTGAATTCAACCAATGAATCCAGACTCAGTAGACAGTTAGCAAAAGTCCATCTTAAGAATCCAAATCAACCAAATCCTCAGAAGTAGGAATGTTCAGTGAAGCGATCCCACTCTCCTAAAGAGAATCACAAATCCATCTCGACCTCCAAAACGCAGTAGATTATAGTTAACCAATGAATCCAGACTTGAGAGACCGTGACGTTCAGTGAAATGATCCTAGTCCCCAGCAAGTTGGCAAAAGTTCAGCCCAATAAATCCAAATCATCTGAATCCTCACAAGCAGGGACGTTCAGTGAAGTGATCTAGCTCTCCTAAGGGGAGTAGTGAACTCATCTCGATCTCCAAAGACGAGTAGAGCACCACTCAACTAATGAATCCAAACCCGGAAGACAATGATGTTCAACAAAGTGCGCTTGATCTCGATGTCAGCTGAAACTCAACTCGGTAATCCCAAGGTCAATCCTCTCCCCTTTTGTTCACCATGCTCTCTGTCATGTACTTAAATTCATCCCAAAAGTTCTATCAAAGACTTGGCAAGGGTTGCATTCAATTACCCGAGAGGCAGCCAGTGAGCACGAATTTCTGTTCGACCTTTCTGATGAAGATTTCTGGTTATCCTTTATCTGAAATTATCTACAATTCCAGTCCAAGATGCAAAGAATGGATTCTAACTCGTGCTGAAATGGACTAAAAACCGCTGAAATCGAAAAAGGGGACTGCCACCATGGAAGATGGACGGTACGACTCATCTCAAAAGGAGGTATGAGCATGGATTTTTGTCTGACCTCTGTGATGATAATTTTTTATTATCCTTTATCTGAATTTGTTTGAAGCACGGCTCGAGGAGTGAAGAACAAACTGTAACTCTTGTTGAAACGAATTGAAAATACCAAATATTGAAATAGGGTTTGTAATCATTACAGGAAGGGCCATACGGCTTAAATAGAAAGGAGGCACAGCCCAACTTTTAAGGGTTAGGCCGTAAAATAGAGCTGCTTGCCAAAGATTTGAGGATGAGCTGTACGGCTTAAGAGATAGGCCGTACGGCCCAATTTTGAAGGTAGATGACATCTATTTACAACCATTTCCTCAACTTTTGAAGCACCAAAACCAAGACAAAACTCAACCGATTCAAACACCAAACCACATTTCTATAAGTAAAACACCTCGGTTCGAAGCTATATACAGCTACATTTCGGTTTCCCAGGTGAGTTTGGGTTTGTATTCACTAGTTACACCGGTTTAAATCTCTAAGGACTAGGTTCGAACTATTTCCTGAAGATCTGGATAAATAAACTAAAGGTAATTACTGAGAGGCCATAAAATCCTATCTCTTTATTCCTGCATTGTTTGATTTCTCTGTGTTGTGCAAAACCGAAAATGAATTTGCTATAAATTTAAGAACAAGGCCGTACGACCCATCTTTTAGGTTGCACGACCCATTGTGAAAGGATTTGAGCTGCATGGCTCATCTTGGCCCATGAGCCGTGCGCTCAAATTGTTTCCTTGTTTTTTGTCAATTTTAATTTTATGAATCCAAGGTGAAAATCTTCAATTTCTTAGTCTAATTAATTGATAGACCCTCAATGGATCATAAAATTCAAAAGGAAAAAACCCTAAAATGAATTTCTACGTGTTAAAATCACAAAATAAAAATTGTTTTTATCGTTAGATCTGGATCTCGAGATCTAGATCTAACCTGCTTTTCGAACCCCTGTGGTACCAAAAATTCATTTCATAAGTATAGCATTTATTCCTATTATTATTCATTGTGCATACATTTTTTATAAAGTGAATTTTGGATGTTTATGTGCTTTATCGACCTAGATTGAATTTCGAAGAACTTTTCAGGACCCGCACGAAAGAGGTTTCCGATAAATCTCTGGATAACCGACCCATATTTTCCATGCAGAAAGAAAAATAAATATAAATTGACAAAACTGTTATCCAAAATTGTTTTCTCCAGATTCAAAAATATAGAGTGTTTATAAAATTATTTTCCAAGTCTAATTGGGTAAAAGTGCTGGACTTTATCGATTATCTCCTAAATATATGCCCCCAAGTTATCTGGATATCCCAACTGTCAGATCTGAGTCCAATGTGTTTATTTTATTTGTATCACTGACCTCTGTTTTGCAGATAGATGTATGTTAGGTTAGATGAAAGTTAGCTTTCTATTTTTTTAAATATCTCATGTAAAATAGGCAATTGTACCCCTTTTCCATTTCTTTATGTATCCCTATGATACTTTATTCGATCGGGTTGTAATAATTTTATTTTCTTTACTTTCTAAATTTATTTCTCTTTCCGAATTTATTCATAGCTTTCCCTATGAGCATATAGTAAATATCTAGGTTTAAATATTGATTAGGGAATAAAATGACAAAAAGTGCAAATTGGGTATAGTTAAATACTATTTCATATTAAAGCAGAAATAAGTGATTTTTCTGGACCAGAATCTCTGTCTTAAAGGTATAGAAATCCCTGTCGGGTTTGGCTATACCACAATTTCCCGATAAGAGCAGAACCGGATGGTGCCTCCTGTTAATCTTTTAGGCACGAGGAATTGGTTTAGTATGTTCCTTTTTTTTTTCCTTAATTTCCAAAATTAGAAAACCAAGTTTTCCTAAATGAGTTTTCATATCCAAGCTAATGAATGAGAAAACAATTTTTTTTCCCGTCCTGATCTCGCGGCCTATCGTTTCAAGGATCATTCACCCACAGTGGCAACTCCGCTGAGGAGATTTTTATAAAAATCAATAGACAAACACTGAAAATGCTTTATGTGAAATAGCTTTACTTTATTAGTTTGCACTCCTTTGTTTGCATAATATCACGAGCACGTATGCACACATATTCCCAAAATTTCCCTTATTCATCCTGATGCACTATTGAAGTGTAGCTAATGAATCAAAATCTCCCTAGGACACGGATATAACAAATCACTCGTAACCTAGTACAAATCCCTTCTTTCGACATTTAAATGGAGAAAAGTGAAGAGTATATACTGTTACGGGAACCATAACATTAACCCTTTGGCATGACCATGACCCATATAGTAAGCCTTAGCAATTTTCCCTTAGGATATCCAAAACTTAAAAGATTGCATTTTTAAGAGACGCCTTTGTAATCCCCCGATAATGACAAAGAAATCCAACTCCTAGGACAGTGCTGAGTTGACCAAATCGAGGAGAAATAAGATTGGAATAGTGAGCATTCTCTTGCTTGCGCTAAAATATTTGCTCGAACTACAAGACTTATATTAGTTTCATTCCATCCATGTAAATCACATAAGTGCGTGCTGTGAATACATGACTAACTCTTTGATGCAGCCATAAGGTGTGAAAAACATCCTTCACCACATCCTACACATGATCATCATTTACGTGCATGCACGACTAACCTTTCCATGCAACCATAAAAGATGAATATTCCAAACTAACTCTAATGCTAGAGTTATCTTTTGCGATTAAAGAAAAGAATAAAGATTTTATATGTAGAAAATAAGAGGGCCGGCCTGATTTTGTGTTAGCCCATCTGTCTCGCCTCAACCAAATTGCTTTTGGCAATATTTGATATACCTAAAAAGTACAACTTAATCATCCATCCATCCACCCCCATTCATATTTATCCATTCATCCCATATATACAAAACACGAGAACAAAAGAGACAAAACTTGTGCTGACCAATCTTACACCGACAAACTACACGACCTTTAACAAAGTATGGGCTTTTGCTTACCACTTTGTAATTTTTCTTTACCCCTTTATCCTCCTCCTGATTCGAGTTGGAAATTTGGGGGTCAATGTTTGTGGGCACTTTACGCCTCTTCAAACCCATTTCCCCTATCAAATTTGCCGCCAACACCAGCATCACCCCTTTGCTCATCATCTTCAAAAACTCTTCATTCCCTGTATAATATCAATTCCACTCACGTAAGTTAGCTCAATAAAGAAACTTGAAAACTGGATTTTCATATGTGAAACTAATTTCTTCCATATATGATTGATAAGTTTCACTTGTTTATAAATAACATGGTCACAATACAAAACACATATGTCAAGAACTGTTTTCAGGAAACGAAAGTTAAAATTTCGTTCATGTACTTGCCACAATACTTTGATTGCTGTACTTTAATTTCAGCACAATTAACCCCTTGATTTTAATTTTCGGAGAATTTGAACCTCGACAGAAAATTTGGCTCTAAATAGAAAGTTCCACACACTGTTACAAAATTGCAGAAAATAAAATGATAATGACACTTAAAATAATATACTAAAAAATTTTCTGTCGAGAGTCAAATTTTCTGTCAAGAGTATTTTATTAAAAATTCAAGCATTTGGGTCAAGTGCACAAAAGAATGACTATGAGGACAAATAATGCCAAGTGCAAAGCCTAAATTTTAGCTTTTGCCACTTTTAGGCTAAAGGAATACATCTTCAGACTTTGATTTTAGAAGCAATGAAACCAAAACAAATCCAAAGGAATGTTTCAGTGAAAAAAAAAAATACAAAGGAATGTTTCAGTATCTAGCCAAATCACATTAATGAGAATCTGTTTGGAGTTGGACTTAATTACCTACCCTATGGGAAAATTAATAGATGGCCTACTTCATATTAGAAAAACCAAAGCAAAAGACAAGTCTTTCAAAGTATGGTTGATAAAGTTTGAAATTTAGAACAACCGGAACAACAAATTTAAACAACCTCGGTCGTAATTATTAAACCAAGTAAACAAGACGGATCATCCATATATGGCAGGGATTTTTACATCTACAACAACAAATATACCATATGGACAAAGTCAAATAAATAAGCAAAAAAAAAAAAAAAAGGGCATTTCCAGCAAACATGGAATATGCTATCCTGTCACAACTTAGATTTGACTATTTCCATCTATTACAATACCAAAACTTCTTTGCATCGCTTATAGAGAATTTGGGATATTCAATTCACAATCCATTTATTCAAATGGGTTAATTAGGTGATTATGAAAATGATATACATGACCAAGTTTAGCTACAAAAAAATTAAAAGGGGTCACAGACGAATGTATCTACCCTCAAACTCATCAACAGTATGTAGGACTGAAAGGATTGAAGAAAGTTCAACTTTTAATCCTTGGCTTAGCTCTCAACAACTAAATTAATTAAACCATAGAATAAATCAAACGATAACCATCACTATTTGACTTCCAATAACTTTTCATAATCAAACTCACAGTGTCAACTCAGTATCAAGCAAATAATCCAAAACTGCAATCAATGAATTAGGAAGGAGTAGTAACCAACTAACCAGGGAACATCGCTTTTCAGTCCCGGAAAATGATCTTGTCGGCGATTTTCAACAATGGTCTCAAGCAATCCGGCGAGAATTTCCTCGCAAACAAATACGAACTGGAATGATTTGAAATCCTTAACTCATGAATCAGCTTCGGCGAAATTTCGTCCCGCCGGTATGTGTACGGATGACCATTGGTGGTGCCCGTCCAATTAACCCTTGTTAGCGTGTAGCGAGTGCAACCCTTAGGATCCGCCATTGATAACAGAGTAGGAAAATAGTGTTCTTCTGGGTAACATTCATCGGCTCTGTAACAAGGAAGCTTGAATTTCTTCCATAGATTCCGATCCTTGATCACCGTGAGCGCGTGCCGGCGCGTCAACACGAAAAACTGCGATCCAACTCGAAATTTGTCGAACGGCACTTCAGGCATCAGAGAGTACCTTCCTCTTGCAATGTAACGCTTCCATAGACGAGGCTCCTTAGAAATAATCTCGATGAAACTTCTGTATTGAAGTCTGACTCCATACTGAGTCGACTCAGCGTCAGACTCGGAGACCGACAGATCGAAAGTTTTAGATGAGAACAGAGAGTTATAGACATAATTGAAGGAATGGAGAGGGATACAGAACTGAGAGAGAACGGCGAAGTAAGCGTTGGCGGGATCATCGAGGATAGCGGTGGCTAAGAGGCGGCGCGTGGCGGAGACCAAAGTGGGGGAAGCGCGGTAGGTGCGTTTAGCGTTACGAATGAATTGGGCCTTGAAAACACCATCGGGACGGGTAATATTGACAGAAGGATCGGCGTGGACATAGATATTGTACCGATCTGAATGGGAATTGAAGAATTTATCCCACAAAGGGGCGAAGTAGAGATCGGTGTTGGTGAGGAAAAGGAAAGCGATCTTCAGCTTGGGGTTAGAGGCGGAGAGATGAGAGAATGAGGATGGATGAGAAGAAGAGGCAGCAGCATCGGTGGCGGCCTTGCGGAAGAGGGCAAGATCGTCCTGTTCATCGGAAGGAGATATGGTGGGAAGGCGAGGAGGAAGGATTTTAGGGGCTAAGAGGAAAAGAATTGGAAGTGAAAGGAGAAGGGAGAAAGTGAGAACAAATGGGGATGAGAACATTGAAGGACCAATTTTGAAGCAATTGGAGATTGAAATTGAAAGATGACAATTTGGCATATAATGTGGATCCAATTGAATCCAAATTATAGAATTAAACAGTCAATTTTTAGGGAAGGGGGAAAATAATGAATTTGGGAATTAGGGTTAACAGAGGCGTGGCTGGAAGGGGCTTAAGTTGGGTGGGTTTGGTTTTCAGTTTTCAGATAAAGTTCTGATTGTTAGTACGAAGCAATGGAGAAGAAAGGGAGGAAAATAGGAAAGCGAAGGCAAGTTGAGTTGAGATTACATTAACATAATGTTTGATTGGGGAATTTTGGAAAGGAGGGAATGGGATGGAAGGGCTCATAGGAAGGATCAAAACCTTTCTCCGTTTGATTGGAGACAGAGAAGAAGAAGGACTTTCCATCATCTCCCCGTGGGCCCACTAAAAAAAAAAGGGCATTTTACATAAATACATAACTTTTGGCACCATATAACATTTTTACCTCAAAAGGAAAAGTTTGCATAAATACCTTAAAAACTTTTCAAAATTTCAAAAATACCTACAACAAAAATTATCATTTTTACGTGATTATTCACAAAATAAACAACAAAACACAAATCAAAATCTCCAAAATACCTTCTCTACTTTGCCCACGTTTCTCTCTCCTCTTTTTGTAATTTTTAATCTAATTTTGCATTTATCTCTCAATCCGTTTATCTTTTTATCATGCGACTTTAGAAAGTTTTTTTTTATTTTTTTTTATCTTCGAAACAAAGTCCATATGTACATACTTTTTCCGACATATTTTTTTCACTAAAGTATAACTAATTATGCCTTTGTATATTAAGGTATAACCAATGTATAATTAAGGTATAACTAAAGTATAATCACTGTAATAGTATATCTTAATGTATAACTAAGGTATAATTAAGGTATAAACACTGTAATAGTGTATCTTAATGTATAATTAAGGTATAACTAATGTATAATCAATGTAATAGTGTATCTTAAGGTATAACTAAGGTATAATTAAGGTATAATTAAGGTATAACTAATGTATAATCACTGTAATAGTGTATCTTAAGTATAACTAAGGTATAATTAAGGTATAATCAATATAATAATGTATCTTAGAGTATAAATAGGGTATAAATAAGGAATAACTAAGGTATAATCACTATAATAATGTATCTTAAGGTATAACTAAGGTATAAAGATTGTATAAACAGTGTATAAACAGTGTATAAGCAATGTATAACAGTGTATAAGAATTGTATAAACAGTGTATAAACAATGTATAAACAGTGTATAAAGAGTGTATAAACAATGTATAACAGTGTATAAATAATGTATAAACAATGTATAAACAGTGTATAAAGAGTGTATAACAATGTATAATAAATGTATAAACATATAACATTGTATAAAAAGTGTATAATGTATAACAATGTACAAGTAGTGTATAAACAATGTATAAGCAATGTATAACAGTGTATAAGAAGTGTATAAACAGTGTATAACAATGTATAACAGTGTATAAATAATGTATAAACAATGTATAAACAGTGTATAATGTATAAACAATGTATAAATAATGTATAACAGTGTATAAACAATGTATAAATAATCTATAATTAAGGTATAACTAAGGTATAACTAAGGTATAAACAGTGTATAAACAATGTATAAAGTATATAAACAATGTATAATATTATATAAGAAGTGTATAATAATGTATAACAATGTATAAAGAGTGTATAACAATGTATAATAAATGTATAAGTAGTGTATAAACAATGTATAAATAATGTATAATTAAGGTATAACTAAGGTATAATTAAGGTATAAAGAGTGTATAAACAGTGTATAAACAATGTATAAAGTATATAAACAATGTATAAATAATGTATAATATTATATAAGAAGTGTATAATAATGTATAACAATGTATAAAGAGTGTATAACAATGTATAAATAATGTATAAGTAGTGTATAAACAATGTATAAATAATGTATAATTAAGGTATAACTAAGGTATAATTAAGGTATAAAGAGTGTATAAACAGTGTATAAACAATGTATAAAGTATATAAACAATGTATAAATAATCATTTTACTGTAAATAGTACGAAATAAATGATTTCAAAAAATTACAAAATTAACAACTCTTGGAGGTTATCTCAGTTGACAATTTTTTCCTATACAATGTATTACAACATCTAAGCACACCCTTTTTTGACTTACAATTTTTTCCCTGTTCATTTCTCTCACATCTTTTTTCTTTTTGTCTTTCATATTTTGCTTCAAAGAAATAGCTTAGTGAAGGGTGCCTTGTTTCAAAACTGTAAGACATTTTCTGCTGGAAATGTTGATCCCAATCTTTTGTTCTTCCATTGAATGCTTCTTGTGTCAGATAATATGACTGGTGAATATAAGCTTGAGATATTTGCTCTTAGTCATTCAGTTCTGTATTCTCCCTGTACTGCGGTTTGATAGAATTTCTTGTAGCCTCAAAATATGTGAACTGCTTCTAGGTATTTACAGTATTTGTTTTAATTCTTTATTCAGGTGTAAATGGATATGGTTGTCTATCTTCGTTGTGTTATTTGCCATTTGTTTCATTACTTGATAAAAAAAAAAAAAAAAATTTTTGTTTGGATATAAAATCAGAAAATAAAAAAAGTCATAGAAAAATATTAATTTGTCATGTGAAAGTGAGCATATGAGATTAATTAGATTGTTTTGGTTTTCTGCGTACATCATTTTGATGTTTATTGTTTATGATTCCTCATGGTTCTTGTATTATTTAATCATTGTTGTCATTACATGCAGGAAGAAAATAAAGACAAAGATAATAATGCGAAACAATATTAAAATTCGATTAAAATATTAATTACGTAAATCACTGTTGTCACTTTTCACTGCTAACAATGTTATAAAAACTTGCTGAAGATAATAATGACTTAGTTATACGCTATTACAGTAATTATACATTATTTATACCTTAGTTATACCTTAAGATACAAAGGGTATAATGAGTTATACCTTATTGAAAAAAAATGTCGGACAAAATATATACATATGGATCTTGTTTCGAAGATAAAAAAAAAAAAAAAAACTTTCTAAAGTCGCATGACAAAAAAAATAAATGGTTTAATAGATAAATGTGAAATTATGAAAAAATAAGGTATTTTTTGCAAGGGAAAATGTATAAAAAATATAGATTAAGAAAAAAAGGTAATTCAATAATTATGAAACAAAAAAAAGGTAGAAAAGTAATTTTGAAAATGTAGAGTTGCAAAACAAAACCTAAAACAAAGGTATTTTTGACAAATTCCCAAAAAAAAATCCTCCCAAATTGGGAGGATTGTAGGAGAAAGCTGCGTAATTATTTGGATTTTACTCTAATACCCTTTAGATCTTCAAACCATAATTTCCTAGTTAATACATAATATTTGGTTGGGTTTTGTAAACAGCAGTTTTTAACTATTCTACGGGAAAAAATAGTTTTTCATGAAAAACTTCTTTTTAGAACTTTTTTTTAGAACTTTTCACAAAAAAACTTTTATAATTATTTAACTTTTACAACTTTAACCTTTCAAAAATGATAAATTATACTTTTATATAAATATGTAGATTTTTTATGGAATTTTTTTATATCTATAAATATTAAAAAATTAAGCGAGATTAATTCCTCAAATTAATATATTTAGGCTAGTTTCACATTTTTTAAAATTTATTTATATTAATTTAGTCAAAAATTAAAAACATATTATTTTGATGTACATGCATTTTACTTGGATGAAACTATAATTTAAATTATTTTTGTATGCTTATGAATTTGCTATTTAATAAAAAATAATAATTTTGAAGCTTAATTAAAATTATTTTTAAATTTTTTAACTATCTAATTGGTTTTACTAATATTTTTGTAATATTATTATTTTTGTATAATTATTGTATAATAATATATAATATATATCTATATTAGTTTTTTTACATCTTAACAACAATAGCTGATAGTAAGTTTACAAAAACACTATCAATCAATTAGCTAACGGCTAATAACTTACTGCAACAGCAAACAACTAACAGCAAAAGCAATAATTATTAGCTAACAGCTGAACTAAACAGGCCGATAATCGTTTATCAAATCTACAATTAGCTTTCTAATCAATTTTTTGAACATATTGAGTATCTGATATTTTCATTTTAATATTATTAACCCAAACTCGATTTTATTTAATGTCTATGTTACAAACACTATTAAGTGATATCACCAATGATATTTAAGTACGTAACACAATTTCAGAAAATTACCTGGATAGGAAAATATATTTATTGGAAGTGTCCATTTTACATTTTCAAGTTATAAAATTATGTAAATTTTAAATTATTTGAAAATATTTGTTTCACAGTTCTGTCACGTGTGAAGCGTATCACACAATGTTATCATAACCGTACCGGACATCAAACCGGTGAAGTTACTGGTACGTGGTATTACCGGTTCAACTGAGTTTAACCGGTGGTTATACCGGATTATTATTTTTTTGGAAAAAATATTATTTAAATAATAAATAAGCTTATAAATTCATCAAACACAAGTTTCAATGTCTAATACTCAAAATAACTTGATGAAATATCCTAAAAATTCATCAATTTTAAATTTTAATGATAATTGATTTAAATTTTAAAAATTTGGAAAATTTTGGTTTGGAACGGAACGGAACCAGAACCAAACCAAACTAGTTCAGTTCGGTTCAATTCAAACCAAATGTATATTGGTTTGATTTTGGTTTTTATAATTTTCTATATTTTGTTTTTGATTTGGTTCGGTTCGCCGAACCGAATCGAAATCGGTTTTGAACTGAACCGAATCCAAAACCAAACATAGAAAATTATAAAAACCGGTTTTTGACCGGTTCACTAGTTTTTCACCGGTCATCTCCGGTTTTCTATAAAACCGCTTATTTTAATCAAACCGACCGGATCCATGGTCGGTTCGCGGTAAAACCGGTCGAGCCAGCCGGTCCGGTCCAGTTTTCATAACGTTGGTATTACATATACATAAAAAAAATATCGAGTTTGGCACTTATAATATTGAAATGAAAATATCGAACACTCAATGTGCTTAAAAAATTGATCAAAAAACCAATTACAACTTGGTAAAAGATCAGAGGTTCAAGATATGTTTTTTCTTTTTTTTCATTAATTTAATTCACACATTGTCAATTATATGTATTTTTATGCTTTTTTTTTTTCTTTTTATTTTTCTTTTTGACTT
The DNA here is from genome assembly GCA_039660915.1 of Euphorbia tirucalli. NCBI lineage: Eukaryota > Viridiplantae > Streptophyta > Magnoliopsida > Malpighiales > Euphorbiaceae > Euphorbia > Euphorbia tirucalli. Next base: position 47,916,813 of record CM077639.1, on the reverse strand, counting down.
TGGTATCCGTTTTTTCCTCTTTAACGGGTATAACAATAAATATTATGAAAATAATAATTATATACTATTCCTTATTTTAATATATTTTTAATTTTTTAAGAATTCAAAATTTGTTGCATTATTTTATGAAATTTATTCTATAAATTTGCTATTATTACTTATAAAAATTATTAACAAAAATTATGTGTTAACATAAATAAAGGGTAAATAAGTAAATTCTATTATTTATATTCAATTCTTTTATTTATTTAATCATGTAAAAAAAAAAAAAAAAAAGGAAGAAGAAGAAGAAATTCTCTCCTTCCACCCCTCATATCAAACAACCCAATAGATTAATAATTATCCATCCTTTCTATACTTCATTCCCCCAGCCAAACTTCACACATCCTTCCTAAACTCTACCCATCTTATCAAAAAGGAAAAATAACGTGTGTTTATGAAGATGGGACGATGGCGCACTTACTGCCGAGAGTTTGTATGTAAGCAATAACGTTACGTCGTGACAAAACGATTGATGGATTTCCCGAGAGTAAAACCTGATAAACTCCAAATATTGGATTGTATAAATTTCACAACACAAACAAATTAAACTTTGTAGTTTAAATTTAAATTTATTTTATTACTTGTTAGCACAATTCGCAAATAAAAATACAATGGACTGGTTTATGATTCTTTAAACCAGAGGAAATTATTATATTTATGCTGATTTAAGATTTTTTTCTTCCATATGTTTTTTTCCTTTATTTTTTTCTCGATACTTATCCTTTTACTTTTCTCCCTTATTTTCTTTTTTTTTTAACTTAATTTCATCATTTATATTTTAAGCCATTTATTTTTTCGTCATGTAACTTTAAAAAAAAAAAAATTTTTTTTTTTCATTTTTGTAATCTTCTATAAAATTAATATGTATTTATTTTTTCTTTTGTTTTTCTTTCATCTTCAATTTTTGGTAAATAAAGCATATCAAAACGGTATAAGAAGATATAACAACAAAAAACGCATATATAACAACATATAATATAAGGTATCAAAATAATATGAAAATCACCAGTTGTGACCTTTGTATTGTATTTCTCACCATTAAACATCCCTTTTAGTTTTAGCATTACTAATATTGATCCTATCAACTATGCGCCCACATATCCTACCATCTGTCTTCCCACAATTAACTACACATTCATATTAGATCTCCTTAAATTAATTCATAATTATGATTAATTTCTATAATAGCACAATTCCAATTAGAATAATTAACTTGACGCCATGGAAATTTGTAGGAGACAGCAAAAGCAATAGTAATAGCAGGATTGAAATGGCCACTAGAGACATGTCCTAAATTATATATCATCACCATTACAATAAGTCTCCATGCCACTACCTCTCTTATTCCCCACACTGCAAGATATAGAAAGCAGTAAATAAATTGCTTAATATAGACCGAATCAAATAAACTACCTCCTAAATGCGATTACTCGTATACAAACGTCTCTTTTGTAGGATTAAATGCATGTTTAAATTTTATTCTTACATTAGATGAACTAGTGTATATTAGATATCGGGGTACAATTATCTGATATACACTAGTTCATCTAATGTAAGAATAAAATTTAAACATGCATTTAATCCTACAAAAGAGACGTTTGTATATGAGTAATCGCATTTAGGACTCAATCACGATAGAACGAGATAATAAATGAGTAGGGATCATGCATTTAGGGGGACAGCTGGAGAAACTCGACAAATCTCACCGACTAGACCTGGAAAACATTTTGAAACATCCCTGCATTGTTTTTTGAGAAAACGGTTTTGAAAATAGTTTTACCGATTAATCATTTAACATTGCAAATGAGTCAGCTTTCAAGAAACTAGGTTTCCATCATTGTTCTATTCTAATACGTACTTTTGAAATGTAAATCTAAGGTTCAAATGTCATGAAATATGCGAAAGTCGATTTTCAGTGATTTTGTCCCAAACTGATACCCACGCAAGTGTGGTGACAACAGCCTTGCGGCTGTAGATTTACAACCATGCAGGTATCACTTCAAGACCAGTAGCAGATTTCAAATCTTTTAGTTTTGCAGTTCTATTTTGAAAACTAGAGACGTGCAGCTATTGCAGCTACAGTCATGTGGCTGTTGAGATGCCCACACGGCTTTGGTTCCCAAGTCAAAATCAAAAAACAGAGCAAATTTTATAATGATGCAAATTGTAAGCGCCGAAATTTTCTATACTTAAAAAAAAAGAAAAAGAAGAGTCGTATGACTGTCCTTATAGTCGTGCGACTATAATTTAAAAATTACAATCGTACGACTGTAATATCGGAGCAGTTGTAGGAGCCCATACCTCCGCAGCAGAAAAATGGAGGAGAGAGGTGGCGCAATTAATGCACCGGGATGGACAGGAAGCAACCAGAAATGCAGAGATAAAAAGAAGAAAGAGAAGGGAGAGAGGCTAATTCTTAATTTCTGGTGGAAAGTTTAGAGAGAGAAGAGAAGGAAAGAGAAAAGAAAAAGGGGAAGGAAACTTTGCTCAAAAATCCTCTTTTTCTCTTCTATTTCTTTCAGATTCTTTAAGATTAAAGCTAAAATTTGTTAGAAACCTTTAGGTCAATCACGTAACTTCACAAACAAATTAAAATCTCAGACCTAAATCATCAGAATCCCAAGCATTTTGGATTTTTGGACACAAAGCTCTCAACCCCAATTTCAAAGGAAAAGTGCAAATTCGTGTGGATTGGAGCGACGCCAGGGGTCAAATCGACTTGGATTAGCTTCTAAAAAGGTAGACACTACTTTTCCTTTCACTTTTTCTTGCTTTCTGGGTGGTTGAAGTGATTTTTTGTGCATTTTTTGCTGTATTTTCGCGCTTCTGTTTCTGGAAATTGAGAACAGTCGCACGACTGTTCTTGGATTTGATGAACAGTCGTACGACTGTATATATAATCGTACGAGTGTTCTTAATTTCCAGATTGTTTTTCTTCAATTCTGATTCAAAATAAAATTTTGGTGAAATCTTGATTCTGGGCCATTTACAGTCGCACGACTGTAATTCTAGTTCCAGAATCAGAATTTCAGTTTTTATCCCCTAAAATTTATAAAATCCATAAAAATCAGAAAAAAATCTGAAAATCATCAAAAATGGATTTTGATATGTGCATTCACAACCTTAGATTTAACTTTCAGAAAAATTGCATTTAGGACAATTCAACGACGGAGACCCGATTCTCCCGAAAACCGACCCACCTTAAATATAAAAATGCATGGAAACCGAAAAAATTGTTTTCGAAAAAATGATTTTCCCACAAAACCAAAAATACAGAGAGGTTTCAAAATGTTTTCCAGGTCTAACCGGGCCAGCTAGCCGAGCCAACCCGGTTATCCCCTAAATGCATGCCCCCAATTCTTGATTTTCCAATTCTGTCTATTTGAGTCCTATTTGTGGCGTGCCGTATAAATTGTGCTAACCTTTATTTTGCAGTTTTTATTTATGTACATTTTTATTTTTATTTGTATTTTAATATAATTAATCATGTATTTAGGCAGTTGTAATTATTTTTTAGATTCTCGTGTATTCTAGGCGATTGTATAAGTGAGGCGAGAGTTTTTATTTTTCTATTCGATTTGGTTGTAAGCCGATTAATATTTATTTCTTTTCTTCATTTTTGTATTATGTATTTGTATGCGCGTTGTATGGCTTTTATATTCAATAAAATTGACTTTAGAATTTAAAATACCATTTCGAGAACATTGGCAACGTTTAATTTAATTAGACACGAAATAAGGGACTTGTCCAGACCCGAATCTCTGGATAGTGTAGCGGCCGTTCGTCCGGTTCAGCTACCTTAAGAATTTCCTGGTTGAGCTGAGCCACGTGGCGACTCTACAATATTCATCAAGACTTAGGTCTCGGTTCTTTTATGCATCAATTCCATTTATTTTCCAAAACGCGATTTTCCATTCATAAAAACCCCACGCGAGGGAGGGGTCCGCCCGAGATCGAGGCGCCCCTTCCGAAAGGGAGTCTCGCGTTCCGTCGAAAACATGTCGTCCGCTCATAGTGGCGACTCTGCTGGGGATTTTCTTAAAAAGTTTTCTTAAAAACTTAAAAGAATTTTGACAAGCCTTGAAAAGTGTCTAAGATAAGGCGGATGATTCTCTTTTGGTATTTTATTTGCATTTTTAGTTAGCCATTTTTTGCATTAGATTAGGTATCCTTTTATAGCCCGGTGGATTGTTGAAGTGTCGCCTAGGTTCCTCTTGGTCTTAGGGGCACGAATACGAAACACCACTCATAGTCTAGTACGAACCCCTTCGCTAGAACCCTTGAGTGGGGAGAAGTGAGGAGAATATCTTGCTATGAGAGCCTTGATGTTATCCTGACTTTGACCGAACCCATATAGGCAGCCCTACTTGGATTCCCTTAGGATACCAAAATAATTATGTAAAGAATAATAAAATCACGCCTTTATCACCCCCGATTGGTGATCGAAATGAACCCCGCCTAGGACTCGGTTAGGAATTTTTGAGACCGACCACGATTGGAGGAATAAGGTGGGAAGAATTCGTTTTGTTTGCTACGTGTTTCTCGCCGTCTCGTGACACATCACCATTGCTACCTACGCGTGCATAACATACCATAATTCATACACATGACATTTTTCTAACATTAAACATATGTGTGTTAATTAACCCACACTTTTATGCAGCCATTTGCATTTTATTTCGTATGTAAAACATTAATTCATTCGTTTGTCATTCATGCTAACCATTTCTTTTTCAGCCATAACATTAAATTCATGTGGTTAGCATTTTTTCACATAACATACATAACATCATTGCATATTCCATGCATTCTAACTCACGTTTTCGTGCATCCATTTGCATGTTGTGTGACATGTTCATTCACCACATTTCACTTAAATTAAATTAAAGGGGCATTTCAAGGATGCCTATCATGACCATCCCATTCCATTTCACAACATATCGGGTACCCAAAATTACGGGTGTTTTGCCGATGCACCGAATTGCATTTGTCCATTCCACCAAAATCATTTCATTCGATAAAAGCCATAATGGTCTTAGGCCCACTTTCATGTAACAATTTACACGATGCATTTCATGACATCACGCTTACTCATCACGAACATCATATAACACCGTGGTCCACATCCGACCACTTCATGACATTAATTTACCATTTAAGGTACTCCTCGAGTGCCCAATTAGTATACTAGTATACATATAGATCCATAACATCATCAAATCATGAAAAGGTATTCCACGAACGCCGAACCTCTGTCCGTGTCCCTGGTACATGTGACTTTCTCATGACATCATTTCATATCATATGCTCAAAAGCGTCAAAACTTTGTCTATGGGCCCGCCCCATGTGACCATTTCATATCATCCCATAGACCTATAAAGCATCGAACTCTGTCCGTGTGTCGGTACACACGCGATCATTTCACGAATTCATTAGGTGCCCCAAAGGCGCCGAAGCTCTGTCCGTGTGACGGCTCACACGTGACATTTTTGCATAAGCATTAGGTGTTCTTGGAATGCCCCAAAAAGAAGAAAGATAATAAAAAAGAAAACATTCATACCATCATTTCTTGCATAATCCCACTCCATTCATTTCAATCATTCTCAATGCCTTAATTTTCATGTCACATCTCGTCATTCATTCACAACCCTAATACCTCATGTCTACTCCCAAGCAGAATACACTGAAGCGACTTTGGACAAGATCCCAGGCTTCAAGGGCAGCTAGGAGATAGAGGGTAGTTGAGAGTGACAGTGATTCTGAGTCTGGGGAAGAAGTGAATATGGTAGATCAGACACTAAGCATGGCTGATGTTCTGAAGGATTTCTTCATATCGTAAGATTTCCGCAACATGTTGAAGGAAGAAATGAGAGCAGTTGTAAGGAAAGCTGGTGAGACCGGTGGCAGTGGAGCCGAGAAAGAAAAAGAGGCTGAGTCATCCTAACATGGTGGTGACGCTTCAGCTAGCCTTGAGAAGCTGCAGGAATTAGAAGTAGCTATGGAACAGAGGATGAAAGCAAAATGTTCTGAGCTAGATGAAGTTATGGCCAAATTGAAGAAGGGGGTCAGTATCAGCGCTGAATCGAAGAAAGGTGTAAATATTGATGCCATGATCAGTAAGGGCATCGAGACATTCCCTGTCAGCTTCTAAGTGCCGAAAATCCCTACTTCTAAAGGAATGGGCTCGCCAGAGGCCCATGTGAATCTGTATGCCCGAGTTATGCTGACGGCGGGCGCCACAAAGCAGCAGCTGATCAATTTATTCCCCACCACACTGGAGGGAGGTGCTTTAGGATGGTATAACTCATTGTCAGAGGAGGAATAATCTGATTAGGAAGTATTGTTGGCAGCCTTCATTAAATACTACAGCTTCAACACCAAAATCCAGGTGAAGCTGTATGATTTGGAGAGGGTGGAGCAGAAATTCAACGAGCCCTTTGATGAATACTACCAGAGGTGGATGAACAAGATGATCCTCCTAAAGAACTACCCTGATGAAGACGAGCTTATACAGAAACTCATTGACAGCAGCAAAGACATTTTCAAGAACAACATGAAATTCCATCCCTTTAAGGAGCTCAGTGAGGTTTACAGCATGGCCATGAAGACAGAAAGGGACGAAGAGGAGAAACCAGCCGATCACAAGGGAGGAAGAAGCACAGGGTACAGCTCAGGATATAGATCTACCACAGCAGCTGGGTCTGGCATTGGTTCTGGTTCAGGTTCCAGTAGCAAATAGGGGCAATCTTCAGAAGTCAAGCAGGTTGAAGTGGCTACTGTAAATCAACAACAAGGCAACCAGAATAGGGGTCCTGGAGGACAAGGCATATCGCCTTGGACTCTTCCTTTAGTGAAGATATTCACCAAGTGTAGGAATGGTGGCCTGCTACAGTCTTTAAGGCCATTTGAGAAGCCATCTGAAGATGACAAAGATAACTTCTGCACTTATCATGTGGTGATAGGCCATCGAACCAACAACTGCTATAAGCTAAGGGATGCTATCCAGAAGCTCATTGATGAGGGAAAGCTGCAAGAGCCAGCCAAACCTAGCACTAAAACCAACCCGCTACCGGCATTCAAAAAGCGGGTCAACATGGTCCAGTCGGGGTTACCGGCTAACTTTGTATTTGCCCAAGTTCTTCAAGCGAACCCTACGATTCAGGCAGTGGCAGTAGGGGAACCCAAACTGGAACCCGAATATGAGAAAAAGGAAGAATGTAAGGAGAACAAACCCATAAGTTTGAATGATCTCAACTCCGAGGATGAGTATGAAGAATTTGACAGAGGAGGAGCAGTTAAACTCCCAGCTGTTGAAAAGATGAAGATTCAAGAAGTGTAACATGTGACCCAAAGTGGTAGGGTATATCAGCCGGCAGATCAGATGAAAGATAAAATACCGATGAATGGGTCGGGCAGTACTTTGGCACTAGAAGGAGTTGAGAAGGAGTGCCTAGTCATTTCTCAACTAAAGAAGACTCCTGCCCAAGCTAGCTTATGGCACTTGCTTCTAACCTCCAAGGAACACAGGGCTGCTCTAGTAAAGAAATTGTCAGAGATTGAAGTCTCCCCTATAGCTTCACCAGAGGCTATATGCTGCTTGTTGGATAAAGTCCATGTTGGAGGCCCTGATATTGTCTTCTCCGAAAAAGACCTGCCTGCTGAAGGGAAGGCCCACAACAAGGCTCTTTATGTCAGGGCCCATATGATGGATAAGGTAATACCTTACGTCATGGTGGATGATGGATCAGCATTGAATATTTATCCACTAAATATGTTGCCATTTCTAGGGCTGAACGAAGAAGTGCTAAAGAGATCCTCAACATTCATTCGAGCATATGATGACTCTAAAAGAACGGTGATAGGGACGTTTGAGGCAGAAGTAGAGGTTGGGCCAGTTAGGTCCACAGTTGCCTTTACAGTGATTGATATTCTGGTCACATTCCTATTGCTTGGAAGGCCCTGGTTCCATCCTTTGGGAGGTGTCCCTTCCACATTGCATCAAAAGATCAAGTTCTCTATGAACGGTAGAATTATGAATGTTGAGGCGGATGCCCAATCGATGGTAGCCACAGTGAACGAAGAAGTGGTTCCCTTTGGTGGATTTCAAGTCGCTGTAATCAAAGAGGAAGAGACCACGGATGCCCCTATGGTCCTTTATGAGAATTATATACCGGAGTGGCTATCCCGGTATCTATATAAGCAGAACTTTGTCCCAGGAATAGGACTTAGAATTAATTTGCAGGGGGTTCCAGAATTTAAAATTGACTCGGGAAAGTCGAAGCAATGTGTCCTTGGTTATGTAAAAGGGGCATCTGCACAGAAGAATCTGAAAAAGGGCAAGAATGGAAAGATTATGATGAAGCCATTTTTAAAGGCGGGAGAAGGCCTTTACAAGGGTCAAGCTGAACCCGTGACGGTTGGAAATGTCGAGTATCCTGGCTTCGAGATCTTTGCTGACGTCGTTGATTTTGACAAAAGCCAGGAGGAGCCAGTAGCCCCTGTAATGGCGGAAGAAGTTGTTGAATCTGAGATTTTGCAAGGAGAGTCATCTAAGGTGGTAGTAGAAGCCGTAGAGGTGACCAAGGAAGAAGATGAAAAGGAGACCTATGTTGAAACTATAAAAGTGATCTCGGGTGCTTTGACTACTGCATTAAGCAAAGCTTTTGGGAAATCCAAGGAGGGGTTTGGCGAAGAATTAATGGCCAAAGTGAACTTAGACTCCATGGTCGCTGAAATTGCCAAGATTATGGAAAAAGCTAAGATGCAAGTGACCGGAAAAGAAGTAGAGAAAGCTGCAGTCCCGGATGATGCTCTGGAAGGGAAGATGGAAGCTGAAGAGGAACAAGGCCCTCTGCCTGTGGAGGATGAAAATGATTTTGATGTATCTATTTCTTCCATTTTCAATGTAACTGATGTACTTTATGATAAGTTCAATGTAATGAAATCCCAGTTTGCTTACTTGTGTGATGTTTATCCTGATAATTCTGTGCATGCATTTAAACCACCATCAAGCATATTTAGCATACATGACACTGCATTGTATGAAATCAATATAAGTACAGATGAAAACCCTAAAATGGTACTCATTTCACACGAGCTTAAATCTGAGGAAGAGAAAGAATTAATAAAAATACTCCAAAAACATGTTAAAGCTTTTGCCTAGTTGTATGAAGACATGCCAGGTGTGGACACAGAAATAGGTGTGCACAAAATCCCAACGGACCCCAAGTTCAGATTGGTAAAGCAGAAGTTGAGAAGACTAAGGCCGGAATGGGCTACGCTGGTGAAAGAAGAAGTGGCTAAGCAGATAGATGCCAAGTTTCTCAAAGTGGTGGAGTATACAGAATGGCTAGCCAACATTGTCCCTGTGCCTAAAAAGGATGGAAGGGTCAGAGTATGCATCGACTATAGGGACCTGAATAAAGCATGCCCAAAAGATAACTTTCCACTACCCCATATTGACATCCTAGTTGATGGTGCAGTAAAAGCTACAATGTACTCTTTCATGGATGGCTTTTCGGGGTACAACCAGATTCTGATGGATGTGATCGACAAGGTGAAAACATCGTTCATCACAAAGTGGGGTACTTTCTGCTACAGAGTGATGCCTTTCGAATTAAAGAATGCTGGCGCCACTTACCAGAGGGCTGTCATAACTCTGTTGCACGACATGATCCATAAAGAAGTCGAAGTGTATGTCGATGATATGCTTGTTAAATCAACAACCTGGGAAGAACATCCTGTTATCCTGGATAGATTTCTAACACGCATTGGAGTGTACAACTTGCAACTTAACCCCAAGAAGTGCATATTCGGGGTCACATCAGGGAAGCTGTTGGGTCACGTAGTCATCCAGAGGGGGATAGAAATGGACCCGGATAAAATCAAGGCCATCCAAGATATGCCAGCCCCAAAGATAGAAAAGGAAGTCAGATCATTCCTGGGTTCCTTACAATATGTCAGTCGCTTCATTGCACGGTTGACTTCCACTTGTGAACCAATCTTCAAGCTATTAAAGAAAGATCAGCTGATTGTGTGGGATGACAGGTGTCAACTGGCATTCAAGAAGATCAAGGCTTACCTGGTAAAGCCACCAGTATTGAGTCCTTCAATTCCAGGAAAGCCTTTGATTTTGTATTTGGCAGTTGAAGAATCCTTTATAGGGGCAATGCTTGCATAAGAACAAGATGGCAAGAAGGAATATCCTATCTACTACTTTAGCAAGAAATTGCTGGAGTATGAAGCCAAGTACACACTGGTGGAGAAAACATGTGTGGCGATGATTTGCTTGACCAAGAAGCTGCGCCATTATTTCCAATCTTACAAGATACAAGCCGTGGCTAAGGTGGATCAAATGAAGTATATCTATGAAGCACCTGTATTGGTTGGGAAGCTGTCCAGGTGGTTGTTACTCTTATCTGAGTTCAACATCGTGTAAATCACAAAGAAAACCATTAAAAGGCGAGCCGTGGTGGAGTTTCTAGCAAACCAACCTCTAGAATCAGATTATACGGAGAATCTGGAATTCCTTGATGAACAACTAGCCATGGTGGAAGTGAAAAGATGGGTTATGTGCTTCGATGGGGCAGTGGGGTGCTTATAGCAACACCGGATGGTGAGATTATTCCTTTATCCAAGAGGCTCATCTTCCTTTTAACCAATAACGGGGCAGAATATGAAGCATGCTTATTTGGAATGGAAGCTCCGTTAACCTTAGGGGCAAATGATGTCTTAATTGTCGGTGATTCACTTCTAGTGATCAGGCAAGCTCAGGGTGAGTGGACGCTGAAAGAAGAAGCTTTACGGCCTTACTTGGAGCTGTTACACTTCAGAAAGGATTTATTTGGCCAGTACGAATTCAGACATGTCCCTAGGGAAGAGAATAAGATGGCTGATGCTCTAGCAACGTTATCCTCTATGTGGGAAAATCCAGAAGTAACTCAAGTGCAACCACTGGTTATAGCCACTTCTAGACATCCTTGCTTCGAAGTACACAAGGTAATGGAGTTGACAGTTGAAGAAAAACCATAGTTCTTTGACATCTACCATTATGTTAAGGAAGGTAGGTATCTCGAAGAAGCCAGTGCTGCTGATAAGTTGACACTAAGAAAGCTGGCTAGTCAATTCAGAATCTTCGAGGATAAGCTGTACAAAAGAACCGCACATGGAGTTCTTTTAAGGTGTCTAACAGAGCAAGAAGCAGAAGAAGTGATGCAGCAGGTACATGCAGGGTCCTACAGACCACATATGAATGGGCTTGCCATGGCTAGGACGATATGAGACAAGGGTATTTCTGGATGACGATGCAAGCAGATTGTATAAGAAAAGTGAAGAGATGTCACGAATGTCAGATATATGCAGACATCAGTCATCTTCCACCACTTAAGCTACAAAATTTAGCATCTCCTTGGCCATTTTCAGCATGGGGGATAGATATGATTGGTGAAATTCATCCAGCCGCATCTAATGGACATAGATTCATAGTTGTGGCAGTTGATTACTTCTCCAAATGGGTCGAAGCAGAATCCTTCGCTAATGTCACAGCCAAGCAAATGGTCAAGTTCATCCAGAAGAACATCTTCGCTTGGTATGGGATTCCTCACCATATAGTAACTGGCAATGGAGCGCAGTTTCAAGGGGCAATAGCTGAGCTACTTGCAGAACATGGTATTAAACATCATAAGTCCTCTCCATATAGAACATAGGCTAATGGTGCAGTAGAAGCAGCTAACAAGGCAATAAAGAAGATCTTATCAAAGATGGTAACCACTTACAGAGATTGGGCCGATAAACTGCCTTATGCTCTTTAGGGTTACAGAACCAGTGTCAGAACACCGACAGAAGAAACTCCTTATGCCATGGTATATGGAATGGAAGCAGTATTGCCGGTGGAAATAGAACTTAAGTCACTTAGAGTTGCCCTAGAGGCTCAGCTGCCAAAGACTGAGTGGGTTCAAGCCAGATATGAACAGTTGGCAGCACTAGATGAAAGGCGACTGAGGGCACTGGATCATCTTCAGATGTAACAGCGCAGAATGGCCAGAGCCTATAATCGGAATGTGAAGTATTCCAAACGATAGTTGAAAACAGGGGACTTGGTTGTAAAGCAGTTAAGGCCTTCAAATGTCGATATTAGGGGCAAATTCAGACCCAACTGGGAAGGGCCCTATGTGGTGAAGAGGGTGCTATCAAAAGGCGCTGTCAGCATTATGGACATGGACGGAAATGAGTTCACTAACCCTATCAACCAGGACAGGCTAAAGCTTTATCATGTTAAAAAAAAAAATCAGCTAGGCTGAAAACTCGAAAAGAGCGGTCTAGAAAAAAGTTAAGACACAAGAGAAAATAATCGGTCCGAAAACCTGAAAAAGACGACTGGTGACGGATTCTGACTCAGTGTGGAATATGTACCATTTAGGAACCAACTTGTTTGAAATGTACTCATTTTGACTTCATCAATAAAGTGAAGTGGTTGTTTAAATATATTTGCATGGTTATGACAAATGCACAAGAAAAATTGTCTTGCATAAACATACATTTAAAGAAAGCACTTTGCATTCAACTGATTGAAATCATCGCATTATTTAACAAGTTAAAATGCACTAAATATATGCAATTTGAAATCTTTTATTGTCCTCTAAAATCCAGCTCTTCTTCCTAAAAGAGCAATAAGTGGTTGCAATACAATTCAAATTGTTCGTAAATAAAAAAAAAAGAAGCTCGCTGAGGTGAAAATCGAAAAGGCGCCTTAGGCAAAAATTAGAGCAGCTCATTGAGGCGAAAACCAAAAAGGCGCCTCAGGCAAAAATTATAGCGGCTCGCTAGTCTGAAAACCCGTATTGGGCAACCCAGGTAAAAATTAGAGTGCTTACAAACTCATAATTTCCCCATGAAGCAGGAAAAGCAGAATGTCCTCAACATTCCCCGCAGAAGTCATCACATCGGCTCTACATAGATTCACTACGTAATTCCCCAGCAGAATCTACATAAAGAACGCCATAATTGTTTCCCCAATCGAGTTGCCACACTTTTCCCCAGCGGAATCTCTGTGAGGAACACTATGATCATTTCCCCAGTAGTATCATACACTCCTAACAGTTACCTCACCCCTTCAAAAATCACCAAGCAAAGCCCCTGAAGAAAGCAAAATCAACCAGGACCACAACATATCTCCCTTTAACGGAAGGCGGAAATGCCAAATAACGGAAAATGCATATGTGTACATATACATCATCATGCACTCATACATCAATCACTTATCCCCGGCTAGTTTTCATTCTTGATCAAAGGGGTAAAAATTTTTGTTTAAAAATCTCTCGATCAAGGAATGAAGACTTGCTATCTTAAGTTCAGGAATTCATCATCCCCAGCTTCAATTCTTCAGCAGATCCGCCTCGAGTAACATAAACTCGTTATCAGCCCAGATCGGCTTCATCATTCACTTCTTCAGTAGATCCACCTCGGGTAATGTGAACTCGGTATCGATCCAGATCGGCTTCATCATCTATTTCCCCAGCGAAGCTCGCCTCGGGTAACCTAAACCCGGTATCGGCCAATCTCTTCATCAACTTCACCTCGGGTAACCTAGACCTGGTATCGGTTTATTTCACCCTTCATTCGTCTCAAGTAACCTAGACTTGGTATCGGCCAAAACGCAATCCATCTCTCTTCGCCTCGGGTAACCTAGACCTGGTATTGGCCAATCCGCAATCCATCTTTCTTTGCCTAGGGTAAACTAGACCCGGTATCGGCCAATCCGTAATCCATCTTTCCTTACCTCGGGTAATCTAGACCCTGTATCGGCTAAACCGCGACTCACCCACTCCTTTGCCTCGGGTAACCTAGATCTGGTATCGGCTTATTTCCTCCCCAGTATCGCCTCGGGTAACCTAGACCCTGTATCGACTTATCTCATCAGAGGGTTCATTCCAGTTTTCGCGGCGCTTTGATTCGCGCTCTCAAATTCATCATCTACAACACCTAGAGCTAGGTGTCGAATTTGATCATGCGAGGGGCAGCTGTAAGCGCTGGAATTTTCTATACTTAAAAAAAAAGAAAAAGAAAAAGAAGAGTCGTACGACTGTCCTTACAGTCGTGTGACTGTAATTTAAAAATTACAGCCGGACGACTGTAATATCGGAGCAGTTACAGGAGCCCATACCTCTGTAGCAGAAAAATGGAGGAGAGAGGCGGCGCAATTAATGCTTCGGGATGGACAGGAAGCAACCAGAAAAGCAGAGATAAAAAGAAGAAGGAGAAGGGAGAGAGGCTAATTCTTAATTTCTGGTGGAAAATTTAGAAAGAGAAGAGAAGGAAAGAGACAAGAAAAAGGGGAAGGAAACTTTGCTCAAAAATCCTTTTTTTCTCTTCTATTTCTTTCAGATTCTTTAGGATTAAAGCTAAAATTTGATAGAAACCTTTAGGTCAATCACGTAACTTCACAAACAAATTAAAATCTTGGACCTAAATCATCAAAATCCCAAGCATTTTGGATTTTTGGACACAAAGCTCTCAACCCCAATTTCAAAGGAAAAGTACAAATTCATGTGATTGGAGCGATGCCAGGGGTCAAATCGACCTGGATTAGCTTCTAAAAAGGTAGACACTGTTGGGATTTTTCACCGAAAATCACCCGATAAATGCGGAAGAACACGATGATTTCCTCAAATCCAGTCCCAGGAGCAATTGAAATGGAAATTGTAAACCATAAAAATTCAATAGAAAGAGATAATTCTCTTACCCGAAGTATCTCTTCTAGAGATGGATGAAGACTGCAGGAATCAAAGTAGAGTCCCTCCTCGTTCTCGTACATGAACGCCTAACGAACACGACACGTGCTAGCGTTGGAAAAACGAGCAATGGAGAGGAGGCTAGGTTGAAAATTTTGGCTATGGTGTGTGGTGTGTCTCTTGGCTGAAATTTTCCCTAGGTTAATACCTAGGTTGGCCGAATTCCCCTAGAAGAATTGAGGCCCAGCTTGGCTCCTTCATTTTGTGTGGGCTTCTTTCTTTTAATTCAGGCCCAATCTAATTTTAATTATTCTGGTTTAAATTAATTTCAAGCCCAATTTTAATATACCTATGTATTTAATATATTACACCAAGTAATATATTATTTACATTTAAATTAAAATTAGTTTGACTAATTAATTTAATCCATCAAATTAAAATTAAATCTTCACAAAATAAAATCATACGTAAACCTATACATATGAATATTTCCACCTAGGAAATAATCTCATAATTAATTCAATTAATTATGAAGAGCCAATTGAATATATTAATTTTATTATTAGGATCAATCCAATTGATCTTTATAATATGATTAATATATATATATACCTCTCTCTCCACAGTGTATACACCAAGTATACATGTGATTCCTTAAGTCGGTGTTCAGTCGTTCTATGTGTACGATTCCGTGGGCCCATCTTTATGTTGGTAGCGGGCCTTTGGCCCATAGACTGCAGTTGGGCTCTAGCAAGCCACTGCAGCCGCCAATTAAGATGTAGATGGCAGTCTAACTGTTATCATAACCCTGTAGTTTAAACTTGTACATCCCATGTCATTGATATCGGTGTCCAACACAGAGGCATGGATTGATCACCCTCTTTTGTGTCGGACATTAACTTGATCCCGAATGCACTGAAGCTCACAAACAAGTTCCCACTTGTTTGGGTGTGGCCACACTCTTATCAGTCACATTCATCAAGAGGCTGGTGATATCTTCCCAATGGACTACTGGGTGACAAATCCCTTCTGCATATCCATAGCACTACCATGCAAAGTGACATACCCAAAAGTACCCATACTTGGCACCCTATTACTGGCCCTTTAGGCGTACCCCTAAGTATGTGACCTCACATGTAACACTATCATATGGTCAGGTCAAAGGATCCATACAAGTAATACATGAGAATCACTTGTGATACTATACCATGTGGATTTCTCGTTTAGTGGATCTATCCAGTACCATGCTCCTTATGCATGTACCCATTAACTTGGTTGACACTCCATGTCCAATGACCGGTAAGACACCGCCATACAACCAGGTTAATGATAGTCTCTTGTTCCATTCATTCCCATGATTGGAACAGACTACAGATCTATTTATGGTCATATTGTTTACCCTATCCATGGTCTTACTGCCAAGTGCATGACGCTGGTCATCATGGATATGGATATGTCCATTGGATACTTCATTTAATATATTGCACAAGTTAAATATAATAAATGAATTAATGCCTTCATTAATAACACAAACAAGTATAATACATGAATCCAATTAATGTATGATACAAATGTAAGGACCAATGCCTCGGGACTAGGGCATATCTAATAGACACTCCTTTTCCTTTCACTTTTTCTTGCTTTCTGGGTGGTTGAAGTGATTTTTTGTGCATTTTCTGCTGTGTTTTCGCGCTTCTGTTTCTGGAAATTAAGAACAGTCGCACGATTGTTCTTGGATTTGATGAACAGTCATACGACTGTATATACAGTCGTACGAGTGTTCTTAATTTCCAGATTGTTTTTCTTCAATTTTGATTCAAAATAAAAATTTGGCGAAATCTTGATTCTGGGCCGTTTACAGTCGCACGACTGTAACTTACAGTCGTATGACTGTAGTTACAGTCGCACGACTGTAATTCTCGTTTCAGAATCAGAATTTCAGTTTTTATCCCCTAAAATTTATAAAATCCATAAAAATCAGAAAAAATCTGAAAATCATCAAAAATGAATTTTGATATGTGCATTCGTAACCTTAGATTTAATTTTCAGAAAAATTGCATTTAGGACAATTCACCTACGGAGACCCGATTCTCCCGAAAACCGACCCACCTTAAATATAAAAATGCATGTAAACCGGAAAAATTGTTTTTAGAAAAATGATTTTCGCATAAAACCAAAAATACAGGGACGTTTCAAAATGTTTTCACCAATTCTTGATTTCCTAATTCTGTCTATTTGAGTCTTATTTGTTACGTGCCGTATAAATTGTGCTAACCTTTGTTTTGCAGCTTTTATTTATGTACATTTTTATTTTTATTTGTATTTTAATAGAATTAATCGTGTATTTAGGCGGTTGTAATTATTTTTTAGATTCTCGTGTATTCTAGTTGATTATATAAGTTAGGCGAGAGTTTTTATTTTTCTATTCGATTTGGTTGTAAGCCGATTAATATTTATTTCTTTTCTTCATTTTTGTATTATGTATTTGTATGCACGCTGTATGCCTTTTATATTCAATAAAATTGACTTTAGAATTTAAAATACCATTTCGAGAACATTGGCAACATTTAATTTAATTAGACACGAAATAAGAATCTCTGCATAGTGTAGCGGCCATTCGTCCGGTTCAGCTACCTTAAGAATTTCCCAGTTGAGCTGAGCCAGGTGGCGATTCTACAATATTCATCGAGACTTAGGTCTCGGTTCTTTTATGCATCAATTCCATTTATTTTCCAAAACGCGATTTTCCATTCATAAAAACCCCACGCGAGGGAGGGATCTGTTGTGATTTTTCACCGGAAATCACCCGATAAAAGAGGAAGAACACGGTGATTTCCTCAAATCCGTGCCCAGGAGCAATTGAAATGGAAATTGGAAAAATAAAATTTAATCACAAGAGATAATATTCTTACTCGTAATATCTCTTTAAGAGATGGATGCAGACTGCAGGAATCAATATAGAATCCCTCCTCATTCACGTACACGAATGCCTAACGAACACTACCCATCCTAGCATCGGAAAACACGAACTATGGAGAGAAGCAAGAGACAAATTTCTGCTATGGTATGTTCCACACGTGTTGGTCGAATTCTCCTAGGGTTAAAACCCTGGGTTGGTCGAATTCCCTAAGGGAATTAAGGCCCAGCTTGGCTCATTCATTTTGTGTGGACTTCCTTCTTTTAATTCAGGCCAAATCTTATTTTAATTAATCTGGTTTAAATTAATTTCAAGCCCAACTTTAATATACCCATGTATTTAATATATTACACTAAGTAATATATTATTTACATTTAAATTAAAATTAGTTTGACCAATTAATTTAATCCATCAAATTAAAATTAGATCTTCACAAAATAAAATCATATGTAAACCTATACATATGAATATTTCCACTTAGGAAATAATCTCATAATTAATCCAATTAATTATGAAGAGCCAATTAAATATATTAATTTTATTATCAGGATCAATCCAATTGATCTTTATAATGTAATTAATATATATATATATATATATATATATATATATATATATATATATATATATATACCTCTTTCTCCAGAATGTATACTCCAAGTATACATGTGATTCCTTAAGTCGGTGTTCAGTCGCTCAACGTGTACGATCCTGTAGGCCCATCTTTATATTGGCAGTGGGCCTTTGGCCCACAGACTGCGGTTGGGCTCTAGTAAGCCACTGCAGCCCCCAATTAAGATGGAGATGGCAGTCCAACTGATATCAAAACCCTGTAGTTTAAACTTGTACATCCCATGTCATTGATATCGGTGTCCTACACAGAGGCATGGATTGATCACCCTCTTTTGTATTCGGACATTGACTTGACCCCGAATGTACTGAAGCTCACAAACAAGTTCCAAACTTGTTTGGTTATGGCCACACTCTTATCAGTCACATTCATCAAGAGGTCGGTGATATCTTCTCAGTGGACTATTGAGTGACAAATCCCTTCTGCATATCCATAGCATTGCCATGCTAAGTGACAAACCCCGAAAGCACCCATACTTGGCACCCTATTATAGGCCCTTTAGGCGTACCCCTAAGTATGCGACCTCACATGCAACACCATCATATGGTCAGGTCAAAGGATCCATATAAGTACTACACGAAAATCACTTGTGATACTATACCATATGGATTTCTCGTTAAGTGGATCTATCCAGTACCATGCCCCTTATGCATGTACCCATTAACTTGGTTGACATCCCATGTCTAATGACCGGTAAGACACCACCATACAACCAGGTTAATGATAGTCTCTTATTCCAGATCTATTTATGATCATATCTTTTACCCTATCCATGGTCTTACTACCGAGTGCATGACACTGGTCATCATGGATATGGATATGTCCATTGGATACTTCATTTAATATATTGCATAAGATAGATATAATAAATGAATTAATGCTTTTATTAATAACACAAATAAGTATAATACATAAATCCAATTAATGTATGATACAAATACAAGGACCAATGCCTTGGGACTAGGGCATATCCAACAGGGTCTGCCCGAGATCGAGGCACCCCTTCCGAAAGGTAGTCTCATGTTCCATCGAAAACGCATCGTCCGCTCACACAAATGATGGCAAAATACAGCACAAACAAGTCAAGTGCTTTTGTTTCTCAGATATTTACCCTTGCAGCATGGATCCACAGCTTTAGGAGGCGTAAATCCTTCAAGAAAGGCTCTGATTTTGAATCTGAACTTCAAGCTCTAAAAATAGTTTTAAGCTCCGAAAGTTATGATTTTAATGTTCAAATTAGTTTCTAAACCTATTAAAAGCCTTAGTGAAGTCTTTACCAAAGATTTATAGTCGATTTTAAGCCTAAAAACAAGGATGGAAGATGAAAATTAGGCTAGAAAGTTTGGTTTCTTATTTCCTTTTCTTTCTTTTTTTTTTCTCCTCTCTCTCAAGATTTAAATTGCCAACCCTTTCTCTCTATTATTGTTAGGTACATATAGGCAGAAAACTGGTTTTTTTCCTTGTAGAATCCGCCTTAAAAAATCATTTCCATGAAGAAGATCAAGGTTGTCAAACAACGAGACCCTTGTAGGTCTTGATGTGATAGTCATACGGCTGATGGTGTAACATCCATGCGATTGTTGTTACAGTTATGCGACTGTTGATCCGAATAATCCCTTCTTTCTGTCGAGAAATCATCTGAGACTTGAAATTCGATCGACCGAAGTTTCGATCTTGAATTGTCTTTAACTCCTACGGCTGTATGGCGGGTCCTAGGTGAAGTAGTGAAACTAAACCTAGAGTCACACAACTAAGGCAGTGTATCTATCGTTGATAAGTTATAATTCTGGTTGGTCCAGGTATCGATCCCACAGAGAAAAATATTTTGCAAACACTAAACTATTTGGGTTCCTTGCGTGTCCTAGGTGGAACTTAATTTTGGGTTGTGATTATACTAATAACTAAATTATCCTACTCCTAATTGATCTATCCCAGCTTACTTCGCACTTGAATTCGGGTTATCAATTGGCGGTTTACCGACCTATGAATGCTAATGGTGATGGCTTTATCAATTAATTAAAATAGATGAATTTAACTCAACAATTAAACCTTAATTATGTTCTTTCGATAATTCAACCTAGCGTGTCTAGATCTTTTAGGTCCTTAGCTAGTTTCCCTTGTTTAGAGGCGGTCTAATTCTAAAGCTCAGAAAATAGGGGCACGTAAATTCCACAGTGTTGTCAATACTAGTGGTTTCCTAGGCGTCAATCTAGGTAATGCCACAAATATGAACTTAATAAGTTAAGATCTTATGAAACTAGATTATCATTAAAGGAATTGCATAAAGAAAAGGTGTAAAAATTGAAATTAAATTGCAATCAATTGTATTAATTAAGAAAGATGATAAGAATTCAATGTTTACAACCAAACATAATCAATTGAGGAATCAAAAACTAACTAATCGAATTACAAAAGAGAAGAGGAGGAACTTATGCCCTTTTGGTTTGATTAACCGGATTCCGGCGGTGTGAAGATGCTTGGGGTGTACCTCTATAGACGAACTCAATCCGAAACCAAGAACGTCGCAAAAGGGGAAGATTCAATGCAAAACTTCTACCAATTGAGGGTTCAAACTCAAAGAAACAAAGAGCTCAAGCAATAAACCTAGCTACAAGTTTGTGCTCTCTACTTTAAAAGTCTGGAAAATGATCCATACAACTTAGAAAATAACCTATTTATATGGTTAGGTTAAAAGCACTAAACAGGAAAGATGAAAGTAGGGCAACAGCAGAATTCCAGAGCTCGGTACGCCGTGCTGATGGTGGCGGCACGCCGTGCTTTGTAGATTTAGGGTTGGCACGCTGTGGTGGTGGTGGTGGCACACCGTGCTGGTGGTGGTGGCATGACTTCGTGCTGATCCACTAGATTCCATCCCTTGGCATGCTGGAATGGCACGCTGTGCCCTCATTGCGGCACGCCGTGCCACCTTGCTTTTTAGCACTTCAAACTCTTCTTCGCCGTCGTCGCTCCAACTTTCGGTCCAGGTCATAATGCCTGTCCAAAACAAACATAAAGAAACATAACCGTACCACAGCCATAGACCACAAAAATGACGCATTATCCAAAATTACAAAAACACCCCTAAAAACACGAAAAAATACTGAAAGTTATGAAAATCTAACCAAAACATAAAAATCACAAAATACGCAAAACCAAACAAGCATTCACACAAAGGACTCTAAAAAAATTTCCATCTAAACCATGAAATTGCCTAAAAGATAAGTCAAAAACCGACCTTATCACCACCCACACTTAAAGTCTCGCTTGTCCTCAAGCAAATAAACTAAAGACAAAGGAGTAAACTTGCTCGCTTTTACTTGCAAATCCAACTAAGGGTTTAACCGTACGAAATTCATAAACTCAATAAGGTAAAACATCACTTTCGAAATGACACTAGGCGCGCCAGGTTCAAAACCACTCAATACCTGAACCCAACAAAATTTAGCTAGTCAAAGGGCGAGGAACAAGCAGAGTTTATACGACCACAAAGCACCTCACAAGATGTCACTCTAACGCTCAAGTTTAAGGTGAGGCGGACGAGCACACAAAACAAACAATGGCACACATCACATAGCGAACTAATGGCAATCCCGGTGAAGTCATTGGTCAAGGAGCAAAATCAAAGAACCTGGGGCTTGTAATGTTACGGCTTAGGGTAGGTTTGATAAAAGGGAAGTTTTTAGGTGTACAACTCCTACAAATCAAGTGATATATGCAAATTGACTAAGTACTAAAGACGAGTCATGCAATTTCAACTCAAGACTAGTCCTAAGAGTGCTTGCTTTGCTATATTTTTCTTTTTTTCTTTTTTTCTTTATTTTTTTTATAACAAGAAATTCTACTAACAATGAGAAGGCCTCATCCATAACCAATGGCCAAAGCACAACCAAATGGGGAAAAAAATGATAAGACATGGGTCAAAGCAATTAGATGATCGCCCTAATCCCTTATTCAAACAAATGCACTGAAAATGGAATACATACACCGGCTTAAAGATGAGAGCCGGACAAACAAGACATGCTTCTAAAAACTCCGATTTTTAAGAAAAGAAGCCGAACACACACATTGACTCTATTTGGATTTTTATTTTTATTTTTATTTTTATGTTTATTTTTTTTAATTTTTTATTATTATTTTTTTTATTGCAGCACAATTTTTTTCATAGGACTAGATGTGAAAGAGTTGAAATGCAAATGGTGATTGACCCCAAAATGAATGAACAACTTAGCCAATTACTTGATTTAGGAGAGGAGGGTAAGAAAGGAAAATCAAAGTTAATGGTAAAAAGTTAGGATGATAGATTTGGCTTGGTGAAGGTTTTTTAAGTCAAAAAGGTTAATTTAGTGGCTTTGGGTGATCTAAGGGATAAATTAGTAGTTAGGGTTAGGCTCATTTAAGTCAAGGGGTTAATCCTAAGGGTCTCCATATACTAAGCTCTCGATGCCAAGTGCAAAATGACACCGGGTTCTACGATCTAGTGTGCCACGATTGTTTTTACCCTCACAAAGAAACGGAACAGATGTGAAATGGTTCCAAAGGCTTAAATTCTCACAAGTGTACTAGGGGTTGTATGCTAGGTCGTGTGACTCGACTAATGTTCCAAGGCCTAATCCTAGCTCGATCATGCAAGTAGAGGTAGAGGGTTAATTCCCTAATGCAACCTGAATGACAAATCTAACCAATGATTACCATCAAGAATCACAAATCATGCACAAACAAGCTAATGACTCGCAATCAACTCCCAATATGTCTAGCTAATTGCTACCAATCCAAGCACAGAGACTTAGTTTCGAGGGTAGATTAGGCAATGTTACTCAAATGGCAATTGACACATAAACAACCTAAAACACTATCACACCAAAAATAAACCAAACCAAAGCACACCTAAAACCAACACAAAACATCCAAATAAGCAAAAACACACACAAACATACAAAATAAAACAACCAAAAAGTGTAATGTAGGAAGAAGCAAAAGAAAGGGAGAAATCCCTTTACCCACCCCACACTTAGATTGCACTTACTTCCAAAAGTGCAATGGAAGAAGGAACAAAATAAAGTGGGAAAGGAAAAGGGTTACCTCACATATCGGGGGCTGGTGGTGGCAGAGGTAGGTACGGCCACCCTTGGGCTGCACAAAAACGAGAGGCGAAAGCCTCGACATTGGCGAGCTGAGCCGCTTGCTTATCAAGGTGCGCGTTCATCCGCTCCTCCAGCACAAGCTGATGGACGGTTAAACCTTCCAGCTGTTCGATTATACCATCCAACCTCCCTTCGATCCCCCCCATAAAATCCAGGCCCACCGAAACATGCTCCTCATCCTCCTCATTATCCTCTGCTTCCTCACCCTCGTCCTCAGCATCTACGTCCATAGGGGCCTTACCCCTGCTTGAACCTCCCGCACTTGAAGTACCTGCAGCTGCCATAACATGGGAACAAGACAAAATTCCCCTCGAAAGCTTCTTGGGAAGGATGCTATCGAGGTTCTTATAACAAGTATTACTACAAAAGAAACATGCAATGCAAGTTACAATATGCCCTAACTCGAGTTCTGACTTAGATCTGTTATGGTGGGTGTATAGGACTTCCATGACGAAGAAGCCCATGTGCACCTTAACATCATTATGCACATGCCACAATAGTAAAAGCTCAAATGCATTGACCCAGTTGCTTTTAGTTTTGCTCGAGAAATTAAACACATAAATTTGTGGATTAATTGCAGGATTGGGTCATGTAATTGGGAGGTTTTGGCGAACCTAGGTTGGTATACCCCTTGACCTACCATACGCCAAAATTTCTTGGCATCCATATCCTCTAGCCATTTGTAACTATTCCCCTCAATTCCTATGCAAGCCTTAAGGCCCTTAATATCTAAAGAGTGCTCATCACCAAATAGGCGGAAGCTCATGGTCCTAAAGACTATATCAGGGTTAGTTTTGAAGCTCAAAGTTGAGTAGAATTCTAAATTCAACTCTCTAAAGACAAGCGGATTAGACTTCACAAACTCATACCACCCTAGACTGGTTAATTTAGCACGCACAGCCTTTGACCTATCTTGCACAAACAAAAATTCCCAATCAAAGGTTCAAAAGGGGGTACTCTCTAATGGAAACAGAGTTTTGTAGCGTTTACCTTCATCATCAGAGAGAAGATTGAAAGGGCATTTATACTTCCTGGAGAGGCTAGTTAAAGGGCCCATCTGCTGCTCGGGAGGTAATTCTTCGTTTGGCACCGGTTCCGGTGACGGGTCTATGGGCCGTCGCGAAGAACCGTGCCTCCGATCAGCTACAGTCTTCTTTTTCATCTTACTATTGCACAACCATCAAAACACAACCAAAATCAAAAACAAAAGAAGACAAATCCAATTAAACCCTACTTACATAAATACAAACCCACTAAATATGAACATATAAAGAAAAATAACTCAATACAATCACCCTAGTAAGCAAGTAAATCAACCAAAATCAAAGTGAGAGAAAAAAACAATAAAAAGAAGAAAGGAAAATCAAAGCATGAATTTATACCTGGGTTCCAAGGAGAGTGATGCAAAACAAAATCGTAGGTCAAAATAATGGTTGAAGAGAAGTTGAGAGGAAGAAAGTGAGAGGGGAAGGAAGAATAAGGATAGAGAGTGAGAAGGTGAGGGTTGGTTCTAAAGAGAGAAAGTGGAGAGAGTTATAAGGTGAGAAAGGAGGAGAAGAAGAAGAATAAGAAGAAGAAGGGCGGATACAAGGAAGGAAATAAGAGAAGAGTTTATATAGGGCGGGCGATTTTTGACCTAAAAATTCGAAATTTAAACGCTCGGCGTGCTGAGCAGAGCATATAAACTTACCTGGAAACAGCACGAGGGCACGAAGGCGTGCCGGCTTGTCACATCGTGCTGTCTTGAAAAGTTATAATTGGCACGGTGTGCTACATTACAGCACGGCGTGCAGCTCGATCTCACTTTTGAAACAGCGCGACGGCACGATGGCATGCTGGATTGGCACATCGTGCTCTCTTGAAAATCCATTCTTTGGCACGGCGTGCTACATTGGAGCACGACGTGCGGCTTGCTCTTGCACAATCCACTTTTGAAACAGCGTGACGGCACGATGGCGTGCTGGATTGGCATGTCGTGCTCTCTTGAAAATCCTTACTTTGGCACCGCGTGCTAAATTGTAGCACGGCGTGTGGCTTGGCTCTTGCACGCGATTTGTTCCAGCGGCCTGGCACGATTGCGTGCCACACTAGCACGTCACGTGCTAACCCCATTCTCGTCTTAGCACGACATGCCCATTATGGCACGGCGTGTTATCCCGAAATTCTGCCAACCTTTGCTTTTTCACACTTTGATCGAGACTGTGATTGACTTGCTTAGTGACCTATTCCTACACATATAAACACATAAAAACATATTAACACAAAAATTAATGTACAGGGGAAGTACACGTACCTCATTGCTATGTTTATAGTCGGAATAGCTCGAATTCTACGTCCACGATTACGCATTACACATCACGAAGGAGTAAGACTTGCTTCTCCTCCTTCACCCCTCCGTTGATGTAGGGCTTCAATCGATGCTCGTTTACTTGTTGAATTCCCTCCGGGGGTTTCAATTTCCACCATCCCGGAGGGATAGACCTTATGCACTGTAAACAGTCCCGTCCACCGACTTCTCAATTTGCTCTAAAATAGTTTCAACCGAGAGTTATACAAGAGCACCAACTCCCCTTGATTGAAACCTTTCTCTATCACATGCCGGTCGTGCCACTTCTTGGTCCTCTCCTTGTAGATTTTGGCATTCTCATATGAACTTAACCGAAGCTCATCTAACTCCATGAGTTGCCTTAATCGAAGCTCACCTACAGCTTGCATATCAAAGTTAAGAAATTTTAAAGCCCAATATGGCTTGTGCTCTAGTTCCACAGGTAGATGACAGGATTTATCGAAGACTAAGCGGTAGGGGGACATTCCTATAGGCGTCTTAAAAGCAGTCCTATATGCCCATAGTGCATCGTCTAACCTTAGACTCTAATCTTTCCTAGATGCACCTACCGTCTTTTCTAAGATTCGTTTTAGTTCCCTATTCGAAACCTCAACTTGCCCACTCATCTGAGGATGGTAAGGAGTTGCTACCTTATGCTTAACCCCATACTTGTGCAAAAGATTGTCAAATTGTCTATTACAAAAATGGGATCCCCCATCACTGATAATAGCCCTTGGGCTTCCAAACCTAGTAAGAATGTTTTTCTTTAGAAACTTGACAATGACCCTTGCATCATTGGTTGGTAAGGCGACATCTTCTACCCACTTAGACACATATTCAACTGCCACAAGAATGTATTGGTTGTTGTGGGATATTGGGAAGGGTCCCATGAAATCTATGCCCTAGACATCAAAAAGTTCACACACCAAGATACCTTGTTGAAGCATTTCATTCTTTTGGGAGATATTTCTCGTCCTTTGACACACATCATAGGCCCGAATATAGCTAATGACATCCTGTTTCATTGTCGGCCAATAAAACCCACTAGATAAAATCTTTCATGTGGTTCTATCGGGTCCAAAATGGCCACCCGCTTTTCTATCATGACACATCCTAATAATGGAGGGGACCTCCTCATGAGCAACACACCGCCTAATCACATTGTCTGCACATAATCTAAAAAGGTAAGGGTCATCCCAAAAATAATCCTTAGCATCATGAAAGAATTTATGTCTTTGTGCATGTGAGAGATTTGGTGGAAGAATGTTACCGACTTTGAAGTTTGCGATGTCCGCAAACCACGGCATAGAGGTTACCCCGCACAACTGTTCATCCGAGAATATGTCACGAATGTCCGCTTCTAGAGAGGATACGGATCCTTCACTTGGCAGTCTCGATAAATGGTCGGCCACTACGTTCTCTACTCCCTTCTTGTCCTTAATCTCCACGTCAAACTCCTGGAGGAGTAGAATCCATCGAATCAACCTGGGCTTTGCATCCTGTTTATCCAACAAATACTTAAGAGCAGCATGGTCAGTGTATACAATTACTTTTGATAAGACCAAGTAAGACCTGAACTTATCGAAAGCAAACACAACAGCTAGTAATTCTTTCTCAGTCACAGTGTAATTCATTTGAGCACCGTTCAATGTCTTACTAGCATAGTAAATTGGGCAGAAAATTTTGTCCACCCTCTGACCTAAACATGCCCCAACAGTTATGTCACTCGCATCGCATATAAGTTCAAAGGGGATTTCCCAATTCGGGCTCACCATGACTGGTGCCTCAATCAATTTCTGCTTAAGCAAATTAAAAGCATGCATACACTCATCATTGAAATTGAATGGGGCATCCTTTAGGAGTAGCTCAGTCAACGGCTTAGCGATCTTAGAAAAGTTTTTCACAAAACGCCTATAAAAGCCCGCATGTCCTAAGAAGCTCCTAACTAACTTAACCGAACTTGGGGGAGGCAGTTTCTCAATCACCTCAATGTTGGCCGGATCGACCTCAATCCCCTTTCCCGACACCTTGTGCCCTAAGACAATGCAATTCTGGACCATAAATTGACACTTCTCCCAACTAAGTGCCAAATTGGTGTCTTCACATCTCTGAAGCACTTGGTCCAAATTCCTAAGACATGACTTAAAAGTATGACCGACAACGGAAAAATCGTCTATAAAGACTTCCATGAAATCCTCAATCATATCAGCAAAAATGGCTAGCATGCATCTTTGAAAGGTGGCCGGGGCATTACACAAACCAAAAGGCATCCGCCTATATGCAAATGTCCCGTATGGACACGTAAACATGGTTTTCTCTTGATCGAGAGGGTCCACTGGAATTTGCATATACCCGGATAGCCCATCTAACGTATAAAAATATTCATGCCCGGCCATCCTCTCTAACATTTGATTAATAAACGGTAACACAAAATGATCTTTCCGGGTGGCATCATTCAACTTCCTATAATCAATACACATGTGCCAACCCGTGACAGCTCTAGTAGGGATTAGTTCCCCTTTATCATTTTCCACTACCGTTGTGCCTCCCTTTTTAGGCATACATTGAATCGGACTCACCCACTGACTATCAGAAATAGGAAAGATGATACCTATGTCAAGGAGTTTTATCACCTCGGCTCTTAGCACCTCCTTCATATTTGGGTTCAATCGATGCTGAGGCTGTGCACATGATTTTACCTCGTCTTCCAGAAAGATTCTATGCGTGCAAAACATCAGACTTATTCCCTTGATGTCATGGATTGTCCACCCGAACGCTCCCTTATGCTTTCTTAGCACCTCTAGTAGCTTGTCCTCCTCCTCTCCTGTCAACAAAGAAGAAATTACAACTGGTAAGTGTTGGGATTCGTCACAGGAAACTGACCGATAAAAGCGGAAATACGCGTCGATTTCCTCGAATCCGGCCCAGGAGCTTAAGATATGGAAATCAAAAACTTAAAGCATAAAAGGAGGGTTTCAAAAACTTACCACAAAGTCTCTCTAAGAGACGGATGCGGACTGCAGAAATCAAGTGTAGATTTCCTCCACCGATGCGTACACGAACGGCTCTCGGACCGAAACCCGTGCTAGCGACTCAGAACTTTCAAAGAGAGGGAGAGAGGTGCGGCCACAAGAAGAAATATATGGCTGTCCAATTTTTTAAAATATAGCACAAGACATATAATAAATAGATTAATGCCTTTATTTCCTTGACACAAATTGTATAATACATAAAAATTACATTAATGTACAAATGTATTATACAAACACAAGGACCAATGCCTCGGGACTAGGGCATTTCCAACAGTAAGTCCTTTGGAGGATGCAGAAAAATATACTTAAGGTTAGGGGGAAGGGTTTTGAGCTCCAATGATGGAGGTTCCTCCAGTGAAGATTTAGGTGTAGGCTTGACTTCACGCTCCAGCTTGTCAAACTGTCCCTTCACCCATGAGCATTCTTCAACTAACACTTCGTTTGCCTCACTTTCAATTAGGCCTTCTCCTATGATGCACTCTAGTTCACTGCACACATTCTTAACCACACAAGCATTAATAGGACAAAAGGAGTCCACAAAATTACTGTTTTCAACATCTAATGGATATTTCATTGAGTTATAGACGTTGAAACTTACCTCCTCGTTGTGCAACCTAAGAATAATCTTACCTTCCTGGACATCTATCAAAGTCCTACCAGTTGCAAGAAATGGCCTTCCAAGCAAAAGGGGCACCTAGCTATCTTCCTCCATATCCATTACCACAAAGTCCATGGGGAAGATAAACTTGTCCACCTTTACTAACATGTCCTCGACCACCCCCTTTGGCCTCGTGAGAGATCTATCCACCAATTGGAGGGTCATGTTGGTTGGCTTTGGGTTTCCCAGTCCAAGTCTCCTGAAAAACGACAGAGGCATCAAATTGATACTTGCACCCAAGTCACATAGGGCATTGGCAATCTCCAAGTTTCCTATCCGACATGGGATAGTAAAACTACCCCTATCTTTGAGCTTGGGTGGAAGTTTGTTAGTGATAATTGCCGAACATTCCTCTGTTAAAGCCACCACTTCGTCCCTGCCTAGCTTTCTTTTCCCTGCAAGAAGTTCTTTGAAGAATTTAGCATAAGAAGGCATCTCTTGGAGAGCCTCAATCAATGGCTTATTAAATTCTAACTTCTTGAAAATTTCCAGAAATTTGGAATATTTCTGCTCCAGTTTATCTTTCTTCTCCCTTTGAGGATAAAGGAGTTTAGGCACATAGGCTCTCACTAGCTCAAGAATTTTCCCCTTTTCATTTGTGCTAGGTTCGGGTTCAGAAATCGAGTCGGGGTTGCTTACCTCTCCCGACTCTCCACTTACCTCAGTAGGTTGGGATGGAATATCAGCGTTTTGCACTCGGTCCTCCACTTGCCTACCACTTCGCAGGGTTATAGCTTGAGCTGTCTCCCATTGATGTCCCTTAGAGTTATGTTAAGTTTTACTCGGGAGTGCTCCTTGAGGTCTTTCCTGCCTCTCCCTACTTATTTGAGCCACCTGCTTGCCCAAATCCCTACAGTATGCCTCATTATCAGCAAGCCGAGACGAGATGTCTTTTAACAAAGACAAAACCATCTCATCTTGCTTAGATTATTGAGGATGCTGTGGGGAGTGGTCATTAGGAACAAATGGGGCCTTACCTAACCCCTGCTCAAGGTGCTTATAATGGAATCCGGAAGGAGGTCTCAACACATTTTGGTTATTACCAAAAGACATGTTCAGGTGTTGATACCTTCTTCCGTAATTGTTATTATTATTGAAATTTTATGGGTAAGAGTTAGAGTTATTGTACCTTTGGTTTCCTGCCACAAAACTTACATTCTCGGACGGTTGGGCGAATGGATCGCCCAATGCACATTCTTGACCGGGATGCTCCGCTCCACATGATACACACAACACCGGCTGATATTGTGGCCCATTTAAATTCAGGCGGGACATCAACAGGTCCAGCTTCTTGTTCACATGGTCCATGGCTGCATCTTGGCGTCCCAAGTCCGCAGCCCGAACCTCACTCCTTGGTAGCATGTCCGATTGCCACAAGGTACTCTTCCTAGCCAGCTCTGCGATCAACTCCTCGGCTTGCGTAGCAGTCTTCTTAAAAATGTCTCCACCTGCAGAAGAATCAATAATGGCATGGTTAGCTGGTGTTAAACCATGATAAAACATGCTTGCTTGAGTGAATCGCGGCATGTCATGGTGGGGACAGTTCCGCAACAACCGTTGAAACCTTTGCCATGCTTCGTTGAGAGTCTCAGTCCCAAATTGCCGGAATCCCATAATCTCGTTCCTTAACTGAACCGTCTTTGATGGTGGGAAGTAATATGCTAAGAATTGTTCTTCCAATTGATCCCATGAAGTCACAAACCCGGGTCGCAAGGACTTGTACCAATCCATTGCTCCCCCGTATAATGAGAAGGGAAACAACTTCAACCACACCACATCTTAGGGAACCCTACCGATTGTGACTGTATCGGCCACCATGAGAAACCAGTCTAATTGATCATTAGGGTTATCACTTACTCCACCATTGAACAACCTGTTCCCTTGGATCAAATTGATCATACTGGACTTTAACTCAAAGTGATTAGCAGTGATGGCTGGGAGAACCACTCCAGATCTGTTCCGAGGTCGATGTTGAGCCATTAGGTCAGTCATGACCATGTTGTCTCTATCACCACCCCTTCTTCTTTCAAACTCCTCCCGCTCTCGCCGGAGTCGCTCTTGCTCAGCTCTTTCCCGTAACTGTCTCTCCTCTTCCTCATATTGCTGAAGATCCATTTGGACAATTCGCTCTTGTTGTACTCTACGGTTCCTGCTACAAAAATGTTCAATTTTGAGGGTTATAGGGTAAAAGCTCAGGGTGCTGAGAACGAGTTCGCATAAGCTAGAAAGCACACACACACAGAGAAAAAAAATAATAATAAAAAAATATTTGCAACAAATATCCACTGAAAAGAAAAATTATATAACTATATGCACATAAACAGTACCTAGATCAGCAAATAGACCTTTGGTTAAATGATGTAGGAAAATAAATCTCCCCGGCAACGGCGCCAAAAAATTGGTGGGTCCTAGGTGAAGTAGTGAAACTAAACCTAGAGTCGCACAACTAAGGCAGTGTACCTATTGTTGACATGTTATAATTCTGGTTGGTCCAGGTATCGATCCCACAGAGAAAAATTTTCTGCAAACACTAAACTATTAGGGTTCCTTGCGTGTCCTAGGCGGAACTTAATTTTGGGTTGTGATTATACTAACAACTAAATTATCCTACTCCTAATTGATCTATCCTAGCTTACTTCGCACTTGAATTCGGGTTATCAATTGGCGGTTTACCGACCTATGAATGCTAATGGTGATGGCTTTATCAATTAATTAAAATAGATGAATTTAACTCAACAATTAAACCTTAATTATGTTCTTTCGATAATTCAACCTAGCGTGTCTAGATCTTTTAGGTCCTTAGCCGGTTTCCCTTGTTCAGAGACGGTCTAATTCTAATGCTCAGAAAATAGGGGCACGTAAATTCCACAGTGTTGTCAATACTAATGGTTTCCTAGGCATCAATCTAGGTAATGCCACAAATATGAACTTAATAAGTTAAGATCTTATGAGACTAGATTATCATTAAAGGAATTGCATTAAGAAAAGGTGTAAAAGTTGAAATTAAATTGCAATCAATTGTATTAATCAAGAAAGATGATAAGAATTCAATGTTTACAACCAAACATAATCAATTGAGGAATCAAAAACTAACTAATCGAATTACAAAAGAGAAGAAGAGGAACTTAAGCCGTTTTGGTTAGATTAACCAGATTCCGGCGGTGTGAAGATGCTTGGGGTGTACCTCTATAGACGAACTCAATCTGGAACCAAGAACATCACAAAAGGGGAAGATTCAATGCAAAACTTCTACCAATTGAGGGTTCAAACTCAAAGAAACAAAGAGTTCAAGCAATAAACCCAGCTACAAGTTTGTGCTCTCTACTTTAAAAGTCTGGAAAAAGATCCATACAACTTAGAAAATAACCTATTTATACGGCTAGGTTAAAACCACTAAATAGGAAAGATGAAAGTAGGGCAACAGCAGAATTCCAGAGCTCGGCACGCTATGCTGATGGTGGCGGCACGCCGTGCTGTGTAGATTTGGGGTTGGCACGCTGTGCTGGTTGTGGTGGCATGCCGTGCTGGTGGTGGTGGCACGACTTCGTGCCGATCCACTGGATTCCATCCCTTGGCACGCTGGTATGGCAAGCCATGCCCTCATTGCGGCACGCCGTGCCACCTTGCTTTTCAACACTTCAAACTCTTCTTCGCCGCCGTCGCTCCAACTTTCGGTCCGGGTCATAATGCCTGTCCAAAACAAACATAAAGAAACATAACCGCACCACAGCCATGGACCACAAAAATGACTCATTATCCAAAATTACAAAAACACCCCTAAAAACACGAAAAAATACTAAAAGTTATGAAAATCTAACCAAAACATAAAAATCACAAAATGAAACCAAACAAGCATTCACACAAAGGACTCTAAAAAAATTACCGTCTAAACGATGAAATTGCCTAAAAGATAAGGTCAAAAACTGACCTTATCACTGTAGAAGGCTCTAAAAGCAAATCTACAATTTCTTTACCATTGAACCCAGGGATGAAAATTCTATGCTCACAGGTTGCCCCTCATGTATCTAAATTCATGGCTTATAGGTTTACCTTGCCCCATGGTGAATTTGGATGCATGATAAGGAGCACGATAAGCAAGAAAAGAGATGTACTTACCCCCAGCTCTGACTGAAGGACTTGGCGGACCGCTACCTATTAGGGTTATCTAGAACTGGTTACCTTTTAGGGTCGTGTAGGACTGGTTACGTTTTAGGGTCATGTAGGACTGGTTACCTTTAGGGTCTTATAGGACTGTTTATGGGATGCTGGATAAGTTGGTAAGTTATGCGATATATATGTAAGCGGACGACGTATTTTGGAAAACCTTTTTTATAGAAAATTTTAATTGTAAGTGTGAATTTTAGAAAATAGGTTTTTGGAAAATCCCAATTTAAACTTAAAGATCTCGAAACCTAAAGTTCGAGATTAGATACAGAGTCACCACCCGGATCAGCTCATCCGGGAAATTCCGGTACAGCTCCCTACCAAGTGTAGACGCAGTACCTAATCCAGAGATTCAAGGTTCGGGCAACATATCTACTAATCCTCAAACTTATTTTAAATTACAACATTCACTTAAATCTACCCCTTTTATCTTCTTTTATTTTTAATTAATGCTCATACACATGACATGAATATAAATGCAAAAATAAAGTGCAGAAAAGTAGAGTGCGGGAAAAGTAAAGTAGAGGCCAAATTATACAACCCAATAAAAAAGAAAACTCTTATCTTAACCATATACAACCGCCTATAATACACGATAATCTAAAAAGTACAATTGCCTAGATACACGAGATAATCTATAAAATACATCCAAAAATAAAAATAAAGAAAAAAATAAAAGCTGTATCCAAATACTGTTAGCACATGTAAATAAAACACACCAAGGACTCATACAAGATAAAATAGGGGTATTTTGGGAAACGGGGTCATAAATGGGGGGATAATCGAGGAGTCTGCACGACTACTTGATTAGACCTGGAAAACATTTTATTGAAACGCCCTGTAGATTTTGTGAATGAAAAACAAGTTTTGAAAACAACTTGGCTCATTTTACATGCATTTTCCAAATTTTAGCGAGCCAGATATCCCAGAACCTAGGGGTTCTATTTATGGATGGGCCTCAATTGAACATCCATCTATGGTCTGAAAATGTAAACACGCCAAAAATCTGTTTTGAATAGGAAGGAGAGGCAAAATTACAAGTTAGAGGCGCAAAAGGGCAAAACTATAATTCTGCCTCTCAGATTATAGCCGAGCGGCTGTTGGGTATTACAGTCACACCCCTGTAATAGATGGGGTGGTTGTAACACCTATAGCTGAGTGGCTGTAGTGCTCCAGAACCAACAACTCGATTTTCTTTCTTGGTTTGAAAATCGTTTTCGAATTTTAATGATTTTGAGCGATCTGGGATTTCTGGAAACTCATAAAACTCCATAAAAACAAGTTCAAAGCAGATCAAACGAGTCCGGAAATCCCTAAAAACCTAAAATCACTAAACTTTAATATTACATCCACTAATTATAAATCCAAAAACCAAAAATCAAACATATATGGATGTAATTGGCCGATAATAATCATGAAAAACGCATTTAATTTAAAGAAAGGAAGCGTTATCGGTCGATTTGGGGCATTCGGAGCTTCTGCCCCTGAAGATTATAGCCGAGCGGCTGTAATCAAAAGATTATAGCTGCGCGGCTGTAGGTTACAGTCACGCCCCTATAGATTATAGCCGAGCGGCTGTAATCATTAGGTGGGGCGGCTGTAACCGGACTCACTTCTAGGATCACAAAAACACAAAAATCATAAACAAAGAACACCCAAAATGAATAAGAAAGAGTCTTTAAGGCCTCTCAGAATTACCTTGACTGTGTTCCAGCATTTTAGATCAACAGGAATGGATTTGGATGCCAGGAAACGCCTTGCAATGACGAACAACCCCAAAACGTATGCGATCTCCAAAGCTCGAATGGAACCCCGAATCAAATTGGATAAGTGTTTACAGACCAAAGCCTCTCTAGAAAACTAATCCCTAGAAAATTTTAATCATTTCTATAGATTTAATTAAGGTTTTTTGATTGTTTTGATGGAATGCTTTAATTTTCTCTCTTTCTCTCCCTCAAATCTCTCAAGAACCCTAATTCTCTAGAATTGTGGCTGCTCTCTTCTGATTCTGTGTTCTGTTTTCGTTATTTTTGTTTTTATATCTCCCCAAATAGGTTAAAAAATCAGAATTTAAGACTGATTTATGCTAATTAGGAAATCTGGTGATTACAGCTGTGCGGCTATAGTGGACTACAGCCGTGCGACTGTAGTACAACCGCGCGGCTACAGTGACCAGAGGAGCCTATTTCTATGTTTTTCTCCTTTTCTCTTCAGTTCTTCCAAACGCTCACTCGACCTTCTTCGGGGTTCCAAACCAAGACTTGTCACACATATTCGGGTCATCCAAGACATTTTCGACATTGCCTCGGTCATTTCGAATCTACTTCATGTTTATCCGTGAAAAAAACAGATAATAATGACTTTCATCACCGAGGTCGGGAAAAAATCCGTGAGGTCGGGAAAAAATCCGTGCTCATAGGCTGCCCCTCGCGTGACCAAAGTTGACTTGAACAGGTGCTTATGCCCGATTCGAGTTTGGTCTCATGATAGGGAGCACGGTGAGGAGGAGAAGAGGTCGTACCTGGTGGCTCCTCTCACGTTGACCCGCTTTGATGTTTGTAGGGACTTGTCTTGGTTGTTTTGTGAAATAGCAGTCTTGCCTAAGCTGATTTGATTCTTCATGGACTTACCTCGACTCTGTTACGAAGCATAGGACTTTGCCCGAATTGATTCGATGTTCTCCAGGGACGTGCTTCGACTCCATAATGAAGCAGAGGACTTTGCTCAGATTAGATTGGTTTTCCAGGGACGTACTTCGACTCCATCGTGAAGCAGAGGACTGTGCCTGGATTAAACTCTCCTTGTCATTTGATGTTCATGAAAAGAAAGGGTATTTTGGTAATTTTGTAACATAAAAAGTTGGCACCCCTTGAAGGAAGGGTACTTCGGTCATTTGACTTCTTGTGGGGCCTATGTCATGAAAAGAAATGAGTTTTAGCGGTTTGGTATCTCCTTTTGATGGGAAAAGGGGTATTTTCATCATTTGGTAGCTTGGTGGCTAACAAAGGGGTATTTTGGTATTTTTGCCTCTAGTGGAGCTTGTGTTACTAGGGGAAGAAATATTTTAGTGATTTGGTCTTCCATATAACCTGTGTCGCTAAAAGAGAGGTGTTTTGGCCATCCGGTAGTGTGGTTACTAACAGAAGGGCATCGTGGTCATTTTACTTCTAGTGGGGCCTGTGTCACTGAAGGAAAAGGTAATTGTGTTTCCCATGAAGCTTGTGTAGCCGGGGAAGGATGCTTTGGTGATTTGAGAAGTTTGACCATCTCTCTCGAAGCTTTGAAGTTGTTTTGGGCGCGTATTCGTTCCTTGATCGATAATTTTGGGAACAAAAATTTTTGCCCCTTCGATCAAAAATGAATACGTGCCAAATATCTTGCCCCTTGATACCTACAAGACATGAAAGCTACCTTTCTTGGGATCAAATTGGCATAGAATAAGTTTTGAAAAATGAAAAGAGAAATATTTTGTAAAGAAGCAAGCTACAGCCGTACGGCTGTAGTGGTTTTAAACTACAGCCGCTCGGCTGTAGTAGTGGGTATGAAGTGGGTTTTAAGACACCACAAAGAAAATGCAGCAGCAAACTCTCCTCCCTCTAAAACTGACACTTCTCCTCTTCTTAGTGATTTTCTTGCCCCAAATCTGAAATCATGAGCGAAAGATGCGTAGAGTCCTCCGGCCCGTTCCTTCTGCTCAACCCGCCTTTCAAACGAGGTTTTCTATCCTGGAGGGGAATTTTACCTTAGCATTTGAACCCACAGAGGATGACAAGTATTATGGAGTGAAGATCAACGCCCCAGTGCCCATCCAACTCCAGATTTTGAGCCATGCTCTCACAAATCCGGTTAGTTTTCTGAAATTTCTCCACTTTTTACAAGTTTGAAATTTCTACAAAATTAGAGAAAATAGGTGACATTGATGCATGATTTGAGTAGAATATGCCCCTAGGATGTTTATTTATTGATTTGGCTTGAGTTAGGACAAGATTTAACCGAAAAACGAAGGAATTTATGGTTGGCCAAAAATTTACAGCTACAGCCACTCCATGGGATGATCACAGCCACGCGGCTGTGATCATGAGGCCTACAGCTGTGCGGCTGTAATTTTCTACAGCCAGGCAGCTGTAGCTTGTGGATTCAAGGCCAACCAATTTTGCAATTTCAAAGGTGGTTCTTTGATTTTTATGATATATATGCATTCTAAAAAGCTCATAAACTCCCTGATTATTGATTTTGCAGGTGAGATCTGGCCGTTATGGCTGCGGATCCATTATGGAAGCCTTGCAGTGGTATAAACGGCTTCCTCAAGGGGTGAAGGTGATCGTGAATTCCACTGGTCTGCAACGGCTAGTTGGTAGCATGATCGTTACTACTCCTCGCACGAGTCGAGGACTTCTAGCTGCACTTTTAGAGAGGTGGATGTACACCACTCATACTTTTCACTTCCCCTCCGGAGAGTACACAGTGACTCTAGAGGACATTGTTGCCATCACTGGGCTCCCCTTCTCCAGGCAGATGATCTCTTTTAATCAGATATTCGCACATAGCGGATATCATCGGGAGCTAGTGATAATGCTTATTGGGATCGACTCTCCTGATAGCCAGATCTAGTGCAGGAGCCTCTGAGATTATTGGATGGAGTGACAGACTGAGCTCTCGGAGGGGACTACCTTTGATGCTACCGATGAGAGGAGGTATCTGAGGGGCTTTTTGCTGCATGCCCTTTCCACCCTCCTTTTTCCCACAGGCCGGAGTAGTCTGAATCTGGCTGTGTTGCCCTATTTGATTAACTTGGAGTCTATGAGGACTCTTAATTAGGCTCGAGTGGCCTTAGCTCAGCTTTACTATGCTCTCAATATCTGTGCCCGAGGCTCCCATAAGGAGTTGAAGGCTTTCTAGATTCTGCTGCGTGTAAGTATCTTGGACTCAATATCTTAAGATTTTACTTTCTTTTGTATGTTTCCTAGATTGTTATTGATTTCATTTTCATACTTCTTTTACAGATTTGGGTCTACGAATACCTCTTCGTTCCACCCTTGGTAGTGCAGATCCCTAATAATTATAATATGGCCGAATTTCCCCACCCCAGACGGTGGTTGGGATTTGTCTGGAGTGAAGTCGACAAAAACCAAGCTGAGAGTCACCAGGCTCTGAGAGAGATGAATTTTGATGGGGTATGCCTTCTCTTTCACCTCTTTTATTTTTTTTAATACTCTGACTTTCTGATTCTAGATTGTCAAGGCCCCTTGGAGGCGAGAGGGTGATGATTTACCCCAGTCGCTTCGAGACGCGCAGGTGCTATCGAATAAACGCTTTGTGATGGAGTGCCCGTACGGTGGTTCCTGGGTGAGAGGGTTCACGATTGGTGCTCCTGGCTCGAGGCACGTAGGATTCCAGCCGCCTTGCCGGTGGGGTTATTCTTGCCCCATCTTCTGTCTCTTGATTTGCATCCAGACCTTTATGGTGCCGGATACGAGGCTGGCAGTGTGGATGGTGATTATAGTTACTTCATCGCTATTCATCTGCTGCCATTATCTGTTGACACTGATGCCGGGGTATTTTTCAAACTCTCTCTCTTTTTTTTTTGACATCATTCTTTTTAACTAATTCTAGCCGTCTTTGCGAGGCAAGCGTGCACGCCGGTCCTCGTCTGCCAGGGGAAGAGGTAAGAGATCTGGTACTGCTGCTTCTCAGACCGCTGGAGCGGGTTCTACTGTCGGAGCGGAGGATGCCCCCGTTCCTCATTTCCAAGCTCCTCAGGCTCTTGAGGTTGAGTATATACATGGTCGGCTTGAGTTTCCAATTGAGGACTCCATTCAGCTATTTGATGATTCTCAGCAGTCTTATCGGGCCGACCTCCATCTTTAGGATCATAATTTTCCTCCGCCCATTCCTGATGGCACCACGCATGTGAGTATTTATGCACTTATCTATTTCTGCCCCTTTTACTAGTCATTCGTCATAGATTAATCCTTCTGAGTGTGATCTTTGCAAATTCCGGTGATGCAAGGGATGTGTATGGGCCAAGCCATTTATACACTGTGGGCGCTCACTTTTCGGGACAAACACTGCTTTGACAATAAGTACCTATACTTGATCTTATGCTTATGTCTGGATGTATGCATGTATGTATGGATGTATATGCATGTGATTGTGATGTTTTCTCTGCTTTGTTTTTTGCAGATGACGATTGGGATCGATCGCCGTGAGTCCACTCATTTGAGGGCAGAAAATGACCAGCTATGGCATCGGGTTACCAAGTTGGAGGTCATGAATCAGACTTTTAGAGACCAGGTAGACAATTGGGATGCCCGGATGGGACATACGGATGAGGATATGAGTCAGGGTCAGGATGATGAGGTAGGAGATGACGGGGATGGCGACGACGATGTTGGCTTTGACTCCTCTTAGGTCTATTTTCCCATGCCCTATTTGTGATGTATTGACCCATTTGTGGGTTGTTTTCTTGTGCACTCTGGTCCTTGCATGGGTCTGACTCAGTGATGTGTTTAATGCATATGATATTTGCATGATATTTGCACCTTTTAGTTATTAATTTGAGTCTTTGAATGCGTATTTCTTTGCTTTTCCATGCTTTTACCGTTCTTCGGTTCAATTTGGTCGGGCCTAGTGTGAGCACGGGTTTTGCTGACTTCTATGATGAGAGTTTATGTGTCGCCTATGAAGCAGGCGGACTTGAATCAGGCTTGAAAGCAACCGAAATATTGCTCGGAGTATCTCAAACGTCTTGAAAACTGAGCTATCCGCAATCTGAAACCCCTGAAAAGGTCTTCCGAGTGATTTGCTAGGATTTGGAACTTGCGTTCGATTTTCAAAATTTTGCCCCGACTCTCGCTAGAACCGGGCGGCTCTGGTTAAAACCATATCAGAGGAAAATTAGAAAGTCAAACGGCCATTTAATGAGGTGAAATGATATGTGAGAGGGGATATAAAAAGAAAGGAAAAATCATATCAGAGGAGGATTTTTTTTTGGAGTCTTAAGGCAGAAAAAAAAAACAAGAAAAGAGAAAAAGGGAAAGTAGAGGAAAAGGGAAGGAGAAAGTGAATATCATAAGCAAAGAAGGTGAATCAAAAACCAAAGTTAAAACCCTAAACCAATCCTAAGACATTATAGGCAAGTTCTACAACCTTTGCTCTTCGATTTGGGACCATTTCGGGTTGATTTTGGTTTGTTTTGGATTGTAGTGGTTTTCGGCCGGTTGAGCTTCCAGCACCAATTCCAAGCTTTCAATCTGTTCCTGCGTATCCAGTACACTGGAACAACATCAAGGTAAACTCTGAGAGGCCTTAAACCTATTTGTATTGCCTTCTTTGTGTGTTTTCTCTGTTTTGCATTTTCCGGAAAACGGCTTCAACCCATCATAGCCGTACGGCTATGTTTTTCATGAACACAGCTGCACGGCTATGATCATGATGAATAGAGCCGGCAGGCTCTAGTACCCAGAGCCGCCTGGCTCTGTCCTTCAAGGATAGATTCCTGATTTGTCCCGATCAGTCGAAAACAGTCTGTTTTCCATTTTATTTATTCTGCTGTGATATTTTTCAGTCCGAAAATATTCACACGTTAATTTAGCCTCGGTTTTCAGATTTCTATGCATACGGATATTAGTTTTTTGGTTTTTCTTGGGTTTTATTTTTCGATTTCGGGGTTGTTCGATCCGATTTGGATCCGTAGTCCAGCATCAGCGGACCCCCGAACTCTATAAAATCTTCGAGAAACACTGAAAGCAAACAAAATAATGAGTTTTCAAAAAAAATGAGAAAACCAATTTCGGGTCCGGGTATTACAAGCGTCCGGCATGGGTTAGAGCTGCCCGGCTCTAACCAGAGCCGCCCGGCTCTATTTTTCACCCGCGTGGCTGTAAATTCCCGGAAAAGATAGAATCGTAGAACGACCCATACGG
Organism: Euphorbia tirucalli; assembly: GCA_039660915.1. Classification (NCBI taxonomy): domain Eukaryota; kingdom Viridiplantae; phylum Streptophyta; class Magnoliopsida; order Malpighiales; family Euphorbiaceae; genus Euphorbia; species Euphorbia tirucalli. The sequence goes on along the minus strand of CM077639.1, from coordinate 47,875,248 downwards.
ACGTCATTGAGCAATGCTGTTTTCGGATTCAATCTGTTTTTAGTGTGTTTACTGCTTTTTAGACCCTAAATGTTTGTAAAAAATAGGAAAACCCATACGAACGGAATCTCGAGTTCTGGGATAACAAACCCACAAAAATGGAAATTTGCATACAATTTGTTGGGATTTGTCACCGGAAATCACCCGATAAAAGCGGAAGAGCGCGGTGATTTCCTCAAATCCAGTCCCAGGAGCAATTGAAGTGGAAATTGAAAAACATAAAATTAAATAGAAAGGGATTAAATTTCTTACCAGAAATATCTCTTTCTAGAGATGGATGATGACTGCAGAATTCAAAATAGAATTCCTCCTCGTTCCCGTACACGAGCGCCTAACGAACACCGCACGTGCTAGCGTCGAAGAATCACAAAATTAGAGAGTGAGGGAGAGGAGGAGAATTCGGCCAAGTGGGGCTAGGAGCTCTTGTGGCTTGGCCGAATTCTCCTTAGGGTTTTTAACCCTAGGGCTTCCAAATTCCCTTGCTGGAATTTGGGCCCAGTCTGGCTCCTGTGTCTGTGTGGGCTTCCTTCTTTTAATTCAGGCCCAAGCTTATTTTAATTAGTCTGGTCTAAATTAATATCAAACCCAATTTTAATTAGCCCATGTATTTAATATATTACTCCAAGTAATATATTATTTACATTTAAATTAAAATTAGTTTGACTAATTAATTTAATCCATCAAATTAAAATTAAGTCTTCACAACACTAATTCATATGCAAACCTATACATATGAATATTTCCACCTAGGAAATAATCTCATAATTAATCCAATTAATTATGTGAAGCCAAATATTAATTTTATTATAATGATCAATCCAACCGATCCTTATAATATAATTAATATACATAGTACTCTCTCTCCAGACTGTACGCTCCAAGTGTACAAGTGATTCTTTAAATCGGTGTCCAGTCGCTCAATGTGTACGATCCCGTGGGCCCATCTTTATGTTGGCAGCGGGCCTTTGGCCCGCAGACTGCAGTTGGGCTCTAGCAAGCCACTGCAGCCCCCAATTAAGATGGAGATGGCAGTCTAACTGATATCATAACCCTGTAGTTTAAACTTGTACATCCCATGTCATTGATATCGGTGTCCAACACAGAGGCATGGATTGATCACCCTCTTTTGTGTCCGGACATTAACTTGATCCCGAATGTACTGATGCTCACAAACAAGTACCAACTTGTTTGGGTGTGGCCACACTCTTATCAGTCACATTCATCAAGAGGCCGGTGATATCTTCCCAGTTGGTTACTGAGTGACAAATCCCTTCTGCATATCCATAGTATTACCATGTTCAGTGACATACCCGAAAGCACCCATACTTGGCACCCTATTACAGGCCCTTTAGGCGTACCCCTAAGTATGCGACATCACATGTAACACCATCATATGGTCAGGTCAAAGGATCCATACAAGTACTACACGAGAATCCATTGTGATACCATACCATGTGGATTACTCGTTCAGTGGATCTATCCAGTACCATGCACCCAGGCATGTACCCATTAACTTGGTTGACATTCCATGTCCAATGACCGGTAAGACACCGCCATACAACCAGGTTAATGATAGTCTGTTGTTCCATTCATTCCCATGACTGGAACAGACTACGGATCTATTCATGGTCATATCGTTAACCCTATCCATGGTCTTACTGCTAAGTGCATGACACTAGTCGTCATGGATATGGATATGTCCATTGGATACTTCATTTACTATACTGCACAAGATAAATATAATAAATGAATTGATGCCTTTATTAATGACACAAATAAGTACAACACATAAATCCAATAAATTCATAGTACAAATACAAGGACCAATGCCTCGGGACTAGGGCATTTCCAACAATCTCCCACTTGCACTAGTTCCAACTAGGCATGGGCCTAATCCCTATAGATCTAGTATGACCCTCGTGCTTGGGCTGGGCCAGCGCCTTGGTCAATGGATCTGCGACATTATCCTCGGTGTCCACTCTGTGCAATGCAATGTCACCTCTCTCCGCGATTTCTCGTATGAGGTGAAACTTTCTGAGCACGTGCTTTGTGTTCTTGTGTGACCGGGGCTCCTTAGCTTGTGCGACGGCCCCATTGTTGTCACAGAAGATATCGACTGGGTCCTGGATAGTTGGCACTACTCCTAACTCAGTGATAAACTTCTTCATCCACACAGCTTCCTTAGCTGCATCACACGCAGCGATGTACTCAGCTTCTGTTGTAGAGTCCGCTATGGTTGGTTGCTTTGAGCTCCTCCAGCTTACAGCACCACCATTTAGCAAGAATACATACCCTGACTGCGATTGGTACTCATCTTGGTCTGTCTGGAAGCTTGCATCAGTATACCCAGTAACTGATAGCACTTCCTGACCTCCATACACCAAGAAGCTATCCTTAGTCCGGTTAAGGTACTTGAGGATTGCCTTGACAGCTTTCCAGTGATCCTCCCCGGGATCCTGCTGGTATCGGCTCGTCATACTCAGTGCAAAGGCGACATCAGGTCTCGTACACAACATGGAGTACATAATTGATCCAATGGCCGAGGCATATGGAACCAATTTCATGTTCTCCCTGTCCTCCCTTGTTTTAGGACAGTTCTTCTTACTAAGTTTCAGCCCATGGCCCATCGGCAAGAAACCTTTCTTGGCCCGGTCCATGCTGAATCTTTTCAGAACTTTGTCAATGTACGAAGCCTGACTTAGGCCTAGAAGCCGATTTGATCTATCCCTATAGATCCTGATCCCTAGGATCATCTCAGCTTCGCCTAAGTCCTTCATTGCGAAGCACTTACTCAGCCACTGCTTTACCCCTTGCAGTGTAGGTATGTCGCTTCCAATGAGTAGGATGTCGTCTACATACAGTACCAAAAATGTGACAATGCTCCCACTAGTCCTCTTATACACACAAGGCTCGTCTAGATTCTGTATGAAACCATATTCCTTTATGGCCTCATTGAATCTTAGGTTCCAACTACGGGATGCTTGCTTCAGTCCATAAATGGACCTTTGAAGTTTGCATACCCTTCCTGGATACTTAGGATCGACAAAACCCTCAGGTTGTGTCATGTACACATCCTCGAGCAGCTTTCCATTAAGGAAAGCGGTTTTGACATCCATTTGCCACACCTCATAGTCATACCATGCGGCTATGGCCAGTAGTATCCTGATGGATTTGAGCATGGCTACTGGTGAGAAAGTTTCATCATAGTCTATCCCATGGACTTGTCTGAAACCTTTCGCAACCAGACGCCCCTTGAAGGTATTATCAGCTTTTAGCTTATAGCACCACTTGCAACCTATTACCTTAGCACCTGGAGGTGGATCAACCAAGTTCCAAACTTGGTTATCGTACATAGATTGCATTTCTGCCTCCATGGCTTTACGCCAATTTGCAGACTGTGGGCTAGCCATAGCCTCTTGGTAGGTTTTTGGTTCTTCTTCATCCCAGATGAGAAGAGTTTGATCATCGGTGACGAGGAAACCATACCTCTCCGGTTCCCGACGATCCCTACCAGACCTTCTAGGTTCTTGTGTGGCCTGGGTCGGTGCCTCCACTTGTGGAAGCTCCACCTGGGCCTCCGAGCTATCCTCTTCAGGAGCTTGTGGACCTTGAACTTCCCTGAGTTCAACGTTGCTCCCACTACCTTTCTTGGAAAGGAACTCCTTTTCCAGAAAGACCCCCTTCCTTGCCACGAACACCTTGTTCTCGGCGGGGTTGTAGAAGTAATACCCTTTGGTTTCCCTAGGGTAGCCCACAAACAGGCATTTATCGGTTTTGGGCTCCAGCTTGCCACTAGTCAATTTCTTGACATGTGCCTCGCATCCCCAAATCCTTAGGAAAGACACATTGGGCTCCTTGCCCGTCCATATCTGATATGGGGTCTTTTCCACTGCCTTGGTCGGAGTATTGTTTAAAATGAGAGCTGCTGTCTCGAGGGCGTGTCCCCAGAAGCTAATTGGGAGAGATGCTTGACTCATCATTGAGCGGACCATGTCCAACAAAGTCCTATTCCTCCGTTCGGACACCCCATTCCATTATGGTGTTCCGGGAGGAGTGAGCTGTGGAACTATTCCATGCTCTCTCAGGTATGAGTCAAACTCTAGGCTCATATACTCACCGCCTCGGTCCGACCAAAGGGTTTTGATATTTCTACCTAGTTGGTTCTGTACCTCGTTCCTAAATTCCTTGAACCTATCAAGGGTCTCGGACTTGTGTTTCATCAGATAGACGTAGCCATATCTGCTGAAATCATCCGTGAACGTGACGAAGTACAGATGCCCACCTCTGGTCGCTGCGCTCATAGGTCCACATACATCTGAATGTATTAGGTCCAACAAGCCAGTGGCCCTTTCAGCCCTCTTGCTAAAAGGCGCCTTAGTCATCTTGCCTCTTAAACATGATTCGCATGTATCAATTGACTCCAAGTCAAATGACCCTAGGACTCCAGCTTTGTGAAGCCTAGCTATGCGCTTCTCGTTTATATGGCCAAGACGACAATGCCATAGGTAGACTGGATTAAGTTCGTTTGGCTTAACCCTTTTCGTGTTTATGTTATAGATGTGATTGGTTTCATTTAAGTCCAGGACATACAGGCCGTTATTTAATAGAGCATCTCCATAAAAAAACCCTTCTCTAGATATTGAAATTCGACCATTTATTATAGAAAATTCAAATCCAGACATGTCCAACATTGATACAGAAATAATATTCCTGCACATAGCAGGTACAAAGTAACAATGTTCCAAAATTAAAACCAATCCGCTGGGCATCACTAGGTGGTATTCGCCGATCTCTATGGCAGCAACCCTTGCTCCATTCCCGACCCGCAAGTCCACCTCCCCCGACCCCAGCAACCTTCTGTTCTTAAGTCCCTGCACATTGCAACAAATGTGAGAACCACATCCAGTATCCAATACCCAGGATGTTGAAACAGTAAGGTTAATATCTATAACATAAATACCTGAAGAGGACGCACCTTGGCCCCTTCTCTGCTCTCCCATCAGCTTGGGACACGATCTCTTCCAATGGCCCGCCTGTCTGCACCCGAAACAGACGTCCTCAGGACCTGCCTTTTGTTGGCCTTTGGGTTGGGCCTTGGCCTTCTTGGCTTTGGCCTTCTTGGCCTTGGCCTTGGCCTTTTCCTTGGCCTTACCCTTAGCAAGAGGAGCGTTCCCCTTGTTAACCAACAGCACCGGCGGAGTCTTCTTGATCGACTGCTCTGTAAGCTTAAGCATCCCATGCAGCTCACTGACAGTACGGTTCATCCCTTGCATATTATAGTTTAGGATGAACTGATCGTAAGAATCCGGTAAGGATGCCAGGATCGTGTCCACCGCCAACTCTTGAGAGATAGGCGATCCGAGATGGGCCAAAGTATCCAAATAGCCCTTCATCTTGAGCACGTGAGCACTCACAGATGTCCCGGCCCCCATCTTACAAGAGTGGAATGCCTTATTGGTCAGGTACCTTTCCTGACGAGCTTGCTCCTGAAACATCTCATTGAGAGTTGTTATCATAGCATAGGCTTGATGGTCCATAAACTGCTTTTGCAGTTCGGGGACCATGCATGCCAACATAAGGCACGTCACATCCCGGTTGTCCTTGACGTGCGCCTCGTATTCCGCTAGCTGTGCAGCCGTCGGATTACGTCCCTGAGGCGCAGCTGGCACAGGCCTTTCCAGCACATACTCTTTGGACTCTTGTCTTAGAACTATCCTCAAGTTCCTAGACCAGTCCAAAAAGTTAGGACCGGAAAGCTTGTCCTTCTCAAGAATCGATCGCAGTGATAAGGTATTAGTGTTTGCCATTTGGGTGTTTCTACACAGAAAAACATTTAGAGTGTTAATAAAGGGCTTTACTTTGTTGTTCCCATATAAAATTAATAATGAATCAAGTTATTAATTTAACCGAGTTGTTGGGCTCATGGGCCGAGATCCATATTTCATTAAGATATAGCCAAACGAGGGTTTGGTACAACTACACCTTAACTATTTAGGTAGGAACGCCGTCCAATCCCAACCTAGGGACTCTCGGTTTGATGGGCTTGTTGGCACTTACCCATCTGTGCTTAGGGCCAGGAGAATCCTACTACCCATGCTAAGTCAAAACCTCCATCCAAGTGTTAGAGTATCCCATACTCTAACCCAATACAAAGTGACAATACTCCAGTGCATCCTGCGAGGGCATGGTCTACAACTGGCCTATTCCCACCTCGATTCGGTTTTGGATGAGGGAAGCACTTTTAAGCGACTTAGTAATTTCCATTTGGTTATTAGATTCAATTATAACGGCTTACATACATAAAGCGGGTGAATGAGCTATATTTAACATACATTCATACATGCAAAAGAATATATTAAAATGATTAAACAAAATTAAAATGGACTGCTATGGGCCTATATTACATCCTAATATAATTCTAGTAAACCTATACTAGAAATACATATTAGGTGGGCCTCCTCCTTCTCCTTCTGGGCTTGCACCTCCATTTGGGCTTGCACCTCCAATTGGGCTCACCACTCCATGGGCTTCTTCTTTTACAAATTTTACAATATTTAACTTAAATAAAATAAAATTACATTAAAAGAAAACGACACGCAGGCCGTATTTACCCAAAAGAAAAATACAACCCATCTCGTAAAAGGCCCAATAGCATCCAATCATACATTCATTCAACCATACATATGCATCCAATACATACAATTCAAAAGCATGTCAAAATGCATGATTTAAGCCCATTTAAATTATGTCAAAGCCATTATTAGGAAATCGCCAATTTTGGCCCACCACGGTTCTAACCCTTAACGGGCTTTGGGCCTCCAGCCCAGGCAGTCCAACTGCTCCCACTGGAATTGGGAAACCATGGGTCCAATTTAGCCATCCGAGCAATTGTGCCAAAATTACCCGAACCAATTTCCATTAACCACATTAATTTCCAAATTAATGTCACATGAACGAAATTCAAAATCATCCAAGAAACCATGCGCATTTAAATTACATAAATTTAAACACACGAATTTTAAAACCAATTAAAATTTCAAAATGGGCCCCGGACCCAAAACCCCGCAAAATCCAAAAACTGGGCCCGGCCCGCTGCAGCTAGGGCAACAGAGTTGCCCTAGCAGCAGCAGTGGCGCAGCCGCCTAGCGGCTGCCCGCTGCTGCCGTGCGGCAGCCACTGCCCAGCAGTGGCTGCCGCCTGCAGCGGCACTGTCGCTGTGCAGTGGCCGCCCAGCAGCAGCCCGCTGCTGCGGCAGGGGCTGCCGCCCAGCGGCAGCTGCTGTCCAGCAGCGGCTGCTGCTGCGCCACGGGCAGCGGCTGCTGCCGCGCCTCCCGCTGCATGCGGCGGCCGCCGGCAGCCCAGCCGCCGGGAGGCCGATTTATTTTTTTTTTTTTATAAACAGAATAAAATCAAATAAAAAAAATACCCAATCAATCACCATCCATAGCAATTCACCAAGAATCACAAAATACACAATAAAATTAAACTAACATAAACCTATATGCAAATTTAATTTTCATTGCATAAAACATATGGGAAAAATCATAAAACCCATACCAAGAATCCCAATCAAAAACATCCAATTTCAAAACAGGGATTCAACCAAATTAATCAATTTCCACGGATCAAAAACCTGCTCTGATACCACTGTTGGGATTTGTCACCGGAAATCACCCGATAAAAGCGGAAGAGCGCGGTGATTTCCTCAAATCCAGTCCCAGGAGCAATTGAAGTGGAAATTGAAAAACATAAAATTAAATAGAAAGGGATTAAATTTCTTACCAGAAATATCTCTTTCTAGAGATGGATGATGACTGCAGAATTCAAAATAGAATTCCTCCTCGTTCCCGTACACGAGCGCCTAACGAACACCGCACGTGCTAGCGTCGAAGAATCACAAAATTAGAGAATGAGGGAGAGGAGGAGAATTCGGCCAAGTGGGGCTAGGAGCTCTTGTGGCTTGGCCGAATTCTCCTTAGGGTTTTTAACCCTAGGGCTTCCAAATTCCCTTGCTGGAATTTGGGCCCAGTCTGGCTCCTGTGTCTGTATGGGCTTCCTCCTTTTAATTCAGGCCCAAGCTTATTTTAATTAGTCTGGTCTAAATTAATATCAAACCCAATTTTAATTAGCCCATGTATTTAATATATTACTCCAAGTAATATATTATTTACATTTAAATTAAAATTAGTTTGACTAATTAATTTAATCCATCAAATTAAAATTAAGTCTTCACAACACTAATTCATATGCAAACCTATACATATGAATATTTCCACCTAGGAAATAATCTCATAATTAATCCAATTAATTATGTGAAGCCAAATATTAATTTTATTATAATGATCAATCCAACCGATCCTTATAATATAATTAATATACATAGTACTCTCTCTCCAGACAGTACGCTCCAAGTGTACAAGTGATTCTTTAAATCGGTGTCCAGTCGCTCAATGTGTACGATCCCGTGGGCCCATCTTTATGTTGGCAGCGGGCCTTTGGCCCGCAGACTGCAGTTGGGCTCTAGCAAGCCACTGCAGCCCCCAATTAAGATGGAGATGGCAGTCTAACTGATATCATAACCCTGTAGTTTAAACTTGTACATCCCATGTCATTGATATCGGTGTCCAACACAGAGGCATGGATTGATCACCCTCTTTTGTGTCCGGACATTAACTTGATCCCGAATGTACTGATGCTCACAAACAAGTACCAACTTGTTTGGGTGTGGCCACACTCTTATCAGTCACATTCATCAAGAGGCCGGTGATATCTTCTCAGTTGGTTACTGAGTGACAAATCCCTTCTGCATATCCATAGTATTACCATGTTCAGTGACATACCCGAAAGCACCCATACTTGGCACCCTATTACAGGCCCTTTAGGCGTACCCCTAAGTATGCGACATCACATGTAACACCATCATATGGTCAGGTCAAAGGATCCATACAAGTACTACACGAGAATCCATTGTGATACCATACCATGTGGATTACTCGTTCAGTGGATCTATCCAGTACCATGCACCCAGGCATGTACCCATTAACTTGGTTGACATTCCATGTCCAATGACCGGTAAGACACCGCCATACAACCAGGTTAATGATAGTCTGTTGTTCCATTCATTCCCATGACTGGAACAGACTACGGATCTATTCATGGTCATATCGTTAACCCTATCCATGGTCTTACTGCTAAGTGCATGACACTAGTCGTCATGGATATGGATATGTCCATTGGATACTTCATTTACTATACTGCACAAGATAAATATAATAAATGAATTGATGCCTTTATTAATGACACAAATAAGTACAACACATAAATCCAATAAATGCATAGTACAAATACAAGGACCAATGCCTCGGGACTAGGGCATTTCCAACACAATTGAGCCAAATAATTTTGCGAAAAATTATTTTCCAGCATAAAAAATCTACAGGGCGTTTCAAAACCGTTTTCCAAGTCTAAGCGGTCCGATCGGTTGGGTCGACCTGGTTACCCCCTAAATGCATGCCCCCGTTTCCTAAATCCCTAATTCTGTCCTATTTGAGTCCTAATTGTGCAATATAAATTGTGCTAACCATTCTGTTTTGCAGCATTTATTTTTATTATTTTGGCTGCATTTAATAGATTCCCGTGTAAATTAGGCGGTTGTAATTTTTAGATCCTCGTGTACCTAGGCGATTGTAAATGTGAGGATGTGAGTTTTTCCTTTTTATTCGATTTGGTTGTTTAAGCGGCCTTTATTGTTGCTGTATATTTTGGATGTATGATTTAATTTTCTGCAATTTACTTCTATCATTTGCTTGAGCACGGGCTAATAAAATAAATGATATTGGGTAGGGAAAAAATAATAAATTGAATAAATATGGCAATATAAATCTTAAAATCGAATACAAGCTCGAGGTTAAGTAGGTAAGTTGCCCGAACCCTAAATCTCTGGATTATGTACGGCAGTCTACAGTCGGTCGGGAGTTGTACTGGAATTTCCCGAATGAGCTGATCCAGGTGGCAACTCTGTCGCTGATCTTGAAATTTAAGTTTCGAGGTCTTTAAGTAATAAAACGGGAAAATATTTTTTACAAAAGAATTGATAAAACAAACAAATAATTTTTCCCTAAAGCAAGATAAACAAACCCTGGTTTTCCAAAAAACCAAACACCCTATGAAATTTCGTTCACTTTTCCTTGTTTCGCTTCGCCGCGCTCCGTCCGTTACGGGTCGTCCGCTCACACCCGGGATGTAATCCAGTGTCTGTAGACTTCATTTTCCTTGAAAAACAGCCCCTGGAACCTATAGCCACATGGCTATAATCATCAGAAATCATATAAAGATATAGACAAAGTGTTGTCTGCACTACAGCCACCCTACATACTACAACCACGCCCCTGTGACCTACAGCCACGTGGCTGTGTAGGGTTATAGCCACCCCACACAACAGACCCATCCCACATCGATTTTCAACCTTTCTTTAACACAGCTGCTCCCTTAATAGTATTACAGCCCCCAGCACATTACAGCCGCGCCTCTGTAAGGCATTACAGCTGTCTAGCATATAACAGCAGCGCCCCTACAGGGCATTACAGCCGCGCCGCTATAGGGCATTACAGCCGCGCCACTATATTATAGCCGCCCCATCCCTTTTTTAGCCTTCCTTCTTCATTCACTTCTCTTTTAGCATGGATAAACTCAGAGGATGACTCCAGGACTATTGGGGTACAACCCGCTCTTCTAATTGGGATTTGCTTGCACTTTTGGCTTGTAGTACCTTAGATTTTACACTGCTTTGACTCCGAATCGGGTCTTCTTGGATGCATCTATCAGCTTTTAGGATTCGATGGATCATGTCTTTCGCTTCTTTGGTCAGGAGTTATGTCCTTTGGTAGAGGAGTTTAGTGCTATCCTCTGTGTTCCTTGCCCTTGGGGGGTCTGGTTAGCTGTTTCCGACCCAAAATCCGGTGATGTGCACACATTTCTGAGCTGATTTGCTTCGGCTGTAGCAAGCATGGGTCATGCACTTACTTGTAGGTCTGTTTCTCCTAGACTCAACCTTTCTGTTATAGCTGATTTATGTTTTGCTTTGCCTCCCACAGCCCCTGGCTGGGCTCCACTGATGAGTTTGTTGCTGATGGCTTGCTATTTGTGTGAGTCTCGAGATGGTACTTGTAGTCTTAGATTAGCCTCAGTAGTGACTCAGATGGCTCAGGGTGCATCGTCTATGGGGGTTGTTTTGGCTGAGACACTGATCCACTTGGACTCTATCCATTTTGACTCTCCCGTCGAGAGCTGCGGATCTCCCTTTCTGCTTCAGGTATGCTTCAGCACCGCACTTTCTGAATTCACACATTCACTACTCCTTTTTCATTTGACTAATCCATCTGCAGATCTGGCTGTTGGAGAAGCTGAGCCTTCTGAACCCTCCTCCACCTCATCCGATATATTTTTTGAAGCGCTATTGGTCTCGGCGTATCAAGCTCCTATATATCCGTTTTATGACTATGGAGCATTGGTTTGATTGGATGAGGAGGCGGACTGATGCCTCTATTGTAAGCGCCGGAATTTTCTATACTTAAAAAAAAAAAAAAAAAAAAAAAAAAGAGAGTCGTACGACTATTGCTACAGTCGTACGACTGTAACTTAAAAATTACAGTCGTACGACTGTAATGTCGGGCAGACTGCAGAGGCCCATACCTCTGCAGCAGAAATGGAAGAAAAAGAGGAGGAGCATTAATTGCTCGGGTTTGGCAGCAAGCAAGCAGAAAAAGAAGTGATAAAAAGGAGGAAAAGAAGAGAAGGAAGGGGAGAGATTTCTGGTGAAAGAAAAACTTAGAGAGAGAAAGAGAAGAGAGAGAAAAAGAAAACCACAAAAAAAAACTCACTTTTTCTTCCTCTTTGATTTTCTTCAATTCTCGAAATTAAGCCTAAAACTTGTTAGAAATCTCTAGGTTGATCACTTAACTACACAACTAAATTAAGAACTTGGACTTAAACAATCAGAATCCCTTGCAAATTTGGATTTTTGGACTCAAACTCCCAACTTCCATTCCAAAGGAAAAAGTGCGAATTCGTTGGGATTGGAGCGACGCCAGGGGTCAAAACGACTTGGAATAGCTTCTAAAAAGGTAGTCACTTCTTTTCCTTACACTTTTCCTCGCTTTCTGGGTGTTTGAAGTGAATTTTTGTGCGTTTTTGCTGCAGTTTCGTATTTCTGTTCCTGGAAACTAAGAACAGTCGTACGACTGTTCTTAGCTTTCATGAACAGTCGTACGACTGTATATACAGTCGTACGACTGTTCTTAGTTTCCAGCCAATTTTTCTTCAGTTTTGGTCCAAAATGAATTTTTGTTGAAATTTTGATCCTAAATTGATCACAGTCGCACGACTGTAAACTACAGTCGTACGACTGTAATCATTATTTCAGAATCAGAATTTCAGCTTTTATCCATAAAAAATCCCAAAAAATTAGAAAATCCCGAAAATCGTCAAAATGAATTTTGTTATGTGCATCACGACCGTAGATTTAATCTTCAGTAAATTCGCATTTAGAACAATTCAACGACGGAGACCCAGTTCTCCCGAAAACCGACCCACTTAATATATATGAAAAATGCATGTAAACCGGCAAAATCGTTTTCAAATGATTTTTCCCACAAAACCAAAAATACAGGGACGTTTCAAAATGTTTTCCAGGTCTAACCGGGCCGGCTAGCCGAGCCGACCCGGTTACCCCCTAAATGCATGCTCCTAATTCTTGATTTCCCAATTCTGTCTATTTGAGTCCAACTTGTGGCGTGCTGTATATATTGTGCTAACCCTCGGTTTTGCAGGTTTTAATTTCTTTTTATTTTTATTTTTATTGTATTTTAATAGATTAAATCGTGTATTTAGGCGGTTGTAATTATTTCTTAGATTTTCGTGTATTCTAGGCGATTGTAAAAGTGAGGCGAGTGTTTTTATTTTTCTATTCGATTTGGTTGTAAGCCAATTAATATTTATTTCTTTTCCTTATTTTTGTATTAAATGTTTTGTGTGCGCGCTGTATGCGTTTTATATTCAATAAAATGGACTTTAGATTTTGAAATACCATTCGAGAACATTGGCTATATTTATTTTAATTAGACACAAAATAAGGGACTTGTCCGGACCCGAATATCTGGATAGTGTAGCGGCCGTTCATCCGGTTCAGCTACATAAGAATTTCCCAGTTGAGCTGAGCCGGGTGGCGACTCTACAACATCCATCGAGACTTAGGTCTCGGTTCTTTTATGCACTAATTACATTTATTTTCCAAAACGCGGATTTTCATTTATAAAAACCCTACGCGAGGGAGGGGCCCGCCCGAGATTGTGGCGCCCCATTCCGAAAGGGAGTCCCGCGTCCCGTCGAAAACGCGTCGTCCGCTCACAGTGGCGACTCCGCTGGGGATGAGATTCTTCAAAAAGTTTTCTTAAAAACTTAAAAGAATTTGACAAGCCCTGAAAAGTGTCTAATTAAAATAAGGCGAATGATTCTCTTTTGGCATTTTATTTGCATTTTAGTTAGCCATTTTTTGCATTAGATTAGGTATCCTTTATAGCCCGGTGGATCGTTGAAGTGTCGCCTAAGTTCCTCATGGTCTTAGGGGCACGAATACGAAACACCACTCATAGCCTCGTACGAACCCCTTCGCTAGGACCCTTGAGTGGGGAGAAGTGAGGAGTATATCTTGCTATGAGAGCCTTGATGTTATCCCAACTTTGACCGAACCCATATAGGCAGCCCTAGTTGGATTCCCTTAGGATACCAAAATAATTGTGTGAATAGTAATAAAATCGCGCCTTCATCACCCCCGGTTGGTGATTGAAGTGAACCCCACCTAGGACTCGGTTAGAAATTTTTGAGACCGACCACGTTGGAGGAATAAGGTTGGAAGAATTCGTTTTGCTTGCTATGTGTTCTTCACCATTTCGTGACACATCACCGACGCATGCATAACATACCATAATCACCATTTTCCATACACATGACATACCATACACAAACATTTTTGTGTGATGCTAACCCACATTTTTTATGCAGCCATTTTGCACTTTATTTCGTGTGTAAAACATCAATTCATTCGCTTGTCATCCATACTAACGGTTTCTTTTTCAGCCATAACATTAACTTGTGTGATTAGCATTTTATTTTTGACATAGCATACATAACATCATTATGTATGTCATGCATCTTAACCCACGTTTTTATGCAGCCATTTGCATATTGTGTGACATGTTCATTCACTACATTTCACTTAAATTAAATTAAGGGGCATTTCAAGGACGCCTATCATGACCATCCCATCCCATTTCATAACATATCGGGTACCCAAAATTACCCGAGTTTTGCCAATGCACCGGATTGCATTCGGCCATTCCATTTCATTTAATAAAAGCCACTACGGCCTTAGGCCCATTTTCGTGTAATAATTTACACGATGCATTTCATGACATCACACCCATCCATCATAAACATCATATAACATTGTGGTCCACATCCGACCACTTCATGACATTAATTCACCATTTAAGGTACTCCCCGAGTGCCCGATTAGCATATATGTAGGCCCGTAACATCACCAAATCATGAAAGGCGTTCCTCGAATGCCGAATTCTTGTCCGTGTTCCTGTTACACGTGACTTTCTCATAACATCATTCCATATGCTCAAAAGCATCAAGACCTTGTCAGTGGGCCCGGCCCATGCGACCATTTCATATCATCCCATAGACCTACAAAGCGTCAAAACTACGTCCGTGTGCCGGTATACACGCGACCATTTCACGAATTCATTAGGTGCCCCAAAGGCGCCAAAGTTCTGTCTGTGTGATGGCCCACACGTGACATTTTTGCATAAACATTGGGTGTTCTTGGAATGCCTCGGAAAAAAAAGAAAAGAAAAAAAAAATATATATATATATATATAATAATAAAAAGAAGAAACCATTCATATCATCATTCCATACATAATTCCACTCCATGCATCTCAGGCATGTTCAATGCCTTAACTTTCATGTCATATCACGTCATTCATTCACGGCCCTAATACCTCCTGTCTACTCCCAAGCAGAACACACTGGAGCGACCTTGGACAAGATCCCAAGCTTCAAGGGCAGCTAGGAGACAGAGGGTAGTCGAGAGTGATAGTGATTCTGAGTCTGGGGAAGGAGTGAATATGGCAGAGCAGACACCGAGTATGGCTGATGTTCTGAGAGATTTCTTCAGGTCGCAGGATTTCCGCGACATGTTAAAGGAAGAAATGAGGGCAGTGGTTAGAGAAGCTGGGGAGACCGGTGGTAGTGGAGCCGGGAAAGAAAAAGAAGCTGAGTCATCCCAACATGGTGGTGACACTTCAACTAGTCTTGAAAAGCTGCAGGAGATAGAGGCAGCTATGGAACAGAAAATGAAGGCAAAGTGTTCCGAATTGGACGAAGTCATGGCCCAGTTGAAGAAGGGGGTCGGGATCAGTGCTGAATCCAAGAAGGGGGTGAACGTTGATGCCATGATCAGTAGGGGCATCGAGACATTTCCTATCGGCTTTCAAGTGCTGAAAGTCCC
Organism: Euphorbia tirucalli; assembly: GCA_039660915.1. Classification (NCBI taxonomy): domain Eukaryota; kingdom Viridiplantae; phylum Streptophyta; class Magnoliopsida; order Malpighiales; family Euphorbiaceae; genus Euphorbia; species Euphorbia tirucalli. The sequence goes on along the minus strand of CM077639.1, from coordinate 47,859,635 downwards.
CACTTACAAAGGAATGGGCTCGCCAGAGGCCCATGTGAACTTATATGCCCGGGTTATGCTAACAGCAGGCGCTACAAAGCAACAATTGATTAACCTTTTCCCCACCACACTGGAAGGAGGTGCATTGGGATGGTATAACTCATTGTCAGAGGAGGAGCAGTCCGACTGGGAAGTATTGTCAGCAGCCTTCATCAAATACTACAGCTTCAACACCAAAATCCAGGTGAAGCTGTATGATTTGGAGAGGGTGAAGCAGAAATTCAATGAGCCTTTTGACGAATACTACCAGAGATGGATGAACAAGATGATCCTCCTAAAGAATCGCCCTGATGAAGATGAGCTTATACAGAAGCTCATTGATGGCAGCAAAGATATCTTCAAGAACAACATGAAATTCCATTCCTTCAAGGAGCTTAGTGAGGTCTATAGCATGGCCATGAAGATAGAAAGGGATGAAGAGGAGAAGCCAGCTGGTCAGAAAGGGGGAAGAGGTACAGGGTACAGTTCAGGGTATAGATCAACCACAGCAGCTGGGTCTGGTTCAGGTGCCAGTGGCAAGCAGGGGCAGTCATCAGAAGTGAAGCGAGTTGAGGTGGCTACTGTGAATCAGCAGCAAGGCAATCAGAATAGGGGTCCTGGAGGACAAGGCATAACACCCTGGACCCTAACTTTGGCAAAGATATTCGCCAAGTGTAGGAATGGTGGCTTACTACAGTCCTTGAGGCCATTTGAGTTCCCACCTGAAGCTGACAAAGATAATTTCTGCACTTATCATGTGGTGACAGGCCACCGGACCAATAACTGCTATAAGCTAAGGGATGCTATCCAGAAGCTTATCGACGAGGGAAAGCTGCAAGAACCACCTAAACCTAGCACTAAAACCAACCCACTGCCGGCATTTGAGAAGCGGGTTAACATGGTCCAATCGGGGTTGCCAGCTAACTTCATATTTGCCCAAGTTCTGCAAGCGAACCCTACGATTCAGGCAGTGGCGGTAGGGGAACCCGAAGTGGAGCTTAAATGTGAGGAAAAGGAGGGGTGTAAGGAGGTCAAGCCCATAAGTCTGGATGATCTTGACTCTGAGGATGAGTATGAAGAATTTGGCAAAAGAGAAGCTGTTAAACCCCCGGTTGTTGAAAAGCTGAAAATTCAAGAAGTGCAGCACGTGACCCGAAGTGGAAGGGTGTATCAGCCGGCAGATCAGACGAAAGATAAAGCACCGATGAATGGGTCGGGCAGTACTTCGGCACCAGAAAGAATCGAGAAAGAAGATTTAGTCATTTCCCAACTGAAGAAGACCCCTGCACAAGCCAGTTTGTGGCACTTGCTTATGACCTCCAAAGAGCATAGGGAGGCTTTAGTGAAGAAGCTATCAGAAATTGAAGTCTCCCCTATAGCTTCACCAGAGGCTATGTGCTGCTTGCTAGACAAAGTCCATGCTGGAGCTCCTAATATTGTTTTCTCTGAGAAAGACCTACCAGCAGAAGGAAAGGCTCACAACAAGGCTCTTTACATTAGAGCCCATGTCATGGATAAGGTGATGCCGTGCGTTATGGTGGATGACGGCTCAGCTCTGAATATTTGCCCACTGAAAATGCTACCATTTCTGGGCATGAATGAAGAAGTATTGAAGGGGTCCTTGACAGTCATTCGGGCGTATGATGATTCTAAAAGAACAGTGATAGGGACCTTTGAAACAGAGGTGGAGGTTGGGCCCATCAAGTCCATGGTTGTTTTCACGGTGATCGATATCCCGGTCACATTCTCCCTATTGCTTGGAAGGCCCTGGTTCCATCCTTTGGGAGGTGTTCCTTCCACTTTGCATCAGAAGATTAAATTCCCTGTGAATGACAAAATTGTGACTGTTGAGGCAGACGCCCAGTCGATGGTAGCTGCAGTGGATGAAGGAGTGGTTCCTTTTGGTGGATTCCAGATTGCTGTCATTAAGGAGGAAGAAATCACAGATGCTCCTATGGTTCTTTATGAGAACTACATGCCAGAGTGGCTATCCCGATATCTGTACAAGCTGAACTTTGTCCCGGGAATGGGACTCGGGATTAATCTGCAAGGTGTGCCAGAATTCAAGATCGACTCGGGGAAGTCAAAGCAGTATGGTCTTGGCTATGTAGAGGGGTCATCCGAGCAGAAGAATCTAAATAAGGGCAAAAGTGGCAGGGCCATGATGAAGCCATTTCTGAAGGCGGGAGAAAGCCTTTACAAGGGCCAAGCTGAACCGGTGTTGGTTGGAAATGTCAAGTACCCTGGCTTTGAGATCTTTGCAGATGTTGTGGATTTTGAGAAAAGCCAGGAAGAGCCAGTGGCCCCTGTAATGATGGAGGAAGCAATTGCTGAATCTGATATCCTGAAAGGAGAATCATCTGTAGTGACAGCAGAAACCATAGAGGCGGCCGAGGAGGAAGATGAAAAGAAGACCTATGCCGAAACTACAGAAGTGATCTCAGGAGCTTTGACTGCTGCATTAACCAAAGCTTTCGGGAAATCCAAGGAGGGATTTGGCGAAGAACTGATGGCCAAAGTGAACTTAGACTCTGTGGTTGCTGAAATCGCCATGATTATGGAAAAAGCTAAGGCACAAGCGACCGAAAAAGAAGCAGAGAAAGCTACGGTCCCGGATGATGCTCTGGAAGGAAAGATGGAAGCTGAGGAAGAACAAGGCCCTCCGCCTGTGGAGGATGAAAATGATTTTGTTGTATCTATTTCTTCCATTTTCAATGTAACTGATGTACCTTATGATAAGTTCAATGCAATGAAATCCCAGTTTGCTTACTTGTGTGATGTTTATCCTGATAATTCTGTGCATGCATTCGAATCACCATCAAGCATATTTAGCATACATGACACTACATTGCATGAAATCAATATAAGTACAGATGAAAACCCTAAAATGGTACTCATTTCACACGAGCTAAAATCCGAGGAAGAAAGAGAATTAATAAGAATACTCCAAAAACATGTTAAAGCTTTCGCCTGGTCGTATGAAGACATGCCGGGTGTAGATACAGAAATAGCAGTGCACAAAATCCCAACGGACCCCAAGTTCAGACCCGTAAAGCAGAAGTTGAGAAGACTAAGGCCGGAATGGGCTACACTGGTGAAGGAAGAAGTGGCCAAACAGATAGATGCCAGGTTCCTCGAAGTGGTGGAGTATACGGAATGGCTAGCCAACATTGTCCCCGTGCCTAAAAAGGATGGGAGGGTCAGAATATGTGTCGATTACAGGGACCTGAACAAGGCCTGCCCTAAAGACAATTTCCCACTACCTCACATTGATGTATTGGTTGATAGTGCAGCAAAAGCAGCAATGTACTCATTCATGGATGGCTTCTCGGGATACAATCAGATTCTGATGGATGTGATCGACAAGGTGAAAACATCGTTTATCACAGAGTGGGGTACCTTCTGTTACAGAGTGATGCCTTTTGGATTGAAGAACGCCGGTGCCACTTATCAGAGGGCTGTCACAACTCTGTTGCATGATATGATTCATAAAGAGGTTGAAGTGTATGTCGATGATATGCTTGTTAAATCAACAACCCGGGAGGAACACCCTGTTATCCTGGATAGATTTCTAACACGCATTGGAGAGTACAACTTGCGGCTTAATCCCAAGAAGTGTATATTCGGGGTCACATCAGGGAAGCTGTTAGGCCATGTAGTCAGCCAGAGGGGAATAGAAATGGACCCAGATAAAATCAAAGCCATCCAAGATATGCCAGCTCCGAAGACTGAAAAGGAGGTCAGATCATTCCTGGGTTCCTTGCAGTATGTCAGCCGCTTCATAGCCAAGTTAACTTCCACTTGTGAGCCAATCTTCAAGCTATTAAAGAAAGATCAGCCGGTTGTGTGGGATGACAACTGTCAGCTGGCCTTCGAGAAGATCAAGGCTTACCTGGTAAAGCCACCAGTGTTGAGCCCTCCAATTCCAGGGAAGCCTCTGATCTTGTATTTGGCAGTTGAAGAATCCTCCATAGGAGCAATGCTAGCACAGGAACAAGATGGCAAGAAGGAGTATCCCATCTATTACCTTAGCAAGAAATTGTTGGAGTATGAAACCAAGTACACACTGGTGGAGAAGACATGTGTGGCGATGATTTGGTTGACCAAGAAGCTGCGCCACTATTTCCAATCCTACAAGATACAAGCCGTGGCTAAGGTGGATCCAATGAAGTACCTCTATGAAGCACCAGCATTGGTTGGGAAACTGTCCAGGTGGTTGTTACTTCTGTCTGAATTCGACATCGAGTATATCACGAAGAAAACCATTAAAGGGCGAGCCGTGGCAGAGTTTCTGGCAAATCAACCCCTAGAATCAGATTATACAGAGAATCTGGAATTCCCTGATGAGCAACTAGCCATGGTGGAAGTGAAAAGGTGGGTCATGTGTTTCGATGGGGCAGTGAACAGAAAAGGCGCAGGAATCGGAGTACTTATGGCAACGCCAGATGGTGAAGTCATTCCCTTATCCAAGAGGTTGAATTTTCCCATAACCAATAACGGGGCAGAGTATGAAGCATGCTTATTTGGGATGGAAGCTTTGCTAACACTAGGGGCAAATGACGTCCTGATTATTGGAGACTCACTATTAGTGATCAGGCAAGCTCAGGGAGAGTGGGAACTAAAAGAAGAAGCCTTACGGCCTTATTTGGAGCTGCTACAGTTCAGACAGGGTTTATTTGGCCGATGTGAATTCAAACATGTCCCCAGGGATGAGAATAAGATGGCTGATGCATTAGCTACTTTGTCCTCCATGTGGGAAAATCCAGAAGAGACACAAGCTCAACCACTAGTCATAGCCACTTCCAGACATCCTTGCTTCGAAGTGCATGAAGTAATGGAATTATCAGCCGAAGAAAAGCCATGGTTCTTTGACATTTACCGGTATGTTAAGGAAGGAAAGTACCCAGAAGAGGCCAGTGCTGTTGATAAGTTGACACTGAGAAAACTGGCTAGTCAATTCAGAATCTTCGAGGATAAGTTATACAAAAGAACAGCACATGGGGTTCTTTTGAGGTGTCTAACAGAACAAGAAGCAGAAGATACGATGCAGCAGGTACATGCAGGATCTTGTGGGCCACATATGAATGGACTTGCCATGGCTAGGAAAATCATGAGACAAGGCTACTTCTGGATGACAATGCAAGCAGATTGTATAAGAAAAGTGAAGAGATGTCATGAATGTCAGATCTATGCAGACATTAGTCATCTTCCTCCACTTGAACTTCAGAATCTAGCATCTCCTTGGCCGTTTTCAGCATGGGGGATAGATATGATTGGTGAAATTCATCCAGCTGCATCAAACGGGCATAGATTCATAGTTGTGGCAGTTGATTATTTCTCCAAATGGGTCGAAGCGGAATCCTTCACTAATGTTACAGCCAAGCAAATGGTCAAGTTTATCCAGAGAAATATCTTCACTCGGTACGGGATTCCCCACCACATAGTAACTGATAATGGAGTACAGTTTCAAGGGGCAACAGCTGAGCTATTTGCAGAGCATGGAATTGAACATCATAAGTCCTCTCCATATAGACCACAGGCTAATGGCGCAGTAGAAGCAGCTAATAAGGCAATAAAGAAGATCTTGTCAAAGATGGTAACCACTTACAGGGATTGGGCTGATAAACTGCCTTATGCTCTATGGGGTTACAGAACCAGTGTCAGAACGCCGACAGGAGAAACTCCTTATGCCTTGGTATATGGAATGGAAGCAGTGTTACCAGTGGAGATAGAGCTCAAGTCACTCAGAGTTGCCCTGGAAGCTCAATTGCCAGAGACTGAATGGGTTCAAGCCAGGTATGAACAGTTGGCTGCACTAGATGAAAGGCGACTAAAAGCACTGGATCACCTGCAAATGTATCAGCGCAGAATGGCTAGAGCCTATAATCGAAATGTGAGGTACTCCAAGCGGCAGTTGAAAGCAGGAGATTTGGTTCTAAAGCAATTAAGGCCTTCAAACGTTGATGTTAGGGGCAAGTTCAGACCTAACTGGGAAGGACCCTATGTGGTGAAGAAGGTGTTATCAAAAGGCGCTGTCAGCATCATGGACATGGACGGGAATGAGTTCACCAATCCGATCAACCAAGACAGGCTAAAGCTTTATCATGTATAAAAAAAAAAAAAGGAGAGGTCTGCTAGACTGAAAACTCGAAAAGAGCGGTCTAGGCAAAAGTTAAGACACGAGAGAAAATAATCAGTCGGAAAATCTGAAAAGGACGACTGGTGACGGATTCTGGCTCAGTGTGGAATCTAGACCATTTAGGAACCAACTTGTTTCAAATGTACTCATTTTGACTTCATCAATAAAGTGGAGTGTTTGTTTAAATATATTTGCATGGTTATGACAAATGCACAAACAAAGTTGTCTTGCATAAACATGTTGGAGATTGTACCCTAAGGCCAATATTGGATTATGTAATTTGACTTCTAAGATTAATCTAGTGTAGATTAATATTATCATTTATGTTTGTATGTTAGCATTTATGATAAGTATCCATGAATAAATCGTGTTATTCTAAATATCCCTAGTCGATTGTTATTATGGGAATAATAACAAACTAAGACTAGTGTGAGTGATAATGGATATTCATAAGATGAATATAGTGTATACAGATACAGATTATACTCACGGGTAATATGTTAGAGAACATGTTACTGGAGACCCACTATAAGATCAAGTTCATGGTCATGTGTCACAACTGATCTTGATTATAGTAGTGTCATCAGCTGATTCCTTTGACCTGAGGTCACCATTGATTCCGGGATGAACTCCTGTTGTGCTTTGACGTAGTCAAACGCTGCTCGTAACAGAGTAGTTATAAAGACTGTGATTGGGTACGATATGACTCATGCCTTGGGATGTGAGTGACAGATATGGGATTTTGTCCCTCTCTAACAAGAGAGCGATATCACTGGGCCCCTCGATAAGTAAGACTGTTAAATGCATGGCCATGCTGAAATAATTGATAGAGTATCAATTGATTTGTCTGAACAGTTTACTTTGAGATCGAGAAAGCATATGATTAATTATATAAGATTGACAAGTATACCATGTCTTATGATTAATCATGATATCAAAGAGACAAAAGGGAATATGACATTCTATAAATAGGTATTGGATCATTCCAATCATATTAATTGGGTAGTCGTAATGGCTTGCTAGAGTCCGCTTGTGACCTATAAGGACATTATGGTAATTTCCTTGTTGCCAATTAATATGAACCTATGGGGTCACACACAAGAGCAAAATGAAGTTCATCTTAACGGGTATAAATTATTATTGGATAATAATTTATGAATGAGAAAGAGAATAAATATATATAGTGATATATATTTATATATATATGTATATGTGAATATTAATATGATTAATATTGCATAAGGTATGCCACATATTATAATTAAATTATATAGAGATATAATTAATTATAATATTGTATATACATATGTGTATTATGGAGAATTGGTTTGATTTAATATTAATTGAGAATTAATATTAAGTTGTGTGGGTTAATTTATAATTATAACTAATAAGTGTATTAAGGTATAATTATAATTAACTTATTAGGTTATATATATAAGGAAATATATAACCTAATTGTAAAACAATTCAAAAGACAACAAAACACTGATTTCGGCAGCCACACCAAAGGTGAATAGTGGCAGCCGAAATTCTCAAAAAAACTCCAAGGAAAAATCTGATTTTTCGCTTTCTCTGTCTCATTCGAAGAATCGTTCTTCAATCCCGGCGCTAGCACGCGGTGAATGAATTGCTCCGTGTGGATCAACCGTAGAGGGAAGCTATCTTGGTTCCTTTGATTCAATCTTCAAAGAATTAAGGTAATTCTTTAACCCTCCTTCCGATTCAATGCAATGTACATGGGTCCTTGGTGGGGATTAATCCGTTTTATTTCCGCTGCGCATATTTTGTTTTGTGCGATTAATTCCCAACAGTGGTATCAGAGCCACTTGTATTTTGATTGAATTGGATTTATGATTTTGATTGGATCAAAATTGCATGTTAGGGTTTGTATGATTTTGATTGGATCAAAATTGTTGTTAAGGGGTTTGTATGTTTTTTTTATTTAGGGTTCTATGTTATTATGAATAACAATTAAAATTTGATTTTATACATTAATCATTGTGAATGATTTGTTTTAATGATTTGGAATGTTTAAGGGGTTGGTATCATGAATTTGATTCATGGGATTTTAATTGAAATTGTTTCAATTAATTAAATAATAATAAAAAAAAAAATAATGTTTCGTTATTCTGGGCATAATGCCCAGAATAATTATGGATGCAATTGCAATTGCAATTGCGCCCAACTGCAATTGCAATTGCAATTGCATATTGCCATGCTGCGTAAGCAGCATGGGCTGCACAGCCCGTCGGGCTGCGCGCAGTATTGGATACTGCAGTGCGCGGCCCGACGAGCATGCTGTCCGACAGTTTTACCCCTTTTTCGTTTTAAGTGTGGAAAATTGTTTCTGCATATTTACGAATTTTTCCAAATTAATTAATTCTAAATACAATGTGATTGTATTTTACCACTTTGAACCCTAAATATTTTTAGATATAAAATTATTGTTGATAATTTTATGCATGGTGTTATGGTATGGTTTTGGACCCCGTGGATGCTTTATTTTATTTATTATGGTTTTATATAAATACGACCTGCGAGTCGTTTGTATTTATGTAAATTTTAATTTTAATTTTACTAGATAAATTGTATAGGATGCAATTTATGATATGTAAAATTTATTTTACTAGAAAAATTGTATAGGTTGCAATTTTTTGTAAAATATAAATCCATGAGATGGTGCTTAGAAGCAAAGACGTGGAGGCGGATCCAAGAGGCGGTGCAATGACCATGTGATGGATGCTACCACCTAGGATATGACCTTGTTGATTTTCATATTGGCCTATGAAAATCAATGTAGATTTAAACCATACCATAACACGGTTCGAGTCATATGCATGCTTTATTTTATTTAGATGCCATGTGATGCCATGCTAGATATTCTATATGCATGCTAGACAATTGTATGCCATAAGATGCCATGCTAATTAATATTAACAAAAGTATGATTAATATTAATGCCATGAAATTGTATATGATACAATTAACTCACAGGAATTAATAAACCCTAAATAAACTTATGAAGTTTATATTTTTGCCACCCAATTACGTATAACACTAGTCAAGTACTATGTTCGCATCATGGTAGCCACGCCAAAGCGGGTACGCATGTTGTGACCTTAGCGAAGCGATAATATGAGAAATGGTGATTCTCATTGTGTTGTAATTGGTTTAACAAAGGGTTAATCAAAACGGTGTTTGAGCCCGAGGCAAAGATGAAATGAGTAACATACAATTAAATATGATATATGATATCATACATCTCATAAATTATAAGAGTTGCATAATGATGCAATTGGCAAAGAAGTGCACATCCAAAATATGTTTAAATGGTTTAAAGCATGATTTTGAGTCTTTGCCTACCGAAATTATATTTAATCATAGGGACATGCCAAAGCAGTGCTATGGTTAAGTATGGATTTTGGATCTTCACCCACTTAAATATTTTAAAGGGTTTTATAATTTAAGTGGGAGCATTTAACTAAAATCTTTACACGCTTTATTATAGTTATAATTGCTATTACCTTGATCTCGATTGTTATTGAACATTGAGAATTGTTCTCAAATCAAAAGGAATCATATGTTCTCAATAATCCTTTTGCCCAATGAACCACTAGCAATTGTAACACGAGTATAAAAGATGCTTACTTGAAGCATCGAAGGGACTCTGTTAAATTTTGTTATCTTACACTTGCCACCAATTCTTCCGTACGTGGAAGTTTTACTTGAGATATATGATACATCACAAATGGAAATGTTCCATCAGTTAGTGAGCAAGAAAAGATAAGTGTTTGAGGCAACTTTTTCTCATTGGCCTCCAAAAGGGCATGAAGATGTGATCTTGAATTCATTAATTGATAGTCATTGGTGATGAACTATCATTTGAATGACATGGAGAAAATTGTGAATTAGTTGCATAGGATGCAAAAGAATGTTAAGTTATCCATAAAGGATAAGCCCGCCTCGAATTGTGTGCTTAAGGTTCAAAAGGAAAAGGATAAAAGGAAGGTCGTTAAGCATAAAGACCGAAAGGTTCGGGTGAAACATGTTTTAAAGACCAAAGCTGTTGGCATAGAGAGATCTCCAAAAGAAGGATGTTGCCATTTCTAAGATGAATCGTTCATTAGAATGAAAATAGCAAACTTTGTTTGGAGAACTATGAGAAGATGAAAGGCAGTAAGACTGCTACCTTAAGTATTTATTAATTATTCTACTTTTGTTTCTATATCAAAGGTATTAGATACCGTGGTGGATTTCATATTAGTAGAATATGAAGAATCTCAACTTAAGTAGAAACCTTATGAAGGTGAAAGGTAGAATACGAATAGGCAAGAGTAGCAAAGGTTGTTACTTGGAAGTTATGAACTTCTGGTTAAAAGTTATGAACTTTTACATGAAAGTTATGAACTTCTAGGTAAAAGTTGTGAACTTTTACATAAAAGTTATGAACTTTGGTTAAAGGTTATGAACTTTTACATGTAAGTTATGAACTCTTGTTGCCTATTGGGCTCGTTGTTTTGAGTGAACAAATGTTGTTTATTTTATAATTGTGAATTATAAACTTTATAAAGACATGATTATGAAATACAGATTTACATAATTGTCTTTATATGTGGAGCCCATCCGTAACATAAATACTGTAAGGATCGAATCAAATAGTTTGATTCAACCTATTTTGGCAGTATCATCTTGGAGGCATAAGCAAGGTCGCATTACGAAACTCCATGAGAATGGACTTTTGGATTCATGAGATTATGAATCATCTTGAATCATGCGAATGTTGTTTATTGTAAAAGATGACAAAGGGTTTTCTTTGCTGAAAGTAGTCAAAGAACAATCGTTTTATTAAGCATTATACATGTGGATGTATATGAATTATAAATCAACTGCTAAAGGAAGTTTTAATACTTCATTACTTTTATGGAACTTTTCATTAGATAAGAGTATCTAATGAAACACGAGTTTGGAACTTTTGAAGTGTTCAAAAGCTTGTAAAAGGAGTATGAAGTATCTTGACAAGATAGTAAAGTCACTTAGATATGATCCGAGTGGTGAATATTTGAGTCAAGATTTTGACAATCATCTTAGAGATTGTGGGACTGTCTCACAATTGACTTCTCCAAGTACACCACAAAGTATGTTGTGTCGAAAAGGGAGTAGTCGAACTCTATACAGATATAGTTCAATCTATGATGAAGTCAAGTTGATCATCGTTTTCTCGAAAATATGCCATTAAAGCAGCTGTGTATATTGTTCCCTCTAAAACAATTCATGAATCAACATATGAGATATGGTTGGGTAAGAGACCCAAGTTGTTTCATTGAATAGGTTTAGAGCTGTAAAACTTATTTCGAATAAGTTGGCACCTAAATTTTAAATGTCGAATTGTGAATTACTCAAAAGGAAAGTAGGAGTTATTACTCTTATGTTCTCTTTGGGATACAAAGTAGTTATAGCTAGAAATGGTTTCCCCATGAAGAGGGAGTTAATTTCTAGTAGAGTTAGTGGGAGTAAGGTACACCTACAAAACTCGTAATTCACAAAAGTGACATTTAACGTTGAAGAGGAACGTGGAAATGGTTTCATGATCATTGTTGAAATTACACAAGTCCAATGAAAGTCTAGTGGAATACGACATGATTAGGAGAGATATGGATTTCTCAAAATCATGATGTAATTTTACTAGATGAAGTAAGTCTTCTTTTATGAAGAAGCAATGTTAGATTTTGAATCTAATATGTGACTTGATGCTACAAAGGTTGAAGATAAGTCCATGTCTGACAATCAAAGTATAGACTTTGATAAGTCTTTTAGAAGATGCATATGCAATGGTTGCAAGTGAGTTTTCAAATTGAAAACCGATATGGATGGTGATCTTCAAACTTATAAAGCACGACTAGTGACTATAAGGATACGAACAAATTCATAGTAGGACTATGATGAAATCCTCTTTAGTCATTAATCATGATCAAGTCATATTGAGTTCTTGTTGCCATATCCCCATAATATGATTATAAAATATGGCAAATGGATATCAAAATCTATTTTTTACGTGAAAACATGATTGAGGATGTGTACGTGACACAACCCAAAGTTTTGAGCATCCAAAGAATTCAAATAGCGTATGCAAGTTTTCAAAGATTCTCATAAGGATCGAAACATGCATCAAATAGTTGGAATCATAGTTTTGATAAAGAAATCAAATGGTTTGATTTTATCAAAAGGATGATGAATCTTGTGTTTCAAAAGGATCAGTGGGAGCATATCGGTATTCCTAATGCTATATGTGGATGACATATGGCTTGTTGGAAATAACATTCTTACCTTGCAAGAAGTAAAATCTTGGCTAAGAAAGTAATTTCAGTAAATGTTATAAGCATGACTGCCTGTATTCTTGAAATTGGAATCTATACAGATAGATCTAAAAGAATGTTTTGGCTTAAGTCAAAGCATTGAAAGCGTTCAATATAAAAGACTTAATAGAAGCTTGCTTATGTTAACTGTGTAAATAGTTGCACATATACAACTGATTGCAATTAGTTGCAATATATCAGTCGAGATCTAGTATTCCCTTAAAAAGAGAAGTTATGATTTTGAAAGGTTCAAAATAAAACGTTATAGCTAAATATCTATAATAGCAGCCAAAGTATACAGTTACATGTGATGTAAAGAAATTTTGGATGAAGAAGTTCATCAAAAGTTTTATGTTTTTGTTCTAAGCATTGCTTATCCTGTGAGACTATTGTAGGGACAATAGTTCAATGCGTAAGAACCTTGTATGACACAAGCATATACTTAGGCGTTTTTCACTAATTTAGAGAGGCTGTCTCTAAAGAGAGAGTGAATATGTGTAAAGTAGCAACGGAAGCGAAAATTAATAATTCATTGACAAAGACTCCTGCACGAGTGAATACATGAAAGTCATGTAGGTCAATGGGTATAAGATACATGTATGATTGGCCATAGTGCAAGTGGGAGATTGTTGGAGATTGTGCCCTAAGGCCAATATTGGATTATGTAATTTGACTTCTAAGATTAATCTAGTGTAGATTAATATTATCATTTATGTTTGTATGTTAGCATTTATGATAAGTATCCATGAATAAATCGTGTTATTCTAAATATCCCTAGTCGATTGTTATTATGGGAATAATAACAAACTAAGACTAGTGTGAGTGATAATGGATATTCATAAGATGAATATAGTGTATACAGATACAGATTATACTCACGGGTAATATGTTAGAGAACATGTTACTGGAGACCCACTATAAGATCAAGTTCATGGTCATGTGTCACAACTGATCTTGATTATAGTAGTGTCATCAGCTGATTCCTTTGACCTGAGGTCACCATTGATTCCGGGATGAACTCCTGTTGTGCTTTGACGTAGTCAAACACTGCTCGTAACAGAGTAGTTATAAAGACTGTGATTGGGTACGATATGACTCATGCCTTGGGATGTGAGTGACAGATATGGGATTTTGTCCCTCTCTAACAAGAGAGCGATATCACTGGGCCCCTCGATAAGTAAGACTGTTAAATGCATGGCCGTGCTGAAATAATTGATAGAGTATCAATTGATTTGTCTGAACAGTTTACTTTGAGATCGAGAAAGCATATGATTAATTATATAAGATTGACAAGTATACCATGTCTTATGATTAATCATGATATCAAAGAGACAAAAGGGAATATGACATTCTATAAATAGGTATTGGATCATTCCAATCATATTAATTGGGTAGTCGTAATGGCTTGCTAGAGTCCGCTTGTGACCTATAAGGACATTATGGTAATTTCCTTATTGCCAATTAATATGAACCTATGGGGTCACACACAAGAGCAAAATGAAGTTCATCTTAACGGGTATAAATTATTATTGGATAATAATTTATGAATGAGAAAGAGAATAAATATATATAGTGATATATATTTATATATATATGTATATGTGAATATTAATATGATTAATATTGCATAAGGTATGCCACATATTATAATTAAATTATATAGAGATATAATTAATTATAATATTGTATATACATATGTGTATTATGGAGAATTGGTTTGATTTAATATTAATTGAGAATTAATATTAAGTTGTGTGGGTTAATTTATAATTATAACTAATAAGTGTATTAAGGTATAATTATAATTAACTTATTAGGTTATATATATAAGGAAATATATAACCTAATTGTAAAACAATTCAAAAGACAACAAAACACTGATTTCGGCAGCCACACCAAAGGTGAATAGTGGCAGCCGAAATTCTCAAAAAAACTCCAAGGAAAAATCTGATTTTTCGCTTTCTCTGTCTCGTTCGAAGAATCGTTCTTCAATCCCGGCGCTAGCACGCGGTGAATGAATTGCTCCGTGTGGATCAACCGTAGAGGGAAGCTATCTTGGTTCCTTTGATTCAATCTTCAAAGAATTAAGGTAATTCTTTAACCCTCCTTCCGATTCAATGCAATGTACATGGGTCCTTGGTGGGGATTAATCCATTTTATTTCCGCTGCGCATATTTTGTTTTGTGCGATTAATTCCCAACAAAACACACATTCAAAGAAAGCACTTTGCATTCAACTGATCGATATCATCGCATTATTTGACAAATGAAAATGTATCAAATACATGCAATTTAAAATTTCTCATCGTCCTCTAAAATCCAGTTCATCTTCCCGGACCAGTAGTTAATGGTCACAACATCATTTTAGTCAGATCTTAAAAAAAAAAAAAAAAAGAGAGCTCGCTGAGGTGAAAACCGAAAAGGCGCCTCAGGTAAAAATTAGAGCGGCCCGCTAAGCTGAAAACCCATATTGGGCAGTTTAGGCAAAAGTTAGGGCATACGAAAAGCTCGCTAAGGTGAAAACCGAAAAGGCGCCTTAGGCAAAAGTTAGAGCGGCTCGCTGGGCTGAAAACCTGATTTGGGCAACCCAGGCAAAAATTAGAGCTAAAAAAAAATAAAAAATAATAAAAAAAAAAAAAACAAAATATCCTCTGTATCCCCCGCAGAATTCGTCACATCACTCCCCAGCAGAGTTTCCCATACTATTCCCCAGCGGAGTCTACATAAAGAACACCATCAATTACTTCCCCGCAAAGTCGCCATACTATTCCCCAGCGGAGTCTACATAAAGAACACCATCAATTACTTCCCCGCAAAGTCGCCATACTATTCCTCAGTGCAGTCTACACAAAGAACACCACAATTATTTCCCCAGTCAAGCTGTCACGCTCTTCCCCAGCGGAATCTCTACAAGGAATACTACGATCATTTCCCCAGCAGTCACCTCACTCATTCGATAATCACCAGACAATGTTCCAAGAAAAGCAAAATCAACCAGGGGCACAACATATCTCCCCAGCGGAAGACAGAAACGTCCAATAACAGAAAATACATACATATACATATGCATCAACATGCATCCATACATTGCATATATCAATTACTTATCCCCGGCTAGTCTTCATTCTTGATCGAAGGGGCAAAAATTTTTGTTTAAAAATCTCTCGATCAAGGAATGAAGACTTGTCACTTTAAGTGCAGGAATTCATCCCCAGCTCAATATCCACAGCAAGTCAGCAGATCCGCCTCGAGTAATGTAAACTCGGTATCGGCCCAGGTCTGCTCCATTACCTCAACTTTCTCCAGCGAGTCCGCCTCGAGTAATGTAGGCTCGGCATCGGCCCAGATCCGCTCCATCGTCCAAGTTCCCTAGCAGATCCGCCTCGAGTAATGTAAACTCGGTATCGGCCCAGATCAGCTTCATCTATTTTCCCAGTAAATTTCGCCTCAGGTAACATAGACCTGATATCGGCTAATCTCATCTCCAGCATCGCCTCGGGTAACATAGACCTGATATCGGCCAATTTCTTCATCAACTCGCCTCGGGTAACATAGACCTGATATCGGCTAATTTCTTCATCAATTTCGCCTCGGCTAACATAGACCTGATATCGGCTAATCTCATCTCCAGCATCGCCTCGGGTAACATAGACCTGATATCGGCCAATTTCTTCATCAACTCGCCTCGGGTAACATAGACCTGATATCGGCTAATTTCTTCATCAATTTCGCCTCGGGTAACATAGACCTGATATCGGCTAATCTCATCTCCAGCATCGCCTCGGGTAACATAGACCTGATATCGGCTAATCTCATCTCCAGCATCGCCTCGGGTAACATAGACCTGATATCGGCCAATTTCTTCATCAACTCGCCTCGGGTAACATAGACCTGATATCTGCTAATTTCTTCATCAATTTCGCCTCGGGTAACATAGACTTGATATCGGCTAATCTCATCTCCAGCATCGCCTCGGGTAACATAGACCTGATATCGGCCAATTTCTTCATCAACTCGCCTCGGGTAACATAGACCTGATATCGGCTAATTTCTTCATCAATTTCGCCTCGGGTAACATAGACCTGATATCGGCTAATCTCATCTCCAGCATCGCCTCGGGTAACCTAAACCTGATATCGGCTTATTTCCTCATCAGCTTTGCCTCGGGTAACCTAAACCTGATATCGGCTTATTTCTTCATCAGCTTTGCCTCGGGTAGCCCAAACCTGATATCGGCTTATTTCCTCACCAGTATCGCCTCAGGTGACCTAAACCTGATATCGGCTTATTTCAATGGAGGATTCTTTCCTGTGTCTGCGGCGCTTTGAATCGCGTTTCTCAAATTCACATCATCTACCCTAAACTAAGTTCAAGTGGTGAATTTGATCACGCGAGGGGCAGCTGTAAGCGCCGGAATTTTCTATACTTAAAAAAAAAAAAAAAAAAAAAAAGAGAGTCATACGACTATTGCTACAGTCGTACGACTGTAACTTAAAAATTACAGTCGTACGACTGTAATGTCGGGCAGACTGCAGAGGCCCATACCTCTGCAGCAGAAATGGAAGAAAAAGAGGAGGAGCATTAATTGCTCGGGTTTGGCAGCAAGCAAGCAGAAAAAGAAGTGATAAAAAGGAGGAAAAGAAGAGAAGGAAGGGGAGAGATTTCTGGTGAAAGAAAAACTTAGAGAGAGAAAGAGAAGAGAGAGAAAAAGAAAACCATAAAAAAAAACTCACTTTTTCTTCCTCTTTGATTTTCTTCAATTCTCGAAATTAAGCCTAAAACTTGTTAGAAATCTCTAGGTTGATCACTTAACTACACAACTAAATCAAGAACTTGGACTTAAACAATCAGAATCCCTTGCAAATTTGGATTTTTGGACTCAAACTCCCAACTTCCATTCCAAAGGAAAAAGTGCGAATTCGTTGGGATTGGAGCGACGCCAGGGGTCAAAACGACTTGGAATAGCTTCTAAAAAGGTAGTCACTTCTTTTCCTTACACTTTTCCTCGCTTTCTGGGTGTTTGAAGTGAATTTTTGTGCGTTTTTGCTGCAGTTTCGTATTTCTGTTCCTGGAAACTAAGAACAGTCGTACGACTGTATATACAGTCGTACGACTGTTCTTAGTTTCCAGCCAATTTTTCTTCAGTTTTGGTCCAAAATGAATTTTTGTTGAAATTTTGATCCTGAATTGATCACAGTCGCACGACTGTAAACTACAGTCGTACGACTGTAATCATTATTTCAGAATCAGAATTTCAGCTTTTATCCATAAAAAATCCCAAAAAAATTAGAAAATCCCGAAAATCGTCAAAATGAATTTTGTTATGTGCATCACGACCGTAGATTTAATCTTCAGTAAATTCGCATTTAGAACAATTCAACGACGGAGACCCAGTTCTCCCGAAAACCGACCCACTTAATATATATGAAAAATGCATGTAAACCGGCAAAATCGTTTTCAAATGATTTTTCCCACAAAACCAAAAATACAGGGACGTTTCAAAATGTTTTCCAGGTCTAACCGGGCCGGCTAGCCGAGCCGACCCGGTTACCCCCTAAATGCATGCTCCTAATTCTTGATTTCCCAATTCTGTCTATTTGAGTCCAACTTGTGGCGTGCTGTATATATTGTGCTAACCCTCGGTTTTGCAGGTTTTAATTTCTTTTTATTTTTATTTTTATTGTATTTTAATAGATTAAATCGTGTATTTAGGCGGTTGTAATTATTTCTTAGATTTTCGTGTATTCTAGGCGATTGTAAAAGTGAGGCGAGTGTTTTTATTTTTCTATTCGATTTGGTTGTAAGCCAATTAATATTTATTTCTTTTCCTTATTTTTGTATTAAATGTTTTGTGTGCACGCTGTATGCTTTTTATATTCAATAAAATGGACTTTAGATTTTGAAATACCATTCGAGAACATTGGCTATATTTATTTTAATTAGACACAAAATAAGGGACTTGTCCGGACCCGAATCTCTGGATAGTGTAGCGGCCGTTCGTCCGGTTCAGCTACATAAGAATTTCCCGGTTGAGCTGAGCCGGGTGGCGACTCTACAACATCCATCGAGACTTAGGTCTCGGTTCTTTTATGCACTAATTACATTTATTTTCCAAAACGCGGATTTTCATTTATAAAAACCCCACGCGAGGGAGGGGCCCGCCCGAGATTGTGGCGCCCCATTCCGAAAGGGAGTCCCGCGTCCCGTCGAAAACGCGTCGTCCGCTCACATCTATCCAATGGGTCTGCCCTTGGTGGGATATTTCTATTGTGATTACCGAGACTTGGGTAGGAGGCGTCCAGTTGCTTGGGTTAACCCATGTGACTTTCTATTCTCCCACTCGGCTATGCAGATAGTATGGGCAGCTACAAGGGGTCCCTTGATCCTTGTGTACCACTGAGTGTGGAGTATTCACATCACAGTGGCCTCGGCATGTGTAGCAGCAATGGATGCACCCTACTCGTACTGAGATTCTGAGGTATGACAGTACTGCTCTTGTGGAGACAAATGCTCGTTACAGAGCTTGGTCGACTGATCTGGTTGCTTTCCCCACTAGGCATGGACGCGAGGCGGTGACATTGCGGTACCTCGGACTTTAGATGACAAGGATTAGAGTTGACCATTGCTGTATGACTTTTATTTTGTTTTTACTTTTCTTGTCCTAACTTTTACATAGGTCGCCCTTTTTGGGTTTTCGGCCTATCGAATTGCCTTTATTTTTGCCTGAACCGCCTTTTTTGGGTTTTCAATTCAGCAAACTTTATTTTATGTCCTAGCTTTTGCCTTGACAGCCTTTTTCGAGTTTTCAATCTATTGGACTTTTTTTTTACGTATATATATTCAATTTATGGATGTGATATGTATAAAATATGTAAAGCCAAATACGCATAAAATCATCTGAAGTGCAATTGAACCTGGGACATTTAAGTGAATGGAACCAAACATTCATTCATTCATTCATTCATTCATAAATGTACATGAATGTACATCAAGTGATGAAATGAAACTACGAACAGAATCGATGATGGTATACGTCTCGACTGGATCCACGCTTGCTACCAACCGGTCTTTGCAGATTTTCCAGCTGATGGTCCTTGCCTCTCTGTCCCAACTTTTGCATGGGTTGCCTTTTTGGTTTTCGACCTATTGAACTGTCCTAACTTTTGCATGGGTCACCTTTTTAGTTTTCGACCCATCGGACTTCTCTTTTTTTTTCCTCTTTTTTTTTTTTTACACGTAGTAGTGTTTCAGCTTATCCTGGTTGATGGGGTTGATGAATTCATTTTCGTCTATGTCCATAATCTTTGTAGCACCCTTCGAAAGTACCTTCTTGACTATGTACGGGCCCTCCCATTTCAATTTAAATTTCCCCTATACATCCGTGTTGGTCTGTTTCATCTGCTTGAGTACCAGATCCCCTACCTTAAACGAACATTTCTGATGATGAACCTTGTTGTTGTAGGTTCTAGCCATTCACTGCTGATACATTTGTAACCGGTCTAAGGCCAGAAGATGCTTTTCATCAATCAATGCTAGCTGTTCATATCTCAAATGGAGCCATCAGATTCTAGCAATCTCTATTGGTAAGACAGCTTCGATCCCGTAAACCAGCGAATATGGTGTCTCACCGATAGGGGTTCTAATGCTCGTCTGGTATCCCCACAAAGCCAATGGTAACATGTCAGCTCAATCTCTGTAGGTCACTACCATTTTTGATAGAATCTTCTTAATGGACATATTGGCCGCTTCTACCACCCCATTGGCTTGTGGGCGATACGGGGATGACCTGTGGTGCTCAACTCCCTTCTCTTGGAACAACTGTGCCATCATCCCTTGAAATTGTACCCTATTGTCATGACATGATGAGGGATCCCATATCTCTCAAAGATGTTCTTTTCAATGAATTTGGCCATTTTCTTAGCTGTAACATTTGCGAATGATTCTGCTTCAACCCATTTGGAGAAGTAATCTATAGCCACGATAATGAATCGGTGTCCGTTATAGACAGGCGGCCTTATTTCTCCAATTATGTCTATGCCCCAAGCGGTAAAAGGCCACAGAGTTGAAGATACTTGAAGTTCTGGTGGAGGGAGATGATTGAGGTCTCCATACACTTGACATTCATGGCATTTCTTAATTTCCTCGATACAATCAGCTTGCAGAGTGAGCCAAAAATATCCTTGTCTCAGTATTTTCTTTACCAGGGCTAGCCCGTTCATATGCGGTCCACATGCTCCGGAGTGTATCTTCTTTATGACCATAACTGCCTCTTCTTCCATTAGACACTTCAGAAGGACTCCGTTAGCTGTTCTTTTGAAGAGTTGATTCTCAAACACCCAAAATTGAGCTGCCAATCATCGAAGGGAAACCTTATTAGCCTCATTAGCATCTTCGGGATACTGTCCATCTTGAATGAACCATAGAATATCATAATACCAGGGCCGCTTTGCGATGGCTGCAACTGCGTTGACTGACGAATAGCATAGATCTTGAGCGATTTCTAGAATTACCGGTTGTATCGGCTATTTTTAGGGTCCTTCCCATATTGACGAGGGTGTAGATAAGGAATCTACCATCTGATTCTCCTCCCTCGGCACATGCTGCAATTCACACTAACTGAACACCTTCGCCCTCTCCCAAACCATCCCGAGATAAGGCCGGAGTGACTCTTCTTTTATCTCCCAATCTCCGGTGACTTGCTAAATCACCAAAGCTGAGTCCCTAATGACTAATGCCTCATTTGCCCCTAATGTGATCAGATCATAAATCCCAAAGAGGCAAGCTTCGTATTCTGCTCCATTATTAGTCACTTGGAAGCCAAGCCGTTTTTCCAGAGGAATGGTTTCACCTTTGTTTACCACCCCATCGAAGTACATCACCCATCTATTTGACTCTTCTTCGACCACCACCAGCTGTTCGTCAGGAAGTTCCAAGTTCTCAATATAATCTGAATCTATTGGCTGATTAGCCAGAAATTCCGCTACGGCTCTTCCTTTGATTGTCTTCCTTGTCACATATTCTATATCGAATTTTGATAGCAAAAGCAAACACCTTGATAACTTCCCGGCTAGTACTAGAGCTTAGCATAGGTATTTTATAGGATCCACCTTGGCTACCGCCTAAACTTTATATGACTGGAAGTAGTGTCTTAGTTTCTTTGTCAATCATACCATAGCAGCACAAGTCTTCTCTACTATCGTATACTTAGTCTCATATTCCAGTAACTTCTTGCTCAAGTAGTAAATTGCATGGTCGCGTCTGTCTTCTTGCTCTTGTACCAACATGGCTCCTACAGAAGTCTCTTCAATGGCCAAGTACAGAATCAGGGGTTTGTCTGGTACCGAAGGCTTTAAAACTGGAGGGTTTATCAAATAAGCCTTAATTCTGTCGAAGGCTATTTGACACTGTTCATTCCACTCTACTGGCTGGTTCTTCTTCAAAAGTTTGAAAATTGGCTTGCAAACTATCGTCAACCTCGCGATAAACCGACTAACATGCTGTAGTGAACCCAAAAATGATCTCACTTCTTTTTCTGATCGTGGTGTCGGCATATCTCTAATGGCCTTAATTTTGTTAGGATCCATTTCGATTCCCTTCTGGCTGACTACATGACCAAGCAGTTTCCCCGAAGTTACCCTGAATACACACTTCTTAGGGTTGAGGCGAAGATTGTATTTCTCGATTCTGGTGAGAAATCTATCCAGGATAGCTGGGTGCTCCTCTTGGGTCATGGATTTGACTAACATGTCATCCATATAAACCTCGACTTCCTTGTAGATCATATCATGTAGAAGTGTCATGACTGCTTGCTGATAAGTCGCCCCAGCATTCTTCAACCCAAAAGGCATGACCCTGTAGCAATAAACCCCCCACTCTGTGATGAAGGCTCTTTTCACTTTATCGACTACGTTCATTAGAATTTGATTATACCCCGATAACCCATCCATGAAAGAATACATAGCTGCCCTAGCTGCACTGTCGATCAGAATGTCAATATGCGGAAGCGGGAAGTCATCTCTGGGGGATGCCTTATTTAGATCCTGGTAATCCACACAGACCCTAACTCGGTCATCTTTCTTTGCAACCAGTACAATGTTGGCCAACCATTCCAGATACTCTACTACTTCCAAGAACTTGGCCTTTATCTGCTTAGCTACTTCTTCCTTAACCTTTTCAGCCCATTCTGGTCAGAGTCTTCTAAGTTTTTCCTTAGCTGGCTTCATCTTCGGATGTGTTGGGATTCTATGCTTTGCAATCTCTCTGTCAACCCCAGGCATGTCATCGTAGGACCAAGCGAAGGCTTTGTTGTGTTTTTGCAAAATTTTTACAAGTTCTTTTCTCTGATCTAGTGTGAGATCTTTCGAGATGGATACCACCTTTGGATTATCATGTGTCCCTCCCTAGCTTCATTTCATGCAATGATGCATCATGTATGCTAAAGACATTAAATGAATGTTTGTATGTATGCACAGTTACATCCAGAAAAACAGCACATAAGTAAGCAAAATCAGATTTTATTGCATTAAAGGCCTTGTAGGGAGAGTTGTTCACATCAAAAATTGAAAAGCAGATATATTTGAAAATTTTCCATTCTCCACATGCGTAGGGTCTTCATCAACAGCAGTACAGTCAAACTCTTCGAACTGGTACCCCAGGTCTCCTTCCAGATCTTCTTTCTGTTCTTTAGTCTGCTCTCCCTCAAGTGTCTCGACTTTTCCCTCATTACTAGCTTGGTGAGGTCCTTCATAGCTTCCTCTACTAGCTCTTTATGGGTCCTCCCAGCCGATGGCTTCTTCTTTTCTGAACCCTTGCTTTGTTCCATTGGAGTGGACAGTGCTTTTGTGATGGCTTCCATGGCCACCTCCATCTCACTTCTCACCAGGTCAGTCTTCTTAAAGGCTTCTTCCTTATCCCCAAATTCAATTCTGACTTGGTCAATGGTTTTCCGCTCGGAGTTTCCTTGCCTTCATTTCCTGCTCCAGCTCACAACATGCTCACAACAGGCTCAGTTCCATATTTGCTGAAATCAACAACATCAGCAAAAATCTCAAACCCTAGGAGCTGGCCTCCCTCAACAACTATCGGTTCAGGAGTCCTATCATAAAATGATTCTATGGCCCGGACGAAGGTGTCAACCAAGTTCACCTGCTTCTTTTCTTGTTTAGCCTTCCCCTCGCGGTAACCAAGCCCAAATTGGCGGTACTTGCCTGCTTCGATATTAAACTCAGGGATGCCTTGCTGCTTGGACCCTAACCCTTTTCCAGGCTCATAATTTTTTTGGCAAAGTATCTGTGAATCCAGTCCAGAAACTTAGGCTTATCGGAGATCACTGCAACTTGAAAACTGGTCATCAGCTGCTCAGTATCACTTAGGGCAGCCACAACAGAAGGCTCATCTACTTCGACAGTCAGAACCCTTCCTTCAATCAAGAACTTCACCTTCTAATGCAGGGTAGAAGGCACTCCTCTTAGAGCGTGAAACCAAGGCCTTCCCAAAAGTAGTGAGAATGTGACGGGAATGTGGATCACAGTGACTAGCACCTTTGACTTAATCTCTCCTACTTTGAATTCAGTTTCAAATGTCCCAAGCACAACTCTCTTGCTATCATCATATGCCCTAATCACAGTGTTGGATTGGCACAGAGCTTTAGTACTCACCCCCAAGAAAGGTAGGATCTGAGAAGGGCAAATATTCAGGGCTGAGCCGTTGTCCACCATTACACTCGGCATGACCTTATCCATGACTTCCACCCTCAAGTATAGAGCCCTGTTATGGTTAACTCCTTTTGGAGGGAGCTCTTTAACTCCGAAACTGATCCCAGGGGCTCTATTGGCTTTCAAGTCAACTCCCTTGATCATCGCACACACCTCATCAAGGGACATAGTAGGATTGGCTTCCATCTCCATTAACTGTTTGACCACCGCCTCTCAGTGCCTCTTCGACTCCATAAGTAAGTGCCAAACATTAGCATGAGCTAGTGTCCTCTTCAGTTGGTCTACTACTATATCTTCCTCTTTGGCCACTGGAGGTGATCGGGTAATATTATTCTACACTGGTGTAGTATTCCTTCTCGGGGGTACCGGAGGTGGTACATTGGCGTGTTGATAAACCCTTCCGCTTCTTGTGATATGCATCACCGGTCCATCTTTTTCAATGACAGTCCCTCTCTTTGTCTCCACTGGATAAACTAGCTTTGACTCTTGGACTCAAACTCATCGTATTCATCATCCGCTTCAATCTCAACCAAATTGATGGGAACCGCCTCATCCTTCACTGCCAAAGACTGCTCTTCGGCTAATTCTGGTTGTTCCTCACTTTCTACCAACACTGCTCGCACCCTCGGATTTGCTTGGATGATCAGAGCGAATACATAATTGGTCGACAGACTAGACTACACCATGTTCACTTGACTTTCAAAAGTCGAGAGTGGATTCTTTTGCACACTTAGCTTTAGAGCGGGTTGAACAATCTTGCCATCAGTAACCAACTACTTGATGGCTTTAATCAACCGGGTGCACTCATTTGTACGGTGACCCGTTGGTAGAAAGTGAGGAAGAGCCAGAATTAGCCAAAAAGCAGAAATTATCCTTATCACCCAACACGTCACATGATACCAACACATCACATGATAGGAGCAGAAATTATCCTTATCTGCCTCAGCTAGAGGCGAGAATGGCCTCAGACTCTACAACACCCTGGCCTTTCTACTCTTGGCAAAGATTTGACTAACTGATTCGGCCCATGGACTAGTGATCCTCTGGGTAGTTAGTCTCCCTTGATTCACAGCAACCACCTTTGCCTCCTACACTTCGATAGAGGTTGCTTTCGATGTCGTCTTGGAACTAGACCCCACTGCAGTAGTCTTAGAGCTACTACCCTTGTACCCCTAGGAGTACCTTAGATTATTTCTGTAGGAGCCCAAACTCTGTCTGCCCCTTTGCTCCTCCTCCTCCTCGTATCATTCGATACGCTTGGCAAATTCTACCACCTCGTTAAAGGAATGGAACCTTTTGAGCTTCATCTTATCCTTATACTGGGGCAAACTACCATCCACCAGTTTCACTATCAGAGACTCCAACTTTGGTGCCCCATCCACCAGAACCTGTACATCCATCCACTGTTTGTAGTAAGCTGGGAATGACTCATTCGGCTTCTGGCAGATTCTCTCCAAATCTTTAAGGGTTGTCTCAACCTGGGTGTTGTAGGCGTATTGCTTCATAAAAGCATCAGATAAGTCCTCCCAAGTGGAATGGGCATACAGGGGCATCTTCATGTACCACTTCACTGCAGCACCCTTTAGAGTAGTCGGAAACAAGTTCAAAAGATAACCCTTTCCAATCCCCATACTGGTCATTAGCCTCACGTAATTATCCAAGTGGGCTTCCAACAGGCCTTCCCTGGTGTAGGGAGGAAGATAAGGCATGTGAAAACCGACCGGAAGCGGCCCCTTTCCATTGGCCATTAGTGTGGCAGGGTCAGCACACTTAATAGGATTAAAGTGAGTCATCTCCTTCAGCTTCGGTAACATGGCTTCTATGTCAGAAAATTTTTAATTGAGATGCTGCTCTAGCATTGTCTCAATCGAGGCTTCCCTTGCCTTTTGAAAGGCCTCATCCTCTTCAGATTGATGGTCAGGTTCTTGTGGTTAATCACTCAACCACTTCCTCCGGGAAGGCTTCCTCCAGTACCATTAGTAACTTGAACGAACTGTTGTTCCCTACTTCCAACCAAAGTCTGAGCCGGTGGAACAGACTGAATAGGGAGGGTGCCTATCACAGCCTGTACTTGTTCCCTAAGAGTAGCCTTGAACTCCTCTGAGGTTAGGAAGCTCCTCATAAAAGAAGCCATATCAAAAAGCAAGTTTCCACTGTTTCCGTCAGCCATCTCCGCTCTGTCTGCTTCTTCTAACAAAATCTGACTGTCGACTGGTAGAGTGGGCAACTGAATTTCGACCTCCCGATCCGAATCTGACCCTGAGCTGATTCCCTCCACGTTGACAGTCTCTAGTTGAACTGACTGAATTGGTAGGTTCGGCTCTGATTCAACAGAAACTAATCGTTTCGAGGTGCGACTCCAAACTACACATTCAACATAAGGTTAGAATCGTGGATGGATGTCATGGACTTAGACTCGACACACTAAATGGCATGTATGGTGTGTTTATGTTTATGATCAAATGATGCTTTATGGATGTGGGCGATGATGAAAATGAATTTTGTATTTTCTTTCTTTTTTTTTTGGATGTTCCAAGCATACCCCATGCCATGCAAAAGATAATGCAAAAATGTCACGTGTGGGCCGGATTACGGACAGAAGTATGGTGCCTTCAGGGCACCTAGTGGACGTTATAAAAAGGTCACATGTGTACCAACACATGGACAGAGGTTTGACACTTCATAGGTCAATGAAATGACATGTGATGGTCATATGGGAGCCGTTCCATAGACAGAGCTTTGATGCTTTTATGGCATCTTAGATGGAATGATGTCACAAACAAGTCATGTGTAACTCGAAACACTGACAACATTTTGATGTTCGGGGAACACCTTGCATGATTAGGCATGTTATGAAATGTCCTAATATGAGTACTAATTTAGCACTCGTGGAGTACCTTGAATGAATTATCGATGTTGTTGAATAATCCGATGTGAATCACGACACACAAGAAAGACTTTGGTGTTGCCATGACACCAATGGTGAATGGTTATGATGCTGTGTGATGACATCATATGATCCGCCATATGAACATAAGCCTAAGTCTATTGTGGTCCTCTAATAGTGTAATGAAATGGCCAAGTGTAATCCAGCGCATAGGCAAAATACAGGTAGCCTTGGGGACTCCCGATATGTCATGAAATGAAATGGTTGTGAAGGGCACACTTAAAACATCCTTACATTTTGGATGGGATGAGATGGTATGAATGCCCATGTCATACAAGATGCAAGTGGCTGCACAAAGACGTGGTTAAGATGCATGTCACATAAGATGATGTCATGTGTGCTTTATGAAATGCGAACACACAAGATGTATATGACATGCGGGTAAGATGTTATGGCTGCATGGAAACATGGTTAGTATAACAACACTCGTATTATGATGCTTCAAAATGGATGCATAAAAATGTGGTTAGAACATGGCACATGGATGATGCGTGTTTGATGTTGCATGTAAAGATGAAACCACCATAGAACAGATGTTAGCATGTGCAACAACATGCTCACCCTTCCAACCTTATTCCTCCTTTCAATGGGTCTCACATTCTTCCTAGGTATTATGTGTTTTTGGCATCAATCGGGGATACCAAAGGCACACTCTCAATGTCCATTCTCAAATATATGTTTTGGTAACCCTAAGGGGAAGGTGCTAGGTCATTACATGAAGGTATAAGTCAAACCAAGGGTCACAGAGGTCCAAACGAAGGGGTACGTACGAGGCTATAAGTGGTTTACCCCCTCGGGTGCCTCCAATCCTAGCAGAAGAGGTAGGTTACCTTTGGAAATAAACCGGGCTTTAATCATGTGTTGGAGGGATTCAAGAAGAGAAAATGTCATGCTATGCAGTTGTGAATGAGATATTGAATTATGAATTAATAATTGACTACAAGTGAGGATATACTTCAATTATTGTCTAAGTTCCTTAAGTTTTTATGAAAATTTTTTTAAAGAAACTGTTAATCCCCAGCAGAGTCGCCACTGTGAGCGGACGACGTTTTTACGGAATGCGCGGTGAAGTGGGAACCGGGGATTTTCTTTTCGTGGTGATGAAGTGGTATTGAAAATAGGTTTTAATCTTCTTTAAGAAAGCCATTCATTTTATTGGAAAACCCTTTTTGTAAAAAACTTTAATTGTAAGTGTGAATTTTGGAAAATAGGTTTTTAGAAAATCCCAATTTAAACTTAAAGATCTTGAAACCTAAATTTCGAGATTAGATGCAGAGTCGCCACCCGGATCAGCTCATCCTGGAAATTCTGGTACGGCTCCCTACCAAGTGTAGACGCAGCACCTAATCCAGAGATTTAAGGTTCGGGCAACACATCTACTAATCCTCAAACTTGTTTTCAATTATTATTTCATAACATGATACAACATTCACTTAAATCTACCCATTTTATCTTCTTTTATTTTTAATTAATGCTCATACACATGACATAAATATAAATCCAAAAATAAAGTGCAGAAAAGTAAAGTAGAGGCCAAATTATACAACCCAGAAAAAAAGAAAACTCTCATCCTCACCATATACAACTGCCTATAATACACGATAATCTAAAAATTACAATCGCCTAGATACACAAGATAATATATAAAATACATCCAAAAATAAAAATAAAGAAAAAAAATAAAGGCTGCATCCAAATACGGTTAGCACAAGTAAATAAAACACACAAAGGACTCATACAAGACAGAATAGGGGCATTTTGGGAAACAGGGTCATAAATAGGGGGATAACCGAGGAGTCCGGATGACTACTCGATTAGATCTTGAAAACATTTTATTGAAATTCCCTGTAGATTTTGTGAATGAAAAACTAGTTTTGAAAACAATTTGGCTCATTTTACATGCATTTTCCAACTTTTAGCGGGCCGAATATCCCAAAACCCGGGGATTCCGTTCATGGGTGGGCCTAAATTGAACATCCATCTATGGTCTGAAAATGTAAACACGCCAAAAATCTGTTTTGAATGGGAAAGAGAGGCAAAATTACAAGATAGAGGCCCAAAAGGGCAAAACTATAATTCTGCCTCTCAGACTACAGCTGTGCGGTGCAGGGTATTACAGCCACGCCCCTGTAATAGATTGGGCGGCTGTAGTGCTCCAGAACCAACAACTCAGTTTTCTTTCTCATTTTGAAAATCATTTTGGAATTTTAATGATTTTGAGCAATCTAGGATTTCTGGAAACTTATAAAACTCCATAAAAATAGGTTCAAAGCGGATTAAACGAATCAAAAAATCCCTAAAAACGAGAAATCACCAAACTTTAATATTACATCCACCAATTATAAATCCGAAAACCAAAAATCAAACATATATGGATGTAATTGACCAATAATAATCATGAAAAACACATTTAATTTAAAGAATGGAAGCGTTATCGGTCGATTTGGGGCATTCGGAGCTTCTGCCCCTGAAGATTATAGCCGAGCGACTGTAATCAGAAAATTACAGCCATGCGGCTGTAGGTTACAGTTGTGCCCCTATATATTACAACCGAGCAGCTGTAATCATCATGTGGGGTGGCTGTCAGCGGACTCACTTCCAGGATTGCAAAAACACAAAATCACAAACAAATAACACCCATAATGAATAAGAAAGAGTTTTTAAGGCCTCTTAGAATTACCTTGGCTATGCTCCAGCGTTTTGGATCACTAGGAATGGATTTGGATGCCAGGAAACGCCTTGCAATCATGAACAACCTGAAAACCTATGCTATCTTCGAAGCTCGAATGGAACCCTGAATCAAATTAGATGAGTGTTTACAGACCAAAGCCTCTCTAGAAAACTAATCCCTGGAGAATTTTAATCGTTTCTATAGATGTAATTAAGGTTTTTTGATCATTTTAATGGAATGCTTTAATTTTCTCTCTTTCTCTCCCTCAAATCTCTCAAGAACCCTAATTCTCTAGAACTGTGGCTACACTCTTTTGATTCTATGTTCTGTTTTTGTTATTTTTGTTTTTATGTCTCCCCAAATAGGTTAAAAAATCAGAATTTGAGACTTATTTACACTAATTGGGAAATTTGGTGATTACCGACGTGTGGCTGTAGTAGACTACAGCCAGTACTGCCGCGCGGCTATAATGACCAGATAAGCCTATTTCTACGTTTTTCGCCTTTTCTCTTCGGTTCTTCCAAACTCTCACTCGACCTTTTTCGGGGTTCCGAACCAAGACTTGTCACACATATTCGGGTCATCCGAGACATTTCCGACATTGTCCCGGTCATTTCGAATCCGCTTCACATTTATCCGTAAAAAAAGGTAATAATGGCTTTCATAACCGAGGTCGGGAAAAAACCCGTTCTCACAATATATTTATTCGTTGATCGATTATTTTTGAAACAAAATTTTTGCCCCTTCAATCAAGAATAAATATCAGGGTGAAGTTGTCTATAGGTGCTGAGTTTTGGTGAAAGGACTCTGGTATACTTAAATACCAGAGCAATGATTGAATTTCTTGGTGTATTATGGAACACCTAGAATGATGAATGGAAGTTTTGACATATTATAGAACGTCTAGAATGATAAGTATGGGCTTTTAGTGTTTATGGAACATTTAGAATGAAGTTTAGGTTTTAAGGTATTATGGAACGTCTAGAACGATAGGAGAGAGCTTTCGGTGTATTATGGAACATCTAGAATGACATGAGAGAGGTCCTGATGTATTATGGAATGCCTATAACAAAGTTTATGGTTTTGATGTATTATGAAATGCTTAGAACGATAGGAGAGAGGTTCTAGTGTATTATGTGTTGGATGTGCCCTAGTCCCGAGGCATTGGTCCTTGTATTTGTATTGTACATTTATTGGATTTATGTATTATACAGTTTGTGTCATTAAATAAAGGCATTAATCTATTTATTATATATCTTGTACTATGTTTTAAATAGAGTATCCAATGGACATATCCATATCCATGTTGACAAGTGTCATGCACTTGGCAGTAAGACCACGGATAGGGAAAACAATATGACCATAAAGAGATCTGTAGTCTATTCCAATCATGGGAATGAGTGGAACTAGAGACTATCATTAGCTTGGTTGTATGGTGGTGTCTTATCAACCATTGGACATGGGACATCAACCAAGTTAATGGGTACATGCAAAAGGGGCATGGTACTGGATAGATCCACTAAACAAGATATCCATATGGTAAAGTATCATAAGTGATTCTCGTGTAGTACTTGTATGGATCCTTTGACCTAACCATATGATGCTGCTGCATGTGAAGTGGCATACTTTAGAGTACACCTAAAGGGCCTATAACAGGATGCCAAGTATGGGTATGTTCGGGTATGTTAGTGAACATGGTAGTGCTATGGATATGTAGAAGGGAATGTCACTCAGTAGTCCACTGAGAAGATATCACTGGCCTCTTGATGAATGCAACTGATAAGAGTGTGGCCACACTCGAACAAGTTGGAACTTGTTTGTGAGCATCAGTTCATTCGGGATCAAGTAAATGTCCTGACACAAAAGAGGGTGATCAATCCATGCCTCTGTGTTGGACACTGATATTAATGACATGGGATGTACAAGTTTAAACTACAGGGTTATGATTTCAGTTGGATTGCTATCTCAATCTTAATTAGGGGCTGCAGTGGCTTGCTAGAGCCTGCCTGCAGTCTGTGGGCCAAAGGCCCACTGCCAACATAAAGATGGGCCTACAGGATAGTACACATTGAATGTCTAAACTCGGACTTAAGGGATCAATTATAAACTTGGAGTTACACACTGAAGAGAGAGGTTTGTATTAATTATATTATGCAGATCAATTGGATTGATAAAAATAATATGATTAATATTTGTATTGGTGTGAGCATGGGTTTTTTCTAACCTCCATGATGAGAATTCCTTATTACCTTATCTGAGCAGACGGACACAAATCGGACTTGATAATGACCAGAATGTCGCCTGGAGTATCTCAAACATCCTGAAAACCGAGCTATCCAAGATCTGAATCCTTGAGAAGGTCCCTCGGATGATTATTAAGGTTTAGGGTGGTTGTCGACTTTTTCTGTGAATATCCACCCCGGCTCTACCTAGAGCCATATGGCACTAATGGGTTGAGTCAAGTTGTTCTGCAAAGCAGAACAACTTGACTGAGCAGGGTATTGTTGGGATTCATCATTGGAAAAATAACATGGCGCAACGGAAAATACACCATTTAAAATTTCCTAGAATCCACCTACCGGGTCCAATTACCATTGATTAGAATAAAACAATTTGAATCAAGAGAGATTAACTCACCGAATTCATCTCCTCTAGAGACTGCTGCAGAATCATTTCTTGAAACTGCGATCTCGAAAGTCCGGTGCACGACCAATTATTGAGGGGGAACCGGTGCTAGCCAAATACGTGAAGGAATGGATGATTAATGCTGGGATTTTTGGCTGTTTTGGGGCTGCTCTTGGTGGCTGAAATTTCTAGCAATTAATTAGGGTTGAATTAGGTTTTTCTTCCTTAAGTGTACCCTTATATAGACACCTTGTCTAATTGGGTTTTAATTAGGTTAATTAAACCCAAACCCACTAGGATTATAATTACATAAATGAACTTTAATTAAAAAGTATATACTACGTAATTTAATTCCATTTGGCTAAATTTAATTACCTCTAAATAAAATTAAACCACACTTAAGTAAATACAATACATGTATATAATTTTCCTACTTAGGAAAATTATTTAATTAATTTTTTACTTTATGTAATTCAATTAATTAATTATATTATGTAAACTTGTTAATTAAATTAAATTCAACCCAATGTTAATTAATTACCTTGACACCGAATGTCAACTAATTCATTAACGCATTCCTTCCAATGTACATTACATGTACAATTTCTATAAGTTCCTACTCAGTTGATCTATGTGCACGATCCTATGGGTCTGTCTTTATGTTGGTAGTAGGCCCAAGGCCCACAGACTGTAAGTGGGTTCTAGCAAACCATTACAGCCCCCAATTAAGACAGAGATGCAGCAGTCTTTAGAAGACAGTCACCTGGTAGTAATCTCATATTGTCCTTTGCCTAATGATATCATATTGATGTCATGGTGTCCATCATCCTTTTCTTCTCCTTATTATATTTTTTGATCTTGAGTTGACTGATTAATCAAATAATCACCGACTTACTTGGGTATGGCCATACACTTATCAGTCCCACTCATCAAGTGGCCAATGATATCATCTCGGTGTTACCCGAGTGGCAATTCCATCACTTCATCATCGATATCAACATGTTCATCGGTCCACCCAATCATACCCGTATTTAGCATCCTTTTACAAACAAGTTAGGCAAATATCAAAGTGAACCAGATTCCATATTGATACTATAATGACATTTGGTCTGAGGACAAAAGAGACATACTCAATAAAGACCTATGACACGACAACCATGTGGCTTTCTTGTGCGTATCGATCCAGTCCCATGTCAACGACATGTACCTATATTCATGACTGACTATAGAAGTACTATGGCTAGTTAAGAACTAACATACAGTTATCGAATATACAAGTTTGTGGTTCTATTCGTTCCCACGATTAGAACATTCCTAGGATAGGTTTTATGATTATCAATCAATGAATACTCTACTCATATTATAGCACAAGATATAAATGAAATAAATTAATTGCCTTTATTAATGTGACACAAATAATGTATTCATACAATAAGTCTTAATGTATAATACAAAATACAATTATCCAATGCCCTAAGAACTAGGGAACACCAATAGGTATGGGCGGCCGAATTCAGAGAAAGAGTGGACAACCATTTAATGTCTCGAGATGATTATGAGTGAGGGGTATAAAAAAGGAGAAATAAGAAAGAGAGAGGATTCTCTTGGGTTCTCAGAGAAGAAAGAAACCAAAGAGAAAGAGAGAAAGAAAAGAGAGAAAGAGAGAAGGAGAAGCCGTAGCAAAGTCATCCACCAAAACACCAAACTTAACACCTAAACTAATTCCTAAACATCAATAGGAAGTTTCTACACCTTTGCATATTGAGCCGGGATTGTTTCGGTTTGATTTTGGATTGTTTCAGATTTGTTTCGGTTTTTGGTCGGTTGGGGACTCAAGGCGAATGTCAAGCTTCCAATCCGTTTCTAGACGTCAAACATACCAAAACAATATCAAGGTAAACTCTGAGAGGCCTTGAACCTGCGAGCATTGCTTTTTCTATGCGTTTTTCTTTTTTTTTTTTTTTTTTTGCAAGTTCTCCAGAAAAGGGCTACCCAAACACAGCCACACAGCTGTATTAGTCTTGAACAGAGCTGGATGACTCTAGTACCCAGAGCCACACGGCTGTGTTCTTTAGGGGTAGATTCCCGACACTATCCCCGATCAGTCGAAAATAGTCTGTTTTCCACTTTATGCATTCTATTGTGATGATTTTAGGCCCAAGTGTATCTGTATGTTGTAAAGCTTTGGTTTTCAGATTTTTGTACGTATGGATAGCAGGGTTTTTGGTTTTTCTTAGATTTTATTTTCTAAAATTTAGGGTTGTTCGATCCGAACCGGATCCGTAGTCCAGCATTAGAGGGACCTCCGAACCCTATAAAACCCCCGGGAAACATCGAAAATGAGCAAAACGACATTTTCAAAAACCAGAAAACCATTTTTCAGGTTCTAGAAACCACAGCTGTATGTAGTTTCCAGGAATAGGCAGAATCGCGAAACGAACCGCACGGACGTCGCCGCGCGATGCTGTTTTTGAATTCAAATCGTTTTTGGTGTGTTTACCTCTTTCAGACTTTAGATGGATGTTGGAACTAGGAAAACCCACACGAACGGAACCCCGAGTTCCGAGATAACAGACCCGTTAAAATGTGGAAATTTGCATGAAACCGAGCCAAATGGTTTTCAAAAATTTTTTCCCAGCACAAAAATCTACAAGGCATTTCAAAACCGTTTTCCAAGTCTAACTGCTTCGACTGGGTGTTTCAAAAATTGTTTTCCGACCTCTATGATGAGAATTCCTATATCACCTGTGGAACAGATGGACTCGAATCGGACTTGAAAACGACCAGAATGTCACTAGGAGTGTCTCAAATGTCCTGAAAACCGAGCTATCCGTGATCCGAAACCCCCGAGAAGGTCTCCCGAGTGTTTTCTAGGGATTTGGGTGTGCATCGGGTTTTCAAAAATTTTTGCCCTGGCTCTTGCTAGAGCCATGCACCTCTGGTGGGTGAGCAGGCAGAAGAGTTGTTGGGCGAGAAATAAGAGAATTTAAACAGCCATTTAATGTTTGAAATGATATGTGAGAGGAGAGTATAAAAAGAAAAGAAAAATCAAATCAGAGGGAGATTTTTCAATCTTAAGGTAGAACTTGGACAAAAAGAGAAACACAGAGAAAAATAGAAGCAGAGAAAAGGAGAGAAAGAGACCGAGAACTTGAGGGCTTAGAAACACAAAGGCTAAGACCTAAAACTAATCCTAAAACTCTAATTACAAGTTCCACAACCTTTGCTCATTGATTGGGGATTGTTCTGGATTGATTTTGAATTGTATTGGATCGTTTTGGTTTCCAGCCGGTTGAGCTTCCAGGACACATTTCAAACTTTCAATCCGTTTCTTGACGTTTAAGGCATCAAAACAACATCAAGGTAAACTCTGAGAGGCCTTAAACCTGTTTGCATTGTCTTTTTTATGCGTTTTCTTCATTTTTGCAATTTTTGGAACCGGACTTACCCGAATAAAGCCGGGCGGTGGTGTTCATTATGAACAGAGCTGGGCCCTGTTGGGATTTGTCACCGGAAATCACCCGATTAAAGCAGAAGAACGCGATGATTTTCTCAAATCCGTGCTCAGGAGCAATTGAGATGGAAATTGTAAAAACAAAAATTTAATAACAAGAGATAAATCTCTTACCCGGATTATCACTTTAAGAGATGGATGCAGACTGCAGGAATCAAGATAGAATCCCTCCTCATTCATGTACACGAACGCCTAACGAACACCACCCGTGCTAGCGTCGGAAAAACACGAACAATGGAGAAGAGGAAGGGGGAAAATTCGGCTATGTTGGCTTGGTCACCTTTGGCCGAAATACCTAGGGTTGTTTTAACCGTAGGTGGCTGAAATTCTCAGCCCAATTGGCTCCTCTTTGTGTGGGCTTACCTTCTTTCATTTTAGGCCCAAATCTATTTTAATTGGTCTGGTTCAAATTAATTTCAAGCCCAACTTTAATTTACCCATGTATATAATATGTTACACCATGTAACATATTATTTACATTTAATTAAAATTGGTTTGACTAATTAATTTAATCCATGAAATTAAAATTAGATCTTCACAAAATAAATTCATATGTAAACCTATACATATGAATATTTCCACCTAGGAAATAATCTCATAATTAATCCAATTAATTATGAGAATGCAATCAAATATTAATCTTATTATTATGATCAATCCAATTGATCTTTATAATACAATTAATATAATCCTCTCTCTTTAGAGTGCATACTCCACGTATACTAATGATTTCCTTAATTCTGTGTTTAGTCGCTCAGTGTGTATGATCCCGTAGGCCCATCTTTATGTTGGCAGTGGGCCTGTGGCCCACAGACTGTAGTTGGGCTCTAGCAAGCCACTGCAGCCCCCAATTAAGATGGAGACGGCAGTCCAACTGTAATCATAACCCTGTAGTTTGAACTTGTATATCCCATGTCATTGATATCGGTGTCCAACATAGGGGCGTGGATTGATCACCCTCTTTTGTTTCCGGACATTTACTTGATCCCGAATGTACTGAAGCTCACAAACAAGTTCCAACTTGTTTGGGTATGGCCACACTCTTATTAGTCACATTCATCAAGAGGCCAGTGATATCTTCTCTACTGAGTGACAAATCCTTCTGCATATCCATAGCATTGCCATGCTAAGTGACATACCCGAAAGCACCCATACTTGGCACCCTATTACAGGCCCTTTAGGCGTACCCCTAAGTATGCGACCTTGTATGCGATACCATCATATGGTCAGGTCAAAGGATCCATACAAGTACTACACGAGAATCACTTGTGATACTATACCATGTGGATTTCTCGTTTAGTGGATCTATCCAGTACCATGCCCTTTTTACATGTACCTATTAACTTGGTTGACATTCCATGTCCAATGACCGGTAAGACACCGCCATACATCCAGGTTAATGATAGTCTCTAGTCCCATTCATTCCCATGACTGGAACAGACTATGGATCTCTTTATGGTCATATCATTTACCCTATCCATGGTCTTACTGCCAAGTGCATGACACTTGTCATCATGGATATGGATATGTCCATTGGATACTTCATTTAAGATATTGTACAAGATATATATAATAAATGAATTAATGCCTTTATTAATAACAAAAAATTAGTATAATACATAAATCCACTAAATGTATAATACAAATACAAGGTCCATTGCCTTGAGACTAGGGCATATCCAACAATCTCCCACTTGCACTAGTTCCAACTAGGCATGGGCCTAATCTCGATAGATCTAGTATGACCCTCGTGCTTGGGCTGAGCCAGCGCCTTGTTCAAAGGATCTGCTACATTATCCTCGGTGTCCACTTTGTGTAATGCAATGTCACCTCTCTCCATGATCTCTTGTATGAGGTGAAACTTCCTGGGCATGTGCTTTGTGTTCTTTTGTGACCGGGGCTCCTTAGCTTATGCAACAGCCTCATCGTTGTCACAGAAGATATCAACTGGGTCCTGGATAGTTGGTACTACTCCCAACTCAGTAATAAACTTCCTTATCCACACAGCTTCCTTAGCTGCATCACACACCGTGATGTACTCAGCTTCTATTGTAGAGTCCACGATGGTTGGCTGCTTTGAGCTCCTTCAGCTTATAACACCACCGTTTAGAAAAAATACATACACAGACTGTGATTGGTACTCATCCTGGTCGGTCTGGAACTTACATCAGTGTACCCAGTAACTGATAGCACTTCCTGACCTCAATACACCAAGAAGCTATCCTTAGTCTGGTTAAGGTACTTGAGGATCACCTTGACAGCCTTCCAGTGATCCTCCTTGGGATCCTGCTAGTACCAGCTTGTCATACTTAGTGCAAAGGCAACATCAGGTCTCGTACATAGCATGGAGTACATAATTGATCCTATAGCCTGTCCTCCATTGTTTTAGGATAGTTCTTCCTACTATGTTTCAGCCCATGACCCATTGGTAAGAAACCTTTCTTAGCCCAGTCCATGCTGAACCTTTTCAGAACTTTGTCTATGTATGACGCCTGACATAGGCCCAGAAGCCGATTTGATCTATCACTATAGATCCTGATCCCTAGGATCGTCTCAACTTTGCCTAAGTCCTTCATTGTGAAGCACTTACACAGCCACTGCTTTACCCCTTGCAGTGTAGGTATGTCACTTCCAATGAGTAGGATGTCGTCTACGTAAAGTACCAAGAATGTGACAATGCTCCCACTAGTCCTCTTGTACACACAAGGCTCATCTTGATTCTGTATGAAGCCATATTCCTTTATAGCTTCATTGAATCTAAGATTCCAACTTTGGGATGCTTGCTTCAGTCCATAAATGAACCTTTGAAGTTTGCATACCCTTCCCGGATACTCTGGATCCACAAAACCCTCAGGTTGTGTCATGTACACATCCTCCTTTGGTTTTCCTAGGGTAGCTTTCCATTAAAGAAAGCGGTTTTGACATCCATTTGCCAGACCTCATAGTCGTACCATGCGGCTATGGCCAGTAAGATCCTGATGGATTTGGGCACGGCTACTGGTGAGAAAGTTTCATCATAGTCTATTCCAGATGCCCCTTGAAGGTATTATCAGCTTTTAGCTTGTAGCACCACTTGCAACCAATTACCTTAGCACCCGGAGGTGGATCAACCAAGTTCCAAACCTGGTTATCATATATAGATTGCATCTCTGCCTCCATGGCTTTTTGCCAATTTGTAGACTGTGGGCTTGCCATAGCCTCTTGGTAGGTTTTAGGTTCTTCCTCATCCCAGATGAGAAGAGTTTGATCATCGGTGACGAGGAAACCATACCTCTCTGGTTCCTGACGATCCCTACCAGACCTTCTAGGTCCTTGCATGGCCTGGGTCGGTGCTGTTGGAGATTGTGCCCTAAGGCCAATATTGGATTATGTAATTTGACTTCTAAGATTAATCTAGTGTAGATTAATATTATCATTTATGTTGGTATGTTAGCATTTATGATAAGTATCCTTGAATAAATCGTGTTGTTCTAAATATCCCTAGTCGATTGTTATTATGGGAATAATAACAAACTAAGACTAGTGTGAGTGATAATGGATATTCATAAGATGAATATAGTGTATACAGATACAGATTATACTCACGAGTAATATGTTAGAGAACATGTTACTGGAGACCCACTATGAGATCAAGTTCATGGTCATGTGTCACAACTGATCTTGATTATAGTAGTGTCATTAGCTGATTCCTTTGACCTGAGGTCACCATGGATTCCGGGATGAATTCATGTTGTGCTTTGACGCAGTCAAACGCTGCTTGTAACAGAGTAGTTATAAAGGCTGTGGTTGGGTACAATATGACTCATGCTTAGGGTGTGAGTGACAGATATGGGATTTTGTCCCTCTCTAACAAGAGAGCGATATCACTGGGCCCCTCGATAAGTAAGACTGTTAAATGCATGGCCGTGCTCAAATAATTGATAAGAGTATCAATTGATTTGTCTGAACAGTTTACTTTGAGATCGAGAAAGCATATGATTAATTATATAAGATTGACAAGTGTACCATGTCTTATAATTAATCTTGATATCAAAGAGACAAAAGGGAATATGACATTCTATAAATAGGTATTGGATCATTCCAATCATATTAATTGGGTAGTCGTAATGGCTTGCTAGAGTCCGCTTGTGACCTATAAGGACATTATGGTAATTTCCTTATTGCCAATTAATATGATCCTATGGGGTCACACACAAGAGCAAAATGAAGTTCATCTAATCGGGTATAAATTATTATTGGAAAATAATTTATGAAAGAGATTGAGAATAAATATATATAATGATATATATTTATGTACGTATATATAAATATTAATGTGATTAATATTGCATAAAGTATGCTACATATTATAATTAAATTATATGGAGATATAATTAATTATAATATTATATATATACATATATGTATTATGGAGAATTGATTTGATTTAATGTTAATTGAGAATTAATATTAAATTGTGTGGGTTAATATATAATTATAACTAATAGGTGTATTAGGTTATAATTATAATTAACTATTTAGGTTAATTATTTAAGGAAACAATTAACCTAAACCTAAGAGGATTAAAAACTCATAATACAACAAGGAATTCGGCCACCACACATGGAAAAGGGGGCAGCCGAAATTCTCATCCTAAGCCACATAGAAAATTTGATTTTCTGCCTCTCTCTCTCGTTCGAAGAATCGTTCTTCAATCCCGGCGCTAGCACGCGGTGAATCAATTGCTCCGTGTGGATCAACCGTAGAGGGAAGCTAATTTGGTTCCTTTGATTCAAATCCTATAAGAACTGAGAGGTAATTCTTTAACCCTTCCTTCCAATTCAATGCAATATACATGGATCCTTGGCGGGGATTAATCCGTTTTATTTCCGCTGCGTATTTTGTTTTGTGCGATTAATCCCCAACAGGTGCTTCCTCCTATGGAAGCTCCACCTGGGCCTCCAAGTTATCCTCTTCAGGAGCTTGTGGACTTTGAACTTGCCTGAGTTCAACATTGCTCCCACTATCTTTCTTGGAAAGGAACTCCTTTTCTAGAAAGACCTCCCCCCTTTGGTTTCCCTAGGGTAGCCCACAAACAGGCATTTATTGGTTTTGGGCTCCAGCTTGCCACTAGTCAATCTCTTGACATGTGCTTCACATCCCTAAATCCTCAGGAAAGACACATTGGGCTCCCTGCCCGTCCATATCTGATATGGGGTCTTTTCCACTGCCTTAGTTGGAGTATTATTTAAAATAAGAGTAGCTGTCTTGAGGGCGTGTCCCCAGAAACTAATTGGGAGAGAGGCTTGACTCAACATTGAGCGAACCATGTCCAACAGGGTCCTATTCCTCCATTTGGACACTGTTGGTGTGCCCTAGTTCTTAGGGCATTGGATTCTTGTATTTTGTATTATACATTAAGAGTCATGTATGAATACATTATTTGTGTCACATTAATAAAGGCAATTAATCTATTTCATTTATATCTTGTGCTATAATATGAGTAGAGTATCCATTGATTGATAATCATAAAACCTATCCCAGGTCTGTTCTAATCGTGGGAACGAATAGAACCACAGACTTGTATATTCGATGACTGTATGGTAGTTCTTAACTAGCCATAGTACTTGTATAGTCAGTCATGAATATAGGTACATGTCATTGACATGGGACTGGATCGATCCGAACAAGAAAGCCACATGGTTGTCATATCATAGGTCTTTCTTGAGTAGGTCTCTTTTGTCCTCAGACCAGATTTCATTATAATATCAATATGGAATCCGGTTCACTTTGACATACGCCTAACAGGTCAGTAAAAGGATGCTAAATACGGGTATGATTGGGTGGACCGGTGAACATGTTGATATTGATGATAAAGTGATGGAGTTGCCACTCCAGGGACACCGAGATGATATCATTGGCCACTTCATGAGTGGGACTGATAAGTGTATGGCCATACCCAAATAAGTTGGTTGCTTATTTGATTAATCAGTCAACTCAAGATCAAGAAATATAATAAACAATAGAAGAGGATGACAGACACCATGCCACTTGTTTATTCATATCGATATCGTTAGGCAAAGGACACTATGAGATTACTACCGGGTGAGTGTCTTCTAAAGACTGCTGCATCTCTGTCGTAATTGGGGGCTGTAATGGTTTGCTAGAACCCACTTACAGTCTGTGAGCCTTGGACCTATTGCCAACATAAAGACAGACCCATAGGATCGTGCACATAGATCAACTGAGCTGGAACTTATAGAAATTGTACATGTAATGTACATTGGAAGGAATGCGTTAATTAATTAGTTGACATTCGGTGTCAAGGTAATTAATTGACATTGGGTTGAATTTAATTTAATTAATAAGTTTACATAATGTAATTAATTAATTTATCAATTAATTGAATTACATAAAGTAAACAATTGATTAAATAATTTTCCTAAGTAGGAAAATTAAATACATGTATTGTATTTACTTAAGTGTGATTTAATTTTATTTAGGGGTAATTAAATTTAGCCAAATGGAATTAAATTACATAGTATATACTTTTTAATTAAAGTTTATTTATGTAATTATAATCCTAGTTGGCTTGGGTTTAATTAACCTAATTAAAACCCAACTAGACAAGGTGTCTATATAAGGGCACACTTAAGGAAGAAAAACCTAATTCAACTCTAATTAATTGCTGGAAATTTCAGCCACCAATAACAGCCCCAAAACAGCCGAAAATCCCAACATTAAACCTCCATTCCTTCGCATCTTCGGCTAGCACCGGTTCCCGCTCAATAGTTGGCCGTGCATCGGACTTTGGAGATCACAGTTTCAAGTAACGATTCTGCAACAGTCTCTAGAAGAGACGAATCCGGTGAGTTAATCTCTTTTGATTCAATTTGGTTGTATTCTAATCAATGGTAATTGGACACGATAGGTGGATTCTAGGAAATTTTAAACGGTGTATTTTCCGCTGCGCCACGTTATTTTTCCAATGACGAATCCCAACAGTGGTATCAGAGCCTAGGTTTTGTCCATTAGATTGATTGGAATT
Organism: Euphorbia tirucalli; assembly: GCA_039660915.1. Lineage (NCBI taxonomy): Eukaryota > Viridiplantae > Streptophyta > Magnoliopsida > Malpighiales > Euphorbiaceae > Euphorbia > Euphorbia tirucalli. The sequence goes on along the minus strand of CM077639.1, from coordinate 47,816,625 downwards.
TGTTCTTGAAAGCGTTCTTGAATAAAGAATGGGTTTCAAGTTTGTGATTTTAGGGTTTTTCCTTAATTGGTTTTGTTTTGGATAAACCCTAGAATTGTTGGATTGGGGTTTTTGAGTATTTTTCCCCAATTGTTTTCCATCTAAAATTGTTTTGTATATTAATTATATATATATATATATATTTTTTTGTTGGAAACATTTTTTGTTTATGATTTAAAAAAAAAAAAAGTTTGGGCAAAAGATGGAATCGCAGAATTGCGATTCCATCTGCTGCCTTGGCAGCTGCGGCAGGCTGCCGCGCAGTGGCACTGCTGCCCTCCGGGACAGCAGCGCCGCACGCGGGTTTTTGGTCCGGTTTTGGATTTTGCGGGTATTTTTTTTATCCCGGACCCTTATACAAATTAAATTAATTTTTTTAATTAATTTGTATTCAAATTATTTATTTTGTTGGCATGCATATTTAATTTAATTGTTAGCATATTAATTGAATATGGACTTTGTGAAATTGGCCCAATAAACCGTGACACCGGTTAAAATTGGGAGAGCTAAATTTTAAATTTGTGACAACCCAAATTCAAGTGGGAGCAAAATTGTTAATTTTACATTTATGGATGTTATCCATTGGGCCTTTATGGGCTTTAGTCACATTTGTTAAAATTGGAAATTTCACCCTAAGTAACTCGGCTTAACATTTATATTTATAATTTGGAATGCCATGATCGTGCATCATATTGGTATGTATGTGCACGACAGGTACTTTGTTTGAAATGTTATGTTGAGTTCTATGGGCCCTAAATTATTATCAGTTGTAATTTAATTTTGGGAAATATGGCTTGCGTGCCATTTTTTCATTTTTTTATTTTGATGTAATTTTAGAATAGATTTTATTTTCAAAATTATTGTAATTGCATCAAGTATGGAGGAAGGCCCAAACGGAGCAAGCCCATGGTGGGAGCCCAAGAAGGATTACAGTCCGGCCCATGAAGAATTAGATAGGACATCTAGTTTTTCATTAGCTTGTAATTAAAGGCCCATAGGATCTCATTTATTTTAAATTAAGTATGCTATTGCATTTATCATATAATATGGATGTATGGATCACCAAATTATTACCCGCGTTTATGCATGCTAAGCCATATCACTTAATTATAATCCAGAAATTAAAATATTGAGTCGCTTAAAAGTGCTTCCCACATTCACACCTCTTCCTCCCATTGATGCTGCAATGTGCGCCATGCCCTAGCTAGGTACATTGTAGTATTCGGTGGGCCGTCGAGGGTTAAGATACTTGGTATGGTTAACATGTGAATGGTTGTTTGACTCAACATGGGTAGCATTAGCTCAGAGCGGGCCCTAAGCACAGATGGGTGAAGTGTCAATAAGCCCATCAAACCAAGAGTCCTTCGTGGAAGGATTGGATAGGTTGCCATACCAAACGAATCAATGATTGGTTAGCAAGCCCTAGTTCGGCCAGTCATTGATAAGTTATGGATCTTGGTCAAGTCAGCCAATTAACAACACCAACAAACAAATTAAAATCGGATTATTAATTTGAATTGGCTTAAAAGTCCTTTATTTCTGACTCAAGCAATGATTTCTTCCATGTAGATAATCCCATTTCAGTTAAGCAATTTAAATGGCTGCAACAAACAACAACTCACTCTCACTTAGGTCACTCTTGGAGAAGGAGAAGCTTTCGGGGACTAACTTCCTGGACTGGGTTAGGAACTTACAAATAGTTTTTAGACAAGAGTCTAAGGAGTATGTACTGAATGCTCCTTTACCAGCTGGCCCTCCCGCAGGTCGAGGCATCACCACAGCGATGGTGGAGTAGTACGATCGGCATGTGAGGGATGATCGAGATGTCTCGTGCCTTATACTGGGTACCATGGCTTCTGATCTTCAGAAGCAGTTCATGGACGAGCATGCTTATGAGATGATGGATCAGCTTAAAAAGATGTTCCAAGATCAGGCTCATCAGGAACGTTACCTGACAACTAAGGCACTTTGCACGACTATGATGGCAGCTGGGACTTCTGTTAGCACTCATGTGCTAAAGTTGAAGGGGTATATTGATACACTTGCCCACCTCAGCTCTCCAGTTCCGCAGGACTTGGCAGCAGACATTATTCTCGGGTCACTTCCTGAGTCTTACAACCAGTTTATCATGAATTACCATATGCAAGGGTTGGATAAATCGGTAGTTGAGCTGCATGGCATGCTCAAGCTTGCTGAGCAGTCTCTTAAGAAGACTCCTGAAGTATTGCTGGTGAACAAGGGCAATACATCCATTGCTAAGGGAAAGGCCAAATCTAAGGCCAAGGCTAAGGCCCAAAAGGCCAAGGCTAAAGGAAAAAAGGTAGTGGCCCAACCTAAAGCAAGGGTTGCTTCTCCTGACGATGTCTGCCATGAGTGTCGTGAGAAGGGGCACTGGAAGAGCTCATGAACAAAGCTAAGGGAGCAACTGAAGGGCAAAACTACTGCTTCAGGTATTTATGTTGTTGAGATTAATCTGGCTATTTCTACATCTTGGGTCTTGGACACTGGATGTGGATCTCACATTTGTTCAAATGTGCAGGGTCTAAGAAATAGGAGATTATTACGATCTGGAGAAGTAGATCTTCGAGTCAGAAATGGTGCTCGGGTTCAGGCCATGGAGATCGGAGATTATTTCTTAGAGATGCCTAGTGGACTTGTTTTGGAACTAAGAAACTGTTATTTTGTACCTGCGATGGGCAGGAAAATTATTTCCGTTTCTTTGTTGGATATTTCTGGTTTTGTATTTAATATTGGACATGGTAGAATTTCTATGCAATGTGGCAATATTATTTATGGAACATCATTTCTTGAAAATGGCTTATATATCCTTGATCTAAAACGTGAAAGTTCAATCTATAACATAAATACTAAAAGGATTAAACAAAATGAAATTAATCCTACTTACATCTGGCATTGTCGACTTGGCCATATAAATGAGAAGCGCATAGCTAGGCTTCACTCTAGTGGAGTGCTAGAGTCATTTGACATCCAGTCTTATAACACATGCGAATCTTATTTGAGAGGCAAGATGACAAAGGCGCCTTTTAGCAAGACTGCTGAAAGGGCCTCAGAGCTATTGGAGCTAATACATTCCGATGTATGTGGCCCAATGAGCACTAGTGCCAGATCTGGTTTTCTGTACTTCGTCACCTTCACGGATGACTTCAGCAGATACGGTTACGTGTATCTGATGAAGCGTAAGTATGAGACTCTCCAAAGATTCAAGGACTTTAAGAATGAAGTAGAAAACTAACTTGGCAAGAAAATAAAAGCACTTCGGTCTGACCGAGGGGGTGAATATTTGAGCCAAGAGTTTGACTCATTTTTGAGAGAGTGTGGGATTGTATCCCAACTCACTCCTCCTGGTACACCCTAGTGGAATGGAGTGTCAGAGAGGAGGAAGAGGACCTTACTTGACATGGTCCGCTCGATGATGAGTCATGCTACACTCCATGTCTCCTTTTGGGGATATGCTTTAGAGACAGCTACTTACATTCTTAATAATACACCAAGCAAGGCAGTTGAGGGAACACCATATGAACTATGGAAAGGCCGAAAGCCCAATGTTTCCTTCTTGAAGATTTGGGAATGTGATGCACATGTTAAGAAATTGACAAGTGGCAAACTCGAGTCCAAATCTGTCAAGTGCCAGTTTGTGGGTTACCCTAAGGAAACTAAGGGTTATTACTTCTACGATCTGGCCGAAAACAAAGTTTTCATAGCCAGAAATGCCGTCTTCTTGGAGAAGGAATTCCTTTCCAAGAGAGACAGTGGGAGTAATGTTGAACCTTCAGAAGTTCAAGACTCACAAACTCCTACAGCTACTGCTGAGGATGCTTTGGGAACCGATTTGACTACTCAAGAAATTGAGAAACCAGAACCGGTTGCACAGGACCTTAAAAGGACTGGTAGGACATGTCATCAGCCAGAGAGGTACGGCTTTCTCATGACTGATGATGGGGAACTTATGGTCGTTGACCAAGAAGAGCCCGAGACCTATCAAGAGGCTATTGGAAGCCCACACTCAGATCAATGGCATAAAGCCATGGAGGCTGAGATGCAATCTATGCACGATAACCAAGTATGGAACTTGGTGGATCCACCTCTGGGTGTTAAGGTGATAGGTTGCAAGTGGTGTTTCAAGTTAAAGGCCCTGTGTGTATAAGATGGTTAGTGGGAGCGTTTCCACCATCCTAGTGCTGTATGTTGACGACATCCTTATCATTGGAAGTGACATACCAACACTGCAAGGGGTTAAGCAGTGGTTGAGTAGGTGTTTCACAATGAAGGACTTAGGTGAAGCTGAGAAGTTCTTAGGGATCAGGATCTACAGAGATAGATCCAATCGGCTTCTAGGCCTAAGTCAGGCCACATACATTGACAAGGTTCTAAAAGGATTTAGCATGGACAAGGCAAAGAAAGGAGCCTTGCCTATGCGCCATGGGTTAAAGCTAACTAAGAAAGATGGTCCTAAAAAAAAGAAGGACCGGGAGAACATGGAAAAGATCCCTTATGCATCTACTATTGGATCTATCATGTACTCCATGTTATGTACGAGGCCTGATGTCATGTTTGCACTAAGTATGACTAGCCGGTACCAGTCGGACTCTGATGAGGAACACTGGAAGGCAGTCAAGGCAATCTTGAAGTACCTTAACCGGACTAAGGATGCTTTCTTAGTGTATAGAGGTCAAGATGAGCTGGTAGTGTCAGGTTACACTGATGCAAGCTTTGAGACTGATGAGGATGAGAACCAGTCACAGTTTGGTTATGTTTTTCTCCTGAATGGCGGTGCCATTAGGTTGAGGTCCTCAAAGCAGGCCACCATTGCTGACTCTACAATGGAAGCTGAGTACATAACTGCGTGTGAAGCTCAAAGGAAGCCGTTTGGATCAAGAAAGTCATAACTGAGTTGGGAGTAGTGCCCACTATCCTAGACCCAGTTGATGTTTTTGTGACAACAAATTCGGGAGATCGTGAACATAGGTGACATATCATTACAGAGGGTTGACACCAAGAATAATGTCGCTGATCCATTGACCAAAGCGCTGTTGCAGACACAGCACGACGGTCATACCAGATCTATAGGAATTAGGGCAATGCCCACTTGGAACTAGTGCAAGTGGGAGATTGTTGGTGTGCCCTAGTTCTTAGGGCATTAGATTCTTGTATTTTGTATTATACATTAAGAGTCATGTATGAATACATTATTTGTGTCACATTAATAAAGGCAATTAATCTATTTCATTCATATCTTGTGCTATAATATGAGTAGAGTATCCATTGATTGATAATCATAAAACCTATCCCAGGTCTGTTCTAATCGTGGGAATGAATAGAACCATAGACTTGTATATTCGATGACTGTATGGTAGTTCTTAACTAGCCATAGTACTTGTATAGTCAGTCATGAATATAGGTACATGTCATTGACATGGGACTGGATCGATCCGCACAAGAAAGCCACATGGTTGTCATGTCATAGGTCTTTCTTGAGTAGGTCTCTTTTGTCCTCAGACCAGATTTCATTATAATATCAATATGGAATCCGATTCACTTTGACATACGCCTAACAGGTCAGTAAAAGGATGCTAAATACGGGTATGATTGGGTGGACCGGTGAACATGTTGATATTGATGATGAAGTGATGGAATTGCCACTCGGGTGACACCGAGATGATATCATCGGCCACTTGATGAGTGGGACTGATAAGAGTATGGCCATACCCAAATAAGTTGGTTGCTTATTTGATTAATCAGTCAACTCAAGATCAAGAAATATAATAAACAACTGAAAAGGATGACAGACACCATGTCTCTTGTTTATTCATATTGATATCGTTAGGCAAAAGACACTATGAGATTACCACCGGGTGAGTGTCTTCTAAAGACTGGTGCATCTCTGTCTTAATTGGGGGCTGTAATGGTTTGCTAGAACCCACTTACAGTCTGTGGGCCTTGGGCCTACTACCAACATAAAGACAGATGCATAGGATCGTGCACATAGATCAACTGAGCTGGAACTTATAGAAATTGTACATGTAATGTACATTGGAAGGAATGCGTTAATTAATTAGTTGACATTCGGTGTCAAGGTAATTAATTGACATTGGGTTGAATTTAATTTAATTAATAAGTTTACATAATGTAATTAATTAATTTATCAATTAATTGAATTACATAAAGTAAACAATTGATTAAATAATTTTCCTAAGTAGGAAAATTAAATACATGTATTGTATTAACTTAAGTGTGATTTAATTTTATTTAGGGGTAATTAAATTTAGCCAAATGGAATTAAATTACATAGTATATACTTTTTAATTAAAGTTTATTTATGTAATTATCATCCTAGTGGGCTTGGGTTTAATTAACCTAATTAAAACCCAACTAGACAAGGTGTCTATATAAGGGCACACTTAAGGAAGAAAAACCTAATTCAACTCTAATTAATTGCTGGAAATTTCAGCCACCAATAGTAGCCCCAAAACAGCCGAAAATCCCAGTATTAAACCTCCATTCCTTCGCATCTTCGGCTAGCACCAGTTCCCGCTCAATAGTTGGTCGTGCACCGGACTTTGGAGATCACAGTTTCAAGTAACGATTCTGCAGCTGTCTCTAGAAGAGACGAATCCGGTGAGTTAATCTCTCTTGATTCAATTTGGTTTTATTCTAATCAATGGTAATTGGACACGATAGGTGGATTCTAGGAAATTTTAAACGGTGTATTTTCCGTTGCGCCACGTTATTTTTCCAATGACAAATCCCAACAGACACCCCATTCCATTGTGGTGTACCCAGAGGAGTGAGCTGTGGAACTATTCCATACTCTCTCAAATATGAGTCAAACTCTAGGCTCATATACTCACCTCCTCGGTCTGGCCGAAGGGTTTTGATATTTCTGCCTAGTTGGTTTTGTACCTCGTTCCTAAATTCCTTGAACCTGTCAAGGGTCTCAGACTTGTGTTTCATCAGATAGACATAGCCATATCTGCTAAAATCGTCCGTGAACGTAACGAAGTATAGGTGTCCACCTCTAATTGCGACACTCATGGGCCACATACGTTTGAATGTATTAGGTCCAATAAGCCAGTGGCCCTTTCAACTTTCTTGCTAAAAGGCGCCTTAGTCATCTTGCCTCATAAACATGACTCGCATATGTCAATTGACTCCAAGTCAAAATACCCTAAGGCTCCAGCTTTGTGAACCCTAGCTATGTGCTTCTCGTTTATGTGGCCTAGACGACAATGCCATAGGTAGACAGGATTAAGTTCGTTGGGCTTAACCCTTTTAGTGTTTATGTTATAGACATGATTGGTTTCATTTAAGTCCAGGATATATAGGCCATTATTTAATAGAGCATCTCCATAAAATAATCCCTCTCTATATAAAGAAATTCTACCATTCGAAATAGTAAAATAAAATCCAGAAATATCCAACATTGAAACTGAAATAATATTCCTGCATATGGCAGGTACAAAATAACACTATTCCAAAACTAAAACCAATCCATTAGGCATCATGAGGTGATATTCACCGATCTCTATGGCAGCAACCCTTACTCCATTTCCGACCAGTAAGTCCACCTCCCCCGATCCCAGTGACCTTCTGTTCTTAAGTCCCTGCACATTGCAACAAATGTGAGAACCATATCCAGTATCCAATAGCCAGGATGTTGAAATAGTAAGGTTAATGTCTATAACATAAATACCTGACGAGGACGCACCCTGGCCCCTCCTCTGCTCTCCCATTAGCTTGGGACACGATCTCTTCCAATGGCCTGCCTGTCTGTGATAAGGTCAGTTTTTGACCTTATCTTTTAGGCAATTTCGTGGTTTAAACGGTAATTTTTTTTAGAGTCCTTTGTGTGAATGCTTGTTTGGTCTTGCGTATTTTGTGATTTTTATGTTTTGGTTAGATTTTCATAACTTTCAGTATTTTTTCGTGTTTTTAGGGGTGTTTTTGTAATTTTGGACAATGTGTAATTTTTGTGGTCCATGGCTGTGGTGCGGTTATGTTTCTTTATGTTTGTTTTGGACAGGCATTATGACCCGGACCGAAAGTTGGAGCGATGGCAGCAAAGAAGAGATTGAAGTGCTGAAAAGCAAGGTGGCACGGCGTGCCACAATGAGGGCACGGTGTGCCATTCTAGCGTGCCAAAGGATGGAGTCCAGTGGATCGGCACGAATGCATGCCACCACCAGCACAGCGTGCCAACCCCCAAATCTACCCAGCATGGTGTGCCACCACCACCAGCACGGCGTGCCGAGCTTCGGAATTTTGTTGTTGCCCTACTTTCCTCTTTCCTGTTTATTGGTTTTAGCCTAGCCCTAGAAATAGGTTATTTTCTAAGTTGTATCTATCTTTTTCCAGACTTTTAAACTAGAAAGCACAAACTTGTAGCTAGGTTTATTGCTTGAACTCTTTGTTTCTTTGAGTTTGAACCCTCAATTGGTAGAAGTTTTGCATTGAATCTTCCCCTTTTGCGACGTTCTTGGTTCTGGATTGAGTTTGTTTATAAAGGTACACCCCAAGAATCTTCACACCGCTGGAATCTGGTTAATCGGACCAAAAGGGCATAAGTTCCTCTTCTTCTCTTTTGTAATTCGATTAGTTAGTTTTTGATTCCTCAATTGATTATGTTTGGTTGTAAACATTGAATTCCCATCATCTTTCTTGATTAACACAATTAACTGCAATTTAATTTCAATATTTACTCCTTTTCTTTATGCAATTCCTTTAATGATAATCTAGTCTCATAAGATCTTAACTTATTAAGTTCATATTTGTGGCATTACATAGATTGACGCCTAGGAAACCATTAGTATTGACAACACTGTGGAATTTACGTGCCCCTATTTTCTGAGCTTTAGAATTAGACCTCCTCTAAACAAGGGAAACCGGCTAAGGACCTAAAAGATCTAGACACGCTAGGTTGAATCATTGAGAGAACATAATTAAGGATTAATTGTTGAGTTAAATTAATCTCTTTTAATTAATTGATAAAGCCATCACCGTTAGCATTCATAGGTCGGTTAAACCACCAATTGATAACCCAAATTCAAGTGCAAATTAAGCTGGGATAGATCAACTAGGAGTAGGATAATTTAGTTGTTAGTATAATCACAACCCAAAATTAAGTTCCGCCTAGGACACGCAAGGAACCCGAGTAGTTTGGTGTTTGCAGAATATTTTTCTCTGTGGGATCGACACCTGGACCAACAAGAATTATTACTTGTCAACGATAGGTACACTGCCTTAGTTATGTGACTCTAGGTTTAGTTTCATTACTTCGCCTAGGACCCATCAGTCTGCACCTGAAACAGACATCCTCTAGACCTGCATTCAGCTAGGCCTTGGGCTGGGCCTTGGCCTTCTTAGCCTTGGCCTTCTTGGCCTTGGCCTTGGCCTTTTCGTTGGCCTTGCCCTTAGCAAGAGGAGGGTTCCCCTTGTTGACCAGTAGCACCGGTGGACTCTTCTTGATCGACTGTTCCGTAAGCTTGAGCATCCATGCAGCTCACTAACAGTACGGTTCATCCCTTGCATGTTATAGTTCAGGATGAACTGATCATAAGAATCCGGTAAGGATGCAAGGATTGTGTCCACCGCCAACTCCTGAGAGATGGGCGATCCGAGACGGGCTAAAGTGTCCAAATAGCCCTTCAACTTAAGCATGTGTGTGCTCATAGATGTCCCAGCCCCCATCTTATAGGAGTGGAATGCCTTATTGGTCAGGTACCTTTCCTGACGTTCTTGCTCCTGAAACATCTTGTTATTATCCTTGACATGCACCTCGTATTCCTCCAGCTAGGCAGTTGGTGGATTACGTCCTTGAGGCACAGCCGGCACAGACCTTTCCAGTACGTATTCTTTGGACTCTTGTCTTAGAACTATCCTTAAGTTCCTAAACCAGTCCAAAAAGTTGGGACCAGAAAGCTTGTCCCTCTCTAGGATAGATCGCAGTGATAATGAGTTGTTATTTGCCATTTAAGAGTTTCTACGCAGAAAAACATTTTAGAGTGTTAATAGGACTTTGCTTTATTATTCCCATACATAATTAATAATGAATCAAGTTATTAATTAAACCGAGTTGTTGGGCTCATGGGCCGAGATCCATATTTCATTAAGATATAGCCAGACGAGGGCCTGGTACAACTATACCCTAATTATTTATGTAGGAACGCCGTCCAATCCCAACCTAGGGACTCTCGGTTTGATGGGCTTGTTGGCACTTACCCATCTGCACTTAGGGCCAGGAGAATCCTACTACCCATGCTAAGTCAAAACCTCCATTCAAGTGTTAGAGTATCCCATACCCTAACCCAATAAATGACGATAATCCAGTGCATCCTGCGAGGGCGAGGTCTACAATTGGCCTATCCCCACTTCAAACTGGTTTTGAATGAGGGAAGCACTTTTAAGCGACTTAGTAATTTCCATTTGGTTATTAGGTTCATTTAATAACGGCTTACATACATAAGGCGGGTGAAACATGTTGTTGGATCATACATTCACACATGCAAATAAATATAAGGCATAATTAAATAAATAAGTAAAATGGCTACTATGGACCTATATTACATCCTAATATTTTTCTAGTAAACCTATACTAGAAAACAATATCAGGTGGGCCTCCATCTCCTTCCTTCTGGGCTTGCACCTCCACTTGGGCTCACCACTCCATGGGCTTCTTCTTTTACAAATTTTATAATAAGTAAATAAAATAAAATTACATTAAAAAAAAACAACGATACGCACGCCGTATTTACCTAAAAAGAAAATACAACCCATATTGAATAAAGGCCCAATAGCATCCAATCAAACAAATATTTAATCACCCTTATGCATCCAATACATATAATTTATAAGCATGTTATAATGTATGATTTAAGCCAATTTCAATTATGTCCAAGCCATTATTTTGAAATCGCCAATTTTGGCCCACCATGGTTCTAACCCTTAGCGGGCTTTCGGCCTCCAGCCTAGGCAGTCCAACTGCTCCCACTGGAATTGGGAAACCATGGGTCCATTTTAGCCGTCCAAGTAATTGTACCAAAATCACCCGAACCAATTTCAATTAACCATATTAATTTCCAAAATTAATATCACATGAATAAAATTAAATTTTATTCAAGAAACCATGCGCATTTAAATTGCAAAAATTTAAACACAATTTTTAAAACCAATTAAAATTTCAAAACGAAGCCCCGGGCCCGAAACCCTCCAAATCCAAAAACACTAGGCCTGGCCTGCTGCTGCTAGGGGTAGCAGCCCGCTACTGCTGGAACCAACGGCGGCAGCCGTATAAGCGGTCGCTGCTGCTGGCGCTGTTCCAGCCTTGCACACCAGGAACAGCCTAATTTTTTTTTAACCAGAAAATTAAAAAAAAAATAGCATCCAAACCAAGAAATTCACCAAGAATCTAAAACATACAATAAAATTAAATGAACATAAACCTATATGCAAATTCAATTTCTATTGTACAAACCAAAAGGGAAAAATCATAAACCCCAAACCAAGAACCCCAATAAAAAATCTCCAATTTTAAAACCAAGCGATTCAACCAATTTTAACAATTTCGACGGATCAAAAGCCCGCTCTGATACCACTATTCAGATTTGTCATCGGAAATCACCTGCTTAAAGCGGAAGAACGCGATGATTTCCTCAAATCCGTGCCCAGGCGCAATTGAGATGGATATTGTAAAAATAAAAATTTAATAACAAGAGATAAATCTCTTACTTGGATTATCTCTTTAAGAGATGGATGCAGACTGTAGGAATCAAGAGAGAATCCCTCCTCGTTCATGTACACGAACGCCTAACGAACACCACCGTGCTAGCGTCGGAAAAACATGAACAATGGAGAAGAGGAAGGGGGAGAATTCGGCTATACTGGCTTTGTCACCATTGGCCGAAATACCTAGGGTTGTTTTAACCCTAACTGGCCCATCTTTGTGTGGGCTTACCTTCTTTCATTTTAGGCCCAAATCTATTTTAATTGGTCTGGTTCAAATTAATTTCAAGCCCAACTTTAATTTACCCATGTATATAATATGTTACACCATGTAACATATTATTTACATTTAATTAAAATTGGTTTGACTAATTAATTTAATCCATGAAATTAAAATTAGATCTTCAGAAAATAAATTCATATGTAAACCTATACATATGAATATTTCCACCTAGGAAATAATCTCATAATTAATCCAATTAATTATGAGAATGCCAAACAAATATTAATCTTATTATTATGATCAATCCAATTGATCTTTATAATACAATTAATATAATCCTCTCTCTCCAAAGTGCACACTCCAAGTATACTGGTGATTTCCTTAAGTCTGTGTTTAGTCGCTCATTGTGTATGATCCCATGGGCCCATCTTTATGTTGGCAGTGGGCTTGTGGCCCACAGACTGCAATTGGGCTCTAGCAAGCCACTGCAGCCCCCAATTAAGATGGAGATGGCAGTCCAACTGTAATCATAACCCTGTAGTTTGAACTTGTATATCACATGTCATTGATATCGGTGTCCAACACAGAGGCATGGATTGATCACCCTGTTTTGTGTCCGGACATTTACATGATTTCGAATGTACTGAGGCTCACAAACAAGTTCCAACTTGTTTGGGTGTGGCCACACTCTTATCAGTCACATTCATCAAGAGGCCGGTGATATCTTCTCAGTGGACTACTGAGTGACAAATCCCTTCTGCATATCCATAGCATTGCCATGCTAAGTGACATACCCAAAAGCACCCATACTTGGCACCCTATTACAGGCCCTTTAGGTGTACCCCTAAGTATGCGACCTCGCATGCGATACCATCATATGGTCAGGTCAAAGGATCCATACAAGTACTACACGAGAATCACTTGTGATACTATACCATGTGGATTTCTCGTTCAGCAGATCTATCTAGTACCATGCCCTTTTTACATGTACCCATTAACTTGGTTGACATCCCATGTCCAATGACCGGTAAGACACCGCCGTACAACCAGGTTAATGATAGTCTCTAGTCCCATTCATTCCTATGACTGGAACAGACTATGGATCTCTTTATGGTCATATCGTTTACCCTATCCATGGTCTTACTGCCAAGTGCATGACACTTGTCATCATGGATATGGATATGTCCATTGGATACTTCATTTAAGATATTGCACAAGATATATATAATAAATGAATTAATGCCTTTATTAATAACACAAAATTAGTATAATACATAAATCCAATAAATGTATAATACAAATACAGGGTCCAATGCCTCAAGACTAGGGCATATCCAATTGGCTCTGCGCTGCATGGATAGATTCCCTATTTGTCCTGATCGGTCGAATATAGTCCGTTTTCCATTTTGTGCATTATGTTGTGATCACTTTCGGCCCAAATCCATCTATATGTTATAAAATTTTGGTTTTCGGATTTCTGTACGTACGGATATAAGGGTTTTTGGTTTTTCTGGGGTTTTATTTTCTGAGTTCCGGGGTTATTTTATCCTAATCGGATCTGTAGTCCAGCATTAGCGGACCCTCGAACCCTATAAAATCCCCGAAAAATATTAAAAACGAGCAAAACGGTGTTTTCACAAATGTTTTTGGTGTGTTTATTGCACTTTGAACCTTAGATGGATATTAAATTTAGGAACTCACACGAACGAAATCTTGGATTCTGAAATAATAGACTCACAAAAAATGGAAATTTGCATGTAACCTAGCTAATTGTTTTCCAAAAATGATTTGTCAGCACAAAAATTATAGGCCCTTTCAAAACTGTTTTCCAGGTCTAACCGGTCTGACCGGTCGGGTCGACCCGGTTACCCCTTAAATGCATGCCCCTATTTCCTAAATTCCCAATTATGTCCTATTTGAGTCCTATTTGTGTGTGCAATATAAATTGTGCTAACCAATTTGTTTTGCAGCTTTTATTTTTATTTTTATTTTCTGTGACAACCCCGACCTCGGTAAGCGTGCAAAGGCGGAATTCAATGCACGAGATCGGTAATCATCGAGCAAACCAACTATCTAACTATATAAATTGAGCCTTAAAAATGCTAAGTAATGAATAAATAAATAAATAAATATCCTTACAAACCATTGTTAAGCAATAAATGAATAAATGAAATAAAGTCTAGTAATATGCCCAACTATAGTAGCTAATGCCTAAAAAGAATCCGTCCACTCGCCCAAGTCCCATCACGACACAACAATCACACGTCAAGCATCGGCATCGGTACCTACAAAATCTGAAAAAAAAATGGTCGCCACTTAGTGACGAGTAACTACAGTGTCCATATTCGAACACTTAAAACCGAATAGCTTGAAAATAAGGCAAAAACAAATTGAAATAAAGCTGAGCGAGTAAAACAGTTTAAATAATAAAACAAGAATAAGGTAAAGCGAAGAAAAAGAGTTTAAACTAATTAAATTAAGAAACATGATACGAAATCAAACCAACATTTGTATAAAAATCTCATGATAAAAAAAATCAGTCTCGGATATAAAACTCATCAGTCAATTTCTCAATCAAAAATCGCCAACGAATAGCAAATAGGTCGGACGCTCGGGAAAAAACGCAGTCCCCTAATCCCACAATCAATCAAAAAGTCTAAGCTGGCCAACTCTCCCATTTACGAGGGAAAAACCGCAGTCCACTCGCCTAATGAGAACGACTAGACCGCCTACTCGAAAAACCGCAGTCAAGCAGGTCCATCATTGGACAAATACCAATGAAGAGGTCTATGACCACTCAATCGAAAAACCGCAGTCGAAAGAGTCCATCATTGGACAAATACCAATGAAGAGGTCGGACCACTCACAAGAAAAACCGCAGTCAAGTGAGTCCATCATGGGCCAAGTGCACCATGAAGAGGTCAAAAATATCACAAGGGAAACACTGTCCATATGCCAGAAAAACCGCAGTCCGGCAACTCCCATATGCAATCGTGTATCAAAAACCAATTTTCAAACCAATCTCATCAAATCAACATTAGGGTGCCACTTTAGGCTTAACCCAAAATCAATATCAAATCCAAGGACCAATTGTCCAAAACATGCCATTATAGGCTATTCTTCCTCAATATAAAACCAAAAGACCAAGTGTCCACATAAACCAATTCAGTTCATCAAAAATCCACCAAGTGTGGTATAAAAACATCCTTAATCCAAAACACCAAATATGGCAGATCCACTGCCTGAATTTCAAAACAGTATAAACCATATGAAAACTCTTCCAAAAATTCTCAAAATTTTAAGGAACCAAGTTCAATTTAATATACACAAAATTCAATTCGTTTCGTGTCATTCGGATAAGTGTACAAAAAAATATAGGCCAAACAGTGAGGCTGTCCCGAAAACAGGGCAGGCAGCAGGTCAGGAAAACAAAATTCAGAATAAAATAGTTGCACTTGTCCAAAAATCATGAAATAATTCAGGGAGCAACATAGCATTATAATCTTCAAATACCAACTGGAATTTCATGCATTCATTAACCAGAGCAAAAGTTAAAAGCGTCCAAAGATTACTGATCACAGATTCCTGGAAACAGAGCAACAAATTTTACACTATCTTAAAATCAGTATAACCCCAGTTTACCATCAGAATTAGAAGAGAAAATATAAAGCACTTTTGTAGTTCATAATCTTAGAAAAATTTTGCAAGTGGTTTCATGTAAAAATTCGAAGTACACAAAAAGATATGAATTTTCAAACATTATAGGTCAGTGCTGAAAACAATCAGGGGCAGTTTCAAGCAACAGTTTTGGGTGAATTTTTAGGACATGAAAACCAACGAATTTTGACAAGGTTTCTTCTACGAATTTTCAGTTTAACATGTTATCTAAAACATATAAAAATTTCAGAAGTTTCTGAGAACTAGAACCTATTTAAAACGAATTTAGAAAAATGTTGTGCAGGCTGTCCAGCAAGGGTATTCTATCAAACACCTTATGTGCAAGTTTTTAAATCATCATACCAGCCCTATAATTCGAATTCTATCAACCCAATTGACCAAAATCAGTAAACAAATCATGCCAATTCAAATTCTAGCAATACCAATCAAGTTATTACAATTAATTTAATCAATTCCAACATAAAAAAAAAACATAAAAGCCCTAATTTCTACCATTCAACCCTAAGTGTAGGAGTATGGATAGAGTAGTTACCTTTGATTGCTAAGTCCTATTGCTCAAATTGATGATCCAAGGGAAGAATTAAAGGTGTTGATGGCCAAATCCAAGGAGCAAATCAAACCCAAAACCAACTTCCTTGAATTGAGCTTCTAAACCTCAAGTATGCAATGAGAACAATCAATGAAGGGGTGTGGTAGAGGTAGGAGGTCGAAAATTTGAGAGAGGGGAAGGTGGGATGCTTGGCCGAATTGCACACACAAGGGAGAGGGGGAGATGAGCTTTAGTGTAGTTAGGACTTTATGTTGTAGAATGAGTGTGAATTAGGTTAAGGAGGGATTAAATAGAGAGGGATTATGATAAATACAAGTTGGCCGAAATGTCTAAATATATTAGTCCTAAAATATATAATTTTCCTAACCCCAAAATATTCACAAAATTTAATCATGTTTAAAGATGCATTAAAATATAATAAGCTTAAGGTATTAAATTAAATTAATTAATTAAGCCTAAAAATATTAAATGCCATAAAATTAAAATAATGAGAATAATTTATTTAATAAAAATAATGATGAAAAATATTATTAAAATATTCGGGGTATTACATTTTCACTGTAATTAATAGATTATTTCGTGTATTTTTAGGCGGTTATAATTTTTAGATCCTCGTGTACTTAGGCGATTGTAAAGTGAGGACGAGGGTTTTTATCTTTTATTCAATTGGGTTGTATAATCGGCCTCTACTATTTTCTTATATATTTTGGATGTATGCTTTATTTTTTTGCAGTCTATTTTTTTGCATTTTGCTTTAGCATCAGCTGATTAAAATAAACGAAGTTGTGATTAGAGAAAGATAATTAAGCGAATTAAATATGGTAATATAAACTGTAAAGTGAAAGCAAGCTAGAGGTTAAAGTAAGTCACTTGTCCGAACCCTAAATCTCCAGATTAGGTATAGTAGTCTGCCCTTCCCGGATGAGCTGATCCGGGTGGCGACTCTGTCAGTGATCTTGGAATCTAAGTTTCGAGGTCTTTAAGATAATAATGAGAAAATTTTTTCTACAAAATTGATTTCCAAATCAAATCCATGATTTTTCTCATTCAAAATAAACAAAACCCGTTTCTCCAAACAAAAATCAAAACAAACGAAAACGTTTTACCCGGTTCGCTTTGCTGCATCCACATTTCCCGTTTGTCGAAAAAGGTCGTCCGCTCACAGTGGCAACTCTACTGGGGAGAAAGGTTTCTTAAAAAAGTTTTCACAAAAACTTAAGGAACTTAGGCAACTACCGAAATATAACCTAGCTTGCAGTCACTTCACTAGTTCATATTACCATATTTACTTGCACCTTGCATATCATGACATTTTCTTCTTCTCAATCCCTCTAACACATTGATCAGCCCCGGTTTACCTCAGAAGGTGGACTACCTCTTCCACCAGGATTGGAGACACCTGACGGGGTAAACTACTCATAGCACCGCATGACCTTACATCATGTTCTACGGTGGGGAAGTGTATATTCACTATGGGAACCTGTATGACCCTTGGTTTTGACTTTGACCCACATGTAATAGCTTAGCAACTTCCCCCTAGGATTACAAAAACTTAAATTCAAAATGAACATTGAGTGTGCGCCTTTGGTATCCCCTGTTGATGCCAAAGAGACCCAACACCTAGGAAGAATACAAGACCAATTGAAAGGAGAAATAAGGTTAGAAGGGAGTGCATATTTTTGCATGTGCTAACGTTTGTTCCGTGGTGTTTTCTATTTGACTTTTCATGAGGCATCAAACATGCATGGCTTTCGTGTGCCATTCTAACCACATCTTTACGCAGCCATTTTTGTACATCGACATATGCGTGACACTAATCACATTTTTATGCAGCCAAGACGTTTTATTTGTATGCCATATACATCTCGCGTGTGACATTTTCACGAAGTATACACGACATGATTCCATGTGTCACGCATTTTTACCACATTTTCGTGTAGCCACTCGCATTTTCGTGTGACATACATATTCATGTCATTTCATTCCACCTAATGAAATGATGTTCCAAGTGTGTTCCTCATGACCATTTCATTTCATTTCATATCGGGTACCCCAAAAACTACCCGTATTCCGCCCGTGCACCAGATCGCACTCGGCCATTTCATAAATATCATATCATTTAATAGAAGACCACAATGGTCTGAGATTTATTTCCGTGTGAAAGTTCACACGATGTCATCACGTGACATCACATTCATTCATCATCGGTGTCTTGGTGATCACATTGAACCATTTCCATAACATTGTGAAGGTACTCCCTGAGTGCCTGATTAATACACATATAGGGGCATTTCATAACATCATCAAATCATGCAAGGTATTCCATGAATGCCGAACCATTGTTCGTGTCCCCAGTTACGAGCGACTTTTCTGTAACGCCATCTCATATCACGTGCCTCAAAAGCATCAGAACTCTATCTATGGGATGGTCCCCATGCGACCATTTCATTTCATACCATTGACCTACAAAGTGTCAAAACTCTGCCCGTGTGTCGGTACACACGTGGCCATCTCACTACAATTCATTAGGTACCCCAAAGGTGTCGAACCTCTGTCTGTGCGGTGGCTCCCACGAGAGATTTTTGCATTATTTTTCATAGCATTAGGCACTCTTGGGACATCCCAAACAAAGGAAATTCAAACATGCAAAGGTCATCCTCATTTTCAATCCCATTCATGAAGCATCATTCAAGCATCATTCTCCACGACATCACGTCATTCATTTACCATCCCTAACTCTCCACTTATGATGTAGGACCATACACACATGAGATAGGAAAATACCAAAGCTTCGTACAGATAATTCACAGAGTAAGCTGGATCGACCAAGGATAAGATCTCAGGCTTTGAGGGCTGTTGGGGAATAGAGAATAGTAGAAAATGACAGTGATTCTAATTACAGAGAGGAAGTGGAAATGGCCAATCTAACACCAAGTCTTACTGATGCCTTGAAGGATTTCCTGAGATCCCAGGATTTCTGTGACATGCTGAAGGAAGAAATGCGAGCTGTTGTAACAGAGAGTAGGGAAATCGGAACCAGTAGACCTGGAAAGGAAAAGGTGGATGAGTCTTCTCAGTACGGGGCTGATGTCTCAGCCAGTGTAGAAAAGTTGCAAGAGATGGAGGCAGCCATGGAAAAGAAAATAAAGGCTAAGTTTTCTGAATTAGATAAGGTGGTGGCTGAACTGAAGAAAGGGGCTAACATCAGTTTGGGCTCCAAAAGAGGAGTGAATGTAGATGCAATGATCAACAAGGGCATTGAGACCTTCCCCATTGGGTTTCAAGTGCCTAAAGTTCCTTCCTACAAGGGGATTAGTTCACCGGAGGCCCATGTGAACCTTTATGCATGGGTTATGCTGACGGCGGGTGCTACCAAACAGTAGCTAATCAACTTCTTCCCAACTACACTTGAGGGGGGTGCACTGAGCTGGTATAACTCTTTGTCTGAAGATGTGCAATCAGCCTGGGCAGCCTTGTCAACGTCCGTCATCAAGTACTATAGCTTCAACACCAAGATCCAAGTGAAGCTGTATGACCTGGAAAGGTTTAAACAACAGCAGAATGAATCCTTTGATGCCTATTACCAGAGATGGATGAACAAAATGATTCTACTAAAGAACCACCCCGACGAGGATGAGTTAGTCCAGAAGCTAATTAACTGTAGCAGGGACGTCTTCAGGAACAACTTGAAATTCCACTCTTTTAGTGAGCTTAGTGAAGTGTATAGTATGGCCATGAAAATCGAGAGAGACGAGGAAGAGAAGGCAGTGAACCAAAGGGGTGGCAGAGGCCCCATGCATGGTTTTAGGTATTGGTCAGTGACTACAACTGGATCAGGTAATGGATCTAGTTCCGGCCTTATAGGCAAAAGCGGGCAACTCTCAGAAGATAAGCCAGCTGAAATCGCCATTGTGTCCCAGCAGCGGGGCGGCCAAGATGGAAACTTGCAAACTCGAGGCCTATCCCCTTGGACTCTTTCTTTGGCCAAGATTTTTGCGAAATGCAGGAACGGTGGTCTATTGAATTCTCTGAAACCGTTTGAAAAGCTGGCTAAGACAGACAAGGGAAATCTCTGTTCCTATCACGTGATGGTGGAGCACCACATGAATGACTGCATGCAATTACTGAGGGCTGTCCGACAATTGATCCCTGAAGGAAAAATTGTAGAACCGCCTTTGAAACCCAGTGTTCAGAACAACCCCTTACCTAGGTTTGACTGATCCGCGTGTTCAAGCTATTAAGGAGATGGTGCAGTAGCAAAAGAAGACCCTTTGGATATGTAGAATGACAACTATTTTGATGTATCTGCTTTTGTTTTCTTTTCCATTTTGTGAATAATTCAGCCCACGAGGCATTTAATGTAATGCAATTTGATTTCAATTACTTGTGCGATATTTTTTTGGATGGAACACTGAGCATACATACAAACATTCATTTAATGTCTTTAGCATACATGACACATCATTGCATGAAATGAATTTAAAAACAGATGATGACCCAAAAATGGTATTCGTCTTGAAAGACCTCACGCCTGATAAGAAAAAAAAAGAAATTGCAAAATACTCAAAAGTGTGTAACAAGCTTTGCTCGATCCTACCACGGCATGACTGGGGGTCGATAGGGAAGTTACCAAATGCTAGAGTCCAAGGGATTTAAGGGAGAAATCAGCTGAGTAAAAACTCCATGGACCCGAATCAGACAAAGAGGGGAAACCACGACAGGAGAAACTGATGTCGCCAGAAGAACAAGACTATTCATGGTAAACAAACATCAGTTCACAGCCATGACTGTCAACCGCCCAAAGTGGATGAAAACGGAGTTTACAATGATGTCACAGCCTTAAAAAAAAACGTGCACCCAAATTTAGGAAGATGGACACATATGCACGACACAGAATTCTGTGTTCCGTCATGACCAAGAGGAGACTATGATTTCAAAGGGCAATGGCGCATGTGTTCCAGAATAAAGGGCTGGAGCATCGATCGTCAACTCCACATCATCCACGAGCCGGTGGGTTGACGGAAGCAGCCAACAGATCTATCAAAGGAATTCTATCAAAAGTGGTATTCACCTTGTAAAGACTCTGGACTAGCATCAAAGCACTCACCAGGGAGGCACCGTAGTCATCAACCTTCAAAGTGGAAACAGTTCTACCAGGGAGAAGAAAGACCAAGTTATCGACCACACCAACCAGGACGGGGTAAAAAAAAAGAAGAAAAAGAATAAAGAAGTCCAATGGATTGAAAACCGAAAAGGAGGTCCACACAAAAATTAGGACAGTCTGATGGATCAAAAGTCAAAAAGGCAGTCCATGCAAAAGTTAGGACGACGAGGTGAGCACCACTAGCGAGAAGATCTGCAAGGACCAGTTGGTGGCAGTCGTGAATTCGGTCAAGATGGATACCATTGCTGATTCCATTTTTAATTTCATTTCATCTATGATGTGCATTATGCTAAAACATTATCAATGAATGAATGAATGAATGCCTTGCTCTGTTCATTTAAATGTCCCAATTCTGCTTGGAATTGAATTCACATTATGCATCATACATGGTTGTGCACGTCTTTCGCTGACATGCGTCCCATTCACCAAAAAAAAAAGAGCCCGCTGAGGTGAAAACCGAAAAGGCACCTTAGGCAAAAATTATAGCGGCTCGCTAAGCTGAAAACCTGCATTAGGTAGTGTAGGCAAAAGTTAGGGCACCTTCAAAAGAGGCTCACTGAGGTGAAAACCGAAAAAGTGCCTCAGGCAAAAATTAGAGCAGCTCGCTGAGCTGAAAACCCACATCGGGCAGTTCAGGAAAAATTTAAAGCACTTCTAGATTCACCATTCCTAGGAGCAGAAAAGTGGAACCCTTCCACCATTCCCTAGTAGAAGCTCTTCTACTATTCTCCAGCAAGATCCTCTGCACTATTCCCCAGCGGAACCATCACAAAGAACGCCACCACTTTCTCTCCAACAGTCGTGGGACTTCCCTAATAGCCATTGCATATCCCCACGCATCCCCAGTAGGAGTGCAATAATCACATCACATAAAGAATATACTCCCCAGCTTGATCAGCCATAAGCATGATGTACCTTCCTTAGCCGGAGGTGTGATCCGATCTCCCCAACAAGGGCATAGCATTTCAAAGTTGAATGAATAGCGAGGAGTGCATCTCCCAGTGTCATTCGCACATGCACACATTGAAACATACACATATATACATTCAAAACATATGCACACATACATACACACATCACAACCAATCCAGGTACAAGTATCCACCACCATCTCCGGGCCGCTCCGAGATAAGACCACTCTCAAAGAAGGAAATAGTCCAACACTAGGGCATCCATTGGACCACAAGATACGAGTAGAATTGCGTTGGCCCAAGCCTCAACATCTTGGGTTCCCAGGAGCAAAGTAATCAAGACGTATTTATTCTTGATCAAAGGGGCAAAATTTTTGTTCCCAAAATTGTCGATCAAGGAATAAATACTTATTCTCAACCCGATTCCAAAATTATCACTCCTAAAGTCCCACCATCCAAGCTAGATTTTGAATCCTTGAAACTCCTTCAAGCAAGATTCTTAATCCTTGAAAACCTACCCAAGCTAGATTTTGAATCCTTGAAACTCCTTCAAGCAAGATTCCCAATCCTTGAAAACCTATCCAAGCTAGATTTCGAATCCTTGAAACTCCTTCAAGCAAGATTCCTAATCCTTGAAAACCTATCCAAGCTAGATTTTGAATCCTTGAAACTCCTTTAAGCAAGATTCTTAATTCTTGAAAACCTACCCAAGCTAGATTTTGAATCCTTGAAACTCCTTCAAGCAAGATTCACAATCCTTGAAAACTGTTCAAGCCAAATTTTGGTTCCTCGAAAACCAATTCAAGCAAGATCCTAGATTCTTGAAACCAATTCAAATCCCCAGTAGGTCCACCTCGAGTAACATAAACCGGTATTGATCTAGATCGGCTTCATTTCAAATCCCCAGCAGATCCACCTCGGGGTAACCTAGACCCGATATCAGCTTATTTCACCGCCAACCTCACCTCAGGTAACCTAGACCTGGTATCAACTTATTTCACCACCAACCTCGCCTTGGGTAACCTAAACCCAGTATCGGCTTATTCCATCATCACTACAGCTCAGGTATGTCTTTCTTTCCTTCCGTTTATGGAATTTCATTCGCATTCTTAAATTCCCCTCAGGTAACCTAAACCTGGTATCTGGTATTGAATTTGATCATATGAGGGGCAGTTGTAAGCGCCAGGTTTATCCGACCTCTATGATGAGAATTTCTGTATTACCTGTGGAAGGGATGGACTCGAATCGGACTTGAAAATGACTGGAATGTCACCCGGAGTGTCTCAAACATCCTAAAAATCGAGCTATCCATGATCCGAAACCCCCAAGAAGGTCTCCCAAGTGTTTTCTAGGGTTTAGGGTGTGCGTCAGATTTTCAGAAATTTTGCCGGCTCTAGTGGGCAGAAGAGTTGTTGGGCGAGAAATCAGAGAATTCAGAAGGCCATTTAATGTTTGAAATGATATGTGAAAGGAGAGTATAAAAAGAAAAGAAAAATCAAATCAGAGGGAGATTTTTCAATCTTAAGGCAGAACTTGGAAAACCAAAGAGAAACAGAGAGAAAAAGAGAAGCAGAGAAAAGGAGAGAAAGAGACCGAGAACTTGAGGGCTTAGAAACACAAAGTCAAAGACCTAAAACTAATCCTTAAATTCTAATAACAAGTTCCATAACCTTTGCTCATTGGTTGGGGATTGTTCCGAATTGATTTCGGATTGTTTTGGATCATTTTGGTTTTCAGCCGGTTGAGCTTCCAGGACACATTTCAAACTTTCAATCCGTTTCTTGATGTTCAAAGCATCAAAACAACATCAAGGTAGACTCTGAGAGGCCTTAAACCTGTTTGCATTATCTTTTCTGTGCGTTTTCTTCATTTTTGCAATTTTCAGAACCAGACTTACCAGAATAGAGCCGAGTGGCTGTGTTCATGATAAACAGAGTCGGGCGCTTCTGGTACCTAGAGCCGCCGGGCTCTGCTCTGCAGGGACAGATTCCCGATTTGTCCCGATTGGCTGAAAATAGTCCGTTTTCCATTTTGTGCATTCTGTTGTGATCACTTTCGGCCCAAATCCATCCGTATGTTCTAAAATTTTGGTTTACGGATTTCTGTACATATAGATATTAGGGTTTTTGGTTTTCCTGGGGTTTTATTTTCTTAGTTCTGGGGTTATTTTATCCGAATCGGATCTGTAGTCCAGTATTAGCGGACCCCCGAACCGTATAAAATCCCCGAAAAATATTGAAAACAAGCAAATGGTATTTTCACAAATGTTTTTGGTGTGTTTATTGCACTTTGGATCCTAGATGGATGTTGAATTTAGGAACCCGCATGAATGGAATCCTGGATTTTGGAATAACAGACCCACAAAAAATGAAAATTTGCATGTAACCGAGCCAATTATTTTCCAAAAATGATTTTTCAGCACAAAAATTACAGGGCATTTCAAAACCGTTTTCCAGGTCTAACCGGTCTGACCGATCGGGTCGACCCGGTTACCCCTCAAATGCATGCCCCCGTTTCCTAAATTTCCAATTTTGTCCTATTTGAGTCCTATCTGTGTGTGCAATATAAATTGTGCTAACCAATTTGTTTTGCAGCTTTTATTTTTATTTCTATTTTCGCTGTAATTAATAGATTATTTCGTGTATTTTTAGGCGGTTGTAATTTTTAGATCCTCGTGTACTTAGGCGATTGTAAAGTGAGGACGAGGGTTTTTATCCTTTATTCGATTGGGTTGTATAATCGACCTCTACTATTTCCTTGTATATTTTGGATGTATGCTTTATTTTTTTTGCAATTTATTTTCTGCATTTTGCTTGAGCATCGGCTGATTAAAATAAACGAAATTGGGCTTAGAGAAAGATAATAACTTGAATAAATATGGTAATGTAAATTATAAACTGATACAAGCTCAAGGTTGAATAGGTAAGTTGCCCGAATCCTGAATCTCTGGAGTAGGTACGGCAGTCTACGCTCAGTAGGGAGCTGTACCGAAATTTCCCGGATGAGCTGATCCGGGTGGCGACTTTGTCACTGATCTCAAAATTTAGGTTTCGAGGTCTTTAAGTAATAAAATGAGAAAACGTTTTCTACAAAAAGAATTTCTAAAACAAACGAATGATTTTCCCTAAAGCAAGATAAACAAAACCCGTTTTCCCAAAACATCACAAAAACCTATTTTGGAAAATCCCTGGTTCGCTTTGCCACATCCCGTCTTTTATGAAAAGGTCATCCACTCACAGTGGCGACTCTGCTGGGGATCTAAAGTTTTCTTAAAAGTTTTCATAAAAACTTAAGGAACTTAGGCAACTACTAAAATATAACCTAGCTTGTATTCATTTATCGATTTATAAATACCATATTTATTCATACCTTGCATATCATGATATTTTCTTCTTCTCAATGTTGGGGAATTAATCGCACAAAACAAAATATGCGCAGCGGAAAAACGGATTAATCCCCACCAAGGACCCATGTACATTGCATTGAATTGAAAAGAGGGTTAAAGAATTACCTTAATTCTTTGTAGGTTTTGAATCAAAAGGAACCAAGATAGCTTCCCTCTACGGTTGATCCACACGGAGCAATTCATTCACCGCGTGCTAGCGCCGGGATTGAAGAACGATTCTTCGAACGAGACAGAGAAAGCGAAAAATCAGATTTTTCCTTGGAGTTTTGTTGAGAATTTCGGCTGCCACTATTCACCTTATTGTGGCTGCCGAAAATCAGTGTTTTGTTGTATATAAATTAGGTTATATATATTTTCTTATATATATAACCTAATAAGTTAATTATAATTATACCCTAATACACTTATTAGTTATAATTATAAATTAACCCACACAACTTAATATTAATTCTCAATTAATATTAAGTCAAATCAATTCTCCATAATACACATATGTATATACAATATTATAATTAATTATATCTCTATATAATTTAATTATAATATGTGGCATACCTTATGCAATATTAACCATATTAATATTCACATATACATATATATGTAAATATATATCACTATATATATATTCTCTTTCTCATTCACAAATTATTATCCAATAATAATTTATACCCGATAAGATGAACTTCATTTTGCTCTTTGTGTGTGACCCCATAGGTTCATATTAATTGGCAATAAGGAAATTACCATAATGTCCTTATAGATCACAAGCGGACTCTAGCAAGCCATTATGACTACCCAATTAACATGATTGGAATGATCCAATACCTATTTATAGAATGTCATATTCCCTTTTGTCTCTTTGATATCATGATTAATCATAAGACATGGTACACTTGTCAATCTTATATAATTAATCATATGCTTTCTCGATCTCAAAGTAAACTGTTCTGACAAATCAATTGATACTCTTATCAATTATTTGAGCACGGCCATGCATTTAACAGTCTTACTTATCGAGGGGCCCAGTGATATCGCTCTCTTGTTAGAGAGGGACAAAATCCCATATCTGTCACTCACATCCCAAAACATGAGTCATATCGTACCCAACTACAGCCTTTATAACTACTCTGTTACAAGCAGCGTTTGACTGCGTCAAAGCACAACATAAATTCATCCCGGAATCCATGGTGACCTCAGGTCAAAGGAATCAGCTGATGACACTACTATAATCAAGATCAGTTGTGACACGTGACCATGAACTTGATCTTATAGTGGGTCTCCAGCAACATGTTCTCTAACACATTGCCCGTGAGTATAATTTGTATCTGTATACACTATATTCATCTTATGAATATCCATTATCACTCACACTAGTCTTAGTTTGTTATTATTCCCATAATAACAATCGACTAGGGAAATTTAGAATTACACAATTAATTCATGGATACATTATCATAAATACTAACATACAAATATATATGATAAAATAAGTCTTTATTAATGACTTAAGAAGATTGTTTACATAATCCAACATTGGCTTAGGGCACAATCTCTAACAATCTCCCACTTGCCCTAAGTCCAATCTTCAAATGTATCTAATACCCATGGACCTAGCATGACCATCATGTACAGCTTGTGAAAGAGCTTTTGTTAGTGGATCGGCAACATTGTCTTGAGACGCAACTTTGCATATCTTCACATCTCCTCTTGAGATGACTTCTCTTATGTAGTGAAAACGCCGAAGTATATGTTTGGATTTCTGTGACACACTAGGTTCCTTAGCAAGTGATATTGCCCCATTGTTGTCACACAAGAGGCTCACAGGATTCACTATGCTAGGAACGACACCAAGTTCTTCGATGAACTTCTTGATCCAAACAGCCTCTTGGGCTGCATCTGATGCAGCAATATACTCGGCTTCTGTTGTAGATGCAGCTATCGTGCTTTGCTTAGAACTCTTCCAACTTATCGCACCTCCATTCAGAATGAACACATACCCAGACTGTGACTGCATCTGATCTTGATCAGTTTGGAAACTTGCATCCGTGTAACCATTTACAACAAGATCTTCGTCCGAGCCTCCATATATCAAGAATGTATCTTTAGTTCTTCTCAAGTACTTAAGAATACTCTTGACAGCAGTCCAGTGACTATCACCTGGATCAGACTGATATCTACTTGTCATGCTCAAAGCAAAAGAGACATCTGGCCGAGTACATACCATGGCATACATGATAGATCCTATAGCTGACGCATAAGGAATCTTATCCATGCGTTGACGTTCTTCAACTGTCACAGGACATTGCTTACGACTAAGCTTTATCCCTTGCCCAATAGGAACATTTCCTTTCTTTGATTGATCCATACTGAACCTTTTCAGTATTTTGTCAATGTATGTACTCTGGCTCAAACCTATCAATCTCTTAGATCTATCTCTATAGATCTTTATTCCAAGAATGTAGGCTGCCTCACCCAAGTCTTTCATAGAAAAACACTTTCCTAGCCAAGATTTTACTTCTTGCAAGGTAGGAATGTGATTTCCTATTAACAATATGTCATCGACATATAGAACTAGGAAAACTATATTACTCCCACTGAACTTCTTGTACACACAAGGCTCATCTTCGTTTTTGATGAAGCCAAACTTTTTGACTGATTCATCAAAACAATGATTCCAACTTCTTGATGCTTGCTTCAAACCATAAATGGCCTTTTGAAGCTTGCATACTTTATCAGGATTCTTTGGATCGACAAAACCTTCAGGCTGTGTCATGTACACATCCTCAACAAGGTTTCCATTTAGGAAAGCTATTTTGACATCCATTTGCCATATTTCATAGTCATAATATGCTGCTATGGCAACAAGAATTCTGATGGACTTGATCATAGCTACTGGCGAAAAGGTTTCGTCATAGTCTATACCATGAACTTGTCGGTAACCCTTTGCCACTAACCTTGCTTTATAAGTCTGAATATTCCCATCCATGTCCGTTTTCAACTTGAAAACCCATTTGTGCCCTATTGCTTTAGCACCCTTTGGGAGATCAACCAAAGTCCATACTTTGTTGTCGTCCATGGATTGAATCTCTGACTTCATAGCATCAAGCCATTTTTCAGATTCTGAATTAGAGACAGCTTCCATGTACGTGGAAGGTTCATTCTCTTCTAACAGAATCAGATCATTTTCGTTCGTGACGAGAAATCCATATCTCTCGGGCTCATGACGAACTCTACTTGATCTACGTTGGACTTGTGTTGCTGGTTCTGACTCAACAACTTCTTGTGAATCAGGTTGTTGTTCCATTTGAAAACCATTTTCATTTTGGTTATCCAGATTTTCTTGCAGGTGTACTTTACTCCCACTGATTCCTTTGGAAATAAACTCTTTTTCCAGGAATATACCATTCCTAGCAACAAACACTTTGTTTTCACTAGGACTGTAAAAGAAATAACCTTTAGTTTCTTTTGGATAACCTACAAAGTTGCACTTCACAGATTTTGGTGTTAACTTATCTGAAATCAAGTATTTCACATAAGCTTCGCATCCCCAAATCTTGAGAAAAGACAAATTTGGTCTCTTACCAACCCATATCTCATATGGTGTCTTTTCAACTGCCTTTGATGGAACTCGGTTCAGTGTGAATGCCGCTGTTTCAAGTGCATATCCCCAAAAGGATAGAGGAAGACTTGTTTGACTCATCATCGACCGAACCATATCCAATAAGGTACGGTTCCTCCTCTCAGACACACCATTCCACTGTGGTGTACCAGGAGGAGTTAGTTGTGAGACAATCCCACAATTTCTAAGATGATCGTCAAAGTCTTGGCTCAAATATTCACCACCTCGATCAGATCTAAGTGCTTTAATTGTCTTGCCAAGTTGGTTTTGTACTTCATTTTGGAAGGCTTTGAACATTTCAAAGGATTCCGACTTATGCTTCATTAGATATAGATAACCATATCTACTGAAATCATCAGTGAACGTAATGAAGTATTGAAAACCACCTCTAGCAGTTGTGCTCATAGGCCCACATACATCTGTATGTATGAGTTCTAATAAGTCACTAGCCCTTTCACTGTGACCAGTAAAGGGACTCTTGGTCATCTTACCCATTAAACAAGACTTGCAAGTGTCATATGTTTCAAAAACATCTAGACCCAAAATTCCATCTTTATGGAGTTTTGAAATGCGTTTCTCATTAATGTGTCCTAGACGACAGTGCCAGAGATAAGTAGGATTCACAACATTTGTTCTTATCCTTTTGGTATTTATGTTATATACATGCTCATTATAACCTTCACTAAGGTTCAACAAATAAAGACCATCATGTAAATCCGCATTTGCATAAAACAAGTCTTTATTGAAAAGCAATAAGTGATTATTCTCAATAACACATTTAAATCCTTCCTTGTCCAAACATGAAATAGAAATGATGTTCCTAGACAAATTAGGAACAAAATAACAATTATTCAAAGAAAGAACAAGTCCACTTGGCAACTTGAGCTCGTAGCGACCGACTTCATAAGCAGCAACTCTAGCTCCATTCGCCACATGGAATTCTACCTCGCCCTTCTTGAGCTTTCTACTTCCTTTAAGCCCCTGCACATTCATACAAATGTGAGAACCACAACCGGTATCTAATACCCACGAAGTAGAAACAGAAGTAGAATGAAATATTTCAATAACATAAATACCTTGATTAGCGGTCTCACCGCCTCTCTTCTTCCTCAAGTCCTCCAAATAAAGCTTGCAATTTCTGCGCCAATGACCAGGCTGATTGCAGAAATGGCATGTGCCTTCCTTTGGAGGCTTTGCCTTGGTAACAGCTTTGGGCTTCTTTGCATCCTTCCCAAACTCTTTGGGTTTGTTTGCTTTACCCTTCTTCTTCTGGATCCTACCCTTTTGCACCATATGGATCCCTTTGGAGCTTGGCTTCTCTTTTATCGTTACTTCAGCGTTTTTCAGCATCCCATGCAGTTCGCTGACCGTTTTGTCCATATCATTCATGTGATAATTCATGACAAAATGGGAGTAACTCTCGGGAAGAGAATTAAGGATCAAATCCGTTGCCAACTCAGGTCTGAGTGGCGAACCAAGCCTCTCCAACTGATCAATGTACCCTTTCATCTTCAGAACATGGGCACTAACCGAACTCCCTTCGGTCATCTTGCACCCAACCAAAGATCTCAAGGTCTCATACCTTTCCCTTCTCGCTTGCTTTTGGAACATTTCCTTAAGCTCTTGAGACATCTCATATGCCTCAAATGTTTCCAGATCCTTCTGAAGTTCCGGAATCATTGATGCGAGCATCAGGCATTGTACATCAATCTGATCATTTTGATGCTTGTGAAAAGCATCCCTTTCAGCTCTTGAAGCTGTGGTGGGTGGAGGGTTAGCGGGCAAAGGCCCATCCAGAACATACAGCTTTCGCTCTTGCTTGAGAACAATTCTCAAGTTGCGATACCAATCTAGGTAATTGGTTCCGTTCAGTTTATCCTTCTCAAGGATAGATCGAATAGAACCGGGATTGCTTGTGTTGGCCATTTATCTACAACAGAAAATATATGCAAAGTTAATTACATAAGAGAATTAAACTCCCACTAAAATTATAAAACCCTTTAAAATATTTAAGTGGGTAAAAGACCCAAAATCCATACTTAACCATAGCACTACTTTGGCATGTCCCTATGATTAAATATAATTTCGGTAGACATCACCATGTCAATTATATCATTATGTAACTCTTTTAATTTATGAGATGCATGATATCATATATCATATTTAATTTGCATGTTACTCATCTCATCTTTGCCTCGGGTTCAAAACACCATTTTGATTAACCCTTTGTTAAACCAATTACAACACAATGAGAATCACCATTTCTCATATTATCGCTTCGCTAAGGTCACAACATGCGTACCCGCTTTGGCGTGGCTACCATGATGCGAACATAGTACTTGACTAGTGTTATACGTAATTGGGTGGCAAAAATATAAACTTCATAAGTTTATTTAGGGTTTATTAATTCCTGTGATTAAAATGTATCTCATACAATACATGGCATTAACATTAATCTTTCTAAGTTAATATTAATTCTAGCATGGCATCCAATGTCATACATTCATCTAGCATGCATATATCATACTTAGCATGGCATCACATGGCATCAAAATATAAAACATGCAATAGACTCGAAAGACCGTGTTATGGTATGGTTTTATCTACATTGATTTTCACAGGCCAATATGAAAATCAACAGGTCATTTCCTAGGTGGTTGTAACCATCACATGGTCGCAGCACAGCCGCATCCCTTGGATCCGTCTTCACGTCTTTGTTCCTTGGCACCATCTCATGGATTTACATACTTTACAAAATTGTATCCTATACAATTTTCTAGTAAATAAAATTTACAAACAATAAATTGCATCCTATACAATTTATCTAGAAAAATAAGATTACATAAATACAAACGACTCGCAGGCCGTATTTATAAAACCTTACATTCACCAAAACCAAAAGAAAAACAAAAAACATCCAAGGGTCCAAAACCATAATAAATAAAATAAAGCATTCACGGGGTCCAAAACCATACCATAACACCATGCATAAAAATATCAACAATAATTTTATATCTAAAATATTTAAGGTTCAAAGTGGTAAAATACAATCACATTGTATTTAGAATTAATTAATTTGGAAAAATTCGTAAATTTGCAGAAATAATTTTCCACACTTAAAACGAAAAAGGGGTAAAACTGTCGGACAGCATGCTTATCGGGCCTCGCACTGCAGTATCCAATACTGCGCGCAGCCCGACGGGCTGCGCAACACGTAACTGCGCAGCCCATGCTGCGCAACACGCAGCTGCGCAGCCCATGCTGCGTAAGCAGCATGCTGCTTACGCAGCATGTGCAATTGCAATTGCAATTGCAGTTGCGCGCAATTGCAATTGCAATTGCATTGCGCCCAAAACTAATTCTGGGCATTATGCCCAGAATAACGACAAAAAACATTTTTTTTTTTTTAATTTAAATAATTGAAACAATTTCAATAAAAAAACCATGAATCAAATTCATGATTCCTACCCCTTAAACATTTCAAATTATTAAAACAAATCATTCACAATGATTCACATTAAAATCAAATTTTAAACATGTTATTCACAATAACATTGAACCCTAAATCAAGAACATACAACCCTAACATGCAATTTTGATCTAATCAAAATAACAAATCCAATTCAACCAATGCACAAGTGGCTCTGATACCACTGTTTGGGGAATTAATCGCACAAAACAAAATATGCGCAGCGGAAAAACGGATTAATCCCCACCAAGGACCCATGTACATTGCATTGAATTGAAAAGAGGGTTAAAGAATTACCTTAATTCTTTGTAGGTTTTGAATCAAAAGGAACCAAGATAGCTTCCCTCTACGGTTGATCCACACGGAGCAATTCATTCACCGCGTGCTAGCGCCGGGATTGAAGAACGATTCTTCGAACGAGACAGAGAAAGCGAAAAATCAGATTTTTCCTTGGAGTTTTGTTGAGAATTTCGGCTGCCACTATTCACCTTATTGTGGCTGCCGAAAATCAGTGTTTTGTTGTATATAAATTAGGTTATATATATTTTCTTATATATATAACCTAATAAGTTAATTATAATTGTACCCTAATACACTTATTAATTATAATTATAAATTAACCCACACAACTTAATATTAATTCTCAATTAATATTAAGTCAAATCAATTCTCCATAATACACATATGTATATACAATATTATAATTAATTATATCTCTATATAATTTAATTATAATATGTGGCATACCTTATGCAATATTAACCATATTAATATTCACATATACATATATATGTAAATATATATCACTATATATATATTCTCTTTCTCATTCACAAATTATTATCCAATAATAATTTATACCCGATAAGATGAACTTCATTTTGCTCTTTGTGTGTGACCCCATAGGTTCATATTAATTGGCAATAAGGAAATTACCATAATGTCCTTATAGATCACAAGCGGACTCTAGCAAGCCATTATGACTACCCAATTAACATGATTGGAATGATCCAATACCTATTTATAGAATGTCATATTCCCTTTTGTCTCTTTGATATCATGATTAATCATAAGACATGGTACACTTGTCAATCTTATATAATTAATCATATGCTTTCTCGATCTCAAAGTAAACTGTTCTGACAAATCAATTGATACTCTTATCAATTATTTGAGCACGGCCATGCATTTAACAGTCTTACTTATCGAGGGGCCCAGTGATATCGCTCTCTTGTTAGAGAGGGACAAAATCCCATATCTGTCACTCACATCCCAAAACATGAGTCATATCGTACCCAACTACAGCCTTTATAACTACTCTGTTACAAGCAGCGTTTGACTGCGTCAAAGCACAACATAAATTCATCCCGGAATCCATGGTGACCTCAGGTCAAAGGAATCAGCTGATGACACTACTATAATCAAGATCAGTTGTGACACGTGACCATGAACTTGATCTTATAGTGGGTCTCCAGCAACATGTTCTCTAACACATTGCCCGTGAGTATAATCTGTATCTGTATACACTATATTCATCTTATGAATATCCATTATCACTCACACTAGTCTTAGTTTGTTATTATTCCCATAATAACAATCGACTAGGGAAATTTAGAATTACACAATTAATTCATGGATACATTATCATAAATACTAACATACAAATATATATGATAAAATAAGTCTTTATTAATGACTTAAGAAGATTGTTTACATAATCCAACATTGGCTTAGGGCACAATCTCTAACACTCAACCCCTCAAATACACTGATTATCCCCGTTTACTGCAGAAGGTGTCCTACCTCTTTCTCCAGGATTAGAGGCACCTGACGGGGTAAACAACTCATAGCCTCGCATGACCTTACATCATGTTTTATAGTAAGGAGTGTATATTTGCTATGGGAGCCTGTACGACCCTTGGTTTGACTTTGGCCCACATGTAATGGCTTAGTAACTTCCCCTAGGATTACCAAAACATAAAATTGAAATTGGACAATTGAGTGTGCACCTTTGGTGTCCCCCGTTGATGCCAAAGAGAACCAACACCTAGGAAGAATGCGAGACCAATTGAAAGGAGAAATAAGGTTGGAAAGGGGAGCATATTTTTGCATGTGCTAACGTTTGTTCTATGATATCTTTCTTTTTACCTTTTCACGAAGCATCTAACACGTATAATCATCTGTGTCATTTTTAACCACGTTTTCACGCAGCTATTTTTTACAAATATGCATATGTATGGAGTTTGTACTAACAAGGTCTTTATGCAGCCCCGTCATTTTACTTGTGTGTCATATATAGACATCTTGTGTGCCAACATTTCCATAAAGCATACACGACATCATCCTGTGTGTCACGTATCCTAACCACATTTTTTTGTAGCCACTTGTAATTTGTGTGACGTACACATTCATACCATTTCACTCTATTGCGCCTGTGAGCGGACGACCTCTCTTAGACGGAACGCGGGGGCCCGACGAGAAAACTTGGATTTTTGGTTTTCGAAATGTTCTTCCTTTTCTTCATGGTGAGATTTTGGGAAAAACAGGATTTTGTTTATCTTACTTAGAAAAATCCATTCGTTCGTTTCGGAATTCCTTTTGTAGAAAACATTTTCCCATTTTATTACTTGAAAGATCTCAAAACTTAAATCCCGAGATCAGTGACAGAGTCGCCACCCGAATCAGCTCATCCGGGAAATTCCGGTACAGCTCCCTACCGAGCATAGACTGCTGTACCTAATCTAGAGATTCAAGGTTCGGACAAGTCCCTTATTTCATGTCTAATCAAAATAAATTTGGTCGATATTCTTTGATGGTATCTTACGTTTCTAGAGTTGATTTTTATTGCATCAAGTTAAACACACGGCGCGCACACAAATAAAACAAAATAAAGCAGTAAACAATTAAATTATTACAACCCGATCGAATAAAATAATTAAATTATTACAACCCGATCGAATAAAAATAAAAATTCACTTTACAACCGCCTAAAGTACACGGATAAATCTATTAAATACATCCAAAATAAAAATAAAAGGCTGCAAAACAGAGGGTTAGCATAATTTATATTGCACACACAAATAGGACTCAAATCAGGACAGAATTGGGAATTTTAGGAAATGGGGGCGTGCATTTAGGGGATAACCGGGTCGACCCGACCGGTCGGACCGGTTAGACCTGGAAAACGGTTTTGAAACGCCCTGTGGTTTTATGCTGGAAAATCAATTTTTGGAAAACAATTGGCTTGGTTACATGCAAATTTTGATTTTCGTGGGTCTGTTGTCCCGGAATCCATGGATCCGTTCGTGTGGGTTCCTAAATTCATCGTCCATCTAGGGTCCAAAACGCAATAAACACACCAAAAGCATTTATTTAAAATGCAATTTTATTTGTTTAATATTTTCCAAGGACTTATAGAGTTCGGGGGTCCGCTAATGCTGGACAATTGATCTGGTTCGGATGTAACAACCCCGAAACTTGAAAAATAAATCCTGGAAAACTTGAAAATATTAATATCCGTATGTATAGGAATCCATAAATAAATATTTTATGGCATACAAATAAGTTTGGGCCGACATATATCACATCAAAGTGCATAAAAATGGAAAACGGGCTATTTTCGGCTTTTTGGGACAAATCGGGGAGCTGTCCCTGAAGAACAGAGCCGTACTGCTCTGGTTAGAGCCGGCCGGCTCTGTTCTTGTGGAACTAGAGCCGGCCGGCTCTGTTCTTGGATGAACAGAGCCGTACGGCTCTATTCGGGTAAGTTCGGTTCTAAAACTTGCAAAAATAAAGAAAACGCACAGAAAAAGCAATGCAAACTGGTTTAAGGCCTCTCAGAGTTTACCTTGATGTTGTTTTGATGCTTTGAATGTCAAGAAACGGATTGGAAACTTAGGATTTGCCCTTAAAGTCCAATCGGCCGAAAATCGAACAATTCCCAAACTAACCCGAAATGATCCGAATAAATGAGCAAATGTTATGTAACTTGTTATGGATTTTTGGAGATTGATTTTAGTGCTTTGATTTTGTGTTTTCGGGTTCTTCTCTTCTCCCCATCTCTCTGCTTCTTTCTTTTTCTCTCTTTTTTTTTTCCTTCTCCCTTTCCCCCCCCCCCCTATTTTTTGTCCCTTTTTTTTCTCTTTTTAATCTCTAGTTTCATTATTGTTAAATTATTGTCAGACAAAATAATTTCCCCAATTAAATGCGTTGATTAATTGTTTTTGTCGTTTTTCGTCAAATTTCACAGAATTGGGACAAAGTGTGGTACCCATACCCGCCCACTAGACCCGGCAGGCTCTAGTTTGCACTAGAGCCGGCTGGCTCTGGTTTGTGAACCAGAGCCGGCCTGTTCTGGTTGAACCGGTGCCCACTTTTTTTTTTTTTTTTTTTTTTTACGCGCCTGAAAATCACTCAGAGAACCTGCTTTACGGTAGTTTCGCATCGAGGATAGCTTGGTTTTCAGGACATTTAAGACTTTTGGGCAACATTCTGGTCGTTTCCAAGTCCGATTCAAGTACATATGCTTCATAGGTAACACAGGAATTCTCATCATAGAGGTCGGGAAAAACCCGTGCTCACAGGCTGCCCCTCGCTAGATCAAAGTCAACTGGAACGGCTGCTTATGTCCGATTCGAGTTTGGTCTCGCGATTGAGAGCGCGGTGAGTAAAGGAAAGAAAATCGCACCTGATGCCCCTCGTAAGGGTACTGAATCATCGACTCGTTGTAGTAGAGTGTGCCCGTGATAATTTTTAACTCTTCTCTGTATGGTGGAGCGACCAAATGATATTGTTTTCTCCGTATGGTGGAGTGTGCCCGATGATTTTTAACTTTTCTCCGTATGGTGGAGCGACCAAATGATACTGTCTTCTCCGTATGGTGGAGTGTGCCCGATGATTTTTAACTTTTCTCCGTATGGTGGAGCGACCAAATGATACTGTCTTCTCCGTATGGTGGAGTGTGCCCGATGATTTTTAACTTTTCTCCGTATGGTGGAGCGACCAAATGATACTGTCTTCTCCGTATGGTGGAGTGTGCCCCGATGATTTTTAACTCTTCTCCCTATGGTGGAGCGACCAAATGATACTGTCTTCTCCGTATGGTGGACTGTGCCCGATGATTTTTAACTTTTCTCCGTATGGTGGAGCGACCAAATGATACTGTCTTCTCCCTATGGTGGAGTGTGCCCGATGATTTTTTAACTTCTCTCCGTATGGTGGAGCGACCAAATGATATTGTATTCTCCGTATGGTGGAGTAACCAAATAACGCTGTCTTCTCCTTATGGTGGAGTAACCAAATGATACCATCTTCTCCGTATGGTGGAGTAACCAAAAAAAATTTTTTTTTTTTTTTTTTGAATTCCTGCAAAATAGGTAAAATTAGACAAAATCATATGAAATTTGATGCATGTTTAGAGTAGATTTTGTCCCTAGGAAACTTAACTGATGATTCAAAATAGGTTAAAATCAATTTTAGAACGAAAATGGCGAAGACCAAACTTGAGAACTAGGTTTTCCCGGACAGAGTCGGCCGGTTCACAGTTAGAGCCGGGCGGCTCTGTTCCTGGTTCTGGCGAAGAACAGAGCCGACCGGTTCTGTTCTTCCCAGAACCGAACGGTCTGGTTTTTTTTTTTTTTTACATATATATATACATATATTTATTTATTTATTATTGTTATTATTATTATTTTTAAACCGTGTTCACAAGTACCTCTCCCGTGAAAGGGGTGCACGGTTCACCTTCAATTTGAACAAAATAGCTAAAATAACGACATATATTACCAGGACGAACTGGAACAAAAGAAGCGATGTTTCGGAGTCCATAGTGATTGAAATGAAGAAATTAGAGTTGGAATGAAGAATGTATAAAATGAGTTGGAATGGAGACGTATATATATTAGCCATTTCCAACGACCATGTGACCGTTGAAAATATGGCCGTTGGGTGCGATTGCAACGGTCACTGAGCCGTTGGACATGCTGGAAATTTTTTATTTTATTTTATTTTTTTATTTTTTTTTTATTATTTTTTATTTTTTTATTATTATATTATTATTATTATTTTTTTAATATATGCATGTATATATATGTATATGTATAAAAGAGATGCAATATATAAGTGATTGAGAAAACTCCCTGATTATTGTTTTGCAGGGGCGAAAAGATAGCTGGGGTGCCGGTTCTGTGTCTGATGCGCTAATTTGGTACAGGAAACTCCCTGACGAGGTGTGGGAGGACTTTGACGCCCCCCCCCCTTTTTTTTTTTTTTGTACACAACATGGACTTCATTTTTATTATTATGGGAATTGGATGCAATGACCTACTAATGGATGTTTACGTGTAATGGCACAATGCATGTGATATGAACATCTAAGCAGAATGTCAAACATGCATAACATCATTACGACGACATCATAATGCGTACGATAGGGGAATTAATAGTGACTTCGGCTTCGGACATCACCCTCTTCTTGTTATCGACACGTCCTCGCGGTTTTCCGCGTCAGAAATTTTCTCTTTGTGTTCTTTTTTTTTTTTTTCCCGGATGGTCCGAGAGTTCTGCGTGAGCGTCCCAACCAAATTGATCTCTTTGTATTGATCCGTTTTAAGATTGGAAAGCACATCTTGACAATGCTCAACAGAAGTTGTGAGGACGTTGCTGATGATGACACCCGGTGGTTTGGCTTTCACCTGCCCCTAGCATTAAGGGTTTGTGTTTGGGGAATAAAACACTGAATCAGACATGGTTCGCTGTGTGCTGTCACTCGTATGTG
Source organism: Euphorbia tirucalli (assembly GCA_039660915.1). Taxonomy (NCBI): domain Eukaryota; kingdom Viridiplantae; phylum Streptophyta; class Magnoliopsida; order Malpighiales; family Euphorbiaceae; genus Euphorbia; species Euphorbia tirucalli. The sequence goes on along the minus strand of CM077639.1, from coordinate 47,777,055 downwards.
GACATTGATATGCAATGACATGACGAATGCATATTGAACATCAAAATTGAATATGAAACATCTATGACATAATAAATGTGGATGCATGAGGAAAATCCAAAGTGTGGCTCTGGTTTTGATTGGTGTCCCTTCAAACTACCAATATGTCCTTTCGGTTTTCCACATTGGAGTTTTTTTTTTTTTTTTTTGGGATGGATGCCCTACCACTGGATAGAGTTGCCATGGTGGACGGATAACCTGAGATGAATTTAATTAACCATTAGATTCTCCTGTGGCCTGATGCCGTATTCATGTTTCCAGTTCACCCCATATTCCAGTTCAGGCAAGGTTTCTGAAGACTGAATATTTGAAACGGTTGGTAAGTGCAACTTTCCCTTGGAATATGAGCACAACAGACTTTGTAAGCTTTCCTGTTGATGGCATCGTCCCCTTCATAATTATTGTAAGCTTTGTAAAGCCGAGTTGTCCCGACACTGTTGGTGAAGTTCACAAATGCATAACCAACATTTTCTTCAGTCTTGAAATCCACAGGCGAACAGAAGAAATCATAAGTAGACTTCCCTTTGGACTTATTCTCGTTTTCCTCCAGACAATGCTTGTCCAGAATTTGCAGCAGATCACGTCTTGGAAACTGATTTGGTAGATTTCTGATCATCAGGCTTGTTTTTCCACCAAGATTAATTTCAATCTCTTTTTTATCCAGTTTGGTCTACTCAATAGTCAATTTCTTGGGTAACCATTATTGAGCTCGTTTGAAGTAGACTCATATTCAAATCCTCTCTCTGCTCTGTCACCCTTCTGGTGATGAGATGATGTGGAAAAATGCGGTGCGGGGCAGCATTGGGGTTCAATCTCTTGTTTGAGACCATTGGTGGTAGAAAATAAGGCTTCATAGAGTCAGTTCAGGAGAGAAGATGAAAGTGTTGTGCCTTGTCATTCAATGTCATGGGACACTCCAGACTTAATTATGGCTGCCGTGTATGAGGTAGGTACAGACACCAATCTTTTCTGCCACCGTGCGAAGTTAACTTTCCAGAACTGGTAAAACGTACTTTTTTTTTTACTCTCTTTTTTTTTTTTATTGTTATTTTTATTTTTATGGAACTAAATCAAAGCCACAGCCACCCTTTGGTTTTCCTGCTGCATTCAAATTCGTGCATGTCATATGTGCTTAATATGCCTTTTTGGATGAACAATGCATGCGTAATGTCATGTGCACAGGAATGTCATACAAACAAGATTATACATGCACTACAACCAAGGAATGATTCAGAGTTTTGCAATAAGATGGGTAATGAAGGTCATTTGAATTTCTTGGTGGTTGGTGCTTTAGATAAGTTTGGATAAGTTTGATTTTGACCCAAAGAGGACTTTTTGGTTTTTTTTTTTTTTTTTTTTTTAAAGCTCTAGGGCAGGATTGGTAGTGTTTTTCAAGTATTGTTGAGTTGAATCAGCAGATGCCTCGGCGGAAGTGGTACCATCGTATTATTTCACTTATCTCATAAGCTCACTTTTCAAGAGAGAGTTCGTTTAGGACCAGGTTCACTTTTAGGTTCCCTCACAATACTCAGAATGATGTCATGCATTTTGATATTATGTGTGTTGGACATGTCATTTCAGGTGGTCAAATGCATGCATAATGCCATGTGCAAGTAATCATCACATAAGTAAGACGAAGATAACTTTCATTGCATTCATCCCACAAACAAAATGAGTTCCTCGTAAGAAGGAATCTCCAAGAGGCATTGATCTCATGGAATGTGATTATTTTTCGGTTGGTCACCATTTCATCTTCAGCATCCTCAATCTACTCTTATCAGAGCAGACTCAGGATTTCTTCATCATATTCCTCTCCTTGGGAGGTTTGAGAAATTTCTTTGGTAGTCTCCCTGATTGCCCCTGGTTGCTTATTAGAGAGGATCAATTTCCTATTATTGACTAGCTTCTGGATCTCCTTTCTTAAAGCGAGGCACTCACTAGTCCGATGGCCTGTGATCACATGATAGCTACAGAAATTACTCCTTTGCTCTGGTGTTGGCGCCACATACGGTTTGACACTCTATAATAGACCTGCATTTCTGCATCTAAGGAATAGCGCACCTAATGAGTCAGCCCATGGAGAAATGCCTTTTCCACCATTACCGGAAGGCGAATTTTTGGTAGGTCGTGGAATGGAGTAGGTGCCAACATTCGTCTTAAGGGGCCTCTTCAGTCCTATGTCATCAGTCAGCTTTGGCAGACCCGAATTTCGGAGAGAGGGCCCTCCAAGGTGGTGAGGGCGGATGTTAGCAAATTGGGCATTCTGTTCCTCGCTAGCATCAATATTGGAGTTTGAGAATGCCGCACTTCTCATTTTCCCTTCGAGATGTGCCACTCGCGCTTCCAACTCAGTGCACCTCGCTGTCAGCCTTTCTACTTTGTCAAAGTTGTCCCCCAGCACTTCTCTCAGCATTGTTGCCGCTTCCTTCCTGACCGCATTTCGGAACCGTGATGAGGCGATATGATCCTCCACGATATCCGTTATGGATTTGAAGTTCATTGTGTTGGCCATCCCCGAAATCTCTTCCCTTTTTTCCTCTTGATAAGAAGACTTATTAGCATTAACGAGCGCATACGCGTGAAGAACACCAAATTACAGGTGATGTAGGCATGAATGCATGATGGGATATGTATGTGTATGAATGATGAGTCGCATATATGATGTTCATGAGGAAGATGATGATGATGATGTTTTTATTTTATTTTATTTTATTTATTTATTTATTTATTTTTTTTTAACTTCTTTTTTTTTTTTGAACATCCCAAGAACACCCAATGCTATGCAAGAGATAATGCGAAAAAGAAAAACACGTGTGGACCACCACACAAACAAGGGTTCGGTGCTTTTGGAGCACCTAGTGAATATCGTGAAATGATCGTGTGTGTGCCAACACACGGACAGAGTTTCGACACCTTGTGGGTCTATGAGATGAAGTGAAGTGGTCACATAGGGGCCGGCCCATGGATAGAGTTCTGATGCTTTTGAGGCATATGATATGAGGTGATGTTTTCAGATAGTCTCGTGTAGGCAAGGACACGGACGAAAGTTTGGCATTCATGGAACACCTTTCATGATTTGGTAATGCTATAAGATGCCCCTTATATACGTAATAATCCGGTACTCGTGGAGTACCTCAAATGATACAATAATGTCAATGTCATGTAACAATCCGAAATGGACACACCAACAAAACTTCGGCATCTCCAAGACGCCAATGATAAATGACGTGAGGCCATGCAATGATGTTGTGTGACCTGCCACACAAAAATAGACCCAAGACCATTGTGGTCTCTTATCGAATGAAATGGTTTAGTGAAATGGCCGATTGTATTCCGATACACGGCAGAACACGGGTAGCTTCAGGACTCCCGATATGCTATGAAATGAAATGACCGTGAAGGGTATCCTTAGAATGCCCTTAATTTAAATAATATGAAATGACGTGAATGCTTGTGTCATACAAAAATGCAAGTGGCTGTACAAAAACGTGGTTAGGATGCATGACATACATGATGATGTCGTGTATGCTTTGCAAAGATAACAATGTACAGAACATAAATATGCGTGGCACACAAATAGAATGTCATGGCTGCATGAAAACGTGGTTAGAATAAATGCCATGCTTATGTTGATGTCTTGAAAATGGCTGCACAAAAATGTGGTTAGAATGGCATATAGGCAAAATTTCGGTGCTCAGGGAGCACCTTGGGATTTCATATTATGATATGAGATGATCATGCGCGTGGCACATGGCCCGGATTTCGGCGCTTGGGAAGCACCTTGGGTATTAATGTCGTGATATGAAATGAACTCGTGCTTGGTGCACGAATGGAATTTCGAAGCACGAGTTCATTTCGATGCTCGGGGAGCATCTTGACTTCCAAATCATGAAATGGATGATTTCTTAGTGAACGGACAGGGTTTCGGTGCTCAAGGGAGCGTTTTTGTGAAATGAGATGAACATACGCGTGGCACATGGTTGAGATTTTCGGTGCTCGGGGAGCGCCTAAATGATTTAATGAATGAAATGTAATTTTTCGGCACTCGTGGAGCACCTAAATGATTGAATGAAATGAAATGAAATCTTCGGTGCCTGTGGAGCACCTAAATGATTTGATGAAATGAAATGAACTTTTCAGTGCTCATGGAGCACCTAAATGATTTGATGGAACGAAATGAATTTTCCAGGTACTTGTGGAGCACCTAAGTGCTTTAATGCAATGAATTCTCGGCGCTTGTGGAGCACCTAAACGATGTAAGGGATGCGATGAAATTTTTCGACACTCGTAGAGCACCTAAATGGATGTAATTTTTTCGGCGCTCGTGGAGCACCTAAATGATTCAATGAAATGAAATAAATTTTTCGGTACTCGTGGAGCACCTAAATGATTTGATGGAATGAAATGAATTTTTCGGGGCCCGTGGAGCACCTAAATGATTTGATGAAACGAATTCTGAGCACTCGTGGAGTACCTAAACAAGGTAATGGATGCGATTAAATTTTTCAGTGCTCGTGGGGCGCCGAAACAATTTAATGCACGAAATGAAATTTTTCGGTGCTTGTGGATCACCCAAATGATTGAATGCATGAAATGGAATTTTTCGGCGCTCGTGAAGCACCTATGATTTAGTGAAATGAAATGAACTTTTCGGTGCTCGTGGAGCACCTAAATGATTTAATATGTGAAATGAAAAGTTTTCGGCGCTCGTGGAGCACCTAAATGATTTGATGAACTTTTTCGGTGCTCGTGGAGCGCCTAAATGACTTAATGCATGTGATAAAATTTTTCGGCGCTCGTGGAGCGCCTACATGATTTAATGCATGAAATGGAATTTTTCGGCGCTCGTGGAGCACCTATAATTTAGTGAAATGAAATGAACTTTTCGGTGCTCGTGGAGCACCTAAATGATTTAATGTGTGAAATGAAAAGTTTTCGGCGCCCGTGGAGCACCTAAATGCTTTAATGGATGCAATGAAATTTTCGATGCTCATGAAGCGCCTAAATGACTTAATGCATGTGATAAAATTTTTCGGCGCTCGTGGAGCGCCTAAATGATTTGATGCATGAAATGGAATTTTTCAGCGCTCGTGGAGCACCTATGATTTAGTGAAATGAAATGAACTTTTCGGTGCTCGTGGAGCACCTAAATGATTTAATATGTGAAATGAAAAGTTTTCGGCGCTCGTGGAGCACCTAAATGATTTGATGAACTTTTTCGGTGCTCGTGGAGCGCCTAAATGACTTAATGCATGTGATAAAATTTTTCGGCGCTCGTGGAGCGCCTACATGATTTGATGCATGAAATGGAATTTTTCAGCGCTCGTGGAGCACTTATGATTTAGTGAAATGAAATGAACTTTTCGGTGCTCGTGGAGCACCTAAATGATTTAATATGTGAAATGAAAAGTTTTCGGCGCTCGTGGAGCGCCTAAATGATTTGATGAACTTTTTCGGTGCTCGAGGAGCGCCTAAATGACATAATGTGATGAAATTTTTCGGCGCTCTAAATGATTTAATGCATGAAGTGGAAATTTTTTTTTTTTCGGTGCTCGTGGAGCACCTAAATGATGAATGTATGTGATGAAATTTTTCAGCGCTCAAGGAGCACCTAAATGTAATTTTTCGGTGCTTGTGGAGCACCCAAACAATTTTATGAATGAATTCTCGGCGCTCGTGGAGCACCTAAATGATTCAATGAAATGAATTCTCGGTGCTCGTGGAGCACCTAAGTGGCTTGATGTATGCGGTGGAATTTTTCAGCACTCGTGGAGCACCTAAATGTATGGAATGTAATTTGTTCGGCGCTCGTGGAGCACCTAAATGATTTGAAGCATGAAATGATTTTTTTTTTTTTTTGGTGCTCGTGGGGCACCTAAATGATTGAATGTATGTGATGAAATTTTTCAGCGCTCGTGGAGCCCCTAAATGTAATTTTTCGGTGCTCGTGGAGCACCCAAACAATTTTATGAATGAATTCTCAGCGCTCGTGGAGCACCTAAATGATTTAATGAAATGAATTCTCGGTGCTCGTGTAGCACCTAAGTGACTTGATGCGTGAAATGAAATTTTCGGCACTCGTGGAGTGCCTAAAATGACTTGATGAAGTGTGATGGATTTCGTCGGCGCTCGTGGAGTGCCTAAAAATGATTTCATGAAATGCGATGGTTTTTATTGGCACTCGTGGAGCACCGAAAGTGATTTAATGAAATGTGATGAATTTTGTCGGTACTCGTGGAGCACCGAAAGTGATTTAATGAAATGTGGTGACTTTTGTAGGTACTCGGGGAGTACCAAAAAATGATTTAATGAAACGTGATGAATTTGGTCGGCACTCGTGGAGCGCCTAAAGTGATTTAATGAGATGTGATGAAGTTTGTCGGTACTCGTGGAGCACCGAAAGTGATTTAATGAAATGTGATGAAATTTGTTGGTACTCGGGGAGCACCAAAAGTGATTTAATGAAATGTGATGAATTTGGTCGGCACTCGTGGAGCACCGAAAGTGATTTAATGAAATGTGATGAATTTTGTCGGTACTCGTGGAGCACCGAAAGTGATTTAATGAAATGTGATGAAATTTGTTGGTACTCGGGGAGCACCGAAAGTGATTTAATGAAATGTGATGAATTTGGTCGGCACTCGTGGAGCGCCTAAAATGATTTAATGAAATGCGATGGAATTTTGTCGGCACTCGTGGAGCGCCTAAAAGTGATTTAATGAAATGTGATGAATTTTGTCGACACTCGTGGAGCATCGAAAGTGATTTAATGAGATGTGATGAATTTTGTTGGTACTCGTGGAGCACCGAAAGTGATTTAATGAAATGTGATGAATTTGGTCGGCACTCGTGGAGCGCCTAAAATGATTTAATGAAATGCGATGGGATTTTGTCGGCACTCGTGGAGCGCCTAAAAGTGATTTAATGAAATGTGATGAATTTTATCGACACTCGTGGAGCATCGAAAGTGATTTAATGAGATGTGATGAATTTTGTCGGTACTCGTGGAGCACCGAAAGTGCTTTCCTACTCGATAGGTGGTGCGATGTATGTGGCCCGTATGGGGTCATTCAAGGTCCGTGCAAATGCTTTATGCATGACACGCGTTTCCCATGGCTGCAGAATAAGACGGTTAGTGCTTATGACACTCGAGTGATGCATGTGGATTAATTAATTAATTCTTCATACAATAAAAAAAATGCATGGCTACAAAAGATGTGGTTAGTTTTATGTCACACGGGTGATTCATGTATTTACACGGGAAAGATGAAAATGGCTGTACAAAAGATGTGAGTTAGAATCACACAAATGCTTTGGATGTGGTATGTTATGCTCGTGAAAAGTGTGGATGATGGCATGTTATGGAGGGACAAAAAGACACGTAGCAATTAGCACGCAGATCGTATTCCTCCAACCTTATTCCTCCAAACGTGGTCAAGTTGATAAAACCAAGTCCTGGGAGGGGTTCTCTTCGATCATCAACCGGGGATGATGAAGGCACAATTTATTTTATTCGCACATTTTATTTTTGTATCCTAAGGGAATCCAACTAAGGTTGCCTAAATGAGTTCGGTCCAAGCCAGGATAACATCAAGGTCCCCATAGCAAAATATACTCCTCACTTCTCCTCACTCAAGGGTCCGATCGAAGGGGTTCGTACGAGGCTATGAGTGGTGTTTCGTATCCATGCCCCTAAGACCAGGAGGAACATAGGCGACACTTCAACAATTCACCGGGCTAAATATTGGATACTCAACCTAATGCAAGGATGTCTAACTAAAATGCAAACATAAAATACCATGTAAGAATTATCCACCCTATTTTGATTAGACATTTTTCAGGGCTTGTCAAATTCTTTTAAGTTTTAAGAAAACTTTTGTAGAAATCCCCAGCAGAGTCGCCACTGTGAGCGGACGACCTCTCTCGGACGGAACGCGGGGGCCCGACGAGAAAACTTGGATTTTTGGTTTTCGAAACGTTCTTCCTTTTCTTCATGGTGAGATTTTGGGAAAAACAGGATTTTGTTTATCTTACTTAGAAAAATCCATTCGTTCGTTTCGGAATTCCTTTTGTAGAAAACATTTTCCCATTTTATTACTTGAAAGATCTCGAAACTTAAATCCCGAGATCAGTGACAGAGTCGCCACCCGGATCAGCTCATCCGGGAAATTCCGGTACAGCTCCCTACCGAGCATAGACTGCTGTACCTAATCCAGAGATTCAAGGTTCGGACAAGTCCCTTATTTCATGTCTAATCAAAATAAATTTGGTCGATATTCTTTGATGGTATCTTACGTTTCTAGAGTTGATTTTTATTGCATCAAGTTAAACACACACAAATAAAACAAAATAAAGCAGTACACAATTAAATTATTATAACCCGATCGAATAAAATAATTAAATTATTACAACCCGATCGAATAAAAATAAAAATTCACTTTACAACCGCCTAAAGTACACGGATAAATCTATTAAATACATCCAAAATAAAAATAAAAGGCTGCAAAACAGAGGGTTAGCATAATTTATATTGCACACACAAATAGGACTCAAATCAGGACAGAATTGGGAATTTTAGGAAATGGGGGCGTGCATTTAGGGGATAACCGGGTCGACCCGACCGGTCGGACCGGTTAGACCTGGAAAACGGTTTTGAAACGCCCTGTGGTTTTATGCTGGAAAATCAATTTTTGGAAAACAATTGGCTTGGTTACATGCAAATTTTGATTTTCGTGGGTCTGTTGTCCCGGAATCCATGGATCCGTTCGTGTGGGTTCCTAAATTCATCGTCCATCTAGGGTCCAAAACGCAATAAACACACCAAAAACATTTATTTAAAATGCGATTTTATTTGTTTAATATTTTCCAAGGACTTATAGAGTTCGGGGGTCCGCTAATTCTGGACAATTGATCTGGTTCGGATGTAACAACCCCGAAACTTGAAAAATAAATCCCGAAAAACTTGAAAATATTAATATCCGTATGTATAGGAATCCATAAATAAATATTTTATGGCATACAAATAAGTTTGGGCCGAAATATATCACATCAGAGTGCATAAAAATGGAAAACGGGCTATTTTCGGCTTTTTGGGACAAATCAGGGAGCTGTCCCTGAAGAACAGAGCCGTACGGCTCTGGTTAGAGCCGGCCGGCTCTGTTCTTGTGGAACTAGAGCCGGCCGGCTCTGTTCTTGGATGAACAGAGCCGTACGGCTCTATTCGGGTAAGTTCGGTTCTAAAACTTGCAAAAATAAAGAAAACGCACAGAAAAAGCAATGCAAACAGGTTTAAGGCCTCTCAGAGTTTACCTTGATGTTGTTTTGATGCTTTGAATGTCAAGAAATGGATTGGAAACTTAGGATTTGCCCTTAAAGTCCAATCGGCCGAAAACCGAACAATTCCCAAACTAACCCGAAATGATCCAAATAAATGAGCAAATGTTATGTAACTTGTTATGGATTTTTGGAGATTGATTTTAGTGCTTTGATTTTGTGTTTTCGGGTTCTTCTCTTCTCCCCATCTCTCTGCTTCTTTCTTTTTCTCTCTTTTTTCTTTTTCCTTCTCCCTTTCCCCCCCCCCCCTCTTTTTTGTCCCTTTTTTTTCTCTTTTTAATCTCTAGTTTCATTATTGTTAAATTATTGTCAGACAAAATAATTTCCCCAATTAAATGCGTCGATTAATTGTTTTTGTCGTTTTTCGTCAAATTTCACAGAATTGGGACAAAGTGTGGTACCCATGCTCGCCCACTAGAGCCGGCCGGCTCTGGTTTGTGAACCAGAGCCGGTCGGTTTTGGTTCAACCGGTGCCCACTTTTTTTTTTGACGCGCCTGAAAATCACTCGGAGAACCCGTTTTACGGTAGTTTCGGATCGAGGATAGCTTGGTTTTCAGGACATTCAAGACTTTTGGGCAACATTCTGGTCGTTTCCAAGTCCGATTCAAGTACATATGCTTCATAGGTAACACAGGAATTCTCATCATAGAGGTCGGGAAAAACCCGTGCTCACAGCGCCTAATAAGGGACGTTCTGAGAATGCTTATCATGATCATTTCATTTCATACCATATCGGGTACCCCAAAATTACCCATAGTCTGCCTGTGCGTTGGTTCGCACTTGGCCATTCCACTATACCATGTCATTCACTAGAAGATCATGACGATTGTCGTTCTACGTTGTGTGGCAAGTCGTACAACAATATAACATTACATCATCTTCATTTCATGTCCATTCGTCATTAGTGTCACGATGATGCTGAAACCTTGCTCGTGTGTTGCGATCCACATCAGACTTGTTTCATGACATTAATAACTTATTTGAGGTACTCCATGAGTGCCAAATTCTTATGCACATAGGAACGCTCCATCACATTACCAATTCACGCAAGGTGGTCCATGAGCGCCGAACCTCTGTCCGTGTCCCTACTCACACGCGACATGTTTGCAACATCATCCCATATTAGATGTCCCAAAAGCATCAGAACTCTGCCCATGGAATGGCTTCCATATGACCATGTCATGCCATTTCATTTTGACCTACAAAGTGTCGAACCCTTGGCTAGGTGATGGTACACACATAACCATTTCATAACATCCATTAGGCACCCCCAAAAGCACTGAACCTCTGTCTGTGTGTCGGCTCATGCACGATTTCTTTCTCATTTTCTTTTACATGGCATTGAGCATACTTGGAACGTCCACAACAAATAAATCACATCCATTATCATTTTCATTCATGAAGCATCAAATACACGCAATAATCTTTATGCCATTCTAATCGTGCCTTTATACAATCATTTTCAAGACATCCACGTATGTATGACATTGATACTAACCACATCTTCGTGCAGTCACGACATTTCATCTATGTTCCGTTCACATCTCAGGTGTGACATGTTCACGAAGCATGCATCACCTCATGTGTTATACATCCTAACCAGGTCTTTGTGTAACCATGACACTTTATTTGTGTGACATATGCATTCATACCTTGCATGCACGACATTGTCCTGTGTGTCATTCTAACCATGTCCACCTGTAGCCATCTACATTTTGTGTAACATGAGCATTCATTCCATTTCACATCATTTAAATAAAGGATGTTTCAAGGATGCCCATAATGGTCATCTCATTTCATATCGGATGTCCCAAAACCATCCGTGTTTTGCTTGTGCCTCGGTTAGCACTCGGCCATTACGCTATGCCATAACATTCACTAGGAGACCACAACGGTCCTAGATCTATTTTCATGTGGGGAATCACATGACAAACATTGCACGACATCTCATCCATCCATCATTGGTGTCACAGGGGTACCGAGATCTTACTTATGTGTCGCGACCCATATCAGGTTGCTCATGACATTATCGAATCATTCAAGGTACTCCATGAGTGCCCGGTTACAACACATATAGAGGCATTCCATGAAATTATCAAATCATGAGAGGCGTTCCGCAAACATCTAATCTTTGTTCGTGCCTCAAATTACACGTGATTTATCTATGACATCATTTCATAACAGATGCCTCAAAAGCATCAGAACTTTGTCCGTGTGTCGGCACGTACGCAACTATTTCATAACATCCATTAGGCGCCTAAAAGTGTCAAAACTCTATCCATGTGTCGGCCACATGTGACCATTTCACGACATGCATTAGGTGCCCGGAAGGCACCGAACCTCTGCCCATGTGCTGGATCGCACGTGGACTATTTACATTACCTTTTGTATAGCATTGGGGCATCCGCAGAATGTCCAAAATAAATAATAAACCAATAATAATAATAATAAAACAAACAAAGTCATTTTCATTCTAGTTTCCATCCGTCTAACATCATTCAACCATGACTGAGTCACATCTCATCCATACATCAAACCATTTAGGTGCTCCCCGAGCACTGAAACGCTATCTGTGTGCCAAGCACACCATCTCATATCATATCATTGCATAAAAGCACAAGGCGCTCCCCGAGCAACAAAACTCGGCTTGTGTTCCAAACACACTATCTCATATCATCACATAAAAGCCCAAGGCACTCCCTGAGCGCCAAAATGCTGTCTGTGTGCCAAGCACACCATTTCACCTCATATCATCGCATCAAAACCCAAGGTGCTCCCCGAGCGTCGAAATTCTTCTCATGCGCCAAGCACCATGTCATACCATTTCATAACAACCCAAGGTGCTTCCCGAGCACCGATATTCATCTCGCATGCCCAGCATGCCATCCCATTTCATATCATCTCATCACAACCCAAGGCGCTCCCCGAGCACTGAAACTCAGCTGGCGTGCCAAACACGCTATCTCATATCACCACATAAAAGCCTAAGGTGCTCCCCGAGCGCCGAGGCATTGTTTGTGTCCCGAGCATGCCTTTTCATCTCATTCCATCCATTAAGACCCAAGGTGCTCCCCAAGCACCGAAACTCTTCTCCTGCGCCAAGCACGAACTCATTTCATTTCATCACATAAAACACCTAAGGTGCTCCCCGAGTGCCGAAATGCTATCGGTGTGCCAAGCACACCTTGTCATCCTATTCCATCCGTGTATACCAAAGGCACTCCCTGACCGCCAAAAACCTGCCCATGCACCAAGTACAAGCTCATCTCACTTCACACATGAAACCTAAGTTCCTTCGTAAGTACCACTTGCTTCGATCCGTGGACACCCCATGTGTCATCTCATTCCCTTGGGTGTGTAGTTTTACACCCTATTTCAAATCCTCCTGGCAAGTACCACTTGCTTCTTTCTGTGGACATCCCGTGTCATTTCATCCCCCTGGGTGTATAGTTATACACCCTATTTCAAATCCTCTTCATAAGTACTACTTGCTTTGATTCGTGGACACCCTGTGTGTCATTTCATCCCCTTGGGTGTGTAATTAAACACCCTATTTCAAATCCTCTTCACAAGTACCACTTGCTTCGATCTGTGGACATCCCGTGTATCATTTCATACCCCTGGGTGTATAGTTATACACCCTATTTCAAATCCTTTCACAAGTACCACTTGCTTCAATCCGTGGACACCCCATGTGTCATTTTCATCCCCCGGGTGCATAGTTTGTTGGGATTCGTTATTGGAAAAATAACGTGGCGCAGCGGAAAATACACCGTTTAAAATTTCCTAGAATCTACCTATCGTGTCCAATTACCATTGATCAGAATAAAACCAAATTGAATCAAGAAAGATTAACTCACCGGATTCGTTTCTTTTAGAGACTGTTGCAGAATCGTTTTCTTGAAACTGCAATCTCCAAAGTCCGGTGCACGACCAACTATTGAGCGGAAACCGGTGCTAGCCGAAGATGCAAAGGAATGGAGGATTAATGCTAGGATTTTTGGCTGATTTGGGGCTGCTCTTGGTGGCTGAAATTTCCAGCAATTAATTAGAGTTGAATTAGGTATTTCTTCCTTAAGTGTGCCCTTATATAGACACCTTGTCTAATTGGGTTTTTATTAGGTTAATTAAACCCAACCCCACTGGGATTATAATTACATAAATAGACTTTAATTAAAAAGTATATACTATGTAATTCAATTCCATTTGGCTAAATTTAATTACCCCTAAATAAAATTAAATCACACTTAAGTTAATACAATACATGTATTTAATTTTCCTACTTAGGAAAATTATTTAATTAATTGTTTACTTTATGTAATTCAATTAATTGATAAATTAATTAATTACATTATGTAAACTTATTAATTAAATTAAATTCAACCCAATGTCAATTAATTACCTTGACACCGAATGTCAACTAATTAATGAACGCATTCCTTCCAATGTACATTACATGTACAATTTCTATAAGTTCCAGCTCAGTTGATCTATGTGCACGATCCTATGGGTCTGTCTTTATGTTGCCAGTAGGCCCAAGGCCCACAGACTGTAAGTGGGTTCTAGCAAACCATTGCAGTCCCCAATTAAGACAGAGATACAGCAGTCTTTAGAAGACACTCACCCGGTAGTAATCTTATAGTGTCCTTTGTCTAACGATATCGATATGAATAAACAAGAGGCATGGTGTCCGTCATCCTCTTCTATTGTTTATTATATTTCTTGATCTTGAGTTGACTGATTAATCAAATAAGCAACCAACTTATTTGGGTATGGCCATACACTTATCAGTCTCACTCATCAAGTGGCCAATGATATCATCTCGGTGTTACCCAAGTGGCAATTCCATCACTTCATCTTCAATATCAACATGTTCACTGGTCCACCTAATCACACCCGTATTTAGCATCCTTTTACAGACCTATTAGGCGTATGTCAAAGTGAACTGGATTCCATATTGATATGATAATGAAATCTGGTCTGAGGACAAAAGAGACCTACTCAAGAAAGACCTATGACACGACAACCATGTGGCTTTCTTATGCTGATCGATCCAGTCCCATGTCAACGACATGTACCTATATTCATGACTGACTATACAAGTACTATGGCTAGTTAAGAACTACCATACAGTCATCGAATATATAAGTCTATGGTTCTATTCGTTCCCACGATTAGAACAAACCTGGGATAGGTTTTATGATTATCAATCAATGGATACTCTACTCATATTATAGCACAAGATATAAATGAAATAGATTAATTGACTTTATTAATGTGACACAAATAATGTATTCATACAATGAGTCTTAATGTATAATACAAAATATAAGAATCCAATGCCTTAAGAACTAGGGCACCCAACATAGTTATGCACCCTATTTCAGTGCCTTCATAAGTACCACTTGCTTCGACCTGTGGACACCCTGTGTGTCATTTTATCCATGTGGCATATATTTATACGCCATGCTTCACTTTAGCGAGCAGCCCCTTCAAAAGCATTCATTGCATCTGTATGTTTCTGTTCTTGACTTTGCATGCGCATAGTTGGTTCGAAATAGTATATCTGACATGGCATGGCATCATATATGCAACTCACCATTCATACATGTGCACGTCATGCCACACACTCATGCATACATCGTTCCTTATTTGGTATCTGCCACGCATGCGTCTGTCGACATGAACAAGTGTTCTTATCAGGGGAAGGGGAAAGAATCTCGGAAAATGGCCAACCTAATGAACTTCAACGCCATAATAGATGTTGTGGAGGACTATGTCGCTTCATCATGAATTTGAAAGGCAGTTAGGGAGGAAGCGGCAGCAATGTTAATGGAAATGCTAGGGGATGATCTGGATAAAGTAGAAAGGCTGAAGGCAAGGTGCACTGAGTTGGAAAAGCTCGAAAGAAAAATAAGGGATACAGCAAGCACGAACTCCAATGTCGATATTGACGAGAATCAGAATGCCCAGATTACTGACCCTCACCCTCGACACTTCGGAAGGCCCCCTCATCAGGACTTGGGCTTACCGGGGCTGACCAATGAAGTAGAACTGAAGGGGTCTCTTAACACCAGTGCCAATGCTGACTCTGTTCTGCGACATATCCAGAACTCACCTAGTAAAGATAATGGAAAAGTCACATCCTCTGGGCCTTGCTTGGTGAACAGTTTATTTCCCACATACGGAAAGGTGGGTCTACTGCAGAGTGTCAGACCATATGTGTCGCTCTATGAAATAAGATCCAGAAGCTAATCGATGAAGGAAAATTGAGAGTCCCATCTACCTCTGACAAGCGAATTAGATAGGACATATAGTTTTTCATTAGGTTGTAATTAAAGGGCCATAGGATCTCATTTATTTTAAATTAAGTATGCTATTGCATTTTTTTATATAATCTGGATGTATGGATCATCAAATTATTACCCGCGTTTATGCATGCTAAGCCGTATCACTTAATTATAATCCGGAAATTAAAATATTGAGTCGCTTAAAAGAGCTTCCCACATTCACACCTCTTCCTCCCATTGATGCTGCGATGTGCGCCATGCCATAGCTGGGTATATTGTAGTATTCGGTGGGCCGTCGAGGGTTAAGATACTTGGTATGGTTAACATGTGAATGGTGGTTTGACTCAACATGGGTAGCATTAGCTCAGAGCGGGCCCTAAGCACAGATGGGTAAAGTGTCGATAAGTCCATCAAACCAAGAGTCCTTCATGGAAGGATTGGATAGGTTGTCCTACCAAACGAATCAATGGTTGGTTAGCGAGCCCTAGTTCGGCCAGTCATTGATAAGTTGTGGATCTTGGTCAAGTCAGCCAATTAACAACACCAACAAACAAATTAAAATCGGATTATTAATTTGAATTGACTTAAAAGTCCTTTATTTCTAACTCAAGCAATGATTTCTTCCATGTAGATAATCCCATTTCAGTTAAGCAATTTAAATGGCTACAACAAATAACAACTCACTCTCACTTAGGTCACTCTTGGAGAAGGAGAAGCTTTCGGGGACTAACTTCCTGGACTGGGCTAGGAACTTACAAATAGTTCTTAGACAAGAGTCTAAAGAGTATGTACTGAATGCTCCTTTACCAGCTGGCGTTCCCGCAGGTCGAGGCGTCACCACGGCGATGGTGGAGCAGTATGACCGGCGCATGAGGGATGACCGAGATGTCTAGTGCCTCATGCTTGGTACCATGGCTTCTGATCTTCAGAAGCAGTTCATGGACGAGCATGCTTATGAGATGATGGATCAGCTTAAAAAGATGTTCCAAGATCAGGCTTGTCAGGAACATTACCTGACAACTAAGACACTTTGCACGACTGTGATGGCAGCTGGGACTTCTGTTAGCACTCATGTGCTAAAGTTGAAAGGGTATATTGATACACTTGCCCGCCTCGGCTCGCCAGTTCCGCAGGACTTGGCAGCAGACATTATTCTCGGGTCACTTCCTGAGTATTACAACCAGTTTATCATGAATTACCATATGCAAGGGTTGGATAAATCGGTAGTTAAGCTACATGGCATGCTCAAGCTTGCTGAGCAGTCTCTTAAGAAGACTCCTGAAGTATTGTTGGTGAACAAGGGCAATACATCCATTGCTAAGGGAAAGGCCAAATCTAAGGCCAAGGCTAAGGGCAAAAAGGTGGTGGCCCAACCTAAAGCAAGGATTGCTTCTCCTAACGATGTCTGCCATGAGTGTCACAAGAAGGGGCACTGGAAGAGCTCATTTCCAAAGCTAACGGAGCAACTGAAGGGCAAAACTGCTGCTTCAGGTATTTATGTTGTTGAGATTAATCTGGCTATTTCTACATCTTGGGTTTTGGACACTGGATGTGGATCTCACATTTGTTCAAATGTACAGGGTCCAAGAAATAGGAGATTATTAGGATCTGGAGAAGTAGATCTTCGAGTCGAAAATGGTGCTCGGGTTCAGGCCATGGAGATCGGAGATTATTTCTTGGAGATGCCTAGTGGACTTGTTTTGGAACTAAGAAACTGCTATTTTGTACCTGCGATGCGCAGGAATATTATTTCTGTTTCTTTGTTGGATATTTCTGGTTTTGTATTTAATATTGGACATAGTAGAATTTCTATGCAATGTGGCAATATTATTTATGGAACAGCATTTCTTGAAAATGGCTTATATATCCTTGATCTAAAACGTGAAAGTTCAATCTATAACATAAATACTAAAAGGATTAGACAAAATGAAATTAATCCTACATACATCTGGCATTGTCGACTTGGCCATATAAATGAGAAGCGCATAGCTAGGCTTCACTTTAGTGGAGTGCTAGGGTCATTTGACATCCAGCCTTATGACACATGCGAATCTTGTTTGACAGGCAAGATGACAAAGGTGCCTTTTAGCAAGACTGCTAAAAGGGCCTCAGAGCTATTGGAGCTAATACATTCCAATGTATGTGGCCCAATGAGCACTAGTGCTAGATCTGGTTTTCTGTACTTCGTCAAGAAAACCACATGGTTGTCATGTCATAGGTCTTTCTTGAGTAGGTCTCTTTTGTCCTCAGACCAGATTTTATTATAATATCAATATGGAATCTGGTTCACTTTGACATATGCCTAACAGGTCTGTAAAAGGATGCTAAATACGGGTATGATTGGGTGGACCGGAGAACATGTTGATCTTGATGATGAAGTGATGGAATTGCCACTCGGGTAACACCGAGATGATATCATTGGCCACTTGATGAGTGGGACTGATAAGTGTATGGCCATACCCAAATAAGTTGGTTGCTTATTTGATTAATCAGTCAACTCAAGATCAAGAAATATAATAAACAACAGAAGAGATGACGGACACCATGCCTCTTGTTTATTCATATCGATATCGTTAGGCAAAGGACACTATGAGATTACTATCGGATAAGTGTCTTCTAAAGACTACTGCATCTCTGTCTTAATTGAGGGCTATAATGGTTTGCTAGAACCCACTTACAGTCTGTGGGCCTTGGACCTACTGCCAACATAAAGACAGACCCATAGGATCGTGCACATAGATCAACTGAGCTGGAACTTATAGAAATTGTACATGTAATGTACATTAGAAGGAATGCGTTAATTAATTAGTTGACATTCGGTGTCAAGGTAATTAATTGTGTCAAGGTAATTAATTGACATTGGGTTGAATTTAATTTAATTAATAAGTTTATATAATGTAATTAATTAATTTATCAATTAATTGAATTACATAAAGTAAACAATTAATTAAATAATTTTCCCAAGTAGGAAAATTAAATACATGTATTGTATTAACTTAAATGTGATTTAATTTTATTTAGGGGTAATTAAATTTAGCCAAATGGAATTAAATTACATAGTATATACTTTTTAATTAAAGTTTATTTATGTAATTATAATGCTAGTGGCCTTGGGTTTAATTAACCTAATTAAAACCCAATTAGACAAGGTGTCTATATAAGGGCACACTTAAGGAGGAAAAAACTAATTCAACTCTAATTAATTGCTGGAAATTTCAGCCACCAATAGCAGCCCCAAAACAGCCGAAAATCCCAGCATTAAACCTCCATTCCTTCGCGTCTTCGGCTAGCACCGGTTCTCGCTCAATAGTTGGTCGTGCACCGGACTTTGGAAATCGCAGTTTCAAGAAACGATTCTGCAGCAGTCTCTAGAGGAGACGAATCTGGTGAGTTAAACTCTCTTGATTCAAATTGTTTTATTCTAATCAATGGTAATTGGACACGATAGGTGGATTCTAGGAAATTTTAAACGGTGTATTTTCCGCTGCGCCACGTTATTTTTCCAATGACAAATCCCAACACTTAGCTGACAGGAAAGACCATGATTTCATGGCAGAGACCAAATCTGAATATAAGTCTGCTTCAACTGAGCTGAAGATTGCCGATACGCCAGCAGACTATTGATGGAACTCCTGGATGAGCACTGTATGAAAGAGAATGAGAGTAATAATGAAAAATCAGTGTCAATCTTTGATTTCTTACACCTTCTCCTTGATTTCAAAAACAAAGTGAACAAAGGGTATGCATTTGTAAATTTCACAAACCCAAAAGCCGCATGCCAACTTCAGCGAGCAGTTCACAATAAGAGATGACCACTTCTCTTATCCAGCAAAGCCTGCACTATAGCCTATGCTTGGCTTTAAGGAAAAGAGGAGCTGGTGAGGCACTTTGACAGGTCAATATTTGAGTGTGAAAGGGATGATTATCCACCAGTAACATTCAACCCAGTAAGGGGTGGTATAAGGGGTTCAACCGAGCAAAAGGTGATAGGGAGAAGGTGGAGATTGGCACCGATTCCTTTTCAGGATAGAGGAAGTCCTTCACCAATAGTGTTGGAGCAACTAGGTTTTACAAAGCTTTCAACAATCATGAATGGGATGCTACCATCAACAGAAAGACGTGCAAAACCTGATGCGCCAATATTCAGGGGAAAGTTGCATTGACCAACCATTTCAAGAACTCAGTCTTCAGCTGCAACAAGTGTGACAACCCTAACTTTTGCAAGAATGCAATGGCGGAAACATTACATAAAGTTTAGGTCATCATTTTCAAAACTTCCTTTTTATCTTTAAAATAACATAATCATAAATGAGTACTCGAAAATTTCCATTTCAAAAACAGTAATTTAACATAAATAGGTATTTCAAAAGGTAATATAACGGAGTAAAAAAAAAAAAAATCAATAAATAAATCTTTGAACATCCATAACTATGAATAGATGATAAAATAACATGACGGAAACTCTCCACACAATCCCCGAGAACAGACATCAGGCATCTCCTATTCTGCACCGGCAAAATCTGAAAATATCAACAGCGCCACTTAGTGACGAGTAACTAATAAATCCCAAACATCAATTCAAAGTTCACATAGGAAGATGACAGATCATAAATTTCATATTACATTACTTAAGTATACTTCATCATGATTAATAGAAAGCAAATTTATCAATTTATACAAGCATGCATAATTCTCATAGTAACAATCATGTATCAGGGATCTTACCCTTATTTGTTAGCTGCATCACATACAACATATAAAGTTCAAGTTCAGCATATCACATAATTATCTATTTCAAATAATAGTACAAAACATTCCAAGTGGATAATCAATATCATCAAAATTCAGATTTCCAAGATAAGTCATGTACATACAAATACATACCAACATCCCAAATCAAAGTACTTCATCACAAACTTGACATCAACTCAATTATACCTTAACCTTTATTAATTTTGCGGTATACGCGTATAAATCATTTGTATTGACCTATACACCTATGTCCTTAGAGAGTTCGGCTCAGACGCTTCGGGGAACCACAACGGGACTTACCCCCTTATCAATAAGAAAAGAGTACCACGAAGGGATTTACCTCAGAGTGCCAACGAAGGGACTTACCTCACAGAGTGCCAACGAAGGGACTTACCTCAAAAATAAAATAAATTAGAGTACCACGAAGGGATTTACCTCTCTGAGTGCCAACGAAGGGACTTACCTCGAAACAAAGGGCGCTGTCCTAGTGTCAACCAATCAAACATGGAAAACACTTAGCCAAACTAACCAAGACACCAGAGTATATGCCACTACAAACACCAATTTAATTATCATAATTATATCAATATTCAAAAGGTGCCTTTAACATAGGACTTATCCCAACCAATTCAATAACCATAAGGTGCCATTAAAATAGGACTTACCCCAAAACATAATCTGATACATCAATAAACACATGGTGCCATAAAAAAAATAGGACTTACCCCAAACTCGATTTCATAATTCCAACATGTATTAAATTTACCAAACCATATATGTAATTATTAGATTTCATGTCAAGAGTCCTAGCATAAATTCCTAGAATCAAATTATGCTTTGCACACATTAAAAAAATCAGTTCAAGGCCTAAGGTGAAAATTTCAGAATTCATAGTTCATGCCTCAACTTGCATATAATATTCCAGTAGGTTAGACTCAGAATTCAGAATGGCAATACAAATGTGAATTTAGCCTTACATCTTAGGAACACACGCCAACTTAAATCATGCAATTCAGATTCCTATAGCAAAAGATATTAAGGAAACACTAAAAACATGCAATCTGTAAATTCACTTCAGATCACTGCACATAGTCTGACTTCAACAGACAAAACAGATGTGTTACTCACTGATTTAGCAAAAATAATATAAAGCAACATTGAACATCAGAATTTCAGGAATACATAGAATTTTGTTTCATGGCAAACGGAGCTACAGAGAGAAAATAAAGCCATAATCAACACAAACTGTACAAACTGAAATTCAGCAGTTCCAGGAAATCGGCACAGTGCACATAAGGCAGTTTCAACAGGGAATACGAGCACTTTACTCACAGAATTTGCCAAAATAGTATAAAACAACCTTGTACATTTATGTCTCAGGAAAACACAGAAAGTTGAATCATGCCAATCGGAGTTATATAACGAAAATAAAGCTAAAATTATCACAACCTGTACAATCTGAAATTCAGCAGTTCAAGAAAAATCGGCACAATGCACATAAGGCAGTTTCAATAGGGAATATGAGCACTTTACTCACGGAATTTTCCAAAATAATGTAAAACAACCTTGTACACCTATATCTCAGGAAAACACAGAAAGTTGAATTATGCCAATCGGAGTTATATAACGGAAGTTATGCCATAATTACCATAAACAGTCAATTCTGAAAATACAGCAGCTTACCAATTTCGACTCAATCACATGTATTTTCATATTTCTACCAATCTTTTAACCTAAAAGCAATTTCTTACACCAATATCATATACATTCATGTCTCAACAATAATTTCAGTAATAATACAACCTAGGATCAAATTCATCTACCATACATCCTATATAAATTTCGAACCGACATTTAGGGTTTAGTTGTTACCCTGTTTACGGTGAAACCAACTGAGGCAATTAACTCGGAATGGAGAAGAATGAAGCAGAGTCTGAATGAATGAAAGTGAGGGAGAGAAAGTTAAGAATTTCGGCTGCACTGGAGCTCCACACAATGGAATGGCCGAAATTTTAACCCTAATAGAGATGAAGAGATTGCCTTGGAGTGAAACTTGGAAAGTGGAAGAGATTAAGGAGAGATTTTCTCCTTAGGTTAAGGATTCCTAATTTTTTTGAATTGGTCAACTGAAAAATGGGATATTTATCATGGATTTTCGGAATTCCAACCTTCCCAACACAAAAATAAAAAGGCACAAAAAAAAAAAAAATAAATTTAAGCCAGGTAAGGTTCGAACTCTAGACCACTAGCTATTAGTCAGGACTATCTACCGCTAGGCCAAAGCCTACGAATTGTTATAAGCATACAAAACATCGGTTAAATGCAAAAATGCTCACTCATATGCACACATCACAACATAACTAAGTCAACTTATATCTGGGGCGTTACAATCCTCCCCACTAACAAAAAGTTTCTCCCTCGAAACTCAAGGACAAAAGAGTAAGCTAGGTTCTAACCTTGATTAGTTGCAAACAATTCCGGATATTTGGATCTCATGGTCTCTTCTAGCTCCCAAGTAGCCTCTTCAAACTTCTGGCTACGCCAAAGCACCTTTACCAAAGGCATCTCTTTTCTCCTGAGTTTGCGAACCTGACGGTCGAGGATCTGAACAGGCTTCTCCTCATATGTCAAATTGGGTTCCACCTCCACCGAATCCACAGCAATAACGTGAGAAGGGTCGCTCACATATCTTCGTAGCTGTGAAACATGGAATACATTATGAACTTTTGCCAATTCCGGTGGTAGAGCCAACCGATATGCAACTTCCCCAATCCTTTCAAGCACTTCATATGGACCAATATACTTGGGACTGAGCTTGCCTCTCTTGCCGAACCTCATCACTCCCTTCATAGGAGATACTTTCAGCAATACCTTGCTACCGACTTCGAAGGTAAGAGGTCTTCTCTTGAGATCTGCATAAGACTTCTGACGATCCTGGGCAGCCTTCATATTCGCCTGAATCACCTTCACCTTCTCAACTGTATCCCGAATCAATTCCGGACCCAACACCAATGTGTCACTAATGTCGTCCCAGCATGTCGGACTACGACATTTCCTCCCATAGAGGGCTTCATACGGGGCCATACGGATACTAGCGTGATAGCTATTGTTATAGGAGAACTCTACCAAACTCAGACATTTCACCCAAGATTTCTGGAAGTCAAGAGCACATGACCGCAACATATCCTCTAAGGTTTGGATTGTCCTCTCCGTCTGTCCATCTGTAGCAGCATGAAAAGCTGTACTCAACTTCAACCTAGTGCCCAAAGCTTCTTGCAATGATGTCCAAAAATGTGACAAGAACCGTGGGTCACGATCTGACACAATCTCCCTAGGCACACCATGTAGCCTTATAATTTCACTCGCATATGCCTCAGCTAACTGCTCCATAGACCAGGTCTTCTTCATAGGAATAAACCGAGCCACCTTGGTCAAACGGTCTATAACAACCCACACTGTGTCTAAACCATTAGCAACCTTTGGTAAACCCGACACAAAGTCCATAGAAACCGAGTCAAACTTCCATGCTGGAATAGCCAAGGGCTGCAATAATCCCCCAGGCCTCTGATGCTCAATTTTCACCTTTTGACAAGTCAAGCACCGGGCCACAAACTCAGCTACCTCTTTCTTCATTCTAGGCCACCAAAACTGCATCTTCAAATCTTTGTACAATTTCGCACCTCCCGGATGCACAGAGTAGGGAGTGCAATGAGCTTCACTTAAGATCTGCTCTTTCAACATTGAATCATTAGGCACACACCATCGGCCTTTAAATTTCATACTCCCATCTGCAAGAATCTCGAAATCTACAGCATTACCCTGCTCCTTCGCTGCACGAATCTTCTGAAGTACAGGATCACTCAACTGCTTCTCTTTCAATTCTACAAACAATACTGGTTCCACACTGATTGCATTTAAACTCGCCCGAACCACTCCTCTCGGGACCACTTCAATTTCCAACTTGCTAAACTCCTTGCAAAGATCAATAGGAAGTCTTTTCATGAAGTTCACCGAATGGATGCTCTTTCTGCTCAATGCATCTGCGACTCTGTTTGCCTTTCCTTCTTTATACTCCAAGGTTAAGTCATAATCCTTGATAAGCTCTAACCAACGTCTCTGTCGCATGTTTAGTTCTTTCTGGGTGAAAATATATTTGAGGCTCTTATGATCGGTGTATATCTTGCACGGCACACCATACAAGTAATGGCGCCAAATTTTAAGAGCAAACACCACCGCAGCTAACTCCAAATCGTGAGTCGGGTAGTTCCTTTCATGAACCCTCAATTGCCTTGAAGCATAGGCAATCACTTTTCCCAACTGCATAAGTACACACCCAAGTCCGTACTTGGAAGCATCACTGAACACTTCATACTCTACTCCGTCAGTCGGCAATGCAAGAACTGGGGCTGAAGTAAGTCTCTCTTTTAATATCTGGAACGCTTCTTCACATTCTGCAGTCCATTGAAACCTACAGTCCTTCTTCATCAACTGAGTCAAAGGTCGTGCAATAATGGAAAAGTTGTGCACAAACCTTCTGTAGTATCCAGCAAGACCAAGAAAACTTCTTACTTCGGTCACATTAGTAGGACTGGACCATTCAAGAACGGCTTTAATCTTCACCGGGTCCACCTTCACACCTTCTTTGGTAATCACATGGCCTAGAAAAGCCACCTCTCCAAGCCAAAACTCACACTTAGAGAACTTGGCGTACCACTTCTGCTCTCTTAATACTTTCAACACCATTTTGAGATGCTTAGCATGCTCCTCTTCATTCTTCGAATATACTAAGATATCATCAATGAATACCACAACACACACATCAAGGAGCTCGTGGAAGGTTCGGTTCATCTGATCCATAAACACTGCTGGTGCGTTAGTGAGACCGAAGGGCATTACTTCGAATTCATAGTGCCCATACCTTGTCCGGAAGGCAGTCTTCTGAATGTCGTCTTCTTTTACCGGAATCTGATGATAGCCGGATCTCAGATCGATCTTAGAGAACACACCTGCACCCTTCAATTGATCAAACAAATCTTCAATTCTTGGCAGGGGATATTTATTCTTGATGGTCACCTTATTCAACTCACGGTAGTCAATACATAATCGCATGCTTCCATCCTTCTTCTTGACAAAGAGTACCGGAGCACCCCAAGGTGACACGCTGGGTCTAATAAAACCCTTATCAACAAGTTCTTGCAACTGGGTCTTCAATTCTCGCATCTCCGAGGGAGCCATCCGATAAGGAGCTTTAGAGATTGGAGCTGACCCCGGAATTAGGTCGATGGCAAATTCTACATCCCTTCCTGGTGGAATCCCTGGCAGTTCATCAGGAAACACATCCGCATATTCTCGAACAATAGGAATATCCTCGATCTTCAGTTCTTCCGAGGTATCCTTTATTCTACACAGAAATACTTCTTCGCCTTTCATCGCCATCTTTTTCAATTTCATAGCCGAAACTACCTTCACTCCTGGTTTCATCTTAACATTTGAATAAGAAACCCTCTTCCCTTTACCGTCCTTCAGCACAATTTTCTCATCCCTACAATAGAACACCGCTTGATGCTGCTTCAGCCAGTCCATACCGAAGATAACATCAAATTCGGTCAATGGAAATTCCCTCAAATTCGCCTTCAATTCAACTCCCTCGATAACTACGGGAACTTCGGGGAAAACACGACAGCAAGCAACACTCTCCCCATTAGGGAGGGAAACCACAGAATTAATTGGAACAGATACAGATAAATTCAACTTCTGAGCAAAAGTAGTAGAAATACAGGATATAGACGCACCAGTGTCAAATAATACATAAGCAGGAAAAGATTTGACAAGGATGGTACCTGCAACGATGTCATTCCCTGCCTCGTCAACTTCGGACTCCATCATGTTATAGACTCTGTTGCGAACAGGGCCTCCTGAGCTAGAATCGGGCTTCTTACTTCCTGACTTCTTCGGGCAAGATTGAGAGTAGTGACCCTCTTCCTTACAAGTGTAGCATCGGACAGGCGTCCCATCACAGTTCTTCCCATAGTGCCACTCTTTCTTACACTTGAAGCACTTCTTCTCCCTAGTCTGAGCGGTACTAGCAGCTTCCTTTGCCGGAACATACTTGGGTTTCTTGGAAGTCGGATGAACATACGAGGTAGGCTGAGACCTCTTTAAGAACATGGTCCGCCTCACCGCTTCATCCTCCTGAACGGATGCATAAACTCCTAAAGCCACTTCATAGGCTCTCTGGAAAGTTGTTGCTCCAGAACATAGGACATGTGTCCTCACTTTGGGACTCATCCGCTTGATATAGAACTGCACCTTCTCCTCTTCAGTGGGGATGACTGAACCTGCAAATCTGGACAGTTCAGTAAATTTGTTGGTGTACTGCTGAACAGACATGCTTCCTTGAGTCAAGCATAGGAATTCCTCTCGTTTCTGCCACCTCAACTCACTTGGGTAGAAACGATTCTTCAACCTTTCAGTGAATTGTCCCCATCCAAACTCAGCCAATTCCAGGCACTCGGCCTTAACCATGCCCCACCAGTTATCAGCCTCGCCTTTCAAGTAGTAGGCTCCAATCACGACTTTCTCGGCGTTCGGACAGCCGGTCACATCAAAGAGTTTCTCTATCTCCCGGATCCATCCCTCAAGCACCACCGGGTCGGAAGATCCTTCATAAGTTGGGGGTCGGTGACGAGCAATGCGATCGAAGACAGTTTGGTTATTTGGATTTCTTTGAGCCATAGCGAGCACGGCATCTTCCAACAGCCGCATACGTCGCTGAGGAGAGTCATCGCGAACGGAATCTCTACGTGGAGGCATTCTAAAATTTTTGTTCTAGTTAGGTCTAAGCATATAATACATACAGCTAATAATAGAAAACAAGTAATCCAAAGCAATTAAACCCGTTCTACCTACCCATGCACCTCACACTATGTTCAAATCTCTATCCTAGGATTCTGAGTTTTGGTTCCAAGTGACTTATGCTACCAAAGCCTTGGAACCAACGCGGGCTCTGATACCAACTGTGACAACCCTAACTTTTGCAAGCATGCAATGGCGGAAACATTACATAAAGTTTAGGTCATCATTTTCAAAACTTCCTTTTTATCTTTAAAATAACATAATCATAAATGAGTACTCGAAAATTTCCATTTCAAAAACAGTAATTTAACATAAATAGGTATTTCAAAAGGTAATATAACGGAGTAAAAAAAAATAAATAAATAAATAAATAAATCTTTGAACATCCATAACTACGAATAGATGATAAAATAACATGACGGAAACTCTCCACACAATCCCCGAGAACAGACATCAGGCATCTCCTATTCTGCACCGGCAAAATCTGAAAATATCAACAGCGCCACTTAGTGACGAGTAACTAATAAATCCCAAACATCAATTCAAAGTTCACATAGGAAGATGACAGATCATAAATTTCATATTACATTACTTAAGTATACTTCATCATGATTAATAGAAAGCAAATTTATCAATTTATACAAGCATGCATAATTCTCATAGTAACAATCATGTATCAGGGATCTTACCCTTATTTGTTAGCTGCATCACATACAACATATAAAGTTCAAGTTCAGCATATCACATAATTATCTATTTCAAATAATAGTACAAAACATTCCAAGTGGATAATCAATATCATCAAAATTCAGATTTCCAAGATAAGTCATGTACATACAAATACATACCAACATCCCAAATCAAAGTACTTCATCACAAACTTGACATCAACTCAATTATACCTTAACCTTTATTAATTTTGCGGTATACGCGTATAAATCATTTGTATTGACCTATACACCTATGTCCTTAGAGAGTTCGGCTCAGACGCTTCGGGGAACCACAACGGGACTTACCCCCTTATCAATAAGAAAAGAGTACCACGAAGGGATTTACCTCAGAGTGCCAACGAAGGGACTTACCTCACAGAGTGCCAACGAAGGGACTTACCTCAAAAATAAAATAAATTAGAGTACCACGAAGGGATTTACCTCTCTGAGTGCCAACGAAGGGACTTACCTCGAAACAAAGGGCGCTGTCCTAGTGTCAACCAATCAAACATGGAAAACACTTAGCCAAACTAACCAAGACACCAGAGTATATGCCACTACAAACACCAATTTAATTATCATAATTATATCAATATTCAAAAGGTGCCTTTAACATAGGACTTATCCCAACCAATTCAATAACCATAAGGTGCCATTAAAATAGGACTTACCCCAAAACATAATCTGATACATCAATAAACACATGGTGCCATAAAAAAAATAGGACTTACCCCAAACTCGATTTCATAATTCCAACATGTATTAAATTTACCAAACCATATATGTAATTATTAGATTTCATGTCAAGAGTCCTAACATAAATTCCTAGAATCAAATTATGCTTTGCACACATTAAAAAAATCAGTTCAAGGCCTAAGGTGAAAATTTCAGAATTCATAGTTCATGCCTCAACTTGCATATAATATTCCAGTAGGTTAGACTCAGAATTCAGCATGGCAATACAAAGGTGAATTTAGCCTTACATCTTAGGAACACACGCCAACTTAAATCATGCAATTCGGATTCCTATAGCAAAAGATATTAAGGAAACACTAAAAACATGCAATCTGTAAATTCACTTCAGATCACTGCACATAGTCTGACTTCAACAGACAAAACAGATGTGTTACTCACTGATTTAGCAAAAATAATATAAAGCAACATTGAACATCAGAATTTCAGGAATACATAGAATTTTGTTTCATGGCAAACGGAGCTACAGAGAGAAAATAAAGCCATAATCAACACAAACTGTACAAACTGAAATTCAGCAGTTCCAGGAAATCGGCACAGTGCACATAAGGCAGTTTCAACAGGGAATACGAGCACTTTACTCACAGAATTTGCCAAAATAGTATAAAACAACCTTGTACATTTATGTCTCAGGAAAACACAGAAAGTTGAATCATGCCAATCGGAGTTATATAACGAAAATAAAGCTAAAATTATCACAACCTGTACAATCTGAAATTCAGCAGTTCAAGAAAAATCGGCACAATGCACATAAGGCAGTTTCAATAGGAAATATGAGCACTTTACTCACGGAATTTTCCAAAATAATGTAAAACAACCTTGTACACCTATATCTCAGGAAAACACAGAAAGTTGAATTATGCCAATCGGAGTTATATAACGGAAGTTATGCCATAATTACCATAAACAGTCAATTCTGAAAATACAGCAGCTTACCAATTTCGACTCAATCACATGTATTTTCATATTTCTACCAATCTTTTAACCTAAAAGCAATTTCTTACACCAATATCATATACATTCATGTCTCAACAATAATTTCAGTAATAATACAACCTAGGATCAAATTCATCTACCATACATCCTATATAAATTTCGAACCGACATTTAGGGTTTAGTTGTTACCCTGTTTGCAGTGAAACCAACTGAGGCAATTAACTCGGAATGGAGAAGAATGAAGCAGAGTCTGAATGAATGAAAGTGAGGGAGAGAAAGTTAAGAATTTCGGCTGCACTGGAGCTCCACACAATGGAATGGCCAAAATTTTAACCCTAATAGAGATGAAGAGATTGCCTTGGAGTGAAACTTGGAAAGTGGAAGAGATTAAGGAGAGATTTTCTCCTTAGGTTAAGGATTCCTAATTTTTTTGAATTGGTCAACTGAAAAATGGGATATTTATCATGGATTTTCGGAATTCCAACCTTCCCAACACAAAAATAAAAAGGCACAAAAAAAAAAAAAATAAATTTAAGCCAGGTAAGGTTCGAACTCTAGACCACTAGCTATTAGTCAGGACTATCTACCGCTAGGCCAAAGCCTACGAATTGTTATAAGCATACAAAACATCGGTTAAATGCAAAAATGCTCACTCATATGCACACATCACAACATAACTAAGTCAACTTATATCTGGGGCGTTACAACAAGAGTGACGACTTACCAGTGGTCCTTTCACTTCCTAAAGATGGTATGACTTGCTACAGGGCTATTATGGTTGACAGACATAGGGAAACCACAATTAATTCAAGTCATTCTGAATCAGGCCATACTTTGAAGAACTGAAAGCTATGTCCATCTTTAGGGACTATGCATAAACTGGAATCTGGGATGAATTGAAAACGTGAATATAATTTTAGATCCTTAGAGGATCCAATGGTTAATTGATCCCATCTCAGGTCATTTGCTCATAGTGGCGACTCCACTCAGTGTTTGGCTGCATACCGTGGTGACTTATATAAAAAAAACTTCCAATATGGAAAACCGAAAGGACATATTGGTAAGGTGAAGGGGCATTGATCAAAACTAGAGCCGCAGGTTGGATTTTTCCTAATGCATTCCCATTCATTATGTCATAGATGTTTCATATTCTATTTCGATGTTTAATATGCATTCGTTATGTCATTACATGTCAATGTCCATATACAGTTTGTCGCATGCAGCGAACCAGATCTAATGAAGTGTTTTACATTCAAACACAAACCTATAATGCTACGGGTAGGTAAAAGCTAAGCCGTTGGGCATCATCGAGAACAATTCTCTCACAACCCTCGGTGAACATGTTGAAGCATGTTCTCCAATCCTAAGACAAGCCGGTGCGAAGGCATATACTTGGCTGGAGTGCTCGCACAGAATTTTTAGCTCCAAAAAAAAGAGAGAGAAATAATCCCCAGGAGAAAATTTCCGACATGGAAAATCGAAAGGACATGTTGGAAACAAGAAGAGAGTGATGTTTAGAGTCAGAGTCACGCTTGATTTCGCTATTGCATTCATTCTGCTGTCATCATAAAGATATTAGGCATGTTTGATTTTCAGCTTAGATGTTCATATTGCATGCATCGTGCCATTACATATAAACACCCATCAGTAGGCCATTGCATCCAAGCCCACGACGGCACAAATGGAATTCCTGCTATAGATGGCAACTCCTGGTCCGGATGTGTTATTCCCAGCAGAATGCAATATAGAATACAAGGTCTAATTCTCATTCCCCCCACTCAGACAAATGGGCCATCCCTTGGCAAAACGGGCGGCAAGTCTGTGATATCGATGTACTAAATCCGCTAGTACAATTGATCAGAGAAGTCTGGAGAGTACTAGAGTGAGCAAGCCGAAAGGAGACATTTGTCGGTCTCAATAAGGCGGATAGAATGAATAAAACCTAGATGAGTCAGGGTCCCCAACAGATCCCTAGTAGGGTCCCCAGCTAAGATGATCCCCACTGAGTCAGGGTCCCCAGCTAAGACAGTCCCCACAAGAGATCATCGGAAGTCACAAATCTCCTCCCCAGCCTCGCGCAGATACCAAGTACAGTAACATATACATCATGTCATGTACATGCATACACTCGAATCATGCACGCATTCATGCAAACATACATAAAAAACAATCCAGCAGTATTTATTCTTGATGGAAGGGGCAAAAAATTTTTTTTCCAAAATTATCGATCAAGGAATAAATACGCACTCTTGCATCAAATTTTGTTGAGGCACTCATCACCATCATTGGGTCATCCCAAATCGAGATCCATTATAAAGTGGAAATGATTTAATCCAGGGGCTCCTTCAAAGTCATACCATGCAAATCGGAGCTATACGACTCCAAATCTCAGGTATGAAAAATTATCCAAGTACCAGAATTTTTGTTCACGCCAACGTAACCCCGAGAAGGGTATTTCTTGCCTTTTACAGGTTCTGGGGGCAAAACAACTCAGCCGTATTTATTCTTGATCGAAGGGACAAAAATTTTTGTTTCCAAAATTATCAAATCATGGAATAAATACGTGCCCTTGTATCAATCTTTTTGGTCACTCCACCGCACAGATAAGCAATTTCAATCAGTTTCGAGTCACTCCACCGCACGGAGAAGAAAGTACAATCTTTTCGACCTCTTCACCATATAGGAGAGGAAGAAGAAAAAAATTACAGTTCGTGATGCCTCTTCACCACATAGGAGGGACATCACAGTTCGTTCAACCTTTTCACCACATAGGAAAGGAAGAACATTTCATCCAACCTCTTCACCACATAGGAGAGGGAGGAAAAGTTGTGGTTATTTCGACCTCTTCACAACATAAGAGAGGAAGAAATGTCTATTGAAGAAGAAAATTACAGTTCATGCTGCCTCTTCACCACATAGGAGGGACAGTGCATTTCGTTCAACCTTTTCACCACATAGGAAAGGAAGAACATTTCATCCAGCCTCTTCACCACATAGGAGAGGAAGGAAAAGTTGCAGTTATTTTGACCTCTTCAGCACATAGGAGAGGAAGAAATATCTATTGAAAAAGAAAAATTACAGTTCATGCTGCCTCTTCAACATATAGGAGGGACATCACATTTTGTTCAACCTTTTCACCAGATAGGAAAGAAAGAACATCTCATCCGACCTCTTCACCACATAGGAGAGGAAGCAGAATTCAACAGTACACTCCACCACAGAAAGTATACTACATGGGCACACTCCACCACAGCTAGTCGACTCGGAACCACAGTCGGCTCTAATGGGTTGAGTCAAGTTGTTATGCAAAGCAGAACAACTTGATTGAGCAGGGTATGGACGGTCGAATTCAGAGAAAGAGTGGATAGCCATTTAATGTCTCGAGATGATTATTAGTTAGGGATATAAAAAAAGATAAATCAGAAAGAGAGAGGATTCTTTTAGGTTTCAGAGAAGAAAGAAACCAGAGAGAAAGAGAGAAAGAAAAGAGAGAAGGAGAGAAGGAGAAGCCGTAGCAAAATCATCCACCAAAACACCAAACTCAACACCTAAACTAATTCTTAAACATCAATAGGAAGTTTCTTCACCTTTGCATATTGATCCGGGATTGTTTCGGTTTGATTTTGGATTGTTTCGGATTCGTTTTGGTTTTCAGCTGGTTGGGAACTCAAGCTGAATTTCAAGCTTCTAATCCATTTCTAGACGTCAAACATACCAAAATAATATCAAGGTAAACTTTGAGAGGCCTTAAACCTGCATGCATTGCTTTTTCTGTCCGTTTTTCTTATTTTTGCAAGTTTTCCGGAAAAGGGCTACCCAAACACACAGCTGTGTTCTTCATGAACACAGCCGCATGGCTGTATTTGTCTTGAACAACACTGAACACAGCCGCATGGCTGTATTTGTCTTGAACAACGCTGGGCGGCTCTAGTACCCAGAGCTGCACGGCTGTGTTCTTTAGGGCCAGATTCCCGAAACTATCCCCGATCGGACGAAAATAATGCGTTTTCCATTTTATGCATTCTGTTGTGATGATTTTCAGCCCAATTGTATCCGTATGTTGTAAAGCTTTGGTTTTTAGATTTCTGTACTTACGAATAGCAGGGTTTTCGATTTTTGTCGGGTTTTATTTTCTGAAATTCGGGGTTGTTCGATCCAAACAGGATCCGTAGTCCAGCATTAGCGGACCTCCGAACCCTATAAAACCCCCAGGAAACATTGAAAACGAGCAAAACGACATTTTCAAAAACGAGAAAACCATTTTTCGGGTTCTAGAAACCACAGCCGCACAGCTACAATTTAGAGCCGCACGGCTCTAGTTACAGCCGTATGGCTGTAGTTTCCAAGAAATAGGCAGAATCGCGAAATGACCCACACAGACGTCGTCGCGCGATGCTGTTTTCGAATTCAAATCGTTTTTGGTGTGTTTACCGCTTTCGGACTCTAGATGGATGTTGGAATTAGAAAAACCCACACGAATGGAACCTCGAGTTTCGGGATAACAGACCCGCTAAAATGTGGAAATTTGCATGAAACCAAGCCAAATGGTTTTAAAAAATTATTTTCCAGCACAAAAATCTACGATTCGTTTCAAAACCGTTTTCCAGGTCTAACTGATTCGACCAGTCGGGTCGACCCGGTTACCCCCTAAATGCATGCCCCCGTTCCTAAAAATCCCAATTCTGTCTTGCTGTGAGTCCTACTTGAGCTTGTGATATAAATTGTGCTAACCATCTGTTTTGCAGCATTTATTTTCCTTTTTATTATTTTTACTGTAATTAATAGATTAATTCGTGTATTTAGGCATTTGTACTTTTTAGATCCTCGTGTATTCTAAGCGCTTGTAATGTGAGAACGAGAGTTTTCTCCTTTCTGTTCGATTTGGTTGTATAAGTGGCCTTTATTATTCTTTTGTATAATTTGGATGCATGTTTTATTTTTCTGCAATTTATTTTTGTCATTTGCTTTAGCATCGGCTGATAAATAAACGTAATCGGGTAGAGAAAGATAATAACTGGAATAAATATGGTAATATAAATTATAAACTGAATACAAGCTTGATGTTGAATAGGCAAGTTGCTCGAACCCTGAATCTCTGGATTAGGTACTACAGTTTACGCTCGGTAAGGAGCTGTACCGAAATTTCCTGGATGAGCTGATCCGGGTGACAACTCTGTCACTGATCTCGAAATTTAGGTTTCGAGGTCTTTAAGTAATAAAACGAAAAAACGTTTTCTGTAAAAAGAATTTCTAAAACAAATGAATGATTTTCCTTAAAGCAAGATAAACAAAACCCGTTTTCGAAAATCCCCGCTTCGCTTTGCCGCGTCCTGTCTTTTATGAAAAGGTCATCTGCTCACAATTGGCCTTCTCATAATTAATTCAATGAATTAATTTATGAGATTATTTCCTAGGTGGAAATATTTTAGATGTATAGGTTTACATGTGTTTAATTTTATGAAAGTCTAATTTAATTCTTTGGTTAAATTAATTTTAATTTAAATGTATGTGATACATTATATGGTATAATACATTCACATACATGTTGAATTAAAATAAAATTTGAAATTAAATTGGCCAGGAAGAATTAAATCAGACTTGGCTTAAAGGAGACTAGGCTCGTATAAAATTAAAGGAAAAATAGGCCGAAATTTTTGAGGAAAAATTTCATCCTTCTAGGTTAAAAATAACATAGAGAATTCGGCCAAAGGCAGTGGAAGAACAGCAGAAAATTCCAGCCACCAAACACTCTCTTCCAGTCGATCCTCTCGCTAGCACGGGTCGTGTTCGATAGCCGTTCGTGTACATGAACATGGAGGGAATTAGTTTCGGTTTCTGCAGCCATCTCTTGTAGAGATTTTCTGGTGAGAATCTCCATTTATTTAATTTTGTTTTGTTGTTTTCAATTCCCACATCAATTGCTCCTGGGCACGGATTTAAGGAAATCAACGTGTGTTTCCACTTTATCGGTTGATTTTCGGTGACAAATCCCAACAGTGGTATCAGAGCGGGCTTTTGATTCATGGAAAATTATTAACTAGATTGAATCCCTCTTTTAAAATTTGGTGCTTTTATTTTTGGATTCTTGGTTGGGATTTTCTTATTTTTCCCCATCGTTTTTACAATTGAAAATTAATTGGATATTAGGTTATATTCATGGTTTAATTTTCTATTGTTTTGATGGATTTTGCTTTTGGCTGCAATTTTTTGTTTTGGTTAAAAATCATAGGCCATGGATATAGGGCTACTAGAGGCGAAATCGCCGCCGATGGCCGTTGTAGTAGTAGAAACAGTGGCAGCAACTACTGCGTGAGCAGCAGCTGCAGC
This sequence comes from Euphorbia tirucalli, assembly GCA_039660915.1. Taxonomy (NCBI): domain Eukaryota; kingdom Viridiplantae; phylum Streptophyta; class Magnoliopsida; order Malpighiales; family Euphorbiaceae; genus Euphorbia; species Euphorbia tirucalli. The sequence continues at coordinate 47,741,059 of CM077639.1, read as the reverse complement.
CAAGACCAGCAGCGGGCCATTGCTGGGCAGTGGCTGCCGCACGGATGCTATTGGTGTGCCCTACTTTGTAAGGCATTGGATTCTTGTATTTTGTATTATACATTAAGACTCATTGTATGAATACATTATTTGTGTCACATTAATAAAGGCAATTAATCTATTTCATTTATATCTTATGCTATAATATAAGTAGAGTATCCATTGATTGAGAATCATAAAACCTATCCAAGGTCTGTTCTAATCGTGGGAACGAATAGAACCACAGACTTGTATATTCGATGATTGTATGGTAGTTCTTAACTAGCCATAGTACTTGTATAGTCAGTCATGAATATAGGTACATGTCGTTGACATGGGACTGGATCGATCCGCACAAGAAAGCCACATGGTTGTCACGTCATAGGTCTTTCTTGAGTAGGTCTCTTTTGTCCTCAGACCAGATTTCATTATAATACCGATATGGAATTCGGTTCACTTTTACATACGCCTAATAGGTCTGTAAAAGGATGCTAAATACGGGTATGATTGGGTGGACCAGTGAACATGTTGATATTGATGATGAAGTGATGGAATTACCACTCGGGTAACACCGAGATGATATCATTGGCCATTTGATGAGTGGGACTGATAAGTGTATGGCCATAGCCAAATAAGTTGGTTGCTTATTTGATTAATCAGTCAACTCAAGATCAAGAAATATAATAAACAACAGACGAGGATGACTGACACCATGCCTCTTGTTTATTCATATCGATATCTTTAGGCAAAGGACACTATGAGATTACTATCGGATGAGTGTCTTCTAAAGACTGATGCATCTCTATCTTAATTGGGGGCTGTAATGGTTTGCTAGAAGCCACTTACAGTCTGTGGGCCTTGGGCCTACTGCCAACATAAAGACAGACCCATAGGATCGTGCACATTGATCAACTGAGCTGGAACTTATAGAAATTGTACATGTAAAGTACATTGGAAGGAATGTATTAATTAATTAATTGACATTCGGTGTCAAGGTAATTAATTGACATTGGGTTGAATTTAATTTAATTTATAAGTTTACATAATATAATTAATTAATTTATCAATTAATTGAATTACATAGAGTAAACAATTAATTAAATAATTTTCCTAAATAGGAAAATTAAATACATGTATTGTATTTACTTAAGTGTGATTTAATTTTATTTAGGGGTAATTAAATTTAGCCAAATGGAATTAAATTACATAGTATATACTTTTAATTAAAGTTTATTTATGTAATTATAATCCTAGTGGGCTTGGGTTTAATTAACCTAATTAAAACCCAATTAGACAAGGTGTCTATATAAAGGCACATTTAAGGAAGAAAAACCTAATTCAACCCTAATTAATTGCTAGAAATTTCAGCCACCAAGAGCAGCCCCCGTTAGCTGAACATCCCAGTATTAATCCTCCATTCCTTCGCGTCTTCGGCTAGCACCGGTTCCCGCTCAATAGTTGGTCGTGCATCGGACTTTGGAGATCACAATTTCTAGAAACGATTCTGCAGCAGTATCTAAAGGAGACGAATCCGGTGAGTTAATCTCCCTTGATTCAAATTGTTTTTATTCTAATCAATGGTAATTGGACACGATAGGTGGATTCTAGGAAATTTTAAACGGTGTATTTTCCGCTGCGCCACGTTATTTTTCCAATGACGAATCCCAACAGAAGCAGCGGGCTGCTGCCCCTAGCTACACCGGGCCTGGCCTAGTTTTGGATTTGGAGGGTTTAGGCTGGGGGCCCAGTTTTGAAATTTTAATGGGTTTTAAAATTTTATGTGTTTAAATTTCTCTAATTTAAATGCGCATGGTTTCTTGAATGAAATTTTAATTTTATTCATGAGATATTAATTTTGGAAATTAATATGGTTTAATTGAAATTGGTTTGGGTTTTCTTGGCACTGGGTGGCTGATATTGACTCATTGTTTCCCAATTCCAGTGGGAGTAGTTAACTTCCTGGTCTGGAGGCCCAAAGCCCATTAAGGGCTAGAACCATGATGGGCTAAAATTGGCGATTTTAAAATAATGGCTAAGGACATATTGAATGGGCTTAAATTCATGCATTATAACATGTTTATAAATTGATGTATTGGATGCATGGATGTATGATTAAATGTATGTATGGATGCTATTGGGCCTTATTCGAGTTGGGTTGTAATTTTTCTTTTTGGGTAAATACGGCCTGCACGCCGTTTTCTTTTTTTATGTAATTTTATTTTATTTATTTATTATAAAATTTGTAAAGAAGAAGCCCAGTGGAGAGGCGAGCCCAGAAGGAAGGAAAAGGAGGCCCACCTGATGTAATTTTCTAGTATAGGTTTACTAGAATTATATTATGTTGTAATATAGGCCCATAGCAGTCCATTTTACTTATTTAATTATGCTTTATATTTATTTACATGTATGTATGTATGATCCAAACCCAGTTTCACCCGCCTATGCATCTAAGCCGTTATTAAAATGAATCTAATAACCAAAAGAAAATTACTAAGTTGTTTAAAAGTGCTTCCCTCATTCAAAACCGACTCGAAGTGGGGATAGGCCAGTTGTAGACCATGTCCTCGTTGGACGCACTGGTGTGTCGTAATTTTGTATTGGGTTGGAGTATTGGTTACTCTGACACTTGGATGGAGGTTTTGACTTAGCATGGGTAGTTGGATTCTCCTGGCCCTAAGCACAGATGGGTAAGTGCCAACAAGCCCATCAAACCAAGAGTCCCTAGGTTAGGATTGGACGGCGTTCCTACCTAAATAATTAGTGTATAGTTTTTCCAAGCCCTCGTCTAGCTATATCTTAATGAAATATGGATCTCGGCCCATGAGCCCAACAACTTGTGTTAATTAATAACCTAATTCATTATTAATTAAATATGGGAAACAAGTTTAGGCCTTTATTAACACTCTTGTAATTTTTCTGTGTAGTAATCTAAATGGCAACAAACAATTCACTTTCATTGCGATCTATCCTGGAAAGGGACAAGCTTTTCGGCCTCACTTCAGACTGGTCTAGGAACTTAAGGATAGTTCTAAGACAAGAGTCAAAGGAGTATATGCTGGAAAGACCTATACTGGCTGCACCTACGGGACGTAATCCACCGGCTGCCCAGCTGGAGGAATACGAGGTGCATGTGAAGGATAACTGGGATGTGACATGCCTTATGTTGGTGTGTATGGTCCTTAAGCTACAAAAGCAGTTCATGGACCATCAAGCCTATGCTATGATAACAACTCTCAATCAGATGTTTTAAGAGCAAGCTCGTCAGGAAAGCTACTTGACCAATAAGGCATTGCACTCCTATAAGATAGGGGCTGGGACATCTGTGAGTGCACACATGCTCAAGATGAAGGGCTATCTAGATACTTTAGCCCATCCCGGATCACCTATCTCATAGGAGCTAGCGGTGGACACAATCCTGGCATGTTGGTGTGCCCTAGTTCTTAGGGCATTGGATTCTTGTATTTTGTATTATACATTAAGAGCCATGTATGAATACATTATTTATGTCACATTAATAAAGGTAATTAATCTATTTCATTTATATCTCGTGCTATAATATGAGTAGAGTATCCATTGATTGATAATCATAAAACCCATCCCAGGTCTGTTCTAATCGTGCAAATGAATAGAACCATAGACTTGTATATTCGATGACTGTATGGCAGTTCTTAACTAGCCATAGTACTTGTATAGTCAGTCATGAATATAGGTATCATGTCGTTGACATGGGACTGGATCGATCCGCATAAGAAAGCCACATGGTTGTCGCGTCATAGGTCTTTCTTGAGTAGGTCTCTTTTGTCCTCAGACAAGATTTCATTATAATATCAATATTGAATCCGGTTCACTTTGACATACGCCTAACAGGTCTGTAAAAGGATGCTAAATACGGGTATGATTGGGTGGACCGGTGAAAATGTTGATATTGATGATGAAGTGATGGAATTGCCACTTGGTTAACACCGAGATGATATCATTGGCCACTTGATGAGTGGGACTGATAAGTGTATGGCCATACCCAAACAAGTTGGTTGCTTATTTGATTAATCAGTCAACTCAAGATCAAGAAATATAATAAACAACAGAAGAGGATGACAGACACCATGCCTCTCGTTTATTCATATGGATATCGTTAGGCAAAGGACACTATGAGATTACTACCGGGTGAGTGTCTTCTAAAGACTGCTACATCTCTGTCTTAATTGGGGGCTGTAATGATTTGCTAGAACCCACTTACAGTCTGTGGGCCTTGGGCCTACTGCCAACATAAAGACAAACCCATAGGATCGTGCACATAGATCAACTGAGCTGGAACTTATAGAAATTGTACATGTAATGTACATTGGAAGGAATGCGTTAATTAATTAGTTGACATTCTGTGTCAAGGTAATTAATTGACATTGGGTTGAATTTAATTTAATTAATAAGTTTACATAATGTAATTAATTAATTTATCAATTAATTGAATTACATAAAGTAAACAATTAATTAAATAATTTTCCTAAGTAGGAAAATTAAATACATGTATTGTATTAACTTAACTGTTATTTAATTTTATTTAGGGGTAATTAAATTTAGCCAAATGGAATTAAATTACAGGTTTAATTAACCTAATTAAAACACAATTAGACAAGGTGTCGATATAAGGGCACACTTAAGGCGGAAAAACCTAATTCAACTCTAATTAATTGCTGGAAATTTTAGCCACCAAGAGCAGCCCCAAATCAGCCGAAAATCCCAGTATTAATCCTCCATTCCTTTGCGTCTTCGGCTAGCACCGGTTCCCGCTCAATAGTTGGTCGTGCACCAGACTTTGGAGATCGCAGTTTCAAGAAAACGATTCTGCAGCAGTCTCTAAAAGAGACGAATCTGGTGAGTTAATCTCTTTTGATTCAATTTGGTTTTACTCTAATCAATGGTAATTGGACACGATAGGTGGATTCTAGGAAATTTTAAACGGCGTATTTTCCGCTGTGCCACGTTATTTTTCCAATGACGAATCCCAACAGTAGTATCAGAGCCTAGGTTTTGTCCATTAGATTGATTGGAATTGGTTCTTGAAAGCGTTCTTGAAGAAAGAGTTTCAAGTTTGTGATTTTAGGGTTTTTTTGTTCAATTGGTTTTGTTTTTAGATAAACCCTAAAATTGTTGGATTGGGGTTTTTGATTATTTTTCCCCAATTGTTTTCCATCTAAAATTGTTTTGTATATTAATTATATGTATATATTTTTTGCTGGAAACATTTTTTGTTTATGATTAAAAAAAAATAATATTGTTTGGGCAAGAGATGGAATCGCAATTTTGCGATTCCATCTGCTGCCCGCAGCAGCTGGCTACTGCTGCTGCTGCCGCGCGGGGGCAGTACTGCCCCGCCGGGACAGCAGCGCCGCGTGTGCTTTTTTTATACGGTTTTGGATTTTACGGGTATTTTTTTTATCCCGGACCCTAATACAAATTAAATTAAATTAAATATTTTTTAATTAATTTGTATTTAAATTATTTATTTTGTTGGCATGCATTTAGTTGTTTGCATATTAAATTGAATATGGACTTTGTAAAATTGGCCCAATAAACCGTGACACCGGTTAAAATTGGAAGGGCTAAATTTTAAATTTGTGACAACCCAAATTCAAGTGGGAGCAAAATTGTTAATTTTGCATTTATGGATGCTATTTATTGGGCCTTTATGGGTCTTTGTCACATTTGTTAAAATTGGCGATTTCACCCTAAGTAACTCGGCTTAACATTTATATTTATAATTTGGAATGCCATGATCATGCATCATATTGGTATGTATGTGGACGATAGGTACTTTGTTTGAAATGTTATGTTGAGTTCTACGGGCCCTAAATTATTATCGGTTGTAATATAATTTTGGGAAATGTGGCCTGCGTGCCATTTTTTTTATTTTGATATAATTTTAGAATAGATTTTATTTTACAAAATTGTTGTAATTGCATCAAGTATGGAGGAAGGCCCAGATGGAGCAAGCCCATGGTGGGAGCCCAAGAAAGATTGCAGTTCGGCCCATGAAGAATTAGATAGGATATCTAGTTTTTCATTAGGCTGTAATTAAAGGCCCATAGGATCTCATTTATTTTAAATTAAGTATGCTATTGCATTTGTCATATAATATAGATGTATGGATCACCAGATTATTACCCGTGTTTATGCATGCCAAGCCGTATCACTTAATTATAATCCGGAAATTAAAATATTGAGTCGCTTATAAGTGCTTCCCACATTCACACCTCTTCCTCCCATTGATGCTGCAATGTGCGCCATGCCCTAGCTGGGTATACTGTAGTATTCGGTGGGCCATCGAGGGTTAAGATACTTGGTATGGTTAACATGTGAATGGTGGTTTGACTCAACATGGGTAGCATTAGCTCAGAGCAGGCCCTAAGCACAGATGGGTAAAGTGTTAATAAACCCATCAAACCAAGAGTCCTTCGTGGAAGGATTGGATAGGTTGTCCTACCAAACGAATCAATGGTTGGTTAGCGAGCCCTAGTTCGGCCAGTCATTGATAAGTTGTGGATCTTGGTCAAGTCAGCCAATTAACATCACCAACAAACAAATTAAAATCGGATTATTAATTTGAATTGGCTTAAAAGTCCTTTATTTCTAACTCAAGTAATGATTCTTCCATGTAGATAATCCCATTTCACTTAAGCCATTTAAATGGCTGCAACAAACAACAACTCACTCTCACATAGGTCACTCTTTGAGAAGGAGAAGCTTTCAGGGACTAACTTCCTGGACTGGGCTAGGAACTTACAAATAGTTCTTAGACAAGAGTCCAAGGAGTATGTACTGAATGCTCCTTTACCAGCTAGCCCTCCTGCAGGTCGAGGCATCACCACGACGATGGTGGAGCAGTACGATCGGCATGTGAGGGATGACCGAGATGTCTCGTGCCTTATGCTGGGTACCATGGCTTCTGATCTTCAGAAGCAATTCATGGACGAGCATGCTTATGAGATGATGGATCAACTTAAAAAGATGTTCCAAGATCAGGCTCGTCAGGAACGTTACCTGACAACTAAGGCACTTTGCACAACTGTGATGGTAGCTGGGACTTCTGTTAGCACTTATGTGCTAAAGTTGAAGGGGTATATTGATACACTTGCCCGCCTCGGCTCACCAAGTTCCGCAGGACTTGGCAGTAGACATTATTCTCAGGTCACTTCCTGAGTCTTACAACCAGTTTATGATGAATTACCATATGCAAGGGTTGGATAAATCGATTGTTGAGCTGCATGGCATGCTCAAGCTTGCTGAGCAGTCTCTTAAGAAGATGCGTAAAGTATTGCTGGTGAACAAGGGCAATACATCCATTGCTAAGGGAAAGGCCAAATCTAAGGCCAAGGCAAAGGCCCAAAAGGCCAAGGCTAAGGGCAAAAAGGTGGTGGCCCAACCTAAAGAAAGGATTGCTTCTCCTGAAGATGTCTGCCATGAGTGTCATGAGAAGGGGCACTAGAAGAGCTCATGTCCAAAGCTAAGGGAGCAAATGAAAGGAAAAACTGCTGCTTTAGGTATTTATGTTGTTGAGATTAATCTGGCTATTTCTACATCTTGGGTCTTGGACACTGGATGTGGATCTCACATTTGTTCAAATGTGTAGGGTTTAAGAAATAGGAGATTATTAGGATCTGGAGAAGTAGATCTTTGAGTCGGAAATGGTGCTCGGGTTGAGGCCATGGAGATCGGAGATTATTTCTTGGAGATGCCTAGTGAACTTGTTTTGGAACTAACAAACTGTTATTTTGTACCTGCGATGCGCAGGAATATTATTTCCGTTTCCTTGTTGGATATTTCTGGTTTTGTATTTAATATTGGACATGGAAGAATTTCTATGCAATATGGCAATATTATTTATGGAATAGCATTTCTTGAAAATGGCTTATATATCCTTGATCTAAAACGTGAAAGTTCAATCTATAACATAAATACTAAAAGGATTAAACAAAATGAAATTAATCCTACTTACATCTGGCATTGTCGACTTGACCATATAAATGAGAAGCGCATAGCTAGGCTTCCCTCTAGTGGAGTGCTAGGGTCATTTGACATCCAGTCTTATGACACATTGGAATCTTGTTTGAGAGGCAAGATGACAAAGGCGCCTTTTAGCAAGACTGCTGAAAGGGCCTCAGAGCTATTGGAGCTAATACATTCCGATGTATGTGGCCCAATGAGCACTAGTGCTAGATCTGGTTTTCTGTACTTCGTCACCTTCACGGATGACTTCAGTAGATACGGTTACGTGTATCTGATGAAGCATAAGTTTGAGACTCTCCAAAGGTTCAAGGACTTTAAGAATGAAGTAGAAAACCAACTTGGCAAGAAAATAAAAGCACTTTTGTCTGACCGAGGGGGTGAATATTTGAGCCAAGAGTTTGACTCGTTTTTGAGAGAGTGTGGGATTGTATCCCAAATCACTCCTCCTGGTACACCCTAGTAGAATGGAGTGTCAGAAAGGAGGAATAGGACCTTACTTGACATGGTCTGCTTGATGATGAGTCATGCTACACTCCTTGTCTCCTTTTGGGGATATGCTTTAGAGACAGCTGCTTACATTCTTGATAATACGCCAAGCAAGGCAGTTGAGGGAACACCATATGAACTATGGAAGGGCCGAAAGCCCAATGTTTCCTTCTTGAAGATTTGGGGCTATGATGCACATGTTAAGAAATTGACAAGTGGCAAACTCGAGTCCAAATCTGTCAAGTACCAGTTTGTGGGTTACCCTAAAGAAACTAAGGGTTATTACTTGTACGATCCGGCCGAAAACAAAGTTTTCATAGCCAGAAATGCAGTCTTATTGGAGAAGGAATTCCTTTCCAAGAGAGACAGTGAGAGTAATGTTGAACTTTTAGAAGTTCAAGACTCACAAACTCCTGCAGCTACTGCTGAGAATGCTTCTGGAACCGATCTGACTACTCAAGAAATTGAGGAACCAGAAACGGTTGCACAGGACCTTAGAAGGTCTGGTAGGACATGTCATCAGCCAGAGAGGTACAGATTTCTCGTGACTGATGATGGGGACCTTATGGTCGTTGACCATGAAGAGCCCAAGACCTATCAGGAGGCTATTGAAAGCCCACACTCAGATCAATGGCGCAAAGCCATGGAGGCTGAGATGCAATCTATGCATGATAACCAAGTATGGAACTTGGTGGATCCACCTCCGGGTGCTAAGGTGATAGGTTGCAAGTAGTGTTTCAAGTTAAAGGCCGACAACACCTTCAAGGGGCGTTTGGTGGCAAAAGGATTCAGGCAAGTTCAAGGAATTGACTATATGAAACCTTTTCACCAGTTCCTATGCTCAAATCCATTAGGATACTACTAGCCATAGCTGCATGGTATGATTATGAGATATGGTAGATGGATGTTAAGACCGCTTTCCTTAATGGAAAGCTACTCGAGGATGTGTACATGGCACAACCTGAGGGTTTTATCGATCCAAAGTATCCAAACCGGGTATGCAAGCTTCAAAGATCTATTTATGGATTGAAGCAAGCATCGAGGTCATGGAATCAGACATTCAATGAGGCCATTACAGAATATGGCTTCACACAGAATTCTGATGAGCCCTGTGTGTATAAGATGGTTAGTGGGAGCGTTTCCACCTTCCTAGTGCTGTATGCTGATGACATCCTTATCATTGGAGGCGACATACCAACACTGCAAGGAGTTAAGTAGTGGTTGAGCTTTGCAATGAAGGACTTAAGCGAAGCTGAGACGATCTTAGGGATCAGGATCTACAGAGATAGATCCAATCGGCTTCTTGGCCTAAGTCAGGCCACGTACATTGACAAGGTTCTGAAAAGATTCAGCATGGACAAGGCAAAGAAAGGATTCTTGCCTATGCGCTATGGGTTGAAGCTGAGTAAGAAAGATCGTCCTAAAACAAAGAAGGACTGGGAGAACATGGAAAAGATCCCTTATGCATTTGCTATTGGATCTATCATGTACTCCATGTTATAGACGAGGCCTGATGTCACGTTTGCACTAAGTGTTATTTAATTTTATTTAGGGGTAATTAAATTTAGCCAAATGGAAATAAATTACATAGTATATACTTTTTAATTAAAGTTTATTTATGTAATTATAGTCCTAGTGGACTTGGGATTAATTAACCTAATTAAAACCCAATTAGACAAGGTCTCTATATAAGGTCACACTTAAGGAGGAAAAACCTAATTCAACTCTAATTAATTGCTGGAAATTTCAGCCACCAAGAGTAGCCCCAAATCAGCCAAAAATCCCAGCATTAATCCTCCATTCCTTTGCGTCTTTGGCTAGCACCGGTTCCCGCTCAATAGTTGGTCGTGCACCAGAATTTGGAGATCGCAGTTTCAAGAAAACGATTCTGCAGCAGTCTCTTGAAGAGATGAATCCGGTGAGTTAATCTCTCTTGATTCAATTTGGTTTTATTCAAATCAATGGTAATTGGACACGATAGGTGGATTCTAGGAAATTTTAAACGGTGTATTTTTCGCTGCGCCACATTATTTTTCCAATGACGAATCCCAACATGGCATCCTTACCGGATTTTTATGATCAGTTCATCCTGAACTATAATATGCAAGGGATGAACCGTACTGTTAGTGAGCTACATGGGATGCTCAAGCTTACTGAGCAATCGATCAAGAAGACTCAGCCGGTACTACTGGTCAACAAGGGGCAAGGCCAAGGCCAAGGAAAAGGCTAAGGCCAAGGCTAAGAAAGGCAAAGCCAAGAAGCCTAAGGCCTAGCCCAAGGCCAGTCCTGAGGATGTCTGCTTCGGGTGCAAGCAGGCAAGGCATTGGAAGAGAGTGTGTCCTAAACTATTGGGAGAGCAGAGGAAGACCCAGGGCGCGTCTTCATCAGGTATATATGTCATAGACATTAACCTCACTGTTTGAACATCCTGGGTATTGGATACTGGATGTGTTCTCACTGTTGTTGTAATATGTAGGGACTTAAGAACAGAAGGTCACTAGGATCGTGGGAGGTGGACTTGTGGGTTGGTAATGGAGCAAGGGTTGCTGCCATAGAGATCGGCAAATGCCACCTTATGATGCCTAGTGGATTGGTTTTAATATTGCAACATTGTTATTTTGTACCTACGATGTTCAGGAAGATTATCTCTGTTTCAGTTTTGGATATTTCTGGATTTCATTTTACTATTTCTATGGTAGAATTGGTTTATTAGAGAGGGATTATTTTATGGAGAAGCTCTATTAAATAATGGCCTATATATCCTGGATTTGAATGAAACCAATCATGTCTATAACATAAATACTAAAAGGGTTAAGCCTAACGAACTTAATCCTGTCTACATTTGGCATTGTCGTTTAGGCCAGATAAATGAGAAGCATATAGCTAGGCTTCACAAAGCTAGAATCCTAGGGTCGTTTGACTTGGAGTCACTTGATATATTCGAGTCTTGTTTACGAGGTAAAATGGTTAAAGCACCTTTGAGCAAGAAAGTTGAAAGGGTACTGGCTTATTGGACCTAATACATTCAGATGTATGTGGGCCCATAAGCACATCTACTAGAGGAAGACATCTATACTTCGTCACATTCACGTACGATTTCAGTAGATATGGCTATGTCTATCTAATGAAACATAAGTCTAAGAGCCTTGATAGGTTCAAGGAATTTAGGAACAAAATACAGAACCAGCTAGCCAGAAATATCAATGCCCTTCAGTCAGACCGAGGAGGTGAGTATATGAGCCTAGAGTTTGACTCATATTTAAGAGAGCATGGAATAGTTCCACAGCTCACTCCTCCAGGAACACCACAATGGAATAGGGTGTCCGAACGGAGGAATAGGACCTTATTGGACATGGTTCGCTCAATGATGAGTCATGCCTCTCTCCCAATAAGCTTCTGGGGATATTCTCTTGAGACAGTGGCTCTCATTTTGAATAATACTCCAACTAAGGCAGTGGAAAATATGCCATATGAGATATGGATGGGTAGAGCGCCCAATGTGTCTTTCCTGTGGATTTAGGGATGTGATGCACATGTCAAGAGATTGATTGGGGGCAAACTAGAACCCAAAACCGACAAATGCCTATTTATGGGCTACCCTAGGGAAACCAAAGGGTATTACTTCTACAACCCCACTGAGAATAAGGTGTTTGTGGCATGGAAGGGGGTCTTTCTGTTGGAGATTGTGCCCTAAGGCCAATATTGGATTATGTAATTTGACTTCTAAGATTAATCTAGTGTAGATTAATATTATCATTTATGTTTGTATGTTAGCATTTATGATAAGTATCCATGAATAAATCGTGTTATTCTAAATATCCCTAGTCGATTGTTATTATGGGAATAATAACAAACTAAGACTAGTGTGAGTGATAATGGATATTCATAAGATGAATATAGTGTATACAGATACAGATTATACTCACGGGTAATATGTTAGAGAACATGTTACTGGAGACCCACTATGAGATCAAGTTCATGGTCATGTGTCACAACTGATCTTGATTATAGTAGTGTCATTAGCTGATTCCTTTGACCTGAGGTCACCATTGATTCCGGGATGAACTCATGTTGTGTTTTGACACAGTCAAACGCTGCTTGTAACAGAGTAGTTATAAAGGCTGTGATTGGGTACAATATGACTCATGCTTTGGGATGTGAGTGACAGATATGGGATTTTGTCCCTCTCTATCAAGAGAGCGATATCACTGGGCCCCTCGATAAGTGAGACTGTTATATGCATGGCCGTGCTCAAATAATTGATAAGAGTATCAATTGATTTGTTTAAACAGTCCGCTTTGAGATCGAGAAAGCATATGATTAATTTATATAAGATTGACAAGTGTACCATGTCTTATAATTAATCATGATATCAAGAGACAAAAGGGAATATGACACATTCTATAAGTAGGTTTATTGGATTATACCAATCATATGAATTGGGTAGTCATAATGGCTTGCTAGAGTCCGCTTATGACTTATGAGGGCATTATGGTAATTTCCTCATTGCCAATTTATATGATCCTACGGGGTCACACACAAAGAGCAAAATGAGATTCACTTAATTCGGGGATAAATCATTATGAGATAATGATTTATTATTGATGAGAAATTAAATATATATAAAGATATATATTTACATGTATATGTATATGCACATGAACATATTAATAAGATTAATATATTTATGGCATAAAGTATGTACATTATAATTATATTATATGGTGATATAATTAATTATAATATACATTTACGTATATGTGTATATATATATATGTATGTATGTATGTAAATATTAATAAGATTAATATAGCATAAAGTATGCTAATTATATTATATGGAGATATAATTAATTTTACATACATATGTGTATATGATGGAGAATTGACTAAGTTTAATATTAATTGAGAATTAATAAAACTTATGGGGGCTAATTTATAATTATAATTAAATATAGTATTTAATTACAATTATAAGTTAATAATAAAAGAAAAAAAAAACCCTAGAAACAAAAAGTTGTTGGACGTGATACAGAGCCCCATCTCCATCAAATAGCCGAAATTTGCTTTGGCCAAGAATGAAAAATATCAATTTTTCACCTTCTCATTCGAAGAACTGTTCTACGATCCCGGCGCTAGCACGCGGTGAGTCAATTGCTCGGTGTGGATCAACTGTAGAGGGAATCTGGTTTGGTTCCTGTATCCAATCCTGCAAAAATTAAGAGGTAATTCTTTAACCCTCCTTCCAATTCAATGCAATGTACATGGGTCCTTGGTGGGAATTAATCCTTTTATTTCCGCTGCGTTTTGTTTTGTGCGATTAATTCCCCATCAGTGGTATCAGAGCCACTTGTATTTTGATTGAATTGGATTTATGTTTTGATTGGATCAAAATTGTTGTTAGGGGTTTGTATGTTTTTATTTAGGGTTCTATGTTATTATGAATAACAATTAAAATTTGATTTTATACATTAATCATTGTGAATAATTTGTTTTAATGATTTGGAATGTTTAAGGGGTTGGTGTCATGAATTTGATTCATGGGTTTTTTAATTGAAATTGTTTCAATTAATAAAAAAAAAAAAAAATGTTTTTTTTTCTTTTCTGGGCATGACGCCCAGAAACAGTTTTGAAATTGCAATTGCAATTGGTGTTGCAATTGCAACACCAATTGCAATTGCAACACTCATTATAAAAAAAAAAAAAAAAAAAAAATATGTTTTTTTTTTCTTTTCTGGGCATGACGCCCAGAAATTCTTCTCATGCTGCGTAAGCAGCATGCTGCTCATGCAGCATGGGCTGCGCAGCCCATCGGGCTGCGCGCAGTATTGGATACTGCAGTGCGCGGCCCGACGAGCATACTGTCCGACAGTTTTACCCCTTTTTCGTTTTAAGTGTGGAAAATTGTTTCTGCATATTTACGAATTTTTCCAAATTAATTAATTCTAAATACAATGTGATTGTATATTACCACTTTGAACCCTAAATATTTTTAGATATAAAATTATTGTTGATAATTTTATGCATGGTGTTATGGTATGGTTTTGGACCCCGTGGATGCTTTATTTTATTTATTATGGTTTTATATAAATACGACCTGCGAGTCGTTTGTATTTATGTAAATTTTAATTTTAATTTTACTAGATAAATTGTATAGGATGCAATTTATGATATGTAAAATTTATTTTACTAGAAAAATTGTATTGGTTGCAATTTTTTGTAAAATATAAATCCATGAGATGGTGCTTAGAAGCAAAGACGTGGAGGCGGATCCAAGAGGCGGTGCAATGACCATGTGATGGATGCTACCACCTAGGATATGACCTTGTTGATTTTCATATTGGCCTATGAAAATCAATGTAGATTTAAACCATACCATAACACGGTTCGAGTCATATGCATGTTTTATTTTTATTTAGATGCCATGTGATGCCATGCTAGATATTCTATATGCATGCTAGACAATTGGATGCCATGTGATGCCATGCTAGATTGCATGCTTAACATATGTATGACATAGGATGCCATGCTAATTAGTATTAACAAGAGTATGCTTAATATTAATGCCATGAATTGTATATGATACAATTAAATCACAGGACTTAACAAACCCTAAATAAACTTATGAAGTTTATATTTGCCACCCAATTACGTATAACACTAGTCAAGTACTATGTTCGCATCATGGTAGCCACGCCAAAGCGGGTACGCATGTTGTGACCTTAGCGAAGCGATAATATGAGAAATGGTGATTCTCATTGTGTTGTAATTGGTTTAACAAAGGGTTAATCAAAACGGTGTTTGAGCCCGAGGCAAAGATGAGATGAGTAACATACAATTAAATATGATATATGATATCATGCATCTCATAAATTAGAAGAGTTGCATAATGATGCAATTGGCAAAGAAGTGCACATCCAAAATATGTTTAAATGGTTTAAAGCATGATTTTGAGTCTTTGCCTACCGAAATTATATTTAATCATAGGGACATGCCAAAGCAGTGCTATGGTTAAGTATGGATTTTGGATCTTCACCCACTTAAATATTTTAAAGGGTTTTATAATTTAAGTGGGAGCATTTAACTAAAATCTTTACACGCTTTATTGTAGTTATAATTGCTATTACCTTGATCTCGATTGTTATTGAACATTGAGAATTGTTCTCAAATCAAAAGGAATCATATGTTCTCAATAATCCTTTTGCCCAATGAACCGCTAGCAATTGTAACACGAGTATAAAAGATGCTTACTTGAAGCATCGAAGGGACTCTGTTAAATTTTGTTATCTTACACTTGCCACCAATTCTTCCGTACGTGGAAGTTTTACTTGAGATATATGATACATCACAAATGGAAATGTTCCATCAGTTAGTGAGCAAGAAAAGATAAGTGTTTGAGGCAACATTTTCTCATTGGCCTCCAAAAAGGCATTAAGATGTGATCTTGAATTCATTAATTGATAGTCATTGGTGATGAACTATCATTTGAATGACATGGGGAAAATTGTGAATTAGTTGCATAGGATGCAAAAGAATGTTAAGTTATCCATAAAGGATAAGCCCGCCTCGAATTGTGTGCTTATGGTTCAAAAGGAAAGGATAAAAGGAAGGTCGAAAAGCATAAAGACCGAAAGGTTCGGGTGAAACATGTTTTAAAGACCAAAGCTATTGGCATAGAGAGATCTCCAAAAGAAGGATGTTGCCATTTCTAGAATGAATCGTTCATTAGAATGAAAATAGCAAACTTTGTTTGGAGAACTATGAGAAGATGAAAGGCAGTAAGACTGCTACCTTAAGTATTTATCAATTATTCTACTTTTGTTTCTATATCAAAGGTATTAGATACCGTGGTGGATTTCATATTAGTAGAATATGAGGAATCTCAACTTAAGTAGAAACCTTATGAAGGTGAAAGGTAGAATACGAATAGGCAAGAGTAGCAAAGGTTGTTACTTGGAAGTTATGAACTTCTGGTTAAAAGTTATGAACTTTTACATGAAAGTTATGAACTTCTAGGTAAAAGTTGTGAACTTTTACATAAAAGTTATGAACTTTGGTTAAAGGTTATGAACTTTTACATGTAAGTTATGAACTCTTGTTGCCTATTGGGCTCGTTGTTTTGAGTGAACAAATGTTGTTTATTTTATAATTGTGAATTATAAACTTAATAAAGACATGATTATGAAATACAGATTTACATAATTGTCTTTATATGTGGAGCCCATCCGTAACATAAATACTGTAAGGATCGAATCAAACGGTTTGATTCAACCTATTTTGGCAGTGTCGTCTTGGAGACATAAGCAAAGTCGCATTTTGAAACTCCATAAGAATGGACTTTTGGATTCATGAGATTATGAATCATCTTGAATCATGCGAATGTTGTTTATTATAAAAGATGACAAAAGTGGTTCTTTGCTAAAAGTAGTTAAAGAATAATCGATTTATTAAGCATTATACATGTGGATGTATATGAATTATAAATCAACTGCTAAAGAAGGTTTTAATACTTCATTACCTTTATGGAACTTTTCACTAGATAAGAGTATCAAATGAAACACGAGTTTGGAACTTTTGAAGTGTTCAAAAGCTTGTAAAAGGAGTATGAAGTATCTTGACATGATAGTAAAGTCACTTAGATATGATCCAAGTGGTGAACATTTGAGTCAAGATTTTGACACTCATCTTAGAGATTGTGGGACTGTCTCACAATTAACTCCTCCAATTACGCCACAAAGGAAGTTGTGTCGAAAAGGGAGTAGTCGAACTCTATACAGATATAGTTCAATCTATGATGAAGTCAAGTTGATCATCGTTTTCTCGAGAATATGCCATTAAAGCAGCTGTGTATATTGTTCCGTCTAAAACAATTCATGAATCAACATATGAGATATGGTTGGGTAAGAGACCCAAGTTGTTTCATTGAATAAGTTTAGGGCTGTAAAGCTTATTTCGAATAAGTTGGCACCTAAATTTAAATGTCGTATTGTGGATTACTCAAAAGGAAAGTAGGAGTTGTTACTCCTGTGTTTCTTTGGGATACAAAGTGGTTGTAGCTAGAAATAGTTTCTCCTTGAAAAGGGAGTTAATTTCTAGAAGAGTTAGTGGGAGTAAAGTACACCTACAAAACTCGTAATTCACAAAGTGACATTAACGTTGAAGAGGAACATGGAAATGGTTTCATGATCATTGTTGAAATTACACAAGTCCAATGAAAGTCTAGTAGAATACGACATGAATAGGAGAGATATGGATTTCTCAAAATCATGATGTAGTTTTACTAGATTGGAATAAGTCTTCTTTTATGAAGAAGCAATGTTAGATTTTGAATCTAATAAGTGACTTGATGCTACAAAGGATGAAGATAAGTCCATGTCTGACAATCAAAGTATAGACTTTGATAAATCTTTTAGAAGATGCATATGCAATGGTTGCAAGTGAGTTTTCAAATTGAAAACCGACATGAATGGTGATCTTCAAACTTATAAAGCACGACTAGTGACAAAAAGGGGTAATAAACAAGTTCATAGTAGTGACTATGAGGATACGAACAAACTCATAGTAGGACTATGATAAAATCCTTTTTCGTCATTAATCATGATCAAGTCAAATTGAGTTCTTGTTGCCACATCCGCATAATATGATTATAAAATATGGCAAATGGATATCAAAATCTTTTTTCTACGTGAAAACATGATTGAGGATGTGTACGTGACACAACCCAAAGTTTTTGAGCATCCAAAGAATTCAAATAGCGTATGCAAGTTTCAAAGATTCTTATAAGGATCGAAACATGCATCAAATAGTTGGAATCATAGTTTTGATAAAGAAATCAAATGGTTTGATTTTATCAAAAGGATGATGAATCTTGTGTTTCAAAAGGATCAGTGGGAGCATATCGGTATTCCTAACGCTATATGTGGATGACATATGGCTTGTTGGAAATAACATTCTTACCTTGCAAGAAGTAAAATCTTGGCTAAGAAAGTAATATCGGTTAATGTTATAAGCATGACTGCCTGTATTCTTGAAATTGGAATCTATACAGATAGATCTAAAAGAATGTTTTGGCTTAAGTCAAAGCATTGAAAGCGTTCAATATAAAAGACTTAATAGAAGCTTGCTTATGTTAACTGTGTAAATATTTGCACATATACAACTGATTGCAATTAGTTGCAATATATCAGTCGAGATCTAGTATTCTCTTAAAAAGAGAAGTTATGATTTTGAAAGGTTCAAAATAAAACGTTATAGCTAAATATCTATAATAGCAGCCAAGGTATACAGTTACATGTGATGTAAAGAAATTTTGGATGAAGAAGTTCATCAAAATTTTATGTTTTTGTTCTAAGCATTGCTTATCCTGTGAGACTATTGTAGGGACAATAGTTCAATGCGTAAGAACCTTGTATGACACAAGCATATACTTAGGCGTTTTTCACTAATTTAGAGAGGCTGTCTCTAAAGAGAGAGTGAAAATGTGTAAAGTAACAACGGAAGGTAAAATTAATAATTCACTGACAAAGACTCCTGCACGAGTGAATACATGAAAGTCATGTAGGTCAATGGGTATGAGATACATGTATGATTGGCCATAGTGCAAGTGGGAGATTGTTGGAGATTGTGCCCTAAGGCCAATATTGGATTATGTAATTTGACTTCTAAGATTAATCTAGTGTAGATTAATATTATCATTTATGTTTGTATGTTAGCATTTATGATAAGTATCCATGAATAAATCGTGTTATTCTAAATATCCCTAGTCGATTGTTATTATGGGGATAATAACAAACTAAGACTAGTGTGAGTGATAATGGATATTCATAAGATGAATATAGTGTATACAGATACAGATTATACTCACGGGTAATATGTTAGAGAACATGTTACTGGAGACCCACTATGAGATCAAGTTCATGGTCATGTGTCACAACTGATCTTGATTATAGTAGTGTCATTAGCTGATTCCTTTGACCTGAGGTCACCATTGATTCCGGGATGAACTCATGTTGTGTTTTGACGCAGTCAAACGCTGCTTGTAACAGAGTAGTTATAAAGGCTGTGATTGGGTACAATATGACTCATGCTTTGGGATGTGAGTGACAGATATGGGATTTTGTCCCTCTCTATCAAGAGAGCGATATCACTGGGCCCCTCGATAAGTGAGACTGTTATATGCATGGCCGTGCTCAAATAATTGATAAGAGTATCAATTGATTTGTTTAAACAGTCCGCTTTGAGATCGAGAAAGCATATGATTAATTTATATAAGATTGACAAGTGTACCATGTCTTATAATTAATCATGATATCAAGAGACAAAAGGGAATATGACACATTCTATAAGTAGGTTTATTGGATTATACCAATCATATGAATTGGGTAGTCATAATGGCTTGCTAGAGTCCGCTTATGACTTATGAGGGCATTATGGTAATTTCCTCATTGCCAATTTATATGATCCTACGGGGTCACACACAAAGAGCAAAATGAGATTCACTTAATTCGGGGATAAATCATTATGAGATAATGATTTATTATTGATGAGAAATTAAATATATATAAAGATATATATTTACATGTATATGTATATACACATGAACATATTAATAAGATTAATATATTTATGGCATAAAGTATGTACATTATAATTATATTATATGGTGATATAATTAATTATAATATACATTTACGTATATGTGTATATATATATATGTATGTATGTATGTAAATATTAATAAGATTAATATAGCATAAAGTATGCTAATTATATTATATGGAGATATAATTAATTTTACATACATATGTGTATATGATGGAGAATTGACTAAGTTTAATATTAATTGAGAATTAATAAAACTTATGGGGGCTAATTTATAATTATAATTAAATATAGTATTTAATTACAATTATAAGTTAATAATAAAAGAAAAAAAAAACCCTAGAAACAAAAAGTTGTTGGACGTGATACAGAGCCCCATCTCCATCAAATAGCCGAAATTTGCTTTGGCCAAGAATGAAAAATATCAATTTTTCACCTTCTCATTCGAAGAACTGTTCTACGATCCCGGCGCTAGCACGCGGTGAGTCAATTGCTCGGTGTGGATCAACTGTAGAGGGAATCTGCTTTGGTTCCTGTATCCAATCCTGCAAAAATTAAGAGGTAATTCTTTAACCCTCCTTCCAATTCAATGCAATGTACATGGGTCCTTGGTGGGGATTAATCCTTTTATTTCCGCTGCGTTTTGTTTTGTGCGATTCAATCCCCATCACTTTCTAGAAAGGGATTTCATTTCCAAGAAAGCCAGTAGAAGCATTGTTGAACTCAAGGAAGTTCAAAGCTCATAAACTCCTGAAGAGGATAACTCGGGGACTAGGGTGGAACTTCCACAGGAGGAAGCACCGAACAAGGTCACATAAGGACCTAGATGGTTTGGTAGGGATCATCGGGAACTAGAGAGATATGGGTTTCTAGTCATCGATGATCACACTCTTCTCGTCTTTGATGAGGAAGAGCCTAAAACCTACCAGGAGGCAATAGCCAACCCACAGTCTGCCAACTGGCGTAAGGCCATAGAGGCGAAATGCAATCTATGTATGATAATTAGGTTTGGAACCTAGTTGATCCACCTTCGAGTGCTAAGGTAATTGGTTGCAAGTGGTGCTACAAGCTAAAGACCAACAACACCTTCTAGGGGCGTCTGGTTGTGAAAGGTTTCAGATAAGTCCATGGAATAGACTATGATGAAAATTTCTCTCCAATCGCTATACTCAAATCCATAAGTATCCTGCTGGCGATAGCTGCTTGGTACGACAATGAGGTCTAGCAGATGGATGTCAAAACTGCTTTCCTTAATGGAAAGCTACTCGAGGATATGTACATGGCACAACCTGAGGGTTTTGTCGATCCAGAGTATCCTGGGAGGGTATGCAAGATTCAAAGGTCTATTTATGGATAGAAGTAAGCATCCCGAAGTTGGAATCTTAGATTCAATGAAGCCATAAAGGAATATAGCTTCATACAGAATCAAGATGAGCTTTGTGTGTATAAAAGGATTAGTGGGAGCATTATCACCTTCCTAGAATTATGTATGGATGATATCCTTCTTATTGGAAGTGACATACCAACACTACAAGGTGCAAAATAGTGGTTGTGTAAGTGCTTTGCAATGAAGGACTTAGGCGAGCCTGAGACGATCCTAGGAATTAGGATCTACAGGTATAGATCCAATCGGCTTCTAGGCCTAAGTCAGGCCACGTACATAGACAAGGTTCTGAAAAGATTCAGCATGGATCAAGCCAAGAAAGGTTTCTTGCCAATGAGCCATGGGCTGAAACTTAGTAAGAAGAACTGTCCTAAGACAAGGGAGGACAAGGAGAACATGAAGTTGGTCCCATATGCCTCGGCTATATGATCAATCATGTACTCCATGCTATGTACAAGACTTGATGTTGCCTTTGCACTAAGTATGATTAGCTGATACCAGCAAGATCCCGGCGAGGATCACTAGAAGGTTGTCAAAGCAATCTTGAAGTACCTTAACCGGACTAAGGATAGCTTCTTAGTGTATGGAGGTCAGGAAGAGCTGTCAGTTACTGGGTACACTGATGCAAGCTTCCAGACCTACCAAGATGAGTAACAGTCACAGTCTGGGTACATGTTTATGCTGAATGATGGAGCTGTAAGCTAGAAAAGCTCCAAGCAACCAACCATCACGGACTCTACTTCAGAAACTGAGTACATTGTAGCGTGTGATGTAGCCAAGGAAGCCGTACGGATAAAGAAGTTTATCACTGAATTGGGAGTAGTACCAACTATCCAGGATCTAGTTGATATCTTTTGTGACAACAATGGGGCTGTTGCATAAGCTAAGGAGCCCTGGTCACACAAGAACACAAAGCACATGCTTAGGAAGTTTCAACTCATACGAGAAATTGCCGAGAGGGGTGACATTTCAATATATAGAGTGGACACCGAGGACAATGTCACAAATCCTTTGACCAAGGCGCTGGCTCAGCCCAAGCACGAGGGTCATACTAGATATATAGGGATTAGGCCCACGCCTAGTTGGAACTAGTGCAAGTGGGAGATTGTTGGATGTGCCCTAGTCCCGAGGCATTGGTCCTTGTATTTGTATTATAGATTTATTAGATTTATGTGTTATATAGTTTGTGTCATTAAATAAAGGTATTAATTTATTTATTATATATCTTGTCATTAAATAAAGGCATTAATCTATTTATTGGTCCTTGTATTGGTATTATATATCCAATGGACATATCCATATCCATATTGACAAGTGTCATGCACTTGGCAGTAAGACCATGGATAGGGAAAATGATATGAACATAAAGAGATCCGTAGTTTGTTCCAATCATGAGAATGAATGGAACTAGAGACTATCATTAGCTTGGTTGTATGGTAGTGTCTTACCAGCCATTGGACATGGGATGTCAACCAAGTTAATGGGTACATGCAAAAGGGGCATGGTACTGGATAGATCCACTAAACGAGATATCCACATGGTAAAGTATCACAAGTGATTCTCGTGTAGTACTTGTATGGATCCTTTGATCTAACCATATGATGGTGCTGCATGTGAAGTGGCATACTTTGCTGTATGCCTAAAAGGCCTGTAAAAGGTGCCAAGTATGGGTACATTTGGGTATGTTAGTGAATATGGCAGTGCTATGGATATGCAGAAGGGAATGTCACTTAGTAGTCCACTGAGAAGATATTAGCGGCCTCTTGATGAATGCAACTGATAAGAGTGTGGCCACACCCAAACAAGCTGGAACTTGTTTATGAGCATCAGTTCATTCGGGATCAAGTAAATGTCCGGACACAAAAGAGGGTGATCAATCCATGCCTCTGAGTTGGACACCGATATCAATGACATGGGATGTACAAGTTTAAACTACAGGGTTATGATTTCAGTTGGACTGCTATCTCCATCTTAATTAGGGGCTGCAGTGGCTTGCTAGAGCATGCCTACAGTCTATGGGCCAAAGGCCCACTACTAACATAAAGATGGGCCCACAGGATCGTACACATTGAATGTCTGAACTCGGACTTAAGGGATCAACTGTATACTTGTAGTATACACACCGGAGAGAGAGGTTTGTATTAATTATATTATGCAGATCAATTAGATTGATCAAAATAATGTGATTAATATTTGTATTGGCCTTCTCATAATTAATTCAATGAATTAATTTATGAGTTATTTCCTAGGTGGAATATTTTACATATACAGGTTTACATGTATTTAATTTTATGAAAGTCTAATTTAATTTCCTGGTTAAATTAATTTGTCAAATGAATTTTAATCTAAATGTATGTAATATATTATATGGTATAATACATTCACATACATGTTGAATTAAAATAAAATTTGAAATTAAATTGGATAGGAAGAATTAAATCAAACTTGGGCTTAAAGGAGAATAAGCCCGCATAAAATTAAAGGAAAAATGGGTTGAAATTTTTGAGGAAAAATTTCAGCCTTCTAGGTTAAAAATAACCTAGAGAATTCGGCCAAAGGCAGTGGAAGAATAGCAGAAAATTCCAGCCACCAAACACTCTTTTGTGGTTGATCCTCTAACTAGCACGGGTCATGTTCGATACCCATTCGTGTACGTGAATGTGGAGGGAATCAGTTTCGGTTTCTGCAGCCATCTCTTGTAGAGATTTTCTAGTGAGAATCTCCATTTATTTAATTTTGTTTTGTTGTTTTCAATTCCCACATCAATTGCTCCTGGGCATGGATTTGAGGAAATCAACACGTGTTTCTGCTTTATCGGTTGATTACCGGTGACAAATCCCAACATTATGGAACACTTAAATAATAGTTTAGGGTTCTAACGTATTATGAAACACCCAGAATGATAGGAGAGAGTTTCTAGTGTATTATAGAACACCTAGAACAAAGTTTAGGGTTTGACGTGTTATGGAAAGCCTAAAACGATAGGAGAGAGGTTCTGGGGTACTATAGAACACCTCGAACAAAGTTCAGGGTTTTGATGCATTATGGAGCACTTAAAACGATAGAAGAGAGGTTTTGGTGCATCATGGAACACCTAGAACAAAGCTTAGGGTTCTAACATATCATGGAATGCCTAGAATGTTAGGAGAGAGGTTCTGGTCTGTTATGGAAAACCTAGAACAAAGTTTAGGATTCTGATGTATTATGGAACACCTAGAATGATAAACAAAGAGTTTTTTACATATTATGGAACACTTAGAATGATAAGAAAGGAGTTTTAACATATTATGGAATGCCTAGAACAATAAGAAAGAAGTTCAAATGATTGTAATTGCTTTTTGGCTGATAGTTTTTTGGAAAACAAGAATTTAGTATACCTACATGATTATTGGGATTTTCACCGGACATCAACCGATAAAAGCGGAAGAATGTGTTCATTTCCTCAAATCCGTGCCTAGGACCTAATGATGTGGAAATAAAAAAACCAAAACCAATAAGAGGAAAGTTAGATTCTCACCAGTATATCTCTTAAAGAGATGCTGCAGAAATCAAACTAGACTTCCTCCACCGTCACATACACAAAAGGCTATTGAAATAAAACCTGTGCTAGCAGTAGGAAATCTTGAAGAAGTGAGAAAAGATGGAAGGATAAGCTTCAAGAAGCAAAAACAAACTTTTCTTCTTCTACCTTTTATATTCATAAAAGGAAGCAAAGTCAAATTTTTCTTCTTACTTTTAATACTTATCCTTATCCATATTAATTGGCAAAATATCTAAGTTACCAAACTTAGTGGCTAAGTTTTCATTTAAGAAAATTTGGTCCAATCCATTTTAATTTCATGTGGGCTTTATCACATTAAGGCCCAAGCCCATTTAATTCCTTTGGTCTTATTTAATTTCAAATGTAACTTTAATTTAACATGGATGCTTATATATTATATCATATAATATATTACATACATTTAAATTAAAATTAATTTGACCTACAAATTTAACCGAGGAATTAAATTGGACATTCATAAAATTAAATACATGTAAACCTATACATGTAAAATATTTCCACCTAGGGAAATAATCTCATAAATTAATTCATTGAATTAATTATAAGAAAGCCTATTCAAAAATTAATATAAACTCTCTCTCTCCATTGTGTATACTCCAAGTACACACTTAATCCTTTTAATTAAAGTTCAGACATTCAATGTGTACAATCCTATGGGCCCTTCTTTATGTTGGTAGTGGGCCTATGGCCCACAGACTGTAAACAGGCTCTAGCAAGCCACTATAGCCCCTAATTAAGAAGGAGATAGCAGTCTAACTGGAACCATAACCCTGTAGTTTAAACTTGTATATCCCATTTCATTGATATCGGTGTACAACATAGTGGCATGGATTGATCACCCTCTTTTGTGTCCGAACGTTTACTTGTTCTCGAATGAACTGATACTCACAAACAAGTTCCAACATGTTTGGGTGTGGCCATACTCTTATCAATTGCATTCATCAAGAGGCCGGTGATATCTTCTCATTGGGCTACTGAGTGACATTCCCTTCTGCATATCCATAGTACTGCCATGTTCACTAACATACCCGAACGTACCCATACTTGGCACCCTTTTATAGGCCCTTTAGGTGTACACCAAATTACGCCACTTCACATGCAGCACCATCATAGGGTCAAGTCAAAGGATCCATATAAGTACTACATGAGAATCACTTTTGATACTATACCATGTGGATTTCTCGTTTAGTGGATCTATCTAGTACCATGCCCCTTTGCATGTACCAATTAACTTGGTTGACATCCCATGTTCAATGGCCGGTAAGACACCACCATTCAACCAGGCTAATGATTATCTTTAGTTCCATTCATTCCCATGATTGGAACAGACTACGGATGACTTTATGGTCATATCGTTTTCTCTATCCATGGTCTTACTACCAAGTGCATGACACTTGTCAACATGGATATAGATATATCCATTAGAGACTCTATTTAAAACATAACACAAGATATATAATAAATAGATTAGTGCCTTTATTTAATGACACAAGCTGTATAATACATAACACTCACATCAAAGTACAAATGTATGATACAAATACAAGGACCAATGCCTCGGACTAGGGAATATCCAACAATCTCCCACTAGCACTAGTACCAACTAAGTATAGGCCTAATCCCTGTAGATCTAATATGAACCTCGTGCTTGGGTTGTGCCAGCACCTTGGTCAAGGGATCTGCGACATTGTCCTTGGTGTCCACTCTGTGTAATAAAATGTCACCCCTCTCATCAATTTCTCGTATAAGGTGAAACTTCCTAAGTATGTGCTCTGAGTTTCTATGTGACCAGGACTACTTAGCTTATGCAACAGCCCTATTGTTGTCATAGAAGATATCAACTGGATCTTGGATAGTTGACACTACCCCCATTTCAATGATAAACTTCTTTATCCATACAGCTTTCTTAGTTGCATCACACGCTGCAATGTACTCAGCTTCTGTGGTAAAATCCACGGCAGTCGGTTGCTTGGAGCTTCTCCAACTAACAACTCCACCATTTACCTTGAATACATACCCAGACTACGACTGGTATTCATTCTGGTCGGTCTAGAAGCTTGCATCAGTGTACCCAGTAACTGATAGCTCTTCCTGAACTCCATACACCAAGAGGCTATCCTTAGTCCTATTAAGGTACTTTAGGATTGCTTTGACAGCCTTCCAGTGATCCTCACCAGGATCCTACTGGTATCGGCTCATCATACTTAGTACAAAGGTGACATCAGGTCTCATACATATCATGGAGTACATGATTGATCCTATAACTGATGCATATATTACCAACTTCATATTCTCCCTATCCTGCCTTGTCTTAGGACAATTCTTCTTACTAAGTTTCAGCCCATGGCTCATCGGGAAGAAACCTTTCTTAGCCTGATCCATGATGAATCTTTTCAGAACTTTGTCAATGTACATGGCCTGACTTAGGCCTAGAAGTTGATTGGGTCTATTCCTGTAGATCCTGATCCCTAGGATCATCTCATCTTCGCCTAAGTCCTTCACTGTGAAGCACTTACACAACCACTGCTTTACACCTTGCAGTGTTGGTATGTCGCTTCCAATCAGAAGAATGTCATCCACATGTAATACCAGGAATGCTACAATGCTCCCACTAATCCTTTTATACACTCAAGGCTCATCTTGATTCTGTATGAAGCCATATTCGTTCATGGCCTTATTAAATATAAGATTCCAACTCCTGGATGCTTGCTTCAATCTATAAATGGACCTTTGAAGCTTGTATACCTTTTCAGGATACTTTAGATTGACAAAACCATCAGGCTGTGTCATGTACACATCCTTAAGTAGCTTTCCATTAAGGAAAATGGTTTTGACATCCATCTGCTAGACCTCATAGTTGTATCAAGCGGCTATGGCTAGCAGGATCCTTATGGATTTAAGCATAGTGATTGGTGAGAAAGTTTCATTATAGTCTATTCCATGGACTTGTCTGAAACCTTTCGCTACCAGCCGCCCTGTGAAGGTATTGTCAGCCTTTAGCTTATAGCACCACTTATAACCTATCACCTTAGCACCCGGAGGTGGATCAACAAGGTTCCAAACCTGATTATTGTACATAGATTGCATTTCCACCTCCATAGCCTTTTGCTAGTTGGTAGACAATAGGCTAGCTATAGCCTCCTAG
The DNA here is from genome assembly GCA_039660915.1 of Euphorbia tirucalli. Lineage (NCBI taxonomy): Eukaryota > Viridiplantae > Streptophyta > Magnoliopsida > Malpighiales > Euphorbiaceae > Euphorbia > Euphorbia tirucalli. The sequence continues at coordinate 47,712,860 of CM077639.1, read as the reverse complement.
TAGGTTTTGGGCTCTTCTTCATTGAATACAAAAAGAGTGTGATCATTATGTTGGGATTTTTCATTGGAAATCAACCAATAAAGCGGAAATACTTGTTGATTTCCTCAAATCCGTGCCCAAGAGCAATTGCTATGGAAATTGAAAAAAACAAAACAAAATAGAACAAATTGATATTCTCACCAGAAAATCTCTTTAAGAGATAGCTGCAGAAATCGGATTCGACTTCCTCCACATTCCCATACACGAACGATTATAGATCACAACTCGTGCTAGCGAGAGGATCGGCTGGAATAGAGAGAAAGGGGGCTAGAATTTTTCTGCTATTCCAAGTGTGTCTTGGCTGAAAATTTTACTAGGGATTTAGCCTAGTAGGTCGAATTCCTTTATGGAATTTTGGGCCTAATTTTCTTCTTTATTTTACATGGGCTTTTCATCCTTTAAACCCAAATCCGATTTAATTCTCTGTGTCTAATTTAATTCCAAATATAATTTTAATCCAACATGTATGTCAATATATTATACCATATAATATATTACATATATTTAAATTAAAATTAATTTGAACAATTAATTTAACCAAGAGATTAAATTAGACTTTCATAAACTAAAACACATGTAAAATATTTCCACCTAGGAAATAATCTCATAAATTAATTCATTGAATTAATTATGAGAAGGCCAATACAAATATTAATCATATTATTTTGATCAATCCAATTGATCTGTATAATATAATTAATACAATTCTCTCTTTCCGGTGCATATACTCCAAGTATACAGTTGATCCCTTTAGTCCGAGTTCAGACATTCAATGTGTACGATCCTATAGGCCCATCTTTATGTTAGTAGTGGGCCTTAGTCTCACAGACTACAGCCGGGCTCTAGCACACCGCTGCAACCCCCAATTAAGATGGAGATAGGAATCCAACTGAAATCATACCCCTGTAGTTTAAACTTGTACATCCAATGTCAATGATATCGATGTCCAACAAAGAGGCATGGATTGATCACCCTCTTTTGTGTTTGGACATTTACTTGATCCCGAATGAACTAATGCTTATAAATAAGTTCCAACCTGTTTGGGTGTGGCCACACTCTTATCAGTTGCATTCATCAAGAGGCTGGTGATATCTTCTCAATGGACTACTGAGTGACATTCCCTTCTGCATATCCATAGCATTGCCATGTTCACTGACATACCTGAATATAGTCATACTTGGCACCCTATTATAGGCCCTTTAGGCATACACAAGAATGCCACTTCACATGCAGCAACATCATATTGTCAGGTCAAAGGATCTATACAAGTACTACACAAGAATCACTTGTGATACTTTAGCATGTAGTTTTCACGTTTAGTGGATCTATCTAGTACCATGCCCCTTTTGCATGTACCCATTAACTTGGTTGACATCCCATGTCCGATGGCCGATAAGACACCACCATACAACCAAGCTAATGATAGTCTCTAGTTCCATTCATTCCCATAACCGGAACAGACTACGGATCTCTTCATAGTCATATCGTTTTCCCTATCCATGGCCTTACTGCCAAGTGCATGACACTTGTCAACATTGATATGGATATGTCCATAGGATGCTTTATTTAAAACATAGCACAAGATATATAATAAATAGATTGATGCCTTTATTTAATGACACAAAATGTATAATACATAAATCCAATAAATGTACAATACAAATACAAGGACTAATGCCTTGGGACTAGGGAATATCCAACAATCTCCCACTAGCACTATTACCAACTAAGCATAGGCCTAATCTCTATAGATCTAATATGACCCTCGTGCTTGGGCTGAGCTAGTGCCTTGGTCAAAGGATCTATGACAATATACTCGGTGTCCACTCTATGTAATGAAATGTCACCCCTCTCGGCGATTTCACGTATGAGGTGAAACTTCCTGAGCACATGCTTCGTGTTCTTGTGTGACCAGGGCTCCTTAGCTTGTGCAACAGCCCCATTGTTGTCACAGAAGATATCAACTTGATCCTGGATAGTTGGCACTACTCCCAATTCAGTGATAAACTTCTTTATCCACACAGCTTCCTTTGCTACATCACATGCCGCAATGTACTCAGTATCTGTAGTAGAGTCTGTGATGGTTAGTTGCTTAGAGCTTTCCTAGCTTACAACACCACCATTGAGCATAAACATATACCCAGACTATGACTGGTACTCATCCTGGTCGGTCTGGAAGCTTGCATCAGTGTACCTAGTAACTGACAACTCTTCCTGACCTCCATACACTAAGAAGCTATCCTTAGTCCAGTTAATGTACTTCAGGATTGCTTTGACAGCCTTCCAGTGATCCTCACCGGGATCTTATTGGTATCGCCTCACCATACTTAGTGCAAAGGTGACATCAGGTCTCATACATATCATGGAGTACATGATTGATCCTATAGCCGAGGCATATGGGACCAACTTCATGTTCTCCCTGTCCTCCCTTGTCTTAGGATAGTTCTTCTTACCAAGTTTCAGCCCATGGCTCATTGGAAAGAAACCTTTCTTGGCCTAATCCATGCTGAATAGTTTTAGAACTTTGTCTATGTACGTGGCCTGACTTAGGCCTAGAAGCTAAATGGATCTATCCCTGTAGATCCTGATCCCTAGGATTGTCTCAGCCTCGCCTAAGTCCTTCATTGCAAAGCACTTACACAACCACTGCTTTACACCTTGTAGTGTTGGTATGCCGCTTCCAATAAGAAGGATGTCTCCTACTAATCCTTTCATACACACAAGGCTCATCTCGATTCTGTATGAAGCCGTATTCCTTTATGGCTTCATTAAATCTAAGATTCCAACTTCGAGATGCTTGCTTCAGTCCATAAATGGACCTTTGAAGCTTGCATACCCTCCCAGGATACTTTAAATCAATAACCGTCAGGTTGTGTCATATACACATCCTCGAGTAGCTTTCCGTTAAGGAAAGCAGTTTTGACATCCATCTGCCAGACCTGACAGTCGTACCAAGTGGCTATTGCCAGCAGGATCCTAATGGATTTGAGCATAGCGACTGGTGAAAAAGTTTCATCATAGTCTATTCCATTGACTTATTGAAACCTTTCGCAACTAACCGCCCCTTGAAGGTGTTGTCAGCTTTTAGCTTGTAGCACCACTTGCAACCTATTACCTTAGCAGCCGGAGGTGGATCAACTAGGCTCAAAACCTAATAATCATACATAGATTGCATCTCTACCTCCATAGCCTTACGCCAGTTGGAAGACTGTGCGCTAGCTATAGCCTCCTGGTAGGTTTTGGGCTCTTCCTCATCGAAGACGAGAACAGTGTGATCTTCTGTAATGAGAAACCCATATCTCTCTGGTTCCCGATGATCCCTACTAGACCTTTTAGGTCCTTGTGTGACTTGGGTCGGTGATGAGAATAGTGTGATCTTCCCTGATGAGAAACCCATATCTCTCTGGTTCTCGATGATCCCTACTAGAGCTTTGAACTTCCCTGAGTTCAACATTTCTCCTATTATCTTTCTTGGAAATGAAATCCTTTTCTACAAAGACCCCCTTCCATGCCACGAACAACTGGTTCTTGGCGGGGTTATAAAAGTAATACCCTTTGGTTTCCCTAGGGTAGCCCACAAATAGGCATTTGTCGATTTTGGGTTCTAGTTTACCCCCAGTAAATTTCTTGACATGTGCATCACATCCCTAAATTTGCAGGAAAGACACATTAGGTGACCTGCCTGTCCATATCTCATATGGCGTCTTTTCCATTGCCTTAGTTGGAGTATTATTCAAAATGAGAGCTGCTGTCTCAAGAGTGTATCCCCAGAAGCTTATTAGGAGAGAGGCATGACTCAATCATTGAGCGGACCATGTCCAACAAGGTCCTATTCCTCCATTCGGACACCCCATTCCACTGTGGTGCTCCTGAAGGAGTGAGCTATGGAACGATTCCATGCTCTCTCAAGTATGAGTCAAACTCTAGGCTTATATACTCGCCTCCTTGGTCCGACTGAAGGGCTTTGATATTTCTGCCTAGTTGGTTCTGTACTTTGTTCCTAAATTCCTTAACCCTATCAAAGGTCTTAGACTTATGTTTCATCAGATAGACATAGCCATATCTGCTGAAATCGTCCGTGAACGTGATGAAGTACAGATGTCCACCTTTGGTAGCTTCGCTCATGGGCCCATATACGTCTGAATGTATTAGGTCTAATAAGCCGGTAGCCCTTTCAGCTTTCTTGCTAAAAGGTGCTTTAGTCATTTTACCTCATAAACAAGACTCGCATATATCAAGTGACTCCAAGTCAAATACTCCTAGGATTCTAGCTTTGTGAAGCCTAGCTATGCGCTTCTCATTTATGTGGACTAAATGACAATGCCAAAGGTAGACAATATTAAGTTTGTTAGGCTTAACCCTTTTAGTATGTATATTATATACATGATTGGTTTCATTCAAATCCAGGATATATAGGCCATTATTTAATAGAGCTTCTTCATAAAATAACCCCTCTCTAGATAAACCACTTCTACGATTAGAAATAGTAAAATGAAATCCAGAAATATCCAATACTGAAACAGAAATAATATTCATGCACATTCCAGGCACAAAATAACATTGTTCCAATATCAAAACCAATCCACTAGGCATCATAAGGTGGTATTCGCCCATCTCTATGGCAGCAACCCTTTCTCCATTCCTGACCCGCAAGTCCACATCCCCAAATCCTAGTGACCCTTGTTCTTAAGTCCCTGCACATTACAACATATGTGAGAACTACATCCAATATCCAATACCCAGGATGTTGAACTAGTGAGATTCATGTCTATGACATATATGCCTGACGAAGATGCAGCCTGGGTCTTCCTCTGCTCTCCCAACAGTTTGGGACATGATCTCTTCGAATGCCCTACCTGCTTGCACCCGAAACAGACATCCTTGGGATTGGCCTTGGGCTGGACCTTGGCCTTCTTGGCTTTGGCTTTCTTAGCCTTAGCCTTGGCCTTTTCCTTAGCCTTGCCCTTAGTAAGAGGAGGGTTCCCCTTATTGACCAGCAGTACATGCGAAGTCTTCTTCATCGACTGCTTAGTGAGCTTGAGCATCCCATGCAGCTCACTAATAGTATAGTTCATCCCTTGCATATTATAGTTCAGGATGAACTGATTGTAAGAATCCGGTAAGGAAGCTAGAATTGTGTCCATTGCCAGCTCCTGTGAGATAGGTGATCCAAGACGGGCTAAACTATCCAAATAGCCCTTCATCTTAAGCATGTGTGCACTCACAGATGTCCCAGCCCCCATCTTACAAGAGTGGAATGCCTTATTGGTCAGGTACCTTTCCTGAAGAGCTTGCTCTTGAAATATCTCATTGAGAGTTGTTATCATAGCATAGGCCTGATGGTCCATGAACTGCTTTTGTAGCTCAAGGACCTTAAATGCCAACATAAGGCATGTCACACCCCAGTTATCCTTCACATGCACCTCGTATTCCTCCAGCTGGGCAGCCGGTGGATTACATCCTGCAGGTGCAGCTAGTATAGGCCTTTCCAGCACATACTCCTTTGAATCTTTCCTTAGAACTATTCTCAAGTTCCTAGACTAGTCTAAGAAGTTAGGACCAGAAAGCTTGTCCCCTTCCAGGATAGATCGTAGTGAAAGTGAGTTGTTTGTTGCCATTAGATTAGTACACAGAAAAATTATAAGAGTGTTAATAAAGGACTTAACTTGTTTCCCATATTTAATTAATAATGAATCAAGTTATTAATTAACTCAAGTTGTTGGGCTTATGGGCCGAGATCCATATTTCATTAAGATATAGCCAGATGAGGGCCTGGAAAAACTATACCCTAATTATTTAGGTAGGAATGCCTTCTAATCCCAACCCAGGGAATCTCAATTTGATGGGCTTGTTGGTACTTACCCATATGTGCTTAGGGCCAGGAGAATCCTACTACCCACACGAAGTCAAAACCTCCATCCAAGTGTCAGAGTAACCAATACTCCAACCCAATAAAAAATGATGATACTCCAGTGCATCCAGTGAGGGCATGGTCTACAACTGGCCTATCCCCACTTCGAGTCTATATTGCATGAGGGAACCACTTTTAAACGACTTAGTAATTTCCTTTTGGTTATTAGATTCAATTTAATAATGGCTTAGATGCATAGGCGGGTGAAAATGGGTTTGGATCATACATACATATATGAAAATAAATAACGCATAATTAAATAAATAAAATGGACTGCTATAGGCCTATATTACAACCTAATATAATTCTAGTAAACCTATACTAGAAAATACATCAGGTGGGTTTCTTCTTCTTCCTTCTGGGCTCGCCTCTCCACTAGGCTTCTTCTTTACAAATTATATAATAAATAAATAAATAAAATTACATAAAAAAAGAAAAACAGCACACAGTCCGTATTTACCCAAAAAGAAAAATTACAACCCAACTCGAATAAGGCCCAATAGCATCCATACAGACATTTAATCATACATCCAATGCATCAATTTATAAACATGTTATAATGCATGAATTTAAGCTCGTTTCAATTATGTCTCTAGTCATTATTTTTGAAATCGCCAATTTTGGCCCATCATGGTTCTAGCCCTTAATGGGCTTTGGGCCTCCAGCCTAGGCAGATAACTGCTCCCACTGGAATTGGAAAACCATGAGTCCATATCAGCCGACCGGGTAATTGTGCCATGCGCATTTAAATTACAGAAATTTAAACACATAAAATTTTAAAACCCATGAAAATTTCAAAACTAGGCCCCGGGCCCAAAACCCGCCAAATCCAAAACTGGGCCTAGCCTACTGCAGCTAGGGGTAGTAGCGGCATCTTGCTATTGCCGTGCGGCAGCTGGTGCCGAGGCAACAACAAGCAGCGGCTGCTGCCACTGTTTCTGCCGCTACAGCGGCTGTCGGCTGTGATTCCGCCTCCGATAGCCCCGTATCCGCAAAAACAACCAATGATTTTCAACCAATTAAACAAAATACAGCCAAATAAATAATCACAACCAAACAATTGAAAATTAAACCATAAACATAACCTAACATTCCAATTAATTTTCAATTGAAGAAATCAATGGGGAAAATCACAAAACCCAATCCAAAGAATCCCAAATAAAACCATTAAATTTAAAACCAAGGGATTTAGCCATGTTAAACAATTTCCACAGATCAAAAGCCTTCTCTGATACCACTATTGGGATTTTTCACCGGAAATCAACCGATAAAGCGCAAATACGCGTTGATTTCCTCAAATTTGTGACAAGGAGCAATTGATATAGAAATTGAAAACAAAAAAACAAAATAAAACAGATTGAGATTCTCACCAGAAAATCTCTTTAAGAGATGGCTGCAGAAATCAAATCCGACTTTCTTCACATTCCTATACAAGAACGGCTATAGAACACGACCTGTGCTAGCGAGAGGATCAGCCAGAATAGAGAGAAAGGGGGCCAGAATTTTACTAGGGATTTTACCTAGTAGGCCGAATTCCTCTAAGGAATTTTGGGCCTAATTTTCTTCTTTATTTTACATGGACTTTTCATCCTTTAAACCCATGTTCGATTTAATTCTCTGTGTCCAATTTAATTCCAAATATAATTTTAATCCAACATGTATGTCAATATATTATACCATATAATATAAATTAAAATTAATTTGACCAATTAATTTAGCCAAGAGATTAAATTAGACTTTCATAAAATGAAACACATGTAAACCTATACATGTAAAATATTTTCACCTAGGAAATAATCTCATAAATTAATTCATTGAATTAATTATAAGAAGGCCAATACAAATATTAATCATATTATTTTGATCAATCCAATTGATCTGTTTAATATAATTAATACAATTCTCTCTTTCTGGTGCATATACTCCAAGTATACAGTTGATCCCTTTAGTCTGAGTTCAAACGTTCAATGTGTATGATCCTGTGGGCCCATGTTTATGTTGGCAGTGGACCTTTGGCCCACAGACTATAGGCGGGCCTAGTAAGCCACTGCAACCCCCAATTAAGATGGAGATAGCAGTCCAACTGAAATCATAACCCTGTAGTTTAAACTTGAACATCCCATGTCATTGATATCGGTGTCCAACACAGAGGCATGGATTCATCATCCTCTTTTGTGTCTGAACATTTAATTGATCTCAAATGAACTGATGCTCACAAATAAGTTCCAACTTGTTTGGGTGTGGCCATAGTCTTATCAGTTGCATTCATCAAGAGGCCGATGATATCTTTTTAGTGGACTACTGAGTGACAGTTCCTTCTGCATATCCATAGCATTACCATGTTTATTAACATACCCGAATGTACCCATACTTGGCACCCTGTTTTAGGCCCTTTAGGCATACACCAAAGTATGCCACTTCACATGCAGCACCATCATATGGTCAGGTCAAAGGATCCATATAAGTACTACACGAGAATCACTTGTGATGCTTCTCGTTTAGTAGATATATCCAGTACCATGCCCCTTTTGCATGCACCTATTAACTTGGTTGACATCCCATGTCCAATGGCCGGTAAAACACCGCCATACAACCAAGCTAATGATAGTCTCTAGTTCCATTAATTCCCATGACCGGAACAAACTACGGATCTCTTCATAGTCATATCGTTTTCTGTATCCATGGCCTTACTGCCAAGTGCATGACACTTGTCAACATGGATATGGATATGTCCATATGATGCTCTATTTAAAACATAGCACAAGATATATAATAAATAGATTGATGCCTTTATTTAATGACACAAAATGTATAATACATAAATCTAATAAATGTACAATACAAATACAAGGACCAATGCCTTGGGACTAGGGCACATCCAACACATCAGTAATGAGAAACCCATATCACTCAGGTTCCCAACGACCCTTACCAGACCTTCTAGGTCCTTGTGTGACATGGGCTGGTGCTTCCTCCTGTTGAAGCTCCACCCTGGTCTCAAAGTTATCCTCTTTGGGAGTTTGTGAGCTTTGAACTTCCCTGAGTTCAATATTGCTCCAACTATCTTTCTTGGAAATAAACTCCTTTTTAAGAAAGACCCCCTTTTGTGCCACAAACACCTTGTTCTTGGTGGGGTTGTAGAACTAATACCCTTTGGTTTCCCTAGGGTAGCCCACAAACAGGCATTTGTCGGTTTTGGGTTCTAGTTAGTCAATTTCTTGACATATGCATCATAGCCCCAAATCCATAGGAAAGACACATTGGGTTCTCTGCTCATACATATTTCAAATGGGGTCTTTTCCACAGCCTTAGTCGGAGTATTATTCAAAATGAGAGCTACTGTCTCAAGAGCATATCCCTAGAAACTTATTAGGAGAGAGGCATGACTCATCATTGAGCGGACCATGTCCAATAGGGTCTTATTCCTCTGTTCGGACACCCCATTCCATTGTGCTGTTCCTGTAAGAGTGAGCTGTGGAACGATTCCGTGCTCTCTCAGATATGAATCAAACTCTAGGCTCATATACTCACCTCCTCGGTCTAATCAAAAGGCTTTGATGTTTCTGCCTAGTTGATTCTATACTTTGTTCCTAAATTCCTTGAACCTCTCGAGGGTCTCAGACTTATGTTTTACCAGATAGACATAGCCATATTTGCTGAAATCGTCTGTGAAGGTGACGAAGTATAGATGTCCACCTCTGGTAGCTATGCTCATTGTCCCACATACGTCTGAATGTATTCGGTCCAATAAGCCAGTAGCCCTTTCAGCTTTCTTGCTAAAAGGCACTTTTGTCATTTTACCTCGTAAACAAGATTCGCATATATCAAGTGACTCCAAGTCAAATGATCCTAGGATTCCAGCTTTGTGAAGCCTAGCTATGCGCTTCTCGTTTATGTGGCCTAAACGATAATGCCAAAGGTAAATAGGATTAACTTCGTTGGGCTTAAACCTTTTAGTATTTATATTATAGACATGATTAGTTTCATTTAAATCCAGGATATAAAGGCCATTATTTAATAGAGCTTCTCCATAAAATAATCCTTTTCTAGATAAACCTAGTTTACCATTACAAATAGTAAAATCAAATCCAAAAATATCCAAACCTGAAATAGAAATAATATTCTTGTACATAGCAGGTATAAAATAACGTTGTTCTAGTATTAAAACTAATCCACTAGCAACCCTTGCTCCATTTTCGACTCGCAATTCCACCTCTCCAAATCCCAATGATCTCCTGTTCTTAAGTCCCTGCACATTACAAAAAATGTGAGAACCACATCCAGTATCTAATACTGAGGATGTTGAAATAGTAAGGTTAATATCTATGACATATATACCTAAAGAAGAAGTGCCCTGGGTCTACCTTTACTCTCCCAAGAGCTTAGGACATGATCTTTTCCAATGCCCAGCCTGCTTGAAATTAAAGCAGACATCCTCGGGACTGGCCTTGGGATGGGCCTTAGCCTTTTTAGCCTTGTCTTTTTTAGCCTTGGCCTTGGCCTTGGCCTTAGCAGGAGGAGGTTTCCCCTTGTTGACCATAAGTACCGGCAGAGTCTTCTTGATCGACTGCTCAGTGAGCTTGAGCATCCCATGCAGCTCACTAACAACATAGTTCATCTCTTGCATGTTATAGTTCAGGATCAACTGATCATAAGAATCTGGTAAGGAAGCCAGGATCATGTCAACCACCAGCTCCTGTGAAATAGGTGATCCGAGACAGGCTAAAGTATCCAGATAGCCCTTCATCTTGAGTACGTGTGCACTCACAGATGTCCCAGCCCCCATCTTATAAGAGTGGGATGCCTTGTTGGTCAGGTACCTTTCCTGACGAGCTTACTCCTGAAACATCTCGTTAAGAGTTATTATCATAGCAAAAGCCTGATGATCCAAGAACTGCTTTTACCACTCAAAGACTATACATGCCAACATAAGGCATGTCACGTCCCGGTTATACTTTACATGCACCTTGTATTCCTCCAGCTAGGCAGTCGGTGGATTACGCCCCGTAGTGCAGTAGGTATAGGCCTTTCTAGCACATACTGTTTGGACTCTTGTCTTAGAACTATCCTCAAGTTCCTAGACTAGTCCAAGAAGTTTGGGCCATAAAGCTTGTCCTTTTCCAGGATATATCGTAGTGATAATGTATTACTCGTTGCCATTTGGTAACTACACAGAAAAATATAAAGAGTATTAATAGAGGAATTATATTATTTTTCCTATATATTAATTAAAAATGAATCATGTTATTAATTAACTCAAGTTGTTGGGCTAATCAGCCGAGATCCATATTTCATCAAGATATAGCCAGACGAGGACCTGGAAAAACTATACCTTAATTATTTAGGTAGGAACTGTTGGGATTTTTCACCAGAAATCAGCGGAAGAATGCGATGATTTCCTCAAATCCAGTCCCAGGAGCAATTGAAATGGAAATTATAAAACATAAAATTGAAATAGAAAAAGATCATATTCTTACCCGGAATATCTCTTTCTAGAGATGGATGAAGACTGCAGGAATCAAATTAGAGTCCCTCCTCGTTCTCATACACGAACACCTAACGAACACAACCCGTGCTAGCATTGGAAAAACATGAACAAGGGATAGAGGGGTTAGAGGATTCGGCTATGGTGGCTCGTAGTGTTAGGGGGCCGAAATTTTTCCCTAGGTTTTTATACCTAGGGTGGCCGAATTCCCATAGGGGAATTTAGGCCCAGCTTGACTCCTTTCATTTTGTGTGGGCTTCCATCTTTTAATTCAGGCCCAATCTAATTTTAATTGTTCTGGTTTAAATTAATTTCAAGCCCAATTTTAATACACCCATGTATTTAATAAATTACACCAAGTAATATATTATTTACATTTAAATTAAAATTAGTTTGACCAATTAATTTAATCCATCAAATTAAAATTAAATCTTCACAAAATAAAATCATATGTAAACCTATACATATGAATATTTCCACCTAGGAAATAATCTCATAATTAATCCAATTAATTACGAAGAGCCAATTGAATATATTAATTTCATTATTAGGATCAATCCAATTGGTCTTTATAATATGGTTAATATATATATACCTCTCTCTCCACAGTGTATACTCCAAGTATACATGTGATTCCTTAAGTCTGTGTTCAGTTGTTCTATGTGTACGATCCCGTGGGCCCATCTTTATGTTGGCAGCGGGCCTTTGGCCCACAGACTGCAGTTGGGCTCTAACAAGCCACTGCAGCCCCCAATTAAGATGGAGATGGCAGTCTAACTGTTATTATAACCCTGTAGTTTAAACTTGTACATCCCATGTCATTGATATCGGTGTCTAACACAGAGGCATGGATTGATCACCCTCTTTTGTGTCGGACATTAACTTGATCACAAATGCACTAAAGCTCACAAACAAGTTCCCACTTGTTTGGGTGTGGCCACACTCTTATCAGTCACATTCATTAAGAGGCCAGTGATATCTTCCCAGTGGACTACTAGGTGACAAATCCCTTCCGCATATCCATAGCATTACCATGCTAAGTGACATACCCGAAAGTACCCATACATGGCACCCTATTACAGGCCCTTTAGGCGTACCCCTAAGTATGCGACCTCACATGTAACACCATCATATGGCTAGGTCAAAGGATCCATACAAGTGCTACACGAGAATCACTTGTGACACTATACCATGTGGATTTCTCGTTTAGTGGATCTATCCAGTACCATGCCCCTTATGCATGTACCCATTAACTTGGTTGACAGTCCATGTCCAATGACCGGTAAGACACCGCCATACAACCAGGTTAATGATAGTCTCTTGTTTCATTCATTCCCATGACTGGAATAGACTACGGATCTATTTATGGTCATATCGTTTGCCCGATCCATGGTCTTACTGCCAAGTGCATGACACTGGTCATCATAGATATGGATATGTCCATCGGATACTTCATTTAATATATTGCACAAGATAAATTTAATAAATGAATTAATGCCTTTATTAATAACACAAATAAGTATAATACATGAATCCAATTAATGTATGATACAAATGCAAGGACCAATGCCTCGGGACTAAGGCATATCCAACAATCTCCCACTTGCACTAGTTCCAACTAGGCATGGGCCTAATCCCTATAGATCTAGTATGACCCTCATGCCTGGGCTGGGCCAGCGCCTTGGTCAAAGGATCTGCGACATTATCCTCGGTGTCCACTCTGGGCAATGCAATGTCACCTCTCTCTGCGATCTCTCGTATGAGGTGAAACTTTCTGAGCACGTGCTTTGTGTTCTTGTGTAACCGGGGCTCCTTAGCTTGTGCAACGGCCCCATTGTTGTCACAGAAGATATCAACTGGGTCCTGTATTGTTGGCACTACTCCCAACTCAGTGATAAACTTCTTCATCCACACAGCTTCCTTAGCCGCATCACACGCAGTGATGTACTCAACTTCTGTTGTAGAGTCCGCTATGGTTGGCTGCTTTGAGCTTCTTTAGCTTACAGCACCACCATTCAGCAAAAATACATACCCAGACTATGACTGGTACTCATCCTGGTCGGTCTGGAAGCTCGCATCAGTGTACCCAGTAACTGACAGCACTTCCTGACCACCATACACTAAGAAGCTATCCTTAGTCTGGTTAAAGTACTTAAGGATCGCCTTGACAGCTTTCCAGTGATCCTCCCTGGGATCCTGCTATTGGTGTGCCCTAGTTCTTAGGGCATTAGATTCTTGTATTTTGTATTATACATTAAGAGTCATGTATGAATACATTATTTGTGTCACATTAATAAAGGCAATTAATCTATTTCATTTATATCTTGTGCTATAATATGAGTAGAGTATCCATTGATTGATAATCATAAAATCTATCCCAGGTCTGTTCTAATCGTGGGAACGAATAGAACCACAGACTTGTATATTCGATGACTGTATGGTAGTTCTTAACTAGCCATAGTACTTGTATAGTCAGTCATGAATATAGGTACATGTCGTTGACATAGGACTGGATCGATCCGCACAAGAAAGCCACGTGGTTGTCACGTCATAGGTCTTTCTTGAGTAGGTCTCTTTTGTCCTCAGACCAGATTTCATTATAATGTCGATATGGAATCCGATTCACTTTGACATACACCTAACAGGTCTGTAAAAGGATGCTAAATATGGGTATGATTGGGTGAACCGGTGAACATGTTGATATTGATGAGGAAGTGATGGAATTGCCACTCGGGTAACACCAAGATGATATCGTTGGCCACTTGATGAGTGGGACTGATAAGTGTATGGCCATACCCAAATAAGTTGGTTGCTTATTTGATTGATCAGTCAACTCAAGATCAAGAAATATAATAAACAATAGAAGAGGATGACAGACACCATGCCTCTTGTTTATTCATATCGATATCGTTAGGAAAAGGACACTATGAGATTACTACCGAGTGACTGTCTTCTAAAGACTGCTGCATCTCTGTCTTAATTGGGGGCTGTAATGGTTTGCTAGAACCCACTTACAGTCTGTGGGCCTTGGGCCTACTGCCAATATAAAGACAGACCCATAGGATCGTGCACATAGATCAACTGAGCTGGAACTTATAGAAATTGTACATGTAATGTACATTGGAAGGAATGCGTTAATTAATTAGTTGACATTCGGTGTCAAGGTAATTAATTGACATTGGGTTGAATTTAATTTAATTAATAAGTTCACATAATGTAATTAATTAATTTATCAATTAATTGAATTACATAAAGTAAACAATTAATTAAATAATTTTCCTAAGTAAGAAAATTAAATACATGTATTGTATTAACTTAAGTGTGATTTAATTTTATTTAGGGGTAATTAAATTTAGCCAAATGGAATTAAATTACATAGTATATACTTTTTAATTAAAGTTTATTTATGTAATTATAATCCTAGTGGGCTTGGGTTTAATTAACCTAATTAGAACCCAATTAGACAAGGTGTCTATAAAAGGGCACACTTAAGGAATAAAAACCTAATTCAACTCTAATTAATTGCTGGAAATTTCAGCCACCAATAGTAGCCCCAAACAGCCGAAAATCCCAGCATTAAACCTCCATTCCTTCGCGTCTTCGGCTAGCACCGGTTCCCGCTCAATAGTTGGTCGTGCACCGGACTTTGGAGATCGCAGTTTCAAGAAACGATTCTGCAGCAGTCTCTAGAGGAGACGAATCCGGTGAGTTAATCTCTCTTGATTCTTATTTGATTTTATTCTAATCAATGGTAATTGGACACGATAGGTGGATTCTAGGAAATTCTAAACGGTGTATTTTCCGCTGCGCCACGTTATTTTTCCAATGACGAATCCCAACAGTGGTATCAGAGCCTAGGTTTTGTCCATTAGATTGATTGGAATTGGTTCTTGAAAGCGTTCTTGAATAAAGAATGGGTTTCAAGTTTGTGATTTTAGGGTTTTTGCTTAATTGGTATTGTTTTGGATAAACCCTAGAATTTTTGGATTGGGGTTTTTGATTATTTTTCCCCAATTGTTTTCCATCTAAAATTGTTTTGTATATTAATTATATATTTATATACTTTTTTGTTGGAAACCTTTTTTTGTTAATGATTTAATAAAAAAAAAATATTTGGGCAAAAGATGGAATCGCAGAATTGCGATTCCATCTGCTGCCCGCAGCTGCTGCTGCCGCGTAGCGACACTGCTGCCCCGCTGGGACAGCAGCGCCGCGTGCGGGTTTCGGGTTCGGTTTTGGATTTTGCGGGTATTTTTTTATCCCGGACCCTAATGCAAATTAAATTTTTTTTAAATTAATTTGCATTTAAATTGTTTATTTTGATGGCATGCATATTTAATTTAATTGTTTGCATATTAAATTGAATATGGACTTTGTGAAATTGGCCCAATAAACCGTGACACCGGTTAAAATTGGGAGCGCTAAATTTTAAATTTGTGACAACCCAAATTCAAGTGGGAGCAAAATTGTTAATTTTGCATTTATGGATGTTATCCATTGGGCCTTTATGGGCCTTAGTCACAATTGTTAAAATTGGCGATTTCACCCTAAGTAACTCGGCTTAACATTTATATTTATAATTTGGAATGCCATGATCATGCATCATATTGGTATGTATATGCACGACAGGTACTTTGTTTGAAATGTTATGTTGAGTTCTATAGGCCCTAAATTATTATCGGTTGTAATTTAATTTTGGGAAATATGGCCTGCGTGCCATTTTTTATTTTGATGTAATTTTAGAATAGATTTTATTTTACAAAATTATTGTAATTGCATCAAGTATGGAGGAAGGCCCAAATGGAGCAAGCCCATGGTGCGAGCCCAAGAAGGATTGCAGTCCGACCCATGAAGAATTAGATAGGATATCTAGTTTTTCATTAGGTTGTAATTAAAGGCCCATAGGATCTCATTTATTTTAAATTAAGTATGCTATTGCATTTGTCATATAATATAGATGTATGGATCACCAAATTATTACCCGCGTTTATGCATGCTAAGCCGTATCACTTAATTATAATCCGGAAATTAAAATATTGAGTCGCTTAAAAATGCTTCCCACATTCACACCTCTTCCTCCCATTGATGCTGCAATGTGCGCCATGCCCTAGCTGGGTATATTGTAGTATTCGATGGGCCGTCGAGGGTTAAGATACTTGGTATGGTTAACATGTGAATGGTGGTTTGACTCAACATGGGTAGCATTAGCTCAGAGCGGGCCCTAAGCACAGATGGGTAAAGTGTCAATAAGCCCATCAAACCAAGAGTCCTTCATGGAAGGATTGGATAGGTTGTCCTACCAAACGAATCAATGGTTGGTTAGCGAGCCCTAGTTCGGCCAGTCATTGATAAGTTGTGGATCTTGGTCAAGTCAGCCAATTAACAACACCAACAAAAAAATTAAAATCGGATTATTAATTTGAATTGGCTTAAAAGTCCTTTATTTCTAACTCAAGCAATGATTTCTTCCATGTAGATAATCCCATTTCAGTTAAGCAATTTAAATGGCTGCAACAAACAACAACTCACTCTCACTTAGGTAACTCTTAGAGAAGGAGAAGCTTTCGGGGACTAACTTCCTGGACTGGGCTAGGAACTTACAAATAGTTCTTAGACAAGAGTCTAAGGAGTATGCACTGAATGCTCCTTTACCAGTCGGCCCTCCCGCAGGTCGAGGCATCACCACAGCGATGGTGGAGCAGTACGATCGGCATGTGAGGGATGACCGAGATGTCTCGTGCCTCATGCTGGGTACCATGGCTTCTGATCTTCAGAAGCAGTTCATGGACGAGCATGCTTATGAGATGATGGATCAGCTTAAAAAGATGTTCCAAGATCAGTCTCGTCAGGAACGTTACCTGACAACTAAGGCACTTTGCACGACTGTGATGGCAGCTGGGACTTCTGTTAGCACTCATGTGCTAAAGTTGAAGGGGTATATTGATACACTTGCCCACCTCGGCTCGCCAGTTCCGCAGGACTTGGCAACAGACATTATTCTCGGGTCACTTCTTGAGTCTTACAACCAGTTTATCATGAATTACCATATGCAAGGGTTGGATAAATCGATTGTTGAGCTGCATGGCATGCTCAAGCTTGCTGAGCAGTCTCTTAAGAAGACTCCCGAAGTATTGCTGGTGAACAAGGGCAATACGCCCATTGCTAAGGGAAAGGCCAAATCTAAGGCCAAGGCTAAGGCCCAAAAGGCCAAGGCTAAGGGCAAAAAGGTGGTGGCCCAACCTAAAGCAAGGGTTGCCTCTCCTGACGATGTTTGCCATGAGTGTCATGAGAAGGGGCACTGGAAGAGCTCATGTCCAAAGCTAAGGGAGCAACTGAAGGGCAAAACTGCTGCTTCAGGTATTTATGTTGTTGAGATTAATCTGGCTATTTCTACATCTTGGGTCTTGGACACTGGATGTGGATCTCACATTTGTTCAAATGTGCAGGGTCTAAGAAATAGGAGATTATTAGGATCTGGAGAAGTAGATCTTCGAGTCGGAAATGGTGCTCGGGTTCAGGCCATGGAGATCGGAGATTATTCCTTGGAGATGCCTAGTGGACTTGTTTTGGAACTAAGAAACTGTTATTTTGTACCTGCGATGCGCAGGAATATTATTTCCGTTTCTTTGTTGGATATTTCTGGTTTTGTATTTAATATTGGACATGGTAGAATTTCTATGCAATGTGCCAATATTATTTATGGAACAGCATTTCTTGAAAATGGCTTATATATCCTTGATCTAAAACGTGAAAGTTCAATCTATAACATAAATACTAAAAGGATTAAACAAAATGAAATTAATCCGACTTACATCTGGCATTGTCGACTTGGCCATATAAATGAGAAGCGCATAGCTAGGCTTCACTCTAGTGGAGTGCTAGGGTCATTTGACATCCAGCCTTATGACACATGCGAATCTTGTTTGAGAGGCAAGATGACAAAGGCGCCTTTTAGCAAGACTGCTGAAAGGGCCTCAGAGCTATTGGAGCTAATACATTCCGATGTATGTGGCCCAATGAGCACTAGTGCTTGATCTGGTTTTCTGTACTTCGTCACCTTCACGGATGACTTCAGCAGATACAGTTACGTGTATCTGAAGCATAAGTCTGAGACTCTCCAAAGGTTCAAGGACTTTAAGAATGAAGTAGAAAACCAACTTGGCAAGAAAATAAAAGCACTTAGGTCTGACCAAGGGGGTGAATATTTGAGCCAAGATTTTGACTCGTTTTTGAGAGAGTGTGGGATCATATCCCAACTCAATCCTCCTGATACACCCCAGTGGAATGGAGTGTCAGAAAGGAGGAATAGGACCTTACTTGACATGGTCCGCTCGATGATGAGTCATGCTACACTCCCTGTCTCCTTTTGGGGATATGCTTTAGAGACAGCTGCTTACATTCTTAATAATACACCAAGCAAGGCAGTTGGGGGAACACCATATGAACTATGGAAAGGCTGAAAGCCCAATGTTTCTGTCTTGAAGATTTGGGGCTGTGATGCACATGTTAAGAAATTGACAAGTGGCAAACTCGAGTCCAAATCTGTCAAGTGCCAGTTTGTGGGTTACCCTAAAGAAACTAAGGGTTATTACTTCTACGATCCGGCCGAAAACAAAGTTTTCATAGCCAGAAATGCAGTCTTCTTGGAGAAGGAATTCCTTTCCAAGAGAGACAGTGGGAGTAATGTTGAACTGTCAGAAGTTCAAGACTCACAAACTCCTGCAGCTACTGCTGAGGATGCTTCGGGAACCAATCTGACTACTCAAGAAATTGAGGAACCAGAAATGGTTGCACAGGACCTTAGAAGGTCTGGTAGGACATGTCATCAGCCAGAGAGTTACGGCTTTCTCGTGACTGATGATGGGGACCTTATGGTCGTTGACCAAGAAGAGCCCAAGACCTATCAGGAGGCTGTTGAAAGCCCACACTCAGATTAATGGCGAAAAGCCATGGAGGCTGAGATGCAATCTATGCATGATAACCAAGTATGGAACTTGGTGGATCCACCTCCGGGTGCTAAGGTGATAGGTTGCAAGTGGTGTTTCAAGTTAAAGGCCCTGTGTGTATAAGATGGTTAGTGGGAGCGTTTCCACCGTCCTAGTGCTGTATGTTGACGACATCCTTATCATTGGAAGTGACATACCAACACTGCAAGGGGTTAAGCAGTGGTTGAGTAGGTGCTTCGCAATGAAGGACTTAGGCAAAGCTGAGACGATCTTAGGGATCAGGATCTACAGAGATAAATCCAATCGGCTTCTAGGCCTAAGTCAGGCCACGTACATTGACAAGGTTCTAAAAGGATTCAGCATGGACAAGGCAAAGAAAGGATTCTTGCCTATGCGCCATGGGTTGAAGCTGAGTAAGAAAGATGGTCCTAAAACAAAGAAGGACCGGGAGAACATGGAAAAGATCCCTTACGCATCTGCTATTGGATCTATCATGTACTCCATGTTATGTACGAGGCCTGATGTTGTGTTTGCACTAAGTAAGGCTAGCCGGTACCAGTCGGACCGCGGTGAGGAACACTGGAAGGCAGTCAAGGCAATCTTGAAGTACCTTAACCGTACTAAGGATGCTTTCTTAGTGGAAAGAGGTCATGATGAGCTGGTAGTGTCAGGTTACACTGATGCAAGCTTTGAGACCGATGAGGATGAGAACCAGTCACAGTCTGGTTATGTTTCTCTCCTGAATGGCGGTGCCATTAGTTGGAGGTCCTCAAAGCAGGCCACCATTGCTGACTGTACAATGGAAGCTGAGTACATAGCTGCGTGCGAAGCTCAAAGAAAGCCGTTTGGATCAAGAAAGTCATAACTGAGTTGGGAGTAGTGCCCACTATCCTAGACCCAGTTGATGTTTTTGTGACAACAACGGGACCATCGCACAATCTAAGGTGCCCCGGTCACACAAGAGATCCAAACATGTACTCATAAAGTTTCACCTCATTCGGGAGATCGTGAACATAGGTGACATATCATTGCAGAGGGTTGACACCAAGAATAATGTCGCTGATCCATTGACCTAAGCGCTGTTGTAGACATAACACGATGGTCATACCAGATCTATAGGAATTAGGGCAATGCCCACTTGGACCTAGTGCAAGTGGGAGATTGTTGGTGTGCCCTAGTTCTTAGGGCATTGGATTCATGTATTTTGTATTATACATTAAGAGTCATGTATGAATACATTATTTGTGTCACATTAATAAAGGCAATTAATTTATTTCATTTATATCTTGTGCTATAATATGAGTAGAGTATCCATTGATTGATAATCATAAAATCTATCCCAGGTCTGTTCTAATCGTGGGAACGAATAGAACCATAGACTTTTATATTCGATGACTGTATGGTAGTTCTTAACTAGCCATAGTACTTGTATAGTCAGTCATGAATATAGGTACATGTCGTTGACATGGGACTGGATCGATCCGCTCAAGAAAGCCACATGGTTGTCACGTCATAGGTCTTTCTTGAGTAGGTCTCTTTTGTCCTCAGACCAGATTTCATTATAATATCGATATGGAATCCGATTCACTTTGACATACGCCTAACAGGTCTATAAAAGGATGCTAAATATGGGTATGATTGGGTGAACCGGTGAACATGTTGATATTGATGATGAAGTGATGGAATTGCCACTCGGGTAACACCGAGATGATATCATTGGCCACTTGATGAGTGGGACTGATAAGTGTATGGCCATACCCAAATAAGTTGGTTGCTTATGTGATTGATCAGTCAACTCAAGATCAAGAAATATAATAAACAACAGAAGAGGATGACAGACACCATGCCTCTTGTTTATTCATATCGATATCGTTAGGCAAAGGACACTATGAGATTACTACCGGGTGAGTGTCTTCTAAAGACTGCTGCATCTCTGTCTTAATTGGGGGCTGTAATGGTTTGCTAGAACCCACTTACTGTCTATGGGCCTTGGGCCTACTGCCAACATAAAGACAGACCCATAGGATTGTGCACATAGATCAACTGAGCTGGAACTTATAGAAATTGTACATGTAATGTACATTGGAAGGAATGCGTTAATTAATTAGTTGACATTCGGTGTCAAGGTAATTAATTGACATTGGGTTGAATTTAATTTAATTAATAAGTTTACATAATGTAATTAATTAATTTATCAATTAATTGAATTACATAAAGTAAACAATTAATTAAATAATTTTCCTAAGTAAGAAAATTAAATACATGTATTGTATTAACTTAAGTGTGATTTAATTTTATTTAGGGGTAATTAAATTTAGCCAAATGGAATTAAATTACATAGTATATACTTTTTAATTAAAGTTTATTTATGTAATTATAATCCTAGTGGGCTTGGGTTTAATTAACCTAATTAGAACCCAATTAGACAAGGTGTCTATAAAAGGGCACACTTAAGGAATAAAAACCTAATTCAACTCTAATTAATTGCTGGAAATTTTAGCCACCAATAGCAGCCCCAAAACAGCCAAAAATCCCAGCATTAAACCTCCATTCCTTCACGTCTTCGGCTAGCACCGGTTCCCGCTCAATAGTTGGTCGTGCCCCGAACTTTGGAGATCGCAGTTTCAAGAAACGATTCTGCAGCAGTCTCTAGAGGAGACAAATCCGGTGAGTTAATCTCTCTTGATTCTTATTTGATTTTATTCTAATCAATGGTAATTGGACACGATAGGTGGATTCTAGGAAATTTTAAACGGTGTATTTTCCGCTGCGCCACGTTATTTTTCCAATGACGAATCCCAACACCTGCTGATACCGGCTCGTCATACTCAGTGCAAAGGTGACATCAGGTCTCGTACATAACATGGAGTACATAATTGATCCTATAGCCGAAGCATATAGAACCAATTTCATGTTCTCCCTGTCCTCCCTTATCTTAGGACAGTGTTTCTTACTAAGTTTTAGTCCATGGCCCATTGGCAAGAAACCTTTCTTGGCCCGGTCCATGCTGAACCTTTTCAGAACTTTGTCTATGTACGAGGCCTGACTTAGGCCCAGAAGCCGATTTGATCTATCCCTATAGATCTTGATCCCTAGGATCATCTCAGCTTCGCCTAAGTCCTTCATTGTGAAGCACTTTCTCAGCCACTGCTTTACTCCTTGCAGTGTAGGTATGTCGCTTCCAATGATTAGGATGTCGTCCACATAAAGTACAAAGAATGTGACAATGCTCCCATTAGTCCTCTTATACACATAAGGCTCATCTTGATTCTGTATGAAACCATATTCCTTTATAGCCTCATTGAATCTTAGATTCCAACTTCAGGATGCTTGCTTCAGTCTATAAATAGACCTTTGAAGCTTGCATACCCTTCCCGGATACTTTGGATCGACAAAACCCTCAGGTTGTGTCATGTACACATCCTCGAGTAGCTTTCCATTAAGGAAAGCGGTTTTGACATCCATTTGCCAGACTTCATAGTCGTACCATGCAGCTATGGCTAGCAAGATCCTGATGGATTTGAGCATGGCTACTGGTGAGAAAGTTTCATCATAATCTATTCCATGGACCTGTCTGAAACCTTTCGCAACCAGACGCCCCTTGAAGGTGTTGTCGGCTTTTAGCTTATAGCACCACTTGCAACCTATTACCTTGGCACCCGGAGGTGGATCAACCAAGTTCCAAACTTGGTTATAGTACATAGATTACATTTCTGCCTCCATGGCTTTACGCCAATTCGCAGATTGTGGGCTAGCCATAGCCTCCTGGTAGGTTTTGGGTTCTTCCTCATCCCAGATGAGAAGAGTCTGATCATCGGTGACAAGGAAACCATACCTCTCTGGTTCTCGACGATCCCTACTAGACCTTCTAGGTTCTTGTGCGGCCTAGGTCGGTGCTTCCCTTGTGGAAGCTCCACCTGGGCCTCCGAGTTATCCTCTTCAGGAGCTTGTGGACCTTGAACTTCCCTGAGTTCAGCATTGCTCCCACTGTCTTTCATGGAAAGGAACTCCTTTTCTAGAAAGACCCCCTTCCTTGCCACGAACACCTTGTTCTCGGTGGGGTTGTAGAAGTAATACCCTTTGGTTTCCCTAGGGTAGCCCACAAACAGGCATTTATCGGTTTTTGGCTCCAGCTTACCACTAGCCAATCTCTTGACATGTGCTTCGCATCCCCAAATCCTTAGGAAAGACATATTGGGCTCTTTGCCCGTCCATATCTGATATAGGGTCTTTTCCACTGCCTTAATCGGAGTATTATTTAAGATAAGAGCTGCTGTCTCGAGGGCGTGTCCCCAGAAACTAATTGGGAGAGAGGCTTGACTCATCATTAAGCGGACCATGTCCAACAGGGTCCTATTCCTCCGTTCGGACACCCTATTCCATTGTGGTGTTCCAGGAGGAGTGAGCTGTGGAACTATTCCATGCTCTCTCAAATATGAGTCAAACTCCAGGCTCATATACTCACTGCCTCGGTCCGATCGAAGGGTTTTGATATTTCTACCTAGCTAGTTTTGTACCTCGTTCCTAAATTCCTTGAACCTATCAAGGGTCTCGGACTTATGTTTCATCAGATAGACATAGCCATATCTGCTGAAATCATCCGTGAACGTGACGAAGTACAGGTGCCTACCTCTGGTCGCTGCGCTCATAGGTCCACATACGTCTGAATGTATTAGGTCCAATAAGCCAGTGGCCCTTTCGGCCTTCTTACTAAAAGGCGCCTTTGTCATCTTGCCTCGTAAACATGATTCGCATGTATCAATTGACTCCAAGTCAAATGACCCTAGGACTCCAGCTTTGTGAAGCCTAGCAATGCGCTTCTCGTTTATGTGGTCGAGACGACAATGCCATAGGTAGACAGGATTAAGTTCGTTTGGCTTAACCCTTTTTGCGTTTATGTTATAGACGTGATTGGTTTCATTTAAGTCCAGGATATATAGGCCATTATTTAATAGAGCATCTACATAAAATAATCCCTCTCTAGATATTGAAATTCTACAATTAGAAATAGTAAAATAAAATCCAGAAATATCCAACATAGAAACTAAAATAATATTCCTGCACATAGCAGGTACAAAATAACAATGTTTCAAAATTAAAACCAATCCACTAGGCATCACAAGGTGGTATTCGCCGATCTCTATGGCAGCAACCCTTGCTCCATTCCAGACTCGCAAGTCCACCTCTCCTGACCCCAGTGACCTTCTGTTCTTAAGTCCCTGCACATTGCAACATATGTGAGAACCACATCCAGTATCCAATACCCAGGATGTTGAAATAGTAAGGTTAATGTCTATAACATAAATGCCTGAAGAGGATGCACCTTGGCCCCCTCTTTACTCTCCCATCAGCCTGGGACACGATCTCTTCCAATGGCCCGCCTGTCTATACCCGAAACAGACATCTTCAGGACCTGCCTTCTACTGGGCCTTGGGTTGGGCCTTGGCCTTCTTAGCCTTGGCCTTCTTAGACTTGGCCTTGGCCTTTTCTTTGGCCTTACCCTTGGCAACAGGAGGGTTCCCCTTGTTGACCAGCAGCACTGGCGGAGTCTTTTTGATCGACTGCTCAGTAAGCTTAAGCATCCCATGCAGCTCACTGACAGTGTGGTTCATCCCTTGCATGTTGTAGTTCAGGATGAACTGATCATAAGAATCCGGCAAGGATGCAAGGATTGTGTCCACTGCCAACTCTTGAGAGATAGGCGATCCGAGACAGGCCAAAGTGTCCAAATAGCCCTTCATCTTGAGCACGTGTGCGCTCACAGATGTCCCGGCCCCCATCTTACAAGAGTGGAATGCCTTGTTGGTCAGGTACCTTTGCTGACGAGCTTGCTCTTGAAACATCTCATTTAGAGTTGTCATCATAGCAAAGGCTTGGTGGTCCATAAACTGTTTTTGCAGTTCGGGGACCATGCAGGCCAACATTAGGCATGTCACATCCCTGTTGTCCTTGACATGCTCCTTGTATTCCTCCAGCTGGGCAGCTGGTGGATTACGTCCTTGAGACGCAGCCGGCATAGGCCTCTCCAGTACATAATCTTTGGACTCCTTCCTTAGAACTATTCTCAAGTTCCTAGACCAGTCCAAAAAGTTTGGACCGGAAAGCTTGTCCCTTTCAAGAATTGATCGCAGTGGTAAGGTATTGTTGTTTGCCATTTAAGAATTTCTACACAGAAAAACATTTAGAGTGTTAATAAAGGACTTTACTTTGTTGCTCCCATATAAAATTAATCATGAATCAAGTTATTAATTAAACCGAGTTGTTGGGCTCATGGGCCGAGATCCATCTTTCATTAAGATATAGCCAGACGAGGGCCTGGTACAACTATACCCTAATTATTTAGGTAGGAACGCCATCCAATCCCAACCTAGGGACTCTCGGTTTGAGGGCTTGTTGGCACTTACCCATCTGTGCTTAGGGCCAGGAGAATCCTACTACCCACGCTAAGTCAAAACCTCCATTCAAGTGTTAGAGTATCCCATACCCTAACCCAATACAAAATGACAATACTCCAGTGTATCCTGTGAGGGCACGGTCTACAACTGGTCTATTCCCACTTCGAGTCAGTTTTGAATGAGGGAAGCACTTTTAAGAGACTTAATAATTCCATTTGGTTATTAGATTCATTTAATAACGGCTTACATACATAAGGCGGGTGAAATGTGGTTGGATCATACATACATACATGCATATAAATATAAAACATGATTAAATAAATAAGTAAAATGGACTGCTATGGGCCTATATTACATCCTAATATTATTCTAGTAAACCTATACTAGAAAAGAATATCAGGTGGGCCTCCATCTTCTTCCTTCTGGGCTTGCACCTCCACTTGGGCTCACCACTCCATAGGCTTCTTCTTTTTACAAATTTTATAATAAATGAATAAAATAAAATTACATTAAAAAGAAAAACGACACCCAGGCCGTATTTACCCAAAAAGAAAAATACAACCCATCTTGTACAAGGCCCAATAGCATCCAACCATACAAACATTTAAGGGTAATTGTCATAATTACCCTGTTTTAAAGATTTCTTTCTTGGTGTACATTGTTCCCCTTTCATAATTACGTGTTTTTGTTTTCTCTTTCTCATCTTTACCTTTTTCTTCTTCTTTCTCCCATCTTTACGCCTTTCTTCTCCTTTCTCTGTTCACTACTTTTTTCTTCTTCAAACCTTCACTCAATATAAACAGCTGCTAAGAAGGAGGAGGTCATTACTGATTTTGTTGATGAGGGAAGGCCGGATTCTACCCTGTTTGAGACACAGTGATTGTTGGGGCGATGGATGTCAAACAAAACACTTGTGAGCACCATTTTAGCTTATTTAGGGTTTTGATGGCAAAAATTTCACTCTTCTTTTCTTTTTATTGAGTTTTTTTATGCTTTAATGTCTCACGATACGGTTCTAGCTCGCCGTTCTCAATTGACAGCATCTGTCCGTGAACTTGTGAGAGCTTTGGATGGAAACCGAGGAGGAGCAGCGGGCGGTTCCATTTCAACTTCAATTTGACAAACCCATCGCTTCGCAGGTTTTCCATATCACTTTCATTTCATTTATGTGTAAATGGCAGTGTACTTTTACTTGTGTGACTTTCTTTTGTGTCCTTAGATAATGAGTTTTTGTCTGTAGATTAAAATTGCGGAATAGAATCCGGAGAAGGATTTGCTGGCCATGGTGACAGAAGATTCTAAGATTGTTCTTCATCGCTTCAATTGGTAGAGGTTATGGACCATTTCCTCTGGTAAAATAGGATTCATGGATGTTTCTTTCTTTCCTAGCCTCGTGTTAGAAGCTGCATAATTTCATTAAGATGTTTATTATTTAGCTTAACATTGCGCAGACAAATAGGCTCCGTGAATTTGCATTTATTCAACCTCCTGTTCCAACTGCGAGGTCAGTACTCTATAATTTTACTGATGATGTTTCTATTGCTATAGAAAGATATCATACTCAATAGTTGAAACTCAATTGGCGTATTTTCATGTGCTAAGATATTGTTGTCCAAAGATATTGTTGGCAGCTGTAGTTTTAATGGTTAACTTTCAGATTTTATTATTAAAGCAAACTTTTGATGCACTTATGCTGCATGGACTTAATTATATTTGATAGATAATACAAATTAATAATTCAATATTCAAGAGGATCATAATTTTTGCAGGCAACGTATCTCTTCCTTGGAATTTGACACCAAGGTGAGTGAGCTTATACCTTTATTCTTTTTCTTGTAAATTATTTCTCAAAATTCTCCTTCTGAGGGTGTGTGTATTAAGTTTCTAGATTCATACCTTTTACTTTTTTGTTTTGCCATCACTAGATGATCTTATAATTGCTTAATGAAAGTCCACTACCGTTTTAGTTGATATTTTGAATTGCTTAGTTTTGGTTAATTACGTATTTGCAATCATCTTGCTTCATTTCACTTTCGTTATGAGTTTATATATATATCAGTTGCTTTGTCAATGTACTGTGATTGTGAGGGTCCTTTCTTCTGTTTATGACCCTTGAAATTAGATTCACAAAATCCAATCAGACAGACAATTTTGAACAACAGAATATAGAGAAATCGTACCAAACAGAGAAGTCCTGCATCCGATACAATACTACTAAAATAGAGAAGCCATAGTTTCAAATACATGTATTGCCAAAATCTTCACAAGGCCATTAAAGTTTAATTATCTTCATAGAATTTACTGAAGCATGATTGCATAAGTACCTCTGACGAAAGAAGAACACAATTACATGTCGAATTACAAAATTTAGTAGGTGATTAACAAGGTTTAATATATATTATCGCCTGTTGAATGACTTACACCTGTATCTTTTCCATATTGAGATGATATTCATTTTGAAGTTTCTTTTTGATTGAGAAAAGTTGAGCAACAGCATTTCCAATACCCATTCTCTCTTGTGGTGATTCAACAGAACACGATTTTCCTATTTCAAATACCCAAATCAAGCACTCTACCATTGTGTTGCTGAAGTTTGAGATTTCTTCTCCTTGAACCAGATTTGGATCTACAATCTCCAACACCGAATCAGGCAGAGCCCTTTTTACCCGTGTATTTGCTTCACTACCAGATGATGTTAAAGCTGACAAAGTTATTTACCCGTGTGTTTGCTTCACTACCAGATGATGTTAAAGCTAATGAGCAACTTTCTGAGAAGATGTCTTTGATTCGACAATTTATTAGACCCGAAAATTTATCATGTATTCATTTATAGTGCCAGCTTTTTTACTATAAGGGGTCTTTTTACTTTAGCTATTGATGTTGAATATTAATCTTTTGTAAAATCATTGTCAACTGGTGACAAATTGAACTTATTCTTCAATGAAATACACTGTTTATACGCTTCTTATATACTGTTTATACATTATTTATACACTTATTATTCACTGTTATATATTGTTATACACTTCTTATATACTGTTATACATTGTTTATAAACTGTTTATACATTATTTATACACTGTTTATACACTTCTTATACACTATTTATACGTTGTTTATGCACTTCTTATACATTGTTATAAATTGGTATATACTGTTTATACATTTGTTATAAATTGTTATACATTTCTTATATATTACTATACATTGATTATGCACTGTTTATACATTGTTTGTACACTGTTATACACTGTTTATACATTATTTATACACTTCTTATACACTGTTTATACACTTCTTATACACTGTTTATACATTGTTTATACATTATACACTGTTTATACATTGTTTATACATTATTTATACACTGTTATACATTGTTATACACTGTTTATACATTTCTTATACACTATTATACATTGCTTATACATTGTTTATACACTACTTATACATTGTTTATACAATATACACTTCTTATACAATGTTATATGTTTATACACTTATTATATATTGTTATACACTCTTTATACACTATTTATACATTGTGTATACACTATTTATACATTGTTTATACATTATTTATACATTGTTTATACATTATTTTTTACACTGTTATACATTGTTTATATATTATTTATACATTTTTTATACATTATACACTGTTTATACATTATTTATACACTGTTATACATTGTTTATATATTATTTATACATTTTTTTATACATTATACACTGTTTATACATTGTTTACACATTATTTATACACTGTTATACATTTTTATACACTGTTTATACACCTCTTATACACTGTTATACATTGTTTATACATTGTTTATACACTACTTATACATTGTTATACATTATACACTTTTTATACAATGTTATATGTTTATACATTTATTATATATTGTTATACACTCTTTTATACACTGTTTATACATTGTTTATACACTGTTATACATTGTTTATACATTATTTATACACTGTTTATGTTGGAGATTGTGCCCTAAGGCCAATATTGGATTATGTAATTTGACTTCTAAGATTAATCTAGTGTAGATTAATATTATCATTTATGTTTGTATGTTAGCATTTATGATAAGTATCCATGAATAAATCGTGTTATTCTAAATATCCCTAGTCGATTGTTATTATGGGAATAATAACAAACTAAGACTAGTGTGAGTGATAATGGATATTCATAAGATGAATATAGTGTATACAGATACAGATTATACTCACGGGTAATATGTTAGAGAACATGTTACTGGAGACCCACTATGAGATCAAGTTCATGGTCATGTGTCACAACTGATCTTGATTATAGTAGTGTCATTAGCTGATTCCTTTGACCTGAGGTCACCATTGATTCCGGGATGAACTCATGTTGTGCTTTGACGCAGTCAAACGCTGCTCGTAACAGAGTAGTTATAAAGGCTGTGATTGGGTACGATATGACTCATGCCTTGGGATGTGAGTGACAGATATGGGATTTTGTCCCTCTCTAACAAGAGAGCGATATCACTGGGCCCCTCGATAAGTAAGACTGTTAAATGCATGGCCGTGCTCAAATAAATTGATAATAGTATCAATTGATTTGTCTGGACAGTTTACTTTGAGATCGAGAAAGCATATGATTAATTATATAAGATTGACAAGTGTACCATGTCTTATGATTAATCATGATATCAAAGAGACAAAAGGGAATATGACATTCTATAAATAGGTATTGGATCATTCCAATCATGTTAATTGGGTAGTCATAAAGGCTTGCTAGAGTCCGCTTATGACCTATAAGGATATTATGGTAATCTCCTTATTGCCAATTAATATGAACCTATGGGGTCACACACAAAGAGCAAAATGAAGTTCATCTTATCGGGTATAAATTATTATTGGATAATAATTTATGAATGAGAAAGAGAATAAATATATATAGTGATATATATTTAAGTGTGTATATATATAAATATTAATTTGATTAATATTGCATAAAGTATGCTACATATTATAATTAAATTATATAAAGATATAATTAATTATAATATTATATATACATATGTGTATTATGGAGAATTGATTTGATTTAATGTTAATTGAGAATTAATATTAAATTGTGTGGGTTAATATATAATTATAACTAATAGGTGTATTAGGTTATAATTATAATTAACTAATTAGGTTTTATATTTAAGGAAATAAAAACCTAAACCTAATCACTCTCTCCAAATACACTAACTGAATTCGGCCAGCCACCACAAGAAAAGCAGCCAGCCGAAATTCTCCTCCTAAGCCAAAGGGAAAAATCTGATTTTTCTGCTCTTTTCTCTCGTTCGAAGAATTGTTCTTCAATCCCGGCGCTAGCACGCGGTGAATGAATTGCTCCGTGTGGATCAACCGTAGAGGGAAGCTACTTTGGTTCCTAATTGATTCAAAACCTACAAAGAATTAAGGTAATTCTTTAACCCTCCTTCCAATTCAATGCAATGTACATGGGTCCTTGGTGGGGATTAATCCTTTTATTTCCGCTGCGTATATATTGTTTTTGTGCGATTAATTCCCCAACAGTTTATACATTGTTTATACATTATTTATACACTGTTATACATTGTTCATACATTATTTATACATTGTTTATACATCATACACTGTTTTTACATTGTTTATGTATTATTTATACACTGTTATACATTGTTATACACTGTTTATACACTTTTTATACATTGTTATACATTATTATACACTTCTTATATCTTATTATACATTATTTATACATCGTTTATACACTTTATACATTATTTATACACTGTTTATACCTTAGTTATACCTTAAGATACACTATTATAGTGATTATACCTTAGTTATTCCTTATTTATACCCTAAGATACATTATTATATTGATTATACCTTAATTATACCTTAGTTATACCTTAAGATACACTATTACAGTGATTATACATTAGTTATACCTTAGTTATACCTTAAGATAAACTATTACATTGATTGTACATTAGTTATATATGAATTATACATTAAGATACACTATTACAGTGTTTAAACCTTAGTTATACCTTAATTATACCTTAGTTATACATTAAGATACACTATTACAGTGATTATACTTTAGTTATACCTTAATTATACATTAGTTATACCTTAATATACAAAGGCATAATTAGTTATGTTGGAAATGCCCTAGTCCCCGAGGCATTGGTCCTTGTATTTGTATTATACATTTATTGGATTTATGTATTTTACTCATTTGTGTTATTAATAAAGGCATCAATTCATTTATTATATCTATCTTGTGCAATATATTAAATGAAGTATCCAATGGACATATCTATATCCATGATGACAAGTGTCATGCACTTGGCAGTAAGACCATGGATAGGGTAAATGATATGACCATGAATAGATCCGTAGTCTGTTCCAGTCATGAGAATGAATGGAACAATAGACTATCATTAACCTGGTTGTATGGCGGTGTCTTACCAGTCATTGGACATGGAATGTCAACCAAGTTAATGGGTACATGCATGGAAGCATGGTACTGGATAGATCCAATAAACGGGTAATCCACATGGTATGGTATCACAATGGATTCTCGTGTAGTACTTGTATGGATCCTTTGACCTGACCATATGATGGTGTTACATGTGAAGTCACATGCTTAGGGGTACGCCTAAAGGGCCTGTAATAGGGTGCCAAGTATGGGTGCTTTTCGGGTATGTCACTGAGCATGGTAATACTATGGATATGCAGAAGGGATTTGTCACTCAGTAACCCACTGAGAAGATATCACCGGCCTCTTGATGAATGTGACTGATAAGAGTGTGGCCACACCCAAACAAGTTGGAACTTGTTTGTGAGCTTCAGTGCATTCGGGATCAAGTTAATGTCCGGACACAAAAGAGGGTGATCAATCCATGCCTCTGTGTTGGACACCGATATCAATGACATGGGATGTACAAGTTTAAACTACAGGGTTATGATATCAGTTAGACTGCCATCTCCATCTTAATTGGTGCCTGCAGTGGCTTGCTAGAGCCCAACTGCAGTCTGCGGGCCAAAAGCCCGCTGCCAACATAAAGATGGGCCCACGGGATCATACACATAGAACGACTGAATGCAGACTTAAAGAATCACATGTATACTTGGAGTATACGCAATGAAGGGAGAGGTGTGTATATATTAATTATATTATAAAGATCAATTGGATTGGTCATAATAATAAAATTAATATATTCAATTGGCTCTTCATAATTAATTGGATTAATTATGAGATTATTTCCTAAGTGGAAATATTCATATGTATAGGTTTACATATGATTTTATTTTGTGTAGATTTAATTTTAATTTGATGGATTAAATTGATTGTCAAACCAATTTTAATTTAAATGTAAATAATATATTACTTGGAGTAATATATTAAATACATGGGTATATTAAAATTGGGCTTGAAATTAATTTAAACTAGAATAATTAAAATTAGACTGGGCCCAAATTAAAACAAGGAAGCCTGCACAGAATGGAATGGAGCCAAGCTGGGCCTGAATTCCTCGAAGGGAATTCGGCCACCCTAGGTATAAAACCTAGGGTGAAAATTTCGGCTATTGAACCCTAGCACACCATTTGGCCGAAATCTTCCCCTCCTCTCACTCTATTGTTTCGTTTTTTCCAACGCTAGCATAGGTTGCATTCGTTAGGCGTTCGTGTACGAAATCGAGTAGGAAATCTGCTTTGGTTTCTGCAGTCTTCATCCATATCTAGAAAGAGATTTTCTGGTAAGAAAATTAATCCCTTTCTATTCAATTTTAAGTTTTTCAATTTCCATCTCAATTGCTCCTGGGACTGGATTTGAGGAAATCACCGCGTTCTTCTGCTTTTATCGGGTGATTTCTGGTGAAAAATCCCAACAAGTTATACTTTAGTGAAAAAAATATGTCGGAAAAAGTATATACATAAGGACTTTGTTTCGAAGATAAAAAAAAATAAAAAAAAAACTTTCTAAAGTCGCATGACAAAAAAATAAACGGATTGAGAGATAAATGCGAAATTAGATTAAAAATTATAAAAAGAGGAGAGGGAAAAGTTGACAAAATAGAGAAGGTGTTTTGGAGATTTTGATTTGTATTTTGTTGTTCACTTTGTGCATGAATCACGTAAAAATGATAATTTTTGTTTTAGGTATTTTTGAAATTTTGAAAAGTTTTTAAGGTATTTATGCAAACTTTTTCTTTTGAGGTAAAAATGTTATATGGTGCCAAAAGTTATGTATTTATGTAAAATGCCCAACATTTAATCATACATATGCATCCAATACATATAATTCATAAGCATGTTATAATGCATGATTTAAGCCCATTTCAATTATGTCCAAGCCATTATATAGAAATCGCCAATTTTTGGCCTACCATGGTTCTAACCCTTGACGGGCTTTGGGCCTCCAGCCCAGGCAGTCCAACTGCTCCACTGAAATTTGGGAAACCACGGGTCCATTTCAGCCGTCCAAGTAATTGTGCCAAAATTACCAGAACCAATTTCAATTAACCATATTAATTTCCAAAATTAATATCACATGAATAAAATAAAATTTCATTCAAGAAACCACATGCATTTAAATCGTATAAATTTAAACACACGAATTTTAAAACCAATTAAAATTTCAAAACTGGATCTCGGGCCCAAAACCCGCCAAATCCAAAACTTCTGGGCCCGGCCCGCTGCGGCTAGGGCAACCGAGTTGCCCTAGCAGCAGCAGGTAGCGGTTGCCGCCGCCGGGAGCCCCGCCCCCGGGAGCCAGATTTTTTTTTTTTTTTTAAACCAGAAAAAAAAATACAAATCATCCATCAACAACGAATCCACCAAGAATTCCAAACCATACAATTAAATTAAACAAACACAAACCAATATGCATATCCAATTTCAATTGTATGAAAATCAAATAGGAAAAATCTTAAACCCAAAACAAGAATCCCAATAAAAAATCTCCAATTTTAAAACATGGGATTCAACCAATATTAACAATTTCCACGGATCAAAAGCCCGCTCTGATACCACTGTTGGGATTTTTCACCGGAAATCACCCGATAAAAGCGGAAGAACGCGATGATTTCCTCAAATCCAGTCCCAGGAGCAATTGAAATGGAAATTGTAAAACATAAAATTGAAATAGAAGGAGATCATATTCTTACCCGGAATATCTCTTTCTAGAGATGGATGAAGACTGCGGGAATCAAATTAGAGTCCCTCCTCGTTCTCGTACACGAACACCTAACGAACACAACCCGTGCTAGCGTTGGAAAAACACGAACAAGGGAGAGAGGGGCTAGAGGATTCTGCTATGGTGGCTTGTAGTGTTAGGGGGCCGAAATTTTTCCCTAGGTTTTTATACCTAGGGTGGCCGAATTCCCCTAGGGGAATTTAGGCCCAGCTTGCCTCCTTTCATTTTGTGTGGGCTTCCATCTTTTAATTTAGGCCCAATCTAATTTTAATTGTTCTGGTTTAAATTAATTTCAAGCCCAATTTTAATATACCCATGTATTTAATATATTACACCAAGTAATATATTATTTACATTTAAATTAAAATTAGTTTGACCAATTAATTTAATCCATCAAATTAAAATTAAATCTTCACAAGATAAAATCATATGTAAACCTATACATATGAATATTTCCACCTAGGAAACAATCTCATAATTAATCCAATTAATTACGAAGAGCCAATTGAATATATTAATTTCATTATTAGGATCAATCCAATTGATCTTTATAATATGGTTAACATATTATATACCTCTCTCTCCACAGTGTATACTCCAAGTATACATGTGATTCCTTAAGTCTGTGTTCAGTCGTTCTATGTGTATGATCTCGTGGGCCCATCTTTATGTTGGCAGTGGGCTTTTGGCCCACAGACTACAGTTGGGCTCTACCAAGCCACTGCAGCCCCCAATTAAGATGGAGATGGCATTCTAACTGTTATCATAACCCTATAGTTTAAACTTGTACATCCCATGTCATTGATATTGGTGTCTAATACAGAGGCATGGATTGATCACCCTCTTTTGTGTCGGACATTAACTTGATCCCGAATGCACTGAAGCTCACAAACAAGTTCCCACTTGTTTGGGTGTGGCCACACTCTTATCAGTCACATTCATCAAGAGGCCAGTGATATCTTCCCAGTGGACTACTAGGTGACAAATCCCTTCTGCATATCCATAGCATTACCATGCTAAGTGACATACCCTGAAAGTACCCATACGTGGCACCCTATTACAAGCCCTTTAGGTGTGCTCCTAAGTATGCGACCTCACATGTAACACCATCATATGGTCAGGTCAAAGGATCCGTACAAGTGCTACATGAGAATCACTTGTGATACTATACCATGTGGATTTCTCGTTTAGTGGATCTATCCAGTACCATGCCCCTTATGCATGTACCCATTAACTTGGTTGACATTCCATGTCCAATGACCGGTAAGACACCACCATACAACCAGGTTAATGATAGTCTCTTGTTCCATTCATTCCCATGACTGGAACAGACTACGGATCTATTTATGGTCATATCGTTTGCCCTATCCATGGTCTTACTGCCAAGTGCATGACACTGGTCATCATGGATATGGATATGTCCATCGGATACTTCATTTAATATACTGCACAAGATAAATATAATAAATGAATTAATGCCTTTATTAATAACACAAATAAGTATAATACATGAATCCAATTAATGTATGATACAAATGTAAGGACCAATGCCTCAGGACTAGGGCATATCTACAGGAACGCTGTCCAATCCCAACCTAGGGACTTTCGGTTTGATGGGCTTATTGGCACTTACCCATCTGTGCTTAGGGCCAGGAGAATCCTACTACCCACGCTAAGTCCAAACCTCCATCCAAGTGTCAGAGTAACCTATTCTCTAACCGAATACAAAATGATGATACTCCAGTGCATCCAGCAAGGGCATGGTCTACAACTGGTCTATCCCAACTTCGAGTGGGTTTTGAATGAGGGAAGCACTTTTAAGCGACTTAGTTAATTTCCTTTTGGTTATTAGATTCAATTTAATAACGGCTTATATGTATAGGCTGGTGAAATTGAGATTGTAACATACATTCTTACATGTAAATAAATAAAGCATAATTAAATCAATAATGGGCTGCTATGGGCCAAAATTACATCATAATATAATTCTAGTAAACGTATAATAGAAAAACATCAGGTGGGTCTCCTGTTCTTCCTTTTGGGCATGCCTCTCTAATGGGCTTCTTCTTTACATGATTTTATAATAAACAAGTAAAATAAAATTACGTAAAAAGAAAACGGCACGTAGGCTGTATTTACACAAAAGAATATTACAACCCAATATAAATAAGGCCCAAAAGCATCCATTCATACATTTAATCATACATCCATGTAAAACAATACATCAATTTATAAACACGTTAAATGAATGAAACTAATCCCATTTCAATTATGTCCTTAGCCATTATATTGAAATCACCAATTTTGGCCTATCATTGTTCTAAGCCCTTATAGGCCTTGGGCCTCCAGCCCAGGTAGAATACTGCTCCCACTGGAATTGGGAAACCATGAATCCAAATCAGCCGTCCAGGTAATCGTGCCAAGAAAACCCGAACCAATTTCATTTAAACCATATTAATTTCCAAAATTAATATCCAATGAATAAAATAAATTTCATTCATAAAACCACGCGCATTCAAATTACAGAAATTTAAACACGTAAAATTTTAAACCTATTAAAATTTTAAAACTGGACCCGGCCTAAAACCCTGCCAAATCCAAAATAAAGCTCGGCCCGTTGCCCAGTAGCGACCCTGCAGCTGCTGCACAGCAGCTGCTGGTCTCAATAGCAGTAGCAAGCAGTGGCGACTGTCGCTGTTTCTGCTTCTACAGTGGTGGCCGGCGGTGATTCCGCCGCCGGCAGCCTCGTAACGCGAAAACATCCCGTGATTTTTACCGAAAAATAGCAAGGAAATAAAATCACCAAGATACAATACCACAAATAGAAAATTAAATCAAGCATAACCTATATGCAAATTTAATTTCCAATAGCAAAAGCAAAGGGGAAAATCACCAAACCCCAAATGAAAAAGAATCCCAACCACAAAATCACCAATTTTAAAACATGGGATTCAACCAAGTTAAAGATTTCCACGGATCAAAAGCCTGCTCTGATACCACTGTTGGGATTTTTCACCGGAAATCAATCGATAAAAGTGGAAGAATGCATTGATTACCTCAAATCCATGCCCATGAGCTAATGATGTGGAAATCAAACCAAAACCAATAAGAGGAAAGTTAGATTCTCACCAGTATATCTCTTAAAAAGATGGCTACAGAAATCAAACTAGACTTCCTCCACTGTCACGTACATGAACGACTATTGAACTAAAACTTGCGCTAGCAGTAGGAACTCTTGAAGAAGAGAGAAAAGATGAAAGGATAAGCTTCAAGAAGCCAAAAAAAAAAAACTTTTCTTCTTCTACCTTTTACAAGCATAAAAGGAAGCAAAGTCAAATTTTTCTTCGTACTTTTAATACTTATCCTTATCCATATTAATAGGTAAAATATCTAACTTACCAAACTTAGTGGCTAAGTTTTCATTTAAGAAAATTTGGCCTAATCCATTTTAATTTCATGTGGCCTATATCACTTTAAGGCCCAAGCCCATTTAATTCCTTTGGTTTTATTTAATTTCAAACTAAAATTAATTTGACTCATAAATTTAATCGAGGAATTAAATTAGACATTCATAAAATTAAATACATGTAAACCCATACATGTAAAATATTTCCACCTAGGAAATAATCTCATAAATTAATTCATTGAATTAATTATAAGAAAGCCTATACAAAAATTAATTATATTATTTTGATCAATCCAATTGATCTATATAATATAATTAACTAAACTCTCTCTCTCCAGTGTGTATACACCAAGTACACACTTAATCCTTTTAATTAAAGTTCAGATGTTCAATGTGTACGATCCTGTGGGCTCGTCTTTATGTTGGCAGTGGACCTATGGCCCACAGACTATAGGCGGGCTCTAGCAAGCCACTACAGCCCCTAATTAAGCCGGAGATAGCAGTCTAACTTGAACTGTAACCCTATAATTTAAACTCGTAAATCCCATGTCATTGGTATCGGTGTCCAACACGGAGGCATGGATTGATCACCCTCTTTTGTGTCTGGACATTTACTTGATCCTGAATGAACTGATGCTCACAACAAATTCTAACTTGTTTGGGTGTGGCC
Organism: Euphorbia tirucalli; assembly: GCA_039660915.1. NCBI lineage: Eukaryota > Viridiplantae > Streptophyta > Magnoliopsida > Malpighiales > Euphorbiaceae > Euphorbia > Euphorbia tirucalli. The sequence goes on along the minus strand of CM077639.1, from coordinate 47,673,782 downwards.
ACACTCTTATCAGTTGCATTCATCAAGAGGCCAGTCATATCTTCTCAGTGGGCTACTGAGTGACATTCTCTTCTACATATCTATAATACTGCCATGTTCACTGACATACCCGAACGTACCCATACTTGGTACCCTTTTATAGGTCGGTTAGGCATACCAAAATATGCCACTTCACATGCAGCACCATCATATGATCAAGTCAAAGGATCCATACAAGTACTACACAAGAATCACTTGTGATACTATACAATGTGGATTTCTCGTTTAGTGAATCTATCTAATACCATGCCCTTTTGCATGTACCCATTAACCTGGTTGACATCCTATGTTCAATGGCTGGTAAGACACTACCATTCAACTAGGCTAATGACAGATTCATTCCCATGACTGGAGCAGACTGGTGGATCCTAGGCGAAGTAGTGAAACTAAACCTAGAATCGCACAACTAAGGCAGTGTACCTATCGTTGACAAGTAATAATTCTGGTTGGTCCAGGTATCGATCCCACAGAGAAAAATATTCTGCAAACACTAAACTACTCGGGTTCCTTGCGTGTCCTAGGAGGAACTTAATTTTGGGTCTGATTATGCTAACAACTAAATTATCCTACTCCAAGTTGATCTATCCCAGCTTACTTTGCACTTGAATTTGGGTTATCAATTGGCGGTTTACCGACCTATGAATGCTAATGGAGATGGCTTTATCAATTAATTAAAATAGATGAATTTAACTCAACAATTAACCCCGTAATTATGTTCTTTCGATAATTCAACCTAGCATGTCTAGATCTTTTAGGTCCTTAGCCGATCTCCCTTGTTTAGAGGCGGTATAATTCTAAAGCTCAGAAAATAGGGGCACGTAAATTCCACTATGTCGTCAATACTAATGGTTTCCTAGGCGTCAATCTAGGTAATGCCACAATGTGAACTTAATAAATTAAGATCTTATGAGACTAGATTATCATTAAAGGAATTGCATAAAGAAAAGGTGTAAAAATTGAAATTAAATTGCAATCAATTGTATTAATCAAGAAAGATGATACAAATTCAATGTTTACAACCAAACATGATCAATTGAGGAATCAAAAACTAACTAATCGAATTACAAAAGAGAAGAAGAGGAACTTATGCCCTTTTGGTCCGATTAACCAGATTCCGACGGTGTGAAGATGCTTGGGGTGTACCTCTATAGATGAACTCAAGCCGGAACCAAGAACGTCGCAAAAGGGGAAGATTCAATGCAAAACTTCTACCAATTGAGGGCTCAAACTCAAAGAAACAAATAGTTCAAGCAAATAAACCTAGCTACAAGTTTGTGCTTTACTCTTTAAAAGTCTGGGAAAAGATCAAAAAAACTTAGAAAATAACCTATTTATACGGCTGGGTTAAAACCACAAAACAGAAAAGATGAAAGTAGGGCAACAGCAGAATTCCGGAGCTCGGCACGCTGTGCTGGTGGAGGTGGCACGCCGTGCTGTGCAGATTTGGGGGTGGCACACCGTGCTGGTGGTGGTGGCACGATTTCGTGCCGATCCACAGGATTCCGTCACTTGGCACGCTGGAATGGCACGCCTTGCCCTCATTACGGCACGCCGTGCCACCTTGCTTTTCAGCACTTCAAACTCTTCTTTGCCGCCATCGCTCCAACTTTCGGTCCGGGTCATAATTTCTATCCAAAACAAACATAAAGAAACATAACCGCACCACAGCCACAGACCAAAAAAATGATGCTTTATCCAAAATTACAAAAACACCCCTAAAAAACACGAAAAATACTAAAAGTTATGAAAATCTAACCAAAACATAAAAATCACAAAATACGCAAAACCAAGCAAGCATTCACACAAAGGACTCTAAAAAATTACCGTTTAAACCACGAAATTGCCTAAAAGATAAGGTCAAAAACCGACATTATCAACCACCCCACACTTAAAGTCTTGCTTGTCCTCAAGCAAATAAACTAAAGACAAAGGAGTAAACTTGCTCGCTTTTACTTGCAAATCCAACTAAGGGTTTAACCGTATGAAATTCATAAACTCAAGAAGGTAAAGCATCACTTTCGAAATGACACTAGGCGCGCCAGGTTCAAAACCACTCAATACCCGAACCCAACAAAATTTAGCTAGTCAAAGGGCGAGGAACAAACAGAGTTTATACGACCACAAAGCACCTCACAAGATGTCACTCTAACGCTCAAGTTCAAGGTGAGGCGAACGAGCACACAAAAACAAACAATGGCACACATCACATAGCGAACTAATGGCAATCCCGGTGAAGTCATTGGTCAAGGAGCAAAATCAGAGAACCTGGGGCTTCTAATGTTACGGCTTAGGGTAGGTTTGATAAAAGGGAAGTTTTTAGGTGTACAACTCCTACAAATCAAGTGATATATGCGAGTTGACTAAGTACTAAAGACGGGTCATGCAATTTTCAACTCAAAACTAGTCCTAAGAGTGCTTGCTTTGCTATATTTTTTTTCTTTTTTTTTTATAACAAGAAATTCAACTAACAATGAGAAGGCTTTATCCACAACCAATGACCAAAGCACAACCCAACGGGAAAAGAAAAAAAAGTGACAAGACATGGGTCAAGGCAATTAGATGATCGCCCTAATCCTTTATTCAAACAAATGAACTGAAAATGGAACACATACACCGGCTTAATGATGAGAACCGGACAAACAAGACATGCTTCTACAAACTCCGATTTTTAAGAAAAGAAGCCGAACATACACATTGACTCTATTTAGGTTTTTTTTTTTTTTTTTGAAACATAATTTTTTCCATAGGACTAGATGTGAAAGAGTTGAAATGCAAATGGTGATTGACCCCGAAATGAATGAACAACTTAGCCAATTACTTGATTTAGGAGAGGAGGGTAAGAAAGGAAAATCAAAGTTAATGGTAAAAAGTTAGGATGATAGATTTGGCTTGGTGAAGGTTTTTTAAGTCAAAAAGGTTAATTTAGTGGCTTTGGGTGATCTAAGGGAAAAATTAGTAGTTAGGGTTAGGCTCATTTAAGTCAAGGGGTTAATCCTAAGGGTCTCCATATACTAAGCTCTCGATTCCAAGTGCAAAACAACACCGGGTTCTATGATTTAGTGTGCCACGATTGTTTTTACCCTCACAAAGAAATAGAACCGATGTGAAATGGTTCCAAAGGCTCAAATTCTCACAAGTGTACTAGGGGTTGTATGCTAGGTCGTGTGATTCAACCAATATTCTAAGGCGTAATCCTAGCTCGATCATGCAAGTAAAGGTAGAGGGTTAATTCCCTAATGCAACCTTAATGACAAATCTAACCAATGGTTACCATCAAGAATCACAAATCATGCCCAAACAAGCTAATGACTTGCAATCAACTCCCAATGTCCCTAGCCAATTGCTACCAATCCAAGCACAGAGACTTAGTTTCGAGGGTAGATTAAGCAATGTTACTTAAACGGCAATTGACACAAAAACAACCTAAAACACTATCATACCAAAAAAATAAACCAAACCAAAGCACACCTTAAACCAACACAAAACATCCAAATACGCAAAAACACATACAAACATACGAAATAAAACAACCAAAACGTGCAATGTAGAAAGAAGCAAAAGAAAGGGAGAAATCCCTTTACCCACCCCACACTTAGATTGCACTTACTTCCAAAAGTGCTATGGAAGAAGGGACAAAATAAAGTGGGAAAGGAAAAGGGTTACCTCACATATCGGGGGCTGGTGGTGGCAAAGGCGGGTACGGCCACCCTTGGGCTGCAAAAAAACGAGAGGCGAACGCCTTGACATTGGCGAGCTGAGCTGCTTGCCTATCAAGGTGCGCGTTCATCCGCTCCTCGAGCACCAACTGATGGACGGTCAAACCTTCTAGCTGTTCGATTATACCATCCAACCGCCCTTCGATCCGCCCCATAAAATCCAGGCCCACCGAAACATTCTCCTCATCCTCCTCGTGATCCTCAGCTTCCTCACCCTCGTCCTCATCATCTACATCCATAGGGGCCTTACCCCTGCTGGAACCTCATGCACTTGAAGTACCTGCAGCTGCCATAACATGGGAACAAGACAAAATTCCCCTCGAAAGCTTCTTAGGAAGGATGCTATCGAGGTTCTTATAATAAGTATTACTACGAAAGAAACATGCAATACAAGTAACAATATGCCCTAACCTTAGTTCTGACTTAGAGCTGTTATAGTGGGTGTATAGGGCTTCCATGACGAAGAAGCCCATGTGCACCTTAACATCATTATGCATATGCCACAGTATTAAAAGTTCAAATGCATTGACCCGGTTGCTTTCAGTTTTGCCCGAAAAATTAAAACACACAAATTTGTGGATTAATTACAGGATTGGGTCATGTAATTGGGAAGTTTTAGCAAACCTAGGTTGGTATACCCCTTGACCTACCATACGCCAAAATTTCTTGGCATCCATATCCTCCAGCCATTTGTAACTATTCCCTTCAATTCCTATGCAAGCCTTAAGGCCCTCAATATCTAAAGAGTGTTCAGCACCAAATAGGCGAAAGGTCAAGGTCCTAAGGCCGGTATCAGGGTTTGTTTTAAAGCTTAAAGTGGAGTAGAATTCTAGGTTCAACTCCCTAAAGACAGGTGGATTAGGCTTCACAAACTCATACCATCCTAGACTAGTTAATTTAGCACGTACAGCCTCTGACCTATCTTGCACAAACAAAAATTCCCAATCGAAGGTTCGAAAGGGGGTACTCTCTAATGGAAACAGAGTTTTGTATCGTTTACCTTCATCATTAGAGAAGAGAGGAAAAGGGCATTTATACTTCCTGGAGAGGCTAGTTAAAGGGGCCATCTGCTGCTCGAGAGGTAATTCTTCGTTTGGCACCGGTTCCGGTGACAGGTCTATGGGCCGTCGCGAAGAACCGTGTCTCCGATCAGCTACAGTCTTCTTCTTCATCTTACTATTGCACAACCATCAAAACAAAACAAAAATCAAAAACAAAAGAAGACAAATAAAAAAAATTGAAATGCAATCACCCTATTAAGCAAGTAACTCAATCAAAATCAAAGTGAGAGAAGAAAGCAATAAAAAAGAAGAAAGGAAAATTAAAGCATAAATTCATATCTGGGTAAGGAGAGTGATGCAAAACAAAATCCTAGGTCAAAATAATGGTTGAAGAGAAGTTGAGGAAGGATAAAGATAGAGAGTAAGAAGGTGAGGGTTGGTTCTAGAGAGAGAAAGTGGAGAGCATGAGAAGGTGAGGGTTGGTTCTAGAGAGAGAAAGATGCAGAGAGTGAGAAGGTGAAGAAGGAGAAGAAGAAGAATAAGAAGAAGGGCGGATAGAAGGGAAGAAATAAGAGAAGGGTTTATATAGGCGGGCGAATTTGACCAAAAATTTTGAAATTTAAACGCTCGGCATGCCGTGCCAAATAAACAGCACGGCGTGCTGAGCAGAGCATATAAACAAACCTGGAAACAGCGCGACGGCACGACGGCGTGCTATGTTGGCACGTCGTGCTCCCTTGAAAATCCATTCTTTGGCACGGCGTGCTGCTTGCTCTTGCACAATCCTCTTTCGGAACAGCACGACAGTACGTTGGCATGCTGTATTGGCACGTCGTGCCACCTTGAAAACCCTTACATTGGCACAGCGTGCAGAATTGCAGCACGGCGTGCTGCTTGGCTCTTGCACAATCCTCTTTCGGAACAGCATGACGGCACGTTGGCATGCTGTATTAGCACGTCATGCCACCTTGAAAACCCTTACTTTGGCACGGCGTGCGGAATTGCGGCACGGCGTGCTACTTGGCTCTTGCACGCGATTTGTTCCAGCGGCCTGGCACGATTGCGTGCCACACTAGCACGTCATGTGCTACCCCATTCTCACCTTGGCACGGCGTGCCATCCTGAATCCTGCCAACCTTTACTTTTTTCACACTTTTGATCGAGATTGTGATTGACTTGCTTAGTGACTTATTCATACACACAAAAACACACAAAAACATATTAACACAAAAATTAATGTACAAGGGAAGTACACGTACCTCATTGCTATGTTTATAGTCGTAATAGCTCGACTTCTACATCCACGATTACGCATTACACATCACGAAGGAGTAAGACTTCCTTCTCCTCCTTCACTCCTCCGCTGACTTAGGGCTTCAACCGATGCTCGTTTACTTGTTGAATTCCCTCCGGGGTTTCAATTTCCACCATCCCGGAGGGATAGACCTTATGCACTGTAAACAGCCCCGTCCACTGACTTCTCAATTTGCCCGGAAATAGTTTCAACCGGGAGTTATACAAGAGCACCAACTCTCCTTGATTGAAACTCTTTTCTATCACATAAGCATCAATAGGACAAAAGGAGTCTACAAAATTATAGCTTTCAACATCTAATGGATATTTCATTGAGTTATAGACATTGAAACTTACCTCCTCGTTGTGCAACCTAAGAATAATCTTACCTTCCTGGACATCTATCAAAGTCCTATCGGTTGCAAGAAATGGCCTTCCAAGCAAAAGGGGCACCGAGCTATCTTCCTCCAGATCCATTACCACGAAGTCTGCGGGGAAGATAAACTTGTCCACCTTTACTAACACATCCTCGACCACCCCCTTTGGCCTCGTGAGAGATCTATTCGCCAATTGGAGGGTCATATTGGTCGGCTTTGGGTTTCCCAGTTCGAGTCTCCTGAAAAACGACAGAGGCATCAAATTGATACTTGCACCCAAGTCACATAGGGCATTGGCAATCTCCAAGTTTCCTATCCGGCATGGGATAGTAAAACTGCCCTTAGCTTTGAGCTTGGGTGGAAGTTTGTTAGTGATAATTGCCGAACATTCCTCTGTTAAAACCACCACTTCGTCCTTGCCTAGCTTTCTTTTCCCTGCCAGAAGTTCTTTAAAGAATTTAGCATAAGAAGGCATCTCTTGGAAAGCCTCAATCAATGGCATATTAAATTCTAACTTCTTAAAAATTTCCAGAAATTTGGAATATTTCTGCCCCAGTTTATCTTTCTTCTCCCTTTGAGGATAAGGGAGTTTAGGCACATAGGCTGTCACTGGGTCAGGAATTTTCCCCTTTTCATTTGTGCTAGGTTTGAGTTCAGAAATCGAGTCGGGGTTGCTTACCTCTCCCGACTCTTCACTTACCTCAGTAGGTTGGGATGGAATATCAGCATTTTGCACTTGGTCCTCCACTTGCCTACCACTTCGTAGGGTTATAGCTTGAGCTATCTCCCATTGATGTCCCTTAGGGTTTTGTTCAGTTTTACTCGGGAGTGCTCCTTGAGGTCTGTTGGAGATTGTGCCCTAAGGCCAATATTGGATTATGTAATTTGACTTCTAAGATTAATCTAGTGTAGATTAATATTATCATTTATGTTTGTATGTTAGCATTTATGATAAGTATCCATGAATAAATCGTGTTATTCTAAATATCCCTAGTCGATTGTTATTATGGGAATAATAACAAACTAAGACTAGTGTGAGTGATAATGGATATTCATAAGATGAATATAGTGTATACAGATACAGATTATACTCACGGGTAATATGTTAGAGAACATGTTACTGGAGACCCACTATGAGATCAAGTTCATGGTCATGTGTCACAACTGATCTTGATTATAGTAGTGTCATTAGCTGATTCCTTTGACCTGAGGTCACCATTGATTCCGAGATGAACTCATGTTGTGCTTTGACGCAGTCAAACGCTGCTTGTAACAGAGTAGTTATAAAGGCTGTGATTGGGTACAATATGACTCATGCTTTGGGATGTGAGTGACAGATATGGGATTTTGTCCCTCTCTATCAAGAGAGCGATATCACTGGGCCCCTCGATAAGTAAGACTGTTAAATGCATGGCCGTGCTCAAATAATTGATAGAGTATCAATTGATTTGTCTAAACAGTTTACTTTGAGATCGAGAAAGCATATGATTAATTATATAAGATTGACAAGTATACCATGTCTTATGATTAATCATGATATCAAAGAGACAAAAGGGAATATGACATTCTATAAATAGGTATTGGATCATTCCAATCATATTAATTGGGTAGTCATAAAGGCTTGCTAGAGTCCGCTTATGACTTATAAGGATATTATGGTAATTTCCTTATTGCCAATTAATATGAACCTATGGGGTCACACACAAAGAGCAAAATGAAGTTCATCTTTTCGGGTATAAATTATTATTGGATAATAATTTATGAATGAGAAAGAGAATAAATATATATATAATGATATATATATATTTATATATATATATGTATATATAAATATTAATATGATTAATATTGCATAAAGTATGCTACATATTATAATTTAATTATATAGAGATATAATTAATTATAATATCAATATACATATGTGTATGATGGAGAATGGAATTGATTTAATATTAATTGAGAATTAATATTAAGTTGTGTGGGTTAATTTATAATTATAACTAATAAGGGTATTAAGTTATAATTATAATTAAGTTTAAAGGATATATAAAAGGAAGTTTTATAACCTAAAAACCCTAACCCTAGTCATATTAACACAAGATGCAGATTTTCTGCAGCCTCCAAGGGGCCAGCCGAAATCTCCCCTTCTCCATCTCCCAAGGTTTTCGAAACTTTGGCCTTCTCTCGTTCGAAGAATCGTTCTTTAATCCCGGCGCTAGCACGCGGTGAATGAATTGCTCCGTGTGGATCAACCGTAGAGGGAAGCTACTTTGGTTCCTAATTGATTCAAAACCTACAAAGAATTAAGGTAATTCTTTAACCCTCCTTCCAATTCAATGCAATGTACATGGGTCCTTGGTGGGGATTAATCCTTTTATTTCCGCTGCGTATTGTTTTTGTGTGATTGATTCCCCAACAGTGGTATCAGAGCCACTTGTGCATCGGTTGAATTGGATTTGTTATTTTGATTAGATCAAAATTGCATGTTAGGGTTGTATGTTCTTGATTTAGGGTTCAATGTTATTGTGAATAACATGTTTAAAATTTGATTTTAATGTGAATCATTGTGAATGATTTGTTTTAATAATTTGAAATGTTTAAGGGGTTGGTATCATGAATTTGATTCATGGGATTTTAATTGAAATTGTTTCAATTAATTAAATGTAATTAAAAAAAAAAAAAAAAGTTTTCGTTATTCTGGGCATAATGCCCAGAATAATTGTGGGTGCAATGCAATTGCAATTGCAATTGCGCCCAACTGCAATTGCAATTGCAATTGCAATTGCACATGCTGCGTAAGCAGCATGCTGCTTACGCAGCATGGGCTGCGCAGCTACGTGGGCTGCGCGCAGTATTGGATACTGCAGTGCGCGGCCCGACGAGCATGCTGTCCCACAGTTTTACCCCTTTTTCGTTTTAAGTGTGGAAAATTGTTTCTGCATATTTACGAATTTTTCCAAATTAATTAATTCTAAATACAATGTGATTGTATTTTACCACTTTGAACCCTAAATATTTTTAGATATAAAATTATTGTTGATAATTTTATGCATGGTGTTATGGTATGGTTTTGGACCCCGTGGATGCTTTATTTTATTTATTATGGTTTTGGACCCTTGGATGTTTTTTGTTTTTCTTTTGGTTTTGGTGAATGTAAGGTTTTATAAATACGGCCTGCGAGTCGTTTGTATTTATGTAATCTTATTTTTCTAGATAAATTGTATAGGATGCAATTTATTATATGTAAATTTATTTTACTAGAAAGTTGTATAGGATACAATTTTGTAAAATATGTAAATCCATGAGATGGTGCCAAGGAACAAAGACGTGAGGACGGATCCAAGGGGTGCGGGAGAGCTGTGACCATGCGATGGTTACAACCACCTAGGAAATGACCTGTTGATTTTCATATTGGCCTATGAAAATCAATGTAGATAAAACCATACCATAACACGGTTTTGAGTCGTATGCATGTTATATTTATTTTATGCCATAAGATGCCATGTTAATAAATATTGATGCATGTTAGAAATTATTTTGCATGTGATGAAAATGTTTATATATATGTGTAAATGCATGCCTTGTTTCTTTTAGATGCCATGTGATGCCATGCTAGATTGCATGCTTAACATATGTATGACATAGGATGCCATGCTAATTAGTATTAACAAATGTATGTTTAATATTAATGCCATGAATTGTATGAGATACAATTAAATCATAGGATTTTATAAACCCTAAATAAACTTAAGAAGTTTATATTTGCCACCCAATTACGTATAACACTAGTCAAGTACTATGTTCGCATCATGGTAGCCACGCCAAAGCGGGTACGCATGTTGTGACCTTAGCGAAGCGATAATATGAGAAATGGTGATTCTCATTGTGTTGTAATTGGTTTAACAAAAGGTTAATCAAAAAGGTGTTTGAGCCCGAGGCAAAGATGAGATGAGTAACATACAATTAAACATGATATATGATATCATGCATCTCATAAATTAGAAGAGTTGCATAATGATGCAATTGGCAAAGAAGTGCACATCCAAAATATGTTTAAATGGTTTAAAGCATGATTTTGAGTCTTTGCCTACCGAAATTATATTTAATCATAGGGACATGCCAAAGCAGTGCTATGGTTAAGTATGGATTTTGGATCTTCACCCACTTGAATATTTTAAAGGGTTTTATAATTTAAGTGGGAGCATTTAAATAAAAATCTTTACACGTTTTATTATAGTTATGATTGCTATTACCATGATCTCGATTGTTATTGAACTTTGAGAATTGTTCTCAAATCAAAAGGAATCATATGTTCTCAATAATCCTTTTGCCCAATGAACCACTAGCAATTGTAACATGAGTATAAAAGATGCTTACTTGAAGCATCGAAGGGACTCTGTTTAAAATTTATTATCTTACACTTGCCACCAATTCTTCCGCACGTGGAAGTTTTACTTGAGGTATATGATACATCACAAATGGAAATGTTCCATCAGTTAGTGAGCAAGAAAAGATAAGTGTTTGAGGCAACAATTTCTCATTGGCCTCCAAAAGGCATTGAGATGTGATCTTGAATTCATTATTTGATAGTCATTGGTGATGAACTATCATTTGAATGACATGGGGAAAATTGTGAATTAGTTGCATAGGATGCAAAAGAATGTTAAGTTATCCATAAAGGATAAGCCCGCCTCGAATTGTGTGCTTATGGTTCAAAAGGAAAGGATAAAAGGAAGGTCGAAAAGCATAAAGACCGAAAGGTTCGGGTGAAACATGTTTTAAAGACCAAAGCTGTTGGCATAGAGAGATCTCCAAAAGAAGGGTGTTGCCATTTCTAAAATGAATCGTTCATTAGAATAGAAATAGCAAACCTTGTTTGGAGAACTATAAGAAGATGAAAGGCAGTAAGACTGCTACCTTAAGTATTTATTAACTATTCTACTCTTGTTTCTATATCAAAAGGTATTAGATACCGTTGTGAATCTCATATTAGTAGAATATGATGAATCGCAATTTGAATAGAAACCTTATGAAGGTGAAAGGTAGGATGCGAATATGCAAGAGAAGCAAAGGTTGTTACTCAAAGGTTATGAACTTTTACATGTGAGTTACGAACTCTTGTTGCCTATTGAGCTTGTTGGCTTGAGTAAACAAATGTTGTTTATTTTATAATTGTGAATTATAAACTTTATAAAGACATGATTATGAAATGTAGATTTACATAATTGTCTTTATATGTGGAGCCCATCTGTAACATAAATACTGTAAGGATCGAATCAAATAGTTGATTCAACCTATTTTGGCAGTGTCCTCTTGGAGACATAAGCAAAGTCGCATTACGAAACTCCATGAGAATGGACTTTTGGATTCATGAGATTATGAATCATCTTGAATCATGCGAATGTTGTTTATTGTAAAAGATGATAAAGTTGTTCTTTGCTAAAAGTAGTTAAAGAATAATCGATTTATTAAGCATTATACATATGGATGTATATGAATTATAAATCAACTGCTAAAGGAGGTTTTAATACTTCATTACCTTTATGGAACTTTTCTCTAGATAAGAGTATCTAATTAAACACGAGTTTGGAACTTTTGAAGTGTTCAAAAGCTTGTAAAAGGAGTATGAAGTATCTTGACAAGATAGTAAAGTCATTTAGATATGATCCGAGTGGTGAATATTTGAGTCAAGATTTTGACAATCATCTTAGAAATTGTGGGACTGTCTCACAATTGACTCCTCCAAGTACGCCACAAAGGATGTTGTGTCGAAAAGGGAGTAATCGAACTCTATAAAGATATAGTTCAATCTATGATGAAGTCAAGTTGATCATCGTTTTCTCAAAAATATGCCATTAAAGCAGCTGTGTATATTGTTCCGTCTAAAACAATTCATGAATCAACATATGAGATATGGTTGGGTAAGAGACCCAAATTGTTTCATTGAATAAGTTTAGGGCTGTAAAGCTTATTTCGAATAAGTTGGCACCTAAATTTAAATATCGTATTGTGGATTACTCAAAAGGAAAGTAGGAGTTGTTACTCCTGTGTTTCTTTGGGATACAAAGTAGTTGTAGCTAGAAATGGTTTCCCCTTGAAGAGGGAGTTAATTTCTAGTAGAATTAGTGGGAGTAAAGTACACCTACAAAACTCGTAATTCACAAAAGTGACATTTAACGTTGAAGAGGAACATGGAAATGGTTTCATGATCATTGTTGAAATTACACAAGTCCAATGAAAGTCTAGTGGAATACGACATGATTAGGAGAGATATGGATTTCTCAAAATCATGATGTAATTTTACTAGATGAAGTAAGTCTTCTTTTATGAAGAAGCAATGTTGGATTTTGAATCTAATATGTGACTTGATGCTACAAAGGTTGAAGATAAGTCCATGTCTGACAATCAAAGTATAGACTTTGATAAGTCTTTTAGAAGATGCATATGCAATGGTTGCAAGTGAGTTTTCAAATTGAAAACCGATATGGATGGTGATCTTCAAACTTATAAAGCACGACTAGTGACTATAAGGATACGAACAAATTCATAGTAGGACTATGATGAAATCCTCTTTAGTCATTATTCATGATCAAGTCATATTGAGTTCTTGTTGCCATATCCCCATAATATGATTATAAAATATGGCAAATGGATATCAAAATCTATTTTTTACGTGAAAACATGATTGAGGATGTGTACGTGACACAACCCAAAGTTTTGAGCATCCAAAGAATTCAAATAGCGTATGCAAGTTTTCAAAGATTCTCATAAGGATCGAAACATGCATCAAATAGTTGGAATCATAGTTTTGATAAAGAAATCAAATGGTTTGATTTTATCAAAAGGATGATGAATCTTGTGTTTCAAAAGGATCAGTGGGAGCATATCGGTATTCCTAACGCTATATGTGGATGACATATGGCTTGTTGGAAATAACATTCTTACCTTGCAAGAAGTAAAATCTTGGCTAAGAAAGTAATTTCGGTTAATGTTATAAGCATGACTGCCTGTGTTCTTGAAATTGGAATCTATAGAGATAGATCTAAAAGAATGTTTTGGCTTAAGTCAAAGCATTGAAAGCGTTCAATGTAAAAGACTTAATAGAAGCTTGCTTATGTTAACTGTGTAAATAGTTGCACATATACAACTGATTGCAATTAGTTGCAATATATCAGTCGAGATCTAGTATTCTCTTAAAAGGAGATGTTATGATTTTGAAAGGTTCAAAATAAAATGATATAGCTAAATATCTATAATAGTAGTCAAAGTATATTGTTACATATGATGTAAAGGAAATTTTGGATGAAGAAGTTCATCACAAAATGTTGTGTTTTTTTCTAAGCATTGCTTATCCTGTGAGACTATTGTAGGGACAATAGTTCAATGCGTAAGAACCTTGTATGACACAAGCATATACTTAGGCGTTTTTCACTAATTTAGAGAGGCTGTCTCTAAAGAGAGAGTGAAAATGTGTAAAGTAACAACGGAAGGTAAAATTAATAATTCACTGACAAAGACTCCTGCACGAGTGAATACATGAAAGTCATGTAGGTCAATGGGTATAAGATACATGTATGATTGGCCATAGTGCAAGTGGGAGATTGTTGGAGATTGTGCCCTAAGGCCAATATTGGATTATGTAATTTGACTTCTAAGATTAATCTAGTGTAGATTAATATTATCATTTATGTTTGTATGTTAGCATTTATGATAAGTATCCATGAATAAATCGTGTTATTCTAAATATCCCTAGTCGATTGTTATTATGGGAATAATAACAAACTAAGACTAGTGTGAGTGATAATGGATATTCATAAGATGAATATAGTGTATACAGATACAGATTATACTCACGGGTAATATGTTAGAGAACATGTTACTGGAGACCCACTATGAGATCAAGTTCATGGTCATGTGTCACAACTGATCTTGATTATAGTAGTGTCATTAGCTGATTCCTTTGACCTGAGGTCACCATTGATTCCGAGATGAACTCATGTTGTGCTTTGACGCAGTCAAACGCTGCTTGTAACAGAGTAGTTATAAAGGCTGTGATTGGGTACAATATGACTCATGCTTTGGGATGTGAGTGACAGATATGGGATTTTGTCCCTCTCTATCAAGAGAGCGATATCACTGGGCCCCTCGATAAGTAAGACTGTTAAATGCATGGCCGTGCTCAAATAATTGATAGAGTATCAATTGATTTGTCTAAACAGTTTACTTTGAGATCGAGAAAGCATATGATTAATTATATAAGATTGACAAGTATACCATGTCTTATGATTAATCATGATATCAAAGAGACAAAAGGGAATATGACATTCTATAAATAGGTATTGGATCATTCCAATCATATTAATTGGGTAGTCATAAAGGCTTGCTAGAGTCCGCTTATGACTTATAAGGATATTATGGTAATTTCCTTATTGCCAATTAATATGAACCTATGGGGTCACACACAAAGAGCAAAATGAAGTTCATCTTTTCGGGTATAAATTATTATTGGATAATAATTTATGAATGAGAAAGAGAATAAATATATATATATATATAATGATATATATATATTTATATATATATATGTATATATAAATATTAATATGATTAATATTGCATAAAGTATGCTACATATTATAATTTAATTATATAGAGATATAATTAATTATAATATCAATATACATATGTGTATGATGGAGAATGGAATTGATTTGATATTAATTGAGAATTAATATTAAGTTGTGTGGGTTAATTTATAATTATAACTAATAAGGGTATTAAGTTATAATTATAATTAAGTTTAAAGGATATATAAAAGGAAGTTTTATAACCTAAAAACCCTAACCCTAGTCATATTAACACAAGATGCAGATTTTCTGCAGCCTCCAAGGGGCCAGCCGAAATCTCCCCTTCTCCATCTCCCAAGGTTTTCGAAACTTTGGCCTTCTCTCGTTCGAAGAATCGTTCTTCAATCCCGGCGCTAGCACGCGGTGAATGAATTGCTCCGTGTGGATCAACCGTAGAGGGAAGCTACTTTGGTTCCTAATTGATTCAAAACCTACAAAGAATTAAGGTAATTCTTTAACCCTCCTTCCAATTCAATGCAATGTACATGGGTCCTTGGTGGGGATTAATCCTTTTATTTCCGCTGCGTATTGTTTTTGTGTGATTGATTCCCCAACAAGGTCTTTCCTGCCATTCCCTACTCATTTGAGCCACCTGCTTGCCCAAATCCCTACAATATGCCTCATTATCAGCAAGCCGAGACGAGATGTCTTTTAACAAAGACCAAACCATCTCATCTTGCTTAAACTGTTGAGGTTGCTGTGAGGATTGATCATTAGGAATAAATGGGGCCTTACCTAACCCCTGCTCACGGTGCTCATAATGGAATCCTGAAGGAGGTCTCAACACATTTTGGTTATTACCATAAGACATGTTCGGGTGTTGATACCTTCTTCCGTAATTGTTATTATTATTGAAATTTTGTGGGTAAGAGTTAGAATTATTGTACCTTTGGTTTCCTCCCACAAAACTTACATTCTCAGACGGTTGGGCAAATGGATCGCCCAATTTACATTCTTGACCGGGATGCTCCGCTCCACATGATATACACAACACTAGCTGATATTGTGGCCCATTTAAATTCAAGCGGGACATCAACAGGTCCAGTTTCTTGTTCACGTGGTCCATGGCTGCATCTTGGCATCCCAAATCCGCAGCCCGAACCTCACTCCTTGTTGGCATGTCCGACTGCCACAAGGTACTCTTCCTAGCCAGCTCTGCGATCAACTCCTTGGCTTATGTAGCAGTCTTCTTAAAAATGTTTTCACCTGCAGAAAAATCAATAATGGCACGGTTAGCTGGTGTCAAACCATTATAAAATGTGCTTACCTGAGTGAATCGTGGCATGTCATGGTGGGGATAGTTCCGCAACAACCGTTGAAACCTTTGCCATGCTTCGTTGAGAGTCTTAGTCCTAAATTGCCAGAATCCCATAATCTCGTTCCTTAACTGAACCGTCTTTGATGGTGGGAAGTAATATGCTAAGAATTGTTCTTCCAATTGATCCCATGAAGTCACAGACCCGGGTCTTAAGGACTTGTACCATTCCATTGCTCCCCCGCATAATGAGAAGGGAAACAACTTCAACAGCACCGCATCTTGAGGCACCCCACCGATTCGGACTGTATCGGCCACCATGAGAAACCGGTCTAAGTGATCATTAGGGTTATCACTTATTCCGCCACTGAACAGCCCGTTCCCTTGGATCAAATTGATCATACTAGACTTCAACTCAAAGTGATTAGCAGTGATGGCTGGGAGAACCACTCCGGATCTGTTCCGGGGTCGATGTGGAGCCATTAGGTCAGTCATGACCATGTTGTCTCTATCACCACCCCTTCTTCTTTCAAACTCCTCCCGCTCTCGCCGGAGTCGCTCTTGCTCAGCTCTTTCCCGTAGCTGTCTCTCCTCTTCCTCACGTTGCTGAAGATCCATTTGGACAATTCGCTCTTGTTATACTCTACGGTTCCTGCTACAAAAATGTTCAATTTCAGGGTTATAGGGTAAAAGCTCAAGGTGTTGAGAACGAGTTCGCATAAGCTAGAAAGCACACACAAACACACACAAAAAAAATAAAAAAAAAATTGCAACAAATATCCACAGAAAAGAAAAATTATATAACTATATGCACATAAACAGTACCTAGATCAGCGAATAGACCTTTGGTTCAATGATGCAGGAAAATAAATTTCCCCGGCAACGGCGCCAAAAACTTAGTGGATCCTAGGCGAAGTAGTGAAACTAAACCTAGAATCGCACAACTAAGGCAGTGTACCTATTGTTGACAAGTAATAATTCTGGTTGGTCCAGGTATCGATCCCACAGAGAAAAATATTCTGCAAACACTAAACTACTCGGGTTCCTTGCTTGTCCTAGGCGAAACTTAATTTTGGATCTGATTATGCTAACAATTAAATTATCCTACTCCTAGTTGATCTATCCTAGCTTACTTTGCACTTGAATTTGGGTTATCAATTGGCGGTTTACCGACCTATGAATGCTAATGGAGATGGCTTTATCAATTAATTAAAATAGATGAATTTAACTCAACAATTAACCCTTAATTATGTTTTTTCAATAATTCAACCTAGCGTGTCTAGATCTTTTAGGTCCTTAACTGGTTTCCCTTGTTTAGAGGCGGTCTAATTCTAAAGCTCAGAAAATAGGGGCACGTAAATTCCACAGTGTCGTCAATACTAATGGTTTCCTAGGCGTCAATCTAGGTAATGCCACAAATATGAACTTAATAAATTAAGATCTTATGAGACTAGATTATCATTAAAGGAATTGCATAAAGAAAAGGTGTAAAAATTGAAATTAAATTGCAATCAATTGTATTAATCAAGAAAGATGATACGAATTCAATGTTTACAACCAAACATGATCAATTGCGGAATCAAAAACTAACTAATCGAATTACAAAAGAGAAGAAGAGGAACTTATGCCCTTTTGGTCCGATTAACTGGATTCTGACGGTGTGACGATGCTTGGGGTGTACCTCTATAGACAAACTCAAGTCGGAACCAAGAACGTCACAAAAGGGGAAGATTCAATGCAAAACTTCTACGAATTGAGGGTTTAAACTCAAAGAAACAAATAGTTCAAGCAAATAAACCTAGCTATAAGTTTGTGTTTTACACTTTAAAAGTCTGGGAAAAGATAAAAAAAACCTTAGAAAATAACCTATTTATATGGCTAGGTTAAAAGCCCTAAACAGAAAAGATGAAAGTAGGACAACAGCAGAATTCCGGAGCTCGGCATGCCGTGCTGGTGGAGGTGGCATGCCGTGCTGTGCAGATTTAGGGGTGGCACGCCGTGCTGGTGGTGGTGGCACGATTTCGTGCCGATCCACTGGATTCCGTCCCTTGGCACGCTGGAATGGCACGCCGTGCCACCTTGCTTTTTAGCACTTCAAACTCTTCTTTGTCGCCGTCGCTCCAACTTTTGGTCCGGGTCATAATGCCTGTCCAAAACAAACATAAAGAAACATAACCGCACCACAGCCACGGACCACAAAAATGACGCTTTATCCAAAATTACAAAAACACCCCTAAAAAACACGAAAAATACTAAAAGTTATGAAAATCTAACCAAAATATAAAAATCACAAAATACGCAAAACCAAACAAGCATTCACACAAAGGACTCTAAAAAATTGTCGTTTAAACCACGAAAATTGCCTAAAAGATAAGGTCAAAAACCGACCTTATCGCAGACTTCGGATGACTTTATGGTCATATCGTTTTACCTATCCATGGTCATACTACCAGGTGCATGACACTTGTCAACATGGATATGGATATGTCCATTGGATATCTATTTAAAACATAGCACAAGATATATAATAAATAGATTAGTGCCTTTATTTAATGAGACAAGTTGTATAATACATAAAACTCACATCAAAGTACAAATGTATAATACAAATACGAGGACCAATGCCTCGGGACTAGGGCATATCAAACAGTAATCACAAAAATACAACTTTCTTGGAAGAAATCGAGTTAATTTACCACCGATAAATTGTTGAAATGGATAATTATAAAGATAAAGTTGATGATAATAACAATAGTAGAGAAACAAATAAATAAATGCATGGCTAAGGCTAGTACATGAAATAAAACACTAAAAAAAAAATTAAAGAAGGGAAAAACAGCGTTTGGCACAGCTGTTCTACAACACTCGTACGGTTGACAATTAACACCTGTGCAGCCGATGATGCAACAGCTGTGTGGCTATTGCGACACCTGGACGGGTGTCGTGCCTAGATAAAGGTCGTGGTTGGGAGCCAACAGCCATTTCAAGTGAATCCTGAAAACTTTTCTCTTAACTTTTTCTCTGAAGATTATAACTTTAACTCACTAAAAGGTCTTATAATCTAATGGCCTACATTGGTTTACTTTACTATGGTTATAATCATTGGATACTCTATTTATAAATAGCACAAGATATGAATAAATAGATTCATGCCTTTATTTCAACACAAAATGTATAATACAAAATATCCAAATATAAAGTATAATACAAAATAAGAACCAATGCCATTTGGACTAGGGCACACTAGCAGGGGCCATCCCATGGACAGATTTTCGATGCTTTTAGGGCATCCAACATGAAATGATGTTACAAACAAGTCACGTGTGAGTAGAGACACGAATAGAGGTTCGGCATTCGTGGAACACCTGTATGATTTAGTAATGCCATGGAATGCCCCTATACAGATAGTAATTCGGTACCAGTGGAGTACCTCAAATGAGTCATCCATGTCATGGAACAATCTGATATGGATTGCGACACACAAGCAAGACTCCGACATCACCATGACACTAATGATGAATAGGTATGATGTCATATAATGTTGTCATATGACCCATCACACGAATATAGACCTAAGACCATTGTGGTCTTCTAATGAATGAAATGGTCTAGTGAAATGGCCAAGTGCAGTCCGGTGCATGGGCAGAACACGGGTAGTTTTGGGACACCCGATATGATATGAAATGAAATGACCGTGATGGACATTCTCAGAATGTCTTACATTAAATGGGATGAGATAAGATGATATGAATGCTCATGTCACATGAAATGCAAATGGCTGCAAGAAAATGTGGTTGGGATGCATGATATACAAGATGGTGTCGTGTATGCTTCGTGGAGATGCCAACACATGAGATGCAAATGTATGTGGCACACAAATAAAATGTCGTGGCTGCACGGAGATGTTGTTAGCATCAATGTCACACACATGTTCATGTCTTGAAAATGGTTGCATGAAGATGTGGTTAGAATGGCATACGAATGATTATGCGTGCTTGATGTTTCATGTAAAGGTCAAAATAAAACCACCATAGAACAAACATTAGCACATGCAACAATATGCTCACCCTTCCAACCTTAGTCCTCCTTTCGATTGGCACACATTCTTCCTAGGTGTTGGGTCTTGGTATCAACCAGGGATACCAAAGGTGTACTCTCGATGTCCAATTTCATATTTATGTTTTGGTAATCCTAAGGGGAAGTTACTAGGTCATTACATGTGGGCTAAAGTCAATCTAAAGGTCATATAAGTCCCCATAGCGAAAATACACTCCTCCACATAGAACATGAGAGGTTCATGCGGTGCTATGAGTGGTTTACCCTATTGGGTGCCTCCAATCCTGGCGGAAGAGGTAGGTCACCTTCCGAAATAAACTGGGCTAATCAGTGAGTTTAAGGGGTTGAGAAGAAGAAAATGTCATGCCATGCAGTTATGAGTAAAATATGGTATTACAAACTAACAAAATGACTGCAAGCGAGGTTATATTTCAATAGTTGCCTAAGTTCCTTGAGTTTTTATAAAAAAATTTTAAGAAACATTTCATCCCCAGTGGAGTCACCACTATGAGCGGATGACCTTTTTACGAAAGTGGAATGTGGCAAAGTGAACCAGGGAAAAAAGAAGAACTTGAATGTTTGTTTGAATGGAGAACGGGTTTGTATCTTGCTTAGGAAAACCATTGATTTGTTTGGAAATCCCTTTTGTAGAAAACCTTTTCTTTGAATGTGAGTTTTCGAAAAACTGGTTTTGCATTTTAGAAAATCCCATTTTATTACTTAAAGATCTCGAAACCTAAATTTCAAGATCAGTGACAGAGTCGCCACCCGGATCAGCTCATCTGAGAAATTCCGGTACAGCTCCCTACCAAGTGTAGACTACCATACCTAATCCAGAGATTTAGGGTTCGGGCAACTTACCTATTCAACCTCAAGCTTGCATTCATTTATAAGTTCATATGATAATATTTTACTCACTTATTCTCTACCCATTTTATCTTTCATTGTTAGCCCATGCTCATTCAGATGACATAAAATAAATAGCATAAAAGTAAAGTGCAAAAAAATAAACCATACATCCAAAACAAACCAAAAGGAAATAGAGGCCACTTATTACAACCCAAAAAGAGAAAAACTCTCAACCTCACCAATACAATCGCCTAGAATACATAATATCTAAAAAAGGTACAATCACCTAGGATACACCAGAATCTATCAAATACATCCAAAATAAAATAAAAAGAAATAAAAAGCTGCAAAACAAATGGGTTAGCACAACTATATCACAAATACAAGTAGGACTAATAACAGGACAGAATGGAAATTTCAGGAAATAGGAGCATGCATTTAGGGGGTAAGCGAGAAGTCCAGATGACTTGCTCAATTAGACCTAGAAAACCATTTTAGAAATGCCCTATAGGTTTTTGTGCTTGAAAATAATTTGGAAAACCATTTGGCTCAATTACATGTAAACTACCTCTTTTTAGTGAGTCAGGTATCCCCAAACTCGGGGTTCCATTCGTGTGGGTTCCTAATTCCAAACATCCATCTAATGTCTAAAACAGTATACACACCAAAAACAGTTTTGATTCTAAAGACAGCATCACACGATGACGTCCGTGGGAGTCATCCCGTGATTGTACCTCCTTTTGGGAACTACAGTCATGCGCTCTAGTTAGATCCGCATGGCTATAGCCACTACATTCGTGCGGCGGTAGTGTCCAAAACCCGAAATTAGTTTTATTTGCTTTGTAAATACTATTTTGACTTGTTCCGATGATTTCTGAGAATTTTAGGGAACCTGAGGGTCTGCTAAAGCTGGACAGGGGATCTGGATTGGATCGAACAACCCCAGATTCCAAAAAACCCGAAACTATGAAACCCAAATCTTACATCAACATTAATGGAAAATCGAAAACCATAATTCTGAGTGTAACGGATGTGATTGGACTGAAATAGTTCATAACAAAACGATTAAAATAGGAAAACTAACTGCTTTTGGTAGATTTAGGGCGTTTTGGGTTTCTGCCCAGAAGAACATAGCTATGCGACTATATAGTTACAGTTGCTCGACTCTGTTATAGGGAATTACAGCCGCTCGGCTCTAGCTAGAGCCACTATGAGCACGGGTTTTTTCCCGACCTCGGTGATGAAAGCCCTTATTACCTTTTTCAAGGATAAACATGAGGCGGATTTGGAACGATCGAAATGACATCAGAAATGTCTCGGATGACCCGAAGAAGTGTAACAAATCTTGGTGCAGAACCCAAAAGAAGGTCGATTGAGCGCTTAAGAGAACTGGAGAGAAAAGTGAGAAAAGGTGAGAAATGGCTATAGTGCCCTATAGGAGCACGGCTGTAGTTTGTACAACTACAGCCGCCTAGCTATAGGCCACTACAGCTGCTCAGCTGTAGTTACCAGATTTGATTTTCTCCTAAATAGGGGGTATCTTATCTCATTAATTCAGGATTTTTAACCTTAATTAGGTCATATAAAAAGGACAACACAAAAATTAGGTCAGAAGGAGAGATCATTCTGCAGCCACAACCAGAAAAAGCTAGGGTTTTGGGGATTTTAAGAGATGAGAAAGAGAAAATTAAGTTTAGAGAGAAGAAAAACCTAAATCCAATTTAAAAATCATTCAAGCTCTAATCCAATCCATAGAAATCCTTAGGGTCTTTTGAGAGATCACATCTAGGAGTGATTCGGATTGATTTGGCATTCATTTGGATCAATTTGGGGTTTTTTTTGAGTTTTGGAGATTTGTGAACGATTTCAGGTTGTTCATGATTCCGAAGAGTTTTCTGACATCTGAATCTATGTCTGGTAATCCAAAACACTGGAACGCAAATAAGGTAGGCTCTGAGAGGCCCTAAAAACTCGTTTGAAATTGATTTGGGTGTTGTTGCATATGTTTTTGTATTTTTCTTAAAGCTAGAAGTGAAAACCCAGCTATAGCCACCCCATCTGTTGCTTACAACCGCTCGGCTGTAGTCTGATGACTATAGTGGCGCAGCTGTGACCTATAATGGTGCGACTATAGTCCTCTAATTACAACCACTAGGCTGTAATCTCCAGGGCAGAAGCTCTAAATGCCCTAAATCCACCGAGAACACTTCATTTTTCAAATCAAATGTATTTTTCACGAATAACATCGGTCAGATCACATCCACATATGATTAGATTTGTGGTTTTTAGTTTCTTGATTGATGGATGTGAGCTTTAGTTTTGATGATATTGGATTTTTAGGGTTTTTCGAATTCGTTTGATCCGATCTGGATCTATTTCGTCGATTTTGTAAGTTTCCAGAAACCCTATATCACCCGAAACCATCAAAACATCAAAAATGATTTTCAAAATGAGAAAGACAACTAGATTAGTGTTTTTAGAGCACTACAGCCACTTGGTTGTAGGTGTTACAGCCGCCCCAACCACTATTGTGGCATGACTGTAGCATACTATAGTGGCTCGACTGTAGTTGATGAAACAGAATTATAGTTTTGCCTTTTTGGACTCTAACTCGTAATTTTGTTTCTCCTTTTGATTCAAAAAGGATTTTTGGTGTGTTTATGTTTCCAAACCCTAGATGGATGTTCAATTTAGGCCCACTAAAAGATGAAAAATGCATGTAAAACGAGCCAAATGTTTTTAAAATTGATTTTCATTCACAAAATCTACAGGGCATTTTATAAAATGTTTTCCAAGTCTAATCGAGTAGTCGTTCGGACTTCTCAGTTATCCCCCAATACATGATCCTGTTTCCTAGAATACCCCTATTCTATCTTATATGAGTCCTTGATGCGATTTGTATACTTGTGCTAATTGTATTTGGATACAGCCTTTTATTTTTCATTTTTGATGTATTTAATAGATCATTTTGTGTATCTAGGCGATTGTACTTTTTATATCCTCATGTATCTAGGTGATTGTAATGGTGAGAATGGGAGCTTTTTTCCTTTTTCTAGGTTATAATAAGGCCTCTATTTCTTTTCTTGGTTTATTTTTGGATGTATGGTTTATATTCTTGCCCTTTTATTTTTTCGCATTTATTTATGTCATTTGCATGAGCATTAACTAAAATTAAAAGAAGATAAAAATGGGTAGAATTAAGTGAATGTTATATTGTGTTATGAAATAATAATTGAAAACAAGTTGAGGATTAGTAGATGTGTTGCCCGAACCCTGAATCTCTGGATCGGGTACTGTGTCTACACTTGGTAGGGAGCTGTACTGGAAATTCCCGAATGAGCTGATCCGAGTGGCGACTCTGTATCTGATCACGAAATTTAGATTTCGAGATTTTTAAGTTTAAATTGGGATTTTCTAAAAAATCTGTTTTCCAAAATTCACACTTAAAATTAAGTTTTCTAAAAAATGAGTTTTCTCAATAAAATGAAAGGTTTTCTTAAGAAAAATAAAAACCTGTTTTCAAAACCACATAATCACTCAAAAAAGAAAATCCCCGGTTCCCGCTTCGCCGCGAGTTCCGAAAAACGTCATCCGCTCACAACCGCACATCTGTAATCAAACAGACAGTTCCGGATTTTTACAAAACATAGAAATATCACAGCACAAAATAAGTAATTACAAGTTTAAGGCCTCTCAGAGTTTACCTTTTTTATGTTCTAGTGTGTTTGACGACCAGAAGTGGATTGGAAAGTCGGAATCTGCTTAGAACCTTATGAATGCTTCCAAAACTTTGAATACGCATCCCGAATCAATCTGAATACAACCCAAGAATAGTCCCAAATGAACGTGATATGATCAGGAACTCTCACTCTAAGTGTTTCTAGTGTATTGGTCCCCTTTTTCTGTGTTTTGTTTTGGTTTTTTTCTCTTTTTCTCTTTTTTTTTTCTCTCTTAGAATGATCTTCTGTGTTCTCTGGTTTTCCTCTACGATATGTTGTTTTTCCCTTTTTGTTTCTGTTATGTTAACCTTGAGAATCCCGACTGAGTTCCCCCAAATTAAAGAATTATACTCTGTCAAGGATACTGCTGGTTATTTAGGAAGTAATCTAACTATTTGATAAAGTCACGCTACTATAATGTTACAGCTGTGTGGCTTTGGAATTACAACCGTACGCTGTAGTTGAGAAACTACAGCCGTGCGTCTCTAATCAGAGTCATGACAGATTCTCCTAAATCCCACACTTACCTCTAAGCCCTCTAATCACTCGAAGGACCTTTCTCAGGGTTTCGGATTGAGGACTATTTGGTTTTCATAGTGTTTGAGACATTCCAGGCAACATCCTGCTCATTCTCAAGTCCGACTCACATTCGTCTGTCTTAACAGGTAACATAGGATTTTCATCACAGAGTTTGGGAAAATCCGTGCTCACAATGCCTGTTAGATGGAACTCAAAATTTAAAATAATTGATCATGTGTTGTATTTCAAGGATGCACTAGTTTCTTTTTTTGAACGGGAACATGGTACGAATATATTTGCTCTTTCGAGTTCTTAATAGGATAATTTAGCTTTGATTCACAAGTTTTTGAATGTCTTTTATGATGTGACTTGTATTTTTTGTGCTGTGAAAACTCCAACTACAAATTTGTATTTTCTTAGTGAATGGTTGGTAGAAAAAGCTTTGTTGGAAGTTGCTCAAGGTGAACATAGTGTGTTGAGTGATATTGTGATTCCTATGCAAGCTAAGTTTGATCAGTATTGACTTGAGTTCAATGAGGTTTTGTGCACTGCTACATTATTAGATCCTCGATACAAAGAGAAAATTTTTGCTTTATTGTTATAGCAAGATTTATGGAAATGAGCAGGCTCGTAGTTATATGGCCAAAGTTATATGTGATTTGCATTCTTTGTTTGAGGTATACAAAAATTCTGTGGGTAAGAGAATAATCGAGGGGTCTTTTACTAGTTCTACTAGTATTAGGAATACGAGTGGTGGGAAATCAGGTTTGGTTTGTAGTGATTATGCTTCATTTATGTGTGATGGTGTGGAGAAATCTGAATTGGATCTCTATTTGGCGGAGCCTCCTCCCAAATTGGAAGAAGACATGGATGTTTTAGATTTTTGGAGTAGATATTTAGTTAGGTATCCAGAACTTTCTAGAATGGCTCAAGATATTTTGTCGATTCCAGTCAGTACTGTTGCTTCGTGTTGGATATGCCTTAGTCCTGAGGCATTGGTCCTCCTTTTTGTATCATACATTTGTACTTTGCTCTGAGATTTACGTATTATACAACTTGTGTCATTGAATAAAGGCATTAATCTATTTATTATATATCTTGTGCAATGTTATAAATAGAGTATCCAATGGACATATCCATATCTATGTTGACAAGTGTCATGCACTTGGCAGTGAGACCATGGACAGGGGAAATGATATGACCATAAAGTCATCCGTAGTTTGTTCCAATCATGGGAATGAAAAGAACCAAGTACTACCATGAGCTTGGTTGTATGGCGGTGTCTTACCCGCTATTGGATATGGATTGTCAACCAAGTTAATGGGTACATGCAAAGGGGCATCGTATTGGATAGATCCACTAAATGAGAAATTCACATGGTATAGTATCACAAGTGATTCTCATGTAGTGCTTGTATGGATCCTTTGACCTGACCATGTCATGGTCCTGCATGTGAAGTGACATACTTTGGTGTACATTCGAGTATGTCAGTAAACATGGCAGGACCATGGATATGCAGAAGGGAATGTCACTGTGAAGATATCACCGGCCTTTTGATGAATGCAATTGATACGAGTGTGGCCACACCCGAACAAGTTGGAACTTGTTTGCGAGCATCAGTTCATTTGGGATCAAAGCAAATGTCTGGACACAAAAGAGGGTGATTATTCCATGCCTCTGTGTTGGACACCGATATCAATGACATGGGATATACGAATTTAAACTATAGGGTTTTGATTTCAGTTGGACTGCTATCTTCATCTTAATTGGGGGCTACAGTGGCTTGCTAGAGCCCGCCTGTAGTCTATGGACCATAGGCCCACTGCCAACATAAAGACGGGCCCACAGGATCGTTCACATTGAACGTCTGAGTTTGATATACTTGGAGTATAAATACTGGAAAGAGAGGATTCTATTGATTATATTATATAGATCAATTGAATTGATCAAAATAATATAGTTAATGTTTGCATTGGTTTTCTTATAATTAATTCAATGAATTAATTTAAGATATTATTTCCTGGGTGGAAATATTTCATGTGTATAGGTTACACGTGATTAATTTTATAAAGAGTCCAATTTAATTCCTTGGTTAAATTAATTGGTCAAATTAATTTAATTTAAATGGAATATAATATATTATATGGTATAATATATTGACATACATGACAAATTGAAATTAAATTTGCAATTAAAATAAAACCAGAAGAATTAATTTGAGACTTGGGCTTAAATGAGCGAAAAGCTCGCATAAAATAAAACCAATTGGACCTAAATTCCACCATGGGAATTTCAGCCAAGGAGGGTTAAAACCCTAGGAAATATTCGGCCAACACAAGCAATCCTTAGGCAGAAAATTTCAGCAACATTTTTCCTCTCTTCAACATTTTTCCTCTCTTCCGACGATCCAATTGCTAGCACAGGTTCACGCACCAAAGCCGTTCGTGTACGGGATTGTGGAGGGAATCGAATTTGATTTCTGCAGCCATCTCTAGAGGAGGTATTCCTGGTGAGAATTTGTATTTTTCTCATTTGGTTTTGTTGTTTTGATTTCCATTTCAATTGCTCCGGGGTCACGAATTTGAGAGAACGTTATGTAGTTCTGCTTTCATCGGACGTTTTGCTATGAAAATCCATCACTTCAAAGTCCGCTTTTAGCACATCCGAATTGGAGTTCATTGAGTTCAAAAACAGTTGAAGCTCTTATGTATCTAAGGGATTGGCTCAAAGGTCAAGGTATATTTGTATGTGTTTTGTTTTTTCAATTGATATGTGTTGCAAAGTGTAGAAATCTGATTTTGGACTTCTTTTTTTTTTTTTTTTTTATAGATAATGATGATTTTACATATGAAGGTTCAGATAGTTCAAGTGAAGATGAAGATGATGTGATAAACATTAGTTGTAGATAAAGTAAAATTATATTGTGGAATTATGTTTTTGTGGAATTATGGAATTATGTTCTGTGCAATTATGTGGAATTATATGGAATTATGTTTTTTTTGTGGAATTATGTTTTTTTTTTTTTTTTTTTTTATTTTTTTGTGGAATTATGTTGTTTTTGGATGTTATGTTTTATTTTTATTATTGTGTAGCCAGAGCCCAGCCTAACCCGATCCCAAAAAAATTTTAGACAAACTGGGCTGGGCTTGAACCGAATATTTTTAGGTGAAAGTCCATAAAGTTCGATTCGAACCCAGTCTAACCCGTCCCATGAACAGGTATAATCCTTTCTATAATAAGATAATTAAATTAGCGTAAAAAATTAATTGGAACCATGTTCAACCTCGAAATATTCCTTTTTTGCTTTATGCATACTAATTAACATCTTACATATATATATAACACCGATAACATTATTATTGTTATTTTTTCCCTCCAACTTTATTTAATTAAACTTTTACCTGACATGGTGGTGGCTAACATAC
The DNA here is from genome assembly GCA_039660915.1 of Euphorbia tirucalli. Lineage (NCBI taxonomy): Eukaryota > Viridiplantae > Streptophyta > Magnoliopsida > Malpighiales > Euphorbiaceae > Euphorbia > Euphorbia tirucalli. Next base: position 47,644,906 of record CM077639.1, on the reverse strand, counting down.
GCCACGGTGACACGAAAACCCAAACGTATCCCGTGATTGACTCCCTCACTTGTCGCAGTCGAAACTCGCAGAAGTGACAACGACTAGGCTCCAACCTTAATCCAAAAACGACAACGTACAATTCCTAACGAAATCGTTAAAACACTGAAGTCACCCCTGCGTACGTTAGCTGATACCGGTCCTTCATCTTCATGCCTCTTCTTAACTCACTCGCCATCTGCAGGCTTTTAATTTATAGCCTTAAGAAAAAAATTGTTAAAACAATTTGTAGAGGGAGAGGGAGCATGAGAGAATTTAGAGAGAGAATGTAGTGTTTGGATTGTATTGTTTGTCTTTCTTCTTTGAATATTTATTTAGAGGGTGAAGTTAGAGAGAGGAAGCTTTTTACAGCTTTTTGAATCCCAAATTTGGCTTTCTACATTGAATTTTGTGGACAAAGAAACTGAGTCTGTGTGAGTAACTGAGCTTTGACTTTGTTGGCTGATTGATTGATCAACGGATGTTAAGGTATCTCAAGCTTTCTTAATTGCCATTGATTTTCTCCACTTTTTTTTTTTTCTCATCTGTCTTTCGCACACTACGATGTATTGAGATTGAGGTGAATTATGGCTTTGGTGCTTGTGATCTCTGGATCTACATTGTCTTGGTGTTGAATTAGTTTATTTGTAAAGGAACATTTGGCACCGAATTGTTTGGTTTTGTACGCATCATCACGTTATCTCTTTAAATTTCACATCTTATGTGTTCAATTTTTCATTTTGAAGGGATTGTAGTTGCTGCAACTTGAATTCAACTGGGTTGATGGTTTATGGAATTAGGGTTTGCTTGTTATAGCTGATATAAGCACGGATGGTTAGGGAAAGTCGAGTTTACATAATTTTAGGATTCCGGAGGTTTCTGAATTGGGCAAGCGAGCTAGGCTATAGATCCTCGCTATCGAAGTCAGGAGTCAAAGTTCAGTGCTTTTGTTATTACTAATTACTAAAACGATTGGTTGCATTGTGGTTTGCTTTGAGTGACCCTTTTGGCTCAAACAATTCGGTGCCTAATGTTTTACCCTACATTTTATAATTTTTTTTTCTTAGTTTCTTCTTGTTTTGTTTAGGAAAGATGTGCTCCATCCTGTTAATTTTCTTTTCCCTTTTGTTTTGAGGATTATGAGTTTTATGTTGCAATTAATTTAATTCTTTTTCAGGGTGCAACCGTGCAACCAATGGGGATGTTGATACTGGCACATTTATTTCAATTTGAACTTGGTTATTGAAGCAAACATATTAGTTTTGGAGAACGCTGGTGAAAGGTTGGTGATTAATGATTGATTGCTTTTGCTTCATGATCTAGGAATTGGGGGTTCAGGGTTCTTTTGAAGACACTTCCAAGCATACTGAATGCCACTATGTTAGGCTCTTGTTTGATATTTTCGCTGAAATTCGTTACTATTTTATTTAATGTCATTCCTTTTTTGCTGCTCTTAATTAGTTTCATTCTGTTTTTCTCTTAGATAACCTTGCATGGGTGTAAAATAATAGCGCTATGGAATTTAATTGATTTGATGTTTGCCTTATTCTATGGTCCGTCTAGAGAGTGGAGACAAATGTTGAGGCAAACATTAAATTTCATTATGGATATTTTGCTTACTCAAAATAAAAGTTCATGATTGTAATGATTAAAGAAATTGCATATTAGTTTCGGAGAATGCTGGTGAAGGTTGTTGATTAATGAATAGTGATTGCTTGCCTTTGCTTCCATGATCTAGGAATTGTGGTTCGGGGTTTTTCTGAAGACACTTTCTAGCATAATGATATTTTCTCTGAAATTCCGAATGTTTTATTGTCATTTCTTAATCAGTTTCATTCAGTTTTTCTCTTGGATAACGTTGCATGGGCATAAATAGTATTGAAATGGATAATTGATTTAATGTTTGCCTTATTTTATGTTGCATCTAAAAAGTGGAGACAAATGTTGAGGCAAACATTAAATTTCATTATGGATATTTTGCTTGCCCAAAATGAAAGTCTATGATTGTAATGATTAGAGAAATCGTATAATTTCCAACATGTCCAATTCAGTAGCGTAGCAATCATTTATTTCAGTGTAATATAATTGTGATTGAAGACTGCACAAGAAATTGTTTTCCTGAGATGGTTTGACTTGACTCTTTTTGCGTTACCCCATTGTACGTGGAAATTCCACATGATGCCAAAATTAAATATTAACTTGCATATGAAGAACTACAACTACATTAAATGATAGTGGGCTCGGTAATTAGCTGGGAGTAAATCCACATGGTTACTTCCATGCAACTATGAGACCTAGCTGTCAGGAACCAAAGTTTGTTAATTGAAAGATCTTTTTTATGTTTCATGGCTGCAATTTAAAATAAATAAATCTTGTTTTGATTTCTCAATGACTATTTTCTTGTAGGTCTGATTTGTTTGTGTTACAGTACAACTATGGGTGTCTCAGGAAAATGGATCAGAGCATTGGTTGGTTTAAAAAAGTCAGAGAAGTCGCAGTCTTCAGAGAATGATGACAATGTGGGTATTTTTAAAATAACACTTTTATTGTGGTTGGTTTACTACGTTCGGAGTTACATGTATGGTTACTAGCTGTTGGTATTTTTATGTGTGCTGATTCATTCTTAAAAGTTTTTAGCTATTCTTTCATTATGATTGACTCTCTTGTGCCTGATAGCTAGGTGTCACTTACCTCAAAATTTGAATGTCATCTCTCCTTCTCACCCTTCTTCTAAGAATTCATTAGAATTGTTTGTCTTTGGTTTGAAGAGCTAGATGAAGTTACATTTACTTTTTGATTTGTAAAATTAGCTCTTTGAATTATGTATCAAGCTCCACAAGATGAATTCATTCTAAATGCAATCAAGTTGATCATATCAAGTGTAAGTTTCTCTTTGATTTGTCACAGAGAACAGCTACTAGTAAGTTCCGGCATAGGAGAAAGCATTCAGTTGAGATTGATGCTGCTAAACTTCACGAGGAGGTTAATGACCACATTGCTTTACGAGATGGTGATGCCAATTTACATTCTGTCCCACAAGCTTCTCATTCCCCTCATGATACACTTCAAGTACAGGATATATTGCACAATCAACAAACTCCGAGAGAAGAATCGGCTGCCACTCGCATCCAAACTGCTTTCCGAGGATTTCTGGTACTATCTCTTCTGCCATGTCACAAAATAACTTAATTAGCATATACGTTGGTCAGCATTGGTTGCTATTTAATTTTATTTTCTTTTTGGTGAATTGTGGTTTGAGACATGCTTACATTTTCTTGGTGTCGGTTCGAACCTAACATGTGCAAAATATGTTCTTGAAAATTATTGTTTTACTGTAAGTGTATTAAATTTGCATGCATAGGTTTTTATGATATTTGAATATGTGCTCATTGCTAGATTACCTTCTTTCGGAGTAACATTACTTAGAATAGCTGTTGGTGCACTGTACAACTTCTATTTTGTGTGAGATTGCATTGCGAAAGAATGCAGATATTTTGGTAAGAAAAATGCTCGCACTTGGCAGTAGCAAGTGCTGTTATGATTGTGTATGAACTTTAAAATTCTGTTTTGAAATATTGTAATTTTTTTTTTCAGTATTAAACAGCCCTATACTCCCTTGTTTAGGTACTCTGTAAGGTTTTTCAAGATTTATTCCTAGGGTAAAACTTGATATAAGTTCACCTTCTGGAAGAAAATAAACATGATGGTGAAGTTGGAATCTTAGAGCATACGAAGTATACTAAAGATACCTCCAACCTAAACTCCTAATTTCTGTTCACATTGTAATGCAGTTTGTTTGTCCTTCAAAAGGTCATATAGAATACAATGTCTTCACTTACATTTTGATTAATTCAGTGCTAATTGTGAGTTTAGCACTTAAATTTTACACTGTTGCTATTCAAATTCTGAAACCAAAAAGTTGGTGATGTAGATATTCTACCAACTTTGAAAATTTGAAGTTTGATTGTAATTTGAGTACAGTTATGTAAATTAAGAAGTCGAACGTAGTACTAGTGGCTGTAAATAAACCATTACATTGAGTGGTTCTTTTATTAACATCTGTTGATTAATGCCTGTATAGATTCAACATCTTCTTTTCGTTCTTCGTCTTCTCTTTTTTTTTTTTTTGGTGCAATGTGTTGTTAAATACACTGTGGCAATTGGCATAAGGAAATCCTATATGGCTATGGCAATTGCTTCAAATTAAACTTTAAATTTCAAACCATTACATTGAGTGGCTGTAAATAAACCATTACATTGAGTGGTTCTTTTATTAACATCTGTTGATTAATGCCTGTATAGATTCAACATCTTCTTTTCGTTCTTCGTCTTCTCTCTTTTTTTTTTTTTTTTGGTGCAATGTGTTGTTAAATACACTGTGGCAATTGGCATAAGGAAATCCTATATGGCTATGGCAATTGCTTCAAATTAAACTTTAAATTTCAAACCATTACGATGCCAATCCATTATTTTTGTGCTGTTGCAGTATTGCTGCAAAGAAACCTTAACCTTTCTCTGGTTCTTATTCATTTCTCCATAAAATTCTGCAAATGTGTTTAAAGAGAACTTTTGATCCCAGAATAAAATGATTCTAAAGGTTCATAGTTTTACCCAAAAGCAATTACTTGATGATAGTCAAGAGAATTTTCATTTATTTATAGTATGCAACTTTTATGATAGTCAGTGCATAGATTTTTCAGTAACTAGAACTCTTAACAGTTTTATCGGACAACGAGATTGTTGAGTAGTTCTGTTAATTCAATGTGAACGAATTAAGTTTGAATTTGATTTGTAATACTAGGAGCAAGGCTCTAAGTTGAATTAACACATGAATTTGATTTGTAATACTAGGAGCAAGGCTCTAAGTTGAATTAACACATAAAGGTCCAGGAATAATGTGCATATTATCCCTTCCCCTAGTTTCAAATGTGCATCAGATGATAAAATAAAATAAAAAAAATGAAAAAAGCTGAACTGATAGATTTATCTGCTCAATTATTTGTGATTGAAAAGCCTTCACAGTTATGTTAAGTACATTTCACTATAGAAGTTTCTTTTATCAACAATCAGACTTGATTATATGTCAGGCTAGGAGAGCTTTACGAGCTTTAAAAGGACTAGTGAGACTCCAAGCTCTTGTAAGGGGTCATGCTGTGAGAAAACAAGCTGCAATAACTCTTCGCTGTATGCAAGCTTTGGTGAGAGTTCAGGCTCGTGTCCGGGCAAGGCGTGTTCGTATAGCATTAGAAAGTCAAACAGCTCAACAAAAACTTCAGCAACAGCTTGCAAATGAGGCCCGGGTTCGAGAGATAGAGGTAAACAATATAGAACTCCAGAATCTGATAAGAAAAAAATAGTTTGGATAAATATGAAACGACTCTGTCGATGGTGGACATCTCTTTTTTATGTTTTCTCTCAATGCACCTCAACCTTTGGGGCAAACAATCTCATATAAGTTTCTAAAAGTTAGCCATGCCTCCACGACAGTGAGAATAAGAAGTGGTTTGTCAAACTATATCAGAATAGCGTAACGTTACATGTGGAAATAAAAGCACTCTTACAGCATACTAGAAAATCTCATTCATGGCATCAAGGATTTGTAGTTATGTTGCTACATCAGCTTGTCGTTTCAAGTCAGGTTTGGAAGTCTATAATTTTGGTGTTTGGAAGTCTCCATCCCATCTTACCACTCTCACCCGACTTCGAAAACTGTATATTTTTGTTACCTTGTTTTATTTACTTTTATGTCTTCTAAGTTTGCTATGCCACTTCCAATGATACAGGAAGGGTGGTGCGATAGTGTAGGATCTGTTGAAGAAATTCAAGCCAAGTTGCTAAAGAGGCAGGAGGCTGCAGCTAAGCGTGAGAGAGCAATGGCATATGCTTTGGCGCATCAGGTAAAAACATAATAACTCCCTTGTTTCTTTTGCGAGCGCTATCTTCCATAAATGTTATGCTGGATGTCTAGAGATCAGACTTCAGTTTGGCAACTTATATATATAACTAGAATTTAAAGTTAGGTCAGATCATCTGCATTTAGACTTAGTCGTCTTCTTGTTCACTGAGTATTGGTTTCAGTTGATTGTGTTATCAAAGGATGTATCCAAGGTCGTTGAACCTGGACCAGACTGGACAGTCAAACTGGGTAAGGAAATTGGTGAATAGGATCCATGGCTTGTCCAGTCAGGCGTTAAATCGTCTTATTTGATTAAACTATGGAATGGCTGGTCAATTGGCAAACCAGTCAACCCCACTAGTTACAAGTTCAACCAAGTTAACTACTCTTGCTGTTGGTGAAATTTGAACACATGATATATCTTCTGTCATGCATTAAGCCATAAAAGCACTAGCGTCATCATTCAACATATGGATAATATGAGATTATTTATCGTACTGCATTGAACTTAATGATATTTAGTTTACTGATTTATAATAATTATTCTTTAACTAAATTTTAATTTTATTATGGCTAATGTATTTGAGTTCGGATAGTTATCAATAAATTTAGTAAGTATTTTATTTTTTTCAGTTGATTCCTATTGCACCTTAAACTTGTGACCGGAGTCCTTCACCAGTTTCAAGGGAAAAATCCATATTAAATTAGTTTTGGGGTTTTATCGAGGACTGGGCTCTTTCATACAAATCTTCATAACCATTAATGTAAATGTGGTGTATATTTTCCTTTTAGTGCTTTGACTTCATTATCATTATGATCTATAGGCCATTGAATGATCTGTGAATAATGAAGATCAAGCATCTTAATCATTAGTATCGCAGTATTTGTACAGTGTTCTGTGTTCATATGCAAGTATGATACATAGTTTGTGTTTCTACAGTGTTATGTGTTCATATGCAAGTGTGATACGTAGTTTGTGTCTAACTGTCTATTTTTTTGTGGTGATTACTGTTGCTTACTATAATAAGGGGATAGTAATAATAGAACTTACTAGACGTTAGCTCATCGGAGTATTCCTCATATCAAGGAAAAGGGAGTTGCATTTCATAGTTATTTGTTCAATTCTTTCCTGCTACGTACAGGTACTGGTTTCATATCTGCATGCATTGGACATATCATACAGTTGCCTTTCATGGGTGTTTCTTATATCAAATATTAATTTCCTTTGGAACAGTGGCAAGCAGGAACAAGGCAGCTGGCTGTACCTGCTGGTTTTGAACCAGATAAAAGCAGTTGGGGATGGAATTGGTTGGAGAGATGGATGGCTGTCCGGCCATGGGAAAATCGGTTTCTTGACATAAATCTGAGAGATGGGGTGATGATTCGTGAAGATGGAACAACTGAGGGTAAGAATGTTACAGAAACCCAGTTAAAGCCTCCTGGCAAGAAATCAGCTATATCAAGTCTTCGATCAAACATCACAAGTCAGAAAACAGGTCCATCCCATTCGGATGGTAGTAGTTCTCCCAGTGGGATGTTAGAGGTATCCAATACACATTTTGCTAAGCCAAAGCCAAAGCCAGTTTTTGAAGATCTGGCGGAAGAGGCCATTTTAAGACCTGGCATTAATCAAAGATCTCACAGCAACCCAAAAGAGAGATCAACCCAGCCTGATAAACAGCCAAAGAAACGGTTGTCTGTACCTACTAGTGGTGAGTTCTAATCTTTCTGATTTCATTCTGAATTATGTGTAATCTCATCTTTCTTGGTCCCAAAATGTTTGCTTACGCTGTAAAATTTTTAACATGCTCATGAACTTATGATTGCCACATAAGTCTAATAATTATCTTTCATGAAAATAACTTGGGAAATATTCATATATTTTATTTATAACATATACATTATTATCATATCTGGTGGCCTCATTAAAATGAAAATTGTGGTGGGTGATTTCATTGTAAAAATTTAAATTTAGCGTAGCACTGAACTGTGGAAATAAGTTCTTCACTTAGTGGAGAAATTGACTTGAGCTGCTGCTTCTCTTTCTCTTATACGTTCCTGTCTAATTGGGCATTGCTTAATCTGAATGCATATGCTTGCCCACTGAACAGGTCGGAAAAATATCACTAGCGATGCTTTTTATTCACGCAATTTTTGCTATATCTTGATATGGTTAATACAGGGGGTGGCGCAGGGGCTCAGGCAGCCAAGCATGGACGCAATGCTGCTAAAGGCACACCAGGGTCACTTAAGCCTGTGAAAGAGAGATCTAAGTTGAATGGGAAAGGGGACTTGAACACTGCAAAATCTGTGGCTCAGGATGTTGATGTGCAGCATTGAGAAATCGGCCATTCTCGACTGATGCTGCTGTATGAGTATGTATATATAGGTTCACATTGGGAGAAGATGCTTTTACTGTCTGTCATTATGAAGTTGAGGCGGGCGAGGCTTATCACAGGAATAATATAAGCGATGTTTGGTAATTACCTTTATTTATTGTCATTAATGATGTGATTATTTGATATTTGATTTCAATATATGGTTTTCCGTGGCAATATTCTTTTCAGGTTATTGCTGTTGTAAGTTTCTTGATCAGTTGTGAGTTTTGAGGAGAATATGTTTCCCAGTAAATTAAGATTAGAAAGTAAAGTGAAGCATTTGGCTTATTAATTTGTCTCATTTGATTGTATCAATAACTTTGAGAAGGTAATTGGAACCGATGGATGGTCCTTTGTAAAAATGTTGAAGAATTAGCGGATGAGTTGTGGCTAGCGGTGGCAAGAGTTTCCGACCATATGAAAAAGGAAAAATTTGAAAACGATCGATCCATGGTAGTAAAACAAGATTCAAAAATTCAAACTTGTTTGCATCTATTCTTTGCTTGAAGAATAGAGGTTTTTGCCTGATGGCATTTAAAATGTCCAAATTGATAAAGAGGAAAAAGCGGCCTCAAAACAGCGAAAGCTTCCATAATAACAAATTATAGATTTTAAAAAGGGCTTTTTACATAAATACTTACTTTTTGACACTATATAATTTTTTTACATACAAAGTAAAAGTTTATACAAATACATAAAAAACTTTCCAAAATTTCAAAAATACCTAAAAAAGCATATTCCTTTTTTACGTGATTTTTGCCAAAAAAAACAACAAAAGCAAAAAATCTTAATCTCCAAAATACCTCATCCAATTTGTTCACGTTTCTCTCTCATTTTTTTTATAATTTTTAATCTAATTTTTCATTTATCTCTCAATCCGTTTATTTTTTTGTCATTCCATTTTAGAAAGTTTTTTTTGTTTTTTTTTGTTTTTATCTTCGAAAAAAACTCCATATGTATATACTTTTTCCGACATATTTTTTCCACTAAGGTATAACTAATTATATCTTTGTATATTAAGGTATAACTATGGTATAATTAAGGTATAACTAATATATAATCAGTGTAATAATGTATCTTAAAGTATAATTAAGGTATAATTAATGTATAACAAAGGTATAAACACTGTAATAGTATATCTTAAGATATAAGAAGTGTATAAACAGTGTATAACAATGTATAATCAATGTAATAGTGTATCTTAAGGTATAACTAATGTATAATTAATTTATAACTAAGATATAATGAATGAAATAGTGTATCTTAAGGTATAATTAAGGTATAAACACTATAATAGTGTATCTTAATGTATAATTAAGGTATAACTAATGTATAATCAATGTAATAGTGTATTTTAAGGTATAATTAAGGTATAACAAATGTATAACAAAGGTATAATAACGTAATAGTGTATCTTAATGTATAAGCAGTGTATAAAGAGTGTATAACAATGTAGAATAAGTGTATAAACAGTGTATAACAATGTATAATAATATATAAGAAGTGTATAACAATGTATACGAAGTGTATAAACAGTGTATAACAATGTATAAACAGTGTATAACAGTTATAAAAAGTGTATAAACAGTGTATAAACAATGTATAATCATACATAAGAAGTGTATAATAATGTATGAGAAGTGTATAAACAGTGTATAACAATGTATAACAGTATATAAGAAGTGTATAAACAGTGTATAAGAAGTGTATAAACAGTGTATAAACAATGCATAACAATATATAAATGTATAACAGTGTATAAGAAGTGTATAACAATATATAAACAGTGTATAATAATGTATAGGCAGTGTATAAAAAGTGTATAACAATGTATAACAGTGTATAAGAAGTGTATAAACAATGTATAAACAGTATATAAGAAGTGTAAAAACAGTGTATAAACAATGTATAAATAGTGTATAAACAATGCATAACAATATATAAATGTATAAGAAGTGTATAACAATGTATAAGCAGTGTATAAAGAGTGTATAACATTATATAATAGGTGTATAAACATATAACATTGTATAAGTAGTGTATAATAATGTATAACAGTGTATAAGTAGCGTATAAACAATGTATAAGCAGTGTATAAAAAGTGTATAACAGTGTACAAAAAGTGTATAAATAGTGTATAAACAATGTATAAACAGTGTATAACAATATATAAGAAGTGCATGACAATGTATAAGAAGTGTATAAATAGTGTATAAGAAGTGTATAAACAACGTATAACAGTGTATAAGAAGTGTATAAACAATGTATAATAATATATAAGAAGTGTATAATAATGTATAAGAAGTGTATAAACAGTTTATAACAATTTATAACAGTGTATAAGAAGTATATAAACAATATATAAACAATGTATAAGAAGTGTATAAACAGTGTATAAACAATGTATAAATAATGTATAAGAAGTGTATAAACAATGTATAAACAGTGTATAAACAATGTATAACAATATATAAGAAGTGCAATATATAAGAAGTGCAAAACAATTTATAATAGTGTATAATAAGTGTATAAACAATGTATAAGCAATGTATAAATAGTGTATAATAGTGTATAAGAAGTGTATAAATAGTGTATAAACAATGTACAAACAATGTACAAACAGTGTATAACAATATATAAGAAGAGTATAAACAATGTATAACAGTGTACAAGAAGATGTCATCTTGGACCAGACAATTCTACAGCATGTAGGTTCTTAGTGGATTCAAGGTTCCATTCGGAACTCCAGAATGGAGCCAAATCTATCTCTTGCCGTACCACCTCTACCTTTTGTCACTCCCATCTTTTTGCCAGTCCATCACCTTCAAGCATTCTCACAACCTCCGACAACTTAGGTCGTTCCATTGGAGAGCTTTGCGTGCATAGCAATGCTACTTGAATCAGTTGTTCTACTTCAGTATCAATATAATTGCTTTGCGGTTTTAGATCAACCAGCATTTCTAGCTTCTTTTCTTTCAGAAGGGCTTTAACTTGCAAAATTCCCATTAGTGACATGAAAAAAAATTCAAGAGTTAGTGCCCCATCGTAACCAATATAATAACACTACACCAAAAAATAAAAAAAAAACCAAGATACTATATAACTGACGGAAGCAAGTATAATCATGTAGGATTTTGATTCATGGATACAAATGGTGATTTGGGTTTTCTTGCAAATAAGAGTGCCATAGGTAGCATCCAAAATGCGCTAGCAGAGCATACATTGTTGTACTTCATTACCAAAGGGTGCTTTACCTAGTCATTTTAATGCCAAAGAAGGACTGAACTGGAAAATATGATCAGAGTGATATTGATGCCAAAGAAGGACTTTGTGGCATTGCAATGCAAGCATCTTATCCTACTGCTTAAATCACAGAATCATACACATGCATCTAAAACTATGTCTGGCTTCAATTAATTACTGTATGCTAGGCTGTTTATAATCTCAGAAAACATGTGTGAAGTCCTTGCTCCAATTGCAAGTTTGTATATCTTCCCTACTTATAATATGTTGTGTGTGTGCACATGGTTTTCTCCTCTAATCTGCAGTCCAACCAAAATTCTTTGGTTTTGTTTACATTATCTTATATATTGTAAGAAGTCTGTTAGAAATTAGGGGTGTGAATTTTAAGAATTATTTAAGAAAACATGAACTTGGAAATTAAAACACATGATCAGAAGTTGGAACACTGCTGTAGAAAAAGTGAAACTAAGAAACAAAGGTCAATTCAAATGTACAAGAGGACAGAATTTTGGAGTTCCTAAATTTACTCGAGACTCAAAAGAAAAAGCAAAGTTTAATTGTATAGAAATTAAACTGGACATATAATTCCACGAAAGTTTCGTAAAAAATATTATTAAAAAAATTCCAACAGAATAATTCCACCAAAGTTTCGCAGAATAATTGAAATGTTAATAAAAAATGTTAAATGGTAGTATATCCTAAGCCATCATAAACTAACAACAGAAAGGTACCAAATGGATTGATACAAGATTGAAATACAATAATTAAATCTAAAAAAAAAATTCCCACATCTACCAATAAAAAGGATCTCTAGCCACATTTTCACAAATCAACAAAGAACCAATCTATAAGAACAAAAAAAAAAGTCAACTGGTAGACACAAATCAGGATCAATACAATTCTATCCAATACGTACAGGTGTGGAAGCTAAGACATTCTACCATAGTTATCAAAAGGTAATATGCTTCAATTCATTTAATAAGCCACTAGATAGATAAAACAATCATACCTCATGAGTATCAGTAAGTTTTAGTGCAGAATGCAGCAGCCTGCATTCTTCCTCACTATCTTGGCTTAAAAAACCATTCATATTTTGGATCAGAGACAAGAAACTCACTGGCTCTCTGATTCGTTATGTCAAAATCACATTTGTTAAATCCAATCAAATTCATCCACTTACTACTCTCCGACATTGATATCGGGCATACTAATTTCCTACCAGCCTTCTCCATGACCATCCCCTCTCCAGTTGCAATTCTCGCATCCCTAACCAGCAACGAACACTTCTCCTTAGCGAACCCGACGCACTTCTCCATCGCTGCAACCAAACAGCCTTCCATTTCATGCTCCTCGTACATCTCTCTCTCCTTTAAGTTGGGCAAGTTACCGCCGATCAAATTGCGCCACCATGGTGGTTTACATCTGTCAGATGCAGATATGGCGCAACCAATCCATTTTCATTGCCGTTAAGTGAGAGAACAAAGAGATCGTAAATTTTTTTTTCTTTTTGAAAAAAGAGTATTAACAGAAAGAGAATTTGGAAAAAAGTGTATTTAAGAAAATAGGGAAAGGTAGGAGTAAAAAATAAACTTAAAACTGGGTATTTCTGATAATTTTCCTAAATTTTTTTTTCTTTTTGAAAAAAGCGTATTAACAAAAAGAGAATTTGGAAAAAAGCGTATTTAAGAAAATAGGGAAAGGTAGGAGTAAAAAGTAAACTTAAAACAGGGTATTTCTGATAATTTTCCTAATTTTTTTTTTCTTTTTGAAAAAAGCATATTAACAGAAAGAGAATTTGGAATAAGAAAATAAGGAAAGGTAGGAGTAAAAAGTAAACTTAAAACTGGGTATTTCTGATAATTTCCCTTTTAAAATTAGTAGCGGAAGGCGGAGGAGAAACATCAATGTTACAAACTCAGGATCCATAACGACTTATATAGCTATGTTTACTTTTTCACCTAGAAATAGGGTGCAAATCCATGGGCCACAATTAGATAAGACATTTAGCAAAATCACATCTATAAGCATATAATTGAGAGTTTTTTCCTACAAGTCTTCAAAGAGTAATTTAAAGAATTAATAAGTCTTCATTAATAATTATCAAACAACAAAATTCTATATCAAAAAGGGAATTGTAATTCACACAAGGCTTTGTGGGAGGAGGAGTTTTGTTATAGGTGATTTTAATAAAGCATTATAAAGTTTCACACTTGATTTCAAAAAATGTGGTGATAGTTTGGTTGTATTAGGAATTGGATTTCTGTTTGATTATAATAATTTGATATGCAGAACGAGAAATTAGACATGCAATCATGATAACAAGAGATTTACGTGGTTCGACCAATTTTTCCCACATCCACGAGCGAAGAGGAGCAGGTAATTTATTAATAATCGGCAAGTTGGTATAACAGTAAGGAAAATCACATCCTTTACACAATACTTAACTCTCAAATACCGTGAGCCTAGTTACATCCATAACTCACAAATATGCATATTCACAAAGCACAAGCTCCAAAACTCTTATGCAAACAAATAAGCAAACAACCCTTGCTTGTATAGGCCTCAAAGTAATCCTTTCCCTAATAGGATTCCCTTTAATGATGGGGTTTTCAATTCCTATTCTAAACTAAATTGGATTCTTTGACATATCTTAACAATCTCCATCTTGTCTAGAATCCTATCCAAGATAAAACTACTCTCTACCTTGACCTGAGAATTATTGAGCTTCACAGAATTAGTCCTCATCTCTAGTACCTTTTCTCCTTCATTGTGAATGATGCACACCATGTGTTGTCATAGACCTAATTTCTTAATATTAAACCTGTGAACAAAACCATGTTTCTGTTGATGAAACCATCATTCTTGGAGATGAAACCATTGTCCTACCATCATAATCAAGACACCACACCAAAGCTCTGATACCACTTGTTAGGAATTAGATCTGTGTTTGATTATATAATTTGATATGTGGAATGAGAAATTAGACATGCAATCAATAATAAGAGATTTATGTGGTTCGACAAATTTTGCCTACATCCACAGGCGAAGAGGTGCACATAATTCATTAGTAATTGGCAAGTTGGTATAACAATAAGGAAAATCACATCCTTTACACACTACTTAACTCTCAAATACCATGAGCCTGATCACATCCATAGCTCACAAATATGCATATTCACAGAGCACAAGCTCCAAAACTCTTGGGCAAACAAATAAGCAAACAACCCTTTCTTAGATAGGCCTCAAAGTAATCCTTTCCCTAATAGGATTTCCTTTAGTGAGGAAGTTTTCAATTCCTATTCTAATTAGGAAAACCAAACTAAATTGGATTCTTTGACATATCTTAACAGGTTGTTAAGCTTGAAAACAACAATTGTAAAAGTTTAGTTTTTGAACTTGAAAAAAGGAACGAGATAGTTGTTGTTGAGATAGACATACTGATTATTTTCGTATGTAGATAATCTCACTCACTTACCTCATTTTGTATGACATATACACTAACAGTTTTTGGTGCAGCCATAACCATGTGTCATTTATGCATAAGTGAACTCACATTAATAAACCTATATATAATCACCTTTAGGCAGACCCAAGATGCAACTTCAGGACCATACATTTATTCTTTTGTAACCCATGATTACTGCAAGAAGTTCACACACTCACTTGTCTTCTAAAGACATCCCTTTTTCGATACTCCCCGAGTGCCGAACCTCTGTCCGTGTGTAGACTCACATGCACCCAAAACCCCAAGTTGTTTTAGGTCTAAAGACTTTAAATCTTTCTAGTATCACCCTCAGGTGCCCCTAGGGCACTGAACTACTGTCCGTATTTGGACTCATACGTATACAACTGTAACTAGCATAATCTAGTTAACCTTTTTCAATACTCTCGAAGTACCGAACACTTGTCTGCATGCTCCCTAAGCATTGAATCCTCGCCTATCCCGTATGAATGTCATACATGCACCATGCATCAATTATACCATGTCGTCCATACATGCACCGATACCACTTTAGGTTAAAGGACTGTCACGCATTCATCCATGATGCTAACGTGTGTTTGTGACTCTTTGTAGTTTGGGATCACACTCCTAAAGAAAGACTAGTCAGAGTTGGCTACGCAGGCGGAGAATCAAGCCAAGATCAATTAGTGTGGCATCCAAGTCGGTGGTTGTAGAATCAGGGTCGGATTCAGAATAAGAGGAATAGATTTAGACTTTGGGAATAAACAGTTTATTTATGCTAGAGGAAAATACTGTAGAGATGGGGGATCAACAAACACAAACTAATAGAATACCGTAATCATCACTGCCTTTGTGGTAGTAGCCATCAGGGACCTTTTGGGTTCAGAGGAGTTCAGGGCTAGCATCTGTAATTAGGTGTAGCCTACTATAGGCAATATTGTTACTAATAGACAAGCTGAACCCATTATAGATCAGGGGATCCACAATAGACAGGTAGAGCTAAATGTAGACCATAGGAATGTTGGTAGACAGGCCCCAACAAGAGATGAAGACTACCATACTGAGCAGGGAGATGCCTCTGGAAGAGTTAGAGAGGCACTAGCTGAGTCAGCAGCCAAAAGGAAGCTGAAAGAAAAATATTCTAAGCTCAATGAGCTTTTACCCAAACTTCGCCAGATGGTGCAAATTCCTACTGTGAAATACATCAACCCAAATGCTTTGAGGGATGATGTAATTGATCTTTTACTGCTAGGCTTCCAAATGTCGAAGTTCACTCCATACAAAGGGACAGGACCACTCGGTTGTGAGCGGATGATCCTAAAAGTGAACAAGCCATGAGACTGGGCTGGGAATATTGAAAAGAGCTTTTTAGAAAACTTGTTTAGTAAAAACTTTGGTTTTCGGATTTTTGGAAAATAAGGCAAAACAGATTTGGATAAGTCATTGGAAAAATAACATGGCGCAGTGGAATTTGGTAGTTTAAAATTTCCTAGAATTCACCTATCGTGCCGGATTACCATTGATTAAAATCAAAACAAATTTGAATCAAGAGAGATTAAACTCACTGGATTTGTCTCTTCTAGGGACTACTGTAGAATCAATTCTTTAAACGATCTCCAAAGTCCGATGCACGATCAACTGTCGAGCGGGAGCCGGTGCTAGCCGAAGAAAAAAAGAAACAGAAGATTTAAGCACAAAAATTCAGCTAAGGGGGCTACTATGGTGGCCGAAATTTAGCTTCAATAATAAGATTAGGGCTGCTTTTTTTTTTTCACCTTAAGTGTGTTTATATAGTCCTTCTATAATTAGGATTTTAATTAGATTAATTAAACCCAAGCCCACTAGGATTTGGATTACATAAATAAACTTTATGTTAAAAGTTTATACTATGAATTTAATTCCATTTGGCTAAATTTAATTACTCCTAAATAATTACTCCTAAATAAAATTAAATCACACTTAAGTAAATACAATACATGTATTTAATTTTCCTTCTTAGGGAAATAATTTAATTAATTGTTTACTTTATGTAATTCAATTAATTGATTAATTAATTAATTACATTATGTAAACTTATTAATTAAATAAAATCAGTCTGATGTTAATTAATTACCTTAATGTGAGCGGACGACATTTTTACGCACACAACTCTCTCGGAAGGGAGCCTCGATTTCGGGCAACCCTCCCTCGCGTGGGGTTTTTGGAATGAAAATTTTGTTTTGGAAAATTAAATTGCTTCATAAAAGAACCGAGACCTAAGTTTCAATAGATAGTGTAGGAGTCGCCACCCGGATCAGCTCAACCTGGAAATTACAGCATAGCTGAACCGGATAAAGGCCGCTACACCTTCCAGAGATCTAGGTCCGGACAAGTCCCTTACTTCATGTCTAATCAAAATAAAATTGGCCAATGTTCATTGAAGGTATTTTATAATTCTAAAGTTCATTTTTATTAAATTAAAGCACACAGCGTACACACAAATCGGAATAAAACAATAAATAAATAAGTTGTTACAACTAAATAGAATAAAAATAAAAACTCTCAACCTTACCTTACAAGTGCCTAAAATACACGAATGATCTAGAAAATTACAATCGCCTAAAATACACGGATTAATCTATTAATTACATCAAAAATGAAAAAATAAAAGAAATTAAAAGCTACGAAACAGATAGTTAGCACAATTTGTAGCACACCACAAATAGGACTTAAGTTGGATAGAATTGGGATTTTAGAAATTGGGGACATGCATGTAGGGGGATAACTGGGTCAGCTCGGCTAGCCAGCCCGATTATACCTGGAAAACAGTTTTGAAATGTCCCTGTATTTTGGTTTTCTGAGAAAACCATTTTGAAAACATTTTCTTTTTCCGGTTTACTTTAATTTAGCATGTGAGGTGGGTCAGTTTTCGAGAGATTCGGGTCTCCGTCGTCGGGTTTTTCTAAATGGAATAACATCAAAAATTAAATCTAAGGTCGTGAATGCACACAACAAAATTCATTTTTGGGGATTTTCTGAGTTTTCTGAATTTTTATGATTTTTGAAAATTTTTCTGGATTTTTCTGGATATTCTGCTCCTGGACGAAAATTACAATCGCCCGGTTATAATTACAACCACGCGACTGTAACTACAGTCGTACGACTGTAGTTCATCCAAATGTAGAAAATCGCCAAACTTATTTAAATGAAAAAGAGAAAGCAGGGAAATCTAAGAACAGTAGCACGACTGTTGTTTGAATGGTACGACTGTAATTATAGTCGTACCACTGTTCTTCGTCACAACAACAGTCACACGGCTGTTCTTATTTTCCAGCAACAACAAGCTAAAAATATAAGTGTTATGCACAAAATCAAACCAACACACCGATAAAGAGCAACAAAATGAAAGTTTTAGGCGTAATTACCTTTGTGGCGCTGATCCACCGTTGGTTTGACCGCTGGAAACACCTTAAATTGCTCCAAATTACTCTCTCCTTATATGCTAAGGTTCCAAAATCAAGTCTAAAATCCCCAAAAAGTCACGAATTTAGAGGGTTTAAAGTCTGGAATTGATTGAATTTGGAGTGTCAAGTTGTTAACCTATGATTTCTATCAAATTTTAATTTTATGACACTAGAATGAGAAGAAAAAGAGATTGTGTATCTTTGGTTGGATATTTCCCCTTTTTCTTTCCTTTTTCCTCTTCTTTTTTAATCTTTCAATCTGCCAAAAAGTCCCCTCCTTTCTTTCTTTCTCTCCCTTTTATTTCTCCCTTGCTTGCTGCTGCGAATCGGGCATTAATTGCCTTTCAAATCACCCCCATTTTTTTATTTCTTAAGGTATGGGCTGCTGTACCTGCTATGCATTTATAGTCATATGACTGTAATTTTCAATTACAGTCACACGATTATAACTACAGTCATGTGACATGATTTTTTTTTAAGTATGAAAAATTCCGGCACTTACAGCTGCCCCTCGCGTGATCAGATTCGACACCCAACCCTGGGTTTAAAATACCCGAGGTGATGAATTTGAGAGCGCGGATTGAAGTGTCGTAGACGCAAGAAAGAAAAGGTGCATCTGACTTGTTGAAGTCTCACTGTCATGATGATGCACTGAGTTGATTAGATGAAATAAGGATACCGGGTCTAGGTCACCCGAGGCGAGGTTGATGATGAAATAAGCCGATGCCGGGTCTATGTTACCCGAGGCGAGGTTAAAGATGAAATGGGCCGATACCAGCTCTAGGTTACCCGAGACGAGTTTGAAGATGAAATAAGCCGATACCGGGTCTAGGTTACCCGAGGCGAGGTTGATGATGAAATAAGCCGATACTGGGTCTAGGTTACCCGAGGCGAGGTTGGATGATGAAATAAGCTGATACCAGGTCTAGGTTACCCGAGGCGAGGTTGAATGATGAAATAAGCCGATACCGGGTCTAGGTTACCCGAGGCAAGGTTGATGGTGATTTGGAACAGAGTCGATCTGGGCCGATACCCGGTCTATGTTACCCGAGGCAGATCTGCTGGGGATTTATCCGTGTCTGAGACAATGATGACGAATTCCTGACTTTGAAATAGCGAGTCTTCATGCCGTGATCGAGAGATTTGAACAAAAATTTTTGCCCCTTCGATAAAGAATGAAGACTAGCTAGGGATGAATACTCTGTGTATGTCGTGTATCTATGCATGATGATGTATATGCATGTGGATCCTAAAGGATGCATTTCTCATTATTTGTTTAATATTGATGTTTCTCCTTTCTGCTGGGGAAGGTACGTTTTGCCCCTGGTTGGTGGAAGACACTCTTTGCTTAAAGCTTTTCCTTGTTGAAGATGTATGAGGACTATTGAAGAAATGAGATGACTGCTAGGGATGTGTGACAACTGCCAGGGAAAGAATCATAGTGTCCCTTGTAAATGTTCCACTGGGGAATAATGTGGAGAATCCTACTAGAGGATGCTATAAAGATGCGTGTGGGAAAATGGTGGAGAGGTTCTATCCTTCTGCCCCTATGATTCATGAATTTAGAAGTGCTCTAAATTTTGCCTGGGTTGCCCAATATGGGTTTAGCCTAGTGAGCTGCTCTAACTTTTCCCTAAGGCGCCTTTTCATTTTTCACCCCAGCGAGCTCTTTTTTTTTTTTTGATATGAACAAAGACCGACTGAAATGGCGCCGTGACTACTTGTCCCGTCATGCTTCTGGTGATGATATGATACAGAAAAATGCCATATGGAGCAGCATTGAGGTTCAATTTCTTGTTAGAAGCCGGCTTGATTTCTTCAACAGTCAAATTCTTGGACACAACTGTTGCTCTTTAGGAAGACGAATTAGATTTGGAGGATGATAAAAGATTTCAGATTGTATATATTTAGTACATCTCCATTGTTAAATAACGTGATATGTTTAACCAGTCAAATGCAAAGTGCTTTCCTTAAATGGATGTTTGAGCAAGATAACTTTGTTTATGCATTTGACATAACCACACAAATATATTTAAACAAACATTCCACTTTATTGATAAAATCAAAATGAGTACATTTGAAAAGATTGGTTCCCAAAATGGTATACACTCCACATAGAGCTAGAATCCATCACCAGTCGTCCCTTTCGGACTTTCCAACTGATCATTTTCTCTTATTTCTTAACTTTTGCCTAGATCACTCTTTTTGAGTTTTCAGCCTAGCAGACCCCCCTTTTTTTCAGACATGATAAAGCTTTAAGCGGTCTAGATTGACAGGATTTGTGAACTCATTTCCATCCATGTCCATGATGCTGACACCACCTTTTGATAGCACTTTCTTCACAACATAGGGCCCTTCCCAGTTAAGTCTGAATTTCCCCCTCACATCGACATTTGAAGGCCTCAATTTTTTCAGAACCAAGTCCCCTACTTTCAACTGCCACCCAGGGCACTTCACATTCCAGTTATAGGCCCTAACCATTCTACGTTGGTACATCTGCAGATGATCTAGTGCTTTCAGCTGCTTTTCATCTAGCACCGCCAACTGCTCGTATCTAGCTTGAGCCCACTCAGTCTCTGGTAACTGAGCTTCCAAGGTGACTCTAAGTGACTTAAGCTCTATTTCTACTGGTTGTTGGATATGCCCTAGTCTCGAGGCATTGGTCCTTGTATTTGTATCATACATTAATTGGATTCATGTATTATACTTATTTGTGTTATTAATAAAGGCATTAATTCATTTATTATATTTATCTTGTGCTATATATTAAATGAAATATCCAATGGACATATCCATATCCATGATGACCAGTGTCATGCACTTGGCAGTAAGACCATGGATAGGGTAAACGATATGACCATAAATAGATCCGTAGTCTGTTCCAGTCATGGGAATGAATGGAACAAGAGACTATCATTAACCTGGTTATATGGCGGTGTCTTACCGGTCATTGGACATGGAATGTCAACCAAGTTAATGGGTACATGCATAAGGGGCATGGTACTGGATAGATCCATTAAACGAGAAATCCACATGGTATAGTATCACAAGTGATTCTCGTGTAGTACTTGTATGGATCCTTTAACCTGACCATATGATGGTGTTACATGTGAGGTCACATGCTTAGGGGTACGCCTAAAGAGCCTGTAATAGGGTGCCAACTATGGGTACTTTCGGGTATGTCACTTAGCATGGTAATGCTATGGATATGCAGAAGGAATTTGTCACCCAGTAGTCCACTAGGAAGATATCACCGGCCTCTTGATGAATGTGACTGATAAGAGTGTGGCCACACCCAAACAAGTGGGAACTTGTTTGTGAGCTTCAGTGCATTCAAGGATCAAGTTAATGTCCGACATAAAAAAGGGTGATCAATCCACGCCTCTGTGTTGGACACCGATATCAATGACATGGGATGTACAAGTTTAAACTACAGGGTTATGATAACAGTTAGACTGCCATCTCCATCTTAATTAGGGGCTGCAGTGGCTTGCTAGAGCCCAACTGCAGTCTGTGGGCCATAGGCCTGTTGCCAACATAAAGATGGGCCCAGGGATCGTACACATTGAGTGACTGAACACCAACTTAAGGAATCACATGTATGCTTGGAGTATACACTCTGGAGAGAGAGATATATATGTAATCATATTATAAAGATCAATTGGATTGATCCTAATAATAAAATTAATATATTCAATTGGCTCTTCATAATTAATTGGATTAGTTATTAGATTATTTCCTAGGTGGAAATATTCATATGTATAGGTTTACGTATGATTTTATTTTGTGAAGATCTAATTTTAATTTGATGGATTAAATTAATTGGTCAAACTAATTTTAATTTAAATGTAAATAATATATTACTTGGTGTAATATATTAAATACATGGGTATATTAAAATTGGGCTTGAAATTAATTTAAACAAGAATAATTAAAATAAGATTGGGCCTGAATTAAAAGAAGGAATCCCACACAAAATGAAGGAGCCAAGCTGGGCCTCAATTCCCCTAGGGGAATTCGGCCAACCTAGGTTTTTAACCTAGGAAAATTTCGGCCAAAGTAAGTGAGAACACACATAGCCGAAATTTCAACCTAGCCTCCTCTCCATTGTTCGTGTTTTCCAACGCTAGCACGGGTCGTGTTCGTTAGGCGTTCGTGTACGTGAACGAGGAGGGACTCTCATTGATTCCTGCAGTCTTCATCCATCTTTGAAAGAGATATTCTGGGTAAGAGAATTATCTCTTTCTATTATTTTTTTGGTTTTACAATTTCCATTTCAATTGCTCCTGGGCACGGATTTGAGGAAATCATTGCGTTCTTCTGCTTTTATCGGGTGATTTCCAGTGAAAAATCCCAACAGTGGTATCAGAGCGGGCTTTTGATCCGTGGAAACTGTTAAAATTGGTTGAATCCCATGTTTTAAAATTGGAGATTTTTTCATTGGGGTTCTTGTTTTGGGTTTAAGATTTTTCCCATTTGATTTTCATACAATTGAAATTGAATATGCATATTGATTTGTGTTTGTTTAATTTAATTGTATGTTTTTGGAATTCTTGGTGGATTTCGTGTTGATGGATGTTTTATTTTTGTTCTGTATATAAAAAAAATCTGGCTGTTCCAGGGGATGCGGGGCTGCCGGCGGCGGAATCACCGCTGGCGGCCACTGCGCCAGCAGCGGGCTGCAGCCACTGCTGGGCAGTGGCTGCCACACGGCAGCAGCTGCTGCTGCTAGGGCAACTTGGTTGCCCTAGCCATAGTGGGCCTGGCCCAGTGTTTTTGGATTTGGCGGGTTTTTGGGCCCGGGCCCAGTTTTGAAATTTTAATTGGTTTTAAAATTCGTGTGTTTAAATTTATGCAATTTAAATGCATGTGGTTTCTTGAATGAAATTTTATTTTATTCATGTGATATTAATTTTGGAAATTAAAATGGTTAATTGAAATTGGTTCGGGTAATTTTGGCACAATTACTTGGACGGCTGAATTGGACTCATGGTTTCCCAATTCCAGTGGGAGCAGTTGGACTGCTTGGGCTGGAGGCCCAAAGCCCGTTAAGGGTTAGAACCATGGTGGGCAAAAATTGGCGATTTCTATATAATGGCTTGGACATAATTGAAATGGGCTTAAATCATGCATTATAACATGCTTATGAATTATATGTATGGGATGCATATGTGTGATTAAATATTTTGTATGGTTGGATGCTATTGGGCCTTGTTCAAGATGGGTTGTATTTTCTTTTTGGGTAAATTCGGCCTGCGTGTCGTTTTCTTTTTAATGTAATTTTATTTTATTCGATTATTATAAAATTTGTAAAAAGAAGAAGCCCATGGAGTGGTGAGCCCAAGTGGAGGTGCAAGCCCAGAAGGAAGAAGATGGAGGCCCACCTGATATTGTTTTCTAGTATAGGTTTACTAGAATAATATTAGGATGTCATATAGGCCCATAGCAGTCCATTTTACTTATTTATTTAATTATGCTTTATATTTATATGCATGTATGAGTGTATGATCCAACCGCATTTCACCCGCCTTATGTATGCAAGCCGTTGTTAATTGAATCTAAAACCAAATGAAATTACTAAGTCGCTTAAAAGTGCTTCCCTCATTCAAAACCGGCTCCAAGTGGGAATAGGCCAGTTGTAGACCATGCCCTCGCAGGATACACTAGAGTATTGTCACTTTGTATTGGGTTAGGGTATGGGATACTTTAACACTTGAATGGAGGTTTTGACTTAGCGTGGGTAGTAGGATTCTCCTGGCCCCAAGCACAGATGGGTAAGTGCCAACAAGCCCATCAAACAGAGAGTCCCTAGGTTGGGATTGGACGACGTTCCTACCTAAATAATTAGGGTATAGTTGTACCAGGCCCTCGTCTGGCTATACCTTAATGAAATATGGATCTCGGCCCATGAGCCCAATAACTCAGTTTAATTAATAACTTGATTCATTATTAATTTCATATGGGAATAACAAAGTAAAGTCCTTTATTAACACTCTAAATGTTTTTCTGTGTAGAAATTCTAAATGGCAAACAACAATACCTTATCACTGCGATCAATTCTTGAAAGGGACAAGCTTTCTGGTCCTAACTTTTTGGACTGTTCTAGGAACTTGAGAATAATTCTAAGGTAGGAGTCTAAAGAGTATGTGCTGGAGAGGCCTGTACCGACTGCGCCTCAAGGACGTAATCCACCGGCTGCCCAGCTGGAGGAATACGAGGTGCATGTCAAGGATAATAGGGATGTGACATGCCTTATGTTGGCATGTATGGTCCCCAAACTGCAAAAACAGTTTATTGACCATCAAGCCTTTGCTATGATAACAACTTTAAACGAGATGTTTCAAGAGCAAGCTCGTCAGGAAAGGTACCTGACCAACAAGGCATTCCACTCCTGTAAGATGGGGGCTGGGACATCTGTGAGCGCACACGTGCTCAAGATGAAGGGCTATTTTGACACTTTAGCCCATCTCAGATCGCCTATCTCTCAGGAGTTGGTGGTGGACACAATCCTTGCATCCTTGCCGGATTCTTATGATCAGTTCATCCTGAACTACAATATGCAAGGGATGAACTGCACTGTCAGTGAGCTGCATGGGATTCTTAAGCTTACTGAAAAGTCAATCAAAAAGACTCCACCGGTGCTGCTGGTCAACAAGGGGAACCCTCCTGTTGCCAAGGGTAAGGCCAAGGAAAAGGCCAAAGCCAAGGCCAAGAAGGCCAAGGCTAAGAAGGCCAAGGCTCAACCCAAGGCCTAACAGAAGGTAGGTCCTGAAGATGTCTGTTTCAGGTGTAGACAGGCGGACCATTGGAAGAGATCGTGTCCCAAGCTGATGGGAGAGCAAAGAAGGGGCCAAGGTGCGTCCTCTTCAAGTATTTATGTTATAGACATTAACCTTACTGTTTCAACATCTTGGGTATTGGATACTAGATGTGGTTCTCACATTTGTTGCAATGTGCAGGAACTTGAGAATAGAAGGTCACTAGGGTCGGGAGAGGTGGACTTACGGGTCGGGAATGGAGCAAGGGTTGCTGCCATAGAGATCGGCGAATACCACCTTGTGATGCCTAGTGGATTGGTTTTAATTTTGGAACAATGTTATTTTGTGCCTGCTATGTGCAGGAATATTATTTCAGTTTCTATGTTGGATATTTTTGGATTTTATTTTACTATTTCTAATGGTAGAATTTCAATATCTAGAGAGGGATTATTTTATGGAGATGCTCTATTAAATAATGGCCTATATATCCTGGACTTAAATGAAACCAATCACGTCTATAGCATAAACACAAAAAGGGTTAAGCCAAACGAACTTAATCCTCTCTACCTATGGCATTGTCGTCTCGGCCACATAAACGAGAAGCGCATAGCTAGGCTTCACAAAGCTGGAGTCTTAGGGTTATTTGACTTGGAGTCAATTGATACATGCGAATCATGTTTAAGAGGCAAGATGACCAAGGCGCCTTTTAGCAAGAAGGCTGAAAGGGCCACTAGCTTATTGGACCTAATACATTCAGATGTATGTGGACCTATGAGCGCAGCAACCAGAGGTGGACACCTATACTTCGTCACGTTCATGGACTATTTCAGCAGATATGGCTATGTCTATCTGATGAAAGGCAAGTCCGAGACCCTTGATAGGTTCAAGGAATTTAGGAACGAGGTACAGAACCAGCTAGGCAGGAATATCAAAACCCTTCGGTTGGACCGAGGTGCTGAGTGTATGAGCCTAGAATTTGACTTAAATTTGAGAGAGCATGGAATAGTTCCACAGCTCACTCCTCCCGGAACACCACAATGGAATGGGGTGTCCAAACGGAGAAATAGGACCCTGTTGGACATGGTCCACTCAATGATGAGTCAAGCCTCTCTCCCAATTGTTTTTTTTTAGGGTTCTATGTTATTATGAATAACAATTAAAATTTGATTTTATACAATTGTTAGAGATTGTGCCCTAAGCCAATGTTGGATTATGTAAACAATCTTCTTAAGTCATTAATAAAGACTTATTTTATCATATATATTTGTATGTTAGTATTTATGATAATGTATCCATGAATTAATTGTGTAATTCTAAATTTCCCTAGTCGATTGTTATTATGGGAATAATAACAAACTAAGACTAGTGTGAGTGATAATGGATATTCATAAGATGAATATAGTGTATACAGATACAGATTATACTCACGGGCAATGTGTTAGAGAACATGTTGCTGGAGACCCACTATAAGATCAAGTTCATGGTCACGTGTCACAACTGATCTTGATTATAGTAGTGTCATCAGCTGATTCCTTTGACCTGAGGTCACCATGGATTCCGGGATGAATTCATGTTGTGCTTTGACGCAGTCAAACGCTGCTTGTAACAGAGTAGTTATAAAGGCTGTGGTTGGGTACAATATGACTCATGCTTAGGGATGTGAGTGACAGATATGGGATTTTGTCCCTCTCTAACAAGAGAGCGATATCACTGGGCCCCTCGATAAGTAAGACTGTTAAATGCATGGCCGTGCTCAAATAATTGATAAGAGTATCAATTGATTTGTTTGAACAGTTTACTTTGAGATCGAGAAAGCATATGATTAGTTATATAAGATTGACAAGTGTACCATGTCTTATAATTAATCTTGATATCAAAGAGACAAAAGGGAATATGACATTCTATGAATAGGTATTGGATCATTCCAATCATATTAATTGGGTAGTCGTAATGGCTTGCTAGAGTCCGCTTGTGACCTATAAGGACATTATGGTAATTTCCTTATTGCCAATTAATATGATCCTATGGGGTCACACACAAGAGCAAAATGAAGTTCATCTTATCGGGTATAAATTATTATTGGATAATAATTTATGAATGAGAAAGAGAATAAATATATATAGTGATATATATTTATGTATGTATATATAAATATTAATGTGATTAATATTGCATAAAGTATGCTACATATTATAATTAAATTATATGGAGATATAATTAATTATAATATTATATATACATATATGTATTATGGAGAATTGATTTGATTTAATGTTAATTGAGAATTAATATTAAATTGTGTGGGTTAATATATAATTATAACTAATAGGTGTATTAGGTTATAATTATAATTAACTATTTAGGTTAATTATTTAAGGAAACAATTAACCTAAACCTAATAACACTCTACACTAATAATACAAGAGATTTTCGGCCAGCCACCAAAAAAATAGAAAAGAGCAGCCGACCTCCTCTTCCTCTTTTTTTTTTTTTCCAAGTTTTCGAAACTTTGGTCTCTCTCTCTCGTTCGAAGAATTGTTCTTCAAATCCGGCGCTAGCACGCGGTGGACGTATTGCTCCGTGTGGATCAACCGTAGAGGGAAGCTATTTTGGTTCCTTTTGATCCAATCCTATAAGAATTAAGAGGTAATTCTTTAACCCTTCCTTCCAATTCAATGCAATATACATGGATCCTTGGCGGGGATTAATCCGTTTTTCTTTCCGCTGCGTATTTATTTTGGCGATTAATTCCCTACAGTGGTATCAGAGCCACTTGTATTTTGATTGAATTGGATTTATGTTTTGATTGGATCAAAATTGCATGTTAGGGTTTGTATGATTTTGATTGGATCAAAATTGTTGTTAGGGGTTTGTATGTTTTTTTTTAGGGTTCTATGTTATTATGAATAACAATTAAAATTTGATTTTATACATTAATCATTGTGAATAATTTGTTTTAATGATTTGGAATGTTTAAGGGGTTGGTGTCATGAATTTGATTCATGGGTTTTTAATTGAAATTGTTTCAATTAATTAATATAAAAAAAAAAAAAAATGTTTTTTTCTCTTCTGGGCATGACGCCCAGAAATTTTTTTTGGGCGTTGAAATTGCAATTGCTACCAATTGCAATTTCAACGCACTTCTTCTCATGCTGCGTAAGCAGCATGCTGCTCCTGCAGCATGGGCTGCGCAGCAGTGCGCGGCCCGTCGAGCATGCTGTCCGACAGTTTTACCCCTTTTCGTTTTAAGTGTGGAAAATTGTTTTTGCATATTTACGAATTTTTCCAAATTAATTAATTCTAAATACAATGTGATTGTATTTTACCACTTTGAACCCTAAATATTTTAGATATAAAATTATTGTTGATAATTTTATGCATGGTGTTATGGTATGGTTTTGGACCCCGTGGATGCTTTATTTTATTTATTATGGTTTTATATAAATACGACCTGCGAGTCGTTTGTATTTATGTAAATTTTAATTTTAATTTTACTAGATAAATTGTATAGGATGCAATTTATAATATGTAAATTTTATTTTACTAAAAAAAATTGTATAGGTTGCAATTTTGTAAAATATGTAAATCCATGAGATGGTGCCAAGGAACAAAGACGTGAGGACGGATCCAAGGGGTGCGGGAGAGCTGTGACCATGCGATGGTTACAACCACCTAGGAAATGGCCTTGTTGATTTTCATATTGGCCTATGAAAATCAATGTAGATAAAACCATACCATAACACGGTCTTTCGAGTCTATTGCATGTTTTATATTTTGATGCCATGTGATGCCATGCTAAGCATGAAATATGCATGCTAGATGAATGTATGACATTGGATGCCATGCTAGAATTAATATTAACTTAGAAAGATTTATGTTAATGCCATGTATTGTATGAGATACATTTTAATCACAGGAATTAATAAACCCTAAATAAACTTATGAAGTTTATATTTTTGCCACCCAATTACGTATAACACTAGTCAAGTACTATGTTCGCATCATGGTAGCCACGCCAAAGCGGGTACGCATGTTGTGACCTTAGCGAAGCGATAATATGAGAAATGGTGATTCTCATTGTGTTGTAATTGGTTTAACAAAGGGTTAATCAAAATGGTGTTTTGAACCCGAGGCAAAGATGAGATGAGTAACATGCAAATTAAATATGATATATGATATCATGCATCTCATAAATTAAAAGAGTTACATAATGATGTAATTGACATGGTGATGTCTACCGAAATTATATTTAATCATAGGGACATGCCAAAGCAGTGCTATGGTTAAGTATGGATTTTGGGTCTTTTAACCACTTAAATATTTTAAAGGGTTTTATAATTTTAGTGGGAGTTTAATTCTCTTATGTAATTAACTTTGCATATATTTTCTGTTGTAGATAAATGGCCAACACAAGCAATCCCGGTTCTATTCGATCTATCCTTGAGAAGGATAAACTGAACGGAACCAATTACCTAGATTGGTATCGCAACTTGAGAATTGTTCTCAAGCAAGAGCGAAAGCTGTATGTTCTGGATGGGCCTTTGCCCGCTAACCCTCCACCCACCACAGCTTCAAGAGCTGAAAGGGATGCTTTTCACAAGCATCAAAATGATCAGATTGATGTACAATGCCTGATGCTCGCATCAATGATTCCGGAACTTTAGAAGGATCTGGAAACATTTGAGGCATATGAGATGTCTCAAGAGCTTAAGGAAATGTTCCAAAAGCAAGCGAGAAGGGAAAGGTATGAGACCTTGAGATCTTTGGTTGGGTGCAAGATGACCGAAGGGAGTTCGGTTAGTGCCCATGTTCTGAAGATGAAAGGGTACATTGATCAGTTGGAGAGGCTTGGTTTGCCACTCAGACCTGAGTTGGCAACGGATTTGATCCTTAATTCTCTTCCCGAGAGTTACTCCCATTTTGTCATGAATTATCACATGAATGATATGGACAAAACGGTCAGCGAACTGCATGGGATGCTGAAAAACGCTGAAGTAACGATAAAAGAGAAGCCAAGCTCCAAAGGGATCCATATGGTGCAAAAGGGTAGGATCCAGAAGAAGAAGGGTAAAGCAAACAAACCCAAAGAGTTTGGGAAGGATGCAAAGAAGCCCAAAGCTGTTACCAAGGCAAAGCCTCCAAAGGAAGGCACATGCCATTTCTGCAATCAGCCTGGTCATTGGCGCAGAAATTGCAAGCTTTATTTGGAGGACTTGAGGAAGAAGAGAGGCGGTGAGACCGCTAATCAAGGTATTTATGTTATTGAAATATTTCATTCTACTTCTGTTTCTACTTCGTGGGTATTAGATACCGGTTGTGGTTCTCACATTTGTATGAATGTGCAGGGGCTTAAAGGAAGTAGAAAGCTCAAGAAGGGCGAGGTAGAATTCCATGTGGCGAATGGAGCTAGAGTTGCTGCTTATGAAGTCGGTCGCTACGAGCTCAAGTTGCCAAGTGGACTTGTTCTTTCTTTGAATAATTGTTATTTTGTTCCTAATTTGTCTAGGAACATCATTTCTATTTCATGTTTGGACAAGGAAGGATTTAAATGTGTTATTGAGAATAATCACTTATTGCTTTTCAATAAAGACTTGTTTTATGCAAATGCGGATTTACATGATGGGCTTTATTTGTTGAACCTTAGTGAAGGTTATAATGAGCATGTATATAACATAAATACCAAAAGGATAAGAACAAATGTTGTGAATCCTGCTTATCTCTGGCACTGTCGTCTAGGACACATTAATGAGAAACGCATTTCAAAACTCCATAAAGATGGAATTTTGGGTCTAGATGTTTTTGAAACATATGACACTTGCGAGTCTTGTTTAATGGGTAAGATGACCAAGAGTCCCTTTACTGGTCACAGTGAAAGGGCTAGTGACTTATTAGAACTCATACATACAGATGTATGTGGGCCTATGAGCACAACTGCTAGAGGTGGTTTTCAATACTTCATTACGTTCACTGATGATTTCAGTAGATATGGTTATCTATATCTAATGAAGCATAAGTCGGAATCCTTTGAAATGTTCAAAGCCTTCCAAAATGAAGTACAAAACCAACTTGGCAAGACAATTAAAGCACTTAGATCTGATCGAGGTGGTGAATATTTGAGCCAAGACTTTAACGATCATCTTAGAAAGTGTGGGATTGTCTCACAACTAACTCCTCCTGGTACACCACAGTGGAATGGTGTGTCTGAGAGGAGGAACCGTACTTTATTGGATATGGTTCGGTCGATGATGAGTCAAACAAATCTTCCTCTATCCTTTTGGGGATATGCACTTGAAACAGCGGCATTCACACTGAACCGAGTTCCATCAAAAGCAGTTGAAAAGACACCATATGAGATATGGGTTGGTAAGAGACCAAATTTGTCTTTTCTCAAGATTTGGGGTTGCGAAGCTTATGTGAAATACTTGATTTCAGATAAGTTAGCACCAAAATCTGTGAAGTGCAATTTTGTTGGTTATCCAAAAGAAACTAAAGGTTATTTCTTTTACAATCCTAGTGAAAACAAAGTGTTTGTTGCTAGGAATGGTACATTCCTGGAAAAAGAGTTTATTTCCAAAGGAATCAGTGGGAGTAAAGTACACCTACAAGAAAATATGGATAACCAAGTTGAAAGTGAGTTTCAAATGGAACAATCTGATTCACAAGAAGTTGTTGAGTCAGAACCGATAACACAAGTCCAACGTAGATCAAGTAGAGTTCGTCATGAGCCCGAGAGATATGGATTTCTCGTCACGAACGAAAATGATCTGATTCTGTTAGAAGAGAATGAACCTTCCACGTACATGGAAGCTGTCTCTAATTCAGAATCTGAAAAATGGCTTGATGCTATGAAGTCAGAAATTCAATCCATGGACGACAACAAAGTATGGACTTTGGTTGATCTCCCAAAGGGTGCTAAAGCAATAGGGCACAAATGGGTTTTCAAGTTGAAAACGGACATGGATGGGAATATTCAGACTTATAAAGCAAGGTTAGTGGCAAAGGGTTACCGACAAGTTCATGGTATAGACTATGACGAAACCTTTTCGCCAGTAGCT
This sequence comes from Euphorbia tirucalli, assembly GCA_039660915.1. NCBI lineage: Eukaryota > Viridiplantae > Streptophyta > Magnoliopsida > Malpighiales > Euphorbiaceae > Euphorbia > Euphorbia tirucalli. The sequence continues at coordinate 47,612,652 of CM077639.1, read as the reverse complement.
ATGATCAAGTCCATCAGAATTCTTGTTGCCATAGCAGCATATTATGACTATGAAATATGGCAAATGGATGTCAAAACAGCTTTCCTAAATGGAAACCTTGTTGAGGATGTGTACATGACACAGCCTGAAGGTTTTGTCGATCCAAAGAATCCTGATAAAGTATGCAAGCTTCAAAAGGCCATTTATGGTTTGAAGCAAGCATCAAGAAGTTGGAATCATTGTTTTGATGAATCAGTCAAAAAGTTTGGCTTCATCAAAAACGAAGATGAGCCTTGTGTGTACAAGAAGTTCAGTGGGAGTAATATAGTTTTCCTAGTTCTATATGTCGATGACATATTGTTAATAGGAAATCACATTCCTACCTTGCAAGAAGTAAAATCTTGGCTAGGAAAGTGTTTTTCTATGAAAGACTTGGGTGAGGCAGCCTACATTCTTGGAATAAAGATCTATAGAGATAGATCTAAGAGATTGATAGGTTTGAGCCAGAGTACATACATTGACAAAATACTGAAAAGGTTCAGTATGGATCAATCAAAGAAAGGAAATGTTCCTATTGGGCAAGGGATAAAGCTTAGTCGTAAGCAATGTCCTGTGACAGTTGAAGAACGTCAACGCATGGATAAGATTCCTTATGCGTCAGCTATAGGATCTATCATGTATGCCATGGTATGTACTCGGCCAGATGTCTCTTTTGCTTTGAGCATGACAAGTAGATATCAGTCTGATCCAGGTGATAGTCACTGGACTGCTGTCAAGAGTATTCTTAAGTACTTGAGAAGAACTAAAGATACATTCTTGATATATGGAGGCTCGGACGAAGATCTTGTTGTAAATGGTTACACGGATGCAAGTTTCCAAACTGATCAAGATCAGATGCAGTCACAGTCTGGGTATGTGTTCATTCTGAATGGAGGTGCGATAAGTTGGAAGAGTTCTAAGCAAAGCACGATAGCTGCATCTACAACAGAAGCCGAGTATATTGCTGCATCAGATGCAGCCCAAGAGGCTGTTTGGATCAAGAAGTTCATCGAAGAACTTGGTGTCGTTCCTAGCATAGTGAATCCTGTGAGCCTCTTGTGTGACAACAATGGGGCAATATCACTTGCTAAGGAACCTAGTGTGTCACAGAAATCCAAACATATACTTCGGCGTTTTCACTACATAAGAGAAGTCATCTCAAGAGGAGATGTGAAGATATGCAAAGTTGCGTCTGAAGACAATGTTGCCGATCCACTAACAAAAGCTCTTTCACAAGCTGTACATGATGGTCATGCTAGGTCCATGGGTATTAGATACATTTGAAGATTGGACTTAGGGCAAGTGGGAGATTGTTAGAGATTGTGCCCTAAGCCAATGTTGGATTATGTAAACAATCTTCTTAAGTCATTAATAAAGACTTATTTTATCATATATATTTGTATGTTAGTATTTATGATAATGTATCCATGAATTAATTGTGTAATTCTAAATTTCCCTAGTCGATTGTTATTATGGGAATAATAACAAACTAAGACTAGTGTGAGTGATAATGGATATTCATAAGATGAATATAGTGTATACAGATACAGATTATACTCACGGGCAATGTGTTAGAGAACATGTTGCTGGAGACCCACTATAAGATCAAGTTCATGGTCACGTGTCACAACTGATCTTGATTATAGTAGTGTCATCAGCTGATTCCTTTGACCTGAGGTCACCATGGATTCCGGGATGAATTCATGTTGTGCTTTGACGCAGTCAAACGCTGCTTGTAACAGAGTAGTTATAAAGGCTGTGGTTGGGTACAATATGACTCATGCTTAGGGATGTGAGTGACAGATATGGGATTTTGTCCCTCTCTAACAAGAGAGCGATATCACTGGGCCCCTCGATAAGTAAGACTGTTAAATGCATGGCCGTGCTCAAATAATTGATAAGAGTATCAATTGATTTGTCTGAACAGTTTACTTTGAGATCGAGAAAGCATATGATTAGTTATATAAGATTGACAAGTGTACCATGTCTTATAATTAATCTTGATATCAAAGAGACAAAAGGGAATATGACATTCTATAAATAGGTATTGGATCATTCCAATCATATTAATTGGGTAGTCGTAATGGCTTGCTAGAGTCCGCTTGTGACCTATAAGGACATTATGGTAATTTCCTTATTGCCAATTAATATGATCCTATGGGGTCACACACAAGAGCAAAATGAAGTTCATCTTATCGGGTATAAATTATTATTGGATAATAATTTATGAATGAGAAAGAGAATAAATATATATAGTGATATATATTTATGTATGTATATATAAATATTAATGTGATTAATATTGCATAAAGTATGCTACATATTATAATTAAATTATATGGAGATATAATTAATTATAATATTATATATACATATATGTATTATGGAGAATTGATTTGATTTAATGTTAATTGAGAATTAATATTAAATTGTGTGGGTTAATATATAATTATAACTAATAGGTGTATTAGGTTATAATTATAATTAACTATTTAGGTTAATTATTTAAGGAAACAATTAACCTAAACCTAATAACACTCTACACTAATAATACAAGAGATTTTCGGCCAGCCACCAAAAAAATAGAAAAGAGCAGCCGACCTCCTCTTCCTCTTTTTTTTTTTTCCAAGTTTTCGAAACTTTGGTCTCTCTCTCTCGTTCGAAGAATTGTTCTTCAAATCCGGCGCTAGCACGCGGTGGACGTATTGCTCCGTGTGGATCAACCGTAGAGGGAAGCTATTTTGGTTCCTTTTGATCCAATCCTATAAGAATTAAGAGGTAATTCTTTAACCCTTCCTTCCAATTCAATGCAATATACATGGATCCTTGGCGGGGATTAATCCGTTTTTCTTTCCGCTGCGTATTTATTTTGGCGATTAATTCCCTACACCAATTAGTTTCTAGGGACACACCCTCGAGACAGCAGCTCTTATCTTAAATAATACTTCGACTAAGGCAGTGGAAAAGACCCCATATCAGATATGGACGGGCAAGGAGCCCAATGTGTCTTTCCTAAGGATTTGGGGATGTGAAGCACATGTCAAGAGATTGACTAGTGGCAAGCTGGAGCCCAAAACCGATAAATGCCTGTTTGTGGGCTACCCTAGGGAAACCAAAGGGCATTACTTCTACAACCCCACCGAGAACAAGGTGTTCGTGGCAAGGAAGGGGGTCTTTCCAGAAAAGGAGTTCCTTTCCAAGAAAGACAGTGGGAGCAATGTTGAACTCAGGCAAGTTCAAAGTCCACAAGCTCCCGAAGAGGATAACTCGGAGGCCCAGGTGGAGCTTCCACAAGGGGAAGCACCGACCCAGGCCGTACAAGGACCTAGAAGGTCTGGTAGGGATCGTCGGGAACCTGAGAGGTATGGTTTCCTCGTCACCAATGATCAAACTCTTCTCATCTGGGATGAGGAAGAACCCAAAACCTACCAGGAGGCTACGGCTAGCCCATAATCTAAGAATTGGCGTAAAGCCATGGACGCAGAAATGCAATCTATGTACGATAACCAAGTTTGGAACTTGGTTGATCCACCTCCGGGTGCTAAGGTAATAGGTTGCAAGTGGTGCTACAAGCTAAAGGCCGAAAACACCTTCAAGGGGCGTCTGGTTGCGAAAGGTTTCAGATAAGTCCATGGAATAGACTATGATGAAACTTTCTCACCAGTAGCCATGCTCAAATCCATCAGGATCTTGCTAGCCATAGCCGCATGGTATGACTATGAAGTCTTGCAAATGGATGTCAAAACCGCTTTTCTTAATGGAAAGCTACTCAAGGATGTGTACATGACACAACCTGAGGGTTTTGTCAATCCAAAGTATCCGAGAAGGGTATGCAAGCTTCAAAGGTCCATTTATGGACTGAAGCAAGCATCCCGAAGTTGGAATCTAACATTCAATGAGGCTACAAAGGAATATGGCTTCATACAGAATCAAGATGAGCCTTGTGTGTATAAAAGGACTAGTGGCAGCATTGTCACATTCTTGGTACTTTATATGGACGACATCCTACTCATTGGAAGCGACATACCTACACTGCAAGGGGTAAAGCAGTGGCTGAGTAAGTGCTTCACAATGAAGGACTTAGGCGAAGCTGAGATGATCCTAGGGATCAGGATTTATAGGGATAGATCAAATCGGCTTCTGGGCCTAAGTCAGGCCTCGTACATAGACAAAGTTCTTAAAAGGTTCAGCATGGACTAGGCCAAGAAAGGTTTCTTGCCAATGGGCCATGGGCTGAAACTTAGTAAGAAACACTGTCCTAAGATAAGGGAGGATAGGGAGAACATGAAATTGGTTCCATATGCTTCGGCTATAGGATCAATCATGTACTTTATGTTATGTACGAGACCTGATGTCGCCTTTGCACTGAGTATGACGAGCCGGTACCAGCAGGATCCTAGGGAGGATCACTAGAAAGCTGTCAAGGCGATCCTTAAGTACCTTAACCAGACTAAGGATAGCTTCTTAGTGTATAGTGGTCAGGAAGTGCTATCAGTTACTGGGTACACTGATGCAAGCTTCCAGATCGACCAGGATGAGTACTAGTCGCAGTCTAGGTATGTATTTTTACTAAATGGTGGTGCTGTAAGCTGGAGGAGCTCAAAGCAGCCAACCATCGCGGACTCTACAACAGAAGCTGAGTACATCACTGCGTGTGATGCGGCTAAGGAAGCTGTGTGGATAAAGAAGTTTATCACTGAGTTGGGAGTAGTGCCAACTATCCAGGACCTAGTTGATATCTTCTGTGACAACAATGGGGCCGTTGCGCAAGCTAAGGAGCCCCGGTCACACAAGAACACAAAGCACGTGCTCAGAAAGTTTCACCTCATAAGAGAGATCGCGGAGAGAGGTGACATTACATTACACAGAGTGGACACCGAGGATAATGTTGCAGATCCTTTGACCAAGGAGCTGGCCCAGCCCAAGCACCAGGGTCATACTAGATCTATAAGGATTAGGCCCATGCCTAGTTGGAACTAGTACAAGTGGGAGATTGTTGGATATGCCCTAGTCCTGAGGCATTAGTCCTTTTATTTGTATCATACATTAATTGGATTCATGTGTTATACTTATTTGTGTTATTAATAAAGGCATTAATTCATTTATTATATTTATCTTGTGCTATATATTAAATGAAGTATCCAATGGACATATCCATATCCATGATGACCAGTGTCATGCACTTGGCAGTAAGACCATGAATAGGGTAAACGATATGACCATAAATAGATCCATAGTCTGTTCCAGTCATGGGAATGAATGGAACAAGAGACTATCATTAACCTGGTTGTATGGCGGTGTCTTACCGGTCATTGGACATGGAATGTCAACCAAGTTAATGGGTACATGCATAAGGGGCATGGTACTGGATAGATCCACTAAACGAGAAATCCACATGGTATAGTATCACAAGTGATTCTCGTGTAGTACTTGTATGGATCCTTTGACCTGACCATATGATGGTGTTACATGTGAGGTCACATGCTTAGGGGTACGCCTAAAGGGCCTGTAATAGGGTGCCATGTATGGGTACTTTCGGGTATGTCACTTAGCATGGTAATGCTATGGATATGTAGAAGGAATTTGTCACCCAGTAGTCCACTGGGAAGATATCACCGACCTCTTGATGAATGTGACTGATAAGAGTGTGGCCACACCTAAACAAGTGGGAACTTGTTTGTGAGCTTCAGTGCATTCGGGATCAAGTTAATGTCTGACAAAAAAGAGGGTGATCAATCCATGCCTCTGCATTGGACATCGATATCAATGACATGGGATGTACAAGTTTAAACTACAGGGTTATGATAACAGTTAGACTGCCATCTCCATCTTAATTAGGGGCTGCAGTGGCTTGCTAGAGCCCAACTACAGTTTGTGGGCCATAGGCCTGCTGCCAACATAAAGATGGGCCCACTGGTGTGAGCAGATGACGCATTTTCGACGAGACGCGGGACTCCCTTTCGGAATGGGGTGCCACGATCTCGGGCGGGCCCCTCCTTCGCGTGGGGTTTTTATGAATGGAAAATCGGTTTTAGAAAATAAATGGAATTAATGCACAAAAGAACCGAGACCTAAGTCTCGATGAATATTGTAGAGTCGCCACCCGGCTCAGCTTAACCGGGAAATTCTTAAGGTAGCTGAACCGGACGAACGGCCGCTACACTATCCAGAGATTCGGGTCCGGACAAGTCCCTTATTTTGTGTCTAATTAAAATAAATATTGCCAATGTTCTCAAATGGTATTTCAAAATCTAAAGTCAATTTTATTGAATATAAAAAGGCATACAGCGCGCATACAAATATGTAATACAAAAATAAAGAAAAGTAATAAATATTAATTGGCTTACAACCAAATCGAATAGAAAAGTAAAAACTCTCGCCTCACTTATACAATCGCCTAGAATACGCGAGAATCTAAAAATAATTACAACCGCCTAAATACACGATTAATTCTATTAAAATACAACTAAAAATAAAAATATGCATAAATAAAAGCTGCAAAACAAAGGTTAGCAGAATTTATAAGACACGCCACAAGTTGGACTCAAATAGACAGAATTGGGAAATCAAGAATTGGGGGCATGCATATAGGGGATAAACAGGTTGGCTCGGCTAGCTGTCCCGGTTAGACCTGGAAAACGTTTTGAAACGTCCCTGTATTTTTGGTTTTGTGGGAAAATCATTTTGAAAACAATTTTACCGGTTTACATGCATTTTTATATTTAAAGTGGGTCGGTTTTCGGGAGAACCGGGTCTCCGTTGTTGTACTGTTCTAAATGCAAATTTACAGGAAATTAAACCTAAGGTAGTGAATGAACATATCAAAATTCATTTTGATGATTTTTGGATTTTTCTGATTTTTATGGGTTTTTTTTGAAATTTTTATGGGGTAAAGCTGAAATTCTGATTCTGGAACGAGAGTTACAGTCGTGCGACTGTAAATGATTCAGGATCAAGATTTTGCCAAAATTTATTCTGAATCAAAATGGAAGAAAAACAATTTGGAAATTAAGAACACTCGTACGACTGTATATATAGTCGTACGACTGTTCAACAAAACTAAGAACAGCCGTGCGACTGTTCTTAATTTCCAGAAACAGAAGCACAAAAATGCAGCAGAAAATGCACAAAACTCACTTTAAACATCCAGAAAGCGAGAAAAAGTGTAGGGGGAAGGAGTGTCTACCTTTTTTAGAAGCTAATCCAAGTCGTTTTGACCCCTGGCGTCGCTCCAATCCTAACAAATTTTCACTTTTTCCTTTGAAATTGAAGTTGAGAGTTTTATGTCCAAAAATCCAAATTGCAAGGGATTCTGATGATTTAAGTCCGGATTTTTGATTTGGTTGTGAAGTTAATTGATTTACCTAGCGATTTCTAACAAGTTTTAATCCTAATTCTGAGAATTAAAAGAAAATAGAAGAGGAAAAGATGAGTTTTTTTGGGTTTTTTCACTTCTTTCTTTTCCTTCTCTTTTTTCTCCTTCTCTCTCTAAGTTTTTACTAGAATTCTCAATTGTCTCTTCTCTCCTCCCTTTCCTCTCTTTTATCTCTAATTTTTTCGGCTTGCTTACTGCAACACTGGAGCAATTAATGCTCCTTGTCTCTCCTCCATTTTCTGCTGTAGAGGTATGGGCTCCTGCAATTTTTCCGATATTACAGTTGTAAGATTGTAAGGATAGTCGTACAACCATAAACTTTTTTTTTTAAGTATAGAAAATTCTGGCGCTTACAGCTGCCCCTCGCGTGATCAAATTCGACATCTAGTTCCAGGTTTACAACACTTGAGATGATGAATTTGAGAGCGCGAATCAAAGCACTGCGAACACTGGAATGAATCTTCTGATGAGATTGGCCGATACCGGGTCTAGGTTACCCGAGGTGATGCTGGGGAGGAAATAAGCCGATATCAGGTTTAGGTTACACGAGGCGAAGGAAAAGATGGAATGCGGTTAAGCCGATATCGGGTTTATGTTACCTGAGGCAAAGGAAGATAGATTATGGATTGGCCGATATCAGGTCTAGGTTACCCGAGGCAAAGGAAGATGAAATTGTGGATTGGCCGATACCGGGTCTGTGAGCGGACGACGCGTTTTCGACGGGACGCGGGACTCCCTTTCGGAATGGGGCGCCACGATCTCGGGCGGGCCCCTCCCTCGCGTGGGGTTTTTATAAATGGAAATCCGCGTTTTGGAAAATAAATAGAATTAATAAATAAAAGAACCGAGACCTAAGTCTCAATGAATATTGTAGAGTGGCCACCCGGCTCAGCTCAACCGGGAAATTCTTATGTAGCTGAACCGGACGAACGGTCGCTACACTATCCAGAGATTCAGGTCCGGACAAGTCCCTTATTTCGTGTCTAATTAAAATAAATATTGCCAATGTTCTCGAATGGTATTTCAAAATCTAAAGTCAATTTTATTAAATATAAAAAGCATACAGCGCGCATACAAAATATTTAATACAAACATAAAGAAAAGAAATAAATATTAATCGGCTTACAACCAAATCGAATGGGAAAAGTAAAAACTCTCGCCTCACTTGTACAACCGCCTAGAATACACGAAAATCTAGATAAATACAACCGCCTAAATACACGATTTAATCTATTAAAATACATTAAAAATAAAAATAAAAAGAAATTAAAACCTGCAAAACTGAGGGTTAGCACAATATATACAGCACGCCACAATTAGGACTCAAATAGACAGAACGGGAAATCAGGAATTGGGGGCATACATTTAGGGGGTAACCGGGTCGGCTCGGCTAGCCGGCCCGGTTAGACCTGGAAAATATTTTGAAACGTCCCTGTATTTTTGGTTTTGTGAAAAAAAAAAAAAAACATTTGAAGACGATTTTGCCGGTTTACATGCATTTTTCATACATTAAGTGGGTCGGTTTTCGGGAGAACTGGGTCTCCGTCGTTGAATTGTTCTAAATGCGAATTTACTGAAAATTAAATCTACGGTCGTGATGCACATAACAAAATTCATTTTGACGATTTTCGGGATTTTCTAATTTTTTGGGATTTTTTACGGATAAAAGCTGAAATTCTGATTCTGAAATAATGATTACAGTCGTACGACTGTAGTTTACAGTCGTGCGACTGTGATCAATTCAGGATCAAAATTTCAACAAAAATTCATTTTGGACCAAAACTGAAGAAAAATTGGCTGGAAACTAAGAACAGTCGTACGACTGTATATACAGTCGTACGACTGTTCATGAAGACTAAGAACAGTCGTACGACTGTTCTTAGTTTCCAGGAACAGAAATACAAAAAAAATGCCGGAAAAACGCACAAAATTCACTTCAAACACCCAGAAAGCGAGAAAAAGTGTAAGGAAAAGAAGTGACTACCTTTTTAGAAGCTATTCCAAGTCGTTTTGACCCCTGGCGTCGCTCCAATCCCAACGAATTCGCACTTTTTCCTTTGGAATGGAAGTTAGGAGTTTGAGTCCAAAAATCCAAATTTGCAAGGGATTCTGATTGTTTAAGTCCAAGTTCTTGATTTAGTTGTGTAGTTAAGTGATCAACCTAGAGATTTCTAACAAGTTTTAGGCTTAATTTCGAGAATCGAAGAAAATCAAAGAGGAAGAAAAGTGAGTTTTTTTGTGGTTTTCTTTTTCTCTCTCTTCTCTTTCTCTCTCTAAGTTTTTCTTTCACCAGAATTCCTCTCCCTCTTCTTCTCTTCTTTTCCTCCTTTTTATCACTTCTTTTTCTGCTTGCTTGCTGCCAAACCCGAGCAATTAATGCTCCTCCTTCTTTTTCTTCCATTTCTGCTGCAGAGGTATGGGCCTCTGCAGTCTGCCCGACATTACAGTGGTACGACTGTAGCAATAGTCGTACGACTCTCTTCTTCTTCTTTTTCATTTTTTTTTTTTTAAAGTATAGAAAATTCCGGCGCTTACAGCTGCCCCTCGCGTGATCAAATTCGACATCTAGCTCCAGGTCCATAATACCTGTGATGATGAATTTAAGAGCGTGAATCAAAGCGCCGTGAATGTTGGAATGAATCTTCTGATGGGATAAGCCGATACCGGGTCTATGTTACCCGAGGCGAGATTGGGGAGGAAATAAGCCGATATCAGGTCTATGTTACCCGAGGCGAGTTGATGAAGAGATTGGCCGATATCGGGTCTAGGTTACCCGAGGCGAAATTGATGAAGAAATTAGCCGATATCAGGTCTATATTACCCGAGGCGAAATTGATGAAGAAATTAGCCGATATCAGGTCTATGTTACCCGAGGCGAGTTGATGAAGAGATTGGCCGATATCGGGTCTAGGTTACCCGAGGCGAAATTGATGAAGAAATTAGCCGATATCAGGTCTATGTTACCCGAGGCGAAATTGATGAAGAAATTAGCCGATATCAGGTCTATGTTACCCGAGGCGAGTTGATGAAGAGATTAGCCGATACTGGGTTTAGGTTACCCGAGGCGACACTGGGAAGGAATAAGCCGATATCAGGTCTATGTTACCCGAGGCGATGCTGGAGATGAGATTAGCTGATACCGGGTCTAGTGTTACCCGAGGCGAAATTGATGAAGAAATTAGCCGATATCAGGTCTATGTTACCCGAGGCGAAATTGATGAAGATATTAGCCGATATCAGGTCTATGTTACCCGAGGCGAAATTGATGAAGAGATTAGCCGATATCAGGTCTATGTTACCCGAGGCGAAATTTACTGGGAAAATAGATGAAGCTGATCTGGGCCGATACCGAGTTTACATTACTCGAGGCGGACTCACTGGAGAAAGTTGAGATAATGGAGCGGACCTGGGCCGATGCCGAGTTTACATTACTCGAGGCGGACTTGCTGGAGAAAGTTGAGATAATGGAGCGGACCTGGGCCGATGCCGAGTTTACATTACTCGAGGCGGATCTGCTGGAGAAAGTTGAGATAATGGAGCGGACCTGGGCCGATGCCGAGTTTACATTACTCGAGGCGGATCTGCTGGAGAGAGTTGAGGATATTGAGCTGGGGATGAATTCCTGCACTTAAAATGGTAAGTCTTCGTTCCTTGATCGAGAGATTTTTAAGCAAAAATTTTTGCCCCTTCGATCAAGAATGAAGACTAGCCGGGAATAAGTAATTGATATATGCAATGTATGGATGCATGATGATGTACATGTACATGTATGTATTTTCTGTTATTGGGCGCTTCTGTCTTCCGCTGGGGAGGATATGTTGTGCCCCTGGTTGATTGTTTGGCGGTTATCGAAGGGGTGAGGTGATTGCTGGGGAAATGATCGTAGTATTCCATGTAGAGACTCCACTGGGGAAGAGTGTAGCAACTCAACTGGGGACACAATTATGGTGTTCTTTGTGTAGACTACACCAAGAGGAACCAAGGCTGTTTTGCGGGGGAGTAATTGATGGTGTTCTTTATGTAGACTCCGCTGGGGAATAGTATGGGTAACTCTGCTGGAGAGTGATGTAACGAATTCCGCGGGGAATGTTGAGGATGTTCTGTTTTTCTTGCTCTGCGGGGGAGTTATGAGTTTATAAGTGCTCTAATTTTTGCCTGGGTTGCCCAACTCGGGTTTTCAGCCCAGCGAGCCGCTCTAACTTTTGCCTAAGGTGCCTTTTCGGTTTTCACCTTAGCGAGCTTTTCGTATGCCCTAACTTTTTCCTAAACTGCCCGATGTGGGTTTTCAGCTTAGCGGGCCGCTCTAATTTTTACCTAAGGCGCCTTTTCGGTTTTCGCCTCAGCGAGCATTTTTTTTTTTTTTTTTTTTTTTATTTGACTGAAATGGCGTTGTGCCCCTTTATTGCTCGTCTGGGAAGATGAACCAGACTTTAGAGGACGATAAGAGATTTTAAATCGCATGTATTTAATACATTTTCATTTGTCAAATAATGCGATGATATTGATCAGTTGAATGCAAAATGCTTTCTTTGAATGTGCGTTTATGCAAGACAATTTTGTTCGTGCATTTTTCATACCCATGCAAATATATTTAAACAAACACTTCACTTTATTGATGAAGTCAAAATGAGTACATTTGAAACAAGTTGGTTCCTAAATGGTACAGATTTCACATTAAGCCAGAATCCGTCACCAGCCGCCCTTTTCAGGTTTTCCAGCTGATTATTTTCTCTAGTGTCTTAACTTTTGCCTAGACCGCTCTTTTCGAGTTTTCAGCCTAGCAGACCTCTTTTTTATTTTTTTATTTTTTTATATTATTTTTTTATTTTTTTATATTTTTTATACATGATAAAGCTTTAGCCTGTCTTGGTTGATCGGGTTGGTGAACTCGTTTCCATCCATGTCCATGATGCTGACAGCGCCTTTTGATAACACCTTCTTCACCACATAGGGTCCTTCCCAGTTAGGTCTGAACTTGCCCCTAACATCAACATTTGAAGGCCTTAGTTGCTTTAGGACCAAATCTCCCGCTTTCAACTGCCGCTTGGAGTATTTCACATTTCTGTTATAGGCTCTAGCCATTCTGCGCTAATACATCTGCAGGTGATCCAGTGCTTTTAGTCGCCTTTCATCTAGTGCAGCCAACTGTTTATACCTAGCTTGAACCCATTCAGTCTCTGGTAATTGAGCTTCCAGGGCAACTCTAAGTGATCTGAGTTCTATTTCCACTGGCAACACTGCTTCCATTCCATATACCAAGGCCTAAGGAGTTTCTCCTGTTGGCGTTCTGACACTGGTTCTGTAACCCTAAAGAGCATAAGGCAGTTTATTAGCCCAATCCCTGTAAGTGGTTACCATCTTTGATAAGATTTTCTTTATTGCCTTGTTAGCTGCTTCTACTGCACCATTAGCCTGCGGTCTGTATGGAGAGGACTTATGATGTTCAATTCCATGTTCTGCAAATAGCTCAGCCGTTGCCCCTTGAAACTGTACTCCATTGTCTGTTACTATGTGGTGAGGAATCCCATACCGAGTGAAGATATTCTTTTGAATGAACTTGACCATGTGCTTGGCTGTAACATTAGTGAAGGATTCCGCTTCGACCCATTTGGAGAAATAATCAACTGCCACGACTATGAATCTATGCCCATTAGATGCAGCTGGATGTATTTCACCAATCATGTCTATCCCCCATGCTGAAAACGGCCAAGGAGACGCTAGATTCTGAAGTTCAAGTGGAGGAAGATGACTAATGTCTGCATAGATCTGACATTCATGACATCTCTTCACTTTTCTTATACAATCTGCTTGCATTGTCATCCAAAAGTAGCCTTGTCTCATGATCTTCCTAGCCATGGCAAGTCCATTCATATGCGGCCCACAGGATCCTGCATGTACTTGCTGCATCACTTCTTCTGCTTCTTGCTCGGTTAAACATCTTAAAAGGACTCCATGTGCTGTTCTTTTGTACAGCTTATCTTCGAAGATTCTGAATTGACTAGCCAGTTTTCTCAGTGTCAACTTATCAACAGCACTGGCCTCTTCTGGGTACTTTCCCTCCTTAACATACCGGTAAATGTCAAAGAACCATGGCTTTTCTTCGGCTGATAATTCCATTACTTCATGCACTTCGAAGCAAGGATGTCTGGAAGTGGCTATGACCAGTGGTTGAGCTTGTGTCTCTTCTGGATTTTCCCACATGGAGGACAAAGTAGCTAATGCATCAGCCATCTTATTCTCATCCCTGGGGACATGTCTGAATTCACATCGGCCAAATAAACCTTTTCTGAATTGTAGCAGCTCCAAATAAGGCCGTAAGGCTTCTTCTTTTAGTTCCCACTCACCCTGAGCTTGCCTGATCACTAGAAGTGAATCACCAACAATTAAGACATCATTTGCTCCCAAGGTTAATAGAGTCTCCATTCCAAACAAACATGCTTCGTATTCCGCCCCATTGTTGGTTACGGGAAAGATCAGCCTTTTGGACAAAGGAATGACCTCACTATTCGGTGTTGCTATAAGTACCCCGATCCCGGCGCCTTTTCTATTCACCGCCCCATCGAAGCACATGACCCACCTTTTCACTTCCACCATGGCTAACTGCTCATCAGGGAATTCCAGGTTCTCTGTGTAATCTGATTCTAGGGGCTGGTTTGCCAGAAACTCTGCCACGGCTCGCCCTTTAATGGTTTTCTTCGTGATATACTCGATGTCGAATTCAGACAAAAGTAACAACCACCTGGACAGTTTCCCAACCAATGCTGGTGCTTCGTAGAGGTACTTCATTGGATCCACCTTAGCCACGGCTTGTATCTTGTAGGATTGGAAATAGTGGCGCAGCTTCTTGGTCAACCAAATCATCGCCACACATGTCTTCTCCACTAGTGTGTATTTGGTTTCGTACTCCAACAACTTTTTGCTGAGGTAGTAGATGGGATACTCCTTCTTGCCATCTTGTTCTTGTGCAAGCATTGCCCTTATGGATGATTCCTCAACTGCCAAATACAAAATCAGAGGCTTCCCTGGAATTGGAGGACTCAACACTGGTGGCTTTACCAGGTAGGCCTTAATCTTCTCGAAGGCTAGCTGACACTTGTCATTCCACACAACTGGCTGATCTTTCTTTAATAGCTTGAAGATTGGCTCACAAGTGGAAGTTAGCTTGGCTATGAAGCGGCTGACATACTGCAAAGAACCCAGGAATGATCTGACCTCCTTTTCAGTCTTTGGAGCCGGCATATCTTGGATGGCTTTGATTTTATCTGGGTCCATTTCTATTCCCCTCTGGCTGACTACATGGCCCAACAGCTTCCCTGATGTGACCCCGAATATGCACTTCTTGGGGTTAAGTCGCAAGTTGTACTCTCCAATGCGTGTTAGAAATCTATCCAGGATAACCGGATGTTCCTCCCGGGTTGCTGATTTAACAAGCATATCATCAACATACACTTCAACTTCTTTATGGATCATATCATGCAACAGAGTTGTGACAGCCCTCTGATAAGTGGCACCAGCGTTCTTTAATCCAAAAGGCATCACTCTATAGCAGAAAGTACCCCATTCGGTGATGAACGATGTTTTCACCTTGTCGATCACATCCATCAGAATCTGGTTATACCCTGAAAAACCATCCATGAAGGAGTACATTGCCGCTTTTGCTGCGCTATCAACTAGGATGTCAATATGTGGCAGTGGAAAGTTATCTTTTAGGCATGCTTTATTCAAGTCCCTGTAATCAACGCATACTCTAACCCTTCCATCCTTTTTAGGCACAGGGACAATATTGGCTAGCCATTCCGTATATTCCACCACTTCAAGAAACCTGGCATCTATCTGTTTGGCCACTTCTTCCTTCACCAGTGTAGCCCATTCCGGCCTTAGTCTTCTCAACTTCTGCTTTACCGGTTTGAACTTGGGGTCCGTTGGGATTTTGTGCACTGCTATTTCTGTATCTACACCCGGCATGTCTTCATACGACCAGGCGAAAGCTTTAACATGATTTTGGAGTATTCTTATTAATTCTCTTTCTTCCTCGGATTTTAGCTCGTGTGAAATGAGTACCATTTTAGGGTTTCCATCTGTACTTATATTGATTTCATGCAATGCAGTGTCATGTATGCTAAATATGCTTGATGGTGATTCGAATGCATGCACAGAATTATCAGGATAAACATCACACAAGTAAGCAAACTGGGATTTCATTGCATTGAACTTATCATAAAGTACATCAGTTACATTGAAAATGGAAGAAATAGATACAACAAAATCATTTTCATCCTCCACAGGCGGAGGGCCTTGTTCTTCATCAGCTTCTATCTTCCCTTTCAGAGCATCATCTGGAACTGCAGCTTTTTCGGCCACCTGTGTCTTAGCTTTTTCCATAATCTTGGCGATTTCAGCAACCACAGAGTCCAAGTTCACTTTGGCCATCAGTTCTTCGCCAAATCCTTGCTTGGATTTCCCAAAAGCTTTGTTCAATGCAGCAGTCAAAGCACCTGAGATGATTTCTGTAGCTTCAGCAGAGGTCTTCTTTTCATCTTCTTCCTTGGCCACCTCTATGGTTTCTGCTATCACCTCAGATGATTCTCCTTTCAGAATTTCAAATTCAGCAGTTGCTTTTTCCATTACAGAGGCTACTAGCTCTTCCTGGCTTTTCTCAAAATCCACAACATCTGCAAAGATCTCAAAGCCAGGGTGCTCGACATTTCCAACCAGCACTGGTTCAGCTTGGCCCTTGTAAAGGCTTTCTCCCGCCTTCAGAAATGGCTTCATCATGACCCTGCCATTCTTGCCCTTTTTCAGATTCTTCTGCTCGGATGACCCCTCTACATAACCAAGGCCGTGCTGCTTTGACTTCCCCGAGTTGATCTTGAATTCTGGCACACCTTGCAGATTAATCCCGAGTCCCATTCCCGGAACAAAGTTCAGTTTGTACAAATATCGGGATAGCCACTCTGGCATGTAGTTCTCATAAAGGACCATGGGGGCTTCAGTGGTTTCTTCCTCCTTGATGACAGCAATTTGGAACCCACCAAAAGGAACCACTCCTTCATCCACTGCAGCTACCATCGATTGGGCGTCTGCCTCAACAGTCACAATTTTGTCATTCACAGGGAATTTAATCTTCTGATGCAAAGTGGAAGGAACACCTCCCAAAGGATGGAACCAGGGCCTTCCAAGCAATAAGGAGAATGTGACCGAGATATCGATCACTGTGAAGACAACCATGGACTTGATGGGCCCAACCTCCACTTCTGTTTCGAAGGTCCCTATCACTGTTCTTTTAGAATCATCATACGCCCGAATGACTGTCGAGGACCTCTTCAACACTTCTTCATTCATGCCCAGGAACGGTAGCATTTTCAGAGGGCAAATATTCAGAGCTGAGCCGTCATCCACCATAACGCACGGCATCACCTTATCCATGATATAGGCTCTAATGTAAAGAGCCTTGTTGTGAGCCTTTCCTTCTGCTGGTAGGTCTTTCTCAGAGAAAACAATATTAGGAGCTCCAGCATGGACTTTGTCTAGCAAGCAGCACATAGCCTCTGGTGAAGCTATAGGGGAGACTTCAATTTCTGATAGCTTCTTCACTAAAGCCTCCCTATGCTCTTTGGAGGTCATGAGCAAGTGCCACAAACTAGCTTGTGCAGGGGTCTTCTTCAGTTGGGAAATGACCAAGTCCTCTTTCTCGACTCTTTCCGGTGCCGAAGTACTGCCCGACCCATTCATAGGTGCCTTATCTTTCGTCTGATCCGCCGGCTGATATACCCTTCCACTTCGGGTCACATGCTGCACTTCTGAAATCTTCAGCTTCTCAACAGCTGGAAGTTTAACAGCTTCTCTTCTGTCAAATTCTTCGTACTCATCTTCGGAGTCAAGATCATCCAGACTTATGGGCTTGAACCCCTCCTTTTCCTCACATTCAGGCTCCACTTCGGGTTCCCCTACCGCTACTGCTTGAATCGTAGGATTTGCTTGCAGAACTTGGGCAAATATAAAGTTAGCCGGCAACCCCGACTGAACCATGTTAACCCGCTTCTCCAATGCCGGCAGGGGGTTGGTTTTAGTGCTGGGTTTGGCTGGCTCTTGCAGCTTTCCCTCGTCAATGAGCTTCCGGATAGCATCCCTTAGCTTGTAGCAGTTGTTGGTTCGGTGGCCTGTCACCACATGATAAGTGCAGAAGTTGTCCTTATCCGCTTCAGATGGCTTCTCAAATGGCTTTAAAGATTGCAGTAGGCCGCCATTCCTACACTTGGCGAATATCTTTGCTAAAGTAAGAGTCCAAGGCGATATGCCTTGTCCTCCAGGACCTCTGTTCTGGTTGCTTTGTTGCTGATTCACAGTAGCCACTTCGACCTGCTTCACCTCTGATGACTGCCCCTGTTTGCCACTAGAACCTGAACCAGAACCACTGCCAGACCCAACTGCTGTGGTTGATCTGTACCCTGAACTGTACCCTGTACTTCTTCCCCCTTTCTGACCAGCTGGCTTCTCCTCTTCATCCCTTTCTATCTTCATGGCCATGCTATAGACCTCACTAAGCTCCTTGAAGGAATGGAATTTCATGTTGTTCTTGAAGATATCTTTGCTGCCATCGATGAGCTTCTGTATAAGCTCGTCTTCATCAGGGCGGTTCTTTAGGAGGATCATCTTGTTCATCCACCTCTGGTAGTATTCATCAAAGGGCTCATTGAATTTCTGTTTCACCCTCTCCAAATCATACAGCTTCACCTGGATTTTGGTGTTGAAGCTGTAGTATTTGATGAAGGCTGCTGACAATACTTCCCAGTCAGACTGCTCCTCCTCTGACAATGAGTTATACCATCCCAAAGCACCTCCCTCTAGTGTGGTGGGGAAAAGATTAATCAATTGTTGCTTTGTAGCGCCTGCTGTTAGCATAACCCGGGCATATAAATTCACATGGGCCTCCAGCGAGCCCATTCCTTTGTAAGTGGGGACTTTCGGCACTTGGAAGCCAATAGGAAATGTCTCAATGCCCCTACTGATCATGGCATCAACGTTCACCCCCTTCTTAGATTCAGCACTGATCCCGACCCCCTTCTTCGACTGGGCCATGACCTCGTCTAATTCAGAACACTTGGCTTTCATCCTCTGTTCCATAGCTGCCTCTATCTCCTGCAGCTTTTCAAGACTAGCCGAAGCGTGACCACCGTGTTGGGATGACTCAGCTTCTTTTTCCTTCCCAGCTCCACTACCACCGGTCTCACCAGCTTCTCTAACCACTGCCCTCATTTCTTCCTTTAACATGTCGCGGAAATCCTGCGACCTGAAGAAATCTCTCAGAACATCAGCCATACTCGGTGTCTGCTCTGCCATATTCACTCCTTCCCCAGACTCAAAATCACTATCACTCTCGACTACCCTCTGTCTCCTAGCTGCCATTGAAGCTTGGGATCTTGTCCAAGGTCGCTCCAGTGTGTTCTGCTTGGGAGTAGACAGGAGGTATTAGGGCCGTGAATGAATGACGTGATATGACATGAAAGTTAAGACATTGAACATGCTTGAGATGCATGGAGTGGAATTATGTATGGAATGATGGTATGAATGGTTTCTTCTTTTTATTATTATATTTTTTTCTCTTCTTTTTTTTTTCGAGGCATTCCAAGAACACCCAATGTTTATGCAAAAATGTCACGTGTGGGCCATCACACGGACAGAACTTTGGCGCCTTTAGGGCACCTAATGAATTCATGAAATGGTCGCGTGTATACCGGCACACGGACGTAGTTTTGACGCTTTGTAGGTCTATGGGATGATATGAAACGGTCGCATGGGCCGGGCCCACTGACAAGGTCTTGATGCTTTTGAGCATATGGAATGATGTTATGAGAAAGTCACGTGTAACAGGAACACGGACAAGAATTCGGCATTCGAGGAACACCTTTCATGATTTGGTGATGTTACAGGCCTACATATATGCTAATTGGGCACTCGGGGAGTACCTTAAATGGTGAATTAATGTCATGAAGTGGTCGGATGTGGACCACAATGTTATATGATGTTTATGATGGATGGGTATGATGTCATGAAATGCACCGTGTAAATTATTACACGCAAACGGGCCTAAGGCCATTGTGGCTTTTATTAAATGAAATGGAATGGCCGAATGCAATCCGGTGCATTAGCAAAACTCGGGTAATTTTGGGTACCCGATATGTTATGAAATGGGATGGGATGGTCATGATAGGCGTCCTTGAAATGCCCCTTAATTTAATTTAAGTGAAATGTAGTGAATGAACATGTCACACAATATGCAAATGGCTGCATAAAAACGTGGGTTAAGATGCATGACATACATAATGATGTTATGTATGCTATGTCAAAAATAAAATGCTAATCACACAAGTTTAATGTTATGGCTGAAAAAGAACTCGTTAGTATGGATGACAAGCGAATGAATTGATGTTTTACACACGAAATAAAATGCAAAATGGCTGCATAAAAATGTGGGTTAGTATCACACAAAAATGTTTGTGTATGGTATGTCATGTGTATGGAAAATGGTGATTATGGTATGTTATGCATGCGTTGGCGATGTGTCACGAAATGGTGAAGAACACACAGCAAGCAAAACGAATTCTTCCAACCTTATTCCTCCAACGTGGTCGGTCTCAAAAATTTCTAACCAAGTCCTAGGTGGGGGTTCACTTCGATCACCAACCGGGGGTGATGAAGGCGCGATTTTATTATTATTCACACAATTATTTTGGTATCCTAAGGGAATCCAACTAGAGTTGCCTATATGGGTTCGGTCCAAGTCGGGATAACATCAAGGTTCTCATAGCAAGATATACTCCTCACTTCTCCCCACTCAAGGGTCCGAACGAAGGGGTTCGTACGAGGCTACGAGTGGTGTTTCGTATTCGTGCCCCTAAGACCAGGAGGAACTTAGGCGACACTTCAACAATCCACCGGGCTATAAAGGGATACCTAATCTAATGCAAAAAATGGCTAACTAAAAATGCAAATAAAATACCAAAAGAGAATCATCCACGTTATTTTAATTAGACACTTTTCAGGGCTTGTCAAATTCTTTTATGTTTTTAAGAAAACTTTTTGAAGAAGCACATATCCCCAGCGGAGTCGCCACTGTGAGCGGACGACGCGTTTTCGACGGGACGCGGGACTCCCTTTCGGAATGGGGCGCCACGATCTCGGGCGGGCCCCTCCCTCGCGTGGGGTTTTTATAAATGGAAATCCGCGTTTTGGAAAATAAATAGAATTAATAAATAAAAGAACCGAGACCTAAGTCTCAATGAATATTATAGAGTGGCCACCCGGCTCAGCTCAACCGGGAAATTCTTATGTAGCTGAACCGGACGAACGGTCGCTACACTATCCAGAGATTCAGGTCCGGACAAGTCCCTTATTTCGTGTCTAATTAAAATAAATATTGCCAATGTTCTCGAATGGTATTTCAAAATCTAAAGTCAATTTTATTAAATATAAAAAGCATACAGCGCGCATACAAAATATTTAATACAAACATAAAGAAAAGAAATAAATATTAATCGGCTTACAACCAAATCGAATGGGAAAAGTAAAAACTCTCGCCTCACTTGTACAACCGCCTAGAATACACGAAAATCTAGATAAATACAACCGCCTAAATACACGATTTAATCTATTAAAATACATTAAAAATAAAAATAAAAAGAAATTAAAACCTGCAAAACTGAGGGTTAGCACAATATATACAGCACGCCACAATTAGGACTCAAATAGACAGAACGGGAAATCAGGAATTGGGGGCATACATTTAGGGGGTAACCGGGTCGGCTCGGCTAGCCGGCCCGGTTAGACCTGGAAAATATTTTGAAACGTCCCTGTATTTTTGGTTTTGTGAAAAAAAAAAAAACATTTGAAGACGATTTTGCCGGTTTACATGCATTTTTCATACATTAAGTGGGTCGGTTTTCGGGAGAACTGGGTCTCCGTCGTTGAATTGTTCTAAATGCGAATTTACTGAAAATTAAATCTACGGTCGTGATGCACATAACAAAATTCATTTTGACGATTTTGGGGATTTTCTAATTTTTTGGGATTTTTTACGGATAAAAGCTGAAATTCTGATTCTGAAATAATGATTACAGTCGTACGACTGTAGTTTACAGTCGTGCGACTGTGATCAATTCAGGATCAAAATTTCAACAAAAATTCATTTTGGACCAAAACTGAAGAAAAATTGGCTGGAAACTACGAACAGTCGTACGACTGTATATACAGTCGTACGACTGTTCATGAAGACTAAGAACAGTCGTACGACTGTTCTTAGTTTCCAGGAACAGAAATACAAAAAAAATGCAGGAAAAACGCACAAAATTCACTTCAAACACCCAGAAAGCGAGGAAAAGTGTAAGGAAAAGAAGTGACTACCTTTTTAGAAGCTATTCCAAGTCGTTTTGACCCCTGGCGTCGCTCCAATCCCAACGAATTCGCACTTTTTCCTTTGGAATGGAAGTTGGGAGTTTGAGTCCAAAAATCCAAATTTGCAAGGGATTCTGATTGTTTAAGTCCATGTTCTTGATTTAGTTGTGTAGTTAAGTGATCAACCTAGAGATTTCTAACAAGTTTTAGGCTTAATTTCGAGAATCGAAGAAAATCAAAGAGGAAGAAAAGTGAGTTTTTTTGTGGTTTTCTTTTTCTCTCTCTTCTCTTTCTCTCTCTAAGTTTTTCTTTCACCAGAATTCCTCTCCCTCTTCTTCTCTTCTTTTCCTCCTTTTTATCACTTCTTTTTCTGCTTGCTTGCTGCCAAACCCGAGCAATTAATGCTCCTCCTTCTTTTTCTTCCATTTCTGCTGCAGAGGTATGGGCCTCTGCAGTCTGCCCGACATTACAGTCGTACGACTGTAGCAATAGTCGTACGACTCTCTTCTTCTTCTTTTTTTTTTTTTTTTTTTTTTTTTAAGTATAGAAAATTCCGGCGCTTACAGGGTCTATGTTACCCGAGGCAAAGGAAGATGGAATTTGTGGATTATCCGATATCGGGTTTATGTTACTTAAGGCAAAGTTGATGAAGAAATTGGCCGATTCCGGATCTAGGTTACCCGAGGCGAGGGAAAAGATGGAATGCCGTTAAGCCGATATCGGGTTTATGTTACCCGAGGCAAAGGAAGATGGATTATGGATTGGCCGATATCGGGTCTAGGTTACCCGAGGCAAAGGAAGATGAAATTGTGGATTGGCCGATACTGGGTCTAGGTTACCCGAGGCAAAGGAAGATGAAATTGTGGATTGGCCGATACCGGGTCTATGTTACCCGAGGCAAAGGAAGATGGAATTTGTGGATTAGCTGATATTGGGTTTATGTTACCCGAGGCAAAGTTGATGAAGAAATTGGTCGATTCCGGGTCTAGGTTACCTGAGGCGAGGGAAAAGATGGAATGTGGTTAAGCCGATATCGGGTTTATGTTACCTGAGGCAAAGGAAGATGGATTATGGATTGGCCGATATCGGGTCTAGGTTACCTGAGGCAAAGGAAGATGAAATTGTGGATTGGCCGATACCGGGTCTATGTTACCCGAGGCGAGTTTTGCTGGGGAAATAGATGAAGCTGATCTAGACCGATACTGAGTTCACATTACTTGAGGTGGATCTGCTGGGGAAATGGATGATGAAGCTGATCTAGGCCAATATCGAGTTCACATTACTCGAGGCGGACTCACTGGAGAAAGTTGAGGATATTAAACTAGGGATGAATTCCTGCACTTAAAATGGCAAGTCTTCATTCCTTGATCGAGAGATTTTTAAACAAAAATTTTTGCCCCTTCGATCAAGAATGAAGACTAGCTGGGGATGAGTGATCAATGTATATAATGCATGAATGCATGATGATGCATATGCACGTGTATGCATTTTTCATCATTTGACGTTTCCGCCTTCTGCTGGAGAAGGACATGACCTACCCCTGGTTGATTTTGCTTCCTTTGGGGCTTTGCTTGGTGATTTTCGAAGGAATGAGGTGACTGTTAGGAATGCATGATACTGCTGGGGAGATAATCGTAGTGCTCCTTATGGAGATTCCCCTGAGGAAGAGTGTAGTGACTCGATTGGGGAAATAATTATGGTGTTCTTCATGTAGATTCTACTGGGGAATCACATGACGATTCTATGGGGTGTCGATGTGATGACTTTTGTGGGGAATGTTTGGGACATTCTGCTTTTCCTGCTTTGTGGGGTGATTATGAGTTTGTGAATGCTCTAACTTTTGCCTGGGTTGCCCAATATGGGTTTTAAGCCCAGCGAGCTGCTCTGATTTTTGCCTGAGGCGCCTTTTCGGTTTTCACCTTAGCGAGCTTTTCATATGCCCTAACTTTTGCCTAAACTACCCAATATGGGTTTTCAGCTTAGCGGGCCGCTCTAATTTTTGCCCGAGGTGCCTTTTCGGTTTTCACCTCAGCGAGCTCTCTCTTTTTTTTTTAAGATGATTGAAATGTCACGATGGCCGTTTTATTGCTCTTTTAGGAAGATGAACTGGATCTTAAAGGGTCAATAAAAGATTTCAAATTGCATGTACTTAATACATTTTCACTTGTTAAATAATGCGATGATTTCAATCAGTTGAACGCAAAGTGCTTTCTTTAAATGTATGTTTATGCAGGACAACTTTGCTTGTGCATTTGTCATAACCATGCAAATATATTTAAACAAACACATCACTTTATTGATGAAGTCAAAATGAGTACATTTGAAACAAGCTGGTTCCTAAATGATACATATTCCACACTGAGCCAGAACCCGTCACCAGTCGTCCTTTTCAGGTTTTCCGACTGATTATTTTCTCTCGTGTCTTGAATTTTGCCTTGACCGCTCCTTTCGAGTTTTCAGCCTAGCAGACCTCTCTTTTTTTTCTTTTTTTTCATACATGATAAAGCTTTAGCCTGTCCTGGTTGACAGGATTAGTGACTCGTTTCCATCCATGTCCATGATGCTGATAGCACCTTTTGCTAGCACCTTCTTCACCACATAGGGTCCTTCCCAGTTGGGTCTGAACTTGCCCCTAACATCAACATTTGAAGGCCTTAGCTGCTTTAGAACCAAGTCCCCTGCTTTCAACTGCCGTTTGGAATACTTCACATTCCGGTTATAGGCTCTGGGCATTCTACGCTGGTACATCTGAAGGTGATCCAATGCCTTTAGTCTCCTTTAATCTAGTGCAGCCAATTGCTCACACCTAGCTTGAACCCATTCAGTTTCTGGTAATTGAGCTTCCAGGGCAACTCTGAGTGATTTGAGTTCTATCTCCACTGGAAACACTGCTTCCACTCCATATACCAAGGCATAAGGAGTTTCTCTTGTCGGCGTTCTGACACTGGTTTTGTAACCCCAAAGAGCATAAGGCAGTTTGTCAGCCCAATCTCTGTAAGTGGTTACCATTTTTGATAAGATCTTCTTTATTTTCTTGTTAGCTGCTTCCACTGCACCATTAGCCTGAGGCCTATATGGAGAAGACTTATGATGCTCAATTCCATGTTCCGCAAGTAGCTCAGCTGTTGCCCCTTGAAACTGTACTCCATTGTCAGTTACTATGTGATGAGGAATCCCATATCAAGTGAAGATGTTCTTCTGGATGAACTTGACCATGTGCTTGGCTGTCACATTAGTAAAGGATTCTGCTTCAACCCATTTGGAGAAATAATCAACTTCTACAACTATGAATCTATGCCCATTAGATGCAGCTGGATGAATTTCACCGATCATATCTATCCCGCACGCTGAAAACGGCCAAGGAGATGCTAAATTCTGAAGTTCAAGTGGAGGAAGGTGACTAATGTCTGGATAGATTTGACATTCATGACATCTCTTCACTTTTCTTATACAATCCGCTTGCATCGTCATCCAGAAATAGCCTTGTCTCATGATCTTTCTGGCCATGGCAAGTCCATTCATATGTGGCCCACAGGATCTTGCATGTACTTGCTGCATCACTTCTACGGCTTCTTGCTCTGTTAGACACCTTAAAAGGACTCCGTGTGCTGTTCTTTTGTACAGCTTATCCTCGAAGATTCTGAATTGACTAGCCAGTTTTCTTAGTGTCAACTTATCAGCAGCACTGGCCCCTTCGGGATACCTACCCTCCTTAACATACTGGTAGATGTCAAAGAACCATGGTTTTTCTTCAGCTGATAATTCCATTACTTCGTGCACTTCGAAGAAAGGATGTCTGGAAGTGGCGATAACCAGTGGTTGAACTTGTGTTTCTTCTGGATTTTCCCACATGGAGGACAAAGTAGCTAATGCATCAGCCATCTTATTCTCATCCCTGGGGACATGTCTAAATTCACACTGGCCAAATAAACCTTTTCTGGACTGTAGCAGCTCCAAATAAGGCTGCAAGGCTTCTTCTTTTAGCTCCCATTCTCCCTGAGCTTGCCTGATCACTAGAAGTGAATCATCGACAATTAAAACATCATTTGCCCCTAAGGTTAATAGAGCCTCCATTCCAAACAAGCATGCTTCATATTCCGCCCCATTATTGGTTACAGGAAAGATCAGCCTCTTGGATAAAAGAATGACCTTACCATCCGGTGTTGCTATAAGTAGCACGATCCCAATGCCTTTTCTATTCACTGCCCCATCGAAGCACATGAACCACCTTTTCACTTACACCATGGCTAGTTGCTCATCAGGGAATTCCAGGTTCTCTGTGTAATCTGATTCTAGGGGTTGGTTTGCTAGAAACTCTGCCACGGCTCGCCCTTTAATGGTTTTCTTTGTGATATACTCGATGTCGAATTCAGACAAAAGTAACAACCACCTGGATAGCTTCCCAACCAATGCTGGTGCTTCATAGAGATACTTCATTGGATCCACCTTAGCCATGGCTTGTATCTTGTAGGATTGGAAATAGTGGCGCAGCTTCTTGGTCAACCAAATCATTGCCACACATGTCTTTTCCACTAGTGTGTACTTGGTTTCGTACTCCAGCAATTTCTTGCTAAGGTAGTAGATAGGATATTCTTTCTTGCCATCTTGTTCTTGTGCAAGCATTGCCCCTATAGAGGATTCTTCAACTGCCAAATACAAAATCAGAGGCTTCCCTGGAATTGGAGGACTCAACACTGGTGGCTTCACTAGGTAAGCCTTGATCTTCTCAAATGCCAGCTGACACTTGTCATCCCACACAACTGGCTGATCTTTCTTTAATAGCTTGAAGATTGGTTCACAAGTGGAGGTTAACCGTGCTATGAAGCGGCTGACATACTGTAAGGAACCCATGAATGATCTGACTTCCTTTTCTATCTTTGGAGCTGGCATATCTTGGATGGCCTTGATTTTGTCTGGGTCCATTTCTATCCCCCTCTGGCTGACTACATGGCCTAATAGCTTCCCTGATGTGACCCCAAATATGCACTTCTTGGGGTTAAGTCGCAAATTGTATTCTCCAATGCGTGTTAGAAATCTATCCAGGATAACAGGATGTTCCTCCCGAGTTGTTGATTTAACAAGCATATCATCAACATACACTTTGACTTCTTTATGAATCATATCATGCAACAGAATTGTGACAGCCCTCTGATAAGTGGCACCGGCGTTCTTTAATCCAAAAGGCATCACTCTGTAGCAGAAAGTACCCCATTCGGTGATGAATGACGTCTTCACCTTGTCAATTACATCCATCAGGATCTGGTTGTATCCCAAGAAGCCATCCATGAAGGAGTACATTATCGCTTTTGCTGCACTATCAACCAATACATCAATGTGAGGTAGTGGGAAATTGTCCTTAGGGCATGCCTTGTTCAAGTCCCTATAGTCAATGCATACTCTGACCCTTCCATCCTTTTTAGGCACGGGGATAATGTTGGCTAGCCATTCCGTATACTCCACCACTTCGAGAAACCTGGCATCTATCTGTTTGGCCACTTCTTCTTTCACCAGCGTAGCCCATTCCGGCCTTATTCTTCTCAACTTTTGCTTTATCGGTCTGAACTTGGGGTCCGTTGGGATTTTATGCACTGCTATTTCCGTATCCATGCCCGGCATGTCTTCATACGACCAGGCGAAAGCTTTAACATGTTTTTGGAGTATTTTTATTAATTCTTTCTCTTCCTCGGATTTAAGCTCATGTGAAATGAGTACTATTTTAGGGTTTTCATCTGTACTTATATTGATTTCATGCAATGCAGTGTCATGTATGCTAAATATGCTTGATGGTGATTCAAGTGCATGCACAGAATCATGATAAACATCACACAAGTAAGCAAACTGGGATTTCATTGCATTGAACTTATGATAAAGTACATCAGTTACATTGAAAATGGAAGAAATAGATATAACAAAATCATTTTCATCCTCCACAGGCAGAGGGCCTTGTTCTTCATCAGCTTCCATCTTCCCTTCTAGAGCATCATCCGGGGTTGCAAATTTCTCTGCTTCTTTCCCAGTCACTTGCATCTTAGCTCTTTCCATAATCTTGGCAATTTCAGTGATCACAGAGTCTAAATTCACTTTAGCCATCAGTTCTTCACCAAATCCTTACTTGGTCTTTCCAAAAGCTTTGTTCAATGCAGCAGTCAAAGCACCTGAGATGATTTCTGTAGTTTCAGCACAGGCTTTCTTTTCTTCCTCCTCTTCGGCCATCTTTATTGTCGCCTCCATCTCTTTATGCGATTTGCCTTACAGCACATCAGATTCAACAATGGTTTCTTCTACCATTTCAGGGGCTACTGGCTCTTCCTGGCTTTTCTTAAAATCCACAACATCTGCAAAGATCTCAAAGCCAGGGTACTTGCCATTTCCAACTAGCACCGGTTCAGCTTGGCCCTTGTAAAGGCTTTCTCCTGCCTTCAGAAATGGCTTCATCATGACCCTGCCATTCTTGCCCTTTTTCAGGTTCTTCTGCTCGGATGACCCCTCTACATAACCAAGGCCGCACTGCTTCGACTTTCCCGAGTCGATCTTGAATTCTGGCACACCTTGCAAATTAATCCGGAGTCCCATTCCCGGGACAAAGTTCAGCTTGTACAGATATCGGGATAGCCACTTCGGCGTGTAATTCTTGTAAAGGACCATAGGGGCATCTGTGGTTTCTTCCTCCTTAATGACAGCAACTTGAAATCTGCCAAAAGGAACCACTCTTTCATCCACTGCAGCTACCATCGGCTGGGCGTCCGCCTCAACAGTTACAATCCTGCCATTCATAGAGAATTTGATCTTTTGATGCAATGTGGAAGGGACACCTCCCAAAGGATGGAACCAGGGCCTTCCGAGCAACAGGGAAAATGTGACTGCGATATCAATCACTGTAAAAGCAACTGTAGACCTAACTGGCCCAACCTCTACTTCCACCTCAAACGTCCCTGTCACTGTTCTTTTGGAGTCATCATATGCTCGGATGACTGTTGAGGATTTCACTCAGCCCCAGAAATGGCAACATCTTTAGTGGACAAATATTCAGTGCTGACCTATCATCCACCATGATGCAAGGCATCACCTTATCCATCACATGGGCCCTGACATAAAGAGTTTTGTTGTGGGCTTTCCTTTCAGCAGGCAGGTCTTTCTCGGAGAAGACAATATCAGGACCCCCAACATGAACTTTCTCTAACAAACATTACATAGCCTCTGGTGAAGCTATAAGGGAGACTTCAATCTCTGATAGTTTCTTCACTAGAGCAGCCCTGTGCTCCTTGGAGGTCAGAAGCAAGTGCCATAAGCTAGCTTGAGCAAGAGTTTTCTTCAGCTGGGAAATGACTAGGTCCTCCTTTTGAACTCCTTCTGGCGCCGAAGTACTGCCCGACCCATTCATCGGTGCTTTATCTTTCACCTGATCTGCCAGCTGATATACCCTTCCACTTCGGGTCACGTGCTGCACTTCTTGAATCTTCAGCTTTTCAACAGCTGGGAGTTTGACTGCCTCTCTTTTGTCAAATTCTTCATACTCATTTTCGGAGTCGAGATCATCCAGACTTATGGGCTTGATCTCCTTACATCCCTCATTTTCCTCACATTTAGGTTCCAATTTGGGTTCCCCTACCGCCACTGTCTGAATCGTAGGGTTCACTTGCAGAACTTGTGCAAATATAAAGTTAGCCGGCAACCCTGACTGGACCATGTTAACCCTCTTTTCAAATTCCGGCAGTGGGTTGGTTTTAGTGCTAGGTTTGGGTGGCTCTTGCAGCTTTCCTTCGTCGATGAGCTTCTGGGTAGCATCCCTTAGCTTGTAGCAGTTGTTGGTTCGATGGCTTGTCACTACGTGATAAGTGCAGACATTATCTTTGTCAGCTTCAGATGGCTTCTCAAATGGCCTTAAAGACTGTAGCAGGCCACCATTCCTACACTTGGCGAATATCTTTGCCAAAGTGAGAGTCCAGGGCGTTATGCCTTGTCCTCCAGGACCCCTATTCTGGTTGCCTTGCTGCTGATTCACAGTAGCCACTTCAACCTGCTTCACCTCTGATGATTGCCCCTGCTTGCCACTGGCACCTGAACCAGAACCACTACCAGACCCAACTGCTGCGGTTGATCTATACCCCGAGGTGTACCCTGTGCTTCTTCCTCCCTCGTGACTAGTCAGCTTCTCCTCTTCATCCCTCTCTATCTTCATAGCCATACTGTAAACCTCACTGAGCTCCTTGAAGGGATGTAATTTCATGTTGTTCTTGAAAATGTCTTTGCTGCCGTCAATGAGCTTCTGTATAAGCTCGTCTTCATCAGGGCGGTTCTTAAGGAGGATCATCTTATTCATCCACCTCTAGTAGTATTCATCCAAGG
Source organism: Euphorbia tirucalli (assembly GCA_039660915.1). NCBI lineage: Eukaryota > Viridiplantae > Streptophyta > Magnoliopsida > Malpighiales > Euphorbiaceae > Euphorbia > Euphorbia tirucalli. Next base: position 47,582,522 of record CM077639.1, on the reverse strand, counting down.
ACTCATTGAATTTCTGCTTCACCCTCTCCAAATCATACAGCTTCACTTGGATTTTGGTGTTGAAGCTGTAGTATTTAATGAAGGCCGCAGACAAAACTTCCTAATCAGATTGCTCCTCCTCTGACAGTGAGTTATACCATCCTAAAGCACCTCCCTCCAGTGTGGTGGGGAATAAATTGATCAGCTGCTGCTTCGTGGCGCCCGCCGTTAGCATAACTCGGGCATATAAATTCACATGGGCCTCCGGCGAGCCCATCCCTTTGTAAGTAGGGACTTTCGGCACTTGGAAGCTGATAGGAAATGTCTCGATGCCCCTACTGATCATGGCATCAACGTTCACCCCTTTCTTGGATTCAGCACTGATACTGACCCCCTTCTTCAACTGGGCCATAACTTCATCTAGTTCAGAGCACTTGGCTTTCATCCTCTATTCCATAGCTGCCTCTATCTCCTGCAACTTTTCCAGGCTAGTTGAAGCGTCACCACCATGTTGGGATGACTCAGCTTCTTTTTCTTTCCTGGTTCCCCTATCACTGATCTCACCAGCTACTCTAACCACTGCCCTCATTTCTTCCTTTAACATGTCATGGAAATCCTGCGACCTGAAGAAATCCTTCAAAACATCAGCCATACTTGGTGTCTGATCTGCCATGTTCACTCCTTCCCCAGACTCAGAATCACTATCACTCTCGACTACCCTCTGTCTGCTAGCTGCCATTAAAGCTTGGGATCTTGTCCAAGGTCGCTCCAGTGTATTCTGCTTGGGAGTAGATAGGAGGTATTAGGGTTGTGAATGAATGATATGATGTGACATGAAAATTAAGACATTGAGCATGCTTGAGATGAATGGAGTGGGGTTATGTATGAAATCATGGTATGAATGGTTTCTTTTTATATTATTTTTTTTTTCTTTTTGAAGCATTCCTAAAACACCCAATGCTTATGCAAAAATGTCACGTGTGGGCGGTAACACAGACAGAGCTTCGACGCCTTTGGGGCACCTAATGAATTCATGGAATGGACACGTGTATACCGGCACACGGACGGAGTTTTGATGCTTTGTAGGTCTATGAGATGATATGAAATGGTCGCATGGGCCGGGCCCACGGACAAGGATTTGATGCTTCTGAGCATGTGATATGAAATGATGTTATGAGAAAGTCACATGTAACAGGGACACGGACAAAGATTCGGCATTCGAGGAACACCTTTTTATGATTTGGTGATGTTATGGACCCATATGTATACTAATTGGGTACTCGGAGAGTACCTTGAATGGTGAATTAATGTTATGAAGTGGTCGGTTGCGGACCACGATGTCATATGATGTTTAAGATAAATGGGTGTGATGTCATGAAATGCAACGTGTAAATTTTTACATGAAAATGGGCCTAAGACCGTTGTGGCTTTTATTGAATGAAATGATTTTGGTGGGATGGCCGAATGCAATCCGGTGCATCGGCAAAACACGGGTAATTTTGGGTACCCGATATGTTATGAAATGGAATGGGATGGTCATGATAGGCGTCCTTGAAATGCCCCTTAATTTAATTTAAGTGAAATGTGGTGAATGAACATGTCACACAATATGCAAATGGCTGCACAAAAACATGGGTTAGGATGCATGACATACATAATGATGTTATGTATGCTATGTCAAATATAAAATGCTAATCACACAAGTAGAATGTTATGGCTGAAAAAGAAATGGTTAGTATGAATGTCAAATGAATGAATTAATGTTTTTCACAGGAAATAAAATGCAAATGGCTGCATAAAAATATGGGTTAGTATCACACATAAATATTTGTGTATGGTATGTCACATGTATGGAAAATGGTGATTATGATATGTTATGCACGCGTGGGTAGCAAGGGCGATGTGTCACGAGACGGCGACAAACACATAGCAAGCAAAACGAATTCTTCCAACCTTATTCCTCCAACGTGGTCCGTCTCAAAAATTTCTAACCGAGTCCTAGGCGAGGCTTACTTCGATAACCAACCGGGGGTGATGAAGGCGCGGTTTTATTATTATTATTGACACAATTATTTTGGTATCCTAAGGGAATCCAACTAGGGCTGCCTATATGGGTTCGGTCAAAGTCGGAATAACATCAAGGCTCTCATAGCAAGATATACTCCTCACTTCTCCCCACTCAAGGGTCCTAGCGAAGGGGTTCGTATGAGGCTATGAGTGGTGTTTCGTATCCGTGCCCCTAAGACCAAGAGGAACTTAGGCGACACTTCAACAATCCACCAGGCTATAAAGGGATACCTAAACTAATGCAAAAATGGGTAACTAAAATGCAAATAAAATACCAAAAGAGAATCATCCGTCTTATTTTAATTAGACACTTTTCAGGGCTTGTCAAAATTCTTTTAAGTTTTTAAGAAAACTTTTTTAAGAAATCCCCAGCAGAGTCACCACTGTGAGCGGACGACACATTTTCGACGGGATGCGGGACTCCCTTTCGGAATGGGGCGCCACAATCTCGGGCGGGCCCCTCCCACGCGTGGGGTTTTTATGAATGGAAAATCGGTTTTAGAAACTAAATGGAATTAATGCATAAAATAACCGAGACCTAAGTCTCGATGAATATTGTAGAGTCGCCACCCGGCTCAGCTCAACCGGGAAATTCTTAAGGTAGCTGAACCGGACGAACGGCCACTACAATATCCAGAGATTCGGGGTCCGGACAAGTCCCTTATTTTGTGTCTAATTAAAATAAATATTGCCAATGTTCTCAAATGGTATTTCAAAATCTAAAGTCAATTTTATTGAATATAAAAAGGCATACAGCGCGCATACAAGTATGTAGTACAAAAATAAAGAAAAGTAATAAATATTAATTGGTTTACAACCAAATCAAATAGAAAAATAAAAACTCTCGCCTCACTTATACAATCGCCTAGAATACACGAGAATCTAAAAATAATTATAACCGCCTAAATACACGATTAATTCTATTAAAATACAAATAAAAATAAAAATGTGCATAAATAAAAGCTACAAAACAAAGGTTAGCACAATTTATACGGCACGCCACAAGTTGGACTCAAATAGACAGAATTGGGAAATCAAGAATTGGGGGCATGCATATAGGGGATAACCGGGGTGGCTCGGCTAGCCGGCCCGGTTAGACCTGGAAAACGTTTTGAAACGTCCCTGTATTTTTGGTTTTGTGGGAAAATCATTTTGAAAACAATTTTATCGGTTTACATGCATTTTTATATTTAAAGTGGGTCGGTTTTCGGGAGAACCGGGTCTCCGTCGTTGTACTGTTCTAAATGCAAATTTACAGTACATATCAAAATTCATTTTGATGATTTTTGGATTTTTCTGATTTCTATGGGTTTTTTGGAAATTTTTATGGTGTAAAGCTGAAATTCTGATTCTGGAATGAGAGTTACAGTCGTACGACTGTAGCTTACAGTCGTGCAACTATAAACGATTCAGGATCAAGATTTCGCCAAAATTTATTCTGAATCAAAATGGAAGAAAAAAAATCTGTAAGAACACTCGTATGACTGTATATACAGTCGTACGACTGTTCAACAAAACTAAGAACAATCGTGTGACTGTTCTTAATTTCCAGAAACAGAAGCACGAAAATGCAGCAGAAAATGCACAAAACTCACTTCAAACATCCAGAAAGCGAGAAAAAGTGTAGGGGGAAGGAGTGTCTACCTTTTTTATAAGCTAATCCAAGTCGTTTTGACCCTGGCTTCGCTCCAATCCTAACAGATTCGCACTTTTTCCTTTGAAATTGAAGTTGAGAGTTTTATGTCCAAAAATCCAAATTGCAAGGGTTTCTGATGATTTAAGTCCGGATTTTTGATTTGGTTGTGAAGTTAATTGATTAACCTAGGGATTTCTAACAAGTTGTAATCCTAATTCTGAGAATTAAAAGAAAATAGAAGAGGAAAAGATGAGTTTTTTGGGGTTTTTTCACTTCTTTCTTTTCCTTCTCTCTCTAAGTTTTTACCCGAATTCTCAATTGTCGCTTCTCTCCTCCCTTTCCTCTCTTTTATCTCTGATTTTTTTGGCTTGCTTGCTGCAACACCGGAGCAATTAATGCTCCTTCTCTCTCCTTCATTTTCTGCTGCAGAGGTATGGGCTCCTGTAATTTTTCCGATATTACAGTCATACGACTGTAAGGATAGTCGTACGACCATTAACTTTTTTTTTTCTTTTTTAAGTATAGAAAATTTCGGTGCTTACAACGGGATCGTACACATTGAGCGACTGAACACCGACTTAAGGAATCACATGTATGCTTGGAGTATACACTCTGGAGAGAGATATATATATATATTAATCATATTATAAAGATCAATTGGATTGATCCTAATAATAAAATTAATATATTCAAATGGCTCTTCATAATTAATTGGATTAATTATGAGATTATTTCCTAGGTGGAAATATTCATATGTATAGGTTTACATATGATTTTATTTTGTGAAGATCTAATTTTAATTTGATGGATTAAATTAATTGGTCAAACTAATTTTAATTTAAATGTAAATAATATATTACTTGGTGTAATATATTAAATACATGGGTATATCAAAATTGGGCTTGAAATTAATTTAAACCAGAATAATTAAAATAAGATTGGGCCTGAATTAAAAGAAGGAAGCCCACACAAAATGAAGGAGCCAAGCTGGGCCTCAATTCCCCTAGGGGAATCCGGCCAACCTAGGTTTTTAACCTAGGAAAATTTTGGCCAAAGTAAGTGACAACACACATAGCCGAAATTTCAACCTAGCCTCCTCTCCATTGTTCGTGTTTTCCAATGCTAGCACGGGTCGTGTTTGTTAGGTGTTCATGTACGTGAACGAGGAGGGACTCTGCATTGATTCCTGCAGTCTTCATCCCTCTCTAAAAGAGATATTCCGTGTAAGAGAATTATCTCTTTCTATTATTTTTTTGGTTTTACAATTTCCATTTCAATTGCTCCTGGGCAAGGATTTGAGGAAATCATCGCGTTCTTCCGCTTTTATCGGGTGATTTCCGGTGAAAAATCCCAACACTGGTAACACTGCTTCCATACCATACACCAAGGCATAGGGGGTTTCCCTTGTTGGCGTTCTGACACTGGTTCTGTAACCCCAAAGAGCATACGGCAGTTTGTCAGCCCAATCTCTGTAGGTGGTTACCCTTTTTGATAAGATCTTCTTTATTGCCTTATTGGCTGCTTCCACTGCACTGTTAGCTTGGGGCCTATATGGAGAAGACTTATGGTGCTCAATGCTATGTTCTGCAAGCAGCTCAGTTGTTGCCCTTTGAATCTGCCCTCCGTTGTCAGTCACTACATAGTGGGGAATTCCATATCGAGCAAAAATGTTCCTCTGGATGAAATTAACCATATGCTTAGCTGTTACACTAGTGAAGGATTCTGCTTCTACCCACTTTGAGAAGTAATCAACTACCATGACTATGAATCAGTGCCCATTAGATGCTGCAGGATGAATTTCACCAATTATATCTATCCCCATGCTGAAAACAGCCAAAGGGATGCCAGATTCTGTAGTTCGAGTGGTGGAAGATAATTGATGTCAGCATAGATCTGACACTCATGACATCTTCTTACTTTCCTCATACAATCAGCCTGCATAGTCATCCAAAAATGCCCCTGTCTCATTATCTTCCTGGCCATAATGGGGCCATTCATACGTGGCTCATAGGACCCTGCGTGTACTTGTTGCGTCACTGTTTCAGCCTCTTGCTCTGTCAGGCACCTCAAAAGAACACCATTTGTTGTTCTCTTGTATAGTCTATCTTTAAAGATTCTGAACCAACTGGCTAACTTTCTTGATGACACCTTATCAGCAGCACTGGCTCCTTCTGGATATTTTCCTTCCTTCACATACTGGTAAATATCGAAGAACCATGGCTTTTCTTCAGCTGTCAATTCCATTACTTCGTGCACTTCAAAGCAGGGTCGTCTGGAAGTTGCTATAACCAGTGGTTGTACTTGAGTTTCTTCTAGATTTTTCCACATAGAAGATAGTATTACTAATGCATCAGCCACCTTCTTCTCATCTCTGGGGACATGTCTGAATTCGCATTGGCTGAAAAGCTCTTTTCTGTACTGTAGGAGCTCCAAGTAAAGCTGTAAGGCTTCTTCTTTCAACCCCCTTCGCCTTGAGCTTGTCTAATCACTAAAAGTGAATCTCTAATGATCAAGACATCATTTGCCTCTAGCGTCAATAAAGCTTCCATCCCAAATAAGCATGCTTCATACTCTGCTCCATTGTTGGTTATAGGAAATCCAATCTCTTTGACAAAGGAATGATCTTACTATTTGGTGTCGCTATGATTACCCCAATTCCAACACCTTTTCTATTTATGGCACCATCAAAGCACATAACCCATCTCTTACTTCCACCATAGCTAACTATTCATCCAGGAACTCCAAATTCTCTATGTAATTTGATTCTAGCGGCTGATTTGCTATAAATTCTGCTACAGCTCGCCCTTTGATGGTTTTCTTGGTGATGTATTCAATGTTGAACTTTGACAAAAGCAAGAGCCACCTAGATAATTTCCCAACCAACATTGGTGCTTCATACAGATACTTCATTAGATCCACTTTGGCTATGGCTTGTACTTTGTATGATTGGAAGTAATGGCACAGCTTCTTGGTCAGCCATATCATTGCCACATATGTCTTCTCTACCAGTGTGTACTTGGTTTCATACTCCAGTAGCTTCTTACTGAGGTAGTAAATAGGGTACTCCTTCCTGCCATCTTGTTCTTGCACCAAAATTGCCCCTACGGAGGAATCTTCAACGGCCAAATACAAGATCAAAGGCTTCCCTGGAATTGGTGGGCTTAGAACTGGCGGATTTACTAGATAAGCCTTGATTTTCTCCAATGCTAGCTGACATCTGTCGCTCCATACTATAGGCTGGTCCTTCTTTAACAACTTGAAAATTAGCTCACAAGTGGAAGTCAACCGTGCTATGAAGCGACTGACATACTATAAGGAACCCAAGAATGAGCGGACTTATTTCTCTGTTTTTGGAGCTGGCACATCTCGGATAGCTAGGTCCATCTCTATTCCTCTCTGGCTGACTACATAACCCAACAGCTTCCCTGATGTGACTCTGAATATGCACTTCTTCAGGTTGAGTCGCAAGTTATACTCTCCAATGCATGTGAGAAATCTATTTAGGATAATAGGATGTTCCTCCTGGGTCATTGATTTAACAAGCATATCATCAACATACACTTCGACTTCTTTGTGGATTATATCACAAAGTTGTGATAGCCCTTTGATAAGTGGCTCCAGCATTCTTCAACCTACAGGGCATTACTCTGTAGCAGAAGGTGCCCCACTCTGTGATGAATGATGTTTTCACCTTATCAACGACATCCATCAAGATCTGGTTATATCCTAAAAATCCGTCATAAAAGAATACATTGCCGCTTTAGCTATGCTATCAACCAAAACATCAATGTGAGGCAAAGGGAAATTATCTTTTGGGCATGCCTTGTTCAAGTCCCTGCAGTCAACACATACTCTGACCTTCCCATCTTTCTTGGGTACTAGGACAACATTGGCGAGCCATTTTGTATGCTCCACCACTTCAAGAAACTTGGCTTCTATCTGCTTAGCCACTTCCTCCTTCACCAGTGTAGCCCACTCTGGCCTCAATCTTCTCAGTTTCTGCTTCATTGGCATGAACTTAGGTGTCTACACCTGGCATCTCCTCGTATGATGAAGCGAAAGCTTTAACATGTTTTTGCAATATTCTTATAAGTTCTCTCTCTTCCTCGGGTTTTAGCTCATGTGAAATGAATACCATTTTGGGGTTTTCATCTGTACTTATGTTGATTTCATGCAATGCAGTATCATGTATGCTAAATATGCTTGATGGTGATTCAAATGCATGCACAGAATTATCAGGATAAACATCACACAAGTCAGTAAATTGGGATTTCATTGAATTAAACTTGTTATAGAGTACATCATTCACATTGAAAATGGAAGAAACAGATACAACAAAATCATTTTCATCCTCCACAGGCGGAGGGCCTTGCACTTCTTCAGCTTTCCCATTCAACTCCAAGATATCATCCAGATCTGCAGCTACTTTGGCTTCTTGTTCAGCAGGAATAGTGGTCTTCTCAATTTCAGCCACCTGCGCCTTAGCCTTCTTCATAATCTCAGCTATCTCAGTAACCACAGAATCCAAGTTTACCTTGGTCATAAGCTCTTCTTTGAACCTTTCTTTAGACTTCCCAAACGCCTTGCTTAAGGCAGCAGCCAGTGCACCTGAAATTGCTTTTACTGATTCATCGTAGACTTTCTCTTTGGCTTTCTGCTTGGGTACCTTCATTGCCTCTGCTATCTCTTCAGCAGCTCATTTTGCAGGATAGCAGACTTAGCAATTACCTCTTCCGCCATCATAGGGGCTACTGGTTCTTCCCGACTCTTCTCAAAGTCCATAACATCATAAAATATTTCAACGCCTGGGTATTTAATGTTCCTTACCCTCATTGGCTCAGGTGGGTCATTATACAGCTCTTCCCCTACCTTTATGAATGGTTTCATCATAGGCTTGCCGTTCTTGCCCCTTCTCTGATGCTTCTGGTCAGATGTTTCTTCTGCATACCCTAGCCCGAACTGTTTTGGCTTTCCCGAGTCAATGTTAAACTTAGGCACCCCTTGCAGGTTAATTCCAAGTCCTATACCCTGGATAAAGTTTTGCTTATGCAAATATCTGGATAGCCACTCCGGCATATAGTTTTCATAATGATCATCGGGGCGTCTATGGCTTCCTCTTCCCCGACCATGGCGATTTGGAATCCGCCAAATGGTATGACCCCTTTATTTATAGCAGCAATCATGGATTGGGCATCCACCTCAACAGTCACAATCTCACTGTTTATCGAGAACTTTACTTTCTGATGCAGAGTAAAAGGGACACCTCCTAATGGGTGGAACCATGGTCTTCCCAACAGCAGGGAGAAAGTGATCGGGATGTCTATCACAGTGAAAATGACCATTGACTTGACTGGCCAGACCTCCACTTCAGCCTCAAAAGTCCTAACTACAGTTCTTTTGGAGTCATCATATGCCCGGATCACTGTTGAGGACTTCTCAAGGGCATCTTCACTCAAGCCCAAACATGGTAGCCATTTTAATGGACATATGTTCAGCGCCGACCCGTCGTCTACCATCACACATGGCATTACTTTATCCATGACATGGGCTCTGATGTAGAGGGCTTTATTGTGAGCCTTTCCCTCGCTGGGTAGATCTTTTTTAGAAAAAACAATGTCAGGAGACCTAGAATGGATCTTGTCTAGCAGACAACACATGGCTTGCGGCGATGCAATGAGGGAAACCTCAATTTTTGACAACTTCTCCACTGAGGCCTCTCTGTGCTCCTTGGAAGTCAACAGCAGATGCCACAGACTAGCTTAGGCATAGGTTTTCTTTAACTAAGAAATAACTAGGTCTTCCTTCTCAACTCTCTCCTGTGTTGATGTGCTACCCGACCCAGTCACAGGGGCCTTGTCTTTCAATTGGACCACTGGTTGATAGACCCTGTTGCTTTGGGTCACATTCTGCACTTCTTGAATTTTCAGCTTTTCAATGACTGGAGGCTTAACTATCTCATCCTCACCAAACTCCTCATATTCATCCTCCGAGTCGAGGTCATTCAAGCTCACCGACTTGATTTCTTTCTATACTATCTGCCCCACACATCCTGACTCTGGTTCAGCTTCATTGATTGTCACAGACTGTATAGTAGGATTCTGTTGGGATTCGTCATTGGAAAAATAACGTGGCGCAGCAGAAAATACACCGTTTAAAATTTCCTAGAATCCACCTATCGTGTACAATTACCATTGATTAGAATAAAATCAAATAAGAATCAAGAGAGATTAACTCACCGGATTCGTCTCTTCTAGAGACTGCTGCAGAATCGTTTCTTGAAACTGCGATCTCCAAAGTCCGGTGCACGACCAACCATTGAGCGGGAACCGGTGCTAGCCGAAGACGCGAAGGAATGGAGGTTTAATGCTGGGATTTTCGGCTGTTTTGGGGCTGCTGTTGGTGGCTGAATTTTCCAGCAATTAATTAGAGTTGAATTAGGTTTTTATTCCTTAAGTGTGCCCTTTTATAGACACCTTGTCTAATTGGGTTCTAATTAGGTTAATTAAACCCAAGCCCACTAGGATTATAATTACATAAATAAACTTTAATTAAAAAGTATATACTATGTAATTTAATTCCATTTGGCTAAATTTAATTATCCCTAAATAAAATTAAATCACACTTAAGTTAATACAATACATGTATTTAATTTTCCTACTTAGGAAAATTATTTAATTAATTGTTTACTTTATGTAATTCAATTAATTGATAAATTAATTAATTACATTATGTAAACTTATTAATTAAATTAAATTCAACCCAATGTCAATTAATTACCTTGACACCGAATGTCAATTAATTAATTAACGCATTCCTTCCAATGTACATTACATGTACAATTTCTATAAGTTCCAGCTCAGTTGATCTATGTGCACGATCCTATGGGTCTGTCTTTATGTTGGCAGTAGGCCCAAGGCCCACAGACTGTAAGTGGGTTCTAGCAAACCATTACAGCCCCCAATTAAGACAGAGATGCAGCAGTCTTTAGAAGACACTCACCCGGTAGTAATCTCGTAGTGTCCTTTGCCTAACGATATCGATATGAATAAACAAGAGGCATGGTGTGTGTCATCCTCTTCTGTTGTTTATTATATTTCTTGATCTTGAGTTGACTGATTAATCAAATAAGCAACCAACTTATTTGGGTATGGCCATACACTTATCAGTCCCACTCATCAAGTGGCCAATGATATCATCTCAGTGTTACCCAAGTGGCAATTCCATCACTTCATCATCAATATCAACATGTTCACCGGTCCACCCAATCATACCCGTATTTAGCATCCTTTTACAGACCTGTTAGGCGTATGTCAAAGTGAACCGGATTCCATATCGATATTATAATGAAATCTGGTCTGAGGACAAAAGAGACCTACTTAAGAAAGACCTATGACATGACAACCATGTGGCTTTCTTGTGCGGATCGATCCAGTCCCATGTCAATGACATGTACCTATATTCATGACTGACTATACAAGTACTATGGCTAGTTAAGAACTACCATACAGTCATCGAATATACAAGTCTATGGTTCTATTCGTTCCCACGATTAGAACAGACTTGGGATAGGTTTTATGATTATCAATCAATGGATACTCTACTCATATTATAGCACAAGATATAAATGAAATAGATTAATTGCCTTTATTAATGCGACACAAATAATGTATTCATACATGACTCTTAATGTATAATACAAATTACAAGAATCCAATGCCCTAAGAATTAGGGCACACCAACAATCTCCCACTTGCACTAGTTCCAAGTGGGCATTGCCCTAATTCCTATAGATCTGGTATGACCGTCGTGCTGTGTCTGCAACAGCGCTTTGGTCAATGGATCAGCGACATTATTCTTGGTGTCAACCCTCTGCAATGATATGTCACCTATGTTCACGATCTCCCGAATGAGGTGAAACTTTCTGAGTACATGTTTGGATCTCTTGTGTGACCGGGGCACCTTAGCTTGTGCGATGGTCCCGTTGTTGTCACAAAAGCATCAACTGTGTCTAGGATAGTGGGCACTACTCCCAACTCATTTATGACTTTCTTGATCCAAACGGCTTTCTTTGAGCTTCACACACAACTATGTACTCAGCTTCCATTGTAGAGTCAGCAATGGTGGCCTGCTTTGAGGACCTCCAACTAATGGCACTGCCATTCAGGAGAGAAACATAACCAGACTGTGACTGGTTCTCATCCTCATCGGTCTCAAAGCTTGCATCAGTGTAACCTGACACTACCAGCTCATCTTGACCTCTATACACTAAGAAAGCATCCTTAGTACGGTTAAGGTACTTCAAGATTGCCTTGACTGCCTTCCAGTGTTCCTCACCGCGGTCCGACTGGTACCGGCTAGCCTTACTTAGTGCAAACACGACATCAAGCCTCGTACATAACATGGAGTACATGATAGATCCAATAGCAGATGCGTAAGGGATCTTTTCCATGTTCTCCCGGTCCTTCTTTGTTTTAGGACCATCTTTCTTACTCAGCTTCAACCCATGGCGCATAGGCAAGAATCCTTTCTTTGCCTTGTCCATGCTGAATCCTTTTAGAACCTTGTCAATGTACGTGGCCTGACTTAGGCCTAGAAGCCGATTGGATCTATCTCTGTAGATCCTGATCCCTAAGATCGTCTCAGCTTCGCCTAAGTCCTTCATTGTGAAGCATCTACTCAACCACTGCTTAACCCGTTGCAGTGTTGGTATGTCACTTCCAATGATAGGGATGTCGTCAACATACAGCACTAGGAAGGTGGAAACGCTCCCACTAACCATCTTATACACACAGGACCTTTAACTTGAAACACCACTTGCAACCTATCACCTTAGCACCTAGAGGTGGATCCACCAAGTTCCATACTTGGTTATCGTGCATAGATTGCATCTCAGCCTCCATGGCTTTGCGCCATTGATCTGAGTGTGGGCTTTCAACAGCCTCCTGATAGGTCTTGGGCTCCTCTTGGTCAACGACCATAAGGTCCCCATCATTAGTCACGAGAAAGCCGTACCTCTCTAGCTGATGACATGTCCTACCAGACCTTCTAAGGTCCTGTGCAACCATTTCTGGTTTCTCAATTTCTTGAGTAGTCAGATTGGTTCCCAAAGCATCCTCAGCAGTAGCTGCAGGAGTTTGTGAGTCTTGAACTTCTGAAAGTTCAACATTACTCCCACTGTCTCTCTTGGAAAGGAATTCCTTCTCCAAGAAGACTACATTTCTGGCTATGAAAACTTTGTTTTCGGCCGGATCGTAGAAGTAATAACCCTTAGTTTCCTTAGGGTAACCCACAAACTGGCACTTGACAGATTTGGACTCGAGTTTGCCACTTGTCAATTTCTTAACATGTGCATCACAGCCCCAAATCTTCAAGAAGGAAACATTGGGCTTTCGGCCTTCCCATAGTTCATATGGTGTTCCCTCAACTACCTTGCTTGGTGTATTATTAAGAATGTAAGCAGCTGTCTCTAAAGCATATCCCCAAAAGGAGACAGGGAGTGTAGCATGACTCATCATCGAGCGGACCATGTCAAGTAAGGTCCTATTCCTCCTTTCTGACACTCCATTCGACTGGGGTGTACCAGGAGGAGTGAGTTGGGATATGATCCCACACTCTCTCAAAAACGAGTCAAAATCTTGGCTTAAATATTCACCCCCTCGGTCAGACCAAAGTGCTTTTATTTTCTTGCCAAGTTGGTTTTCTACTTCATTCTTAAAGTCCTTAAACCTTTGGAGAGTCTCAGACTTATGCTTCATCAGATACACGTAACCGTATCTGCTGAAGTCATCCGTGAAGGTGACGAAGTACAGAAAACCTGATCTAGCACTAGTGCTCATTGGGCCACATACATCAGAATGTATTAGCTCCAATAGCTCTGAGGCCCTTTCAGCAGTCTTGCTAAAAGGCGCCTTTGTCATCTTGCCTCTCAAACAAGATTCGCATATGTCATAAGGCTGGATGTCAAATGACCCTAGCACTCCACTAGAGTGAAGCCTAGCTATGCGCTTCTCATTTATATGGCCAAGTCGACAATGCCAGATGTAAGTAGGATTAATTTCATTTTGTTTAATCCTTTTAGTATTTATGTTATAGATTGAACTTTCACGTTTTAGATCAAGGATATATAAGCCATTTTCAAGAAATGCTGTTCCATAAATAATATTGCCACATTGCATAGAAATTCTACCATGTCCAATATTAAATACAAAACTAGAAATATCCAACAAAGAAACGGAAATAATATTCCTGCGCATTGCAGGTACAAAATAACAGTTTCTTAGTTCCAAAACAAGTCCACTAGGCATCTCCAAGAAATAATCTCCGAACTCTATTGCCTGAACTCGAGCACCATTTCCGACTCGAAGATCTACTTCTCCAGATCCTAATAATCTCCTATTTCTTAGACCCTGCACATTTGAACAAATGTGAGATCCACATCCAGTGTCCAAGACCCAAGATGTAGAAATAGCCAGATTAATCTCAACAACATAAATACCTGAAGCAACAGTTTTGCCCTTCAGTTGCTCCCTTTGCTTTGGACATGAGCTCTTCCAGTGCCCCTTCTCATGACACTCATGGCAAACATCGTCAGGAGAGGCAACCCTTGCTTTAGGTTGGGCCACCACCTTTTTGCCCTTAGCCTTGGCCTTTTGGGCCTTAGCCTTGGCCTTAGATTTGGCCTTTCCCTTAGCAATGGGCGTATTGCCCTTGTTCACCAGCAATACTTCAGGAGTCTTCTTAAGAGACTGCTCAGCAAGCTTGAGCATGCCATGCAGCTCAACAACCGATTTATCCAACCCTTGCATATGGTAATTCATGATAAACTGGTTGTAAGACTCAGGAAGTGACCCGAGAATAATGTCTGTTGCCAAGTCCTGTGGAACTGGCGAGCCGAGGCGGGCAAGTGTATCAATATACCCCTTCAACTTTAGCACATGAGTGCTAACAGAAGTCCCAGCTGCCATCACAGTCGTGCAAAGTGCCTTAGTTGTCAGGTAACGTTCCTGACGAGCCTGATCTTGGAACATCTTTTTAAGCTGATCCATCATCTCATAAGCATGCTCGTCCATGAATTGCTTCTGAAGATCAGAAGCCATAGTACCCAGCATGAGGCACGAGACATCTCGGTCATCCCTCACATGCCGATCGTACTGCTCCACCCTGGCCGTGGTGATGCCTCGACCTGCGGGAGGGCCGGCTGGTAAAGGAGCATTCAGTACATACTCCTTAGACTCTTGTCTAAGAACTATTTGTAAGTTCCTAGCCCAGTCCAGGAAGTTAGTCCCCGAAAGCTTCTCCTTCTCCAAGAGTGACCTAAGTGAGAGTGAGTTGTTGTTTGTTGCAGCCATTTAAATTGCTTAACTGAAATGGGATTATCTACATGGAAGAAATCATTGCTTGAGTTAGAAATAAAGGACTTTTAAGCCAATTCAAATTAATAATCCGATTTTAATTTGTTTGTTGGTGTTATTAATTGGCTGACTTGACCAAGATCCATAACTTATCAATGACTGGCCAAACTAGGGCTCGCTAACCAACCATTGATTCGTTTGGTAGGACAACCTATCCAATCCTTCCATGAAGGACTCTTGGTTTGATGGGCTTATTGACACTTTACCCATCTGTGCTTAGGGCCCGCTCTGAGCTAATGCTACCTATGTTGAGTCAAACCACCATTCACATGTTAACCATACCAAGTATCTTAACCCTCGGCAGCCCACCGAATACTACAATATACCCAGCTAGGGCATGGCGCACATTGCAGCATCAATGGGAGGAAGAGGTGTGAATGTGGGAAGCACTTTTAAGCGACTCAATATTTTAATTTCCGGATTATAATTAAGTGATACGGCTTAGCATGCATAAACGCGGGTAATAATTTGGTGATCCATACATCCATATTATATGAAAAATGCAATAAAATAAATGAGATCCTATGGGCCTTTAATTACAACCTAATGAAAAACTAGATATCCTATCTAATTCTTCATGGGTCGGACTGCAATCCTTCTTGGGCTCCCACCATGGGCTTGCTCCATTTGGGCCTTCCTCCATACTTGATGCAATTACAATAATTTTGTAAAATAAAATCTATTCTAAAATTACATCAAAATAAAAAATGGCACGCAGGCTATATTTCCCAAAATTAAATTACAACCGATAATAATTTAGGGCCCATAGAACTCAACATAACATTTCAAACAAAGTACCTGTCGTGCACATACATACCAATATGATGCATGATCATGGCATTCCAAATTATAAATATAAATGTTAAGCCGAGTTACTTAGGGTGAAATCGCCAATTTTAACAAATGTGACTAAGGCCCATAAAGGCCCAATGGATAACATCCATAAATGCAAAATTAACAATTTTGCTCCCACTTGAATTTGGGTTGTCACAAATTTAAAATTTAGCTCTCCCAATTTTAACCGGTGTCACGGTTTATTGGGCCAATTTCACAAAGTCCATATTCAATTTAATATGCAAACAATTAAATTAAATATGCATGCCAACAAAATAAATAATTTAAACACAAATTAATTTAAAAAAAAAATTTAATTTAATTTGCATTAGGGTCGGGGATAAAAATACCCGCAAAATCCAAAACCGGACCCAAAACCCGCGCGTGGTGCTGCTGTCCGGAGACAGCAGCGCAGCCGCGCGGCAGCAGCCCACAATGGGCTGCTGCCACCTGCAGCTGCTGCATGCCGCAGCAGGCAGCAACGCTGCGGCAAGCAGCAGCAGCTGCAATTTAGAATCTTGCGATTCCAAATTGCAGCAAAATATATGTCTACTGTTTTTCTTCTTCTTTTTTTTTTTTTTTTTCAAAATCATAAAAAAAATATCCATCAAAATTAAATAATTAATAAAACAATAATTTTTAAGATGGAAACCAATTGCGGAAAATAATAAAAAACCCCAATCCTAAAATTCTAGGGTTTATCAAAACAAAAACCAATTGAATAAAAACTCTAAAATAACAAACTTGAAACCCATTCTTTCTTCAAGAACGCTTTCAAGAACCAATTCCAATCAATCTAATGGACAAAACCTAGGCTCTGATACCACTGTTGGGATTCGTCATTGGAAAAATAACGTGGCGCAGCAGAAAATACACCGTTTAAAATTTCCTAGAATCCACCTATCGTGTCCAATTACCATTGATTAGAATAAAATCAAATAAGAATTAAGAGAGATTAACTCACCGGATTCGTCTCCTCTAGAGACTGCTGCAGAATCGTTTCTTGAAACTGCGATCTCCAAAGTCCGGTGCACGACCAACTATTGAGCGGGAACCGGTGCTAGCCGAAGACGCGAAGGAATAGAGGTTTAATGCTGGGATTTTCGGCTGTTTTGGGGCTGCTGTTGGTGGCTGAATTTTCCAGCAATTAATTAGAGTTGAATTAGGTTTTTATTCCTTAAGTGTGCCCTTTTATAGACACCTTGTCTAATTGGGTTCTAATTAGGTTAATTAAACCCAAGCCCACTAGGATTATAATTACATAAATAAACTTTAATTAAAAAGTATATACTATGTAATTTAATTCCATTTGGCTAAATTTAATTATCCCTAAATAAAATTAAATCACACTTAAGTTAATACAATACATGTATTTAATTTTCCTACTTAGGAAAATTATTTAATTAATTGTTTACTTTATGTAATTCAATTAATTGATAAATTAATTAATTACATTATGTAAACTTATTAATTAAATTAAATTCAACCCAATGTCAATTAATTACCTTGACACCGAATGTCAATTAATTAATTAACGCATTCCTTCCAATGTACATTACATGTACAATTTCTATAAGTTCCAGCTCAGTTGATCTATGTGCACGATCCTATGGGTCTGTCTTTATGTTGGCAGTAGGCCCAAGGCCCACAGACTGTAAGTGGGTTCTAGCAAACCATTACAGCCCCCAATTAAGACAGAGATGCAGCAGTCTTTAGAAGACACTCACCCGGTAGTAATCTCGTAGTGTCCTTTGCCTAACGATATCGATATGAATAAACAAGAGGCATGGTGTGTGTCATCCTCTTCTGTTGTTTATTATATTTCTTGATCTTGAGTTGACTGATTAATCAAATAAGCAACCAACTTATTTGGGTATGGCCATACACTTATCAGTCCCACTCATCAAGTGGCCAATGATATCATCTCAGTGTTACCCGAGTGGCAATTCCATCACTTCATCATCAATATCAACATGTTCACCGGTCCACCCAATCATACCCGTATTTAGCATGCTTTTACAGACCTGTTAGGCGTATGTCAAAGTGAACCGGATTCCATATCGATATTATAATGAAATCTGGTCTGAGGACAAAAGAGACCTACTTAAGAAAGACCTATGACATGACAACCATGTGGCTTTCTTGTGCGGATCGATCCAGTCCCATGTCAATGACATGTACCTATATTCATGACTGACTATACAAGTACTATGGCTAGTTAAGAACTACCATACAGTCATCAAATATACAAGTCTGTGGTTCTATTCGTTCCCACGATTAGAACAGACTTGGGATAGGTTTTATGATTATTAATCAATGGATACTCTACTCATATTATAGCACAAGATATAAATGAAATAGATTAATTGCCTTTATTAATGTGACACAAATAATGTATTCATACATGACTCTTAATGTATAATACAAAATACAAGAATCCAATGCCCTAAGAACTAGGGCACACCAACAGATTCACCTGTAGGACTTGAACAAAAATGAAATCGGCTGGCAATCCTGAGTGCACCATATTAACCCGCTTCTCGAATGCCGGTAATGGCTTATCTTTGTACTGGGTTCAGGTGGCTCCTGTAACTTCCCTCATCAATCAGTTATTGGATGGTGTCCCTCAATTTGTAGCAATTATTGGTTCTGTGGCCAGTCACAACATGGTATGTGCAGAAATTATCTTTATCCATATCAGCAGGTTTCTCAAATGGTCTCAGGGACTGCAACAAGCCTCCATTTCTGCACTTTGTAAAAATTTTAACTAAGGGGAGAGCCCAAGGGGATATACCCTATCCTCCGGAGTTTCTACTTTGACTGCCTTGTTGTCGGGTTACCACAGCAACCTCAGCTTGCTTTACCTCCAAAGTTTGTCCCCCTTTACCTCCAGAGCCTGAACCAAAACGGCTACCAGACCCTGCCGCAGCTGTTGATATGAACCTAGAACTATATCCTGAACTTCTTCCACCCTTATAGCTTATTGCCTTCTCCTCCTCATCACGTTCAATTTTCATAGCCATACTGTATACTTCACTGAGCTCACTGAAAGGGTGGAACTTCATGTTGTTCTTGAAGATGTCCCTACTACCATCAATCAACTTATGGATCAATTCATCTTCATCAGGGCAGTTCTTTAGCAAGATCATCTTGTTCATCCACCTTTGATAATATTCATCAAAGGGCTCATTTGACTTTTGCTTAACTCTTTCCAGGTCATGCAGCTTCACTTAAATCTTGGTATTGAAGCTGTAGTATTTGATAAAAGCCGCCGATAGAGTTTCCCAGTCCGATTGCTCCTCTTCAGATAAAGAATTGTACCAGCTTAAAGCTCCTCCCTCGAGTGTAGTCGGGAAGAGATTGATAAGTTGTTTCTTAGTGGCGTCGGCCGTCAGCATGACCCGTGCATAGAGATTCACATGGGCTTCTGGTGAACCCATTCCCTTATAGGAGGGAACTTTCTGTACTTGAAAGCTAATAGGAAAAGTCTCAATGCCTTTACTGATCATGGCATTTACATTAACTCCCCTCCTGGAGTTCAAACTGACACTGGCCCCTTTCTTTAGCTGGGCCACAACTTCATCCAATTCTGAATACTTCACCCTCATTTTCCTTTCCATAGCCACCTCAATTTCTTGCAGTTTCTCTAAACTAGCCGAGGCATCAGCACCCTACTGAGATGATTCAGCCTCTTTTTCCTTCCTAGCTCCACTAGTGTAAGTTTCACCGGCCTCTCTCACAACAGCCCACATCTCTTCCTTTAACATGTCACAGAAATCCTGAGTTTTCAGGAAATCCTTCAGGGCATCAGTAATACTTGGTGTTGGATTGACCATCTCAAATTCTTCTCCGGAATCAGATTCACTTTCTGTTTCTACTGCTTTTAGTTCCCCAACAGCCCTCAGAGCCTGAGACCTTGTCCTTGGTCAATCTAGTTTATTCTGCTTGACATCACACGGGAAATGTCAGGGACAATGAATGAATGGAATGGTGACATGAAGAGCGATACATTAAAGGTGATTTATAATGAATGAATGAAATGATGTTGTGAGTGAAATGATGATGAGGATGATCTCTATTTATTATTATTTTTTTATTTTTTTATTTTTTTTTGGACATCCCAAGAACACCTAATGCCATACAAGAGATAATGCAAACAGATCAAGTGTGGACTGCCACACGGATGAGGGTTTGGCGCTTTTGGAGTACCTAGTGAATTTGTGCAATGGTCGCATGTGTACCGACACACAGATAGGGTTTCAACGCTTTGTAGGTCTATGAAATGAAGTGAAATGGTCACGTGAGGGCCGGCTCATGGAAAGAGTTTTGATGCTTTTGAGGCATATGATATGAAGTGATGTTATAAGAGAGTCATGTGTAATCCGGGACACGGACAGAGGTTCGGCGTTTGGGGAACACCTTTCATGATTTAGTAATGTTATGAAGTAGATTTATGTGTGTACTAATCCGGCACTCGGGGAGTACCTTGAATGATGTAATAATGTTATGAAATGATCCGATATGGACCACGGTGTGCAAACGGGATTTCGGCGTTACCGGGCCACCTAGGATGAATGAGTGTGATGCATGTGATGACATCATGTGAATCACCACACGATAATAGACCTAGGAACATTGCGGTCTCCTATTGAATGACATGGTATAGTGAAATGGCCAAGTGCAATCCGGTGCTGGGCAAAACACGGGTAGTTTTGGGACTTCCGCTATGTTATGGAATGAAATGATCGTGATGGGCATCCTTGGAATGTCCCTAATTTAATTGAGATGAGATGATATGAATGCTTATGTCACACAAAATGCAAATGACTACACAAAAATGTGGTTAGGATGCATGACATATGTGATGATGTTGTGTATGCTTTGTGAAAATGCTAACACACAAATATAATGTTATGGTTGCAAAAGAAAGGGTTAGTGTGAATGTCACACGGATGATTCAATGCTTCCACACACGAAAATAAAATGAAGTGGCTGCACAAAAGATATGAGTTGATATCACACAAATGGTTTGCGTGTATGGCATGTCTTGTTCATGAAAATGCTGATGATGGTATCTCATGGGAGGGCGAGAAACATATAACACATGAAGCGTATTCCTCCAACCTTATTCCTCCAAACGTGGTCACTTTTTGAAAATTCTAACCGAGTCCTAGGAGGGGTTCTCTTCGATCATCAACCGGGGATGATGAAGGCACAATTTATAGCATTCATACAATTTATTTTGGTATCCTAAGGGAATCCAACTAAGGTTGCCTATATGAGTTTGGTCCAAGTCGGGTTAAAATCAAGGCTCCCATAGTAAAATATACTCCTCACTTCTCCCCACTCAAGGGTCCGAACGAAGGGTTTCGCACGAGGCTATGGGTGGTGTTTCGTATCCGTGCCCCTAAGACCAAGAGGAACATAAGCGACACATCAACAATTCACCGGGCTAAAAATGGGATACTTAACCTAATGCAAAAATGTCTAACTAAAGAATGCAAAATAAAATACCATACAAGAATCATCCACCTTATTTTAATTAGACATTTTTCAGGGCTTGTCTTTTAAGTTTTAAGAAAACTTTTGTAAGAAGTCCCCGGCGGAGTCGCCACTGTGAGTGGATGACGTTTTTACGCACACAACTCTCTCAGAAGGGAGCCTCGATTTTGGGCAACCCTCCCTCGCGTGGGATTTTTGGAATGAAAATTTTGTTTTGGAAAATTAAATTTCTTCATAAAAGAACCGAGACCTAAGTCTCAATAGATAGTGTAGGAGTCGCCACCCGGCTCAGCTCAACCGGGAAATTACAGCATAGCTGAACCGGATAAAGGCCGCTACACCTTCTAGATATCTAGGTCCGGACAAGTCCCTTATTTCATGTGTAATCAAAATAAAATTGGCCAATGTTCATTGAAGATATTTTATAATTCTAAAGTTCATTTTTATTAAATTAAAGCACACAGTGTACACATAAATCGGAATAAAGAAATAAATAAATAAGTTGTTACAACCCAATTGAATAAAAATAAAAACTCTCATCCTCACCTTACAAGAGCCTAAAATACACGAATGATCTAGAAAATTACAATCGCCTAAAATACACGGATTAATCTATTAATTACCTTAAAAATGAAAAAATAAAAGAAATTAAAAGCAAAATAGATGGTTAGCATAATTTATAGCACACCACAAATAGGACTTAAGTTGGACAGAATTGGGATTTTAGAAATTGGGGACCTGCATTTAGGGGGATAAATGGGTCGGCTCGGCTAGCCAGCCCGATTATACCTGGAAAACAGTTTTGAAACGTCCATGTATTTTGATTTTGTGAGAAAACCATTTTGAAAACATTTTCTTTTTCCAGTTTACTTTAATTTAGCATGTGAGGTGGGTCGGTTTTCAGGAGATTCGGGTCTCCGTCGTTGCGTTGTTCTAAATGCAATAACCTTAAAAAGTAAATCTAAGGTCGTGAATGCACAACATAATTCATTTTTAGGGATTTTCTAAGTTTTCTAAGTTTTTATGATTTTTGGAAATTTTTATGGACAAAAATTAGAGTCGCCCGACTGTAATTACAGCCGTGCGACTGTAACTACAGTCGCCTGACTGTAATTACAGCCGTGCGACTGTAATTACAGTTGTACGACTGTAGTTCATCCAAATACAGAAAATTGCCAAACTTATTTAAATGAAAAAGAGAAAGCGGGGAAATCTAAGAATAGTCACACGACTGTTGTTTGAATTGTACGATTGTAATTACAGTTGTACCACTATTCTTCGTCACATGAACAGTCGCATGGCTGTTCTTATTTTCCAGCAACAGCAAGCCAAAAATATGGGTGTTATGCACGAAATCAAACCAAAACACCTAGAAAGAGCAACAAAATGAAAGTTTTAGGCGTAATTACCTTTGTGGCGCTGATCCACGGTTGGTTTGACCACTGGAAACACCTTAAATTACTCCAAATTACTCCTGTCTCCTTGTGTGCTAAGGTTCCAAAATCAAGTCCAAAATCCCTAAAAGTCACGGATTTAGAGGGTTTAAAGTTTGGAATTGATTGAATTTGGAGTGTCAAGTTGTTAACCTATGATTTCTATCAAATTTTAATTTTATGACACTAGAATCAAAAGAAAAAGAGAAGAAAAAGAGATTATGAAAAAGAGAAGAAAAAGAGATTATGTATCTTTGGTTGGATGTTTCCCCTTTTTCTTTCCTTTTTCCTCCTCTCCTTTTTTAATCTTTCAATCTGCCAAAAAGTCCTCTCCTTTCTTTCTTTCTCTCCTTTTTATTTCTCCCTTGCTTGCTGCTGAGAATCGGGCATTAATTGCCTTTCAAATCACCCCTATTTTTTTATTTCTTAAGGTATAGGCTGCTGTACCTGCTACACATTTACAGTCACACGACTGTAAATACAGTCACATGACTGTAACTACAGTCGTGTGACATGATTTTTTTTAAGTATGAAAAATTCCAGCGCTTACACTTGACACCAAATGCCAATTAATTTATTAATGCATTCCTTTAAATGTACATTACATGTACAAGTTCTATAAGTTCCAGCTCAGTTGATTTATGTGCACAATCCTATGAGTCTGTCTTTATGTTGGCAATGGGTCTAAGGCCCACAGATTATAAATAGGTTCTAGCAAACCGTTACAGCCCCCAATTAAGACAGAAGTACAGTAGTCTTTCGAAGACACTTACCCGGTAGTAATCTCGCAATGTCCTTTGCCAAATGACATCGATATGAATAAACAACAGGCATAGTGTCTGTCATCCTCTTCTGCTGTTTATTATATTTCTTGATCTTAAGTTGATTAATTAATCAAATAAGCAACCAACTTATTTGGGTATGACCATACACTTATCAATCCTACTCATCAAGTGGCCAGTGATATCATCTTCGTGTTACTCGAGTGACAATTCCATCACTTCATCATCAATATCAATATATTCACCTCTCCACCCAATCATACCCATATGTATGTCAAAGTGAACCAGATTCCATATTGATATTATAATAAAATCTGGTCTGAGGACAAAAGAGACCTACTCAAGAAAGACCTATGACGTGACAACCATATGGTTTTCTTGCACAGATCAATCCAGTCCCATGTCAACGACATGTACCTATATTCATAACTGACTTTATAGGTACTAAGGCTAGTTAAGAACTACCATACAGTCATCGATTATACAAGTCTGTGATTCTATTCATTCCTATGATTAGAATATACTTGGGATATGTTTTATGATTATCAATCAATGGATGCTTTACTCGTGTTATAGCAAAAGTTATAAATGGAATAGATTATATGCCTTTATTAACATGACACAAATGATGTATTCATATAATAAATCTTAATGTATAATACAAAATACCAGAATCCAATGCCCTAAGAACTAGGGCACACCAACAATCTCCCACTTACACTAGTTCCAAGAAGGCATTGCCCTAATTCCTATAGATCTGGTATGACCATCATGCTGTGTCTACGGCAGCGCCTTGATCAATGGATCAGAGACATTGTTCTTCATGTCAACCCTCTACAATGATATGTCACCTCTGTTCATAATCTCCCGAACGAGGTGAAACTTTCTGAGCATGTTTTTGGATCTCTTGTGTGATCGGGGCTACTTAGCTTGTATGATGGCCCTATTGTTGTCATAGAAAACATCAATTGGGTCTAGGATAGTGGGTACTACTCCTAACTTAGTTATGAACTTCTTGATCCAAATGGCTTCCTTTGTAGCTTCTCATGCAGTAATGTACTCGGCTTCCGTTTTAGAGTCAGCAATGGTGGCCTTCTTTGAGGACCTCCAATTAATGGCTTCACCATTTAGGAGAAAAACATAACCAGACTATGACCAGTTTTCATCCTCATCGGTCTCAAAGCTTGCATCAATGTAACCTGACACTACCAGCTCATCTTAACCTCCATACACTAAGAATGCATCCATAGTTCGATTAAGGTACTTTAGGATTGCCTTGACTGCCTTCCAGTGTTCCTCCCTAGGATTTGACTGGTACCGGCTACTCATACTCAGTGCAAACGCGACATCGGGCCTCGTACACAACATGGAGTACATGATAGATCCTAGATGCATAAGGGATCTTTTCCATGCTTTCCCGGTCCTTCTTTATTTTAGCACCATCTTTCTTACTCAGTTTTAACCCATAGCGCATAGGCAAGAATCCTTTCTTTTCCTTATCCATGCTGAATCTTTTCAGAACCTTGTCAATGTACGTGGCCTGACTTAGGCCTAGAAGTCGATTGGATCTATCTCTATAGATCCTGATCCCTAAGATCATCTCAGATTTGCCTAAGTCCTTCATTGTGAAGCACTTACTCAACCACTGCTTAACCCTTTGTAGTATTGGTATGTCACCTCCAATGATAAGGATGTCATCAACATATAGCGCTAGAAAGGTGGAAATGCTCCCACTAACCATCTTATACACACAAGGCTCATTAGAATTCTGTGTGAAGCCATATTTTGTAATGGTCTCATTGAATCTCTGATTCTTACACCTGGATGCCTACTTTAATACATAAATGGATCTCTAAAGTTTACACACCCGGTTAGGATTTGGATCGATAGAACCCTCAGGTTTTGTCATATATGTAGGGATTTTTCTTAGAAAATCAATCGACAAAAGTGAAAGCTCGAATTGATTTTCTCAAATCTGTGACTCAGGAGCAATTGAATTAGAAATCAAAAAGACAAAACCAAAAGATAAAGAATTAGATTCTCACCTTTCAATGTCTCTTTTAGAGATGGCTGCAGAAACTGAAATCGATTCCCTCCACTCTCACGTACACGAACGTCTATTGAGTAGAAACTGTGCTAGCGGTGGATCAAAGGAGAGGAGAAGAATATTAGGCCGAAAATTTCAGCCTTACTCCAAACACTTATGGCCAAAATTCTCATTTATGAGAATTAATTCTTAGCTCAAATCAAGGCCTTGATTTAAGCCTTTTTTTTTTAATTAGCTTTTAAGTTGGGATTTAATACCATAAATCCTTTAATCCAAATTAATTATTATGGGTAAAATTAAATGCAATTCTTTTTTAATTTTCATGCATGTATTTATATAAAACCATATTATATAACGTACATGTCATTAAATTAAAATTGATTTGCCAATTAAAATTGACCCAATAAATTAATTGAGATTCAACTTAAATACATATAAACCTGTGTATGTATTTTATTTCCACCTCGAAATAAATTCCTAATTAAAAAATATATATCAATTAAATTATATCAATCAATCCAATTGATCTATAATTTAATTAATTAATATTTATCTCTCCATTCTGTATACTCCAATTATACGGGCGATCTGACAAGTTCAAAATCAAACATTCTATGTGTATGATCTTGTGGGCCTGTCATTATGTTGGAAGTGGGTCCAAGGCCCACAGACTGTAGGCGGGCTCTAGCAAGCCATTACATCCTCTAATGAAGATGGAGACAGTAGTCTAACGGAAGTCATAACCTTGTAGTTGAACTTATATATCCTATGTCGCTGATATCGGTGTCCAACATGAAGACATGGTGTCATCACCCTCTTTTGTGTCTAGACATTTACTTGATCTCGAATGAACTGATGCTCATAAAATAGTTCCAACTTAATTAGGTGTGGCCAGACTCTTATCAGTTGTATTCATTAAGAGGCCGGTGATATCTTCTCAGTGGTTTACTAAGTGACATTCCCTTCTGCATGTTCATAGTCTTGCCATGCTCACTGGCACACCCGAACGTACCCATACTTGGCATCCTTTTATAGGCCCTTCAGGCATACACCAAAGTGTGCCACTTCACATGCAAGACCATAACATGGTCAAGTCAAAAGATCCATATAAGTACTACACGAGAATCACTATACCATGTGGATTTCTCGTTTAGTGGATCTATCCAGTACCATGCCCCATTGCATGTACCTATGAACTTGGTTGGCATTCCATGTCCAATGGCCTGTAAGACATCAGCATACAACCAAGCTTATGATAGTCTTTGGTTCCATTCATTCCTATGACTGGAACAGACTATAGATGACTTTATGGTCATATCATTTTCCCTATCCATGGTCTTACTGCTAAATGCATGACACTTGTGAACATGGATATGGATATGTCCATTGGTTACTCTATTTAAAATATTGCACAAGATGTATATAATAAATAGATTAATGCCTTTATTCATTGACACAAATGTATAATACATAAATCTCATTATAAGATACAAAATGTATGATACAGTACAAGGACCAATGCCTTGGGACTAGGGAATTCCCAACAATATACACATCCTCGAGTAGCTTTCCAACGAAAGCGGTCTTAATGTCTATCTGCCATATCATGCAGCAATGGCTAGTAGTATCCGTATGGATTTAAGCATGGCAACTGGTGAAAGGGTTTCATCATAGTCAGTTCCTTAAACTTGCCTGAATCCTTTTGCCACCAATTGCCCCTAGAAGGTGTTGTCCGCTTTTAACTTGAAATACCACTTACAACCTATCACCTTAGCGCCTAGAGGTGGATCCACCAAGTTCCATGCATAGATTGCATCTTAGCCTCCATAGCTTTGCATCATTGATCTAAGTATGGGCTTTCAATAGCCTCCTGATGGGTCTCAGGCTCCTCTTGGTCAACGACCATAGGGTCCCCATCATTAGTCATAAGAAAAACATACCTCTCTGGCTGATGATGTGTCCTACAAGACCTTCTAAGGTCCTATGTAACCGGCTCAACTTCCTTAATTTCTTGAGTCGCTGGTTCGGTTACCAAAGCATCCTAGCATTAGTTGCATGAGTTTGTGAGTCTTGATCTTCGGAGAGTTTGACATTGCTCCCACTGTCTCTCATAAAAAGGAATTCCTTCTCCAAGAAGACTGCATTCCTGGCTATGAAAACTTTGTTTTTTACCAGATCATAAAAGTAATAACCCTTAGTTTCCTTAAGGTAACCCACAAACTGGCACTTGACAGATTTGGACTCGAGCTTGCCACTTGTCAATTTCTTGAGATGTGTGTCACAGTCCCAAATCTTTAAGAAGGAAACATTGGGCTTTTGGCCTTTCCATAGTTCATATGGTGTCCCCTCAACCACCTTGCTTGGTGTATTGCTAAGTATGTAAATAGCTGTCTCTAAAGCATATCCCCAAGAGGAGACAGGGAATGTAGCATGACTCATCATCGAGTGGACCATGTCTAGCAAGGTCCTATTCCTCCTTTCCGACACTCCATTCCACTTAGGTGTACTAGGAGGAGTGAGTTGGGATACAATCCCACACTCTCTTAAGAATAGGTCAAACTCTTGGCTCAAATATTCACCCCCATGGTCAGACTGAAGTGCTTTTATTTTCCTGCCAAGCTAGTTTTCTGTAAGGATTTTTCATAGAAAATCAACCGATTAAATCGGAAGCTCACGTCGATTTTCTAAAATCCGTGACACAAAAGCAATTGAAATGGAAATCAAAAACACAAAATCAAAAGATCAAGAATGAGATTCTCACCTTTCAATGTCTCTTATAGAGATGGCTGCTGTGAGCATCGGTTTTCCCGACCTCTGTGATGAGGGTCCTTTATTACCTGTTTGTTGGAAATGCCCTAGTCCTCGAGGCATTGGTCCTTGTGTTTGTATAATACATTTGTACATTAACGTGAACTTTATGTATTATACAATTTGTGTCAAGAGATAAAGGCATCAATCTATTTATTATATATCTTGTGCTATATTTTAAATAGAGTATCCAATGGACATATCCATATCCATGTTATCAAGTGTGAGGCACTTGGCAGTAAGACTGTGGATAGGGAAAACGATATGGCCATAAAGTCATCCGTAGTCTGTTCCAATCATGGGAATGAATGGAACTAAAGACTATCATTAGCCGAGTTGTATGGCGGTGTTTTACCAGTCATAGAACATGGAATGTCAACCAGGTTAATGGGTACATGCAAAAAGGGCATGGTACTGGATTGATCCACTAAACGGGAATCTACATGGTATAGTATCACAAATGATTCTCGTGTAGTACTTGTATAAGTCCTTTGACCGGACCATATGATGGTGCTGCATATAAAGTGGCACACTTTGGTGTATGCCTAACGAACCTGTAAAAGGGTGCCAAGTATGGGTACATTCGGGTGTGTTAGTAAGCATGGCAGTGCTATGGATATGCAGAACAGAATGTCACTCAGTAAGTTACTGAGACGATATCACCGGCCTCTTGATGAATGTTACTAACAAGAGTGTGGCCACACCCAAACAAGATTGGATCTTATTTGTGAGCATCAGTTTATTAGGGATCAAGTAAATGTCCGAACACATATAAAGCTTGATCAACCACGCTTCTGTGTTGGACACCGATATCTGTCACATGGGACATACAAGTTTAAACTACAGGGTTACAGTGACAGTTTGACTGCTATCTCCATCTTAATTAGGGACTGTAGTGGCTTGCTAGAGCCCGCCTGTAGTCTGTGGGCCTTGGCCCACTGCCAACATAAAGACGGTCCATCGAATTGTACGCATTGAACGTCTGGACTTTAACTAGTCGGCTTTAGTGCATACTTAGGGTATACACATTTGAAGAGAGAGAGTTTATTAATTATTTTATATAGATCAATTGGATTGATCAAAATAGTATAATATCAATTGGATTGATCAAAATAGTATAATTAATATTTATTTCGGGATTCTCTTAATTAATTCAATGAATTAATTTATGAGATTATTTCCTAGGTGGAAATATTTTTACATGTATAGGTTTACATGTATCTCATTTTATGTGTGTCTAATTTAATCCATTGATTAAATTAATAGGTAAAATAAATTTTAATTTAAATGTATGTAATATATTATACTGTATAACATATATGCATACATGTCAAATTAAAGTTGCATTTGAAATTAATTAAATCAATGGGATTAAAATTAGGCTTGGACTTTAAAGGAATAAAGTCTACATTGAGTGGGATATGTTGGCTGAAATCTTGCATGGAATTGGTAAGAATGGTGTATGATGACATATTCTTATGGACCAATTAAAGAATGGTGAGTCATTGGTATGACATAGATGTAGTAAAGTTGGACTTTGCTACCTTGCATCTTTCTTTTCCTTATTGTAAGGAAATGATGAATGTGAGATCACCATTTTTTGTATGTTGGCCGAAATTCTCATGCATTTGGGCAAAGAATGATGAGTCATGGAAGACTTTTGGAGTTATAAAGTTGGACTTTGCAACCTTGGATATTTTGTTTATTCTTATGATAAGAATGAAAAGGAAAAATAAATATCCCATGCATTCATCACTCTTGGCCGAATTATGGAGGGATGGAATGAGTCATCTTTTTGACTTTGAGTAGGAAAGTCTTTAAGATAAAGAAGAAGAAAGGGTGATGGTGAAAGGTAATGATGAGTCATTGGTATTGACTCATTTTAATGCAAAGTTGGACTTTGCTCTTTAATGCATCATTACCTTTCTTTGATTGATATCTTGATGACTCATTCACTCCAATTTTTTGGCCGTGTAATTTTACATGCTTTTGGAAAGAATGTTTAGCCCACTTTTGCATTTTGTTTCCTTTGGAAAGAAACAAGTGTGTGTGAGAGAGAAATTGCTTTATTTCTTTTGGAAAGAAATATTTTTTGGGACAGCCATCACTTTGAGCTAGGCCACCCCTTTTCTTCTCTCTTTCTCCCTCTGTTTGAAATCGTCCGAGTCGCTAGCACGGGTTTCAGTCCGAGAGCCGTTCGTGTATGTGATGTCGGAAGGAGTCTACTTTGGTTCCTGCAGTTCGCATCCGTCTCTCAGAGAGACTTTATGGTAAGTTTCTAAACTCCCTCCTTTATGCTTTTAGTTTTTGATTTCCACATCTTAAGCTCCTAGGACCGGATTCGAGGAAATCGACGCGTATTTACGCTTTTATCGGTCGGTTTCTCGTGACGAATCCCAACAGTGGTATCAGAGTGGGCTTTTGATCCATGGAAATCTTTAACCTGGTGAATCCCATGTTTTAAAATTGGAAATTTTTGTGGACAGGATTTATTTTTGGTTTGGGGTTTGGTGATTTTTCCCCTTGAATTTTACTTATGGAAAATTATTTGCATATGGTTTATGCTTAGTTTAATTTTCTATTTGTGATTTGATTATGGAAATTTTATTTTGCATATAGGTTTTATGCTAGATTTAATTTCCTATGCTTGATTTAATTTCTTGCTATTTTTTTTCGTTAAAAAAAATCACAAACCGTTTCGGGTTAGAACGAGGGCAGCAGCCACATCCTGCGACGCTAGGCGCCACAGGCAGCAGCTACCGCATGCCAGCAGCATGCCGCTGCTGCCTCATGTAGTGGACTGAGCCTGTTTTTGGATTTGGCAGGATTTTGGACCGGGCCGGGTTTTAAAATTTTAATTGGTTTTAAAATTTTGCGTGTTTAAATTTTGGAAATTTTTATGCGCATGTTTTATGAATGGAATTTAATTTTTGTTCATGCGATATTAATTTTGGAAATTAATACGGTTAATTGAAATTGGTCCAGGTTTTCTTGGCACGATTACCTCGACGGCTAATTTGGAATTCATGGTTTCCTGATTGGATTGGAAGCAGTGTTTTGCCTGGGCTGGAGGCCCAAGGCCCATACGGGCTTAGAACCATGAATGGCCAAAATTTGGCAATTTCAAAATAATGGCTATGGACATATATGAAATGGGATTAATTCATGCATTTAACATGTTTATAAATTGTATGTATTGGTTTACATGGATGTATGATTAAATGCATGAATGGATGTTATAAGGTCTTATTTATTTGGGTTGTAATATTCTTTTAGTAAATACAGCCTACATGTGGTTTTCTTTTATGTAATTTTATTTTATTTGTTTATTATGAAATTATGTTAAGCAGAAGCCGATTGGATTGGCGTGCTAGAAGGATGAGGATGCGGCCCACCTGATGTCATTCTAGTATAGGTTAACTAGAATTATATTAGGATGTAAATTTTGGCCCATAGCGTTTCATTTTTGTTTAATTATGCTTTATTTATTTACATGTGAGAATGTATGTACAAACCCAATTTCACTCGCCTTTGCATCTAAGCCGTTGTTAATTGAATCTAATAACCAAATGGTAATTACTAAGTCTCTTAAAAGTGCTTCCCTCATTCAAAACCTTCTCGAAGTGGGGATAGGCCAGTTGTAGACCAGCCCTCGCTGGATGCGCTGGAGTATCGTTATTTTGTATTGGGTTGGAGTATTGGTTACTCTGACACTTGGATGGAGGTTTGGACTTAGCATGGGTAGTAGGATGTTCCTGGCCCTAAGCATAGATGGGTAAGTGCCAACAGACCCATCAAACCAAGAGTCCCTAGGTTGGGATTGGACGGCATTCCTACCTAAAAATTGGGGTGTAGTTGTTCTAGGCCCTCATCTGGCTATATCTTGATATAATATGGATCTCGGCCCATGAGCCCAACAACTTAGCTTAATTAATAACATGATTCATTATCAATTATAATATGCGAAAAACAAGTTAAGCCGTTTATTAACACTCGTAATTTTTTCTGTGTTGAAACCAATGGCTACGAATAATACTTTATCACTGTGATCTTTCCTAGAATGGGACAAACTTTTTGGCCCTAACTTTTGGGACTGGTCTAGGAACTTAAGGAGAGTTCTAAAACTATAGTCTAAAGAGTATGTGCTAGGTCTAATGGGTTGTAATCCATTGGCTTGATAGCTGGAGGAATACGAGGTGCAGGTCTGGAAGACTTCACCGGTACTTATGGTCAGCAAAGGGAAACCTCCTCTTACTAAAGGCAAGGCAAAGGCCAAGGCCAAGGCTAAGGAAGCCAAGGCTAAAAAGGCTAAAGCCCAGCCCAAGCCTCGTTCTAAGGATGTCTACTTCAGTTGTAAGTAGACTGGACATTGGATAAGATCCTGTCCTAAGCTTATAGGAGAGAAACGGGAGGCACAGGGCGTGTCTTCATTAGGTATATATGTCATAGACATTAACCTCTATTTCAACATCTTATGTATTGGATACTAGATGTGGTTCTCACATTTGTTATAATGTGCAGGGACTTAAGAACAGGAGATCACTGGGATCGGGACAAGTGGACTTGCGGGTCAGAAATGGAGCAAGGGTTGCTGCCATAGTGATTAGCAGGACCAGCTTATGATGCCTAGTAGATTAGTTTTGTTACTGAAACTATGTTATTTTGTACCTGTTTTGTATAGGAATATTATTTCTGTTTCAATTTTGGATATTTCTGGATGTACCTTTACTATTGGTAATAGTCAAAGGGGTTTATCTAAAAGAGAATTATTTTATGGAGTAGCTTTGTTAAATAATGTCTTTTAATAAACTGGATTTAAGTGAAACTAATCATGTCTATAATATACATACTTAAAGGATTAAGCTTAACAAACTTAATCCAGTTTACCTTGGCATTGTCATTTAGGCCACATAAACGAGAAGCACATAGCTAGGCTTCGTAAAGTTTGAATCCTAGAATCTTTTGACATGGAGTCACTTAATATATGCGAGTCTCATTTACGAGGTAAAATGACTAAAGCTCCTTTTAGCAAAGAGGCTGAAAGGGCTGCTAACGTACTGGACCTAATACATTCAGATGTATGTGGACCTATGAGCAAAGCAACCAGGGGTGAACATCTATGCTTTGTTCCCTTCACAGACGTTTTCATCAGATATGGCTATGCCTATTTGATGAAATATAATTCTGAGACCCTTGATAGGTTCGAGGGATTTAGGAACGAAGTACAGAACCAACTAGGCAGAAATATCAAAGCCCTTTGGTCGGATCGAGATGGCGAGACTCATTTTGAGTGGGCATGGAATAGTTCCATTGCTCACTCCTCCAGGAACACCACAATGGAATGGGGTGTCCGAACGAAGGAATAAGACCCTGTTGGACATGGTCTGCTCAATAATGAGTCATGACTCTCTCCTAATAAGTTTTTTTAAGGATACACTCTTGAGACAATGGCTCTCATCTTCAATTATACTCCGACTAAGGCTATGGAAAAGATCCCATTTGGAATATGGATGGGCGGGGCGCCCAATGTGTCTTTACGATGGATTTGGTGTTGTTATGCATAAGTCGAGAAATTGACTGTGAGCAAAACTAGAACCCAAAACCGACTAATGCCTGTCTGTGAGCTACCCTAGGGAAACCAAAGGGTATTACTTCTACAACCCTGCCGAGAACAAGGTGTTCATGGCACTAAAGGGGGTCTTTATTGAAAAAGGGATTATTTCCAAGAAAGACAGTGGGAGCGATTTTGAACTCAGGGAAGTTCGAAGCTCAGAAACTCCTGAAAAGGATAACTCAGAGACCAGGGTGAAGCTTCCAAAGGTGGAAGCACTAGCCCAGGTCACACAAGGACCTAAAAGGTTTGGTAGGGATCGTCAGGAACATGAGAAACATAGGTTTCTCATCTTTGATGATTACACTCTTTTTGTCTTGGTGGCGGATATGCAATCTATGTACGATATTCAGGTTTGGAACCTGGTTGATTCACCTCAGGGTGCTAAGGTAATAGGTTACAAGTGGTGCTATAAGCTATAGGTCGACAATACCTTTAAGGGTGTGTTTAAGAGGTTTAGTGGGAGCATAGTAACTTTCCTGGTATTATATATGGATGGCATCCTTTTGATTGGAAGCGACATAGCAAAACTACAAGCGTAATGTAATGGTTGAGTAAGTGCTTCGCAACGAAGGACTTAGGTGAAGCTAGGATGATCCTAGGGATCAGGATCTATAGGGATAGATCTAATCAACTTCTAGGCCTAAGTCAGGCTAAGCACATAGACATAGTTCTGAAAACAGGCTAAGAAAGGTTTCTTACCAATGGGTCATGGGCTGAAACTTAGCAAGAAGAATTGTCCTAAGACAAGGCAGGACAGGGAGAACATGAAATGGTTCTATATGCTTCAGCTATAGGATCAATCATGTACTCCATCCTATGTACGAGACCTGATGTCACCTTTGAACTAAGCATGATGAGCCAGATCTCGGGTGGATCACTGGTAGGTTGTCAAAGCAATCCTGAAGTAACTTAACCGGACTAAGTATAGCTTCTTAGTGCATGAAAGTCAGGAAGAGCTGTCAGTTACTAGTTACACTGATGCAAGCTTCCAGACCGACCAAGATGATTATAAGTCGTAGTATAGGTATGTATTCATGCAAAATGGTGGTGCTGTTGTTAGAGAGGCACCAAGTAACCGACCATCATGCTTTCTATTACAGGAACTGAGTACATTGCAGCATGTGAACAAGCTAGGGATGCTGTCTAGGTAAAGAAGTTTATCACAGAACTAAGAGTAGTGTCTACTATCCGGGAACCAGTTGAAATCTTCTATGACAACCAG
The DNA here is from genome assembly GCA_039660915.1 of Euphorbia tirucalli. NCBI lineage: Eukaryota > Viridiplantae > Streptophyta > Magnoliopsida > Malpighiales > Euphorbiaceae > Euphorbia > Euphorbia tirucalli. Next base: position 47,547,187 of record CM077639.1, on the reverse strand, counting down.
GGGTTGTTGCACAAGCTAAGTGCCCCAGTCACACTTAAACACGAAGCATGTACTTAGGGAGTTTCACCTATTGCGAGAAATTACTAAGGGGGTGACATCTCATTACAAAGAGTGGACACCAAAGACAATGTCGCAGATCTTTTGACCAATATGCTTGGCTATGCCTATGCATGAAGGTTATACTAGATCTATAGGGATTAGAACCACGCCTAGTAGGTACGAGTGCAAGTGGGAGATTGTTGGAAATGCCCTAGTCCTGAGGCATTGGTCCTTGTGTTTGTATAATACATTTGTACATTAATGTGAACTTTATGTCTTATACAATTTGTGTCAAGAGATAAAGACATCAATCTATTTATTATATGTCTTGTGTTATATTTTAAATAGAGTATCCAATGGAAATATCCATATCTATGTTGTCAAGTGTGAGGCACTTGGCAGTAAGACTATGGATAGGGAAAACGATATGGCCATAAAGTCATCCGTAGTCTGTTCCAATCATGGGAATGAATGGAACTAAAGACTATCATTAGCCGGGTTATATGGTGGTGTTTTACCGGTTATAGAACATGGAATGTCAACCAGGTTAATAGGTACATGTAAAAAGGGCATGGTATGAGATCGATCCACTAAACGGGAATCTACATGGTATAGTATCACAAATGATTCTCATGTAGTACTTGTATAAGTCCTTTGACTGGACCTTATGATGGTACTGCATGTGAAGTGGAACATTTTGGTGTATGCCTAACGGGCCTGTAAAAGGGTGCCAAGTATGGGTACCTTTGGGTGTGTCAGTGAGCATGGCAGTGCTATAGATATGCAGAAGGGAATGTCACTCAGTAAGTTACAGAGACGATATCACTGGCCTCTTAATGAATGTTAATGTTAAGAGTGTGGCCACACCCAAACAAGATTGGATCTTGTTTGTGAGCATCAGTTTATTCGGGATCAAGTAAATGTCTGGACACATATAGAGGGTGATCAACCATGCCTCTGTGTTGGACATCGATATCTGTGACATGGGACATACAAGTTCAAACTACAGGGTTACGGTGACAGATTGACTGCTATCTTCGTCTTAATTGGGGGCTACAGTAGCTTGCTAGAGCCCGCCTATAGTCTGTGGGCCTTGGCCCACTGCCAACATAAAGACGGGCCCATCGGATCGTACACATTGAACGTGTAGACTTTAACTAGTCGGCTTTAGTGTGTACTTAGAGTATACACATTTGAAGAGAGAGAGGTTTATTAGTTATATTATATAGATCAATTGGATTGATCAAAATAATATAATTAATATTTATTTTGGCATTCTCTTAATTAATTTAATGAATTAATTTATGAGATTGTTTCCTAGATGGAAATATTTTTACATGTATAGGTTTACATGTAACACATTTTATGTGTGCCTAATTTAATCCATTGATTAATTAATAGGTCAAATAAATTTTAATTTAAATCTATATAATTTATTATATGGTATAATATATATGCATACATGTTAAATTAAAGTTGCATTTGAAATTAATTAAATCAATGGGATTAAAATTAGGCTTGGACTTTAAAGGAATAAAGTCTACATTGAGTGGGATATGTTGGCCGAAATCTTGCATGGAATTGGTAAGAATGGTGAGTCATTTTATGGTAAAAAATGATGATGACATATTCTTATCGACCAATTAAAGAATGGTGAGTCATTGGTATGACACAGATGTAGCAAAGTTGGACTTTGCTACCTTGCATCTTTCTTTTCCTTATTGTAAGGAAATGATGAATGTGAGATCACCATTTTTTGTATGTTGGCCGTAATTCTCATGCATTTGGGCAAAGAATGATGAATCATGGAAGACTTTTAGAGTTGTAAAGTTGGACTTTGCAAACTTGGATATTTTGTTTATTCTTGTGATAAGAATGAAAAGGAAAAATAAATATACCATGCATTCATCACTCTTGGCCGAATTATAGAGGGATGGAATGACTCATCTTTTTGACTTTGAGTAGGAAAGTCTTTAAGATAAAGAAGAAGAAAGGGTGATGGTGAAAGGTGATGGTGAGTCACCATGATGAGTCATTGGTATTGACTCATTTTAATGCAAAGTTGGACTTTGCTCTTTAATGCATCATTACCTTTCTTTGATTGATATCTTGATGACTCATTCACTCCATTTTTTTGGCCGTGTAATTTTACATTCTTTTGGAAAGAATGTTTGGCCCACTTTTGCATTTTGTTTCTTTTGGAAAGAAACAGGTGTGTGAGAGAGAGAAATTGCTTTATTTCTTTTGGAAAGAAATATTTTTTGGGACAGCCATCACTTTGAGCTTGGCCTCCCCTTTTCTTCTCTATTTCTCCCTCTCTTTGAAATCGTCTGAGTCGCTAGCACAGGTTTTGATCCGAGAGCCGTTCGTGTATGTGACGTTGGAGGGAGTCTACTTTTGTTCCTGCAGTCCGCATCCGTCTCTTAGAGAGACTTTATGGTAAGTTTCTAAACTCCCTCCTTTATGCTTTTAGTTTTTGATTTCCAAATCTTAAGCTCCTGGGACCGGATTCGAGGAAATCAACGCGTATTTCCGCTTTTATCGATCGGTTTCCCGTGATGAATCTCAACACTGTTAAGTAGTCGGGCTTGAGAATGAACAGGCTGTTGCCCAGAAAGCCTCAAACACTCCAAAAAACAAACCGCCTGCGATCCGAAACCCGGAGAAAGGTCCATTGAGTGATTACAGGGTTTAAAGGTGAGCATAGGAATTAGGGGAGTTTGCCCTAACTCTGTCTAGAGCTGCACGGCTGTAGATCTAGAGCCGCATGGCTCTAACACTTAGAGCCGCACGGCTCTGATGGGCGGCCAAGTTGCTCTGCAGAAAGCAGAGCAACTTGGCTAAAAGGGGAGATTTCCATTGGGATTTTGGCTGGGATTTGGAGGCTCATTAATATGAAGTGACAAAAGAGAGAAACAGATATAAAAAAAAGAAAAAAATTCTGATAAAAAAATGGGGGATCAGAGATTTCTTAACCAATTGGAAAAGAAAAAAAAAGGAGAGAAATAAGAAACAGAAGAAGAGGGAAAAGAGAAGGGAGAAAGGAAAAAACCTGGACCAAAACAGCACACCCAAAACACCAAGTGAGAGCTCTGGACCATTTCTCACTTGTTCGGACATATTTTCGGGTTCGTTTCAGATTGTTCGGGGATTCGTTTTTGGAATTTTGGAAAGTTTGTAGATTCAAGGCACATTCTGGCTCTTTAATCCATTTCTGATTGTCCAATACACTGGAACAACAACAAGATAAACTCTGAGAGGCCTTAAACTTGTGTTCAATGTGTTTTCGTGCATTTTCTCCCTGTTTTGTCAATTTCTAGAAAACTGGCTGCCCTATTGAGCCGCACGGCTGTGTTTTCTTAAAGCATAGCCGCGCAACTATAGTTTCTTAGAGCAGAGCCGCTCGGATGTAACACTACAGCCGCATAGCTGTGTTTCTTTTGGGTAGAAACCCGAAAAAGCCCTTGAATCATCCAAAAGGAGCCCGTTTTCCATTTTCATCATCCTTTTGAGATATATTTCATCCTAAACACATCCGTGCACTATCAAAATGTGGTTTTCGGATTTCTATGTGTACGGATGCTAGGTTTTCGGTTTTTCCTGTATTTTGTTTTCTGGAATTTAGGGTTGTTCGATCCAAATTGAATCCATTGTCTAGCATTAGTGGACTCCTAGACCTTACGAAAGTCCTTAGGAAACATCGAAAATAAGCAAAATAGAGATTTTTAGAAAAACGAGAAAACCAATTTCGGGTTCCGCGTGGCACAGCCGCACGGTTGTGGATGTTATAGCCACACGACTTTAACTTGAACCACATGGCTAATCATGGTTTCGCTATGGGGACCTGTACGACCCTTGGTTTGACTTTAGCCCATATGTAATGGCTTAGTAATTTCCCCTAGGATTACCAAAATATAAATTTGAAATTGGACATTAAGTGGACGCCTTTGGTATCCCCCGTTGATGCCAAAGAGACCCAACACCTAGGAAGAATTGCGTGACCAATCGAAAGGAGGAATAAGGTTGGAAGGAGAGCATATTATTGCATGTGCTAACGTTTGTTCTATGATGGTTTTCTTTTAACCTTTTCACGAAACATCAAACACGCATAATCATACATGTACCATTTTAACCACTTTTTTTGTGCAGCCATTTTTAACACACATACATATGTATGGCATTTATGCAAGCCACGTCTTCGTGCAGCCATGACATTTTATTTGTGTACCATGTACATCTCATGTGCCAACATTTCCATAAAGCATGCATGACATCATCCCATGTGTCATGCATCCTAACCATGTTTTTCTGTAGCCACTTGCATTTTGTGTGACATACACATTCATGCCATTTCATTCCATTACACTTAATGAAGGACGTCCTGAGAATGCCTATCACGATCATTTCATTTCATACTATATCGGGTATTCCAAAAACTACCCATGGTGTGCCTATGCACCGGTTTACACTTGACCATTCCACTATACCATGTAATTCACTAGAGGATCTCAACGATCTTAGGTCTGTGTTTGTGTGGCAATTCACACGACGACACTACATAACATCATGTCCATTCATCGTTGGTGTCACAGTGATGTCGAAACCTTGCTTGTGTGTCGAAATCCACATCGGATTTGTTTTATGACATTAATAACTCATTCGAGGTACTCCACGAGTGCTAAATTATTATGCATATAGGAGCATTTCGTAACATTACCAAATCATGCAAGGCGTTCCACGAACGCTGAACCTCTATCCGTGTCTCTATTTACACATGTGTGAGCACGGGTTTTTTCCCAACCTCTATGATGAAAACCATTTGTTACCTATTAAAAAGATAAGCATGAATCAAATTTGAGAATAAGTAGAATAATACCCGGAATGTTCTCGAAAGGCCCGAAATTTAGAAGAGTCCTTGATCCGAAACCCCGAGAGGACTTCATCGAGAGATTAGGAAGCTTAGGTGCACGTGCAGACTCTATCTATAGTCACACGACTTTGGTTTAAAGTCACGCGGTAGTAGTTTATAGTCACACGACTGTAGTTTAAAGTTGCACGACTGTAATTCTACAGTTGCACGACTATCGTTATAGTTGTACAACTCTAGTTTTGACTCAGCAGATTCCTAAATAGGAAAGAATTCTATTTTTGCTCGGATTTTGGGCATGATTTACGGGAATTAGGGTGACAAAAATATAACAAAAGAGGTAGAAACATTAAGAAAAAAAGGGAATCAATTCTGAATAGAAGGGAAGGCATTCTAGTGAGAGAAAGAGAGTTTTAGAGAGAGAAAGTGAGAGAAAATTAAGGGAAAACTAAGAAAAACAAAAAACACAGAGAGAATACCAGAGAAACACATAGTGTGAGGATTTCCAATTGGACATCATTCAATCAAAACCATTCTTGGGTTCGTTCGGATCAATTCGAGACGCGTGTTTAAGAATTTCGGGCCGTTTGGAGATTCTAGGCGGATTTCGACGTCCACATTCGACTTCGGTCATCAAGCATACTGGAACGTAAAATAGGTAAACTCTGAGAGGCATTAAAACTCATTCCATGTTGATTTGTGATTGATTCTATGTTTAAAAATATTTATCCGGCAAACTGTGCGCGCAACTACACTCGCACTACTGTAATTATAGTCGCACGATTATATTTTCAGTCACACGACTGTAGTTACTTGGAACACAGCTGTGCGACTATATATTACAGTCATACGACTGTATTCTTCTAGGCAGAAGCCCAAAAGTCCAAAGACGACTGAATACAGCTGGTTTTCCATTTTAAATGATTTTTCATGATTTAATTCGGTCAAATCACATCTTTATACTATATAATTGTGGTTTTCAGATTTCCAATAAAATGGATATGATGTTTGGGGTTTTGTTGGTTTCAATTCTCGGAATTTATATTTGTTAGATCCTTAATCGGATCCTTAGTCCAGTGATAACGGATCCTCGGATTCCCAGAAACTCTTGAAATCATCGAAAATGATTGAAATAATGATTTTAGAAAATAAGAAAACCATTGTCAGGCACTGTTCATTATAGTTGTGCAACCATGACTCTATAGTCATGAAACTCTAACTAGAGTTGTGCGACCATAATCATTACAGTTGCATGACTGTAATATAGCCGTATGGCTATAGTGACGGGCAAAATGCAGAATCATGGGACGACCCGCACGGACATCGTCGCGTGATGCTGTCTTCAGAATCAAACCCGTTTTTGGCATGTATACTGCTTTCAGACCCTAGATGGATGTTTGGAATTAGGAACCCCTACGAATGGAACTCAGAGTTCTGGGATAACTGACTCACTAAATGGAGAAATTTACATGTAATTGAGCCAAACCGTTTTCCAAAACCGTTTTCAAGAACAAAAAAACCTATAGGGCGTTTCCAAAACCGTTTTCTAGGTCTAACCGAGTAAGTCATCTGGTCTTCTCAGTTATCCCCTAAATGCATGTTCCCACTTCCTAAAATCCCCATTCTGTCTTGTATGAGTCCTATATGTGTTTGGGATATATCTGTGCTAACCATTTGTTTTACAGATTTTATTTTTCTTTATTTTTATTTTGGATGTATTTCATAGATTAAAAGTGTATTCTAGACAATTGTACTTTTTAGATCCTCGTGCATCTAGGCGATTGTAATGGTGAGGATGACAGTCTTTTTCCTTCTTCTGGGTTGTAATAAGGCCTCTATTTCTTTTTGGTTTGTTTTTGGATGTATGGTTTATATTTCCGCACTTTAATTTTATGTACTTTATTCCTGTCATCTGAATGAGCATGGGCCAGTAGTAAAGGATTAAATTGGGTAGAGAAAGATAATAAGTGAGTAAACTATTGTCATATGTACTTATAAATGAATACAAGCTTGAGGTTGAATAGGTAAGTTCCCCGAACCCTAAATCTCTGGATTAGTTATAGTAGTCTACGCTCGGTAGGGAGCTGTACCGGAATTTCTCGGATGAGCTGATCCAGGTGGTGACTCTTTCACTGATCTTGAAATTTAAGTTTCGAGGTCTTTAAGTAATAAAATGGGGAAAGGTTTTCTACAAACGGATTTCCAAAAAGAATCAATGGTTTTCCCAAATAAGATCATCAAACCCCATTTTCAAAACACTAAACATTCCCACTTCTCTTTTTTCCCCGTAGGGACTCCGCTGAGGATTAACGGTTTCTTTCAAAAGTTTTTTATAAAAACTTAAGGAACTTAGGCAACTACTAAAATATAACCTTGCTTGTAGTCATTTACTAGTTCATAATACCTTATTTTACTCACACTTGCATATCATGACATTTTCTCTTCTCAATCCCTCCAACACATGATTACCCCGGTTTATTTCCAAAGGTTACCTACCTCTTCTGCTAGGATTGGAGGTACCCGAGGGGGTAAACCACTTATAGCACCGCATGAACCTTACATCATGTTTTACGATGAGGAGTGTATTCTTCCTATGGAAACTTATACGACCCTTGGTTTGACTCATACCTTCATGTAATGGCCTAGTAACTTCCTCTTAGGACTACCAAAACATAAATTTGTAAATTGGAAATTAAGAGTACGGCTTTGGTATCCCCGGTTGATGCCGAAGAGACCCAATACCTAGGAAGAATGCAAGACCAATTGAATGGAGGAATAAGGTTGGAAGAGTGAGCATGTGGTTACGTGTTCTAACGTTTGTTCCATGGTTGTTTTACCTTTGAACTTTACATGCAACATTAAACACATATCATCCGCACGTCATTTTCTAACCACATTTTTATGCAGCCATTTTGAAACATCATCATACATGTGGTATTATACTAACCATATTTTCGTGCAGCCATAACATCTTATTCATGTGCCATATACATTCTGTGTGTTCACATTTCATAAAGCATACACAACATCTTCTTGTGTATCATGCATCCTAATCATGTCTTTATGTAGCCATTTGCATTTTGTGTGACATGGGTATTATAATCATTTCATCACATATCAGGTGTCCCAAAACTACTTGTATTCCGCCCATGCACCGGATTGTACTTGGCCATCTCATTAAATCATTTCACTTATTAAAGGACCATGACGGTCTTAGGACCATCTTCGTGTGGTGGGTCACACAATGTCATTACATGGCATCATGTCGATACATTGTTGGTACCATAGAGATGCCAAAACCTTGCTTGTGAGTTGCGATCCATGTCTGATCGTTCCATAAATTTGCTAATTCATTTGAGGTATTCCATGAGTGCAGAGTTATTACATACATGTAGGGGCATTTCATAACATTACCAAATCATGTAAGGTGTTCCAAAAATGCAGAAATTCTATCCGTGTTTCGAGTTACATGCGACTTGTTTGTGACATCACTTCATCCAACATGCCATAAAAGCATCAAAGCTCTGTCCATGGAACGGCTCCTATATGACCACTTCATATCATCGCATTGGCCTATGAAGTGTCGAACCTCTGACCTTGTGTCGGTACACTTGTGACCATTTCATGACATCTACTAGGTGCCCCAAAGGCGTCGAACCTTTGTCTGTGTGATGGCTCACATGCGGCATTTTTGCATTGACTTTCATGTGGCATGGGGTATGCTTGGAACATCCAAAATAAAAAGAAGGAAAATACTGTGAGTGGACGACCTTTTTCAACAAAATAAAATAAGATAAGCACGGAGAAGCAGGCCAGGGAATGATATTTTTGATTTAGCGAGATTGTGGAAAATGGGTTTTATTTATATTGAGTTTGGAAAACTATTAATTTGATTTTGGAAATTCATTTGTAGAAAATATTTTCCCGTTTTATAACTTAAAGACCTCGAAACCTAAATTTCGAGATCAGTGACAGAGTCGCCACCCGGATCAGCTCATCCGGGAAATTCCGGTATAGCTCCCTACCAAGCGCAGACTACTGTACCTAATCCAGAGTTTCAGGGTTTGGGCAACTTACCTACTTAACCTCAAGCTTGTATTCATTTGTTATTTATAAAACCATATTTATTCAATTTATTATCTTTTCTAACCCCAATTTCGTTTATTTTTATTAGCCCGATGCTCAAGCAGAATGCATAAAATAAATTGCAAGAAATTAAACCATTCACACAAATATACCAAAGAATAATAAAGGTCGATTATACAACCGAATTGAATAAAATATAAAAACTCTCATCCTCACTTTTACAAACGCTAAGTATAGGAGGATCTAAAAATACAACTGCCTAAATACATGAATTAGTCTATTAAAATACAATAAAAAATAAAAATAAATGCTGCAAAACAAATTAGTTAGCACAAATCATATTATAAACACAAGTAGGACTCAAGTCAGGATAGAGTAGGGATTTTAGGATTGGGAACATTTTGGGAGTAACCGAATCAATCCGACTGGTCTGACCAGTTAGACCTGGAAAACAGTTTTGAAACGCCTTGTAATTTTTGTGCTGGAAAATCAATTTTTGGAAAACCATTTGGCTTGGTTTCATGCAAATTTCCATTTTTGTGGGTCGGTTATCCCGAAACTCAGGGTTTCGTTCATGTGGGTTCCTAAATGCACAAACCATCTAGGGATTAAAATGCAATAAAGACACCAAAAACATTTGTAGAAATATTGTTTTCATCGTTTTCAATGTTTTCCTGGGATTTTGTGGAATTTGGGGGTCTGCAAATGCTGGACTATGGATCCGATTTGAATAAAACTACCCCAAAACTCAGAAAATAAACCCCGAGAAATACTGAAAACCCCGATATTCGAGTATGCAATAGTCAGAAAATCAAAAATACAAATACATACAAATGATTCTGGGCCAAAAATGATCCCAACAAAAAAATCAAAATGGTAAACGGGCTGTTTCGGCTGATTAGGACAGATTGGGGATCTATCCCGGAGGAACAGAGTCGGCCGACTCTAGGATAGAGTGGGCTGGCTTTGTTCCTCATAAGCACATCCGGCCGGCTGTATAGCTGTGATGGGCAACACCAGTTTCAATTTTGGCAAAAATGATAGAAACGCATAGAAAATCGATACAGACAAGTTTTAAGGCCTCTCAGAGTTTACCTGGATTATGGTTTGGATGCTTGGAGTGTCAAGAAACAGATTGGAAGCTCAGGAATATGCACTGGAACCCAATCGGCCAAATCCTTCGATGGCCCAAAACGATCTAAAACCAAGCTGAAATGATCCCGGATGAAAGAGAAGAGATTGGTGCTATGTTGTTAATGCTTGGGTGTTGATTTAGGGTTAGATGAGAGTGTTTATGGGATTTTGTTTTAGGTATTTCTCTCAGTTTCTTTCTCTCCCTTTCTCTTTGTGTTTTTCTTTTTTTCTTTTTCTTTTTTCCTCTGTTTCTTGCTTGACAACCCCCTCCAAAAAGTCCTCACTCTCTCTCCTTTTCTCTCCTTTGCTTTCTTTTCTTCTTTTTCTCTCGTTACATCAATCAGCAGACTCAAAATCTGCCAAAACTTTCGCTTGACAAGACAAGTTGCTCTGATTTGTAGGGTAACTGTTCTTGACCACTAGAGTCGGCCGGTTCTGGTTCAAAAACCAGAGCCACTCGATTCTTCCGAGAGTTAAGGTGGAATTTCAAAAAGTCAGACGTGCAAACCAAACCTTAGAGATGATTCGAGAGACCTTTTCGGGGGTTCAGATCGTGGATAACCTGGCTTTCAGGTCGTTCGAGATTCCCCAAGCAGCGTTCCGGTCGCTTTCAAGTCCCGTTCGAGCCCGTCTGGTCCACAGGCAATTAAGGAATTCTCATCACCGAGACCGGGAAAAACCCATGCTCACAGGCTGCCCCTTGCGAGATCAAAGTCGGTTCATCATGGGCTGTAAAGCCTAGATCGAGTTTGGTCTTGCGACTGGGAGCACGATGAAAGAGGAAAAGGAAACGTACCTGGCGTTCCTTGCTGGAGGTGCCGGCCGTGGTTTCAAGTCGACTCACCACGATGGAGCGTGTCGGTAATGTTGGCTTTATGTGGTATAATGTGCCTGCAATGTTGGCTCTCTGTGGGGAGCGTGCCTATAATATTGGCTCACTGTGGTGGAGCATGCCTGTAATGTTAGCTCTGTGTGGCAGAGCCTGCCTATAATGTTGGCTCACTGTGGTGGAGCGTGCCTATAATGTTGGCTCACTATGGTGGAGCATGCCCATAAAGTTGGCTCACTGTGGCGGAGCATGCTAGTAAAGAGATTCGATTCTTTTCCGTGTGGTGGAGTGGTGAATATACATCTCTTCTTTTCTTTTCCAATAGACATATGTCCCCTTTTCTTTGTGGCGAGAAGGCTGAATGAAACTTACTGTCCCTCCTATGTGATGAAGAGGCAGCACGAACTTGGAGTTCTTCTCCGTGTGGTGGAGTTCCCGTGAGATTGATATCAAGCTGCATATTTATTTCTTGATCGACAATTTTGGAAACAAAAATTTTTGCCCCCTTGATCAAGAATAAATACGGTTGAATCATTTTGCCCCCAGATACCTGTTAAAGGAAAAAGACTTCTTGAATAGGCATTTCTTCCCTGTCCATGTGATGACAAGGTTGAAATAAGAGATGTACTGTCCCTTCCATGTGGTGAAGAGGCAGCACAAGGTTGGTTGTTGTCTTGCCCCCAGATCCCTGTTAAAGGCAAGAAACTTCTTCAATAGGCATTTCTTTCCTGCCGATGTGACGACAGGATTGAAATGAATGTTCTCCCTCTCCCATGTAACGAAAAAGGTCAAACGAATTGGTCTGTTGTTCTGCCCCCAGATACCTGTTAAAGGTGAGAAGTTCTTCAATAGACATTTCTTCCCTGTCTATGTGATGACAAGGTTGAAACAAGAGATGTGCTGTCCTTTCCATCTGGTAAAGAAGAAGTAGGAGGTTGGTTGTTGTCTTGCCCCCAGATCCTTGTTAAAGGCAAGAAAATTCTTCAATAGGCATTTCTTCCCTGTCTATGTGACGACAATGTTGAAACAAGAGATGTGCTATCCCTTCCATGTGGCAAAGAAGCAGCACGATGTTGGTTATTTTCTTACCCCCAGATCCCTGTTAAAGGCAAGAAACTTCTTCAATAGGCATTTCTTTCCTACCCATGTGATGACAGGATTGAAATGAATGTTCTTCCTCTCCCATGTGATGAAAAGGTTGAACGATCTGTTCTGTTGTTCTGCCCCTAGATACCTGTTAAAGGTGAGAAGTTCTTCAACAGACATTTCTTCCCTGTCTATGTGACGACAAGGTTGAAATAAGAGATGTGATGTCCCTTCTATGTGGAGAAGAAGCAGCACGAGGTTGATTGTTGTCTTGCCCCCATATCCCTGTTAGAGGCAAGAGATTCTTCAATAGGCATTTCTTTCCTGCCTATGTGACGACAGGATTGAAATGAATGTTCTTCCTCTCCCATGTGACGAAAAAGGTTGAACGATCTATTTTGCTGTTCCGCCCCCAGATACCTGTTAAAGGCAAGAAGTTCTTCAACAGACATTTCTTACCTGTCTATGTGACAACAAGATTGAAAAAAGAGATGTGATGTCCCTTCTATGTGGAGAAGAAGCAGCACGAGGTTGGTTGTTGTCTTACTCCCAGATCCCTGTTAAAGGCAAGAAACTTCTTCAATAGGCATTTCTTTCCTGCCCATGTGATGACAGGATTGAAATGAATGTTCTTCCTCTCCCACGTGATGAAAAAGGTCGAATGAATAGGTCTGTTGTTCTGCCCCTAGATACCTGTTAAAGGCAAGAAGTTCTTCAACAGACATTTCTTCCTTGTCTATGTAACAACAAGGTTGAAACAAGAGATGTGATGTCCCTTCCATGTGGCGAAGAAGCACCACGAGGTTGGTTGTTGTCTTGCCCCCAAATCCCTATTAAAGGCAAGAAACTTCTTCAATAGGCATTTCTTTCCTACATATGTGATGACAGGATTGAAATGAATGTTCTTCGTCTCCCATGTGACAAAAAGGTTGAACAATCTGTTCTGTTGTTTTGCCCCTAAATACCTATTAAAGGTGAGAGGTTCTTCAACAGACATTTCTTCCCTGTCTATGTGATGACAAGGTTGAAAAAAGAGATGTGCTGTCCCTTTTATGTGGAGAAGAAGCAGCACGAGGTTGGTTGAATTGACTTACCCCGAGATCCCTATTAAAGGCAAGAGATTCTTCAATAGGCATTTCTTTCCTGCCCATGTGACGACAGGATTGAAATGAATGTTCTTCCTCTCCCATGTGACGAAACAGGTTGAACGTTCTGTTCTGTTGTTCTGCCCCCAGACACCTATTAAAGGCGAGAAGTTCTTCAATAGACATTTCTTCCCTGTCTATGTGACAACAAGGTTGAAACAAGAGATGTGATGTCCCTTCTATGTGGAGAAGAAACAGCACGAGGATGATTGTTGTCTTGCCCCTATATCCCTGTTAGAGGCAAGAAAGATACCGTTCTCGGTGTGATATTGGCGTGAACGAAAAATTCTGATAATTATAGAAATTTGTCATACCTAAGGTTTTGGAGTCGTTGGGCTCCGACTCGCATGTTGTGGCTTAGGGTTAGGCCTTTTTGAATTGGGAAGGATCTCTTCTTGAGATGACCCCTCTAATCAAAGATAAATATGGTTGAACTGGTTTGGTGGGTGTATGTGTGAATGCGCACATGATTCGTGTGCACATGCATGTGTCATGATACTTCTGATAATGTGTTTGGTATCTGCACTATGCTGGGGAGTGAACTTGTGACTCCTGATGACCTCGTGCGGGGACTGTGTCCGTCGGATGACTTTGCTGAGGATTTTGACTCAGTGGGGATCGTTTTGGCTGAGAACTCAGCTGGGGAGTTTTCTGATCCATTTAATCTCGTTGGGGGATCTATTGGAGCTTCTGATTCAGTGGGAAGAATCTTAGCTGGGAACCCGTTAAGGATTTCGTTGGAGACTCTATGGCAGACCTTACCGGGGATCACTCTACTGAGGATGATTATAATGGGGATGGTACAACTGAGCCGGTAGTTGCCATTTGTAGTGACAATTTCATTGATGCCACCATGGGTTTCGATGCAATGACCTACTGATGGGTGTTTACATGCAATGGCACGGTATATGCAATATGAACATCTAAGCAGAAAATCAAACATGCTTAGTATCATTATGATGACATCAGAATGAGTGCGATAAGAAAAATAAAAGTGACACTGCCTCTGCATGTCACTCTCTTCTTGTTACCAACACGTCCTTTCGGTTTTCCGTGTCGGAGATTCTCTCGCTGAAGATCATTGTGGTTTTTTTTATATATATGAACGATGGCCAAGTCTATAAGAGTGCGCCAGCCAAGTGGATCTCATAGCACTAGCTTGTCTTAGGATTGGAGAGTGCACCTTGAAGATTCTGCCGGGGGTGATGATAGAATTTTCCTTGATGGTGTTTCATGATTTAACTTTTGCCTGCCTCAAGTGTTGGAGGTTTGGGTTTGGATGTGAAACGCTTCATCGAATCTGGTTTGCTGCATGCGGTAACCTGAATATGGACATTTATATGCAATGGCATAACACATGCATATTAAACATCAAAACATCATATGAAACATCCATGACATGATCAATGTAAATGCATTAGGAAATTCCGACCGTGGCTTCAGTGTGGATCAATGTCCCTTCACCAAACCTTTTTTTTTTCAGGATCCGTGGGGGATGTTACCAAAGTGTACAACGGGCCACTGGATGGAGCCGCCTCTGTTGAGTAGACCACCTGAGATGGAGTCAATTAACCACTGAAATCTCCAAGGGTCTAGAACTGTATTCATGCTCTCAATTTGCCCTTGATTCCAGGTTATGCGTAGTCTCTAAAGAGGGATACAATTTTTAGTTTAAGGCATGGCCTGATTCAGAATGACTTGAATTAATTGTGGTTTTCCTTTGTCTGTGAACCATAATAACTATAGAGCAAGGCACACCATGGCTAGGAAATGAAGGGAACCACTAGTAAGTAGTCACTTCTATTGCAGCTAAAGACTGAGCTCTTGAAATGGTTGGTAAATGCAACTTTCCCCTGAATATTAGCACAGCAGGCTTTGCAAGTCTTTCTATTGATGGGAATATCCCATTGATGATTGTTGAAAGCTTTGTAAAACCTGGTTGCTCCAACACTGTTGGAGAAGTTCACAGGGTAGATGTCAGTCTCCTCTTCTTCTTAGCACATTTTTGCTCAATAGAACCATCTCTTGCTGGGTTGAATGTCACTGGTGGGTGACCATCTCAAATGTTGACCTTCCAAAGTGTTTCACCAGCTCCTCATTTCTTTGAAGTCCAGCATAGGCTATAGTGTGGATTTTGTTGGACGAGAACAGTGGTCACTTAGGAGTTCCATCAATAGTTGCTGGAGCAGTGACACACTCCAGCTCAATCTAAGCAGGCTTATATTCAAATCATCTCTCTGTCATGAAATCAAGGCCTTTCCTGTCAGTCTAAGCTTAGAAAATATTTGGTCTGAGGGTTTAGGTAGAAGAGAAGTGGCACGGTGATAATCCTACATAAAGTGGGATTACATGGCCGAAATTTTGGTGGTGAAATGGGCAAGGATGATGAGTCATTTTGTTGGACAAAAATGATAATGACAAATTCTTATGGACCAATAGAAAAAGAGTAAGTCATTCTTTGATTTTGAGGTAGCAAAGTTGGACTTTGCTTCCTTAAATCTTTTCTATTCTTTTGGTAAGATGATGAAATAGAAAGATGACAATTTTTCTTGGTGTTGGCTGAATGAATTTTGGTAAGAAAGGGATGAGTCGTATGTGTGAGTCATTGGTTTGACTTTGAGGAGGCAAAGTTGGACTTTGCTTTCCTTGGTGTTGATCTTCTTTTCTTTTAGGTTAAAAGAAAAAAAAAAATCAGCCATATTTTATGACTCTTGGCCGAAGATATATTATTTCTTTTGGAAAGAATTTGGCCCACTTTTATGCCTAACTTCTTTTGGTAAAAAAACTTGGGTGCACACTTAAGAAAATTGGTTCTATCTTTGGATAGATAGACATTTCTTTTGGAAAGAAATAGCGACAGCCATAATTCTCAAAGTGAGCAGCCCTCCCTCCCTCTCTTCTTGCATTATTCGAGTTGCTAGCATGGGTTGGGTCCGAGAGCCGTTCGTGTACGCATCGGTGGAAGAAATCTACACTTAATTTCTGCAGTCCGCATCTGTCTCTTAAAGAGACTTTGTGGTAAGTTTTGAAACTCTCCTCTTTATGCTTTATGTTTTTTATTTCCACATCTTAAGCTCCTGGGCCCAGATTCTAGGAAATCGATGCATCTTTCCGCTTTTATCGGTCGGTTTCCCGTGTCGAATCCCAACAGTGGTATCAGAGCGGGCTTTTGATCCGTGGAAATCTTTAACCTGGCGGATCCCGTGTTTTAAAATTGGAGATTTTTGTGGACGGGATTCTTTTGGTTTTGGGTTTGTGATTTTGCCCGTTGAATTTTGCAAATGGAAAATTATGATGCATTAGGTTTATGCATGGTTTCATTTTCTATTCGTGATTTTGTTTATGGAAATTTTATTTTGCATATAGGTTTTATGCTAGATTTAATTTCCTTTTCTTGATTTTATTTCTTGGTGATTTAATTTCTTATTGCACTTTGATTTTGAGGTATCAAAGTTGGACTTTGCTTCCTTAAATCTTTTCTATTCTTTTGGTAAGATGATGAAATAGAATGATGAAAATTTTTCTTGGTGTTGGGAAAAAAATGAATTTTGGCAAGAAAGGGATGAGTCATATGTGTGAGTCATTGGTTTGACTTTAAGGAGGCAAAGTTGGACTTTGCTTTCGTTGGTGTTGATCTTCTTTTCTTTTAGGTTAAAAGAAAAAAAAAATCAGCCATATTTTATGACTCTTGGCCAAAGATATATTCTTTCTTTTGGAAAGAATTTGGCCCACTTTTATGCCTAACTTCTTTTGGTAAAAAAACTTGGGTGCACACTTGAGAAAATTGGTTCTATCTTTGGATAGATAGACATTTCTTTTGGAAAGAAATAGGGATAGCCATAATTCTCAAAGCGAGCAGCCCTCTCTCCCTCTCTTCTTGCATAATTCGAGTCGCTACCACGGGTTGGGTCAGAGATCCATTCGTGTACGCATCGGTGGAGGAAATCTACACTTGATTTCTGCAGTCTGCATCCGTCTCTTAAAGAGACTTTGTGGTAAGTTTTGAAACTCTCCTATTTATGCTTTATGTTTTTTATTTCCACATCTTAAGCTCCTGGGTCCAGATTCCAAGAAATCAACACATCTTTTCGCTTTTATCTGTGGGTTTCCCGTAATGAATCCCAATACACGGGGTAGAAAAAGAATCCCTAATCCAGTACAGGTTGATGATAGACAAAGATTGGTTGAGTCAGTACTTTGTCATGGGCCCCTATCACCTTTTTGATAATAAGATGATACGAATATGAAACAGCATTGGGGTTCGATTTCTTGTTAGAAGCCATTGATGGTGGAAAATGAGGCTTCACAGGGTCAGTTCAGGGAATAGGGTGAAAAGAGGTTTTGTCAAATAGGTGTTGGTGGTTTGGGTGGTAAACGGAAGACAAAGGGTGTTAAAGGTGTGGAAGAAATTGGAAAAGGAAAGGGGAAGAGCTTTGGTTTTGAAGACAGGAAAGTCCAAATCTTTCACAGATGGGAAGGAAGGATCTGACAATGCTGAGAGCTAAAGATTACTCTTTAATGCTATGAGACATTCCAGTGTTAGCTATGGTGGCCATGCATGAGAGAAAGACTCCTGTCTGCACCGATCCCCTTTTTATATGTTCTCCTTTTTTTTCTTTTTTTTTTTGTTTTTTGTTTTGTTTGTCTTTTTTTTTTGTTTTGAAGGACTATGCCCAAACTGTTGCCACCTGTCGGTTTTCCTGCTGCATTCAAATCCATGCATTTCATGCTTGTTTAATATGCTTTTTGGATGAACAATGCATGTGAAATGTCATGTACATATGAATGTCACAAGAACAGGATAATATATGCACTACGACCAAGATTGCTTCAGCATTTTACCATATGATGGGTGATGAAGGTGATGAAAACCATTTGAATTCCCCAAGGGTTGGAGATTTTTGGCGAATAAGGAGTTTTAGTTTTAGGGTTTTGGCATGGAATGCCCTCTTGGAAATGAGACCAAGTTTTACCTCTAGGAGGACTTCTTAGGTTTAATTGCCTCTAGGAGGGCTTTTTAGATTTGATTTTGTCTCAGGGAGGGCTTTCTTCGGTTTGGGTGCCTCAAGGAGGGCTTTTTTTTCTTTTTGGGGTAGGATTTAGAGTTTAAAGGATGGTTTTCAGCTCGGAATGGTTTGGGCATCATGTGTGCCATTTACGTTGAAGTTTTAAGATAGGCTTAATAGCGTCTTTCAAGAATCATGGAGTTAGATCAGCGGATGCCTCGGCGGAGGTGGTCTCATCACATCATTTATTTATCTCACAAGCTCACCTTTCAAGAGAGAGTTCGGTCAGGGCCAGGTTCACTTTTAAGTTTCCTATAGTATTCAGATTGATGTCGTGCATTTTGGTACTATGTGTGTTTGATATGTCATTTTAGATGCTTAAATGCATGCATAATGCCATGTACATGCAATCACCACATAAGTAAGAAAATGACAAAATGCATTGCATTCAAAATGATATTAATACACTGTAGCAACAAAAATGATTCCCCTATAAAAAGGAAAGCTCCGAGGGTGTTTTTTTTAGCCCCCGACTAGTCACTGCCTCGACTTCAGTACCATTGCCCCGTTCTCATCAGATCAGACCTTGTAGCTTTTCATCATATTCCTCTCCTTGAGAAGTTTAAGGAATTTCCTTGGAGGTCTCATTGATTTCCCCTGATTGTTTATTGGAGGTGAATGGGACCTTTAATTTTCCCTCGTCGACCAATCTCTGGATCCTCATTCACAAAGCGACACATTCATTGGTCCGGTGGCCTGCTACTACATGATAGCTGCAGTAGTTTCCCTTTTGTTCTAGTGTTGGCCCCACATATGGTCTGACACTCTGTAGCAGGCCCATCTTTCTGCATATGGTGAATAGTCTGTTCACCGAACAAGGTCTAGAGGAAGTGACTGCCTATTTGTCGAACTCTGGATTTGTCGCAAAACAGAGTCAATGTTGGCACTAGTGTCAAGAGGACTTTCCAGTTCTCCTTCATTGGACGACCCCGATACGCCCAAATTTTTGTGAAAGGGCCTTCCGAGGTGTCGAGAAGGAGTGTCGGCAATTTTGGCATTTTGCTCCTTATCCATACCAACATTGGAGTCCGTGCTCATTATTTCCTTTATTTTCCCTTCGACTTCTACCACCCGGGTTTCCAACTTAGCACATCTTGCCGTCAGCTTCTCTACTTTGTCAAGATCATCCCCCAGCATTTGTCTCAGCATTGCTGCCACTTCCTCCCTAACTGCCTTACGGAATTGTGGTGAAGCGACATAGTCTTCCACCACATCTGCTATGGCGTTGACGTTTTATGGGCTGGTCATTCTTAAGATCCTTTCCCCCCTGATGAGAACGCTTATTAGTGTCAACAGGCAGATACCAAATAAGGAACAATGTATACATAAGTGCATGACATGACGTGCATGTGTGTGGATGATGAATTGCATGTGTGATATCATGTAATGCCATGTCATGCTATACTATCAGAGATCAACCATACAGATGCAATGGATGCTGGTGGGGATGATGCATGCTAAAATAAAACATGGTGTATAAATATACACCATAGGGATAGAATGACACTCGGGAGTGTCCACAGATTGAAGTAAGTAGTACTTGCGGGTGCATAGTTATGCCCCTGGGGAAGAATGACACAACTGGGGTGTCCACGGATTGAAGTAAGTCATTGCTTGCAAGGAGAGTTGAGATGGGGTGCATAGTTATGCCCCCAGGAAGAATGACACACTGGGGTGTCCAGGGGTTGAAGCAAGTCATTGCTTGCGAGGGAAGTTGAGCTAGGGTGCATAGTTATGCCCCCGGGAAGAATGACACACTGGGGTGTCCACGGGTCGAAGCAAGACATTGCTTGCGAGGAAAGTTGAGATAGGGTGCATAGTTATGGCCCCGGGAAGAATGACACACTGGGGTGTCCACGGGTCGAAGCAAGACATTGCTTGCGAGGGAAGTTGAGATAGGGTGCATAGTTATGCCCCTGGGAAGAATGACACACTGGGGTGTCCATTTGCGAGGGAAGTTAAATGCTATGGTGGTGTGTATGTGCATGATGATGTAGCCTAATCTTCAGCACTTAGGAGGTGCCTTGGATTATGAAGCATGATATGATATGAGACAGAATAAGATACTTGGCACGCAGATTGCTTTTCGATGCTCGAGGATGCTCGAGGAGCACCTTGGATTTTTATGCGATGAAATGATATGAGATAATGTGCTTGTCATGTGGGCTGAGTTTCGGTGCTCCGGGAGCACCTTATACTTATGTATGAATGAGATGTCTGGTCATGGGTTGGTGTGACTGGATGATGTCAGATGGGTGGAGGTAGGAATGAAGATGATTCACCTTATTATATATTTTGGACGTTCTGCGGATGCCCCTATGCTATGCAAAAAGGCAATGTAAACAGACAGTGTGTGATCCCGCACATAGGCATTTCTCTCAACATTGCTGCCACTTCCTCCCTAACTGCCTTCCGGAATTGTGGTGAAGCGACATAGTCTTCCACCACATCTGATATGGCGTTGACGTTTTGTGGGCTGGTCATTCTTAAGATCCTTTCCCCCCTGATGAGAACACTTATTAGTGTCGACAGGCAGATACCAAACAAGGAACAATGTATACATAAGTGCATGACATGACGTGCATGTGTGTGGATGATGAATTACATGTGTGATATCATGTAATGCCATGTCATTTTATACTATCAGAGATCAACCATACAGATGCAATGGATGCTGGTGGGGATCATGCATGCTAAAATAAAACATGGTGTATAAATATACACCATAGGGATAGAATGACACTCGGGAGTGTCCACGGATCGAAGTAAGTAGTACTTGCAATAGGGTGCATAGTTATGCCCCTGGGGAAGAATGACACAACTGGGGTGTCCACGGATTGAAGCAAGTCATTGCTTGCAAGGAGAGTTGAGATGGGGTGCATAGTTATGCCCCCAGGAAGAATGACACACTGGGGTGTCCACGGGTTGAAGCAAGTCATTGCTTGCGAGGGAAGTTGAGCTAGGGTGCATAGTTATGCCCCCGGGAAGAATGACACACTAGGGTGTCCACGGGTCGAAGCAAGACATTGCTTGCGAGGAAAGTTGAGATAGGGTGCATAGTTATGCCCCCGGGAAGAATGACACACTGGGGTGTCCACGGGTCGAAGCAAGACATTACTTGCGAGGGAAGTTGAGATAGGGTGCATAGTTATGCCCCTGGGAAGAATGACACACTGGGGTGTCCATTTGCGAGGGAAGTGAAATGCTATGGTGGTGTGTATGTGCATGATGATGTAGCATAATCTTCAGCACTTAGGAGGTGCCTTGGATTATGAAGCATGATATGATATGAGACAGAACAAGATACTTGGCACGCAGATTGCTTTTCGATGCTCGAGATGCTCGAGGAGCACCTTGGATTTTTATGCGATGAAATGATATGAGATAATGTGCTTGTCATGTGGGCTGAGTTTCGGTGCTCCGGGAGCGCCTTATGCTTATGTATGAATGAGATGTATGGTCATGGGTTGGTGTGACTGGATGATGTCAGATGGGTGGAGGTAGGAATGAAGATGATTCACCTTATTATATATTTTGGATGTTCTGCGGATGCCCCTATGCTATGCAAAAAGGCAATGTAAACAGACCGTGTGTGATCCCGCACACGGGCATAGGTTCGGTGCCTTTGGAGCACCTAGTGGATGTCATGAAATGGTCACGCATGGCCAACACACGAATAGAGTTCTGATGCTTTTGAGGCACCTAATGGATGTTATGGAATAGACGTGTGTATGCCGACACACAGATAGAGTTCTGATGCTTTTGATGCATCTGACATGAAATGATGTTATAGAGAAATCACGAGTACTCGAGGTATAGACAAAAGTTTAGCATTCATGGAATGCCTTGCATGATTTAGTAGTGTCATGGAATGCCCCTATATGTGTAGTAATAGGGCACTCATGGGGTACCCTGGATGATTCGATAATGTTATGAGCAATCCGATGCGGATCATGACATACAAGCGAGATCTCGGTATCCCAATCACACCAGGAACAGACAGATAGATGAGGTGTAGTGTAATGCTTATCATGTGACTATCCATATGATCATAGATTTAGGACCGTTGTGGTCTCCTAATGAATGGAATGTAGAAATGACCCAGTGCAAACCAAGGCACAGGCAAAACACAGGTGACTTTAGGGCACCTGTTATGAAATGAAATGATTATGATGAGCATCTTTGGGACGTCCTTTGTTAGGAGTAATGACATGAAATGGTGTGAATGCACATGTCACACAGAATGCAAGTTGCTACAGAAGATGTGGTTAGGATGCATGGCATACAAGATGATGTTATGCATGCAAGGAATGAATGCATATGTCACCCAAATAGAGCATCATAGAGACACAAAGACGTGATTAGTACACATAACACACACACAAAGTAATGCCTTGCATCTTTCATGGAAATGTCAACACAATATGTGTATGGCACATGTGAATAAAGTATCATGGCTGTAGAAGAATGTGGTTAGTATCAATGCTACACAAATGTTGATGCCTTAGGAATGATTATACAAAACATGATATGAATGACATACAGATGATTGTGTGCATTTGATGCTTCGTGGATGAAGACAAGAATGGGCATGAATTCCTTATTTTGGACGTTCCAAGAATGCTCCACACTATGCAAAAATAACACAGAGAAAACCATATGTGGACCGTCACACAAGTAAAAAGTCGGTGCTTTTGGGGCACCTAATGAATTGTCGTGAAATGGCCACGTGTGAACTGGCACACTAGCAGAGTTTTGACATTTTGTAGGTCGATAGCATAAAATGAAATGGTCGCATGGGAACTGCCCCACGAACAGAGTTCTAATGCTTTTGAAGCAATGTGATATGAAATGATGTTGCAGGAAAGTCGCGTGTAACTCGAGACATGGATAGGGGTTTGGCGTTTGTTGAACACCTTGCATGATTTGATAATGTCATGATATACTCCTACGTGTGTAATAACTTGGGCATTTGTGGAGCACCTCGATTGAATTATTAATGTCATGAAACAATTCCTATGTGGATTGTGACACACAAACAAAGTTTTAGCATTACCTTAATGCCAACAACAAATGGACATGAAATGGAGATGATGTAATGTTATATCATTTTGTGACTCATCACACAACTAGACCTAAAATCTTTATGATTTCTAGTGAATGATGTGTTGTAGTGGAATAGCCAAATGCAGACCGGTGCACAGGCAGAATACAGGTAGTTTTGGGGTACCAGATATAGGATGAAATGAATGATCATAATGGGCATTCTTAGAACGTCCCTAAATAGGTGAAATGGAATGGACGCGTATGTCACACTAACATATAAGTGGTTGCAGGAAAATGTGGTTAGAATGCGTGACACATGGAATGATGTCGTGTATGCTTCATGGAAATGTCATACGAGTAAAATATCGTGGCTGCATGATAAGGTCGGTTTCGACCTTATCTTTTAGCCAATTTCGTGGTTTGAGTGGTAGTTTTTAGAATCATTTATGTGAATGTTTGATTGGTTTTTTTTCGTATTTTGTGATTTTTATGTTTTGGTTTGATTTCTTATATTTTTAGTATTCCTCGTGTTTTTTCGTGTTTTATGGTCCGTGGTTGTGGTGCGGTTATGTCCCTTTGTGTTTGTTTTGGACAGGCATTAGGACCCGGATCGGAAGTTGGAGCAACGGCGGCAAAGAAGGGCTTGAAGTGCTGAAAATCGGAATGGCACGGCGTGCCACAATGGCAGCACGGCGTGCCAAGCCAACCAGCGTGCCAAGAGTTCCAGAGAAGTAGCACGACGGCGTGCCATTCCAATCAGCGTGGCGTGCCGCCCCCAAAACTATACAGCACGGCGTGCCATTTCAATCAGCACGGCGTGCCGATCCCAACTCTGCATAGCACGGCGTGCCGACTCCACCAGCACGGCGTGCCGAGGCCCGAAAATCTGCTGTTGCCCTAATTTCAGCTTTTCTTTTCTGTGGTTTTAACCTAGCCGTATAAATAGGTTATTTTCTTTGTTTTAGAGGATATATTTTTTTTCCCAACTTGTAGAGGTAGAGCAAAAACTTGTAGCTAGGGTTTAGCTTGACCTTTTTGTTTTCTTTGAATCTTGGAACCATCGATTGGTAGATTGCTTTGCATTGAACCTTCCCCTTTTGCAACGTTCTTAGTTTCGGCTCGGGTTCGTTAATAGAGGTACACCTCCAAGCATCTTCACACCGTCGGCATCCGGTTAATTGGATCAAGAAGGGCATAAGTTTTTCTTTTTGTCTTTTGTAATTCGATTTAGCTAGCTTTTGATTCCGCAATCGATTTTGTTTGGTTGAAAACATTGAATCTGTTACATCTTTCTTGATTAATACAGTTGAATGCAAGTTAATTTCAATCTTTATTCCTTTTCCTTATGCAATCCCTTTAGTGATAATCTAGTCTCATAAGATCTTAATCTATTAAGTTCATATTTGTGGCATTACCTAGATTGACACCTAGGCAACCATTAGTATTGACGACACTGTGGAACATACGTGCCCCTATTTTCTGAGGTTTAAGAATTAGACCGCCTCTAAACAAGGAAAACCGGCTAAGGACCTAAAAGATCTAGATACGCTAGGTTGATTTAATTGGAGGAATATAATTGAGGGTTAATTGTTGAGTTAACTTCATCTTTTGTAGTTGATTAATTAAGCCATCCCCATCAGTCTTCATAGGTCGGTAAAACCGCCAATTGATATTCCAAATTCAAGAGCAAAGTAAGCTGGGATAGATCAACTAGGAGTAGACTAATATAGTTGTTAATATAATCAAACTTAAATTTAGTTCCGCTTAGACACGTAAAGACTCTTAGTAATTTAGTGATTATCGGGGTTTAAATTCCTCGTGGGATCGATACCTGGACTTTAGGCCAGATTTTATTACTTGAACGACGAGGTACACTGCCTTTGTTTGTGAGTCCGTTCAGGCTCCATCAAGTTTTTGGCGCCGTTGCCGGGGAGTTTTAACTTGTTTCGATAACATTAGATAAAAGGATTATTTTCTGATCTAAGCATTGTTAATACTGTTCATATTCTGTTTTTGGTTTTATTATTTGTGTATAAAATTTATTTTCTTTTTGTGTGAGTGTTTCCTAGCTTATGCAAACTCGTTCTCAAAGTTCTGAATTATTACCTTTGGATACTGAAATTGACCGTACGTGTAGGAATATTCGAAGATCCCAAAGAGTAGTAACCGCAGCCATGGACGAGGAACAAAGGCGACAAATGAGGAATGAAATCGAAGCCGAGATGAGGGCGAGGATTGAGGCTGAAGTTCGGGAGCAGGAACGTCTCCGCCAAGAACGTCAGTTGGCAGGTGCGGGAGATGATAGAATCATGGCGGATATGATGGCACCCCATCGTCCTAGAAACCGGGCTGGTGTTATTCTACCACCAATCACTGCTAACAACTTCGAGCTCAAGACGAACATGATCCAAATGGTGCAAAGTAACGGCCAATTTAGTGGAGCTAGCAATGAAAACCCGAACGATCATCTTGATCGATTCCTAATGGTGGCTGATACTGTAAGACTCAATGGAGTTCCCCAAGACGTGATCCGATTGAAGTTATTTCCATTTTCTTTAATCGGAGGAGCTGTTGAATGGTACAAGTCCCTTCGAGCGGGATCCGTAACGTCATGGGACCAGCTTGAGGAAGAATTTTTGGCTTATTACTTTCCTCCGTCTAAAACAGTCCAATTGAAGAATGAGATCACAGCCTTCCGGCAATTTGGTTCAGAATCCATGATGGAGGCATGGAGGCGCTTTCAAAGGCTACTCAGAAACTGCCCACACCATGACCTTCCTAAGTGCACTCAAGTAAGTATTTTCTATCATGGGATTTCGCCTTCTCACCGTGCTATCATTGACTCATCTGCAGGTGGGGATATTTTCAATAAAACCGCAACGCAAGCGGAAGAACTTATTGAGGAACTAGCTAGGAAAAGCCCCTTGTGGCAACAAGAAGTGCCAACGCGAAGAGATGTCCATGCTGTAGAAATGGGACGCCGTGATACAGCAGTGGAAGAATTGAATAAGAAGGTTGATCTTATGATGGCACATCTGAGTTTGAACCCAACACACCAACCTGTGCTGTGTGTGTCTTGTGGAGGGGACCATCCCAGTCAAGAATGTGGAATGGGCAATCCATCAGCCCAAGAGGTAAGCTATGTTGGAGGTAACCAAAGGTATAATCAACCACCCCTTCAAAATGCTTTCCAAAATAATAACAACTTTCAAAGAAGATTTCAACATCCGAATCTATCCTATGGTAACAATCAAAATGTGTTGAAACCTTCTAATGATTTTTTGCAAGACTTTCGTAATCAAGAGCTTGGTAGGGCTCCTCAATCTCAATTTGGTCAAAATAGTAATGCTCATAATGTTAAACAAGATGAGTCGGTATTAAGCCTTCTTAAGGACATATCAACTCGTCTGGCTACTGACGAAGCTCGTTTGGCTAATAGTGAAGCTTTGAACAGGGACCTCACCAACCGGTTGGCTCAAATAGCTAGAAGCTTGCAAGAACGGCCTCAAGGAAGCCTTCCTAGTACAACGGAACCGAACCCAAGACAAAACCCAAGGGAGACGGCCCAAGCAATTACTCTAAGGAGTGGGAGGCAAACGGAAGAACCAAGGGTTGATCAACCCATGAGAGTAAGTAATCAATCGGAAGAAGTAAGTCATTCTAAACCCGAAAACATCTCTACTTCTTCTAATGCTCAAAAGGAAGATATTTCTGTTCCTATTAGTCCTTACATTCCTAAACTTCCTTATCCAAGGAAGGAGAGAAAGGACAAATTGGACCAGAAATACTCTAAGTTCCTTGACATCTTTAAAAAGCTTGAACTTAATATCCCTTTGGTGGAAGCTCTTCAAGAGATGTCCACCTATGCTAAATTTTTCAAGGAGCTAATTGCAGGAAAAAGGAGATTAGGGAATGACGAAGTAGTGGCCCTAACAGAAGAGTGTTCCGCGATTGTAAGCAACAGACTTCCACCTAAACTAAAGGATCGAGGCAGCTTCACGATTCCATGTCAAATTGGGAATCTTAAAATTGCAAATGCCTTATGTGATCTGGGAGCAAGCATCAACTTGATGCCACTTTCAATGTTTAGGAAGCTTGGTTTGGGGGATCCAAAACCTACAAACATGACACTCCAATTAGCGGATCGATCTATAGCAAGGCCACAAGGTGTAATAGAGGATGTGTTAGTCAAGGTAGACAAGTTCATTTTTCCAGCGGATTTTGTGGTACTAGACATGGAGGAGGACACGGTAGTCCCAATCTTGCTCGGGAGACCATTCCTTGCAACCGGTAGGACCTTGATCGATGTGCAAGAAGGTAAACTTATTCTTCGGTTGCAAGATGAGGAGGTAACCTTTAATGTTTATAATTCAATGAAATATCCGCTGAATAATGAAAATTGTTATGCTATTTCCTTTATCTCTCCGGTTGATGAATGTGTGAGTGAGACTTTCTACAGTGAATTAGAGAACCCTTTAGATGAAGGTCTGAACTTGGAGGCGGAACAAGATGAGGCGTCTGCCTCAGAAGAAGAAGAACATTGTGCATGGGTACAAAGGTTTGAGAGGCTAGAAAGAGAGATCAAACCAGCACCAAAGTCATCACTAGAAAAGCCTCCTACTTTGGAACTCAAAACTCTACCCATGAATTTAAAATATGCTTTCTTACATCCTCCCAATGACTTACCGGTTGTTATTTCTTCTTCATTGACAGTTGAGCAAGAAGAAAAACTTATCGAGGTGTTACGGAAGCATAAGGGAGCTTTTGGATGGACGATCCATGACATTAAAGGAATTAACCCAGCATTTTGCACCCACCGGATATTCCTTGAAGAGGCGGTAAAACCCTGCGTACAACCTCAAAGACGCTTGAACCCAAACATGAAAGATGTTGTTAAAGCAGAAGTGATCAAACTCCTCGATGCGGGCATAATTTTCCCAATCTCGGACAGTCAATGGGTAAGTCCAGTCCAATGTGTGCCTAAGAAAGGCGGTATGACGGTAATTGAGAATGAAAAAGGTAATTTAATTCCATCTAGAACGGTCACCGGTTGGCGTATGTGCATTGATTATAGGAAACTAAACAACGCCACCCGGAAAGACCATTTTCCTTTACCGTTTTTGGACCAAATTTTGGAACGTATGGCGGGTCACGATTTCTTTTGTACGTTAGATGGCTTGTCCGGGTATATGCAAATCCCTGTGGATCCTCTTGACCAAGAGAAAACCACATTTACATGCCCATTCGGGACATTTGCATATAGACGGATGCCATTTGGCTTATGTAATGCACCAGCCACGTTCCAAAGGTGTATGCTTGCCATATTTACCGACATGGTTGAGGATTTCATGGAGGTATTTATGGATGATTTCTCTGTGTATGGATCTAATTTCTCTACTTGTCTTGGAAATTTGGATAAGGTATTGCAGCGGTGCGAGGACACGAACTTGGCCCTTAGTTGGGAAAAGTGCCAATTTATGGTAAGGGAATGTATTGTGCTTGGACACAAGATCTCGGGGGAAGGGATTAAGGTCGACCCGGCCAAAATTGAGGTTATTGCAAAGTTACCTCCCCCTAGTTCAATTAAGCTTGTGAGGAGTTTTCTCGGCCATGCCGGATTTTATAGGAGATTTATAAAAGATTTTTCTAAAATCTCCAAACCACTAACCGAGTTACTCCAAAAAGATGTTTCTTTTGAATTCTCTGATAAATGTTTGCATGCTTTTGAATTGTTAAAACAGAAATTGATTGAAGCACCTATAATGATCGGCCCTAATTGGACTCTTCCCTTCGAACTTATGTGTGATGCATCCGATGGTGCAGTAGGTGCATGCTTAGGTCAGCGGGTGGATAAAATCCTCCGCCCAATTTATTATGCTAGTAGAACGTTGAATGATGCTCAAATGAACTATTCTGTAACGGAGAAGGAATTACTAGCTATTGTGTTTGCCTTTGATAAATTCCGGTCCTATTTGGTTTTGTCAAAAGTAATCGTGTTTACTGACCATGCTGCACTCAAGTATTTGATGTCTAAACAGGATGCAAAACCTCGTCTTATAAGATGGATCTTACTGCTGCAAGAGTTCGATATCGAAATCCGAGATAAGAAGGGAGTAGAAAATGTGGTAGCTGATCACTTGTCAAGGCTGCCGCAAGAAGGTGAAAGTAAGCAAGAACCGGAGATCCAAGATGCATTCCCAGATGAACAACTCCTTGCGGTTACTTCCATACCATGGTTTGCCGATATTGCAAACTATAAAGTTGGTAACATCATTCCGCCTGATCTCACACGAAACCAAAAGGTAAAATTTTTTCATGATGCTAAAAACTACTTTTGGGATGATCCTTTCTTGTTTAAGTCGTGTGCAGATGGTATTATTCGAAGATGTGTACCTTTTGAGGAAGTTACCTCAATCATCCGAATGTGCCATGATAGAGAGGCGGGAGGACATTTTGGACCGGATAGAACCATGGGGAAAATTCTGTCTTGTGGATTCTTTTGGCCAACAATGAGAAGTGATGTGGAGGCTTATGTTCGAGCTTGTGATGCGTGCCAAAGGACCGGAAATATTTCACAAAAAAATGAGATGCTCCAACAAGGAATTCTAGTGTGTGAGCTCTTCGACGTATGGGGGATCGATTTCATGGGACCATTCCCAAACTCTAATGGGAATCAGTTCATTTTGGTGGCGGTCGAATACGTGTCAAAATGGGTAGAAGCAGTAGCATTGCCTACGAACGATGCAAAAGTGGTAATCAAGTTCTTAAAAAGCAATATATTGACTCGTTTCGGGACCCCTAGAGCTATCATTAGTGATGGGGGCTCCCATTTTTGTAACAAGCAGTTTGATTCCCTTTTGCAGAAATATGGCGTTACCCACAAAGTAGCCACACCTTACCACCCTCAAACGAGAGGACAAGTGGAAGTGTCGAATAGGGAACTGAAAAGAATCCTTGAAAAGACGGTCAGCATGTCGAGGAAAGATTGGAGTATAAAGCTTAACGATGCACTTTGGGCTTACCGGACGGCATTCAAAACACCAATAGGAATGTCACCATACCGTCTTGTGTTTGGAAAAGCATGCCATCTTCCCGTTGAGCTAGAGCACAAGGCGTTTTGGGCCTTAAAATTCTTGAACTTTGATATGAAAGCAGCGGGAGAGCTCCGGCTTCGTCAACTCTTCGAACTTGAAGAATTACGCCTCTCGGCCTACGAGAACGCCAAAATTTATAAAGAAAAGACCAAGAGGTGGCACGATCAAAGGATCCAGGAAAAGAGCTTCGAGGAGGGAGAAGCGGTACTCTTGTACAACTCAAGGTTGAGGTTTTTTCCCGGAAAATTGAAGAGTCGTTGGACAGGACCGTTTACCATTCACAAAGTCTACCCTTCGGGCATGATTGAGATACTTACTCCGGAGGGCATCCAAAAGGTAAATGGTCATCGCCTCAAGAAATATTTCACGGGGGCACAAGAGCAAAGGCAAGTGATGCTCTTGAGAGACCCATGAACACAAGAGAAGCGAGAAAGTCGAGCTATTCCGACTATAAACATAGCAATGAGGTACGTGTGCCTCACTTGTACATTAATTGTGTTTGTATTATTATGTTTTTGTGTGTTTTTGTGTGTAGGAATAGGGTATTAAGCAAGTTAGCCAAGAGTCATGATCAAAGTGTGGAACAAGGCAAGGATTGGCAGAATTCAGTGCAGCACGCCGTGCCGCAATTCAGCACGCCGTGCCAATGTGCAATCTGATCAGCACGTGGCGTGCTAAAGCGGCACGCCATCGTGCCACGCTTCTGTTTCAAAATCGCGTGCAAGCGAAATCTGCACGCCGTGCCGGACCCAGAGCCCTCCGTGCCAATTAAGATTTTTCAAGGTGGCACGCCGGCGTGCCATCGTTCTGTTTCAAAGAGGCATTAAGGAGAGCACATCAGCACGCCGTTCCACAATTTAGCACGTCGTGCCGAACTTTGGATTTTCAAGACGGCACGTCGTGCCAAATCGGCACGCCGGCGTGCGGGCGTTCTGTTTCCAGGTATGTTTTCGTTGCTCTGCTCAGCACGCCGTGCTGAATTCTTAGCACGGCGTGCCGAGCGTTTAAATTTGAATTTCTAGGTCGAAAACTGCGCCTCTCTATTTAAACCCCCTTTTTCCCCCTTCTCTTCTTCACGCCCCTATTCATCCTCTTTCTCTTCTTCATCGACCTCCCCCTCACTTTCTCTCTCTCCCTCTTATTCCTCTTCCCTTCTCAATTTTTCTCTCCTTTCCCCTTCTCCTCCACTCCCCTTTTGACCTAGATTTCTGCTTGTGCTTCATTTTCCCTACACCAAGGTATGAATCTAAACTTTGTTCTTCTTTTTCTAGTTTTGATTTTTTCTTGGTTACTTGCTTAATAGGGTCTTTCTTTTGTTATGTTTTCTTTTAGTGAATTGAATTTCTGCACTTAGGTTGTCTGTGGGTTTGCTTTCTTTTGTTGTTGAGTTTTTTTTTTTTTTTTTTTTTTTTTTTTTTTTTTTTATGGATGTGCAATTGTAGAATGAAGAGAAAGTCTGTTCCCGCTAAGAGACATGGTTCTTCCCGACCGCCTTTGGATCCGTCACCGGAATCGGAGCCACGCGCCAACCTTCCTTCCGAGCCGCAAATGGCTCCTTTGACGAGCCTTTCAACTAAGTATAAGTGTCCTTTTCCTCTGCTCTCGGACGAGGAAGGTAAGCGTTATAAAACTTTATTTCCTCTTGAAAGCACCCCCTACCGAATCTTCGATTGGGGATTTTTGAGTGTGCAAGGCTGGTCTGATGCTTTATGTGCTAAACTGCATAGTATAGGTTGGTATTCGTTTGTAAAAACTAGCGTACCTGTTTTTAGGGAGTTGAACCTCGAGTTCTACTCCACATTGAGTTTCAAGACTGACCCTAATACAGGCCTTAGGAGCATCACCTTCCGACTCTTTGGGGTTGCACACTCCCTAGACATTGATGGTCTTCGGGATTGCATAGGCATAGAAGGAACTAGTTATACATGGCCCGAAGATATGGATGCCAAGCAATTTTGGCGTTTGATAGGCACTGGGGTATACAAACCCCGGTTTGCCAAGACTTCCCAAATCCAGGACCCCATTTTGCAACTGCTGCATAAGTTTGTATGCTTTAATTTTTCTGGGAAAACTGAAAGTAATCGGGTCAATGCCTTTGAGCTGTTACTCTTGTGGCATGTGCACAATAATGTTAAGGTGCACTTGGGTTTTTTTGTCATGGAGGCCCTTTACCTTCACCACAATAGGTCCAAGTCTGAACTAGGGTTAGGGCACATCGTCACTTGTATTGCCTGTTTCTTTCATTCTAATACTTGTTATAGGCACCTCGATAGCATTCTTCCCAAGAAGCTTTCGAAGGGCATTTTGTCTTGTGCCCCGAATGTGACGGCTGCAGGTACCTCGAGCGTGGGAGGTTCGCGTAAAGGAAAGGCTCCCATGGAGGTCGAGGAGGAGGAAGCTTATGAGGAAGCAGAGGCCGCCGAGGAGGATGCGGAAAATGTCTCGGTCGGCGTGGATTTTATGGCGCGGGTTGAAGGACGGTTAGATGGCATCGTTGAACAACTGGAAAACTTAACCGTCCATCAGGTTATGCTTGGGCAGCGGATGGCCAATATCGAGGCGTTTGCCACTCGTTTTTGTGCTGATCAAGGTTGGCCGTATCCGCCGCCGCCTCCTCCCGGCCCCGATATGTGAGGTAACCCTTTTCCTTTCCCGCTTTATTTTGCTCTTTCTTCCTTTGCACTTTTGGAAGTAAGTGCAATTTAAGTGTGGGGTGGGTTAAGGGATTTTGCCTCTCTCTTTTATTTCTTTTTACATTGCACTATTTGTTGTTTGTTTTGTATGCTTATCTTAGTTTTTGCATGTTTTGTGTGGAGTTATTTCTGGTTGTTTTTGGTTTGATAATATTTGTTTTTTGTTTGTCACTTGCAACTTAATGATCCAACTCCTCATAAGCAATGTTTTACTTTCAAAAAAAAAAAAAAAAAAAAAAAAAAAAAAAACCATAACCACATAACCTCTTATTTTGCATCTTTCTAGGTTAAGTATGCTTGTTAATAGGGATGTTTACATTGAATGCAACATGAGGCCCCATTTGATTGTCACCTTTGGAATAATATAGACTTTGGGGTTGAGATGCATCGCTTTTAGACATATACTCTCTAAGAAGCTTCTTTTTGATTGAGCATGAGTAAAGAGATGAAATAGGCAAATTGTGTGTTTTATTTTGATTAACCTTGGGGTAAGGGAAACTAATTTTCTGTACTTAATGAACATTGACAAAAAGTCAAGAATGAAAAATGGAAATTTATTCCGCTGGCTTCACTTACAAGGTGAAGTTATGAATAGTGCTAGTAGCCGCTTGATTGAATGTGCTTAGTTGAGTAAGTCGGGTGCATTGTGTTTGCTCCATCTTTGTTATCTGTTCGGAAAAGCTAAGTGACATCTCAAGTAAGGTCGAAAGTTATAAAGTCAATCAAATGGAATCGATCAATGCATCATGATAATTTTGTTTTCCTCCCCAAGAAAATTGTGTGAATTCTAAAGTCCTATTGATCTTTATCTATGTGATTGATTGGGAAGTGACTTAGAAGTGTACTATTTTAGTGATGCAAATCATATTCTGATAGTTAATTGAGTTGCTTTGTGTGCATGAGATTGGGGTTAAATGTTAAATTCTTTGTGACAGCCTTATTGATTGAGTATGCTTGACTTGTGGATAAAATTGAGGTTGTGGTTTGTGATTTTTTAAAAATCGATTATTTGATCTTTAATTTTGCTTCATTGTTTTCGGGAGTTGGAGATGTTTTGTTTGCTTGAGGACAAGCAAGACTTTAAGTGTGGGGTGGTTGATAAGGTCGGTTTCGACCTTATCTTTTAGCCAATTTCGTGGTTTGAGTGGTAGTTTTTAGAATCATTTATGTGAATGTTTGATTGGTTTTTTTTCGTATTTTGTGATTTTTATGTTTTGGTTTGATTTCTTATATTTTTAGTATTCCTCGTGTTTTTTCGTGTTTTATGGTCCGTGGTTGTGGTGCGGTTATGTCCCTTTGTGTTTGTTTTGGACAGGCATTAGGACCCGGATCGGAAGTTGGAGCAACGGCGGCAAAGAAGGGCTTGAAGTGCTGAAAATCGGAATGGCACGGCGTGCCAAGCCAACCAGCGTGCCAAGAGTTCCAGAGAAGCAGCACGACGGCGTGCCATTCCAATCAGCGTGGCGTGCCGCCCCCAAAACTATACAGCACGGCGTGCCATTTCAATCAGCACGGCGTGCCGATCCCAACTCTGCATAGCACGGCGTGCCGACTCCACCAGCACGGCGTGCCGAGGCCCGAAAATCTGCTGTTGCCCTAATTTCAGCTTTTCTTTTCTGTGGTTTTAACCTAGCCGTATAAATAGGTTATTTTCTTTGTTTTAGAGGATATATTTTTTTTCCCAACTTGTAGAGGTAGAGCAAAAACTTGTAGCTAGGGTTTAGCTTGACCTTTTTGTTTTCTTTGAATCTTGGAACCATCGATTGGTAGATTGCTTTGCATTGAACCTTCCCCTTTTGCAACGTTCTTAGTTTCGGCTCGGGTTCGTTAATAGAGGTACACCTCCAAGCATCTTCACACCGTCGGCATCCGGTTAATTGGATCAAGAAGGGCATAAGTTTTTCTTTTTGTCTTTTGTAATTCGATTTAGCTAGCTTTTGATTCCGCAATCGATTTTGTTTGGTTGAAAACATTGAATCTGTTACATCTTTCTTGATTAATACAGTTGAATGCAAGTTAATTTCAATCTTTATTCCTTTTCCTTATGCAATCCCTTTAGTGATAATCTAGTCTCATAAGATCTTAATCTATTAAGTTCATATTTGTGGCATTACCTAGATTGACACCTAGGCAACCATTAGTATTGACGACACTGTGGAACATACGTGCCCCTATTTTCTGAGCTTTAAGAATTAGACCGCCTCTAAACAAGGAAAACCGGCTAAGGACCTAAAAGATCTAGATACGCTAGGTTGATTTAATTGGAGGAATATAATTGAGGGTTAATTGTTGAGTTAACTTCGTCTTTTGTAGTTGATTAATTAAGCCATCCCCATCAGTCTTCATAGGTCGGTAATGTTGGAGATTGTGCCCTAAGGCCAATATTGGATTATGTAATTTGACTTCTAAGATTAATCTAGTGTAGATTAGTATTATCATTTATGTTTGTATGTTAGCATTTATGATAAGTATCCATGAATAAATCGTGTTATTCTAAATATCCCTAGTCGATTGTTATTATGGGAATAATAACAAACTAAGACTAGTGTGAGTGATAATGGATATTCATAAGATGAATATAGTGTATACAGATACAGATTATACTCACGGGTAATATGTTAGAGAACATGTTACTGGAGACCCACTATGAGATCAAGTTCATGGTCATGTGTCACAACTGATCTTGATTATAGTAGTGTCATTAGCTGATTCCTTTGACCTGAGGTCACCATTGATTCCGGGATGAACTCATGTTGTGCTTTGACGCAATCAAACGCTGCTCGTAACAGAGTAGTTATAAAGGCTGTGATTGGATACGATATGACTCATGCCTTGGGATGTGAGTGACAGATATGGGATTTTGTCCCTCTCTAACAAGAGAGCGATATCACTGGGCCCCTCGATAAGTAAGACTGTTAAATGCATGGCCGTGCTCAAATAAATTGATAATAGTATCAATTGATTTGTCTGGACAGTTTACTTTGAGATCGAGAAAGCATATGATTAATTATATAAGATTGACAAGTGTACCATGTCTTATGATTAATCATGATATCAAAGAGACAAAAGGGAATATGACATTCTATAAATAGGTATTGGATCATTCCAATCATGTTAATTGGGTAGTCGTAATGGCTTGCTAGAGTCCGCTTGTGACCTATAAGGACATTATGGTAATTTCCTTATTGCCAATTAATATGAACCTATGGGGTCACACACAAAGAGCAAAATGAAGTTCATCTTTTCGGGTATAAATTATTATTGGATAATAATTTATGAATGAGAAAGAGAATAAATATATATATAATGATATATATATTTATATATATATATATATATGTATATATAAATATTAATATGATTAATATTGCATAAAGTATGCTACATATTATAATTTAATTATATAGAGATATAATTAATTATAATATCAATATACATATGTGTATGATGGAGAATGGAATTGATTTAATATTAATTGAGAATTAATATTAAGTTGTGTGGGTTAATTTATAATTATAACTAATAAGGGTATTAAGTTATAATTATAATTAAGTTTAATGGATATAAAAGGAAGTTTTATAACCTAAAATCTCTAACCCTAGCCTACACATAAGATGCAGTTTTTCTGCAGCCTCCATGTAGCCAGCCGACTTCACCCTTCTCCTTCACCCAAGGTTTTCGAAACTTTGGCTTTTCCATTCGAAGAAATCGTTCTTCAATCCCGGCGCTAGCACGCGGTGAATGAATTGCTCCGTGTGGATCAACCGTAGAGGGAAGCTACTTTGGTTCCTAATTGATTCAAAACCTACAAAGAATTAAGGTAATTCTTTAACCCTCCTTCCAATTCAATGCAATGTACATGGGTCCTTGGTGGGGATTAATCCTTTTTATTTCCGCTGCGTATTGTTTTTGTGCGATTAAATCCCCAACAGGTAAAACCGCCAATTGATATTCCAAATTCAAGAGCAAAGTAAGCTGGGATAGATCAACTAGGAGTAGACTAATATAGTTGTTAATATAATCAAACTTAAATTTAGTTCCGCTTAGACACGTAAAGACTCTTAGTAATTTAGTGATTATCGGGGTTTAAATTCCTCGTGGGATCGATACCTGGACTTTAGGCCAGATTTTATTACTTGAACGACGAGGTACACTGCCTTTGTTTGTGAGTCCGTTCGGGCTCCATCACTGCACCAAGAAGTGGTCAGTATAAATGTCACACATATGCATATGTATTTAAAGATGGCTGCATGAAAACGTGATCAGAAATGGCACATGAGATGATTATTCATTTTGGATGCTTTATGAAAGGTAAAAAAGGAAAGGAAAAACAAACGTTAGCACATGCAAAAATATGCGCTCCCTTCCAACCTTATTTCTCCTTTCGATTGGTCTCGCAATTCTTCCTAGGTGTTGGGTCTCTTTGGCATCAACAGGGGATACCAAAGGCACACACTCAAATATTCGATTTAATTTTATGTTTTGGTAACCTTAGGGGAAGTTACTAAACCATTACATGTGGGCCAAAGTCAAACCAAGGGTTGTACAGGCTCCTATAGCGGATAAACACTTCCCCACTGTAGAACACGATGTAAGGTCATGCGGGCTATGAGTGGTTTACCCCGTCGAGTGTCTCCAATCCTAGCGGTAGAGGTAGGCCACCTTTTTGGGTAAATCAGGGTAAAACAGTGTATTTGAGGGGTTGAGAAGAAGAAAATGCCATGATATGCAAAGGTATGAATAAATATGATGTTTATAAATCGATAAACGAATACAAGCGAGGTTATATTTCAATAGTTGTATAAGTTCCTTAAGTTTTTAGGAAAAACATTTTAAGAAACTAAAATCCCCAACGAAGTCACCACTTTGAGCGGATGACCTTTTTCGATGAAATGAAATAAGATAAGAGCTGCGAAGCGGGCTGGGGAATGAGATTTTTGATTTAGCGAGATTGTGGAAAACGGGTTTTATTTATGTTGAGTTTGGAAAACTATTAATTTGATTTTGGAAATTCATTTGTAGAAAATATTTTCCTGTTTTATAACTTAAAGACCTCGAAACCTAAATTTCGAGAGCAGTGACAGAGTCGCCACCCGGATCAGCTCATCCGGGAAATTCCGGTACAGCTCCCTACCAAGCGCAGACTACTATACCTAATCTAGAGATTCAGGGTTTGGGCAACTTACCCACTTAACCTCAAGCTTGTATTCGTTTGTTATTTATAAAACCATATTTATAAAATTTATTATCTTTTCAAAACCCAATTTTGTTTATTTTTATTAGCCCGATGCTCAAGCAGAATGCATAAAATAAATTGCAGGAAATTAAACCATTCACAAAAATATACCAAAGAATAATAAAGGTCGATTATACAACCGAATTGAATAAAATGTAAATACTCTTGTCCTCACTTTTACAAACGCCTAAGTACACGAGGATCTAAAAATACAATCGCCTAAATACACGAATTAGTCTATTAAAATACAGTGAAAATAAAAATAAATGCTGCAAAACAAATTGGTTAGCACAAATTATATTATAAATAGAAGTAGGACTTAAGTCAGGACAGAATAGGGATTTTAGGATTGGGAGCATGTATTTAGGGGGTAACCGGGTCGACCTAACTGGTCAGACCGGTTAGACCTAGAAAACGGTTTTGAAACACCCTGTAATTTTTGTGCTGGAATATCAATTTTTGGAAAACCATTTGGCTCGGTTTCATGCAAATTTCCATTTTTGTGGGTCGGTTATCCTGAAACTCGGGGTTCTGTTCGTGTGGGTTCCAAAATGCACAAACCATTTAGGGTTCAAAATGCAATAAACACACCAAAAACATTTGTAGAAATATTGTTTTCCTCGTTTTCACACGACAACACTACATAACATCATATCCATTCATCATTCGTGTCACAGTGATGTCGAAACCTTGCTTGTGTGTCGCAATCCACATCGGATTTGTTTCATGACATTAATAACTCATTCGAGGTACTCCATGAGTGCCAAATTATTATGCATATAGGAGCATTTCATAACATTACCAAATCATGCAAGGTGTTCCACGAACGCTGAACCTCTGTCCATGTCTCTATTTACACGTGTGTGAGCACGGGTTTTTTCTTGACCTCTATGATGAAAACCATTTATTACCTGTTAAATAGATAAACATGAATCATCATTGGTGTCACACGACTGTAGTTGCCTAGAACACAACCGTGCGACTATATATTACAGTCGTACGACTGTATTCTTTTGGGTAGAAGCCTGAAAAGTCCAAAGACGACCGAATACTTCCAGTTTTCCATTTTAAATGATTTTTCATGATTTAATCCGGTCAAATCATATCCATATACTATATAATTATGGTTTTCAGATTTCCAATAAAACGGATGTGAGGTTTGGGCTTTTGCTGGTTTCAATTCTCAGAATTCATGGTTGTTAGATCCTTAATCGGATCCTTAGTCCAGTGATAACGAACCATCGGATTCCCAAAAACTCTTGAAATCATCGAAATCGATTGAAATAATGATTTTAGAAAATAAGAAAACCATTGTCGGGCACTATTCATTACAGTTGTACGACCATGACTCTATAGTCGTGCAACTCTAACTAGAGTCATACGACCATAATCATTACAGTCGCACGACTGTAATATAGCCGTACGGCTATAGTGACGGGCAAAAGGCAGAATCATGGGACGACCCGCACGGACATCATCGCGTGATGCTGTCTTCAGAATCAAACCTGTTTTTGGCATGTTTACTGCTTTCAGACCCTAGATGGATGTTTGGAATTAGGAACCCCCGCGAATGGAACTTAGAGTTCTGGGATAACTGACTCACTAAATGGAGAAATTTACATGTAATTGAGCCAAACCGTTTTCAAGCACAAAAAAAACCTATAGGGCGTTTCGAAAACCATTTTCTAGGGCTAACCGAGCAAGTCACCAGGTCTTCTCAGTTATCCCCTAAAGGCATGTTCCCACTTTGTAAAATCCCTATTCTGTCTTGTATGAGTCCTATATGTGTTTGGGATATATCTGTGCTAACCATTTGTTTTGTAGATTTTATTTTTCTTTATTTTTATTTTGGATGTATTTCATAGATTAATTGTGTATTCTAGGCGATTGTACTTTTTAGATCCTCGTGTATCTAGGCGATTGAAATGGTGAGGATGAGAGTCTTTTTCCTTCTTCTGGGTTGTAATTATGCCTCTATTTCTTTTTGGTTCATTTTTGGATGTATGGTTTATATTTCTGTGCTTTAATTTTATGTACTTTGCTTTAATTTTATGTACTTTATTCATGTCATCTGAATGAGCATGGATGAGTAGTAAAGGATTAAATTATGTAGAGAAAGATAATAAGTGAATAAACTATTGTCATATGTACTTATAAATGAATACAAGCTTGAGGTTGAATAGGTAAGTTGCTCGAACCCTAAATCTCTGGATTAGGTATTGTAGTCTACGCTCAGTAAGGAGCTATACCGGAATTTCTCGGATGAGCCGATCCGGGTGGCGACTCTTTCACTGATCTTGAAATTTAAGTTTCGAGGTCTTTAAGTAATAAAATTGGAAAAGGTTTTCTACAAACGGATTTCAAAAAAGAATCAATGGTTTTCCTAAATAAGATCATCAGACCCCATTTTCAAAACACTAAACATTCCCACTTCTCTTTTTTCCCCAGTTCGCTTCACCGCGTTCTGCTTAAAAGGTCGTCTGCTCATAGTGGCGACTTCACTGGGGATTAACGGTTTCTTTAAAAAGTTTTTTATAAAAACTTAAGGAACTTAGGCAACTATTAAAATATAACCTTGGTTGTAGTCATTTACTAGTTCATAATTCCTTATTTTACTCACACTTGCATATCATGACATTTTTCCTTCTCAATCCACATGACTCCCGTGATTTATTTCCAAAGGTTACCTACGTCTTCCGCTAGGATTGGAGGTACCCGAGGGGGTAAACCACTCATAGCACCGTATGAACCTTACATCGTGTTCTACGATGAGGAGTGTATTCTTGATATGGAAACCTATATGACCCTTGGTTTGACTCATACCTTCATGTAATGGCCTAGTAACTTCCTCTTACGACTACCAAAACATAAATTTGTAAATTGGACATTGAGAGTACGGCTTTGGTATCCCCGGTTGATGCCATTAAGAGGCCCAATACAAGGAAGAATGCGAAATGGAGGAATAAGGTTGGAAGAGTGAGCATGTGGTTGCGTGTTCTAACATTTGTTCCATGGTTGTTTATCTTTGAACTTTATGTGCAACATCAAACACATATCATCCGTGTGTCATTTTCTAGCCATGTTTTTATGCAGCCATTTTGAAACATCATCATACATATGGTATTATACTAACCATATTTGGGTGCCATAACATCTTATTTGTGTGCCATATAGATTCCGTGTGTTCACATTTCATAAATCATACAGGACATCATCTTGTGTGTCATGCATCCTAACCATGTCTTTGTGTAGCCATTTGCATTTTGTGTGACACGGGCATTCACCCCATCTCATCCCATCTAAAATGAAAGGATGTTCTAAGTATGCCCTTCACAATCATTTCATCACATATCAGGTGTCCCAAAACTACCTATATTCTGCCTATGCACAGGATTGCACTTGGCCACCTCATTACATCATTTCACTCATTAGAGGACCATGACGGTCATAGGACCATCTTCATGTGGTGGGTCACACAATGTCATTACATGTCATCATGTCGATACATCGTTGGTATCATGGAGATGCTGAAACCTTGCTTGTGAGTTGCTATCCATGTTAGATTGTTCCGTAACATTGCTAATTCATTCGAGGTATTCCACGAGTGCCGAGTTATTACATACATGTAGGGGCGCTTCATAACATTACCGAATCATGCAAGTTGTTCCAAAAATGCTGAAATTCTATCCGTGTTTCAAGTTACATGTGACTTGTTTATGACATCACTTCATCCAACATTCCATAAAAGCATCAAAGCTCTGTCCATGGAACAGGTCCCATATGACCACTTCATATCATCACATTGGACTATGAAGTGTCAAACCTCTAACCATGTGTCGAAACACATGTGACCATTTCATGACATCTACTAGGTGCCCCAAAGGCGTCGAAGCTTTGTCCGTGTGATGGCTCACACGTGACATTTTTGCATTGTCTTTCATGTGGCATGGGGTCTGCTTGGAACATCCAAAATAAAAAGAAGAAAAATACTATGAGCGGATGACCTTTTTCTACGAAATGAAATAAGATAAGCATGGCGAAGCGGGCCGGGGAATGAGATTTTTGATTTAGCGAGATTGTGGAAAACAGGTTTTATTTATGTTGAGTTTGGAAAACTATTAATTTGATTTTGGAAATTCATTTGTAGAAAATATTTTCCCATTTTATAACTTAAAGACCTCGAAACCTAAATTTCAAGATTAGTGAAAGAGTCGCCACCCAGATCAGCTTATCTGGGAAATTCTGGTATAGCTCCCTACCGAGCGCAGACTACTGTACCTAATCTAGAGATTCAGTGTTCGGGCAACTTACCTACTTAACCTCAAGCTTGTATTCATTTGTTATTTATAAAACCATATTTATTCAATTTATTATCTTTTCTAAACCCAATTTCATTTATTTTTATTAGCTTGATGCTCAAGCAGAATGCATAAAATAAATTGCAGAAAATTAAACCATTCACACAAATGTACCAAAGAATAATAGAGGTCGATTATACAACCGAATTGAATAAAATATAAAAACTCTCATCCTCACTTTTACAAACGCCTAAGTACACGAGGATCTAAAAATACAACCACCTAAATACACGAATTAGTCTATTAAAATACAGTGAAAATAAAAATAAAAGCTGCAAAACAAATTGGTTAGCACAAATCATATTATAAACACAAGTAGGACTCAAGTCAGGACAGAATATGGATTTTAGGATTGGGAGCATGCATTTAGGGTGTAATCGGATCGACCCAACCAGTCAGACCGGTTAGACTTGAAAAACGGTTTTGAAACGCCCTGTAATTTTTATGCTGGAAAATTAAATTTTGGAAAACCATTTGGCTCGGTTTCATGCAAATTTCCATTTTTGTGGGTCGATTATCCCGAAACTCGGGATTCCGTTCGTGTGGGTTCCTAAATGCACAAACCATCTAGGGTTCAAAATGCAATAAACACACCAAAAACATTTGTAGAAATATTGTTTTCCTCGTTTCCAATGTTTTCCGAGGATTTTGTGGAATTTGGGGGTCCGCAAATGCTGGACTATGGATCCGATTCGAATAAAACTACCCCGAAACTCAGAAAAGAAACCCCGGGAAATACTGAAAACCCCGATATTCGAGTATGCAATAGTCAGAAAATCAAAAATACAAATACATGCAAATGATTCTGGGCCAAAAATGAT
The DNA here is from genome assembly GCA_039660915.1 of Euphorbia tirucalli. NCBI lineage: Eukaryota > Viridiplantae > Streptophyta > Magnoliopsida > Malpighiales > Euphorbiaceae > Euphorbia > Euphorbia tirucalli. The sequence continues at coordinate 47,503,687 of CM077639.1, read as the reverse complement.
CCCAACAGAAAAATCAAAATGGAAAACGGGCTATTTCGGACGATTGGGACTGATCGGGGATCTGTCCCTGAGGAACAGAGTCGACCGACTCTGGGTTAGAGCCGGCCGGCTCTATTCTTCAAAAGCACTGCCGGCCGGCTGTGTTCCTGAGAAACACAGCCGTACGACTGTGATGGTCAGCACCAGTTCTGGATTTTGGCAAAAATGACAGAAACGCATAGCAAATCGATGCAGACAAGTTTTAAGGCCTTTCGGAGTTTACCTGGATTATGGTTTGGATGCTTGGAGCGTCAAGAAATAGATTGGAAGCTCGGGAATGTGCACTGGAACCTATTCGGCCAAATCCTTCGACAGCCCAAAACGATCCGAAACCAAGCTGAAATGATCTCGAATCAAAGAGAAGAGATTGTTGGCTATGTTGTTAATGCTTGAGGGTTGATTTAGGGTTAGATGAGAGTGTTTATGGGATTTTGTTTTGGGTATTTCCCTCAGTTTCTTTCTCTCCCTTTCTCTTTGTGTTTTTCTTTTTTTTTTTTTTTTTCCTCTGTTTCTTCCTTGAGAACCCCCCCAAAAAGTCCTCACTCTCTCTCCTTTTCTCTCCTTTGCTTTCTTTTCTTCTTTTTCTCTTGTTACATCAATCAGCAGACTCAAAATCTGCCAAAACTTTCGCTTGTCAAGACAAGTTGCTCTGCTTTGCAGGGCAACTATTCTTGACCACTACAGTCGGACGGCTCTAATTTGTACTAGAGCCGGCCAGATCTAGTTTGTACTAGAGCCGTACGGCTCTAGTTGGAGCCAGCTGGCTCTGGTTCATAAACCAGAGCCGCCCGATTCTTCCGAGAGTTAAGGTGGAATTTCAAAAATTCAGATGTGTAGACCAAACCCTAGAGATGATTCGAGAGACCTTTTCAGGGGTTCAGGTCATTCGAGATTCCCCAGGCAGCGTTCCGATCACTTTCAAGTCCCATTTGAGCCCATCCGGCCCACAGGCAATTAAGGAATTCTCATCACCGAGACCGGGAAAAACCCATGCTCACAAATACAAAGGCCATTTTCATCATCATCCACATCCATGAAGCATCATCCAGACATGAACATGTACATACCATACACACTACTTAGTTTGTCGAGTCTATGTCCACGACATCCATCCAAAATTCTAACCTTATGTTGAATGTGCAGTTTGGAGTCGAACCTCAAAGCTGTTAGTTCGTGTCGAGTCAGAGCCGAGTCAACTAGTTCAGTCAGTTGAATCAAAACCGATCACTATGGAAGGGATCAATTCCGGGTTGGATTCAGATCAGGAGGTCGAGGTTCAGCTGCCTTCTTTGCCTGTTGATAGTAAAATTTTATTGGAAGAGGCAGATAAAACAGAAATGGCTGACAGAAACAATGGAAATGCACCTTTCGACATGGCAGCCTCCATGAGAAACTTTCTGAATTCTGATGACTTTAAGGCTACCCTTAGGGAGCAAATGCAAGCTGTGATGAATGGTAGCCCCATCCAGACTGTAAGCATCGGGTTTTCCTGACCTCAGTGATGAAAACCTAGAGGTTATCCCTTGCTATGAGATTTTTTACAGGAATTCAATCCAAGGAGTAAAAGTCAGATTTCAACATGCTTAGGAGACGGCCAAAGAATTTTCCAAGAGATCCCCTTCTTTTAACCAAAATTTTACATGAAACCGCATGGCTTTTTCTCCTGTACAAATTTTAATTGGACCGAGATGAAATTTGGTTGCCGCATGTATATATAATTATATATATAATATACTATATACATAGTTAATAATAGTAATATACGTATTAGTATATATATAATTAATAATAATGTTATTATTATAATATTACAAAAAAAAAAGAAAAAAAAAAAAGAAAAAATAGTGGGCGGCCAACTTGGGCAAAAAGAGAAAAAGAAATGATGATAAATGGGGTAGGTAAAAAATGGTCCAATTAGAATAGAAGAGGGAAATATGTGGTCCAATAAGAAGAAGATGGGCATATTTAAAAAAAAATGAAAATCAAATCACAAAAAAAGGGATGTACGGCTCATGATTAAAGAGAGAATAGGAGGAGACTAAGGCAGGGACAGAAAGAAGGGAAGAAAAAAAGAAGGTTAGGAATTGGCTCAAAATTTTGGTGGGCAGCAACCGATCCTATAATCCATCGCTATATCATCATCAACTTCACCATTTTCTTCAGCTCATTCTTTACCATCTCCTGCAACTGCTATTCTTTCTTTCTTTTTTTTTTTTTTTTTTGAATCCAAAAATCGAACCCTTTCGATAGTAAATTGTCATCAAAATCAACCCAAAGTTCAAGCCTTCAATCTTACATCTTTGGTTCATGATCTCCAGGACAATCTGGGACGTAATCAGGCTCGATTGAATCAAATTAAGTTCCGAGGATCGACTCCAAATCTCCAAACAAACACGGATACCACAACATATGTAATTTCTGAGAGGCCTTAAATCTTTCTATCGCTTTCTGGGTTGATTTTTGTTTATGATTTGATTATTTTCATATTAATATTATTTTTGTTCCTGATATTAATATTATTTTTAATATAATAATTAGTTTTATTAGTATTAATATTATTCTCTTTTTTTTACCACAATTGTTAGTTTGAGTATTATTACTATTATTATTATTTGTATTAATAAGTCATTACTATTATTATTAGCTATATATATATAAATGTTATTTTTTCCAATTTCATTAACATTAAGAATATTAGTTTTATTATCATAAATATTATTATTATTACTATTATTGTGTAAAAAGAAAAAAAGTAATATGCCGCATTATTTTGAGTAAATTTCATAGAAGTAAATATATTGTCATATTTTTAAAATAGCTTTTGATGTGTTTATTGTATCTAAGGACATAGTTTATTTCTCCACATAATAGGGAATCCCCCCACGAACGGAACTCCGAGTTTCGGGATAACAGACCAGCTAAAAGGGAAAGTTTGCATGTAACCGAGCCAAAGAGCACAAAAATTACAGGGCATTTCAAAACCGTTTTCCAGGTCTAACTGGGCCGGCTGATCGAGCTGACCCGGTTACCCCCTAAATGCATGCCCCCGTTCCTAAAAATCCCGATTCTGTCTTGCTGTGAGTCCTAATTGTGCTTGTGATATAAACTGTGCTAACCGTCTGTTTTGCAGCACTTATTTCCTTTTTATTATTTTTGGTGTAATTAATAGTTTAATTCGTGTATTTTAGGCGACTGTAATTTTCTAGATAATCGTGTATTCTAGGTGTTTGTAAAGTGAGGTCGAGAGTTTTTTTTTTATCTTTATTCGATTGGGTTGTAATAATTTATTTATTTGCTGCTTTTATTTTAATTGTGTGTGCGCTGCATGATCGGATGAATAAAATTACTTTAGAACATAAAATATCATCAATGAACTTTGGCCAATTTTATTTTGACTAGACATGAAATAAGGGACTTGTACGGACCTAGATCTCTGTAAAGTGTAGCAGCCTTCGTCCGGTTTAGCTACGCTGTAATTTCCCGGTTGAGTTGAGCCCGGTGACGAATCTTACACTCTCTATCGAGAATTAAGTCTCGGTTCTTTTAGGAGACGACCGAATTTTCCAAAACCACGTTTTCACAAAAAACCCCACGCGAGAGAGGGCTGCCTGATCTCGAGGGTCCCTTTCAAGAGGTTGAAAAACATCATCCACTCACAGTGGCGACTCTGCTGGGGATTTCTTACAAAAGTTTTCTCAAAACTTAAAAGAATTTGACAAGCCCTGAAAAATGTCTAATCAAAATAAGGTGGATGATTCTTGCATGGTATTTTATCTTGCATTTTGGTTAGACATCTTTGCATTAGGGTAAGTATCCAATTTTTTAGCCTGGTGAATTGTTGAAGTGTCGCCGATGTTCCTCATGGTCTTAGGGGCACAGATACGAAACACCGCCCATAGCCTCATACGAACCCCTTCGTTTGGACCCTTGAGTGGGGAGAAGTGTGGAGTATATCTTGCTATGGAGACCTTGATTTAATCCCGACTTGGACCGAACTCATGTAGGCAACCTTAGTTGGATTCCCTTAGGATGCCAAAATAAATTGTATGAATGTTATAAATTACGCCTTCATCATCCCCGGTTGATGATCGAAGAGAACCCCTCCTACGACTCGGTTAGAATTTTCTAAAATTGACCACGATTGGAGGAATAAGGTTGGAGGAATGCGCTTCACATGCTATGTGCTACGTGTTTCTCATCCCCTCACGACATACCATCATCAACATTTCCCATGAGCATGACATGTTACACGCAAAGCATTTGTGTGATAGCTGACCCACTTTTTGTGCAGCCACTTGCATTTTGTTTTCGCATGTAAAAACATTCATCACTCGTGTGACATTCATACTAACCATTTCTTCTGTAGCCATTTCCGAACATCAACATATGTGTGACACTAATAACATTTTCGTGCAGCCATGACACTTTATTTGTATGATGTTTACATCTCACATGCGACATCTCCACGAAGCATACATGACACCATCCTATGTGTCATGCATCTTAACCACATTTTCGTGCAGCCATTTGCATTTTTGTATGACATACACATGCATGCCATTTCATCCCACTTAATAAAGGATGTTCTGAGTGTGTCCTTCACAACCATTTCATTCCATAACATATCGGGTACCCCAAAACTACCCGTGTTCCGCTTGTGCACCGGATCGCACTCAACCATTTCACAAATACCATGTCATTCAATATAAGACCACAAATGGTCCTAGGTCTATTCCCGTGTGAGAGTTCACATGGTGTCATTACATGACATTACATTCATTCATCATAAGTGTCTCGGTGATGCCGAAATCCTGTTTGCGCATATTGGTTCACATCAGACCGTTTCATAACATTGTGAAATCATTCGAGGTGCTCCCCGAGTACCGAATTAGTACACATATGGGGGTATTTCGTAACATTATCAAAATCATGTATGGTGTTCCACGCACGCTGAATCTCTGTCCATGGCTCGAGTTACACATGACCTTCCTACAACATCATTTCATATCACATGCCTCAAAAGCATCAGGACTCTGTCTGTAGGACGGTCCCCATGCGACCATTTCACTTCATGTCATTGACCTACAAAGCGTCGAAACTCTGCCCGTGTGTCGGCACATACTTGGCCATCTCACCACAATTTATTAGGTGCTCCAAACGTGCTGAACCTCTGTCTGTGTGACGGTTCGCATGAGACCTTTTTACATTATTTTGCATGGAATTGGGCACTTTTGGAACATTTTAAATAAAGGAAGTTGAACACACAAAGTTCATTCTCATGTCCATTTACATTCATGAAGCATTATCCAAGCATCATTCTCCATAACATCACGTCATTCATTTAGCACCTCTAACTCTCCACTTCTGATATAGGACCATACACATGTAAGACTAGAAAAGACAAAAGTTCCGTAAAGACAGTTCACAGAGTAAGCTGGATCGACCAAGGACAAGGTCTCAGACTTTCAGGTTTGTTGGGGATACAAAATAGTATAAATTAATAGTGAGTCTGATTCCGGAGAGGAAGTGGAAATGGCCAATCAAACACCAAGTCTTGATGATGCCCTGACAGATTTCTGTGATATGCTGTAAGAAGAGATATGAGCTGGGGTAAAAGAAACTAGGGAAACCGGAACCAGTAGGTCTGGGAAGGAAAAGGTGGACGAGTCCACTCAATTTAGGGTTGATGTTTCAGCCAGTGTAGAAAAGCTACAAGAGATTGAAGCAGCCATGGAAAAGAAAATGAAGGCAAAGTACTCTGAGTTAGACGAAGTGGTGGCCGAATTGAAGAAAGGGGCAAACATCAGCCTGGGCTCCAAGAGAGGAGTGAATGTATATGCAATGCTCAACAAGGGCATTGAGACCTTCTCCATGGGTTTCAAGTCTGAAAGTTCCTTCCTACAAGGGGATTGGTCCACCGGAGGCCCATATGAACCTCTATACACGAGTCATGTTGACGGCAAGTGCCATAAAGTAGCTGATTAACTTCTTCCCAACTACACTCGAGCGGGGAGCACTGAGTTGGTATAATTCTTTATCTGGAGATGTGCAGTTAGACTAGGAGGCCTTGTCAGCGTCCTTCATCAAATACTACAACTTTAACACTACGATCCAGGTGAAGCTGTACGACCTAGAAAGGGTTAAGTAAAAGCAGAATGAGTCCTTTGATGCTTACTACCAGAGATGGATGAACAAAATGATTCTGCTGAAGAACCGTCCCGATGATGATGAACTGATTTAGAAGTTGATTGACGGTAGTAGGGAAATCTTCCGAAACAACATGAAATTCCATTCCTTCAGTGAGCTTAGCAAGGTATATAGCACGGCTATGAAAATTGAGAGGGATGAAGAGGAAAAGGTAGCAAGCTACAAGGGCAACAAAGGCTCTGGGTACACTACTGGGTATCGGTCGACTACTGTAGCTGGATCGAGCAGTGGGTCTGGGTCTAGTTCTATAGGAAAGAACGGGCAGTTTTTAGAGAGTAAGCAAGCAGGGGTTTTCGTTGTGTCTCAGTAGTGTGGAAACTAAGGAAGAAATTCAGAAGGTCAGGGTGTATCTCTGTGGGCTTTCTCCTTGGCTTAGATCTTTGCCAAGTGTAGGAATGGCAGTCTGTTAAGCTCCCTCAGGCCTTTCGAGAAGCTAACGGAGGAAGATAAAGACAACTTCTATACCTACCATGTCATGGTGGGACATAGGACCAATAACTGTTATAAGCTGAGGGATGCCATTTAGAGGCTGATTGACGAAGGGAAGCTACAGGAGCCTGCCAAGCCTAGTACTAAGACTAATCCGTTGTCGGCATTCGAAAGGCAGGTCAACATGGTACAGTCTGGACTTCCAGCCAATTTCATTTTTGCACAAGTCCTATAGGCAAACCCCACTGTACAATCTGTGGTGGCTAAGGAAATTAGAGAAGGGTCTGATTATGAGAAGTTGACAGAGCAGAAGGAAGTGAAACCTATAAGTCTAGATGATCTGGATTTAGAGGATGAAGATGAAGAATATGGCTATATTAAGACATTCAAGCCACCAGTTATGGAGAAGTCAAAAGTTTCTAAAGTCCAGAATGTGACAAAGAGTGGTAGGGTTTACCAGCCAGTGGCTCAACAGAGTGACAAGGCTCCAGTTATCGGGTCAGGTAGTATGTTAGCACCAAAGGATTTGGAAAAAGAGGACCTGGTTATCTCTCAAATGAAAAAGACTCCAGCACAGGCTAGCCTATTGCATTTATTGCTGACTTCCAAAGAACATAAAGCAGCACCGGTTAAAAAGCTGTCTGAAATAGAAGTTTCTCCACTTGCATCTCTAGAGGCCGTGTGTTGCTTACTGGACAAGATTCATATAGGAGCCCCCGACATTGTATTTTTTGAAAAGGATCTGCCTAGAAAGGGGAAGGGTCACAATAAGGCCCTCTACATCAGAGCCCATGTTATGGACAAGGTAATGCCATGTGTAATGGTAGACGATGGATCTGCCCTGAATATATGTCCACTAAAGATGCTGCCATCCTTGGGTCTGAGCGAAGACGATTTGAAAAGGTCCTCTACTGTGATCAGGGCCTATAATGATTCCAAGAGGACTGTAATTGGGACCTTTAAAGCTGAAGTGAAAGTGGGAGCGGTCAAGTCAATGGTCAACTTTATTGTGATTGACATCCCAATCACCTTCTCCTTGCTGTTGGGGAAACCATGGTTCCACCCGTTGGGGGATGTTCCTTCAACCTTGCACTAGAAGATCAAGTTTTCAGTAGGCAGTGAAGTTGTGATAGTCAAGGCAGATTCCCAGTCCGTGATTGCTGCTGTCAGTGAGGAGATCATACCATTTGGCGGGTTCCAAATCACCATGATTAACGAGAAGGAAACCACAGATGCGCCAATGGTCATCTATGAGAACTATATGCTAGAATGTTGTCTAAATACCTTCACAGGCATGATTTTGTTCCGGGTATGGGACTCGGGGCCAATCTATAGGGAGTGCCCGAATTTAGCATTGATTCTACGAAGCCGAGATAGTTTGACTTAGGCTACAAGGCTGAAGCATCTGAGAAGAAGAGTCTGAAGAAAGGAAAGAATGGCAAGCCCATGATGAAGCCATTCATTAAGGCTGGCAAATAGTTGTATGAGGGGTAAACTGAACCAGTGAAGGTCAGGAGCATCGAACTCCCAGGCTTCGAGATATTTTCTAATGTAGTTGACTTTGAAAAGATCCAAGAGGAGCCAGTGGCACCAGTGATAGTGGAGGAGGCAATTGTTGAACCTGTCATCCCCCAGGAGAAACCCTCTGAAGTAATAACAGAAGCAGCAGAAGTGACCAAGGGGGAAGCTGAAGAGAAAGACTGTGATGAATCTATGAAGGCAATTTCAGAGGCATTGGCTGTCGCCTTAGACAAAGCATTTGAAAAACCCAACGAAGGGTCCGGGATGCAGCTGGTGATCAAGGCAAGCCTGGATTCCATGGTTGCTGAAATAGCAGGAATTATGAAGAAAGCCAAGGCATAGGTGGCTGAAATCGAGGAGACTGCTCTTCTTGCTAAGGAGTATGAAATTGCTGCTGACCTGAACATCATCTTGGAGCTGAGCAAGGATGCTGGAGAAGTTCAAGGCCCTCCACGTGTGGAGGATGAAAATCACTTTGTTGTATATTTTTCTTCTCTTTTTGATGTAAATGATGTACTTTTTAACAAGTTTAATGCAATGAAATCCCACTTTGCTTACTTGTGTGATGTTTATCCTGATAATTCTGTGCATGCATTTGAATCACCATCAAGCATATTTAGCATTCATGACATCGCATTGCATGAAATTAATATAAGTGCAGATGAAAACCTCAAAATGGTATTCATTTCACATGAACTAAAATCCAAAGAAGAGAGAGAATTGACAAGAATACTATAAAAACATGTTAAGGCTTTCGCTTGGTCATACGAAGACATGCTTGGGGTCGACACAGATATAGCAGTTCACAAGATTCCAACAGATCCCAGATTTAGTCCAGTGAAGCAGAAATTGAGACGGCTCAGACCAGAATGGGCTGCATTAGTAAAGGAAGAGGTGGCCAAACAGATTAAAGCTAAGTTCCTCGAGGTGGTAGAATATATAGAATGGTTAGCCAACATTGTGCCAGTGTCTAAGAAAGATGGAAGGGTCAGAGTGTGTGTCGACTACAAGGACCTGAATAAAGCCTGTCCAAAAGATAATTTCCCTTTGCCTCACATCGATGTTTTGATAGATAGCGCATCCAAGGCAGCAATTTACTCTTTTATGGATGGATTTTTAAGATATAACCAGATCTTAATGGACGTGATCGACAAGGTGAAAACATCCTTCATTACAGAGTGGGGCACTTTCTGCTACAGAGTAATGCCCTTCATGCTGAAAAATGCTACGGCCACTTACCAGAGGGCTGTCACAACATTGCTGCATGACATGATTCACAAAGAAGTAGAGGTGTATGTCAATGACATGCTTGTTAAGTCAATGACTCGGGAGGAGCACCCTGCTATCGTGGATAGATTTCTTACACGCATCGGGGAATACAACCTGCAAATTAATCCCAAGAAGTGTATTCAGGGTTACATCAGAAAAGTTGCTCGGTCACATGGTTAGCCAAAGGGGAATAGAGATGGATCCAGATAAAATCAAAGCCATTTTGGATATGCCAGCTCCTAAGACAGAAAAGGAGGCCTGATCATTTCTGGGCTCTTTGCAATATGTCAGCCATTTCATAGCACAGTTAACTTTAGTGTGTGAGCCGATTTTCAAGCTGCTAAGGAAAGATTAGTCGATTGTATGGGATGATATATATCAGTTGTGTTGGAAATGCCCTAGTCCCGAGGCATTGGTCCTTGTATTTGTATTATACATTTATTGGATTTATGTATTTTACTCATTTGTGTTATTAATAAAGGCATCAATTCATTTATTATATCTATCTTGTGCAATATATTAAATGAAGTATCCAATGGACATATCTATATCCATGATGACAAGTGTCATGCACTTGGCAATAAGACCATGGATAGGGTAAACGATATGACCATAAATAGATCCGTAGTCTGTTCCAGTCATGGGAATGAATGGAACAATAGACTATCATTAACCTGGTTGTATGGCAGTGTCTTACCGGTCATTGGACATGGAATGTCAACCAAGTTAATGGGTACATGCCTGGAAGCATGGTACTGGATAGATCCACTAAACGGGTAATCCACAGGGTATGGTATCACAATGGATTCTCGTGTAGTACTTGTATGGATCCTTTGACCTGACCAGATGATGGTGTTACATATGAAGCACATGCTTAGGGGTACGCCTAAAGGGCCTGTAATAGGGTGTCAAGTATGGGTGCTTTTGGGTATGTCACTGAGCATGGTAATACTATGGATATGCAGAAGGGATTTGTCACTCAGTAACCCACTGAGAAGATATCACCGGCCTCTTGATGAATGTGACTGATAAGAGTGTGGCCACACCTAAACAAGTTGGAACTTGTTTGTGAGCTTCAGTGCATTCAGGATCAAGTTAATGTCCGGACACAAAAGAGGGTGATCAATCCATGCCTCTGTGTTGGACACCGATATCAATGACATGGGATGTACAAGTTTAAACTACAGGGTTATGATATCAGTTAGACTGCCATCTCCATCTTAATTGGGGGCTGCAGTGGCTTGCTAGAGCCCAACTGCAGTCTGCAGGCCAAAAGCCCGCTGCCAACATAAAGATGAGCCCACGGGATCGTACACATAAAACGACTGAATGCAGACTTAAGGAATCACATATATACTTGGAGTATACGCAATGGAGGGAGAGGTGTGTATATATTAATTATATTATAAAGATCAATTGGATTGGTCATAATAATAAAATTAATATATTCAATTGGCTCTTCATAATTAATTGGATTAATTATGAGATTATTTCCTAGGTGGAAATATTCATATGTATAGGTTTACATATGATTTTATTTTGTGTAGATTTAATTTTAATTTGATGGATTAAATTGATTGTCAAACCAATTTTAATTTAAATGTAAATAATATATTACTTGGAGTAATATATTAAATACATGGGTATATTAAAATTGGGCTTGAAATTAATTTAAACTAGAATAATTAAAATTAGACTGGGCCCAAATTAAAACAAGGAAGCCCGCACAGAATGGAATGGAGCTAAGCTAGGCCTGAATTCCCCTAAGGGAATTCGGCCACCCTAGGTATAAAACCTAGGGTGAAAATTTCGGCCATTCAACCCTAGCACACCATTTGGCCGAAATCTTCCCCTCCACTCACTCTATTATTTTGTTTTTCCAACGCTAGCACGGGTTGCATTCGTTAGGCGTTCGTGTACGAAATCGAGGAGGAAATCTGCTTTGGTTTCTGCAGTCTTTATCCATCTCTAGAAAGAGATTTTCTGGTAAGAAAATTAATCCCTTTCTATTCAATTTTAAGTTTTTCAATTTCCATCTCAATTGCTCCTAGGACTGGATTTGAGGAAATCACCGCGTTCTTCCACTTTTATCGGGTGATTTCCGGTGAAAAATCCCAACAAGTTGGCCTTCGAAAAGATCAAAGATTACCTGGTGAATCTGCCAGTTCTCAGCCCCCCAACTCCAGGAAAGCCCTTGATTTTGTACTCAGCTGTCGAAGACTCCTCCATAGGGGCAATGCTAGCACAAGAGAAGGATGGAAGAAAGTAGTATCCCATCTACTATCTCAGCAAGAAGCTACTGTAATATGAAACCAAGTATACATTGGTAGAAAAGACATGTGTAGTAATGATTTGGCTAACTAAGAAGCTGCATCACTACTTCCAGTAATACAAGGTACAAGCCATGGCTAAAGTGGATCCTATGAAATACTTATACGAAGCACCGGTGTTAGTTGGGAAACTATCTAGGTGGACAATACTTCTGTCAGAATTTGACATTGACTACATCACTAGGAAAACCATCAAAGGGTGAGCTGTGGCAGAATTCCTGGCAAACCAGCCACTAGAATCAGACCGCGGGGAAAATCTGGAGTTCCCTGACGAACAGTTGGCTGTAGTAGAAGTGAGAAGATGGGTTATGTGCTTTGATGGTGCCGTAAATAGAAAGGGTACCGGAATTAGGGTGATCATAGCAACGCCAGATGGCGAGATTATTCCACTGTCAAAAAGGTTGGACTTCTCCATAACCAACAATGGGTCAGAATATGAAGCATGCTTATTTGGAATGGAAGCTCTCTTGACACTAGGGGCAGACAATGTCTTGATCGTCGGGGATTCACTCTTGGTGATTAGACAGGCACAAGGCGACTAGGATTTGAGAGAAGAAGCCTTACGGCCTTACTTAGAACTGCTGTAGTATAGAAGAGGGTTATTCGACTAGTGCGAGTTCAGACATGTTCCCAGGGAGGAAAATAAAATGGCAGATGCACTAGCAACATTGTCCTCTATGTGGGAAGATCTAGAAGAGATGCAGATACGGCCTCTGGTCATAGCTATTTCCAAACAACCCTGCTTTGATATGCATAAAGTGATAGAGTTAACAGCCGAGGAAAAGGCATGGTTCTTTGACATTTATCAGTATGTGAAAGAGGGAAAGTATCCAAAAGAAGCTAGCATTGCTGATAGGATTTCATTAAGGAGATTAGCTAGCCAGTTCAGAATCTCTGAAGATGGGCTTTACAAGAGAACTGCAAATGGGGTTCTTCCAAGATGTTTGACAGATCGAGAAGCAGAAACTATAATGCAGCAAGTACATGCAGGATCCTGCGGGATGTATATGAATGGGATAGCCATGGCCAGAAAGATAATGAGGCAGGGATACTTTTTGATGACAATACAATCTGATTGTGTGAATGAGGTGAAAAGGTGTCACGAGTGCCAAATCTATGTAGGTATCAGTCATCTGCCACAAGTTGAACTACAGAACCTAGCATTTCCTTGGCTATTCTCGGCATGGTGGATTAACATAATTGGAGAAATCCATCCTGTAGCATGTAATGGGCACATATTCATAGTGGTTGTAGTAGACTATTTCTCAAAATGGGTAGAAGCAGAATCTTTCTCCAGTGTAACAGCTAAACAGATGGTTAAGTTCATTTAGAAGAACATCCTCTCTCGATATAGAATCCCTCACCATGGAGTGATAGATAACGGGGTGAAGTTTCAAAGGGCAACAACTAAGATATTCTCAGAACATGGCATTGAACACATTAGGTCTTCTCCATACAGACCACAGGCCAACGGCGCAGTGCAGGCGGCCAACAAGTCTTAAGAAGATCTTATAAAATATGGTAACCACCTACAGAGACTGGGCTAATAAATTGCCATACGCTCATTGGGGTTACAGAACCAGTGTTAGAACACCAACCGGCGAGACTCCTTATGCCTTGGTGTATGGAATGGAAGCAGTGTTACCAGTGGAAATGGAACTCAAGTCACTCAGGATATCCTTGGAAGCTCAGCTACCAGAAATGGGGTGGGTTCAAGCTAGGTACGAGCAGTTAGCAGCGTTAGATGAAAAGCGGCTGAAAGTGCTAGATCACTTGCAGATGTATCAATGCAGAATGGCCAGAGCTTATAATAGAAATGTGAAGTATCCCAAACAGTAGCTGAAAGACGGGGATCTAGTTCTGAAACAGTTGAGGCCTATAAATATCGAAACCTGAGGGAAGTTCAGGCCAAATTGGGAGGGCCCCTATGTTGTGAAGAAAGTGCTATCAAAGGGTGGTGTAAGCATCGCAGACATGGATGGGAATGAATTTGCAAATCCTGTCAATCAAGACCGCCTGAAGCTTTACTATGTTTGAAAAAAAAAGGATCTACTAGGTTGAAAACTCGAAAAGGGCAACCTAGGCAAAAGTTCAGACACGAGAGAAAATGATCAGTTGGAAAATCCGCAAGGGACAACTGGTAACGGATTCTAGTTCTGTGAGAAATGTATACCATTTTGGGAATCAATCTTTCAAATGTATTCATGCTACTTTCATCAATAAATTGTGATGTTTTGCTCAAATATGTTCACATGGTTATATCATAATGCATAAACAAGGTTATCTTGCCTAAACATCCATTTTAAAGAAAGCACTTTGCATTTAATCGGTTAAAAGACTCGCATTACTTTAACGAGAAAATGTGCTGAATACATGTAATCTACTATCCTTTCTTATCCTCCAAATCTAACTCATTATTTCTCGAAATGGCCCGAAATTTCGAAACAAATTCAAGATCGAATGTCGCAGGATCTTAAAAAAAAAAAAAAAGAAGAAGCCCGCTAAGGTGAAAACCGAAAAGGCACCTTAGGCAAAAGTTAGGGTAGCTCACTGAGCTGAATTTAGAGCACTTCTAGATTCACCATTCCTAGGGGCAGAAAAGTAGATTTTTTTCCACCATTCCCCAGCGGAAGCCCTTCTACCATTCCCCAGCAGAAGCTCTTCCACCATTCTCCAGCAGTATCCTTTGCACTATTCCCCAACGGGACCATCACAAAGAACGTCACCACTTTCTCCTCAGCAGTTGTAGTACTTCCTCAACAGCCATTGCATATCCTCGCATATCCCTAGCAGAGGTGCAAAAATCACATCACATAAAGAATATGCTTCCCAGCTAGATTAGCCATAGGCAGGATGTACTTTCCCTAGCCAAAGGCGCGACCCGATCTCCCCAGCAAGAGTGGAGCATTTCAAGGCTAGACGAATAGCCGGAGATGCATCTTCCAGAGTCCATTCGCACAAACATACATTGAAACATGCATATACAAACATTCAAAAAATTTAGGATCATTTAGGATCCACGTGCATATGCATCGTTATGCATACATGCATGACATACATGAAGCATTCATCCCCAGCTGGTCTTCATTCTTTATCGAAGGGGCAAAAATTTTTGTTCAAAATCTCTCGATCAAGGAATGAAGACTCGCCATTTCTAATGTAGGAATTTATCACCTTCATTCCAGAATCCTCAGCAGATCAACCTCGGGTAACATAAACCCGGCATCGGTCCAGATCGGCTTCACTCCAAATCCCCAGCAGATCCACCTCGGGTAACATAAACCCAGTATCGGTCCAGATCGGCTTCACTCCAAATCCTCAGCAGATCCACCTCGGGTAACATAAATACGACATCAGTACAGATCGGCTTCACTCCAAATCCCCCGCAAAACTTCGCCTCAGGTAACCTAGACCCGGTATCGGCTTATTTCATCATCAACTCTACCTCGGGTAACCTAGACCCGGTATCGGCTTATTTCATCATTAACTCTATCTCGGGTAACCTAGACCCGGTATCGATTTATTTCATCATCAACTCTGCCTCGGGTAACCTAGACCCGGTATCGGCTTATTTCATCACCAACTCTGCCTCGGGTAACCTAGACTCTGTATCAGCTTATTTCATCATCAACCTCACCTCGGGCAACCTTGACCCGGTATCGGCTCATTTCATCACCAACTTCTCCTCGGGTAACCTAGACCCGGTATCGGCCTATTCTGACGCATCACTGCAGCTCAGGTTGATTTCTCTTTCCTTCCTTTTACAGCGCTTCAATTCGCGTTCTCAAATTCCCTTAAGTATTTTAAACCTGGTATCAAGTATCGAATTTGATCATGCGAAGGGCAGCTGTAAGAGCCGGGTTTTCCCCGACCTCAGTGACGAAAACCGAGAGGTTATCCCTTGCTATGAGATTTTTTGCAGGAATTCGATCCAACGAGTAAAAGTCAGATTTCAACATGCTTAGGAGACGGCCCAAGAATTGTCCGAGAGATCCCCTGCTTTTAACCCAAATTTTAAATGAAATAGCATGGCTTTTTCTCCTGTATAAATTTTTATTGGACCGAGATGAAATTTGGTTGCCGTATGTATATATAATTATATATATAATATACTATATACATATATAATAATAGTAATAAACGTATTAGTATATGTATAATTAATAATAATGTTATTATTATAATATTACAAAAGAAAAAAGAAAAAAAGTGGTTGGCCAACTTGGGCAAAAGAGAGCAAGAGAAATGATGATAATTAGGGTAGGTAAAAAATGGTCCAATTAGAATAGAAAAGGGAAATATGTGGTCCAATAAGAAGAAGAAGATGGGCATATTTTGAAAAAAAAAAAAAAAATCAAATCAGAAAAAAAAAAGGATATATGGCTCATGATTAAAGAGAAGAGAAAAGGAGGAGACTAAGGTAGGGATAGAAAGAAGGGAAGAAAAAAAAAAGTTGGCAATTGGCTCAAAATTTTGGTGGGCAGCAACCGATCCTACAGTCCATCTCTCTATCATTATCAACTTCACCATTTTCTTCAGCTCCTTCGTTAACATCTCCTGCAACTGCTATTCTTTCTCTTTTTTTTTTTTTTTTTGAAACCAAAAATCCAACCCTTTCAATAGTAAACTGTCATCAAAATCAATCCAAAGTTCAAGCTTTCAATCTTACATCTTTGGTTCGTGATCTCCAGAACAATCTGGGACGTAACCAGGCCTAATTGAATCAACTTAAGTTCTGAGGATCGACTCCAAATCTCCAAACAAACACGGATACCACAGCATAGGTAATTTCTGAGAGGCCTTAAATCTTTCTATCGCTTTTTGGGTTGATTTTTGTTTATGATTTGATTATTTTCATATTAATATTGTTTTCGTTCCAAAAATTTAATTTTATTGGTATTAATATTGTTTATTGTATCTAAGGACATAGTTTATTTCTCCACATAATAGGGAATCCCCCTACGATCGGAACCCCGAGTTCCGGAATAACAGACCCGCTAAAAGGGAAAATTTGCATGTAACCGAGCCAAATAAATTTCTAAAATACTTTTGTCCAGTACAAAAATTACAGGGTGTTTCAAAACCGTTTTCTAGGTCTAACCGGGCCGGCTGACCGAGCTGACCTGGTTACCCCCTAAATGCATGCCCCCATTCCTAAAAATCCCGATTCTGTCTTGCTGTGAGTCCTAATTGTGCTTATGATATAAACTGTGCTAACTGTCTGTTTTGCAGCATTTATTTCCTTTTTATTATTTCCTTTTAACTGTCTCTTTTGCAGCATTTTTTCTTATTTTTGGTGTAATTAATAGACTAATTCGAGTACTTTAAGCAACTGTAATTTTCTAGATAATCATGTATTCTAGGCATTTGTAAAGTGAGGTCGAGAGGTTTTTTTTTTATCTTTGTTCGATTGGGTTGTAATAATTTATTTATTTGCTGCTTTTATTTTATTTGTGTGTGCGTTGCATGATCGGATCAATAAAATTACTTTAGAAATATAAAATATCATGAATGAACATTGGCCAATTTTGTTTTGACAAGACATGAAATAAGGGACTTGTCCGGACCTAGATCTCTGGAAAGTGTCGCAGCCTTAATCCGGTCTAGTTACTCTATAATTTCCCGGTTGAGCTGAGCCGGGTAGCGACTCTTACACTTTTTATCGAGAATTAGGTCTCGGTTCTTTTAGGAGACGACCTAATTTTCCAAAACCACATTTTCACAAAAACCCCCATGCGAGGGAGGGCTGCCCGATCTCGAGGCTCCCTTCCGAGAGGTTGAAAAATGTCATCCGCTCACACAGACTGTTCCACCTATTCAGACTTCGGTTGGGAGTGAAGGACAACAATTTGTCCAAGTGACGAATGGAGTTGGAGGGAGTATTCCTGGTGGAAGCGGCGGAGTTGTCAATCATAGGGAGCCTGATCATCAGTCTGAAGATGATGAAGCATTTGCGAAGGGAAGAGAAGCCTCGATTGAGACCGTTGTGGAGAAGCATCTCAATAAGAGATTATCTGACATTGAAGCCATGCTGCCTAAGCTGAAAGAGATGGTGCACTATACCCCTGTTAAGTATGTTGACCTGGCTACTTTGATGGCTAAAGGAGGAGAGTCGCTTTCGGCTGGTTTTCACATGCCCTATCTTCCTCCCTACACCGGGAAGGGCTACCGGAAGCCCATCTGGATAGCTATGTGAGACTGATGACTAGCATGGGAATCGGGAAAGGTCATCTCTTGAATTTGTTCCTAACTACTTTAAGGGATGCTACAGAAAAATGGCATACAAAGATGCCTTTGTGCAACTGTTCTACTTGGGAGGACCTGTCTGAAGCCTTTGTGAAGCAATATGCTCACAATACCCAGATGGAAACTACTCTTGAAGATCTAGAGAGGATTAGCCAGAAACATAACAAATCTTTCTCTGCCTATTACAAGAGGTGAATGGACGTCCAGGTGCTAGTGGATAGGGCCCTAAAGTTGGAGTCGCTTATTGTAAAGCTAGTTGACGGCAGTTTACCTTTATATAAGGAGAAGATGAAGCTTAAGAGGTTCCACTCTTTCAATGAAGTGGTTGAATTTGCTAAGCGTATCGAGCGATATGGAGAGGAAGAACAAAGGAGTAAGCAGAGCATGGGCACCTATCGAAACAGCGGGGGGTATTCATAAGGTTACAAAGGCAGTAGTTCCATAACTACTCCGGCCGAGTCTAGCTCGAGAACAACACAAGTAAGGGAAGCATATGTGGCCGCTGTGAACCAAGCAAGATAGACTCCTCAAAGAGTCACTAGCCCATAGGCTGACTCAACAAGCCGGATTTTCGCTAAATGCACAAAGGCTGGGTTTTGCAGAGCTTGAAGCCATTTTCGCCTCCAGCTTAGGCGGATAAAGACAACTTCTGTGCTTATCACGTGATGATGGGTCACCATAAAAATGAGTGTGCCCAATTGATTAGGGCCATCAAGCAGTTCATTGCTGATGGTAAGATTATAAAGCCGGCTTTGAAACCTAGCATTCAGAGTAATCCTTTCCCCAACCTCGGATGATTCGGGTGCACAAGCTATTGAGGACCATGATGCTGCAATAAAAGAAGACCCTCCGCATGTGGAGGACAATAGTCATTTTGATGTTTTAGCTTTTTAGTTTTGTCATTTATCATGTGAACAATTCAGCCTCTAAGTGTGTTTAATTTAATAGAACTTGATTTCAATTACTTGTGTGATATTTTTTGAATGGAGCTTTGCATGCATACAAACATTCATTTAATGCCTTTAGCATACGTGATGCATCATTTCATGAAATGAATCTAGGGACAGATGATGACCCAAAAATGATACCCGTCTCGAAAGACCTCACGGCTGACAAAAAAAAATTGCAAAAGTACCACAAAAGCACATGGGAATCTTTACCTGGCTGTACGGTGTCGTACCGGGGTGACAGAGAAATTACCAAACACCAAGTTCCAAAGGATTCGAGGACGAAGCCAGCCAAGTAGGAGCTCCATAGACTCAAGCCCAAAAAAAATACAAAAAAAAGGAAAAGGGTTATCACAACGTGGGGAATTGACAATGTTAGCGAAGTAAGACCACTGGCGTCGAACGGACATCGCTCCATGGTCGCAACGGTTAACTACTTCTCGAAGTGGGTAGAAGCGGAGTCACATATGAATGTCACAGCCTAAAAAAAAAAGAGTCACCATGCTATGATCGATGATGGAGTACAATTCCAAGGGGTAATAACACAGTGTTCTAGAATAAAAGGTTGAGCATTATAGATCATCTCCACATCTCCCACAAGGCAACGGGGCAATAGAAGTGTCCAATAAATCCATCAAAGGGATTCTGTCAAAAGTGATAGTTACCTATAGAGTTTGGGTTGACAAATTACCATTTGCCTTGCAAGGATACAGAACTAGCATCAGAGCATGTACTGGAGAAACGCCATACTCATTAGCCTATAGGATGGACGCGGTTCTACTAGGGGAGACAGAGACCAAGTCGTCAACCCCATCAGCCAAGACAAACTCAGGCGATACTATGTCAAAAAAAAAAAAAAAGAGTCCGATGGATCAAAAACTAAAAAGGCAATCCATGCAAATGCTAGGACAGAGAGGCGAGGACTATCAGCTAGAAAAGACCAGGCGATGGCATGCGTGGATCCGGTCAAGACGGATACCATTACTTATTATGTCCTAAGCTTCATTTCATCTTTGATGTACATTCTGCTAAAACATTATTAATGAGTGAATGAATGAATGTCGTGTTCTATTCCTTTAAATATCCCAAGTCTGCTTGAAATCGAATTCGTATCATGCATATATGGCTGTACACACTTTTGGTTTGCATGCAACACACTAAAAAAAAAAAGAAGAGAAGAAGAAGTCCGATAGACTGAAAACCTTAAAGGACGGTCTATGCAAACATTAGGACACAAAATAAAGTCTTCTGAATTGAAAACCCTAAAGGGTAATTCAGGTAAAAGTAAAGACAGGCTAATAGGCCAAAAACCCGAAAGGGCGACCTATGCAAAAGTTAGGACGTAAAATAAAAAATAGAATAAAAGTCATATAGTAGCATCAAGCTCAGATAAACTCTAATCCTCTAAAGACTGGGGTACCTCAAAGTCAGCAGCTCATATTCACGTCTTGTAAGGCAACCAATCAGGTCAGCTGAACTTTGTAGCGAGCATCCGTCTCCATAGGTGCGGTACCATCATATCTCAGAATCTCGATGCGAATAGGATGCATCCACTGATGCTGCACATGTCAAGGCCTCTGTGGTGTAAACATTCTGCACTCAGTTGTGCATAAAGATCGAGGGACCCCCTATAGCTGACCATACTGTCTGCAAAACCGAGTAGGAGAGTAGAAAGTCACATGGATCAATCCAAACAACTAGACACCTCTAGCCCAAGTCTCAGTTATCACATCAGAAATATCCCACCAGGAGCAGACCCATCAAATAGAGATGTCAGTCTGGCTCCTTAGCCAATCAAACCAATTCGGTGTGGGGCGGCTCTAAGGTGTAAATCATCCAAGCCACCAAGTACATCATGAAGCAAGACCCATGCAAGGGCCAGAATGTGCAAAAGTTAAAGAAAGTAACCCACGGATGGGTCAATACATCACAAGTAGAAAAACGGAGAAATAGGCCTAAGGAGGTGCAAAGGCGGCATCACCATCATCATCTCCGTCATCTCCTACCTCTGTGGTTAGGTTCTTGCTCACATGCTCACCCGCAATTCCTATCTGGGCCTCCAAATCTTCCACCTGATCTCTGAAGGCCAGATTCATGATCTCTAACTCGGTGACCCATCGACACAACTGGTCAACCTTCGCCCGCAAGCAAGTGGACTCTCGATGCTCAATCCCAATCGTTGTCTGCACGAAGCAAAGCATAAAAAGCATCATAATCACATACATACATATTCAAAACATACGTACACACGTGTATACATGCATCAAAGACCAACACAAGTACAGGTACTCGATATCATCATTGGGATGCCTCGAATCATGAGCACTCCGAAAGCCGAAATAACATGACTTTGGGGCATCCTCTAAACCTCGGGTAAGAGTCTTTTTTTCAATTTTTAGAATTCACATTTGTGTCGATATAATCCCGAGAAGGGTATTCCTTGCCTTTTGCAGGTATCCAGGGGCAAAACAATCAAGCCGTATTCATTCTTAATCAAAGGGGCAAAAGTTTTTGTTTCCAAAATTATCGATCAAGGAATAAATATGCACTCCCGATCCAATTTCAATGGAACACTCCACCACAGAGAGCCGATTTCAATGGTACGATCCACCACAGAGAGTCGATTCCAATGGTGCGCTCCACCACATAGAGCCGATTTCAATGGTACGCTCCACCACAGAGAGTCAATTCCAATGGTACGCTCCACCACAGAGAGCCGATTTCAATGGTATACTCCATTGTAGATAGCCAATTTCAATGGTACGCTCCACCACAGAGAGCCAACTTCAATGTTACCCTACACCATAGAGAGCCAACTTCAATGGTATTACTCTACCATAGAGAGCCAATTTCAATGGTATTGCTCCACCACAGAGAGTTGATTTAAATGGTATCAAGGGTCAAGATATTCAGTCCATATTCATTCTTGATCGAAGGGGCGAAAATTTTTGTTTCCAAAATTATCGATCAAGGAATGAATATGTACCCGAAACAACATCAAAACATCAAAGGAGATAATCAAACTTCTCGAATCACCAAAGCATCTTTCCCTAGCCACACAAGCATCACAGGGAACACTATTATCCTTTCCTTCAGTGACACAGGCTCCACTAGAAGTGAAATGACCAAAATACCCTTCTATTAGTAACCAAACTACCAGATGGCTAAAACACCTCTCCTTTAGTGACACAAGCTTCACAGGAAACCAAATCATCAAAAAATTTCTTCCTCTAATGACATAGGCTCCACTAGAGGTGAAATGACCAAAATACCCTTCCTCCAAAGGAAACCAACTTTCCAAGCGACAAAATTACCAAAATACCTTTCACTTTCATGAACATCAATTCACAAGGAGAATTCAATCTGGGCAAAGTCCCCTACTTCACAATGGAGTCGAAGCACGTCCCTAGAGAACCAACCCAATCCAAGCAAAGTCCTCTGCTTCACAATAGAGTCGAAGAACGTCACTGGAGCACCAATCCAATTTGGTTAAAGTCCTATGCTTCGCAACGGAGTCGAAGTAAGTCCTCGAAAAATGAAGTCAACTTAGGCAAGACTGCTATTTCATAAATCAAGTCAACTTAGGCAAGATCGCTATTTCATAAGTCCCTATGAATATCATAGTAAGCCAACAGGAGGAGAACCCTAGGTACGTCCTCTTTTCCTTCTCACCATGCTCTCTATCGTGAGACCAAACTCAAATCGGGCACAAGCACGTCATGTGAGGGGCAGCCTGTGAGCATGGGTTTTTTCTAGACATCTATGATGAAAACCATTTGTTACCTGTTCGATAGATGAACGTGAATCAGATTTGAGAATGAGCATAATAATGCCTGGAATGTTCTCGAAAGGCCTAAAATTCAAAAGAGTCCTCGATCCGAACCCCGAGAAGACTTCATCTAGAGATCAGGAAGCTTAGGTGCGTGTGTAGACTCTGTTTATAGTCGCATGACTGTGGTTTATAGTCGCACGTTTATAGTTTACAGTCGCATGACTGTAACAACTATGGTCGCATGATTGTAATTCTACAGTGGCACAACTATAGTTAGAGTCGTATGACTTTAGTTTTGACTCAGCAGATTCCTAAATAAGAAGGAATTCTATTTTGGCTTGGATTTTGGGCTTGATTTACGGGAATTAGAGCGATAGAAATATGACAAAAGAGGTAGAAACATTAGGAAAAAAAAGGGAATAAATTCTGAACAGGAGAGAAGGCATTCTAGTGAGAGAAAGAGAGTTTTAGAGTCAGAAAGTGAGAGAAAATTAACTGAAAACTAAGAAAAACAAAAAACACAAAGAGAATACAAGAGAAACACATAGTGTGAGGATTTCCAATCGGACATCATTCAATCAAAACCATTCTCGAGTTCGTTCAGATCAATTTGGGATGCGTGTTATAGAATTTCGGGTCGTTTGGAGATTCTAGGTAGATTCCGATGTCCACATCCGACTCAGGTCATCAAGCATACTGAAACGCAAAATAGGTAAACTCTGAAAGGCCTTAAAACTCATTTCATGTTGATTTGTGATTGATTCTATGTTTAAAAATATTTATCCAGAAAACTATCTCCGCAACTACAGTTATACGACTACATTTATAGTCGCATGACTATAGTTGCCTAGAACACAGCCGTGCGACTGTATATTACAATCGCACGACTGTATTCTTCTGGGCAGAAGCCCGAAAAGCCCAAAGATGACCGAATACAACGGATTTTCCATTTTAAATTATTTTTCATGATTTAATTTGGTCAAATCACATCTATATACTATATCATTGTGGTTTTCGCATTTCCAATAAAACGGATATGAGGTTTAGGGTTTTGTTGGTTTTAATTCTCGGAATTCGTGGTTGTTAGATCCTTAATCGGATCCTCGGTCCATTGATAACAGACCCTCGGATTCCCAGAAACTCTTGAAATCATCGAAATCGATTGAAATAATGATTTTAGAAAACAAGAAAACCATTGTCGGACACTGTTCATTACAGCCGTGTAACCATGACTCTATAGTCGTGCGACTCTAACTCGAGTCATACGACCATAATCATTATAGTCGAATGACTATAAATTACAGTCAGATGATTGTAATACAGCCGCACGGCTGTAGTGATTGCCAGAAGGCAGAATCATGGGACGACCTGCACAGACATCGTCTCGTGATGCTGTCTTCAGAATCAAACCTGTTTTTGGCATTTTTACTACTTTCAGACCCTAGATGGATGTTTGGAAGTAGGAACCCCTACGAACGTAACTCAGAGTTCCGGGATAACTGACTCACTAAATGGAGAAATTTACATGTAATTGAGCCAAACTGTTTTCAAGCACAAAAAAAACCTACAGGGCGTTTCCAAAACCGTTTTCTAGGTCTAACCGAGCAAGTCGCCCGGCCTTCTTGGTTATCCCCTAAATACATGTTCCCACTTCCTAAAATCCCCATTCTGTCTTGTATGAGTCCTATATGTGTTTGGGATATATCTATGCTAACCATTTGTTTTACAGCTTTTATTTTTCTTTATTTTTATTTTGGATGTATTTCATA
The DNA here is from genome assembly GCA_039660915.1 of Euphorbia tirucalli. Classification (NCBI taxonomy): domain Eukaryota; kingdom Viridiplantae; phylum Streptophyta; class Magnoliopsida; order Malpighiales; family Euphorbiaceae; genus Euphorbia; species Euphorbia tirucalli. The sequence goes on along the minus strand of CM077639.1, from coordinate 47,479,158 downwards.
TATTAATTATGTATTCTATGCGATTGTACTTTTTAGATCCTCGTATATCTAGGCAATTGTAATGGTGATGATAAGAGTCTTTTTCCTTTTTCTGGGTTGTAATAAGGCCTCTATTTCTTTTTGATTTATTTTTAGATGTATCGTTTATATTTCTGCGCTTTAATTTCATGTACTTTATTCCTGTCATCTGAATGAGCATGGGCTAGTAGTAAAGGATTAAATTGGGTGGAGAAAGATAATAAGTGCGCAAACTATTGTCATATGTACTTATAAATGAATACAAGCTTGAGGTTGAATAGGTAAGTTTCCCGAACCCTAAATCTCTGGATTAGGTACAGTAGTCTATGCTCGTTAGGGAGCTGTACCGGAATTTCCCGGATGAGCTTATCTGGGTGGCGACTCTGCCATTGATCTTGAAATTTAGGTTTTGAGGTCTTTAAGTAATAAAATGGGAAAAGGTTTTCTACAAAAGGATTTCCAAAAAGAATCGATGGTTTTCCTAAACAAGATCATCAAACCCCGTTGTAAGCGACAAAATTTTTCATACTTTAAAAAAAAAAAATTTTTGCCACACGAATGTAATTACAGTCATTCGGTTGTATTTACAATCGTACGACTGTAATTGAAAGTTGTAGTTGTACGACTGTAATTGAAAGTTATAGTTGTACGACTGTAAATGCGTAGCAGGTACAGCAGCCCATTGATAAGGTCGGTTTTTGACCTTATCTTTTAGGCAATTTCGTGGTTTGAACGGCAATTTTGAGAGTCTTTTGCGTGAATGTTTGTGTGGTTTTTGAATATTTTGTGATTTTTATGTTTTGGATAGATTTTTTATAACTTTTAGTATTTTTCGTGTTTTCTAGGGCTGTTTTTGTAATTTTTGTTAATTTGTTGTTTTTATGGTCCTTGGCGTTGGTGCCGTTATGTTCTTTGTGCTTGTTTTGGACAGGTATTATGACCCAGATGGGAAGTTGGTGCTTCGGCGGCGAGGAAGAGCTCAAAGTGCTAAAAATCAGGGCGGCACGGCGTGCCACAATTAGGGCACGGCGTGCCAACCCGGCGTGCCTGGTTAAGCAGTCCAGTGGAGTGGCACGAAAACGTGCCACCCAGATCAGCGTGGCGTGCCAACCCTAAAATCACACGGCACGGCGTGCCAACTCCAGTAGCACGGCGTGTCGCCTTTAGTTCTACACAGCATGGCGTGCCAACTCCACCAGCACGGCGTGCCGAGCCCCGAAACCTGCTGTTGCCCTACTTTCATCTCTTCTTTTTCCTGGTTTTAACCTAGCCATATAAATAGGTTATTTTCTATGTTTCAAAGGATCTTTTTCCAGTCTTTTTGAGTGATAGCAAAAACTTGTAGTGAGGTTTTGGAGCTTGAACTATTTGCTTTCTTTGAGTTTGAACCATCATTTGGTTGTAGTTTTACTTAGAATCTTCCCCTTTTACGACGTTCCTAGTTCCGGCTCGAGTTCGTCTATAGAGGTACACCCCAAGCATCTTCACACCGTCGGAATCCGGTTAATCGGACCAAAAGGGCATAAGTTTTTCTTCTTCTCTTTTCTAATTTGATTAAGTTAGTTTTGATTCCGTAAATCGATTATGTTTGGTTGTAAACACTGAATTCATTCATCTTTCTTAATTAATACAATTGATTGCAAGTTAATTTCAATTTTTATTCCTTCTTCTTTATGCAATTCCTTTAATGAATATCTGGTCTCATAAGATCTTAATTTATTAAGTTCATATCTGTGGCATTACCTAGATTGACGCCTAGGAAACCATTAGTATTGACGACACTGTGGAACTTACGTGCCCTTATTTTCTGAGCTTTAGAATTAGACCGCCTCTAAACAAGGAAAACCGGCTAAGGACCTAAAAGATCTAGATACGCTAGGTTGTATTATCGAAAGAGCATAATTAAGGATTAATTGTTGAGTTAAATTCATCTTTTGTAGTTAATTGATAAAGCCATCCCCATTAGCATTCATAGGTCGGTAAACCGCCAATTGATAACACAAAACTCAAGTGCAAAGTAAGCTGGAATAGATCAACTAGGAGTAGGATAGTTTAGTTGTTAACATAATCAACCCAAACTACGTTCCGCCTAGGACACGCAAGGAACCCGAGTAGTTTAGTGTTTGCAGATTATTCTTTTCTCTGTGGGATCGATACCTGGACCAACCTGAATTATTACTTGTCAACGATAGGTACACTGCCTTAGTTGTGCGTTTCTAGGTTTAGTTTTACTACTACGCCTAGGACCCATCACCCATACCTTAAAAATAAAAAAATGGAGGGATTTAAAGGGCAATTAATGCCCGATTCTCAGCAGCAAGCAAGGCAGAGATAAAAAGGGAGAAAATGAAAGAAAGGGGGGGGGATTTTGGTAGATTTTAGAGAGAGAAATTGAAAGGAAGAAGAGAAGGAAAAAAGAGAGAAAAAGGGAAAACTCAACCAAGAACCATCTTTTTCTCCTCTTTTTCTTTTAATTCTGGGGTAGTAAAGTTAAAACCGGTTCGAAATCAATAGGTTAAAACTTGACAAACCAAATTTAATCGACTTCAAACTCCTAATTCACTAAAATCCGTGACTTTTTGGAGACAATTGGACAACTTTTGGAACCTTAGCACACGAGGAAAAAGGAGCAATTTGGAGCAATTTAAGGTGTTTCCAGTGGTCAAATCGATGGTGGATGAGCGCTACAAAGGTAATTACACCTAAAACATTCATTTTTTTGCTCTTTCTAGGTGTTTTGGCTTGATTTCGTGCATAAAACTCATATTTTTGGCTTGCTGTTGCTGGAAAATAAGAACAGCCATGCGACTGTTCTTGTGATGAAAAACAATGGTACGACTATAATTACAGTCGTACCATTCAAATAACAGTCGTGTGATTGTTCTTAGATTTCCTCGCTTTCTCTTTTCATTTAAATAATTTTGGCGATTTTTTGCATTTGGATAAACTACAGTCGCACGACTTTAATTATAGTCATATGACTATAGTTACAGTCGTACAGCTGTAGTTATAGTTGCACAGCTATAATTACAGTCGAGCGACTGTAATTTTCATCCAGGAGTATAATATCCAGAAAAATCCATGAAAATTCATAAAAATCATAAAAATTCAGAAAAATTAGAAAATTATCAAAAATGAATTTTTTTGTGTGCATTCACGACCTTATATTTAATTTTTGAAGTTATCGCATTTAGAACAATGCAACGACGGAGACCCGAATCTCCCGAAAACGACCCACCTTACATGCTAAATTAAAGTAAACCAAAAAAAGAAAATATTTTCAAAATGATTTTCACACAAAACAAAAATACAAGGACGTTTCAAAACTGTTTTCCAGGTCTAATCGGACCGGCTAACCGAGCCGGCCTGGTTATCTCCTAAATGCATGCCCCTGATCTCTAATTTCCCAATTCCGCCTTGTTTGAGTCCTATTTGTGGTGTGCTATAAATTGTGCTAACCATTTGTTTTGCAGCTTTTTATTTCTTCTATTTTCATTTTTGATGTAATTAATAGCTCAACCCGTGTATTTTAGGTGGTTGTAAATTTTTAGATCATCGTGTATTTTAGGCACTTGTAAGGTGAGGACGAGAGTTTTTATTTTCATTCGATTGGGTTTTAATAATTTATTTATTCACTGCTTTTTATTTTACTTTGTTTGTGTGTACGCTGTATGATTTAATTTATTAAAAATTCACTTTAGAAATTTAAAATACCTTCATGAAAATTGGCCAAATTTTATTTTTATTAGACATGAAATAAGGGACTTGTCCGGACTTAGACCTCTGGAAAGTGTAGCGGCCTTTATCCGGTTCAGCTACGTTGTAATTTCCTAGTTGAGCTGAGCCGGGTGGTGACTCCTACACTATCTATAGAGACTTAGGTCTTGGTTCTTTTACGAAGCAATTTAATTTTCAAAAATGAATTTCGATCTCAAAAACCCTAGGCGAGGGAGGGTTGCCCGATCTCGAGTCTCCCTTCCGAGAGAGTTGCGAAAAACGTTGTCCACTCATAGTGGTGACTCCGCTTTGGATTTCTTACAAAATTTTTCTTAAAAATTAAAAGAATTTGACAAGCCCTGAAAAATGTCTAATCAAAATAAGGCGGATGATTCTTGTATGGTATTTTATTTTGAATTCTTTAGCTAGACATTTTTACATTACGTTAAGTATCCAATTTTTAGACCGGTGAATTGTTGAAGTGTCGCCTATGTTCCTCTTGGTCTTAAGGGCACAGATATGAAACACCACCCATAGCCTTGTACGAACCCCTTCGTTCGGACCCTTGAGTGGGGAGAAGTGAGGAGTATATTTTGCTATGGGAGCCTTGATTTTAACCCGACTTGGACCGGACTCATATTGGCAACCTTAGTTGGATTCCCTTAGGATACCAAAATAAATTGTATGAATGCTATAAATTGCACCTTCATCATCCCTGGTTGATGATCGAAGAGAACCCCTCCTAGGACTCGGTTAGAATTTTCTCAAAAATTGACCACGTTTGGTGGAATAAGGTTGGAGGAATATGCTTCATGTGCTATGTGTTTCTCGCCCTCTCATGACATACCATCATCGGCATTTTCATGAACATAACACGCCATGCATGCAAAGCATTTATGTGATACTAACTCACATCTTTTGTGCAGCCATTTGCATTTTATTTTTGTGTTTGAAAGCCTTAAATCATCTGTGTGCCATTCATACTAACCTTTTCTTCTGTAGCCATAACATTATATTCATGTGTTAGCATTTTCACAAAGCATACACGACATCATTACGTATGTCATGCATCCTAACCACACTTTTGTGTAGCCATTTGCATGTTGTGTGACATAAGCATTCATGTCATCTCATAGGGACATTCCAAGGGTGCCCATCATGGTCTTTTCATGTCATAACATAGTGGGAGTCCCAAAACTACCGGTGTTCTGCCCATGCACCGGATTGCACTTGTCCATTTCAATACACCACGTCATTCGATATAAGACCACGATGGTCCTAGGTCCATTGCCATGTGACGATTCACATGATGTCATTCCATGACACCATACTCATTTATCACAAGTGTCATATGACATCGGGGCCCTGTTTGCACACCGTGGTCCATATCGGATCATTTCACGACATTATTACATCATTCAAGGTACTGCTCGAGTGCTGGATTAGTACACATAACATTACTAAATCATGAAAGGTGTTCCCCGAACGCCGAACCTCTATCCATGTTCCCGATTACACATGACTTTCTTATAACATCACTTCATATCATATGCCTCAAAAGCATCAGAATTCTATCCATGAGCCGGCCCTCATGTGACCATTTCACTTTATTTCATAGACCTACAAAGTGTCAAAACCCTGTCCGTGTGTCGGTACACACACTACCACTGCACAACTTCACTAGGTGCTCCAAAAGCGCCGAACCCTTATCCTTGTGGTGGTCCACACGTGATCTTTTGCATTATCTATTATATGGCATTGGGTGTTCTTGGAATGTCCAAAAAGAAAAAAAAAAATAGTAAATAGAGATCATCCTTATCATCATTTCACTCACGACATCATTTCATTTGATTCATTCATCATATATCACCTTTAGTGCATCATTCTTCATGTCACTATTCCATTCATTCATTGTCCCTAAACATTTCCCGTATGATGTCAAGTAGAATAAACTGGATTGACCGAGGACAAGGTCTCAGACTGTGAGGGCTGTTGGGGAACAAAGAGCAGTAGAAACAGAAAGTGAATCTGATTCCAGGAAAGAATTTGAGATGGCCAATCCAACACCTAGTCTTGTTGATGCCCTGAAGGATTTCCTAAGATCCCAGGATTTCCATGACATGCTAAAGAAGAGATGAAGGCTGTTGTGAGGGAAGTCGGTGAAGCTGGCACTATTGGAGCTGGAAAGGAAAAAGAGGCTGAATCATCTCAGTAAAGTGCTGATGCCTCTGCTAGTTTGGAGAAGCTGCAAAAAGTTAAGGCAGCTATGGAAAGAAAAATGAAGGCGAAGTATTCAGAATTGGATGAAGTTGTACAAAGGGACCAGTGTTAGTTCAGACTCTAAGAAGGGGGTTAATGTAAATGCCATGATCAGCAAAGGCATTGAGACTTTTCCTATTGGCTTTCAAGTACCGAAAGTCCCCTCCTACAAGGAAATGGCTTCACCAGAAGCCCATGTGAATCTCTATGCATGAGTCATGCTGACAGCTAGCGCTACTAAGCAACAGCTTATCAATCTCTTTCCTATTACACTCGAGGGAGGAGCATTAAGTTGGTACAATTCTCTATCTAAAGAGGAGCACTCAGAATGGGAAACTCTATCGGCGGCTTTTATCAAATATTACAGCTTTAATACCAAAATTCAGGTGAAGTTGTATGATCTGGAAAGAGTTACGCGAAAGTCAAATGAGCCTTTTGATGAATATTATCAAAGGTGGATGAACAAGATGATTTTGCTAAAAAACCACCTTAATGAAGATGAATTGATCCAGAAGTTGATTGATGGTAGTAGAGACATCTTTAAGAACAATATGAAGTTCCACCCCTTCAGTGAGCTCAGTGAAGTATACAGTATGGCCATGAAAATTGAGCGTGATGAGGAGGAGAAGGTAACAAGCAACAAGGGTGGCAGAAGTTTAGGATATAGCTTTGGGTTTAGGTCAACAGCTGCGGCCGGGTCTGGTAGCAGTTCTGGTTCAGGCTTTGGAGGTAAAAGGGGACAAACTTCAGAGGTAAAGTAGGTCGAGGTTGCCGCGGTAACCCAGCAGCAAAGTAGTCAAAGTAGAAACCCCGGAGGACAAGGTATATCCCCTTGGGCTCTCCCCTTAGTTAAAATTTTTGCAAAGTACAGAAATGGGGGCTTGTTGTAGTCCTTGAGACCATTTGAGAAACTTGCTAATGTGGATAAAGATAATTTCTGCACATGTTGTAACTGGCCACAGAACTAATAACTACTAAAAGTTGAGGGACACCATCCAAAAACTGATTGACGAAGGGAAATTGTAGGAGCCTCCTAAACCTAGCACAAAGACTAACCCATTGCCGGCATTTGAGAAGTGGGTTAATATGGTACACTCAGGATTGCCAGCCAATTTAATTTTTGCTCAAGTCCTACAAGCGAATCCTGCTATACAGTCTGTGGCAAATCGGTGAAGCTGAGGCAGAGTCAGGATGTGTGGGGCAGACATAACAGAAAGAAATCAAACTGATGAGTTTGAATGACCTCGACTCAGAGGATGAATATGAGGAGTTTAGTGGGGATGAGATAGTTAAGCCACCAGTTGTTGAAAAGCTGAAAATTCAAGAAGTGCAGAATATGACTCGAAGTGGCAAGGTTTATCAACCAGCGGCCCAATTAAAAGACAAGGCCCTAATGACTGGGTCGGGTAGCACATCAACACAAGAGGGAGTTGAGAAGGAGGACCTGGTTATTTCTCAGTTAAAGAAAACCCCTACCCAAGCTAGTTTGTGGCATTTACTATTGGCTTGTAAGGAGCACAGAGCGGCCTTGGTGAGGAAGTTGTCAGAAATTGAGGTTTCCCCCATTGCATCACCGGAAGCCATGTGTTGTCTGCTAGACAAGATCCATTATGGGTCTCTTGACATTGTTTTTTCTGAAAAAGATCTACCGAGTGAGGGAAACGCTCACAATAAAGCCCTCTACATCAGAGCTCATGTTATGGACAAAGTAATGCCATGTGTGATGGTAGATGATGGGTCGGCACTGAACATATGTCCATTAAAAATGCTACCATGTTTGGGCTTGAGTGAAGATGCCCTAAAGAAGTTCTCAACAGTGATCTGGGCATATGATGACTCTAAAAGAACAGTGATTGGAACTTTCGAAGCCGAAGTGGAGGCCGGGCCAGTCAAGTCAACGGTCATTTTCACTGTGATAGACATCCTAGTCACTTTCTCCCTATTGTTGGGAAGACCATGGTTCCATCCATTAGAAGGTTTCCCTTCTACTCTACATCAAAAAATAAAGTTCTCGATAAATGGGGAGATTGTGACTGTTAAGGCGGATGCCCAATCCATGATTACTGCTGTAAATGAAGGGGTCATACCATTTGCCGGATTCCAAATCGCCATGGTCAGGGAAGAGGAAGCCACGGATGCCCCTATGATCATTTATGAAAACTATATGCCGGAATGGCTGTCTAGATATTTGCTTAAGCAGAACTTTTTCCCAGGCATGGGACTTGAAATTAACTTGCAAGGGGTGCCTGAGTTTAACATTGACTCGGGAAAGCCAAAATAGTTTGGGCTAGGGTATGCAGAAGAAACATCTGATTAGAAGAATCAGAGAAGGGGTAAGAATGGCAAGCTTATGATGAGGCCATTCATAAAGGCAGGAGAAGAGCTGTATAAGGGCCAAGCTGAGCCAGTGAGGGTCGAGAACATTGAATATCCGGGCTTTGAGATATTTTCTGATGTTGTGGACTTTGAGAAGAGCCAGAAGAACCAGCAGCCCCCGTGATGGTGGAAGAGGTAATTACTAAGTCTGCTGTTTTGCAAAATGAGCTGCCTGAAGAGATAACAAAAGCAGTGAAGGTACCCAAGCAGAAAACCGAAGAGAAAGTCTATGATGAATTAGTAGAAGCAATTTCAGGTGCACTGGCTGCTACCTTAAGCAAGGCATTTGGTAAGTCTAAAGAAGGGTATGAAGAAGAGCTGATGGCCAGGGTGAACTTGGATTCTGTGGTTGCTGAGATAGCCGAGATTATGAAGAAGGTTAAGGCGCAAGTGGCTGAAATTGAGAAGACCACTATTCCTACTGAACAAGAAGCCAAAGTAGCTACAGATCTGGATGATGTCCTGGAGCTGAATGAGAAAGCTGAAGAAGTGCAAGGCCCTCCACCTGTGGAGGATGAAAATGATTTCGTTGTATCTATTTCTTCCATTTTCAATGTGAATGATGTACTCTATAACAAGTTCAATGCAATGAAATCCCAGTTTGCTTACTTGTGTGATGTTCATCATGATAATTCTATGCATACATTTGAACCACCATCAAGCATATTTAGCATTCATAACACCGCATTGCATGAAATCAACATAAGTACAAATGAAAACCCCAAAATGGTATTCATTTCACATGAGTTAAACCCGAGGAAGAGAGAGAACTTACAAGAATATTGCAAAAACATTTTAAAGCTTTCGCTTAGTCATACGAGGACATGTCGGGTGTAGACACAGAAATAGCAGTTTATAAGATCCCAACGGACCCTAAGTAAAGCTAGTGAAGCAGAAGCTGAGAAGATTGAGGCCAAAGTGGGCTACATTGGTGAAGGAGGAAGTGGCTAAGCAGATAGAAGCCAAATTCCTTGAAGTGGTGGAGTATACAGAATGGCTAGCCAATATCGTCCTAGTACCTAAAAAGGATGGAAGGGTTAGAGTATGTGTCAACTATAGGGACCTGAATAAAGCATGCCCAAAAGATAACTTGTCGTTGCCTCATATCGATGTCCTGGTTGATAGTGCAGCAAAAGCAGCAATGTATTCCTTCATGGATGGGTTTTCAGGATATAATCAGATCCTGATGGATGTAATTGATAATTTGAAGACATCATTCATCACAGAGTGGGGTACCTTCCGCTACAGAGTAATGCCTTTTGGGTTGAAGAATGCTGGAGCCACTTACCAAAGGGCTGTCACAACTTTGTTACATAATATGATCCACAAAGAAGTCGAAGTGTATGTCGATGATATGCTTGTTAAATCAATGACCTGGAAGGAACATCCTGTCATCCTGGATAGTTTTCTTACACGCATTGGAGAGTATAACTTACGACTCAACCCTAAGAAGTGCATATTCGGGGTCACATCAGGGAAGCTGTTGGGTCATGTGGTCAGTCAGAGAGGAATAGAAATGGACCCAGATAAAATCAAGGCTATTCGAGATATTCTAGCTCCAAAGACAGAAAAGGAAGTTCGCTCATTCTTGGGCTCCTTACAGTATGTTAGTCGCTTCATTGCACGGTTGACTTCCACTTATGAGCCGATTTTCAAATTGTTAAGAAAAGATAAACTTGTTGTATGGAACGAAGATGTCAGTTGGCGTTTGAGAAAATCAAAGCTTATCTGGTAAATCCCTCAGTTTTGAGCCCACCAATTCCAGGGAAGCCCTTGATCTTGTATTTGGCTATTGAAGATTCCTCTGTAGGGGTGATGTTGGTGCAAGAACAAGATGGTAGGTGTTGGAGATTGTGCCCTAAGGCCAATACTGGATTATGTAATTTGACTTCTAAGATTAATCTAATGTAGATTAATATTATCATTTATGTTTGTATGTTAGCATTTATGATAAGTATCCATGAATAAATCGTGTTATTCTAAATATCCCTAGTCGATTGTTATTATGGGAATAATAACAAACTAAGACTAGTGTGAGTGATAATGGATATTCATAAGATGAATATAGTGTATACAGATACAGATTATACTCACGGGTAATATGTTAGAGAACATGTTACTGGAGACCCACTATAAGATCAAGTTCATGGTCACGTGTCACAACTGATCTTGATTATAGTAGTGTCATCAGCTGATTCCTTTGACCTGAGGTCACCATGGATTCCGGGATGAATTCATGTTGTGCTTTGACGCAGTCAAACGCTGCTTGTAACAGAGTAGTTATAAAGGCTGTGGTTGGGTACAATATGACTCATGCTTAGGGATGTGAGTGACAGATATGGGATTTTGTCCCTCTCTAACAAGAGAGCGATATCACTGGGCCCCTCGATAAGTAAGACTGTTAAATGCATGGCCGTGCTCAAATAATTGATAAGAGTATCAATTGATTTGTCTGAACAGTTTACTTTGAGATCGAGAAAGCATATGATTAATTATGTAAGATTGACAAGTGTACCATGTCTTATAATTAATCTTGATATCAAAGAGACAAAAGGGAATATGACATTCTATAAATAGGTATTGGATCATTCCAATCATATTAATTGGGTAGTCGTAATGGCTTGCTAGAGTCCGCTTGTGACCTATAAGGACATTATGGTAATTTCCTTATTGCCAATTAATATGATCCTATGGGGTCACACACAAGAGCAAAATGAAGTTCATCTTAACGGGTATAAATTATTATGAGATAATAATTTATGAATGAGGAAGAGAATAAATATATATATAGTGATATATATTTATGCATGTGTATATAAATATTAATGTGATTAGTGTTGCATAAAGTATGCTACATGTTATAATTAAATTATATAGAGATATAATTAATTATAACATTATATATACATATGTGTATTATGGAAAATTGATTTGATGTTAATTGAGAATTAACATTAAATTGTGGGGGTTAATTTATAATTATAACTAATAGGTGTATTAGGTTATAATTATAATTAACTATTTTAGGGTTTTATTTAAGGAAATAAAAACTAACCTAAAAACCTAATTTTTCAACATATCACAAGTAGGATTTTCGGCAGCCACAACAAGGAATAGTGGCAGCCGAAATTCTCAAAAAAACTCCAAGGAAAATATGATTTTTCGCTTTCTCAGTCTCGTTCGAAGAATTGTTCTTCAATCCCGGCGCTAGCACGCGGTGAATGAATTGCTCCGTGTGGATCAACCGTAGAGGGAAGCTATCTTGGTTCCTTTGATTCAATCTTCAAAGAATTAAGGTAATTCTTTAACCCTCCTTCCGATTCAATGCAAAGTACATGGGTCCTTGGTGGGGATTAATCTTTTATTCCGCTGCGCATATTTTTGTTTTGTGCGATTAATTCCCAACAGTGGTATCAGAGCCACTTGTATTTTGATTAAATTGGATTTATGTTTTGATTGGATCAAAATTGCATGTTAGGGTTTGTATGATTTTGATAGGATCAAAATTGTTGTTAGGAGTTTGTATGTTTTATTTAGGGTTCTATGTTATTGTGAATAACAAAATAAAATTTGATTTTGTTGATTAATCATTGTGAATGATTTTATTTTAATGATTTGGAATGTTTAAGGGGTTGGTGTCATGAATTTGATTCATGGGTTTTTAATTGAAATTGTTTCAATTAATAAATAAAAAAAAATATAAAATGTTTTTTTTCTTTTCTGGGCATGACGCCCAGAAACAGCTTTGAAATTGCAATTGCAATTGGTGTTGCAATTGCAACACCAATCGCAATTGCAACTCTCATTATTAAAAAAAAAAAAAAAAAAAAAAATATGTTTTTTTTCTTTTCTGGGCATGACGCCCAGAAATTCTTCTCATGCTGCGTAAGCAGCATGCTGCTTATGCAGCATGGGCTGCGCGCAGTATTGGATACTGCAGTGCGCGGCCCGACGAGCATACTGTCCGACAGTTTTACCCCTTTTTCATTTTAAGTGTGGAAAATTGTTTCTGCTTATTTACGAATTTTCCATATTAATTAATTCTAAATACAATGTGATTGTATTTTACAACTTTGAACCCTAAATATTTTAGATATAAAATTATTGTTGATAATTTTATGCATGGTGTTATGGTATGGTTTTGGACCCCGTGGATGCTTTATTTTATTTATTATGGTTTTATATAAATACGACCTGCGAGTCGTTTGTATTTATGTAAATTTTAATTTTAATTTTACTAGATAAATTGTATAGGATGCAATTTATGATATGTAAAATTTATTTTACTAGAAAAATTGTATAGGTTGCAATTTTTTGTAATATATAAATCCATGAGATGGTGCTTAGAAGCAAAGACGTGGAGGCGGATCCAAGAGGCGGTGCAATGACCATGTGATGGATGCTACCACCTAGGATATGACCTTGTTGATTTTCATATTGGCCTATGAAAATCAATGTAGATTTAAACCATACCATAACACGGTTCGAGTCATATGCATGTTTTATTTTATTTAGATGCCATGTGATGCCATGCTAGATATTCTATATGCATGCTAGACAATTGTATGCCATAAGATGCCATGCTAATTAATATTAACAAAAATATGATTAATATTAATGCCATGAAATTGTATATGATACAATTAACTCACTGGATTTAATAAACCCTAAATAAACTTATGAAGTTTATATTTGCCACCCAATTACGTATAACACTAGTCAAGTACTATGTTCGCATCATGGTAGCCACGCCAAAGCGGGTACGCATGTTGTGACCTTAGCGAAGCGATAATATGAGAAATGGTGATTCTCATTGTGTTGTAATTGGTTTAACAAAGGGTTAATCAAAACGGTGTTTGAGCCCGAGGCAAAGATGAGATGAGTAACATACAATTAAATATGATATATGATATCATGCATCTCATAAATTAGAAGAGTTGCATAATGATGCAATTGGCAAAGAAGTGCACATCCAAAATATGTTTAAATGGTTTAAAGCATGATTTTGAGTCTTTGCCTACCGAAATTATATTTAATCATAGGGACATGCCAAAGCAGTGCTATGGTTAAGTATGGATTTTGGATCTTCACCCACTTAAATATTTTAAAGGGTTTTATAATTTAAGTGGGAGCATTTAAATAAAAATCTTTACACGCTTTATTATAGTTATGATTGCTATTACCATGATCTCGATTGTTATTGAACTTTGAGAATTGTTCTCAAATCAAAAGGAATCATATGTTCTCAATAATCCTTTTGCCCAATGAACCACTAGCAATTGTAACATGAGTATAAAAGATGCTTACTTGAAGCATCGAAGGGACTCTGTTTAAAATTTATTATCTTACACTTGCCACCAATTCTTCCGCACGTGGAAGTTTTACTTGAGGTATATGATACATCACAAATGGAAATGTTCCATCAGTTAGTGAGCAAGAAAAGATAAGTGTTTGAGGCAACAATTTCTCATTGGCATCCAAAAGGCATTAAGATGTGATCTTGAATTCATTATTTGATAGTCATTGGTGATGAACTATCATTTGAATGACATGGAGAAAATTGTGAATTAGTTGCATAAGATGCAGAAGAATGTTAAGTTATCCATAAAGGATAAGCCCGCCTCGAATTGTGTGCTTATGGTTCAAAAGGAAAAGGATAATAGTAGGGTCGAAAAGTATAAATACCGAAAGGGTTTCGGTGAAAGTATTTTAAAGGCCAAAGCTGTTGGCATAGAGAGATCTCCAAAAGAAGGATGTTGCCATTTTTAGATTGAATCGTTCATTAGAATGGAAATAGCAAACTTTGTTTGGAGATCTATGAGAAGATGAAAGGCAGTAAGACTGCTACCTTAAGTATTTATTAACTATTCTACTTTTGTTTCTATATCAAAGGTATTAGATACCAGTTGTGGATCTCATATTAGTAGAATATGATGAATCGCAACTTGAATAGAAACCTTATGAAGGTGAAAGGTAGAATGCGAATAGACAAGAGAAGCAAAGGTTGCTACTCGAAGGTTCTGAACTTTTACATGAAAGTTGTGAACTTCAAGTTAAAAGTTACGAACCTCTTTTCATAAAAGTTATGAACTTTTATATGAAAGTTATGAACTTTGGTTAAAGGTTATGAACTTTTACATGTGAGTTACGAACTCTTGTTGTCTATTGAGCTTGTTGGCTTGAGTAAACAAATGTTGTTTATTTTATAATTGTGAATTATAAACTTTATAAAGACATGATTATGAAATATAGATTTACATAATTGTCTTTATATGTGGAGCCCATCTGTAACATAAATACTGTAAGGATCGAATCAAATAGTTTGATCCAACCCATTTTGGCAGTGTCTTCTTGGAGACATAAGCAAAGTTGCATTTCGAAACTCCATGAGAATGGACCTTTGGATTCATGAGATTATGAATCATCTTGAATCATGCGAATGTTGTTTATTGTAAAAGATGACAAAAGGTTTTCTTTGCTAAAAGTAGTCAAAGAACAATCGATTTATTAAGCATTATACATGTGGATGTATATGAATTATAAATCAACTGCTAAAGGAGGTTCTAATACTTCATTACTTTCATGGAACTTTTCACTAGATAAGAGTATCTAATGAAACACGAGTTTGGAACTTTTGAAATGTTCAAAAGCTTGTAAAATGAAGTATGAAGTATCTTGACAAGATAGTAAAGTCACTTAGATATGATCCAAGTGCTGAACATTTGAGTCAAGATTTTGACAATCATCTTAGGGGTTGTGGGACTGTCTCACAATTGACTCCTCCAAGTACGCCACAAAGTATGTTGTGTCGAAAAGGGAGTAGTCGAACTCTATACAGATATAGTTCAATCTATGATGAAGTCAAGTTGATCATCGTTTTCTCGAAAATATGCCATTAAAGCAGCTGTGTATATTGTTCCGTCTAAAATAATTCATGAATCAACATATGAGATATGGTTGGGTAAGAGACCCAAGTTGTTTCATTGAATAAGTTTAGCGCTGTAAAGCTTATTTCGAATAAGTTGGCACCTAAATTTAAATGTCGTATTGTGGATTACTCAAAAGGAAAGTAGGAGTTGTTACTCCTGTGTTTCTTTGGGATACAAAGTAGTTGTAGCTAGAAATGGTTTCCCCTTGAAGAGGGAGTTAATTTCTAGAAGAGTTAGTGGGAGTAAAGTACACCTACAAAACTCGTAATTCACAAAGTGACATTAACGTTGAAGAGGAACATGGAAATGGTTTCATGATCATTGTTGAAATTACACAAGTCCAATGAAAGTCTAGTAGAATACGACATGAATAGGAGAGATATGGATTTCTCAAAATCATGATGTAGTTTTACTAGATTGGAATAAGTCTTCTTTTATGAAGAAGCAATGTTAGATTTTGAATCTAATAAGTGACTTGATGCTACAAAGGTTGAAGATAAGTCCATGTCTGACAATCAAAGTATAGACTTTGATAAATCTTTTAGAAGATGTATATGCAATGGTTGCAAATGAGTTTTCAAATTGAAAACCGACATGGATGGTGATCTTCAAACTTATAAAGCACGACTAGTGACAAAAGGGGTTATAAACAAATTCATAGTAGTGACTATGAGGATACGAACAAATTCATAGTAGGACTATGATGAAATCCTCCTTCATCATTAATCATGATCAAGTCATATTGAGTTCTTGTTGCCATATCCGCATAATATGATTATAAAATATGGCAAATGGATATCAAAATCTGTTTTCTACGTGAAAACATGATTGAGGATGTGTACGTGACACAACCCAAAGTTTTGAGCATTCAAAGAATTTAAGTAGCGTATGCAAGTTTCAAAGATTCTTATAAGAATCAAAACATGCATCAAATAGTTGGAGTCATAGTTTTGATAAAGAAATCAAATGGTTTGATTTTATCAAAAGGATGATGAATCTTGTGTTTCAAAAGGATCAGTGGGAGCATATCGGTATTCCTAATGCTATATGTGGATGACATATTGCTTGTTTGAAATAACATTCTTACCTTGCAAGAAGTAAAATCTTGGCTAAGAAAGTAATTTCGGTTAATGTTATAAGCATGACTGCCTGTGTTCTTGAAATTGGAATCTATAGAGATAGATCTAAAAGAATGTTTTGGCTTAAGTCAAAGCATTGAAAGCGTTCAATGTAAAAAGACTTAATAGAAGCTTGCTTATGTTAACTGCACATATACAACTGATTGCAATTAGTTGCAATATATCAGTCGAGATCTAGTATTCTCTTAAAAAGAGATGTTATGATTTTGAAAGGTTCAAAATAAAACAATATAGCTAAATATCTATAATAGTAGTCAAAGTATATTGTTACATATGATGTAAAAGAAATTTTGGATGAAGAAGTTCATCAAAATTTTTGTGTTTTGTTTTAAGCATTGCTTATCCTGTGAGACTATTGTAGGGACAATAGTTCAATGCGTAAGAACCTTGTATGACACAAGCATATACTTAGGCGTTTTTCACTAACTTAGAGAGGCTGTCTCTAAAGAGAGAGTGAATATGTGTAAAGTAGCAACGGAAGCGAAAATTAATAATTCATTGACAAAGACTCCTGCACGAGTGAATACATGAAAGTCATGTAGGTCAATGGGTATAAGATACATGTATGATTGGCCATAGTGCAAGTGGGAGATTGTTGGAGATTGTGCCCTAAGGCCAATACTGGATTATGTAATTTGACTTCTAAGATTAATCTAGTGTAGATTAATATTATCATTTATGTTTGTATGTTAGCATTTATGATAAGTATCCATGAATAAATCGTGTTATTCTAAATATCCCTAGTCGATTGTTATTATGGGAATAATAACAAACTAAGACTAGTGTGAGTGATAATGGATATTCATAAGATGAATATAGTGTATACAGATACAGATTATACTCACGGGTAATATGTTAGAGAACATGTTACTGGAGACCCACTATAAGATCAAGTTCATGGTCACGTGTCACAACTGATCTTGATTATAGTAGTGTCATCAGCTGATTCCTTTGACCTGAGGTCACCATGGATTCCGGGATGAATTCATGTTGTGCTTTGGCGCAGTCAAACGCTGCTTGTAACAGAGTAGTTATAAAGGCTGTGGTTGGGTACAATATGACTCATGCTTAGGGATGTGAGTGATAGATATGGGATTTTGTCCCTCTCTAACAAGAGAGCGATATCACTGGGCCCCTCGATAAGTAAGACTGTTAAATGCATGGCCGTGCTCAAATAATTGATAAGAGTATCAATTGATTTGTCTGAACAGTTTACTTTGAGATCGAGAAAGCATATGATTAATTATGTAAGATTGACAAGTGTACCATGTCTTATAATTAATCTTGATATCAAAGAGACAAAAGGGAATATGACATTCTATAAATAGGTATTGGATCATTCCAATCATATTAATTGGGTAGTCGTAATGGCTTGCTAGAGTCCGCTTGTGACCTATAAGGACATTATGGTAATTTCCTTATTGCCAATTAATATGATCCTATGGGGTCACACACAAGAGCAAAATGAAGTTCATCTTAACGGGTATAAATTATTATGAGATAATAATTTATGAATGAGGAAGAGAATAAATATATATATAGTGATATATATTTATGCATGTGTATATAAATATTAATGTGATTAGTGTTGCATAAAGTATGCTACATGTTATAATTAAATTATATAGAGATATAATTAATTATAACATTATATATACATATGTGTATTATGGAAAATTGATTTGATGTTAATTGAGAATTAACATTAAATTGTGGGGGTTAATTTATAATTATAACTAATAGGTGTATTAGGTTATAATTATAATTAACTATTTTAGGGTTTTATTTAAGGAAATAAAAACTAACCTAAAAACCTAATTTTTCAACATATCACAAGTAGGATTTTCGGCAGCCACAACAAGGAATAGTGGCAGCCGAAATTCTCAAAAAAACTCCAAGGAAAATATGATTTTTCGCTTTCTCAGTCTCGTTCGAAGAATTGTTCTTCAATCCCGGCGCTAGCACGCGGTGAATGAATTGCTCCGTGTGGATCAACCGTAGAGGGAAGCTATCTTGGTTCCTTTGATTCAATCTTCAAAGAATTGTTGGGAATTAATCGCATAAAACAAACATAAAACGCAGCGGAAAAAGATTAATCCCCACCAAGGACCCATGTACATTACATTGAATCGGAAGGAGGGTTAAAGAATTACCTTAATTCTTTGAAGTTTGAATCACTTAGGAACCAAATTAGCTTCCCTCTACGGTTGATCCACACGGAGCAATTGATTCACCGCGTGCTAGCGCCGGGATTGAAGAACGATTCTTCGAACGAGACAGAGAAAGCGAAAAATCAGATTTTTCCTTGGAGTTTTGTTGAGAATTTCGGCTGCCACTATTCACCTTTGTGTGGCTGCCGAAAATCTGCTGTGTACTTAGTATATATGAGTCATTTTGGTTTAGGTTAATTGTTTCCTTAAATAATTAACCTAAATAGTTAATTATAATTATAACCTAATACACCTATTAGTTATAATTATATATTAACCCACACAATTTAATATTAATTCTCAATTAACATTAAATCAAATCAATTCTCCATAATACATATATGTATATATAATATTATAATTAATTATATCTCCATATAATTTAATTATAATATGTAGCATACTTTATGCAATATTAATCACATTAATATTTATATATACATACATAAATATATATCACTATATATATTTATTCTCTTTCTCATTCATAAATTATTATCCAATAATAATTTATACCCGATAAGATGAACTTCATTTTGCTCTTGTGTGTGACCCCATAGGATCATATTAATTGGCAATAAGGAAATTACCATAATGTCCTTATAGGTCACAAGCGGACTCTAGCAAGCCATTACGACTACCCAATTAATATGATTGGAATGATCCAATACCTATTTATAGAATGTCATATTCCCTTTTGTCTCTTTGATATCAAGATTAATTATAAGACATGGTACACTTGTCAATCTTATATAATTAATCATATGCTTTCTCAATCTCAAAGTAAACTGTTTAGACAAATTAATTGATACTCTTATCAATTATTTGAGCATGGCCATGCATTTAACAGTCTTACTTATCGAGGGGCCCAGTGATATCGCTCTCTTGTTAGAGAGGAACAAAATCCCATATCTGTCACTCACATCCCAAAGCATGAGTCATATTGTACCCAACCACAGCCTTTATAACTACTCTGTTACAAGCAGCGTTTGACTGCGTCAAAGCACAACATGAATTCATCCCGGAATCCATGGTGACCTCAGGTCAAAGGAATCAGCTGATGACACTACTATAATCAAGATCAGTTGTGACACGTGACCATGAACTTGATCTCATAGTGGGTCTCCAGCAACATGTTCTCTAACATATTGCCCGTGAGTATAATCTGTATCTGTATACACTATATTCATCTTATGAATATCCATTATCACTCACACTAGTCTTAGTTTGTTATTATTCCCATAATAACAATCGACTAGGGAAATTTAGAATTACACAATTAATTCATGGATACATTATCATAAATACTAACATACAAATATATATGATAAAATAAGTCTTTATTAATGACTTAAGAAGATTGTTTACATAATCCAACATTGGCTTAGGGCACAATCTCTAACAATCTCCCACTTGCCCTAAGTCCAATCTCAAATGTATCTAATACCCATGGACCTAGCATGACCATCATGTACAGCTTGTGAAAGAGCTTTTGTTAGTGGATCAGCAACATTGTCTTCAGACGCAACTTTGCATATCTTCACATCTCCTCTTGAGATGACTTCTCTTATGTAGTGAAAACGCCGAAGTATATGTTTGGATTTCTGTGACACACTAGGTTCCTTAGCAAGTGATATTGCCCCATTGTTGTCACACAAGAGGCTCACAGGATTCACTATGCTAGGAACGACACCAAGTTCTTCGATGAACTTCTTGATCCAAACAGCCTCTTGGGCTGCATCTGATGCAGCAATATACTCGGCTTCTGTTGTAGATGCAGCTATCGTGCTTTGCTTAGAACTCTTCCAACTTATCGCACCTCCATTCAGAATGAACACATACCCAGACTGTGACTGCATCTGATCTTGATCAGTTTGGAAACTTGCATCCGTGTAACCATTTACAACAAGATCTTCGTCCGAGCCTCCATATATCAAGAATGTATCTTTAGTTCTTCTCAAGTACTTAAGAATACTCTTGACAGCAGTCCAGTGACTATCACCTGGATCAGACTGATATCTACTTGTCATGCTCAAAGCAAAAGAGACATCTGGCCGAGTACATACCATGGCATACATGATAGATCCTATAGCTGACGCATAAGGAATCTTATCCATGCGTTGACGTTCTTCAACTGTCACAGGACATTGCTTACGACTAAGCTTTATCCCTTGCCCAATAGGAACATTTCCTTTCTTTGATTGATCCATACTGAACCTTTTCAGCATTTTGTCAATGTATGTACTCTGGCTCAAACCTATCAATCTCTTAGATCTATCTCTATAGATCTTTATTCCAAGAATGTAGGCTGCCTCACCCAAGTCTTTCATAGAAAAACACTTTCCTAGCCAAGATTTTACTTCTTGCAAGGTAGGAATGTGATTTCCTATTAACAATATGTCATCGACATATAGAACTAGGAAAACTATATTACTCCCACTGAACTTCTTGTACACACAAGGCTCATCTTCGTTTTTGATGAAGCCAAACTTTTTGACCGATTCATCAAAACAATGATTCCAACTTCTTGATGCTTGCTTCAAACCATAGATGGCCTTTTGAAGCTTGCATACTTTATCAGGATTCTTTGGATCGACAAAACCTTCAGGCTGTGTCATGTACACATCCTCAACAAGGTTTCCATTTAGGAAAGCTGTTTTGACATCCATTTGCCATATCTCATAGTCATAATATGCTGCTATGGCAACAAGAATTCTGATGGACTTGATCATAGCTACTGGAGAAAAGGTTTCGTCATAGTCTATACCATGAATTTGTCGGTAACCTTTTGCCACTAACCTTGCTTTATAAGTCTGAATATTCCCATCCATGTCCGTTTTCAACTTGAAAACCCATTTGTGCCCTATTGCTTTAGCACCCTTTGGGAGATCAACCAAAGTCCATACTTTGTTGTCGTCCATGGATTGAATTTCTGACTTCATAGCATCAAGCCATTTTTCAGATTCTGAATTAGAGACAGCTTCCATGTACGTGGAAGGTTCATTCTCTTCTAACAGAATCAGATCATTTTCATTCGTGACGAGAAATCCATATCTCTCGGGCTCATGACGAACTCTACTTGATCTACGTTGGACTTGTGTTACTGGTTCTGACTCAACAACTTCTTGTGAATCAGGTTGTTCCATTTGAAACTCACTTTCAACTTGGTTGTCCATATTTTCTTGTAGGTGTACTTTACTCCCACTGATTCCTTTGGAAATAAACTCTTTTTCCAGGAATGTACCACCCTTAGCAACAAACACTTTGTTTTCACTAGGATTGTAAAAGAAATAACCTTTAGTTTCTTTTGGATAACCAACAAAATTGCATTTCACAGATTTTGGTGATAACTTATCTGAAATCAAATATTTCACATAGGCTTCGCATCCCCAAATCTTGAGAAAAGACAAATTTGGTTTCTTACCAATCCATATCTCATATGGTGTCTTTTCAACTGCTTTTGATGGAACTCGGTTCAGTGTGAATGCCGCTGTTTCAAGTGCATATCCCCAAAAGGATAGAGGAAGATTTGTTTGACTCATCATAGACCGAACCATATCCAATAAAGTTCGGTTCCTCCTCTCAGACACACCATTCCACTGTGGTGTACCAGGAGGAGTTAGTTGTGAGACAATCCCATAATTTCTAAGATGATCGTCAAAGTCTTGGCTCATATATTCACCACCTCGATCAGATCTAAGTGCTTTAATTGTCTTGCCAAGTTGGTTTTGCACTTCATTTTGGAAGGCTTTGAACATTTCAAAGGATTCCGACTTATGCTTCATTAGATATAGATAACCATATCTACTGAAATCATCTGTGAACGTAATGAAGTATTGAAAACCACCTCTAGCAGTTGTGCTCATAGGCCCACATACATCTGTATGTATGAGTTCTAATAAGTCACTAGCCCTTTCACTGTGACCAGTAAAGGGACTCTTGGTCATCTTACCCATTAAACAAGACTCGCAAGTGTCATATGTTTCAAAAACATCTAGACCCAAAATTCCATCTTTATGGAGTTTTGAAATGCGTTTCTCATTAATGTGTCCTAGACGACAGTGCCAGAGATAAGTAGGATTCACAATATTTGTTCTTATCCTTTTGGTATTTATGTTATATACATGCTCATCATAACCTTCACTAAGGTTCAACAAATAAAGACCATCATGTAAATCCGCATTTGCATAAAACAAGTCTTTATTGAAAAGCAATAAGTGATTATTCTCAATAACACATTTAAATCCTTCCTTGTCCAAACATGAAATAGAAATGATGTTCCTAGACAAATTAGGAACAAAATAACAATTATTCAAAAGGAGAACAAGTCCACTTGGCAACTTGAGCTCGTAGCGACCGACTTCATAAGCAGCAACTCTAGCTCCATTCGCCACATGGAATTCTACCTCGCCCTTCTTGAGCTTTCTACTTCCTCTAAGCCCCTGCACATTCATACAAATGTGAGAACCACAACCGGTATCTAATACCCACGAAGTAGAAACAGAAGTAGAATGAAGTATTTCAATAACATGAATACCTTGATTAGCGGTCTCACCGCCTCTCTTCTTCCTCAAGTCCTCCAAATAAAGCTTGCAATTTCTGCGCCAATGACCAGGCTGATTGCAGAAATGGCATGCGCCTTCCTTTGGAGGCTTTGCCTTGGTAACAGCTTTGGGCTTCTTTGCATCCTTCCCAAACTCTTTGGGTTTGTTTGCTTTACCCTTCTTCTTCTGGATCCTACCCTTTTGCACCATATGGATCCCTTTGGAGCTTGGCTTCTCTTTTATCGTTACTTCAGCGTTTTTCAGCATCCCATGCAGTTCGCTGACCGTTTTGTCCATATCATTCATGTGATAATTCATGACAAAATGGGAGTAACTCTCGGGAAGAGAATTAAGGATCAAATCCGTTGCCAACTCAGGTCTGAGTGGCGAACCAAGCCTCTCCAACTGATCAATGTACCCTTTCATCTTCAGAACATGGGCACTAACCGAACTCCCTTCGGTCATCTTGCACCCAACCAAAGATCTCAAGGTCTCATACCTTTCCCTTCTCGCTTGCTTTTGGAACATTTCCTTAAGCTCTTGAGACATCTCATATGCCTCAAATGTTTCCAGATCCTTCTGAAGTTCCGGAATCATTGATGCAAGCATCAGGCATTGTACATCAATCTGATCATTTTGATGCTTGTGGAAAGCATCCCTTTCAGCTCTTGAAGCTGTGGTGGGTGGAGGGTTAGCGGGCAAAGGACCATCCAGAACATATAGCTTTCGCTCTTGCTTGAGAACAATTCTTAAGTTGCGATACCAGTCTAGGTAATTTGTTCCATTCAGTTTATCCTTCTCAAGGATAGATCGAATAGAACCGGGATTGCTTGTGTTGGCCATTTATCTACAACAGAAAATATATGCAAAGTTAATTACATAAGAGAATATAGCTCCCACTAAAATTATAAAACCCTTTAAAATATTTAAGTGGGTAAAAGACCCAAAATCCATACTTAACCATAGCACTGCTTTGGCATGTCCCTATGATTAAATATAATTTCGGTAGACATCACCATGTCAATTACATCATTATGTAACTCTTTTAATTTATGAGATGCATGATATCATATATCATATTTAATTTGTATGTTACTCATCTCATCCTTGCCTCGGGCTCAAACACCTTTTTGATTAACCCTTTAGTTAAACCAATTACAACACAATGAGAATCACCTTTTCTCATATTATTGCTTCGCTAAGGTCACAACATGCGTACCCGCCCTGGCGGTATACCATGATGCGAACATAGTACTTGACAAGTGTTATACGTAATTGGGTGGCAAAAATATAAACTTCATAAGTTTATTTAGGGTTTATAAATCCCGTGATTAAAATTTTATCATATACAAAACATGGCATTAATATTAAACTTTCCAAGTTAACATTAATCCTAGCATGGCATCCAATGTCATACATTCATCTAGCATGCATATTTCATACTAGGCATGGCATCACATGGCATCAAAATATAAAACATGCAATAGACTCGAAAAACCGTGTTATGGTATGGTTTTATCTACATTGATTTTCATAGGCCAATATGAAAATCAACAGGTCATTTCCTAGGTGGTGGTAACCATCGCATGGTCGCAGCACATCCGCATCCCTTGGATCCGTCTTCACGTCTTTGTTCCTTGGCACCATCTCATGGATTTACATACTTTACAAAATTGTATCCTATACAATTTTCTAGCAAAATAAAATTTACAAACAATAAATTGCATCCTATACAATTTATCTAGAAAAATAAGGTTACATAAATACAAACGACTCGCAGGCCGTATTTATAAAACCTTACATCCACCAAAACCAAAAGAAAACAAAAAAAACATCCACGGGGTGCAAAACCATACCACAACACCATGCATAAAATTATCACAATAATTTTACATCTACAAGATTTAGGGTTCAAAGGCAAAATACAATCTTATTGCATTGAGGAATTGATTTGAAAAGGCTAAATGTGTAGAAACAATTTCTACACGGCAGCACCAAGGGAACACGGCGTGCAAAACTGGTTTGCACGGCGTGCAGCACCTGCACGCCGCCGTGTTCCTCGCTGTGTCTCAGCACACACGGAAACAATTTCCGGTTGCACGCCGTGCCAAACCATCACACGGCGTGCACTTCATGTTTGCACGGCGTGCAGCGCCTGCACGCCGTCGTGTTCCGAACTGAAAGCCAATACTGGAAACAATTTCCAGTTGCACGCCGTGCAAAGACAGCACACGGCGTGCACATCATGTTAACACGGCGTGCAGTACCTACACGCCGACGAGTTCGGAACTGAACTCATATCTGGAAACGATTTCCAGTGCACGAATGAGCAAAACAATTGAAGAAACACATCATTCATAATGATCAATTCCAAATCAATTCAAAATAGTTATTCACAATAACAGAACAAATCATTCATAATTATCAACATTGAAATCAAATTTCAATTTGTTATTCACAATAACAAAAGAACCCTAAATCAAAACATACAAACCCTAACATGCATTTTGATCTAATCAAAATAACAAATCCAATTCAACCAATGCACAAGTGGCTCTGATACCACTGTTGGGAATTAATCGCATAAAACAAACATAAAACGCAGCGGAAAAAGATTAATCCCCACCAAGGACCCATGTACATTACATTGAATCGGAAGGAGGGTTAAAGAATTACCTTAATTCTTTGAAGTTTGAATCACTTAGGAACCAAATTAGCTTCCCTCTACGGTTGATCCACACGGAGCAATTGATTCACCGCGTGCTAGCGCCGGGATTGAAGAACGCTTCTTCGAACGAGACAGAGAAAGCGAAAAATCAGATTTTTCCTTGGAGTTTTGTTGAGAATTTCGGCTGCCACTATTCACCTTTGTGTGGCTGCCGAAAATCTGCTGTGTACTTAGTATATATGAGTCATTTTGGTTTAGGTTAATTGTTTCCTTAAATAATTAACCTAAATAGTTAATTATAATTATAACCTAATACACCTATTAGTTATAATTATATATTAACCCACACAATTTAATATTAATTCTCAATTAACATTAAATCAAATCAATTCTCCATAATACATATATGTATATATAATATTATAATTAATTATATCTCCATATAATTTAATTATAATATGTAGCATACTTTATGCAATATTAATCACATTAATATTTATATATACATACATAAATATATATCACTATATATATTTATTCTCTTTCTCATTCATAAATTATTATCCAATAATAATTTATACCCGATAAGATGAACTTCATTTTGCTCTTGTGTGTGACCCCATAGGATCATATTAATTGGCAATAAGGAAATTACCATAATGTCCTTATAGGTCACAAGCGGACTCTAGCAAGCCATTACGACTACCCAATTAATATGATTGGAATGATCCAATACCTATTTATAGAATGTCATATTCCCTTTTGTCTCTTTGATATCAAGATTAATTATAAGACATGGTACACTTGTCAATCTTATATAATTAATCATATGCTTTCTCGATCTCAAAGTAAACTGTTTAGACAAATTAATTGATACTCTTATCAATTATTTGAGCATGGCCATGCATTTAACAGTCTTACTTATCGAGGGGCCCAGTGATATCGCTCTCTTGTTAGAGAGGAACAAAATCCCATATCTGTCACTCACATCCCAAAGCATGAGTCATATTGTACCCAACCACAGCCTTTATAACTACTCTGTTACAAGCAGCGTTTGACTGCGTCAAAGCACAACATGAATTCATCCCGGAATCCATGGTGACCTCAGGTCAAAGGAATCAGCTGATGACACTACTATAATCAAGATCAGTTGTGACACGTGACCATGAACTTGATCTCATAGTGGGTCTCCAGCAACATGTTCTCTAACATATTGCCCGTGAGTATAATCTGTATCTGTATACACTATATTCATCTTATGAATATCCATTATCACTCACACTAGTCTTAGTTTGTTATTATTCCCATAATAACAATCGACTAGGGAAATTTAGAATTACACAATTAATTCATGGATACATTATCATAAATACTAACATACAAATATATATGATAAAATAAGTCTTTATTAATGACTTAAGAAGATTGTTTACATAATCCAACATTGGCTTAGGGCACAATCTCTAACAGAATTAAGGTAATTCTTTAACCCTCCTTCCGATTCAATGCAAAGTACATGGGTCCTTGGTGGGGATTAATCTTTTATTCCGCTGCGCATATTTTTGTTTTGTGCGATTAATTCCCAACAGTAGGAAGGAGTACTGTAAGCGCCGGAATTTTCTATACTTAAAAAAAAAGAAAAAAGAAGTATAGTCGTACGACTATCACTACAGTCGTACGACTGCAACCAAACTACAGTCGTACGACTGTAGATCACAGCAGGTAAGCAAACCCATGCCTCAAAAGCTGAAAAAATGGAGGAAAAAAAAAAGAAAAGAAAAAAAAAGAAAGGAAAAAAAAGAGAGAAAAGAGAAAGAGGAGAAACAAAGAAAAAGGAGGAACTCCTCATCAGAATCCCTCAGCATTTAGAAATGGCTTCATCATACTCTTACCATTCTTGCCCTTTTTTATATTCTTTTGCTCAGATGCCCCTTCTTCATAGCCAAGGCCACACTGCTTCAACGTTCTCGAGTCAATTTTAAATTCTGGAACCCCTTGCAAATTAATTCGAAGTCCTATTCCCAGGACAAAATTCTGCTTATATAGATACCGGGATAGCCACAACGGCATATAATTCTCATAAAGGACCATAGGGGCATCCGTGGTCTCTTCCTCTTTAATTACAGTGACTTGAAATCCACCAAAGGGAACCACTCCTTCATTCACTACAGCTACCATCGATTGGGCATCCGCCTCAACAGTTACAATTCTGCTGTTCATAGAGAACTTGATCTTTTGATGCAATGTGGATGGGACACCTCCCAAAGGATGGAACCTGGGCCTTCCAAGCAATAGGGAAAATGTGACCGGGATATCAATCACTGTAAAAGTAACTGTGGACCTAACTAGCCCAACCTATACTTCTGCCTCAAACATCCCTATTACCATTCTTTTAGAGTCATCATATGCCCAAATGACTGTAGAGGATCTCTTTAACACTTCTTCTTTCAGCCCCAGAAATGGCAACATCTTTAGTGGACAAATATTCAGTGCCGCACCATGACGCAAGGCATTACCTTATCCATCACATGGGCCCTAACATAAAGAGCCTTGTTGTGGGCCTTCCCTTCAGCAGGCAGGTCTTTCTCGGAGAAGACAATATCAAGGCTTCCAACACGGACTTTATCTGATAAACAGCACATAGCTTCTGGTAAAGCTATAGGGGAGACTTCAATCTCTGACAATTTCTTTACTAGAGCAGCCCTTTACTCCTTGGAGGTCAGAAGCAAATGCCATAAGCTAGCTTGGGCGGGAGTCTTCTTTAGCTGAGAAATGACTAGGTCTTCCTTCTCAACTCCTTATGGTGCCGAAGTACTGCTCGACCCATTCATCGGTGCTTTATCTTTCATCTGATATGCCGGCTGATATACCCTACCACTTCGGGTCATATGTCGCACCTCCTGAATCTTTAGCTTTTCAACAGCCGGGAGTTTAACTGCCTCTTCTCTGTCAAATTCTTCATACTTATCATCGGAGTTGAGATCATTCAAACTTATGGGCTTGATCTTTTTACATTCCTCCTTTTTCTCACATTCGGGTTCCACTTTGGGTTCTCCTACTGCCACAGCTTGGATGGTAGGGTTCACTTGAAGAACTTGGGCAAATATAAAATTAGCCAGCAACCCCGACTGGACCACGTTGACCCACTTCTCGAATGTCGGGAGCGGGTTGGTTTTAGTGCTAGGTTTGGTTGGCTCTTGCAGCTTTCCCTCGTCAATGAGCTTCTGGATGGCATCCCTTAGCTTATAATAGTTGTTGGTTTGATGGCCAGCGACCATATGATAAGTACAGAAGTTATTTATATCAGCTTCAAAAGGCTTCTCAAATGGCCTTAAAGACTGTAGCAGCCCACCATTTCTTCACTTGGCAAATATCTTCACCAAAGGGAGAGTCCAAGGCAATATACCTTGTCCTTTGGTACCCCTATTCTGGTTACCTTGTTGTTGATTCACAGTAGCCACTTCAACCTGCTTTATCTCTGAAGACTGCCCCTGTTTACTACTGGAACTTGAACTAGAACCTCCACCGGAACCTGTTGCAGCGGCTGATCTATACCCCGAGCTGTACCCTATACTTCTTCCCCCCTTGTGACCGGCTGGCTTCTCCTCTTCATCCCTCTCTATCTTCATGGCCATGCTGTAAACCTCACTAAGCTCCTTAAAGGGATGGAATTTCATGTTATTCTTGAAGATGTCTTTGCTGCCTTCTATCAGCTTCTGTATAAGCTCATCTTCATTAAGCCAGTTCTTTAGGAGGATCATCTTGTTCATCCACCTCTGATAGTATTCATCAAAGGGCTCGTTAAATTTCTGCTTCACCCTCTCCAAATCATGCAGCTTCACCTGGATTTTGGTGTTGAAGCTGTAGTATTTAATGAAGGCCGCCGACAAAGCATCCCAATCAGATTGTTCCTCCCCTGACAATGAGTTCTACCATCCTAAAGCACCTCCGTCTAGTGTGGTAGGGAATAAATTGATCAGCTGCTGCTTTGTGGCGCCCGCTGTAAGCATAACTCGGGCATACAGATTCACATGGGCCTCCGGCATGCCCATCGCTTTGTAAGTAGGGACCTTCGGCACTTGGAAGCCAATAGGGAATGTCTCGATGCCCCTACTGATCATGGCATCAACATTTACAACCTTCTTCAATTCAGCACTGATACTGACCCCCTTCTTCAACTGGGCCATAACTTCATCTAGCTCAGAACATTTTGCTTTCATCCTCTGTTCCATAACTGCTTTTATTTCCTGCAGCTTCTGAAGGTTAGCCGAAGTGTCACCACCATATTGGGATGACTCAGCCTCTTTCTCCTTCCTAGCTCCACTGCCACCGATCTCACCAGCTTCTCTTACCACTGCCCTCATTTCTTCTTTTAACATGTCGCGGAAGTCTTGGGATCTGAAGAAATCCTTCAAGACATCAGCCATGCTTGGTGTCTGATCTGTCATATTCACTCCTTCCCCAGACTCAGAATCACTGTCACTCTCAACTACCCTCTGTCTCCTAGCTACCCTTGAAGCCTGAGATCTTGTCCAAGGTCGCTCCAGTGCATTCTTTTTGGGAGTAGACACGAGTTATTAGGGTTGTGAATGAATGACGTGGTGTGGCATGAAAATTAAGGCTTTGAGAATGCTTGAAATGAATGGAGTGATTATGTATGAAATGATGGTATGAATGGCTTCTTTATATTTTTTTTCTTCTTCTTGGGACGTTCCAAGAACATCCAATGCTTATGCAAAAATGTCACATGTGGGCCGCCACACGGATAGAGCTTTGGCGCCTTTGGGGCACCTAATGAATTCGTGAAATGGTCGCATGTATACCGGCACACGGACAGAGTTTTGATGCTTTGTAGGTCTATGAGATGATATGAAATGGTCACATGGGATCGGCCCATGGATAGAGTTCTAATGCTTTTAAGCATATCATATGAAATGATGTTATGAGAGATTCGGGTGTGACGGGGACACAGGCAAAAGCTCGGTGTTCGAGGAAGACCTTTCATGATTTGGAATGTTATGAAATGCCCCTACATGCGTACTAATCCGGCACTCGAAGAGCGCCTTGAATAATGTAGTAATGTCATGAAGTAACCCGATGTGGATCACAGTGCTATATAATATTTATGATGGATGGAAATGATGTCATGAAATGTATCGTGTGGATTGTCACACGGAAATACACCTAGGACCATTGTGGTCTCTATTGAATGAAATAATTTGGTGGAATGGCTGAATGCAATCCGGTGCATTGGCAAAACACGGGTATTTTAGGATACCCGATATATGATGGAATGATATGATCGTGGTGGGCGTCCTTGGAATGTCCCTAATTTAATTTAAGTGATATGTTGTGAATGCTTATGACACACAAAATGTAAATGGCTGTACAAAAAAGTGGTTAGGGTGTATGACACACATAATGATGTTATGTATGTTATGTGAAAATAAAAATGTCAATCACACAAATATAATGTTATAGCTGAAAAAGAAATGGTTAGTATGAATGACAAATGAATGAATTAATGTTTTGCACACGAAATAAAATGTAAATGGCTGCATAAAAGTGTGGGTTAATTAACACACATATGTTTAATGTTTGAAAAATGTCATGTGTATGAATCATGGTATGCTATGCACGTGTAGGTAGCAATGGCAATGTGTCACGAGACGGCAAGAAACACATAGCAAGCAAAACGAATTCTTCCAACCTTATTCCTCCAAGATGGCCATTTTGGCAAAAATCTAACCGAGTCCTAGGTGGGGTTCACTTTGATCACTAACCGGGGATGATGAAGGTGCGATTTTATTATTATTATTCACACAATTATTTTGGTATCCTAAGGGAATCCAACTAGAGCTGCCTATATAGGTTCGGTCCAAGTCAGGTTAAAAATCAAGGTCCCTATAGCAAAATATACTCCTCACTTCTCCCCACTTAAGGGTCCGAACGAAGGGGTTCGTACGAGGCTATGGGTGGTGTTTCGTATTTGCATCCCCAAGACCAAGAGGAACTTAGGTGACACTTCAACAATCCACCGGGCCATAAAAGGATACCCAACCTAATGCAAAAATGGCTAACTAAAAAATGCAAATAAAATACCAAAAGAGAATCATCCGCCTTATTTTAATTAGACACTTTTCAGGGCTTGTCAAAATTCTTTTAAGTTTTTGAGAAAACTTTTTTTTAAGAGTTCCCCAGCGGAGTCGCCACTGTGAGCGGACGATGTGTTTTCGACGGAATGCGGGACTCCCTTTCGGAAGGGGTGCCTCGATCTCGGCTGGGCTGCTCCCTCGTGTGGGGTTTTTATAAATGGGAAATCGGTTTTGGAAAATAAATAGAATTAATTCTTAAAAGAAACTGAGACCTAAGTCTCGATGAATATTGTAGAGTCGCCACCCGGCTCAGCTCAATCGGGAAATTCTTAAGGTAGCTGAACCGGACGAATGGTCGCTACACTATCCAGAGATTTGGGTCTGGACAAGTCCCCTATATCGTGTCTAAGTAAAGTAAATATTGCTAATGTTCACAAATGGTATTTCAAGTTCTAGAGTCAATTTTATTGCATATAAAAGACATACAGCGCGCATACAAATATATAATATAAAAATAAAGAAAATTAATCAATATTAATTGGCCTACAACCAAATCGAATAGAAAAATAAAAACTCTCGCCTCACTTTTACAATCGCCTAGAATACACGAGAATCTAAAAATATTTACAACCGCCTAAAATACATGATTAATTCTATTAAAATACAAATAAAAATAAAAATGTACATAAATACAAGCTGCAAAACAAAGGTTAGCACAATTTATACGGCACGCCACAAATAGACTCAAATAGACAGAATTGGGGGCATGCATTTAGGGGATAACCGAACTGGCTCAGCTAGCCGGCCCGGTTAGACTTGGAAAATATTTTGAATTGTCCCTGTATTTTTGGTTTTGTAGGAAAGTCATTTTGAAAACAATTTTTCCAGTTTATATGCATTTTTTACATGTGAGGTGGGTCGGTTTTCGGGAGAACCGGGTCTCCGTCATTGAATTGTTCTAAATGCAATTTTACTGGAAATTGAATCTAGGGCCGTGAATGCACACAACAAAATTCATTTTGATGATTTTCAGATTTTTCTGATTTTTTATGGATTCTTATAAATTTTTAGGGTTTAAAGGTGAAGTTCTGATTCTGGAATGAGGGTTACAGTCGTACGACTGTAACTACATTCGTGTGACTGTAAGCTGCCCAGAATCAGGATTTAACCAAAATTTTATTTGAATCAAAATGGAAGAACAACCTGGAAATCAAGAACACTCATACGACTGTAATATACAGTCATACGACTGTTCATAAAATCGAAGAACAGTCGTGCGACTGTTCTTGATTTCTAGAAATAGAAGCGCAAAAACACAGCAGAAAATGCACAAAAATAGACTTTAATCACCCAGAAAGCAAGAAAAAATGAAAGGAAAAGGAGTGTCTACCTATTTAGTGTTGGGGATTAATCACCAAAACAAAATACGCAGCGGAAAGAAAAGGATTAATCCCCGCCAAGGATCCATGTATATTGCATTGAATTGGAAGGAAGGGTTAAAGAATTACCTCTTAGGTCTTATAGGATTTGAATCAAAGGAACCAAATTAGCTTCCCTCTACGGTTGATCCACACGGAGCAATTGATTCACCGCGTGCTAGCGCCGGGATTGAAGAACGATTCTTCGAACGAGAGAGAGAGAGACAGAAAATCAAAATTTTCTATGTGTTCTTAGCTAGGAATTTCGGCTGCCCCCTTGTGTTGGTGTGGTGGCCGAATCCTTGGTGTGTTAGGAGTGTAGAGTTGTGTTAGGTTTAGGTCAATTATTTCCTTAAATAATTAACCTAAATAGTTAATTATAATTATAACCTAATACACCTATTAGTTATAATTATATATTAACCCACACAATTTAAT
The DNA here is from genome assembly GCA_039660915.1 of Euphorbia tirucalli. Lineage (NCBI taxonomy): Eukaryota > Viridiplantae > Streptophyta > Magnoliopsida > Malpighiales > Euphorbiaceae > Euphorbia > Euphorbia tirucalli. The sequence goes on along the minus strand of CM077639.1, from coordinate 47,445,347 downwards.
ACTAATTCTCAATTAACATTAAATCAAATCAATTCTCCATAATACATATATGTATATATAATATTATAATTAATTATATCTACATATAATTTAATTATAATATGTAGCATACTTTATGCAATATTAATCACATTAATATTTATATATACATACATAAATATATATCACTATATATATTTATTCTCTTTCTCATTCATAAATTATTATCCAATAATAATTTATACCCGATAAGATGAACTTCATTTTGCTCTTGTGTGTGACCCCATAGGATCATATTAATTGGCAATAAGGAAATTACCATAATGTCCTTATAGGTCACAAGCGGACTCTAGCAAGCCATTACGACTACCCAATTAATATGATTGGAATGATCCAATACCTATTTATAGAATGTCATATTCCCTTTTGTCTCTTTGATATCAAGATTAATTATAAGACATGGTACACTTGTCAATCTTATATAATTAATCATATGCTTTCTCGATCTCAAAGTAAACTGTTCAGACAAATCAATTGATACTCTTATCAATTATTTGAGCACGGCCATGCATTTAACAGTCTTACTTATCGAGGGGCCCAGTGATATCGCTCTCTTGTTAGAGAGGGACAAAATCCCATATCTGTCACTCACATCCCTAAGCATGAGTCATATTGCACCCAACAACAGCCTTTATAACTACTCTGTTACAAGCAGCGTTTGACTGCGTCAAAGCATAGCATGAGTTCATCCCGGAATCCATGGTGACCTCAGGTCAAAGGAATCAGCAGATGACACTACTATAATCAAGATCAGTTGTGACACGTGACCATGAACTTGATCTTATAGTGGGTCTCCAGCAACATGTTCTCTAACACATTGCCCGTGAGTATAATCTGTATCTGTATACACTATATTCATCTTATGAATATCCATTATCACTCACACTAGTCTTAGTTTGTTATTATTCCCATAATAACAATCGACTAGGGAAATTTAGAATTACACAATTAATTCATGGATACATTATCATAAATACTAACATACAAATATATATGATAAAATAAGTCTTTATTAATGACTTAAGAAGATTGTTTACATAATCCAACATTGGCTTAGGGCACAATCTCTAACAATCTCCCACTTGCCCTAAGTCCAATCTTCAAATGTATCTAATACCCATGGACCTAGTATGACCATCATGTACAGCTTGTGAAAGAGCTTTTGTTAGTGGATCAGCAACATTGTCTTCAGACGCAACTTTGCATATCTTCACATCTCCTCTTGAGATGACTTCTCTTATGTAGTGAAAACGCCGAAGTATATGTTTGGATTTCTGTGACACACTAGGTTCCTTAGCAAGTGATATTGCCCCATTGTTGTCACACAAGAGGCTCACAGGATTCACTATGCTAGGAACGACACCAAGTTCTTCGATGAACTTCTTGATCCAAACAGCCTCTTGGGCTGCATCTGATGCAGCAATATACTCGGCTTCTGTTGTAGATGCAGCTATCGTGCTTTGCTTAGAACTCTTCCAACTTATCGCACCTCCATTCAGAATGAACACATACCCAGACTGTGACTGCATCTGATCTTGATCAGTTTGGAAACTTGCATCCGTGTAACCATTTACAACAAGATCTTCGTCCGAGCCTCCATATACCAAGAATGTATCTTTAGTTCTTCTTAAGTACTTAAGAATACTCTTGACAGCAGTCCAGTGACTATCACCTGGATCAGACTGATATCTACTTGTCATGCTCAAAGCAAAAGAGACATCTGGCCGAGTACATACCATGGCATACATGATAGATCCTATAGCTGACGCATAAGGAATCTTATCCATGCGTTGACGTTCTTCAACTGTCACAGGACATTTCTTACGACTAAGCTTTATCCCTTGCCCAATAGGAACATTTCCTTTCTTTGATTGATCCATACTGAACCTTTTCAGTATTTTGTCAATGTATGTACTCTGGCTCAAACCTATCAATCTCTTAGATCTATCTCTATAGATCTTTATTCCAAGAATGTAGGCTGCCTCACCCAAGTCTTTCATAGAAAAACACTTTCCTAGCCAAGATTTTACTTCTTGCAAGGTAGGAATGTGATTTCCTATTAACAATATGTCATCGACATATAGAACTAGGAAAACTATATTACTCCCACTGAACTTCTTGTACACACAAGGCTCATCTTCGTTTTTGATGAAGCCAAACTTTTTGACTGATTCATCAAAACAATGATTCCAACTTCTTGATGCTTGCTTCAAACCATAAATGGCCTTTTGAAGCTTGCATACTTTATCAGGATTCTTTGGATCGACAAAACCTTCAGGCTGTGTCATGTACACATCCTCAACAAGGTTTCCATTTAGGAAAGCTGTTTTGACATCCATTTGCCATATTTCATAGTCATAATATGCTGCTATGGCAATAAGAATTCTGATGGACTTGATCATAGCTACTGGCGAAAAGGTTTCTTCATAGTCTATACCATGAACTTGTCGGTAACCTTTTGCCACTAACCTTGCTTTATAAGTCTGAATATTCCCATCCATGTCCGTTTTCAACTTGAAAACCCATTTGTGCCCTATTGCTTTAGCACCCTTTGGGAGATCAACCAAAGTCCATACTTTGTTGTCGTCCATGGATTGAATTTCTGACTTCATAGCATCAAGCCATTTTTCAGATTCTGAACTAGAGAGAGCTTCCATGTACGTGGAAGGTTCATTCTCTTCTAACAGAATCAGATCATTTTCATTCGTGACGAGAAATCCATATCTCTCGGGCTCATGACGAACTCTACTTGATCTACGTTGGACTTGTGTTACTGGTTCTGACTCAACAACTTCTTGTGAATCAGGTTGTTCCATTTGAAACTCACTTTCAACTTGGTTATCCATATTTTCTTGTAGGTGTACTTTACTCCCACTGATTCCTTTCGAAATAAACTCTTTTTCCAGGAATGTACCACCCTTAGCAACAAACACTTTGTTTTCACTAGGATTGTAAAAGAAATAACCTTTAGTTTCCTTTGGATAACCAACAAAATTGCATTTCACAGATTTTGGTGATAACTTATCTGAAATCAAATATTTCACATAGGCTTTGCATCCCCAAATCTTGAGAAAAGACAAATTTGGTTTCTTACCAATCCATATCTCATATGGTGTCTTTTCAACTGCTTTTGACGGAACTCGGTTCAGTGTGAATGCTGCTGTTTCAAGTGCATATCCCCAAAAGGATAGAGGAAGATTTGTTTGACTCATCATAGACCGAACCATATCCAATAAAGTTCGGTTCCTCCTCTCAGACACACCATTCCACTGTGGTGTACCAGGAGGAGTTAATTGTGAGACAATCCCACAATTTCTAAGATGATCGTCGAACTCTTGGCTCAAATATTCACCACCTCGATCAGATCTAAGTGCTTTAATTGTCTTGCCAAGTTGGTTTTGTACTTCATTTTGGAAGGCTTTGAACATTTCAAAGGATTCCGACTTATGCTTCATTAGATATAGATAACCATATCTACTGAAGTCATCAGTGAACGTAATGAAGTATTGAAAACCACCTCTAGCAGTTGTGCTCATAGGCCCACATACATCTGTATGTATGAGTTCTAATAAGTCACTAGCCCTTTCACTGTGACCAGTAAAAGGACTCTTGGTCATCTTACCCATTAAACAAGACTCGCAAGTGTCATATGTTTCAAAAACATCTAGGCCCAAAATTCCATCTTTATGGAGTTTTGAAATGCGTTTCTCATTAATGTGTCCTAGACGACAGTGCCAGAGATAAGTAGGATTCACAATATTTGTTCTTATCCTTTTGGTATTTATGTTATATACATGCTCATCATAACCTTCACTAAGGTTCAACAAATAAAGACCATCATGTAAATCCGCATTTGCATAAAACAAGTCTTTATTGAAAAGCAATAAGTGATTATTCTCAATAACACATTTAAATCCTTCCTTGTCCAAACATGAAATAGAAATGATGTTCCTAGACAAATTAGGAACAAAATAGCAATTATTCAAAAGGAGAACAAGTCCACTTGGCAACTTGAGCTCGTAGCGACCGACTTCATAAGCAGCAACTCTAGCTCCATTCGCCACATGGAATTCTACCTCGCCCTTCTTGAGCTTTCTACTTCCTCTAAGCCCCTGCACATTCATACAAATGTGAGAACCACAACCGGTATCTAATACCCACGAAGTAGAAACAGAAGTAGAATGAAGTATTTCAATAACATGAATACCTTGATTAGCGGTCTCACCGCCTCTCTTCTTCCTCAAGTCCTCCAAATAAAGCTTGCAATTTCTGCGCCAATGACCAGGCTGATTGCAGAAATGGCATGTGCCTTCCTTTGGAGGCTTTGCCTTGGTAACAGCTTTGGGCTTCTTTGCATCCTTCCCAAACTCTTTGGGTTTGTTTGCTTTACCCTTCTTCTTCTGGATCCTACCCTTTTGCACCATATGGATCCCTTTGGAGCTTGGCTTCTCTTTTATCGTTACTTCAGCGTTTTTCAGCATCCCATGCAGTTCGCTGACCGTTTTGTCCATATCATTCATGTGATAATTCATGACAAAATGGGAGTAACTCTCAGGAAGAGAATTAAGGATCAAATCCGTTGCCAACTCAGGTCTGAGTGGCGAACCAAGCCTCTCCAACTGATCAATGTACCCTTTCATCTTCAGAACATGGGCACTAACCGAACTCCCTTCGGTCATCTTGCACCCAACCAAAGATATCAAGGTCTCATACCTTTCCCTTCTCGCTTGCTTTTGGAACATTTCCTTAAGCTCTTGAGACATCTCATATGCCTCAAATGTTTCCAGATCCTTCTGAAGTTCCGGAATCATTGATGCGAGCATCAGGCATTGTACATCAATCTGATCGTTTTGATGCTTGTGAAAAGCATCCTTCTCAGCTCTTGAAGCTGTGGTGGGTGGAGGGTTAGCGGGCAAAGGCCCATCCAGAACATACAGCTTTCGCTCTTGCTTGAGAACAATTCTCAAGTTGCGATACCAATCTAGATAATTGGTTCCGTTCAGTTTTTCCTTCTCAAGGATAGATCGAATAGAACCGGGATTGCTTGTGTTGGCCATTTATCTACAACAGAAAATATATGCAAAGTTAATTACATAAGAGAATTAAACTCCCACTAAAATTATAAAACCCTTTAAAATATTTAAGTGGGTAAAAGACCCAAAATCCATACTTAACCATAGCACTGCTTTGGCATGTCCCTATGATTAAATATAATTTCGGTAGACATCACCATGTCAATCACATCATTATGTAACTCTTTTAATTTATGAGATGCATGATATCATATATCATATTTAGTTTGTATGTTACTCATCTCATCCTTGCCTTGGGCTCAAACACCTTTTTGATTAACCCTTTAGTTAAACCAATTACAACACAATGAGAATCACCTTTTCTCATATTATTGCTTCGCTAAGGTCACAACATGCGTACCCGCCCTGGCGGTATACCATGATGCGAACATAGTACTTGACAAGTGTTATACGTAATTGGGTGGCAAAAATATAAACTTCATAAGTTTATTTAGGGTTTATTAATTCCTGTGAGTTAATTGTATCATATACAATTTCATGGCATTAATATTAATCATACTTTTGTTAATATTAATTAGCATGGCATCTTATGGCATACAATTGTCTAGCATGCATATAGAATATCTAGCATGGCATCACATGGCATCTAAATAAAATAAAGCATGCATATGACTCGAACCGTGTTATGGTATGGTTTAAATCTACATTGATTTTCATAGGCCAATATGAAAATCAACAAGGTCATATCCTAGGTAGTAGCATCCATCACATGGTCATTGCACCGCCTCTTGGATCCGCCTCCACGTCTTTGCTTCCAAACACCATCTCATGGATTTATATTTTACAAAAAAAAATTGCAACCTATACAATTTTTCTAGTAAAATAAATTTTACATATCATAAATTGTATCCTATACAATTTTTCTAGTAAAATTAAAAATTTAAAATTTACATAAATACAAACGACTCGCAGGTCGTATTTATATAAAACCATAATAAATAAAATAAAGCATCCACGGGGTCCAAAACCATACCATAACACCATGCATAAAATTATCAACAATAATTTTATATCTAAAAATATTTAGGGTTCAAAGTGGTAAAATACAATCACATTGTACTTAGAATTAATTAATTTGGAAAAATTCGTAAATATGCAGAAACAATTTTCCACACTTAAAACGAAAAAGGGGTTAAAAACTGTCGGACAGCGGGCTGGACGGGCTGCGCATACTGCGCGCAGCCCATGCTGCGTAAGCAGCATGCTGCTTGCGCAGCATGCTGCTTGCGCAGCAAGCTGCTTGCGCAGCAAGGGCAAATTGCAATTGCTTGCAATTTGCCCAAAAGGTATTCTGGGCATTATGCCCAGAATACGAACAGTGAAACATTATTTTTTTTTTTTTTTTTTTTTTTTATTAATTAAATTAAATTGAAACAATTTCAATAAAAACCCATGAATCAAATTCATGATTCCAAAACCCCTTAAACATTCCAAATCATTAACATAAAATCATTCACAATGATTAATCAATAAAATCAAATTTTATTTTGTTATTCACAATAACATAGAACCCTAAATAAAACATACAAACCCCTAACAACAATTTTGAACCAATCAAATCATACAAACCCTAACATGCAATTTTGATCCAATCAAAACATAAATCCAATTCAATCAAAATACAAGTGGCTCTGATACCACTGTTGGGGATTAATCACCAAAACAAAATACGCAGCGGAAAGAAAAGGATTAATCCCCGCCAAGGATCCATGTATATTGCATTGAATTGGAAGGAAGGGTTAAAGAATTACCTCTTAGTTCTTATAGGATTTGAATCAAAGGAACCAAATTAGCTTCCCTCTACGGTTGATCCACACGGAGCAATTGATTCACCGCGTGCTAGCGCCGGGATTGAAGAACTATTCTTCGAACGAGAGAGAGAGAGACAGAAAATCAAAATTTTCTATGTGTTCTTAGCTAGGAATTTCGGCTGCCCCCTTGTGTTGGTGTGGTGGCCGAATCCTTGGTGTGTTAGGAGTGTAGAGTTGTGTTAGGTTTAGGTCAATTATTTCCTTAAATAATTAACCTAAATAGTTAATTATAATTATAACCTAATACACCTATTAGTTATAATTATATATTAACCCACACAATTTAATACTAATTCTCAATTAACATTAAATCAAATCAATTCTCCATAATACATATATGTATATATAATATTATAATTAATTATATCTACATATAATTTAATTATAATATGTAGCATACTTTATGCAATATTAATCACATTAATATTTATATATACATACATAAATATATATCACTATATATATTTATTCTCTTTCTCATTCATAAATTATTATCCAATAATAATTTATACCCGATAAGATGAACTTCATTTTGCTCTTGTGTGTGACCCCATAGGATCATATTAATTGGCAATAAGGAAATTACCATAATGTCCTTATAGGTCACAAGCGGACTCTAGCAAGCCATTACGACTACCCAATTAATATGATTGGAATGATCCAATACCTATTTATAGAATGTCATATTCCCTTTTGTCTCTTTGATATCAAGATTAATTATAAGACATGGTACACTTGTCAATCTTATATAATTAATCATATGCTTTCTCGATCTCAAAGTAAACTGTTCAGACAAATCAATTGATACTCTTATCAATTATTTGAGCACGGCCATGCATTTAACAGTCTTACTTATCGAGGGGCCCAGTGATATCGCTCTCTTGTTAGAGAGGGACAAAATCCCATATCTGTCACTCACATCCCTAAGCATGAGTCATATTGCACCCAACAACAGCCTTTATAACTACTCTGTTACAAGCAGCGTTTGACTGCGTCAAAGCACAGCATGAGTTCATCCCGGAATCCATGGTGACCTCAGGTCAAAGGAATCAGCAGATGACACTACTATAATCAAGATCAGTTGTGACACGTGACCATGAACTTGATCTTATAGTGGGTCTCCAGCAACATGTTCTCTAACACATTGCCCGTGAGTATAATCTGTATCTGTATACACTATATTCATCTTATGAATATCCATTATCACTCACACTAGTCTTAGTTTGTTATTATTCCCATAATAACAATCGACTAGGGAAATTTAGAATTACACAATTAATTCATGGATACATTATCATAAATACTAACATACAAATATATATGATAAAATAAGTCTTTATTAATGACTTAAGAAGATTGTTTACATAATCCAACATTGGCTTAGGGCACAATCTCTAACATTTAGAAGCTTATCTAAGTCGATTTGACCCCTGGCATCACTCCAATGCACACGAATTTACACTTTTTCCTTAACTTTGGGGTTGAGAGCTTTGGTCCAAAGAATCTCCAAATGTCAGGGTTTTTGTTGATTTCAGTCCAAGATTTCAATTTGTTTGTGAAGTTAATTGATTAACCTGGGGATTTCTGCCAAATTTTAATCCTAATTCTGAGAACTAAAGAAAATAAAAGAGGAAAAGAAGAATTTGGGAGTTTGGGTTTTGTTCTTTCTTTTCTCCTTTCTCTCTCCAATTCTTTCACCAGAAATCCAAATTGGCTTTTTCTCCCTCTCTTTCTCCTTTTCTACTCTGATTTTTCTGCTTGTTTGTCTTCAGACCGGAGCAATTAATGCTCCTCCAGTTTTCTCCATTTTCTGCTGTAGTGGTATGGGCTCCTGCAACTACTCCGATATTACAGTCGTACGATTGTAATTTTTAAATTACAGTCGCATGACTGTAAGGACAGCCGTACGACCATTTTCTTTTTTTTTTTAAGTATAGAAAATTCTAGCGCTTACAACCGGATTGCCCAAATAGAGTCGAGCAGCTATGTTCATGATGAACAGAGCCGGCGGCTCTCTATTCTGTAAGGATAGATGTTCGATTTGTCCCCATCGGCCGAAAGCAGTCCGTTTTCCATTTTGCGCATTCTGTTGTGATCATTTTCGGCCCAAATCCATCTGTATGTTATAAAATGTTGATTTTTGGACTTTTGTACGTATGGATATTAGGGTTTTCGGTGTTTCCCGGATTTATTTTCTGAGTTTCGGGGTTTTTTTGTCCTAATCGGATCCATAGTCCAGCATTAGCAGACCCCAGAATCCTATAAATGCCCCCAGAAAATATTGAAAACGAATAAAATGATATTTTCACAAATGTTTTTGGTGTGTTTATTGCACTTTGGACCCTAGATGGATTGTGTATTTAGGGAACGGAACCCTGGATTCCGGGATAACAGACCCAGAAAAAAATGGAAATTTACATGTAACCGAGCCAAATGTTTTCCAAAAATTGATTTTCCAGCATAAAAATTACAGGGCGTTTCAAAACTATTTTCTAGGTCTAACTAGTCCGACCGGTCGGGTCGACCCGCTTACCCCCTAAATGCATGCCCCCATTTCCTAAATCCCCAATTCTGTCCTATTTGAGTCCTATCTGTATGTGCAATATAAATTGAGCTAACCAATTTACCTTGCAGCATTTATTTTTATTTTTATCATTTTTATCGTAATTAATAGATTATCCTATGTATTCTAGGAGGTTGTAATTTTTAGATCCTCATGTACTTAGGCGATTGTAAAGTGAGGACGAGAGTTTTCCATCTTTACTCGATTTTGTTGTATAATCGACCTCTATTATTTTCTTGTATATTTTGGATATACGCTTTATTTTTCTGCAATTTATTTTCTGCATTTTGCTTTAGCATCGGCTGATTAAAATAAACAAATTGGGGTTAGAGAATGATAATAAAGCAAATTAAATATGGTAATATAAACTTTAAAGTGAAAGCAAGCTAGAGATTAAAGTAAGTCACTTGCCCGAACCCTAAATCTCTGGATTAGGTACAGTAGTCTGTCCTCGGTAGGGAGTTGTACCGGAATTCCCAGATGAGCTGATCCGGGTGGTGACTCTATCACTGATCTCGGGATTTATGTTTCGAGGTCTTTAAGTTAAAACGGGAAAATGTTTTCCACAAAGGAATTTCCAAATAAATCCATGATTTTCCTAACTCAAGATAAACAAAACCCGCTTTCCAAAATCACAACCGAACGAAAACGTTTTCCCCAGTCCGCTTCATAGCGTTCCCAATTTCTTTCGAAAAAGGTCATCCGCTCACAACAATCCTTTTGGAATCATCATAAGCCCTAATCATAGTGGAGGACTTTTTTAGACCATCTTCACTCAGACCCAGGAATGGTAACATCTTCAACGGACATATATTCAGAGCAGATCCATCGTCTACCATCACACATGGCATAACCCGATCCAAGATGTTAACTTTAACGTACAAAGCTTTGTTGTGAGATCTTCCCCCGTGTGGCAAATCTTTTTCTGAAAATACAATATCAGGGGACCCTATATGAATCTTGTCTAGTAAGCAACACATGGCCTCTGGAGAAGCAAATGGAGAAACTTCAACTTGTGACAGTTTTTTAACTAAAGCTGCCCTGTGTTCCTTAGAGGTCAGTAACAAATGCCATAGACTGGCCTGGGTTGGGGTCTTCTTCAGTTGGAACATGACCAGGTCTTCCTTTTCTACTTCCTTCGGTGCTGACATACTGCCTGACCCAATCACTGGAGCCTTGTCACTCTGCTGAACCACTACCTGGTAAACCCTACCACTCTTCGTTACATTCTGTACTTCAGGAACTCTCGGCTTATCAATAACTAGCAGCTTAACTGTCTCATTACAACCATATTCTTTGTATTCATCTTCCAAATCCAGATCATCCAGACTCACAGGCTTTACTTCCTTTTTCTCTGTGGGCTTTCCACATTCTAACTTTGCCCCGGTTTCATTGGCCACCACAGATTGCACGGTGGGGTTTGCCTGCAGGACTTGGGCAAAATGAAGTTGTCTGGCAACCCCGACTGTACCATATTGACATGCCTTTCAAATGCTGGAAATAGATTAGTCTTAGTACTGGGCTTGGCATGCTCCTGTAACTTTCCTTCGTCGATCAGCTTTTGGATGGCAACCTTTAGCCTATGACAGTTATTGGTTCTATGTCCCACCATGACATGGTAAGTATAGAAATTGTCCTTGTCCTCCTCTGCTGGTTTCTTAAAACACCTGAGAGAGCTTAACAGACTGCCGTTCCTACACTTGGCAAAGATCTTGGCCAAGGAGAAAGCCCATGGAGATATACCCTGGCCTTCTGAATTTCTGCTTAGGTTTCCTCACTGCTGAGACACAATAGCGACCCCTGCTTACTTATTCTCTAAAAACTGCCCGCTCTTCTGCCAGTAGAACTAGAACTTGACCCACTACTTGACCTAGCTGCAGTAGTCGACCGTTACCCGGAGCCTCTGTTGCCCCTGTAGCTGACTACCTTTTCCTCTTCATCCCTCTCAATTTTCATGGCCATGCTATACACTTCACTGAGCTCACTAAAGGAGTGGAATTTCATGTTGTTTTAGAAGATGTCCCTACTACCATCAATCAACTTCTGTATCAATTCATCTTCATCAGGATGGTTTTTCAATAGAATCATCTTATTCATCCACCATTGATAATATTCATCAAAGGGCTTGTTTGGCTTCTGCTTAATCCTCTCCAGGTCATAGAGCTTCACCTGCAACTTAGTATTGAAGCTGTAGTATTTGATGAAAGCCGCTGACAAGGCTTCCCAGTCTGATTTCATCTCTTCAAACGAAGAGTTATACCAGCTCAGTGCACCCCCCACAAGTGTGATCGGAAAAAAGTTGATTAGCTGTTGTTTGGTAGCACCCGTAGTTAGCATGACCCATGCATAAAGGTTCACGTGAGCCTCTGGTGAACCAATCCCCTTGTAAGAGGGAACTTTCGGCCCTTGAAACCCAATAGGGAAGGTCTCAATGCCCTTGTTGATCATTGCATCTACATTCACTCCTCTTTTTGAGCCCAAAATGATGTTGGCCCCTTTCTTTAGTTTGGCGACCACTTCATCCAATTCTGAGTACTTGGCCTTTATCTTCTTTTCCATAGCTGCCTTAATCTCTTACAGCTTTTCTACACTGGCTGAGACATCAGCCCTATACTGAGATGACTCATCCACCTTTTCCTTTCCAGGCCTACTAGTCCCGATTTCCCCACTTTCTCTTACCATAGCCCACATCTCTTCTTTCAGCATGTCACGAAAATCCTAAGATCTCAGGAAATCCTTCAGGGCATCAGCAAGACTTGGTGTTTGATTGGCCATTTCCACTTCCTCCCTGGAATCAGACTCACTATCTGTTTCCACTGTTCTCTATTCCCCAACAGCCCTCAAAGTCTGAGACATTGTCCTTGGTCGATCCAACTTACTCTGTGAACTATCTTTATGGAGCTTTGCTCTTTTCTAGTCTCACATGTGTATGGTCCTACATCACAAATGGAGAGTTAGGGGTGGTAAACGAATGACGTGATGTCATGAAGAATGATGCTTGGATGATGCTTCATGAATGGAAATGGAAATGATAATTAACTTTATGTGTCTGATGAACTTTTTGGGATGTCCCAAGAGTGCCCAATGTCATCCAAAAATAATGTAAGAATGTCTCATGGGAGGCGCCACACGGATAGGGGTTCGGTGCCTTTGGGCACCTAATTAATTGTCATGAAATGGCCGCATGTGTGCCGACACACGAGCAGAGTTTCAACGCTTTGTAGGTCGATGGGATGAAATGAAATGGTAGTATAGGGACTATTCCACGGACAGAGTTCTGATGCTTTTGAAGCATGTGATATGAGATAATGTTGTAAAAAGAGTCACATGTAACCGGGGACACGGACAGAGGTTCGGCGTTCATGGAACACCTTGCATGGTTTTATAATGTTATGGAATGCCCCTATATGTGCACTGATCTGGCACTCAAGGAGTACCTCGAATGATTTTGCAATGTCTTAAAATGACCCGACGTGGGCCACGATGTGCACACAGGAATTTGGCGTCACGTGACACCTATGATGATTGAGTGTGATGTTGTGTGATGACATCGTGTGAACCACCACATGGAAATAAACCTAGGACCATTGCGGCCTTATATTGAATGACATGGTATTTGTGAAATGGTTTATTGCAATCCGGTGCACGGATGGAACACAGGTAGTTTTGGGATACCCAATATGTTATGGAATGAAATGATCGTGAAAGGCAGACTTGGAACATCCTTTATTAGGTGGGATGAAATGACATGAATGTGTATGTCACATAAAAAATGCCAGTGGCTGCACGAAAACGTGGTTAAGATGTACGACACATGGGATGATGTCGTGTATGCTTTGTGGAAATGTCTCATGCGAGATGTAAATGGCACACAAATAAAGTGTCATGGCTGCACGAAGATATGATTAGCGTCACACATATGTCAATGCTCGAAAATGGCTGCACAAAGATGTGCTTAGAATGGCACATGAAAGCTTATGCATGTTGGATGCTTCGTGAAAAGTCAAATAGAAAACACCACGAACAAACGTTAGCACACACATAATATGCACTCCCTTCCAACCTTATTTCTCGTTTCGATTGGTCTTGTAGTATTCCTAGGAATTTGGTCTCCTTGGCATCAATGTGGGATACCAATGGTCCACACTCAATGTTCAATTTGAGTTTAAGTTTTGGTGATCCTAGGGGAAGTTGCTATGCCATTACATGTGGGTCAAAGTCAAAACCAAGGGTCGTACAGGTTCCCATAGCGAATATACATTCCTCACCATAGAACACGATCTAAGGTCATATGGTGCTATAAGTGGTTTACCATGTCGGGTGTCTCCATTCCTGGTGGTAGAGGTAGGCCACCTTCTTGAGTAAACCAGGCTAATTAATGTATTTGAGGGATTGAGAAGAAGAAAATGTCATAATATGCAAGGTGTAAACAAATATGGTAATATGAACTAGTGAAGTGACTGCAAGCGAGGTTTTATTTCGGTAGTTGCCTAAGTTCCTTAAGTTTTGTGAAAACTTTATAAGAAACCATTGTCCCCAGCAAAGTCGCCACTATGAGTGGACGAACTTTTAAAACAAAACGAAGGAACGCGGCAAAGCGAACAGGGGAAAACGTTTTCTTTTGATTTGTGTGGAAAATGGGTTTTGTTTATCTTGGAAAAATCATGTATTTGATTTGTTTGGAAAATCCCTTTTGTAGAAAACATTTTCCTATTTTTAACTTAAAGACCTTGAAACTTAAATTCCAAGATCAATGATAGAGTCGCCACCTGGATCAACTCATCCGGGAAATTCTGGTACAGCTCCCTACCGAGGGTAGACTACTGTACCTAATCTAGAGATTTAGGGTTCGGGCAAGTGACTTACTTAACCTCTAGCTTGCTTTCACTTTACAATTCATATTAACATATTTAATTTGCTTTATTATCTTTCTCTAACCCTAATTTGTATTTGTATTTATTTAACCGATGCTCAAGCAAATGACAAAAAATAAATTGCAGAAAAATAAACCATACATTCAGAATACACAAAAAAGTAATAGAGCCTGCTTATACAACCAGATCGAATAAAAATAAAAAGCTCTCGTCCTCACTTTTACAAATGCCTAAATACACAAATATCTAGAAAATTACAGTCGCCTAATTTACATGAAAATCTATTAATTACACCAAAATAATAAAAAGGGAAAAATAAATGCAACAAAACAGACGGTCATCACAATTTATAGCACAACACAAATAGGACTCAAATTGCACAGAATTGGGATTTTAGGAATGGGGAGCATGCATTTAAGGGGTAACCGGGTCGACCCAACCGGTCGGACCAGTTAGACTTGGAAAAGGGTTTTGAAACGCCCTATAAATTTTATGCTGGAAAACAATTTTAGAATATTATTTGGCTCGGTTTAATGCAAATTTTTCCGTTTAGCGGGTCAGTTATCCCGGAACATGGGGTTCTGTTCGTGCGGGTTCCTAAATCCAACATCCATCTAGGGTCCAAAAAGCAGTAAACACGCCAAAAATAGTTTGAATATGAAAACAGCATCATGCAACGATGTCCGTAAGGGGTCATTTGGCGACTCTGTTTATCTTGGAAACTACAGCCGTGCGGCTCTAAATTACAGCCGTGTGGTTATGGCTTCTAGAACCTAAAAAAAATGGTTTTCTCATTTTGAAAATGCCGTTTTGCTCATTTTTCGATGTTTTCCGAGGATTTCATAGAGTTCAGGGCTCCACTGATGCTAGACTACGGATCTGATTCGGATAAAACAACCCCGAAATTTAGAAAATAAAACCAGAAAAAAACCAAAAACCTAATATCCGTACGTACAAAAATCTGAAAACCAAAATTTTACAACATACGGATGCATTTGGGCTGAAATTGATAACAACAAAATGCATAAAATGCAAAATGGACTACTTTCGGCCGATCGAGACAGTTTCAGGATTCTACCCCTACAGAACACAGTCGTGCGGCTCTGAGTACTAGAGCTGCATGGCTCTATTCATGACAATTACAGTCGTGAGGCTGTATTCAGGTAATCTAATTCTGAAAACTTGAAAAACTAGGAGAAAATGCAAAGATAAGGCAATGAACATAGGTTTAAGGCCTCTCAGAATTTACCTTGATATTGTTTTGATGCGTTGAACGTCAAGAAATGGATTGAAAAGTCGAAATGTATCCAAAACCTTAATCGGTTGAAATTTGAAGATGACCCAAAACCAATCCGAAACGATCTCGAACAAATGTGTAAAGGTCAAGTGTCCTTTCCTTGATGCTTAGGAATTAGTTTGGTGTTGAATTTTTGGGTTTTTAGTTCACGGTCTTTAGCTCCTTGTATTCGGTTCCTTCTCCTCTTTTTCTCCCTTTTCTTTTTCTGTTTCCTTTTTTTCTATTTCAAGAAATGTCTCTCCCTTTATTTGACTTTTACTTTTCCTTTTGTACCTCACCTCCATAATGATGTCTATCGATAAATGAGCCTCCTATTTTTCTGCTCATTTCGGCCAATCTTTTCTGTGCTCAACAAAGTTGCTCTACTTTGCAGAGCAACTTGGTTGACCCTGCTACAGCCGCATGGCTCTAGATATGCTAGAGCCATATAGCTCTAGACTACAGCCGCACAGCTATAGTTAAAAAACTACAGCCATGCAGCTCTAGTAAGAGCCAGGCCGAAATCCGTAAAAATCCAACGCTCACCCTAAACCTTAAAAATCATCCGGGGGACCTTCTCGGGGATAGCTCAGTCTTTGGGACTTTTAAGATACTCCGGACGACATTCTGGTCATTTTCAAGTCCGATTCATGTCCGTCTGCTCCATAGGTAATACAAAAATTCTCATCATAGAGGTTGGGAAAACCCAGCACTTACATAAGGACCTTGGCGTTAGGCTCCCCTTTACATATACTAAATATTACAACAACACTCAAACTCTCTAGACACTTTATTTCTCTAACATTGACGATTTTTCTCTCTTTTTCTTGCTATATATGGTTGTTGGTGTGCCCTAGTTCTTCAGGCATTGGATTCTTGTATTTTGTATTATACATTAAGACTCATTGTATGAATACATTATTTGTGTCACATTAATAAAGGCAATTAATTTATTTCATTTATATCTTATGCTATAATATGAGTAGAGTATCCATTGATTGATAATCATATAACCTATCACAGGTATGTTCTAATCGTGGGAACGAATAAAACCATAGACTTGTATATTCGATGATTGTATGGCAGTTCTTAACTAGCCATAGTACTTGTATATTCAGTCATGAATATAGGTACATGTCGTTGACATGGGACTGGATTGATTCGCACAAGAAAGCCACATGGTTGTCGCGTCATAGGTCTTTCTTGAGTAGGTCTCTTTTGTCCTCAGACCAGATTTCATTGTAATATCAATATGGAATTCGGTCCACTTTGACATACTCCTAACAGGTCTGTAAAAGGATACTAAATACGGGTATGATTGGGTGGACCGGTGGACATGTTGATATTGATGATGAAGTGATGGAATTGCCACTCGAGTAACACTAAGATGATATCATTGGCCACTTGATGAGTGAGACTGATAAGTGTATGGCCATACCAAAGTAAGTCAGTGCTTATTTGATTAATCAGTCAGCTCAAGATCAACAAATATAATAAACAACATAAGAGGATGACGGACACCATGGCTCTTGTTTGTTCATATCGATATCGTTAGGCAAAGGACACTATGAGATTACAACATAGTGAGTGTCTTCTAAAGACTGCTGCATCTCTATCTTAATTGGGGGCTATAATGGTTTGCTAGAACCCACTTACAGTCTGTGGGCCTTGGGCCTACTGCCAACATAAAGACAGACCCATAGGATCATGCAAATAGATCAACTAAGTCGGAACTTATAGAAATTATACATGTAATGTACATTGGAAGGAATGCGTTAATTAATTAGTCGACATTTGGTGTCAAGATAATTAATTAACATTGGGTTGAATTTAATTTAATTAATAAGTTTACATAATGCAATGAATTAATTTATCAATTAATTGAATTACATAAAGTAAACAATTAATAATTTTCCTAAGTAGGAAAATTAAATACATGTATTGTATTTACTTAAGTGTGATTTAATTTTATTTAGAGTAATTAAATTTAGCCAAATGGAATTAAATTACATAGTATATACTTTCTAATTAAAGTTTATTTATGTAATTATAATCCTAGTGGGCTTGGGTTTAATTAACCTAATTAAAACCCAATTAGACAAGGTGTCTATATAAGGGCACACTTAAGGAAGAAAAACCTAATTCAACCCTAATTAATTGCTGGAAATTTCAGCCACCAAGGGCAGCCCTAAAACAGCCGAAAATCCTAGCATTAATCCTCCATTCCTTCGTGTCTTCGGTTAGCTCCTGTTCCCGCTCAATAGTTGGTCATGCACCAGACTTTGTAGATCGCAGTTTGAAGAAATGATTCTGCAGCAGTCTCTAGAATAGACGAATCCGGTGAGTTAATCTCTCTTGATTCAAATTGTTTTTATTCTAATTAATGGTAATTGGACACGATAGGTGGATTCTAGGAAATTTTAAATGGTGTATTTTCCGTTGTGCCATGTTATTTTTCCAATGACGAATCCCAACAGTGGTATTAGGGCCTAGGTTTTGTTCATTAGATTGATTGGAATTGGGTCTTGAAATCGTTCTTGAAGAAAGAATGCGTTTCAAGTTTGTGATTTTAGGATTCTTACTCAATTTGTTTTGGTTTTTGATGAACCCTAGAATTTTGGATTGGGGTTTTTGATTATTTTTCCCTAATTGGTTTCCACCAAAATTGTTGTTTTATTGATTATTTAATTTTTGATGGATAATTTTTGTGATTTAATAAGTTTAAAAAAAATTAATTTTTTTGGGCTGGATGGAATCGCATGCGGTAGAGCTGCTGCGGTGCAGCGCCGCTCGTAGGGTTTGGGTCCGATTTTGGATTTTGCGGGTATTTTTTATCCCTGACCCTAATGCAATTAAATTAAATTTTTTTAAAATTAATTTGTATTTAAATTGTTTATTTTGTTGGCATGCATATTTAATTTAATTGTTTGCATATTAAATTGAATATGGACTTTGTGAAATTGGCCCAATAAACCATGACACCGGTTAAAATTGGGAGGGCTAAATTTTAAATTTGTGACAACCCAAACTCCAGTGGGAGCAAAATTGTTAATTTTGCATTTATGGATGTTATCCATTAGACCTTTATGGGCCTTAGTCACATTTGTTAAAATTGGCGATTTCACCTTAAGTAACTCGGCTTAACATTTATATTTATAGTTTGGAATGCCATGATCATGCATCATATTGGTATGTATGTGCACGACAGGTACTTTGTTTGAAATGTGATCTTAAGTTCTATAGGCCCTAAATTATTATCAGTTGTAATTTGATTTTGGGAAATATGTCCTACGTACCATTTCTTTTATTTTGATGTAATTTTATAATAGATTTTATTTAAAATAAAATTGTTGTAATTGCATCAAGTATGGAGGAAGGCCCAGATGGAGCAAGCCCATGGTGGGAGCCCAAGAAGGATTGCAATCCGGCCCATGAAGAATTAGATAGGATATCTAGTTTTTCATTAGGTTGTAATTAAAGGCCCATAGGATCTCATTTATTTTAAATTAAGTATGCTATTGCCTTTGTCATATAATATGGATGTATGGATCACCAAATTATTACCTGCGTTTATGCATGCTAAGCTGTATCACTTAATTTTAATCCGGTAATGAGAATATTGAGTCGTTTAAAAGTGCTTCTCACATTCACACCTCTTCCTCCCATTGATGCTGCAATGTGCACCATGCCTTAGCTGGGTACATTGTAGTATTCGATGGGCCGTCGAGGGTTAGGATACTTGGTATGGTTAACATGTGAATGGTGGTTTGACTCAACATGGGTAGCATTAGCTCTGAGCGGGCCCTAAGCACATATGGGTAAAGTGTCAATAAGCCCATCAAACCAAGAGTCCTTCGTGGAAGGATTAGATAGGTTGTCCTACCAAATGAATCAATGGTTGGTTAGCAAGCCCTAGTTCAGCCAGTCATTGATAAGTTATGGATCTTGGTCAAGTTAGCCAATTAACATCACCAACAAAAGAATGAAAATCGGATTATTAATTTGAATTGGATTAAAAGTCCTTTATTTCTAACTCAAGCAATGATTTCTTCCATGTAGATAATCCCATTTCACATTAGCAGTTTAAAATGGCTGCAACAAACAACAACTCACTCTCTTAGGTCACTCTTGGAGAAGGAGAAGGTTTTGGGAACTAACTTCCTGGACTGGGCTAGGAACTTGCAAATAGTTCTTAGACAAGAGTCCAAGGAGTATGTACTGAATGCTCCTTTACCTGCTGGCCCTCCTGCAGGTCAAGGCATCACCACGGCGATGGTAGAGCAGTACGACCGGCACATGAGGGATGATCAAGATGTCTTATGCCTCATGTTGGGTACCATGGCTTATGATCTTTAGAAGCAGTTCATGGACGAGTATGCTTATGAGATGATGGATCAGCTTAAAAAGATGTTCCAAGATCAGGCTCGTCAGGAACATTACCTGACAACTAAGGCACTTTGCACGACTGCAATGGAAGCCGGGACTTTTGTTAGCACTCATGTACTAAATTTGAAGGGGTATATTGATAAACTTGCCCACCTTGGCTCGTAAGTTCTGTAGGACTTGGTAGCAAACATTATTCTCTGGTCACTTCTTGAGTCTTACAACCAGTTTATCATGAACTATCATATGTAAGGGTTGGATAAATCGGTTGTTGAGCTGCATGGCATGCTTAAGCTTGCTAAGCAGTCTCTCAAGAAGACTCCTGAATTATTCATGGTGAACAAAGGCAATACACCTATTGCCAAGGGAAAGCCCAAATCTAAAGCCAAGGCTAAGAACAAAAAGGTGGTGGCTCGGTCTAAAGCAAGGGTTGCATTTCCTGACGATGTCTGCCATGAGTGTCATGAGAAGGGACACCGGAAGAGCTCATGTCCAAAGCTAAGGGAGCAACTGAAGGGCAAAACTGCTATTTCAGGTATTTATGTTGTTGAGATTAATTTGGCTATTTCTACATCTTGGGTCTTGGACACTAGATGTGGATCTCACATTTGTTCAAATGTGCAGGGTGTAAGAAATAGGAGATTACTAGGATCTAGAGAAGTTGATCTTCGAGTCGGAAATGGTGCTCGGGTTCAGGCAATGGAGATTAGAAATTATTTCTTAGAGATGCCTAGTGGACTTGTTTTCGAACTAAGAAACTATTATTTTATACCTGCGGAATATTATTTCTGTTTCTTTGTTGGATATTTCTGGTTTCATATTTAATATTGGACATGGTAGAAATTCTATGCAATGTGGCAATATTATTTATGGAACAGCATTTCTTGAAAATGGCTTATATATCCTTGATCTAAAACATGAAAGTTCAATCTATAACATAATTATTAAAAGGATTAAACAAAATGAAATTAATCCTACTTACATCTGGCATTGTCGACTTAGCCATATAAATGAGAAGCGCATAGCTAGGCTTCACTCTAGTAGAGTGCTAGGGTCATTTGATATCTAGTCTTATGACACATGCGAATCTTGTTTGAGAGGCAAGATGACAAAGGCGCCTTTTAGCAAGACTACTGAAGGGCCTCAGAGCTATTGGAGCTGATAGATTCTGATGTATGCAGCCGAATGAGCAATAGTTCTAGATCTGATTTTCTGTACTTCGTCACCTTCATGGATGACTTCAGCAGATACAGTTACGTGTATCTAATGAAGCATAAGTCTAAGACTCTTCAAAGGTTCAAGGACTTTAAGAATGAAGTAGAAAACTAACTTGGCAAGGAAATAAAAACACTTCGGTTTGACCGAGGGGGTGAATATTTGAGCCAAGAGTTTGACTCGTTTTTGAGAGATTGTGGGATTGTATCCTAATTCACTCCTCCTGGTACACCCCTGTGGAATGGAGTGTCAGAAAGCAAGAATAGGACCTTGATAGACATGGTCCGCTTGATGATGAGTCATGCTACACTCCCTGTCTCCTTTTAGGGATATGCTTTAGAGACAGCTGCTTACATTCTTAATAATACTCCAAGCAAGGCAGTTGAGGGAACACCGTATGAACTATGGAAGGGCCAAAAGCCCAATGTTTCCTTGTTAAAGATTTAGGGCTATGATGCACATGTTAAGAAATTGACAAGTGGCAAACTCGAGTCCAAATCTATCAAGTGCCAGTTTGTGGGTTACCCTAAGGAAACTAAGGGTTATTACTTCTACGATCCGGCTGAAAACAAAGTTTTCATAGCCAGAAATGCAGTCTTCTTTGA
The DNA here is from genome assembly GCA_039660915.1 of Euphorbia tirucalli. Lineage (NCBI taxonomy): Eukaryota > Viridiplantae > Streptophyta > Magnoliopsida > Malpighiales > Euphorbiaceae > Euphorbia > Euphorbia tirucalli. Next base: position 47,423,488 of record CM077639.1, on the reverse strand, counting down.
GAAGGAATTCCTTTCCAAAAGAGATAGTGGGAGTAATGTTGAACTTTTAGAAGTTCAAGACTCACAAACTCTTGCAGCTACTGCTAAGGATGCTTTGGGAACCGATCTGACTACTCAAGAAATTGAGGAACCAGAACCGGTTGCACAGGAGCTTAGAAGGTTTGGTAGGACACGCCATCAGCTAGAGAGGTACGGCTTGCTCGTGACTGATGATGGGGACCTTATAGTCGTTGACCAAGAGGGCCCAAGACCTATCAGAAGGCTATTGAAAGCCCACACTCATATCAATGGCGCAAAGCCATGGAGGCTGAGATGCAATCTATGCACGATAACCAAGTATGGAACTTGGTGGATCCACCTTTGGGTGCTAAGGTGATAAGTTACAAGTGGTGTTTCAAGTTAAAGGCCGACAACACCTTCAAGGGGCGATTGGTGGCAAAAGGATTCAGGCAAGTTCAAGGAATTGACTATGATGAAACCTTTTCACCAGTTGCTATACTCAAATCCATTAGGATGCTACTAGCCATAGCTACATGGTACGATCATGAGATATGGCAGATGGATGTTAAGACTGCTTTCCTTAATGGAAAGCTACTCGAGGATGTGTACATGGCACAACCTGAGGGTTTTATCTATCCAAAGTATCCAAACTGTGTATGCAAGCTTCAAAGATCCATTTATGGAATGAAGCAAGCATCGAGGTCATGGAATCAGAGATTCAATGAGGCCATTACAGAATATGGCTTCACATAGAATTCTAATGAGCCCTGTGTGTATATGATGGTTAGTGGAGCGTTTCCACCTTCCTAGTGCTGTATGTTAACGACATCCTTATCATTGGAGGCGACATACCAACACTATAAGGGGTTAAGCAGTGGTTGAGTAGGTGCTTCACAATGAAGGACTTAGGTGAAGTTGAGACGATATTAGGGATCAGGATCTACAGAGATAGATCCAATCGATTTCTAGGCCTAAGTCAGGCCACGTAAATTGATAAGGTTCTGAAAAGATTCAGCATGGACAAGGCAAAGAAAGGATTCTTTCCTATGCGCTATGGGTTGAAGCTGAGTAAGAAAGATGGTCCTAAAACAAAGAAGCACCGGGAGAGCATGGAAAAGATCCCTTATGCATCTGCTATAGGATCCATCATGTACTCCATGTGATGTATGATGCGTCCTAGGCGAAGTAATAAAACTAAACATAGAAACGCATAACTAAGACAGTGTACCTATTGTTGACAAGTAATAATTCTGGTTGGTCCAGGTATCGATCCCACAGAGAAAAATATTCTGCAAACACTAAACTACTCGGGTTCCTTGCATGTCCTAGGCGGAACCTAGTTTTGGGTTTGATTATATTAACAACTAAATTATCCTACTCCTAGTTGATCTATTCCAACTTACTTTGCACTTGAATTTTGTGTTATCAATTGGTGGTTTACCGACCTATGAATGCTAATGGGGATGGCTTTATCAATTAACTACAAAAGATGAATTTAACTCAACAATTAACCCTTCATTATGCTTTCGATAATACAACCTAGCGTATCTAGATCTTTTAGGTCCTTAGCCGGTTTCCCTTGTTTAGAGGCAGTCTAATTCTAAAGCTCAGAAAATAGGGGCACGTAAGTTCCACAGTGTCGTCAATACTAATGGTTTCCTAGCCGTCAATCTAGGTAATGCCATAAATATGAACTTAACAAATTAAGATCTTATGAGACTAGATATTCATTAAAGGAATTGCATAAAGAAAAGGAATAAAAATTGAAATTAACTTGCAATCAATTGTATTAATCAAGAAAGATGAAATGAATTCAATGTTTACAACCAAACACAATCAATTTGTGGAATCAAAACTAACTTAATCAAATTACAAAAGAGAAGAAGAAAAACTTATGCCCTTTTGGTCCGATTAACCGGATTCCGACGGTGTGAAGATGCTTGGGGTGTACCTCTATAGACGAACTCAAGCTGGAACTAAGAACGTCGCAAAAGGGGAAAGTTCTATGTAAAGCTACGACCAATCGAAGATTCAAAACTCAAAGAAATCAAATAGCTCAAGCTCAAAACCTCACTACAAGTTTCTCCTCTCACTCTAAAAGTCTGGAAAAGATCCTTTCAAACATAGAAAATAACCTATTTATACGGCTAGGTTAAAACCAGGAAAAAAAAGACATGAAAGTAGGGCAACAGCAGGATTTCAGGGCTCGGCACGCCGTGCTGGTGGAAGTGGCATGCCGTGCTGTGCAGAATTGAAGGCGGCAAGCCGTGCTGCTGGAGGTGGCACGCCGTGCCGTGTGGTTTTGGGGCTGGCACGCCACACTGGTCTGAGTGGCACGTTTTCGTGCCACTCCACTGGATTGCTTCTGTTGGCACGCCGGATTGGCACGCCGTGCCCTAATTGTGGCACGCTGTGCCACCCTGATTTTCAGCACTTTGAACTCTTCCTCGCCGATGCTCCAACTTCCGGTTCGGGTCATAATAACTGTCCAAAACAAGCACAAAGAAACATAACCGCACCAACGCCACGGACCATAAAAACGACAAATTAACAAAAATTACAAAAACAACCCTAGAAAACACGAAAAATACTAAAAGTTATAAAAATCTATCCAAAACATAAAAATCACAAAATACTCAAAAACCACACAAACATTCACACAAAAGACTCTAAAAATTACCGTTCAAACCACGAAATTGCCTAAAAGATAAGGTCAAAATCCGACCTTATCAACCACCCCACACTTAAAGTCTTGCTTGTCCTCAAGCAAATCAACTAAAGACAAGGGAGTAAACTTGCTCGCTTTTACTTGCAAATCCAACTAAGGGTTTAACCGTACGAAATTCATGAACTCAAGAAAGTAAAGCATCAGCTTCGAAATGACACTAGGTGCACCAGGTTCAAAACCACTTAATACCCGAACCCAACAAAATTTAGCTAGTCAAAGGGCGAGGAACAAACAGAGTTCATACGACCACAAAGCACCTCACAAGATGTCACTCCAACACTCAAGTTCAAGGCAAGGCGGATGAGCACACAAAAACAAACAATGGCACACATCACATAGCGAACTAATGGCAATCCTGGTGAAATCATTGGTCAAGGAGCAAAATCAGAGAACCTTGGGCTTGTAATGTTACGGCTTAGGGTAGGTTTGATAAGGGGAAATTTTAGGTATACAACTCCTACGAATCAAGTAAAATATACAAATTGACTAAGTACTAAAGACGGGTCATGCAACATTCAACTCAAAACTAGTCCTAAGAGTGCTTGCTTTGTAAAATATTTTTTTTTCTCTTTTTTTTTTTTTGAAATTAACTTGACAAAAAGAAGGCCTTATCCACACCTAATGGCCAAAACACAACTTAATGGAAAAAAAAGAAAAAAAAAATTACAAGACATGGGTCAAGGCAATTAGATGATCTCCCAAATCCTTTATTTCCGACAAATGAAAAATTACAAGACATGGGTCAAGGCAATTAGATGATCGCCCCAATCCTTTATTCAACAAATGAACTAAAACATGGAACACTAATACCGGCTTAAAGACGCAAACCGGACAAACAAGACAGGCATTCACAAACTCCAAAATTTTACGAAAAGAAACCGAACAAACACATTGACTCTATTTGGATTTTTGTTTTTGTTTTTGTTTTTTGTTTTTTTTAACACAATTTTTCCATAGGACTAGATGTGAAAGAGTTGAAATGCAAATGGTGATTGACCCCAAAACGAATGAACAACTTAGCCAATTACTTGATTTAGGAGAGGAGGGTGAGAAAGGAAAATCAAAGTGAATGGTAAAAAGTTAGGATTATAGAGTTGGCTTGGTGAAGGTTTTTTAAGTCAAAAAGGTTAATTTAGTGGCTTTAGGTGATCTAAGGGAAAATTAGTGGTTAGGGTTAGGCTTATTTAAGTCAAGGGGTTAATCCTAAGGGTCTCCACATATTAAGCTCTCGATCCCAAGTGCAAAACGACACCGGGTTCTACGATCTAGTATGCCACGATTGTTTTTACCCTCACAAAGAAATAGAACCGATGTGAAATGGTTCTAAAGGCTCAAATTCTCACAAGTGTATTAGGGGTTGTATGCTAGGTCGTGTGACTCAACCAATGTTCCAAGGCGTAATCTAGCTCAATCATGCAAGTAGAGGTAGAGGGTTAATTCCCTAATGCAACCTAAATGACAAATCTAACCAATGGTTACCATCAAGAATCACAAATCACGCACAAACAAGCTAATACTTCTCCCAATATCCGTAGCCAATTGCTACCAATCCAAGCACAGAGACTTAGGTTCGAAGGTGGATTAAGCAATGTTATTCAAACGGCAATTGACACATAAACAACCTAAAAACACTATCAAACCAAAAACAACCAAAACCAACTTCACATGCATTGAAAAGTAAAGCCTAAATCTAACCAAAAACCAACGCAAAACATCCAATCATGCAAAAACACGAACAAACATATGAAACAAACAATCAAAAAGTGCAATATAAGAAGAAGAAAAAGAAAGGGAGAAATCCCTTTACCCACCCACACTTAGATTGCACTGACTTCCAAAAGTGCAATGGAAGAAGGATCAAACTAAATGGGAAAGGAAAAGGGTTACCTCACATATCGGGGGCTGGTGGCGGTGGGTATGGCCACCCTTGGGCTGCACAGAAGCGAGAGGCGAACGCCTCGACATTGGCGAGCTGAGCTGCTTGCCTATCAAGGCGCGCGTTCATCCGCTGCTCAAGCAGAACCTGATGGACGGTTAAGCCTTCCAATTGCTCAATTATGCCATCCAACCGTCCTTTGATCCGCCCCATAAAATCTACGCCCACTGAAACATTCTCCGCATCCCCCTCCCTATCCCCAGCTTCCTCACTCTCTTCCTCCTCATCTACTTCCATAGGAGCCTTTCCCCTACTTGAACCTCCTGCACTTGAAGTACCTGCAGCTGTCGCAACATGGGAGCAAGACAAGATTCCCTTCGAAAGCTTCTTGGGAAGGATGCTATCGAGTTTCCTATAACAAGTATTACTATGAAAAAACCATGCAATACAAGTCACAATATGTCCTAATCCTAGTTCGGACTTAGCTCGGTTGTGGTGATTGTATAAGGCTTCCATGTGAAAGAAGCCCATATGCACCTTAATATCACTATGCACATGCCACAGGATTAACAGTTCAAATGCATTTACTCGGTTGCTCTCAGTTTTTCCCGAAAAATTAAAACACACAAACTTGTGAATTAATTGCAAAATAGGGTCATGAATTTGGAAGTTTTGGCAAACCGAGGTTGGTACACCCCTTGCCCTATCAAGCGCCAAAATTTCTTGGCATCCAAATTCTCAGGCCATTTATAACCATTCCCCTCAATACCTATACAAGCCCTAAGGCCATCAATATCCAAAGACCGTTTAGTGCTAAAGAGGCGGAAGGTCATGCTCCTAAGGCCCGTATCCAGGTGTGTTTTAAAGCTCAAGGTGGGGTAGAATTCAAGGTTCAACTCCCAAAAGACTAGAGGATTAGATTTCACAAACTCGTACCACCCTAGACTAGTCAATTTAGCTTTTACCCCCTCTGACCTATCTTGCACGAAAAGAAATTCCCAATCGAAAGTGCGAAAGGGGGTGCTCTCTAAAGGAAATAGGGTTTTGTACTTTTTACCTTCGTCATCCGAAAGTAAAGGAAAGGGACATTTGTACTTCCTTGAGAGGTTTGTCAACGGGGCCATCAATTGTTCGGTGGGCAATTCGTCACGTGGCATCGGTTCCGGTGACGGTTCCATGGGCCGGCGAGACGAACCATGTCTCCGACCGGCGACGGTTTTCTTCTTCATCCTACAATTGCATAACCATAAAAATAAAACAAAAATCAAAACAAAAGAACCCAAATCCAAAGAACATCTACTGTCAAAAATTACAAACCACGAAAAAGAAAAAAAAATGCAAAACAATACCCTATTAAGCAGTTAATCAATCAAAACCAAAATGAGAAAAAGAACAAACAATAAAAAGAGTAAAGGAAGAACAAAGCATGAATTCATACCTGGTTTCAAGGAAATAGAAGCAAAAGAAAACCCTAAGGTAAAATCAGAGTGGAGGAGGAGGTGAGAGGGAGAAGATGAAGAAGGAAGGGAAAATAAGAGTGGGTAGGGAGAAGGCAAGAAAGGAAGAAAGAAGAAGAAGAATAGAGAAGGAGAATGGGAAAGGGAGAAGTGGTTCTAGAGAGAGAAAGTAAAGAGAAAGAGAGAAAGTGAGAAGGTGAGAGAAAGTGAGAAAGAGGAAGAAGAAGAAGAAGGGTGATGGGCGGTTATGAGAGGGAGGAAGGAGAATAGGCTTTATATAGATGGGCGGATTTAGACCTAGGATTTCAAAATTTAAACGCTCGGCACGCTATGCCAAACAATCAGCACGGTGTACTGAGCAGGGCAAAAAGCACTTACCTGGAAACAGCGTGAGGGCACGCAGGCGTGCTGGCTCGGCACGGCGTGCTGCCTTTAAATTTGAATATGTGGCACGGCGTGCTACAGTTTTGACACGGCGTGCTGTTCTCTCGTCCACAAATCACTTTAGAAACAGCGCGACGGCACGTTGGCGTGCTGTATTGGCATGTCATGCCGCTTTGCAGACCTGTGATTGGCACGGCATGCTGAATATGGCACGGCGTGCTCCTTGTCTATGCACAACCCTCTTGTGGAACAGAACGACGACACGTGGGTGTGCTGAATGGGCACGGCGTGCTGATTTGCAGACCATCACCTTGGCATGGCATGCTGAATGTGGCACGGCGTGTTGAATTGCTTATTCACAAACCTCTTCCGGAGCAGTGGCCTGGCACGATTTCGTGCCACCATGGCACGCCATGTGCTACATCCAATTTCACCTTGGCTCGGCGTGCTACTTGTGACACGGCGTGCCATCTTGAATTCTACCAACCTTTGCTTTTTTTCCACATTTTGATCATGATTTTCGATTAACTTGCTTAAGTACCTAATCCTACACACAAAAACACACAAAAACGAATTAACAAAAAAAAATTAATGTACAAGGGAGGCACACGTACCTCGTTGCTATGTTTATAGTCGGAAGAGCTCGACTTCTACGTCCACGTTTTAACATTACACATCACGAAGGAGTAAGACTTGCTTCTCCTCATTCATTCCTCCGCTGACGTAGGGCTTCAATCGATGCCCGTTTACTTGTTGAATTCCCTCCGGGGTTTCAATTTCCACCATCCTGGAAGGGTAAACCTTATGCATGGTAAACGGCCCTGTCCATCGACTTCTTAGTTTGCCCGGAAGGAGTTTCAACCGGGAGTTATACAAGAGCACCAACTCACCTTGGTTGAAACCTTTCTTTGTTACACGCTGGTCATGCCATTTCTTGGTCCTCTCCTTGTAGATCTTGGCATTCTCATACGAACTCAACCGAAGCTCATCTAGCTCCGTAAGTTGCCTTAATTGAAGCTCACCTGCAGCTTGCATATCAAAGTTAAGAAATTTTAAAGCCCAATATGCCTTGTGCTCTAGTTCTACAGGTAGATGACAGGATTTACTGAAGACTAAACGGTAAGGGGACATCCCTATAGGTGTCTTAAAAGCAGTCCTATATGCCCATAGTGCATCGTCTAACCTTAAACTCCAATCTTTCCTAGATGCACTTGCCGTTTTTTCTAAGATGCGTTTTAGTTCCCTATTCGAAACCTCAACTTGCCCACTCGTCTGAGAATGGTAAGGAGTTTCTACCTTATGCTTAACCCCATACTTTTGCAAAAGATTGTCAAACTGCCTATTACAAAAATGGGAACCCCCATCACTGATGATAGCTCTTGGGGTTCCGAACCTAGTAAACATGTTTTTCTTTAGAAACTTGACAACTACCCTTACATCGTTGGTTGGTAAAGCGACAGCTTCTACCCACTTAGACACATATTCAACCGCCACAAGAATGTATTGGTTGTTGTGAGATATTGCGAAGGGTCCCATGAAATCTATGCCCCAAACATCAAAAAGTTCACACACCAAGATACCCTATTGGAGCATTTCATTCTTTTGGGAGATATTTCCCATCCTCTGACACGCATCACAGGCTCGAACATAACTAATAACATCCTATTTCATGGTTGGCCAATAAAACCCACTAGATAAAATTTTTCCTACAGTTCTATCGGGTCCAAAATGGCCACCCGCTTCTCTATCATGACACATCTCAATAATGGAGGGAACCTCCTCATAAGTAACACACCGCCTAATCACATTATCAGCACATAATCTAAAAAGATAAGGGTCATCCCAAAAATAATCCTTAGCATCATGGAAGAATTTACGTCTCTGTGCATGTGAGAGGTTAGGTGGAAGAATGTTACCGACTTTGAAGTTTGCGATGTCCGCAAACCATGGTATAGATGTTACCCCACACAACTGTTCATCGGGGAATGTGTCACGAATGTTCGCTTCCGGCGAGGATACGGATCCTTCACTTGGTAGTCTTGACAAATGGTCAGCCACTACGTTCTCTACTCCCTTCTTATCCTTAATCTCCACATCAAACTCCTGGAGGAGTAGAATCCATCGAATCAACCTGGGCTTTGCATCCTGTTTAGCCAACAAATACTTAAGAGCAGCATGGTCAGTATACACAATGACTTTTGATAAGACCAAGTAAGACCTGAACTTATCAAAAGCAAACACAACAGCTAGTAATTCTTTCTCAGTCACCGTATAATTCATTTGAGCACCATTTAATGTCTTACTAGCATAATAAATTGGGTGAAAAATTTTGTCCACCCTCTGACCTAAACATGCCCCAACAGCTATGTCACTTGCATCGCACATAAGTTCAAAAGGGCTTTCCCAATTCGGACTCACCATGACTGGTGCCTCAATCAATTTCTGCTTAAACAAATTAAAAGCATACATACATTCATTATTGAAATTAAATGGGGCATCCTTTAAGAGTAACTCAGTCAATGGCTTAGCAATCTTAGAAAAATTTTTCACAAAACGCCTGTAAAAGCCCGCATGTCCCAAGAAACTCCTAACTAACTTAACCGAACTTGGGGGAGGCAGTTTCTCAATCACCTCGATCTTGGTCGGGTCGACCTCGATCCCCTTTCCCAACACCTTATGCCCTAAAACAATGCAATCCCGGACCATGAATTGACACTTCTCCCAACTAAGTGCCAAATTGGTGTCTTCACATCTCTGAAGCACCAGGTCCAAGTTCCCCAAGCATGACTCAAACGTATGACCAACAATAGAAAAATCATCCATAAAGACTTCCATAAAATCCTCAATCATATCAGCAAAAATGGCTAGCATGCATCTTTGAAAGGTGGCCGGGGCATTACACAACCCAAAAGGCATCCGCCTATATGCAAATGTCCCGTATGGACACGTAAATGTGGTTTTCTCTTGATCGAGAGGGTCCACTGGAATTTGCATATACTCGGATAGCCCATCTAATGTACAAAAATATTCGTGCCCGGCCATCCTTTCAAACATTTGATCAATAAACGGTAATGGAAAATGATCTTTCCGGGTGGCGTCATTCAATTTCCTATAATCAATACACATACGCCAACCCGTGACAGCTCTAGTAGGAATTAGTTCCCCTTTATCATTTTGCACTACCGTCGTGCCTCCCTTTTTAGGCACACATTGGACCGGACTCACCCACTGACTATCAGAAATAGGAAAGATAATACCTGCGTCGAGGAGTTTTATCACCTCGGTTCTTACCAATTCCTTCATGTTTGGGTTCAACCGACGTTGAGGCTGTGCACACGGTTTTACCTCATATTCCAGGAAAATTCTATGCATGTAAAACGTATTCCCTTGATGTCGTGGATTGTCCACCCGAATGCTCCTTTGTGCTTCCTTAGCACCTCTAGCAGCTTGTCCTCCTCCTCTCCTGTTAACAAAGAAGAGATTACAATGGGTAAGTCCTTTGGAGGATGCAGGAAAACATATTTAAGGTTAGGGGGAAGGGTTTTGAGCTCCAATGATGGAGGTTCCTCCAATGAGGATTTAGGTGCCGGTTTGACTTCACGCTCCAGCTTATCAAACCGTCCCTTCACCCATGAGCATTCCTCACTTAACACTTCATTTTCCTCACTTTCACTTAGACCTTCTCCTATGATGCATTCTAGTTCACTGCACAAATTCTCAACCACACAAGCATCAATAGGACAAAAGGAGTCCACAAAGTTACAATTTTCATCATCTAATGGATATTTCATTGAATTGTAGACATTGAAACTTACCTCCTCGTTGTGCACCTAAGAATAATCTTACCTTCCTGGACATCTATCAAAGTCCTACCGGTTGCAAGAAAAGGTCTTCCAAGTAGAAGGGTCACCGTGCTATCTTCCTCCATATCCATTACCACAAAGTCCACAGGGAAGATAAACTTGTCCACTTTTACTAACACATCCTCGACCACCCCCTTTGGTCTCGTGAGGGATCTATCAGCCAATTGGAGGGTCATATTGGTTGGCTTTGGGTTTCCCAATCTGAGTCTCTTGAAAAACGATAGAGGCATCAGATTTATACTCGCACCTAAGTCACATAGGGCATTGGCAATCTCCAAGTTTCCTATCCGGCATGGAATAGTAAAACTGCCCCTATCTTTGAGCTTAGGTGGGAGTTTGTTAGTGATAATCGCTGAACATTCCTCTGTCAAAGCCACCACTTCGTCCTCGCCTAGCTTCCTTTTCCCTGCAAGAAGTTCTTTAAAAAATTTAGCATAAGAGGGCATCTCTTGGAGAGCCTCAATCAATGGCATATTAAATTCTAACTTCTTGAAAATTTCCAGGAATTTGGAATATTTCTGCTCCAGTTTATCTTTCTTCTCCCTTTGAGGATAAGGAAGTTTAGGCACATAGGCTCTCACTGGGTCAGGAATTTTCCCTTTTTCATTTATGCTAGGTTGGGGTTCAGAAATCGAGTCGGGGTTGCTTACCTCTCCCGACTCTTCACTTACCTCAGTAGGTTGGGATGGAATATCAGCGTTTTGCACCCGGTCCTCCACTTGCCTACCACTTCGTAGGGTTATAGCTTGAGCTGTCTCCCATTGATTACCCTTAGGATTTTGTTCAGTTCTACTCGGAAGTGCTCCTTAAGGTCTTTCTTACCTCTCCCTACTCATTTGAGCCACCTGCTTACCCAAATCCCTACAGTACGCTTCATTATCAGCAAGCCGAGATGAGATGTCTTTTAATAAAGACAAAACCATCTCATCTTACTTAGACTGTTGAGGTTGGTACGAGGATTGATCATTAGGAATAAATGTGGCCTTAACTAACCCCTGCTCACGGTGCTCATAATGAAATCCGGAAGGAGGTCTCAACACATTTTGGTTATTACCATAAGACATGTTCGGGTGTTGATACCTTCTTCCGTAATTATTATTATTATTATTGAAATTTTGTGGGTAAGAGTTAGAATTATTGTACCTTTGGAATGGGTCGCCCAATTCACAATCTTGCCTGGGATGCTCCGCTCCACATGATACACACAACACCGGCTGGTATTGTGGCCCATTTAAATTCAGGCGGGACATCAATAGGTCCAGCTTCTTGTTTACATGGTCCATGGCTGCATCTTGGAGTCCCAAATCTGCAGCTCGAACCTCATTCCTTATTGGCGTGTCCGACTGCCATAAGGTACTCTTTCTAGCCAGCTCCGCAATCAACTCCTCGGCTTGTGTAGCAGTCTTCTTAAAAATGTCCCCACCTGCAGAAGAATCAATAATGGCACGGTTAGCTGGTGTCAAACCATGATAAAACGTGCTTACCTGAGCGAAACGCGGCATGTCATGGTGGGGGCAGTTCCGCAATAACCGTTGAAATCTCTGCCAGGCTTCATTAAGAGTCTCCGTCCTAAATTGCCGGAATCCCATGATCTCGTTCCTTAGCTAAACCGTCTTTGATGGTGGGAAGTAGTATTGTGACAACCCTAACTTTTGCAAGCATGCAATGGCGGAAACATTACATAAAGTTTAGGTCATCATTTTCAAAACTTCCTTTTTATCTTTAAAATAACATAATCATAAATGAGTACTCGAAAATTTCCATTTCAAAAACAGTAATTTAACATAAATAGGTATTTCAAAAGGTAATATAACGGAGTAAAAAAAAATAAATAAATAAATAAATCTTTGAACATCCATAACTACGAATAGATGATAAAATAACATGACGGAAACTCTCCACACAATCCCCGAGAACAGACATCAGGCATCTCCTATTCTGCACCGGCAAAATCTGAAAATATCAACAGCGCCACTTAGTGACGAGTAACTAATAAATCCCAAACATCAATTCAAAGTTCACATAGGAAGATGACAGATCATAAATTTCATATTACATTACTTAAGTATACTTCATCATGATTAATAGAAAGCAAATTTATCAATTTATACAAGCATGCATAATTCTCATAGTAACAATCATGTATCAGGGATCTTACCCTTATTTGTTAGCTGCATCACATACAACATATAAAGTTCAAGTTCAGCATATCACATAATTATCTATTTCAAATAATAGTACAAAACATTCCAAGTGGATAATCAATATCATCAAAATTCAGATTTCCAAGATAAGTCATGTACATACAAATACATACCAACATCCCAAATCAAAGTACTTCATCACAAACTTGACATCAACTCAATTATACCTTAACCTTTATTAATTTTGTGGTATACGCATATAAATCATTTGTATTGACCTATACACCTATGTCCTTAGAGAGTTCGGCTCAGACGCTTCGGGGAACCACAACGGGACTTACCCCCTTATCAATAAGAAAAGAGTACCACGAAGGGATTTACCTCAGAGTGCCAACGAAGGGACTTACCTCACAGAGTGCCAACGAAGGGACTTACCTCAAAAATAAAATAAATTAGAGTACCACGAAGGGATTTACCTCTCTGAGTGCCAACGAAGGGACTTACCTCGAAACAAAGGGCGCTGTCCTAGTGTCAACCAATCAAACATGGAAAACACTTAGCCAAACTAACCAAGACACCAGAGTATATGCCACTACAAACACCAATTTAATTATCATAATTATATCAATATTCAAAAGGTGCCTTTAACATAGGACTTATCCCAACCAATTCAATAACCATAAGGTGCCATTAAAATAGGACTTACCCCAAAACATAATCTGATACATCAATAAACACATGGTGCCATAAAAAAAATAGGACTTACCCCAAACTCGATTTCATAATTCCAACATGTATTAAATTTACCAAACTATATATGTAATTATTAGATTTCATGTCAAGAGTCCTAGCATAAATTCCTAGAATCAAATTATGCTTTGCACACATTAAAAAAAATCAGTTCAAGGCCTAAGGTGAAAATTTCAGAATTCATAGTTCATGCCTCAACTTGCATATAATATTCCAGTAGGTTAGACTCAGAATTCAGCATGGCAATATAAAGGTGAATTTAGCCTTACATCTTAGGAACACACGCCAACTTAAATCATGCAATTCGGATTCCTATAGCAAAAGATATTAAGGAAACACTAAAAACATGCAATCTGTAAATTCACTTCAGATCACTGCACATAGTCTGACTTCAACAGACAAAACAGATGTGTTACTCACTGATTTAGCAAAAATAATATAAAGCAACATTGAACATCAGAATTTCAGGAATACATAGAATTTTGTTTCATGGCAAACGGAGCTACAGAGAGAAAATAAAGCCATAATCAACACAAACTGTACAAACTGAAATTCAGCAGTTCCAGGAAATCGGCACAGTGCACATAAGGCAGTTTCAACAGGGAATACGAGCACTTTACTCACAGAATTTGACAAAATAGTATAAAACAACCTTGTACATTTATGTCTCAGGAAAACACAGAAAGTTGAATCATGCCAATCGGAGTTATATAACGAAAATAAAGCTAAAATTATCACAACCTGTACAATCTGAAATTCAGCAGTTCAAGAAAAATCGGCACAATGCACATAAGGCAGTTTCAATAGGGAATATGAGCACTTTACTCACGGAATTTTCCAAAATAATGTAAAACAACCTTGTACACCTATATCTCAGGAAAACACAGAAAGTTGAATTATGCCAATCGGAGTTATATAACGGAAGTTATGCCATAATTACCATAAACAGTCAATTCTGAAAATACAGCAGCTTACCAATTTCGACTCAGTCACATGTATTTTCATATTTCTACCAATCTTTTAACCTAAAAGCAATTTCTTACACCAATATCATATACATTCATGTCTCAACAATAATTTCAGTAATAATACAACCTAGGATCAAATTCATCTACCATACATCCTATATAAATTTCGAACCGACATTTAGGGTTTAGTTGTTACCCTGTTTGCAGTGAAACCAACTGAGGCAATTAACTCGGGATGGAGAAGAATGAAGCAGAGTCTGAATGAATGAAAGTGAGGGAGAGAAAGTTAAGAATTTCGGCTGCACTGGAGCTCCACACCATGGAATGGCCGAAATTTTAACCCTAATAGAGATGAAGAGATTGCCTTGGAGTGAAACTTGGAAAGTGGAAGAGATTAAGGAGAGATTTTCTCCTTAGGTTAAGGATTCCTAATTTTTTTGAATTGGTCAACTGAAAAATGGGATATTTATCATGGATTTTCGGAATTCCAACCTTCCCAACACCAAAAATAAAAAGGCACAAAAAAAAAATAAATAAATAAATAAATTTAAGCCAGGTAAGGTTCGAACTCTAGACCACTAGCTATTAGTCAGGACTATCTACCGCTAGGCCAAAGCCTACGAATTGTTATAAGCATACAAAACATTGGTTAAATGCAAAAATGCTCACTCATATGCACACATCACAACATAACTAAGTCAACTTATATCTGGGGCTTTACAATCCTCCCCACTAACAAAAAGTTTCACCCTCGAAACTCAAGGACAAAAGAGTAAGCTAGGTTCTAACCTTGATTAGTTGCAAACAATTCCGGATATTTGGATCTCATGGTCTCTTCTAGCTCCCAAGTAGCCTCTTCAAACTTCTGGCTACGCCAAAGCACCTTTACCAAAGGCATCTCTTTTCTCCTGAGTTTGCGAACCTGACGGTCGAGGATCTGAACAGGCTTCTCCTCATATGTCAAATTGGGTTCCACCTCCACCGAATCCACAGCAATAACGTGAGAAGGGTCGCTCACATATCTTCGTAGCTGTGAAACATGGAATACATTATGAACTTTTGCCAATTCCGGTGGTAGAGCCAACCGATATGCAACTTCCCCAATCCTTTCAAGCACTTCATATGGACCAATATACTTGGGACTGAGCTTGCCTCTCTTGCCGAACCTCATCACTCCCTTCATAGGAGATACTTTCAGCAATACCTTGCTACCGACTTCGAAGGTAAGAGGTCTTCTCTTGAGATCTGCATAAGACTTCTGACGATCCTGGGCAGCCTTCATATTCGCATGAATCACCTTCACCTTCTCAACTGTATCCCGAATCAATTCCGGACCCAACACCAATGTGTCACTAATGTCGTCCCCACATGTCGGACTACGACATTTCCTCCCATAGAGGGCTTCATACGGGGCCATACGGATACTAGCGTGATAGCTATTGTTATAGGAGAACTCTACCAAACTCAGACATTTCACCCAAGATTTCTGGAAGTCAAGAGCACATGACCGCAACATATCCTCTAAGGTTTGGATTGTCCTCTCCGTCTGTCCATCTGTAGCAGCATGAAAAGCTGTACTCAACTTCAACCTAGTGCCCAAAGCTTCTTGCAATGATGTCCAAAAATGTGACAAGAACCGTGGGTCACGATCTGACACAATCTCCCTAGGCACACCATGTAGCCTTATAATTTCACTCGCATATGCCTCAGCTAACTGCTCCATAGACCAGGTCTTCTTCATAGGAATAAACCGAGCCACCTTGGTCAAACGGTCTATAACAACCCACACTGTGTCTAAACCATTAGCAACCTTTGGTAAACCCGACACAAAGTCCATAGAAACCGAGTCAAACTTCCATGCTGGAATAGCCAAGGGCTGCAATAATCCCCCAGGCCTCTGATGCTCAATTTTCACCTTTTGACAAGTCAAGCACCGGGCCACAAACTCAGCTACCTCTTTCTTCATTCTAGGCCACCAAAACTGCATCTTCAAATCTTTGTACAATTTCGCACCTCCCGGATGCACAGAGTAGGGAGTGCAATGAGCTTCACTTAAGATCTGCTCTTTCAACATTGAATCATTAGGCACACACCATCGGCCTTTAAATTTCATACTCCCATCTGCAAGAATCTCGAAATCTACAGCATTACCCTGCTCCTTCGCTGCACGAATCTTCTGAAGTACAGGATCACTCAACTGCTTCTCTTTCAATTCTACAAACAATACTGGTTCCACACTGATTGCATTTAAACTCGCCCGAACCACTCCTCTCGGGACCACTTCAATTTCCAACTTGTTAAACTCCTTGCAAAGATCAATAGGAAGTCTTTTCATGAAGTTCACCGAATGGATGCTCTTTCTGCTCAATGCATCTGCGACTCTGTTTGCCTTTCCTTCTTTATACTCCAAGGTTAAGTCATAATCCTTGATAAGCTCTAACCAACGTCTCTGTCGCATGTTTAGTTCTTTCTGGGTGAAAATATATTTGAGGCTCTTATGATCGGTGTATATCTTGCACGGCACACCATACAAGTAATGGCGCCAAATTTTAAGAGCAAACACCACCGCAGCTAACTCCAAATCGTGAGTCGGGTAGTTCCTTTCATGAACCCTCAATTGCCTTGAAGCATAGGCAATCACTTTTCCCAACTGCATAAGTACACACCCAAGTCCGTACTTGGAAGCATCACTGAACACTTCATACTCTACTCCGTCAGTCGGCAATGCAAGAACTGGGGCTGAAGTAAGTCTCTCTTTTAATATCTGGAACGCTTCTTCACATTCTGCAGTCCATTGAAACCTACAGTCCTTCTTCATCAACTGAGTCAAAGGTCGTGCAATAATTGAAAAGTTGTGCACAAACCTTCTGTAGTATCCAGCAAGACCAAGAAAACTTCTTACTTCGGTCACATTAGTAGGACTGGACCATTCAAGAACGGCTTTAATCTTCGCCGGGTCCACCTTCACACCTTCTTTGGTAATCACATGGCCTAGAAAAGCCACCTCTCCAAGCCAAAACTCACACTTAGAGAACTTGGCGTACCACTTCTGCTCTCTTAATACTTTCAACACCATTTTGAGATGCTTAGCATGCTCCTCTTCATTCTTCGAATATACTAAGATATCATCAATGAATACCACAACACACACATCAAGGAGCTCGTGGAAGGTTCGGTTCATCTGATCCATAAACACTGCTGGTGCGTTAGTGAGACCGAAGGGCATTACTTCGAATTCATAGTGCCCATACCTTGTCCGGAAGGCAGTCTTCTGAATGTCGTCTTCTTTTACCGGAATCTGATGATAGCCGGATCTCAGATCGATCTTAGAGAACACACCTGCACCCTTCAATTGATCAAACAAATCTTCAATTCTTGGCAGGGGATATTTATTCTTGATGGTCACCTTATTCAACTCACGGTAGTCAATACATAATCGCATGCTTCCATCCTTCTTCTTGACAAAGAGTACCGGAGCACCCCAAGGTGACACGCTGGGTCTAATAAAACCCTTATCAATAAGTTCTTGCAACTGGGTCTTCAATTCTCGCATCTCCGAGGGAGCCATCCGATAAGGAGCTTTAGAGATTGGAGCTGACCCCGGAATTAGGTCGATGGCAAATTCTACATCCCTTCCTGGTGGAATCCCTGGCAGTTCATCAGGAAACACATCCGCATATTCTCGAACAATAGGAATATCCTCGATCTTCAGTTCTTCCGAGGTATCCTTTATTCTACACAGAAATACTTCTTCGCCTTTCATCGCCATCTTTTTCAATTTCATAGCCGAAACTACCTTCACTCCTGGTTTCATCTTAACATTTGAATAAGAAACCCTCTTCCCTTTACCGTCCTTCAGCACAATTTTCTCATCCCTACAATAGAACACCGCTTGATGCTGCTTCAGCTAGTCCATACCGAAGATAACATCAAATTCGGTCAATGGAAATTCCCTCAAATTCGCCTTCAATTCAACTCCCTCGATAACTACGGGAACTTCGGGGAAAACACGACAGCAAGCAACACTCTCCCTATTAGGGAGGGAAACCACAGAATTAATTGGAACAGATACAGATAAATTCAACTTCTGAGCAAAAGTAGTAGAAATACAGGATATAGACGCACCAGTGTCAAATAATACATAAGCAGGAAAAGATTTGACAAGGATGGTACCTGCAACGATGTCATTCCCTGCCTCGTCAACTTCGGACTCCATCATGTTATAGACTCTGTTGCGAACAGGGCCTCCTGAGCTAGAATCGGGCTTCTTACTTCCTGACTTCTTCGGGCAAGATTGAGAGTAGTGACCCTCTTCCTTACAAGTGTAGCATCGGACAGGCGTCCCATCACAGTTCTTCCCATAGTGCCACTCTTTCTTACACTTGAAGCACTTCTTCTCCCTAGTCTGAGAGGTACTAGCAGCTTCCTTTGCCGGAACATACTTGGGTTTCTCGGAAGTCGGATGAACATACGAGGTAGGCTGAGACCTCTTTAAGAACATGGTCCGCCTCACCGCTTCATCCTCCTGAACGGATGCATAAACTCCTAAAGCCACTTCATAGGCTCTCTGGAAAGTTGTTGCTCCAGAACATAGGACATGTGTCCTCACTTTGGGACTCATCCGCTTGATATAGAACTGCACCTTCTCCTCTTCAGTGGGGATGACTGAACCTGCAAATCTGGACAGTTCAGTAAATTTGTTGGTGTACTGCTGAACAGACATGCTTCCTTGAGTCAAGCATAGGAATTCCTCTCGTTTCTGCCACCTCAACTCACTTGGGTAGAAACGATTCTTCAACCTTTCAGTGAATTGTCCCCATCCAAACTCAGCCAATTCCAGGCACTCGGCCTTAACCATGCCCCACCAGTTATCAGCCTCGCCTTTCAAGTAGTAGGCTCCAATCACGACTTTCTCGGCGTTCGGACAGCAGGTCACATCAAAGAGTTTCTCTATCTCCCGGATCCATCCCTCAAGCACCACCGGGTCGGAAGATCCTTCATAAGTTGGGGGTCAGTGACGAGCAATGCGATCGAAGACAGTTTGGTTATTTGGATTTCTTTGAGCCATAGCGAGCACGGCATCTTCCAACAGCCGCATACGTCGCTGAGGAGAGTCATCGCGAACGGAATCTCTACGTGGAGGCATTCTAAAATTTTTGTTCTAGTTAGGTCTAAGCATATAATACATACAGCTAATAATAGAAAACAAGTAATCCAAAGCAATTAAACCCGTTCTACCTACCCATGCACCTCACACTATGTTCAAATCTCTATCCTAGGATTCTGAGTTTTGGTTCCAAGTGACTTATGCTACCAAAGCCTTGGAACCAACGCGGGCTCTGATACCAACTGTGACAACCCTAACTTTTGCAAGCATGCAATGGCGGAAACATTACATAAAGTTTAGGTCATCATTTTCAAAACTTCCTTTTTATCTTTAAAATAACATAATCATAAATGAGTACTCGAAAATTTCCATTTCAAAAACAGTAATTTAACATAAATAGGTATTTCAAAAGGTAATATAACGGAGTAAAAAACAAAAAATATAAATAAATAAATCTTTGAACATCCATAACTACGAATAGATGATAAAATAACATGACGGAAACTCTCCACACAATCCCCGAGAACAGACATCAGGCATCTCCTATTCTGCACCGGCAAAATCTGAAAATATCAACAGCGCCACTTAGTGACGAGTAACTAATAAATCCCAAACATCAATTCAAAGTTCACATAGGAAGATGACAGATCATAAATTTCATATTACATTACTTAAGTATACTTCATCATGATTAATAGAAAGCAAATTTATCAATTTATACAAGCATGCATAATTCTCATAGTAACAATCATGTATCAGGGATCTTACCCTTATTTGTTAGCTACATCACATACAACATATAAAGTTCAAGTTCAGCAGATCACATAATTATCTATTTCAAATAATAGTACAAAACATTCCAAGTGGATAATCAATATCATCAAAATTCAGATTTCCAAGATAAGTCATGTACATACAAATACATACCAACATCCCAAATCAAAGTACTTCATCACAAACTTGACATCAACTCAATTATACCTTAACCTTTATTAATTTTGTGGTATACGCATATAAATCATTTGTATTGACCTATACACCTATGTCCTTAGAGAGTTCGGCTCAGACGCTTCGGGGAACCACAACGGGACTTACCCCCTTATCAATAAGAAAAGAGTACCACGAAGGGATTTACCTCAGAGTGCCAACGAAGGGACTTACCTCACAGAGTGCCAACGAAGGGACTTACCTCAAAAATAAAATAAATTAGAGTACCACGAAGGGATTTACCTCTCTGAGTGCCAACGAAGGGACTTACCTCGAAACAAAGGGCGCTGTCCTAGTGTCAACCAATCAAACATGGAAAACACTTAGCCAAACTAACCAAGACACCAGAGTATATGCCACTACAAACACCAATTTAATTATCATAATTATATCAATATTCAAAAGGTGCCTTTAACATAGGACTTATCCCAACCAATTCAATAACCATAAGGTGCCATTAAAATAGGACTTACCCCAAAACATAATCTGATACATCAATAAACACATGGTGCCATAAAAAAAATAGGACTTACCCCAAACTCGATTTCATAATTCCAACATGTATTAAATTTACCAAACCATATATGTAATTATTAGATTTCATGTCAAGAGTCCTAGCATAAATTCCTAGAATCAAATTATGCTTTGCACACATTAAAAAAAATCAGTTCAAGGCCTAAGGTGAAAATTTCAGAATTCATAGTTCATGCCTCAACTTGCATATAATATTCCAGTAGGTTAGACTCAGAATTCAGCATGGCAATACAAAGGTGAATTTAGCCTTACATCTTAGGAACACACGCCAACTTAAATCATGCAATTCGGATTCCTATAGCAAAAGATATTAAGGAAACACTAAAAACATGCAATCTGTAAATTCACTTCAGATCACTGCACATAGTCTGACTTCAACAGACAAAACAGATATGTTACTCACTGATTTAGCAAAAATAATATAAAGCAACATTGAACATCAGAATTTCAGGAATACATAGAATTTTGTTTCATGGCAAACGGAGCTACAGAGAGAAAATAAAGCCATAATCAACACAAACTGTACAAACTGAAATTCAGCAGTTCCAGGAAATCGGCACAGTGCACATAAGGCAGTTTGAACAGAGAATACGAGCACTTTACTCACAGAATTTGACAAAATAGTATAAAACAACCTTGTACATTTATGTCTCAGGAAAACACAGAAAGTTGAATCATGCCAATCGGAGTTATATAACGAAAATAAAGCTAAAATTATCACAACCTGTACAATCTGAAATTCAGCAGTTCAAGAAAAATCGGCACAATGCACATAAGGCAGTTTCAATAGGGAATATGAACACTTTACTCACGGAATTTTCCAAAATAATGTAAAACAACCTTGTACACCTATATCTCAGGAAAACACAGAAAGTTGAATTATGCCAATCGGAGTTATATAACGGAAGTTATGCCATAATTACCATAAACAGTCAATTCTGAAAATACAGCAGCTTACCAATTTCGACTCAGTCACATGTATTTTCATATTTCTACCAATCTTTTAACCTAAAAGCAATTTCTTACACCAATATCATATACATTCATGTCTCAACAATAATTTCAGTAATAATACAACCTAGGATCAAATTCATCTACCATACATCCTATATAAATTTCGAACCGACATTTAGGGTTTAGTTGTTACCCTGTTTGCAGTGAAACCAACTGAGGCAATTAACTCGGGATGGAGAAGAATGAAGCAGAGTCTGAATGAATGAAAGTGAGGGAGAGAAAGTTAAGAATTTCGGCTGCACTGGAGCTCCACACCATGGAATGGCCGAAATTTTAACCCTAATAGAGATGAAGAGATTGCCTTGGAGTGAAACTTGGAAAGTGGAAGAGATTAAGGAGAGATTTTCTCCTTAGGTTAAGGATTCCTAATTTTTTTGAATTGGTCAACTGAAAAATGGGATATTTATCATGGATTTTCGGAATTCCAACCTTCCCAACACCAAAAATAAAAAGGCACAAAAAAAAAAAAAAAAAAAAAAATTAATTTAAGCCAGGTAAGGTTCGAACTCTAGACCACTAGCTATTAGTCAGGACTATCTACCGCTAGGCCAAAGCCTACGAATTGTTATAAGCATACAAAACATCGGTTAAATGCAAAAATGCTCACTCATATGCACACATCACAACATAACTAAGTCAACTTATATCTGGGGCGTTACAAGTATGCTAAGAACTGTTCTTCCAATTGGTCCCATGACGTCACTGATCCGGGCCTCAAGGATTTGTACCATTCCATTGCTCCCCCGCATAATGAGAAGGGAAACAACTTCAACCGCACAGCATCTTGGGGCACCCCATCGATTCGGACTGTATCGGCCACCATGAGAAACCGGTCCAAGTGATCATTGGGATTATCACTTATTCCACCACTGAATAGTCCGTTCCCTTGGATCAAATGGATCATACTGGACTTCAACTCGAATTGATTGGCAATGATGGCTGGGATAACCACTCCTGATCTGTTCCGGGGCCGATGTGGAGCCATTAGGTCAGTCATGACCATGTTGTCTCTATCACCACCCCTTCTTCTATCAAACTCCTCCTGCTCTCGCCGGAGTTGCTCTTGCTCAACTCTTTCCCGGAGTTGTCTCTCCTCATCCTTATGTTGCTGATGTTCCATTTGGACAATCTGCTCTTGGCGTACTCTGCGGTTCCTGCTACACAATCGTTCAATTTCAGGGTTATAAGGTAAAAGCTCAGGATGCTGAGAGCGAGTTCGCATAAGCTAGAAAACACACACACAGAAATTAAAGAAAACTAAATTGCAAAAAATATTCACAGAAAAGAAAAATTATTTAACTATATGCACAGAAATGATGCCTAGATCAGCAAATAGACCTTTCGCTCAATGATGCAGAAAAATAAATTTCCTCGGCAATGGCGCCAAAAACTTGATGTGTCCTAGGCGAAGTAATAAAACTAAACCTAGAAACGCACAACTAAGGTAGTGTACCTATTGTTGACAAGTAATAATTCTGGTTGGTCCAGGTATCGATCCCACAGAGAAAAATATTATGCAAACACTAAACTACTCGGGTTCCTTGCGTGTCCTAGGCGGAACCTAGTTTTGGGTTTGATTATATTAATAACTAAATTATCCTACTCCTAGTTGATCTATTCCAACTTACTTTGCACTTGAATTTTGTGTTATCAATTGGCAGTTTACCGACCTATGAATGCTAATGGGGATGGCTTTATCAATTAACTACAAAAGATGAATTTAACTCAACAATTAACCCTTAATTATGCTTTCGATAATACAACCTAGCGTATCTAGATCTTTTAGGTCCTTAGTTGGTTTCCCTTTTTTAGAGGTGGTCTAATTCTAAAGCTCAGAAAATAGGGGCACGTAAGTTCCACAGTGTCGTCAATACTAATGGTTTCCTAGGCGTCAATCTAGGTAATGCCACAAATATGAACTTAACAAATTAAGATCTTATGAGACTAGATATTCATTAAAGGAATTGCATAAAGAAAAGGAATAAAAATTGAAATTAACTTGCAATCAATTGTATTAATCAAGAAAGATGAAATGAATTCAATGTTTACAACCAAACACAATCAATTTGCGGAATCAAAACTAACTTAATCAAATTACAAAAGAGAAGAAGAAAAACTTATGCCCTTTTAGTCCGATTAACCGGATTCCGACAGTGTGAAGATGCTTGGGGTGTACCTCTATAGACAAACTCAAGCCGGAACTAAGAACGTCGCAAAAGGGGAAAGTTCTATGTAAAGCTATGACCAATCGAAGATTCAAAACTCAAAGAAATCAAATAGTTCAAGCTCAAAACCTCACTACAAGTTTCTGCTCTCACTCTAAAAGTCTGGAAAAGATCCTTTCAAACATAGAAAATAACCTATTTATACGGCTAGTTTAAAACCAGGAAAAAGAAGAGATGAAAGTAGGGCAACAGCAGGATTTCGGGGCTCGGCACGCCGTGCTGGTGGAAGTGGCACACCGTGCTGTGCAGAATTGAAGGCGGCACACCGTGCTGCTGGAGGTGGCACACCGTGCCGTGTGCTTTTGGGGCTGGCACGCCACGCTGGTCTGAGTGGCACGTTTTCGTGCCACTCCACTGGATTGCTTCTGTTGGCACACCGGATTGGCACGCCGTGCCCTAATTGTGGCACGCTGTGGCACCCTGATTTTCAGTACTTCGAACTCTTCCTCGCAGCCGATGCTCCAACTTCCGGTCTGGGTCATAATACCTGTCCAAAAGAAGCACAAAGAAACATAACCGCACCAACGCCATGGACCATAAAAACAACAAATTAACAAAAATTACAAAAACAACCCTAGAAAACATGAAAAATACTAAAAGTTATAAAAATCTATCCAAAACATAAAAATCACAAAATACTCAAAAGCCACACAAACATTCACACAAAAGACTCTAAAAATTACCGTTCAAACCACGAAATTGCCTAAAAGATAAGGTCAAAATCCGACCTTATCAATGTACAAGGCCTGATGTCGCGTTTGCACTAAGTATGACTAGCCGGTACTGTTGGTGTGACCTAGTTCTTAGGGCATTGGATTCTTGTATTTTGTATTATACATTAAGAGTCATGTGTGAATACATTATTTGTGTCACATTAATAAAGGCAATTAATCTATTTCATTTATATCTTGTGCTATAATATGAGTAGAGTATCCATTGATTGATAATCATAAAACCTATCCCAAGTCTGTTCTAATCGTGGGAAAGAATAGAACCACAGACTTGTATATTCGATGACTGTATGGTAGTTCTTAACTAGCCATAGTACTTGTATAGTCGGTCATGAATATAGGTACATGTCGTTGACATGGGACTGGATCGATCCGCACAAGAAAGCCACATGGTTGTCATGTCATAGGTGTTTCTTGAGTAGGTCTCTTTTGTCCTCAGACCAGATTTCATTATAATATCAATATGGAATCCGGTTCACTTTGACATACGCCTAACAGGTATGGAAAAGGATGCTAAATATCGGTATGATTGGGTGGACCGGTGAACATGTTGATATTAATGATGAAGTGATGGAATTGCCACTCGGGTGACACCGAGATGATATCATTAGCCACTTGATGAGTGGGACTGATAAGTGTATGGCCATACCCAAATAATTTGGTTGCTTATTTGATTAATCAGTCAACTCAAGATCAAGAAATATAATAAACAACAAAAGAGGATGACGGACACCATGCCTCTTGTTTATTCATATCAATATCGTTAGGCAAAGGACAGTATGAGATTACTACCGGGTGAGTGTCTTCTAAAGACTGCTGCATCTCTGTCTTTATTGGGGGCTGTAATGGTTTGCTAGAACCCACTTACAGTCTGTGGGCCTTGGGCCTACTGCCAACAAAAAGACAGACCCATAGGATCGTGCACATAGATCAACTGAGCTGGAACTTATAGAAATTGTACATGTAATGTACATTGGAAGGAATGTGTTAATTAATTAGTTGACATTCGATGTCAAGGTAATTAATTGACATTGGGTTGAATTTAATTTAATTAATAAGTTTACATAATATAATTAATTAATTTATCAATTAATTGAATTACATAAAGTAAACAATTAATTAAATAATTTTCCTAAGTAGGAAAATTAAATACATATATTGTATTAACTTAAGTATGATTTAATTTTATTTAGGGGTAATTAAATTTAGCCAAATGGAATTAAATTACATAGTATATACTTTTTAATTAAAGTTTATTTGTGTAATTATAATCCTAGTGGGCTTGGGTTTAATTAACCTAATTAGAACCCAATTAGACAAGGTGTCTATAAAAGGGCACACTTAAGGAATAAAAACCTAATTCAACTCTAATCAATTGCTGGAAATTTCAGCCACCAATAGCAGCCCCAAAACAGCCGAAAATCCCAGCATTAAACCTCCATTCCTTCGTGTCTTTGGCTAGCACCGGTTCCCGCTCAATAGTGGTCGTGCACCGGACTTTGGAGATCACAGTTTCAAGTAACGATTCTGCGGATTAAAGAAAAAATTATGGCACTATTCACAACTATTACCCAATATAGGGTAGAAATCAAACTAATTCCAATTTTATGGTGTTTTTGTCAAAGTCCGCCTACCACATTGGCGGACACTCCTTTTTTTTCTTCCCCCACAGGTCCGCTAGTCAAAGTGCTGGACTCAAAGTGGTCCGCCTATCAAAGTAGCGGACTTAAAAAGTCCGCCTATGGGATAGGCGGACGATTAGGTCCGCTTTGACCAAAAGCGGACCTAAAAGCTGCCTTGTCCCGGCTGATGGGACAAGGCAGAGTCCGCAAAACTGGAATGCGGACACAGAGGTCCGCATTCCAAAGACGCGGACTCATGTACAAATTTTGAGTCCGCGTCTATGAAATGCGGACACATGTGTCCGCATTCCAAATACGCGGACCTGCATCCAGAATCTTCACCCCCATCCATCCGATCAAATGTAAATATAAATCCAAACCGTCCGATGAATTTATATATTTACTCGTTTATACGTTGAGAACGAGTAAATCACCATTCCATTTTTCAGCTTCTTCAGCTTCGTTCTTCCTTGCTGCTGCTTCTTCTTCCTTCTCCTTCTAAACCTTTCTTCTTCTTTCTGATCCTTTTAAACTTATTACTTCAGTTCCTTCTACATTGTTTTTTTTTTTTTTGGTAGGTTTATTTTATAAACCGTAATTTTTATTTTATATTTATAATTATATAATTAATTTTTGTTAATAATATTAATCAACTTTTTGTAATTTTTTCTCAGGATTGTCAGCATCAAATTGGAAACAAAAAATTTTATCACTACAACCACCAGACAACAGTTATTGTAAAGGTAAATATAAAATTTTTGTAAAAATTTGTAATTTCTGGAATAATATATATATATATATATATATATAGGAGATATATGAAAAAATGGAATATGTATAAATTTGTATTAGATTTATTTTTGTGAAGTTAGTATATAATATTTATATGTTTGAAAAATCATATAGATATGATATAAAGTATATAGTTAGTAAATATCTCTATAAGTTTTGTTTAAAAATTGTTATTAAAATTTGAAATATTATTATTTTTACAGAATATTTGAAAAAAAAATAAAACTGAGGTAGTAAAAAGAATTTTTTTTTAATTTGGTGTAAAATTTTATATTTATTTTTATCATTATTATTGTTATTGATATTATTTTTAATACAAGTTGTTTTTTTTTAAATTATATTTTTATTTTTATTTTTATTATTGTTGTTATTAAGATTAATATTATTATAATGATTATTAATATTACAAGGGTTTAAAATAGAAAACTGGTGTAGTGATATATAATATTTTATTTAAGTTGTTGTGTAATTAATTAATTAATTAATGTGTATTTGAAATGGTTCAATTAAGGTTAATATTTTTTTATGCAACCTGTAGATGGTTAAAACAATACTGACCCCAAAGATTATGCGGTTCCCGGAATTTGCACTGAAGAAAATTGCAAATTTAAAAAACATTCGGATGAGAAGGGGAAAAAATTTACTGGAGTACCTGCTAAACATGAACGAAAAATTACAAGACATAATAATGTCTGGCTACAAATTTGATGTGCGAACGAGAGAACAAATGTGAATGCTAAGAAATGGATTATCTTGGCGTTATCAACGCTTATTTGATGAGATTTTTGACGAATCACCTGTAGATTATGATAATATGGTAAAAATATTAATTACGAAGGAGAGTGAATGTATAAAATTACCCCAAGAATTGGTTGGCAAAGTTCTAGAAACTCTGCCAATATGTCAAGTAGACTATTGTAATAAAGTTAACGCTAGGAATGGTTTTAAATTTAAGATTAGGAGATGACTATAGTAGTAGTTTAATTTTATAATTATGTAACTTATGTATTTTTTTTATTGTTTAGTGTTATAATGTAATTTAATATTATAATGTAATTTAATATTATAATGTAATTTAGTTTTATGATTATCTAATTCAGCATTAATAATTTTAGTAAAGTCCTTTAATTATATAGAACATAAATGAACTGTAGAGTTATAACAATACTTAAATAAATATACAATTTTACTATTATGGTATTATTAATAACAGTAAAAGGGGGAAAAATAATATAAATATTAAAATAATTTATGACCAGTCGTTAAGAGCTTGCATTTAGAAAAGTGATTAGCATCATTTTCTATCTCCAATTTTAATATTGCCAATTTGACCATAACATTTTCCAAGTGTGAAATTAATCAAAAGATGTCATCAAACAATCATTCCAATTAAAGGATTTCTGCAATTTGGTATTGAAATTCGTAGGAAGAGTTCTCACAGCAATTTTTTTCTTTTTAACTTTTTCCTTTTTAATTCAACCCTTGCCACCTAATTTACCTTATATCATCCAACTTTTGGACTCTTGTCAACCATATGAAAGGCATGAAAAAGAATTCACTTTAATGTAGAAAAATCCTATATAAAAAAATTGAAAAAAAATTAATTGAATGGTTTTTTTTTATTGCTTTGGATGTTGAGAGTGTTTTATGAAAGAGTAACTAATTACGGACTTTTTGCATTTTGGTCAATCATTTTCTCTTTATTTTACCCATTAATGTAATTTATACATTTATTACGCTATAACATCTTTTCATCAGTTTTTGATTATTTTCGTTGAAAATAATGAAATGGCAAGTTTTAAAAGACAAATTTACGCATGCTTGTCTCCTATTTTAACAATTTAAATTTCCGTAAAATTTGATTTTGAACAAAATTTTCAACCTCTCTATATTTTTATTTTGTCCTTGTATAATCGTCTTCCATGAGTATTAAAGGTATTTTTTGTTGTTAAATACATGTCAAATAACCATATTGCTCTTCTTCTTAACTGTTTATAATTCAAATGTTTTTAATTTTTAATTAATTTTGTACTTTTAAGATTGGGAGACTTATTTCTAGAGTTAAATTTTTAATTCTTAAAATATGATATGATTAGAATTTAATAACTACAAAGAAAAAAAAATTTAAGAGCTCATAAAAATTGAAATTTAATTTGACAATTAAGCTCATTAATCTTAATTACAAATCGTTCGATTTCAAAGGAATTGGATTGCACAATTTAAAAAATATATGCCCTTTTAATGTATAGTCAATGTTCTAAATATTCAAAGATATAAGTCTTGAACTAAAACATAAAAATATTATACATTGTTTAAAAAGAAACATCAAATATTACGTCCACTTCTATTGGAAGGCTGCGATGGATCAGTACACTGTGATGGATTATATTCAACATTTGATGTTGTTCCAAAGTTGGAATATGGAAAAGGAGGTTGTTGCTGAGAGTACATACTAGACATACCAACACACTGTTCCACTGAAGATGGCCGCGCAAACGATGGAAATATCATATTAGAAGGAGTATGTGGTGTACCCATACCATGCATAGACCAAGGTGATTGGCCCGACCCACTCCATTGTGTAAATGGGTTTTGAGAAGTGTTAAACCCATACTGTGGTGGACCACTTGGACTAACAAATGAACCAGGAGCAGATGGGTTAGGAACCCATGATGAATATTGCTGTGTTGGTTGTGATTGTTGTGAAGTGCTTGCTCCATATGGATCTTGTGAATGGTATGATACTGGATGTGGCACAATGTCACAAGAAGGATCTGTTGGTCTTGTGACCTCACGTCTCCTCGATGTGGTACGTTGGCGGCGTCTACCAGTGGCAGCAACGGGTGCCTCTTCATCCACTTCAACATTTGGATAAATAGCAGACGGAGCTGGATGAGGAGGTTGGGAACCCCGAACATAACGCCGTTCCTCCCCAAGCGCCCCGCATATGCTGTTTCTGATCCTGTTCACAGCATCCAAATCTCTAACCAAGGCAAGTTGCTCCATTCCATCAACCTGTACATAATATATATTATTACTATGTACAGGTCATAAAAAAATTAAACACATGAATTTTCAATTTTAATGACTTACAGTGGCACCATGGGCAGCACCTCTAACAGAAATCCATCTCCTTGTTATTCGCCTATACCATTCCATGTACTCGGAATGATAATGGAGTGGTTCGGCACATGGTTGAGCTGCAAATATTAAATTTGCCCTATTATTCCATATTGCAACCCAGTAGGCCATTTTCTGCATAATGGAACCTTTAACCTGAATCAGTTCAATATCATGCAGCTCATTGGATTGCATGGGCGCAATAGGTATGTGTTGTTGCAAACCAAATTGTCGAAGAACTCTGTCTGGTTGATGCCATTCCACAATGTGCATGCAAATCAATGGCACAACAGCTCTCCATAAATGATTTCCTTGAAAGCAATATTCTGGTAATGCTGCCCGGATTTCATCTGTGTATGGCTCCCAAGTGAACTACAAGCAACACAAAATAACATATATATTTATATGATTTTACCATTCCAAAAAATTAATTTTTTTCGTACAATGTTTAACATGACTGCATTCCTAATTTGTATGACTTACAGAATCTTTGTCAGCCAAATCAAGTACATATCGTATATGTCTTAGCGTATGAGTTGGCACAGCAGTACAATCCTTAGGTGTGCTCCATCTGTAATTAATTAGGAGATATTATTTTACATGGTAAACATATAAGAAAATTGTAGAACTATATCATAACAACGAAATATAACTATGCATAAGTAATTTTGAATTCTAAATTACACAAGTTCGGCATCGTATACCCTAAGTTGTTGTATTTTATTAACTGTTCGGTAGGAACTATGTGAATTCTATTTTGTTTTCCTTTGAGAGCAAAATTGGTTTCTCTTGCTTATTTGTAATTTCAATGATTTGTCTCTCACTCTATATATATATATATATATATATGACTCATGTGAAAACAAAATTGATATATTAATACATATATATCATAAGTGTTATGTATACGTACCGCCGACCAAGTGGTAAACCAGGCGTGATAACTCCACTCCGTAGGTTCGGCGATATATCTTTCAATCTCTCATATGCCCAAACCTGCAACAAAATTAAAGCACCACCAATTTGTGCAGTGTTGTGTCTGGCGGCTTTACATAGCTCTCTATAAAGATAGGCCAAACACCCGCTCCCCCAGCTATACTGACCAATTGTTGGAATATTCTCCAACAAAGGTAGGAACAAAAGGTTGACATAACCTGATGTTTTTGTGCTAAACAATATGCCGGATAGTAGTTGCAACAAGTATGCACGGATGTACCGTGCAATGTCTTCTTCGTTATCATTAGCCGGCATTGCAGGAAAAGTAGCATTTAACCAACTCAATTGCAGCATATTTTTCTTTAAGGCATTTCTAGGAGGACGAACGCCTAATAGTCGTTCACACTCATCTACCCATTTTAAAGGAAGTGGGCAAATCAATGGATTACCATCTATTGGCAATCCAGTTTGAATAGCAACATCCTGCAGTGTAATTGTTGCCTCACCTTCCGGAAGATGAAAAGTATGAGTCTCCGGTCTCCATCTCTCAACTAGAGCCGTAATGAGATGATGGTCCAACTGAAAATAACCCAACCGAGCAACTCCATAAAAACCAGTCTGTCTCAAGACTTGTTCTATTCGCTCATCAATTTCTTCCTCACGTAGTATCGTACCGTCCCTCCTGCAAGTAAGGGTTGTCTCCTCATCCTAATATTTTTATGAAAAATTATATTAATTAATAACATAGTAACAAATATAACAAAATAATATACACTTAAATGATGTAAATAGTTAAATTACATTAATTTAATTCATCTCACAATATTTAATTACTAGTTAAATTATGTAAATAGAAAGTGATATATTTGCACCTCATTGAACCATA
The DNA here is from genome assembly GCA_039660915.1 of Euphorbia tirucalli. NCBI lineage: Eukaryota > Viridiplantae > Streptophyta > Magnoliopsida > Malpighiales > Euphorbiaceae > Euphorbia > Euphorbia tirucalli. Next base: position 47,391,364 of record CM077639.1, on the reverse strand, counting down.
CTGCCTCCGATCTATGTGATCTCTGTGAATGTAAAACGCTAGGGTCAATCGGCCCAGGCTCAATGTATGCTCGCTGTGGTCGTGGATTACCTGACATACCTAACAACACAAACATTTGATGTCAATATAATAAAATGATGCACATTAAGATTTCAACATACTAATAAGGTTTACCAATTGAGTGTATTACTATTAATTAAAGCAATATAGTCACAAAACACACATTATCATAGTAGTTTGCATTCCCAAATAACATATTAGAATCCATTACAAATGAGTCATTATAATTACAACATATTTAACTACGCCCACATGTCCTAGTGTTATGACCGGGTAAGCCACATTTACTACAAAAACTCAAGGTGTTAGCACCAGCAACTTTCCAATCCATCTCATTCCGAATCCGTGTTGTTTTCGGTCGACCCTTTTTTCTCATCAAATTCGGATTTGGTACAAGTGATGGTCCATCGATTGTTGGCCAGTAGTCACGTTCTCCTAGTGGGGTAAATGCTGTCGACCAACATTTCAAGTTGTTTTCTAATTTATAAATTGGATGAATAAATTGTCTATGGTCAATGCCATATGCCAAACACCCAGCAATGGCATGGGAGCATGGTATTCGCAGTTGTTGAAACTTTCGACAACTACAAGTCATTTCTTTCAGGTTGACCACTTGCTTGTGTCCTCCCTTCCTTCCTGAATTCCAACGGGCAGTTTTAATCTCAAAAACACCATTCCTCGTATCAAACCGCTGTACTACATGTCCAGATGCCTTTTCAAACCTTATCCTCAATAGGTCTATTGCAAATGTAGTATATGTGAATCCCTTTTGCATTTCGGCTGCAATTTCACGTCTGTGTTTTTCGAAACGATCGACCAATTTTAAAAAAAGGCTTTCCATCATTGTTGTTATTGGCAATCCCCGAATATCTTTTAGCAACCATCCGTTAACTGATTCAGCAATGTTAGTTGTCATACTACCCCATCGACAACCACCATCAAAAGCGAGAGCCCATTTCTCCTTTGGCACCCGATTCAACCATTGAAAGCTATCAGGTTCTTTCTCCTCAAGCAACCTCATCATCCGATTAAACTTCCGAGGTTGATGTTGATATGCTAAAAAAAAAACATATTTGAAAGCATAATGAGTTAAACAATGGTAAACTTGATCCTTATGGTTTAGGTTTACGGTAATTGAAAAAGCAATACTCTTAAATACCTGCATTGATGATAAAGTTTTTAACTTCTTCATTTTTTAATTGCTTATTGTAGTTGCTCGCAAGATGGCGAATGCAGAATCGATGCGGTGCCGTCTTCCATTTTTCAGACTCTATGGCTCTTAAGATTCCAACATGCCTATCAGAGACGACACAAACATCGGGCATGTCTGGGCAAACAAAATCTCGCACACAACGCAAGAAGAATTCCCAATTTGCAATATTTTCAACTTCAGCTATGCCAAATGCTATCGGAAATATGTTTCGGTTGCCATCAAGCGCTGATGCTACTAGTATTACACCTTTATACTTTCCAGTTAAAAAAGTGGCATCAACGTACAACACTGGCATACAATGTTTGAAACCATCAATGCATGGTTTCAGAATCAATATAAGACGCTCAAAACGTTTAACTCCTGGCACAAAACGACCATCGACAAAGTGATTAGACTCACTAATATGGTAGATTGAGACGGGGTTCATTTCGGTTACAGCATAAAGCCAAGGGCGAAGATGGTTATATGACTCATCAAAACCTCCATATATCTTCTCAATGGCTTTATTTTTTGCTAACCATGCCTTCTTGTAAGAGATTTTTATCTTATACCTTTGATCAAAGTTTGCAACAATGACCTTGACCTTTAGTGAGGGATCCTCCCTAATCATAGCCTCCACTATGGGATACATATAGGCGGTGTCAAGATTTCGGTTGTCTTGAGACTTTTGTAGCCCATGACATGTATGTTCACCGACATACTTTGTGATCTCCCACAGATGAGACTTCTTCTTCAGCGTCGCACGTAACCTCCATGGACATCCCTCATCATAATAATGACATACCAATGTGATAGTATTCATCCTTGTCTCCCTACTCCGAAACTCTTTTTTTATTCTCATTGAGTATTCCTTAGCTGCATTTTTAACTGCTTCTCTTGAATAAAATAACATCCCCTTTGAGAGTTCCATTGACGAATCCCATCTTATAGCATTGCTGGTTTGATCAATATCATGGACTGTCATAGCTGATGCATCAAATTGGGTCAGCTGGGGAATATTTGGGAAAAATGTAGGGGTATAATTATTGTATAATGCAGTGTCATCAACATTTGAAGAAGAAGCCCTATAATTCCCTTGAAGCTCATCCTCATTGTGCAACCCATCAGCATCATTATCAACATCAGCATAATCCTCAGATTCACTATCATCACCATCAACATCAACATCATCCTCTTCATCATCATCAGATTCGCTACCACCACCACCACCACCACCACCACCGTTAAAACCAATAGGTTCATAATCATCGCTAGCATCATCATCATCATTATCATCATCATCATCACAACCATAACCACCAAGTCCACCACTACCACCAACATCATAATCAACAGCTTGAGAAGTAGAAGGTCCAGCTATATCCCTCTTGTGTGTAGAAGGTGTATTATGATTGCATTCGACGTATAATTCAATACAGAACAAGGTATGACCTAAACTGTTGACTATCCCCAACATCATATTCAAATCATCATCGTCACACAGATCAAAACACTTATACACTAACTGTACTCCATTCATTGCAATTGGGTTTCGAAATTGCACCCTAATCAAATCTTCGGTCGCTGGTATATTCATAACAGTCCTAATCTTATCAAACAATGAACTAAGATTGAATAAACCATTCATTGATATTACTTTGCAACATCCATTCTCATAATCAACTCCAAATTGATTCCTTATGATTTGACCACCCCAATGAATATATATTGGCAATGAAGTCGACATTATTCTGTCATATAATTAAAAAGCATTCATTAGGGCATCTCCAACCCACCACCAATATCCAATTTCTTTTTTTGATGTTTAGTGTTATTTTAGTTTCTTTTCCATTAATAATTTGGTGTTAATTTCTTTTTTTTCAAAATGTGTACTTTTTTACAGTATTTCGCTTATGTGTTTTTATTATGGTTTTCAGACCCGGACTGGTCATCGAACCGGTCAAGGGATGGATTCATGGAATTCAGATTAAACTGTAATAAACCTAAATCGAACCGGATTTTGTAAATATATTATTAAATATTTTTTATATTTATAATCATGGTTTTCAGACCCGGACCGGTCATCGAACCGGTGAAGGGATGGATTCATGGATTTTGGATTAAACCGGAATAAACCGGAATCGAACCGGATTTTATATATATACTAAAATATTAAAATATTTTTATTTTTATATTTATAATTTATGAAAATTTGAATATTTTTATTATAATTCTTTAAGTTTAAGCATTTCAAACACAATATACTAATTAAAAAACCTCAATTTATGAAATATAGTTGTTTTAATTACAATTAAATGTCAATTTAATTTAAAAATACAAACTATATTTTATATTAATTAAAAACAACCCAAAATAATAACTTCAATTTTAGATTTAAATAAAATTTTTTTCAAAAATTTCTGGTTGAACCGGAAAACCGTTGCGGTTTACTATTTTCCGGTTCAACCGGCCGGTCCGACCAGCCATTGACCGGTTATTGACCAAAGTGGAAACCGGATAGAAACCGACCAGCCGGTTCGGTCCGGTTTTCACAACTATGTTTATAATATACGAAACTTTGAACATTTTTATTATAATTCTTATAATTAAGTATTTCAAACACAATATAGTAAATTAAAATGCTCAATTTATCAAATATAGGTTTTGTACTTACAATTAAAAATACAAACTATATTTTATTTTAAATAATACACCTCAAAATAATAACTTAAATTTTATATTTAAAAAAAGATTTAAAAAATAGTCTGGTCGAACCGGATCCAAACCGATCGGCCTGCCCTCTGCTTCCAGTCGAATCCGGTCCGACCCGCCTGTCTTGTTCGGTTTTCACAAATATGGTTTTCATTAATTTGTGTGTTTCATAATTTATATGTATTTGTCATCTTCATTTATTTTAATAATTTTGCTTAAATTCTTAAAATTTTTTAAATTAATATTGATAAAATATCAAAACTAAATTAAAATGTTGCAAATTCAAAAAAATATTAATACATATACAACTTGGAACTATCATAAAATTTGATATATCCTATTTTTTAATCATTAAGTGTTATTTTTTGCATTAATATTATTAACACTAAAATGTTTTGAATTACCCTTTATTAAAAACAATGAATAATATAATTGTATGTAAAAAGTAATATAATAGTAATAAAAATGTTATATAAATCAAATAGACATTTCTAATACAAACTATATAGTTTATATCATATATTTAATATTTTCGAAACATATAAACATTAAAAAATTATTATGTAATTTAAATTATTTTTTTATATTTAATTAACATTAAATTTTTTTCTAAGAATTTCATAAAAAATATGTTAATAATATTATATAGTGTGTAAAAAGAAATATATTAATAATAAAAATGTTAGGTGGAAAGGAATTATTTTCAAATATTTTTATTATAATTGGAAATTTGGAGTGGAGAGTTGGAGATGGTCTTATATACTACACAAAAATCAATCTAATACAAATTTATAAACAAATATTATATACATATTCAATTTTTCCATGCATCAATCACATATATATTACACAAATTTAAAGAAATTCACAACATAATTTCAAAAAAATACAAAAATTACAAAATTTCATAAATTTTTTTTATTTACCTTTATTACGTTTAATAAACGCGGACGATAGCTGCTATTTGATGATTGTAGTGCTAGGATTTTCGATCCTAATTTGCTGATGCTATTCCTATATATAAAATACAAAAAATTTATACATTTAGTTAAACACATATTATACATCTAATATAAATTTATAAACGAACATTTTATACATATTCCATTTTTTTACACATTACATATATATTACTACAAAAATTTATAGAAATTCAGAACATAATTTCTACAAAATCTACAAAATATAAAATTTGTAAAAAATTTTAGTATTTACCTTTCTTGGGTTGAATACTTCACAATATTTGTTATTTGGTGGTTATATTATTGTTAGTATTTTCGTTCCTAATTTGATAATGCTAATCCTACAAAAAAAAAAAAATTTGTAACAAAAATTAAGAACTTAATTAAATATATATAAATACAAAATAAAATTATAATTACTAAAAAATTACTAAAAATTAATTAAATTGATAATTAAAAGAGGTAGGAAACTTACTTGAAAGAGATATAATATTGAACAAATTTAACTTCTAAAATATTAAAGATGGAAGGAAATTAATTTTTTTTTGCAGATGAAGGTTGGAGAAGGAGAGGAAGAAGAAATCTGGTTTTTTTTTGTGTAAACGGATGAATGAGCTGATGAAGAAAGGAGGAAGGTAAGATGAAGGTATAAATTTTGATCGGACGGCTGGGATTATTTTTCATTTTGATCGGATGGCTGGGATACGTCGGTTTGATGGGGGGAGACAGGGATTCTGCATGATGTCCGCCTGTTGGGTATGCGGACACTGAGGTCCGCATTTCAAAGACGCGGACTTTAATAAGTCTGCGTCTTTGGAATGCGGACCTATGTGTCCGCATTCCGGTTTTGCGGACTCTGCCTTGTCCCATCAGCTGGGACAAGGCAGCTTTTAGGTCCGCTTTTGGTAAAAGCGGACCTAATCGTCCGCCTATCCCATAAGCGGACTTTTTTAGTCCGCTACTTTGATAGGCGGACCTCTTTCAGTCCAGCACTTTGACTGGCGGACCTGTGGGGGAAGAAGAAAAAGGGGTGTCCGCCAATGTGGTAGGCGAACTTTGACAAAAACACCATAAAATTGGAATTAGTTTGATTTCTACCCTATATTGGGTAATAGTTGTGAATAGTGCCATAATTTTTTCTTTAATCCCGATTCTGCAGCAGTCTCTAGAAGAGACGAATCCGGTGAGTTAATCTCTCTTGATTCTTATTTGATTTTATTCTAATCAATGATAATTGGACACGATAGGTGGATTCTAGGAAATTTTAAACGGTGTGTTTTCCGCTGCGCCACGTTATTTTTCCAATGACGAATCCCAACAGTGGTATTAGAGCCGAGGTTTTGTCCATTAGATTGATTGGAATTGGTTCTTGAAAGCATTCTTGAAGAAAGAATGGGTTTCAAGTTTGTGATTTTAGGGTTTTTATTCAATTGGTTTTGGTTTTGATAAACCCTAAAATTTTGTTTGGGGTTTTATTTTTTTTCCCCAATTGGTTTCTATCTAGAATTGTAAATTTTTTATTGATAGTTTGATGTTAATGGCTGGATTTGTTTATGATTTAATAAAAAAAAAAAGTTTGGGCAAAAGATGGAATCACAGAATTGCGATTCCATCTGCTGCCTTGGCAGCAGCTGCTGCTTGCCGCAGCCCACTAGGCTGCTGCTGCCGCGGCAGGCTGCCGGGACAGTGACGCCGCGCGGGGGTTTCGGGTCCGGTTTTGGATTTTGCGGGTATTTTTTTTTTTCCGGACCCTAATGCAAATTAAATTAAATTTTTTAAATTAATTTGTGTTTAAATTATTTATTTTGTTGGCATGCATATTTAATTTAATTGTTTGGATATTAAATTAAATATGGACTTTGTGAAATTGGCCCAATAAACCGTGACACCGGTTAAAATTGGGAGAGCTAAATTTTAAATTTGTGACAACCCAAATTCAAGTGGAACAAAATTGTTAATTTTGCATTTATGGATGTTATCCATTGGGCCTTTATGGGCCTTAGTCACATTTGTTAAAATTGGCGATTTCACCCTAAGTAACTCGGCTTAAAATTTATATTTATAATTTGGAATGCCATGATCATGCATCATATTGGTATGTATGTGCACGACAGGTACTTTGTTTGAAATGTTATGTTGAGTTCTATGGGCCCTAAATTATTATCGGTTGTAATTTAATTTTGGGAAATATGGACTGCGTGCCGTTTTTTTATTTTGATGTAATTTTAGAATAGATTTTATTTTACAAAATTATTGTAATTGCATCAAGTATTGAGGAAGGCCCAAATGGAGCAAGCCCATGGTGGGAGCCCAAGAAGGATTGCAGTCCGACCCATGAAGAATTAGATAGGATATCTAGTTTTTCATTAGGTTGTAATTAAAGGCCCATAGGATCTCATTTATTTTAAATTAAGTATGCTATTGCATTTGTCATATAATATGGATGTATGGATCACCAAATTATTACCCGCGTTTATGCATGCTAAGCCATATCACTTAATTATAATCCGGAAATTAAAATATTGGGTCGCTTAAAAGTGCTTCCCACATTCACACCTCTTCCTCCCATTGATGCTGCAATGTGCGCCATGCCCTAGCTGGGTATATTGTAGTATTCGGTGGGCCGTCGAGGGTTAAGATACTTGGTATGGTTAACATGTGAATGGTGGTTTGACTCAACATGGGTAGCATTAGCTCAGAGCGGGCCCTAAGCACAGATGGGTAAAGTGTCAATAAGCCCATCAAACTAAGAGTCCTTCGTGGAAGGATTGGATAGGTTGTCCTACCAAACGACTCAATGGTTGGTTAGCGAGCCCTAGTTCGGCCAGTCATTGATAAGTTGTGGATCTTGGTCAAGTCAGCCAATTAACAACACCAACAAACAAATTAAAATCAGATTATTAATTTGAATTGGCTTAAAAGTCCTTCATTTCTAACTCAAGCAATGATTTCTTCCATGTAGATAATCCCATTTCATTTAAGCAATTTAAATGGCTGCAACAAACAACAACTCACTCTCACTTAGGTCACTCTTGGAGAAGGAGAAGCTTTCAGGGACTAACTTCCTAGACTGGGCTAGGAACTTACAAATAGTTCTTAGATAAGAGTCTAAGGAGTATGTACTGAATGCTCCTTTACCAGCGAGCCCTCCCGCAGGTCGAGGCATCACCACGGCGATGGTGGAGCAGTACGATCGGCATGTGAGGGATGACCGCGATGTCTCGTGCCTCATGCTGGGTACCATGGCTTCTGATCTTCAGAAGCAGTTCATGGACGAGCATGCTTATGAGATGATGGATCAGCTTAAAAAGATGTTCCAAGATCATGCTCGTTAAGAACGTTACCTGACAACTAAGGCACTTTGCACAACTGTGATGGCAGCTCGGACTTCTGTTAGCACTCATGTGCTAAAGTTGAAGGGGTATATTGATACACTTGCCCGCCTCGGCTCACCAGTTCCACAGGACTTGGCAACAGACATTATTCTCGGGTCACTTCCTGAGTCTTACAACCAGTTTATCATGAATTACCATATGCAAGGGTTGGATAAATCGGTTGTTGAGCTGCATCGCATGCTCAAGCTTGTTGAGCAGTCTCTTAAGAAGACTCCTGAAGTATTGCTGGTGAACAAGGGCAATACGCCCATTGCTAAGGGACAGGCCAAATCTAAAGCCAAGGCTAAGGCCCAAAAGGCCAAGGTTAAGGGCAAAAAGGTGGTGGCCCAACCTAAAGCAAGGGTTGCCTCTCCTGACGATGTTTGCCATGAGTGTCATGAGAAGGGGTACTAGAAGAGCTCATGTCCAAAGCTAAGGGAGCAATTGAAGGGAAAAACTGCTGCTTCAGGTATTTATGTTGTTGAGATTAATCTGGCTATTTCTACATCTTGGGTCTTGGACACTAGATGTGGATCTCACATTTGTTCAAATGTGCAGGGTCTAAGAAATAAGAGATTATTAGGATCTGGAGAAGTAGATCTTCGAGTCGGAAATGGTGCTCGGGTTCAGGCCATGGAGATCGGAGATTATTTCTTGGAGATGCCTAGTGGACTTGTTTTGGAACAAAGAAACTGTTATTTTGTACCTGCGATGCGCAGGAATATTATTTCCGTTTCTTTGTTGGATATTTCTGGTTTTGTATTTAATATTGGACATGGTAGAATTTCTATGCAATGTGGCAATATTATTTATGGAACAGCATTTCTTAAAAATAGCTTATATATCCTTGATCTAAAACGTGAAAGTTCAATCTATAACATAAATACTAAAAGGATTAAACAAAATGAAATTAATCCTACTTACATCTGACATTGTCGACTTGGCCATATAAATGAGAAGTGCATAGCTAGGCTTCACTCTAGTGGAGTGCTAGGGTCATTTGACATCCAGCCTTATGACACATGCGAATCTTGTTTGAGAGGCAAGTTGACAAAGGCACCTTTTAGCAAGACTACTGAAAGGGCCTCGAGCTATTGGAGGTAATACATTCTGATGTATGTGGCCCAATGAGCACTAGTGCTAAATCTGGTTTCCTGTACTTCGTCACCTTCACGGATGACTTCATCAGATACGGTTACGTGTATCTGATGAAGCATAAGTCTGAGACTCTCCAAAGGTTCAAGGACTTTAAGAATGAAGTAGAAAACCAACTTGGCAAGAAAATAAAAGCACTTCGATCTGACCGAGGGGGTGAATATTTGAGCCAAGATTTTGACTCGTTTTTGAGAGAGTGTGGGATCATATCCTAACTCACTCCTCCTGGTACACCCCAGTGGAATGGAGTGTCAGAAAGGAGGAATAGGACCTTACTTGACATGGTCCGCTCGATGATGAGTCATGCTACACTCCTTGTCTCCTTTTGGGGATATGCTTTAGAGACAGCTGCTTACATTCTTAATAATAAACCAAGCAAGGCAGTTGAGGGAACACCATATGAACTATGGAAAGGCCGAAAGCCCAATGTTTCCTTCTTGAAGATTTGGGGCTGTGATGCACATGTTAAGAAATTGACAAGTGGTAAACTCGAGTCCAAATCTGTCAAGTGCCAGTTTGTGGGTTACCCTAAGGAAACTAAGGGTTATTACTTCTACGCTCCAGCTGAAAACAAAGTTTTCATAGCCAGAAATACAGTCTTCTTGGAGAAGGAATTCCTTTCCAAGAGAGACAGTGGGAGTAATATTGAACTTTCAGAAGTTCAAGACTCACAAACTCCTGCAGCTACTGCTGAGGATGCTTCGGGAACCGATCTGACTACTCAAGAAATTAAGGAACCAGAAACGGTTGCATAGGACCGCAGAAGGTCTATTAGGACATGTCATCAGCCAGAGAGGTTCGACTTTCTCGTGACTGGTGATGGGGACCTTATGGTCGTTGACCAAGAAGAGCCCAAGACCTATCAGGAGGCTGTTGAAAGCCCACACTCAGATCAATGGCGCAAAGCCATGGAGGCTGAGATGCAATCTATGCATGATAACTAAGTATGGAACTTGGTGGATCCACCTCCGGGTGCTAAGGTGATAGGTTGCAAGTGGTGTTTCAAGTTAAAGGCCCTGTGTGTATAAGATGGTTAGTGGGAGCGTTTCCACCATCCTAGTGCTGTATGTTGATGACATCCTTATCACTGGAAGTGGCATACCAACACTGCAAGGGGTTAAGCAGTGGTTGAGTAGGTGCTTCGCAATGAAGGACTTAGGCGAAGCTGAGACGATCTTAGGGATCAGGATCTACAGAGATAGATACAATCAGCTTCTAGGCCTAAGTCAGGCCACGTACATTGACAAGATTCTAAAAGGATTCAGCATGGACAAGGCAAAGAAAGGATTCTTGCCTATGCGCCATGGGTTGAAGCTGAGTAAGAAAGATGGTCCTAAAACAAAGAAGGACCAGGAGAACATGGAAAAGATCCCTTATGCATCTGCTATTGGATCTATCATGTACTCCATGTTATGTACGAGGCCTGATGTCATGTTTGCACTAAGTATGACTAGCCAGTACTAGTCGGACCCCGGTGAGGAACACTGGAAGGCAGTCAAGGCAATCTTAAAGTACCTTAACCGGACTAAGGATGCTTTCTTAGTGTATAGAGGTCAAGATGAGCTGGTAGTGTCAGGTTACACTGATGCAAGCTTTGAGACCGATGAGGATGAGAACCAGTCACAGTCTGGTTATGTTTTTCTCCTAAATGGCAGTGCCATTAGTTGGAGGTCCTCAAAGCAGGCCACCATTGCTGACTCTACAATGGAAGCTGAGTACATAGCTGTGTACGAAGCTCAAAGGAAGCCGTTTGGATCAAGAAAGTCATAACTGAGTTGGGAGTAGTACCCACTATCCTAGACCCAGTTGATGTTTTTGTGACAACAACGGGGCCATCACACAAGCTAAGGTGCCCCGGTCACACAAGAGATCCAAACATGTACTCAGAAAGTTTCACCTCATTCGGGAGATCGTGAACATAGGTGACATTATCATTGCAAAGGGCTGACACCAAGAATAATGTCACTGATCCATTGACCAAAGCGCTATTACAGACACAGCACGACGGTCATACCAGATCTATAGGAATTAGGGCAATGCCCACTTGGAACTAGTGCAAGTGGGAGATTGTTAGTGTGCCCTAGTTCTTAGGGCATTGGATTCTTGTATTTTGTATTATACATTAAGAGTCATGTGTGAATATATTATTTATGTCACATTGATAAAGGCAATTAATCTATTTCATTTATATCTTGTGCTATAATATGAGTAGAGTATCCATTGATTGATAATCATAAAACCTATCCCAGGTCTGTTCTAATCGTGGGAACGAATAGAACCACAGACTTGTATATTCGATGACTGTATGGTAGTTCTTAACTAGCCATAGTACTTGTATAGTCAGTCATGAATATAGGTACATGTCGTTGACATGGGACTGGATCGATCCGTGCAAGAAAGCCACATGGTTGTCATGTCATAGGTGTTTCTTGATTAGGTCTTTTTTGTCCTCAGACCAGATTTCATTATAATATCAATATGGAATCCGGTTCACTTTAACATACGCCTAACAGGTCTGTAAAAGGATGCTAAATATGGGTATGATTGGGTGGACCGGTGAACATGTTGATATTGATGATGAAGTGATGGAATTGCCACTCGGGTGACACCAAGATGATATCATTGGCCACTTGATGAGTGGGACTGATAAGTGTATGGCCATACCCAAATAAGTTGGCTGCTTATTTGATTAATCAGTCAACTCAAGATCAAGAAATATAATAAACAACAGAAGAGGATGACGGACACCATGCCTCTTGTTTATTCATATCGATATCGTTAGGTAAAGGACAGTATGAGATTACTACCAGGTGAGTGTCTTCTAAAGACTGCTGCATCTCTGTCTTAATTAGGGGCTGTAATGGTTTGCTAGAACCCACTTACAGTCTGTGGGCCTTGGGCCTACTGCCAACATAAAGACCCATAGGATCGTGCACATAGATCAACTGAGCTGGAACTTATAGAAATTGTACATGTAATGTACATTGGAAGGAATGCGTTAATTAATTATTTGACATTCGGTGTCAAGGTAATTAATTGACATTGGGTTGAATTTAATTTAATTAATAAGTTTACATAATGTAATTAATTAATTTATCAATTAATTGAATTACATAAAGTAAACAATTAATTAAATAATTTTCCTAAGTAGGAAAATTAAATACATGTATTGTATTAACTTAAGTGTGATTTAATTTTATTTAGGGATAATTAAATTTAGCCAAATGGAATTAAATTACATAGTATATACTTTTTAATTAAAGTTTATTTATGTAATTATAATCCTAGTGGGCTTGGGTTTAATTAACCTAATTAGAACCCAATTAGACAAGGTGTCTATAAAAGGGCACACTTAAGGAATAAAAACCTAATTCAACTCTAATCAATTGCTGGAAATTTCAGCCACCAATAGCAGCCCCAAAACAGCCGAAAATCCCAGCATTAAACCTCCATTCCTTCATGTCTTTGGCTAGCACCGGTTCCCGCTCAATAGTGGTCGTGCACCGGACTTTGGAGATCGCAGTTTCAAGTAACGATTCTGCAGCAGTCTCTAGAAGAGACGAATCCGGTGAGTTAATCTCTCTTGATTCTTATTTGATTTTATTCTAATCAATGGTAATTGGACACGATAGGTGGATTCTAGGAAATTTTAAACTGTGTGTTTTCCGCTGTGCCACGTTATTTTTCCAATGATGAATCCCAACAGGTACAAGTCAGACCTCAGGGAGGAACACTGGAAGGCTATCAAGGCATTCCTGAAGTACATTAATCGGACTTAGGATGCTTTCTTATTATATGGAGGTCAAGATGAGCTGGTACTATCAGGTTACACTAATGCAAGCTTTGAGACCAATGAGGATGAGAACCAATCACAGTCTGGTTACGTTTTTCTCTTGAATGCGGTGCCATTAGTTGGAGGTCCTTAAAGCAGGCCACCATTGCTGACTCTACAATGGAAGCTGAGTACATAGCTGCGTTCGAAGCTGCAAAGGAAGTCGTTTGGATGTAGAAATTCATAACCGAGTTGGGAGTAGTACCAACTATCCTAGATCCAGTTCATCTTTTTTATGAGAACAACGGGGCCATCGCATAAGCTACGGAGCCCCGATCACACAAGAGATCCAAACATGTGCTTAGAAAGTGTCACCTCATTCAGGAGATCGTGAACAAAGGTGACATATCATTGCAGAGGGCTGACAGCAAGAATAATGTCACTGATCCATTGACCAAAGCACTACCGCAGACACAGCATGATGGTCATACCAGATCTATAGGAATTAGGGCAATGCCCACTTTGAACTATTGCAAGTTGGAGATTGTTGGTGTGCCCTAGTTCTTAGGGCATTGGATTCTTGTATTTTGTATTATACATTAAGACTCATTGTATGAATACATTATTTGTGTCACATTAATAAAGGCAATTAATCTATTTCATTTATATCTTGTGCTACAATATGTGTAGAGTATCCATTGATTGATAATCATAAAACCTATCCCAGGTCTATTCTAATCATGGGAATGAATAGAACCATAGACTTGTATATTTGATAACTGTATGGCAGTTCTTAACTAGCCATAGTACTTGTATAGTTCGTCCTAAATATAGGTCTTTCTTGAGTAGGTCTCTTTTGTCCTCAGACCAGATTTCATTATAATATCAATATGGAATCCGGTTCACTTTGACATACACCTAACAGGTCTGTAAAAGGATGCTAAATACGGGTATGATTGGGTGGACTGGTGAACATGTTGATATTGATGATAAAGTGATGGAATGGCCACTCGGGTAACCCCGAGATGATATCATTGGCCACTTGATGAGTGGGACTGATAAGTGTATTGCCATACCCAAGTAAGTCAGTGCTTATTTGATTAATCATTCAACTCAAGATCAAGAAATATAATAAATAATAGAAGAGGATGAAGGACACCATGCCTCTTGTTTATCGTTAGGCAAAGGACAGTATGAGATTACTACCGGGTGAGTGTCTTCTAAAGACTGCTGCATCTCTATCTTAATTGGGGGCTGTAATAGTTTGCTAGAACCCACTTACAGACTGTGGGCCTTGGGTATACTGCCAACATAAAGACAGATCCATAGGATTGTGCACATAGATCAACTAAGTCGGAACTTATCGAAATTGTATATGTAATGTACATTAGAAGAAATGTGTTAATTTGACATTCGGTGTCAAGGTAATTAATTCACATTGGGTTGAATTTAATTTAATTAATAAGTTTGCACGTAAATAAATAATTAAATAAATAATTTTCCTAAGTAGGAAAATTAAATACACGTATTGTATTTACTTAAGTGTGATTTAATTTTTTTTTAGAGGTAATTAAATTTAGCCAAATGGAATTAAATTACATAGTATATACATTTTAATTAAAGTTTATTTATGTAATTATAATCCTAGTGGGCTTGGGTTTAATTAACCTAATTAAAACCCAATTAGACAAGGTGTCTATATAAGGGCACACTTAAGGAAGAAAAACCTAATTCAACCCTAATTAATTGCTGGAAATTTCAGCCACTAAGTGCAGCCCCAAAATAGCCGAAAATCCAAGCATTAATCCTCCATTCCTTCACATCTTCGGCTAGCACCGGTTCCCGCTCAATAGTTGGTCGTGCACTGGACTTTGGAGATCACAGTTTCAAGAAACGATTCTGCAGCAGTATCTAGAAGAGACAAATCCGGTGAGTTAATCTCTCTTGATTCAAATTGTTTTTATTCTAATCAATGGTAATTGGACACTATAGGTGGATTCTAGGAAATTTTAAACGGTGTATTTTCTGTTGCGCCATGTTTTTTTTCCAATGATGAATCCCAACAATGGTGTCCCAAATTCTAGGATTTGTTTCTCTATTTATTAGCATTGAACCATTGTGTCCCTCTATGAAAGGTTGTGTTGGTTGATGAAGAGTTGTGTCTCTTTGTAAAGTTGTGTTAGTTCATTGAATAGTTATCTCTCTTTGTGAAGAGTTATGTCTCTTGAATACTATTGGTCCTTCTTGGAAAGTTGTGTGAAGAGTTATGTCTATTCATGAAGGGTTGTGTCTTCCATGAAGGGATGTGTCTTTCCATGAAGGGATGTGAAGTTCCAAGTGGACAGGATCAAATAACTATTGTTATGTGCCTATCATGATCGTGACAGAGTGTCACGATGGTGATTCGTATGGGATTCTTTACAAAATGCTGTAGTCAAGGCTAGGTCGCGATCGTGATATCCATCGCGCTCGTGACCTGTCTCTTTCCTTTAATCTTTCTTTGTTTTTGCTTCCTTTTATAGCTAAATTCCACATATTTGCATATTTGATCTTTAAAACTATAAATCATCAAAAACAAGCAATACCAATGTGAAATCTAATATATAATAGGTGAAAACATCATAAATTCTTTATAGATTATATCATATATAAGTGCCTTTTTAGCACTTATCAACCATGCTGAATCTTTTCAGAACTTTGTCTATGTACTTGGCCTAACTTAGGCCTAGAAGCCGATTAGGTCTATTCATGTAGATCTGGATCCCTAGGATCATCTCAGCTTTGCCTAAGTCCTCCATTGCGAAGCACTTGCACAACCACTACTTTACCCTAGCAGTGTTGGTATGTCACTTCTAATAAGAAGGATGTCATCCATATATAATACTAGGAATAAAACAATGCTCCCGCTAATCCTTTTATACACACAAGGCTCATCTTGATTCTACATGAAGCCATAATCCTTTATGGCCTCATTGAATCTAAGATTCCAACTCCTGGATGCTTGCTTCAATACATAAATGGACCTTTGAAGCTTGCATACCTTTTCAAGATACTATGGATAGACAAAACCCTCAGGCTGTGTCATATACACATCCTTGAGTAGCTTTGCATTAAGGAAAGTGGTTTTGACATCCATCTGCCAGACCTCATAGTCGTACCAAACGGCTATGTCCAGCAGGATCCTTATGGATTTGAGCGTAGCGACTATTGAGAAAGTTTCATCATAGTCTATTCCATGGACTTGTCTGAAACCTTTTGCTACTAGCCACCCCTTGAAGGTATTGTTAGCCTTTAGCTTCTAGCACCACTTGCAACGTATTACCTTAGCACCTATGTAAGCACCGGAATTTTCCGTCCTTTAAAAAAAAATAATCGTTGGTGTCACACGACTGTAATATATAGTCGTGCGACTATCGTTACAGTCGTGCGAATGTAATTAAAAAATTATAGTCGTATAACTGTACGATTAGAGCAGGTGCAGAACACCATACCCATGACTTAAGAAAAAGAGAAGGGAAAAGATGGGCAATTAATGCCCGGATTTCTGGTAAATAAAATCAACAATAAGAGAGGAGAGAAGGAAGAGGTGAAGGGACTTTTAAACATTTTCTAATTCCTGGTCTTAAAAAAAAAAGATTTTAGAGAGAAAAAGGGAAGGAAAAGCTTATCACAAATATAAGTTCTTTTCCTCTTCTTTTTCTTTTGATTCTCAGTGTTAGTGTTAAAACTTATTAGAAATCACTAGGTTAACAATCTAACACTTGAAATTCAATTACATGGTTGAATTTCAGACTAGCAACTTTAAGAATCCATGAAATTTGGAAATTTTCGGACCAAACTTCCCAACCTTGACTCAAGAAGAAAAAGTGCGAATTTGAGTGGATTGGTGCGATTGCAGAAAAAAGGTGAACACTCTTCATTCCCTCTATTTTTCATGCTTTCTGGGTGAATTGGTTTGTTTTTGTGCATTTTTATCTATTTCCTGCATTTTCTGCTTCTGGAAATCAAGAACAGTCGTGCGACTTTTCTTGAGTTGATGAACAACCGTACGACTATAAATACAGTCGTGCGAGTGTTCTTGGTTTCCAGATTGTTTTCTTTCAGTTTTATTTTGAATAAATTTTAGCGAAATTCTGAAGTTGGAACCATTTACAGTCGCACGACTGTAATTACAGTCATACGACCATAATTACAGTCATACGACCATAATTACAGTCGCACGACTGTAATGTCCGTCTAGAATCAGAATTTCCAGAATAATCCTTAAAAATTTCTAAAAATCCCTAAAAATTTAGAAAATTAGAAAACACCAAAATTGAATTTTGTTGTGTGCATTCACTACCTTAGTTTTAATTTTTGGTGCATTTGTATTTAGAATAATACCACGACGGAGACACAATTCTCCCGAAAACTGACCCACCTCGCATGCTAAAATTAATTAAACCGGAGAATAAATTGTTTTCAAAATGATTTTATCATAAAACCAAAATACAGGGACGTTTTAAAATGTTTTCCAGGTTAATCGGGCCGGCTAGCTGAGCCGATCCGGTTATCCCCCTAAATGCTTGTTCTTGAATCCTTAAAACCCCATTTTGTCCTATTTGAGTCCTACTTATGGTGTGCCGTAAATTGTGCTAACCCCTTTTGTTTTGCAGCTTTTTATTTTTATTTTTATTTTTGATGTATTTAATAGATTAATTCGTGTATTTAGGCGATTGTAATTTTTATATAAATCGTGTATTTTAGGCGGTTGTAAATGTGAGATCGAGAGTTTTTACTTTCGATTTGATTGGGTTGTAAGCCACTTAAATATTTACTGCTTTACTTCTATTCTTATTTTCTATGTATGCACGTTCTATGAATTATTTTAATAAAATGGACTTTTAGAATTACGAAATACTATCTATGAACATTGGCTGTTTTTATTTATAATTAGACACGAAATAAGGGACTTGTCCAGACCTAGATCTCTGGATAGTGTAGCGGCCGTTCGTCCGGTTCAGCTACATTATAAATTTCCCGGTTTAGCTAAGCCGGATGGCGACTCCTACAATATTCATCGAGACTTAGGTCTTAATTCTTTTAAGATAATTAATTCTATTTTTTCCAAAACTAATTTTTCAATAATAAAAACCCCATGCGAGGGAGGGGCCCACCCGAAACCGGGGTGCCCCTCCCGAAAGGGAGCCCATGTTCTGTCTAAAATGTTGTCCGCTCATAGTGGCAACTCCGCTGGGGAATTCCTACAAAAGTTTTCTTAAAAACTTAAAAGAATTTGACAAGCCCTGAAAAGTGTCTAATTAAAATAAGGTGGATGATTCTTGATTGGTATTTTATCTTGCATTCTTCATTAGACATGCTTGCATTAGGATAAGTATCCCGCTTTAGCCCGGTGAATTGTTGAAGTGTTGCCTTTTTTCTTCATGGTCTTAGGGGCACGGATACGAAACACCACCATAGCCTCATACGAACCCTTTCGTTCGGACCCTTGAGTGGGGAGAAGTAAAGAGTATATTTTTCTATGGGAGCCTTGATTTTAACCCGACTTGGACCAAACTCATATAGGCAGCCTTAGTTGGATTCCCTTAGGATACCAAAATAATTATGTGAATAAAATAAAATCGCGCCTTCATCATCCACGGTTGATGATCGAAGAGAACCCCACCTAGGACTAGGTTAGAATTTTTGAGACCGACCACGTTTGGAGAAATAAGGTTGGAAAAATTTGTTTTGTGTGCTATGTGATTCTCGCCATCCCGTGACACATCACTATCACTATCTACAAATGCATAATATACCATAATCACCATTTTCCATACACATGACATACCATTCGTAAAACATTTTTGTGTGATATTAACTCACATTTTTACGTAGCCATTTGCATTTTATTTTCGTGTCAAAACATTAAATCATCCATTTGCCATTCATACTAACCATTTCCTTTTCAGCCATAACATTATATTTGTGTGATTAGCATTTTTTTTCACATAGCATACATAACATCATTATGTATGTCATGCATCCTAACCCACGTTTTTGTTCAGCCATTTGCATATTGTGTGTCATAAGCATTCATGACATATCAATTGAATTAAATTCAGGGCATTCCAAGGACACCCGCCACGATCATATCATTCCATCACGTATCGGGTATCCCAAAATACCCGTGTTCTACTAATGCACTGGGTTGCATTTGGCCATTCCACTAAATTATCTCATTCAATATAGACCACAATGGTCCTAGGTATATTTCCGTGTGACAATTTACACGAAGCATTTCACAACACCATGCTCATTTTATCATAACATCATATAATATCACAGCCCACATCAGACCATTTCATGACATTAATATACCATTTAAGGTACTCCTCGAGTGCCTAATTAGTACACATATAATTTCATAACATCCTAAATCATAAAAGGTGTTTCTCGAATGCCAAATTTCTATTCATGTCCCTATTACATGTTACTCCCTCATAACATCATCTCATATCATATGCTCAAAAGCATCAGAACTCTGTCCAAGGGGCGATCCCATGTGACCATCTCATATCATCTCATAGACCTATGAAGCGTCGAAACTTTGTCCGTGTGTCAGTACACACGCGACCATTCCATGAATTCACTTGGTGCCCCAAAGGCACCGAACCTCTGTCCGTGTGGTGGTCCACACATGACATTTTTGCATAACATTGGGTGTTCTTGGAGTGTCCCGAGAAGAAAAAAGAAGGAATAAAATAAAACCATTCATACCATCATTTCACTTATAACCTCACTTCATTCATTCATTACAAGCACTTTCAATGTCTTGCTCTTCATGTCACCATGCCATTGATTCATGTTCCTAATACCTCCCATATGATACCTAGCAGAACACACTGGAGCATCCTAGAATGAGATCTCAGGCTTTGAGGACAGTTGGGGAACAGAGAGCAGTTAAAAGAGATAGTGATTCAGAATCTAGGGAAGAAGTGGAAATGGCAAACCCGACACCAAGCCTAGCTGATGCTCTAAAGGATTTCTTTAGATCACAAGATTTTCATGATATGTTAAAGGAAGAAATATGGGTATTAATAAGAGAAGCTGGTGAGATCGATGGCAGTGGAGCCGGAAAAGAAAAGGAAGCCGAGTCATCCCAACAAGGTGGTGACATTTCAGCCAGTCTTGAGAAGCTGCAAGAAATAGAGGCAACCATGAAGCAGAGAATGAAGGCAAAATGTTCTGAGCTAGATGAGGAAGTGGCCCAGTTGAAGAAAAGGGCCAATGTCAGTGCAGAATCCAAGAAAGGGGTGAACATTCATGCCATGATCAGTAGGGGCATCGAGACATTTCCCATTGGCTTCCAAGTGCCGAAAGTTCCCTCTTATAAAGGAATGGGCTCGCCAGAGGCCCATGTGAACCTGTATGCCAGAGTCATGCTGACGACGGGTACCACAGAGCAGCAGCTGATTAATCTTTTCCACACCACACTAGAGGGAGGAGCACTAAGCTGGTACAATTCTCTGACAGAGGAGGAACAGTCAGATTGGGAGATTTTGTCAACAGCTTTCATTAAGTATTACAGCTTTAACACCAAAATTCAAGTGAAGCTGTACGACTTGGAGCGGATCAAGCAGAAACCCAATGAGCCTTTCGACGAGTACTACCAGCTGTGGATGAATAAAATGATCCTTTTGAAGAACTGATGAAGATGAGCTTATACAAAAGTTGATAGATGGCAGCAAGGACATCTTCGAAAATAATACGAAATTTCATCCTTTTAACGAGCTCAGTGAAGTCTATAGTATGGCAATGAAAATTGAGCGGGATGAAGAAGAGAAGGCAGCCAGTCATAAGGGTGGTAGAAGCTCGGGGTACAGTTCTGGATATAGATCAACTGCTGCAGCTGGGTCTGGTAGTGGTTCTGGCTTAAGCTCCAACGGCAAAGGGGGGCAGACTTTAGAAGTGAAGCAAGTGGAAGTTGCTACAGTGACCTAGCAACAAGGCAATCAGAGCAAGAATTCAGGAAGTCAGGGCATATCACCTTAGACTCTCCCATTGGTGAAGATATTTGCTAAATGCAAAAATGGTGGGTTGTTACAATCACTGAGGCCATTTGAAAAGCCTTCTGAAGCAGATAAAGACAATTTCTGCATGTATCATGTTGTTGCTGGTCATCGAACTAACAATTGTTACAAGCTGAGAGATACCATTCAGAAGCTTATCGATGAAGGGAAACTATAAGAGCTGGACAAGCCCAGCACAAAGACCAACCCGTTACCAGCATTTGAAAAGTGGGTCAACATGGTGCATTCAGGACTATGAGTTAATTTCATCTTTGCCCAAGTTCTTCAAGCAAACCCTGCAATTCAGGCTGTGGCAGTAGGGGAAGCCGAAGTAGAACTAGAATGTGAGAAGAAGGAGGAGCGGAAGGAGATCAAGCCAATAAGCTTGAACAATCTTGATTCTGAAGATGAGTATGAAGATTTTAGCGGAGGGGAGAAAGTTAAGCTCTCATCCATTGAGAAGCTAGAAGTTCAGGAGGTACAGTATGTGACCCGAAGTGGTACGGTGTACCAGCCGACGGACCAAGTGAAGGACAAAGCCCCGATGACTGGATTGGGTAGTACATCAGCACCGGAGGGGGTTGAGAAAGAGGACCTAATCATTTCCCAATTAAAGAAGACTCCTACGCAAGCCAGCCTATGGCATTTGCTTCTGACTTCTAAGGAGCATATGGCTGCCTTAGTGAAGAAACTATCAGAGATTGAAGTCTCCCCTATAGCTTCGCCAGAGGCTATGTGCTGTTTGTTGGACAAAGTTCATTCTGGGGCCCCTGATATCATTTTCTCAGAGAAAGACCTGCCTCGTGAAGGAAAGGCTCATAACAAGGCTCTTTACATTAGAGCCCATGTGATGGATAAGGTGATGCCATGTGTTATGGTGGAGGAAGGCTCGATGCTGAATATATGTCCAATGAAAATGTAGCCATTTCTGGGGCTGAATAAAGATGTACTGAAGAAATCCTCGACAGTCATCTGGGCGTACGACGAATCTAAGAGAACAGTGATAGGGACCTTTGAAACTGAAGTAGAGGTTGGGCCCATCAAATCCATGGTTGTTTTTACAGTGACAGATATTCCGATCACCTTCTATCTACTGTTAGGAAGGCCATGGTTCCACCCTCTTGGAGGTATCCCTTCCACATTGCACCAGAAAATCAAGTTCTCGATAAAAGGCGAGATAGTGACTGTTGAGGTAGATGCCCAATCGATCATTGCTACAGTGAATGAAGGAGTGGTCCCTTTTGGCGGGTTCTAAGTCGCTATGATCAAGGAAGAAGAAACCACAGACGCTCCCATGGTCCTTTATGAAAATTATATGCCGGAGTGGCTATCCCGGTACTTGTACAAACAGAATTTCATCCCGGGCATGGGACTTGGGATCAACTTGCAAGGGGTACCAGAGTTTAAGATTGACTCGGGGAAGACAAAACAGTTTGGCCTTGACTATACAGAGGAGACATCTGAGCAGAAGAACCTAAAAAGGGGCAAGAATGGCAAGGTAATGATGAAGCCATTCCTGAAAGCAGGAGAAGGGCTATTTAAGAGGCCAGGCTGAACCAATAAGGGTTGGAAATGTTGAATACCCTGGTTTTGAAATTTTTGCTGATGTGGTTGTGTGAGCGGACGACCTTTTTCGGAACGTGCGGCGAAGCAGAAACCGAGGATTTTCTTTTTGAAAGTGTGAGTGTTTGATTTGAAAATGGGTCTTTAATCCTTCTTAGGAAAATCTTTCATTTATTGGAAAAACCCTTTTATAGAAAACTTAATTGCAAGTGTGAATTTTGGAAAAATAGGTTTTTAGAAAATCCCAATTTGAACTTAAAGATCTCGAAACCTAAATTTCGAAATTAGATACAGAGTCACCACCCGGATCAGCTCATCCGGGAAATTCAGGTACAGCTCCCTACCAAGTGTAGACGCGGCACCTAATTTAGAGATTCAAGGTTCGGGCAACAAACCTACTAATCCTCACTTATTTTCAATTATTATTTCATAATGGAATGTTGCATTTACTTAATTCTACTCATTTTATCTTCTTTCAATTATTAATCCATGCTTATGCAAATGACATAAATATAAATATTAAAGTAAAGTGCGGAAAAATAAAAGTATGGGAAAGTAAATCAGAGGCCAAATTATACAACCTAAGAAAAAGAAAACTCTCATCCCCACCATTTACAACCGCCTACTATACACGATAATCTAAGAAATTACAATCGCCTAGATACACGATTTAATCTATAAAATGCATTCAAAAATAAAAATAAAGTAAAAATAAAAGCTGCATCCAAATACGGTTAGCACAAGTAAATAAATCACACCAAGGACTTATACAGGATAGAATAGGGATTTATAGGAGCGGGGACATGCATTTAAGGGGGTAACCGGGTCGACCCGACCGGTCGGACCGGTTAGACCTAGAAAATGGCCGGGACCGGGGGTCCCGTTCCTGTGTGGGCCTAAATTAACATTCATCTAGAGTCCAAAAAGAATATAAAGGTGTCAAAATCCACTTTTGAATAGGAAAAGGGTGCAAAATTACAAGTTTGGAGCCCAATAGGGCAAAATTATAATTCAGTCCCCTGAACTACAGTCGAGCGACTGTAGGGCATTATAGTCTTGCGGCTGTAACTAGCTGGGCGGTTGTAGCACCTACAGTCGAGTGACTGTAGTGTTCTAGAATCGATTCCAATGTTCTTTTCTCATTTTTTGAAAATCGTTTTGCAAATTTAATGATTTCGAGGGATTCTAGATTTCTGGAATATACCAAAATCAACAAAACGGATCCGAAACGGATCGAATCAAATTCGAATATCCCTAATCTTTCAAAATCACCAAACTTCAAATTACATCCATCATTCAAAAATCATAAAACCAGGAATCTAAGCATATAGGGATGTAATTGGGCCGATAATAAACATAGAAAACACATTTAATAGAAAAACGGGAGCATTATCAACCGATTTTGGGGCATTCAGAGCTTCTGCCCAGAGATTACAATCAGGCAACTGTAATCATAAGATTACAGTCGTGCGACTATAGGTCACAGTCACGCAGCTGTAGGTTACAGCTAGGCGACTATGATCTTAAGCAAGGCGGCTGTAATCAAAATTCGCTTCCTAAATCATAAAAAAACAAAAAAAAAAAAATCAATAAATAATACCCAAAATGAACAAAAATAGATTTTTAAGGCAACTTAGAATGTTACCTGGTCTATATTACATTGTTTGGATTACCAGAGATGGATCCGGGTGCATGAAAGTGTCTTGTAGTCACGAACAACCCAAAAACAATGCGCGATCAACGAAGCCCGAACGGAACCCCGAAAGAGATTGAGTGAATAGTGATGATTTGAAAACACCCTACAACTATTTTTATGTGTTTTGTTAAAATTGTTTTTGTTATTTTCAGATCAAAACCCTTTTATTTTTTCCAAAGAACCCTAAAAAAATCCCAAAAATCTCTATTATTGTGTGTTTCTTGTGTTTTTCTATCAAAAACTCTTTTTCTTCTGCCTCTTTTTCGTTCTGCTAACCCTAATCCCGAATACTAGGTTTTTATATCTCCCATTTTGGTTAAAAATTGGAATTAAATGATGATTTTCGGTAAAAAAGGAAGTCTGGTTATTACAGTCTCTCAACTATAATACTACAGTCAGTAAAAAAGGAAGTCTGGTTATTACAGTCGCTCAACTATAATACTACAGTCACGTGACTGTAGTACAGTTGCGCAGCTGTAGGCACTACAGTTAAGCGACTGTAGTGACCAGATTAGCTTATCTTGTTTAGGAAAACCGAATTGAATGCTGATCTGGGCAGAAAAAAGGAAATCTGATCATTACAGTCGCTCGACTGTAGTGGCTACAGTCGCACGGCTGTAGGCACTATAGTCTGGCGACTGTAGTGACCAGATTAGCCTGTTTGCTTATTTTTCATTTTTTTCTTCGATTTTCCTAAATACTCATTGGAATTCCTTCGGGGCTCCGTACCAAGACTTGTCACACACAATTGGGTCATCCGGGATTTTTCTGACATTATTCCGGTTGGTCCGAATCCGTGTCACACTAACCCATGAAAAAGGCAACAATGACTTTCATCACAGAGATCGGGAAAAAACCCGTGCTCACAGGCTGCCCCTCGTGTGACCAAAGTCGATTTGTACGGGTGCTTGTGCCTAATTCGAGTTTGGTCTCACGATTGGGAGCATGGTGAGAAGGAAAAGAGAACGTACCTAGGGGTTCTCCTCACGTTGACTTGTCTTGACGTCTGTAGGGACTTGTCTCGATTGCTTTTGTGAGACAGTGGTCTTGCCTAGGTTAGTTTGATTCTTCAGGATCTTACTTTGACTCCGTTACGAAGCATAGGTCTTTGCCCGAATTGATTTGATGTTCTCTAGGGTCATGCTTTGACTCTATTGTGAAGCAGAGAACTTTGCCCAGATCAGTTTGATTTGCAGCTCCATGCTTCAACTCTATTACGAAACAGAGGACTTGCCCGGATTGAATTCTCCTTGACACTTGATGCTTATGAAAGGAAAGGATATTTTGGTAATTTTGCAACTTGGGAAGTTGGCATTCCTTGAGGTAAGGGTACTTTGGTCCTTTGGTCTTTCATGGTGCCTATGTCATGAAAAGAAATGGGTTTCAGTGATTTGGTATCCCCTTTTGATGAGAAAAGGGTATTTTGGTCATTTGGTAGCTTAGTGGTCAACAAAAGGGTATTTTGGCCATTTCACCCCTAATGGAGCCTATGTCACTATGGAAAGAAATGTTTTGTGATTTGGTCTTCCGTATAGCTCGTGTTACTAAAGGAAACCTGTTTTGGCCATCTGATAATGTGGTTACTGACAGGAGGGCATTTTGGTCATTTCACTTCTAGTGGAGCTTGTGTCACTGAAGGAAAGGATGATTGTGTTTCCTGTGAAGTTTGTGTAGTCATGGAAAAGATGTTTTGATGGTTTAAGGAGCTTGATCAACACTTGCGTTTTGGAGTCGTTTCGGGCGTGTATTCGTTCCTGGATCAATAATTTTGGAAACAAAAATTTTTGCCCCTTCGATCAAGAACAAATATGGGCCTAGTGTCTTTCCTTTTTGTACCTGCAAGACATGGAAACTACCTTTCTCGGGGTCAAATAGACATAAAACAAGTTTCAGAAAGGAAAAAGAAGAAAATTTTGCAAGAAAAATAAGCTATAGTCGAGCAACTATAGCGCTACAGTCGTGCGACTGTAGTGATTTGAAACTACAGTTGCTTGACTATATTAATAGGTAAGGAATGATTTAAAGCCACCACAAAACAAAGGCAGCCTCATTTTCTCCCATTTCAGCTGAAAACTCCTCCTCTCTTTTGTGATTTTCTTCTCCCGAACACAAAATCATGAGGCGAAAGATGCCTAGAGTCCTCTGGCCCGTTCTCACTGCTTAACCCACCTTTGAAATGTGGTTTTCCATCCTGGAGGGAAACTTTACTCTAGCAGTTGAACCCATGAAGTCTATATACAGATTAAAGGAGGAAGATGAATATTGTGAAGTGAAGATCGATGCCCCAGTGCCTATCCAACTCCAGATTTCGACCCATGCTTTCATGCATCCGGTTAGTTTTCTCAAATTTATCCACTTTTTCCAAGTTTGAAATTTCTACAAAATTAGGGAAAATATGTGAAATTGATGCATGATTTGAGTAGAATATGCCCTTAGGATGTTTAGTTGTTGATTTGGTTTGATTTAGGACAAGATTTAACTGAAAAAACGAGAAAAATCAAGGTTGGCCGAAAAAATACACCTACAGCCGCCCCATCTATGATCACAGTCAGACGACTATAATCTGGAAGGTTACAGTCGCACGACTGTGACCCTATAGTCGGGTGACTGTAGCCCACAGATTCAAAGCGGGTTGATTTTTTTTCGATTTTGATAGTGTTTCATCGATTTTTGTGACATATATGTATTCTAAAAACTTGTAAACTCCCTGATTGTTGATTTCGTAGTCAAGATTCGATCATCACAGTAGCGGATCCATTATGGAGGCCTTCCAATGGTATAGGCATCTTCCCTAAGGAGTGAAGGATATCGTGAACTCCACTGGCTTACACCGGCTAGTTCATAGTATGTCCGCCACTACTCCTTGTATGAGCCGAGGGCTTTTGGCTGCACTTTTAGAGAGGTGGATGGACTCTACCCATATATTTTATTTCCCCTCCGGAGAGTATACGGTGACCCCGGGGGATATCGTCGCCATCACTGGTCTTTCTTTCTCCGATCAGCTGATCCACTTCAATCAGGTCTTCGTGCATGGTGGCTACCGTCAGGAGTTAGTATCCATGCTTATTGGGATCGATTCCCCTGAAAGTCGGATTCAGTGTAGGATTATCCGTGAGTACTGGCTTGGGCGGCAGCATACACTCCCGGAAGGGACTACCTTTGCTGCCACTGATGAGAGGAAGTACGCTAGGGCCTTCTTGTTGCATGCTCTCTCCATTACCCTTTTTCCCATGGGCTGGAGTAGTCTGAATCTGGCCGTGTTGCCTTCACTGATCGACCTGGAGTCTGTGAGAACTCTTAATTAGGCTCGAGCAGCCTTGGCCCAACTCTACTATGCCCTAGATCTTTGTGCCCGAGGCTCCCAGAAAGAGGCTTTTTGGATTTTGCTGCACCTAAGTATCTTGGAACTTTTTTTTCTTTACTGACATGCTTTACTCTCCCTTCGCAGATCTAGGCCTACGAGTACCATTTTGTTCCGCCGCCAATGGTGCAGATTCCTAATGGTTACAACTTGGCTTAATTTCCCCGTCTCCGATGATATATGGGGTTCGTCTGGAGTGAGGTCGATAAAAATCAGGATGAGTGCCGTCAGGTGTTGAGGGAGATGACATTTGAGGGGGTATATTTCCTTCTTTTTTTTTTTGGCTGACTTATTTATTTTATGGTTTCCTAACCCTAGATTGCCAAGGCCCCTTGGAGCTAGGAGGGTGATAATTTGCCCCAGCAGCTTCGTGATGTACAGGCACTCATGAGCGGAGTTTCCTTTCGGTCAAGAGTGGTTCTTGGGTGAGAGGACTCATGACTGACGTTCCAGTCCTGGGGCACAAAGGATTCCAGCCACCTTGCCGGTGGGGTTATTCTGGCCTCATCTCCTGTCTCTTGAGCTGCACCCGGACCTCTATGGCACTGGGTACGAGGCTGGTAGTGTGGATGGTGATTACAGTTGTTTCGTTGCTGTCCATTTGCTTCCACAGTCTGCTGACGTTGGGGTAATTTATTTATTTATTTTTTTTAACATTATTGTTTTTAACTGCTTCCAGCCATCTACACGAGGTGGGCGTGCCCATCCATCCCCATCTGCTAGGGGGAGAGGAAGGAGGTCTGGTACCGCTGGAGTAGGCTATTCTGTTGGAGTGGAGGATGTCCCCATTCTCCAACCTTAAGTCCCTCTATCTCCTGAAGTTGGGTACGTGTATGGTCAGCTCGAGTTTCCGATAGAGGATTCCATTCAGCTCTATGATGATTCTCGGCAATCTTATCGGGCCGACCTCCATCTCTAAGATCATAATTTTCCCCCGGCTATTCCTCCTGACACCACACATGTGAGTATGTCCTCGCGTCTCTATCTCTGCCCCTTTTCTACTATTAGTTGATCCCTCGACTCGCCATCTTTGTAGATTCTAGTGATGCAAGGCATGTACGTGGGTCAGGCCATTTATGAGTTGAGGGCGCTCTCTTTCCGAGACAATGCTGCTATGGCGGTAAGTACCTGTACATGATCTTATGCTTTGTGTTTGGATGTATATAGATGCATATGCATGCAAATTTTATGCTTTCCATGTTTCGTTTGATGCAGACGACGATTAGGGTAGAGCGCCGCGACTCCGCTTGCTTGAGGGCAGAGAATGAGTAGTCGCGGTGTCAGGTCACCGAATTAGAGGTCATGAATCAGACCTTCAAAGATCAGGCAGGCGATTGGGATGCCCAGATGGGAGATGCAGGCAAGGACGCAAGCGGGACTCAAGATGATGAGGCAGGAGATGACGGGGATGATGATGATAAGGATGGCTTTGACTCCTCTTAGATCTATTTCCCCATTCCTTATTTGTGATGTATTGACTCATGTGTAGGTTATTTCTTTGCACATTTTAGGCTTTGCATAGGCCTGGCTTAGTGATGTATCTGATGTATCTGACATACATGACTCTTATATGACATTTGTACCCTTTTTGCCTTGGATTTGAATTTTTGAATGCATGTTTCTTTGCTTTTCACACTTTTATCACTCTTCGGTTCACCTTGATTGGTTCTGGGACGTATTTTAATGTCTTCAAACTTCATTCCCCTTGAAAAACAAACCCCCAGAAATTAGAGCCGCGGGCCATAATCATCAGAAATCATATAAGGACGTAGATAAGGTGCTGTTAGCTGCATGACTGTGGCCATTACAGCCGCCCCACTTACTGCAGTCGCTCGACTGTAGTCCACAGTCATGTGACTATGACCATTACAGCTGCTCCACACCAAAAATCATCGCACACTGATTTTCAAGCTTGTTTCAGCACATCCGGGCCTCTATATATGCTACAGCCGCCCCACATGCTACAGTCGCACCCCTGTAAGCATTACAGCCGCCCCACATACTACAGTCGCTCGACTGTAGTGCATTACAGCCACCCGATACACTATAGCCGCCCCATCTATTTTTCAGCCTTTCTCCTTCTTTCGCTCTTCTTTTGACATGGGTCAGCTCAGAGGACGACTTCGGGACTACTGGGGTTTGACCCGCTCTTCTAATTGGGCTTTACTTATGCCCTTTGGCTTGCAGTATCTTAGGTTTTACACAGGTTTGACTCCGAACCGAGTCTTCTTGGATGCAGCTATCAGCTTTTGGGATCCAATGGGTCATGTCTTCCGCTTCTCCGGTCAGGAGTTATGCCCCTTGATAGAGGCGTTTAGTGCCATCCTTTGTGTCCCCTACCCCCGGGGGGTCCGGTTAGCTGTTCCCGACCCAGACTCTGGTGATGTTCTCACTTTTCTGAGCTGGTTTGCTCCAACTGTAGTAGGCTTGGGTCATGCACTTACTGGTAGGTCTATTTCTCCTTGACTCAGTCTTTTTGTCATTGTTGACTTATGCTTTACTTTATCTCCCACTGCCCCTTGCTGGGTTCTGCTGATGAGTTTGTTACTGATGGCTTGCTATTTGTGCGAGTCCTGAGATGGCACTTGTAGCCTTAGGCTGGCTTCAGTAGTGACTCAGATGGCTTAGGGTGCATCTTCTATTGGGGTTGTCTTGGTAGAGACCCTAATCCACTTAGATTCCATCCATTATGATTCTCCCATCGAGAGTTGTGGATCTCCTTTTCTGCTCCAGGTATGCTTCGGTACTGCACTTTTTGAATTCACATATTCATTACACCTTCACCCTGACTAAACCATGTGCAGATCTGGATATTGGAGAAGTTATGTCTCTTGAGCCTGCTTCCACCTCATTCGAGATATGCTCCGAAGTGCTATTGGTCTCGGCGCATCGAGCTCCCAGACTTTGGTTTCATGTCCGTGGAGCACTGGTTCAACTGGCTGCGGAGGTGGTCTGACACCTCAATCCGATGGCTCTGCATTTGGTGGGATATCACTGATGTGACTACTAAGACTTGGGTCGGGGGTCTTCAGCTACTTGGATTGACACACGTGACCTTCTATTCTCCTGCTTGGCTGTGCAGATAGTACGGAAATACAAAGAGTCCCCCAATCCTTGTGTACTACTGAGTGTGGGGTATTTACACCGCAGTGGCCTTGGCATTTGCAGCACCAGTGGATGCACCCTACCTGTACTGAGATTCTGAGGTATGACGATCTTGCACCCGTGGAGACAGATGCTTGCTATAGGGCTTGGCTGACAGATCTGATTGGTTGCCCCACTAGGCGTGGGCGTGAGGCCCTGACATTGCGGTACCTCGGTCTTTAGCTGATTAGGATTAGTGTTGGTTATTGCTGTATGACTTTTATTCTGTTTTTTCGTTGTCCTAACTTTTACATAGGTCGCCCTTTTTTGGGTTTTCGGCCTATCAGACTATCTTTATTTATTTATATTTATTTTTTGCATATATATATACATGCTAAATTTATGGATATGAGATGTGTAAAAGGTGTAGAGACAAATATGCACAAAACAATCTGAATTGCAATTAAACTTGGAACGTTTAAACGAACAAAATTGAACATTCATTCATTCATTCATAGATAATGTTTTAGCACAATGTACATCAAATGATGAAATGAAACTATGGATAGAATCATTGATGGTATACGTCTCGAATGAACCCACGCTTGCCACCAACCGGTCTTTGCAGATTTTCTAGATGATGGTCCTCACCTCTATGTCCTAACTTTTGCATGGATCTCCTTTTCGGTTTTCAACCCATCGGACTGTCCTAATTTTGCGTGGATCGCTTTTTAGGTTTTCAATCCACCGGGCCTCTCTCTTTTTTTTTACATGTAGTAGTGTTTCAACTTGTCCTGGTTGATGGGGTTGACAAATTCATTCCCATCCATATCCATAATCTTTGCAGCACCCTTCGAAAGTACCCTTTTGATTACATAGGGACCTTCCCAGTTCAGCTTGAATTTCCCCCGTACATCCATGTTGGTCTATTTCATCTATTTGAGTACCAGATCCCCAGCCTTAAATGGATGCTTCTGATGACGAACCTTGTTGTTGTATTTCCTAGCCATCCATTGTTGATACATTTGCAACCGATCTAAGGCCTGAAGACGCTTTTCATCTATCATTGCTAGCTGTTCATGTCTCGACTGGAGCCAATCAGACTCTGGCAGCTGTGCCTCCATAACCACTCTTAATGATCTGATTTCCATCTCTACTGGTAATACTGCTTCCATCCCGTAAACCAGTGAATATGGAGTTTCCCCGGTAAGGGTTTTGATGCTTGTCTGGTATCCCCACAAAGCCAATGATAACATGTCGGCCCAATCTCTGTAGGTCACCACCATCTTTGATAGAATCTTCTTAATGGATTCATTGGCAGCTTCCACTGCCCCATTGGCTTATGGGCGATACGGGGATGACCTATGGTGCTCGATCCCTTTCTCTTGCAATAACTATGCCGTCACCCCTTAGAATTGTACCCCATTGTCAGTCACGACATGATGAGGGATCCCATATCTTGCAAAGATGTTCTTTTCTATAAATTTGGCCATTTTCTTAGTTGTGATATTTGCAAATGATTCCGCTTCGACCCACTTAGAGAAATAATCCACAGCTACAACAATGAATCAGTGCCCATTTGAGGTAGGCGGCCTTATCTCTCCAATTATATCTATACCCTAAGCTGCAAACGGCCACAGAGTCGAAGATACTTGAAGTTCAAGTGGGGGAGATGATTGAGGTCTCCATACACTTGACATTCATGGCATTTCTTAACTTCCTCGATACAATCAGCTTGCAGAGTGAGCCAAAAGTATCCTTGTCTTAATATTTTCTTTGCTAGGGCCAATCCATTCATGTGCGGACCATATGCACTAGAGTGTATCTGTTTCATAACCATGACTGCCTCTTCCTCCGTGAGACACTTTAGAAGAACTCCGTTAGTTGTCCTTTTGAAAGTTGATTCTCAAATTTCTGGAACTGTGCTACCAACCTTCTGAGGGAAACCTTATCAGACTCATTGGCATCTTCAGGGTACTGACCGTTCTGAATGAACTGTAGAATATCATAATACTAGGGGCGTGCCTTAATAGTTGTGATTGTGTTGACTGACAAATAGCATGGATTCTGAGCAATTTCCAGG
This sequence comes from Euphorbia tirucalli, assembly GCA_039660915.1. Taxonomy (NCBI): domain Eukaryota; kingdom Viridiplantae; phylum Streptophyta; class Magnoliopsida; order Malpighiales; family Euphorbiaceae; genus Euphorbia; species Euphorbia tirucalli. The sequence goes on along the minus strand of CM077639.1, from coordinate 47,358,299 downwards.
ATGATCGGCTGTATTAGTTGTTTTCGGGGACCTTCCCATATTGATGATATTGTAGCCAAAGAGTCTGCCATCTGATTCTCCTCCCTCGGCACATGTTGGAATTCACACTGACTAATACCTTTGCCCTTTCCCAAACCATCTCGAGATAAGGCCAGAGTGATTCTTCTTTTATTTCCTAGTCTTCGGTAACCTACCGAATCACCAAAGCTGAGTCCCCAATGACTAACACCTCATTTGCCCCTAATGTGATCAGGGCATTAATCCCAAAGAGACATGCTTCGTACTCTACCCCATTATTGGTCACTTGAAAGTCAAGTCGCCTTGCTCGGGGAATGATTTCTCCTTCCGGTGTAGCAATGATTACCTCTAAGCCTGCGCCGTTTTTATTCATTGCCCCATCAAAATACATCACCCATCTGTTGGACTCTTCTTCTATCACTGCCAATTGTTCGTCGGGGAATTCCAAGTTCTCCACATAGTCTGAATCTATTGGCTGATTGGCTGGAAATTCTGCTACGGCTCTCCCTTTAATTATCTTTCTTATCACATATTCTATGTCAAATTCTGACAACAAAAGCAGCCACCTTGATAACTTCCCCACTAGCACTGGAGTTTGGCATAAGTACTTCATGGGATCCACCTTGGCTACCGCCTGAACCTTATACGATTGGAAGTAGTGCCTTAACTTCTTGGTCAACCATACCATAGCCGCACAGGTATTCTCTACTATCGTATACCTAGTCTCATACTCCAGTAGCTTCTTGCTCAAGTAATAGATTGCATGTTTGCATCCATCCTCTTGCTCTTGCACCAACATAGCTCCTACAGAAGTCTCTTCGATGGCCAAGTACAGAATCAAAGGCTTGTTTGGTATGGGCGGTTTTAGAACTAGAGGGTTCATCAAGTAAGTTTTAATCCTGTCGAAGGCTATCTGACACTGCTTGTTCCACTCTACTAGCTAGTTCTTCTTAAGTAGCCAGAAAATTGGCTCGCAAACTGTCGTCAATCTTGCAATAAACCGACTGACATACTGTAGTGAACCCAAGAACGACCTTACTTCTTTTCTGACTGTGGTGCCGGCATTTCCCTGAGGCCTTAATTTTGTCATGATCCATTTTGATTCCTTTTTGGCTGATTATATGACCAAGTAGTTTCCCAAAAGTTACCCCAAATACACAATTTTTAGGGTTGAGGTGAAGATTATACTTCTTGATTCTGGTTAGAAATCTATCCAGGATAGCTCTGTGCTCTTCCCGGGTCATGGATTTGACTAACATATCATCCACATAAACTTCGACCTCCTTGTGGATCATATCATGTAGAAGTGTCGTGACTGCCTGCTGATAAGTCGCCCGGCATTCTTCAACCCGAAATGCATAACCCTATCACAGTAAACTCCCCATTCCGTGATGAAGGCTTTTTTCACCTTGTCGATCACATTCATCAAAATCTGATTATACCCAGAGAACCCATCCATGAAAGAGTACATAGCTGCTCTGGCGGTATTGTCGATCAGAACGTTAATATGGGGAAGCAGAAAGTCATCTTTGGGAGATGGCCTATTCAGATGTCGGTAATCCATGCAGACCCTTCCCCGACCATCTTTCTTTGCAACCAGCACGATGTTGGCTAACCATTCTGGGTACTATACTACTTCTAAGAACTTGGCTTTTATCTGTTTGGCTACTTCTTCCTTAACCTTTTCAGCCCATTTTGGTCAAAGTAGTCTGAGTTTCTGCTTAACTGGTTTCATTATTTGATCTGTCAGGATTCTGTGTTCTGCAATTTCCCAGTCAACCCCAGGCATGTCCTCGTAGGACTAGGTGAAGGCTTTGACGTGTTTTTGCAAGATTTTTACAAGTTTTTTTCTCTCATTAGGCGTGAGGTCTTTCGAGATGGATACCATCTTTGGTTCATCATCTGTCTCTAGGTTCATGTCATGCAATGATGCATCATGTATGCTAAAGACATTAAATGAATGTTTGTATGTATGCACAGTTCAATCGGGAAAAACATCACACAAGTAAGCAAAATTAGATTTTATTGCATTGTGTGCCTTATAGGTAGAATTGTTCACATCAAATATAGAAAAAGTAGATACATTCAAAAATTTTCCATCCTCCACATGCGGAGGGACTTCGTCAACAGCAGCATAGTCAAACTCTTCAAACAGGTACCCTAGGTCTCCTTCTAGGTCTTCCTTTTGTTTCTTGGTCATCTCTTCCTTTGGTGTCTCAACCTTAGCCCTCATGACCAGCTTAATGAGCTCCTTCACTGCTTCCTCCACTAGCTCCTCATATGTCCTCTCAGTAGTTGGTGCTTTGTTTTCTGAACCCCTGTTTGGCCTCATCAAAGTGGATAATGCCCTTGTAATAGCCCCCATGGCCACTTCCATCTCGTTCCTCACCAGGTCAGTCTTCTTGAAGGCTTCTCCTTTATCCCTAAATTCAACCCTGACTTGGTTGACAACTTTCTGATTCTGAACCTCCTTTCTCTCATCCCTAGCTCCGGTTCGCAGCATGCTCACAACAGGCTCCATTCTATGCTTGCTGAAATCGACCACATCAGCAAAAATTTCAAATCCCGGGAGCTGACCTCCCTTTACAGTTATTGGCTTAGGAGTCCTGTCATACACTGATTCTGTAGCTCGGACGAAAGTGTCTACCAGGTTCACACGCTTCCGCTCTTGCTTGGACCTTCCTTCTTGATACCCCAGCCCAAAATGTCTGTATTTGCCAGCCTCAATATTAAATTTAGGGATCCCTTATTGCTTGGCCCCTAATCCCTTTCCCGGTACGTAATTCTACTTGGCGAAATACCTATGAATCTAGTCCGGAAACTCAGGCTTGTCAAAGATCATAGCAACCTGAAACCCCATCACCGGCTACTTGGTGGCGCTTAATGCAGCCACTACAGAAGGTTCATCTACTTTAACTATTACTACTTTCCCATCAATCAAGAATTTCACCTTTTATTGCAGAGTTGATGGAACTCCTCCGAGAGTATGGAACTATGGTCTCCCTAAGAGTAGAGAGAAGGTGATAGGAATGTCGATCACGGTAAATAGTACTTTTGATTTGACCTCCCCCACTTTAACTTCAGTCTCGAAGGTTCCCAACACAACTCTCTTGCTATCATCATAAGCCCTAATAACGGTGTTGGACCGATAAAAAGCTTTAGGACTCACCCCCAAGAATGGCTGGATCTGAGAAGGACATATATTCAAGGCTATGCCGTCGTCCACTATCACACTCGGCATCACCTTATCCATGACTTCCACCCTTAAGTACAGAGCTCTGTTGTGATTAACCCCTTGTGGTGGGAGGTCCTCTACCCCAAAACTGATCTCTGGGGCCCTGTTGGCCTTCAAATCCACTCCCCTGATCATTGCACACAACTCATCCGAGGATATAGTAGGGTTGGCATTCATCTCCATCAATTGTTTAACCACCGCCTCTAGGTGCCTCTTCGATTCCATAAGCAGGTGCCACACACTGACACGAGCCGGTGTCCTTTTCAGTTGGTCCACCACCATGTCTTCTTTCTTGGCTATGGGAGGTGATTGGACAGTATCATTCTGCACCGGTGTAGTGTTCCTCCTTGGGGGTGCTAGAGGTGGTGCATTGGTGGGTTGATAAACCCTACTACTTCTTATGATGTGCATCACTGGCCCATCTTTCTCTATCACAGTCCCCCTTTTCCTCTGCACCTGATAAACTGGCTTTAACTCTTGAATCTCAAACTCATCATAATCGTCATCTACTTCAAATTCATCTAAATCGATGGTACCTACCTTGTCCCTTACCACCAAGCTCTACTCTTCAACTACCTCTAGCTCTTCCTCCTTTTCCACCAACACAGCTCGCACACTCGGATTCGCCTTAATGATTTGGGCGAACATATAATTGGCTGGCAGACCTGAATGCACCATGTTCACCTGACTTCCAAAGGTAGGGAGTGCATTTTTCTGCACATTTGGCTTCAGAGCCGGCTCTACTATCTTGCCATTTGTGACCAACTGTTTGATGGCTTTAATCACTTGGGTGCACTTGTTTGTACGGTGACCTGCCATCACATGGTAAGAACAAAAATTCTTATTTGCCTCAGCTGAAGGTGAGAATGGCCTCAGACTTTGTAACAACCCGGCCTTCCTACACATGGCAAAGATTTGACTAACTGACTTGGCCCATGGACTGGTAATTCTCAGAACACTCGGCCTCCCTTGATTCACGACAGCCACTTCTGCCTCTTCAATAGAAGCTGCCTTCGACGCCGCCTTTGAGATAGACCCCACTATAGTAGTCTTAGAACTGCCACTCTTATACCCTTGGGAGTACCCTTGATTGTTTTTATAAGAGCCCGAAATCTGTCTGCCCCTCTGCTCTTCTTCCTCATATCGTTCGATACGCTTAGAAAACTCCATGACCTCATCAAAGGAATGGAACCTCTTTTCCTTATATTGGGGTAGGCTACTATCCACAAGCTTTACAATCAAAGACTCCAACTTCGGTGCCCCATCCACCAAAACCTACACATCCATCCACCGTTTGTAATAAGCCAGGAAGGACTCATTCGGCTTCTTGCGGATTCTCTCCAGATCCTCGAGAGTTGTCTCAACCTGGGTGTTGTAGGCATATTGCTTCACAAAGCCGTTAGCTAAGTCTTCCCAAGTGCATCGGGTATACAGGTGTTGGTGTGCCCTAGTTCTTAGGGCATTGGATTCTTGTATTTTGTATTATACATTAAGACTCATTGTATAAATACATTATTTGTGTCACATTAATAAAGGCAATTAATCTATTTCATTTATATCTTGTGCTATAATATGAGTAGAGTATCCATTGATTGATAATCATAAAACCTATCCCAGGTCTGTTCTAATCGTGGGAACGAATAGAACCACAGACTTGTATATTCGATGACTGTATGGTAGTTCTTAACTAGCCATAGTACTTGTATAGTCAGTCATGAATATAGGTACATGTCGTTGACATGGGACTGGATCGATCCGCACAAGAAAGCCACATGGTTGTTACGTCATAGGTCTTTCTTGAGTAGGTCTCTTTTGTCCTTAGACTAGATTTCATTATAATATCGATATGGAATCCGATTCACTTTGACATATGCCTAACAGGTCTATAAAAGGATGCTAAATATGGGTATGATTGGGTGGACCGGTGAACATGTTGATATTGATGATGAAGTGATGGAATTGCCACTCGGGAAACACCGAGATGATATCATTGGCCACTTGATGAGTGGGACTGATAAGTGTATGGCCATACCCAAATAAGTTGGTTGCTTATTTGATTGATCAGTCAACTCAAGATCAAGAAATATAATAAACAACAGAAGAGGATGACAGACACCATGCCTCTTGTTTATTCATATCGATATCGTTAGGAAAAGGACACTATGAGATTACTACCGGGTGAGTGTCTTCTAAAGACTGCTGCATCTCTGTCTTAATTGGGGGCTGTAATGGTTTGCTAGAACCCACTTACAGTCTGTGGGCCTTGGGCCTACTACCAACATAAAGACAGACCCATAGGATCGTGCACATAGATCAACTGAGCTGGAACTTATATAAATTGTACATGTAATGTACATTGGAAGGAATGCGTTAATTAATTAGTTGACATTCGGTGTCAAGGTAATTAATTGACATTGGGTTGAATTTAATTTAATTAATAAGTTTACATAATGTAATTAATTAATTTATCAATTAATTGAATTACATAAAGTAAACAATTAATTAAATAATTTTCCTAAGTAGAAAAATTAAATACATGTATTGTATTAACTTAAGTGTGATTTAATTTTATTTAGGGGTAATTAAATTTAGCCAAATGGAATTAAATTACATAGTATATACTTTTTAATTAAAGTTTATTTATGTAATTATAATCCTAGTGGGCTTGGGTTTAATTAACCTAATTAGAACCCAATTAGACAAGGTGTCTATAAAAGGGCACACTTAAGGAATAAAAACCTAATTCAACTCTAATTAATTGCTGGAAATTTCAGCCACCAATTGCAGCCCCAAAACAGCCGAAAATCCCAGCATTAAACCTCCATTCCTTCGCGTCTTCGGCTAGCACCGGTTCCCGATCAATAGTTGGTCGTGCACCGGACTTTGGAGATCGCAGTTTCAAGAAACGATTCTGCAGCAGTCTCTAGAGGAGACGAATCCGGTGAGTTAATCTCTCTTGATTCTTATTTGATTTTATTCTAATCAATGGTAATTGGACACGATAGGTGGATTCTAGGAAATTTTAAACGGTGTATTTTTCGCTGCGCCACGTTATTTTTCCAATGACGAATCCCAACAGAGTGGTATCAGAGCCTAGGTTTTGTCCATTAGATTGATTGGAATTGGTTCTTGAAAGCGTTCTTGAATAAAGAATGGGTTTCAAGTTTGTGATTTTAAGGTGTTTGCTTAATTGGTATTGTTTTGGATAAACCCTAGAATTGTTGGATTGGGGTTTTTGATTATTTTTCCCCAATTGTTTTCCATCTAAAATTGTTTTGTATATTAATTATATATATATATTTTGTTGGAAATATTTTTTTGTTTATGATTTAAAAAAAAAAAATATGTTTTTTGGGCTGGATGGAATCGCAAATTGCGATTCCATCCAGCGGCAGCAGCTGCTGCTGCCGCAGCATGCAGCTACGGCAGCAGCTAGCTACTGGCCGCAGCAGCTGGCTGCTGCTGCAGCCTGCTGCAGCAGCAGCAGCCCACTGGGCTGCTGCTACCCCGCCGGGACAGCAGCGCCGCGCGTGGGTTTCGGGTCCGGTTTTGGATTTTGCGGGTATTTTTTTATCCCGGACCCTAATACAAATTAAATTAATTTTTTTTTAAATTAATTTGTGTTTAAATTATTTATTTTGTTGGCATGCATATTTAATTTAATTGTTTGCATATTAAATTGAATATGGAATTTGTGAAATTGGCCCAATAAACCGTGAGACCGGTTAAAATTGGGAGAGCTAAATTTTAAATTTGTGACAACCCAAATTCAAGTGGGAGCAAAATTGTTAATTTTGCATTTATGGATGTTATCCATTGGGCCTTTATGGGCCTTAGTCACATTTGTTAAAATTGGCGATTTCAGCCTAAGTAACTCGGCTTAATATTTATATTTATAATTTGGAATGCCATGATCATGCATCATATTGGTTTGTATATGCACGACAGGTACTTTGTTTGAAATGTTATGTTGAGTTCTATGGGCCCTAAATTATTATCGGTTGTAATTTAATTTTGGGAAATATGGCCTGCGTGCCATTTTTTTATTTTTTTATTTTGATGTAATTTTAGAATAGATTTTATTTTACAAAATTATTGTAATTGCATCAAGTATGGAGGAAGGCCCAAATGGAGCAAGCCCATGGTGGGAGCCCAAGAAGGATTGCAGTCCGGCCCATGAAGAATTAGATAGGATATCTAGTTTTTCATTAGGTTGTAATTAAAGGCCCATAGGATCTCATTTATTTTAAATTAAGTATGCTATTGCATTTGTCATATAATATGGATGTATGGAACACCAAATTATTACCCGCGTTTATGCATGCTAAGCCGTATCACTTAATTCTACATCTTGGGTCTTAGACACTGGATGTGGATCTCACATTTGTTCAAATGTGCAGGGTCTAAGTAATAGGAGATTATTAGGATCTGGAGAAGTAGATCTTCGAGTCGGAAATGGTGCTCGGGTTCAGGCCATGGAGATCGGAGATTATTTCTTGGAGATGCCTAGTGGACTTGTTTTGGAACTAAGAAACTATTATTTTGTACCTGTGATGCGCAGGAATATTATTTCCTTTTCTTTGTTGGATATTTCTGGTTTTTTATTTAATATTGGACATGGTAGAATTTCTATGCAATGTGGCAATATTATTTATGGAACAGCATTTCGTGAAAATGGCTTATATATCCTTAATCTAAAACGTGAAAGTTCAATCTATAACATAAATACTAAAAGGATTAAACAAAATGAAATTAATCCGACTTACATCTGGCATTGTCGACTTAGCCATATAAATGAGAAGAGCATAGCTAGGCTTCACTCTAGTGGAGTGCTAGGGTCATTTGACATCCAGCCTTATGACACATGCGAATCTTGTTTGAGAGGCAAGATGACAAAGGCGCCTTTTAGCAAGACTGCTGAAAGGGCCTTAAAGCTATTGGAGCTAATACATTCCGATGTATGTGGCCCAATGAGCACTGGTGCTAGATCTGGTTTTCTGTACTTCGTCACCTTCACGGATGACTTCAGCAGATACGGTTACGTGTATCTGATGAAGCATAAGTCTGAGACTCTCCAAAGGTTCAAGGACTTTAAGTATGAAGTAGAAAACCAACTTGGCAAGAAAATAAAAGCACTTCGGTCTGACCGAGGGGGTGAATATTTGAGCCAAGATTTTGACTCGTTTTGAGAGAGTGTGGGATTATATCCCAACTCACTCATCCTGGTACACCCGAGTAGAATGGAGTGTCAGAAAGGAGGAATAGGACCTTGCTTGACATGGTCCGCTCGATGATGAGTCATGCTACACTCCCTGTCTCCTTTTGGGGATATGCTTTAGAGACAACTGCTTACATTCTTAATAATACACCAAGCAAGGCAGTTGAGGGAACACCATATGAACTATGGAAGAGCCGAAAGCCCAATGTTTCCTTCTTGAAAATTTGGGGCTGTGATGCACATGTTAAGAAATTGACAAGTGGCAAACTCGAGTCCAAATCTGTCAAGTGCCAGTTTGTGGGTTACCCTAAAGAAACTAAGGGTTATTACTTCTACGATCCGGCCGAAAACAAAGTTTTCATAGCCAGAAATGCAGTCTTCTTGGAGAAGGAATTCCTTTCCAAGAGAGACAGTGGGAGTAATGTTGAACTGTCAGAAGTTCAAGACTCACAAACTCCTGCAGCTACTGCTGAGGATGCTTCGGGAACCAATCTGACTACTCAAGAAATTGAGGAATCAGAAATGGTTGCACAGGACCTTAGAAGGTCTGGTAGGACATGTCATCAGCCAGAGAGGTACGGCTTTCTCGTGACTGATGATGGGGACCTTATGGTCGTTGACCAAGGGGAGCTCAAGACCTATCAGGAGGCTATTGAAAGCCCACACTCAGGTCAATGGCGCAAAGCCACGGAGGCTGAGATGCAATCTATGCACGATAACCAAGTATGGAACTTGGTGGATCCACCTCTGGGTGCTAAGGTGATAGGTTGCAAGTGGTGTTTCAAGTTAAAGGCCCTGTGTGTATAAGATGGTTAGTGGGAGCGTTTCCACCGTCCTAGTGCTATATGTTGACGACATCCTTATCATTGGAAGTGACATACCAACACTGCAAGGGGTTAAGCAGTGGTTGAGTAGGTGCTTCGCAATGAAGGACTTAGGCGAAGCTGAGACGATCTTAAGGATCAGGATCTACAGAGATAGATCCAATCGGCTTCTAGGCCTAAGTCAGGCCACGTACATTGACAAGGTTCTAAAAGGATTCAGCATGAACAAGGCAAAGAAAGGATTCTTGCCTATGCGCCATGGGTTGAAGCTGAGTAAGAAAGATGGTCCTAAAACAAAAAAGGACCGGGAGAACTTGGAAAAGATCCCTTATGCATCTGCTATTGGATCTATCATGTACTCCATGTTATGTACAAGGCCTGATGTCGTGTTTGCACTAAGTATGATTAGCTGGTACCAGTCGGACCCCGGTGAGGAACACTGGAAGGCAGTCAAGGCAATCTTGAAGTACCTTAACCGGACTAAGGATGCTTTCTTAGTGTATAGAGGTCAAGATGAGCTGGTAGTGTCAGGTTACACTGATGCAAGCTTTGAGACCGATGAGGATGAGAACCAGTCATAGTCTGGTTATGTTTTTCTCCTGAATGGCGATGCCATTAGTTGGAGGTCCTGAAAGCAGGCCACCATTGCTGACACTACAATGGAAGCTGAGTACATAGCTGTGTGCGAAGCTCAAAGGAAGCCGTTTGGATCAAGAAAGTCATAACTGAGTTGGGAATAGTGCCCACTATCCTAGACCCAGTTGATGTTTTTGTGACAACAACGGGGCCATCGCACAAGCTAAGGTGCCCGGTCACACAAGAGATCCAAACATGTACTCAGAAAGTTTCACCTCATTCGGGAGATCGTGAACAGAGGTGACATATCATTGCAGAGGGTTGACACCAAGAATAATGTCGCTGATCCATTGACTAAAGAGCTGCCACAGACACAGCACGACGGTCATACCAGATTTATAGGAATTAGGGCAATGCCCACTTGGAACTAGTGCAAGTGGGAGATTGTTGGTGTGCCTTAGTTCTTAGGGCATTGGATTCTTGTATTTTGTATTATACATTAAGACTCATTGTATAAATACATTATTTGTGTCACATTAATAAAGGCAATTAATCTATTTCATTTATATCTTGTGCTATAATATGAGTAGAGTATCCATTGATTGATAATCATAAAACCTATCCTAGGTCTGTTCTAATCATGGGAACGAATAGAACCACAGACTTGTATATTCGATGATTGTATGGTAGTTCTTAACTAGCCATAGTACTTGTATAGTCAGTCATGAATATAGGTACATGTCGTTGACATGGGACTGGATCGATCCGCACAAGAAAGCCACATGGTTGTTACGTCATAGGTCTTTCTTTAGTAGGTCTCTTTTGTCCTCAGACCAGATTTCATTATAATATTGATATGGAATCCGATTCACTTTGACATACGCCTAACAGGTCTGTAAAAGGATGCTAAATATGGGTATGATTGGGTGGACCGGTGAACATGTTGATATTGATGATGAAGTGATGGAATTGCCACTCGGGTAACACCGAGATGATATCATTGGCCACTTGATGAGTGGGACTGATAAGTGTATGGCCATACCCAAATAATTTGGTTGCTTATTTGATTGATCAGTCAACTCAAGATCAAGAAATATAATAAACAACAGAAGAGGATGACAGACACCATGCCTCTTGTTTATTCATATCGATATCGTTAGGCAAAGGAAAGTATGAGATTACTACCGGGTGAGTGTCTTCTAAAGACTGCTGCATCTCTGTCTTAATTGGGGGCTGTAATGGTTTGCTAGAACCCACTTACAGTCTGTGGGCCTTGGGCCTACTGCCAACATAAAGACAGACCCATAGGATCGTGCACATAGATCAACTGAGCTGGAACTTATAGAAATTGTACATGTAATGTACATTGGAAGGAATGCGTTAATTAATTAGTTGACATTTGGTGTCAAGGTAATTAAATGACATTGGGTTGAATTTAATTTAATTAATAAGTTTACATAATGTAATTAATTAATTCATCAATTAATTGAATTACATAAAGTAAACAATTAATTAAATAATTTTCCTAAGTAGGAAAATTAAATACATGTATTTTATTAACTTAAGTGTGATTTAATTTTATTTAGGGGTAATTAAATTTAGCCAAATGGAATTAAATTACATAGTATATACTTTTTAATTATAGTTTATTTATGTAATTATAATCCTAGTGGGATTGGGTTTAATTAACCTAATTAGAACCCAATTAGACAAGGTGTCTATAAAAGGGCACACTTAAGGAATAAAAACCTAATTCAACTCGATTCTGATTGAATTGACTGAATCGAAGTGTTTGGTTTTGACTCAACTCGAATTAATCTTCCCGAGATGCGACTCCAAACTGCACATTTAAAATAGGGTTAGCACCTTGAATGGATGTCGTGGTCCTAGACTCGACACACTAAATGGTATGTTCATGCTCATGTTCAGATGATGCCTCATGGATGTAGATGATGTTGAAGATGATTTTTTTTTTTTTTTGTTTTTTATGTTTTGCTTTGGATGTTCCAAGCATACTTATGCTACACAGAAGTCAATGCAATAACATTATGTGCGGGCCGCCACACGGACAGAGGTTCTGTACCTTTGGGGTACCTAAGGGATGTTGTGAAATGGTCGCATGTGTACAGACATGCGGACAGAAGTTTGACACTTTGTAGGTCGATGAAATGGTATGTGATGTTCATATGGGAGTCGTTCCATAGACGGAGGTTCGACGCTTTTGTTGCATCTTGGGTGAAATGATGTCGCAAACAAGTCACGTGTAACTAGAGACATGGACAGCATTTCGGTGTTCATAGAGCACCTTGCATGATTTAGGCATGTTATGAAATGTCCTTGAATAAATTCTAATTCGGCACTCATGGAGTACCTCAAATGGGTCATAAATGTTATGAAACAATAAGATGTGTATCGTGACACCAAGCAAGACTTTACTATCGCCATGACACTATGATGAATGGACGTGATGCCATGTGATGGTGTTGTGTGATCCGCCACACAAACACAAACCTAAGACCATTGTGGTCCTTTAGTGGTGCAATAATGTAATGAAATGGCCAAGTGCAATCCGGCGCACCAGTGGACACGGGTAATCTTGGGGACTCCCGATATGTCATGAAATGGAATGTTGTGAGGGGAATACTTAGAACATCCTTCATTTTGGATGGGATGAAATGATATGAATGTCCATGTCATACAAAATGCAAATGGCTACATAAAAATGTGGTTAAAATGCATGACACATAAGATGATGTCGTGTATGCTTTATGAGTCAATGAGCACACAAGATGGATATGGCACACGAAAAAAGTCATGGCTGCATGAAGGTGTGGTTAGTATAACACACATGTAGGATGATGCTCCAAGATGGCTGCATAAAAATGTGGTCAGGAAATGACACATGGATGATGTGTGTTTATGTTGCATGACAAGGTCGAAAATAAAACAACCATAAAGCAAACATTAGCACACGCACAAAAACATGCTCACCCTTCCAACCTTATTCCTCCATTTGACTGGTCTCTCATTCTTCCTAGGTGTTGGGTCTCTTTGGCATCAACCGGGGATACCAAAGGCGTACTCTCAATGTCCATTTTCCAATATATGTTTTGGTAACCCTAAGGGGAAGTTCCTTAGCCATTAATTGAAGGTATGAGTCAAGCCAAGGGTCGTACAGGTTCCCATAGCGAAAATATACTCCTCACTTCTCCCTACTCAAGGGTCCAAATGAAGGGGTTCGTACGAGGCTATGAGTGGTTTACCCCATCGGGTGCCTCCAATCCTACCGGAAGAGGTAGGTCACCTTTGAAGATAAACCCGGCTTAAATAAGTGTTGGACGGATTTAAGAATAGAAAATGTCATGCTTATACAAGTGTGAATGAAACATCGAATTATGATAAAATAATTAATTACAAGTGAGGATGTACTTCGATCGTTGACTAAGTTCCTTATGTTTTTTAGAAAAAAATATTTTCAAAAGAAACCGTTAATCCCCAGTGGAGTTGCCACTGTGAGCGGACGACCTTTTTGGAACGCGCTACGAAGTGGGGATCGGGGATTTTTTTTTGAAAGTATGAGTGTTTAGTTTGAAAACTGGTCTTTAATCCTTCTTAGGAAAATCTTTCATTTTCTTAGAAAAACCCTTTTGTAGAAAACTTAATTGCAAGTGTGAATTTTGGAAAAATAGGTTTTTAGAAAATCCCAATTTGAACTTAAAGATCTCGAAACCTAAATTTCAAAATTAAATACAGAGTCGCCACCCGGATCAGCTCATCGGGGAAATTCCGGTACAGCTCCCTACCTAGTGTAGACGCGTTACCTAATTCAAAGATTCAGGGTTCGGGCAACAAATCTATTAATCCTCACTTATTTTCAATTATTATTTCATAATGTAATGTTACATTTACTTAACTCTACTCATTTTATCTTCTTTTAATTATTAATCAATGCTCATGCAAATGACATAAATATAAATATTGAAGTAAAGTGCAGAAAAATAAAAGTGTGGGAAAGTAAATCAGAGGCCAAATTATACAACCCAAGAAAAAGAAAACACTCATCCTCAGCATTTACAACCACCTACTATACACGATAATCTAAGAAATTACAATCGCTTAGATGCACGATTTAATCTATAAAATACATTCAAAAATAAAAATAAAGTAAAAATAAAAGCTGCATCCAAATACGGTTAGCACAAGTTAATAAATCACACCAAGGACTCATACAGGACAGAATATGGATTTATAGGAGCGGGGACATGCATTTAAAGGGGTAACCGGGTCGACCCGACCGGTCGGACCGGTTAGACCTAGAAAACGGTTTTTTGAAACGCCCTGTAGGTTTTGTGGGTGAAAAAAACCAATTTTGAAAATAGTTTGACCCATTTACATGCATTTTTCCAATTTTAGTGGGCCGGATATCCCAGGACCCGGGGTTCCCGTTCGTGTATGGGCCTAAATTAACATCCCTCTAGGGTTCAAAAAGAATATAAACACGTCAAAATTCACTTTTGAATAGGAAAAAGGCGCAAAATTACAAGTTTAGGGCCCAATAGGGCGAAATTGTAATTCTGTACCCTGAACTACAGTCTAGTGACTGTAGGGCATTACAGTCGCGCGGCTGTAACACCTACAATCAAGTGACTGTAGTGCTCCAGAATCGATTCCAATGTTATTTTCTCGTTTTTTGAAAATCGTTTTGCAAATTTAATGATTTCGGGGGATCCGAGATTTCTGGAATACACCAAAATCAACAAAACAGATCCGAAATGGATCGAATCAAATCTGGAAATCCCTAATCTCTCAAAATCACCAAGCTTCAAATTACATCCATCAATAAAAAATAGAAAACCAGGAATCCAAGCATATAAGGATGTAATTGGGCCGATAATCAACATAAAAAAACACATTTAATCGAAAAACGGGAGCGTTGATTATAGTTGTGCGACTATAGGTCATAGTCGCACGGCTGTAGGTTACAGTCGGGCGACTGTGATCTTAAGCGAGGCGGCTGTAATCAAAATTCGCTTCCGAAATCATAAAAAAAAATGAAAAAACGTCAATAAACATCACCTAGAATGAACAAAAATGGATTTTTAAGGCCTCTTAGAATGTTACTTGGTCTGTATTCTAGTGTTTGGATCACCAGAGATGGATCCGAGTGTAGGAAAGTGTCTTGTAGTCACGAACAACCAAAAAACAATGCGGGATCAACGAAGCCCAAATGGAACCCCGAGAGAGATTGAGTGAATAGTGATGATTTGAAAACACCCTACAACTATTTTTATGTGTTTTGTTAAAATTGTTTTTGTTATTTTCAGTTCAAAACCCTTTTATTTTTTCCTAAGAAGCCTAGAAAAAATCCCAAAAATCTCTATTATTATGTGTTTCTTATGTTTTTCTCTCAAAAACTCTTTTTTCTTTTGCCTCTTTTTCGTTCTGCTAACCCTAATACTGAATAACAGGTTTTTATATCTCCCGTTTTGGTTAAAAATTGAAATTAAATGCTGATTTTTGGTAAAAAAAGGAAGTCTGGTTATTACAGTCATTCGATTGTAATACTACAATCGCGCGACTGTACTATAGTCGCGCGGCTGTAGGCACTACAGTCGAGTGACCGTAGTGACCAGATTAGCCTATCTTGTTTAGGAAAACCGAATTGAATGCTGATTTGGGCGGAAAAAAGGAAATCTGATGATTACAGTCGCTCGACTGTAGTGGCTACAGTCGCACAATTGTAGTACAGTTGTGCAGCTGTAGGCACTACAGTCGGGCGACTGCAGTGACCAGATTAGCCTATTTGCTTATTTTTTCATTTTTTTCTTCGATTTTCTTAAATATTCACTGGAATTCCTTTGGGGCACCGCAACAAGACTTGTCACACACATTTGGGTCATCCAGGACGTTTCCGACATTATTTCTATCGGTCCAAATCCCCGTCGTGCTAACCCGTGAAAAAGGCAACAATGTCTTTCACCACAGAGGTCGGAAAAAAAACTCGTGCACACAGGTTGATTTTGAGAAAAGCCAGGAGGAACCAGTCACCCTGGTGGTGATAAAAAAGGCAGCTGTTGAATCTGATGTTCTGCAAGGCGAGCCGTCCAAGGAGATAGCGGAAGCAGTAGAGGTGGCCAAGGAGAAAGATGAAAAGAAAGCCTATGATGAAGCTGCAGAGGTAATCTCAGGTGCATTGACTGCTGCCTTAAGCAAGGCATTTGGGAAGTCCAAAGAAGGGTTTGGCGAAGAGCTGATGGCCAAGGTGAACCTAGACTCTGTGGTTGCCGAGATAGCTAAGATCATGGAAAAAGCTAAGGCACAGGTGACTGAGAAAGAAACCGAAGAAGCTGCAGTCCCAGTTAGTGCTCTGAAGATGAAGATGGAAGCTGAAGAAGAACAAGACCCTCTGCCTGTGGATGATGAAAATGATTTTTTTGTATCTATTTCTTCCATTTTCAGTGTGAACGATGTACTTTATGAAAAGTTTAATGCAATGAAATCCCAGTTTGCTTACTTATGTGATGTTTATCCTGATAATTCTGTGCATGCATTTAAATCACCATCAAGCATATTTAGCATACATGACACTGCATTTCATGAAATCAATATAAGTACAGATGAAAACCCCAAAATGGTATTCATTTCACATGAGCTAAAATCCGAGGAAGAAAGAGAATTAATAAGAATACTCCAAAAATATATTAAAGCTTTTGCCTGGTCATATGAAGACATATCTGGTGTAGACACAGAGATAGCAGTGCATAAGATTTCGACCGATCCCAAGTTCAGGCCAGTAAAGCAGAAGCTGAGAAGACTGAGACCAGAATGGGCTACCCTAGTAAAAGAGGAAATGGCTAAGCAGATAGACGCCAAGTTTCTTGAAGTGGTAGAATACACAGAATGGCTAGCTAATATCATTCTAGTACCTAAGAAGGATGGAAGGGTTCGAGTATATGTTGACTACCGGGATTTGAATAAGGCATGCCCAAAGGATAATTTCCCACTGCCTCACATTGATGTCCTGGTTGATAGCACAGCGAAAGCAGCAATGTATTCCTTTATGGATGGCCTTTTAGGGTACAACCAGATCCTGATGGATGTCATTAACAAGGTGAAGACATCGTTCATCACAAAGTGGGGTACTTTCTGCTACAGAGTAATGCCCTTTGGGTTGAACAATGCTAGCGCCACTTACCAGAGGGCTGTCACAACTCTGTTACATGATATGATCCATAAAGAAGTCGAAGTGTATGTCGATGATATGCTAGATTTCTTACTCGCATCGGAGAGTATAACTTGCAGCTTGACCCTAAGAAGTGTGTATTCGGAGTCACATAAGGGAAGCTATTGGGCCATATAGTCAGCTAGAGGGGAATAGAAATGGACCTAGATAAAATCAAATCTATACGTGATATGCCAGCTACAAAAACAGAAAAGGAATTCCGATCATTTCTGGGTTCCTAGCAATATGTTAGTTGCTTAATAACACGGTTGACTTCCACCTGTGAGCCAATCTTCAAGCTACTAAAGAAAGATCAGCCGATCAAATGGGATGACAGATGTCAGCTAGCATTTGAGAAAATCAAAGCTTATCAGGTAAATCCACCAGCCCCGAGTCCACCAGTTCCAGGGAAGCCTCTGATTTTGTACTTGGCGATTGAAGATTCCTCTATAGGGGCAATGCTGGCATAGGAGCAAGATGGTAGGAAGGAATACCCAATCTACTACCTCAGCAAGAAATTGCTGGAATGTGAAACTAAGTGCACACTGGTGGAAAAGACATGTGTGGCAATGATCTGGCTGACCAAGAAGCTGCTCCATTACTTCCAGTCCTACAAGATACAAGTTGTGGCTAAGGTGGATCCAACGAAGTATCTGTATGAAGCACTAGTGCTAGTTGGAAAGTTATCCAGGTGGCTGTTACTCTTATTGGAATTTGACATTGAGTACATCACCAAGAAGACCATCAAAGGGTGAGCCGTAGCGGAATTTCTAGCAAATCAACCTCTGGAATCAAATTACATTAAGAATTTGGAGTTCCTAGATGAACAGTTAGCCATGGTTGAAGTAAAAAGATGGGTTATGTGCTTTGATGGTGCAGTGAACAGAAAGGGTACTCGAATCGGGGTGCTGATAGCACACCGGACGGTGAAATCATTCCTTTATCAAAGAGGTTGAATTTTCCCATAACCAATAATGGGGCAGAATATGAAGCATGCGTATTTGGGATGGAAGATCTATTGGCATTAGGGACGAATGACGTCTTGATTGTTGGAGATTCACTTCTAGTGATCTAGCGAATGGAAGCTGAAAGAAGAAGCCTTACGGCCTTCCTTGTAGCTGCTATAGTACAGAAAAGAGCTATTTGGCTAGTGTGAATTCTGACATGTCCCCCAAGATGAAAACAAGATGGGTGATGCACTAGTGACTCTGTCTTCTATGTGGGAAAACCCAGAAGAAACTCAAGTCCAGCCGGTAGTCATAGCAATTTCTAGACACCCTTGTTTCGAAGTACGAGAAGTGATGGAGTTGACAGCTGAAGAAAAGCCATGGTTCTTTGACATCTACCGGTATGTTAAAGAAGGGAAGTATCCAGAGGAAGCCAGTGCTGCGGATAAACTATCATTAAGAAAACTAGCTAGTCAGTTCAGAATCTTCAAAGGCCAATTGTATAAAAGAACAGCACAAAGAGTTCTTTTAAGGTGCCTGACAGAACAAGAAGCAGAAGAAGTGATGCAGCAGGTACATGCAGGATCCTGTGGGCCACATATGAATGGACTAGCTATGGCCAAGAAAATAATGAGGCAAGGATACTTCTGGATGACCATGTAGGCAGATTGTATAAGAAAGGTGAAGAGATGTCATGAGTGTCAGATATATGCCGACATCAGTCATCTTCCACCACTGGAATTACAGAACCTAGTGTCTCCTTGGCCTTTTTCAGCATAGGGGATAGATATGATTGGTGAAATTCATCCAGCTGCATCTAATGGACACAGATTCATAATCGTGGCAGTTGATTACTTTTCCAAATGGGTGGAAGCAAAATCCTTCACTAATGTAACAGCCAAGCAAATGGTCAAGTTCATCCGGAAGAACATCTTTACCCGATATGGGATTCCCCATCACATAGTGACTGACAATGGAGTGCAATTCCAAGGGGAACAACTGAGCTACTTGCAGAACATGGCATTGAGCATCATAAATCTTCTCCATAGAGACCGCAAGCTAATGGTGCGGTTGAAGCAGCTAATAAGGCTATAAAGAAGATCTTATCGAAGATGGTAACCACCTACAGAGATTGGGCTGACAAATTGCCATATGCTTTTTGGGGTTACAAAACCAGTGTCCGAACGCCAACAGGAGAAACTCCCTATGCCTTGGTCTATGGTATGGAAGCAGTTTTGCCAGTGGAAATAGAGCTCAAGTCACTCAGAGTTGCCTTGGAAGCTCAATTGCCAGAGACTGAATGGGTTCAAGCTAGACACGAGCAGTTGGTGGTGATAGATGAAAGGTGACTGAAAGCACTGGATCACCTACAGATGTGCCAGCGCAGAATGGCCAGAGCTTATAACTAAAATGTTAAGTACTCCAAACGGCAGTTGAAAGCAGGGGAGTTAGTTCTAAAACAGTTAAGGCCTTCAAATGTCGATGTCAGAGGCAAGTTCAGACCCAACTGGGAAGGGCCCTATGTGGTGAAAAAGGTGTTATCAAAAGGTGGTGTCAGCATCATGGACATGGATGGAAATGAATTCACCAGCCCTATAAACCAAGACCGGCTGAAGCTTTATCATGTGTAGAAAAAAAAAAGTCTGCTAGGCTGAAAACTTGAAAAGAGCGGTCTAGAAAAAAATTAAGACATGAGAGAAAATAATCAGTCGGAAAATCTGAAAAGGACGACTAGTGACGGATTCTGGCTCGGTGTGGAATATGTACCATTTGGGAACCAAACATTTCAAATGTACTCATTTTGATTTCATCAATAAAGTGAAATGTTTGTTTAAATATGTTTGCATGGTTATGATAAATGCATAAACAAAGTTATCTTGCCTAAACATACATTTGAAGAAAGCGCTTTGCATTCAACAAGTTAAATTCATTGCATTATTTAAATGAAAATGCACTAAATACATGCAATTTGAAATCTTTTATTACCCTCGAATGTCCAATTCATCTTCCTAAAAGAGCAACAGGGATTATCCAAGAACTTAACTGTCGAGAAGATTAACCTTATGCAAAATCGTCTCTCCTACCGTCAATGGCTTCTAACAAGAAATGGGAACACACTGTCGCTCTAAGTAGCACATCAGCACCGGAAATATGGTGGGACAAGTGGTCACGGTGTCATTTTAATTGATTCTTCTTAAAAACAAAAAAAAGCAGAGAAAATAGAGCTCGCTGAGGTGAAAACCGAAAGGGCACCTCAGGCAAAAGTTAGAGCAGCTCGTTGGGCTGAAAACCCACATTGGGCAACCCAGGCAAAGTTTAGAGCACCTATAGGTTCATAAACTCCCTAAGGGCAGGAAGTTAGAATTTCCCAGCAATTCCCCATAGAAGTCCTTACATTATTCTCCATTAGAATTCTCCACACTACTCCCCAGTGGAATCTCCATAAAGAATATTATAACCATTTCCCCAGCAGTGTCATACATCCCCAGCGGTTATCTCACTACTACAACAATCATTATACAATGTTCTCAAAGAAAACAGGGTCAGCTAGGGGCAGAACATGCCTCTGCCCAGTAGAAAGAGAGAACATCAAATAGCAGAAAGTGCATAAATGTACATATACATCTTTATGCATACATACATGGCATACATAAACCATTAATCCCCAGCTAGTCATCATTCTTGATCGAAGGGGCAAAAATTTTTGTTCAAAATCTCTTGATCAAGGAATGAAGACTTGCCATTTCAAATGCAGCAATTCATCATCTACAAATCTCCAGCAGATCTGCCTCGGGTAATGTAAACTCGGTATCAGCCCAGATCGGCTCCATCTTCAAATCTGCAATCCATCTTCCTTCGCCTTGGGTAACCTAGACCCGGTATCGGCTAATTTCATCATCAGTTATGCCTCGGGTAACCTAGACCTGGTATCAATTTATTTCATCTCCAGCATTGCCTCGGGTAACATAGACCCGGTATCGGTTTATTTCACCTTCCTTTGCCTCGGGTAACCTAGACCCGGTATCGGCCAATCCGTAATCCATCTTCCTCTGCCTCGGGTAACCTAGACCCGGTATCGGCCAATCCGCAATCCATCTTCCTTTGCCTCGCGTAACCTAGACCCAGTATCGGCCAATCCATAACCCGTCTTCCTTTGCCTCGGGTAACCTAGACCCGGTATCAGCTTATTTCTTCCCCAACTTCACCTCGGGTCACCTAGACCCGGTATCAGCTTATTTCAGCAGTGGGTTCTTTCTTGTGTTTTGCTACGCTTTGAGTCACGTTCTCAAATTCACATCAACTATTCCAGACCAAGATTAGGTGTCGAATTTGGTCATGCGAGGGGCAGCTGTAAGCGCTGGAATTTTTCGTCCTTGAAAAAAAAATCGCTAGTGTCACACGACTGTAATATACAGTTGTGCAACTATAATTAAAAAGTTATAATCATACGACTGTATGATCGGAGTAGGTGCAGAACACCATACCTATGACATAAGAAAAAGAGAGGGGAAAAGATGGGCAATTGATGCCCAGATTTCGAGTAAAGAAAATCAGCAATAATATAGGAGAGAAGGAAGAGGTGAAGGGACTCTTGAACATTTTCTAATTCCTGGTCTTAAAAAAAGGATTTTAGAGAGAAAAAGAGAGAAAAAGGGAAGGAAAAGCTCATCACAAATATAAGTTCTTTTCCTCTTTTTTTCTTTTGATTCTCAGTGTTAGTGTTAAAACTTATTAGAAATCAATAGGTTAACAATCTAACACTTCAAATTCAATTAAATCCGGATTAGAAACTCTATCCGTGACATTTGGAAATTTTCAGACCAAACTTCCCACCCTTGACTCAAGAGGAAAAAGTGCAAATTTGAGTGGATTGGTGCGACGCCAGAGGTCAATCTTATGGTGGATAAGCACTAAAAAAAGGTGAACACTTTTCATTCCCTATATTTTTCATGCTTTCTGGGTGAATTGTTGTGTTTTGTGCATTTTTATCTATTTCCTGCGTTTTCTACTTCTGGAAATCAAGAACAGTCGTGCGACTGTTCTAGAGTTGATGAACAGCGGTATGACTGTAAATACAGTCGTACGAGTATTCTTGGTTTCCAGATTGTTTTCTTTCAGTTTTATTTTGAATAAATTTTAGCGAAATTATGAAGTTAGAGCCATTTAAAGTCGCATGACTGTAATTACAGTCGTACAACTATAATTACAGTCGCACAACTGAAATGTCCGTCCAGAATCAGAATTTCCAGAATAATCCCTAAAAATTTATAAAAATCCCTAAAAATTCAGAAAATTAGAAAACCACCAAAAATGAATTTTGTTGTGTGTATTCACTACCTTAGATTTAATTTTCAGTGCATTTGTATTTAGAACAATACAACGACGGAGACACAATTTCCCCAAAAACCAACCCACCTCATATGCTAAAATTAATTAAACTGGAGAATAAATTGTTTTAAAAATGATTTTCTCATAAAACCAAAATACAGGGACGTTTCAAAATGTTTTCCAGGTCTAATCGGGCCGGCTAGTCGAGCCGACCTGGTTATCCCCCTAAATGCATGTTCCCGAATCCTTAAAACCCCATTCTGTCCTATTTGAGTCCTACTTGTGGCGTGCCGTAAATTATGCTAACCCCTTTTGTTTTGCAGCTTTTTATTTTTATTTTTATTTTGATGTATTTAATAGATTAATTCGTGTATTCAGGCGATTGTAATTTTTAGATAAATCGTGTATTTTTGGCGGTTGTAAAAGTAAGGTCGAGAGTTTTTATTTTTGATTCAATTGGGTTGTAAGCCACTTAAATATTTACTGCTTTACTTCTATTCTTATTTTCTGTGTATGCGCGTTGTATGAATTATTTTAATAAAATGGACTTTTAGAATTATGAAATACCGTCTATGAACATTGGCCGTTTTTATTTTTAATTAGACACGAAATAAGGGACTTGTCCAAACCTATATCTCTGGATAGTGTAGCGGCCATTCGTCCAGTTCAGCTACATTATAAATTTCCTAGTTGAGCTAAGCCGAGTGGCGACTCCTACAATATTCATCGAGACTTAGGTCTCGATTCCTTTAAGATAATTAATTCTATTTTTTCCAAAGCTGATTTTTCATTAATAAAAACCCTACGTGAGGGAGGGGCCCACCCGAAACCGTGGCGCCACTCCTGAAAGGGAGTCCGTGTTCGGTCAAAAACGTTGTCCGCTCACAACCTAGAGGTGGATCAACCAGGTTCTAAACCTAATTATCATACATAGATTGCATTTCCGCCTCCATGGCCTTTTGCCAGTTGGCAAATAGTGGGCTAGTTATAGCCTCCTAGTAGGTTTGGGCTCTTCTTCGTCGAAGACAAAAAGACTGTGATCATCAGTAACAAGAAACCCATATTTCTCATGTTGCTGACAATCCCTACCAAACATTTTAGGTCCTTGTGTGACCTAGGCCAGTGCTTCCTCCCGTGGAAGCTCCACCCTGGTCTCCAAGTTATCCTTTTCAGGAGTTTGTGATCTTTGAACTTCCCTGAGTTCAACATTGCTCTAACTATCTTTCTTGGAAATAAACTCCTTTCCAAGAAAGACCCCCTTTCATGCCATGAACACCTTATTCTTGGCGGGATTATAGAAGTAATACCCTTTGGTTTCCTTAGGGTAGCCCACAAACAGGCATTTATAGGTTTTGGGTTCTAGTTTGCCCCCAGTTAATTTCTTGACATGTGCATAGCAACCGCAAATCTGCAGGAAAGACACATTGGACGACCTGCTCGTCCATTTTTCCAATGGGGACTTTTCCACAACCTTAGTCAGAGTATAAATCAAAATGAGAGCTGTTATCTCAAGAGTGTATCCCTGGAAACTTATTGGGAGAGTGGCATGACTCATCATTGAGCAGACCATGTCTAACAAAGTCCTGTTCCTCCGTTCAGATAACCCATTCCATTATGGTGTTCCTAGAGGAGTGAGCTGTGGAACAATTCCATGCTCTCTCAGATATGAGTCAAACTCTAGGCTCATATACTCACCATCTTAATCTGATTGAAGGGCTTTGATATTTATACGATAGGCATCATTAGTTTTATTCAAATCCAGGATATAAAGGGCATTATTTAACTGAGCTTCTCCATAAATAATCCTTTTCTAGATAAACCCATTTTACCATTACAAATAGTAAAACCAAATCCATAAATATCCAAAACTGAAACTGAAATAATATTCCTGTACATAACAGGTACAAAATAACAAAGTTCCAGTATCAAAACTAATCCACTAAGCATCATATGATGGTACTCACCAATTTCTATGGCAGCAACCTTTGCTCCATTTCAGAATCGCAAGTCCACCTCTCCAGATCCCAGTGATCTCCTGTTCTTAAGTCCCTGCACATTACAACAAATGTGAGAACCACATCTAGTATCCAATACCCAGGATGTTGAAATAGTAAGTTTAATGTCTATGACATATATACCTGATGAAGATGCACCTTGGGTCTTCCTTTGGTCTCCTAAGAGCTTAGGACACAATCTTTTCCAATGTCCAGCCTACTTGCACTGAAGCAGATATCCTCGGGACTGGCCTTGGGCTGGGCCTTAGCCCTTTTAGCCTTGACTTTCTTAGCTTTGGCCTTGGCCTTTGCCTTTGCCTTGCCCTTAGCAAGAAGAGGTTTCCCCTTCTTGACCATTAGTACCGGTAGAATCTTCTTGATCGACAGATCAGTGAGCTGAAGCATCCAATACAGCTCAGTAACAGTAGGGTCCATCCCTTACTTATAATAGTTTAGGATGAACTGATCAAAAGAATCTGGTAAGGAAGCCAAAATCGTGTTAACCGCCAGCCCTATGAGTTAGGTGATCCAAGACGGGATAAAGAATCTAGATAGCCCTTCATCTTGAGCACGTGTGCACACACAGATGTCCCAGTCCCTATCTTATAGCTACGGAATGCCTTGTTGGTCAGGTACCTTTCCTGATGAGCTTACTTCTGAAGCATCTTGTTAAGAGTTGTTATCATAGCAAAGGCCTAATGATCCATGAACTGCTTTTACAGCTCAGGGACCATGCACACCAACATCAGGCATGTCACATCTTGGTTATCCTTAACGTGCACCTCGTATTCCTCCAGCTGGATAGCTGGTGGATTACATCCTGAAGGTGCAACCGGTATAGGTCTTTCTAGCACATACTATTTAGACTTTTGTCTTAGAACTGTCCTTAAGTTCTTAGACCAATCCAAAAAGTTAGGGCCAGAAACCTTGTCCCTGTCTAGGATAGATCGCAGTGATAATGTATTACTCGTTGCCATTGGTTACTACACAAAAAAATTTACGAGTGTTAATAAAGGACTTAACTTTGTTTTTCCCATATTATAATTAATAATGAATCATGTTATTAATTAACTCGAGTTGTTGGGTTCATGGGCCGAGATCCATATTTCATCAAAATGTAGCCAGACGAGGGCCTAGAAAAACTACACCCCGATTATTTATGTAGGAATGTCGTCCTATCCCAACCTAGGGACTCTCGATTTGATGGGTCTATTGGAACTTAGCCATCTGTGCTTAGGGCCAGGAGAATCTTACTACCCACGCTAAGTCCAAACCTCCATCCAATTGTTAGACTAACCAATACTCTAACCCAATACAAAATGACGATACTCCAGTGCATCCAGCGAGGGCTGGTCTACAACTGGGTTAGAGTATTGACAGATAATACAAAAGTTAGGACAAAAAAAAAAAGGAAAAGCAAAGAGATGCACATTCAAAAACTCAAATTCATAGCTAAAAAGGTGCCAATGTTATGTAAATATCAAGTACATAAAATACACCACTGAGTTAGACCTATGCAAGGGCCGAAATGTGTAAAGAAACAAGCCACAGATGGGTCAATACATCACAAGTAGGGAATGGAGAAGTGGGCCTAAGAGGAGTCAAAGCCAGCATTGTCGTCATCATCTCCTTCATCTCCTGCCTCGTCATCCGGAGTCCCGCTCATATCCCCACCTGCATCTCCCATCTGGGCATCTTAATCGCCCGGCTTGTCTTTGAAAGTCTGATTCATGATTTCCAATTCGGTGACTCGATGTCGCAACGGATCATTCTTGGCCCTCAAACGAGCGGACTCGGGTGCTCCATCCTGATCGTCGTCTGCATTGAACGAAGCATGAGTAATATCACAAATGCTTACATATGCATCCATACATACACACATACATCTAGACATAAGCATAAAATGAAGTACAGGTACTTACTGTCAAAGCGGCATTGTCCCGAAAAGAGAGCGCCCTCAACGCATAAATGGCCTGGCCCATGTACACACCCTGCATCACTAGAATCTACAACAATCACAATTTAAAGGGATCAGCTAATGACAGATAATCAGGAAAAAGGGGTAAGAATAGCTAAGGGCAGAAACACTAACTTGCATGGTGTTGGGAGGAATGGCCAGGGGAAAATTATGGTCCTGGAGATGGATATCGGCCCGATAGGATTGCCAAGAATCGTCAAATAGCTGAATCGAATCTTGAATCGGTAATTCAAGCCAACCATGTACATACCCGACCTCAGGAGCCTGAGGAGCCTAAGGTTGGGGAATAGGGATGTCTTCCACTCCAACAATAGAACCCACTCCAGCGGTCCGAGAAGCAACCGTACCAGACCTCCTACCTCTTCCTCTGGCATATAAGGATGGACGTGCGCGCCCACCTCGCGAAGATGGCTGGAATCAGTTAAAAAAAAGAAATAAATAAAATAATAAATAAATTTACCCTAGCATCAGCATCAACAGATGGCGGAAGCAGATGAACAGTGATAAATGACTATAATTGCCATCCACACTGCCAGCCTCATATCCAGCGCCATAAAGGTCGAGGTGCAACTCCAGGGACAGAAGATGAGGCCAGAACAATCCCACCGGCAAGGTGGCTAGAATCCTACATGCTCGGGACCAGAGCACCAGTTGTTAATGCTTTCGCCCAAGAACCACTCCTGACCATGCGGGTACTCCATCACGAAGCGCCTACTCGATAGCGCCTGCGCATTACGAAGCAGCTGGGGTAGATCATTGCCCTCCCGTATCCAAGGAGCCTTGATGATCTGGAACCAGAAAGTCAGAGGATCACTAAAAAAATGGGAAAGGGCATACCCCTTCGAACGTCATCTCCCTCAAGGCCTGGCGACACTCAGCCTCATTCTTGTCGACCTCACTCCTTACTAACCCCATATACCGTATAAGATGGGGGAATTCAGCAAGACCAAACCCGTCGGGAATCTACACTACTGGGGATGGACCGAAATGGTACTCGTAGACCCAGATCTACAAAAGGGAAAGTGAAAACTAGAGTAAAAAAAAGTGGGGTTCGAGATACTCACATGTAGCAGAATCCAGAAAGCCTTCAACTCCTTATGAGAACCTCGGGCATAGAGATCTAGGGCATAGTAAAGCTGGGTCAAGGCCACCTGAGCCCAGTTAAGAGTCCTCACAGACTCCAAGTCAATCAAGGGGGGCAACACAGCTAGATTCAGACTTCTTCGACCCGTGGGAAAAAGGGTGGTGGAGAGAGCATGCAACAAAAAGGCTCTAGCATACTTCCTCTCATCAGTCGCCCCGAAACCAGCCCCCTATGGGAATGCACGTTGTCACCCGAGCCAATAGTCCTGAGGACTTCTACACTGAATCCTGCTATCTGGGGAGTCGACCCCAATAAGCAACGATACTAACTCCTGGCAATAGCCTCCATGTCCGAAGATCGGTAATGGTAATGATGTCCTCTGAGTCACCGTGTACTCTCTATAGGGGAAATGGAATGTGTGGGTGGAATCCATCCACCTCTCCAGGAGTGCAGCTAAAAGTCCTCGGCTCGTGCGAGGAGTAGTGATGGACATACTGTGAACCAGCCGATGCAAACCAGTGGAGTTCACAATCTCTTTCACTCTTTAGGGGAGTCGTCTATACCACTGCAAGTCCTCCGTGATAGATCTGTAACCGTAATGGCCACATCTCGCCCGCAAAATCAATAACCAGTGAGATTATGAGCTTTTCAGAACGCATATATATCGTAAAAATAGAAGAAACACCATCAAAATCGTAAAAAATCAGGCGGCCTTGAATCTGTGGACTATAGCCGCGCAGCCATGAGGTCACAGCCGTGTGGCTGTAACCCTCATGATCACAGCCACTCGGCTGTGATCAAGTCTGGGGCAGTTGTACCTACAAATTTTTGGCCAACCCCAAATTTTTTCTTTTTTCTTTCGGTTAAATCTTGTCCTAACTCAAGCCAAATCAACAAATAAACATCTGAGGGGGATATCCTACTCAAATCAATCATCAATTTCACCTATTTTCTCTAATTTTGTAGAAATTTCAAACTTGGAAAAAGTGGAGAAATTTGAGAAAACTAACCGGATTCATGTAACCATGGTTCGAAATCTGGAGTTGGATGGGCACTAGAGCGTCGATCTTTACCCCGCAATACTCATCATCTTCTGTTAGTCCATAGATACACTCCGTGGGTTCAAATGCTAGAGTAAATTTTCCCTTCAGAATGGAAAACCATGTTTGAAAGACGGGTTGAGCGGCAGGAACTGGCAGGAGGACTCCACACATCTTTGGCCTCATGATTTTTGGTTTTGGTGAAGAAAATCACTAAAGAGAAGAGAAAATTTTGGTTGAAATGGGTAAAATAAACACTGCCTTTGTCTTATGGCTTTTTAAGCCATTTTCTTACCCATAACTACTGCCGAGCGGCTGTAGTTTGAAAACACTATAGCCACGGGGCTGTAGTGTACAACCGCTCGGCTGTAGCTTGTTTCTTTACAAAAGTTCACTTTTCGTTTTCCAAAACTTATTCTATGCCAATTTGATCCCGAGAAAGGTAGTTTTCATGTCTTTCAGGTGTCAAGGGGTAAGGTATTTGACCCATATTCATTCTTGATCGAAGGGGCAAAAACTTTTGATTCCAAAATTATTGCTCAAGGAATGAATACGTGCCCAAAACATCTGCAAAACTTTGAGAGAAATGACCAAATTTGTCAAATCACCAAAACGTTTTTTCCCCGGATACACTTATGTCACGGGAAACACAATCACTCTTCCCTTCAATGACACAGGCACCACTAGAAGTGAAATGACGGAAATACCCTCCTGTTAGTACCCGAACTACCAGATGGCCAAAATAAATTCCCTTTAGTGACACCAGCTATACGGAAAACCGAATCAATAAAATATTTCTCCCCATAGTGACATAAGCTCCACTAGAGGAGAAAAAACCAAAATACCCCTTTTGTTAGCTACCAAGCTACCAATTGGCCAAAATACCCTTTTCATCAAAAAGGGAAACCAAACCACCGAAACTCATTTTTTTCATGACATAGGCCCCATAAGAAATCAAATGACTGAAGTACCCTTCCTTCAAAGGGTGCTAATTTCCCAAACTACGAAATTACCAAAACATCCTTTCCTTTCATGAACATCAAATGGCAAAGAAAATTCAATCTAGGCAAAGTCCTCTGCTTCGTAATGGAATCGAAGCACGACCCTAGAAAACCAATACAATATGGGCAAAGTCCTCTGCTTCACGATGGAGTCGAAGCACGTCCCTGGAGAACATCAAAGCAATTCAGGCAAAGTCCTATGCTTCGTAACTGAGTCGAAGTAAGTCCCTGAAGAATCAAATCAACTTAGGCAAGACCGTTGTTTTGCAAAACAACTAAGACAAGTCCCTACAAACATCAAAGCTGGTCGACGTGGGAGGAGCCACCAGGTACGTCCTCTTCTCCTTCTCACCGTGCTCCCCATCGCAGGACCAAACTTGAACCGGGCACAAGCACCCATTCAAGTCGACTTTGGTCACGCGAGGGGCAGCCTGTGACCACAGGTTTTTTCCCGACCTCGTGATGAAAGACATTATTATCATTTTCATGGATAAACGTGAAGCGGATTTGGAGCGACCGAGATAACGTCGAAGATGTCTCGGATGACCCGAATGTGTATGAAAAGTCTTGGTACGGAACTCTAAAGAAGTTCGAGTGAGTATTTAAGAGAACTAAGGAAAAGAATGGAAAATAAGTAAAAATGGGCCAATCTGGTCACTACAGCCGCGCGGCTATACTAATGCCGCACGGCTATAGTCCACTATAGCCGCGTAGCTGTAATAATCATATTTCCTTTTTTTTGTTGTAAATCAGCATTTAATCTAGATTTTATAACCAAAATAGGAGATATAAAAGGATTATGACCGAGATTAGGGTTAAGGAGCGGACATAACACGAAAAAAAAGAAAAACACATTTTCTTGGCGATTTTTAGGGTTCTTAAGAGAAGAATTGGGAAAAAAAAAGTTTTAATCCGGAATAATTAAAAACCTTAACATAACCTATAGAAACAATCAAAATTCGGGGGGCAATTAGTTCTCTAGGGTGTTTCTAGACGGTAATCACTCATTCAATCTTCATTTGGGGTTCCGTTCGGGCTTTGGAAATCGCATAAGATTTTGGTTTGTTCGTACTTGCAAGGCGTTCCTGGCATCCAAATCCAACCCTAGTGGTCCAAAACGCTGGAACACAGACAAGGTATATTCTGAGAGGCCTTATAGATCCCTTTTTATTTCATTCTGGTTGCTGTTTGTTGGTGTTTTTGAATGTTTTTGTGATTTTGGAAGTGGTTTCGATTACAGCCGCCCCACCTATGATTACAGCCGCTCGGCTATAACCTACAGCCACATGGCTGTAACCTATAGGGGCACGGTAGTAATCTCTAGATTATAGCCGCACGGCTGTAATCTTCAGGGGCAGAAGCTCTGAATGCCCCACATCAATTGATAACGCTTCCATTTTTAAATCAAATGTGTTTTTCATGAATATTATCGGTCCAATTACATCCATGTATACTTAGATTCCCCATTTTCTGATTTTAATTGATGGATGTAATTTCAAGTTTGGTAATTTCAGGTGATTAGGGATTTCCAAATTTGTTTCGATCCGTTTCGGATCCGTTTTATTGAATTTAGTGTGTTCCAAAAAACGGGAAAGAAAGCCGAAAAACATTCTGGAGCATTACAGCCGCGCAGCTGTAGTCTGAGAAGCAGAATTACAGTTCTGTCCTTTGTTGGATATGCCCTAGTCCCGAGGCATTGGACCTTGTATTTGTATTATACATTTATTGGATTCATGTATTATACTCATTTTGTGTTATTAATAAAGGCATTAATTAATTTATTATATATATCTTGTGCAATATCTTAAAAGAAGTATCCAATGGACATATCTATATCCATGATGACAAGTGTCATGCACTTGGCAGTAACACCATTGATATGGTAAACGTTATGACCATAAAGAGATCTGTAGTCTATTCCAATCATAGGAATGAATGGAACTAGAGACTATCATTAACCTGGTTGTATGGCGGTGTCTTACCGGTCATTGGACATGGGATGTCAACCAAGTTAATGAGTACATGTAAAAAGGGCATGGTACTAGATAGATCCACTAAACAAGAAATCCACATGGTATAGTATCACAAGTCATTCTCGTGTAGTACTTGTATGGATCCTTTGACCTGACCATATGATGGTATTGCATACGAGGTCGGATACTTAGGGGTATGCCTAAGGGCCTGTAATAAGGTGCCAAGTATGGGTACTTTCAGCTATGTCACTTAGCATGGCAACGCTATGGATATGCAGAAGGGATTTGTGACTCAGTAGTCCACTGAGAAGATATCACCGGCCTCTTGATGAATGTGACTAATAAGAGTGTGGCCATACCCAAACAAGTTGGAACTTATTTGTGAGCATCAGTACATTTGGGATCAAGTAAATGTCCGGACATAAAAGACAGTGATCAATCCATGCCTCTGTGTTGGACACTGATATCAATGACATGGGATATACAAGTTCAAACTACAGGGTTATGATTATAGTTAGACTGCCATCTCCATCTTAATTGGGGGCTGCAGTGGCTTGCTAGAGCCTAACTGCAGTTTGTGGGCCACAGGCCCACTACCAACATAAAGATGGGCCCACGGGATTGTACACGCTAAGCGACTGAGCACAGACTTAAGGAATCACCTGTATACTTGGAGTATACACTCTGGAGAGAGAGGATCATATTAATTATATTATAAAGATCAATTGGGTTGATCATAATAATAAAATTAATATTTAATTGGCTTTCTTATAATTAATTGGATTAATTATGAGATTATTTCCTGGGTGGAAATATTCATATGTATAGGATTACATATGAATTTATTTTGTGAAGATCTAATTTTAATTTCATGGATTAAATTAATTAGTCAAACCAATTTTAATTGAATGTAAATAATATGTTACACGGTGTATTATATTATATACATGTGAAAATTAAAGTTGGGCATGAAATTAATTTAAACCAGACAAATTAAAATAGATTTGGGATTAAAGAATGAAAGATGGAAAGCCCACACATGGTGAGCCAATTGGGCCGAAATTCCCAAGGAGAATTTTGACCACCTAAGGTTAAAACAACCCTAGGTATTTCATCCATAGAGAGAGAAAAAGACAAGCTAACCGAAAATTCTTAGTCTCTCACTCTCCAAAGTTCATGATTTTCGACGATAGCACGGGTTGTGTTCGAAAGGCATTCGTGTACGTGAACGAGGAGGGATTCTACCTTGATTCCTGTAGTCTGCATCCATCTCTTGTAGAGATAATCCGGGTAAGAGATTTATCTCTTGTTGGTTAAATTTTTGTTTTTGCAATTTCCATTTCAATTGCTCCTGGGCACAGATTTGAGGAAATCACCGCGTTCTTCAGCTTTAATTGGGTGATTTCTGATGACATATTCCAATAGTGGTATCAAAGCAGGCTTTTGATCCATGGAAATTGTGAAATTGGATTGTATCCCTTGGTTTTGAAATCGGTATTTTTCATTGGGATTCTTGGATTGGGGTTTATGATTTTTTTTTCCCTTTGATTTTGTGCAATAGAAATTGAATTTGCATATAGGTTTATGCTTATTTAATTTTATTGTATGTTTGAGATTCTTGGTGAATTTCTTAATGTGGCTACAATTTTTTTTTAATATTCCATTTTAATTAAAAAAAAATCAGGCTGTTCCCGGTGTGCAGGGCTGCCGGCGGCAGAATCGCCGTCGCTGCCACAGCAGCGGGATACTGCTGGGCCGCAGCACCGCTGCTGCCTGTAGCAGCGACGGCTACTGCTAGGGAAACTATGTTGCCCTAGCCGCAGTGGGCCGGTCCCAGTATGTTTTAGATTTGGTGGGTTCGGGCCCGAGGCCCAGTTTTGAAATTTTAATTAGTTTTAAAATTCGTGTATTTAAATTTTTGCAATTTAAATGTGCATGGTTTCTTGAATGAAATTTAATTTTATTCATGTGATATTAATTTTGGAAATTAATATGGTTAATTGAAATTGGTTTGGGTAATTTTGGCACAATTACTTGGATGACTAAAATGGACCCATGGTTTCCCAATTCTAGTAGGAGCAGTAGGAATGCCTGGGCTGGAGGCCCAAAGCCAGTTAAGGGTTAGAACGATGGTGGGCCAAAATTGGCGATTTCAAAATAATGGCTTGGATGGGCTTAATTCATGCATTATAACATGCTTATAAATTATATGTATTGGATGAATATGGGTGATTAAATATTTGTATGATTGGAAGTGATTGGGCCTTTATTCAAGATGGGTTGTATTTTCTTTTTGGTTAAATACGGCCTGCATGTCGTTTTTCGTTTTTTAATGTAATTTTATTTTATTTACTTATTATAAAATTTGTAAAAGAAGAAGCCCATGGAGTCGTGAGCCCAAGTAGAGGTGCAAGCCCATAAGGAAGGAGATAGAGGCCCACCTGATATGAGATTCTAGTATAGGTTTACTAGAATAATATTAGGATGTAATATAGGCCCATAGCGGTCCATTTTACTTATTTATTTAATTATGCTTTATATTTATTTGCATGTGTGAATGTATGATCCATCAGCAAATTTCACCCGCCATATGTATGTAAGCCGTTATTGAATGAATCTAATAACCAAATAGAAATTACTAAGTCACTTAAAAGTGCTTCCCTCATTCAAAACCAGCTCGAAGTGGGGATAGGCCTGTTGTAGACCTTGCCCTCGCAGGATGCACTAGAGTATCGTCATTTTGTATTTGGTTAGGGTATGGGATACTCTAATACTTGGATGGAGGTTTTGACTTAGCATGGGTAGTAGGATTCTCCTGGCCCTAAGCACAGATGGGTAAGTGCCAACAATCCCATCAAACCAAGAGTCCCTAGGTTGGGATTGGATGGCGTTCCTACCTAAATATTTAGGGTATAGTTGTACCAATCCCTCGTCTGGCAATATCTTAATGAAATATGGATCTCGGCCCATGAGCCAACAACTCGGTTTAATTAATAACTTGATTCATTATTAATTATACATGGGAATAACAAAGTAAAGTCCTTTATTAATACTCTCAGATGTTTTTCTCTGTAGAAACTCTAAAATGGCAAATTCAACTCATTATCACTGCGGTCAATCCTAGAGAGGGACAAGCTTTCCAATCCCAAATTTTTGTACTGGTTTAGGAACTTAAGGATAGTTCTAAGACAAGAGTCCAAAAAGTATGTACTGGAAAGGCCTGTGCCGACTGCACCTCAAGGATGTAATCCACCGGCTGCCCAGCTGGAGGAATACGAGGTGCATGTCAAGGATAATAGGGATGTGACATGCCATATGTTGGCCTGCATGGTCCCCGAACTGCAAAAACAGTTTATGGACCATCAAGCATATGCTATGATAACAACTCTTAACGAGATGTTTCAGAAGCAAGCCCGTCAGGAAAGGTACCTGACCAATAAGGGATTCCACTCCTGTAAGATGGGGGCTGGGACATTTGTGAGCGCACACGTGCTCAAGATGAAGGGCTATTTTGACACATTGGCCCGTCTCGGATCGCCCATCTCTTAAGAGTTGGTGGTGGACACAATCCTAGCATCCTTGCCAGATTCTTATGATCAGTTCATCCTGAACTATAATATGCAAGGGATAAACCGCACTGTTAGTGAGCTGTATGGGATGCTCAAGCTTACTGAACAGTCGACCAAGAAGAGTCCGTCGGTGCTGCTGGTCAACAAGGGGAACCCTCCTCTTGCCAAGGGCAAGGCCAAGGCCAAGAAGGCCAAGGCTAAAAAGGCCAAGACCAAGGCCCAGCAGAAGGCAGGTCCTGAGGATTCTGTTTCGGGTGCAAGCAGGAAGGCCATTGGAAGAGATCGTGTCCCAAGCTGAAGGGAGAGCAGAGGAGGGCCTAGGGTGCATCCTCGTTAGGTATTTATGTCATAGACATTAACCTTACTATTTCAACATCCTGGGTATTGGATACTAGATGTGGTTCTTGTTGGATATGCCCTAGTCCCGACGCATTGGTCCTTGTATTTGTATTATACATTTATTAGATTTATGTATTATGTTTATCTTGTGTAATATATTAAATAAAGTATCCAATGGACATATCTGTATCCATGATGATAAGTGTCATGCACTTGGCAGTAAGACCATGGATAGGGTAAACGATATGACCATAAATAGATCTGTAGTTTGTCCCAGTCATGGGAATGTTTGGAACAAGAGACTATCATTAACCTGGTTGTATGGCAGTGTCTTACTAGTCATTGGACATGGGATGTCAACCAAGTTAATGGGTACATGTAAAAAGGGCATGGTACTGGATAGATCCACTAAAGGAGAAATCCACATGGTATAGTATCACAAGTGATTCTCGTGTAGTACTTGTATGGATCCTTCGACCTGACCATATGATGGTGTTGCATATGAGGTCGCATACTTAGGGGTACGCCTAAAGGGCCTGTAATAGGGTGCCAAGTATGGGTACTTTCGGGTATGTCGCTTAGCATGGCAATGCTATGGATATGCAGAAGGGATTTGTCACTCAATAGTCCACTGGGAAGATATCACCGGCCTCTTGATGAATGTGACTGATAAGAGTGTGGCCACACCCAAACGAGTTGGAACTTATTTGTGAGCTTCAGTGCATTCGGGATCAAGCTAATGTTCGGACACAAAAGAGGATCGTCAATCCATGCCTTTGTGTTGGACACCGATATCGATGACATAAGATATGCAAGTTCAAACTACAGGGTTATGGTAACAGTTAGACTACCATCTCCACCTTAATTGGGGGCTACAGTGGCTTGCTAGAGTCCAACTGTAGTCTGTGGGCCACAGGCCCATTGCCAATATAAAGATGGGCCCATGGGATCGTACACATTGAGCGACTGAACACTGACTTAAGGAATCATATGTATACTTGGAG
This sequence comes from Euphorbia tirucalli, assembly GCA_039660915.1. Taxonomy (NCBI): domain Eukaryota; kingdom Viridiplantae; phylum Streptophyta; class Magnoliopsida; order Malpighiales; family Euphorbiaceae; genus Euphorbia; species Euphorbia tirucalli. The sequence continues at coordinate 47,321,948 of CM077639.1, read as the reverse complement.
TATACACTCCGAAGAGAGAGCTATATATTAATTGTATTATAAAGATCAATTGGATTGATCATAATAATAAAATTAATATTTGATTGGCTCTTTCATAATTAATTGGAATAATTATGAGATTATTTCATATGAATTTATTTTGTGAAGATCTAATTTTAATTTGATGGATTAAATTAATTAGTCAAATCAATTTTAATTTAAATGTAAATAATATGTCACTTGGTGTAATATATTAAATACATGGGTAAATTAAAGTTGGGCTTGAAATTAATTTAAACCAGACTAATTAAAATAGATTTGAGCCTGAAATAAAAGATGGAAGCCCACACAGATGAAGCAACCAGCATGGGCCGAAATTCCCTTGTGAATTTCGGCCACCTAGGGTTTAATCACCCTAGGATTTTCGGCCAAGGACACAAGGCATAGACTAGACGAAATTCTCCAAGCCTTCCTCTCCAAAGTTTCGTGTTTTCCAACACTAGCACGAGTGGTGTTCGTTAGGCGTTCGTGTACGTGAACGAGGAGGGATTCTAAGTTGATTCCTGCGGTCTGCATCCATCTCGGAAAGAGATATTCCGGGTAAGAGATTTATCTCTTTCAATTAAATTTTTGTTCTTCCAATTTCCATCTCAATTGCTCCTGGGCACGGATTTGAGGAAATCATCGCGTTCTTCCGCTTTAATCAGGTGATTTCCGGTGACAAATCCCAACAGTTCTCACATTTGTTGCAATGTACAAGGACTAAGAACAGAAGGTCACTAGGATCGGGGGAGGTGGACTTGCGGGTCGGAAATGGAGCAAGGGTTGCTGCCATAGTGATCGGTGAATATCACCTCATGATGCCTAGTGGATTGGTTTTAATTTTGGAACAGTGTTATTTTGTACCTGCTATGTGCAGGAATATTATTTCAGTTTCCATGTTGGGTATTTCTGGATTTTATTTTGCTATTTCAAATGGTAGAATTGCTTTATCTAGAGAGGGATTATTGTATAGAGATGCTCTATTAAATAATGGCCTATATATCCTGGACTTAAATGAAACCAATCTTGTCTATAACATAAACACTAAAAGGGTTAAGCCCAATGAACTTAATCCTGTGTACCTGTGGCATTTTCGTCTAGGCCACATAAATGAGAAGCGCATAGCTAGGCTTCACAAAGCTAGAGTCTTAAGGTCATTTGACTTGGAGTCAATTGATATATGCGAGTCATGTTTACGAGGCAAGATGACTAAGGCACCTTTTAGCAAAAAGGCTGAAAGGGCCAATGGATTATTGAACCTAATACATTTAGACGTATGTGGGCCCTGAGTGTAGTGACCAGAGGTGGACATTTGTACTTCATCACATTCACGGATGATTTCAGCAGATATGGCTATGTCTATTTGATGAAACACAAGTCTGAGACCCTTGATAGGTTTAAGGAATTTAGGAATGAGGTATAGAATCAGCTAGGCAGAAATATCAAAACCCTTCGGTCAGACCGAGGAGGTGAGTATATGAGCATAGAGTTTGACTCATATTTGAGAGAGAATGGAATATTTCCACAGCTCACTCCTCCAGGAACACCACAATGGAATGGGGTATCCGAACTGAGGAATAGGACCCTGTTGGACATGGTCCGCTCAATGATGAGTCAAGCCTCTCTCCTAATTAGTTTCTGGGGACACGCCCTTCAGAAAGCTACTCTTATTTTAAATAATACTCCGACTAAGGCAGTGGAAAAGACCCCATATCAGATATGGACGGTGTAAGCATGGGTTTTTCCTAGTCTCAGTGATGAGAATTCCTTGATTACCTATGAACCGGACAAGTTTGAACGGGACTTGAAAACTACTGGAATGCGGTCTGGGGAATTTCAAATGGCCCAAAAACCTAGCTATCCATGATCCGAATCCCTGAAAGTGTCTCTCGAATCATTTCTAGGTTTCGGTCTGCACATCTATTTTTCTGAAATTCTGCCCTAATATCGGGTTGAATGGGCGGCTCGGGTTTGATTGAACCAAAGCCGGTCGGCTCTAACTAGAGCCGTATGGCTCTAGTACCAACTAGAGCCTGCCGACTCTAGTATCAACTAGACCCGACCGGCTCTAGCGGTCAAGAACAGTTGCTCTGCAATGTCTTGACAGGTAAGAAAAGGGGTAGATTTTGAGGAGATTTAGGGCAGACTGAGATGGATGGAACATGAGAGAGGGAGAGGAAGATAAAAGAAAGAAAATGAGAGAGAGAAGGGACTTTTGGTTCTCACTAAAAAAAAAGAAAAAGAAGCAGAGGAGGACAGAAAAGACAGAGAAGAGAGAAAAGGAAAGAAGAAGAAAAACGAAAAACAACACCCTTAGAATTCTCATTTAACCTTAAACTAATCTTCAAACACAAAAAATACAACCAACAACTTCTACTCATTGTTTCTGGGTGTTTTCGGGTGATTTCGGATTGTTATGGTTTTCGGTCGATCAAGCTCCTAGGAAGCATTCCAAGCTTTCAATCTGTTCTTTGGACGTTTAAAGTATCCAAACAACATCTAGGAAACTCTGAGAGACCCTAAAACTTTTCTGCATTTGATTTTCTGTCCGTTTTTATTATTTTTTCCGAAATCCAGAAAATGGTTTGCCCACCATAGTCATACGGTTGTTTTCCTCAGGAACATAGCCGGCCGACTATAATCTTGATGAACAAAGCCGGCCGGCTTTAACACAGTGTTGGCCGACCCTGTTCTTCGGGGACAGATCCCCGATTTGTCCCGAGCGGCCGAAACAGCCTGTTTTCCATTTTTTATTTTTTTCTGTTTGGATCCTTTTCAGCCCAGAATCATCCGTAGGCGTTTGTATTTCGATTTTCTAATTATTGTACGTATAGATAATCGGGGTTTTCAGTATTTTCCAGGGTTTAGTTCCAGAGTTTTAGGATCGTTTCATCCGAAATGGATCTATAGTCTAGCATTTACGGACCCCCGAATCTCATAAAATTCCTGGCAAATATTGAAAATAACTAAAATAACATTTTTACAAATATTTTTGGTGTGTTTACTGCATTTTGAACCCTAGATGGATTGCGTATTTTGGAACCCACACGAATGGAACCCTGAGTTCCAGGATAACCGACCCACAAAAACAGCAATTTGCATGAAACCGAGCCAAATGTTTTCCAAAAATTGATTTTTCAGCACAAAAATTACAGGGCGTTTTAAAACCGTTTTCCAGGTCTAACCGGTTTGACTGGTCGGGTTGACCCTGTTGCCCCCTAAATGCATGTTCCCACTTCCTAAATCCCCAATTCTGTCCTGAATTGAGTACTATTTCGGTTTATAATATAAATTATGCTAACCAATCTGTTTTGCAGCATTTATTTTATTTTTACTGTATTTAATAGATTAATTCATGTAAATAGGCGGTTGTATTATTTTTAGATCCTCGTGTATTTAGGCGATTGTAAAGTAAGGATGAGAGTTTTTATATTTTATTCAATTTGGTTGTATAATCAGCCTTTATTATTCTTTTGTATATTTTTATGGATGGTTTATTTTCCTGCAATTTATTTTATGCATTTCTGCCTTAGCATCGGACTAATAAAATAAACAAATTGGGTTAGAGAAAGATAATAAATTGAATAAATATGACTTTATAAATAATAAACGAATACAAGCATGAGGTTAAGTAGGTAAGTTTCCCGAACCCCGAATCTCTAAAATAGGTATAGTAGTCTGCGCTCGGTAGGGAGCTGTACCGGAATTTCCTAGATGAGCTGATCCGGGTGGCGACTCTGTCACTGATCTCAAGATTGAGGTTTCGAGGTCTTTAAGTTATAAAACGTAATACGTTTTCTACAAAAGCATTTCTAAATATAGAAATAATTGTCTTTTAAAGCAAGACAAATAAAACTTGTTTTCCAAAAACATCACACTCAAACCAAATGAATTTTCTTCGGGTTTCTAAAAACCCCCGGCCCGCTTCGCTGCACCTTATTTCATTATTTTGAAAAGGTCGTCCGCTCACAGTGGCGACTCTGCTGGGGATAATGAAAGTTTCTTGAAAAGGTTTTTCCTAAAAACTTAAGGAACTTAGGCAACTATTGAAATATAACCTCGCTTGTATTCGTTTATTAATTTATAAACATCATATTTATTCATACCTTTGCATGTCATGACATTTTCTTCTTCTCAACCCCTCAAATGCATTGTTTTCACCCCAAATTACCCAACAAGGTGGCCTACCACTACCGCCAGGATTGGAGACACTCGGCGGGGTAAACCACTCATAGCCCCGCATGACCTTACATCGTGTTCTACAGTGGAGAAGTGTTTATTCGGTATGGGAGACTGTACGACCCTTGGTTTTGACTTTGGCCCACATGTAATGACTTAGTAATCTTCCCTAGGATTACCAAAACATAAAATTAAAAATTGAACATTGAGTGTGCGCCTTTGGTATCCCCTGTTGATACCAAAGAGACCCAACATCTAGGAAGAATGCAAGACCAATCGAAAGGAGAAATAAGGTTGGAAGGGAGAGCATATCTTTGCGTGTGCTAATGTTTGTTCTATGGTGATTTCCCTTTTATCTTTTCATAAAGCATCTAACATGCATAATTATCCATGCATCATTTTTAACCGCATTTTTTTATAGTCTTCTTTTACACATATCCATATGTATGGCATTCATACTAACCACATCTTCTTACAACCATGACATATTATTCATGTTTTATTTACCCATTTCGTATGTCCACATTTCCATAACATAAACATGACATCATTATGCATGTCATACACCCTAACCACGTCTTCGTGCAGCCATGACATTTCATTTGGCATAACATGTATATACATATCGTGTGCCAACATCTTCATAGCATACACACGATATCAGTCTGTATGTCATGCGTATTAATTACATTTTTCTGTAACCACTTGCATTTTGTGTAACATATACATCCATGCCATATCATTTCATTACACTTGATAACTGACGTTCCAAAAATGCCCATCATGATCATTTCATTTCATTTCGTATCGGGTATCCCAAAACTACCAGATTTCCACCTGTGCACTGGATTGCACCCGGCCGTTTCAGAAAATATCATATCATTCAGTAGTAGACCACAAAGGTCCTAGATTTGCTTCCGTGCAACAGTTCACACGATGCCATCACATTTCATCACATTCATTCATCATAGGTGTCTGGGTGATGCCAAATACTGTTTGTGCATATCGGTTCATGTTGGACCATTTCATAACATGGTGAAATCATTTGAGGTACTCCATGAGTACCGGATTAGTACTCATATAGGGGAATTTCATAACATTATCAAAACCATATAAGGTGTTCTATGAACACTGAACCTTCGTCCGTGTCCTTAGTGGCACGCGACTTTTCTATAAAATCTTCTTATATCATATGCCTTAAAAGTATCAGAACTACAAAGTGTTGAAACTCTGCCCATGTGCCGGTTCACACGTGGCCATTTCATGATAATTCATTAGGTGCCTCAAAAGCACCGACTTTTTACCAGTGTGACGATTCACACACGGTCTTTTTTGCATTACTTTTGCATAGCATTGGGCATTCTCAGAATGTTCAGAATAAAGAATTCATGCCCATTATTGTTTTCATTCATGAAGTATCAAATGCATACAATCATTTGTATGTCACTTATATAATGTTTTGTATAATCATTTCCAAAGCATCAACATTTGTGTAACATTGATACTAACCATGTCCTTCTGTAGCCATGATATTTTATTCCCATATGCCGCACACATATTATGTTAATATTCTCATGAAACATGCAAGGCATTACTTTGCGTGTGTTATATGTGCTAATCACATTTCTCTGCAGCCACCTGCATTTTGAGTGACATATGCATTCATTCCTTACATGCACAACATCACATTGTATGTCATATATCTTAACCACATCTTCTGCAACCACCTGCATTCCGTTTGACACATGCATTCATATCACATCCTGATCATATTTAAATGTAGCCACCTGTATTTTGAGTGACATATGCATTCATTCCTTGCATGCATAAGGTCATCTTGTATGCCATGCATCCTAACCACATCTTCTGCAGCCACCTGCATTCTGTGTGACATGTACATTCATACCATTTCATTCAAAGGACGTTCCAAAGGTCCCCATCATGATCATTTCATTTCATAACCGGTGCCCCAATGTCACCTGTATTTGCCTGTGCCTTGATTTGCACTGGTTCTTCTTACATACCATTACATTCATTAGAAGACCACAATGGTCCTAAGCCTGCATTCATGTGGAGAATCACATGATAAACATTACACTACATCTCATCTATCTGTCTGTTCTCGGTATCATTGGGATGCTGAGATCTCGCTGTTGTGTTGCAATCCACATCAGGTCACTCATGACATTATTAAATCATCCAGGGTATTCCATGAGTACCCAATTACTACCTATGCAGGGGCATGTCATGACATTAATAAACCATGCAAGGTGTTCCATGAACGCCAAACTTTTGTCTGTGTCTCAAGTTACATATGACTTGTTTGTAACATCATTTCATGTTAGATGCATCAAAACCATAAGAACTTTGTTTGTGGATTGGCATACACACGACCATTCCATAACATCCATTTGATGCCTCAAAAGCATCAGAACTCTGTCCATGTGTCGGTCACTTGTGACCATTTCATGACACCCATTAGGTGCTCGTAAGGCACCGAACCTGCACCTGTGTGGTGGTTGACCGGTGATCCGTTTGCATTGCCTTTTGCATAGCATTGGGCATCTGCGGAACGTCCAAAATAAATTATAAACAAAATCATACTCATTCATGTTTCTATCTATCCACTATCATTTCTATGCATCAACCCATGGTTGTACATCTCATTCATGCATAAACACAAGGTGCTCCATGAGCGTCGAAACTCAGCCCCGTAGGCCAAGCGCATTATCTCATGCCATTTCATCACATAAGGACCCAAGGTGCTCTTCGAGTGCTGAAAAAATAAGTCACATACCAAGCACTCTGTTCTATCTCACCTCATATCATGCTTCATAATCCAAGGTACCTCTTGAGTACTGAAGATTACGTTAGATCATCATGGGCATACACACTGCCACAGCATTCAACACTCCTTGCACGTAATGTCTTGCTTCGATCTATGGACACCCCAGTGTGTCATTCTTCCCGGGGGCATAACTATGCACCCCATCTTAACTTCTTCGCAAGTAATATCTTGCTTCGAACACCCCAGTGTGTCATATCTTCCCAGGGGCATAACTATGCACCCTTGCAAGTAATATCTTGCTTCGACCCATGGACACCCCAGTGTGTCATTCTTTGCCAGGGGCATAACTATGTTCCCTTGAAAGTAATAACTTGCCTCGATCCGTGGACACTCCTGAGTGTTATTTTATCCCTGTGGTGTATATCTATACACCATGTTTTATTTTACCATGCATCATCCCTACCAGCATCCATTGCACTTGTATGGTCGATCTCCAATAGTATAGCATGACATGCCATTACATGACATCACTCATTCAATTCATCATCCACACACGTGCATAACATGTCACGCATATTCATGCATACATAGTTCCCTATTTGGTATATGCCTGTCGATTCTAACAAGCTCTCTTATCAGGAGAAAGGATCTTGAGGATGGCCAACCCAAGGAACTTCAATGCCATAACAGATGTGGTGGAAGAATATGTTGCTTCACCTCGATTCCGAACGGAAGTTAAGGAGGAAGCGGCAGCAATGCTGAGAGAAATGCTGGGGGATGATCTTGACAGAGTAGAGAGGCGACAGCGAGGTGCGCTGAACTGGAGACCCGAGTGGCAGAACTCGAAGGGAAAATAAAGGACATGGCAAGCACGGACTCCAATGTTGGTATGGATAAAGAGAAAAACGCTAAAATCACCGACAGTCCTCTTCAACACCTCAGAAAGCCCTCTCACTAAAATTTGGGCTTGTCGCGGTCGTCTAATGAAGGAGAACCAAGAAGACCCCTAGAGTCCAATGCCAACATTGACTCCATTTTGTGACAAATCTAGAGTTCGCCTCCCGAACACAAATAGGCAGTCGCATCCTCTAGACCTCGTTCAGTGACCAGACTATTCGCCATCTGTAGAAAGACGGGCCTGTTGCAAAGTGTCTGACCATATGTGGTGCCAATACCGGAATAAAAGGGAAACTACTGCAGCTATCATGTAGTAGCAGGCCACCGGACTAATAAATGTGTCGGTCTGCGAAGGAAGATCCAAAAGCTGGTCGACGAAGGAAAATTAAGGGTGTCGTCAGCCTCTAACGAGCGCCAGGGGCAATCAAGGAGACCACCAATGAAATTCCTCAAATCCTTCTAGGGAGAGGAATATGATAAAGACCTACAAGGCCTGATCTGATGAGAACGGAGGTCGAGGCAGTGACTAGTCGAGGACAAAAAAAAAAAACCACAACCCTCGGAGCTATCCTTTTTATAGGGAACTCATTTTGTTGCTATGGTGTATTAACATCATTTTCAATGCACTGCATTTTGTTCTCTTCTTACTTAAGTGGTGATTGCATGTATATGGCATTGTGCACGCATTTGAGCATCTAACATGACATGTCAAACACACATACTATCAAAATGCATGACATCAATTTGAATACTATAGGGAACCTAAAAGTGAACCTGGTCATGAACGAACTCTCTCTTGAAAGGTGAGCTAGTGAGATAAATAAAATGATATGATGGCACCACCTTCGCCGAGGCATCTGCTGATCAAACTCAATGGTCCTTGCAAAGCACTACCGATCCTGCCCCAAAATTTCAACTGGAATTGCACACACGATGTCCAAACCAAAAACCATCTTTGAAACCCCAAATCCTACCTCACCAACCATAAAAGCCCTCCTCGAGGTACCCAAATTTCAAAAGCCCTCCTTGAGGCACCCAAACTGAAGAAAGCCCTCCACGAGGCAAAATCCAACTTAAAAAGCCCTCCTTGAGGCAACTAAAACCCAAAGCTACAATCCCCAACCTCACCATAATCCCTAATATGTAAAATGCTGAAGCAATTTTGGTTGTAGTGCATTATCTTGTTCGTGTGACACTCATATGTATATGACATTACACATGCATTGTTCATCCAAAAAGCATATCAAACACACATGACATGAATGGGTTTGAATGCAGCAAGAAAACCAACAGATAGTCATGGTTTGGGCTCGGTTCCCAAAAAAAAAAAAAAAAAAAAAAGAGGAGTGCAGAGGAAAGGCTCATTCTGACAGCACAAACATACAACTCGTTCTCCTTCTTGCAGTAAGGCTACTGCTACAAATATACAGTCTTGCTGTCTTCCTCCATTGATGCATGACTTTACCAATCTCTACATGGTGTTGCAACAATTGCGGCACAAACAAAGTTAAACCCAGAAGCACCTGAAGTCCCCTCACCAATTACCAATTAACCCGTCACTTTGACATCAAGCCACCTATTCCCTTGTTTCCACTACCAAATTCCAATCCCTCCATCTACTACTCCAATCCCTTATCCCATCCTTATCCTTCATCCCTTGTATAGTTTTCTAATTCTTCCCATCCAAACAATGAAACCTTAGCAAACCCCATTGAGTGCTTGATGAATCCGGGTATGACTCATCCGTTACATGAAGTACAAGTAACGGTGAGTTTGATGCGCACATACCTATCATAACATTGAATGGCAAGGTATGATGCACTTCCCTGGCTTCAAGCACAAAGCACTTCCCTTTACCACACTCCTCTATACCTCTCTCCTTCCCTTCGTCACTATTTTCCCTTTTGTTTACCACCCTTTTCATCTTCCTACTTGAGCTGATTCTGTGAAGCCTTGTTTTCCACCATCAATGGCTTTTAACAAGAAATTGAACCCTAATGTTGTTCCATATCCCATCATCTCATGACCAGAAAGACAAGGAGCAGATGATCACAACATTGCTTCAATCAGTCTTCGCTTATCATCATCTTACACCAGCTTGGAGATTCTATTTCTACCTTGTTCCAACCCTCTTGAACCCCAAACCACCTATCTTATAACCTCAGACTTCAGGAAGGGTTTAACTTTCACGACAAGGAGAGGATTTGAATATATAAGCATGCTTCAATTAACCTGGAGTTTGCCCACAAATGAGCAACTACTGGTGGAACTCCTGGATGAGCACTACATGAAAGAGAATGAGAATAATGATGAGCAGTCCACAATAAGAGATGGCCACTGTTCTTATTCAGCAAAGTCTGCACTACAACCTATGCTGGGTTCCAAGAAAAGAAGAGCTGGTGAGGCACTTTGAGAGGCCTATATTTGGGATGATCACCCACCAGTAACATTTAGCCCAGCAAGAGATGGTTCTGTTGAGCAAAAGGTGCTAGTAAAAGGAGAAGACTGATGCTTACCCCTGTGAACTTCACCAACAGTGTTGGAGTAGCCAGGTTTTGCAAAGCTTTCAACAATCATGAATAGGATGTTCCTGTCAATGGGATGTCTTATAAAGCCTGCTGTGCTAATATTCAGGGGAAAGTTGCACTCACCAACCATTTCAAGAACTCAGTCTTTAACTACAACAGAAGTGACTACTTACCAGTGGTTCTCTCATTTCCTAGCCATGGCCACGCCCTGAAGGACTAAAAGCTGTGTCTATCTTTGGGAACTGACGTGAATTGGAATCTGGGGTGAATTGAAAGCATGAATACAACCTCCTACCTTAGGAGAATCCAGTGGTTAATTGACCCCATCTCAGACTATTCGCCCATAGTGGTACCTCTGCTTTGATTACATAGTCCGATCGAACTGAAGCCATGGGTTGGAATTTCCTAATGCATTCACATTCATCATGTCATGGATGTCTTATATTCTGCTTTGATGTTCAATATGCATGTGTCATGCCATTGCATATACATGGCCATGTTCAGGTTGTCGCACGCAGCAAACCAGATTTGATGAAGCATTTCACATCCAAACCCAAACCTCCAACACTTGGGGTAGGTAAAAGCTAAATCACGAAACATCATCAAGGACAATCCTATCATGATCCCCGGCAGAATCGTCAAGGCGCATACTCTAATCCTAAGACAAGCCAGTGCTAAGAAATACACTTGGCTAGCGTGCTTTTATAGACTTGGTCGTTGGTCAAAAAAAATGAAAATGATGAGAGGATCTCCTACACGGAAAACCGAAAGGGCATGTTGGTAATAAGAAGAGATTGACATTCACAAGCAGTGCCACTTTTGATTTCCTATCGTATTCATCTTCATGTCATCATAATGATACTAGGCATGTTCGATTTTCTATTTTGATGGTCATATTGCATGCATCGTGCCATTGCATATAAACATCCATCAGTAGGTCATTGCGTCCAATCCTAAGGCAGCTTTAATAAAATTGTCACTACAAATGGCAATTATCGGCTCAGTTGTACCATCCCCAATATAATTATCCTCAGCAGGGTGATCCCCAGCGAGATCTCCCACAGATTTCCTAACAAAATCCCTAGGCTAGTTCCCAGCAAGGCTCCCCACAGAGTCTCCAACAGATCCCCCAGCAAGATCAAATGGATCAGAATATTCTCCAGCTGAGTTCTCAGCTGAAAGATCCCCACCGAGTTAAAATCCTCAGTAAAGTCATCTGATGGAAACAGTCCTCGCACTTGACCATCAGGATTCATAAGTTCTCTCCCCAGCATAGAGCAGCTACCAAACATGTTATTAAAAGTATCATGTGACATACATGCATACACATGAATCATGCACACATTCACGCATGCACGCATCTAACCAATTGAACCATAATTGTCTTCGATTAAAGGGGTCATCTCTAGAAGAGATCCTTCTCAATTTAGAAAGGCCTAACCCAGAGTCATAGCGTGCAAACTAGAGCCCTACGACTCCAAATCTCAGGTATGAAAATTTCCCCACTTATCAGAATTTTTCGTTCACGCCAGTTTCACCTCGAGAATGGTATCTTTCTTGCCTTTAACAGGTATCTAGGGGTAAGACAACACCAACCTCGTGCTGCTTCTTCGACTTATAAAGGAACAGTACATCATCATCTTATTCGACCTTGTCGACACAATGGACAGGGAAGAATGTCTGTTGAAGAACTTCTCACCCTTAACAGGTATCTAGGGGCAGAACAACAGACCAACTCATTCAACCTTTAGCCACAGAGCAGAGGAAGAACATCCATTTCAATCCTGTCATCATTGAGGTAGGAAGGAAATGCCTATTAAAGATGTTTCATGCCCTTAACAGGTATCTGGGGGTAAGATAACACCAACCTCGTGCTGCTTCTTCAACTCATAGAGGGACAGTACATCATCATCTTATTCAACCTTGTCGACACAATGGACAGGGAAGAATGTCCATTGACGAACTTCTCGCCCTTAACAGGTATCTAGGGGTAGAACAACAGACCAACTCATTCAACCTTTAGCCACAGAGTAGAGGAAGAACATCCATTTCAATCCTGCCATCACAGAGGCAAGAAAGAAATGCCTATTGAAGATGTTTTTTGCCCTTAACAGGTATCTGGGGGCAAGACAACAATCAACCTCGGACTACTTGTTTGACGCACAGAAGGGACAGTGCCTCTCTTGTTTCAACTTTATCGTCACATGGACATGGAAGAAATGTCTTTTGAAGGAGTCGCTTGCCCTTAAAAGGTATCTGTGGGCATAGCAAACTCAACCGTATTTATTCTTGATGGAGGGGGCAAAAATTTTTGTTTCCAAAATCATCAATCAAGAAATAAATACATGACTCAACATCACAGGCACACTCCACCACAGTGAGCCAACTTCCTGGAAGAACTCTAAGTTCATGTCGTCTTTTCATCACACAGGATTGGCAGTATGTTTCGTTCAACCTTTCCACCACCTAGGAAGGGAAGAATAGTCATTTTGACCTTTTCACCAAGGAAAGGGAAAAAAATGTCTATTGAGAAGGAAAGGAAAAAGAAGCCAACATCACAGGCATGCTCCACCACAATGAGCCAATATCATAGTCAATTTGAAGCCACGGCCGGCGCCCTCAACAAGAAACACCAGGTATGTTTCTTTTTCCTTCCTCACCGCGCTCCCAGTCGTGAGACCAAACTCGATCTAGGCTTTGTAGCCCATGATGATCCGACTTTGATCCCATGAGGGGCAGCCTGTGAGCATGGGTTTTTCCCAGTCTCAGTGATGAGAATTCCTTGATTGCCTATGAACCAGACAGGTTTGAACGGGACTTGAAGGCGACTGGAATGCGGTCTGGGGAATTTCAAATGGCCCAAAAACCTAGCTATCCATGATCTGAAGCCCCAAAAGTTTCTTTCGAATCATTTCTAGGTTTCAGTCTGCGCATCTATTTTTTCAAAATTCTACCCTAATCTCTGGTTGAACCGGGCAGCTCTGGTTTGATTGAACCAGAGCCGGCCGGCTCTAGTGGTCAAGAACAGTTGCTCGGCAAAAGCAGAGCAACTTTTCTTGACAGGCAAGAAAAGGGGCAGATTTTGCAAAGATTTGGGGCTGACTGAGATGGATGGAACGTGAGAGAAGGAGAGGCAGATAAAAGAAAGAAAATGAGAGAGAGAAGGGACTTTTGGTTCTCACTAAAAAAAAAAAAAAAGAAAAAGAAGCAGAGGAGGAGAGAAAAGACAGAGAAGAGAGAAAAGGAAAGAAGAAGAAAAACCAAAAACAACACCCTCAGAACTCTCATTTAACCTTAAACTAATCTTCAAACACAAACAATACAACCAACAACTTCTACTCATTGTTTCGGGGAGTTTTCAGGTGATTTCGGATCGTTAAGGTTTTCGGTCGATCAAGCTCCTAGGAAGCATTCCAAGCTTTCAATCTATTCTTTGGATGTTTAAAGTGTCCCGAACATCCAGGTAACTCTGAGAGACCCTAAAACTTGTCTGCATTTGATTTTATGTGCGTTTTTGTTATTTTTGCCGAAATCTGAAAAATGGTCTGCCCACCATAGCCGTACGGCTGTGTTCCTCAGGAACACAGCCAGCCGGCTATGATCTTGATGAACAGAGCCGGCCGGCTCTAACCCAGAGCTGGCCAACCCTATTCTTCGGGGACAGATCCCCGATCTGTCCCGCGCGGCCGAAACAGCCTGTTTTCCATTTTTGATTTTTTTCTGTTGGGATCGTTTTCAGCCCAGAATCATCCGTACGCATTTGTATTTCGATTTTCTAATTATTGCACGTATAGATAATCGGGGTTTTTAGTATTTTCCGGGGTTTAGTTCTAGAGTTTTGGGATTGTTTCATCCGAACCGAATCCATAGTCTAGCATTTGCGGACCCCCGAATCTCATAAAATTCCCGAAAAATATTGAAAATAACTAAAACAACATTTTTACAAATATTTTTGGCGTGTTTACTGCATTTTGAACCCTAGGTAGATTGTGTATTTAGGAACCCACACGAATGGAACCTCGAGTTCTAGGATAACCGACCCACAAAAACAGCAATTTGCATGAAACTGAACCAAATGTTTTCCAAAAATTGATTTTTCAGCACAAAAATTACAGGGCGTTTTAAAACCGTTTTCCAGCTCTAACTGGTTTGACCGATCGGGTTGACCCGGTTACCCCCTAAATGCATGTTCCCACTTCCTAAATCCCCAATTCTGTCCTGATTTGAGTCCTATTTGTGTGTATAATATAAACTGTGCTAACTAATCTGTTTTGTAGCATTTATTTTTATTTTTACTGTATTTAATAGATTAATTCTTGTAAATAGGCGGTTGTACTATTTTTAGATTCTCGTGTATTTAGGTGATTGTAATGTAAGGATGAGAGGTTTTATATTTTATTCAATTTGGTTGTATAATCGGCCTTTATTATTCTTTTGTATATTTGTGTGGATGGTTTATTTTCCTGTAATTTATTTTATGCATTTCTGACTTAGCATCGGACTAATAAAAGAAACCAAAGGGTATTACTTCTACAACCCTGTCGAGAACAGGGTGTTCGTGGTAAGGAAGGGGGTCTTTCTAGAAAAGGAGTTCCTTTCCAAGAAAGATAGTGGGAGCAAGGTTGAACTCAGGGAAGTTCAAAGTCCATAAGCTCCTGAAGAGGATAACTCGGAGGCCCAGGTGGAGTTTCCACAAGACGAAGCACCGACCCAGGCCACACAAGGACCTAGAAGGTCTAGTAGGGATCGTCAGGAACCAGAGAGGTATGGTTTCCTCATCACCGATGATCAAACTCTTCTCATCTGGGATAAGGAAGAGCCTAAAACCTACCAGGAGGCTATGGCGAGCCCACAGTCTGCAAATTGGCGTAAAGCCATTGAGGCAGAGATGCAATCTATGTATGATAACCAGGTTTGGAACTTGGTTGATCCACCTCTGGGTGCTAAGGTAATTGGTTGCAAGTGGTGCTACAAGATAAAAGCTGATAATACCTTCAAGGGGTGTCTGGTTGCGAAAGGTTTCAGACAAGTCCATGGAATTGACTATGATGAGACTTTCTCACCAGTAGCCATGCTCAAATCCATCAGGATCTTGCTATGGTACGATTATAAGGTCTGGCAAATGGATGTCAAAACCGCTTTCCTTAATGGAAAGCTAGTCAAGGATGTGTACATGACACAACCTGAGGGTTTTGTCGATTTAGAGTATCCGGAAAGGGTATGCAAGCTTCAAAGGTCCATTTATGGACTGAAGCAAGCATCCCAAAGTTGGAAGCTTAGGTTCAATGAAGCTATAAAGAAATATGGCTTCATACAGAATCAAGATGAGCCTTCTGT
The DNA here is from genome assembly GCA_039660915.1 of Euphorbia tirucalli. NCBI lineage: Eukaryota > Viridiplantae > Streptophyta > Magnoliopsida > Malpighiales > Euphorbiaceae > Euphorbia > Euphorbia tirucalli. The sequence continues at coordinate 47,306,198 of CM077639.1, read as the reverse complement.
GTATAAGAGGACTAGTGGGACCATTGTCACATTCCGGTGCTTTACGTAGAGCACATCCTACTCATTGGAAGCGACATACCTACACTACAAGGGGTAAAGTAGTGGCTGTGTAAGTGCTTTGCAATGAAGGCTTAGGCGACGCTGAGATGATCCTAGGGATTGGGATCTATAGGGATAGATCAATCGGCTTCTGGGCCTAAGTCAGGCCTCATACATACACAAAGTTCTGAAAAGGTTCAGCATGGACCGGGCTAAGAAAGGTTTCTTACCAATGGGTCATGGGTTGAAACTTAGTAAGAAGAACTGCCCTAAGACAAGGGAGGACAGGGAGAACAAGAAATTGGTTCCATATGCTTCGGCTATAAGATCGATTATGTACTCCATGCTATGTACGAGACCTGATGTCGCCTTTGCATTAAGTATGACGAACTGCTACCAGTAGGATCCCAGGGAGGATCACTGGAAGGCTGTCAAGGCAATCCTCAAGAACCTTAACTGGACTAAGGATAGCTTCTTGGTGTATGGAGGTCAGGAAGTGCTATCAGTTACTGGGTACACTGATGCAAGCTTCCAGACCGACCAGGATGAGTACCAGTCGCAGTCCGGTATGTATTTTTGCTAAATGGTGGTGCTATAAGTTGGAGGAGCTCAAAGCAGCCAACCATCGCGGACTCTACAACAGAAGCTGAGTACATCGCAGCGTGTGATGCAGCTAAGGACGCTGTGTGGATTAGGAAGTTTATCACTGAGTTGGGAGTAGTACCAACTATCTAGGACCCAGTTGATATCTTTTTTGATAACAATGGGGCTGTTGCACAAGATAAAGAGCCCCGGTCACATAAGAACACAAAGCACGTGCTCAGAAAGTTTCACCTCATACGAGAGATCGCATAGAGAGGTTACATTGCATTACACACAGTGGACACCGAGGATAATGTCGCAGATCCTTTGACCAAGGCACTGGCTTAGCCCAAGCACGAGGGTCATACTAGATCTATAGGGATTAGGCCTATGCCTAGTTGGAACTAGTGCAAGTGGAAGATTGTTGGATATGTCCTAGTCCCGAGGCATTGAACCTTGTATTTGTATTATACATTTATTGGATTTATGTATTATACTCATTCTGTGTTATTAATAAAGGCATTAATTCATTTATTATATATATCTTGTGCAATATCTTAAATGAAGTATCCAATGGACATATCCATATCCATGATGACAAGTGTCATGCACTTGGCAGTAAGACCATGGATAGGGTAAACGATATGACCATAAAGAGATCCATAGTCTATTCCAATCATGGGAATGAATGGAACTAGAGATTATCCTTAACCTAGTTGTATGGCAATGTCTTACCAATCATTAGACATAGGATGTCAACCACGTTAATGAGTACATGTAAAAAGGGCATGGTACTGGATAGATCCACCAAACGAGAAATCCACATGGTATAGTATCACAAGTGATTCTCGTGTAGTACTTGTATGGATCCTTTGACCTGACCATATGATGGTATTGCATACGAGGTTACATACATAGGGGTACGCCTAAGGTCCTGTAATAGGGTGCCAAGTATGGGTACTTTCGGGTATGTCACTTAGCATGGCAATGCTATGGATATGCAGAAGGGATTTGTCACTTAGTAGTCCACTGAGAAGATATCACCGGCCTCTTGATGAATGTGATTGATAAGAGTGTGGCCACACTCAAACAAGTTGGAACTTGTTTGTGAGCATCAGTACATTCGGGATCAAGTAAATGTCCAGACACAAAAGAGGGTGATCAATCCATGCCTCTGTGTTGGACACCGATATCAATGACATAGGATATAAAAGTTCAAACTACAGGGTTATGATTACAGTTGGACTGCCATCTCCATCTTAATTGGGGGCTGCAGTGGCTTGCAAGAGCCCAACTACAGCCTGTGGGCCATAGGCCCACTGCCAACATAAAGATGGGCCCACGGGATCGTACACACTGAGCGACTGAACACAGACTTAAGGAATCACTTGTATACTTGGATTATACACTCTAGAGAGAGAGGATCATATTAATTATATTATAAAGATCAATTAGATTGATCATAATAATAAAATTAATATTTAATTGGCTTTCTTATAATTAATTGGATTAATTATAAGATTATTTCATGGGTGGAAATATTCATATGTATAGGTTTACATATGAATTTATTTTGTGAAGATCTAATTTTAATTTCATGGATTAAATTAATTAGTCAAACCAATTTTAATTGAATGTAAATAATATGTTACATGGTATATTATATTATATACACTGTGCAAATTAAAGTTGAGCTTAAAATTAATTTAAACCAGACAAATTAAAATAGATTTGGGCTTAATGAATGAAAGATGGAAAGCCCACACATGGTGAGCAAATTGGGCCAAAATTATGAAGGAGAATTTCGGCCACCTAGGGTTAAAACAACCCTAGGTATTTCGGCTATAGAGAGAAAAAAAGACAAGCTAGCCAAAAATTCTTAGTCTCTCACTCTCTAAAATTCGTGATTTTCGACGCTAGCACGGGTTGTGTTCCAAAGGCGCTCGTGTACGTGAACGAGGAGGGATTCTACCTTTATTCCTGCAGTTTGCATCCATCTCTTGTAGAGATAATCTGGGTAAGAGATTTATCTCTTGTTGGTAAAATTTTTGTTTTTGCAATTTCCATTTCAATTGCTCCTGGGCACGGATTTGAGGAAATCACCGCATTCTTCCGCTTTAATCGGGTGATTTCTAGTGACGAATCCCAACACCCTTCTGGGCCTTTAACTTGTAATTTTGCCTCTTATTCTCATTCAAAATAGATTTTTGGCATGTTTACATTTTCACACCATAGATGGATGTTCAATTTAGACCCACTCATGAACGGGGTCCCCGGGGTCCTGGGATATCCGGCCCGCTAAAAGTTGGAAAATGCATGTAAAACGAGCCAAATTGTTTTCAGAAGTGGTTTTTCATCCATAAAATCTACAGGGCATTTCAATAAAATGTTTTCCAAGTCTAATCGAGTAGTCGCCCGGACTTCTCAATTATCCCCCTATGTATGAGCCCATTTCTTAGAATACCCCTATTCTGTCTTGTATGAGTCCTTGGTGTGTTTTATTTACTTATACTAAACGTATTTGGATGCAGCTATTATTTTTCTTTATTTTATTTTTGGATGTGTTTTATAGACCAAATCGTGTATTCTAGGCGATTGTACTTTTTAGATTTTCATGTATCTAGACGATTGTAGTGGTGAAGATGAGAGCTTTTTCTTTTTATGGGTTGTATAATTTGGCCTCTACTTTATTTTTCCCGCACTTTTACCTTTCCACACTTTATTTTGGATTTATATTTATGCCCTGTGTATGAGCATTGATTAAAAATAAAAGAAGACAAAATGAGTAGAATTAAGTGGATGTTATATTATGTTATGAAATAATACTTGAAAACAAATGAGGATTAGTAGATTTGTTGTCCGAACCCTGAATCTCTGAATTAGGTACCGCGTCTACACTTGGTAGGGCGCTATACCGGAATTTCCCGGATGAGCTTATCCGGGTAGCGACTCTGTATCTAATTTCAAAATTTAGGTTTTGAGATCTTTAAGTTCAAGTTGGGATTTTCTAAAAACCTATTTTCCAAAATTCACACTTACAATTAAGTTTTTTACAAAAGGGTATATCTCATTAAGAGACTGCAGAAATCTAAACGGACATCCTCCACCGTCACGTACACGAATAGCTATCAGACTAACCCCGTGCTAGCGGATTGGCAAACTCAAGAAGAGGAAAAGAGAGAGGAGTGGGGTAGCTCAAGTCTACTCCTTTTTGTACAAAAGAATAAGATGGATAAGATATAAAGAAAAGAATGCAAAGTCCAACTTTGCAATCTCAAGTCCAACCATGACTCATCACTTCTCTTCTCATCTTTATCCATAAGAAGCAAAGTCCAACTTTGTTTCCTTTTATCCTATCCAAAAGAGATGACTCATCACCCTTATCACATAAGGATGGCTCACCTTACTCACCCATGAATTCGGCCCATACCACTCCATCCAATTCCATGTGGGCTTTATTTGTTTTAAAAGCCCAAGCCCAATTTTAATTCCTTAGTTTTAATTAAATTCAAATGCAACTTTAATTCAATATGTATGCTTATATATTATACCATATAATATATTACATACATTTAAATTAAAATTAATTTGACCTATTAATTTAACCAATAAATGAAAACAGACATTCATAGAATTAAATACATGTAAAATTTTTCCACCTAGGAAATAATCCCATAAATTAATTCATTGAATTAGTTATAAGAAGGCCAAAATAAATATTAATTATATTATGTTGATCAATCCAATTGATCTATATAAGATAATTAAAGGAACTCTTTCTCTTCCACATGTATGCTCCAAGTACACACAAAATCCTTTAGTCCAGTCTAGACGTTCAATATATATGATCCGATGGGCCCATTTTATGTTGGTAGTGGGCCTATGGCCCACAGACTGCATGTGGGCTCTAGCAAGCCACTACAGCCCCTAATTAAGATGGAGATAGCAGTCAAACTAGAACCGTAGCCCTATAGTTCATTGATATTGGTGTTTAATACAAAGGCATGGTTTGATCACCCATCATTGTGTCTGGACATTTACTTGATCCCGAATGAACTGATGCTCAAAATAAGTTCCAACTTGTTTGGGTGTGGCCACACTCTTATCAGCTGCATTCATCAAGAGGCCGATGATATCTTCTCAATGGACTATTGAGTGACATTCCCATCTGCATATCCATAGCATTGCCATGTTCACTATCCGAACGTACCCATACTTGGCATCTTTTTACAGTCCCGTTAGGCATACACCAAAGTATGCCACTTCATATGCAGCACCATCATATGGTCAGGTCAAAGGATCCATTCAAGTACTCCACGAGAATCACTTGTGATCCAATACCATGTGGATTTCTTGTTTAGTGGATCAATCCAGTACCATGCCCCTTCACATGTACCTATTAACCTGGTTGACATCCCATGTACTATGATAGGTAAGACACCACCGTACAACCAGGCTAATGATAGTCTTTAGTTCCATTCTTCCTACGATTGGAACAGACTACAAATGACTTTATTGTCATATCATTTTCCCTATCCATGGTCTTACTACCAAGTGTATGACACTTGTCAACATGGATATGGATATGTCCATAGGATACTCTATTTAAAACATAGCACAAGATATATGATAAATAGATTGATGCCTTTATTTAATGACACAAATTGTATAATACATAAATCTCACATAAATGTATGATACAAACACAAGGACCAATGCCTTGGGACTAGGGCATATCCAATAATTGGTGTGATGGGAGCTCCTCTACGTGGGCGGTCGAGCATAATGGTGATGCAAGGATGGAGGGCGTTCCATCTGCTCTTCCAGTTATTCCCCCAGTAGTCCCCCCTACTAGCTTTATACCATCCATTCAGCTACTTGATGAGTTCGGGCAGTCATACCAGGCTGACCTGTATCTCAGGGACCACATCTACCCTGCTGCTATCCCTTTTGACACCACTCATGTGAGTATCCATGCTTTCATCTGCTTTTTTATTCTCACTATTACCTATTTATCTGATTCATGCAACTATTTCTTATGCAGATTCTGGTATCCCAGGGGATGTCCCTATCTTAGGCCATCCCCGTACTCAGGACACTCATGATTTGAGACAACACGATGAGGACAATAAGTACCTGCACTTGAGTTAGTGTTGATGCATGTATGCATGTGTGCTTGTATGTTGCAAGTGTATGCATTTATGTCACATAAAGTTCTTGTTGTTGGTTTTGGTGTAGTCCGCACTTGGGTTCAGCATCGCGAGTCCACTCATCTAAGGTCAAAGGTGGACTGGCTACAGAGGCGTGTCTCGGATCTGGAGCTTATGAACCATACCTTTCATATGTGGGTAGACATATTGGTGGATCAACTTGCCTACTGCTAGGACACTGGGGATGAGAACCAGATGGATGATCATGATGATGGGGATAGTATTAGGCTCCTTCCTTTTTACTTTTTTGTTCATAAGATAGCCCGCTTGTGGGCTTGACTTTCTGCATTGTAGTAGATTTTGCCCGTCTGTGGGCTTTACTCTGTTACATTTGTTCATTTGGCTTGATACACTAGCTACTCTGATACTTCTTCTGATATTCATTGCTTTTTTCTGCCGAGTTTGTATATCTAAATGAATGTTTTTCGATTATACTCGCCTTCATTGCCATTTAAATCAATTTAACACTTCCCGGGACTCGTTTTGACGATCTTAGACTCGATTTCTGCCAAAAACTACCTCTGAACAGTAGAGCCGTGCGGCTATAACCTTGGAATTCTACATTTAAGTATAGAGAAAGTGTTGTCTCTAAACTACAGCTGCACCACTATAGTTATAGTTGCACGGCTATAGGTGAAAATTCATTTAGAGCCGTACGGCTATAGGTGGCTTTCAGTAACTTTTCTTCTTTCTACACCCCTTTCCAATGGATCAACTCTGTGATCGCCTTAAAGACTACTGGAGGACCTCCTGCTCTTCTAATTGGGCCTTACTAACTCCTTCCAATCTGCAGTCCATGCGGTTCTACATTACTCTAACTCTGAATCAGGCTTTTTCGGCAGCTACGGCTAGTTTCTGGGATCCGATGGACCATGTTTTCCGATTCTATGGGCAAGAGCTGTGTCCCATGGTCGATGAGTCCAACACCATTCTCTGTATCCCCTGCCCCCGTGGAGTCCAGTTAGTTATCCCTGAGTCTGATTCTGGTGGCTTACATACACTTTAGAGGTTGTTCATGCTGGACACAACAAGTTTAGGCCGTTTTTCTTTGTGGTGTAAGCGTCGGGTTTTCCTGACCTCTATGATGAGAAACTTGTATCACCTATCGAGCAAACAAACATGAATTAGACTTGAGAATGAGCAGAATGTCACCTAAAATATCTCAGATGCTCAAAAAACCAAGCTATCAATCCGAAACCCTGAAAAAGGTCCTCCGAGTGGCTAGGGAAGCTTAGAGATGAGCGTGGGAATTAGGGATGTCTGCCCCAGCTCTGTTTATAGCCACACGGCTATAGTTACAAAACTACTGCCGTACGACTATAGATTAGAGTCGTCCGACTATAGATTAGAGTCGTACGACTGTAATGTTATAGTCGCACGACTCTAATGTTAGAGTCGCACGACTCTAATGTTTAGAGCCGTGCGACTTTAGCAGGTCAGCCAAGTTGCTCTATAAAGGCAGAGCAACTTGACTGAATGATGGAGCACAGCTGAAATCCTATGAAAAGTGAAACGGCTCATTAATGTTAGAAATGATTAAGAGTGTGTGAGATATAAAAAGAAAAAAAAAATCAATCAAAAAAGGGGGGATTAATCTGAAGGCAGAGAAATAGAAGAAAAAGAAGGGAAAGAAAAAAAGGAAGAGAGAAATAGAAACTGAGACACAGAGACAAAAAAGAGAGGGAGAGAGCCAAAAAAACCAATACCAAACCAATACCAAAACATACCTAAGCACTAAAGGAAGGAATGTTAGACCTTTTGCATATTCGATTGGGACCATTTCTGATTGATTCGGATTCGTTTTCAAAATTTCAGGACAGTTAAGGATTCAGGAAGCATTTCGACTTTTTGATTCAATTCTGGACATCAAACACATCAAAACAATATCAAGGTAAACTCTAAAAGGCCTTAAACCTATGTACATTGCTTTTTCTTTGTATTTTTCTCTGTTTCTCAAATTTTCAAAAAACCAATTGCCCAAGTAAAGCCGTACGGCTGTGTTTGAAAAAAACACAGCCGCACGGCTGTAGTCCTGAAGAACAGAGCCGCACGACTCGGTCCTTCCAGGCTGAAACCTGAAACTATCTCGGACCGACCGAAAACAACCCGTTTTCAATTTTTTCCATTCTATTGTGATATATTTCGACCCAAACACACTTGTACACTATTAAACTTTGGTTTTCGGATTTATATTCATGCAGATGTGAGATTTTCGATTTTCGTGGTTTCGATTTTCTGGAATCTAGGGTTGTTCGATCCGAATCGGATCTGTTGTCTAGCAATAGTGGACCCTTGGACTCTATAGAAATCCCGAGGAATCACTGAAATTTAGCAAAACGGCATTTTCAAAATGAGAAAACCATTTTGTGGATTCCAGATGCTACAGTTGCATGACTGTAGTTGTTAAAGTCGCATGACTGTAATTAGAGCCGCACAGCTCTAACTACAGTCGTATGGCTATAATCTCCAGAAGGAGACAGAATCGTAAAATGACCCGTACGGACATCGTCGCGCGATGCTGTCTTTGGATTCAAACTATTTTTGGCATGTTTACTGCTTTTGGACCCTAGATGAATGCTGAAATTAGGAAACTCACACGAACGGGACCTCGAGTCTCGGAACAGACCCGATAAAAGGGAAAATTTGCATGTAACCAAGCCAATTGTTTTCCAAAAATAATTTTCTAGTATAAAAAAAATTACAGGGCGTTTCAAAATTTTTTTCCGAGGTCTAGTCGGGCCAACTGGTTAAGTCAGCCCAGCTACCCCCTAAATGCATACTCCCCATCCTTGAAAATCCCAATTCTGTCTAATTTGAGTCCTATTTGTGTTGTGATATAAACTATTTTAACCGATCTATTTTGTAGCCTCTATTGCTTTTATTTTATTTTTGGATGTACTTTGATAGATTTTCATGTAAATTAGGCAACTGTAATTTTCTAGATATTCGTGTATTCTAAGAGTTTGTAATGTGAGGATGAGAGCTTTTTATTTTTAATCTATCTGGTTGTATAAGCAGCCTTTATTCTTATTGTTTTAACTGCTTTGATGTATAGTTTATTGATTCTATAATTTATTCCTGTCATTTGCTTGAGCATGGGCTAAATAAACACAAAAATGGGTTGAGAAAGATAATAAAGCAAACAAAATATGGTAAAATGAACTGTAAAGTGAAAGCAAGAAAGATTTCGAATCCTTGAACCTCATTCAATTCAAGAAAGATTTCAAATCCTTGACCCTCATTCAATTCAAGCAAGAGGTCGAATCCTTGAACCTCATTCAATTCAAGCAAGATGTCGAATCCTTGAACGTGATTCAATTTAAGCAAGATTTCAAATCCCTAAACCTCATTCAATTCAAGCAAGATTTCGAATCCTTGAATCCATCTCAACTCAAGGAAGATTATGTTCCGCACAGGCATCGGGGCAGATCCTTGAATCCAACTCAATTCAGGTAAGACCGTTATTCTGTACATACATCGAAGCAAGTCCCTGAATCAAAACTCAACTCAGATCAACTCCTCAGATACAGATAAATTCGACATAGGCTCATTCCATCAACTCCTCGAATACAGATAAATCTAGTACATGCTCATTTCAACATCGCCTCGGATATAGATAAATCTGATACAGGCTCATTCCAACACTACCTCGGATACAGATAACTCCGGTACAGGCTCAATCTCAACATTGCCTCGGGTAATATAGACCCAGTATCAGCTCAAATCAAACCATCAATGGAACAATGACATTTCGGTAAGTCAGGTACGTCTTTCTTTCCTTCTGTTTACGGTGCTTCAATTCGTGTTCTCAAATTCCCCTCACGTATTTTAAACCTGGTATCGAGTATCAAATTTGATCATGTGAGGGTAGCTGTAAGTGCCGGGTTTTCCCGACCTTTATGATGAGAAACCTATATTACATCTTGAGCAAACGTATACAAATTGGACTTGAGAACGAGTGAAATGTCACCTGAAATATCTCAAATACTCTGGAAACCAAGCTATCCTTAGTTCAAAACCCCGAAAAAGGTCCTCCGAGTGGCTAGGGAAGCTTAGAGGTGAGCATGGGAATTAGGGATGTCTGCCCCGGCTCTGTCTATAGCTGCACGGTTGTAGTTATAAAACTACAGCTGTACGACTGTAGATTATAGTCGTACGACTGTAATGTTAGAGTCACACGACTCTAATGTTAGAGTCGCATAACTCTAATATTTAAAGCCGTGCGACTCTAGCGAATCGGCCAAGTTTGCTCTGCAAAGGCAGAGCAACTTGACTGAACGAAAGAGCGCGGCCGAAATCCTGAGAAATGTGAAATGGCTCATTAATGTTAGAAATGATTAAGAGTGTGTGAGATATAAAAAGAAAAAAAATCAATCAAAAAAGGGGGGATTAATCTGAAGGTAGAGAAACAGAAGAAAAAGAAGGGAAAGAAAAAAACGAAGAGAGAAATAGAAACCGAGACACAGAGATGAAAAAGAGAGGGAGAAAGCCAAAAAACCAATACCAAACCAATACCAATACATATTTAAGCACTAAAGGAAGGATTGTTAGACCTTTGCACATTCGATTAGGACCGTTTCGGATTGATCTGATTCATTTTTGGAATCTTGGGATGGTTAAGGATTCGGGAAGCATTTTCACTTTTCGATTGAATTCTAGACATTAAACACATCAAAACAATATCAAGGTAAACTCTGAGAGGCCTTAAACCTGTGTACATTGATTTTTCTTTGCATTTTTCTCTGTTTCTCAAATTTTCAAAAAACCAGTTGCCCAACTAGAGCCGTACGGCTGTGTTTGACAAGAACACAGCCGCACAGCTATAGTCCTGAAGAACAGAGCCGTACGACTTTGTCCTTCCGGGCAAAAACCCGAAACTGCCCCGGATCGACCGAAAACAACCCGTTTTTCATTTTTTCCATTCTATTATGATATAATTCGGGCCAACCACACTGGTACACTACCAAAATTTGGTTTTCGGATTTATATTCATGTGGATGTGAGATTTTCAGTTTTCGTGGTTTCGATTTTCTGGAATCTAGGGTTGTTCGATCCGAATTGGATCCGTTGTCTAGTAATAGCGGACCCCTGGACTCTATAGAAATCCTAAGGAACCACTGGAACAAGCAAAATGACATTTTCAAAATGAGAAAACCATTTTTTGGGTCATGGATGCTACAGTCGCACGACTGTAATTAGAGCCGCAAGGCTCTAACTACAGTCATACGGCTGTAATCTCCAAAAGGAGATAGAATCACGAAACGACCCGTAAGGACATCGTCCCGTGATGCTGTCTTCGGATTCAAACTATTTTTGGCTTGTTTACTACTTTTGGATCCTAGATGAATGCTGAAATTAGGAAACCCATACGAACGGGACCCTGAGTCCGGGGATAACAGACTCGCTAAAAGGGAAAATTTGTATGTAACCGAGCCAATTGTTTTCCAAAAATAATTTTCCAGCATAAAAAAAATTACAGGGCGTTTCAAAATTGTTTTCGAGGTCTAGTCGGTCCAACTGGTGGAGTCAGCCCAGCTACCCCTTAAGTGCATGCTCCTTGTCCTTGAAAATCCAAATTCTGTCTAATTTAAGTCCTATTTGTGTTGTGATATAAACTGTTTTAACTGATCTATTTTTTAGCCTCTATTGATTTTATTTTATTTTGGGATGTACTTTGATAGATTTTCGTGTAAATTAGGTGACTGTAATTTTCTAGATATTCGCGTATTCTAGGCGTTTGTAATGTGAGCACGAGAGCTTTTTATTTTTATTTGATCTGGTTGTATAAGTAGCCTTTATTCTTATTCTTTTAACTGCTTGGATGTATGGTTTATTGATTCTGCAATTTATTCCGATCATTTGCTTGAGCATAGGCTAAATAAACACAAAAGTGGGTAGAGAAAGATAATAAAGCAAACAAAATATGGTCAAATGAACTGTAAAGTGAAAGCAAGCTTAAGGTTGAGTAAGTCACTTACCTAAACCCTAAATATCTAGATTAGGTACAGTAGTCTACCTTCGGTAGGGAACTGTAACAAAATTTCCCAGATGAGCTGATCCGAGTGGCGACTCTGTCACTGGTCTTGGAAATTAAGTTTCGAGGTCTTTAAGTTAACAAAATGGGAAAAGGTTTTCTACAAAAAGGGATTTCCAAATAAATCAATGGTTTTCCTAAATCATGATAATCAAAATCCCGTTTTCCAAAAACCAAAACGCAATTCAATTCCTTTTCCTATAGATTTCCTATTCCCTGGTTCGATTCACCGTGTACCACTTTCTTTTCGAAAGGTCGTCCGCTCACAGTGGGGCTTCCCCTACAAGTTTCAGCCTATCTACTATCATGGATCTGTGATCCACCTTACCCATTTATGCCCCTGGTTGGGCCCTTCTGATTAGTCTACTGATGATGTCTAGTTATCTGTGCGAGTCCAGTGATGGGACTTGCAACTTCCGATTGGCCTCAGTAATGGCCAAGATGGCCAATGGCTCTTCACCCGTGGGGGTTATATTAGCTGAGAGCTTGATTTACTTGGATTCTTTTCATTCTAGTTGCCCCATTGAGACTAACGGGTGCCCCTTCCTACTTCAGGTATGTTTCTACTCCATGTTCTCTCAATCTGATTGTTTCAATACGCTTCTGATCAATTGGCTATCATAAAAATCTGGTTATTGGAGAAGTTGAGTCTTCTGAGTATTCCTCCACCTTATCTGAGGTACACTCCTAAGCACTATGGGGCTCAACGCATCGAGATCATATATTTTGCTCCTTGTTCTGCAGAGGAGTGGTATTAAGCGGATGGCCTTTTTCGGAACACGCAGCGAAGCGAGAACTGGGGATTTTCTTTTTGGAAGTGTGAGTGTTTGTGGTTTTGAAAATGGGTCCTTAATCTTCTTTGAGAAAACCTTTCCTTTTATTTGGAAAAACTCTTTTGTAGAAAATTTTAATTGTAAGTGTGGATTTTGGAAAAATAGGTTTGTAGAAAATCCAATTTGAACTTAAAGATCTCGAAACCTAAATTTCAAAATTAGATACAGAGTCGCCACCTGAATCAGCTCATCCAGGAAATTCTGGTACAGCTCCCTACTAAGTGTATACGCATTACCTAATTCAAAGATTCAGGGTTCGGGCAACAAATCTACTAATCCTCACTTATTTTCAATTATTATTTCATAGTGTAATGTTGCATTCACTTAATTCTACTCATTTTATCTTGTTTTAAATATTAATCGATGCTCATGCAAATGACATAAATATAAATATTAAAATAAAGTGCGGAAAAGTAAATCAGAGGCCAAATTATACAACCCAAGAAAAAGAAAACTCTCATCCTCACCATTTACAACCGCCTATACACGATAATCTAAGAAATTACAATCACCTAATTACACGAGATAATCTATAAAATACATCCAAAAATAAAAATAAAGAAAAATAAGAGCTGCATCCAAATAGGGGTGAGCAAAACCGAACCGCGAACCAAAAACCAAACCGAACCGAGACTGAAAAACCAAACCAAACTCTATTTGGTTTGGTTTTGGTTTTATAAAATATAATCATTTGATTTTTGGTTCGGTTTTCGGTTTTTGTTGAAAAAACCAAAACTGAACCGAACCGAATCGTAATAGAAAAAATATTTTTTAAAAATATGTATATGATATATAAATAAATTTTATTTGGCATATTATATATTTATATTATTATATAGTTTGTATTTATGAGACTTTAGTAATATACATATAATATAAATCATTTTTAAGCAATACTTTATATGTAATTTATAAACAATAATAATAATAAAAATTAAAAAATTGAAATTTTTGTTAATTCGGTTTAAACCGAACCAAACCGTAACCTAAACCGAACTAGTTCGGTTCGGTTTGACCCGAACCATATCAATTTTGGCTTGGCTTTGGTTTTTGTTTTTCTTCTACTTTGATTCTCGGTTCGGTTTGGTTCGGTTCGATTTTTGAACCGAACCGTGTTTTGCTCACCCCTACATCCAAATACGGTTAGCACAAGTAAATAAATCACACCAAGGACTCACATAGGACACAGTAGGGATTTGTAAGAGCGGGGACATACATTTGAGGGGTAACCAGGCCGACCCGACTGGTCAGACCGGTTAGACCTGGAAAACGGTGTTTTTGAAACGCCTTGTAGGTTTTATGGATGAAAAAAACCAATTTTGAAAACCATTTGGTTCATTTACATGCATTTTCCAACTTTAGTGTGTTGGAGATTGTGCCCTAAGGCCAATATTGGATTATGTAATTTGACTTCTAAGATTAATCTAGTGTAGATTAATATTATCATTTATGTTTGTATGTTAGCATTTATGATAAGTATCCATGAATAAATCGTGTTATTCTAAATATCCCTAGTCGATTGTTATTATGGGAATAATAACAAACTAAGACTAGTGTGAGTGATAATGGATATTCATAAGATGAATATAGTGTATACAGATACAGATTATACTCACGGGTAATATGTTAGAGAACATGTTACTGGAGACCCACTATGAGATCAAGTTCATGGTTATGTGTCACAATTGATCTTGATTATAGTAGTGTCATTAGCTGATTCCTTTGACCTGAGGTCACCATGGATTCCGGGATGAATTCATGTTGTGTTTTGACGCAGTCAAACGCTGCTTGTAACAGAGTAGTTATAAAGGCTGTGATTGGGTACGATATGACTCATGCCTTGGGATGTGAGTGACAGATATGGGATTTTGTCCCTCTCTATCAAGAGAGCGATATCACTGGGCCCCTCGATAAGTGAGACTGTTATATGCATGGCCGTGCTCAAATAATTGATAAGAGTATCAATTGATTTGTTTAAACAGTCCGCTTTGAGATCGAGAAAGCATATGATTAATTTATATAAGATTGACAAGTGTACCATGTCTTATAATTAATCATGATATCAAGAGACAAAAGGGAATATGACACATTCTATAAGTAGGTTTATTGGATTATACCAATCATATGAATTGGGTAGTCATAATGGCTTGCTAGAGTCCGCTTATGACTTATGAGGGCATTATGGTAATTTCCTCATTGCCAATTTATATGATCCTACGGGGTCACACACAAAGAGCAAAATGAGATTCACTTAATTCGGGGATAAATCATTATGAGATAATGATTTATTATTGATGAGAAATTAAATATATATAAAGATATATATTTACATGTATATGTATATACACATGAACATATTAATAAGATTAATATATTTATGGCATAAAGTATGCTATATATATATATATATGTATATTATAATTATATTATATGGTGATATAATTAATTATAATATACATTTACGTATATGTGTATATATACATATGTATGTATGTATGTAAATATTAATAAGATTAATATAGCATAAAGTATGCTAATTATATTATATGGAGATATAATTAATTTTACATACATATGTGTATATGATGGAGAATTGACTAAGTTTAATATTAATTGAGAATTAATAAAACTTATGGGGGCTAATTTATAATTATAATTAAATATAGTATTTAATTACAATTATAAGTTAATAATAAAAGAAAAAAAAAAAAAAAACCCTAGAATAAGTAGTGTTGGATGTGATACAGCAGCCCCCTCCCAATCTCCATCAAATGGCAGAAAAAATGCTTTTGGCAAAAGGTGAAAAATATCAATTTTTCACCTTCTCATTCGAAGAACTGTTCTACGATCCCGGCGCTAGCACGCGGTGAGTCAATTGCTCGGTGTGGATCAACTGTAGAGGGAATCTGCTTTGGTTCCTGTATCCAATCCTGCAAAAATTAAGAGGTAATTCTTTAACCCTCCTTCCAATTCAATGCAATGTACATGGGTCCTTGGTGGGGATTAATCCGTTTTTATTTCCGCTGCGTTTTGTTTTGTGTGATTAATCTCCAACAGTGGTATCAGAGCCACTTGTATTTTGATTGAATTGGATTTATGTTTTGATTGGATCAAAATTGCATGTTAGGGTTTGTATGATTTTGATTGGATCAAAATTGTTGTTAGGAGTTTGTATGTTTTATTTAGGGTTCTATGTTATTGTGAATAACAAAATAAAATTTGATTTTATTGATTAATCATTGTGAATGATTTTATGTTAATGATTTGGAATGTTTAAGGGGTTTTGGAATCATGAATTTGATTCATGGGTTTTTAATTGAAATTGTTTCAATTAATTAATATATAAAAAAAAAAATAAATTGTTTCGTTATTCTGGGCATAATGCCCAGAATATTTTTGGGTGCAATTGCGCCCAACTGCAATTGCAATTGCAATTGCAATTGCACATGCTGCGTAAGCAGCATGCTGCTTGCGCAGCATGGGCTGCGCAGCAATGTGTTGCGCAGCCCGTCGGGCTGCGCGCAGTATTGGATACTGCAGTGCGAGGCCCGACGAGCATGCTGTCCGACAGTTTTACCCCTTTTTCGTTTTAAGTGTGGAAAATTGTTTCTGCATATTTACGAATTTTTCCAAATTAATTAATTCTAAATACAATGTGATTGTATTTTACCACTTTGAACCCTAAATATTTTAGATATAAAATTATTGTTGATAATTTTATGCATGGTGTTATGGTATGGTTTTGGACCCCGTGGATGCTTTATTTTATTTATTATGGTTTTATATAAATACGACCTGCGAGTCGTTTGTATTTATGTAAATTTTAATTTTAATTTTACTAGATAAATTGTATAGGATGCAATTTATGATATGTAAAATTTATTTTACTAGAAAAATTGTATAGGTTGCAATTTTTTGTAAAATATAAATCCATGAGATGGTGCTTAGAAGCAAAGACGTGGAGGCGGATCCAAGAGGCGGTGCAATGACCATGTGATGGATGCTACCACCTAGGATATGACCTTGTTGATTTTCATATTGGCCTATGAAAATCAATGTAGATTTAAACCATACCATAACACGGTTCGAGTCATATGCATGTTTTATTTTATTTAGATGCCATGTGATGCCATGCTAGATATTCTATATACATGCTAGACAATTGTATGCCATAAGATGCCATGCTAATTAATATTAACAAAAATATGATTAATATTAATGCCATGAAATTGTATATGATACAATTAACTCACAGGATTTAATAAACCCTAAATAAACTTATGAAGTTTATATTTGCCACCCAATTACGTATAACACTAGTCAAGTACTATGTTCGCATCATGGTAGCCACGCCAAAGCGGGTACGCATGTTGTGACCTTAGCGAAGCGATAATATGAGAAATGGTGATTCTCATTGTGTTGTAATTGGTTTAACAAAGGGTTAATCAAAACGGTGTTTGAGCCCGAGGCAAAGATGAGATGAGTAACATGCAATTAAATATGATATATGATATCATGCATCTCATAAATTAGAAGAGTTGCATAATGATGCAATTGGCAAAGAAGTGCACATCCAAAATATGTTTAAATGGTTTAAAGCATGATTTTGAGTCTTTGCCTACCGAAATTATATTTAATCATAGGGACATGCCAAAGCAGTGCTATGGTTAAGTATGGATTTTGGATCTTCACCCACTTAAATATTTTAAAGGGTTTTATAATTTAAGTGGGAGCATTTAAATAAAAAAAAAAAAAATCTTTACACGCTTTATTATAGTTATGATTGCTATTACCATGATCTCGATTGTTATTGAACTTTGAGAATTGTTCTCAAATCAAAAGGAATCATATGTTCTCAATAATCCTTTTGCCCAATGAACCGCTAGCAATTGTAACACGAGTATAAAAGATGCTTACTTGAAGCATCGAAGGGACTCTGTTAAATTTTGTTATCTTACACTTGCCACCAATTCTTCCGTACGTGGAAGTTTTACTTGAGATATATGATACATCACAAATGGAAATGTTCCATCAGTTAGTGAGCAAGAAAAGATAAGTGTTTGAGGCAACATTTTCTCATTGGCCTCCAAAAGGCATTAAGATGTGATCTTGAATTCATTAATTGATAGTCATTGGTGATGAACTATCATTTGAATGACATGGAGAAAATTGTGAATTAGTTGCATAGGATGCAAAAGGATGTTAAGTTATCCATAAAGGATAAGCCCGCCTCGAATTGTGTGCTTATGGTTCAAAAGGAAAGGATAAAAGGAAGGTCGAAAAGCATAAAGACCGAAAGGTTCGGGTGAAACATGTTTTAAAGACAAAAGCTGTTGGCATAGAGAGATCTCCAAAAGAAGGATGTTGCCATTTCTAGAATGAATCGTTCATTAGAATGAAAATAGCAAACTTTGTTTGGAGAACTATGAGAAGATGAAAGGCAGTAAGACTGCTACCTTAAGTATTTATTAATTATTCTACTTTTGTTTCTATATCAAAGGTATTAGATACCGTGGTGGATTTCATATTAGTAGAATATGAAGAATCTCAACTTAAGTAGAAACCTTATGAAGGTGAAAGGTAGAATACGAATAGGCAAGAGTAGCAAAGGTTGTTACTTGGAAGTTATGAACTTCTGGTTAAAAGTTATGAACTTTTACATGAAAGTTATGAACTTCTAGGTAAAAGTTGTGAACTTTTACATAAAAGTTATGAACTTTGGTTAAAGGTTATGAACTTTTACATGTAAGTTATGAACTCTTCTTGCCTATTGGGCTCGTTGTTTTGAGTGAACAAATGTTGTTTATTTTATAATTGTGAATTATAAACTTTATAAAGACATGATTATGAAATGTAGATTTACATAATTGTCTTTATATGTGGAGCTCATCTGTAACATAAATACTGTAAGGATCGAATCAAATAGTTGATTCAACCTATTTTGGCAGTGTCCTCTTGGAGACATAAGCAAAGTCGCATTACGAAACTCCATGAGAATGGACTTTTGGATTCATGAGATTGTGAATCATCTTGAATCATGCGAATGTTGTTTATTGTAAAAGATGATAAAATTGTTCTTTGCTAAAAGTAGTTAAAGAATAATCGATTTATTAAGCATTATACATATGGATGTATATGAATTATAAATCAACTGCTAAAGGAGGTTTTAATACTTCATTACCTTTATGGAACTTTTCTCTAGATAAGAGTATCTAATTAAACACGAGTTTGGAACTTTTGAAGTGTTCAAAAGCTTGTAAAAGGAGTATGAAGTATCTTGACAAGATAGTAAAGTCATTTAGATATGATCCGAGTGGTGAATATTTGAGTCAAGATTTTGACAATCATCTTAGAGATTGTGGGACTGTCTCACAATTGACTCCTCCAAGTACGCCACAAAGGATGTTGTGTCGAAAAGGGAGTAATCGAACTCTATAAAGATATAGTTCAATCTATGATGAAGTCAAGTTGATCATCGTTTTCTCAAAAATATGCCATTAAAGCAGCTGTGTATATTGTTCCGTCTAAAACAATTCATGAATCAACATATGAGATATGGTTGGGTAAGAGACCCAAATTGTTTCATTGAATAAGTTTAGGGCTGTAAAGCTTATTTCGAATAAGTTGGCACCTAAATTTAAATATCGTATTGTGGATTACTCAAAAGGAAAGTAGGAGTTGTTACTCCTGTGTTTCTTTGGGATACAAAGTAGTTGTAGCTAGAAATGGTTTCCCCTTGAAGAGGGAGTTAATTTCTAGTAGAGTTAGTGGGAGTAAAGTACACCTACAAAACTCGTAATTCACAAAAGTGACATTTAACGTTGAAGAGGAACGTGGAAATGGTTTCATGATCATTGTTGAAATTACACAAGTCCAATGAAAGTCTAGTGGAATACGACATGATTAGGAGAGATATGGATTTCTCAAAATCATGATGTAATCTTACTAGATGAAGTAAGTCTTCTTTTATGAAGAAGCAATGTTAGATTTTGAATCTAATATGTGACTTGATGCTACAAAGGTTGAAGATAAGTCCATGTCTGACAATCAAAGTATAGACTTTGATAAGTCTTTTAGAAGATGCATATGCAATGGTTGCAAGTGAGTTTTCAAACTGAAAACCGATATGGATGGTGATCTTCAAACTTATAAAGCACGACTAGTGACTATAAGGATACGAACAAATTCATAGTAGGACTATGATGAAATCCTCTTTAGTCATTAATCATGATCAAGTCATATTGAGTTCTTGTTGCCATATCCCCATAATATGATTATAAAATATGGCAAATGGATATCAAAATCTATTTTTTACATGAAAACATGATTGAGGATGTGTACGTGACACAACCCAAAGTTTTGAGCATCCAAAGAATTCAAATAGCGCATGCAAGTTTTCAAAGATTCTCATAAGGATCGAAACATGCATCAAATAGTTGGAATCATAGTTTTGATAAAGAAATCAAATGGTTTGATTTTATCAAAAGGATGATGAATCTTGTGTTTCAAAAGGATCAATGGGAGCATATCGGCATCCTAATGCTATATGTGGATGACATATTGCTTGTTTGAAATAACATTCTTACCTTGCAAGAAGTAAAATCTTGGCTAAGAAAGTAATTTCAATTAATGTTTAAGCAAGGCTGCCTATATTCTTGAAATTAGAATCTATATAGATAGATCTAAAAGAATGTTTTGTTTTAAGTCAAAGCATTGAAATCGTTCAATATAAAAGACTTAATAGAAGCTTGCTTATGTTAACTGTGTAAATAGTTGCACATATACAACTGATTGCAATTAGTTGCAATATATCAGTCGAGATCTAGTATTCTCTTAAAAAGAGAAGTTATGACTTTGAAAGGTTCAAAATAAAACGTTATAGCTAAATATCTATAATAGCAGCCAAAGTATACAGTTACATGTGATGTAAAGAAATTTTTGGATGAAGAAGTTCATCAAAATTTTATGTTTTTGTTCTAAGCATTGCTTATCCTGTGAGACTATTGTAGGGACAATAGTTCAATGCGTAAGAACCTTGTATGACACAAGCATATACTTAGGCGTTTTTCACTAATTTAGAGAGGCTGTCTCTAAAGAGAGAGTGAATATGTGTAAAGTAGCAACGGAAGCGAAAATTAATAATTCATTGACAAAGACTCCTGCACGAGTGAATACATGAAAGTCATGTAGGTCAATGGGTATAAGATACATGTATGATTGGCCATAGTGCAAGTGGGAGATTGTTGGAGATTGTGCCCTAAGGCCAATATTGGATTATGTAATTTGACTTCTAAGATTAATCTAGTGTAGATTAATATTATCATTTATGTTTGTATGTTAGCATTTATGATAAGTATCCATGAATAAATCGTGTTATTCTAAATATCCCTAGTCGATTGTTATTATGGGAATAATAACAAACTAAGACTAGTGTGAGTGATAATGGATATTCATAAGATGAATATAGTGTATACAGATACAGATTATACTCACGGGTAATATGTTAGAGAACATGTTACTGGAGACCCACTATGAGATCAAGTTCATGGTTATGTGTCACAACTGATCTTGATTATAGTAGTGTCATTAGCTGATTCCTTTGACCTGAGGTCACCATGGATTCCGGGATGAATTCATGTTGTGTTTTGACGCAGTCAAACGCTGCTTGTAACAGAGTAGTTATAAAGGCTGTGATTGGGTACGATATGACTCATGCCTTGGGATGTGAGTGACAGATATGGGATTTTGTCCCTCTCTATCAAGAGAGCGATATCACTGGGCCCTTCGATAAGTGAGACTGTTATATGCATGGCCGTGCTCAAATAATTGATAAGAGTATCAATTGATTTGTTTAAACAGTCCGCTTTGAGATCGAGAAAGCATATGATTAATTTATATAAGATTGACAAGTGTACCATGTCTTATAATTAATCATGATATCAAGAGACAAAAGGGAATATGACACATTCTATAAGTAGGTTTATTGGATTATACCAATCATATGAATTGGGTAGTCATAATGGCTTGCTAGAGTCCGCTTATGACTTATGAGGGCATTATGGTAATTTCCTCATTGCCAATTTATATGATCCTACGGGGTCACACACAAAGAGCAAAATGAGATTCACTTAATTCGGGGATAAATCATTATGAGATAATGATTTATTATTGATGAGAAATTAAATATATATAAAGATATATATTTACATGTATATGTATATACACATGAACATATTAATAAGATTAATATATTTATGGCATAAAGTATGCTATATATATATATATATATGTATATTATAATTATATTATATGGTGATATAATTAATTATAATATACATTTACGTATATGTGTATATATACATATGTATGTATGTATGTAAATATTAATAAGATTAATATAGCATAAAGTATGCTAATTATATTATATGGAGATATAATTAATTTTACATACATATGTGTATATGATGGAGAATTGACTAAGTTTAATATTAATTGAGAATTAATAAAACTTATGGGGGCTAATTTATAATTATAATTAAATATAGTATTTAATTACAATTATAAGTTAATAATAAAAGAAAAAAAAAAAAACCCTAGAATAAGTAGTGTTGGATGTGATACAGCAGCCCCCTCCCAATCTCCATCAAATGGCCGAAAAAATGCTTTTGGCAAAAGGTGAAAAATATCAATTTTTCACCTTCTCATTCGAAGAACTGTTCTACGATCCCGGCGCTAGCACGCGGTGAGTCAATTGCTCGGTGTGGATCAACTGTAGAGGGAATCTGCTTTGGTTCCTGTATCCAATCCTGCAAAAATTAAGAGGTAATTCTTTAACCCTCCTTCCAATTCAATGCAATGTACATGGGTCCTTGGTGGGGATTAATCCGTTTTTATTTCCGCTGCGTTTTGTTTTGTGCGATTAAATCCCCAACATAGTGGGCCAGATATCCCGGGACCCGGGGGTCTTGTTCATGTGCTGGCCTAAGTTAAACATTCATCTAGGGTCCAAAAAGAATGTAAACACGCCAAAATTCAGTTTTGAATAGAAAAAGGGTGCAAAATTACAAGTTTGGGGCCCAAAAGGGTAAAACTGTAATTCTGCCCTCGAACTACAGTAGCGCGGCTATAACTAGCCCGGCAGCTGTAACACCTATAGTCGAGCGACTGTAGTTCTCTAAAATTGATTCCAATGTTCTTTTTTCGTTTTTGAAAACCTCTTTGCAAATTTAATGATTTTGGGGGGTCCGGAATTTCTGGAAATACTCTAAAATCAATATAATGGATTCGAAATGGATCAAATCAAATCCAGAAATCCCTAATCCCTCAAAATCATCAAACTTTAAATTACATCCATCAATCAAAAATCAGATAACCAGGAATCCAAGCATATAGGGATGTAATTGGGCCGATAATAAACATAAAGAACACATTTAATCGAAAAACGGAAGCGTTATCGGCTGATTTTAGGGCATTCGGAGCTTCTGCCCCAGAGATTACAGTCGAGCGATTGTAATCAAAAGATTACAGTCGCACGACTATAGGTCACAGTCATGCGGCTGTAGGTTACAACCCAGCGACTGTGATCTTAAGCAAGGCAGCTGTAATGAAAATCTGCTTCTGAAATCGTAAAAATTCGAGAAAAAATCAATAAACAGCACCCAGAATATGGATTTTTAAGGCCTCTCAGAATGTTACCCGGTCTGTATTCCACTGTTTGGATCACCAGAGATGGATTCGGATGCAGGAAAGTGTCTTGCAGTCATGACCAACCCGAAAAATATGCGATCTCCGAAGCCCGAACGGGACCCCCAGAGATATTGAGTGAGTGATGATGATTTTATAACACCCTATAATGGTTTTTATGTGTTTCGTTGAAATTTTTTAAGTTATTTTAGATCAAACCCTTTTGTTTTTCTTAAAAACCCTAGAAAAAGTCCCAAAATCGGTGTTATTGTGTGCTTTTGCGTGTTTTTCTCTCAAAACCCTCTAATTTTCGACCTCTCTCTGCGTGTCTTAACCCTAATCGCGGATATGAGGCTTTTTTATCTCCCATTTTGGTTAAAAATTGGAATTAAATGCTGATTTTTGGTAAAAAAGGAAGTCTGGTGATTACAGTCGCGCGACTGTAATGACTACAGTTGCGCGACTATAGTGACCAGATTGCCTTATTTTGTTTAAAAAGACCGAATTAAATGCTGATTTGGGTGAAAAAAGAAAATCTGATGATTACAGTTGCTCGACTGTAATGTATTACAGTCGCATGACTGTAGTACAGTCGTGCAGCTGTTGGCACTACAGTCAAGCGGCTGTAGTGACCAGATTAGCCTATTTTGCTTATTTTTCATTCTTTTCTCCGGTTTTCTTAAATACTCACTAGAATTCCTTCAGGGCTCCGTACCAAGACTTGTCACACACATTTGGGTCATCCGGGACATTTCCGACATTATTCCGGTCGGTCCGAATCTGCTTCATGCTTATCCGTGAAAAAGGAAACAATGACTTTCATCACAGAGGTCGGGGAAAAACCCATGCTCACAGTGGTCTACTTGGTTGATGGAGAGGACCAATGCATCCATCCGTTGGGTTTGCCCCTGGTGGGACATTTCACATATGACCATCGAGACTTAGGTAGGAGGCGTGCAGTTGCTCGGGTTGACCAAGGTGACATTCTACTCTCCTGCATGATTATGCAGACAGTATGGGCAGGTACAGGGGGTGCCTTGTTCCTTGTGCATGACTGAGTATGGAGAATTCATGTCGTGGTGGCCCAGACATATGCAACAGTGGTGGATGAGCCCTATTTGCTCTAAGATTCTGAGATATTATAGCATAGTTCTAGTAGAGACGGATGGCCATTACCGAGCTTCGTTAGCTGATTTGGTGACATGCCCTATGAGACGTGAGCGTGAGGCACTGACTTTGAGATATCTCAGGTTGTAGGTTATCTGTATCATCTGGGACTACTGCTGATTGGCTTTTTATTTTTTTTTTCTTAGTCCTTATATTTTTTTTAGTCCCTACTTTTGCATAGATTACCCTTATAAGTTTTCGGCCTATCGGGCCATCTTAATTTTTGCCTGAACTGCCCTTTTAGGTTTTCGACTTAGCAGACTTTTATTTGCATCCTAATTTTTGCATAGATTGCCTTGTCTGTTTTTCAATCTATTGGATTTTTTTTTTTGTAGTGAGATGCATGCAGACAAAAAATGTGCATAGCCATATATGTATAATACGAACTCAATTTCAAGCAGACTTGGGACATTTAAACGAACATAGCAAATCATTTATTCATTCATTCATTCATTAATAATGTTTTAGCACAATGCGCATCAAAGATGGAATGAAGCTAAGAACAGAATCAGTAATAATAACCGTCCCGATTGAATCCACAACTGCCACCAGCCGGTCTTTGCAGATTTTCCTGCTGATGGTGCTCACCTCGCTATCCTAACTTTTGCATGGACTGCCTTTTTAGATTTTGATCCATCGGACTATCCTAATTTTTATGTGGATCACCTTTTTGATTTTTGATCCATCGAACTCTTTTTTTACACGTAGTATTGCCTGAGCTTGTCTTGATTGATGGGATTGACGAATTTGTTTCCGTTCATATCCATGATCTTCACAGCACCCTTTGAAAGTACCTTTTTAACCACATATGGACCTTCCCAATTAGGCTTGAACTTCCCCTGCACATCCATATTGGTCAGTTTCATTTTTTTAAGTACAAAATCCCCAGCTTTGAGTGGGTGTTTCTAATGACGGACTTTACTGTTATAAGCCCTAGCCATTCACTGCTGATATATCTATAAGTGATTTAATGCCCGAAGATGCTTCTCATTGATTAAGGATAACTGTTTGTATCTTGACATAACCCATTGTGATTTCGATGATTGTGTACTCCATTATCGGCCATAACATGATGTAGGATTCCATACCATGTAGATATGTTCTTTTTTGTGAACTTGGGCTTTTTTTTCTTTTTTTTTTCTTTTTTGATAAATTTGGATTTTTGAAGAGGTTCGATATTGAACCCACAATCTTCCATCTCGATATTAAGAGATGTACTGATCGAGCTACACCCAATTGGTCCTCTTCCTTAACCTTCTCTGCTCACTCTGGTCCAAGTCTTCTGAGCTTCTGTTTGATAGGTCTCATTTTCGGATTCATCAAGATTCAGTGTTCTGCAATCTCCCTTTCAACCCTAGCCATATCATCGTAGGAGCAGGTGAAGGCTTTTGTGTGCTTTTGTAGTATTTTTACAATTTTTCTTCTCTCATTAGGCTTGAGGTCTTTCAAGACAGGTACCATTTTTGGATCATCATCTATTCCTAGATTCATTCCATGCAATAATGCATCATGTATGCTAAAGACATTAAATGAATGTTTGTATGTATGCAGAGTTCCATCCAGAAAAATATCACACAGGTAATCGAAATCAAATTGCATTACATGCCCTATGGGCTGAATTGTTCACATCATAAAAAAGAAGAAACAAATACATCAAAATAATTATCATCCTCCATATGCAGAGGGTCTTCTCTAGCTGTAACATCATCAACTTCAACAACCTGCAGATTAGCCTTGATGATCTGAGTGAATACCCAGTTGGCTGGAAGCCTAGA
This sequence comes from Euphorbia tirucalli, assembly GCA_039660915.1. NCBI lineage: Eukaryota > Viridiplantae > Streptophyta > Magnoliopsida > Malpighiales > Euphorbiaceae > Euphorbia > Euphorbia tirucalli. Next base: position 47,279,875 of record CM077639.1, on the reverse strand, counting down.
TTAAATCATGTTGGTTTAACCCCTAAAGTTGGGCAAGGGATTACTCTAAACACCTGGCTTCAAAGGTGGTTTCATAATCTTCTTATCAGTAACCAATTGTTGGATAGCCCTTATTAATTAAGTGCAATCATTTATACGGTGACTTGGCATCACATGATAGGCACAGAAGTTGTCCTTGTCTGCCTCAGTTGGAGGAGCATACGGCTTCAGATTTTGCAATAGTGATGCCTTCCTACACTTGGTGAAGATTTAGCCCAAAGATTCGACCCATGGGTTAGTGATTCTTTAAGGAACCATTGCCTGCCTACCCTGATTTACTGCAGCCACATTCCCTTCTTGTACTTATCCAAGCATTACAGTTTGAGCCAGTTTTGAAATAGACCCAGCAGATGTGGTTGCAGAGTTACCAGCCTTGTAATCCTACGAATACCCTCGATTGCCTTGATAAGTATCAAAATTTTGCTTGTTCCTCTATTCTTCCTCCTCATACCTCTCAATTCACTTAGCAAATTTGACAACATCTGTAAAAGCATGGAATCTTTTCAGCTTCATTTTTTCCTTGTATTGAGGCAGGCTTCCATCAACCAATTTTACAATAAGAGACTCTAACTTTGGAGCTCCATCCACCAGCACTTGGACATCCATCCATCTCTTGTAGTAAGTTGGAAAGGATTCATTTGGCTTTTGGTGAATCCTTTCCAAATCCTCTAGAGTGGTCTCCATCTAAGTGTTATTGGCATGCTGCTTCACAAATGCCTCGGACAAATCTTCCCATGTGGAGCGGGTATGAATTGGCATCTTTAAATACCACTTAGCAGCAGCATCCCTTAGAGTAGTCAGGAATAAGTTCAGCAGGTGGATTTTCCCGATTCCCAGACTAGACATAATCCTTATGTAGTTGTCCAAGTAAGCCTCTGGTGGACCTTCTCTAGTGTATAGAGGCAAATAAGGCATCTGGAAACCAACCACGAGTGGCTCTCCTCCTTCTGCCATTAAACTAGCTGGGTCTGCACATTTGATGGGATTGTAATGCACCATCTCCTTTAACCTCAGCAACAGAGCTTCAAGATCAGAGAACTTCTGGTTAAGACACTTTTCAGCAGCCATCTCAATTAAGGCATCCCTCACTCTCACAAAAGGTTCATCTTCTTTGGACTGGCAGTCAGTTTCCTGATGAGGAATGACCACTCTACTACTACTGAGAATGCCTCCTCTGGATCCATTCGTAGCTTGGACAATGTTTCCTCCATTTCCGACTGAAGCCGAGATTGGCTAAACAGTCTGGCCTGCATTGGTGGTCATTACACCTTGCATCTATTATCTTATAGTAGCCTTGAACCGGTTCGAGTTCAATAGGGCATCCATAAATCCATTCGTGTCAAAAGGCATCCCCCCACTAAATCCTTCTTGAGCCATATCTCTTTTGTTCACTTCTTCCAACATAAACTGACTGTCAATTTGTAAAAAAGGTAACTATCCCTCGAATTCTTACTCTGATTCCCTGATCTCTTCCACAGTGACTGATTCTAGTTGGAATGGCTTAATTGGCTGATTGGAATCTGGTTCAACCCACATTAACCATTTTGAATCTCGACTCCAAACTGCACATTCAACATAGGGTTAGCACTATGGATGGATTCCATGATTCTAGACGTGACGTACTAAGTGACATGTATGGCATGGTCGTGAGATGATCATGGTCGAATGATGTCCAATGGAAGAAAATGGTAATGAGGATTTTTTTGGTTCTTTTTTATTTTAGATGTTCCAAGAAAGCCCAATGCCATGTGAAAAACAATGCAAAAAGGTCGCGTGTGAGCCGTTACACAGACAGAGTTTGGTGCTTTTGGGGCACTTAGTGAATGTCATGGAATGGTCACATGTATATCCACACATGGATAGAGTCTTAATTTGTAAGTCAATGAAGTGATATAAAATGGTCACATAGGGGGTACCCCATGGACAAAGTTTTGACGCTTTTAGGTCATCTGAGATGAAATGATGTCACAAACAAGTCACGTGTAACTCTAGACACGGACAGAAGTTCAGTGTTCGTGGAACACCTTGTATGATTTGGTAATGTCATGAAATGCCCCTATGCATGTAGTAATCTAGTACTCGTGGAGTATCTCAAATGATTCAACAATGTCATGGAACAATCCGATGTGGATCGAGACACATAAGCAAGACTTTGGCATCACCGTGACACCAATGATTAATGGGCCTGATGTCATGTAATGTTGTCGTGTGACCCACCACACGAATATAGACCTTAGACCATTATGGTCCTCTAATGAATGACATGGTAGAGTGGAATGGCCAAGTGTAATCTAGTGCATGAGTAGAACATGAGTAGTTTTGGGACACTCGATATGTTATGAAATGAAATGATCGTGATGGGCAATCTCAAAACATCTTACAATAGATGGGAGATGAGATGATATGAATGTTCATGTCATACAAAATGCAAATGGCTGTGTAAAGATATGCTTAGTATGTATGACATACGAGATGATTTCGTGTATGCTTCATGGAAATTTCAACACACGAGATGTACATGGCACATAATTAAAATGTTGTGTCAACACAAAGATGTTGTTAGCATCAATGTCATACACATGTTCATGTCTTACAAATGGCTGCAGGAAAATGTGGTTAGAATAGCACATGAATGATTATGTGTGTTTGATGTTTCATGAAAAGGTCAAATAAAACCAACACAGAACAAATGTTAACACACTCAACAATATGCTCACCCTTCCAACCTTATCCCTCCTTTCGATTGGCACGCATTCTTCCTAGGTGTTAGGTCTCTTTGGTACCAACCGGGGATACCAAAGGCATACTCTCAATGTCCAATTTCATGTTTATGTTATGGCAATCCTAAGGGGAAATTACTAGGTCATTACATGTGGGCCAAAGTCAAACCAAGGGTCGTACAGGTCCCCATAGTGAATATACAAAGTCAAACCAAGGGTCGTACAGGTCCCCATAGTGAATATACACTCCTCCATATAGAACATGAGAGGTTCATACGGTGCTATGAGGGGTTTACCCCTTCGAGTGCCTCCAATCTTGGCGGAAGAGATAGGTCACCTTCTAAAGTAAATTGGGCTGATCAGTGAGTTTGAGGGGTTGAGATGAAGAAAATGTCATGCTATGCAATTGTGAGTAAAATATGGTACTATGAACTAGTGAATGACTGCAAGCGAGGTTATATTTCAGTAGTGGCCTAAGTGCTTTAAGTTTTTATAAAAACATTTTTAGAAACCCTTCATCCCCAGTAAAGTCGCCACTATGAATGGACGACCTTTTAGGAAAGCGGAATGCGGTGAAGCAAACCAGGGAAAAAGAACTTGGTTTGTTTGAATGGAAAACGGGTTTGTATCTTATTTAGAAAAACCATTGATTTGTTTGGAAATCCTTTTGTAGAAGACCTTTTCTCTGAATGTGAGTTTTTTGGAAAACTGGTTTTTGCATTTTAGAAAATCCCATTTTATTACCTAAAGATCACGAAACCTAAATTCAAGATCAATGACAGAGTCACCACCTGGATCAGCTCATCTGGGAAATTCTGGTATAGCTCCCTACCGAGCGTAGACTGCTGTACCTAATCCAAAGATTTAGGGTTCGGGCAACTTACCTATTCCACCTCAATCTTGCATTCATTTTTAAGTTCATATGATAATATTTTACTCACCTATTTTCTACCCATTTTATCTTTTGTTATTAGCCCATGCTCATTCAGATGACAAAAATAAACGACATAAAATTAAAGTGCAGAAAAGTAAACCATACATCCAAACCAAACCAAAAAGGTAAAGGCCGCTTTTTACAACCCAAAAAGATAAAAACTCTCATCCTCACCAATACAACCACCTAGAATACACGAATATCTAAAAAGGTATAATTGCCCATGTAACACGAGTTGATCTATTAAATATATCCAAAATAAAAATAAAAAGAATAAAAAGCTGTAAAATAGATTGGTTAGTATGACTATATCACAAATACAAGTAGGACTCACAACAGGATAGAATGGGGAATCTCAGGAAAGGGGAGTATGCATTTAGGGGGTAACCGAGAAGTCCAGGTGACTTACTTGATTAGACCTGGAAAAACATTTTAGAAGCATCCTGTACGTTTTTTTGTGCTTAGAAACAGTTTTGAAAACAGTTTGGCACGATTACATGCGAATTACATCATTTTGGTGGGTCAGTTGTGCCAGAACTCAAGGTTCCGTTCGTGTGGGTTTCCTATGTCAAACATCCATATAAGGTCCAAAGCAATAAACACACCAAAAGCAGTTTGATTCCAAAGACAACATCATGCTAACAACGTCCATAGGAGTCATCCCATGATTCTGCCTCCTTCGGGGAACCATAGTCGTGCGGCTCTAGTTAGAGCCGTACAGCTCTAGCCAATACAGCCATGCGGCCGTAGTGTCTAGAACTCGAAATTTGTTTTCTTTGTTTTATAAATCACTATTTTGACTCGTTTCAATGATTTCTGAGGATTTCAGGGAACCTGGGGGTCCATTAAAGCTAGGCAATGGATCTAATTTGGATCAAACAACCCCAGATTCCGAAAAACTAAAATCAACGAAACTCAAATCTCACATCAACGTTATTAGAAAACCGAAAACCACAATTCTGAGTGTAATGGTTGTGATTGGACCGAAATAGTTCATAACAGAATGATTAAAATAGGAAACTAACTACTTTCAGTCGATTTAGGGTGTTTCAGGTTTCTGCCTAGAAGAACACAGCCGTGCGGCTATAGTTTGACAGGCACTCGGCTTTGTTCTAAGGGATTATAGCCGCTCAGCTCTAGTTAGAGTCGCACGGCTGTAATCAAATAGACAGTTTCCGGAATTTTTGCAAAACACAAAAAAACAAAGCAAAAGAAATCATATACTAGTTTAAGGCCTCTCAGAGTTTACCTGGTTGATGTTCCACTGTGTTTGATGACCAGAATGGGATTTGGAAGCCAGAATTCACTTAGAACCTCACGAACATCCTGAAATCCTTGAATACGAGTCCCAAATCAATCCGAACAAACCCGGGAGCGATCCCGAATGAATGTGACATGTCTAGACACTCACGCTCTGTGTGTTTCCAGTCTCTTTTTCATGTTTTGCTTTGGTTTTTTATGTTTTCCCTCTTAGTTTTCTCTTTTTCCAGTCTTTTGGTTTTTTCTCTTAATGATCTTTTTCATCTATGTTCTCTGTTATCTTTTTGTTCTCCCTCCCATTCTCTCGCTCTACTCCTTTTGTTTCTATTATGTTAACCTAGAGAATCCCGACCGAGTTCCCCTAATTCAAGAATTCTTCTTTCTGTCAAAAACTGATGTTGGCTATTTAGAAAGTAATCTAGCCACCTGTTAGAGCCACACGGCCGTAAGGTTATGTTGGGATTTTTCATCGCGAAACGCCCGATTAAAGCAAAACTACAGAGCGTTTCCTCAAATCCGTGCCCAGGAGCAATTGAAATGGAAATCATAAACAACAAAATTCAACAGGGGATATTTAGTTTCTCACCAGAAATATCTCCTCTAGAGATGGCTGCAGAAATCGAATTCGATCTCCTCCACTCTCACATACACGAACGCCTATAGAGTCGAACCCGTGCTAGAGACAGATCAATGAATTTTTTAACAGAAAATATGGGCTCAATTTTTCTGCCTCAAGACTGAAAATTTCTAGTAGGAATTTTCACCACTTATGGCTAAAATTATGTGCCATTAAAACCCCAATAAATGTCCAAAATTCATGTAATTCATTACCCAAAATCAGCAGCATTTTTTTTTCCTTTTTGGCTATGATTTTCATGAGCAAATAATTCTCATTTTGGTCAAAATCTTGAGCCTTAATTTTGGCTCTGATTTAATTTGATTTAAGTTAGGATTTAATGCCATTAATCCCTCAATCCAATTAATGACCATGGATAAAATTAAATGCAATTCATATTTTAATTTTTCATGCATGCATTTATATAAAATCATATTATATAATGTACATGTCATTAAATTAAAATTAATTTGCCAATTGATCAACCCAATAAATTAATTGAGATTTAACTTGAATCAAAATACATATAAACCTATATATGCATTTTCTTTCCACATGGAAACAAATTTCCAATCAATATTTATCAATTAAATTATATTGATCAATCCAATTGATCTATAATTTAATTAATTAATATTTATCTCTCCAGTCTGTATACTCCAAGTATACGGGCGATCTAAAAAGTTCAAACTCAGACATTCAATGTGTACGATCCTATGGGCCCATCTTTATGTTGGTAACATGGTCCACAGACTGTAGGTGGCCTCTAGCAAGCCACGGCAGCCCCCAATTAACATGGAGATAGCAGTCCAACTGTAATCGTAACCCTGTAGTTTAAACTCATATATCCCATGTCATTGATATCGGTGTCCAACACAAAGGCATGGATTGATCACCTTCTTCTGTGTCTGGATATTTACTTGATCCTGAATGAACTGATGCTCACAAACAAGTTCCAACTTGTTTGGGTGTGGCCACACTCTTATCAGTTGCATTCATCAAGAGGCCGATGATATCTTCTTAGTGGACTACTGAGTGACATTCCCTTCTGCATATTCATAGCATTGCCATGTTCATTGACACACCTGAATGTACCCATACTTGGCACCTTGTTACAGGCCCTTTAGGCGTACACCAAAATATGCCACTTCACATGCAGCACCATTATATGGTCAGGTCAAAGGATCTATACAAGTACTACACTAGAATCACTTATAATACTATACCATATGGATTTCTTGTTTAGTGGATCTATCGAGTACCATGTCCTTTTGCATGTACCCGTTAACTTGGTTGACATCCCATGTCTAATGGCTGGTAAGACACCGACATACAACCAAGCTAATGATAGTCTCTAGTTCCATTCATTCCCATGACTGGAATAGAGTACGGATGACTTCATGGCCATATCATTTTCCCTATCCATGGTCTTACTGCCAAGTGCATGACACTTCTCGACATGGATATGGATATGTCTATTGGATACTCTATTCAAAACATAGCACAAGATATATAATAAATAGATTAATTCCTTTATTTAATGAAACAAATTGTATGATACATTAAATCCAATAACATTTTACAAATGTATAATGCAAATACGAGGACCAATGCCTTAGGACTAGGGCATATCCAACAAGTTATAGCCGTGCAGCTTTGGAATTTTATCCGCACGACTGTAGTTATGGAACTATAGTCGTGCATCTCTAATCAGAGCCGTGACAGATTCTCCTAAATCCCACACTCACCTCTAAGCTCTTTAATCACTCGAAAGACCTTTCTTAGGGTTTCGGATCGAGGAGTATTCGGTTTTCGGAGCATTTGAGACATTCCAAGCAACATCCCTCTCATTCTCAAGTCCGACTCACGTTCGTCTGTCTTAATAGGTAACATAGGATTTTCATCGCAGAGGTTGGAAAAACCCGTGCTGACAATAATGTCCTAGAACTAGGGCACACCAACAAACTGTAGTTGAAATTAAGGTGTCTCCCACAAATCCAAACACCTGTCTCCTTCATGCATGCTGCTGGCAACGCATCGACAGCCATGCAGCTGTTGCGTCAATAGCTGTATGGCTCTTCCAATGGTCGTGTAGCTGTTATCTTCAGTTCAACCTTAAGTCTTCAAATTCTTCTCGGTTCCAAGTTTCAAGTTCATTTAAATCTGAATCTTCACTTCTCGAATCGACTCTCATAATGAACAGTAAGGATAGATAACATTTGGCTTTCTATCATCACTAAGGTCAGGAAATCCCGGCGCTCACATCTGCCCCTTGTGTGAGAAAATTCAATACCGATACCTGGTCTAAAATACCTGAGGTGAATTTGTAAACATGGAAAAGAGCATCATGAATAAAGGAAAGAAAAACTTACCTGCCTTGGGATTTAATGTCGTAGATGCCATGCTCCTACTGTTGACTCCACTGGGATTTAGGAAATTGTCTTACTGGGGATTTGATAAGGGTTTTGATAATGAGGGCTTTGATAATAAGGGCTTTGATAATAAGGTCTTCGATAATGAGGGCTTCGATACTCTATGGGGAAAAACAAGCTTCATTAGTAATTGGCTTGGTGGGAACGATGTTCCACTACCTTATGTGTCACTCTATTTAAAGGTTTGTAAATCCTTTATTGAGTAGTTTGCTGGAGATGAAATTCTTTAATGTAGTGAGTCTTTATTCTTTGATCGGCAGATTTTGAAAAAAAAAATGTTGTCCTTTCGATCAAGAATGAAGACTAGCTGGGGAAGATTTGATTTTCCTTTGAATGAATGTCTAATGTATGTTATGCTTGTATTCATGACGATGCATATGCATGTAAACATCAAAGGATATGCTTTCAACTATTGTCCAAGTTTGAGATTCTTTCTTCTGTGGGGGAAAATTGCACTATGCTCCTAGTCAACTTCAGCTAGGGAGTACATTCTTTATTCAGTGAAAATTTTATTAGAATATACACTTTGAGAAATCTACAGGAGATATGTAATTACTGTTGAGGAAAATTATGACATTCTTGATCAGTACTTCCGTTGGGGAATAATGAAAATTTCTACAATTTTCCCCTTTTCCATTGCTGCTGGGGAAGAATGAGTTTGAAAATGCTCTAACTTTTGGCTAAACTGCCTAATATAGGTTTTCGGCTTAGCGAGCTACTCTAATTTTTGCCTGAGCTGCCTTTTCAGTTTTCACGTCAGCGAGCTTTTTTTTCTGAAGAAATGAAATGATGAATCATATGTGCTTTATTTATACTGATCAGAATTACACAAAGCTTTAAAGCATTGAAAGTTGAATCTTTACCAAAATCTTTAGCAACATCAAGAGAGGATGAATTAGATTTAAAGGATGGAAAAGATTTCAAATTGCATATGCTTAATATACTTCCATTGTTAAACAATGTGAGCTTTTATAACCAGCTAAATGCAAAGTGCTTTCTTTCAATGAATGTTCAGACAAGATAATGTTGTTTATGCATTTTGACATAACCATATAAGCATATTTAAACAAAACATCACACTTTATTGATGAATTCAACATGAGTACATTTGAAAGAATTGGTTCCCAAAATGGTATATAGTCCACACAGAACGAGATCCGTCACCAATCGTTCCTTTTGGATTTTCCAACTAATCATTTTCTCTCATGTGTTAATGTTGGGATTTGTCACCGGAAATCACCCGATAAAAGCGGAAGAACGCGGTGATTTCCTCAAATCCAGTCCCAGGAGCAATTGAAGTGGAAATTGAAAAACTTAAAAGTAAACAGAAAGGGATTAAATTTCTCACCAGAAAAATCTCTTTCTGAGATGGATGATGACTACAGAATTCAAGGTAGAATTCCTCCACTCTCACGTACACGAACGCTTGACGAATGCAACCCGTGCTAGCGTCGGAAAAACGAAACAATGGAGAGGGAAGAGCTAGGGAAATTTCGGCTAGGAGGCTCAATGCATAGGGTGGCCGAAATTTCTAACCCTAGGTATTTATACCTAGGGTTGGCCGAATTCCCTTAGGGGAATTCAGGCCTATCTTGGCTCCTTTCTATTCTGTGCAGGCTTCCATGTTTTAATTTAGGCCCAGTCTAATTTTAATTATTCTGGTTTAAATTAATTTGAAGCCCAATTTTAATATACCCATGTATTTAATATATTACTCCAAGTAATATATTATTTACATCTAAATTAAAATTAGTTTGACAATTAATTTAATCCATCAAATTAAAATTAAATCTACATAAAATAAAATCATATGTAAACCCATACATATGAATATTTCCACCTAGGAAATAATTTCATAATTAATCCAATTAATTATGAAGAGCCAATTGAATATATTAATTTTATTATTATGACCAATCCAATTGATCTTTATAATATAATTAATATATACATGCTTCTCCCTCCATTGTGTATACTCCAAGTATACATGTGTTCCTTAAGTCTGCATTCTATCGTTCTATGTGTACTATCCCGTGGGCCTATCTTTATGTTGGCAGCGGGCCTTTGGCCCGCAGACTGCAGTTGGGCTCTAGCAAGCCACTGCAGCCCCCAATTAAGATGGAGATGGTAGTCTAACTGATATCATAACCCTGTAGTTTAAACTTGTACATCCCATGTCATTGATATCGGTGTCCAACATAGGGGCATGGATTGATCACCCTCTTTTGTGTTCGGACATTAACTTGATCCCGAATGTACTGATGCTCACAAACAAGTTCCAACTTGTTTGGGTGTGGCCACACTCTTATCAGTCACATTCATCAAGTAGCCGATGATATCTTCTCAGTGGGTTACTGAGTGACAAATCCCTTCTGCATATCCATAGTATTACCATGTTCAGTGACATACCCGAAAGCACCCATACTTGGCACCCTATTACAGGCCATTTAGGCGTACCCCTAAGTATGCGACTTCACATGTAACACCATCATATGGTCAGGTCAAAGGATCCATACAAGTACTACACGAGAATCCATTGTGATACCATACCATGTGGATTACTCGTTTAGTGGATCTATCCAGTACCATGCTTCCAGGCATGTACCCATTAACTTGGTTGACATTCCATGTCAAATGACCGGTAAGACACCGCCATACAACCAGGTTAATGATAGTCTGTTGTTCCATTCATTCCCATGACTGGAACAGACTACCGATCTATTCATGGTCATATCGTTAACCCTATCCATGGTCTTACTGCTAAGTGCATGACACTAGTCGTCATGGATATAGATATGTCCATTGGATACTTCATTTAATATATTGCACAAGATAGATATAATAAATGAATTGGTGCCTTTATTAATGACACAAATGAGTACAACACATAAATCCAATAAATGTATAGTACAAATACAAGGACCAATGCCTCGGGACTAGGGCATTTCCAACAATCTCCCACTTGCACTAGTTCCAACTAGGCATGGGCCTAATCCCTATAGATCTAGTATGACCCTCGTGCTTAGGCTGGGCCAGCGCCATGGTCAATGGATCTACGACATTATCCTCGATGTCCACTCTGTGCAATGCAATGTCACCTCTCTCCGCGATTTCTCGTATAAGGTGAAACTTTCTGAGCACGTGCTTTGTGTTCTTATGTGACCGGGGCTCCTTAGCTTGTGCGACGGCCCCATTGTTGTCACAGAAGATATCGACTGGGTCCTGGATAGTTGGCACTACTCCCAACTTAGTGATAAACTTCTTCATCGACACAGCTTCCTTAGCTGCATCACACGCAGCGATGTACTCAGCTTCTGTTGTAGAGTCCGCTATGGTTGGCTGCTTTGAGCTCCTCCAGCTTACAGCACCACCATTCAGCAAGAATACATACCCTGACTGCAATTGGTACTCATCTTGGTCTGTCTGGAAGCTTGCATCAGTATACCCAGTAACTGATAGCACTTCCTGACCACCATACACCAAGAAGCTATCCTTAGTCCGGTTAAGGTACTTGAGGATCACCTTGACAGCTTTCCAGTGATCCTCCCTGGGATCCTGCTGGTATCGGCTCGTCATACTTAGTGTAAAGGCGACATCAGGTCTCGTACATAACATGGAGTACATGATTGATCCAATAGCCGAAGCATATGGAACCAATTTCATGTTCTCCCTGTCCTCCCTTGTTTTAGGACAGTTCTTCTTACTAAGTTTCAGCCCATGGCCCATTGGTAAGAAACCTTTCTTGGCCCGGTCCATACTGAATCTTTTCAGAACTTTGTCAATGTACGAAGCCTGACTTAGGCCCAGAAGCCGATTTGGTCTATCCCTATAGATCCTGATCCCTAGGATCATCTCAGCTTCGCCTAAGTCCTTCATTGCGAAGCACTTACTCAGCCACTGCTTTACCCCTTGCAGTGTAGGTATGTCGCTTCCAATGAGTAGGATGTCGTCTACATAAAGTACCAAAAATGTGACAATGCTCCCACTAGTCCTCTTATACACACAAGGCTCATCCAGATTCTGTATGAAGCCATATTCCTTTATAGCCTCATTGAATCTTAGATTCCAACTACGGGATGCTTGCTTCAGTCCATAAATGGACCTTTGAAGTTTGCATACCCTTCCCGGATACTTAGGATCGACAAAACCCTCAGGTTGTGTCATGTACACATCCTCGAGTAGCTTCCCATTAAGGAAAGTGGTTTTGACATCCATCTGCCATACCTCATAGTCATACCATGCGGCTATGGCCAACAATATCCTGATGGACTTGAGCATGGCTACTGGTGAGAAAGTTTCATCATAGTCTATTCCATGGACTTGTCTGAAACCTTTCGCAACCAGATGCCCCTTGAAGGTATTATCAGCTTTTAGCTTATAGCACCACTTGCAACCTATTACCTTAGCCCCCGGAGGTGGATCAACCAAGTTCCAAACTTGATTATCGTACATAGATTGCATTTCTGCCTCCATGGCTTTGTGCCAATTTGCAGACTGTGGGCTAGCCATAGCCTCCTGGTAGGTTTTTGGTTCTTCTTCATCCCAGATGAGAAGAGTTTGATCATCGGTAACGAGGAAACCATACCTCTCCGGTTCCCGACGATCCGTACCAGACCTTCTAGGTTCTTGTGTGGCCTGGGTCGGTGCTTCCACTTGTGGAAGCTCCACCTGGGCCTCCGAGTTATCCTCTTCAGGAGCTTGTGGACCTTGAACTTCCCTGAGTTCAACATTGCTCCCACTATCTTTCTTGGAAAGGAACTCCTTTTCCAGAAAGACCCCCTTCCATGCCACGAACACCTTGTTCTCGGCGGGGTTGTAGAAGTAATACCCTTTGGTTTCCCTAGGGTAGCCCACAAACAGGCATTTATCGGTTTTGGGCCCCAGCTTGCCACTAGTCAATTTCTTGACATGTGCTTTGCATCCCCAAATCCTTAGGAAAGACACATTGGGCTCCTTGCCCGTCCATATCTGATATGGGATCTTTTCCACTGCCTTAGTCCGAGTACTGTTTAATATGAGAGCTGCTGTCTCGAGGGCGTGTCCCCAGAAACTAATTGGGAGAGATGCTTGACTCATCATTGAGCGGACCATGTCCAACAAGGTCCTATTCCTCCGTTCGGACACCCCATTCCATTGTGGTGTTCCAGGAGGAGTGAGCTGTGGAACTATTCCATGCTCTCTCAAGTATGAGTCAAACTCTAGGCTCATATACTCACCGCCTCGATCTGACCGAAGGGCTTTGATATTCCTGCCTAGCTGGTTCTGTACCTCGTTCCTAAATTCCTTGAACCTATTAAGGGTCTCGGACTTGTGTCTCATCAGATAGACATAGCCATATCTGCTGAAATCATCCGTGAACGTGACGAAGTACAGATGCCCACCTCTGGTCGCTGCGCTCATAGGTCCGCATACATCTGAATTTCTTAGGGCCAACAAGCCAGTGGCCCTTTCAGCCTTTTTGCTAAAAAGCGCCTTTGTCATCTTGCCTCTTAAACACGATTCGCATGTATCAATTGACTCCAAGTCAAATGACCCTAGGACTCCAGCTTTGTGAAGCCTAGCTATGTTCTTCTCGTTTATATGGCCAAGACGACAATGCCATAGGTAGACTGGATTAAGTTCGTTAGGCTTAACCCTTTTCGTGTTTATGTTATAGATATGATTGGTTTCATTTAAGTCCAGGATATATAGGCCATTATTTAATAGAGCATCTCCATAAAATAACCCCTCTCTGGATATAGAAATTCGACCATTTATTATAGTAAAATCAAATCCAGAAATATCCAACATTGATACAGAGATAATATTCCTGCACATAGCAGGTACAAAGTAACAATGTTCAAAAATTAAAACCAATCCACTAGGCATCATCAGGTGGTATTCACCGATCTCTATGGCAGCAACCCTTGCTCCATTCCCGACTCGCAAGTCAACCTCTCCCGACCCCAGCAACCTTCTGTTCTTAAGTCCCTGCACATTGCAACAAATGTGAGAACCACATCCAGTATCCAATACCCAGGATGTTGAAACAGTAAGGTTAATATCTATAACATAAATACCTGAAGAGGACGCACCTTGGCCCCTTCTTTGCTCTCCCATCAGCTTGGGACACGATCTCTTCCAATGGCCCGCCTGTCTGCACCCGAAACAGATGTCCTCAGGACCTGCCTTCTGCTGGGCCTTGGGTTGGGCCTTGGCCTTCTTAGCTTTAGCCTTCTTGGCCTTAGCCTTGGCCTTTTCCTTGGCCTTACCCTTAGCAAGAGGAGCGTTCCCCTTGTTAACGAGCAGCACCGGTGGGGTCTTCTTGATCGACTGCTCAGTAAGCTTAAGCATCCCATGCAGCTCACTGACAGTGCGGTTCATCCCTTGCATGTTGTAGTTAAGGATGAACTGATCATAAGAATCCGACAAGGACGCGAGGATTGTGTCCACCGCCAACTCTTGAGAGATAGGCGATCCGAGACGGGCCAAAGTATCCAAATAGCCCTTCATCTTGAGCACGTGTGCACTCACAGATGTCCCGGCCCCCATCTTACAAGAGTGGAATGCCTTATTGGTCAGGTACCTTTCCTAACGAGCTTGCTCTTGAAACATCTCATTAAGAGTTGTTATCATAGCATAGGCTTGATGGTCCATAAACTGTTTTTGCAGTTCGGGGACCATGTAAGCCAACCTAAGGCATGTCACATCCCGGTTGTCCTTGACGTGCGCCTCGTATTCCTCCAGCTGGGCAGCCGGTGGATTACGTCCCTGAGGCGCAGCCGGCACAGGCCTTTCCAGCACATACTCTTTTGACTCTTGTCTTAGAACTATCCTCAAGTTCCTAGACCAGTCTAAAAAGTTAGGACCGGAAAGCTTGTCCTTTTCAAGAATTGATCGCAGTGATAAGGTATTTGTGTTTGCCATTTGGGTGTTTCTACACAGAAAAACATTGAGAGAGTTAATAAAGGGCTTTGCTTTGTTGTTCCCATATAAAATTAACAATGAATCAAGTTATTAATTTAAACCGAGTTGTTGGGCTCATGGGCCGAGATCCATATTTCATTAAGATATAGCCAAACGAGGGTTTGGTACAACTATACCTTAATTATTTAGGTAGGAACGCCGTCCAATCCCAACCTAGGGACCCTCGGTTTGATGGGCTTGTTGGCACTTACCCATCTGTGCTTAGGGCCAGGAGAATCCTACTACCCACGCTAAGTCAAAACCTCCATCCAAGTGTTAGAGTATCAAATACTCTAACCCAATACAAAGTGATAATACTCCAGTGCATCCTGCGAGGGCATGGTCTACAACTGGCCTATTCCCACTTCGATTCGGTTTTGAATGAGGGAAGCACTTTTAAGCGACTTAGTAATTTCCGTTTGGTTATTAGATTCAATAATAACGGCTTACATATATAAAGCAGGTGAATGAGCTATTGGAACATACATTCATACATGCAAATGAATATAAAACATGATTAAATAAATTAAAATGGACTACTATGGGCCTATATTACATCCTAATATTATTCTAGTAAACCTATACTAGAAACAGATATTACGTGGGCCTCCATCTTCTCCTTCTGGGCTTGCACCTCCAATTTGGGCTTGCACCTCCATTTGGGCTCACCACTCCATGGGCTTCTGCTTTTACAAATTTTATAATATTTAATTTAAATAAAATAAAATTACATTAAAAAGAAAAAAAACGACACGCAGGCCGTATTTACCCAATGCAAATTAAATTAAATTTTTTAAATTAATTTGTGTTTAAATTATTTATTTTGTTGGCATGCATATTTAATTTAATTGTTTGCATATTAAATTGAATATGGACTTTGTGAAATTGGCCCAATAAACCGTGACACCGGTTAAAATTGGGAGTGCTAAATTTTAAATTTGTGACAACCCAAATTCAAGTGGGAGCAAAATTGTTAATTTTGCATTTATGGAGGAAGTCCCAAATGGAGCAAGCCCATGGTGGGAGCTGTAAGCGCCGAATTTCACTTTCAAAAAAAACAAAAAAAAGAAAAAAAAAAGGAAAAAAAGAAAAAAAGTATAGTCGTACGACTATTGCTACAGTCGTACGACTGTAGATCTACCCATAAAAGCAGAAAAAGAAAGACAAAAAAAAAAAAAAAAAAGAGGAGGACAAAAAAAAAAGGAGAAAAACGGACAGACAGAGAGAAAGAGAAAAAAAAAGAGAAAAAGACGAGAAAACCAAGGAAAAAGAAAGAACTCCTCACCAAAATCCTCAGAATTTGGAAATCTTTGGACTCAAATCTCAAACCCTAACTCAAGGAGAAAAGTCCAGATTTTAGTGGATTGGAGCGACGTCAGGGGTCAATCCTACGGTGGACGCACGCCACGGAGGTAAATACTCCTTTTCCCCTCTCTTTTACAAGCTTTCTGGGTGTTTGGTGTGCTTTTTCTGCATTTTTGTCTATTTTTTCTGCGTTTCTGTTCTGGAAATCAAGAACAGTCGTACGACTGTAGTTCATTTCCAGGTGGTTTTATTTTCGGCTTATTTTAAATGAAATTTTGATGAAATCTTGAATTTTCAGCATCTACATTCGTACGACTGTAGTTGAGTTTCCACGACTGTAATTTACAGTCGTACCCCTATAGTTTTCAGAATCAGAATTTTACCTTTAAAACCCAAAAATTTCATAAAAAATCCATAAAAATCCCCAAAAATTCCCAAAAATTCCCAAAAAATCCCAAAAAATTAGAAAACCCCAAAAATCAGCAAAATGAATTTTGTTGTGCGCATCACGACCATAGATTCAATTTTTAGTAAAATTGCATCTAGAACAATTCAACGACGGAGACCCATTTCTCCTGAAAACCGACCCACTTAAATATATAAAAATGCATGTAAACTGGAAAAATTGTTTCCAAAAAAAAAATGATTTTCCCACAAAACAAAAAATACAGGGACGTTTCAAAAATGTTTTCCAGGTCTAACCGGGCCGGCTAGCCGAGCCAACCCGGTTACCCCCTAAATGCATGCCCCCAATTCCTGATTCCCCATTCTGTCTATTTGAGTCCAACTTGTGGCGTGCTGTATATATTGTGCTAACCCTCTGTTTTGCAGGTTTTAATTTCTTTTTATTTTTATTTTTATTTTGGATGTAATTTAATAGATTAAATCGTGTATCCTAGGCGGTTGTATTTTTCTAGATTCTCGTGTATATAGGCGATTGTATAAGTGAGGTGAGAGTTTTTATTTTTCCATTCGATTTGGTTGTAAGCCAATTAATATTTATTTCTTTTCCTTATTTTTGTATTAAATATTTTGTATGCGCGCTGTATGCCTTTTATATTCAATAAAATGGACTTTAGATTTTGAAATACCATTTGAGAGCATTGACAATATTTATTTTAATTAGACACGAAATAAGGGACTTGTCCGGACCCGAATCTCTGGATAGTGTAGCGGCCGTTCGTCCGGTTCGGCTACATAAGAATTTCCCGGTTGAGCTGAGCCGGGTGGCGACTCTACAACATCCATCGAGACTTAGGTCTCGGTTCTTTTATGCATTAATTCTATTCATTTTCCAAAACGCTGATTTCCATTTATAAAAACCCCATGTGAGGGAGGGATCCGCCCGAGATCGTGGCGACCCATTCCGAAAGGGAGTCCCGCGTCCCGTCGAAAACGCGTCGTCCACTCACAGTGGCGACTCCGCTGGGGATTTCTTAAAAAAGTTTTCTTAAAAACTTAAAAGAATTTTGACAAACCCTGAAAAGTGTCTAATTAAAATAACGTGGATGATTCTCTTTTGGTATTTTATTTTCATTTTTAGTTCGTCATTTCTTGCATTAGATTAGGTATCCCTTTATAGCCCGGTGGATTGTTGAAGTGTCGCCTATGTTCCTCATGTTCTTAGGGGCACGGATACAAAACACCACTCATAGCCTCGTACGAACCCCTTCGTTTGGACCCTTGAGTGGGGAGAAGTGAGGAGTATATTTTGCTATGGGAACCTTAATTTTTATCCCAACTTGGACCGAACCCATATAGGCAGCCCTAGTTGGATTCCCTTAGGATACCAAAATAATTGTGTGAATAATAATAAAATCGCGCCTTCATCACCCCCGGTTGGTGATCGAAGTGAACCCCGCCTAGGACTCGGTTAGAAATTTTTTGAGACCGACCATGTTGGAGGAATAAGGTTGGAAGAATTCGTTTTGCTTGCTTTATGTTTCTCGCCATCTCGTGACACATCACCATTGCTACTTACGCATGCATCACATACCATAATCACCATTCTCCATACATGTGACATATCGTACACAAACATCTTTGTGTGACACTAACCCATATTTTTATGCAGCCACGTGCATTTTTATTTTCGTGTGCAATCATTAAATCATCTGCTTGCCATTCATACTAACCATTTCTTTTTCAGCTATAACATTATATTTGTGTGATTAGTATTTTTTACATAGCATACATAACACCATTTTGTATGTCATGCATCCTAATCCACATTTTTATGCAGCCACGTGCATTTTTATTTTCATGTGCAATCATTAAATCATCCGCTTGCCATTCATACTAACCATTTCTTTTTCAGCTATAACATTATATTTGTGTGATTAGTATTTTTCACATAGCATACATAACATCATTATGTGTGTCATGCATCCTAACCACGTTTTTGTGCAGCCATTTGAATTTTGTATGTCGTAGCATTCACGACATATCACCTAAATTAAATTAGGGGCATTCCAGGGATGCCCACCATGATCATATCATTCCATCATATATCGGGTATCCTAAAATACCCGTGTTCTGCCAATGCACCGGATTGCATTCGGCCATTCCACCAAATCATTTCATTCCATAGAGACCACGATGGTCCTAAGTATATTTCCGTGTGACAATCCACACGATGCATTTCATGACATCATACCCATTCGTCATAAACATCATACAACACTGTGATCCACATCGGGTTACGTCATGACATTACTATATCATTCAAGGTGCTCCCCGAGTGCCGGATTAGTACGTATGTAGGGGTATTTCATAACATCTCAAATCATGAAAGGTGTTCCCCGGACGCGAAGCTTTTGTCCGTGTACCTGTCACACGTGACTCTCTCATAACATCATTTCATTTCATATGCTCAAAAGCATCAGAACTCTGTCCATGGGCCGGTCCCATGCGACCACTTCATATCATCTCATAGACCTTCAAAGCGTCAAACTACGTCCGTGTGTCGGTATACACGAGACCATTTCACGAAATTCATTAGGTGCCTTGAAAGCACCGAACTCTCATCCGTGTGGCGGTCCACACGTGACATTTTGCATAGCATTGGGTGTTCTTGGGATGTCCAAAAATAAAAATAAAAATAAAAATAAACACAAAGGGATCATCCTCATTATCTCACGATATACATCTCATTCATCCATCAAACATTCAAGTACTCCACAACGTTCAAGCATTCCGTAAGCACGAAGGACATCGCAGCATACACTACCATCATTTAAGTGTTCCAAAAATACTAGAAACTCCATCAAGCCCTTTAGGTCCTCCATACTCATTAGAAACCCTGTCCTTGTGTCCTGCACACCCAAATACCGAAATATCCTTCCCGTGTAAGACCAAGATCTACACGTTTCGTTCCAAATTCCCCGTGCAAGACCAGCTCTGCACGTATTGCATCAAACTCTATCCATCCTCCCCGTGTAAGACTACATGTACTGCTCCAAATCTTCCCGTGCAAGACCAGCTCTACACCTATCACATTAAACTCTACCCTTCCTCCCCGTGTAAGACAAGCTCTACACGTATTGTTCCAAATCTTCCCGTGTAAGACCAGCTCTGCATGTATCGCATCAAACTCTATCCATCCTCCCCGTGTAAGACCAAGCTCTACCTGTACCGCTCCAAATCTTCTCGTACAAGACCAGCTCTGCACGTATCGCATCAAACTCTATCTATCCTCCCCGTGTAAGACAAGCTCTACACGTATCGTTCCAAATTCCTCGTGCAAGACCAGCTCTGCACGTATCGCATCAAACTATACCCTTCCTCCCCGTGTAAGACAAGCTCTACACGTATCGTTCCAAATCTTCCCGTGCAAGACTAGCTCTGCACGTATCGCATCAAACTCTATCCATCCTCCCCGTGTAAGACCAAGCTCTACACGTACCACTCCAAATCTTCCCTGTGCAAGACCAGCTCTGCACATACCGCATCAAATTCTACACTTCCTCCCCGTGTAAGACAAGCTCTACACGTATCGTTCCAAATTCCCCGTGCAAGACCAGCTCTGCACGTATCGCATCAAACTCTATCTATCCTCCCCGTGTAAGACAAGCTCTACACGTATCGTTCCAAATTCCCCGTGCAAGACCAGCTCTACACGTACCGCATCAAACTCTACACGTCCTCCCCGTGTAAGACACGCTCTACACGTATCGCACTAAACATTAAACCTCTTCCCGTGTAAGACACGCTCTACATGTACAGCTTTAAACACTACATCCCTTTCCCGTGTAAGATTCGCTCTACACGTACCGTTTCAAATGTCAACTCTCCCCCGTGTAAGATCCGCTCTACACGTATCGCTCTAAACACCACACCTTCTCTCCCGTGTAAGATCCGCTCTACACGTATCGCTCTAAACACTATACCTTCTCCCGTGTAAGACACACTCTACACGTATCGCTTTAAGCATTAAACCTCTTCCCGTGTAAGATCCGCTCTACACGTATCGCTTTAATCACTACATCTCTTTCCCGTGTAAGATTCGCTCTACACGTACCGTTTCAAATGTCAACTCTCCTCCCCTGTAAGATACGCTCTACACATGAACCCTTCGCAAGTATCACCTTGCTTCGATCCATGGACACCTTGTGTGTCATTGTATCCATGTGGTGTATATTTATATACCACGCTATACTTCAGCATATAGCTTCATCAACGATATTCATTGCATTTTGCATGTTTCTATTCCTGGCTTTGTTTGCACTCGACTAGCTTAGGATTGGGTAACATGACATGGCATCACATGACATCATCATTCATGCATGCATGCACCACATCTTGTATTCATACCTACATCATCCCTTGACTTGGTATTCTCTGTGCACATGTCCCGGCCAATGCTAACAGGTATTCTTATCAGGGGAGAAAGGGAAGGAGTCTCGAGAATGGCTGGCCCAGTGAACTTCAACACTGTAATAGATATCCTAGATCATTATCTCGCCTCATCACGATTCCGAAAGGCGGTCAGGGAAGAGGCAACGGCAATGCTGAAGGAAATGCTAGGAGGTGACCTGGACAAGGTGGAAAAGCTGACAATAAGGTGCTTTGAATTGGAGGCACGTGTGATTGAGCTTGAGGGAGTAATAAAAGGGCTGACTGGTGAAGCAGAATGGAAGGCCCCCCACAAAGCCAATACTGACCTTGTTCCGCGACCAACCAGGTGTCCACTCTCCAAGGGTGACGGAAAGGGCATATCCCCGTGGCCTTTCTCGCTGAGTCAATTATTTTCCAAATGCAGAAAAGAGGGGCTACTGCAGAGCGTCAAGCCGTATGTGGAGCCGGCACCAGATCAAAAGAACAACTTCTGTACCTATCATGTAGCGACGGGTCACCGAACCAACGCTTGCTATATTTTAAGGAAGGAGATTCGGAGGTTAGTTGATGAGGGAAGGTTAAAGGTGCCATCCGCTACTAATGAGCAACTGGGGGCAAGCAGGGTGACTGGTAAAGAAATTCCTCAAACCTCCCGAGGAGAGGAATATGATGAAAAGCTCCAAAGCCTGATTTGATGAAAGTGGGGCAGTGATCGGATAAGGAATAGTCGGGCGATGTGAGATCAATACCTTTAGAGGTTCCTTCCCATAGGGAACTCATTTTGTTTGTAAAGTGTATTGAACTCATTTTGAATGCAATGCATCTTGTTACTTTTCTTACTTGTGTGGTGAATACATGTATATGGCATTGAGCATGCATTTGATCATCTGAAATGACATGTCCATCTCGCATAATATTAAGATGCATGACATCAATCTGAGTCTCACAGGGAACTTACAAATGAACTGACTTTGGTAAAACCCTTTTCTAAAAAAAAAAAAAAAAAAAAAAAAGAAAACAAAAAAAAACAAAAAAAAAAAGAAGAGAAAGGGAAGAAGTCTGCCAAACAAGTAATGGGATGGCACCATTTCATCTGAATCAATTGCCAACCTAGATCAGTGATCCCTACAAACCACGATCCTAAACACTGCTAATCTTGCCCTAAAAGTTTCAACTTGGACAGCCCACAATACACTCAAATCGTTCCAAACCAAGGACCATTGCCAAGTTTCAGAGCCGAGCCCCAAAAAGAACCTTTGAGCCTAATTCGTGCTGGAAAGAAGTATCCCACATTAAAAACCAAACCCACCAAAAAGCACCAAGCCCTAAAAATCCAAATGACCTTCGCCACCCACCCTGCTATAAAACTCTGAAGCAGACATTAGTTTTAGTGCATGTATAGTTTTGTTTGTGTGGCATTCATGTGCATATGACATCACACATGCACTGTTCATGCAAAAAGACATATCAAACACGCATGACATACATGGATCTGGATGTAGCAGGAAAATCAATAGGTGGCTGTGGTTTGGATTTTACTTCTTAAAAAAAAGAGAAGAAAGAAAGAAGAAGCAAGCACCGGTGGAAGACCTCAACTCTCCCTTACAGTCAAATTTCTGCTCCTGGTCTACAGTTGCACTCTCTTCAATCATAGAGTCAAACTCTGTTGAGTGCTTGATGGATCTGGGGGCGGCCCACCTATTGCATGAAGTGCCGGGGTCAATGAGTTGAGACAATGGAGATAAGTATGTTGTTGCCTGTTCTGAAAAGTTAACTTTGTGCGGTGACAGAGAAGATTGGTGTCCTTACCCCAAGCAGTTCCCTTTTCATTCTCCTCTCTGTCTTCTCCATTTGCCTTCAACACTTTTGTCTTCCCTTTATTGTCTTTCCTTCACTTTCATCTTCTATCGTTCATCTTCTCTCTGGAACTTGAACCAATTCTGTGGTTCCATATTTCCTACCTTCAATAGCTCCTAACAAGAAGTTGAACCCTAATGCTACTCCATATTGTATTTTTCCATATCATCTCATCAGCGAAAGGGCATCGAAACAGGTGGTTATGGCGCCGTCTCAATCCGTCTTCGTTTATCATCAACCTGTACCAAATTGGGGATACCTTTTAAATCCCATGCCATTTCTCTTCAATCTAAACTCCCGGACTAATGATTTAGTACCCTCAGATAGTGGGAAGGGATTTGATTTGATGATAGATAGAGGATTTGGATATGAATCTACTTCAAATGAGTTCAACAATGCTGAAAAAGGGGGAAAATGAAACATATAGCTCCGAGATTCCAGAGTAAGAAGAAAATAGTTTCTGTAAGTGAAAAGGAACAAAAGTGGTCGCCCAAGAAATTGACTATTGAAGAGACCAAGCTGAATAAAAAAGAGATTGAAGCTAATCTTGGTGGGAAAAAACAAGCCCGATGATCAGAAACCTACCAAATCAGTTTCAAAGACATAATCTGCTACAAATTCTGGGCAAGCATCGTCTGGAGGAAAACAAGAATAAGTCCAAAAGGAAGCCTGCTTATGATTTCCTCTATTTGCCTATGGATTTCAAGACTGGAGGAAATTTTGGTTATGCATTTGTGAACTTCACCAACTGTGTTGGGGTAACTTAACTTTGCAAAGCTTTTAACAATCATGAAAGGGACGACACCATCAACAGGAAAGCTTACAAAGTCTGTTGTACTCATATTCAAAAGGAAAGTTGCATTTGCCAACCATTTCAAGAATTCAGTCTTCGGGAGCCGTGCTTGAACTGAAATCTGGGGTGAATTGGAAACATGAATACAGCATCAGACCGCAGGACAATCCAGTGGTTACTTGAATTCATCTCAGGTTGTCCATCCATAATAGCAACTCTATCCGGTGATCGGGCTTAAAAAAAAAAAAAAAAAAACTCCCCAATATGTAAAACCGAAAGGGCATATTGGTAATTTGAAGGGGCATCAATTAAAACCAGAGCCACATTTTAAATTTTCCTAATGCATCTGCATTCATTATGTCATGAATGTTTTGTATTCAATTTTGGTGTTCAATATGCATTTGTTGTGTTGTTGCATGTCAATGTTCACTTACAGGCTACATTACATAGCAAACCTTGTCTGTGGAAGTGCTTCATGTTGGAAATGCCCTAGTCCCGAGGCATTGGTCCTTGTATTTGTACTATACATTTATTGGATTTATGTGTTGTACTCATTTGTGTCATTAATAAAGGCATCAATTCATTTATTATATCTATCTTATGCAATATATTAAATGAAGTATCCAATGGACATATCTATATCCATGACGACTGGTGTCATGCACTTAGCAGTAAGACCATGGATAGGGTAAACGATATGACCATAAATAGATCGGTAGTCTGTTCCAGTCATGGGAATGAATGGAACAATAGACTATCATTAACCTGGTTGTATGGCGGCGTCTTACCGGTCATTGGACATGGAATGTCAACCAAGTTAATGAGTACATGCCTGGAAGCATGGTACTGGATAGATCCACTAAACGAGTAATCCACATGGTATGGTATCACAATGGATTCTGGTGTAGTACTTGTATGGATCCTTTGACCTGACCATATGATGGTGTTACATGTGAAGTCGCATACTTAGGGGTACACCTAAAGGGCCTGTAATAGGGTGCCAAGTATGGGTGCTTTCGGGTATGTCACTGAACATGGTAAGACTATGGATATGCAGAAGGGATTTGTCACTCAGTAACCAACTGAGAAGATATCACCGGCCTCTTGATGAATGTGACTGATAAGAGTGTGGCCACACCCAAACAAGTTGGTACTTGTTTGTGAGCATCAGCACATTCGGGATCAAGTTAATGTCCGAACACAAAAGAGGGTGATCAATCCATGCCTCTGTGTTGGACACCGATATCAATGACATGGGATGTACAAGTTTAAACTACAGGGTTATGATATCAGTTAGACTGCCATCTCCATCTTAATTGGGGGCTGCAGTGGCTTGCTAGAGCCCAACTGCAGTCTGCGAGCCAAAGGCCCGCTGCCAACATAAAGATGGGCCCACGGGATCGTACACATTGAGCGACTGGACACCGATTTAAAGAATCACATGTACACTTGGAGTGTACACTCTAGGGAGAGAGAACTATATATATTAATTATAAGGATCAATTGGATTGATCATTATAATAAAATTAATATTTGGCTTCACATAATTAATTGGATTAATTATGAGACTATTTCCTGGGTGGAAATATTCATATGTATAGGTTTACATATGAATTTGTTTTGTGAAGACTTAATTTTAATTTGATGGATTAAATTAATTAGTCAAACCAATTTTAATTTATATGTAAATAATATATTACTTGGAGTAATATATTAAATACATGGGTTAATTAAAATTGGGCTTGATATTGATTTAGACCAGACTAATTAAAATAAGTTTGGGCCTGAATTAAAAGGAGGAAGCCCACACAGACAAAGAAGCCAGACTGAGCCCAAATTCCAGCAAGGGAATTTGGAAGCCCTAGGGTTAAAAACCCTAAGGGGAATTCGGCCAAACCACTAGAGCTTCTAGCCCCCTCTTGGCCGAATTCTCCTCCCCTCCCTCACTCTCTAATCTTTGTGATTTTTGACGCTAGCACGTGCGGTGTTCGTTAGGCGCTCGTGTACGGGAACGAGGAGGAATTCTATTTTGAAGTCTGCAGTCATCATCCTTCTCAAGAAAGAGATATTTCTGGTAAGAAATTTAATCCTTTTCTATTTATTTTAAGTTTTTCAATTTCCACCTCAATTGCTCCTGGGACTGGATTTGAGGAAATCACCGCGTTCTTCCGCTTTTATCGGGTGATTTCCGGTGACAAATCCCAACAGTGGTATCAGAGCGGGCTTTTGATCCGTGGAAGTTGATTAATTTGGTTGAATCCCTATTTTGAAATTGGATGTTTTTGATTGGTATTCTTGGTATGGGTTTTATGATTTTCCCATATGTTTTAATACAATGAAAATTAATATTGCATATTGGTTTATGTTGTTTTAATTTTATTGTATTGTTGTAATTCTTGGTGAATTGCTATGGATGATGAATGGTTATTTTTTTTAATTTAATTCTGTTTTAAAAAAAAAAAAATCGGCCTTCCGGGGTGCGGGGCTGCCGGCGGCGGGATCGCCGCCGGCGGCTGCCGCACGCGATGGGAGGAGCGGCGGCAGCCGCTATCCGTGGCGCTGGGCGGCTGCGCCGCTGCTGCTGCTAGGGCAACTTTGTTGCCCTAGCTACAGCGGGACGGGCCCAGTTTTTGGATTTTGTGGTTTTCGTCCGGGGCCCAGTTTTGAAATTTTAATTGGTTTTAAAATTCGTGTGTTTAAATTTATGTAATTTAAATGCGCATGGTTTCTTGGATGAATTTTATTTCGCTCATGTGATATTAGTTTTGGAAATTAATATGGTTAATGGAAATTGGTTCGGGTAATTTTGGCACAATTACTCGGACGGCTAAATTGGACCCATGGTTTCCCAATTCCGGTGGGAGCAGTTAGACTGCCTGGGCTGGAGGTCCAAAGCCCGTTAAGGGTTAGAACCATGGTGGGCCAAAATTGGCGATTTCCTAATAATGGCTTTGAAATAATTTAAATGGGCTTAAATCATGCATTATGACATGCTTTTGAATTGTATGTATTGGATGCATATGAATGGTTGAATGAATGTATGATTGGATGCTATTGGGCCTTTTACGAGATGGATTGTATTTTTCTTTTGGGTAAATACGGCCTGCGTGTCGTTTTCTTTTAATGTAATTTTATTTTATTTAAATTAAATATTATAAAATTTGTAAAAGAAGAAGCCCATGGAGTGGTGAGCCCAAATGGAGGTACAAGCCCAAATTGCAGGTGCAAGCCCAGAAGGAGAAGATGGAGGCCCGCCTAATATATGTTTCTAGTATAGGTTTACTAGAATAATATTAGGATGTAACATAGGCCCATAGCAGTCCATTTTAATTTTATTTAATCATTTTTTATATTCATTTGCATGTATGAATGTATGTTACAAATAGCTCATTCACCCGCTTTATGTATGTAAGCCGTTATAATTGAATCTAATAACCAAACGGAAATTACTAAGTCGCTTAAAAGTGCTTCCCTCATTCAAAACCGAATCGAAGTGGGAATAGGCCAGTTGTAGACCATGCCCTCGCAGGATGCACTGGAGTATTGTCACTTTGTATTGGGTTAGAGTATGGGATACTCTAACACTTGGATGGAGGTTTTGACTTAGCATGGGTAGTAGGATTCTCCTGGCCCTAAGCACAGATGGGTAAGTGCCAACAAGCCCATCAAACTGAGAGTCCCTAGGTTGGGATTGGACGGCGTTCCTACCTAAATAATTAAGGTATAGTTGTACCAAACCCTCGTTTGGCTATATCTTAATGAAATATGGATCTCGGCCCATGAGCCCAACAACTCGGTTTAAATTAATAACTTGATTCATTATTAATTTTACATGGGAATAACAAAGTAAAGCCCTTCATTAGCACTCTCAATGTTTTTCTGTGTAGAAACACCCAAATGGCAAACACAAATACCTTATCACTGCGATCAATTCTTGAAAAGGACAAGCTTTCCGGTCCTAACTTCTTAGACTGGTCTAGGAACTTGAGGATAGTTCTAAGACAAGACTCGAAAGAGTATGTGCTGGAAAGGCCTGTGCCGGCTGCGCCTTAGGGACATAATCCACTGGCTGCCCAGCTGGAGGAATACGAGGCGCACGTCAAGGACAACTGGGATGTGACATGCCTTATGTTGGCTTGCATGGTCCCCGAACTGCAAAAACAGTTTATGGACCATCAAGCCTATGCTATGATAACAACTCTTAATGAGATGTTTCAAGAGCAAGCTTGTCAGGAAAGGTACCTGACAAATAAGGCATTCCACTCTTGTAAGATGGGGGCCGGGACATCTGTGAGTGCACACGTGCTCAAGATGAAGGGCTATTTGGATTCTTTGGCCCATCTCGGATCGCCTATTTCTCAAGAGTTGGCGGTGGACACAATCCTCGAGTCCTTGCCGGATTCTTATGATCAGTTCATCCTTAACTACAACATGCAAGGGATGAACCGCACTGTCAGTGAGCTGCATGGGATGCTTAAGCTTACTGAGCAGTCGATCAAGAAGACTCCGCCGGTGCTGCTGGTTAACAAGGGGAACGCTCCTCTTGCTAAGGGTAAGGCCAAGGAAAAGGCCAAGGCTAAGGCCAAGAAGGCCAAAGCCAAGAAGGCCAAGGCCCAACCCAAGGCCCAGTAGAAGGCAGGTCCTGAGGACGTCTGTTTCGGGTGCAGACAGGCGGGCCATTAGAAGAGATCGTGTCCCAAGCTGATGGGAGAGCAGAGAAGGGGCCAAGGTGCGTCCTCTTCAGGTATTTATGTTATAGATATTAACCTTACTGTTTCAACATCCTGGGTATTGGATACTGGATGTGGTTCTCACATTTGTTGCAATGTGCAGGGACTTAAGAACAGAAGGTTGCTGGGGTCGGGAGAGGTGGACTTGCGGGTCAGGAATGGAGCAAGGGTTGCTGCCATAGAGATCGGCGAATACCACCTAATGATGCCTAGCGGATTGGTTTTGATTTTAGAACATTGTTACTTTGTACCTGCTATGTGCAGGAATATTATCTCTGTATCAATGTTGGATATTTCTGGATTTGATTTTACTATTATAAATGGTCGAATTTCTATATCCAGAGAGGGGTTATTTTATGGAGATGCTCTATTAAATAATGGCCTGTATGTCCTAGACTTAAATGAAACCAATCACATCTATAACATAAACACGAAAAGGGTTAAGCCTAACAAACTTAATCCAGTCTACCTATGGCATTGTCGTCTTGGCCATATAAACGAGAAGCGCATAGCTAGGCTTCACAAAGCTGGAGTCCTAGGGTCATTTGACTTGGAGTCAATTAATACATGCGAATCATGTTTAAGAGGCAAGATGACAAAGGCGCCTTTTAGCAAAAAGGCTGAAAGGGCCACTGGCTTATTGGACCTAATACATTCAGATGTATGTGGACCTATGAGCGCAGAAACCAGAGGTGGGCATCTGTACTTCGTCACGTTCACGGATGATTTCAGCGGATATGGCTATGTCTATCTGATGAAACATAAGTCCGAGACCCTTGATAGGTTCAAGGAATTTAGGAACGAGGTACAGAACCAGCTAGGCAGGAATATCAAAGCCCTTCGGTAGGACCGAGGCGGTGAGTACATAAGCCTAGTGTTTGACTCATACTTGAGAGAGCATGGAATAGGTCCACAGCTCACTCCTCCTGGAACACCACAATGGAATGGGGTGTCCGAACGGAGGAATAGGACCTTGTTGGACATGGTCCGCTCAATGATGAGTCAAGCATCTCTCCCAATTAGCTTCTGGGGACACGCCCTCGAGACAGCAGCTCTCATCTTAAACAATACTCCGACTAAGGCTGTGGAAAGGACCCCATATCAGATATGGACGAGCAAGGAGCCCAATGTGTCTTTCCTAAGGATTTGGGGATGCAAAGCACATGTCAAGAAATTGACTAGTGGCAAGCTGGAGCCCAAAACCGATAAATGCCTGTTTGTGGGCTACCCTAGGGAAACCAAAGGGTATTACTTCTACAACCCCGCCGAGAATAAGGTGTTCGTGGCAAGGAAGGGGGTCTTTCTGGAAAAGGAGTTCCTTTCCAAGAAAGATAGTGGGAGCAACGTTGAACTCAGGGAAGTTCAAGGTCCACAAGCTCCTGAAGAGGATAGCTCGGAGGCCCAGGTGGAGCTTCCACAAGTGGAGGCACCGACCCAGGCCATACAAGAACCTAGAAGGTCTGGTACGGATCGTCGGGAACCGGAGAGGTATGGTTTCCTCGTCACCGATGATCAAACTCTTCTCATCTAGGATGAAGAAGAACCCAAAACCTACCAAGAGGCTATGGCTAGCCCACAGTCTGCAAATTGGCGTAAAGCCATGGAGGCAGAAATGCAATCTATGTACGATAACCAAGTTTGGAACTTGGTTGATCCACCTCCCGGTGCTAAGGTGATAGGTTGTAAGTGGTGCTATAAGCTAAAAGCTGATAATACCTTCAAGGGGTGTCTGGTTGCGAAAGGTTTCAGACAAGTCCATGGAATAGACTATGATGAAACTTTCTCACCAGTAGCCATGCTCAAATCCATCAGGATACTGCTGGCCATAGCCGCATGGTATGACTATGAGGTATGGCAAATGGATGTCAAAACCGCTTTCCTTAATGGGAAGCTACTCGAGGATGTGTACATGATACAACCTGAGGGTTTTGTCGATCCTAAGTATCCGGGAAGGGTATGTAAACTTCAAAGGTCCATTTATGGACTGAAGCAAGCATCCCGTAGTTGGAATCTAAGATTCAATGAGGCTATAAAGGAATATGGCTTCATACAGAATCTGGATGAGCCTTGTGTGTATAAGAGGACTAGTGGGAGCATTGTCACATTTTTGGTACTTTATGTAGACGACATCCTACTCATTGGAAGCGACATACCTACACTGCAAGGGGTAAAGAAGTGGTTGAGTAAGTGCTTCGCAATGAAGGACTTAGGCGAAGCTGAGATGATCCTAGGGATCAGGATCTATAGGGATAGACCAAATCAGCTTCTGGGCCTAAGTCAGGCTTCGTACATTGACAAAGTTCTGAAAAGATTCAGCATGGACTGGGCCAAGAAAGGTTTCTTGCCAATGGGCCATGGGCTGAAATTTAGTAAGAAGAACTGTCCTAAAACAAGGGAGGACAGGGAGAACATGAAATTGGTTCCATATGCTTCGGCTATTGGATCAATCATGTACTCCATGTTATGTACGAGACCTGATGTCGCCTTTGCACTGAGTATAACGAGCCGATACCAGCAGGATCCCAGGGAGGATCACTGGAAAGCTGTCAAAGCAATCCTCAAGTACCTTAACCGGACTAAGGATAGCTTCTTGGTGTATGGTGGTCAGGAAGTGCTATCAGTTACTGGGTATACTGATGCGAGCTTCCAGATGGACCAAGATGAGTACCAATCGCAGTCAGGGTATGTATTCTTGCTGAATGTTGGTGCTGTAAGCTGGAGGAGCTCAAAGCAGCCAACCATAGCGGACTCTACAACAGAAGCTGAGTACATCGCTGCGTGTGATGCAGCTAAGGAAGCTGTGTGGATGAAGAAGTTTATCACTGAGTTGGGAGTAGTGCCAACTATCCAGGACCCAGTCGATATCTTCTGTGACAACAATGGGGCCGTCGCACAAGCTAAGGAGCCCCGGTCACACAAGAACACAAAGCACGTGCTCAGAAAGTTTCACCTCATACGAGAAATCGCGGAGAGAGGTGACATTGCATTGCACAGAGTGCACACCGAGGATAATGTCGCATATCCATTGACCAAGGCGCTGGCCTAGCCCAAGCACGAGGGTCATACTAGATCTATAGGGATTAGGCCCATGCCTAGTTGGAACTAGTGCAAGTGGGAGATTGTTGGAAATGCCCTAGTCCCGAGGCATTGGTCCTTGTATTTGTACTATACATTTATTGGATTTATGTGTTGTACTCATTTGTGTCATTAATAAAGGCATCAATTCATTTCTTATATCTATCTTGTGTAATATATTAAATGAAGTATCCAATGGACATATCTATATCCATGACGACTGGTGTCATGCACTTAGCAGTAAGACCATGGATAGGGTAAACGATATGACCATAAATAGATCGGTAGTCTGTTCCAGTCATGGGAATGAATGGAACAATAGACTATCATTAACCTGGTTATATGGCACGTCTTACCGGTCATTGGACATGGAATGTCAACCAAGTTAATGAGTACATGCCTGGAAGCATGGTACTGGATAGATCCACTAAACGAGTAATCCACATGGTATGGTATCACAATGGATTCTCGTGTAGTACTTGTATGGATCCTTTGACCTGACCATATGATGGTGTTACATGTGAAGTCGCATACTTAGGGGTACGCCTAAAGGGCCTGTAATAGGGTGCCAAGTATGGGTGCTTTCGGGTATGTCACTGAACATGGTAAGACAATGGATATGCAGAAGGGATTTGTCACTCAGTAACCAACTGAGAAGATATCACCGGCCTCTTGATGAATGTGACTGATAAGAGTGTGGCCACACCCAAACAAGTTGGTACTTGTTTGTGAGCATCAGCACATTCGGGATCAAGTTAATGTCCGAACACAAAAGAGGGTATCAATCCATGCCTCTGTGTTGGACACCGATATCAATGACATGGGATGTACAAGTTTAAACTACAGGGTTATGATATCAGTTAGACTGCCATCTCCATCTTAATTGGGGGCTGCAGTGACTTGCTAGAGCCCAACTGCAGTCTGCGAGCCAAAGGCCAGCTGCCAACATAAAGATGGGCCCACGGGATCGTACACATTGAGCGACTGGACACCGATTTAAAGAATCACATGTACACTTGGAGTGTACACTCTAGGGAGAGAGAACTATATATATTAATTATAAGGATCAATTGGATTGATCATTATAATAAAATTAATATTTGGCTTCATATAATTAATTGGATTAATTATGAGACTATTTCCTGGGTGGAAATATTCATATGTATAGGTTTACATATGAATTTGTTTTGTGAAGACTTAATTTTAATTTGATGGATTAAATCAATTAGTCAAACCAATTTTAATTTATATGTAAATAATATATTACTTGGAGTAATATATTAAATACATGGGTTAATTAAAATTGGGCTTGATATTGATTTAGACCAGACTAATTAAAATAAGTTTGGGCCTGAATTAAAAGGAGGAAGCCCACACAGACAAAGAAGCCAGACTGGGCCCAAATTCCAGGAAGGGAATTTGGAAGCCCTAGGGTTAAAAACCCTAAGGGGAATTCGGCCAAACCACTAGAGCTTCTAGCCCCCTCTTGGTCGAATTCTCCTCCCCTCCCTCACTCTCTAATCTTTGTGATTTTTGACGCTAGCACGTGCGGTGTTCGTTAGGCGCTCGTGTACGGGAACGAGGAGGAATTCTATTTTGAATTCTGCAGTCATCATCCATCTCAAGAAAGAGATATTTCTGGTAAGAAATTTAATCCCTTTCTATTTATTTTAAGTTTTTCAATTTCCACCTCAATTGCTCCTGGGACTGGATTTGAGGAAATCACGGCGTTCTTCCAATTTTATCGGGTGATTTCCGGTGACAAATCCCAACACTTCACTCCCCAAACACAAACCTATAACACTCCCCAAACACAAACCTATAATACCAGGGGCGAGTAAAAAGCCGAACCACTGGGTATCATCGACAGCAGTATCTTCGTGAGCCGCAATGAACATATCAAGATATATCTTTCCCATCCTAAGACAAACCATCGCAAAAGGGATCAACGCAGACAAAATGCCCGTCACAAAATCTTTCAAAAAAAAAAAAAAAAACTTGTTGACACGGAAAACCGAAAGGACGTGTCGGCAATAGGAGAGGGGTGGCATGCGAAGTTAGAGTCACTGTCACATTCCCTATCATACTCATTCTGATGTCATCATTGCAATATTGTGCATGTTTAGATTTCTGATCAGATGTTCATTTTGCATGCACTGTGCCACTACATATAAACATCCATCAGTAGGACATTGCATCCAAGCCCGTGATAATATCCCAGAAGCTCCTATTATGCTGTACGGAAATGCAAAGTCTCACTCTCATCTTCTTGCTCAATCAAACGGACTGTTCGTCGGCACGGCCTACTATCCTGATCCGCTCAGTACTGACAACGCTTCAGAATATGCAGAGGGTAAAGTGGAAGGTCACTCAAGACGGCCAACTCCCCTAATACCTGGATTGGCGTAGTACTCAGTCGGCCAAGAGACGCGTCGGAGCAATTGGGCCAGGTCACCTGGGCTACCATCGAGGCCAGCCACAAGCGGTGAATTCCGTCTCCGGGCTCGCACGGATACGAAGAACAAAGCATAAGCCACATGTTACATGCATACATTTAGAACTGTACATGCATCCATACATACATGCATACGTTTAAAGTAAACACATACAATTCATGTGCATATGCATCGCAACTCATCCAAGTGCAGGTATCCACTGCCATCACTAGGTCTCCCCTAACCAGGATCGCTCTCAAAGCAGAGATGACACAATGTCGGGGCAGAACAATCAAGTTTCCAAGGGATAGAGCAATCAAGCCGTATTTATCCTTGATCGAAGGGGCAAAAATTTTTGTTTCCAAAATCATCGATCAAGGGATAAATACTCATTCCCCAGCCAACACCAAAATTATCCTTCCTAAACGTATTTCCTCCTTTCATTCAAGCAAGATTTCGAATCCTTGAACTCCATTACGTTCAAGCATGGTTGCAAATTCATAATGCACCTTCCTTTGCCTCGGGTAAAATAAACCTGATATCGGCTTAACCGCAATTTCATTTTCCTTTGCCTCGGGTAACATAAACCCGATATCGGCCAATTCATAATCCACCTTCCTTTGCCTCGGGTAACATAAACCCGATATCGGCTTAACGACAATTCCATTTTCCTTTGCCTCGGGTAACATAAACCTCATATCGGCTAATCCATAATCCATTTTCCTTTGCCTCGGGTAACATAAACCCGATATCGGCCAATCCATAATCCACCTTCCTTTGCCTCGGGTAACATAAACCCGATATCGACTAATCCATAATCTACCTTCCTTTTGCCTCGGGTAATATAAACCCGATATCGGCCAATCCATAATCCACCTTCCTTTGCCTCGGGTAACATAAACCCGATATCGGCCAATCCATAATCCACCTTCCTTTGCCTCGGGTAACATAAACCTGATATCGGCTTAACCGCAATTTCATTTTCCTTTGCCTCGGGTAACATAAACCCGATATCGGCCAATCCATAATCCACCTTCCTTTGCCTCGGGTAACATAAACCCGATATCGGCTTAACCACAATTTCATTTTCCTTTGCCTCGGGTAACAAAAACCCGATATCGGCTTAACCGCAATTTTATTTTCCTTTGCCTCGGGTAACATAAACCCGATATCGGCTTAACCACAATTCCATTTTCCTTTGCCTCGGGTAACATAAACCCGATATCGGCTAATCCATAATCCACTTTCCTTTGCCTCGGGTAACATAAACCCGATATCGGCTAATCCACAATCCACCTTCCTTTGCCTCGAGTAACATAGACCCGATATCGGCTTAACCGCATTCCATCTTTTCTTGCCTCGGGTAACCTAGACCCGGTATCGGCTTAGTTCTACATCAAACCCTTTATTTCATTCAAGCTAGATTTCGAATCCTTGAACTTCTTCAAGCATGATTCCCAATCCTTGAAAAACCGCCCAAGCCACATTTCGGATTCTTGGAGATCGATTCAAGCAAGATCTTAGATCTTTGAAACCAATTCGAATCCCACATTTCAAATTCATCTTTGCCTCGGGTGACATAGACCCGATATCGGCTTATTTCTTCCTCAACTTTGCCTCGGGTAACCTAAACCTGATATCGGCTTATTTCCTTATCAGCTTTGCCTCGGGTAGCCTAAACCTGATATCGGCTTATTTCCTCCTCAGTATCGCCTCAGGTGACCTAGACCTGATATCGGCTTATTTCAATGGAGGATTCTTTCCTGTGTCTGCGGCGCTTTGAATCGCGTTTCTCAAATTCACATCATCTACCCCAGACTAAGTTTAGGTGGTGAATTTGATCGCGCGAGGGGCAGCTGTAAGCGTCGGAATTTCACTTTAAAAAAAAAAAAAAAAAAAAGGAAAAAAAGAAAAAAAGTATAGTCGTACGACTATTGCTACAGTCGTACGACTGTAGTCAAACTACAGTCGTACGACTGTAGATCTACCCATAAAAGCAGAAAAAGAAAGACAAAAAAAAAAAAGAGGCGGACGAAAAAAAAAGGAGAAAAACGGACAGACAAAGAGAAAGAGAAAAAAAAAAAAGAGAAAAAGAAGAGAAAACCAAGGAAAAAGAAAGAACTCCTCACCAAAATCCTCAGTATTTGGAAATCTTTGGACTCAAATCTCAAGCCCTAACTCAAGGAGAAAAGTCTAGATTTTAGTAGATTGGAGCGACGCCAGGGGTCAATCCTACGGTGGACGCACGCCACGGAGGTAAATACTCCTTTTCCCCTCTCTTTTACAAGCTTTCTGGGTGTTTGGTGTGCTTTTTCTGCATTTCTGTCTATTTTTTCTACGTTTCTGTTATGGAAATCAAGAACAGTCGTACGACTGTTCTTGAGTTGATGAACAGTCGTACGACTGTAGCTACAGTCGTACGACTGTAGTTCATTTCCAGGTGGTTCTATTTTCGGCTTATTTTAAATGAAATTTTGATGAAATCTTGAATTTTCAGCATCTACAGTCGTACGACTGTAGTTACAGTCGTACGACTGTAGTTGAGTTTCCACGACTGTAATTTACAGTCGTACCCCTGTAGTTTTCAGAATCAGAATTTTACCTTTAAAACCCAAAAATTTCATAAAAAATCCATAAAAATCCCCAAAAATTCCCAAAAATTCCCAAAAAATTAGAAAACCCCAAAAATCATCAAAATGAATTTTGTTGTGCGCATCACAACCATAGATTCAATTTTTAGTAAAATTGCATCTAGAACAATTCAACGACGGAGACCCATTTCTCCTGAAAACCGACCCACTTAAATATATAAAAATGCATGTAAACCGGAAAAATTGTTTCAAAAAAAAATGATTTTCCCACAAAACCAAAAATACAGGGACGTTTCAAAAATGTTTTCCAGGTCTAACCGGGCCGGCTAGCCAAGCCAACCCGGTTACCCCCTAAATGCATGCCCCTAATTCCTGATTCACCATTCTGTCTATTCGAGTCCAACTTGTGGCGTGCTGTATATATTGTGCTAACCCTCTGTTTTGCAGGTTTTAATTTCTTTTTATTTTTATTTTTATTTTGGATGTAATTTAATAGATTAAATCGTGTATCCTAGGCGGTTGTATTTTTCTAGATTCTCGTGTATATAGGCGATTGTATAAGTGAGGTGAGAGTTTTTATTTTTCCATTCGATTTGGTTGTAAGCCAATTAATATTTATTTCTTTACCTTATTTTTGTATTAAATATTTTGTATGCGCGCTGTATGCCTTTTATATTCAATAAAATGGACTTTAGATTTTGAAATACCATTTGAGAGCATTGACAATATTTATTTTAATTAGACACGAAATAAGGGACTTGTCCGGACCCGAATCTCTGGATAGTGTAGCGGCCGTTCGTCCGATTCGGCTACATAAGAATTTCCCGGTTGAGCTGAGCCGGGTGGCGACTCTACAACATCCATCGAGACTTAGGTCTCGGTTCTTTTATGCATTAATTCTATTCATTTTCCAAAACGCTGATTTCCATTTATAAAAACCCCACGCGAGGGAGGGATCCGCCCGAGATCGTGGCGACCCATTCCAAAAAGGGAGTCCCGCGTCCCATCTAAAACGCGTCGTCCGCTCACAGGAGCCCAAGAAGGATTGCAGTCTGACCCATGAAGAATTAGATAGGATATCTAGTTTTTCATTAGGTTGTAATTAAAGGCCCATAGGATCTCATTTATTTTAAATTAAGTATGCTATTGCATTTGTCATATAATATGGATGTATGGATCACCAAATTATTACCCGCGTTTATGCATGCTAAGCCGTATCACTTAATTATAATCCAGAAATTAAAATATTGAGTCGCTTAAAAGTGCTTCCCACATTCACACCTCTTCCTCCCATTGATGCTGCAATGTGCGCCATGCCCTAGCTGGGTATATTGTAGTATTCGGTGGGCCGTCGAGGGTTAAGATACTTGGTATGGTTAACATGTGAATGGTGGTTTGACTCAACATGGGTAGCATTAGCTCAGAGCGGGCCCTAAGCACAGATGGGTAAAGTGTCAATAAGCCCATAAAACCAAGAGTCCTTCATGGAAGGATTGGATAGGTTGTCCTACCAAACGAATCAATGGTTGGTTAGCGAGCCCTAGTTCAGCCAGTCATTGATAAGTTGTGGATATTGGTCAAGCCAGCCAATTAACAACACCAACAAACAAATTAAAATCGGATTATTAATTTGAATTGGCTTAAAAGTCCTTTATTTCTAACTCAAGCAATGATTTCTTCCATGTAGATAATCCCATTTCAGTTAAGCAATTTAAATGGCTGCAACAAACAACAACTCACTCTCACTTAGTTCACTCTTGGAGAAGGAGAAGCTTTCGGGGACTAACTTCCTGGACTGGGCTAGGAACTTACAAATAGTTCTTAGACAAGAGTCTAAGGAGTATGTACTGAATGTTCCTTTACCAGCTGGCCCTCCTGCAGGTCGAGGCATCACCACAGCGATGGTGGAGCAGTACGATCGGCATGTGAGGGATGATCGAGATGTCTCGTGCCTCATGCTGGGTACCATGGCTTTTGATCTTCAGAAGCAATTCATGGACGAGCATGCTTATGAGATGATGGATCAGCTTAAAAAGATGTTCCAAGATCAGGCTCGTCAGGAACGTTACCTGACAACTAAGGCACTTTGCACGACGGTGATGGCAGCTGGGACTTCTGTTAGCACTCATGTGCTAAAGTTGAAGGGGTATATTGATACACTTGCCCACCTCGGCTCGCCAGTTCCGCAGGACTTGGCAACAGACATTATTCTCGGGTCACTTCCTGAGTCTTACAACCAGTTTATCATGAATTACCATATGCAAGGGTTGGATAAATCAGTTGTTGAGCTGCATGGCATGCTCAAGCTTGCTGAGCAGTCTCTTAAGAAGACTCCTGAAGTATTGCTGGTGAACAAGGGAAATACGCCCATTGCTAAGGGAAAGGCCAAATCTAAGGCCAAGGCTAAGGCCCAAAAGGCCAAGGCTAAGGGCAAAAAGGTGGTGGCCCAACCTAAAGCAAGGGTTGCCTCTCCTGACGATGTTTTCCATGAGTGTCATAAGAAGGGGCACTGGAAGAGCTCATGTCCAAAGCTAAGGGAGCAACTAAAGGGCAAAACTGCTGCTTCAGGTATTTATGTTGTTGAGATTAATCTGGCTATTTCTACATCTTGGGTCTTGGACACTGGATGTGGATCTCACATTTGTTCAAATGTGCAGGGTCTAAGAAATAGGAGATTATTAGGATCTGGAGAAGTAGATCTTCGAGTCGGAAATGGTGCTCGGGTTCAGGCCATGGAGATCGGAGATTATTTCTTGGAGATGCCTAGTGGACTTGTTTTGGAACTAAGAAACTGTTATTTTGTACCTGCGATGCGCAGGAATATTATTTCCGTTTCTTTGTTGGATATTTCTGGTTTTGTATTTAATATTGGACATGGTAGAATTTCTATGTAATGTGGCAATATTATTTATGGAACAGCATTTCTTGAAAATGGCTTATATATCCTTGATCTAAAACGTGAAAGTTAAATCTATAACATAAATACTAAAAGGATTAAACTAAATGAAATTAATCCTACTTACATCTGGCATTTTCGACTTGGCCATATAAATGAGAAGCGCATAGCTAGGCTTCACTCTAGTGGAGTGCTAGGGTCATTTGACATCCAGCCTTATGACACATGCGAATCTTGTTTGAGAGGCAAGATAACAAAGGCGCCTTTTAGCAAGACTGCTGAAAGGGCCTCAGAGCTATTGGAGCTAATACATTCCGATGTATGTGGCCCAATGAGCACTAGTGCTAGATCTGGTTTTCTGTACTTCGTCACCTTCACGGATGACTATAGCAGATACGGTTACGTGTATCTGATGAAGCATAAGTCTGAGACTCTCCAAAGGTTTAAGGACTTTAAGAATGAAGTAGAAAACCAACTTGGCAAGAAAATAAAAGCACTTCGGTCTGACCGAGGGGGTGAATATTTGAGCCAAGATTTTGACTCGTTTTTGAGAGAGTGTGGGATCATATCCCAACTCACTCCTCCTGGTACACCCCAGTGGAATGGAGTGTCAGAAAGGAGGAATAGGACCTTACTTGACATGGTCCGCTCGATGATGAGTCATGCTACACTCCCTGTCTCCTTTTGGGGATATGCTTTAGAGACAGCTGCTTACATTCTTAATAATACACCAAGCAAGGCAGTTGAGGGAACACCATATGAACTATGGAAAGGCCGAAAGCCCAATGTTTCCTTCTTGAAGATTTGGGGCTGTGATGCACATGTTAAGAAATTGACAAGTGGCAAACTCGAGTCCAAATCTGTCAAGTGCCAGTTTGTGGGTTACCCTAAGGAAACTAAGGGTTATTACTTCTACGATCCGGCCGAAAAAAAAGTTTTCATAGCCAGAAATGCAGTCTTCTTGGAGAAGGAATTCCTTTCCAAGAGAGACAGTGGGAGTAATGTTGAACTTTCAGAAGTTCAAGACTCACAAACTCATGCAGCTACTGCTGAGGATGCTTTGGGAACCAATCTGACTACTAAAGAAATTGAGAAACCAGAAATGGTTGCACAGGACCTTAGAAGGTCTAGTAGGACATGTCATCAGCCAGAGAGGTACGGCTTTCTCGTGACTGATGATGGGGACCTTATGGTCGTTGACCAAGAGGAGCCCAAGACCTATCAGGAGGCTGTTGAAAGCCCACACTCAGATCAATGGCGCAAAGCCATGGAGGCTGAGATGCAATCTATGCATGATAACCAAGTATGGAACTTGGTGGATCCACCTCCGGGTGCTAAGGTGATAGGTTGCAAGTGGTGTTTCAAGTTAAAGGCCGACAACACCTTCAAGGGGCAATTAGTGGCAAAAGGATTCAAGCAAGTTCAAGGAATTGACTATGATGAAACCTTTTCACCAGTTGCTATGCTCAAATCCATTAGGATACTACTAGCCATAGCTGCATGGTACGATTATGAGATATGGCAGATGGATGTTAAGATCGCTTTCCTTAATGGAAAGCTACTCGAGGATGTGTACATGGCACAACCTGAGGGTTTTATCGATCCAAAGTATCCAA
This sequence comes from Euphorbia tirucalli, assembly GCA_039660915.1. Classification (NCBI taxonomy): domain Eukaryota; kingdom Viridiplantae; phylum Streptophyta; class Magnoliopsida; order Malpighiales; family Euphorbiaceae; genus Euphorbia; species Euphorbia tirucalli. The sequence continues at coordinate 47,238,795 of CM077639.1, read as the reverse complement.
ACCGGGTATGCAAGCTTCAAAGATCTATTTATGGATTGAAGCAAGCATCGAGGTTATAGAATCAGAGATTCAATGAGGCCATTACAGAATATGGCTTCACACAGAATTCTGATGAGCCCTGTGTGTATAAGATGGTTAGTGGGAGCGTTTCCACCTTCCTAGTGCTGTATGTTGACGACATCCTTATCATTGGAGGCGACATACCAACACTGCAAGGAGTTAAGCAGTGGTTGAGTAGGTGCTTTGCAATGAAGGACTTAGGTGAAGCTGAGACGATCTTAGGGACCAGGATCTACAGAGATAGATCTAATCGGCTTCTAGGCCTAAGTCAGGCCACGTACATTGACAAGGTTTGGAAAAGAATCAGCATGGACAAGGCAAAGAAAGGATTCTTGCCTATGCGCCATGGGTTGAAGCTGAGTAAGAAAGATGGTCCTAAAACAAAGAAGGACTGGGAGAACATGGAAAAGATCCCTTATGCATCTGCTATTGGATCTATCATGTACTCCATGTTATGTACGAGGCCTGATGTCGCGTTTGCACTAAGTATGACCAGCCGGTACCAGTCAGACCCCGGGGAGGAACACTGGAAGGCTGTCAAGGTAATCCTAAAGTACCTTAATCGGACTAAGGATGCTTTCTTAGTGTATGGAGGTCAAGATGAGCTCGTAGTGTCAGGTTACACTGATGCAAGCTTTGAGACCGATGAGGATGAGAACCAGTCACAGTCTGGTTATGTTTTTCTCTTGAATGGCGGTGCCATTAGTTGGAGGTCCTCAAAGCAGGCCACCATTGCTGACTCTACAACGGAAGCTGAGTACATAGCTGCGTGCGAAGCTGCAAAGGAAGCCGTTTGGATCAAGAAATTCATAACCGAGTTGGGAGTAGTACCTACTATCCTACACCCAGTTGATGTTTTTTGTGACAACAACGGGGCCATCGCACAAGCTAAGGAGCCCCGGTCTCACAAGAGATCCAAACATGTGCTCAGAAAGTTTCACCTCATTCGGGAGATCGTGAACAGAGGTGACATATCATTGCAGAGGGTTGACACCAAGAATAATGTCTTTGATCCATTGACTAAAGCGCTGCCACAGACACAGCACGACGGTCATACCAGATCTATACGAATTAGGGCAATGCCCACTTGGAACTAGTGCAAGTGGGAGATTATTGGTGTGCCCTAGTTCTTAGGGCATTGGATTCTTGTATTTTGTATTATACATTAAGACTCATTGTATAAATACATTATTTGTGTCACATTAATAAAGGCAATTAATCTATTTCATTTATATCTTGTGCTATAATATGAGTAGAGTATCCATTGATTGATAATCATAAAACCTATCCCAGGTCTGTTCTAATCGTGGGAACGAATAGAACCACAGACTTGTATATTTGATGATAGTATGGTAGTTCTTAACTAGCCATAGTACTTGTATAGTCAGTCATGAATATAAGTACATGTCGTTGACATGGGACTGGATCGATCCACACAAGAAAGCCACATGGTTGTTACGTCATAGGTCTTTCTTGAGTAGGTCTCTTTTGTCCTCAAACCAGATTTCATTATAATATCAATGTGGGATCCGGTTCACTTTGACATACGCCTAACAGGTCTGTAAAAGGATGCTAAATACGGGTATGATTGGGTGGACCGGTGAACATGTTGATATTGATGATGAAGTGATGGAATTGCCACTCGGGTGACACCGAGATGATATCATTGGCCACTTGATGAGTGGGACTGATAAGTGTATGGCCTTACCCAAATAAGTTGGTTGCTTATTTGATTAATCAGTCAACTCGAGATCAAGAAATATAATAAACAACAGAAGAGGATGACAGACACCATGCCTCTTGTTTATTCATATAGATACCGTTAGGCAAAGGACACTATGAGATTACTACCAGGTGAGTGTCTTCTAAAGACTGCTGCATCTCTGTCTTAATTGGGGGCTGTAATGGTTTGCTAGAACCCACTTACAGTCTATGGGCCTTGGGCCTACTGCCAACATAAAGACGGACCCATAGGATCGTGCACATAGATCAACTGAGCTGGAACTTATAGAAATTGTACATGTAATGTACATTGGAAGGAATGCGTTAATTAATTAGTTGACATTCGGTGTCAAGGTAATTAATTGACATTGGGTTGAATTTAATTTAATTAATAAGTTTACATAATGTAATTAATTAATTTATCAATTAATTGAATTACATAAAGTAAACAATTAATTAAATAATTTTCCTAAGTAGGAAAATTAAATACATGTATTGTATTAACTTAAGTGTGATTTAATTTTATTTAGGGGTAATTAAATTTAGCCAAACGGAATTAAATTACATAGTATATACTTTTTAATTAAAGTTTATTTATGTAATTATAATCCTAGTGGGCTTGGGTTTAATTAACCTAATTAGAACCCAATTAGACAAGGTGTCTATAAAAGGGCACACTTAAGGAATAAAAACCTAATTCAACTCTAATTAATTGCTGGAAATTTCAGCCACCAATAGCAGCCCCAAAACAGCCGAAAATCCCAGCATTAAACCTCCATTCCTTCGCGTCTTCGGCTAGCACCGGTTCCCGCTCAATAGTTGGTCGTGCACCGGACTTTGGAGATCGCAGTTTCAAGAAACGATTTTGCAGCAGTCTCTAGAGGAGACGAATCCGGTGAGTTAATCTCTCTTGATTCTTATTTGATTTTATTCTAATCAATGGTAATTGGACACGATATGTGGATTCTAGGAAATTTTAAACGGTGTATTTTCCGCTGCGCCACGTTATTTTTCCAATGACGAATACCGACAGTGGCCGCCCAGCGGCCACTGCCCAGTAGCGGCTGCCGCAGCGCCTCCCGCTGCCGGCGGCGATTCCGCCACCGGCAGCCCCGCACCCCGGGAGGCATATTTTTTTTTTAAAAAAAACAGAATTAAAAAAAAATATCCATCCATCATCCATAGCAATTCACCAAGAATTCCAATAATACAACAAAATTAAAACAACATAAACCAATATGCAATATTAATTTTCATTGTATTAAAACATATGGGAAAAATCATAAAACCCATACAAAGAATCCCAATCAAAAAACATCCAATTTCAAAATAGGGATTCAACCAAATTAATCAATTTCCACGGATCAAAAGCCCGCTCTGATACCACTGTTGGGATTTGTCACCGGAAATCACCCGATAAAAGCGGAAGAACGCGGTGATTTCCTCAAATCCAGTCCCAGGAGCAATTGAAGTGGAAATTGAAAAACGTAAAAGTAAACAGAAAGGGATTAAATTTCTCACCAGAAAAATCTCTTTCTGAGATGGATGATGACTGCAGAATTCAAGGTAGAATTCCTCCACTCTCACGTACACGAACGCTTGACGAATGCAACCCGTGCTAGCGTCGGAAAAACGAAACAATGGAGAGGGAAGAGCTAGGGAAATTTCGGCTAGGAGGCTCAATGCATAGGGTGGCCGAAATTTCTAACCCTAGGTATTTATACCTAGGGTTGGCCGAATTCCCTTAGGGGAATTCAGGCCCATCTTGGCTCCTTTCTATTTTGTGCGGGCTTCCATGTTTTAATTTAGGCCCACCCTAATTTTAATTATTCTAGTTTAAATTAATTTCAAGCCCAATTTTAATATACCCATGTATTTAATATATTACTCCAAGTAATATATTATTTACATCTAAATTAAAATTAGTTTGACAATTAATTTAATCCATCAAATTAAAATTAAATCTACACAAAATAAAATCATATGTAGACCATACATATGAATATTTCCACCTAGGAAATAATTTCATAATTAATCCAATTAATTATGAAGAGCCAATTGAATATATTAATTTTATTATTATGACCAATCCAATTGATCTTTATAATATAATTAATATATACATGCTTCTCCCTCCATTGTGTATACTCCAAGTACACATGTGATTCCTTAAGTCTGCATTCTATCGTTCTATGTGTACGATCCCGTGGGCCCATCTTTATGTTGGCAGCGGGCCTTTGGCCAGCAGACTGCAGTTGGGCTCTAGCAAGCCACTGCAGCCCCCAATTAAGATGGAGATGGCAGTCTAACTGATATCATAACCCTGTAGTTTAAACTTGTACATCCCATGTCATTGATATCGGTGTCAAACACAGAGGCATGGATTGATCACCCTCTTTTGTGTTCGGACATTAACTTGATCCCGAATGTACTGATGCTCACAAACAAGTTCCAACTTGTTTGGGTGTGGCCACACTCTTATCAGTCACATTCATCAAGTGGCCGGTGATATCTTCTCAGTGGGTTACTGAGTGACAAATCCCTTCTGCATATCCATAGTATTACCATGTTCATTGACATACCCGAAAGCACCCATACTTGGCACCCTATTACAGGCCCTTTAGGCGTACCCCTAAGTATGCGACTTCACATGTAACGCCATCATATGGTCAGGTCAAAGGATCCATACAAGTACTACACGAGAATCCATTGTGATACCATACCATGTGGATTACTCGTTTAGTGGATCTATCCAGTACCATGCTTCCAGGCATGTACCCATTAACTTGGTTGACATTCCATGTCCAATGACAGGTAAGACACCGCCATACAACCAGGTTAATGATAGTCTATTGTTCCATTCATTCCCATGACTGGAACAGACTACGGATCTATTCATGGTCATATCGTTAACCCTATCCATGGTCTTACTGCTAAGTGCATGACACTAGTCGTCATGGATATAGATATGTCCATTGGATACTTCATTTAATATATTACACAAGATAGATATAATAAATGAATTGGTGCCTTTATTAATGACACAAATGAGTACAACACATAAATCCAATAAATGTATAGTACAAATACAAGGACCAATGCCTCGGGACTAGGGCATTTCCAACACTTAATTTTTGCCTAGGCTATCCTTTTCGAGTTTTCAACTTAGAAAACTTTTCTTTTCTTGTTTATTCCTTTCTTTATTTTTACAAATATCAAAGCTTCAAACAATCTTAGTTGACCGGATCTATGAATTCATTTCCATCCATATCCACAATTTTGACAACACCTTTTGATAGCACATTCTTCACAACATATGGACCTTCCCAATTTAGCTTAAACTTTCCACGAACATCAACATTTATGGGTCTTAACTACAATAAAACCAAAATTCTAGCTTTCAACTACTTCTTGGTATATTTCATTTCTGATTATAAGTTTTAGCCATTCTGTACGGATACATCTATTGTTGGATGTGCCCTGGTCCGGAGGCATTGGTCCTTGCATATGTATTGTACATTTATTGGATTTATCTATTATACATTTTGTGTCATTAAATAAAGGCATTAATCTATTTATTATATACCTTGTGCTATGTTTTAAATAGAGTATCCAATGGACATATCCATATCCATGTTGACAAGTGTCATGCACTTGGCAGTAAGACCATGGCTAGGGAAAATGATATGACCATAAAGAGATCCGTAGTCTGTTTCAGTTATGGGAATGAATGGAACTAGCGACTATCATTAGCCTAGTTAAATGGCAGTGTCTTACTAGTCATTGGACATGGGATGTGAACTAAGTTAATGGGTACATGCAAAAGGGGTATGGTACTGGATAGATCCACTAAATGAGAAATCCACATGGTAAAGTATCACAAGTGATTCTCGTGTAGTACTTGTATGGATCCTTTGACCTGACCATATGATAGTGCTACATGTGAAGTGGCATACTTTGGTGTACGCCTAAAGGGCCTGTAAAAGGGTGCCAAGTATGGGTACGTTCGGGTATGTCAGTGAGCATGGCAGTACTATGGACATGCAGAAGGGAAATGTCACTCAAAGTCAACTGAAAATATATCACCAGCCTCTTGATGAATGCAACTGATAAGAGTGTGGCCACACCCAAACGAGTTGGAACTTGATTGTGAGCATCAGTTCATTCGGGATCAAGTAAATGTCCGGACACAAAAGAGGGTGATCAATCCATGCCTCTGTGTTGGACACCGATATCAATGACATGGGATATACAAGTTTAAACGACAGGGTTATATTTACAGTCGAACTGCTATCTCTGTCTTAATTGGGGGCTACAGTGGCTTGCTAGAGCCCACCTACTGCCAATGTAAAGAAGGGCCCATAGGATCGTACACATAGAATGTCTGAGTTCGAACTAGTCGAATCACCTGTATACTTGGAGTATCAATTTGATTGGTCAAAATAATTTAATTGAGATATATTTATATGTTACTGGGTTGCAAAAAGTTGATTTAAATAAATTAACTTGTGAATAAATTTCCTGGTGGAAATTTAATACATATATAGGTTTATATGTATTTGTTTCTAGTCAAATCATAAATTAATTTGTTGGGTTGATTCCAATTGGCAAATCTATTTAATTTAAGTGACATGTATCTTATATAATATGGTATTATGTAAATACATGCGTAGAAATTAAATTGGAATTGATTAGGAATTAAACCTTATTAATTAATTAGGATTTATGGAATTATGGCATTAATTCCATTTATAGAAACAAAGTCAAATCACCCAATAAAATAAGGCCATGATTTAAAGCTAAATGGTAGAATTTCCAAATGGGGAATTTCGGCCATAATGGTTTTTGAGGGAGCTGAAATTTTCGGCCATGGCTATGGATTCTTGCTCTTCTCTTTTGATTCGCCGCTAGCATAGGTTGGACTCGATAAGCGTTCGTGTACGTGAGAGTGGAGGGAATCAGTTTCGGTTTCTGCAACCATCTCTTATAGAGATTTTTTGGTGAGAATCTCCATTTGTTTAATTTTGTTTTGTTGTTTTCAATTTCCATATCAATTGCTCTTGGGCACAGATTTGAGGAAATCATCACGTTCTTCTACTTTTATCGGGTGATTTCTGGTGAAAAATCCCAACAATGGTATCAGAGCGAGCTTTTGATCCGTGGAAATTGTTTAACATGGTTGAATCCCTTGTTTTTAAAATTTAATGATTTTATCTTAAGGACTCATGGTTTTGGGGTTTTTATATTTTTCCCCAATTTTATTTTCAAATGGAAATTGAATTTTGCATATTAGGTTGTATATGTTAATTTCTATTTGATTATTTTTTTTTTTTGTTTTTTGTTTGATTATTTTATTTTCTGCATAAAAAAATATTGGGTAGCTTACTGCCGGCCGCTACAGCTGCGGCTGTAGTGCCATTAGCCGGGCCCGATTTTGGATTTGGCGGGTTGGCCCAATTTTAAAAATTTTAATAGGTTTTAAAATTTTGCGTGTTTAAATTTTTGCAATTTAAATGCGTGTGGTTTCTTGGATGAAATTTTAATTTTATTCATGAAATATTAATTTTGGAAATTAATATGGTTAAATTGAAATTGGTTCGGATTATTTTGGTACAATTACCCGGATGGCTGATATGGATTCATGGTTTCCCAATTCCAGTGGGAGCAGTTTTCTGCCTGGGCTGGAGGCCCAAGCTAGAATCATGATGGGCCAAAATTGGCGATTTCAAAATAATGGCTATGGACAAAATTGAAATGGGCTTAATTCATGCATTATAACATGTTTAAAAATTGATGTATTGGATGCATGGATGTATGATTAAATGTATGTATGCATGCTATTGGGCCTTATTCAAGTTGGGTTGTATTTTCTTTTAGGGTAAATACAGCCTGTGAGCCGTTTTCTTTTTTATGTAATTTTATTTTATTTTATTTATTTATTTATTATAAAATGATGTAAAGAAGAAGCCCATTGGAGAGGCATGCCCAGAAGGAAGAAAAGGAGGCCACCTGATGTATTTCTAGTATAGGTTTCTAGATTTATGTTAGGTTGTAATATAGGCCCATAGCAGTCTATTTTATTTAATTAGGCTTTATTTATTTTCATGTATGTATGTATGATCCAAACCCATTTTTACCTGCCTTTGCATCTAAGCCGTTATTAAAATGAATATAATAACCAAAGGAAATTACTAAGTCGCTTAAAGGTGCTTCCCTCATTCAAAACCGACTCGAAGTGGGGATAGGCCAGTTGTAGACCATGCCCTCGCTGGATGCACTAGAGTATCGTCATTTTCTTTTGGGTTGGAGTATTGATTACTCTGACACTAGAATGGAGGTTCTGACTTAGCGTGGGTAGTAGGATTCTCCTGGCCCTAAGCACAGATGGGTAAGTGCCAACAAGCCCATCAAACAGAGAGTCCCTAGGTTGGGATTGGACGGTGTTCCTACCTAAATAATTAGGGTATAGTTTTTCCACACCCTCATCTGGCTATATGTTAATGAAATATGGATCTCGGCCCATGAGCCCAACAACTCAAGTTAATTAATAACATGATTCATTATTAATTAAATTTGGGAAAAACAAGTTAAGTCCTTTACTAACACTCTTATAATTTTTCTATAGTAACTAAAATGGCAACAAAAAATTCACTTTCACTGTGATCCATCCTAGAAAAGGACAAGTTTTCTGGTCCTAACTTCTTAGTCAGGTGTAGGAACTTAAGAATAGTTCTAAGACAAGAGTCAAAGGAGTATGTGCTGGAAAGGCCTGTGCTTGCTGCGCCTCAGGAATGTATTCCACCAGCTGCCCAGCTGGAGGATTACGAGGTGGATGTAAACGATAACAAGGATGTGACATGCGTTACATTGGTGTGTATGGTCCCTAAGCTACAAAAGCAGTTCGTGGACCATCAGGCTTGTGCTATGATAACAACCCTAAATGAGATGTTTCAAGAGTAAGCTCATTAGGAAAGGTACCTGACCAATAAGGCATTCCACTCCTGTAAGATGGGGCTGGGACATCTGTGAGTGTACACGTGCTTAAGATGAAGGGCTATCTGGATAGTTTATCCTGTCTTGGATCGCCTATCTCACAGGAGCTGGCAGTGGACATAATCCTGGCTTCGCCTTGGACTCTTACTTTTGCAAAGATATTTGCCAAGTGTAGGAACGGCGGCCTGCTGCAGTCTTTAAGGCCATTCGAAAAGCCATCTGAAGTTTACAAGGATAATTTCTCCACTTATCATGTAGTGACAGGACATCGAACCAATAACTGCTACAAACTAAGGGATGCTATCCAGAAGCTCATTGACGAGGGAAAGCTACAAGAGCCAGCCAAACCTAGCACTAAAACCAACCCACTACCAGTATTCGAAAAGTGGGTTAACATGGTTCAGTCGGGGTAGCCGGCTAACTTTATATTTGCCCAAGTTCTGCAAGCGAACCCTACGATTCAGGTAGTGGCGGTAGGGGAACCCGAAGTGGAACCCGAGTGTGAGAAGAAGGAGGGATGTAAGGAGATCAAACCCATAAGTCTGGATGATCTCGACTCCGAAGATGAGTACGAGGAATTTGACAAAGGAGAAGCAGTCAAACTCCCAGTTGTTGAAAAGCTGAAGACTTCAGAAGTGCAGCATGTGACCCGAAGTGGAAGGGTATATCAGCCGGCGGATCAGATGAAAGATAAAGCACCGATAAATGGGTCGGGCAGTACTTCGGCGCCGGAAGGAGTTGAGAAGGAGGACCTAGTCATTTCCCAGCTGAAGAAAACTCCTGCTCAAGCTAGGTTACGGCACTTACTTCTAACCTCCATGGAGCACAGGGCTGCTCTAGTGAAGAAACTATCAGAGATTAAAGTCTCCCCTATAGCTTCACCAGAGGCTATGTGTTGTTTGTTAGACAAAGTTCATGTTGGGGGTCCTGATATTGTCTTCTCCGAGAAAGACCTGCCTGCTGAAGGGAAGGCCCACAACAAGGCCCTTTATGTCAGGGCCCATGTGATGGATAAGGTCATGCCTTGCGTCATGGTGGATGACGAGTCGGCACTGAATATCTGTCCACTGAAGATGTTGCCATTTCTGAGGCTGAGTGAAGAAGTGCTAAAGAAATCCTCAACAACCATCCAAGCATATGATGACTCCAAAAGAACAGTGATAGGGACGTTTGAGGCGGAAGTAGAGGTTGGGCCAGTTAGGTCCATAGTTGCTTTTACAGTGATTGATATCCTAGTCACATTTTCCCTGTTGCTCGGAAGGCCCTGGTTCCATCCTTTGGGAGGTGTCCCTTCCACATTGCATCAAAAGATCAAATTCTCTATGAATGGCAGGATTGTGACTGTTGAGGCGGACTCCCAGTCGATGGTAGCTGCAGTATATGAAGGAGTGGTTCCTTTTGGTGGATTCCAAGTTGCTGTCATCAAGGAGGAAGGAACCACAGATGCCCCTATGGTCCTTTACTAGAATTACGTGTCAGAATGGCTATCCCAGTATCTCTACAAGCTGAACTTTGTCCCGAGGATGGGACTCGGGATTAATTTGCAAGGTGTGCCAGAATTCAAGATCGACTCAGGAAAGTCAAAGCAATACAACCTTGGTTATGTAGAGGGGTCATCCGAGCAGAAGAACCTAAAAAGGGCAAGAATGGCAAGGTCATGATGAAGCCATTTCTGAAGGCAGGAGAAAGCCTTTACAAGGGCCAAGCTAAACCGGTGCTAGTTGGAAATGTCGAGTACCCTGGCTTTGAGATCTTTGTGGATGTTGTGGATTTTGAGAAAAGCCAGGAGGAGCCAGTAGCCCCTAAAATGGTAGAAGAAACCATTGTTGAATCTGATGTGCTGCAAGGCGAATCACATAAAGAGATGGAGGTGACAGTAAAGGTGGCCGAAGAGGAGGAAAAAAAGAAAGCTTGTCCTGAAACTACAGAAATCATCTCAGGTGCTTTGGCTGCTGTATTGAACAAAGCTTTTGGAAAGACCAAGCAAGGATTTAGCGAAGAACTGATGGCCAAAGTGAACTTAGACTCTGTGGTTGCTGAAATCGCCAAGATTATGGAAAAAGCTAAGGCACAGGTGGCCGAGAAAGCAGCAGTCCCGGATGATGCTCTAAAAGGGAAGATGGAAGCTGATGAAGAACAAGGCCCTCCGCCTGTTGAGGATGAAAATGATTTTGTTGTATCTATTTCTTCCATTTTCAATGTAACCAATGTACTTTATAATAAGTTCAATGCAATGAAATCCCAGTTTGCTTACTTGTGTGATGTTTATCCTGATAATTATGTGCATGCATTTAAATCACCATCAAGCATATTTAGCATACATGACACTGCATTGCATGAAATCAATATAAGTATAGATGAAAGCCCTAAAATGGTACTCATTTCTCACGAGCTAAAATCCGAGGAAGAAAAAGAATTAATAAGAATACTCTAAAAACATGTTAAAGCTTTCGCCTAGTCGTATGAAGACATGCCGAGTGTGGACACAAAAATAGCAGTGCACAAAATCCCAACGGACCCCAAGTTTAGACCGATAAAGCAAAAGTTGAGAAGACTAATGCCGAAATGGGCTACGCTGGTGAAGGAAGAAGTGGCCAAACGAATCGACGCCAGGTTTCTCGAAATGGTGGAGTATACAGAATGGCTAGCCAACATTGTCCCCGTGCCTAAAAAGGATGGAAGGGTCAGAGTATGTGTCGACTATAGGGACCTGAATAAGGCATGTCCAAAAGATAACTTTCCACTGCCCCATATTGACGTTCTGGTTGATAACACAGCAAAAGCGGCAATGTACTCCTCCATGGATGGTTTTTCAAGGTATAACCAAATTCTGATGGATGTCATCAACAAAGTGAAAACATCGTTCACACAGAGTGGGGTACTTTGTGTTACAGAGTAATGCCCTTCGGGTTGAAGAACGCTGGTGCCACTTATCAGAGGGCTGTCACAACTCTATTGCATGACATGATTCACAAAGAAGTTGAAGTGTACATCGATGATATGCTTGTTAAATCAGCAACCCGGGTGGAACACCCTCTTATCCTGGATAGATTTCTAACATGCATTGGAGAGTACAACTTGCAGCTTAACCCCAAGAAGTGCATATTCGGGGTCACATCAGGGAAGCTGTTAGGCCATGTAGTCAGCCAGAGGGGTATAGAAATGGACCCAGATAAAATCAAAGCCATCCAAGACATGCCAGCTCCGAAGACTGAAAAGGAAGTCAGATCATTCTTGGGTTCCTTGCAGTATGTCAGCCGCTTCATAGCACGGTTGTGTGGGATGACAAGTGTCAACTAGCATTCGAGAAGAGCAAGGCTTACCTAGTAAAACCACCAGTATTGAGTCCTCCAATTCTAGGAAAGCCTCTAATTTTGTATTTGGCAGTTGAAGAATCCTCTATAGGGGCAATGCTTGCACAAGAACAAGATGGCAAGAAGGAATATCCTATCTACTACCTTAGCAAGAAATTGCTAGAGTATGAAGCCAAGTACACACTGGTGGAAAAGACATGTGTGGCGATGATTTGGTTGACCAATAAGCTGCGCCACTATTTCCAATCCTACAAGATACAAGCCGTGGCTAAGGTGGATCTAATGAAGTATCTCTATGAAGCACCAGCATTGGTTGGGAAGCTGTCCAGGTGGTTATTACTTTTGTCTGAATTTGACATCGAGTACATCACAAAGAAAACCATTAAAGGGCGAGCCGTGGCAGAGTTTCTGGCAAACCAGCCCCTAGAATCAGATTACACAGAGAACCTGGAATTCCCTGATGAGCAACTAGCCATAGTGGAAGTGAAAAGATGGGTCATGTGCTTCGATGGGGCAGTGAATAGAAAAGGCGCTGGAATCGAAGTGCTTATAGCAACACCGGATGGTGAGGTCATTCCTTTATCCAAGAGGCTGATCTTTCCTATAACCAATAATGGGGCGGAATATGAAGCATGCTTGTTTGGAATGGAGGCTCTATTAACCTTAGGGGTAAATGATGTTTTAATTATCGGTGATTCACGTTTAGTGATCAGGCAAGCTCAGGGCGAGTAGGAGCTGAAAGAAGAAGCCTTACGGCCTTATTTGGAGCTGCTACAGTTTAGAAAAGGTTTGTTCGGCCAGTGTGAATTCAGACATGTCCCCAGGGATGAGAATAAGATGGCTGATGCATTAACTACTTTGTCCTCCATGTGGGAAAATCCAGAAGAAACACAAGTTCAACCACCGGTTATAGCCACTTAATGGATCCTAGGTGAAGTAGTGAAACTAAACCTAGAGTCACACAACTAAGGCAGTGTACCTATCATTGACAAGTAATAATTCTGGTTGGTCCAGGTATCGATCCCACAGAGAAAAATATTCTACAAACACTAAACTACTCGGGTTCCTTACGTGTCCTAGGCGGAACTTAATTTTGGGTTGTGATTATACTAACAACTAAATTATCCTACTCCTAGTTGATCTATCCCATCTTACTTTACACTTGAATTCAGGTTATCAATTGGCGGTTTACCGACCTATGAATGCTAATGGTGATGGCTTTATCAATTAATTAAAATAGATGAATTTAACTCAACAATTAACCCTTAATTATGTTTTTTCGCTAATTCAACCTGGCATGTCTAGATCTTTTAGGTCCTTAACCGGTTTCCCTTTTTTAGAGGAGGTCTAATTCTAAAGCTCAGAAAATAGGGGCACGTAAATTCCATAGTGTTGTCAATACTAATGGTTTCCTAGGCGTTAATCTAGGTAATGCCACAAATATGAACTTAATAAGTTAAGATCTTATGAGACTAGATTATCATTAAAGGAATTGCATAAAGAAAGGGTGTAAAAATTGAAATTAAATTGCAATCAATTGTATTAATCAAGAAAGATGATAAGAATTCAATGTTTACGGCCAAACATAATCAATTACAGAATCAAAAACTAACTAATCGAATTACAAAAGAGAAGAAGAGGAACTTATGCCCTTTTGGTCCGATTAACCGGATTCCAACGGTGTGAAGATGCTTGGGGTGTACCTCTATAGATGAACTCAATCCGGAACCAAGAACAACACAAAAGGGGAAGGTTCAATGCAAAACTTCTACCAATTGAGTGTTCAAACTCAAAGAAACAAAGAGTTCAAGCAATAAAACCTAGCTACAAGTTTGTGCTCTCTACTTTAAAAGTCTGGAAAAAGATCCGTACAACTTGGAAAATAACCTATTTATATGGCTAGGTTAAAACCACTAAACAGGAAAGATGAAAGTAGGGCAACAGCAGAATTCCGGAGCTCGGCACGCCGTGCTGATGGTGGCGGCACGCCATGCTGTGTAGAATTGGGATTGGCATGCCGTGCTGGTGGTGGTGGCACGCCGTGCTGTGTAGATTTAGGGTTAGCATGCCGTGCTGGTGCTGATGGCACGACTTTGTGCCGATCCACTGGATTCCATCCCTTGGCATGCTGGAATGGCACGTCGTGCCCTCATTGTGGCACACCGTGCCACCTTGCTTTTCAGCACTTCAAACTCTTCTTTGCCGCTGTCGCTCCAAGTTTCGGTCCGGGTCATAATGCCTGTCCAAAACAAACATAAAGAAACATAACCGCACCACAGCCACGGACCACAAAAATGACGCATTATCCAAAATTACAAAAACACCCCTAAAAAACACGAAAAATACTAAAAGTTATGAAAATCTAACCAAAACATAAAAATCACAAAATACGGAAAACCAAACAAGCATTCACATAAAGGACTCTAAAAAATTACCGTTTAAACCACGAAATTGCCTAAAAGATAAGGAAAAAAACCGACCTTATCAACCACCGCACACTTAAAGTCTTGCTTGTCCTCAAGCAAATAAACTAAAGACAAAGGAGTAAACTTGCTCGCTTTTACTTGCAAATCCAACTAAGGGTTTAACCGTACGAAATTCATTAACTCAAGAAGGTAAAGCATCACTTTCGAAATGACACTAGGCACGCCAGGTTCAAAACCACTCAATACCCGAACCCCATAAAATTTAGCTAGTCAAAGGGCGAGGAACAAGCAGAGTTTATACGACCACAAAGCACCTCACAAGATGTCACTCTAATGCTCAAGTTCAAGGTGAGGCGGACGAGCACACAAAAACAAACAATGGCACACATCACATAGCAAACTAATGGCAATCCCGGTGAAGTCATTGGTCAAGGAGCAAAATCAGAGAACCTGGGGCTTGTAATGTTACGGCTTAGGGTAGGTTTGATAAAAGGGAAGTTTTTAGGTGCAGAACTCCTACAAATCAAGTGATATATGCGAATTGGCTAAGTACTAAAGACGGGTCATGCAATTTTCAACTCAAAACTAGTCCTAAGAGTGCTTGCTTTGCTATATTTTTTTTTCTTTTTTTTTTCTTTCCCTTTTTTTTATAACAAGAAATTCTACTAACAATGAGAAGGCCTTATCCACAACCAACGGCCAAAGCACAACCCAACGGGAAAAAAAATGACAAGACATGGGGCAAGGCAATTACATGATCGCCTAATCCTTTATTCAAACAAATGAACTAAAAATGGAACACATACACCGGCTTAAAGATGAGAGCTGAACAAACAAGACATGCTTTTACAAACTCTGATTTTTAAGAAAAGAAGCCGAACATACACATTGACTCTATTTGGATTTTTTTTTTTTTTTGAAACACAATTTTTTCCATAGGACTAGATGTGAAAGAGTTGAAATGCAAATGGTGATTGACCCCAAAATGAATGAACAACTTAGGCAATTACTTGATTTAGGAGAGGAGGGTAAGAAAGGAAAAATCAAAGTTAAATGGTAAAAAGTTAGGATGATAGATTTGGCTTGGTGAAGGTATTTTAAGTCAAAAAGGTTAATTTAGTGGATTTGGGTGATCTAAGGGATAAATTAGTAGTTAGGGTTAGGCTCATTTAAGTCAAGGGGTTAATCCTAAGGGTCTCCACATACTAAGCTCTCGATGCCAAGTGCAAAACGACACCAGGTTCTATAATCTAGTGTGCCACGATTGTTTTTGCCCTCACAAAGAAATAGAACTGATGTGAAATGGTTCCATAGGCTCAAATTCTCACAAGTGTACTAGGGGTTGTATGCTAGGTTGTGTGACTCAACCAATGTTCCAAGGCGTAATCCTAGCTCGATCATGTAAGTAGAGGTAGAGGGTTAATTCCCTAATGCAACCTGAATGACAAATCTAACCAATGATTACCATCAAGAATCACAAATCATGCACAAACAAGCTAATGACTCGCAATCGACTCCCAATATCTCTAGCTAATTGCTACCAATCCAAGCACAGAGACTTAGTTTCGAGGGTAGATTAGGCAATGTTACTCAAACGGCAATTGACACATAAACAACCTAAAGCACTATCATACCAAAAAAAATAAACCAAACCAAAGCACACCTAAAACCAACACAAAACATCCAAATACGCAAAAACACACACACAAACATACGAAATAAAACAACCAAAACGTGCAATGTAGAAAGAAGCAAAAGAAAGGGAGAAATCCTTTTACCCACCCCACACTTAGATTGCACTTACTTCCAAAAGTGCAATGGAAGAAAGAACAAAATAAAGCGGGAAAGGAAAAGGGTTACCTCACATATCGGGGGCTGGTGCTGGCGGAGGCTGGTACGGCCACCCTTGGGCTACACAAAAATGAGAGGCGAATGCCTCGACATTGACGAGTTGAGCCGCCTGTCGGTCAAGGAACGCGTTCATCCGCTCTTCGAGCACCAACTGATGGACGTCAAACCTTCTAGCTGTTCGATTATACCATCCAACCGCCCTTCGATCCGCCCCATAAAATCCAGGCCCACCGAAACATGCTCCTCATCCTCCTCATTATCCTCAGCTCCCTCACCCTCTTCCTCAGTATCTACGTCGATAGGGGCCTTACCCCTCCCCGAACCTCCCGCACTTGAAGTACCTGTAGCTGCCACAAGATGGGAACAAGACAAAATTCTCCTCTAAAGCTTCTTGGGAAGGATGCTATCGAGGTTCTTATAACAAGTATTACTACGAAAGAAACATGCAATACAAGTTACAATATGCCCTAACCCAAGTTCTGACTTAGATCTGTTATGGTGGGTGTATAGGGCTTCCATGAAGAAGAAGCCCATGTGCACCTTAACATCATTATGCACATGCCACAGTATTAAAAGTTCAAATGCATTGACCCGGTTGCTTTCAGTTTTGCCCGAAAAATTAAAACACACAAATTTATGGATTAATTACAGGATTGGGTCATGTAATTGGGAGCTTTTAGCAAACCTAGGTTGGCATACCCCTTGACCTACCATACGCCAAAATTTCTTGGCATCCATATCCTCCGGCCATTTGTAACTATTCCCCTCAATTCCTATACAAGCCTTAAGGCCCTCAATATCTAAAGAGTGCTTATCACCAAATAGGCGAAAGGTCATGCTCCTAAGGCCGGTATCGGGGTTTGTTTTGAAGCTTAAAGTGGAGTAGAATTCTAAGTTCAACTCTCTAAAGACAGGCGGATTAGACTTCACAAACTCATACCACCCTAGATTGGTTAATTTAGCACGTACAGCCTCTGACCTATCTTGCACAAACAAAAATTCCCAATCAAAGGTTCGAAAGGGGGTACTCTCTAATGGAAACAAAGTTTTGTAGCGTTTACCTTCATCATCAAAGAGAAGAGGTAAAGGGCATTTATACTTCCTGGAGAGGCTAGTTAAAAGGGCCATCTACTGCTCGGGAGGTAATTCTTCGTTTGGCACCGGTTCCGGTGACAGGTCTATGGGCCTTCGTGAAGAACCGTGTCTCCAATCGGCTACAGTCTTCTTCTTCATCTTACTATTGCACAACCATCAAAACACAACAAAAATCAAAAACAAAAGAAGACAAATCCAATTAAACCCTACTTACATAAACACAAGCCCACTAAATATGAACATATAAAGAAAAATATTGAAATACAATCACCCTATTAAGCAAGTAACTCAATCAAAATCAAAGTGAGAGAAGAAAGCAATAAAAAGAAGAAAGGAAAATTGAAGCATAAATTCATACCTGCGTTCCAAGGAGAGTGATGCAAAACAAAATCCTAGGTCAAAATAATGGTTGAAGAGAAGTTGAGAGGAAGAAAGTGAGAGGGGAAGGAAGAATAAGGGTAGAGAGTGAGAAGGTAAGGGCTGGTTCTAGAGAGAGAAAGGGGAGAGAGTGAGAAGGTGAGAAAGGAGAAGAAGAAGAAGAAGAAGAAGGGCGGATAGAAGGGAAGAAATAAGAGAAGGGTTTATATAGGCGGGCGATTTTTGACCTAAAAATTCAAAATTTAAACGCTCGGCACGCCGTGCCAAACAAATAGCACGACGTGCTGAGTAGAGCATATAAACTTACCTGGAAACAGCACGGGGGCATGAAGGCGTGCCAGCTTGGCACGTCGTGCTGTCTTGAAAACCCTATAATCGGCACGGTGTGCTATATTACAGCACGGCGTGCGGCTCGCTCTTGCAACAATTCACTTTTGAAACAGCACGATGGCACGATGGCGTGCTGGATTGGCACGTCGTTCTCTCTTGAAAATCCCATCTTTGGCACGGTGTGCTATGTTTCAGCACGGCGTGCTGCTTGTTCTCGCACAATCCTCTTTAGAAACAGCGCGACGGCACGATGGCGTGCTAGCTTGACACGTCGTGCCATCTTGAAAATCCTTACTTTGGCATGGCGTGCGGAATTGCAGCACGGCGTGCAGCTTGGCTCTTGCACACAATTTGTTCCAGCGGCCTGGCACGATTGCGTGCCACACTAGCATGCCACGTGCTAACCCCATTCTCACCTTGGCACGACGTCCCCATGATGGCACGGCATGCTATCCCTGAATTCTACCAACCTTTGCTTTTTCCCACTTTGATCGAGACTGTGATTGACTTGCTTAGTGACCTATCCCTACACACATAAACACACAAAAACATATTAACATAAAAATTAATGTACAAGGGAAGTACACGTACCTCATTGCTATGTTTATAGTCAGAATAGCTCGACTTCTACTTCCACGATTACGCATTACACATCACGAAGGAGTAAGACTTGCTTCTCCTCCTTCACCCCTCCGCTGACATAGGGCTTCAACCGATGCCCTTTTACTTGTTGAATTCCCTCCTGGGTTTCAATTTCCACCATCCCAGAGGGACAGACCTCATGCATGGTAAACGGTCCTGCCCACCAACTTATAAATTTGCCCGGAAATAGTTTCAACCGGGAGTTATACAAGAGCAGCAACTCCCCTTGATTGAAACCTTTCTCTATCACATAAGCATCAATAGGACAAAAGGAGTCTACAAAATTACAGCTTTCAACGTCTAATGGATATTTCATTGAGTTATAGACGTTGAAACTTACCTCCTCGTTGTGCAACCTAAGAATAATCTTACCTTCCTGGACATCTATCAAAGTCCTACCGGTTGCAAGAAATAGCCTTCCAAGCAAAAGGGGCACCGAGCTATCTTCCTCCATATCCATTACCACGAAGTCCGCGGGGAAGATAAACTTGTCCACCTTTACTAACACGTCCTCGACCACCCCCTTTGGCCTCGTGAGAGATCTATCCGCCAATTGGAGGGTCATATTGGTCGGCTTTGGGTTTCCCAATCTGAGTCTCCGAAAAAACGACAGAGGCATCAAATTGATACTTGCACCTAAGTCACATAGGGCATTGGCAATCTCCAAGTTTCCTATCTGGCATGGGATAGTAAAACTGCCCCTATCTTTGAGCTTGGGTGGAAGTATGTTAGTGATAATTGCCGAACATTCCTCTATTAAAACCACCACTTCGTCCTCGAATAGCTTTCTTTTCCCTGCTAGAAGTTCTTTAAAGAATTTAGCATAAGAAGGCATCTCTTGGAGAGCCTCAATCAATGGCATATTAAATTCTAACTTCTTAAAAATTTCCAGAAATTTGGAATATTTCTGCTCCAGTTACCTTTCTTCTCCCTTTGAGGATGAGGGAGTTTAGGCACATAGGCTCTCACTGGGTCAGGAATTTTCCCTTTTTCATTAGTGCTAGGTTCGGGTTCAGAAATCGAGTCGGGGTTGCTTACCTCTCCCGAATCTTCACTTACCTCAGTAGGTTGGGATGAAATATCAGTGTTTTGCACTCGGTCCTCCACTTGCCTACCACTTCGCAGGGTTATAGCTTGAGCTATCTCCTATTGATGTCCCTTTGGGTTTTGTTCAATTTTACTTGGAAGTGCTCCTTGAGGTCTTTCCTACCTCTCCCTACTCATTTGAGCCACCTGCTTGCCCAAATCCCTACAGTATGCCTCATTATCAGCAAGCCGAGACGAGATGTCTTTTAACAAAGACAAAACCATCTCATCTTGCTTAGATTGTTGAGGATGCTATGGGGATTAGTCGTTAGGAACAAATGGGGCCTTACCTAACCCCTGCTTACGGTGCTCATAATGGAATCCGGAAGGAGGCCTCAACACATTTTGGTTATTACCATAAGACATGTTCGGGTGTTGATACCTTCTTCCGTAATTGTTATTATTATTGAAATTTTGTGGGTAAGAGTTAGAGTTATTGTACCTTTGATTTCCTCCCACAAAACTTACATTCTC
This sequence comes from Euphorbia tirucalli, assembly GCA_039660915.1. Taxonomy (NCBI): domain Eukaryota; kingdom Viridiplantae; phylum Streptophyta; class Magnoliopsida; order Malpighiales; family Euphorbiaceae; genus Euphorbia; species Euphorbia tirucalli. The sequence goes on along the minus strand of CM077639.1, from coordinate 47,218,424 downwards.
GGACGGTTGGGCAAATGGATCGCCTAATGCACATTCTTGACCGGAATGCTCTGCTCCACATGATATACACAACACCGGCTGATATTGTGGCGCATTTAAATTCAAGCGAGACATCAACAGGTCCATCTTTTTGTTCACGTGATCCATGGCTGCATCTTGGCGTCCCAAATCCGCATCCTAAACCTCACTCCTGTTGGGATTCGTCATTGGAAAAATAACGTGGCACAGCGGAAAATACACCGTTTAAAATTTCCTAGAATCCACCTATCATGTCCAATTACCATTGATTAGAATAAAATCAAATAAGAATAAAGAGAGATTAACTCACCGGATTCGTCTCCTCTAGAGACTGCTGCAGAATCGTTTCTTGAAACTGCGATCTCCACAGTCCGGTGCACGACCAACTATTGAGCGGGAACCGGTGCTAGCCGAAGACGCGAAGGAATGGAGGTTTAATGCTGGGATTTTCGGCAGTTTTGGAGCTGTTATTGGTGGCTGAAATTTCCAGCAATTAATTAGAGTTGAATTAGGTTTTTATTCCTTAAGTGTGCCCTTTTATAGACACCTTGTCTAATTGGGTTCTAATTAGGTTAATTAAACCCAAGCCCACTAGGATTATAATTACATAAATAAACTTTAATTAAAAAGTATATACTATGTAATTTAATTCCATTTGGCTAAATTTAATTACCCCTAAATAAAATTAAATCACACTTAAGTTAATACAATACATGTATTTAATTTTCCTACTTAGGAAAATTATTTAATTAATGGTTTACTTTATGTAATTCAATTAATTGATAAATTAATTAATTACATTATGTAAACTTATTAATTAAATTAAATTCAACCCAATGTCAATTAATTACCTTGACACTGAATGTCAACAAATTAATTAACGCATTCCTTCCAATGTACATTACATGTACAATTTCTATAAGTTCCAGCTCAGTTGATCTATGTGCACGATCCTATGGGTCTGTCTTTATGTTGGCAGTAGGCCCAAGGCCCACAGACTGTAAGTGGGTTCTAGCAAACCACTACAGCCCCCAATTAAGACAGAGATGCAGCAGTCTTTAGAAGACACTCACCCGGTAGTAATCTCATAGTGTCCTTTGCCTAACGATAACGATATGAATAAACAAGAGGCATGGTGTCTGTCATCCTCTTCTGTTGTTTATTATATTTCTTGATCTTGAGTTGACTGATTAATCAAATAAGCAACCAACTTATTTGGGTATGGCCATACACTTATCAGTCCCACTCATCAAGTGGCCAATGATATCATCTCAGTGTTACCCGAGTGGCAATTCCATCACTTCATCATCAATATCAACATGTTCACCGGTCCACCCAATCATACCCGTATTTAGCATCCTTTTACAGACCTGTTAGGCGTATGTCAAAGTGAACCGGATTCCATATCGATATTATAATGAAATCTGGTCTGAGGACAAAAGAGACCTACTCAAGAAAGACCTATGACGTGACAACCATGTGGCTTTCTTGTGCGGATCGATCCAGTCCCATGTCAACGACATGTACCTATATTCATGACTGACTATACAAGTACTATGGCTAGTTAAGAACTACCATACAGTCATCGAAGATACAAGTCTGTGGTTCTATTCGTTCCCACGATTAGAACAGACCTGGGATAGATTTTATGATTATCAATCAATGGATACTCTACTCATATTATAGCACAAGATATAAATGAAATAGATTAATTGCCTTTATTAATGCGACACAAATAATGTATTTATACAATGAGTCTTAATGTATAATACAAAATACAAGAATCCAATGCCCTAAGAACTAGGGCACACCAACAACTCCTTGTTGGCACGTCCGACTACCACAAGGTACTCTTCCTAGCCAGCTTCTCGATCAACTCCTCAGTTTGCGTAGCAGTCTTCTTAAAAATGTCTCCACCTGTAGAAGAATCAATAATGGCACGGTTAGCTAGTGTCAAACCATGATAAAACGTGCTTACCTGAGTGAATCGCGGCCTGTCATGGTGGGGCCAGTTCCGTAACAACTGTTGAAACCTTTGCCACGCTTCATTGAGAGTGTCAGTCCCAAATTGCCTGAATCCCATAATCTCGTTCCTTAACTGAACCGTCTTTGATGGTGGGAAGTAATATGGTAAGAATTATTCTTCCAATTGATCCCATGAAGTCACAGACCCGGGTCTCAAGGACTTGTACCATTCCATTGCTCCCCCGCATAATGAGAAGGGAAACAACTTCAACTGCACCTCATCTTGGGGCACCCCACTGATTCGGACTGTATCAGCCACCATGAGAAACCGGTCTAAGTGATCATTAGGGTTATCACTTATTTCTCCACTGAACAGCCTATTCCCTTGGATCAAATTGATCATACTAGACTTCAACTCAAAGTGATTAGCAGTGATGGCTGGGAGAACCACTCCGGATCTGTTTTGGGGTCGATGTGGAGCCATTAGGTCAGTCATGATCATGTTATCTCTATCACCACCCCTTCTTCTTTCAAACTCCTCCTGCTCCCGCCGGAGTCGCTCTTGCTCAGCTCTTTCCCGTAGCTGTCTCTCCTCTTCCTCACGTTGCTGAAGATCCATTTGGACAATTCGCTCTTGTTGTACTCTACGGTTCCTGCTACAAAAATGTTCAATTTCAGGGTTATAGGGTAAAAGCTCAGGGTGCTGAGAATGAGTTTGGATAAGCTAGAAAGCACACGCACACAGAGAAAAAAAAATAATAAAAAAAATATTTGCAACAAATATCCACAGAAAAGAAAAATAATATAACTATATGCACATAAACAGTACCTAGATCAGCAAATAGACCTTTGGTTCAATGATGCAGGAAAATAAATCTCCTCGGCAACGGCGCCAAAAACTTGGTGGATCCTAGGTGAAGTAGTGAAACTAAACCTAGAGTCACACAACTAAGGCAGTGTACCTATCGTTGACAAGTAATAATTCTGGTTGGTCCAGGTATCGATCCCACAGAGAAAAATATTCTGCAAACACTAAACTACTCGGGTTCCTTGCGTGTCCTAGTCGGAGCTTAATTTTGGGTTGTGATTATACTAACAACTAAATTATCCTACTCCTAGTTGATCTATCCCAGCTTACTTTGCACTTGAATTCGGGTTATCAATTTGCGGTTTACCGACCTATGAATGCTAATGGTGATGGCTTTATCAATTAATTAAAATAGATGAATTTAACTCAACAATTAATCCTTAATTATGTTCTTTAGATAATTCAACCTAGCGTGTCTAGATCTTTTAGGTCCCTAGCTGGTTTCCCTTGTTTAGAGGTGGTCTAATTCTAAAGCTCAAAAAATAGGGGCACGTAAATTCCACAGTGTTGTCAATACTAATGGTTTCCTAGGCGTCAATCTAAGTAATGCCACAAATATGAACTTAATAAGTTAAGATCTTATGAGACTAGATTATCATTAAAGGAATTGCATAAAGAAAGGGTGTAAAAATTGAAATTAAATTGCAATCAATTGTATTAATCAAGAAAGATGATAAGAATTCAATGTTTACAACCAAACATAATCAATTACGGAATCAAAAACTAACTAATCGAATTACAAAAGAGAAGAAGAGGAACTTATCCCCTTTTGGTCCGATTAACCGGATTCCGACGGTGTAAAGATGCTTGGGGTGTACCTCTATAGATGAACTCAATCCGGAACCAAGAACATCGCAAAAGGGGAAGGTTCAATGCAAAACTTCTACCAATTGAGGGTTCAAACTCAAAGAAACAAAGAGTTCAAGCAATAAAACCTAGCTACAAGTTTGTGCTCTCTACTTTAAAAGTCTGGAAAAAGATCCATATAACTTGGAAAATAACCTATTTATACGGCTAGGTTAAAACCACTAAACAGGAAAGATGAAAGTAGGGCAACAGCAGAATTCCAGAGCTCGGCACGCCGTGCTAATGGTGGCGGCACGTCGTGCTGTGTAGAATTGGGATTGGCACGCCGTGTTGGTGGTGGTGGCACGCCGTGCTGTGTAGATTTGGGGTTGGCATGCCGTGCTGGTGGTGATGGCACGACTTCGTGCCGATCCACTGGATTCCGTCCCTTGGCACGCTGGAATGGCACGCTGTGCCCTCATTGCGGCACGCCGTGCCACCTTGCTTTTCAGCACTTCAAACTCTTCTTTGCCACCGTCGCTCCAACTTTTGATCCGGGTCATAATGCCTGTCCAAAACAAACATAAAGAAACATAACTGCACCATAGCCATGGACCACAAAAATGACACATTATCCAAAATTACAAAAACACCCCTAAAAAACACGAAAAATACTAAAAGTTATGAAAATCTAACCAAAACATAAGAATCACAAAATACGCAAAACCAAACAAGCATTCATACATAGGACTCTAAAAAATTGCCTTTTAAACCATGAAATTGCCTAAAAGATAAGGTCAAAAACCGACCTTATCACCACTTCCAGACATCCTTGCTTCGAAATGCACGAAGTAATGGAATTATCAGCTGAAGAAAAGCCATGGTTCTTTGACATCTACCAGTATGTGAAGGAGGGTAGGTATCCCGAAGAGGCCAGTGCTGCTGATAAGTTGACACTAAGAAAGCTGGCTAGTCAATTCAGAATCTTCGAGGACAAGCTATACAAAAGAACAGCGCATGGAGTCCTTTTAAGGTGTCTAACAGAGCAAGAAGCAGAAGAAGTGATGTAGCAGGTACATGTAGGATCCTGTGGGCCACATATGAATGGGCTTGCCATAGCCAGAAAGATCATGAGACAAGGTTACTTTTGGAAGACAATGCAAGCGGATTGTATAAGAAAAGTGAAGAGATGTCATGAATGTTAGATCTATGCAAACATCAGTCATCTTCCTCCACTTGAGCTACAAAATCTAGCATCTCCTTGGCCGTTTTCAGCATGGGGGATAGATATGATCGGTGAAATTCATCCAGCTGCATCTAATGGGCACAGATTCATAGTTGTGGCAGTTGATTATTTCTCCAAATGGGTCAAAGAAAAATCCTTCACTAATGTGACAGCCAAGCACATGGTCAAGTTCATCCAGAAGAGTATCTTTACTCGGTATGGGATTCCTCATCACATAGTAACTGACACTGGAGTACAGTTTCAAGGGGCAACAGCTGAGCTACTTGCAGAGCATGGAATTGAACATCATAAGTCTTCTCCATGTAGGCCTCAGGCTAACGGTGCAGTGGAAGCAGCTAACAAGGCAATAAAGAAGATCTTATCAAAAATGGTGACCACTTACAGAGATTGGGCCAATAAACTGCCTTATGCTCTTTGGGGTTACAGAACCAGTGTCAGAACGCCGACGGGGGAAACTCCTTATGCCTTGGTATATGGAATGGAGGCAGTATTACCAGTGGAGATAGAACTCAATCACTAAGAGTTGCCCTGAAAGCTCAATTACTGGAAACTGAATGGGTTCAAGCTAGGTATGAGCAGTTGGCTGCACTAGATGAAAGGCGACTAAAGGCATTGGATCACCTTCAGATGTACCAGCGCAAAATGGCCAGAACCTATAATCGAAATGTGAAGTATTCCAAACGGCAGTTGAAAACAGGTGACTTGGTTCTAAAGCAACTAAGGCCTTCAAATGTTGATGTTAGGGGCAAGTTCAGACCCAACTGGGAAGGGCCCTATGTGATGAAGAAGGTGCTAGCAAAAGGCGCTGTCAGCATCATGGACATGGATGGAAACGAGTTCACTAATCCAATCAACCAAGACAGGCTAAAGCTTTATCATGTATAAAAAAAAAGAGAGGTCTGCTAGGCTGAAAACTCGAAAAGAACTGTCTAGGCAAAAGTTAAGACATGAGAGAAAATAATCAGATGGAAAAACCTGAAAAGGACGACTGATGACGGGTTTCGGCTCAGTGTGGAATCTGTACCATTTAGGAACCAACTTGTTTCAAATGTACTCATTTTGATTTCATCAATAAAGTGAAGTGTTTGTTTAAATATATTTGCATGGTTATGACAAATGCACAAACAAAGTTGCCTTGCATAAACATACATTTGAAGAAAGCACTTTGCATTCAACTGGCTGAAATCATCACATTATTTAATAAGTGAAAATGCACTAAATACATGCAATTTGAAATCTTTTGTTGACCTCTAAAATCCAGTTCATCTTCCTAAAAGAGCAATAAAATGGTCATAGCGACATTTCAAAAAAAAAAAAAAAAAGAAGCTCGCTGAGGTGAAAATCGAAAAGGCACCTCAGGTAAAAATTAGAGCGGCTTGCTAAGCTGAAAACCCATATTGGGCAGTTTAGGCAAAGGTTAGGGCATATGAAATACTCGCTAAGGTGAAAACCGAAAAGGCTCCTTAGGCAAAAATCAGAGCAGCTCGCTGGGCTGAAAATCCGTATTAGGCAACCCAGGCAAAAATTATAGCACTTACAAACTCATAATTTCCCCACAGAACAGGAAAAGCAGAATGTTCCCAACCTTCCCCACAGAAGTCATCACATCGACTCCCCAAAAAGTCATCACGTGATTCCCTAGCAGAATCTACATGAAGAACACCATAATTATTTCCCCAATCGAGTCACCACACTCTTCCCCAGCGGAATCTCTGTAAGAAGCACTACGATTATCTCCCCAGCAGTATCACACATTCTTAACAGTCACCTCATTCCTTCGAAAATCACCAAGCAAAGCCCCGAAGAAAGCACAATTAACCAGGGGCACGACATATCCTTCTCCAGCGGAAGGCGGAAACGTCAAATGATGGAAAATGCATACACATACACATGCATCATCTTGCATTCATACATTACATACATTGATCACTCAACCCCAGCTAGTCTTTATTCTTGATCGAAGGGGCAAAAATTTTTGTTTAAAAATCTCTCGATCAAAGAATGAAGACTTACCATTTTAAGTGCAGGAATTCATCCCCAGTTTAATATCCTCAACTTTCTCTAGCAGATCCACCTCGAGTAATGTGAACTCGGTATCGGCCCAGATCGGCTTCATCACCCACTTCCCCAGCAGATCCACCTCGAGTAATGTGAACTCAGTATCGGTCCATATCAGCTTCATCTATTTCCCCAGCAAAACTCGCCTCGGGTAACCTAGACTCGGTATCAGCCAATCTCTTCATCAAGCTCGCCTCGAGAAACCTCGACCCGGTATTGACCAATTTCTTCATCAACTTTGCCTCAAGTAATGCAAACAGGATATCGACTAATTTCATCTTCTTTTGCCTCGGGTAACATGGACCCGATATCGGCTTAATCATAATTTCATCTTCCTTTGCCTCGGGTAACATAGACCCGGTATCGGCTTAATCACAATTTCATCTTCCTTTGCCTCGGGTAACCTAGACCCGATATCGGCCAATCCGTAATCCATCTTCCTTTGCCTCGGGTAACATAAACCCGATACCGGCTTAACCGCATTCCATCTTTTCTTTCACCTCGGGTAACCTAAACCTGATATCGGCTTATTTCCTCCCCAGCATTGCCTCGGGTAATCTAGACCCGGTACCGGCCTATCTCATCAGAAGGTTCATTCCAGTGTTCGCGGCACTTTGATCCACGCTCTAAAATTCATCATCTCAGGTGTTGTAAACCTGGAACTAGATGTTGAATTTGATCACGTGAGGGGCAGCTGTAAGCGCCGAAATTTTCTATACTTAAAAAAAAAGTTTATGGTCATACGACTATCCTTACAGTCGTGCGATTGTAATTTAAAAATTACAGTCGTACAACTGTAATGTCGGAAAAATTACAGGAGCCCATACCTCAGCAGCAAAAAATGGAGGAGAGAGAAGGAGCATTAATTGCTCCGGTGTTGCAGCAAGTACGCCAAAAAAAGCAGAGTAGAAAAGGAAAAGAAAAGGGAGAGAGAGGTTACGTTGGATTTCTGGTGAAAACTTAGAAAGAGGAGGAGAAAAGAGAGAAGGAAAAGAAAGAAGTGGAAAAACCCATAAAAACTCATCTTTTCCCCTTATATTTTTTTCAATTCTCAGAATCAGGATTAAAACTTGTTAGAAATCCATAGGTTAATCAATTAACTTCACAACCAAATAAAAAATCCGGACTTAAATCATCAGAATCCCTTACAATTTGGATTTTTGGATATAAAGCCCTCAACTTCAATTTCAAAGGAAAAAGTGCAAATTTGTTAGGATTAGAGCGATGCCAAGGGTCAAAACGACTTGGATTAGCTTCTAAAAAGGTAGACACTCCTTCTCCCTACACTTTTTCTCGCTTTCTGGGTGTTTGAAGTGAGCTTTATGCATTTTCTGCTCCATTTTCATGCTTCGGTTTCTGGAAACTAAGAACAGTCGCACGACTGTTCTTAGTTTTGTTGAACAGTCGTACAACTATATATACAGTCGTACGAGTGTTCTTAATTTCCAGATTGTTTTTTCTTCCATTTTGATTCAGAATAAATTTTGGCGAAATCTTGATCCTGAACTGTTTACAGTCGCACGACTGTAAACTATAGTCGTGCGACTGTAGTTACAGTCGCACGACTGTAACTCTTGTTCCAAAATCAGAATTTCAGCCTTCAAGCCCCAAAAAAATTTCATAAAAAGAAATCCATTAAAATCATAAAAAATTAGAAAATCCTAAAAATGAATTTTGTTGTGTGCATTCACGACCATAGATTCAATTTTCAGTAAAACTGCATTTATACCAATTCAACGACGGAGACCCGGTTCTCCTAAAAACCGAACCACTTAATATGTGAAAATGCATGTAAACCAAAAAAATTGTTTTCAAAATGATTTTCCCACAAAAACCAAAATACAGGGACGTTTCAAAATGTTTTCCAGGTCTAACCGGGCCGGGTAGCCGAGCCAACCCGGTTATCCCCTCAATGCATGCCCCTGATTCCTGTTTTCCCGTTCTGTCGTGCTTGAGTCCAACTTGTGGCGTGCTATATAAATTGTACTAACCTTTGTTTTGCAGCTTTTATTTTATCTTAATTTTTCATTTTATTTGTATTTTGATAGATCAATAGTGTATTTAGGCGACTGTAATTATTTTTAGATTCCTGTGTATTCTAGGCGATTGTATCAGTAAGGCGAGTGTTTTTTTATTTTTTTTATTCGATTTGGTTGTAAGCCAATTAATATTTATTTTTCTTTACTTTTGTATTAAATATTTGTATGCACGCTGTATGCCTTTTATATATTCAATAAAATTGACTTTAGATTTTGAAATACCATTTGAGAACATTGCCAATATTTACTTTAATTAGACACGAAATAGGGGACTTGTCCGGACCCGAATCTCTGGATAGTGTAGCGACCGTCCGTCCGGTTCAACTGCATAAGAATTTCCCGATTGAGCTGAGCCGGGTGGCGACTCTATAATATCCATCGAGACTTGGACTCGGTTCTTTTATGTATTAATTCCATTTATTTTTCAAAACACGAATTTCCCATTATAAAAACCCCATGCGAGGGAGGGGCTCGCCCGAGATCGAGGCAGGGAGTCCTGCGTCCCGTCGAAAATGCGTTGTCCGCTCACACCAGCCCAAGGCTAGTCCCGAGGATGTCTGCTTCGGGTGCAAGCAGGCAGGGCATTGGAAAAGATCGTGTCCCATACTGTTAGGAGAGCACAGGAAGACCCAGGGTGCATCTTCATCACGTATTTATGTCATAGACATTAACCTGACTGTTTCAACATCCTGGGTATTGGATACTGGATGTGGTTCTCACATTTGTTGTAATGTGTAGGGACTTAAGAATAGGAGGTCACTGGGATCAGGGGAGGTGGACTTGCGAGTCGGTAATGGAGCAAGGGTTGCTGCTAAAGAGATCGGTGAATATCACGTCATGATTCCTAGTGGATTGGTTTTAATATTGGAACATTATTCTTTTGTACCTGCCATGTGTAGGAATATTATTTCTATTTCAGTATTGGATATTTCTGGATTTTATTTTACTATTTCTAATGGTAGAATTGGTTTATCTAGAGAGGGATTATTTTATGGAGAAGCTCTATTAAATAATGGCCTATATATCCTGGATTTGAATGAAACCAATCAAGTCTATAACATGAATAGTAAAAGGGTTGAGCCTAACGAACTTAATCCCGTCCACCTCTTGCATTGTCATTTAGGCCACATAAACGAGAAACGTATAGCTAGGCTTTACAAAACTTGAATCCTAGTGTCATTTGACTTGGAGTCACTTGATATATGCGAGTCTTATTTACGAGGCAAAATGACTAAAGCGCCTTTTAGCAGGAAAGCTGAAAGGGCTACTGGATTATTAGACCTAATACATTCAGACTGTATGTGGGCCCATGAGTGCAACTTCCAAAGGTCAACATCTGTACTTTGTCACGTTCACGGACGATTTCAGTAGATATGGCTATATCTATCTGATGAAACTTAAGTATGAAACCCTTGATAGGTTCAAGGAATTTAGGAACGAAGTACAAAACCAGCTTGGAAGAAATATCAAAGCCCTTCATTCAGACCGAGGAGGCGAGTATATGAGCCTAGAGTTGTTGGTGTGCCCTAGTTCTTACGGCATTAGATTCTTGTATTTTGTATTATACATTAAAACTCTTTGTATGAATACATTATTTGTGTCACATTGATAAAGGCTTAATCTATTTCATTTATATCTTATGCTATAATATAAGTAGAGTATCCATTGATTGATAATCATAAAACCTATCCCAGGATTGTTCTAATCGTGGGAACTTATAGAAATACATACATGTATATTCGATGACTGTATGGCAGTTCTTAACTAGCCATAGTACTTGTATAGTCAGTCATGAATATAGGTACATGTCGTTGACATGGGACTGGATCGGTCCGTACAAGAAGGCCACATGGTTGTCGCATTATAGGTCTTTCTGTTGGGAATTTTCACGGAAATCACCCGATAAAAGCGGAAGAACGCGATGATTTCCTCAAATCCGTGCCCAGGAGCAATTGAAATGGAAATTGTAAAACAAAAAATTTAATAGAAAGAGATAATTCTCTTACCCGAAATATCTCTTTTAGAGATGGATGAAGACTGCAGGAATCAATGCAGAATCCCTCCTCATTCACGTACACGAACGCCTAACAAACACGCCCCGTGCTAGCGTCGGAAAAACACGAACTATGGAGAGGAGAGGCTAGAGAATTTTGGCTAGTGTTCACTATACTATGGCTGAATTCACCTAGGGTTAAAACCTAGGTTGGCCTAATTCCCTCAGGGAATTAAGGCCCAGCTTGGCTCATTCATTTTGTGTGGGCTTCCTCCTTTCAATTTAGGCCCCAATCTTATTTTAATTAATCTGGTTTAAATTAATTTCAAGCCCAACTTTAATATACCCATGTATTTAATATATTACACAAAGTAATATATTATTTACATTTAAATTAAAATTAGTTTGACCAATTAATTTAATCTATCAAATTAAAATTAGATCTTCACAAAATAAAATCATATGTAAACCTATACATATGAATATTTCCACACAGGAAATAATCTTATAATTAATCCAATCAATTATGAAGAGCCAATTAAATATATTAATTTTATTATTAGGATCAATCCAATTGATCTTTATAATATAATTAATATATATATATACCTCTGTCTCCAGAGTGTACACTCCAAGCATACATGTGATTCCTTAAATCGGTGTTCAGTCGTTCAATGTGTACGATCCCGTGGGCCCATCTTTATGTTGGCAGTGGTCCTTTGGCCCACAGACTGCAGTTGGGCTCTAGCATGCTACTGCAGCCCCTAATTAAGATGGAGATGGCAGTCTAACTATTATCATAACCCTGTAGTTTAAACTTGTACATCCCATGTCATTGATATCGGTGTCCAACAAGGAGGCATGGATTGATCACCCTCTTTTGTGTCCAATCATTAACTTGATCCCAAATGCACTGAAGCTCATAAACAAGTTCCCACTTGTTTGGGTGTGGCCACACTCTTATCAGTCACATTCATCAAGAGGTCGGTGATATCTTCCTAGTGGACTACTGAGTGACAAATTCCTTCTGCATATCCATGGCATTACCATGCTAAGTGACATACCCGAAAGTACCCATACTTGGCACCCTATTACAGGCCCTTTAGGCGTACCCCTAAGTATGTGTCCACGCATGTAACACCATCATATGGTCTGGTCAAAGGATCCATACAAGTACTACACGAGAATCACTTGTGATACTATACCATGTGGATTTCTGGTTAAGTGGATCTATCCAGTACCATGCCCCTCATGCATGTACCCATTAACTTTGTTGACATTCCATGTCCAATGATCGATAAGACACCGCCATACAACCAGGCTAATGATAGTCTCTTGTTCCATTCATTCCCATGACTGGAACAGACTACGGATTTATTTATGGTCATATCGTTTACCCTATCCATGGTCTTACTGCCAAGTGCATGACACTGGTCATCATGGATATGGATGTAACGCCCCAGATATAAGTTGACTTAGTTATGTTGTGATGTGTGCATATGAGTGAGCATTTTTGCATTTAACCAATGTTTTGTATGCTTATAACAATTCGTAGGCTTTGGCCTAGCGGTAGATAGTCCTGACTAATAGCTAGTGGTCTAGAGTTCGAACCTTATTTATTTTTTTTTTTTGTGCCTTTTTATTTTTGTGTTGGGAAGGTTGGAATTCCGAAAATCCATGATAAATATCCCATTTTTCAGTTGACCAATTCAAAAAAATTAGGAATCCTTAACCTAAGGAGAAAATCTCTCCTTAATCTCTTCCACTTTCTAAGTTTCACTCCAAGGCAATCTCTTCATCTCTATTAGGGTTAAAATTTCGGCCATTCCATTGTGTGGAGCTCCAGTGCAGCCGAAATTCTTAACTTTCTCTCCCTCACTTTCATTCATTCAGACTCTGCTTCATTCTTCTCCATTCCGAGTTAATTGCCTCAGTTGGTTTCACTGCAAACAGGGTAACAACTAAACCCTAAATGTCGGTTCGAAATTTATATAGGATGTATGGTAGATGAATTTGATCCTAGGTTGTATTATTACTGAAATTATTGTTGAGACATGAATGTATATGATATTGGTGTAAGAAATTGCTTTTAGGTTAAAAGATTGGTAGAAATATGAAAATACATGTGATTGAGTCGAAATTGGTAAGCTGCTGTATTTTCAGAATTGACTGTTTATGGTAATTATGGCATAACTTCCGTTATATAACTCCGATTGGCATAATTCAACTTTCTGTGTTTTCCTGAGATACAGGTGTACAAGGTTGTTTTACATTATTTTGGAAAATTCCGTGAGTAAAGTGCTCATATTCCCTATTGAAACTGCCTTATGTGCATTGTGCCGATTTTTCTTGAACTGCTGAATTTCAGATTGTACAGGTTGTGATAATTTTAGCTTTATTTTCGTTATATAACTCCGATTGGCATGATTCAACTTTCTGTGTTTTCCTGAGACATAAATGTACAAGGTTGTTTTATACTATTTTGGCAAATTCTGTGAGTAAAGTGCTCGTATTCCCTGTTGAAACTGCCTTATGTGCACTGTGCCGATTTCCTGGAACTGCTGAATTTCAGTTTGTACAGTTTGTGTTGATTATGGTTTTATTTTCTCTCTGTAGCTCCGTTTGCCATGAAACAAAATTCTATGTATTCCTGAAATTCTGATGTTCAATGTTGCTTTATATTATTTTTGCTAAATCAGTGAGTAACACATCTGTTTTGTCTGTTGAAGTCAGACTATGTGCAGTGATCTGAAGTGAATTTACAGATTGCATGTTTTTAGTGTTTCCTTAATATCTTTTGCTATAGGAATCCGAATTGCATGATTTAAGTTGGCGTGTGTTCCTAAGATGTAAGGCTAAATTTACCTTTGTATTGCCATGCTGAATTCTGAGTCTAACCTACTGGAATATTATATGCAAGTTGAGGCATGAACTATGAATTCTGAAATTTTCACCTTAGGCCTTGAACTGATTTTTTTAATGTGTGCAAAGCATAATTTGATTCTAGGAATTTATGCTAGGACTCTTGACATGAAATCTAATAATTACATATATGGTTTGGTAAATTTAATACATGTTGGAATTATGAAATCGAGTTTGGGGTAAGTCCTATTTTTTTTATGGCACCATGTGTTTATTGATGTATCAGATTATGTTTTGGGGTAAGTCCTGTTTTAATGGCACCTTATGGTTATTGAATTGGTTGGGATAAGTCCTATGTTAAAGGCACCTTTTGAATATTGATATAATTATGATAATTAAATTGGTGTTTGTAGTGGCATATACTCTGGTGTCTTGGTTAGTTTGGCTAAGTGTTTTCCATGTTTGATTGGTTGACACTAGGACAGCGCCCTTTGTTTCGAGGTAAGTCCCTTCGTTGGCACTCAGAGAGGTAAATCCCTTCGTGGTACTCTAATTTATTTTATTTTTGAGGTAAGTCCCTTCGTTGGCACTCTGTGAGGTAAGTCCCTTCGTTGGCACTCTGAGGTAAATCCCTTCGTGGTACTCTTTTCTTATTGATAAGGGGGTAAGTCCCGTTGTGGTTCCCCGAAGCGTCTGAGCCGAACTCTCTAAGGACATAGGTGTATAGGTCAATACAAATGATTTATACGCGTATACCACAAAATTAATAAAGGTTAAGGTATAATTGAGTTGATGTCAAGTTTGTGATGAAGTACTTTGATTTGGGATGTTGGTATGTATTTGTATGTACATGACTTATCTTGGAAATCTGAATTTTGATGATATTGATTATCCACTTGGAATGTTTTGTACTATTATTTGAAATAGATAATTATGTGATATGCTGAACTTGAACTTTATATGTTGTATGTGATGCAGCTAACAAATAAGGGTAAGATCCCTGATACATGATTGTTACTATGAGAATTATGCATGCTTGTATAAATTGATAAATTTGCTTTCTATTAATCACGATGAAGTATACTTAAGTAATGTAATATGAAATTTATGATCTGTCATCTTCCTATGTGAACTTTGAATTGATGTTTGGGATTTATTAGTTACTCGTCACTAAGTGGCGCTGTTGATATTTTCAGATTTTGCCGGTGCAGAATAGGAGATGCCTGATGTCTGTTCTCGGGGATTGTGTGGAGAGTTTCCGTCATGTTATTTTATCATCTATTCGTAGTTATGGATGTTCAAAGATTTATTTATTTATTTTTTTTTTTTTTTTTTTTTTTTTTACTCCGTTATATTACCTTTTGAAATACCTATTTATGTTAAATTACTGTTTTTGAAATGGAAATTTTCGAGTACTCATTTATGATTATGTTATTTTAAAGATAAAAAGGAAGTTTTGAAAATGATGACCTAAACTTTATGTAATGTTTCCGCCATTGCATGCTTGCAAAAGTTAGGGTTGTCACAGTTGGTATCAGAGCCCGCGTTGGTTCCAAGGCTTTGGTAGCATAAGTCACTTGGAACCAAAACTCAGAATCCTAGGATAGAGATTTGAACATAGTGTGAGGTGCATGGGTAGGTAGAACGGGTTTAATTGCTTTGGATTACTTGTTTTCTATTATTAGCTGTATGTATTATATGCTTAGACCTAACTAGAACAAAAATTTTAGAATGCCTCCACGTAGAGATTCCGTTCGCGATGACTCTCCTCAGCGACGTATGCGGCTGTTGGAAGATGCCGTGCTCGCTATGGCTCAAAGAAATCCAAATAACCAAACTGTCTTCGATCGCATTGCTCATCACCGACCCCCAACTTATGAAGGATCTTCCGACCCGGTGGTGCTTGAGGGATGGATCCGGGAGATAGAGAAACTCTTTGATGTGACCGGCTGTCCGAACGCCGAGAAAGTCGTGATTGGAGCCTACTACTTGAAAGGCGAGGCTGATAACTGGTGGGGCATGGTTAAGGCCGAGTGCCTGGAATTGGCTGAGTTTGGATGGGGACAATTCACTGAAAGGTTGAAGAATCGTTTCTACCCAAGTGAGTTGAGGTGGCAGAAACGAGAGGAATTCCTATGCTTGACTCAAGGAAGCATGTCTGTTCAGCAGTACACCAACAAATTTACTGAACTGTCCAGATTTGCAGGTTCAGTCATCCCCACTGAAGAGGAGAAGGTGCAGTTCTATATCAAGCGGATGAGTCCCAAAGTGAGGACACATGTCCTATGTTCTGGAGCAACAACTTTCCAGAGAGCCTATGAAGTGGCTTTAGGAGTTTATGCATCCGTTCAGGAGGATGAAGCGGTGAGGCGGACCATGTTCTTAAAGAGGTCTCAGCCTACCTCGTATACTCATCCGACTTCCAAGAAACCCAAGTATGTTCCGGCAAAGGAAGCTGCTAGTACCGCTCAGACTAGGGAGAAGAAGTGCTTCAAGTGTAAGAAAGAGTGGCACTATGGGAAGAACTGTGATGGGACGCCTGTCCGATGCTACACTTGTAAGGAAGAGGGTCACTACTCTCAATCTTGCCCGAAGAAGTCAGGAAGTAAGAAGCCCGATTCTAGCTCAGGAGGCCCTGTTCGCAACAGAGTCTATAACATGATGGAGTCCGAAGTTGACGAGGCAGGGAATGACATCGTTGCAGGTACCATCCTTGTCAAATCTTTTCCTGCTTATGTATTATTTGACACTGGTGCATCTATATCCTGTATTTCTACTACTTTTGCTCAGAAGTTGAATTTATCTGTATCTGTTCCAATTAATTCTGTGGTTTCCCTCCCTAATGGGGAGAGTGTTGCTTGCTGTCGTGTTTTCCCCGAAGTTCCCGTAGTTATCGAGGGAGTTGAATTGAAGGCGAATTTGAGGGAATTTCCATTGACCGAATTTGATGTTATCTTCGGTATGGACTGACTGAAGCAGCATCAAGCGGTGTTCTATTGTAGGGATGAGAAAATTGTGCTGAAGGACGGTAAAGGGAAGAGGGTTTCTTATTCAAATGTTAAGATGAAACCAGGAGTGAAGGTAGTTTCGGCTATGAAATTGAAAAAGATGGCGATGAAAGGCGAAGAAGTATTTCTGTGTAGAATAAAGGATACCTGGGAAGAACTGAAGATCGAGGATATTCCTATTGTTCGAGAATATGCGGATGTGTTTCCTGATGAACTGCCAGGGATTCCACCAGGAAGGGATGTAGAATTTGCCATCGACCTAATTCCGGGGTCAGCTCCAATCTCTAAAGCTCCTTATCGGATGGCTCCCTCGGAGATGCGAGAATTGAAGACCCAGTTGCAAGAACTTATTGATAAGGGTTTTATTAGACCCAGCGTGTCACCTTGGGGTGCTCCGGTACTCTTTGTCAAGAAGAAGGATGGAAGCATGCGATTATGTATTGACTACCGTGAGTTGAATAAGGTGACCATCAAGAATAAATATCCCCTGCCAAGAATTGAAGATTTGTTTGATCAATTGAAGGGTGCAGGTGTGTTCTCTAAGATCGATCTGAGATCTGGCTATCATCAGATTCCGGTAAAAGAAGACGACATTCAGAAGACTGCCTTCCGGACAAGGTATGGGCACTATGAATTCGAAGTAATGCCCTTCGGTCTCACTAACGCACCAGCAGTGTTTATGGATCAGATGAACCGAACCTTCCACGAGCTCCTTGATGTGTGTGTTGTGGTATTCATTGATGATATCTTAGTATATTCGAAGAATGAAGAGGAGCATGCTAAGCATCTCAAAATGGTGTTGAAAGTATTAAGAGAGCAGAAGTGGTACGCCAAGTTCTCTAAGTGTGAGTTTTGGCTTGGAGAGGTGGCTTTTCTAGGCCATGTGATTACCAAAGAAGGTGTGAAGGTGGACCCGGCGAAGATTAAAGCCGTTCTTGAATGGTCCAGTCCTACTAATGTGACCGAAGTAAGAAGTTTTCTTGGTCTTGCTGGATACTACAGAAGGTTTGTGCACAACTTTTCAATTATTGCACGACCTTTGACTCAGTTGATGAAGAAGGACTGTAGGTTTCAATGGACTGCAGAATGTGAAGAAGCGTTCCAGATATTAAAAGAGAGACTTACTTCAGCCCCAGTTCTTGCATTGCCGACTGACGGAGTAGAGTATGAAGTGTTCAGTGATGCTTCCAAGTACGGACTTGGGTGTGTACTTATGCAGTTGGGAAAAGTGATTGCCTATGCTTCAAGGCAATTGAGGGTTCATGAAAGGAACTACCCGACTCACGATTTGGAGTTAGCTGCGGTGGTGTTTGCTCTTAAAATTTGGCGCCATTACTTGTATGGTGTGCCGTGCAAGATATACACTGATCATAAGAGCCTCAAATATATTTTCACCCAGAAAGAACTAAACATGCGACAGAGACGTTGGTTAGAGCTTATCAAGGATTATGACTTAACCTTGGAGTATAAAGAAGGAAAGGCAAACAGAGTCGCAGATGCATTGAGCAGAAAGAGCATCCATTAGGTGAACTTCATGAAAAGACTTCCTATTGATCTTTGCAAGGAGTTTAGCAAGTTGGAAATTGAAGTGGTCCCGAGAGGAGTGGTTCGGGCGAGTTTAAATGCAATCAGTGTGGAACCAGTATTGTTTGTAGAATTGAAAGAGAAGCAGTTGAGTGATCCTGTACTTCAGAAGATTCGTGCAGCGAAGGAGCAGGGTAATGCTGTAGATTTCGAGATTCTTGCAGATGGGAGTATGAAATTTAAAGGCCGATGGTGTGTGCCTAATGATTCAATGTTGAAAGAGCAGATCTTAAGTGAAGCTCATTGCACTCCCTACTCTGTGCATCCGGGAGGTGCGAAATTGTACAAAGATTTGAAGATGCAGTTTTGGTGGCCTAGAATGAAGAAAGAGGTAGCTGAGTTTGTGGCCCGGTGCTTGACTTGTCAAAAGGTGAAAATTGAGCATCAGAGGCCTGGGGGATTATTGCAGCCCTTGGCTATTCCAGCATGGAAGTTTGATTCGGTTTCTATGGACTTTGTGTCGGGTTTACCAAAGGTTGCTAATGGTTTAGACACAGTGTGGATTGTTATAGACCGTTTGACCAAGGTGGCTCGGTTTATTCCTATGAAGAAGACCTGGTCTATGGAGCAGTTAGCTGAGGCATATGCGAGTGAAATTATAAGGCTACATTGTGTGCCTAGGGAGATTGTGTCAGATCGTGACCCACGGTTCTTGTCACATTTTTGGACATCATTGCAAGAAGCTTTGGGCACTAGGTTGAAGTTGAGTACAGCTTTTCATGCTGCTACAGATGGACAGACGGAGAGGACAATCCAAACCTTAGAGGATATGTTGCGGTCATATGCTCTTGACTTCCAGAAATCTTGGGTGAAATGTCTGAGTTTGGTAGAGTTCTCCTATAACAATAGCTATCACGCTAGTATCCGTATGGCCCCGTATGAAGCCCTCTATGGGAGGAAATGTCGTAGTCCGACATGCTGGGACGACATTAGTGACACATTGGTGTTGGGTCCGGAATTGATTCGGGATACAGTTGAGAAGGTGAAGGTGATTCAGGCGAATATGAAGGCTGCCCAGGATCGTCAGAAGTCTTATGCAGATCTCAAGAGAAGACCTCTTACCTTCGAAGTCGGTAGCAAGGTATTGCTGAAAGTATCTCCTATGAAGGGAGTGATGAGGTTCGGCAAGAGAGGCAAGCTCAGTCCCAAGTATATTGGTCCATATGAAGTGCTTGAAAGGATTGGGGAAGTTGCATATCGGTTGGCTCTACCACCGGAATTGGCAAAAGTTCATAATGTATTCCATGTTTCACAGCTACGAAGATATGTGAGCGACCCTTCTCACGTTATTGCTGTGGATTCGGTGGAGGTGGAACCCAATTTGACATATGAGGAGAAGCCTGTTCAGATCCTCGACCGTCAGGTTCGCAAACTCAGGAGAAAAGAGATGCCTTTGGTAAAGGTGCTTTGGCGTAGCCAGAAGTTTGAAGAGGCTACTTGGGAGCTAGAAGAGACCATGAGATCCAAATATCCGGAATTGTTTGCAACTAATCAAGGTTAGAACCTAGCTTACTCTTTTGTCCTTGAGTTTCGAGGGCGAAACTTTTTGTTAGTGGGGAGGATTGTAACGCCCCAGATATAAGTTGACTTAGTTATGTTATGATGTGTGCATATGAGTGAGCATTTTTGCATTTAACCGATGTTTTGTATGCTTATAACAATTCGTAGGCTTTGGCCTAGCGGTAGATAGTCCTGACTAATAGCTAGTGGTCTAGAGTTCGAACCTTACCTGGCTTAAATTTATTTTTTTTTTTTTGTGCCTTTTTATTTTTGTGTTGGGAAGGTTGGAATTCCGAAAATCCATGATAAATATCCCATTTTTCAGTTGACCAATTCAAAAAAATTAGGAATCCTTAACCTAAGGAGAAAATCTCTCCTTAATCTCTTCCACTTTCTAAGTTTCACTCCAAGGCAATCTCTTCATCTCTATTAGGGTTAAAATTTCGGCCATTCCATTGTGTGGAGCTCCAGTGCAGCCAAAATTCTTAACTTTCTCTCCCTCACTTTCATTCATTCAGACTCTGCTTCATTCTTCTCCATTCCGAGTTAATTGCCTCAGTTGGTTTCACTGCAAACAGGGTAACAACTAAACCCTAAATGTCGGTTCGAAATTTATATAGGATGTATGGTAGATGAATTTGATCCTAGGTTGTATTATTACTGAAATTATTGTTGAGACATGAATGTATATGATATTGGTGTAAGAAATTGCTTTTAGGTTAAAAGATTGGTAGAAATATGAAAATACATGTGATTGAGTCGAAATTGGTAAGCTGCTGTATTTTCAGAATTGACTGTTTATGGTAATTATGGCATAACTTCCGTTATATAACTCCGATTGGCATAATTCAACTTTCTGTGTTTTCTTGAGATATAGGTGTACAAGGTTGTTTTACATTATTTTGGAAAATTCCGTGAGTAAAGTGCTCATATTCCCTATTGAAACTGCCTTATGTGCATTGTGCCGATTTTTCTTGAACTGCTGAATTTCAGATTGTACAGGTTGTGATAATTTTAGCTTTATTTCGTTATATAACTCCGATTGGCATGATTCAACTTTCTGTGTTTTCCTGAGACATAAATGTACAAGGTTGTTTTATACTATTTTGGCAAATTCTGTGAGTAAAGTGCTCGTATTCCCTGTTGAATCTGCCTTATGTGCACTGTGCCGATTTCCTGGAACTGCTGAATTTCAGTTTGTACAGTTTGTGTTGATTATGGCTTTATTTTCTCTCTGTAGCTCCGTTTTCCATGAAACAAAATTCTATGTATTCCTGAAATTCTGATGTTCAATGTTGCTTTATATTATTTTTGCTAAATCAGTGAGTAACACATCTGTTTTGTCTGTTGAAGTCAGACTATGTGCAGTGAGCTGAAGTGAATTTACAGATTGCATGTTTTTAGTGTTTCCCTAATATCTTTTGCTATAGGAATCCGAATTGCATGATTTAAGTTGGCGTGTGTTCCTAAGATGTAAGGCTAAATTTACTTTTGTATTGCCATGCTGAATTCTGAGTCTAACCTACTGGAATATTATATGCAAGTTGAGGCATGAACTATGAATTCTGAAATTTTCACCTTAGGCCTTGAACTGATTTTTTTAATGTGTGCAAAGCATAATTTGATTCTAGGAATTTATGCTAGGACTCTTGACATGAAATCTAATAATTACATATATGGTTTGGTAAATTTAATACATGTTGGAATTATGAAATCGAGTTTGGGGTAAGTCCTATTTTTTTTATGGCACCATGTGTTTATTGATGTATCAGATTATGTTTTGGGGTAAGTCCTATTTTAATGGCACCTTATGGTTATTGAATTGGTTGGGATAAGTCCTATGTTAAAGGCACCTTTTGAATATTGATATAATTATGATAATTAAATTGGTGTTTGTAGTGGCATATACTCTGGTGTCTTGGTTAGTTTGGCTAAGTGTTTTCCATGTTTGATTGGTTGACACTAGGACAGCGCCCTTTGTTTCGAGGTAAGTCCCTTCGTTGGCACTCAGAGAGGTAAATCCCTTCGTGGTACTCTAATTTATTTTATTTTTGAGGTAAGTCCCTTCGTTGGCACTCTGTGAGGTAAGTCCCTTCGTTGGCACTCTGAGGTAAATCCCTTCGTGGTACTCTTTTCTTATTGATAAGGGGGTAAGTCCCGTTGTGGTTCCCCGAAGCGTCTGAGCCGAACTCTCTAAGGACATAGGTGTATAGGTCAATACAAATGATTTATACGCGTATACCACAAAATTAATAAAGGTTAAGGTATAATTGAGTTGATGTCAAGTTTGTGATGAAGTACTTTGATTTGGGATGTTGGTATGTATTTGTATGTACATGACTTATCTTGGAAATCTGAATTTTGATGATATTGATTATCCACTTGGAATGTTTTGTACTATTATTTGAAATAGATAATTATGTGATATGCTGAACTTGAACTTTATATGTTGTATGTGATGCAGCTAACAAATAAGGGTAAGATCCCTGATACATGATTGTTACTATGAGAATTATGCATGCTTGTATAAATTGATAAATTTGCTTTCTATTAATCACGATGAAGTATACTTAAGTAATGTAATATGAAATTTATGATCTGTCATCTTCCTATGTGAACTTTGAATTGATGTTTGGGATTTATTAGTTACTCGTCACTAAGTGGCGCTGTTGATATTTTCAGATTTTGCCGGTGCAGAATAGGAGATGCTTGATGTCTGTTCTCGGGGATTGTGTGGAGAGTTTCCGTCATGTTATTTTATCATCTATTCGTAGTTATGGATGTTCAATGATTTATTTATTTTTTTTTTTTTTTTTTTTTTTACTCCGTTATATTACCTTTTGAAATACCTATTTATGTTAAATTACTGTTTTTGAAATGGAAATTTTCGAGTACTCATTTATGATTATGTTATTTTAAAGATAAAAAGGAAGTTTTGAAAATGATGACCTAAACTTTATGTAATGTTTCCGCCATTGCATGCTTGCAAAAGTTAGGGTTGTCACAATGGATATATCCATTGGATACTTCATTTAATATATTGCACAAGATGAATATAATAAATGAATTAATGCCTTTATTAATAACACAAATAAGTATAATACATAAATCCAATTAATGTATGATACAAATACAAGGACCAATGCCTCGGGACTAGGGCATATCCAACAATCTCCCACTTGCACTAGTTCCAACTAGGCGTGGGCCTAATCCCTATAGATCTAGTGTGACCCTCGTGCTTGGGTTGGGCCAGTGCCTTGGTCAAAGGATCTGCGACATTATCCTCGGTGTCCACTCTGTGCAATGCAATGTCACCTCTCTCCGTGATCTCTCGTATGAGATGAAACTTTCTGAGCACGTGCTTTGTGTTTTTGTGTGACCGAGGCTCCTTAGCTTATGCAACAGCCCCATTGTTGTCACAGAAGATATCAACTGGGTCCTGGATAGTTGGCACTGTTGGTAATTATCATCGAAAATCAAACCGAATAGACAGCGGAAGCCAGGTTCAATTCTCTAAATTCCAGTCCCAGGAGAATATGTAGATGGAAGAATAAATGAATTTAATAGAAAATTAATTCGAAAAACTTACATAGAATCCCCACTAGGGATGGCAGAAAATCAATTGAGATTCCTCCTTTATCACGTGCACGAACACCTCGAACAATCTACACCCGGTGCTAGCCTTTTTATCCGGAATGAATGAACAAAAGAGATGGAAGAACCCAAAGAAAGATTTTTAGCCCCTCACCCCTTTTTTCCTCAAAAGTGACGGCCCCATCATGGCTCCCAAACCCTTTCTTTTCTTTTTCAAGTGTTTTACCCACACTCCAATTCCTATTAGGGTAAAGATTACAATTAAAATAAATTAATTGTAAATTGACCTCTCAATTAATTTAATTAAATCAATTAAAATATAAATATATTTAATTGATTCAATTAACATCAATTAGGTTCAAATGTAAATATTTACTACCCATAATACAATTAGAATTAATTAATCGTTTAATAAATTAACCCGATTAATTTAT
The DNA here is from genome assembly GCA_039660915.1 of Euphorbia tirucalli. NCBI lineage: Eukaryota > Viridiplantae > Streptophyta > Magnoliopsida > Malpighiales > Euphorbiaceae > Euphorbia > Euphorbia tirucalli. The sequence continues at coordinate 47,194,469 of CM077639.1, read as the reverse complement.
CTCTCCTGTATACTAACTTGATTAACTTGTTTAATAACAAATAATCAAATAGTATTAATTATTAATTATCAATTAATAATTACTACATCTTGTTCATCATTCCAATTTATACATTATCATGTATAAATTAATAAGTGTTGATCTCAGTGTTCATTGTGCACGATCCTTAGGGTCCGAATCAATTAGGGTTAAGTATACAACTTAAACTGAAATTGGGTTCTAGCAAACCATTACAGTCCCAAATTGATTACAGATAAATGCCATCATCTAGTAGATGCACCACCCTGTAGATATTCTATTTATCTCTCACCATCGCATATCGATATCTCAAACCAGAGGCACGGTGATGTCATCCTCTATAGTTTGATCTATTTCTTGATATTGTGTTAAACTGTTGAACAGATAAGTATCCTGCTTATCTGAGTGTGGCCACACATTTCACAGTTATAACTCATCAAGTGGCCCATGATATCTTCTCACTTAATAGTGAGTGGTAATCCCATCACTTCAACTACCCGCAGTAATGAGTTCATTGATTAAACCAACATACCCATATTTGGCATCCAATTACGGACCTGTTAGGCGTATATTAAATTTAATCTGATTCCTCATTATCTACTGTATTGAAATCAGGTCTGGAGATAAAAGAGATCTACATTTATAGAAAGGTTAATGACTCTTCCACCATGTACTTTCTAAAGCGGATCGACCAAGTCCCGTGCTCCCCACACGTACCTATATTCATATCCATACATGTCATGCAACCTACATGATCCTGTATTTATCCTGAATATAAAAGCTTACACCCAAGTCATTCCCATGACTTGGATTAGCTTCTGGTATAATTTTTATGATTAACAATCAATGGATACTTCATACAGTTACTGTAGTACAAGATACATAACTTGAATGAATTAATGCTTTTATTCAATAACACAAGGAACAAAGTATAACAGTACAATAAACTAAAGTACGATACAATGTCCTAAACAGTGCCTTGGATCTAGGGCACACCAACAATCTCCCACTTGACCTAGGTCCAAGCAGGCATCTCCCTAATCCCAATAGATCGTGTATGACCATCGTTCACTACTTGAGAAAGAGCTTTGGTCATCGGATCAGCGACATTGTTTACTGTGTCAACTCTCTCTATCTGTACATCACCTCTCTGGATGATCTCTCTAATCAGATGAAATTTCCTGAGCACATGTTGGTTCCTCTTTGTTGACTGAGGCTCTTTAGCTTGTACAATAGCCCCATTGTTGTCACACAGTAGAGTAATAGGATTCTGGATAGAAGGAACTACTCCAAGATCCATGATGAACTTCCTCATCCAGACTGCCTCTTTTGCAGCCTCACAAGCAGCAATGTACTCAGATTCTGTAGTGGAATCGGCGATGGTAGGTTGCTTAGTTGACTTCCAACTGATGGCACCGCCATTGAGGAGGAAAACGAAACCCGACTGGGATTGCTTTTGATCCTGATCAGTTTGATAACCAGCATCAGTGTATGCTGTGACTACCAATTCCTCATCACCGCCATAAACCAAGAAATGATCCTTAGTACGTCTTAAGTACTTCAGAATTGCCTTGACTGCCTTCCAATGCTCCATTCCTGGATCAGACTGGAAGCGGCTAGTCATACTCAAGGCAAATGCAACATCAGGCCTGGTACATAGCATCGCATACATAATAGATCCTATAGCTGATGCATAAGGAATCCTCATCATGTCATTTCTGTCCTTTGATGTCTTTGGACAGTCCTTTTTAGACAGTTTCAACCCATGACGCATCGGGGTAAAACCCTTCTTTGAGTTCGCCATGTTGAACCTCTTAAGGACTTTATCTATGTAACCAGCTTGACTTAACCCTAGCAGCCGATTGCATCTATCTCTATAGATCTTGATCCCTAAGATCGTTTCGGCTTCTCCAAGGTCCTTCATTGAGAAACATTTATTCAGCCACTGCTTGGTTGCTTGCAACTCTGAAATGTTTCCACCAATGATAAGTATGTCATCTACATACAACACTAGAAAAGTGTTAGAGCTACCATTAACTTTTCTATACACACAGGGCTCATCAGAGTTCTGAATGAAACCAAACTCTTTTATGGATTCATTGAATCTTTTGTTCCACGACCGTGATGCTTGCTTCAATCCATAAATGGATTTTTGAAGTTTGCAAACCCGGTTAGGATATTTCGAATCGACAAAACCCTCAGGTTGAGCCATATAGACTTCTTCCTCGAGCTTTCCATTCAGAAAAGCAGTTTTGACATCCATTTGCCATATCTCATAGTCGTGCCATGCCGCTATGGCAAGTAATATCCTTATGGATTTGAGCATAGCCACTGGTGAAAACGTTTCATCATAATCAATGCCATGAATTTGCCTGAAACCTTTTGCAACCAGTCGCCCCTTGAAGGTGTTATCAGCTTTCAATTTGAAAAGCCACTTACATTCCACTACTTTGACTCCAGGGGGTGGATCCACCAACCTCCAGACCTCATTGTCGTACATGGATTGTATCTCAGATTCCATGGCTTGTCGCCATTTATCCGCATGTGGACTTTCCAGTGCTTCTCGATAAGACTGAGGATCTTCATGCTCAATGATCATAAGTTCCTCATCATGCGTGACCAGGTAACCATACCTCTCAGGCTCATGACGTGTCCTGCCTGACCTTCTAGGTTCCTGTACAACTGGTTCAGCCTGTTCGTTTGATTGAACATCCAAAACAGTTGTCTCAGCATCCACAGCCTCAGCCGTAGAAGTTTGTGGTTCTTGAACTTCTCTAAGTTCAATACTGCTCCCACTGTCTTTCATGGAAAGGAATTCCTTCTCCATGAATACCCCATTTCGAGCCACAAACACCTTATTCTCTTCTGGGTTATAGAAGCAGTAACCCTTAGTTTCCTTAGGGTAACCGACAAACTGGCATTTTATAGATTTGGACTCTAGTTTGCCACTAGTCAGTTTTTTGACATAGGCATCACAGCCCCAAATCCTCATGAAAGACACACAGGGTTTCCTGCCCTTCCATAGTTCATATGGTGTTCTTTCAACTGCCTTGCTGGGTGTATTATTTAAAATAATAGCAGCGGTTTCCAAAGCATATCCCCAAAAGGATATAGGGAGATTAGCTTGACTCATCATTGAGCGGACCATGTCAAGCAAAGTCCGATTTCTCCTCTCTGAAACCCCATTCCACTGGGGTGTACCAGGGGGAGTGAGTTGAGGTACAATCCCATACTCTATCAAGAATTCGTCAAACTCTTGACTCAGATATTCACCCCCTCTATCAGACCGGAGTATCTTTATCCTTTTGTCAAGTTGGTTCTCTACTTCGTTCTTGTATTCCTTGAACTTTTGTAAAGTCTCAGATTTGTGTTTCATCAAATACACATAGCCGAACCGACTATAGTCATCTGTGAACGTGACGAAGTATAAGTAACCAGACCTGGCACATGTACTCATTGGCCCACATACATCAGTGTGTATTAGCCCCAACAGTTCAGTAGCCCTTTCAGCTGTTTTAGTGAAAGGAGCTTTTGCCATCTTGCCACGTAAACAAGATTCACAAGTATCCAAAGCTTGCAGGTCAAATGACCCTAACAAACCACTTGAGTGGAGCTTTGCGATACGTTTCTCGTTTATGTGCCCAAGACGACAGTGCCAGACATACGTAGGATCAATATCATTTTGTTTAATCCTTTTATTTATGTTATAGATGTGTGAATGATTTGTTGTATCTAAAACATACAACCCGTTCTGAAGAACGCCTGTACAATAATTTATATTGCCACATTTAATAGAAAAAGTTCCATGCTCAATATAAAATGAAAATCCCAAATCATCCAAACATGAAATAGAAATAATATTCCTGCGCATAGCAGGTACAAAATAACAGTCTTTCAAAACTAGTTCTAGCCCTGTGGGCAAATCAAAGTAATAATCGCCGACTTCCATGGCCTCGACTCGAGCACCATTGCCAACCCGGAGATCCACATCACCTGGAACCAGTTTCCTTCTATTTCTCAGCCCCTGCACATTGCAACAAATGTGAGACCCGCATCCAGTGTCTAAGACCCAAGATGTTGAAATAGTAAGGTTTATTTCTATAACATAAATACCTGAAGATTCAGTAGCCTGCTGTTTCTTCTTTGTATTTCCCCTTAGCTTTGGACAAGCACTCTTCCAGTGCCCCTTATCACCACACTCGTGGCATAAGTCCAATGGGTGTGGCTTAAAAGGCTTTTTGCCCTTTGCTTGGGCCTTTTTGCCCTTGGTCTTGAACCTAGACTGGTTCTTACCACTCCCACTGGGCTTCTTGCCCTTGTTTACCATCAGCACTTCAGACTTCTTACCCTTGGTCATAGTCTGCTCGGCTTGTTTTAGCATGCCGTGCAACTCCATAACCGTTTTATCCTGACCCTGCATATTGTAGTTCAGGATGAAGCTGTTGTAAGAATCTGGAAGTGACCCCAGAATGATGTCTACAGCAGTTGTCTCAAGCATTGGTGCATTGAGACTAGCCAGTCTATCAACATAGCCCTTCATTTTCAGCACATGTGCACTGACAGAAGAACCCGGCTGCATGACCGTGCTACATAATGCCTTGGTAGTCAAGTACCTCTCTTGACGAGCCTGATCTTCAAACATAGTTTTCAGATTGCTCATCATTTCACGGGCACCTTGATTCATGAACTGCTTCTGTAAATCAGCAGACATGGTACCAAGCATAATACAAGACACCTCTCTGTCATCCTTTACATGCTTTTCATACTCCTCAATAGCTTGTGGAGTAGCATTTCTACCCGTAGGACGAGGGGGTATGGCAGTTGTCAGTACATACTCTCTTGCCTCGTGCCTTAAGACGATTTGCACCGCCCTAGCCCAATCAAGAAAGTTGGTCCCCGTCAACTTTTCTTTCTCAAGTAGTGGTTTAAGAGGGTTGTTTGTTGCCATTTCTTAAGGTTTACGTTCAAGTAGTTTCTACAGAAAATAGAGAGAAAGAGAGAATAAGAATGAAAGACTTTATATGTCAAAAAAAAACAAATTAATAATCTGTCATAATTAATTTTATGTTGGTGAATTAATTTTGACACGGTTATACCAAGATCCACAGTTCTACTAATAATTGACCAAGCTAGAGCTTGTCAACCAATTATTGGCATACTTGGTAGAGCTTCCAACTCAATTCTCCCACCTAGAGAACTCTTGGTTCGATGGGCCTATTGGCACTTTACCCATCCGTGCTTAGGGGCCCGCAGTTAGCCATGATACCCCACCTTCGGGTCAAACCTACATCCTCTTATTTACCATACTTTAAAAAGTATCCAAAACCTCAACGGCCCACCAGTTACCACAATGTACTCAGCTAGGGCATGACGTACATTGCAGCACCACCTGGGAGGAAGAGGTGAGAATTAGGTAAAGCACTTATAAAATACCCGATATTTTTATTTTAACAGATTAATTAGGTTGATTAGCTTAAACATGTTAATAGGAAAAATCAAGTGATCACTCAGCAATTTATTTTAATATATATTCCAACAAGAGAGAGCAATATATAAAATAAATAATAATAATAGACATCCTATGGGCTTTAAAAATTACAACCTATAATTTTTAACTATGAATTAAAAATAGGTCTTCAGGGCCACCACCACGCCACATGCATTTGGATCTCCAGCTCCGGCTTTTGTTACATAAAATGAAATAAAGCCTATACATATGATCTAATTTCAATTTAAATAATTAAATAAAAATTACAACCAATCTTGAAAAATAAAGCCCATAGGATTCTAAACATATTGCTGCATTAGAGTTAGAACAACAATATAAAATAATGCATGATCATGGCAATCCTAATAATAACAATTATTAAGCCAATCCTATACATGAGACCATTATTAATTTCACAACCAGTAATTAAGCCCATAAAGGCCCAATGAATTAAATAATTGCTCCCACTTGAATTTGGAAATTACTCAAGTGAAATTAAAATGTCCAATTAATACCATTGGTGCCCCAATCTATTAATTCAATCTCATAATTATAACAATTTCATTTATATATAACAGAAAATTAAATCTATTAACATATAAATGCATGGAACAACAAAAAAAATTTATTAAAATAAAACGATCCGGTCCATAAAAAAAAAAAACAGACCCAAAAAAAAAAACGTCCCGACTAAAGGGACGGGCTGCACTTACAGCCCGCCCAACTGCCTGCGCAAGGCAGCAAACAGCTGTTGCTGCCTTCGCAGGCAGCACAAGCTGCTGCGCAAGCAGCAACAAAATATTGCTGCTTGCGCAGCAGCCATGAGAATTGCGATCACTGTTGATCGTAATTCTCATGAAACATAATTATTTTTATTTTTATTTTTTTTTTTTTTTTAAACAACAAAAACACAAATCATATAACCAATCAAGCCCATGAATAATCATACATCCATGCATTAAAACAACATCAACCCAACAACTAATTAACAAATTAATTTTAGGTTAACAAAAATTTCAATTGGAAAAAAAAATTGCAAGTTATAGGGTTCCATTAAAATCAAAGATTAACAACGAAACCAAAAAAAAAAACTTCCAACGGAACATAATCCCGCTCTGATACCACTGTTGGTAATTATCATCGAAAATCGAACCGAATAGACAGCGGAAGCCAGGTTCAATTCTCTAAATTCCAGTCCCAGGAGAATATGTAGATGGAAGAATAAATGAATTTAATAGAAAATTAATTCGAAAAACTTACATAGAATCCCCACTAGGGATGGCAGAAAATCAATTGAGATTCCTCCTTTATCACGTGCACGAACACCTCGAACAATCTACACCCGGTGCTAGCCTTTTTATCCGGAATGAATGAACAAAAGAGATGGAAGAACCCAAAGAAAGATTTTTAGCCCCTCACCCCTTTTTTCCTCAAAAGTGACGGCCCCATCATGGCTCCCAAACCCTTTCTTTTCTTTTTCAAGTGTTTTACCCACACTCCAATTCCTATTAGGGTAAAGATTACAATTAAAATAAATTAATTGTAAATTGACCTCTCAATTAATTTAATTAAATCAATTAAAATATAAATATATTTAATTGATTCAATTAACATCAATTAGGTTCAAATGTAAATATTTACTACCCATAATACAATTAGAATTAATTAATCGTTTAATAAATTAACCCGATTAATTTATCTCTCCTGTATACTAACTTGATTAACTTGTTTAATAACAAATAATCAAATAGTATTAATTATTAATTATCAATTAATAATTACTACATCTTGTTCATCATTCCAATTTATACATTATCATGTATAAATTAATAAGTGTTGATCTCAGTGTTCATTGTGCACGATCCTTAGGGTCCGAATCAATTAGGGTTAAGTATACAACTTAAACTGAAATTGGGTTCTAGCAAACCATTACAGTCCCAAATTGATTACAGATAAATGCCATCATCTAGTAGATGCACCACCCTGTAGATATTCTATTTATCTCTCACCATCGCATATCGATATCTCAAACCAGAGGCACGGTGATGTCATCCTCTATAGTTTGATCTATTTCTTGATATTGTGTTAAACTGTTGAACAGATAAGTATCCTGCTTATCTGAGTGTGGCCACACATTTCACAGTTATAACTCATCAAGTGGCCCATGATATCTTCTCACTTAATAGTGAGTGGTAATCCCATCACTTCAACTACCCGCAGTAATGAGTTCATTGATTAAACCAACATACCCATATTTGGCATCCAATTACGGACCTGTTAGGCGTATATTAAATTTAATCTGATTCCTCATTATCTACTGTATTGAAATCAGGTCTGGAGATAAAAGAGATCTACATTTATAGAAAGGTTAATGACTCTTCCACCATGTACTTTCTAAAGCGGATCGACCAAGTCCCGTGCTCCCCACACGTACCTATATTCATATCCATACATGTCATGCAACCTACATGATCCTGTATTTATCCTGAATATAAAAGCTTACACCCAAGTCATTCCCATGACTTGGATTAGCTTCTGGTATAATTTTTATGATTAACAATCAATGGATACTTCATACAGTTACTGTAGTACAAGATACATAACTTGAATGAATTAATGCTTTTATTCAATAACACAAGGAACAAAGTATAACAGTACAATAAACTAAAGTACGATACAATGTCCTAAACAGTGCCTTGGATCTAGGGCACACCAACAGGCACTACTTCCAACTTAGTGATAAACTTCTTCATCCACACAGCTTCCTTAGCCGCATCACGCGCAGTAGTGTACTCAACTTCTATTGTAGAGTCCATGATGGTTGGCTTCTTTGAGTTTCTCCAGCTTACAGCACCACCGTTTAGCAAAAATACATACCCAGACTGCAATTGGTACTCATCCTTGTCAGTCTGGAAGCTTGCATTAGTATACAGTAACTGATAGCTCTTCCTGACCACCATACACTAAGAAGCTATCCTTAGTCCTGTTAAGGTACTTGAGGATTGCCTTGACATTCCAGTGATCCTCCCCTGCTGGTACCAGCTCGTCATACTCAGTGCAAAGGCGACATTAGTGAAGGGGATTTAATCACACAAAACAAATACGCAGCGGAAAGAAAAGGATTAATCCCCGCCAAGGATCCATGTATATTGCATTGAATTGGAAAGAGGGTTAAAGAATTACCTTAATTCTTTGAAGGTTGAATCAATAGGAACCAAAATTGCTTCCCTCTACGGTTGATCCACACGGAGCAATACGTCCACCGCGTGCTAGCGCCGGGATAGAAGAAACGGTTTCCTCGAATTGAGAGAGAGGCAGAAAATCAAATTTTCTCTTTGCTTAGGAAGTGAATTTCGGCTGGCCCCCTTTTGTTAGTATGGTGGCCGAATTCTACATGTATTATGAGTGTAGAGTCCCATTAGGTTTAGGTTAATTGTTTCCTTAAATAATTAACCTAAATAGTTAATTATAATTATAACCTAATACACCTATTAGTTATAATTATATATTAACCCACACAATTTTAATATTAATTCTCAATTAACATTAAATCAAATCAATTCTCCATAATACATATATGTATATATATAATATTATAATTAATTATATCTCCATATAATTTAATTATAATATGTAGCATACTTTATGCAATATTAATCACATTAATATTTATATATACATACATAAATATATATCACTATATATATTTATTCTCTTTCTCATTCATAAATTATTATCCAATAATAATTTATACCCGATAAGATGAACTTCATTTTGCTCTTGTGTGTGACCCCATAGGATCATATTAATTGGCAATAAGGAAATTACCATAATGTCCTTATAGGTCACAAGCGGACTCTAGCAAGCCATTACGACTACCCAATTAATATGATTGGAATGATCCAATACCTATTTATAGAATGTCATATTCCCTTTTGTCTCTTTGATATCAAGATTAATTATAAGACATGGTACACTTGTCAATCTTATATAATTAATCATATGCTTTCTCGATCTCAAAGTAAACTGTTCAGACAAATCAATTGATACTCTTATCAATTATTTGAGCACGGCCATGCATTTAACAGTCTTACTTATCGAGGGGCCCAGTGATATCGCTCTCTTGTTAGAGAGGGACAAAATCCCATATCTGTCACTCACATCCCTAAGCATGAGTCATATTGTACCCAACCACAGCCTTTATAACTACTCTGTTACAAGCAGCGTTTGACTGCGTCAAAGCACAACATGAATTCATCCCGGAATCCATGGTGACCTCAGGTCAAAGGAATCAGCTGATGACACTACTATAATCAAGATCAGTTGTGACACGTGACCATGAACTTGATCTTATAGTGGGTCTCCAGCAACATGTTCTCTAACACATTGCCCGTGAGTATAATCTGTATCTGTATACACTATATTCATCTTATGAATATCCATTATCACTCACACTAGTCTTAGTTTGTTATTATTCCCATAATAACAATCGACTAGGGAAATTTAGAATTACACAATTAATTCATGGATACATTATCATAAATACTAACATACAAATATATATGATAAAATAAGTCTTTATTAATGACTTAAGAAGATTGTTTACATAATCCAACATTGGCTTAGGGCACAATCTCTAACAATCTCCCACTTGCCCTAAGTCCAATCTTCAAATGTATCTAATACCCATGGACCTAGCATGACCATCATGTACAGCTTGTGAAAGAGCTTTTGTTAGTGGATCGGCAACATTGTCTTCAGACGCAACTTTGCATATCTTAACATCTCCTCTTGAGATGACTTCTCTTATGTAGTGAAAACGCCGAAGTATATGTTTGGATTTCTGTGACACACTAGGTTCCTTAGCAAGTGATATTGCCCCATTGTTGTCACACAAGAGGCTCACAGGATTCACTATGCTAGGAACGACACCAAGTTCTTCGATGAACTTCTTGATCCAAACAGCCTCTTGGGCTGCATCTGATGCAGCAATATACTCGGCTTCTGTTGTAGATGCAGCTATCGTGCTTTGCTTAGAACTCTTCCAACTTATCGCACCTCCATTCAGAATGAACACATACCCAGACTGTGACTGCATCTGATCTTGATCAGTTTGGAAACTTGCATCCGTGTAACCATTTACAACAAGATCTTCGTCCGAGCCTCCATATATCAAGAATGTATCTTTAGTTCTTCTCAGGTACTTAAGAATACTCTTGACAGCAGTCCAGTGACTATCACCTGGATCAGACTGATATCTACTTGTCATGCTCAAAGCAAAAGAGACATCTGGCCAAGTACATACCATGGCATACATGATAGATCCTATAGCTGACGCATAAGGAATCCTGTCCATGCGCTGACGTTCTTCAACTGTCACAGGACATTGCTTACGACTAAGCTTTATCCCTTGCCCAATAGGAACATTTCCTTTCTTTGATTGATCCATACTGAACCTTTTCAGTATTTTGTCAATGTATGTACTCTGGCTCAAACCTATCAATCTCTTAGATCTATCTCTATAGATCTTTATTCCAAGAATGTAGGCTGCCTCACCCAAGTCTTTCATAGAAAAACACTTTCCTAGCCAAGATTTTACTTCTTGCAAGGTAGGAATGTGATTTCCTATTAACAATATGTCATCGACATATAGAACTAGGAAAACTATATTACTCCCACTGAACTTCTTGTACACACAAGGCTCATCTTCGTTTTTGATGAAACCAAACTTTTTGACTGATTCATCAAAACAATGATTCCAACTTCTTGATGCCTGCTTCAAACCATAAATGGCCTTTTGAAGCTTGCATACTTTATCAGGATTCTTTGGATCGACAAAACCTTCAGGCTGTGTCATGTACACATCCTCAACAAGGTTTCCATTTAGGAAAGCTGTTTTGACATCCATTTGCCATATTTCATAGTCATAATATGCTGCTATGGCAATAAGAATTCTGATGGACTTGATCATAGCTACTGGCGAAAAGGTTTCGTCATAGTCTATACCATGAACTTGTCGGTAACCCTTTGCCACTAACCTTGCTTTATAAGTCTGAATATTCCCATCCATGTCCGTTTTCAACTTGAAAACCCATTTGTGCCCTATTGCTTTAGCACCCTTTGGGAGATCAACCAAAGTCCATACTTTGTTGTCGTCCATGGATTGAATTTCTGACTTCATAGCATCAAGCCATTTTTCAGATTCTGAATTAGAGACAGCTTCCATGTACGTGGAAGGTTCATTCTCTTCTAACAGAATCAGATCATTTTCGTTCGTGACGAGAAATCCATATCTCTCGGGCTCATGACGAACTCTACTTGATCTACGTTGGACTTGTGTTATCGGTTCTGACTCAACAACTTCTTGTGAATCAGATTGTTCCATTTGAAACTCACTTTCAACTTGGTTATCCATATTTTCTTGTAGGTGTACTTTACTCCCACTGATTCCTTTGGAAATAAACTCTTTTTCCAGGAATGTACCATTCCTAGCAACAAACACTTTGTTTTCACTAGGATTGTAAAAGAAATAACCTTTAGTTTCTTTTGGATAACCAACAAAATTGCACTTCACAGATTTTGGTGCTAACTTATCTGAAATCAATTATTTCACATAAGCTTCGCAACCCCAAATCTTGAGAAAAGACAAATTTGGTCTCTTACCAACCCATATCTCATATGGTGTCTTTTCAACTGCTTTTGATGGAACTCGGTTCAGTGTGAATGCCGCTGTTTCAAGTGCATATCCCCAAAAGGATAGAGGAAGATTTGTTTGACTCATCATCGACCGAACCATATCCAATAAAGTACGGTTCCTCCTCTCAGACACACCATTCCACTGTGGTGTACCAGGAGGAGTTAGTTGTGAGACAATCCCACACTTTCTAAGATGATCGTCAAAGTCTTGGCTCAAATATTCACCACCTCGATCAGATCTAAGTGCTTTAATTGTCTTGCCAAGTTGGTTTTGTACTTCATTTTGGAAGGCTTTGAACATTTCAAAGGATTCCGACTTATGCTTCATTAGATATAGATAACCATATCTACTGAAATCATCAGTAAACGTAATGAAGTATTGAAAACCACCTCTAGCAGTTGTGCTCATAGGCCCACATACATCTGTATGTATGAGTTCTAATAAGTCACTAGCCCTTTCACTGTGACCAGTAAAGGGACTCTTGGTCATCTTACCCATTAAACAAGACTCGCAAGTGTCATATGTTTCAAAAACATCTAGACCCAAAATTCCATCTTTATGGAGTTTTGAAATGCGTTTCTCATTAATGTGTCCTAGACGACAGTGCCAGAGATAAGTAGGATTCACAACATTTGTTCTTATCCTTTTGGTATTTATGTTATATACATGCTCATTATAACCTTCACTAAGGTTCAACAAATAAAGACCATCATGTAAATCCGCATTTGCATAAAACAAGTCTTTATTGAAAAGCAGTAAGTGATTATTCTCAATAACACATTTAAATCCTTCCTTGTCCAAACATGAAATAGAAATGATGTTCCTAGACAAATTAGGAACAAAATAACAATTATTCAAAGAAAGAACAAGTCCACTTGGCAACTTGAGCTCGTAGCGACCGACTTCATAAGCAGCAACTTTAGCTCCATTCGCCACATGGAATTCTACTTCGCCCTTCTTGAGCTTTCTACTTCCTTTAAGCCCCTGCACATTCATACAAATGTGAGAACCACAACCGGTATCTAATACCCACGAAGTAGAAACAGAAGTAGAATGAAATATTTCAATAACATAAATACCTTGATTAGCGGTCTCACCGCCTCTCTTCTTCCTCAAGTCCTCCAAATAAAGCTTGCAATTTCTGCGCCAATGACCAGGCTGATTGCAGAAATGGCATGTGCCTTCCTTTGGAGGCTTTGCCTTGGTAACAGCTTTGGGCTTCTTTGCATCCTTCCCAAACTCTTTGGGTTTGTTTGCTTTACCCTTCTTCTTCTGGATCCTACCCTTTTGCACCATATGGATCCCTTTGGAGCTTGGCTTCTCTTTTATCGTTACTTCAGCGTTTTTCAGCATCCCATGCAGTTCGCTGACCGTTTTGTCCATATCATTCATGTGATAATTCATGACAAAATGGGAGTAACTCTCAGGAAGAGAATTAAGGATCAAATCCGTTGCCAACTCAGGTCTGAGTGGCGAACCAAGCCTCTCCAACTGATCAATGTACCCTTTCATCTTCAGAACATGGGCACTAACCGAACTCCCTTCGGTCATTTTGCACCCAACCAAAGATCTCAAGGTCTCATACCTTTCCCTTCTCGCTTGCTTTTGGAACATTTCCTTAAGCTCTTGAGACATCTCATATGCCTCAAATGTTTCCAGATCCTTCTGAAGTTCCGGAATCATTGATGCGAGCATCAGGCATTGTACATCAATCTGATCGTTTTGATGCTTGTGAAAAGCATCCTTTTCAGCTCTTGAAGCTGTGGTGGGTGGAGGGTTAGCGGGCAAAGGCCCATCCAGAACATACAGCTTTCGCTCTTGCTTGAGAACAATTCTCAAGTTGCGATACCAATCTAGGTAATTGGTTCCGTTCAGTTTTTCCTTCTCAAGGATAGATCGAATAGAACCGGGATTGCTTGTGTTGGCCATTTATCTACAACAGAAAATATATGCAAAGTTAATTACATAAGAGAATTAAACTCCCACTAAAATTATAAAACCCTTTAAAATATTTAAGTGGGTAAAAGACCCAAAATCCATACTTAACCATAGCACTGCTTTGGCATGTCCCTATGATTAAATATAATTTCGGTAGACATCACCATGTCAATTACATCATTATGTAACTCTTTTAATTTATGAGATGCATGATATCATATATCATATTTAATTTGCATGTTACTCATCTCATCTTTGCCTCGGGTTCAAAGCACCATTTTGATTAACCCTTGTTAAACCAATTACAACACAATGAGAATCACCATTTCTCATATTATCGCTTCGCTAAGGTCACAACATGCGTACCCGCTTTGGCGTGGCTACCATGATGCGAACATAGTACTTGACTAGTGTTATACGTAATTGGGTGGCAAAAATATAAACTTCATAAGTTTATTTAGGGTTTATTAATTCCTGTGAGTTAATTGTATCATATACAATTTCATGGCATTAATATTAATCATACTTTTGTTAATATTAATTAGCATGGCATCTTATGGCATACAATTGTCTAGCATGCATATAGAATATCTAGCATGGCATCACATGGCATCTAAATAAAATAAAGCATGCATATGACTCGAACCGTGTTATGGTATGGTTTAAATCTACATTGATTTTCATAGGCCAATATGAAAATCAACAAGGTCATATCCTAGGTGGTAGCATCCATCACATGGTCATTGCACCGCCTCTTGGATCCGCCTCCACGTCTTTGCTTCTAAGCACCATCTCATGGATTTATATTTTACAAAAAATTGCAACCTATACAATTTTTCTAGTAAAATAAATTTTACATATCATAAATTGCATCCTATACAATTTATCTAGTAAAATTAAAATTAAAATTTACATAAATACAAACGACTCGCAGGTCGTATTTATATAAAACCATAATAAATAAAATAAAACATCCACGGGGTCCAAAACCATACCATAACACCATGCATAAAATTATCAACAATAATTTTATATCTAAAATATTTAGGGTTCAAAGTGGTAAAATACAATCACATTGTATTTAGAATTAATTAATTTGGAAAAATTCGTAAATATGCAGAAAACAATTTTCCACACTTAAAACGAAAAAGGGTTTAAAACTGTCGGACAGCAGGCTCGACGGGCTGCGCATACTGCGCGCAGCCCATGCTGCGTAAGCAGCATGCTGCTTACGCAGCACGGCAATTGCAAATTGCAATTGCAAATTGCAATTGCAATTTGCGGCCAAAAAAGTATTCTGGGCATTATGCCCAGAATACGAACAGTAGAATTTTTTTTTTTTTTTTTTTTTTTTATTAATTAAATTGAATTGAAACAATTTCAATAAAAACCCATGAATCAAATTCATGATTCCAAAAACCCCTTAAACATTCCAAATCATTAACATAAAATCATTCACAATGATTAATCAATAAAATCAAATTTTATTTTGTTATTCACAATAACATAGAACCCTAAATAAAACATACAAACTCCTAACAACAATTTTGATCCAATCAAAATCATACAAACCCTAACATGCAATTTTGATCCAATCAAAACATAAATCCAATTCAATCAAAATACAAGTGGCTCTGATACCACTGAAGGGGATTTAATCACACAAAACAAATACGCAGCGGAAAGAAAAGGATTAATCCCCGCCAAGGATCCATGTATATTGCATTGAATTGGAAAGAGGGTTAAAGAATTACCTTAATTCTTTGAAGGTTGAATCAATAGGAACCAAAATTGCTTCCCTCTACGGTTGATCCACACGGAGCAATACGTCCACCGCGTGCTAGCGCCGGGATAGAAGAAACGGTTTCCTCGAATTGAGAGAGAGGCAGAAAATCAAATTTTCTCTTGGCTTAGGAAGTGAATTTCGGCTGGCCCCCTTTTGTTAGTATGGTGGCCGAATTCTACATGTATTATGAGTGTAGAGTCCCATTAGGTTTAGGTTAATTGTTTCCTTAAATAATTAACCTAAATAGTTAATTATAATTATAACCTAATACACCTATTAGTTATAATTATATATTAACCCACACAATTTTAATATTAATTCTCAATTAACATTAAATCAAATCAATTCTCCATAATACATATATGTATATATATAATATTATAATTAATTATATCTCCATATAATTTAATTATAATATGTAGCATACTTTATGCAATATTAATCACATTAATATTTATATATACATACATAAATATATATCACTATATATATTTACTCTCTTTCTCATTCATAAATTATTATCCAATAATAATTTATACCCGATAAGATGAACTTCATTTTGCTCTTGTGTGTGACCCCATAGGATCATATTAATTGGCAATAAGGAAATTACCATAATGTCCTTATAGGTCACAAGCGGACTCTAGCAAGCCATTACGACTACCCAATTAATATGATTGGAATGATCCAATACCTATTTATAGAATGTCATATTCCCTTTTGTCTCTTTGATATCAAGATTAATTATAAGACATGGTACACTTGTCAATCTTATATAATTAATCATATGCTTTCTCGATCTCAAAGTAAACTGTTCAGACAAATCAATTGATACTCTTATCAATTATTTGAGCACGGCCATGCATTTAACAGTCTTACTTATCGAGGGGCCCAGTGATATCGCTCTCTTGTTAGAGAGGGACAAAATCCCATATCTGTCACTCACATCCCTAAGCATGAGTCATATTGTACCCAACCACAGCCTTTATAACTACTCTGTTACAAGCAGCGTTTGACTGCGTCAAAGCACAACATGAATTCATCCCGGAATCCATGGTGACCTCAGGTCAAAGGAATCAGCTGATGACACTACTATAATCAAGATCAGTTGTGACACGTGACCATGAACTTGATCTTATAGTGGGTCTCCAGCAACATGTTCTCTAACACATTGCCCGTGAGTATAATCTGTATCTGTATACACTATATTCATCTTATGAATATCCATTATCACTCACACTAGTCTTAGTTTGTTATTATTCCCATAATAACAATCGACTAGGGAAATTTAGAATTACACAATTAATTCATGGATACATTATCATAAATACTAACATACAAATATATATGATAAAATAAGTCTTTATTAATGACTTAAGAAGATTGTTTACATAATCCAACATTGGCTTAGGGCACAATCTCTAACAATTAGGTCTCGTACATAATATAAAGTACATAATTGATCATATAGCCGAAGCATATGGAACAAATTTCATGTTCTCCCTGTCCTCCCTTGTCTTAGGATAGTGTTTCTTACTAATTTTCAGCCCATGGCCCATTGGCAAGAAGCCTTACTTGGCCCGATCCATGCTGAACCTTTTCAAAACTTTCTCTGTGTATGAGGCCTGACTTAGGCCCAGAAGCCGATTTGATCTATCCCTATAGATCCTGATCCCAAGGATCATCTCAGCTTTGCCTAAGTCCTTCATTGTGAAGCACTTACTCAGCCACTACTTTACCCCTTGCAGTGTAGGTATGTCACTTCCAATGAGTAGGATGTCGTCCACATAAAGTACCAAGAATGTGATAATGCTCCCACTAGTCCTCTTATACACACAAGGCTCATCTCGATTCTGTATGAAGCCATATTCCTTTATAGCCTTATTGAATCTGAGATCCCAACTTCGAGATGCTTGCTTCAGTCCATAAATGGACCTTTGAAGCTTGCATACCCTTGCCAGATACTTTGGATTGACAAAACCCTCAGGTTGTGTCATGTACACATCCTCGAGTAGTTTTCCATTAAGGAAAGCGGTTTTGACATCCATTTGCTAGACTTCATATTCGCACCATGTGGCTATGGCTAGCAAGATCCTGATGGATTTGAGCATGGCTACTGGTGAGAAAGTTTCATCATAGTCTATTCCATGGACTTGTCTGAAACCTTTCGCAACCTGACGCCCCTTGAAGGTATTATCTGCCTTTAGCTTATAGCACCACTTGCAACATATTACCTTAGCACCCGGAGGTGGATCAACCAAGTTCCAAACTTGGTTATCGTACATAGATTGCATTTCTGCCTCCATGGCTTTGCACCAATTCGCAGACTGTGGGCTTGCCATAGCCTCCTGGTAGGTTTTGGGTTCTTCCTCATCCGAGATCAGAAGAGTCTGATCATCAGTGATGAGGAAACCATACCTCTCCGGTTCCCGATGATCCCTACCGGACCTTCTAGGTCCTTGTGCGGCCTGGGTCGGTGCTTCCCCTTATGGAAGCTCCACCTGGGCCTCCGAATTATCCTCTTCAGGAACTTATGGACCTTGAACTTTCTTGCGTTCAACATTGCTCCCATTGTCTTTCTTGGAAAGGAACTCCTTTTCTAGAAAGACCCCCTTCCTTGCCACGAACACCTTGTTCTCGGTGGGGTTGTAGAATTAATACCCTTTGGTTTCCCTAGGGTAGCCCACAAACAGGCATTTATCGGTTTTGGGCTCCAGCTTGCCACTTGACATGTGCTTCGCATCCTCAAATCCTTAGGAAAGACACATTGGGCTCCTTGCCCATCCATATCTAATATGGGGTCTTTTCCACTACCTTAGTCAGAGTATTATTTAAGATAAGAGTTGCTGTCTCGAGGGCGTGTCCCCAAAAACTAATTGGGAGAGAGGCTTGACTCATCATTGAGTGGACCATGTCCAACAGGGTTCTATTTCTCCGTTCAGACACCCCATTCCATTGTGACGTTCTGGGAGGAGTGAGCTGTGGAACTATTCCATGCTCTCTCAAATATGAGTCAAACTCTAGGATCATATACTCACCACCTCGGTCTGACCGAAGGGTTTTGATATTTCTGCCTAGCTAGTTCTGTACCTCGTTCCTGAATTCCTTGAACCTATCAAGGGTCTCGCACTTGTGTTTCATCAGATAGACATAGCCATATCTGCTGAAATTGTCCGTGAACGTGACGAAGTACAGGTGTCCACCTCTAGTCATTGCACTCATAGGTCCACATACATCTGAATGTATTAGGTCCAATAAGCCAGTGGCCCTTTTAGCCTTCTTGCTAAAAGGCGCCTTGGTCATCTTGCCTTGTAAACATGAATCGCATGTATCAATTGACTCCGAGTCAAATGACCCTAAGACTCCAGCTTTGTGAAGCCTAGCTATGCGCTTCTCGTTTATGTGAAAATCAAACCAATATGCATATTCAATTTCAATTGTATGAAAATCAAATGGGAAAAATCTTGAACCCAAACCAAGAACCCCAATAAAAACTCCAATTTTAAAACATGGGATTCAACCAATTTTAACAATTTCCACGGATCAAAAGCCTACTCTGATACCACTGTTGGGATTTTTCACTGGAAATCACCCGATAAAAGTTGAAGAACGCATTGATTTCCTCAAATCCGTGCCTAGGACCAATTGAAATGGAAATTGTACAACAAAAAAAATTTAATAGAAAGAGATAATTCTCTTACCCGGAATATCTCTTTCAGAGATGGATGAAGACTGCAGGAATCAATGCAGAATCCCTCCTCATTCACGTACACGAATGCCTAACAAACACGACCCATGCTAGCATCGGAAAAACACGAACTATGAAGAGGAGAGGCTAGAGAATTTCAGCTAGGTTGTTTTCCCTATGCTATGGCCGAATTCACCTAGGGTTAAAACCTAGGTTGGCCAAATTCCCTTAGGGAATTAAGGCCCAGCTTGGCTCATTCATTTTGTGTGAGCTTCCTCCTTTTAATTTAGGCCCAATCTTATTTTAATTAATCTGGTTTAAATTAATTTTAAGCCCAACTTTAATATACCCATGTATTTAATATATTACACCAAGTAATATATTATTTACATTTAAATTAAAATTAGTTTGACCAATTAATTTAATCCATCAAATTAAAATTAGATCTTCACAAAATAAATCATATGTAAACCTATACATATGAATATTTCCACCCAGGAAATAATCTCATAATTAATCCAATCAATTATGAAGAGCCAATTAAATATATTAATTTTATTATTAGGATCAATCCAGTTGATCTTTATAATATAATTAATATATATACCTCTCTCTCTAGAGTGTATACTCCAAGCATACATGTGATTCCTTAAGTCGGTGTTCAATCGTTCAATGTGTACAATCCTGTGGGCCCATCTTTATGTTGGCAGTGGGCCTTTGGCCCACAGACTGCAGTTGGGCTCTAGCAAGCCACTACAGCCCCCAATTAAGATGGAGATGGCAATCTAACTGTTATCATAACCCTTTAGTTTAAACTTGTACATCCCATGTCATTGATATCGGTGTCCAACACGGAGGCATGGATTGATCACCCTCTTTTGTGTCCGGACATTAACTTGATCCCAAATGCACTGAAGCTCACAAACAAGTTTCCACTTGTTTGGGTGTGGCCACACTCTTATCAGTCACATAGAGGTGGCAATTATGTACACGACCTGCTGACACGACACGAACCCAACACGAATTTAGTGGGTTTGGGTTTGATTAAACAGGTAATGGGTCATTTTTGGGTTGACACGAAAGTGACACGATAATTTTTGGGTCGGGTTAGGGTTGACCTGCTAACCCGAAAATGACACGAATATTTAAAATTTATTATTATATTTTCCTATATTTTTACATGTCACCATTAAAAAATGTAATATAATATATATAACTCACAAATGCAAAACAACTTTTCAATAATTTACACGTCATTCTTAATAGATGTAGTAAAATGACACATAAATGCGAACAAGACATAATCAAAAATAAAAAATAGAGCATTAAGATTTGTAAAATAGGTTTTGGAACAATATTTTAGGTCGTCAAGGGTTAAATTGTTAATTTAGATTCGGCATAAATATTTAAAATTTTTAATATTTCCTTTATAATATTTTTGCATGTAACCCGAAAACACGACACGAAACCGACACGAACACAATTGGGTTAACTCGCTTATGACACGAAAATTTTTGGGTCGGGTTTGGGTTTTACTCACTGAAACACGAACCCGAATTTGACACGACACGAACACGACCCACCTACGCGAATTGCCACCCCTACAGTCACATTCATCAAGAGGTTGGTGATATCTTCTCAGTGGACTACTGAGTGACAAATTCCTTCTACATATCCATAGCATTACAATGCTAAGTGACATACCCGAAAGTACCCATACTTGGCACCCTACTACAGGCCCTTTAGGCGTAACCCTAAGTATGTGACCTCGCATGTAACACCATCATATGGTCAGGTCAAAGGATCCATACAAGTACTACACGAGAATCACTTGTGATACTATACCATATGGATTTCTCGTTAAGTGGATCTATCCAGTACCATACCCCTTATGCAGGTACCCATTAACTTGGTTGACATTCCATGTCCAATGACCGGTAAGACACCGCCATACAACCAGGCTAATGATAGTCTCTTGTTCCATTCATTCCCATGACTGGAACAGACTACGGATTTATTTATGGTCATATCGTTTACCCTATCCATGGTCTTACTGCCAAGTGCATGACACTGGTCATCATGGATATGGATATGTCCATTAGATACTTCATTTAATATATTGCACAAGATAAATATAATAAATGAATTAATGCCTTAATTAATAACACAAATAATTATGATACATAAATCCAATTAATGTATGATACAAATACAAGGACCAATGCCTCTAGACTAGGGCATATCCAATAATATCTTGATCTCTCCAAAGGTTATGTTCTAGTGGGAGAGAATGAGAATGGTCAAATGACAAAATTTGAGTCATGAGATGTCACATTCTTAAAGAATGAATTTCCTAAGCTGGGAGAAGTGGATAAGGAATTCACTTGCTTTGAAACTCAAGAGTCTGAAACTTCAGGATCACTCAATCCGAGTGGGAGGAATGAAGTTGAAGATGTAAGGGAAAGGGAAGAGAATGATGTTTTTCAACCTTCACAAGCGGATTAGAGTAATCCTGACCCTGACTTGAGTGGTCTTGATTTGAGTGGGAGTCTTGTTCCAAATTCAAGTGTGAATATGGATATAGATCCCAGTAGGAGTGGCCCCAGTGGGAGTTCTGCCCAACACCTTGATGAATATATGAGATTTGTTTATCAAGAAGTAGAACCTCTAAGACGATCACAAAGGGGAAATATCCTGCGACGCCGTCATTTAATTGATAGCAAAACACTCTCGGTCGTAGCTTAAATTGAAGATATTCCAACTATCATGAAAGCGATATTGGAATCTCCAGCAAAGAAAGAATGGATAAAAGCGATGGAAAGTGAGATGGAGTAAATGAGGGTCAACAAAGTTTGGGAACTAGTTGACCTACCCAAAGGGCATAAAGCCATTAGGAATAAGCGGGTACATACGATAAAGCGATCAGCGGATAGGAAACCTATCCAGACTAAGAGTCGGCTGGTTGCGAAGGGGTTTACACAACAGGAAGGAATTGACTATCAGGAGATTTTTTCATTTGTTGTCTGTTTCACGTCTATAAGAAAAGTACTTGCTTTTGTAGCATGTATGGACCTTGAATTACATCAAATGGATATAAAGACTGTGTTCTTAAATGGTGAACTGAACGAAGAAATCTATATGGTTTCATTGTCCAGGGATCAGAACATAAGGTTTGTCAGTTGAAAAGATCAATTTATAGCCTTAAGCAGTCTTCAAGACAATGATATTTTCGTTTCCATGAAGCGATTATATCAAAACAATTTAAGGTGATTAATGCAGACTCGTGTGTCTACATTAAGCGTGAAAATGGAGGGAAGTTTCTCATTCTAACGTTATACATTGACGATATTTTTTTAGCAGGAAATGACACTTCCTTACTTAAGAAAGTAAAGACTTGGTTGTCTTCTAACTTTGAGATGAAGGATCTAGGAGAAGCTAATTACATCCTTGGGGTTAAGATCTCAAAAGATCGATCTAAGACATTATTGGCTCTTTCACAAGAAAGGTATATCAATAAGATCTTAAAATGGTTTAGTATGGATCACTGTGATCCCGATCCAACCCCTATTGCAAAAGGTATAGAACTGAATGCTAGTATGTGTCCCATGACTCCAGAAGAGACTAAAAGGATGGACAGAATTCCTTATAGTTGTGTAATTGGTAGTTTGATGTACGCTATGATTTGTACACGACCTAATATAGGTTTTGCGATGGGTCTCGCAAGCCGTTATCAGGCTAATCCAGGTTTGATGAATTAGGCAACACTGAAAAGGATATTGAGATATTTGAAGGGGACCTCAAATTATTCCCTTTATTACCATTGAAAGGATCTGCAGTTAAAGGGATACACAGATACTGATCACGGAAGTGATAAAGACGGGGAGGTAGTCCACGTCTGGGTATATTTTCATTCTAGGAAATGGTGCAATTTCCTGGTGTAGCAAGAAACAAACTTGTGTGGCATTATCGACTATGGAGTCGATATATGTAGCTGCAGTAGCTGCAGTACAAGAAGCGGTTTGGTTCGCTTCATAGATCTTTTGGATCTATACGACTATCTATTCCGACAGCACTGCATCGATAGCTTATTCTAAGAATACTTGTTATCACAAAAAAAGCAAGATATCGATATAAAAATATCATTTTGTTAAAGACAAATAGCACAGGGAGAAATAAGTTTAGTGCATGTTCCAACTAGTGATATGATTGCAGATTCGTTAACGAAGCCAATAGCTCCAAATGTTTTTTAGTAAACACATTTTGGAATTTGATCTTCGTAGGTTATAGGAACATGTTGTTGTTTTTGAACTGTTATAATAACTTTGGCAAATTCTATTAGAATAGAATGTGAGTTATTTGTTGTGTTCAAATTCATTCATTATTTAAAGCGATACACATAGAGCTATTGAGTATAGTTTAGTATGTTGGCGAAATGTCATCTACTCACATGGATGAATCTTTTAATATGAATTGTGTGTTCATAGGTAAAAGTGGGAGCGTGATAAACTCCATATATGATATGTGAAATATCATTATTTCGTTTATACTGAAAGTTGTCCTGTGAAAGGCTTAAATGTGGACTAGAGGTACTGATGCATGAGTTGCATTTAGAGACTGAATGCTTTCACATAGTGTTTATAAAACCTACGTCCTAAGTAGATTAACACTATGGCATATTTTAGTAATATGTGTAAAAGCCAACCAAGGGATGGAAAGAAGAAAATTGATCTCAACTTTCCTAATGTGAGACCCAAATGAAACTATGAGTTTCAAGTTCACCCTTAAGGACTCTTGTAAATAACAAGAAGGGTATGTCTGATGATTAACTTGATTGGAACCCTAAACCAGGCTTCGTTAGCTATGAACGGGCATATAAGGACCAGTCAGATAAGCATTGGACATATGGCGGAAGGTTATTTATAGAGAGGAAGTACATTTTCAGTAGCATGTCACTTAGTAATCATATAACACTCGAGCACAATACTTTTTCGTGGAAAAGGTATGTAGTGTATATGAATGTTTTTGTGAGATCAAAAGTGAGTCGAAAACAAGTGATCATGGAAAATGGACTAGGAGGAAGTCGCGTTAAGCTAAAGGTGGAATGCTGAAGGAGAGCTTCAAAGGTTTAGCCGTTACGTTGACTGGTCGCGTGAATTCGCCGAACAAGAATTGAAAGAAGCATGTGTGTTCAATCGCAATGAAAGTGTGTCTTGTCATGTGCGAGTGGGAGATGTTGGTTTTTGGTTCGCTCATGACATTTTGGAATGACAGGGACTAAACTGTAATTATGTGTAAATTACATGGACCAAATGTGTAATTTGGTCCGACCTTATATATAGATGGAAGTTGGGATTTCCACTATAAATAGAGAAGAAGTTTCTCTATTTCCTAACTATGGAGAATCGTAGAGATTCCCTTCTAAATCTGGGGAAAACGTCCCTACCGATAAAACACGAATTACTTCTTCGTTCGTTGGAAGAATTCACGGAGATACCCCGTACTCAGTGTATTGATACACTTGTAGGAAAGGCAACCAGAATGATCCGGTTTCTCGCGTAGATCAGATCCATTTCGTAAACGAGTTTCCGCTGCACATAAACTGTAAATCTGTTTATTTATTCTGTTTATGGTAATCTATACATTCGTTGTATGATCTTTATGGAATTCCGACCTACAATTCATGCGAATTTCAATAGAATCCACTAGAGAAAGGATCATAAGGCAGTAAAAGAAAATATTAAAAAAAAAAAAATTACCTCAATTGATAGTTTGAGTATTTCATGATTTAACGCTTGAGTTTATTAGCTCTAAAAAGAATAAATATTTTAAAACTAAAAGAGAATTTTTTTTTTTCAATCGTTAAATTAAAATAACACATTGAGTATTGAATTATTTTTAACTCTCAACTATAAAATGAATTTATATATAATAATGTTAAATGGTAAAAGTATATTTTACTTTTCATAATTTTTCTTTTTTGTAAAGCATGTATTTTTTCCTTTTGGAGAGAAGCATATATTTTATTATATATATGAGTTGTAAAATTGCAGTCCGCTCAAACAGTTCCATTTAAAGCAGGAAAAAGAGCAAATGAGCTTTTCCTTTTTTTTTTTTTTTTTGAAGAATCTTTTACTATTAATTACGCTGCAATCATTAAAAAAAAAATAAAAAATCAAGGCTTAAGTGTCGTTTAAGTACCAATCCATCTTACATTGGATGGATTGTGAGAAGAACTAAAAAATTTCCCCTAGTATTGGGTTCGAATTCCACCCTTCCCAATCTAACGTTAAAAAAAGTGCCTTCTAAATTACTTGAAATGGATTGAATTACAAAGATCAAAAATGCATTCTAACAAGTTCATACTATGGAAGGCTATCTTCAAACCTACGCCAAATGGGGCTTTCAACACCATATTTTGATCTTTGAACAACCAAGTCTGGTGATGGACTGTTCACACACCAAAATTTGGTGTTAATATTATTTTTTTTTTATGTTTATTAAAAAGTCTTACAAATTATTTTTCTCTATATGTTAAATTTTTTTTTATCGACTATGGTATGTGTTTTGTATTATTTTTGTTCGGATTCTCCTACTGTAAAACAAAAATTTAAACCACAGCGGAAGCGATTAAACTTTGCTCTCGAATCTATTCCAGGAATAAATTGAACAAATTATGGAATAAGAATCAACAAGACTCAATCAGAAAACAATTTAAATCATACCTATATCGTCCCCACAATAGAGATTGAATTAAATTCTTGTTTTTGCACGAAGAATCTCCACATTCATGCACATGGATGCCTACCAAACATGATAGTGTGCTAGCATGGGACCGAATATAGAGCTCCACCCCAGTCTCTCTCTCTTGGTCGAAACCCTCTCCCTTGAGTGTGGTGTTCGAAATTCCCCTTAGGGTTCAAGGTAGAAAATTATCCTTTTATATCCATTTATAAAATATTAGGTTTAATTAAATTAGGTTTAATTGTTAATTCAATTTAATTAGTTTAATTTAATTTAATTAGATTAAATCATAACCATATGATAAATTTTAATTGAATAAATTAAATTCAAGTAATTAAATTAACTAGACCTCAATTTCATTAATCCTTCTCTTAATTATAGATATCAACCATATATTTATATTTTAAGAGATTATTTCATCAATTTAATTAATTACACCAAGTAATTACATCAATAGGTTGAAATAAAATTTCTTCTTTAGTTAATTATATTGTTGGCCCCAAAATAGGCTAGAGACACACTAAAGGAGAGGAGGGGGTGAATAGTGTGTATCACTAAATAAAATATCTTTTATTCTACTTTTTTGATAAAAATAGTTTTGTCCAATAATACGAGTTTTACTTAAAGTGCAGAATTAATCGATTGTAAAATTCGTGAATATAATTGCTTTGATCAGTTTAAACAATATATCTAAATAAAACCAATGCTGTTAATTTAAATGCTTAAAATGTAAGTAGCAATAAGTAAAGAGTGTAGGAATAGATATATTTGAGACACAACGATTTATACAGGTTCAGCCCAACTGGTCTACTCCTGTCTCCAAGCCCACCGCTTGAGATTTCCACTAAGGATTCCTTTACGGGCAAGAACCAAGGCTATGATTTCTTTATGGGCAGAAATCAAGGCTAATGTTACTTTTTACGAGTTCAAGTAACAAACTCAATACTTTTCTAGGTAAAGTGTCAAAACCTCTATCGACACTTTTATAAGCTCAAGTGTCAAACTTTTAGGTGTTATTGCCTAGAATCCACCTATCATGTCCGATTGCCACTGATTAGAATTAAAACAACTTTGAATCAAGAGAGATTAAACTCACCTGATTCGTCTCTTCTAGAAACTGCTGTAGAATCAATTCTTTAAGCGATCTCCAAAGTCCGGTTCACGATCAACTGTCGAGCGGGAACCCGTGCTAGCCGAAGAAGCAAAGGAATGGATTGCTAGAAATTTCGCCTAAGGGGCTGCTCTAAGGGGACTGAAATTTGCAACTCAGTAATTAGGGTTAGGGCTGATTTTTCCACCTTAAGTATGCCTTATATAGTCCTTCTATAATTAGGATTTTAATTGGGTTAATTAAACCCAAGCCTATTAGGATTTGGATTACACAAATAAACCTTATACAAAAAGGTTTATACTATATAATTTAATTCCATTTGGCTAATTTAATTACACCTAAATAAAATTAAATCACACTTAAGAAAATACGATACATGTACTTAATTTTCCTTATTAAGAAAATAATTTAATTAATTGTTTACTTTATGTAATTTAATTAATTGATTAATTAGTTAATTAGATTATGTAAACTTATTAATTAAATTAAATCAACCAAATATTAATTAATTACTTTGACACCAAATGTCAACTAATTAATTAACGCATTCATTCCAACGTACATTGTATGCATAATTTCTATAAGTTCCGGCTCAATTGATCTATGTGCACGATCCTATAGGTCTGCCTTTATGTTGGCAGTGGATCCAAGGCCCACAAACTATAAGTGGGTTCTAGTAAACTATTACAGTCCAAATTAAGACAGAGATACAACAGTCTGTTGAAGACACTCACCCAGTGGTAATCTCACAGTGTCCTTTGCCAAACGATATCGATATGAATAAACAAGAGGTATGGTGACCGTCATCCTCTTCTACTGTTTATTATATTTCTTGATCTTGGGTTGATTGATTAATCAAATAAGCAACTGACTTATTTGGGTATGGCCATACACTCATCAGTCCCACTCATCAAGTGGCCAGTGATATCATCTCGGTGTTACCCGAGTGACAATTCCATCACTTCATCATCAATATCAATATGTTCATCTGTCCAACCAATCATACCCATATTTAGTATCTTTTTACAGACCTGTTAGGCGTATGTCAAAGTGAACCGGATTCCATATTGAGATTATAATAAAATTTGGTCTGAGGACAAAAGAGACCTACTCAAGAACGACCTATGACATGACAACCATGGGGCTTTCTTGTGCGGATCGATCCAGTCCCATGTCAAAGACATGTACCTATATTCATGATTGACTTTACAAGTACTATGGCTAGTTAAGAACTACCATACAGTTATCGAATATACAAGTCTGTGATTCTATTCGTTCCCACGATTAGAATAGACTTGAGATATATTTTATGATTATCAATCAATGGATATTCTATTCATATTATAGCACAAGATATAAATGAAATAGATTATTGCCTTTTGTTGCTTTCTCTTCAGTACAAATCTCTTACTTAGCTTTTGATAATAATGATAATAATAATAATAATAATAATAATAATAATAATGATAATAATAATGGCATTGGTAATTTCAGAGATTAGTGCTCATAAGTATATGAATCGCAACGTAGTAATAAATGATATCGATCCCACGAGGAATAAGTATGTGCACTTTAGTTTATTTTTCTTCGCGTTTATAGAGTACCGAATTATAAAGTGATATTGAATTTAGTAAATAGCAAGTTAAATCAATTAAAGTACTAGTTATGAGTTGAGTTATTGTTTAAGATTTAATCACATAAATATACAAGCACTTTCTCTTAGATATTCATTGTTTATGCATTAATTATTCATTCAATCTTTATGACAAGAGTATGTTGGGTTAGTTCCATTTCAACGGGTATGTCTAGAAATAGATTTTATTCGATAACTCACAGACAAATTATCAAATACCTTTGCCAAAATAACTAAAGGTCTTAAAAAACAATGGCCAAGCTATATTAAGATGATCTTTAATTAATCTAACAAAGTGAAGTAAAACAATAATACAACATAATTTATTCTATCTTATTGACTAAACAAGACAAAGTAAAATGTGAACTTCTCTATATCTTATTATGATTTTATGTTAATAATGCATACTTGGCGTTAGTCATGCAATAAAGAATAAGATATAAGAAAACTTGTCGATATTGATTTCGTAAATATTCAACACATGTACAAGTGTGACGCTTTCATAAAGGAAAAGCATAAGAATAGACTTAAGAAAGTAATTGGGCATAAAACACTCCTTTACGCCTATAGGTATATTGCAACCTCGGAGTATCTTTTCTCTATACAGTGACAATACTTGATTCAAGGACCTTGGCGTTAAGCTATCCTTTACGTATACTAAATATTACAACAACACTCAAACTCTCTAGAAGCTTTATTTCTCTAACATTGCCGATTTTTCTCTCTTTTTCTTGCTATATATGGTGTCCCAAATTCTGGGATTTCTTTCTCTAGTTATCAGCATTGAACCATTGTGTCCCTCTATGAAAGGTTGTGTTGGTTCATGAAGAGTTGTGTCTCTTTGTAAAGTTGTGTTGGTTCATTGAATAGTTGTGTCTCTTTATGAAGAGTTATGTCTCTTGAATACTATTGGTCCTTTATGGAAAGTTGTGTCGTTTCATGAAGAGTTATGTCTATTCATGAAGGGTTGTGTCTTTCCATGAAGGGATGTGTCTTTCCATGAAGGGATGTGAAGTTCCAAGTGGATAGGATCAAATAACTTCTACTGCGTGCCTGTCAGGATCGTGACAGAGTGTCGCGGTCATGAGTCACATGGGATTCTTTACAAAATGTTGTAGTCAAGGCTAGGTCGCAATCATGATATCCATCATGCTTGTGCCCTGTCTGTTTCCTTTAATCTTTCTTTGTTTTTACTTCCTTTTATAGCTAAATTCCATATATTTGCGTATTTGATCTTTAAAACTGTAAATCATCAAAAATAAGCAATACCAACGTGAAATCTAATATATAATAGGTAAAAACATCATAAATTCCTTATAGATTATATCATATATAAGTGTCTTTTTAGCACTTATCAAGCCCTTACACTTATCTTTTTTCTTGTCCTCAAGTAAAATATGAATCTCTTAATATTCTTTGATGATCAATCTTACTTTAATCTTTGAAACACAAAATAAAGAGTCTCAACCTTTAACTTCTAAGGCAACTATAAGGCTTTTTGAATCTTAACAACACATATGTATATCCTTCTTTTATATGATTAAGTATGCGTATTGCCAAAAGATTGTCTTACTGAGCTCAACTTAGAATTATCGACCATAAGTAGAATTTGTATACACCTTTAACCATGTTTATGCTTTAATCAACATAATTTCCGCTCACTCAACCAAAAGCATATCGGTGAAAGCTTTTCGGGACAAATTTTTAGCACACGTTTAGCCATTGTTCTTAAAGCGTTTTTAGGTAACCTAGAGTTTTTCTAAGCACTCATGTGTGGTTGTGTTTCGCTCCATACCACACCTCCCCTTTTATCTCGTTTGTTACCTCTTATATTGCAATTTTCTTTTCTTGTATTATATAAAAGTAGGTATTTTTCTTTTATTCTTTATCTCACTTTTAGTGGTTGTATTTTATGCTCCATACCACTCTCCCTTTTTACATAACACTTTGGTTATTCATGCACACTCAATTTTTCTCTTATTGCAATACCCTCATCTTTTATTAAACAATGCTAATCCATATTATGGCTTCAGTTTCCCTAGTTCAATCACTTCAAACTTAGTGTTATAAGGCAGAAAATTATGCATCTTATAGCATTAAACAAAAATTGCCAATGGATACCTAAACACTTATAGGATTTGTTCTTTAGTCTTGCTTTTCAAACTACTTCAACAATAAACATACTCAAATTTTTACCAATTGAATATACATACTTTTATAGAATCAAAGCCTCTTAGTTCTTAACTTAAGGTGAGATTATCTTCTTTTGCATTATCCAAAGAATGTGTCACCATGATCATACACTTCTGTCATGGAACCAATTGACCCAAAAGCTTAAGCTGATAGGTAAGGTCCAATAATAGCTTTTATTATTATCTCTGACACTCCCTCGCACGCAAATGCCCCTTAGACTTGAATTGTGTACAACACAGACCCATCATGCTATGTGTTGAACTTTAATAAACAAATCGAACTGTTAGGATTCAAACCCTGGACCTCTAAGTCTAAGCGGCTCTGATACCATGTCATGGAACCAATTGACCCAAAAGCTTAAGCTAATAGGTAAGGTCCAATAATAGCTTTTATTATTATCTCTAACAACTTCAATTCAAGATATAAAAAAAGATACCATAAGCTTTTGACAATCACGAAATAAGATAAAAATGCAAGAAAACTTGATATTATAATGATATAAAAATTAAAAATTATCCTAATTTTATCCCCCTACACTTGCATTGCACATTGTCCCTAGTGTGTAGGAAAATAAACTATCTTCAACACAACAAAAAGCTAGAAAACCTATAGAAACAGAAAATAATAAAATAAAGAAGAAAAGATAGAAAAGAAAAAACCAAATCAAGCTTTCGGTGATCCTGGTGGACTTGGAGTAAACTCTATGTTTTGATAGTGGAAAAACTTGAGAAGCTTTCTTTTTAACGATGCGTTCTCCTTTCACATCACCTTCACTTCTTGACAAACTTGGTGGACATTTTGCTCCACCTCTTCAACCTTGGTTAGCACTTGTTTCCAACCTTGAGTTTCTGTACGTCGTGATCATGATTTGGAAACATAATGGTTTTCTTGTTTTGTGCAGATGAGTCACGATCGTGACGCCTGATCATGATCGTGACGCATGCTTTTTTTTGTTTTCCCTCTTTTATCATGCTGAATCATGATCGCAATGGTTTGTCACAATCGTGATACACTTTATTCATGCATTTTAAGTCTTTTAATCATATTTGTGTCAATGGAAACAACAAAAATAAAAAATCTAACATGAAAACTTGTAAATCTCATACTAAATTGCAAAAAGAAACATAAGAACAATGGACACTTTATTTATTTGATTACCAAACATTAACAACAATCATAAGTAAACAAACAAACCAATCAAATAGACAATTTGAATAAGAGATATGTACGTAATAGCACACCGCACTTAACATATAAATGGACATATGTAGACTGAAGGAGAATTACTCCTCGGATGATAATGAGGAACACGGAGTGAATGTAAGTTGGCATTGTTAGCCTAGGATAGGATTTCGCTCATCAAAGACTTATAGGCTTGACGACTTTGGAAAACCATCCTACGCATCTTGTTAATCTCGTATTGCAATTCTCTAATACGATCCATGCAATGTAATGTACTTGTAGGTTCGGGACCATCCTCCCAAGTTATCAGGGAATCATCAATGTGGTCGTCTCCTTTGTTGTCAATGGTTAATGATTCATATGGATCAACTAGACTTAGGGTAGATTTAAGGCATTCCATATAAGGCAAGAACATGCCCTAGGTTATCCGCCTTAGAAAGTCCCTCTTGAATCATTACCATACCATCAAGGAAATTGACACAAGCTCCCGAATCAACATGACATGGAAGTTGTCCTCTTGCACCCATTACTATTACAGTCATGATGTTCGCTCCACCAATCGACCCATATCTTTGATTCGATGCACTGTTAATTGCACTGAAGAGAATGTCACACGAATCAATAGGAACACCCCTAAATGTGCATTCGAACATAAAAAAGATCAGGGGGCCGAACAATGGAACTGTCCACTTGGAAAAATAACGAATGTGCAAGTAACTTATGTAAGTACAGCATTGCCTCATCTTGAATGAGTTTATTGGATGCATGGGTGGGCACATAACATTGCAGGCCCATCAAGGAATTCCAAATGTTGTCCGGTTTGAAACTAAAAGGCATAACAACTAAGTATTCCTTTAGAAAACCAAACCATTCAGACATCTAGTCATACCCTACGGTATATTCGACTCCATTGTTATGAAACACAAAATTCCTCCTTGTATTATCCAAAAACTAAAATGTGCACAACATCTCTAATATATAAATATCTTTTTATGGAAACAACATAGCCCCAAACTTACTCCACCCTAGGTATTGCAAGGACCCAAGCACTGCATCTCGAATATCATTGTGGATAAGAAACAAGATATCAAGAAACAACATTCCTTAAAAATCCATCTTCTTTAACCGTGCATACCGCTTTCCTTCATGGACACTTCGAATAGGGAAAGGTGCTCCATATTCCTCCCTAAAATCAACTCTTCCATTCACATGGGTCACCGTTTTCATGGAAAAAGGGTTAGGTTATAGAAAGGTTTCAAAGGGTTGAGAAAGAAAACTGTTCTTTGAAGTTATGACAATCTTAGGGTTTGATTACTTTGAAAGTGAGAAAATTAAAATGGAGAGATTTTGTATTTATAGTAAAAATATTGAAGGACATGACTTTTGGAGTAGCTATGGTAGTTAGAAACAGATAAGGATGGCAGTTAATCACTTATGGCCGTTTGAAAGCAAAAACAACCGAAAGTCAAAAATCTGAAAAACACAGGCGTCGTGATTGTGATGGTTTGTCACGATCGTGATGCACTTTAGATTTCACCTTTTCATGCATTTTATCTATATAACATCATTCTACCATAGTATATACTTTACACTAAACTTAAACACACATCTGTAGTTACAAAAACACACAGTAGAACATAGAAAACATACTCAAGTAAGAATAAAACTAAAGTTTAAGAAGAATAATTAAGGGGTAGGGTTGTCCATAAATTTCTCTTGAATGGTATTATCCCATCGCATATATTGTTTACAACACTGCCCATTAACCTTAAACACATTATTCTTACAACTCCTTAACTCTAATGCTCCATTACTAAAGACATTAATAACGGTGAATGGCCCATACCAATGTGATTTTAACTTACCCGGAAATAGTCGTAACTGAGAATTGTACAAAAGCACTTTATCACCAACTTTAAAAGTTTTGGCTTTGATTTTCATATCATGCCACCTTTTAGTTTTGTCTTTATAAATCTTAGCATTTTCATAAGCCATGGATCTAATTTCATCTAATTCATATATTTGTAGCAGCTTATTTTTATCGGCTTGATTTGCATCAAAGTTCAAGGAACGAATAGCCCAATAAGACTTATGTTCTAACTGTTGGGATTTTTCACCGGAAATCACCCGATAAAAGCGGAAGAACGCGGTGATTTCCTCAAATCAAGTCCCAGGAGCAATTGAAGTGGAAATTGAAAAACTTAAAATTAAATAGAAAGAGATTAAAATTTCATACCAGAAAAATCTCTTTCAGAGATGGATGATGACTGCAGAACTCAATTTAGAATTCCTCCACTCTCACGTACACGAACGCTTGGTAAATGCAACCCGTGCTAGCGTCGAAAAAACAAAACCAATGGAGAGGGGAGCTAGGAAATTTCGGCTAGGAGTGTTTGAGCTAGGCTTGCCGAAATTTCTGACCCTAGGTATTTATACCTAGGGTTGGCCGAATTCCCTTAGGGGAATTCAGGCCCATCTTGGCTCCTTTCTATTTTGTGCGGGCTTCCATGTTTTAATTTAGGCCCAGTCTAATTTTAATTATTCTGGTTTAAATTAATTTCAAGCACAATTTTAATATACCCATGTATTTAATACATTACTCCAAGTAATATATTATTTACCTCTAAATTAAAATTAGTTTGACATTTAATTTAATCCATCAAATTAAAATTAACTCAACACAAAATAAAATCATATGTAAACCTATACATATGAATATTTCCACCTAGGAAATAATTTCATAATTAATCCAATTAATTATGAAGAGCCAATTGAATATATTAATTTTATTATTATGACCAATCCAATTGATCTTTATAATATAATTAATATATACACACTTCTCCCTCCATGGTGTATACTCCAAGTATACATGTTATTCCTTAAGTCTGCATTCTATCGTTCTATGTGTACGATCCTGTGGGCCCATCTTTATGTTGGCAGCGGGCCTTTGGCCCGCAGACTACAGTTGGGCTCTAGCAAGCCACTGCAGCCCCCAATTAAGATGGAGATGGCAGTCTAACTGATATCATAACCCTGTAGTTTAAACTTGTACATCCCATGTCATTGATATCGGTGTCCAACACAGAGGCATGGATTGATCACCCTCTTTCGTGTCCGGACATTAACTTGATCCCGAATGTACTGATTCTCACAAACAAGTTCCAACTTGTTTAGGTGTGGCCACACTCTTATCAGTCACATTCATCAAGAGGCCGGTGATATCTTCTCAGTTGGTTACTGAGTGACAAATCCCTTCTGCATATCCATAGTATTACCATGTTCAGTGACATACCTGAAAGCACCCATACTTGGCACCCTATTACAGGCCCTTTAGGCGTACCCCTAAGTATGCGACATCACATGTAACACCATCATATGGTCAGGTCAAAGGATCCATACAAGTACTACACGAGAATCCATTGTGATACCATACCATGTGGATTGCTCGTTTAGTGGATCTATCCAGTACCATGCTCCCAGGCATGTACCCATTAACTGTTGGGGAATTAATCGCACAAAACAAAATATGCGCAGCGGAAATAAAAGATTAATCCCCACCAAGGACCCATGTACATTGCATTGAATCGGAAGGAGGGTTAAAGAATTACCTTAATTCTTTGAAGATTGAATCAAGCAGGAACCAAAATAGCTTCCCTCTACGGTTGATCCACACGGAGCAATACGTCCACCGCGTGCTAGCGCCGGGATTGAAGAACGATTCTTCGAACGAGACAGAGAAAGCGAAAAATCAGATTTTTCCTTGGAGTTTTTTTTGAGAATTTCGGCTGCCACTATTCCATTTTTTTGTGTGGCTGCCGAAATCAGTTGGGTTATTAGTATACGGAGAGTTTTAGGTTTAGGTTAATTGTTTCCTTAAATAATTAACCTAAATAGTTAATTATAATTATAACCTAATACACCTATTAGTTATAATTATATATTAACCCACACAATTTAATATTAATTCTCAATTAACATTAAATCAAATCAATTCTCCATAATACATATATGTATATATAATAGTATAATTAATTATATCTCTATATAATTTAATTATAATATGTGGCATACCTTATGCAATATTAACCATATTAATATTCACATATACATATATATATAAATATATATCACTATATATATATTCTCTTTCTCATTCATAAATTATTATCCAATAATAATTTATACCCGATAAGATGAACTTCATTTTGCTCTTGTGTGTGACCCCATAGGATCATATTAATTGGCAATAAGGAAATTACCATAATGTCCTTACAGGTCACAAGCGGACTCTAGCAAGCCATTACGACTACCCAATTAATATGATTGGAATGATCCAATACCTATTTATAGAATGTCATATTCCCTTTTGTCTCTTTGATATCAAGATTAATTATAAGACATGGTACACTTGTCAATCTTATATAATTAATCATATGCTTTCTCGATCTCAAAGTAAACTGTCCAGACAAATCAATTGATACTATTATCAATTTATTTGAGCACGGCCATGCATTTAACAGTCTTACTTATCGAGGGGCCCAGTGATATCGCTCTCTTGTTAGAGAGGGACAAAATCCCATATCTGTCACTCACATCCCAAGGCATGAGTCATATCGTACCCAATCACAGCCTTTATAACTACTCTGTTACGAGCAGCGTTTGACTGCGTCAAAGCACAACATGAGTTCATCCCGGAATCCATGGTGACCTCAGGTCAAAGGAATCAGCTAATGACACTACTATAATCAAGATCAGTTGTGACACATAACCATGAACTTGATCTCATAGTGGGTCTCCAGTAACATGTTCTCTAACATATTACCCGTGAGTATAATCTGTATCTGTATACACTATATTCATCTTATGAATATCCATTATCACTCACACTAGTCTTAGTTTGTTATTATTCCCATAATAACAATCGACTAGGGATATTTAGAATAACACGATTTATTCATGGATACTTATCATAAATGCTAACATACAAACATAAATGATAATATTAATCTACACTAGATTAATCTTAGAAGTCAAATTACATAATCCAATATTGGCCTTAGGGCACAATCTCCAACAATCTCCCACTTGCACTATGGCCAATCATACATGTATCTTATACCCATTGACCTACATGACTTTCATGTATTCACTCGTGCAGGAGTCTTTGTCAGTGAATTATTAATTTTCGCTTCCGTTGTTACTTTACACATTTTCACTCTCTCTTTAGAGACAGCCTCTCTTAATTAGTGAAAAACGCCTAAGTATATGCTTGTGTCATACAAGGTTCTTACGCATTGAACTATTGTCCCTACAATAGTCTCACAGGATAAGCAATGCTTAGAACAAAACACAAAATTTTGATGAACTTCTTCATCCAAAATTTACATCATATGTAGCTATATACTTTGACTATTATTATAGATATTTAGCTATAACGTTTTATTTTGAACCTTTCAAAATCATAACTTCTCTTTTAAAGAGAATACTAGATCTCAACTGATATATTGCAACTAATTGTAATCAGTTGTATGTGTGCAACTATTTACACAGTTAACATAAGCAAGCTTCTATTAAGTCTTTTACATTGAACGCTTTCAATGCTTTGACTTAAGCCAAAACATTCTTTTAGATCTATCTGTATAGATTCCAATTTCAAGAATACAGGCAGTCATACTTATAACATTAACCGAAATTACTTTCTTAGCCAAGATTTTACTTCTTGCAAGGTAAGAATGTTATTTCCAACAAGCCATATGTCATCCACATATAGCATTAGGAATACCGATATGCTCCCACTGATCCTTTTGAAACACAAGATTCATCATCCTTTTGATAAAATCAAACCATTTGATTTCTTTATCAAAACTATGATTCCAACTATTTGATGCATGTTTCGATCCTTTTAAGAATCTTTGAAACTTGCATACGCTATTTGAATTCTTTGGATGCTCAAAAACTTTGGGTTGTGTCACGTACACATCCTCAATCATGTTTTCACGTAGAAAACAGATTTTGATATCCTTTTGCCATATTTTATAATCATATTATGCGGATGTGGCAACAAGAACTCAATTTGACTTGATCATGATTAATGACGAAAAAGGATTTTATCATAGTCCTACTATGAATTTGTTCGTATCCTCATAGTCACTACTATGAACTTGTTTATAACCCCTTTTGTCACTAGTCGTGCTTTATAAGTTTGAAGATCACCATTCATGTCGGTTTTCAATTTGAAAACTCACTTGCAACCATTGCATATGCATCTTCTAAAAGATTTATCAAAGTCTATACTTTGATTGTTAGACATGGACTTATCTTCAACCTTTGTAGCATCAAGTCACTTATTAGATTCAAAATCTAACATTGCTTCTTCATAAAAGAAGACTTACTTCATCTAGTAAAATTACATCATGATTTTGAGAAATCCATATCTCTCCTAATCATGTCGTATTCCACTAGACTTTCATTGGACTTGTGTAATTTCAACAATGATCATGAAACCATTTCCACGTTCCTCTTCAACGTTAAATGTCACTTTTGTGAATTACGAGTTTTGTAGGTGTACCTTACTCCCACTAACTCAACTAGAAATTAACTCCCTCTTCAAGGGGAAACCATTTCTAGCTACAACTACTTTGTATCCCAAAGAAAACACAGGAGTAACAACTCCTACTTTCCTTTTGAGTAATCCACAATACAACATTTAAATTTAGGTGCCAACTTATTCGAAATAAGCTTTACAGCCCTAAACTTATTCAATGAAACAACTTGGGTCTCTTACCCAACCATATCTCATATGTTGATTCATGAATTGTTTTAGACGGAACAATATACACAGCTGCTTTAATGGCATATTTTCGAGAAAACAATGATCAACTTGACTTCATCATAGATTGAACTATATCTGTATAGAGTTCGATTACTCCCTTTTCGACACAACATCCTTTGTGGCGTACTTGGAGGAGTCAATTGTGAGACAGTCCCACAATCTCTAAGACGATTGTCAAAATCTTGACTCAAATGTTCACCACTTGGATCATATCTAAGTGACTTTACTATCTTGTCAAGATGCTTCATACTCCTTTTACAAGCTTTTGAACACTTCAAAAGTTCCAAACTCGTGTTTCATTAGATACTCTTATCTAGTGAAAAGTTCCATAAAAGTAATGAAGTATTAAAACCTCCTTTAGCAGTTGATTTATAATTCATATACATCCACATGTATAATGCTTAATAAATCGATTATTCTTTAACTACTTTTAGCAAAGAACCACTTTTGTCATCTTTTACAATAAACAACATTCGCATGATTCAAGATGATTCATAATCTCATGAATCCAAAAGTCCATTCTCATGGAGTTTCGTAATGCGACTTTGCTTATGTCTCCAAGAGGACACTGCCAAAATAGGTTGAATCAACTATTTGATTCGATCCTTACAGTATTTATGTTACAGATGGGCTCCACATATAAAGACAATTATGTAAATCTACATTTCATAATCATGTCTTTATAAAGTTTATAATTCACAATTATAAAATAAACAACATTTGTTTACTCAAGCCAACAAGCTCAATAGGCAACAAGAGTTCGTAACTCACATGTAAAAGTTCATAACCTTTGAGTAACAACCTTTGCTTCTCTTGCATATTCACATTCTACCTTTCACCTTCATAAGGTTTCTATTCAAGTTGTGATTCTACATATTCTACTAATATGAGATCCACAACAGGTATCTAATACCTTTGATATAGAAACAAAAGTAGAATAGTTAATAAATACTTAAGGTAGCAGTCTTACTGCCTTTCATCTTCTTATAGTTCTCCAAACAGAGTTTACTATTTCCATTCTAATGAACGATTCATTCTAGAAATGGCAACACCCTTCTTTTGGAGATCTCTCTATGCCAACAGCTTTGGTCTTTAAAGCACTTTCACCCGAACCTTTCGGTCTTTATGCTTTTCGACCTTTCTTTTATTCTTTTCCTTTTGAACCATAAGCACACAATTCGAGGCGGGCTTATCCTTTATGGATAACTTAACATTCTTTTGCATCCTATGCAACTAATTCACAATTTTCCCCATGTCATTCAAATGATAGTTCATCACCAATGACTATCAAATAATGAATTCAAGATCACATCTTAATGCCTTTTGGAGGCCAATGAGAAATTGTTGCCTCAAACACTTATCTTTTCTTGCTCACTAACTGATGGAACATTTCCATTTGTGATGTATCATATACCTCAAGTAAAACTTCCACGTGCGGAAGAATTGGTGGCAAGTGTAAGATAAAAAATTTTAAACAGAGTCCCTTCGATGCTTCAAGTAAGCATCTTTTATACTCATGTTACAATTGCTAGTGGTTCATTGGGCAAAAGGATTATTGAGAACATATGATTCCTTTTGATTTGAGAACAATTCTCAAAGTTCAATAACAATCGAGATCATGGTAATAGCAATCATAACTATAATAAAGCATGTAAAGATTTTTATTTAAATGCTCCCACTTAAATTATAAAACCCTTTAAAATATTCAAGTGGGTGAAGATCCAAAATCCATACTTAACCATAGCACTGCTTTGGCATGTCCCTATGATTAAATATAATTTCGGTAGGCAAAGACTCAAAATCATGCTTTAAACCATTTAAACATATTTTGGATGTGCACTTCTTTGCCAATTGCATCATTATGCAACTCTTCTAATTTATGAGATGCATGATATCATATATCATATTTAATTGTATGTTACTCATCTCATCTTTGCCTCGGGCTCAAACACCTTTTTGATTAACCCTTTGTTAAACCAATTACAACACAATGAGAATCACCATTTCTCATATTATCGCTTCGCTAAGGTCACAACATGCGTACCCGCCCTGGCGGTATACCATGATGCGAACATAGTACTTGACTAGTGTTATACGTAATTGGGTGGAAAATATAAACTTCTTAAGTTTATTTAGGGTTTATAAAATCCTGTGATTAAATTGTATCTCATACAATTCATGGCATTAATATTAAACATACATTTGTTAATACTAATTAGCATGGCATCCTATGTCATACATATGTTAAGCATGCAATCTAGCATGGCATCACATGGCATCTAAATGATACAAGGCATGCATTTGCACATATATATAAACATTTGCATCACATGCAAAATAATTTTTAACATGCATCAATATTTATTAACATGGCATCTTATGGCATAAAATAAATATAACATGCATAAGAATCAAAACCGTGTTATGGTATGGTTTTATCTACATTGATTTTCATAGGCCAATATGAAAATCAACAGGTCATTTCCTAGGTGGTGGTAACCATCG
Source organism: Euphorbia tirucalli (assembly GCA_039660915.1). NCBI lineage: Eukaryota > Viridiplantae > Streptophyta > Magnoliopsida > Malpighiales > Euphorbiaceae > Euphorbia > Euphorbia tirucalli. Next base: position 47,152,654 of record CM077639.1, on the reverse strand, counting down.
CATGGTTACAGCACAGCCGCACCCCTTGGATCAGTCTTCACGTCTTTGTTCCTTGGCACCATCTCATGGATTTACATATTTTACAAAATTGCATCCTATACAATTTTCTAGTAAAATAAAATTTACAAACAATAAATTGCATCCTATACAGTTTATCTAGAAAAATAAGGCTACATAAATATAAACGACTCGCAGGCCGTATTTATAAAACCTTACATCCACCAAAACCAAAAGAAAACAAAAAAAACATCCACGGGGTGCAAAACCATACCACAACACCATGCATAAAATTATCACAATAATTTTACATCTACAAGATTTAGGGTTCAAAGGCAAAATACAATCTTATTGCATTGAGGAATTGATTGGAAAAGGCTAAATGTGTAGAAACAATTTCTACACGGCAGCACCAAGGGAACACGGCGTGCAAAACCGGTTTGCACGGCGTGCAACACCTGTACGCCGCCGTGTTCCTCGCTGTGTCTCAGCACGCACGGAACCAATTTCCGGTTGCACGCCGTGCAAAACCAGTACACGGCGTGCAACACACATTTGCACGGCGTGCAACACTTGCACGCCGGTGAGTTATGCACTGATTCTCAGCTTACGGAAACGATTTCCGACTACACGCCGTGCAAAACCAGTACACGGCGTGCAACACACGTTTGCATGGCGTGCAGTGCCTGCACGCCGGCGTGTTCTGCACTGAAAAACAATTCTGCGTCAATTTGTTCAAAACAACAATTCCCAAATCAATTCCAAAACGTTATTCACAATAACAAAGAACAAATCATTCATAATGATCAACATTGAAATCAAATTTCAATTTGTTATTCACAATAACAAAAGAACCCTAAATCAAAACATACAACCCTTACATGCAATTTTGATCTAATCAAAATAACAAATCCAATTCAACCAATGCACAAGTGGCTTTGATACCACTGTTGGGGAATTAATCGCACAAAACAAAATATGCGCAGCAGAAATAAAAGATTAATCCCCACCAAGGACCCATGTACATTGCATTGAATCGGAAGGAGGGTTAAAGAATTACCTTAATTCTTTGAAGATTGAATCAAGCAGGAACCAAAATAGCTTCCCTCTACGGTTGATCCACACGGAGCAATACGTCCACCGCGTGCTAGCGCCGGGATTGAAGAACGATTCTTCGAACGAGACAGAGAAAGCGAAAAATCAGATTTTTCCTTGGAGTTTTTTTTGAGAATTTCGGCTGCCACTATTCCACTTTTTTGTGTGGCTGCCGAAATCAGTTGGGTTATTAGTATACGGAGAGTTTTAGGTTTAGGTTAATTGTTTCCTTAAATAATTAACCTAAATAGTTAATTATAATTATAACGTAATACACCTATTAGTTATAATTATATATTAACCCACACAATTTAATATTAATTCTCAATTAACATTAAATCAAATCAATTCTCCATAATACATATATGTATATATAATATTATAATTAATTATATCTCTATATAATTTAATTATAATATGTGGCATACCTTATGCAATATTAACCATATTAATATTCACATATACATATATATATAAATATATATCACTATATATATATTCTCTTTCTCATTCATAAATTATTATCCAATAATAATTTATACCCGATAAGATGAACTTCATTTTGCTCTTTTGTGTGACCCCATAGGATCATATTAATTGGCAATAAGGAAATTACCATAATGTCCTTACAGGTCACAAGCGGACTCTAGCAAGCCATTACGACTACCCAATTAATATGATTGGAATGATCCAATACCTATTTATAGAATGTCATATTCCCTTTTGTCTCTTTGATATCAAGATTAATTATAAGACATGGTACACTTGTCAATCTTATATAATTAATCATATGCTTTCTCGATCTCAAAGTAAACTGTCCAGACAAATCAATTGATACTATTATCAATTTATTTGAGCACGGCCATGCATTTAACAGTCTTACTTATCGAGGGGCCCAGTGATATCGCTCTCTTGTTAGAGAGGGACAAAATCCCATATCTGTCACTCACATCCCAAGGCATGAGTCATATCGTACCCAATCACAGCCTTTATAACTACTCTGTTACGAGCAGCGTTTGACTGCGTCAAAGCACAACATGAGTTCATCCCGGAATCAATGGTGACCTCAGGTCAAAGGAATCAGCTAATGACACTACTATAATCAAGATCAGTTGTGACACATGACCATGAACTTGATCTCATAGTGGGTCTCCAGTAACATGTTCTCTAACATATTACCCGTGAGTATAATCTGTATCTGTATACACTATATTCATCTTATGAATATCCATTATCACTCACACTAGTCTTAGTTTGTTATTATTCCCATAATAACAATCGACTAGGGATATTTAGAATAACACGATTTATTCATGGATACTTATCATAAATGCTAACATACAAACATAAATGATAATATTAATCTACACTAGATTAATCTTAGAAGTCAAATTACATAATCCAATATTGGCCTTAGGGCACAATCTCCAACATTAACTTGGTTGACATTCCATGTCCAATGACCGGTAAGACACCGCCATACAACCAGGTTAATGATAGTCTATTGTTCCATTCATTCCCATGACTGGAACAGACTACGGATCTATTTATGGTCATATCGTTAACCCTATCCATGGTCTTACTGCTAAGTGCATGACACTAGTCGTCATGGATATAGATTTGTCCATTGGATACTTCATTTACTATACTGCACAAGATAAATATAATAAATGAATTGATGCCTTTATTAATGACACAAATAAGTACAACACATAAATCCAATAAATGTATAGTACAAATACAAGGACCAATGCCTCGGGACTAGGGCATTTCCAACAATCTCCCACTTGCACTAGTTCCAACTAGGCATGGGCCTAATCCCTATAGATCTAGTATGACCCTCGTGCTTGGGCTGGGCCAGCGCCTTGGTCAATGGATCTGCGACATTATCCTCGGTGTCCACTCTGTGCAATGCAATGTCACCTCTCTCCGCGATTTCTCGTATGAGGTGAAACTTTCTGAGCACGTGCTTTGTGTTCTTGTGTGACCGGGGCTCCTTAGCTTGTGCGACGGCCCCATTGTTGTCACAGAAGATATCGACTGGGTCCTGGATAGTTGGCACTACTCCCAACTCAGTGATAAACTTCTTCATCCACACAGCTTCCTTAGCTGCATCACACGCAGCGATGTACTCAGCTTCTGTTGTAGAGTCCGCTATGGTTGGTTGCTTTGAGCTCCTCCAGCTTACAGCACCACCATTCAGCAAGAATACATACCCTGACTGCGATTGGTACTCATCTTGGTCTGTCTGGAAGCTTGCATCAGTATACCCAGTAACTGATAACACTTCCTGACCACCATACACCAAGAAGCTATCCTTAGTCCGGTTAAGGTACTTGAGGATTGCCTTGACAGCTTTCCAGTGATCCTCCCCGGGATCCTGCTGGTATCGGCTCGTCATACTCAGTGCAAAGGCGACATCAGGTCTCGTACACAACATAGAGTACATGATTGATCCCATAGCCGAGGCATATGGAACCAATTTCATGTTCTCCCTGTCCTCCCTTGTTTTAGAACAGTTCTTCTTACTAAGTTTCAGCCCATGGCCCATTGGCAAGAAACCTTTCTTGGCCCGGTCCATGCTGAATCTTTTCAGAACTTTGTCAATGTACGAAGCCTGACTTAGGCCCAGAAGCCGATTTGATCTATCCCTATAGATCCTGATCCCTAGGATCATCTCAGCTTCGCCTAAGTCCTTCATTGCGAAGCACTTACTCAGCCACTGCTTTACCCCTTGCAGTGTAGGTATGTCGCTTCCAATGAGTAGGATGTCGTCTACATACAGTACCAAAAATGTGACAATGCTCCCACTAGTCCTCTTATACACACAAGGCTCATCCAGATTCTGTATGAAGCCATATTCCTTTATAGCCTCATTGAATCTTAGATTCCAACTACGGGATGCTTGCTTCAGTCCATAAATGGACCTTTGAAGTTTGCATACCCTTCCCGGATACTTAGGATCGACAAAACCCTCAGGTTGTGTCATGTACACGTCCTCGAGTAGCTTTCCATTAAGGAAAGCGGTTTTGACATCCGTTTGCCATACCTCATAGTCATACCATACGGCTATGGCCAGTAGTATCCTGATGGATTTGAGCATAGCTACTGGTGAGAAAGTTTCATCATAGTCTATCCCATGGACTTGTCTGAAACCTTTCGCAACCAGACGCCCCTTGAAGGTATTATCAGCTTTTAGCTTATAGCACCACTTGCAACCTATTACCTTAGCACCCGGAGGTGGATCAACCAAGTTCCAAACTTGGTTATCGTACATAGATTGCATTTCTGCCTCCATGGCTTTACGCCAATTCGCAGACTGTGGGCTAGCCATAGCCTCTTGGTAGGTTTTGGGTTCTTCTTCATCCCAGATGAGAAGAGTTTGATCATCGGTGACGAGGAAACCATACCTCTCCGGTTCCCGACGATCCCTACCAGACCTTCTAGGTTCTTGTGTGGCCTGGGTCGGTGCCTCCACTTGTGGAAGCTCCACCTGGGCCTCCGAGCTATCCTCTTCAGGAGCTTGTGGACCTTGAACTTCCCTGAGTTCAACGTTGCTCCCACTATCTTTCTTGGAAAGGAACTCCTTTTCCAGAAAGACCCCCTTCCTTGCCACGAACACCTTGTTCTCGGCGGGGTTGTAGAAGTAATACCCTTTGGTTTCCCTAGGGTAGCCCACAAACAGGCATTTATCGGTTTTGGGCTCTAGCTTGCCACTAGTCAATTTCTTGACATGTGCTTCGCATCCCCAAATCCTTAGGAAAGACACATTGGGCTCCTTGCCCATCCATATCTGATATGGGGTCTTTTCCACTGCCTTAGTCGGAGTATTGTTTAAAATGAGAGCTGCTGTCTCGAGGGCGTGTCCCCAGAAACTAATTGGGAGAGTTGCTTGACTCATCATTGAGCGGACCATGTCCAACAAGGTCCTATTCCTCCGTTCGGACACCCCATTCCATTGTGGTGTTCCGGGAGGAGTGAGCTGTGGAACTATTCCATGCTCTCTCAAGTATGAGTCAAACTCTAGGCTCATATACTCACCGCCTCGGTCCGACCGAAGGGCTTTGATATTCCTGCCTAGCTGGTTCTGTACCTCGTTCCAAAATTCCTTGAACCTATCAAGCGTCTCGGACTTGTGTTTCATCAGATAGACGTAGCCATATCTGCTGAAATCATCCGTGAACGTGACGAAGTACAGGTGCCCACCTCTGGTCGCTGCGCTCATAGGTCCACATACATCTGAATGTATTAGGTCCAACAAGCCAGTGGCCCTTTCAGCCTTTTTGCTAAAAGGCGCCTTTGTCATCTTGCCTCTTAAACACGATTCGCATGTATTAAATGACTCCAAGTCAAATGACCCTAGGACCCCAGCTTTGTGAAGCCTAGCTATGCGCTTCTCGTTTATGTGGCCAAGACAACAATGCCATAGGTAGACTGGATTAAGTTCGTTAGGCTTAACCCTTTTCGTGTTTATGTTATAGATGTGATTGGTTTCATTTAAGTCCAGGACATACAGGCCATTATTTAATAGAGCATCTCCATAAAATAACCCCTCTCTAGATATTGAAATTCGACCATTTATAATAGAAAATTCAAATCCAGAAATGTCCAACATTGATACAGAAATAATATTCCTGCACATAGCAGGTACAAAGTAACAATGTTCCAAAATTAAAACCAATCCGCTGGGCATCACTAGGTGGTATTCGCCGATCTTTATGGCAGCAACCCTTGCTCCATTCCCGACCCGCAAGTCCACCTCACCCGACCCCAGCAACCTTCTGTTCTTAAGTCCCTGCACATTGCAACAAATGTGAGACCACATCCAGTATCCAATACCCAGGATGTTGAAACAGTAAGGTTAATATCTATAACATAAATACCTGAAGAGGACGCACCTTGGCCCCTTCTCTGCTCTCCCATCAGCTTGGGACATGATCTCTTCCAATGGCCCGCCTGTCTGCACCCAAAACAGACGTCCTCAGGACCTGCCTTCTGCTGGCCTTTGGGTTGCGCCTTGGCCTTCTTGGCTTTGGCCTTCTTGGCCTTGGCCTTGGCCTTTTCCTTGGCCTTACCCTTAGCAAGAAGAGCGTTCCCCTTGTTAACCAACAGCACCGGTGGAGTCTTCTTGATCGACTACTCAGTAAGCTTAAGCATCCCATGCAGCTCACTGACAGTACGGTTCATCCCTTGCATATTATAGTTCAGGATGAACTGATCATAAGAATCCGGTAAGGATGCCAGGATCGTGTCCACCGCCAACTCTTGAGAGATAGGCGATCCGAGATGGGCAAAAGTATCCAAATAGCCCTTCATCTTGAGCACGTGAGCACTCACAGATGTCCCGGCCCCCATCTTACAAAAGTGGAATGCCTTATTGGTCAGGTACCTTTCCTGACGAGCTTGCTCCTGAAACATCTCATTGAGAGTTGTTATCATAGCATAGGCTTGATGGTCCATAAACTGCTTTTGCAGTTCGGGGACCATGCATGCCAACATAAGGCACGTCACATCCCGGTTGTCCTTGACGTGCGCCTCGTATTCCGCTAGCTGTGCAGCCGTCGGATTACGTCCCTGAGTCGCAGCCGGCACAGGCCTTTCCAGTACATACTCTTTCGACTCTTGTCTTAGAACTATCCTCAAGTTCCTAGACCAGTCTAAAAAGTTAGGACCGGAAAGCTTGTCCTTCTCAAGAATCGATCGCAGTGATAAGGTATTAGTGTTTGCCATTTGGGTGTTTCTACACAGAAAAACATTTAGAGTGTTAATAAAGGGCTTTACTTTGTTGTTCCCATATAAAATTAATAATGAATCAAGTTATTAATTTAACCGAGTTGTTGGGCTCATGGGCCGAGATCCATATTTCATTAAGATATAGCCAAACGAGGGTTTGGTACAACTACACCTTAACTATTTAGGTAGGAACGCCGTCCAATCCCAACCTAGGGATTCTCGGTTTGATGGGCTTGTTGGCACTTACCCATCTGTGCTTAGGGCCAGGAGAATCCTACTACCCATGCTAAGTCAAAACCTCCATCCAAGTGTTAGAGTATCCCATACTCTAACCCAATACAAAGTGACAATACTCCAGTGCATCCTGCGAGGGCATGGTCTACAACTGGCCTATTCCTACCTCGATTCGGTTTTGGATGAGGGAAGCACTTTTAAGCGACTTAGTAATTTCCATTTGGTTATTAGATTCAATTATAACGGCTTACATACATAAAGCGGGTGAATGAGCTATATGTAACATACATTCATACATGCAAAAGAATATATAAATGATTAAATAAAATAAAATGGACTGCTATGGGCCTATGTTACATCCTAATATAATTCTAGTAAACCTATACTAGAAATACATATTAGGTGGGCCTCCTCCTTCTCCTTCTGGGCTTGCACCTCCATTTGGGCTTGCACCTCCATTTGGGCTTGCACCTCCAATTGGGCTCACCACTCCATGGGCTTCTTCTTTTACAAATTTTATAATATTTAACTTAAATAAAATAAAATTACATTAAAAGAAAACGACACGCAGGCCGTATTTACCCAAAAGAAAAATACAACCCAACTTGTAAAAGGCCCAATAGCATCCAATCATACATTCATTCAACCATACATATGCATCCAATATATACAATTCAAAAGCATGTCAAAATGCATGATTTAAGCACATTTAAATTATGTCAAAGCCATTATTTGGAAATCGCCAATTTTGGCCCACCATGATTCTAACCCTTAACAGGCTTTGGGCCTCCAGCCCAGGCAGTCCAACTGCTCCCACTGGAATTGGGAAACCATGGGTCCAATTTAGCCGTTCGAGTAATTGTGCCAAAATTACCCGAACCAATTTCCATTAACCATATTAATTTCCAAAACTAATATCACATGAACGAAATAAAATTCATCCAAGAAACCATGCGCATTTAAATTACATAAATTTAAACACACGAATTTTAAAACCAATTAAAATTTCAAAACTGGGCCCCGGACCCAAACACCCGTAAAATCCAAAACCTGGGCCCGGCCCGCTGTAGCTAGGGCAACAGAGTTGCCCTAGCAGCAGCAGCGGCGCAGCCGCCTAGCGGTTGCCCGCTGCTGCCGCGCGGCAGCCACTGCCCAGCAGTGGTTGCCGCCTGCAGCGGCACTGCCGCTGCGCAGTGGCCGCCCAGCGGCCACTGCCCAGTAGCAGCCCGCTGCTGCGGCAGCTATTGCCCAGCAGCGGCTGCTGCTGCTGGTGCAGCAGCAGGCAGCGGCTGCCGCCGGCGGCAGCCCTGCCCCCGGGAGGCCGATTTTTTTTTTTTTATTAAAACAGAATAAATAATAAAAAAATATAACAACCAATCACCATCCAAAGCAATTCACCAAGAATTACAAAATACATAATAAAATTAAACTAACATAAACCTATATGCAAATTTAATTTTCATTGCATAAAACATATGGGAAAAATCATAAAACCCATACCAAGAATCCCAATCAAAAACATCCAACTTCAAAACAGGGATTCAACCAAATTAATCAATTTCCACGGATCAAAAGCCCGCTCTGATACCACTGTTGGGATTTTTCACCGGAAATCACCCGATAAAAGCGGAAGAACGCGGTGATTTCCTCAAATCCAGTCCCAGGAGCAATTGAAGTGGAAATTGAAAAACTTAAAATTAAATAGAAAGAGATTAAAATTTCATACCAGAAAAATCTCTTTCAGAGATGGATGATGACTGCAGAACTCAATTTAGAATTCCTCCACTCTCACGAATTGTTGGAAATGCCCTAGTCCCGAGGCATTAGTCCTTGTATTTGTACTATACATTTATTGGATTTATGTGTTGTACTTATTTGTGTCATTAATAAAGGCATCAATTCATTTATTATATTTATCTTGTGCAGTATAGTAAATGAAGTATCCAATGGACATATCTATATCCATGACGACTAGTGTCATGCACTTAGCAGTAAGACCATGGATAGGGTTAACGATATGACCATAAATAGATCCGTAGTCTGTTCCAGTCATGGGAATGAATGGAACAACAGACTATCATTAACCTGGTTGTATGGCGGTGTCTTACCGGTCATTGGACATGGAATGTCAACCAAGTTAATGGGTACATGCCTGGGAGCATGGTACTGGATAGATCCACTAAACGAGCAATCCACATGGTATGGTATCACAATGGATTCTCGTGTAGTACTTGTATGGATCCTTTGACCTGACCATATGATGGTGTTACATGTGATGTCGCATACTTAGGGGTACGCCTAAAGGGCCTGTAATAGGGTGCCAAGTATGGGTGCTTTCGGGTATGTCACTGAACATGGTAATACTATGGATATGCAGAAGGGATTTCTCACTCAGTAACCAACTGAGAAGATATCACCGGCCTCTTGATGAATGTGACTGATAAGAGTGTGGCCACACCCAAACAAGTTGAAACTTGTTTGTGAGAATCAGTACATTCGGGATCAAGTTAATGTCCGGACACGAAAGAGGGTGATCAATCCATGCCTCTGTGTTGGACACCGATATCAATGACATGGGATGTACAAGTTTAAACTACAGGGTTATGATATCAGTTAGACTGCCATCTCCATCTTAATTGGGGGTTGTAGTGGCTTGCTAGAGCCCAACTGCAGTCTGCGGGCCAAAGGCCCGCTGCCAACATAAAGATGGGCCCACAGGATCGTACACATAGAACGATAGAATGCAGACTTAAGGAATAACATGTATACTTGGAGTATACACCATGGAGGGAGAAGTGTGTATATATTAATTATATTATAAAGATCAATTGGATTGGTCATAATAATAAAATTAATATATTCAATTGGCTCTTCATAATTAATTGGATTAATTATGAAATTATTTCCTAGGTGGAAATATTCATATGTATAGGTTTACATATGATTTTATTTTGTGTTGAGTTAATTTTAATTTGATGGATTAAATTAAATGTCAAACTAATTTTAATTTAGATGTAAATAATATATTACTTGGAGTAATGTATTAAATACATGGGTATATTAAAATTGGGCTTGAAATTAATTTAAACCAGAATAATTAAAATTAGACTGGGCCTAAATTAAAACATGGAAGCCCGCACAAAATAGAAAGGAGCCAAGATGGGCCTGAATTCCCCTAAGGGAATTCGGCCAACCCTAGGTATAAATACCTAGGGTCAGAAATTTCGGCAAGCCTAGCTCAAACACTCCTAGCCGAAATTTCCTAGCTCCCCTCTCCATTGGTTTTGTTTTTCCGACGCTAGCACGGGTTGCATTTGCCAAGCGTTCGTGTACGTGAGAGTGGAGGAATTCTAAATTGAGTTCTGCAGTCATCATCCATCTCTGAAAGTGATTCGGCAAATGACACACCTTACCATATATAGTAACCGATAAGGAGACATCCTAATGGGAGTCTTATAAGCCGTTCGATAAGCCCATAAAGCTTCATCTAGCTTTTTCACCCAATCCTTATGCGAATTAGATACCATCTTTTCCAATATCCATTTAAGTTCTCTATTTGAAATTTCTACTTGACCACTAGTTTGGGGATGATATGGAGTTATAACCTTATGATGAACTCCATATTTCCTCATAAGTGACTCAAATAATTTATTAATAAAATGCGTACCACCATTACTAATTATAGCACGTGGTATCCCAAATCTACTAAATAATTTCTTTAAAAACTTAACAACTGCACAAGCCTCCACCCATTTGAAAACATTGTCGACAACTACTAAGATATATTTCTGTCCTTGAGATATAGGAAAAGGACCCATGAAATCTATTCCCCATACATCAAAGATTTCAACTTCTAAGATATTCTTTAATGGCATTTCATCTTTACGACTAATATTACCGACACGTTGACACTTATCGCAATGATTGACATAGAAACGAGCATCTTGAAACAAGGTAGGCCAATAAAATCCACTTTCCAAAACTTTGGCAGCGGTTTTATTTGTTGCACGATGGCCTCCATAAGTACTATCATGGCAATAAGATAGAATGGACTCATATTCTGACTCATCAACACATCTCCTTATAATATTATCAGCACATATCTTAAACAAATAAGGATTGTCCCAAATATATATTTTCACATCATTGAAGAACTTCTTCCTAGCATTTGCATATAAGTTATATGGTATAACATTTGGTTACCACGACTATATGACAAACACAAGTAGGACTCACAACAAGACAGAATGGGAATTTCAGGAAAGGGGAGCATGCATTTAGGGGTTAACCGAGAAGTCCGGGCAACTTACTCGATTAGACTTGGAAAAACATTTTAGAAACCCCCTATAGGTTTTTTTGTGCTTGGAAACAGTTTTGAAAATAGTTTGGCTTGATTACATACGAATTACATCATTTTGGTGGGTCAATTAACCCAGAACTAGGGGTTCTGTTCGTGTGGGTTTCCTATCTCAAACATCCATCTAAGGCCCAAAGTAGTAAACACACCAAAAACAGATTGATTCCAAAGACAGCATCATGTGATCATGTCCGTGGGAGTCGTCCCGTGATTATGCCTCCTTCTGGAACCATAGCCGTGTGGCTATAGTGTTACAGCCGCTCGGCTCTGTTCTAAGGAATTTCAACTACTCGGCCATAGTTAAAGTCACACGGCTGTAATCAAACAGATAGTTTCTGGAATTTTTGCAAAACACAAAAAAAACACACACAGCAAAAGCAATCAAATATGAGTTTAAGGCATCTCAGAGTTTACCTAGTTGATATTCCAGTGTGTTTAATGATCGGAATTGGATTTGGAAGCCAGAATTTTCTTAGAGCCTTACAAACGTCCCGAAATCCTCGATTATGAGTCCCGAATCAATCCGAACAAACACGAGAACGATCCCGAATGAATGTGACACGTCCAGACACTCACGCTCAGTGTGTTTCCAGTCTATTTTTTCATGTTTTGCTTTGGTTTTTTTTTATGTTTTTCCTCTTAGTTTTCTCTTTTTCCACTCTTTTGGTTTTTTCTCTTAATGATCTTTTCTGTCTATGTTCTCTGTTATCTTTTTGTTCTCCCTTCTATTATTTCCCTCTGCTCCTTTTGTTTCTGTTATATTAACCTAGATAATCCCGGCCGAGTTCCCATAATTTAGGAATTCTTCTTTCTGTCAAATACTGAAGCTGGCTATTTAGGAAGTAATATAGCCACTCGTTAGAGCCGCGTGGCTGTAAGGTTATAGTTGTGCGGCTCTGGAATTATAGCTACAAGACTGTAGTTGTGGAACTACAGCGGTGCATCACTAATTAGAGCCATGACGGATTCTCCTAAATCCCATACTCACCTCGAAGCTCTCTAATCACTTGAAGGATCTTTCTCGGGGTTTTGGATCGAGGACTATTCAGTTTTCAAAGTGTTTGAGACATTCCGGGCAACATCCTACTCATTCTCAAGTTTGACTCACGTTCATCTATCTTAATAGGTAACATCAGATTTTCATCATAGCGGTCGGGAGGACCCGTGCTCACACTCAAGTCACTCAGAATAGCTTTGGAGGCTTAATCACTAGAAACTGAATGGATTCAAGCTAGATATTACCAGTTAGCTATGGCAGATGAGAAGAGGTTAAGCACTAGACCATTTACAGATGTTGGGATTTTTCACCGGAAATCACTCGATAAAAGCGGAAGAACGTGATGATTTCCTCAAATCCGTGCCCAGGAGCAATTGATAAGGAAATTGAAAACAACAAAACAAAATTAAATAAATGGAGATTCTCACCAGAAAATCTCTACAAGAGATGGCTGCATAAATCAAAATCGATTCCCTCCACTCTCACGTACACGAACGCCTATCGAGTCCAACCCATACTAGCGGTGAATCAAAAGAGAAGAGCAAGAATCCATAGCCATGGCCGAAAATTTTAGCTCCCTCAAAGACCATTATGGCCGAAATTCCCCATTTGGAAAATCTACCATTTAGCTTTAACTCATGGCCATATTTTATTGGGTGATTTTACTTTGTTTCTATAAATGGAATTAATGCCATAACTCCATAAATCCTAATTAATTAATAAGGTTTAATTCCTAATCAATTCCAATTTAATTTATATGCATGTATTTATATCATACCATATTATATAAGATACATGTCATTTAAATTAAATAGATTTGCCAATTGGAATTAACCTAACAAATTAATTTATGATATGACTAGAAACAAATACATATAAATGATAAGGTCGGTTTTTGACCTTATCTTTTAGGCAATTTCGTGTTTTAAACGGCAATTTTTTAGAGTCCTTTGTGTGAATGCTTGTTTGGTTTTGCGTATTTTGTGATTTTTATGTTTTGGTTAGATTTTCATAACTTTTAGTATTTTTCGTGTTTTTTAGGGGTGTTTTTGTAATTTTGGATAATGCGTCATTTTTTGTGGTCTGTGGCTGTGGTGCGGTTATGTTTCTTTATGTTTGTTTTGGACAAGCATTATGACCTAGACCGAAAGTTGGAGCGACGGCGGCGAAGAAGAGATTGAAGTGCTGAAAAGCAAGGTGGCACGGCGTGCCGCAATGAGGGCACGACGTGCCATTCCAGCGTGCCACAGGACGAAATCCAATGGATCGGCACGAAGGCATGCCGCCACCACCAGCACGGAGTGCCCCCACCACCAGCACGGCGTGCCCCCCCCCCCCCCAAATCAGCTCAGCATGGCGTGCCACCACCACTAGCACGACGTGCCGAGCTCCGGAATTCTGCTGTTGCCCTACTTTCCTCTTTCCTATTTAGTGGTTTTAGCCTACCCCTATAAATAGGTTATTTTCTAAGTTGTATGGATCTTTTTCCAAACTTTTAAAGTAAAAAGCACAAACTTGTAGCTAGGTTTATTGCTTGAACTCTTCGTTTCTTTGAGTTTGAACCCTCAATTGGTAGAAGTTTTGCATTGAATCTTCCCCTGTTGCGACGTTCTTGGTTCCGGATTGAGTTCGTCTATAGAGGTACACCCCAAGCATCATCACACCGCCGGAATCCGGTTAATCAAACCAAAAGGGCATAAGTTCCTCTTCTTCTCTTTTGTAATTCGATTAGTTAGTTTTTGATTCCTCAATTGATTATGTTTGGTTGTAAACATTGAATTCTTATCATCTTTCTTGATTAATACAATTGATTGCAATTAAATTTCAATTTTTACACCTTTTCTTTATGTAATTCCTTTAATGATAATCTAGTATCATAATATCTTAACTTATTAAGTTCATATTTATGGCATTACCTAGATTGATGCCTAGGAAACCATTAGTATTGATAACACTGTGGAATTTACGTGCCCCTATTTTCTAAGCTTTAGAATTAGACCGCCTCTAAACAAGGGAAATCGGCTAAGGACCTAAATGATCTAGACACGCTAGGTTGAATTATCGAAAGAACATAATTAAGGTTTAATTGTTGAGTTAAATTCATCTATTTTAATTAATTGATAAAGCCATCACCATTAGCATTCATAGGTCGGTAAACCGCCAATTTATAACCCGATTCAAGTGCAAAGTAAGCTGGGATAGATCAATTAGGAGTAGGATAATTTAGTTGTTAGTATAATCACAACCCAAAATTAAGTTCCGCCTAGGACATGCAAGGAACCCGAATAGTTTAGTGTTTGTAGAATATTTTTCTCTGTGGGATCGATACCTGGACCAACCAGAAATATAACTTGTCAACGATAGGTACACTGCCTTAGTTGTGTGACTCTAGGTTTAGTTTCACTACTTCACCTAGGACCCACCAAGTTTTTGGCGCTGTTGCCGGGGAGATTTATTTTCCTGCATCATTGAACCAAAGGTCTATTTGCTGATCTAGGTACTGTTTATGTGCATATAGTTATATAATTTTTCTTTTCTGTGGATATTTGTTGCAAATATTTTTTTTATTATTTCTTTTTTTTTCTGTGTGTGTGTGTGTGAGCTTTGTAGCTTATGCGAACTCGTTTTCAGCACCCTGAGCTTTTACCCTATAACCCTGAAATTGAGCATTTTTGTAGTAGGAACCATAGAGCACAACAAGAGCGAATTGTCCAAAAGGATCTTCAGCAACGTGAGGAAGAGGAGAGACAGCTACGGGAAAGAGCTGAGCAAGAGTGACTCCGGCGAGAGCAGGAGGAGTTTGAAAGAAGAAGGGGTGGTGATAGAGACAACATGGTCATGACTGACCTAATGGCTCCACATCGATCCCGGAACAGATCCGAAGTGGTTCTCCCAGCCATCACTGCTAATCACTTTGAGTTGAAGTACAGTATGATCAATTTGATCCAAGGGAATGGGCTGTTCAGTGGCGAAATAAGTGATAACCCTAATGATCACTTAGACGCGGTCTCATGGCGGCCGATACAGTCCGAATCGGTGGGGTGCCCCAAGATGCAGTGTGGTTGAAGTTGTTTCCCTTCTCATTATGCGGGGGAGCAATGGAATGGTAAAAGTCCTTGAGACCCGGGTCTGTGACTTCATGGGATCAATTGGAAGAATAATTCTTAGCATATTACTTCCCACCGTCAAAGACAATTTAGTTAAGGAACGAGATTATAGGATTCTGGCAATTTGGGACTAAGACTCTCAACGATGCATGGCAATGGTTTCAATGGTTGTTGCGGAACTGTCCCCACCATGACATGCCGCGATTCACTCAAGTAAGCATGTTTTATCATGGTTTGACACTAGCTAACCGTGCCATTATTGATTCTTTTACAGGCGGAGACAATTTTAAGACTGCTACGCAAGCCGAGGAGTTGATCGCGAAGCTGGCTAGGAAGAGTACCTTGTGGAAGTCGGACACGCCAATAAGGAGTGAGGTTCGGGCTGCGGACTTAGGATGCCAAGATGCAGCCATGGACCACGTGAACAAGAAGCTGGACCTGTTGATGTCCCACTTGAATTTAAATGCGCCTCAATACTAGCCGGTGTTGTGAGTATCATGTGGAGCGGAGCATCCCGATCAAGAATGTGCATTGGGTGATCCATTCGCCCAACCGTCCGAGAATGTAAGTTTTGTGGGAGGAAACCAAAGGTACAACAACTCTAACTCTTACCCACAAAATTTCAATAATAATAACAATTACAGAAGAAGGTATCAACACCTGAACATGTCTTATGTTAATAACCAAAATGTGTTGAGACCTCCTTCCGGATTCCATTATGAGCACCGTGAGCAGGGGTTAGGTAAGGCCCCATTTGTTCCTAATGACCAATCCCCATAGCATCCTCAACAATCTAAGCAAGATGAGATGGTTTTGTCTTTGTTAAAAGACATCTCGTCTCGGCTTGCTGATAATGAGGCATACTGTAGGGACTTGGGCAAGCAGGTGGCTCAAATGAGCAGAGAGAGGCAGGAAAGACCCTAAGGAGCACTCTCGAGTAAAACTGAAAAAAACCCTAAGGGACATCAATGGGAGATAGCTCAAGCTATAACCCTACAAAGTGGTAGGCAAGTGGAGGACCGAGTGCAAAACGCTGATATTCCATCCCAACCTACTGAGGTTAGTGGAGAGTCGGGAGAGGTAAGCAACCCTGACTCGATTTCTGAACCTGAACCTAGCACAAATGAAAAGGGGAAAATTCCTAACCCAGTGAGAGCCTATGTGCCTAAACTCCCTTATCCTCAAAGGGAGAAGAAAGATAAACTGGAGCAGAAATATTCCAAATTTCTGGAAATTTTCAAGAAGTTAGAATTGAATATGCCATTGATTGAGGCTCTCCAAGAGATGCCTTCTTATGCTAAATTCTTTAAAGAACTTCTTGAAAGGAAAAGAAAGCTAGGCAAGGATGAAGTGGTGGCTATAACAGAGGAATGTTCGGCAATTATCACTAACAAACTTCCACCCAAGCTCAAAGATAGGGGCAGTTTTACTATCCCATACCGGATAGGAAACTTGGAGATTGCCAATGCCCTATGTGACTTGGGTGCAAGTATTAATTGTTGGGATTCGTCATTGAAAAAATAACATGGCGCAACGGAAAATACACCGTTTAAAATTTCCTAGAATCCATCTATCGTGGCCAATTACCATTGATTAGAATAAAATCAATTTGCATCAAGAGAGATTAACTCACCGGATTTGTCTCTTCTAGAGACTGCTACAGAATCTTTTCTTGAAACTGCGATCTCCAAAGTCTGGTGCATGACCAAATATTGAGTGGGAACCGGTACTAGCTGAAGACGCAAAGGAATGGAGGTTTAATGCTGGGATTTTTGGCTGTTTTGGGGCTGCACTTGGTGGCTGAAATTTCTAGCAATTAATTAGAGTTGAATTAGGTTTTTCCTCCTTAAGTGTGGCCTTATATAGACACCTTGTCTAATTAGGTTTTAATTAGGTTAATAACCCAAGCCCACTAGGATTATAATTACATAAATAAACTTTAATTAAAAAGTATATACTATGTAATTTAATTCCATTTGGCTAAATTTAATTACCCCAAAATAAAATTAAATCACACTTAAGTTAATACAATACATGTATTTAATTTTCCTACTTAGGAAAATTATTTAATTAATTGTTTACTTTATGTAATTCAATTAATTGATAAAGTAATTAATTACATTATGTAAACTTATTAATTAAATTAAATTCAACCCAATGTCAGTTAATTACCTTGACACCGAATGTCAACTAATTAATTAACGCATTCCTTCCAATGTACATTACATGTACAATTTCTATAAGTTCCAGCTCAGTTGATCTATGTGCACGATCCTATGGATCTGTCTTTATGTTGGGAGTAGGCCCAAGGCCCACAGACTGTAAGTGGGTTCTAGCAAACCATTACAGCCCCCAATTAAGACAGAGATGCAGTAGTCTTTAGAAGACACTCACTCGGTAGTAATCTCATACTGTCCTTTGCCTAACGATATCGATATGAATAAACAAGAGGCATGGTGTCCGTCATCCTCTTCTGTTGTTTATTATATTTCTTGATCTTGAGTGGACTGATTAATCAAATAAGCAACCAACTTATTTGGGTATGGCCATACACTTATCAGTCACACTCATCAAGTGACCAATGATATCATCTCAGTGTTACCCGAGTGGCAATTCCATCACTTCATCATCAATATCAACATGTTCACTAGTCCACCCAATCACACCCGTATTTAGCATCCTTTTACGGACCTGTTAGGCATATGTCAAAGTGAACCGGATTCCATATT
The DNA here is from genome assembly GCA_039660915.1 of Euphorbia tirucalli. Taxonomy (NCBI): domain Eukaryota; kingdom Viridiplantae; phylum Streptophyta; class Magnoliopsida; order Malpighiales; family Euphorbiaceae; genus Euphorbia; species Euphorbia tirucalli. The sequence goes on along the minus strand of CM077639.1, from coordinate 47,134,405 downwards.
GATATTATAATGAAATCTGGTCTGAGGAGAAAAGAGACCTACTCAAGGAAGACCTATGACGCGACAACCATGTGGCTTTCTTGTGCTGATCGATCCAGTCCCATGTCAACGACATGTACTTATATTCATGACTGACTATACAAGTACTATGGCTAGCATACAGTCATCGAATATACAAGTCTATGGTTCTATTCGTTCCCATGATTAGAACAGACTTGGGATAGGTTTTATGATTATCAATCAATGGATACTCTACTCATATTATAGCACAAGATATAAATGAAATAGATTAATTGCCTTTATTAATGTGACACAAATAATGTATTCATACATGACTCTTAATGTATAATACAAAATACAAGAATCCAATGCCCTAAGAACTAGGGCACACCAACAATCTCCCACTTGCACTAGTTCCAAGTGGGCATTGCCCTAATTCCTATAGATCTGGTATGACCGTCGTGCTGTGTCTGTAACAGCACTTTGGTCAATGGATCAGCGACATTATTCTTGGTGTCAACCCTCTGCAATGATATGTCACCTATGTTCATGATCTCCCGAATGAGGTGAAACTTTCTGAGTACATGTTTGGATCTCTTATGTGACCGGGGCTCCTTAGCTTGTGCGATGGCCCCGTTGTTGTCACAAAAAACATCAACTGGGTCTAGGATAGTAGGTACTACTCCCAACTCGGTTATGAATTTCTTGATCCAAACAGCTTCCTTTGCAGCTTCGCACGTAGCTATGTACTCAGCTTCCATTGTAGAGTCAGTAATGGTGGCCTGCTTTGAGGACCTCCAACTAATGGCACCGCCATTCAGGAGAAAAACATAACCAGACTATGACTGGTTCTCATCCATCGGTCTCAAAGCTTGCATCAGTGTAACCTGACACTACCAGCTCATCTTAACCTCCATACACTAAGAAAGCATCCTTAGTCCGGTTAAGGTACTTCAAGATTGCCTTGACTGCCTTCCAGTGTTCCTCACAGGGGTCCGACTGGTGCCAGCTAGTCATACTTAGTGCAAACACGACATCAGGCCTCGTACATAACATGGAGTACATGATAGATCCAATAGCAGATGCATAAGGGGTCTTTTCATGTTCTCCTTGTCCTTCTTTGTTTTAGGACCATCTATCTTACTCAGCTTCAACCCATGGCACTTAGGAAAGAATCCTTTCTTTGCCTTGTCCATGCTGAATCTTTTTAGAACATTATCAATGTACGTGACCTGACTTAGGCCTTGAAGCCGATTGGATCTATCTCTGTAGATCCTAATCCCTAAGATCGTCTCAGCTTCACCTAAGTCCTTCATTACGAAGCACCTACTCAACCACTGCTTAACCCCTTGCAGTGTTGGTATGTCACTTCTAATGATAAGGATGTCGTCAACATACAGCACTAGGACGGTGGAAACGCTCCCACTAAACATGTTATACACACAGGGCCTTTAACTTGAAACACCACTTGCAACCTATCACCTTAGCACCCGGAGGTGGATCCACGAAGTTCCATACTTGGTTATCGTGCATAAATTGCATCTCAGCCTCCATGGCCATTGATCTGAGTGTAGGCTTCCAACAGCCTCCTGATAGGTCTTGGGCTCTTCTTGGTCAACGACCATAAGGTCCCCATCATCGGTCACGAGAAAGCCATACCTCTCTGGCTGATGACATGTCCTACCAGTCCTTTTAAGTTCCTGTGCAATCGGTTATGGTTCCTCAATTTCTTGAGTAGTCAAATCGGTTCCCGAAGCATCCTCAGCAGTAGCTGCAGGAGTTTGTGAGTCTTGAACTTCTGAAAGTTCAACATTACTCCCACTGTCTCTCTTAGAAAGGAATTCCTTCTCCAAGAAGACTGCATTTTTGGCTATGAAAACTTTGTTTTCAACCGGATCGTAGAAGTAATAACCCTTAGTTTCCTTAGGGTAACCCACAAACTGGCACTTGACAAATTTGGACTCGAGTTTGCCACTTGTCAATTTCTTAACATGTGCATCACAGTCCCAAATCTTCAAGAAGGAAACATTGGGCTTTTGGCCCTTCTATAGTTCATATGGTGTTCCCTCAACTGCCTTACTTGGTGTATTATTAAGAATGTAAGCAGCTGTCTCTAAAGCATATCCCCAAAAGGAGACAGGGAGTGTAGCACGACTCATCATCGAGCGGACCACGTCAAGCAAGGTCCTATTCCTCCTTTCTGACACTCCATTCCACTGGGGTGTATGGGGAGGAGTGAGTTGGGATACGATCCCACACTCTTTCAAAAACGAGTCAAACTCTTGGCTCAAATATTCACCCCCTCGGTCAGACCGATGTGCTTTTATTTTCTTGCCAAGTTGGTTTTCTACTTCATTCTTAAAGTCCTTGAACCTTTGGAGAGTCTCAGACTTATGCTTCATCAAATACATGTAACCGTATTTGCTGAAGTCATTCGTGAAGGTGACGAAGTACAGAAAACCAGATCTAGCACTAGTGCTCATTAGGCCACATACATCGGAATGTATTAGCTCTAATAGCTCTGAGGCCCTTTCAGCCGTCTTGCTAAAAGGCTCCTTTGTCATCTTGCCTCTCAAACAAGATTCGCATGTGTCATAAGACTGAATGTCAAATGACCCTAGCACTCCACTAGAGTGAAGCCTAGCTATGCGCTTCTCATTTATATGGCCAAGTCGACAATGCCAGATCTAAGTAGGATTAATTTCATTTTGTTTAATCCTTTTAGTATTTATGTTATAGATTGAACTTTCATGTTTTAGATCAAGGATATATAAACCATTTTCAAGAGATACTGTTCCATAAATAATATTGCCACATTGCATAGAAATTCTACCATGTCCAATATTAAATACAAAACCAGAAATATCCAACAAAGAAACGGAAATAATATTCATGTGCATTGTAGGTACAAAATAACAGTTTCTTAGTTCCAAAACAAGTCCACTAGGCATCTCCAAGAAATAATCTCCGATCTCCATGGCTTGAACCTGAGCACCATTTCTGACCTGAAGATCTACTTCTCCATATCTTAATAATCTACTATTTCTTAGACCCTGCACATTTGAACAAATGTGAGATCCACATCCAGTGTCCAAGACACAAGATGTAGAAATAGCCAGATTAATCTCAACAACATAAATACCTGAAGCAGCAGTTTTGCCCTTCAGTTGCTCCCTTAGCTTTGGACATGAGCTCTTCCAATGCCCCTTCTCATGACACTCATGGCAGACATCGTCAGGAGAAGCAATCCTTGCTTTACATTGGGCCACCACCTTTTTGCCCTTAGCCTTGGCCTTTTGGGCCTTAGCCTTGGCCTTAGATTTGGCCTTTCCCTTAGCAATGAATGTATTGCCCTTGTTCACCAGCAATACTTCAAAAGTCCTCTTAAGAGACTGCTCAGCAAGCTTGAGCATGCCATGCAGCTCAATAGCCGATTTATCCAACCCTTGAATATGGTAATTCATGATAAATTGGTTGTAAGACTCGGGAAGTGACCCGAGAATAATGTCTGTTGCCAAGTCTTGCAGAACTGGTGAGCTGAGGCGGGCAAGTGTATCAATATACCCCTTCAACTTTAGCACATGAGTGCTAACAAAATTCCCAGCTGCCATCACAGTTGTGCAAAGTGCCTTAGTTGTTAGGTAACGTTCCTGATGAGCCTGATCTTGGAACATCTTTTTAAGCTAATCCATCATCTCATAAGCATGCTCATCCATGAACTGCTTTTGAAGATCGGAAGCCATGGTACCCAGCATGAGGCACGAGACATCTCGGTCATCCCTTACGTGCCGGTCATCTGCTCCACCATCGCTGTGGTGATGCCTCGACCTGCGGGAGGGCCAACTGGTAAAGGAGCATTCAGTACATACTCCTTAGACTCTTGTCTAAGAACTATTTGTAAGTTCCTAGCCCAGTCCAGGAAGTTAGTCCCCGAAAGCTTCTCCTTCTCCAAGAGTGACCTAACTGAGAGTGAGTTGTTGTTTGTTGCAGCCATTTAAATTGCTTAAGTGAAATGGGATTATCTACATGGAAGAAATCATTGCTTGAGTTAGAAATAAAGGAATTTTAAGCCAATTCAAATTAATAATCTGATTTTAATTTGTTTGTTGGTGTTGTTAATTGGCTGACTTGACCAAGATCCACAACTTATCAATGACTGGCCGAACTAGGACTCGCTAACCAACCATTGAGTCGTTTGGTAGGACAACCTATCCAATCCTTCCACGAAGGACTCTTGGTTTGATGGGCTTATTGACACTTTACCCATCTGTGCTTAGGGCCCGCTCTGAGCTAATGCTACCCATGTTGAGTCAAACCACCATTCACATGTTAACCATACCAAGTATCTTAACCCTCGACGGCCCACCGAATACTACAATATACCCACCTAGGGCATGGCGCACATTGCAGCATCAATGGGAGGAAGAGGTGTGAATGTGAGAAGCACTTTTAAGCGACTCAATATTTTAATTTCCGGATTATAATTAAGTGATACGGCTTAGCATGCATAAACGCGGGTAATAATTTGGTGATCCATACATCCATATTATATGACAAATGCAATAGCATACTTAATTTAAAATAAATGAGATCCTATGGGCCTTTAATTACAACCTAATGAAAAGCTAGATATCCTATCTAATTCTTCATGGGCCGGACCACAATCCTTCTTGGGCTCCCACCATGGGCTTGCTCCATTTGGGCCTTCCTCCATACTTGATGCAATTACAATAATTTTGTAAAATAAAATCTATTCTAAAATTACATCAAAATAAAAAAATGGCACGCAGGCCATATTTCCCAAAATTAAATTACAACCGATAATAATTTAGGGCCCATAGAACTCAACATAAAATTTCAAACAAAGTACCTGTCGTGCACATACATACCAATATGATGCATGATCATGGCATTCCAAATTATAAATATAAATGTTAAGCCGAGTTACTTAGGGTGAAATCGCCAATTTTAACAAATGTGACTAAGGCCCATAAAGGCCCAATGGATAACATCCATAAATGCAAAATTAACAATTTTGCTCCCACTTGAATTTGGCTTGTCACAAATTTAAAATTTAGCTCTCCCAATTTTAACCGGTGTCACGGTTTATTAGGCCAATTTCACAAAGTCCATATTCAATTTAATATGCAAACAATTAAATTAATATGCATGCCAACAAAATAAATAATTTGAATACAAATTAATTAAAAAAAATTTAATTTAATTTGCATTAGGGTCCGGGATAAAAAAAATACCCGTGAAATCCAAAACCGGATCCAAAACATGCGCGCGGCGCCGCTGTCCCTGCGCGGCAGCCTGCAACAGCTGCTTGCTGTGGCAAGCAGCAGATGGAATCGCAGAATTGCGATTCCATCTTTTGCCCAAACCCTATTATTTTTTTTTTAATCATAAACAAAAAATGTTTCCAACAAAATATATAAGAATGAATAATCAATAAAAAATGGATTGAAAACCAAATGGGGAAAAAAAATCAAAGACCCCAATCCAAAATTCTAGGGTTCAACAAAACCAAAACCAATTGAATAAAAACCCTAAAATAACAAACTTGAAACCCATTCTTTCTTAAATAACGCTTTCAAGAACCAATTCCAATCAATCTAATGGACAAAACCGAGGCTCTGATACCACTGTTGGGATTCGTCATTGGAAAAAGAACGTGGCGCAGCGGAAAATACACTGTTTAAAATTTCCTAGAATCCACCTATCGTGTCCAATTACCATTGATTAGAATAAAATCAATTTGAATCAAGAGAGATTAACTCACCGAATTTGTCTCTTCTAGAGACTGCTGCAGAATCGTTTCTTGAAACTGCGATCTCCAAAGTCCAGTGCACTACCAACTATTGAGCGGGAACCAGTGCTAGCCGAAGACGTGAAGGAATGGAGGTTTAATGCTGGGATTTTTAGCTGTTTTGGGGCTGCACTTGGTGGCTGAAATTTCTAGCAATTAATTAGAGTTGAATTAGGTTTTTCCTCCTTAAGTGTGCCCTTATATAGACACCTTGTCTAATTGGGTTTTAATTAGGTTAATTAAACCCAAGCCCATTAGGATTATAATTACATAAATAAAATGTAATTAAAAAGTATATACTATGTAATTTAATTCCATTTGGCTAAATTTAATTACCCCTAAATAAAATTAAATCACACTTAAGTTAATACAATACATGTATTTAATTTTCCTACTTAGGAAAATTATTTAATTAATTGTTTACTTTATGTAATTCAATAAATTGATAAATTAATTAATTACATTATGTAAACTTATTAATTAAATTAAATTCAACCCAATGTCAATTAATTACCTTGACACCGAATGTCAACTAATTAATTAACGCATTCCTTCCAATGTACATTACATGGTGTCCGTCATCATCTTCTGTTGTTTATTATATTTCTTGATCTTGAGTTGACTGATTAATCAAATAAGCAACCAACTTATTTGGGTATGGCCATACACTTATCAGTCCCACTCATCAAGTGGCCAATGATATCATCTCAGTGTTACCCGAGTGGCAATTACATCACTTTATCATCAATATCAACATGTTCACCGGTCCACCCAATCATACCCGTATTTAGCATCCTTTTACAGACCTGTTAGGCGTATGTCAAAGTGAACCGGATTCCATATCGATAATATAATGAAATCTGGTCTGAGGACAAAAGAGACCTACTCAAGAAAGACCTATGACATGACAACCATGTGGCTTTCTTGTGCGGATCGATCTAGTCCCATGTCAATGACATGTACCTATATTCATGACTGACTATACAAGCACTATGGCTAGTTAAGAACTGCCATACAGTCATCGAATATACAAGTCTGTGGTTCTATTCGTTCCCACGATTAGAACAGACTTGGGATAGGTTTTATGATTATTAATCAATGGATACTCTACTCATATTATAGCACAAGATATAAATGAAATAGATTAATTGCCTTTATTAATGTTACACAAATAATGTATTCATACATGACTCTTAATGTATAATACAAAATACAAGAATCCAATGCCCTAAGAACTAGGGCACACCAACATTAATTTGATGCCTCTGTCATTTTTCAGGAGACTTGGATTGGGAAACCCAAAGTCGACCAACATGACCCTCCAATTGGCGGATAGATCTCTCACGAGGCCAAAGGGGGTGGTCGAGGACGTGTTAGTAAAGGTGGACAAGTTTATCTTCCCCGTAGACTTCGTGGTAATGGATATGGAGGAAGATAGCTCGGTGCCCCTTTGGCTTGGAAGGCCATTTCTTGCAGCCAGTAGGACTTTGATAGATGTCCAGGAAGGTAAGATTATTCTTAGGTTGCACAACGAGGAGGTAAGTTTCAACGTCTATAACTCAATGAAATATCCATTAGATGTTGAAAACTGTAATTTTATAGACTCCTTTTGTCCTATCGATGCTTGTGTGGTTGAGAATGTGTGCAGTGAACTAGAGTGCATCATAGGAGAAGGCCTAATTGAAAGTGAGGCGAACGAAGTGTTAGTTGAAGAATGCTCATGGGTGAAGGGACGGTTTGACAAGCTGGAGCGTGAAGTTAAGCCTGCTCCTAAATCTTCACTGGAGGAACCTCCATCATTGGAGCTCAAAACCCTTCCCCCTAACCTTAAGTATGTTTTTTTGCATCCTCCAAAGGAGTTACCAGTTGTAATTTCTTCTTTATTGATAGGAGAGGAGGAGGACAAGCTACTGGAAGTGCTAAGAAAGCACAAGGGAGTGTTCGGGTGGACAATCCATGACATCAAGGTAATAAGTCTGACGTTTTGCACGCATAGAATTTTTCTAGAAGACGAGGTAAAACCGTGTGCACAGCCTCAGCGTTGGTTGAACCCAAATATGAAGGAGGTGGTAAGAGCCGAGGTGATAAAACTCCTCGATGCATGTATCATCTTTCCTATTTCTGATAGTCAGTGGGTGAGTCCGGTTCAATGTGTGCCTAAAAAGGGAAGCACAACAGTAGTGGAAAATGATAAAGGGGAACTAATCCCTACGAGAGCTGTCACGAGTTGGCGCATGTGTATTGATTATAGGAATTTGAATGATGCCACCCAGAAATATCATTTTCCATTACCATTTATTGATCAAATGTTAGAGAGGATGGTAGGGCACGAATATTTTTGTACGTTAGATGGGCTATCCGGGTATATGCAAATTCCAGTGGACCCTCTCGATCAAGAGAAAACCACGTTTACGTGTCCATACAGGACATTTGCATATAGGCGGATGTCTTTTGGTTTGTGTAATGCCCCGGCCACCTTTCAAAGATGCATGCTAGCCATTTTTGCTGATATGATTAAGGATTTCATGGAAGTCTTTATGGACAATTTTTCTGTTGTCGGCCATACTTTTGAGTCATGTCTTGGGAATTTGGACCAGGTGCTTCAGAGATGTGAAGACACCAATTTGGCACTTAGTTGGGAGAAGTGTCAATTCATGGTCCGGGATTGCATTGTCTTAGGGCACAAGGTGTCGGAAAAGGGGATAGAGGTCGATCCGGCCAAGATTAAGGTGATTGAGAAACTACCTCCCCCAAGTTCGGTTAAGTTAGTTAGGAGCTTCTTAGGACATACGGGACTTTTATAGGCGTTTTGTGAAAGACTTTTCTAAGATTGCTAAGCCGTTGACTGAGCTACTCCTAAAGGATGCCCTATTTAATTTCAATGATAAGTGTATGCATGCTTTTAATTTGTTTAAGAGGAAATTGATTGAGGCATTGGTCATGGTGAGCCCGAATTGGGAAATCCCCTTTGAACTTATGTGCGATGCGAGTGACATAGCTGTTAAGGCATGTTTAGGTCAGAGGGTGGACAAAATTTTCCACCCAATTTACTATGCTAGTAAGACATTGAACGGTGCTCAAATGAATTACACTGTGACTGAGAAAGAATTACTAGCTGTTGTGTTTGCTTTCGATAAGTTCAAGTCTTACTTGGTCTGATCAAAAGTAATTGTGTACACTGACCATGCTGCTCTTAAGTATTTGTTGGCTAAACAAGATGCAAAGCCCAGTTTGATTCGATGGATTCTACTCCTCCAGGAGTTTGATGTGGAGATTAAGGACAAAAAGGGAGTAGAGAACATAGTGGCTGACCATTTATCGAGACTGCCAAGTGAAGGATCCATAACCTCTCCAGAAGCGGACATTCGTGACACATTCCCCGATGAACAGTTGTGTGGGGTAACCTCTATGCCATGGTTTGCGGACATCGCAAACTTCAAAGTATGTAACATTCATCCACCTAATCTCTCACATGCACAGAGACGTAAATTCTTTCATGATGCTAAGGATTATTTTTGGGATGACCCTTACCTTTTTAGATTATGTGCGGACAATGTGATTAGGCGGTGTGTTGCTTATGAGGAGGTTCTCTCCATTATTAGGATGTGTCATGATAGAGAAGCAGGTGGCCATTTTGGACCCCATAGAACCATAGGAAAGATTTTATCTAGTGGGTTTTATTGGCCGACCATGAAACAGGATGTCATTAGCTATATTCGGGCTTGTGATGCGTATCAAAGGACGGGAAATATCTCCCAAAAGAATGAAATGCTTCAACAAGGTATCTTGGTGTGTGAAATTTTTGATGTCTAGGGCATAGATTTCATGGGACCCTTCCCAATATCCCACAACAACCAATACATTCTTGTGGCAGTTGAATATGTGTCTAAGTGGGTAGAAGCTGTCGCCTTACTAACCAATGATGTAAGGGTCGTTGTCAAGTTTCTAAAGAAAAACACTCTTACTAGGTTTGGAACCCCAAGGGCTATCATCAGTGATGGGGGATCCTATTTTTGTAATAGACAATTTGACAATCTTTTGCACAAGTATGGGGTTAAGCATAAGGTAACAACTCCTTACCATCCTCAGACGAGTGGGTAAGTTGAGGTTTCGAATAGGGAACTAAAACGAATCTTAGAAAAGATGGTAGGTGCATCTAGGAAAGATTGGAGTCTAAGGTTAGACGATGCACTATGGGCATATAGGACTGCTTTTAAGACATCTATAGGAATGTCCCCCTACCGCTTAGTCTTCGGTAAATCCTGTCATCTACCCATGGAACTAGAGCACAAGGCATATTGGGCTTTAAAATTTCTTAACTTTGATATGCAAGCTGCAGGTGAGCTTCGATTAAGGCAACTCATAGAGTTAGATGAGCTTCGGTTGAGTTCGTATGAGAATGCCAAAATCTACGAGGAGAGGACCAAGAAGTGGCACGACCGGCATGTGATAGAGAAAGGTTTCAATCAAGGGGAGTTGGTGCTCTTGTATAACTCCCAGTTGAAACTATTTTCGGGCAAATTAAGAAGTCGGTGGACGAGACCGTTTACCGTACATAAGGTCTATCCCTCCGGGATGGTGGAAATTGAAACCCCGGAGGGAATTCAACAAGTAAACGGGCATCGATTGAAGCCCTACGTCAGGGGTGAAGGAGGAGAAGCAAGTCTTACTCCTTCATGATGTGTAATGCGTAGTCGTGGACGTAGAAGTCGAGCTATTCCAACTATAAACATAGCAATGAGGTACGTGTACTTCCCTTGTACATTAATTTTTATGTTAATATGTTTTTGTGTGTTTATATGTGTAGGAATAGGTCACTAAGCAAGTCAATCACAGTCTCGATCAAAGTGTGAAAAAGCAAAGGTTGGCAGAATTTCGGGATAGCACACCGTGCCGTCATGGGCACGTCGTGCTAAGATGAGAATGGGGTTAGCACATGACGTGCTAGTGTGGCACGCAATCATGCCTGGCCGCTGGAACAAATCGCGTGCAAGAGCCAAGCCGCACGCCGTGCTGCAATTCAACACGCAGTGCCAAAGTAAGGATTTTCAAGAGAGCACGACATGCCAAGCCAACACGCCATCATGTCGTCGTGCTGTTTCAAAAAGGGATTGTGCAAGAGCAAGCCGCACGCTGTGCTGCAATGTAGCATGCCGTGCCAAAGAATGAATTTTCAAGAGAGCACAACGTGCCAATCCAGCACGCCATTATGTCGTCGTGCTGTTTCAAAAGTGAGATCAAGCCGCACGCCGCGGTGTAATGTAGGATGCCGTGCCAATTATAGGGTTTTCAAGACAGCACGACGTGGTAAGCCGGCACGCCTTCGTGCCCTCGTGCTGTTTCCAAGTAAGTTTATATGCTCTGCTCAGCACGCCGTGCTGTTTATTTGGCACGGCGTGACGAGCGTTTAAATTTCAAATTTTTAGGTCAAAAATCGCCCGCCCTATATAAACTCTTCTCTTATTTCCTTCCTTGTATCCGCCCTTCTTCTTCTTATTCTTCTTCTTCTTCTCCTTTCTCACCTTATCACTCTCTCCAACTACTCTCTCTAGAACCAACCCTCACCTTCTCACTCTCTATCCTTATTCTTCCTTCCCCTCTCACTTTCTACCTCTCAACTTCTCTTCAACCATTATTTTGACCTAGGATTTTGTTTTGCATCACTCTCCTTGGAACCCAGGTATGAATTCATGCTTTGATTTTCCTTTCTTCTTTTTATTGTTTTTTTCTCTCGCTTTGATTTTGGTTGATTTACTTGCTTAATAGGGTGATTGTATTGCGTTATTTTTCTTTATATGTTCATATTTAATGGGTTTATATTTATGTAAGTAGGGTTTAATTGGATTTGTCTTCTTTTGTTTTTGATTTTGGTTGTGTTTTGATGGTTGTGCAATAGTAAGATGAAAAAGAAGACTGTAGCTGATCGGAGGCACAGTTCTTCACGACGGCCCATAGACCTGTCATCGGAACCGGTGCCAAACGAAGAATTACCTCCCGAGCAGTAGATGGGCCCTATAACTAGCCTCTCCAGGAAGTACAAATGCCCTTTCCCTCTTCTCTTTGATGATGAAGGTAAACGCTACAAAACTCTGTTTCCATTAGAGAGTACCCCCTTTCGAACCTTTGATTGTGAATTTTTGTTTGTGCAAGATAGGTCAGAGGTTGTGCATGCTAAATTAACCAGCCTAGGGTGGTATGAGTTTGTGAAGTCTAATCCACCTGTCTTTAGAGAGTTGAATTTAGAATTCTACTCAACTTTGAGCTTCAAAACTAACCCCGATACCGGCCTTAGGACCATAACCTTCCGCCTATTTGGTGATGAGCACTCTTTAGATATTGAGGGCCTTAAGGCTTGCATAGGAATTGAGGGGAATAGTTACAAATGGCCGGAGGATATGGATGCCAAGAAATTTTGGTGTATGGTAGGTCAAGGGGTATACCAACCTAGGTTCGCCAAAACCTCCCAATTACATGACCCAATCCTGCAATTAATCCATAAATTTGTGTGTTTTAATTTCTCGGGCAAAACTGAAAGCAACCGGGTCAATGTATTTGAGCTTTTAATACTGTGGCATGTGCATAATGATGTTAAGGTACACATGGGCTTCTTCATCATGGAAGCCCTATACACCCACCATAACAGATCTAAGTCAGAACTCGGGTTAGGGCATATTGTAACTTGTATTGCATGTTTCTTTTGTAGTAATACTTGTTATAAGAACCTCGATAGCATCCTTCCTAAGAAGCTTTTGAGGGGAATTTTGTCTTGTTCCCATAGTTGCAGGTACTTCAAGTGCGGGAGGTTCAAGCACGGGTAAGGCCCCTATGGACGTAGATGCTGAGGACGAGGGTAAGGAAGCTGAGGATAATAAGGAGGATGAGGAGCATGTTTCGGTGGGTCTGGATTTTATGGAGCGGATCGAAGGACGGTTGGATGGTATAATCGAACAGCTGGAATGTTTAACCGTCCATCAGCTTGTGCTCGAGGAGCGGATGAACGCGCGCCTTGATAGGCAAGCGGCTCAGCTCGCCAATGTCGAGGCGTTTGCCTCTCGTTTTTATGCAGCCCAAGGGTGGCCGTACCCACCTCCACCACCATCGGCCCCCGATATGTGAGGTAACCCTTTTCCTTTCCCGCTTTATTTTGTTCCTTCTTCCATTGCACTTTTGGAAGTAAGTGCAATCTAAGTGTGGGGTGGGTAAAGGGATTTCTCCCTTTCTTTTGCTTCTTTCTACATTGCACTTTTTGGTTGTTTTATTTCATATGTTTGTGTGTGTTTTTGCCTATTTGGATGTTTTGTGTTGGTTTTAGGTGTGCTTTGGTGTGGTTTATTTTTGGTATGATAGTGTTTTAGGTTATTTATGTGTCAATTGCCGTTTGAGTAACATTGCCTAATCTACCCTCGAAACTAAGTCTCTGTGCTTGGATTGGTAGCAATTAGCTAGAGATATTGGGAGTCGATTGCGAGTCATTAGCTTGTTTGTGCATGATTTGTGATTCTTGATGGTAATCATTGGTTAGATTTGTCATTCAGGTTGCATTAGGGAATTAACTCTCTACCTCTACTTACATGATCGAGCTAGGATTATGCCTTGGAACATTGGTTGAGTCACACGACCTAGCATACAGCCCCTAGTACACTTGTGAGAATTTGAGCCTTTGGAACCATTTCACATCGGTTCCATTCTTTGTGAGGGTAAAAACAATCGTGGCACACTAGATCATAGAACCCGGTGTCGTTTTGCACTTGGCATCGGGAGCTTAGTATGTGGAGACCCTTAGGATTAACCCCTTGACTTAAATGAGCCTAACCCTAACTACTAATTTATCCCTTAGATCACCTAAAGCCACTAAATTAACCTTTTTGACTTAAAAAAACCTTCACCAAGCCAAATCTATCATCCTAACTTTTTACCATTAACTTTGATTTTCCTTTCTTACCCTCCTCTCCTCAATCAAGTAAATGGCTAAGTTGTTCATTCATTTAGGGGTCAATCACCATTTGCATTTCAACTCTCTCACATCTATTCCTATGGAAAAATTGTGCTGCAATTTAATTTCAAAAAAAAAAAAGAAAAATATAGCAAAGCAAGCACTCTTAGGACTACTCTTGAGTTGAAATTGCATGACCCGTCTTTGGTACTTAGTCAATTTGCATATATCACTTGATTTGTAGGAGTTGTACACCTAAAAACTTCCCTTTTATCAAACCTACCCTAACCCGTAACATTACAAGCCCCAGGTTCTCTAATTTTGCTCCTTGACCAATGACTTCACCGGGATTGCCATTAGTTCGCTATGTGATGTGTGCCATTGTTTGTTTTTGTGTGCTCGTCCGCCTCACCTTGAACTTGAGCGTTAGAGTGACATCTTGTGAGGTGCTTTGTAGTCGTATAAACTCTGCTTGTTCCTCGCCCTTTGACTAGCTAAATTTTGTTGGGTTTGGGTATTGAGTGGTTTTGAACCTAGTGCGCCTAGTGTCATTTCGAAAGTGATGCTTTACCTTCTTGAGTTTATGAATTTCGTACGATTATACCCTTAGTTGGATTTACAAGTAAAAGTGAGCAAGTTTACTCCTTTGTCTTTAGTTTATTTTCTTGAGGACAAGCAAGACTTTAAGTGTGGGGTGGTTGATAAGGTCGGTTTTTGACCTTATCTTTTAGGCAATTTCGTGGTTTAAACGGTAATTTTTTAGAGTCCTTTGTGTGAATGCTTGTTTGGTTTCGCGTATTTTGTGATTTTTATGTTTTGGTTAGATTTTCATAACTTTTAGTATTTTTCGTGTTTTTTAGGGGTGTTTTTGTAATTTTGGATAATGCGTCATTTTTGTGGTCCGTGGCTGTGGTACGGTTATGTTTCTTTATGTTTCTTTTGGACAGGCATTATGACCCGGACCGAAACTTGGAGCGACGGCAGCGAAAAATAGATTAAAGTGCTAAAAAGCAAGGTGGCACGGCGTGCTATTCCAGCGCGCCACAGGACGGAATCCAGTGGATCGGCACGAAGGCATGCCGCCACCACCAGCACAGCGTGCCCCCCCCCCCCCCAAATCAGCTCAGCACGGCATGCCGCCACCACTAGCACGGCGTGCCGAGATCCGGAATTCTGCTGTTGCCCTATTTTCCTCTTTCCTGTTTAGTGGTTTTAGCCTAGCCCTATAAATAGGTTATTTTCTAAGTTGTATGGATCTTTTTCCAGACTTTTAAAGTAAAAAGCACAAACTTGTAGCTAGGTTTATTGCTTGAACTCTTTGTTTCTTTGAGTTTGAACCCTCAATTGGTAGAAGTTTTGCATTGAATCTTCCCCTTTTGCGACGTTCTTGGTTCTGGATTGAGTTCATCTATAGAGGTACACCCCAAGCATCTTCGCATCGCTGAAATCTAGTTAATCGAACTAAAAGGGCATAAGTTCCTCTTCTTCTCTTTTGTAATTTGATTAGTTAGTTTTTTATTCCTCAATTGATTATGTTTGGTTGTAAACATTGAATTCTTATCATCTTTCTTGATTAATACAATTGATTGTAATTTAATTTCAATTTTTACACCTTTTCTTTATGCAATTCCTTTAATGATAATCTAGTCTCATAAGATCTTAACTTATTAAGTTCATATTTGTGGCTTACCTAGATTGACGCCTAGGAAACCATTAGTATTGACAACACTGTGGAATTTACGTGCCCCTATTTTCTGCGCTTTAGAATTAGACCGCCTCTAAACAAGGGAAACCGGCTAAGGACCTAAAAGATCTAGACACGCTAGGTTGAATTATCGAAAGAGCATAATTAAGGTTTAGTTATTGAGTTAAATTCATCTATTTTAATTAATTGATAAAGCCATCACCATTAGCATTCATAGGTCGGTAAACCGCCAATTGATAACCCAAATTCAAGTACAAAGTAAGCTGGGATAGATCAATTAGGAGTAGGATAATTTAGTTGTTAGTATAATCACAACCCAAAATTAAGTTCCGCCTAGGACACGCAAGGAACCCGAATAGTTTAGTGTTTGCAGAATATTTTTCTCTGTGGGATCGATACCTAGACCAACCACAATTATAACTTGTCAACGATAGGCACACTGCCTTAGTTGTGTGACTCTAGGTTTAGTTTCACTACTTCACCTAGGACCCACCAATAAACCTATAGATGTATTAAATTTCCACCAGGAAATTTATTCACAAGTTAATTTATTTAAATCAACTTTACGCAACCCAATAAAATATAAATATGTGTTAATTAAATTATATTTACCAATCCAATTGATCTTTAATTTAATTGATTAATATTTATCTCTTTAATTAGTCTACTCCAAGTATATAGGGGATCCGAATAGTTTGAACTCAGATATTTTATGTGTATGATCCTGTGGGCCTGTCTTTATGTTGGCAGTGGGCCTATGGCCCACAGATTGCAGGTAGGCTCTAGCAAGCCATTGCAGCCCCCAATTAAGATGGAGATAGCAGTCCGACTGTAATCATAACCCTCTAGTTTAAACTCGTATATCCCATGTCATTGATATCGATGTCCAACACAGAGGCATGGATTGATCACCCTCTCTTGTGTCCAGACATTTACTTGATCCCGAATGAACTGATGCTCATAAACAAGTTTCAACTTGTTTAGGTGTGGCCACACTCTTGTCAATTACATTCATCAAGATGTCGGTGATATCTTCTCAGTTGACTACTGAGTGACATTTCCCTTCTGCACATCATATGCTCAGGTCAAAGGATCCATACAAGTACTACATGAGAATCACTTATGATACTTTACCATTTGGATTTCTCGTTTAGTGGATCTATCCAGTACCATGCCCCTTTTGCATGTACCTATTAACTTGATTCACATCCCATGTCTAATGATCGATAAGACACCACCATACAACCAGGCTAATGATAGTCTCTAGTTCCATTCATTCCCATGACTAGAACAGAGTACGGATCTCTTTACGGTCATATCGTTTTCCCTATCCATGGTCTTACTGCCAAGTGCATGACACTTGTCAACATGGATATGGATATGTCCATTAGATACTCTATTTAAAACATAGCACAAGGTATATAATAAATAGATTAATGCCTTTATTTGATGACACAAAATGTATAATACATAAATCCAACAAATGTACAATACATATGAAAGGACCAATGCCTTGGGACTAGGGCACATCCAACAATCTCCCACTTGCACTAGTTCCAACTAGGTATGGGCCTAATTCCTATAGATCTAGTATAACCCTCATGATTGGGCTAAGCCAGTGCCATGGTCAAAGGATCTGCGACATTGTCCTCGGTGTCCACTCTATGTAATAAAGTGTCACCCTTCTAGGTGATTTCTCGTATGAGGTGAAACTTTTTGAGTACGTGCTTTGTGTTCTTGTGTGACCGAGGCTCCTTAGTTTGTGCAACAGCCCCATTGTTGTCACAAAAGATATCAACTGGATCCAAGATACTTGGCACTACTTCTAATTCAGTGATAAACTTCTTTATCCACACAACTTCCTTAGTTGTGTTGCACGCTTCCATATATTCAGTTTCTGTAGTAGAGTCCGCTATGGTTGGTTGCTTGGGGCTTTTCCAGCTTATAGCACCACCATATAGCAAAAAACACGTACCCAGACTACAACTGGTACTCATCCTGGTCAGTATGGAAGCTTGCATCAATGTACACAGTAACTGATAGCTCTTCTTGACCTCCATGCACTAAGAAGCTATCCTTAGTTTGGTTAAGGTACTTTAGGATTGCTTTGACAGCCTTCTAGTGATCCTCTCCAGGATCCTGCTGGTACTGGCTTGTTATGCTTAATGCAAAGGTGACATCAAGTCTCGTACATAGCATGGAGTACATGATTGATCCTATAGCCAAGGCATATGGGACCAACTTCATGTTCTCCCTGTCCTCCCTTATCGTAGGATAGTTCTTCTTACTAAGTTTCAGCCCATGGCTCATCGGCAAGAAACCTTTCTTGGCCCAATCCATGCTAAATCTTTTCAGAACTTTGTCTATGTACATGGCCTAACTTAGGCCCTGAAGCTGATTGGATCTATCCCTAGCCTCGCCTAAGTCCATTGCAAAGCACTTGCACAACCATTGCTTTACACATTGCAGTGTTGGTATGTCACTTCCAATAAGAAGGATATCGTTCACATATAATACAAGGAATGTGACAATGCTCCCACTAATCCTCTTATACACACAAGGCTCATCTTGATTCTGTATGAAGCTGTATTCCTTTATGGCTTCATTGAATCTAAAATTCCAACTTCGAGATGCTTGCTTTAGTCCATAAATGGACCTTTGAAGCTTGCATACACTCTGGATCAACAAAACCCTCAGGTTATGTCATGTACACATCCTCGAGTAGCTTTCCTTTAAAGAAAGTAGTTTTAACATCCATTTGCTAGACCTCATAGTCGTACCATGCGGCTATGGGCAACAAGATCCTAATGGATTTAAGCATAATGACTGGTGAGAAAATTTCATCATAGTCTATTCTATGGACTTGTCTAAAACCTTTTGCAACCAGACGCCTCTTGAAGGTGTTTTCGGCTTTTATCTTATTGCACCACTTGCAACCTATTACCGTAGCACCTAGAGGTGGATCAACCAGGTTCCAAACCTAGTTATCCTCTATAGATTGCATCTCTGCCATCATGCCTTTACGTCAATTTGCTGACTGTGGGCTAGATATAGCCTCCTGGTAGGTTTTGGGCTCTTCCTCATCCACACAAGAAGAGTATGATCATCGGTGATAAGAAACCCATATCTCCCTGGTTCCCGACGATCCCTACCAGACCTTCTAGGTCCTTGTGTGACCTGGGTTGGTGCTTCCTTTGGTGGAAGCTCCACCCTGGTCTCCGAGTTATCCTCTTCAGGAATTTGTGAGCTTTGAACTTTCTTGAGTTTAACATTGCTCCCACTGTCTTTCTTGGAAATGAAATCCTTTTCTAGAAAGACCCCCTTCCGTGCCACGAACACCTTGTTCTCGGCGGGGTTGTACAAGTAATACCCTTTGGTTTCCCTAGGGTAGCCCACAATTAGGCATTTGTCAGTTTTGGGTTCTAGCTTACCCCCAGTTAATCTCTTGACATGTGCATCGCATCCCTAAATTCACAGGAAAGACACATTGGGCGCCTTGTGTTAGGATTTTTTTACCGGAAATCACTCAATTAAATGCAAAAGAACACGGTGATTTCCTCAAATCCATGCCCAGGAGTAATTGAAGTGGAAATAAAAACTTTAAAATTGAAATAGAAGAGATTAAATTCTTACCAAGAATATCTCTTCAAGAGATGGCTGAAGAAACCAAAATTGATTCCCTCCGCCTTCACGTACACGAACGGCTATCGAACACGACCCGTGCTAGGGAGAGATCGAACGAAAGAGAGGAGGGGGCTACTCAAAATTTTCAGCTACCTTTCCTTACTCCCTTGGCTAAATTTCTTCCTAGGTTTTTAACCTAGGTGGCCGAAATTCCCTTTGGGAATTTTAGGCCCAAATTCATTTAAAATTCATGTGGGCTTTTCTCCTCTTTAAGCACACATCTAATTTAATTCTTCTGGTCCGACTTAACTTCAAATTTAATTTCCATTTAACATGTATGCTATCATATCATAGCATATAATATATTACATACATTTAAATTGAAATTAATTTGACCAATTAATTTAACCGGGAAATGAAATTAGACTTTCATGAAATCAAATACGTGTAAACCTATACATGTAAAATATTTCCACCTAGGAAATAGTCTCATAAATTAATTCAATGAATTAATTATGAGAAGGCCAATACAAATATTAATTTTATTATTTTGATCAATCCAGTTAATCTTTATAATATAATTAATATGATCCTCTCTCTCCAGTGCGTATACTCTAAGTATACTGGTGATCCCTTAAGTCCGAGTTTAGACGTTCAATGTGTACGATCCTATGGGCCCATCTTTATGTTGGCAGTGGGCCTTTGGCCCATAGACTGTAGGCAGGCTGTAGCAAACCACTTTAGCCCCCAATTAAGATGGAGATAGCAGTCCAACTGTAATCATAACCCTGTAGTTTAAACTTATACATCGCATGTCATTGATATCGGTGTCCAACACAGAGGCATGGATTGATCACCCTTTTTTGTGTCCAGACATTTACTTGATCCCAAATGAATTGATGCTTACAAACAAGTTCCAGCTTTTTTGGGTGTGGCCACACTCTTCTCAGTTGCATTCATCAAGAGGCCGGTGATATCTTCTCAGTGGACTACTGAGTGACATTTCCCTTCTTCATATCCATAGTAATGCCATGCTTAGTGACATACCCAAATGTATCCACACTTGGCACCTTCTTACAGGCCCTTTATGCATACACCAAAGTATGCTACTTCACATGTAGCACCATCACATGGTCAGCTCAAAGGATCCATACAAGTACTGCATGAGAATCACTTGTGATACTTTACCATGTGGATTTCTCATTTAGTGGATCTATCCAGTACCATGCCCCTTTTACATGTACCCATTAACGTGGTTGACATCCCATGTCCAATGGCCGGTAAGACACTGCTACACAACCAGGTTCATGATAGTCTCTAGTTCCATTCATTCCCATGACTAGAACAGACTACGGATCTTTTTATGGTCATATCGTTTTCCTTATCCATGGTCTTACAGCCAAGTGCATGACACTTGTCAACATGGATATGGATATATCCATTGGATACTCTATTTAAAATACAGCACAAGATATGTAATAAATAGATTGATGCCTTTATTTAATGACACAAAATATGTATAATACATAAATCCAATAAATGTACAATACAAATGCAAGGTCCAATGCCTCGAGACTAGGGCATATCCAACAATTTTCTTGTCCATATCTCATAGCAATTAATGCACGTTTTCTCTAGCAAGAAAGACAAGAAATAAAAGGAGAGAGAGAGGAAGAGAGTGGGATTTTTTTTGGACTCTTAGGATTTGGCAGATTTAAGAGAGAAATTGGTAAAGAAAAAGGAGAAAAAGGAGAGAAAAAGTGAACTCAACACCAAGCCATCTTTTTCTCCTCTTTTTCTTTTGATTCTAGTGTGATAAGTTTAAAACCGGATAAAAATCATAGGTTAACAACTTGACACTTCAAACTCAATCAATTCCAGACTTTAAATTTGCTAAAATCCGTGACATTTTGGAGAATTTTGGACAACTCTTGGAACCTTAGCACTCAAGGGAAAAGAATCATTTTGTTGCTTTTTCTTGGTGTTTTGATGTGATTTTGTGTATAAAACTCTTTTTTTGGGCATATTATTTCTAGAAATCAAGAACAGCCGTACGACTGTTCTTATGGTGAAGAACAGTCGCACGACTGTATATAGGGTCGTACGAGTGTTTTTGATTTCCCACGGCTATTAGTTTATTTGAACAAATTTTGGCGATTTTCTGTAAATGGAAGGATTACAGCCGCACGACTGTAATTACAATCGCACGACTGTAATTACGGTCTCATGGCTGTAATTACAGCCGCACGACTGTAATTCTCATCTAGGAGCAGAATTTCCAGAATAATCCCTAAAAATTCATAAAAATCCTAAAAATTCAGAAAAATTAGAAAATCATCAAAAATGAATTTTGTTGTGTGCATTCACGACCTTAGATTTAATTTTTGATGTTATTGCATTTAGAACAACGTAATGACGGAGACCCAAATCTTCCGAAAACCGACCCACCTCACATGTTAAATTAAAGTAAACCGGAAAAAGAAAATGTTTTCAAAATGGTTTTTTCACAGAACAAAAATACAGGGACGTTTCAAAATTGTTTTCCAGGTCTAATCGAGCCGGCTAGCTGAGCTGACTCGGTTACCCCCCTAAATGCATGTCCCCGATCTCTAATTTCCCAATTCTGTCCAATTTGAGTCATATTTGTGGCGTGTTATAAATTGTGCTAACCATCTGTTTTGCAGCTTTTAATTTCTTTTATTTTTATTTTTGATGTAATTAATAGATTAATCCGTGTATTTTAGGCGATTGTAATTCTTTAGATCATTCGTGTATTTTAGGTGCTTGTAAGGTGAGGTTGAGAGTTTTTTTTATTTTATTTTTATTCAATTGGGTTGTAATAATTTATTTATTCACTGCTTTTTACTTTATTTTGATTTGTGTGTACGTTGTGTGCTTTAATTTAATAAAAATGAACTTTAAAAATTTAAAATACCATTTGTGAACATTGGCTAAATTTTATTTTGATTTAAACATGAAATAGGGGACTTGTTTGGACCTAGATCTCTGGAAGGTGTAGCGGACTTCGTCCGCTTCAGCTACACCGCAATTTCCCGATTGAGCTGAGCCGGGTGGCGACTCCTACACAATCTATCGAGACTTAGGTCTCGGTTCTTTTATGAATTAATTTAATTTTTCCAAAATCAAATTTCCATTCTAAAACCCCCACGCGAGGGAGGGTTGCCTGTTATCGAGGCTCCCTTCCGAGAGAGTCCATTTCATTTAAAAAAAAAGTCATCCGCTCACATGGCCAGTAAGATCCTAATGGATTTGAGCATGGCGACTGGTGAGAAGGTTTCATCATAGTCTATACCATGGACTTGTCTAAAATCTTTTGCAACCAAACGCTCCTTGGAGGTGTTATCAGCTTTTAGCTTATAGCACCACTTGCAACCTATTACCTTAGCACCCGGAGGTGGACCAACCAGGTTCCAAACCTAGTTATCGTACATAGATTGCATCTCTGCCTCTATGGCTTTACGCCAATTCGCAGACTGTGGGCTAGCCAAAGCCTCCTGGTAGGTTTTAGGCTCTTCCTCATCAAAGACGAGAAGATTACGATCATCGGTGATGAGCAAACCATATCTCTCTGGTTCCCGACGATCCCTACCAGACCTTCTACGTCTTTGTGTGACCTGGGTCGGTGCTTCCTCCTGTGGAAGCTACTCCCTGGTCTCCAAGTTATCCTCTTCAGGAGTTTATGAGCTTTGAACATCCTTGAGTGCAACATTGCTCCCACTGTCTTTCTTGGAAATGAAATCCTTTTCTAGAAAGACCCCCTTCGTGCCACAAGCACCTTATTCTCGGTAGGGTTGTAGAAGTAATACCCTGTAATTTCCCTAGGGCAGCCCACAAACAGGAATTTGTCAGTTTTGGGTTCTAGCTTACCCTTAGTCAATCTCTTGACATGTGCATCGCATCCCCAAATCTATAGGAAAGACACATTGGGTGCCCTATCCGTCCATATCACATATGGGGTCTTTTCCACTGCCTTAGTCAGAGTATTATTCAAAATGAGAGCTGTTGTCTCGAGGGCGTATCCTTAGAATCTTATTGGGAGAGAGGCATGACTCATCATTGATCGGACCCTAACTAACAAGGTCCTATTCCTTCGTTTGGACACCCATTCCATTGTGGTGCGCCTAGAGGAGTGAGCTGTGGAACTATTCCATGCTCTCTCAAATAGGAGTCAAACTCTTGTTGGGATTCATCATCGAAAAAATAACGTGGAGCAGTGGAAAATACACCGTTTAAAATTTCCTAGAATCCACCTATCATGTCCAATTACCATTGATTCGAATAAAAACAATTTGAATCAAGAGAGATTAACTCACCAGATTCTTCTCTTTTAGAGACAGCTGCAGAATTGTTTTTTGAAACTGCAATCTCCAAAGTCCGGTTTACGACCAACTATTGAGCGGGAACCGGTGCTAGCCAAAAACGGTAAGGAATGGATGATTAATGCTTGGATTTTTGGCTGTTTTGGGGCTACAATTGGTGGTTGAAATTTCCAGCAATTAATTAGCATTCAATTAGGTTTTTCTTCCTTAAGTGTGCCCTTATATAGACACCTAGTTTAATTGGGTTTTAATTAGGTTAATTAAACCCAAACCCACTAGGATTATAATTACATAAACAAACTTTAATTAAAAAGTATATAATATGTAATTTAATTCCATTTGGCTTAATTTAATTACCCCTAAATAAAATTAAATCACACTTAAGTAAATACAATACATGTAATTAATTTTCCTACTTAGGAAAATTATTTAATTAATTGTTTACTTTATGTAATTCAATTAATTGATAAATTAATTAATTACATTATGTAAACTTATTAATTAAATTAAATTCAACCCAATGTTAATTAATTACCTTGACACCGAATGTCAACTAATTAATTAACGCATTCCTTCCAATGTACATTACATGTACAATTTCTATAAGTTCCAGCTCAGTTGATCTATGTGCACGATCCTATGGGTCTGTCTTTATGTTAGCAGTAGGCCCAAGGCCCACAGACCGTAAGTAGGTTTTAGCAAACCATTACAACCCCCAATTAAGACAGAGATGCTGCAGTCTTTAGAAGACACTCACCCGGTAGTAATTTCATAGTGTCCTGTGCCTAACGATATCGATATGAATAAACAAGAAGAATGTGTCCGTCATCCTCTTCTGTTGTTTATTATATTTCTTGATCTTGAGTTGATTGATTAATCAAATAAGCACCGACTTACTTGGGTATGGCTATACACTTATCAGTCCCACTCATCAAGTGGCCAATGATATCATCTCGGTGTCACCTGAGTGGCAATTCTATCACTTCATCATCAATATCAATATGTTCACCGATCCACCCAATCATACCCATATTTGGCATCCTTTTACAGAACTATTAGGCATGTCAAAGTGAACTAGATTCCATATTGATATTATAATGAAATCTGGTCTGACGACAAAAGAGACCTACTCAAGAAAGTGTTGGATATGCCCTAGTCCCGAGGCTTTGGTCCTTGTATTTGTATCATACATTAATTGGATTTATGTATTATACTTATTTGTGTTATTAATAAAGGCATTAATTCATTTATTATATTTATCTTGTGCAATATATTAAATTAAGTATCTAATGGACATATCCATAATCATGATGACCAGTGTCATGCACTTGGCAGTAAGACCATGGATAGGGTAAACGATATGACCATAAATAAGTCCGTAGTCTGTTCCAATCATGGGAATGAATGGAACAAGAGACTATCATTATCCTGGTTGTATGGTGGTGTCTTACCGGTCATTGGACATGGAATGTCAACCAAGTTAATGGGTACATGCATAAGGGGCATGGTACTGGATAGATCCACTTAACGAGAAATCCACATGGTATAGTATCACAAGTGATTCTCATGTAGTACTTGTATGGATCCTTTGACCTGACCATATGATGGTGTTACATGCGAGGTCACATACTTAGGGGTAAGCCTAAAGGGCTTGTAATAGGGTGCCAAGTACGAGTACTTTCGGGTATGTCACTTAGCATGGTAATGCTATGGATATGCAGAAGGAATTTGTCACTCAGTAGTCCACTGGGAAGATATCACCGGCCTCTTGATGAATGTGACTGATAAGACTGTGGCCACACCCAAACAAGTGGGAACTTGTTTGTGAGCTTTAGTGCATTCGGGATCAAGTTATTGTCCGGACACAAAAGAGGGTGATCAATCCATGCCTCCGTGTTGGACACCGATATCAATGACATGGCATGTACAAGTTTAAACTACAGGGTTATGATAATAGTTAGACTGCCATCTCCATCTTAATTAGGGATTGCAGTGGCTTGCTAGATCCCAACTGCAGTTTGTGGGCTAAAGGCCCACTGCCAACATAAAGATGGGCCCATAAGATCGTACACATTGAACGACTGAACACCGACTTAAGGAATCACATGTATGCTTGGAGTATTCACTCTGGAGAGAGAGGTATACATATATTAATTATATTATAATGATCAATTGGATTGATCCTAATAATAAAATTAATATATTTAATTGGCTCTTAATAATTGATTGGATTAATTATGAGATTATTTCCTAGGTGGAAATATTCATATGTATAGGTTTACATATAATTTTATTTTGTGAAGATCTAATTTTAATTTGATGGATTAAATTAATTTGTCAAATTAATTTTAATTTAAATGTAAATAATATATTACTTGGTAATCTATTAAATACATGGGTATATTAAAGTTGGGCTTGAAATTAATTTAAACCAAATTAATTAAAATAAGATTGGGCCTAAATTAAATGGAGGAAGCCGACACAAAATGAATGAGCCAAGCTGGGCCTTAATTCCCTGAGGGAATTCGGCCAACCTAGGTTTTAACCCTAGGTGAATTCGGCCATAGTATAGTGAACACAACCTAGCCGAAATTCTCTAGCCACTCCTCTCCATAGTTCGTGTTTTTCCGATGCTAGCACGGGTCGTGTTTGTTAGGCGTTCGTGTACGTGAACGAGGAGGGATTCTGCATTGATTCCTGCAGTCTTCATCCATCTCTGAAAGAGATATTCTGGGTAAGAGAATTATCTCTTTCTATTAAATTTTTTGTTGTACAATTTCCATTTCA
Source organism: Euphorbia tirucalli (assembly GCA_039660915.1). Taxonomy (NCBI): domain Eukaryota; kingdom Viridiplantae; phylum Streptophyta; class Magnoliopsida; order Malpighiales; family Euphorbiaceae; genus Euphorbia; species Euphorbia tirucalli. The sequence goes on along the minus strand of CM077639.1, from coordinate 47,108,204 downwards.
ATTGCTCCTGGGCACGAATTTGAGGAAATCATCACGTTCTTCCGCTTTTATCGGGTGATTTCCGGTGAAAAATCCCAATAGCGGTATCAGAGCAGGCTTTTGATCCATGGAAATTGTTAAAATTGGTTGAATCCCATGTTTTAAAATTAGAGTTTTTATTGGGGGTTCTTAGTTTGGGTTTAAGATTTTTCCCATTTGATTTTAATACAATTGAAATTGAATATGCATATTGGTTTGTGTTTGTTTAATTTAATTGTATGTTTTTAGAATTCTTGGTGGATTTCATGTTGATGGATGCTTTGATTTTTTTTTTATATTTTTCTGTTTAAAAAAAATCTAGCTGTTCCCGGGGGTACGGGGCTGCCGCCGACGGAATCGCCGCCAGCTGCCGCTGCCGCTGCCCGTGGCGCTGGGCGCCACAGGCAGCAGCGGCAACCGCATAAGCGGCTGCTGCTGCTGGTTCCAGCAATAGCGGCTGCTGCCCCTAGCCGCAGCGGGATGGGCCTAGTGTTTTTGATTTGGCGGGTTTTTAGGCCCGAGGTCCAGTTTTGAAATTTTAATTGGTTTTAAAATTCGTGTGTTTAAATTTTTGTAATTTAAATGCGTGTGGTTTCTTGAATGAAATTTTATTTTATTTATGTGATATTAATTTTTGAAATTAATATGGTTAATTGAAATTGGTTCAGGTAATTTTGGCACAATTACTTGGACTGCTGAATTGGACCCATGGTTTCCCAATTCCAGTGGGAGCAGTTGGACTGCCTGGGCTGGAGGCCCAAAGCCCGTTAAGGGTTAGAACCATGGTGGGGCAAAATTGGCGATTTCTATATAATGGCTTGGACATAATTGAAATAGGCTTAAGTCATGCATTATAACATTGATGGGTCCTAGGCTAAGTAGTGAAACTAAACCTAGAAATGCACAACTAAGGCAGTGTACCTATCGTTGACAAGTAATAATTCTGGTTGGTCCAGGTATCAATCCCACAGAGAAAAATATTCTGCAAACACTAAACTACTCGGGTTCCTTGCGTGTCCTAGGCGGAACTTAGTTTTTGGATTCGATTATACTAACAACTAATTATCCTACTCCTAGTTGATCTATTCCAGCTTACTTTGCACTTGAATTTGGGTTATCAATTGGTGGTTTACCGACCTATGAATGTTAATGGAGATGGCTTTGTCAATTAATTACAATAGACGAATTTAACTTAACAATCAGCCCTTAATTATGTTCTTTTGATAATTCAACCTAGCGTGTCTAGATCTTTTAGGTCCTTAGCCGGTTTCCCTTGTTTAGAGGCGGTCTAATTCTAAAGCTCAGAAAATAGGGGCACGTAAGTTCCACAGTGTCGTCAATACTAATGGTTTCCTAGGCGTCAATCTAGGTAATGCCACAAATATGAACTTAATAAATTAAGATCTTATGAGACTAGATTATCATTAAAGGAATTGCATAAAGAAGAGGAATAAAAATTGAAATTAAATTGCAATCAATTGTATTAATCAAGAAAGGTGATACGAATTCAGTGTTTACAACCAAACACAATCAATTGCGGAATCAAAAACTAACTTAATCAAATTACAAAAGAGAAGAAGAAAAACTTATGCCCTTTTGGTCCGATTAACCGGATTCCGACGGTGTGAAGATGCTTGGGTTCTACCTCTATAGACGAACTCAAGCCGGAACCAAGAACGTCGCAAAAGGGGAAGGTTCTATGTAAAACTTCAACCAATTGATGGTTCAAAACTCAAAGAAAACAAATAGTTCAAGCCAAAACCTAGCTACAAGTTTCTGCTTTACACTCTAAAAGTCTGGAAAAAGATCATTAAAACTTAGAAAATAACCTATTTATACGGCTAGGTTAAAACCACGAAATAGAAAAGATGAAAGTAGGGCAACAGCAGAATTCCGGAGCTCGGCACGCCGTGCTAGTGGAAGTGGCACGCTGTGCTATGCAGAATTGTGGGTGGCACGCCGTGTTGGTGGAGGTGGCACGCCGTGCTATGTAGATTTGGGGTTGGCACACCGCGCTGGTAGGGGTGGCACGATTTCGTGCCGATCCGCTGGATCCCATCCCTTTGCACGCTGAAATGGCACGCCGTGCCCTCATTGTGGCATGTCGTGCCACCTTGCTTTTCAGCACTTCAAACTCTTCTTCACCACCGATGCTCCAACTTTCGGTCCGGGTCATAATGCCTGTCCAAAACAAACATACAGAAACATAACCGCACCAACACCACGGACATAAAAACGACATATAATCCAAAATTACAAAAACACCCCTAGAAAACACGAAAAATACTAAAAGTTATGAAAATCTATCCAAAACATAAAAATCACAAAATAATCAAAAACCAAACAAACATTCACACAAAAGGACTCTAAAAATTGCCGTTCAAACCACGAAATTGCCTAAAAGATAAGGTCAAAAACCGACCTTATCAAACATGCTTATGAATTATATGTATTGGATGCATATGGGTGATTAAATATTTTGTATGGTTGGATGCTATTGGGCCTTGTTCAAGATGGGTTGTATTTTCTTTTTGGGTAAATACGGCCTGCGTGTCGTTTTCTTTTTAATGTAATTTTATTGTATTCAATTATTATAAAATTTGTAAAAAGAATGGAGTGGTGAGCCCAAGTGGAGGTGCAAGCCCAGAAGGAAGAAGATGGAGGCCCACCTGATATTGTTTTCTAGTATAGGTTTACTAGAATAATATTAGGATGTAATAAAGGCCCATGGCGATCCATTTTACTTATTTATTTAAATATGCTTTATATTTATATGCATGTATGTATGTATGATCCAACCGCATTTCACCCGCCTTATGTATGCAAGTCATTGTTAATTGAATCTAAAAACCAAATGAAATTACTAAGTCGCTTAAAAGTGCTTCCCTCATTCAAAACCGGCTCTAAGTGGGAATAGGCCAGTTGTAGACCATGCCCTCGCAGGACACACTGGAGTATTGTCACTTTGTATTGGGTTAGAGTATGGGATACTCTAACACTTGAATGGAGGTTTTGACTTAGTGTGGGTAGTAGGATTCTCCTGGCCCTAAGCATAGATGGGTAAGTGCCAACAAGCCCATCAAACTGAGAGTCTCTAGGTTGGGATTGGACGGCGTTCCTACCTAAATAATTAGGGTATAGTTGTACCAGGCCCTCGTCTGACTATATCTTAATGAAATATGGATCTCAGCCCATGAGCCCAACAACTCGGTTTAATTAATAACTTGATTCATTATTAATTTTATATGGGAATCACAAAGTAAAGTCCTTTATTAACACTCTAAATGTTTTTCTGTGTAGAAACTCTAAATGGCAAACAACAATACTTTATCACTGCGATCGATTCTTGAAAGGGACAAGCTTTCCGATCCTAACTTTTTGGACTGGTCTAGGAACTTGAGAATAGTTATAAGGTAGGAGTCCAAAGAGTATGTCCTGGAGAGGCCTGTACCGGCTGCGCCTCAAGGACGTAATCCACCGGCTGCCTAGCTGGAGGAATACGAGGTGCATGTCAAGGACAATAGGGATGTGACATGCCTGATGTTGGCCTGTATGGTCCCCGAACTGCAAAAACAGTTTATGGACCATCAAGCCTTTGCTATGATAACAACTCTAAATGAGATGTTTCAGGAGCAAGCTAGTCAGGAAAGGTCCCTGACCAACAAGGCATTCCACTCCTGTAAGATGGGGGCTGGACATCTGTGAGCGCACACGTGCTTAAGATGAAGGGCTATTTGGACACTTTAGCCCGTCTCGGATCGCCTATCTCTCAAGAGTGGGAGGTGGACACAATCCTAGCATCCTTGTCGGATTCTTATGATCAGTTCATCCTGAACTACAACATGCAAGGGATGAACTGCACTGTCAGTGAGCTGCATGGGATGCTTAAGCTTACTGAGCAGTCGATCAAAAAGACTCCACCGGTGCTGCTTGTCAACAAGGGGAACCCTCCTGTTGCCAAGGGTAAGGCCAAAGAAAAGGCCAAGGCCAAGGCCAAGAAGGCCAAGGCTAAGAAGGCCAAGACCCAACCCAAGGCCCAGTAGAAGGCAGGTCCTGAAGATGTCTGTTTCGGGTGTAGACAGGTGGGCCATTGGAAGAGATCGTGTCCCAAGCTAATGGGAGAGCAAAGAAGGGGCCAAGGTGCATCCTCTTCAGGTATTTATGTTATAGACATTAACCTTACTATTTCAACAACTTGGGTATTAGATACTGGATGTGGTTCTCACATTTGTTGCAATGTGCATGGACTTAAGAACAGAAGGTCACTGGGGTCGGGAGAGGTGGACTTGCGGGTCGGGAATGGAGCAAGGGTTGCTGCCATAGAGATCGGCGAATACCACCTTATGATGCCTAGTGGATTGGTTTTAATTTTGGAACATTGTTATTTTGTACCTGCTATGTGCAGGAATATTATTTCAGTTTCTATGTTGGATATTTCTGGATTTTATTTTACTATTTCTAATGGTAGAATTTCAATATCTAGAGAGGGATTATTTTATAGAGATGCTCTATTAAATAATGGCCTATATATCCTGGACTTAAATGAAACCAATCACGTCTACAACATAAACACAAAAAGGGTTAAGCCAAACGAACTTAATCCTGTCTACCTATGGCATTGTCGTCTCGACAACATAAACGAGAAGCGCATTGCTAGGCTTCACAAAGCTGGAGTCCTAAGGTCATTTGACTTGGAGTCAATTGATACATGCGAATCATGTTTACGAGGCAAGATGACAAAGGCGCCTTTTAGCAAGAAGGCCGAAAGGGCCACTAGCTTATTGGACCTAATACATTCAAACGTATGTGGACCTATGAGCGCAGCGACTAGAGGTGGGCACCTGTAGTTCGTCACGTTCACGGATGATTTCAGCAGATATGGCTATGTCTATCTGATGAAACACAAGTCCGAGACCCTTGATAGGTTCAAGGAATTTAGGAACGAGGTACAGAACTAGCTAGGCAAAAATATCAAAACCCTTCGGTCAGACCAAGGCGGTGAGTATATGAGCCTGGAGTTTGACTCATATTTGAGAGAGCATGGAATAGTTCCACAGCTCACTCCTCCCGGAACACCACAATGGAATGGGGTGTCCGAACGGAGGAATAGGACCCTGTTGGACATGGTCCGCTCAATGATGAGTCAAGCCTCTCTCCCAATTAGTTTCTGGGGACACGCCCTCGAGACAGCAGCTCTTATCTTAAATGATACTCCGACTAAGGTAATGGAAAAGACCCCATATCAGATATGGACGGGCAAGGAGCCCAATGTGTCTTTCCTAAGGATTTGGGGATGCGAAGCACATGTTAATAGATTGACTAGTGGCAAGCTGGAGCCCAAAACCAATAAATGCCTGTTTGTGGGCTACCCTAGGGAAACCAAAGGGTATTACTTCTACAACCTCGCCGAGAACAAGGTGTTCGTGGCAAGGAAGGGGGTCTTTCTAGAAAAGGAGTTCCTTTCCAAGAAAGACAGTGGGAGCAATGTTGAACTTAGGGAAGTTCAAGGTCCACAAGCTCCTAAGGAGGATAACTCGGAGGCCTAGGTGGAGCTTCCACAAGGGGAAGCACCGACCCAGGCCGCACAAGAACCTAGAAGGACTGGTAGGCATAGTCGAGAAGCAGAGAGGTATGGTTTCCTCGTCACCGATGATCAGACTCTTCTCATCTGAGATGAGGAAGAACCCAAAACCAACCAGGAGGCTATGGCTAGCCCATAATCTGTGAATTGGAGTAAAGCCATGGAGGCAGAAATGCAATCTATGTACGATAACCAAGTTTGGAACTTGGTTGATCCACCTCCGGGTGCCAAGGTAATAGGTTGCAAGTGGTGCTATAAGCTAAAAGCCGACAACACCTTCAAGAGGCGTCTGGTTGCGAAAGGTTTCAGACAGGTCCATGGAATAGACTATGATGAAACTTTCTCACCAGTAGCCATGCTTAAATCCATCAAGATCTTTCTAGCCATAGCCGCATGGTACGACTATGAAGTCTGGCAAATGGATGTCAAAACCGCTTTCCTTAATGGAAAGCTACTCGAGGATGTGTACATGACACAACCTAAGGGTTTTATTGATCCAAAGTATCCGGGAAGGGTATGCAAGCTTCAAAGGTCTATTTATGGACTAAAGCAAGCATCCCGAAGTTGGAATCTAAGATTCAATGAGGCTATAAAGGAATATGGTTTCATAAAGAATCAAGATGAGCCTTGTGTGTATAAGAGGACTAGTGGGAGCATTGTCACATTCTTGGTACTTTATGTGGATGACATCCTAATCATTGGAAGCGATATACCTACACTGCAAGGAGTAAAGCAGTGGCTGAGTAAGTGCTTTGCAATGAAGGAATTAGGCGAAGCTGAGATGATCCTAGGGATCAGGATCTATAGGGATAGATCAAATCGGCTTCTGGGCCTAAGTCAGGCCTCGTACATAGACAAAGTTCTGAAATGGTTCAGCATGGATCGGGCCAAGAAAGGTTTCTTGCCAATGGGCCATGGGCTGAAACTTAGTAAGAAACACTGTCCTAAGACAAGGGAGGACAGGGAGAACATGAAATTGGTTCCATATGCTTCGGCTATAGGATCAATTATGTACTCCATGTTATGTACGAGACCTGATGTCGCCTTTGCACTGAGTATGACGAGCTGGTACCAGTAGGATCCCGAGGAGGATCACTGGAAAGCTGTCAAGGTGATCCTTAAGTACCTTAACCGGACTAAGGATAGCTTCTTAGTGTATGGTGGTCAGGAAGTGCTGTCAGTTACTGGGTACACTGATGCGAGCTTGCAGACCGACCAAGATGAGTACCAGTCATATTCTGGGTATGTATTTTTGCTGAATGGTGGTGCTGTAAGCTGGAGGAGCTCACAGCAGCCAACCATAGCGGACTCTACAACAGAAGCTGAGTACATCGCTGCATGTGATGCGGCTAAGGAAGCTGTCTAGATGAAGAAGTTTATCACTTAGTTGGGAGTAGTGCCAACTATCCAGGACCCAGTTGATATCTTTTGTGACAACAATTGGGCTGTTTCACAAGCTAAGGAGCCCTGGTCACACAAGACCACAAAGCCCGTGCTCAGAAAGTTTCACCTCATACGAGAGATCACAGAGAGAGGTGACATTGCATTGCACAGAGTGGACACCGAGGACAATGTCGCAGATCCTTTGACCAAGGCACTGGCCCAGCCCAAGCACGAGGGTCATATTAGATCTACAGGGATTAGGCCCATGCCTAGTTGGAACTAGTGCAAGTGGGAGATTATTGGACATGCCCTAGTCCCGAGACATTGGTCCTTGCATTTGTATCATACATTAATTGGATTCATGTATTATACTTATTTGTGTTATTAATAAAGGCATTAATTCATTTATTATATTTATCTTGTGCAATATATTAAATGAAGTATCCGATGGACATATCCATATCCATGATGACCAGTATCATGCACTTGGCAGTAAAACCATGGATAGGGCAAACGATATGACCATAAATAGATCCGTAGTCTGTTCCAATCATGGGAATGAATGGTACAAGAGACTATCATTAACCTGGTTGTATGGAGGTGTCTTACCGGTCATTGGACATGGAATGTCAACCAAGTTAATGGGTACATGCATAAGGGGCATGGTACTGGATAGATCCACTAAACGAGAAATCCACATGGTATAGTATCACAAGTGATTCTCGTATAGCACTTGTATGGATCCTTTGACCTGACCATATGATGGTGTTACATATGAGGTAGCATACTTAGGGGTACGCCTAAAGGGCCTGTAATAGGGTGCCAAGTATGGATACTTTCGGGTATGTCACTTAGCATGGTAATGCTATGGATATGCAGAAGGGATTTGTCACCTAGTAGTCCACTGGGAAGATATCATTGGTCTCTTGATGAATGTGACTGATATGAGTGTGGCCATACCTAAACAAGTGGGAACTTGTTTGTGAGCTTCAGTGCATTCATGATCAAGTTAATGTCCAACACAAAAGAGGGTGATCAATCCATGCCTCTGTGTTGGACACCGATATCAATGACATGGGATGTACAAGTTTAAACTACAGGGTTATGATAACAGTTAGACTGCCATCTCCATCTTAATTGGGGACTGCAGTGGCTTGCCAGAGCCCAACTGCAGTCTGTGGGCCAAAGGCCTGCTGCCAACATAAAGATGGGCCCACGGGATCGTACACATAAAAGGACTGAACATAGACTTAAGGAATCACATGTATACTTAGAGTATACACTGTGGAGAGAGATGTATATATATATTAACCATATTATAAAGATCAATTGGATTGATCCTAATAATGAAATTAATATATTCAATTGGCTCTTCGTAATTAATTGGATTAATTATGAGATTGTTTCCTAGGTGGAAATATTCATATGTATAGGTTTACATATGATTTTATTTTGTGAAGATTTAATTTTAATTTGATGGGTTAAATTAATTAGTCAAACTAATTTTAATTTAAATATAAATAATATATTACTTGGTGTAATATATTAAATACATGGGTATATTAAAATTGAGCTTGAAATTAAGTTAAACCAGAACAATTAAAATTAGATTGGGCCTGAATTAAAGGATGGAAGCCCACACAAAATGAAAGGAGCCAAGCTAGGCCTAAATTCCCCTAGGGGAATTCGGCCACCCTAGGTATAAAAACCTAGGGAAAAATTTTGGCCCCCTAACACTACAAGCCACCATAGCCAAATCCTCTAGCCTCCTCTCCATTGCTCGTTTTTCCTACGCTAGCACGAGTCGTGTTCGTTAGGCGTTCGTATACAAGAACAAGGAGGGATTCTATTTTGATTCCTGCAGTCTTCATCCATCTCTAGAAAGAGATATTCCGGGTAAGAATATGATCTCCTTCTATTTCAATTTTATGTTTTACAATTTCCATTTCAATTGCTCCTGGGACTGGATTTGAGGAAATCATCACGTTCTTCCGCTTTTATCGGGTGATTTCCGGTGAAAAATCCCAACAAATCCTACTACCCACGCTAAGTCAAAACCTCCATTCAAGTGTTAAAGTATCCCATACCCTAACCCAATACAAAGTGACAATACTCCAGTGTATTCTGCGAGGGCATGGTCTACAACTGGCCTATTCCCACTTCGAGTCGGTTTGAATGAGGGAAGCACTTTTAAGCGACTTAGTAATTCCATTTGGTTATTAGATTCATTTAATAACGGCTTACATGCATAAGGCGGGTGAAATGTGGTTGGATCATACATACATACATGCATATAAATATGAAGCATGATTAAATAAATAAGTAAAATGGACTGCTATGGACCTATATTACATCCTAATATTATTCTGGTAAACCTATACTAGAAAAGAATATCAGGTGGGCCTCTATCTTCTTCCTTCTGGGCTTGCACCTCCACTTGGGCTCACCTCTCCATGGGCTTCTTCTTTTACAAATTTTATAATAATTGAATAAAATAAAATTACATTAAAAAGAAAAACGACACGCAGGCCGTATTTACCCAAAAAGGAAATACAACCCATCTTGAACAAGGCCCAATAGCATCCAACCATACAAAATATTTAATCGCAAATATGCATCCAATACATATAATTCATAAGCATGTTATAATGCATGACTTTAAGCCCATTTCAATTATGTCTAAGCCATTACATAGAAATCGCCAATTTTGGCCCACCATAGTTCTAACCCTTAACGGGCTTTGGGCCTCCAGCCCAGGCAGTCCCACTGCTCCCACTGGAATTGGGAAACCATGGGTCCAATTTAGCCGTCCAAGTAATTGTGCCAAAATTACCAGAACCAATTTCAATTAACCATATTAATTTCCAAAATTAATATCACATGAATAAAATAAAATTTCATTCAAGAAACCGCACGCATTTAAATTGCATAAATTTAAACACACGAATTTTAAAACCAATTAAAATTTCAAAACTGGGCCCCGGGCCAAAAAACCCGTCAAATCCAAAAACACTGCGCCCGGCCCGCTGCGGCTAGGGGCAGCAGCTGCGCAGCCACCGGGCGACTGCCCGCTGCTGCAGCCGCTGCTCCCGTCGCGTGTTGCGGCCGCCGTTGGCGATTTCGCCGCCGGCAGCCCCGCACCCCCGGGAGCCAGATTTTTTTTTTAATCAGAAAAAAAATATCATCCATCAACACGAAATCCACCAAGAATTCCAAAACATAGAATTAAATTAAACAAACACAAACCAATATGCATATTCAATTTCAATTGTATGAAAATCAAATTGGGAAAAATCTTAAACCCAAAACAAGAACCCCAATGAAAAAACTCCAATTTTAAAACATGGGATTCAACCAATTTTAACAATTTCTATGGATCAAAAGCCCGCTCTGATACCACTGTAGGGATTTTTCACTGGAAATCACCCGATAAATGCAGAAAAACGCGATGATTTCCTCAAATCTAGTCCCAGGAGCAATTGAAATGGAAATTGTAAAACATAAAAACTCAATAGAAAGAGATCATTCTGTTACCTGGAATATCTCTTCTAGAGATGGATGAAGACTGCAGGAATCAAAGTAGAGTCCCTCCTCGTCCTCGTACACGAACACCTAACGAACACGACCCGTGCTAGCGTAGAAAAACGAACAATGGAGAGAGGAGGCTTAAGGATTCGTGCTCCCACCATTGTTGGCGAAATTCCCAGGGTTAAAAACCCTGGGTTGGTCGAATTCCCTACGGGAATTAGGGCCCAGCTTGGCTCAACCATTTTGTGTGGGCTTCCTTCTTTTAATTTAGGCCCAATCTTATTTTAATTAATTTGGTTTAAATCAATTTCAAGCCCAACTTTAATATACCTATGTATTTAATATATTACTCCAAGTAATATATATTATTTGCATTTAAATTAAAGTTAGTTTGACAAATTAATTTAATCCATCAAATTAAAATTAGATCTTCATAAAATATAAAATCATATGTAAACCTATACATATGAATATTTCCACCCAGGAAATAATTTCATAATTAATCCAATTAATTATGAAGAGCCAATTAAATATATTAATTTTATTACTAGGATCAATCCAAATGATCTTTATAATATAATTAATATATTCATACCTCTCTCTCCAGAGTGTATACTCCAAGCATACATGTGATTCCTTAAGTCGGTGTTCAGTCGCTCAATGTGTACGATCCCGTGGGCCCATCTTTATGTTGGCAGCGGGCCTTTGGCCCACAGACTGCAGTTGGGCTCTAGCAAGCCATTGCAGCCCCCAATTAAGATGGAGATGGCAGTCTAACTGTTATCATAACCCTGTAGTTTAAACTTGTACATCCCATGTCATTGATATCGGTGTCCAACACAGAGGCATGGATTGAATACCCTCTTTTGTGTCGGACATTAACTTGATCCCGAATGCACTGAAGCTCATAATCAAGTTCCTACTTGTTTGGGTGTGGCCACACTCTTATCAGTCACATTCATCAAGAGGCCGGTGATATCTTCCCAGTGGATTATTGAGTGACAAATCCCTTCTGCATATCCATAGCATTACCATGCTAAGAGACATACCCGAAAGTACCCATACTTGGCACCCTATTACAGGCCCTTTAGGTGTACCCCAAAGTATGCGACCTCACATGTAACACCATCATATGGTCAGGTCAAAGGATCCATACAAGAACTACACGAGAATCACTTGTGATACTATACCATGTGGATTTCTTATTTAGCGGATCTATCCAGTACCATGCCCCTTATGCATGTACCCATTAACTTGGTTGACACTCCATGTCCAATGACCGGTAAGACACCGCCATACAACCAGGTTAATGATAGTCTCTTGTTCCATTCATTCCCATGACTGGAACAGACTACGGATCTATTTATGGTCATATCGTTTACCCTATCCATGGTCTTACTGCCAAGTGCATGACACTGGTCATCATGGATATGGATATGTCCATTGGATACTTCATTTAATATATTGCACAAGATAAATATAATAAATTAATTAATGCCTCTATTAATAACAAAAATAAGTATAATACATAAATCCAATTAATGTATGATACAAATACAAGGACCAATACCTCGGGTCTAGGGCATATCCAACATTCGGCCATAGCATAGGGAACATAACCTAACCGAAATTCTCTAGCCTCTCCTCTCCATAGTTTGTGCTTTTCCGACCCTAGCACAAGTCGTGTTTGTTAGGCGTTTGTGTACGTGAATGAGGAGGGATTCTGCATTGATTCCTGCAGTCTTCATCCATCTCTAAAAGAGATATTCCGGGTAAGAGAATTATCTCTTTCTATTAAATTTTTTTTGTTTTACAATTTCCACTTCAATTGCTCCTAGGCACGGATTTGAGGAAATCATCGCGTTCTTCAGCTTTTATCGGGTGATTTCCAATGAAAAATCCCAACAGATATCTTATAAAGATACCTTTGTTGCCTCTTGGGCCTAGCTTGCCATGCTTGCTAGATGTATCACGAACATAAGTAGAACATCCCTATGGTCGCAAATGGTTCAAATTGGGCTTCCGGCTCATCCACAATTCAGAAGGCGTGGTTTCAACTGACTTAAAAGGTACTCTATTGAGTACATATGTGGCAGTCAATAGTGCGTCTCCCCAAAAGGAGATAAGCCATCATAGTGCTGGGATTTTTCACCGGAAATCACCTGATAAAAGCAGAAGAACGCGATGATTTCCTCAAATCTAGTCCCAGGAGCAATTGAAGTGGAAATTGTAAAACATAAAATTGAAATAGAAAGAGATTAAATTCTTACCCGGAATATCTCTTTCTAGAGATGGATGAAAACTGCAGAAATCAAATTAGATTCCCTCCTCGTTCTCATACAAGAACGCCTAACGAACACAACCCGTGCTAGCGTAGGAAAAACGAGGAATGGTGAGAGAGGGGGCTAGAGAATTCGGCTATGGTGTGGCTTATTACCTTTGGCCGAATTCTCCTAGGTTAAAACCTAGGTTGGCCGAATTCCCTTAGGGGAATTTAGGCCCAGCTTAGTTCCTTTACTTTTGTGTGGGCTTTCTACTTTTAATTCAGGCCCAATCTAATTTTAATTATTCTGGTTTAAATTTATTTCAAGCCCAATTTTAATATACCCATGTATTTAATATATTACACCAAGTAATATATTATTTACATCTAAATTAAAATTAGTTTGACCAATTAATTTAATCCATCAAATTAAAATTAAATCTTCATAAAATAAAATCATATGTAAGCCTATACATATGAATATTTCCGCCTAGGAAATAATCTCATAACTAATCCAATTACTTATGAAGAGCCAATTGAATATATATTAATTTTATTATTATGATCAATCTAATTGATCTTTATAATATGATTAATATATATATACCTCTCTCTCCACAGTGTATACTCCAAGTATACATGTGATTGCTAAAGTCTATGTTCAGTCGTTCTATGTGTATGATCTCGTGGGCCCATCTTTATATTGGCAGCGGCCCTTTGGCCCGCAGACTGTAGTCGGGCTCTAGCAAGCCACTGCAGCCCCTAATTAAGATGGAGATGGCAGTCTAACTATTATCATAACCCTGTAGTTTAAACTTGTACATCCCATGTCATTGATATCGGTGTCCAACACAGAGGCATGGATTGATCACCCTCTTTTGTGTCGGACATTAACTTGATCCCGAATGCACTGAAGCTCATAAACAAGTTCCCACTTGTTTGAGTGTGGCCACACTCTTATTAGTCACATTCATCAAGAGGCCGGTGATATCTTCCCAGAAGATTACTGAGTGACAAATCCCTTCTGCATATCCATAGCATTACCATGCTAAGTGACATACCCGAAAGTACCCATACTTGGCACCCTATTGCAGGCCCTTTAGGCGTACCCCTAAGTATGCGACCTCACATGTAACACCATCATATGGTCAGGTCAAAGGATCCATACAAGTACTATATGAGAATCTCTTGTGATACTATACCATGTGGATTTCTCGTTTAGTGGATCTATCCAGTACCATGCCCCTTATGCATGTACCTATTAACTTTGTTGACATTCCATGTCCAATGCTCGGTAAGACACCGCCATACAAGCAGGTTAATGATAGTCTCTTGTTGCATTCATTCCCATGACTGGAACAGACTACGGATCTATTTATGGTCATATCGCTTACCCTATCCATGGTCTTACTGCCAAGTGCATGACACTGGTCATCATGGATATGGATATGTCCATCGGATACTTCATTTAATATATTGCACAAGATAAATATAATAAATGAATTAATGCCTCTATTGATAACACAAATAAGTATAATACATGAATCCAATTAATGTATGATACAAATGCATGGACGAATGCCTCGGGACTAGGGCATATCCAACACATAGACCTTACCATCTATCAGAAGGTTCGGTTTCTTCTTTCCACTACTCCAGTTTGTTGTGGAGTCCTAGGTATTGTCAACTGATGTTCAATACCTGTTTCATCACTTAAAACTTTAAATTCCTCGGAGAGGTACTCTCTTCCCCAATCGGTCCTTAAAGCTTTGATTCTCTACTCTAATTGATTTGCAACTAGAGCCGTAAATCTTTTGAAACATGCTAATGCTTTAGATTTATGTGTAATCAAATAGACATGACCATACTTTGTATAGTTGTCTATGAATGTAATGAAATAGTAGACACCATGCCTTGCCCAAACATTCATTTGGCCACAGATGTCAGAATGGATTAGTTGCAATGGTTGGTCAGCTCACGTAGCTTTACCAAATGGTTTTCTTGTCATCTTTCCTTTTAAGCAGCTTTCACAAGTTGGGAGATCTACTTTTGATAAATCAGCCAACAAACCTGCTTTATCCAATCGTACTAAACGATGTTGACCAATGTGACTTAGTCTTACATGTCACATTTTTGAAATGCTAACATTATCCATAAACGAGTTAACAGTAAAGGAAAAACTATTATGACACACATAATTTGGATCCAAATGCAAAACAATAAAACCATCCAACAAATGTCCACCACTAAAGTAGATATTGTTCATAAGAGACTAAAATTGTTTAATTCAAAAGATAACATGAATCCTAAATTCATAAGGGCGGAAACAGATATCAAGTTCCCTCGTATTCCAAGAGCATAAAGGACATAACAGTGGTCACCCACTATTTAAGACCAGCTGACAACAGCCAATCCCTAAGACTTCCTCTTTAGAGTTGTTTCCCACGTATATCCACCTTGTTCCCCGTGGAACACTGCGGAACCCAACAAAAGAATCTCGATCCTTTGTTACGTGGTCTGTTGCTCCTGAGTCTACGATCCACAAAGGACGAGATTCAGTTTGGAAAACAAAACTTGAAACAAATGTATAACACTTATACACTTCGGTAACATTTACCTTAGGAGCTATGCAATCTTTTGCAAAATACCCCTTCTGTCTGTGATTGTAACATTTCATCCTAGAAATGTTAAAATCTTTCTTGCCCTTCTTTTGAACTGGAACACTGCCCACCATTCTCTTTGCCTTCTTCTTTGAAGAACCTCTTGTTCCTCTCCTTGGACTTCAGACCATGACTTGAACTAGCCATGTGAACCTCAGATTTCATATTAAGAGAGGCCATACGATCCTCTTCCAGGTCAAGATGATGAACAACATCATCAAAGGCCTTAATGTCGTTGGCATGGGTTAGATGCAACTTCATATGCTCCCACTTATTCGGCAGAGAACGTATCCCAGCTTGAACTTTCTGCTTCTCGAGAGCAAAAATCGCACTAAGCATGTGCTATATACGTGAAACTTTTTCACGATATCATCATTCATCGCACTAAGCATGGTGATGTGGGCAGATGAGTTCTTCCTCTTCCAGGCTTGATAAGCCTCAAGGTCCCTCTTTGTTTGGGCGGTGTTACCCTCTGCAGGAGGAACCATTATTCTCTCCAGAGTGTCAAGAGCCTCTTACTCTTCAATTATGTATTGGACTATCATAGCCCAAACTTTATAATTGTCATCGTTCAAACGAAGGTCCTTATTTAGTTAAGCAACTATTGCTTTTGAAGAAGCAATTAAAAAAAACCGCTAAAGACAAAATTAGCACTAATAAGTAAGCGATACACCATATTTATTATAAGATCATTTAAAACTAAAAATAGTGTTTGGTTCACATAAAATCAAACTTCTATGCGCAATGCATCGAGTCACCATTTACATAGGCTAATATAAACACCATATTAGGTTTAAATTTCCAATAATAAATATATATTGAGTTTTGTTTTAGATTATATTTTAATTTATTTAACATTTATACTTCTCTTAAGTATAAAACTAATGAGTAATATAACACTTAGTTATAATCTCAAAATAAATAAATTAAAAATTACTAAAACAAATAACTAAAATAGCAATGTTTAACAAATAAACATTTTATAACACCATAAAAATATCCAACATTTATTCAAAATTACCACCACAATAAAAACTTTAGCACAAAGCCCTTCAATACAAAATTGAAAAATGAAATCAGCAAGAGAAAAAGTGAAAAATGAAGAGCTCAATCTTCATTTTCATCGAGTTGAACTATCTCAATTTCTTTTGAGGTGACTGGGATCATCTCTACGAACTTATAGTAGAGATCCAAAGGCATGTTCTCAACACCCTCGATAACAGCATCTAGACATGGGTGATGAACCAACTTGTTACTTCTAAGTAACATGGTTCTAGGATTATAAGATAACTTAGTTCTTGTTTTAGCCAAGTTCAACACAAATACTTTGCATTGGGATCCATAATCCTGTTCAGGAACTAATACTTCAATGGAGTCCACCAGTTCGTCAATAACAGAATTTTCTTAAAGTGCTTTTCACGAAAAGCCTTTTTCGCAAATTTTAACACTTTTAATTGATCAATTCCAAAGGAAAATCCTCCTTTCTAGACAAGCTCTTGGATTTCACGGTTTAACGCATTAAACCGCTCCATAACTCCAACAATATCCTCTTTTTCTAACGGAGGATACCGTTTAGAGAAAAAGCTTATTTACAAGTTTTTGTAGAGTCCTTGCCTACTCTTGAGACTGGATTATTTTCGCTGTTTTTACGAACGTTGCCATTTCTATAACACATATAGAAATAACAAAAACTTGTTAATGATCAACCAAAAATCTGTATATAAATACACAATAAATATACCGAATTTTCTTGAATTTATTAAACATAAATTAAGCATGTATACACAATAAATACTAGTAAATTTAGTTTAAAATATCAAATGAATTCTAAAAATTCATCAAAATATACCAAAAATTCAAGAAAAATGTAAATTTTAATTCTGGAAAAAATTTGATGAAATTTGGACGCCGGAGACGCCCCCACGCGCCGACATGCGCTGCCTAAACTTGTTCCACGCGCCTCCATGCGCGGACACGTGTCTCTATGCACTGAAGGGACCTGCTGACTCACGTGACACGTGGCAACATGTGATTCGTGCTGACGTGGCGCACCTGCCACGTGTCGTCACCTGATTGGGTCAACAGATGATGTGGCGAGCTGATGTGGTTCCACTGCCATGTGTCATCACCGTATTAGTCCACTATGATGACATGGCAGATGTCGTGTCACGATGACTTGGCACAATCACAACTGTTTTAACACGTGGCGACATGCCATTGGTCCACATGTCTGACACGTGGCAGTTGACCATTTCAAAAATGGTTGACTTTGTACACATGTCAACAAGTGATTGGTTAGACTTTTCAACCGTCAGAAAATAATCCAATCCAATTGTGCCACGTATCCCTGAACCTTAACTTCTCCCAACCGCTTTGGAAACAAACTCCACTCGCAGGGGCGGCACGTGAGGTCCACGCGCCGCCTTCTGGGCCTCCGTTGGCCGTGAAATTTGACATTCTGACTCAATTTTTCATGCTGATTTCAGTGGTGTGATCGGATTTTCGAAATTTCGACAAAAATTTTTGACACTTTGTACTGTTGGATCTAATACAGTATCGTTTTGATGCGGATAACAATGCAAATCCGTATCAAAACGAAAAAAAACAAATCCAAATGAATAAAAAAACATATTCTTATTCATGGAATATCAGATGTCAAGTTTTACGGAATCATTTTGACATGGATATCAATATAAATCCCTATCAAAACGAACAAATATGTATTTAAACGAATAAATACGCATTCATAACGGATAAAACTTATTTTAATTCACGTAATTCCTGAAATCAAGATTTGAATACATTAATCATTCATGGAATATCAGAAAACTAGATTCGAACACATCAATCTATAAACCTTTCGGCTCTGATACCAATGAAGTCAGAATTCCATAAAGATCATACAACGAATGTATAGATTACCATAAACAGAATAAATAAACAGACTTACAGTTTATGTGCAGCGAAAACTCGTTTATGGAATTGATCTGGTCTACGCGAGAAACCGGATCGTTCTGGTTGCCTTTCCTACGAGTGTATGAATACACTGAGTACGGGCTATCTCCATGAATTCTTCCAACGAACGAAGAAGTAATCCATGTTTTATCGCTAGGGACGTTTTCCCCGGATTTAGAAGGGAATCTCTACGATTCTCCATAGTTAGGAAATAAAGAAACTTCTTCTCTATTTATAGTAGAAATCCCAACTTCCATCTATATATAGGGTCAGACCAAATTATACATTTGGTCCTTGTAATTTACACATAATTACAGTTTAGTCCCTGCCATTCCAAAATGTCATGGGCGGACCAAAAACCAACAAATTGGATTAAGCTTCCTCTAAAGATCAAAATTTTCATGTGGCGAAGTTTAAACGAAATTCTTCCAACAAAAGCTTCTTTAAGCAACTAATAGGGGTTCCTATTGATGATATTTGCGAAATTAACATCCATGCTCTAATTGTTTTTGGTCCTTGAATATTGCTGCAAATGACTTAATTATTACGGTGATCGAGTTTTTATCTTGTG
This sequence comes from Euphorbia tirucalli, assembly GCA_039660915.1. NCBI lineage: Eukaryota > Viridiplantae > Streptophyta > Magnoliopsida > Malpighiales > Euphorbiaceae > Euphorbia > Euphorbia tirucalli. Next base: position 47,089,245 of record CM077639.1, on the reverse strand, counting down.
TGTTCATGATTAGGGGTATACATAGTTGGTTTATAAGTCTATTAATAAAAAATTTGGCAATCTATTAACCAATCCATTAGAATCGGTTAATCTATTATTTTGGTCGATTAACCAATAAAGACTGTTCGTAGAAAAAAATAAGTTTTAAATATTAAAAATAAGTATTAACTTTACTTGAATTAACAAATTTGAAGTTTCAAAATGTTTTGAGCTTAAAACTAAAATTCTACATATCTTTATATATATATATATATATATATATATATATATATATATTAATTATCATGACATATTTTTATGTTAATTATATGTAAATATATACATAATCGGTTAATTTTTTGGTTTTGGTAACCAAAGGTTTGTAGAATGAATAATGCATTTTTCGATTTGGTTTTCGATTTCGGAATTAGTTGTTTGATTTTCGGTGAATTTTGTGCAGCCTTGATCATGATAATTTATGCAAGGTAGTTTCTTTATATTGGAGTATTTGGAAAGCAATAAATAAAGCAGAGTGGCAAGAAAATCACCCCGTATCCTACTATTTGCTCCTCTTCCGTGGTTTTCCTTTGTGCTTGGACTGCTGCTCTTAGTTTACCACGACCTGGTTCGCCGAATGCTATTTCTTCTTGCTAGCAGAGTCCTCCACTGGTGACAGTTAAGTGCAACTTAGATACACATTATAACAAAGCCACTGGTTCCGCAAGTGTAGGTGGAGTGCTTCAAGATGAGTTGGGAAACTTCCAAGTTTTTTTTTTTTTCGGTCAGCGATCCCCCTGCAAGGATGCTTTCATGGGCGAGAATGGAGATCTTGGCTTTTTGAGAGACAATGATTTGGCTAAATAATTTTCCACTTAATTGCGTGGAAGTTGAAGGAGATGCTCAGTTGGTTATCTTGGCTCTAAACTCTAATAAAATTGTCAACTCCTACACCTGCATTTTGGTTCATTATTGTCATAGTATGGCCGTAAATTTTTGTTCTTTTTTTTTTTTTTTTTTTTTTTGTTCAGTTTGTTAATTGTTGAATTAACAAGGTTGCTCATATATTAGGTAGCCTAGGAATCTAATTTCCTCTCATTTTGGTAATGTTTTGTGATTGCATATTGATGTTATTTCATATTTGGATTAACAATAGATTTTTGTGAAATTTTTGAAATTTTGGAACTTATTTGAGTCTTTTGGAATCAGAAGCCAATTTTCAATGAGACATGGTCATACCTTAATACGAAATAGATGCAAAGTTCATTTAAGGGATAAGTTAGTATTTTTAGCTAAGGTGACAACACAGTATATGCATAATCAGGCTATAGCTTTATAAATCTTTTGAAGACATCTTCATCTTGATTGAATTGAAGACTTTAATTGAGAAAAGAACTAAGGAGACATGTTTATCTTGATTGAAGGGAAGACTTAAGCTTAATTGAAAAACATTTAAGGACACATGCATGTCTAGACATGTTTAGCTCGATTGAAAGATAAACTTCAAGAAAAGATTGGAAGACTTTGTCTCTTCTCTATTAATTTGTTCCCTATAAGTAGTTGCTTACATTTCCATAACTTCGCAAGTGTCGATAACTAATAACTCCATAGCTAAATACTCCATCATCCATATTTTCCAAAATTTTATAATGTGTTTAGTTTTATTTTCTGATTAAAATGGAGAGAAATTTTGTTAAAGTTGTGAGGTTTCTTGTACTTTGTTTTTAGCTTATTAATTCAAGTTTTAAAATTTCTTCTACTCTTCATTTAATGATTTTTGAACAGTGTTATATTGCTAAGTATTTATTCTTAATCTTTAATCGTCTTGAATAAATTGAATCATGCAATAGAAATCAATCTTTAGCATTTGAGTCTTTGCTTACTATTAATCAAGAAGAAAGCTTTAATCAACTTTTATTGTTTGTTGATGTTCTTTTGATTATTAATTAGTTGATAAACTTTCTTAAACTTAATATGGTGAATTGAGAAATTTGACATGTTTCATTCCCTTTTTATTAATGTCTGAAGTTGATTTTAATGTTTAATTAGTTAAAACGATTATGGCTTCCAAATCTTCTTTCATCAATAAATTGATTTATTAAATTCTTTATCTTTTGAAATTAATGATCAATAATAATCAAATAAATTGATCTCTCAAACTAGAAAATCTAATTAATTTCTTTTCTCTTTTATTTTTATTATTTATTTTATTAGTTAGTTTTTCAAATCTAAAATCCCTTTTCATTTTTATTTTTAATTTGAATTTAAGAAATTAATAATTTTCTTTCACTATTAGTAAAAATTATTTATTTAATTTGACAAACCTCGATAACCCAGTCATGGGTAAGAAAACATTTTCATAAGCCTATAACTATTAAGGCTAATTTATATGTAAAAAGAAAAAAAAAAAAATCTACTCAATAATTCATTAGGTCAACTCACATAATTAATGAACATTTATTTCTCCATGTATATAAATGTTTTTTATAATCACAACTAAAGCCATCATTAGCCTAGCCACCAACTTGATCAACACTTGCATGTTTTCATTCGAAAGTGTATAAAAATATATATATTTTCAACTGTTTTTAACTGTTTTTGTCATTTTGCCGTGTCACCTAATAGAGCTCTGAATAAAGACAAAGTAATTAACGAACAAAGGAAACAGGCTGGAGCAGTAGCGGAGCACCAAACCAACAATTAAAATAAAATAAAATAAAAATAGGGTGAAAATCAATCAACCCAGATGCAAACTTGGTGAAAGAAAAGTTTGTTACAGAAAAAGAGAGACAACAATCAGAATTTTACCCTTCTTGTTGTACTGTGAACTTTTCAATTTCAAGATAGACCTTCTTCTTCTTCTTCTTTGTGCGCTGCCAGTTGGCAAATATGGATCGTCTGATCCACAAGATTCGTCCTCAACTTCTCTCTTGGCTTCACCGATCCCGTTCTGGTATCTTTCTTCTTCTATTCTAATGTTTATGTAATTGCAGATGCGGTGATATTTTGATCTAATCCACCCATTTCTGAGCCTCTATTGGTAGTATAATTCTGAACTTGAATGCTGCAGATTTGCGTGTGATTTGTTTTTGAAATACTTGTTTGATATGTCTTCAGTGACTGTTACATTTTCTAGTGCCAACCTCTGCAAAATTTGGTTCATCAATTTCGCAATTGGAGTGAAATTTAGGATCGATTATCCAAACCAATTGAACTCTGAAATTGATTCGTGACTGTATCAGGGACTGTTACATTTTCCAGTCCCAACCTCTGCAAAATTTTGTCATCGATTTTGCAATTGGAGTGAAATTTAGGGTTGATTATCCAAGCCAATTGAACTTTGAAATTGATTTGTCACTGTATCAAGGACTGTTACATTATCTAGTGTCAACCTCTGCAAAATTTGGTTCATCAATTTTGCAATTGGAGTGAAATTTAGGGTCGATTATCCAAGCCTGTTGAACTTTGAAATTGTTTTGTGGCTGTATCTCTAGACCAGTGAATCAACTTCTCCTTTTAATTTGTCAATTAAGTGGCTCTTTTAACTTCAATTTGTAATTAAGTTCCTTCAATTTACTTTTCCAGCCAAAAGGCTTGTAACTATTAAAAAAAGTAGTCAGTGATGGAGTCAAGAACTTTTTTAGTTTTCAAACTTCATGATTTTGAGCTATGAATTCTAGATCGTGTCTCCAATTTATATGCTGTTTCAGCAGGACCTGTATCATTTCTAAGGCGTTTTTCATACAAAGATCTAAAGAGGGCAACGGATGGTTTTCACAGAATAATATATAGTGATTCTCATGTGACTGCCTACAAGGCCAGATTTCAAGATGGTGAAATTGCACTTGTGAAGGAGGTAAAAGACCTTCATCTAGGAGATGATGTTTTTTTTAGGGAAGTACAGCTCTTGGGTCGTTTGCATCACCGTCATGTTCTTCCTCTTAAAGGATTCTCCATTGGTCAGAAGAGGTTTAATGTCTTTCTCTTGTATTAATTTTCTTCTTTTCTCCATTCTGGGTGCTTGCAGTCTCTCGTCTGCTGCAATTACTATTTTATTCGTCTGTGTATAGTATAGAACCACTGGTTTTAACTTGACAAAATTTGTTGAATATCATAATGCAAAGAAATTTGAGAAGATATTCCATCTCAGGATCATTTGTTGATTTTCGTTCTGTTATCAGTCAGCAGAAGGCATTTGTTGACTGTTAATCTGGTCATTCTTTCCTTTCTTGTTGGCTAATTTTGTGTGTCTGATCATCAAATTTTGCAGGTTGCTAGTGTTTGACAATATAGAAAATGGAAGCTTGAAGGAGCATCTTAATGGTAACCTCAGAGCAAAACTTGTATGACATATGATTGCAGAAAAGAATTTTGTGACTAATAATGACTCTTGCCAGATCCTCTTAAGACTCCCTTGAATTGGAAGACAAGGTTACAGATAGCGATTGGAGTAGCAGCTGCATTGGTAGGTCACTTGTAAGTCATATTACCTTCTAAAAATGCACCGAGCTTGCAGCATAATTTGATAAATCTAGTTCTCTGTCTGATGAACCATATTTTTGTGAATCCCTATTGATGAGCGTATCCTATGCAACATTCATTTTGTTAAAACGTTACCATACAAACACATTTTTAAGATCCTTAATTTTATATGTTTGTGATATTTGCCTCTTCAAGTTCCATTCTATTCTGTTAAACCTTTAAACTTGTGCGTCTGCTATATAGTGTTCAACTTTATTTTATTTTGTCGAGCCTATGAACATCACGATTGTAACCTATTTAACCCTATTGCTACCCCTTTTTTTATTTGTCTCTCAGATCTTCATGTGTAAATTCAAGGGCTTGAATGTTCGTTTTGCCCTTACTTTATCACAAACTCTATTCTCTATTCTGCAGAAGTATCTGATCAGTTGAAATGTTCTATAATGACTTCTTAACACTGCAGGAATATCTGTTTCTCTTTAGTAACCTGCCAATGTATCATGTGTCTATCAGCTCAAGCAACATCATGCTAGATGAGAACTTCAACGCCAAGGTATAGCTATTTTTCTTGTCTTCTTTTATCAGTGCTAGCGAGTTGGATATGCTATTGCTGCCAGTCTTATTAATTATTATATTTTGCATTATGACAGCTTTCCAATGTTGGCCTTCTTAGTCCTGATGGAGATTGTGTTACGCTTCCCCATGTGCCAAGTACGCAAGGTGACTTTCATTGATGAGGGAGAAAGAAAGTTGGCAGTTGTTTTCAGTTTTGACCTTTATCTTTGTGACTCTCAAATTGCAGAATGTACGGATGGGAGCTGTGGAAACATAATATTTCAGCTCGGTGTGGTGCTCCTGGAGTTGATAACTGGTCAATCTTCAGAGAAGGGGAGCACAGACTTAATCCAATGGATCCAAGGATCTCGATTCCGTAGTTCGATGCAGATGATGATAGATCCTGATCTTGGGAACACTTATAACTCAAAAGAGCTTAAAAATCTTCTTGCTGTCGCAAGATTATGTATAAGATCTGGGGATAAACCAAAATTTTCTATTCCACAGATATTTCGTTATTTGCAGAAAAAGATAGACATTCCAAATGACTAATGTATGCACAAACAAGTTACATTAACTTGTAATTCTTTCCATCGTTTGAAGATAAATCACTTTAATGTCATTATTTATGTTCCATTTACAACTTCACGTCTGTCCATTTATTCATACTTCTTCACCAGAACCCAACGCAACAGAGAATTTTTCATTATTCTAGTTCGATCCTACCCCATGAGTACGGAGCCAAATGCCTGTGCAACAGTTTCATTTTTGCAGCATAGTTCACCATGGAGAAGCAAACTTTTGTTCACCCTACCTATAGTTATTCTCATTTTAAATGAACCAAGTTCTCGAATTTTCAACATCTGACTTGTAGCTGAAGAGAAGTATGATTCTAGCAGAAGCCAAGGATAGATTTCTCTTTTAGTTTAGCTTTTCTAGATAAATAAATAAAATCCAAACAAAACACAGGAATAACCAAATCAGGATGCTATATATTACCATCAACCATACAAACATTCGGTCATTTTCGGGATCATCACATGTTTCAAAAGTTGATTGTACTATTTATATATCCAGTTCAAAGTCAGCCTCAACTTGTATCAGCCCCAAATTACTAGACAGTTAACAACATTCAATAGAATTACTGCTGAGCACACTGAACCCTCTGTGCGCCACTAGGCATGTCATCATCCTCATCATATGCCTCCTGCTGAGCTTGTTGCTTCCTTCTCATCTCTTCCTCCATATTAACATCATGGAGAGTAGTTTCCTCGCACTCATCCAGCTCCATGTCTGTTAACTGACTTGCCGGCCTGGGAGGTAAAATTGCCTCAAGTGCCTTAATCTGGTCCAGAGTCAAAGAATCAGGGAACTCAACGTTGAAATGGATGTATAGCTTCCCCTTCATGAATGGCCTTTGGTACATTGGCATTCCCTCGTCGTTTATTGCCTTAAATGAATCTGCAAATGTTTAAAAAATAAAAAAATTCAAGTTATTCCCAAATTTATTGAAACAAGAAAATATGCTGAAATATCAAATTGGAAGGAATAGATCAATTACCTGGCTTCACAACTTCTCCAGGGTTTGATTTGATGAGAAGCTGTCTCCCATCCAAATGTGTCAATACAAAGTGGAAGCCACAGAGAGACTCTGTTAGAGACAGATTATGCTCCACAATAAGGTCATCTCCCTTTCTCTTGAATTTCGGGTGATCCTTTTGCTGAAGGACAAATACTATATCTCCTGTGATTGTATCAGGCTGCAACATACCAAAGAAAAGTCCATGAGTTCCACTGAACAGATCTAAAAACAGTAGGATTTATAATGTCAACAAAGGATAACAACATACGGCTTCATCGGCTTCACCAGGGAATGTAATTTTCTGACCATGATGCATTCCCTTCTCTACTATTACTTCCAACACTTTCTTCTCTGGAACAACCTTCTCTCCCTTGCACTGTGTGCATCTATCTTTCTCGTTAATCGACTCACCAGTTCCCTTGCACTCATTGCAGGCATGTTGCATCTGCTGAATCATTGATGGACCGAGTTGCCTTATAGAGACCTTCATTCCTGTACCCTGGCAACCAGCACACTTCATTGAAGCTCCAGATTTTGACCCCTTTCTGCAATCCATACATTGTCAAAAACCTCCTGTCAGCAAGATCACAACTAACTAGAATGAAATGAAAAACATAACCTCAAAAATAACCCCATTAAATGGCAATTTATCAAAGATTCAATGCAAAATGAAGAATCTTTGCAGTTCCATTTATGTGATTCAAGCTCCAGATGAATGTGCAGCATCGATTGAATAATTGATAACATAAATGAAATAACTCACCCATTGCACTTTGAGCATATAACATTGCGAGATAGAGAAAGCTTCTTAGTTGTACCAAGGTAGAGATCCTCCAACGAGACCTTTAGTGGATGAACCACATCCTCTCCCCTCCTCTGCCTTCTACCTCTGCTACTGCCACCTACATAGAGTTAAAAGCAATCCTCGCCAATTATGCAGCACAACACAAGACATAGCTAGCATGAAAAGCAGGTAACATTATCTAATATTCTTACCTCCAAAAGGACTCCCACCGAAGAAGGACTCAAAAATATCAAATGGGTTATGGCCACCGCTGCCACCACCCATTCCTTCCTTAAGTGCATCCTCTCCGTATTGATCATATATCTCACGTTTTTCAGGATCACTCAACACCTCATAAGCCTGAGCCAGCTCTTTGAACTGCAATAAAAAGTCCAACATTTTAGAATTGTTTTTTTGTCATGTAAACAATACACCAAACACATCAAACCAAACAATCACAGATGAAACAGACTCTTCAATGAACAGATCACTAATTCCCTTTTTTCGGTTATCATCAACACACAAAGAACTCGAATTGACAACAAAACAATTCCAAATTGAAAAATCCCCACAAACTCACATTAAATTCCCCCCTTAACAAAATTTCTTCAGCTTCAGTCTCCCAAGAAATTCAGATGTTTGATCGCTAAATTGCAAAAAATAAAATGAAATCCACATAGATTAATAGAAAAACATTACCTTCTCAGGATCGCCGCCCTTATCAGGATGGTTTTTAATGGCGGCTTTCTTGTAAGCCTTCTTCAAATCCTCGGGCGTAGCATTCTTGGATACGCCCAAAATTTCATAATACTTAGTATTATCACTCTTCTTAGGGGCTCTGCCAAACATCTTTCAGTTACAAAAATGGGATCTAGAGAAAACCACAGAAACCAGGAATACTATCTGCAAAATTGCTGAAGGAGAGGCCAAGAGGTGACTTTTATACATGGGTTTGTTCGTGTGAAGGGGTTAGGTCAAGCGTGTAGCTTCTACTAATGGACGGTCCAGATTGAGTGGTTTTGTTCGATGAAGAAAGAAGAGTCTAGAATTCCCTCTCTCTCTTTGTGGGTTCTGGACCGTTGGATCTCATATATTATTGGTCGGTCTTGGTCTTCTAGATGCTTCCTTCAAAGTATCCCCTTCTCCATTCCCGCTTCAATTAGGAAATAATATAAAGATTCAGTCAGGGGCCATTTCTTTAACTGTCATTTGACCATTTTGCCCCTAGTGATCTTGAGTAATTGCATATCACTCATCTAAATTTGTTGCAAAATCCTTTTTGGAGTTTTTTTTTTTTTTTCCATTTTTTGCTGTTAGATTCTTATATTTGTTATATTGTAAAGAAATTATACCAAAATATTTAACGAGATTATAGACATTCTTTCCGTCCTTAAAAGGATGTGGCTTAACTTTTTTTACATAGGTTAAGAAAGTCTTTGAAATGTCTTAATTTATTTTACTAAAATATCTCTATAAATATTTTAATATATAACATTCTCTATCGGTTGTCCATCATTGCAAATACAATGTGTGATTATTAATAGGGTGGGATGGGGATGGGAATTGCTCCTCGTCCCTATTCACATCCTTATCTAAATGTGGATTTCTCATCTCCGTCTTCATTTGCCAAATAGAGAGAAATTAGTTTGTCCTTGTTCACGTGGGGATTAGGATCCTCGTAGGGATCCGTATTTACCATTTAAAAAATTCTAATATTCAATTCACTCTTTTTTAGTGAAATTTGAATTTTTTTTTTTTCAATATAACATAATCTTGCAAATATTACTAAAACACATTAGTATAGTTACTTGATACAAAATTGCATCAATCATAATTCTTAAACATACATCAATCCACAAAATATAGAAATAAATAATAATAAGCCAAATATAAAATAAACATCTAAAAGACTATATAGTTTATGAATTATCCAATGCGATATACATATATATATATATATATATATATCAATCCATAAAATATAATCTTTTTTAAGAAGATGAGGATATTTTCATTAAAGCAACTGTTGAATACAAGGAAAAGAAGAAACAATAGAGTTTCCAGCAAAAGAATGATTAATTGCAATACAGTCCCAAATAATAAATTCAAAAGGAGTTGCATCGTTTGTTGCTGCAGAGAGAGCATGGAAAAAGAACTTGCCAATTATTTCCATTTATATGTGAGTGACGCTAACATTTTTCATCCAAGTAAGGGCTTCCTTGGCTAACATGGCTTCAACTAGAAGAGGATCCATGAGACTGTGAGCGGATGACCTTTTCTGAATGGAGGGACGTGGCAAAGCCAACCAGGGAAAAAGGGATCTAAGAAAAGGAATTGCGTTTTGGGTTTTGGAACACAGGATTCCGATTATCTTATTTTAGGAAAACCATCGATTTATTTGGAAATTCCTTTTGTAGAAAACCTTTTCTCATTTTGTTAACTTAAAGACCTTGAAACTTAAATTCCAAGATCAGTGACAGAGTTACCACCCGGATCAGCTCATCCGGAAAATTCCGATACAGCTCCCCACCAAGGGTAGACTACTGTACCTAATCTAGAGATTTAGGGTTCAGGCAAGTGACATACTCAACCTCAAGCTTGTTTTCATCTTACAGTTCATATTACCATATTTTGTTCGCGTTATTATCTTTCTCTACCTATTTTGTGTTTATTTAGCCCATGCTCAAGCGAATGACAAGAATAAGTTGCAGAATAAATAAACCATACATCCCAGCAGTTAAAAGAATAAGAATAAAGGCCGCTTATACAACCAGATCGAATAAAAGAATAAAAACTCTCATCCTCACATTACAAATTCCTAGAATACACGACTATCTAGAAAATTACTGTCGCCTAATTTACACGAAAATCTATCAAAAGTACATCCAAAAATAAAATAAAAGCAGTAGAGGCTGCAAAACAGATTGGTTAACACAATTTATATCACAACACAAATAGGACTCAAAGTGGACAGAATTGGGATTTTTAGGGACGGGGAGCATGCATTTAAGGGATAGCACGGGTCGACTCGACCAGTTGACTCGGCTAGACCTGGAAAACGGTTTTGAAACGCCCTATAGGTTTTATGCTGAAAAATAATTTTGGAAAACCATTTGGCTCGATTTCATACAAATTTTTCCGTTTAGCTGATCTGTTATCTCGGAACTCGGGGTTCCGTTCGTGCAGGTTTCCTAAATCCAACATCCATCTAAGGTCCAAAAAGCTGTAAACACATAAAAAATAATTTGGTTTCGAAGACAACATCGCGCGATGACGTCCGTACGGGTCATCCCGCCATTCTGCCTCCTTTCTGTCATTACAGCCATGCCGATTAAATTACAGCCGTGTGACTGTAATATACAATTGCAAGACTGTAATCTACAACCATACGACTGTAGTTATAGTCATACGACTGTAGTGTTATGCCTGCACGACTGTAGTGAGCAAAACCCGAAAATGGTTTTCTCGTTTTGAAAAACACTAATTCGCTCAATTTCAGTGGTTCTTCGGGATTTCTATAGAGTCCAGGGGTCCGCTATTATTGGACAAGAGATCTGATTCGAATCGAATAACCCCAGATTCCAGAAAATCGAAACCACAGAAACTGAAAATCTCACACCCATACGAATATAAATCCGAAAACCAAAGTTTGATAGTGTACGGTTGTGTTTGGGCTAAAATATATCACAATAGAATGGAAAAAATGGAAAACGAGCTGTATTCGGCCGATCCATGGCAGTTTCGGGTTTCTGCCCGAAAGGGCTCTGTTCTTCAGGACTACAGCCGTACGGTTATGTTCTTGTCAAACATAGCCATACGGCTCTAGTTGGACAACCGGTTTTCTGAAAATTTGAGAAACAGAGAAAGAATGCATGGGAAAAGTAACAAACAAAGGTTTAAGGCCTCTAAGACTTTACCTTGATAATCTTCCAATATGTTTGATGATTGGAAACGGATTAAAACATCAGCTTATGCTTAGAATCCGAAAACATCCCAAAAACCAATCTCGAGTCGATCCGTAACTAATCCGAGTTAGGGCCGAACCAATATGTTGTGCTTAGGAGTTTAGAGTCTTGTTTTAGAATGAGTTTTAGTGTTTTTCAAGTCTAAGTTTTTTTTCTTCCTTTTGTTTTTCGGTTCTCTATTTTCCCTCTCCTCTCTTTCTTTCTTTCAAACTTTCTTTGCTTGCTGAAAAAAAAAAGAATCCCCTCTCTTTTTTGATTTCTTAATTTTTTCTTTTATATCTCCTTTTAATCTTAAAAAAAATATTAATTGTGCCTCCCAAACTTTCAGCTGAGAAGAAAGGAATCACCCCCTGCTTTTGCAGACAACTTGGCTGCCCACTTGAGCCGCACGGCTCTAAATATTAGAGTCATGCGACTCTAACATTAGAGTCGTACGACTCTAATCTACAGCCGTACGGCTGTAGTTTTGTAACTACAGCCGTGCGGCTATAGACAAAGCCGGGTTAGACATTCCAGATTCTCACGCTCACCTCTAAGCTTCCCTAGCCACTCAGAGGACCTTTCCCAAGGTTTCAGATTGAGGACTGCTTGGTTTTCGTAGCGTTTGAGACATTCTAAGTGACTTTCTGCTCAATTCCAAGTCCAATTCATGTCCGTCTGCTCAACTGGTAATACAAGTTTCTCATCCTAGAGATCGGAAAAGCCCGGCACTTACAGCTGCCCCTCACGTGATCAAATTCGATATCCAATACCAAGTTTAAAATACCAGAGGGGAATTTGAGAACGGGAATTGAAGCGCTGTAAACAGAAGAAAAGAAAGACATACCTGACTTGCCGAAGTGTCATTGTTGCAGTGATGATTTAATTTGAGCCGATACCAGGTCTATATTACTCGATGCGATGTTGAGATTGAGCCTATATAGGATTTATCTGTATCCGAGGTGGTGTTGAAATGAGCCTGTACCGGATTTATCTATATTTGAGGCAGTGATCTGAGTCGAGTTTTGGTTCAAGAACCTGCTTCTATGTCTGTACGATACAACGATCTACTTGAATTGAGTTGGATTCAAGGATTTGCCCCGATGCCTGTGCGGAACATAATCTTGCTTGAGTTGAGATGGATTCAAGGATTCGAAATCTTGCTTGAATTGAATGGGGTTCAAGGATTCGAAATCTTACTTGAATTGAATGGGGTTCAAGGATTCGAAATCTTGCTTGAATTGAAATCTTGCTTGAATTGAATGGGGTTCAAGGATTCGAAATCTTGCTTGAATTGAATGGGGTTCAAGGATTCGAAATCTTGCTTGAATTGAATGGGTTTCAAGGATTCGAAATCTTGCTTGAATTGAATGGGGTTCAAGGATTCGAAATCTTGCTTGAATTGAATGGGGTTCAAGGATTCGAAATCTTGCTTGAATTGAATTGTGGTTGGCTCTAGGAGTGATAGTTTTGAAGTCGGGTCGAGAATGAATATTTATTCCTTGATCGACAATTTGGAAACAAAAAATCTTTGCCCCTTCGATCAAGAATAAATACGGCTTGATTATTTTGTCCCTGGATACCTACAAAAGGCAAAGAGTACCCTTCTCGGGATTATATCGATGTGAACAAAATTCTGACAATCGAGAGATTCTTTATTCCTGAGATGTTGAGGTTTGGGCCCGTGCGGCTCTAATTTGTACCTTAAGGCCCAGTAGATGCCCCAGAGTTGGACTATTTTCTCTTTGAGAGAGATCTCGATTCGGGATGGCCCGATGACAGTGGGGGGTCCCTACACTTGGATTGGTCATGATGCATGTATGCATATGTGTGTGTATGTTTTGACTATATGTATGTATATGTTTCAATGTGTGCATGTGCCAATGGACTCTAGAAGATGCATTTCCCGTCATTTGTCCAATCTTGATATTCCATGTCCTTGTTGGGGAAACTGTGTTGTGCTGTTGATCGACCATAGCTGGGGTAATATATTCTTTATGCAATGTATTCCTTGCGTTTCCGCTGGGGATATATGATGACTGTTGAGGAAGTACGATGACTGATGGAGAGAAAGCGGTGATGTTCTTTGCGACGGTTCCGCTAGGGAATAATGCAGAGGATCCTGTTGGAGAATAGTGGAAGGGCTCCTGCTGGGGAATAGTGGAAGGGTTCCACCTTTCTACCCCTAGGAATAGTGAATCTGGAAGAGCTCTAAATTTTGCCTGAACTGTCCGATGTGGGTTTTCAGCTCAGCAAACTGCTCTACCTTTTGCCTAAGGTGCCTTTTCGGTTTTCACCTTAGCGAGCACCTTTTGAAAGTGCTCTAACTTTTGCCTAAACTGTCCAATGCAGGTTTTTAGCTTAGCGAGCTACTCTAATTTTTGCCTGAGGAGCCTTTTCGGTTTTCAACTCAGCGAGGCCCTTTTGAAAGTGCTCTAACTTTTGCCTAAACTGCCCAATGCAGGTTTTTAGCTTAGCGAGCTGCTCTAATTTTTGCCTGAGGTGCCTTTTCGGTTTTCACCTCAGTGAGCTCTTCTTCTTCTTTTCTTTTTTTTTTTTTGAATGAGATGCATGTAAACGGAAAATGTGCACATCCATATATAATGCATCACACAAATTCAATTTCAAGCAGACTTAGGACATTTAAATGAACAGAGCAAGGCATTCATTTGTTCATTCATTGATAATGTTTTAGCATAATGCATATCATAGATGAAATAAAGTTAAGGACAAAATCAACAATGGTATCTGTCTCGATCGAATCCACTTCTGCCACCAACCAGTCCTTGCAGATTTTCCTGCTAGTGCTCTGTTGCTAGTTCTTTGTTCTTGCAAGGCAAATGGTAACGTGTCAGCCCAGTCTCTGTAGATAAATGTCATATTTGACAGCACCCTTTTGATGGACTTATTAGCTGCTTATACCACCCCGTTGGCTTATGAGTGATACGGAGACAGTGTACGATGCCTCGCCCCTTTATCCTAGAATGATTGTGATGTTGCCCCTGAACCTGCGTTCTACTACCAGGTATGATATGGTGTGGAATGCCATGTAGTGCGAATATATGTGTAAGCGCCAGGTTTTCCCGACCTCTATGATGAGAAACCTGTATTACATGTTGAGTAGACGGACATGAATTAGACTTGAAAATGAGCGGAATGTCGCTCGAAACATCTCAAACACCCTGAAAACCAAGCTATCCTTGATCCAAAATCATGAGAAAGGCCTCCCATGTGATTTTTAGGGTTTAGGATGACATTGGTTTTTTACGGAATCGGCCTCGGCTTTATCTATAGCCGCACGGCTGTAGATTAGAGTCGTACGACTCTAATGTTAGAGTCGCACGACTCTAATGCACGACTCTAACTTTAGAGTCGCACGACTCTAATGCACGACTCTAACTTTAGAGTCGCACGACTCTAACTTTTAGAGCCATGTGGCTCAATGGGTCAGTCAAGTTGCTCTACAAAGCACAGCAACTTGACTGAAATGGCGAAATCAGCTGAAATGCGTAGAAAAATCAGACGGCTCATTAATTATTAGAAATGATTAAGGGTTATGAAATATAAAAACCTAAAAATCAAATCAGAAGGGGGGCGGGGAGAATCAATCTTACAGAGAAAAAAAAAAAAGAGAAAAAGAAAGAAAAGTGAAAGAAGAGAGGCTGAGAATATAGAGAAGTAAGGAGAGGGCAAGAACAAAAATACCAATATCAAAAGCATTCCTAAACATCAAAGTTCATTGGGATCGTTTCGGATTGGTTTGGGATCATTTCGGATCGATACGGATTCGTTTTCAGGATTTCGGTCGGTTGAGGTTTTGGGAACATTTCAACATTTCA
This sequence comes from Euphorbia tirucalli, assembly GCA_039660915.1. Classification (NCBI taxonomy): domain Eukaryota; kingdom Viridiplantae; phylum Streptophyta; class Magnoliopsida; order Malpighiales; family Euphorbiaceae; genus Euphorbia; species Euphorbia tirucalli. The sequence goes on along the minus strand of CM077639.1, from coordinate 47,074,083 downwards.
ATCCATTTCTTGACTTTAAATACATCAAAACAATGTCAAGGTAAACTCTGAGAGGCCTTAAACCTGTGTACATTCCTTTTTCTTTGCATTTTTCTCTGTTTCTCAACTTTTTAAAAAATCGGTTGCCCAACTAGAGATGTGCGGTTGTGTTTTGATGAGAACACAACTGCACGACTGTAGTTCTGAAGAATAAAGCCATACGCTCTTATCTAGAGCCGCACGGCTCTGTCCTTCCGGGCAGAAACCTAAAACTGCCCCGGATCGGCTGAAAACAGCCCGTTTTCCATTTTTTCCATTCTATTGTGATATATTTCGGCCTAAATACACTCGTACACCATCAAATTTTGGTTTTCAGTTTTATAATTGTGCAGGTGTGAGATTTTCAATTTTCGTAGTTTCGATTTTCTAGAATCTGGGGTTGTGCGACCCGAATTCGATCCGTTGTCCAGCAATAGCGGACCCCTAGACTCTATAGAAATCTCAAGGAACCACTAAAATCGAGTGAATTAGCATTTTCAAAAAGAGAAAACCATTTTTCTGGTTTTAGAAGTTATAGTTGCACGACTGTTTGTATAGTCACACGACTGTTTGTATAGTCGCACGACTGTAATTAAAGCCACACGGCTCTAACTATAGCCGCACGACTATAATGAAGAGCCGCACGGCTCTAACTATAATCGTACGACCGTAGTCTCTAGAAGGAGACAGAATCATGGAACTACTCGTACGAACATCGTCGTGCGATGCTGCCTTCAAATTCAAACTGTTTTTGGCATGTTTACTGCTTTTGGACCCTAGATGAATGCTGAAATTAGGAAATCCGCATGAACGAAACCCCAAGTTCCAGGATAACAGACCCGTTAAACGAAAAAATTTGCATGAAACTGAGCCAAATGGTTTTCTAAAATTATTTTCCAACACAAAAATCTACAAGGCATTTCAAAACCATTTTCCAGGTCTAACCGGATCGGCATGCCGAGTCGACTTGGTTACCCCCTAGATGCATGCTCCCCGCCCCTAAAAATCGCAATTCTGTCTAATTTGAGTCCTATTTGTGTTGTGATATAAATTGTGCTAACCAATCTATTTTGCAGCCTCCATTGCTCTTATTTTTTTTTAGATGTACTTTGATAGATTTTCATGTACATTAGGCAGTTGTAATTTCTAGATCCTCATGTATTTTAAGCGTTTGTAAAAGTGAGGACGGAAGCTTTTTATTTTTATTCGATCTAGTTGTATAAGCGGCCTCCATTTTTATTCTTTTAAACTGCTCGGATGTATGGTTTACTTATTCTGCAATTTATTTCTGTCATTCGTATAAGCATCGGTCAAATAAATAAACACAAATTAGGGTAGAGAAAGATAATAAAGCAAATAAAATATGGTAATGTGAACTGTAAAGTGAAAGCAAGCTTGAGGTTAAGTAAGTCACTTGCCCAAACCATAAGTCTCTGGATTAGGTACAGTAGTCTACCCTTGGTAGGGAGTTGTACCGGAATTTTTTCGGATGAGTTGATCCGGGTGGCGACTCTGTCACTGATATTTGAATTTAAGTTTCGAGGTCTTTAAGTAAAAATGGGAAAAGGTTTTCTATAAAGGGATTTTTCAAACAAATCAACAAATTTCCTAAAGATAAACAAAATCCCATTTTCCCAAAACCCAAAACGCAATTCGATTCGTTTCTCCTTTTCCCCGGTTCACTTCGGCGCAACCGCTTTTTAGGTCGTCCGCTCACAACATTCTTCTGTTTGAACTTGGACCCACACACTCTTTTTTTTTGTTGTGACATTCACATATAACCCCGATTCTACCCACTTTGAGGAATAGTTGATGGTTATGATCACGAATCAATGTTCGTTCGGCATAAGTGGCCCTATCTCTCCAACGCTATCAATCCCTCATCCTGTGATAACCCCTTTTCTGGTCTGAGTCTATGGATCTTCCGCTTGGCTGGACTCGTCTTTCTGATTCTTTAGAATTCTAGGTCCTGCAATCCTTTGTCAACCCCCAGGCGTACCATCATAGGACTAGGCGAAGGTCTTCACGTGTGTGAGCGGACGACATTTTTTGGAACACATGGTGAAGCAGGAACTGAGGATTTTCCTTTTGTGTGATGATGTGTGGTTTTGATAACATGTTTTAATCTTTTTTTTAAGAAAACTTTTCATTTTATTGGGAAAAACCCTTTTTTGTAGAAAACTTAATTTTAAGTGTGAATTTTGGAAAACATATTTTTAGAAAATCCCAATTTAAACTTAAAGATCTCGAAACCTAAATTTCAAGATTAGATACAGAGTCGCCACCCGGATCAGCTCATCCGGGAGATTCTGGTACAACTCCCTACCAAGTGTAGCCGTTATACCTAATCCAGAGATTCAAGGTTCGGGCAACACATCTACTAATCCCTACTTGTTTTCAATTATTATTTCACAATATGATATTCACTTAGTTCTACCCATTTTATCTTCTTTTATTTTTTTGTTAATGCTCATACAAATGACATAAATATAAATAGCAAATAAAGTGAAGAAAAGTAAAAATGCGGGAAAAGTAAAGTAATGGTCAAATTATACAACCCGAAAAAGAAAAACTCTCATCCTCACCATTTACAACCACCTATAATACAGATAATCTAAAAAGTACAATTGCCTAGATACACGAGATAATCTATTAAATACATCAAAAATAAAAAAAATAAAAGTAAAGAAAGCTGCATCCAAATACGATTAGTACAAATAAATAAAGCACACCAAGGACTCATATAAGATAGAATAGAGGTATTTTGGGAAACGGGATCATGCATAAATGGCATAATCGAGGAATCTGGATGACACTCGATTTGACCTGGAAAACGTTTTATGAAACACCCTTTAGGTTTTAGTGAATGAAAACCAGTTTTGCAAATAATTTGGCTCATTTTGCATGCACTTTCCAACTTTTGGTGGGCCGGATATCCCAGAACCCGGGGGTTCCATTCGTGAGAGGGCCTAAATTGAACATCCATCTAAGGTCCAAAAATGTAAACACCCCAAAAATCAGTTTTGAATAGAAAGGACACACAAAATTACAAGTTAGAGGCCCAAAAGGGCAAAACTGTAATTCTACTTCTCAAACTACAGCTGAGCGGCTGTAGGGTATCACAGCCATGCCACTATAGTTGTTGGGGCGACTGTAACACCTACAACCGAGCGGCTGTAATGCTCCAGAATCAACTTTTCGGTTTTCTTTTCTCGTTTTGAAAGTCGTTTTGGAATTTTGATGTTTTCGGGCAATCTGGGATTTCTGGAAACTTATAATATTCCATAAAACCGATCCAGATCTTATCAAACAAGTCCAAAAATCCCTAAAAATCTGAAATCACCAAATTCCAATCTCACATCCATAAATAAAAAACCCAAAAACCATGAATACAATCATATATGGATGTAATTAGACTGATAATATTCAAGAAAAACACATTGGATTTGAAAACGAAAGTGTTATCGGTCGATTTAGGGCATTCAAAGCTTCTGCCCTAGGGATTTCAGCCACGCCATTATAGGTTACAGTCGCGCGGCTGTAATCATCAGGTGGGGCGGCTATAACTGGGTTCACTTCCAGATTCAAAAAAAAAAAAAAAACACAAAATCACAAACAAATAGCACCCAGAACAAATCAAAAGAGGATTTTAAGGCCTCTCAGAATATACCTTCTCTGTGTTCCAGCGTTTTAAACCACCAGGAACAGATTCGGATGCCAGAAAATCTCCTGAAATCATGAATGACCTAAAATCTCCAAAGCCTAAACGAAACCCCAAATCGAATCTGAATAAATACTAACTCGACTAGAAACACTCTAGATTGCTATCCCATGTAAAACCCTAATTGTTTCTATGAATTAAGTCAAGGTTTTTATGATTATTTTTGGTCTTTTCTTCTTTTTTTTTTTTGTAAAACCCTATTTGTGTTTGATTCCAGCGAGAATTCTGTGTTCTGTTTTTTTTCTTGTAAACCTAATTCGTCTTTTTAGCTTTTATATGACCCAAAATAGGTTAAAAAATCTTAATTAAAGACTGATTTTGTACTAATTAGGAAGTCTGATAATTACAGCCGTGCGGCTGTAAGGCATTATAGCCGAGCGGCTATTATGGCCAGAATTGCCTAATTTCCTTATTTTCTCTTTTCTCTTCGGTTCTCTTAAATGCTCACTTGGCCTTCTTTGGGGTTCCGCACCAAGACCTGTCACACACATTCGGTCATCCGGGATATCTCCAGCATTATTCTGGTCATTTCGAATCCGCCTCACGTTTATCCGTGTAAAAGGTAATGAAAGTTTTCATCATCGAGGTTGAGAAAAAACCCATGCTCATATGCTGCCCCTCGCGTGACCAAAGTCGACTCAAACAGGTGCTTGTGCCAGATTCGAGTTTGATCTCGCGATAGGGAGCACGGTGAGAAGGAAAAGAGGACGTACCTGGTGGTTCTCCTCATGCTTACCTGTTTTGATGTTTGTAGGGACTTGTCTCAGTTGATTCGCGAAACAATAGTCTTGCCTAAGTTGACTTGGTTCTTCAGGGTCTTATTTCGACTCCGTTGTGAAGCATAGGACTTTGCCCAAATTGATCCGCTGTTCTCCAGGGACATGCTTCAACTCCATTGCGAAGCAGAGGACTTTGCTTAGATTGGATAATTTTTCCAGGGACGTGCTTCGACTCCATTGTGAAGTAGAGGACTTTGCCCAGATTAGGTTGGTTCTCTAGGGACATGCTTCGACTCCATTGCGAAGCAGAGGACTTTGGCCGGATTTGATTCTCCTTGTCATTTGATGTTTATGAAAGGGAAGGCTATTTTGGTAATTTTATAACTTGGAAAGTTGGTATCCCTCGAAGGAGGGGTACTTTGGTCATTTGACTTCTTGTGAGGCCTATGTCACGAAAAGAAATGGGTTTTAGTGGCTAGGTATCTTTTTAGTGAGAAAAAGGGTATTTGGTCGTTTGGTAGCTTGGTAGCTAACAAAAGGGTATTTTGGTCATTTCACCCCTAGTGGAGCTTATGTCACTAGGGGAAGAAATATTTTGAGGATTGGGTCTTCTGTGTAGCTCGTGTTGCTAAAGGAAAGGTATTTTGGCCATCTGATAGCTTGGTTACTAACAGAAGGGCATTTTGGTCATTTCACTCCTAGTGGGGCCTGTGTCACTGAAGGAAATGATAATAGTGTTCCCCATGAAGCTTGTGTGGCTAGGAAAAGATGCTTTGGTGATTTGAGAAGCTTGATCATCCCCTTTGATGTTTTGAAGTTGTTTCGGGCACATATTCGTTCCTTGATCGATAATTTTGGAAACAACAATTTTTGCCCCTTCGATCAAGAATGAATACAAGCTGAATACCTTGCCTCTTGATAGCTGCAAGACATGAAAACTACCTTTCTCGGGATCAAATTGGCATAGAATAAGTTTCAAAAAATGAAAGAATGGAAATCTTGAAAAACAGCAAGCTACAGCCACACGGCTGTAGTGGTTTTAAGCTATAGCCGCTCGGTTGTAGTAATGGGTAGAAAGTGGCTTTTAACGGCCACAAAGGATGAAACAGCCATACTTACCCATTCAAAACCAAAAACTCCTCCTTTTCTTTGTGATTTTCTTGCCCCAATCCCCAAACCATGAGGCGAAAGATGCGTAGAGTCCTTCGACCCGTTCCTCCTGCTTAACCTGTCTTTCAAATGAGTTTTCTATCCCGGAGGGGAATTTCACTTTAGCCTTTGAACCCACAGAGAGTGTTTATGGGCTAAAGGAAGATGACGAGTACTGCGGAGTGAAGATCAACACTCCTGTACCTATTCAGCTTCAAATCTTGACTTACGCCTTCTTGAATCTAGTTAGTTTTCTTGGGTTTTCTCTTTTTTTCTAAGTTTTGAATTTCTGCAAAATTCAAGAAATTAGTGCATAATAGGTGAAATTGATGCATGATTTGAGTAGAATATGCCCCTAGAATGCTTATTTGTTGATTTGAGTTGAGTTAGAATGAGATTTAACCGAAAAATAGATGAATCCATGGATGGGCCGAAAATCTCCAGTTACAGCCGCCCCAGAGGATAGTTATAGCCCCGTGGCTGTAACCATGAGGACTACAGCCGCATTGCTGTAACCATGAGGACTACAGCCGTGCGGCTATGACCTCCTATAGCCGGGCGGCTGTAGTTGGCAGACTTAAGGCCTCCCGATTTTTTCGAATTCTAAGGGTGTTTCTTTGATTTTTATGATGTCTATGCATTCTAAAAAGCTAATAAACTCCCTGATTATTGATTTTGCAAGCGAGATCCGGCCATTGCGGCAGTGGATTGATTGTAGAATCTTTAAAATGGTATAGGTGACTCCCTGCAGGAGTGAAGGAGATAGTGAATTCTACTGGTCTGCAACGGTTGATTCAGAGCATGACCATTACTACTCCTCGGACGAGTCGAGGACTTTTTGCTGCACTTTTGGAGAGGTGGATGGATGGTGGATCCTAGGTGAAGTAGTGAAACTAAACCTAGAGTCACACAACTAAGGTAGTGTACCTATCGTTGACAAGTAATAATTCTGGTTGGTCCAGGTATCGATCCCACAGAGAAAAATATTCTGCAAACATTAAACTACTCGGGTTCCTTGCGTGTCCTAGGCGGAACTTAATTTTGGGTCTGATTATGCTAACAACTAAATTATCCTACTCCTAGTTGATCTATCCCAGCTTACTTTGCACTTGAATTTGGGTTATCAATTGGCGGTTTACCAACCTATGAATGCTAATGGTGATGGCTTTATCAATTAATTAAAATAGATGAATTTAACTCAACAATTAACCCTTAATTATGTTCTTTCGATAATTCAACCTAGCGTGTCTAGATCTTTTAGGGGTACGTAAATTCCACAGTGTCGTCAATACTAGTGGTTTCCTAGGCGTCAATCTAGGTAATGCCACAAATATGAACTTAATAAATTAAGATCTTATGAGACTAGATTATCATTAAAGGAATTGCATAAAGAAAAGGTGTAAAAATTGAAATTAAATTGCAATCGATTGTATTAATCAAGAAAGATGGTAAGAATTCAATGTTTACAACCAAACATAATCAATTGAGAAATCAAAACTAACTAATCGAATTACAAAAAAGAAGACGAGTAACTTATGCCCTTTTGGTCCGATTAACCGGATTCCGACGGTTGTGAAGATGCTTGGGGTGTACCTCTATAGACGAACTCAATCCGGTACCAAGAACGTTGCAAAAAGGGAAGGTTTAATGCAAAACTTCTACCAATTGAGGGTTCAAACTCAAAGAAACAAAGAGTTCAAGCAATCAAACCTGGCTACAAGTTTGTGCTTTACACTTTAAAAGTCTGGAAAAAGATCCATAAAACTCAGAAAATAACCTATTTATACGGCTAGGTTAAAACCACTAAACAGAAAAGATGAAAGTAGGGCAACAGCAGAATTCTGAAGCTCAGCACACCGTGCTGGTGGAGGTGGCACGCCGTGCTGTGCAGATTTGGGGGTGGCACGCCGTGCTGGTGGTGGTGGCACGACTTCATGCCGATCCACTGGATTCCATCCCTTGGCACGCTGGAATGGCACGCCGTGCTCTCATTGCGGCACGTCGTGCCACCTTGCTTTTCAGCACTTCAAACTCTTCTTCGCCGCCGTCGCTCCAACTTTCGGTCCGGGTCATAATGCCTTTCCAAAACAAACATAAAGAAACATAACCGCACCACAGCCACGGACCACAAAAATAACGCATTATCCAAAATTACAAAAACACCCCTAAACAACATGAAAAAATACTAAAAGTTATGAAAATCTAACCAAAACATAAAAATCACAAAATACGCAAAACCAAACAAGCATTCACACCAAGGACTCTAAAAAATTGCCGTTTAAACCACGAAATTGCCTAAAAGATAAGGTCAAAAACCAACCTTATCAACCACCCCACACTTAAAGTCTTGCTTGTCCTCAAGCAAATAAACTAAAGACAAAGGAGTAAACTTGCTCGCTTTTACTTGCAAATCCAACTAAGGGTTTAACCGTACGAAATTCATAAACTTAAGAAGGTAAAGCATCACTTTCGAAATGACACTAGGTGCGCCAGGTTCAAAACCACTCAATACCCGAACCCAACAAAATTTAGCTAGTCAAAGGGCGAGGAACAAACAGAGTTTATACGACCACAAAACACCTCACAAGATGTCACTCTAACGCTCAAGTTCAAGGTGAGGCGGACGAGCACACAAAAACAAACAATTGCACACATCACACAGCGAACTAATGGTAATCCCGGTGAAGTCATTGGTCAAGGAGCAAAATCAAAGAACCTGGGGCTTGTAATGTTACGGCTTAGGGTAGGTTTGATAAAAGGGAAGTTTTTAGGTGTACAACTCCTACAAATCAAGTGATATATGCGAATTGACTAAGTACTAAAGACGGGTCATGGAATTTTCAACTCAAAACTAGTCCTAAGAGTGTTTGCTTTACTATATTTTTTTTTTCTTTTTTTTTATAACAAGAAATTCAACTAACAATGAGAAGGCCTTATCCACAACCAACGACCAAAGCACAACCCAACGGGAAAAGAAAAAAAATGACAAGACATGGGTCAAGGCAATTAGATGATCGCCCTAATCCTTTATTCAAACAAATGAACTGAAAATGGAACACATACACTGGCTTAAAGATGAGAACCGGACAAACAAGACATGCTTCTACAAACTCCGATTTTTAAGAAAAGAAGCCGAACATACACATTGACTCTATTTGTGTTTTTTTTTTTTGAAACATAATTTTTTCCATAGGACTAGATGTGAAAGAGTTGAAATGCAAATGGTGATTGACCCCAAAATGAATGAACAACTTAGCGAATTACTTGATTTAGGAGAGGAGGGTAAGAAAGGAAAATCAAAGTTAATGGTAAAAAGTTAGGATGATAGATTTGGCTTGGTGAAGGTTTTTTAAGTCAAAAAGGTTAATTTAGTGGCTTTGGGTGATCTAAGGGATAAATTAGTAGTTAGGGTTAGTTTCATTTAAGTCAAGGGGTTAATCCTAAGGGTCTCCACATGCTAAGCTCTCGATGCCAAGTGCAAAATGACACCAGGTTCTACGATCTAGTGTGCCACGATTGTTTTTACCCTCACAAAGAAATAGAACCGATGTGAAATGGTTCCAAAGGCTCAAATTCTCATAAGTGTACTAGGGGTTGTATGCTAGGTCGTGTGACTCAACCAATGTTCCAAGGCATAATCCTAGCTCGATCATGCAAGTAGAGGTAAAGGGTTAATTCCCTAATGCAACCTTAATGACAAATCTAACCAATGGTTACCATCAAGAATCAGAAATCACGCACAAACAAGTTAATGACTTGCAATCAACTCCCAATGTCCCTAGCCAATTGCTACCAATCCAAGCACAGAGACTTAGTTTTCGAGGGTAGATTAAGCAATGTTACTCAAACGGCAATTGACACAAAAACAACCTAAAACACTATCATACCAAAAAAAAACCAAACTAAAGCACACCTAAAACCAACACGAAACATCCAAATACGCAAAAACACACATAAACATATGAAATAAAACAACCAAAACGTGCAATGTAGAAAGAAGTAAAAGAAAGGGAGAAATCCCTTTACCCACCCCACACTTAGATTGCACTTACTTCCAAAAGTGCAATGGAAGAAGGAACAAAATAAAGCGGGAAAGGAAAAGGGTTACCTCACATATCGGGGGCTGGTGGTGGCGGAGGCGTGTACGGCCACCCTTGGGCTGCACAAAAATGAGAGGTGAACGCCTCGACATTGGCGAGCTAAGCTGCTTGCCTTTCAAGGCACGCGTTCATCCGCTCCTCGAGCACCAACTGATGGACGGTCAAACCTTCTAGCTGTTCAATTATACCATCCAACCGCCCTTCGATCCGCCCCATAAAATCCAGGCCCACCGAAACATGCTCCTCATCCTCCTCATTATCCTCAGCTTCCTCACCCTCTTCCTTAGTATCTACGTCCATAGGGGCTTACCCCTGCTTGAACCTCTCGCACTTGAAGTACCTGCAGCTACCGCAACATGGGAACAAGACAAAATTCCCCTCAAAAGCTTCTTTGGAAGGATGCTATCGAGGTTCTTATAACAAGTATTACTACGAAAGAAACATGCAATACAAGTTACAATATGCCCTAAACCTAGTTCTGACTTAGATCTGTTATGGTGGGTGTATAGGGGTTCCATGACGAAGAAGCCCATATGCACCTTAACATCATTATGCACATACCACAGTATTAAAAGTTCAAATGCATTAACCCGGTTGCTTTCAGTTTTGCCCGAAAAATTAAAACACAAAAATTTATGGATTAATTGCAGGATTGGGTCATGTAATTGGGAAGTTTTAGCAAACCTAGGTTGGTATACCCCTTGACCTACCATACGCCAAAATTTCTTGGCATCCATATCCTCCGGCCATTTGTAACTATTCCCCTCAATTCCTATGCAAGCCTTAAGGCCCTCAATATCTAAAGAGTGTTCAGCACCAAATAGGCGGAAGGTCATGGTCCTAAGGCCGGTATCAGGGTTTGGTTTGAAGCTTAAAGTGTTGGAAATGCCCTAGTCCCGAGGCATTGGTCCTTGTATTTGTACTATACATTTATTAGATTTATGTGTTGTACCCATTTGTGTTATTAATAAAGGCATCAATTCATTTATTATATCTATCTTGTGCAATATATTAAATGAAGTATCCAATGGACATATCTATATCCATGATGACAAGTGTCATGCACTTGGCAGTAAGACCATGGATAGGGTAAACGATATGACCATAAATAGATCCGTAGTCTGTTCCAATCATGGGAATGAATGGAACAATAGACTATCATTAACCTGGTTGTATGGCGGTGTCTTACCGGTCATTGGACATGGAATGTCAACCAAGTTAATGGGTACATACCTGGAAGCATGGTACTGGATAGATCCACTAAACGAGTAATCCACATGGTATGGTATCACAATGGATTCTCGTGTAGTACTTGTATGGATCCTTTGACCTGACCATATGATGGTATTACATGTGAAGTCGCATACTTAGGGGTACGCCTAAAGGGCCTGTAATAGGGTGCCAAGTATGGGTGCTTTCGGGTATGTCACTGAACATGGTAATACTATGGATATGCAGAAGGGATTTGTCACTCAGTAACCCACTGAGAAGATATCACCGGCCACTTGATGAATGTGACTGATAAGAGTGTGGCCACACCCAAACAAGTTGGAACTTGTTTGTGAGCATCAGTACATTCGGGATCAAGTTAATGTCCGGACACAAAAGAGGGTGATCAATCCATGCCTCTGTGTTGGACACCGATATCAATGACATGGGATGTATAAGTTTAAACTACAGGGTTATGATATTAGTTAGACTGCCATCTCCATCTTAATTGGGGGCTGCAGTGGCTTGCTAGAGCCCAACTGCAGTCTGTGGGCCATAGGCCTACTGCCAATATAAAGATGGGCCCATGGGATCGTACACATAAAACGACTGAATGCAGACTTAAGGAATCACATGTATACTTGGAGTATACACAATGGAGGGAGAAGTATGTATATATTAATTATATTATAAAGATCAATTGGATTGGTCATAATAATAAAATTAATATATTCAATTGGCTCTTCATAATTAATAAGATTAACTATGAAATTATTTCCTAGGTGGAAATATTCATATGTATGGGTTTACATATGATTTTATTTTGTGTAGATTTAATTTTAATTTGATGGATTAAATTAATTGTCAAATTAATTTTAATTTAGATGTAAATAATATATTACTTGGAGTAATATATTAAATACATGGGTATATTAAAATTGGGCTTGAAATTAATTTAAACCAGAATAATTAAAATTAGACTGGGCCTAAATTAAAATATGGAAGCCAGCACAGAATGGAATGGAGCCAGCTTGGGCTTGAATTCCCCTAGGGGAATTCGGCCACCCTAGGTATAAAACCTAGGGTGAAATTTCGGCAAACTAACCCTAACACACCAAGTAGCCGAGATTCTCTAGCCCTCTCCTCTCCATTGTTTCGTTTTTCCAACGCTAGCACGGGTTGCATTCGTTAGGCGTTCGTGTACGAAATCGAGGAGGAAATCTGCTTTGGTTTCTGCAGTCTTCATCCATCTCTAGAAAGAGATTTTCTAGTAAGAAAATTAATCCCTTTCTATTTAATTTTAAGTTTTTCAATTTCCATCTCAATTGCTCCTGGGACTAGATTTGAGGAAATCACCGCGTTCTTCCGCTTTTATCGGGTGATTTCCGGTGAAAAATCCCAACAGTGGTATCAGAGTGGGCTTTTGATCCGTGGAAATTGATTAATTTGGTTGAATCCCTATTTTGAAATTGGATGTTTTTTTATTGGGATTCTTTGTATGGGTTTTATGATTTTTCCCATATGTTTTACACAATGAAAATTAATATTGCATATTGGTTTATGTTGTTTTAATTTTGTTGTATTATTGGAATTCTTGGTGAATTGCTTTGTTGATGGATGGTGATTTTTTTTAATTTTAATTCTGTTTAAAAAAAAAAAAATTTGCCTCCCGGGGTGCGGGGCTGTCGGCGGCAGAATCGCCGCCAGCGGCCGCGGCACGCGGTGGGAGGCACGGCGGTAGCCGCTGCCTGCTACTGCTGGGCAGTGCCGCTGCAGGCGGCAGCAGCGGGCAGCCGCTGCTGCTGCTAGGGCAACTCCGTTGCCCTAGCTGCAGCGGGCCGGGCCCAGTAATTTTGTATTTTGCGGGTTTTGGGTCCGGGACCCAGTTTTGAAATTTTAATTGGTTTTAAAATTCGTGTGTTTAAATTTGTGAAGTTTAAATGCGCATGGTTTCTTGGATGATTTAATTTCGTTCATGTGATATTAATTTGGAAATTAATATGGTTAATGGAAATTGGTTCGGGTAATTTTGGCACAATTACTCGGATGGCTAAATTGGACCCATGGTTTCCCAATTCCAGTGGGAGCAGTTGGACTGCCTGGGCTGGAGGCCCAAAGCCCGTTAAGGGTTAGAACCATGGTGGGCCAAAATTGACGATTTCCTTATAATGGCTTAGACATAATTTAAATGGGCTTAAATCATGCATTATGACATGCTTTTGAATTGTATGTATTGGATGCATATGAATGGTTGAATGAATGTATGATTGGATGCTATTGGGCCTTGAACAAGATGGGTTGTAATTTTTATTTTGGGTAAATACAGCCTGCGTGTCGTTTGTCTTTTTAATGTAATTTTATTTTATTTAAATTAAATATTATAAAATTTGTAAAAGAAGAAGCCCATGGAGTGGTGAGCCCAATTGGAGGTGCAAGCCCAGAAGGAGAAGATGAAGGCCCGCCTAATATCTATTTCTAGTATAGGTTTACTAGAATAATATTAGGATGTAACACAGGCCCATAGCAGTCCATTTTAATTTTGTTTAATCATGTTTCATATTCATTTGCATGTATGAATGTATGTTCCAATAGCTCATTCACCCGCTTTATGTATGTAAGCCGTTATAATTGAATCTAATAACCAAACGGAATTACTAAGTCACTTAAAAGTGCTTCCCTCATTCAAAACCGAATCGAAGTGGGAATAGGCCAGTTGTAGACCATGCCCTCGCAGGATGCACTGGAGTATTGTCACTTTGTATTGGGTTAGAGTATGGGATACTCTAACACTTGGATGGAGGTTTTGACTTAGCGTGGGTAGTAGGATTCTCCTGGCCCTAAGCACAGATGGGTAAGTGCCAACAAGCCCATCAAACCGAGAGTCCCTAGGTTGGGATTGGACGGCGTTCCTACCTAAATAGTTAAGGTGTAGTTGTACCAAACCCTCGTTTGGCTATATCTTAATGAAATATGGATCTCGGCCCATGAGCCCAACAACTCGGTTTAAATTAATAACTTGATTCATTATTAATTTTATATGGGAACAACAATGCAAAGCCCTTTATTAACACTCTAAATGTTTTTCTGTGTAGAAACACCCAAATGGCAAACACAAATACCTTATCACTGCGATCCATTCTTGAAAAGGACAAGCTTTCCGGTCCTAACTTTTTAGACTGGTCTAGGAACTTGAGGATAGTTCTAAGACAAGAGTCAAAAGAGTATGTACTGGAGAGGCCTATGCCGGCTGCACCTCAAGGACGTAATCCACCGGCTGCCCAGCTGGAGGAATACGAGGTGCACGTCAAGGACAACCGGGATGTGACATGCCTTATGTTGGCCTGTATGGTCCTTAAACTGCAAAAACAGTTTATGGACCACCAAGCCTATGCTATGATAACAACTCTTAACGAGATGTTTCAAGAGCAAGCTCGTCAGGAAAGGTACCTGACGAATAAGGCATTCCACTCTTGTAAGATGGGGGCCGAGACATCTGTGAGTGCACACGTGCTCAAGATGAAGGGCTATTTGGATACTTTGGCCTGTCTCGGATCGCCTATCTCTCAAGAGCTGGTGGTGGACACAATCCTCGCGTCCTTGCCGGATTCTTATGATCAGTTCATCCTCAACTACAATATGCAAGGGATGAACAGCACTGTCAGTGAGCTGCATGGGATGCTTAAGCTTACTGAGCAGTCGATCAAGAAGACTCTGCCGGTGCTGCTGGTTAACAAGGGGAACCCTCCTCTTGCTAAGGGTAAGGCCAAGGAAAAGGCCAAGGCCAAGGCCAAAAAGGCCAAAGCCAAGAAGGCCAAGGCCCAACCCAAGGCTCAGCAGAAGGCAGGTCCTGATGATGTCTGTTTCGGGTGTAGACATGCGGGTCATTGGAAGAGATTGTGTCCTAGGCTGATGGGAGAGCAAAGAAGGGGCCAAGGTGCGTCCTCTTCTGGTATTTATGTTATAGATATTAACCTTACTGTTTCGACATCCTGGGTATTGGATACTGGATGTGGTTCTCACATTTGTTGCAATATGCAGGGACTTAAGAACAGAAGGTTGCAGGGGTCGGGAGAGGTGGACCTGTGGGTCGGGGAATGGAGCAAGGGTTACTGCCATAGAGATCGGCGAATAACACCTAATGATGCCCAGCGGATTGGTTTTGATTTTAGAACATTGTTACTTTGTACCTGCCATGTGCAGGAATATTATCTCTGTATCAATGTTGGATATTTCTGGATTTATTTTCACTATTTCAAATGGTCGAATTTCTATATCTAGAGAGGGATTATTTTATGGAGATGCTCTATTAAATAATGGCCTATATATCCTGGACTTAAATGAAACCAATCACATCTATAACATAAACACGAAAAGGGTTAAGCCTAACGAACTTAATCCTGTCTACCTATGGCATTGTCATCTTGGCCATATAAACGAGAAGCGCATAGCTAGGCTTCACAATGCTGGAGTCTTAGGGTCATTTGACTTGGAGTCAATTGATACATGCGAATCATGTTTAAGAGGTTGGAGTCAATTGATACATGCGAATCATGTTTAAGAGGCAAGATGACAAAGGTGCCTTTTAGCAAGAAGGCTGAAAGGGCCACTGGCTTATTGGACCAAATACATTCAGATGTATGTGGGCCTATGAGCGCAGCGACCAGAGGTGGGCATCTGTACTTCGTCACGTTCATGGATGATTTCAGTAGATATGGCTATGTCTATCTGATGAAACACAAGTCCGAGACCCTTGATAGGTTCAAGGAATTTCGGAACGAGGTACAGAACTAGCTAGGCAGGAACATCAAAACCCTTCGGTCGGACCGAGGCAGTGAGTATATGAGCCTAGAGTTTGACTCATACTTGAGAGAGCATGGAATAGTTCCACAGCTCACTCCTCCCGGAACACCACAATGGAATGGGGTGTTCGAACGGAGGAATAGGACCCTGTTGGACATGGTCCGCTCAATGATGAGTCAAGCATCTCTCCCAATTAGTTTCTGGGGACACGCCCACGAGACAGCAGCTCTCATCTTAAACAATACTCCGACTAAGGCTGTGGAAAAGACCCCATATCAGATATGGACGGGCAAGGAGCCCAATGTGTCTTTCCTAAGGATTTGGGGATGTGAAGCACGTGTCAAGAAATTGACTAGTGGCAAGTTGGAGCCCAAAACTGATAAATGCCTGTTTGTGGGCTACCCTAGGGAAACCAAAGGGTATTACTTCTACAACCCCGCCGAGAATAAGGTGTTCGTGGCAAGGAAGGGGGTCTTTCTGGAAAAGGAGTACCTTTCCAAGAAAGATAGTGGGAGCAACGTTGAACTCAGGGAAGTTCAAGGTCCACAAGCTCTTAAAGAGGATAACTCGAAGGCCCAGGTGGAGCTTCCACAAGTGGAAGCACCGACCCAGGCCACACAAGAACCTAGAAGGTCTGGTAGGGATCGTCGGGAACCGGAGAGGTATGGTTTCCTCGTCACCGATGATCAAACTCTTCTCATCTGGGATGAGGAAGAACCCAAAACCTACCAGGAGGCTATGGCTAGCCCGCAGTCTACAAATTGGCGTAAAGCCATGGAGGCAGAAATGCAATCTATGTACGATAATCAAGTTTGGAACTTGGTTGATCCACCTCCGGGTGCTAAGGTAATAGGTTGCAAGTGGTGCTACAAGCTAAAAGCTGATAATACCTTCAAGGGGCGTCTGGTTGCGAAAGGTTTCAGACAAGTCCATGGAATAGACTATGATGAAACTTTCTCACCAGTAGCCATGCTCAAATCCATCAGGATACTGCTGGCTATAGCCGCATGGTATGACTATGAGGTATGGCAGATGGATGTCAAAACCACTTTCCTTAATGGAAAGCTACTCGAGGATGTGTACATGACACAACCTGAGGGTTTTGTCGATCCTAAGTATCCGGGAAGGGTATGCAAACTTCAAAGGTCCATTTATGGACTGAAGCAAGCATCCCGTAGTTGGAATCTAAGATTCAATAAGGCTATAAAGGAATATGGCTTCATACAGAATCTAGATGAGCCTTGTGTGTATAAGAGGACTAGTGGGAGCATAGTCACATTCTTGGTACTTTATGTAGATGACATCCTACTCATTGGAAGCGACATACCTACACTGCAAGGGGTAAAGCAGTGGCTGAGTAAGTGCTTCGCAATGAAGGACTTAGGTGAAGCTGAGATGATCCTAGGGATCAGGATCTATAGGGATAGATCGAATCGGCTTCTGGGCCTAAGTCAGGCTTTGTACATTGACAAAGTTCTGAAAAGATTCAGCATGGACCAGGCCAAGAAAGGTTTCTTGCCAATGGGCCATGGGCTGAAACTTAGTAAGAAGAACTATCCTAAAACAAGGGAGGACAGGGAGAACATGAAATTGGTTCCATATGCTTCGGCTATTGGATCAATCATGTACTCCATGTTATGTATGAGACCTGATGTCACCTTTGCACTGAGCATGACGAGCCGATACCAGCAGGATCCCGGGGAGGATCACTGGAAAGCTGTCAAGGCGATCCTCAAGTACCTTAACTGGACTAAGGTTAGCTTCTTGGTGTATGGTGGTCAGGAAGTGCTATTAGTTACTGGGTATACTGATGCGAGCTTCCAGACAGACCAGGATGAGTACCAATCGTAGTCAGGGTATGTATTCTTGCTGAATGGTGGTGCTGTAAGCTGGAGGAGCTCAAAGCAGCCAACCATAGCGGACTCTACAACAGAAGCTGAGTACATCACTGCGTGTGATGCAGCTAAGGAAGCTGTGTGGATGAAGAAGTTTATCACTGAGTTGGGAGTAGTGCCAACTATCCAGGACCCAGTCGATATCTTCTGTGACAACAATGGGGCCGTCGCACAAGCTAAGGAGCCCCGGTCACACAAGAACACAAAGCACGTGCTCAGAAAGTTTCACCTCATATGAGAAATCGCGGAGAGAGGTGACATTGCTTTGCACAGAGTGGACACCGAGGATAATGTCGCAGATCCATTGACCAAGGCGCTGGCCCAGCCTAAGCACGAGGGTCATACTAGATCTATAGGGATTAGGCCCATGCCTAGTTGGAACTAGTGCAAGTGGGAGATTGTTGGAAATGCCCTAGTCCCGAGGCATTGGTCCTTGTATTTGTACTATACATTTATTAGATTTATGTGTTGTACTCATTTGTGTTATTAATAAAGGCATCAATTCATTTATTATATCTATCTTGTGCAATATATTAAATGAAGTATCCAATGGACATATCTATATCCATGATGACAAGTGTCATGCACTTGGCAGTAAGACCATGGATAGGGCAAACGATATGACCATAAATAGATCCGTAGTCTGTTCCAATCATGGGAATGAATGGAACAATAGACTATCATTAACCTGGTTGTATGGCGGTGTCTTACCGGTCATTGGACATGGAATGTCAACCAAGTTGATGGGTACATGCCTGGAAGCATGGTACTGGATAGATCCACTAAACGAGTAATCCACATGGTATGGTATCACAATGGATTCTCGTGTAGTACTTGTATGGATCCTTTGACCTGACCATATGATGGTGTTACATGTGAAGTCGCATACTTAGGGGTACACCTAAAGGGCCTGTAATAGGGTGCCAAGTATGGGTGCTTTCGGGTATGTCGCTGAACATGGTAATACTATGGATATGCAAAAGGGATTTGTCACTCAGTAACCCACTGAGAAGATATCACCGGCCACTTGATGAATATGACTGATAAGAGTGTGGCCATACCCAAACAAGTTGGAACTTGTTTGTGAGCATCAGTACATTCGGGATCAAGTTAATGTCCAGACACAAAAGAGGGTGATCAATCCATGCCTCTGTGTTGGACACCGATATCAATGACATGGGATGTACAAGTTTAAACTACAGGGTTATGATATCAGTTAGACTGCCATCTCCATCTTAATTGGGGGCTGCAGTGGCTTGCTAGAGCCCAACTGCAGTCTGTGGGCCATAGGCCCACTGCCAACATAAAGATGGACCCACGGGATCGTACACATAGAACGACTGAATGCAGACTTAAGGAATCACATGTATACTTGGAGTATACACAATGGAGGGAGAAGTATGTATATATTAATTATATTATAAAGATCAATTGGATTGGTCATAATAATAAAATTAATATATTCAATTGGCTCTTCATAATTAATAAGATTAATTATGAGATTATTTCCTAGGTGGAAATATTCATATGTATGGGTTTACATATGATTTTATTTTGTGTAGATTTAATTTTAATTTGATGGATTAAATTAATTGTCAAACTAATTTTAATTTAGATGTAAATAATATATTACTTGGAGTAATATATTAAATACATGGGTATATTAAAATTGGGCTTGAAATTAATTTAAACCAGAATAATTAAAATTAGACTGGGCCTAAATTAAAATATGGAAGCCCTCACAGAATGGAATGGAGCCAGCTTGGGCCTGAATTCCCCTAGGGGAATTCGGCCACCCTAGGTATAAAACCTAGGGTGAAATTTCGGCCAACTAACCCTAACACACCAAGTAGCCGAGATTCTCTAGCCCTCTCCTCTCCATTGTTTCGTTTTTCCAACGCTAGCACGGGTTGCATTCGTTAGGCGTTCGTGTACGAAATCGAGGAGGAAATCTGCTTTGGTTTCTGCAGTCTTCATCCATCTCTAGAAAGAGATTTTCTGGTAAGAAAATTAATCCCTTTCTATTTAATTTTAAGTTTTTCAATTTCCATCTCAATTGCTCCTGGGACTGGATTTGAGGAAATCACCGCGTTCTTCCGCTTTTATCGGGTGATTTCCGTTGAAAAATCTTAACATAAAGTGGAGTAGAATTCTAGGTTCAACTCCCTAAAGACAGGTGGATTAGACTTCACAAACTCATACCATCCTAGACTAGTTAATTTAGCACGTACAGCCTCTGACCTATCTTGCACAAATAAAAATTCCCAATCGAAGGTTCGAAAGGGGGTATTCTCTAATGGAAACAGAGTTTTGTATCGTTTACCTTCATCATCAGAGAAGAGAGGGAAAGGGCATTTATACTTCCTGGAGAGGCTAGTTAAAGGGGCCATCTGCTGCTCGGGAGGTAATTCTTCGTTTGGCATCGGTTCCGGTGACGGGTCTATGGGCCGTCACGAAGAACCGTGTCTCCGATCAGCTATAGTCTTCTTCTTCATCTTTTTATTGCACAACCACAACAAAAATAAAAAACAAAAGAAGTCAAATCCAATGAAACCCTACTTACATAAATACAAACCACTAAATATGAACATATAAAGAAAAAGAATGTAATACAATCACCCTATTAAGCAGTAAATCAACAAAAATCAAAGTGAGAAAAAGAAAAAGCAATAAAAAGAATAAAGGAAAATCAAAGCATGAATTCATACCTGGTTGCAAGGAGAATGATGCAAAATAAAATCCTAGGTCAAAATAATAGTTGAAGAGAAGTTGAGAGGAAGAAAATGAGAAGGGAAGGAAGAATAAGGGTAGAGAGGGAGAAGGTGAGGGTTGGTTCTAGAGAGAGAAAGTGGAGAGAGGAGAAAGTGAGAAAGGAGTAGAAGAAGAAGAACAAGAAGAAGAAGAAGAAGAAGAAGTGGGGCGGTTACAAAGAAAGAAATAGGAGAATGGTTTATATAGGCGGGTGAATTTGACCTAAAATTTTGAAATTTAAACGCTCGGCAAGCCGTGCCAAATAAACAGCACGACATGTTGAGCAGAGCATATCAACTAACCTGGAAACAGCGTGAGGGCACGATGGCGTGCTGGGTTGGCACATCGTGCTCACTTGAAAATCCTTTAATTGGCACGGCATGCTACATTACAGCACGGGGTGCGGCTCGCTCTTGCAACACTTCACTTTTGAAACAGCACGACGGCACGATGGCGTGCTGACTTGGCACATCGTGCTGTCTTGAAAACCCTATAATTGGCACGGCGTGCTAAATTTTGGCACGGCATGCTGCTTGCTCTTACATAATCCTCTTTAGAAATAGCGCGACGGCACGACGGCGTGCTGTGTTGGCACTTCGTGCTCGCTTGAAAATTCTCCCTTTGGCATGGCGTGCTAAATTACGGCACGACGTGTTGCTTGGCTCTTGCACGCAATTTGTTCCAGTGGCCCGGCACGATTGCGTGCCATACTAGCACGTCACGCGCTAACCTCATTCTAATCTTAGCACGACGTGCCCATGATGGCACGGCGTGCTATCTTGAAAATTCTGCTAAACTTTGCTTTTTCACACTTTGATCAAGACTTGTGATTCACTTGCTTAGTGACCTATTCCTACACACATAAACGCACAAAAACATATTAACACTAAAATTAATGTACAAGGGAAGTACACGTACCTCATTGCTATGTTTATAGTCGGAATAGCTCGACTTCTACGTCCACGATTACGCATTACACATCACGAAGGAGTAAGACTTGCTTCTCCTCCTTCACTCCTCCGCTGACGTAGGGCTTCAATCGATGCCCGTTTACTTGTTGAATTCCTTCCGGGGTTTCAATTTCCACCATCCCGGAGGGATAGACCTTGTGCACGGTAAACGGCCCCGTCCACCGACTTCTCAATTTACCCGAAAATAGTTTCAACCGGGAGTTATAGAAGAGCACCAACTCCCTTGATTGAAACCCTTTTTTATCACATGTCGGTCGTGCCACTTCTTGGTCCTCTCCTTGTAGATTTTGGCATTCTCATACGAACTCAACCGAAGCTCATCTAACTCCATGAGTTGCCTTAATCGAAGTTCACCTGCAGCTTGCATATCAAAGCTAAGAAATTTTAAAGCCCAATATGCCTTGTGCTCTAGTTCCACAGGTAGATGATAGGATTTACCGAAGACTAAGCGGTAGGGGGACATTCCTATAAGCGTCTTAAAAGCAGTCCTATATGCCCATAGTGCATCGTCTAACCTTAAACTCCAATCTTTCCTAGATGCACCTACCGTCTTTTCTAAGATTCGTTTTAGTTCCCTATTCAAAACCTTAACTTGCCCACTCGTCTGAGGATGGTAAGGAGTTGCTACCTTATGCTTAACCCCATACTTGTGCAAAAGATTGTCAAATTGTCTATTACAAAAATGGGAGCCCCCATCATTGATGATAGCCCTTGGGGTTCCAAACCTAGTAAGAATGTTTTTCTTTAGAAACTTGACAACGACCCTTACATCATTGGTTGGTAAGGCGACAGCTTCTACCCACTTAGTTCCAAACCAAAATTAGCCGTCCAGGTAATTTTTTATACGCGTGTTTTATGAATGGAATTTATTTTTCGTTCATGCGATATTTATTTTGGAAATAAATACGGTTAATTGAAATTGGTTCGGGTTTTCTTGGCACGATTACCCGGACGGCTAATTTTGGAATTCATGGTTTCCCAATTGGATCAGGAGCAATTTTGCCTGGGTTGGAGGCCCATAGCCCGCACGGGTTTAGAACCATGATTGGCCAAAATTTGGCGATTTCAAAATAATGGCTATGGACATAATTGAAATGGGATTAATTCATGCATTTAACATGTTTATAAATTGTATGTATTGGATACGTGTATGTATGATTAAATGCTTGAATAAATGTTTTGGGCCTTATTTATATGGGTTGTAATATTCTTTTGGTTAATACGGCCTGCGCACCGTTTTTCTTTTTATGTAATTTTATTTTATTTGTTTATTATGCAATTATGTAAAGAAGAAGCCGATTGGATTGGCGTGCTAGAAGGATGAGGATGCGGCCCACCTGATGTCGTTCTAGTATAGGTTTACTAGAATTATATTAGGATGTAAATTTTGGCCCATCGCATTTCATTTTTATTTAATTATGCTTGATTTATTTACATGTGAGAATGTATGTACCAACCCTATTTCACCCGCCTATGCATCTAAGCCGTTATTAATTGAAACTAATAACCAAAAGGTAATTACTAAGTCTCTTAAAAGTGCTTCCCTCATTCATAACCTACTCGAAGTGGGGATAGGCCAGCTGTAGACCAACCCTCGTTGGATACACTAGAGTATCGTCATTTTGTATTGGGTTGGAATATTGGTTACTCTAACACTTGGATGGAGGTTTTGACTTAGCGTGGGTAGTAGGATGTTCCTGGCCCTAAGCACAGATGGGTAAGTGCCAACAGACCCATCAAACCGAGAGTCCCTAGGTTGGGATTGGACGGCGTTCCTACCTAAAAATTGGAATATAGTTGTTCCAGGCCCTCGTCTGGCTATATCTTGATATAATATGGATCTCGGCCCATGAGCCCAACAACTCGAGTTAATTAATAACACGATTCATTATTAATGATAATATGGGAAGAACATGTTAAGTCCTTTATTAACACTCGTAATTTTTTTTTTTTGTGTAGAAACCAATGGCTACGAATGATACTTTATCATTGCGATCTTTCTTGGAATGGGACAAGCTTTCTGGCCCTAACTTTTGGGACTGGTCTATGAACTTAAGGAAAGTTCTAAGACAAGAGTCTAAAGAGTATGTGCTCGAAAAGCCTGTACCGGTTGTGCCAACGGGAAGTAATCCACCGGCTGCCCAGCTGGAGGAATACTTGGCACATGTAAAAGATAACCGGGATGTGACATGCCTGATGTTGGCTAGTATGGCTCCTGAATTGCAAAAGCAGTTCCTGGATCATCAGGCCTTTGCTATAATGACAACTCTTAACGAGATGTTTTATGAGCAAGCTTATCAGGAAAGGTACCTGATCCACAAGGCATTCCGCAGCTGTAAGATGGGAGCCGGAACATATGTGAGTGCACACGTGCTCAAGGTGAAGGGCTATCTGGATAATTTAGGCCGTCTCGGAACTCCTATCTCACGGGGGCTGGCAGTTAGCATGATCCTGGCTTCTTTACCGGATTCTTATGATCAATTCATCCTAAACTTTTTCAAGCAAGGGATGGACCGCACTGTTAGTGAGCTGCATTGGATGCTTGAGCTCGCTGAACTGTCGATCAAGAAGAATCCGCCGGTACTTGAGGTTAACAAGGGGAAACCTCCTCTTGCTAAAGGCAAGGCAAAGGCCAAGGCCAAGGCTAAGGAAGCCAAGGCTAAAAAGGCTAAAACCCAGCCCAAGGCCCGTTCCAAGGATGTCTGCTTCGGTTGCAAGCAGGTTGGACATTGGAAAAGATCGTGTCCCAAGCTTTTGGGAGAGAAAAGGAAGACGCAGGGTGTGTCTTCATCAGGTATAAATGTCACACTAGAACTTAAAAGGTCTGGTAGGGATCATCAGGAACATGAGAAACATCAGTTTTTGTTTCTAATGATTACGCTCCTTTTGTCTTGGACGAAGAGGAGCTCGAAACCTACTAGTAGGCTATAGCTAGCCCACTGTCTGCCATGGTGGTGGATTTGCAATCTATGTACGATAATCAGGTTTGGAACCTGGTTGATTCACCTCCAGGTGCTAAGGTAATAGGTTGCAAGTGGTGCTATAAGCTATAGGCCGACAATACCTTTAAGGGTGTGTATAAGAGGTTTAGTGGGAGCATAGTAATTCTCCTGGTATTACAAATGGATGGCATCCTTCTGATTGGAAGTGACATACCAACATTGCAAGGGTAAAGCAATGGTTGTGTAAGTGCTTTGCAATGAAGGACTTAGGCGAAGCTGAGATGATCCTAGGGATCAGGACCTACAGGGTTAGATCCAATCGGCTTCTAGGCCTAAGTCAGGCTAAGTACATAGACATGGTTCTGAAAAGATTCAGCATGGACTAGGCTAAGAAAGGTTTCTTGCCAATGGGTCATGAGCTGAAACTTAGCAAGAAGTACTGTCCTAAGACAAGGCAGGATAGGGAGAACATGAATTGGTTCTATATGCTTCGGCTGTAGGATCAATCATGTACTCCATGCTATGTACAAGACCTGATGTCGGCTTTGCACTAAGTATGATGAGCCGGATCCTGAATGGATCACAGGTAGCCTGTCAAAGCAATCCTGAAGTACCTTAGTGCATGAAAGTTAGGAAGAGCAGTCAGTTACTAGGTACACTGATGCAAGCTTCCAGACCGACCAGGATGAATATAAGTCGCAGTATAGGTATGTGTTCATGCTAAATGGTGGTGCTATTGTTGGAGAGGCTCCAAGTAATAGACCATCGCGGTTTCTATCACAGGAACTGAGTACATTGCAACATGTGAAGCAGCAAGGGAAGCTGTGTGGATAATGAAATTTATCATGCAATTGGGGGTAGTGTCAACTATCCAGTAACCAATTGATATCTTCTGTGACAACGCGGGGCTGTTGCACAAGCTATGTGCCTCGGTCACACATATACACGAAGCACGAACTCAGGGAGTTTCACCTATTGCGAGAAATCGCTGAGGGGGTGACATCTCATTACAAAGAGTGGACACCAAAGACAATGTCACAGATCTTTTGACCAACATGCTTGGCTACGCCGATGCACGAAGGTTATACTAGATCTATAAGGATTAGACCCATGCCTAGTAGGTACTAGTGCAAGTGGGAGATTGTTGGAAATGCCCTAGTCCCGAAGCATTGGTCCTTGTGTTTGTATAATACATTTGTACATTAATGTAATCTTTATGTATTATACAATTTGTGTCAAGGAAATAAAGGCATTAATCTATTTATTATATGTCTTGTGCTATATTTTAAATAGAGTATCCAATGGACATATCCATATCCATGTTGTCAAGTGTGAGGCACTTGGTAGTAAGACCGTGGATAGGGAAAACGATATGGCCATAAAGTTATCCGTAGTCTGCTCCAATCATGGGAATGAATGGAACTAAAGACTATCATTAGCCTGGTTGTATGGCGGTTTCTTACCGGTCATAGAACATGGAATGTCAACCAGGTTAATGGGTACATGCAAAAAGGGCATGGTACTGGATTGATCCACTTAACGGGAATCTACATGGTATAGTATCACAAATGATTCTCGTGTAATACTTGTATAAGTCCTTTGACCGGACCATATGATGGTGCTGCATGTGAAGTGGCACACTTTGGTGTACGCCTAACGGGCCTGTAAAAGGGTGCCAAGTATGGGTACGTTCGGGTGTGTTAGTGAACATGGCAGTGCTATGGATATGCAGAAGGGAATGTCACTCAGTGATTCACTGAGACGATATCACTGGCCTCTTGAAGAATGTTACTGATAAGTGTGCGGCCGTACCCAAATAAGATTCGATCTTGTTTGTGAGCATCAGTTCATTCAGTATCAAGTAAAGGTCCAGACACAAAGAGGGTGATACCTCCATGCCTCTGTGTTGGACATCGATATCAGCGACATGGGATTTACAAGTTCAAACTACAGGGTTACGTTTTCAGCTAGACTGCTTACCCCGTCTTAATTGGGGGCTGCAGTGGCTTGCTAGAGCCTGCCTGCAGTCTGTGGGCCTTGGCCCACTGACAACATAAAGACGGGCCCATTGGATCGTACACATTGAACGTCTGGACTTTAACTAGTCGGATTAAGTGTGTACTTGGAGTATACACATTTGAAGAGAGAGAGATATATTAATTATATTATATGAATCAATTGGATTGATCAAAGTTATATAATTAATATTTATTTTGGCCTTCTCATAATTAATTCAATGAATTAATTTATGGGATTATTTCCTAGGTGGAAATATTTTTATACATGTATAGGTTTACATGTATCTCATTTTATGTATGTCTAATTTAATCCCTTGATGAACTTAATAGGTCAAATGAATTTTAATTTAAATGTATGTAATATATTATATGGTATAATATATAAGCATACATGTTAAAGTAAAGTTGCATTTGAAATTAATTAAATCAAAGGAATTAAAATTGGGCTTAAAGCTTAAAATGAAAAATGCCCACATTAAGTGGGATGTGTTGGCCGAAATTTTAGGCAAGGAAGGGAAAGAATTGTGAGTCATCTTAAGACAAAAGAAGATGGTGGAAAGGATGAGTAATGGATGACTTTAGGTGGCAAAGTTGGACTTTGCTTCATGAGATATTTTTTTGGTCATTATTATGGTATGAT
Organism: Euphorbia tirucalli; assembly: GCA_039660915.1. Taxonomy (NCBI): domain Eukaryota; kingdom Viridiplantae; phylum Streptophyta; class Magnoliopsida; order Malpighiales; family Euphorbiaceae; genus Euphorbia; species Euphorbia tirucalli. The sequence goes on along the minus strand of CM077639.1, from coordinate 47,047,150 downwards.
GATGAGAAAAATATCCATCCCTTTTCCTTCCTCTCTTGGCCGTATTGTGGGAGTAAAGATGATGAGTCATGGTTTTGTATTAGTGAAAAGATGATGAGTCATGTTTGTTCATTGCATGAAAGGATGAGTCATTCTTTTCATTTAATATGATGGTGAGTCATATGAGATGAGTCATTGCTTTTGACTTTGAAATACAAGGTTGGACTTGGCTATCTCATAAAAGACTCACCAATTTGGCCGTCCATCACTTGTGCTTTAAGAGAAATTGGTTTTCTTTTAAAGTATGAAGATTGCCCACTTTATGCTTGATTAATTCTTTTGGTAAGAATTAGGTGCCATACTTTGTGAATATTGGTTCTATCTTTTGGAAAGATAGATATTTCTTTTGGAAAGATAAAGGTACAGCCATAATTCTAAAAGTTAGCCGCCCCTCTCTCCCTCTCTTCTGAACATCCGAGTCGCTAGCACGGGTTTCAGTCTGAGAGCCATTCGTGTACGCATCGGTGGAGGAAATCTACACTTGATTTCTGCAGTCCGCATCCGTCTCTTAGAGAGACTTTGTGGTAAGTTTGTGAAACCCTCCTTTTATGCTTTCGTTTTTGATTTCCACATCTTAAGCTCCTGGGCCGGATTCGAGGAAATCGACGCGTATTTCCGCTTTTATCGGTCGGTTTCCTGTGACGAATCCTAACACCAGGAAAATTCTATGCGTGCAAAACGTCAGACTTATTCCCTTGATGTCGTGGATTGTCCACCCGAAGGCTCCCTTGTGCTTTCTCAGCACCTCTAGTAGCTTATCCTCCTCCTCTCCTGTCAACAAAGAAGAAATTACAACAGGTAAGTCCTTTGGAGGATGCAGAAAAACATACTTAAGGTTAGGGGGAAGGGTTTTGAGCTCCAATGATGGAGGTTCCTCCAGTGAGGATTTAGGTGCCGGCTTGACTTCATGCTCCAGCTTGTCAAACCATCCCTTCACCTATGAGCATTCTTCAACTAACACTTCGTTCGCCTCACTTTCAATCAGGCCTTCTCCTATCATGCACTCTAATTCACTGCACACAGTCTCAACCACACAAGCATCAATAGGACAAAAGGAGTCCACAAAATTACAGTTTTTAACATCTAATGGATATTTCATCGAGTTATAGACGTTGAAACTTACCTCCTCGTTGTGCAACCTAAGAATAATCTTACCTTCCTGGACATCTATCAAAGTCCTACTGGTTGCAAGAAATGGCCTTCTAAGCAAAAGGGGCACCGAGCTATCTTCCTCCATATCCATTACCACGAAGTCCGTGGGGAAGATAAACTTGTCCACCTTTACTAACACGTCCTCGACCACCCCCTTTGGCCTTGTGAGAGATCTATCCGCCAATTGGAGGGTCATGTTGGTCGGCTTTGGGTTTCCCAGTCCAAGTCTCCTGAAAAACAACAGAGGCATCAAATTGATACTTGCACCCAAGTCACATAGGGCATTGGCAATCTCCAAGTTTCCTATCTGGCATGGGATAGTAAAACTGCCCCTATCTTTGAGTTTAGGTGGAAGTTTGTCAGTGATAATTGCTGAGCATTCCTCTGTTAAAGCCACCACTTCGTCCTCGCCTAGCTTTCTTTTCCCTGCAAGAAGTTCTTTAAAGAATTTAGCATAAGAAGGCATCTCTTGGAGAGCCTCAATCAATGGCATATTAAATTCTAACTTCTTAAAAATTTCCAGAAATTTGGAATATTTCTGCTCCAGTTTATCTTTCTTCTCCCTTTGAGGATAAGGAAGCTTAGGCACATGGGCTCTCACTGGGTCAGGAATTTTACCATGGGTAAAGGGATTTCTCCCTTTCTCATTTGTGCTAGGTTCGGGTTCAGAAATTGAGTCAGGGTTGCTTACCTCTCCCGACTCTTCACTTACCTCAGTAGGTTGGGATGGAATATCAGCGTTTTGCGCTCGGTCCTCCACTTGCCTACCACTTCGCAGGGTTATAGCTTAAGCTGTCTCCCGTTGATTGCCCTTAGGGTTTTGTTCAGTTCTACTCAGGAGTGCTCCTTGAGGTCTTTCCTGCCTCTCCCTACTCATTTGAGCCACCTGCTTGCCCAAATCCCTACAGTATGCCTCATTATCAGTAAGCCGAGACGATATGTCTTTTAACAAAGACAAAACCATCTCATCTTGCTTAGACTTTTGAGGTTGCTATGAGGATTGATCATTAGGAATAAATGGGGCCTTACCTAACCCCTGCTCACGGTGCTCATAATGGAATCCGGAAGGAGGTCTCAACACATTTTTGTTATTACCATAAGACATGTTCAGGTGTTGATACCTTCTTCCGTAATTGTTATTATTATTATGGGTAAGAGTTAGAGTTGTTGTACCTTTGGTTTCCTCCCACAAGACTTACATTCTCGGACGGTTGGGCGAATGGATCGCCCAATGCACATTCTTGACCGGGATGCTCCGCTCCACATGATACACACAACACTGGCTAGTATTGTGGCGCATTTAAATTCAAGCAGGACATCAATAGGTCCAGCTTCTTGTTCATGTGGTCCATGGCTGCATCTTGGCATCCCAAATCCGTAGCCTGAACCTCACTCCTTGTTAGCACATCCGACTGCCATAAGGTACTCTTCCTAGCTAGCTCCGCGATAAACTCCTCGGCTTGCGTAGCAGTCTTCTTAAAAATATCTCCACCAGCAGAAGAATCAATAATGGCACGGTTAGCTGGTGTCAAACCATGATAAAACGTGCTTACCTGAGTAAATCGCGGCATGTCATGGTGGGGACAGTTCCGCAACAACCGTTGAAACCTTTGCCATGCTTCGTTGAGAGTCTCAGTGCCACATTGCCGGAATCCCATAATCTCGTTCCTTAACTAAACCATCTTTGATGGTGGGAAGTAATATGCTAAGAATTGTTCTTCCAATTGATCCCATGAAGTCACAGACCCGGGTCTCAAGGACTTGTACCATTCCATTGCTCCCCCGCATAATGAGAAGGGAAACAACTTCAACCGCACAGCATCTTGGGGCACCCCATCGATTCGAACTGTATCGGCCACCATGAGAAACCGGTCTAAATGATCATTGGGGTTGTCACTTATTCCGCCACTGAATAGCCCGTTCCCTTGGATCAAATTGATCATACTGGACTTCAACTCAAAGTGATTAGCAGTGATGGCTGGGAGAACCACTCCGGATCTGTTCCGGGGTCGATGTGGAGCCATTAGGCCAATCATGACCATTTTATCTCTATCACCACCCCTTGTTCTTTCAAACTCCTCCTGCTCTCACCGGAGTCGCTCTTGCTCAGCTCTTTCACGTAGCTGTCTCTCCTCTTTCTCACGTTGCTGAAGATCCATTTGGACAAATTCGCTCTTATTGTGCTCTACGGTTCCTGCTAGAAAAATGTTCAATTTCAGGGTTATAGGGTAAAAGCTCAGGGTGCTGAGAACGAGTTCGCATAAGCTAGAAAGCACACACACACACAGAAAATAAAAAAGAAAAAAAAAATTTGCAAGAAATATCCACAGAAAACAAAAATTATATAACTGTATGCACATAAACAGTACCTAGATCAGCAAATAGACCTTTGGTTCAATGATGCAGGAAAATAAATTTCCCCGGCAACGGCGACAAAAACTTGGTGGATCCTAGGCGAAGTAGTGAAACTAAACCTAGAGTCACACAACTAAGGCAGTGTACCTATCGTTGACAAGTAATAATTCTGGTTGGTCCAGGTATTGATCCCACAGAGAAAATATTCTACAAACACTAAACTACTCGGGTTCCTTGCGTGTCCTAGGTGGAACTTAATTTTGGGTCTGATTATGCTAACAACTAAATTATCCTACTCCTAGTTGATCTATCCCAGCTTACTTTGCACTTGAATTTGGGTTATCAATTGGCGGTTTACCGACCTATGAATGCTAATGGTGATGGCTTTATCAATTAATTAAAATAGATGAATTTAACTCAACAATTAACCCTTAATTATGTTCTTTCGATAATTCAACCTAGCGTGTCTAGATCTTTTAGGTCTTTAGCCGGTTTCCCTTGTTTAGAGGCGGTCTAATTCTAAAGGTCAGAAAATAGGGGCACCTAAATTCTACAGTGTCGTCAATACTAGTGGTTTCCTAGGCGTCAATCTAGGTAATGCCACAAATATGAACTTAATAAATTAAGATCTTATGAGACTAGATTATCATTAAAGGAATTGCATAAAGAAAAGGTGTAAAAATTGAAATTAAATTGCAATCAATTGTATTAATCAAGAAAGATGGTAAGAATTCAATGTTTACAACCAAACATAATCAATTGAGGAATCAAAACTAACTAATCGAATTACAAAAGAGAAGAAGAGGAACTTATGCCCTTTTGGTTCGATTAACCGGATTCCAATGGTTGTGAAGATGCTTGGGGTGTACCTCTATAGATGAACTCAATCAGGAACCAAGAACGTCGCAAAAGGGGAAGGTTCAATGCAAAACTTCTACCAATTGAGGGTTCAAACTCAAAGAAACAAAGAGTTCAAGCAATCAAACTAGCTACAAGTTTGTGCTTTACACTTTAAAAGTCTGGAAAAAGATCCATACAACTCAGAAAATAACCTGGCTAAGTTAAAACCACTAAACAGAAAAGATGAAAGTAGGGCAACAGCAGAATTCCGAAGCTTGGCACGCTGTGCTGGTGGAGGTGGCACGCGGTGCTGTGCAGATTTAGGGGTGGCACGCCATACTGGTGGTGGTGGCACGACTTCGTGCTGATCCACTGAATTCCGTCCCTTGGCACGCTGGAATGGCACGCCGTGCCCTCATTGTGGCAAGCCGTGCCACCTTGCTTTTCAGCACTTCAAACTCTTCTTCGCTGTCGTCCCTCCAACTTTCGGTCCTGGTCATAATGCCTTTCAAAAACAAACATAAAGAAACATAACCGCACCACAGCCACGGACCATAAAAATAACGCATTATCCAAAATTACAAAAACACCCCTAAACAACACGAAAAAATACTAAAAGTTATGAGAATCTAACCAAAACATAAAAATCACAAAATACGCAAAACCAAACAAGCATTCACATAAAGGACTCTAAAAAATTGCCATTTAAACCACGAAATTGCCTAAAAGATAAGGTCAAAAACCGACCTTATCAATGGACACCACCCATACATTTCATTTCCCATCCGGAGAGTATACGGTGACTCCGGGGGAAATTTTTACTATCACCGGACTTCCCTTCTCCGGGCAGGTGATCCATTTTAACTAGATTTTTGCACATAGTGGGTACTACCAGGAGTTAGTGGCTTTGCTAATTGGGATTGACTCCCTTGACAGCTAGATCCAATGTAGGAGCCTCCATGATTACTGGATGAGACGACAGACTGAGCTCCCGGACGGGACTACTTTTGAGCTCCCAATGAGAGGAGGAATGCGAGGGCCTTTTTGCTGCATGCTCTTTCTACTCTCCTATTCCCCATAGGCCGGAGTAGTTTGCATCTGGCCGTGTTGCCATACTTGATTAACCTAGAGTTTGTAGGAACTCTTAACTGGGGTCGAGGGGCCTTGGCCCAACTTTACTATGCTTTTGACCTCTATGCTCCAGGCTCTTATAAGGAGCTGAAGGCCTTCTGGATTATGCTGCACGTGAGTATCTTAGACCCTTTATCTTAAGATTTTGCTTTCCTGTGTACGTTTCCTGGATTGTTATCGATTTTGTTTTCATGCTTCTTCTGCAGGTTTGGGCCTACGAATATTGTTTCGTTCCCCGACCAGTAATGCATGTTCCTGATGGCTACGAGCTGGCCGAATTTCCCCGTCTTAGACGGTGGCTGGGGTTTGTCTGGAGTGACGTCGATAAAAACTAGGCCGAGTGCCGCCAGGCTTTGAGGGAGATGACATTTACTGGGGTATGTTCTTCTTTTTCTTTTCTTTTTTTTTCTGACTTAGAATTTTCTAACTCTCCGATTCTAGATTGCCTAGACCCCTTGGAGGCGAGAGTGGAATAACTAGCCCTAATTGCTTCGAGATGCGCAGGCGCTTTGTGATGGAGTGCCCCTTTAGGCAAGAGTGGTATCTCAGCGACAGAGTCCACGACTGGTGCTCCGGTCCCGAGGCACGCAGGATTCCAATTGCTTTACCGGTGGGGTTATTCTGGCCTTACCTTCTGTCTCTTGAGCTGCATCCAGACCTATATGGCACTAGATACAATGCTGGCAGCATAGATGGTGATTATTGCCAGTTCATCGTCACTCATCTGCTTCGACTGATTACTGACGCTGATGCTGGGGTATTTGCCAAGCCCCCTTTTTTTTCTGACACCCTCTTCTTAACTGACTTCAGCCATCTTCGAAAGGTGGACATGCACGCCCGTCCTGGTCTATTAAGGGAGGAGGTAGGAGATCTGGTACTGCCTCTGCTCGAACTGCTGGAGCATGTTCTGCCATTGGAGCTGAGGATATTCCTATTCCTCAATTTCAGGCTTCTCCGGTCCCTACTGTCGATTATCTGCACGGTCGACTTGAGTTCCTGATTGAGAGCACCATTCAGTTGTTCGATGAGTCCTGGCAGTCTTATCGAGCCGACCTCCATCTCCAGGACCATTCTTTCCCGTCGGCCATTCCTGAAGGCACCACACATGTGAGTATCTTTGCTTTTCTCTATTTTGCCTCTTTTTCTGATCATTTTTCATGAATTGATCCTTTTGAATGTGATCTCTGCAGATCCCAATGATGCAGGGTATGTACATGGGCCAAGCCATCAATGCATTAAGGGCGCTCTCCTTCCGGGATAATGCCGCTTAGACTTTAAGTACCTGTATATGGCTTTAAATTTGTGTCTGGATGTATGCATGTATGTATAGATATATATGCATATGATTATGATGTTTTCCATGCTTTGTTCAGTGCAGACGATGATTGGGATGGAGTGCCGCGAGTCCGCATGTTTGAGGATGGAGAATGACTAGTTGCGGCATCAGGTCACCGAGCTGGAGGTTATGTATCAGACTTTTAGAGACCGGGCAGACGATTGGGATGCCCAGATGGGGTCTACTGGTATGCATGCGGGCGAGTGCTCGATTGGTGAGTTAGGAGATGACGGGGATGACGACGATGATGCTAGCTTTACCTCTTCTTAGGCCTATTTCCCCCATTTTCTGTCTGTGATGTATTGGCCCGTCTGTGGGTTGTTTTCTTGCACATTTTTTAAGCTTGCATAGGTCTAACTCGGTGATGTATTTGATGATACTTCCATGATATTTACATCTGTTAGCCATTGAATTTGAGTTTTTGAATGCGTATTTCCTTGCTTTTTCATGCTTTTACTGCCCTTTGGTTCGATTTGGTCGGGTCTGGGACGTGTTCCGGTGTCTTTAGACTTTATTTTCCTTAAAAAACAGCCCCTGGAACCCACGAGGCTATGATCATCAAAACTCATATAAAGATATAGGCAGAGTGTTGTCTACATTACAGCCGTGCCACTGTGCCATTACAGCCACCCAGTGTACTACAGCCACACCCTTATGACCTACAGCCACGCGGCTGTATAGGGTTATAGCCGCTCGGAACATCAGAGCAATCCCACATCGAATTTTAGCCTTTCTTCAGTGCAGCCGCCCCTTATAAGTATTATAGCTACCCCAAACATTATAGCTGTGCCACTGTAGGGCCCCATGGCCGCTCCATATACTATAGCCGCCCCACTCTATTTTTTGGCCTTTCTTCTTCTTTCACTTCCCTTTCAGTATGGATCAGCTCAGAGGATGACTGCGGGACTACTGGTGTATGACCCGCTCTTCTAATTGGGCCTTGCTTACCCCCTTTGGCTTGAAGTATATTAGGTTTTACACTACTTTGGCTCCGAACTGGGTCTTCTTAGATGCAGCTACCAGCTTTTGGGATCCGATGGATCATATCTTTTGCTTCTCTAGTAAGGAGTTATCCCCCTTGGTAGAGGAGTTTAGTGCTATCCTCTGTGTTCCTTGCCCTGGAGGGGTCCGATTAGCTGTTCCCGACCCTGACTCGGGTAATGTGCACATATTTCTGAGCCGATTCGCTCCGACTGTAGCAGGTATGGGTCATGCAGTTACTGGTAGGCCTGCTTCTCCCAGACTCAGCCTTTTCTGTTATAGCTGATTTATGTTTTGCTTTGCCTCCTATTACCCCTGGCTGGGCTCCGCTGATGAGTTTGTTGCTGATGGCTTGCTACTTGTGCGAGTCCCTAGATGGTACTTGTAGTCTTAGATTAGCCTCGGTAGTGACTCAGATGGGTCAGGGTGCCTCACCTATGAGGGTTGTTTTGGCTGAGACACTGATCCATTTAGATTCTATCCATTCTGATTCTCCCATCGAGAGCCGTGGATCCCCCTTTCTGCTTCAGGTATGCTTCTACACTGTATCTTCTGAATTCAAACATTTGTTACCCCTTTCCATTTGATCAACCCATGTGCAGATCTGGCTGTTGGAAAAGCTGAGCCTCCTGAGCCCTCCTCCACCTCATCCGAGATACGCTCCGAAGTGCTACTGGTTATGGCGCGTCGAGCTTCCATATTTTAGTTTTATGTCCATGGAACACTGGTTTGACTGGTAGAGGAGGTGGACTAATGCCTCTATACGATGGGTCTGCCCCTGGTGGGATATTTCCGATGTGACTACAGAGACCTGGGCCTGAGGTGTCCAGTTGCTTAGGTTGATACATGTGACTTTCTACTCTTCTGCTCGGCTATGCAGACAATTTGGTCAGCTGCAGGGGGTCCCTCGATCTTTGTGCACCACTAAGTGTGGAGTGTTTACACCATAGTGGCCTCAACATATGCAGCATCAGTGGATGCATCCTATTTGCACCGAGATTCTGAGGTATGATAGTGTTGCACCTATGGAGACAGATGCTCTCTTTAGAGCTTGGCTGATGGATCTGATTGCTTACCCCACTAGGCGTGGACTTGAGGCGCTGACTTTGTGGTACCTCAGTCTTTAGAGGATTAGGCTTATCAGAGCTAGTTACTAATGTATGACTTTTTTTTCTGTTTTATTTCTTGTCCTAATTTTTGCATAGGTCGCCCTGTTTGGGTTTTTAGCCTATCGGACTGTCTTTATTTTTGCCTGAACTGCCCTTTTGGGTTTTCAATTCAGCAGACCCTTTTTTTTATGTGTAATCTATGGATGTGAGATGTGCAAGAGATATGAAGCCAATTACACATAAAATAATCTGAATTGCAATTAAGCCTGAGACATTTAAGTGGATAGAATCAAACATTCATTCATTCATTCATAAATAATGTTTTAGCACAATGTACATCAAATGATGAAATGAAACTAAGGACAGAATCGGTGATGGTATACATCTCGACTGAATCCATGGTTGCCACCAACCGGTCTTTGTAGATTTTCCAGCTGATAGTCCTCGCCTCGCTGTCCTAATTTTTGCATGGATCGCCTTTTTCAGTTTTCAACCCACCGGACTATCCTAACTTTTGCATGGATCGCCTTTTCGGTTTTTGACCCATCGGACTTTTTTTTTAAACATAGTAGTGCTTCAGCTTGTTCTGATTGATGAGGTTAACAAATTCATTCCTATCCATAATCTTTGCAGCGCGCTTCGAGAGTATCCTCTTGACTACATATTGGCCTTCCCAGTTCAGCTTGAATTTTCCCCGTATGTTCTTATTGGTCTGTTTTATCTGCTTGAGAACTAAGTCCCCTGCCTTAAACGGATGCTTCTGATAATGAACCCTATTGTTGTAGGTCCTAGCCATTCGTTGTTGGTGCATCTGTAACCGATCTAGGGCTTGAAGATGTTTTTCATCAATCAGTGCCAACTGTTCATGTCTCGACTGGAGCCAATCGGACTCCGATAAGTGTGCCTCCATGACTATTCTTAGTGACCTGACTTCCATTTCTACTGGCAAGACAGCCTCCATCCCGTAAACCAGCGAATATGGTGTTTCTCCAGTAGGGGTTCTAATGCTCGTTCGGTATCCCCACAAGGCAAATGGTAACATGTCAGCCTAATCTCTATAGGTCACTACCATTTTTGACAGAATCTTTTTAATAGACTTATTGGCCGCCTCTACCACCCCATTGGCTTACGGGCGATATGGGGATGATCTGTGATGCTCGACTCCCTTCTCTTGAAACAACTGAGCTGTTACTCCTTGAAATTGTACCCCATTGTCAGTCACAACATGATAAGGGATCCCATATCTCGCAAAGATGGTCTTTTCTATGAATTTGGCCATCTTCTTGGCTGTAACATTTGCAAAAGATTCTGCTTCGACCCATTTTGAGAAGTAATCCACAGCCACGATAATGAATCGGTGTCCATTTAAGGCCAGTGGCCTTATCTCTCCAATGATATCGATACCCCAAGCAACGAATGGCCACAGAGTCGAAGATACTTAAAGTTCGAGTGGAGAGAGATGATTGAGGTCTCTATACACTTGACATTCTTGGCATTTCTTAACCTCCTCGATACAATCAGCTTGCAGAGTGAGCCAGAAGTATACTTGTCTCAGTATTTTCTTTGCCAGGGCCAATCCATTCATGTGCGGTCCGTAAGCCCCGGAGTGTATCTGTTTCATAACCACAATTGCCTCTTCCTCTGTTAGACACTTTAGAAGGACTCCATTGGCTGTTCTTTTGAAGAGCTGATTCTCAAATACCCAAAACTGCGCTACCAATCTTCGAAGGGAAACCTTATCAGCCTCATTAGCGTCTTCGGGGTACTGACCATTCTGAATGAACTGTAAAATATCATAATACCAGGGGCGTTCCTCAATTGTTGCAATTGCATTGACTGATAAATAGCATGGATTCTGAGCAATTTCTAATATTACGGGTTGTATCGGCTGTTTTCGAGGGCCTTCCCACATTGATGACAATGTAGCCAAAGAGTCTGCCATTTGATTCTTTTCTCTCAGTACATGCTGGAATTCACACTGACTGAATATCTTTGCCCTTTCCTAAACCATCTCAAGATAGGGCCCGAGCGATTCTTCTTTTGTCTCCTAATCTTCGGTAACTTGCCGAATCACCAAAGCTGAATCCCCAATAATTAACACCTTATTTGCCCCTAATATGATTGGTGCATCGATTCCAAAGAAGCAAGGTTCGTATTCTGCCCCGTTATTAGTCACTTGAAAGTCAAGCCGTTTTGCCAGAGGAATGATTTCTCCTTCAGGTGTAGCAATGATTACCCCTAAGCCCGCGCCGTGTTTGTTCACTGCACCGTCAAAGTACATTACCCATCTGTTTACTTCCTCTTTAACCACTGCCAGTTGTTCATCGGGAAATTCCAAATTCTCGACGTAGTATGTACTATCAGCTGATTAGCTAGAAATTCTTCCACAACTCTTCCTTTAATTGTCTTCTTCGTCACATACTTAATGTCGAACTCTAACAACAAAAGCAACCATCTTGATAACTTCCTAGCTAACACTGGAGCTTGGCATAAGTATTTCATAGGATCGACTTTGGCTACCGCCTGAACTTTATATGACTAGAAGTAGTGTCTGAGCTTCTTTGTTAACCATACCATAGCAGCACAGGTTTTTTCTATTATCGTATATCTAGTCTCGTACTCCAATAGCTTTTTACTCAAATAGTAGATCGCATGTTCACGTCTATCTTCCTGCTCTTGTACCAACATCGCTTCTACTGAAGTTTCTATAATAGCCAAATACAGAATCACGGGTTTGTCTAGTATTAGAGGCTTTAGAACCGGAGGATTCATCAAATAAGCCTTAATTCTGTCGAACGCTATCTGACACAGCTCATTCCATTCCACTGGCTGGTTCTTCTTCAGAAGTTTGAAAATTGGCTAGCAAACTATCGTCAAGCTCACAATAAATCGACTGACATACTGTAGTGAACCCAGAAATGACCTCACTTCTTTTTCTGATTGCTGTGTAGGCATGTCCTTGATGGCCTTTATCTTGTCTGGACTGTGTAGGCATGTCCTTGATGGCCTTTATCTTGTCTGGATCTATTTCAATTCCCTTCTGACTGACTACATGACCAAGCAGTTTTCCCAAAGTTACCCCAAATACACACTTCTTGGGATTAAGGCGAAGATTGTACTTCTCAATTCTAGTTAGAAATCTATCCAGGATAGCAGGGTGCTCCTCTCGAGTCATGGATTTGACTAACATGTCATCCACATAAACCTCCACTTCCTTGTGGATCGTATCATGTAGAAGCATTGTGACTGCTCGCTGATAGGTCGCTCTGGCATAGCATGACCCTGTAGCAATAAACCCCCCACTCTATGATGAAGGTCGTTTTCAATTTGTCGATCACGTTCATCAAAATCTGATTGTACAAGAGAACCCATCCATGAATGAATACATTGTTGCCTTGGCGGCACTGTCAATCAGAACATCAATATGTGGGAGCGGAAAGTCATCTTTGGGAGATGCCTTATTCAGATCCCGGTAATCCACACAGACCCTGACTCGGCCATCTTTCTTTGCAACCGGCACGATATTAGCCAACCATTCCGGATACTCTACTACTTCTAAGAACTTGGCCTTTATCTGCTTGACTACTTCTTCCTTAATCTTTTCAGCCCACTCTAGTCGAAGTCTTCTGAGATTCTGCTTAACTGGTTTCATCTTCGGATCTATCGGGATTCTATGCTCTGAAATCTCTCTGTCAAACCCGGGCATATCGTCATAGGACCAAGCGAAAGCTTCGACTTGTTTTTGCAAAATTTTCACAAGTTCTTTTCTCTTATCAGGCGTGAGGTCTTTCGAGATGGATACCATCTTTGGATTATCATCTATCCCCAGGTTCATTTCATGCAATGATGCATCATGTATGCTAAAGACATTAAATGAATGTTTGTAGGTATGCACAGTTCCATCCTGAAAAACATTACACAAGTAAGCAAAATAAGGTTTTATTGCATTATGGGCCTTGTGGGTAGAATTTCACATCATAAATTGAAAAAGAAGATACATTAGAAAAAATTCCATCCTTCATATGCGGAGGGTCTTCATCAACAGCAGCACAGTCAAATTCTTCGAACAGATACCCCAGGTCTTCTTCCAGATCTCCCTTTTGTTCCATGGTCAGCTCTTCTTCAAGTGTCTCAGCCTTGCTCCTCATCACCAGCTTGGTGAGATCTTTCACGGCTTCCTCCATGGCTTCATGTGTCCTTCCAGCTGATGGCTCTTTCTTCTTTAAACTTTTGCTTGGCTTCATCAGAGTGGACAGTGCCCTTGTGATGGCTTCCATAGCCACTTCAATCTCACTTCTTACCAGGTTAATCTTTTCAAAGAATTCCCCCTTATCCCCAAATTCAACTCTGACTTGGTCAACATCTTTCTGGCTCAAAATTTCCTTGCCTTTGTCTCCGGCTCTAGCTCGCAGTATACTTACAACAGGCTCAGTTCCATACTTGCTGAAATCAACAACATCAGCAAAAATCTCAAACCCCGGGAGCTGGCCTCCCATAACAACTATCGATTCAGGAGTCCCATCATAAACTAATTTAGTGGCCCGGACGAAGGTATCCACCAAGTTCACATGCTTCTTTTCTTACTTAGCCTTCCCCTCGCGGTAACCAAGCCTAAACTGACGGTACTTACTATCTTTGATATTAAACTTAGGGATACCTTATTGCTTGGCCCCTAATCCTTTTCCAGGCTCATAGTTTTGCTTGGAAAAGTATTTGTGAATCCAATGCGAAAATTCCGGCTTATCAAAAATTACTGCAACTTGAAAACCAGTCATTGGTTGCTCGGTAGCACTCAGGGCAGCCACCACAGAAGGCTCATCTACTTTGACAGTCACCACCTTCCCCTCAATAAAAAACTTCACCTTCTGATGCAAGGTCGAGGGCACTCCTCCTAGGGGATGGAACTATGGCCTTCCCAAGAGCAGAGAGAAGGTGACATGAATGTCAATCACCATGAACAGCACCTTGGACTTGACTTCCCCTACCTTGACTTTAGCTTCAAAAGTCCCTAATAGAGCCTTCTTGCTATCGTCGTATGCCCTAATCACAGTGTTGGATCGGCAAAGAGCTTCTATACTCATCCCCAAATAAGGGAGTATCTGGGCAGGGCAGATGTTCAAGGCCGAGCTCTCATCCACTATTACACTTGGCATTATTCTGTCCATGACCTCAACCTTCAGGTATAGAGCCCTATTATGGTTGACCCCTTCAGGTGGGAGATCCTTAACTCCAAAACTGATCTCCGAGGCTCTATTGGCTTTTAAGTCCACTCCCTTGATCATTACACACACCTCATCTGGGGACATGGTAGGGTTGGCTTCCATTTCCATTAGCTCCTTGACCACCACCTCACGGTGTCTCTTTGACTCCATAAGCAAATGCCAAACATGGGCACGAGCTGGTGTTCTCTTTAGTTGGTCCACCACCATGTCCTCCTTTTCGGCCATTGGAGGTGATAGGGTAGAATCATTCTACACCGATGTGGTATTCCTTCTTGGGGGTGCTGGAGGTGGTACATTGGTGGGTTGATAAACCTTTCCGCTTCTTGTGATGTGCATCACCGGCCCATCTTTCTCAATCACAGTTCCCTTTCTCATCTCCACCGGATAAACTAGCTTCGACTCTTAAATCTTAAAATCCTCGTATTCATCATCCACTTCGATCTCATCCAAATTGATGGGACCCACCTTATCCTTCACTGCCAATGTCTGCTCTTCGACTATCTCCTGCTCTTCTTCACTCTCCACCAATACAGCTCGCATGCTCGGATTTGCTTTAATGATCTGAGCAAATACATAATTGGCCGGTAGACCAGACTGCACCATATTCACTTGACTTCTAAAGGTGGGGAGTGGATTCTTTTGCACACTCGGCTTCAGAGCCAGCTCAACAATCTTGCCATCAGTGGCCAGTTGCTTGATGGCCTTAATCAGCTGGGTGCACTCGTTCATACGTTAACCCGTCATCACATGGTAAGAGCAAAAATTATCTCTATCTACCTCAGCTGGAGGTGAGAACGGCCTCAGACTCTGTAATAGCCCAGCCTTTCTACACTTGGTAAAGATCTGACTTGCTGACTCAGCCCATGGACTAGTAATCCTCTGAGGGGCCTATCTCCCTTGATTCACAGTAGCCACTTTTGCCTCTTTCACTTCAATAGGGGCTGCTTTTAGTGTCATCTTTGAACTAGACCCCGACTGCAATAGTCTTAGAGCTACTACCCTTATACCCCTGGGAGTACCCTTGATTATTTCTGTAGGAGCCCGAACTCTATCAGCTCCTCT
The DNA here is from genome assembly GCA_039660915.1 of Euphorbia tirucalli. Lineage (NCBI taxonomy): Eukaryota > Viridiplantae > Streptophyta > Magnoliopsida > Malpighiales > Euphorbiaceae > Euphorbia > Euphorbia tirucalli. Next base: position 47,031,923 of record CM077639.1, on the reverse strand, counting down.
GCTCCTCTTCCTTGTATCGTTCGATATGCTTAGCAAACTCTAACACCTCATTAAAGGAATGGAACCTTTTCAGTTTTATCTTATCTTTGTACTGGGGCAAACTACCATCGACCAGCTTCACAATCGATGACTCTAACTTCGGTGCCCTATCCACCAGAACCTATACATCCATCCACCGTTTATAGTAAGCCGGGAAAGACTCATTCGGCTTCTGGTAGATCCTCTCTAGATCTTCAAGAGTAGTCTCTACTTGGGTGTTGTAGGCATACTGCTTCACAAAAGCATCAGATAAGTCCTCCCAAGTAGAACGAGTATACAGGGGCATGTTCATGTACCACTTTGCCGTAACACTCCTGAGAGTAGTCGGAAACAAGTTCAAGAGATGACCTTTTTCGATCCCCACACTAGTCATCAACCTCACTTAACTGTCCAAGTGGGCTTCCGGTGGGGCTTCCCCAGTGTAGGGAGGAAGATAAGGCATGTAAAAACCAACCAGAAGTGGCTCTTCTCCATCGGCCATCAGTGTAGCTGGATCGGCACACCTAATAGGATTGTAGTGCACCATCTCTTTCAGCTTGGGTAACATGGCTTCTATATCATATAGTTTTTGATTAAGATGCTTCTCCACCATGGTCTCAATCAAGGCTTCCCCCACTCTCTCAAAGGCCTCATCCTCTTCAGATTGATGGTCGGGTTCCCTATGGTTGACAACTCCACCGCTTCCTCCAGCACCATTAGTCACTTGGACAAACTGTTGTCCTCTATTTCCAACTGCAGTCTGGACTGCTAGAATAGCCTAAATAGGGGCAATGTTCATCACGGCACGCATATGCTCCCTGAAGGTAGCCTTAAATCCATCTGAGTTCAAGAAGCTCCTCATAAAAGCAGCCATGTCAAAGGGCATATTTCCACTGTTATCGTCAGCCATCTCCAGTCTATCAGCTTCTTCTAACAAAATTTGACTGTCAACAGGTAAAGTAGGCAACTGAATTTTAACCTCCCAATCTGAGTCTGACCCTGAACTAATCCCCTCTATGGTGACTGGCTCTAATTGAACTGATTGGTTTGGCACTGACTTGACACAAACTAACTGCTTTGAGGTTCGTCTCCAAACTACGCATCAACGTCCTAGACTCGACAGACTAGGTGGCATGTATGGTATGTTTATGTTCATGTTTGGATGATGTTTCATGGATGTGGATGATGATGAAAATGACTTTTGTATTTTCTTTCTTTTTATTTTGGATGTTCCAAGCATACCCCATGCCTTACGAAAGACAATGCAAAAATGTCACGTGTGAGCCGTCACACGGACAAAGGTTCAGCACCTTCGGGGCACCTAGTGGATGTCATGAAATGGTCACATATGTACCGACACATGGATAGAGGTTCGACGCTTTGTAGGTCAATGGGATGATATGAAGTAGTCGTATGGGAGCCGTTCCATAGACAAGAGTTCGATGCTTTCATAGTATCTTGGATGAAGTGATATCACAAACAAGTCGCGCATAACTCGAAACATGGATAGAATTTTGGCATTGATGGAACACCTTGTATGATTTAAGAATGTTATGAAATGCCCTAATATGAGTTCTAGTTCAGCACTCGTGGAGTGCCTTGAATGAATCAATGTTATGAAACGACCCGATGTGGATCGTGACACACAAGCAAAACTTTGATGCCGGTATGATGTTATATAATGGTATTGTGTGATCTGCCACACGAATATAAGCCTAGGACCATTGTGGTCTTCTAACGATTGAAATGATGTAATGAAATGGCTAAGTGCAATCTGGTGCACAGGCGGAATACGGGTAGTCTTAGGGACTCCCGATATGTTATGAAATGAAATGGTTGTGAAGGGGATGAGATGATATGAATGCCCATGTCATACAAGATGCAAGTGGCAGCACAAAAGCATGGTTAGGATGCATGTCACATAAGATGATCTTATGTATGCTTTATGAAATGCGAACACACAAGATGTATATGACACACGAATAAGATGTTATGACTGTATAAAAATGTGGTTAGTATAATAGCACACGTATGATGATAAAATGGCTGCATAAAAGTGTGTTTAGAATGGCATACGGATGATGCATGTTTTGATGTCAAATGTAAAGGTCAAATATAAAACAACCATAGAACAAACGTTAGCACACACAACAACATTCTCTCCCTTCCAACCTTATTCCTCCTTTTGATTGGTCACGCATTCTTCCTAGGTATTGAGTCTCTTTGGCATCAACCAGGGATACCAAAGGCATACTCTCAATGTCCATTTTCAAATATATATTTTGGTAACCCTAAGGGGAAGTTGCTAGGCCATTACATGAAGGTATGAGCCAAACCAAAGGTTCCCATAACGAAAATACACTCCTCATCGTAGAACACGATGTAAGGTTCATGTGGTGCTATGAGTGCTTTACCCCCCCAGGTGCCTCCAATCCTAGCGGAAGAGGTAGGTCTCCTGTGGAAATAAACCGGGCTAATCATGTGTTAGGGATTAAAGAAGAGAAAATGTCATGCTATGCGGTTGTGAATGAGATACCGGATTATGGATTTAATAATTGACCACAAGTAAGGATATACCTCGATTGTTGCCTAAGCTCCTTAAGTTCTTATGAAAACTTCTTTAAAGAAACCGTTACTCTCCAACGGAGTCGCCAATGTGCGGATGACATTTTTTGGAACGTGCGGTGAAGCGGGAACCGGGGATTTTCTTTTTGTGTGATTATGTGTGGTTTTGATAAAATGTTTTAATCTTTTTTTTTAACAAAACTTTTCATTTTATTGGGAAAAACCCTTTTTGTAGAAAACTTAATTTTAAGTATGAATTTTGGAAAACAGATTTTTAGAAAATCCCAATTTAAGCTTAAAGATCTCGAAACCTAAATTTCAAGATTAGATACAGAGTCGCCACCCGGATCAGCTCATTCGGAAAATTCCGGTACAGCTCTCTACCAAGTGTAGACGCATTACCTAATCCAGAGATTCAATGTTTAGGCAACACATCTACTAATCCTCACTTGTTTTCAATTATTATTTCACAATATGATATGACATCCACTTAGTTCTACCCATTTTATCTTCTTTTATTTTTTTTGTTAATGCTCATACAAATGACATAAATATAAACCGCAAATAAAGTGCATAAAAGTAAAAGTGCGGGAAAATTAAAGTAACGGCCAAATTATATAACCCGAAAAAGAAAAACTCTCATCCTCACCATTTACAACCGCCTATAATACACGATAATCTAAAAAGTACAATCGCCTAGATACACGAGATAATCTATTAAATACATCAAAAATGAAAAAATAAAAGCAAAGAAAGCTGCATCCAAATACGGTTAGTACAAATAAATAAAGCACCCCAAGGACTCATATAAGACAGAATAGGGGTGTTTTGGGAAACAGGATCATGCATAAAGGGGATAATCGAGGAATCTAGATGACTACTCGATTTGACCTGGAAAACGTTTTATGAAACGCCCTGTAGGTTTTTGTGAATGAAAACCAGTTTTGAAAATAATTTGGCTCATTTTGTATGCACTTTCCAACTTTTAGTGGGCCGGATATCCCGGAACCCAGGGGTTCTATTTGTAAGTGGAGCCTAAATTGAACATCCATCTAAGGTCAACAAATGTAAACGCACTAAAAATCAGTTTTGAATAGAAAGGAGGCACAAAATTACAAGTTAGAGGCCCAAAAGGGCAAAATTGTAATTCTGCTTCTCAAACTATAGCCGAGTGCCTGTAGGGTATCACAGCCGTGCCATTGTAGTAGCTGGGTCGGCTGTACACTTATAGCCGAGTGGCTAGAATGCTCCAGAATCAACTTTTCGGTTTTCTTTTCTCGTTTTGAAAATCGTTTTAGAATTTTGATGGTTTTGGGCAATCTGGGATTTCTGGAAACTCATAATATTCCACAAAACGGATCCAGATCGGATCAAACGAGTCTGGAAATCCCTAAAAACCTAAAACCACCAAATTCTAATCTCACATCCATCAATAAAAAACCCAAAAACCATGAATATAATCATATATGGAACAAAAGCGTTATCGGTCAATGTAGGGCATTCGTAGCTTCTGCCCTGGGGATTACAGCTGAGCGGCTGTAATCAGAAGATTACAACCGTGCCACTATAGGTTACAGCTGAGCGGCTATAATCATCAGGTGGGGTGGCTATAACTGGGTTCACTTCCAGATTCGAAAAAAAAAACATAAAATCACAAAAAAATAGCACCCAGAACAAATCAAAAGGGGATTTTAAGGCCTCTCAGAATATACCTTATCTGTGTTCTAGTGTTTTAGACCATCAGGAATGGATTCGGACTCTGGAAATTCTCCTAAAATCATGAACAACCCGAAATCTCCAAAGCCCGAACGAAACCCCGAATCGAATCCGAATGAATACTAACTCGACTAGAAACACTCTGGATTGCTATCCCACACAAAACACTAATTGTTTCTATGAATTAAGTCAAGGTTTTATGATTATTTTTAGTCTTTTCTTCTTTTTTTTTTCAAAACCCTAATCCTTTCTTTGTGTTTGATTCCAGTGAGAATTCTGTGTTTTGTTTTTTTTTCTTATAAACCTAATTCATCTTTTTGGCTTTTATATGACCCAAAATAGGTTAAAAAAATTCGAATTAAAGACTAATTTTGCACTAATTAAGAGCTATAGTGGCCAGACTTGCCTAATTTCCTTATTATCTTTTTTCTCTTTGGTTCTCTTAGACGCTTACTCAGCCTTCTTCGGGGATTCGTACCAAGACCTGTCACACATATTCGGGTCATCCGGGATATCTCCAGAATTATTCTGGTCATTCTGAGTCCGCCTCATGTTTATCCGTGTAAAAGGTAATAAAAGTTTTCATCATCGAGGTCGAGAAAAAACCCGTGCTCACAACGTGCTTTTGGGGTATTTTGCAATTTCTTTGTCTCTTATGAGGCATGAGGTCTTTCAAGATGGATATCATTTTTTTTGGGCATCTATCTCTAGATTCATTTCATGCAATGATGTGTCATGTATGCTAAAGACATTAAATGAATGTTTGTATGTATGCACAATGTTCCATCTAGAAAAATGTCGCACAAGTAATCGAAATCAAATTACATTACATTAAATGCCTTGTGGGCTGAATTGTTCACAAAATAGATACATCAAAATAATTGTATCCTCCATATGCAGAGGGTCTTCTCTTGCTGCTGCATCATCAGCTTGAATAGCTTGAACACATGGATTAGTCAAAGCTGGGCAAGGGATTATTCTGAACATTAGGCTTTAAAGGTGGTTCCACAATCTTTCCTTCAGTGGTGCCCTACTGTTACGTGATAGGAACAAAAATTGCCCTTGTCTATCTAGGTCGGCTTTTCAAATGGCTTTAGAGAATTCAACAGACCTCTATTCCTGCATTTTATGAAAATCTTAGCCAAGGAAAGAGTCCAAGGGGATAGGCTTTGATTTCACAAATTTCCATCTTGGCCACCTCGTTGCTGAGACACAACGGCAACTTTAGCTGGCTTCTCTTCCGAGAATTGCCCACTTTTGCTTATAGAGCCAGAACCAGATCCACTGCCTGATCCAATTGCAGTTGCCGGTCGATACCCAAAACCGTGCCCGGAGCTTCTGCTACCCCTGTGGCCTGCTGCCATTTCTTCTTCATCTCTTTTAATCTTCATAGCCATGTTGTACACTTTGCTGAGTTCACTGAAGGTATGGAATTTAATATTGTTCCTGAAGATGTCCCTACTACCACCAATCAGCTTTTGGATCAACTCATCCTCGTTAGAGCAGTTCTTTAACAAGATCATCTTATGCATCCACCTTTGATAATACTCATCAAAGGATTCATTAGGTTTCTGCTTGGCCCTTTCCAAGTTGTATAGCTTCACCTGGATCTTAGTGTTAAAGCTATAGTATTTGATGAAAGCCACTGACAAAGCTTCCTAGCCCAACTACACATCTTCGGATAAAGAATTATACCAGCTCAATGCTCCCCCCTCGAGTGTAGTTGGGAAGAAGTTGATCAGCTGTTGCTTGGTGGCACCTGTCGTCAGCATGACTCATAAATAAAGGTTTGGTGAACCAATCCCCTTGTAGGAGGAAACTTTTGGCACTTAAAACCTAATAAGGAAGGTCTCAATGCCCTTGTTTATCATTGCATCCACATTCACGCCCCTCTTGGAGCCCAAATTGATATTGGGCCCTTTCTTCAGCTCAGCGACCACTTCATCTAACTCTGAGTACTTCGCCTTTATTTTCTTTTCCATCACTGCCTTAATCTCTTGTAGCTTCTCTACACTAGCTGAGACATCAACTCCATATTGGGAAGATTCAGCCACTTTTTCCTTTCTGGGCCCACTGGTTCCGACTTCCCCACTTTCTTTTACAACAGCCTGCATCTCCTCCTTCAGAATGTCACAGAAATCCTGAGATTTTAGGAAATTCTTCAGAGTGTTAGCAAGACTTGATGTTTGGTTTTCCATTTCCACTTCTGTAAGCGCCGGGTTTTCCCGACCTCTATGATGAGAATTCCTGTATTACCTGTTGAGCAGACAGACATGAATCGGACTTGAAAATGATCGGAATGTCACCCAGAGTATTTCAAACATCCTAAAAACCAAGCTATCCTCGATCCGAAACCCCAAGAAGGTCCCCCGGATGATTTTTAGGGTTTAGGGTGAGCATCAGATTTTTACAACTTTCGGCCGCCTCTTGCTAGAGCCGCACGGCTGTAGTCTAGAGCCGCACGGCTCTAGCATAACTAGAGCTGTGTGGCTCTAATGGGTTCAACCAAGTTGCTCTACAAAGCAGAGCAACTTGGCTAAGTAGAAAAGATTTTGGCCAAATTTGCAGGGGATTCAAACAGCTCATTAAATTTTGGAAATCATTGTGGGTTATGTGAGATGTAAAAGTAAAAGCAAAAATCACATAAAAAAGAAGGCAATTGAGCTCAGGCAGAAAAAAATCAATACCAAGAAAAATTTACAGAGAAAAGAAAAGGGAGAAGGAGATCGAATACAGAGGACAAAAAAACCGTACACCAAAAACCAAAACTAACCCCTAAAATCAATACCTAAGCATTCAAGGAAGTTCACTTGACCGTTGCTTAACCAATTAGGATCATTCCGGGATTGGTTTCGGATCATTTTGGATTCGTTTTTGGATTTCAGCAGGTTGAGGTTTCGGGAGAATTTTGAGTTTTCAATCCGTTTCTTGACATTTAACACATCAAAACAATATCAAGGTAAACTCTGAGAGGCTTTAAACCTGTGTGCATTGCTTTTTCTTTGCGTTTTTCCTATTTTTGCAAGTTTTCGGAAATCGAATTTCCTGAATACAGCCGCACGACTGTGTTCTCCATGAACACATCCGCACGGCTGTATTCCTTATGAACAGAGCCGCGCGGCTCTGGTTATCAGAGCCCCACGGTTGTGTTCTGTAGGGGCAGAATCCTAAAACTGCCCCGATCGGCCGAAAGTAGTCCGTTTTCCATTTTATACATTCTATTGTGATCATCAGCCCAAATGCATCCGTATGTCGTAAAATTTTGGTTTTCGGATTTCTGTACTTACAGATATTAGGTTTTCAATTTTTCTCGGGTTTTATTTTCTGAATTTTGGGGTTGTTAGGTCCGAATCAGATCTGTAGTCCAGCATCAGCAGACCCCCAAACCCTATGAAATCCTCGGGAAACATAAAAAACGAACAAAACGGCATTTTCAAAACGAGAAAACCATTTTTTCGATTTCTGGAAGCCATAGCCGCACGGCTCTAGTTACACCCACACAGCTGTAGTTTCCAGAATAAACAGAGTCAAGAAACGAACCGTACGGATGTCGTCGTGCGATGCTGTTTTCGGATTCAAAATATTTTTGGTGTGTTTACTGCTTTTTGGACCCTAGATGGATGTTGGATTTAGGAAATCCGCATGAACGGAAGCCCGAGTTCCGAGATAACAGACCCCCTAAACAGAAAAAATTTGCATGAAACCGAGTCAAATAATTTTCTAAAATTGTTTTTCCAGCACAAAATTTACAGGGCGTTTCAAACCGTTTTTTAGGTCTAACAGGTCCAATCAATCGGGTCGACTCGGTTACCCTTAAATGCATTCCCCTTGTTCCTAAAATCCCAATTCTGTCCAATTTAAGTCTTATTTGTGTTGTGACATAAACTGTGCTAACCGTCTGTTTTGCAGCTTTTAATTTCTTTTATTTTCATTTTCAATGCAATTAATAGATTTTCGTGCAAATTAGGAAACTGTAATTTTCTAGATCCTCGTGTATTCTAGGCGCTTGTAACGTGAGGACGAGAACTTTTTATTTTTATTCGATCTGGTTGTATAAGCGGCCTCTATTATTTTTTGTGTATTTTGAATGTATCGTTTATTTTTCCAGCAATTCATTTTCTGTCATTTACTTGAGCATTGGTTAAATAAATATAAACACAAATTGGGGTTAGAGAAAGATAATAAAGCAAACTATGGTAATATGAATTGTAAAGTGAAAGCAAGCTAGAGGTTCAGTAAGTCACTTGCTCAAACCCTAAATCTTTGGATTAGGTACAGTAGTCTACCCTCGGTAGGGAGTTGTACCGGAATTTCCTGGATGAGCTGATCTAGGTGGCGACTCTGTCACTGATCTTGGAATTTTAAGTTTCGAGGTCCTTAAGTTGAAAAAGGGAAAATGTTTTCTACAAAGGGATTTTCCAAACAAGTCAAATCCATGATCTTCCTAAATCAAGATAAACAAAACCCGTTTTCCACACAAATCAAACTTAAAACATTTTCCCTGGTTCGCTTCACCCGTTCCTCCGTTTAAAAAGGTCGTCCGCTTATAGTGGAGACTCTATTGGGGAGAAAGGTTTCTTAAAAAAAGTTTTTCACAAAAACTTAGGGAACTTAGGCAACTGCTGAAATATAATCTCGCTTGCAGTCACTTCATTAGTTCATATTGCCATATTTGTTTGCACCTTGCATATCATGACATTTTCTTCTTCTCAATCCCTCAAATACACTGATCAGCCTGGTTTACTCAAGAAGATGGCCTACCTCTATTGCCAGGATTGGAGACACCCGACAGGGTAAACCACTCGTAGCACCGCATGACCTTACATCGTGTTCTATGGTAAGGAGTGTATATTCACTATAGGAACCTGTATGACCCTTGGTTTCGACTTTGACCCATATGTAATGGCTTAGCAACTTCCTCTAGGATTACCAAAACTTAAATTCAAATTGAACACTGAGTGTATGCCTTTGGTATCCCCCGTTGATGCCAAAGAGACCCAACACCTAGGAAGAATGCAAGACCAATCAAAAGGAGAAATGAGGTTGGAAGGGAGTGCATATTATTGCATGTGCTAACGTTTGTTCCGTGGTGTTTTCTATTTGACTTTTCATGAAGCATCCAACATGCATAAGCTTTTGCGTGCCATTCTAACTACATCTTTGTGTAGCCATTTTCAAACATTGACATATGTGTGATGCTAATCACATTTTCGTGCAGCCATGACATTTTATTTGTATGCCATTTTCATCTCGTGTGCGACATTTCCACAAAGCATACAGGACATCATCTTGTGTGTCATATGTCTTAACCATGTTTTTGTGCAGCCATTTGCATTTTCATATGACATACACATCCATACCATTTCATCTCACCTAATAAAGGATGTTTCAAGCATGCCTTTCATGATCATTTCATTCTATAAACATATCGGGTATCCCAAAATTACTCGCGTTCTGCTCATGCACCGGATTGTACTCAGCCATTTCACTACACCATGTCATTCAAGATAAGACCACAATGGTCCTAGGTCTATTTCTGTGTGGCGGTTCTCACGATGTCATTACATGACATCACACTCATTTATCATAGGTGTCACATGACGCTGAATTCTTGTCTGCATATCGTGGCCCACGTCGGGTCATTTCACGACATTGCAAAATCATTCGAGGTACTCCCCAAGTGCCGGATCAGTGTGCATATAAGGGCATTCCATAACATTATAAAATCATGCAAGGTGTTCCACGAATGTTGAACCTCTGTCCGTGTCCCCGGTTACACGTGACTCTTTTTGTAACATCATCTCATATCACATGCCTCAAAAGCATCAGAACTCTGCCTATGGGATGGTCCTTATGCGACCATTTCATTTCATCCCATTGACCTACAGAGTGTCGAAACTCTGCCCATGTGTCGACACACATGCGACCATTTCACGACAATTCATTAGGTGCCCCAAAGGCGCTGAACCTCTGTCCATGTGGTGGCTCCCACGTGACATTCTTGCATTATTTTTGTATGACATTAAGCACTCTTGGGACATCCCAAACAAAGGAATCAAACACACAAAGTTCATTCTCATTTCCATTTCCATTCATGAAGCATCATCCAAGCATCATTGTTTATGACATCACGTCATTCATTTACCACCCCTAACTCTCCATTTGTGATGTAGGACCATACACACGTGAGACTAGAAAAGACCAAAGCTCTGTAAAGACAGTTCACAGAGTAAGCTGGATTGACCAAGGATAAGGCCTCAGACTTTGAGGGCTGTTGGGGAACAGAGAACAGTAGAAACTGATAGTCAGTCTGATTTCGGAGAGGAAGTGGAAATGGACAATCAAACACCAAGTCTTGCTAACACCCTGAAGGATTTCCTGAGATCCCAAGAATTTCGTGACATGCTAAAAGAAGAGATGTGGGATGTTGAGAGAGAGAGCAGGGAAATCAGGACCAGTAGGCCTGGAAAGGAAAAGGTGGATGAGTCTTCTCAAATTGGGGCTGATGTCTCAGCCAGTGTGGAAAAGCTGCAGGAGATTGAGGCAGGCATGGAGAAGAAAATAAAGGCAAAGTACTCTGAGTTAGACGAAGTGGTCGCCGAGCTGAAGAAAGGGGCCAACATCAGCCTGGGCTCGAAAAGGGGTGTGAATGTGGATGCAATGATCAACAAGGGCATTAAGACCCTCCCCATTGGGTTTCAAGTGCTGAAAGTTCCTTCTTACAAGGGGATTGGTTCACCGGAGGCTCACGTGAACCTTTATGCATGGGTCATGCTAACTGTAGGTGCTACCAAACAGCAGCTAATCAACCTTTTCCCGACCACACTCGAGGGGGGTGCACTGAGCTGGTATAACTCTTTATCTGAAGAGGTGCAATCAGACTGGGAAAACTTGTCAGCGGCTTTCATTAAATACTACAGCTTCAATACTAAGATCCAGGTGAAACTGTATGACCTAGAGAGGGTTAAGCAAAAGCAGAATGAGCCCTTTGACGAATACTACTAGAGATGGATGAATAAGATGATTCTGCTAAAAAACCGCCCCGACGAGGATGAATTGATTCAAAAGTTGATTGATGGTAGTAGGGACATCTTCAGGAACCATATGAAATTCCACTCCTTTAGTGAGCTCAGTGAAGTGTATAGCATGGCTATGAAAATTGAGAGGGATGAATAGGAAAAGGCAGTCAGCTATAGGGGCAACAGGGGCTCTGGCTACAGTTCCGGGTATCGGTCAACTGCTGCAGCTGGGTCAAGTAGTGGGTCAGGATTCGGCTCTATGGGCAAAAGCGGGTAATTCTCGGAAGATAAGCCAGCTGAAGTTGCCGTTGTGTCCCAGCAATGAGGTGGCCAGGATGGAAACTTGAAAAATCGAGGCCTATCCCCTTAGACCCTTTCCTTGGCCAAGGTTTTTGCGAAATGTAGGAATGGTGGTCCATTGAATTCTCTGAAGCCGTTCGAAAAGCCGGCCGAGACAGACAAGGGCAATTTCTGTTCCTACCACGTGATAGTGGGACACCATACGAATGACTGCATGTAGTTACTGAGGGCTATCTGACAATTGGTCACTGAAGGAAAGATTGTAGAACTGCCTTTAAAGCCTAGTGTTCAGAACAACCCTTTGCCCAGCTTTGACTGATCCACGTGTTCAAGCTATTAAGGAGATGATGCAGCAGCAAAAGAAGACCCTCCGCATATGGAGGACAACAATTATTTTTGATGTATCTGTTTCTATTTTCTGTTTTATTTTATGAACAATTCAGCCCACGAGGCATTTAAAGTAATGCAATTTGATTTCAATTACCTGTGCGATATTTTTCTGGATGGAACATTGTGCATACATACAAACATTCATCTAATGTCTTTAGCATACATGACACATCATTGCATGACCCAAAAAAAATGGTATCCATCTTGAAAGATCTCATACCTGATAAGAGAAAAAGAAATTGCAAAATACCCAAAAGCGCGTAACAGGCTTCGCCTGATCCTACCACGACACGACTGGGGATTGACAGAGAAGTCACCAAATGCGAGACTCTAAAGGATTAAAGGGCAAAATTAACTGAGCAGAAGCTCCACAGACTCAGACCAGGCAAAGAGGGGGAAGACCACGGCAGGAGAAACTGACGTCGCTAGAAAAATAAGACTACTTGTGGCAAATAGATATCAGTTCATAGCCATGACCATCAACCACTCAAAGTGGATGAAAATGGAGTCGTGTGCGGGTGACACAGCCTAAAAAAAACATGCATCCAAATTTAGGAAGAAGAACACATCTACACAATATAGAATTTCGCGTTCCATCATGACTAAGAGGAGACTATGATTCCAAGGGGCAACACTGCATTTATTCCAGAATAAAGGGCTGGGGCATCGCTCATCGCCTCGACATCACCCACAATGGGGTGACGGAAGCAGGCAACAAACCTGTTAAAGGAATTTTATCATAGGTGGATTGGTATGTCACTATTTGCTTTGCAAGGACACTAAACTGGCATCAGTGCACTCACCAGGGAGGCGTCGTGGTGATCAACCTACAGGGTGGAAATGGTTCTGCCAGGGAGAAGAGAGACCAAGTTGTCAACCCCCATCAACTAGGATGGGCTTCAAAAAAGAAAGAGAAGAATAGAGAAGTCCGGTGGATTAAAAACCGAAAAGGCGGTCCATGCAAAAATTAGGACAGTTTGATGGATCAAAAACCGGAAAGACGGTCCATGCAAAAGTTAGGACAGTGAGGTGAGCACCACCAGTGGGAAAATCTGCAAGGACTGGTTGGTGGCAGTCGTGGGGTTGGTCAAGACGGATACCATTGCTGATTCTGTCCTTAACTTCATTCCATCTATGATGTGCATTATGCTAAAACATTATTAAAGAATGGATGAATGAATGCCTTGCTCTGTTCATTTAAATGTCCCAAGCCTTCTTGATATTGAATTCACATCATGCATCATACATGGCTGCGCACGTCTTCCATTTACACGTGTCTTACTAAAAAAAAAAGGAGCCCGCTGAGGCGAAATCCAAAAAGGCGTCTAAGTAAAATTTAGAGCAGCTCGCTAAGTTGAAAACATGTATTGGGTAGTTTAGGCAAAAGTTAAAGCACTTTCAAAAAATGGCTCGCTGAGGTGAAAACCGAAAAGGCGCATCAGGCAAAAATTAGAGTAGCTTGCTGAGCTAAAAACCCACATTGGGTAGTTCAGGAAAAATTTAGAGCACTTCCGGGTTCACCACTCCTAGGGCCAGAAAGGTGGAACCCTTCCACTATTCTCCAGCAGGAATCCTTCTGCTTTTCTCCAGTAGGATCGTCTGCACTCTTCCCCAGTGGAACCGTCACAAAGAATGTCACCAATTTATCCCCGACAATCATCGGACTTCCCCAATAGCTATCCCTAGCAGAGGCACAAGAGCCACATCACATAAAGAATATACTCTACTTAGCTAGAGTCAATCATGGGCGCGATGTGCTTCCCCTAGCCAGAGGCACAATGTAGTCTCTCCAGCAAGAACATAAAATTTTAAGATTGGACAAATAGCAGGAAATGCATCTCCTAGAGTCCATTCGCACATGCATATATTGAAACATGCACGTACATACATTCAAAACATACACACACATGCATACATGCATCACGACCCATCTAAGTGCAGGTACCCACCATCATGACCGAGCCATCTCGAATCAGGATCACTCTCAAAGCAGGGATACTCCAACACTAGGGCTGGGCACAGTTCGGTCCAATCCGGGGATTTAAAATCTCCAGAATTGGATTGGAGGAATAAATCTCCAGAATTGGATTGTTCCAAAAATTTCGGTCCAGTCTAGTTCAGTTATTCGGGGATTCAGTTCCGGTCCTATCCGGTTATGGAGTCCGGAGATTTAGTCTGGTCCAATCCTAATATAAAAAATAAATCCTAAAAATAAAAAAGCACAGATATTTTCTTATATAATTTCAACAAAAAAATATAAATTCTAATAATATCTTTCCAAATATTATATATTAAGTTGACTCAGTGGTTAGAAAAATTATAAATTATTATTTTTACATATATTATAAAATTTTAAAATTAAATAATCTCTTTATATATATTTAATACTAATAAATTCTCGGTTCTATCAGTCCGGTCCTCGGTCCAATCCAATTCAATCCGGTCCTCGATCCGGTCCTGGATAAATTACGGTCCAGTCCAGTCCAGTTCTTTTTTTTAAAAAAGTCAACAGTTCAGTCCAATTCTGGATCTTTTTCCTCGGATATTCGGTCTAAGCCAGTATATCCGGTTCTTATGCCCAGCCCTATCCAACACTGGGGCATCCATTGGGCCTAAGATGCAAGTTAAGAGCCACGTAGGCCCAAGCCTCAACATCTCGGGTAGCTAGGGGCAAAGCAACCAAGCCGTATTTATTCTTGATCGAAAGGGCAAAAATTTTTTGTTTCCAAAATTATCGATCAGGGAATAAATACTCATTCTCAACCTGATTTCAAAACTATCACTCCTAAAGTCAACCCATTCAAGCAACATTTCAAATCCTTGAAACCCCTTCAAGCTAGATTTCAAATCCTTGAAACCCCTTCAAGCAAGATTTCAAATCCTTGAACCCCATTCAATTCAAGTAAGATTTCAAATCCTTGAAACCCCTTCAAGCAAGATTTTAGATCCTTGAAAACCCCTCCACGAGAGATTCCAAATCCTTAAAACCCCTTCAAGCTAGATTTCAAATCCTTGAAATCCTTTCAAGCAAGATTTCGACTCCTTGAAAACCCCACCAAGCAAGATTCCAAATCCTTGAAACCCCTTCAAGCTAGATTTCATATCCTTGAAACCCATTCAAGCTAGATTTCAAATCCTTGAAACCCCTTCAAGCTAGATTTTAAATCCTTGAAACCCCTTCAAGCAAGCTTTCGAATCCTTGAAACCCCTTCAAGCAAGATTTCAAATCCTTGAAACCCCTTCAAGCAAGATTTCAAATCCTTGAACCCCATTCAATTCAAGCAAGATTTCAAATCCTTGAAACCCCTTCAAGCAAGATTTCAAAACCTTGAAAACCCCTCCAAGTAAGATTTCAAATCCTTGAAACCCCTTCAAGCTAGATTTCAAATCCTTGAAACCCCTTCAAGCGAGATTCCGAATCCTTGAAACCCCTTCAAGCTAGATTTCAAATCCTTGAAACCCCTTCAAGCAAGATTTTGAATCCTTGAAAACCCCTCCAAGCAAGATTCCAAATCCTTAAAACCCCTTTCAAGCTAGATTTCAAATCCTTAAAACCCCTTCAAGTGAGATTTCAAATCCTTGAAACCCCTTCAAGCTAGATTTCAAATCCTTGAAACCCCTTCAAGCAAGCTTTTGAATCCTTGAAACCCCTTCAAGCTAGATTTTAAATCCTTGAAACCCCTTTAAGTGAGATTTCAAATCCTTGAATCCCATTCAATTAAAGCAAGCTTTTGAATCCTTGAAACCCATTCAAGCTAGATGTCAAATCCTTGAAACCACTTCAATCTAGATTTCAAATCCTTAAAACCCTTTTAAGCAAGCTTTCGAATCCTTGAAACCCCTTTAAGCAAGATTTCAAGTCCCTGAAACTCCTTCAAGTAAGATTTCAAATCCTTGAAACCCCTTCAATTCAAAAGGGATTTAAGTTTCGAGGTCCTTAAGTTAAAAACGGGAAAATTTTTTCTACAAAGGGATTTTCCAAACAAGTCAAATGCATAATCTTCCTAAATTAAGATAAACAAAACCCATTTTCCATAAAAATCAAACATAAAATTTTTCCCTGGTTCGCTTCGCTGTGTTCCTCGGTTTAAAAAGGTCGTCCGCTCACAACTTCCTCCCCAAATTCGGACTCACCTTCAGTCTCAACTGTCCTCTGTTCCTCAACAGCCCTTAAAGTCTGAGATCTTGTCCTTCATTGATCTAGCTTACTTAGTGAACTATCTGTGTGGAGATTTGGTCTTGTACACTTTCCTACATTACACATGAAAAGTTAGGGATGATAAATGAATGAAGTGATGGCATAAGGAATGGTGCTCGGATGATGCTTCATGAATGGAAATGAAAATGAGGATGATCTTTATATTTTGATTTCCTTTGTTTGGGACATCCCAAGAGTGCCTAATACCATGCAAAAATAGTGCAAAAAGGTCTCGTGCGAGCCGCCACATAGACAGAGGTTCGGCACCTTTGGGGCACTTAGTGGATGTCGTGAAATGGCCGCGTGTGTACTGTCACACAGGAAAAGTTTCGACACTTTGTGGGTCAATGAGATGACATGAACTGGTTGCATAGAGGCTGTCCCATAGACAGAGTTCTGATGCTTTTGAGGCATTTGGTATGAGGTGATATTATAGAAAAGTCATGCGTAACTCAAAACACGGACAGGGATTCGGCGTTCGTGGAACACCTTGCATGATTTTGATAATGCTATGAAATGCCCTTATATGTGCACTAATCTGGCACTTGGGGAGTACCTTAAGTGGTTTCACAATGTCATGAAATGATCCGATGTGGACCATGATACGTGAGCAGGACTCTAGCATCACTGTGACACTTATGACGAATAAGTGTGATGCCATGTAATGAAATCGTGTGAACCACCACATGGAAATGGACCTAGGACCATTATGGTCTTATATTGAATAACATGGTATAGTGAAATGGCCAAGTGCAATCCGGTGCACGGGCAGAACATGGGTAATTTTGGGATACCCTATATGTTATGGAATGAAATGATCGTGAAGGGCATGCTCGGAATGTCCTTTATTCGGTGGGATGAGATGACATGATTGTATATGTCACACAAAAATGCAAATGGTTACATGAAAATGTGGTTAAGATGCATGACACATGGGATGAGGTCGTGTATGCTTTGAGGAAATGTTGCACGCGAGATGTGAATGGCATATAAATAAAATGTCGTGGCTGCATGAAAAGGTGATTAGTGTCACACATATGTCGATGCTCGAAAATGGCTGCAAAAAGATGTGTTTAGAATGGCACACGAATGATTATATGTGTTTGATGCTTCATGAAAAGGTCAAATAAAACACCACATAACAAATGTTAGCACACGTAATAACATGCACTCCTTTCCAACCTTATTCCTTCTTTTGATTGGTCTTGCATTCTTCCTAGGTGTTGGGTCTCTTTGGCATCAACCAGGGATACCAAAGGCACACACTCAATGTTCAATTTGAATTTACGTTTTTGGTAATCTTAGGGAAAGTTGCTCAGCCATTACATGTGGGCCAAAGTCAAACCAAGGGTCGTACAAGTCCCCATAGCGAAAATACACTCCTCACTATAGAACACGATTTAAGTGTGAGAGGATGACCTAAAAGAGCGGGATACATCGAAGTGAACCGCGGAAAAAAATCTGTAGGAAGAGGAATTGAATTTCATTTTGGTTTTTTTGGAACACGAGATTTTGATTATCTTAGGAAAATCGTTGGTTTACTTGGAAATCCCTTTTATAGAAAACCTTTTCCCATTTTTAACTTAAAGACCTCGAAACTTAAATTCCAAGATCAGTGACAGAGTCACCACCCAGATCAGCTCATCTGGGAAATTCCGGTACAACTCCCTACCAAGGGTAGACTACTATACCTAATCCAGAGATTTAGGTTTCGAGCAAGTGACTTGCTTAACCTCAAGCTTGCTTTTACTTTATAGTTCATATTACCATATTTTATTTGCTTTATTATCTTTCTCTACCCATTTTGTGTTTATTTAGCCCATGCTCAAGCAAATGATAGGAATAAATTGCAGAACAAATAAACCATACATCCAATTAGTTAAAAGAATAAGAATAAAGGCCGCTTATACAACCAGATCGAATAAAGAATAAAAAAACTCTCATTCTCACATTACAAACGCCTAGAATACATGAGTATCTAGAAAATTACAGTCACCTAATTTGCTTGAAAATCTATTAAAGTACATCCAAAAATAAAATAAAAGCAATAGAGGCTGCAAAACAGATCGGTTAACATAATTTATATAACAACACAAATACGACTCAAATTGGATAGAATTAGGATTTTTAGGGATGGGGAGCATGCATTTCGGGGATAGCCAGGTCGACTCGACCAGTTGAGCCGGCTAGACCTGGAAAACGGTTTTGAAACGCCCTGTAGGTTTTATGCTAAAAAATAGTTTTGGAAAACCATTTGGCTCGGTTCCATGCAAATTTTTCTATGTATCGGGTCTGTTATCTCGGAACTCGGGGTTTCATTTGTGCGGGTTTCTTAAATCTAACATCCATCTAGGGTCCATATGCAGTAAACACGCCAAAAACAATTTAGTTCTGAAGACAGCATCGTGCGACGATGTCTATATGTGTCGTCTCGTGATTCGGCCTCCTTTTTGTCATTACACCCATGCTGATTAAATTACAGCCATGCAACTATAATATACAGTCGCACGATTATAGTCTACAATCATACGACTGTACTTATAGTCGTATGACTATAATGCTATGCCTGCATGACTGTAATGAGCAAAACTCAAAAATGGTTTTCTTGTTTTGAAAATCACTAATTCGTTTGATTTTAGTGGTTCCTTGGGATTTCTATAGAGTCTAGGGGTCCGCTATTACTGGACAACGGATCCAATTCGGATCGAACAACCCTAGATTCCAGAAAATTGAAACCACAGAAACCGAAAATCTCACAACCACGCGAATATAAATCCAAAAACCAAAGTTTGATAGTGTATAGGTGTGTTTGGGCTGAAATATATCACAATAGAATGGGAAAAATGGAAAACGGGCTATTTTCAGCCGATTCAGGGCAGTTTCGGGTTTTTGCCTAGAAGGACAGAGCTGTGCAGCTCTAGATTAGAGCTGTACGGCTCTGTTCTTTAAGACTATAGCCGTGCTACTGTGTTCTTGTCAAACACAGCCGTACGACTTTAGTAGGGCAACTGGTTTTCTGAAAATTTAAGAAATAGAGGAAAAATGCATAAAAAAGCAATGTACATAAGTTTAAGGCCTCTCAAAGTTTACCTTGCTATTGTTTTGATGTATTTAACGTCCAAAATCGGATTAGAAAGTCGAAATACTTCTCGAATCCTTAACCATCCAGAAATCCCAAACACGAATCCGAATCAATCTGAAACCAATCCGAAACAGTCCTAATTGAATGTGTAAAGGTCTAGAAATCCTCCTCCAATGCTTAGGTATTGTTGTTATATTGAATGAAGTTCTCTCTTCTTCACCCTTTCTCTCTATATCTCGGACCCTCTCCTTCTCCATTTTTCTTTTTGATTTTTGTTTTTAATCTCTACCTTAAGACCAATTGTTGCCTCCTCTTGATTGATTTTTTTTTCTATTTATATCTCACACACTCTAAATCATTTCTAACATTAATGAGCCATTTACTTTTCGTAGGATTTCGACCGCACTCCTCTACTCAGTCAAGTTGCTCTGCCTTTGCAGAGCAACTTGGCTGACCCGCTAGAGTCGCACGACTCTAGATGCTAGAGTCGTGCGACTCTAGATCTATAGTTGCACGACTCTAGATGCTAGAGTCGTGCGACTCTAGATCTATAGTTGCACGACTCTAGATGCTAGAGTCATGCAACTCTAGATCTATAGTCGCATGACTCTAAATCTAGAGTCGTGTGGCTGTAGTTTTACAACTATAGTCATGTGACTTTTGATAGAGCCGGGGTTGATTCTGCCAAAACCTATGCTCACTTTTAAGCCTTGAAATCACTTGAAGGACCTTTTTTAGGGTTTTGGATTTAGGATAGCTTAGTTTTCAGAGCATCCGAGATATTTTGGGTGATATTCCACTTGTTCTTAAGTCCAATTCGCATCTGTCTGCTCAACAGGTAATACAGGTTTCTCATTATAGAGGTCGGGAAAACCCGGTGCTTACAGTAAGGTCATGCGGTGCTATGAGTGGTTTACCCTATCGGGTGCCTCTAATCCTGGCGGAAGAGGTAGGTCACCTTCTTGGGAAAACCGGGGTTGATCAGTGTATTGGATGGATTGAGAAGAAGAAAATGTCATGATATGCAGGTGCAAACAAATATGGTGCTATGAAATTGTGAAGTGACTGTAAGCGAGGTTATATTTCGGTAGTTGCCTAAGTTCCTTAAGTTTTTGTGAAAACTTTTTAAGAAACCTTAGTCCCCAGGAGAGTCGCCACTGTGAGTGGATGACCTTTTTCTGAATGGAGGGACCCGGCGAAGCGAACCGGGAAAAAAGGGATCTGAGAAAAGGAATTGCTTTTTGGGTTTTGGAAAGCAGGATTCCGATTATCTTATTTTAGGAAAACCATCGATTTATTGAGAAATTCCTTTTATAGAAAACCTTTTCCCATTTTGTTAACTTAAAGACCTTGAAACTTAAATTCTAAGATCAGTGACAGAGTTGCCACCCGGATCAGCTCATCCGGGAAATTCTGGTACAGCTCCCTACCGAGGGTAGACTACTGTACCTAATCCAGAGATTTAGAGTTCGAGCAAGTGACCTACTCAACCTCAAGCTTGCTTTCATCTTACAGTTCATAATACCATGTTCTTTTTGCTTTATTATCTTTCTCTACCCTTTTTGTGTTTATTTGGCCCATGCTCAAGCGAATGACAAGAATAAATTGCAGAATAAATAAACCATACATCCAAGCAATTAAAAGAATAAGAATAAAGGCCGCTTATAAACCAAATCGAATAAAGAATAAAAACTCTTGTCCTTAGATTACAAAAGCATAGAATACACCAATATCTAGAAAATTACAATCGCCTAATTTACATGAAAATCTATCAAAGTACATCCAAAAATAAAATAAAAGCAATAAAGGCTGCAAAACAGATCGATTAACATAATTTATATCACAGCACAAATAGGACTCAAATTGGATAGAATTGGGATTTTTAGGGACGGGGAGCATGCAAGACCTGGAAAACGGTTTTGAAAAGCCCTATAGGTTTTATGCTGAAAAATAATTTTGGAAAACCATTTGGCTCAGTTTCATGCAAATTTTCCCGTTTAGCGAGTCTGTTATCCCGGAACTCAGGGTTCCGTTCGTACTGGTTTCCTAAATCCACCATCCATCTAAGGTCCAGAAAGCAGTAAACACATAAAAAACATTTTGGTTCCAAAGACATCATTGCGCGACGATGTCTGTACAGGTCGTCCCGTGATTCTGCCTCCTTTCTGTCATTACAGCCATACCGATTAAATTACAGCCATGTCGCACCACTGTAGTTATAGTCATACGACTGTAGTGCTATGCTTGCACAACTGTAGTGAGCAAAACCCGAAAATGGTTTACTCGTTTTGAAAATAGCTAATTCGCTCGATTTCAGTGGTTCCTCAGGATTTCTATAGAGTCCAGGGGTCCGCTATTGCTCGACAACGGATTCGATTCAGATTGAACAACCCTAGATTCTAGAAAATCGAAACCATAGAAATTGAAAATCTCACACCCGCATGAATATAAATCCGAAAACCAAAGTTTGATAGTGTACGTGTGTGTTTGGGCCAAAATATATGACAATAAAAAGGAAAAAATGGAAAACGTGCTGTTTCCGGCTAATACGGGGCAGTTTCGGGTTTCTGCCCGGAAGGACAGAGTCGTGCAGCTCTAGATTAGAGTCGTGGAGCTCTGTTCTTTAGGACTACAGCCGTGCGGCTGTGTTCTTGTCAAACATAGCCATACGACTCTAGTTGGGCAACCGGTTTTCCGAAAATTTCAGAACCAGAGGAAGAATGCACGGGAAAAGTAACAAACAAAGGTTTAAGGCCTCTCAGAGTTTACCTTGATAATGTTCCAATATGTTTGACGATCGAAAACGGATTGAAACGTCGGATTGTGCTTAGAATCGGAAAACGTCCTGAAAACCAATCTCGAGTCGATCCGAAACTAATCCGCGTTAGGGCCGGACAAATGTGTTATGCTTAGGAGTTTTGATTCTTATTTTAGAATGATTTTTTGTGTTTTTCAAGTCTAAGTTTTTATTCTTCCTTTTTTTTTCGGTTCTCTGTTTTCCCTCTCCTCTCTTTCTTTCTTTCAAACTTTCTTTGCTTGTCGAAAAAAATGAATCCCCTCTCTTTTTGGATTTCTTAATTTTTTCTTTTATATCTCCTTTTAATCTAAAAAAAGAACATTAATTGCACCTCCCAAACTTTCGGCTGAGAAGAAAGGAATCGCCCCTGTTTCAGCCAAGTTGCTATACTTTTGCAGACAACTTAGCTGCCCACTAGAGCCGCACGGCTCTAAATATTAGAGTCGTGTGACTCTAACATTAGAGTCGTACGACTCTAATCTACAGCCGTACGGTTGTAGTTTTGTAACTATAGCTGTGCGGCTATAAACAGAGCCGGGGCAGACATCCCAAATTCCTACGCTCACCTTTAAGCTTCCCTAGCCACTCGGAGGACCTTTCCCAGGGTTTCGGATCAAAGACTGTTTGGTTTTCAGAGCATTTGAGACATTCTAAGCGACTTTCAGCTCAATTCCAAGTCCAATTCGGATCCGTCTAACTCAACAGGTTATACAGGTTTCTCATCATAGAGGTCGGGAAAACCCAATGCTTACAGAGACATTAAAAAGACCCATGACGGGTGACCATAAAATTGCCTAAGGAATTGTGACAAATCCAGCCATAACCAACTCTATTTTCCAAAGGGAAGAGACCTGCATCATTATTATGCATAATAAGTTTGAAAGAGGAGGAACCCAAATCTCCAGAATTGGAGGAAGATTAGATGAATTAAACTTGAAGTCTTTTTTACAAGCAATGTTCCACTGATTAACATTATTTTGGGTCATGCTAATAACCACTCCATTGCTTGTATGTTTGTGATTCCAAAAAAAGTAATTGTAATGGTACCAAATAGACCACAACAAGAAACATGCCTGGTGAAGATAATCATCATGGAGGGAAGAGAACCATTTCTTCTACACTGCTCAGAAGGAACTATTCGAATCAAAACAAAAGCTTAGAGGACTTTCATGCCAAGTGGCTATTGAGTTGACACACTCAAAGTACACATGATGGATTATTTCTTCTATAATAACTAGGCACAAAGGATAGCATGAGATATCACTTACATGGCTATGGAACAAATTGCTTTGAGTGGGAGGCACATTAACCAAACATCTCCATACAAAAGATCCAAAGCTTTAGAGGAATAAGAAGATTCTAAAGCTTTGCCATAGGAAGTTTAAATTAGAAATGGAATTAGGGGTACCATGCGTGAGCCGACCTTAGTTTTTATCCCACTGCTCATGTTTTAGGATCACGTCACTAGCATATTAATATTAAACTATGAAAAATGAATATGTGTAGTTGCCACCTGAATTTACTATACTGGGAAGATAAAGTAAACGTAAGGTTTGCTTACTACACCCTTTAGAGATTCGAGTTCGGGGCAAATGACTTACTTTATTACTAGGGGCTTTATTTTAAGCATTTACAGTTTAATTCATCCAGAAATGTCTAAATTGATTTTAATGTTAGGATGCTTAAATAAAATAAAAGTAAATATATACACTAATAACACATAATATCTATGGGAGAGGGTACAAGTATGTAAAACGGGAATTAAATGAAATGACAAGCACTATTTAAACGACATAAAAATAAATATGCATGATATGGAGTGCTTAAAAACAAGTAAAATATCTTGATGCCACCATGAAAACTAGGCTTCGCCAAGTTTCTAAAAAGATCACCCTAACTCAGAGAGGGTTTAAACATTACTAACTTTCCATGCGGGACATCCAAGACTAATTTTTAGACCTTTGTCCTCTACTCACATAGATTAAACCACGCCAACCTTAGTTGGTGGAACTCAAGCATAGTTTGTTCTGCTCGAGCAAAGGTCCTCAAAAAGATTTTTTACAGAAACTTCTGTTGGTGTGCCCTAGTTCTTAGGGCATTGGATTCTTGTATTTTGTATTATACATTAAGAATCATGTATGAATACATTATTTATGTCACATTAATAAAGGCAATTAATCTATTTCATTTATATCTTGTGCTATAATATGAGTAGAGTATCCATTGATTGATAATCATAAAACCCATCCCAGGTCTGTTCTAATCATGGAAACGAATAGAACCACATACTTGTATATTCAATAACTGTGTGGTAGTTCTTAACTAGCCATAGTACTTATATAGTCAGTCATGAATATAGGTACATGTCGTTGACATGGGACTGGATCGATCCGCATAAGAAAGCCACATGGTTGTCGCATAATAGGTATTTCTTGAGTAGGTCTCTTTTGTCCTTAGACCAGATTTCATTATAGTATCAATATGGAATCCAGTTCACTTTAACATACGCCTAACAGGTCTGTAAAAGGATGCTAAATATGGGTATGATTGGGTGGACAGGTGAACATATTGATATTGATGATGAAGTGATGGAATTGCCACTTGGGTAACACCGAGATGATATCTCTGGCCACTTGATGAGTGGGACTGATAAGTGTATGGCCATACCCAAATAAGTTGGTTGCTTATTTGATTAATCAGTCAACTCAAGATCAAGAAATATAATAAACAATAGAAGAGGATGACGGACACCATGCCTCTTGTTTATTCATATCGATATCGTTAGGCAAAGAACACTATGAGATTACTACCGGGTGAGTGTCTTCTAAAGACTGCTGCATCTCTGTCTTAATTGGGGGCTGTAATGGTTTGCTAGAACCCACTTACAGTCTGTGGGCCTTGGGCCTGCTGCAAACATAAAGACAGATCCATAGGATCATGTAGATAGATCAACTGAGCCGGAACGTATAGATATTGTGCATGTGATATACATTGGAAGGAATGAGTTAATTAATTAGTTGACATTCAGTGTCGAGGTAATTAATTAACATTGGATTGGTTTAATTTAATCAATAAGTTTACATAATGTAATTAATTAATTTATCAATTAATTGAATTACATAAAGTAAACAATTAATTAAATTATTTTCTTAAGTGTGATTTTATTTTACTTAGGGGTAATTAAATCAAGCCATATGGAATTAAATTATATATTATAAATCTTACGGAATAAGGATTTAAATATGTAATTAAAATCCTAATGGGCTTTAACCTAATTGGAGTCCATATTACATAAGGATTACAAAAGGCACATTTATGGGAAAAATCACTCTCTTAAACCTAGGCACAAAGGAAATTCGGCCAGCAACAATATCAGCCCTAATAGATGAATTCTTTGGTGCAATTTCTTCCGTTCTTTGACTAGCATCGATTTCCGTTTGATAGTTGATCGTGCACTGGACTGTGGAGATCAATTTTAAGAAACAATTCTGCAATAGTCTCTAGAAGAGACATAATCTGGTGAGTTCAATCTCTTGATTCAATTTTTTTTCTAATCAATAATAATTGGACACGATAGGTGGATTCTAGGAAATTTTAAATGGTGTATTTTCCGCTGCACCATGTTATTTTTCCGATGACGAATCCCAACAACTTCCTCGTGCTTAGTTTTCCCACTTCATAGATTGATCTTATTAAGATAAAATAGTCATTTCAGGTGTTAAATGGGTGTGAATTTGGGTTTTAAAGGTTTTGATCCAATAAAATCCCTCCTTTATAGTAAAATCCTTAGAGTCATAGATAAGGAAAAAAAACTATGATTTTAATGCAAAATGAGGCACACACAATAATATCGGCTACTCATGGGCCTACCAACCCGCAATAAAGTAATAAAGGTATAAAAGAAATAAGAACATGAACCTTTTTTTTGGGAGCTAAAGCCTAAAAACATTGAAAAGCTTAAAGAGTTGTATCCCCAGTTTTTATTTTTGAAATCAAAAGCTTTAAAATGAAAAATGCAATAAGAATTTTAAATCCCTTTAGTTTTATACATCGGAACGAATGCGAGAGCTTAATCCTCAATACAAATAAAAGGGGTATTGTAGGAGTTTTTGAGTAGCTTTTAGTGAAAAGGTAGGGTTTTAGGTGATTTAGGGGAGGTTTTAAGGTTTCTAGAGAGATTTTGGTAGAGTTTTGTTACTTTTGTCAAGCTAAAAAGGTCTTATCTCCTCCTTCCTTCTTTGTTTATTTATAGGAAGAAAATAAGGTGAGGTGGCATAACTGTGCTCGAACGACCATACTTTGGAGGAGCTATGCTCGATCGAGCATAGTCATTCTCAGGTATAAGGGTGAGTCACACGTTGAGATAAAATAATTTATTTAGGAAATTTAGCTATGGTCCGTCGAAAATAGTTTTTGGCACAACTATGCTCAATCGAGTATACTCATTTCTAAGGGAGTAATTTTCACTACATGGTAGAAAAATGGATAACGATGAAGGGAACTATGTGTGAGCATGAATTTTTCCAACCCTGACGATTGGAATTACTTTACTCTCTTTTTAGTTGTTAAGAAGTTTGGGTCGACCCAAAATATCTTTAAACGCTTGTAAAAAGCTAAGTAACTATCGAAAATTGTAATTCTCGGTGCCCAAACTCAATCTTCGGGATCTGGATTACAAGACTAACTACATTTTTGGAATCAACACATCGAAATGCTTAAAATAGGCAAAAATAAAAAATTTCTGGTTAAGGCAATCTGGCCAAACATTTTATGTTTAGACAAAAACAGAGATGCTCGGTCGCATAATTGCTTAACATATGTGCAGCCAAAATGATGTCTCAATTTGGGCTCTCTAACGAGGATTTAAAGGTGTCTACCACTATGATTCGGACATATGATGACTCTAAGAGACAAGTTATAAGCACCTTTGAAGCTGAAGTAAGCATGGGATTCATCGAGTCATTAATTAATTTTATAGTGATGGATATCCTTGTAACATTTGCACTGCTCGTTGGAAGGTATGAGCGGACAATCCTCTTAAAAGGAAGCATCATGTGGTCTTGAAAAAAGAGATGAAAGTGAGAAAATAAATGAAACTAATTACTCTCACTAAAAGGTTTAGGAGTCACCACCTGACTCAGCTATTACTGGGAAATTATGGAATAACCAAGCCAGACAAATATTGCTATAACTTTTAGCCAGAGATTCTGGTCTGAAAAAATTACCTATTTTTATCTCATTCCAAATGATTTTTAACTCTTCCAATTTCACTTCTTATATATTTCACTATTCCTTTCTTAGCCCTAGTTACAATCTCTATATGCTCACACAGAAAGCAGTAAATAAATCCAAAAAGTGATAAACAAATTCAAGAAAAATAAAATCATTTCAACCCAATCGAATGATCTATCATAGGGGATGCATTTGTTAAAAATAGGATTTGGGGGTATAGTCACCTATAATATACAAGAGTAATCTAAAAATAGAAAGCTAACATATATCTACCTGCAAAACAAAGGTTAGTGGCAGAATAAATATATACACACGTTAGACTCAAACATGACAGAATGAGTAACTAGATAGCTCAAGGGCATACAAAGGAGGGGATATTTGAGGTAACCCAATAGGTTTAATTGGCTAGACCTGGAAAACATTTTTTGAAACACCTTGTGATTTTGTATTGGAGAAAATATTTTTAAAACTACAATCTTTTTTCCAATTTAATATTATACATTGCAAAGCAGGTTTGTTATCTAGGGATTTATCGAACTCCCTTTTGTGGGGATTAACTACTTCGTAAAAATTTAAACCAGGTCCGAAAGTAAAAAGCACATTAAAAATGGTATGAAAGTACCAAGAAAATGAAATGGAAAAGAAACCCAAAATGGGACGCTTGGAGCCATACAACTTATATTCTTAAGAACAAAGTGGTGCAGCTCAAAAATGCATTTTTGGAAGCCGTGCAGCTCTATTTTCTCTTTGGCTACCCTCTCTCTAGCTTTTTTTTTCTTAATATTCTGCTTGCTCTGAGATTACAACTTATCATTGGAATTATAGCTCAAACCTTTTTATTCCCGCTTTGGCAAGTTGAAAGTTTGGTCCAATCAAATTTCAGTATGGATGGGAGTTGTACTGCTCTATTTTGAGAAAAATAGAGTCATGTAACCTACAATAGAGCCTTGCAGTTCTTGCTTTTGGCTTGGGCTTTCACTTTTGTCATTTGAATGTATGACTTAACCCATTTTTAAATATGGCTGTATGGCTCTATTAGAGCCATGGGACACAAATTAGGGTCGTGTTGCTATATGTAAATTAGGGTTAAAGCCGTAGATCTTTCGAACGATTCTTGGGTTCATCTCCTAGGCTCATTTGGATTCCACCTTTATTCCTCAAAACCGATTCTTACAAAAATCTCCATAACAAGGATAACTAACTCGGTTTTTATCACCAAGGCTGGAAAATCCATGCTCATAAAAGGCCATGGTTCAACCCACTTAGGGAGTTCCCTCTACTCTTTACTAGAAGATAAAGTTTTCCAACACTTGGAAAGCTCATTGTGAGTGGACAATGCTTTCGATATACATGAGATGTGGCGAAGTGAACTGGGGAATTTTTATATAAGTTTTGTTTTTTAATAATTATAGTGTCAAGTTCATTTTGGAAAACAACATTCATAAAAGATTTAAGACCAAAATCTCGAAGAAGATATAGGAGTCACCACCCGGCTCAACTGAACCGGGAAATTTAGGTATAGCTGAAACCAAGTGAGAGCCGCTATATCTTCCAAATATCCAGGTCCGGACGAGTCATTTACTTGTTATGTAAGTAAAATAAATGTTTCAACAACTAAATTATAGCATTTTATGAAACTAAAGCAATTTCATTTAGTTTCATAAAATAATTATACAAACCTAATCAAATAAACTGTCCTAGGGGATACATATGAATCAAATGGGGAATCGAGATACAATCACCTAAAATACACAAGTTCATCTAATGCAACAATTTAAACATACATTTAATCCTACAAAACAAATGTTAGTACATGAATAATCGCATTTAGGACTCAATCACGACAAAATGGGATAACAAATGAATCGGGATCATGCATTTAGGGGGGAATAGCCAGAGAAATTAGACAAATCTCACCTGCTAGACCTAGAAAACATTTTAAAATGTCCCTCCATTGATTTTTGAGAAAAAGGTTTTGAAAAAAGAAGGTTTTATAGGTTAATTATTTAGCATGGCAAGTGAGTCGGTTTTCAAGAAACTAGATCTCTATCATTGTTCTGTTCTAATACATGCTTCTGGAATATAAACCTAAGGTTCAAATGTCATGAAATGTGTAAAAATCGATTTTTGATAATTCTATCCCGAATTGATACTTGTGTGAGTGTTGCAACAACAGCCGTAAGGCTGTAAGTTTACACCCATGTGGGTGTCATTTCAAGACCAGTAGCAAATTTCAAATCATCCAGACGGTTCTAATATGGGAATTGCATCCATATGGTTGTTATAGCTATAGCCGTATGGTTGTTATGACGACCGCACAGGTCTAGTTCTTAGACAAAAACCAAAAAAAAAATATAGTAGTTTTTAAAATGATGCAAATGATGCCAAAAGATAGCACAAACAGGTCAAATGCTTTGGTTTCTCAGATAGTTACCCTTGTATCATGGACACAGCTTTAGGAGGTGTAAATCCTTCAAGAAAGACTTTGATTTTAGACCTGAACTTTAAGCTCCGAAAATGGTTTCAAGCTCCGAAAATTATGGTTTTTAGTGTTCAGATTAGTCTATAAACCTATTAGAAGCCTTAGTGAAGTGTTTTCCTATCATTTCTAACCAATTTTAAACCTAGACACAGAGATTAAAGATGAAAAATGAAGAAAAAGTTTCAATTTCTTCCTTCCCTTTTCTTCCTTTTTCTCCTCCTCTCTCCCTAAATTCAAGTTGCCTACCGTTATTTCAAAAACAAAAGATCTTTTTATAAGCAAAAAAATGGCTTTTCCAAGTATAATCTGCCCCCTAAAATCCAAAAAATCATTTTCAAGGTTGAAGATCATAGTTCTGTTAGACATCGAACCCATGCAGATCTTGATGTTACAGTCGTATGGTTGATGGCGTAACAACCGTACGGCTGTTGATCTGGGTAGCCTCCCTTTTCGCCCGAAAAATGATCTAAGGCTTGGAGTTTAGTACTGAAGCTTCGATCTTGAATTGACTTTGACTCCTACAGCTGTAGAAGGCTATAGAAGCAAACAAACGATTTCTTCATCATTGAAAATGGGAATAAAAATCCCATGGTCACAGGCTGCACTTCGTGTATCTAAATTCATGGCTTACGGGCTTAACTTGTCTGATGGTGAATTTGGATGCATGATAGAAAGCGCGATGAGAAAGAAAAGAGTTGTGCCTACCGCTAGCTTCTATTGAAGGGCTTGGCTAACTGCTACCTTTTAGGGTCATATAGGATCGTTTACCTTTTAGGGTCGTGTAGGACCATTTACCTTTTAGGGTCATGCAGGATCGTTTACCTTTTAGGGTAATCTAGGACCGTTTACCTTTTATGGTAGTGTAGGACCGTTTACCTTTTAGGGTCGTGTAGGACCTTTTACCTTTTAAGGTCATGTAGGACCTTTTATAGGATGCTAGATAAGTTGGTAAGTTGTGAGATATGTATTTATTTGTTGATCGATTATTTTGGAAAAAAAAATTTTGACCCTTTCAATCAAGAATATATATCGGGGTGAAATCAGCTATTGGGTGCCGAGGTTTGGTAAAAGGACTCTAGTATATTGAGATACTCAAAGCGATGATTGAAGTTCTTGGTGCATTATGGAAGACCTAAAATGATTAATAGGAGTTTTGACATATTATAGAATGCCTAGAACGATAAAAGAGAGGTTCTGGTGTATCATGGAACACCTAGAACAAAGTTACGGTTTTAACATATTATGCAATGCCTAGAACGATAGAAGGGAGGTTCTGGTGTATTATGGAACATCTAGAACAAAGTTATGATTCTGATGTTGTGAGTGGACGACCTTAAAGTCGGAACGTGGCGAAGCGAACCAGAGAGGTTTTTCTAAGTTTTGTTTTTGTTTGTTTCGATGAAAAATAGGTTTGATGATTTTGTTTAAGAAAACCAGTTGATATGATTGAAAATCCCTTTTGTAGGAAACATCAAATAGAATGTGAGTTTTCAGAAAACTGGTTTTACATTTTAAAAAAATCCTGTTTTATTAATTTAAAGACCTCGAAACCCAAATTTTGAGATCAATGATGGAGTCGCCACTTGGATTAGCTCATCCGAGAAATTCCAATATAGCTCCCTACCAAGTGTTATCATCTGGGTTATATTCTGTGGTTTCCTCAAGACTAGGTCGGCCCTCAACCGCTCATTGGTAATGTTGGCTATCAACACCTCTAGTGCTGTGTGGAAGTACAACTTCCTAATCTCTACCGTTGCCGAATTAAACCAGTCCACAAAGTCCCTAAGGGATTCTCCCTGTCGCTGTTTCACATCATGCAGAGTCCAACTAGCTGTTTCAATAGGCATAGATCCATAGAACTTCATGCAGAATTGTTCTCTTAGTTGCTCTTAGCTGTTAATTGAAGCTGGCTCCAGGGTTTCAAACCAGTAGGAAGCCGGGCCCATGAGTGTTGATGAAAAAATTATGCACATCAAGCCTTCATTCGCCCCTACTATCTCCATTCGGTTTTTGTAGTTTCTTGAGTGGACATAAGGGTCGGTTTTTTTCGTTGTACTTCTCGAAATTAAGTTGTTTAAACTTTGGGTCACATAGCATTTCCAGGATCTGGTTTGTGAAATAGGATCCTCCACTCTCCACTAGCGACTCTTGGATTAGGACTATGAACCGAGAAAAGTAATGCTTTAACAGCGCCATCATCTTTGGATTGTCTGCTCCATCTGGTACGGGCGCTGCCATTGGCATTGGTGGTGGCCCCAACATATACCCATGGGTAGGATGGTAGCTAGGAGGAGGTGTTTGAATCAAGGTTTGATAACTGAGGAGTCTTGCTTGTGATATTGCTGGGAGGACTGATGGATTGGGTGGCATTCCTATTATCGGCGGTTGATGGTATGCCTCCTGAAATCATCTGTGCCCCACGAAAATGAGGTTTGGCTGATTCATCTACCTCGTACTCCCTAGAAAAGAAAAAACCAGCGGAGTCACCAGGTATTGCACCGCTTGGTCACCCTTAGGTTGGGGCTGTGGGAAGAGGCTTCTGGCTGCTCTTGACCCAAGACCGCCTGCCATGCTCGTGATCAAGGGGGATGTGCTACTACTAACGGATGAACCTGCCATGCTAAAATTCTGGATTTGAAGAACTGCCTGTCTGAGGTCTTTAGCGTAATGCGGTTGATCACTACCACCTAGGGGGATATCGATGAGTTCAGTGCCATCAATGATGGGGCCGTCGTGGCCATGGGAGCCGTCCGGGGTGGCCTCTGAAGTTGTCATACTAGCGAAACTTGACGAAGTCCTTGTTCAGTTCGATCCATGTTCACCGCACCAAATGATGGATTCGGTATAAATCCCTTGTGAGATCCGGGTTCAAGTTGTACTAGGCTAGATCTAGTTATGTTCCTGCGAAAAAGAAAAGATGAGACACCAGTAACCTTTAAGTTACGCTCCAATGCTCAAGTCAGCCTTGATTATATAAATCTCTTGTTATATTAGCTTGATTAGAATCAGTTGATTTTTACCTCCACGCTCTCTCCTTTTATAAGGCCAGTGGTAGAGTTTGCTTTGGATTAGGAATACTCCAAAACCCTTATCGTAGACAAACTAAAAGACTTTCCACCCTAGACCCATATAGGACATGAGTCCTTATTCTATCATAACACAGTAGGTAGACTCCGCCAAGAACTCCATCACCCATCTCCCAGGGCTTTCCTTCAGGTGGAAACAATATGGCTTGGATCCGGTCTCTACCAATCCGCTGCATGCCTACTAGAGAACTGGATGGAAGACCCGGCATTACAGAGCCCAGATGGAAGACCCAACATCACAATATCTGGATGTTATCATAGACTATTTTACGCAAGGCTTAACAGATTACTCCAGTTTCCATTTCTAGGTTTGAAATTGCAAAGTATTGTAATTATGGAATTCTAGTTTATCAAAAATATTTATATTAGTATTATATATATATTCCAATAAGAAACAAATAATAATAATAATATTTTATAAATTTTGATATATATATATATATATATACATATATATATATCTAACAAGGATAAACTTCCTACACCATATAAAAATCATATTTTTAAAGTTCTAATGAGTATATATCTTAAATTCTATCATGGGCGCTAACGCGGCATCATAAGCTGTTGGTGAATTATTGTGATATAACTTTTGATTTTCTTATCAATCATACAGCTACACTTTAATAATTGTTTTGTTCAGAATTTTTAATAGGAAAAACAATCAAATCTAATTAAATTATATATTTCACAAACTTGAGAAGAAATTATACATTTTGGTTCATCAATTAATTCTAAAATCAAAACTCCGAGCAGTATCTCGATGGAGAGCTATGTATCTTCTCCTTTAAATCGTACATTTTTTCTTCTTTTTTCCATTTATCTCTTATCTTCAGCTCAAGCAACTTACAAAGTCAAATACTGCGGTCAGTTTTTCTCCATTTAATTTGCTTAATTTTTTTTTTCTTATATTTGAATTTTAATTGTAGAGGTTTCTGCTTCCTAAGTTGGATCTAAAACAGTTTGCCTCATGCTTCAAATGCTTGAATCTATTAAATCTATTTTTCTTCTTTTGATCAAGGAATTAAAGTAAAGAAGTTGGTTAATGGTAAATTTCACTTATAGTTCCAAAACTTGTCAATTTATATACCATAACTGCCACTAAACTAGCTTTGGTATCCACATCGATCGTTCCAAAAGCACTCAATATCTTTCATGGGTGGTCTCTCCAACTGAAATCTAGTGAAAACTAGACCTAGAATATACTGAAACATTTAGAAATGATTCCAATTGGTCACATGTAGGAATTTAGGATTGAATGATTGCTTGTGTGTCAGAGAGATTCCTGTGATTACAATTATGGAATTTCTTGTGTAATTTTCTGTGAATTGAAAGTTTAGCAACGATATTATTATAAAAGTGAATTTAGTGGCAGTTATAATAAAAATTGGAAAATTGGGGGAGGGTAGGCGGAATTTACCTGCTAGATAAAAGGAACACATCATTTGATATTACTGTTACCAATATTCAGTTTTAGTATTAATCGGAAAAAAGTTCAACAATTTTTATGATTCGATGGAATAATTAAAAAAAAAAAATTATATCCAAATTAATATTAATTTATTCATGCTAATGACGGTGGATTTAGAGGTAAGGAAGTTGACTCTTATGGCATTCTTGTCAACTGAGTTCGACTCTCAATATCACCATTGGAATCCCTATTGACGGAACAATATGTAAACTTTTAGTGAATCTCTCTATGGCCTTCGGGGATTCCCCTAACCCAAGGCTAAAAACCGCTAAACTTTTTTTTGCCAGAAAAAATTATATATATCTTGTAATTACGTGTATGTTGTAATGAAACAGATGCGGAAGGAAATTATCCAGTAAAAGTACAAGGAGTTGATATAGATCCTGATCCTGTGGTGACTGGAGTCCCAACTACCTTCAATTTATCAGCTTCTACTGGTGAATTTCAATCATGTTAATTCGTATAGTTTTCACTTTCAATTTTTTATTTATTAATTTAATTTTGTTAATTCAGATCGATATATTGGTGGAGGGAAAGTGTTAATAATAGTTTCATACTTTTCGGTACCTGTTCGTGTGGAAAATCATGATCTTTGCGAGAAAGTATCGTGCCCAGTTGAAGGTGGCGACTTTGTGCTATCCCACACCCAGACTTTACCTAAAATTACCCCTCCTGTAAGTTAGTTAAGTTAATTAATTAATACACACCATATACATATATATATATATATATATATATATATATATATATATATATATATATATATAATAAAAAAATCACTACAATTGCATTAACATTATAACAAATATAAGATTTCATCTTGAAACATTTTGCAACCAAAAGTATAAAAATTATTATCATAGTTTTGACAATAATAAAAAAGTTATTTCATATTACTGCTCTATAGTTGTAATTGTATATATGTATTTAGCAGCAAAATTTTATACAATTTTTCCGCCATTAATGATATACATATGGTAATAATTTTTTAATATTCATACTACTGTTGAATGAGCTTTTTATGCAATAAATTTTATTTTGCCATTAATCTAACGTCTTTTGTAGTGTACATGTGAGGATTTTGGTGTTATTCTATATATTAATTATACTTATTCCTTATGTTGGTGCTGGAATATGTTATTGCAGGGTTTCTACACTCTTATGGCGAGAATGTCAGATGAAGACGGTGAGGAGCTGAGTTGCATTAGCTTTCATTTCCTTATCCATTTCAAAGATTTGGTCTCCATTGTGTAATTGATTGTAAGTCCAACCCCTATATATAATTATGTATTCAATAAGGTCGAAATCTCAAGTTTATTAATTAGCTTGATATTATTATCGGTTTGTTTTACATACATATAACAATTTAAGTCATGTATATGCAAATAATATGCAACTATATAACTTATTCATTGATTATGATTATTTGCATCCTATGCGTTCTTTACTTCTCTTTGTCCCGGACTTTATGAAAAAAATATCTTTTTAGCTTCTGTGCTATCAATTAATTATCTTTTTAGCTCGTGTTATTTCAAACTTGTTCTTTTACTCTTGTTCTATACAAAATCATTTCCAGTTGGACCATAATTGATCATGTTATCCTTCATTGTTTATTCATCTAAATGGCAAAAGAGTTATTTTTTACCCGGTATATGAAACGACAAGGATTAAATAGACAATTGAGTGATAGAACAAGGACCAAAAAGGTCATTAGGCCTAGACTTCCCACCTAAGTTATTTTTAATTCTTTTGGTTGCAAAACCTTTTCAATCTTACAATATGAAATGTAAATTATAAACCTGAAAAATCTTTTTTACCCCAATTTATTCGAGGCTCCTTTTTGTTTCAGGTCTACAACATTATGGTACTCAAACAAGCACTCACCATCAGTGACGAAACTAGAATAACTTTTTAGCACGGTTGTATTTGTATTTAAAATATAGTGATTTGATACATTTTTATTGTAATAGAATATATAAGTAGTAATTAAAATATTAAATATATTACAGAAATAATAAAAACATAAAAATACACATCAATAAAACACTCATATTTTTCAATTTAAAATACCATATTTATACTCATCAACATTCTATTTTCATTTAATTAACTATTGTTGATATCTAAAAATTGATAATTTTATTAATAAAAGTATTTAAATTATTAAATATTCAATTCAAAGTTTAAAATTAACATCTCAACAATTATATAATAATGCAATTCATTTTAGTTGTGGAATAAAAACTGTTTTTTCTCAATATAATATAAATAGATTAATATATGAAACAAATAATAATGCCTTAACACTTTAATTTAACAAAATGATAAGAGTTACGCAAACTTTAATTAATTAATATATTATATAATTAAAGTAATAAACATAATAATAAATTAAATTAATTTATTAAAAATCTTTTAAATTGAATATTCAATTCAAAAGTTAAAATTACATCTCAATAATGAATGCAATTCATTTTAGGGTCAGTTTGGGGTAGCTTTCAGCAGCCCCGAAAGCAGCTTTCAGTCAAGGTATGAGATACTTTACTTTAACTGAAAGCTGCTTTTGAGGCTGTAGAAAGTAGCCTCAAATGTATAATTGGTAAAAGTCATATTGTATTTAAGAAAGCACTGGAAAAACACTTAAAACTACTTTTAAAGAAAGCAATGAAACCTAACTTTCCCTTACAGCACTTTCACTGACAGCATTTCCAAACTGAGCCTTAGTAGTTCAATAAAAACTGTTCTTTCTCAAGAAAATATAAATTCATTAATATCTGAAAGAAATAATAATGACTCAATACTTTAATTTAATAAAATGATTAGAGTTAGGCAAACTTTAATTAATTAATATACTATATAATTAAATTAATAATAAACATGATAATAATAAGAATTAATACTTAATAACAGTACATTGAAAAATAAATTTGGTACTTTCCTTTTACGGTTTGTATTTTGTATTGAAAAATAAATTTGGTACTTTCCTGTTATGGTTTGTATTTTGCAGAATAGGACTGCAAGAGGAGGGAGTTGCAGAAAAGTAAAAAAAGTGTGTTCTACCTAGACCTGTGCAAACGATCCGCAGCCCGCAAAGCCCGCCCAAATCCGCTCGCTCTAGGTTGGACTTGGATATACATATTTTACTTTAAGCCCAGCCCGGTCCGAACCCGTAAAAGCCCGAGTTAATGATGGGTTGGGCTTGAGAATAACTATAAGACCCAGGACCGGCCCGGCCCGGCCCAGATAATTTTATAACATATACTTTTATATTTTTATTTGTATAATTATATATTACAGATATTAGATATTCATTTGTTTTTGTGAATATTATGTTATCCCCTTTTGAATCTCTTTTTTTTTTTTTTTTTTTTTTGCACAGTGGGATTCAAGCAATATTGTATAGTTTTGGCACTTGGTAGGTTGGTGGGTTTATAATGTTCGGAGGTCTTTTTGGTTTTTAATACTTTAGATGGCAAGCTTATGGTCTAAACTCTAAATTATGTAATTATAATTAGTAGTTCTCAACTTATAATATTATAATGAAATTTAATATAATCATGGTGGTTTTGATTATAATTTCTCTATAAATACTATCTGTAATTTAAATTTGTTTAATATAAGTTATATTAAAAAAATTTAAACATTGATGTGATGGGCGGGTTGGGTTGGGCTTGGGAAGGAATTTCAATTGCTTTGCCCAACCCGGCCCGAGCCCGATGTAAAATTAGTACGGGCTGGGCTGGGTTTGGATAAGAGATTTTTATGTCTAACCCGATGTAGCCCAGTCCGAGCCCGGCCCAGCCGACCCATGAACAGGTCTAGTTCTACCCAATAATCTTGAGCGTTGGGTTTCAGTGTTTCGCTTTTGTTTGCTTTTTAAGAATTAATACAAAACGGTGCCATATTTATAGAAAAACAACGGAGAAGAAAAATAAAATGAAAAAATGAAACGTTGTCTTCAACCTCAACCTTCGATTTCCATTAAAGGGTGCAGGAAGAAATTTTGCATGGGCTTGACCAGAAAAGCTCTGCCATTGCCGGCGGATAGTAGGTGCTCTTGAGCCCACTGCCCCCCATGCCTCCCCAACATCTAAATGTATACCATAGAAGCCACTAAACTCAATTTTTCTAAACAAACAGTCCCGAAACTTGAACAACCTCTTCATTGATTGGAAGCTGATTTTGGCCGGAGGTCCACATCGACATTTTTATAATATCATACGTCCTTGTGTATAAAATAAATTATAATATTTTTTGTAATACCTAAACCATGAATAATAATAAGGAGCGTCAAAATAGTTTATCGTGTTGTACTGATATACTTTGGTGACATGTATAAATTTAATATTAACACTACTCATATATTGAACGAGTTAGACCTATCAAAATATTTTCAACACTAACCCAGCTTAACCCTAATTCACTAAATTTCTGGGTTATATGAATCGTGGTATCCTGTCACAACCTATTTTGTCACCTTTATATATAAATTATTGTAGTGGTTGAGCCCGGTGAAAACAAAAATTATCGTAGCGGAAGCAAACCATTGAATTTCACTAAAACCCGCTAACAGGATCGGAAATAAGTAGATTGATGAAAAGAAAAACATATAGAGATGAGATTCATATCTCACCAATATCGTCTCCACAATAGAGATTGATTTCAATCTTTGCTTTTCACAAAAAATCTCCACCCTCAAGCACACGGATGCCTATTGAACAGAAACACGTTGTGAGCGCTGGGTTTTTCCGACTTCAATAATGATAGAGTACCAAATTTCATAGATCCTTCTAGCTTATTACGGAAGTCGATTTGAGAAATGAAGATTCAGATTTGAATGAATTTGAAACTTGAAATTGAGGAAAATTTGAAGAATTAGGGTTGACTGAAGACAATAGCCACATGGCCATTGGAAGATCCGCACGGATTTTATGTCAATAGCTGAACTGCTGTTACACGACTGTGAGCACGAGTTTTTCCTCGGTCTCGGTGATGAGAATCCCCTTGATTACCTATGGACCGAACGGATTTGAACGGGACTTGAAAACAACCGGAATGCTGCCTGGGGAATCTCAAATGTCCCAAAAATCAAGCTATTCGTGGTTCGAAATCCCCGAAAAGGTCTCCCGAGTGATTTCCAGGGTTTCGGGTGCACGTCGGACTTTCGAAATTTTTCCCCGGCTCTAGTTTTCAAACTAGAGCTGGTCACTCTAGTGGGCAAGACAGGTTGCCTTGCAAAGTCAAGCAACCTGTCTTGCAGAAGGTATAGGCGAGCTTATTTTTCTGAGACGGGTATTTAATGACGAAGAGAAAGATGATAAAGGGGGGTATAAAAATAGAGAGAGGGAGATCTGAGAGAAGAGAAGGGGCTTTTCAATCTTAGAAAGAAAAAGAAAAAGAAACAGAGAAAAAAGAAGAGAGACAGAGTGAAAGAAAGAGGCAGAGAGATAGAGAGCCATAGAGAATCCAAAATCACAAAGTTTCTACCCTACAAATCAATCTCAAGATATTAGTAACAAGTCACATAACCTTTGCTCATTGATTCAGATTTTCGGGTTAGTTTTGGAATTGTTCGGTTTTCGGCCGATTGGACTTTAAGGGCATATCCTAAGTTTCCAATCCGTTTCTTGACATTCAAAGCATCAAAACAACATCAAGGTGAACTCTGAGAGGCCTTAAACCTGTTTGCATTGTCTTTTCTGTGCGTTTTCTTTGTTTCTGTGAATTTCGGAATCGGATTGCCCGAATAAAGTCGTACAGCTTTGTTCTTTATGAACAAAGCCGGCCGGCTCTGATCATGAAGAACAGAGCCGGCGCTCTAATATTAGAGCCGGCCGACTCTGTTCTCCAGGGACAAACTCCATGTTTGTCCTGATCGGCCGAAAACAGTCTGTTTTCCATTTTGTGCATTTTGTTGCTATCATTTTCGGCCCAAATCCATCCGTATGCCATAAAATTTTGGTTTTTATATTTCTATACGTATGGATATTAGTGTTTTTTGTATTTCCCGGGGTTTTATTTTTTGAGTTTCGGGGTAGTTTTATCCGAATCGGATCCATAGTTCAGCATTAGTGGACCCCCGAACCCTATATAGTCCCCGGAAAATATTAAAAACAAGCAAAATTGTATTTTCACAAATGTTTTTGGTATGTTTATTGTATTTTGAACCCTAGATGAAATGCGTATTTAGGAACCCACACGAATGGAACCTGGAGTTCCAGGATAACCGACCCACAAAAACAACAATTTGCATGAAACCGAGCCAAATGGTTTATAAAAATTAATTTTCCAGCATAAAAATCCACAGGGCGTTTCAAAACTGTTTTCCAGGTCTAACCGGTCTGACTGGCCGGGTCGAACCGGTGACCCCCTAAATGCGTGCTCCCGTATTATAAAATCCCAATTCTGTCCTGATTTGAGTCCTATTTGTATTTTAATATAAATTGTGCTAACCAATCTGTTTTGTAGCATTTATTTTTATTTTTATTGTATTTAATAGATTAATTCGTGTATTTAGGTGGTTGTATTTTTAGATTCTCGTGTACTCTAGGCGCTTGTATAAGTGAGGACGAGAGTTTTATATTTTATTCAATTTGCTTGTATAATCGACCTCTATTATTCTTTTGTATATTTGTGTGAATGGTTTAATTTCCCGCAATTTATTTTATGCATTTTTGCCTTAGCATCGGCTTAATAAATTAAATAAATTGGATTAGAGAAAGATAATAAATTGAATAAATATGATTTTATGAATAATAAATGAATACAAGCTTGAGGTTAAGTAGGTAAGTTGCCCGAACCCTGAATCTCTTGATTAGGTACAGTAGTCTACGTTCGGTAGGGAGCTGTACTGGAAT
This sequence comes from Euphorbia tirucalli, assembly GCA_039660915.1. NCBI lineage: Eukaryota > Viridiplantae > Streptophyta > Magnoliopsida > Malpighiales > Euphorbiaceae > Euphorbia > Euphorbia tirucalli. The sequence continues at coordinate 46,990,710 of CM077639.1, read as the reverse complement.
TTCCCGGATGAGCTGATCCAGGTGGCGACTCTGTCACTAATCTTGGGATTTAGGTTTCGAGGTCTTTAAGTTATAAAACGTAAAAATGTTTTCTATAAAAGCATTTCTAAATAAAGAAACGAATTACTTTTAAAGCTAGATAAATAAAACTTGTTTTCCAATAACATCACACTCAAACCAAACTAATTTAATTTTCTTTTCTTTTTCCCTGGTTCATTTCACCGCGTTCTGCTTTAAAGGTTGTCCGCTCACAGCGGCGACTCTATTGGGGAGTAAAAGTTTCTTAAAAACGTTTTTCTTAAAAATTTAAGGAACTTAGGCAACTATTGAACTATAACCTCGCTTGTATTCGTTTATCAATTTATAAACATCATATTGATTCGTACCTTTGCATATCATGACATTTTCTTCTTCTCAACCCCTCAAATACATTGATTTCACCCTGGTTTACCCAAGAAGGTGGCCTACCTCTACCGCCAGGATTGGAGACACCCGACGGGGTAAACCACTCATAGCCCGCATGACCTTACATCTTGTTCTACGGTGGGGAAGTGTTTATTTGCTATGGGAAACTGTACGACCCTTGGTTTTGACTTTGGCCCACATGTAATGGCTTAGTAATTTCCCCTAGGGTCACCAAAACAAATTAAAAATGAACATTAAGTGTGGGCCTTTGGTATCCCCCGTTGATACCAAAGAGACCCAACACCTAGGAAGACTTGCGAGACCAATCGAAAGGAGAAATAAGGTTGGAAGGGAGCGCATATTTTTTCGTGTGCTAATGTTTGTTCTGTGTTGTTTTTCCTTTTCTTTTTACCTTTCATAAAGCATCCAAAATGCATAATCATCTATATACCATTTCTGATCACGTTTTCATGCAGCCATCTTTAAACACACATGCATATATGTGAAATTTATGCTGACCATGTCTTCGTGCAGCCATGACATTTAAGTCGTATGACATACATATACATCCTGTGTGCTAACATTTCCATGAAGCATACATGACATCATTCCACGTGTCACGCCTTTTAACCATGTTTTCTTGCAGCCACTTATATGTTTGTGTGACATACGCGTCCATTCCATTTCATTACATTTCACCTATTTGGGGACATTCTAGGAATGCCCATCATGATCATTGCATCACGTCGAGTACCCCAAAGCTACCCGATTTCCACCCGTGCACTGGATTGCACCTGACCGTTTCACAAAATATCATATCATTCAATAGTAGACCACAATGGTCCTAGATTTGCTTCTGTGTAACAGTTCACACGATGCTATCACATGACATCAAATCCATTCATCATAGGTGTCTGGGTGATGCCAAGTCCTATTTATGCATTATAGTTCATATCGAACCATTTCATAACATTGTGAAATCATTCGAGGTGCTCCCCGAGTGCCAGATCAGTACACACATAGGAGTATATCATAACATTATCAAATCATGCAAGGCATTCCATGAATGCCGAACCCTTATCCGTGTCTTGAGTTACATGTGACTTTCTTGCAACATCATTTCATATCACATGGCTACAAAAGCATCAGAACTCTATTCGTGGGGCAGTTCCCACACGACCATTTCACTTCATGTCATCGACCCACAAAGTGGCGAAACTCTGCCCTTGTGTCGGCTCACATGTGGCCATTTCACAATAATTCATTAGATGCCTCAAAATCACCAAATTTTTACCCATGTGACGGTCCACATACGGTTTTCTCTGCGTTATTTTGCACAGCATAGGGCATTCTTGGAACATCCAAAATAAGGAATTCGTGCTCATTCTTATCTCCATTCATGAAGCATCAAATGCAAACAATTATCTGTATGTTATTCATATCATGTTTGGTATAATCATTCCCAAGGCATCAACATTTGTGTAGCATTAATACTAATCATATTCTTTTGTAGCCACGATACATATTCACATGTGCCATACACATATTGTGTTTCCATGAAGCATGTAAGGCATTAATTTGCGTGTGTGTCATGTATACTAATAATGTCTTTGTGTCTCTAGGATGCTTTATTTGGGTGACATATGCATTCATTCCTTGCACTCATAACATCATCTTGTATGCCATGCATCCTAACCACATTTTTCTTCAGCCATCTGCATTTTGGATGACATATACATTTGTTCTTTGCACGCACGACATCATCTCGTATGTCATGCATCCTAACCACATCTTCTGTAGCAACCTGCATTCTGTGTGACATGTGCATTCACACCACTTCATGTCATTAATCCAAATAAAGGACGTTCTAAAGGTCCCCTGTCATAATCATTTCATTTCATAATGGATGTCCTAAAGCCACCCGCCCGTGTTCTGCCTGTGCTCAGGTTTGCCCTCGGCCATTCCTCTATATCATTACATTCACTAGGAGATCACAACGGTCCTAAATCTATGATCATGTGGAGGGTTGCATGATAAGCACTACACTACATCTCATCTATCTGTCTGTTCCTGGTGTCATTGGGATGCTGAGCTCTTGTTGTTGTGTCGCGATCCACATCGGGTTGCTCATGCCATTATTAAATCATCCAGGGTATTCCATGAGTACCCAATTACTACCCATGCTGGGGCATGTCATGACATTAATAAACCATGCAAGGCGTTCCACAAACACCAAACTTTTGTCCGTATCTCAAGTTACACGTGACTTGTTTGTAACATCATTTCATGTCAGATGCATCAAAAGTATTAGAATTCTGTTTGTGTGTCGGTGCACACACAACCATTCCATAACATCCATTAGGTGCCTCAAAAGCATCAGAACTCTGTCCACATGCCGGCTACGCGTGACCATTTCATGACATCCACTAGGTGCCCCAAAGGCACCGAACTTGCACCCGCGTGTTGGTCCATACGTGGTCTGTTTGCATTGCCTTTTTGCATAGCATTGGGGCATCTATGGAACGTCCAAAATACATTATAATAATCCTCATTCATGCTTCCATTTGACTGACATCATTTGCCTGCATCAACCCATGACCGTACATCTCATTCATACATAAACATAAGGCGCTCTTCGAGTGCCGAAAACTCGGCTGACGCATGCTAGCCATATTATCTCATATCATTTAATCCCATAAAAGCCCAAGGTGCTCCTCGAGTGCCGAAAAACAATTCGCATGTCGAACACTTTATTCTATCTCACCTCATATCATGTTTCATCATCCAAGGTACCCTCTGAGTGCTGAAGATTATGTTAGATCATCATGGACACACACCACCACATCATTTAACTACCCTTGCAAGTAATATCTTGCTTCGATCCGTGGGCACCCCAGTGTGTCATTTCTTTCTCGGGGGCATAACTGTGCACCCCATCTCAATTACCCTTGCAAGTAATATCATGCTTCGATCCGTGGACACCCCAGTGTGTCATTCTTCCCAGGGGCATAACTATGCACCCTTGCAAGCAATGCCTTGCTTCGATCCGTGGACATCCCAATGTGTCATTTCTTCTAGGGGACATAACTATGTACCCCATCTCAACTCCTCTCTGCAAGCAATGCCTTGCTTCTATCCGTGGACACCCCAGTGTGTCATTCTTCCCAGGGGCATAACTATGCACCCTTGCAAGCAATATCTTGCTTCGACCCATGGACACCCCAGTGTGTCATTCTTCCCGGGGGCATAACTATGCACCCCATTGCAAGCAATGTCTTGCTTCGACCCGTGGACACCCCAGTGTGTCATTTCTCCCCAGAGGCATAACTATGCACCTTATTTCAACTCACCTTGCAAGCAATGCCTTGCTTTGATCCGTGGACACCCTAGTGTTGTCGTCCTTCCCTAGGGGTATAACTATGTACCCTATTGCAAGTACTACTTGCTTTGATCCGTGGATACTCCCGAGTGTCATTCTATCCCTGTGCTGTATATTTATACACCATGTTTTATTTTACCATGTATCATTCCCACCAGCATTCATTGCATCTGCACGTTTCCCTTCTTAACTTTGCATACATATTCATTGGTTCTGAATAGCATTACATGACATAACACATGCAATACATCATCCACATACACGTGCATAACACATCACGCATATTCATGCATACATAGTTCCCTATTTGGTATCTGCCTGCCGACGCTAACAAGTGCTCTCATCAGGCGAAGAGATCTTAAGGATGTCCAATCCAAGGAACTTCAACGCCATAACAGATGTGGTGGAAGACTATGTCACTTCATCTCGATTCTGAAAGGCAGTTAGGGAGGAAGCGGCAGTGTAAGCGCCGGAATTTTACTTCCTAAAAAAAAGGATGGTCGTACGACTTTAACTACAGTCGTACAACCGTAATTAAACTACAATCGTACGACTATAGATCGTGGGAGGTAAGCCAAGGCATACCTTAAAAGCTAAAAAGAAAAGAAAAAGAAGGGGAGAAGGCGTGAAACAGGGGCCAGCCAGACAAAAAAAAAAAAAAAAAGAGAAAAGAAGAAGAGAGGAAATCAGAGAAGAAGAAGAAAGAACTCATCATTAAAAAAACCTTTGCATTTTGAAATCTCCGGACCCAAAATCACTACCCCTAACTCAAGGAGAAAAGTACGGATTTTGGTGGATTGGAGCGATGCCAGGGGTCAATCCTACAGTGGACGCACGCCAAAGAGGTAAACACTCCTTTTCCCCTCTCTTTTACAAGCTTTCTGGGTGATTGGTGTGCTTTTTCTGCATTTATATCCATTTTTCTGTGTTTCTGTTCTGGGACTGTTCTTGAGTTTGACGAACAGTCATACGACTGTATTTACAGTCCTACGAGTGTTCTTGATTTCCAGGTGTTTTCTTTCCAGTTTTCTTCAAATAAGATTTTGGCGAAATCCTGAGTCTGGGTCGCTTATAGTCGTACGACTCTAACTACAATTGAAATCCTAATTGAGCAAATGGCGCAAAATGCATTTTCTAAAGTTCATTTGCACATGCACCATTGAAGCATATTCATGCATTCAAAACACACATGCATACATGCACATACATATCACAACCAACCTAAGCGCAGGTATTCATCATTGTCATCAGACTATTCCGAATCAGGATCACTCTCAAAGTAGAGATGGCACAACGCCAGGGCATCCATTGGACTTTAAGCATCAGCACAAACTCAAATCTCTACATATCAAGTCCCCAAGGGGCTGAACAATCAAGTCGTATTTATCCTTGATCGAAGGGGCAAAAATTTTTGTTTCCAAAATTATCGATCAAGGGATAAATACTCATTCCCCAGCCAACATCATAATTATCATTCCTAAAGTTATCCTTTTCTTTATTCAAGCCAGATTTCAAACCCTTGAACTCCATTACGTTCAAGCATGGTTACAAATCCTTGATTCCTTTTCTTCATTCAAGCTAAATTTCAAACCCTTGAACTCCACTACGTTCAAGCATGGTTACAAATCCTTGAACCCCTTTTCTTTATTCAAGCTAGATTTCAAACCCTTGAACTCCATTATGTTCAAGCATGGTTACAACTCCTTGATTCCTTTTCTTTATTCAAGCCAGATTTCAAACCCTTGAACTCCATTACGTTGAAGCATGGTTACAAATCCTTGAACCCTTTTCTTCATTCAAGCCAGATTTTGAACCTTTGAACTCCATTACATTTAAGCATGGTTACAAATCCTTGAACTCCTTATTTCATTATTTCGATTCCATCTAATCCCAACAAGATTTCAAATCCTCAAAATTTCAGCAGATTTGCCTCGGGTAACCTAGACCCGATATCGGCTTAGTTCTACATCAAACCCATTATTTCATCCAAGCTAGATTTCGAATCCTTGAACTTCTTCAAGCATGATTCCCAATCCTTGATAAACACCTCCCCAAGCTAGATTTCTAATCCTTGAACTTCTTCAATCATGATTCCCCATCCTTGATAAACACCTATCCAAGCAAGATTTCGAATCCTTGAACTTCTTCAAGGATGATTCTTAATCCTTGAAAATCGCCCAAGTCAGATTTTGGATTCTTGAAGGCTGATTCAAGCAAGATCCTAGATCATGGAAGCCAATTCAAATCTCCAGCATTGCCTCGGGTAACATAGACCCGATATCAGATTATTCCATCCAATCAACTCAACACATCACCACAACAGTGAAGCTTCAGCAACTTAATTGCATGCTTTATTTCATGTGTCTACGGCGCTTTGAGTCACATTTCTCAAATTCACATCAACTATCCCAGACTAAGATCGGGAGGTGAATTTGATCACGCGAGGGGCAGCTGTAAGTGCCAGAATTTGACTTCCTAAAAAAAAGGATGGTCGTACGACTTTAACTACAGTCGCACGACTATAATTAAACTATAGCCGTACGAGTGTAGATCGTGGCAGGTAAGCCAAGGCATATCTTAAAAGCTGAAAAGAAAAGAAAAAGAAGGGGAGAAGGTGCGAAACAGGGGCCAGCCAGACAAAAAAAAAAAAAAGAGAAAAGAAGAAGAGAGGAAATCAGAGAAGAAGAAGAAAGAACTCATCATCAAAAAAACCTTTGCATTTTGAAATCTCTGGACCCAAAATCACTAACCCTAACTCAAGGAGAAAAGTGCGGATTTTGGTGGATTGGAGTGACGCCAGGGGTCAATCCTATGGTGGACGTACGCCAAAGAGGTAAACACTCCTTTTCCCCTCTCTTTTACAAGCTTTCTGGGTGATTGGTGTGCTTTTTCTGTATTTCTATCCATTTTTCTGCGTTTCTATTCTGGAAATCAAGAACAGTCATGCGACTGTTCTTGAGTTTGACGAATAGTTGTATGACTGTATTTACCGTCGTACGAGTGTTCTTGATTTCTAGGTATTTTCTTTCCAGTTTTCTTCAAATAAGAGTTTCACGAAATCCTGAGTCTGGGTCGCTTACAAGCTTTCTGGATGATTGGTGTGCTTTTTCTGCATTTCTATCCATTTTTCTGTGTTTCTGTTCTAGAAATCAAGAACAGTCGTGCGACTGTTCTTGAGTTTGACGAATAGTTGTACGACTGTATTTACAGTCGTACCAGTGTTCTTGATTTCCAGGTGTTTTCTTTCCAGTTTTCTTCAAATAAGAGTTTCACGAAATCCTGAGTCTAGGTCGCTTACAATCGCACAACGGTAGTTACAATCGCATGACTGTAACGCTCTTTCCAGAACTAGAATTTCCCTTTTAACCCCAGAAATTTCCAAAAATCCCAAAAAAAATTTAGAAAATCCCCAAAAATCACCGAAATGAATTTTGTTGTGTGCATTCACGACCATAGATTCAATTTTCAGTAAAATTGCATTTAGAACAATGCCACGACGGAGACCCGATTCTCTCGAAAACCGACCCACCTCACATGTAAAAAATGAATGTAAACCGGCAAAAATGTTTTCAAAACAATTTTCTCATAAAACCAAAATACAGGGACGTTTCAAAACTTTTTCCAAGTCTAACCGGACTGGCTAGCCAAGCCGACCCGATTATCCCCTAAATGCATGCCCCCAATTCTTAATTTCCCAATTCTGTCTATTTGAGTCCTACTTGTGGCATGCCATAAATTGTGCTAACCCTCTATTTTGCAGGTTTTAATTTCTTTTATTTTTATTTTGGTATGTAATTTAATAGATTAAATCGTGTATCCTAGGCGATTGTACTCTTCTAGATGAATCGTGTATTCTAGGCGCTTGTAAAAGTGAGTTCGAGAGCTTTTATTCTTTATTCGATCGGGTTGTAATAATTTAATTATTCACTATTTTACCTTAACTTATATGCGCATTGTATGTCTGTTTAATGCAATAAAATTGACTTTAGAATTTGAAATACCATCTTTGAACATTGACCAATATTTATTTTAATTAGACACGAAATAAGGGACTTGTCCGGACCCGAATCTCTGGATAGTGTAGCGACCGTTCGTCCGGTTCAGCTATCTTAAGAATTTCCCGTTGAGCTGAGTCGGGTGGCGACTCTACAATATTCATCGAGACTTAGGTCTCGGTTCTTTTATGCGTTAATTCCAGTTATTTTCCAAAACCGATTTTTCCATTTATAAAAACCCCGATCGTGGCGCCCCTTCTGAAAGGGAGTCTCGCGTTCCATCGAAAAAGTGTCATCCGCTCACAGTGGCGACTCCGCTGGGGATTTCTTAAAAAGTTTTATTAAAAAAATTAAAAGAATTGACAAGCCCTGAAAAGTGTCTAATTAAAATAAGGTGGATGATTCTCGATTGGTATTTCATTTTACATTGTAGTTAGACATGCTTGCATTAGATTTAGTATCCATGTTCAGCCTGGTGGATTGTTGAAGTGTCGCCTTTGTTCCTCAAGGTCTTAGGGGCACGGATACGAAACACCACCCATAGCCTCGTACGAAACCCCTTCGTTCAGACCCTTGAGTGGGGAGAAGTGAGGAGTATATTTTGCGATGGGGACCTCGATTTTTAACCCGACTTGGACTGAACTCATATAGGCAGCCCTAGTTGGATTCCCTTAGGATACCAGAATAAATCGTGTAAATAATAAAAATCGCGCCTTCATCACCCCCGGTTGGTGATCGAAGAGAACCCTACCTAGGACTCGATTAGAAATTTTTGAGACTGACCACGCTTGGAGAAATAAGGTTGGAAGAATTCGCTTCAAGTGCTACATGTTACACGCTTCTCGACATTTCACTCCATACCATAATTCATATTTATCACACATATGACATTTTCCATACATCAAACATTTGTGGTATTAACCCACATTTTTATGCAGCCACGTGCATTTTATTTTCTTGTGAAATCATTAAATCACCCGCTTGCCATTCATACTAACCCTTTCTTTTTCATCCATAACATTATATTTGTGTGATTAACATTTTTCAAGTAGCATACATAACATCATTATGTGTGTCATGCACCCTAACCATGTTTTTTGTGCAGCCATTTGCATTTTGCGTGTCATAAGCATTCACGACATATCATTTAAATTAAATTAGGGGCATTCCAAGGACGCCCACCATGATCATATCATTCCATCATATATCGGGTATCCTAAAATACCCCGTGTTTTGCCAATGCACCGAATTACATTCGGCCATTCCACCAAATCATTTCATTCAATAGAGACCACAATGGTCCTAGGTATATTTCCGTGTGATAATCCACACGATGCATTTCATGACATCATATCCATTCATCATAAACATCATATGACATGATCCACATCGGGTTACTTCATGGCATTATTATATCATTCATGGCGCTCCCCGAGTGCCAAATTAGTACGCATGTAGGGGCATTTCATAACATCCCAAATCATGAAAGGTGTTCCCCAAACACCGAGCTTTTGTCCGTGTCCCCATCACACGCGACTCTCTCATAACATCATTTCATATCATATGCTCAAAAGCATCAGAACTCTGTCCATGGGCCGGTTGTAAGCGCCGGAATTTTCTATACTTAAAAAAAAAAAAAAAAAAACTATAGTCGTACGACTATTGTTACAGTCGTACGACTGTAATTTAAAATTACAGTCGTACGACTGTAATGTCGGAAAATCTGCAGAGGCCCATACCTCTGCAGCAGAAATGGAGGAGAGAGAGGTTGAGCATTAATTGCTCTGGCTCTGCAGCAAGCAAGCAGGAAAAAAAAAAGAGAGATAAAAAGAGAAAAAAAGGAAGAGAATGGGGGGATTTTTCTGGTGAAAAGAAATCTAGAGAGAGAAAGAGAAAAGAAAGAAAAAACCACAAAAAGAAAACTCATTTCTTCCCCTTGGATTTTCTTTAATCTCTCGAAATCAAGCTTAAAATTTGTTAGAAATCCCTAGGTTAATCAATTAACTACATAACCAAATCAAGAACTCGAACTAAGACCATCAGAAACCCTTGTAATTTGGATTTTGGACAAAAAGCTCTCAACCTCCATTCCAAAGGGGAAAGTGCGAATTTGTTGGGATCGGAGCAACGCCAGGGGTCAAAACGACTTGGAATAGCTTCTAAAAAGGTAGTCACTTCTTTTCCTTACACTTTTCCTCGCTTTCTGGGTGTTTGAAGTTAGTTTTGTGCGATTTTTGCTGCATTTTCGTATTTCTGTTCCTGAAAATTAAGAACAGTCGTACGACTGTTCTTGGTTTTCATGAACAGTCGTACGACTGTATATACAGTCGTACGACTGTTCTTAATTTCCAGTCGATTTTTCTTCATTTTTTGGTTAAAAATGATTTTTTGGCGAAGTTCTGATCTTGGACTGATTACAGTCGCACGACTGTAAACTACAGTCGTACGACTGTAATCCCTGTTCCAGAATCAGAATTTCAGTTTCATCCCCAAAAATTCCCAAAAAATCCCAAAAAATTAGAAAACCCCAAAAATCATCAAAATGAATTTTGTTGTGTGCATCACGACCATAGATTCAATTTTTAGTACAATTGCATTTAGAACAATTCAACGACGGAGACCCATTTCTCCTGAAAACCGACCCACTTAAATATATAAAAATGCATGTAAATCGGAAAAATTGTTTTCAAAAATGATTTTTTTCCACAAAACCAAAAATACAGGGACGTTTCAAAATGTTTTCCAGGTCTAACCGGGCCGGCTTGTCGAGCCAACCCGGTTACCCCCTAAATGCATGCCCCCAATTCTTGATTTCCCATTCTGTCTATTTGAGTCCAACTTGTGGCGTGCTGTATATATTGTGCTAACCCTCTGTTTTGCAGGTTTTAATTTCTTTTTATTTTTATTTTTATTTTGGATGTAATTTAATAGATCAAATCGTGTATCCTAGGCGGTTGTATTTTTCTAGATTCTCGTGTATATAGGCGTTTGTATAAGTGAGGCAAGAGTTTTTTTTTTTTTTCCATTCGATTTGGTTGTAAGCCAATTAATATTTATTCCTTTTCCGTATTTTTGTATTAAATATTTTGTATGCGCGCTGCATGTCTATTTACTTCAATAAAATTGGCTTTAGATTTTGAAATACCATTCGAGAACATTGGCAATTTTTATTTTAATTAGACACGAAATAAGGGACTTGTCCGGACCTGGATCTCTGGATAGTGTAGCGACCGTTCGTCCGGTTCAGCTACATAAGAATTTCCCGGTTGAGCTGAGCCGGGTGGCGACTCTACAATATTCATCGAGACTAAGGTCTCGGCTCTTTTACGTATTAATTCTATTTATTTTCCAAAACGCGGATTTCCATTATAAAAACTCCACGCGAGGGAGGGGCCCGCCCGAGATCGTGGCACCCCATTCCAAAAGGGAGTCCCGCGTCTCGTCGAAAACGCGTCGTCCGCTCACAGTGGCGACTCTGCTGGGGAATTCTTAAAAAAGTTTTCTTAAAAACTTAAAAGAATTTTGACAAGCCCCGAAAAGTGTCTAATTAAAATAAAGCGGATGATTCTCTTTTGGTATTTTATTTGCATCTTTAGTTAGCCATTTCTTGCATTAGATTAGGTATCCTTTTATAGCCCGGTGGATTGTTGAAGTGTCGCCTAAGTTCCTCCTGGTCTTAGGGGCACGAATACAAAACACCATTCATAGCCTCGTACGAACCCCTTCGTTCGGACCCTTGAGTGGGGAGAAGTGAGGAGTATATTTTGCTATGGGAACCTTGATTTTTAACCCGACTTGGACCGAACCCATATAGGCAGCCCTAGTTGGATTCCCTTAGGATACCAAAATAATTGTGTGAATAATAATAAAATCGCGCCTTCATCACCCCCGGTTGGTGATTGAAGTGAACCCCGCCTAGGACTCGGTTAGAAATTTTTGAGACCGACCACGTTGGAGGAATAAGGTTGGAAGAATTCGTTTTGCTTGATATGTGTTCTTCACCATTTCGTGACACATCGCCGACGCATGCATAACATACCATAATCACCATTTTCCACATACATGACATACCATACACAAGCATCTTTGTGTGATACTAACCCACATTTTTTATGCAGCCATTTTACATTTTATTTCGTGTGTAAAACATTAATTCATTCGCTTGTCATCCATACTAACGATTTCTTTTTCAGCCATAACATTAAACTTGTGTGATTAGCATTTTATCTTTGACATAGCATACATAACATCATTATGTATGTCATGCATCCTAACCCACATTTTTATGCAGCCATTTACATAATGTGTGACATGTTCATTCACTACATTTCACTTAAATTAAATTAATGGGCATTTCAAGGACGCCTATCATGACCATCCCATCCCATTTCATAACATATCGGGTACCCAAAATTACCCGTGTTTTGCCAATGCATCGGATTGCATTCGGCCATTCCACCAATATCATTTCATTTAATAAAAGCCACAACGGCCTTAGGCATATTTTCATGTAATAGTTCGCACGATGCATTTCATGACATCACACCCATCTATCATAGACATCATATAACACTGTGGTCCACATCCGACCACTTCATGACATTAATTCACCATTTAAGGTACTCCCCGAGTGCCCGATTAGTATACATATAGGCCCATAACATCACCAAATCATGAAAGGCGTTCCTCGAATGCCGAATCCTTGTCCGTGTTCCTGTTACACGTGACTTTCTCATAACATCATTCCATATCATATACTCAAAAGCATCAAGACCTTGTCTGTGGGTCCGGCCCATGCGACCATTTCATATCATCTCATAGACCTATAAAGCGTCAAAATTACGTCTGTGTGCCAGTACACACGTGACCATTTCACAAATCCATTAGGTGCCCCAAAGGCGCCGAAGTTCTGTCCGTGTGATGGCTCACACGTGACGTTTTTGCATAAACATTAGGTGTTCTTGGAATGCCTCGAAAAAATATAGTAATAAAAGGGAACCATCCATGCCATTATTCCATACATAATTCCACTCCATGCATCTCAAGCATGTGCAATGTCTTAATTTTCATGTCATATCATGTCATTCATTCACGACCCTAATACCTCCTGTCTACCCCCAAGCAGATCACACTGGAGCGACCTTGGACAAGATCCCAAGCTTCAAGGGCGGCTAGGAGACAGAGGGTAGTCGAGAGTGACAGTGATTCTGAGCCTGGGGAAGGAGTGAATATGGCAGAACAGACACCGAGCATGGCTGATGTTTTGAGAGATTTCTTCAGCTCGCAAGATTTTCGCGACATGTTAAAGGAGGAAATGAGGGCAGTGGTTAGAGAAGCTGGTGAGACCGGTGGTAGTGGAGCCGGGAAGGAAAAAGAAGCTGAGTCATGCCAACATGGTGGTGATGCTTCGGCTAGTCTTGAAAAGCTGCAGGAGATAGAGGCAGCTATGGAACAGAGGATGAAAGCCAAGTGCTCTAAGCTAGACGAGGTCATGGCCCAGTTGAAGAAGGGGGTTGGGATCAGTGCTGAATCCAAGAAGGGGGTGAACGTTGATGCCATGATCAGTAGGGGCATAGAGACATTTCCTATTGGCTTCCAAGTGCCAAAAGTCCCCACTTACAAAGGAATGGGCTCGCCGGAGGCCCATGTGAATTTATATGCCCGGGTTATGCTAACAGCAGGCGCTACAAAGCAACAATTGATTAATCTCTTCCCCACCACACTGGAGGGAGGTGCTTTGGGATGTTATAACTCACTGTCAGAGGAGGAGCAATCTGACTGGGAAATATTGTCAGCAGCCTTCATCAAATACTACAGCTTCAGCACCAAAATCCAGGTGAAGCTGTATGACTTGGAGAGGGTGAAACAGAGATTCAATGAGCCCTTCGATGAATACTACCAGAGATGGATGAACAAGATGATCCTCCTAAAGAACCGCCCTGATGAAGACGAGCTTATACAGAAGCTCATTGATGGCAGCAAAGATATTTTCAAGAACAACATGAAATTCCATTCCTTCAAGGAGCTTAGTGAGGTCTATAGCATGGCCATGAAGATAGAAAGGGATGAAGAGGAGAAGCCAGCTGGTCAGAAAGGGGGAAGAAGTATAGGGTATGGTTCAGGGTATAGATCAACTACAGCAGCTGGTTCTGGCAGTGGTTCTTGTTCAGGTGCCAGTGGCAAGCAAGGGCAGTCATCAGAAGTGAAGCGGGTTGAGGTGGCTACTGTGAATCAACAGCAAGGCAACCAGAATAGGGGTCCTGGAGGACAAGGCATAACACCCTGGACTCTTACTTTGGCAAAGATATTCGCCAAGTGTAGGAATGGTGGCTTACTACAGTCCTTGAGGCCATTTGAGTTCCCACCTAAAGCTGACAAGGATAACTTCTGCACTTACCATGTGGTGATAGGCCATCGAACCAACAACTGCTACAAGCTAAGGGATGCTATCCAGAAGCTTATCGACGAGGGAAAGCTGCAAGAACCACTTAAACCTAGCACTAAAACTAACCCACTACCGGCATTTGAGAAGCGGGTTAACATGGTTCAGTCGGGATTGCCGGCTAACTTTATATTTGCCCAAGTTCTGCAAGCGAACCCTACGATTCAGGCAGTGGCGGTAGGGGAACCCGAAGTGGAGTCTAAATGTGAGGAAAAGGAGGGGTGTAAGGAGGTCAAGCCCATAAGTTTGGATGACCTTGACTCCGAAGATGAGTACGAAGAATTTGACAAAAGAGAGGCTGTTAAATTCCCAGCTGTTGAGAAGCTGAGGATTTCAGAAGTGCAGCACGTGACTCGAAGTGGAAGGGTATATCAGCCGGCAGATCAGACAAAAGATAAAGCACCGATGAATGGGTCGGGCAGTACTTCGGCACCAGAAAGAGTCGAGAAAGAAGACTTGGTCATTTCTCAACTGAAGAAGACCCCTGCACAAGCCAGTTTGTGGCACTTGCTTATGACCTCTAAAGAGCATAGGGAGGCTTTAGTGAAGAAGCTATCAGAAATTGAAGTCTCCCCTATAGCTTCACCAGAGGCTATGTGCTGCTTGCTAGACAAAGTCTATGCTGGAGCTCCTAATATTGTTTTCTCTGAGAAAGACCTACCAGCAGAAGGAAGGGCTCACAACAAGGCTCTTTACATTAGGGCCAACATCATGGATAAGGTGATGCCGTGCGTCATGGTGGATGACGGCTCAGCTCTGAATATTTGCCCATTGAAAATGCTACCATTTCTAGGCATGAATGAAGAAGTGTTGAAGAGGTCCTCGACAGTCATTCGGGCGTATGACGATTCTAAAAGAACAGTGATAGGGACCTTCGAAACGGAAGTGGAGGTTGGGCCCATCAAGTCCATGGTTGTCTTCACAGTGATCGATATCCCGGTCACGTTCTCCCTATTGCTTGGAAGGCCCTGGTTCCATCCTTTGGGAGGTGTTCCTTCCACATTGCATCAGAAGATGAAATTCTCTATGAATGATAGGATTATGACTGTTGAGGCGGATGCCCAGTCGATGGTAGCTGCAGTGGATGAAGGAGTGGTTCCTTTTGGCGGATTCCAAATTGCCGTCATTAAGGAGGAAGAAACCACGGATGCCCCTATGGTCCTTTATGAGAACTACATGCCAGATTGGTTATCCCGATATCTGTACAAGCTGAACTTTGTCCCAGGAATGGGACTCGGGATTAATCTGCAAGGTGTGCCAGAATTCAAGATCGACTCGGGAAAGTCAAAGCAGTACGGCCTTGGTTATGTAGAAGGGTCATCCGAGCAGAAGAACCTGAAAAAGGGCAAGAATGGCAAGGTCATGATGAAGCCATTTCTGAAGGCAGGAGAAAGCCTTTATAAAGGCCAAGCTGAACCGGTGCTGGTTGGGAATGTTAAGCACCCTGGCTTTGAGATCTTTGCAGATGTTGTGGATTTTGAGAAAAGCCAGGAAGAGCCAATAGCCCCTGTAATGATGGAGGAAGCAACTGCTGAATCTGAAATTCTGAAAGGAGAATCATCTGAGGTGATAGCAGAAACCATAGAGGTGGCTGAGGAAGAAGATGAAAAGAAGACCTCTACTGAAGCTATAGAAGTGATCTCGGGAGCTTTGACTGCTGCATTAACCAAAGCTTTTGGAAAATGCAAGAAGGATTTGGCGAAGAACTAATGGCCAAAGTGAACTTAGACTCTGTGGTTGCGGAAATCGCCAAGATTATGGAGAATGCTAAGGCACAGCTGGCTGAGAAAGCTGCAGTCCCAGATGATGCTCTGGAAGGGAAGATGGAAGCTGAGGAAGAACAAGGCCCTCCGCCTGTGGAGGATGAAAATGATTTTGTTGTATCTATTTCTTCCATTTTCAATGTAACTGATGTACTTTATGATAAGTTTAATGCAATGAAATCCCAGTTTGCTTACTTGTGTGATATTTATCCTGATAATTCTGTGCATGCATTTAAATCACCATCAAGCATATTTAGCATACATGACACTGCATTGTATGAAATCAATATAAGTACAGATGAAAACCCCAAAATGGTACTCATTTCACACGAGCTTAAATCCGAGGAAGAAAGAGAATTAATAAGAATACTCCAAAAACATGTTAAAGCTTTTGCCTGGTCGTATGAAGACATGCCAGGTGTTGATACAGAAATATCAGTGCACAAAATCCCAACGGACCCCAAGTTCAGACCGGTAAAGCAGAATTTAAGAAGACTAAGACCGGAATGGGCTACGCTGGTGAAAGAAGAAGTGGCCAAATAGATAGACGCCAAGTTTCTCGAAGTGGTGGAGTATACAGAATGGCTAGCCAACATTGTCCCCGTACCTAAAAAGGATGGAAGGGTCAGAGTATGCGTTGACTATAGGGATTTGAATAAAGCATGCCCAAAAGATAACTTTCCACTACCTCATATTGACGTATTGGTTGATAGTGCAGCAAAAGCGGCAATGTACTCCTTCATGGATGGCTTTTCAGGGTACAACCAGATCCTGATGGATGCAATTGACAAGGTGAAGACGTCATTCATCACCGAATGGGGCACTTTCTGCTATAGAGTGATGCCTTTTGGATTAAAGAACGCCGGTGCCACTTATCAGAGGGCTGTCACAACTCTGTTGCACGATATGATCCATAAAGAAGTCGAAGTGTATGTCGATGATATGCTTGTTAAATCAACGACCCGGGAGGAACACCCTATTATCCTGGATAGATTTCTAACACGCATTGGAGAGTACAACTTGCGGCTTAACCCCAAGAAGTGCATATTCGGGGTCACATCAGGGAAGCTGTTAGGCCATGTAGTTAGCCAGAGGGGGATAGAAAAGGACCTAGATAAAATCAAAGCCATCCAAGATATGCCAGCCCCAAAGACTGAAAAGGAGGTCAGATCATTCCTGGGTTCCTTGCAGTATGTCAGCCGCTTCATAGCCAAGCTAACTTCCACTTGTGAGCCAATCTTCAAGCTATTAAAGAAAGATCAGCCAATTGTGTGGGATGACAAGTGTCAGCTGGTGTTCGAGAAGATCAAGGCTTACCTGGTAAAGCCGCCAGTGTTGAGTCCTCCAATTCCAGGGAAGCCTCTGATTTTGTATTTGGCAGTTGAAGAATCATCCATAGGGGCAATGCTAGCACAGGAACAAGATGGCAAGAAGGAGTATCCCATCTACTACCTTAGTAAGAAGCTGTTGGAGTATGAAACCAAGTACACACTGGTGGAGAAGACATGTGTGGCGATGATTTGGTTGACCAAGAAGCTGCGCCACTATTTCCAATCCTACAAGGTACAAGCCATGGCTAAAGTGGACCCAATGAAGTATCTCTATGAAGCACCGGCATTGGTTGGGAAGCTGTCCAGGTGGTTGTTACTTTTGTCTGAATTCGACATCGAGTACATCACGAAGAAAACCATTAAAGGGCGAGCCGTGGCAGAGTTTCTGGCAAATCAACCCCTAGAATCAGACTATACAGAGAATCTGGAATTCCCTGATGAGCAACTAGCCATGGTGGAAGTGAAAAGGTGGGTCATGTGTTTCGATGGGGCAATGAATAGAAAAGGCGTTGGGATCGGGGTACTTATAGCAACGCCAGATGGTGAAGTCATTCCCTTATCCAAGAGGTTGAATTTTCCCATAACCAATAACGGGGCAGAGTATGAAGCGTGCCTATTTGGGATGGAAGCTTTGCTAACACTAGGGGCAAATGACGTCCTGATTGTTGGAGACTCACTTCTAGTGATTAGGCAAGCTCAGGGAGAGTGGGAACTAAAAGAAGAAGCCTTACGACCTTATTTGGAGCTGCTACAGTTCAGAAAGGGTTTATTCGGCCAGTGTGAATTCAGACATGTCCCCAAGGATGAGAATAAGATGGCTGATGCATTAGCTACTTTGTCCTCCATGTGGGAAAATCCAGAAGAGACACAAGCTCAACCACTGGTCATAGCCACTTCCAGGCATCCTTGCTTCGAAGTGTATGAAGTAATGGAATTATCAGCCGAAGAAAAGCCATGGTTCTTTGACATTTACCGGTATGTTAAGGAGGGAAAGTACCCAGAAGAGGCCAGTTCTGCTGATAAGTTGACACTAAGAAAACTGGCTAGTCAATTCAAAATCTTCGAGGACAAGTTGTATAAGAGAACAGCACATGGGGTTCTTTTAAGGTGTCTAACAGAACAAGAAGCAGAAGACGTGATGCAGCAGGTACATGCAGGATCCTGTGGGCCACATATGAACGGGCTTGCCATGGCCAGGAAGATTATGAGACAAGGGTACTTCTGGATGACGATGCAAGCAGATTGTATAAGAAAAGTGAAGAAATGTCATGAATGTCAGATCTATGCAGACATTAGTCATCTTCCTCCACTTGAACTTCAGAATCTAGCGTCTCCTTGGCCATTTTTAGCATGGGGGATAGACATGATCGGTGAAATTCATCCGGCTGCATCTAATGGGCATAGATTCATAGTTGTGGCAGTTGATTATTTCTCCAAATGGGTCGAATCGGAATCCTTCACTAATGTTACAGCCAAGCACATGGTCAAGTTCATCCAGAGAAATATCTTCACTCGGTATGGGATTCCTCATCACATAGTAACAGACAATGGAGTACAGTTTCAAGGGGCAACGGCTGAGCTATTTGCAGAACATGGTATTGAACATCATAAGTCTTCCCCATACAGACCTCAGGCTAATGGTGCAGTAGAAGCGGCTAACAAGGCAATAAAGAAGATCTTATCAAAGATGGTAACCACTTACAGGGATTGGGCCGATAAACTACCTTATGCTCTTTGGGGATACAGAACTAGTGTCAGAACACCGACAGGAGAAACTCCTTATGCCTTGGTATATGGAATGGAAGCGGTGTTGCCGGTGGAAATCGAACTCAAGTCACTCAGAGTTGCCCTGGAAGCTCAATTGCCAGAGACTGAATGGGTTCAAGCTAGATATGAGCAGCTGGCTGCACTAGATGAAAGGCGACTAAAGGCACTGGATCACCTGCAGATGTATCAGCGCAGAATGGCTAGAGCCTATAGCCGAAATGTGAAGTACTCTAAGAGGCAGTTGAAAGCAGGAGATTTGGTTCTAAAGCAACTAAGGCCTTCAAATGTTGATGTTAGGGGCAAGTTCAGACCTAACTGGGAAGGACCCTATGTGGTGAAGAAGGTGTTATCAAAAGGCGCTGTGAGCATCATGGACATGGATGGAAACGAGTTCACCAACCCGATCAACCAAGACAGGCTAAAGCTTTATCATGTATAAAAAAAAAAAAAGAGGTCTGCTAGGCTGAAAACTCGAAAAGAGCGGTCTAGGCAAAAGTTAAGACACGAGAGAAAATAATCAGCCAGAAAACCTGAAAAGGACGACTGCTGACGGATTTTGGCACAATGTGAAATCTGTACCATTTAGGAACCAACTTGTTTCAAATGTACTCATTTTGACTTCATCAATAAAGTGAAGTGTTTGTTTAAATATATTTGCATGGTTATGACAATGCACAAACAAAGTTGTCTTGCATAAACACACATTCAAAGAAAGCACTTTGCATTCAACTGATCAATATCATCGCATTATTTGACAAATGAAAATGTATCAAATACATGCAATTTAAAATCTCTTATCGTCCTCTAAAGTCTAGTTCATCTTCCCAGACGTGCAATAAAGGGTCACAACGCCATTAAAAAAAAAATGCTCGCTGAGGTGAAAACCGAAAAGGCGCCTCAGGCAAAAATTAGAGCAGCCCGCTAAGCTGAAAACCCATATCGGGCAGTTTAGGCAAAAGGTAGGGCATATGAAAAGCTCGCTAAGGCGAAAACCGAAAAGGCGCCTTAGGCAAAAGTTAGAGCGGCTCGCTGGGCTGAAAACCTGAGTTGGGCTACCCAGGCAAAAATTAGAGCACCTAAAAAAAAAAAAAAAAAAAAACTCATAACTTCCCACGGAGCAGGAAAAACAGAACATCCTCAGTATTCCTCGCAGAATTCGTCACATCACTCCCCAGCAGAGTTTCCTATACTATTCCTCAGCGGGGTCTACATAAAGAACACCATCAATTACTTCCCCGCAGAGTCACCATGTTACTCCTCAGTGTAGTCTACACAAAGAACACCACAATTGTTCCCCAGTCAAGCTGTCACACTCTTCCCCAGCGGAATCTCTACAAGGAATACTACGATCATTTCCCCAGCAGTCACCTTACTCCGTCGATAATCACCAAACAATGCCCCAAGAAAAGTAAAATCAACCAGGGGCACAACATATCTCCTCAGTGGAGGACAGAAAAGTCCAATAACAGAAAATACATACATGTACATATACATCATCATGCATCCATACATTGCTTATATCAATTACTTACCCCTGGCTAGTCTTCATTCTTGATCGAAGGGGCAAAAATTTTTGTTTAAAAATCTCTCGATCAAGGAATGAAGACTTGCCATTTTAAGTGCAGGAATTCTTCCCCAGCTCAATACCTTCAGCAAATCAGCAGATCCGCCTCGAGTAATATAAACTCGGTATCGGCCCAGGTCCGCTCCATTGTCTCAACTTTCTCCAGGGAGTCCGCCTCGAGTAATGTAAGCTCGGTATCGGCCTAGATCCGCTCCATCATCCAAGTTCCCCAGCAGATCCACCTCGAGTAATGTAAACTCGGTATCGGCCCAGATCAGCTTCATCTATTTCCCCAATAAAGTTCGCCTCGGGTAACCCAGACCAGGTATCGGCCAATTTCTTCATCAATTTCGCCTCGGGTAACATAGACCCGGTATCGGCTAATTTCATCTCCAGCATCGCCTCGGGTAACATAGACCCGGTATCGGCCAATTTCTTCATCAACCTCGCCTCGGGTAACATAGACCCGGTATCGGCCAATTTCTTCATCAAGATCGCCTCGGGTAACATAGACCCGGTATCGGCCAATTTCTTCATCAACTTCGCCTCGGGTAACCTAGACCCGGTATCGGCCAATTTCCTCATCAATCTTGCCTCGGGTAACCTAGACCCGGTATCGGCCAATTTCTTCATCAACTTCGCCCCGGGTAACCTAGACCCGGTATCGGCCAATTTCTTCATCAATTTCGCCTCGGGTAACATAGACCCGGTATCGGCTAATCTCATCTCCAGCATCGCCTCGGGTAACCTAAACCCGGTATCGGCTAGTCTCTTCATCAAGCTAGCCTCGGGTAACCTAGACCCGGTATCGGCTAAACCATAATTCACCCACTCCTTCGCCTCGGGTAACCTAGACCTGATATCGGCTTATTTCCTCCCCAGTGTCGCCTCGGGTAACCTAGACCCGGTATCGGCCTATCTCATCAGAAGGTTCATTCCAGTGTTCAAGGCGCTTTAATTCACGCTCTCAAATTCATCATCACAGGTATTATAGACCCGGAGCTAGATGTCGAATTTGATCACGCGAGGGGCAGCTGTAAGCGCCGGAATTTTCTATACTTAAAAAAAAAAAAAACTATAGTCGTACGACTATTGTTACAGTCGTATGACTGTAATTTAAAATTACAGTCGTACGACTGTAATGTCGGAAAATCTGCAGAGGCCCATACCTCTGCAGCAGAAATGGAGGAGAGAGAGTTTGAGCATTAATTGCTCCGGCTCTGCAGCAAGCAAGCAGGAAAAAAAAAGAGAGATAAAAAGAGAAAAAAAGGAAGAGAAAGGGGGGATTTTTCTGGTGAAAAGAAATCTAGAGAGAGAAAGAGAAAAGAAAGAAAAAACCACAAAAAGAAAACTCATTTCTTCCCCTTGGATTTTCTTTAATCTCTCGAAATCAAGCTTAAAATTTGTTAGAAATCCCTAGGTTAATCAATTAACTACATAACCAAATCAAGAACTCGAACTAAGACCATCAGAAACCCTTGCAATTTGGATTTTGGACAAAAAGCTCTCAACCTCCATTACAAAGGGGAAAGTGCGAATTTGTTGGGATCGGAGCGACGCCAGGGGTCAAAACGACTTGGAATAGCTTCTAAAAAGGTAGTCACTTCTTTTCCTTACACTTTTCCTCGCTTTATGGGTGTTTGAAGTGAGTTTTGTGCGATTTTTGCTGCATTTTCGTATTTCTGTTCCTGGAAATTAAGAACAGTCGTACGACTGTTCTTGGTTTTCATGAACAGTCGTACGACTGTATATACAGTCGTACGACTGTTCTTAATTTCCAGTCGATTTTTCTTCATTTTTTAGTTAAAGATGATTTTTTGGCGAAGTTCTGATCTTGGACTGATTACAGTCACACGACTGTAAACTACAGTCGTACGACTGTAATCCCTGTTCCAGAATCAGAATTTCAGTTTCATCCCCAAAAATTCCCAAAAAATCCCAAAAAATTAGAAAACCCCAAAAATCATCAAAATGAATTTTGTTGTGTGCATCACGACCATAGATTCAATTTTTAGTACAATTGCGTTTAGAACAATTCAACGACGGAGACCCATTTCTCCTGAAAACCGACCCACTTAAATATATAAAAATGCATGTAAACCGGAAAAATTGTTTTCAAAAATGATTTTTTTCCACAAAACCAAAAATACAGGGACGTTTCAAAATGTTTTCCAGGTCTAACCGGGCCGGCTTGTCGAGCCAACCCGGTTACCCCCTAAATGCATGCCCCTAATTCCTGATTTCCCATTCTGTCTATTTGAGTCCAACTTGTGGCGTGCTGTATATATTGTGCTAACCCTCTGTTTTGCAGGTTTTAATTTCTTTTTATTTTTATTTTTATTTTGGATGTAATTTAATAGATCAAATCGTGAGGCGAGAGTTTTTTTTTTTTCCATTCGATTTGGTTGTAAGCCAATTAATATTTATTCCTTTTCCGTATTTTTGTATTAAATATTTTGTATGCGCCCTGCATGTCTATTTACTTCAATAAAATTGGCTTTAGATTTTGAAATACCATTCGAGAACATTGGCAATTTTTATTTTAATTAGACACGAAATAAGGGACTTGTCCGGACCCGAATCTCTGGATAGTGTAGTGACCGTTCGTCCGGTTCAGCTACATAAGAATTTCCCGGTTGAGCTGAGCCGGGTGGCGACTCTACAATATTTATCGAGACTTAGGTCTTGGTTCTTTTACGTATTAATTCTATTTATTTTCCAAAACGCGGATTTCCATTATAAAAACTCCACGCGAGGGAGGGGCCCGCCCGAGATCGTGGCGCCCCATTCCGAAAGGGAGTCCCGTGTCCCGTCGAAAATGCGTCGTCCGCTCACACCGGTCCCATGTGACCATTTCATATCATCTCATAGACCTACAAAGCGTCCAACTTCGTCGGTGTGTCAGTACACACACGACCATTTCACGAAATTCATTAGGTGCCCCAAAAGCACCAAATTTTTATCCGTGTGGCGGTCCACATGTAACATTTTTTTGCATAGCATTGGGTGCACCTGGAATTTCCAAAATAAAAAAGAAGAAGAAGAGAATGAATAGAAAAAGGTCACATTCATTATCATCCACTTTCGCGAAGCATCATCCAAGCATTATCATCCACACCATCCAACCATGCACTTTTTAGCCCTAACAGTCTTTATGTGCATTAAAACAGAATAAACTGGGGCGTCCTAGAACCAAAGCCCAGGCTGCAAGAGCAAGTGAGAGCGAAAGATCAGTCGAATCCAGCAGCGCAACAGAGATTGGGGATGAAGTAGTAATGGCTTATCAAACGCCAAGCATTGCTAGCGTTCTGAAGGACGTCTTCCGATCCCAAGACTTCCGGGATATGCTAAAGGAAGAACTGAGGGGTGTTGTTAGGGAAAGTGGTGAAGCTGGTAATGGTGGAACCGGGAAAGAAAAAGAAGGGGAGACCTCTCAACATAGGGCTGATGCTTCAGCCAGTATAGAAAAGCTGCAGGAAATTGAGCCAGCTATGGAACAAAAAATGAAGGCCAAGTACTCCGAGCTGGATTAGATGCTAGTTGAGCTGAAAAAGGGAGCCAATATTAGTTTGGGTTCCAGGTAGGGCATCAATATGGATGCCATGATAAAGAAAGGCATCGAGACATTCCCTGTAGGGCTCCAAGTCCCCAAAATTCCTTCTTACAAAGGGCTCGGATCACCAAAAGCTCACATCAATCTCTATGCCCGTATAATGCTAACCGCAGGTGCTACCAAATAGCAGTTGGTCAACTTCTTCCCAATAACACTAGAAGAAGGAGCTTTGAACAAGTATAACTCCCTGACAGAGCAAGTACAATCGGATTGGGGAACACTGTCAGTGGCCTTCATCAAATACTATAGCTTCAACACAAAGATCCAAGTGAAGCTATATGACTTGGAAAGGGTTAAGCAGAAGCTCAATGAACCCTTTGATGAGTATTATCAAAGGTGGATGAATAAGATGATCCTGTTGAAGAATCACCATGATGAAGACGAGCTGATTCAGAAACTGATTGAAGGCAGCAGGGATGTCTACAAAGACAACATGAAATTCCATGCTTTTAATGAACTCAGCGAGGTCTACAGCATGGCCATGAAGGTTGAGAAGGATGAAGAAGAAAAAGCGGCCAGTCAAAAGGGCAGCAGACGCTAACCAATCTGGCCATGAAGGTTGAGTCCGATTTGTATTTTTAATATAAATTGCGCTAACCAATCTGTTTGGCAGCATTTATTTTTATTTTTATTATATTTAATAGATTAATTCATATATTTAGGCGGTTGTATTTTTAGATTCTTTTGTACTCTAGGCGTTTGTAAAAGTGACGATGAGAGTTTTATATTTTATTCAATTTGGTTGTATAATCGACCTCTATTATTCTTTTGTATATTTGTGTGAATGGTTTAATTTCCCACAATTTATTTTATGCATTTTTGCCTTAGCATCAGCTTAATAAATTAAATAAATTGGGTTAGAGAAAGATAATAAATTGAATAAATATGATTTTATAAATAATAAACAAATACAAGCTTGAGGTTAAGTAGGTAAGTTGTCCGAACCCTGAATCTCCTGATTAGGTACAGTAGTCTACGCTCGGTAGGGAGCTATACAGGAATTTCCTGGATGAGCTGATCTGGGAGGCGACTCTGTTACTGATCTTGGGATTTAGGTTTCGAGGTCTTTAAGTTATAAAACATAAAAATGTTTTCTACAAAAGCATTTCTAAATAAAGAAACGAATTACTTTTAAAGCAAGACAAATAAAACTTGTTTTCCAATAACATCACACTCAAACCAAACTAATTTAATTTTCTTTTGTTTTTCCCCGGTTCGCTTCGCCGCATTCTGCTTGAAAGGTCGTCTGCTCACAACAACATTTGCATGGATGTTAATGTGTCACCAGTAACCTTGCATGAAATGGACAACTATTGCTAAATGAGCTTTACACATAATTCTTACCTAACTTTGCCGTTACAGGAAATTTTAGATGGCAGTGAGTTCGGGGTGTAAAGGAGAGTGGGAGAACACAATTAAGAACACAAAATTAACAAGAAACACAAGAGAGAGGAAGATTAACACAAAAGGAAAGACAAAATTCTTAAAGTTTCAAAACTTCAAAATCGAACTATCAAAACTGTAATTCTTCAAATCAATCACCAAACTCATCATCCAAACCCCACTTAAGCATTTAGAGAATTATGTGGCCGAGAAAATTGGAGGATTCGAGTTGGAATTAGAGAATTCAAAGCTTTTGAGTTTCAAAATTCAAGTTTATCTCAAATCCGAATTCAAGCTTTTAGAATCGGTTTTCTTTCAAATTGAACCTTGGAGAGACATCTAAAAGGTAATTCTGAGAGGTCTTAAACTCATTTACATCTTTTTGGGTTGAATTGTTATGCATTTCATCATTTTGAATTTTGCTCTGTTTTTGAGTTTTCTGTTGAACAAGATCCGTACGGTTATTGTGAATAGCCGCACGGCTATTGTACTATAACTGTACGGATATTGTTCATTTCAGAATTTAGGGATTTCTAGATTTTTAGTGATTTGTCTGCTGTGTTTAAAACTAGAGCTGTACAGATGTTTCAATATCCGAACGGCTGTAGTTTTAATTCTAGAATTAACTTTTATGAATTTTTTCTATTTTTGTGTATCATTTTGACCTAGATTTATATTCTGTATTTATTTAATTTTTGTATTAAATTTCTGTATTAATTTTTTGTAAACCAATGCAATGATAGAAACATAACTTTCTTGAAAACTAGGCCTAGAAGCTGTATTATTTTTGTATGCGTATCTATTAAACCAGACAAAAATGTATGTAGCCTGACTTGGGCCTAGAAGCTGACTGGATCTATCTCTGTAGATCCTAATCCCTAAGATCATCTTAGCTTCACCTAAGTCCTTCATTGCAAAGCACTTACTCAACCACTGCTTAACCCCTTGTAGTGTTGGTATGTCACCTCCAATGATAAGGATGTCATCAACATACAGCACTAGGAAGGTGGAAATGCTCCCATTAACCATTTTATACACACAAGGCTCATCAAATTTCTTTATGAAGCCATATTCTATAATGGCCTCATTGAATCTCTGATTCCAAGACCTGGATGCCTACTTCAATCCATAAATGGATCTTTGAAGCTTGCATACCCTGTTAGGATACTTTAGATAGATAAAACCCTTAGGTTTGCCATGTACACATCCTTGAGTAGCTTTCCATTAACGAAAGCGATCTTAATGTCTGTCTGCCATATCTCATAATCATACCATACAGCTATTGCTAGTAGTATCCTAATGGATTTGAGCATAGCAACTGGTGAAAAGGTTTCATCATAGTCAATTCCTTGAACTTGCCTGAATCCTTTTTCCACCAATCACCCCTTGAAGGTGTTGTCGGCATTTAACTTGAAGCACCACTTGCAACCTATCACCTTAGTACCCGGAGGTGGATCCACCAAGTTCCATACTTGGTTGTCATGGTTAGATTGCATCTTAGCCTCCATGGCTTTGTGCCATTGATTTGAGTGTGGGCTTTCTATAGCCTCCTGATAGGTCTTGGGCTCCTTTTGGTCAATGACCATAAGGTCCCCATCATCATTCATAAGAAATTCGTACCTCTTTAACTGATGATGTGTCCTACCAGACCTTCTAAGGTCCTATGTAACCGGTTCAGCTTCCTCAATTTCTTAAGTCACTGGTTTGGTTCCCAAAGCATCCTCAGCATTAGCTGCAGGAGTTTATGAGTTGTGAACTTTAGAAAGTTCAACATTGCTCCCACCATCTTTCTTGGAAAGGAATTCCTTCTCCAAGAAGATTGCATTATTGGCTATGAAAACTTTATTTTCTGCCGGATCACCCTTAGTTTCCTTTGGGTAACCCATAAATTATGTTGGGATTCTTCATCAAAAAAATAACGTGGCACAGCAAAAAATACACCGTTTAAAATTTCCTACAATTCACCTATTGTGTCCAATTACCATTAACTAGAATAAAACCAATTTGAATCAAAAGAGATTAACTCACTGGATTCATCTCTTTGAGAGGCTGCTGCAGAATCGTTTCTTGAAACTGCGATCTCTAAAGTCCGGTGCACAACCAACTATTGAGTGGGAACTAGTGCTAGCCGAAGACGCGAAGGAATGGAGGATTAATGCTAGGATTTTTGGCTGTTTTGGGGCTGCTATTGGTGGCTGAAATTTCCAGCAATTAATTAGGGTTGAATTAGGTTTTTCTTCCTTAAGTGTGCCCTTATATAGACACCTTGTCTAATTGGGTTTTCATTAAGTTAATTAAACCCAAGCCCACCAGGGTTATAATTACATAAATAAACTTTAATTAAAAGTATATACTATGTAATTTAATTCCATTTGGATAAATTTAATTACCCCTAAATAAAATTAAATCACACTTAAGTAAATACAATACATGTATTAAATTTTCCTACTTAGGAACATTATTTAATTAATTGTTTACTTTTTGTAATTCAATTAATTGAGAAATTAATTAATTACATTATGTAAACTTATTAATTAAATTAAATTCAACCAAATGTTAATTAATTACCTTGACACCGAATGTCAACTAATTAATTAACGCACTCCTCCAATGGACATTAAATGTACAATTTCTATAAGTTCCAGCTCAGTTGATCTTTGTGCATAATCCTATGCGTCTGTCTTTATGTTGGCAGTTGGCCCAAGGCCCACAGACTATAAGTGGGTTCTAGCAAACTATTACAGCCCCCAATTAAGATAGAGATGCAGTAGTCTTTAGAAGACACTCACCCGGTAGTAATCTCATAGTGTCCTTTGCCTAACGATATCGATATGAATAAACAAGAGGCAAGGTTTTCGTCATCCTCTTCTGTTGTTTATTATATTTCTTGATCTTGAGTTGACTGATTAATCAAATAAGCACCGACTTACTTAGATATGGCCATACACTTATCAGTCCCACTCATTAAGTGGCCAATTATATCATCTCGGTGTTACTCGAGTGGCAATTCCATCACTTCATCATTAATATCAACATGTTCATCGGTCCACCCAATTGTACCCATATTTAGCATCCTTTTATAGACCTGTTAGGCATATGTCAAAGTGAACCAGATTCCATATTGATACTATAATGAAATATGGTCTGAGGACAAAAGAGACCTACTCAAGAAAGACCTATGACGCAACAACCATGTGGCTTTCTTGTGCGGATCGATCCAGTCCTATGTCAACGACATGTACCTATATTCATGAATGACTATACAAGTACTACGACTAGTTAAGAACTGCCATACAGTCATCGAATATACAAGTATGTGGTTTTATTTGTTCCCACGATTAAAACAAACTTGGGATAGGTTTTATGATTATTAATCAATGGATACTCTACCCATATTATAGGACAAGATATCAATGAAACATATTAATTACCTTTATTAATGTGACATAAATAATATATTCATACAATGAGTCTTAATGTATAATACAAAATACAAGAATCTAATGCCCTAAGAACTGGGGCACACCAACAATCTCCCACTTGCACTAGTTCTGGGTGGGCATTGCCCTAATTCCTGTAGATCTGATATGACCGTCATGCAATGTCTACGGCAGCGATTTGGTCAATGGATCAGTGACATTATTCTTGGTGTCAACCCTCTACAGTGATATGTCACCTCTGTTCATGATCTCCCGAATGAGGTGAAACTTTCTAAGCACATGTTTGGATCTCTTGTGTGACCGGGGCTTCTTTGCTTGTACGATGGCTCCGTTGTTGTCACAAAAACGTCAACTGGGTTGAGGATAGTGGGTACTACTCCTAACTCAGTTATGAACTTCTTAATCCACTCGGTTTCCTTTGTTACTTCGCATGGAACTATGTACTCAGCTTCCGCTGTAGAGTTAACAATGGTGGCCTACTCTGAGGACCTCTAACTAATGGCACCACCATTCAGGAGAAAAACATAACTAAACTATGACTGGTTCTCATCCTCATCGGTCTTAAAGCTTGCATCAGTGTAACCTAACACTACCAGCTCATTTTGACCTCCATACACTAAGAAAGCATCCTTAGTCCGGTTAAGGTACTTCAAGATGTTGGATATGCCCTAGTCTCGAGGCATTGGACCTTGTATTTGTATTGTACATTTATTGGATTTATGTTTTATACAGATTTTGTGTCAATAATAAAGGCATTAATTCATTTATTATATGTATCTTGTGCAATATCTTAAACGAAGTATCCAATGGACATATCCATATCCATGATGTCAAGTGTCATGCACTTGGCAGTAAGACCATGGATAGGGAAAATGATATGACCATAAAGTGATCTGTAGTCTGTTCCAGTCATGGGAATGAATGGAACTAGAGACTATCATTAACCTGGTTGTATGGTGGTGTCTTACCGGTCATTGGACATGGGATGTTAACCAAGTTAATAGGTACATGCGAAAGGGGCATGGTACTGGATAGATCCACTAAACGAGAAATCCATATGGTATAATATCACAAGTGATTCTCGTGTAGTACTTGTATGGATCCTTTGACCTGAACATATGATGGTGTTGCATGAGAGGTCGCATACTTAGGGGTACGCCTAAAGGACCTATAATAGGGTGCCGAGTATGGGTACTTTCGGGTATGTCACTAAGCATGGCAATGCTATGGATATGCAAAAGGGATTTGTCACTCATTAGTCCACTGAGAAGATATCACTGGCCTTTTGATGAATGTGACTGATAAGAGTGTGGCCACACCCAAACAAGTTGGAGCATGTTTATGAGCATCAGTACATTCGGGATCAAGTTAATTAATTGGACACAAAAGACGGTGATCAATCCATGCCTCTGTGTTGGGATATCAACGACATAGGATATACAAGTTCAAACTACTGGGTTATGATTACAGTTGGACTACCATACCTTAATTGGGGGCTGCAGTGGCTTGCTAGAGCCCGCCTATAGTCTGTGGGCCATAGGTCCACTGCCAACATAAAGATGGGCCTACAGGATCGTACACATTGAACATCTGAACACTGACTTAAGGAATCACCTATATACTTGGAGTATATGCACTGGAGAGAGAGGATTATATTAATTATATTATAAAGATCAATTGGATTGATCATAATAATAAAATTAATATTAGTATTGGCCTACTCATAGTTAATTAGATTAATTTATGAGATTATTTCTTAGGTTGAAATATTACACATGTATAGGTTTACATGTGTATTTGTCATGTGAATGTAAAAATTAATGTTGGGATTTTTCACCGGAAATCACCCGATAAAAGCGGAAGAACGCGGTGATTTCCTCAAATCCGGCCCCAGGAGCAATTGATATGGAAATTGAAAAACTTTAAAATAAATAGAATGAGATTAATTTGTTGGGATTCGTTATTGGAGAAATAACATGGCGCAGCGAAAAATACATCGTTTAAAATTTCCTAGAATCCACCTATCGTGTCCAATTACCATTGATTAGAATAAAATCAAATAAGAATCAAGAGAGATTAACTCACCGGATTCGTCTCCTCTAGAGACTGCTGCAGAATCGTTTCTTGAAACTGTGATCTCCAAAGTCCGGTGCACGACCAACTATTGAGTGGGAACCGGTGCTAGCCGAAGACACGAAGGAATGGAGGTTTAATGCTGGGATTTTCAGCTGTTTTGGGGCTGCAATTGGTGGCTGAAATTTCTAGCAATTAATTAGGGTTGAATTAGGTTTTTATTCCTTAAGTGTGCCCTTTTATAGACACCTTGTCTAATTGGGTTCTAATTAGGTTAATTAAACCCAAGCCCACTAGGATTATAATTACATAAATAAACTTTAATTAAAAAGTATATACTATGTAATTTAATTCCATTTGGCTAAATTTAATTACCCCTAAATAAAATTAAATCACACTTAAGTTAATACAATACATGTATTTAATTTTCCTACTTAGGAAAATTATTTAATTAATTGTTTACTTTATGTAATTCAATTAATTGATAAATCAATTAATTACATTATGTAAACTTATTAATTAAATTAAATTCAACCCAATGTCGATTAATTACCTTGACATCGAATGTCAACTAATTAATTAACGCATTCCTTCCAATGTACATTACATGTACAATTTCTATAAGTTCCAGCTCAGTTGATCTATGTGCACGATCCTATGGGTCTGTCTTTATGTTGGCAGTAGGCCCAAGGCCCACAGACTGTAAGTGGGTTCTAGCAAACCATTATAGCCCCCAATTAAGACAGAGATGTAGCAGTCTTTAGAAGACACTCACCCGGTAGTAATCTCATACTGTCCTTTGCCTAACGATATCGATATGAATAAACAAGAGGCATAGTGTCCGTCATCCTCTTCTGTTGTTTATTATATTTCTTGATCTTGAGTTGACTGATTAATCAAATAAGCAACCAACTTATTTGGGTATGGCCATACACTTATCAGTCCCACTCATCAAGTGGCCAATGATATCATCTCGATGTTACCCGAGTGGCAATTCCATCACTTCATCATCAATATCAACATGTTCATCGGTCCACCCAATCATACCCATATTTAGCATCCTTTTATAGACCTGTTAGGTGTATGTCAAAGTGAATCGGATTCCATATCGATATTATAATGAAATCTGGTCTGAGGACAAAAGAGACCTACTCAAGAAAGACCTATGACGTGACAACCATGTGGCTTTCTTATGCGGATCGATCCAGTCCCATGTCAACAACATGTACCTATATTCATGACTGACTATACAAGTACTATGGCTAGTTAAGAACTACCATATAGTCATCGAATATACAAGTCTGTGGTTTTATTCGTTCCCACGATTAGAACAGACCTGGGATAGGTTTTATGATTATCAATCAATGGATACTCTACTCATATTATAGCACAAGATATAAATGAAATAGATTAATTGCCTTTATTAATGTGACACAAATAATGTATTCATACATGACTCTTAATGTATAATACAAAATACAAGTATGCTATAGATCTAGGGCACACCAACAATCTCCCACTTGCACTAGTTCCAAGTGGGCATTGCCCTAATTCCTATAGATCTGGTATGACTGTTGTACTGTGTCTGCAATAGCGTTTTGGTCAGTGGATCAGTGACATTATTCTTGGTGTCAACCCTCTGCAATTATATGTCACCTATGTTCACGATCTCCCGAATGAGGTGAAACTTTCTGAGTACATGTTTGGATCTCTTGTGTGACCGGGGCACCTTAGCTTGTGCGATGGCCCCGTTGTTGTCACAAAAACATCAACTGGCTCTAGGATAGTGGGCACTATTCCCAACTCAGTTATGACTTTCTTGATCCAAACGGCTTCCTTTGAGCTTCGCACGCAGCTTTGTAATCAGCTTCCATTGTAGTGTCAGCAATGGTGGCCTGCTTTGAGGACCTCCAACTAATGGCATCGCCATTTAGGAGAAAAACATAACCAGACTGTGACTGGTTCTCATCCTCATCGGTCTCAAAGCTTGCATCAGTGTAACCTGACACTACCAGCTCATCTTGACCTCTATACACTAAGAAAGCATCCTTAGTCCGGTTAAGGTACTTCAAGATTGCCTTGACTGCCTTCCAGTGTTCCTCACCGGGGTCCGACTGGTATCGGCTAGCCATACTTAGTGCAAACACGACATCAGGCCTCGTACATAACATGGAGTACATGATAGATCCAATAGCAGATGCATAAGGGATCTTTTCCATGTTCTCCCATTCCTTCTTTGTTTTAGGACCATCTTTCTTACTCAGCTTCAACCCATGGCGCATAGGCAAGAATCCTTTCTTTGCCTTGTCCATGCTGAATCCTTTTAGAACCTTGTCAATGTACGTGGCCTGACTTAGGCCCAGAAGCTGATTGGATTTATCTCTGTAGATCCTGATCCCTAAGATCGTCTCAGCTTTGCCTAAGTCCTTCATTGCAAAGCACCTACTCAACCACTGCTTAACCCCTTGCAATGTTGGTATGTCACTTCCAATGATAAGAATGTCATCAACATACAGCACTAGGACGGTGGAAACGCTCCCACTAACCATCTTATACACACAGGGCCTTTAACTTGAAACACCACTTGCAACCTATCACCTTAGCACCCAGAAGTGGATCCACCAAGTTCCATACTTGGTTATCGTGCATAGATTGCATCTCAGCCTCCATGGCTTTGCGCCATTGATCTGAGTGTGGGCTTCCAACAGCCTCCTGATAGGTCTTGGGCTCCTCTGGGTCAACGACCATAAGGTCCCTATCATTAGTCACGAGAAAGCCGTACCTCTCTGGCTGATGACATGTCCTACCAGACCTTCTAAGGTCCTGTGCAACCATTTCTGGTTCCTCAATTTCTTGAGTAGTCAGATTGGTTCCCGAAGCATCCTCAGCAGTAGCTGCAGGAGTTTGTGAGTCTTGAACTTCTGAAAGTTCAACATTACTCCCACTGTCTCTCTGGGAAAGGAATTCCTTCTCCAAGATGACTGCATTTCTGGCTATGAAAACTTTGTTTTCGGCTTGATCGTAGAAGTAATAACCCTTAGTTTCCTTAGGGTAACCCACAAACTGGCACTTGACAGATTTGGACTCGATTTTGCCACTTGTCAATTTCTTAACATGTGCATCACAGCCCCAAATCTTCAAGAAGAAAACATTGGGCTTTCGGCCTTTCCATAGTTCATATGGTGTTCCCTCAACTGCCTTGCTTGGTGTATTGTTAAGAATGTAAGCAGCTATCTCTAAAGCATATCCCCAAAAGGAGACAGGGAGTGTAGCATGACTCATCATCAAGCGGACCATGTCAAGTAAGGTCCTATTCCTCTTTTCTAACACTCCATTCCACTGGGGTGTACCAGGAGGAGTGAGTTGGGATACAATCCCACACTCTCTCAAAACGAGTCAAACTCTTGGCTCAAATATTCACCCCCTCGGTCAGACCGAAGTGCTTTTATTTTCTTGCCAAGTTGGTTTTCTACTCAATTCTTAAAGTCCTTGAACCTTTGGAGAGTCTCAGACTTATGCTTCATCAGATACATGTAACCGTATCTGCTGAAGTCATCCGTGAAGGTGACGAAGTACAGAAAACCAGATCTAGCACTAGTGCTCATTGGGCCACATACATCGGAATGTACCAGCTCCAATAGCTCTGAGGCCCTTTCAGCAGTCTTGCTAAAAGGCGCCTTTGTCATCTTGCCTCTCAAACAAGATTCGCATGTGTCATAAGACTGGATGTCAAATGACCCTAGCACTCCACTAGAGTGAAGCCTAGCAATGCGCTTCTCATTTATATGGCCAAGTCGACAATGCCAGATGTAAGTAGGATTAATTTCATTTTGTTTAATCCTTTTAGTATTTATGTTATAGATTGAACTTTCATGTTTTAGATCAAGGATATATAAGCCATTTTCAAGAAATGCTGTTCCATAAATAATATTGCCACATTGCATAGAAATTCTACCATGTCCAATATTAAATACAAAACCAGAAATATCCAACAAAGAAACGGAATAATATTCCTGCGCATCGCAGGTACAAAATAACAGTTTCTTAGTTCCAAAACAAGTCCACTAGGCATCTCCAAGAAATAATCTCCGATCTCCATGGCCTGAACCCGAGTACCATTTCCGACTCGAAGAACTACTTCTCCAGATCCTAATAATCTCCTATTTCTTAGACCCTGCACATTTGAACAAATGTGAGATCCACATCCAGTGTCCAAGACCCAAGATGTAGAAATAGCCAGATTAATCTCAACAACATAAATATCTGAAGCAGCAGTTTTGCCCTTCAGTTGCTCCCTTAGCTTTGGACATGAGCTCTTCCAGTGCCCCTTCTCATGACACTCATGGCAAACATCGTCAGGAGAGGCAACCCTTGCTTTAGGTTGGGCCACCACCTTTTTGCCCTTGGCCTTGGCCTTTTGGCCTTAGCCTTGGCCTTAGATTTGGCCTTTCCCTTAGCAAAGGGCGTATTGCCCTTGTTCACCAGCAATACTTCAGGAGTCTTCTTAAGAGACTGCTCAGCAAGCTTGAGCAATGCCATGCAGCTCAACAACCGATTTATCCAACCCTTGCATATGGTAATTCATGATAAACTGGTTGTAAGACTCAGGAAGTGACCCGAGAATAATGTCTGTTGCCAAGTCCTGCGGAACTGGCGAGCCGAGGCGGGCAAGTGTATCAATATACCCCTTCAACTTTAGCACATGAGTGCTAACAGAAGTCCCAACTGCCATTACAGTCGTGCAAAGTGCCTTAGTTGTCAGGTAACGTTCCTGACGAGCCTGATCTTGGAACATCTTTTTAAGCTGATCCATCATCTCATAAGCATGCTCGTCCATGAACTGCTTCTGAAGATCAGAAGCCATGGTGCCCAGCATGAGGCACGAGACATCTCGGTCATCCCTCACATGCCGATCGTACTGCTCCACCATCGCCGTGGTGATGCCTCGACCTGCGGGAGGGCCGGCTGGTAAAGGAGCATTCGGTACATACTCCTTAGACTATTGTCTAAGAACTATTTGTAAGTTCCTAGCCCAGTCCAGGAAGTTAGTCCCCGAAAGCTTCTCCTTCTCCAAGAGTGACCTAAGTGAGGTTGTTGTTTGTTGTAGCCATTTAAATTGCTTAACTGAAATGGGATTATCTACATGGAAGAAATCATTGCTTGAGTTAGAAATAAAGGACTTTTAAGCCAATTCAAATTAATAATCCGATTTTAATTTGTTTGTTGGTGTTGTTAATTGGCTGACTTGACCAAGATCCACAACTTATCAATGACTGGCCGAACTAGGGCTCGGTAACCAACCATTGAGTCGTTTGGTAGGACAACCTGTCCAATCCTTCCACGAAGGACTCTTGGTTTGATGGGCTTATTGACACTTTACCCATCGGTGCTTAGGGCCCGCTCTGAGCTAATGCTACCCATGTTGAGTCAAACCACCATTCACATGTTAACCATACCAAGTATCTTAACCCTCGACGGCCCACCGAATACTACAATATACCCAGCTAGGGCATGGCGCACATTGCAGCATCATTGGAAGGAAGAGGTGTGAATGTGGGAAGCACTTTTAAGCGACTCAATATTTTAATTTCCGGATTATAATTAAGTGATACGGTTTAGCTTGCATAAACGCGGGTAATAATTTGGTGATCCATACATCCATATTATATGACAAATGCAATAGCATACTTAATTTAAAATAAATGAGATCCTACGGGCCTTTAATTACAACCTAACGAAAAACTAGATATCCTATCTAATTCTTCATGGGCCGGACTGCAATCCTTCTTGGGCTCCCACCATGGGCTTGCTCCGTTTGGGCCTTCCTCCATACTTGATGCAATTACAATAATTTTGAAAATAAAATCTATTCTAAAATTACATCAAAATAAAAAAATGGCACGCAGGCCATATTTCCCAAAATTAAATTACAACCGATAATAATTTAGGGCCCATAGAACTCAATATAACATTTCAAACAAAGTACCTATCGTGCACATACATACCAATATGATGCATGATCATGGCATTCCAAATTATAAATATAAATGTTAAGCCGAGTTACTTAGGGTGAAATTGCCAATTTTAACAAGTGTGACTAAGGCCCATAAAGGCCCAATGGATAACATCCATAAATGCAAAATTAACAATTTTGCTCCCATTTGAATTTGGGTTGTCACAAATTTAAAATTTAGTTCTCCCATATTCAATTTAATATGCAAACAATTAATTAAATATGCATGCCAACAAAATAAATAATTTAAACACAAATTAATTTAAAAAATTTAATTCAATTTGCATTAGGGTCCGGGATAAAAAAAAATACTCGCAAAGTCCAAAACCGGATCGAAAACCCGCGTGCGGCGCCGCTGTCCCGATGGGGCAGCAGTGCCGCTGTGCGGCAGCCTGTCGCGGCAGCAACAGCCCAGTGGGCTGCTGCCGCTGGATGGAATCGCAATTTGCGATTCCATCCAGCCCAAAAACTTTTTTTTTTTTTAAATCATAAAAAAAATCCATCAAAAATTAAATAATCAATAAAACAATAATTTTTAAGATGGAAACCAATTGAGGAAAATAATCAAAAACCCCAATCCAAAATTCTAGGGTTTATCAAAACCAAGACCAATTGAATAAAAACCCTAAAATAACAAACTTGAAACCCATTCTTTCTTCAAGAACGCTTTCAAGAACCAATTCCAATCAATCTAATGGCCAAAACCTAGGCTCTGATACCACTGTTGGGATTCGTTATTGGAAAAATAACATGGCGCAGCGGAAAATACACCGTTTAAAATTTCCTAGAATCCACCTATCGTGTCCAATTACCATTGATTAGAATAAAATCAAATAAGAATCAAGAGAGATTAACTCACCGGATTCGTCTCCTCTAGAGACTGCTGCAGAATCGTTTCTTGAAACTACGATCTCCAAAGTCCGGTGCACGACCAACTATTGAGCGGGAACCGGTGCTAGCCGAAGACGCGAAGGAATGGAGGTTTAATGCTGGGATTTTCGGCTGTTTTGGGGCAGCAATTGGTGGCTGAAATTTCCAGCAATTAATTAGAGTTGAATTAGGTTTTTATTCCTTAAGTGTGCCCTTTTATAGACACCTTGTCTAATTGGGTTCTAATTAGGTTAATTAAACCCAAGCCCACTAGGATTATAATTACATAAATAAACTTTAATTAAAAAGTATATACTATGTAATTTAATTCCATTTGGCTAAATTTAATTACCCCTAAATAAAATTAAATCACACTTAAGTTAATACAATACATGTATTTAATTTTCCTACTTAGGAAAATTATTTAATTAATTGTTTACTTTATGTAATTCAATTAATTGATAAATTAATTAATTACATTATGTAAACTTATTAATTAAATTAAATTCAACCCAATGTCAATTAATTACCTTGACACCGAATGTCAACTAATTAATTAACGCATTCCTTCAAATGTACATTACATGTACAATTTCTATAAGTTCCAGATCAGTTGATCTATGTGCACGATCCTATGGGTCTGTCTTTATGTTGGCAGTAGGCCCAAGGCCCACAGACTGTAAGTGGGTTCTAGCAAACCATTACAGCCCCCAATTAAGACAGAGATGCAGCAGTCTTTAGAAGACACTCACCCGGTAGTAATCTCATACTGTCCTTTTCCTAACGATATCGATATGAATAAACAAGAGGCATGGTGCCCGTCATCCTCTTCTGTTGTTTATTGTATTTCTTGATCTTGAGTTGACTGATTAATCAAATAAGCAACCAACTTATTTAGGTATGGCCATACACTTATCAGTCCCACTCATCAAATGGCCAATGATATCATCTCGGTGTTACCCGAGTGGCAATTCCATCACTTCATCATCAATATCAACATGTTCACCGGTCCACCCAATCATACCCATATTTAGCATCCTTTTACAGACCTGTTAGGCGTATGTCAAAGTGAATCGGATTCCATATCGATATTATAATGAAATCTGGTCTGAGGACAAAAGAGACCTACTCAAGAAAGACCTATGACGTGACAACCATGTGGCTTTCTTGTGCGGATCAATCCAGTCCCATGTCAACGACATGTACCTATATTCATGACTGACTATACAAGTACTATGGCTAGTTAAGAACTACCATACAGTCATCGAATATACAAGTCTGTGGTTCTATTCGTTCCCATGATTAGAACAGACTTGGGATAGGTTTTATGATTATCAATCAATGGATACTCTACTCATATTATAGCACAAGATGTAAATGAAATAGATTAATTGCCTTTATTAATGTGACACAAATAATGCATTCATACATGACTCTTAATGTATAATACAAAATATAAGAATGCAATGCCCTAAGAACTAGGGCACACCAACATAATTTTCTTACCAGAAAATCTCTTTCAAGAGATGGATGAAGACTGCAGAAACCAAAGCAGATTTCCTCCTCGTTTTCGTACACGAACGCCTTACGAATGCAACCCGTGCTAGCGTCGGAAAAACAAAACAACGGAGAGGAGAAGCAAGGAAGATTTCGGATAGGAGGCTAAAACTCTAGTAGGGCCGAAATTTCTAACCCTAGGTATTTATCGCTAGGGTGGCCGAATTCCCTTAAGGGAATTCAGGCCCAGCTTGGCTCTTTTTCATTCTGTGCGGGCTTCCATGTTTTAATTTAGGCCCAATCTAATTTTAATTATTCTGTTTTAAATTCATTTCAAGCCCAATTTTAATATACCCATGTATTTAATATATTGCACCAAGTATTATATTATTTACATTTAAATTAAAATTAGTTTGAACAATTAATTTAATTCATCAAATGAAAATTAAATCTACACAAAATAAAATCATATGTAAACCTATACGTATGAATATCTCCACCTAGGAAATAATCTCATAATTAATCCAATTAATTATGAAGAGCCAATTGAATATATTAATTTTATTATTATGACCAATCCAATTGATCTTTATAATATAATTAATATATACACACCTTTCTCTCCATAGCGTATACTCCAAGTATACATGTGATTCCTTAAGTCTGCATTCAGTCGTTCTATGTTTATGATCCCGTGGGCCTATCTTAATGTTGGCAGCGGGCCTTTGGCCCGCAGACTGCAGTTGGGCTCTAGCAAGCCACTGCAGCCCCCAATTAAGATGGAGATGGCAGTCTAACTGTTATCATAACCCTGTAGTTTAAACTTGTACATCCCATGTCATTGATATCGGTGTCCGAGATAGAGGCATGGATTGATCACCCTCTTTTGTGTCCAGACATTAACTTGATCCCGAATGTACTGAAGCTCACAAACAAGTTCTAACTTATTTGGGTATGGCCACACTCTTATCAGTCACATTCATCAAGAGGCCGGTGATATCTTCTCAGTGGGCTACTGAGTGACAAATCCCTTCTGCATATCCACAGTATTACTATGCTCAGTGACATACCCGAAAGTACCCATACTTGGCACCCTATTACAGGCCCTTCAGGCGTACCCCTATGGATGTGACTTCATATGTAACACTATCATATGGTCAGGTCAAAGGATCCATACAAGTATTACACGAGAATCACTTGTGATACTACACCATGTGGATTACTCGTTTAGTGGATCCATGCAGTACCATGCTCCCAGGCATGTACCCATTAACTTGGTTGACATCCCATGTCCAATGACCGGTAAGACACTGCCATACAACCAGGTTAATGATAGTCTCTCGTTCCATTCATTCCCTTGACTGGAACAGACTACGGATCTATTTATGGTCATATCGTTTACCCTATCCATGGTCTTACTGCCAAGTGCATGACACTTGTCATCGTGGATATAGATATGTCCAATGGATACTTTGTTTGATATATTACACAAGATAAATATAATAAATGAATTGATGCCTTTATTAATAACACAAATGAGTATGATACATAAATCCAATAAATGTATAATACAAATACAAGGACCAATGCCTCGGGACTAGGGCATTTCCAACAATCTCCCACTTGCACTAGTTCCAACTAGGCATGGGCCTAATCCCTATGGACCTAGTATGACCCTCGTGCTTGGGCTGAGCCAGCACTTTGGTCAATGGATCTGCAACATTATCCTCGGTGTCCACTCTGTGCAATGCAATGTCACCTCTCTCCACGATCTCTCGTATGAGGTGAAACTTTCTGAGCACGTGCTTTGTGTTCTTGTGTGACCGGGGCTCCTTAGCTTGTGCGACGGCCCCATTGTTGTCACAGAAGATATCGACTGGGTCCTGGATAGTTGGCATTACTCCCAACTAAGTGATAAACTTCTTCATCCACACAGCTTCCTTAGCTGCATCACACGCAGCGATGTACTCAGCTTCTATTGTAGAGTCTGCTATGGTTGGCTGCTTTGAGCTCCTCCAGCTTACAGCACCACCATTCAGTAAAAATACATACCCAGACTGCGACTGGTACTCATCCTGGTCTTTTTGAAAGCTCGCATCAGTGTACCCAGTAACTGATAGCACTTCCTGACCACCATACACCAAGAAGCTATCCTTAGTCCGGTTAAGGTACTTGAGGATCGCTTTGACAGCTTTCCAGTGATCCTCCCCGGGATCCTGCTGGTATCGGCTTGTCATACTCAGTGCAAAGGCGACATCAGGTCTCGTACATAACATGGATTACATAATTGATCCTATAGCCGAAGCATATGGAACCAATTTCATGTTCTCCCTGTCCTCCCTTGTTTTAGGACGGTTCTTCTTACTAACTTTCAGCCCATGGCCCATTGGCAAGAAACCTTTCTTGGCCCGGTCCATGCTGAACCTTTTCAGAACTTTGTCAATGTACGAAGCCTGACTTAGGCCCAGAAGCTGATTTGATCTATCCCTGTAGATCCTGATCCCCAGGATCATCTCAGCCTCGCTAAGTCCTTCATTGCGAAGCACTTACTCAGCCACTTCTTTACCCCTTGCAGTGTAGGTATGTCACTTCCAATGAGCAGGATGTCGTCTATGTAAAGTACCAAGAATGTGACAATGCTCCCACTAGTCCTCTTATACACACAAGGCTCATCTAGATTCTGTATGAAGCCATATTCCTTTATAGCCTCATCGAATCTTAGATTCCAACTACGGGACACTTGCTTCAGTCCATAAATGGACTTTTGAAGTTTGCATACCCTACCCGGATACTTAGGATCGACAAAACCCTCAGGTTGTGTCATGTACACATCCTTGAGTAGCTTTCCATTAAGGAAAGCAGTTTTGACATCCATCTGCCATACCTCATAGTCATACCATGCGGCTATGGCCAGTAGTATCCTGATGGATTTGAGCATGGCTACTGGTGAAAAAGTTTCATCATAGTCTATTCCATGGACTTGTCTGAAACCTTTTGCAACCAGACGCCTCTTGAAGGTATTATCAGCTTTTAGCTTGTAGCACCACTTGCAACCTATTACCTTAGCACCCGAGGTGGATCAACAAGGTTTCCAAACTTGGTTATCGTACATAGATTGCATTTCTGCCTCCATGGCTTTACGCCAATTCACAGACTGTGGGCTAGCCATAGCTTCTTGGTAGGTTTTGGGTTCTTCCTCATCCCAGATGAGAAGAGTTTGATCATCGATGACGAGGAAACCATACCTCTCCGGTTCCCGATGATCCCTACCAGACCTTCTAGGTTCTTGTGTGGCCTGGGTCGGTGCTTCCACTTGTGGAAGCTCCACCTGGTCCTCCGAGTTATCCTTTTCAGGAGCTTGTGGACCTTGAACTTCCCTGAGTTCAACATTGCTCCCACTATCTTTCTTGGAAAGGAACTGCTTTTCTAAAAAGACCCCCTTCCTTGCCACGAACACCTTGTTCTCGGTGGGGTTATAGAAGTAATACCCTTTGGTTTCCCTAGGGTAGCCCACAAACAGGCATTTATCGGTTTTGGGCTCCAGCTTGCCACTAGTCAATTTCTTGATATGTGCTTCGCATCCCCAAATCCTTAGGAAAGACACATTGGGCTCTTTGCCCCGTCCATATCTGATATGAGGTCTTTTCCACTGCCTTAGTCGGAGTATTGTTTAAGATGAGAGCTGCTGTCTCGAGGGCGTGTCCCTAGAAACTGATTGGGAGAGATGCTTGACTCATCATTGAGCGGAACATGTCCAACAAGGTCTTATTCCTCCATTCGGACACCCCATTCCATTGTGGTGTTCCGGGAGGAGTGAGCTGTGGAACTATTCCATGCTCTCTCAAGTATGAGTCAAACTCTAGGCTCATATATTCACCACCTCGGTCCGACCGAAGGGTTTTGATATTCCTGCCTAGCTGGTTCTGTACCTCATTCCTGAATTCGTTGAACCTATCAAGGGTCTCGGACTTGTGCTTCATCAGATAGACATAGCCATATCTGCTAAAATCATCCGTGAACGTGACGAAGTACAGATGCCCACCTCTGGTCGCTGCGCTCATAGGTCCAAATACATCTGAATGTATTAGGTCCAATAAGCTAGTGGCCCTTTCAGCCTTCTTGCTAAAAGGCTCCTTTGTCATCTTGCCTCGTAAACATGATTCGCATGTATCAATTGACTCCAAGTCAAATGACCCTAGGACTCCAGCTTTGTGAATTCTAGCAATGCGCTTCTCGTTTATATGGCCAAGACGACAATGCCATAGGTAGACAGGATTAAGTTCGTTAGGCTTAACCCTTTTAGTGTTTATGTTATAGATATGATTGGTTTCATTTAAGTCCAGGATGTATAGGCCATTATTTAATAGAGCATCTCCATAAAATAATCCCTCTCTAGATATTGAAATTCGACCATTTGAAATAGTGAAAGTAAATCCAGAAATATCCAACATTGATACAGAAATAATATTCCTGCACATGGCAGGTACAAAGTAACAATGTTCTAAAATCAAAACCAATCCACTGGGCATCATAAGGTGATATTCGCCGATCTCTATGGTAGCAACCCTTGCTCCATTTCCGACCCGTAAGTCCACCTCTCCCGACCCAAGCAACCTTCTGTTCTTAAGTCCCTGCACATTGCAACAAATGTGAGAACCACATCCAGTATCCAATACCCAGGATGTTGAAACAGTAAGGTTAACATCTACAACATAAATACCTGAAGAGCACGCACCTTGGCCCCTTCTTTACTCTCCATCAGCCTGGGACACGATCTCTTCCAATGGCCTGCCTGTTTGCACCCGAAACAGACATCCTCAGGACCTGCCTTCTGCTGGGCCTTGGGTTGGGCCTTGGCCTTCTTGGCTTTGGCCTTTTTGGCCTTGGCCTTGGCCTTTTCCTTGGCCTTACCCTTGGTAAGAGGAGGGCTCCCCTTGTTGACCAGCAGCACCGGTGGAGTCTTCTTGATCGACTGCTCAGTAAGCTTAAGCATCCCATGCATCTCACTGACAGTACGGTTCATCCTTTGCATATTGTAGTTCAGGATGAACTGATCATAAGAATCCGGCAAGGACGCGAGGATTGTGTCCACTGCCAACTCTTGAGAGATAGGCGATCCGAGACGGGCCAAAGTATCCAAATAGCCCTTCATCTTGAGCACGTGTGCACTCACAGATGTCCCAGCCCCCATCTTACAAGAGTGGAATGCCTTATTGGTCAGGTACCTTTCCTGACGAGCTTGCTCTTGAAACATCTCATTAAGAGTTGTTATCATAGCATAGGCTTGGTGGTCCATAAACTGTTTTTGCAGTTCG
The DNA here is from genome assembly GCA_039660915.1 of Euphorbia tirucalli. Classification (NCBI taxonomy): domain Eukaryota; kingdom Viridiplantae; phylum Streptophyta; class Magnoliopsida; order Malpighiales; family Euphorbiaceae; genus Euphorbia; species Euphorbia tirucalli. The sequence continues at coordinate 46,945,860 of CM077639.1, read as the reverse complement.
GGGACCATGCAGGCCAACATAAGGCATGGCACATCCCGGTTGTCCTTGACATGCACCTCGTATTCCTCCAGCTGGGCAGCCGGTGGATTACGTCCTTGAGGCGCAGCCGGTACAGGCCTTTCCAGTACATACTCTTTTGACTCTTGTCTTAGAACTATCCTTAGGTTCCTTGACCAGTCTAAAAAGTTAGGACCGGAAAGCTTGTCCTCTTCAAGAATGGATCGCAGTGACAAGGTATTTGGGTTTGCCATTTGGGTGTTTCTACACAGAAAAACATTTAGAGTGTTAATAAAGGGCTTTACTTTGTTGTTCCCATATAAAATTAATAATGAATCAAGTTATTAATTTAAACCGAGTTGTTGGGCTCATGGGCCGAGATCCATATTTCATTAAGATATAGCCAAACGAGGGTTTGGTACAACTACACCTTATTTATTTAGGTAGGAACGCCGTCCAATCCCAACCTAGGGACTCTCGGTTTGATGGGCTTGTTGGCACTTACATATCTGTACATAGGGCCAGGAGAATCCTACTACCCACACTAATTCAAAACCTCCATCCAAGTGTTAGAGTATCCCATACTCTAACCCAATACAAAGTGACAATACTCCAGTGCATCCTGCGAGGGCACGGTCTACAACTGGCCTATTCCCACCTCGATTCGGTTTTGAATGAGGGAAGCACTTTTAAGCGACTTAGTAATTTCAATTGGTTATTAGATTCAATTATAACGGCTTACATACATAAAGCGGGTGAAAAGGCTATTGGAACATACATTCATACATGCAAATGAATATAAAACATAATTAAATAAAAGTAAAATGGATTGCTATGGGCCTATATTACATCCTAATATTATTCTAGTAAACCTATACTAGAAATAAATATCAGGTGGGCCTCCATCTTCTCCTTCTAGGCTTGCACTTCCAATTGGGCTTGCTGTTGGGGAATTAATCGCACAAAACAAAATATGCGCAGCGGAAAAAAACGGATTAATCCCCACCAAGGACCCATGTACATTGCATTGAATTGAAAAGAGGGTTAAAGAATTACCTTAATTCTTTGAAGGTTGAATCAATAGGAACCAAAATTGCTTCCCTCTACGGTTGATCCACACGGAGCAATACGTCCACCGCGTGCTAGCGCCGGGATAGAAGAAACGCTTTCTTCGAATCGAGAGAAGAGCAAGGTTTCGAAAACTCTTGGAAGGAGAAGAAGAGGAGGTCGGCTGCTAGGGGAGGGGATGGCCGAAATCTACTTCTCTCTTTGTATTATTGGGTTTTTTTTTAGGTTTAGGTTAATAGTTTCCTTAAATAATTAACCTAATTAGTTAATTATAATTATGACCTAATACACCTATTAATCATAATTATATATTAACCCACACAATTTAATATTAATTCTCAATTAACATTAAATCAAATCAATTCTCCATAATACACATATGTATATATAATATTATAATTAATTATATCTCTATATAATTAAATTATAATATGTAGCATACTTTATGCAATATTAATCACATTAATATTTATATATACATAAATATATATCACTATATATATTTATACTCTTTCTCATTCATAAATTATTATCCAATAATAATTTATACCCGATAAGATGAACTTCATTTTGCTCTTGTGTGTGACCCCATAGGTTCATATTAATTGGCAATAAGGAAATTACCATAATGTCCTTATAGGTCACAAGCGGACTCTAGCAAGCCATTACGACTACCCAATTAATATGATTGGAATGATCCAATACCTATTTATAGAATGTCATATTCCCTTTTGTCTCTTTGATATCATGATTAATCATAAGACATGGTACACTTGTCAATCTTATATAATTAATCATATGCTTTCTCGATCTCAAAGTAAACTGTTCTGACAAATCAATTGATACTCTTATCAATTATTTGAGCATGGCCATGCATTTAACAGTCTTACTTATCGAGGGGCCCAGTGATATCGCTCTCTTGTTAGAGAGGGACAAAATCCCATATCTGTCACTCACATCCCAAAACATGAGTCATATCGTACCCAACCACAGCCTTTATAACTACTCTGTTACAAGCAGCGTTTGACTGCGTCAAAGCACAACATAAATTCATCCCGGAATCCATGGTGACCTCAGGTCAAAGGAATCAGCTGATGACACTACTATAATCAAGATCAGTTGTGACACGTGACCATGAACTTGATCTTATAGTGGGTCTCCAGCAACATGTTCTCTAACACATTGCCCGTGAGTATAATCTGTATCTGTATACACTATATTCATCTTATGAATATCCATTATCACTCACACTAGTCTTAGTTTGTTATTATTCCCATAATAACAATCGACTAGGGAAATTTAGAATTACACAATTAATTCATGGATACATTATCATAAATACTAACATACAAATATATATGATAAAATAAGTCTTTATTAATGACTTAAGAAGATTGTTTACATAATCCAACATTGGCTTAGGGCACAATCTCTAACAATCTCCCACTTGCCCTAAGTCCAATCTTCAAATGTATCTAATACCCATGGACCTAGCATGACCATCATGTACAGCTTGTGAAAGAGCTTTTGTTAGTGGATCGGCAACATTGTCTTCAGACGCAACTTTGCATATCTTCACATCTCCTCTTGAGATGACTTCTCTTATGTAGTGAAAACGCCGAAGTATATGTTTGGATTTCTGTGACACACTAGGTTCCTTAGCAAGTGATATTGCCCCATTGTTGTCACACAAGAGGCTCACAGGATTCACTATGCTAGGAACGACACCAAGTTCTTCGATGAACTTCTTGATCCAAACAGCCTCTTGGGCTGCATCTGATGCAGCAATATACTCGGCTTCTGTTGTAGATGCAGCTATCGTGCTTTGCTTAGAACTCTTCCAACTTATCGCACCTCCATTCAGAATGAACACATACCCAGACTGTGACTGCATCTGATCTTGATCAGTTTGGAAACTTGCATCCGTGTAACCATTTACAACAAGATCTTCGTCCGAGCCTCCATATATCAAGAATGTATCTTTAGTTCTTCTCAAGTACTTAAGAATACTCTTGACAGCAGTCCAGTGACTATCACCTGGATCAGACTGATATCTACTTGTCATGCTCAAAGCAAAAGAGACATCTGGCCGAGTACATACCATGGCATACATGATAGATCCTATAGCTGACGCATAAGGAATCTTATCCATGCGTTGACGTTCTTCAACTGTCACAGGACATTGCTTACGACTAAGCTTTATCCCTTGCCCAATAGGAACATTTCCTTTCTTTGATTGATCCATACTGAACCTTTTCAGTATTTTGTCAATGTATGTACTCTGGCTCAAACCTATCAATCTCTTAGATCTATCTCTATAGATCTTTATTCCAAGAATGTAGGCTGCCTCACCCAAGTCTTTCATAGAAAAACACTTTCCTAGCCAAGATTTTACTTCTTGCAAGGTAGGAATGTGATTTCCTATTAACAATATGTCATCGACATATAGAACTAGGAAAACTATATTACTCCCACTGAACTTCTTGTACACACAAGGCTCATCTTCGTTTTTTATGAAGCCAAACTTTTTGACTGATTCATCAAAACAATGATTCCAACTTCTTGATGCTTGCTTCAAACCATAAATGGCCTTTTGAAGCTTGCATACTTTATCAGGATTCTTTGGATCGACAAAACCTTCAGGCTGTGTCATGTACACATCCTCAACAAGGTTTCCATTTAGGAAAGCTGTTTTGACATCCATTTGCCATATTTCATAGTCATAATATGCTGCTATGGCAACAAGAATTCTGATGGACTTGATCATAGCTACTGGCGAAAAGGTTTCGTCATAGTCTATACCATGAACTTGTCGGTAACCCTTTGCCACTAACCTTGCTTTATAAGTCTGAATATTCCCATCCATGTCCGTTTTCAACTTGAAAACCCATTTGTGCCCTATTGCTTTAGCACCCTTTGGGAGATCAACCAAAGTCCATACTTTGTTGTCGTCCATGGATTGAATCTCTGACTTCATAGCATCAAGCCATTTTTCAGATTCTGAATTAGAGACAGCTTCCATGTACGTGGAAGGTTCATTCTCTTCTAACAGAATCAGATCATTTTCGTTCGTGACGAGAAATCCATATCTCTCGGGCTCATGACGAACTCTACTTGATCTACGTTGGACTTGTGTTGCTGGTTCTGACTCAACAACTTCTTGTGAATCAGGTTGTTGTTCCATTTGAAAACCATTTTCATTTTGGTTATCCAGATTTTCTTGCAGGTGTACTTTACTCCCACTGATTCCTTTGGAAATAAACTCTTTTTCCAGGAATATACCATTCCTAGCAACAAACACTTTGTTTTCACTAGGACTGTAAAAGAAATAACCTTTAGTTTCTTTTGGATAACCTACAAAGTTGCACTTCACAGATTTTTGTGTTAACTTATCTGAAATCAAGTATTTCACATAAGCTTCGCATCCCCAAATCTTGAGAAAAGACAAATTTGGTCTCTTACCAACCCATATCTCATATGGTGTCTTTTCAACTGCCTTTGATGGAACTCGGTTCAGTGTGAATGCCGCTGTTTCAAGTGCATATCCCCAAAAGGATAGAGGAAGACTTGTTTGACTCATCATCGATCGAACCATATCCAATAAGGTACGGTTCCTCCTCTCAGACACACCATTCCACTGTGGTGTACCAGGAGGAGTTAGTTGTGAGACAATCCCACAATTTCTAAGATGATCGTCAAAGTCTTGGCTCAAATATTCACCACCTCGATCAGATCTAAGTGCTTTAATTGTCTTGCCAAGTTGGTTTTGTACTTCATTTTGGAAGGCTTTGAACATTTCAAAGGATTCCGACTTATGCTTCATTAGATATAGATAACCATATCTACTGAAATCATCAGTGAACGTAATGAAGTATTGAAAACCACCTCTAGCAGTTGTGCTCATAGGCCCACATACATCTGTATGTATGAGTTCTAATAAGTCACTAGCCCTTTCACTGTGACCAGTAAAGGGACTCTTGGTCATCTTACCCATTAAACAAGACTCGCAAGTGTCATATGTTTCAAAAACATCTAGACCCAAAATTCCATCTTTATGGAGTTTTGAAATGCGTTTCTCATTAATGTGTCCTAGACGATAGTGCCAGAGATAAGTAGGATTCACAACATTTGTTCTTATCCTTTTGGTATTTATGTTATATACATGCTCATTATAACCTTCACTAAGGTTCAACAAATAAAGACCATCATGTAAATCCGCATTTGCATAAAACAAGTCTTTATTGAAAAGCAATAAGTGATTATTCTCAATAACACATTTAAATCCTTCCTTGTCCAAACATGAAATAGAAATGATGTTCCTAGACAAATTAGGAACAAAATAACAATTATTCAAAGAAAGAACAAGTCCACTTGGCAACTTGAGCTCGTAGCGACCGACTTCATAAGCAGCAACTCTAGCTCCATTCGCCACATGGAATTCTACCTCGCCCTTCTTGAGCTTTCTACTTCCTTTAAGCCCCTGCACATTCATACAAATGTGAGAACCACAACCGGTATCTAATACCCACGAAGTAGAAACAGAAGTAGAATGAAATATTTCAATAACATAAATACCTTGATTAGCGGTCTCACCGCCTCTCTTCTTCCTCAAGTCCTCCAAATAAAGCTTGCAATTTCTGCGCCAATGACCAGGCTGATTGCAGAAATGGCATGTGCCTTCCTTTGGAGGCTTTGCCTTGGTAACAGCTTTGGGCTTCTTTGCATCCTTCCCAAACTCTTTGGGTTTGTTTGCTTTACCCTTCTTCTTCTGGATCCTACCCTTTTGCACCATATGGATCCCTTTGGAGCTTGGCTTCTCTTTTATCGTTACTTCAGCGTTTTTCAGCATCCCATGCAGTTCGCTGACCGTTTTGTCCATATCATTCATGTGATAATTCATGACAAAATGGGAGTAACTCTCGGGAAGAGAATGAAGGATCAAATCCGTTGCCAACTCAGGTCTGAGTGGCGAACCAAGCCTCTCCAACTGATCAATGTACCCTTTCATCTTCAGAACATGGGCACTAACCGAACTCCCTTCGGTCATCTTGCACCCAACCAAAGATCTCAAGGTCTCATACCTTTCCCTTCTCGCTTGCTTTTGGAACATTTCCTTAAGCTCATGAGACATCTCATATGCCTCAAATGTTTCCAGATCCTTCTGAAGTTCCGGAATCATTGATGCGAGCATCAGGCATTGTACATCAATCTGATCATTTTGATGCTTGTGAAAAGCATCCCTTTCAGCTCTTGAAGCTGTGGTGGGTGGAGGGTTAGCGGGCAAAGGCCCATCCAGAACATACAGCTTTCGCTCTTGCTTGAGAACAATTCTCAAGTTGCGATACCAATCTAGGTAATTGGTTCCGTTCAGTTTATCCTTCTCAAGGATAGATCGAATAGAACCGGGATTGCTTGTGTTGGCCATTTATCTACAACAGAAAATATATGCAAAGTTAATTACATAAGAGAATTAAACTCCCACTAAAATTATAAAACCCTTTAAAATATTTAAGTGGGTAAAAGACCCAAAATCCATACTTAACCATAGCACTGTTTTGGCATGTCCCTATGATTAAATATAATTTCGGTAGACATCACCATGTCAATTATATCATTATGTAACTCTTTTAATTTATGAGATGCATGATATCATATATCATATTTAATTTGCATGTTACTCATCTCATCTTTGCCTCGGGTTCAAAACACCATTTTGATTAACCCTTTGTTAAACCAATTACAACACAATGAGAATCACCATTTCTCATATTATCGCTTTGCTAAGGTCACAACATGCGTACCCGCTTTGGCGTGGCTACCATGATGCGAACATAGTACTTGACTAGTGTTATACGTAATTGGGTGGCAAAAATATAAACTTCATAAGTTTATTTAGGGTTTATTAATTCCTGTGATTAAAATGTATCTCATACAATACATGGCATTAACATTAATCTTTCTAAGTTAATATTAATTCTAGCATGGCATCCAATGTCATACATTCATCTAGCATGCATATATCATACTTAGCATGGCATCACATGGCATCAAAATATAAAACATGCAATAGACTCGAAAGACCGTGTTATGGTATGGTTTTATCTACATTGATTTTCACAGGCCAATATGAAAATCAACAGGTCATTTCCTAGGTGGTTGTAACCATCGCATGGTCGCAGCACAGCCGCATCCCTTGGATCCGTCTTCACGTCTTTGTTCCTTGGCACCATCTCATGGATTTACATACTTTACAAAATTGTATCCTATACAATTTTCTAGTAAATAAAATTTACAAACAATAAATTGCATCCTATACAATTTATCTAGAAAAATAAGATTATATAAATACAAACGACTCGCAGGCCGTATTTATAAAACCTTACATTCACCAAAACCAAAAGAAAAACAAAAAACATCCAAGGGTCCAAAACCATAATAAATAAAATAAAGCATTCACGGGGTCCAAAACCATACCATAACACCATGCATAAAAATATCAACAATAATTTTATATCTAAAATATTTAAGGTTCAAAGTGGTAAAATACAATCACATTGTATTTAGAATTAATTAATTTGGAAAAATTCGTAAATTTGCAGAAATGATTTTCCACACTTAAAACGAAAAAGGGGTAAAACTGTCGGACAGCATGCTTGTCGGGCCTCGCACTGCAGTATCCAATACTGCGCGCAGCCCGACGGGCTGCGCAACACGTAGCTGCGCAGCCCATGCTGCGCAACACGCAGCTGCGCAGCCCATGCTGCGTAAGCAGCATGCTGCTTACGCAGCATGTGCAATTGCAATTGCAATTGCAGTTGCGCGCAATTGCAATTGCAATTGCATTGCGCCCAAAACTTATTCTGGGCATTATGCCCAGAATAACGACAAAAAACATTTTTTTTTTTAATTTAAATAATTGAAACAATTTCAATAAAAAACCATGAATCAAATTCATGATTCCTACCCCTTAAACATTTCAAATTATTAAAACAAATCATTCACAATGATTCACATTAAAATCAAATTTTAAACATGTTATTCACAATAACATTGAACCCTAAATCAAGAACATACAACCCTAACATGCAATTTTGATCTAATCAAAATAACAAATCCAATTCAACCAATGCACAAGTGGCTCTGATACCACTTAATTCTTTGAAGGTTGAATCAATAGGAATCAAAATTGCTTCCCTCTACGGAACGCTTTCTTCGAATCGAGAGAAGAGCAAGGTTTCGAAAACTCTTGGAAGGAGAAGAAGAGGAGGTCGGCTGCTAGGGGAGGGGATGGCCGAAATCTACTTCTCTCTTTGTATTATTGGGTTTTTTTTTAGGTTTAGGTTAATAGTTTCCTTAAATAATTAACCTAATTAGTTAATTATAATTATGACCTAATACACCTATTAATCATAATTATATATTAACCCACACAATTTAATATTAATTCTCAATTAACATTAAATCAAATCAATTCTCCATAATACACATATGTATATATAATATTATAATTAATTATATCTCTATATAATTAAATTATAATATGTAGCATACTTTATGCAATATTAATCACATTAATATTTATATATACATAAATATATATCACTATATATATTTATACTCTTTCTCATTCATAAATTATTATCCAATAATAATTTATACCCGATAAGATGAACTTCATTTTGCTCTTGTGTGTGACCCCATAGGTTCATATTAATTGGCAATAAGGAAATTACCATAATGTCCTTATAGGTCACAAGCGGACTCTAGCAAGCCATTACGACTACCCAATTAATATGATTGGAATGATCCAATACCTATTTATAGAATGTCATATTCCCTTTTGTCTCTTTGATATCATGATTAATCATAAGACATGGTACACTTGTCAATCTTATATAATTAATCATATGCTTTCTCGATCTCAAAGTAAACTGTTCTGACAAATCAATTGATACTCTTATCAATTATTTGAGCACGGCCATGCATTTAACAGTCTTACTTATCGAGGGGCCCAGTGATATCGCTCTCTTGTTAGAGAGGGACAAAATCCCATATCTGTCACTCACATCCCAAAACATGAGTCATATCGTACCCAACCACAGCCTTTATAACTACTCTGTTACAAGCAGCGTTTGACTGCGTCAAAGCACAACATAAATTCATCCCGGAATCCATGGTGACCTCAGGTCAAAGGAATCAGCTGATGACACTACTATAATCAAGATCAATTGTGACACGTGACCATGAACTTGATCTTATAGTGGGTCTCCAGCAACATGTTCTCTAACACATTGCCCGTGAGTATAATCTGTATCTGTATACACTATATTCATCTTATGAATATCCATTATCACTCACACTAGTCTTAGTTTGTTATTATTCCCATAATAACAATCGACTAGGGAAATTTAGAATTACACAATTAATTCATGGATACATTATCATAAATACTAACATACAAATATATATGATAAAATAAGTCTTTATTAATGACTTAAGAAGATTGTTTACATAATCCAACATTGGCTTAGGGCACAATCTCTAACACTTGCACCTCCATTTGGGCTCACCACTCCATGGGCGTCTTCTTTTACAAATTTTACAATATTTGAATAAAATAAAATTACATTAAAAAAAGAAAAATGACACGCAGGCCGTATTTACCTAAAAAGAAAAATACAACCCATCTTGTACAAGGCCCAATAGCATCCAATCATACAAACATTTAATCATACATAGGCATCCAATACATATAATTCATAAGCATGTTACATTGCATGATTTAAGCCCATTTTAATTATGCCCAAGCCATTATGAGGAAATCGCCAAATTTTGGCCCACCATGGTTCTAACCCTTAACGGGCTTTAGGCCTCCAGCCCAGGCAGTCCAACTGCTCCCACTGGAATTGGGAAACCATGGGTCCAATTTAGCCGTCCAAGTAATTGTGCCAAAATTACCCGAACCAATTTCCATTAACCATATTAATTTCCAAAATTAATATCACATGAACGAAAATAAAATTCATCCAAGAAACCATACGCATTTAAATTATATAAATTTAAACACACGAATTTTAAAACCAATTAAAATTTCAAAACTGGGCCCCGGGCCCAAGACCCACCAAATCCAAAATACTGGGCCCGGCCCGCTGCAGCCGCCTAGCGGCTGCCCGTTGCTGCAGTGCTGTAGCCACAGCGGCACTACCGCTGCGCAGTGGCAGCCCAGCAGCAGCCCGCTGCTTCGGCAGTATGCAGCGGCCGCTGCCTATGGCGCCCAGCGCCACGGGCAGCGGCTGCTGCCGCACCTCCCGCGGCGTGCGGCGGCCGCCGGCGGCGTTTCCGCCGCCGGCAGCCGCGCACCTCGGGAGGCAAAATTTTTTTTTTTTTAAAAAAAAAGAATAAAAAAATCACCATCCATCAACACAAAGCAATTCTCCAAGAATTCCAGTAACATACAACAAAATTAAAATAACATAAACCAATATGCAAATTTAATTTTCATTCTATAAAACATATGGGAAAAATCATAAACCCATACCAAGAACCCCAATAAAAAACTCCAATTTCAAAAATGGGATTCAACCAAAATTATCAATTTCCACGGATCAAAAACCTGGCTCTGATACCACTGTTTGGATTTTTCACCGGAAATCACCCGATAAAAGCTGAAGAACACGGTGATTTCCTCAAATCCGGCCCCAGGAGCAATTGATATGGAAATTGAAATAAATAGCCTTCTCGTTTTCATACACGAACGCCTAACGAATGCAACCCGTGCTAGCGTCGAAAAAACAAAACAACGGAGAGGAGAAGCAAGGAAGATTTCGGCTAGGAGGCTGAAACTCTAGTAGGGCCGAAATTTCTAACCCTAGGTATTTATACCTAGGGTGGCCGAATTCCCTTAAGGGAATTCAGGCCCAGCTTGGCTCCTTTTCATTCTGTGCGGGCTTCCATGTTTTAATTTAGGCCCAATCTAATTTTAATTATTCTGTTTTAAATTCATTTCAAGCCCAATTTTAATATACCCATGTATTTAATATATTGCACCAAGTAATATATTATTTACATTTAAATTAAAATTAGTTTGAACAATTAATTTAATTCATCAAATTAAAATTAAATCTACATAAAATAAAATCATATGTAAACCTATACATATGAATATCTCCACCTAGGAAATAATCTCATAATTAATCCAATTAATTATGAAGAGCCAATTGAATATATTAATTTTATTATTATGACCAATCCAATTGATCTTTATAATATAATTAATATATACACACCTCTCTCTCCATAGCTTATACTCCAAGTATACATGTGATTCCATAAGTCTGCATTCAATCGTTCTATGTGTACGATCCCGTGGGCCCATCTTTATGTTGGCAGTGGGCCTTTGGCCCGCAGACTGCAGTTGGGCTCTAGCAAGCCACTGCAGCCCCCAATTAAGAACGAGATGGCAATCTAATTGTTATCATAACCCTGTAGTTTAAACTTGTACATCCCATGTCATTGATGTTGGTGTCTAACACAGAGGCATGGATTGATCACCCTTTTTTGTGTCCGGACATTAACTTGATCCCGAATGTTCTGAAGCTCACAAACAAGTTCCAACTTGTTTGGGTGTGGCCGCACTCTTATCAGTCACATTCATTAAGAGGTCGGTGATATCTTCTCAGTGGGCTACTGAGTGACAAATCCCTTCTGCATATCCATAGTATTTCCATGCTCAGTGACATACCCAAAAGTACCCATACTTGGCACCCTATTACAGGCCCTTTAGGCGTACCCCTAAGCATGTGACTTCACATGTAACACCATCACATGGTCAGGTAAAAGGATCCATACAAGTACTACACGAGAATCACTTGTGATACTATACCATGTGGATTACTCGTTTAGTGGATCTATCCAGTACCATGCTCCCAAGCATGTACCCATTAACTTGGTTGACATCCCATGTGCAATGACCGGTAAGACACCGCCATACAACCAGGTTAATGATAGTCTCTCGTTCCATTCATTCCCATGACTAGAACAGACTATGGATCTATTTATGGTCATATCGTTTACCCTATCCATGGTCTTACTGCCAAGTGCATGACACTTGTCATCGTGGATATAGATATGTCCAATGGATACTTCATTTAATATATTGCACAAGATAAATATAATAAATGAATTGATGCCTTTATTAATAACACAAATGAGTATAATACATAAATCCAATAAATGTATAATACAAATATAAGGACCAATGCCTCGGGACTAGGGCATTTCCAACAATTAATTCCATGGTATAATTAATTGATCAAATCGATTTTAATCAAATTATATCAAATGTATTATTTGGAATAATATGTTGAAGATACAAGTTAAATGAAATTGGTTTGATAATTAATTGGACCTGGCTAATTATTATTGGACTGGGTTTTAAAAGGAGAAAAGCCCACATGAGATAAGGAAGAGAATTAGGATGAAATCTTAAGGGGAATTTCGGCCCACCCTAGGTAAAATACCTAGGAAATTTCAGCCAAGGGTGGAAGAACACATCCTAGCTGAAATTTTCAGCCCCTCCCTCTCTAAGTTTTTCCGATTTCCAACGCTAACACAGGTGGTGTTCCACCGGCCTTCGTATACGTGAACGAGGAGGGAATCTACGTTGATTTCTGCAGCCATCTCTGGAAGAGATACTCCTGGTAAGAGTTTAATATCTTCTTGATAAATTTTTGATTTTGCAATTTTCATCTCAATTGCTCTAGGGCACGGATTTTTGGAAATTGTCGTGATCTTTCGCATTTATTCGGATGATTTCTGGTGAAAATCCCTACACAAGATTGCCTTGACTGCCTTCCAGTGTTCCTCACCGGGTCCGACTAGTACCGACTAGTCATACTTAGTGCAAATGCGACATCAGGCCCTGTACATAACATGGAGTACATGATAGATCCAATAGTAGATGCATAAGGGATCTTTTCCATGTTCTCCCAGTCCTTCTTTGTTTTAGGACCATCTTTCTTACTCAGCTTCAACCCATGGTGCATAGGCAAGAATCCTTTCTTTGTCTTGTCCATGCAGAATCTTTTCAGAACCTTGTCAATGTACATGGCCTGACTTAGGCCTAGATGCCGATTGGATCTATCTCTGCAGATCTTGATCCCTAAGATCATCTCAACTTTGCCTAAGTCCTTCATTGCAAAGTATGAGTGGATGACGTTTTTAAGGCGTACGGACTCTCTCGGAAGGGAGCCTCAAGATCGGGCAACCCTACTTCGCGTGGGGTTTTGGAATGGAAATTCGGTTTTGGAAAAAATTAAATTTATTCATAAAAGAACCGAGACGTAAGTCTCGATAGAGTGTGTAGGAGTCACCACCCGACTCAGCTCAATCGGAAAATTATAGTGTAGCTGAACCGGACGAAGGCCGCTACACCTTCCAGAGATCTAGGTCCGGACAAGTCCCCTATTTCATGTCTAATCAAAATAAAATTCGGCCAATGTTCATAGATGTTATTTTAAATTCTAAATTTCATTTTTATTAAATTAAAGCACACAGTGTACACACAAATCAAATTAAAGTAAAAACAGTGAATAAATAAATTATTACAACCCAATTGAATAAAAATAAAAATAACTCTCAACCTCACCTTACAAGCACCTAAAATACATGAAAAATCTACAAAAATTACAATCGCTTAAAATAAACGGATTAATCTATTAATTACATCAAAATAAAAGTAAAAGAAATTAAAATCTGCAAAACAGACAGTTAGCACAGTTTATAGCACACTACAAATAGGACTTAAATTAGATAGAATGGGATTTTAAGGAGTTCGAGGGCATGCAATTGGGGGATAACAAGGTCGGGTCGGGTCGGCTAGCCGGCCCGATTAGACATGGAAAATGATTTTGAAACTTCCGTGTATTTTGTTTTGTGAGAAAATTATTTTGAAAACATTTTCTTTTTCCAGTTTACCTTAATTAAGCATATGAGATAGGTCGGTTTTCGGGAGATCCAGGTCTCCATCGTTGTATTATTCTAAAGGCAATAACATCAAAAATTAAATCTAAGGTCGTGAATTCATACAACAAAACTCATTTTTGATGATTTTCTGATTTACTGAATTATTATGGTTTTTGGGAATTTTTATGGATTATTCTGGAAATTCTGCCCCTAGACGAAGATTACAGTCGTGCGGCTATAACTACAATCATACAACTGTAATTACAGTCATGCAATTGTAGATCATACAAGTGTAGAAAATCGCCAAAATTTATTCAAATAAAACTAAAGGCCGCGGGAAATCAAGAACACTCGTATGACCCTATATACAATCGTGCGACTGTTCTTCACCGCAAGAACAGTTGTATGACTGTTTTTGATTTCCAGAAACAGCAAGTCCAAAAAATGAGTTTTATGCACAAAATCACATCAAATCACCCAGAAAAAGCAACAAAATGGAGGTTTGAGGTATAATTACCTTTGTGGCACTGATCCATCGTAGGTTTGACCGCTGGAAACACCTCAATCGCCTCTAAATTCTTCTTTTCCCTTGAGTGCTAAGCTTTCAAGAGTTGTCCAAAATCCTCCAAAATGTCACGGATTTTTTGTGGTTTTAAGGTCTGGAATTGATTGAATTTGAAGTGCCAAGTTATTAACCTATGATTTCTATCAAATTTTAATTTTATGACACTAGAATCAAAAGAAAAAGAGAAGAAAAAGATATTGTGTCTTTGGTTGAATATCTCTCTTTTTCTTTCCTTTTTCTTCTTCCTCTTCTAATCTTACAATCTAGGCCAAAAGGTCCCACTCTTTTGCTCTTCTTTTTCTTTTTATCCCTGGTCTTTCTTGCTGGAGAAAACGAGCATTAATTGCTCTCAAATCAACCCATTTTTTTATATTTCTCAGGTATGGGCTGCTGACTGTAATTTTTCAATTATAGTCGTGTGACATATTTTTTTTTTTAAGTTTGGAAAATTCGGGCATTTACAGCTGCCCCTTGTGTGATCAAATTTGACACCTGATACCAGGTTTAAAATACCTGAGGTGATGAATTTGAGAGTGCGTATTGAAGCGCCGCAGACACAGGAAAGAAAACACAGCTGATCTGGGCCGATACCGGATCTACACATATCTGAGGCAGATCTGCTGAAACCTGAAATGATGAATCTGACATATGCCGATACCTGGTTTATGTTACCCGAGCCAAGGTTGATGATGAAATAAGCCGATACCGGGTCTAGGTTACCCGAGGCAAAGCTGATCTGGGCTGATACTGGGTTTATCTTATATGTTACTCGAGGTGGATTTGCTGGGGATCTGGAATGAAGCTAATCTGGGCCAATACTGGGTCATTCTTACCCGAGGCGGATTTGATGGGGAATCTGGAATGAAGCCGATCTGGGCCGATACCAGGTCTTTGTTACTCGAGGTAGATCTGATAGGGATTATGGAATGAAGCCGATCTGGGGCGATATCGGGTCCATGTTACCTGAGGCGGATTTGCTGGGAATCTGGAATGAAGCCGATCTGGGCCGATACCGGGTCTATGTTACCTAAGGCGGATCTGCTAGGTATTATGGAATGGAGCCGATCTAGGCCGATACCAGGTCTATGTTATGCAAGGCGGATCTGCTGGGCATCTATCTGTGTCTGAGACAGTGATGATGAATTCCTGCATTTGAAATAGCGAGTCTTCATTCCTTAATCGATAGATTTTGAACAAAAATTTTTTCCCCTTCGATCAAGAATGAAGACTAGCTGGGGATGAATGCTCTGTGTATGTTGTGTGTGTATGCATGATGATGCATATGCACGTCGATCCTAAAGGATGAATTTCTCGTTGTTTTTTTAATATTGATGTTCCTCCTTTCTATTAGGGAAGATATGTTTTGCCCCAGGCCGATGTAAGACACTCTTCACACAGAGCTTTTCCTTATTGAAAACATATAAAGACTGCTGGGGAAATAAGATGACTGCTGGGGAAATAAGATCGTAGTGTCCCTTGTACATGTTCTGCTGGGGAGTAATGTGAAGGATCCCGCTGGGGAAATGCTGTACGGATTCCCATGGGGAAACGGTGGAGAAGTTCTACCCTTCCACCCCTATAATTTATGAATCTGGAAGTGCTCTAAATTTTGCCTGGGTTGCCCCATATGGGTTTTTAGCCCAGCGAGCTGCTCTAACTTTTGCTCGAGGCGCCCTTTCAATTTTCACCCCAGCGAGCCCCCTTTTTCTTTTAATTTTTAAGATGAAGGAAGACCGACTGAAATGGCATCGTGATTACTTGTCCCATCACGTTTCTGGTGATGATATAACACAGAAAAAATGTAGGCCAGTGTAGCTTTTACTCAGCTTCATTTCTTCAATAGTCAAGTTCTTGGACAACCACTGTTGCTCTTTTAGAAAGATGAATTAGATTGGGAGGATGATAAAAGATTTTAGATTGTATGTATTTAGTACATATTCATTGTTAAATAACGTGATATGTTCAACCAGTTAAATGCAAAGCGCTTTCCTTAAATGGATGTTCAAGCAAGATAACTTTGTTTATGCATTTGACATAACCACACAAACATATTTAAAGAAACATTTCACTTTATTGATAAAATTAAAATGAGTACATTTGAAAGGATTAATTCCCAGAATGGTATGCACTCCACACAGAGCTAGAATCTGTCACCAGTCATCCCTTTTAGATTTTTCGACTAATCATTTTCTCTCGTGCCTTAACTTTTGCCTAGGCTGCTCTTTTTGAGTTTTTAACCTAGCAGACCTCCTTTCTCTTTTCTTTGTAGACATGATAAAGCTTTAAGCGGTCTTGGTTGACAGGATTTGTGAATTCATTTCCATCCATGTCCATGATGCTGACACCACCTTTCGATAGCACTTTCTTCACAACATAGGGTCCTTCCCAGTTGGTTTTGAACTTCCCCCTAACATCGACATTTGAAGGCCTTAATTGTTTCAGAACCAAGTCCGCTGCTTTCAGCTGCCGCCTAGGGCACTTCACATTTCGGTTATATGCTTTGGCCATTCTGCGTTGGTACATTTGTAAGTGATCCAGTGCTTTCAGGTGTTTTTCATCTAGCGCTGCCAACTGCTCGTATCTAGCTTGAGCCCATTCAGTCTCTAGTAACTGAGCTTCCAAGGTGACCTTGAGTGACTTAAGCTCTATTTCTATTGGTAACACTGCTTCCATCCCATACACCAAGGCATAGGGAGTTTCCCCCGTTGGCGTTCTAACACTAGTTCTGTAACCCTAAAGAGCATATGGTAGCTTGTCAGCCCAATCTCTGTAGGCGGTTACCATTTTTGATAACATCTTCTTTATTGCCTTATTGGCTGCTTCCACTGCACCGTTAGCTTGGGGCTTATATGGAGAGGACCTGTGGTGCTCAATGCCATGTTTTGCAGGCAGCTCAGCTGTTGCCCCTTGAAACTGCAGTCCGTTGTCAGTCACTATATGGTGGGGAATTCCATACCGGGCAAAGATGTTCTTCTGAATGAACTTGACCATCTACTTAACTGTTACACTAGCGAAGGATTCTTCTTCCACCCATTTTGAAAAGTAGTCAACTGCCAGGACTATGAATCGGTGTCCATCAAATGCTACAGGATGAATTTCACCAATCATATCTATCCCCCATGCAGAAAACAGCCAAGGAGATGACAAAATCTGTAGTTCGAGTGGTGGAAGATGACTTATGTTAGCATAGATCTGACACTCTTGACATCTCTTTACTTTCCTTATACAATCAGCCCCGCATAGTCATCCAGAAATTCCCCTGCCTGTACTTGCTGCATCACTATTTCTGCCGCTTGCTCTGTCAAGCACCTCAGAAGGACACCATTTGCTGTTTTCTTGTATAGTCTATCTTCAAAGATTCTGAACTAACTGGCTAGCTTTCTTAATGACACCTTATCAAATGTATTGGCTCCCTCTAGGTATTTTCCTTCCTTCACATACTGGTAAATATCGAAGAACCATGGCTTTTCTTCAGCTGTCAATTCCATTACTTCGTTCATTTCAAAGCAGGGTTGTCTGGAAGTTGCTATAATCAGTGGTTGTACTTGAGTTTCTTCTGGATTTTCCCACATAAAGGAAAATGTTGCTAGCACATCCGCTATCTTGTTCTCATCTCTGGGGACATGTCTAAGTTCACATTGGCCAAATAACTCTTTTCTGTACTGTAGCAGCTCCAAGTAGGGCCGTAAGGCTTCTTCTTTTAGCTCCCATTCACCTTGTGCCTGCCTAATCACCAAAAGTGAATCTCCAGTGATCAAGACATCATTTGCCCCTAGAGTTAACAAAGCTTCCATCCCAAATAGACATGCTTCATACTCAGCTCCATTATTAGTTATGGGAAAATCTAGTCTCTTCGACAGAGGAATGACTTTACCATCCGGTGTCCCTATGATTACCCCGATTTCAGCACCCTTCCTATTTACGGCACCATCGAAGCACATAACGCATCTCTTTACTTCCACCATGGCTAGTTGTTCATCTAGGAACTCCAAATTCTCTGTGTAATCTGATTCCAGTGGCTGATTTGCTAGAAATTTTGCTACGGCTCGCCCTTTGACGGTTTTCTTGGTGATGTACTCGATGTCGAATTCTAAGAAAAGTAAGAGCCATCCAGATAATTTATCCACCAACACCGATGCTTCATACAAATACTTCATTGGATCCACTTTGGCTACAGCTTGGACTTTATATGACTGGAAGTAATGGCGTAGCTTCTTAGTTGGCTAGATCATTTCTTCTCCACCAATGTGTACCTAGTTTCGTACTCCAATAGCTTCTTGCTGAGGTAGTAAATAGGGTACTCCTTCTTACCATCTTGTTCTTGCACCAACATTACCCCTACGGAGGAATCTTCAACCACCAAATGCAAGATCAAAGGCTTCCCAGGAATTGGTGGGCTTAGAACTGGCGGATTTACCAGATAAGCCTTGATTTTCTCGAATGCCAATTGACATCTGTCATCCCACACAATCAGCTGATCTTTCTTTAATAGCTTGAAAATTGGCTCACAAGTGGAGGTCAATCGTGCTATGAAACGACTGACGTACTGTAAGGAGCCCAAGAATGACCGGACTTCCTTTTCCGTTTTTGGAGTTGGCATGTCTTGAATAGCTTTGATTTTATCTGGGTCCATTTCTATTCCTCTCTGGCTAACTACATGACCCAACAGCTTCCTTGATATGACTCCAAATATGCACGTCTTTAGGTTGAGTCGTAAGTTATACTCTCCAATGCGCGTGAGAAATCTATCCAGGATAATAGGATGTTCCTCCCGGGTCATTGATTTAACAAGCATATCATCAACATACACTTCAAATTCTTTGTGTATCATATCATGTAGTAGAGTTGTGACAACCCTTTGATAAGTGGCTCCCGTGTTCTTCTATCTGAATGGCATTACTTTGTAGCAGAAAGTGCCCCACTCTGTAATGAATGATGTCTTCACTTTATCAATTATGTCCATCGGGATCTGGTTGTATCCTGAAAACCCATCCATGAAGGAATACATCGCTGCTTTTACTACACTATCGACCAAAACATCAATGTGAGGTAAAGGGAAATTATCTTTCGGGCATGCTTTATTCAGGTCCCTGTAGTCAACACACACTCTGACCCTTCCATCCTTTTTAGGTATTGGGACATTATTGGCTAGCCATTCTGTATGCTCCACCACTTCAAGGAATTTGGCTTCTATCTGCTTAGTGACTTATTCTTTCACCAATGTAGCCCACTTTGGTCTCAACCTTCTCAGTTTCTGCTTATTGGCTTGAACTTGGGGTCCGTTAGGATCTTGTGAACTGCTATTTCCGTGTCTACACCCAACATGTCCTCATATGACCAAGCGAAAGCTTCAACATGTTTTTGTAATATTCTTGTTAATTTTCTCTCTTCCTTGGGTTTTAGCTCATGTGAAATGAATACCATTTTGGGGTTTTCATCTTTACTTATGTTGATTTCATGCAATACAGTGTCATGAATGCTAAATAAGCTTGATGGTGATTCAAATGCATGCATAGAATTATCAGGATAAACATCACACAAGTAAGCAAAATGAGATTTCATTGCATTAAACTTGTTATAAAGTACATCATTTACATTGAAAATGGAAGAAATAGATACAACAAAATCATTTCCATCCTCCACAGGCGGAGGGCCTTGCACTTCTTCAGCTTTCCCATTTAGCTCCAGGACATCATCCAGATCTGCACCTACTTTGGCTTCTTGTTCAGCAGGAATAGTGGTCTTTTCAACTTCAGCCACCTGCGCCTTAGCCTTCTTCATGATGTCGGCTATCTCAGCAACCACAAAATCCAAGTTCACCATAGGCATCAGTTCTTCTTCGACCCCTTCTTTAGACTTCCCAAACACCTTGCTTAAGGCAACAGTCAGTGCCCCAGAAATTGCCTCTACAGATTCATCACAGATTTTCTCTTCAGCTTTCTATTTGGGTACCTTCACTCTTTTCACTATCTCTTTAGATGGCCCATCTTGCTGGGCGGTAGACTTAGCAATTACCTCTTCCACCATCACAGGGGCTATTGGTTCAACCTGGCTTTTCTCAAAGTCTACGACATCAGAAAATATCTCAAGCCTGGGTATTCAATGTTCCCGACCCTTACTGGCTCAACTTGGCCATTATACAACTCTTCCACTACCTTTATTAATGGTTTCATCATAGGTTTGTCGTTCTTCCCCCTTCTCTGATTCTTCTGGTCAGATGTTTCTTCTACATACCCTAGTTCAAACTGTTTTCGCTTTCCCCGAGTTTAAGTTAAACCCAGGCACCCTTGCAGGTTAATTTCGAGTCCCATACCGGGGACAAAATTCTGCTTATGTAAATATCTGGACAGCCACTCTGGCATATATTTCTCATAAATAACTATCGGGGCATCTATGGCTTCCTCTTTCCCGACCATGGCGATTTTGAATCCGCCAAATGGTACAACTCCTTCATTTAAAACAGCAATCATGAATTGGGCATCTACCTCAACAGTCAAAATTTTCCCCATTTATCGAGAACCTTATTTTCTAATGTAGAGTAGAGGGGACACCTCCTAATGGGTGGAACCATTGTCTTCCCAACAAAAGGGAGAAAGTGATCGGGATGTCTCACAGTAAAAATGACCATTAACTTGACCAGCCTGACCTCCACTTCAGTTTCGAAAGTTCCAATCACTGTTCTTTTGGAGTCATCATATGCCCGAATCACTGTTGACGACTTCTTTAGGGCATCTTCACTCAAGCCCAAACATGGTAGCATTTTTAACGGACATATATTCAGCGCTGACCCGTCATCTAGCATCACACATGGCATTACTTTATCCATAACATGGACTCTGATGTAGAGGGCTTTATTATAAGCTTTTCCCTCGCTGGGCAGATTATTTTAAGATAAAACAATGTTGGGAGACCCAGATTGGATCTTGTCTAGTAGACAACACATGGCTTCTGGCATTGCAATAGGGGAAACCTCAATTTTTGACAACTTCTTCACTAAGGCCGCTTTGTGTTCTTTAGAGACCAATGGTAGATGCCACAAACTAGCTTGGGTAAGGGTTTTCTTTAACTGAGAAATGACCAGGTCTTCCTTCTCAACTCCCTCCTGTGTTGATGTGCTACTCGACCCAGTCACCAGGGCCTTGTCTTTCACTCGGACCACTGGTTGATAAACCTTGCTGTGAGCGGACGACCTTTTAAATGGGCCGCAGCGAAGCGGATTGGGGAAAATGATGATTATTATAGATTATTTTATTTGGTTTGATTTTGGAAAATGGGCTTTGTTTATCTTAACTTAGAAAATTGTGGATTTCATTTGGAAATTCTCTTGTAGAAAACATTTTCCCGTTTTTAACTTAAAGACCTAGAAACTTAAATCCCGAGATCAGTGACAGAGTCGCCACATGGATCAGCTCATCCGGAAATTCCAGTACAGCTCCCTACTGAGGACAGACTACTATACCTAGTCCAGAGATTTAGAGTTCGGGCAATTGACTTACTTAACCTCTAGCTTGCTTTCACTTTACAGTTTATATTACCATATTTAATTCGCTTTATTATCTTTCTCTAACTCCAATTTGTTTATTTTAATTATCCGATGCTAAAGCAAAATGTACGAAATAAATTGTGAGAAATAAAATCATACATTCAAAATATACAAAAAATAATAAAGGCCGATTATACAACCAAATTGAATAAAAAATAAAAACTCTCGTCCTCACTTTACAACTGCTTAAAATACACGATTTATCTAAAAAAATACAATCACCTAGGATACACAAATAAATCTATTGAATACATCAAAAAATAGAAATACAAATAAGAAGCTACAAAACAGAGAGTTAGCATAATATATAGCACACCACAAATTGGACTCAAGTAAGACAGAATGGGATTTTAAGAATTCGAGAACACGTAATTAGGGGGATAACCAGGTCAGCTCGGCTAACTAGCCCGATTAGATCTGGAAAACATTTTGAAACGTCCCTGTATATTTGGTTTTGTGGAAAATCATTTTGAAAACATTTAATTTTTCGGTTTAATTGATTTTGGCATGTGAGGTGAGTCGGTTTTCGGGAGAATCTGGTCTCCGTCGTTGTATTGTTCTAAATGCAATTACATGGAAAATTAAATCTAAGGTAGTGAATGCACACAACAAAATTCATTTTGATGATTTTCTAATTTTCTGAATTTTTATAGATTTTTAGAAATTTTTAGTGATTATTCTGGAAATTCTGCACTTGGACGAGCACTATAGTCGTGCGACTATAACTACAGTGGTGCAACTGTAAATCATTCCAACTTCAGAATTTTGCCAAAAATTAGTCAGAATAAAACGTAAAGAAAACAACTTGAAACCAAGAACACTAGTACGACTGTTCATCAACTCAAGAACAGTCACGTGACTGTTCTTGATTTCCCGAAACAGAAAACGCAGGAATTGAGTAAAAATGCACAAAAACACACCAATTCACCCAGAAAGCATGAGAAATGGAGGTAATGAAGAGTGTTCACCTTTTTGGCACCTATCCACAATAGGATTGACCTGGCATCGCTCCAATCCACTTAAATTCACTCTTTTCTCCTTGAATTGAAGTTGAGAAGTTTGGTTCCAAAATCTCCAAATTGCTTGGGAATCTTAAGGTTTCTAGTCCGAAATTTAATTTGTCTAGAGAGTCAGATTACTAACCTATTGATTTCTAATAAATTTTTAATCTAAACACTCAAGAATTATAAAGAAAAAGAAGAGAAAAAGAAGCTTGGAGTTTTTATAAGGTTTTCTTTTTCTTCCTTTTTTCTTCCAATTCTCTCTCTCTCTAAGACCAGAAATTGTAAGTGTCAAAAGTCCTCGCCTTTTCTTCTTTTCCTCTTCTTATTTTTTGCCTTTGCTTCACCAAACACCGGAGCAATTAATGCTCCCCCAAATCTTCAGCTTTCTTATGTCATGGGCATGGTCTTCTGCACCTGCTCTGACGTTACAGTCGTACGACTGTAATTTAATTACAGTCACACAACTGTTTGTTACAGTCGTGTGACATGCGCGATTTTTTTTTTAGGACGGAAAATTTCGCCGCTTACAGCTGCCCCTCGCGTGATTAAATTCGACACCTGAATCCAGGTTTAAAATACCTAAGATGATGAATTTAAGAGCGCGAATCAAAGCACCGCAGACACAGGACAGAAACCCACTGTTGAAATAAGCCGATACCTGGTCTAAGTTACCCGAGGCGAAGCTGGGGAAGAAATAAGCTGATACCGGCTCTAGATCACCCAAGACAAGAAAGGTGGAATGCAGATAGGCCGATACTAGGTCTAGGTTACCCGAAGCGAAGGAAGGTGTATTATGGATTATGGATTAGCTGATACCGGGTCTAGGTTCCCTAAGGCATGGGAAAGATGGATTGTGGATTGGCCGATACCAGGTCTAGGTTAGCCGAGGCAAAGGAAAGACGGATTGTGGATTGGCCGATACCGGGTCTAGGTTACCTGAGGAAAAGGAAGGTGAAAGGCGGATTGGCTGATATTGGGTCTAGGTTACCCGAGGCAAAGTTTGTTGGAGATCTGGAATGTAGCCGATCTGGACCAATGCCAGGTTTATGTTACCCGAGGTGGATCTACTAGAGATATGATGCTAGAGCCGATCTGGGCCAGTGTCGGGTTTAGGTTACCCGAGGCGGATCTGCTGGAGAACTTAAGATGAAGCCGATCTGGGCCGATATCGGGTTTACATTACCCGAGGCGGATCTGCTAGAGAACTTGAGATGAAGCCGATCTGGGCCGATACCTGGTTTATATTACCCAAGGTGGATTTGCTGGGGATGTGAGGCTGTGGATGATGAGTTCCTGCATTTGAAATGGTAAGTCTTCATTCCTTGATTGAGAGATTTTGAATAAAAATTTTTGCCCCTTCAATCAAGAATGAAGACTAGCTGGGCATGAATGATTTGTGTATGCTATTTATGCATGTATAATGACATATAAGCACATGGAAATTAATTGATGCATTTCTCATTGTTTGTGCAAGATTGGTATCCCTCCTTTCTACTGGGGAAGGCATGCTTTGCCCCTGGCTAGTGGAAAACACTCTTTGCATAAGGCTTCCCCTTGTTGAAGATAAATGTGAGGATTGCTGGGGAAATGAGATAATTGCTAGGAATGCGTGACGATGCTGGGGAAAAAAGAATCATACTATTCTTTGTAAACGTTCCGTTGGGTTATGATGTAGAGAACCCTGCTGCAAAGATGATGGGAAGACTTGGCTTCTCACCCCTGTAATTGATGAATTTGGGAGTGCTTTAAATTTTTCCTTGGTTGCCCAATGCAGGCTTTCAGCCCAACGAGCTGATCTAATTTTTGCCTGAGGCACCTTTTCTTTTTTCACCCCAACGAACTGCTCTAATTTTTGCATGGGGCGCCTTTTCAGTTTTCACCCTAGTGAGCTTTCTTTCTTTTTCTTTTAAAGTAAAAACCGATTGAAAAAGAAAGTTCTTGGACAATCACTGTCGCTCTTCGAAAAGCTGAATTGGATTTGGAGGACAATAAAAGATTTCATATTAGATATATTTAGTATATTACATCGTTAAACAACATGATATGTTTGACCAGTTAAATGCAAAGTGCTTTCTTTAAATAGATGTTTAAGCATGATAACTTTGTTTATGCATTTTGTCATAACCATGCAAATATATTTAAACAAACATTTCACATTATTGATGAAATCAAAATGAGTACATTTGAAAAGAGTTGATTCCCAAATGGTACACGTTCCGCACAGAGCTAGAATCCGTCGCCAGGCGTCCTTTTCAGATTTTCCGACTGATCATTTTCTCTCATGTCTTAATTTTTGCCTAGGTCGCTCTTTCGATTTTTCAACCTAGTAGACTTTTTTTTTTTTTTTTATACATGATAAAGCTTTAATTGGTCTTGATTGATAGGGTTTGTGGACTCATTTTTGTCCATGTCCATGATGCTGACACCACCTTTCGATAACACCTTCTTCACCATATAGGGTCCTTCCCAATTGGGTCTGAACATTCCCCGAACATCAACATTTGAAGGCCTTAACTGCTTCAGCACTAAATCTCCTGCTTTCAACTGCCGCTTGGAGTACTTCACATTTCAATTTTAAGCCCTGGCCATTCTACATTGGTACATCTGTAAATGGTCCAGTGCTTTTAGTCGCTTTTCATCTAGCGCTGCCAACTGTTCGTACCTGGCTTGAACCCATTCAGTCTCCTATAATTGGGCTTCCAAGGCAACTCTAAGTGATTCGAGCTCTATTTCTACTGGTGAGACCGCCTCCATGCCATAGACTAAGGCATAGGGAGTTTCTCCCATTAGTGTTCGAACGCTGGTTCTGTAACCCCAAAGAGCATATGGTAGCTTATCAGCCCAATCTCTGTAGGTGGTCACCATCTTTGACAAAATCTTCTTTATCACCTTATTAGCCGCTTCAACCGTACCATTAGCTTACAGTCTGTATGGAGAAGATTTATGATGCTCAAGGCCATGTTCTGCAAGTAGCTCAGCTGTTGCCCCTTGAAACTGCACCCCATTGTCAGTCACTATGTGATGGGGAATTCCATACCGGGTAAAGATGTTCTTCTGGATGAACTTGACCATTTGTTTGGCTGTTACATTAGCGAAGGATTCTGCCTCCACCCGTTTGGAAAAGTAATCAACTGCTACAACTATAAATCTATGCCCATTAGATGCAGCTGGATGAATTTCACCAATCATATCGATCCCCCATGCTGAAAACAGCCAAGGGGTTGCCAAATTCTATAGTTCAAGTGGTGGAAGATGACTGATGTCTGCATAGATCTAACACTCGTGACATCTCTTCACTTTTCTTATACAATATGCTTGCATAGTCATCCATAAGTACCCTTTCCTCATTATCTTCTTGGCCATAGCTAGACCATTCATATGTGGCCCACAGGATCCTGCATGCACCTGTTGCATCACTTCTTCTGCTTCCTGCTCTGTTAGACACCTCAGAAGAACACCATTTGCCATTCTTTTGTATAGCTTATCTTCAAAGATTCTGAATTGACTGGCTTACTTCCTCAATGACATCTTATCAGCAGCACTGGTTCCCTCTGGGCATTTTCCTTCCTTTGCATACTGGTAGTTGTCGAAGAACCATGGCTTTTCTTCAGCTGTTAATTCCATTACTTCGTGTACTTCGAAGCAAGGTTGTCTGGAAGTTGCTATAACCAGTGGCTGAATTTGAGTTTCTTTTGGATTTTCAGACATAAAGGATAAAGTCGCTAGTGCATTAGCCATTTTGTTTTCATCCCTGGGGACATGTCTGAATTCACATCGGCCGAATAATTCTCTTCTGAACTGTAGCAGCTCCAAGTAAGACCGTAAGGCTTCTTCTTTCAGCTCCCATTCACCCTTAGCTTGCCTAATCATTAAAAGTGAATCTCCAATGATCAAGACGTCATTTTCCCCTATGGTTAACAGAGCTTCCATCTCAAATAGGCATGCTTCATATTCTGCCCCGTTATTGCTTATAGGAAAATTCAGCCTCTTTGATAAGGGAATGATCTCACCATCCGGCATTGCTATTAGCACCCCGATTCCAGCACCCTTTCTATTCACTGCACCATTGAAGCACATAACCCATCTTTTTACTTCAACCATGGCTAACTGTTCATCTGGGAACTCCAAATTCTCAGTGTAATGTAATTCCAGAGGCTGATTTGCTAGAAATTCTACCACAGCCCGCCCTTTGATGGTTTTCTTAGTGATGTACTCGATGTCGAACTCAGATAGGAGTAACAGCCATCTGGACAACTTTCGGACTAGCACTGGTGCTTTGTAAAGATACTTCATTGGATCCACTTTGGCGGTAGCTTGTATTTTGTATGACTGGAAGTAGTGGTGTAGCTTCTTGGCTAGCCAGATCATTGCCACACATGTCTTCTCCACCAGTGTGTATTTGGTTTCATACTCCAGCAGCTTTTTACTGAAGTAGTAAATGGGGTACTCCTTTTTGTCATGTTCTTCCTATGCCAACATTGCCCTAACAGAGGAATCCTCAACTGCCAAGTACAAGATCAGGGGCTTGCCCGAAATTGGTGGACTCAGGACTGGTGGATTTACCAGATAAGCCTTGATCTTCTCGAATGCCAGCTAACATCTGTCGTCCCACACAATCGGCTGATCTTTCTTCAGTAGCTTGAAGATTGGCTCACAGGTGGAAGTCAACCGTGCTATGAAACGACTGACATATTGTAAGGAACTCAAAAATGATCAGACTTCCTTTTCTGTATTTAGAGCTGGCATATCACGTATGGCTTTGATTTTGTCTAGGTCCATTTCTATTCCCCTCTGGCTGACTACATGGACCAACAGCTTCCCTGATGTGACTCCGAATATACACTTCTTGGGGTTAAGCCGTAAGTTGTATTCTCTAATGCGTGTAAGAAATCTATCCATGATAACAGGATGTTCCTCCCGGGTCATTGATTTGACCAGCATATCATCGACATACACTTCGACTTCTTTGTGGATCATATCATGCAACAGAGCCATAACAGCCCTTTGATAAGTGGCTCCAGCATTCTTTAACCCGAAAGGCATTACTTTATAGCAGAAGGTACCCCACTTCGTGATGAAGGATGTCTTCACCTTGTCATTCAAATCAATCAGGATCTAGTTGTACACTGCAAAGCCATCCATGAAGGAATACATTGCTGCTTTTGCTGCATTATCAACTAGGACATCAATATAGGGTAGTGGAAAGTTATCTATTGGGCATGCTTTATTCAGGTCCCTGTAGTCGACGCATACTCTGACCCTTCCATCCTTCTTGGGCATTGGAACAATATTGGCTAGCCATTCCATGCATTCTACCACTTCGAGAAACTTGGCGTCTATCTGCTTAGCCACTTCCTCTTTTACCAGTGTAGCCCATTCTTGCCTCAATCTTCTCAGCTTCTGCATTACTGGCCTGAACTTAGGATCTGTTGGAATCTTGTGCACTGCTATCTCTGTGTCTACACCCGGCATGTGTTCATATGACCAGTCGAAAGCTTTAACATGTTTTTGTAATATTCTTATTAATTCTCTCTCTTCCTCGGGTTTTAGCTCATGTCAAATGAATACCATTTTAGGGTTTTCATCTGTACTTATGTTGATTTCATGCAATGCAATGTCATGTATGCTAAATATGCTTGATGGTGATTCAAATGCATGCACAGAATTATCAGGATAAACATCACATAAGTAACCAAACTGAGATTTCATTACGTTAAACTTGTCATAAAGTACATCATTTACACTGAAAATAGAGGAAATTGATACAACAAATTCATTTTCATCCTCCACAGGTGGAGGGCCTTGTACTTCTTCAGCTTCCGTCTTCATCTTCAGAGAACTATCCAAGTCTGCAGCTGCTTCGGCTTCTTTTTCAGCCACTTGTGCCTTAGCCCTTTCCATGATCTTAGCAATCTCGGCAACCGCAGAGTCCAGGTTCACCTTGGTCATCAGCTCTTCGCCAAACCCTTCCTTGGTCTTCCCAAATGCCTTGCTTAAGGCAGCAGTTAATGCACCTGAAATAACTTCTACAGTTTGATTACAGGCTTTCTCTTCATTTTTCTCTTCGGCCACCTCCACTACTACCGCTATCTCCTTAGACAATTCTCCTTGCAGAACATCAGATTCCACAACTGCCTTTTCTATCACCACTGGGGCCACTGGTTCCTCCTGGCTTTTCTAAAAATCAACAACATCAGCAAAAATTTCAAAGCCAGGATATTCAATATTTCCAACCCTTATTGGTTCAGCCTGGCCTTTGTATAGCCCTTCTCCCGCTTTCAGGAATGGCTTCATCATAACGTTGCCATTCTTTCCCCTTCTCGGTTTTTCTGCTCAGATGTCACCTCTGTATAGCCAAGGCCAAACTGCTTTGGTTTACCAGAGTCAATGTTGAATTCAGGTACTGCTTGCAAGTTAATTCCAAGTCCCATGCCCGAGGCAAAGTTTTGTTTGTGTAAGTAGCAGGACAGCCATTCCGGCATATAATTTTCATAGATCACCATGGGAGCATCTGTAGCTTCCTCTTCCCCGATCATTGCAACTTGAAACCTGCCAAAAGGGACAACGCCTTCATTCACAGCAGGAATCACCGGTTGGGCATCCGCCTCAATACTCACTATCCCACCATTCATCGAGAACTAAATTTTTGGTGCAATGTGGAAGGGACACCTCCCAGAGGGTGGAACCATGGCCTTCCTAACAGTAAGGAAAAGGTGATCGGGATATCTATCACCATGAAAACGACCATTGACTTGATTGGTCCAACCTCTACTTTAGTTTCAAAAGTCCCTATCACTGTTCTCTTGGAGTCATCGTATGCTCGGATTACTATTGAGGACTTTTTCAGAAAATCTTCATTCAAGCCCAAACATGGTAGCACCTTCAGTGGACATATATTCAGAGCTGAGGCATCATCCACCATCACACACGGCACCACCTTATCCATCACGTATGCCTTGATGTAAAAGGCCTTGTTATGAGCCTTCCCTTTACTAGGCAGATCTTTCTCTGAAAAAATGATGTCAAGAGTACCAGAATGGACTTTATCCAAAAAACAGCATATAGCCTATGGCAAAGCTATAGGGGAGACTTCAATCTCTGACAGTTTGTTCACTAAGGAAGCCCTATGCTCCTTAGAAGTTAGAAGCGAATGCCACAGGCTGGCTTGTGCAGGAGTCTTCTTTAACTGGGAAATGACTAGGTCCTTTTTCTCAACCCCTTTCGGTACTGATGAACTACCCGACCCAGTCATGGGGGCTTTGTCCTTCACTTGATCTGCTGGCTGGTATACCCTGCCACTTCGGGTCATATGCTGGACCTCCTGAACTTTCAGCTTCTCAATGGCTGGAGTCTTAACTATCTCCTCTCTGCCAAAATCTTCATACTCGTCCTTGGAATCAAGGTAATTCAACCTTTCTGTTCTGCCTTCTTTTCACATTCTGGTTCTACTTCAGCTTCCTCTACTACTACAGCCTGAATTGCGGGATTTGCTTGAAGGATCTGGGCAAAGACAAAATTAACCGGTAGTCCTGAATGCACCATGTTGACCCGCTTCTCAAATGCTGGTAGCGGGTTGGTCTTCATGCTAGGCTTAGCTTGTTCTTGCAGTTTTCCTTCATCTATCAGCTTCTGAATGGCGTCTCTCAGCTTGTAGCAATTGTTAGTCCAGTGGATAGCAACAACATGATACGTGCAGAAATTATCTTTATCTGCCTTAGAAAGTTTTTCAAAGGGCCTTAAGGACTGTAGCAACTCACCATATCTGCACTTTGCAAATATCTTCACCAACGGGAGAGTCCAAGGCCATATGTCCTGACCTCCTGGATTCCTACTCTTATTGCCTTGTTGCTATTGGAAATGCCCTAGTCCCGAGGCATTGGTCCTTGTATTTGTACTATACATTTATTGGATTTATGTGTTGTACTCATTTGTGTTATTAATAAAGGCATCAATTCATTTATTATATCTATCTTGTGCAATATGTTAAATGAAGTATCCAATGGACATATCTATATCCATGACGACAAGTGTCATGCACTTAGCAGTAAGACCATGGATAGGGTAAATGATATGACCATAAATAGATCTGTAGTCTGTTCTAGTCATGGGAATGAATGGAACAACAGACTATCATTAACCTGGTTGTATGGCGGTGTCTTACCGGTCATTGGACATGGAATGTCAACCAAGTTAATGGGTACATGCCTGGAAGCAAGGTACTGGATAGATCCACTAAACGAGTAATCCACATGGTGTGGTATCACAATGGATTCTCGTGTAGTACTTGTATGGATCCTTTGACCTCACCATATGATGGTGTTACATGTGAAGTCGCATACTTAGGGGTACGCCTAAAGGGCCTGTAATAAGGTGCCAAGTATGGGTGCTCGTTAGGATTCGTCATTGGAAAAATAACATGGCGCAGCGGAAAATACACCGTTTAAAATTTCCTAGAATCCACCTATCGTGTCCAATTACCATTGATTAGAATAAAATCAAATAAGAATCAAGAGAGATTAACTCACCGGATTCGTCTCCTCTAGAGACTGCTGCAGAATCGTTTCTTGAAACTGCGATCTCCAAAGTCCGGTGCACGACCAACTATTGAGCGGGAACCGGTGCTAGCCGAAGACGCGAAGGAATGGAGCTTTAATGCTGGGATTTTCGGCTGTTTTGGGGCTGCTATTGGTGGCTGAAATTTCCAGCAATTAATTAGAGTTGAATTAGGTTTTTATTCCTTAAGTGTGCCCTTTTATAGACACCTTGTCTAATTGGGTTCTAATTAGGTTAATTAAACCCAAGCCCACTAGGATTATAATTACATAAATAAACTTTAATTAAAAAGTATATACTATGTAATTTAATTCCATTTGGCTAAATTTAATTACCCCTAAATAAAATTAAATCACACTTAAGTTAATACAATACATGTATTTAATTTTCCTACTTAGGAAAATTATTTAATTAATCGTTTACTTTATGTAATTCAATTAATTGATAAATTAATTAATTACATTATGTAAACTTATTAATTAAATTAAATTCAACCCGATGTCAATTAATTACCTTGACACCGAATATCAACTAATTAATTAACGCATTCCTTCCAATGTACATTACATGTACCATTTCTATAAGTTCCAGCTCAGTTGATCTATGTGCACGATCCTATGGGTCTGTCTTTATGTTGGTAGTAGGCCCAAGGCCCACAGACTGTAAGTGGGTTCTAGCAAACCATTACAGCCCCCAATTAAGACAGAGATGCAGCAGTCTTTAGAAGACACTCACCAGGTAGTAATCTCATACTGTCCTTTGCCTAACGATATCGATATGAATAAACAAGAGGCATGGTGTCCGTCATCCTCTTCTGTTGTTTATTATATTGCTTGATCTTGAGTTGACTGATTAATCAAATAAGCAACCAACTTATTTGGGTATGGCTATACACTTATCAGTCCCACTCATCAAGTGGCCAATGATATCATCTCGGTGTTACCCGAGTGGCAATTCCATCACTTCATCATTAATATCAACATGTTCACCGGTTCACCCAATCATACCCATATTTAGCATCCTTTTACAGACCTGTTAGGTGTATGTCAAAGTGAATCGGATTCCATATCGATATTATAATGAAATCTGGTCTGAGGAAAAAAGAGACCTACTCAAGAAAGACCTATGACGTGACAACCATGTGGCTTTCTTGTGCGGATCGATCCAGTCCCATGTCAACGACATGTACCTATATTCATGACTGACTATACAAGTACTATGGCTAGTTAAGAACTACCATACAGTCATCGAATATACAAGTCTGTGGTTCTATTCGTTCCCACGATTAGAACAGACCTGGGATAGATTTTATGATTATCAATCAATGGATAATCTACTCATATTATAGCACAAGATATAAATGAAATAGATTAATTGCCTTTATTAATGTGACACAAATAATGTATTTATACAATGAGTCTTAATGTATAATACAAAATACAAGATTCCAATGCCCTAAGAACTAGGGCACACCAACAATCTCCCACTTGCACTAGTTCCAAGTGGGCATTGCCCTAATTCCTATAGATCTGGTATGACCGTCGTGCTGTGTCTGCAACAGCCCTTTGGTCAATGGATCAGCGACATTATTCTTGGTGTCAACCCTCTGCAATGATCTGTCACCTATGTTCACAATCTCCAGAATGAGGTGAAACTTTCTGAGTACATGTTTGGATCTCTTGTGTGACCGGGGCACCTTAGCTTGTGCGATGGCCCCGTTGTAGTCACAAAAACATCAACTGGGTCTTGGATAGTGGGCACTATTCCCAACTCAGTTATGACTTTCTTGATCCAAACAGCTTCCTTTGAGCTTCGCACGCAGCTATGTACTCAGCTTCCATTGTAGAGTCAGCAATGGTGGCCTGCTTTGAGGACCTCCAACTAATGGCACCGCCATTCAGGAGAGAAACATAACCAGACTGTGACTGGTTCTCATCCTCATTGGTCTCAAAGCTTGCATCAGTGTAACCTGACACTACCAGCTCATCTTGACCTCTATACACTAAGAAAGCATCCTTAGTCCGGTTAAGGTACTTCAAGATTGCCTTGACTGCCTTCCAGTGTTTCTCACCGGGGTCCGACTGGTACCAGCTAGTCATACTTAGTGCAAACATGACATCAGGCCTCGTACATAACATGGAGTACATGATAGATCCAATAGCAGATGCATAAGGGATCTTTTCCATGTTCTCCCGGTCCTTCTTTGTTTTAGGACCATCTTTCTTACTCAGCTTCAACCCATGGCGCATAGGCAAGAATCCTTTCTTTGCCTTGTCCATGCTGAATCCTTTTAGAACCTTGTCGATGTACGTGGCCTGACTTAGGCCTAGAAGCCGATTGGATCTATCTCTGTAGATCCTGATCCCTAAGATCATCTCAACTTCGCCTAAGTCCTTCTTTGCGAAGCACCTACTCAACCACTGCTTAACCCCTTACAGTGTTGGTATGTCACTTCCAATGATAAGGATGTCATCAACATACAGCACTAGGACGGTGGAAACGCTCCCACTAACCATCTTATACACACAGGGCCTTTAACTTGAAACACCACTTGCAACCTATCACCTTAGCACCCAGAGGTGGATCCACCAAGTTCCATACTTGGTTATCGTGCATAGATTGCATCTCAGCCTCCATGGCTTTGCGCCATTGATCTGAGTGTGGGCTTTCAACAGCCTCCTGATAGGTCTTGGGCTCGTCTTGGTCAACGACCATAAGGTCCCCATCATCAGTCACGAGAAAGCCGTACCTCTCTGGCTGATGACATGTCCTACCAGACCTTCTAAGGTCCTGTGCAACCGTTTCTGGTTCCTCAATTTCTTGAGTAGTTAGATTGGTTCCCGAAGCATCCTCAGCAGTAGCTGCAGGAGTTTGTGAGTCTTGAACTTCTGAAAGTTCAACATTACTCCCACTGTCTCTCTTGGAAAAGGAATTCCTTCTCCAAGAAGACTGCATTTCTGGCTATGAAAACTTTGTTTTTGGCCGGATCGTAGAAGTAATAACCCTTAGTTTCCTTATGGTAACCCACAAACTGGCACTTGACAGATTTGGACTCGAGTTTGCCACTTGTCAATTTCTTAACATGTGCATCACAGCCCCAAATCTTCAAGACGGAAACATTGGGCATTCAGCCTTTCCATAGTTCATATGGTGTTCCCCCAACTGCCTTGCTTGGTGTATTATTAAGAATGTAAGCAGCTGTCTCTAAAGCATATCCCCAAAAGGAGACAGGGAGTGTAGCATGACTCATCATCGAGCGGACCATGTCAAGTAAGGTCCTATTCCTCCTTTTTGACACTCCATTCCACTGGGGTGTACCAGGAGGAGTGAGTTGGGATATAATCCCACACTCTCTCAAAAACGAGTAAAAATCTTGGCTCAAATATTCACCCCCTCGGTCAGACCGAAGTGCTTTTATTTTCTTGCCAAGTTGGTTTTCTACTTCATTCTTAAAGTCCTTGAACCTTTGGAGAGTCTCAGACTTATGCTTCATCAGATACACGTAACCGTATCTGCTGAAGTCATTCGTGAAGGTGACGAAGTACAGAAAACCAGATCTAGCACTAGTGCTCATTGGGCCACATACATCGGAATGTATTAGCTCCAATAGCTCTGAGGCCCTTTCAGCAGTCTTGCTAAAAGGCGCCTTTGTCATCTTGCCTCTCAAACAAGATTCGCATGTGTCATAAGGCTGGATGTCAAATGACCCTAGCACTCCACTAGAGTGAAGCCTAGCCATGCGCTTCTCATTTATATGGCCAAGTCGACAATG
Source organism: Euphorbia tirucalli (assembly GCA_039660915.1). Lineage (NCBI taxonomy): Eukaryota > Viridiplantae > Streptophyta > Magnoliopsida > Malpighiales > Euphorbiaceae > Euphorbia > Euphorbia tirucalli. The sequence continues at coordinate 46,910,395 of CM077639.1, read as the reverse complement.
CCAGATGTAAGTCGGATTAATTTCATTTTGTTTAATCCTTTTAGTATTTATGTTATAGATTAAACTTTCACGTTTTAGATCAAGGATATATAAGCCATTTTCAAGAAATGCTGTTCCATAAATAATATTGCCACATTGCATAGAAATTCTACCATGTCCAATATTAAATACAAAACCAGAAATATCCAACAAAGAAATGGAAATAATATTCCTGCGCATCGCAGGTACAAAATAACAGTTTCTTAGTTCCAAAACAAGTCCACTAGGCAACTCCAAGAAATAATCTCCGATCTCCATGGCCTGAACCCGAGCACCATTTCCGACTTGAAGATCTACTTCTCCAGATAATAATAATCTCCTATTTCTTAGACCCTGCACATTTGAACAAATGTGAGATCCACATCCAGTGTCCAAGACCCAAGATGTAGAAATAGCCAGATTAATCTCAACAACATAAATACCTGAAGCAGCAGTTTTGCCCTTCAGTTGCTCCCTTAGCTTTGGACATGAGCTCTTCCAGTGCCCCTTCTCATGACACTCATGGCAAACATCGTCAGGAGAGGCAACCCTTGCTTTAGGTTGGGCCACCACCTTTTTGCCCTTAGCCTTGGCCTTTTGGGCCTTAGCCTTGGCCTTAGATTTGGCCTTTTCCCTTAGCAATGGGCGTATTGCCCTTGTTCACCAGCAATACTTTGGGAGTCTTCTTAAGAGACTGCTCAGCAAGCTTGAGCATGCCATGCAGCTTAACAACCGATTTATCCAACCCTTGCATATGGTAATTCATGATAAACTGGTTGTAAGACTCAGGAAGTAACCCGAGAATAATGTCTGTTGCCAAGTCCTGCGGAACTGGCAAGCCGAGGTGGGCAAGTGTATTAATATACCCCTTCAACCTTAGCACATGAGTGCTAACAGAAGTCCCAGCTGCCATCACAATCGTGCAAAGTGCCTTAGTTGTCAAGTAACGTTCCTGACGAGCCTGATCTTGGAGCACCTTTTTAAGCTGATCCATCATCTCATAAGCATGCTCGTCCATGAACTGCTTCTGAAGATCAGAAGCCATGGTACCCAGCATGAGGCACGAGACATCTCGGTCATCCCTCACATGCCGATCGTACTGCTCCACCATCGCCGTGGTGATGCCTCGACCTGCGGGAGGGCCGGCTGGTAAAGGAGCATTCAGTACATACTCCTTAGACTCTTGTTGTGAGCGGACGACGCGTTTTCGACGGGACGCGGGACTCCCTTTCGGAATGGGGCGCCACGATCTCGGGCGGATCCCTCCCTCGCGTGGGGTTTTTATGAATGGAAATCCGCGTTTTGGAAAATGAATAGAATTAACGCATAAAAGAACCGAGACCTAAGTCTCGATGGATGTTGTAAGAGTCGCCACCCGGCTCAGCTCAACCGGGAAATTCTTATATAGCTGAACCGGACGAACGGTCGCTACACTATCCAGAGATTCGGGTCCGGACAAGTCCCTTATTTCGTGTCTAATTAAAATAAATATTGTCAATGTTCTCAAATGGTATTTCAAAATCTAAAGTCCATTTTATTGAATATAAAAGGCATACAACGCGCACACAAAATATTTAATACAAAAATACGGAAAGGGAATTAATATTAATTGGCTTACAACCAAATCGAATGGTAAAAATAAAAACACTCGCCTCACTTATACAATCGCCTAAATACACGAAAATCTAGAAAAAATACAACTGCCTAAATACACGATTTAATCTATTAAATTACATCCAAAATAAAAATAAAAAGAAAAAGAAATTAAAACCTGCAAAACCGAGGGTTAGCACAATATATACAGCACGCCACAATTAGGACTCAAATAGACAGAACGGGAAATCGGGAATTGGGGGCATGCATTTAGGGGGTAACCGGGTCGGCTCGGCTAGCCGGCCCGGTTAGACCTGGAAAATATTTTGAAACGTCCCTGTGTTTTTGGTTTTGTGGGAAAATCATTTTGAAATCAATTTTTCCGGTTTACATGCATTTTTACATATTTAAGTGGGTCGGTTTTCAGGAGAACTGGGTCTCCGTCGTTGAATTGTTCTAAATGCAAATTCACTGAAAATTGAATCTATGGTCGTGATGCACACAACAAAATTCATTTTGATGATTTTCGGAGTTTTCTAATTTTTTGGGATTTTTACAGATAAAAGAGGAAATTCTGATTCTGGAATAATGATTACAGTCGTACGACTGTAGTTTACAGTCGTGCGATTGTAATCGGTCCAGGACCAGAATTTCAGCAAAAACTCATTTTGAGTCAAAAGCGAAAAAGAAATATCCTGGAAATTAAGAACAGTCGTACGACTATATATACAGTCGTACGACTGTTCATGAAAACCAAGAATAGTCGTACGACTGTTCTTAATTTCCAGGAACAGAAATATGAAAATGCAGCAAAAATCGCACGAAACTCACTTCAAACACCCAGAAAGCGAAACTTTCTCCTTTGGAATGGAAGTTGAGAGCTTTTTGTCCAAAATCCGAATTGCAAAGGATTCTGATCGTTTTAGTCCGAATTCTTGATTTGGTTATGTAGTTAATTGATTATCCTAGGGGTTTCTAACAAGTTTGAACCTTAATTTCGAGAAATTAAAGAAGATAAAAGAGGAAGAAAGTGAGTTTTTATGGTTTTCTTTTTTTCTCTCTCTTCTCTTTCTCTCTCTAAATTTCTTCTCACCAGAAAATCCTCTCCTCCCCTCTCTTTCTTCTTCTTTTTCTCTTTTTATCTCTCTTTTTCCTGCTTGCTTGTTGCAGGGCCGGAGCAATTAATGCTCAAACTCTCTCTCCTCCATTTCTGCTGCAGAGGTATGGGTTCCTGCAGTCTGTCCGACGCTACAGTCGTACGACTGTAATTTTTAAATTACAGTCGTACGACTGTAAGAATAGTCGTACGACTATATTTTTTTTTAAGTATAGAAAATTCCGGTGCTTACAGCTGCCCCTGGCGTGATCAAATTCGACATCTAACTCCGGGTCTATAATACCTGTGATGATGAATTTGAGAGCGTGAATTAAAGCACCGTGAACACTGGAATGAACCTTCTGATGAGATAGGCCGATACCGGGTCTAGGTTACCCGAGGCGACACTGGGAGGAAATAAGTCGATATCAGGTCTAGGTTACCCGAGGCGAGTTGATGAAGAGATTAGCCGATATCAGGTCTATGTTACCCGAGGCGAAATTGATGAAGAGATTAGCCGATATCAAGTCTATGTTACCCGAGGCGAAATTGATGAAGAGATTAGCCGATATCAGGTCTATGTTACCCGAGGCGAAATTGATGAAGAGATTAGCCGATATCAGGTATAGGTTACCTGAGGCGATGCTGGAGATGAGATTAGCTGATACCGGGTCTATGTTACCCGAGGCGAACTTTACTGGGGAGATAGATGAAGCTGATCTGGGCCGATGCCGAGTCTACATTACTCGAGGTGAATCTGCTAGGGACTTGGATGATGGAGTGGATCTGGGCCGATACCGAGCTTACATTACTCGAGGCGGACTCATTGGAGAAAGTTGAGATAATGGAACGGACCTGGGCCGATACCGAGTTTACATTACTCGAGGCGAATCTGCTGACTTGCTGAGGATATTGAGCTGGGGATGAGTTCCTGCACTTAAAATGGCAAGTCTTCATTCCTTGATCGAGAGATTTTTAAATAAAAATTTTTGCCCCTTCGATCAAGAATGAAGACTAGTCAGAGATGAGTAATTGATATATGCAATGTATGGATGCATGATGATGTATATGTACATGTATGTATTTTCTGTTATCGGACGTTTCTGCCCTTCGCTGGGGAGATATGTTGCGCCCCTGGTTGATTTTGCTTTTCTTGGGGCATTGTTTAGTGATTATCGACGGAGTGAGGTGACTGCTGGGGAAATGATCATGGTATTCCTTGTAGAGATTCCGCTGGGGAAGAGTTTGACAGCTTGATTGGGGAAACAATTGTGGTGTTCTTTGTGTAGACTACACTGAGGAGTAACATGGCGACTTTGCGGAGAAGTAATTGATGGTGTTCTTTATGGAGACCCCGCTGAGGAATAGTATAGGAAACTCTGCTGAGGAGTGATGTGACGAATTCTGCGGGGAATACTGAGGATGTTTCGTTTTTCTTGCTCCGTGGGAAGTTATGAGTTTTTTTTTTTTTTAGGTGCCCTAATTTTTGCCTGGGTAACCCAAATCAGGTTTTCAGCCCAGCGAGCCGCTCTAACTTTTGCCTAAGGCGCCTTTTCAGTTTTCACCTTAGCAAGCTTTTCATATGCCCTACCTTTTGCCTAAACTGCCCGATATGGGTTTTCAGCTTAGCGGGCCGCTCTAATTTTTGCCTGAGATGCCTTTTCGGTTTTCACCTCAGCGAGCATTTTTTTTTTTTTTTTGACTAAAATGGTGTTGTGACTCTTTATTGCTCGTTTGGGAAGATGAACTGGACTTTAGAGGACGATAAGAGATTTCAAGTTGCATATATTTGATACATTTTCATTTGTCAAATAATGCGATGATATCGATCAGTTGAATGCAAAGTGCTTTCTTTGAATGTGTGTTTATGCAAGACAACTTTGTTTGTGCATTTGTCATAACCATGCAAATATATTTAAACAAACACTCCACTTTATTGATGAAGTCAAAATGAGTACATTTGAAACAAGTTGGTTCCTAAACAATACACATTTCACATTAAGCCAGAATCCGTCACCAGTCGTCCTTTTTAGATTTTCCGACTGATTATTTTCTCTCGTGTCTTAACTTTTGCCTAGACCGCTCTTTTCGAGTTTTTAGCCTAGCAGACTCCTCTTTTTTTTTTTTTTATACATGATAAAGCTTTAGCCTATCTTGGTTGATCGGGTTGGTGAACTCGTTTCCATCCATGTCCATGATCTTGACAGCGCCTTTTGATAACACCTTCTTCACCACATAGGGTCCTTCCCAGTTAGGTCTGAACTTGCCCCTAACATCAACATTTGAAGGCCTTAGTTGTTTTAGAACCAAATCTCCTGCTTTCAACTGCCGCTTGGAGTATTTCACATTTCGATTATAGGCTCTAGCCATTCTGCGCTGATACATCTGCAGGCGATCCAGTGCCTTTAGTCGCCTTTCATCTAGTGCAGCCAACTGTTCATATCTAGCTTGAACCCATTCAGTTTCTGGCAATTGAGCTTCCAGGGCAACTCTGAGTGACTTGAGTTCTATCTCCACTGGCAACACTGCTTCCATTCCATATACCAAGGCATAAGGAGTTTCTCCTGTCGGCGTTCTAACACTGGTTCTGTAACCCCAGAGAGCATAAGGCAGTTTATCAGCCCAATCCCTGTAAGTGGTTACCATCTTTGATAAGATCTTCTTTATTGCCTTGTTAGCTGCTTCTACTGCACCATTGGCTTGTGGTCTATACGGAGAAGACTTGTGATGTTCAATTCTATGCTCTGCAAATAGCTCAGCTGTTGCCCCTTGAAACTGTACTCCATTATCAGTTACTATGTGGTGAGGGATCCCATACCGAGTGAAGATGTTCTTCTGGATGAACTTGACCATGTGCTTGGCTGTAACATTAGTGAAGGATTCCGCTTCGACCCATTTGGAGAAGTAATCAACTGCTACAACTATGAATTTATGCCCATTAGATGCAGCCGGATGAACTTCACCAATCATGTCTATCCCCCATGCTGAAAACGGCCAAGGAGACGCTAGATTCTGAAGTTCAAGTGGAGGAAGATGACTAATGTCTGCATAGATCTGACATTCATGACATCTCTTCACTTTTCTTATACAATCTGCTTGCATCGTCATCCAGAAGTACCCTTGTCTCATGATCTTCCTAGCCATGGCAAGCCCATTCATATATGGCCCACAAGATCCTGCATGTACCTGCTGCATCACATCCTCTACTTCTCGTTCTGTTAGACACCTTAAAAGGACTCCATGTGCTGTTCTTTTGTATAACTTATCCTCGAAGATTCTGAACTGACTAGCTAGTTTTCTCAGTGTCAATTTATCAACAGCGCTGGCCTCTTCTGGGTACTTTCCCTCCTTAACATATCGGTAAATGTCAAAGAACCATGGCTTTTCTTCGGCTGATAATTCCACTACTTCATGCACTTCGAAGCAAGGATGCCTGGAAGTGGCTATAACCAGTGGTTGAGTTTGTGTCTCTTCTGGATTTTCCCACATGGAGGATAAAGTAGCTAATGCATCAGCCATCTTATTCTCATCTCTGGGGACATGTCTGAATTCACACCGGCCGAATAAACCCTTTCTGAACTGTAGCAGCTCCAAATATGGCCGTAAGGCTTCTTCTTTTAGTTCCCACTCACCTTGAGCTTGCCTGATCACTAGAAGTGAATCACCGACAATTAAGACATCATTTGCTCTAAGGTTAATAGAGTCTCCATTCCAAATAAGCATGCTTCATATTCAGCTCCATTGTTGGTTACAGGAAAGATCAGCCTTTTGGATAAAGGAATGACCTCACCATCTGGTGTTGCTATAAGTACTCCGATTCCAGCACCTTTTCTATTCACTGCCCCATCGAAGCACATGACCCATCTTTTCACTTCCACCATGGCTAACTGCTCATCAGGGAATTCCAGGTTCTCTGTGTAATCTGATTCTAGGGGCTGGTTTGCCAGAAACTCTGCCACGGCTCACCCTTTAATAGTTTTCTTCGTGATGTACTCGATGTCGAATTCAGACAAAAGTAACAACCACCTGGACAGTTTCCCAACCAATGCAGGTGCTTCATAGAGGTACTTCATTGGGTCCACTTTAGCCACAGCTTGTATCTTGTAGGATTGGAAATAGTGGCGCAGCTTCTTGGTCAACCAAATCATTGCCACACATGTCTTCTCCACTAGTGTGTATTTGGTTTCATACTCCAACAGCTTTTTGCTGAGGTAGTAGATGGGATACTCCTTCTTGCCATCTTGTTCTTGTGCTAGCATTGCCCCTATAGAGGATTCTTCAACTGCCAAATACAAAATCAGAGGTTTCCCTGGGATTGGAGGACTCAACACTGGTGGTTTTACCAGGTAGGCCTTGATCTTCTCGAAGGCCAGCTGACACTTGTCATCCCACACAACCGGCTGATCTTTCTTTAATAGCTTAAAGATTGGCTCACAAGTGGAAGTTAGCTTGGCTATGAAACGGCTGACATACTGCAAGGAACCCAGAAATGATCTGACCTCCTTTTCAGTCTTTGGAGCTGGCATTTCTTGGATGGCTTTAATTTTATCTGGGTCCATTTCTATCCCCCTCTGGCTGACTACATGTCCTAACAGCTTCCCTGACATGACCCCGAATATGCACTTCTTGGGATTAAGCCGCAAGTTGTACTCTCCAATGCGTGTTAGAAATCTATCCAGGATAACAGGGTGTTCCTCCCGGGTTGTCGATTTAACAAGCATATCATCGACATACACTTCGACTTCTTTATGGATCATATCGTGCAATAGAGTTGTGACAGCCCTCTGATAAGTGGCACCGGCGTTCTTTAATCCAAAAGGCATCACTCTACAGCAGAAAGTACCCCATTCTGTGATGAACGATGTTTTCACCTTGTCGATCACATCCATCAGAATCTGGTTGTATCCCGAGAAGCCATCCATGAAGGAGTACATTGCCGCTTTTGCTACACTATCAACCAATACGTCAATGTGAGGTAGTGGGAAATTGTCCTTAGGGCATGCCTTATTCAAGTCCCTGTAGTCGACACATACTCTGACCCTTCCATCCTTTTTAGGCACGGGGACAATGTTGGCTAGCCATTCCGTATACTCCACCACTTCGAGGAACCTGGCATCTATCTGTTTGGCCACTTCTTCCTTCACCAGTGTAGCCCATTCCGGCCTTAGTCTTCTCAACTTCTGCTTTACCGGTCTGAACTTGGGATCTGTCAGGATTTTGTGCACCGCTATTTCTGTATCCACACCCGGCATGTCTTCATACGACCAGGCGAAAGCTTTAACATGTTTTTGGAGTATTCTTATTAATTCTCTTTCTTCCTCGGATTTTAGCTCGTGTGAAATGAGTACCATTTTAGGCAATGCAGTGTCATGTATGCTAAATATGCTTGATGGTGATTTAAATGCATGCACAGAATTGTCAGGATAAACATCACACAAGTAAGCAAACTGGGATTTCATTGCATTGAACTTATCATAAAGTACATCAGTTACATTGAAAATGGAAGAAATAGATACAACAAAATCATTTTCATCCTCCACAGGCGGAGGGCCTTGTTCTTCCTCAGCTTCCATCTTCCCTTCCGTAGCATCATCTGGGACCGCAACTTTTTCGGCCACCTGTGCCTTGGCCTTCTCCATAATCTTGGCGATTTCAGCCACCACAGAGTCTAAGTTCACTTTGGCCATCAGTTCTTCGCCAAATCCTTCTTTGGATTTCCCAAAAGCTTTGGTTAATGCAGTAGTCAAAGCTCCCGAGATCACCTCCGTAGCTTCGGCGTAGGTCTTCTTTTCATCTTCTTCCTCGGCCACCTCTACGGTTTCTGCTATTACCACAGATGATTCTCCTTTCAGGATTTCAAATTCAGCAATTGCTTCCTCTATCATTACAGGGGCTACTGGCACTTCCTGGCTTTTCTCAAAATCCACAACATCTGCAAAGATCTCAAAGCCAGGATACTTGACATTTCCAACCAGCACCGGTTCAGCTTGGCCCTTGTAAAGGCTTTCTCCCGCCTTCAGAAATGGCTTCATCATGACCTTGCCATTCTTGCCCTTTTTCAGATTCTTCTGCTCGGATGACCCCTCTACATAACCAAGGCCGTACTGCTTTGACTTTCCCGAGTCGATCTTGAATTCTGGCACACCTTGCAGATTAATCCCGAGTCCCATTCCCGGGACAAAGTTCAGCTTGTACAGATATCGGGATAGCCACTCCGGCATGTAGTTCTCATAAAGAACCATAGGGGCATCTGTGGTTTCTTCCTCCTTAATGACAACAATTTGGAATCCACCAAAAGGAATCACCCCTTCATCCACCGCAGCTACCATTGACTGGGCATCTGCCTCAACAGTCACAATTCTGTCATTCATAGAGAATTTAATCTTTTGATGCAATGTGGAAGGAACACCTCCCAAAGGATGGAACCAGGGCCTTCCAAGCAATAGGGAGAATGTGACCGGGATATCGATCACTGTGAAAACAACCATGGACTTGATGGGCCCAACTTCCACTTCTGTTTCAAAGGTCCCTATCACTGTTCTTTTAGAATCATCATACGCCCGAATGACTGTCGAGGACCTCTTCAACACTTCTTCATTCATGCCTAGAAACGGTAGCATTTTCAGTGGGCAAATATTCAGAGCTGAGCCGTCATCCACCATAACACACGGCATCACCTTATCCATGATATAGGCTCTAATGTAAAGAGCCTTGTTGTGGGCCTTTCCTTCTGCTGGTAGGTCTTTCTCAGAGAAAACAATATTAGGAGCTCCAGCATGGACTTTGTCTTGCAAGCAACACATAGCCTCTGGTGAAGCTATAGGGGAGACTTCAATTTCTGATAGCTTCTTCACTAAAGCCTCCCTATGCTCCTTGGAGGTCATAAGCAAGTGCCACAAACTGGCCTGTGCAGGAGTCTTCTTCAGTTGGGAAATGACCAAATCTTCTTTCTAGACTCTTTCCGGTGCCGAAGTACTGCCCGACCCATTCATCGGTGCTTTATCTTTCATCTGATCCGCCGGCTGATATACCCTTCCACTTCGGGTCACGTGCTGCACTTCTAAAATCTTTAGCTTCTCAACAGCTGGGAGTTTAGCGGCCTCTCTTCTGTCAAATTCTTCGTACTCATCCTCGGAGTCAAGGTCATCCAGACTTATGGGCTTGACCTCCTTACACCCCTCCTTTTCCTCACATTTAAGCACCACCTCGGGTTCCCCTACCGCCACTGCCTGGATGGTAGGGTTCGCTTGCAGAATTTGGGCAAATATAAAGCTAGCCGGTAATCCCGACTGAACCATGTTAACTCGCTTCTCGAATGTCGGTAGTGGGTTAGTTTTAGTGCTAGGCTTAGGTGGTTCTTGCAGCTTTCCCTCGTCGATAAGCTTCTGGATAGCATCCCTTAGCTTATAGCAGTTATTGGTCCGGTGGCCTGTCACCACATGATAAGTGCAGAAGTTATCCTTGTCAGCTTCAGGTGGGAACTCAAATGGCCTCAAGGATTGTAGTAAGCCACCATTCCTACACTTGGCGAATATCTTTGCCAAAGTAAGAGTCCAGGGTGTTATGCCTTGTCCTCCAGGACCCCTATTCTGGTTGCCTTGCTGCTGATTCACAGTAGCCACCTCAACCCGCTTCACTTCTGATGACTGCCCCTGCTTGCTACTGGCACCTGAACCAGACCCACTGCCAGACCCAACTGCTGTGGTTGATCTATACCCTGAACTATACCCTGTACTTCTTCCCCCTTTCTGACCAGCTGGCTTCTCCTCTTCATCCCTTTCTATCTTCATGGCCATGCTATAGACCTCACTAAGCTCCTTGAAGGAATGGAACATCATGTTATTCTTGAAGATATCTTTGCTGCCATCAATGAGCTTCTGTATAAGCTCATCCTCATCAGGGCGGTTCTTTAGGAGGATCATCTTGTTCATCCACCTCTGGTAGTATTCATCAAAGGGCTCATTGAATTTCTGTTTCACCCTCTCCAAATCATACAGCTTCACCTGGATTTTGGTGTTAAAGCTGTAGTATTTGATGAAGGCTGCTGACAATACTTCCCAGTCAGATTGCTCCTCCTCTGACAGTGAGTTATACCATCCCAAAGCACCTCCCTCCAGTGTGGTGGGGAAAAGATTAATCAATTGTTGCTTTGTAGCGCCTGCTGTTAGCATAACCCGGGCATATAAATTCACATGGGCCTCCGGCGAGCCCATTCCTTTGTAAGTGGGGACTTTCGGCACTTGGAAGCCGATAGGAAATGTCTCGATGCCCCTACTGATCATGGCATCAACGTTCACCCCCTTCTTGGATTCAGCACTGATCCCGACCCCCTTCTTCAACTGGGCCATGACCTCGTCTAATTCATAACACTTAGCTTTCATCCTCTGTTCCATAGCTGCCTCTATCTCCTGCAGCTTTTCAAGACTAGTCGAAGCGTCACCACCGTGTTGGGACGACTCAGCTTCTTTTTCCTTCCCGGCTCCACTACCACCGGTCTCACCAGCTTCTCTAACCACTGCCCTCATTTCCTCCTTTAACATGTCGCGAAAATCTTGCGACCTGAAGAAATCTCTCAAAACATCAGCCATGCTCGGTGTCTGTTCTGCCATATTCACTCCTTCCCCAGGCTCAGAATCACTGTCACTCTCGACTACCCTTTGTCTCCTAGCCGCCCTTGAAGCTTGGGATCTTGTCCAAGGTCGCTCCAGTGTATTCTGCTTGGGGGTAGACAGGAGATATTAGGGTCGTGAATGAATGACGTGATATGACATGAAAATTAAGACATTGAACGTGCTTGAGATGCATGGAGTGGAATTATGTATGGAATGATGATATGAATGTATATATTTTTTATGATTATTATTTATTTTTTTTCTTTTCGAGGCATTCCAAGAACACCCAATGTTTATGCAAAAAATGTCACGTGTGGGCCACCACACGGACAGAACTTCGGCGCCTTTGGGGCACCTAATGAATTCATGAAATGGTCGCGTGTATACCGGCACACGGACATAGTTTTGACGCTTTATAGGTCTATGAGATGGTATGAAATGGTCGCATGGGCCGGGCCCACAGACAAGGTCTTGATGCTTTTGAGCATACGATATGGAATGATGTTATGAGAAAGTCACGTGTAACAGGAACACGGACAAGGATTCGGCATTCGAGGAACACCTTTCATGATTTGGTGATTGTTACGAGCCTACGTGTGTACTAATCGGGCACTCGGGGAGTACCTTAAATGGTGAATTAATGTCATGAAGTGGTCGGATGTGGACCACAGTGTTATATGATGTTTATGATGGATGGGTATGATGTCATGAAATGCATCATGTAAATTATTACACGAAAATGGGCCTAAGGCCGTTGTGGCTTTTATTAAATGAAATGATATTGGTGGAATGGCCGAATGCAATCCGGTGCATTGGAAAAACACGGATAATTTTGGGCACCCGATATGTCATGAAATGGAATGGGATGGTCATGATAGGCGTTCTTTGAAATGCCCCTTAATTTAATTTAAGTGAAAAGTAGTGAATGAATATGTCACACAATATGTAAATGGCTGCACAAAAACGTGGGTTAGGATGTATGACATACATAATGATGTTATGAATGCTATGTCAAAAATAAAATGCTAATCACACAAGTTTAATGTTATGGCTGAAAAAGAAACCGTTAGTATGGATGACAAGCGAATGAATTAATGTTTTACACATGAAATAAAATGCAAATGGCTGCATAAAAATGTGGGTTAGTATCACACAAAAATGTTTGTGTATGGTATGCCATGTGTATGGAAAATGGTGATTATGTCATGTTATGCATGCGTCGACGATGTGTCACGAAATGGTGAAGAACACATAGCAAGCAAAACGAATTCTTCCAACCTTGTTCCTCCAACGTGGTCGGTCTCAAAAATTTCTAACCGAGTCCTAGGCGGGGTTCACTTCAATCACCAACCGGGGGTGATGAAGGCGCGATTTTATTATTATTCACACAATTATTTGGGTATCCTAAGGGAATCCAACTAGAGCTGCCTATATGGGTTCGGTCAAAGTCGGGATAACATCAAGGCTCTCATAGCAAGATATACTCCTCACTTCTCCCCACTCAAGGGTCCTAGCGAAGGGGTTCGTACGAGGCTATGAGTGGTGTTTCGTATTCGTGCCCCTAAGACCAGGAGGAACTTAGGCGACACTTCAACAATCCACCGGGCTATAAAAGGATACCTAATCTAATGCAAAAAATGGCTAACTAAAAATGCAAATAAAATACCAAAAGAGAATCGTCCACGTTATTTTAATTAGACACTTTTCAAGGCTTGTCAAAATTCTTTTAAGTTTTTAAGAAAACCTTTTTAAGAATTTCCCCAGCGGAGTCGCCACTGTGAGTGGACGACGCGTTTTCGACGGGACGCGGGACTCCCTTTCGGAATGGGGCGCCATGATCTCGGGCGGATCCCTCCCTCGCGTGGGGTTTTTATGAATGGAAATCCGCGTTTTGGAAAATGAATAGAATTAACGCATAAAAGAACCGAGACCTAAGTCTCGATGGATGTTGTAGGAGTCGCCACCCGGCTCAGCTCAACCGGGAAATTCTTATGTAGCTGAACCGGACGAACGGTCGCTACACTATCCAGAGATTCGGGTCCGGACAAGTCCCTTATTTCGTGTCTAATTAAAATAAATATTGTCAATGTTCTCAAATGGTATTTCAAAATCTAAAGTCCATTTTATTGAATATAAAAGGCATACAACGCGCACACAAAATATTTAATACAAAAATACGGAAAGGGAATTAATATTAATTGGCTTACAACCAAATCGAATGGTAAAAATAAAAACACTCGCCTCACTTATACAATCGCCTAAATACACGAAAATCTAGAAAAAATACAACCGCCTAAATACACGATTTAATCTATTAAATTACATCCAAAATAAAAATAAAAAGAAAAAGAAATTAAAACCTGCAAAACCGAGGGTTAGCACAATATATACAGCACGCCACAATTAGGACTCAAATAGACAGAACGGGAAATCGGGAATTGGGGGCATGCATTTAGGGGGTAACCGGGTCGGCTCGGCTAGCCGGCCCGGTTAGACCTGGAAAATATTTTGAAACGTCCCTGTATTTTTGGTTTTGTGGGAAAATCATTTTGAAATCAATTTTTTTGGTTTACATGCATTTTTACATATTTAAGTGGGTCAGTTTTCAGGAGAACTGGGTCTCCGTCGTTGAATTGTTCTAAATGCAAATTCACTGAAAATTGAATCTATGGTCGTGATGCACACAACAAAATTCATTTTGATGATTTTTGGAGTTTTCTAATTTTTTGGGATTTTTACAGATAAAAGAGGAAATTCTGATTCTGGAATAATGATTACAGTCGTACGACTGTAGTTTACAGTCGTGCGACTGTAATCGGTCCAGGACCAGAATTTCAGCAAAAACTCATTTTGAGTCAAAAGCGAAAAAGAAATATCCTGGAAATTAAGAACAGTCGTACGACTATATATACAGTCGTACGACTGTTCATGAAAACCAAGAACAGTTGTACGACTGTTCTTAATTTCCAGGAACAGAAATATGAAAATGCAGCAAAAATCGCATGAAACTCACTTCAAACACCCAGAAAGCGAGGAAAAGTGTAAGGAAAAGAAGTGACTACCTTTTTAGAAGCTATTCCAAGTCGTTTTGACCCCTGGCGTCGCTCCGATCCCAACAAATTCGCACTTTCTCCTTTGGAATGGAAGTTGAGAGCTTTTTGTCCAAAATCCGAATTGCAAAGGATTCTGATCGTTTTAGTCCGAATTCTTGATTTGGTTATGTAGTTAATTGATTATCCTAGGGGTTTCTAACAAGTTTGAACCTTAATTTCGAGAAATTAAAGAAGATAAAAGAGGAAGAAAGTGAGTTTTTATGGTTTTCTTTTTTTCTCTCTCTTCTCTTTCTCTCTCTAAATTTCTTCTCACCAGAAAATCCTCTCCTCCCCTCTCTTTCTTCTTCTTTTTCTCTTTTTATCTCTCTTTTTCCTGCTTGCTTGTTGCAGGGCCGGAGCAATTAATGCTCAAACTCTCTCTCCTCCATTTCTGCTGCAGAGGTACGGGTTCCTGCAGTCTGTCCGACGCTACAGTCGTACGACTGTAAGAATAGTCGTACGACTATAGTGTTTTTTTTTTTTTTTTTTAAGTATAGAAAATTCCGGTGCTTACACTTGTCTAAGAACTATTTGTAAGTTCCTAGCCCAGTCCAGGAAGTTAGTCCCCGAAAGCTTCTCCTTCTCCAAGAGTGACCTAAGTGAGAGTGAGTTGTTGTTTGTTGCAGCCATTTAAATTGCTTGACTGAAATGGGATTATCTACATGGAAGAAATCATTTCTTGAGTTAGAAATAAAGGACTTTTAAGCCAATTCAAATTAATAATCCGATTTTAATTTGTTTGTTGGTGTTGTTAATTGGCTGACTTGACCAAGATCCACAACTTATCAATGACTGGCCGAACTAGGGCTCGCTAACCAACCATTGATTCGTTTGGTAGGACAACCTATCCAATCCTTCCATGAAGGACTCTTGGTTTGATGGGCTTATTCACACTTTACCCATCTGTGCTTAGGGCCCGCTCTGAGCTAATGCTACCCATGTTGAGTCAAACCACCATTCACATGTTAACCATACCAAGTATCTTAACCCTCGACGGCCCACCGAATACTACAATATACCCAGCTAGGGCATGGCGCACATTGCAGCATCAATGGGAGGGAGAGGTGTGAATGTGGGAAGCACTTTTAAGCGACTCAATATTTTAATTTCCGGATTATAGTTAAGTGATACGGCTTAGCATGCATAAACGCGGGTAATAATTTGGTGATCCATACATCCATATTATATGACAAATGCAATAGCATACTTAATTTAAAATAAATGAGATCCTATGGGCCTTTAATTACAACCTAATGAAAAACTAGATATCCTATCTAATTCTTCATGGGTCGGACTGCAATCCTTCTTAGGCTCCCACCATGGGCTTGCTCCATTTGGGCCTTCCTCCATACTTGATGCAATTACAATAATTTTGTAAAATAAAATCTATTCTAAAATTACATCAAAATAAAAAATGGCACGCAGGCCATATTTCCCAAAATTAAATTACAACCGATAATAATTTAGGGCCCATAGAACTCAACATAACATTTCAAACAAAGTACCTGTCGTGCATATACATACCAATATGATGCATGATCATGGCATTCCAAATTATAAATATAAATGTTAAGCCGAGTTACTTAGGGTGAAATCGCCAATTTTAACAATTGTGACAAAGGCCCATAAAGGCCCAATGGATAACATCCATAAATGCAAAATTAACAATTTTGCTCCCACTTGAATTTGGGTTGTCACAAATTTTAAAATTTAGCTCTCCCAATTTTAACCGGTGTCACGGTTTATTGGGCCAATTTCACAAAGTCTATATTCAATTTAATATGCAAACAATTAAATTAAATATGCATGCCAACAAAATAAATAATTTAAACACAAATTAAATTTAAAAAAAAATTAATTTAATTTGTATTAGGGTCCGGGATAAAAAAATACCCTCAAAATCCAAAACCGGACCCGAAACCCGCGCGCGGCGCTGCTGTCCCACCGGGGCAGCAGTGCCGCTGCGCGGCAGCCTGCCGCGGCAGAAGCAGCCCAGTGGGCTGCTGCCGCTGCCACAGCTGCTTGCCGCGGCGAGCAGCAGCTGCTGCTGCCAAGGCAGCAGATGGAATCGCAATTCTGCGATTCCATTTTTTGCCCAAATATATATATTTTTTTTTATTTAATCATTAACAAAAAAAGGTTTCCAACAAAAAAATATATAAATATATAATTAATATACAAAACAATTTTAGATGGAAAAGAATTGGGGAAAAATAATCAAAAACCCCAATCCAAAAATTCTAGGGTTTATCCAAAACAATACCAATTAAGCAAAAACCCTAAAATCACAAACTTGAAACCCATTCTTTATTCAAGAACGCTTTCAAGAACCAATTCCAATCAATCTAATGGACAAAACCTAGGCTCTGATACCACTGTTGGGATTCGTCATTGGAAAAATAACGTGGCGCAGCGGAAAATACACCATTTAAAATTTCCTAGAATCCACCTATCGTGTCCAATTACCATTGATTAGAATAAAATCAAATAAGAATCAAGAGAGATTAACTCATCGGATTCGTCTCCTCTAGAGACTGCTGCAGAATCGTTTCTTGAAACTGCGATCTCCAAAGTCCGGTGAACGACCAACTATTGAGCGGGAACCGGTGCTAGCCGAAGACGCGAAGGAATGGAGCTTTAATGCTGGGATTTTCGGCTGTTTTGGGGCTGCTATTGGTGGCTGAAATTTCCAGCAATTAATTAGAGTTGAATTAGGTTTTTATTCCTTAAGTGTGCCCTTTTATAGACACCTTGTCTAATTGGGTTCTAATTAGGTTAATTAAACCCAAGCCCACTAGGATTATAATTACATAAATAAACTTTAATTAAAAAGTATATACCATGTAATTTAATTCCATTTGGCTAAATTTAATTACCCCTAAATAAAATTAAATCACACTTAAGTTAATACAATACATGTATTTAATTTTCCTACTTAGGAAAATTATTTAATTAATCGTTTACTTTATGTAATTCAATTAATTGATAAATTAATTAATTACATTATGTAAACTTATTAATTAAATTAAATTCACCTAATGTCAATTAATTACCTTGACACCGAATGTCAACTAATTAATTAACGCATTCCTTCCAATGTACATTACATGTACAATTTCTATAAGTTCCAGCTCAGTTGATCTATGTGCACGATCCTATGGGTCTGTCTTTATGTTGGTAGTAGGACCAAGGCCCACAGACTGTAAGTGGGTTCTAGCAAACCATTACAGCCCCCAATTAAGACAGAGATGCAGCAGTCTTTAGAAGACACTCACCCGGTAGTAATCTCATACTGTCCTTTGCCTAACGATATCGATATGAATAAACAAGAGGCATGGTGTCCGTCATCCTCTTCTGTTGTTTATTATATTTCTTGATCTTGAGTTGACTGATTAATCAAATAAGCAACCAACTTATTTGGGTTTGGCCATACACTTATCAGTCCCACTCATCAAGTGGCCAATGATATCATCTCGGTGTTACCCGAGTGGCAATTCCATCACTTCATCATCAATATCAACATGTTCACCGGTTCACCCAATCATACCCATATTTAGCATCCTTTAACAGACCTGTTAGGCGTATGTCAAAGTGAATCGGATTCCATATCGATATTATAATGAAATCTGGTCTGAGGACAAAAGAGACCTACTCAAGAAAGACCTATGACGTGACAACCATGTGGCTTTCTTGTGCGGATCGATCCAGTCCCATGTCAACGACATGTACCTATATTCATGACTGACTATACAAGTACTATGGCTAGTTAAGAACTACCATACAGTCATCGAATATATAAGTCTGTGGTTCTATTCGTTCCCACGATTAGAACAGACCTGGGATAGATTTTATGATTATCAATCAATGGATAATCTACTCATATTATAGCACAAGATATAAATGAAATAGATTAATTGCCTTTATTAATGTGACACAAATAATGTATTTATACAATGAGTCTTAATGTATAATACAAAATACAAGAATCTAATGCCCTAAGAACTAGGGCACACCAACAGTGCTTTCGGGTATGTCACTGAACATGGTAATACTATGGATATGTAGAAGGGATTTGTCACTTAGTAACCAACTGAGAAGATATCACCGGCCACTTGATGAATGTGACTAATAAGAGTGTGGCCACACCCAAACGAGTTGGAACTTGTTTGTGAGCATCAGTACATTCGGGATCAAGTTAATGTCTGGACACAAAAGAGGGTGATCAATCCATGCCTCTGTGTTGGACACCGATATCAATGACATGGGATGTACAAGTTTAAACTACAGGGTTATGATAATAGTTAGACTGCCATCTCCATCTTAATTGGGGGCTGCAGTGGCTTGCTAGAGCCCAACTGCAGTCTGCGGGCCAAAGGCCCGCTACCAACATAAAGATGGGCCCACGGGATCGTACACATAGAACGATAGAATGCAGACTTAAGGAATCACATGTATACTTGGAGTATACACAATGGAGGGAGAAGCGTGTATATATTAATTATATTATAAGGATCAATTGGATTGATCATAATAATAAAATTAATATATATTCAATTGGCTCTTCATAGTTAATTGGATTAATTATGAAATTATTTCCTAGGTGGAAATATTCATATGTATGGGTTTACATATGATTTTATTTTGTGTAGATTTAATTTTAATTTGATGGATTAAATTAATAGTCAAACTAATTTTAATTTAGATGTAAATGATATATTACTTGGAGTAATATATTAAATACATGGGTATATTAAAATTGGGCTTGAAATTAATTTAAACCAGAATAATAAAATTAGACTGGGCCTAAATTAAAACATGAAAGCCCGCACAGAATAGAAAGGAGCCAAGATGGGCCTGAATTCCCCTAAGGGAATTCGGCCAACCCTAGGTATAAATACCTAGGGTTAGAAATTTCGGCCAACACATAGGTTGAGCCTCCTAGCCGAAATTCACTAGCATCCTTCTCTCTATTGTTTCGTTTTTCCGACGCTAGCACGGGTTGCATTCGTTAAGCGTTCGTGTACGTGAGAGTGGAGGGATTCTACATTGAATTCTGCAGTCATCATCCATCTCTAGAAAGAGATTTTTCTGGTAAGAAATTTAATCCCTTTCTATTTAATTTTAAGTTTTTCAATTTCCACTTCAATTGCTCCTGGGACCGGATTTGAGGAAATCACTGCGTTCTTCCGCTTTTATCGGGTGATTTCCGGTGAAAAATCCCAACAGTGGTATCAGAGCGGGCTTTTGATCCGTGGAAATTGATTAATTTGGTTGAATCCCTATTTTGAAATTGGATGTTTTTGATTGGGATTCATGGTATGGGTTTTATGATTTTTCCCATATGTTTTATACAAAGAAAATTAAATTTGCATATAGGTTTATGTTAGTTTAATTTTATTGTGTATTATTGGAATTCTTGGTGAATTGCTTTGGATGATGAATGGTGATTTTTTTTATTTAATTCTGTTTTAGAAAAAAAAAAAATCTGCATCCCGGGGTGCGGGGCTGCCGGCGGCGGAATTGCCGCAGCACGCCGCGAGAGGTGCGGCGGCAGCCGCTCCCTACTGCTACGCCAGCAGCAGCCGCTGGGCGGCCACTGCGCAGCGGCAGCCACTGCTGGGCAGTGGCTGCCGCGCGGAAGCAGCGGGCAGCCGCTAGGCGGCTGCGTCGCTGCCGCTGCTAGGGCAACTCCGTTGCCCTAGCTGCAGCGGGCCGGGCCCAGTTTTTGGATTTTGCGGGTTTTTAGTCTGGGGCCCAGCTTTGAAATTTTAATTGGTTTTAAAATTCGTGTGTTTAAATTTATGTAATTTAAATGCGTATGGTTTCTTGGATGATTTAATTTCGTTCATGTGATATTAATTTTGGAAATTAATATGGTTAATGGAAATTGGTTCGGGTAATTTTGGCATAATTACTCGGACGGCTGAATTGGACCCATGGTTTTCCAATTCCAGTGGGAGCAGTTGGACTGCCTGGGCTGGAGGCCCAAAGCCCGTTAAGGGTTAGAACCATGGTGGGCCAAAATTGGCGATTTCCTAATAATGTCTTTGACATAATTTAAATGGGCTTAAATCATGCATTGTGACATGCCTTTGAATTTTATGTATTGGATGCATATGAATGGTTGAATGAATGTATGATTGGATGTTATTGGGCCTTTTACGAGATGGGTTGTATTTTTCTTTTTGGGTAAATACGGCCTGCGTGTCTTTTTTCTTTTTAATGTAATTTTATTTTATTTAAATTAAATATTATAAAATTTGTAAAAGAAGAAGTCCATGGAGTGGTGAGCCCATATGAAGGTGCAAGCCCAAATTGGAGGTGCAAGCCCAGAAAGAGAAGATGGAGGCCCGCCTAATATCAATTTTCCAGTATAGGTTTACTAGAATAATATTAGGATGTAACATAGGCCCATAGCAGTCCATTTTAACTTTATTTAATCATGTTTTATATTCATTTGCGTGTATGAATGTATGTTCCAATAGCTCATTCACCCGCTTTATGTATGTAAGCCGTTATAATTGAATCTAATAACCAAACGGAATTACTAAGTCGCTTAAAAGTGCTTCCCTCATTCAAAACCGAATCGAAGTGGGAATAGGCCAGTTGTAGACCATGCCCTCGTAGGATGCACTGGAGTATTGTCACTTTGTATTGGGTTAGAGTATGGGATACTCTAACACTTGGATGGAGGTTTTGACTTAGCGTGGGTAGTAGGATTCTCCTGGCCCTAAGCACAGATGGGTAAGTGCCAACAAGCCCATCAAACCGAGAGTCCCTAGGTTGGGATTGGACGACGTTCCTACCTAAATAATTAAGGTGTAGTTGTACCAAACCCTCGTTTGGCTATATCTTAATGAAATATGGATCTCGGCCCATGAGCCCAACAACTCGGTTTAAATTAATAACTTGATTCATTATTAATTTTATATGGGAACAACAAAGCAAAGCCCTTTATTAACACTCTCAATGTTTTCTGTGTAGAAACACCCAAATGGCAAACACAAATACCTTATCACTGCGATCCATTCTTGAAAAGGACTAGCTTTCCGATCCTAACTTTTTAGACTGGTCTAGGAACTTGAGGATAGTTCTAAGACAAGAGTCAAAAGAGTATGTGCTGGAAAGGCCTGTGCCGGCTGCATCTCAAGGACGTAATCCACTGGCTGCCCAGCTGGAGGAATACGAGGCGCACGTCAAGGACAACCGGGATGTGACATGCCTTATGTTGGCTTGCATGGTCCCTGAACTGCAAAAACAGTTTATGGACCACCAAGCCTATGCTATGATAACAACTCTTAATGAGATGTTTCAAGAGCAAGCTCATCAGGAAAGGTACCTGACCAATAAGGCATTCCACTCTTGTAAGATGGGGGCCGGGACATCTATGAGTGCACACGTGCTCAAGATGAAGGGCTATTTGGATACTTTGGCCCGTCTCGGATCGCCTATCTCTCAAGAGTTGGCGGTGGACACAATCCTCGCGTCCTTGCCGGATTCTTATGATCAGTTCATCCTCAACTATAACATGCAAGGGATGAACCGTACTATCAGTGAGCTGCATGGGATGCTGAAGCTTACTGAGCAGTCGATCAAGAAGACTCCGGCGGTGCTGCTGGTCAACAAGGGGAACCCTCCTCTTGCCAAAAGTAAGGCCAAGGAAAAGGCCAAGGCCAAGGCGAAAAAGGCCAAAGCCAAGAAGGCCAAGGCCCAACCCAAGGCCCAGCAGAAGGCAGGTCCTGAGGACGTCTATTTCGGGTGCAGATAGGCGGGCCATTCGAAGAGATCGTGTCCCAAGCTGATGGGAGAGAAAAGAAGGGGCCAAGGTGCGTCCTCTTCAGGTATTTATGTTATAGATATTAACCTTACTATTTCAACATCCTGGGTATTGCATACTGGATGTGGTTCTCACATTTGTTGTAATGTGTAGGGACTTAAGAACAGAAGGTTGCTGGGGTCGGGAGAGGTGGACTTGCGGGTTGGGAATGGAGCAAGGGTTGCTGCCATAGAGATCGGCGAATACCACCTGATGATGCCCAGTGGATTGGTTTTAATTTTAAAACATTGTTACTTTGTACCTGCTATGTGCAGGAATATTATCTCCGTATCAATGTTGGATATTTCTGGATTTGATTTTACTATTATAAATGGTCGAATTTCTATATCCAGAGAAGGGTTATTTTATGGAGATGCTCTATTAAATAATGGCCTGTATATCATGGACTTAAATGAAACCAATCATAACTATAACATAAACACGAAAAGGGTTAAGCCTAACGAGCTTAATCCAGTCTACCTATGGCATTGTCGTCTTGGCCATATAAACGAAAAGCGCATAGCAAGGCTTCACAAAGCTGGAGTCCTAGGGTCATTTGACTTGGAGTCAATTGATACATGCGAATCATGTTTAAGAGGCAAGATGACAAAGGTGCCTTTTAGCAAAAGGGCTGAAAGGGCCACTGGCTTGTTGGACCTAATACATTCAGATGTATGTGGACCTATGAGCGCAGCGACCAGAGGTGGGCATCTGTACTTCATCACGTTCACGGATGATTTCAGCAGATATGGCTATGTCTATCTGATGAAACACAAGTCCGAGACCCATGATAGGTTCAAGGAATTTAGGAACGAGGTACAGAACCAGCTAGGCAGGAATATCAAAGCCCTTCGGTCGGACCGAGCCGGGGAGTATATGAGCCTAGAGTTTGACTCATACTTGAGAGAGCATGGAGTAATTCCACAGCTCACTCCTCCTAGAACACACAATGGAATGGGGTGTCCGAACGAAGGAATAGGACCTTGTTGGACATGGTCCGCTCAATGATGAGTCAAGCATCTCTCCCAATTAGTTTCTGGGGACACGCCCTTGAGACAGCAGCTCTCATCTTAAACAATACTCCGACTAAGGCAGTGGAAAAGACCCCATATCAGATATGGACGGGCAAGGAGCCCAATGTGTCTTTCCTAAGGATTTGGGGATGCGAAGCACATGTCAAGAAATTGACTAGTGGCAAGCTGGAGCCCAAAACCGATAAATGCCTGTTTGTGGGCTACCCTAGGGAAACCAAAGGGTATTACTTCTACAACCCCACCGAGAACAAGGTGTTTGTGGCAAGGAAAGGGGTCTTTCTGGAAAAGGAGTTCCTTTCCAAGAAAGATAGTGGGAGCAACGTTGAACTCAAGGAAGTTCAAGGTCCACAAGCTCCTGAAAAGGATAACTCGGAGGCCCAGGTAGAGCTTCCACAAGTGGAACACCGACCCAGGCCACACAAGAACCTAGAAGGTCTGGTAGGGATCGTCGGGAACCGGAGAGGTACGGTTTCCTCGTCACCGATGATCAAACTCTTCTCATCGGGGATGAAGAAGAACCCAAAACCTACCAGGAGGCTATGGCTAGCCCACAGTCTGCAAATTGGCGTAAAGCCATGGAGGCAGAAATGCAATCTATGTACGATAATCAACCTCCGGGTGCTAAGGTAATAGGTTGCAAGTGGTGCTATAAGCTAAAAGCTGATAATACCTTCAAGGGGCGTCTGGTTGCGAAAGGTTTCAAACATGTCCATGGAATAGACTATGATGAAACTTTCTCACCAGTAGCCATGCTCAAGTCCATCAGGATACTGCTGGCCATAGCCGCATGGTATGACTATGAGGTATGGCAGATGGATGTCAAAACCGCTTTCCTTAATGGGAAGCTACTCGAGGATGTGTACATGACACAACCTGAGGGTTTTGTCGATCCTAAGTATCCGGGAAGGGTATGTAAACTTCAAAGGTCCATTTATGGACTGAAGCAAGCATCCCGTAGTTGGAATCTAAGATTCAATGAGGCTATAAAGGAATATGGCTTCATACAGAATCTAGATGAGCCTTGTGTGTATAAGAGGACTAGTGGGAGCATTGTCACATTTTTGGTACTTTATGTAGATGACATCCTACTCATTGGAAGCGACATACCTACACTGCAAGGGGTAAAGCAGTGGCTGAGTAAGTGCTTCGCAATGAAGGACTTGGGCGAAGCTGAGATGATCCTAGGGATCAGGATCTATAGGGATAGATCAAATCTGCTTCTGGGCCTAAGTCAGGCTTCGTACATTGACAAAGTTCTGGAAAGATTCAGCATGGACCGGGCCAAGAAAGTTTTCTTGCCAATGGGCCATGGGCTGAAACTTAGTAAGAAGAACTGTCCTAAAACAAGGGAGGACAGGGAGAACATGAAATTGGTTCCATATGCTTCGGCTATTGGATCAATCATGTACTCCATGTTATGTACGAGACCTGACGTCGCCTTTGCACTGAGTATGACGAGCCGATACCAGTAAGATCCCGGGGAGGATCACTGGAAAGCTGTCAAGGCGATCCTCAAGTACCTTAACCGGACTAAGGATAGCTTCTTGGTGTATGGTGGTCAGGAAGTGCTATCAGTTATTGGGTACACTGATGCGAGCTTCCAGACAGACCAGGATGAGTACCAATCACAGTCAGGGTATGTATTCTTGCTGAATGGTGGTGTTGTAAGCTGGAGGAGCTCAAAGCAGCCAACCATAGCGGACTCTACAACAGAAGCTGAGTACATCGCTGCGTGTGATGCAGCTAAGGAAGCTGTGTGGATGAAGAAGTTTATCACTGAGTTGGGAGTAGTGCCAACTATCCAGGACCCAGTCGATATCTTCTGTGACAACAATGGGGCCATCGCACAAGCTAAGGAGCCCCGGTCACACAAGAACACAAAGCACGTGCTCAGAAAGTTTCACCTCATATGAGAAATCGCAGAGAGAGGTGACATTGCATTGCATAAAGTGGACACTGAGGATAATGTCGCAGATCCATTGACCAAGGCGCTGGCCCAGCCCAAGCACGAGGGTCATACTAGATCTATAGGGATTAGGCCCATGCCTAGTTGGAACTAGTGCAAGTGGGAGATTGTTGGAAATGCCCTAGTCTCGAGGCATTGGTCCTTGTATTTGTACTATACATTTATTGGATTTATGTGTTGTACTCATTTGTGTTATTAATAAAGGCATCAATTCATTTATTATATCTATCTTGTGCAATATATTAAATGAAGTATCCAATGGACATATCTATATCCATGACGACAAGTGTCATGCACTTAGCAGTAAGACCATGGATAGGGTAAACGATAAGACCATAAATAGATCCGTAGTCTGTTCCAGTCATGGGAATGAATGGAACAACAGACTATCATTAACCTGGTTGTATGGCGGTGTCTTACTGGTCATTGGACATGGAATGTCAACCAAGTTAATGGGTACATGCCTGGAAGCATGGTACTGGATAGATCCACTAAACGAGTAATCCACATGGTATGGTATCGCAATGGATTCTCGTGTAGTACTTGTATGGATCCTTTGACCTTACCATATGATGGTGTTACATGTGAAGTCGCATACTTAGGGGTATGCCTAAAGGGCCTATAATAGGGTGCCAAGTATGGGTGCTTTCGGGTATGTCACTGAACATGGTAATACTATGGATATGCAGAAGGGATTTGTCACTCAGTAACCAACTGAGAAGATATCACCGGCCACTTGATGAATGTGACTGATAAGAGTGTGGCCACACCCAAACTAGTTGGAACTTGTTTGTGAGCATCAGTACATTCAGGATCAAGTTAATGTCTGGACACAAAAGAGGGTGATCAATCCATGCCTCTATGTTGGACATCGATATCAATGACATGGGATGTACAAGTTTAAACTACAAGGTTATGATAACAGTTAGACTGCCATCTCCATCTTAATTGGGGGCTGCAGTGGCTTGCTAGAGCCCAACTGCAGTCTGCGGGCCAAAGGCCTGCTACCAACATAAAGATGGGCCCACGGGATCGTACACATAGAACGATAGAATGCAGACTTAAGGAATCACATGTATACTTGGAGTATACACAATGGAGGGAGAAGCGTGTATATATAATTATATTATAAAGATCAATTGGATTGATCATAATAATAAAATTAATATATATTCAATTGGCTCTTCATAGTTAATTGGATTAATTATGAAATTATTTCCTAGGTGGAAATATTCATATGTATGGGTTTACATATGATTTTATTTTGTGTAGATTTAATTTTAATTTGATGGATTAAATTAATAGTCAAACTAATTTTAATTTAGATGTAAATAATATATTACTTGGAGTAATATATTAAATACATGGGTATATTAAAATTGGGCTTGAAATTAATTTAAACCAGAATAATTAAAATTAGACTGGGCCTAAATTAAAACATGGAAGCCCGCACATAATAGAAAGGAGCCAAGATGGGCCTGAATTCCCCTAAGGGAATTCGGCCAACCCTAGGTATAAATACCTAGGGTTAGAAATTTCGGCCAACACATAGGTTGAGCCTCCTAGCCAAAATTCACTAGCATCCTTCTCTCTATTGTTTCGTTTTTCCGACGCTAGCACGGGTTGCATTCGTTAAGCGTTCGTGTACGTGAGAGTGGAGGGATTCTACATTGAATTCTGCAGTCATCATCCATCTTTAGAAAGAGATTTTTCTGGTAAGAAATTTAATCCCTTTCTATTTAATTTTAATTTTTTCAATTTCCACTTCAATTGCTCCTGGGACCGGATTTGAGGAAATCACCGCGTTCTTCCCCTTTTATCGGGTGATTTCCGGTGAAAAATCCCAACAGTTGCTGGGTCACTATAGCAACTTCAACCTGGTTCACTTCTGAAGTCTGCCCTCCTTTTCCGCTAGAATTCCAGCTAAAACCACCACCGGACCCAGCTGCAGCAGTTGATCTATACCCAGAACTGTAACCTAAACTTCTTCCACCCTTATGGCTTGGTGCCTTCTCTTCTTCGTCTCGCTCAATCTTCATCGCCATATGGTAGACTTTACTAAGCTCATTGAGTTGATGGAATTTCATATTGTTTTTGAAGATTTCCTTACTACCATCAATCAACTTATGTATCAGTTCATCTTCATCTGGGCGGTTTTTCAAAAGGATCATCTTAGTCATCCAGCACTAGTAATAATCATCAAAAGGCTCATTGGGTTTTTGCTTAATCCGCTCCAAGTCATACAGCTTCACCAAAATCTTGGTGTTGAAGCTGTAATACTTGATAAAGGCTGCTAACAAAACCTCCCAATCTAACTGTTCTTCTTCTGATTACGAGTTATACCATCCTAAAGCTCCTCCCTCCAAGGTAGTCGGGAAGAGATTAATCACTTGTTGCTTAGTGGCGCCCGCCGTCAGCATGACCCAAGCGTAGAGATTTACATGGGCCTCTAGTATGCCCATTCCCTTATAAGAAGGCACTCTTGGCATTTGGAATCCAATGGGAAAAGTCTCGATGCCCCTGTTGATCATGGCATCAATGTTGACTCCCTTCTTAGACTCTGCACTGACACTGGCCCCTTTCTTCAACTGAGCCACCGCTTCCTCCAACTCAGAGCATTTTGCTTTCATCTTTCTTTCCATAGCTACTTCTATTTCTTACAGCTTCTCGAGACTGGCTGAGGTATCACCACCCTATTGGGATGATTCAGCCTCCTTCTCTTTCCCGGCTCCACTACCACCGGTTTCTCTAGCCTCTCACACTACTACCCACACTTCCTCCTTTAGCATATCACGAAAGTCTAGCGATCTTAGAAAATCCTTCAAAGCATCAGCAAGGCTCGATATTGGATTAGCCATCTCTATTTCTTCCCTAGAATCAGAATCGCTTTCTGTCTCAACTGCTCTCCGTTCCCCAACAGCCCTCAAAGCCTGAGATCTCGTCCAAGGTCACTCCAGCTTATTCTGCCAGGCATCATACGGGAAGTATTAGGGACATGCATGGATGGTATGGTGACATGAAGAGTAAGGCATTAAAAGTACTCGTAATGAATGGATGGAATGAGGTTATGAATGAAATGATGGTATGAATGATTTTCTTTTATTCTTTTTCTTCTTTTTAGGACATTCCAAGAACACCCAATGATATGCAGAAATGTCATGTGTGGACGGCCACAAGAACAGAGGTTCGATGCCTTTGGGGAACCTAATGATTTTTGTGATATGGTCGCGTGTGTGCCGACACATGGACAAAGTTTTGACACTTTTAAGGTCTATGAGATGATATGAAATGGTCACATGGGACCATCCCTTGGACAGAGTTTTGATGCTTTTGAGCATATGATATGAAATGATGTTGTAAGAAAGTCATGTATAACGGAGACACGGATAGAGGTTCAGCGTTCGGGGAACACCTTTTATGATTTGGGATGTTATGAAATGCCTCTACATGCATACTAATCCGGCACTCAGGGAGCGCCTTGAATAATGTAGTAATGTCATGAAGTAACCCAATGTGGATCACAATGTTATATGATATTTGTGATGAATGGGTATGTTGTCGTGAAATACATCATGTGGATTGTCACGTGGAAGTAAACCTAGGACCACTATGGTCTCTATTAAATGAGATAATTTAGTGGAATGGCCGAATGAAATCCGGTGCATTGGCAGAACACGAGTAATTTAGGATACCCGATATGTTATGAAATGATGTGATTGTGGTGGGCATCCTTGGAACGCCCTTAATTTAGATGCAGTGAAATGAGATGGATGTTTATGTCATACAAGATGCAAATGGCTGCACAAAACACGTGGTTAGAATGCATGACATGCATAATGATGTCATGTATGCTTTTTAAAAAAATGCTAATCACACAAATATAATATTATGGCTGCAAAAGAAAAGGTTAGTGTGAATGTCACACAGATGATTTAATGTCTTCACACAAAAATAAAAATGCAAATGGGTGTATAGAAATGTGGGTTAGTATGGCACACGAAAGCTATGCATGTTTGATGCTTCGTGAAAAGTCAAAATAGAAAACAACACAGAACAAATGTCAGCACATGCAAAATATGGGCCCCCTTCCAACCTTATTTCTCCTTTCGATTGGTCTCGCATTCTTCCTAGGTGTTGGGTCTCTTTGGCATCAATGAGGGATACCAGAGGTGCATGCTCAATGTTATTTTGAATTTAAGGTTTTGGTAATCCTAAGGAAAGTTGCTAGGCCATTACATGTGGGCCAAAGTCAAAACCAAGGGTCGTACAGGTTCCCATAGCAAGTATACACTTCCCCACTTTAGAACACGATGTAAGGTCATGCGGGGCTATGAGTGGTTTACCCCATTTGGTGTCTCCAATCCTGGCAGAAGAGGTAGTCCACCTTCTTCGGTAAACCTGGGATGATAAGTGTGTTGGAGGGATTGAGAAGAAGAAAATGTCATGATATGCAATGTGCAAATAAATATGGTAATATGAATTAGTGAAGTGACTGCAAGCGGGGTTTTATTTCTGTAGTTGCCTAAGTTCCTTAAGTTTTTATGAAAACTTTTTAAGAACTAATCCCCAAAAAAGTCGCCGCTGTGAGTGAACGACCTTTTTTTTAAAAATGGGTTGTGGCAAAGCGGACCGGGGAAAATGAGATTATTATAGATTTTTTGGAAAACGGGGTTTTGTTTATCTTAAGTTAGAAAATTATGGATTTAATTTGGAAATTCTCTTGTAGAAAACATTTTCCCGTTTTTAACTTAAAGACCTCAAAACTTAAATCCCGAGATCAGTGATAGAGTCGCCACCTGGATCAGCTCATCTAGGAATTCCGGTACAGCTCCCTACCGAGGACAGACTACTGTACCTAATCTAGAGATTTAGGGTTCGGACAAGTGACTTACTTAACCTCTAGCTTGCTTTCACTTTACAGTTTATATTATCATATTTAATTTGCTTTATTATCTTTTTCTAATTTATTTTAATTATCCGATGCTAAAGCAAAATGCAGGAAATAAATTACGGGAAATTAAATCATACATTTAAAATATACAAAAAATAATAAAGGCAGATTATACAACAAAATTGAATAAAAAATAAAAAATCTCGTCCTCACTTTACAACTGCCTAAAATACACGATTTATCTAAAAAAAATACAATCACCTAGGATACACGAATAAATCTATTGAATACATCAAAAAATAAAAATAAGAATAAAAAGCTGCAAAACATAGAGTTAGCACAATATACAACACGCCACATATTGGACTCAAGTAACACAAAATGGGATTTTAAGAATTCAGGAACACGCAATTAGGCGGATAACCGGGTCGGCTCAACTAGCCGGCCCGATTAGACTTGGAAAACATTTTGAAACGTCCCTGTATTTTTGGTTTTGTGGGAAAATCATTTTGAAAACATTTTATTTTCTAGTTTAATTGATTTTGGCATGTGAGGTGAGTCGGTTTTCTGGAGAATTGGGTCTCCATCGTTGTATTGTTCTAAATACAATTACATGGAAAATCAAATCTAAGGTAGTGAATGCACACAACAAAATTCATTTTGATGATTTTCTAATTTCTGAATTTTTATGGATTTTTAGAAATTTTTAGGGATTATTCTGGAAATTCTGCTTTTAGACAAGCACTACAGTCGTGCTACTGTAACTACCGTCATACGACTGTAATCACAGTCGTGCGACTGTAAATCATTCCAACTTCAGAATTTTGCCAAAAATTATACAAAATAAAACTGAAAGAAAATAGCTGGAAACCAAGAACACTCGTATGACTGTATTTACAGTCGTACTACTGTTCATCAACTCAAGAACAGTCGTGCGACTGTTCTTGATTTCCAAAAATAGAAAATGCAAGAATTGAGTAAAAATTCACAAAAACATAGCAATTCAGCCAGAAAGCATGAGAAATGGAGGGAATGAAAAGTGTTCACCTTTTTGGCACTTATCCACCATAGGATTGACCCCTGGCGTCGCTCCAATCCACTTAAATTCGCTCTTTTCTCCTTGAATTGAAGTTGAGAAGTTTGGTTCCAAAATCTCCAAAATGCTTAGGAATCTTAAGGTTTCTAGTCCAAAATTTAATTTGTTTAGAGAGTCAGATTACTAACCTATTGATTTCTAATAAATTTTTAATCTAAACACTCAAGAATGATAAAGAAAAAGAAGAGAAAAAGAAGCTTGGTGTTTTTGTTAGGTTTTCTTTTTCTACCCTTGTTCTTCCAATTCTCTGTTTCTCTAAGACCAGAAATTCTAAGTGTCAAAAGTCCTCGCGTTTTCTTCTCTTCCTTTTCTTATTTTCTGCCTTTGCTTCACCAAAAACCAGGGCAATTAATGCTCCCCAAATCTTCAGCTTTCTTATGTCATGGGCATGGTCTTCTGCACCTGCTCCGATGTTACAGTCGTACGACTGTAATTTAATTATAGTCGCATGACTGTATGTTACAGTCGTGTGACACGCGCGATTTTCTTTTTTGGAGGATGGAAAATTCCGGTGATTACACCTACCGCTTCGGGTCACATTCTGAACTTCTTGAATTTTTAGCTTTTCAATAACGAGAGGCTTAACTTAACTATCTCATCCCCGCCAAACTCTTCATATTCATCCTCCGAGTCGAGGTCATTCAAGCTCACTGGCTTGATTTCTTTTTGTTCTGTCTGCCCCACACATCCTGACTCTACCTCAGCTTCACCGATTGCTACAGACTGTATAGTGGGATTCGCTTGTAGGACTTGAGCAAAAATGAAATTGGTTGGCAATGCTAAGTGTACCATATTAACCCGCTTCTCGAATGCCGGCAACGGGTTGGTTTTTGTACTGGGTTTAGGAGGCTCCTGTAATTTCCCCTTGTTAATCAGTTTTTGGATGGCGTCCCTCAACTTGTAGTAGTTATTAGTTCTGTGGCCAGTCACAACATGGTATGTGCAGAAATTATCTTTATCTGTATTAGCAGGTTTCTCAAATGGTCTTAGAGACTACAACAAGCCTCTATTTCTGCACTTTGAAAAACTTTTAACCAAAGGGAGAACCCAAGGGGATATACCCTGTCCTCCGGGATTTCTACTTTGACAGCCTTGCTGCTGGGTTACCGCGACAACCTTAACCTGCTTTACCTCCGAAGTTTGCCCCACCTTACCTCGAGAACCTGAGCTAGAACCACTTCCAGACCCAGCCGCAGCTGTTGACCTGAACCCAGTGCTATATCCTGAACTTCTTGTGAGCGGACGATGTGTTTTCGACGGGACACGGGACTCCCTTTCGGGATGGGGCGCCACGATCTCGGGCGGGCCCCTCCCTCGCGTGGGGTTTTTATTATGGGAATCCGCGTTTTGGAAAATAAATAGAATTAATGCATAAAAGAACCGAGACCTAAGTCTCGATGAATATTGTAGAGTTGCCACCCGGCTCAGCTCAACCGGGAAATTCTTATGTAGCTGAACTGGACGAACGGCCGCTACACTATCCAGAGATTCGGGTCCGGACAAGTCCCTTATTTCGTGTCTAATTAAAATAAATATTGCCAATGTTCTCAAATGGTATTTCAAAATCTAAAGTCCATTTTATTGAATGTAAAAAGCATACAGCACGCACACAAAATATTTAATACAAAAATAAGGAAAAGAAATAAATATTAATTGGCTTACAACCAAATCGAATGGAAAAATAAAAACTCTCGCCTCACTTGTACAATCGCCTAGAATACACGAGAATCTAGAAAAATACAACAGCCTAAATATACGATTTAATCTATTAAATTACATCCAAAATAAAAACAAAAAGAAATTAAAACCTGCAAAACCGAGGGTTAGCACAATATATACAGCACGCCACAATTAGGACTCAAATAGACAGAACGGGAAATCAGGAATTGGGGGTATGCATTTAGGGGGTAACCGGGTCGGCTCGGCTAGCCGGCCCGACTAGACCTGGAAAACATTTTGAAACGTCCCTGTATTTTTTGGTTTTTTTGGGAAAATCATTTTGAAAACAATTTTACCGGTTTACATGCATTTTTATATATTTAAGTGGGCCGGTTTTCAGGAGAAATGGGTCTCCGTCGTTGAATTGTTCTAAATGCAATTTTACTAAAAATTGAATCTATGGTCGTGATGCACACAACAAAATTCATTTTGATGATTTTTGGGGTTTTCTAATTTTTTTTTGGGATTTTTTTGGGAATTTTTGGGAATTTTTTGGGGATTTTTATGGATTTTTTATGAAATTTTTGGGTTTTAAAGGTAAAATTCTGATTCTGAAAACTACAGGGGTACGACTGTAAATTTACAGTCGTGGAAAATCAACTACAGTCGTACGACTGTAACTACAGTCGTACAACTGTAAATGCTGAAAATTTAGGATTTTGCCAAAATCTTCTTTAAAACAAGCTGGGAAGAGAATTGCCTGGAAATCAACTACAGTCGTACGACTGTAACTACAGTCGTACGACTGTTCATCAATCCAATCCAGGAGCAGAAACGCAGAAAAATGGACAGAAATGCAGCAAAAACACACCAAACACCCAGAAAGCTTATAAAAGGGAGAGGAAAAGGGGTATTTACCTCCGTGGCGTGCGTCCACCGTAGGATTAACCCCTGGCGTCGCTCCAATCCACTAAAATCCGGACTTTTCTCCTTGAGTTAGGGTTTGAGATTTGACTCCAGAGATTTCCAAATGCTGAGGATTTTGATGAGGATTTCCCCTTTTTTTTCTTTGGTTTTCTCTTCTTTCTCTTTTTCTCCCTTTCTCTTTGTCTGTCCGTTTTTCTTTTTTTTTTTTCCTTTTTTTTTTTCGTCCCCCTCTGCCTTTCTGTCTTTCTTTTTCTGCTTTTATGGGTAGATCTACAGTCGTACGACTGTAGTTTGACTACAGTCGTACGACTGTAGCAATAGTCGTACGACTATAGTTTTTTTTTTTTTTTTGAAAGTAAAATTTCGGCGCTTACAGCTGCCCCTCGCGTGATCAAATTCACCACCTGAACTTAGTCTGGGGTAGATGATGTGAATTTGAGAAACACGATTCAAAGCGCCGCAGACACAGGAAAGAATCCTCCATTGAAATAAGCCGATATCAGGTCTAGGTCACCCGAGGCGATACTGGGGAGGAATAAGCCGAAATCAGGTTTAGGCTACCCGAGGCAATGCTGATGAGGAAATAAGCCGATATCAGGTTTAGGTTACCCGAGGCAAAGTTGATGAGGAAATAAGCCGATATCAGGTTTAGGTTACCCGAGGCAATACTGGGGAGGGAATAAGCCGATATCAGGTTTAGGTTACCCGAGGCAAAGTTGATGAGGAATAAGCCGATATCAGGTTTAAGTTACCCGAGGCAAAGCTGAGGAAGAAATAAGCCGATATCAGGTTTAGGTTACCCGAGGCCAAGGAAGATGGATTGTAGTTAAGCCGATATCGGGTCTATGTTACCCGAGGCAAAGGAAAATGGAATTACGGTTAAGCCGATATCGGGTTTATGTTACCCGAGACAAAGGAAGGTGAATTATGGATTGGCCGATATCGGGTTTATGTTACCCGAGGCAAAGGAAGGTGGATTATGGATTGGCCGATATCGGGTTTATGTTACCCGAGGCAAAGGAAAATGGAATTGCGGTTAAGCCGATATCGGGTCTATATTACCCGAGGCAAAGGAAAATGGAATTGCGGTTAAGCCGATATCGGGTTTATGTTACCCGAGGCAAAGGAAAATGGAATTGCGGTTAAGCCGATATCGGGTTTATGTTACCCGAGGCAAAGGAAGGTGGGTTATGGATTAGCCGATATCGGGTTTATGTTACCCGAGGCAAAGGAAAATGGAATTACGGTTAAGCCGATATCGGGTTTATGTTACCCGAGGCAAAGGAAGGTGGCTTATGGATTAGCCGATATCGGGTTTATGTTACCCGAGGCAAAGGAAAATGGAATTGTAGTTAAGCCGATATCAGGTTTATGTTACCCTAGGCAAAGGAAGGTGGCTTATGGATTAGCCGATATCGGGTTTATGTTACCCGAGGCAAAGGAAAATGGAATTGTAGTTAAGCCGATATCAGGTTTATGTTACCCGAGGCAAAGGAAAATGGAATTGTAGTTAAGCCGATATCAGGTTTATGTTACCCGAGGCAAAGGAAAATGGAATTGTAGTTAAGCCGATATCAGGTTTATGTTACCTGAGGCAAAGGAAGGTGGCTTATGGATTAGCCGATATCGGGTTTAGGTTACTGTGAGCACGGGTTTTTCCCGACCTCTAGGATGAGAATTCCTGTGTTACCTATGAAGCATATGTACTTGAATCGGACTTGGAAACGACCAGAATGTTGCCCAAAAAAGTCTTAAATGTCCTGAAAACCAAGCTATCCTCGATCCGAAACTACCGTAAAGCGGGTTCTCCGAGTGATTTTCAGGCGCGTCAGATAATTATAAAAAAAAAAAAATATGTGTGGGCTCTGGTTCACAAGCCAGAGCCGGCCGGCTCTAGTGCAAACTACAGCCGGCCGACTCTAGTGGGCGGGCATGGGTGCCATACTTTGTCCCAATTCTGTGAAATTTGACGAAAAACTACAAAAACCATTAATTGACGCATTTAATTGGGAAATTATTTTGTCTGGTAATAATTGAACAATAATGAAACAAGAGATTAAAAAGAGAAAACACAGAAAAAAGAAGGGAGGAAGAAAGAAAAAAACAAAAAGGAAAAGGAGAGAAAAAGAAAGAAGCAGAGAGAGATGGGGGGAAGGGAAGAACCCAAAAACACAAAATCAAAGGGCTAAAATCAATCTCCAAAAATCCATAACAAGTTACATAACATTCGCTCATTTATTCGGATCATTTCGGGTTAGTTTGGGAATTGTTCGGTTTTCGGCCGATTGGACTTTAAGGGCAAATCCTAAGTTTTCAATCCGTTTCTTGACATTCAAAGCATCAAAACAACATCAAGGTAAACTCTGAGAGGCCTTAAACCTGTTTGCATTGCTTTTTCTGTGCGTTTTCTTTATTTTTGCAAGTTTTAGAACCGAACTTACCCGAATAGAGCCGTACGGCTCTGTTCATCCAAGAACAGAGCCGGCCGGCTCTAGTTCCACAAGAACAGAGCCGGCCGGCTCTAACCAGAGCCGTACGGCTCTGTTCTTCAGGGACAGCTCCCCGATCTTTCCTGACATGCCAAAAATAGCCCGTTTTCCATTTTTATGCACTCTGATTTGACATATTTCGGCTCGTAAATATTCGTACATCATTTTAACACCGGTTTTTGAATTTTTATACGTACGGATATTAGTATTTTCAAGTTTTCCGGGATTTGTTTTTCAAGTTTCGGGGTTATTACATCCGAACCGGATCAATTGTCCAGCATTAGCGGACCCCCGAATTCTATAAGTCCTTGGAAAATATTAAACAAATAAAATTGCATTTTAAATAAATGTTTTTTGGTGTGTTTATTGCGTTTTGGACCCTAGATGGACGATGAGTTTAGGAACCCACACGAACGGATCCATGGATTCCGGGACAACAGACCCATGAAAATCAAAATTTGCATGTAACCAAGCCAATTGTTTTCCAAAAATTGATTTTCCAGCATAAAACCACAGGGCGTTTTAAAACCGTTTTCCAGGTCTAACCGGTCCGACCGGTCGGGTCGACCCGGTTATCCCCTTAATGCATGCCCCCATTTCCTAAAATTCCAAACTCTGTCCTGATTTGAGTCCTATTTGTGTGCGTAATATAAATTGTGCTAACCCTCTGTTTTGCAGCCTTTTATTTTTTTATTTTGGATGTATTTAATAGATTTATCCGTGTATTTTAGGCGGTTGTAAAGTGAATTTTTATATTTATTCGATCGGGTTGTAATAATTTAATTGTTTACTGCTTTATTTTGTTTTATTTGTGTGCGCGCCGTGTGTTTAACTTAATGCAATAAAAATCAACTCTAGAAACGTAAAATACCATCAAAGAATATCCGCCAAATTTATTTTGATTAGACATGAAATAAGGGATTTGTCCGAACCTTGAATCTCTGGATTAGGTACAGCAGTCTATACTCGGTAGGGAGCTGTACCGGAATTTCCCGGATGAGCTGATCCGGGTGGCGACTCTGTCACTGATCTCGGGATTTAAGTTTCGAGATCTTTCAAGTAATAAAATGGGAAAATGTTTTCTACGAAAGGAATTCCGAAACGAATGAATGGATTTTTCTAAGTAAGATAAACAAATCCTGTTTTTCCCAAAATCTCACCATGAAGAAAAGGAAGAACGTTTCCAAAGCCAAAAAACCCAAGTTTTCCTCGTCGGGCCCCCCGCGTTCCGTCCGAGAAAAGGTCGTCCGCTCACAGTGGCGACTCTGATGGGGATTTCTACAAAAGTTTTCTTAAAACATAAAAGAATTTGACAAGCCCTGAAAAATGTCTAATCCAAATAGCGTGGATGATTCTTACATAGTATTTTATGTTTGCATTTTAGTTAGACATCCTTGCATTAGGTTGAGTAGCCAATATTTAGCCCGGTGAATTGTTGAAGTGTCGCCTATGTTCGTCCTGGTCTTAGGGGCATGGATACGAAACACCACTCATAGCCTCGTACGAACCCCTTCGATCGGACCCTTGAGTGGGGAGAAGTGAGGAGTATATTTTGCTATGGGGACCTTGATGTCATCCCGGCTTGGACCGAACTCATTTAGGCAACCTTAGTTGGATTCCCTTAGGATACCAAAATAAGATGTGTGAATAAAATAAATTGCGCCTTCATCATCCCCAGTTGATGATCGAAGAGAACCCCTCCTAGGACTCGGTTAGAATTTTATCAACTTGACCACGTTTGGAGGAATAAGGTTGGAGGAATACGATCTGCGTGCTAATTGCTATGTGTCTTTTTGTCCCTCCATAACATGTCATCATCCACACGAAGCATAACATACCACATCCAAAGCATTTGTGTGATTCTAACTCACATCTTTTGTACAACCATTTTCATCTTTCGCGTGTAAATACATTAATCACCTGTGTGACATAAAACTAACCACATCTTTTGTAGCCATGCATCTTTTTTATTGTATGAAGAATTAATTAATCAATCCACATGCATCACTCGAGTCTCATAAGCACTAACCGTCTTATTCTGCAGCCATGGGAAACGCGTGTCATGCATAAAACATTTGCACGGACCTTGAATGACCCCATACGGGCCACATACATCACACCACCTATCGAGTAGGAAATCATTTTAAGCGCTCCACGAGCGCCGACAAAATGCATCACATCGCATTTTTAGTGCTCCCCGAGTACCAACAAATTTCGTCACATCTCATTAAATCACTTTCGATGCTCCACGAGTGTCGACAAAATTCATCACATTTCATTAAATCACTTTTAGGCGCTCCACGAGTGCCGACAAAATTCCATCGCATTTCATTAAATCATTTTAGGCGCTCCACGAGTGCCGACCAAATTCATCACATTTCATTAAACCACTTAGGTGCTCCACGAGCACCGAGAATTCATTTCATTGAATCATTTAGGTGCTCCACGAGCGCCGACGAAATCCATCACACTTCATCAAGTCATTTTAGGCACTCCACGAGTGCCGAAAATTTCATTTCACGCATCAAGTCACTTAGGTGCTACACGAGCGCCGAGAATTCATTTCATTAAATCATTTAGGTGCTCCACGAGCGTTGAGAATTCATTCATAAAATTGTTTGGGTGCTCCACGAGCACCGAAAAATTACATTTAGGGGCTCCACGAGTACCGACAAAATTCATCACATCTCATTAAATCACTTTCGGTGCTCCACGAGTACCGACAAAATTCATCACATTCCATTAAATCACTTTCGGTGCTCCACGAGTGCCGACCAAATTCATCACATTTCATTAGATCACTTTTGGGGCTCCCCGAGTACCGACAAATTTCATCACATTTCATTAAATCATTTTTGGTACTCCCCGAGTACCAACAAAAGTCACCACATTTCATTAAATCACTTTCGGTGCTCCACAAGTACCGACAAAATTCATCACATTTCATTGAATCACTTTCGGTGCTCCACGAGTGCCAATAAAAACCATCGCATTTCATTAAATCACTTTCGGTGCTCCACGAGTACCGACAAAATTCATCACACCTCATTAAATCACTTTCGGTGCTCCACGAGTACCGACAAAATTCATTACATTTCATTAAATCACTTTCGGTGCTCCACGAGTACCGAAAAAATTCATCACATCTCATTTTGGCGCTCCACGAGTGCCGACAAAATTCCATCCCATTTCATTAAATCACTTTTGGTGCTCCACGAGTACCGATAAAATTCATCACATCTCATTAAATCACTTTTGGTGCTCCCCGAGTACCAACAAATTTCATCACATGTCATTAAATCACTTTCGGTGCTCCACGAATACCGACAAAATTCATCACATT
This sequence comes from Euphorbia tirucalli, assembly GCA_039660915.1. NCBI lineage: Eukaryota > Viridiplantae > Streptophyta > Magnoliopsida > Malpighiales > Euphorbiaceae > Euphorbia > Euphorbia tirucalli. Next base: position 46,870,763 of record CM077639.1, on the reverse strand, counting down.
TCATTAAATCACTTTCGGTGCTCCACGAGTGCCGACCAAAGTCATTAAATCACTTTCGGTGCTCCACGAGTACCGACAAAATTCATCACATCTCATTAAATCACTTTCGGTGCTCCACGAGTGCCAATAAAAACCATCGCATTTCATGAAATCATTTTTAGGCACTCCACGAGTGCCGACGAAATCCATCACACTTCATCAAGTCATTTTAGGCACTCCACGAGTGCCGAAAATTTCATTTCACGCATTAAGTCACTTAGGTGCTACACGAGCGCCGAGAATTCATTTCATTAAATCATTTAGGTGCTCCACGAGCGCTGAGAATTCATTCATAAAATTGTTTGGGTGCTCCACGAGCACTGAAAAATTACATTTAGGGGCTCCACGAGCGCGCTGAAAAATTTCATCACATACATTCAATCATTTAGGTGCCCCACGAGCACCAAAAAAAAAAAAAAAAAAAAAAAAAGAAAAAAAAAAGAAAAAATCATTTCATGCATCAAATCATTTAGGTGCTCCACGAGCGCCGAACAAATTACATTCCATACATTTAGGTGCTCCACGAGTGCTGAAAAATTCCACCGCACACATCAAGCCACTTAGGTGCTCCACGAGCGCCGAGAATTCATTTCATTGAATCATTTAGGTGCTCCACGAGCATCGAGAATTCATTCATAAAATTGTTTGGGTGCTCCACAAGCACCGAAAAATTACATTTAGGTGCTCCTTGAGCGCCGAAAAATTTCATCACATACATTCATCATTTAGGTGCTCCACGAGCACCGAAAAAAAAAAAAAAAAAAATTTCCACTTCATGCATCAAATCATTTAGAGCGCCGAAAAATTTCATCGCATTATGTCATGTAGGCACTCCACGAGCGTCGAAAAATGTCATCGCATCCATGTAGGCGCTCCACGAACGCCGAAAACTTTTCATTTCACACATTAAATCATTTAGGTGCTCCACGAGCACCGAAAAATTTATTTCATTTCATTCAATCATTTAGGTGCTCCACGAGTGCCGAAAAATTACATTTCATTCATTAAATCATTTATACGCTCCCCGAGCACCGAAAATCTCAACCATGTGCCACGCGCATGTTCATCTCATTTCACAAAAATGCTCCCTTGAGCACCAAAACCCTGTCCGTTCACTAAGAAATCATCCATTTCATGATTTGGAAGTCAAGATGCTCCCCGAGCATCGAAATTCCATTCGTGCACCAAGCACGAGTTCATTTCATATCACGACATTAATACCCAAGGTGCTTCCCGAGCGCCGAAATCCGGGCCATGTGCCACGCGCATGATCATCTCATATCATAATATGAAATCCCAAGGTGCTCCCTGAGCGCCGAAATTTTGCCTATATGCCATTCTAACCACATTTTTGTGCAGCCATTTTCAAGACATCAACGTAAGCATGGCATTTATTCTAACCGCGTTTTCATGCAGCCATGACATTCTATTTGTGTGCCACGCATATTTATGTTCTGTACATTGTTATCTTTGCAAAGCATACACGATATCATCATGTATGTCATGCATCCTAACCACGTTTTTATGCAGCCACTTGGATTTTTGTATGACACAAGCATTCACATCATTTCATATTATTTAAATTAAGGACATTCTAAGGATACCCTTCACGGTCATTTCATTTCATAGCATATCGGGAGTCCTAAAGTTGCCCGTGTTCTGCCGTGTATCGGAATACAATCGGCCATTTCACTAAACCATTTCATTCGATAAGAGACCACAATGGTCTTGGGTCTATTTTTATGTGGCAGGTCACACAACATCATTGCATGGCTTCACGTCATTTATCATTGGGGTCTTGGGGATGCCGAAGTTTTGTTGGTGTGTCGCGATCCATTTCGGATTGTTACATGACATTGACATTATTGTATCATTTGAGGTACTCCACGAGCACCAGATTATTACGCATATAAGGGGCATCTCATAGCATTACCAAATCATGAAAGGTGTTCCATGAATGCCGGACTTTCGTCCGTGTCCTTGCCTACACGAGACTATCTGAAAACATCACCTCGTATCATATGCCTCAAAAGCATCAGAACTCTGTCCATGGGCCGGCCCCTATGTGACCACTTCACTTCATCTCATCTCAAAGACCCACAAGGTGTCGAAACTCTGTCCGTGTGTTGGCACACACACGATCATTTCACGATATTCACTAGGTGCTCCAAAAGCACCGAACCCTTGTTTGTGTGGCGGTCCACACGTGTTTTTCTTTTTCGCATTATCTCTTGCATAGCATTGGGTGTTCTTGGGATGTTAAAAAAAAAAAAGTTAAAAAATAAATAAATAAATAAAATAAAATAAAATAAAATAAAAACATCATCATCATCATCTTCCTCATGAACATCATATATGCGACTCATCATTCATACACATACATATCCCATCATGCATTCATGCCTACATCACCTGTATTTGGTGTTCTTCACGCGTATGCGCTCGTTAATGCTAATAAGTCTTCTTATCAAGAGGAAAAAGGGAAGAGATTTCGGGGATGGCCAACACAATGAACTTCAAATCCATAACGGATATCATGGAGGATCATATCGCCTCATCACGGTTCCGAAATGCGGTCAGGAAAGAAGCGGCGGCAATGCTGAGAGAAGTGCTGGGGGATGACTTTGACAAAATAGAAAGGCTGACAGCGAGGTGCACTGAGTTGGAAGCACGAGTGGCAGAACTCGAAGGGAGAATGAAAAATGCAGCATTCTCAGGCCCCAATACTGATGCTAGCAAGGGACAGAAGGCCCAGTTTGATAACACTCGCCCTCGACACCTTGGAAGACCCTCTCTCCGAGGCTAACTGATGAGGTAGAACTAAAGAGGCCCCTCAAGACGAATGTTGGTGCCACCTCCGTTCCGCGGCATACCAAAAACTCGATTATCCGGAGTAGCGGGAAAGGCATTTCTCCATGGGCTGACTCATTAGGTGCGCTATTCCTCAAGTGCAGAAATATGGGTCTATTGCAGAGTGTCAGACCTTATGTGCCGCCAACACCAGAGCAAAGGAGTAATTTTTGCAGCTATCACGTGATCACAGGCCATCAGACCAATGAATGTCATACTTTAAGAAAGGAGATCCAGAAGCTGGTCGATGATGGAAAATTGGAAATCTCGTCTTTCTCTGATGAACAACCAGGGGCAATCAGGGAGACCACGAAAGAAATTTTTCAAACCTCCCAAGGAGAGGAATATGATGAAGAAATCCTGAGTCTGCTCTGATAAGAGTAGATTGAGGATGCTGAAGCTGAAATGGTGACCAACCGGAAAATAACCACATTCCATGAGATCAATGCCTCTTGGAGATTTCTTCTTACAAGGAACTCATTTTGTTTGTGGGATGAATGCAATGAAAGTTATCTTCGTCTTACTTATGTGATTATTACTTGCACATGGCATTATGCATGCATTTAACCACATGAAATGACATGTCCAACACACATAATATCGAAATGCATGACATCATTCTGAGTATTGTGAGGGAACCTAAAAGTGAACCTGGTCCTAAACGAACTCTCTCTTGAAAAGTGAGCTTATGAGATAAGTGAAATAATACGATGGTACCACTTCCGCCGAGGCATCTGCTGATTCAACTCAACAATACTTGAAAAACACTACCAATCCTGCCCTAGAGCTTTAAAAAAAAAAAACCAAAAAGTCCTCTTTGGGTCAAAATCAAACTTATCCAAACTTATCCAAAGCACCAACCACTAAGAAATTCAAATGACCTTCACTACCCATCCTATTGCAAAACTCTGAATCATTCCTTGGTTGTAGTGCATGTATAATCTTGTTTGTATGACATTCCTGTGCACATGACATTACGCATGCATTGTTCATCCAAAAAGGCATATTAAGCACATATGACATGCACGAATTTGAATGTAGCAGAAACACCAAAGGGTGGCTGTGGCTTTGATTTAGTTCCATAAAAGTAAAAATAAAAATAAAAATAAAGGAGTAAAAAAAAAAAAAAAGAGTACGTTCTACCAGTTCTGGAAAGTTAACTTCGCACGGTGGCAGAAAAGATTGGTGTCTTTACCTACCTCATACACGGCGGCCATAATTAAGTCTGGAGAGTCCCATGACGTTGAATGACAAGGCACAACACTTTCATCTTCTCTACTGAACCGACTCTGTGGAGCCTTATTTTCTACCACCAATGGTCTCCAACAAGAGATTGAACCCCAATGCTGCCCCACACCGCGTTTTTCCACATCATCTCATCACCAGAAGGGTGACAGAGCAGAGAGAGGATTTGAATATGAATCTACTTCAAACGAGCTCAATAATGATTACCCAAGAAATTGACTATTGAGTAGACCAAACTGGATAAAAAAGAGATTGAAATTAATCTTGGTGGAAAAACAAGCCTGATGATCAGAAATCTACCAAATCAGTTTCCAAGACGTGATCTGCTGCAAATACTGGACAAGCATTGTCTGGAGGAAAACGAGGATGAGTCCAAAGGGAAGTCTGCTTATGATTTCTTCTGTTCGCCTGTGGATTTCAAGACTGAAGAAAATGTTGGTTATGCATTTGTGAACTTCACCAATAGTGTCGGGACAACTCGGCTTTACAAAGCTTACAACAATCATGAAGGGGGCGATGCCATCAACAGGAAAGCTTACAAAGTTTGTTGTGCTCATATTCCAAGGGAAAGTTGCACTCACCAACCATTTCAAATATTCAGTCTTCGGAAACCTTGCTTGAACTGGAATCTGGGGTGAACTGGAAACGTGAATACGGCATCAGGCCGCAGGAGAATCTAATGGTTAATTAAATTCATCTCAGGTTATCCGTCCACCATGGAAACTCTATCCAGTGGTAGGGCATCCATCCAAAAAAAAAAAAAAAAAAGAAAAAAAAACTCCAATGTGGAAAACCGAAAGGACATATTGGTAGTTTGAAGGGACACCAATCAAAACCAGAGCCATACTTTGGATTTTCCTCATGCATCCACATTCATTATGTCATAGATGTTTCATATTCAATTTTGATGTTCAATATGCATTCGTCATGTCATTGCATATCAATGTCCACATACGGGTGACAGCACACAGCGAACCATGTCTGATTCAGTGTTTTATTCCCCAAACACAAACCCTTAATGCTAGGGGCAGGTGAAAGCCAAACCACCGGGTGTCATCATTAGCAACGTCCTCACAACTTCTGTTGAACATTGTCAAGATGTGTTTTCCAATCTCAAAACGGATCAATACAAAGAGATCAATTTGGTTGGGATGCTCATGCAGAACTCTCGGACCATCCGAAAAAAAAAAAAAAAAGAAGAACATAAAGAGAAAATTTCTGACGCGGAAAACCGAGAGGACGTGTCGGTAACAAGAAGAGGGTGATGTCCGAAGCCGAAGTCGCTATTAATTCCCCTATTGTACTCATTATGATGTCGTCGTAATGATGTTATGCACGTTTGACATTCTGCTTAGATGTTCATATCACATGCATTGTGCCATTACACGTAAACATCAATTAGTAGGTCATTGCATCCAATTCCCATAATAATAAGTCCATGTTGTGTATTAAAAAAAAAAAAAAAAAGAAGAAAAAAAAAAGAGAAAAAAAAATGGGGCGTCGAAGTCCTCCCGCACCTCGTCAGGGGATTTCCTGTACCAAATTAGCCATCGGACTCAGAACCAGCACCCCGGCTATCTTTTCGCCCCTGCTAAACAATAATCAGGGAGTTTTCTCAATCACTTATATATTGCATCTTTTTTCTACATATACATATATATACATGCATTAAAAAAAAAAAAAATTTCAGCGTTTCCAACGGCTCAGTAACCGTTGAAATGGCGCTCAACGGCCACATTTTCAACGGTCACATGGCCGTTGAAGACGACGAGTATATATACGTCTCCATTCCAACTCATTTGATACATTCTTCATTCCAACTCTAATTTCTTCATTTCAATCACTATGGATTCCGAAACATCGCTTCTTTTGTTCTAGTTCGTCCTGGTAATATATGTCGTTATTTTAGCTATTTTGTTCGAATTGAAGGTGAACCGTGCACCCCTTCCACGGGAGAGGTACTTGTGAACACGGTTTAAAAATAATAATAATAATAATAACAAATAAATAAATATATGTATATATATATATGTAAAAAAAAAAAGGGACCGTTCGGTTCTGGGGAAGAACAGAACCGGCCGGCTCTGTTCTTCGCCAGAACCAGGAACAGAGCCGCCCGGCTCTAACGGTGAACCGGCCGACTCTGTCCGGGAAAACCCAGTTCTCAAGTTTGGTCTTCGCCATTTTTCATTCTAAAATTGATTTTAACCAACTTTGAATCATCAGTTAAGTTTCCTAGGGACAAGATCTACTCTAAACATGCATCAAATTTCATATGATTTTGTCTAATTTTACCTATTTTGCAGGAATTCAAAAAAAAAAAAAAACTAACCAGATCTTGAATAATGTGCGTGGATGGGCTCATAGTTACGGGCACAGGATCATTCCTACCGATCCCGCAATACGGAACTATTTCCAGCAACAGAAAAGATGTAATCCAGGGGCAGAACAACCCGAAGAGCCAGCAGCTGTCGGCACTCAGTGACCGTCCTCCTGGGACCACGGGAACCCGAGCCATCGCGCAACCCGTGAGAACCCTACTAACACGGAGTTTTCATCCTCCGGTGTGCGCACGATCGGTGGACGGAAGAAGGCGTACTAATATGCCTAGATCAACAACAACACGAAGCACAATCGGCACTTTCAGATAAGTCTAAATTCATAACATAAATTAAAAGACAATGATCGTTTTTTTTATTTTCGCAGATATCCAGGGGCAAAAGATAACCAAACCATATTTATTCTGGATCGAAGGGGCAAAAATTTTTTTTTCCAAAATTATTGATCAAGAAATAAATATGTACTTTTGACTCACTTCCAACGGTCCACTCGTCAACAACAAAAAAAAAAAAAAAAAAAAAAAGAAAAAAAAATTAATTAATTAAAAAAAAAAAATTAAATTATTTGGTTACTCCACCATACGGAGAAGACAGTATCATTTGGTCGCTCCACCATACGGAGAAAAGTTAAAAATCATCGGGCACACTCCACCATACGGAGAATCGGGCACACTCCACCATACGGAGAAGACAGTATCATTTGGTCGCTCCACCATACGGAGAAAAGTTAAAAATCATCGGGCACACTCCACCATACGGAGAATCAGGCACACTCCACCATACGGAGAATCGGGCACACTCCACCATACGGAGAAGACAGTATCATTTGGTCGCTCCACCATACGGAGAAAAGTTAAAAATCATCACGGGCACACTCCACCATACGGAGAGTCGGGCACACTCCACCATACGGAGAATCGGGCACACTCCACCATACGGAGAAGACAGTATCATTTGGTCGCTCCACCATACGGAGAAAAGTTAAAAATCATCGGGCACACTCCACCATACGGAGAGTCGGGCACACTCCACCATACGGAGAATCGGGCACACTCCACCATACGGAGAAGACAGTATCATTTGGTCGCTCCACCATACGGAGAAAAGTTAAAAATCATCGGGCACACTCCACCATACGGAGAATCAGGCACACTCCACCATACGGAGACGACAGTATCATTTGGTCGCTCCACCATATGGAGAAAAGTTAAAAATCATCGGGCACACTCCACCATACGGAGAAGACAGTATCACGGGCACACTCCACCACAGCGAGTCGATACCATGTGCACACTCCACCACAGCGAGTCGATTACTTTGTACCCTCTGCGAGGGGCATCAGGTGTGTTTTTCTCTCCTTTACTCACCGCGCTCTCAATCGCGAGACCAAAAACTCAAATCGGATGTAAGCTTCCGATCTAGTCGATTTTGATCTCGCGAGGGGCAGCCTGTGAGCACGGGTTTTTCCCGACCTCTATGATGAGAATTCCTGTGTTACCTATGAAGCATATGTACTTGAATCGGACTTGGAAATGACCAGAATGTTGCCCAAAAAAGTCTTAAATGTCCTGAAAACCAAGCTATCCTCGATCCGAAACTACCGTAAAGTGGGTTCTCCGAGTGATTTTCAGGCGCGTCAGATAATTATAAAAAAAAAAAAAATGTGTGGGCTCCGGTTCGACCAGAACCGGCCGGCTCTGGTTCACAAACCAGAGCCGGCCGGCTCTAGTGCAAACTAGAGCCGGCCGACTCTAGTGGGCGGGCATGGGTGCCATACTTTGTCCCAATTCTGTGAAATTTGACGAAAAACTACAAAAACCATTAATTGACGCATTTAATTGGGAAATTATTTTCTCTGGTAATAATTGAACAATAATGAAACAAGAGATTAAAAAGAGAAAACACAGAAAAAAGAAGGGAGGAAGAAAGAAAAAAACAAAAAGGAAAAGGAGAGAAAAAGAAAGAAGCAGAGAGAGATGGGGAGAAGGGAAGAACCCAAAAACACAAAATCAAAGGACTAAAATCAATCTCCAAAAATCCATAACAAGTTACATAACATTCGCTCATTTATTCGGATCATTTCGGGTTAGTTTGGGAATTGTTCGGTTTTCGGCCGATTGGACTTTAAGGGCAAATCCTAAGTTTTCAATCCGTTTCTTGACATTCAAAGCATCAAAACAACATCAAGGTAAACTCTGAGAGGCCTTAAACCTGTTTGCATTGCTTTTTTTGTGCGTTTTCTTTATTTTTGCAAGTTTTAGAATCGAACTTACCCGAATAGAGCCGTACGGCTCTGTTCATCCAAGAATAGAGCCGGCCGGCTCTAGTTCCACAAGAACAGAGCCGGCCGGCTCTAACCAGAGCCGTACGGCTCTGTTCTTCAGGGACAGCTCGCCGATCTGTCCCGACATGTCGAAAATAGCCCGTTTTCCATTTTTATGCACTCTGATTTGACATATTTCGGCTCGTAAATATTCGTACATCATTTTAACACCGGTTTTTGAATTTTTATACATACGGATATAAATATTTTTAAGTTTTCCGGGATTTATTTTTCAAGTTTCGGGGTTATTACATCCGAACCGGATCAATTATCCAGCATTAGCGGACCCACGAATTCTATAAGTCCTTGGAAAATATTAAACAAATAAAATTGCATTTTAAATAAATGTTTTTTGGTGTGTTTATTGCATTTTGGACCCTAGATGTACGATGAGTTTAGGAACCCACACGAACGGATCCATGGATTCCGGGGACAACAGACCCACGAAAATCAAAATTTACATGTAACCAAGCCAATTGTTTTCCAAAAATTGATTTTCCAGCATAAAACCACAGGGCGTTTTAAAACCGTTTTCCAGGTCTAACCGGTCCGACCGGTCGGGTCGACCCGGTTATCCCCTAAATGCATGCCCCCATTTCCTAAAATTCCCAACTCTGTCCTGATTTGAGTCCTATTTGTGTGCGCAATATAAATTGTGCTAACCCTCTGTTTTGCAGCCTTTTATTTTTTTTGTTTTGGATGTATTTAATTGATTTATCCGTGTATTTTAGGCGGTTGTAAAGTGAATTTTTATATTTATTCGATCGGGTTGTAATAATTTAATTGTTTACTGCTTTATTTTGTTTTATTTATGTGCGCGCCGTGTGTTTAACTTAATGCAATAAAAATCAACTCTAGAAACGTAAAATACCATCAAAGAATATCCGCCAAATTTATTTTGATTAGACATGAAATAAGGGACTTGTCCGAACCTTGAATCTCTGGATTAGGTACAGCAGTCTATACTCGGTAGGGAGCTGTACCGGAATTTCCCAGATGAGCTGCTCCGGGTGGCGACTCTGTCACTGATCTCAGGATTTAAGTTTCGAGATCTTTCAAGTAATAAAATGGGAAAATGTTTTCTACGAAAGGAATTCCGAAACGAATGAATGGATTTTTCTAAGTAAGATAAACAAATCCTGTTTTTCCCAAAATCTCACCATGAAGAAAAGGAAGAACGTTTCCAAAACCAAAAAACCCAAGTTTTTCTCGTCGGGCCCCCCTCGTTCCGTCCGAGAAAAGGTCGTCCGCTCACAGTTACCCGAGGCGAAGCTGATGAATGAATAAGCCGATATCAGGTTTAGGTTACCCGAGGCAGTGCTGGGGAGAAAATAAGCCGATACCAGGTTTAGGTTACCCGAGGCGAAGCTGATGAAGGAATAAGCCGATATCAGGTTTATGTCACCCAAGGCAAAGCTGATGAGGAAATAAGCCGATATCAGGTTTAGGTTACCCGAGGCAAAGCTGATGAGGAAATAAGCCGATATCAGGTTTAGGTTACCCGAGGCAAAGCTGAGGAAGAAATAAGCCGATATCAGGTTTAGGTTACCCGAGGCAAAGGAAGGTGGATTATGGATTGGCCGATATCGGGTTTATGTTACCCGAGGCAAAGCTGAGGAAGAAATAAGCCGATATCAGGTTTAGGTTACCCGAGGCAAAGCTGATGAAGGAATAAGCCGATATCAGGTTTAAGTTACCCGAGGCAAAGGAAGATGGATTGTAGTTAAGCCGATATCGGGTCTATGTTACCCGAGGCAAAGGAAAATGGAATTGCGGTTAAGCCGATATCGGGTTTATGTTACCCGAGGCAAAGGAAGGTGGGTTATGGATTTGCAACCATGCTTGAATGTAATGGAGCTCAAGGGTTCAAAATCTTGCTTGAATGAAAGAGTGGTTCAAGGATTTATAACCTTGCTTGAACGTAATGGAGTTCAGGGGTTAGAAATCTTGCTTGAATGAAGGAGTGGTTCAAGGATTTGTAACCTTGCTTGAACGTAATGGAGTTCAAGGGTTAGAAATCTTGCTTGAATAAAGGGAAAGGAAATAGGTTTAGGGATAGTAATTTTGGTGTTGGCTGGGGAATGAGTATTTATCCCTTGATCGATGATTTTGGAAACAAAAATTTTGCCCCTTCGATCAAGGATAAATACGGCTTGATTACTTTGCCCCTTGGAGACTTGATTATTCTGCCCCGACATTGTGCCATCTCTGCTTTGAGAGTGATCCTAGTTAGGGGAGACCTGGTGATGGCAGTGGATACCTGCACTTGGATGAGTTGCGATGCATATGCATATGAATTGTGCATGTTTACTTTAAACGTATGCACATATGTATGGATGCATTATGGTTCTACATGTATATATGCATGCAACATGTGGCTTATGCTTTGTTCTTGGTATCCGTGCGAGCCCAGAGACAGAATTCACGGCTTGTGGCTGGCCCCGATGGTAGCCCAGGTGACCTGGCCCAATTGCTCCGACGCTTCTCTTGACCGACTGAGTACCACGCCAATCCAGGTATTAGGGGAGTTGACCGTCTTGAGTGACCTTCCACTTTACCCTCTGTATATTCTGAAGCATTGCCAGTGCTGAGCGGATCAGGATAGTAGGCCGTACCGATGGATGGTCTGTTTGATTGAGCAAGAAGATGAGAGTGAGACTTTGTATTTCTGTACCGCATGACAAGAGCTCCTGGGATATTATCACGGGCTTGGATGCAATGTCTTACTAATGGATGTTTATATGTAGTGGCACAGTGCATGCAAGATGAACATCTGATCGGAAATCTAAACATGCACAATATTGTAATGGTGACATCAGAATGAGTATAACAGGGAGTATGACAGTGGCTCTGACTTTGTATATCGTCCCTCTCCTGTTGCCGACACGTCCTTCCGGTTTTCCGTGTCAACAAGTTTCCCCTTTTTTTTTTAGAGAAAGATTCTGTGATGGGCATTTTGTCTGCGTTGATCCCTTTTTCGACGGTTTGTCTTAGGAAGGGAAAGATAGATCTTGATATGTTCATTGCGACTCGCGAAGATAATGCTGTTGATGATGCCTAATGGTTCGGTTTTTTTACTTGCCCCTAATATTATAGATTTGTGTTCAGGGAGTATTAAGGGTTTGTGTTTGGGGAGTGAAGCACTTCCACAGACAAGGTTTGCTGTGTAATGTAGCCTGTAAGTGAACATTGACATGCAACAACACAACAAATGCATATTGAACACCAAAATTGAATACAAAACATTCATGACATAATGAATGCGGATGCATTAGGAAAATTTAAAATGTGGCTCTGGTTTTGATTGATGCCCCTTCAAATTACCAATATGCCCTTTCGGTTTTACACATTGGATTTTTTTTTTTTTGCTCGATCACCGGATAGAGTTGCTATTGTGGATGGACAATCTGAGATGAATTCAAGTGACCACTAGATTCTCCATGCTTCCAATTCACCCCAGATTTCAGTTCAGACACGGCTCCCGAAGACTGCATGCTTGAAATGGTTGGCAAATGCAACTTTCCCTTTGAATATGAGCACAACAGACTTTATAAGCTTTCCTGTTGATGGTATTGTCCCTTTCATGATTGTTGAAAGCTTTGTGAAGTCAAGCTGCCCCAACACAGTCGGTGAAGTTCACAAACGCATAACCAAAATTTCCTCCAGTCTTGAAATCCATGGGCAAATGGAGGAAATCATAAGTAGGCTTTCCTTTGGACTTATTCTTGTTTTCCTCCAGACAATGCTTGCCCAGGATTTGTAGCAGATTATGTCTTTGAAACTGATTTGGTAGGTTTCTGATCATCAGGCTTGTTTTTCCACCAAGATTAGCTTCAATCTCTATTTTATTTAGCTTGATCTCTTCGATAGTCAATCTCTTGGGTGACCACTGTTGTTCCTTTTCAATTACAGAAACTATTTTCTTCTTACAGAAACTATTTTCTTCTTACTCTGGAATCTCGGAACTATATATTTCATTTTCCCCCTTTTTCAGCATTGTTGAACTCATTTGGAGCGGATTCATATCCAAATCCTTTATCTATCATCAAATCAAATCCCTTCCCACTATTTGAGGGTACTAAATAATTAGTTTGGGAGTTTAGATTGAAGAGAAATGGCATGGGATAAAAAAGGTATCCCCAATTTGGTACAGGTTGATGATAAACGAAGACGGATTGAAACAGCGCCATAACCACTTGCTCCAATGCCCTTCCGCTGATGAGATGGTGTGGAACAAAAATGATATGGAACAGCATTGGGGTTCAACTTCTTGTTATGAGCCATTGAAGGTAGGAAATATGGAATCACAGAATCGGTTCAAGTTCCAGAGAGAAGCTGAAAGATAGAAGATGAAAGTGAAGGAAAGACAATAAAGGGACGACAAAAGTGTTGAAGGTAAATGGAGAAGACAGAGAGGAGAATGAAAAGGGAACTGCTTGGGTAAAGACACCAATCTTCTCTGTCACCGCACGAAGTTAACTTTTCAGAACGGGCAACAACGTACTTATCTCCATTGTCTCAACTCATTGACCCCGGCACTTCATGCAATAAGTGGGAAGCCCCCAGATTCATCAAGCACTCAACAGAGTTTGACTCTATGATTGAAGAGAGTGCAACTTTAGACCAGGAGCAGAAATTTGACTGTAAGGGAGAGCTGAGGTCTTCCACCGGTGTTTGCTTTTTTTTTTTTTTTTTTTTTTTGAAGAAGTTAAATCCAAACCACAGCCACCTATCGATTTCCCTGCTGCATTCAGACCCATGAATGTCATGCGTGTTTGATATGTCTTTTTGGATGAACAATGCATGTGTGATGTCATATGCACATGAATGCCACACAAACAAAACTATACATGCACTAAAACTAATGTCTGCTTCAGAGCTTTACAGCACAGTGGATGGCGAAGGCCATTTGGATTTTTAGGGCTTGGTGCTTTTTGGTGGGTTTGGTTTTTGATGTGGGATGCTTCTTTCCAGCACGAATTAGGCTCAAAGGTTCTTTTTGGGGCTCGGCTCTGAAACTTGGCAATGGTCCTTGGTTTGGAATGATTTTAGTGTATTGTGGGCTGTCCAAGTTGAAACTTTTAGGGCAAGACAAGCAGCGTTTAGGGTCGTGGTTTGTAGGGATCACTGATCTAGGTTGGCAATTGATTCGAAGGAAATGGTGCCATCCCATTATTTGCTTGGCAGACTTCTTCTCTTTCTCTTTTCCTTTGTTGTTTTTTTTTTCTCTTTTTTTTTTTTTTTGAAAAGGGTTTTACCGAAGTCAGGTTCACTTGTAAATTCCCTGTAAGACTCAGATTGATGTCATGCATCTTAATATTATGCGTGATGGATAATGTCGTTTCAGATGATCAAATGCATGCTTAATGCCATTTACATGTAATCACCACATGAGTAAGAAAATAACAAGATGCATTGCATTCAAAATGAGTTCAATACACTTTACAACAAAATGAGTTCCTTACGAGAAGGAGCCTCTAATGGTATTGATCTCACAGCACCCGACTATTCCTTATCCGGTCACTGCCCCTGCTTCAATGTCACTGCCACACTTTCATCAAATCAGGCTTAGGAGTTCTTCATCATATTCCTCTCCCCGGGAGGTTTGAGGAATTTCCTTGTCAGTCTCCCTACTAGCCCCTAGTTGCTCATTGGTAGTGGATGGTACCTTTAATCTTCCCTCATCAACTAACTTCTGGATCTCCTTCCTTAAAATATAACAAGCGTTGGTTCGGTGACCTGTCACTACATGATAGGTGCAGAAGTTGTTCTTTTGATTCGGTGCCGGCTCCACATATGGCTTGATGCTCTGCAGTAGCCCCTCTTTTCTACATTTGGCAAATAATTGGCTCAGTGAGAAAGGCCACGGGGATATGCCCTTTCTGTCACCCTTGGAGAGTGGACACCTGGTTAGTTGCGGAACAAGGTCAGTATTGGCTTTGAGGGGGGCCTTTGATTCTGCTTCACCAGTCAACCCTTTTATTACTCTCTCAAGCTCAATCACACGTGCCTCCAATTCAGAGCACCTTGTTGTCAGCTTTTCCACCTTGTCCAGGTCACCTCCTAGAATTTCTTTCAACATTGCCGCTGCCTCTTCCCTGACCACCTTTCGGAAGCGCGATGAGGCAACATAATCATCTAGGACATCTGTTACGGTGTTGAAGTTCACTGGGCCAGCCATTCTCGAGACTCCTTCCCTTTCTTCCCTGATAAGAACATTTGTTAGCACTGACTGGGGCATGCGCACAGAGGATACTAAGTCAAGGGATGATGTAGGTATGAATGCAAGATGTAGTGCAAGCATGCATGAATGATGATGTCATGTGATGCCATGTCATGTTATGCAATCCTATGCTAGTCATGTGCACACAAAGCCAGGAATGGAAACATGCAAAATGCAATGAATGTGGTTGATGAAGCTATATGCTGAAGTATAGCGTGGCATATAAATATATACCACATGGATAAAATGACACACAGGGTGTCCACGGATTGAAGCAAGGTGATACTTGCGAAGAGCCTACGTGTAGAGCGTATCTTACACGGGAGGAAAGTTGACATTTGAAACGGTACGTGTAGAGCAGATCTTACACGGGAAGGAGATGTAGTGATTAAAGCGGTACGTGCAGAGCGGATCTTACAGGGGAAGAGGTTTAATGATTAAAACGGTACGTGTAGAGCGGATCTTACACGGGAAGAGGTTTAATGTTTAAAACGGTACGTGTAGAGCGGATCTTACACGGGAAGAGGTTTAATGATTAAAGCGGTACGTGTAGAGCGGATCTTACACGGGAAGGATGGATAGAGTTTGATGCGGTACGTGCAGAGCTGGTCTTGCACGAGGAGATTTGAAGTGAGGGTTTTCAGCTTAGCAGGCTTATTTTATTTATATTTTGATTTACATTTTAATTACTAATTATTACATTTAGAACAATTTTACATTTTACAAAACAATATCATCAAATGGGTCTTGACTATCTTGAAATAATTTGGAAATTACTTTTTTCTTTGTAGTTGACAAACTTGATTCTGATTCAGAGTCACTTGATGTTGAACTAGCTTTTGCCAAGATATCTGCAACTTCTTCTTCAGTCTTTGCTTCTGAAATAAGTTTGATCAAATTTTCCTTGTCTCGTTGTAATTTGCTCTTTTCAACAGAAGGTTTTTCTGAATTGAGTTTCTTCAAACAAAAATTTTCAACAATTTCTGGGGTCATCACACTAGGGTCATAATTATCCCAAAATTTTATTCTGAATTCTCGATACAAAAGTGGTAATGGGGTTTCTTTTTCATAATGATAAGTCCAGGAAAGGATCCATGGGACGGAGAAGATACTGGCGAATCTTATCAATTTGTCTGGTTCAGCATTATTATAAAACTCCAAAAATTTATTATAGCTTTTAGTGACCAAGGTAGGGAAGATCTCAGGGATCGGACCATAATACTTAGCCCATCTTACAAACCAATTTGGAAAAGCACCATTGAAATCTTTATGAAAATAGAAAAACCAAGAATGATTAAAAAATCTTAATAAAAAGGCTTTATACCAAGCTTCTTGATATTCATAATAATTATAAGTCTTATAAGGGTTGGTAGTTAAAATTTGGGAAGTAAAAGCTTTTTTATTCCAATCATTTAAAGAAAGAACTTTGACAATTTTGACTTTACTATAATTAACTTTAATATTATCTTGAATATGTTCTATTTCAACAGAACCAGTTAACACAAGGATGGATTCATAATACTCTCTATTCTTAGATGGGTCTGCCTCTATGTAATGAAAATTTTGAGGAAATATTTCAGGAATAAGTTTAGAAAAGTCAAAATTTTCAAGCAAAAATACTTCTTCAGGTTCTAAAACTTTAATAAATTGTCTAAGAGAATTTGGAATATACTGACTACTAGTTTTCTTTAAATTCGAGGAAGTAGAAGGAGCTGAAGGTTTTGCCAAAACAGAAGAAAAAGAAGGTAAAGGGCTTTGCGGACAAAAACTTGAATAAGGGGCTCTAGGTCGAGTTGGAACAAGAGGAGAAAATCTATTTGGAGAAAGAATTGGATTTTGATTATTTTGATTATTTTCCAAAGAGGCTTTTGTCAAAACTTTCTTCATGATCCCTGTAAAAATTCACGGGATAAAAAATCAGGTAAACTATTAGCCTCGCCTTTGATATATTCAATTTCAAAGTTAAAATTACTTAACAGAGCTTGCCATCTTGCAAATATTTGTTTAGAAACCAAATTTTTAACATCCTTTTCTAACACGTATTTAGCAGATAAACAATCAATTCTTAATAAAAAATTTTTCATATATAAATCATCTTCAAATTTCATAATACATAAAACAATACTTAAAACTTCCTTTTTAATGGTTGAATAATTTTTTTGAGCAGAATTCCAGTTTCCAGAATAAAATCTAACTAAATCTTCTCTGTTTTTATTGGGTTCCTTTTGCTTTAAAATTCCCCCAAATCCTATTTCACTTGCATCTGTTTCTATAATTAAAAATGCATCAGGATGTGGAATGTTTAAACAAGGTAGACTTTTAATTTTTTCTTTAATTAATCTAACTATTCTTGTATGTTCTTCTGTCCAAGGTTTGGGATTCTTTTTTAACCTATCATATAATGGTATACAAAGTTTTCCTAAATCTTTGAAAAAATCATGTACATAATTCAAACATCCTAAAAATCTCTGTAATTGTTTTTTCTCTTTTATTTCATCTGGAAATTTTGAAGTAAATTCTAGACTTCTATTTATAGGCTTAATTGTACCTTTATCTATGTCATAGCCCAAAAATCTCACCTTCGTCTGAAATAATTTCATTTTTGTTGCTGATACTACTAAACCATTAGTATGAATAACATTATAAAACTTTTTTAAATGACTAATATGTTGTTCAATAGATTCTGAATATACCAAGACATCATCAATATAGACAATTGAATAATTACTTATTGGTTTGAGAATATCATTCATAACATTCTGAAATTCAGAAGGAGCATTTTTCAAGCCAGAGGGCATAACATTCCATTCATAATGACCAAAAGGTACATTAAAACCAGTCTTATATCTATCTAATTCATTAATACCTATTTGTCAAAACCCAGATTTCATATCAAATTTTGAGTAAATTTTCGCATTATATAATTTTTTTAACAAATCTCTTTTATTGGGTATTGGATATCTAATCCATTGTAACACTTTATTTAAAGGTTTATAATTTATAACCAACCTGGGAGTTCCTCTCTCAATTTCTGCGGAATTCATAACATAAAAAGCCGAACATGACCATGGTGACTTTGAGTCTCTAATTAATCCCTTTTCTTTTAAGTCTTGAATTTCTTTTCTACAAGTTTTTTCTAATTCTTCAGACATATGAATAGATTTTGACTTTGTGGGAATATCCTTTTCATTGAAGTCTTTAATATAAGGTAAATTAACTATATGTTGTTTTCTATTCCAAAAAGCATTAGGTATGGTAGCACAAACATTTTTTGTAAACATTTCTTCAATTTCTTTTATTTTTAGTTTAACATCATTATTCTGTAATTGTTCTTCTATTCTTTTTTCAGTTATTTCATCAATTAAAGATTTTATTTGTTTCTGCTTATTTTCTATTAAATTAATATTATTTTCTATACTGCCTATTCCTTTTGGAATAATAGGGAATACAAATTCAAATAAAATTGTTTTTCCCAAAATTTGAGTTTGAATACCATTATCACAAACAGTAAATGGGTATAACATTGTAATAAAAGGTGTTCCCAATATTACTCATGAATTCAAATTTTTTACCAATATCAAATAGGTTTTATAACAATATCCTTTATTACAAATTTTTACTTTGGGTAATTTATAATGTATAATTAGTTTGGATCCATTTGCAAAGCTTAATTTTTCAGAAGTTTTTTGATAATATTTTGTGGGTATTAATCCTTCTTGAATACAATTTTGATCAGCACCAGTATCAATTAAAGCCAAAGTAGTAAAATGAAATTCATCTTCTATTACAATATCTAATTTTACTAACCATTTTTGATAATTAACTTTATTAATTATGTTAACATATTCTTCATCATTTGGTTCCTTGATAGTAATTCCTTTATTCTTATTAGTTGTATTATGTGAATTATTGTGGTGTACGGAGCTATTTAATTGAATCTTAAAAGTTTCTCCTTCAAGAATAGTTATTCTATTTTCCAAGGTTTTTAATTGTGTAACTTCTTTATGTAAAGTTTTTATTTCTTCTTGTAATTCTTTAATAGATACTTCTCTTGGTGTATTAAATCTATCATAGATTTCCTTAACATTATATGGAGTATAATTCTTAGGTTCTCTGTTTCCTATCATATCTTTTAATTTTTGTAAATAAATTCTTTTATCTTCAGGATTATCAATTTTTTCAATTAAGTCAAATAAAAATTCTTGTTCATTTGTTAGCATATTTATTTTTTCACAATTACACGTTCCTATGCATTCACAACTGTTTGACTCAGTTTCACTATCACTATTGCTAATAATATTTAAATCATTTTCTGAATAGTCTGAGATTTCTGATTCTGAATCCGTTGACTCATTTATTAAAATTTTCATAATTTTATTTTTTAGGTCATCAGAAATATCCAAATTGTTTATTTTTTGTTTTGCTTTACAATTTTTTGAATAATGTCTCTGTTTTCCACAAGTATAGCAGATGACTATATCCTTTTCACCTTTTCTAAAATTTTTTCTTCTCTTTTTAAAAGTAGTTTTAACAACTGGTTGTGCTTCCTTAAATTTATTTTCCTTTTGATTATATCTTTTATAATATTTTTTCTTATAGCCAAATTTTTTCTTTCTCGATTTTCCTTTATATTTTGATGAAGGGGCTTTTATTGTTTCATAACCATATTGTTGACAAAAAGATCCCAATTCTTTTCTTCCTACTATATTATCTTTCTTTAATTTAGATTTAAATTTCATATCTGAACAGATTAATAAACCTTCATGATTAATATAATTGATCAATTGTCCATAAGTTAAATCAGTATAAGGAATAATACCGTTGAACTCTGCCCTCAACTTTTCTCTAATTCTATCAGCAAATAATTTAGGTAAACCAGCAATAAATCTTTCTTTCCAATAAGGATTATTACAGTCTTCTCTAGTCATTACTTTAGTTAAAAATAAATCTTTATACCAACGAAAATCTTGCAATTTAGGACAAGTTAAATTTTGTAATATTTCAGAGTTTCTATCTTGATAAATTCTAGGGTCTCCTACAAAACCTTTTAATATTGCAAAAAGTAAGGTTGGAATAATATCGTCTTCTTCGGTTTGTAGTCTTTGATTATTTTCTTCTTTAATAACAATTTTCTTAGCATTTACTATTTTATTTTTATCTTCTTGGGTTACGTAATAATCCCACCAACCTTTTAATTGACCAGTAAAGCCTGCTACTAAAACTTGTAATACTTGTAATTCAGAATTATTTTTAGATCTTGCAGCAGTAGCTGCCATAGACATTTCTTGTAATAAATTTATTATTTGATATTCAGCTAAACCATCTATATTCCATTCACAGACAGATTTACCATCATATCTAGCCTGTAGTATATCTTTTCTTTCTTCAAATTGTGTATCAGGAGGTGTTGGTCTTGAATAATAATTTTTTGTTCTGGGTAAAGGCGTGTATGTATTAAATTTGATTTTTTGAATAAATTGTTCATCTTGATTTTGATCAAATTGATTTACCAAATTTTCAATATCACTTATTTCAGTTTCTGTATCCGAATCTTTATTTATTACTAAAATTTGTTTATTTTTCATGTCATCTAAAATATTTAATTGTGCTAATCTAGCTTCAATTTTATCCAATATAGAATCTTCCTTTTTGAGATTAATTTTAATTCCAGATTCACAAGGTTTCAATATTGGTGTTTCTATTTTTGATGTTGTTGAGGTTGAGGCTTGATTAGTTTTTGGTACTATTTTTTGTGGAGATTGTACTACACATTCAACTCTGTTAAGTTGTTCAGAAATAGTATTTAATACTTGATTAGAATAATTGTTTTGACAAATTACTTGCATTATTTCTTTGGTTGGATTATTTTCATTCATATCTATTTTTCTAAATGGTGTTCCAATAAATGTTTCATCATTATTATTTATTATTATACTTTCTAAAGGTGGATGAATAGATACAATAGACTCATTGTTTGTAGTTTTTCAAAGTTTTGCAATTTTATTAGTAACATTAATTTCTCTAAAAGGGTATTTGATATTATTTTGTCTACAATAAAATTCAAACCAAGTAAATAAAGGAATATCTACCTGTAAATTGTCCATCTTTTTATACCAAAGAGTTCTAAATTCATTCAATTGTTCTTTTGTAAAATTATTAAAATACCAATTACGTTTATCATCATTGTAATTTGCATATAAGTCCTGTTTTAAAAATTCTTTATTAATCTCAAAATTTGTCATAATTAAAATTTATTCAATTATTATGATTATTTAATACAGAAAATGTTTCCATTTGGGTTCTTGTTGGACTCAACGTATTATCATCCCTTATTTCTTCATAAATTGGTCTTGAAATATTTTCACTAAAATCAACACTTGATAGATTAAAATTTCTTTCAAAACTAGACCGAGGTAAAGTATTATTACTTGACGATGGCCTATTATTCATATAAATAGATGTTCTAGCAGGTTGACTTAAACTAGTTGAAAAATCTATTCTAACAGTACCATTGCTGTGTTCAATAATTCTGGATGTTTGATTATTTATTTCTAAGGGTCTAGGTTCACAAATTTCTGTTAAATCCCAAGTTCCTGATCTACTTATTTCATTCCAATTTAATCTTTTAGGTACTTGAATATTCGAGTGTGCTCTATTAGCTTCAAATAATAAAGTCTCATTTCTTTTAAAATTCCTTTTCGATCTAGGATTAAGAGTAGTAGTCATAACCTTATAATATATTCTATATATGATAGCAACAGATCTTACATTTTCTTTAAATTCCAAATTTTTTGTCCTAACAGTCAATGTTAATGTATCTAAAATATTTGGATCGAATAAACTAATAGAAAATCCAGGATAACAATTAAAATATACAGGCCCATTAGCCAAATTTGTTTCAGCCATTGCAAGCAAAGAATTAGTAAAATTAATATGCCTTCCATCACGCAAACACATCAAAACAGGAATATCCAGTCTTAATTGAAACAAAGATTTTATAGCAATTTGTACAGAACCAATATGTAAAAATTTATATTTTTTCAATTTATGTTCGTTTATAGTTTTTTTTGAAAATAATTGGATATTCTCATGCTCTTGGTTTATAGCAACAGTTTGCTCAGCAGTTTTAATAGCATAATCAGTTAAAAATTCAAATGTTCCAACAGAATAAATAGTACTAATATCTTGCTTTGGTATTGTCCAATCCATCAAGTCATTCTCGATTTTACTAATATTAATTTCCATTGAATTAATTTCTTCTTCAATATTATTACTATTCCTAGAAGTAGAACCTAGTTCACGATTAGAAAATATTCTTGTTAATCTATTCATTTAAATCTTATACTTGTTAAATTTATTTCAGAAATAAGATAATGCAATTTGAACCTGTTGATGAATAACGGGACCACCCAGCGTATCGGGACCACCTGGCTCTACTGGCTCTTACGGCTGACCAACGCTACGCCTCCAGGGCTGACCAACGTTTCATCATCAACTGGACCAACCTTCACTATCCAATTTCTTTGTATAAACTTAACAAACATAAAATCTAAAAGGATTAGTTCAACAAAAATATCTCCTAATACCCCCACCGGGCTCTGATACCCGATATATGATGGAATGATATGATCGTGGTGGGCGTCCTTGGAATGCCCCTAATTTAATTTAGGTGATATGTCGTGAATGCTATGACATACAAAATGCAAATGGCTGCACAAAAACGTGGTTAGGATGCATGACACACATAATGATGTTATGTATGCTATGTGAAAAATACTAATCACACAAGTATAATGTTATGGCTGAAAAAGAAATGGTTTGTATGAATGGCAAACGGATGATTTAATGATTGCACACGAAAATAAAAATGCACATGGCTGCATAAAAATGTGGATTAGGATACATGACACACATAATGATGTTATGTATGCCATGTGGAAAATGCTAGTCACACAAATTTAATGTTATGGATGAAAAAGAAAGAGTTAGTATGAGTGGCAAACGGATGATTTAATGATTGAACATGAAGATAAAAATGCACATGGCTGTATAAAAATGTGGGTTAGTATCACACAAAGATGTTTGTGTATGATATGTCACATGTATGGAGAATAGTGATTATAGTATGTGATGCACGCGTAGGCGATGTGTCACGAAATGGTGAAGAGCACATAGCAAACAAAACGAATTCTTCCAACCTTATTCCTCCAACGTGGTCGGTCTCAAAAATTTCTAACCGAGTCCTAGGTGGGGCTCACTTCGATCACCAACCGGGGGTGATGAAGGTGCGATTTTATTATTATTCACACAATTATTTTGGTATCCTAAGGGAATCCAACTAGGGCTGCCTATATGGGTTCGGTCCAAGTCGAGTTAAAAATCAAGGTTCCCATAGCAAAATATACTCCTCACTTCTCCCCACTCAAGGGTCCGAACGAAGGGGTTCGTACAAGGCTATGAGTGGTGTTTCGTATTCGTGCCCCTAAGACCAAGAGGAACTTAGGCGACACTTCAACAATCCACTGGGCTATAAATGGATACTAAATCTAATGCAAAAATGGCTAACTAAGATGCAAATAAAATACCAAAAGAGAATCATCCGCCTTATTTTAATTAGACACTTTTCAGGGCTTGTCAAATTCTTTTAAGTTTTTAAGAAAACTTTTTGAAGAAATTCCCCAGCAGAGTCGCCACTGTGAGCGGACGACGTGTTTTCAACGGGACACGGGACTCCCTTTCGGGATGGGGCGCCACGATCTCGGGCGGGCCCCTCCCTCGCGTGGGGTTTTTATTATGGGAATCCGTCTTTTGGAAAATAAATAGAATTAATGCATAAAAGAACCGAGACCTAAGTCTCGTTGAATATTGTAGAGTCGCCACCCGGCTCAGCTCAACCGGGAAATTCTTATATAGCTGAACCGGACGAACGGCCGCTACACTATCCAGAGATTCGGGTCCGGACAAGTCCCTTATTTCGTGTCTAATTAAAATAAATATTGCCAATGTTCTCAAATGGTATTTCAAAATCTAAAGTCCATTTTATTGAATGTAAAAAGCATACAGCGCGCACACAAAATATTTAATACAAAAATAAGGAAAAGAAATAAATATTAATTGGCTTACAACCAAATCGAATGGAAAAATAAAAACTCTCGCCTCACTTGTACAATCGCCTAGAATACACGAGAATCTAGAAAAATACAACCGCCTAAATACACGATTTAATCTATCAAATTACATCCAAAATAAAAATAAAAAGAAATTAAAACCTGCAAAACCGAGGGTTAGCACAATATATACAGCACGCCACAATTTGGACTCAAATAGACAGAACGGGAAATCAGGAATTGGGGGCATGCATTTAGGGGGTAACCGGGTCGGCTCGGCTAGCCGGCCCGACTAGACCTGGAAAACATTTTGAAACGTCCCTGTATTTTTTGGTTTTTTTGGGAAAATCATTTTGAAAACAATTTTACCGGTTTACATGCATTTTTATATATTTAAGTGGGCCGGTTTTCAGGAGAAATGGGTCTCCGTCGTTGAATTGTTCTAAATGCAATTTTACTAAAAATTGAATCTATGGTCGTGATGCACACAACAAAATTCATTTTGATGATTTTTGGGGTTTTCTAATTTTTTTTGGGATTTTTTGGGAATTTTTGGGAATTTTTTGGGGATTTTTATGGATTTTTTATGAAATTTTTGGGTTTTAAAGGTAAAATTCTGATTCTGAAAACTACAGGGGTACGACTGTAAATTTACAGTCGTGGAAAATCAACTACAGTCGTACGACTGTAACTACAGTCGTACGACTGTAAATGCTGAAAATTTAGGATTTTGCCAAAATCTTCTTTAAAACAAGCTGGGAAGAGAATTGCCTGGAAATCAACTACAGTCGTACGACTGTAACTACAGTCGTACGACCGTTCATCAATCCAAGAACAGTCGACTGTTCTTGATTTCCAGGAGCAGAAACGCAGAAAAATGGACAGAAATGCAGCAAAAACACACCAAACACCCAGAAAGCTTATAAAAGGGAGAGGAAAAGGGGTATTTACCTCCGTGGCGTGCGTCCACCGTAGGATTGACCCCTGGCGTCGCTCCAAT
This sequence comes from Euphorbia tirucalli, assembly GCA_039660915.1. Taxonomy (NCBI): domain Eukaryota; kingdom Viridiplantae; phylum Streptophyta; class Magnoliopsida; order Malpighiales; family Euphorbiaceae; genus Euphorbia; species Euphorbia tirucalli. The sequence goes on along the minus strand of CM077639.1, from coordinate 46,845,637 downwards.
CCACTAAAATCCGGACTTTTCTCCTTGAGTTAGGGTTTGAGATTTGACTCCAGAGACTTCCAAATGCTGAGGATTTTGATGAGGATTTCCCCTTTTTCTTCTTTGGTTTTCTCTTCTTTCTCTTTTTCTCCCTTTCTCTTTGTCTGTCCGTTTTTCTTTTTTTTTTTTTCCTTTTTTTTTTTCGTCCCCCTCTGCCTTTCTGTCTTTCTTTTTCTGCTTTTATGGGTAGATCTACAGTCGTACGACTGTAGTTTGACTACAGTCGTACGACTGTAGCAATAGTCGTACGACTATAGTTATTTTATTTTTTTTTTTTGAAAGTAAAATTCCGGCGCTTACACTTCTGCCACTCTTGTGGCTTGTTGCCTTCTCCTTCTCATCACGCTCAATTTCCATAGCCATACTGTATACTTTACTGAGTTCACTGAAGGGGTGGAATTTCATGCTGTTCTTGAAAATGTCCCTACCACCATCAATCAACTTCTGAATCAATTCATCTTCATCAGGGCGGTTCTTTAGCAATATGATCTTATTCATCCACCTTTGATAGTATTCATCAAAGGGCTCATTTGACTTCTGCTTAACTCTTTTTAGGTCGTACAACTTCACCTGAATTTTGGTATTGAAGCTATAGTTGTTGGGATTCGTCATTGGAAAAATAACGTGGCGCAGCAAAAAATACACCGTTTAAAATTTCCTAGAATCCACCTATCGTGTCCAATTACCATTGATTAGAATAAAAACAATTTGAATCAAGAGAGGTTAACTCACTGGATTCGTCTCCTCTAGAGACTACTGCAGAATCGTTTCTTGAAACTACGATCTCCAAAGTCTGGTGCGCGAAGAAGCTTAGGAATAGAGGATTAATGCAGGGATTTTTGGCTGATTTGGGGATGCTCTTAGTGGCTGAAATTTCCAGAAATTAATTAGGGTTGAATAATGGTTTTATTCCTTAAGTGTGCCCTTAAATAGACACCTTGTCTAATTGGGTTTTAATTAGGTTAATTAAATCCAAGCCCACTAGGATTATAATTACATAAACAAACTTTAATTAAAAAGTATATAGTATGTAATTTAATTCCATTTGGCTAAATTTAATTACCCTTAAATAAAATTAAATCACACTTAAGTAAATACAATAACTGTATTTAATTTTCTTACTTAGGAAAATTATTTAATTAATTATCTACTTTATGTAATTTAATTAATTGATAAATTAATTAATTACATTATGTAAACTTATTAATTAAATTAAATTCAACCCAATGTTAATTAATTACCTTGACACCGAATGCAACTAATTAATGAACACATTCCTTCCAATGTACATTACATGTACAATTTCTATAAGTTCCGGCTCAGTTTGTTGGTGTACCCTAGTTCTTAGGGCATTGGATTCTTGTATTTTGTATTATACATTAAGACTCATTGTATAAATACCTTATTTGTGTTACATTAATAAAGGCAATTAATCTATTTCATTTATATCTTGTACTATAATATGAGTAGAGTATCCATTGATTGATAATCATAAAACCTATCCCAGGTCTGTTCTAATCGTGGGAACGAATAGAACCACAGACTTGTATATTCGATGACTGTATGGTAGTTCTTAACTAGCCATAGTACTTGTATAGTCAGTCATGAATATAGGTACATGTCGTTGACATGGGACTGGATCGATCCGCACAAGAAAGCCACATGGTTGTTACGTCATAGGTCTTTCTTGAGTAGGTCTCTTTTGTCCTCAGACCAGATTTCATTATAATATCAATGTGGAATCCGGTTCACTTTGACATATGCCTAACAGGTCTGTAAAAGGATGCTAAATACGGGTATGATTGGGTGGACCGGTGAACATGTTGATATTGATGATGAAGTGAGGAATTGCCACTCGGGTGACACCGAGATGATATCATTGGCCACTTGATGAGTGGGACTGATAAGTGTATGGCCATACCCAAATAAGTTGGTTGCTTATTTGATTAATCAGTCAACTCAAGATCAAGAAATATAATAAACAACAGAAGAGGATGACAGACACCATGCCTCTTGTTTATTCATATCAATATCGTTAGGCAAAGGACACTATGAGATTACTACCGGGTGAGTGTCTTCTAAAGACTGCTGCATCTCTGTCTTAATTGGGGGCTGTAATGGTTTGCTAGAACCCACTTACAGTCTGTGGGCCTTGGGCCTACTGCCAACATAAAGACAGACCCATAGGATCGTGCACATAGATCAACTGAGCTGGAACTTATAGAAATTGTACATGTAATGTACATTGGAAGGAATGCGTTAATTAATTAGTTGACATTCAGTGTCAAGGTAATTAATTGACATTGGGTTGAATTTAATTCAATTAATAAGTTTACAGAATGTAATTAATTAATTTATCAATTAATTGAATTACATAAAGTAAACAATTAATTAAATAATTTTCTTAAGTGGGAAAATTAAATACATGTATTGTATTAACTTAAGTGTGATTTAATTTTATTTAGGGGTAATTAAATTTAGCCAAATGGAATTAAATTACATAGTATATACTTTTTAATTAAAGTATATTTATGTAATAATAATCCTAGTGGGCTTGGGTTTAATTAACCTAATTAGAACCCAATTAGACAAGGTGTCTATAAAAGGGCACACTTAAGGAATAAAAACCTAATTCAACTCTAATTAATTGCTGGAAATTTCAGCCACCAACAGTAGCCCCAAAACAGCCGAAAATCCCAGCCTTAAACCTCCATTCCTTCGCGTCATCGGCTAGCACCGGTTCCCGCTCAATAGTTGGTCGTGCACCGGACTTTGGAGATCGTAGTTTCAAGAAACGATTCTGCAGCAGTCTCTAGAGGAGACGAATCCGGTGAGTTAATCTCTCTTGATTCTTATTTGATTTTATTCTAATCAATGGTAATTGGACACGATAGGTGGATTCTAGGAAATTTTAATCGGTGTATTTTCCGCTGCGCCACGTTATTTTTCCAATGACGAATCCCAACAGTGGTATCAGAGCCTAGGTTTTGTCCATTAGATTGATTGGAATTGGTTCTTGAAAGCGTTCTTGAATAAAGAATGGGTTTCAAGTTTGTGATTTCAGGGTTTTTGCTTAATTGGTATTGTTTTGGATAAACCCTAGAATTTTTGGGTTGGGGTTTTTGATTATTTTTCCCCAATTGTTTTCCATCCAAAATTGTTTTGTATATTAATTATATATTTATATATTTTTTGTTGGAAACCTTTTTTTTGTTAATGATTTAAAAAAAAAAAAAAAGTTTTGGGCTGGATGGAATCGCAAATTGCGATTCCATCCAGCGGCAGCAGCTGCGGCAGCAGCTGCTACTGCTGCCGCGCAGCGGCACTGCTGCCCCGCCCGGACAGCAGCGCCGTGCGCGGGTTTTGGGTTCGGTTTTGGATTTTGCGGGTATTTTTTTTTATCCCGGACCCTAATACAAATTAAATTAAATTTTTTTTAAAATTAATTTGTGTTTAAATTATTTATTTTGTTGGCATTCATATTTAATTTAATTGTTTGCATATTAAATTGAATATGAACTTTGTGAAATTGGCCCAATAAACCGTGACACCGGTTAAAATTGGGAGAGCTAAATTTTAAATTTGTGACAACCCAAATTCAAGTGGGAGCAAAAAAATTGTTAATTTTGCATTTATGGATGTTATCCATTGGGCCTTTATGGGCCTTAGTCACATTTGTTAAAATTGGCGATTTCACCCTAAGTAAGTCGGCTTAACATTTATATTTATAATTTGGCATGCCATGATCATGCATCATATTGGTATGTATGTGCACGACAGGTACTTTGTTTGAAATGTTATGTTGAGTTCTATGGGCCCTAAATTATTATCGGTTGTAATTTAATTTTGGGAAATATGGCCTGCGTGCCATTTTTTATTTTGATGTAATTTTAGAATAGATTCTATTTTACAAAATTATTGTAATTGCATCAAGTTTGGAGGAAGGCCCAAATGGAGCAAGCCCATGGTGGGAGCCCAAGAAGGATTGCAGTCCGGCCCATGAAGAATTAGATAGGATATCTAGTTTTTCATTAGGTTGTAATTAAAGGCCCATAGGATCTCATTTATTTTAAATTAAGTATGCCATTGCATTTGTCATATAATATGGATGTATGGATCACCAAATTATTACCCGCGTTTATGCATGCTAAGCCGTATCACTTAATTATAATCCGGAAATTAAAATATTGAGTCGCTTAAAAGTGCTTCCCACATTTACACCTCTTCCTCCCATTGATGCTGCAATGTGCGCCATGCCCTAGCTGGGTATATTATAGTATTCGGTGGGCCGTCGAGGGTTAAGATACTTGGTATGGTTAACATGTGAATGGTGGTTTGACTCAGCATGGGTAGCATTAGCTCAGAGCGGGCCCTAAGCACAGATGGGTAAAGTGTCAATAAGCCCATCAAACCAAGAGTCCTTCGTGGAAGGATTGGATAGGTTGTCCTACCAAACGACTCAATGGTTGGTTAGCGAGCCCTAGTTCGGCCAGTCATTGATAAGTTGTGGATCTTGGTCAAGTCAGCCAATTAACAACACCAACAAACAAATTAAAATCGGATTACTAATTTGAATTGGCTTAAAAGTCCTTTATTTCTAACTCAAGCAATGATTTCTTCCATGTAGATAATCCCATTTCAGTTAAGCAATTTAAATGGCTGCAACAAACAACAACTCACTCTCACTTAGGTCACTCTTGGAGAAGGAGAAGCTTTCGGGGACTAACTTCCTGGACTGGGCTAGGAACTTACAAATAGTTCTTAGACAAGAGTCTAAGGAGTATGTACTGAATGCTCCTTTACCAGCTGGCCCTCCTGCAGGTCGAGGCGTCACCACGGCGATGGTGGAGCAGTACGATCGGCATGTGAGGGATGACCGAGATGTCTCGTGCCTCATGCTGGGTACCATGGCTTCTGATCTTCAGAAGCAATTCATGGACGAGCATGCTTATGAGATGATGGATCAGCTTAAAAAGATGTTCCAAGATCAGGCTCATCAGGAACGTTACCTGACAACTAAGGCACTTTGCATGACTGTGATGGCAGCTGGGACTTCTGTTAGCACTTTGAAGGGGTATATTGATACACTTGCCCGCCTCGGCTCGCCAGTTCCGCAGGACTTGGCAATAGACATTATTCTCGGGTCACTTCCTGAGTCTTACAACCAGTTTATCATGAATTACCATATGCAAGGGTTGGATAAATCGGTTGTTGAGCTATATGGCATGCTCAAGCTTGCTGAGCAGTCTCTTAAGAAGACTCCTGAAGTATTGCTGGTGAACAAGGGCAATACGCCCATTGCTAAGGGAAAGGCCAAATCTAAGGCCAAGGCTAAGGCCCAAAAGGCCAAGGCGAAGGGCAAAAAGGTGGTGGCCCAACCTAAAGCAAGGGTTGCCTCTCCTGACGATGTTTGCCATGAGCGTCACAAGAAGGGGCACTGGAAGAGCTCATGTCCAAAGCTAAGGGAGCAACTGAAGGGCAAAACTGCTGCTTCAGGTATTTATGTTGTTGAGATTAATCTGGCTATTTCTACATCTTGGGTCTTAGACACTGGAAGTGGATCTCACATTTGTTCAAATGTGCAGGGTCTAAGAAATAGGAGATTATTAGGATCTGGAGAAGTAGATCTTTGAGTCGGAAATGGCGCTCGGGTTAAGGCCATGGAGATCGGAGATTATTTCTTGGAGATGCCTAGTGGACTTGTTTTGGAACTAAGAAACTGTTATTTTGTACCTGTGATGAGCAGGAATATTATTTCCGTTTCTTTGTTGGATATTTCTGGTTTTGTATTTAATATTGGACATGGTAAAATTTCTATGCAATGTGGCAATATTATTTATGGAACAACATTTCTTGAAAATGGCTTATATATCCTTGATCTAAAACGTGAAAGTTCAATCTATAACATAAATACTAAAAGGATTAAACAAAATGAAATTAATCCTACTTACATCTGGCATTGTCGACTTGGCCATATAAATGAGAAGCGCATAGCTAGGCTTCACTCTAGTGGAGTGCTAGGGTCATTTGACATCCAGCCTTATGGCACATGCGAATCTTGTTTGAGAGGCAAGATGACAAAGGCGCCTTTTAGCAAGACTGCTGAAAGGGCCTCAGAGCTATTAGAGCTAATACATTCCGATGTATGTGGCCCAATGAGCACTAGTGCTAGATCTGGTTTTCTGTACTTCGTCACCTTCACGGATGACTTCAGCAGATACGGTTACGTGTATCTGATGAAGCATAAGTTTGAGACTCTCCAAAGGTTCAAGGACTTTAAGAATGAAGTAGAAAACCAACTTGGCAAGAAAATAAAAGCACTTCGGTCTGACCGAGGGGGTGAATATTTGAGCCAAGATTTTGACTCGTTTTTGAGAGAGTGTGGGATCATATCCCAACTCACTCTTCCTGGTACACCCTAGTGGAATGGAGTGTCAGAAAGGAGGAATAGGACCTTACTTGACATGGTCCGCTCGATGATGAGTCATGCTACACTCCCTGTCTCCTTTTGGGGATATACTTTAGAGACAGCTGCTTACATTCTTAATAATACACCAAGCAAGGCAGTTGAGGGAACACCATATGAACTATGGAAAGGCCGAAAGCCCAATGTTTCCTTCTTGAAGATTTGGGGCTATGATGCACATGTTAAGAAATTGACAAGTGGCAAACTTGAGTCCAAATCTATCAAGTGCCAGTTTGTGGGTTACCCTAAGGAAACTAAGGGTTATTACTTCTACGATCCGGCCGAAAACAAAGTTTTCATAGCCAGAAATGCAGTCTTCTTGGAGAAGGAATTCCTTTCCAAGAGAGACAGTGGGAATAATGTTGAACTTTCAGAAGTTGAAGACTCACAAACTCCTGCAGCTACTGCTGAGGATGCTTTGGGAACCAATCTGACTACTCAAGAAATTGAGAAACCAGAAATGGTTGCACAGGACCTTAGAAGGTCTGGTAGGACATGTCATCAGCCAGAGAGGTACGGCTTTCTCGTGACTGATGATGGGGACCTTATGGTCGTTGACCAAGAGGAGCCCAAGACCTACCAGGAGGCTGTTAAAAGCCCACACTCAGATCAATGGCGCAAAGCCATGGAGGCTGAGATGCAATCTATGCATGATAACCAAGTATGGAACTTGGTGGATCCACCTCCGGGTGCTAAGGTGATAGGTTGCAAGTGGTGTTTCAAGTTAAAGGCCGACAACACCTTCAAGGGGCGATTGGTGGCAAAAGGATCAAGCAAGTTCAAGGAATTGACTATGATGAAACCTTTTCACCAGTTGCTATGCTCAAATCCATTAGGATACTACTAGCCATAGCTGCATGGTACGATTATGAGATATGGCAGATGGATGTTAAGACCGCTTTCCTTAATGGAAAGCTACTCGAGGATGTGTACATGGCACAACCTGAGGGTTTTATCGATCCAAAGTATCCAAACCGGGTATGCAAGCTTCAAAGATCTATTTATGGATTGAAGCAAGCATCGAGGTCATGGAATCAGAGATTCACTGAGGCCATTACAGAATATGGCTTCACACAAAATTCTGATGAGCCCTGTGTGTATAAGATGGTTAGTGGGAGCGTTTCCACCTTTCTAGTGCTGTATGTTGACGACATCCTTATCATTGGAGGCGACATACCAACACTGCAAGGAGTTAAGCAGTGCTTGAGTAGGTGCTTTGCAATGAAGGACTTAGGCGAAGCTGAGACAATCTAAGGGATCAGGATCTACAGAGATAGATCTAATCGGCTCCTAGGCCTAAGTCAGGCCACATACATTGACAAGGTTCTGAAAAGATTCAGCATGGACAAGGCAAAGAAAGGATTCTTGCCTATGCGCCATGGGTTGAAGCTGAGTATGAAAGATGGTCCTAAAACAAAGAAGGACCGGGAGAACATGGAAAAGATCCCTTATGCATCTGCTATTGGATCTATCATGTACTCCATGTTATGTACGAGGCCTGATGTCGCGTTTACACTAAGTATGACAAGCCGGTACCAGTCAGACCCCAGGGAGGAACACTGGAAGGCTGTCAAGGCAATCCTAAAGTACCTTAATCGGACTAAGGATGCTTTCTTAGTGTATGGAGGTCAAGATGAGCTCGTAGTGTCAGGTTACACTGATGCAAGCTTTGAGACCGATGAGGATGAGAACCAGTCACAGTCTGGTTATGTTTTTCTCTTGAATGGCGGTGCCATTAGTTGGAGGTCCTCAAAGCAGGCCACCATTGCTGACTCTACAACGGAAGCTGAGTACATAGCTGCGTGCGAAGCTGCAAAGGAAGCCGTTTGGATAAAGAAATTCATAACCGAGTTGGGAGTAGTACCTACTATCCTAGACCCAGTTGATGTTTTTTGTGACAACAACGGGGCCATCGCACAAGCTAAGGAGCCCCGGTCACACAAGAGATCCAAACATGTGCTCAGAAAGTTTCACCTCATTCGGGAGATCGTGAACAGAGGTGACATATCATTGTAGAGGGTTGACACCAAGAATAATGTCGCTGATCCATTGACTAAAGCGCTGCCACAGACACAGCACGACGGTCATACCAGATCTATAGGAATTAGGGTAATGCCCACTTGGAACTAGTGCAAGTGGGAGATTGTTGGTGTGCCCTAGTTCTTAGGGCATTGGATTCTTGTATTTTGTATTATACATTAAGACTCATTGTATAAATACATTATTTGTGTCACATTAATAAAGGCAATTAATCTATTTCATTTATATCTTGTGCTATAATATGAGTAGAGTATCCATTGATTGATAATCATAAAACCTATCCCAGGTCTGTTCTAATCGTGGGAACGAATAGAACCACAGACTTGTATATTCGATGACTGTATGGTAGTTCTTAACTAGCCATAGTACTTGTATAGTCAGTCATGAATATAGGTACATGTCGTTGACATGGGACTGGATCGATCCGCACAAGAAAGCCACATGGTTGTTACGTCATAGGTCTTTCTTGAGTAGGTCTCTTTTGTCCTCAGACCAGATTTCATTATAATATCAATGTGGAATCCGGTTCACTTTGACATACGCCTAACAGGTCTGTAAAAGGATGCTAAATACGGGTATGATTGGGTGGACCGGTGAACATATTGATATTGATGATGAAGTGATGGAATTGCCACTCAGGTGACACCGAGATGATATCATTGGCCACTTGATGAGTGGGACTGATAAGTGTATGGCCATACCCAAATAAGTTGGTTGCTTATTTGATTAATCAGTCAACTCAAGATCAAGAAATATAATAAACAACAGAAGAGGATGACAGACACCATGCCTCTTGTTTATTCATATCGATATCGTTAGGCAAAGGACACTATGAGATTACTACAGGGTGAGTGTCTTCTAAAGACTGCTGCATCTTTGTCTTAATTGGGGGCTGTAATGGTTTGCTAGAACCCACTTACAGTCTGTGGGCCTTGGGCCTACTGCCAACATAAAGACAGACCCATAGGATCGTGCACATAGATCATTAGGTTAATTAAACCCAAGCCCAGTAGGATTATAATTACATAAATAAACTTTAATTAAAAAGTATATACTATGTAATTTAATTCCATTTGGCCAAATTTAATTACCCTTAAATAAAATTAAAACACACTTAAGTAAATACAATACATGTATTTAATTTTCCTACTTATGAAAATTATTTAATTAATTGTTTACTTTATGTAATTCAATTAATCGATAAATTAATTAATTACATTATGTAAACTTATTAATTAAATGAAATTCAACCCAATGTCAATTAATTACCTTGACACCGAATGTCAACTAATTAATTAACGCATTCCTTCCAATGTACATTATGTTGGAAATGCCCTAGTCCCGAGGCATTGGTCCTTGTATTTGTACTATACATTTATTGGATTTATGTGTTGTACTCATTTGTGTCATTAATAAAGGCATCAATTCATTTATTATATCTATCTTGTGCAATATATTAAATGAAGTATCCAATGGACATATCTATATCCATGACGACTAGTGTCATGCACTTAGTAGTAAGACCATGGATAGGGTAAACGATATGACCATAAATATATCCGTAGTCTGTTCCAGTCATGGGAATGAATGGAACAACAGACTATCATTAACCTGGTTGTATGGCGGTGTCTTACCGGTCATTGGACATGGAATGTCAACTGAGTTAATGGGTACATGCCTGGGAGCATGGTACTGGATAGATCCACTAAACGAGTAATCCACATGGTATGGTATCACAATGGATTCTCGTGTAGTACTTGTATGGATCCTTTGACCTGACCATATGATGGTGTTACATGTGAAGTCGCATACTTAGGGGTACGCCTAAAGGGCCTGTAATAGGGTGCCAAGTATGGGTGCTTTCGGGTATGTCACTGAACATGGTAATACTACCTGATATCACCGGGATTTGTCACTCAGTAACCAACTGAGAAGATATCACCGGCCACTTGATGAATGTGACTGATAAGAGTGTGGCCACACCCAAACGAGTTGGAACTTGTTTGTGAGCATCAGTACATTTGGGATCAAGTTAATGTCCGGACACAAAAGAGGGTGATCAATCCATGCCTCTGTGTTGGACACCGATATCAATGACATGGGATGTACAAGTTTAAACTACAGGGTTATGATATCAATTGGACTGCCATCTCCATCTTAATTAGGGGCTGCAGTGGCTTGCTAGAGCCCAACTGCAGTCTGCAGGCCAAAGGCCCGCTGCCAACATAAAGATGGGCCCACAGGATCGTACACATAGAACGATAGAATGCAGACTTAAGGAATCACATGTATACTTGGAGTATACACAATGGAGGGAGAAGTGTGTATATATTAATTATATTATAAAGATCAATAGGATTGATCATAATAATAAAATTAATATATTCAATTGGCTCTTCATAATTAATTGGATTAATTATGGTATTATTTCCTAGGTGGAAATATTCATATGTATGGGTTTACATATGATTTTATTTTGTGTAGATTTAATTTTAATTTGATGGATTAAATTAATTGTCAAACTAATTTTAATTTAAATGTAAATAATGTATTACTTAGAGTAATATATTAAATACATAGGTATATTAAAATTGGGCTTGAAATTAATTTAAACCAGAATAACTAAAATTAAACTGGGCCTAAATGAAAACATGGAAGCCTGCACAGAATGGAATGGAGCCAGCTTGGGCCTGAATTCCCCTAGGGGAATTCGGCCACCCTAGGTATAAAACCTAGGGTGAAATTTCGGCCAACATAACCCTAGCACACCATTGGCCGAAATCTCCTCCTCTCCTCTTCCATTGTTTTGTTTTTCCGACGCTAGCACGGGTTGCATTCGTCAAGCGTTTGTGTACGTGAGAGTGGAGGAATTCTACCTTGAATTCTGCAGTCATCATCCATCTCAGAAAGAGATTTTTCTGGTAAGAAATTTAATCCCTTTCTATTTGATTTTATGTTTTTCAATTTCCATTTCAATTGCTCCTGGGACTGGATTTGAGGAAATCACCGCGTTCTTCCACTTTTATCGGGTGATTTCCGGTGACAAATCCCAACAGTGGTATCAGAGCGGGCTTTTAATCCGTGGAAATTGATTAATTTGGTTGAATCCCTATTTTGAAATTGGAGGTTTTTGATTGGGATTCATGGTATGGGTTTTATGATTTTTCCCATATGTTTTAATACAATGAAAATTAATATTGCATATTGGTTTATGTTGTTTTAATTTTGTTGTATTATTGTAATTCTTGGTGGATTGCTATGGATGATGAATGGTGATTTTTTTTTTTATCTAATTCTTTTTAAAAAAAAAAAAAAAAATCAGCCTTCCCGGGGTGCGGGGCTGCCGGCGGCGGAATCGCCGCTGGCGGCCGCCGCACGCGGCGGGAGGCGCGGCAGCAGCAGTAGCAGCCACGCAAGCGGCTGCTGCCGCTGGTTCCAGCAGCAGCGGGCTGCTGCTGGGCAGTGGCCGCTGGGCTGCCACTGCGCAGCAGCAGTGCCACTGTAGGCGGCAGCAGCGGGCAGCCGCTGCTACTGCTAGGGCAACTTTGTTGCCCTAGCTGCAGCGGGCCGGGCCCAGTTTTTGGATTTTGCGGGTTTTTGGGTCCGGGGGCCTAGTTTTGAAATTTTAATTGGTTTTAAAATTCGTATGTTTAAATTTATGTAATTTAAATGCGCATGGTTTCTTGGATGAATTTTATTTCGTTCATGTGATATTAGTTTTGGAAATTAATATGGTTAATGGAAATTGGTTCGGGTAATTTTGGCACAATTACTCGGACGGCTGAATTGGACCCATGGTTTCCCAATTCCAGTGGGAGCAGTTGGACTACCTGGGCTGGAGGCCCAAAGCCCGTTAAGGGTTAGAACCGTGGTGGGCCAAAATTGGCGATTTCCTAATAATGGCTTTGACATAATTTAAATGGGCTTAAATCATGCATTATGACATGCTTTTGAATTGTATGTATTGGATGCACATGAATGGTTGAATGAATGTATGATTGGATGCTATTGGGCCTTTTACGAGATGGGTTGTATTTTTCTTTTGGGTAAATGCGGCCTGCGTGTCATTTTTCTTTTAATGTAATTTTATTTTATTTAAATTAAATATTATAAAATTTGTAAAAAGAAGAAGCCCATAGAGTGGTGAGCCCAAATGGAGGTGCAAGCCCAAATTGGAGGTGCAAGCCCAGAAGGAGAAGATGGAGGCCCGCCTAATATATGTTTCTAGTATAGGTTTACTAGAATAATATTAGGATGTAACATAGGCCCATAGCAGTCCATTTTTATTTTATTTAATCATGTTTTATATTCATTTGCATGTATGTATGTATGTTCAAATGGCTCATTCACCCGCTTTATGTATGTAAGCCGTTATAATTGAATCTAATAACCAAACGGAAATTACTAAGTCGCTTAAAAGTGCTTCCCTCATTCATAACCGAATCGAAGTGGGAATAGGCCAGTTGTAGACCATGCCCTCGCAGGATGCACTGGAGTATTGTCACTTTGTATTGGGTTAGAGTATGGGATACTCTAACACTTGGATGGAGGTTTTGACTTAGCGTGGGTAGTAGGATTCTCCTGGCCCTAAGCACAGATGGGTAAGTGCCAACAAGCCCATCAAACTGAGAGTCCCTAGGTTGGGATTGGACGGCGTTCCTACCTAAATAATTAAGGTGTAGTTGTACCAAACCCTCGTTTGGCTATATCTTAATGAAATATGGATCTCGGCCCATGAGCCCAACAACTCAGTTTAAATTAATAACTTGATTCATTATTAATTTTATATGGGAACAACAAAGCAAAGCCCTTTATTAACACTCTCAATGTTTTTCTGTGTAGAAACACCCAAATGGCAAACACAAATACCTTATCACTGCGATCAATTCTTGAAAAGGACAAGCTTTCCGGTCCTAACTTTTTAGACTGGTTTAGGAACTTGAGGATAGTTCTAAGACAAGAGTCGAAAGAGTATGTGCTGGAAAGGCCTGTGCCGGCTACGCCTCAGGGACGTAATCCACTGGCTGCCCAGCTGGAGGAATACGAGGCGCACGTCAAGGACAACCGGGATGTGACATGCCTTATGTTGGCTTGTATGGTCCCCGAACTGCAAAAACAGTTTATGGACCATCAAGCCTATGCTATGATAACAACTCTTAATGAGATGTTTCAAGAGCAAGCTCGTCAGGAAAGGTACCTGACCAACAAGGCATTCCACTCTTGTAAGATGGGGGCCGGGACATCTGTGAGTGCACACGTGCTCAAGATGAAGGGCTATTTGGATACTTTGGCCCGTCTCGGATCGCCTATCTCTCAGGAGTTGGTGGTGGACACAATCCTCGCGTCCTTACGGATTCTTATGATTAGTTCATCCTTAACTACAACATGCAAGGGATGAACCGCACTGTCAGTGAGCTGCATGGGATGCTTAAGCTTACTGAGCAGTCGATCAAGAAGACTCCGCCGGTGCTGCTGGTTAACAAGGGGAATGCTCCTCTTGCTAAGGGTAAGGCCAAGGAAAAGGCCAAGGCTAAGGCCAAGAAGGCCAAAGCCAAGAAGGCCAAGGCCCAACCCAAGGCCCAGCAGAAGGCAGGTCCTGAGGACGTGTGACAACCCCGACCTTGGTAAACGTGCAAAGGCGGAATTCAATGCACGAGATCGGTAATCATCGAGCAAACCAACTATCTAACTATATAAATTGAGCCTTAAATATGCTAAGTAATGAATAAATAAATAAATAAATATCCTTACAAACCATTGTTAAGCAATAAATGAATAAATGAAATAAAGTCTAGTAATATGCCCAACTATAGTAGCTAATGCCTAAAAAGAATCCGTCCACTCGCCCAAGTCCCATCACGACACAACAATCACACGTCAAGCATCGGCATCGGTACCTACAAAATCTGAAAAAAAAATGGTCGCCACTTAGTGACGAGTAACTACAGTGTCCATATTCGAACACTTAAAACCGAATAGCTTGAAAATAAGGCAAAAACAAATTGAAATAAAGCTGAGCGAGTAAAACAGTTTAAATAATAAAACAAGAATAAAGTAAAGCGAAGAAAAAGAGTTTAAACTAATTAAATTAAGAAACATGATACGAAATCAAACCAACATTTGTATAAAAATCTCATGAAAAAAAATCAGTCTCGGATATAAAACTCATCAGTCAATTTCTCAATCCAAAATCGCCAACGAATAGCAAATAGGTCGGACGCTCGGGAAAAAACGCAGTCCCCTAATCCCACAATCAATCAAAAAGTCTAAGCTGGCCAACTCTCCCATTTACGAGGGAAAAACCGCAGTCCACTCGCCTAATGAGAACGACTAGACCGCCTACTCGAAAAAACCGCAGTCAAGCAGGTCCATCATTGGACAAATACCAATGAAGAGGTCTATGACCACTCAATCGAAAAACCGCAGTCGAAAGAGTCCATCATTGGACAAATACCAATGAAGAGGTCGGACCACTCACAAGAAAAACCGCAGTCAAGTGAGTCCATCATGGGCCAAGTGCACCATGAAGAGGTCAAAAATATCACAAGGGAAACACTGTCCATATGCCAGAAAAACCGCAGTCCGGCAACTCCCATATGCAATCGTGTATCAAAAACCAATTTTCAAACCAATCTCATCAAATCAACATTAGGGTGCCACTTTAGGCTTAACCCAAAATCAACATCAAATCCAAGGACCAATTGTCCAAAACATGCCATTATAGGCTATTCTTCCTCAATATAAAACCAAAGGACCAAGTGTCCACATAAACCAATTCAATTCATCAAAAATCCACCAAGTGTGGTATAAAAACATCCTTAATCCAAAACACCAAATATGGCAGATCCACTGCCTGAATTTCAAAACAGTATAAACCATATGAAAACTCTTCCAAAGATTCTCAAAATTTTAAGGAACCAAGTTCAATTTAATATACACAAAATGCAATTCGTTTCGTGTCATTCGGATAAGTGTACAAAAAAAAATATAGGCCAAACAGTGAGGCTGTCCCGAAAACAGGGCAGGCAGCAGGTCAGGAAAACAAAATTCAGAATAAAATAGTTGCACTTGTCCAAAAATCATGAAATAATTCAGGGAGCAACATAGCATTATAATCTTCAAATACCAACTGGAATTTCATGAATTCATTAACCAGAGCAAAAGTTAAAAGCGTCCAAAGATTACTGATCACGGATTCCTGGAAACAGAGCACCAAATTTTACACTATCTTAAAATCAGTATAACCCCAGTTTTCCATCAGAATTAGAAGAGAAAAAAAATATAAAGCACTTTTGTAGTTCATAATCTTAGAAAAATTTTGCAAGTGGTTTCATGTAAAAATTCGAAGTACACAAAAAGATATGAATTTTCAAACATTATAGGTCAGTGCTGAAAACAATCAGGGGCAGTTTCAAGCAACAGTTTTGGGTGAATTTTTAGGACATGAAAACCAACGAATTTTGACAAGGTTTCTTCTACGAATTTTCAGTTTAACATGTTATCTAAAACATATAAAAATTTCAGAAGTTTCTGAGAACCATAACCTATTTAAAACGAATTTAGAAAAATGTTGTGCAGGCTGTCCAGCAAGGGTATTCTATCAAACACCTTATGTGCAAGTTTTTAAATCATCATACCAGCCCTATAATTCGAATTCTATCAACCCAATTGACCAAAATCAGTAAACAAATCATGCCAATTCAAATTCTAGCAATACCAATCAAGTTATTACAATTAATTTAATCAATTCCAACATAAAAAAAACATAAAAGCCCTAATTTCTACCATTCAACCCTAAGTGTAGGAGTATGGATAGAGTAGTTACCTTTGATTGCTAAGTCCTATTGCTCAAATTGATGATCCAAGGGAAGAATTAAAGGTGTTGATGGCCAAATCCAAGGAGCAAATCAAACCCAAAACCAACTTCCTAACAATTGTTGAACAAAAAGTTTAAACCCTAAATTCTTTGTCATGGTCGAAACTTTTAACAAGGAAAAGGGAGGGGAATACCTTGAATTGAGCTTCTAAACCTCAAGTATGCAATGAGAACAATCAATGAAGGGGTGTGGTAGAGGTAGGAGGTCGAAAATTTGAGAGAGGGGAAGGTGGGATGCTTGGCCGAATTGCACACACAAGGGAGAGGGGGAGATGAGCTTTAGTGTAGTTAGGACTTTATGTTGTAGAATGAGTGTGAATTAGGTTAAGGAGGGATTAAATAGAGAGGGATTATGATAAATACAAGTTGGCCGAAATGTCTAAATATATTAGTCCTAAAATATATAATTCTCCTAACCCCAAAATATTCACAAAATTTAATCATGTTTAAAGATGCATTTAAATATAATAAGCTTAAGGTATTAAATTAAATTAATTAAGCCTAAAAATATTAAATGCCATTAAATTAAAATAATGAGAATAATTTATTTAATGAAAATAATGATGAAAAATATTATTAAAATATTCGGGGTATTACAATCATTCCCCCTTAGAAAAGTTTCGTCCTCGAAACTTCAAGGACCACAGAAAACCAGAAAGCATCACAGTCACACAGCGAACAATCAAACAAAACAAAACACAATCACAGCATCGGAAGCTAATCCCTAAATAACTCGGGGTATCTAGCGCGCATCGCTTCTTCCGTCTCCCAAGTCGCTTCTTCGTACTTCTGACTGCGCCACAGAACTTTCACTAAAGGCACTTCCTTTCTTCGGAGAACTCGAACTTGACGGTCCAAAATGCGAACGGGCTTCTCCTCGAAAGTCAAATTGGGCTCAACCTCTACGGCATCGATGGGTATAACTTGAGTCGGGTCGCTGATGAATCGTCGAAGCTGAGAAACATGGAACACGTCGTGCACTTTATCCATTCCGGGCGGTAGGGCCAAACGGTAAGCCACTTCGCCGATCCTCTCCAATACCTCGTAAGGTCCAATATACTTCGGTGTCAACTTACCCTTCTTCCCAAACCGGTACACTCCCTTCATAGGCGAGACCTTCAAAAGAACCTTGTCGCCCACAGCGAACTCAATCGGTCTCCTCTTCAAGTCGGCATAAGATTTCTGACGATCCTGGGCCGCCTTCATCTTAGCTTGAATCACTCGGACCTTCTCAACTGTATCATGAATCAACTGAGGACCCAAAACCAAAGCATCGCTGGTGTCGCTCCAACACATCGGGCTACGACACTTCCGACCATAAAGTGCCTCGTATGGTGCCATCTGAATGCTCGCATGGTAGCTATTGTTGTAGGAGAACTCAACTAAGCTCAATGACTTAACCCATGATTTCTGAAACTCCAATGCACAAGCGCGGAGCATGTCCTCAAGTGTCTGAATGGTCCTCTCAGTCTGACCATCGGTAGCAGTATGAAAAGCAGTGCTCAACTTAAGCTTCGTACCAAAAGCTTCTTGAAGAGCAGTCCAAAATTGCGATAGAAAACGTGGATCACGGTCAGAAATGATCTCCCTCGGTATGCCATGAAGTCGAATGATCTCGTTAGTGTAGGCTTCGGCTAGCTGTTCCATAGACCAGGTCTTCTTCATGGGAACAAATCTAGCACCCTTAGTCAACCGATCCACAATCTCCCAAACCGAATCTAAACCTCCAACAGTCCTCGGAAGTCCCATCACGAAATCCATGGATATAGAGTCGAACTTCCAAGCAGGGATAGGCAATGGCTGTAGCAAACCACCAGGTCTCTGATGCTCTATCTTTACCTTCTGACATATCAAACACTTTGCAACAAACTCGGCAACTTCCTTCTTCATCTTAGGCCACCAAAAGTGAGTCTTAAGGTCCTTGTACAACTTAGACCCACCAGGATGAACAGAATACGGTGTGTTATGAGCTTCCTTAAGAATTTGATCCTTCAAAGCTGAATCATTAGGCACACACCATCTCCCTTTAAACTTCAAACTGTCGTCACCCAAAATCTCAAAATCCTCGGCACGGCCCGCAGCTTTCGCAACTCGAATTTTCTGAAGTACTAGATCAGCTTTCTGCTTTTCTCGTATCTCGGAAAACAAAGTGTGCTCAATGCTCATGGCACTCAACTGAGCTTGAGCACAACCCTCGGGCACAAATTCAATCTCCAATCGTCGAAACTCATTGCACAAATCATCCGCCAAAACCCTTAAGTAGTTCGATGTGTGAGCACTCTTCCTACTGAGGGCATCGGCAACTTTATTCGCTTTTCCTTCCTTGTACTCCAAAGTCAGGTCATAGTCTTTAATCAACTCAAGCCATCTCCTCTGGCGCATATTAAGCTTTTTCTGAGTGAAAATGTACTTGAGGCTCTTGTGATCCGTGTAGATCTTACATGGAACCCCATACAGATAATGTCGCCAGATCTTCAATGCAAAAACAACAGCCGCTAGCTCAAGATCATGTGTCGGGTAGTTCTTCTCATGTACCCTCAACTGTCGAGAAGCATAAGCAATCACCTTACCATCTTGCATCAACACGCAACCCAGACCATTCTTAGATGCATCGCTATACACCTCGAACCCAATCCCTTCTGTCGGCAAGGTAAGGACCGGAGCAGTAGTCAACTTCTCTTTCAACAACTGGAACGCCTTCTCACATTCCTCGGTCCAACGGAACTTACTATTCTTCTTTAATAGCTTAGTCAACGGCTGAGCAATAAGGGAGAAATTATGCACAAATCGACGGTAGTAGCCGGCCAAACCCAGAAAACTTCGAACCTCCGTCACATTGGTCGGGCTAGACCATTCCACAATTGCCTTAATCTTCGAGGGGTCCACCTTCACACCATCCTTACTGATTACATGCCCCAAAAAGACGACTTCTTTCAACCAGAAATCACACTTTGACAACTTAGCGTACCACTTTTGCTTCCTCAGAATATCCAACACCCTTTTAAGGCGCACAACATGCTCCTCTTCGTCCCTCGAGTAAACTAGGATGTCGTCAATGAAGACAACCACGCAGACATCTAGCAACTCATGAAAGGTTCTGTTCATCTGATCCATGAACACAGCGGGGGCATTAGTCAAGCCAAAAGGCATGACCTCGAACTCATAGTGCCCATATCGAGTCCGGAAAGCAGTCTTTGGAATATCTTCCTTTTTCACCGGTATTTGATGGTAACCGGATCGAAGGTCGATCTTAGAGAACACTCCAGCACCCTTCAGCTGATCAAACAAATCTTCAATCCGAGGCAAAGGATATTTATTCTTGATCGTAGCCTTATTCAACTCTCGGTAGTCGATGCACAGTCTCATACTACCATCCTTCTTCTTCACAAATAACACAGGAGCACCCCACGGTGAAGCACTAGGCCTTATAAAGCCCTTATCAATCAATTCTTGGAGTTGAGATTTCAGCTCCAACATTTCGGACGGAGCCATGCGGTACGGGGCCTTAGAAATTGGTGCAGTGCCCGGAACAAGGTCAATAGAAAATTCCAGATCCCTTTCAGGTGGAATACCCGGTAACTCATCAGGGAACACATCAGGATAATCACAAACAACAGGGATATCCTCAAGCTTTTTCCCTTCAGCGGTGTCTGTGATACTACACAAGAATACTTCATTCCCCTTCTTAAAAAGCTTCTTCATTCTCAAAGCAGCAATAACCTTAACAGAGGGTTTCAACTTTACATTCGAGTAAGAGACTCTCTTCCCTTTGGAATCCCTCAATACCACCTTCTCATCTCTACAGTAAAAGATAGCACGGTGCTTTTTTTCAGCCAATCCATGCCCAAGATAACATCAAACTCTTCTAAGGGAAGTTCCTTCAAAGTTGCAGTCAAAACAATTCCCTCTATCACAATCAGAACATCTCGAAAGGCACGTTGACAAGAAAGGTTCTCTCCATTCGGGAGGGTAACCAAGGATTTAATAGGCACAGAAGATTGCAGTTTAGCCTTCTTAACAAAGGCAGTAGAGACACAAGATAGAGAAGCACCAGTATCGAAAAGTACAAAAGCAGGTAAAGAATTCACAAGTATAGTACCTGTCACCACGTTAGCGTCGACATCATCCTCAGCCTCATACTCAGTCTCTTCCATGTTGTACACACGGTTCCGCACAGGAGCTCCTTGTCTAGCAGGGGGTCTCACTTGAGTAGCATTAGGGTTCTTGGGACAAGCGAATGAGCGGTGTCCCTCACCATTACAGAAAAAGCACTTCACCACCGATCCGTCACAATTCTTGCCAGGGTGGTAGTCTTTCTGGCATTTAAAGCACTTCCTAGAATCAGTACCCGAAGCATTAACGACTCTTTTTGCAGGCGCAAACCTCGGCTTCTTGACAGCCGGAAGAGCAAAACCAGACTGCTGAGTCCTCTTCACAAGATTAGCACGTCGAGCGGCGTCTTCCTCTTGGACTTTCGCAGATACACTAAGAGCAACCTCATACGCTCTTTGAAAGGTAGAAGCTCCGGAGACTAGGACCAAATTACTGATGCGGGGGTCCAGTCCCTTAACATACATCTGTACCTTCTCCATCTCATCGGGCAGCAAAGTAGGAACAAAACGGGCCAATTCAGAAAATTTGTCGGTGTACTGCTGCACCGTCATAGTACCTTGAGTCAAACGGAGGAATTCAGTCCTCTTCTGCCATCTCAGCTCCTTTGGATAGAAGCGATCCTTCAATTTCTCTACAAACTGATCCCAACCGAAGGCAGCATCGGCCAAACATTCATCTTGCACCAATCCCCACCAATTGTTAGCTTCCTTTCGGAGATAGTAAGTGGCAATGGCTACCTTTTCTTCAGCAGGGCAGCCAGTCGCTGCGAAAAGCTTCTTCATCACTCGTACCCACTCCTCTAAGACCACGGGATCAGGCTTCCCATCATAAATCGGGGGTCGGTGTCTATCGAAGCGATCGAAAACAGTTTGGTTATTAGCCGGAACCGCAGGTGGAGGCGGCGGCGGCGGAGGAAGGGGATTCTCCTGACGATTCGCAAGAGCTATGACAACCTCCTCCAAAGTCAGGAGTCGGTCAGGGTTCTGTCGCGGGGCTCTTCTCGGAGGCATACTGAAATTAATGATTCAAGTAAAGCACAAACATAAGCACACATGTAAGAACAGATAAGCAATTAGTACACAAAGCAGGTAACGTCCCGTTTCCACCTACCCAGCACTCTCGCTAAAGTTTTAAGTCTCTATCCTATTTTCCTAGTTCAGTTCCAAGTGACTTACGCTTTGTAAGCTTTGGAACCAAATTCGGCTCTGATACCAACTGTGACAACCCCGACCTTGGTAAACGTGCAAAGGCGGAATTCAATGCATGAGATCGGTAATCATCGAGCAAACCAACTATCTAACTATATAAATTGAGCCTTAAATATGCTAAGTAATGAATAAATAAATAAATAAATATCCTTACAAACCATTGTTAAGCAATAAATGAATAAATGAAATAAAGTCTAGTAATATGCCCAACTATAGTAGCTAATGCCTAAAAAGAATCCGTCCACTCGCCCAAGTCCCATCACGACACAACAATCACACGTCAAGCATCGGCATCGGTACCTACAAAATCTGAAAAAAAAATGGTCGCCACTTAGTGACGAGTAACTACAGTGTCCATATTCGAACACTTAAAACCGAATAGCTTGAAAATAAGGCAAAAACAAATTGAAATAAAGCTGAGCGAGTAAAACAGTTTAAATAATAAAACAAGAATAAAGTAAAGCGAAGAAAAAGAGTTTAAACTAATTAAATTAAGAAACATGATACGAAATCAAACCAACATTTGTATAAAAATCTCATGAAAAAAAATCAGTCTCGGATATAAAACTCATCAGTCAATTTCTCAATCCAAAATCGCCAACGAATAGCAAATAGGTCGGACGCTCGGGAAAAAACGCAGTCCCCTAATCCCACAATCAATCAAAAAGTCTAAGCTGGCCAACTCTCCCATTTACGAGGGAAAAACCGCAGTCCACTCGCCTAATGAGAACGACTAGACCGCCTACTCGAAAAAACCGCAGTCAAGCAGGTCCATCATTGGACAAATACCAATGAAGAGGTCTATGACCACTCAATCGAAAAACCGCAGTCGAAAGAGTCCATCATTGGACAAATACCAATGAAGAGGTCGGACCACTCACAAGAAAAACCGCAGTCAAGTGAGTCCATCATGGGCCAAGTGCACCATGAAGAGGTCAAAAATATCACAAGGGAAACACTGTCCATATGCCAGAAAAACCGCAGTCCGGCAACTCCCATATGCAATCGTGTATCAAAAACCAATTTTCAAACCAATCTCATCAAATCAACATTAGGGTGCCACTTTAGGCTTAACCCAAAATCAACATCAAATCCAAGGACCAATTGTCCAAAACATGCCATTATAGGCTATTCTTCCTCAATATAAAACCAAAGGACCAAGTGTCCACATAAACCAATTCAATTCATCAAAAATCCACCAAGTGTGGTATAAAAACATCCTTAATCCAAAACACCAAATATGGCAGATCCACTGCCTGAATTTCAAAACAGTATAAACCATATGAAAACTCTTCCAAAGATTCTCAAAATTTTAAGGAACCAAGTTCAATTTAATATACACAAAATGCAATTCGTTTCGTGTCATTCGGATAAGTGTACAAAAAAAAATATAGGCCAAACAGTGAGGCTGTCCCGAAAACAGGGCAGGCAGCAGGTCAGGAAAACAAAATTCAGAATAAAATAGTTGCACTTGTCCAAAAATCATGAAATAATTCAGGGAGCAACATAGCATTATAATCTTCAAATACCAACTGGAATTTCATGAATTCATTAACCAGAGCAAAAGTTAAAAGCGTCCAAAGATTACTGATCACGGATTCCTGGAAACAGAGCACCAAATTTTACACTATCTTAAAATCAGTATAACCCCAGTTTTCCATCAGAATTAGAAGAGAAAAAAAATATAAAGCACTTTTGTAGTTCATAATCTTAGAAAAATTTTGCAAGTGGTTTCATGTAAAAATTCGAAGTACACAAAAAGATATGAATTTTCAAACATTATAGGTCAGTGCTGAAAACAATCAGGGGCAGTTTCAAGCAACAGTTTTGGGTGAATTTTTAGGACATGAAAACCAACGAATTTTGACAAGGTTTCTTCTACGAATTTTCAGTTTAACATGTTATCTAAAACATATAAAAATTTCAGAAGTTTCTGAGAACCATAACCTATTTAAAACGAATTTAGAAAAATGTTGTGCAGGCTGTCCAGCAAGGGTATTCTATCAAACACCTTATGTGCAAGTTTTTAAATCATCATACCAGCCCTATAATTCGAATTCTATCAACCCAATTGACCAAAATCAGTAAACAAATCATGCCAATTCAAATTCTAGCAATACCAATCAAGTTATTACAATTAATTTAATCAATTCCAACATAAAAAAAACATAAAAGCCCTAATTTCTACCATTCAACCCTAAGTGTAGGAGTATGGATAGAGTAGTTACCTTTGATTGCTAAGTCCTATTGCTCAAATTGATGATCCAAGGGAAGACTTAAAGGTGTTGATGGCCAAATCCAAGGAGCAAATCAAACCCAAAACCAACTTCCTAACAATTGTTGAACAAAAAGTTTAAACCCTAAATCCTTTGTCATGGTCGAAACTTTTAACAAGGAAAAGGGAGGGGAATACCTTGAATTGAGCTTCTAAACCTCAAGTATGCAATGAGAACAATCAATGAAGGGGTGTGGTAGAGGTAGGAGGTCAAAAATTTGAGAGAGGGGAAGGTGGGATGCTTGGCCGAATTGCACACACAAGGGAGAGGGGGAGATGAGCTTTAGTGTAGTTAGGACTTTATGTTGTAGAATGAGTGTGAATTAGGTTAAGGAGGGATTAAATAGAGAGGGATTATGATAAATACAAGTTGGCCGAAATGTCTAAATATATTAGTCCTAAAATATATAATTCTCCTAACCCCAAAATATTCACAAAATTTAATCATGTTTAAATATGCATTTAAATATAATAAGCTTAAGGTATTAAATTAAATTAATTAAGCCTAAAAATATTAAATGCCATTAAATTAAAATAATGAGAATAATTTATTTAATGAAAATAATGATGAAAAATATTATTAAAATATTCGGGGTATTACAGGACGTCTGTTTCGGGTGCAGACAGGCGGGCCATTGGAAGAGATCGTGTCCCAAGCTGATGGGAGAGCAGAGAAGGGGCCAAGGTGCGTCCTGTTCAGGTATTTATGTTATAGATATTAACCTCACTGTTTCAACATCCTGGGTATTGGATACTGGATGTGGTTCTCACATTTGTTGCAATGTGCAGGGACTTAAGAACAGAAGGTTGCTGGGGTCGGGAGAGGTGGACTTGTGGGTCGGGAATGGAGCAAGGGTTGCTGCCATAGGGATCGGCGAATACCACCTAATGATGCCCAGCGGATTGGTTTTAATTTTAGAACATTGTTACTTTGTACCTACTATGTGCAGGAATATTATCTCTGTATCAATGTTGGATATTTCTGGATTTGATTTTACTATTATAAATGGTCGAATTTCTATATCCAGAAAGGGGTTATTTTATGGAGATGCTCTATTAAATAATGGCCTGTATGTCCTGGACTTAAATGAAACCAATCATATCTATAACATAAACACGAAAAGGGTTAAGCCTAACGAACTTAATCCAGTCTACCTATGGCATTGTCGTCTTGGCTATATAAACGAGAAGCGCATAGCTAGGCTTCACAAAGCTGGAGTCCTAGGGTCATTTGACTTGGAGTCAATTGATACATGCGAATCATGTTTAAGAGGTAGGATGACAAAGGCGCCTTTTAGCAAAAAGGCTGAAAGGGCCACTGGCTTGTTGGACCTAATACATTCAGATGTATGTGGACCTATGAGCACAGCGACCAGAGGTGGGCATCTGTACTTCGTCATGTTCACGGATGATTTCAGCAGATATGGCTATGTCTATCTGATGAAATACAAGTCCGAGACCCTTGATAGGTTCAAGGAATTTAGGAATGAGGTACAGAACCAGCTAGGCAGGAATATCAAAGCCCTTCGGTCGGACCGAGGCGGTGAGTATATGAGCCTAGAGTTTGACTCATACTTGAGAGAGCATGGAATAGTTCCACAGCTCACTCCTCCTGGAACACCACAATGGAATGGGGTGTCCGAACGGAGGAATAGGACTTTGTTGGACATGGTCCGCTCAATGATGAGTCAAGCATCTCTCCCAATTAGCTTCTGGGGACACGCCCTCGAGACAGCAGCTCTCATATTAAACAATACTCCGACTAAGGCAGTGGAAAAGACCCCATATCAGATATGGACGGGCAAGGAGCCCAATGTGTCTTTCCTAAGGATTTGGGGATGTGAAGCACATGTCAAGAAATTGACTAGTGGCAAGCTGGAGGCCAAAACCGATAAATGCCTATTTGTGGGCTACCCTAGGGAAACCAAAGGGTATTACTTCTACAACCCCGCCGAGAACAAGGTGTTCGTGGCAAGAAAGGGGGTCTTTCTGGAAAAGGAGTTCCTTTCCAAGAAAGATAGTGGGAGCAATGTTGAACTCAGGGAAGTTCAAGGTCCACAAGCTCCTGAAGAGGATAACTCGGAGGCCCAGGTGGAGCTTCCACAAATGGAAGCACCGACCCAGGCCACACAAGAACCTAGAAGGTCTGGTAAGGATCTTCGGGAACCAGAGAGGTATGGTTTCCTCGTCACCGATGATAAAACTCTTCTCATCTGGGATGAAGAAGAACCTAAAACCTACCAGGAGGCTATGGCTAGCCCACAGTCTGTGAATTAGTGTAAAGCCATGGAGGCAGAAATGCAATCTATGTACGATAATCAAGTTTGGGACTTGGTTGATCCACCTCCGGGTGCTAAGGTAATAGGTTGCAAGTGGTGCTATAAGCTAAAAGCCGATAATACCTTCAAGGGGCGTCTGGTTGCGAAAGGTTTCAGACAAGTCCATGGGATAGACTATGATGAAACTTTCTCACCAGTAGCCATGCTCAAGTCGATCAGGATACTGCTGGCCATAGCCGCATGGTATGACTATGAGGTATGGCAGATGGATGTCAAAACCGCTTTCCTTAATGGAAAGCTACTCGAGGATGTGTACATGACATAACCTGAGGGTTTTGTCGATCCTAAGTATCCGGGAAGGGTATGCAAACTTCTAAGGTCCATTTATGGACTAAAGCAAGCATCCCGTAGTTGGAATCTAAGATTCAATGAGGCTATAAAGGAATATGGCTTCATACAGAATCTGGATGAGCCTTATGTGTATAAGAGGACTAGTGGGAGCATTGTCACATTTTTGGTACTTTATGTAGACGACATCCTACTTATTGGAAGCGACATACCTACACTGCAAGGGGTAAAGCAGTGGCTGAGTAAGTGCTTCGCAATGAAGGACTTCGGCGAAGCTGAGATGATACTAGGGATTAGGATCTATAGGGATAGACCAAATCGGCTTCTGGGCCTAAGTTAGGCTTCGTACATTGACAAAGTTCTGAAAAGATTCAGCATGGATCGGGCCAAGAAAGGTTTCTTGCCAATGGGCCATGGGCTGAAACTTAGTAAGAAGAAGTGTCCTAAAACAAGGGAGGACAGGGAGAACATGAAATTGGTTCCATATGCTTCGGCTATTGGATCAATCATGTACTCCATGTTATGTACGAGACCTGATGTCGCCTTTGCACTGAGTATGACGAGCCGATACCAGCAGGATCCTGGTGAGGATCACTGGAAAGCGGTCAAAGCAATCCTCAAGTACCTTAACCAGACTAAGGATAGCTTCTTGGTGTATGGTGGTAAGGAAGTGCTATCAGTTACTGGGTATACTGATGCGAGCTTCCAGAAAGACCAAGATGAGTACCAATCACAGTCAGGGTATGTATTCTTGCTGAATGGTGGTGCTGTAAGATGGAGGAGCTCAAAGCAGCCAACCATAGCGGACTCTATAACAGAAGCTGAGTACATCGCTGCGTGTGATGCAGCTAAGGAAGCTGTGTGGATGAAGAAGTTTATCACTGAGTTGGGAGTAGTGCCAACTATCCAGGACCCAGTCAATATCTTCTGTGACAATAATGGGGCGGTCGCACAAGCTAAGGAGCCCCGGTCACACAAGAACACAAAGCACGTGCTCAGAAAGTTTCACCTCATACGAGAAATCACGGAGAGAGGTGACATTGCATTGCACAAAGTGGACACCGAGGATAATGTCGCAGATCCATTGACCAAGGCGCTGGCCCAGCCCAAGCACGAGGGTCATACTAGATCTATAGGGATTAGGCCCATGCCTAGTTGGAACTAGTGCAAGTGGGAGATTGTTGGAAATGCCCTAGTCCCGAGGCATTGGTCCTTGTATTTGTACTATACATTTATTGGATTTATGTGTTGTACTCATTTGTGTCATTAATAAAGGCATCAATTCATTTATTATAGCTATCTTGTGCAATATATTAAATGAAGTATCCAATGGACATATCTATATCCATGACGACTAGTGTCATGCACTTAGCAGTAAGACCAAGGATAGGGTAAACGATATGACCATAAATAGATCCGTAGTCTGTTCCAGTCATGGGAATGAATGGAACAACAGACTATCATTAACCTGGTTGTATGGCGGTGTCTTACCGATCATTGGACATGGAATGTCAACCGAGTCAATGGGTACATGCCTGGGAGCATGGTACTGGATAGATCCACTAAACGAGTAATCCACATGGTATGGTATCACAATGGATTCTCGTGTAGTACTTGTATGGATCCTTTGACCTGACCATATGATGGTGTTACATGCGAAGTCACATACTTAGGGGTACGCCTAAAGGGCCTGTAATAGGGTGCCAAGTATGGGTGCATTCGGGTATGTCACTGAACATGGTAATACTATGGATATGCAGAAGGGATTTGTCACTCAGTAACCAACTGAGAAGATATCACCGGCCACTTGATGAATGTGACTGATAAGAGTGTGGCCACACCCAAACGAGTTGGAACTTGTTTGTGAGCATCAGTACATTCGTGATCAAGTTAATGTCCGGACACAGAAGAGGGTGATCAATCCATGCCTCTGTGTTGGACACCGATATCAATGACATGGGATGTACAAGTTTAAACTACAGGGTTATGATATCAATTGGACTGCCATCTCCATCTTAATTGGGGGCTGCAGTGGCTTGCTAGAGCCCAACTGCAGTCTGCAGGCCAAAGGCCCGCTGCTAACATAAAGATGGGCCCACAGGATCGTACACATAGAACGATAGAATGCAGACTTAAGGAATCACATGTATACTTGGAGTATACACAATAGAGGGAGAAGTGTGTATATATTAATTATATTATAAAGATCAATTGGATTGATCATAATAATAAAATTAATATATTCAATTGGCTCTTCATAATTAATTGGATTAATTATGGTATTATTTCCTAGGTGGAAATATTCATATGTATGGGTTTACATATGATTTTATTTTGTGTAGATTTAATTTTAATTTGAGGGATTAAATTAATTGTCAAACTAATTTTAATTTAAATGTAAATAATGTATTACTTGGAGTAATATATTAAATACATGGGTATATTAAAATTGGGCCTGAAATTAATTTAAACCAGAATAACTAAAATTAAACTGGGCCTAAATTAAAACATGGAAGCCCGCACAGAATGGAATGGAGCCAGCTTGGGCCTGAATTCCCCTAGGGGAATTCGGCCACCCTAGGTATAAAACCTAGGGTGAAATTTTGGCCAACATAACCCTAGCACACCATTGGCCGAAATCTCCTCCTCTCCTCTTCCATTGTTTTGTTTTTCCGACGCTAGCACGGGTTGCATTCGTCAAGAGTTCGTGTACGTGAGAGTGGAGGAATTCTACCTTGAATTCTGCAGTCATCATCCGTCTCAGAAATAGATTTTTCTGGTAAGAAATTTAATCCCTTTCTATTTGATTTTATGTTTTTCAATTTCCATTTTAATTGCTCCTGGGACTGGATTTGAGGAAATCACCGCGTTCTTCTGCTTTTATCGGGTGATTTCCGGTGACAAATCCCAACACATTACATGTACAATTTCTATAAGTTCCAGCTCAGTTGATCTATGTGCATGATCCTATGGGTCTGTCGTTATATTGGCAGTAGGCCCAAGGCCCACAGACTGTAAGTTGGTTCTAGCAAACCATTACAGTCCCCAATAAGGACAGAGATGCAGCATTTTTTAAAAGACACTCACCCGGTGGTAATCTCATAGTGTCCTTTGCCTAACGATGTCAACATGAATAAACAAGAGGCATGCTGTCTGTCATCCCTTTCTGTTGTTTATTATATTTCTTGATCTTGAGTTGACTAATTAATCAAATAAGCGACCAACTTATTTGGGTATGGCCATACACTTATCAGTCCCACTCATCAAGTGGCCAATGATATCATCTCGGTGTTACCCGAGTGGCAATTCCATCACTTCATCATCAATATCAACGTGTTCACCAATCCACCCAATCATACCCGTATTTAGCATCCTTTTACAGACCTATTAGGCATATGTCAAAGTGAACCGGATTCCATATTGATATTATAATGAAATCTGGTTTGAGGACAAAAGCGACCTATTCAAGAAAGACCTATGACGTGACAACCATGTGGCTTTCTTGTGCGGATCGATCCAGTCCCATGTCAACGACATGTACCTATATTCATGACTGACTATACAAGTACTATGGCTAGTTAAGAACTAACATACAGCCATCGAATATACAAGTCTGTGGTTCTATTCGTTCCCACGATTAGAACAGACCTGGGATAGGTTTTATGATTATCAATCAATGGATACTCTACTCATATTATAGCATAAGATATAAATGAAATAGATTAATTGCCTTGATTAATGTGACACAAAAAATGTATTCATATAATGAGTCTTAATGTATAATACAAAATACAAGAATCCAATGCCTTAAGAACTAGGGCACACCAACAATCTCCCACTTGCACTAGTTCCAAGTGGGCATTGCCCTAATTCCTATAGATCTGGAATGACTGTCGTGTTGTGTCTGCAGCAGCTCTTTAGTGAATGGTTCAGTGAAATTATTCTTGGTGTCATCCCTCTGTAATGATATGTCACCTCTGCTCATGATCTCCTGAATGAGGTGAAGCTTTCTGAGTACATGTTTTGATCTCTTGTGTGACCGGGGCTCCTTAGCTTGTGCGATGGCCCCGTTGTTGTCATAAAACATCAACCGGGTCTAGGATAGTGGGCACTACTCCCAACTTTGTTATGAATTTCTTGATCCAAACGGCTTCCTTTGAGCTTCGAACGCAGCTATGTACTTAGCTTCCATTGTAGAGTCAGCAATGGTGGCCTGCTTTGAGGACCTCCAACTAATGGCACCGCCATTCAAGAGAAAAACATAACCAGACTGTGACTGGTTCACATCCTCATCGGTCTCAAAGCTTGCATCAGCATAACCTGACACTACCAGCTCATCTTGACCTTCATACATTAAGAAAGCATCCTTAGTCCGGTTAAGGTACTTCAAGATTGCCTTGACTGCCTTCTAGTGTTCCTCACCGGGGTCCGACTGGTACCGGCTAGTCATACTTAGTGCAAACATGACATCAGGGCTCGTACATAACATTAAGTACATGATATATCCAATAGTAGATACATAAGGGATCTTTTCCATGTTCTCCAAGTCCTTCTTTGTTTTAGGACCATCTTTCTTACTCAGCTTCAACCCATGGCACATAGGCAAGAATCCTTTCTTTGCCTTGTCCATGCTGAATCTTTTCAGAACATTGTCAATGTACGTGACCTGACTTAGGCCTAGAAGCCGATTAGATCTATCTCTAGAGATCCTGATCCCTAAGATCGTCTCAGCTTTGCCTAAGTCCTTCATTGCAAAGCACCTACTCAACTACTGCTTAACTCTTTGCAGTGTTGGTATGTCACCTCCAATGATAAGGATGTCGTCAACATATAGCACTAGGATGATGGAAACGCTCCCACTAACCATCTTATACACACAGGGCCTTTAACTTGAAACACCACTTGCAACCTATCACCTTAGCACCTAAAGGTGGATCCACCAAGTTCCATACTTGGTTATCGTGCATAGATTGCATCTCAGCCTCCATGGCTTTGCGCCATTGATCTGAGTGTGGTCTTTCAACAGCCTCTTAATAGGTCTCGGGCTCCTCTTGGTCAACAACCATAAGGTCCCCATCATCAGTCATGAGAAAGCCGTACCTCTCTGGCTGATGATGTGTCCTACCAGACCTTCTAAGGTCCTATGCAAGCGGTTCTGGTTCCTCAATTTCTTGAGTAGTCAGAGCAGTTCCCAAAGCATCCTCAGCAGTAGCTACAAGAGTTTGTGAGTCTTGAACTTCTGAAAGTTCAACATTACTCTCACTGTCTCTATTGGAAAGGAATTCCTTCTCCAAGAAGACTGCATTTCTGGCTATAAAAACTTTGTTTTCGGCCAGATCATAAAAGTAATAACCCTTAGTTCCCTTAGGGTAACCCACAAACTGGCACTTGACAGATTTGGACTCGAGTTTGCCACTTGTCAATTTTCTTAACATGTGCATCACAGCCCCAAATCTTCAAGAAGGAAACATTGGCTTTCGGCCCTTCCATAGTTCACATGGTGTTCCCTCAACTGCCTTGCTTGGTGTATTATTAAGAATGTAAGCAGCTGTCTCTAAAGCATATCCCTAAAAGAAGACAAGAAGTGTAGCATGACTCATCATCGAGCGGACCATGTCAAGCAAGGTCCTATTCCTCCTTTCTGACACTCCATTCCACTGGGGTGTACCAGGAGGAGTGAGTTGGGATACAATCCCACACTCTCTCAAAAACGAGTCAAACTCTTGGCTCAAATATTCACCCCCTCGGTCTGACCGAAGTGCTTTTATTTTCTTGCCAAGTTAGTTTTCTACTTCATTCTTAAAGTCCTTGAA
This sequence comes from Euphorbia tirucalli, assembly GCA_039660915.1. NCBI lineage: Eukaryota > Viridiplantae > Streptophyta > Magnoliopsida > Malpighiales > Euphorbiaceae > Euphorbia > Euphorbia tirucalli. The sequence goes on along the minus strand of CM077639.1, from coordinate 46,813,180 downwards.
CCTTTCGAGAGTCTCAGACTTATGCTTCATCAGATACACGTAACCGTATCTGCTGAAGTCATCCGTGAAGGTGATGAAGTACAGAAAACCAGATCTAGCACTAGTGCTCATTGGGCCATATACATCGGAATGTATTAGCTCTAATAGCTCTGAGGCCCTTTCAGCCGTCTTGCTAAAAGGTGCCTTTGTCATCTTGCCTCTCAAACAAGATTCGCATGTGCCATAAGACTGGATGTTAAATGACCCTAGCACTCCACTAGAGTGAAGCCTAGCTATACACTTCCCATTTATATGGCCAAGTCGACAATGCCATATGTAAGTAGGATTAATTTCATTTTGTTTAATCCTTTTAGTATTTATGTTATAGATTGAACTTTCACGTTTTAGATTAAGGATATATAAGCCATTTTCAAGAAATGTTGTTCCATAAATAATTATGCCATATTGCATAGAAATTCTACCACGTCCAATATTAAATACGAAACTAGAAATATCCAACAAAGAAACGGAAATAATATTCCTGCACATCGCAAGTACAAAATAACAGTTTCTTAGTTCCAAAACAAGTCCACTAGGCATCTCCAAGAAATAATCTCCGATCTCCATGGCCTCAACCCCAGCACCATTTCCGACTCAAAGATCTACTTCTCCAGATCCTAATAATCACCTATTTCTTAGACCCTACACATTTGAACAAATGTGAGATCCACATCCAGTGTCCAAGACCCAAGATGTAGAAATAGCCAGATTAATCTTAACAACATAAATACCTAAAGCAGCAGTTTTGCCCTTCAGTCGCTCCCTTAGCTTTAGACATGAGCTCTTCCAGTGCCCCTTCTTATGACACTCATGGCAGACATTGTCCGGAAAAGCAACCCTTGCTTTAGGTTGGGCCACCACCTTTTTTCCCTTAGCCTTGGCCTTAGATTTGGCCTTTCCCTTAGCAATGGGCGCATTGCCCTTATTCACCAGCAATACTTCAGGGGTCTTCTTAAGAAATTGCTCAGCAAACTTGAGCATGCCATGCATCTCAACAACCGATTTATCCTACCCTTGCATATGGGAATTCATGATAAACTAGTTGTAAGACTCAGGAAGTGACCTAAGAATAATGTCTGCTGCCAAGTCCCGCGGAACTGGTGAGCCGAGGTGGGCAAGTGTATCAATATACCCTTTCAACTTTAGCACATGAGTGCTAACAGAAGTCCCAGCTGCCATCACATTCGTGCAAAGTGCCTTAGTTGTTAGGTAACGTTCCTGACGAGCCTGATCTTGGAAGATCTTCTTAAGCTGATCCATCATCTCATAAGCATGCTCATCCATGAACTGCTTCTGAAGATCAGAAGCCATGGTACCCAGCATGAGGCACGAGACATCTCGGTCATCCCTCACGTGCCAGTCATACTGCTCCACCATCGCCGTGGTGATGCCTCGACCTGTGGGAGGGCCAGCTGGTAAAGGAGCATTTAGTACATACTCCTTAGACTCTTGTCTAAGAACTATTTGTAAGTTCCTAGCCCAGTCCAGCAAGTTAGTCCCTGAAAGCTTCTCCTTCTCCAAGAGTGATCTAAGTGAGAGTGAGTTATTGTTTGTTGCAGCCATTAAAATTGCTTAAGTGAAATGGGATTATCTACATGGAAGAAATCATTGCTTGAGTTAGAAATAAAGTACTTTTAAGCCAATTCAAATTAATAATCTGATTTTAATTTGTTTGTTGGTGATGTTGATTGGCTGACTTGATGAAGATCCACAACTTATTAATGACTGGCCAAACTAGGGCTCGCTAACCAACAATTTATTCGTTTGGTTGGACAACCTATCCAATCCTTCCATGAAGGACTCTTGGTTTGATGGGCTTACTGACACTTTACCCATCTGTGCTTAGGGCCCACTCTGAGCTAACGCTACCCATGTTGAGTCAAACCACCATTCACATGCTAACCATACCAAGTATCCTAACCCTCGACGGCCCACCGAATACTACAATGTACCCAGCTAGGGCACGGCGTACATTGCAGCATCAATGGCAGGAAGAGGTGTGAATGTGGGAAGCACATTTAAACGACTCAATATTTTAATTTCCGGAGTATAATTAAGTGATACGGCTTAGCTTGCAAAAACACGGGTAATAATTTGGTGATCCATACATCCATAAATGCAATAGCATACTTAATTTAAAATAAATGAGATCCTATGGGCCTTTAATTACAACCTAATGAAAAACTAGATATCCTATCTAATTCCTCATGGGCCGGACTGCAATCCTTCTTGGGCTCCCACCATGGGCTTACTCCATCTAGGCCTTCCTCCATACTTGATGCAATTACAACAATTTTGTAAAATAAAATCTATTCTAAAATTACATCAAAATAAAAAAATGGCACGCAGGCCCTATTTCCCAAAATTAAATTACAACCGATAATAATTTAGGCCCTATAGAACTCAACATCATATTTCAAACAAAGTACCAGTCGTGCACATACATACCAATATGATGCACGATCATGGCATTCCAAATTACATGTATAAATGTTAAGTCGAGTTACTTAGGGTGAAATCGCCAATTTTAACAAATGTAACTAAGGTCCACCCAATGGATAACATCCACAAATGCAAAATTAACAATTTTGCTCCCACTTGAATTTGGGTTGTTACAAATTTAAAATTTAGCTCTCCCAATTTTAACTGGTGTCACGGTTTATTGGGCCAATTTCACAAAGTCCATATTCAATTTAATATGCAAACAATTAAATTTAATATGCATGCCAACAAAATAAACAATTTAAATACAAATTAATTTAAAAAAAATTAATTTAATTTGCATCAAGGCCCGGAATAAAAAAATACCAGCAAAATCCAAAACCGGACCCAAAACCTACGCGCGGCGCTGCTGTCCTAACTAGGCAGTAGTGCTGCTGCGCGGCAGCAGCAGCCAGTTGCTGTCGCTGGATGGAATCGCAATTTGCGATTCCATCCAGCCCAAATATATATATATTTTTTAAACTAATTAAAACATAACAATAATATCCAACCATCAAGGAAAAACAAATAATCAATAAAACAACAATTTTAGATGGAAACAAATTGGGGAAAAATAATCAAAAAAACCCCAATCCAAAATTCTAGGGTTTATGCAAAACCAAAACCAATTGAACAAAAACTCTAAAATCACAAACTTGAAACCCATTCTTTCTTCAAGAACGCTTTCAAGAACCAATTCCAATTAATCTAATGGACAAAACCTAGGCTTTGATACCACTGTTCGGATTCATCATTGGAAAAATAACGTGATGCAGTGGAAAATACACCGTTTAAAATTTCCTAGAATCCACCTATCGTGTCCAATTACCATTGATTAGAATAAAAACAATTTGAATCAAGAGAGATTAACTCACCGGATTTGTCTCCTCTAGAGACTACTGTAGAATAAAGTCCGGTGCATGACCAACTATTGAGCGGGAACCGGTACTAGATGAAGATGCGAAGGAATGGAGGATTAATGCTGGGATTTTCAGATATTTTTTTGGCTGTTCTTGGTGGCTGAAATTTCCAGCAATAATTAGGGTTTTATTACTTAAGTGTGCCCTTATATAGACACCTTGTCTAATTGGGTTTTAATTAGGTTAATTAAACCCAAGCCCACTAGGATTATAATTACATAAATAAACTTTAATTAAAAAGTATATACTATGTAATTTAATTCCATTTGGCTCAATTTAATTACCCCTAAATAAAATTAAATCACACTTAAGTAAATACAATACATGTATTTTATTTTCCTACTTAGGAAAATTATCTATTTAATTGTTTACTTTATGTAATTCAATTAATAAATTAATTAATTAATTACATTATGTAAACTTATTAATTAAATTAAATTCAATTATTGCTTGATGAATCTGGGGGCAGCCCATCTATTGCATAAAATGCTGAGGTCAGTGAGTTGAGACAATGGAGATAAGTACGTTTTTGCCTGTTCTGAAAAGTTAACTTCATGCGGTGATAGAGAAGATCTGTGTCTTTACCCAAAGCAGTTCCCTTTCCATTCTCCTCTCTACCTTCTCCCTTTGCCTTCAACACCTTTGTCTTCCCTTTATTGTCTTTCCTTCACTTTCATCTTCTATCTTTCATCTTCTCTCTGGAACTTGAACCGATTCTGTGATTCCATATTTTCTACCTTCAATGGCTTCTAACAAGAAGTTGAACCCCAATGCTGCTCCATATCGTATTTTTCCGCATCATCTCATTAGCAGAAGGGCATCGGAACAGGTGGTTATGGTGCTTTTTCAATCCGTCTTTGTTTATCATCAACCTGTACCGAATTGGGGATACCCTTTCAATCCCACACCATTTCTCTTCAATCTAAACTCCCAAACTAATTATTTTGTACCCTCAGATAGTGGGAAGGGTTTTGATTTGATGACAGATAGAGGATTTGGATATGAGTCTGCTTCAAATGAGTTCAACAATGCTGAAAAAAGGGGGAAAATGAAATATATAGCTCCGAGATTCTGGTGTAAGAAGAAAATAATTTCTATAGGTGAAAAGGTGTAACAGTGATTGCCCAAGAAATTTACTATTGAAGAGACCAAGCTGAATAAAAAAGAGATTGAAGTTAATCTTGGTGGAAAAACAAGCCTGATGATAAGAAATCTACTAAACCAGTTTCAAAGGCATAATCTGCTGCAAATTCTGGACAAGCATTGTTTGGAGGAAAACAAGGATAAGTCCAAAGGGAAGTATGCTTATGATTTCCTCTATTTGTCTATGGATTTTAAGACTGGAGGAAATTTTTGGTTATGCATTTGTGAACTTCACCAACTGTGTTGGAGCAACTTGGTTTTACAAAGCTTTCAACAATCATAAAGGGGATGATACCATCAACAGGAAAACTTACAAAGTCTGTTGTGCTCATATTCAAAGGAAAGTTGCACTTACCAACCATCTCAAGTATTCAATCTTTGGGAACCATGCCTGAACTGGAATTTGGGGTGAATTGGAAACATGGATACGGCATCAGACTGTAAGAGAATCCAGTGGTTAATTGAATTCATCTCTGGTTGTCCGTCCAAAATGGCAACTCTACCCAGTGATCGAGCATTCATTTCTTAAAAAAAAAAAAACTCCAATGTGTAAAGCCAAAAGGGCATATAGTGGTCGAACCAAGTTGAGAGCAACTTGGCTCGGCAGAGGAGAAATTAGGCAAAATTAGAAAGTCAGGCAGCCATTTAATGTTTGAAATGATATGTGTGAGGAGAGTATAAAAGGAAAAAGGAATCAAATCAAACGGAGGAGTCTTTTCAATATCTTAGGCAGAAACCACTTTCCAAAGAAACAGAGAGACAAAAAGAAACAGAGAAGAAAGGAAGAAGGAGACCGAAACAAGGTAACCAAAGGAGAACCTAGAAAGATCCAAGCTAAGACCTAAAATCAATCTTAAAACACTAAGAACAGGTTCTACAGCAATTGCATATTGGTTTGGGATGACTTCGGATTCTTTTCAGGTTGTTTTGGATCAAATTTTGGTTTTCGGTAGGTTGAGCTTCCAGGACAAATTCCAAGTTTTCAATCAATTTCTTGATGTTCAAAGCATCAAAACAACATCAAGGTAAACTCTGAGAGGCCTTAAACCTATTTGCATTGTCTTTTCTGTGCGTTTTCTTCATTTTTGCAACTTTCGGAAACCAGATTGCCCGAACAGAGCTGGACAGCTGTGTTCTTCATGAACACTGTTGGGATTCGTCATTGGAAAAATAACGTGGCGCAGCAGAAAATACACCGTTTAAAATTTCCTAGAATCCACCTATCGTGTCCAATTACCATTGATTAGAATAAAATCAAATAAGAATCAAGAGAGATTAACTGACCGGATTCGTCTCCTCTAGAGACTGCTGCAGAATCGTTTCTTGAAACTGCAATCTCCAAAGTCCGGTGCACGACCAACTATTGAGCGGGAACCGGTGCTAGCCGAAGACGCGAAGGAATGGAGGTTTAATACTGGGATTTTCGGCCATTTTGGGGCTGCTATTGGTGGCTGAAATTTCCAGCAATTAATTAGAGTTGAATTAGGTTTTTATTCCTTAAGTGTGCCCTTTTATAGACACCTTGTCTAATTGGGTTCTAATTAGGTTAATTAAACCCAAGCTCACTAGGATTATAATTACATAAATAAACTTTAATTAAAAAGTATATACTATGTAATTTAATTCCATTTGGCTAAATTTAATTACCTCTAAATAAAATTAAATCACACTTAAGTTAATACAATACATGTATTTAATTTTCCTACTTAGGAAAATTATTTAATTAATTGTTTACTTTATGTAATTCAATTAATTGATAAATTAATTAATTACATTATGTAAACTTATTAATTAAATTAAATTCAACCCAATGTCAATTAATTACCTTGACACCGAATGTCAACTAATTAATTAACGCATTCCTTCCAATGTACATGACATGTACAATTTCTATAAGTTCCAGCTCAGTTGATCTATGTGCACGATCCTATGGGTCTGTCTTTATGTTGGCAGTAGGCCCAAGGCCCACAGACTGTAAGTGGGTTCTAGCAAACCATTACAGCCCCCAATTAAGACAGAGATGCAGCAGTCTTTAGAAGACACTCACCCGGTAGTAATCTCATAGTGTCCTTTGCCTAACGATATCGATATGAATAAACAAGAGGCATGGTGTCTGTCACCCTCTTCTGTTGTTTATTATATTTCTTGATCTTGAGTTGACTGATTAATCAAATAAGCAACCAACTTATTTGGGTATGGCCATACACTTATCAGTCCCACTCATCAAGTGGCCAATGATATCCTCTCGGTGTCACCCGAGTGGCAATTCCATCACTTCATCATCAATATCAACATGTTCACCGGTCCACCCAATCATACCCGTATTTAGCATCCTTTTACAGACCTGTTAGGCGTATGTCAAAGTGAACCGGATTCCACATTGATATTATAATGAAATCTGGTCTGAGGACAAAAGAGACCTACTCAAGAAAGACCTATGACGTAACAACCATATGGCTTTCTTGTGCGGATCGATCCAGTCCCATGTCAACGACATGTACCTATATTCATGACTGACTATACAAGTACTATGGCTAGTTAAGAACTACCATACAGTCATCGAATATACAAGTCTGTGGTTCTATTCGTTCCCACGATTAGAACAGACCTGGGATAGGTTTTATGATTATCAATCAATGGATACTCTACTCATATTATAGCACAAGATATAAATGAAATAGATTAATTGCCTTTATTAATGTGACACAAATAATGTATTTATACAATGAGTCTTAATGTATAATACAAAATACAAGAATCCAATGCCCTAAGAACTAGGGCACACCAACAAACACAGTCGGGCGGCTCTGGTACCCAGAGCTGCACGGTTCTGTTCTTCAGGGACAAAATCCTGATTCGTTCCGATCGGTCGAAAACGGTCCGTTTTCCATTTTGTTCATTTTGTTGCGATCAATTTCGGCCCAAATCCATCCGTATGTTATAAATTTTTTTTTTTGGATTGTTGTACATACGGATATTAGGGTTTTCAGTTTTTCCAATGTTTTATTTTTTGAGTTTCGAGGTTATTCTATCTAAATCGGGTCCATAGTCCAGCATTAGCGGACCCCCGAACCTTATAAAATCCTCAAAAAATGTTGAAAACAAATAAACGATATTTTCACAAATTTTTTTGGTGTGTTTATTGCTTTTTGGACCCTTAATGGATGTTGTAATTAGGAAACCAACACGAACGAAACCCTGGATTCCGGGACAACAGACCCACAAAAATGGAAATTTGTATGTAACCAGGCCAAATGCTTTCAAAAATTGATTTTTCAGCACAAAAATTATAGGACGTTTCAAAACCGTTTTCCAAGTCTAACCAGTTCGACTGGTCGGGTCGACCCAGTTACCCCCTAAATGCATGCCCCCATTTCCTAAATTTCCAATTTTGTCCTATTTGAGTCCTATATGTATGTGTGCAATATAAATTGTGCTAACTAGTTTGTTTTGCATCATTTATTTTTATTATTTTTGTTATATTTGATAGATTATCCCCGTGTATTTCTAGGCGGTTTTAATTTTTAGATCCTCATATACTTAGGCGATTGTAAAGTGAGGACGAGGGTTTTTATCTTTTATTCGATTGGATTGTATAATCGGCCTCTGTTATTTTCTTGAATATTTTAGATGTATGCTTTATTTTTTCTACATTTATTTTCTGCATTTTGCTTTAGCATCGGCTGATTAAAATAAACAAATTGGGGTTAGAGAAAGATAATAAAGCGAATTAAATGTGCTAATATAAACTGTAAAGTGAAAGCAAGCTAGGGTTAAAGTAAGTCGCTTGCCCGAACCCTAAATCTCTGGATTAGGTACAGTAGTCTGCCCTCGGTAGGGAGCTGTATCGGAATTTTCCAAATGACCTAATTTGGGTGGCAACTCTGTCACTGATCTTGGGATTTAAGTTTCAAGGTCTTTAAGTTAAAATGTGAAAATGATTTCTATAAAGGAATTTCTGGATTAAATCAACAGTTTTCCTAACTCAATATTAACAAAACCCATTTTCCTACAAATCAAAACGAATGAAAATGTTTTCCCCGGTTTGCTTCGCCTCATTCCTTTTGTTTTCTTACGAAAAAGTTGTCCACTCACATCGATGCTCCCGACCTTCACTGGTTCAGTTTGCCCCTTGTATAGCTGTTCGCTAGCCTTAATGAATGGCTTCATCATGGGCTTGCCATTCTTTCCCCTCTTCAGGTCTTTCTTCTCAAATGCCTCAGCTGTGTAGCCTAGGCCAAACTGCCTCGGCTTTCCAGAATCAATATTAAATTTGGGCACTCCCTGTAGATTGACTCCGAGTCCCATACCCGGAAAAAAATCCTGCTTGCGAAGGTATTTAGACAACCATTTTGGCATATAGTTCTCATAGATAACCAACGGGGCCTCTGTAGTTTCCTCATCACTAACCATGGCGACTTGGAATCCACCGAATGGTATGGTCTCCTCACTAACAGTAGCAATCACGGACTAAGAATCTACCTCGACTATCATAACCTCACTGCCTATTAAAAACTTAATCTTCTGGTGCAAGGTTGAAGGGACACCCCCCAACGGGTGGAACCATGGTCCCCCCACTAGCGAGGAGAAGGTGACTGGAATGTCAATCACAGTAAAGGCGACTATCGACTTGACCAGTCCCACTTCCACTTCAGCTTTAAAGGTACCAATCATAGTCCTTTTGGAATCATCATAAGCCCTGATCATGGTGGAGGACTCTTTCAAACTATCTTCACTCAGACCTAGGAATGGTAACATCTTTAGTGGACATATGTTCAGGGCAGATCTATCATCCACCATCACGCATGGCATAACTCGGTCCAGGAGGTTAACCTTGACATACAGAGCTTTGTTGTGAGCTCTCCCTTCGTGTGGCAAATCTTTTTCGAAAAATATAATCTCAGGGGACCCTATATGAATCTTGTCTAGTAAGCAACGCATGGTCTCTGGAGATGCAAGTGGAGAAACCTCTATTTCACACAGCTTTTTAGCCAGTGCTACTCTGTGTTCCTTGGAAGTCAGTAACAAATGCCACAAACTGGATTGTGCTCGAGTCTTTTTCAATTGTGAGATAACCAAGTCTTCCGTTTCTACTTCTTTCAGTGATGACATGCTGCCTGACCCAGTCACTGGAACCTTGTCACTCTGTTGAACCACTGGCTGGTAAACCCTGCCGTTCCTTATTACATTCTGGACTTCGGGAACCTTTGGTTCCCCAACAACTGGCAGCTTGACTGTCTCATTACAGCCATATTCTTCATATTCATCTTCTAAATCCAGGTCATCTAGACTCATATGTTTTACTTCCTTCTACTCTGCCAACTTCTCACAATCAGACGTTGCCCCAGCTCCACTAGCCACCACAGACTATACGGTGGGATTTGCCTACAGGACTTGTGTTGGGATTCGTCATTGGAAAAATAACGTGGCGCAGCGGAAAATACACCGTTTAAAATTTCCTAGAATCCACCTATCGTATCCAATTACCATTGATTAGAATAAAATCAAATAAGAATCAAGAGAGATTAACACACCGGATTCGTCTCCTCTAGAGACTGCTGCAGAATCGTTTCTTGAAACTACGATCTCCAAAGTCCGGTGCACGACCAACTATTGAGCGGGAACCGGTGCTAGCCGAAGACGCGAAGGAATGGAGGTTTAATGCTGGGATTTTTGGCTGTTTTGGGGCTGCTATTGGTGGCTGAAATTTCCAGCAATTAATTAGAGTTGAATTAGGTTTTTCTTCCTTAAGTGTGCCCCTATATAGACACCTTGTCTAGTTGGGTTTTAATAAGGTTAATTAAACCGAAGCCCACTAGGATTATAATTACATAAATAAACTTTAATTAAAAAGTATATACTATGTAATTTAATTCCATTTGGCTAAATTTAATTACCCCTAAATAAAATTAAATCACACTTAAGTTAATACAATACATGTATTTAATTTTCCTACTTAGGAAAATTATTTAATTAATTGTTTACTTTATGTAATTCAATTAATTGATAAATTAATTAATTACATTATGTAAACTTATTAATTAAATTAAATTCAACCCAATGTTAATTAATTACCTTGACACCGAATGTCAACTAATTAATTAACGCATTCCTTACAATGTACATTACATGTACAATTTCTATAAGTTCCAGCTCAGTTGATCTATGTGCACGATCCTATGGGTCTGTCTTTATGTTGGCAGTAGGCCCAAGGCCCACAGACTATAAGTGGGTTCTAGCAAACCATTACAGCCCCCAATTAAGACAGAGATGCAGCAATCTTTAGAAGACACTCACCCGGTAGTAATATCATAGTGTCCTTTGCCAACGATATCGATATGAATAAACAAGAGGCATGGTGTCTGTCATCCTCTTCTGTTGTTTATTATATTTCTTGATCTTGAGTTGACTGATTAATCAAATAAGCAACCAACTTATTTGGGTATGGCCATACACTTATCAGTCCCACTCATCAAGTGGCTAATGATATCATCTCAGTGTTACCCGAGTGGCAATTCCATCACTTCATCATCAATCTCAACATGTTCACCGGTCCACCCAATCATACCCGTATTTAGCATCCTTTTACAGACCTGTTAAGCGTATGTCAAAGTGAACTGGATTCCACATTGATATTATAATGAAATCTGGTCTGAGGACAAAAGAGACCTACTCAAGAACGACCTATGACATGACAACCATGTGGCTTTCTTGTGCGGATCGATCCAGTCCCATGTCAATGACATGTACCTATATTCATGACTAACTATACAAGTACTATGGCTAGTTAACAACTACCATACAATCATCGAATATACAAGTCTGTGGTTCTATTGGTTCCCACGATTAGAACAGACCTGGGATAGGTTTTATGATTATCAATCAATGGATACTCTACTCATATTATAGCACAAGATGTAAATGAAATAGATTAATTGCCTTTATTAATGTGACACAAATAATATATTCATACATGACTCTTAATGTATAATACAAAATACAAGAATCCAATGCCCTAAGAACTAGGGCACACCAACAATCTCCCAGTTGCAGTAGTTCCAAGTGGGCATTGCCCTAATTCCTATAGATCTGGTATGACAGTCGTACTGTGTCTGCAGCACTACTTTGGTCAATGGATCAGAGACATTATTCTTGGTGTCAACCCTCTGTAATGATATGTCACCTATGTTCATGATCTCCCGAATGAGGTGAAACTTTCTGAGTACATGTTTGGATCTCTTGTGTGACCGGAGCAACTTAGCTTGTGCGATGGCCCCGTTGTTGTCACAAAGACATCAACTGGGTCTAGGATAGTGGGCACTACTCCCAACTCAGTTTTTGATCCAAACAGCTTCCTTTGAGCTTCGTACGCAGCTTTGTACTCAGCTTCCATTGTAGAGTTAGCAATGGTGGCCTGCTTTGAGGACTCCAACTAATGGCACCGCCATTCAGGAGAAAAACATAACCAGACTGTGACTGGTTCTCATCCTCATCGGTCTCAAAGCTTGCATCAGTGTAACCTGACACTACCAGCTCATCTTAACCTCTATACACTAAGAAAGCATCCTTAGTCCAGTTAAGGTACTTCAAGATCGCCTTGATTGCCTTCTAGTGTTCCTCATCGGAGTCCGACTGGTACCGACTAGTCATACTTAGTGCAAACATGACATCCGGACTCGTACATAACATGGAGTACATGATAGATCCAATAGTAGATGCATAAGGGATCTTTTCCATGTTCTCCCGGTCCTTCTTTGTTTTAGGACCATCTTTCTTACTCAGCTTCAACCCATGGCGCATAGGCAAGAATCCTTTCTTTGCCTTGTCCATGCTGAATCCTTTTAGAACCTTGTCAATGTACGTGGCCTGACTTAGGCCTAGAAGCCGATTGGATCTATCTCTGTAGATCCTGATCCCTAAGATCGTCTCAGCTTCGCCTAAGTCCTTCATTGCAAAGCATCTACTCAACCACTGCTTAACCCCTTGCAGTGTTGGTATGTCACTTCCAATGATAAGGATGTCGTCAATATACAGCACTAGGACGGTGGAAAAACTCCCACTAACCATCTTATACACACAGGGCCTTTAACTTGAAACACCACTTGTAACCTATCACCTTAGCACCCAGAGGTGGATCTACCAAGTTCCATACTTGGTTATCGTGCATAGATTGCATCTCAGCCTCCATGGCATTGCGCCATTGATCTGAGTGTGGGCTTTCAACTGCCTCCTGATAGGTCTTGGGCTCCTCTTGGTCAACGACCATAAGGTCCCCATCATCAGTCACGAGAAAACCGGACCTCTCTGGCTGATGACATGTCCTACCAGACCTTCTAAGGTCCTGTTCAACCGTTTCTGGTTCCTCAATTTCTTGAGTAGTCAGATTGGTTCCCCAAGCATCCTCAACAGTAGCTGCAGGAGTTTGTGAGTCTTGAACTTTTGAAAGTTCAACATTACTCCCACTGTCTCTCTTGGAAAGGAATTCCTTCTCCAAGAAGACTGCATTTCTGGCTATGAAAACTTTGTTTTCGGCCAGATCGTAAAAGTAATAACCCTTAGTTTCCTTAGGGTAACCCACAAACTGGCACTTGACAGATTTGGACTCGAGTTTGCCACTTGTCAATTTCTTAACATGTGCATCACAGCCCCAAATCTTCAAGAAGGAAACATTGGGCTTTCGGCCTTTCCATAGTTCATATGGTGTTCCCTCAACTGCCTTGCTTGGTGTATTATTAAGAATGTAAGCAGCTGTCTCTAAAGCATATCCCCAAAAGGAGACAGGGAGTGTAGCATGACTTATCATCGAGCGGACCATGTCAAGTAAGGTCCTATTCCTCCTTTCTGACACTCCATTCCACTGGGGTGTACCAGAAGGAGTGAGTTAGGATATGATCCCACACTGTCTCAAAAACGAGTCAAACTCTTGGCTCAAATATTCACCCCCTCGGTCAGACTGAAGTGCTTTTATTTTCTTGCCAAGTTGGTTTTCTACTTCATTCTTAAAGTCCTTGAACCTTTGGAGAGTCTCAGACTTATGCTTCATCAGATACACGTAACCGTATCTGCTGACATCATCCGTGAAGGTGACGAAGTACAGAAAACCAGATATAGCACTAGTGCTCATTGGGCTAAATACATCAGAATGTATTAGCTCCAATAGCTCTGAGGCCCTTTCAGCAGTTTTGCTAAAAGGCGCCTTTGTCATCTTGCCTCTCAAACAAGATTCGCATGTGTCATAATGCTGGATGTCAAATGACCCTAGCACTCCACTAGAGTGAAGCCTAGCTATGCTTCTCATTTATGTGGCCAAGTCGACAATGCCAGATATAAGTAGGATTAATTTCATTTTGCTTAATCCTTTTAGTATTTATGTTATAGATTGAACTTTCACGTTTTAGATCAAGGATATATAAGCCATTTTCAAGAAATGCTATTCCATAAATAATATTTCCACATTGCATAGAAATTCTACCATGTCCAATATTAAATACAAAACCAGAAATATCCAACAAAGAAATAGAAATAATATTCCTGCGCATCGCAGGTACAAAATAACAGTTTCTTAGTTCCAAAACAAGTCCACTAGGCATCTCCAAGAAATAATCTCCGATCTCCATGGCCTGAACCCGAGCACCATTTCCAACTCGAAGATCTACTTCTCCAGATCCTAATAATCTCCTATTTCTTAGACCCTGCACATTTGAACAAATGTGAGATCCACATCCAGTGTCCAAGACCCAAGATGTAGAATTAGCCAGATTAATCTCAACAACATAAATACCTGAAGCAGCAATTTTGCCCTTCAGTTGCTCCCTTAGCTTTGGACATGATCTCTTCCAGTGCCCCTTCTTATGACATTCATGGCAAACATCGTCAGGAGAGGCAACCCTTGCTTTAGGTTGGGCCATAACCTTTTTGCCCTTAGCCTTGGCCTTTTGGGCCTTAGCCTTGGCCTTAGATTTGGCCTTTCCCTTAGCAATGGGCGTATTGCCTTTGTTCACCAGCAATACTTCAGGAGTCTTCTTAAGAGACTGCTCAGCAAGCTTGAGCATGCCATGCTGCTCAGCAACCGATTTATCCAACCCTTGCATATGGTAATTCATAATAAATTGGTTGTAAGACTTAGGAAGTGACCCGAGAATAATGTCTGTTGCCAAGTCCTGCAGCACTGGCGAGCCGAGGCGGGCAAGTGTATCAATATACCCCTTCAACTTTAGCACATGAGTGCTAACAGAAGTCCCAGCTTCCATCACAGTCGTGCAAAGTGCCTTAGTTGTCAGGTAACGTTCCTGACGAGCCTGATCTTGGAACATCTTTTTAAGCTAATCCATCATCTCATAAGCATGCTCGACCACGAATTGCTTCTGAAGATCAGAAGCCATGGTACCCAGCATGAGGCACGAGAGATCTCGGTCATCCCTCACATGCCGATCGTACTGCTCCACCATCGCCGTGGTGATGCCTCGACCTGCAGGAGGGCCAACTGGTAAATGAGCATTCAGTACATACTCCTTAGACTATTGTCTAAGAACTATTTGTAAGTTCCTAGCCCAGTCTAGGAAGTTAGTCCCCGAAAGCTTCTCCTTCTCCAAGAGTGACCTAAGTGAGAGTGAGTTGTTGTTTGTTGCAGCCATTTAAATTGCTTAACTGAAATGGGATTATCTACGTGGAAGAAATCATTGCTTGAGTTAGAAATAAAGGACTTTTAAGCCAATTCAAATTAATAATCCGGTTTTAATTTGTTTGTTGGTGTTGTTAATTGGCTGACTTGACCAAGATCCACAACTTATCAATGACTGGCCGAACTAGGGCTCGCTAACCAACCATTGAGTCGTTTGGTAGGACAACCTATTGATGGGCTTATTGGCACTTTACCCATCTGTGCTTAGGGCCCGCTCTGAGCTAATGCTACCCATGTTGAGTCAAACCACCATTCACATGTTAACCATACCAAGTATCTTAACCCTCGACGGCCCGCCGAATACTACAATATACCCAGCTAGGGCATGGCGCACATTGCAGTATCAATGGGAGGAAGAGGTGTGAATGTGGGAAGCACTTTTAAGCGACTCAATATTTTAATTTCCGGATTATAATTAAGTGATACGGCTTAGCATGCATAAACGCAGGTAATAATTTGGTGATCCATACATCCATATCATATGAAAAATGCAATAGCATACTTAATTTAAAATAAATGAGATCCTATGGACCTTTAATTACAACCTAATGAAAAACTAGATATCCTATCTAATTCTTCATGGGTCGGACTGCAATCCTTCTTGGGCTCCCACCATGGGCTTGCTCCATTTGGGCCTTCCTCCATACTTGATGCAATTACAATAATTTTGTAAAATAAAATCTATTCTAAAATTACATCAAAATAAAAAATGGCACGCAGGCCATATTTCCCAAAATTAAATTACAACCGATAATAATTTAGGGCCCATAGAACTCAACATAACATTTCAAACAAAGTACCTGTCGTGCACATACATACCAATATGATGCATGATCATGGCATTCCAAATTATAAATATAAATGTTAAGCAGAGTTACTTAGGGTGAAATCACCAATTTTGACAAATGTGACTAAGGCCCATAAAGGCCCAATGGATAACATCCATAAATGCAAAATTAACAATTTTGCTCCCACTTGAATTTGGGTTGTCACAAATTTAAAATTTAGCTCTCCCAATTTTAACTGGTGTCACGGTTTATTGGGCCAATTTCACAAAGTCCATATTCAATTTAATATGCAAACAATTAAATTAAATATGCATGCCAACAAAATAAATAATTTAAACACAAATTAATTTAAAAAAAATTTAATTTAATTTGCATTAGGGTCCGGGATAAAAAAAATACCCGCAAAATCCAAAACCGAACACAAAACCCGCGCGAGGCGCCGCTGTCCCTGCAGGGCAGCAGTGCCGCTGCGCGGCAGCCTGCCGCGGCAGCAGCAGCGCAGTGGGCTGCTGCCGCTGGATGGAATCGCAATTTGCGATTCCATCCAGCCCAAAAACCCTTTTTTTTTTTTAAATCATAAAAAAAAAACAATCCATCAAAAATTAAATAACCAATAAAACAATAATTTTTAAGATGGAAACCAATTGGGGAAAATAATCAAAAACCCCAATCCAAAAATTCTAGGCTTTATCAAAACAAAAACCAATAGAATAATAATCCTAAAATAACAAACTTGAAACCCATTCTTTCTTCAAGAACGCTTTCAAGAACCAATTCCAATCAATCTAATGGACAAAACCTAGCCTCTGATACCACTGTTGGGATTCGTCATTGGAAAAATAACAACACCGTTTAAAATTTCCTAGAATCCACCTATCGTGTCCAATTACCATTGATTAGAATAAAATCAAATAAGAATCAAGAGAGATTAACTCACCGGATTCGTCTCCTCTAGAGACTGCTGCAGAATCGTTTCTTGAAACTGCGATCTCCAAAGTCCGGTGCACGACCAACTATTGAGCGGGAACTGGTGCTAGCCGAAGACGCGAAGGAATGGAGGTTTAATGCTGGGATTTACGACTGTTTTGGGGCTGCTATTGGTGGCTGAAATTTCCAGCAATTAATTAGAGTTGAATTAGGTTTTTCTTCCTTAAGTGTGCCCTTATATAGACACCTTGTCTAGTTGGGTTTTAATTAGGTTAATTAAACCCAAGCCCACTAGGATTATAATTACATAAATAAACTTTAATTAAAAAGTATATACTATGTAATTTAATTCCATTTGGCTAAATTTAATAACCCCTAAATAAAATTAAATCACACTTAAGTTAATACAATACATGTATTTAATTTTCCTACTTAGGAAAATTATTTAATTAATTGTTTACTTTATGTAATTCAATTAATTGATAAATTAATTAATTACATTATGTAAACTTATTAATTAAATTAAATTCAACCCAATGTCAATTAATTACCTTGACACCGAATGTCAACTAATTAATTAATGCATTCCTTCCAATGTACATTACATGTACAATTTCTATAAGTTCCAGCTCAGTTGATCTATGTGCACGATCCTATGGGTCTGTCTTTATGTTGGCAGTAGGCCCAAGGCCCACAGACTGTAAGTTGGTTCTAGCAAACCATTACAGCCCCCAATTAAGACAGAGATGCAGCAGTCTTTAGAAGACACTCACCCGGTAGTAATCTCATAGTGTCCTTTGCCTAACGATATCGATATGAATAAACAAGAGGCATGGTGTCTGTCATCCTCTTCTGTTGTTTATTATATTTCTTGATCTTGAGTTGACTGATTAATCAAATAAGCAACCAACTTATTTGGGTATGGCCATACACTTATCAGTCCCACTCATCAAGTGGCCAATGATATCATCTCAGTGTTACCCGAGTGGCAATTCCATCACTTCATCATCAATATCAACATGTTCACCAGTCCACCCAATCATACCCTTATTTAGCATCCTTTTATAGACCTGTTAGGCGTATGTCAAAGTGAACTGGATTCCACATTGATATTATAATGAAATCTGGTCTGAGGACAAAAGAGACATACTCAAGAAAGACCTATGACATGACAACCATGTGGCTTTCTTGTGCGGATCGATCCAGTCCCATGTCAATGACATGTACCTATATTCATGACTGACTATACAAGTACTATGGCTAGTTAAGAACTACCATACAATCATCGAATATACAAGTCTGTGGTTCTATTCGTTCCCACGATTAGAACAGACCTGGGATAGGTTTTATGATTATCAATCAATGGATACTCTACTCATATTATAGCACAAGATATAAATGAAATAGATTAATTGCCTTTATTAATGTGACACAAATAATGTATTCATACTTGACTCTTAATGTATAATACAAAATACAAGAATCCAATGCCCTAAGAACTAGGGCACACCAACAATTTGTGCAAAAATGAAGTTGTCTGGCAGGCCCTACTGCACCATATTGACCTGCCTTTTGAATGCTAGCAAAGGATTAGTCTTGGTACTAGGTGTTGGGATACGTCATTGGAAAAATAACATGGCACAGTGGAAAATACACCATTTAATATTTCCTAGAATCCACCTATCGTATCCAATTACCACTGATTAGAATAAAACCAAATTGAATCAAGAGAGATTAACTCACTGGATTTGTCTCTTCTAGAGACTGCTGCAGAATCGTTCTTGAAACTACAATCTCTAAAGTTCGGTGCACGACCAACTATTGAGCACGATCCGGTACTAGCCGAAGACGCAAAGGAATGGAGGTCTAATGCTGGGATTTGTGGCTGTTTTGGGGCTGCACTTGGTCGCTGAAATTTATAGCAATTAATTAGGGTTGAATTAGGTTTTTCTTCCTTAAGTGTGCCCTTATATAGACACATTGTCTAATTGGGTTTTAATCAGGTTAATTAAACCCAAGCCCACTAGGATTATAATTACATAAATAAACTTTAATTAAAAGTATATACTATGTAATTTAATTCCATTTGGCTAATTTAATTACCCCTAAATAAAATTAAATCACACAAAAGTAAATACAATACATGTATTTAATTTTACTTCTTAGGAAAATTATTTAATTAATTGTTTACTTTATGTAATCCAATTAATTGATAAATTAATTGATTACATTATGTAAACTTATTAATTAAATTAAATTCAACCCAATGTTAATTAATTACATTGACACTGAATGTCAACTAATTAATTAACGCATTCCTTCCAATGTACATTACATGTACAATTTTTATAAGTTCCGGCTTAGTTGATCTATGTGCACGATCCTATGGGTCTGTCTTTATGTTGGCAGTAGGCCTAAGGCCCACAGACTATAAGTGGGTTCTAGCAAACCATTACAGCCCCCAATTAAGACAGAGATGCAGTAATCTTTAGAAGACACTCACCAGGTAGTAGTCTCATAGTGTCCTTTGCCTAACGATATCAATATGAATAAACAAGAGGCATGGTGTTTGTCCTCCTCTTCTATTGTTTATTATATTTCTTGATCTTGAGTTGACTGATTAATCAAATAAGAACTGACTTACTTGGGAATGGCCATACACTTATCAGTCCCACTCATCAAGTGGCCAATGATATCATCTCGGTGTTACCCGAGTGGCAATTCCATCACTTCATCATCAATATCAACATGTTCACCTGTCCACCCAATCATACCCGTATTTAGCATCCTTTTATAGACCTGTTAGGCGTATGTCAAAATGAACCGGATTCCGTATTGATATTATAATGAAATCTAGTCTGAGGGCAAAAGAGACCTACTCAAGAAAGACCTATGACGCGACAACCATGTGGCTTTCTTTTGTGGATTGATCCAGTCCCATGTCAATGACATGTACCTATTATTGGGATTTGTCACTGGAAATCACCTGATTAAAGCAGAAGAACATGATGATGTCCTCAAATCCATGCCCGGGAGCGATTGAGATGGAAATTGGAGAAACAAAAATTTAATTGAAAGAGATAAATCTCTTACCCAGAATATCTCGTTTAGAGATGGATGCAGACCGCAGGAATCAACTTAGAATCCCTCCTCGTTCACGTACACGAGTGCCTAATGAACAGTACCCATGATAGCATCGAAAAACACGAAACTTTGGAGAGGGAGGCTTGGGAGAATTTCGGCTAGTCTATTCCTTGTGTGCTTGGCCGAAAATCCTAGGGTGATGAAACCTTAGGTAGCCGAAATTCACAAGAGAATTTCGGCACATGCTGGCTGCCCCATCTGTGTGGGCTTCCATCTTTTATTTCAGGCCCAAATGTATTTTAAGTAGTCTGGGTTAAATTAATTTCAAGCCCAACTTTAATTTACCCATGTATTTAATAAGTTACACCAAGTAACATATTATTTACATTTAAATTAAAATTGATTAGACTAATTAATTTAATCCATCAAATTAAAATTAGATGTTCATAAAATAAATTCATATGTAGACCTATACATATGAATATTTCCACCCAGGAAATAATCTCATAATTAGTCCAATTAATTATGAAAGAGCTAATCAAATATTAATTTTATTATTATGATCAATCCAATTGATCTTTATAATACAATTAATATAAACCTCTCTCTTCAGAGTGTATACTCAAAGTATACATGTGATTCCTTAAGTTAGTGTTTAGTCTCTCAATGTGTATGATCCCGTGGGCCCATCTTTATGTTGGCAGTGGGCCTGTGGCCCACAGACTGTAGTTGGGCTCTAGCAAGCCACTGTAGCCCCCAATTAAGATGGAGATGGCAGTCTAACTGTTATCATAACCCTATAGTTTGAACTTGTACATCCCATGTCATTGATATTGGTGTCCAACACAGAGGCATGGATTGATCACCCTCTTTTGTGTCAGGACATTAACTTGATTCCGAATATACTGAAGCTCACAAACAAGTTCCAACTTGTTTGGGTGTGGCCACACTCTTATCAGTCACATTCATCAAGAGGCCGGTGATATCTTCCCAGTGGGCTACTGAGTGACAAATCCCTTCTACATATCCATAGCATTGCCATGCTAAGTGACATACCCAAAAGTACCCATACTTGGCACCCTATTATAGGCCCTTTAGGCGTACCCCTAAGTATGCGACCTCACATGCAACACCATCATATGGTCAGGTCAAAGGATCCATACAAGTACTACACGAGAATCACTTATGATACTGTACCATGTGGATTTCTCGTTTAGTGGATCTATCCAGTACCATGCCCTTTTTACATGTACCCATTAACTTGGTTGACATCCCATGTCCAATTACCGATAAGACACCGCCATACAACCAAGTTAATGTTAGTCTCCTATTCCACTCATTCCCATGACTGGAACAGACTACGGATCTATTTATCGTCATATCGTTTACCCTACCCATGGTCTTACTGCTAAGTGTATGACACTTGTCATCATGGATATAGATATGTCCATTGGATACTTCATTTAATATATTGTACAAGATAAATATAATAAATGAATTAATCCCTTTATTAATAACACAAATGAGTATAATACATAAATCCAACAAATGTATAATACAAATACAAGGACCAATGCCTCGGGACTAGGGCATATCCAACAATCTCTCACTTGCACTAGTTCCAACTAGGCATGGGCCTAATCCCTATAGATCTGGTATGACCCTCGTGCTTGGGATGAGCCAGCGCCTTGGTCAAAGGATCTGCGACATTATCCTTGGTGTCCACTCTGTGCAACGTAATGTCACCTCTCTCCACGATCTCTCGTATGAGGTGAAACTTTCTGAGGACGTGCTTTGTTTTCTTGTGTGATCGGGGCTCCTTAGCTTGTTCAACGGCCCCATTGTTGTCACAGGAGATATCAACTGGGTCTTGGATAGTTGGCACTACTCCGAACTCGGTGATAAACTTCTTTATCCACACAGCTTCCTTAACTACATCACACGGCGTGATGTACTCAGCTTCTGTTGTAGAGTCCGCAATGGTTGGCTGCTTTGAGCTCATCCAGCTTACAGCACCACCATTTAGCAAAAATACATACCCAGACTACGACTGGTACTCATCCTGGTCGGTCTGGAAGCTTGCATCAGTGTACCCAATAAATTATAGCACTTCCGTACCGCCATACACTAAGAAGCTATCCTTAGTCCGATTAAGGTACTTGAGGATTGCCTTGACAGCTTTCCAGTGATCCTCCCCGGGATCCTGCTGGTACCGGCTCATCATACTTAGTGCAAAGGCGACATCAGGTCTCGTACATAACATGGAGTACATAATTGATCCTATAGCTGGAGCATATGGAACCAACTTCATTTTCTCCCTTCTTCTTACTAAGTTTTAGCCCATGGCCCATTGGCAAGAAGCCTTTCTTAGCCTAGTCCATGCTGAACCTTTTCAGAACTTTGTCTATGTACGAGGCCTGACTTAGGCCCAGAAGCCAATTTGATCTATCCTTATAGATCCTGATCCCTAGGATCATCTCAGCTTCACCTAAGTCCTTCATTGCGAAGCACTTACTTAGCCACTGCTTTACCCCTTGCAGTGTAGGTATGTCGCTTCCAATGAGTAGGATGTCGTCTGCATAATGTACCAAAAATGTGACAATGGTCCCACTAGTCCTTTTATACACATAAGGCTCATCTTGATTATGTATGAAGCCATATTCCTTTATAGCCTCATTGAATCTAAGATTCCAACTTCGGGATGCTTGCTTTAGTCCATAAATGGACCTTTAAAGCTTGCATACCCTTCTTGAATACTCTAGATCGACAAAACCCTCAGGTTGTGTCATGTACACATCCTCGAGTAGCTTTCCATTAAGGAAACCGGTTTTGACATCCATTTGCCAGACTTCATAGTCCTACCATGTAGCTATGGCTAGCAAGATCCTGATGGATTTGAGCATGGCTACTGGTGAGAAAGTCTCATCATAATCTATTCCATGTACTTCTCTGAAACCTTTCGCAACCAAATGCCCCTTGAAGGTATTTTCAGCTTTCAGCTTGTAGCACCACTTACAACCTATTACCTTAGCACCCAGAGGTGGATCAACCAATTTCCAAACCTAGTTATCATACATAGATTACATCTCTGGCTCCATGGCTTTACGCCAATTTGCAGACTATGGGCTTGCCATAACCTCCTGGTAGGTTTTGGGTTCTTCCTCATCCCAAATGAGGAGAGTTTGATCATCGATGATAAGGAAACCACACCTCTCCGATTCTCAACGATCCCTACCAGACCTTCTAGGTCCTTATGTGGCCTGGGTCAGTGCTTCCTCCTGTGGAAGCTCTACCTGGGCCTCCCAGTTATCCTCTTCAGGAGCTTGTGGACCTTGAACTTCCCTGAGTTCAACATTGCTCCCACTATAATTCTTAGAAAGGAACTCCTTTTCTAGAAAGACCCCCTTCCTCACTATGAACACCTTGTTCTCGGCGGGGTTGTAGAAGTAATACCCTTTGGTTTCCCTAGGGTAGCCTATAAATAGGCATTTATCGGTTTTGGGCTCCAGCTTACCACTAGTGAATCTCTTGACCTTTGCTTCGCATCCCCAAACCTTTAGGAAAGACACATTGGGCTCCCTACCTGTCCATATCTGATATTAGGGTCTTTTCCACTACCTTAGTCGGACTATTGTTTAAGATAAGAGCTGTTGTCTCAAGGGCGTGTCCCCAGAAACTAATTGGGAGAGAGGCTTGACTCATCATTAAGCGGACCATGTCTAACAAGGTCTTATTCCTCCGTTTGAACACCCCATTCCATTGTTGTGTTCTGGGAGGAGTGAGCTGTGGAACTATTCCATGCTCTCTCAAATATGAGTCAAACTCTAGGCTCATATACTCACCTCCTCAGTCTAACCGAAGGGTTTTGATACTTCTGCCTAGCTGGTTCTGTACCTCGTTCCTAAATTCCTTGAACCTATCAAGGGTCTCAGATTTATGTTTCATCGGATAGACATAGCCATATCTGCTGAAATCGTCCGTGAACGTGACGAAGTACAAGTGTCCACCTCTGGTCACTGCGCTCATGGGTCCACATACGTCTAAATGTATTAGGTCTAATAAGCCAGTGGCCCTTTCAGCCTTCTTGCTAAAAGGTGCCTTAGTCATCTTGCCTCGTAAACATGACTGGCATATATCAATTGACTCCAAGTCAAATGACCCTAAGACTCCAGCTTTATGAAGCCTAGCTATGCGCTTCTCGTTTATGTGGCCAAGATGACAATGCCATAGGTAGACAGGATTAAGTTCGTTAGGCTTAACCCTTTTAGAGTTTATGTCATCGACATGATTGGTTTCATTTAAGTCCATGATATATAGGCCATTATTTAATAGAGCATCTCCATAAAATAATCCCTCTCTAGATAAAGAAATTCTACCATTAGAAATAGTAAAATGAAATCCAGAAATATCCAACATTGATACCAAAATAATATTCCTGCACATACCAGGTACAAAATAACAATGTTCTAAAATCAAAACCAGTCTACTGGGCATCACAAGGTGATATTCACCGATCTCTATGGCAGCAACCTTGCTCCATTTCCCACCCGCAAGTCCACCTCTCCCGACCCTAGTGACCTTCTGTTCTTAAGTCCCTGCACATTACAACAAATGTGAGAACCACATCTAGTATCCAATACCCAAGATGTTGAAATAGTAAGGTTAATATCTATAACATAAATACCTGAAGAGGATGTACCTTGGCCCCTTCTCTGCTCTCCCATCAGCTTGGGACACAATCTCTTCCAATGGCCTGCCTGCCTACACCCGAAACAGACATCCTCAGGACCTACCTTTTGCTGGGCCTTGGCCTTGGCCTTTTCCTTGGCCTTGCCCTTGGCAAGAGGAGGGTTCCACTTGTTGCCCAGCAGCACAGATGGACTCTTCTTAATCGACTGTTCAGTAAGCTTAACCATCCCATGCAGCTCATTAACAGTACGATTCATCCCTTGCATGTTGTAGTTTAGGATGAACTGATCATAAGAATCCGGTAAGGATGCAAGGATTGTGTCCACCGCCAACTCCTGAGAGATGGGTGATCCGAGACGGGCCAATGTGTCCAAATTGCCCTTCATCTTGAGCACGTGTAGGCTCACAGATATCCTAGCCCCCATCTTGTAGGAGTGGAATGCCTTGTTGGTCAGGTACCTTTCCTGATGAGCTTGCTCCTGAAACATCTCATTAAGAGTTGTTATCATAGCAAAGGCTTGATGGTCCATAAACTGTTTTTGCAGTATGGGGACCATACAAGCCAACATTAGGCATGTCACATCCCTATTATCCTTGACATGCACCTTGTATTCCTCCAGTTAGGCAGCCGGTGGATTACGTCCTTGAGGCACAGTCGGTACAGGCCTCTCTAGTACATACTCTTTAGACTCCTGTCTTAGAACTATTCTCAAGTTCTTAGACCAGTCCAAAAAGTTAGGACTGGTAAGCTTGTCCCTTTCAAGAATTGATCGCAGTGATAAAGAGTTGTTATTTGCCATTTAGAGTTTCTACGCAGAAAAACATTTAAGAGTGTTAATAAAGGGCTTTACTTTGTTATTCCCATACATAATTAATAATGAATCAAGTTATTAATTAAACCGAGTTATTGGGCTCATGGGCCGAGATCCATATTTCATTAAGATATAGCCAGACGAGGGCTTGGTACAACTATACGCTAACTATTTAGGTAGGAACGTCGTCCATTCCCAACCTAGGGACTCTCAGTTTGATGGGCTTGTTTGCACTAACCCACCTGTACTTAGGGCCAGGAGAATCCTACTACCCATGCTAAGTCAAAACCTCTATTCAAGTGTTACAGTATCCCATACCCTAACCCAATACAAAATGACTGTACTCAAGTGTATCCTGCGAGGGCAGGGTCTACAACTGGCCTATCCCTACTTCAAGCTGGTTTTGAATGAGGGAAGCACTTTTAAGTGACTTAGTAATTTCGTTTGGTTATTAGATTCATTTAATAACGGCTTGCATACATAAGGTGGGTGAAATTGTTGTTGGATCATACATTCATACATGCAAATAAATATAAATCATAATTAAATAAATAAGTAAAATGGAGTGCTATGGGCCTATATTACATCCTAATATTATTCTAGTAAACCTATACTAAAATCCAATATCAGGTGGGCCTCCATCTTCTTCCTTCTGGGCTTGCACCTCCACTTGGGCTCACCACTCCATGGGCTTCTTCTTTTACAAATTTTATAATAAGTGAATAAAATAAAATTACATTAAAAAAAAAAGAAAAAAGACACGCAGGCCGTATTTACCCAAAAAGAAAATACAACCCATCTCGAATAAGGCCCAATAGCATCCAATCATATAAAATATTTAATCTCCCATATGCATCCAATACATATAATTCATAAGCATGTTACAATGCATGATTTAAGCCCATTTTAATTATGTCCAAGCCATTATTTTGAAATCACCAATTTTGGCCCACCATGGTTCTAACCCTTAACGGGCTTTGGGCCTCCAGCCCAAGCAGTCCAACTGCTCCCACTGGAATTGGGAAACCATGGGTCCAATTCAGCCGTCTAAGTAATTGTGCCAAAATTACCCGAACCAATTTCAATTAACCATATTAATTTCCAAAATCAATATCACATGAATAAAATTAAATTTCATTCAAGAAACCATACGCATTTAAATTTCATAAATTTAAACACACAAATTTTAAAACCAATTAAAATTTCAAAACTGGGCCACGGGCCCCAAAACCCGCCAAATTCAAAAATAGAGGGTCCAGCCCGCTGCGGCTAGGGCAACCTAGTTGCCATAGCAGCAACCGCCGCTGCTAGAGGCAGCAGTGGCCACTGCCCAGCCAGGAACAGCCAGATTTTTTTTTTTATTTTTTTTATAAAAGAGAAAAATTAATTAAAAAAAATATGGCATCCACAACAAGAAATTTACCCAGAATTCCAAACATACAATTAAATTAAACAAACATAAACCTATATGCATATTCAATTTCAATTGTACAAAAATCAAATTGGAAAAATCTTAAACCCAAACCAAGAACCCCAATAAAAAATCTCCAATTTTAAAACATGGGATTCAACCAATTTTAACAATTTCCACGGATCAAAAGCCCGCTCTGATACCACTGTTGGGATTTGTCACCGGAAATCATCCGATTAAAGCAGAAGAACATGATGATTTCATCAAATCCGTGCCCAAGAGCAATTGAGATGGAAATTGGAGAAACAAAAATTTAATTGAAAGTGATAAGTCTCTTACCTAGAATATCTCTTTCAAAAATGGATGCAGACCGCAAGAATCAACTTAGAATCCCTCCTCGTTCACGTACACGAGCGCCTAACGAACACCACTCGTGCTAGCGTCGGAAAACAGGAAACTTTGGAGAGGGAGGCTTGGGAGAATTTCGGCTCGTCTATTCCTTGTGTGCTTGGCTGAAAATCCTAGGGTGATTAAACCCTAGGTGGCTGAAATTCACAAGGGAATTTGGGCCCACACTGGCTGCTCCATCTGTATGGTCTTCCATCTTTTATTTCAGGTCCAAATCTATTTTAAGTAGTCTGGTTTAAATTAATTTCAAGCCGAACTTTAATTTACCAATGTATTTAATATATTACACCAAGTAACATATTATTTACATTTAAATTAAAATTGATTTAACTGATTAATTTAATCCATCAAATTAAAATTAGATCTTCACAAAATAAATTCATATGTAAACCTATACATTTGAATATTTCCACCCATGAAATAATCTCATAATTATTCCAATTAATTATGAAAGAGCCAATCAAATATTAATTTTATTATTATGATCAATCCACTTGATCTTTATAATACAATTAATATAAACCTCTCTCTCCAGAGTGTATACTCCAAGTATACATTGCTGGGATTCGTCATTGGAAAAATAACGTGGCGCAACGGAAAATACACCATTTAAAATTTCCTAGAATCCACCTATCGTGTCCAATTACCATTGATTAGAATAAAAACAATTTGAATCAAGAGAGATTAACTCACCAGATTCGTCTGCTCTAGAGACTGCTGCAGAATCGTTTCTTGAAACTACGATCTCCAAAGTTTGATGCACGACCAACTATTGAGCGGGAACCGGTGCTAGCCGAAGACGCGAAGGAATGGAGGATTAATGCTAGGATTTTCGGCAATTTGCGGCTGCAATTGGTGGCTGAAATTTCCAGCAATTAATTAGAGTTGAATTAGGTTTTTCTTCCTTAAGTGTGCCCTTATATAGACACCTTGTCTAATTGGGTTTTAATTAGGTTAATTAAACCCAAGCCCACTAGGATTATAATTACATAAATAAACTTTAATTAAAAAGCAAATACTATGTAATTTAATTCCATTTGGCTAAACTTAATTACCCCTAAATAAAATTAAATTACACTTAAGTAAATACAATACATGTATTTAATTTTCCTACTATGGAAAATTATTTAATTAATTGTTTACTTTATGTAATTCAATTAATTAATAAATTAATTAATTACATTATGTAAACTTATTAATTAAATTAAATTCAACCCAATGTTAATTAATTACCCTGACACCGAATGTCAACTAATTAATTAACGCATTCCTTCCAATGTACATTACATGTACAATATATATAAGTTCCAGCTCAGTTGATCTATGCGCACGATCCTATGGGTCTTTCTTTATGTTGGCAGTAGGTCCAAGGCCCACAGACTGTAAGTGGGTTCTAGCAAACCATTACAGCCCCGAATTAAGACAGAGATGCAGCAGCCTTTAGAAGACACTCACCCGATATTAATCTCATAGTCTTCTTTGCCTAACGATATCGATATGAATAAACAAGAGGCATGGTGTCTGATAAGGTCGGTTTTTGACCTTAACTTTTAGGCAATTTTGTGGTTTGAACGGCAATTTTGAGTCTTTTGCGTGAATGTTTGTGTGGTTTTTGAATATTTTGTGATTTTTATGTTTTGGATAGTTTTTATAACTTTTAGTATTTTTCGTGTTTTCTAGGGTTGTTTTTGTAACTTTTGTTTATTTGTTGTTTTTATGGTCCGTGGTGTTGGTGCCGTTATGTTCTTTGTGCTTGTTTTGGACAGGTATTATGACCCGGACCGGAAGTTGGTGCATCAGCGGCGAAGAAGAGTTCAAAGTGCTGAAAATCAAGGTGGCACGGCGTGCCACAATTAGGGCACGGCGTGCCACAATTAGGGCACGGCGTGCCAATCCGGCGTGCCATTCAGGAGCAGTCCAGTGGAGTGGCACGAAAACGTGCCACTCAGATCAGCGTGGCGTGCCAACCCTAAAGTCACACGGCACGGCGTGCCAACTCCAGCAACACGGCGTGCCGCCTTCAGTTCTGCACAGCACGGCGTGCCAACTCCACCAGCACGGCGTGCCGAGCCCTGAAACCTGCTGTTGCCCTACTTTCATCTCTTCTTTTTGCTGGTTTTAACCTAGCCGTATAAATAGGTTATTTTCTATGTTTCAAGGGATCTTTTTCCAGTCTTTTTGAGTGATAGCAAAAACTTGTAGTGAGGTTTTGAGCTCGAACTATTTGTTTTCTTTGAGTTTTGAACTATTGATTGGTTGTAGCTTTACATAGAATCTCCCCTTTTTGCGACGTTCTTAGTTCCGGCTTGCGTTCGTCTATAGAGGTACACCCCAAGCATCTTCACACCGTCGGAATCCGGTTAATCAGACCAAAAGGGCATAAGTTTTTCTTCTTCTCTTTTGTAATTTGATTAAGCTAGCTTTGATTCCGCAATTTGATTGTGTTTGGTTGTAAACATTGAATTCAGTTCATCTTTCTTGATTAATACAATTGATTGCAAGTTAATTTCAATTTTTATTCCTTTTCTTTATACAATTCCTTTAATGAATGTCTAGTCTCATAAGATCTTAATTTATTAAGTTCATATTTGTGGCATTACCTAGATTGACGCCTAGGAAACCATTAGTATTGACGACACTGTGGAACTTACGTGCCCCTATTTTTTGAGCTTTAGAATTAGACCGCCTCTAAACAAGGAAAACCGGCTAAGGACCTAAAAGATCTAGATACGCTAGGTTGTATTATCGGAAGAGCATAATTAAGGATTAATTGTTGAGTTAAATTCATCTTTTGTAGTTAATTGATAAAGCCATCCCCATTAGCATTCATAGGTCGGTAAACCGCCAATTGATAACACAAAACTCAAGTGCAAAGTAAGCTGGAATAGATCAACTAGG
This sequence comes from Euphorbia tirucalli, assembly GCA_039660915.1. Classification (NCBI taxonomy): domain Eukaryota; kingdom Viridiplantae; phylum Streptophyta; class Magnoliopsida; order Malpighiales; family Euphorbiaceae; genus Euphorbia; species Euphorbia tirucalli. The sequence goes on along the minus strand of CM077639.1, from coordinate 46,782,899 downwards.
AGTAGGATAGTTTAGCCGTTAATACAATCAACCCAAACTACGTTCCGCCTAGGACACGGAAGGAACCCGAGTAGTTTAGTGTTTGCAGATTATTCTTTTCTCTGTGGGATCGATACCTGGACCAACCAGAATTATTACTTGTCAACGATAGGTACACTGCCTTAGTTGTGCATTTCTAGGTTTAGTTTTACTACTACACCTAGGACCCATCAAGTTTTTGGCGCCGTTGCCGGGGAGATTTATATTTCTGCATCATTTAGCAAAAGGTCTATTTGCTGATCTAGGCAACATTTCTGTGCATATAGTTAAATAATTTTTCTTTTCTATGAATATTTATTACAATTTAGTCTTCTTTAATTTCTGTGTGTGTGTGTTTTCTAGCTTATGCGAACTCGCTCTCAGCATCCTGAGCTTTTACCTTATAACCCTGAAATTGAACGTTTATGTAGCAGGAACCGTAGAATACGCCAAGAGCAGATTGTTCAAATGGAGCATCAGCAGCATGATGACGAGGAGAGACAACTCCGGGAAAGAGTTGAGCAAGAGCAACTCCGGCGAGAGCGGGAGGAGTTTGACAGAAGAAGGGGTGGTGATAGAGATAACATGGTCATGACAGACCTAATGGCTCCACATCGGCCCCGGAACAGATCCGGAGTGGTTATCCCAGCCATCACTGCCAATCAATTCGAGCTAAAGTCCAGTATGATCCATTTGATCCAAGGGAACGGTCTATTCAGTGGCGGAATAAGTGACAACCCCAATGATCACTTAGACCGGTTCCTCATGGTGGTTGATACAGTCCGAATCGGTGGGGTGCCCCAAGATGCTGTGCGGTTGAAGCTGTTCCCCTTTTCACTATGCGGGGGAGCAATGGAATGGTACAAATCCTTGAGGCCCGGATCAGTGACATCATGGGACCAATTGGAAGAGCAATTCTTAGCATACTACTTCCCACCATCAAAGACGGTTCAGCTAAGGAACGAGATCATGGGATTCCGGCAATTTGGGATGGAGACTCTTAATGAAGCATGGCAGAGATTTCAACGGTTGTTGCGGAACTGCCCCCACCATGACATGCCGCGTTTCACTCAGGTAAGCACGTTTTATCATGGTTTAACACCAGCTAACCGTGCCATTATTGATTCTTCTGCAGGTGGGGACATTTTTAAGAAGACGGCTACACAAGCCGAGGAGTTGATCGCGGAGCTGGCTAGAAAGAGTACCTTGTGGCAGTCGGACACGCCAACAAGGAATGAGGTTCGAGCTGCAGATTTGGGACGCTAAGATGCAGCTATGGACCATGTAAATAAGAAGTTGGACCTGTTGATGTCCCGCCTGAACTTAAATGGACCACAATGCCAACCGGTGTTGTGTGTATCATGCGGAGCGGAGCATCCCGGGCAAGAGTGTGAATTGGGCGACCCATTCGCCCAATCATCCGAAAACATAAGTTTTGTGGGAGGAAACCAAAGGTACAATAACTCTAACTCTTATTCACAAAACTTCAATAATAATAACAATTACGGAAGAAGGTATCAACACCCGAATATGTCCTATAGTAAGAACCAAAATGTGTTAAGACCTCCTTCCGGATTCCATTATGAGCACCGTGAGCAGGGGTTAGGTAAGGCCCCATTTATTCCTAATGATCAATCTCCACAGCAGCCTCAACAGTCTAAGCAAGATGAGACGGTTTTGTCATTACTAAAAGACATCTCGTCTCGGCTTGCTGATAATGAAGCGTACTGTAGGGATCTTAGTAAGCAGGTGGCTCAATTGAGTAGGGAGAGACAGGAAAGACTTCGAGGAGCACTTCCGAGTAGAACTGAACAAAACCCTAAGGGTAATCAAAGGGAGACAGCTCAGGTTATAACCCTACGAAGTGGTAGGCAAGTGGAGGACCGGGTGCACAACGCTGATATCCCATCTCAACCTACCGAGGTAAGTGAAGAGTCGGGAGAGGTAAGCAACCCCGATTCGATTTCTGAACCCGAACCTAGCATAAACGAAAAAGGGAAAATTCCTGAACCAGTGAGAGCCTATGTGCCTAAACTTCCTTACCCTCAAAGGGAGAAGAAAGATAAACTGGAGCAGAAATATTCCAAATTCCTTGAGATTTTTAAGAAGTTAGAGTTTAACATGTCGTTAATTGAGGCTCTCTAAGAGATGCCCTCTTATGCTAAATTTTTTAAAGAACTTCTTGCAGGGAAAAGAAAGCTAGGCGAGGATGAAGTGGTGGCTTTGACGGAGGAGTGTTCAGCAATTATAACTAAAAAACTCCCACCTAAGCTCAAAGATAGGGGCAGTTTCACTATTCCATGCCGGATAGGAAACTTGGAGATTGCCAATGCCCTGTGTGACTTAGGTGCGAGTATAAATTTGATGCCTTTGTCGTTTTTCAGGAGACTCAGATTGTGAAACCCAAAGCCAACCAATATGACCCTCCAATTGGCGGATAGATCCCTCACGAGACCAAAGGGGGTGGTCGAAGATGTGTTAGTAAAGGTGGACAAGTTTATCTTCCCTGCGGATTTTGTGGTAATGGATATGGAGGAAGATAGCTCGGTGCCCCTTCTACTTGGGAGACCTTTTCTCACGACCGGTAGGACTTTGATAGATGTCCAGGAAGGTAAGATCATTCTTAGGTTGCATAAAGAGGAGGTAAGTTTCAATGTTTATAATTCAATGAAATATCCGTTAGACGTTGAAAATTGTAACTTTGTGGACTCCTTTTGTCCTATTGATGCTTGTGTGGTTGAGAGTTTGTGCAGTGAACTAGATTGCATCATAGGAGAAGGTCTAGGTGAAAGTGAGGCAAATGCAGTGATTAGTGAGGAATGTTCATGGGTGAAGGGACGGTTTGATAAGCTGGAGCATGAAGTCAAACCAGCACCTAAATCCTCATTGGAGGAACCTCCATCATTGGAGCTCAAAACCCTTCCCCCTAACCTTAAATATGTTTTTCTGCATCCTCCAAAGGACTTACCCGTTGTAATCTCTTCTTTGTTAACAGGAGAGGAGGAAGACAAGCTGCTAGAGGTGCCAAGGAAGCACAAGGGAGCATTCGGGTGGACAATCCACGACATCAAGGGAATAAGTCCGACGTTTTGCACACATAGAATTTTTCTGGAAGATGAGGTAAAACCGTGTGCACAGCCTCAGCGTCGGTTGAACCCCAACATGAAGGAAGTGGTAAGAACCGAGGTGATAAAACTCCTCGACGCATGTATCATCTTCCCTATTTCTGATAGTCAATGGGTGAGTCCGGTCCAATGTGTGCCTAAGAAAGGAGGCACGACGGTAGTGAAAAATGATAAAGGGGAACTAATCCCTACTAGAGCTGTCACGGGTTGGCATATGTGCATTGATTATAGGAAGTTGAATGACGCCACCCGGAAAGATCATTTTCCATTACCGTTCATTGATCAAATGTTAGAAAGGATGGCCGGGCACGAATATTTTTGTACTTTAGATGGGCTATCCGGTTATATGCAAATTCCAGTGGACCCTCTTGATCAAGAGAAAACCACGTTTACGTGTCCATACGGGACATTTGCATATAGGCGGATGCCTTTTGGATTGTGTAATGCCCCGGCTACTTTTCAAAGATGCATGCTAGCCATTTTTACTGATATGATTGAGGATTTTATGGAAGTCTTTATGGATGATTTTTCTGTTGTTGGTCATACGTTTGAGTCATGTTTGGGGAATTTGGACCGGGTGCTTCAGAGATGTGAAGACACCAATTTGGCACTTAGTTGGGAGAAGTGTCAATTTATGGTCCGGGATTGTATTGTCTTAGGGCATAAAGTGTCGGGAAAGGGAATCGAGGTCGACCCGGCCAAGATTGAGGTGATTGAGAAACTGCCTCCCCCAAATTCGGTTAAGTTAGTTAGGAGTTTCTTAGGACATGCGGGCTTTTATAGGCGCTTTGTGAAAAATTTTTCTAAAATTGCTAAGCCGTTGACTGAGTTACTCTTAAAGGATGCCCCATTTAATTTCAATGATGAATGTATGTATGCTTTTAATTTGCTTAAACGGAAATTGATTGAGGCACCGGTTAAATGCTAGTAAAACATTAAATGGTGCTCAAATGAATTATACTGTGACTGAGAAAGAATTACTGGCTGTTGTGTTTGCTTTTGATAAGTTCAGGTCTTACTTGGTCTTATCAAAAGTCATTGTGTATACTGACCATGCTGCCCTTAAGTATTTGTTGGCTAAACAGGATGCAAAGCCCAGATTGATTCGATGGATTCTACTCCTCCAGGAGTTTGATGTGGAGATTAAGGATAAGAAAGGAGTAGAGAACGTAGTGGCCGACCATTTGTCAAGACTACCAAGTGAAGGATCCGTATCCTCTCCGGAAGCGAACATTCGTGACACATTCCCCGATGAACAGTTGTGTGGGGTAACTTCTATACCATGGTTTGCAGACATCGCAAACTTCAAAGTCGGTAACATTCTTCCACCTAACCTTTCATATGCACAGAGGCGTAAATTCTTTCATGATGCTAGGGATTATTTTTGGGATGACCCTTATCTTTTTAGATTATGTGCTGATAGTGTGATTAGGCGGTGTGTTGCTTATGAGGAGGTTCCCTCCATTATTGAAATGTGTCATGATAGAGAAGCGGGTGGCCGTTTTGGACCCGATAGAACTGTAGGAAAGATCTTATCTAGTGGGTTTTATTGGCCAACCATGAAACAGGATGTCATTAGTTATATTCGAGCCTGTGATGCGTGTCAAAGGACGGGAAATATCTCCCAAAAGAATGAAATGCTCCAACAGGGTATTTTGGTGTGTGAACTTTTTGATGTTTGGGGCATAGATTTCATGGGACCCTTCCCAATATCTCACAACAACCAATACATTCTTGTGGCGGTTGAGTATGTGTCTAAATGGGTAGAAGCTGTCGCTTTACCAACCAACGATGCGAGGGTAGTTGTCAGGTTTCTAAAGAAAAACATTCTTACTAGGTTCGGAACCCCAAGAGCTATCATCAGTGACGGGGGTTCCCATTTTTGTAATAGGCAATTTGACAATCTTTTGCACAAATATGGGGTTAAGCATAAGGTAGCGACTACTTACCATCCTCAGACGAGTGGGCAAGTTGAGGTTTCGAATAGGGAACTAAAGCGCATCTTAGAAAAAACGGTAAGTGCATCTAGGAAAGACTGGAGTTTAAGGTTAGACGATGCACTATGGGCATATAGAACTGCTTTTAAGACACCTATAGGGATGTCCCCCTACCGTTTGGTCTTCGGTAAATCTTGTCATCTACCTGTAGAATTAGAGCATAAGGCATATTGGGCTTTAAAATTTCTTAACTTTAATATGCAAGCTGCAGGTGAGCTTCGATTAAGGCAACTCATGGAGCTGGATGAGCTTCGGTTGAGATCGTATGAGAATGCCAAGATTTACAAGGAGAGGACCAAGAAATGGCATGACCAGTATGTAATAAAGAAAGGTTTCAACCAAGGAGAGTTGGTGCTCTTGTATAACTCCCGGTTGAAACTCTTTCCGGGCAAACTGCGGAGTCGATGGACGGGACCATTTACCGTGCATAAGGTTTACCCCTCCGGGATGGTGGAAATTGAAACCCCGGAGGGAATTCAACAAGTGAACGGGCATCGGTTGAAGCCCTATGTCAGCGGAGGAATAAAGGAGGAGAAGCAAGTCTTGCTCCTTCGTGATATGTAATGCTAAACCACGGGCGTCGAAGTCGAGCTATTCCGACTATAAACATAGCACTGAGGTACGTATACCTCCCGTGTACATTAGTTTTTACGTTAATATGTTTTTGTGTGTTTTTGTGTGTAGGATTAGGTACTTAAGCAAGTTAATCGAAAGTCGTGTTCAAAATGTGAAAAAAGGCAACAGTTGGCAGAATTCAAGGCAGCACGCCGTGCCACTACTCAGCACGCCGTGCCAAGGTGCAGTTGGGTGTGGCACGTGGCTTGCCAAGGTGGCACGAAATCATGCCAGGCTACTGTTCCGGAAGAAAAGTGTGCACAAGACATCAGCACGCCGTGCCACATTCCGCATGCCGTGCCAAAGTAATGGTATGCAGGATGGCACGGCATGTCACCGCAGCACGCCCGCGTGCCGCTGTTCTATCCCGCGCGAGATTTGTGAAAAAAGGATCAGCACACCGTGTCAAAAATCTGCACGCCGTGCCTATCAATGTTCTGAAGAACAGCACACCGTGCCAAGTTGGCACGCCAACGTGCCGGCCTTCTGTTCCAAAAAGGGAGTTGCAAGAAAAAGGATCAGCACGCCGTGTCAAGACATCAGCACGCCGTGCCATATGTTTAAATTTCAAGGCAGCACGCCGTGCCAAGGCAGCATGCCAGCGTGCCATCATTCTGTTTCCAGGTAAGTACGTTTAACCCGCTCAGCACGCCATGCTGAGTGTTTGGCACGGCGTGCCGAGCATTCAAATTTTGAATCCCAAGGGAATTCCACCGCCTATTTAATGCTCTTTTCCCCTTTCCCCTTCTCATAACCGCCCACTTCTCCTTCTTCTCCTTCCTCTCTCTCATTTTCTCTCACCTTTTCACTTTCTCTCTCCCCTTTTCACTCTCTCTCTCTAAAACCCATTCTCTCCTTCTCCTGCTCCATTCTTCTTCTTCTTCCTTCCTTTCTCCCCCTCTCCCTATTTTCTCTTACTTTCCTCTTCTTCTTCATCTTCTTTTTCTTTTTCTTCTTCTTCTCCATCTCATCCCTTTTTCCTCCATTCTTTTGCCCTAGGGTTTTATTTTTGTTTCAATTTCCTTGAATCAGGTATGAATTCTTGCTTTATTCTTTCTTTTATTCATTATTCTTATTATTGTTGTTCTTTTTCTCATTTTGGCTTGATGGATTGACTGCTTAATAGGGTTTTATTTTACTTTTTTTTCCTTCTTTGGGCTTTTGTATCTTTGACAGTAGTTGTTCTTTGGTTTTGTGTTCTTGTGTTTTTGATTCTTGTTTTATTTTTATGTTTGTGCAATTGTAGGATGAAGACGAAAACCATCGCCGATCGGAGACACGGTTCGTCTCGCCAACCCCTGGAACCGTCACCGGAGCCGGTGCCACATGACGCGCCGCCCACCGACCCATTGATGGCCCCGCTGACAAATCTCTCCCGGAAATACAAATGTCACTTTCCCTTACTTTCGGACGATGAAGGTAAGAAGTACAAAACTTTATTTCCTTTAGAAAGCACTCCATTTCGCACTTTCGATTGGCAATTTCTTTTTGTACAAGATAGGTCGAAAGGCGTGAAAGCTAAGTTGACTAGTCTAGGGTGGTACGAATTTATGAAATCTAACCCTCCGGTCTTTAGGGAGCTAAACCTAGAATTTTACTCTACCTTGAGTTTTAAAACCAACCCAGATATGGGCCTTAGAAGCATGACCTTCCGCCTCTTTGGCATTGAGCGAACTTTGGATATTGATGGCCTTAGGGCTTGTATAGGGATTGACGGGAATAGTTACAAGTGGCCCGAAAATCTGGATGCCAAGAAATTTTGGCGATTGATAGGGCAAGGGGTTTACCAACCCCGGTTTGCCAAAACCTCCCAAATCCAATACCCTGTGTTGCAATTAGTTCATAAATTTGTATGCTTTAATTTTTTGGGAAAGACTGAGAGCAACCGGGTTAATGCATTTGAATTGTTGATCTTGTGGCATGTGCATAGTAATTTGGGCTTCTTTGTCATGGAAGCTTTATACAATCATCACAACCGAGCTAAGTCCGAACTAGGACTAGGGCATATTGTGACTTGTATTGCATGTTTTTTTCACAGTAATACTTGTTATAGGAACCTCGAGAGCATTCTTCCCAAGAAGCTTTCGAAGGGAATCTTGTCTTGTTCCTATGTTGGTGCAGCTGCAGGTCCTTCAAGTGCAGGAGGTTCAAGTCGGGGAAAGGCCCCCATGGAAGTAGACGAGGAGGAAGAGAGTGAGGAAGGAGAGGACGGCGAGGAGGACGCAGAGAATGTATCGGTGGGGGTAGATTTTATGGGGCAGATTGAAGGACGGTTGGATGGCATTATTGAGTAATTGGAAGGTTTAACCGTCCATCAGGTTCTGCTGGAGCAGCGGCTGAACGCGTGCCTTGATCGGCAAGCGGCTCAGCTCGCCAACATCGAGGCATTCGCCTCCCGCTACTGTGACGCCCAAGGGTGGCCGTACCCGCCGCCACCACCACCAGCTCCCGATATGTGAGGTAACCCTTCTCCTTCCCCATTTAGTTTGTTTCTTCTTTCATTGCACTTTTGGAAGTAAGTGCAATCTAAGTGTGGGGTGGGTAAAGGGACTTCTCCTTTTTCTTTTTCTTTTTCTTTTTCTTATATTGCACTTTTTTATTGTTGTTTAGCATGTTTGTTGGTGTTTTTGCATGATTGAATGTTTTGTGTTGGTTTTTGGTTAGATTTAGGATTTACTTTTGAATGCATGTGAAGTTGGTTTTGGTTGTTTTGGTTTGTTAGTATTTTTAGGTTGCTTTTGTATCAATTGCCATTTGAATAACATTGCTTAATCCACCCTCGAACCTAAGTCTCTGTGCTTGGATTGATAGCAATTGGCTAGGGATATTAGGAGTCGTTTGTAAGTCATTAGCTTGTTTGTGCGTGGTTTGTGATTCGTGATTGTAACCATTGGTTAGATTTGTCATTTAGGTTGCATTAGGGAATTAGTCCTCTACCCCGACTTGCATGATTGAGCTAGGATTATGCCTTGGAACATTGGTTGAGTCACATGACCTAGCATACAAACCCTAATACACTTGTGCGAATTTGAGCCTTTAGAACCATTTCACATCGGTTCTATTTCTTTGTGAGGGTAAAAACAATCGTGGCACACTAGATCGTAGAACCCGGTGTTGTTTTGCACTTGGCATCGAGAGCTTAATATGTGGAGACCCTTAGGATTAACCCATTGACTTAAATAACCCTAACCCTAACTACTAATTCATCCCTTAGATCACCCATAGCCACTAAATTAACCTTTTTGACTTAAAAAACCTTCACCAAGCCAACTCTATAATCCTAACTTTTTCCCATTTCACTTTGATTTTCCTTTCTCACCCTCCTCTCCTAAATCAAGTAATTGGCTAAGTTGTTCATTCATTTTGGGGTCAATCACCATTTGCATTTCAACTCTTTCATATCTAGTCCTATGGAAAAAATTGTGTTAAAAAAAATAATAAAAATAAAAATAAAAATAAAAAAAATATAATAAAAAAAAAATCCAAATAGAGTCAATGTGTTTGTTCGGTTTCTTTTTGTAAAACTCGGAGTTTGTAAACGCCTGTCTTGGTTATCCAGTTTGCATCTTTAAGCCGGTATTTGTGTTCCATGTTTTGTAATTTTTCATCGGTTGAATAAAGGATTAGGGCGATCATCTAATTGCCTTGATCCATGTCTTGTAATTTTTTTTTTCGTTTTCTCATTAAGTTGTGTTTCGGCCATTGGGTGTGGAGAAGGCCTTCTTTTTGTCAAGTTAATTTCAAAAAAAAAAAAAAAAAAAAAAAAAAGCAAACACTCTTAGGACTAGTTCTGAGTTGAAAGTTGCATGACCCGTCTTTAGAACTTAGTCAATTTGTATGTTTTACTTGATTCGTAGGAGTTGTACACCTAAAATTTCCCTTATCGAACCTACCCTAAGCCGTAACATTACAAGCCCCAGGTTCTCTGATTTTGCTCCTTGACCAATGACTTCACCGGGATTGCCATTAGTTCACTATGTGATGTGTGCCATTGTTTGTTTTTGTGTGCTCATCCGCCTTGCCTTGAACTTGAGTGTTGGAGTGACATCTTGTGAGGTGCTTTGTGGTCGTATAAACTCTGTTTGTTCCTCGCCCTTTGACTAGCTAAATTGTGTTGGGTTTGGGTATTGAGTGGTTTTGAACCTTGTGCACCTAATGTCATTTCAAAGCTGATGCTTTACTTTCTTGAGTTTATGAATCTCGTACGGTTAAACCCTTAGATGGATTTGCAAGTGAAAGCAAGCAAGTTTACTCCTTTATCTTTAGTTGATTCGCTTGAGGACAAGCAAGACTTTAAGTGTGGGGTGGTTGATAAGGTCGGTTTTTGACCTTATCTTTTAGGCAATCTCGTGGTTTGAACGGCAATTTTGAGCGTCTTTTGCGTGAATGTTTGTGTGGTTTTTGAATATTTTGTGATTTTTATGTTTTGGATAGTTTTTATAACTTTTAGTATTTTTCGTGTTTTCTAGGGTTGTTTTTGTAATTTTTGTTTATTTGTTGTTTTTATGGTCCGTGGCGTTGGTGCTGTTATGTTCTTTGTGCTTGTTTTGGACAGGTATTATGACCCGGACCGGAAGTTGGTGCATCAGCGGCGAAGAAGAGTTCAAAGTGCTGAAAATCAAGGTGGCACGGCGTGCCACAATTAGGGCACGGCGTGCCAATCCGGCGTGCCATTCAGGAGCAGTCCAGTTGAGTGGCACGAAAACGTGCCACTCAGATCAGCGTGGTGTGCCAACCCTAAAGTCACACGGCACGGCGTGCCAACTCCAGCAACATGGCGTGCCGCCTTTAGTTCTGCTGGGATTCGTCACGGGAAACCGACCGACAAAGTGCGGAAACACGCGTCGATTTCCTCGAATCCGGGTCCCGGGAGCTTAAGTAGTGAAAATCAAAAACAAAACACAAAGGAGGAGAATAAAGTCTTACCAAGATATCTCTTTAAGAGATAGAAGAAGACTGCAGAAATCAAGGATAGATTTCCTCCACCGATGCGTACACGAACGGCTATCGGACTGAAACCCGTGCTAGCAACTCGGAAATTCAAGAAGAGAGGGAGAGATGGCAGCCAAGAGCACTTGCTTAGAATGAAAATGGTTGAAGCCCTTCATCTAATATCTCTCACCAAGAGGCAAAAAATATCCCATAAAGCAAAGTCAACTATGACTCACCACAAAGTCAACAATGACTCACCACTTTCACTCATTACATTTTGGCTAAAGAATGAGTCATCTCCCTTGTCCAAAGAAATAAGGATTCGACCAAGAGGTGGAAAGGAAATGGGGAAGACACTCGTCTTTAGTCATAATGACCAACTCATAATGACCAACAAATATCCAAGTTGGTGAAGTCCAACTTTACTAACCAAAGTCCACCATGACTCACCCATTTAATCATCACCTTTTGTCCCACCATGACTCATTCTTCTCATCTTAAAAATTCATCATTCTTGCCTTAAACCCACCATGGATTTCGTCCAACATATGATGAAGAAGTGGGCTTACCATTTCAAGCCCAAGTCCACTTTAATTCTTTGGTTTCTATTTGATTTCAAATATCATTGTAATTCAACATGTATGTAAGCATATTGTACCATATGACATGTTACATACCTCTAAATTACAATTAATTTGACACATCAAATGCATCAAGGAATTAAATTAGACACATATAAGATGAGATACATGTAAACCTATACATGTATAAATATTTCCACCTAGGAAATAATCTCATAAATTAATTCATTGAATTAATTAAGAGAATGCCAAAAATAAATATTAATTATATTCTTTTGATCAATCTAATTGACCTAGAAGATAATTAATAAATCTCTCTCTCTTCAAACGTGTATACTCCAAGCACACACTTAATCCGACTAGTTAAAGTCCAGACGTTCAATGTGTACGATCCAATGGGCCCGTCTTTATGTTGGCAGTGGGCCAAGGCCCACAGACTACAGGCGGGCTCTAGCAAGCCACTGTAGCCCCCAATTAAGACGGAGATAGCAGTCAAACTGTCACCGTAACCCTGTAGTTGAACTTGTATGTCCCATGTCACTGATATCGGTGTCCAACACAGAGGCATGGTTGATCACCCTCTATATGTGTCCGGACATTACTTGATCCCAAATGAACTGATACTCACAAACAAGATCTCATCTTGTTTGGGTGTGGCCACACTCTAATCAGTAACATTCATCAAGAGGCCGGTGATATCGTCTCAGTAAAATACTGAGTGACATTCCCTTCTGCATATCCATAGTACTGCCATGCTCACTGACACACCCGAACGTACCCATACTTGGCACCCTTTTACAGTCCCGTTAGGCGTACACCGAAGTGTGCCACTTCACATGCAGCACCATCATATGGTCCGGTCAAAGGACTTATGCAAGTACTACGCGAGAATCAGTTGTGATACTATACCATGTAGATTCCCGTTAAGTGGATCAATCCAGTACCATGCACCCTTTTACATGTACCCATTAACCTGGTTGACATTCCATGTTCTATGACCGGTAAGACACCGCCATACAACCAGGCTAATGATAGTCTTTAGTTCCATTCATTCCCATGATTGGAACAGACTACGGATGACTTTATGGCCATATCGTTTTCCCTATCCATAGTCTTACTGCCAAGTGCCTCACACTTGACAACATGGATATGGATATGTCCATTGGATACTCTATTTAAAATATTGCACAAGACATATAGTAAATAGATTGTTGCCTTTATTTCTTAACACAACTTGTATAATACATGAAGTTCATATAAATGTACAAAAGTATGATACAAAGACAAGGACTAATGCCTCGGGACTAGGGCATTTCCAACAATCTCCCACTTGCACTAGTACCAACCAGGCATGGGCCTAATCCCTATAGATCTGATATGACCCTCGTGCTTGGAATGAGCCAGCACCTTGGTCAAAGGATCTGCGACATTCTCCTCGGTGTCCACTCTGCGTAATGAAATGTCACCCCTCTCAACAATTTCTCGGATGAGGTGAAACTTCCTGAGTACGTGCTTTGAGTTCCTGTGTGACCGGGGCTCCTTAGCTTGTGCAACAGCCCCATTGTTGTCACAGAAGATATCAACCGGTTCCTGGATAGATGATACTATCCCCAGTTCCATGATAAACTTCTTTATCCACACAGCTTCCTTAGCTGTATCACACGCTGCAATGTACTCAGCTTCCGTGATAGAATCTGCAATGGTCGGTTGCTTGGAGCTTCTCCAACTAATAGCACCACCATTAAGCATGAATACGTACCCTGACTGCGACTTATATTCATCCTGGTCGGTCTGGAAGCTTGCATCAGTGTACCCAGTAACTGACAGCTCTTCCTGACCACCATACACTAAAAAGCTATCCTTTGTCCGGTTAAGGTACTTTAGGATTGCTTTGACAGCTTTCCAGTGATCCTCCCCAGGATCTTGCTGGTACCGGCTTGTCATACTTAGTGCAAAGGCGACATCAGGTCTTGTACATAGCATAGAGTACATGATTGATCCAATAGCAGAAGCATATGGGATCTCACTCATCTTCTCCCTGTCCTGTTTTGTCTGAGGACAGTTCTTCTTGCTAAGTTTCAGCCCGTGACCCATTGGCAAGAATCCTTTCTTAGCCTGGTCCATGCTGAATCTTTTCAGAACCTTGTCTATGTACTTAGTCTGACTCAGGCCTAGAAGCCGATTAGGTCTATCCCTGTAGATCCTGATCCCTAGGATCGTTTCGGCTTCGCCTAAGTCCTTCATTGTGAAGCACTTACACAACCACTGCTTTACCCCAAGCAGTGTTGGTATGTCACTTCCAATCAGAAGGATGTCATCCACATATAGAACCAGGAATGTTACGATACTCCCACTAATCCTTTTGTACACACAAGGCTCATCTTGATTCTGTATAAAGCCATATTCCTTTATAGCCTCATTGAATCGAAGATTCCAACTTCGGGATGCTTGCTTTAATCCATAAATGGATCTTTGAAGCTTGCATACCCTTTCAGGATACTTTGGATCGACAAAACCCTCAGGTTGTGTCATATACACATCCTCGAGTAACTTTCCGTTCAGGAAAGCAGTTTTGACATCCATCTGCCAGACCTCATAGTCGTACCAAGCGGCTATGGCCAGCAGGATCCTAATGGATTTGAGCATAGCGACTGGTGAGAAAGTTTCATCATAGTCGATTCCATGGACTTGCCTGAAACCTTTCGCTACTAGCCGCCCTTTGAAGGTATTATCTGGCTTCAGCTTGTAGCACCACTTGCAACCTATTACCTTAGCACCCGGAGGTGGATCAACCAGATTCCAAACCTGATTATCGTACATAGATTGCATTTCCGCCTCCATGGCCTTTTGCCAATTTGCGGATAGTGGGCTAGCTATAGCCTCCTGGTAGGTTTTTGGTTCTTCCTCGTCGAAGACAAAAAGAGTGTTATCATCGGTAACAAGAAACCCATATCTCTCAGGTTCCCGACGATCCCTACCAGACCTTCTAGGTCCTTGTGTGACCTGGGCCGGTGCTTCCTCCCGTGGAAGCTCCACCCTGGTCTCCGAGTTATCCTTTTCAGGAGTTTCTGAGCTTTGAACTTCCCTGAGTTCAACATTACTCCCACTATCTTTCTTGGAAATGAACTCATTTTCAAGAAAGACCCCTTTCCGTGCCACGAACACCTTGTTCTCGGCGGGGTTGTAGAAGTAATACCCTTTGGTTTCCCTAGGGTAGCCCACAAACAGGCATTTGTCAGTTTTGGGTTCTAGTTTGCCCCCAGTCAGTTTCTTGACATGGGCATAACAACCCCAAATCCGTAGGAAAGACACATTGGGCGCCCTGCCCGTCCATATCTCAAATGGGGTCTTTTCTACTACCTTAGTCGGAGTATTATTCAAAATGAGAGCTGCTGTCTCAATAGCATATCCCCAAAAACTTGTTGGGAGAGAGGCATGACTCATCATTGAGCGGACCATGTCTAACAGGGTCCTATTCCTCCGTTCGGACACCCCATTCCATTGTGGTGTTCCTGGAGGAGTGAGCTGTGGAACTATTCCATGCTCTCTCAAGTATGAATCAAATTCTAGGCTCATATACTCGCCACCTCGGTCCGACCGAAGGGCTTTAATATTTCGGCCTAATTGGTTCTGTACTTCGTTCCTAAATTCCTTGAACCGATCAAGTGTTTCAGACTTGTGTTTCATCAGATAGACATAGCCATATCTGCTGAAATCGTCTGTAAAGGTGACGAAGTATAGAAACCCACCCCTGGCAGCAGTGCTCATAGGTCCACATACATCCGAATGTATTAGGTCTAATAAGCCAGTAGCCCTTTCAGCTTTCTTGCTAAAAGGCGCTTTAGTCATTTTACCCCGTAAACAAGATTCACAAATATCAAGTGACTCCAAGTCAAAAGATCCTAGAATTCCAGCTTTGTGGAGTCTAGCTATGCGTTTCTCGTTTATGTGGCCTAAACGACAGTGCCAAAGGTACACAGGATTAAGTTCATTTGGTTTAATCCTTTTAGTATTTATGTTATAGACTTGATTAGTTTCATTTAAATTCAGGATATAAAGGCCATTATTTAATAGAGCATTTCCATAAAATATGCCTTCTCTAGATATAACCATATTACCATTACCAATAGTAAATACATATCCAGAAGTATCCAAAACTGAAACAGAAATAATATTCCTGCACATTGCAGGTACAAAATAACATTGTTCCAGTAACAAAACTAATCCACTAGGCATCTTAAGCTGGTACTCGCCGATCTCAATGGCTGCAACCCTTGCCCCATTCCCGACCCGCAAGTCCACTTCTCCTGATCCCAGTGATCTTCTGTTCCTAAGTCCCTGCACATTACAACAAATGTGAGAACCACATCCAGTATCCAATACCCAAGATGTTGAAACAGTAAGGTTAATGTCTATGACATATATACCTGATGAAGACGCGCCCTGCGCCTTCTTTAGCTCTCCCTGAAGCTTTGGACATGATCGTTTCCAATGTCCCGTCTGCTTGCACCCGAAACAGACATCCTCAGGACGGGCCTTGGGCTGGACCTTGGCCTTCTTAGCTTTGGCTTTCTTGGCCTTAGCTTTAGCCTTTGTCTTAGCCTTGGCCTTTACAAGAGGAGCCTTCCCCTTGTTTACCATAAGTACCGGTGGAGTCTTTTTGACCGACTGTTCCGTAAGCTTAAGCATCCCATGCAGCTCACTAACAGTTTTGTTCATCCCTTGCATGTTGTAATTCAAGATGAACTGATCATAAGACTCCGGCAAGGAAGCCAGGATGGTATCAATCGCCAATTCCTGTGAAATGGGCGACCCGAGACGGGCTAAAGAATCTAAATAGCCCTTCATCTTGAGCACATGAGCGCTCACAGATGTCCCAGTCCCCATTTTGCAGGAATGGAATGCCTTATTCGTCAGGTACCTTTCCTGACGTGCCTGTTCCTGAAACATCTCATTTAGAGTTGTTATCATAGCATAGGCCTCATGGTCCATAAACTGTTTTTGCAGTTCGGGGACCATGCACGCCAGCATAAGGCAAGTAACATCCCGGTTATCCTTTACATGCACCCCGTATTCCTCCAGCTGAGCAGCTGGTGGATTACGCCCAGTAGGTGCGGCCGGTACAGGCCTTTCTAGTACATATTCCTTAGACTCCTGTCTTAGAACTATTCGTAAGTTCCTAGACCAGTCCAGGAAATTAGGACCAGAAAGCTTGTCCTTCTCAAGGATTGTGCGCAGTGATAAAGTGTTATTCGATGCCATTGATTACTACACAGAAAAATAAATGAGTGTTAATAAAGGACTTATAAACATTTTCCCATAATTAATAATGAATCATGTTATTAATAAAACCGAGTTGTTGGGCTCAAGGGCCGAGATCCATATTATATTTAGATATAGCCAGACGAGGGCCTGGAACAACTATACCCAATTTTTAGGTAGGAACGCCGTCCAATCCCAACCTAGGGACTCTCGGTTTGATGGGTCTGTTGGCACTTACCCATCTGTGCTTAGGGCCAGGAACATCCTACTACCCACGCTAAGTCAAAACCTCCATCCAAGTGTTAGAGTAACCTATACTCCAACCCAATACAAAATGACGATACTCCAGTGTATCCAACGAGGGTTGGTCTACGACTGGCCTATCCCCACTTCGAGTAGGTTATGAATGAGGGAAGCACTTTTAAGCGACTTAGTAATTACCATTTGGTTATTCGATTCAATTAATAACGGCTTAGATGCAAAAGCGGGTGAAAAAGGGTTTGTACATACATTCACACATGCAAATAAATACCGCATAATTAAATTAAAGAATGGAATGCAACGGGCCAAAATTTACATCCTAATATCATTCTAGTAAACCTATACTAGAACAGCATCAGGTGGGCCGCCTCCTATTCCTTCTGGGCTCGCCAATCCAATCGGCTCCTTGCTTACATAATTTTAGAATACATATATATAATAAAATTACATAAAAGGAAAACGACACGCAGGTCGTAAACACAAAAGAATATTACAACCCAACATAAATTAGGCCCATATACATCCATCCACATATTCAATCATACATGTAAACCAATACATCATGTATATTATAAGCATGTTAAATGCATGATTTAATCCGATTTCATTTGTCCATAGCCATTATTTTGAAATCGCCAAATTTCGGCCGATCATGGTTCTAAACCCGTGCGGGCTTTGGGTCTCCAACCCAGGTAAAATTGCTCCCAATCTAATTGGGTAACCATGAATTCCAAAATTAGCCGTCCGGGTAATCGTGCCAAGAAAACCCGAACCAATTTCAATTAACCGTATTAATTTCCAAAATTAATATCGCATGAACGAAAAATAAATTCCATTCATAAAACACGCGCATAAAAATTACCAAAATTTAAACACGCAAAAATTTTAAAATCAATAAAATTTTAAAATCCGGCCCGGCCCAAAAATCCCGCCAAATCCAAAAACGGGCCCGGCCCACCACGCGGGGAGGCTGCTGCCCAGCAGCAGCCCCTGCGGCCAGCAGCAGCTGCTGCTGCCTGGTGTGCTGCCCAGCAGCACGCCAGCAGCAGCAAGCAGCTGCCTGGCGTGCTGCTCAGCAGCACGCCAGCAGCAGCTGCTGCTGCGGCCAGCAGCAGCTGGCCGGCAGCAAGCTGCTGCCCCCCACACAACTTTTTTTTTTTTTTTTTTTTTCATGCATAATCAAATAAATACATCAAGAATAAAATCAACAAGTCCAAGAGACATAAAATTAAATCCAAGATGTATAAAATTAAATCAACATGCATAAAAAAAAATAAACAAATTGAAACATACATATTACCTAATATGCAAAAACCATTTCAATTTGAAAAATCAAATGGGGAAAAATATAAAACCCCAAAACCGAAAGAATCCCGATCCATAAAACACCAATTTTAAAACACGGGATCCGCCAAGTTAAAGATTTTCACGAAACAAAAGCCCGCTCTGATACCACTGCTGGGATTCGTCACGGGAAACCGACCGACAAAGTGCGGAAACACGCGTCGATTTCCTCGAATCCGGGTCCCGGGAGCTTAAGTAGTGAAAATCAAAAACAAAACACAAAGGAGGAGAATAAAGTCTTACCAAGATATCTCTTTAAGAGATAGAAGAAGACTGCAGAAATCAAGGATAGATTTCCTCCACCGATGCGTACACGAACGGCTATCGGACTGAAACCCGTGCTAGCAACTCGGAAATTCAAGAAGAGAGGGAGAGATGGCAGCCAAGAGCACTTGCTTAGAATGAAAATGGTTGAAGCCCTTCATCTAATATCTCTCACCAAGAGGCAAAAAATATCCCATAAAGCAAAGTCAACTATGACTCACCACAAAGTCAACAATGACTCACCACTTTCACTCATTACATTTTGGCTAAAGAATGAGTCATCTCCCTTGTCCAAAGACATAAGGATTCGGCCAAGAGGTGGAAAGGAAATGGGGAAGACACTTGTCTTTAGTCATAATGACCAACTCATAATGACCAACAAATATCCAAGTTGGTAAAGTCCAACTTTACTAACCAAAGTCCACCATGACTCACCCATTTAATCATCACCTTTTGTCCCACCATGACTCATTCTTCTCATCTTAAAAATTCATCATTCTTGCCTTAAACCCACCATGGATTTCGTCCAACATATGATGAAGAAGTGGGCTTACCATTTCAAGCCCAAGTCCACTTTAATTCTTTGGTTTCTATTTGATTTCAAATATCATTGTAATTCAACATGTATGTAAGCATATTGTACCATATGACATGTTACATACCTCTAAATTACAATTAATTTGACACATCAAATGCATCAAGGAATTCAATTAGACACATATAAGATGAGATACATGTAAACCTATACATGTATAAATATTTCCACCTAGGAAATAATCTCATAAATTAATTCATTGAATTAATTAAGAGAATGCCAAAAATAAATATTAATTATATTCTTTTGATCAATCTAATTGACCTAGAAGATAATTAATAAATCTCTCTCTCTTCAAACGTGTATACTCCAAGCACACACTTAATCCGACTAGTTAAAGTCCAGACGTTCAATGTGTACGATCCAATGGGCCCGTCTTTATGTTGGCAGTGGGCCAAGGCCCACAGACTACAGGCGGGCTCTAGCAAGCCACTGTAGCCCCCAATTAAGACGGAGATAGCAGTCAAACTGTCACCGTAACCCTGTAGTTGAACTTGTATGTCCCATGTCACTGATATCGGTGTCCAACACAGAGGCATGGTTGATCACCCTCTATATGTGTCCGGACATTACTTGATCCCAAATGAACTGATACTCACAAACAAGATCTCATCTTGTTTGGGTGTGGCCACACTCTAATCAGTAACATTCATCAAGAGGCCGGTGATATCGTCTCAGTAAAATACTGAGTGACATTCCCTTCTGCATATCCATAGTACTGCCATGCTCACTGACACACCCGAACGTACCCATACTTGGCACCCTTTTACAGGCCCGTTAGGCGTACACCGAAGTGTGCCACTTCACATGCAGCACCATCATATGGTCCGGTCAAAGGACTTATGCAAGTACTACGCGAGAATCAGTTGTGATACTATACCATGTAGATTCCCGTTAAGTGGATCAATCCAGTACCATGCACCCTTTTACATGTACCCATTAACCTGGTTGACATTCCATGTTCTATGACCGGTAAGACACCGCCATACAACCAGGCTAATGATAGTCTTTAGTTCCATTCATTCCCATGATTGGAACAGACTACGGATGACTTTATGGCCATATCGTTTTCCCTATCCATAGTCTTACTGCCAAGTGCCTCACACTTGACAACATGGATATGGATATGTCCATTGGATACTCTATTTAAAATATTGCACAAGACATATAGTAAATAGATTGTTGCCTTTATTTCTTAACACAACTTGTATAATACATGAAGTTCATATAAATGTACAAAAGTATGATACAAAGACAAGGATTAATGCCTCAGGACTAGGGCATTTCCAACAAGTTCTGCACAGCACGGCGTGCCAACTCCACCAGCACGGCGTGCCGAGCCCCGAAACCTGCTGTTGCCCTACTTTCATCTCTTCTTTTTGCTGGTTTTAACCTAGCCGTATAAATAGGTTATTTTCTATGTTTCAAGGGATCTTTTTCCAGTCTTTTTGAGTGATAGCAAAAACTTGTAGTGAGGTTTTGAGCTTGAACTATTTGTTTTCTTTGAGTTTTGAACTATTGATTGGTTGTAGCTTTACATAGAATCTCCCCCTTTTGCGATGTTCTTAGTTTCGGCTTGCGTTCGTCTATAGAGGTACACCCCAAGCATCTTCACACCGTCGGAATCCGGTTAATCGGACCAAAAGGGCATAAGTTTTTCTTCTTCTCTTTTGTAATTTGATTAAGCTAGCTTTGATTCTGCAATTTGATTGTGTTTGGTTGTAAACATTGAATTCAGTTCATCTTTCTTGATTAATACAATTGATTACAAGTTATTTCAATTTTTATTCCTTTTCTTTATACAATTCCTTTAATGAATGTCTAGTCTCATAAGATCTTAATTTATTAAGTTCATATTTGTGGCATTACCTAGATTGACGCCTAGGAAACCATTAGTATTGACGACACTGTGGAACTTACGTGCCCCTTTTTTCTGAGCTTTAGAATTAGACTGCCTCTAAACAAGGAAAACCAGCTAAGGACCTAAAAGATCTAGATACGCTAGGTTGTATTATCGGAAGAGCATAATTAAGGATTAATTATTGAGTTAAATTCATCTTTTAAAGTTAATTGATAAAGCCATCCCCATTAGCATTCATAGGTCGGTAAACCGCCAATTGATAACACAAAACTCAAGTGCAAAGTAAGCTGGAATAGATCAACTAGGAGTAGGATAGTTTAGCCGTTAATATAATCAACCCAAACTACGTTCCGCCTAGGACACGCAAGGAACCCGAGTAGTTTAGTGTTTGCAGATTATTCTTTTCTCTGTGGGATCGATACCTGGACCAACCAGAATTTTTACTTGTCAACAATAGGTACACTGCCTTAGTTGTGCGTTTCTAGGTTTAGTTTTACTACTACACCTAGGACCCATCAGTGTCCGTCATCCTCTTCTGTTGTTTATTATATTTCTTGATCTTGAGTTGACTGATTAATCAAATAAGCAACCAACTTATTTGGGTATGGCCATACACTTATGAGTCCCACTCATCAAGTGGCCAATGATATCATCTCGGTGTTACCCGAGTGGCAATTCCATCACTTCATCATCAATATCAAAATGTTCACCGGTCCACCAAATCATACCTATATTTAGCATCCTTTTACAGACCTGTTAGGCATATGTCAAAGTGAACCGGATTCCATATTGATATTATAATGAAATCTGGTCTGAGGACAAACAAGACCTACTCAAGAATGACCTATGACGCGACAACCATGTGACTTTCTTCTGCGGATCGATCCAGTCCCATGTCAACGACAGGTACCTATATTCATGACTGACTATACAAGTACTATGGCTAGTTGAGAACTGCCATACATTCATCGAATATACAAGTCTGTGGTTCTATTCATTCCCATGATTAGAACAAACCTGGGATGGGTTTTATGATTATCAATCAATGGATACTCTACTCATATTATAGCACAAAATATAAATGAAATAGATTAATTGCCTTTATTAATATGACACAAATAATTTATTCATACAATGAGTCTTAATGTATAATACAAAATGCAAGAATCCAATGCCCTAAGAACTAGGGCACACCAACATACATGTGATTCCTTAAGTCAGTGTTCAGTCGCTTAATGTGTACGATCCCATGGCCCCATCTTTATGTTAGTAGTGGGCCTGTGGCCCATAGACTGTAGTTGGGCTCTAGCAAGCCACTGCAGCCCCCAATTGCGATGGAGATGGCAGTCTAAATGTTATCGTAACCCTATAGTTTGAACTTGTACATCCCAGGTCATTGATATCGATGTCCAACACAGAGGCATGGATTGATCATCCTCTTTTGTGTCAGGACATTAACTTGATCTCGAATGTACTGAAGCTCACAAACAAGTTCCAACTTGTTTGGGTGTGGCCACACTCTTATCAATCACATTCATCAAGAGGCCGGTGATATCTTCCCAGTGGGCTATTTCAGTGACAAATCCCTTCTGCATATCCATAGCATTGCCATGCTAAGCGACATACCCGAAAGTACCCATACCTGGCACCATATTATAGGCCCATTAGGCGTACCCCTAAGTATGCGACCTCACATGCAACACCATCATATGGTCAGGTCAAAGGATCCATACAAGTACTACACAAGAATCACTTGTGATACTATACCATGTGGATTTCTCGTTTAGTGGATCTATCCAGTACCATGTATTAACTTGTATTAACTTGGTTGACATCCCATGTCCAATGACCGGTAAGACACCGCCATACAACCAGGTTAATGATAGTCTCTTGTTCCACTTATTCCTATGACTAGAACAGACTACGGATCTATTTATGATCATATCATTTACCCTACCCATGGTCTTACTGCCGAGTGCATGACACTTGTCATCATGGATATGGATATGTCCATTGGATACTTCATTTAATATATTGCACAAGATAAATATAATAAATGAATTAATGCCTTTATTAATAACATAAATAAGTATAATACATAAATCTAATATATGTATAATACAAATACAAGGACAAATGCCTCAGGACTAGGGCATATCCAAGACCTATATTCATGACTGACTATACAAGTACTATGGCTGATTAAGAACTGCCATACAGTCATCGAATATACAAGTTTGTGGTTCTATTCGTTCCCACTATTAGAACATACATAGGATAGGTTTTATGATTATCAATCATTGGATACTCTACTCATATTATAGCACAAGATATAAATGAAATGGATTAATTGCCTTTATTAATGTGGCACAAATAATGTATTCATATAATGAGTCTTAATGTATAATACAAAATACAAGAATCCAATGCCCTAAGAACTAGGGCACACCAACACTAGGCTTGGCAGGCTCCTGTAACTTCCCTTCGTCGATCAACTTCTATATGGCATCCTTCAGCTTGTGATAGTTGTTGGTTCTATGTCCCACCATGACATTGTAGGTACAGAAATTGTCTTTGTCTTCCTCCGTGGGCTTCTCGAAAGGCCTGAGAGAGCTTAACAGAACGCCATTCCTACACTTGGCAAAGATCTTAGCCAAGGAGAAAGCCCACAGAGATATACCTTGGCCTTCTGAATTTTTGCTCAGGTTTCCTCACTATTAAGACACAACAACAACCCCTACTTGCTTATTCTCTGTAAACTGTCCACTTTTGCCTGTAAAACCAGAAACTAACCCACTGCCTGACCCAGCTACAGTAGTCAACCGATACCCTGAACTATACCCGGAGCCTCTATTTCCCCTATAGCTTGCTGCCATTTCCTCTTCATGCCTATCAATTTTCATGGCCATGCTATACACTTCACTGAGTTCAGTAAAGGAGTGGAATTTCATGTTGTTTCTGAAGATGTCCCTACTACCATCAATCAACTTCTGAATCAATTCATCTTCATCGGGATGGTTTTTTAGCAGAATCATCTTATTCATCCACCTCTGGTAGTAAGCATCAAAGGATTCATTCTGCTGTTGCTTAACCCTTTCCAAGTCATACAGCTTCACTTGGATCTTGGTGTTGAAGCTGTAGTATTTGATGAAGGATGCTGATAAGGCCTCCCAGTCTGATTGCACATCTTCAGACAAAGAGTTATACCAGCTTAGTGCACCCCCTGAGTGTAGTTGGGAAGAAGTTAATCAGCTGCTACTTAGTGGCACCTGCCGTCAACACGACTCGTGCCTAGAGGTTCGCATGGGCCTCCGGTGAACCAATCCCCTTATAAGAAGGAACCTTTGGCACTTGAAACCCAATGGGGAAGGTCTCAATCCCCTTGTTGATCATTGCATCTACATTCACTCCTCTCTTGGCGCCCAGGCTGATGTTGGCCACTTTCTCAGTTCGGCGACTACTTCATCCAACTCAAAGTATTTTGCCTTCATTTTCTTTTCCATAGCTGCCTCAATCTCTTGTAGCTTTTCTAAATTGGCTGAGACATCAGCCCCATACTAAAAAGACTCATCCACCTTTTTCTTTCCGGGCCTACTCGTCTTGATTTCCCCGCTCTCTCTTACAACAGCCCGCATCTCTTCTTTCAGTAAGTCACAAAAATCCTGGGATCTCAGGAAATCCTTTAGGGCATCAGCAAGACTTGGTGTTTGATTAGCCATTTCCACTTCCTCTTTAGAATCAGAATCACTGTTAGTTTCTACTGTTCTCTGTTCCCCAACAGCCTTCAAAGCCTGAGACCTTGTCCTTGGTCAATCCAGCATACTATGTTAACTACCTTTATGGACCTTTGATATTTCCTGGTCTCATGTGTGTATGATCCTACATCATGAGTGAGGGTTAGGGATGGAAAATGAATGACGTGGTGTCGTGGAGAATGATGCTTAGATGATGCTTCATGAATGGAGATGAAAATGAGGATGATCTTTGGATGTTTGAACTTCCTTTATTTGGGATGTCCAAAGAGTGCCCAATGTTATGCAAAATAATGCAAAAATGTCTCGTGGGAGCCACTGTACAGACAGAGGTTTGGCGCCTATGGGCCACCTAATGAATTGTAGTGAGATGGCCGCTTGGGTGCCGACACACAGGCAGAGTTTCGACGCTTTGTAGGTCAATGGTATGAAATGAAATGGTGACATAGGGACCGTCCCACGGATAGAGTTCTAATGGTTTTGAGGCATGTGATATGAGATGGCGTTACTGAAAAGTCACACGTAATTCGAGACACGAACAAAGGTTCAGTGTTTATGGAACACCTTGCATGATTTTGATAATGTTATGCAATGCCCCTATATGTGTACTAATCCGGTAATCGGGGAGTACCTGAACTGATTTCACAATGTCATGAAATGGTCCGATGTGAACCATAATGTGCAAATAGGATTTCAGCATCACCGGGACACCTATGATGAATGTGTATGATGCCATGTGATGACATCGCGTGAACCTTCACACGGGAACAAAATCTAGGACCATTGTGGTCTACATTGAACGACATGGTATTTGTGAAATGGCTGAGTATAATCTAGTGTGCGGGGGAATACGGGTAGTTTTGGGACACCCGATATGTTATGAAGTGAAATGGTCATGAGGAACACACTTGGAACATCCTTTATTAGATGAGATGAAATTATATTGATGTGTATGTCACACGAAAATGCAAGTGGTTGCACAAAAATGTGGTTAAAAATGCATGACACATAGAATGATGTCGTGTATTCTTCGTGGAGATGTCACACGTGAGATGTAAATGGCATACAAATAAAATGTCATGGCTGCACAAAAATTTGATTAGTGTCATGCATATGTCGATGTTCGAAAATGGCTGCATAATGATGTGGTTAGAATGACATACGAAAGCTCAATAGAGAATTAGATATGTTGTCTAGTTTTTCATTAGGTTGTAATTAAGGCCCATAGGATCTCATTATTTTAAATTAAGTATGCTATTGCATTTGTCATATAATATGGATGTATGGATCACCAAATTATAACTTGTGTTTATGCATGCTAAGCCATATCACTTAATTTTAATCCAGAGAATTAAAATATTGAGTCATTTAAAAGTGCTTCCCATATTCACACCTCTTCCTCCCATTGATGACATGATGTGCGCCATGCCCTAGCTGGGTACATTGTAGCATTTGGTGGGCCATCGAGGGTTAGGATACTTGGTGTGGTTAACATGTGAATGGTGGTTTGACTCAACATGGGTAGCATTAGCTCAGAGAGGGCTCTAAGCACAGATGGGTAAAGTGTCAATAAGTCCATCAAACCAAGAGTCCTTTGTGGAGGGATTGGATGGGTTGTCCTACCAAACAAATCAATGGTTGGTTAGCGAGCCTTAGTTCGACCAATCATTGATGAGTTTTGGATATTAGTCTAGTCAGCCAATTAACATCACCGACAAACAAATTAAAATTGGATTATTAATTTGAAATTGGTTTAAAAGTCCTTGATACTAACTGAAGCAATGGTTTCTTCCATGTAGTTTATTCCCATTTCACATTAGCAATTTAAAATGGCTACAACAAATAACAACTCACTCTCACTTAGGTCACTCCTGGAGAAGGAGAAGCTTTTAAGGACAAAATTCCTTGACTAGGCTAGGAACTTACAAATAGTCCTTAGACAAGAGTCCAAGGAGTATGTACTGGATGCTTCTTTACCAGTTGGCCCTCCCGGAGGTTAAGGCATCACCACAACGATGGTGGAGCAGTACGAGGGGTATCTGTAGGATGACCGAGATGTCTCGTGCCTTATGCTGGGTACCATGGCTTCTGATCTTTAGAAGCAGTTCACGGAGTAGCATGCTTATGAGATGATGGATCAACTTAAAAAGACCTTCCAAGATCATGCTCGTCAAGAATGATACCTGACAAATAAGTCACTGTGCACGACTTTAATGGCAGCCAAGACTTTTTTAACACTCATGTGCTAAAGTTGATGGGGTACATTGATACACTTGCCCACCTCGGCTCTATAATTCTGCAAGACTTTGCAGCAGACATTATTCTTAGGTCCCTTCCTGAGTATTACAACCAACTTATCATGAACTACCATATGCAGGGTCTTGATAAATTGGTTGTTGAGTTGTATGGCATGCTCAAGCTTACTGAGCAGTCTCTTAAGAAGACTCCTGAATTTCTGCTAGTGAACAAGGGAAATACACCATATGTAGGGTCTTGATAAATTGGTTGTTAAGCTGCATGGTATGCTCAAGCTTATGCAACAGTCTCTTAAGAAGACTCTCGAAGTTCTGCTGGTGAATAAGGGCAATACACCCATTGCTAAGAGAAAAGCCAAATCTAAGGCCAAGGGTAAACCTCAAACGCCAAGGTGAAGCGCAAGAAGGGGGTGGCCCAACCTAAAGCAAGGGTTGCTTCTCCTGATGATGTCTGCCGTGAGTGTCATGAAAAGGGGCACCTAAAGAGCTCGTGTCCAAAGCTAAGGGAGCAAATTAAGAGCAAGTTTGATGCTTCAGGTATTTATGTTGTTGAGATTAATATGGCTATTTCTACATCTTAGGTTTTAGACAATGGATGTGGATCTCACATTTGTTCAAATGTGCAGGGTCTCAGAAATAGGAGATTACTAAGATCTGGAGAAGTAGATCTTCGAGTCAGCAATGGTGCTCGGGTTCAGGCCATGGAGATCGAAGATTACTTTTTAGAGATGCCTAGTGGCTTGTTTTAGAATTAAGAAACTATTATTTTGTACCTACGATGCATAGGATTATTATTTCTGTTTCTTTATTGGATATATCTGATTTTGTATTTAATATTGGACATGGTAGAATTTCTATACAATGTGGCAATATTATTTATGGAATAGTGTTTCTTCAAAATGGCTTGTATATCCTTGATCTAAAATGTGAAAGTTCAATCTATAACATAAATAGTAAAAGAATTAAAAAAAATGAAAATAATCCTACATACATCTGGCATTGCTAGGCTCCACTCTAGTGGAGTGCTAGGGTCATTTGACATTCATTCTTATGACACATGCGAGTCTTGTTTAAGAGGCATGATGACAAATGCACCTTTTAGCAAGACTGCTGAAAGGGCTTTAGAGCTATTGGAGCTTATACATTCTGATGTATGCGGCCTAATGAGCACTAGTGCTAGATTAGGTTTTATGTACTCCATTACCTTCGCAGATGACTTCAGTAGATACGGTTATGTTGGGTATGCCCTAGTCCCAAGGCATTGGTCCTTGTTTTGTATCATACATTTTGTACCTTGATATAAGATTTATGTATTATACAATTTGTATCAATGAAACAAAGGCATAAATCTATTTATTATATACCTTGTGCAATTTTATAAATAGAGTATCCAATGGACATATCCATATCCATGTTGACAAGTGTCATGCACTTGGCAGTAAGACCACGAATAGGGATAACGATATGACCATAAAGTTATGCGTTGTCTGTTATAGTCATAGGAATGAATGGAACCAAAGACTATCATAAGCTTAGTTGTATGGTGGCATCTTACTGGCCATTGGACATGGAATGTCAACCAAGTTAATAGGTATATGCAATAGGGCATGGTACTGTATAGATCCACTAAATGAGAAGTCCACATGGTATAGTATCATAAGTGATTCTTGTGTAGTACTTGTATGCATCCTTTGACCTGACCATATCATGGTGTTGCATGTGAAGTGACACACTTTGGTGTATGCCTAAAGGGCATGTAACAGGGTGCCAAGTAGAGGTATGTTCGGGTGTGTCAGTGAACATGGCAATACCGTGAGTATGCAAGGAATGTCACTTAGTAGTCCACTGAGAGGATAACATTGGCCACTTGACAAGTGCAACTGATAAGAGTGTGGCCACACCCAAAAAAGTTGAAACTTGTTTTTAAGTATCAGTTCATTTAGGATCAAGTTAATGTCCAGACACAAAAGAGGGAGATCAGTCCATGCCTCTCTATTGGACACTGATATCAATGACATGGGATATACAAATTTAAACTACGGGGTTCGATTTTAGTTGGACTACTATCTCCATCTTAATTGGGGGCTATAATGGCTTGCTAGAGCTTGCCTACAGTCTATGGACCCTAAGCCCATTACCAACATAAAAACGGGCCCACAGGATCATACACATTGAACGTCTGAGCTTGAACTTAACGGACCAACTGTATACTTAGAGTATACCAACTGGAAAGAGAGGATTATGTTGATTATATTATATAGATCAATTGGATTGATCGTAATAATATAATTAATGTTTGTATTGGGTTTCTTATAATTAATTTCAGAAATTATTTCCTGGGTGGAAATATTTCACATTTATAGGTTTACATGTATATGTTTTATAGAGAGTCTAATTTTAATTCCTTGGTTGAATTAATCAGTCAAATTAATTTAATTTAAATGGCATGTAGTATATTGTATGATATACTATATTCACATACATGACAGATTAAAATTGCATTTACAATTAAAACTAAACCAAAAGAATTAATTTTGGACTTGGGTTTAGTAAGGAAAAGCCCACATGAAATAAAACCCTAAAGACCTCAATTTCCACCATGGGAAATTCAGCCAAAAGGGAATAAAATAGGGTTGAAAATTTCAGCCAATGGATCACTTCTAAGGTAGAAAATTTCAGCTCACTTTTCCCTCTCTTCCCTCTCTAGCACGGGTTCACTCTCCGAAGCCATTAGTGTACAGGATTGTGGAGGAGATCAACTTTGATTTCTGTAGCCATCTCTAAAAGAGACATTCCTAGTGAGAATCTAAACTTCTCTTTCAAATTTTGTTGTTTTTTATTTTCACATCATTTGCTCCTGGGTCACGGATTTGAGAAAACGGTCCGAGCTTCCGCTTTAATCGTACATTTTGCGTTGAAAAATTCCTACAGTGGTATCAGAGCATGCTTTTGATCCACCAAAATCCTAAACAGGATTGGATCCCTGGGTTTTAAAATTGGCATAGTAATTTTGGGATTCTTGGATTTGGGATTTATGATTTTCCCCATTTGATTTTGCATTCGAAAATTAATTTTGCATATTGGTTATGTTTGATTTAATTTTCTGTTGGATGTTTAAATCTTGGTGATTTAATTTGTTGCTATAATTTAAAAAAAAATCATGGGCTTTTTTCAAGGGTATGGGGCTACTGGCAGCGGAAATAGCTGTAGCAGTAGCTGCTACCGCTGAGACCAGCAATAGCTGCTACTAGACAGTGGCTGCTGTTGGGCGGCAACGGCAACAGTGGGCCATGCATCGTTTTGGATTTAGTAGGTTTTTTGGTCCTGGCCGGGTTTTAAAATTTTGTGTGTTTAAATTTCTGCAACATGGTTTCTTGAATGAAATTTTAATTTTATTCACGGAATATTAATTTGGTAGTTTAATATGGTGTAATGAAATTGGTCCGGTTTTTCTTGGCACGATTAACCGGACGTCATAATTTGGAATTATGGTTTCCCAATTCCAGTGGGAGCAGTGTTCTTCTTGGGCTAGAGGCCCAAACCCCGTTAAGGGTTAGAACCATAATGGGCCAAATTGGCGATTTCTAAATAATGGCTGAGGACATATTCAAATGGGATTAATTTCATGCATTTTAACATGTTTATAAATTGATGTATTGGATTGTATATCTGTAATGTTTGAATGGATGCTATTTGGCCTTATTTCAAGATAGTTTATAAGAGTGGACGGCCTTTTAAAGGATATGGCGGGACATGGCGAAGCAAACCGGGGAAAAGGAGACTGTTGGAAAAATAAATGGATGTTTTTAGATTGTGTTTTGGTTTTGAAAAACGGGATTTTGATTATCTTAGGAAAAACCATTGATTTGTTTTGGAAATCCCTTTTTGTAGAAAATCTTTTCCCATTTTTAACTTAAAGACCTCGAAACTTAAATTCCAAGATCATTGACAGAGTCGCCACCGGGATCAGCTCATCTAGCAAATTCTGGTACAGCTCCCTGCCGAGGGTAAACTACTGTACCTAATCCAGAGATTTAGAGTTTTGGCAAGTGACTTACTTAACCTCAAGCTTGCTTTCACTTTACAATTTATATTACCATATTTAATTTGCTTTATTATCTTTCTCTAACCCAATTTGTGTTTATTTTTCATCCAATGCACAAGCAAATGACAGAAATAAATTACAGAAAAAGTAAACCATACATCCAAAATACACAAAAAATAATAGAGGCCGCATATACAACCAGATCGAATAAAATAAAAGCCCTCATCCTCACATTTACAAACACCTAAAATGCACAAATTTCCAGAAAATTACAATCTCCTAATTTACACGAAAATCTATCAAAGTACATCCAAAAATGAAAATAATAAAAACTGAAAGCTGCAAAACAGACGGTTTGCACCATTTATATCACAGCACAACTAGGATTTGGATTGGACAGAATTGGGATTTTGGGAACAGAGGGCATGCATTTAGGGGGTAACCGGGTCGGCTCGGCCAGCCGGCCCAGTTAGACCTAGAAAACGGTTTTGAAACGCCCTGTAAATTTTATACTGGAAAACAATTTTGGAAAATTATTTGGCTCGGTTTCATGTAAATTTTTTCGTTTAGCAGGTCTGTTATCCCGGAACTCGGGGTATCGTTCGTGCGGGTTCCTAAATCCAACATCCATCTAGGGTCCAAAAAGCATCGAGCGATGATGTCCGTACAAATCGTTTTATGAATCTGTTTATTCTGGAAACTGTAGTCGTGCTGTTGTAACTAAAGCCATACGGCTGTAACTAGAGCTGTACGACTCTAAATTACAGACGTGTGGCTATGGCTTCTAGAACCTGAAAAAAAGGTTTTCTCATTTTGAAAATTCTCTTTCGCTAATTTTTTGATGTTTCCCGAGGATTTCATAGGGTTTGGGGGTCCGCTAATGCTAGACTATGGATCCGATTCGGATCGAACAATCCCGAAATTTAGAAAATAAAACCTGGGAAAAACTGAAAACCTAATATATGTACGTACAGAAATCTGAAAACCAAAATTTTACAACATATGGATGCATTTGGGCAGAAATTTACCACAGGAGAATGCATAAAATGGAAAACAGACTAATTTCGGTCGATCAAGGTAGTTTTGGGATTCTACCCCTGCAGAACACAGCCGTGCGACTGTATTCGGGTCATTGATTTCGAAAAACTTGTAAAAATAGAAGAAAACGCAAAGAAAAAGCAATGTACTCAAGTTTAAGGCCTCTCAGAGTTTACCTTGCTATTATTTTGATGTGTTGAACATCAAGAATCGAATTGAAAACCTGAAATTCTCCCAGAACCTCAACCGATCGAAATCTGAAAATGAATCCGAAATGATCTGACACCAATCTGAAACAATCCCAATTGGGTAAGCAAAGGTCACGTGAACTTCCTTTGATGCTTGGGTATTAATTTTGGTGATAAATTTCCTTGGTTTTGGTCCTCCTACTTTTCGGTTTTCCTTTCCCTCTTTTCTCTCTTTTTCTTTCTTTGTCAGGTTTTTTTTTCAAGAATAATCTCTCCCTTGCCTTTGATTTGATTTTTTTTTTCTTTTATACCTCTCACTCATTATCATTTCCACCAATTACTGAGCCATCCAAATTTCCTGTAAATTTTGGCCAATTTCTTTTATGCTCAGCCAAGTTGCTCTGCTTTGTAGAGCAACTTGGTTGAACCCACTAGAGCCGCATACTTCTAGTTATGCTAGAGCCATGCGGCTCTAGACTACTGCTGTGCGGTTCTAGCAATAGCCGGGCCGAAATACGCAAAAATCCGATGCTCACCCTAAACCATAAAATCATCTGGGGGACCTTATCGGTGTTTCGGATCGAGGTTAGCTTGGTTTTTGGGACGTTTGAGATGCTCTGGGTGACATTTCAGTCGTTTTCAAGTTCGATTCATATCCGTCTGCTACACAGGTAATGCAGGAATTCTCATCATCGAGGGTGGGAAAGCCAGTGCTTGCAGCTGCCCCCCGCGTGATCAAATTCGATGCCCGATACTAGGTTTAGGTTACCTGAGGGGAATTTGAGAACGCGAATTGAAGAGACGTAAATTGAAGGAAAGAAAGACAAACTTGAGGTGCGGTGATGGTTTGATTTGAGCTGACACCGGGTCTATGTTACCCGAGGCGAAGTTGAATTACAGAGGTGAAGCTGATCTGGGCCTGACATCGGGTCTATGTTACCCATGGCGGATCTACTGAGTTTCTCAGGGGAAGCTGATCTGGGCCTGACATCGAGTCTATGTTACCCGTGGTGGATCTACTGGGTTTCTAAGGAGAAGCTGATCTGGGCTTGACATCTGGTCTATGTTACCCACGGCGGATCTACTGGGTTTGTGTGGTGAAGCCGATCCGGGCCTGTCACCGAGTTTATGTTACCCACAGCGGATCTACTGGATTTCTAAGGAGAAGTTGATCTGGGCCTGACATCGGGTCTATGTTACCCGCGGTGGATCTGTTGGGCTTCTGAGGAGAAGCTGATCTGGGCTTGTCATGGGGTTTATATTACCCACGACAGATCTGTTGAATTTCTTAGGGCAAGCTGATCTAGGCCTGTCACTGGGTTTATATTACCCGCGGTGGATCTACTGGGTTTCTGACGAGAAGCTGATCTGGGCTTGTCATCGGGTCTATGTTACCCACGGTGGATCTGCTGGGTTTCTGAGATGAAGCCGACCTGGGCCTGACATCTGGTCTATGTTACCCGCGGCGGATCTGCTGGATTTTTGAGGTTGCATTGATGATGCATATTTATTCCTTAATCGATAATTTCGGAAAAAAAATTTTTGCCCTTTCGATCAAGAATAAATACGGCTCAATTGTCCTGCCCCTAGATACCTGCACTTGGATTGGTCGTGGTGCATGTATGCATGTGTATGTGTACGTTTTGAATGCCTATGTGTGTATGTTTTGAATGCCTATGTGTGCATATGCGAATGAACTCTGGGAGATGCATTTCCCACCATTTATCCAATATTGAAATCCTATGTTCTTGCTACAGAGATCGTGTCGTGCCTCTGGTTATGGTAAGTTACATCACACCTATGGTTAATCCTAGCTGGGGAGAGTATATTCTTTATATGATGTGGCTCTTGCACCTCTGTTGGGGATATACCATGGCTGTTGGGGAAGTTCGATGACTACTGTGGATAAAATGGTGACATTCTTTATGATGGTTCCGCTAGGGAATAGGATCTTGCTATAGAATAGTGGAATGGCTTCCGCTGGGGATGGTGGAAGGGTTCCACTTTTCTGCCCCTAGGAATGGTGAATCTAGAAGTGCTCTAAATTTTGCCTGAACTGCCTAATGTGGATTTTTAGATCTGTGAGCTGCTCTAATTTTTGCCTAAGGCACCTTTTCGGTTTTCACATTATCGAGCTTCATATAGATATATATATATATATATATTTTAAATCCTGTGACATTTGAACTTGGACTTGTTTCGAGTTCTTCGGCCATCTCAAGAAATGAGGCCTTAGACTTGGAAGATGAGAAAAGATTGCCGATTACATGGATTTAACACATTTCCATTGTTAAATAACGCGGGACTTTTAACCGATTGAATGCAAAGTGCTTTCTTTAAATGGATGTTTAAGCGAGATAACTTTGTTTATGCATTCTGATATAACAATACAAACGTATTTAAACAAAACATCACACTTTATTGATGAAAATAGCATGAGTACATTTGAAGGGATTGGTTCCCAAAATGGTATAAATTTCACACAGAGCCAGAATCCATCACCGGTCGTCCCTTATGGATTTTCCGACTGATCATTTTCTCTTTTGTCTTGATTTTTGCCTAGGCTGCCCTTTTAGAGTTTTCAACCTAGCAGACCCTTTTTCTTTTCAAACATCATAAGGCTTCAAGCGATCTAGGTTGACAGGATTTGCAAATTCATTCCTATCCATATCCACGATGCTTACACCACCCCTCGATATCACTTTCCTCACTATGTATGGGCCTTCCTGATTTGGCTTGAACTTCCCCTGAGCATCGTCATTTGTAGGCCTCAACTATTTCAGGACCAAATCCTTGGCTTTCAGCTATTGTCTAGGATACTTCTCTTTCTGATTATAGGCTCTAGCCATTCTTCGTTGATACATTTGCAAGTGATCCAGCGCTATCAACTGCTTTTCATCTAATGCTACTAACTGCTCCTACCTAGCCTAAACCCATTTCGTTTCTGGTAGCTAAGCTTCCAAGGCTATTCTGAGTGACTTGAGTTCCATTTCCACTGGTAACACTGCTTCCATTCCATACACCAAGGCATAGGGAGTCTTGCCAGTTGGCGTTCTAACACTTGTTCTATAACCCAAAAGAGCATATGGCAACTTATCAGCCCAGTCTCTGTAGGTCGTTACCATTTTTGATAGGATTTTCTTGATTGACTTTTTAGCCTCCTCCACTACACCATTGGCCTGTGGTCTATATGGAGAAGACCTATGATGTTCGATGCCTTGTTCCGTGAATAGCTTGGCTATTGCCCTTTGAAATTGCACCCCGTTATCAGCCACTACATGGTGAGGGATTCTGTATCGAGAGAGCACGTTCTTTCAAATGAACTTAACCATATGCTTAGCTATCACACTAGAGAAGGACTCTGCTTCCACCCATTTTGAGAAATAGTCTATTACAACTACTATGAATATGTGCCCATTAGATGCTGCAGGATGAATTTCTCCAATCATGTTGATTCCCCATGCCGAGAATGGCCAAAAAGATGCTAGGTTCTGTAGCTCAAGCTGTGGTAGGTGACTGATATCAGCATAGATTTGGCACTCGTGACATCTTTTTACCTCTTTCACACAATCAGACTGCATTGTTGTCCAGAAGTATCCCTGCCTCATTATCTTTCTAGCCATAGCGATCCCATTCATATGCAGCCCGTAGGATCCTATATGTACTTGCTGCATTACAGTTTCTGCTTCTCGTTCTGTCAAACATCTCAGAAGAACCCCATTTGCCATTCTCTTGTATAGCTTATCTTTGAAGATTTTGAACTGGCTGGCCAATCTTCTTAATGAAACCTTATCAACAGTACTAGCCCCTTACGGATACTTTGCCTCTTTCATATACTGATAAATGTCAAAGAACCATGGCTTTTCTTCGGCTGTTAGCTCCATCACCTCGTGCATGTCAAAGTAGGGTTGCCTAGAAATTGCTATAACTAGAGGTTGTATCTGCGTCTTTTCTGGATCTTCCTATATAGAGAACAACATTGCTAGGGCATCAGCCATTTTATTCTCTTCTCTGGGAATATGTCTGAACTAGCACTTGTCAAATAACCCTCTTCTGTACTGCAGCGGCTCTAAGTAGGGTTGTAAGGCTTCTTTTCTCAAATCCCAGTTGCCTTATGCCTGCCTAATTACCAAAAGTGAATCCCCAACAATCAAGACATTGTCTACCCTTAGTGTCAGGGGGGCTTCCATCCTGAATAAGCATGCTTCATATTCTGCCCCATTGTTGGTTATGGAGAAGTCCAACCTCTTTGACAGTGGAATGATCTCGCCATCTGGCATTGCTATGATTACCCCAATTCCAGTACCCCTTCTATTTACGGCACCGTCGAAGCACATAACCCATCTTCTTACTTCAACTGTAGCTAGCTATTCGTTAGGGAACTCTAGATTCTCCACACGATCTGATTTTAATGGCTGATTTGCTAAGAATTCTGCCATAGCTCGCCCTTTGATGGTTTTCCTAGTGATGTACTCAATGTCGAATTCCGCCAGAAGTAGCAGCCATCCAGATAGTTTTCCAACCAAAACTAGTGCTTTGTACAAGTATTTCATCGGATCCACTTTAGCCACAGCTTGTACCTTGTATGACTGAAAGTAATGACGCAACTTCTTAGTCAGCCAAATCATTGCTACACATGTCTTCTCTACTAGTGTGCACTTGGTTTCATATTCCAGTAGTTTCTTGCTGAGATAATAAATAGGATACTCCTTCCTTCCATCTTTTTCTTGTGCCAGCATTGCCCCTATGGAGGAATCTTCGATAGCTAAGTACAAAATCAAGGGCTTTCTCGGAGTTGGTGGGCTGAGAACTGGTGGATTTACCAGGTAAGCTTTAATCTTTTTGAAGGCCAATTGACATCTATCATCCCATACAATCGGCTGATCTTTCCTTAATTGCTTGAAAATCGGCTCACATACTGAGGTTAACCGCGCTATGAAATGGCTGACATACTTTAAGAAGCCCAAGAATGACCAGACATCCTTTTTTGTTTTAGGGGCTGGCATATCTCGAATGGCTTTGATTTTGCCTAGATCCATCTCTATTCCCCTTTGACTGACCACATGACCCAGTAGTTTCCCTGATGTAACCCCAAATATGCATTTCTTGGGATTAAGTCGCAGGTTGTACTCTCCAATATGTGTAAGAAATCTATCTAGGATAGCAGGGTGCTCCTCCCGGGTCATTGATTTAACAAGCATGTCATCGACATACACCTCTACTTCCTTATGAATCATGTCATTCAGCAATGTTGTGACAGCCCTCTGGTAAGTGCCCCAGCATTTTTCAACCCAAAAAGCATTACTCTGTAGCAAAAGGTGCCCCACACTATAATGAAAGATGTCTTCACCTTGTCAATTACATCCATCAGTATCTGGTTATATCTCGAAAATCCATCCATCAAAGAGTGCATTGCTACCTTGGTTGCG
This sequence comes from Euphorbia tirucalli, assembly GCA_039660915.1. NCBI lineage: Eukaryota > Viridiplantae > Streptophyta > Magnoliopsida > Malpighiales > Euphorbiaceae > Euphorbia > Euphorbia tirucalli. The sequence continues at coordinate 46,745,337 of CM077639.1, read as the reverse complement.
CTGTCGATCAAAACATCAATGTGAGACAAGGGAAAATTATCTTTTGAGTATGCCTTGTTCAAGTCCCTATAGTCGACACATACTCTAACTCTTCCGTATTTCTTAGGCACCGAAACAATATTGGCTAACCATTCTGTGTATTCTACCACCTTGAGGAACTTTGCTTCAATCTGCTTTGCCACCTCTTCTTTTACTAGTGTAGCCCATTCTAGTCTCAATCGTCTCAGCTGCTACTTTACTGGCTGAATCTGGGATCTGTTGGGATCTTATGAACTGCTATTTCTGTATCAACCCCCGGCATGTCTTCATACGGCCAAGCGAAAGCCTTAACATGCTTTTGTAGTATTTTTGTCAATTCTCTTTCTTCTTTGGATTTTAGTTCATGTGAAATGAATACCATTTTGGGATTTTCATCTGTGCTTATGTTAATTTCATGCAATGCAGTGTCATGAATGCTAAATATGCTTAATGGTGATTCAAATGCATGCACAGAATTATCAAGCTAAACATCGTACAAGTAAGCAAACTGTGATTTCATTACATTAAACTTGTTAAAAAGTACATCATTTACATTAAAGATAGAAGAAACAGATACAACAAAATCACTTTCATTCTCCACAGGTGGAGGGCCTTGAACTTCTTCAGCATCCTTGCTCAACTTCAGAATGTTGCCCAGGTCAGCAGCAATTTTAGACTTTTGTCCAGCAGGAAGAGCAGTCTCCTCAATCTCAGCCACCTGTGCCTAGGTTTTCTTCATAATTCCTACTATTTCAGCAACCACAGAATCCAAGCTTGCCTTGGTCAGCAGCTCCTTAGTGGACCCTTCCTCAGACTTTTCAAATGCCTTGCCTTAGGCGACAGCCAGCGCCTCTGAAATTGCTTTCACAGATTCATCATAGACTTTCTCTCCAACTCTCTCCTTGGACACTTATGCTACTTTGGTTATCATCTCATATGGCTTCTTCTAGGGGATGATAAGCTTAACAACTGCCTCCTCCACTACCAATAGTGAAGCTGGCTCCTCCTGGCTCTTTTCAAAGTCTACAACATCAGAGAATATCCCGAAGCCTAGGAATTCAATGCTCCCGACCTTCACTGGCTCAGCTTGCCCCTTGTATAGTTGTTCGCCAGCCTTAATGATTGGCTTCATCATGGGCTTGCCATTCTTTCCTCTCTTCAGATCTTTCTTCTCGGATGCTTCTACTGTGTAGCCCAGGCCAAACTGCCTCGGCTTTCCAGAATCAATGTTAAATTTGGGCACCCCCTGTAGATTGACTCTGAGTCCCATAACAAAATTCTGCTTACGTAGGTACTTGGACAACCATTATGGCATGTAGTTCTCGTAGATAACCATTGGAGCATCTATGGTCTCCTCCTTGCTGATCACGGCGATTTGGAATCCACCGAATGGCACAATCTCTTCACTAACTACAGCAATCATGGACTGGGAATCTGCCTCAACCGTCACAACCATGTTGCCTATTGAGAATTTTATTTTCTGATGCAGTGTGGAAGGAACACCTCCCAGTGGATGAAACCACGGTCTCCCCAATAACAAGGAGAAAGTGACTGGAATATCAATCACAGCAAAAGTGACCGTCGACTTGACCGTTCCCACTTCTACTTCAGCTTCAAAAGTTCCAATCACAGTCCTCTTTGAGTCGTCATAAGCTCTAATCACAGTGGAGGACTTTTTCAGAGAATATCCGCTTAATCCCAAGTATGGCAGCATTTTTTTATGGGCATATGTTCAGGGCCGATCCATCGTCTACCATCACACAGGGCATGACTCTGTCCCTCATGTTGACTTTAATGTAAAAGGCTCTGTTGCGGGCCCTTCCTCCGGATGGCAGGTCTTTCTCAGAAATTGCAATGTCAGGGGCCCCTGAATAGACCTTATCCAGCAAACAACACATGGCCTCCGGTGATACAATTGGGGAAACTTCAATCTTAGATAGCTTTTTAACCAGCATTGCCCTATGCTCCTTGGAGGTCAAAAGTAAATGCCATAGACTGGCCTGAGCTGGGGTCTTCTTCAATTGGAAAATGACTAGGTCTTCTTTTTCTACTTCTTTCAGTGCTGACATGCTGCCTGACCCAGTCACTAGAGCTTTGTCATTCTACTGAACCACTGGTTGGTAGACCCTGCCGCTTCTTGTTACATTCTGGACTTCAGAAACATTTGGTTTCTCCATAACGGGCAACTTAACTATCTCATCATAGCCATATTCTTCATATTCATCTTCTGAGTCTAGATCATCCAAGCTTATAGGCTTCCCCTTTTCCTGCTATGTCAACTTCCCACAATCAGACTTTGTTTTGGTTTCATTGGCCACCACATACTGTACGGTGGGGTTTGCCTGCAGGACTTGTGCAAAAATGAAATTAGCCGAAAATCCTGACTGTACCATGTTGACTTGCCTTTCAAATGCTAACAGTGGATTATTCTTAGTACTGGGCTTGGCAAGCTCCCGTAACTTTCCTTCGTCAATAAGCTTCTGGATGGCATCCTTCAGCCTATAACAGTTGTTGGTTCTATGTCTTACCATGAGATGGTAGGTATAAAACTTATCCTTATCTTCCTCCGTTGGCTTCTCGAAAGGCCTGAGAGAGCTTAATAGACCACCATTCCTGCACTTGGCAAAGATCTTAGCCAAGGAGTGTGAGTGGATGACCTTTTAAGAAAATGGAAAGTGGACGCAGCGAAGCGAGCCAGGGAAAACGTTTTCGTTTCGTTTTGATTTTTATGGAAAAACGGGTTTTGTTTATCTTGAGTTAGGAAAATCATGGATCTGATTTGGAAATTCTTTTATATAAAACATTTTCCCTTTTTAACTTAAAAACCTCAAAACTTAAATTCCAAGATCAGTGACAGAGTCACCACCCGGATCAGCTCATTCGGGAAATTCCAGTACAGCTCCCTACCGAGGGTAGACTACGGAATCTAATCCAGAGATTTAGGGTCCAGGCAAGTGACTTACTTAACCTCTAGCTTGCATTTACTTTACAATTTATGTTACCATATTTTTATTATCTTTTTCTATCGCATTTTGTGCTTATTTTAATCAGCTGATGCTAAAGCAAAATGCAGAAAATAAATTGCAAAAAATAAAGCCTACATCCAAAATATACATGAAAATAGTAGAGGCCGATTATACAACCCAATCGAATAAAAGATAAACATCCTCGTCCTCACATTACAACCGCCCAAGTACACGAGGATCTAAAAATTATAACCACCTAAAAATACACGAAATCTATCAATTACATAAAAAATGAAAATAAAAGAAGGATAAATGCTGCAAAACAGACGGTTAGCATAGTTTATATTGCACACACGGATAGGACTCAAATAGGACTGAATAGGAATTTATGAAACGGGGGCATGCACTTAGGGGGTAACTGGGTCCACCCAATCGATCCGACCGGTTAGACTTGGAAAACGGTTTTGAAATGCCTTGTAATTTTTGTGTTGAAAAATCATTTTTTTGGAAAACAATTACATGCAAATTTCCTTTCTTTTGTGGGTTTGTTATCCTAGAATTCAGGGTTTCATTAGTGCGGGTTTCTAAATTCAACATCCATCTAGGGTCCAAAAAGCAATAAACACGCCAAAAATAATTTGAATTCGAAAATAGCACCGCGTGACGACGTCCGTATGGATCATTTCATGGCTCTATTTTATTCTGAAAATTACAGTCGTACAGTTGTAGTTACAGCCGTGCGGTTGTAATTTCTAGAACCTGAAAAAGTGGTTTTCTTATTTTTTTGGAAAATGCCATTTTGCATGTTTTCAATTTTTTCTAGGAATTTTATAGGGTTCGGGGGTCCGCTAACACTGAACTACAGATCCGATTTGGATCGAACAACCCCAAAACTCAGAAAATAAAACTTTGAAAAAAATCGAAAACCCTAATATCCGTACGTACAGAAATCAGAAAACATAAAAATTTCCAACATACGGATAATTTTGGGCCGAAATTGATCACAACAGAATGCACAAAATGGAAAACGGACTATTTTGATCGATCGGGACAAATCGGGAATCTGTCCCTGTAGAACAAAGCTATGCGGCTCTGGGTACCAGAGCTGCCCAGCTCTGTTCATCATGAACACATCCGTACGGCTCTATTCAGGGAAGTCCAGTTTCAAAAAACACAAAAATGAAGAAAACGCAAGGAAAAAGCAATGCACACAGGTTTAAGGCCTTTTAGAGTTTACCTTGATGTTGTTTTAATGCTTTGAACATCAAGAAATGGATTGAGAACTTTGAATTTGCCCTGGATGTTCAATCGGCCGAAAATTGAAACAATTCAAAACAATTTGAAATTAACCCGAAACGATCTCGAATCAATGAGCAAAGGTTAAGTAACTTGTTATTAAAGTTTAAGGATTAATTTTAGGTGTTAGCTTGAGTGTTTTTGGGTCCTCTCTTGGTTTTGAATGTTTCGGCTACCTTTCTCTCTTTCTCTGCTTTCTTTTTCTTTGTTTTTCCATTTTCCAAATTTTTTTTCTACCCAAGATTACTAACTCTCCTCCGATTTGATTTTTTTTTCTTTTAACTCTTCACTCATATCATTTCAAACATTTAATGAGCCACCTACAACTCTGAGAATTCGGCCAACAACTCTTTCTGCTTAGCCTAATTGCTCTCAAAAACCAGAGCTGGGGCAAAAATCTCAAAAATCCGATGTTCACCTTAAACCCTAGAAATCACTCGGGAGACCTTTTCGGGGGTTTTGGATCAAGGATAGCATGGTTTTCAGGATGTTTGAGATACTCTGGTGACATTCTGGTCGTTTGCATGTCTGATTCAAGTCCGTCCGCTCCACAGGTAATACAGGAATTCTCATCATAGAGGTCTGGAAAACCCAGCGCTTACAGCTACCCCTTGCATGATCAAATTCAATACCTGATACCAGGTTTAGGTTACCTGAGGGGAAATTGAGAACGTGAATGAAGCACCGTAAGCAGTAGGAAAGAAATCCATGCCTGAGCTGCAGTGATGAGTCGGAATAAGCTGATATCGGGTTTATGTTACCCGAGGCGAAGTTGATGGTGAGCTAGAATGAAGTCGATCTGGACCGATACCGGGTTTATGTTACCCAAGGTGGATCTGCTAGGGATTTGAATTCTTTTTTGAGGATCTAGGATCTTGCTTGAATTGGTTTTCAAGGACCCGAAATCTGGCTTGAAAGGTTTTCAAGGATTGGGAATCCTGCTTGAAGGAGTTTCCAGGATTCGAAATCTAGCTTGGATGGGTTTTCAAGGATTAGGAATCTTGCTTGAAGGAGTTTCAAGGATTTGAAATCTGGCTTGGATGGTTTTCAAGGATTGGGAATCTTGCTTGAAGGAGTTTAAAGGATGCGAAATCTGGCTTGGACGGGTTTTCAAGGATTAGGAATCTTGCTTGAAGGAGTTTCAAGGATTCTAAATCTAGCTTGGATGGGTTTTCAAGGATTAGGAATCTTGCTTGCGGGAGTTTCCAGGATTCAAAATCTAGCTTGGATAGGTTTTCAAGGAAAAAGAATCTTGCTTGTTTGAAACTTAGCTTGGATTGGTTTTCAAGGATTAGGAATCTTGATCAAAGGAGTTTCAAGGATTCGAAATCTTGCTTGGATAGGTTTTCAAGGATTAAGAATCTTTCTTAAAGGAGTTTCAAGGATTCGAAATCTAGCTTGGATGGTTTTCAAGGATTAGGAATCTTGCTTGAAGGAGTTTCAAGGATTCGAATTCTAGCTTGGCTGGTTTTCGAGGATTAAGAATCTTGCTTGAGGGAGTTTTAAGGATTCAAATATAGCTTGGATAGGTTTTCAAGGATTAGAAATCTTGCTTGAAGGAGTTTTAAGGATTCGAAATCTAGCTTGGATGGTTTTCAAGGATCGGGAATCTTGCTTGAAGGAGTTTCAAGGATTCGAAATCTTGCTTGGATAGATTTTCAAGGATTAAGAATCTTGCTTAAAGGAGTTTCAAGGATTCGAAATCTAGCTTGGGCGGTAGGACTTTAGGAGTGATAATTTTGGAATCAGGTTGAGAATAAGTATTTATTCCTTGATCGATAATTTTGGAAACAAAAATTTTTGCCCATTCTGTCAGGAATAAATTTTTGCCTATTTCTGCTTCAGGAGTGGTCCTGATTCAGGATGGCCCGATAATGGTGGCGGGTACCTGTACCTGGATTGGTTATGATGTATGTATGCATATGCGTGTATGTATTGAGTGTATGTATGTGTATGTTTCAATGTATGATTGTGTGAATGGATTCTGGAAGATGCATTTCCCGCTATTCGTCCAAACTTGAAATGCTATGCTCTTGCTGGGGAGATTGTGTCATGCCTCTGGCTAGGGAAGGTACATCACGCCTACGGCTGATCTAGTTAGGGAGTATATTCTTTATGTGATGTGATTCTTGCACCTCTGCTGGGGATATGTAGGGGTATGTAACGGCTATTGGGGAAGTCCTATGACTGTTGGAGAGATAGTGGTGACGTTCTTTGTGATGGTTCCGCTGGGGAATAGTATAGAGGATCCTACTGGAGAATAGTGGAAGAGTTTCTATCAGGGAATGGTGGAAGGGTTCCACTTTTCTACCCTTAGGAATGGTGAATCTGGAAGTGCTCTAAATTTTGCCTGAACTGCCCAATATGGGTTTTCAGCTCAGCAAGCTACTCTAACTTTTGCCTGAGGCGCCTTTTTGGTTTTCACCTCAGCGAGCCTCTTTTGAAGGTGCTCTAACTTTTGCCTAAACTGCCTAATACAGGTTTTCAACTTAGCGAGCTGCTCTAATTTTTGCCTGAGGAGCCTTTTCAGTTTTCACCTCAGCGAGCTTTTATTTATTTATTTATTTATTTTTTTGTGAATGCGATGCATGTAAGTGAAAGATGTCCACAACCATGTATGATGCATGATGTGAATTCAATTCCAAGCAGAATTGGGACATTTAAATGAACAGAGCAAGGCATTCATTCATTCATTCATTGATAATGTTTTAGCATATTACACATCATAGATGAAATGAAATTAAAAACAGAATTAGCAATGGTATCCGTCTTGACCGAATTCATGACTGCCACCAACCGGTCCTTGCAGATTTTTCTACTGGTGGTGCTCACCTCGTCGTCCTAACTTTTGCATGGACTGCCTTTTCGACTTTTGATCCATCGCACTGTCCTAATTTTTGCATGGACTTTTCAGTTTTTGATCCACCAGACTTCTTTATCCTTTTTTTTTAGCCCATCCTAGTTGGTGGGGTCGACAACTTGGTCTCTCTTCTTCCTGGTAGAACTGTTTCCACCTTGAAGGTCGATGACTACGGTGCCTCCCTGGTGAGTGCTCTAATACCAGTCCAGTGTCTTTGCAAGGCAAATAATTACATGCCAGTCCACTTTGATAGAATTCCTTTGACAGATCTGTTGGCTGCTTCTGTTACCCCACTGGCTCGTGGATGGTGCGGAGTTGACGATCGATGCCCCAGCCCTTTATTCTGGAACACATGCGCCGTTGCCCCTTAAAACCATAGTCTCTTCTTGGTCGTGACAGAATGTGGAATTTTGTATCATGCAGGTGTGTTGTTCTTCCTAAATTTGGGCGCATGTTTTTTTTTTTGGGGGTTGTGACATCATGGTCGACTCCGTTTTCATCCATTTTGGGTGGTTGATAGTCATGGCTGTGAACTGATGTCCGTTTGCCATGAATAGTCTTGTTTTTCTAGTGACGTCAGTTTCTCCTGTCGTGTTTTCCCCTCTTTGTCTGATATGGGTCTGTGAAGCTTCTTCTCAACTGATTTCTCCTTTAAATCCTTTGGAGTCCAGCATTTGCTAACTTCTTTGTCGATCCCCAGTCATGCCGTGGTAGGATCGGGCAAAGCTTGTTGCATGCTTTTGCATACTTTGCAATTTCCCTTTTTTTTTCTTATCAGGCATGAGGTCTTTCAAGAGGATACCATGAAATGAGGTCTATCCTGAATTCATTTCATGCAATGATGTGTCATGTATGCTAAAGACATTACATGAATGTTTGTATGCATGCACAGTGTCCCATCCAGAAAAATATCACATTGGTAATTGAAATCAAATTGCATTACATTAAACGCCTCGCGGGCTGAATTGTTCACAAAATGGAAAAGAAAACAGAAGTGGATACATTAAAATAGTTGTCATCCTCTACATGCGGAGGGTCTTCTTTTGCTGCTACGTCATCTCCTTTAATGGTTTGCACACGCGGGTCAATTAAAGCTCAGCAAAGGATTGTTCTGAACACTAGGTTTCAAAGGCGGTTCTACAATCTTTCCTTCAGCAATCAATTGTCAGACAGCCCTCAGTAACTCCATGCAGTCATTCGTGTGGTGCCCCACTGTCACGTGATAGGAACATAAATTTCCCTTGTCGGTCTCAGCCAGCTTTTCGAATGGCTTTATAGAATTCAATAGACTGCCGTTCCTGCATTTCGCAAAAATCTTGGCCAAAGAAAGAGTCTAAGGGGATAGGCCTTGATTTTGCAAATTTCCATCTTGGGTGCCCCGCTGCTGGAACACAATAGTAACTTCAGCTGACTTATCTTCTGAGAGTTACCAGCTTTTGTCTATAAGGCCGGAACCATATCCGCTGCCTAATCCAGTTATAGTCACTGATCGATACCCAATACCATGCCCGGAGCCACTGCCACCCCTTTAATTCACTGCCTTTTCTTCCTTGTCTCTCTCAATCTTCATGGCCATGCTATACACTTCGCTGAGTTTGCTGAAAGAGTGGAATTTCATGTTGTTTTGGAAGATGTCCCTACTACCATCAATCAACTTCTGAATCAGTCAATCCTCATCGAGGCTGTTCTTTAGCAGAATCATTTTGTTCATCCACCTATGGTAGTAAGCATTAAAGGACTTATTCTGTTGTTGGTTAACCCTTTCTAGGTCGTACAGCTTCACCAAGATCTTGGTGTTAAAGCTGTAGTATTTGATGAAGGACGCTAACAAGGCCTCCCAATCTGACTGCACATCTTTAGACAAAGAGTTATACCAGCCTAGTGCACCCCCCTCGAGTGTAGTTAGGAAGAAGTTAATCAGTTTTTGCTTATGCATAAAGGTTCATGTGTGCCTCCAGTGAACAATCCCCTTATAAGAAGGAACCTTCAGCCCTTGACACCTAATGGGGAAGGTCTCAATGCCCTTATTGATCATTGCATCGACATTCACTCCCTTTTTGGAGCCCAAACTGATTTTGGCCCCTTTCTTCAGTTCGGCAACTACTTTATCCAATTCAGAGTATTTTGCCTTCATTTTCTTTTTCATATCTACCTCAATCTCTTGCAGCTTCTCCACACTGGTTGAGACATCAGCCCCGTACTGAGAAAACTCGTCCACCTTTTCTTTCCCAGGCCTACTGGTTTTGATTTCCCCAGTTTCTCTTACCACAGCCCGTATCTCTTCCTTCAGCAAGTCACGAAAATCCTAGGATCTCAGGAAATCCTTCAGGGCATCAGCAAGACTTGGTGTTTGATTGGCCATCTCCACTTCCTCTCTGGAATCAGAATCACTATCAGTCACTACTATTCTCTGTTCCCCCACTGCCCTCAAAGCCTGAGACCTTATCCTTGGTCGATCCGGCTTATTTTGTGAACTGTCTTTATGGAGCTTTGGTCTTTTCTAGTCTCATGTGTGTATGGTCCTACATCATAAGTGGAGAGTTAGAGATGGTAAATGAATGACGTGGTGTCGTGGAGAATAGTGCTTGGATGATGCTTCATGAATGGGAATGAAAATAAGGATGATCTTTGCATGTTTGAATTTCTTTTGTTTGGGATGTCCCAAGAATGCCCAATGCTATGCAAAATAATGCAAAAATGTCTCATGGGAGTAGCCGCACGGATAGAGGTTCGGCACCTTTGGGGCACCTAATGAATTGTAGTGAGATGGCCACGTGTGTGTCGACACACGGGCAAAGTTTCAATGCTTTGTAGGTCAATGGTATGAAATGAGGTGGTCGCATGGGGGCCGTCCCACGGACAGAGTTCTAATGCTTTTGAGGCAATGTGATATGAGATGGTGTTACCTAAAAGTCGCGTACAATTCAAGACACAGACAAAAGTTTGACATTCGTGGAACACCTCACATGATTTGATAATGTCATGAAATGCCCCTATACATGTACTAATCTGGTACTCGTGGAGTACCTCGAATGATTTCATGATGTTATGAAACGGTCTGATGTGAACCGTAATGCACGAACAGGACTTGGCGTCACCGGGACACCTATGATGAATGAATGTGATGTCATGTAATGACACCGTGTGAACCTTCACATGGGAATAGACCTAGGACCATTGTGGTATTTTATTGAATGATATGATATTTGTGAAATGGTCGGGAGCAATCCAGTGCACGACAAAACACGGGCAGTTTTGGGATACCCAATATGTTAGGAAATGGAATGGTCGTGAGGAATACACATGGAACATCCTTTTATTAGGTGAGATGACATGATATGGATGTGCATGTCACGAGAAAGTGTAAGTGGCTGCATGAAAATGTGGTTAAAATGTATGACACACGAAATGATGTCGTCTATGCTTCATGGGAATGTCGCACGCGAGATGTAAATGGCACACGAATAAAATGTCATGGCTGCATGAAAATGTGATTAGTGTCACACATATGTCAATTCTTGAAAATGGCTGCATAAAGATGTGGTTGGAATGGCACATGAATGCTATGCATGTTTGATGCTCCATGAAAAGTCAAATAAAAAACACCACGGAACAAACGTTAGCACACGTAAAAATATGTGCTTGCTTCCGACCTTATTTCTCCTTTCGATTAGTCTTGCATTCTTCCTAGGTGTTGGGTCTCTTTAGCATTAACGGGGGATACCAGAGGCACAAACTCAATGTTCATTTTAAATTTATATTTTGGTAATCCTAGGGGAAGTTCCTAAGCTATTACATGTGGGTCAAAGTCAAAACCAAGGGTTGTACAGGTTCCCATAGCGAATATACATTTCCTCACTGTAGAACATGATGTAAGGTCATGCGGTGCTATGAGTGGTTTACCCCGTCGGGTGTCTCCAATCCTGGCAGTAGAGGTAGTCCACCTTCTTGGGTAAACTGGGGATGATCAGTGTGTTGGAGGGATTGAGAAGAAGAATATGTCATGATATGCAAGGTGCAAACAAATATGGTATTATGAATTAGGTAAAGTGACTACAAGCGAGGTTTTATTTCGGTAGTTGCCTAAGTTCCTTAAGTTTTTATCAAAACTTTTTCAAAAACTCTTCTCCCTCAGCTGAGTCGCCACTAGTCGTCATGGATATAGATATGTCCATTGGATATAGATATGTGCATTGGATACTTCATTTACTGTACTGCACAAGATAAATATAATAAATGAATTGATGCCTTTATTAATGACACAAATAAGTACAACACATAAATCCAATAAATGTATAGTACAAATACAAGGACCAATGCCTCGGGACTAGGGCATTTCCAACAATCTCCCACTTGCACTAGTTCCAACTAGGCATGGGCCTAATCCCTATAGATCTAGTATGACCCTCGTGCTTGGGCTGGGCCAGCGCCTTGGTCAATGGATCTGCGACATTATCCTCGGTGTCCACTCTGCGCAATGCAATGTCACCTCTCTCCGCGATTTCTCGTATGAGGTGAAACTTTCTGAGCACATGCTTTGTGTTCTTGTGTGACCGGGGCTCCTTAGCTTGTGCGACGGCCCCATTGTTGTCACAGAAGATATCGACTGGGTCCTGGATAGTTGGCACTACTCCCAACTCAGTGATAAACTTCTTCATCCACACAGCTTCCTTAGCTGCATCACACGCAGCGATGTACTCAGCTTCTGTTGTAGAGTCCGCTATGGTTGGTTTCTTTGAGCTCCTCCAGCTTACAGCACCACCATTCAGCAAGAATACATACCCTGACTGCGATTGGTACTCATCTTGGTCTGTCTGGAAGCTTGCATCAGTATACCAAGTAACTGATAACACTTCCTGACCACCATACACCAAGAAGCTATCCTTAGTCCGGTTAAGGTACTTGAGGATTGCCTTGACAGCTTTCCAGTGATCCTCCCCGGGATCCTGCTGGTATCGGCTCGTCATACTTAGTGCAAAGGCGACATCAGGTCTCGTACACAACATAGAGTACATGATTGATCCAATAGCCGAGGCATATGGAACCAATTTCATGTTCTCCCTGTCCTCCCTTGTTTTAGGACAGTTCTTCTTACTAAGTTTCAGCCCATGGCCCATTGGCAAGAAACCTTTCTTGGCCCGATCCATGCTGAATCTTTTCAGAACTTTGTCAATGTACGAAGCCTGACTTAGGCCCAGAAGCCGATTTGATCTATCCCTATAGATCCTGATCCCTAGGATCATCTCAGCTTCGCCTAAGTCCTTCATTGCGAAGCACTTACTCAGCCACTGCTTTACCCCTTGCAGTGTAGGTATGTCGCTTCCAATGAGTAGGATGTCGTCTACATACAGTACCAAAAATGTGACAATGCTCCCACTAGTCCTCTTATACACACAAGGCTCATCCAGATTCTGTATGAAGCCATATTCCTTTATAGCCTCATTGAATCTTAGATTCCAACTACGGGATGCTTGCTTCAGTCCATAAATGGACCTTTGAAGTTTGCATACCCTTCCCGGATACTTAGGATCGACAAAACCCTCAGGTTGTGTCATGTACACATCCTCGAGTAGCTTTCCATTAAGGAAAGTGGTTTTGACATCCATTTGCCATACCTCATAGTCATACCATGCGGCTATGGCCAGTAGTATCCTGATGGATTTGAGCATGGCTACTGGTGAGAAAGTTTCATCATAGTCTATCCCATGGACTTGTCTGAAACCTTTTGCAACCAGACGCCCCTTGAAGGTATTATCAGCTTTTAGCTTATAGCACCACTTGCAACCTATTACCTTAGCACCCGGAGGTGGATCAACCAAGTTCCAAACTTGGTTATCGTACATAGATTGCATTTCTGCCTCCATGGCTTTACGCCAATTCGTAGACTGTGGGCTAGCCATAGCCTCTTGGTAGGTTTTGGGTTCTTCTTCATCCCAGATGAGAAGAGTTTGATCATCGGTGACGAGGAAACCATACCTCTCCGGTTCCCGACGATCCCTACCAGACCTTCTAGGTTCTTGTGTGGCCTGGGTCGGTGCCTCCATTTGTGGAAGCTCCACCTGGGCCTCCGAGCTATCCTCTTCAGGAGCTTGTGGACCTTGAACTTCCCTGAGTTCAACGTTGCTCCCACTATCTTTCTTGGAAAGGAACTCCTTTTCCAGAAAGACCCCCTTCCTTGCCACGAACACCTTGTTCTCGGCGGGGTTGTAGAAGTAATACCCTTTGGTTTCCCTAGGGTAGCCCACAAACAGGCATTTATCGGTTTTGGGCTCTAGCTTGCCACTAGTCAATTTCTTGACATGTGCTTCGCATCCCCAAATCCTTAGGAAAGACACGTTGGGCTCCTTGCCCGTCCATATCTGATATGGGGTCTTTTCCACTGCCTTTGTCGGAGTATTGTTTAAAATGAGAGCTGCTGTCTCGAGGGCGTGTCCCCAGAAACTAATTGGGAGAGTTGCTTGACTCATCATTGAGCGGACCATGTCCAACAAGGTCCTATTCCTCCGTTCGGACACCCCATTCCATTGTGGTGTTCCGGGAGGAGTGAGCTGTGGAACTATTCCATGCTCTCTCAAGTATGAGTCAAACTCTAGGCTCATATACTCACCGCCTCGGTCCGACCGAAGGGCTTTGATATTCCTGCCTAGCTGGTTCTGTACCTCGTTCCTAAATTCCTTAAACCTATCAAGGGTCTCGGACTTGTGTTTCATCAGATAGACGTAGCCATATCTGCTGAAATCATCCGTGAACGTGACGAAGTACAGATGTCCACCTCTGGTCGCTGCGCTCATAGGTCCACATACATCTGAATGTATTAGGTCCAACAAGCCAGTGGCCCTTTCAGCCCTCTTGCTAAAAGGCGCCTTTGTCATCTTGCCTCTTAAACATGATTCGCATGTATCAATTGACTCCAAGTCAAATGACCCTAGGACTCCAGCTTTGTGAAGCCTAGCTATGCGCTTCTCGTTTATATGGCCAAGACGACAATGCCATAGGTAGACTGGATTAAGTTCGTTTGGCTTTTTCGTGTTTATGTTATAGATGTGATTGGTTTCATTTAAGTCCAGGACATACAGGCCATTATTTAATAGAGCATCTCCATAAAATAACCCCTCTCTAGATATTGAAATTCGACCATTTATAATAGAAAATTCAAATCCAGACATGTCCAACATTGATACAGAAATAATATTCCTGCACATAGCAGGTACAAAGTAACAATGTTCCAAAATTAAAACCAATCCGCTGGGCATCACTAGGTGGTATTCGCCGATCTCTATGGCAGCAACCCTTGCTCCATTCCCGACCCGCAAGTCCACCTCACCCGACCCCAGCAACCTTCTGTTCTTAAGTCCCTGCACATTGCAACAAATGTGAGAACCACATCCAGTATCCAATACCCAGGATGTTGAAACAGTAAGGTTAATATCTATAACATAAATACCTGAAGAGGACGCACCTTGGCCCCTTCTCTGCTCTCCCATCAGCTTGGGACACAATCTCTTCCAATGGCCCGCCTGTCCTCAGGACCTGCCTTTTGCTGGCCTTTGGGTTGGGCCTTGGCCTTCTTGGCTTTGGCCTTTTTGGCCTTAGCCTTGGCCTTTTCCTTGGCCTTACCCTTAGCAAGAGGAGCGTTCCCCTTGTTAACCAGCAGCACCGGCGGAGTCTTCTTGATCGACTGCTCAGTAAGCTTGAGCATCCCATGCAGCTCACTGACAGTACGGTTCATCCCTTGCATATTATAGTTTAGGATGAACTGATCATAAGAATCCGGTAAGGATGCCAGGATCGTGTCCACCACCAACTCTTGAGAGATAGGCGATCCGAGACGGGCCAAAGTATCCAAATAGCCCTTCATCTTGAGCACGTGAGCACTCACAGATGTCCCGGCCCCCATCTTACAAGAGTGGAATGCCTTATTGGTCAGGTACCTTTCCTGACGAGCTTGCTCCTGAAACATCTCATTGAGAGTTGTTATCATAGCATAGGCTTGATGGTCCATAAACTGTTTTTGCAGTTCGGGGACCATGCACGCCAACATAAGGCACGTCACATCCCGGTTGTCCTTGACGTGCGCCTCCTATTCCGCTAGCTGTGCAGCCGTCGGATTACGTCCCTGAGGCGCAGCCGGCACAGGCCTTTCCAGCACATACTCTTTCGACTCTTGTCTTAGAACTATCCTCAAGTTCCTAGACCAGTCTAAAAAGTTAGGACCGGAAAGCTTGTCCTTCTCAAGAATCGATCGCAGTGATAAGGTATTAGTGTTTGCCATTTGGGTGTTTCTACACAGAAAAACATTTAGAGTGTTAATAATAGGGCTTTACTTTGTTGATCCCATATAAAATTAATAATGAATCAAGTTATTAATTTAACCAAGTTGTTGGGCTCATGGGCCGAGATCCATATTTCATTAAGATATAGCCAAACGAGGGTTTGGTACAATTACACCTTAACTATTTAGGTAGGAACGCCGTCCAATCCCAACCTAGGGACTCTCGGTTTGATGGGCTTGTTGGCACTTACCCATCTGTGCTTAGAGCCAGGAGAATCCTACTACCCATGCTAAGTCAAAACCTCCATCCAAGTGTTAGAGTATCCCATACTCTAACCCAATACAAAGTGACAATACTCCAGTGCATCCTGCGAGGGCATGGTCTGCAACTGGCCTATTCCCACCTCGATTCGGTTTTGGATGAGGGAAGCACTTTTAAGCGACTTAGTAATTTCCATTTGGTTATTAGATTCAATTATAATGGCTTACATACATAAAGCGGGTGAATGAGCTAAATGTAACATACATTCATACATGCAAAAGAATATATAAATGATTAAATAAAATAAAATGGACTGCTATGGGCCTATATTACATCCTAATATAATTCTAGTAAACCTATACTAGAAATACATATTAGGTGGGCCTCCTCCTTCTCCTTGTGGGCTTGCACCTCCATTTGGGCTTGCACCTCCATTTGGGCTTGTACCTCCAATTGGGCTCACCACTCCATGGGCTTCTTCTTTTACAAATTTTACAATATTTAACTTAAATAAAATAAAATTACATTAAAAGAAAACGACACGCAGGCCGTATTTACCCAAAAGAAAAATACAACCCATCTCGTAAAAGGCCCAATAGAATCCAATCATACATTCATTCAACCATACATATGCATCCAATACATACAATTCAAAAGCATGTCAAAATGCATGATTTAAGCCCATTTAAATTATGTCAAAGCCATTATTAGGAAATCGCCAATTTTGGCCCACCATGGTTCTAACCCTTAACGGGCTTTGGGCCTCCAGCCCAGGCAGTCCAACTGCTCCCACTGGAATTGGGAAACCATGGGTCCAATTTAGCCGTCCGAGTAATTGTGCCAAAATTACCCGAACCAATTTCCATTAACCATATTAATTTCCAAAACTAATATTGCATGAACGAAATTAAAATTCATTCAAGAAGCCACACGCATTTAAATTACATAAATTTAAACACACGAATTTTAAAACCAAATAAAATTTCAAAACTGGGCCCCGAACCCAAATACCCGCAAAATCCAAAAACAGGGCCCGGCCCGCTGCAGCTAGGGCAACAAAGTTGCCCTAGCAGCAGCAGCCACTGCCCAGCAGTGGCTGCCGCCTGCAGCGGCACTGCCGCTGCTGGAACCAGCGGCAGCAGCAGGCAGCGGCCGCTGCCTGTGGAGCCCAGCGCCACGGGCAGCGGCTGCTGCCGCGCCTCCCGCAGCGCGCGGCGGCCGCCGCCGGGAGGCCGATTTTTTTTTTTATTTTTTTTAAAACAGAATAAAATCAATAATAAAAAAAAATATACCCAATCATCATCCATAGCAATTCACCAAGAATTACAACAATACAATAAAATTAAAACAACATAAACCATTATGCAATATTAATTTTCATTGTACAAAAACACATGGGAAAAATCATAAAAACCCATACCATGAATCCCAATCAAAAACATCCAATTTCAAAATAGGGATTCAACCAAATTAATCAATTTCCACGGATCAAAAGCCCGCTCTGATACCACTGTTGGGATTTTTCACCAGAAATCACCCGATAAAAGCGGAAGAACGCGGTGATTTCCTCAAATCCAGTCCCAGGAGCAATTGAGGTGGAAATTGAAAAACTTAAAATCAAGAGAAAGGTATTAAATTTCTTACTAGAAAAATCTCTTTCTGAGATGGATGATGACTGCAGAATTCAAGATAGAATTCCTCCTCGTTCCCGTACACGAGCACCTAACGAACACCGCACGTGCTAGTGTCAAAATTCACAAAATTAGAGAGTGAAGGAGAGAAGGAGAATTCGGCCAAGTGGGGGCTAGAAGCTCTAGTGGCTTGGCCGAATTCCCCTTAGGGTTTTTAACCCTAGGGCTTCCAAATTCCCTTGCTGGAATTTGGGCCCAGTCTGGCTTCTGTGTCTGTGTGGGCTTCCTCCTTTTAATTCAGGCCCAAACTTATTTTAATTAGTCTGGTCTAAATCAATATCAAACCCAATTTTAATTAACCCATGTATTTAATATATTACTCCAAGTAATATATTATTTACATTTAAATTAAAATTAGTTTGACTAATTAATTTAATCCATCAAATTAAAATTTAGTCTTCACAAAACAAATTCATATGTAAACCTATACATATGAATATTTCCACCTAGGAAATAATCTCATAATTAATCCAATTAATTATGTGAAGCCAAATATTAATTTTATTATAATGATCAATCCAATTGATCCTTATAATATAATTAATATATATAGTTCTCTCTCTCTACAGTGTACACTCCAAGTGTACTTGTGATTCTTTAAATCGGTGTCCAGTCGCTCAATGTGTACGATCCCGTGGGCCCATCTTTATGTTGGCAGCGGGCCTTTGGCCCGCAGACTGCAGTTGGGCTCTAGCAAGCCACTGCAGCCCCCAATTAAGATGGAGATGGCAGTCTAACTGATATCATAACCCTGTAGTTTAAACTTGTACATCCCATGTCATTGATATCGGTGTCCAACACAGAGGCACGGATTGATCACCCTCTTTTGTGTTCGGACATTAACTTGATCCCAAATGTACTGATGCTCACAAACAAGTTCCAACTTGTTTGGGTGTGGCCACACTCTTATCAGTCACATTCATCAAGAGGCCGGTGATATCTTCTCAGTTGGTTACTGAGTGACAAATCCCTTCTGCATATCCATAGCGTTACCATGTTCAGCGACATACCCGAAAGCACCCATACTTGGCACCCTATTACAGGCCCTTTAGGCGTACCCCTAAGTATGTGACTTCACACGCAACACCATCATATGGTCAGGTCAAAGGATCCATACAAGTACTACACGAGAATCCATTGTGATACCATACCATGTGGATTACTCGTTTAGTGGATCTATCCAGTACCATGCTCCCAGGCATGTACCCATTAACTTGGTTGACATTCCATGTCCATTGACCGGTAAGACACCGCCATACAACCAGGTTAATGATAGTCTGTTGTTCCATTCATTCCCATGACTAGAACAGACTAGGATCTATTTATGGTCATATCGTTAACCCTATCCATGGTCTTACTGCTAAGTGCATGACACTAGTCGTCATGGATATAGATATGTCCATTGGATACTTCATTTACTATACTGCACAAGATAAATATAATAAATGAATTGATGCCTTTATTAATGACACAAATAAGTACAACACATAAATCCAATAAATGTATAGTACAAATACAAGGACCAATGCCTCGGGACTAGGGCATTTCCAACAAAGCCAGCACGCCGGCGTGCCCTCACGCTGTTTTCAGGTAAGTTTCGATGCTCTGCTCAGCACGCCGTGCTGTTTGTTTGGCACGGCGTGCCGAGCGTTTGAATTTCGAATTTTTAGGTCACAATTCACCCGCCTATATAAACCCTTCTCTTCTTCTCCTTCTAAACCGCCCATCTTATTCTTATTCTTCTTCTTCTTCTTCTTCTTTCTCACTTTCTCTCACTTTCTCACTTTCTCTCTCTCTCTCTCCACTTTCTCTCTCTAGAACCAACCCTCACCTTCTCCCTCTCTACCCTTATTCTTCCTTCCCTTCTCATTTTCTCCCGCTCACCTTCTTTTCCACTCTTATTTTGACCTAGGATTTTATTTTGCATCATTCTCCTTGCAACCAGGTATGAATTCATGCTTTGCTCTTCCTTTACTCTTTTTATTGTTTGTTCTTTTTCTCACTTTGATTTTGCTTGATTGACTGCTTAATACGGTGATTGTATTGCATTCTTTTTCTTTATATTTAGTGGTTTGTATTTATGACAGTAGGGTTTCTTTGGATTTGGTTTCTTTTGTTTTTGATTTTTGTTATGTTTTTATAGTTGTGCAATAGTAGGATGAAGAAGAAGACTGTCGCTGATCGGAGACACGGTTCGTCACGACGGCCCATAGACCCATCACCGGAACCGGTGCCAAGCGAAGAATTACCTCCCGAACAGCAGATGGCCCCTTTAACTAGCCTCTCCAGGAAGTATAAATGTCCCTTCCCTGTCCTTTCAGATGATGAAGGTAAAAGATACAAAACTCTGTTTCCATTAGAAAGTACCCCCTTTCAAACCTTCAATTGGGAATTTTTGTTTGTGCAAGATAGGTCAGAGGCTGTACGTGTTAAATTGACTAGTCTAGGATGGTATGAGTTTGTGAAGTCTAATCCACCTGTCTTTAGGGATTTGAACCTCAAATTCTACTCCACCTTAAACTTCAAAACAAACCCTGATACGGGCCTTAAGAGCATGACTTTCCGCCTATTTGGTACTGAACACTCTTTAGATATTGAGGGCCTTAAGGCTTTTATAGGAATAGAGGGGAATATTTAGAAATGGCTGGAGAATATGGATGCCAAGAAATTTTGGCGTATGGTAGGGCAAGGGGTATACCAACCTAGGTTTGCTAAAACTTCCCAAATTCATGACCCTATCTTGCAATTAATTCACAAATTTGTGTGTTTTAAGTTTTCGGGAAAAACTGAAAGCAACCGAGTCAATGCATTTGAACTTTTAATACTGTGGCATGTGCATAATGATGTTAAGGTGCACATAGGCTTCTTCGTCATGGAAGCCCTATACAACCTCCACAACAGATCTAAGTCAGAACTAGGGTTAGGACATATTGTAACTTGTATTGCGTGCTTCTTGCTTAGTAATACTTGTTATAAGAACCTCGATAGCATCCTTCCCAAGAAGCTTTCAAGGGGAATTTTGTCTTGCTCCCATGTCATGGCAGCTGCAGGTACTTCAAGTGTGGGAGGTTCGAGTAGGGAAAAGGCTCCTATGGACGTAGATGATGAGGACGAGAGTGAGGAAGCTGAGGATAACGAGGAGGATGAGGAGAATGTTTCGGTGGGCCTGGATTTTATGGGGCAGATCGAAGGACGGTTGGATGGTATAATTGAACAATTGGAGGGTTTAACTATCCATCAACTTATGCTTGAGGAGCGGATGAATGCGCGCCTTGATAGGCAAGCAGCTCAGCTCACCAATGTCGAGGCGTTCGCCTCTCGTTTTTGTGCAGCCCAAGGGTGGTCGTACCTGCCACCACCACCAGCCCCCGATATGTGAGGTAACCCTTCTCCTTTCCCGCTTTATTTTGCTCCTTCTTCCATTGCACTTTTGGAAGTAAGTGCAATCTAAGTGTGGGGTGGGTAAAGGGATTTCTCCCTTTCTTTTGCTTCTTTTTACATTGCACTTTTTGGTTGTTTTATTTCATATGTTTGTTTGTGTTTTTGCGTATTTGGATGTTTTGTGTTGGTTTTTGGTTAGATTTAGGCTTTAGCTTTTAATACATATGGAGTTAGTTTTGGTTTGTTTTTGGTTTGATAGTGTTTTTAGGTTGTTTTTGTGTCAATTGCCGTTTGAATAACATTGCTTAATCTACCCTCGAAACAAAGTCTCTGTGCTTGGATTGGTAGCAATTGGCTAGGGATACTGGGAGTTAATTGCAAGTCATTAGCTTGTTTGTGTGTGATTTGTGATTCTTGATGGCAACCATTGGTTAGATTTGTCATTAAGGTTGCATTAGGGAATTAACCCTCTACCTCTACTTGCATGATCGAGCTAGGATTAAGCCTTGGAACATTGGTTGAGTCACACGACCTAGCATACAACCCCTAGTACACTTGTGAGAATTTGAGCCTTTGGAACCATTTCACATCGGTTCTATTTCTTTGTGAGGGTAAAAACAATCGTGGCACACTAGATCGTAGAACCCGGTGCCGTTTTGCACTTGGCATTGACTTAATATGTGGAGACCCTTAGGATTAACCCCTTGACTTAAATGAGCCCCTTGACTTAAATGAGCCTAACCCTAACTACTAATTTATCCCTTAGATCACCCAAAGCCACTAAATTAACCTTTTTGACTTAAAAAACCTTCACCAAGCCAAATCTATCATCCTAACTTTTTACCACTAACTTTGATTTTCCTTTCTTACCCTCCTCTCCTAAATCAAGTAATTGGCTAAGTTATTCATTCATTTTGGGGTCAATCACCGTTTGCATTTCAACTCTTTCACATATAGTCCTATGGAAAAATTGTGTTAAAAAAAAAAATCCAAATAGAGTCAATGTGTATGTTCGGCTTCTTTTCGTAAAATTCGGAGTTTGTCAACGCATGTCTTGTTTGTCCGGTTTTCATCTTTAAGCCGGCATATGTGTTCCATTTTCTTTGAATAAAGGATTAGGGCGATCATCTAATTGCCTTGACCCATGTCTTGTCATTTTTTTTCTTTTCCCCGTTAAGTTGTGTTTTGGCCGTTGGGTGTGGATAAGGCCTTCTTATTGTCAAGTTAATTTCAAAAAAAATAAATAAATAAATAAAAATAAAGATAAAAAAAAAAAAGAAAAAGAAAAAAATATATAGCAAAGCAAACACTCTTAGGACTAGTTTTGAGTTGAAAGTTGCATGACCCGTCTTTAGTACTTAGTCAATTTGTATATATTACTTGATTTGTAGGAGTTGTATACCTAAAATTTCCCTTTTATCAAACCTACCCCAAGCCATAACATTACAAGCCCCAGGTTCTCTGATTTTGCTCCTTGACCAATGACTTCACCGGGATTGCCATTAGTTCGCTATGTGATGTGTGCCATTGTTTGTTTTTGTGTGCTCATCCGCCTCGCCTTGAACTTGAGCATTGAGTGACATCTTGTGAGGTGCTTTGTGGTCGTATAAACTCTGTTTGTTCCTCGCCCTTTGACTAGCTAAATTTTGTTGGGTTCGGGTATTGAGTGGCTTTGAACCTGGTGCGCCTAGTGTCATTTCGAAAGTGATGCTTTACCTTCTAGAGTTTATGAATTTCGTACGGTTAAACCCTTAGTTGGATTTGCAAGTAAAAGCGAGCAAGTTTACTCCTCTGTCTTTAGTTTATTTGCTTGAGGACAAGCAAGACTTTAAGTGTGGGGTGGTTGATAAGGTCGGTTTTTGACCTTATCTTTTACGCAATTTCGTGGTTTGAACTGTAATTTTTAGAGTCCTTTGTGTGATTGCTTGATCGGTTTTTTGCGTATTTTGTGATTTTTATGTTTTGGATAGATTTTTATAACTTTTAGTATTTTTTGTGTTTTTTAGTGGTGTTTTTGTAATTTTGGATAATATGTCATTTTTATGGTCCGTGGCTTTGGTGCGGTTATGTTTCTTTATGTTTGTTTTGGACAGGCATTATGACCCAGACCGGAAGTTGGAGCAATGGCGGCGAAGAAGAGTTTGAAGTGCTGAAAAGCAAGGGGGCACAGCGTGCCACAATGAGGGCATGGCATGCCATTTCAGCGTGCCAAGGGATGGGATCCAACGGATCGGCACGAAATCGTGCCACCCCTACCAGCGCGGCCTGCCAACCCCAAATCTACATAGCACGGCGTGCCACCTCCGCCAGCACGGCGTGCCACCCACAATTCTGCACAGCACGGCGTGCCACCTCCACAGCACGGCGTGCCGAGCTCTGGAATTCTGCTGTTGCCCTATTTTCATCTTTTCTGTTTTGTGCTTTTAACCTAGCCGTATAAATAGGTTATTTTCTAAGTTCTTTGGATCTTTTTCCAGACTTTTAGAGTGTAAAGCAGAAACTTGTAGCGAGGTTTTGGCTTGAACTATATGTTTCTTGGAGTTTTGAACCATCAATTGGTAGAAGTTTTACATAGAACCTTCCCCTTTTGCGACGTTCTTAGTTCCGGCTTGAGTTCGTCTATAGAGGTACACCCCAAGCATCTTTACACCGTCGGAATCCGGTTAATCGGACCAAAAGGGCATAAGTTTTTCTTGTTCTCTTTTGTAATTCGATTAAGTTAGTTTTTGATTCTGCAATTGATTGTGTTTGGTTGTAAACACTGAATTCGTATCGCCTTTCTTGATTAATACAATTGATTGCAATTTAATTTCAATTTTTATTCCTCTTCTTTATGCAATTCCTTTAATGATAATCTAGTCTCATAAGATCTTAATTTATTAAGTTCATATTTGTGGCATTACCTAGATTGACGCCTAGGAAACCATTAGTATTGACGACACTGTGGAACTTACGTGCCCCTATTTTCTGAGCTTTAGAATTAGACCGCCTCTAAACAAGGGAAACCAGCTAAGGACCTAAAAGATCTAGACACGCTAGGTTGAATTATCGAAAGACCATAATTACGGGTTAATTGTTGAGTTAAATTCATCTATTGTAATTAATTGATAAAGCCATCTCCATTAGCATTCATAGGTCAGTAAACCGCCAATTCAAGTGCATAGTAAGCTGGGATAGATCAACTAGGAGTAGGATAATTTAGTTGTTAGTATAATCAAATCCAAAAACTAAGTTCCGCCTAGGACACGCAAGGAACCCGAGTAGTTTAGTGTTTGCAGAATATTTTTCTCTGTGGGATAGATACCTGGACCAACCGGAATTATTACTTGTCAACGATAGGTACACTGACTTAGCTGTGCGATTCTAGGTTTAGTTTCACTACTTCGCCTAGGAGCCATCAGTCGCCACCTGAATTAGCTCATCCGGGAAATTCCGGTACAGCTCCCTACCAAGTGTAAACGCAGTACCTAATCCAAAGATTCGAGGTTCGGGCAGCATATCTACTAATCCTCACTAATTTTTAATTATTATTTCGTAATTTGATATTTTACTCACTTAAATCTACCCATTTTATCTTCCTTTAATCATTAACCAATGTTCATGCAAACGACATAAATATATAAAAATAAAATAAAGTGCGGAAAAATAAAAGTGCGGAAAAGTAAATCAGAGGCCAAATTATACAACCCAAGAAAAAGAAAACTCTCATCCTCACCTTTTACAATCCCTATTATACACGATGATCTAAGAAATTACAATCGCCTAGATACACGATTTAATCTATAAAATACATTCAAAAAAAAATAAAGCAAAAATAAAAGCTGCATCCAAATATGGTTAGCACAGATAAATAAATCACACTAAGGACTCATATAGGACAGAATAGAGGTATTTCAAGAAACGGGATCATGCCGAGTCGACCCGACTGGTCGGCCCGGTTAGACTTGGAAAACGGTTTTTAAACGCCCTGTGGGTTTTATGGATGAAAAATCAGTTTTAAAAGCGGTTTGGCTCATTTACATGCACTTTTCCAACTTCAGCGGGTTGGATATCCCGGGACCCGAGGGTCCCGTTCGTGTGTGGGCCTAACTTGAACATCCATCTAGGGTCCAAAAAATATGCAAACACACCAAAATTCATTTTTGGATGAGAAAAGGCTGTAAAATTACAAGTTTGGGGCCCAAAAGGGCAAAATTGTAATTCTACCCATATTACAGCCGTGCCCCTGTAGGCTACAGCCGCGCCCCTATAGGCTACAGCTGTAGGGATTCGTCACGGGAAACCGACCGATAAAAGCGGAAATACGCGTCGATTTCCTCGAATCCGGCCCAGGAGCTTAAGATGTGGAAATCAAAAACTTAAAAGGCATAAAAGGAGGGTTGCAAAACTCACCACAAAGTCTCTCTAAGAGACGGATGCAGACTGCAGAAATCAAGTGTAGATTTCCTCCACCGATGCGTACACGAACGGCTCTCGGACCGAAACCCGTGCTAGCGACTCGGATGACAAGAAGAGAGGGAGAGAGGGGCTGCTCACTTTGAGAATTATGGCTGTCCCTTTTTCTTTCCAAAAGAAAAATCACCAAACCCCAAACCAAAAATAAATCCCGTCCACAAAATCGCCAATTTTAAAACACGGGATCCGCCAAGTTTAAAGATTTCCACGGATCAAAAGCCCGCTCTGATACCACTGTAGGGATTCGTCACGGGAAACCGACCGATAAAAGCGGAAATACGCGTCGATTTCCTCGAATCCAGCCCAGGAGCTTAAGATGTGGAAATCAAAAACTTAAAAGGCATAAAAGGAGGGTTGCAAAACTCACCACAAAGTCTCTCTAAGAGACGGATGCAGACTGCAGAAATCAAGTGTAGATTTCCTCCACCGATGCGTACACGAACGGCTCTCGGACCGAAACCCGTGCTAGCGACTCGGATGACAAGAAGAGAGGGAGAGAGGGGCTGCTCACTTTGAGAATTATGGCTGTCCCTTTTTCTTTCCAAAAGAAAAATCTATCTTTGATCTATCTATGCAAAGATAGAACCCATTTTCTCAAATGTGCACCCAATTTCTTTCCAAAAGAAATAAGGCATAAAAGTGGGCAAAATAGCTCAAGCTCTTTTTCTTTTATTCTCAAAAGGAGCAAAAGTGGTCGGCCTAATTTTTCTCACACACAAAAGAAATGATATGGAGAAGCCATAAGCAAAAGAAAGCAAAGTCCAACTTGCAATCACAAAGTCAAACCAATGACTCACCTTATGACTCATCACATATCACCTCCTTATCAAGCATGACTCACCAAGCTATTTTGTCCCAAGAATGAGTCATCATACTCATCCAATTCATGCATGAATTTTGGCCAAGGATGAAAGAAAGGAGAAGATATTTACTTTAAGGAAGCAAAGTCCAACTTTGCAACCAAAATGTCATACTAATGACTCACCCTTCTTTAATTGGTCCATAAGAATATGTCATCATCATTTTTGTCCATAAAATGACTCATAATTCTTACACTAATTCCATGCAAATTTCGGCCAACATATCCCATTCAATGTTGACTTTATTCCTTTAAAAGTCCAAGCCTAATTTTAATCCCATTGATTTAATTAATTTCAAATGCAACTTTAATTTAACATGTATGCATATATATATTATACCATATAATACATGACATACATTTAATTAAAATTCATTTGCCCTAGTAATTTAATCAATGGATTAAATTAGACATACATAAAATGAGATACATGTAAACCTATACATGTATAAGAATATTTCCACCTAGGAAATAATCCCATAAATTAATTCATTGAATTAATTATGAGAAGGCCAAAATAAATATTAATTATATAACTTTGATCAATCCAATTGATTCATATAATATAATTAATATATCTCTCTCTCTTCAAACGTGTATACTCTAAGTACACACTTAATCCGACTAGTTAAAGTCCAGACGTTCAATGTGTACGATCCAATGGGCCCGTCTTTATGTTGGCAGTAGGCCAAGGCCCACAGACTGCAGGCGGGCTCTAGCAAGCCACTGCAGCCCCCAATTAAGACGGAGTAAGCAGTCTAACTGAAAACGTAACCCTGTAGTTTGAACTTGTAAATCCCATGTCGTTGATATCGGCGTCCAACACAGAGGCATGGAAGTATCACCCTCCTTGTCTCTGGACCTTGACTTGATACCGAATGAACTGATGCTCACAAACAAGATCCAATCTTGTTTGGGTGCGGCCGCACACTTATCAGTAACATTCTTCAAGAGGCCGATGATATCGTCTCAGTGAATCACTGAGTGACATTCCCTTCTGCATATCCATAGTGCTGCCATGCTCACTGACACACCCGAACGTACCCGTACTTGGCACCCTTTTACAGGCCCGTTGGGCGTACACCAAAGTGTGCCACTTCACATGCAACACCATCATATGGTCCGGTTGAAGGACTTATACAAGTACTACGCGAGAATCATTTGTGATACTATACCATGTAGATTCCCGTTAAGTGGATCGATCCAGTACCATGCCCTTTTTGCATGTACCCATTAACCTGGTTGACATTCCATGTTCAATGACTGGTAAGACACTGCCATACAACCAGGCTAATGATAGTCTTTAGTTCCATTCATTCCCATGATTGGAACAGACTACGGATGACTTTATGGCCATATCGTTTTCCCTATCCACGGTCTTACTGCCAAGTGCCTCACACTTGACAACATGGATATGGATATGTCCATTGGATACTCTATTTAAAATATAGCACAAGACATATAATAAATAGATTAATGCCTTTATTTCCTTGACACAAATTGTATAATACATAATGTATTATACAAAAACAAGGACCAATGCCTCGGGACTAGGGCATTTCCAACAACAGCCGCACCCCTGTAGCTTACAGCCGGGTTTCTGTAATGCTCCAGAATCGATTCCAGCATACTTTTCGCGTTTTCAAAGATTGTTTTGCAAAGTTTGATGATTTTGGGCGATCTAGGATTTCTGGAAAAACATTAAAACCAACAGGAAAGACCCCGAAATGGACCAACTTGAATCCAGAAATCCCTAATCGTCCAAAATCACCAAATTTCATCACATCCACCCATAAAAAGAAAAGAACATGGAATCGAAGCACGCAGGGATGTGATTGGATTGATAACAGACATAAAAAAACACATTCAATTGAAGAGTGGGAGCGTTATCGATCGATTTAGGCCGATGGAGCTTCGGCCCCTATAGGTTACAGCCGCGCCCCTATAGGTCACAGCCGCACGGCTGTAGGTTACAGCCGGACATCTATGATCATATGGGGCGGCTGTAATCACAGAAAACTCCAAAAAAAATAAAAGATTTAATACAAAGCATTACAGCCGCACCCCTATAGGTCATAGCCGGGCAGCTTTAGGTTACAGCCGGGTGCCTGTGATCATATGAGGCGGCTGTAATCAGAGAACTCCCAAATAAGGAAAAGAAATGGAAAAGAACTACAGTCGTGCCCCTTTAGGTCACAGCCGCACGACTGTAGATTACAACCGAGCGGCTGTGATCATGGGTGGGGCGGCTGTAGCAAAAAAAAAAAAAACCAAAAATCATAAAAAAACTCAAAACATGCAATCAAATCACAACCAAGATGAACAGAATGGATTTTTAAGGCCTCTCAGAAAATTACCTTGTATGTGTTGCAGCGCTTGGACCACAAAAAAGAGATTTGGATGCCAGAAACGTCCCACAGTCATGGACAATACGAGCAAAGTGCGTTTTCTGAACCCTGAACGGAACCACGAGGAAGATTCGAGGATTGATTGTCGAGTGTTCTCTCTTTTCTAACCCCTTTTTTTTGTCTAACTTTTCTTTTTTTTTTTTTTGTTGTGTTAAGAACCCTAAAAAACTATGTGATCATTTTTTATTTTTTCTTTCTCTCCAAATTTCTCTCTTTTTTTCTTTTTTTTTTTTTTTTTTTTTTTGCTTTTCTGCCTCTTCTGGTGCCCTAATTCTGGATTAGGATCCTTAAATATCTCCCATTTTGATATTAAATCGGAATTAATTGCTGATTTCATCAAAAAAGAAAAACTGACGCTTACAGCCGCGCGGCTGTAGGTCATAGCCGTACCCCTGTAGACTACAGCCGCGCGGCTGTAGGTCACAGCCGAGCGGCTGTAGATGCGAAAATTCCAATTTTGCCTAAAAACCGAATTAAATGCTGATTCTGCCCAAAAAAGGAAATAAGGAGATTACAGCCCCGTGGTTGTAGGCTACAGCCGCGCGGCTGTAGCTTACAACCGAGCGGCTATAATGCTCAGAAAATTACACTTTCACTTATTTTTGGTTTGCTATTCAGTTTTCTTAAATGTTCACTCGAATACTTCAGGGTTCCGTACTAGGACTTGTCACACACCGCCGGGCTATCCGGGACATTTCCGACGTCATCCTGGTCGGTCCGAATCTGCTTCACGTTTATCCGTGAAAGATAAGGTAACAGTAGCTTTCAGCATCAAGGTCGGGAAAAAACCCCGTGCTCACAGAATGGCTTCCACTGGGGAATGGTGGAAGGGTTCCACTTTTCTGCCCCTAGGAATGGTGAATCTAGAAGTGCTTTAAATTTTGCATGAACTGCCAAATATGGGTTTTTAGCTCAGCAAGCTGCTCTAATTTTTGCCTAAGGCGCCTTTTCAGTTTTCACCTTAGCGAGCTTCCTTATATATATATATATCCATATATATATATATATATATATATATATATATATTTTGAAATCCTGTGACATTTGAACTTGGACTTGTTTCGAGTTCTTCAGCCATCTCAAGAAATGAGGTGTTAGACTTGAAAGATGAGAAAAGATTGCGGATTACATGTAGTTAACACATTTCCATTGTTAAATAACGCTTGACTTTTAACTGATTGAATGCAAAGTGCTTTCTTTAAATGGATGTTTAAGCGAGATAACTTTGTTTATGCACTCTGATATAACCTTACAAATGTATTTAAACAAAACATCACACTTTATTGATGAAAATAGCATGAGTACATTTGAGGGGATTGGTTCCCAAAATGGTATACATTTCAAAATCCATCACCGGTCATCCCTTGTGAATTTTCCGACTGATCATGTTCTCTATTGTCTGGATTTTTGCCTAGGCCTCCCTTTTCATGTTTTCAATCTAGCAGACTTTTTTTTTTTCAAACATGGTAAGGCTTCAGGCGATCTAGGTTGACAGGATTTGCAAATTCATTCCCATCCATATCAACAATGCTTACGCTACCCCTCGATAGCACTTTCTTCATTTTGTATGGGCCTTCCCAATTTGGCCTGAACTTCCCCTGAGCGTCAGCATTTGTAGGCCTTAACTATTTCAGGACCAAATCCCCTGCTTTCAGCTGTTGTCTAGGACATTTCACTTTCTGATTATAGGCTCTAGCAATTCTACATTGATACATTTGCAAGTGATCCATCACCTTCAACCGCTTTTCATCTAATGCTACTAACTACTCATACCTAGCCTGAACCCATTCTGTTTCCGGTAGCTGAGCTTCCAAGGCTATTTTGAGTGACTTGAGTTCCATTTCCACTGGTAACACTGCTTCCATTCCATACACCAAGGCGTAGGGAGTCTCGCCAGTTGGCATTCTGACACTAGTTCTATAACACCAAAGAGCATATCGCAACTTATCAGCCTAGTCTCTATAGGAGGTTACCATTTTTGATAGGATTTTCTTGATTGACTTGTTAGCTGCCTCTACTGTACCATTGGCATGTGGTCTATATGGAGATGACCTATGATGTTCGATGCCATGTTCCTTGAATAGCTTGGATGTTGCCCCTTGAAATTGCACCCCATTAGCAGTCACTACATGGTGAGGGATTCGGTATTGAGAGAGGATGTTCTTCTGAATGAACTTAACCATCTGCTTAGCTATCACACTGGAGAAGGACTCTACTTCCACCCATTTTAAGAAATGGTCTACTGCAACTACTATGAATCTGCGCCCATTAGATGCTGCAGGATGAATTTCTGCAATCATGTCGATTCCCCACACCGAGCATGGCCAAGGAGATGCTAGGTTCTATAGCTCAAGTGGTGGTAGGTGACTGATATCAGCATAGATTTGGCACTTGTGACATCTATTTACCTCCTTCACAGAATCAAACTACATTGTCATCCAGAAGTATCCCTGCCTCATTATATTTCTAGCCATAGTGATCCCATTCGTATGCGGCCCACAGGATCCTACATGTACTTGCTGCATTACAACTTCTGCTTCTCATTCCGTCAAACATCTCAGAAGAACCCCATTTGCAGTTCTCTTGTATAGCTTATCTTTAAAGATTCTAAACTGGCTAGTCAATCTTTTAAATGAAACCTTATCAACAGTACCAGCCCCTTTTGGATACTTTCCCTTTTTCACAGACTAATAAATGTCAAAGAACCACGGCTTTTCTTCGGTTATTAGCTCCATCACCTCGTGCATGTCAAAGCAGGGTTGCCTAGAAATTGCTATAACCAGAAGTTATATCTGCGTCTGTGAGCATGGGTTTTTTCCTAGAAATTGCTATTATTACCTTTTTCACGGATAAATGTGAGGCAGGTTTGGAGCAACCGAAATGGTGCCGAAGATATCCCGGATGACCTGAATGTGTGTGACAAGTCTTCGTACAGAACCCCGAAGAAGTTTCGAGTGAGCTTTTGGAAGAACCGAGGAGAAAAGGGCAAAAAATAAAAAATAGGCTAATCTGGTCACTACAACCGCACTGCTGTAATCACCAGATATCCTAAATAAGCGGAAATCGGTCATTAATTCAAATTTTAACCCTATTTTGGCGCAATATAAAAGCAATAGAAACGGAAATTAAAGGAGAAATAGAACAGACAAGTTTTTCAGAAGATTAAACAAAAAAATTAAGTTTATTGGGGAGAGTTAGAGAGTGAAAATAGGGCTTTTAGAGAGAGAATTCCCTAGATTTGTTCAAAAAGCAGTCAATCTCAATCTTAATCCGTATAAAACATTAGGGTTCTCAAATAAATCAATTTGAAGTGTAATCCTGATTGATTTGGCATTGGTTTAGGCCAATTCGTGGTTCATTCAAGTTTTGGCGATATAGGGTTATTTGTGATTTTGAGGCGTTTTCCGACGACCAAATCTGTTTCTGGTGATCCAATACGCTGGAATACCTACAGCCACGCGGCTGTAATCTTCAGCCCTAAATCGACCGATAACGCTTCCGTTTTCAAATCAAATGTGTTTCTCATGAATATTATCGGTCCAATTACATCCATACGTGTTGGATTTTCGGTTTTTGGATTTATAATTGATGGATGTAATGATAAATTTTGGCGATTTCAAGTTTTTAAGGATTTCCAGACTCGTTTGTTCCAATCCGGATCCGTTTTTGTGGAATATCTTTAGTTTCCAAAAATCCCAGATTGCTCAAAATCATCAAAATTCCAAAACGATTTTCAAAACGAGAAAAGAAGACTAAAATGCATTCCGGAGCATTACAGCCGCACAACTATAGGTGTTATAGACGCGCGTCTGTAGTCCGAGAAGTCGAATTACAGTTCTGCCCTTCTGGGCCTTTAACTTGTAATTTTGTCTCTCCTCCTCATTCAAAACAGATTTTTGGCGTGTTTACATTTTCAGACCATAGATGGATGTTCAATTTAGGCCCACTCACGAACCAGACTCCCCGGTCCCGGGATATCCGGCCTGCTAAAAGTTGGAAAATGCATGTAAAATGAGCCAAATTTTTTTCAAACTTGGTTTTTCATCCATAAAATTTATAGGGCATTTCAATAAAATGTTTTCCAGATCTAATCGAGTAGTCGCCCCGACTTCTCGATTATCCCCCTATGCATGACCCCATTTCCTAGAATACCCATATTCTGTCTTGTATGAGTCCTTGGTGTGTTTTATTTACTTGTGCTAACTGCATTTGGATGTAGCTTTTATTTTTCTTTATTTTTATTTTTGGATGTATTTTATAGACCAAATCGTGTATTCTAGGCTATTGTAATTTTTAGATTTTCGTGTGTCTAGGCGATTGTAATGGTGAGGATGAGAGCTTTTTCTTTTTATGGGTTGTATAACTTGGCCTCTACTTTACTTTTCTTGCACTTTACTTTTCTGCACTTTATTTTTAGATTTATATTAATGTCATGTGTATGAGCATTGGTTAAAAAAACAAAAGAAGATAAAATGAATAGAATTAAGTGGATGCTATATTATATTATGAAATAATAATTGAAAATAAGTGAGGATTAGTAGATTTGTTGCCCGAACCTTGAATCTCTGGATTAGGTACCGCATCTCTACTTGGTAGGGAGCTGTACCGGAATTTCCTGGATGAGCTGATCCGGGTGGCTACTCTGTATCTAATCTCGGAATTTAGGTTTTGAGATCTTTAAGCTTAAATTGGGATTTTCCAAAAAAATCAATCTTCCAAAATTCACACTTAAAGTCAAGTTTTCTACAAAAAGGGTTTTCCAATAAAATGAACGATTTTCTTAAAGAAGTTTAAGACCCATTTTCAAAGCCAAACACTCACACTCCAAAAAGAAAATCCCCGGTTCCTGCTTCACCGCGCGTCCCGTAAAAACATCGTCCGCTCACAGTGGCGACTCTGCTAGGGATTAATGGTTTCTTTAAAAGGTTTTTCATTAAAACTTAAGGAACTTAGGCAACAATTGAAGTGCATCCTCACTTGAAGTCAATTATTAATCCATAACATGATATCTCATCCACAACCGCAGAGCATGACATTTTCTCTTCTTTAATCCTTCCAACACATGATTAAGCCCGGTTTATCTCAAAAGGTGGCCTACCTCCTCTGCTAGGATTGGAGGCACCCGAGGGGGTAAACCACTCATAGGCTCGTACGTACCCCTTCGTTTGGACCCTTGAGTGGGGAGAAGTGAGGAGTATATTTTCGCTATGTGGATCTGTACGACCCTTATTACGACTTATACCTTCATGTAAAGGCCTAGCAACTTCCCCTTAGGGTTACGAAAACATATATCTAAAAATGGACATTGAGAGTGCACCTTTGGTATCCCCGGTTGATGCCAAAGAGATCCAACACCTAGGAAGAATGCGAGACCAATCGAATGGAGGAATAAGGTTGGAAGGGTGAGCATGTTGTTGCGTGTGCTAATGTTTGTTCTATGGTGATTTCATTTTTGACCTTTACATGCAACATCAAACACGCATCATCCGTGTGCCATTTTCTAACCACCTTTTCTGTGCATCCATTATGAAACATCATCATACGTGTGCTGTCATACTTACCACATTTTTGTGCAGCCATGACTCTTTTTTATGTGCCATACATGACATCATCTTGTGTGTCATGCATCCTATCCACGTTCTTTTGTGCAGCCATTTGTATTCTGTATGACATGGGCATTCATCTCATCTTATCCCATCTAAAATGAAGGATTTTCTAAGTATGCCCTTCATGACATTTCATTTCATGATATATCGGGAGTCCCCAAGATTACCCATGTTCGCCTGTGCACCGGATTGCACTTGGCCATTTCGTTACATCATTGCACCATTAAAGGACCACAATAATCTTAGGCTTGTGTTTATGTGGTGGATCACACAACACCATCACAAGACATCATGTCCATTCATCATGGTGTCATGGCAACACTAAAGTCTTGTTTGTGTGTCATGATCCACATCGGGTTGTTTCATAACATTGATGATCCATTTGAGGTACTCCATAAGTGCCGAACTAGAATTCAGATTAGGACGTTTCATAACATGTTTAATCATGCAAAGTGTTCCATGAACACTGAAATGCTGTCTGTGTCTCAAGTTACACGTGACTTGTTTGTGACATCACTTCATCCAAGATGCCATAAAAGCATCAAACCTCTGTCTATGGAACGGCTCCCATATGACCATCGCATACCATTTCATCAACCTACAAAGCGTCAAACCTCTGTCTGTGTGTCAGTACACATGTGACCATTTCATGACGTCCACTAGGTGCCTCGAAGGCGCCGAACTTCTGTCCGTGTGCTGGCCCACATCTGACATTTTTGCATTGTCTTTTGCATGGCATGGGGTATGCTTGGAACATCTAAAACAAAAAGAAAGAAAATACAAAAGTCATTTTCATCATCATCCACATTCGTAAAGCATCATCCGATTATGAACATGAACACCACACACGCCATTTAATGTGTCGAGTCTAGGTTCATGACATCCATCCGTGACTTTAACTTTATGTTGAAAGTGCAGTTTGGAGACGAACCTTAAAGCAGTTAGTTCGTGTCGAGTCAATGTCAAACCAATCAGTTCAATAAGTTCAATCAGAGCGGATCACCATGGAGGGGATCAGTTTAGGGTCAGACTCAGATCGAGAGATCAAAATTCAATTTCCCACTCTACCAGTTGACAGTAAAATCTTGTTAGAAGAAGCAGACAGAGTGGATATGGCCGATGAAAACAGTGGAAACTTGCCTTTCGATATGGCTGCTTTTATGAGGAGCTTCCTAACCTCAGACGAGTTCAAGACTACTCTTAAGGAACAAGTGCAGGCCATGATAGGCACCCTCCCTATTTAGTCTGTTCCACCGGCTCAGACTTCGGTTGGAAGTGGGGGACAACAGTTTTTCCAAATTTCCAATGCTACTAGAGTAAGTCTTCCTGGAGGAAGCGGTTGATTGATCAACCATAGAGAACCCGACCGTCAGTCTGAAGAGGATGAAGCCTTTGAGAAGGCATGGGAAGCCTCGATTAAGATGATGCTAGAAAAGCATCTCAATCAGAAATTTTCTAATATTGAAGCCATGCTACCTAAGCTGAAGGAGATGGTGCACTATAACCCTGTTAAGTATGTCGACTCCAATACTTTGAAGGCTGATGGAGGAGAGCTGCTCCCAGCTAGTTTTCACATGCCCTATCTTCCTCCCTACACCAGGGAAGGCCTGCCGAAAGCCCATTTGGACAGTTATGTGAGGTTGATGACTAGCATGGGGATTGGCAAAGGTCACCTCTTAAACCTATTTCTGACTACTCTGAGGGGTGCTGTGACAAAGTGGTATATGAAGATTCCTCTATACACCTATTCTACTTGGGAGGACCTATCTGAAGCTTTTGTACAGCAGTATGCTTACAATACCCAAGTAGAGACTACCCTCAAAGACCTAGAGAGAATCCACCAGAAGCCAAATGAGTCCTTCCCAGCTTACTACAAATGGTGGATGGATGTGCAAGTTTTGGTGGATGGGGCACCAAAGTTGGAGTCGCTCATTATGAAGCTAGTGGATGTTAGTCTGCCCCAATACAAGAATAAAATGAAACTGAAGCGATTCCACTCCTTCAATGAAGTGGTTGAATTTACCAAGCATATCGAGCGATACGAGGAAGAGGAGCAGAGAGGCAGACAGGGTTCGGGCTCCTATAGAAATAACCAAGGGTACTCTCAAGGTTACAAGAGCAGCAGCTCTAAGGGTACTTCAGTGGGGTCCAGTGCTAAGACGACTCTGAATGCAACTTTGTTTGAAGTGCATGAGGCGAGCGTGGCCGCCATGATCTAAGGAAGGCAGACTTTTTAAAGGGTCACTAGTCCATGGGCTGAGTCAGTAAGCCTAATCTATGCTAAGTGTAGAAAAGCTGGTTTGTTGCAGAGTTTGAGGCCATTTTTGCCTCCGGCTGAGGTGGATAAAGACAATTTCTGCTCTTACCATGTGATGACAGGTTACCGTACAAACGAATGTAGCTAGTTGATTAAGGCCATCAAGCAGTTGGTCGATGACGGAAAGATTATCGAGCCAGCTTTGAAACCTAGCATTCATAATAATCCCTTGCCCAACCTCGGATGCTTCAGGTGCACAAGGCATTGAGGTCCATGACGTAGCAATAAAGGAAGACCCTCCGCATATGGAGGATAATAGTCATTTTAATGTATCTATTTTTGTTTTTCTATTTCCTTATATGAACAATTCAGCCCTGGGGTACTTAATTTAATACAATTTGATTTCAACCACTTGTGCGATATTTTTCGGATGGAACTGTGCATGCATCCAAACATTCAGTTAATGTCTTTAACACACATGATGCATCAATACATAAAATGAATCTTGGGATAGATGATGACCCAAAAATGGTATCCGTTTGGAAAGTTTTCACACCTGAAAAGAGAAAAGAAGATCACAACAGTACCACAAGAACATGGAAATCTTTGCCTGACTGAATGATGTCATGTGCAGATTGACGGAGAAATTACTAAATACCAAGTTCCAAAGGATTTGAAGATGAAATCAGCCAAGCAGGAGCTCCATAGACTCAAACTAGAAAAGGGAGGGTTGTCACTGTTGGAGATTGTGCCCTAAGGCCAATATTGGATTATGTAATTTGACTTCTAAGATTAATCTAGTGTAGATTAATATTATCATTTATGTTGGTATGTTAGCATTTATGATAAGTATCCTTGAATAAATCGTGTTGTTCTAAATATCCCTAGTCGATTGTTATTATGGGAATAATAACAAACTAAGACTAGTGTGAGTGATAATGGATATTCATAAGATGAATATAGTGTATACAGATACAGATTATACTCACGAGTAATATGTTAGAGAACATGTTACTGGAGACCCACTATGAGATCAAGTTCATGGTCATGTGTCACAACTGATCTTGATTATAGTAGTGTCATTAGCTGATTCCTTTGACCTGAGGTCACCATGGATTCCGGGATGAATTCATGTTGTGCTTTGACGCAGTCAAACGCTGCTTGTAACAGAGTAGTTATAAA
The DNA here is from genome assembly GCA_039660915.1 of Euphorbia tirucalli. Lineage (NCBI taxonomy): Eukaryota > Viridiplantae > Streptophyta > Magnoliopsida > Malpighiales > Euphorbiaceae > Euphorbia > Euphorbia tirucalli. The sequence continues at coordinate 46,707,824 of CM077639.1, read as the reverse complement.
GGCTGTGGTTGGGTACAATATGACTCATGCTTAGGGATGTGAGTGACAGATATGGGATTTTGTCCCTCTCTAACAAGAGAGCGATATCACTGGGCCCCTCGATAAGTAAGACTGTTAAATGCATGGCCGTGCTCAAATAATTGATAAGAGTATCAATTGATTTGTCTGAACAGTTTACTTTGAGATCGAGAAAGCATATGATTAATTATATAAGATTGACAAGTGTACCATGTCTTATAATTAATCTTGATATCAAAGAGACAAAAGGGAATATGACATTCTATAAATAGGTATTGGATCATTCCAATCATATTAATTGGGTAGTCGTAATGGCTTGCTAGAGTCCGCTTGTGACCTATAAGGACATTATGGTAATTTCCTTATTGCCAATTAATATGATCCTATGGGGTCACACACAAGAGCAAAATGAAGTTCATCTAATCGGGTATAAATTATTATTGGAAAATAATTTATGAAAGAGATTGAGAATAAATATATATAATGATATATATTTATGTATGTATATATAAATATTAATGTGATTAATATTGCATAAAGTATGCTACATATTATAATTAAATTATATGGAGATATAATTAATTATAATATTATATATATACATATATGTATTATGGAGAATTGATTTGATTTAATGTTAATTGAGAATTAATATTAAATTGTGTGGGTTAATATATAATTATAACTAATAGGTGTATTAGGTTATAATTATAATTAACTATTTAGGTTAATTATTTAAGGAAACAATTAACCTAAACCTAGTGGGATTCTAAACTCATAATACAACAAGGAATTCGGCCACCACACATGAAAAGGGGGCAGCCGAAATTCTCATGCTAAGCCACATAGAAAATTTGATTTTCTGCCTCTCTCTCTCGTTCGAAGAATCGTTCTTCAATCCCGGCGCTAGCACGCGGTGAATCAATTGCTCCGTGTGGATCAATCGTAGAGGGAAGCTAATTTGGTTCCTTTGATTCAAATCCTATAAGAACTAAGAGGTAATTCTTTAACCCTTCCTTCCAATTCAATGCAATATACATGGATCCTTGGCGGGGATTAATCCGTTTTATTTCCGCTGCGTATTTTGTTTTGTGCGATTAATCCCCAACAGTGGTATCAGAGCCACTTGTATTTTGATTGAATTGGATTTATGTTTTGATTAGATCAAAATTGCATGTTAGGGTTTGTATGATTTTGATTGGATCAAAATTGTTGTTAGGGGTTTGTATGTTTTATTTAGGGTTCTATGTTATTGTGAATAACAAAATAAAATTTGATTTTATTGATTAATCATTGTGAATGATTTTATGTTAATGATTTGGAATGTTTAAGGGGTTTTTGGAATCATGAATTTGATTCATGGGTTTTTATTGAAATTGTTTCAATTCAATTTAATTAAAAAAAAAAAAAAAAAAAAAAATATTATGGTACTGTTCGTATTCTGGGCATAATGCCCAGAATACATTTTGGGCAAATTGCAATTGCAAATTGCAATTGCAATTTGCCCTTGCTGCGCAAGCAGCTTGCTGCGCAAGCAGCATGCTGCTTACGCAGCATGGGCTGCGCGCAGTATGCGCAGCCCGTCCAGCCCCCTGTCCGACAGTTTTTTTTTTTTTAACCCCTTTTTCGTTTTAAGTGTGGAAAATTGTTTCTGCATATTTACGAATTTTTCCAAATTAATTAATTCTAAATACAATGTGATTGTATTTTACCACTTTGAACCCTAAATATTTTTAGATATAAAATTATTGTTGATAATTTTATGCATGGTGTTATGGTATGGTTTTGGACCCCGTGGATGCTTTATTTTATTTATTATGGTTTTATATAAATACGACCTGCGAGTCGTTTGTATTTATGTAAATTTTAAATTTTTAATTTTACTAGAAAAATTGTATAGGATGCAATTTATGATATGTAAAATTTATTTTACTAGAAAAATTGTATAGGTTGCAATTTTTGTAAAATATAAATCCATGAGATGGTGCTTGGAAGCAAAGACGTGGAGGCGGATCCAAGAGGCGGTGCAATGACCATGTGATGGATGCTACTACCTAGGATATGACCTTGTTGATTTTCATATTGGCCTATGAAAATCAATGTAGATTTAAACCATACCATAACACGGTTCGAGTCATATGCATGTTTTATTTTATTTAGATGCCATGTGATGCCATGCTAGATATTCTATATGCATGCTAGACAATTGTATGCCATAAGATGCCATGCTAATTAATATTAACAAAAGTATGATTAATATTAATGCCATGAAATTGTATATGATACAATTAATTCACAGGAATTAATAAACCCTAAATAAACTTATGAAGTTTATATTTTTGCCACCCAATTACGTATAACACTTGTCAAGTACTATGTTCGCATCATGGTATACCGCCAGGGCGGGTACGCATGTTGTGACCTTAGCGAAGCAATAATATGAGAAAAGGTGATTCTCATTGTGTTGTAATTGGTTTAACTAAAGGGTTAATCAAAAAGGTGTTTGAGCCCGAGGCAAGGATGAGATGAGTAACATACAAATTAAATATGGTATATGATATCATGCATCTCATAAATTAAAAGAGTTACATAATGATGTAATTGACATGGTGATGTCTACCGAAATTATATTTAATCATAGGGACATGCCAAAGCAGTGCTATGGTTAAGTATGGATTTTGGGTCTTTTACCCACTTAAATATTTTAAAGGGTTTTATAATTTAAGTGGGAGCATTTAACTAAAATCTTTACACGCTTTATTATAGTTATAATTGCTATTACCTTGATCTCGATTGTTATTGAACATTGAGAATTGTTCTCAAATCAAAAGGAATCATATGTTCTCAATAATCCTTTTGCCCAATGAACCACTAGCAATTGTAACACGAGTATAAAAGATGCTTACTTGAAGCATCGAAGGGACTCTGTTAAATTTTGTTATCTTACACTTGCCACCAATTCTTCCGTACGTGGAAGTTTTACTTGAGATATATGATACATCACAAATGGAAATGTTCCATCAGTTAGTGAGCAAGAAAAGATAAGTGTTTGAGGCAACATTTTCTCATTGGCCTCCAAAAGGCATTAAGATGTGATCTTGAATTCATTGATTGATAGTCATTGGTGATGAACTATCATTTGAATGACATGGAGAAAATTATGAATTAGTTGCATAGGATGCAAAAGAATGTTAAGTTATCCACAAAGGATAAGCCCGCCTCGAATTGTGTGCTTAAGGTTCAAAAGGAAAAGGATAAAAGGAAGGTCGAAAAGCATAAAGACCGAAAGGTTCGGGTGAAACATGTTTTAAAGGCCAAAGCTGTTGGCATAGAGAGATCTCCAAAAGAAGGATGTTGCCATTTCTAGATTGAATCGTTCATTAGAATGGAAATAGCAAATTTTGTTTGGAGAACTATGAGAAGATGAAAGGCAGTAAGACTGCTACCTTAAGTATTTATTAACTATTCTACATTTGTTTCTATATCAAAGGTATTAGATACCAGTTGTGGATCTCGTATTAGTAGAATATGATGAATCGCAACTTGAATAGAAACCTTATGAAGGTGAAAGGTAGAATGCGAATAGACAAGAGAAGCAAAGGTTGCTACTCGAAGGTTCTGAACTTTTACATGAAAGTTGTGAACTTCAAGTTAAAAATTACGAACCTCTTTTCATAAAAGTTATGAACTTTTATATGAAAGTTATGAACTTTGGTTAAAGGTTATGAACTTTTACATGTGAGTTACGAACTCTTGTTGTCTATTGAGCTTGTTGGCTTGAGTAAACAAATGTTGTTTATTTTATAATTGTGAATTATAAACTTTATAAAGACATGATTATGAAATGTAGATTTACATAATTGTCTTTATATGTGGAGCCCATCTGTAACATAAATACTGTAAGGATCGAATCAAATAGTTTGATCCAACCCATTTTGGCAGTGTCGTCTTGGAGACATAAGCAAAGTTGCATTTCGAAACTCCATGAGAATGGACTTTTGGATTCATGAGATTATGAATCATCTTGAATCATGCGAATGTTGCTTATTGTAAAAGATGACAAAAGTGTTTCTTTGCTAAAAGTAGTTAAAGATTAATCGATTTATTAAGCATTATACATGTGGATGTACATGAATTATAAATCAACTGCTAAAGGAGGTTCTAATACTCCATTACTTTTATGGAACTTTTCACTAGATAAGAGTATCTAATGAAACACGAGTTTGGAACTTTTGAAGTGTTCAAAAGCTTGTAAAAGGAGTATGAAGTATCTTGACAAGATAGTAAAGTCACTTAGATATGATCCAAGTGGTGAACATTTGAGTCAAGATGTTGACAATCATCTTAGAGATTGTGGGACTGTCTCACAATTGACTTCTCCAAGTACGCCACAAAGTATGTTGTGTCGAAAAGGGAGTAGTCGAACTCTATACAGATATAGTTCAATCTATGATGAAGTCAAGTTGATCATCGTTTTCTCAAAAATATGCCATTAAAGCAGCTGTGTATATTGTTCCGTCTAAAACAATTCATGAATCAACATATGAGATATGGTTGGGTAAGAGACCCAAGTTGTTTCATTGAATAAGCTTAGGGCTGTAAAGCTTATTTCGAATAAGTTGGCACCTAAATTTAAATATCGTATTGTGGATTACTCAAAAGTTGGGATACAAAGTAGTTGTAGCTAGAAATGGTTTCCCCTTGAAGAGGGAGTTAATTTCTAGTAGAGTTAGTGGGAGTAAAGTACACCTACAAAACTCGTAATTCACAAAAGTGACATTTAACGTTGAAGAGGAACGTGGAAATGGTTCCATGATCATTGTTGAAATTACACAAGTCCAATGAAAGTCTAGTGGAATACGACATGATTAGGAGAGATATGGATTTCTCAAAATCATGATGAAATTTCACTAGATGAAGTAAGTCTTCTTTTATGAAGAAGCAATGTTAGATTTTGAATCTAATATGTGACTTGATGCTACAAAGGTTGAAGATAAGTCCATGTCTGACAATCAAAGTATAGACTTTGATAAGTCTTTTAGAAGATGCATATGCAATGGTTGCAAGTGAGTTTTCAAATTGAAAACCGATATGGATGGTGATCTTCAAACTTATAAAGCACGACTAGTGACTATAAGGGTACGAACAAATTCATAGTAGGACTATAATGAAATCCTCCTTAGTCATTAATCATGATCAAGTCATATTGAGTTCTTGTTGCCATATCCCCATAATATGATTATAAAATATGGCAAATGGATATCAAAATCTATTTTTTACGTGAAAACATGATTGAGGATGTGTACGTGACACAATCCAAAGTTTTGAGCATCCAAAGAATTCAAATAGCGTATGCAAGTTTTTCAAAGATTCTCATAAGGATCGAAACATGCATCAAATAGTTGGAATCATAGTTTTGATAAAGAAATCAAATGGTTTGATTTTATCAAAAGGATGATGAATCTTGTGTTTCAAAAGGATCAGTGGGAGCATATCGGTATTCCTAATGCTATATGTGGATGACATATGGCTTGTTGGAAATAACATTCTTACCTTGCAAGAAGTAAAATCTTGGCTAAGAAAGTAATTTCGGTTAATGTTATAAGCATGACTGTTTGTATTCTTGAAATTGGAATCTATATAGATAGATCTAAAAGAATGTTTTGTTTTAAGTCAAAGCATTGAAAGCGTTCAATGAGAAAGACTTAAAAGAAGTTTGCTTATGTTAACTGTGTAAATAGTTGCACATATACAACTGATTGCAATTAGTTGCAATATATCAGTCGAGATCTAGTATTCTCTTAAAAAGAGATGTTATGATTTTGAAAGGTTCAAAATAAAACGATATAGCTAAATATCTATAATAGTAGTCAAAGTATATTGTTACATATGATGTAAAGGAAATTTCGGATGAAGAAGTTCATCACAAAATGTTGTGTTTTGTTCTAAGCATTGCTTATCCTGTGAGACTATTGTAGGGACAATAGTTCAATGCGTAAGAACCTTGTATGACACAAGCATAATACTTAAGCGTTTTTTTCACTAATTTAGAGAGGCTGTCTCTAAAGAGAGAGTGAAAATGTGTAAAGTAACAACGGAAGCGAAAATTAATAATTCACTGACAAAGACTCCTGCACGAATGAATACATGAAAGTCATGTAGGTCAATGGGTATAAGATACATGTATGATTGGCCATAGTGCAAGTGGGAGATTGTTGGAGATTGTGCCCTAAGGCCAATATTGGATTATGTAATTTGACTTCTAAGATTAATCTAGTGTAGATTAATATTATCATTTATGTTGGTATGTTAGCATTTATGATAAGTATCCTTGAATAAATCGTGTTGTTCTAAATATCCCTAGTCGATTGTTATTATGGGAATAATAACAAACTAAGACTAGTGTGAGTGATAATGGATATTCATAAGATGAATATAGTGTATACAGATACAGATTATACTCACGAGTAATATGTTAGAGAACATGTTACTGGAGACCCACTATGAGATCAAGTTCATGGTCATGTGTCACAACTGATCTTGATTATAGTAGTGTCATTAGCTGATTCCTTTGACCTGAGGTCACCATGGATTCCGGGATGAATTCATGTTGTGCTTTGACGCAGTCAAACGCTGCTTGTAACAGAGTAGTTATAAAGGCTGTGGTTGGGTACAATATGACTCATGCTTAGGGATGTGAGTGACAGATATGGGATTTTGTCCCTCTCTAACAAGAGAGCGATATCACTGGGCCCCTCGATAAGTAAGACTGTTAAATGCATGGCCGTGCTCAAATAATTGATAAGAGTATCAATTGATTTGTCTGAACAGTTTACTTTGAGATCGAGAAAGCATATGATTAATTATATAAGATTGACAAGTGTACCATGTCTTATAATTAATCTTGATATCAAAGAGACAAAAGGGAATATGACATTCTATAAATAGGTATTGGATCATTCCAATCATATTAATTGGGTAGTCGTAATGGCTTGCTAGAGTCCGCTTGTGACCTATAAGGACATTATGGTAATTTCCTTATTGCCAATTAATATGATCCTATGGGGTCACACACAAGAGCAAAATGAAGTTCATCTAATCGGGTATAAATTATTATTGGAAAATAATTTATGAAAGAGATTGAGAATAAATATATATAATGATATATATTTATGTATGTATATATAAATATTAATGTGATTAATATTGCATAAAGTATGCTACATATTATAATTAAATTATATGGAGATATAATTAATTATAATATTATATATATACATATATGTATTATGGAGAATTGATTTGATTTAATGTTAATTGAGAATTAATATTAAATTGTGTGGGTTAATATATAATTATAACTAATAGGTGTATTAGGTTATAATTATAATTAACTATTTAGGTTAATTATTTAAGGAAACAATTAACCTAAACCTAGTGGGATTCTAAACTCATAATACAACAAGGAATTCGGCCACCACACATGAAAAGGGGGCAGCCGAAATTCTCATGCTAAGCCACATAGAAAATTTGATTTTCTGCCTCTCTCTCTCGTTCGAAGAATCGTTCTTCAATCCCGGCGCTAGCACGCGGTGAATCAATTGCTCCGTGTGGATCAACCGTAGAGGGAAGCTAATTTGGTTCCTTTGATTCAAATCCTATAAGAACTAAGAGGTAATTCTTTAACCCTTCCTTCCAATTCAATGCAATATACATGGATCCTTGGCGGGGATTAATCCGTTTTATTTCCGCTGCGTATTTTGTTTTGTGCGATTAATCCCCAACAGTCACAACATGGGGAATTAACAGTGTCAACAAAGTAAGGCCACTAGCATCGAACGAACATCACTCCATGGTCACAACCGTCAACTGCTTCTCAAAGTGGGTAGAAGCAGAACTATATATGAATGACACTTCCAAAGAAGAAAAAAAAACAAGAAAAAAGAAAGAAAGAAAAAAAAAGTGCTATTATGTCATGACTGATGATGGAGTACAATTCCTAGGGGCAATAAAGCAGTGCTCCAAAATAAAGGGTTAGACATCATAGATAATCTCCGTATCTCTCACAAACCAACGGGGCGATAGAAGCAGCCAATAAATCCATCAAAGGGATTCTGTCAAAAGTGGTAGTTACTTACAGAGTTTGGGTCGACATACTACCATCTGCTTTGCAAGGACATAGAACTAGCATCATAGTACGCACTGAAGAAACGTCATACTCCTTAGCCTACAGGATGGAAATGGTTCAACCAGGGGAGACAAAGACCAAGTCGTCAACCCCATCAACCCAGACAAGCCTAGGTGCTATTATGTGTTAAAAAAAAGGTCTGATGGGTCACAAACTGAAAAGGTGATCCATGCAAAAATCAGGACAGTCCGATGGATCGAAAACCAAAAAGGCGGTCCATGTAAAAGTTAGGACAAGGAGGCGAGCACCATCAGTGGGAAAATCTGCAAAGACCAGTTGGTGGCAGGCATGGGTCCAGTCGAGATAGATAACATTATTGATTCTGTCCTTAGCTTTATTTCATCTTTGATTTGCATTGTGCTAAAACATTATAAACAAGTGAATGAATGAATGCCATTTTTTGTTCGATTAAATGTCCCAAGTCTGCTTGAAATTGAATTCGTATGGATGTGCACATTTTCTGTTTACATGTATCTCACTTCAAAAAAAAAAAGACTTCGATGGATCGCTAACCGAAGAGGCAGTCCATGCAAAAATTACGACAGTCCGATAGATTGAAAACCCAGAAAGGCAGGCAGTCCATGCAAAAATTAGGACAGTCCGATAGATTGAAAACCCAGAAAGGCAGTCTATGTAAAAATTAGGACACAAAATAAAGTCTGCTAAGTTGAAAACCCGAAGGGGTAATTCAGGCAAAAGTAAAGACAGTCCGATAGGCTGAAAACCCAAAAAGGCGGCCTATGCAAAAGTTAGGACATAAAATTAAAAATAAATAAATAAATAAAAAGAATAAAAGTCATATAGTAAAAACAAGCTCAGGTAACCCTAATCCTCAAAAGACCGGGGCACCTCAAAGTTATCACCTCACGCCCACGTCTTGTGAGGCAAGCAACCACGATGCATCCACTGATGCTGCTTGTGTCGAGGTCCCTGTGGTATAAACACTCTACACTTGATGGTGCTTAAAGATCGAAGGACCCTCAGCAGCTGACTATACTACCCGCACAACCGAGCAGGAGAGTAGAAAAGTCACATGGGTCAATCCAAGTAGCTAGATACCTCCAACCCAAGTCTTAGTTGTCACATTAGAAATATCCCATTTTGAACAGACCCACCTGGGCCTCCAAATCATCCACCCGATCTATGAAGGTCTGACTCATGATCTCTAACTCGATGACCCATCGACACAACTAGTCAACCTTCACCTTCGAGCGAGTGGACTCTCGGCACTAAATCCCGATCACTGTCTGTACCAAGCAAATCATAAAAAGCATTATAATCATATGCATATGCATCCAGGACATGCACATGAACATGCATTCAAAACATACACACACACATGCATACACGCATCAATGTGTACTCAGGTACAGGTACATGCTGTCATCATCAGGCTGTCTCAAGCCATGAGCACTCCAAAAGCAGAAATAACTTGACACTGGGGCATCCTCAAATCCCAAGTATCCAGGGGCAAAACAATTAAGCCGTATTTATTCTTGATCGAAAGGGCAAAAATTTTTGTTTCTAAAATTATCAATCAAGGAATAAATACGCACTCCCGATCCAATTTCAATGGTATTGCTCTACCAAAAAGAGCTGATTTTAATGGTATTGTTCCGCCACAGAGAGCCGATTTCAATGGTATCGCTCCACCACAGGGAGCCGACTTCAATGGTGTTGCTCCGCCACAGAGAGCCAACTTCAATGGTATTGCTCTACCACAGAGAGCCGATTTCAATGATATTGCTCCACCATAAAGAGCCGATTTCAACAGTATCAATGGACAAGATATTTAGTCCATATTATTCTTGATCGAACGGGTAAAAATTTTTGTTTCCAAAATTATCGATCAAGGAACGAATACATACTTGAAACAACTTCAAAACATCAAAGGAGATAATCAAGCTTCTCAAATCACCAAAGCATCTTTCCCCAGCCACAAAAACTTCATGAGAAACACTATTATCCTTTCCTTTAGTGACACAAGCCCCACTAGAAGTGAAATGACTAAAATGCCCTTCTGTTAGTAACCAAACTACCAAATGGCTAAAACATCTTCCCTTTAGTGACGCAAGCTTCACAGGAAACCAAATCATCGAAATATTCCTTCCCCTAGTGACATAGGCTCCACTAGAGGTGAAATGACCAAAATACCTTTCCTCCAAAGGACACCAACTTTCCAAGCTACAAAATTACCAAAATACCCTTCACCTTCATGAACATCAATTCACAAGGAGAATCTGATCCGGGTAAAGTCCTCTACTTCGCAACAAAGTCGAAGCATGTCCCTGGCAAACAAATCCGATCCGGGCAAAGTCCTCTGCTTCGCAATGGAGTCGAAGCACGTCTCTGGAGCATCAACCTAATCCGAGCAAAGTCCTCTGCTTCACGATAGAGTCGAAGCACGTCCCTGGCAAATCAATCTAATCTGGGCAAAGTCCTCTGCTTCACGACAGAGTAGAAGCACGTCCCTGGAGAAACATCAAATCAATTTGGGTAAAGTCCTATGCTTCGCAATGGAGTCAAAGTAAGTCCCTATAAAATCAAATGCACTTAGGCAAGACTGCTGTTTCACAAGTCAACTGAGACAAGCCCCTACAAATAACAAAGTGGGCCCGCACGAGGGGAACCCCCAGGTATGTCCTCTTTTCCTTCTCACTGTGCTCCCTATCATGAGACCAAACTCGAATTGGGTGCAAGCACCCATTTAAGTCGACTTTGGCCAGGCGAGGGGCAGCCTGTGAGCACGGGTTTTTTCCCGACCTTAGTGATGAAAGCTATTATTACCTTTTTCATGAATAAATGTGAGGTGGGTTTGGAGCAACTGGAATGGTGCTGAAGATATCCAGGATGACCCGAATGTGTGTGACAAGTCTTGGTACAAAACCCCGAAGAAGGTCGAGTGAGGGTTTGAAAGAACCGAGGAGAAAAGGGGAAAAAATAAAAAATAGGCTAATCTGGTCACTACAGCCGCACGGTCGTACTACAGCCAGACTGTAATACAGCCGTACAGCTGTAGTCCACAGCAGTTGTGTGGCTGTAATCACCAAATCTCCTAAATAAGTAGAAATCAGTCATTAATTCGGATTTTAACCCTATTTTGGGGTGATATAAAAGTGATAGAAACAGAAATTAAAGGAGGGATAGAACAGACAAGTTTTTTAGAAGATTAAACATAAAAATTAGGGTTGTTGGGGAGAGTTAGAGAGAGAAAATAGGGCTTTTAGAGAGAGAATTCACTAGATTTGTTCAAAAAGCAGTCAATCTCAATCTTAATCCGTAGAGAACATTAGGGTTCTCAAATAAATCAAATTGGAGTGTAATCCTGATTGATTTGGTGTTTGTTTGGGCTAATTCGAGGTTCGTTCAAGTTTTGGCGATTTTGGGTTGTTCATGATTTTGAGGCGTTTTCCGTCAACCAAATCCGTTTCTGGTGGTCCAATACGCTGGAATACAGACAAGGTATACTCCAAGAGGTAATAAAAACCCCTTTTGATTTCTTCTGGGTGTTATTTGTTTATGGTTTTGCGTTTTTATCAAATTTGGAAGTGAACCCAGCTATAGCCACCTCGTTTGATGATTATAGTAGCGCGGCTGTAACCTATAGTGGCGCAGCTATAATGTACAGGGGTGCAGCTATCATCTACAACCACACAGCTATAATCTACAGGGACACAGCTGTAATCTTCAGGGGCAGAAGCTCCGAATGCCCCACATTGACCGATAACACTTTTGTTTTCAAATCAAATGTGTTTTTCATGAATATTATCGGTCCAATTACATCCATATGTGTTGGATTTTTGGTTTTCGGATTTATAATTGATGGATGTAATGACAAAGTTTGGCGATTTCAAGTTTTTAGGGATTTTCAGACTCGTTTGATCCAATCTGGATCCGTTTTTGTGGAATTTCTTTAGTTTCCATAAATCCCAGATTGATCAAAATCATCAATATTCCAAAACGATTTTCAAAATGAGAAAAGAAATGCATTCTAGAGCATTACAGCCGCACGACTGTAGGTGTTACAACTGCACGACCGTAACCGACAGCCGTGTGGCTGTAGTGCGAGAAGCAGAATTACAGTTTTGCCCTTCTGGGCCTTTAACTTGTAATTTTGCCTCTCCTCCTCATTCAAAACAAATTTTTGGCGTGTTTACATTTTCAGACCATAGATGGATGTTCAATTTAGGCCCACTCACAAACGGGACTCCTGGGTCTCGGGATGTCCGGCCCACTAAAAGTTGGAAAATGCATGTAAAATGAGCCAAATTGTTTTCAAAATTGGTTTTTCATCCATAAAATCTATAAGGCGTTTCAATAAAATGTTATCCAGGTCTAATCGAGTAGTTGCCCAGACTTCTCGATTATCCCCCTATGCATGACCTCATTTCCTGGAATACCCATATTCTGTTTTGTATGAGTCCTCGATGTGTTTTATTTACTTGTGCTAACTACAATTGGATGCAGATTTTATTTTTCTTTATTTTTATTGTTGGATGTATTTTATAGACCAAATCGTGTATTCTAGGTGATTATACTTTTTAGATTTTCATGTATCTTGGTGATTGTAATGGTGAAGATGAGAGCTTTTTCTTTTTATAGGTTGTATAATTTGGCCTCGACTTTACTTTTCTTGCACTTTGCTTTTCTGCACTTTATTTTTAGATTTATATTTATGTCATGTGTATGAGCATTGGTTAAAAAGATAAAAGAAGATAAAATGAAAAGAATTAAGAGGATGTTATATTATACTATGAAATAATAATTGAAAATAAGTGAGGATTAGTCTATGTGTTGCCCGAACCTTGAATCTCTGGATTAGGTACCGTGTCTATACTTGGTATGGAGCTGTACCGGAATTTCCCGGATGAGCTGATCCGGGGTGGCGACTCTGTATCTAATCTTGGAATTTAGGTTTCGAGATCTTTAAGTTTAAATTGGGATTTTCTAAAAAATCAATTTCCAAAATTCACACTTAAAGTCAAGTTTTCTACAAAAAGGGTTTTCCAATAAAATGAACGATTTTCTTAAAGAAGTTTAAGACCCATTTTCAAAACCAAACACTCACACTCCAAAAAGAAAATCCCCGGTTCCCGCTTCACCGCGCATTCCGTAAAAATGTCGTCTGCTCACAGTGTCTTTTCTGGATCTTCCCATATAGAGGACAATGTTGCTAGTGCATCAACAGTTTTATTCTCCTCTCTAGGAATATGTCTAAACTCGCACTAGTCAAATAACCCTCTTCTGTACTGCAGCAGCTCTAAGTAAGGCTGTAAGGCTTCTTCTCTCAAATCCCAGTCACCTTGTGCCTGCCTAATTACTAAAAGTGAATCCCCAACAATCAAGACATTGTCTACCCTTAGTGTCAGGAGGGCTTCCATCCCAAATAAGCACGCTTTATATTCTGCCCCATTGTTGGTTATGGAGAAGTCCAACATCTTTGACAGTGGAATGATCTCACCATCTAGCGTTGCTTGATGCTTGGGTATTAATTTTGGTGATAAATTTCCTTGGTTTTGGTCCTCCTGCTTTTCAGTTTTCCTTTCCCTTTTTTCTTTCTTTTTCTTTCTTTGTAAGTTTTTTTTTTCAAGAATAATCTCTGCCTCCCCTTTGATTTTATTTTTTTTTCTTTTATACCTCTCACTCATCATCATTTCCACCAATTAATGAGCCGTCATAATTTCCTGTAAATTTTAGCCAATTTCTTTTCTACTTAGCCAAGTTGTTGTTCTTTGCAAAGCAACTTTGTAGAACCCACTAGAGCCGCACGGCTCTAGTTATGCTAGAGCCGTACGGATCTAGACTACAAGCGCATGGCTGTAGTTTAAAAAATACAGTCGTGCGGCTCTAGCAAGAGACGAGCCGAAATCCATAAATATTCGATGCTCACCCTAAACCCTAAAATCATCCGGGGAACCTTCTCAGGGTTTCGGATCGAGGATAGCTCCATTTTCTGGACGTTTGAGATACTCCAGGTGACATTCCGGTCGTTGTCAAGTCCAATTCGTGTCCATCTGCTCCACAGGTAATGCAGGAATTCTCATCATAGAGGTCGGGAAAACCCGGCGCTTACAGGTCATATTTCTTTTTGGATAAATACGGCTTCCGTGACGTTTTCTTTTTTATGTAATTTTATTTTCTTTATTCATTATAAAATGTTGTAAAGGAGAGTCCCATTGGAGAGGTGAGCCCAAAAGGAAGGAAGGAGGCCCACCTGGTGTTTTTCTACTATAGGTTTACTAGAATTATATTAGGTTGTAATATAGGCCCATAGCATTCCATTATTTATTTAATTATGCTTTTATTTAGTTACCTGATTCAATGTATGATCCATTCTCATTTTCACCCGCCTATGCATCTTAGCTGTTATTGAAATGAATCTAATAACCAAAAGGAAATTACTAAGTCACTTAAAAGTGCTTCCCTCATTCAAAACCAACTTGAAGTGGGGATAGGCTAGTTGTAGACCATGCCCTCGCAGGATACACTGGAGTATTATCATTTTGTATTAGGTTAGAGTATTGGTTACTGTAACACTTGCATAGAGGTTTAGACTTAGCATGGGTAGTAGGATCTCCTCGCTCTAAGCACAGATGGGTAAGTGCCAACAAGCCTATCAAACCGAGTAGTCCCTAGGTTGGTATTGGACGGCGTTCCTACCTAAATAATTAGGGTATAGTTTTTCTAGCCCCTCGTCTGGCTATATCTTGATGAAATATGGATCTCGACCCATTAGCCCAACCACTTGACTTAATTAATAACATGATTTGTTATTAATTAAATATGGGAAAAACAACTAAGACCTTTATTAACAGTCTTTAATTTTTCTATGTAGTAATCAAATGGCAAACAATAATACTTTTTCACTGTGTTCTATCCTAAAAAAGAACAAGATTTCAGGGCCAAATTTCCTGGATTGGTCTAGGTACTTAAGAATAGTTCTAAGACAAGAATCTAAGGAATACGTACCTGCACCTATTGGGTGTAATCCACCAGCTACATAGCTAGAGGAACAAAAGATGCATGTCAAGGATAGCCAGGATGTGACATGCCTGATGCTAGCATGCATGGTCCCTAAGCTGCAAAAACAGTTGATGGACCATCAGGCCTTTGCTATGATAACAACTCTAAATGAGATGTTTTAGGAGCAAGCTCGTCAAGAGAGATACTTGACCAACAAGGCATTCCACTCCTGCAAGATGACAGCTGAGACATCTGTGAATGCACTCATGCTCAAGATGAAGGGCTATTTGGATACTTTGGCCAGTCTCAGTTCACCCATCTCGTAGGATTTGGTGATTGACACGATCTTGGCATCCTTGCCGAATTCTTATGACCAATTCATCTTGAACTACAAAATGTAAGGGTAGAATCGTCCTGTTAGTGAGCTACATGGGATGCTTAAACTCACTGACCAGTTAATCAAGAAGACTCTATCAGTGCTACTGGTCAACAAAAGGAACCCTTCTCTTGCTAAGGGCAAGGCTGAGGTGAAAGCCAAGGCCAAGAAGGCTAAGGCCAAGCCCAAGGCTGGTCCTAAGGATCTCTGGTTCCAATAAAAGCAGGCTAGACACTGGAAGAGATCTTGTCCCCATCTGTTGTGAGAGCAGAAGAAGAGCCAGGGTGCATCTTCATCAGGTATATATGTCATAGACATTAACCTTAATGTTTCAACCTCCTGCGTATTGGATACTGGATGTGGTTCTCACATTTGTTGTAATGTGCAGGGACTTAAGAATAGGAGATCACTGGCATCTGGAGAGGTGGACTTGCAGGTTGGAAATGGAGCAAGGGTAGCTGCCATAGAGATCAGCGAGTACCATCTGTGCGCAAACAACCTTTTCGACGGGACGCGGTGAAGCAAACCGGGGAAAAAAGAGAAGTGGAAAATGTTTGGATTTTGAAAAAGGGGCTTGATGATCTTACTTAGGAAAACCATTGATTCTTTTTTGGAAATCCTTTTGTAGAAAACATTTTTGGCTTTTATTACTTAAAGACCTCAAAACTTAAATTTCAAGATCAGTGACACAGTCGCCACCCGGATCAGCTCATCTGGGAAATTTCAGTACAGCTCCCTACCGAGCTTAGACTACTGTACCTAATGCAGAGATTTAGGGTTCGGGTAACTTACCTATTCAACCTCAAGCTTGTATTCATTTATAAGTGCATATGACAATAGTTTACTCACTTATTATCTTTCTCTACCTAATTTAATCCTTTACTACTAGCTCATGCTCATTCAGATAAAGTACGGAAATATAAACCATACATCCAAAAATAAACCAAAAAAAAAATAGAGGCCTTATTACAACCCAGTAAAAGGAAAAAGGCTCTCATCCTCACCATTACAATCACCTAGATACATGAGGATCTAAATCGCCTAGAGTACACGATTAATCTATGAAATACATCGAAAATAAAAATAAAGAAAAATAAAAGCTGCAAAATCACTTGTTTTGATCGATTTTGATGATTTCTAGGGTTTCTGGGAATTCGAGGGTCTGTTATCACTAGACCGAGAATCCGGTTAAGGATCTAACAACCATGAATTCCAAGAATAGAAACCAACAAAACCCTAAATCTCACATCTTTATCATTGAAAATCTGAAATCATAATTTTATAGTGTACAAATGTGATTTGACCGAACTAAAACATGAAAAATCATTTAAAATAGGAAAACCGGCTGTATTCGGTCGAATTTAGGCTTTTCGAGCTTTTGCCCAAAAGAATATAGTCGTGCAACTATAATATACAGTCGCAAGGCTGTGTTTTAGGCAACAACAGTCATGTGACTGTAATTATAGTCATGCGACTGTAATTATAGTCGTGCTGAGAAGACAGTTTTTTGGATAAATATTTTTAAACACAGAATCATGAAGTAGTTTTTAAGGCCTCTCAGAGTTTACCTCTTTTTCATTCCAGTATGTTTAATGACCGGATTTGGATGTGGATGTCAGAATTCGCCTAGAATCTCTAAACGACCCAAAATTCTTGAACACGTGTCCTGAATTGATCCGAACGAACCCCGAGAATGGTTTTGAATGAATAATATCATATTAAGAATCCTCACACTATGTGTTTCTCCCCTGTATTCTCTTTGTGTCTTGGTTTTTTTTATTTTCCTTAGTTTTCTCTCTCTTTCTCTCTCTAAGACTCTATCTCTCACTAGAAATACTCTCTTTTTTTCAGAATTGATCCCTCCCTATTCTATATTTTTTGCCTTTTTTGTTCTCTGTTCTGACCCCCAAATTCTCGTAAATCATGCCCAAAATCCAAGCCATTTCCTATTTAGGAATCTGCTGACTCAAAAACTAGAGTCGTATGACTCTACCTATAGTCGTACGATTATAGAATTACAGTCGTGCGGCTGTAGTTGTTACAGTAGTGCGACTGTAAACTATAGTCGTGCGACTGTAGAAAGAGTCTGCACACGTACCTAAGCTTCCTAATTTCTCGAGGACTCTTCGGGGTTTTGGATCAGGGATTCTTCTGAATTTCAGGCCATTTGAGAACATTCCAGGCATTATTCCCCTCATTCTCGACTCTGATTCATGTTCATCTGTCTAATAGGTAACAAATGGTTTTCATCACAGAGGTCGGGAAAAAACCCATGCTCACACCATCTTATGATGTTGTGAGCGGACGACCATTTAGGCGGAACGTGGTGAAGTGAACCGAGAAAAAATAAAAGTAGTTTTTTTGTTTTTTTTTTTTGAAAACGGGTTTATATCTTGCTTAGGAAAAACCATGGATTTGTTTGGAAATCCCTTTTTGTAGAAAACCTTTTCTTTGGATGTGAGTTTTGAGAAAATTGATTTTACACTTTTAGAAAATCCCATTTTATTAACTTAAAGACCTCAAAATCTAAATGTCGATATTAGTGATAGAGTCCCCACTCGGATCAGCTCATCCAGGAAATTCCGGTATAGCTCCCTACCAAGCGTAGACTACTGTACCTAATCCAGAGATTTAGGGTCCGGGCAACTTACCTATTCAACCTAAAGCTTGTATTCATTTATAAGTGCATATGACAATATTTTACTCATTTAATCTCTAGCCATTTTATTTTGCGTTATTAGCCTATGCTCATTCAAATGACATAAATAAATTGTATAAAATTAAAGTGCGGAAATATAAGCCATACATTAAAACCAAACCAAAAAAGAGATAGAGGCTACTTATTACAACCCGAAAACAGAAAAAGCTCTCATCCTCACCATTAAAACCACCTAGATACACGGAGATCTAAAAAGTACAATCACCTAGAATACATGATTAATCTATAAAATACATCCAAAATGATAAAAAAAGAAAAATAAAAGCTGCAAAACAGATTGGTTAGCACAATTATATTACAAACATAAATAGGACTCATACAGGAAAGAATGGGAATTTTAGGAAGTAGGAGCATGCATTTAGGGGATAACTGAGAAGTCTAGGTGACTTACTCAGTTAGACCTGGAAAACAGTTTTAGAAATGCCCTGCAAGTTTTTGTGCTTGAAAACATTTTTTTGAAAACAATTTGGCTCAATTACATGCAAATTTCTCCATTTAATGGGTCAGTTATCCTGGAACTCAGGGTTCCGTTCGTGGGGGTTTCTAATTCCAAACATCCATCTAAGGTCCAAAAGCAGTAGATGTGGCAAAAATAGATTTGATTCTGAAGACAGCATCATGTGACGACATCCGTGCGGGTTGTATTGTGATTCTGGCTCCTTCTGGAAACTACAGCCATGCAGTGGCTATAGAACTACAGTCGTGCATCTATAGTATCCAGAACCCATAATTGGTTTTCCTCGCTTTGAAAATCATTGTTTTGATCATTTTTAATGATTTCTAAAGGCTTTAATAATTTGAACCTAGTTGATTTAAACTAGAAATATCAAAGCCCTTCACTTAGACCGATGAGGCAGGTATATGAGCCTAGAGTTTGACTCATACTTCAGAGAGCATGGAATCATTCCACAGCTCACTCCTCCAGGAACACCATAATGGAATGGGATATCCAAAAGGAGGAACAGGACCTTATTGGAATGGTCCGCTCAATGACAAGTCACGCCTCTCTCTCGATAAGTTTCTTGGGATACGCTCTCGAAACAGTAGCTCTTATTCTGAATAATACTCCAACTAAGGCTATGGAGAAGATCCCATATGAAATATGGACGGGCAGGGTGCCTAATGTGTCTTTCCTGCAGATTTGGGGTTGTGATGCATATGTTAAGAAATTGACTAGGGCAAACTAGAACCCAAAATAGATAAATGCCTATTTGTTGGTTACCCTAGGGAAACCAAAAGATATTACTTCTACAACCCTACCAAGAATAAGGTATCCGTGGCATGAAAGGAGGTCTTTCTTGAAAAGGTTTTCATTTCCAAGAAAGATAGTGGGAGCAATGTTGAACTCAGGGAAGTTCAAAGCTCATAAACTCCTAAAGAGGATAACTCAGAGACTAGGGTGGAGCTTCCATAGGAGGAAGTGTTGGATATGCCCTAGTCCCAAGGCATTGGTCCTTGTTTTTGTATTATACATTTGTACAATGTTATTGGATTTAATGTATCATACAATTTGTGTCATTAAATAAAGGAATTAATCTATTTATTATATATCTTATGCTATGTTTTCAATAGAGTGTACAATAGACATATCCATATCCATGTTGACAAGTGTCATGCACTTAGCAGTAAGATCATGGATAGGGAAAACGATATCACCATAAAGTCATTCGTAGTCTGTTCTAATCATAGGAATGAATGGAACTAGAGACAATCATTAGCTTAGTTGTATAGCGGTGTCTTACCAGCCATTGGACATGGGATGTCCACCAAGTTAATGGGTACATTCAAAAATGTCATGGTACTTGATAAATCCATTAAACGAGAAATCCACATGGTATAGTATCACAAGTGATTCTTGTGTAATAATTGCATGGATCCTTTGACGTGACTATATGATGGTGCTGCATGTGAAGTGGCATACTTTCGTGTATGCCTAAAGAGCCTATAACAGGGTGCCAAATATGGGTACATTCAGCTATGTTAGTAAACATGGCAATGCTATGGATATGCAGAAGGGAATGTCACTTAGTAGTCCACTAAGAAGATATCACCGGTCTCTTGGTGAATGCAACTGATAAGAGTGTGGCCACACCCAAACAAGTTGGAACTTGTTTTTGAGCATTAGTTCATTTGAGATCAAGTAAATGTCCAGATACAAAAGAGGGTGATCAATCCAAGCCTCTATGTTGGACACCGATATCAATGACATGGGATATACAAATTTAAACTATAGGGTTACAATTACAGTTGGACTGCTATCTCCGTCTTAATTGGGGGCTACAGTTTGCAGGCCATAGGCCCACTGCTAACATAAAGATGGGCCCACAGAATTGTACACATTGAATGTCTGAGCTCGAACTAAAAGATCAACCATATAATTGGAGTATGCACGCTGGAGAGAGAGTATTCCATTAATTATATTATATAGATCAACTGGATTAATCAAAAATAATATAATTAATTTTGTATTGGCGTTCTTATAATTAATTCAATGAATTGATTTAGAGATTATTTACTAGGTGGAAATATTTCACATGTATAGGTTTACATGTGTCTTTAATTTTATGAAAGTCTAATTTAATTCCCCGGTTAAATTAATTGGTCAAATTAATTTTAATAAAATGTATGTAATATATTATATGGTATAATATATTAACATACTTGTTGAATTGAAATTGAATTTGAAATTAAATTAGACCCAGTGAATTAATACAGACTGGGGCTTAAAGGAGTGAAAATCCCACATAAAATTAAAAATGTAATTGGGCCAAATCCCACCTTGTACTTTTCAGCCATAAAAGGTAAAAACCCTAGGGAGGAATTCGGCCAAGTCGAATTCCAAAGGCAGAAAATTTCAGCAGTGATTTTCGTCTCTTCCGTCGATGAATCGCTAGCACGGGTTCGAGTTCGATAGTCATTCGTACTGGATGTGCCCTAGTCCCAAGGCATTGGTCCTTGCATTTTTATTGTACATTTATTGGATTTATGTATTATACAATTTGTGTCATTAAAAAAAGGCATTAATCTATTTATTATATATCTTGTGCTATGTTTTAAATAGAGTATCTAATGGACATATCCATATCCATGTTGACATGTGTCATGCACTTGGCAGTAAGACCGTAGATAGGGAAAATGATATGACCATAAAGTTATCCATAGTCTGTTCCAGTCCTAGGAATGAATAGAACTAGAGACTATCATTAGCTTGGTTGTATGGCGGTGTCTTACCGGCCATTGGACATGGGATGTCAACCAAGTTAATGGGTACATGCAAAAGGGAATGGTACTGGATAGATCCACTAAACGAGAAATCCACATGGTATAGTATCATAAGTGATTCTCGTGCAGCACTTGTATGGTTCCTTTGACCTGACCATATGATGGTACTGCGTGTGAAGTGGCATACTTTGGTGTAAGCCTAAAGGGCCTATAATTGGGTGCCAAGTATGGGTATGCTCGGGTATGTCAGTGAACATGGAAATGCTATGGATATGCAGAAGGGAATGTCACTCAGTAGTCCACTAAAACTAAATCACCAGCCTCTTGATGAATGCAACTGATAAGAGTATGGCCACACCCAAACGAGTTGGAACTTGTTTGTGAGCATCAATTCATTCGGGATCAAGTTAATGTCTGGACACAAAGGAGGGTGATCAATCCATGCCTCTGTGTTGGACACTAATATCAATGACATGGGATATACAAGTTTAACTATAGGGTTATGATTATAGTTGCACTGCTATCTCCTTCTTAATTGGGGGATGCAGTGGCTTGCTAGAACCTGCTTGAAGTCTGTGGGCCATAGGCCCGATGCCAACATAAAGACGGGCCCATAGGATCATACACATTGAATGTCTGAACTCGAACTAAAAAGATCAACTGTATACTTGGAGTATACACACCAGAGAGAGAGAGAGAGAGAGAGAGGATTCCATTAATTATATTATATTGATCAATTGGATTGATCAAAATAATGTAATTAATATTTGCATTGGCCTTCTTATAATTAATTCAATAAATTAATTTATGAGATTATTTCTTGGATGGAAATATTTTACACGTATAGGTTTACATGTGTTTAATTTATGAAAGTCTAATTTAATTAATTAGTTAAATTAAATGGTCAAATTAATTTTAATTTAAATTTATGCAATTTATTATATGGTATAATATATATACATACAGGTTGAATTAAAGTTACATTTGAAATTAAACTGCACCAAATGAATTAATACGGACATGGGCTTAAAAGGGAGAAACCCACATAAAATTAAAAGAAAAATTGAGCTTAAAATTCCCAAGGGAATTTTGGCCAACTAGGTTAAAATACCTAGTGATATTTTTGGCCAAGTAAGGGAAAAATATAGCAGAAAATTACAGTCCCATTCCTCTCTATTCCAGCCGATCGAATCGCTGGCACGGGTTGAGTTTGATAGCCGTTCGTGTACGGGAATGTGGAGGAAGACTTTGTTGATTTCTGCAGCCATCTCTAGAAGAGATATATCGGGTGAGAATCTTATTCTCTTCTAGTTTTTTGTTGTTTTTGATTTCCACTTCAATTGCTCCTGGGCACGGATTTGAGGAAATTAACGCATTCTTCCACTTTATCAGTTGATTTCCGATGAAAAATCCCAACAGTGGTATAAGAGCGGGCTTTTGATCCGTGGAAATTATTAAACAGCATTGAATCCCTTATTTTGAAAGTGGTGTTTTGATTTTGGGATTCTTTTTCAATCAGAAAATTAATATGCATATTGGTTTGTGTTGGATTTAATATCCTATTGATTGGTTGTGATGTTGTTTTGCTGTAATTTTATTTATTTTTCTGCAAAAATCAGGGAATTTTTTTGTTGATACGAGACTGCCGGCGGTGGAATCACCGGTGGCCACCACCGTAATGGCGGAAATAGCAGTAACAGTCACTGCCTGCTGCTGTCGCTAAGTCCAGTAGTGGCCACTGCTAGGCGGCAGCAGTGGGCCGGACCCTGTTTTGGATTTGGTAGGTTTTGGGCCTAGGGCCGTTTTAAATTTTAATGGGTTTTAAAATTTTTTGTGTGTTTAAATTTTTTGTAATTTAAATGCACAAGGTGTTGGATACGCCCTAGTCCCAAGGCATTGGACCTTGTATTTGTATTGTACATTTATTGGATTCATGTATTATACATACTTTGTGTCATTAATAAAGGCATGAATTCATTTATTATATATATCTTGTGCAGTATTTTAAATGAAGTATCCAATGGACATATCCATATCCATGTTGACAAGTGCCATGCACTTGGCAGTAAAACCATGGATAGGGAAAATGATATGACCATAAAGAGATCTGTAGTCTGTTCCAGTCATGGGAATGATTGGAACTAGAGACTATCATTAACCTGGTTGTATGGCAGTGTCTTACCAGTCATTAGACATGGGATGTCAACCAAGTTAATGGGTACATGCAAAAGGGGCATGGTACTGGACAGATCCACTAAATGAGAAATCCACATGGTATAGTATCACAAGTGATTCTCGTGTAGTACGTGTATGGATCCTTTGACCTGACCATATGATGGTGCTGCATGCGAGGTCGTATACTTAGGGGTACACCTAAAGGGCCTGTAATAGGGTGCCAAGTATGAGTACTTTCGGGTATGTCACTAAGCATGGCAGTGCTATGGATGTGCAAAGGGGATATGTCACTCAGTAGTCCATTGAGAAGATATCACCGGCCTCTTGATGAATGTGACTGATAAGAGTGTGGCCACACCCAAACAAGTTGGAACTTGTTTGTGAGCATCAGTACATTTGGGATCAAGTAAATGTCCTGACACAAAAGAGGGTGATCAATCCATGCCTCTGTGTTGGACACCGATATCAATTACATGGGATATACAAGTTCAAACTACAAGGTTATGATTTCAGTTGGACTGCCATCTCCATCTTAATTGGGGGCTGTGGTGGCTTGCTAGAGCCCGCCTGCAGTCTGTGGGTTATAGGCCCACTGCCAACATAAAGATGGGCCCACGGTATCGTACACATTGAACGTCTGAACACGAACTTAAGGAATCACCTGTATACTTGGAGTATACATACCGAAGAGAGATGATTATATTAATTATATTATAAAAATCAATTGGATTGATCATAATAATAAAATTAATATTTGCATTGGCCTTCTCATAATTAATGAAATTAATTTTTGAGATTATTTCCTAGGTGGAAATATTTCACATGTATAGTTTACATGTATCTATATTTTATGGATGTCAAAATTAATTCCATGGTATAATTAATTGATCAAATTAATTTTAATTTAATTGTATCAAATATATTATTTAGAATAATATATTATGAATGCAAGTTAATTAAAATTGGGTTTGATGATTAATTGGACCTAAGGAATTAATATTAGTTTGGGTGTTAAATGGAGAAAAGCCCACATAAAATAATAGAAGGAATTGGGCCGAAATTGCATGGTGAATTTTGGCCAACCCTAGGTAAAATACCTAGGTAGAATTTAGCCAATACAAGCTAAGGAGCCAGCCAAAAATTGCAGCCCCTTCTCTCTCAAAAATTCTTCGATTCCAACGCTAGTACGGGTCGTGTTCCACAGCCGTTCGTGTACGTGAACGTGGTGGGAATCTGCTTTCATTTCTGCAGCCATCTCTTGAAGAGATACTCCTGGTAAGAGCTGAATTTGTTCTTGTTAAATTTTTTATTTTACAATTTTCATCTCAATTGCTCCTGGGCACGGATTTGAGGAAATTATAGCGATCTTCCGCATTTATTCGGATGATTTCCGGTGAAAATCCCAACAGTGGTATCAGAGCGGGCTTTCAATTCATGAAAATTGTTTAATTGGATTGAATCCCTTGGTTTTAAAATTGGAGATTTTAATTTGGGATTCTTGGATTGGGGTTTGTGATTTTTCCCCTTGAATTTTGCAATTGAAAATTAATTGGCATATAGGTTTATGTTAGATTTAATTTTCTATTGTTGGATGATCTTGGTGATTTGTTCGTCCTTGGCTGCAATTTTTATTTTTTTATTAAAAAATCATAGGCTCTTTCCAGGCATGCGGGACTGCCGGTGGCGGAATCACTACCGCACGCGGCAGAAACAATTGCAGCAGCCGCTGCCGTTGGTTCCAACAGCAGCTACCGCTGGGCGGCAGGACAGCCACTGACGGCAGCAGCGGGCTGCCCCTAGGGGGCAGCACCACTGCTGCCCCTTGCAGCGGGCCGGGCCCTGTTTTTTGGATTTGGCGGGTTTCTGGCCCGGGGCCCATTTTAAAATTTTAATTGGTTTTAAAATTTTGTGTGTTCAAATTTTTGCAATTTAAATGCGCATGGTTTCTTAAATGAAATTTTAATTTTATTCATTGGATATTAATTTTGGAAATTAATATGGTTAATTGAAATTGGTTCAGGTATTTTTGGCATAATTACCCGGACGGCGGATATTGACTCATGGTTTACCAATTCCAATGGGAGCAATTAACTGCCTGGGCTGGAGGCCCAAAGCCCGTTAAGGGCTAGAACCATCATGGGCCAGAATTGGTGATTTCAATAAAATAATGGCTTGGACATAATTAAAATGGGCTTAACTCATGCATTATAACATGCTTATAAATTTATGTATCGGATGCATATGGTGTGATTAAATGTATGTATGGTTGGATGCTATTGGACCTTATTTCAAGATGGGTTGTATTTTTCTTTTTGGGTAAATACTTGAATGAAATTTTAATTTTATTCATTGGATATTAATTTTGGAAATTAATATGGTTAATTGAAATTGGTTTGGGTATTTTTGGCATAATTACCCGGACGGCGGATATTGACTCATGGTTTACCAATTCCAATGGGAGCAATTAACTGCCTGGGCTGGAGGCCCAAAGCCCGTTAAGGGCTAGAACCATCATGGGCCAGAATTGGTGATTTCAATAAAATAATGGCTTGGACATAATTAAAATGGGCTTAACTCATGCATTATAACATGCTTATAAATTTATGTATCGGATGCATATGGTGTGATTAAATGTATGTATGGTTGGATGCTATTGGACCTTATTTCAAGATGGGTTGTATTTTTCTTTTTGGGTAAATACGGCCTGCGCACCGTTTTTCTTTTTTTAATGTAATTTTATTTTATTCATTTATTATAAAATTTGTAAAAGAAGAAGAAGCCCAATGGAGTGGTGAGCCTAAGTGGAGGTGCAAGCCCAGAAGGAAGGAAATGGAGTCCCACCTAATATTTGTTTCTAGTATAGGTTTACTATAATAATATTAGGATGTAATATAGGCCCATAGCAGTCCATTTTACTTATTTAATTATGCTTTATATTTATATGCAAGTATGTATGTATGATCCAAACCCATTCTCACCCACTTTATGCATGTAAGCCGTTATTAAAATGAATCTAATAACCTAATAGAAATTACTAAGTTGCTTAAAAGTGCTTCCCTCATTCAAAACCATCTCGAAGTGGGGATAGGCCAATTGTAGACCATGCCCTCGCTGGATGCACTGGAGTATCGTCATTTTGTATTGGTTTGGAGTATTGGTTACTCCGACACTTTGATGGAGGTTTTGACTTAGTATGGGTAGTAGGATTCTCCTGGCCATAAGCATAGATGGGTAAGTGCCAATGTTCCCATCAAACTGAGAGTCCCTAGGTTGGGATTGGACTGCGTTCCTACCTAAATAATTAGGGTATAGTTTTTCCAGGCCCTTGTCTGGCTATATCTTAATGAAATATGGATCTCGACCCATGAGCCCAACAACTCGGATTAATTAATAACTTGATTCATTATTAATTATAAATGGGAAACCAAGTAAAGTCCTTCATTAACACTCTTAAATTTCTCTATGTAGAACTTAAATGGCAAGCAACAACAACTCACTTTCACTGCGTGCTATCCTAGAAAAGGATAAGCTCTCGGGTCCTAACTTCTTGGATTGGTCTAGGAACTGAAGAATAGTTCTAAGACATGAATCTAAGGAGTATGTACTAGAGAGGCCTGTACCGACTGTGCCTCAAGGATGTAATCCACCAGCTGCCCAACTGGAGGAAGATAAGGTGCACGTGAGGGATAATAGGGATGTGACATGCCTTAAGTTGGATTGTATGGTCCCTGAGCTGCAAAAGCAATTCATGGACTATCAGGCCTATGCTATGATAACAACTCTAAATGAGATGTTTCAGGAGGAAGCTCATCAGGAAAGGTACCTGACCAATAAGGCATTCCACTCTTGTAAGATGGGGGCTGGGACATCTGTGAGCACACATGTGCTCAAGATGAAGGGCTATTTGGATACTTTGGCCCATCTCGGATGGCCCATATCACAGGAGTTGGCGGTGGACACAATCCTTGCTTCCTTACCGGATTCTTATGATTAGTTCATCCTGAACTATAACATGCAAGGGATGAACCGCACTATTACTGAGCTGCATGGGATGCTGAAGCTCACGGAACAGTCGATCAAAAAGACTCCGCCGGTGCTGCTAGTCAACAAGGGGAACCCTCCTCTACTGAAGGGCAAGGCTAAGGAAAAGGCTAAGGCCAAGGCCAAGAAGCCTAAGGCCCAACCCAAGGTCTAGGCCAAGGCCAGTCCTGAGGATGTCTGCTTCGGGTGCAAGCAGGCAGGGAATTGGAAGAGGTCATGTCCTAAGCTGATGGGAGATCAAAGGAAGACCAAGGGTGCATCTTCATCAGTTATTTATGTCATAGACATTAACCTTACTGTTTCAACATCCTTGGTATTGGATACTAGATGTGGTTCTCACATTTGTTGCAATGTGCAGGGGCTTAAGAACAAAAGGTCACTAGGATTGGGGAAGGTGGACTTGTGGGTCAGTAATGGAGCAAGGGTTGTTGCCATAGAGATCAGCGAATATCACCTCATGATGCCTAGTGGATTGGTTTTAATTTTGGAATAATGTTATTTTGTACCTGCTATGTGCAGAAATATTATTTCAGTTTCAATGTTAGATATTCTGGATTTAAATTTACTATTTCTAATGGTAGAATTTGTTTATCTAGAGAGAGATTATTTTATGGAGAAGCTCTATTAAATAATGGCCTATATATCCTAGATTTAAAAGAAACCAATCATGTCTATAACATAAACACTAAAAGGGTTAAGCCCAATGAACTTAATCCTGTCTACCTATGGCATTGTCGTTTGGGCCACATAAACGAGAAGCGCATAGCAAGGCTTCACAAAGCTGGAATCCTAGGGTCATTTGACTTGGAGTCAATTGATATATGCGAGTCATGTTTACGAGGCAAAATGACTAAAGGGCTACTGGCTTGTTGGACCTAATACATTCAAACATATGTGGGCCCATGAGCACAGCAACCAGAGGTGGACATCTGTACTTCGTCACATTCACGGATGATTTCAATAGATATGGCTATGTTTATCTAATGAAACATAAGTCTAAGACCCTTGATAGGTTCAAGGAATTTAGGAATGAAGTACAGAACCAGCTAGGCAGAAATATCAAAAACCCTTCAGTCAGACTGAGGAGGTGAGTATATGAGAGAGCATGGAATAGTTCCACAGCTCACTCCTCCAGGAACACCACAGTGGAATGGGGTGTCTGAACGAAGGAATAGGACCTATTGGACATAGTCTGCTCAATGATGAGTCATGCCTCTCTCCTATAACCTTCTGGGGACATGCCCTCGAGACAGCCGCTCTTATTTTAAATAATACTCCAACTAAGGCAGTGGAAAGGACCCCATATCAGATATAGACGGACAGAGATCCCAATGTGTCTTTCCTAAGGATTTGGGGATGTGAAGCACATGTTAAGAGATTGACTGATGGCAAGCTAGAACCCAAAACTGATAAATGCCTGTTTGTGGGCTACCCTAGGGAAACCAAAGGGTATTACTTCTATAACCCCGCCGAGAACAAGGTGTTCGTGGCAAGGAAGGGGGTCTTTCTAGAAAAGGATTTCCTTTACAAGAAAGACAGTGGGAGCAATGTTGAACTCAGGGAAGTTCAAAGCCCACAAGCTCCTAAAGAGGATAACTCGGAGGCCCAGGTGGAGGTTCCATAGGAGGAAGCATCGACCCAGGCCACACAAGGACCTAGAAGATCTAGTATGTTGGGATTTTTCACCGAAAATCACCCGATAAAAGCGGAAGAACGCTATGATTTCCTCAAATCTGTGCCCAGGAGCAATTGAGATGGAAATTGTAAAAAAAAAAAATTAATTGAAAGAGATAATTCTCTTACCTGGAATATCTCTTTCAGAGATGGATGCAGACCGCAGGAATCAACTTAGAATCCCTTCTCGTTCACGTACACGAACGCCTAACAAACACCACTCGTGCTAGCATCAGAAAACACAAACTATGGAGTGAGAGGCTTAGGTGAATTTCGGCTATGGTGTGTCTATCATTATGTGGCCGAAATTCCCTAGGGTTATTAAACCCTAGGTTGGTCGAAATTCCATTGAGGAATTTTGGCCCAACTTGGCTCCTATGTAAACCTATACATATGAATATTTCCACCTAGGAAATAATTTCATAATTAATCCAATTAATCATGAAGAGCCAATTAAATATATATTAATTTTATTATTAGAATCAATCCAATTGATCTTTATAATATAATTAATATATATACCTCTCTCTCCAGAGTGTATACTCCAAGCATACCTCTGATTCCCTAAGTCGGTGTTCAGTCGCTCAATGTGTACGATCCCATGGGCCCATCTTTATGTTGGCAGTGGGCCTGTGGCCCACATACTGCAGTTGGGCTCTAGCAAGCCACTGCAGCCCCCAATTAAGATGGAGATGGCAGTCCAACTGATATCATAACCCTGTAGTTTAAACTTGTATATCCCATGTCATCGATATCGGTGTCCAACACAGAGGCATGGATTGATCACCCTCTTCTGTGTCCGGACATTAACTTGATCCCAAATGTACTGAAGATCACAAACAAGGTCCAACTTGTTTGGGTGTGGCCACACTCTTATTAGTCACATTCATCAAGAGGTCGGTGATATCTTCTCAGTGGACTACTGAGTGACAAATCCCTTCTGCATACCCATGGCACTGCCATGCTAAGTGACATACCCGAAAGCACCTATACTTGGCACCCTATTACAGGACCCCTAAGTATGCGACCTCATATGCAACACCATCATATGGTCAGGTCAAAGGATCCATACAAGTACTACACGAGAATCACTTGTGATACTATACCATATGGATTTCTCGTTTAGTGGATCTATCTAGTACCATGCCCCTTATGCATGTATCCATTAACTTGGTTGACATCCCATGTCCAATGATCGGTAAGACACCACCATATAACCAGGTTAATAATAGTCTCTTGTTCCACTCATTCCCATGATTGGAACAGACTACGGATCTATTCATGGTCATATCGTTCACCCTATCCATGGTCTTACTGCCAAGTGCATGACACTGGTCATCATGGATATGGATATGTCCATTGGATACTTCATTTAATATGTTGCACAAGATCCCTATAGATCTAGTATGACCCTCGTGCTTGGGCTAGGCCAGTGCCTTGGTCAAAGGATCTGTGACATTATCCTTGGTGTCCACTCTGTGCAATGCAATGTCACCTCTCTCCGTGATCTCTCATATGAGGTGAAACTTGCTAAGCACGTGCTTTGTGTTCTTGTGTGACCGGGGCTCCTTAGTTTGTGCAACGGCCCCATTCTTGTCACAAAAGATATCAACTGGGTCTTGGATAGTTGGCATCACTCCCAACTGAGTGATAAACTTCTTCATCCACACAGCTTCCTTAGCCGCATCACACGCAATGATGTACTCAGCTTCTGTTGTAGTGTCCACAATGGTTGGCTGGTTTGAGCTCCTCCAGCTTACAGCACCACCATTTAGCAAAAATACATATCCAAACTGTGATTGGTACTCATCTTGGTCAGTCTAGAAGCTTGCATAAGTGTACCTAGTAACTGATAGCACTTCCTGACCACCATACACTAAGAAGCTATCCTTAGTTCGGTTAAGGTACTTAAGGATTGCCTTGACAGCTTTCCAGTAATCCTCCCCGGGATCCTGCTGGTACCGGCTCGTCATACTCAGTGCAAAGGTGACATCAGGTCTCGTACATAACATGGAGTACATAGTTGTTCCTATAGCTGAAGCATATGGAACCAATTTCATGTTCTCCCTGTCCTCCCTTATCTTAGGACAGTGCTTCTTACTAAGTTTCAGCCCATGGCCCATTGGCAAGAAACCTTTCTTGGCCCGGTCCATGCTGAACCTTTTCAGAACTTTGTCTATGTATGAGGCCTGACTTAGGCCTAGAAGCCGATTTGATCTATCCCTATAGATCCTGATCCCAAAGATCATCTCAGCTTCGCCCAAGTCCTTCACTGCGAAGCATTTACTCAGCCACTGCTTTACCCCTTGTAGTGTAGGTATGTCGCTTCCAATGAGTAGGATATCGTCCACATAAAGTACCAAAAATGTGACAATGCTCCCACTTGTCCTCTTATACACACAAGGTTCATCCTGATTCTATATGAAGCCATATTCCTTTATAGCCTCATTGAATCTAAGATTCCAACTTCGGGATGCTTGCTTCAGTCCATAAATGGACCTTTGAAGCTTGTATACCCTTCTTGGATACTCTGGATTGACAAAACCCTCAGGTTATGTCATGTACATATCCCTGAGTAGCTTTCCATTTAGGAAAGTGGTTTTGACATCCATTTTCCAGACTTCATAGTCATACCATATGGCTATGGCTAGCAAGATCCTGATAGATTTGAGCATGGCTACTGGTGAGAAGGTCTCATCATAGTCTATCCCATGGACTTGTCTGAAACCTTTCGCAACCAGACGCCCCTTGAAGGTATTGTCGGCCTTTAGCTTGTAGCACCACTTGCAACCTATTACCTTAGCACCTGGAGGTGGATCAACCAAGTTCCAAACATGGTTATCGTATATAGATTGCATCTCTGCCTCGATGGCTTTACGCCAATTTGCAGACTGTGGGCTTGCCATCGCCTCCTGGTAGGTTTTGGGTTCCTCCTTATCCCATATGAGAAGAGTTAGATCATCGGTGACGAGAAAACCATACCTCTCCGGTTCTCGACGATCCCTACCAGACCTTCTAGGTCCTTATGCTGCCTGGGTCGATGCTTCCTCCTGTGGAAGCTCCACCTGGGCCTCCTCTTCAGGAGCTTGTGCACCTTGAACTTCCCTGAGTTCAACATTGCTCCCATTGTCTTTCTTGGAAAGGAACTCCTTTTCTAGAAAGACCCCTTCCTTGCCACGATTACCTTGTTCTCCGTGGGGTTGTAGAACTAGTACGCTTTGGTTTCCCTAGGGTAGCCCACAAACAGGCATTTATCGGTTTTGGGCTCCAGCTTGCCACTAGTCAACTTCTTGACATGTGCTTTGCATCCCCAAACCCTTAGGAAAGACACATTGGGCTCCCTGCCCGTCCATTTCTGATATGGGGTCTTTTCCACTGCCTTAGTCAGAGTATTATTTAAGATAAGAGCTGTTGTCTCGAGTGCGTGTCCCCAGAAACTAATTGGGAGAAAGGCTTGACTCATCATTGAGTGGACCATGTCCAATAGGGTCCTATTCCTTCATTCGGACACCTCATTCCATTGTGGTGTTCTGGGAGGAGTGAGCTATGGAACTATTCCTGTTGGAGATTGTGCCCTAAGGCCAATATTGGATTATGTAATTTGACTTCTAAGATTAATCTAGTGTAGATTAATATTATCATTTATGTTTGTATGTTAGCATTTATGATAAGTATCCATGAATAAATCGTGTTATTCTAAATATCCCTAGTCGATTGTTATTATGGGAATAATAACAAACTAAGACTAGTGTGAGTGATAATGGATATTCATAAGATGAATATAGTGTATACAGATACAGATTATACTCACGGGTAATATGTCAGAGAACATGTTACTGGAGACCCACTATGAGATCAAGTTCATGGTCATGTGTCACAACTGATCTTGATTATAGTAGTGTCATTAGCTGATTCCTTTGACCTGAGGTCACCATTGATTCTGGGATGAACTCATGTTGTGCTTTGACGCAGTCAAACGCTGCTTGTAACAGAGTAGTTATAAAGGCTGTGATTGGGTACAATATGACTCATGCTTTGGGATGTGAGTGACAGATATGGGATTTTGTCCCTCTCTATCAAGAGAGCGATATCACTGGGCCCCTCGATAAGTAAGACTGTTAAATGCATGGCCGTGCTCAAATAATTGATAGAGTATCAATTGATTTGTCTAAACAGTTTACTTTGAGATCGAGAAAGCATATGATTAATTATATAAGATTGACAAGTGTACCATGTCTTATGATTAATCATGATATCAAAGAGACAAAAGGGAATATGACATTCTATAAATAGGTATTGGATCATTCCAATCATGTTAATTGGGTAGTCGTAATGGCTTGCTAGAGTCCGCTTGTGACCTATAAGGACATTATGGTAATTTCCTTATTGCCAATTAATATGAACCTATGGGGTCACACACAAAGAGCAAAATGAAGTTCATCTTTTCGGGTATAAATTATTATTGGATAATAATTTATGAATGAGAAAGAGAATAAATATATATATAATGATATATATATTTATATATATATATGTATATATAAATATTAATATGATTAATATTGCATAAAGTATGCTACATATTATAATTTAATTATATAGAGATATAATTAATTATAATATCAATATACATATGTGTATGATGGAGAATGGAATTGATTTAATATTAATTGAGAATTAATATTAAGTTGTTTGGGTTAATTTATAATTATAACTAATAAGGGTATTAAGTTATAATTATAATTAAGATTAATGGATATAAAAGGAAGTTTTATAACCTAAAATCTCTAACCCTAGCCTACACATAAGATGCAGTTTTTCTGCAGCCTCCATGTAGCCAGCCGACTTCACCCTTCTCCTTCACCCAAGGTTTTCGAAACTTTGGCTTTTCCATTCGAAGAAATCGTTCTTCAATCCCGGCGCTAGCACGCGGTGAATGAATTGCTCCGTGTGGATCAACCGTAGAGGGAAGCTACTTTGGTTCCTAATTGATTCAAAACCTACAAAGAATTAAGGTAATTCTTTAACCCTCCTTCCAATTCAATGCAATGTACATGGGTCCTTGGTGGGGATTAATCCTTTTATTTCCGCTGCGTATTGTTTTTGTGCGATTAAATCCCCAACAGTGGTATCAGAGCCACTTGTGCATTGGTTGAATTGGATTTGTTATTTTGATTAGATCAAAATTGCATGTTAGGGTTGTATGATCTTGATTTAGGGTTCTATGTTATTGTGAATAACATTTTTGATTTGATTTGGAAGTTAATCATTATGAATGATTTGTTTTACACTTGATTTGGATCATTTGGGGGCTGAAAATTCTGGGTTCAGCTTGTTGGCACGCCGGCGTGCTGGCATGGCACGGCGTGCCAACTGGAAATTGTTTCCAGAAAATGAACCAGAATGGTGGCACGCCGGCGTGCCAACCTTGGCACGGCGTGCCACCTGGGAATTTTCAGATTTTCTGCGCGACGTGCTGTTTGTTTGACAAATGCAACTGAGAAGCAGTTTGGGGGCACGACGGCGTGCTGGATCGGCACGCCGTGCCAACTGATTGGCACGCCGTGCCAACATGAGTGGCACGCCGTGCTCCCTTGATGCTGCGCGCAGCATTGGATGCTGCAGTGCGCGAAAAATTTTTTGCCTGCGGCGCTTGCTTCGCAACAGGGGCTACCGCCCCCGTACCCCCGTCCAACTCAGCAGCGAGTTGGATCGCTGGAGTTTGGGTTTGGTGTTCTTCGTTTAAGTGTGGAAATTGTTTCTACATATTTACGATTTTCAAATCAATTATTTATAAATGCAATGAGATTGTGTTTTAGCGTTTTGAACCCTAAATCTTGAAGATTTTATGCATGGTGTTTTGGTATGGTTTTTGGACCCCATGGATGGTTTTGTTTCTTTTGGTTTTATAGATGTAAGGTTTTGTATAAATACGGCCTGCGAGTCGTTTGTATTTATGTAATCTTATTTTTCTAGATAAATTGTATAGGATGCAATTTATTATATGTAAATTTATTTTACTAGAAAGTTGTATAGGATACAATTTTGTAAAATATGTAAATCCATGAGATGGTGCCAAGGAACAAAGACGTGAGGACGGATCCAAGGGGTGCGGGAGAGCTGTGACCATGCGATGGTTACAACCACCTAGGAAATGACCTGTTGATTTTCATATTGGCCTATGAAAATCAATGTAGATAAAACCATACCATAACACGGTTTTGAGTCTTATGCATGTTATATTTATTTTATGCCATAAGATGCCATGTTAATAAATATTGATGCATGTTAGAAATTATTTTGCATGTGATGCAAATGTTTATATATATGTGTAAATGCATGCCTTGTTTCTTTTAGATGCCATGTGATGCCATGCTAGATTGCATGCTTAACATATGTATGACATAGGATGCCATGCTAATTAGTATTAACAAATGTATGTTTAATATTAATGCCATGAATTGTATGAGATACAATTTAATCACAGGATTTTATAAACCCTAAATAAACTTAATAAGTTTATATTTGCCACCCAATTACGTATAACACTAGTCAAGTACTATGTTCGCATCATGGTATACCGCCAGGGCGGGTACGCATGTTGTGACCTTAGCGAAGCGATAATATGAGAAAAGGTGATTCTCATTGTGTTGTAATTGGTTTAAAAAAGGGTTAATCAAAAAGGTGTTTGAGCCCGAGGCAAAGATGAGATGAGTAACATACAATTAAATATGATATATGATATCATGCATCTCATAAATTAGAAGAGTTGCATAATGATGCAATTGGCAAAGAAGTGCACATCCAAAATATGTTTAAATGGTTTAAAGCATGATTTTGAGTCTTTGCCTACCGAAATTATATTTAATCATAGGGACATGCCAAAGCAGTGCTATGGTTAAGTATGGATTTTGGATCTTCACCCACTTGAATATTTTAAAGGGTTTTATAATTTAAGTGGGAGCATTTAAATAAAAATCTTTACATGCTTTATTATAGTTATGATTGCTATTACCATGATCTCGATTGTTATTGAACTTTGAGAATTGTTCTCAAATCAAAAGGAATTATATGTTCTCAATAATCCTTTTGCCCAATGAACCACTAGCAATTGTAATACGAGTATAAAAGATGCTTACTTGAAGCATCGAAGGGACTCTGTTTAAAATTTATTATCTTACACTTGCCACCAATTCTTCCGCACGTGGAAGTTTTACTTGAGGTATATGATACATCACAAATGGAAATGTTCCATCAGTTAGTGAGCAAGAAAAGATAAGTGTTTGAGGCAACATTTTCTCATTGGCCTCCAAAAGGCATTAAGATGTGATCTTGAATTCATTATTTGATAGTCATTAGTGATGAACTATCATTTGAATGACATGGGGAAAATTGTGAATTAGTTGCATAGGATGCAAAAGAATGTTAAGTTATCCATAAAGGATAAGCCCGCCTCGAATTGTGTGCTTATGGTTCAAAAGGAAAAGGATAAAAGAAAGGTCGAAAAGCATAAAGACCGAAAGGTTCGGGTGAAAGTGCTTTAAAGGCCAAAGCTGTTGGCATAGAGAGATCTCCAAAAGAAGGGTGTTGCCATTTCTAGAATGAATCGTTCATTAGAATGGAAATAGCAAACTTTGTTTGGAGAACTATAAGAAGATGAAAGGCAGTAAGACTGCCACCTTAAGTATTTATTAACTATTTTACTCTTGTTTCTATATCAAAAGGTATTAGATACCGTTGTGAATCTCATATTAGTAGAATATGATGAATCGCAATTTGAATAGAAACCTTATGAAGGTGAAAGGTAGAATGCGAATATGCAAGAGAAGCAAAGGTTGTTACTCAAAGGTTATGAACTTTTACATGTGAGTTACGAACTCTTGTTGCCTATTGAGCTTGTTGGCTTGAGTAAACAAATGTTGTTTATTTTATAATTGTGAATTATAAACTTTATAAAGACATGATTATGAAATGTAGATTTACATAATTGTCTTTATATGTGGAGCCCATCTGTAACATAAATACTGTAAGGATCGAATCAAATAGTTGATTCAACCTATTTTGGCAGTGTCCTCTTGGAGACATAAGCAAAGTCGCATTACGAAACTCCATGAGAATGGACTTTTGGATTCATGAGATTATGAATCATCTTGAATCATGCGAATGTTGTTTATTGTAAAAGATGATAAAGTTGTTCTTTGCTAAAAGTAGTTAAAGAATAATCGATTTATTAAGCATTATACATATGGATGTATATGAATTATAAATCAACTGCTAAAGGAGGTTTTAATACTTCATTACCTTTATGGAACTTTTCTCTAGATAAGAGTATCTAATTAAACACGAGTTTGGAACTTTTGAAGTGTTCAAAAGCTTGTAAAAGGAGTATGAAGTATCTTGACAAGATAGTAAAGTCATTTAGATATGATCCGAGTGGTGAATATTTGAGTCAAGATTTTGACAATCATCTTAGAAATTGTGGGACTGTCTCACAATTGACTCCTCCAAGTACGCCACAAAGGATGTTGTGTCGAAAAGGGAGTAATCGAACTCTATAAAGATATAGTTCAATCTATGATGAAGTCAATTTGATCATCGTTTTCTCAAAAATATGCCATTAAAGCAGCTGTGTATATTGTTCCGTCTAAAACAATTCATGAATCAACATATGAGATATGGTTGGGTAAGAGACCCAAATTGTTTCATTGAATAAGTTTAGGGCTGTAAAGCTTATTTCGAATAAGTTGGCACCTAAATTTAAATGTCGTATTTTGGATTACTCAAAAAGAAAATAGGAGTTGTTACTCCTGTGTTTCTTTGGGATACAAAATAGTTGTAGCTAGAAATGGTTTCCCCTTGAAGAGGGAGTTAATTTCTAGAAGAGTTAGTGGGAGTAAAGTACACCTACAAAACTCGTAATTCACAAAGTGACATTAACGTTGAAGAGGAACATGGAAATGGTTTCATGATCATTGTTGAAATTACACAAGTCCAATGAAAGTCTAGTAGAATACGACATGAATAGGAGAGATATGGATTTCTCAAAATCATGATGTAGTTTTACTAGATTGGAATAAGTCTTCTTTTATGAAGAAGCAATGTTAGATTTTGAATCTAATAAGTGACTTGATGCTACAAAGGTTGAAGATAAGTCCATGTCTGACAATCAAAGTATAGACTTTGATAAATCTTTTAGAAGATGCATATGCAATGGTTGCAAGTGAGTTTTCAAATTGAAAACCGACATGAATGGTGATCTTCAAACTTATAAAGCACGACTAGTGACAAAAAGGGGGTAATAAACAAGTTCATAGTAGTGACTATGAGGATACGAACAAATTCATAGTAGGACTATGATAAAATCCTTTTTCGTCATTAATCATGATCAAGTCAAATTGAGTTCTTGTTGCCACATCCGCATAATATGATTATAAAATATGGCAAATGGATATCAAAATCTGTTTTCTACGTGAAAACATGATTGAGGATGTGTACGTGACACAACCCAAAGTTTTTGAGCATCCAAAGAATTCAAATAGCGTATGCAAGTTTCAAAGATTCTTATAAGGATCGAAACATGCATCAAATAGTTGGAATCATAGTTTTGATAAAGAAATCAAATGGTTTGATTTTATCAAAAGGATGATGAATCTTGTGTTTCAAAAGGATCAGTGGGAGCATATCGGTATTCCTAACGCTATATGTGGATGACATATGGCTTGTTGGAAATAACATTCTTACCTTGCAAGAAGTAAAATCTTGGCTAAGAAAGTAATTTCGGTTAATGTTATAAGCATGACTGCCTGTGTTCTTGAAATTGGAATCTATAGAGATAGATCTAAAAGAATGTTTTGGCTTAAGTCAAAGCATTGAAAGCGTTCAATGTAAAAGACTTAATAGAAGCTTGCTTATGTTAACTGTGTAAATAGTTGCACATATACAACTGATTGCAATTTGTTGCAATATATCAGTCGAGATCTAGTATTCTCTTAAAAGGAGATGTTATGATTTTGAAAGGTTCAAAATAAAATGATATAGCTAAATATCTATAATAGTAGTCAAAGTATATTGTTACATATGATGTAAAGGAAATTTTGGATGAAGAAGTTCATCACAAAATGTTGTGTTTTGTTCTAAGCATTGCTTATCCTGTGAGACTATTGTAGGGACAATAGTTCAATGCGTAAGAACCTTGTATGACACAAGCATATACTTAGGCGTTTTTCACTAATTTAGAGAGGCTGTCTCTAAAGAGAGAGTGAAAATGTGTAAAGTAACAACGGAAGGTAAAATTAATAATTCACTGACAAAGACTCCTGCACGAGTGAATACATGAAAGTCATGTAGGTCAATGGGTATGAGATACATGTATGATTGGCCATAGTGCAAGTGGGAGATTGTTGGAGATTGTGCCCTAAGGCCAATATTGGATTATGTAATTTGACTTCTAAGATTAATCTAGTGTAGATTAATATTATCATTTATGTTTGTATGTTAGCATTTATGATAAGTATCCATGAATAAATCGTGTTATTCTAAATATCCCTAGTCGATTGTTATTATGGGAATAATAACAAACTAAGACTAGTGTGAGTGATAATGGATATTCATAAGATGAATATAGTGTATACAGATACAGATTATACTCACGGGTAATATGTCAGAGAACATGTTACTGGAGACCCACTATGAGATCAAGTTCATGGTCATGTGTCACAACTGATCTTGATTATAGTAGTGTCATTAGCTGATTCCTTTGACCTGAGGTCACCATTGATTCTGGGATGAACTCATGTTGTGCTTTGACGCAGTCAAACGCTGCTTGTAACAGAGTAGTTATAAAGGCTGTGATTGGGTACAATATGACTCATGCTTTGGGATGTGAGTGACAGATATGGGATTTTGTCCCTCTCTATCAAGAGAGCGATATCACTGGGCCCCTCGATAAGTAAGACTGTTAAATGCATGGCCGTGCTCAAATAATTGATAGAGTATCAATTGATTTGTCTAAACAGTTTACTTTGAGATCGAGAAAGCATATGATTAATTATATAAGATTGACAAGTGTACCATGTCTTATGATTAATCATGATATCAAAGAGACAAAAGGGAATATGACATTCTATAAATAGGTATTGGATCATTCCAATCATGTTAATTGGGTAGTCGTAATGGCTTGCTAGAGTCCGCTTGTGACCTATAAGGACATTATGGTAATTTCCTTATTG
Organism: Euphorbia tirucalli; assembly: GCA_039660915.1. Classification (NCBI taxonomy): domain Eukaryota; kingdom Viridiplantae; phylum Streptophyta; class Magnoliopsida; order Malpighiales; family Euphorbiaceae; genus Euphorbia; species Euphorbia tirucalli. Next base: position 46,667,220 of record CM077639.1, on the reverse strand, counting down.
CCAATTAATATGAACCTATGGGGTCACACACAAAGAGCAAAATGAAGTTCATCTTTTCGGGTATAAATTATTATTGGATAATAATTTATGAATGAGAAAGAGAATAAATATATATATAATGATATATATATTTATATATATATATGTATATATAAATATTAATATGATTAATATTGCATAAAGTATGCTACATATTATAATTTAATTATATAGAGATATAATTAATTATAATATCAATATACATATGTGTATGATGGAGAATGGAATTGATTTAATATTAATTGAGAATTAATATTAAGTTGTGTGGGTTAATTTATAATTATAACTAATAAGGGTATTAAGTTATAATTATAATTAAGATTAATGGATATAAAAGGAAGTTTTATAACCTAAAATCTCTAACCCTAGCCTACACATAAGATGCAGTTTTTCTGCAGCCTCCATGTAGCCAGCCGACTTCACCCTTCTCCTTCACCCAAGGTTTTCGAAACTTTGGCTTTTCCATTCGAAGAAATCGTTCTTCAATCCCGGCGCTAGCACGCGGTGAATGAATTGCTCCGTGTGGATCAACCGTAGAGGGAAGCTACTTTGGTTCCTAATTGATTCAAAACCTACAAAGAATTAAGGTAATTCTTTAACCCTCCTTCCAATTCAATGCAATGTACATGGGTCCTTGGTGGGGATTAATCCTTTTATTTCCGCTGCGTATTGTTTTTGTGCGATTAAATCCCCAACAATTCCATGCTCTCTAAAATATGAGTCAAACTCTAGGCTCATATACTCACCACCTCGGTCCGACCGAAGGGTTTTGATATTTCTGCCTAGCTGGTTCTGTACCTCATTCCTAAATTCCTTGAACCTATCAAGGGTCTCAGACTTGTGTTTCATCAGATAAACATTGCCATATCTGCTGAAATCATCCGTGAACATGACGAAGTATAGGTGCCCACCTCTGGTCGCTACGCTCATGGGTCCACATACATCTGAATGTATTAGGTCCAATAAGCCAGTGGCCCTTTCAGCCTTCTTGCTAAAAGGTGCCTTAGTCATCTTGCCTCGTAAACATGATTCGCATGTGTCAATTGACTCCAAGTCAAATGACCCTAAGACTCCAGCTTTGTGAAGCCCAGCTATGCGCTTCTCGTTTATGTGGCCGAGACGACAGTGCCATAGGTAGACAAGATTAAGTTCGTTGGACCTAACCCTTTTTATGTTTATGTTATAGACATGATTGGTTTCATTTAAGTCCAGGATATACAGGCCATTATTTAATAGAGCATCTCCATGAAATAATCCCTCTCTAGATATGGAAATTCTACGATTAGAAATAGTAAAATGAAATCCAGAAATATCCAACATAGAAACTGAAATAATATTCCTGCACATAGCAGGTACAAAATATCATTGTTCTAAAATTAAAACCAATCCACCAGGCATCAAAAGGTGGTATTCGCTAATCTCTATGGCAGCAACCCTTGCTCCATTTCCGACCCGCAAGTCCACCTCTCTCGACCCTAGTGACCTTTTGTTCTTAAGTCCCTGCATATTGCAATCAATATGAGAACCACATCCAGTATCCAATACCCAGGATGTTGAAATAATAAGGTTAATGTCTATAACATAAATACCTGAAGAGGATGCACCTTGGCCTCTTCTTTGCTCTCCCATCAACTTGGGACACGATCTCTTCCAATGGCCCGCCTGTCTACACCCGAAACAGACATCCTTAGGACCTGCATTCTGCTGGGGCGGAGTCTTTTTGATCGACTGCTCAGTAAGCTTAAGCATCCCATGTAGCTCACTAACAGTGCAGTGCATCCCTTGCATGTTGTAGTTAAGGATGAACTTATCATAAGAATCCGGCAAGGATGCTAGGATAGTGTCCACCACCAACTCCTGAGAGATGGGCAATCCGAGAAGGGCTAAATGTCCAAATAGCCCTTCATCTTGAGCACGTGTGCTCTCACAGATGTCCCAGCCCCCATCTTACAGGAGTAGAATGCCTTGTTGGTCAAGTACCTTTCCTAACAAGCTTGCTCCTAAAACATCTCGTTTACAGTTGTTATCATAGCAAAGGCTTGATGGTCCATAAACTGTTTTTGCAGTTCGGGGACTATACAGGCCAACATTAGGCATGTCACATCACTATTATCCTTGACATGCACCTCGAATTCCTCCAGCTGGGCAGCCAGTGGATTACGTCTTTGAGGCGCAGCCGGTGCAGGCCTCTCCAGCACATACTCTTTGGACTCCTATCTTTGAACTATTCTCAAGTTCCTAGACCAATCCAAAAAGTTAGGACCAGAAAGCTTGTCCCTTTCAAGAATCGATCGTAATGATAAAGTATTGTTGTTTGCCATTCAGAGTTTCTAAACAGAAAAACATTTAGAGTGTTAATAAAGGACTTTACTTTGTTATTCCCATATGAAATTAATAATGAATCAAGTTATTAATTAAACCGAGTTATTAGGCTCATGGGCCAAGATCCATATTTCATTAAGATATAGCCAAACGAGGGCCTGGTACAACTATACCACAACTATTTAGGTAGGAACGCGTCCAATCCCAACCTAGGGACTCTCGGTTTGATGGGCTTGTTGGCACTTTCCCATCTGTGCTTAGGGCCAGGAGAATCCTACTACCTATGCTAAGTCAAAACCTCCATTCAAGTGTTAGAGTATCCCATACCCTAACCCAATACAAAGTGACAATACTCCAGTGTATCCTGCGAGGGCATGGTCTATAACTGGCCTATTCCTACTTCGAGCCGGTTTTGAATGAGGTAAGCACTTTTAAGCGACTTAGTAATTTCATTTGGTTTTAGATTCAATTAACAACGGCTTGCATACATAAGGCGGGTGAAAGCAGTTGGATCATACATTCATACATGCATATAAATATAAAGCATAATTAAATAAATAAGTAAAATGGACTGCTATGGGCCTTTATTACATACTAATATTATTCCAGTAAACCTGTACTAGAAAACAATATCAGGTGGGCCTCCATCTTCTTCCTTCTGGGCTTGCACCTCCACTTGGGCTGAGCACTCCATGGGCTTCTTCTTTTACATATTTTATAATAATTGAATAAAATAAAATTACATTTTAAAAAAAAAAAACAACACGCAGGCCGTATTTACCCAAAAAAGAAAATACAACCCATCTTGAAAAAGGCCCAATAGCATCCAATCATACAAAATATTTAATCATCCATATGCATCCAATGCATATAATTCATAAGCATGTTATAATGCAAGATTTAAGCCCATTTCAATTATGTCCAAGCCATTATATAGAAATCGCCAATTTTGGCCCACCATGGTTCTAACCCTTAATGAGCTTTGGGCCACTAGCCCAGGCAGTCCAACTACTCCCACTGGAATTGAGAAACCATGGGTCCAATTCAGCCGTCCAAGTAATTGTGCCAAAATTACCCGAACCAATTTCAATTAACCATATTAATTTCCAAAATTAATATCACATGAATAAAATAAAATTTCATTCAAGAAACCACACGCATTTAAATTACACGAATTTAAACACACAAATTTCAAAACTAATTAAAATTTCAAAACTTGGCCCCGGGCCCAAAAACCCGCCATATCCAAAAACACTGGGCCCGGCCCGCTGTGGCTAGGGCAACCAGGTTGCCCTAGCAGTAGCAGCGGCTGCTGCTGGAACCAGCGGTAGCAGCCGCATAAGCGGCCGTTGCTGCTGGCGCAGCGGCAGCCGACGGTGATTCCGCCGCCGGCAGCCCAGCACCCCGGGAACAGCCAGAATTTTTTTTAAATAAGAAAAATTATATATATATATATAATATCATGGCATCCATAAACAAGAAATTCACCAAGAATTCTATAACATACAATTAAATTAAACAAACATAAACCCCTATGCATATTGAATTTCAATTGCACAAAAACAAATGGGAAAAACCAAGAACCCCAATCAAAAACCTCCAATTTTAAAACATGGGATTCAACCAATTTTAACAATTTCCACGGATCAAAAGCCTGCTCTGATACCACTGTTGGGATTTTTCACCGGAAATCACCCGATAAAAGCGGAAGAACGCGATGATTTCCTCAAATCCGTGCCCAGGAGCAATTGAGATGGAAATTGTAAAAACAAAAATTTAATTGAAAGAGATAATTCTCTTACCCAGAATATCTCTTTTAGAGATAGACGCAGACCGCAGGAATCAACTTAGAATCCCTCCTCGTTCACGTACACGAACGCCTAACGAACACCACCCGTGCTTCCGTCGGAAAACATGAACTATGGAGTGGGAGGCTTAGGTGAATTTCAGCTATGGTGTGTCTATCATTATGTGGCTGAAATTCCCTAGGGTTATTAAACCCTAGGTTGGCCGAAATTCCCTTGAGGAATTTTGGCCCAACTTGGTTCCTTATTTGCATGGGCTTCCTTCTTTTAATTTAGGCCCAATCTTATTTTAATTAGTCTTGTTTAAATTAATTTCATGCCCAACTTTAATTCACCCATGTATTTAATATATTACACCAAGTAACATATTATTTACATTTAAATTAAAATCAGTTTGACCAATTAATTTATTCCATCAACCTAAAATTAGATCTTCACAAATAAAATCATATGTAAACCTATACATATGAATATTTCCACCTAGGAAATAATTTCATAATTAATCCAATTAATCATGAAGAGCCAATTAAATATATATTAATTTTATTATTAGAATCAATCCAATTGATCTTTATAATATAATTAATATATATACCTCTCTCTCCAGAGTGTATACTCCAAGCATACCTGTGATTCCTTAAGTCGGTGTTCAATCGCTCAATGTGTATAACCCTGTGGGCCCATCTTTATGTTGGCAGTGGGCCTATGGCCCACAATGTTGGTGTGCCCTAGTACTTAGGGCATTGGATTCTTGTATTATGTATTATACATTAAGAGTCATGTATGAATACATTATTTGTGTCACATTAATAAAGGCAATTAATCTATTTCATTTATATTTGTGCTATAATATGAGTAGAGTATCCATGGATTGATAATCATAAAACCTATCCCAGGTCCGTTCTAATCATGGGAACGAATAGAACCACAGACTTGTATATTCGATGACTGTATGGTAGTTCTTAACTAGCCATAGTACTTGTATAGTCAGTCATGAATATAGGTACATGTCGTTGACATGGGACTGGATCGATCCGCACAAGAAAGCCACATGGTTGTCACGTCGTAGGTCTTTCTTGAGTAGGTCTCTTTTGTCCTCAAACCAGATTTCATTATAATATCGATATGGAATCCGATTCACTTTGACATACGCCTAACAGGTCTGTAAAAGGATGCTAAATATGGGTATGATTGGGTGGACCGGTGAACATGTTGATATTGATGGTGAAGTGATGGAATTGCCACTCGGGTAACACCGAGATGATATCATTGGCCACTTGATGAGTGGGACTGATAAGTGTATGGCCATACCCAAATAAGTTGGTTGCTTATTTGATTAATCAGTCAACTCAAGATCAAGAAATATAATAAACAACAGAAGAGGATGACAGACACCATGCCTCTTGTTTATTCATATCGATATCGTTAGGCAAAGGACAGTATGAGATTACTACCGGGTGAGTGTCTTCTAAAGATTGCTGCATCTCTGTCTTAATTTGGGGCTGTAATGGTTTGCTAGAACCCACTTACAGTCTGTGGGCCTTGGGCCTACTGCCAACATAAAGACAGACCCATAGGATCGTGCACATAGATCAACTGAGCTGGAACTTATAGAAATTGTACATGTAATGTACATTGGAAGGAATGCGTTAATTAATTAGTTAACATTCGGTGTCAAGGTAATTAATTGACATTGGGTTGAATTTAATTTAATTAATAAGTTTACATAATGTAATTAATTAATTTATCAATTAATTGAATTACATAAAGTAAACAATTAATTAAATAATTTTCCTAAGTAGGAAAATTAAATACATGTATTGTATTAACTTAAGTGTGATTTAATTTTATTTAGGGGTAATTAAATTTTGCCAAATGGAATTAAATTACATAGTATATACTTTTTAATTAAAGTTTATTTATGTAATTATAATCCTAGTGGGCTTGGGTTTAATAAACCTAATTAGAACCCAATTAGACAAGGTGTCTATAAAAGGGCACACTTAAGGAATAAAAACCTAATTCAACTCTAATTAATTGCTGGAAATTTCAGCCACCAATAGCAGCCCCAAAACGGCCGAAAATCCCAGTATTAAACCTCCATTCCTTCGCGTCTTCGGCTAGCACCGGTTCCCGCTCAATAGTTGGTCGTGCACCGGACTTTGGAGATCGCAGTTTCAAGAAACGATTCTGCAGCAGTCTCTAGAGGAGACGAATCCGGTGAGTTAATCTCTCCTGATTCTTATTTGATTTTATTCTAATCAATGGTAATTGGACATGATAGGTGGATTCTAGGAAATTTTAAACGGTGTATTTTCCGCTGCGCCACGTTATTTTTCCAATGACGAATCCCAACAGTGGTATCAGAGCCTAGGTTTTGTCCATTAGATTGATTGGAATTGGTTCTTGAAAGCATTCTTGAAGAAAGAATGGGTTTCAAGTTTGTGATTTTAGGGTTTTATTCAATTGGTTTTGGTTTTGATAAACCCTAGAATTTTGGATTGGGGTTTTTGATTATTTTCCCCAATTGGTTTCCATCTTAAAAATTATTATTTTATTGATTATTTAATTTTGATGGATTTTTTTATGATTAAAAGAAAAAAAAAGAAGGTTTTGGGCTGGATGGAATCGCAAATTGCGATTCCATCCAGGGGCAGCAGTTGCGGCAGCAGCTGGCTGGGCTGCTGCTGCCGCGGCAAGCTGCCGCACAGCGGCACTGCTGCCCCGCCGGGACAGCAGCGCCGTGCTAGGGTTTCGGGTCCAGTTTTGGATTTTGCGGGTATTTTTTTTATCCCGGACCCTAATGCAAATTAAATTAAATTTTTTAAATTAATTTGTGTTTAGATTATTTATTTTGTTGGCTTGCATATTAAATTGAATATGGACTTTGTGAAATTGGCCCAATAAACCGTGACACCGGTTAAAATTGGGAGAGCTAAATTTTAAATTTGTGACAACCTAAATTCAAGTGGGAGCAAAAATTGTTAATTTTACATTTATGGATGTTATCCATTTGGCCTTTATGGGCCTTAGTCACATTTGTTAAAATTGGCGATTTCACCCTAAGTAACTCGGCTTAAAGTTTATATTTATAATTTGGAATGCCATGATCATGCATCATATTGGTATGCATGTGCACGACAGGTACTTTGTTTGAAATGTTATGTTGAGTTCTGTGGGCCCTAAATTATTATCGGTTGTAATTTAATTTTGGGAAATATGGCCTGCGTGCCATTTTTTTATTTTGATGTAATTTTAGAATAGATTTTATTTTACGAAATTATTGTAATTGCATCAAGTATGGAGGAAGGCCCAAATGGAGCAAGCCCATGGTGGGAGCCCAAGAAGGATTGCAGTCTGGCCCATGAAGAATTAGATAGGATATCTAGTTTTTCATTAGGTTGTAATTAAAGGCCCATAGGATCTCATTTATTTTAAATTAAGTAAGCTATTGCATTTTTCATATAATATGGATGTATGGATCACCAAATTATTACCCGCGTTTATGCATGCTAAGCCGTATCACTTAATTATAATCCGAAAATTAAAATATTGAGTCGCTTAAAAGTGCTTCCCACATTCACACCTCTTCCTCCCATTGATGCTGCAATGTGCGCCATGCCCTAGCTGGGTATATTGTAGTATTCGGTGGGCCGTCGAGGGTTAAGATACTTGGTATGGTTAACATGTGAATGGTGGTTTGACTCAACATGGGTAGCATTAGCTCAGAGCGGGCCCTAAGCACAGATGGGTAAAGTGTCAATAAGCCCATCAAACCAAGAGTCCTTTGTGGAAGGATTGGATAGGTTGTCCTACCAAACGACTCAATGGTTGGTTAGCGAGCCCTAGTTCGGCCAGTCATTGATAAGTTGTGGATCTTGGTCAAGTCAGCCAATTAACAACACCAACAAACAAATTAAAATCGGATTATTAATTTGAATTGGCTTAAAAGTCCTTTATTTCTAACTCAAGCAATGATTTCTTCCATGTAGATAATCCAATTTCAGTTAAGCAATTTAAATGGCTACAACAAACAACAACTCACTCTCACTTAGGTCACTCTTGGAGAAGGAGAAGCTTTCGGGGACTAACTTCCTGGACTGGGCTAGGAACTTACAAATAGTTCTTAGATAAGAGTCTAAGGAGTATGTACTGAATGCTCCTTTACTAGCTGGCCCTCCTGCAGGTCGAGGCATCACCACGGCGATGGTGGAGCAGTACGATCGGCAAGTGAGGGATGACCGAGATGTCTCGTGCCTCATGCTGGGTACCATGGCTTCTGATCTTCAGAAGCAGTTCATGGACGAGCATGCTTATGAGATGATGGATCAGCTTAAAAAGATGTTCCAAGATCAAGCTCGTCAGGAATGTTACCTGACTACTAAGGCACTTTGCACGACTGTGATGGTAGCTGGGACTTCTATTAGCACTCATATGCTAAAGTTGAAGGGGCATATTGATACACTTGCCCGCCTCGGCTCGCCAGTACCGCAGGACTTGGCAACAGAAATTATTCTCGGGTCACTTCATGAGTCTTACAACCAGTTTATCATGAATTACCATATGCAAGGGTTGGATAAATCGGTTCTTGAGCTGCATGGCATGCTCAAGCTTGCTGAGCAGTCTCTTAAGAAGACTCCTGAAGTATTGCTGGTGAACAAGGGCAATACGCCCATTGCTAAGGGAAAGGCCAAATCTAAGGCTAAGGCTAAGGGCAAAAAGGTGGTGGCCCAACCTAAAGCAAGGGTTGCCTCTCCTGACGATGTTTGCCATGAGTGTTATAAGAAGGGGCACTGGAAGAGCTCATGTCCAAAGCTAAGGGAGCAACTGTAGGGCAAAAACTACTGCGTCAGGTATTTATGTTGTTGAGATTAATCTGGCTATTTCTACATCTTGGGTCTTGGACACTGGAAGTGGATCTCACATTTGTTCAAATGTGCAGGGTCTAAGAAATAGGAGATTATTAGGATCTGGAGAAGTAGATCTTCGAGTCGGAAATGGTGCTCGGGTTCAGGCCATGGAGATCGGAGATTATTTCTTGGAGATGCCTAGTGGACTTGTTTTGGAACTAAGAAACTGTTATTTTGTACCTGCGATGCGCAGGAATATTATTTCCGTTTCTTTGTTGGCTATTTCTAGTTTTGTATTTAATATTGGACATGGTAGAATTTCAATGCAATGTGGCAATATTATTTATGGAACAGCATTTCTTGAAAATGGCTTATATATCCTTGATCTAATGTTGGATATGCCCTAGTCCCAAGGCCTTGGTCCTTGTGTTTGTATGATACATTGTACCTTTTATGTAAGATATGTATGATACAATCTGTGTTAATCAATAAAGGCATCAATCTATTTACTATATGTCTTGTGCAATATTTTAAATAGAGTATCCAATGGACATATCCATATCCATGTTGTCAAGTGTGAGGCACTTGGCAGTAAGACTGTGGATAGGGAAAACGATATGGCCATAAAGTCATCCGTAGTCTGTTCCAATCATGGGAATGAATGGAACCAAAGACTATCATTAACCTTGGTTGTATGACGGTGTCTTACCGGTCATAGAACATGGAATGTCAACTAGGTTAATGGGTACATGCAAAAAGGGCATGGTACTGGATCGATCCACTTAACGGGAATCCACATGGTGTCACATCACATCGGATTCTCGTGTAGTACTTGTATGGATCCTTTGACCTGATCATATGATGGTACTGGATGTGAAGTGGCATACTTTGGTGTACGCCCAACGGGCCTGTAAAAGGGTGCCAAGTACGGGTACATTCGGGTATGTTAATGAACATTGCAGTGCTATGGATATGCAGATGGGAATGTCACTCAGTGTTCCACTGAGAAGATATCACCGGCCTCTTGATGAATACAGCTGATAAGAGTGTGGCCACACCCAAACAAGTTGGAACTTGTTTGTGAATATCAGTGCATTCGGGATCAAGTTAATGTCCATACACAATAGAGGGTGATCACACCATGCCTCTGTGTTGGACTCCGATATCGATGACATGGGATATACAAGTTTAAACTACTGGGTTAACGTTTCAGTTTGACTGCTTACTCCATCTTAATTGGGGGCTTTAGTGGCTTGCTAGAGCCCAACTAGAGTCTGTGGGCCTTAGCTCACTGCCAACATAAAGACGGGCCCATCGGATCGTACACATTGAACGTCTGGACTTTAACTAGTCGGATTAAGTGTGTACTTGGTGTATACACATCAAAGCAAGAGAGGTGTATTAATTATATTATTTAGCTCAATTGGATTGGTCAAATATAATATGATTAATATTTCTTAGGCCATTACTTAATTAATTCAATGAATTAAGTTAAGTATCACTTAATTAATTCAATGAATTAAGTTAAGTATTTATTTCCTAGGTGGAAATATTTGTACATGTATAGGGTTACATGTATATCATCCTATGTATGTCATATTTAATCCATTGGTTAATTTGATGTGTCAAACAAAGTTTAATTCACATATATGTTACATATTATATGGTATAATATATTAACATACATGTAGAATTAAATTTTATTTGAAATCAAATTAATACCAAAGAGTGAAATATGGGCTTGAGCTTTTAAACATGAAAGCCCTTCTTTTTGGATGATTTGGCCGTAGATATTTGGTGGGATTTTTGCCAAGTTTTGGTGAGTCATTTTGGATAGGAAGAATGACTCATTAAAGGGACAAAAGATGATGATTAATATGGTGAGTCATTATTTGACTTTGTGGTAGAAAAGTTGGACTTTTCTTTCTTTGATTTTTTGATCTTTCTTTTGGTGATATAAGAGAAAAAAATCTGCCATATTACATCCATCTTGGACGTCCAACACCATCTCCCTCACTCTCTCTTATTGATTTTCCGAATCGCTAGCATGGGTTTTAGTCCGAGAGCCGTTCGTGTACGGGACGAAGGAGGAAATCTAATTTGGTTTCTGCAGTCATCATCTGTCTCTTGGAGAGACTTAAGGTGAATTTTTAAAACCTTCATCCTTGTGCTTTGTGTTTTTGATTTCCACTACTTAAGCTCCTGGGACCGGATTCGAGGAAATCGACGCGTATTTCCGCTTTTTCGGTCGATTTCCCGTGACGAATCCCTACAGTGGTATCAGAGCGGGCTTATGTTCCGTGGAGATCTCTAACTTGAAGTGAATCCCATGGTTTAAAATTTGGCGGTTTTGTGGATGGGATTTGTTTTCGGTTTGGGGTTTGTGATTTTGCCCCTTTGGATTTTACAAATGGAAAATTATATGCATAGGGTGTATGCTAGATTTAATTTTCTATTTGTGTTGGTTATTCATGATATTTGCATATGAAATTGTTTAGCATATGGAGCATGCTAGGGTTCAATTTCCTTTTGCAAATATTTATGTATATATGTATAAATATATATAGAGTTTATGGATGCTTGATTTTAATTCTTGGTTGATTTAATTTCTTGCATCTAGGTTGTATGCTAGATTTTATTTCTTGGTGAATTAATATCTTGCATATGTTGTTTTCTTGTTTTGAAAAAAATAAAAACAAAATCACGGATTGTTTCGGGTGGACGCGGGGGCTGCCTACGGCGCTACGCGCCATAGGCAGCAGCCGCTGCCCGCTGCTGCTGGCCAGCAGCTGCTGCTGGGCAGCAGCTGCTGCACGCCAGCAGCAGGGCTGCTGCTGGCCAGCAGCTGCTGCTGGGCAGCAGCTGCTGCACGCCAGCAGCAGGGCTGCTGCGTGCCAGCAGCACGCCGCTGCTGGGCAGCGGGGCTGCTGCTGGGCAGCAGCGCCGCGGCTGCCCCGTGCGGCGGGCCGGGCCCGAATTTGGATTTGGCGGGATTTTTGGGCCGGGCCGGGTTTTAAAATTTGTAAAATGTTTTAAACTTTGCGTGTTTAAATTTTGAAAATTTAATGCGCGTGGTTTCTTGAATGGAATTTATTTTTCGTTCATGTGATATTTATTTTGGAAATAAATACGGTAAATTGAAATTGGTTCGGGTTTTCTTGGCACGATTACCCGGACGGCTAATTTTGGATTTCATGGTTTCCCAATCAGATTGGGAGCAATTTTTGCCTGGGTTGGAGGCCCAAAGCCCGCATGGGTTAAGAACCATGATCGACCAAAATTTGGCGATTTCAAAATAATGGCTATGGACAAATGAAATCGGATTAAATCATGCATTTAACATGCTTATAAAATACATGATGTATTGGTTTACATGTATGATTGAATATGCGGATGGATGTAAATGGGCCTAATTTATGTTGGGTTGTAATATTCTTTTGGTATATACGGCCTGCGCGCCGTTTTTCCTTTTATGTAATTTTATTTCATCTGTTTATTATGAAATTATGTAAGCAAGGAGCCGATTGGATTGGCGAGCCCAGAAGGAATAGGAGGCGGCCCACCTGATGCTGTTCTAGTATAGGTTTACTAGAATGATATTAGGATGTAAATTTTGGCCCGTTGCATTCCATTCTTTATTTTAATTATGCGGTATTTATTTGCATGTGCGAATGTATGTACAAACCCTTTTCACCCGCTTTTGCATCTAAGCCGTTATTAATTGAATCGAATAACCAAATGGTAATTACTAAGTCGCTTAAAAGTGCTTCCCTCATTCATAACCTACTCGAAGTGGGGATAGGCCAGTCGTAGACCAACCCTCGTTGGATACACTGGAGTATCGTCATTTTGTATTGGGTTGGAGTATTGGTTACTCTAACACTTGGATGGAGGTTTTGACTTAGCGTGGGTAGTAGGATGTTCCTGGCCCTAAGCACAGATGGGTAAGTGCCAACAGACCCATCAAACCGAGAGTCCCTAGGTTGGGATTGGACGGCGTTCCTACCTAAAAATTGGGTATAGTTGTTCCAGGCCCTCGTCTGGCTATATCTAAATATAATATGGATCTCGGCCCATGAGCCCAACAACTCGGTTTTATTAATAACATGATTCATTATTAATTATGGGAAAATGTTTATAAGTCCTTTATTAACACTCATTTATTTTTCTGTGTAGTAATCAATGGCATCGAATAACACTTTATCACTGCGCACTATCCTTGAGAAGGACAAGCTTTCTGGTCCTAATTTCCTGGACTGGTCTAGGAACTTACGAATAGTTCTAAGACAGGAGTCTAAGGAATATGTACTGGAAAGGCCTGTACCGGCCGCACCTACTGGGCGTAATCCACCAGCTGCTCAGCTGGAGGAATACGGGGTGCATGTAAAGGATAACCGGGATGTTACTTGCCTTATGCTGGCGTGCATGGTCCCCGAACTGCAAAAACAGTTTATGGACCATGAGGCCTATGCTATGATAACAACTCTAAATGAGATGTTTCAAGAACAGGCACGTCAGGAAAGGTACCTGACGAATAAGGCATTCCATTCCTGCAAAATGGGGACTGGGACATCTGTGAGCGCTCACGTGCTCAAGATGAAGGGCTATTTGGATTCTTTAGCCCGTCTCGGGTCGCCCATTTCACAGGAATTGGCGATTGATACCATCCTGGCTTCCTTGCCGGAGTCTTATGATCAGTTCATCTTGAATTACAACATGCAAGGGATGAACAAAACTGTTAGTGAGCTGCATGGGATGCTTAAGCTTACGGAACAGTCGGTCAAAAAGACTCCACCGGTACTTATGGTAAACAAGGGGAAGGCTCCTCTTGTAAAGGCCAAGGCTAAGACAAAGGCTAAAGCTAAGGCCAAGAAAGCCAAAGCTAAGAAGGCCAAGGTCCAGCCCAAGGCCCGTCCTGAGGATGTCTGTTTCGGGTGCAAGCAGACGGGACATTGGAAACGATCATGTCCAAAGCTTCTGGGAGAGCAAAAGAAGGCGCAGGGCGCGTCTTCATCAGGTATATATGTCATAGACATTAACCTTACTGTTTCAACATCTTGGGTATTGGATACTGGATGTGGTTCTCACATTTGTTGTAATGTGCAGGGACTTAGGAACAGAAGATCACTGGGATCAGGAGAAGTGGACTTGCGGGTCGGGAATGGGGCAAGGGTTGCAGCCATTGAGATCGGCGAGTACCAGCTTAAGATGCCTAGTGGATTAGTTTTGTTACTGGAACAATGTTATTTTGTACCTGCAATGTGCAGGAATATTATTTCTGTTTCAGTTTTGGATACTTCTGGATATGTATTTACTATTGGTAATGGTAATATGGTTATATCTAGAGAAGGCATATTTTATGGAAATGCTCTATTAAATAATGGCCTTTATATCCTGAATTTAAATGAAACTAATCAAGTCTATAACATAAATACTAAAAGGATTAAACCAAATGAACTTAATCCTGTGTACCTTTGGCATTGTCGTTTAGGCCACATAAACGAGAAACGCATAGCTAGACTCCACAAAGCTGGAATTCTAGGATCTTTTGACTTGGAGTCACTTGATATTTGTGAGTCTTGTTTACGGGGTAAAATGACTAAAGCGCCATTTAGCAAGAAAGCTGAAAGGGCTACTGGCTTATTAGACCTAATACATTCGGATGTATGTGGACCTATGAGCACTGCTGCCAGGGGTGGGTTTCTATACTTCGTCACCTTTACAGACGATTTCAGCAGATATGGCTATGTCTATCTGATGAAACACAAGTCTGAAACACTTGATCGGTTCAAGGAATTTAGGAACGAAGTACAGAACCAATTAGGCCGAAATATTAAAGCCCTTCGGTCGGACCGAGGTGGCGAGTATATGAGCCTAGAGTTTGATTCATACTTGAGAGAGCATGGAATAGTTCCACAGCTCACTCCTCCAGGAACACCACAATGGAATGGGGTGTCTGAACGGAGGAATAGGACCCTGTTAGACATGGTCCGCTCAATGATGAGTCATGCCTCTCTCCCAACAAGTTTTTGGGGATATGCTATTGAGACAGCAGCTCTCATTTTGAATAATACTCCGACTAAGGCAGTAGAAAAGACCCCATTTGAGATATGGACGGGCAGGGCGCCCAATGTGTCTTTCCTACGGATTTGGGGTTGTTATGCCCATGTCAAGAAATTGACTGGGGGCAAACTAGAACCCAAAACCGACAAATGCCTGTTTGTGGGCTACCCTAGGGAAACCAAAGGGTATTACTTCTACAACCCCGCCGAGAACAAGGTGTTCGTGGCACGGAAAGGGGTCTTTCTTGAAAATGAGTTCATTTCCAAGAAAGATAGTGGGAGTAATGTTGAACTCAGGGAAGTTCAAAGCTCAGAAACTCCTGAAAAGGATAACTCGGAGACCAGGGTGGAGCTTCCACGGGAGGAAGCACCAGCCCAGGTCACACAAGGACCTAGAAGGTCTGGTAGGGATCGTCGGGAACCTGAGAGATATGGGTTTCTTGTTACCGATGACAACACTCTTTTTGTCTTCGACGAAGAAGAGCCGAAAACCTACCAGGAGGCTATAGCTAGCCCACTGTCCGCAAATTGGCAAAAGGCCATGGAGGCGGAAATGCAATCTATGTACGACAATCAGGTTTGGAATCTGGTTGTTCCACCTCCGGGTGCTAAGGTAATAGGTTGCAAGTGGTGCTACGAGCTTAAGCCAGATAACACCTTCAAGGGGCGGCTGGTAGCGAAAGGTTTCAGGCAAGTCCATGGAATCGACTATGATGAAACTTTTTCACCAGTCGCTATGCTCAAATCCATAAGGATCCTGCTGGCCATAGCCGCATGGTACGACTATGAGGTCTGGCAGATGGATGTCAAAACCGCTTTTCTTAATGGAAAGCTACTCGAGGATGTGTATATGACACAGCCTGAGGGTTTTGTCGATCCACAGAATCCTGAAATGGTATGCAAGCTTCAACGGTCCATTTATGGATTAAAGCAAGCATCCCGAAGTTGGAATCTTCGATTCAATGAGGCTATAAAGGAATATGGCTTCATACAGAATCAAGATGAGCCTTGTGTGTACAAAAGGATTAGTGGGAGCATTGTCACGTTCCTGGTATTATATGTGGATGACATCCTTCTCATTGGAAGCGACATACCAACACTGCAAGGGGTAAAGCAGTGGTTGTGTAAGTGCTTCGCAATGAAGGACTTAGGCGAAGCTGAGACGATCCTAGGGATCAGGATCTACAGGGATAGACCCAATCGGCTCCTGGGCCTAAGTCAGGCCAAGTACATAGACAAAGTTCTGAAAAGATTCAGCATGGACCAGGCTAAGAAAGGGTTCTTGCCAATGGGTCATGGGCTGAAACTTAGTAAGAAAAACTGTCCTAACACAAGGCAGGATAGGGAGAACATGAAATTAGTCCCATATGCTTCGGCTATAGGATCAATCATGTACGCCATGCTATGTACAAGACCTGATGTCGCCTTTGCACTAAGTATGACTAGCAGGTACCAGCAAGATCCTGGGGAGGATCACTGGAAAGCTGTCAAAGCAATCCTAAAGTAACTTAACCGGACTAAGGATAGCTTCTTAGTGTATGGAGGTCAGGAAGAGTTATCAGTTACTGGGTACACTGATGCAAGCTTCCAGACCGACCAGGATGAATATAAGTCGCAGTCAGGATATGTATTCATGCTTAATGGTGGTGCTATAAGCTGGAGAAGCTCCAAGCAACCGACCATAGCGGATTCTATCACAGAAGCTGAGTACATTGCAGCGTGTGATGCGGCTAAGGAAGTTGTATGGATAAAGAAGTTTATCATGGAACTGGGGGTAGTTTCAACTATCCAGGACCCAGTTGATATCTTCTGTGACAACAATGGGGCTGTTGCACAAGCTAAGGAGCCCCGGTCACACAGAAACTCGAAGCACGTACTCAGGAAGTTTCACCTCATCAGAGAAATCGTTGAGAGGGGTGATATTTCATTACGACGAGTGGACACCGAGGAGAATGCCGCAGATCCTTTGACCAAGGCGCTGGCTCAGCCCAAGCACGAGGGTCATATTAGATCTATAGGGATTAGGCCCATGCCTAGTTGGTACTAGTGCAAGTGGGAGATTGTTGGATATGCCCTAGTCCCAAGGCCTTGGTCCTTGTGTTTGTATGATACATTGTACCTTTTATGTAAGATATGTATGATACAATCTGTGTTAATCAATAAAGGCATCAATCTATTTACTATATGTCTTGTGCAATATTTTAAATAGAGTATCCAATGGACATATCCATATCCATGTTGTCAAGTGTGAGGCACTTGGCAGTAAGACTGTGGATAGGGAAAACGATATGGCCATAAAGTCATCCGTAGTCTGTTCCAATCATGGGAATGAATGGAACCAAAGACTATCATTAACCTTGGTTGTATGACGGTGTCTTACCGGTCATAGAACATGGAATGTCAACCAGGTTAATGGGTACATGCAAAAAGGGCATGGTACTGGATCGATCCACTTAACGGGAATCCACATGGTGTCACATCACATCGGATTCTCGTGTAGTACTTGTATGGATCCTTTGACCTGATCATATGATGGTACTGGATGTGAAGTGGCATACTTTGGTGTACGCCCAACGGGCCTGTAAAAGGGTGCCAAGTACGGGTACATTCGGGTATGTTAATGAACATTGCAGTGCTATGGATATGCAGATGGGAATGTCACTCAGTGTTCCACTGAGAAGATATCACCGGCCTCTTGATGAATACAGCTGATAAGAGTGTGGCCACACCCAAACAAGTTGGAACTTGTTTGTGAATATCAGTGCATTCGGGATCAAGTTAATGTCCATACACAATAGAGGGTGATCACACCATGCCTCTGTGTTGGACTCCGATATCGATGACATGGGATATACAAGTTTAAACTACTGGGTTAACGTTTCAGTTTGACTACTTACTCCGTCTTAATTGGGGGCTTTAGTGGCTTGCTAGAGCCCAACTAGAGTCTGTGGGCCTTAGCTCACTGCCAACATAAAGACGGGCCCATCGGATCGTACACATTGAACGTCTGGACTTTAACTAGTCGGATTAAGTGTGTACTTGGTGTATACACATCAAAGCAAGAGAGGTGTATTAATTATATTATTTAGCTCAATTGGATTGGTCAAATATAATATGATTAATATTTCTTAGGCCATTACTTAATTAATTCAATGAATTAAGTTAAGTATCACTTAATTAATTCAATGAATTAAGTTAAGTATTTATTTCCTAGGTGGAAATATTTGTACATGTATAGGGTTACATGTATATCATCCTATGTATGTCATATTTAATCCATTGGTTAATTTGATGTGTCAAACAAAGTTTAATTCACATATATGTTACATATTATATGGTATAATATATTAACATACATGTAGAATTAAATTTTATTTGAAATCAAATTAATACCAAAGAGTGAAATATGGGCTTGAGCTTTTAAACATGAAAGCCCTTCTTTTTGGATGATTTGGCCGTAGATATTTGGTGGGATTTTTGCCAAGTTTTGGTGAGTCATTTTGGATAGGAAGAATGACTCATTAAAGGGACAAAAGATGATGATTAATATGGTGAGTCATTATTTGACTTTGTGGTAGAAAAGTTGGACTTTTCTTTCTTTGATTTTTTGATCTTTCTTTTGGTGATATAAGAGAAAAAAATCTGCCATATTACATCCATCTTGGACGTCCAACACCATCTCCCTCACTCTCTCTTATTGATTTTCCGAATCGCTAGCACGGGTTTTAGTCCGAGAGCCGTTCGTGTACGGGACGAAGGAGGAAATCTAATTTGGTTTCTGCAGTCATCATCTGTCTCTTGGAGAGACTTAAGGTGAATTTTTAAAACCTTCATCCTTGTGCTTTGTGTTTTTGATTTCCACTACTTAAGCTCCTGGGACCGGATTCGAGGAAATCGACGCGTATTTCCGCTTTTTCGGTCGATTTCCCGTGACGAATCCCTACATCTAAAACGTGAAAGTTCAATCTATAACATAAATACTAAAAGGATTAAACAAAATGAAATTAATCCTACTTACATCTGGCATTGTCGACTTGGCCATATAAATGAGAAGCGTATAGCTAGGCTTCACTCTAGTGGAGTGCTAGGGTCATTTGACATCCAGCCTTATGACACATGCGAATCTTGTTTGAGAGGCAAGATGACAAAGGCGCCTTTTAGCAAGAATGCTAAAAGGGCCTCAGAGCTATTGGAGCTAATACATTCCGATGTATGTGGCCCAATGAGCACTAGTGCTAGATCTGGTTTTCTTTACTTCGTCACATTCACGGATGACTTCAGCAGATACGGTTACGTGTATCTGATGAAGCATAAGTCTAAGACTCTCCAAAGGTTCAAGGACTTTAAGAATGAAGTAGAAAACCAACTTGGCAAGAAAATAAAAGCACTTCGGTCTGACCGAGGGGGTAAATATTTGAGCCAAGATTTTGACTCGTTTTTGAGAGAGTGTGGGATCATATCCCAACTCACTCCTCCTGGTACACCCCAGTGGAATGGAGTGTCAGAAAGGAGGAATAGGACCTTACTTGACATGGTCCGCTCGATGATGAGTCATGCTACACTCTCTGTCTCCTTTTAGGGATATGCTTTAGAGACAGCTGCTTACATTCTTAATAATACACCAAGCAAGGCAGTTAAGGGAACACCATATGAACTATGGAAAGGCCGAAAGCCCAATGTTTCCTTCTTGAAGATTTGGGGCTGTGATGCGCATGTTAAAAAATTGACAAGTGGCAAACTCGAGTCCAAATCTGTCAAGTGCCAGTTTGTGGGTTACCCTAAGGAAACTAAGGGTTATTACTTCTACGATCCGGCCGAAAACAAAGTTTTCATAGCCAGAAATACAGTCTTCTTGGAGAAGGAATTCCTTTCCAAGAGAGACAGTGGGAGTAATGTTGAACTTTCAGAAGTTCAAGACTCATAAACTCCTGCAGCTACTACTGAGGATGCTTCGGGAACCAATCTGACTACTCAAGAAATTGAGGAACCAGAAATGGTTGCACAGGACCTTAGAAGGCCTCGTAGGACATGTCATCAGCCAGAGAGGTACGGCTTTCTCGTGACTGATAATGGAGACCTTATGGTCGTTGACCAAGAGGAGCCCAAGACCTATCAGGAGGCTGTTGAAAGCCCACACTCAGATCAACGGTGCAAAGCCATGGAGGCTGAGATGCAATCTATGCACAATAACCAAGTATGGAACTTAGTGGATCCACCTCTGGGTGCTAAGGTGATAGGTTGCAAAGTGGTGTTTCAAGTTAAAGGCCCTGTGTGTATAAGATGGTTAGTGGGAGCATTTCCACCGTCCTAGTGCTGTATGTTGACGACATCCTTATCATTGGAAGTGACATACCAACACTGCAAGGGTTTAAGCAGTGGTTGAGTAGGTGCTTCGCAATTAAGGACTTAGGCGAAGCTGAGACGATCTTAGGGATCAGGATCTACAGAGATAGATCCAATGTACATTGACAAGGTTCTAAAAGGATTCAGCATGGACAAGGCAAAGAAAGGATTATTGCCTATGCGCCATGGGTTGAAGCTGAGTAAGAAAGATGGTCCTAAAACAAAGAAGGACCGGGAGAACATGGAAAAGATCCCTTACGCATCTGCTATTGGATCTATTATGTACTCCATGTTATGTACGAGGCCTGATGTCGTGTTTGCACTAAGTATGACTAGCCGGTACCAGTCGGACCCCGGTGAGGAACACTGGAAGGTAGTCAAGGCAATCTTAAAGTACCTTAACCAGACTAAGGATGCTTTCTTAGTGTATAGAGGTCAAGATGAGCTGGTAGTGTCAGGTTACACTGATGCAAGCTTTGAGACCGATGAGGATCAGAACCAGTCACAGTTTGGTTATGTTTTTCTCCTGAATGGCGGTGCCATTAGTTGGAGGTCCTCAAAGCAGGCCACCATTGCTGACTCTACAACGAAAGCTGAGTACATAGCTGCATGCGAAGCTGCAAAGGAAGCCGTTTGGATCAAGAAATTTATAACCGAGTTGGGAGTAGTACCTACTATCCTAGACCCAGTTGATGTCTTTTGTGACAACAACGGGGCCATCGTACAAGCTAAGGAGCCCCGGTCACACAAGAGATCCAAACATGTGCTCAGAAAGTTTCACCTTATTCGGGAGATCATGAACAGAGGTGACATATCATTGCAGAGGGTTGACACCAAGAATAATGTCGCTGATCCATTGACTAAAGCGCTGCCACAGACACAGTACGACGGTCATACCAGATCTATAGGAATTAGGGTAATGCCCACTTGGAACTAGTGCAAGTGGGAGATTGTTGGTGTGCCCTAGTTCTTAGGGCATTGGATTCTTGTATTATGTATTATACATTAAGAGTCATGTATGAATACATTATTTGTGTCACATTAATAAAGGCAATTAATCTATTTCATTTATATCTTGTGCTATAATATGAGTAGAGTATCCATTGATTGATAATCATAAAACCTATCCCAGGCCTGTTCTAATCGTGGGAACGAATAGAACCACAGACTTGTATATTCGATGACTGTATGGTAGTTCTTAACTAGCCATAGTACTTGTATAGTCAGTCAAGAATATAGGTACATGTCGTTGACATGGGACTGGATCGATTCGCACAAGAAAGCCACATGGTTGTCACGTCATAGGTCTTTCTTGAGTAGGTCTCTTTTGTACTAAGACCAGATTTCATTATAATATCGATATGGAATCCGATTCACTTTGACATACACCTAACAGGTCTGTAAAAGGATGCTAAATATGGGTATGATTGGGTGGACCGGTGAACATGTTGATATTGATGATGAAGTTATGGAATTGCCACTCGGGTAACACCGAGATGATATCATTGGCCACTTGATGAGTGGGACTGATAAGTGTATGGCTATACCCAAATAAGTTGGTTGATTATTTGATTAATCAGTCAACTCAAGATCAAGAAATATAATAAACAATAGAAGAGGATGACAGACACCATGCCTCTTGTTTATTCATATCGATATCGTTAGGCAAAGGACAGTATGAGATTACTACTGGGTGAGTGTCTTCTAAAGACTGCTGCATCTCTGTCTTAATTGGGGGCTGTAATGGTTTGCTAGAACCCACTTACAGTCTGTGGGCCTTGGGCCTACTGCCAACATAAAGACAGACCCATAGGATCGTGCACATAGATCAACTGAGCTGGAACTTATAGAAATTGTACATGTAATGTACATTGGAAGGAATGTGTTAATTAATCAGTTGACATTCAGTGTCAAGGTAATTAATTAACATTGGGTTGAATTTAATTTAATTAATAAGTTTACATAATGTAATTAATTAATTTATCAATTAATTGAATTACATAAAGTAAACAATTAATTAAATAATTTTCCTAAGTAGGAAAATTAATTACATGTATTGTATTAACTTAAGTGTGGTTTAATTTTATTTAGGGGTAATTAAATTTAGCCAAATGGAATTAAATTACATAGTATATACTTTTTAATTAAAGTTTATTTATGTAATTGTAATCCTAGTGGGCTTGGGTTTAATTAACCTAATTAGAACCCAATTAGACAAGGTGTCTATAAAAGGGCACACTTAAGGAATAAAAACCTAATTCAACTCTAATTAATTGCTGGAAATTTCAGCCACCAATAGCAGCCCCAAAACGGCCCAAAATCCCAGTATTAAACCTCCATTCCTTCGCGTCTTCGGCTAGCACCGGTTCCCGCTCAATAGTTGGTCGTGCACCGGACTTTGGAGATCGCAGTTTCAAGAAACGATTCTGCAGCAGTCTCTAGAGGAGACGAATCCGGTGAGTTAATCTCTCTTGATTCTTATTTGATTTTATTCTAATCAATGGTAATTGGACATGATAGGTGGATTCTAGGAAATTTTAAACGGTGTATTTTCCGCTGCGCCACGTTATTTTTCCAATGACGAATCCCAACACACAGACTACAGTTGGGCTCTAGTAAGCCACTACAGCCCCCAATTAAGATGGAGATGGCAGTCCAACTGATATCATATTTTAAACTTGTATATCCCATGTCATCAATATCGGTGTCCAACACAGAGGCATGGATTGATCACCCTCTTTTGTGTTCGGACATTAACTTGATCCCAAATGTATTGAAGCTCATAAACAAGTTTCAACTTGTTTGGGTGTGGCCACACTCTTATCAGTCACATTCATCAAGAGGCCGGTGATATCTTCTCAGTGGACTACTGAGTGACAAATCCCTTCTGCATATCCATGGCATTGCCATGCTAAGTGACATACCTGAAAGCACCCATACTTGGCACCCTATTAGAAGCCCTTTAGGCGTACCCCTAAGTATGCGACCTCATATGCAACACCATCATATGGTCAGGTCAAAGGATCCATACAAGTAATATACGAGAATCACTTGTGATACTATACCATGTGGATTTCTCGTTTAGTGGATCTATCCAGTACCATGCCCCTTATGCATGTACCCATTAACTTGGTTGACATCCTATGTCTAATGACTGGTAAGACACCACAATACAACCAAGCTAATGATAGTCTCTTGTTCCACTCATTCCCATGATTGGAACAGACTACGGATCTATTCATGGTCATATCGTTCACCCTATCCTTGGTCTTACTGCCAAGTGCATGACACTGGTCATCATGGATATAGATATGTCCATTGGATACTTCATTTAATATATTGCACACGATAAATATAATAAATGAATTAATGCCTTTATTAATAACACAAATAAGTATAATAAATGAATCCAATTAATGTATGATACAAATACAATGACCAATGCCTCAGGACTAGGGCATGTCCAACATGGTAGGGATCATCGGGAACCAGAGAGGTTTGGTTTCCTCGTCACGATGACCAAACTCTTCTCGTCTTGGATGAGGAGGAACCCAAAAACTACCAGGAGGCTATGGCAAGCCCACAGTCTGAAAATTGGCGTAAAGCCATGGAGGCAGAGATGTAACCCATGCACGATAACTAGGTTTGGAACTTGGTTGATCCACCTCTAGGTGCTAAGGTAATTGGTTGCAAGTGGTGCTACAAGCTAAAAGCCGATAATACCTTCAAGGGGCATCTGGTTGCAAAAGGTTTCAGGCAAGTCCATAGAATAGACTATGATGAAACTTTCTCTCCAGTCGCTATTCTCAAATCCATTAGGATTTTGCCGGCCATAGCCGCTTAGTACGACTATGAGGTCTGGCAAATGGATGTCAAAACTACTTTCCTTAACGGGAAGCTACTCGAGGATGTGTACATGACATAACCTGATGGTCTTGTCGATCCAGAGTATCCTGGGAGGGTATGCAAACCTCAAAGATCCATTTATGGACTGAAGCAAGCATCCCAAAGTTGGAATCTTAGATTCAATGAAGCTATAATGGAGTATGGCTTCATTCAAAATCAAGATGAGCCTTGTGTGTGTAAGAGGATTAGTGGGAGCACTGTCACATTCCTGTTACTTTATGTAGACGACATCCTTCTCATTAGAAGTGACATACCTACACTGCAAGGAGTAAAGCAGTGGCTGTGTAAGTGCTTTGCAATGAAGGACTTAGGCGAAGCTGAGACGATCCTAGGGATTAGGATCTACAGGGATAGATCCAATTGGCTTCTAGGCCTAAGTCAGGCCTCATACATAGACAAATTTTGGAAAAGGTTTAGCATGGATCAAGCTAAGAAAGTTTTCTTACCAATGGGTCATGGGCTGAAACTTAGTAAGAAGAACTATCCTAAGTCAAGGGAGGACAGGGAGAACATGAAATTGGTTCCATATGCTTCTGCTATAGGATCAATTATGTACTCCATGCTATGTATAAGACCTGATGTCGCCTTCGCATTAAGTATGATAAGCCAGTACCAGCAGGATCCCGGGGAGGATCACTAGAAGGCTGTCAAAGCAATCCTCAAGTACCTTAACCAGACTAAGGATAGCTTCTTGGTGTTTGGAGGTCAGGAAGAGTTGTCAGTTACTGGGTACACTGATGCGAGCTTCCAGACCAATCTGGATAAGTACCAGTTGCAGTCTAGGTCCGTGTTTTTGCTAAATGGTGGTGCTGTTGGAAATGCCCTAGTCCCGAGGCATTGGTCCTTGTATTTGTACTATACATTTATTGGATTTATGTGTTGTACTCATTTGTGTTATTAATAAAGGCATCAATTCATTTATTATATCTATCTTGTGCAATATATTAAATGAAGTATCCAATGGACATGTCTATATTCATGATGACAAGTGTCATGCACATGACAGTAAGACCATGGATAGGGTAAACGATATGACCATAAATAGATCCGTAGTCTGTTCCAGTCATGGGAATGAATGGAACAATAGACTATCATTAACATGGTTGTATGGCGGTGTCTTACCGGTCATTGGACATGGAATGTCAACCAAGTTAATGGGTACATGCCTAGAAGCATGGTACTAGATAGATCCACTAAACGAGTAATCCACATGGTATGGTATCACAATGGATTCTCGTGTAGTACTTGTATGGATCCTTTGACCTGACCATATGATGGTGTTACATGTGAAGTCACATGCTTAGGGGTACGCCTAAAGGGCCTGTAATAGGGTGCCAAGTATGGGTGCTTTCGGGTATGTCACTGAGCATGGTAATACCATGGATATGCAGAAGGGATTTGTCACTCAGTAACCCACTGAGAAGATATCACCGGCCTCTTGATGAATGTGACTGATAAGAGTGTGGCCACACCCAAACAAGTTGGAACTTGTTTGTGAGCTTCAGTGCATTCGGGATCAAGTTAATGTCCAGACACAAAAGAGGATGATCAATCCATGCCTCTGTGTTGGACACCGATATCAATGACATGGGATGTACAAGTTTAAACTACAGGGTTATGATATCAGTTAGACTGCCATCTCCATCTTAATTGGGGGCTGCAGTGGCTTGCTAGAGCCCAACTGCAGTCTGCGGGCCAAAAGCCAGCTGCCAACATAAAGATGGGCCCACGGGATCGTACACATAGAACGACTGAATGCAGACTTAAGGAATCACATGTATACTTGGAGTATACGCAATGGAGGGAGAGGTGTGTATATATTAATTATATTATAAAGATCAATTGGATTGATCATAATAATAAAATTAATATATTCAATTGGCTCTTCATAATTAATTGGATTAATTATGAGATTATTTCCTAGGTGGAAATATTCATATGTATAGGTTTACATATGATTTTATTTTGTGTAGATTTAATTTTAATTTGATGGATTAAATTAATTGTCAAACTAATTTTAATTTAAATGTAAATAATATATTACTTGGAGTAATATATTAAATACATGGGTATATTAAAATTGGGCTTGAAATTAATTTAAACTAGAATAATTAAAATTAGACTGGGCCCAAATTAAAACAAGGAAGCCCGCACAGAATGGAATGGAGCCATGCTGGGCCCGAATTCCCCTAAGGGAATTTGGCCACCCTAGGTATAAAACCTAGGGTGAAAATTTCGGCCATCTAACCCTAGCACACCATTTTTGCCGAAATCTTCCCTTCCTCTCTCTTCCATTGTTTCGTTTTTCCAACGCTAGCACGGGTTGCATTCGTTAGGCGTTTGTGTACGAAATCGAGGAGGAAATCTGCTTTGGTTTCTGTAGTCTTCATCCATCTCTAGAAAGAGATTTTCTGGTGAGAAAATTAATCCCTTTCTATTCAATTTTAAAGTTTTCAATTTCCATCTCAATTGCTCCCGGGACTGGATTTGAGGAAATCACCGCGTTCTTCCGCTTTTATCGGGTGATTTCCGGTGACAAATCCCAATAGTGGTATCAGAGCGGGCTTTTGATCCGTGGAAATTGATAAATTTGGTTGAATCCCATTTTTGAAATTGGAGGTTTTTAATTGGGATTCGTGGTATGGGTTTTATGATTTTTCCCATATGTTTTATACAATGGAAATTAATTTTGCATATTGGTTTATGTTACTTTAATTTTATTGTATGTTGTTGGAATTCTTGGAGAATTGCCATGTGTTGATGGATGATATATTTTTTTTATTTAATTCTGATTTCAAAAAAAAAAAAAAATCTGCCTCCAGGGGTGCGGGGCTGCTGGTGGCGGAATAGCCACCGGCGGCCGCCGCACACGGCGGGAGGTGTGGCGGGAGCCGCTGCCTGCTGCCGCTGGTTCCAGCAACAGCCGCTGCTGGACAGCAGCTGCCGCACAGCAGCAGCGGGCAGCCACTAGGCGGCTGCAGCGGGCCGGGCCCAGTATTTTGGATTTTACGGGTTTTGGGTCCGGGGCCCAGTTTTGATATTTTATTTGGTTTTAAAATTCGTGTGTTTAAATTTATGTAATTTAAATGCGCATGGTTTCTTGGATGAATTTTAATTTCGTTCATGTGATATAATTTTGGAAATTAATATGGTTAATGGAAATTGGTTCGGGTAATTTTGGCACAATTACTTGGACGGCTAAATTGGACCCATGGTTTCCCAATTCCAGTGGGAGCAGTTGGACTGCCTGGGCTGGAGACTCAAAGCCCGTTAAGGGTTAGAACCATGGTGGGCCAAAAATTGGCGATTTCCTAATAATGGCTTGGACATAATTTAAATGGGCTTAAATCATGCATTATGACATGCTTTTGAATTGTATGTATTGGATGCATATGAATGGTTGAATGAATGTATGATTGGATGCTATTGGGCCTTGAACAAGATGGGTTGTAATTTTTCTATTTTGGGTAAATACGGCCAGCGTGTCGTTTTTCTTTTTAATGTGATTTTATTTTATTTAAATTAAATATTATAACATTTGTAAAAGAAGAAGCCCATGGTGTGGTGAGCCCAAATAGAGGTGCAAGCCCAGAAGGGAATGATGGAGGCCCACCTGATATTCGTTTCTAGTATAGGTTTACTAGAATAATTTTAGGATGTAATATAGGCCCATAGCAGTCCATTTTACTTTTATTTAATTATGTTTTATATTCATTTGCATGTATGAATGTATGTTCCAGTAGCCATTTCACCCGCCTTATGTATGTAAGCCGTTATAATTGAATCTAATAACCAAATGGAATTACTAAGTCGCTTAAAAGTGCTTCCCTCATTCAAAACCGAATCGAAGTGGGAATAGGCCAGTTGTAGACCATGCCCTCGCAGGATGCACTGGAGTATTGTCACTTTGTATTGGGTTAGAGTATGGGATACTCTAACACTTCGATGGAGGTTTTGACTTAGTGTGGGTAGTAGGATTCTCCTGGCCCTAAGCACAGATGGGTAAGTGCCAACAAGCCCATCAAACTGAGAGTCCCTAGGTTGGGATTGGACGGCTTTCCTACCTAAATAGTTAAGGTGTAGTTGTACCAAACCCTCGTTTGGCTATATCTTAATGAAATATGGATCTCGGCCCATGAGCCCAATAACTCGGTTTAAATTAATAACTTGATTCATTATTAATTTTATATGGGAACAACAAAGTAAAGCCCTTTATTAACACTCTAAATGTTTTTCTGTGTAGAAACACCCAATTGGCAAACACAAATACCTTATCACTGCGATCCATTCTTGAAAAGGACAAGCTTTCCGGTCCTAACTTTTTAGACTGGTCTAGGAACTTGAGGATAGTTCTAAGACAAGAGTTAAAAGAGTATGTGCTGGAAAGGCATGTGCCGGCTGCGCCTCAAGGACGTAATCCACCGGCTGCCCAGCTGGAGGAATACGAGGTGCACGTCAAGGACAACCGGGATGTGACATGCCTTATGTTGGCTTGCATGGTCCCTGAACTGCAAAAACAGTTTATGGACCACCAAGCCTATGCTATGATAACAACTCTTAATGAGATGTTTCAAGAGCAAGCTCGTCAGGAAAGGTACCTGACCAATAAGGCATTCCACTCTTGTAAGATGGGGGCCGGGACATCTGTGAGTGCACACGTGCTCAAGATGAAGGGCTACTTGGATACTTTGGCCCGTCCCGGATCGCCTATCTCTCAAGAGTTGGCGGTGGATACAATCCTCGCGTCCTTGCCGGATTCTTATGATCAGTTCATCCTTAACTATAACATGCAAGGGATGAACCGTACTGTCAGTGAACTGCATGGGATGCTTAAGCTTACTGAGCAGTCGATCAAGAAGACTCCGCCGGTGCTGCTGGTCAACAAGGGGAACCCTACTCTTGCCAAGGGTAAGGCCAAGGAAAAGGCCAAGGCCAAGGCCAAAAAGGCCAAAGCCAAGAAGGCCAAGGCCTAACCCAAGGCCCAGTAGAAGGCAGGTCCTGAGGACGTCTGTTTCGGGTGCAGACAGGTGGATCATTGGAAGAGATCATGTCCCAGGCTGATGGGAGAACAAAGAAGGGGCCAAGGTGCGTCCTCTTCAGGTATTTATGTTATAGATATCAACCTTACTGTTTCAACATCCTGGGTATTGGATACTGGATGTGGTTCTCACATTTGTTGCAATGTGCAGGGACTTAAGAACAGAAGGTTGCTGGGGTCGGGAGAGGTGGACTTGCGGGTCGGGAATGGAGCAAGGGTTGATGCCATAGAGATCGGCGAATACCACCTTATGATGCCCAGTGGATTGGTTTTGATTTTAGAACATTGTTACTTTGTACCTGCCATGTGCAGGAATATTATCTCTGTATCAATGTTGGATATTTCTAGATTTATTTTCACTATTTCAAATGGTCGAATTTCTATATCTAGAGAGGGATTATTTTATGGAGATGCTCTATTAAATAATGGCCTATATATCCTGGACTTAAATGAAACCAATCATATCTACAACATAAACACTAAAAGGGTTAAGCCTAACGAACTTAATCATGTCTACCTATGGCATTGTCGTCTTGGCCATATAAACGAGAAACGCATTGCTAGGCTTCACAAAGCTGGAGTCCTAGGGTCATTTGACTTGGAGTCAATTGATACATGCAAATCATGTTTAAGAGGCAAGATGACAAAGGTGCCTTTTAGCAAGAAGGCTGAAAGGGCCACTGGCTTATTAGACCTAAGACATTCAGATGTATGTGGGCCCATGAGCGCAGCGACCAGAGGTTGGCATCTGTACTTCATCACGTTCACGGATGATTTCAGCAGATATGGCTATGTCTATCTGATGAAACACAAGTCCGAGACCCTTGATAGGTTCAAGGAATTTAGGAACGAGGTACAGAACCAGTTAGGCAGGAATATCAAAACCCTTCGGTTGGATCGAGGCGGTGAGTATATGAGCCTAGAGTTTGACTCATACTTGAGAGAGCATGGAATAGTTCCACAACTCACTCCTCCCGGAACACCACAATGGAATCGGGTGTCCGAACGGAGGAATAGGACCTTGTTGGACATGGTCCGCTCAATGATGAGTCGAGCATCTCTCCCAATTAGTTTCTGGGGACATGCCCTCAAGACAGCAGCTCTCATCTTAAACAATACTCCGACTAAGGCAGTGGAAAAGACCCCATACCAGAGATGGACGGGCAAGGAGCCCAATGTGTCTTTCCTAAGGATTTGGGGATGCGAAGCACATGTCAAGAAATTGAATAATGGCAAGCTGGAGCCCAAAACCAATAAATACCTGTTTGTGGGATACCCTAGGGAAACCAAAGGGTATTACTTCTACAACCCCGCCGAGAACAAGGTGTTCGTGGCAAGGAAGGGGGTCTTTCTAGAAAAGGAGTTCCTTTCCAGGAAAGATAGTGGGAGCAATGTTGAACTCAGGGAAGTTCAAGGTCCACAAGCTCCTAAAGAGGATAACTCGGAGGCCCAAGTGGAGCTTCCACAAGTGGAAGCACCGACCCAGGCCACACAAGAACCTAGAAGGTCTGGTAGGGATCGTCGGGAACCGGAGAGGTATGGTTTCCTCGTCACCGATGATCAAACTCTTCTCATCTGGGATGAAGAAGAACCCAAAACCTACCAGGAGGCTATGGCTAGTCCACAGTCTGCAAATTGGGGTAAAGCCATGGAGGCAGAAATGCAATCAATGTACGGTTGATCCACCTCCGGGTGCTAAGGTAATAGGTTGCAAGTGGTGCTATAAGCTAAAAGCTGATAATACCTTCAAGGGGCGTTTGGTTGTGAAAGGTTTCAGACAAGTCCATGGAATAGACTATGATGAAACTTTCTCACCAGTAGCCATGCTCAAATCCATCAGGATACTGCTGGCCATAGCCACATGGTATGACTATGAGGTATGGCAGATGGATGTCAAAACCGCTTTCCTTAATGGAAAGCTAATTGAGGATGTGTACATGACACAACCTGAGGGTTTTGTCGATCCTAAGTATCCGGGAAGGGTATGCAAACTTCAGAGGTCCATTTATGGACTGAAGCAAGCATCCCGCAGTTGGAACCTAAGATTCAATGAGGCTATAAAGGAATATGGCTTCATACAGAATCTAGATGAGCCTTGTGTGTATAAAAGGACTAGTGGGAGCATTGTCACATTCTTGGTACTTTATGTAGACGACATCCTACTCATTGGAAGCGACATACCTACACTGTAAGGGGTAAAGCAGTGGCCGAGTAAGTGCTTCGCAATGAAAGACTTAGGCGAAGCTGAGATGATCGTAGGGATCAGGATCTATAGGGATAGATCAAATCGGCTTCTGGGCCTAAGTCAGGCTTCGTACATTGACAAAGTTCTGAAAAGATTCAGCATGGATCGGGCCAAGAAAGGTTTCTTGCCAATGGGCCATGGGCTGAAACTTAGTAAGAAGAACTGTCCTAAAACAAGGGAGGATAGGGAGAACATGAAATTGGTTCCATATGCTTCGGCTATTGGATCAATCATGTACTCCATGTTATGTACGAGGCCTGATGTCGCCTTTGCACTGAGTATGACAAGCCGATACTAGTAGGATCCCGGGGAGGATCACTAGAAGGCTGTCAAGGCGATCCTCAAGTACCTTAACCGGACTAAGGATAGCTTCTTAATGTATGGTGGTCAGGAAGTGCTATCAGTTACTGGGTATACTGATGCGAGCTTCTAGACAGACCAGGATGAGTACCAATCGCAGTCCGGGTATGTATTTTTGCTGAATCGTGGTGCTGTAAGCTGGAGGAGCTCAAAGCAGCCAACCATAGCGGACTCTACAACAGAAGCTGAGTACATCGCTGCGTGTGATGTAGCTAAAGAAGCTGTGTGGATGAAGAAGTTTAGGACCCAGTCGATATCTTTTGTGACAACAATGGGGCCGTTGCACAAGCTAAGGAGCCCCAGTCACACAAGAACACAAAGCACGTGCTCAGAAAGTTTCACCTCATACGAGAAATCGCGGAGAGAGGTGACATTGCATTGCACAGAGTGCACACCGAGGATAATGTCGTAGATCCATTGACCAAGGCGCTGGCCTAGCCCAAGCACGAGGGTCATACTAGATCTATAGGGATTAGGCCCATGCCTAGTTGGAACTAGTGCAAGTGGGAGATTGTTGGAAATGCCCTAGTCCCCAGGCATTGGTCCTTGTATTTATACTATACATTTATTGGATTTATGTGCTGTACTCATTTTTGTTATTAATAAAGGCATCAATTCATTTATTATATCTATCTTGTGTAATATATTAAATGAAGTATCCAATGGACATGTCTATATTCATGATGACAAGTGTCATGCACTTGGCAGTAAGACCATGGATAGGGTAAACGATATGACCATAAATAGATCCGTTGTCTATTCCAGTCATGGGAATGAATGGAACAATAGACTATCATTAACATGGTTGTATGGCGGTGTCTTACCGGTCATTGGACATGGAATGTCAACCAAGTTAATGGGTACATGCCTGGAAGCATGGTACTGGATAGATCCACTAAATGAGTAATCCACATGGTATGGTATCACAATGGATTCTCGTGTAGTACTTGTATGGATCCTTTGACCTGACCATATGATGGTGTTACATGTGAAGTCACATGCTTAGGGGTACGCCTAAAGGGCCTGTAATAGGGTGCCAAGTATGGGTGCTTTCGAGTATGTCACTGAGCATGGTAATACTATGGATATGCAGAAGGGATTTGTCACTCAGTAACCCACTGAGAAAATATCACCGGCCTCTTGATGAATGTGACTGATAAGAGTGTGGCCACACCCAAACAAGTTGGAACTTGTTTGTGAGCTTCAGTGCATTCGGGATCAAGTTAATGTCCGGACACAAAAAAGGGTGATCAATCCATGCCTCTGTGTTGGACACCGATATCAATGACATGGGATGTACAAGTTTAAACTACAGGGTTATGATATCAGTTAGACTGCCATCTCCATCTTAATTGGGGGCTGCAGTGGCTTGCTAGAGCCCAACTGCAGTCTGCGGGCCAAAATCCCGCTGCCAACATAAAGATGGGCCCACGGGGTCGTACACATAGAACGACTGAATGCAGACTTAAGGAATCACATGTATGCTTGGAGTATACGCAATGGAGGGAGAGGTGTGTATATATTAATTATATTATAAAGATCAATTGGATTTGTCATAATAATAAAATTAATATATTCAATTGGCTCTTCATAATTAATTGGATTAATTATGAGATTATTTCCTAGGTGGAAATATTCATATGTATAGGTTTACATATGATTTTATTTTGTGTAGATTTAATTTTAATTTGATGGATTAAATTAATTGTCAAACTAATTTTAATTTAAATGTAAATAATATATTACTTGGAGTAATATATTAAATACATGGGTATATTAAAATTAGGCTTGAAATTAATTTAAACTAGAATAATTAAAATTAGACTGGGCCCAAATTAAAACAAGGAAGCCCGCACAGAGTGGAATGGAGCCAAGCTGGGCCCGAATTCCCCTAAGGGAATTCGGCCACCCTAGGTATAAAACCTAGGGTGAAAATTTCGGCCATCTAACCCTAGCACACCATTTTGGCCGAAATCTTCCCTTCCTCTCTCTTCCATTGTTTCGTTTTTCCAACGCTAGCACGGGTTGCATTCGTTAGGCGTTCGTGTACGAAATCGAGGAGGAAATCTGCTTTGGTTTCTGCAGTCTTCATCCCTCTCTAGAAAGAGATTTTCTGGTAAGAAAATTAATCCCTTTCTATTCAATTTTAAGTTTTTCAATTTCCATCTCAATTGCTCCTGGGACTGGATTTGAGGAAATCACCGCATTCTTCCGCTTTTATCGGGTGATTTCCGCTGACAAATGCCAACAGGTGCTGTAAGCTAGAGGAGCTCAAAGCAACCGACCATCACAGACTCTACAATAGAAGCTGAGTACATCGCAGCGTGTGAAGCAGCTAAGGAAGCTATGTGGATAATAAAGTTTATCACTGAGTTGGGAGTAGTGCCAACTATCTAAGACCCAGTTGATATCTTCTGTGACAATAATGGGCCGTTGCACAAGCTAATGAGCCCCGGTCACGCAAGAACACAAAGGACGTGCTCAAGAAGTTTCACCTCATACGAGAAATCACTAAGAGAGGTGATATTGCATTACATAGAGTAGACACCGAGGATAATGTCACAGATCCTTTGACCAAGGTGCTGGCTCAGCCTAAGCACGAGGGTCATACTAGATCTATAGGGATTAGGCCCATGCCTAGTTGGAACTAGTGTAAGTGGGAGATTGTTGGACATGCCCTAGTCCCGAGGCATTGGACCTTATATTTGTATTGTACATTTATTGGATTCATGTATTATACATATTTGTGTCATTAATAAAGGCATTAATTCATTTACTATATATATCTTGTGCAGTATTTTAAATGAAGTATCCAATGGACATCCATATCCATGTTGACAAGTGTCATGCACTTGGCAGTAAGACCATGGATAAGGAAAACGATATGACCATAAAGAGATCCGTAGTCTGTTCCAGTCATGGGAATGAATGGAACTAGAGACTATCATTAACCTAGTTGTATGGCGGTGTCTTACCGGTCATTAGACATGGGATGTCAACCAAGTTAATGAGTACATGCAAAAGGGGCATGGTACTGGATAGATCCTCTAAACGAGAAATCCACATGGTATAATATCAGAAGTGATTCTCGTGTAGTACTTGTGTGGATCCTTTGACCTGACCATATGATGGTGCTACATGCGAGGTTGCATACTTAGGGGTATGCCTAAAGGGCCTCTAATAGGGTGCCAAGTATGGGTACTTTCGGGTATGCCACTAAGCATGGCAGTTCTATGGATGTGCAGAAGGGATATGTCACTCAGTAGTCCACTGAGAAGATATCACTGGCCGCTTGATGAATGTGACTGATAAGAGTGTGGCCACACCCAAACAAGTTGGAACTTATTTGTGAGCATCAGTACATTCAGGATCAAGTAAATGTTTGGACACAAAAGAGGGTGATCAATCCATGCCTCTATGTTGGACACCGATATCAATGACATGGGATATAGAAGTTCAAACTACAGGGTTATTATTTCAGTTGGACTGCCATCTCCATCTTAATTGTGGGTTGTAGTGGCTTGCTAGAGCCCACCTGCAGTCTGTGGGTTATAGGCCCACTGCCAACATAAAGATGGACCCACGGGATCGTACACATTGAACGTTTTGAACACAAACTTAAGGAATCACCTGTATACTTGGAGTATACACACCGGAGAGAGTGGATTATATTAATTATATTATAAAGATCAATTGGATTGATCATAATAATAAAATTAATATTTGCATTGGCCTTCTCATAATTAATGAAATTAATTTTTGAGATTATTTCCTAGGTGGAAATATTTCACATGTATAGGTTTACATGTATTTATATTTCATGGATGCAAAAATTAATTCCATGGTATAATTAATGGTTTGATGATTAATTGGACCTAAGGAATTAATATTGGTTTAGGTTTTAAATAGAGAAAAGCCCACATAAAATAATAAAAGGAATTGGGCCAAAATTGCATGGTGAATTTCGGCCAACCCTGGGTAAAATACCTATGGCAGAATTCGGCCAAGACAAGCTAAGGAGCAAGCCAAAAATTGCAGCCCCTTCTCTCTCAAAAATTCTTCAATTCCAACGCTAGCACGGGTCGTGTTCCACAGCCGTTCGTGTATTTGAACGCGGAGGGAATCTGATTTGATTTCTGCAGCCATCTCTTGAAGACGTACTCCTAGTAAGAGTTGAATCTTTTCTTGTTAAATTTTTGATTTTACAATTTTCATCTCAATTGCTCCTGGGCACGGATTTAAGGAAATTGTCATGATCTTTCGCATTTATTCGGATGATTTTCGGTGAAAATCCCAACACAAGGTTTCTTGAATGAAATTTCAAATTTATTCATGAGATATTAATTTTGGAAATTAATTTGGTGTAATTGAAATTGGTTTGGGTTATTTTCGCACAATTACCCAGGCGACTGACTTGGATTCATGGTTTCCCAATTCCAGTGGGAGAAGCGTTCTGCCTGGGCTGGAGGCCCAATGCCCATTAAGGGCTAGAACCATGATGGACCAAATTTGGCGATTTCAAAATAATGGCTAATGACATAATTGAAATGGACTTAAATTCATGAATTACAACATGTCTATAAATTGATGTATTGGTTTACATGTTTGTATGATTACATGTGTGTATGGATGCTATTGGGCCTTATTCCAGTTGGATTGTATTTTTCTTTTTGAGTAAATACGGCCTGCATGCCGTTTTCTTTTTTTATGTAATTTTATTTTATTTACTTATTATAAAATTGTAAAGAAGAAGCCCAATGGAGAGGCGAGCCTAGAAGGAAGAAGAGGAGGCCCACCTGGTGTATTTTCTAGTATAGATTTACTAGAATTATATTAGGTTGTAATATAGGCCCATAGCATTCCATTTTATTTAATTATGCTTTATTTATTTACTAGTGTGAATGTATGATCCAAACTTATTTTCACCCTCCTATGCATCTAAGCTATTATTAAAATGAATCTAATAACCAAAAGAAAATTATAAGTCATTTAAAAGTGCTTCCCTCATTCAAAAGTGGGGATATGGCAGTTGTAGACCATGCCCTCACTGGATGCACTAGAGTATCATCATTTTGTATTGGGTTGGAGTATTGGTTACTCTAACCCTTGGATGGAGGTTTGTACTTAGCATGGGTAGTAGGATTCTCCTGGCCCTAAGCATAGATGGGTAAGTGCCAACAAGCCCATCAAACCGAGAGTCCCTAGGTTGGGATTGGATGGCGTTCCTACCTAAATAATTAGGGCATAGTTTTTCTAGGCCCTCGTCTGGCTATATCTTGAAGAAATATGGATCTCAGCCCATGAACCCAACAACTTGAGTTAATTAATAACCTGATTCAATATTAATTAAATATGGGAAAAACAAAGTAAGACCTTTATTAACACTCTTTAAAATTTTTCTTTGTAGTAAGCAAACGGCAAACAACAACACACTTTCACTGCGATCTATCCTGGAAAGGGACAAGCTTTCTAGCCTTAACTTTTTAGACTAGTCTAGGAACTTGAGGATAGTTCTAAGACAAGAGTCAAAAGAGTATGTGCCTGAAAGGCCTGTACCGGCTGCACCAATGGGGCATAATCCATCGACTGCCCAGCTGGACGAATACGAGGTGCATGTAAAGGATAACAGGGACATGACCTGCCTGATGTTGGCGTGTATGATCCCTGAGCTGCAAAAGGAGTTCATGGACCATTAGGTCTTTGCTATGATAACAACTCTCAATGAGATGTTTCAAGAGCAAGCTCGTCAGGAAAGGTACCTGACCAACAAGGTATTCCACTCCTGTAAGATAGGGGCAGCGACATCTGTGAGCGCACATATGCTCAAGATGAAGGGCTATCTGGACACTTTAGCCCATCTCGGATCGCCTATCTTATAAGAGCTGGCAGTTGACACAATCCTGGCTTCCTTGCTGGATTCTTATGATCAATTCATCTTGAACTATAACATGCAAGGGATGAACCGTACTGTTAATGAGCTGCATGGGATACTCGAGCTCACTGAGAAGTCGATCAAAAAGACTCTGATGGTACTACTAGTCAACAAAGGGAACCCTCCTCTTGCAAAGGGCAAGTCCAAGGGAAAGGCCAAGGCTAAGGCTAAAAAAGCCAAGGCCAAGAAGGCTAAGGCCCAGCCCAAGGTTGGTCTTGATGATGTCTATTTTGGGTACAAGCAAGCAGGGCATTAGAAGAGATCGTGTCCCAAACATTAACCTCACTATTTCAACATCCTTGGTATTGGACACTAGATGTGGTTCTCACATTGTTTGTAATGTGCAGGGACTTAAGAATAGGAGATCATTGGGATCTAGGGAGGTGGACTTGCAGGTCGATCATGGAGCAAGGGTAGCTGCCATAGAGATTGGTGAGTACCACTTATTGATGCCTAGTGGATTAGTTTTAATACTGAACAATTGTTATTTTGTACCTACTATGTGCAGGAATATTATTTTTGTTTTAGTATTGGATATTTCTGGATTTAATTTTACTATTGTAAATGGTAGAATTGGTTTATCTAGAGAAGGATTATTTTACGGAGAAGCTCTATTAAATAATGACCTATATATCCTGGATTTGAATGAAACTAATCATGTCTATAATATAAATACTAAAAAGGTTAAGCCTAACAAACTTAATCCTATCTACCTTTGGCATTGTCATTTAGGCCACATAAACGAGAAGCGTATAGCTAGGCTTCATAAAGCTGGAATCCTAGGATCATTTGACATGGAGTCAATTGATATATGAGAGTCTTGTTTACGAGGTAAAATGACAAAAGCACCTTTTAGCAAGAAAGCTGAAAGGGCTACTGGTTTATTGGACCTAATACATTCAAACTTATGTGGGCCCATGAGCACAGCTACCAAGGGTGGACATCTATACTTCGTCACCTTTACCGATGATTTCGGCAGATATGGCTATGTCTATCTGATGAAACATATGTCTGAGACCCTTGATAGTTTTAAGGAATTTAGGAATGAAGTGAAGAACCAACTAGGCAAAAATATCAAAACCCTTTAGTTAGACAGGGGAGGTGAGTATATGAGCCTAGAGTTTGACTCATATTTGAGAGAGCATGGAATCATTCCATAGCTCACTCCTCTAGGAACACCATAATGGAATGGGATGTCTGAACAGAGGAATAGGACTTTGTTGGACATGGTCCGCTCAATAATGAGTCACGCCTTTCTCCCAATAAGCTTCTGGGGATACGCTCTTGAGATAGCGGCTCTCATTTTGAATAATACTCCGTCTAAGGCAGTGAAAAAGATGCCATATAAGATATGGATGGGCAGGGCACCCAATGAGTCTTTCCTGCGGATTTGGGGATGTGATGCACATGTTAAGAAATTGACTAGGGGCAAACTAGAACCCAAAACCGACAAATACCTATTTGTGGGTACCCTAAGGAAACCAAAGGGTATTACTTTTACAACCCCGCCGAGAACAAGGTTTTTGTGGCATGAAAAGGGGTATTTCTAGAGAAGGATTTCATTTCCAAGAAAGACAGTAGGAGCAATGTTGAACTCAGGGAAGTTCAAAGCTCACAAATTCTTGAAGAGGATAACTCGGAGACCAGGGTGGAGCTTCCACAGGAGGAAGCACCGACCCAGGTCACACAAGGACCTAGAAGGTTTGGTAGGGATCATCAAGAACCAGAGAGATATGGATTTCTCATCACCGATGATCACACTCGTCTCGTCTTTAATGAGGAAGAGCCCAAAACCTACCTGGAGGCTATAACTTGCCCACATTCTACCACCTAGCGCAAGGCCATGGAGGCAGAGATGCAATCTATGTATGATAATCAGGTTTGGAACCTGGTTGATCCACCTCCGAGTGCTAAGGTGATAGGTTGCAAGTGGTGCTACAAGCTAAAGGCCGACAACACCTTCAAAGGGCGTCTGGTAGTGAAAGGTTTTAGACAAGTCCATGGAATAGACTATGATGAAACTTTCTCACTAGTCGCTATGGTCAAATTCGTAAGGATCCTGCTGGCCATGGCCGCTTGGTACGACTATGAGGTCTAACAGATGGGTGTCAAAACCGCTTTCCTTAGTAGAAAGCTACTCGAGGATGTGTACATGACATTACTTGAAGGTTTTATCGATCCAAAGTATCCTAGAAGGGTATGCAAGCTTCAAAGGTCCATTTATGGATTGAAGCAAGCATCCTGAAGTTGGAATCTTAGATTTAATGAAGCCATAAAGGAATATGGCTTCATACAGAATCAAGATGAGCCTTGTATGTATAAAAGGATTAGTGGGAGCATTGTCACCTTCCTGGTATTATATGTGGATGATATCCTTCTTATTGGAAGCGACATACCAACATTGCAAGGAGTAAAGTAGTGGTTGTGTAAGTGCTTCGCAATAAAGGACTTAGGCGAGGCTAAGATGATCCAAGGGATCAGGATCTATATTGATAGATTCAATCGGCTTCTAGGCCTAAGTTAGGCCACATACATACACAAAGTTCTGAAAAGATTAAGCATGGATCAGGCCAAGAAACGTTTCTTGTCAATGAGCCATGGGCTAAAACTTAGTAAGAAGAACTGTCCTAAGATAAGGCAGGATAGGGAGAACATGAAGTTGGTCCCATATGCGTCAGCTATAGCATCAGTCATGTACTCCATGCTATGTACGAGACCTAATGTCTCCTTTGCACTGAGTATGATGAGCCGACACCAACAGGATCCCGGTGAGGATCAGTAGAAGGCTATCAAAGCAATCATGAAGTACCTTAACCAGACCAAGGATAGCTTCTTAGTGTATGGAGGCCAGGAAGAGCTATCAGTTACTGGGCACACTAATGCAAGCTTCCAGACCAACTAGGATGAGTACCAGTTGCAGTCTGGGTATGTGTTCTTACTAAATGGTGGCGCAGTTAGCTGGAAGAGCTCCAAGCAACTGACCATTACGGACTCTACTACAGAAGATAAGTACATTGTGGCGTGTGATGAAGCTAAGGAAGCTGTATGGATAAAGAAGTTTATCACTGAATTAGGAGCAGAACCAACTCTAGTTGATATCTTCTATGACAACAATGGCTATTGCAGAAGCTAAGGAGCCCTGGTCACACACGAACACGAAGCACGTGCTTAGGAAATTTAACCTCGTATGAGAAATCACCGAAAGGGGTGACATTTCATTACATAGAGTGGACACCAAGGATAATGTCGCAGATCTTTTGACCAAGGCACTGGCGTAGCCCAAGCACAAGGGTCATACTATATCTATAGGGATTTGGCATATGCCTAGTAGGAACTAGTGCAAGTGGTAGATTATTGGATGTGCCCTAGTCTCGAGGCATTGGTCCTTGTATTTGTATTATACATTTATACAATGTTATTGGATTTAATGTATCATACAATTTGTGTCATTAAATAAAGGCATTAATTTATTTATTATATATCTTGTGCTATGTTTTAAACAGAGTACCCAATGGACATATCCATATCCATGTTGACAAGAGTCATGCACTTGGGAGTAAGATCGTGGATAGGGAAAATGATATGACCATAAAGTTATCTGTAATCTGTTCTAATCATGGGAATGACTGGAACTAGATACTATCATTAGCTTAGTTGTATGGCGGTGTCTTACCGGCCATTGGACATGGGATGTCAACCAAGTTAATGGGTACATGCAAAAGGGCATGGTACTAGATAGATCCACTAAACGAGAAATCCACATGGTATAGTATCACAAGTGATTCTCATGTAGCACTTGTATGGATCCTTTGACTTAACCATATGATGGTGCTGTATGTGAAGTGGCATATTTTGGTGTATGCCTAAGTATGGGTATGCTCGGGTATGTCAGTGAACATGGCAATGCTATGGACCTATAAGGTCTGGTAGGGATCATCGTGAACCTGAGAGATATGGGTTTCTCATTACGATGATCAGACTCTTCTTGTCTGCAATGAGGAAAAGCCTAAAACCTACCAGGAGGCCATTGATAGCCCACAGTCTGCCAACTAGTGTAAAGCCATAAAGGTGGAGATGCAATCTATGTACAATAATTAGGTTTGGAACCTGGTTGATCCACCTCTAGGTGCTAAGGTCATAGGTTGCAAGTGGTGCTACAAGTTGAAGGCCCACAATACCTTTAAGGGGTGGTTGGTTGCAAATGGTTTCAGACAAGCCCATGGAATAGACTATGATGAAACTTTCTCACTAGTTGCTATGCTCAAATCCATAAGGATCCTACTAGCCATAGCTGCTCGGTACGACCATGAGGTATGGCAGATGGATGTCAAAGCCACTTTCCTTAATGGAAAGCTACTCGAGGATGTGTACATGACACAACCTAAGAGTTTCATCGATCCAAAGTATCTTGGAAGGGTGTGGAAAATTCAAAGATCCATTTATGGAATGAAGCAAGCATCTCGGAGTTAGAATCTTAGATTTAATGAAGCCATAAAGGAATACGGCTTCATATAGAATCAAGATGAGCCTTGTGTGTATAAAAGGATTAGTGGTAGCATCATCACTTTCCTAGTGTTATATGTGGATGACATCCTTCTTATTGGAAGTAAAGCAGTGGTTGTGTAAGTGCTTCGCAATTAAGGACTTAGGTGAACCTGAGACGATCCTAGGGATTAGAATCTCTAGGGATAGACCCAATCAGCTTCTGGGCCTCAGTCAGGCCACGTACATAGAAAAGGTTCTAAAAAGATTCACCATGGATCAGGCGAAGAAAGGTTTCTTACCAATGAGCCATGGTCTGCAACTTAGTAAGTAAACTGTCCTAAGACAAGGAAGGATAGGGAAAACATGAAGTCGGTCCCATATGCATTGGCTATAGGATCAATTATGTACTCCATGCTATGTACGAGACTTGATGTCGCCTTTGCACTAACTATAACGAGCCGATACCAGCAAGGACCACTGGAAGGCTGTCAAAGCAATCCTAAAGTACCTTAACCAGACTAAGGATATCTTTTTAGTGTATAGGGGTCAGGAAGAGCTGTCAGTTACTTGGTGTACTGATGCAAGCTTCCAAACCAACTAGGAGGAATACCAGTTGCAGTCTAGGTATGTATTTCTATTTAATGGTGGTGATGTCAGCTGGAAGAGCTCCAAGCAATCGACCATCGTGGACTCTACTACAGAAGCTGAGTACATTACAACGTGTGATGCAGCTAAGTGAATGTAGGAAGCACTTTTAAATGACTCAATATTTTAATTTCCAGATTTAAAGTTAAGTGATACGGCTTAGCATGCATATACGCGGGTTGTAATCTGGTGATCCATTCATCCATATTATATGACAAATGCAGTAGCATACTTTATTTAAAATAAATGAGACCCTCTGGGCCTTTAATTACAATCTAATGAAAAACTAGATATCCTATCTAATTCTTCATGGGTCGGACTGCAATCCTTCTTGGGCTCCCACCATGGGCTTGCTCCATTTGGGCCTTCTTCCATACTTGATGCAATTACAACAATTTTATTTTAAATAAAATCTATTCTAAAATTACATCAAAATAAAAGAAATGGACGTAGGCCATATTTCCCAAAATCAAATTACAACCGATAATAATTTAGGGCCCATAGAACTCAACATCACATTTTAATCAAAGTACCTGTTGTGCATATACATACAAATATGAATCATGATCATGGCATTCCAAATTATAAATATGAATGTTAAGCCGAGTTACTTAGGGTGAAATCGCCAATTTTAACAAATGTGACTAAGGCCCATAAAGGCCCAATGGATTACTCCATTAATGCAAAATTAACAATTTTGCTCCCACTTGAATTTGGGTTATCACAAATTTAAAATTTAGCTCTCCCAATTTTAACCGGTGCCACGGTTTATTGGCCCAGTTTTACAAAGTCCATATTCAATTTAATATGAAAAACAATTAAATTAAATATGCATGCCAACAAAATAAAGAATTTAAATACAAATTAATTTTAAAAAATTAATTTAATTTGAATCAGGGCCCGGGATAAAAAAAATACCTGAATCCAAAACCGGACTAGAACCCCAAGCATCTGTGCTATTGTCCCGAAGGGGCAGCAGCAGCCCATTGGGCTGCTGCTGCAATGGATGGAATAGCAATTGTGATCCCATCCAGCCCAAAGTTATAATTTTTTTTATTAAATCATAAAAAAAAATTTCCAGCCAAAAATATATAATCAATAAAGAAACACAATTTTAGATGGAAACCAATTGGGGAAAATTAATCAAAAACCCTAATCCAAAAATTCTAGAGTTCATCAAAAACCAAAACCAATTGAATAAAAACCCTAAAATCACCAACTTGAAACCCATTCTTTCTTCAAGAACCAATTCCAATCAATCTAATAGACAAAACCTAGGCTCTGATACCATTGTTGGGATTCGTCATCAGAAAAATAACGTGGCGCAGCTGTAAGCACCGAAATTTCACTTTCAAAAAAAAAAAAAAAAGTATAGTCGTACGACTATTGCTACAGTCGTACGACTGTAGTCAAACTACAGTCGTACGATTGTAGATCTACCCATAAAAGCAGAAAAAGAAAGACAGAAAGGGGACGGAAAAAAAAAGGAGAGAAAGAAAAACGGACAGACAGAGAGA
The DNA here is from genome assembly GCA_039660915.1 of Euphorbia tirucalli. Classification (NCBI taxonomy): domain Eukaryota; kingdom Viridiplantae; phylum Streptophyta; class Magnoliopsida; order Malpighiales; family Euphorbiaceae; genus Euphorbia; species Euphorbia tirucalli. The sequence continues at coordinate 46,622,671 of CM077639.1, read as the reverse complement.
AAGGGAGAAAAAGAGATAGAAGAGAAAACCAAAGAAAAAGAAAGAACTCCTCACCAAAATCCTCAGCATTTGAAAATCTCTAGACTCAAATCTCAAACCCTAACTCAAGGAGAAAAGTTCGGATTTTAGTAGATTGGAGCGACGCCAGGGGTTAATCCTATGGTGGACGCACGCCACAGAGGTAAATACCCCTTTTCCCTTCTCTTTTACAAGCTTTCTGGGTGATTGGTGTGCTTTTTCTGCATTTTTATCCGTTTTTCTGCGTTTCTGCTCCTGGAAATCAAGAACAGTCGAACGACTGTTCTTGAATTGATGAACAGTCGTACGACTGTAGTTACAGTCGTACGACTGTAGTTGATTTCCAGGTGATTTTATTTTTAGCTTGTTTTAAATAAGTTTTTGATGGAATCTTGAATTTTCAGCATCTACAGTCGTACGACTGTAGTTATAGTCGTACGACTATAGTTGATTTTCCACGACTGTAATTTAAAGTCGTACCCCTGTAGTTCTCAGAATCAAAATTTCACCTTTAAAACCCAAAAATTTCATAAAAAATCCATAAAAATTCCCAAAAATTCCCAAAAAATTAGAAAACCCCAAAAATCATCAAAATGAATTTTGTTGTGTGCATCACGACCATAGATTCAATTTTTAGTAAAATTGCATTTAGAACAATTCAACGACGGAGACCCGTTTCTCCTGAAAACCGACCCACTTAAATATATAAAAATGCATGTAAACCGGAAAAATTGTTTTTTTCAAAATGATTTTCCCACAAAACCAAAAATACAGGGACGTTTCAAAAATGTTTTCCAGGTCTAACCGGGCCGGCTAGCCGAGCCAACCCGGTTACCCCCTAAATGCATGCCCCCAATTCCAGATTCCCTATTCTGTCTATTTGAGTCCAACTTGTGGCGTGCTGTATATATTGTGCTAACCCTCTGTTTTGCAGGTTTTAATTTCTTTTTATTTTTATTTTTTATTTTGGATGTAATTTAATAGATTAAATCGTGTATCCTAGGCGGTTGTATTTTTCTAGATTCTCGTGTATATAGGCGATTGTATAAGTGAGGTGAGAGTTTTTATTTTTCCATTCGATTTGGTTGTAAGCCAATCAATATTTATTTCTTTTCCTTATTTTTGTATTAAATATTTTGTGTGCGCGCTGTATGCCTTTTATATTCAATAAAATGGACTTTAGATTTTGAAATACCATTCGAGAGTATTGACAATATTTATTTTAATTAGACACGAAATAAGGGACTTGTCCGGACCTGAATCTCTGGATAGTGTAGCGGCCGTTCATCCGGTTCAGCTACATAAGAATTTCCCAGTTGAGCTGAGCCGGGTGGCGACTCTACAATATTCATTGAGACTTAGATCTCGGTTCTTTTATGCATTAATTCCATTTATTTCCCAAAACGCGGATTTCCATTATAAAAACCCCATGCGAGGGAGGGGCCCGCTCGAGATCGAGGCGCCCCATTCCGAAAGGGAGTCCCGCGTCCCATTGAAAACGCGTCGTCCGCTCACAGTGGCAACTCTGCTGGGGATATTCTTCAAAAAGTTTTCTTAAAAACTTAAAAGAATTTGACAAGCCCTGAAAAGTGTCTAATTAAAATAAGGTGGATGATTCTCTTTTGGTATTTTATTTGCATCTTAGTTAGCCATTTTTGCATTAGATTTAGTATCCATTTATAGCCCGGTGGATTGTTGAAGTGTCGCCTAAGTTCCTCCTGGTCTTAGGGGCACGAATACGAAACACCACTCATAGCCTCGTACGAACCCCTTCGTTCGGACCCTTGAGTGGGGAGAAGTGAGGAGTATATTTTGCTATGGGAACCTTGATTTTTAACCTGACTTGGACCGAACCCATATAGGCAGCCCTAGTTGGATTCCCTTAGGATACCAAAATAGTTGTGTGAATAATAATAATAAAATCGCGCCTTCATCACCCCCTGTTAGTGATCGAAGTGAACCTCGCCTAGGACTCGGTTAGAAATTTTTGAGACCGACCACGTTGGAGGAATAAGGTTGGAAGAATTCGTTTTGCTTGCTATGTGTTTCTCGCCATCTCGTGACATATCGCCATTGCTACTTACGCATGCATCACATACTATAATCACCATTCTCCATACATGTGATGTATCATACACAAACATCTTTGTGTGATACTAACCCACATTTTTATGCAGCCATTTGCATTTTATTTTGTGTGTAAAACATTAATTCATTCGCTTGTCATCCATACTAACGATTTCTTTTTCAGCCATAACATTAAATTTGTGTGATTAGCATTTTTATTATGTCATACATCCTAACCCACATTTTTTGTACAGCCATGTGCATTTTATTTTCATATGTAAAACATTAATTCATTTGTTTGTCGTTCACCCTAACTCTTTCTTTTTCAGCCATAACATTAAATTTGTGTGATTAGCATTTTTATTTTTGACATAGCATACATAACATCATTATGTGTGTCATGCATCCTAATCCACATTTTTATGCAGCCACGTGCATTTTTATTTTCGTGTGCAATCATTAAATCATCCGCTTGCCATTCATAATAACAATTTCTTTTTCAGCCATAACATTATATTTGTGTGATTAGAATTTTTCACATAGCATACATAACATCATTATGTGTGTCATACATCCTAACCACGTTTTTGTGCAGCCATTTGCATTTTGTATGTCATAGCATTCACGACATATCACCTAAATTAAATTAGGGGCATTCCAAGGATGCCCACTACGATCATATCATTCCATCATATATCGGGTATCCTAAAATACCCGTGTTCTGCCAATGCACTGGATTGCATTCGGCCATTCCACCAAATCATTTCAGTCCATAGAGACCACGATGGTCCTAAGTATATTTCCGTGTGACAATCCACATGATGCATTTCATGACATCATACCCATTTGTCATAAACATCATACAACACTGTGATCCACATCGGGTTACGTCATGACATTACTATATCATTCAAGGCGCTCCCCGAGTGCCGGATTAGTACGTATGTAGGGGTATTTCATAACATCCCAAATCATGACAGGTGTTCCCCAGACGCCAAGCTTTTGTCCGTGTACCTGTTACACGTGACTCTCTCATAACATCATTTCATTTCATACGCTCAAAAGCTTCAGCACTCTGTCTATGGGCCGGTCCCATGTGACCACTTCATATCATCTCATAGACCTTCAAAGCGTCAAACTCCGTCCGTGTGTCGGTACACACGCGACTATTTCACAAAATTCATTAGGTGCCCTAAAAGCACCGAACATTCATCTGTATGGTGGTCCACACGTGGCGTTTTTGCATAGCATTGGGTGTTCTTGGGATGTCCAAAAATAAAAGTAAAAATAAAAATAAACAAAGAGGGATCATCCTTATTATCTCACGATGCACATCTCATTCATCCATCAAACATTCAAGCACTCCACAACGTTCAAGCATTCCATAAGCACCAAGGACTTCACAGAATACACTACCATCATCTGAGTGTTCCAAAAACGCTAGAAACTCCATCAAGCCCTTTAGGTCCTCCATAATCATTAGAACCCTGTCCTTGTGTCCCGCACACCCAAATACCGAAATATCCTCCCCGTGTAAGACCAAGCTCTACACGTACCATTCCAAATTCCTCGTGCATGACCAACTCTGCACGTATCGCATCAAACTCTACCCATCCTTCCCGTGCAAGACCAGCTCTACACGTATCGCATCAAACTCTATCCAAATTCCCCGTGCAAGACCAGCTCTGCACGTACCGCATCAAACTCTACACTTCCTCCCCGTGTAAGACCAAGCTCTACACGTACCGTTCCAAATTCCCCGTGCAAGACCAGCTCTGCACGTACCGCATCAAACTCTATCCATATTCCCCGTGCAAGACCAGCTCTACACGTACCGCATCAAACTCTACACTTCCTCCCCGTGTAAGACCAAGCTCTACACGTACCGTTCCAAATTCCCCGTGCAAGACCAGCTCTGCACGTACCGCATCAAACTCTACACTTCCTCCCCGTGTACGACTAAGATCTACACGTACCATTCCAAATTCCCCGTGCAAGACTAGCTCTGCACGTATCGCTTTAAACTCTATCCTTCCTCCCCGTGTAAGACAAGCTCTACACGTACCGTTTCAAATTTCCCGTGCAAGACCAGCTCTGCACGTACCGCATCAAACTCTACCCATCCTTCCCGTGCAAGACCAGCTCTGCACGTATCGCATCAAACTCTATCCAAATTCCCCGTGCAAGACCAGCTCTGCACGTACCGCATCAAACTCTACGCTTCCTCCCCGTGTAAGACCAAGCTCTACACGTACCGTTCCAAATTCCCCGTGCAAGACCAGCTCTGCACGTACCGCATCAAACTCTACACTTGCTCCCCGTGTAAGACCAAGCTCTACACGTACCATTCCAAATTCCCCGTGCAAGGCCAGCTCTGCACGTACCGCATCAAACTCTACACTTCCTCCCCTTGTAAGACCAAGCTCTACACGTACCATTCCAAATTCCCCGTGCAAGACCAGCTCTGCACGTACCACATCAAACTCTACACTTCCTCCCCGTGTACGACTAAGATCTACACATACCGTTCCAAATTCCCCGTGCAAGACTAGCTCTGCACGTATCACTTTAAACTCTATCCTTCCTCCCCGTGTAAGACAAGCTCTACACGTACCGTTCCTAATTTCCCGTGCAAGACCAGCTCTGCACGTACCGCATCAAACTCTACCCATCCTTCCCGTGCAAGACCAGCTCTGCACGTATCGCATCAAACTCTATCCAAATTCCCCGTGCAAGACCAGCTCTGCACGTACCGCATCAAACTCTACACTTCCTCCCCGTGTAAGACCAAGCTCTACACGTACCGTTCCAAATTCCCCGTGCAAGACCAGCTCTGCACGTACCGCATCAAACTCTACACTTCCTCCCCGTGTAAGACCAAGCTCTACACGTACCGTTCCAAATTCCCCGTGCAAGGCCAGCTCTGCACGTACCGCATCAAACTCTACACTTCCTCCCCGTGTAAGACAATCTCTACACATATCGTTCCAAATTTCCCGTGCAAGACCAGCTCTGCACGTACCGTATCAAACTCTACACTTCCTCCCCATGTAAGACAAGCTCTACACGTATCGTTCCAATCTCCCCGTGCAAGACCAGCTCTGCACATACCGCATCAAACTCTACCCTTCCTCCCCGTGTAAGACTAAGTTCTACACGTATCATTCCAAAATATCATTCTATGCAAGACAAGCTCTACACACTCCTTTTCCCGTGTAAGATCCGCTCTACACGTATCGCTCTAAAGAACACACCTTCTTTCCCGTGTACGATCCGTTCTACACGTATCGCTTTAAACACCACATCTTTTCCCATGTAAGATCCGCTCTACACGTACCGCTTTAAACTCTATCCTTTCTTCCTGTGTAAGATATGATCTCCATGTATCGCTCTAAACACTACACATTTTCCCTTGTAAGATCCGCTCTACACGTACCGCTTTAATCACTACATCTCCTTCTCGTGTAAGATCCGCTCTACACGTACCGTTTCAAACATCAACTCTCCTCCCGTGTAAGACACGCTCTACATGTGAACCCTTCGCAAGTATCACCTTGCTTCGATCCGTGGACACCCTGTGTGTCATTTTATCCATGTGGTGTATATTTATATGCCACGCTATACTTCAGCATATAACTTTATCAACATTCATTGCATTTTGCACGTCTTCATTCTTGTCTTTATGTGCACATGACTAGCTTAGGGTTCCATAACATGACATGGCATCACATGACATCATCATTCATGCATGCATGCACCTCATCTTGCATTCATACGTGCATCATCCCTTGACTTGGTATTCTCCGTGCACATGCCCCAGTCGATGCTAACAGGTATTTTTATCAAGACAGAAAAGGGAAGGAGTCTCGAGAATGGCTGGCCCAGTGAACTTCAACACCGTAACAGATGTCCTCGATGATTATGTTGCCTCATCGCGATTCCGAAAGGCGGTCAGGGAAGAGGCAGCGGCAATGTTGAAGGAAATGCTAGGAGGTGACCTGGACAAGGTGGAAAAGCTGACAACAAGGTGCTCTGAGTTGGAGGCACGTGTGATTAAGCTTAAGGAAGTAATAAAAGGGCTGACTGGTGAAGCAGAATCGAACGCCCCCCTCAAAGCCAATACTGACCTTGTTCCGCGACCAACCAGCTGTCCACTCTCCAAGGGTGACGGAAAGGGCATATCGCCGTGGCCTTTCTCGCTGAGTCAATTATTTTCCAAATGCAGAAAAGAGGGGCTACTACAGAGCGTCAAGCCGTATGTGGAGCCGGCACCAGATCAAAAGAACAACTTCTGTACCTATCATGTAGCGACGGGTCACCGAACCAACGCTTGCTATATTTTAAGGAAGGAGATCCGGAAGTTAGTTGATGAGGGAAGATTAAAGGTGCCATCCACTACTAATGAGCAACTAGGGGCGAGCAAGGAGACTGGCAAGGAAATTCCTCAAACCTCCCAGGGAGAGGAATATGATGAAGAGCGACAAAGCCCGATCTAATGAAAGTGGGGCAGTGACCGGATAAAGAATAGTCAGACGTTGTGAGATCAATACCTTTAGAGGCTCCTTCTCGTAGGGAGCTCATTTTGTTGTAAAGTGTATTGAACTCATTTTGAATGCAATGTATCTTGTTATTTTTCTTACTTGTGTGGTGATTACATGTATATGGCATTAAGCATGCATTTGATCATCTGAAACGACATTGTCCATCACGCATAATATTAAGATGCATGACATCAATCTGAGTCTTACAGGGAATTTACAAGTGAACCTGACTTCGGTAAAACCCTTTTCTTAAAAAAAAATGAGAAAGAGAAATAGAAAGAGAAGAAGTCTGCCAAGCAAATAATAGGATGGCACCATTTCATTCGAATCAATTGCCAACCTAGATCAGTGATCCCTACAAACCACAATCCGAAAACGCTGTTGGTCTTGCCCTAAAAGTTTCAACTTGGACAGCCCACAATACACTCACATCATTCCAAACCAGGGACCGTTGCCAAGTTTTAGAGCCGAGCCCCAAAATAAAGCTTTGAGCCTAACTCACGCTCAAGAAAGCATCCCACATCAAAAACCAAATCCATCAACAGCACCAAGCACTAAAAATCCAAATGACCTTTGCCACCCACCTTATTGTAAAACTCTGAAGCAGACATTAGTTTTAGTGCATGTACAGTCTTGTTCGTGTGCCATTCATGTGCATATGACATTACACATGCATTGTTCATCCAAAAAGACATATCAAACACGCATGACATACATGAATCTGAATGCAGCAGGAAAATCAATAGGTGGCTGTGGTTTGGATTTAACTTCTTCAAAAAAAAAAAAAAAAAAAAAAAAAGAAGCAAGCACCGGTGGAAGACCTCATCACTCCCTTACAGTTAAATTTCTGCTCCTGGTCTAAAGTTGCACTCTCTTCAATCATAGAGTCAAACTCTGTTGAGTGCTTAATGAATCTGGGGGCGGCCCACCTATTGCATGAAGTGCCGGGGTCAATGAGTTGAGACAATGGAGATAAGTATGTTGTTGCCTGTTTTGAAAAGTTAACTTCGTGCGGTGATAGAGAAGATCAGTGTCTTTACCCAAAGCAGTTCCCTTTTCACTCTCCTTTCTGTCTTCTCCATTTGCCTTCAACACCTTTGTCTCCCCTTTATTGTCTTTCCTTCACTTTCATCTTCTATCTTTCATCTTCTCTTTGGAACTTGAACCGATTCTGTGATTCCATATTTTCTACCTTCAATGGCTTCTAACGAGAAGTTGAACCCCAATGCTACTCCATATCATTTTTGTTCCGCACCATCTCATCAGCGGAGGAGCATCGAAACAGGTGGTTATGGTGCCGTTTCAATCCGTCTTCGTTTATCATCAACCTGTACCAAATTGGGGATACCTTTTAATCCCATGCCATTTCTCTTCAATCTAAACTCCCAGACCAATTATTTAGTACCCTCAGATAGCGGGAAGGGATTTGATTTGATGATAGATAGAGGATTTGGATATGAATCTGCTTCAAATGAGTTCAACAATGCTGTAAAAGGGGGAAAACGATATATATAGCTCCGAGATTCCAGAGTAAGAAGAAAATAGTCTCTATAAGTGAAAAGGAACAACAGTGGTCGCCCAAGAAATTGACTATTGAAGAGACCAAGCTGGATAAAAGAGATTGAAGCTAATCTTGGTGGGGAAAACAAGCAAGATGATTAGAAACTTACCAAATCAGTTTCAAAGACATAACCTGCTACAAATTCTGGGCAAGCGTTGTCTGGAGGAAAAAAAGAATAAGTCCAAAGGGAAGCCTGCTTATGATTTCCTCTATTTGCCTATGGATTTCAAGACTGGAGGAAATTTTGGCTATGCGTTTGTGAACTTCACCGACTATGTTGGGGCAACTTGACTTCACAAAGCTTTCAACAATCATGAAAGGGACAATACCATCAACAGGAAAGCTTATAAAGTCTGTTGTGCTCATATTCAAAGGGAAAGTTGCATTTGCCAACCATTTCAAGCATGCAGTCTTCGGGAGCCGTGACTGAACTGAAATCTGGGGTGAATTGGAAGCATGGAGAATCTAGTGGTCACTTGAATTCATCTCAGATTGTCCATCCACAATAGCAACTCTATCCGGTGATCGAGCAAAAAAAAAAAAGAAGAAGAACTTGTTGACACGGAAAACCGAAAGGACGTGTCGGCAGCAGGAGAGGGGTGATATAGAAAGTCAGAGTCAATGTCATATCCCCTGTTATACTCATTCTGGCATCACCATTGCAATATTGTGCATGTTTAGATTTCCGTTCAGATGTTCATCTTGCATGCACCATGCTATTACATATAAACATCCATCAGTAGGACATTGCATCCAAACCCGTGACAATATTGCAGAAGCTCCTGTTATGCGGTACGGAAATGCAAAGTCTCACTCTCATCTTCTTGCTTAATCAAACGGACTGTTCATCGGCACGCCCTACTATTCTGATCCGCTCAGCACTGACAACGCTTCAGAATATGCAGAGGGTAAAGTGGAAGGTCACTCAAGATGGCCAACTCCCCTAATACCTAGGTCAGTGTAGTATTCAGTAGGTCAGAAGACATGCCGGAATAATCAGACTAGGTCACCTGGGTTACCATCAAGGCCAGTCTCAAGCCGTGAATTCTATCTCCGGGCTCACATGGATACCAAGAACAAAGCATAAGCCACATGTTGCATGCATACATACATTTAGAACCATACATGCATCTGTGCATACGTGCGTACGTTTAAAGTAAACATGCATAATTCATATGCATATGCATCATAACCAATCCAAGTGCAGGTACCAACTACCATCACCAGGCCTCCCCAACCAGGATCGCAGTAGAGATGGCACAATGTCGGGGCAGGACAATCAAGTCTCCAAGGGGCAGAGCAATCAAGCCGTATTTATCCTTGATCGAAGGGGCAAAAATTTTTGTTTACAAAATCGTCGATCAAGGGATAAATACTCATTCCCCAGCCAACACCAAAATTATCCTCCCTAAACCTATTCCCCTCATTCAAGCAAGATTTCTAACCCTTGAACTCTATTACGTTCAAGCAAGGTTCCAAATCCTTGAACCACTCTTTCATTCAAGCAAGATTTTGAACCTTTGAACTCCATTATGTTCAAGTATGGTTTCAGATCCTTGAACCTCTTATTATTTCAAGCTCATCCAATTCCAGTAGGATTTCAAATCGTCAAAATTCCATCTTTCTTCGCCTTGGGTAACATAAACCCGATATCGGCTAATGCACAATCCATCTTCCTTGGCCTCGGGTAACATAAACCCGATATCGGCTAATCCATAATCCACCTTCCTTTGCCTCGGGTAACATAAACCCGATATCGGCTAATCCACAATTCACTTTTCCTTTGCCTCGGGTACCATAAACCCGATATCGGCTTAACCACAATCCACTTTCCTTTGCCTCGGGTAACATAAACCCGATATCGGCTAATCCACAATCCTCATCAGCTTTGTCTCGGGTAACCTAGACCCGATATCGGCTTATTTCTTCCTCAGCTTAGCCTCGGGTGACCTAAACCTGATATCGGCTTATTTCCTCATCAGCATTGTCTCGGGTAACCTAGACCCGATATCGGCTTATTTCTTCCTCAGCTTAGCCTCGGGTGACCTAAACCTGATATCGGCTTATTTCCTCATCAGCTTTGCCTCGGGTAACCTGGACCCGATATCGGCTTATTTCTTCCTCAGCTTAGCCTCGGGTGACCTATACCTGATATCGGCTTATTTCCTCCCCAGTATCGCCTCGGGTGACCTAGACCTGGTATCGGCTTATTTCAACGGAGGGTTCTTTCCTGTGTCTGCGGCGCTTTGAGTCGCGTTTCTCAAATTCACATCATCTACCCCAGACTAAGTTCAGGTGGTGAATTTGATCACGCGAGGGGCAGCTGTAAGCGCCGGAATTTCACTTTCAAAAAAAAAAGTATAGTCGTACGACTATTGCTATAGTCGTACGACTGTAGATCTACCCATAAAAGCAGAAAAAGAAAGACAGAAAGGGGACGGAAAAAAAAAGGAGAGAAAGAAAAACGGACAGACAGAGAGAAAGGGAGAAAAAGAGAAAGAAGAGAAAACCAAAGAAAAAGAAAGAACTCTTCACCAAAATCCTCAGCATTTGGAAATCTCTGGACTCAAATCTCAAACCCTAACTCAAGGAGAAAAGTCCGGATTTTAGTAGATTGGAGCGACGCCAGGGGTCAATCCTACGGTGGACGCACGCCACAGAGGTAAATACCCCTTTTCCCTTCTCTTTTACAAGCTTTCTGGGTGATTGGTGTGCTTTTTCTGCATTTTTATCCGTTTTTCTGCGTTTCTGCTCCTGGAAATCAAGAACAGTCGCACGACTGTTCTTGAATTGATGAACAGTCGTACGACTGTAGTTGATTTCCAGGTGATTTTATTTTTAGCTTGTTTTAAACTGTAGTTGATTTCCAGGTGATTTTATATTTAGCTTGTTTTAAATAAGTTTTTGATGGAATCTTGAATTTTCAGCATCTACAGTCGTACGACTGTAGTTGATTTTCCACGACTGTAATTTACAGTCGTACCCCTGTAGTTCTCAGAATCAGAATTTCACCTTTAAAACCTAAAAATTTCATAAAAAATCCATAAAAATTCCCAAAAATTCCCAAAAAATTAGAAAACCCCAAAAATCATCAAAATGAATTTTGTTGTGTGCATCACGACCATAGATTCAATTTTTAGTAAAATTGCATTTAGAACAATTCAACGATGGAGACCCGTTTCTCCTGAAAACCGACCCACTTAAATATATAAAAATGCATGTAAACTGGAAAAATTGTTTTTTTCAAAATGATTTTCCCACAAAACCAAAAATACAGGGATGTTTCAAAATTGTTTTCCAGGTCTAACCGGGCTGGCTAGCCGAGCCAACCTGGTTACCCCCTAAATGCATGCCCCCAATTCCTGATTCCCTATTCTGTCTATTTGAGTCCAACTTGTGGCGTGCTGTATATATTGTGCTAACCCTCTGTTTTGCAGGTTTTAATTTCTTTTTATTTTTATTTTTTATTTTGGATGTAATTTAATAGATTAAATCGTGTATCCTAGGCGGTTGTATTTTTCTAGATTCTCGTGTATATAGGCGATTGTATAAGTGAGGTGAGAGTTTTTATTTTTCCATTCGATTTGGTTGTAAGCCAATCAATATTTATTTCTTTTCCTTATTTTTGTATTAAAGATTTTGTGTGCGCGCTGTATGCCTTATATATTCAATAAAATGGACTTTAGATTTTGAAATACCATTCGAGAGCATTGACAATATTTATTTTAATTAGACACGAAATAAGGGACTTGTCCGGACCCGAATCTCTGGATAGTGTAGTGGCCGTTCATCCGGTTCAGCTACATAAGAATTTCCCGGTTGAGCTGAGCCGGGTGGCGACTCTACAATATTCATTGAGACTTAGATCTCGGTTCTTTTATGCATTAATTCCATTTATTTCCCAAAACGCGGATTTCCATTATAAAAACCCCATGCGAGGGAGGGGCCCGCTCGAGATCGAGGCGCCCCATTCCGAAAGGGAGTCCCGCGTCCCGTTGAAAACACGTCGTCCGCTCACAGCAGCGGAAAATACACCATTTAAAATTTCCTATAATCCACCTATCGTGTCCGATTATCATTGATTAGAATAAAAACAATTTGAATCAAGAGAGATTAACTCACTGGAGTCATCTCTTCTAGAGACTGCTGCAGAATCGTTTCTTGAAACTACGATCTCCAAAGTCCAGCGCACAACCAATTATCGAACGGGAACCAGTGCTAGCTTAAGTGTGCCCTTATATAGACACCTTGTCTAATTAGGTTTTAATTAAGTTAATTAAACCCAAGCCCACTAGGATTATAATTACATAAATAAACTTTAATTAAAAGTATATACTATGTAATTTAATTCCATTTGGCTAAATTTAATTACCCCTAAATAAAATTAAATCACACTTAAGTAAATACAATACATGTATTTAATTTTCCTACTTAGGAAAATTATTTAATTAATTGTTTACTTTACGTAATTCAATTAATTGATAAATTAATTAATTACATTATGTAAACTTATTAATTAAATTAAATTCAACCCAACATTAATTAATTACCTTGACACCTTATGTCAACTAATTAATTAACACATTCCTTCCAATGTACATTACATGTACAATTTCTATAAGTTCCGGCTCAGTTGATCTATGTGCACGATCTTATGGGTTTGTTTTTATGTTGGTAGTAGGCCCAAGGCCCACAGACTGTAAGTGGGTTCTAGCAAACCATTACAGCCCCCAATTAAGACAAAGATGTAGCAGTCTTTAGAAAACACTCACCGGTAGTAATCTCATAGTGTCCTTTGCCTAACGATATCGATATGAATAAACAAGAGGCATGGTGTCAGTCATCCTCTTCTGTTGTTTATTATATTTCTTGATCTTGAGTTGACTGATTAATCAAATAAGTATCGACTTACTTAGGTATGGCCATACACTTATCAGTCCCACTCATCAAGTGGCCAATGATATCATCTCGGTGTTACCCGATTGGTAATTCCATCACTTCATCATCAATATCAACATGTTCACCAGTCCACCTAATCATACCTGTATTTAGCATCCTTTTACAGACGTGTTAGGCGTATGTCAAAGTGAACCAGATTCCATATTGATATTATAATGAAATCTGGTCTGAGGACATAAGAGACCTACTCAAGAAAGTGTTGGGATTTTTCACCGGAAATCACCCAATAAATGCGGAAGAACGCGATGATTTCCTCAAATCCGTGCCCAGGAGCAATTGAAATGGAAATTGTAAAACAAAAAAAATATAATAGAAAGAGATAATTCTCTTACCCAGAATATCGCTTTTAGAGATGGATGAAGACTGCAGGAATCAATGCAGAGTCCCTCCTCGTTCACGAACGCGTAACGAACACGACCCGTGCTAGCGTTGGAAAACACAAATAATGGAGAGGAGGAAGAGACAAATTTCGGCTATGCTTGTGTTGATTTTTTGTTGGCCGAAATTCCCAGGGTTAAAAACCCTGGGTTGGCCGAATTCCCTAAGGGAATTAGGGCCCAGCTTGGCTTAACCATTTTGTGTGGGCTTCCTTCTTTTAATTTAGGTCCAATCTTATTTTAATTAATCTGGTTTAAATTAATTTCAAGCACAACTTTAATACACCCATGTATTTAATATATTACACCAAGTAATATATTATTTACATTTAAATTAAAATTGGTTTAAGCAATTAATTTAATCCACCAAATTAAAATTAGATCTTCACAAAATAAAATCATATGTAAACCTATACATATGAATATTTCTACCCAGGAAATAATTTCATAATTGATCCAATTAAGTATGAAGAGCTAATTAAATATATTAATTTTATTATTAGGATCAGTCCAATTGATCTTTATAATATAATTAGTATATATATACCTCTATCTCTAGAGCGTATACTCCAAGCATACATGTGATTCCTTAAGTCGATGTTCAGTCGCTCAATGTGTACGATCCCATGGGCCCATCTTTATGTTGGCAGCGGGCCTTTGGCCCACAGACTGCAGTTGGGCTCTAGCAAGCCACTGTAGCCCCCAATTAAGATGGAGATGACAGTCTAACTGTTATCATAACCCTGTAGTATAAACTTGTACATCCCATGTCATTGATATCGGTGTCCAACACAGAGGCATGGATTGATCACCCTCTTTTGTGTCGGACATTAACTTGATCCCGAATGCACTGAAGCTCACAAACAAGTTCCCACTTGTTTGGGTGTGGCCACACTCTTATCAGTTACATTCATCAAGAGGCTGGTGATATCTTCCCAGTGGACTACTAGGTGACAAATTCCTTCTGCATATCCATAGCATTACCATGCTAAGTGACATACCCGAAAGTACCCATACTTGGCACCCTATTACAGGCCTTTTAGGCTTACCCCTAAGTATGTGACCTCACATGTAACACCATCATATGGTCAGGTCAAAGGATCCATACAAGTACTACACGAGAATCACTTGTGATACTATACCATGTGGATTTCTGGTTTAGTGGATCTATCCAGTACCATGCCCCTTATGCATGTACCCATTAACTTGGTTGACATTCCATGTCCAATGACCAGTAAGACACTGCCATACAACCAGGTTAATGATAGTCTGTTGTTCCATTCATTCCCATGACTAGAACAGACTACGGATCTATTTATGGTCATATCGTTTACCCTATCCATTATCTTACTGCCAAGTGCATGACACTGGTCATCATGGATATGGATATGTCCATTGGATACTTCATTTAATATATTGCACAAGATAAATATAATAAATGAATTAATGCCTTTATTAATAACACAAATAAGTATAATACATGAATCCAATTATTGTATGATACAAATACAAGGACCAATGCCTCGGGACCAGGGCCGATGTGGAGCCATTAGGTCAGTCATGACCATGTTATCTCTACCACCACCCCTTCTTCTATCAAACTCCTCCCGCTCTCGCCGGAGTTGCTCTTGCTCAACTCTTTCCTGGAGTTGTCTCTCCTCGTCATCATGTTGCTGATGCTCCATTTGAACAATCTGCTCTTGGCGTACTCTACGGTTCCTGCTACACAAACGTTCAATTTCAGGGTTATAAGGTAAAAGTTCAGGATGCTGAGAGCGAGTTCGCATAAGCTAGAAAACACACACACACAGAAATTAAAGAAAACTAAATTGTAATAAATATTCACAGAAAAGAAAAATTATTAAACTATATGCACAGAAATGTTGCCTAGATCAGCAAATAGACCTTTTGCTAAATGATGCAGAAATATAAATTTCCCCGGCAACGGAGCCAAAAACTTGATGGGTCCTAGGCGTAGTAGTAAAACTAAACCTAGAAACGCACAACTAAGGCAGTGTACCTATCGTTGACAAGTAATAATTCTGGTTGGTCCAGGTATCGATCCCAGAGAGAAAAGAATATTCTACAAACACTAAACTACTCGGGTTCCTTGCGTGTCCTAGGCGGAACGTAGTTTGGGTTGATTATGTTAACAACTAAACTATCCTACTCCTAGTTGATCTATTCCAGCTTACTTTGCACTTGAGTTTTGTGTTATCAATTGGCAGTTTACCGACCTATGAATGCTAATGGGGATGGCTTTATCAATTAATTACAAAAGATGAATTTAACTCAACAATTAACCCTTAATTATGCTCTTTCGATAATACAACCTAGTGTATCTAGATCTTTTAGGTCCTTAGCTGGTTTTCCTTGTTTAGAGGCGGTCTAATTCTAAAGCTCAGAAAATAGGGGCACGTAAGTTCCACAGTGTCGTCAATACTAATGGTTTCCTAGGCGTCAATCTAGGTAATGCCACAAATATGAACTTAATAAATTAAGATCTTATGAGACTAGATATTCATTAAAGGAATTGCATAAAGAAAAAGAATAAAAATTGAAATTAACTTGCAATCAATTGTATTAATCAAGAAAGATGAAATGAATTCAATGTTTACAACCAAACACAATCAAATTGCGGAATCAAAACTAACTTAATCAAATTACAAAAGAGAAGAAGAAAAACTTATGCCCATTTGGTCCGATTAACCGGATTCCGACGGTGTGAAGATGCTTGGGGTGTACCTCTATAGACGAACTCAAGCCGGAACTAGGAACGTCGCAAAAGGGGAAGATTCTATGTAAAACTACAACCAATCGATGGTTCAAACTCAAAGAAAGCAAATAGTTCAAGCTCAAAACCTCACTACAAGTTTCTGCTCTCACTTAAAAAGACTGGAAAGATCCTTTCAAACATTGAAAATAACCTATTTATATGGCTAGGTTAAAACCAGGAAAAAGAAGACATGAAAGTAGGGCAACAGCAGGTTTCGGGGCTCGGCACGCCGTGCTGGTGGAGCTGGCACGCCGTGCTGTGCAGAACTGAAGGCGGCACGCCGTGCTGCTGGAGGTGGCACGCCGTGCCGTGCGATTTTTGGGGTTGGCATGCCGGGTTGATCTAAGTGGCATGAAAACGTGCCACTCCACTGGACTACTCCTCTTGGCACGCCGGGTTGGCACGCCGTGCCCAAATTGTGGCACGCCGTGCCACCCTGATTTTCAGCACTTCGAACTCTTCCTCGCCGCCGATGCTCCAACTTCCGGTCCGGGTCATAATACCTGTCCAAAACAAGCACAAAGAAACATAACGGCACCAACGCCACGGACCATAAAAACAACAAATTAACAAAAATTACAAAAACAACCCTAGAAAACACGAAAAATACTAAAAGTTATAAAAATCTATCCAAAACATAAAAATCACAAAATATTCAAAAACCACACAAACATTCACACAAAAGACTCTAAAAATTGCCGTTCAAACCACGAAATTTCCTAAAAGATAAGGTCAAAAACCGACCTTATCAGAAGCTTGCATCAGTGTACCCAGTAACTGACAGAACTTCCTTACCTCCATACACTAAGAAGCTATCCTTAGTCCAGTTAAGGTACTTAAGGATCGCCTTGACAGCTTTCCAGTGATCCTCCCCGGGATCCTGCTGGTACCAGCTCGTCATACTCAGTGCAAAGGTGACATCAGGCCTCATACATAACATGGAGTATAGCCGAAGCATATGGAACCAATTTCATGTTCTCCTTGTCCTCCCTTGTCTTAGGACAGTGTTTCTTACTAAGTTTCAGCCCATGGACCATTGGTAAGAAGCCTTTCTTGGCCTGGTCCTTGCTGAACCTTTTCAGAACTTTATCTATGTACGAGGCCTAACTTAGGCCCAGAAGCTGATTTGATCTATCCTTATAGATCCTGATCCCTAGGATTATCTCAGCTTTTGCCTAAGTCCTTCATTGCGAAGCACTTACTCAGCCACTGCTTTACCCTTGTAGTGTAGGTATGTTGCTTCCAATGAGTAGGATGTCGTCCACATAAAGTACCAAGATGTGACAATGCTCCCACTAGTCCTCTTATACACACAAGGATCATCTTGATTCTGTATGAAGCCATATTCCTTTATGGCCTCATTGAATATGAGATTCCAACTTCAGGATGCTTGCTTCAGTCCATAAATGGACCTTTGAAGCTTGCATACCCTTCCCAGATACTTTGGATCGACAAAACCCTCAGGTTGTGTCATGTACACATCCTCGAGTTGCTTTTCATTAAGGAAAGCAGTTTTGACATCCATTTGCCAGACTTCATAGTCGTACCATGCGGCTATGGCTAGCAAGATCCTGATGGATTTGAGCATGGCTACTGGTGAGAAAGTTTCATCATAGTCTATTCCATGGACTTGTTTGAAACCTTTCATAACCAGATGCCCCTTGAAGGTGTTGTCGGCCTTTAGCTTATAGCACCACTTGCAACCTATTACCTTAGGACCCGGAGGTGGATCAACCAAGTTCCAAACTTGGTTATCGTACATAGATTACATTTCTACCTCCATGGCTTTACGCAAATTCGCAGATTATGGGCTAGCCATAGCCTCCTGGTAGGTTTTGGGTTCTTCCTCATCACAGATGAGAAGTGTTTGATCATCGGTGACGAGGAAACCATACCTCTCTGGTTCCCGACGATCCCTACCAGACCTTCTAGGTCCTTGTGCGGCCTGGGTAGGTGCTTCCCCTTGTGGAACCTCTACCTGGGCCTTCGAGTTATCCTCTTCAGGAGCTTATGGACCTTGAACTTCCCTGAGTTTAACATTGCTCCCACTGTCTTTCTTGGAAAGGAACTCCTTTTCTAGAAAGACCCCCTTCCTTGCGACGAACACCTTGTTCTCGACGGGTTTGTAGAAGTAATACCCTTTGGTTTTCCTAAGGTAGCCCACAAATAGGCATTTATCAGTTTTGGGCTCCAGCTTACCACTAGTCAATCTCTTGACATGTGCTTTGCATCCCCAAATCCTTAGGAAAGACACATTGGGCTCCTTGCCCATCCATATTTGATACGGGGTCTTTTCCACTACCTTAGTCGGAGTATTATTTAAGATAAGAGCTGTTGTCTCGAGGGCGTGTCCCCAGAAACTAGTTGGGAGAGAGGCTTGACTCATCACTGAGCGAACCATGTCTAACAGGGTCCTATTTCTCCATTCGGACACCCCATTCCGTTGTGGTTTTCAGGGAGGAGTGAGCTGTGGAACTATTCCATGCTCTCTCAAATATGAGTCAAACTCTAGGCTCATATACTCACCACCTCGGTCCTACTGAAGGGTTTTGATATTTTTGCCTAGCTGGTTCTGTACCTCGTTCCTAAATTCCTTGAACCTATTAAGGGTCTTGGACTTATGTTTCATCAGATAGACATAGCCATATCTGCTGAAATCATCCGTGAACGTGACGAAGTACTGGTGTCCACCTCTGGTCGCTACGCTCATAGGTCGACATACATCTGAATGTATTAGGTCCAATAAGCCAGTGGCTCTTTCAACCTTCTTGCTAAAAGGCGCCTTGGTCATCTTGCCTCGTAAACATGATTCGCATGTATCAATTGACTCCAAGTCAAATGACCCTAAGACTCCAGCTTTGTGAAGCCTAGCTATGTGCTTCTCGTTTATGTGGCCGAGACGACAATGCCATAGGTAGACAGGATTAAGTTCGTTTGGCTTAACCCTTTTTGTGTTTATGTTATAGACGTGATTGGTTTCATTTAAGTCCAGGATATACAGGCCATTATTTAATAGAGCATCTCCATAAAATAATCCCTCTCTAGAAATTGAAATTCTACCATTAGAAATAGTAAAATAAAATCCAGAAATATCCAACATAGAAACTGAAATAATATTCCTGCATATAGCAGGTACAAAATAACATTATTCCACGATTAAAACCAATCCACTAGGCATCACAAGGTGGTATTTGTCGATCTCTATGGCAGCAACCCTTGCTCCATTCCCGACCCGCAAGTCCACCTCTCCCGACCCTGGTGACCTTGTGTTTTTAAGTCCCTGCATATTGCAATAAATGTGAGAACCACATCCAGTATCTAATACCCAGGATGTTGAAACAGTAAGGTTAATGTCCATAACATAAATATCTGAAGAGGACGCACCTTGGCCCCTTCTTTTCTCTCCCATCAGCTTGGGACACGATCTCTTCCAATGGACTGCTTGTCTACACTCGAAACAGACATCCTGAGGACCTGCCTTTTACTGGGCCTTGGGTTGGGCCTTGGCCTTCTTAGCCTTGGCTTTGGCGTTTTCCTTGGCCTTACCCTTAGCAACAGGAGGGTTCCCCTTGCTGACCAGCAGCACCAGCGGAGTCTTTTTGATCGACTGCTCAGTAAGCTTAAGCATCCTATGCATCTCACTGATAGTGCGGTTTAGCCTTTGCATGTTGTAGTTCAGGATGAACTGATCATAAGAATCCAGCAAGGATGCAAGGATTGTGTCCACCGCCAACTCCTGAGAGATAGGCGAGCCGAGACGGGCTAAAGTGTCCAAATAGCCCTTCATCTTGAGCACTTGTGCGCTCACAGATGTCCCGGCCCCCATCTTACAGGAGTGGAATGCCTTGTTGGTCAGGTACCTTTCCTGACGAGCTTGCTCCTGAAACATCTCGTTTAGAGTTGTTATCATAGCAAAGGCTTGATGGTCCATAAACTGTTTTTGCAGTTTGGGGACCATACAGGCCAACATAAGGCATGCCACATCCCTATTATCCTTGACATGCGCCTCGTATTCCTCCAGCTGGGCAGCCGGTGGATTACATCCTTGAGGTGCAGCCAGTATAGGCCTCTCCAACATATACTCTTTGGACTCCTGCCTTAGAACTATTCTCAAGTTCCTAGACCAGTCCAAAAAGTTAGGACCGGAAAGCTTGTCCCTTTCAAGAATTGATCGTAGTGATAAGGTATTGTTGTTTGCCATTTAGAATTTCTACGCAGAAAAACATTTAGAGTGTTAATAAAGGACTTGACTTTGTTACTCCCATATAAAATTAATAATGAATCAAGTTATTAATTAAACCGAGTTGTTGGGCTCATGGGCCAAGATCCATATTTCACCAAGATATAGCCAGACGAGGGCCTGGTACAACTATACCTTAACTATTTAGGTAGGAATGCCGTCCAATCCCAACCTAGGGACTCTCGGTTTGATGGGCTTGTTGGCACTTACCCATCTGTGCTTAAGGCCAGGAGAATCCTACTACCCACGCTAAGTGAAAACCTCTATTCAAGTGTTAGAGTATCCCATACCTTAACCCAATACAAAGTGATAATACTCCAGTGTATCCTGCGAGGGCATGGTCTACAACTAGCCTATTCCCACTTCGAGCCGGTTTTGAATGAGGGAAGCACTTTTCAGCGACTTAGTAATTTCATTTGGTTCTTAGATTCAATTAATAACGGCTTGCATACATAAGGCGGGTGAAATGCGGTTGGATCATACATTCATACATGCATATAAATATGAAGCATAATTAAATAAATAAGTGAAATGGATTGCTATGGGCCTATATTACATCCTAATATTATTCTAGTAAACCTATACTAGAAAATAATATCAGGTGGGCCTCCATCTTCTTACTTCTGGGCTTGCACCTCCACTTGGGCTCACCACTCCATGGGCTTCTTCTTTTCACAAACTTTATAATAATTGAATAAAATAAAATTACAATAAATAGAAAACGACACGCAGGCTGTGTTTACCCAAAAAGAAAATACAACCCATCTTGAACAAGGCCCAATAGCATCCAACCATACAAAATTTTTAATCACCCATATGCATCCAATACATATAATTCATAAGCATGTTATAATGCATGATTTAAGCCCATTTCAATTATGTCCAAGCCATTATATAGAAATCGCCAATTTTGGCCCACCATGGTTCTAACCCTTAACGGGCTTTGGGCCTCCAGCCCAAGCAGTCCAACTGCTCCCACTAGAATTGGGAAACCATGGGTCCAATTCAGTCGTCCAAGTAATTGTGCCAAAATTACCCGAACCAATTTCAATTAACCACATTAATTTCCAAAATTAATATCACATGAATAAAATAAAATTTCATTCCAGAAACCATACACATTTAAATTACATAAATTTAAACACACGAATTTTAAAGCTAATTAAAATTTCAAAATGGGCCCCGGGCCCAAAAACCCGCCAAATCCAAAAACACTAGGCCCGGACCGATGCGGCTAGGCGGCTGCACCGCTGCTGGCTAGGGCAACCAAGTTGCCCTAGCAGCAGCGGTGCAGCCGCCTAGCGGCTGCCCGCTGCTGCCGCCCGGCAGCGGCGGCCGCTGGTGGCGATTCCGCTGCACCCCGGGGAACAGCCAGATTTTTTTTTTAACAGAAAAGCAAAATGAAACATCCATCAACACGAAATCCACCAAGAATTCCAAAAACATACAATTAAATTAAACAAACACAAACCAATATGCATATTCAATTTCAATTGTATGAAAATCAAATGGGAAAAATCTTAAACCCAAAACAAGAACCCCAATGAAAAAACTCCAATTTTAAAACATGGAATTCAATCAATTTTAACAATTTCCATGGATCAAAAGCCCGCTCTGATACCACTATTGGGATTTTTCACTGGAAATCACCCGATAAATGCTGAAGAACGCGATGATTTCCTCAAATCCGTGCCCAGGAGCAATTGAAATGGAAATTGTAAAACAAAAAGAATATAATAGAAAGAGATAATTCTCTTACCCAGAATATCTCTTTCAGAGATGGATGAAGACTGCAGGAATCAATGCAAAGTCCCTCCCCGTTCACGAACACGACCCGTGCTAGCGTTGGAAAACACAAACAATGGAGAGGAGGAAGAGACAAATTTCGGCTATGCTTGTGTTGTTTTTTGTTGGCCGAAATTCCCAGGGTTAAAAACCCTGGGTTGGCCGAATTCCCTAAGGGAATTAGGGCCCAGCTTGGCACAACCATTTTGTATAGGCTTCCTTCTTTTAATTTAGGCCCAATCTTATTTTAATTAATCTGGTTTAAATTAATTTCAAGCCCAACTTTAATACACCCATGTATTTAATAAATTACACCAAGTAATATATTATTTACATTTAAATTAAAATTGGTTTGAGCAATTAATTTAATCCATCAAATTAAAATTAGATCTTCACAAAATAAAATCATATGTAAACCTATACATATGAATATTTCCACCCAGGGAATAATTTCATAATTAATCCAATTAATTATGAAGAGCCAATTAAATATATTAATTTTATTATTAGGATCAATCCAATTGATCTTTATAATATAATTAGTATACATATACCTCTATCTCTAGAGCGTATACTTCAAGCATACATGCGATTCCTTAAGTCGGTGTTCAGTCGCTCAACGTGTACGATCCCGTGGGCCCATCTTTATGTTGGCAGCGGGCCTTTGGCCCACAGACTGCAGTTGGGCTCTAGCAAGCCACTGCAGCCCCCAATTAAGATGGAGATGGCAGTCTAACTGTTATCATAACCCTGTAGTTTAAACTTGTACATCCCATGTCATTGATATCGGTGTCCAACACAGGGGCATGGATTGATCACCCTCTTTTGTGTCGGACATTAACTTCATCTCAAATGCACTAAAGCTCACAAACAAGTACCCACTTGTTTGGGTGTGGCCACGCTATTATCAGTCACATTGATCAAGAGGCCGATGATATCTTCCCAGTGGACTACTGGGTGACAAGTTCCTTCTGCATATCCATAGCATTACCATGCTAAGGACACACCTGAAAGTACCCATACTTGGCACCCTATTACAGGCCTTTTAGGCTTACCCCTAAGTATGTGACCTCACATGTAACACCATCATATGGTCAGGTCAAAGGATCCATACAAGTACTACACGAGAATCACTTGTGATACTATACCATGTGGATTTCTCGTTTAGTGGATCTATCCAGTACCATGCCCCTTATGCATGTACCCATTAACTTGGTTGACATTCCATGTCCAATGACCGGTAAGACAGCGCCATACAACCAGGTTAATGATAGTCTCTTGTTCCATTCATTCCCATGATTAGAACAGACTACGGATCTATTTATGCTCATATCGTTTACCCTATCCATTATCTTACTGCCAAGTGCATGACACTGGTCATCATGGATATGGATATGTCCATTGGATACTTCATTTAATATAATGCACAAGATAAATATAATAAATGAATTAATGCCTTTATTAATTACACAAATAAGTATAATGCATGAATCCGATTAATGTATGATACAAATACAAGGACCAATGCCTCAGGACTAGGGCATATCCAACAGAAAGACCTATGACGTGACAACCATGTGACTTTCTTGTGCGGATTGATCTAGTCCCATGTCAATGACATGTACCTATATTCATGACTGACTATACAAGTATTATGGCTAGTTAAGAACTGCCATACAGTCATCAAATATACAAGTCTATGGTTCTATTCGTTCCCACGATTAGAACAAACCTGGGATAGGTTTTATGATTATCAATCAATGGATACTCTACTCATATTATAGCACAAGATATAAATGAAATAGATTAATTGCCTTTATTAATGTGACACAAATAATGTATTCATACAATGAGTCTTAATGTATAATACAAAATACAAGAATCCAATGCCTTAAGAACTAGGGCACACCAACACCTATATTCATGACTGACCATGCAAGTACTATAGCTTGTTCAGAACTACCATACAGCCATTGAATATACAAGTCTATGGTTCTATTCGTTCCCACGATTAGAACAGACGTGGGATAGTTTTATGATTATCAATCAATGGGTACTCTACTCATATTATAGCACAAGATATAAATGAAATAGATTAATGCCTTTATTAATGTGACACAAATAATGTAATCATACAATGAGTCTTAATGTATACTAAAAAATACAAGAATCCAATGCCCTAAGAACTAGGGCACACCAACATAATATATTCATATACATGACAGATTAAAATTGCATTTGCAATTAAAACTAAACCGAAAGAATTAATTTCGGACTTGGGCTTTAGTAAGGAAAAGTCCACATGAAATAAAACCCTAAAGACCTTAATTTCCACCATGGCAAATTCGGTCAAAAGGGAATAAAATAGGGTTGAAAACTTCAGCCACTGGATCACTTCTAAGGCAGAAAATTTTAGCTCACTTTTCCCTCTCTTCCGACTATCCGACGCTAGCATGAGTTCACACTCCGAAGACATTCATGTACAGGATTGTGGAGGAGATCAACTTTGATTTCTACAGCCATCTTTGAAAGGGATATTCCTAGTGAGAATCTAAACTTCTCTTTCAATTTTTTTTATTTCCACATCATTTGCTCCTGGGTCACGGATTTGAGAAAACAATCCAAGCTTCCACTTTAATCGGACATTTTGCGATGAAAAATCCCTATAGGTTATGTGTATCTGATGAAGCATAAGTCTGAAACTCTTCAAAGATTCAAGGACTTTGAGAATGAAATAGAAAACCGTCCTGGCAAGAAAATAAAAGCACTTCGGTCTAACCGAAGGGGTGAATATTTGATCCAAGAGTTTGACTTATCCTGGAGAGAGTGTGGGATTATATCCCAGCTCACTCCTCCTGGTACACCCTAATGGAATGGAGTGTCAAAAAGGAGGAATAGGACCTTGCTAGATAAGGTCCGCTCGATAATAAGTCATCTTACACTCCATGTCTCCTTTTAGGGATATGCTTTAGAGACAGCTGCTTACATACTTAATAATACACCAAGCAAGGCAGTTAAGCGAACACCATACGAACTATGGAAGGGCCAAAAGCCAAATGTTTCCTTCTTGAAGATTTGGGGATGTGATGCACATGTCAAGAAATTGACAAGTGGCAAGCTCGAGTCCAAATCGGTCAAGTGCCAGTTTATGGGTTACCTTAAGGAAACTAAGGGTTATTACTTCTATGATCCGGGAGAAAACAAAGTTTTCATAGCCAGGAATGCAGTCTTCTTGGAGAAAGAATTCCTTTCCAAGAGAGACAGTGGCAGTAATGTTGAACTTTCTGAAGTTTAAGACTCACAGACTCCTGCAACTGATGTTGAGAATGCTTTGGGAACCGAACCAGTGACTCAAGAAATTAAGGAAGCTAAGCCGGTTACACAGGACCTTAGAAAGTTTGGTAGGACATGTCATCAGCTAGAGAGGTACAGCTTTCTCATGATTGATGATGGGGACCTTATGGTCATTGAGTAAGAGGAGCCTAAGACCTATCAGGAGGTTATTGAAAGCCCATACTCAAACCATTGGTGCAAAGCCCTAGAGGATAAGATGTAATCTATGCACGATAACCAAGTATGGAACTTGGTGGATCCACCTCCAGGTGCAAAGGTGGTAGGTTACAAGTGGTGTTTCAAGTTAAAAGCCAATAACACCTTCAAAGGGTGATTGGTGGTAAAAGGATTCAAGCAAGTTTAAGGAATTGACTATGATGAAACCTTTTCACGAGTTGCCATGCTCAAATCCATTAGGTTATTACTGGCCATATCTACATGGTACAATTATGAGATATGGCAGATGGATGTTAAGACTGCTTTCCTTCATGGAAAGCTACTCGAGGATGTGTACATGGCACAACCTGAGGGTTTTATCGATCCAAAGTATCCTACCCGGGTATGCAAGCTTTAAAGATCCATTTATAGATTAAAGCAAGCATCAAGGTCATGGAATTAGAGATTCAATGAGGCTATAACCAAATATGGCTTCACACAGAATCCTGATAAGACCTGTGTGTATAAAATGGTTAGTGGGAGCGTTTCCACCTTCTTAGTGTTATATGTTGATGACATCCTTATCATTAGTGGTGACATACCAACACTACAAGGGGTAAAGCAGTGGTTGAGTAAGTGTTCGCAATGAAGGACTTAGGCAAAGCTGAGATGATCTTAGGGATCAGGATGTACAGAGATAGGTCCAATCGGCCTCCAGGCCTAAGTCAAGCCACGTACATAGACAAGGTTCTGAAAAGATTCAACATGGATAAGGCAAAGAAAGGATTCTTGCCTATGCACCATGGGTTAAACCTGAGTAATAAAGATGGTCCTAAAACAAAGAAGGACCAGGAGAACATGGAAAAGATCCCTTATGCATCTGCTATAGGATTTATCATGTACTCCATGTTATGTACGAGGCCTGATGTCATGTTTGCACTAAGTATGACTAGCTGGTACCATTTGGACCCCCAGGGAGGAACACTTGAAGGCCATGAAGGCAATCCTAAAATACCTTAACTAGACTAAGGATGCTTTCTTAATGTATAGAGGTTAAAATGAGCTGGTAGTGTCAGGTTACACTGATGAAAGCTTCGAGACCGATGAGGACGAAAACAAATCACAGTCTGGTTATGTTTTTCTCCTGAATGGTGGTGCCATTAGTTGGAGATCCTCAAAGCAGGCCACCATTGCTAACTCAACAACGGAAGCTGAGTACATCACTTCATGTGAAGCCGCAAAGGAAGCCGTTTGGATTAAGAAGTTCATAACTGAGTTAGGAGTAGTACCCACTATCTTAGACCCAGTTGATGTTTTCTGTGACAACAACGGGGCCATCACACAAGCTAAGGAGCCCCAGTCACACAAGAGATCCAAAGACATGCTCAGAAAGTTTCACCCCATTCAAGAGATCGTGAACAGATGTGACATATCATTACAGAGGGTTGACACCAAGAATAATGTTAATGATCCATTGGCCAAGGTGCTGCCATCGACACAACACAACGGTCATACCAGGTCTATAGGAATTAGGGCAATGCCCGCTTGGAACTAGTGCAAGTGGGAGATTGTTGGTGTGCCCTAAATTTTAGGTTATGAGATTTTTGTATTTTGTATTATACATCAAGACTCTTTGTATAAATACATCATTTATTTCATATTAATAAAGGCATTTAATCTATTCCATTTATATCTTGTGCTATAACATGAATAGGTATCCATTGATTGATAATCATAAAACATATCCCAAGTCTATTCTAATAGTGGAAACAAATAGAATCACAGACTTGTATATTCAATGACTGTATGGTAGTTCTTAACTAGCCATAGTACTTGTAAATTCAATCATGAATATAGGTACATGTCGTTGACATGGGACTGGATCGATCCGCACAAGAAAGCGACATGGTTGTCATGTCATAGGTCTTTCTTGAGTAGGTCTTTTTTGTCCTTAGACCAGATTTCATTATAGTATCAATGTGGAATCCGATTCACTTTGACATAAGCCTAACAAGTCTGTAAAAGGATGCTAAATATGGGTATGATTGGGTGGACATGTGAACATATTGATATTGATGATGAAGTGATAGAATTGCCACTCGGGTAACACCGAGATGATATCACTAGCCACTTGATGAGTGGGACTGATAAGTGTATGGCCATACCCAAATAAGTCGGTTGCTTATTTGATTAATTAGTCGACTCAAGATCAAGAAATATAACAAATAGTAGAAGAGGATGATGGATATTGTGCCTCTTGTTTATTCATATCGATGTCATTTAGCAAAGGACACTATGAGATTACTACCAGGTAAGTGTCTTTGAAAGACTGCTATACTTCTATCTTAATTGGGGGCTGTAATGGTTTTTTGGAACCCTAATATCCATACGTACAACAGTCCAAAAACCAAAATTTTACAACATACGGATGAATTTGGGCTAAAATTGATCACAACAGAATACACAAAATGGAAAACAGACTATTTATGGTAGATTAGGACAAATCGGGAATCTATCCTTGTAGAACAGAGCCGTGCGGCTTTGGGTACCAGAGCCGCCCGGCTCTATTCAGGTAAGTCCGGTTCAAAAAATTGCAAAAATGAAGAAAACTCATAGAAAAGACAATGCAAACAGGTTTAAGGCCTCTCAAAGTTTACCTTGATGTTGTTTTGATACTTTGAACATCAAGAAACGGATTGAGAACTTGGAATTCATCTTGGAAGCTCAACTGGCCGAAAACCAAAACAATCCCAGAAAAATCCAAAACCAATCCAAAATGATCCCGAATCAATGAGCAAAGGTTAAGTAACTTGTTATTAGAGTTTTGAGATTTGTTTTAAGTCTTAGCCTTTATGTTTCTGGTTCATTAAGCTTTCGGTTCTCTCTTCTCCTTTCCCTCTGTTTCTCTTTTCCTCTCTGTGTCTTCGGTTTCCTAAGTTTTCTTTTTTGCCCAAGACCTCCTTTTTTTATTTTTTTCTTTTTCTTTTTCTTTTTATACTCTCCTCTCATATATCATTTCAAACATTAAATGTGCCGTCTGAACTCTCTGATTTCTCACCCAACAACTCTTCTGTCGAGCCAAGTTGCTCTACTTTGCAAAGCAACCTGGCTCACCCACTAGAGCCGCCCGGCTCTAGTTTGCACTAGAGCTGTGCGTCTCTAGGCTAGAGCCGCACGGCTCTAGCAAGAGCCAGGGCAAAATTTCCAAAAATCTGACACACACCCTAAACCCTAAAAAACACTCAAGGGACCTTTTCGGGGGTTTTGGATCATGGATAGCTGGGTTTTCAGGATGTTTGAGATTCTCCAGGTGACATTCCGGTTGTTTTCAAGTCCGATTCCAGTCCGTTTGCTCCATAGGTAACATAGGAATTCTCATCATAGAGGTCGGGAGAACCCAGCACTTACACCCCGTGAATGTCGATGATGTAGTGTGGCCGAGTTTTGAAATATTCTCAGATGATGTTGATTTTTAGAATAGACTAGAGGATCCAATTGCACCAATGCTGGGTGAAGAGGAAGTGGTTACAAAGCGCATTGTTTGTCAAAGAAAAGTATTTGAGAAGTCAGTGCATGTGGAAGAAATGAAGAAAGAAGAATTCTGTGCTAGAAAGAATGTGTTAAGAAAGAAAGCTGAGCAAGATATTTGTAATGAAGCTGCTGATGTCATTACTGAGGTGTTGACCCTGGCCTTGAATGATGCTTTTGCCAAAGCTAAAAGAGGTGGTTGAAAAAAGATCATGAATAAAGAAATTCTGAATTCTATTGTCACAGAGATTGCAGAAATCATGAAGAAAGCCAAAGCTCAACTACCTGAGATTGAAGAAGCCTCTCTTTTTGAAGAACAAGAGTCAGAGCTCGCTGATGATGTGGATTCTAGTTTGAAGGTGATTGTCGATGAAGATGAAGGAGTTGAAGGCCTTTCACCTGTGGAGGATGAATATGATTTTGCTATATCTATACCATCTATCTTTAATGTTGACAATGTATTGTATAACAAGTTTAATGAATGAAATCACAGTTTTCTTACTTGCTTGATGTTTATCCTGATAAATCTGTTCATGCATGTGAATCTCTGTTAAGCATATTTAGCATACATAACACTTCATTGCATGAAATTGACATTGGTACAAATGAAAAACCTAAAGTGGTATATATTTCACGCGATCTCAATCCCAATGAAGAGAGAATTAACAAATGTTTTAAAGAAACATGTCAGATCTTTTGCTTGGTCATACAAGAACATGCCGGGGGTAATACAGAAATAGTCGTACATAAAATTCCTACAATTCCAAAATTTAGGCCAGTTGAACAAAAGTTGAGAAGCTTGAGACCAGAGTGGGCTACTCTTATGAAAGAAGAGATTGCAAAATAAATTAATGCCAAGTTTCTTGAAGTAGTGGAGTTTACAGAATAGTTAGCTA
Organism: Euphorbia tirucalli; assembly: GCA_039660915.1. Taxonomy (NCBI): domain Eukaryota; kingdom Viridiplantae; phylum Streptophyta; class Magnoliopsida; order Malpighiales; family Euphorbiaceae; genus Euphorbia; species Euphorbia tirucalli. Next base: position 46,592,434 of record CM077639.1, on the reverse strand, counting down.
ATATCATGTTGGATATGCCCTAGTCCTGAGGCATTGGTCGTCATTTTGTATCATACATTTTATAACTTGTTATGAGATTTGTGTATTATAGATTTTGTGTCAATAAATAAAGGCATTAATCTATTTATTATATACCTTGTGCAATAGTATAAATAGAGTATCCAATGGACAAATCCATATCCATGTTAACAAGTGTCATGCACCTGGCAGTGAGACCATGGATAGGGGAAACGATATGACCATAAAGTCATCCGTAGTTTGTTCCAGTCATGGGAATGAAAGGAACCAAAGACTCTTATGAGCTTTGTTGTATGGTGGCCATTGGACATGGAATGTCAGCTAAATTAATGAGTACATGTAAAGGGGCATGGTACTAGATAGATCCACTAAACGAGAAATCCACATGGTATAGTATCACAAGTAATTCTCATGTAGTACTTGTATGGATCCTTTGACCTAACCATATCATTGTCCTGCATGTGAAGTGACATACTTTGGTGTATGCCTAAAGGGCCTATAACAGGGTGCCAAGTAAGGGTACGTTCGGGTAGGTCAGTAAACATGGTAGGACCATGGATATGCAGAAGGGAATGTCACTCAGTAGTTCACTGAGAAGATATCACCGGCCACTTGATGAATGCAACTGATAAGAGTGTACCCACACCCGAACAATTTGGAACTTGTTTGTGAGCATCAGTCCATTCGGGATCAAGCAAATGTCCGGACACAAAAGAGGGTGATTATTCCATGCCTCCATGTTGGACACCGATATCAATGACATAGGATATACGAGTTTAAACTACAGGATTTGAGAAAACATTCCATAGTTCCACTTTAATCAGACGTTTTGCTATGAAAATCCCTTCATATCATGCCCGTTGCTAAGAAAGATGGGAGAGTTAGGATTTGTGTGGATTACAGTCCCCAAAGGATAATTTTCCATTGCCTCATATTGATGTGTTGATTGATAGCGCTACAAAGGCTACAATATATTCCTTCGTGGATGGGTTTTCAAGATATAATAAGATTCTAACGGATGTTATTGATAAAGTCAAAACATCTTTCATCACAGAATAGAGCACTTTTTGTTATAGGGTAATGCCATTCGGGTTGAAAAATACTGGTGCCACCTATCAGAGGGTTATTACAACTCTGTTACATGACATGACCCATAAAGAAGTTAAGGTTTATGTTGATGATATGCTTGTTAAATCGATGATCTGGGAGAAGCACTTGTTATCCTGGATAGATTCTTAACAGGCATTGAAAAATATAATGTCCGGCTTAATTCCAAGAAGTGTGTATTTGAAGTATCATTAAGGAATATGTTAGGCCATGTTGTTAGCTAAAGAGGAATAGAAATGGATCTCTAAAAATCAAAGAAATGCTTGCTCCTAAAACAGAGAAGGAAGTCAGATCCTTTCTGGGTTCCCTACAATTTGTCAGTCATATCATTACATGGTTGACTTCAGTTTGTGAGCCAATTTTCAAGCTTCTAAAGAAAGATCAGCCTATTGTGTGGGATGATAAATGTCAGCTTGTATTTGAAAAGATAAAGGCTTATCTGGCTAATCCACCAGTTTTGAGTCCTCTAATTCTAGGAAAGCCTCTGATCCTGTATTTGGCAATTAAAGAATTATCAATAAGGGCAATTTTGGCTCAAGAATAAGAAGATAAGAAGGCATATCCAATTTATTATCTCAGCAAAAATTTGCTAGATTATGAGATCAGATATTCGTCAGTGGAAAAGGCTTGTGTTGCGATGGTCTGGCTTATGAAGAAGGTTCAGCATTGTTTTCAACCATATAAGGTGCAAGCAATAGCTAAGGTGGATCCTATGAAGTACTTGTATAATGGGTCATGTTCTGTGACGGGCAATTAATAGAAAAGGTGCAAGAATTGGAGTAATCATAGCCACTCCAGATGGAGAAATTATGCCACTGTTGAGAAGGCTAGATTTTTCGATAACCAATAGTAGAATGGAATATGAAGCATGTTTGCTTGTTTTACAAGCTCTTCTTTTGCTAGGGGAAAATGATGTTCTAGTGGTTGGAGATTCATTACTGGTGATCAGACAAGCACAAGGTGAGTCGGAAATGAAAGAAGAAGTTCTGAGACCCTATTTGGAAATCTTGTAGTACAGAAAAAGGAATTATTTGGGCAATGCAAATTCAGACATGTCTGCTGATGTGCCCTAGTTCTTAGGGAATTGGATTCTTGTATTTTGTATTGTACATTAAGACTCTAGGTATGTATACATCATTTGTGTCACATTAATAAAGGCAATAATCTATTTCATTTATATCTTGTGCTATAACATGAATAGAGTACCCATTGATTGATAATCATAAAACATATCCCAAGACTATTCTAATCATGGGAACGAATAGAATCACAGACTTATATATTCGATGACTGTACGGTAGTTCTTGACTAGCCATAGTACTTGTATAGTCAGTCATGAATATAGGTACATGTCATTGACATGGGACTAGATCGATCCGCAAAAGAGAGCCACATGGTTGTCACGTCATAGGTCTTTCTTGAGTAGGTCTCTTTTGTCCCCAGACCAGATTTCATTATAGTATCAATATGGAATTCGGTTCATTTTGACATACGCCTAACAGGTCTGTAAAAGGATAATAAATATGGGTATGATTGGGTGGACCGGTGACCATATTGATATTGACGATGAAGTGATGGAATTACCACTCAGATAATGTCGAGATGATATCACTGGCCACTTGATAAGTGGGACTGATAAGTGTATGGCCATACCCAAATAAATTGGTAGCTTAGTTGACTAATCAGTCAACTAAAGATCAAGAAATATAATAAACTGCAGAAGATGATGACAGACACAGTACCTTTTGTTTATTCATATCGATGTCATTTGGCAGAGGACACTATGAGATTACTGTCGGGTGAGTGTCTTCTAAAGACTACTGCATCTCTGTCTTAATTGGGGGCTATAACAATTTGCTAGAACCCACTTACAGTTTGTAGGCTTTGGGCCCACTGCCAACATCAAGACAGACCCATAGGATCGTGCACATAGATCAACTGAGCCAAAACTTATAGAAATAGAAATTGCACATGTAATGTACATTGGAAGGTGTGGGTTAATTAATTAGTTGACATTTGGTGTCAAGATAATTAATTAAAATTGGGTTGTTTTAATTTAATTAATAAGTTTGCATAGTGTGATTAATTAATTTATTAATTAATTGAAATACATAAGGTAAATAATTAATTAAATCATTTTCCTAAGTACAAAATTAAAATACATGTGTTGTGTTTTCTAAAGTGTGGTTTAATTTTAATTTAAGGGTAATTAAATTCAGCCTAATGAGATTAAATTATGTAGTATGAACTTTTAATTAAAGTTTATGTATATAATTGTAATAATAGTGATATTGGGTTTAATTAACCTAGTCAAAACCCAATTAGACAAGGAATCTAAGGGTAAGCAAAACCAAACCACAACCCGAAAACCAAACCGAACTGAGCATAAAAAATTGAATTTGAACTGAACCAAAGTTAGTTTGATTTGGTTTTGGTTTTTAAAAATGTGATAGTTTGGTTTTCGGTTTGGTTTTCGCTTTTGATGGAAAAACCAAACAAAAAAAACCGAACCAAACCGAACTAATTATAAATATTTAAAAATTATTTATATATATATGTATAAAATACATTTTATTTGATGAAAAATATATTTATATTATTATGAAATTTATATTTATGAGATTTTAATAATATATATGTAATATGGCCTATTTTTTTATAATAATTTATATATAATTAATAATAATTTAATGATGATAATAATGATGATTTATTTAAATTTTAAAATTTGAAAATTTTGGTTTGGAATTGAACCAGAACCTAAAACGAACTGGTTCGGTTCAATCCAAACCGAATGTATATTGGTTTGGTTTTGGTTTTTATAATTTTCAATATTTGGTTTTCGATTCGATTTTTTAGTAGAACCACATTTTGCTCACCCCTAAAGGAGTCTATATAAAGCACACTTAGGAATAAAAAATCAGCCCTAACCCTAATTTAGTTGTTGGAAATTTCAGCCCCATAGCAGCCCCAACAGCTATGAGCGGACGATCTTTTTAGAGTGGAACGCGGCGAAGCGAACCGGGGAAAAGAACTTGTTTGATTTTTGTAGTTTGAATTGAAATCGGGTTTGAGGATCTTGCTTAGGAAAATCATTGATTTGATTTGAAATCCCTTTTGTAGAAAACCTTTTCTTTGAATGTGAATTTTTGGGAAAAACTAGTTTTACATTTTAGAAAAATCCCATTTTATTACTTAAAGATCTCAAAACCTAAATTTCGGGATCAGTGACAGAGTCGCTACCCAGATCAACTCATTCGGGAAATTCTAGTACAGATCCTCCCGAGTGTAGACTGTCGTACCTAATCCAGAGATTTAGGGTTCGGGCAACTTACCTATTCAACCTCAAGATTGCTTTCATTTATAAGTTCATATTACAATATTATACTCACCTTTATTCTCTACCTGTCTTATCTTTTCTTATTGATTAACCCATGCTCATTCAGATGACAGAAATAAATAGCATAAAATTAAAGTGCAAAAAAGTAAACCATACATCCAAACCAAACAAAAAGATAGAGGCCGCTTATTACAACCCAAAAAGATAAAAACTCTCATTCTCACCATACAATCGTTTAGATACATAAAAATCTATAAAAAGTATGAAAATCTATAAAAAGTACAATCGCCTATAATATACGGTTTGATCTACTAAATACATTCAAAAAAAATAAAGAACTAAAAGCTGCAAAATAGACGGTTAGCACAACTATATCACAAACACAAGTAGGACTCATAACAGGACAGAATAGGGAATCTCAGGAAATAAGAGCATGCATTTAGGGGGTTACCAAGAAGTCCGGGCGACTTACTCGATTAGACCTGGAAAACCATTTTAGAAGCACCCTATAGGTTTTTTATGCTTGAAAACAGATTTGAAAACGGCTTGGCTTAATTACATGCAAATTTCTCCATTTAGTGGGTCGGTTATCCTAGAACTCGGGGTTCCGTTCGTGGGTGTTTCCTAATGTCAAACATCCATCTAAGGCCCATAGCAGTAAACACACCAAAAAAAATTTGATTCCAAAGACAGCATCACACGATGAGGTCCAAAGAATTCGTCCTGAGATTCTACCTTTTAGCACTACAGTTGCACGACTATATTTTGAGGAAGTACAATCATGTGACTCTAGTATTACAGTCGGGCGACCGTAATGAACAGTGCCCGACAATGGTTTTCGTTATTTTCTAAAATCATTTGTTTCAATCGATTTTGATGATTTCTAGATATTCTGGAAATCCAAAGGTCCGCTAACAATGAACCGAGGATCTGATTTTGGATCTAACAACCATGAATTCTGATAATAGAAGCCAACAAAACCCTAAATCTCACATCTGCCTTATTAGAAATCCGAAAACCATAATTTTATAGTGTACGGATATGATTTGACCGAATTGAATCTTGAAAAGTCATTAAAAATGGGAAAACTGGCCATATTCGGTCTTATTGGGGCATTTTGGGCTTCTGCCCAAAAGAATACAGTCGTACAATTATAGTATACAGTTGCGTGACTCTATTCTAATAACTACAGTCGCACGACTGTAACTAGAGTCGTGCGACTATAGTTACACAGCTAGCATTCTGGATAATCGTTTAAACACAAAAACGCAACCACAAATCACCACAAATTGAGTTTTGAGGCCTCACAGAATTTACCTTTTTGATGTTCCAGTGTGTTTGACGATCGGAATTGGGTTCGGACACCGGAATCTGCTTAAAACCTCATGAACATCCCGAAATCCATGAATACACATCCCAAATTGATCCGAATAACCCACCCGAACAAGTGATGAAGTGACCAGAAACTTACCCTTAATATATTTCTCAATTGTTTTGATCCCTTTTTCTCTCTTTTATATTGGTTTTTGTTGATTTTTGGTGATTTTCCCTTACTTTCTACCACTTTCTCTCTCTAAACCCTATTTTCTCTCACTAGGATTCTCTCCAGCCTCCCCAATTGATCTTCCTCTTTTTCTTTTTGTTTCCTCCTCTTAACCTTATGTTTTTCCCAATCCACTTACTTAATTCAAGGAGCTAAAATCAGAGTCAAAGATAGAGTTGTGATCTATTTAGGAAATTGCTGGGTCAAGGACTAGAGTCGCACGACTCTAACTATAGTCATGCGACTGTAGATACTACTGCGTGTGACTGTAGTTGTGAAACTATAGCTGCATGGCTTTAAATAGAGCCTACATGCTTTAACTATAGCCTACACTCACACCTAAGCTTCTTAATCACTTGACAGACCTTTCTTAGGGTTTCGGATCGAGGACTCTTATGAATTTTACCGGGCATTATTCCACTCATTCTCAAATCTAACTCATGTTCATCTATCTAACAGGAAACAAAGGTTTTCATCATAGAGGTCAGGAAAAACCCGTGCTCACAATAGCTGAAAATTTTGGCACTTATTCTTCCATTCCTTCGCTCTTCAGCTATCCATGGTTCCCGCTCAACAGTTGATCATGCACTGGACTTTGGAGATCGCTCAAAGAATTGATTCTGCAGTAGTCTCTAGAAGAGATGAATCCGGTGAGTTAAATCTCTCTTGATTCAAAATTAGTTTTGTTCTAATCAATGGTAATCGGACACGATAGGTGGATTCTAGGAAATTTTAAACAGTGTAATTTCACTGTGCCATATTATTTTCCGATGACGAATCCCAACAATGTCATCAGAGAAGAGAATAAAATGGCAGATGCATTAGCCATATTATCTTCAATGTGGGAATATCCTGAAGGAACACATATTCAACCTTTGATTGTTACAGTTTCTATAAAGCCCTGTTTTGACATACAAGAAGCGATGCAGCTGACAGCAAATGAAAAATTATGGTTTTATGATATTCTTCAGCATATAAAGGAAGAGAAGTATCCAGATGGAGCCAACATAGCTGAAAGAGTTTCTTTGAGAAAATTGGCTAGTCAATTTAGAATTTTCAAAGATAAGCTATACAAGAGAACTATGAATGGAGTTCTTGTGAGGTGCTTAATAGAGGAAGAAGCAGAAGTAGTGATGCAACAAATACATTTTGGATCGTGAGGACTGCATATGAATATTTGGCCCTAGGTAGAAAAACATAAGACAAGGTTATTTCTAGCTAACAATGCAAACTGATTGTATGAAAGAAGTGAGAAAATATCACGACTGCCAGATTTATGTTGATGTCAGTCATCTACCTCCCCTGGATTTACAGAACTTAGCTACTCCTTGGTCAGTTTTAGCTTGGGGGATTCACATAATTGGAGAAATACGACTTGCAACATCTAATGGAAATAGATTCATAGTGGTGGTTGTTGATTATTTTTTGAAATGGGTTAAAGCAGAATATTTCACTAGTGTTACAGCTAAGAAAATGGCTAAGTTTATTCAGAAGAACATCTATGCCAGATATGGTATTCCTCACCATTTGGTTACTGATAATGGTGTCTAGTTTTAAGGGGCAATAGTTGAATTGTGAACAAAACATAATGTGGGACATCACAGGTCTTCTCCATACAGACCTCAAGCTAATGGAGCTGTAGAAGCTACTACCAAATTGATAAAGAAGATTCTCTCAAAGATGGTAGCTACTTACCGAGTTTGGGCTGATAAGTTACCGTTTGCTCTTTAGGGTTTTCGAACTAGTATCAGAACACCAACTGGAGAAACACCATAATCTCTTGTATATGGGATGAAAGCAGTTCTTCTAGTGGAGGTTGAGTTGAAATCACTTAGAATAGCCCTAGAAGCTCAATTGCCAGAAACAAAGTGGATTCAGGCAAGATATGATCAACTTGGAAGTGTTGATGAGAAAAGACTAAAATCGCTAGATCATCTACAGATGTATTAGAACAAAATGGCCAGAGCTAATAATCAGAAAGTCAAATATCTGAAAAGGGAGTTGCAAGTTGGTGATTTAGTTCTAAAATAGTTAAGACCAACCAATACAGATGTCAGAGGAAAGTTCAAACGGAACTGGGAAGGCCCATATGTTGTAAAGAAAGTATTACCTAAAGTGGAGTTAGAATTTCATACATGGATGGGAATGAATTTGTCAACACAATCAACCAATATTGCTTGAAGCTCTTGTTGGATATGCCCTCGTCCCGAGGCATTGGTCCTTGTATTTGTATCATCCATTTATTGGATTTATGTATTATACTTATTTGTGTTATTAATAAAGGCACTAAGTCGTGTATTATTATCTTGTGCAATATATATTAAATGAAGTAACGATATGACCATAAATAGATCCGTAGTCTGTTCCAGTCATGGGAATGATTAGAACAAGAGACTATAATTAACCTGGTTATACGGCGGTGTCTTACCGGTCATTGGACATGGGATGTCAACCAAGTTAATGGCTACATGCAAAAAGGGCATGGTACTGGATAGATCCACTAAACGAGAAATCCACATGGTATAGTGTCACAAGTGATTCTCGTGTAGTACTTGTATGGATCCATTGACCTGACCATATGATGGTGTTGCATGTGAGGTCGCATACTTAGGGGTACGCCTAAAGGGCCTGTAATAGGGTGCCAAGTATGGGTACTTTCGGGTATGTCACTTAGCATGGTAATGCTATGGATATGCAGAAGGGATTTTTCACTCAGTATTCCACTGGGAAGATATCACCGGCCTCTTGATGAATGAAACTGATAAAAGTGTGGCCACACCCAAACGAGTTGGAACTTGTTTGTGAGCTTTGGTGCATTCGGGATCAAGTTAATGTCCGGACACAAAAGAGGGTGATCAGTCCATGCCTCTGTGTCGGACACCGATATCAATGACAAGGGATATACAAGTTCAAACTATAGGGTTATGATTACAGTTAGACTGCCATCTCCATCTTAATTGGGGGCTGCAGTGGCTTGCTAGAGCCCAACTGTAGTCTGTAGGCCACAGGCCCACTGCCAACATAAAGATGGGCCCATGGGATTGTACACATTGAGCGACTGAGCACTGACTTAAGGAATCACATGTATGCTCGGAGTATACACTCTAGAGACAGAGGCATATAGATTAATTATATTATAAAGATCAATTGGATTGATCATAGTAATAAAATTAATATATATATTTAATTGGCTCTTCATAATTAATTAGATTAATTATGAGATTATTTCCTGGGTGGAAATATTCAAATGTATAGGTTTACATATGAATTTATTTGTGATGATCTAATTTTAATTTGATGGATTAAATTAATTGGTCAAACTTATTTTAATTTAAATGTAAATAATATGTTACTTGGTGTAATATATTAAATACATGGGTAAATTAAAATTGGGCTTGAAATTAGATTAAGCCAGACTAATTAAAATCGGTTTGGGCCTGAATTAAAAGAAGGAAGCCCGCACAGATGAAGGAGCTAACTTGGGCCAAAATTCCCTTGGGAATTTCGGCCACCTAGGGTAAAAGAACCCTAGGATTTTCGGCCAACACACAAGTGAAACAAGCTAGCCTAAATTCTCCCTTCCTCCTCTCCAAAGTTTGTGTTTTCCGACGCTAGCAGGGGTAGTGTTCGTTAGGCGTTCGTGTACGTGAACGAGGAGGGTTTCTAGTTTTATTCCTGCAGCCTGCAGCCTGCATCCATCTCTTGAAAGAGATATTCCTGGTAAAAGATTTATCTCTTTTAATTAAATTTTTGTTTTTCCAATTTCCATCTCAATTTCTCCTGGGCACGGATTTGAGGAAATCATCGCGTTCTTCCGCTTTAATCGGATGATTTCTGGTGACAAATCCCAACAATGGTATCAGAGCGAGCTTTTGATCTGTGGAAATTGTTAAAATTGGTTCAATCCCATGTTTTAAAATTGGAGATTTTTTATTGGGGTTCTTGGTTTGGGTTTAAGATTTTTCCCATTTGATTTCTATACAATTGAAATTGAATTTGCATATAGGTTTATGTTTGTTTAATTTGATTGTATGTTTGGGAATTCTTGGTGAATTTCTTGTTGTTGGATGCCATGTTATTTTTTTTATTTAAATTTTTCTGTTTAAAAAAAAATCTGGTTATTCTCGGGGTGCGGGGCTGCCGGCGGCACGCGGTAGGAACAGCGGCGGTAGCTGCTGCCTGCTGCGGCTGCCACTGGTTGCAGTGGCTGCTACCACTGTACGGCAGCAAAGCTGTTGCTAGGCGGCTGCACCGCTGCTGGTTGCCCTAGCAGCAGCGGGCCGGGCCCAGTGTTTTTGGATTTAGCGGGTTTTTGGGCCCGGGGCCCAGTTTTGAAATTTTAATTGGTTTTAAAAATCGTGTGTTTAAATTCATGTAATTTAAATGCGTGTGGTTTCTTGAATGAAATTTAATTTTATGCATGTGATATTAATTTTGGAAATTAATATGGTTAATTGAAATTGGTTCGGGTAATTTTGGCACAATTACTTGGACGGCTGAATTGGACCAGCGGTTTCCTAATTCCAGTGGGAGCAGTTGGACTGCCTAGGCTGAAGGCCCAAAGCCCGTTAAGGGTTAGAACCATGGTGGGCCAAAAATTGGCGATTTCAAAATAATGGCTTGGACATAATTGAAATGGGCTTAAATCATGCATTGTAACATGCTTATGAATTGTATGTATTGGATGCATATGTGTGATTAAATATTTTGTATGATTGGATGCTATTGGGCCTTATTCGAGATGGGTTGTATTTTCTTTTTGGGTAAATACGGCCTGCATGTCGTTTTTCTTTTTTTAATGTAATTTTATTTTATTCCATTATTATAAAATTTGTAAAAGAAGAAGCCCATGGGGTGGCGAGCCCAAGTGAAGGTGCAAGCTCGGAAGGAAGAAGATGGAGGCCCACTTGATATTGTTTTCTAGTATAGTTTTACTAGAATAATACTAGGATGTAATATAGGCCCATAGCAGTCCATTTTACTTATTTATTTAATTATGCTTTATATTTATTTGCATGTATAAATGTATGATCCAACAGCTTTTTCACCCGCCTTATGTATGCAAGCCGTTATTAAATGAATCTAATAACCAAATGAAATTACTAAGTCGCTTGAAAGTGCTTCCCTCATTTAAAACTAGCTCGAAGTGGGGATAAGCCAGTTGTAGACCATGCCCTCGTAGGATACACTGGAGTATTGTCATTTTGTATTAGGTTAGGGTTTGGGATACTTTAACACTTGAATGGAGGTTTTGACTTAGCATGGGTAGTAGGATTCTCCTGGCCCTAAGCGCAGATGGGTAAGTGCTAACAAACCCATCAAACTGAGAGTCCCTAGGTTGGGATTGGATGATGTTCCTACCTAAATAGTTAAGGTATAGTTGTACCAGGCCCTCGTCTAGCTATATCTTAATGAAATATGGATCTCGGCCCATGAGCCCAATAACTCGGTTTAATTAATAACTTGATTCATTATTAATTATGTATGGGAATAACAAAGCAAAGTCCTTTATTAACACTCTTAAATGTTTTTCTGTGTAGAAACTCTAAATGGCAAATAACAACTCTTTATCACTGCGATCGATTCTTGAAAGGGACAAGCTTTTCGGTCTTAACTTTTTGGACTGGTCTAGGAACTTGAGAATAGCTCTAAGATAGGAGTCTAAAGAGTATGTACTGGAGAGGCTTGTACCGGCTGCGCCTCAAGGACGTATTCCACCGGCTGCCCAGCTGGAGGAATACGAGGTGCATGTCAAGGAAAATAGGGATGTGACATGCCTGATGTTGGCCTGTATGGTCCTTGAACTACAAAAACAGTTTATGGACCACCAAGCCTTTGCTATGATAACAACTCTTAACGAGATGTTTCAGGGGCAAGCTCGTCAGGAAAGGTACCTAACCAATAAGGCATTCCACTCCTGTAAGATGGGGGCTGGGACATCTGTGAGCGCACACGTGCTCAAGATGAAAGGCTATTTGGACACATTGGCCTGTCTTGGATCACCTATCTCTCAGGAGTTGGCGGTGGACACAATCCATGCATCTTTACCAGAATCTTACGATCAGTTCATCCTGAACTACAACATGCAAGGGATGAACCGCACTGTTAGTGAGCTATATGGGATGATCAAGCTTACTGAACAGTCGATCAAGAAGAGTTCGCCAGTGCTGCTGGTCAACAAGGGGAACCTGTTGGATATGCCCTAGTCCCGAGGCATTTGTCCTTGCATTTGTATCATACATTAATTGGATTCATGTATTATACTTATTTGTGTTATTAATAAAGGCATTAATTCATTTATTATATTTATCTTATGCAATATATTAAATGAAGAATCTGATGGACATATCCATATCCATGATGACCAGTGTCATGCACTTGGGAGTAAGACCATGGATAGGGTAAACGATATGACCATAAATAGATCCGTAGTCTGTTCCAGTCATGGGAATGAATGGAACAAGAGACTATCATTAACCTGGTTGTATGGCGGTGTCTTACCGGTCATTGGACATGGAATGTCAACCAAGTTAATGGGTACATGCATAAGAGGCATAGTACTGGATAGATCCACTAAACGAGAAATCCATATGGTATAGTATCACAAGTGATTCTCATGTAGTACTTGTATGGATCCTTTGACCTGACCATATGATGGTGTTACATGTGAGGTCGCATACTTAGGGGTACGCCTAAAGGGTCTGTAATAGGGTGCCAAGTATGGGTACTTTCGGGTATGTCACTTAGTATGGTAATGCTATGGATATGCAGAAGGGATTTGTCACTCAGTAATCCACTGGGAAGATATCACCGGCCTCTTGATGAATGTGACTGATAAGAGTGTGGCCACACCCAAACAAGTGGGAACTTGTTTGTGAGCTTCAGTGCATTCGGGATCAAGTTAATGTCCGACACAAAAGAGGGTGATCAATCCATGCCTCTGTGTTGGACACCGATATCAATGACATGGGATGTACAAGTTTAAACTATAGGGTTATGATAACAGTTAGACTGCCATCTCCATCTTAATTGGGGGCTGCAGTGGCTTGCTAGAGCCCAACTACAGTCTGCGGGCCAAAGGCCCGCTGCCAATATAAAGATGGGCCCACAGGATCGTACACATAGAACGACTAAACACAGACTTTAGGAATCATATGTATACTTGGAGTATACACTGTGGAGAGAGAGGTATATATATATTAATCATATTATAAAGATCAATTAGATTGATCATAATAATAAAATTAATATATATTCAATTGGCTCTTTATAATTAATTGGATTAGTTATGAGATTATTTCCTAGGTGGAAATATTCATATGTATAGGCTTACATATGATTTTTATTTTGTGAAGATTTAATTTTAATTTGATGGATTAAATTAATTGGTCAAACTAATTTTAATTTAGATGTAAATAATATATTACTTGGTGTAATATATTAAATACATGGGTATATTAAAATTGGGCTTGAAATTAATTTAAACCAGAATAATTAAAATTAGATTGGGCCTGAATTAAAAGTAGAAAGCCCACACAAAAGTAAAGGAGCTAAGCTGGGCCTAAATTCCCCTAAGGGAATTCGGCCAACCTAGGTTTTAACCTAGGAGAATTCGGGCAAAGGTAACAAGCCACACCATAGCCGAATTCTCTAGCCCCCTCTCTCACCATTGCTCGTTTTTCCTACGCTAGCACGGGTTGTGTTCGTTAGGCGTTCGTGTACGAGAACGCGAAGGGAATCTAATTTGATTTCTGCAGTCTTCATCCATCTCTAGAAAGAGATATTCTGGGTAAGAATTTAATCTCTTTCTATTTCAATTTTATGTTTTACAATTTCCACTTCAATTGCTCCTGGGACTGGATTTGAGGAAATCATCGCATTCTTCTGCTTTTATCGGGTGATTTCCGGTGAAAAATCCCAACAGAACCCTCCTCTTGCCAAGGGCAAGGCCAAGGCCGAAAAGGCCAAGGCTAAGAAGGTCAAGGCCCAACCCAAGGCCCAACAGAAGGCAGGTCCTGAGGATGTCTGTTTCGGGTGTAGGCAGCTAGGCCATTGGAAGAGATCATGTCCCAAGCTTATGGGAGAGCAGAGAAGGGGCCAAGGTGTGTCCTCTTCAGGTATTTATGTTATAGACATTAACCTTACTGTTTTAACATCCTGGATGTTGGATACTGGATGTGGTTCTCACATTTGTTGCAATGTGCAGGGACTTTAGAATAGGAGGTCATTGGGGTCAGGAGAGGTGGACTTGCAGTAGGAAATGGAGCAAGGATTGCTGCCATAGAGATCGGTGAATATCACCTTGTGATGCCCGGTGGATTGGTTTTGATTTTAGAACATTGTTATTTTGTGCCTGCCGCTGGGATTCATCACGGGAAACCGACCAATAAAAGTGCAGAAATACGCATCGATTTCCTCGAATCCGGGTCCCGGGAGCTTAAGTAGTGCAAATCAAAAACAAAACACAAAGGAGGAGTATAAATGTCTTACCAAGATATCTCGTAAGAGATAAAAGAAGACTACAGAAATCAAGTATAGATTTCCTCCACTGATGCGTACACGAATGGCTCTCGGACTGAAACCTGTGCTAGCGACTCGAAACTTTCAAGAAGAGAGGGAGAGAGCTATTTAGGTGGCCAAGAGAGCTTGTTAGAGTAACTTGTAGGAGTCAACTGGTAGAATCAAATTTTCCCTTATATATCTTACCAAAGAAGAAGGCAAAATATCCAAGTACCAAAAAGTCAACCATGACTCACCAATTCAGTCATCACATTTTGTCTAAAAAATGAGTCATCTTCCTTGCCACATCACATGTAGAATTCGGCCAAGAGGTGATCAAAAGGATGGGATATTTTTCTCATTTATATTTGATCATAATGACCAAAAATATCCAAGTTAGTAAAGTCCAACTTTGCTAAGCCAAAAGTCCACCATGACTCACCCATTTGATCATTACCTTTTGTCCAATAATAAGATGAGATACATGTAAACTTATACATGTATAAATATTTCCACCTAGGAAATAATCTCATAAATTAATTCATTGAATTAATTAAGAGAATGCTAAAACAAATATTAATTATATTATGTTGAACAATCTAATTAATCTATAATATAATTAATAAATCTCTCTCTCTCTTCAAACGTGTATACTCCAAGTACACACTTCTAACTAGTTAAAGTCCAGACGTTCAATGTGTACGATCCAATGGGCCCGTCTTTATGTTGGTAGTGGGCCAAGGCCCACAGACGACAGGCGAGCTCTAGCAAGCCCCTGCAGCCCCCAATTAAGATGGAGATAGCAGTCAAACTGTCACTGTAACCCTGTAGTTGAACTTGTATGTCCCATGTCACTGATATCGATGTCCAACATAGAGGCAAGTGTCATGCACTTGGTAGTAAGACTATGGATAGGGAAAACGATATGGCCATAAAGTCATTCGTAGTCTACTCCAATCATGGGAATGAATGGAACTAAAGACTATCATTAGCCTGGTTGTATGGCGGTGTCTTATCGGTCATAAAACATGGAATGTCAACCAGGTTAATGGGTACATGCAAAAAGGGCATGGTACTGGATTGATCCACTTAACGGGAATCTACATGGTATAGTATCACAAATGATTCTCGCGTAGTACTTGCATAAGTCCTTTGACCGGACCATATGATGGTGATCCATATGAAGTGGCACACTTTGGTGTACGCCTAACGGGCCTGTAAAAAGGTGCCAAGTATGGGTACGTTCGGGTGTGTCAGTGAGCATGGCAGTACTATGGATATGTAGAAGGGAATGTCACTCAGTACTTTACTGAGATGATATCACCGGCCTCTTGATGAATGTTACTGATAAGAGTATGGCCACACCCAAACAAGATTAGATCTTGTTTGTGAGCATCAGTTCATTCGGGATCAAGTAATGTGCGGACACATATAAAGGGTGATCAACCATGCCTCTGTGTTGGACACCGATATCAGTGACATGGGAAATTAGCACAAGACATATAGTAAATATATTAATGCCTTTATTTCCTATCACAAATTGTATAATACATAAAGTTCATATTAATGTACAAATGTATGATACAAGGACAAGGACTAATGCCTCGGGACTAGGGCATATCCAACACCTGCTATGTGCAGGAATATTATTTCAGTGTCAATGTTGGATATTTCTGGATTTTATTTTACTGTTTCTAATGGTAGAATTTCTATATCTAGAGAGGGATTATTTTATGGAGATGCTCTATTAAATAATGGCCTATATATCCTGGACTTAAATGAAACCAATCATGTCTATAACATAAATGCAAAAAGGTTTAAGCCCAACGAACTTAATCCTATCTACCTATGGCATTGCCGTCTTGGCCACATAAACGAGAAGCGCATAGCTAGGCTTCACAAAGCTGGAGTCTTAGGGTCATTTGACTTAGAGTCAATTGATTCATGCGAATCATGTTTACGAGGCAAGATGACCAAGGCACCTTTTAGCAAGAAGGCTGAAAGGACCACTGGCTTATTAGACCTAATACATTTAGATGTATGTGGACCCATGAGCGTAGCGACCAGAGATGGACACCTGTACTTCGTCACGTTCACGGAGGATTTCAGTAGGTATGGCTATGTCTATCTGATGAAACACAAGTCTGAGACCCTTAATAGGTTCAAGGAATTTAAGAACGAGGTACATAACCAATTAAGCAGAAATATCAAAAACCTTTGGTCGGACCGAGGTGGTGAGTATATGAGCCTAGAGTTTGACTCGTATTTGAGAAAGCATGGGATAGTTCCACAGCTCACTCTGCCCGGAACACCACAACGGAATGGGATGTCCGAACGGAGGAATAGGACCTTGTTGGACATGGTCTGCTCAATGATGAGTCAGGCCTCTCTCCCAATTAGTTTCTAGGGACACACCCTGGAGACAGCAGCTCTTATCTTAAATAATACTCCGACGAAGGCAGTGGAAAAGACCCCATATCAGATATGGACAGCCAGGGAGCCCAATGTGTCTTTCCTAAGGATTTAGGGATGCGAAGCACATGCCAAGAAATTGACTAGTGGCAAGCTGGAGCCCAAAACCGATAAATGCCTGTTTGTGGGCTACCCTAGGGAAACCAAAGGGTATTACTTCTACAACCCCGCCGAGAACAAGGTGTTCGTGATAAGGAAGGGGGTCTTTCTAGAAAAGGAGTTCCTTTTCGAGAAAGATAGTGGGAGCAATGTTGAATTCAGGGAAGTTCAAGGTCCACAAGCTCTTGAACAGGATAACTCGGAGGCCTAGGTGGAGCTTCCACAGGAGGAAGCACCGACCCAGGCCACACAAGGACCTAGAAGGTTTGGTAGGGATCATCGGGAACCAGAGAGGTATGGTTTCCTCGTCACCGATGATCAAACTCTTCTCATCTGGGATGAGGAAGAACCCAAAACCTATCAGCAGGCTATGGCAAGCCCACAGTCTGCAAATTGGCATAAAGCCATGGAGGCAAAGATGCAATCTATGTATGATAACCAAGTTTGGAACTTGGTTGATCCACCTCTAGATGCTAAGGTAATAGGTTGCAAGTGGTGCTACAAGCTGAAAGCTGACAATACCTTCAAGGGGCGTTTGGTTGCGAAATGTTTCAGACAAGTCCATGGAATAAACTATGATGAAACTTTTTCACCAGTAGCCGTTCTCAAATCCATCAGGATCTTGCTAGCCATTGCCGTATGGTACGACTATGAAGTCTGTCAAAACCGCTTTCCTTAATGGAAAGCTACTCGAGGATGTGTACATGACACAACCTGAGGGTTTTGTCGATCTAGAGTATCCAAGAAGGGTATGCAAGCTTCAAAGGTCCATTTATGGACTAAAGCAAGCATCCCGAAGTTGGAATCTTATATTCAATGAGGCTATAAAGGAATATGGCTTCATACAAAATCAAGATGAGCCTTGTGTGTATAAGAGGACAGGTGGGAGCATTGTCACATTTTTGGTACTTTATGTAGACAACATCCTACTCATTGGAAGCAACATACCTATACTGCAAGGGGTAAAGAAGTGGCTGAGTAAGTACTTCGCAATGAAGGACTTAGGTGAAGCTGAGATGATCCTAGGGATCAGGAAGGATAGATCAAATTGGCTTCTGGGCCTAAGTCAGGCCTTATACATAGACAAAGTTCAGAAAAGGTTCAGCATGGACCGGGCTAACAAAGGTTTCTTACCAATGGGCCATGGGCTGAAACTTAGTAAGAAGAACTATCCTAAGACAAGGGAGGACAGGGAGAACATGAAATTGGTTCCATATGCTTCGGCTATAGGATCAATTATGTACTCCATGCTATGTACGAGACCTGATGTTGCCTTTGCACTAAGTATGACAAGCTGGTACCAGCAGGATCCCGGGGAGGATCACTGGAAGGCTGTCAAGGCAATCCTTAAGTACCTTAACCGGACTAAGGATAGCTTCTTAGTGTATGGTGGTTAGGAAGTGCTGTCAGTTACTGGGTACACTGATGCAAGCTTCCCGACCAACCAGGATGAGTACCAATCACAGTCTAGGTATGTATTTTTGCTTAATGGTGGTGCTATAAGCTGGAGGAGCTCAAAGCAGCCAACCATCGCGGACTCTACAATAGAAGCTGAGTACATTGCGGCATGTGATGTAGCTAAGGAAGCTGTGTGGATGAAGAAGTTTATCAATGAGTTAGGAGTAGTGCCAACTATCCAGGACCCAGTTGATATCTTCTGTGACAACAATGGGGCCGTTGCACAACCTAAGGAGCTTCGGTCACACAAGAACATAAAGCACGTGCTCAGAAAGTTTCACCTCATACGAGAGATCGCAGAGAGAGGTGACATTGCATTGCATAGAGTGGACACCAAGGATAATGTCGCAAATCCTTTGACCAAGGCGCTGGCCCAGCCCAAGCACGAGGGTCATACTAGATCTATAGGAATTAGGCCCATGCCTAGTTGGAACTAGTGCAAGTGGGAGATTGTTGGATATGCCCTAGTGCCGAGGCATTGGTCCTTGTATTTGTATCATACATTTATTTTATTAATGTATTATACTTATTTGTATTATTAATAAAGGCATTAATTCATTTATTATATTTATCTCGTTCAATATATATTAAATGAAGTATCCAATGGACATATCCATATCCATGATGACAAGTGTCATGCACTTGGCAGTAAGACCATGGATAGGGTAAACGATATGACTATAAATAGATCCGTAGTCTGTTCCAGTCATGGGAATGATTGGAGCAAGAGACTATCATTAACCTAGTTGTATGGCGGTGTCTTACCGGTCATTGGACATGGGATGTCAACCAAGTTAATGGGTACATGCAAAAAGGGCATTGTATTGGATAAATCCACTAAATGAGAAATCCACAAGGTATAGTATCACAAGTGATTCTCGTGTAGTACTTGTATGGATCCTTTGACCTGACCATTTGATGGTGTTGCATGTGAGGTCGCATACTTAGGGGTACGCCTAAAGGGCCTGTAATAGGGTGCCAAGTATGGGTACTTTCGGGTATGTCACTTAGCATGGTAATGCTATGGATATGCAGAAGGGATTTGTCACTCAGTAGTCCACTGGGAAGATATCACTAGCCTCTTGATGAATGTAACTGATAAGAGTGTGGCCACACCCAAACGAGTTGGAACTTGTTTGTGAGCTTCAGTGCATTCGGGATTAAGTTAATGTCCGGACACAAAAGAGGGTGATCAATCCATGCCTCTGTGTCGGACACCGATATCAATGACAAGGGATATACAAGTTCAAACTACAGGGTTATGATTACAGTTAGACTGCCATCTCCATCTTAATTGGGGGCTGCAGTGGCTTGCTAGAGCCCAACTGCAGTCTGTGGGCCACAGGCCCACTGCCAACATAAAGATGGGCCCACGGGATCGTACACACTGAGCGACTGAACACAGACTTAAGGAAATCACCTGTATACTTGGAGTATGCACTCTGGAGAGAGAGGATTATATTAATTGTATTATAAAGATCAATTGGATTGATCATAATAATAAGATTAATATTTGATTGGCATTCTCATAATTAATTGGATTAATTATGATATTATTTCCTAGGTGGAAATATTCATATGTATAGGTATACATATGAATTCATTTTGTGAAGATCTAATTTTAATTTCATGGATTAAATTAATTGGCCAAACCAATTTCAATTAAATGTAAATAATATGTTATATGGTGTAATATATTATATACATGTGCAAATTAAAGTTGGGCTTGAAATTAATTTAAACCAGAAAAATTAAAATAGATTTGGGCTTAAAATGAAAGAAGGAAAGCCCACACATGTTGAGCCAATTGGGCCGAAATTCTCAAGGAGAATTTCGGCCACCTAGGGTTAAAACAACCCTAGGTATTTTGGCCAAAGATGGACTAAGCCACACTAGCCGAATTCTTCCCCTTCCTCCTCCCCATTGTTCGTGTTTTTCCGACGCTAGCACGGGTGGTATTCGTCAGGCGTTCGTGTACGTGAACAAGGAGGGATTCTATCTTGATTCCTGCAGTCTGCATCCATCTCTTGTAGAGATAATCCGGGTAAGAGATTTATCTTTTGTTATTAAATTTTTGTTTTTACAATTTCCATCTCAATTGCTCCTAGGCACGGATTTGAGAAAATCATCGCGTTCTTCTGCTTTAATCGGGTGATTTCCGATGACAAATCCCAACAATACTATACCATATGGATTTCTCATTTAGTGGATCTATCTAGTACCATGCCCTATTACATGTACCCATGAGCTTGATTGACAATCCATGTTCTATAACCGGTAAGACACCACCATACAATCAAGTTTATAATAGTCTTTGGTTCCATTCATTCCCATGACTGGAACAAACTATGGATGGCTTTGTAGTTATATCGTTTCCCTATCCATGGTCTCACTGCCAAGTGCATGACACTTGTCAACATAGATATAGATATTATCATCGCATACTCTATTTATAATATTGCACAAGATATATAATAAATAGATTAATGCCTTTATTTAATAACATAAATGTATAATATATTAATCTCTTAAAAGATACAAAATGTACAATACAATACAAGGACTAATGCCTTGGGACTAGGGCATTCCAAACAATAGGAACGTCTGTGCGACTATAGTTGTTACACCCATACGGGTGTTGTTGAATCATCAGCCTGCTTGGAAACAGGGACAAGTGGAACTCTATAGCTTTGATAGTGTAAAATCCGGTTCACCTACATTTTTTGGGTTTTCTTTGGATTGAAGGAAGCTCACATATGTGATTAAGGAGGATTAACACAAGCAATTATAGGAATACAGTGAGTATTACAAAAAAAAAAAAAAGAAAAACATGGAAGAGAAAAGAGGGACGAACAATATCTCAAGAACAAAAACTTCATAAAACTCAATTCTAAAAAACTCAACCTAAACTTACCAATTCATTGAACAAAATCAAATTCCAAACCTTACCTAAGCCACTAGAGGCTTATTTGCTACTGATTCACGGATTTTCAGAGCTGAATTGGAAGATTTCTCTTTTGAATTCACAAAGTTCAAGTTTGGTTAATTTCAAATTTAAAGCCTAAAGACTTGGTTTTCTTTGATCTTTACACTGGAAACATGCTCCAAAGGTAATTTATATGAGGCCTTAATCCATTTACAACTTTCTTAATTGAATTCTAGGTTGCATCATTTGTTCAAAATTTCTGTAATTCTGGAAACTAGATCTGTACAAGTGTTGATATAGCCGTACGGTTATAGCATTTCACCTGTACAGATATAGTTAGAGAATTCATCGTCTTCGTTTCAATTTAGCAATTTCTGGATTTTAACGATTTGGAACAACAACCGTACGTATATAGTAATAGTCGTACGGCTGTTCAACAACAATCGCATGGCTATTCAACAAGAGCCACACGGCTGTTGTCCCAAATCTAGAATTTCCTTTTGCAATTTAAATCGTTTTCCATGCATTTTGACCTAGTTTCATATTTCTATTCTTTATAATGGATCAATGCAATGATAGAAACTCTAGTTTCTTGAACACAGACCGACCTTTGCTATTAAAATCGGATTAATACATTTTTTCCAAAATTATTTTTATCCAAATTTATCATTTTAAAAGAATTTCCAAGTCTAATCGGGTGAATCTGCCAGATTCATTTGGTTCCCCCATTTATGCCTCGAGCTATCTAAATCCTCCATGTTGTCTATTTGAGTCCTACGTGCATATTTATTTGTTTACTAACCTCTGTTTTGCAGGTAGAATTAGGTTAGATGTATGCTAACTTTTATTTTTAGAATTTCATGTAAAATAGGCAAATGTAAATATTAGATTATTGTATATGGGCATTTTGTTTCCCCGATCCTCTTTTATCCAATATGTATCCCCTAGGATATTTTATTCGATTAGGTTGTAATATTTTATCTTCTCTGAATTTATTTATTTTCTAGAATTTATATTCATGTGTGAGCATTTTAGTGTAAATAAAATTAAAATCAATTTAGGTTATAAAAGGCACGATGCAGAACAATTAATAACCATTTTAAACAAGACATAATATAGGTAGTTTATTCGGACCCAAATATCTGACCAAAAGGTATTAATGAATCCTACTTGATTTGGCTGTATCGCAATTTCCCAGTTAAGCTTAACCGGGTGGCGACTCTTATCACTTTTGGTGAGATTATTCAGTTTCAAATTTTTTTCTCACTATTTTCCAAAATCAATTTTCATTTCATTAAAACCCTCGGCCGGTCTTGTGACCTTTAAAATTTAAATAAAGGATCGTCCGCTCACAAATAGATTAATACCTTTTATTAAAAACCAAAAATCCAATTACATTGTCAAAGGGACTACGGCACACACTAACACATAATTAGGTGTTTGTTATTCACATTTTATTTTTTAACTTTTTAACATGATATTGTAAAAGGGACTAGGGCACATAATTTGTATGGAGTATATGCTGCTAATTGGAGTTCTAAGTTGCAACTGTTAATTTGTTTTGTTAATTTTGAGCAGAATGGATGGCCTGAGGGAAATGTAGTCATATCAACAGGCCCTGCAACTATTAAGAGCTCAGCAAATGTTACTGGGGACCTTGGGTTCACATCAAATAGGCTGAAATGGAAGGAAAAGAAATAGATCAAAGAGGCAAGCAACAATGAAATTACCTTAGACGTCCCAGCCTACTCAGAGTAGTGAAGATAAATCTGAAGCTATTGAAGAACAAATAAAAAGGGCTGTAGCTAATAAAGCTGCTATAGAACAAAAATTAGCTAAAAGGAAAACTTGAGTAGTAAATCCATCAAGTCAAGAACCAGCATCAACTCAACCTCCTACAACAAGGATCATTAGGAGGTCCAGCTCACAGCCAAATAAAGTGAAGAGATGGAACTACTAAAGCTACATGTTTATTTTGTGTCTATAAAGTTGGGAATTAAGCATTTCTAGTTGGTGGATTTTGGATCATTATTAGGAAATTAGTGATGAGTAACTTGAATTTTGTGATTTTGTGTACTGTTATAAGTTACTTGTAAACATTTGTCTTTAGTTTTGGTGATTTTGTGTCAATGTTGAATATGCATCAAAATGCCAGCGTAGGCATTATATTTGGCATTTGTCAACTTTGGTAAGGCTTATGGAAAGCCATAGTCTTATCAAACTACTAGTTTTCTTGCCAATATATATATTATTATTCAATTGCTATTGTTCTTATTCAGACTACAAAGTTTTGGTTGAATTGCAATAAGTGTTATTATGGAAAGCCAAAATCTGTTTTATGCTGAATTGCTATCAATATAGGAGCAAAATTGTATTAATCAGAATATACTAATTGATTCAAAACAAATGTAATATTACAAACATATTCTCAAAGTTTTCTTACGCGTCAATATCTCCAAACACTACATAAAAAAACCAAAGTTAACATTCTGCAAGCTTAACATTCACCAAATACTAAACAACAAAGTTATCAGAATGTACTCAGTAAATTACCAACTCTTCAATATACAAAGTTAAGTTCCATTCAATCTTAAATCTGTTACAAAGATCCAAAATTCTAAACAACTAACACCAAACAAAGCATTACAATTAACAGACCAATCAAAACAAATATAGAGCAACTTCTTCCCAATACAGAGCAACACCAATTTGCGCAACTTCTTCACATCGAAGTCCTCTCCTTCTTGAATTTTCTTTAGAAAATTATAAATTAATTGTCTCCTCTTGCTATCAATCTCTTCCCCTTCCCTATTAATCTAACCCACAACATCAAACCTACAACTTGAAAATAAAATTTTTTCAATTAAATACAAAATATTTTCAAGCAATCAACTCACCCCATACTTTCTACGCGAGAATACCTTCAACCAGGATTAACATCACTCCATGATGCTTTCAATCGTGAATTTAAACCACAGTAACATACTGATGTGGATATACTACTCAAAAGACTCCAAATCAGAGAGACGAAATTGTGAGAAGACAAAGGTATAGAAGAGAAATAGAAGAGAATTAAGCAAGTAGGGATTTAAAGGAAGATAAAGAAGAAATGAGTAAGAGATCGAACAACAATCGAGAAAAATGTCTCTTGCAATTTTGGTGTCTTTTGCAAGTTTGGGTTTTACGGATTTGAAGGAAAGAGGGAGGAAGAAATTTCGCCTGTTTTAAATTTTATCGTCGCTTTTTTTTTTCAAAATAATTCTCAACCGTCAGATTTGATATTGAGTGAATTTTAGCCGTTTGATTACTTTTAATGAACACCATCATCACTTCACGCGCTCTAATTTGAGCAAGTTTCACTCTCGTGCCACGTCAAATACCCAAGTGTGAATTCGGTTGGTTCAGCCAACATTGGGGGCCAAAGTGGACGTTGTCTAAGTTCAGGGTGACAGAAGATGATTGAGGCTAACTTTAGGAAGCAACTGATATATTAGGCCTTTTTTTATCAAAAAAAGGACTTGTAGTTTCAAAAGTTAGCAAAAAAAAAGAAAAACTAACATTTTCTATTCAAAAATAATGATGTGACATATATCATTTTTATCCATTAAAGATTCCAATAGTTTACCCATATTATTTAAGAATTTTACATCAAGATTTGAATATTTTTTATAAATTTTCTTTTTTTTTTTCTTTTTCTTCTTTTTTTTTTTTTTGTGATTCTTTTAAAAATTTATAATCACTATTTAATTAAAAAATATTTGCACTTTTTAAAAATTTCAAAATTTATTGCAAAGGTCTATTATATTTTTATTAACCAACTCGAAAATTTTGAGTTCAAAATGGATAAAAAAATGCCCTCTTATATGTCATGATTTAATGTTAATTATCTTTTTTTTGTAAATTTTTAAAACCACAAGTTATCTTTTTAACAAAAAAAAAAAAAAAAAAACCTTGATTTGTTAAAGGGTGGAACCATTTGGGCGATTTTTTAAGTTTTTCACTATATAATTATCATGTTGACTCTAGCATACTATGTAAAAACATAAAAACTAATAAATTGTTTACCCAAAAAAATAAATAATTTATAGCGTAAACTTCAAAAACATACCCCATGGTTTAGCGCATTTTTAAAACGAGGACCTTTTTTTTCCAAAAAGAGGATCTATGATTTCAACTGTTATAAAAAAATAAGAAAACTAAAATTAAATCATGACATTACAAAGGATATTTTTATCTATTTTCTGAAATTTTTCAAATTGGCTCATAAGAATACAATAAACTTTAGTAATAAAATTTGGAAATTATCGAGAAGCGCAAATATTTTTCTTAATTAAATAATGTTGGTTTTTGGTCCGCCCATGACATTTTGGAATGGTAGGGACTAAACTGTAATTATGTGTAAGTTACAGGGACCAAATGTGTAATTTGGTCCGACCCTATATATAGATGGAAGTTGGGATTTCCACTGTAAATAGAGAAGAAGTTTCTCTATTTCTGAACGACGGGAGAATCGTAGAGATTCCCTTCTAAACCCGGGGAAAACGTCTCTACTGATAAAACATGAATTACTTCTTTGTTCGTCGGAATAATTCACAGATATAGCTCGTACTCAGTGTATTCATACACTCATAGGAAAGGCAACTAGAACAATCCGGTTTCTCATGTAGATCAGATCCATTCCATAAACGTGTTTCCGCTGCATATAAACTGTAAGTCTGTTTATTTATTCTGTTTATAGTAATTTATACATTCGTTGTATAATCTCTATGGAATTCTGACTTCATTGGTATCAGAGCCGAAAGGCTTATAGATTGATGTGTTCAAATCTAGTTTTCTGGTATTCCATGAATAATTGATGTGTTCATATCTTGGTTTATGGAAATCCGTGAATAAGAATACATTTCTTTATCGTTTGAAAGCGTATTTATTCGTTTAAATACATATTTGTTCGTTTTGATACGGATTTATATTGATATCCGTGTCAAAATGATTCTGTAAATCTTGATCTGTGATGTTCCATGAATAAGAATATATTCATGGGCTGAAACTTAGTAAGAAGAACTGTCCTAAAACAAGGGAGGACAGGGAGAACATGAAGTTGGTTCCATATGCTTCGGCTATTGGATCAATCATGTACTCCATGTTATGTACGAGACCTGATGTCGCCTTTGCACTGAGTATGACGAGCCGATACCAGCAGGATCCCGGGGAGGATCACTGGAAAGCTGTCAAGGCGATCCTCAAGTACCTTAACCGGACTAAGGATAGCTTCTTGGTGTATGGTGGTCAGGAAGTGCTATCAGTTACTGGGTATACTGATGCAAGCTTCCAGACAGACCAAGATGAGTACCAATCGCAGTCAGGGTATGTATTCTTGCTGAATGGTGGTGTTGTAAGCTGGAGGAGCTCAAAGCAGCCAACCATAGCGGACTCTACAACAGAAGCTGAGTACATCGCTGCGTGTGATGCAGCTAAGGAAGCTGTGTGGATGAAGAAGTTTATCACTGAGTTGGGAGTAGTGCCAACTATCCAGGACCTAGTCGATATCTTCTGTGACAACAATGGGGCCGTCGCACAAGCTAAGGAGCCCCGGTCACATAAGAACACAAAGCACGTGCTCAGAAAGTTTCACCTCATACGAGAAATCGCGGAGAGAGGTGACATTGCATTGCATAGAGTGGACACCGAGGATAATGTCGCAGATCCATTGACCAAGGCGCTGGCCCAGCCCAAGCACGAGGGTCATACTAGATCTATAGGGATTAGGCCCATGCCTAGTTGGAACTAGTGCAAGTGGGAGATTGTTGGAAATGCCCTAGTCCCGAGGCCTTGGTCCTTGTATTTGTACTATACATTTATTGGATTTATGTGTTGTACTCATTTGTGTCATTAATAAAGGCATCAATTCATTTATTATATCTATCTTGTGCAATATATTAAATGAAGTATCCAATGGACATATCTATATCCATGACGACTAGTGTCATGCACTTAGCAGTAAGACCATGGATAGGGTTAACGATATGACCATAAATACATCCATGGTCTGTTCCAGTCATGGGAATGAATGGAACAACAGACTATCATTAACCTGGTTGTATGGCGGTGTTTTACCGGTCATTGGACATGGAATATCAACCAAGTTAATGGGTACATGCCTGGAAGCATGGTACTGGATAGATCCGCTAAACGAGTAATCCACATGGTATGGTATCACAATGGATTCTCGTATAGTACTTGTATGGATCCTTTGACCTGACCATATGATGGTGTTACATATGAAGTCGCATACTTAGGGGTACGCCTAAAGGGCCTGTAATAGGGTGCCAAGTATGGGTGCTTTCGGGTATGTCACTGAACATGGTAACACTATGGATATGCAGAAGGGATTTGTCACTCAGTAACCAACTGAGAAGATATCACCGGCCTCTTGATGAATGTGACTGATAAGAGTGTGGCCACACCCAAACAAGTTGGAACTTGTTTGTGAGCATCAGTACATTCGGGATCAAGATAATGTCCGAACACAAAAGAGGGTGATCAATCCATGCCTCTGTGTTGGACACCGATATCCATGACATGGGATGTACAAGTTTAAACTACAGGGTTATGATATCAGTTAGACTGCCATCTCCATCTTAATTGGGGGCTACAGTGGCTTGCTAGAGCCTAACTGCAGTCTGCGGGCCAAAGGCCCGCTGCCAACATAAAGATGGGCCCACGGGATCGTACACATAGAACGATAGAATGCAGACTTAAGGAATCACATGTATACTTGGAGTATACACAATGGAGGGAGAAGCATGTATATATTAATTATATTATAAAGATCAATTGGATTGGTCATAATAATAAAATTAATATATTCAATTGGCTCTTCATAATTAATTGGATTAATTATGAAATTATTTCCTAGGTGGAAATATTCATATGTATGGGTTTACATATGATTTTATTTTGTGTAGATTTAATTTTAATTTGATGGATTAAATTAATTGTCAAACTAATTTTAATTTAGATGTAAGTAATATATTACTTGGAGTAATATATTAAATACATGGGTATATTAAAATTGGGCTTGAAATTAATTTAAACCAGAATAATTAAAATTAGACTGGGCCTAAATTAAAACATGGAAGCCCGCACAGAATAGACAGGAGCCAAGATGGGCCTGAATTCCCTTAAGGAATTCGGCCAACCCTAGGTATAAATACCTAGGGTTAGAAATTTCGGCCAAGAAAAGCTTAGAGCCTCCTAGCCAAAATTTTCCTAGTCCTCTCCTCTCTATTGTTTTGTTTTTCCGACGCTAGCACGGGTTGCATTCGTCAAGCGTTCGTGTACGTGAGAGTGGAGGAATTCTACCTTGAATTCTGCAGTCATCATCCATCTCAGAAAGAGATTTTTCTAGTAAGAAATTAAATCCCTTTCTATTTAATTTTAAGTTTTTCAATTTCTACTTCAATTGCTCCTGGGACTGGATTTGAGGAAATCACCGCGTTCTTCCGCTTTTATCGGGTGATTTCCGATGACAAATCCCAACAATTATTAGCTCTTTCACAAGAGACGTATATCATTAAGATCTTAAAACGGTTTGGTATGGCTCACTGTGATCCCGATCCAACCCCTATTGCATAAAGTGCGGAACTAAATGCAAGTATGTGTTCCACGACTCCAGAAGAGACTAAAAGGATGGAGAGAATTCCTTATAAGTGTGCAATTGGTAGCTTGATGTACGCTATGATTTGTACACGACATGATATAGGTTTTATGGTGGGTCTCACAAGCCGTTATCAGACTAATCCAGGTTTGATGCGTTGGGCAGCAGTGAAAAGGATATTGAGATGTTTGAAGGGGACTTCAAATTATTCCCTTTGTTACCAAGGAAAGGAGCTACAGTTAAAGGGATAAACAGATGCTGATCACAAAACTGATAAAGACGGGAGGAAGTCCACGTCTGGGTATATTTTCATTCTAGGAAATGGTGCAATTTCCTGGTGTAGCAAGAACTAAACTTGCATGGCATTATCGACTATGGAGTCGGTATATGTAGCTGCAGCAGCTACAGTAAAAGAAGCGGTTTGGTTAAAACGCTTCATAGATCTTTTAGATCTATTGCCTAAAAGGAAATATACGACTATCTATTCGGACAGCACTGTATCGATAGCTTATTCAAAGAATATTTGTTATCATGGAAAAAGCAAGCATCTCGATATAAAATATCATTTTGTTAAAGACAAAATAGCACAGGGAGAAATAAGTTTAGTGCATGTTCCAACCGGTGATATGATTGCAGATTCGTTAACAAAGCTAATAGTTCCAAATGTTTTTAGCAAACACATTTTAGGTTATAGGAACATGCTGTTGTTTTTGAACTATTGTAATAACTTTGGCAAATTCTATTGGAATAGAATGTGAGTTATTTGTTGTGTTCAAATTCATTCACTAATTAAAGCGATACACATAGAGCTATTAAGTATAGTTCAGTATGTTGGCGAAATGTCATTTACTCACATAGATAAATCTTTTACTATTATTGTGTGTTCATAGGTAAAAGTGGGAGTGTGAGTTACTCCATATGTGATATTTTGTGTAATATCATCATTTCGTTGATACCGAAAGCTGTCCTATGAAAGGCTTAAAAGTGGACTAGAGGTCTTGATACATGAGTCGTATCCGGAGACTGCTTTCGCATAGTGTTCATGAAACATACGTCCTGCATGGATTAACACTATGGCATATTTTAGTAATATGTGTAAAAGCCAACCAAGGGATGGAAAGAAGAAAATTGATCTCAACTTTCCTAATGTGAGACCCAAATGAAACTATGAGTTTCAAGTTCACCCTGAAGGACTCTTGTAAATAACAAGAAGGGTATGTCTGATGATTAACTTGATTGGAACCCTAAACCAGGCTTCATTAGCTATGAACGGGCATATAAGGACCAGTC
Organism: Euphorbia tirucalli; assembly: GCA_039660915.1. Classification (NCBI taxonomy): domain Eukaryota; kingdom Viridiplantae; phylum Streptophyta; class Magnoliopsida; order Malpighiales; family Euphorbiaceae; genus Euphorbia; species Euphorbia tirucalli. The sequence continues at coordinate 46,562,025 of CM077639.1, read as the reverse complement.
AGATAAGCATTGGACATATGGCAGAAGGTTATTTATAGAGGGGAAGTACATTTTCAGTAACATGTCACTTAGTAATCATATAACACTCGAGCTCAATACTTTTTCGTGGAAAAGGTATGTAATGTATATGAATGTTTTCGTGAGATCAAAAGTGAGTCGAAAACTAGTGATCATGGAAAATGGACTGGGGGGAAGTCACGTTAAGCTAAAGGTGGAACGATGAAGGAGAGCTTCAAGGTTTAACCGTTAAGTTGACTGGTCGCGTGAATTCGCCGAATAAGAATTGAAAGAAGCATGTGTGTTCAATTGCAATGAAAGTATGTCTTGTCATGTGCGAGTGGGAGATATTGGTTTTTGGTCCGCCCATGACATTTTGGAATGGCAGAGACTAAACTGTAATTATGTGTAAATTACAGGGACCAAATGTGTAATTTGTTCCGACCCTATATATAGATGAAGTTGGGATTTCCACTATAAATAGAGAAGAAGTTTCTCTATTTCTGAACGACGGGAGAATCGTAGAGATTCCCTTTTAAACCCGGGGAAAACGTCCCTACCGATAAAACACGAATTACTTCTTCGTACGTCGGAAGAATTCACGGATATAGCCCGTACTCAGTGTATTCATAAACTCGTAGGAAAGGCAACCAAAACGATCCGGTTTCTTGTGTACATCAGATCCATTCCATAAACATGTTTCCGCTGCATATAAACTGTAAGTCTGTTTATTTATTCTGTTTATGATAATTTATACATTCGTTGTATGATCTTTATGGAATTATGACTTCAAATAATAATAATAATAAATTTAAAATAATACAACAAAATAGAAAAACTTTGAAAAATATTCAAGTTTTCATATAAAATTCTCAAATAATATGGTTAAACTATTGAAATGCTAAATAGACAAAAATATCCTCACTTACATCATAATTTTTAATGAAAAAATGTTAATTCTCTTTTTCTTTTTTCTTTTTTTTAATAATGGTTGAAACCATAGATCCTTTTTTTTCCCAAAAAAAAAATCATCATTTTGAAAACGCATTAAATCACATAGTCTTTCTTAAAGTTTATCCTCTTTTATAGGATAATTACAAAAAGAAAAAAAAAACCATAGTGGTTACACGCATTTGCAAATTAATTTTAGAGGTTTAACTTTTTACAAAACGGTGACTATAGTTTCAACCTGTTAACAAAAGGCAGATTTTTTTCCTGAATTTCGGCCCTAAGTAATGCCCACTTTCCAAAATAATTCTCACTATAGTGTCCGGTTAAACAAAAATGCTCACTGTAGTGCTCGTTTAACTGGACCTAAAATCAAAATGACCCACTCCGATTTTAGCATTAAAGTTACATATGAATTCCCATGCAACTCATGCACTGCTCCCATCAAGGAGCAGTGCATTTTATCTATGCATGTCATGGTTTTTTTAAGCTGTTAGTGTTGGATATGCCCTAGTCCCCGAGGCATTGGACCTTGTATTTGTATTGTACATTTATTGGATTCATGTATTATACATATTTTGTGTCATTAATAAAGGCATTAATTCATTTATTATATATATCTTATGCAATATTTTAAATGATGTATCCAATGGACATATCCATATCCATGTCGACAAGTGTCATGCACTTGGCAGTAAGACCATGGATAGGGAAAACGATATGACCATAAAGAGATCCGTAGTCTGTTCCAGTCATGGGAATGAATGGAACTAGAGACTATTATTAACCTGGTTGTATGGCGGTGTCTTACCGGTCATTGGACATGGGATGTCAACCAAGTTAATGGGTACATGCAAAAGGGTCATGGTACTAGATAGATCTACTAAACGAGAAATGCACATGGTATAGTATCACAAGTGATTCTCGTGTAGTACTTGTATGGATCCTTTGACCTGACCATATGATGGTGCTGCATGCGAGGTCGCATACTTGGGGGTACGCTTGAAGGGCCTGTAATAGGGTGCCTATTGGTGTGCCCTAGTTCTTAGGGCATTGGACTCTTGTATTTTGTATTATACATTAAAACTCATTGTATCAATACATTATTTGTGTCACATTAATAAAGGCAATTAATCTATTTCATTTATATCTTGTGTTATAATATGAGTAGAGTATCCATTGATTGATAATCATAAAACCTATCCCCGGTCTGTTCTAATCGTGGGAACGAATAGAACCACAGACTTGTATATTCGATGACTGTATGGTAGTTCTTAACTAGCCATAGTACTTGTATAGTCAGTCATGAATATAGGTACATGTCATTGACATGGGACTAAATCGATCTGCACAAGAAAGCCACATGGTTATCGCGTCATAGGTCTTTCTTGAGTAGGTCTCTTTTGTCCTCAGACCATATTTCATTATAATATCAATATGGAATCCGGTTCACTTTGACATACGCCTAACAGGTCTGTAAAAGGATGCTAAATACGGGTATAATTGGGTGGACCGGTGAACATGTTGATATTGATGATGAAGTGATGGAACTGCCACTCGGGTAACACCGAGATGATATCATTGGCCACTTGATGAGTGGGACTGATAAGTGTATGGCCATACCCAAGTAAGTCGGTGCTTATTTGATTAATCAGTCAACTCAAGATCAAGAAATATAATAAACAACAGAAGAGGATGACAGACACCATGCCTCTTGTTTATTCATATCGATATCGTTTGGCAAAGGACACTATGAGATTACTACCAGGTGAGTGTCTTTTAAAGACTGCTGCATCTCTGTCTTAATTGGGGGCTGTAATGGTTTGCTAGAACCCACTTACAGTCTGTGGGCCTTGGGCCTACTGCCAACATAAAGACAGACCCATAGGATCGTGCACATAGATCAACTGAGCCGGAACTTATAGAAATTGTATATGTCATGTACATTGGAAGGAATGTGTTCATTAATTAATTGACATTCGGTGTCAATATAATTAATTAACATTGGGTTGAATTTAATTTAATTAATAAGTTTACATAATGTAATTAATTAATTTATCAATTAATTGAATTACATAAAGTAAACAATTAATTAAATAATTTTCCTAAGTAGGAAAATTAAACACATGTATTGTATTTACTTAAGTGTGATTTAATTTTATTTAGAGGTAGTTAAATTTAGCCAAATGGAATTAAATTACATAGTATCTACTTTTTAATTAAAGTTTATTTATGTAATTATAATCATAGTGGGCTTGGGTTTAATTAACCTAATTAAAACCCAATTAGACAAGGTGTCTATATAAGGGCACAATTAAGGAAGAAAAACTTAATTCAATCCTAATTCATTGCTGGAAATTTCAGCCACTAGAAGTAGCCCCAAATCATCCAAAAATCCCAGCATTAATCCTTCATTCCTTCGCGTCTTCGACTAGCACCGGTTCCCGCTCAATAGTTGATCGTGCACCGGACTTTGGAGATCGCAGTTTAAAGAAACGATTCTACTGCAGTCTCTAGAAGAGGCGAATCCGATGAGTTAATCTCTCTTGATTCAAATTGGTTTTATTCTAATCAATGGTAATTGGACACGATAGGTGGATTCTAGGAAATTTTAAACGGTGTATTTTCTACTGCGCCACGTTATTTTTCCGATGACGAATCCCAATAGTGCCAAATATGGGTACTTTCGCTTATGTCACTAAGCATGGCAGTGCTATGGATGTGCAGAAGGGATATGTCACTCAATAGTCCACTGAGAAGATATCACCGGTCTCTTGATGAATGTGACTGATAAGAGTGTGGCCACACCCAAACAAGTTGGAACTTGTTTTTGAGCATCAGTACATTCAGGATCAAGTAAATGTCCGGACACAAAAGAGGGTGATCAATCCATGCCTCTGTGTTGGACACCGATATCAATGACATGGGATATACAAGTTCAAACTACAGGGTTATGATTTCAATTGGACTGCCATCTCCATCTTAATTGGGGGCTGCAATGGCTTGTTAGAGCCTGCCTGTAGTCTGTGGGTTATAGGCCCACTGCCAACATAAAGATGGGCCCACGGGATCGTACACATTGAATGTTTGAACACGGACTTAAGGAATCACCTGAATACTTGGAGTATACATACCGGAGAGAGAGGATTATATTAATTATATTATAAAATTAATATTTGCATTGGCCTTCTCATAAGTAATAAAATTAATTTTTGAGATTATTTCCTAGGTGGAAATATTTCACATGTATATGTTTATATGTATCTATATTTTATGGATGTCAAAATTAATTCCATGGTATAGTTAATTGATCAAATTAATTTTAATTTAATTGAATCAAATATATTATTTAGAATAATATATTATGAATGCAAGTTAAATAAAATTGGGTTTGATGATTAATTGGACCTAAGGAATTAATATTGGTTTGGGTTTTAAATGGAGAAAGGCCATATAAAATAATAGAAGGAATTGGGCCGAAATTGCAAGGTGAATTTCGGCCAACCGTAGGTAAAATACCTTAGGGTAGAATTTGGCCATTACAAGCTAAGGAGCAGCCAAAAATTGTAGCCCCTTCTCTCTCAAAATTCTTCGATTCCAAGGCTAGCACGGATCGTGTTCCACTGTCGTTTGTGTACATGAATGAGAAGGGAATCTGCTTTGATTTCTACAGCCATCTCTTGAAGAGATACTCCTGGTAAGAGTTGAATCTCTTCTTGTTAAATTTTTTATTTTACAATTTTCATCTCAACTGCTCCTGGGCAAGGGTTTGAGGAAATTGTCACGATCTTCAGCATTTATTCGGATGATTTCCGGTGAAAATCCCAACAGTTAGCCCAAATAGGTTAGCTATAGTACTAGAGGGGGTGAATAGTACTGTATACCTGTGAGCGGACGACCTTAAAGTGGAACGCGGCGAAGCGAACCGGGGAAAAAGGTTTCGATAATGTTATGGTTTGAAACGGATTTTTGTTATCTTATTTTAGGGAAAACCATTCGTTTATTTTTTTTGAAATGCTTTTGTAGAAAACGTTTTACGTTTTATAGCTTAAAGACCTCGAAACCTAAATTTCAAGATCAATGACAGAGTCGCCACCCGAATCAGCTCATCCGGGAAATTCCGGTACAGCTCCCTAGCGAGCGTAGACTACTGTACCTAATCCAAAGATTCAGGGTTCGGGCAACTTACCTACTTAAACTCGAGTTTGTATTCGTTTATTATTTATAAAGTCATATTTATTCAATTTATTATCTTTCTCTAACCCGAATTTGTTTATTTTTATTAAGCTGATGCTAGGCCAAAATGCAGAAATAAATTGCAGAAAATAAATCATCCACACAAAAATACAAAAGGAATAATAGAGGCCGATTATACAACCAAATCGAATAAAAATATAAAAACTCTCATCCTCACTTTTGCAATCGCCTAGATACACGAGGATCTGAAAATACAACCGCCTATTTACACGAATTAATCTATTAAATACAGTAAAAATAAAAATAAATGCTGCAAAACAGATTGGTTAGCACAGTTTATATTATAAACACACATAGGACTCAAATCAGGACAGAATTGGGGATTTAGGAAGTGGGAACATACACTTACAGGATAGCCGGTTCGACCCGACCGGTCGAACCGGTTAGACCTGGAAAATGGTTTTAAAACGTCCTGTAATTTTTGCACTGGAAAATCAATTTTGGAAAACCATTTGGCTCGGTTTAATTGATTTCGACATGTGAGGTGGGCCGATTTTCAGGAGAATCGGTTCTCCGTCGTGGTATTGTTTTAAATGCAATTTTACTAGAAATTGAATCTAGAGTCGTGAATGCACGCAACAAAATTCATTTTGAAGATTTTCCGATTTTTCTGAATTTTTAGAAATTTTTAGAAATTTTGGGAAATTATTCTGGAAATTCTGATTCTGGAAGAGTGTTACAGTCGTGCGACTGTAACTACAGTCGTACGACTGTAAGCAATCCAAACACAGGATTTTACCACAATTTGTTTGAAATAAAACTGGAGGAGAACAATCTGGAAACCAAGAACACTCGTACGGCTGTGTTTACAGTCGTATGACTGTTCATCAAACTCAAGAACAGTCGCACAACTGTTCTTGATTTCCAGAAACAGAAAGCTCAAAACTCAAATAAAAAGCACAAAAAACACAACCAATCACCCAGAAAGCATGAAAAATAGAGAGGAAAAAGAGTATTTACCTCTTAGGCGCTAATCCACCGTATGAATGACCCCTGGCAACGCACTAATCCACTTGAAATCGCTTCTTTTCCTTGGTGTGTCAAGGTTGCAAAATAGGTCCAAAAATCCTCCAAAAAGTCACGGATTTAAACTAGTTTGTGGTCTGGAAATGATTTAGATTTCGTGTGTCAAGTTTAACCTACGATTTCTAATTCATTTTAAACATTAAAGCTCTGAAATTAAGAAGAAAAGAGTTGAAGAAAGTTTTGAGCTTTTTTGCTCTCTTCTTCTCTTTTCCTCCAATCCCACTCTCTCTCTGCTTCTTTCTTTTTTTCTTTTCCCTTTGCCAAAAGTCTTCCTCCCTTTTCTTATCCTGGAGCATTAATTGCCCCATCCCCTTTCCCCCATTTTTCAATTTTCAGGGTATGGGCTGGTTCCCCTGCCACGACCCTACAGTTGTACGACTGTAGGTTGATTACAGTCGTACGACTGTAGTCAAAGTCGTACGACTATTGTCTTTTTTTTTTAAGGAAAATTCCGGCTCTAACAATACCGAATAAAAATTTTCACAAACTCTCTTAAAAATTCTTTTTAATGAAAAACAATTTTCTTTCGATGAACACAAGTTTTGGAAAAGTTGCAGAATTGATAAAACAATAATATTAATTTGCTTGACTAGTATAAGAATGTCTTCAAGTAATAATGTTATTAATTTGAATTGTGAAAATGTAAAAATAAATACTATAGGGATAGAGAATTGAACACACTAAGATTTGTACTGGTTCGACCCAATTGGTCTATCCTGTTCCCAAGCCAACCGCTTGAGATTTTCCCCTAGTGTTTCCCTTACTGGTAGGAAAAAAGCCTGAGTTACTTTTTTCAAGTTTAAGTAACAAACTTAGTACTTTTGCAGGCTAAATATTAAACCTCTATTGTTACTTTTTTCGATCTAAAGTAACAAAACTATTTTGATGCTTTTTCAAAGCTAAAGCACCAAACTTTTACAAATTTTGTTAATTCACACAATTAATAAAGTAAACCACTTCACACAAATCTCTTGTATGAAATACGAAACCTAAATATAGAATTTATAATGAATGAACTTTGATGAAGCTTTTCTCTCTTTGATTACTTGAAGAATTTTGTTGGAAGACTTAATTAACTACCTCTGAATGTGTGAAATATTGCTAAGTCTCCCTACTTGTCTAATTCAATTTGTCTTGCTTTTATAGGTGTTAAGCTTTTAATGTGCTGATGTCTTTATTGAGCTTATGATTGCAAGACTAATAATATCCTTCTTGTTGTTGTAGTAGCTCTATCTTACTAAACATGTTTCACATCTTTATTAATTACAAAATAACTGTAATAATATTAAAGTAAATACGACTTTTTTTTATTTCTTATTTCCCAATTTTCCAATAAGTTGTTATCATTAAAACATGATTCAACATAAGTCATTGTATATATAAATATTTTCTTTTTAAAAATCAACTAAAATAATTTTTAAAAACCATGACATACAGAAATAAAATGCACTGCTCCCTCATGGGAGCCAATGCATGAGTTGCGTGGGAATTCCCATGCAACTTTAATCAATTGCTGCACCTGCAACAATTGATTGCTAAAATTGGAACTAGTTGTTCCAATTTTAGACATGTGCACAAAAATTGGAACCAGTCATTCCAATTTCGTGTCCGGCTAAACCAGTCCTACAATGAGTATGTTTATCAATGTTGTGAAAACCGGACCGGACCGACCGGTTCGACTAGTTTTATCGCGAACCGACCATGAATCCGGTTAGTTTGATTAAAATCACCGGTTTGGTAAAAAACCAAAGATGACCGGTTCGACCAGTCAAAAACCAGTGAACCGGTCAAAAACTGGTTTTTATAATTTTTTATGTTTGGCTTTTGATTTGGTTTGGTTCGGTCACCGAATCAAAAACTAAATATTGAAAATTATAAAAACCAAAATCAAACCAATAGACATTTGGTTTGAATTGAACCAAACTGAACTAGTTTGGTTTGGTTTTGGTTCGGTTTTAAACCAAAATTTTCCAAATTTTAAAATTTAAATCAATTATTATTAGAATTTAAAATTGATGAAGTTTTAGGATATTTCATGAAATTATTTTCGGTATTAAACATTTAAAACTTGTGTTTGATGAATTTATAAGCTTATTTATTTTTTAAATAATATTTTTTCTGAAAAAATAATAATCCGGTATAACCACCGGTAAAATCCGGTTGAACTGGTTGTACCACGTACCAGTAGTTTCACCGGTTTGATGTCCCGTACGGTTATGATAATATTGATATTTTTTTAACCGGACGCTATAATGGGAATTTTTTTTAGAAAAGAGCATTATTTAGGACCAAAATCTTTTTTTTCCTAAAGAGTTGATGACATATAAGAGAATTTTTTTTTTTTTTTCTAAATTATTATTTTTATTATTTTATTCAAAATTTATTTGTTTCTCTTTCTTCGTCATTCTTCTCCTCTCTCTTTCTCATTGAAAAATCTAGAAGCAGATTAAAAAAAAAAAAATCATACGTTTAATAGTACACAATCTGACCAAACCTCATACTCTCTCCAATTTTCAAATCCTAAAGAATTTTAACCCTCTCATCTCAATGGTTGCAGACGCCACGCTCTGAATCTCACCATCTCTGTCGCCGTCCAGTTGCTCCGCCGTCGCCATCTCTCTGACCGGCTATTTCGTTCGGTCCGCGGCTGTTTTTTCTCCGCAGCATCATGGCCGGAACTAGGTTTCCGACATGTCAGAACAAGAGTTCCAAAGCCGCTAGTCTCGTCGCTGCCGGGCAGCCTGCCCCGCTTCACTCTCTGTCGTGCCCACCACCGCGCGTTCTGCAGATCCCGTGGTGATTGAAGCCCGTCCATTTCCCGGTGTTGAAGCTCACCTCATCGCATGCTCAGTAGCCGTCGATAGTTTAGATCCGCGTTTTTAATTCAATAAATTCCATCAAATCTCATTTTCATTTTGTGATTTCAGTACCATTTAATGGTTGATTATGACATTATTCTATGATTGAAATTTGAATCATTCAGTTGTAAATGGTGTAACAGATCTGAATCTGAAATGAAAATTTTGAGGTTTAGCTAGATTGAGTTGTGCAAATTGTTCCATGGATGGTTGTGTTGGAGGAATTTCTCTTTTACAGCAACTATAAATTGCATAAAATCAGCTTCCCTTTAGTTATTAAAATGGGAATTGTTTCTTCTTTTCCTCGAATTTGGTTCTTAATGCGTGTGACTACGGAAAATTTTTCGTATTTATACCTATTTCATAATATAAACTTTAAACTTTTTTTCCAAGAAATCAATTTGTAAAAAAATAAAAAAATTTAAAACCAGCAGCTTATTTTGAAAGAATAAAAAGAACAGCTATTTTAGTCTTGGCAAAAGCGAGCAAATGGTTTGACCTTAGAAAGTCAGCGAGCCAAATGAAATTCTTTATTTGATGAAAATATGCAAATAACCCAACAAAAACTTTTTCTTTTAAAATCCAGAATCAATGGTCATTTCACCGCAAATCTTCACAAATACCCCCAATAAACACACCGCACTCCTTAGAAAAAAACCAAATTCCCTGAACTCAATTCAAAGACGTTGTAAATCTTCAAAATATCCGAAAATAACCAAATCAACAACCAATTAAGAACACACAAATATATATATATATATATATATATATATATATAAAGGCTAACAGGCTGTTGCAAAGCAATGGAACATGATTGCAAGAAACAGTCAAAATCCTTCCAATTTGGGGCATCTACAGTTGCTCTCCGAATCTTGTTTATCCAATTCGCAACCTTCTTCACCAGCCAGGCTTGTTTCACGGATCCAAACCTCCGCTCAGATTTCACCATTCTGCCAACCATACCTGGTCTACAAAAAACTCATTGTCCCAATATTAACACAGCGGCCAGTGCAGACAGAGTATGAGTCAACGGTGGTGGTGTCGATGACAGTATGAGAAAGATGGTTGCGGCGGCAAAAAGTTAGATCTAGGATTTTGAAGCAAAAATGTTTGTATGTGTCAAACCTTTCTCATTATGTGACACACATGAACAAGTCCCGACTTCAACTGTTTTTTCTTGGATATTGAGAAATTAGATTTAATATTCCTATAGAGTAATTAATGAACTGTAAAAGCTGATATCAAGTAACAAGAAGAATATTATGTAAGGAGCAGCATTACTAAAAAGCAGACAAGCTTGCAGAATGATAAACAATGACTACAGCTTTAAAATGTTAACCTCACCAGGAAAAAGAGATTTGACGAGTGGTTTTAGAAACCACAAGTAATCTGTGCATGTCGTTTAGTAGTAGCGTGTGTTAGTATCATACACACATCCCCCATGGTATGCACCTCTAGGTTCGAATCCCTGATCCCTGGAACCCCCAACGAATTGACGGCCTCTGTAGGATTCAAAACTATCATTATTATAAGCCCGATGAGCTTCATTCATAACAGCTGAGGCTGGGTTGCCCATGTAACCACGAGGATCACTAGGGCCCATGCCCCCGCTAGGAACACGGTCCATCACAGCTTGCTGATATCGCTGTTGCCGTACAAGTGACTCCTTCTGGAGAAAGTCATCTCTACGGCTTGCATGTCGGGCCCGGAGAGCTACCAGTTGCTCCTGATACTGAGTATTTATTGCGTTTATCTTCTGCAAAAACGCATAAATATCATTCATGAGTTTGAATGAATCATGCATATCGGAAACTATCTTTCAAGTACATGAATAGACCAAATATATCCCCATCTTTTGACCATTTCCATTCCCCTTGCTGTTTAGGAAATTGTTTGATAACAGCAGGAATTAGTTAACATAAGTACAAAAAAAATTTTTTTGACTGGAAGGTACAAACAATATAAGGACATGCATACTCAACAAGGACAGAGCATACTCGAAAAAACTAAAACTGCACATGGAACAATCAAACCTGAAATGTATATTTGGAGATACATTTACCCGTGTTAATTTCATTTATGATTTGTAGGGAAAAACTAAATTGTTTCTCTGAAAAGTTAGATACAAGAGACGCACAGTCCTGTTATACATATTACAAGAAAGAGAAATACCTGAATCCTAAAAGGTAAGAATTAAAAGGACTCTCTTCACCACAGGTTCAAAAGTGTTTCGTGAATAATCCCTAACACTATTTTTTCTTTAATTGGGTTTCATTTAAGTCCCTTTTCATATACTCAAATAGTTAGTCTGAAATCATGAAGCGACAAGATTTTCTAAAGCTTGAACTGGACCATCTAATGAACCAGTTACTTGATCAAAGAAATTGAACTTGTATACATCCTATAAAGGCAAAAACTGAAAAAATAAAAAATAAAAAAAGGAAAACTAATTAGTCAAATTCCCACTCAAGACCAGCTGATGCAATTTTCAGAACAGTAAAATCTATGATAACATCCCCTATGAAGAAAACATAGAGCAAATTTTTCATGAGTAACCTCTCTGGCAATAGTGTTATCATTTTGGAGAAATGCCAGGAACAAAGGCCACTACGACTTTTCTTGACACCAAATAGGGTGTTTGGGAAGGATGTCAACATAAGCAAACAACCTTCTTCAGAAATTAAAAATAAAATATATTCTTCTTCCCCTCTTTCAATTACATCTTAGTTTTGTTTAATTTCTTCATTCTTTTTTTTTTTTTTTTACAAAATTATATTCCACATTGGAGATTGACTTCAAAAAGAGAAGTAACATGTGGCATCCCCACAGTAATCCTTACCAGTTAATAGTTTAGAACTAGAAGTAGCAGTTTAAGATCATGAATATACATGCACTTCATTAAATAAGCAAAGTAATGTAATTCATGGAGACATTAAACTTATTAATGGCAGCATAGGACAACAAATACCTAAAAAATTTTCAAAATGGCAAGGAAATAAGAAAAAGAAGTGGAGCATTCTACATTGTTCATTCCAGAAACATTTCACGTTGGCAATCTGTTCCACTAATATTAGAAAATACAGGATCAAAAGTTCAGTAACATGCTATCACTATGGAAACAGGGTCGTAAATTTCTCTAATGAAGAAAGGAAAATAGTTCACAAAAAATTACTAGTCATTCAGAATAAATCTAAGGTGGAGTCCCATCATAAGCTATAGCCTGGTTTAAGTTTTAAAATTTATATATTGTTATATAACCTTTAACATGCTAGAAACCATCTAAAGAGCATAATATTTCACCTAACAGGTTCAGTCCAGCGGGTAAGCATAGGAATCACTTTTCAAGTGAACCATCTTTTGCAATCACTGGTGAGTCTAAGATTATTTCTTGAAAGGGGAGTGTCCATTTGCCCCTTAATGACTTTTAACAAAAAAGAGTAGGCAGAAGTTTTTAAGATTATAGAATTCCATGCAATTATAATAGTCATATTCTTACCAGCAACCTTGGAATTATTTCCTAGAAGGCACTCCAGGATTAATTGCAAATGCATTATGCCAATGCACCCTCAATGACTTCTAGGAGGAAAGGAGTATTTGTAGAGCGAAAATGGTACACAACATCTGTAAGAGTATAATATTGCCCCAAATAGAGTTATTCTAGAAGATAAGCAGAACTCCTTTTCCTTTACCAACTGGTTTTGCTTGGAAGCATTCCAGGATAATACATTGAATATACCACCAAGGCAGCTAGGGAACCCATCCATAAAGTTTCCTGAAAACTTGAACTAAAAGCTTGAGAGAACCCATGACCACACAAACCAAAAAGAAAAGGCATATATATTTCATTTACGATTCCGCAAAGGATATGTAATCACATTGATCATCTAGATATCTTGCTTAGGACTATGTAGTTAGGAACTATACTATACCACAATATTGTACTGGATGCATAAATCTTAAGAACAAGAGGTGAACTAGCAAAGTATAAACATCCATCTTCCACCTTGCTATCACTTTTAATGCTCACACCTTGTTTGAACTGTCTCTCATTCCCCTTCCCCTAAGCTGCACAGCAATGATTTTTTCATTTTCCCACCGGCTAAAGCAAGTTCATACTCAGTTACCACAATATAACAAATCTCTCTTTTCCTCACTCTAATTGTACCCAAGGCTTGAATATTCATCATATCTATCTAGAAGCATCTCTTTCTAGATTCTTCATAACCTACTTAAAAGAAACATCTCTGATATTTCTAAATGCAGATAACATACATGAAGGTTCAAGAAACCATTTCACTAGCATTAGATAACTGACAGAGGCAGCTAAACAAAGGTTGTTGGCTTTTTTGTTCCAAAAGAAAAGCAAAGACTTCTGCAACTAATGCATTAAATGAGTGTTCTAGGGCGTCTTATTTGTGTGCTGCTGTATAGTATTAGTCAATTAGGTATGAGTGACAAAAGATGTTAACTGCTACTAGTAGAAGTGGTGTACTGATAAATTCTATTCCCTTTGTCCCAATTTAATAGAGTATTTTGAGCCTTTACGTGGTTTAAGAAAATATAGCTAAGGTAGTTGAAAGACAATTTTTTCTTATAATTTCCTAATATACCTTCAGTTAACTTCTTAATAATAAGTGGTTGAACATTAAATTATTACAACTTCCAATTGAATTTGCATTGGATTGGTAGAATATTTATAGTTTCAAAGCAAACATCGATGTACTTTGTTGATTATCAAGCATAATAAATAAGGTATATTGAAAAGATTAAAAAAAACTAATTTCTATAAAAGGAAAGTTCTCTATAATTTGGGATAGACCAAAATGGAGAAGTGCTCCATCAAATTGGGATGGAGGGAGTATTAGTATTCTTATAGGTACCTTAAATTTGTACGTAAAATTGAGCTCTAATACTCATCCTACATGTCAGTTTGTAAACTGCAGCAGCAAAACCAATGAGCTTCTGTTACCTTCCGTTTCAGGCCATTTCTACAGTCTATCCTGGTTAAAAAAATCTCAAAGTTTTGCTTACTAAAATAGCAATACTGAGTGTACATCACTCTCTCTCTATGTACGAGTCTACATTGACATGGTCTAGTCAGCCAGACTTATATCACTTGTTGCCATTCGTGAAAGTGATTTGAATATCCACTCATCATCAAGGCCATAATATTTAATCTTGGAGCTAAAGTTTCTTATGATATATAAAATTTTTGGTCCCCAGTTCAGTTATCCCTTAAATATGAAGCGTAAAATATCATATTTCATATATAAAATAGAAGCACGCAAGCAAGTAAAGCAGAAAATCTAAGCTGCAAAGTCTCCCAATAAATATAACCCCAGCAAATCCCACATTTAAGATAATCTTTCCATAAATTGACCTCCAGAAAGAGACTATATAATCAATCTATCATTGAACTGACCTCTCTGTGTCTGGAATTTTCTGCATCCTCAGCATCATTTTGTTCCTTCACTAGATTTGTAAGGTTTTCACAAAATTTCTGCTCAAGACCCTCAAAAGTCCGCAACATAGGTTTGTCTTCAAACCCAATTTTCATGTCTTCCTCATGATGTCCAAACCTGGTATCATTAATACCCTGCTTCTCTAAAGCCGATTTTTGCTCCAGAGCTAGTCCCTTTCCCTGAAAATGGGATCTTGATGCATCAAGTCCTTGACCTACATCACATGCATACATATCCCTTTAGAACTCAAAACTCTTGTGCTACTAGCTTTCAAAATTGTACAAGTCACATAAATTTCCAGGACACTGAAACTGCGAGAAGATCCAAACCTAAGAGCGCTAAAGAATTATGTTGATAATCAACATGAAGATCAAAAAAGAAAGTTACATAAGGCATTTCTCATAGAACATAGTGCAAAGACTGCAATGTCCAAATTAAACTCTGAACTCTGTCAAATAACCTAATTGATGAACAAAAACAATAAATTTAAGCAGTAAATTGATTAAGAAGAAAGCATTCACAAATTCCCATAACATTTTTCAATTCACCACTCCATCATGATACCTTCATTATACATTTGAGAAGCCATTGGATTTGGCATTTTTGACTCATCTTGTTCCCATCTCCATTGTCCATCTGCTTTCGATGTCACATAAGGATGCTCTCTCTCTGGAGTAAAGGCTTCCAATCGTCCTTGGAAATGATCAGATTCAGGCCTATTTTCCATTCTCTGAGCAGACATATGCTGCATCTGACCCCCAACATACATATTGGCACCAGGATCAGCATACTGCCCTGATCGCCTCATCTTTTCTTATGAAAAAAGCCAGATGGTAATCAAAGTTACAACAGCACAATAGTCAGCACAACAAGAACAAAGTGAATAAGTTATCAATGCATTTCATAAAAAGGAGAAACAGAAGTAAACTTGGAAATGTAAAGGGACTGATTAGGAAAACGGAAAAAAAACAAAACAAAACAAAACAAAAAAAAAAACAGTGCAATTCAAATGGAAGTCGAAAACAGGAAAAGAGAAAAGGAAACAAAAACTCTTTCACTATCAATGATACAACTAAAAGTAAATATATTGGAAAGCCGCCAATTTTAACATCCCCAAAGCACATACCTATAAGGGACTGGAGAGCTAATGAAGTTACAACAAATTACAAACAAGAGAAAATAAGAAATAAATAAAAAATTAGAATTGCAAAATTCAAAATAAAACCCTAAGAACAAAGATTGACACAAAAGGCCAAAAAAATAGCAAGAAAATGAGAGAATAAAGGCAGTGTAAATTTGCTTACTGTTTTATGATTTTCCTTCTCGTTTTCCGTTATCGTCGTCTTTTCCTTGCTGATGTTCAGACTAACCACGGAATATAAAGAATGAGCAAACGCCGGGCTCCAGAATCCAGACCCGGATTAACTTTGGTACCCAATATTGCTTTTTATTCATTAGGATTCATTTTGTGTTTTGTTTTTTTATCCGTTGGGGGCGTTCTTGGAATCCTGGTGGTTTAGATCCCACTAAACCGTGAGGTTGGTCCTACAATCTCTAACAGGGCGTTTGGCATTTGATGGGGATAGGGATAGGGATAAGGATTGGGATAGGGATAGGGATAAAAGATTGGGATATGGATAGGGATAAAAGTTAAAAGTGGGATAGGGATAATTTAAGATATGTTTGTTATGTGGGATAGGGATAGGGATAAATGAATATAAAAGACAAAACTGCCCCTAAACATGTTTAAAATAATAAATGTTATATTACCATGAAGCATTTTGACCGTTGGGTTGGGGTTTATGACCGTTGGGTCACCCAACCCAACGGCTAGTTTTTTTCAAAAAATCAGCATTGTCGCGAGCGCGACATCAGTGTCGCGCTCGCGACCGAAGAGAGCGAGGCCATTTGGCCTTGCGTCGCGAGCGCGACATCAGTGTCGCGCTCGCGACCGTACTGAGCAAGGCCATTTGGCCTTGCGTCGCGAGCGCGACATAAGTGTCGCGCTCGCGACCGTACTGAGCAAGGCCATTTGGCCTTGCGTCGCCAGCGCGACAAAATTTATCGAGCTGGCGACGCCTCGTTACTGATTTTCGCGAGCGCGACAAAGTTTGTCTGAATTCACAAAGGTTATAGGAAGATGCTGAATTCACAGTATTAAGAAATATCTCATATAATTAACATTTTTATCTGTGTTTTACTGACATTTGTCATACTTAAATTTCTTCCATTCAGTTTATGTAAGTTCCTTTTGGATCTCAAATTGCATTCTCCACTACAATCATGTTTCAGAAGTGAAACTAAGTTATACAAGTTGTCTGGAGCATGAATGATAAGACTAGGTACATAAATCAGATATTTGTCCAAACCTAAACCAAATATAATCCATCAATTTTAACATAACAAATCGGCCGGGATGCAATTACAAAGAGATTGATGGGGACTGGCTTGCAAAAAGCATCTAACCAAGACCCGACCACTTTTCTTTTTCAAAACATTTCTGCCCTTTTAACATCGTTGAAAGCTTTGGCTTTCATGACCTAATTGACATGGGTATGAAGTACATAAATACAACTAGTGCTCAAGGTAGAACACGTATTCTGTTAAACGCTGGAGTTTACTAGAATCCAGTTTCTGCTCCGTCACAACTGGTTGCTTCTTCACAGTTAGCATTCGTGATGCAGGATCAACAATCCAACCTTGCTGCACCACATCTGCATTAGCAACACAGTATAGTTACTGCAAGTGTAACAACAACAATAATTTTTTAGACATCTTTTTCATCCTTCTCAGCATCTGTTAGATGCAGAGAGAATAAGCCATGGTGTCCACGATTCAAATTAGCAGAAAGATGGATGTAATTTAGACAAATGATCTATGCATCACTCTCTTGTGTACCCTTTCACGCATTTGTATGTCTGGTTTGAACAAGTTCACAAATTTAGAAATACAAACACGTCCGCGTGAATATTATGAAAATCTTCATTAAAGAATCATCATGATAATGATAACGAGCCCAAACAAGACATTATTGGAAAAGAATAGTCTCCTGCTTTCCTGAACTTATGAACAAGATCAATCAGTCTTCAAAAGCTTTACTTACATATGCCACCTGATAATTAGTTTAGCCAAAAGCACATGATCGAAGAAATAAGCTCAGTTACAAACCTCTCCAGACTCCAAAACAAAGGCAGCATGATTGTGGGAAGCTGAGACTTGAATCACACGGGCCCGAGGTGGAAAACTAATCTCGCTGAATGCTACACATTGTGTTGTTTCCGGACCATGTCCAAGAACGCCACACAAACTGGAACCGCAAGAATACACAGATGAATTGCTGATAAGCAGTGTGTGATACCTTCCTGTTGGGATCTGCATCTGCTGATTAAACAAAAAGGGAGGCAAAAATAATAAATATCTAGAACTTTTCCAGAACCTTCAATGAAAATGATGGGCGCAAAATAAACAATGCACATACCGCCACATCAAGAAAATGCAGTTACAGAAGAGATCAAGGATATTCATTCTATGATCAAACAGAAAAATAAAGTTGTAGTGCTAATTGCTGAAAGTGTGAGAAAGAAGACAAAAGGCTTGTTAATTAGAGCCCATAAATAGGTTTGCTACAACATATGAAAGAAAAGGAATTTTGCAGTAGAGGGAGCAACTTTGATTATCAGATTTCTATTCACTTATCTAGAATTTGTATTTCATATCATTGCAATCGAATGAGAATTCTAAAGATATTTTGATTTCTAAGAATTAATTTTCTGAAGATAAGGTACAGAAGGCAAAAAAAAAAAAGCCGCACACGACAATCTTCCACTTACATGAGGTTCCATGGTGATCAGGATTTCAATAATATGCATATCGTAAATCTATATAATATGTACTTGAAAATCCAACCACCTAATATATCCACATTCCTAGTTCATTAATTTATTATATGCAAAAGCAATTAAGCAAATATATAAAAGAAACAGTACATTGCCTGCTGAGGTCTCGACCATGCCAGATGATTCCTCCACAGCCTGCAAGAACCTCAAAACCCGCTTCCAATTCCCTTCACACCAATCAAATAATTGTTTCTGGGAGTTCCATCCCATTTCATTATAAACAGCATGTGACAAACACAGCTGAAATGCAGCAAAATCTACTAATGACTTGAATTTGTGTGGGTAAATTTCATGGCTCCCTCCAAATGTCTTGGAAGTTAACTCCAAATAAACAAGATCAATGGCACTAAGTCTACCTCTGGTCAATATCTCCAAAATCAAACGTGAGCTGCTGGAGAAGATGAGGACAATTGTGTCCAAATTAAACTTCCCCTTATCCCAGCTGATTAATACCTGGGGGGGGGGGGGGAAGTTTAAGGATTTGGGATAGGGATGGGATAAAATCCCTTATCCCTATCCCAACAACCTGTAAACAAACATGGGATTAGGGGGGTATAGGGATAAGAAATCCCTATCCCACCCTTAATCCCTATAAACAAACAGCCTGTAAATGCCTTCTCTCCCCGTAAAAAATCTTCCATGTAGACTAAAAACGGAATTGATAATTAGCTTAATCCACTGGACATTCTTACTAATTATGGCCCAAACTAATTTTATTTGATAAATAAATAAATATATATATATATATATATATTTTGTTCAAATAACATAAAATATGAAAAAAATAGTAAAATAATAAGATTTTTTAATAGAGTAAAATTATAAACTTGAAACAAAACGGAAAAGTGAAAAAGAAAAATCCAATATAAAAGAAAAATTTAATCCACAAAACAACAAATAAGGAAAAAAAAGTAATACGTGTAAAATGTACCATCGGTCACTGAAGTTTGAGGTTTATACGTTTATAATTGTTAAATTTAATTTCTATCAACAAAGTTACTAAATTTTCATTTCAGTTTCAATAAAGTATCTCTCGTCCTAAATTCATCGAAATCTAAAACATGACAACTCAATGATAACAATGATCTACCAATACAACACTGCATCAACTCCAGTTAATTTTAAATTTTGACCTTTTTTTTATATAGTATTGTATATATAGATGCTACATTGGTAACACATTTTAGTATTTTTATTTGCTAGAGTTTGACCCAGTATCGTGTTAGTATGTCAGACCTGGTATTGACTTGTCACGTCATCATTTCGATTCTAGATTTCAACAAATTAGAGGAAGAGTGACTTTATTGACACTAAAACACAAGTTAAATAATTTGACCTTTTTTTTATATAGTATTGTATATATAGATGCTACATTGGTAACACATTTTAGTATTTTTATTTGCTAGAGTTTGACGCAGTATCGTGTTAGTATGTCAGACCTGGTATTGACTTGTCACGTCATCATTTCGATTCTAGATTTCAACAAATTAGAGGAAGAGTGACTTTATTGACACTAAAACACAAGTTAAATAATTTTACCTCTACAAATTAAATTTTAGTGATCATAAATGCTTACAAACTTTAATCACCTTCGTTGCAATTTACCTTAATAAAAATACAATGAATTTCAAACCAGCTAGTAGTCACTTAGATGGTTGATTAGCTACGAAAAGAAACAAGTGTTGCTTATAACTAGGGGTACACATAGTTGATTAATCATCCATTAAATTATTTTGATCGGTTAACCATTTTATTGGTTTTTAAAAAATATGTAATCACTTATAAGAGGTAAACTCTGAGAGGTATTAAAATCCTATTTATTGCATTAAATATGTTTTTTATTCGATCTAAAGGCTTAATTACTCGTTTGAGACAGATCAATGGTTAGCTACGGAACTATAACAGATCTGACAGATTAGCAGCTGATTTTGAATTCCTTATAACTTCTTCATTTTAAATCCGATTTTGAATCCCTTTTTTGCATTAGTTTTCTTATTAAATCATTTTTATTATAAACACTCTAGAATTTTGAAAACTTACTATTTTGAATTAATTCTTATTTTATTTGCATTTATTTGTGATTAATTGGTTTATTTGTGTTTAATTGTATAATTGTTGAAGTTGCATACATTAGATTCGGTTCAAGATGTAATAACCATTAGGTGAGCGCTAGATTTTACCTCTATGATGAAAGCTTATTTAGTTATATGTTATTTGGAGATCTTTGTTGAAACGAGTTCAAGAAGTGAGAATTCAGATTCAACAAGTTTGAGAATTGAACCCCAAAATCATTCCCAGACCTATGGCTTTAAATTATTGGGCTTAGAGCCGCATGACTCAAAATTATAGCCGTACAGCTTAAAATTATAAGCCCACGCTTCATGAAAGACCAGTACAGCTCTTAGCCTATCAATTTTAGTTGTACGGCTCTGAAGTTGGTGAAATTTGAATTGAAGGGAACTTGATAGCTATGGTTAAAGGACAACGCATACTAATTAAGTCTTTTTGTATTACAGGGGGATTTTGTTAGGAATACCCTAGTCCCAAGATATTAGTCCTCGATTTGTATTGTACATTTTGGATCTTTTAAGAGATTGATATATTGTACATTTGTGTTATTAAATAAAGGCATTAATCTATTTATTATGTATCTAGTGTAATATTATAAATAGAGTATCTGATGGTCATATCTATATCCATGGATAGGGAAACGATATAACCATAAAGCCATCTATAGTCTGTTCCAATCATGGGAGTGAATGGAACCAAAGACTATCATAAACTTGATTGTATGGCGGTGTCTTACCGGCTATAGAACATAGATTGTCAATCAAGCTTATGGGTATATGCAATGGGGTATGGTACTGGATAGATCCACTAAACGAGAAATCCACATGGTATAGTATCACAAGTGGTTCTCGTGTAATACTTATATTGGATCCTTAGACCTGACCATATTATGGTTTCGCATGTGAACTCACACACTTTGGTGTACACCTAAAGGGCCTGTAACAGGGTGCCAAGTATGGGTACGTTCGGGTGTGCCAGTGAACATGGCAAGGCCATGAATATGCAAAAGGGAATGTCACTCAGTAATACACTGAGAAGATATCATCGGCCACTTGATGAGTGTAACTGATAAGAGTGTGGCCACACCTAAACAAGTTGGAATGGCTTCCGATAGACTGCCAACATAAAGATGGACCCGCATGATCGTACACATTGAATACCTGAGCTTGAACTAAACGGGTCAACTGTATACTTAGAGTATACTAACTAGAAGGAAGGAATTCATTGATTAAAATTATAGATCAATTGGATTGATCAAAATAATATAATCAATTCAATGGGTTTCATAGAATTAATTTGAATAAATTAATTCATGAATTAATTTTCTAGTGGAAATTTTATACATATATAGGTTTATATGTATTTCATTTAAGTAAAGTCTAAATTAATTTATTGGGTTAATTTAATTAGACAGATTAATTTTAATTTAAATGCTATGTGTTATATTATATGGTTTAATATAATCACATACATATAAAATTAAAATTGAATTGAAATTAAATTTTAACCTATGATTTTAATTTAGACCTAGGGTTTTTAAAGATATAAATACCCACTTAAATGGCTGAAACCCTAACCCTAATTTTCTAACTAAAATTTTCGGCCAAGGAGGGATTTTTCTTAGAGAAAAATTTTAGCCCCTTGCTCTCTCTCTCTCCTTCTTCGATCCTCCATTAGCACGAGTTCTTGCTCCATAGTCGTTCGTGTACGGGATTGTGGAGGAAGCCTGATTTGGTTTCTATAGCCGTCTCTAGAAGAGACTTACAAGATGAGATCTATTTCTTCCCTTGTCTTTAATTTCATTGTTTTTTATTTTTATTGCATAAGCTCCTGGGATCGGATAAATCGGCTTCCACTTCCATTTGGTTGATTTTCGATGACAAATCCCTACAGATTTGACAGTAGAAGATTAACAATAAGGGAGATTAAGAAAGAAAGAGAGAGAGGAACTTAGAGAGAGAAAAAATATTCAACCTAAAATCAAACCATAATCAATGTCAATCTCCAAAACTTTCAATTTCAACACTTTAAATATATTCTGGAATCACTAGAACTCAAATCCAAACTGAAAAAAAGCAGAAGGATTCAATCTCTATTTAAGTCTAGTTTAAGCTTTAGGGGATTCAATTCAAAGCTCAATTGAATTTGGTTTTCTCACTTCACAAATCGGTTTCTAAAGCTCAATACTAGATAAAAGTATCTAAGGTAACTTCTGAGAGGCCTTAAATCTAGTTTATTATTTTCTGGGCTTAAATTTTCAGTGCATAACATATTTTCAAAAATAACAAAATCTGGAATCCAGATCTATACGGCTCTGTTCTTGGCTCCAATAGAGCTATACGTCTCTATTGTTTGTCTATTGAAAGCCGTATGACTATGGGTGTTGAATTGGTTTTGTTTGAATTAATATCTATTAGTGTATGCCTTGCTGGGTTTTTTCATCAAAAATCAACCGTTGGTAGTTGAAGCCGATTTGGATTTTCTCAAAGCCGGTCCCAAGAGCTTATGTAATAGAAATCAAAAACATGAAATTAAACACAAGGGAAGGAATGAATCTCACCTTGTATGTCTCCTCTAAGACGGCTACAGAAATCAAAGCAGATTTCCTCCAAAGTCCTGTGCATGAACGCTTAACAAGTAGGAATCTGTGCTAGCGGAGGATCAAAGAACTAGAGAGAGAGAGAGCTAGGCTGCGAAATTCCTCTAAGGAATTCTAGTGCCTTGGCCGAAATTTTCAGTGCCAAAAATTAGAGTTAGGGTTTTCTCATTTAAGTGGGTATTTATATCTGTAAAAACCTTAGGTTAAAATTAAAAAGCATAGGTTAAATTTAATTTTAATCCAATTTCAATTTTATATGTATGTGATTTATTAAACCATATAATAAATCACATAGCATTTAAATTAAAATTAATTTGTCTAATTAATTAACCCATTGATTATATTATTTTGATTAATTCAATTGATCTATAATTTTAATCAATTAATAATTCCTCTCTAGTTAGTATACTCCAAGCATACAGATGACCCGTTTAGTTCAAGCTCAGTCGTTCAATGTGTACAATCTAGTGGGCCTGTCTTTATGTTCACAGTGGTCCTATGGCTCACAGACTGTAGGTGGGCTTTAGCAACCCATTACAGCCCTAATTAAGACGTAGACAGCAGTCTAACGGAAGTTGTAGCCCTGTAGTTTAACTTATATATCCCATGTCACTAATATCGGTGTCTAACACAGAGGTATGGTGTCATCACCCTCTTTTGTGCCCGAACATTAACTTGATCCCGAATGAACTGATGCTCACAAACAAGTTCCAACTTGTTTGAGTGTGGCCACACTCTTATCAGTTGCACTCATCAAGTGGCCGGTGATATCTACTCAGTGAATTACTGAGTGACATTCCCTTCTACATACATATGGCCTTACCATGTTCACTGACACACCCGAACGTACCCAGACTTGGTACCCTGCTATAGGCTCTTTAGGCGTACACCAAAGTGTGTGAGATCACATGCAAGACCATAATATGGTCAGATTTAAGGATCCAATATAAGTACTACACGAGAATCACTTGTGATACTATACCATGTGGATTTCTCGTTTAGTGGATCTATCTAGTACCATGTCCCATTATATGTACCCATAAGCTTGAATGACAATCCATGTTCTATAGCCGGTAAGACATCGTCATATAATCAAGGTTATGATAGTCTTTGGTTCCATTCATTCCCATGACTAGAACAGACTATGGATGGCTTTATGGCTATATCGTTTCCCTACTTATGGTCTCACTACCGAGTGCATGACACTTGTCAACATGGATATAGATATGACCATCGGATACTCTATTTATAATATTACACATGATATAGAATAGATAGATTAATGCCTTTATTTTATAACACAAATGTACAATACATTAATCTCTTAATGATCCAAAGGTACAGTACAAAATAAGGACTAATGCCTTTGGACTAGGGCATTCCAAACATGCCTTAGTCCCTTATTAAATGTAATCAAATTTTTGATAATTAATAAAAGGCATTAACCTATTTTATTAATTTCTTATGCAATTAATAGTTATAGAGAATCCATTAATTAACTTATACTCTTATTTATTAGGAGCATTTCTTAGCAATAGGACTGAGAGTAGTATTAACAGTTAACTATCAATATCCCTAGTCTATTATATCATGGGAATGATACTAACCAAAGACTAGCATGGTCTTTGATTGTATGGTGGTGTCCTACCGACCATTGGACATGGAATGTCAATCAAAGAGATGGATACATGTTAAGTTATTTGGTACTGGATCGATCCACACAGAGTATTTCACTTGACCTTACAAGACAAGTGAATCTCTGGTAGCACTTATATTAGATCCTTAGACTTGGTGTTGCTATGGACTCAGGGATGATCTCACATACTTTGACATACGCCTAACGGGCTCTTGACAAAGTGTGAAGTATGGCTATGTTTGGTTATGCTAGTGAATACCTAAGGGTCATGAGTAATGTGAAGGAAATGCCAATCTCTTAAATGAGATCATAATATCTCTGACCACTTGCTGAGTGAGACTGAGAAGTGTTTGGTGAACTAGGCAATTAAGTGATTTATTTCTTTAGCATATTCAGTATTAAGAAATGTACTTGAAGCGATAGGGGATGACTTAGTCATGGTTCTTATAGTACAGACATATCTAAAGGGCATGAGATGTATAAAAAAAAGGCTACAAGGTATATATGTTCAAAAGATATATTAATCTTAATTGGGGGCTACAATAGTTAGCTAGAATCCACCTGTAGTCTATGGGCCCAAAGGCTTGGAGCCCACTGCCAACATAAAGATGAACCCACGGGATCACACGCATAGGGTCAAGATATATATATATATATATATATATATATATATATATATATATATATATATATATATATATAAATTAAAAGATATATATATATATATATATATATATATATATATATATAAATTAAAAGAGCAATTGATATATTTATGTTGATTTAACTATTGTATGGTACAATAAACAAATCAATTAAAATATAACTAATCAATATTAGATTTTGACATTTATGGGGTTTTATTATATTCACATTAATTAATTATTGCATGGTACAATAAATAATTAATGGGATATAATTTGTCAAAGTTAGATTTTGACATCATAAGAAATTGAATTATATTTAGGTTAATTTATTTTATTGCACAGTGCAACAAATAAATTAAGGCTAAAATATAATTATGTCAAGATTGGATTTTGACATAAATTAATATAAGGATGCATGTATATTTATATATAACGTTTATGAGTTTATAATTGAATTAAAACTTTAATATAAACTTTATTTAATTAAAACCCTAATTGACCTAGGGTATAAATAGCATCTTTATATTCTTAATTCCCTAAGATTGTATCATTAAATTTCGGCCTCCCTTACTGCTTCTAGGGTTCAGCCAGTTGCTCTCCATATAATGCTAGCACGCTTTTCAATCGTTTGAGGCCTGTGTGTGTGAAAGTAGAGATTTTCTCTAGAAATTCGGATTGGAAGCTTCATAACTCAGGTAAGATTTATATTGCTTTCTTGTTGAGTCTATTTCTTCCTAATCTGAATGTTTTCCTGGACCTGATTTGAGTGTAATTCAATGGCTTTCACGGAATTTTTTTTTTTGTTTTGCATAATGAGAATCCCTACAATTTCATGTATTCCTGATTTGCGATTTGAAACCATAGCTGTACGGCTCTAATTTTAGCTCGCACGGCTGTTCCACCATAGGCTGTACGACTCTTGTTCTAGGTCAAACAATGTTTTTCAAATGTTTTTCATGAATTTTAACTATAGATTTATATCTTAGATGTTCATATTAGACCAAAGAAATGATAGAGACACTAGTCTCTTGAAAAAAGAACCACTTTTGCATTTATAAATATATAAAATCAGACAAAAAAATTTATAAAATTGTTTTTGAATTCAAATTTAGTGTTTTAAAATGTTTTTCAAGTCTAGTTGATTGACTTTGTTGAATTCTCCAGACTATCCCTTTTCATGCCCCAAGCTATGGATCCCACATTCTATCTATTTGAGTCCTATGTGTAAATATTTATTTATGTACTAACTGTTGTTTTGCAGTTTGATGTATGCTAGGTTAGATGAATGTTAGTTTTTATTTTTAGATCCTCGTGTATATTAGGCATATATAAATATTATATTCTTGTGTAAATAGACATTTGTGCCCCTATTCTCTTTTATATAAATGTATCCTTTAGGCTAGAATATTCAATTTTATTGTAATAATTTTAACTTTTGAATTTACTTATCGCTTTCTAAATTTATTTATCATTTTTCACTTGAGCATATTGTGAGCAGACGATCCTCAAGAAAGGTATGACCCGCGAGACCAATCCGGAGGTTTTGAAAAGAGGCTTTTTGGAAAACTTGTTTTGTTATATTTAGAAAACTTTGTTTTTGGGTTTTGGAAAATAAGGCAAAACAAATGAACGTATGAAACCGATTCCTCGTGCCTTAAAGGTTGATAGGAGTCGCCACCCGGCTCAACTCTTACCAGGAAATTGTGGTGTAGCCAAGCCCGACAGGGATTCTTATACATTTAAGACAGAGATTCTGGTCCGGATAAATCACTTATTTCTGTTTTCGTATGAAATAGCATTTAACTATACCTAACTTACACTTTTTTTTTAATCCCTGTTCAATATTCAACCCTAGACATTTACTATATGCTCATACGGAAAGCCATAAATAAATTTGGAAATCGATAAATAAATTCGGGAAATAAAAATAAAATTATTACAACCAAATCGAATAAACTATCCTAGGGGATACATTTGATAAAAATGGGATAGGGGTACAATCGCCTAATTTACATGAATTATTCTAAAAAATAGAAAGCTAGCATTCATCTAACCTAACATACGTCTACCTGCAAAACAAAGGTCAGTGATACAGATAAACATAAGCACATTGGACTCAGATTTGAGTGGGGGACATGCATTTAGGAGATAATCAGGGAAAACTCAGTAGGTTTACCTGATTAGACCCAGAAAACAATTTTATAAATGTCCTGTATTTTTGGATTTGGAGAAAAATAGTTTTAGAAAATGATTTTGCCCTATTTATATTTTTCATTCAACATGGTAATGTGAGTCGATTATCTAGAGTTTTATTGGAAACCTCTTTCGTGTGGGTCCTGAAAAATGCTTCAAAATTAAATCTAGGCTAGTAAAGCGCATAAACACCCAAAATCAATTTTATAAAAAATGTATGCATATTGCATAATAACATAAATAAATGCCATGCTATGAAATGAATTTCTGGAACTGTAAAGGTTCAAAAAATAGGATAAATATGGATCTTGGGATCCAGATTCAACGATAAAAAATAATTTTCTTTTTTGCTATTTTAACATATAGAAATTCATTTTAAGGTTTTCTCCTTTTGAATTTTATGATCCTTGGGGGGTCTATCAATTGATTAGACTAAGAAATCAGAGATTTTTGCCTTGGATATATAAAGTTAAAATTCACAGAAAACAAAGAAGAATTTTAGTACACGGCTCGTAGGCCATGATGAGTTGTGCGGCTCAATTCTTCTCCAAGATGGGCCGTGCAGTTCTTAAAATTATAACAAATTTGGTTTTTGTTTTCTTCGGTTTGGCAAAGCACAGATAAATCACAAAATGCAGGAATAGTGAGATAGGATTTTATGGCCTCTCAGAGATTACCTTTAACTTTGTTCATCTAGATTTTTGGGAAATGATCCAAATCTGTTCCTCGGAGCTTTGAATCCGTTGTAACTAATGAAAATGAATAAAAACTCATTGGGAAACTGAAATGTAGCTATATATATCTTCGAACCGAGGAGTTTTACATATGGAAATGAGGTTCGATGCTTGAAAGGGTTGAGTTTGGCTAAGAATTGGTGTTTGAAAATTGATGAGTATTGAGATGAAGTGTTGAAGGCTTTGAAGCTTTTGTTGTAGTAGTAGGAAAAAAGGTGAAGGAGAGGAGAGAAGAAGTTGAGCCATGGAGATTAAACCTTGAATTGGTAAGTGTGATTTCTACCTTTAATTTCCTGTGATCTTTCCTTTCTTTCGTAATGAAATCATGCTTTGAGAAACCATTTTTTATTCTGCAAGTGTGCCAATTTGGCCAATTGATTTCTTAAGAGATGGGCCGTACAGCCTATCTACCTTCCAAATTGGGCCGTACAGCTCATCCTTGAATCACAACTTTACCCACTTTAAGCAGTTCTCTTCCGCGGCCTAACCCTTAAAAATTGATCCGTTCCTCTCTTAAATTGGGTCATACGGCTCATCCTGCAATGATGACAATCCCTTTTCTGGATTTTGACAATTTTCGATTTTCGACACGAGTTACAGTCTGTTCTTTACTCCTCGGGCTGGTATTTTGAACAATTTCAGATAAAGGATAATTGAAAATCATCATCTTAGAGGTCAGACAAAAATCCATGCTCACAAGCTGCCCTTCATGTAATTAAATTTGCTCCTCATGAAGTCTTTGATAGATCTTTTTGGGATGAATTTAAGTACATGATAAAGAGCATAATGAACAAAGGGTATAGAGGACTAACCTTAGGATTGCCGAGTTGAATCATAGTTGATATAGAGGTTAGGTGCGCTTCACTGAACATCACCATCTTCCAGGTTTGGATTTGCTAGTTGAATGGTGTTTCACTCGCCTTTTGGAGATTGAGCTGGATTTGCTATTCATCTTAAGAAAGTGGGATCGTTTCGCTGAACGTTCCTACTTTTGATGATTTGAATTTATCAATTTAAGTGTTGCCATGCTCACAGGGGATCTAGCTGGGTTCACCATTCATCTTAGGAAAAGGGGGATCATTTCACTAAACATCCTCACTTTCAATGATTTGGATTTTTCGGGTTGATTGGTGTCTTGCTTGTCTTTAGAGATCGAGATGGGATCGCTATTCATCTTAAGAAAGCGAGACCATTTTGTTGAACATTCCTACTTCTGATGATTTGGATTTTTTAGGTTGATTGGTGCCTTACTCATCTTTAGAGATTAAACTGGACTCATCATTCATCTTAGGAAAGCCGGATCGCTTCACTTGACATCCCTACTTCTGATGATTTAGATTTTTTGGGTTAATTGGTGCTTTACTCGTCTTTAGAGATATTAAGCCGGGCTCGTCATTCATCTTAGGAAAGTGAGATCGCTTCATTGAACGTCCCTCCTTCCGACGATTTAGATTTTTCAGGTTGGGCTTTTATCGACTTGCTGGGGATTAGGATCTTTTTGTTAAACGTTGTCATCTCCTAGGACTTGGCCTGCTGGGGATAAATACTAAGATAGTTTGCATTGGCATCTTTATTCCTTGATTGATAATTTTGAAAACAAAAATTTTTGCCCTTCGATCAAGAATAAAGACGCCAATCATGGAGTTCATGGCTTTGCTCTCTCGAGTCTTGCCCCTAGATTCCTTGCTTTAAATTTCCAGAGACAGCCATCCCTTTCATTTTCTTTTCCCTTTTTCTCTTCTTTCTCCCCTTTTTCTCTCTACAAAGTTGACCCTCCTTGTTTCTAACTCCATTTCTGAGACCATGAGGCGTAAGATACATCGTTTTATCTCGTACATGCCACGCCAAGAGGCCCCGGACACTGTAGTCCCACAATACACCCTACTAGAGGTTCCTTTGCTGGGATTCATCATGAGAAAAATAATAAGGCACAATGGAATTTGCAGATTAAAATTTCCTAAAATCCACCTATCGTGTCCTAATACCATTGATTAGAACAAAACAAATTTGAATCAAGAGAGATTAGACTCACCAGATTCGTCTCTTCTAGAGACTGCTGCATAATCAATTCTTTAAGCAATCTCCAAAGTCTGGTGCACGACCAACTATGGAGTGGGAACCGGTGCTAACATTGAAATTTTTGGCTATGGGGCTGCTATATTGTTGGCTGAAATTTACAACTTATTAAAAGGGGCTAGGGCTGATTTTTTTTCACTTAAGTGTGTCCTTATATAGACTCCTTGTCTGATTAGGTTTTAATTAGGTTAATTAAACCGAAGCCCACTAGGATTATGATTACATAAATAAACTTCAATTAAAAAGTTTATACTATGTAATTTACTTCCATTTGGCTAAATTTAATTACCCCTAAATAAAATAAAATCACACCTAAGTAAATACATTACATGTATTTAATTTTTCTTCTTAGGAAAATAATTTAATTAATTTTTTACTTTATGTAATTCAATTAATTGATTAATTATTTAATTACATTATGTAAAATTATTAATTAAATAAAATCAATCCGATGTTAGTTAATTACCTTGACACAAAATGGCATTACATGTACAAGTTCTTTAAGTTCCGGCTCAGTTGATCTATGTGTATGATCCTTAAGGTCTGTCTTTATGTTGGCAGTGGGCCTAAGGCCCGTAGACTGTAAGTGGGTTTTCAGTTTTCCTGGGGTTTTATTTTCTGAGTTTCGGGGTTATTTTATCCGGATCGAATCTATAGTCCAGCATTAGCGGACCCCCGAACCCTATAAAGTCCTCAGAAAATATCGAAAAGGAATAAAACAGTATTTTCACAAATGTTTTTGGTGTGTTTATTGCTTTTGGGATCTTAGATGGATGTTGAATTCAGGAACCCACACGAACGGAACCCTGGATTCCGGGATAACA
This sequence comes from Euphorbia tirucalli, assembly GCA_039660915.1. Lineage (NCBI taxonomy): Eukaryota > Viridiplantae > Streptophyta > Magnoliopsida > Malpighiales > Euphorbiaceae > Euphorbia > Euphorbia tirucalli. Next base: position 46,530,802 of record CM077639.1, on the reverse strand, counting down.
GACCCATAAAAATGGAAATTTACATGTAACCGAGCCAATCATTTTCCAAAAATGATTTTTCAGCACAAAAATTACAGGGCTTTTCAAAACCGTTTTCCAGGTTTAACCGGTCCGACCGGTTGGGTCAACCTGGTTACCCCCTAAATGCATGTCCCCATTTTCTAAATTCCCAATTCTGTCCTATTTGAGTCGTATTTGTGTGTGCAATATAAACTATGCTAACCGTCTGTTTTGTAGCATTTATCTTTCTTTTATTTTTATTTTTTTTATTGTAATTGATAGATTTCATGTATTTTTAGGCGGTTGTAATTTTTAGATCCTTGTGTACTTAGGCGATTGTAAAGTGAGGACGAGGGTTTTTATCTTTGATTCGATTGGGTTGTATAATCGGCCTCTATTATTTTCTTGTATATTTTGAATGTATGCTTTATCTTTCTACAATTTATTTTCTGCATTTTGCTGTAGCATCGGCTGATTAATATAAGCAAATTGGGGTTAGAGAAAGATAATAAAGCAAATTAAATATGGTAATATAAACTGTGAAGTGAAAGCAACCTAGAGGTTAAGTAAGTCACTTGCCCGAACCCTAAATCTCTGGATTAGGTACAGTAGTCTACCCTCGGTAGGGAGTTGTACGGGAATTTCCCGGATGAGCTGATCCGGGTGGCGACTCTATCACTGATCTCGAGATTTAAGTTTCGAGGTCTTTAAGTTAAAACGGGAAAATGTTTTCTACGAAGGAATTTCCAAATCTAATCCATGATTTTCCAAACTCAAGATAAACAAAACCCGTTTTCCACGAAAATCAAAACGAACGAAAATGTTTTTCCCCGGTTCACTTCATAGCGTCTCGTTCTCGTAAAATGGTCATCCACTCACAGTGGCGACTCTGCTGGGGTTCGAACCTAGAATCTTTGGTTTAGGTACAGTAGTCTACCCTCGGTAGGGAGCTGTACCAAAATTTCCCGGATGAGCTGATCCGGGTGGCGACTCTATCACTGATCTCGGGATTTAAGTTTCAAGGTCTTTAAGTTAAAACAAGAAAATGTTTTCTACGAAGCAATTTCCAAATCCAATCCATGATTTTCCTAACTCAAGATAAACAAAACCCATTTTCCACCAAAATCAAATTGAACGAAAACGTTTTTCCCTGGTTCGCTTTATAGCGTCCCGTTCTCGTAAAAAGGTCATCCGCTCACAATAGGCTCTGTCTGTCCCTTATATGGTTCTTCACCAGCTCTAATCTTCACTAAGAATATGCCATTTCCCCCTTTTTTGGCTTCTTTTCAGATGCCTCATCCTTATAGCCTAGCCCATTTTGATAAGACCTCCTAGAATCAATATTGAACTCGAAAACCCCTTGGAGATTTGCTCCTAAACCCATGCCCAGAACAAAATTATGTTTGTGCAAATATCGAGATAATCACTCAGGAATATAATTCTCATAGATTACAATAATAGAATTAGGCACTTCTTCTATCACAACAACAACTTGAAAGACTCCAAATGGTGGAACCTTAGAACTCAGTGCAGCTATAATTGATGGAGAATCAGCTAGGACTGTAACAACTTGATCTCTAATTGAGAACTTATTTTTCTGATTTTATATGAATGGAACACCACCCAGTGGATGAAACCATGGTCTTCCCAATAACAAAGAGAAAGTGACTGGAATGTCTATCATAGTAAAAGTCACTATAGACTTTATAGAGCCAACCTCGACTTTAGCTTCAAATGTGCTAATTATTATATGTTTGGAGTCATGATAACCCCAAATCACCATAGAGGACTTCTTCAAAACTTCCTTTTTTAAACCCAGATAGGCCAATATGTTCCAAGGAAAAATGTTTAAAGCCAATTCGTCATCAACCATAACTTATGGCATGACTTTGTCTAAGATGTTGGCCCTCACATAGATAGCCTTGTTATGACTTTTCCCTTCTTCTAGCATATCTTTCTTGGTAAACACAATATCTGGATTAGCTTTATCAACCTTATCTAGCATGCAGCACATTGCTTCTGGCAAGGTATTTAGTGATACCTCGATTTCTGATAATTTCTTCACAAGAGCAGCTATGTGTTCCTTTGATACCAAAAGTAAATGCTATAGACTTGCCTACGTTGGAGTCTTTTTCAACTAAGAAATAACCAGATCCTCATTCTGAACCTCCTCTGGCGATGCTGAACTACTTGATCCTTTCAACAATTCTTTATCACTCTGTGGAATAATTAACTGAGAAGGCCGATAAACCATCCCACTTCTGGTTACATTTTTGACTTCCTCTGAAACTAGCTTTGATGCTGATCTAGTTGACTTATAATTTCAACTATACTCTGCATACTCATCATCAGAATCAAGATCATTCAAATTCATTGGCCCTGATTCTTTCTGCTTTTAATTCTCTGGTTCATTGCCTTTTGTCTGAACTTCACCTAATCCCACTGATCGAACACTGGGATTCACTTGCAGAATATGGTCGAACACAAAATTAGATGAAAGACCTGATTGAACCATGTTCACCTGCTTTTCAAATCGTGACAGTGGATTGGTTCTGGTACTTGGCTTAGTAGGCTCCTCTATTCTCCTTTCATCAATCAACTTCTGAATCACATCCCTCAACTTGTAATAGTTGTTTGTTCTGTGGCCAACTGCCACATGATAGGTATAGAAATTGTCTTTATCTTCTTTAGTTGGCTTTTCAAAAGGCTTTAACGAAGACAACAAACCTTGGTTTCTATATTTAGCAAAAATCTGGGACAAAGACATAACCTGGGGAGAAATCCCTAAGTTTCCAGTCCTCCTTTCTTGCTCAGGCTGTTTAGATGCCGTAGCCAGCACAACACGATATTGCTTAATTGATGGCTCTGAACTTTTACTAGTAGAATCATAACTGTTACTGCCCGTACTAGATGAAACCGCTGTAGGGATTTTTACTCTGCAAAACAAAAATTTTAGCAGTAGAAGAAATGATTTTGCACTCAAATCCAGCCCAGGAATTCATTCAGATTGGGAAGAAATAGACTCAACCAAAAAGCAATTTAAATCTTACCCAGATTTTGAAGTTTTCTATGCAAATTTCCAAGAAGGAAATCTCCACCTTCACACACACAGGCCTCAAACGATCGAATGAGTGTGCTAGCACTAGACCAGAGTAAGAACAACAGAACCCTAGGGAGAGCTAGTGCTGGCCGAAATTCTTATTGTGTTCCATGGGATAGAGGCACTCTGTGTTAGGTTAGGGAATTAAGGAAATAAGCTTCTATTTATACTCTAAGTTAATTAGGCTTTTAATTAATTAAACTTTGGGTTAAAGTTCTAATTAAATTAAATCCCCATCAACCTTATAATATAAATATAATTATTTTAGCCTTAATTTATTTATTGCACCATGCAATAAAATAAATTAATCTATATATAATATTATTCCCTATTATGTCAAAATCCAATTTTGACAAATTACATTCCAATTAAATTATTTATTATACCAAAAAATAATTAATGTAACATGAATATAATTCCAATCCCATAAATGTCAAAATCCAATTTTGACAAGCCATATTTTAATTAATTAATTTATTGCACCATGCAATAATTAAATTAATATAAATATGACAATAGCTCCTTCAATTAAATATATAACCAATATATATTTAGGTCCTCTTCATCCGATCTTGACCTTATGTGCGCGATCTGGTAGGTTCATCTATATGTTGGTAGTGGGCCCCAAACCTCTGAGCCCACAGGCTATAGGTGGGTTTTAGCAAACCATTATAGCCCCTAATTAAGATGAATATATCTTTTGGACATATATACCTTGTAGCCTTTTACTTATACATCCCATGCCTATTAGATATCTCTGTACTACTAGAACCATGACGAAGTCATCCCCTATAGTCATAAGTACATTTCTTGATACCGAGTAGACTGAAGAACATCAATCACTTAATCACCCAATGATTAAGTATTAGACTTGGCTAAGAACTTCTTAGTCTCACTCATCAAGTGGTTAGTGATATCATGATCTCATTGAAGAGATTGGCATTTCCCTTTACCTTGCCTATGACCCTTAGGTATTCACTGGCATACCCAATCATACCCATACTTGGCACTCTTTTATGAGCCCGTTAGGTGTATGTTAAAGTATGTGAGACGTCCCTAAGTCCATTGCAACATCAAGTCTAAGGATCCAATATAAGTGCTACCAGAGATTCACTTATCTTATAGGGGTCAAGTGAAATGCTTTGAGTGGATCAATCCAGTACCATGTTGTAGGGGTTTTTCATCTAAAATCAACTGTTGGTAGCATAAGCCAACTTAGATTTTCTCAAACCCGGTCCCAAGAGCTTATGCAATAGAAATCAAAAACATGAAATTAAACACAAGGGAAGGAATGAGTCTCACCTTGTAAGTCTCCTCTAGAGACGGCTGTAGAAATCAAAGCGGATTCCCTCCAAAGTCCCCTACACGAATGCCTAACGAGCAGGAACCTGTGCTAGTGGAGGATCGAAGAACTAGAGAGAGAGCTATAGGGTAGCCAAATTTTTCTTGGAAAAATTCTCTCCTTGGCCGAATTTTCGGTGCCAAATTAGGGTTAGGGTTTTCTCATTTTAAGTGGGTATTTATATCTGTAAAAACCCTAGGTCAAAATTAAAATCATAGGCTAAGTTTAATTTCAATTCAATTTCAATTTTAAATGTATGTGATTTATTAAACCATATAACAAATCACATAGTATTTAAATAAAAATTAATTTGTCTAATTAAATGAACCCAATTAATTAATTCAGACTTTATTTAAATAAATTACATATAAACCTATATATGTAAATAATTTCCACTAGGAAATAAATTCATGAATTAATTTATTCAAATTAATTCTACAAAACCCAATAAATTGATTATATTATTGATGAGCCATTTAGTTCAAGCTCAGTCGTTCAATGTGTACGATCCTGTGGGTTGGACTTTAGGTTGGTAGTGGGCCTATGGCCCACAGACTGTAGGTGGGCTCTAGCAAGCCATTACAGCCCCCAATTAAGATGGAGACAGCAGTCTAACGAAAGTTGTAGCCCTCTAGTTTAACTTATATATCCTATATCACTGATATCAGTGTCCAACACAGAGGCATGGTGTCATCACCCTCTTTTGTGTACAGATATTAACTTGATCCTGAATGAACTAATGCTCACAAACAAGTTCTAACGTGTTTAGGTGTGGCCACACTCTTATCACTTGCACTTATCAAGTGGCCGGTGATATCTTCTTAGTGAATCACAGAGTGACATTCCTTCTGCATACACATGGCCATGCCATGTTCACTGGCACACTGGAACGTACCCATACTTGGCACCTTGTTACAGGCCCTTTAGGCATACACCAAAGTGTGTGAGATCACATGCAAGACCATAATATGGTTTGGTCTAAGGATCCAATATAAGTACTACAAGAGAATCACTTGTGATACTATACCATGTGGATTTCTCGTTTCGTGGATCTATCCAATACCATACCCCATTACATGTACCTGTAAGCTATTGGGATTCATAATTGGAAAATAACATGGCACAATAGAAATTACATCGTTAAAATTTTCCTGGAATCCACCTATCGTGTCCGATTACCATTGATTGGAATAAAATCAATTTGAATCAAGAGAGATTCACTCACCAAATCCGTCTCTTCTAGAGACTATTATAGAAATCAAATCTTTAAGTGGAAATGATCTCCACAATTCGGTGCACAACCAACTATCAAGCAAGAACCGGTGCTAGCCAAAGAAGCGAAGGAATGGAGGATTAATGCTGGGATTTTCGGCTGTTTTGGAGCTGCTGTTGGTGGCTAAAATTTCCAGCAATAAAATTAGGGTTAGGTTAAGTTTTCTTCCTTAAGTATGCCCTTATATAGAATCCTTGTCTAATTGGGTTTTAATTAAACCCAAGCCCATTAGGATTTGGATTACATAAATAAACCTTAGACCAAAAGGATTATACTATGTAATTTAATTTCATTTGGCTAATTTAATTACCCCAAAATAAAATTAAATCACACTTAAGAAATACAATTCATGCATTTAATTTTTCTACTTGGGAAAATTATTTAATTAATTGTTTACTTTATGTAATTCAATTAATTGATAAATTAATTAATTACATTATGTAAACTTATTAATTAAATTAAATCAAGCCAATATTAATTAATTACCTTGACACCGAATGTCAACTAATTAATTAATGCATTCCTTCCAATGTACATTACATGTACAATTTCTACAAGTTTAAGCTCAGTTGATCTATGTGCATGATCCTATGGGTCTGTCTTTATTGTGGCAGTAGGCTCAAGGCCCACAGATTGTAAGTGGGTTCTAGCAAACCGTTATAACCCCCAATTAAGATAGAGATGCAGCAGTCTTTAGAAGACACTTACCCTCTTTAGAAGAGACTCACCCAGTAGTAATCTCATAGTGTCTTTTACCAAAAGGTATCGATATGAATAAACAAGAGGCATGGTGTCTGTCATCCTCTTCTACTATTTACTATATTTCTTGATCTTGAGTTGATTGATTAATTAAAAAAGCAACTGACTTATTTGGTTATGGCCATACACTTATCAGTCCCACTCATCAAGTGGCAGTGATGTCATCTTGGTGTTACCCGAGTGGCAATTCCATCACTTCATCATCAATATCAATATGTTTACCGGTCCACCCAATCATAACTGTATTTAGCATCCTTTTACAGACCTGTTAGGTGTTGGATGTGCCCTAGTCCCGAGGCATTAGTCTTTGTATTTGTATTGTACATTTATTGGATTTATGTATTATACAATTTGTGTCACTAAATAAAGGCATTAATCTATTTATTATATATCTTGTTCTTTGTTTTAAAAGAGTATCCAATGGACATATCCATATCCATGTTGACAAGTGTCATGCACTTGGCAGTAAGACCATGGATAGGGAAAACGATATTACCATAAAGTCATCCATAGTCTATTCTAATAATGGGAATGAATGGAACTAGAGACTATCATTAGCTTGGTTGTATGGTGGTGTCTTACCGGTCATTGGAAATAGGATGTTAACCAAGTTAATGGGTACATATAAAAAGGGGGATGGTACTGGATAGATCCACTAAACGAGAAATCCACATGGTATAGTATCACAAGTGATTCTCGTGTAGTACTTGTATGGATCCTTTGACCTGACCATATGATGGTGCTACATGTGAAGTGACATACTTTGGTGTACACCTAAAGGGCGTGTAATTAGGTGCCAAGTATAGGTACGTTCAGGTATGTCAGTGAACATGGCAATGCTATGGATATGCAGAAGGGAATGTCACTCAATAGTCCACTGAGAAGATATCACCGGCCTCTTGATGAATGCAACTGATAAGAGTGTGGCCACACCCAAACAAGTTGGAACTTGTTTGTGAGCATCAGTTCATTTGGAATCAAGTAAATGTCCGGATAGAAAAGAGGGTGATCAATCCATGCCTCTGTGTTGGACACTGATATCAATGACATGGGATGTACAAGTTTAAACTACAGTTTTATGATTACAGTTGGATTGCTATCCTCGTCTTAATTAGGGGCTGCAGTGGCTTGCTAGAGCCCGCCTGTAGTCTGTGGCCCATAGGCCCATTGCCAACATAAAGATGGGACCACAGGATCGTACACATTGAACGTCTGAACTCGAACTAAAAGGAATCAACTGTATACTTGGAGTATACACACCGGAGAGAGAGGATTATATTGATTATATTACATAGATCAATTGGATTGATCAAAATAATATAATCAATATTTGTATTGGCCTTCTCATTATAAGATTATTTCCTAGGTGGAAATATTTTACATGTATAGGTTTACATATGTTTAATTTTAGGAAAGTCTAATTTAATCTCTTGGTTAAATTAATTGGTCAAATTAATTTTAATTTAAATATATGTAATATATTATATGGTAGAATATATTGACATACATGTTGGATTAAAATTATATTTGAAATTAAATTGGACCCAGAGAATTAAATCTAACTTAGGCTTAATAGAGAAGAAAAGCCCTCATAAGATTAAAGAGAAAATTAGGCCTAAAATTCCCTTAGGAATTTCGGCCAACCAGGTCAAATCACCTAGTGATTTTTGGCCATGGTAATGCTAAGTGAAGCAGAAAAATTACAACCCCTATTCCTCTCATTTCGGCCAATCCCGACGCTAGCACAGGTTGAGTTCCAAAGCCATTCGTGTACGGGAACGCGGAGGAAGTCAGTTTTGATTTTTGCAGCCATCTCTAAAAGAGATTTGTTGGTGAGAGTCTATTCTTTCTCCATATGATTTTGTTATTTTCAATTTCCACCTCAATTTCTCTTGGGCACGGATTTGATGAAATCAACGTGTTTTTCCGCATTATCGATTGATTTCCGGTGAAAAATTCTAACAATGGTATTAGAACGGGCTTTTGATCTGTGGAAATTGTTAAACATGATTGAATCCCTTTTTTTTGAAATTGGTGATTTTGATTATGGGGTTCTTGTTTGGGGGTTTTGTGATTTTCCCCATTGATTTTTTCAATTGAAAATTAATTTGGAATATTTGGTTATCTTCTTGGTTTAATTTTCTATTGATTGGTTATGATTTATATTGCTACAATTTTTTTTTATTTTGTTAAAAATCACGGGCTGTTTTCACGGATACGGGGCCGCCACCGATAGCCGCCACATTGGCGGAAACAGCGGCAGTAGCACCGCTGTTGCTGCTAAGGCAACTCTATTGCCCTAGCTGTAGCAGGCCGGGTCCAGTTTTGGATTTGGCGGGTTTCGGGCCCGGGGTCTAGTTTTGAAATTTTAATGGTTTTAAAATTTTATGTGTATAAATTTTTGTAATTTAAATGCGCATGGTTTCTTGAATGAAATTTTATATTTATTCATGAGATATTATTTTGGAAATTACTATGATATAATTAAAATTGGTTGGGGTTTTCTTGGCATAATTACCCAGGCGGCTGATATGGACTCATGGTTTCCCAATTCCAGTGGGAGCAGTGTTCTGCCTGGGCTGGAGGCCCAAAGCCCATTAAGAGCAGTGTTCATGCATTATGACATGTTCATAAATTAATGTATTGGATTGCATGGTTGTATGATTAAATGTATGTATGGATGCTATTGTTGGGATTCGTCATCGGAAAAATAACGTGGTGCAGCGGAAAATACACCATTTAAAATTTCCTAGAATCCACCTATCGTGTCCAATTACCATTGATTGAAATAAAAAAAAATTTGAATCAAGAGATTGAACTCACCAGATTATGTCTCTTCTAGAGACTGCTGTAGAATCGTTTCTTAAAATTGATCTCCACAGTTCGGTGCACGATCAACTATCGAACGGGAACTGATGCTAGTCGAAGAACGGAAGAAATTGCACCAAAGAATTCTGCTATTGGGGCTGATATTGTTGCTGGCCGAATTTCCTTTGTGCCTAGGGTTAAGAGAGTGATTTTTCCCATAAATGTGCCTTTTATAGTCCTTATGCAATATGGACTCCAATTAGGTTAAGTAAACTTGATGTGAATCGAGATAGCCTGATCTTTGGTTTAATTTGTCTAATCAGTTTGGTTGATGAAAAGAATAACAACATCCTTTCAAATGCTGATTTATGGAGGATTCGGTGCAAAATGAAGCTTAATAGTTTATTTGCGAGGAATGTACGAGCCCATTGGGAATCTTCTGGGCCTAATTGGACTTCTACATATGAGCTAAGGACAATTAAGTGTTAGCACTTAAGGCACCTTTAGGGAATATGTATGGATTTTGAATTAGGCTTAGGTATCCATATTTAGTTGTTATTTTTTTCAATAAGTGAGTTGTTTTGGGCTTAAAAATCAGCCCATAAACAACCCTCAAAAGGGAATTTCGTTTTTCATCCTTATTGCATAAGGATTAGTTTTAAGTTTTCCTTACTTGTTTTTATTTAAGCTTTCCTAGTCCGACAAGGATTTGTTTTCCTTTTCATTTTAGGGTTAGGTTTAAGTTTTCTATTTAAACACCAATCTTTGTGTCATGCTCGTGAAATTCAAATTATATATTGCTGTCCTTAGTGATTATAATTCATTCTTCTATATACTTTGCTGCAATTGAATAGATTCTATCGAACAAGTACCTAACCCTCAAATTCTGATTCATTGTTCAACTTGTTTTAAATCCTTCAAGATAGATCGGGGAAACTTGTTGATTTCGGTTCACATCATTAGACAAGTTGTTATTCTTTGCATCAACCAAACTGATTAGACAAGTTAAACCAAAGCGCAGGCTATCTCGATTCACATCATTCTCCCTTTCTTCGAAAAGTTTCGTCCTCGAATCTTATATGTTCAGATTATAAGGAAGAATTATATCCTGAAAATTATGAAAAGAAACAATAGACAAACAATTATCAAGTATGTTAGTTGAAATCATGTCAATTTTTTCAAAGTGGTAATTATCTCCCACTTCATTCACAAGCTTTCCAACATGCTGATCTTCATGTTCTTCATGTTTCACCATAATATTAGCTCCAATCTGGTGATCATGATCAGGCCAAGAAAGGTTTCTTACTAATGAGCCATGGGCTGAAACTTAGTAAGAAGAACTGTCCTAAGATAAGGCGGGATAGGGAGAACATGAAGTTGGTCCCATATGCATCAGTTATAGAATCAATCATGTACTCCATGCTATGTATGAGACCTGATGTCACCTTTGCACTGGGTATGACAAGCCGATACCAGCAAGATCCTGGCAAGGATTAGTGGAAGGCTGTCAAAGCAATCCTAAAGTACCTTAATTGGACTAAAGATAGCTTCTTAGTGTATGGAAGTCAAGAAGAGCTATCAGTTATTGGGTACACTGATGCAAGCTTCTAGACCGACCAGGATGAGTACCAATCACAGTCTAGGTACATGTTTTTGCTAAATGGTGGTGCTGTAAGATGGAAAAGCTTTAAGCAACTGACCATCGCGAACTCTACTATAGAAGCTAAGTACATTGCAGTGTGTGATGTAGCTAAGGAAGCTGTGTGGATAAAGAAGCTTATCACTGAATTGGGAGTAGTTGCAACTATCCAGGATCCAGTTGATATCTTCTGTGACAACAATGGGGCTGTTGCACAAGCTAGGGGCCCCGGTAACACAAGAACATAAAGTAAGTGCTCAAGAAGTTTCACCTCATACGAGAAATCATTGAAAGAGGTGACATTTCATTACATAGAGTGGACACCAAGGATAATGTTGCAGATCCTTTGACTAAGGCACTGGCTTAGCCCAAGCACAAGGGTCATACTAGATCTATAGGGATTAGGACCATGTTTAGTTAGAACTAGTGCAAGTGGGAGATTGTTGGATGAGCCCTCGTCCCGAGGCATTGGTCCTTGTATTTGTATTGTACATTTATTGGATTTATGTATTATAGAATTTGTGTCATTAAATAAAGGCATTAATTTATTTATTATATATCTTGGGCCATGTTTTAAATAGAGTATCCAATGGACATATCCATATCCATATTGACATGTGTCATGCACTTGGCAGTAAGACTATGGATTGGGAAAACGATATGACTATAAAGTCATCCGTAGTCTGTTCTAGTCATGGGAATGAATGGAACTAGAGACTATCATTAGCTTGGTTGTATGGCGGTGTCTTACCTGTCATTGGACATGGGATGTCAACCAAGTTAATGGGTACATGCAAAAGGGGCATGGTACTGGATAGATCCACTAAACGAGAAATCCATATGGTATAGTATCACAAGTGATTCTCGTGTAGTACTTGTATGGATCCTTTGTAGGGAATCGTCACAGGAAAAATTAAACGCGAGGCGGAATACCGATTAAAATTTTCCTCGAATCCAAAGCCCAAGATATATGTAGATTAATAGAATGAAAAAAAGAATGGAGAAAAACAAATTTTCTCATCTTAACAGTCTCCTTTAAAGACTGCTGTAGAAACTCAAACACGTTTCTCCACAATCCGGTACACGAATGACTCTCAAACTGGACTCGTGCTAGCGAACGGATTGAACAAAAACCAAGAGAAAGTGGAAAAGGGGGCTCCTGTAATTTTATTATTATTGGCCCACATTCTCTATTAGGGTTAGGGAGAATTAGGTTAAGGCTTCTTATATATACTCCTTTACTATATATACACCTTAGCTTACTAGGTGTGAGCGGACGACCTTTTTACGGAACGTGCGGCGAAGAGGGAACCGGGGATTTTCTTTTCGAAGTGTGATGATGTGGTTTAAAAACATGTCTTTAATCTTTATTAAGAAAATCTTTCATTTTATTGAAAAAAACCACTTTTGTAGAAAACTTAATTATAAGTGTGAATTTTGGAAAAATAGGTTTTTAGAAAATCCCAATTTCAACTTAAAGATCTCGAAACCTCAATTTCGAAATTAGATACAGAGTAGCCACCTGGATCAGCTCATCCAGGAAATTCTAGTACAGCTACCTACCAAGTGTAGACGTGGTACCTAATTCAGAGATTCAGAGTTCGGGCAACAAATCTACTAATTCTCACTTATTTTCAATTATTATTTCATAATGTAATGTTGCATTCACTTAATTCTACTCATTTTATCTTCTTTTTATTATTAATCAATGCTCATACAAATGACATAAATATAAAAACCAAAATAAAGTGCAGAAAAGTAAAAGTGCGGGAAAAGTAAATAGAGGCCAAATTATACAACCCATAAAAAAGAAAAAGCTCTCATCCTTACCATTACAACCACCTACAATACACGATGATCTATTAAAAAAAATACAATCGCCTAGATACACGATTTAATCTATAAAATACATCCAAAAATAAAAATAAAGAAAAATAAAAGCTACATCCAAATACGGTTAGCACAAATTAATAAAACACACCAAGGACTCATATAGGACAAAATAGGGGCATTTTAGGAAGCAGGGTCATGCATTTAGGGGGGTAACTAGGTCGACCCGACCGGTCGGCTCGGTTAGACATGGAAAACGGTTTTTGAAATGCCCTGTAAGTTTTATGGATGAAAAACCAATTTTGAAAACCATTTGGCTCATTTTACATGCATTTTCCATCTTTTAGCAGGCTGGGTATCCTGGGACACGGGGGCCCCATTCGTGAGTGGGCCAAAATTAAACATCCATCTAGGGTCCAAAAGAATGTAAACACGCCAAAATTCAATTTTGAATAGGAAAAGGCTGTAAAATTACAAGTTTGAGGCCTAAAAGGGCAAAACTATAATTCTACCTCCTAAACTACAGCCGCGCGGCTGTAGGTTACAGCTGCACGGTTGTAACACCTATAGCCATGCAGCTGTAATGCTCCAGAATGTGTCCCAACCCTCTTTTCTCTTTTTGAAAATCGTTTTGCAAATTTAGTGATTTCGGGTAATCTGGGATTTCTGGAAATACACTAACTTCAACCAAATAGATCCAAAATGGATCGAAATAAGTCCGGAAATCCCAAAAACTCGTAATCACCAAACTTGAAATCACATCCATTAATTAAAATAAGAAAACCGGGAATCTAAGCATACATGGATGTAATTGGACCGATAATAAACATGAAACACACATTTAATTGGAAAACGAAAGCGTTATCGGTCGATTCGTGGCATTTAGAGCTTCTGCCCCTGTAGGTTACAGCCGCACAGCTGTAATATGGAAATTAAAGCCGCGCCCCTATAGGTTACAGCCGCGAGGCTATAGATTATAGCCGCACCCCTGTAGTGCATTACAGCCGTGCCTCTGTAGGGCATTACAGCTGTGCCCCTATAAGCTATAGCCATGCCCCTGTAGATTACAGCTGCGCTACTGTAGGTTACAGCCGTGCGGCTATAATCATCAGGTAGGGAAGCTGTAACCAGAATCGCTCCTAAAATCTCAAAAAACTCAAAAACACCAACAAATAGCACCTAGAATGAATTAAAAAGGATTTTAAGACCACTCAGCATATACCTTGTCTGTGTTCCAGTGTTTTGGACCACCAGGGATGGATTCGGATGCCGGAAAATGCCTTGCAATCACGAATAACCCAAAAGCGTGTGTGATCTCCGAAGCCCGAGCGGAACCTCGAATGAAATCGAATGAGTGATTACAGTCTAGAAAGACCCTTAGAAAACTAGTTCTCTCCAAAGTTATGATGATTTAAACGGATTTTTGTTAAGGTTTATTTTATTATTTATGATTAAAACACTCAATTTTAATCTTTCTTCTAAAAAACCCTAAGTGTGGATGTGTTTTCTCTTAATGCTCTCAATTCTGTCTCCTCTGTAATTTTTTTTTCTGCTGCGTTAACCCTAATCCCGGTCATTATGGTTTTATATCTCCTATTTTGGTTAAAAACTCGGATTAAATTCTGATTTTGAACAAAAAAGGAAATCTGATGATTACAGCCGCACGGCTATAGTCCCTACAGCCGCACAGCTGTAGTATAGCCATGCCACTGTAATACAGCCATGCGGCTGTAGGGAACCACGGAGCACGGCTGTAGTGACCAGATTAGCCCATTTTCATTTATTTTTCATTCTTTTCCTTGGTTCTCCTAAATACTCACGTGAACTTCTTCGGGGTTCATTACCAAGACTTGTCACACACATTCGGATCACCCGAGACATTTTTGACGTTATCCCAGTCGTTCCGAATTCGTTTCACGTTCATCCGTGAAAAAGGTAATAACGGCTTTCATCACCGAGGTCGAGAAAAAACCCGTGCTCACAGGCTGCCCCTCGCGTGACCAAAGTCGACTTGAACAGGTGATTGTGCCTAATTCGATTTTGGTCCCGCGATAGGGAGTACATTGAGAAGGAGAGGAAGACGTACATGGTGGCTCCTCCCGCATCTACCAGTTTTGAGGTTTGTAGGGACTTGTCTCGGTTGTTTTACGAAATAGCGATCTTGCCCAGGTTGATTTGATTCTTTAGGGACTTACTTCGACTCTATTACAAAGCATAGGACTTTGCTCGAATTGGTTTAATGTTCTCCAGGGACGTGCTTTGACTCCATCGTGAAGCAGAGGAATTTGCCAAAATTGTAATGGTTTTCTAGGGTCGTGCTTCGACTCCATTGCGAAGTAGAGGACTTTGCCCAGATTGTATTGGTTTTCTAGGGTAATGCTTTGACTCCATTGCGAAGCAGAGGACTTTGCTTGGATTGGATTAATGCTCTAGGGATGTGCTTCGACTCCATTGCGAAGCAGAGGACTTTGCCCGGATTGGATTTTCCTTGTGAATTGATTGTTCATGAAGGTGAAGGGTATTTTGGCAATTTTGTATCTTGGAAAGATGGTGTCCTTTAGAGGAAGGGTATTTTGGTCATTTCACCTCTATTGGAGCCTATGTCACTAGGGGAAGAAATATTTTGATGGTTGGGTTTCCCATAAAGCTTGTGTCACTAAAGGGGAGGTGTTTTAGCCATTTGGTGGTTTGGTTACTAACCGAAGGGTATTTTGGTCATTTCACTTCTAGTGGGACTTGTGTCACTGAAGGAAAGGAAAATAGTGTTTCTCATGAAGCTTGTGTGGCTAGGGAAAGATGCTTTGGTGATTTGAGAAACTTGATTATCTCTTTTGATGTTTTAAAGTTGTTTCGGGTGCGTATTCGTTGCTTGATCGATAATTTTGGAAACAAAAATTTTTGCCCCTTCGATCAAGAATGAATATGGACTGAATATCTTGCCCCTTGATACCATTGAAATTGGCTCTCTGTGGCAGAGCAATACTATTGAAATCAGCTCTTTGTGGTAGAGCAATACCATTGAAGTTGGCTCTCTGTGGCGGAGCAATACCATTGAAATTGGATCGGGAGTACATATTTATTCCTTGATCGATAATTTTGGAAACCAAAATTTTTTCTCCTTCGATCAAGAATAAATACGACTTGATTGTTTTGCCCCTGGATACCTGTAAAAGACAAGGAATACCCTTATCGGGATTATATTAGCGTAAAGATGAATTCTAAAATTGAGAAAAGTCTCTTACTTGGGATTTGAGGATGCCCCAGTGTTAGATTATTTCCGCTTCCAGAGTACTCATGGCTTGAGAAAGCCTGATGATGATAGCATTTACCTGTACTTGAGTACACATTGATGCGTGTATGCATATGTGTGTGTGCATGTTTTGTGTGTATGTGTATGTGCATGTTTTGAGTGTACGTGTATGTGCATGTCCTGGATGCATATGCATATGATTATGGTGCTTTTTATGATTTTCTTGGTGTAGATGGTGACTGGGATTGAGCACCGTGAGTTTGCTCGCCCAAGAATGAAGGTTGTGTTGGAGATTGTGCCCTAAGGCCAATATTGGATTATGTAATTTGACTTCTAAGATTAATCTAGTGTAGATTAATATTATCATTTATGTTTGTATGTTAGCATTTATGATAAGTATCCATGAATAAATCGTGTTATTCTAAATATCCCTAGTCGATTGTTATTATGGGAATAATAACAAACTAAGACTAGTGTGAGTGATAATGGATATTCATAAGATGAATATAGTGTATACAGATACAGATTATACTCACGGGTAATATGTTAGAGAACATGTTACTGGAGACCCACTATGAGATCAAGTTCATGGTCATGTGTCACAACTGATCTTGATTATAGTAGTGTCATTAGCTGATTCCTTTGACCTGAGGTCACCATTGATTCCGAGATGAACTCATGTTGTGCTTTGACGCAGTCAAACGCTGCTTGTAACAGAGTAGTTATAAAGGCTGTGATTGGGTACAATATGACTCATGCTTTGGGATGTGAGTGACAAATATGGGATTTTGTCCCTCTCTATCAAGAGAGCGATATCACTGGGCCCCTCGATAAGTAAGACTGTTAAATGCATGGCCGTGCTCAAATAATTGATAAGAGTATCAATTGATTTGTCTGAACAGTTTACTTTGAGATCGAGAAAGCATATGATTAATTATATAAGATTGACAAGTGTACCATGTCTTATAATTAATCTTGATATCAAAGAGACAAAAGGGAATATGACATTCTATAAATAGGTATTGGATCATTCCAATCATATTAATTGGGTAGTCGTAATGGCTTGCTAGAGTCCGCTTGTGACCTATAAGGACATTATGGTAATTTTCTTATTGCCAATTAATATGATCCTATGGGGTCACACACAAGAGCAAAATGAAGTTCATCTTATCGGGTATAAATTATTATTGGACAATAATTTATGAATGAGAAAGAGAATAAATATATATAGTGATATATATTTATGTATGTATATATAAATATTAATGTGATTAATATTGCATAAAGTATGCTACATATTATAATTAAATTATATGGAGATATAATTAATTATAATATTATATATACATATATGTATTATGGAGAATTGATTTGATTTAATGTTAATTGAGAATTAATATTAAATTGTGTGGGTTAATATATAATTATAACTAATAGGTGTATTAGGTTATAATTATAATTAACTATTTAGGTTAATTATTTAAGGAAACAATTAACCTAAACCTAATTACTCTCTACACTAATAGTAGAAGAAGAATTCGGCCACCACACTAGAAAAAGGGCCAGCCGAAATTCTCAACAAGACTCCAAGGAAAAATCTGATTTTTCGCTTTCTCTGTCTCGTTCGAAGAATCGTTCTTCAATCTCGGCGCTAGCACGCGGTGAATGAATTGCTCCGTGTGGATCAACCGTAGAGGGAAGCTATCTTGGTTCCTAATTGATTCAAAACCTACAAAGAATTAAGGTAATTCTTTAACCCTCCTTCCAATTCAATGCAATGTACATGGGTCCTTGGTGGGGATTAATCTTTTATCCGCTGCGTTTATTTTGTTTTTGTGCGATTAATTTCCCAACAGTGGTATCAGAGCCACTTGTGCATTGGTTGAATTGGATTTGTTATTTTGATTAGATCAAAATTGCATGTTAGGGTTGTATGTTCTTGATTTAGGGTTCAATGTTATTGTGAATAACATGTTTAAAATTTGATTTTAATGTGAATCATTGTGAATGATTTGTTTTAATAATTTGAAATGTTTAAGGGGTTGGTATCATGAATTTGATTCATGGGATTTTAATTAAAATTGTTTCAATTAATTAAATGAAATTAAAAAAAAAAAAAAATATTGCTGTTTCGTTATTCTGGGCATAATGCCCAGAATAATTTTGTGTGCAATGCAATTGCAATTGCAATTGCGCCCAACTGCAATTGCAATTGCAATTGCACATGCTGCGTAAGCAGCATGCTGCTTACGCAGCATGGGCTGCGCAGCTACATGTTGCGCAGCCCGTCGGGCTGCGCGCAGTATTGGATACTGCAGTGCGAGGCCCGACGAGCATGCTGTCCGACAGTTTTACCCCTTTTTCGTTTTAAGTGTGGAAAATTGTTTCTGCATATTTACGAATTTTTCCAAATTAATTAATTCTAAATACAATGTGATTGTATTTTACCACTTTGAACCCTAAATAATTTTAGATATAAAATTATTGTTGATAATTTTATGCATGGTGTTATGGTATGGTTTTGGACCCCGTGGATGCTTTATTTTATTTATTATGGTTTTATATAAATACGACCTGCGAGTCGTTTGTATTTATGTAAATTTTAATTTTAATTTTACTAGATAAATTGTATAGGATGCAATTTATAATATGTAAATTTTATTTTACTAAAAAAATTGTATAGGTTGCAATTTTGTAAAATATGTAAATCCATGAGATGGTGCCAAGGAACAAAGACGTGAGGACGGATCCAAGGGGTGCGGGAGAGCTGTGACCATGCGATGGTTACAACCACCTAGGAAATGGCCTTGTTGATTTTCATATTGGCCTATGAAAATCAATGTAGATAAAACCATACCATAACACGGTTTTGAGTCTGATGCATGCTATATTTATTTTATGCCATGAGATTCCATGTTAATTTATATAGATGCATGTTAGAAATTCATTTGCATGTGATGCAAATGTTAATATATATATATATATGTAAATGCATGTTTTGATACATTTAAATGCCATGTGATGCCATGCTAAATATTCAATATGCATGCTAGACATATGGATGACATAAGATGCCATGCTTAGTTAATATTAACAAACGTTGATTAATATTAATGCCATGTTAATTGTATAAGATACAATTTAATCACAGGATTTTACAAACCCTAAATAAACTTATGAAGTTTATATTTGCCACCTAATTACGTATAACACTAGTCAAGTACTATGTTCGCATCATGGTAGCCACGCCAAAGCGGGTACGCATGTTGTGACCTTAGCGAAGCGATAATATGAGAAATGGTGATTCTCATTGTGTTGTAATTGGTTTAACAAAGGGTTAATCAAAACGGTGTTTGAGCCCGAGGCAAAGATGAGATGAGTAACATACAATTAAATATGATATATGATATCATACATCTCATGAATTAGAAGAGTTGCATAATGATGCAATTGGCAAAGAAGTGCACATCCAAAATATGTTTAAATGGTTTAAAGCATGATTTTGAGTCTTTGCCTACCGAAATTATATTTAATCATAGGGACATGCCAAAGCAGTGCTATGGTTAAGTATGGATTTTGGATCTTCACCCACTTAAATATTTTAAAGGGTTTTATAATTTAAGTGGGAGCATTTTAATGAAAATCTTTACACGCTTTATTATAGTTATGATTGCTATTACCATGATCTCGATTGTTATTGAACTTTGAGAATTGTTCTCAAATCAAAAGGAATCATATGTTCTCAATAATCCTTTTGCCCAATGAACCACTAGCAATTGTAACACGAGTATAAAAGATGCTTACTTGAAGCATCGAAGGAACTCTGTTTAAAATTTATTATCTTACACTTGCCACCAATTCTTCCGCACGTGGAAGTTTTACTTGAGGTATATGATACATCACAAATGGAAATGTTCCATCAGTTTGTGAGTAAGAAAAGATAAGTGTTTGAGGCAACATTTTCTCTTTGGCCTCCAAAAGGCATTAAGATGTGATCTTGAATTCATTATTTGATAGTCATTGGTGATGAACTATCATTTGAATGACATGGAGAAAATTGCGAATTAGTTGCATAGGATGCAAAAGAATGTTAAGTTAGCCATAAAGGATAAGCCCGCCTCGAATTGTGTGCTTATGGTTCAAAAGGAAAAGGATAAAAGAAAGGTCGAAAAGCATAAAGACCGAAAGGTTCGGGTGAAAGTGCTTTAAAGGCCAAAGCTGTTGGCATAGAGAGATCTCCAAAAGTAGGGTGTTGCCAATTCTAGAATGAATCGTTCATTAGAATAGAAATAGCAAACTCTGTTTGGAGAACTATAAGAAGATGAAAGGCAGTGAGACTGCTACCTTAAGTATTTATTAACTATTCTACTTTTGTTTCTATATCAAAAGGTATTAGATATCGTTGTGAATCTCATATTAGTAGAATATGAAGAATCGCAACTTGAATAGAAACCTTATGAAGGTGAAAGGTAGAATGCGAATAGGCAAGAGAAGCAAAGGTTGTTACTCAAAGGTTATGAACTTTTACATGTGAGTTGCGAACTCTTGTTGCCTATTGAGCTTGTTGGCTTGAGTAAACAAATTTTGTTTATTTTATAATTGTGAATTATAAACTTTATAAAGACATGATTATGAAATGTAAATTTACATAATTGTCTTTATATGTGGAGCCCATCTGTAACATAAATACTGTAAGGATCGAATCAAATAGTTGATTCAACCTATTTTGGCAGTGTCCTCTTGGAGACATAAGCAAAGTCGCATTACGAAACTCCATGAGAATGGACTTTTGGATTCATGAGATTATGAATCATCTTGAATCATGCGAATGTTGTTTATTGTAAAAGATGATAAAGTGGTTCTTTGCTAAAAGTAGTTAAAGAATAATCGATTTATTAAGCATTATACATGTGGATGTATATGAATTATAAATCAACTGCTAAAGGAGGTTTTAATACTTCATTACCTTTATGGAACTTTTCTCTAGATAAGAGTATCTAATGAAACACGAGTTTGGAACTTTTGAAGTGTTCAAAAGCTTGTAAAAGGAGTATGAAGTATCTTGACAAGATAGTAAAGTCACTTAGATATGATCCGAGTGGTGAATATTTGAGTCAAGATTTTGACAATCATCTTAGAGATTGTGGGACTGTCTCACAATTGACTCCTCCAAGTACGCCACAAAGTATGTTGTGTCGAAAAGGGAGTAGTCGAACTCTATACAGATATAGTTCAATCTATGATGAAGTCAAGTTGATCATCGTTTTCTCGAAAATATGCCATTAAAGCAGCTGTGTATATTTTTCCGTCTAAAACAATTCATGAATCAACATAAGAGATATGGTTGGGTAAGAGACCCAAGTTGTTTCATTGAATAAGTTTAGGGCTGTAAAGCTTATTTCGAATAAGTTGGCACCTAAATTTAAATGTCGTATTGTGGATTACTTAAAAGGAAAGTAGGAGTTGTTACTCCTGCGTTTCTTTGGGATACAAAATAGTTGTAGCTAGAAATGGTTTCCCCTTGAAGAGGGAGTTAATTTCTAGTAGAGTTAGTGGGAGTAAGGTACACCTACAAAACTCGTAATTCACAAAAGTGACATTTAACGTTGAAGAGGAACGTGGAAATGGTTTCATGATCATTGTTGAAATTACACAAGTCCAATGAAAGTCTAGTGGAATACGACATGATTAGGAGAGATATGGATTTCTCAAAATCATGATGTAATTTTACTAGATGAAGTAAGTCTTCTTTTATGAAGAAGCAATATTAGATTTTGAATCTAATATGTGACTTGATGCTACAAAGGTTGAAGATAAGTCCATGTCTGACAATCAAAGTATAGACTTTGATAAGTCTTTTAGAAGATGCATATGCAATGGTTGCAAGTGAGTTTTCAAATTGAAAACCGATATGGACGGTGATCTTCAAACTTATAAAGCACGACTAGTGACTATAAGGATACGAACAAATTCATAGTAGGACTATGATGAAATCCTCTTTAGTCATTAATCATGATCAAGTCATATTGAGTTCTTGTTGCCATATCCCCATAATATGATTATAAAATATGGCAAATGGATATCAAAATCTATTTTTTACGTGAAAACATGATTGAGGATGTGTACGTGACACAACCCAAAGTTTTGAGCATCCAAAGAATTCAAATAGCGTATGCAAGTTTTCAAAGATTCTCATAAGGATCGAAACATGCATCAAATAGTTGGAATCATAGTTTTGATAAAGAAATCAAATGGTTTGATTTTATCAAAAGGATGATGAATCTTGTGTTTCAAAAGGATCAGTGGGAGCATATCGGTATTCCTAATGCTATATGTGGATGACATATGGCTTGTTGGAAATAACATTCTTACCTTGCAAGAAGTAAAATCTTGGCTAAGAAAGTAATTTCAGTTAATGTTATAAGCATGACTGCCTGTATTCTTGAAATTGGAATCTATACAGATAGATCTAAAAGAATGTTTTGGCTTAAGTCAAAGCATTGAAAGCGTTCAATATAAAAGACTTAATAGAAGCTTGCTTATGTTAACTGTGTAAATAGTTGCACATATACAACTGATTGCAATTAGTTGCAATATATCAGTCGAGATCTAGTATTCTCTTAAAAAGAGAAGTTATGATTTTGAAAGGTTCAAAATAAAACGTTATAGCTAAATATCTATAATAGCAGCCAAAGTATACAGTTACATGTGATGTAAAGAAATTTTGGATGAAGAAGTTCATCAAAAATTTTATGTTTTTGTTCTAAGCATTGCTTATCCTGTGAGACTATTGTAGGGACAATAGTTCAATGCGTAAGAACCTTGTATGACACAAGCATATACTTAGGCGTTTTTCACTAATTTAGAGAGGCTGTCTCTAAAGAGAGAGTGAATATGTGTAAAGTAGCAACGGAAGCGAAAATTAATAATTCATTGACAAAGACTCCTGCACTAGTGAATACATGAAAGTCATGTAGGTCAATGGGTATAAGATACATGTATGATTGGCCATAGTGCAAGTGGGAGATTGTTGGAGATTGTGCCCTAAGGCCAATATTGGATTATGTAATTTGACTTCTAAGATTAATCTAGTGTAGATTAATATTATCATTTATGTTTGTATGTTAGCATTTATGATAAGTATCCATGAATAAATCGTGTTATTCTAAATATCCCTAGTCGATTGTTATTATGGGAATAATAACAAACTAAGACTAGTGTGAGTGATAATGGATATTCATAAGATGAATATAGTGTATACAGATACAGATTATACTCACGGGTAATATGTTAGAGAACATGTTACTGGAGACCCACTATGAGATCAAGTTCATGGTCATGTGTCACAACTGATCTTGATTATAGTAGTGTCATTAGCTGATTCCTTTGACCTGAGGTCACCATTGATTCCGAGATGAACTCATGTTGTGCTTTGACGCAGTCAAACGCTGCTTGTAACAGAGTAGTTATAAAGGCTGTGATTGGGTACAATATGACTCATGCTTTGGGATGTGAGTGACAGATATGGGATTTTGTCCCTCTCTATCAAGAGAGCGATATCACTGGGCCCCTCGATAAGTAAGACTGTTAAATGCATGGCCGTGCTCAAATAATTGATAAGAGTATCAATTGATTTGTCTGAACAGTTTACTTTGAGATCGAGAAAGCATATGATTAATTATATAAGATTGACAAGTGTACCATGTCTTATAATTAATCTTGATATCAAAGAGACAAAAGGGAATATGACATTCTATAAATAGGTATTGGATCATTCCAATCATATTAATTGGGTAGTCGTAATGGCTTGCTAGAGTCCGCTTGTGACCTATAAGGACATTATGGTAATTTCCTTATTGCCAATTAATATGATCCTATGGGGTCACACACAAGAGCAAAATGAAGTTCATCTTATCGGGTATAAATTATTATTGGATAATAATTTATGAATGAGAAAGAGAATAAATATATATAGTGATATATATTTATGTATGTATATATAAATATTAATGTGATTAATATTGCATAAAGTATGCTACATATTATAATTAAATTATATGGAGATATAATTAATTATAATATTATATATACATATATGTATTATGGAGAATTGATTTGATTTAATGTTAATTGAGAATTAATATTAAATTGTGTGGGTTAATATATAATTATAACTAATAGGTGTATTAGGTTATAATTATAATTAACTATTTAGGTTAATTATTTAAGGAAACAATTAACCTAAACCTAATTACTCTCTACACTAATAGTAGAAGAAGAATTCGGCCACCACACTAGAAAAAGGGCCAGCCGAAATTCTCAACAAGACTCCAAGGAAAAATCTGATTTTTCGCTTTCTCTGTCTCGTTCGAAGAATCGTTCTTCAATCCCGGCGCTAGCACGCGGTGAATGAATTGCTCCGTGTGGATCAACCGTAGAGGGAAGCTATCTTGGTTCCTAATTGATTCAAAACCTACAAAGAATTAAGGTAATTCTTTAACCCTCCTTCCAATTCAATGCAATGTACATGGGTCCTTGGTGGGGATTAATCTTTTATCCGCTGCGTTTATTTTGTTTTTGTGCGATTAATTTCCCAACAGGTTGACCAGCTGTGTCGACGGGTCACCGAGTTAGAGATTATGAGTTAGACCTTCATAAATCGGGTGGATGACTTGGAGGCCCAGGTGGGTCTGCCCCTGATGGGATATTTCTAATATGACAACTAAGACTGGGGCCGGAGGTATCCAGCTGCTTGGATTGACCCACATGACTTTTCTACTCTGCTACTCAGCTATGCGGGTAGCATGGTCAGCTGCTGAGGGTCCTTCGATCTTTGTGTACTATCGAGTGTAGGGTGTTTACACCACAGCGGCCTCGACACGTGCAACATCAGTGGATGCATCCTGGTTGCTTTCCTCACAAGATGTGGACATGAGGTGCTGACTTTGAGGTGCCCCGGTCTTTAGAGGATTAGGGTTACCTGAGCTTGTTTCTACTTTATGACTTTCTTCTTTTTTTTTTTTTTTTAATTTTATGTCCTAACTTTTGCTTAGGCCACTTTTTTGGGTTTTCGGCCTATCGGACTATCTTTACTTTTGCCTGAATTGCCCCTTCAGGTTTTCAACTTAGCAGACTTTATTTTATGTCCTAATTTTTGCATAGTCTGCCCTTTTGGGTTTTCAATCTATCGGACTGTCCCAATTTTTGCATGGACCACCTTTTCGGTTTTTGATCCATTGGATTTTTTTTTTTTTGCAGTGAGATGCATGTAAATAGAAAATGTTCACATCCATACAAATTCAATTTCAATCAGACTTGGCACATTTAACCTGAACAGAAAATAGCATTCATTCATTCACTCATTTACAATGTTTTAGCACAATGCATATCAAAGATGAAATGAAGCTAAGGACAGAATCAATAATGGTATCCATCTCGACTAGACCCATGCCTGCCACCAATTGGTCTTTGCAGATTTTCCCGCTGATGGTGCTCGCCTCTCTATCCTAAATTTTGCATGGACCGCCATTTCTGTTTTCAATCCATCAGACTGTCTTGATTTTTACATGGATTGCCTTTTCGGTTTGTGACCCATCGGACATTTTTTTTAACACGTAATAGCGCCTGGGCTTGTCTAGGTTGATGGGGTTGACGACTTGGTTTTCATCTCCCCTGGTGGAACCGCTTGCATCCTGTAGGCTAAGGAGTATGACGTTTCTTCTGTGCATACTTTGATGCTAATTCTGTGCCCTTGCAAAGCAGATGGTAATATGTTGACCCAAACTCTGTAAGTAATTACCACTTTTGACGGAATCCTTTTGATCGATTTATTGGCAACTTCTATCGCCGCGTTGGTTTGTGAGAGATACGGAGATTGTCTATGATGTCTAACCCTTTATTTTGGAGCACTGTGTTATTGCCCCTAGGAATTGTACTCCATCATCAGTCATGACATAATAGCACTTTTTTTTTGGAAGTGACATTCATATATAGTTCTGCTTCCACCCACTTTGAGAAGTAGTTGACGGTTGCAACCACGGAGCGATGTTTTTTTGACCCCAGTGGCCTTACTTTGTTGACACTATCAATTCCCCATGTTGTGACAACCCTCCTTTTTCTAGTATGAGTCTATGGAGGTCTAGCTTGGCCGATTTCGTCTTCGAATCCTTTGGAACTTGGTATTCAGTAATTTCTTCATTAATCTCCGCGTGACGTCATTCGGTCAGGCAAAGATTTCTATGTTCTTTTGTGGTATGTTGCAATTTTCTTTCCTCTCATCACGCGTGAGGTCTTTCGATATGGATATCATTTTTGGGTCGTCATCTGTCCCTAGATTCATTTCATGCATTGATGTATCATGTGTGTTAAAGGCATTAAATGAATGTTTGGATGCATGCACAGTTCCATCTGAAAAATATCGCACAAATAATTGAAATCAAAGTCTATTAAATTAAACACCTCAGAAGCTAAATTGTTCACATGTTGAATAAAATAAAACCATTAAAACATCAAAATGACTATCGCCTCCACATGCGGAGGTTCTTCTCTTTATTACAGCATCATGGTCCTCAACAGCTTGTGTAGCCAAATCATCCGACGTTGGGCAAGGGATTACTCTGAATGCTAGGTTTCAAAGCTAGCTCGATGTTCCTTCCATCAATGACCAGCTGCTTGATGGCTCTAATCAACAGGTACACTCATTTGTACTGTGACCTGTCATTACATGATAAGTGCAGAAGTTATCCTTATTTGCCTCGGCTGGAGGGGAAAATGGCTTCAAGCTCTATAATAACCCAGCCTTTCTACACTTAGCGAAAATCCGGCTTACTGACTCAGCCTATGGACTGGTGACCCTTTGAGGAGTCTGTCTTCCCAAGTTCACAATGGCCATGTCCTCCCATTGCACTTGGATCGGGGCTACATTCTGAGTCAACTTAGCACTAGACCCCATTGGAGTAGCCTTAGAGCTATTGCCTCTGTACCCTTGAGAGTACCTCTAATTGCTTTTGTAGGAGCCTGAACTCTGTCTGCCCCTCTGCTTCTCTTCCTCGTATCGCTCGATACGTTTGGCAAACTCCACCACCTCATTGAAGGAGTGGAATCTCTTCAGCTTCATCTTATCCTTGTATTGGGGGAGACTACCATCTACCAGCTTCACAATGAGCGACTCCAACTTTGGTGCCCCATCCACCAAAACTTGCACATCCATCCACCGTTTGTAGTAAGCCGGGAAGGACTCATTTGGCTTCTGGCAGATTCTTTCCAAGTCTTCATGGGTAGTCTCTACTTGGGTATTGTAAGCGTACTACTTTGCAAAAGCTTCAGATAGGTCCTCCCAAGTAGAACGGGTGTAGAGAGGCATCTTTATATACCACTTCACCGCAGCACCCCTCAGTGTAGTCGGAAACAGATTTAAGAGATGACCTTTCCCAATCCCCATGCTAGTCATCAACCTCACATAACTTTCCAAATGGGCTTCTGGTGGGCCCTCTTCGGTGTATGGAGGCAGGTAAGGCATCTGAAAACCAGCTGGGAGTGGCTCTCCTCCATCAGCCATCAAAGTAGTTGGGTTGACATACTTAACAGGGTTATAGTGGACTATCTCCTTCAGTTTAGGTAGTATGGCTTCAACATAAAAAAATTTCTGATTGAGGTGCTTTTCTAGCATTGTCTCAATTGAGGCTTCCCTTGCATTCTCAAAGGCTTCATCCTCTTCAAACTGACGATCAAGTTCTCTGTGGTTAACTACTCCACCACTTTCTCCAGGAAGGCTTCCTACAGCACCATTAGTAACTTCGACAAACTGTTGTCCCTCACTTCTAACCGAAGTCTGAACCGGTGGAACAGATTGAATAGGGTGGGTACCTATCACGGCCTACACTTATTCCCTAAGAGTAGCCTTAAACTCGTATGAGGTTAGGAAGCTCTTCATAAAAGGAGCCACATCAAAAGGTAAATTTCCACCATTTTCGTCAGCCATCTTCGCTCTGTCTGCTTCTTCTAATAAAACTGAACTGTCAATTGGTAGAGTGGGCAACTGAGTTTCGACCTCCCGATCTGAGTCTCACCCTGGGCTGATTCCCTCCATGGTGACAGGCTCTAATTGAACTAACTGAATTGGTGGGTTCGGCTCTGATTCAACATGAACTAATCATTTCGAGGTGCGACTCCAAATTACACATTTAACATAAGGTTAGAATCGTGGATGGATGTCATGGATCTAGACTCGACACACTAAATGGCGTGTATGGTGTGTTCATGTTCATGATCAGATGAAGCTTTATGGATGTGGACGATGATGAAAATGACTTTTGTATTTTCTTTCTTTTTGTTTTGGATGTTCCAAGCATACCTCATGCCATGCAAAAGATAATGCAAAAATGTCATGTGTGGGCCGGCACATGGACAAAAATTTGGCACTTTCGGGGCACCTAGCGGATGTTGTGAAATGGTCACGTGTGTACTGACACACGGACAGTGGTTCGATGCTTTGTAGGTTAATGAAGTGACATGTGATGGTCATATGGGAGTCGTTCCATAGACAGAGGTTTGATGCTTTTATGGCAACTTAGATGAAGTGATGTCACAAACAGGTCGCGTGTAACTCAAGACACGGACAACATTTCTGTGTTGATGGAACACCTTGCATGATTTAGGCATGTTATGAAATGTCTTAGTACAAGTTCTAATTCAGCAATCATGGAGTAACTTGAATGAATTTTCAATGTTATGAAACAATCTGATGTGGATCGTGACACACAAATAAGACCTTAGTGTCGCCATGACACCATGATGAATGGACATGATATCATGTGATGGTGTTGTGTGATCTGCCACAAGAACACAAGCCTAAGACTATTGTGGTCCTCTAATGGTGCAATGATGTAATGAAATGGCCGAGTGCAATCCAGTGCACAGGCGAACACGGGTAATCTTGGGGACTCCCGATATGTCATGAAATGAAATGTTGTAAGGGGCATACTTAGAACATCCTTTGTTTTAGATGGGATGAGATGATATGAATGTCTATGTCATACAGCATGCAAATGGCTGCACAAAAACGTGGTTAAGATGCATGACACATGAGATGATGTCATGTAGGCTTTATGAAATGCCAGCACACAAGATGTATATGACACACAAGTAAGATGTTATGGCTACAAGAAAACGTGGTTAGTATAATACCACATGTATGATGATGCTTGTGTATGGCTGCATAAAGATGTGCTTAGAAAATGGCACGTGTTTGATGTTGCATGTGAAGGTCAAAAATGAAATCACCATAGAACAAACGTTAGCACATGCAACAATATGCTCACCCTTCCAACCTTATTCCTCCATTTGATTGGTCTCACATTCTTCCTAGGTGTTGGGTCTCTTTGGCATTAACCGGGGATACCAAAGGTGCACTTTTAATGTCCATTTTCAAATATATATTTTGGTAACCCTAAGGTGGAAGTTACTAGGCCATTACATGAAGGTATAAGTTAAACCAAGGGTCGTACAAGTTCCCATATCGGAAATATACTCCTCACTTCTCCCCACTCAAGGGTCCAAACAAAGGGGTTCGTACGAGGCTATGAGTGGTTTACCCCCTCGGGTGCCTCCAATCCTAGCGGAAGAGGTAGGTCACCTTTGAAGATAAACCAGGCTTAAACAAGTGTTGGAGGGATTCAAGAAGAGAAAATGTCATGCTTATGCAAATGTGAATGAAACATCAAATTATGATTTAATATTTGACTACAAGTGAGGATATACTTTAATTGTGGCCTAAGCTCCTTAAGTTTTTGTGAAAACTTTTTAAAAGAAACCATTGATCCCCAGTAGAGTCAACATTGTGAGCAGATGACCTTTTTACAGAACGCACGGCGAAGCGGGAACTGGGGATTTTCTTTTCAAAGTGTGATGATGTGGTTTGAAAACGGGTCTTTAATCTTTCTTAAGAAAATCTTTCATTTTATTGGAAAAAACCCTTTTGTAGAAAACTTAATTGTAAGTGTGAATTCTAGAAAAATAGGCTTTTAGAAAATTCCAATTTGAACTTAAAGATCTCGAAACCTAAATTTTGAAATTAGATATAGAGTTGCTACCCGCATTAGCTCATCCGGGAAATTCTGGTACAGCTCCCTACCAAGTGTAGACGCGGTACCTAATTCAGAGATTCATAGTTCGGGCAACAAATTTACCAATCCTCACTTATTTTCAATTATTATTTCATAATGTAATGTTGCATTCATTTAATTCTACTCATTTTATCTTCTTTTTATTATTAATTAATGCTCATACAAATGACATAAATATAAAAACCAAAATAAAGTGCAGAAAAGTAAAAGTGCGGAAAAGCAAATAGAGGCCAAATTATACAACCCATAAAAAAGAAAAAGCTCTCATCCTCACCATTACAACCCCTTATAATACACGATGATCTAAAAAAAAAAATTACAATCGCCTAGATACATGATTTAATCTATAAAATACATCAAAAAATAAAAATAAATAAAAATAAAAGCTGCATCCAAATACGGTTAGCACAAATAAATAAAACACACCAAGGACTCATATAGGACAGAATAGGGGTATTTTAGGAAGCAGGTCATGCATTTAGGGGGGTAACCGGGTTGACCCAACCGGTCGGCCTGGTTAGACATGGAAAACGGTTTTTGAAACGCCCTGTAGGTTTTATGGATGAAAAACCAATTTTGAAAACCATTTGGCTCATTGTACATGCATTTTCCAACTTTTAGCGGGTCGGATATCCCGGGACCCGGGGGTCCCGTTCATGAGTGGGCGAAAATTAAACATCCATCTAGGGTCCAAATGAATGTAAACACGCCAAAATTCAGTTTTGAATAGGAAAATGATGCAAAATTACAAGTTTGGGGCTTAAAAGGGCAAAACCGTAATTATGCCTCCTGAACTACAGCCGCGCAGCTGTAACACCTACAGCCGTGTGGCTTTAATGCTCCAGAATGTGTCCCAATCTTCTTTTCTAGTTTTCGAAAATCGTTTTACAAATTTGGCGATTTCGGGTAATCTGGGATTTCTGGAAATACATTAACTTCCACCAAATGGATCAAAATAAGTCTGGAAATCCCTAAAAACTCGAAATTGCCAAACTTGAAATCACATCTATCAATTAAAATAAGAAAACAGGGAATCTAAGCATACATGGATTAATTGGACCGATAATAAACATGAAAAACACATTCAATTGGAAAACGGAAGCGTTATCGGTCGATTCGAGGCATTTGGAGCTTCTGCCCCTGTAGGTTATAGCCGCGCTCCTATAGGTTACAGCCATGCGGCTGTAGATTATAGCCGCGCCCCTGTAGCGCATTACAGCCGCGCCACTGTAGGGCATTACAGCTGCGCCCCTATAAGCTACAGCCGTGCCCTTGTAGATTACAGCCGTGCCACTGTAGGTTACAGCCGTGCGGCTATAATCATTAGGTGGGCCTGCTGCAACCAGAATCACTTCCAAAATCACAAAAAACTCAAAAAAAAAAAAACCAACAAATAGCACCCAGAATGAATTAAAAAGGATTTTTAAGACCACTCAGCATATACCTTGTCTGTGTTCCAGTGTTTTGGACCACCAGGATGGATTCAGATTCCAGGAAATGCCTTGCAATCACAAACAACCCAAAAGCATGTGCAATCTCCGAAGTCCGAGTGAAACCCCGAATGAAATCGAATGAATGATTACAGTCTAGAAACACCCCAAGAAAACTAGTTCTCTCAAAAGTTATGATGATTTAAATGAATTTTTGTTAAGGTTTCTTTTATTATTTAGGATTAAAACACTCAATTTTAATCTTTCTTCTCAAAAACCCTAAGTGTGGATGTGTTTTCTCTCAATTCTCTCTATTTTGTCTCCTCTGTAATTTTTTTTTTCTATTGCCTTAACCCTAATCCCGGTCATTATGGTTTTATATCTCCTATTTTGGTTAAAAACCCGGATTAAATGCTGATTTTGAACAAAAAAGGAAATCTGATGATTACAGCCGCGTGGCTGTACTACAGCCGCGCCACTGTAGTACAGCCGCGTGGCTGTAGGGCACTACATGGGTGCGGCTGTAGTGACCAGATTAGCCCATTTTCATTTATGTTTCATTCTTTTCCTCGGTTCTCTAAATACTCACTCGAATTTCTTTGGGGTTCATTACCAAGACTTTTCACACACATTCAGATCACCCGAGACATTTCCAATGTTATCTTGGTCGTTTTGAATCTGCTTCATGTTCATGCATGAAAAAGGTAATAATGGCTTTCATCACCGAGGTCGGGAAAAAACCCGTGCTCACACTAGGTTTCTAATTAAAACTATAGATTATTTAATTTGATTTAATGGATTTACCTTATATCATTAGGATTAAATAAAACCATGTTTTGAAATCCTAATTGATACAATTAAATATAATTTCATCAAATTAAAATAACCCAAAGTTAAATTAAAATCATCCGTACTAAATACAACCTTTGTATTTATATTTCCACCAAGGAAATATTATTTTATTTAATTGATTATTTGCTACATGTAATTAATTAATCAAATAAAATAAATTTCTCCCTTTATAATTGAATTAATTGTGACATAACCTAATGTCAATAACTCAATTAGTTTGGTTTCCATTCCAATTCCAATTGTCAACGTTCAGTGGTTCTATGTGTACGATCCTGTGCATCTATCTTTATATTGGTAGTGGGCCTAAGGCCCATAGACTATCAGTGGGTTCTAGCAAATCGTTACAACCCCCAATTAAGACGGAGACTTGCAGTCTAATGTGAAACATAACCCAGTAGTGATCTTGTATATCCCTTACCAACTGACATCGATACATAAGCAAGAGGCATGGCCCTGTCATCCTCTTATATGCTTGATAAGTGCTAAAAGGCACTTATATATGCTATAATTGTTGGAAATGCCCTAGTCCCGAGGCATTGGTCCTTGTGTTTGTATAATACATTTGTACATTAATGTAAACTTTATGTATTATACAATTTGTGTCAAGGAAATAAAGGCATTAATCTATTTATTATATGTCTTGTGCCATATGTTAAATAGAGTATCCAATGGACATATCCATATCCATGTTGTCAAGTGTGAGGCACTTGGCAGTAAGACTGTGGATAGTGAAAACGATATGACCATAAAGTCATCCGTAGTCTGTTCCAATCATGGGAATGAATGGAACCAAAGACTATCGTTAGCCTGGTTGTATGGCGGTGTCTTACCGGTCATAGAACATGGAATGTCAACTAGGTTAATGGGTACATGCAAAATGGGCATGGTACTGGATTGATCCACTTAACGGGAATCTGCATGGTATAGTATCACAAATGATTCTCGTGTAGTGCTTGTATAAGTCCTTAGACCGGACCATATGATGGTGCTGCATGTGAGGTGACACACTTTGGTGTACGCCCAACGGGCCTGTAAAAGGGTGCCAAGTACGGGTACGTTCGGGTGTGTCAGTGAGCATGGCAGCACTATGGATATGCAGAAGGGAATATCACTCAGTGATTCACTGAGACGATATCATCAGCCTCTTGAAGAATGTTACTGATAAGTGTACGGCCGCACCCAAACAAGATTGGATCTTATTTGTGAGCATCAGTTCATTCGGTATCAAGTCAAGGTCCAGACACAAGGAGGGTGATACTTCCATGCCTCAGTGTTGGACACCGATATCAGTGACATGGGATTTACAAGTTCAAACTACTGGGTTACGTTTTCAGTTGGACTGCTTACTCCGTCTTAATTGGGGGCTACAGTGGCTAGCTAGAGCCCGCCTGTAGTCTGTGGGCCTTGGCCCACTGCCAACATAAAGACGGGCCCATTGGATCATACACATTGAACGTCTGGACTTTAACTAGTCGGATTAAGTGTGTACTTGGAGTATACACATTTGAAGAGAGAGAGATATATTAATTATATTATATGCATCAATTGGATTGATCAAAGTTATATAATTAATATTTATTTTGGCCTACTCATAATTAATTCAATGAATTAATTTATGGGGTTATTTCCTAGGTGGAAATATTACGACATGTATAGGTTTACATGTTTGTTATTTTATGTGTGTCTAATTTAATCCATTGATTAAATTAATAGGTCAAATGAATTTTAAATTTAAATGTATGTAATATGTTACATGGTATCATATATAAGCATACATGTTAAATTAAAGTTGCATTTGATTTAATTAAATCAAAGGAATTAAAATTGGGCTTAAGATGTAAAATGAATATTCCCACTTAAATAGGAATTGTGTTGGCCGAAATTTTGGTGTGGAATGGGCAAGGATGGTGAGTCATTTTGTTGGACAAAATGATGATGACACATTCCTTAGGACCAATAGGAAAAGAATGAGTCATTCTTTGATTTTGAGGTAGCAAAGTTGGACTTTGCTTCCTTAAATGAAATAGAATGATGACAATTTTTGGTGTTGGCCGAATGAAGCTTGGCAAGTGAAGGGATGAGTCAACTTTGGACAAAAGATGATGATGGGTTGGTGATGACTCATGGTGTGAGTCATTAGGTTGAAAATGGGGTAGCAAAGTTGGACTTTGACTTCTCTTTTCACCATCATCTTAATTCTTCTATTAAGGATTTAATAAGAATGATTTTGTCTTAACTCATCGAGTTTGAGGAAGGCTTGGCCGTCCATCACTTGTGCTTTAAGAGAAATTGGTTTTCTTTTAAAGTATGAAGATTGCCCACTTTATGCTTGATTAATTCTTTTGCTAAGAATTGGGTGCATACTTGGTGGATATTGGTTCTATCTTTTGGAAAGATAGATTTTTCTTTTGGAAAGAAAACTTGGACAGCCATATTCCTTCTTGTGTGCCGCCCCTCTCTCCCTCTCTTCTTGTTATCCGAGTCGCTAGCACGGGTTTCGGTCCGAGAGCCGTTCGTGTACGCATCGGTGGAGGAAATCTACACTTGATTTCTGCAGTCTGCATCCGTCTCTTAGAGAGACTTTGTGGTGAGTTTTTGAAACCCTCCTTTTATGCTTTAAGTTTTTGATTTCCACATCTTAAGCTCCTGGGCCGGATTCGAGGAAATCGACGCGTATTTCCGCTTTTATCGGTCGGTTTCCCGTGACGAATCCTAACAGTGGTATCAGAGCGAGCTTTTGATCCGTGGAAATCTTTAAACTTGGCGGATCCCGTGTTTTAAAATTGGCGATTTTGTGGACGGGATTTATTTTTGGTTTGGGGTTTGGTGATTTTTCCCCTTGAATTTTACTTATGGAAAATTTTATGCATATGGTTTATGCTTTATTTAATTTTCTATTTGTGAATTGTTTATGGAAATTTTATTTTGCATATAGGTTGTATGCTAGATTTAATTTCCTATGCATGATTTTATTTCTTGGTGATTTAATTTCATGTTGCTTGTTTTTATGCGGGAAAAAATCACGGACCGTTTCGGGCCGAAACGGGGGCAGCAGCCGCTGCCTGCGGCGCTAGGCGCCACAGGCAGCAGCTGCTGCTGGCTGCTGCTGGCCAGCAGCTGCTGCACGCCAGCAGCAGGGCTGCTGCGCGCCAGCAGCTGCTGCTGGGCAGCAGCTGCTGCACGCCAGCAGCAGGCTGCTGCTGGGCAGCAGCCGCTGCGCGGCAGCGGGGCTGCTGCTGGGCAGCAGCGCCGCGGCTGCCCCGCGCGGCGGGCCGGGCCCGTTTTTGGATTTGGCGGGATTTTTTGGGCCGGGCCGGTTTTAAAATTTTAAAAATATGCGTGTTTAAATTTTGGTAATTTTTATGCGCGTGGGGTTTTAAAATTTTAATTGTTTTTAAACTTGTGCGTGTTTAATTTTGGAAATTTTATGCGCATGTTTTTATGAATGGAATTTATTTTCGTTCATGCGATATTTATTTTGGAAATAAATACGGTTAATTGAAATTGGTTCGGGTTTTCTTGGCACGATTACCCGGACGGCTAATTTTGGAATTCATGGTTTCCCAATTGGATTGGGAGCAATTTTGCCTGGGTTGGAGGCCCAAAGCCCGCACGGGTTTAGAACCATGATCGGCCAAAATTTGGCGATTTCAAAATAATGGCTATGGACATAATTGAAATGGGATTAATTCATGCATTTAACATGTTTATAAATTGTATGTATTAGATACGTGTATGTATGATTAAATGCATGAATGGATGTTTTGGGCCTTATTTATTGGGTTGTAATATTCTTTTGGTAAATACGGCATACGCGCCGTTTTCTTTTTATGTAATTTTATTTTATGTGTATATTATGAAATTATGTAAAGAAGAAGCCGATTGGATTGGCGTGCTAGAAGGATGAGGATGCGGCCCACCTGATGTCGTTCTAGTATAGGTTTACTAGAATTATATTAGGATGTAAATTTTGGCCCATAGCATTTCATTTTTATTTAATTATGCTTTATTTATTTACATGTGAGAATGTATGTACAAACCCTATTTCACCCGCCTATGCATCTAAGCCGTTATTAATTGAATCTAATAACCAAAAGGTAATTACTAAGTCTCTTAAAAGTGCTTCCCTCATTCATAACCTACTCGAAGTGGGGATAGGCCAGCTGTAGACCAACCCTCGTTGGATGCACTGGAGTATCGTCATTTTGTATTGGGTTGGAGTATTGGTTACTCTAACACTTGGATGGAGGTTTTGACTTAGCGTGGGTAGTAGGATGTTCCTGGCCCTAAGCACAGATGGGTAAGTGCCAACAGACCCATCAAACCGAGAGTCCCTAGGTTGGGATTGGACGGCGTTCCTACCTAAAAATTGGGGTATAGTTGTTCCAGGCCCTCGTCTGGCTATATCTTGATATAATATGGATCTCGGCCCATGAGCCCAACAACTCGAGTTAATTAATAACACGATTCATTATTAATTATAATATGGGAAGAACATGTGAAGTCCTTTATTTACACTCGTAATTTTTCTGTGTAGAAACCAATGACTACGAATGATACTTTATCACTGCGATCTTTCTTGGAATGGGACAAGCTTTCTGGCCCTAACTTTTGGGACTGGTCTATGAACTTAAGGAAAGTTCTAAGACAAGAGTCTAAAGAGTATGTGCTCAAAAAGCCTGTACCGGCTGTGCCAACGGGAAGTAATCCACCGGCTGCCCAGCTAGAGGAATACTTGGCACATGTAAAAGATAACCGGGATGTGACATGCCTGATGTTGGCTAGTATGGTTCCTCAATTGCAAAAGCAGTTCCTGGATCATCAGGCCTTTGCTATAATGACAACTCTTAACGAGATGTTTTATGAGCAAGCTTATCAGGAAAGGTACCTGATCCACAAGGCATTCCGCAGCTGTAAGATGGGAGCCGGAACATCTGTGAGTGCACACGTGCTCAAGATGAAGGGCTATCTGGATAATTTAGCCCGTCTCGGAACTCCTATCTCACGGGGGCTGGCGGTCAGCACGATCCTGGATTCTTTACCGGATTCTTATGATCAATTCATCCTAAACTTTTACAAGCAAGGGATGGACCGTACTGTTAGTGAGCTGCATTGGATGCTTGAACTCGCTGAATTGTCGATCAAGAAGACTCCGCCGGTACTTGAGGTTTACAAGGGGAAACCTCCTTTTGCTAAAGGCAAGGCAAAGGCCAAGGCCAAGGCTAAGGAAGCCAAGGCTAAAAAGGCTAAAGCCCAGCCCAAGGCCCGTTCCAAGGATGTCTGCTTCGGTTGCAAGCAGGCTGGACATTGGAAAAGATCGTGTCCCAAGCTTTTGGGAGAGAAAACGAAGACGCAGGGCGTGTCTTCATCAGGTATATATGTCATAGACATTAACCTCTGTTTCAACATCTTATGTATTGGATACTAGATGTGGTTCTCACATTTGTTGTAATGTGCAGGGACTTAAGAACAGGAGACAACTGGGATCGGGACAAGTGGACTTGCGGGTCACAAATGGAGCAAGGGTTGCTGCCATAGAGATCAGTAGGACCAGCTTATGATACCTAGTAGATTAGTTTTGTTACTGAAACTATGTTATTTTGTACCTGTTTTGTACTGGAATATTATTTCTGTTTTAGTTTTTTGGATATTTCTGGATGTACATTTACTATTGGTAATAGTAAAAAGGGTTTATCTAGAAAAGAATTATTTTATGGAGTAGCTCTATTAAATAATGTCTTTTATATCCTGGATCTAAATGAAACTAATCATGTCTATAATATACATACTTAAAGGGTTAAGCCTAACGAACTTAATCCGGTTTACCTTTGGCATTGTCATTTAGGCCACATAAACAAGAAGCGCATAGCTAGGCTTCACATCGCTTGAATCCTAGGATCATTTGACATGGAGTCACTTGATATATGCGAGTCTGGTTTATAAGGTAAAATGACTAAAGAACCTTTTAGCAAGGAGGCTAAAAGGGTTGCTAGCTTATTGAACCTAATGCATTGAGATGTATATGGACCGACAAGCATAGCAACTAAGGGTGAACATCTATACTTCATATCCTTCACAGACGATTTCATCAGAAATGGCTATGCCTATGTAATGAAATATAAGTCTGAGACCCTTGATAGGTTCAAGGGAGTAAGGAACGAAGTACAGAACTAGGCAGAAATATCCAAGCCTTTCGGTTGGACCGAGGTGGTGAGCATATAAGCCTATAGTTTGACTCATTTTGAGAGAGCATGGAATAGTTCCACAGCTCACTCCTCCAGGAACACCACAATGGAATGGGGTGTCCGAACAGAGGAATAGGACCCTGTTGGACATGGTCCGCTCAAACGATGAGTCATGCCTCTCTCCCTATAAGTTGTAAAGGATATGCTCTTGAGACAATGGCTCTCATTTTCAATTATACTCCGACTAAGGCTTTGGAAAAGACCCCATTTGGAATATGGACGGGCAGGGTGCCTAATATGTCTTTCTTACGGATTTGGGGTTGTTATGCACAAGTCAAGAAATTGACTGTGAGCAAAACTAGAACCCAAAACCGACTAATGCCTGTTTGTGAGCTACCCTAGGGAAACCAAAGGGTATTACTTCTACGACCCCGCTGAGAACAAGGTGTTCATGGCGCAAAAGGGGGTCATTCTTGAAAAGGGGTTTCTTTCCAAGAAAGACAGTGGGAGTGATATTGAACTCAGGGAAGTTCAAAGCTCAGAAACTCCTACAAAGGATAACTCGGAGACCAGGGTGAAGCTTCCAAAAGGGGAAGCACCAGCCCAGGTCACACAAGGACCTAAAAGGTCTGGTAGGGATCATCAGGAACATGGAAAACATCGGTTTTTGTTTCTAATGATTACTCTCTTTTTGTCTTGGACGAAGAGGAGCTCAAAACCTACTAGTAGGCTATAGCTAGCCCACTGTCTGCCATGGTGGTGGATTTGCAATCTATGCACAATAATCAGGTTTGGAACCTGGTTGATTCACCTCCAGGTGCTAAGGTAATAGGTGGCAAGTGGTGCTATAAGCTATAGGCCGACAATACCTTTAAGGGTGTGTATAAGAGGTTTAGTGGGAGCATAGTAACTTTCATGGTATGAAATATGGATGGCATCCTTCTGATTGGAAGCGACATACCAACACTACAAGGGAATTGTAATGGTTGTGTAAGTGCTTCGCAATGAAGGACTTAGGCGAAGCTGAGACGATCCTAGGGATCAGTATCTACAGGGTTAGATCCAATCGGCTTCTGGGCCTAAGTCAGGCCAAGTACATAGACTTCGTTCTGAAAAGATTCAGCATGGACTAGGCTAAGAAAGGTTTCTTGCCAATGGGTCATAAGCTGAAACTTAGCAAGAAGTACTGTCCTAAGACAAGGCAAGATAGGGAGAACATGAATTGGTCCTATATGCGCTTCAGCCATGGGATCAATCATGTACTCCATGCTATGTACAAGACCTAATGTTGCCCATGCGGGTCAGGAAGAGCAGTCAGTTACTAGGTACACTGATGTAAGCTTCCAGACCGACCAGGATGAATATAAGTCGCAGTATAGGTATGTGTTCATGGTAGTGCTATTGTTAGAGAGGCTCCAAGTAATAGACCCTCGCGGTTTCTATCACAGGAACTGAGTACATTGCAACGTGTGAAGCAGCTAGGGAAGCTGTGTGGATAATGAAGTTCAACTAGGGGTAGTGTCAACTATCCAGTAACCAGTTGATATCTTCTGTGACAACACGGGGCTGTTGCACAAGCTATGTGCCTCGGTCACACATATACACGAAGCACGAACTCAGGGAGGTTCACCTATTGCGAGAAATCGCTGAGGCGGTGACATCTCATTACAAAGAGTGGACACCAAAGACAATGTCGCAGATCTTTTGACCAACATGCTTGGCTATGCCTATGCACGAAGGTTGTACTAGATCTATAGGGATTAGACCCATGCCTAGTAGGTACTAGTGCAAGTGGGAGATTGTTGGAAATGCCCTAGTCCCGAGGCATTGGTCCTTGTGTTTGTATAATACATTTGTACATTAATGTAAACTTTATGTATTATACAATTTGTGTCAAGGAAATAAAGGCATTAATCTATTTATTATATGTCTTGTGCTATATGTTAAATAGAGTATCCAATGGACATATCCATATCCATGTTGTCAAGTGTGAGGCACTTGGCAGTAAGACTGTGGATAGTGAAAACGATATGACCATAAAGTCATCCGTAGTCTGTTCCAATCATGGGAATGAATGGAACCAAAGACTATCGTTAGCCTGGTTGTATGGCGGTGTCTTACCGGTCATAGAACATGGAATGTCAACTAGGTTAATGGGTACATGCAAAATGGGCATGGTACTGGATTGATCCACTTAACGGGAATCTGCATGGTATAGTATCACAAATGATTCTCGTGTAGTGCTTGTATAAGTCCTTAGACCGGACCATATGATGGTGCTGCATGTGAGGTGACACACTTTGGTGTACGCCCAACGGGCCTGTAAAAGGGTGCCAAGTACGGGTACGTTCGGGTGTGTCAGTGAGCATGGCAGCACTATGGATATGCAGAAGGGAATATCACTTAGTGATTCACTGAGACGATATCATCAGCCTCTTGAAGAATGTTACTGATAAGTGTGCGGCCGCACCCAAACAAGATTGGATCTTATTTGTGAGCATCAGTTCATTCGGTATCAAGTCAAGGTCCAGACACAAGGAGGGTGATACTTCCATGCCTCAGTGTTGGACACCGATATCAGTGACATGGGATTTACAAGTTCAAACTACTGGGTTACGTTTTCAGTTGGACTGCTTACTCCGTCTTAATTGGGGGCTACAGTGGCTAGCTAGAGCCCGCCTGTAGTCTGTGGGCCTTGGCCCACTGCCAACATAAAGACGGGCCCATTGGATCATACACATTGAACATCTGGACTTTAACTAGTCGGATTAAGTGTGTACTTGGAGTATACACATTTGAAGAGAGAGAGATATATTAATTATATTATATGCATCAATTGGATTGATCAAAGTTATATAATTAATATTTATTTTGGCCTACTCATAATTAATTCAATGAATTAATTTATGGGGTTATTTCCTAGGTGGAAATATTACGACATGTATAGGTTTACATGTTTGTTATTTTATGTGTGTCTAATTTAATCCATTGATTAAATTAATAGGTCAAATGAATTTTAAATTTAAATGTATGTAATATGTTACATGGTATCATATATAAGCATACATGTTAAATTAAAGTTGCATTTGATTTAATTAAATCAAAGGAATTAAAATTGGGCTTAAGATGTAAAATGAATATTCCCACTTAAATAGGAATTGTGTTGGCCGAAATTTTGGTGTGGAATGGGCAAGGATGGTGAGTCATTTTGTTGGACAAAATGATGATGACACATTCCTTAGGACCAATAGGAAAAGAGTGAGTCATTCTTTGATTTTGAGGTAGCAAAGTTGGACTTTGCTTCCTTAAATGAAATAGAATGATGACAATTTTTGGTGTTGGCCGAATGAAGCTTGGCAAGTGAAGGGATGAGTCAACTTTGGACAAAAGATGATGATGGGTTGGTGATGACTCATGGTGTGAGTCATTAGGTTGAAAATGGGGTAGCAAAGTTGGACTTTGACTTCTCTTTTCACCATCATCTTAATTCTTCTATTAAGGATTTAATAAGAATGATTTTGTCTTAACTCATCGAGTTTGAGGAAGGCTTGGCCGTCCATCACTTGTGCTTTAAGAGAAATTGGTTTTCTTTTAAAGTATGAAGATTGCCCACTTTATGCTTGATTAATTCTTTTGCTAAGAATTGGGTGCATACTTGGTGGATATTGGTTCTATCTTTTGGAAAGATAGATTTTTCTTTTGGAAAGAAAACTTGGACAGCCATATTCCTTCTTGTGTGCCGCCCCTC
This sequence comes from Euphorbia tirucalli, assembly GCA_039660915.1. NCBI lineage: Eukaryota > Viridiplantae > Streptophyta > Magnoliopsida > Malpighiales > Euphorbiaceae > Euphorbia > Euphorbia tirucalli. The sequence continues at coordinate 46,488,463 of CM077639.1, read as the reverse complement.
TCTCCCTCTCTTCTTGTTATCCGAGTCGCTAGCACGGGTTTCGGTCCGAGAGCCGTTCGTGTACGCATCGGTGGAGGAAATCTACACTTGATTTCTGCAGTCTGCATCCGTCTCTTAGAGAGACTTTGTGGTGAGTTTTTGAAACCCTCCTTTTATGCTTTAAGTTTTTGATTTCCACATCTTAAGCTCCTGGGCCGGATTCGAGGAAATCGACGCGTATTTCCGCTTTTATCGGTCGGTTTCCCGTGACGAATCCCAACAATAATATATAAGGAATCTGTGATGTTTTTACTTAGTTTGTCTTAGATTTCACGTTGGTATTACTTGTTTTTGATGATTTATAGTTTTAAAGGCTAAGTATGCAAATATGTGGAATTTAGCTATAAAAGGAAGCAAAAACAAAGAGAAATTAAAGGAAAGAGATAGGTCACGAGTGTGACACCTATAACGGTCGTAACCTAGCCTCTGGGCAGACTTTGACTTCAGCATTTTGTAAAGAAACCCATGTGAATCACGACCGTGACACTCTGTCACGATCGTGACATGCCCTCATCAGCAATTATTTGATCTTATCCATTCGGAACTTCAACCACCACTATGAAAAGACATAACCCTTTATGAAAAGACATAACTCTTTATGAAAGGACACAACTTTCCAAGAAGAACCAATAGTATTCAAGAGACACAACCCTTCATGAAAAGACACAACCATTCATTGAACCAACACAGCCTTTCACAAAGAGACATAATGCTTCAATGCTTATAAATAGAGAAGGAATTCTAGATTGCAGTGTGTGCCCCTAATGGGATGCCAAAGGGAGAAAACCAGCCAAATGGAAGATACCTGTAGTATATAAAGTTAGAAAAATAGAGTGTCTAAAGAGTTCGAGTGTTGTTTGTAAAATTTAGTATACTTAAAGAGGAGCCTAATGCCAATGTCCTTGAATCAAGTATTGATGTTGTATAGAGAAAAGATACCCCCGAGGTTGCAATATACCTATAGGCATGAGAGAGTGTTTCATGTGTGACAGACGGGAATACTATCGCTTTCTTAAGTATATTCTTATGCTTTTCCTTTATGAGAGCGTCACACTTGTATTTGTATTGAACATTTACGGGATCAATATCGATAATTTTTCTTGTATCTTACTCTTCATTACATGACTAACGCCAAGTATGTATTATGATTCATAATAAGATATAGAGAAGTTTGTATTTTACTTTGTCTTGGTTAGTTACTAAGATAGAATAATTTATGATGTATGATTGTTTTGCTTCACTTTGTTAAATTAATTGAAGATCATCTTAATATAGCTTGGCCATTGTGTATTAAGACCTTTAGTTATTTTGGCAAAGGTATTTGATAACTTGTCTATGAGTTATTGAATAAAATCTATTTCTAGACATGTCCATTGAAATAGAACTAATCCGACATACTCTTATCATAGGGATTTAATAGATAATTAATGCATGTGCAATGAATATCTAAGATAAAATGCTTGTATATTTATGTCACTAGATATTAAACAACAACTTAACTCACAACTAGTACTTTAATTGATTTAACTTGCCATTTACCCAATTCCCCATATCACTTTATAATTCAATACTCTATAGACGCAAAGAAAAACAAATTAAAGTGTACATACTTATTCCTCGTGGGATCGATATCTTTTATTACTACATTGCGTTTCATATACTTATGAGCACTAATCTCTAAGTGGAATTATTATTAGAAAAATTATTATCAAAAGCTAAATTAGAGATTTAGTAAACAAGCAGCAATGCTTATTTATCTCTTGATATCGAGTGGACTGAACCTAATGAAAAAGTTGTTGGTGCGCCCTAGTTCTTGGGGCATTGGATTCTTGTACTTTGTATTATACATTAAAACTCATTGTATGAATACATTATTGTGTTACATTAATAAAGGCAATTAATCTATTTCATTTATATTTTGTGCTATAATATGAGTAGAGTATCCATTGATTGATAATCATAAAACCCATCCCAGGTCTGTTCTAATCGTGGGAACGAATAGAACCATAGACTTGTATATTCGATGACTGTATGGTAGTTCTTAACTAGCCATAGTACTTGTATAGTTAGTCATGAATATAGGTACATGTCGTTGACATGGGACTGGATCGATTCGCACAAGAAAGCCACATGGTTGTCGCGTCATAGGTCTTTCTTGAGTAGGTTTCTTTTGTCCTCAGACCAGATTTCATTATAGTATCAATATGGAATCCGATTCACTTTGACATACGCCTAACAGGTCCATAAAAGGATGCTAAATATGGGTATGATTGGGTGGACAGGCGAACATATTGATAATGATGATGAAGTGATGGAATTGCCACTCGGGTAACATCGAGATGATATCATTGGCCACTTGATGAGTGGGACTGATAAGTGTATGGCCATACCCAAATAAGTTGGTTGCTTATTTGATTAATTAGTCAACTCAAGATCAAGAAATATAATAAACAACAGAAGAGGATGACAGAGACTATGCCTCTTGCTTATTCATATTGATATCGTTAGGCAAAGGCCACTATGAGATTACTACTGGGTGAGTGTCTTCTAAAGACTGCTGCATCTCTGTCTTAATTGGGGGCTATAATGGTTTGCTAGAACCCACTTACAGTCTGTGGGCCTTGGGCCTACTGCCAACATAAAGACAGACCCATAAGATCGTGCACATAGATCAACTGAGATGGAACTTATAGAAATTGTACATATAATGTACATTGGAAGGAATGCGTTAATTAATTAGTTGACATTCGGTGTCAAGGTAATTAATTAACATTGGGTTGAATTTAATTTAATTAATAAGTTTACATAATGTAATTAATTAATTTATCAATTAATTGAATTACATAAAGTAAACAATTAATTAAATAATTTTCCAAAGTATGAAAATTAAATACATGTATTGTATTTGCTTAAGTGTGATTTAATTTTATTTAAGGGTAATTAAATTTAGCCAAATGGAATTAAATTACATAGTATATACTTTTTAATTAAAGTTTATTTATGTAATTATAATCCTAGTGGGCTTGGGTCTAATTAACCTAATTAAAACCCAATTAGACAAGGTGTCTATATAAGGGCACACTTAAGGAATAAAACCCTAATTCAACACTAATTAATTGCTGGAAATTTCAGCCACCAAGAGCAGCCCCAAAACTGTTGGAAATGCCCTAGTCCCGAGGCATTGGTCCTTGTATTTGTACTATACATTTATTGGATTTATGTGTTGTACTCATTTGTGTCATTAATAAAGGCATCAATTCATTTATTATATTTATCTTGTGCAGTATAGTAAATGAAGTATCCAATGGACATATCTATATCCATGACGACTAGTGTCATGCACTTAGTAGTAAGACCATGGATAGGGTTAACGATATGACCATAAATAGATCCGTAGTCTGTTCCAGTCATGGGAATGAATGGAACAACAGACTATCATTAACCTGGTTGTATGGCGGTGTCTTACCGGTCATTGGACATGGGATGTCAACCAAGTTAATGGGTACATGCCTGGGAGCATGGTACTGGATAGATCCACTAAACGAGTAATCCACATGGTATGGTATCACAATGGATTCTCGTGTAGTACTTGTATGGATCCTTTGACCTGACCATATGATGGTGTTACATGTGAAGTCGCATACTTAGGGGTACACCTAAAGGGCCTGTAATAGGGTGCCAAGTATGGGTGCTTTCGGGTATGTCACTGAACATGGTAATGCTATGGATATGCAGAAGGGATTTGTCACTCAGTAACCAACTGAGAAGATATCACTGGCCACTTGATGAATGTGACTGATAAGAGTGTGGCCACACCCAAACAAGTTGGAACTTGTTTGTGAGCATCAGTACATTCAGGATCAAGTTAATGTCCAGACACGAAAGAGGGTGATCAATCCATGCCTCTGTGTTGGACACCGATATCAATGACATGGGATGTACAAGTTTAAACTATAGGGTTACGATATCAGTTAGACTGCCATCTCCATCTTAATTGGGGGCTGCAGTGGCTTGCTAGAGCCCAACTGCAGTCTGTGGGCCAAATGCCCGCTGCCAACATAAAGATGGGCCACAGGATCGTACACATAGAACGATATAATGCAGACTTAAGGAATTACTTGTATACTTGGAGTATACACAGTGGATGGAGAAGCATGTATATATTAATTATATTATAAGGATCAATTGGATTGGTCATAATAATAAAATCAATATATTCTATTGGCTCTTCATAATTAATTGGATTAATTATGAAATTATTTCCTAGGTGGAAATATTCATATGTATGGGTTTACATATGATATTATTTTGTGTAGAGTTAATTTTAATTTGATGGATTAAATTAATTGTCAAACTAATTTTAATTTAGATGTAGATAATATATTACTTGGAGTAATATATTAAATACATGGGTACATTAAAATTGGGCTTGAAATTAATTTAAACCAGAATAATTAAAATTAGACTGGGCCTAAATTAAAACATGGAAGCCCGCACAGAATAGAGAGAAGCCAAGATGGGCCTGAATTCCCCTTAGGGAATTCGGCCAACCCTAGGTATAAATACCTAGGGTTAGAAATTTCAGCCACCCCTAGCACATTCACTTCTAGCCGAAATTTCCCTAGCTCCTCCTCTCCATTGTTTTGTTTTTCCGACGCTAGCACGGGTTGCATTCGCCAAGCGTTCGTGTACGTGAGAGTGGAGGAATTCTATTTTGAATTCTACAGTCATCATCCATCTCGGAAAGAGATTTTTCTGGTAAGAAATTTAATCCCTTTCAATTTGATTTTAAGTTTTTCAATTTCCACTTCAATTGCTCCTGGGACTGGATTTGAGGAAATCACCGCGTTCTTCCGCTTTTATCGGGTGATTTCCGGTGAAAAATCACAACAAAAACAGCCGAAAATACAAGCATTAAACCTCCATTCCTTCGCATCTTCAGCTAGCACCGGTTCCCGCTCAATAGTTGGTCGTGCACCAGACTTTGAAGATCACAGTTTCAAGAAACGATTCTGCAGCAGTCTCTAGAGGAGACGAATCCGGTGAGTTAATCTCTCTTGATTCAAATTGTTTTATTCTAATCAATGGTAATTGGACACGATAAGTGGATTCTAGGAAATTTTAAACTGTGTATTTTCTGCTGCGCCACGTTATTTTTCCGATGATGAAGAGCCTAGGTTTTGTCCATTAGATTGATTGGAATTGGTTCTTGAAAGCGTTCTTGAAGAAAGAATGGTTTCAATTTTTTGATTTTAGTGTTTTATTTAATTAGTTTTGGTTTTGATAAACCCTAGAATTTTTGGGAGCAGTTAGACTGCCTGGGCTGGAGGCCCAAAGCCCGTTAAGGGTTAGAACCATGGTGGGCCAAAATTGGCGATTTCCTAATAATGGCTTTGACATAATTTAAATGGGCTTAAATCATGCATTTTGACATGCTTTTGAATTGTATGTATTGGATGCATATGAATGGTTGAATGAATGTTTGATTGGATGCTATTGGGCCTTTTACGAGTTGGGTTGTATTTTTTCTTTTAGGTAAATACGGCCTGCGTGTCGTTTTCTTTTAATGTAATTTTATTTTATTTAAATTAAATATTATAAAATTTGTAAAAGAAGAAGCCCATGGAGTGGTGAGCCCAAGTGGAGGTGCAAGCCCAAATTGGAGGTGCAAGCCCAGAAGGAGAAGATGGAGGCCCGCCTAATATATGTTTCTACTATAGGTTTACTAGAATAATATTAGGATGTAATATAGGCCCATAGCAGTCCATTTTAATTTTATTTAATCAATTTTATATTCATTTGCATGTATGAATGTATGTTACATATAGCTCATTCACCCGCTTTATGTATGTAAGCCGTTATAATTGAATCTAATAACCAAACGGAAATTACTAAGTCGCTTAAAAGTGCTTCCCTCATTCAAAACCGAATCGAAGTGGGAATAGGCCAGTTGTAGACCATGCCCTCGCAGGATGCACTGGAGTATTGTCACTTTGTATTGGGTTAGAGTATGGGATACTCTAACACTTGGATGGAGGTTTTGACTTAGCATGGGTAGTAGGATTCTCCTGGCCCTAAGCACAGATGGGTAAGTGCCAACAAGCCCATCAAACCGAGAGTCCCTAGGTTGGGATTGGACGGCGTTCCTACCTAAATAATTAAGGTATAGTTGTACCAAACCCTCGTTTGGCTATATCTTAATGAAATATGGATCTCGGCCCATGAGCCCAACAACTCGGTTAAATTAATAACTTGATTCATTATTAATTTTATATGGGAACAACAAAGTAAAGCCCTTTATTAACACTCTATATGTTTTTCTGTGTAGAAACACCCAAATGGCAAACACAAATACCTTATCACTGCGATAGATTCTTGAAAAGGACAAGCTTTCCGGTCCTAACTTTTTAGACTGGTCTAGGAACTTGAGGATAGTTCTAAGACAAGAGTCGAAAGAGTATGTGCTGGAAAGGCCTGTGCCGGCTGAGCCTCAGGGACGTAATCCGACTGCTGCACAGCTGGCGGAATGCGAGGCGCACGTCAAGGACAACCGGGATGTGACGTGCCTTATGTTGGCGTGCATGGTCCCCGAACTGCAAAAACAGTTTATGGACCATCAAGCCTATGCTATGATAACAACTCTTAACGAGATGTTTCAAGAGCAAGCTCGTCAAGAAAGGTACCTGACCAATAAGGCATTCCACTCTCGTAAGATGGGGGCCGGGACATCTGTGAGTGCACACGTGCTCAAGATGAAGGGCTATTTGGATACTTTGGCCCGTCTCGGATCGCCTATCTCTCAAGAGTTGGCGGTGGACACAATCCTCGCGTCCTTGTCGGATTCTTATGATCAGTTCATCCTTAACTTCAATATGCAAGGGATGAACCGCACTGTCAGTGAGCTGCATGGGATGCTGAAGCTTACTGAGCAGTCGATCAAGAAGACTCCGCCGGTGCTGCTGGTTAACAAGGGGAACGCTCCTCTTGCTGAGGGTAAGGCCAAGGAAAAGGCCAAGGCTAAGGCCAAGAAAGCCAAAGCCAAGAAGGCCAAGGCCCAACCCAAGGCCCAGCAGAAGGCAGGTCCTGAGGACGTCTGTTTCGGGTGCAGACAGGCGGGCCATTGGAAGAGATCGTGTCCCAAGCTGATGGGAGAGCAGAGAAGGGGCCAAGGTGCATCCTCTTCAGGTATTTATGTTATAGATATTAACCTTACTGTTTCAACATCCTGGGTATTGGATACTGGATGTGGTTCTCACATTTGTTGCAATGTGCAGGGACTTAAGAACAGAAGGTTGCTGGGGTCGGGAGAGGTGGACTTGCGGGTCGGGAATGGAGCAAGGGTTGCTGCCATAGAGATCGGCGAATACCACCTAATGATGCCCAGCGGATTGGTTTTAATTTTAGAACATTGTTACTTTGTACCTGCTATGTGCAGGAATATTATCTCAGTATCAATGTTGGATATTTCTGGATTTGAATTTTCTATTATAAATGGTCGAATTTCTATATCCAGAGAGGGGTTATTTTATGGAGATGCTCTGTTAAATAATGGCCTGTATGTCCTGGACTTAAATGAAACCAGTCACATCTATAACATAAACACGAAAAGGGTTAAGCCTAACGAACTTAATCCAGTCTACCTATGGCATTATCGTCTTGGCCATATAAACGAGAAGCGCATAGCTAGGCTTCATAAAGCTGGAGTCCTAGGGTCATTTGACTTGGAGTCAATTGATACATGTGAATCATGTTTAAGAGGCAAGATGACAAAGGCGCCTTTTAGCACTGGCTTGTTGGACCTAATACATTCAGATGTACGTGGACCTATGAGCGCAGCAACCAGAGGTGGACATCTGTACTTCGTCACGTTCACGGATGATTTCAGCAGATATGGCTATGTCTATCTGATGAAACACAAGTCCGAGACCCTTGATAGGTTCAAGGAATTTAGGAACTAGGTACAGAACCAGCTAGGCAGGATCATCAAAGCCCTTCGGTCGGACCGAGGTGGTGAGTACATGAGCCTAGAGTTTGACTCATACTTGAGAGAGCATGGAATAGTTCCACAGCTCACTCCTCCTGAAACACCACAATGGAATGGGGTGTCCGAACGGAGGAATAGGACCTTGTTGGACATGGTCCGCTCAATGATGAGTCAAGCATCTCTCCAAATTAGCTTCTGGGGACACGCCCTCGAGACAGCAGCTCTCATCTTAAACAATACTCCGACTAAGGCTGTGGAAAAGACCCCATATCAGATATGGACGGGCAAGGAGCCCAATGTGTCTTTCCTAAGGATTTGGGGATGCGAAGCACATGTCAAGAAATTGACTAGTGGCAAGCTGGAGCCCAAAACCGATAAATGCCTGTTTGTGGGCTACCCTAGGGAAACCAAAGGGTATTACTTCTACAACCCCGCCGAGAACAAGGTGTTCGTGGCAAGGAAGGGGGTCTTTCTGGAAAAGGAGTTCCTTTCCAAGAAAGATAGTGGGAGCAACATTGAACTCAGGGAAGTTCAAGGTCCACAAGCTCCTGAAGAGGATAGCTCGGAGGCCCAGGTGGAGCTTCCACAAGTGGAGGCACCGACCCAGGTCACACAAGAACCTAGAAGGTCTGGTAGGGATCGTCGGGAACCGGAGAGGTATGGTTTCCTCGTCACCGATGATCAAACTCTTCTCATCTGGGATGAAGAAGAACCTAAAACCTACCAGGAGGCTATGGCTAGCCCACAGTCTGCGAATTGGCGTAAAGCCATGGAGGCAGAAATGCAATCTATGTACGATAATCAAATTTGGAACTTGGTTGATCCACCTCCGGGTGCCAAGGTAATAGGTTGCAAGTGGTGCTATAAGCTAAAAGCTGATAATACCTTCAAGGGGCGTCTGGTTGCGAAAGGTTTCAGACAAGTCCATGGGATAGACTATGATGAAACTTTCTCACCAGTAGCCATGCTCAAGTCCATCAGGATACTACTGGCCATAGCCGCATGGTATGAGTATGAGGTATGGCAGATGGATGTCAAAACCGCTTTCCTTAATGGAAAGCTACTCGAGGATGTGTACATGACACAACCTGAGGGTTTTGTCGATCCTAAGTATCCGGGAAGGGTATGCAAACTTCAAAGGTCCATTTATGGATTGAAGCAAGCATCCCGTAGTTGGAATCTAAGATTCAATGAGGCTATAAAGGAATATGGCTTCATACAGAATCTAGATGAGCCTTGTGTGTATAAGAGGACTAGTGGGAGCATTGTCACATTTTTGGTACTGTATGTAGACGACATCCTACTCATTGGAAGTGACATACCAACACTGCAAGGGGTAAAGCAGTGGCTGAGTAAGTGCTTCGCAATGAAGGACTTAGGCGAAGCTGAGATGATCCTAGGGATCAGGATCTATAGGGATAGATCAAATCGGCTTCTGGGCCTAAGTCAGGCTTCGTACATTGACAAAGTTCTGAAAAGATTTAGCATGGACCGGGCCAAGAAAGGTTTCTTGCCAATGGGCCATGGGCTGAAACTTAGTAAGAAGAACTGTCCTAAAACAAGGGAGGACAGGGAGAACATGAAATTGGTTCTATATGCCTCAGCTATTGGATCAATTATGTACTCTATGTTGTGTACGAGACCTGATGTTGCCTTTGCACTGAGTATGACGAGCCGATACCAGCAGGATCCCAGGGAGGATCACTGGAAAGCTATCAAGGCAATCCTTAAGTACCTTAACCAGACCAAGGATAGCTTCTTGGTGGTCAGGAAGTGCTATCAGTTACTGGGTATACTGATGCAAGCTTCCAGACAGACCAAGATGAGTACCAATCGCAGTCAGGGTATGTATTCTTGCTGAATGGTGGTGCTGTAAGCTGGAGGAGCTCAAAGCAACCAACCATAGCGAACTCTACAACAGAAGCTGAGTACATCGCTGCGTGTGATGCAGCTAAGGAAGCTGTGTGGATGAAGAAGTTTATCACTGAGTTGGGAGTAGTGCCAACTATCCAGGACCCAGTTGATATCTTCTGTGACAACAATGGGGCCGTCGCACAAGCTAAGGAGCCCCGGTCACACAAGAACACAAAGCACGTGCTCAGAAATTAAATACATGTATTGTATTTGCTTAAGTGTGATTTAATTTTATTTAGGGGTAATTAAATTTAGCCAAATGGAATTAAATTACATAGTATATACTTTTTAATTAAAGTTTATTTATGTAATTATAATCCTAGTGGGCTTGGGTCTAATTAACCTAATTAAAACCCAATTAGACAAGGTGTCTATATAAGGGCACACTTAAGGAATAAAACCCTCATTCAACACTAATTAATTGCTGGAAATTTCAGCCACCAAGAGCAGCCCCAAAACTGTTGGAAATGCCCTAGTCCCGAGGCATTGGTCCTTGTATTTGTACTATACATTTATTGGATTTATGTGTTGTACTCATTTGTGTCATTAATAAAGGCATCAATTCATTTATTATATTTATCTTGTGCAGTATAGTAAATGAAGTATCCAATGGACATATCTATATCAATGACGACTAGTGTCATGCACTTAGCAGTAAGACCATGGATAGGGTTAACGATATGACCATAAATAGATCCGTAGTCTGTTCCAGTCATGGGAATGAATGGAACAACAGACTATCATTAACCTGGTTGTATGGCGGTGTCTTACCGGTCATTGGACATGGGATGTCAACCAAGTTAATGGGTACATGCCTGGGAGCATGGTACTGGATAGATCCACTAAACGAGTAATCCACATGGTATGGTATCACAATGGATTCTCATGTAGTACTTGTATGGATCCTTTGACCTGACCATATGATGGTGTTACATGTGAAGTCGCATACTTAGGGGTACGCCTAAAGGGCCTGTAATAGGGTGCCAAGTATGGGTGCTTTCGGGTATGTCACTGAACATGGTAATGCTATGGATATGCAGAAGGGATTTGTCACTCAGTAACCAACTGAGAAGATATCACCGGCCACTTGATGAATGTGACTGATAAGAGTGTGGCCACACCCAAACAAGTTGGAACTTGTTTGTGAGCATCAGTACATTCAGGATCAAGTTAATGTCCAGACACGAAAGAGGGTGATCAATCCATGCCTCTGTGTTGGACACCGATATCAATGACATGGGATGTACAAGTTTAAACTATAGGGTTATGATATCAGTTAGACTACCATCTCCATCTTAATTGGGGGCTGCAGTGGCTTGCTAGAGCCCAACTGCAGTCTGTGGGCCAAATGCCCGCTGCCAACATAAAGATGGGCCCACAGGATCGTACACATAGAACGATAGAATGCAGACTTAAGGAATTACTTGTATACTTGGAGTATACACAATGGATGGAGAAGCATGTATATATTAATTATATTATAAGGATCAATTGGATTGGTCATAATAATAAAATCAATATATTCTATTGGCTCTTCATAATTAATTGGATTAATTATGAAATTATTTCCTAGGTGGAAATATTCATATGTATGGGTTTACATATGATATTATTTTGTGTAGAGTTAATTTTAATTTGATGGATTAAATTAATTGTCAAACTAATTTTAATTTAGATGTAGATAATATATTACTTGGAGTAATATATTAAATACATGGGTACATTAAAATTGGGCTTGAAATTAATTTAAACCAGAATAATTAAAATTAGACTGGGCCTAAATTAAAACATGGAAGCCCGCACAGAATAGAGAGAAGCCAAGATGGGCCTGAATTCCCCTTAGGGAATTCGGCCAACCCTAGGTATAAATACCTAGGGTTAGAAATTTCGGCCACCCCTAGCACATTCACTTCTAGGCGAAATTTCCCTAGCTCCTCCTCTCCATTGTTTTGTTTTTCCGACGCTAGCACGGGTTGCATTCGCCAAGCGTTCGTGTACGTGAGAGTGGAGGAATTCTATTTTGAATTCTGCAGTCATCATCCATCTCGGAAAGAGATTTTTCTGGTAAGAAATTTAATCCCTTTCAATTTGATTTTAAGTTTTTCAATTTCCACTTCAATTGCTCCTGGGACTGGATTTGAGGAAATCACCGCGTTCTTCCACTTCAATTGGGGTTTTTGATTATTTTTCCCCAATTGTTTTCCATCTAAGATTGTTTTCTATATTAATTATATACATTTTTTTGGCTGGAAATTTTTTTTTATGTTTATGATTAAAAAAAAAATAGTGGGCAAAAGGTGGAATCACATTTTTTGATTCCACCTTATGCCATGTGCAACAGCTGCCATAGCAGCTGCTGCTGGCCACAGCAAGCTGCTGCATGGACTGCTGCCTCGCCGGGACAGCAGCACTGCATGGGGATTTTGGGTCCGGTTTTGGATTTTGTGGATTTTTAAAATTAAATTTTTAATTTTTTTAAAAATTAATTTGTATTTAAATTGTTTATTTTGTTGGCATGCATATTTAATTTAATTATTTGCATATTAAATTGAATATGGACTTTGTGAAATTGGCCCAATAAACCGTGGCACCGGTTAAAATTGGGGAGCTAAATTTTAAATTTGTGACCACCCGAATTCAAGTAGGAGCAAAATTGTTAATTTTACATTTATGGATGTTATCCATTGGGCCTTTATGGGCCTTAGTCACATTTGTTAAAATTGGCGATTTCGCCCTAATTAACTCGGCTTAACATTTATATTTATAATTCGGAATGCCATGATCATGCATCATATTGGTATGTATGTGCACGACAGGTACTTTGTTTGAAATGTAATGTTGAGTTCTAGGGGCCCTAAATTATTATCGGCTGTAATTTAGTTTTGGGAAATATGGGCTTACGTGCCATTTTTTTTATTTTGATGTAGTTTTTCATTAGGTTGTAATTAAAGGCCCATAGGATCTCATTTATTTTAAATTAAGTATGCTATTGCATTTGTCATATAATATGGATGTATGGATCACCAAATTATTACCCGCGTTTTTACATGCTAAGCCGTATCACTTAATTATAATCCAGAAATTAAAATGTTGAGTCGTTTAAAAGTGCTTCCCACATTCACACCTCTTCCTCCTATTGATGCTGCAATGTGCACCATGCCCTAGCTGGGTACATTGTAGTATTTAGTGGGTCGTCGAGGGTTAGGATACTTGGTATGGTTAACATGTGAATGGTAGTTTGACTCAAAATGGGTAGCATTAACTCAGAGCGAGCCCTAAGCACAGATGGGTAAAGTGTCAATAAACCCATCAAACCAAGAGTCCTTCATGGAAGGATTGGATAGGTTGTCCTACCAAATGAATCAATGGTTGGTTAGCGAGCCCTAGTTCGGCCAGTCATTGATAAGTTGTGGATCTTGGTCAAGTCAGCCAATTAACATCACCAACAAATAAATTAAAATCGAATTATTAATTTGAATTGGCTTAAAAGTCCTTTATTTCTAACTCAGCAATGATTTCTTCCATGTAGATAATCCCATTTCACTTAAGCAATTTAAATGGCTGCAACAAACAACAACTCACTCTCACTTAGGTCACTCTTGGAGAAGGAGAAGCTTTCGGGGACTAACTTCCTGGACTGGGCTAGGAACTTATAAATAGTTCTTAGACAAGAGTCTAAGGAGCATGTACTGAATGCTCCTTTACTAGTTGGCCCTCCCGCAGGTCGAGGCCGTCACCACAGTGATAGTGGAGCAGTACGATCAGCATGTGAGGAATGACCAAGATGTCTCGTGCCTCATGCTGGGTACCATGGCTTCTGATCTTCAGAAGCAATTTATGGATGAGCATGCTTATGAGATGATGGATCAACTTAAAAAGATGTTCCAAGATCAGGCTCGTCAGGAATGTTACCTGACAACTAAGGCACTTTGCACAACTGTGATGGCAGTTGGGACTTCTGTTAGCACTCATGTTCTAAAGTTGAAGGGGTATATTGATACACTTGCCTGCCTCGACTCGCCAGTTCCGTAGGACTTGGCAGCAGACATTATTCTCAGGTCACTTCCTGAGCCTTACAACCAGTTTATCATGAACTATCATATGCAAGGGTTGGATAAATCGGTTGTTGAGCTGCATGGCATGCTCAAGCTTACTGAGCAGTCTCTTAAGAAGACTCCTGAAGTATTGCTAGTGAACAAGGGCAATACGCCCATTGCTAAGGGAAAGGCCAAATCAAAGGCCAAGGCTAAGGCCCAAAAGGCCAAGGCTAAGGGCATAAAGGTGGTGGCCCAACCTAAAGAAAGGGTTGCTTCTCCTGACGATGTCTGCCGTGAGTGTCATGAGAAGGGGCACTGAATTCTTGTATTTTGTATTATACATTAAAACTCATTGTATGAATACATTATTTGTGTCACATTAATAAAGGCAATTAATCTATTTCATTTATATCTTATGCTATAATATGAGTACAGTATCCATTGATTGATAATCATAAAACTCATACCAGGTCTGTTCTAATCGTGGGAACGAATAGAACCATAGACTTGTATATTCGATGACTGCATGGTAGTTCTTAACTAGCCATAGTACTTCTATAGTTAGTCATGTATATAGGTACATGTTGTTGATATGGGACTGGATAGATCCGCACAAGAAAGCCACATGGTTGTCGCGTCATAGGTCTTTCTTGAGGAGGTCTCTTTTGTCCTCAGACCAAATTTCATTATAGTATCAATATGGAATCTGGTTCACTTTGACATACGCCTAACAGGTCCGTAAAAGGATGCTAAATATGGGTATGATTGGGTGGACCGGTGAACATGTTGATATTGATGATGAAGTGATGGAATTGCCACTCGGGTGACACCGAGATGATATCATTGGCCACTTGATGAGTGGGACTGATAAGTGTATGGCCATACCCAAATAAGTTGGTTGCTTATTTGATTAATCAGTCAACTCAAGATCAAGAAATATAATAAAAACAGAAAAGGATGACAGACACCATGCCTCTTGTTTATTCATATCGATATCGTTAGGCAAAGGACACTATGAGATTACTACCGGGTGAGTGTCTTCTAAAGACTGCTGCATCTCTGTCTTAATTGAGGGCTGTAATGGTTTGCTAGAACCCACTTACATTCTGTGGGCCTTGGGCCTGCTGCCAACATAAAGGCAGACCCATAGGATCGTGCACATAGATCAACTGAGCTGGAACTGATAGAACTTGTACATGTAATATGCATTGGAAGGAATGCGTTAATTAATTAGTTGACATTCGGTGTCAAGGTAATTAATTAACATTGGGTTGAATTTAATTTAATTAATAAGTTTACATAATGTAATTACTTAATTTATCAATTAATTGAATTACATAAAGTAAACAATTAATTAAATAATTTTCCTAAGTAGAAAAATTAAATACATGTATTAAATTTACTTAAGTGTGATTTAATTTTATTTAAGGGTAATTAAATTTAGCCATATGGAATTAAATTACATAGTATATACTTTTTAATTAAAGTTTATTTATGTAATTATAATTCTAGTAGTCTTGGGTTTAATTAACCTAATTAAAACCCAATTAGACAAGGTGTCTATATAAGGGCACACTTAAGGAATAAAACCCTAATTCAACACTAATTAATTGCTAGAAATTTCAGCCACCAAAAGCAGCCCCAAAATAGCCGAAAATCCAAGCATTAAACCTCCATTCCTTTGCATGTTTGGCTAGCACCGGTTCCCACTTAATAGTTGGTCGTGCACCAGACTTTGGAGATTGCAGTTTCAAGAAACAATTCTGCAGCAGTCTCTAGAAGAGACGAATCCGGTGAGTTAATCTCTCTTGATTTAAATTGTTTTATTCTAATCAATGGTAATTGGACACGATAGGTGGATCATAGGAAATTTTATATGGTGTATTTTCCGCTGCGCCACATTATTTTTCCGATGACGAATCCCAACATAAGTGTCCCAACTTATTCGGGTATGGCCATACACTTGTCAGTCCCACTCATCAAGTGGCCAGTGATGTCATCTAAGGGGAAGCTGAGTGGCAATTTTGTCAGCTTCACTATCAACATCAACATGTTCACTGGTCCACCCAACATACCCATACTTAGCACCGTTACGGGCCCGTTAGGTGTATATCAAAGTGTATACGATCCCATGTTATGTTACAATGAACATCAGGTCTAAGGATAATAACAAGACCTAACCGAGAAACACCTATGACGATCGAACCATGTGGTGTTCTCGTGGCGAATCAATTCAGTACCATGGAACCCAACATGTGCCCATATCATTGACTGAGATTCCATGTCCAATGGCCGGTGAGATGCCGCCATCTAGTCAAGGATATGCTAGTCTTTGGTTCTATTCATTCCCATGATTAGAATAGACTGGGGATATTATGCGCGGACGACACGTTTTCGATGGGACGCGAGACTCCCTTTCGGAAAGGGCACCACAATCTCGAATGGGCCCCTCCCTCGCGTGGGGTTTTTATGAATAGAAGACGGGTTTTGGAAAATAAATGAAATTAATGCATAAAATAACCGAGACCTAAGTCTCGATGAATATTGTAGAGTCGCCACCCGGCTCAGCTCAACCGGGAAATTCTTATGTAGCTGAACCGGACGAACGGTCGCTACACTAACCAGAGATTCGGGTCCGGACAAGTCCCTTATTTCGTGTCAAATTAAAATAAAATTGGTCAATGTTCAAAGATGGTATTTCAAAATCTAAAGTCAATTTTATTGAAATAAATAGACATGCAGCGCGGATACAAAATATTTAATACAAAAATAAGGAAAAGAAATAAATATTAATTGGCTTACAACCAAATCGAATGGAAAAATAAAAACTCTCGCCTCACTTATACAATTGCCTATATACACGAGAATCTAGAAAAATACAACCGCCTAGGATACACGATTTAATCTATTAAATTACATCCAAAATAAAAATAAAAAGAAATTAAAACCTGCAAAATAGAGGGTTAGCATAATTTGTACGGCACACCATAAATAGGACTCAATTATGACAGAATGGGAACTCAAGAATTGGGGACATGCATTTAGGGGATAATCGGGTTGGCTCGGTTAGCCGGCCCGATTAGACCTGGAAAACATTTTGAAACGTTCCTATACTTTTAGTTTTGTGGGAAAATCATTTTGAAAACAATTTTGCCGGTTTACATGCATTTTTATATTTAAGGTGGGTCGGTTTTCGGGAGAACTGGGTCTCCGTCGTTGAATTGTTCTAAATGCAATTTTACTGAAAATTGAATCTATGGTCGTGAATGCACACAATAAAATTCATTTTGATGATTTTTGGGGTTTTCTAATTTTTTGGGATTTTTATGGATTTTTTGGGAATTTTTGGGGATTTTTATGGATTTTTTTGAAATTTTTGGGTTTTAAAGGTGAAATTCTGATTCTGGAAACGACAGTGGTACGACTGTAAATTACAGTCGTGCAAACTCAACTACAGTCGTACGACTGTAATTACAGTCGTACGACTGTAAACACTCCAAACTCAGGATTTCGCCAAAATCTTATTTAAAACAAGCTGGAAAGAAAATCACCTGGAAATCAAGAACACTCGTACGACTGTAACTACAGTCGTATGACTGTTCATTGAACTCAAGAACAGTCGCACGACTGTTCTTGATTTCCAGAACAAAAACGCAGAAAAAAAGATAGAAATGCAGAAAAAGCACACCAATCATCCAGAAAGCTTGAAAAAGAGAAGGAAAAAGGAGTGTCTACCTCTTTGGCGTGCGTCCACCGTAGGATTGACCCCTGGCGTCGCTCCAATCCACTAAAATCCGGACTTTTCTCCTTGAGTTGGGGTTTGAGAGTTTTGGGTCCAAAAATTTCAAATGCTGAGGGATTCTGATAAGGAGTTCCTCCTTTTCTTTTTGATTTTCTCTTCTCTTCTCTTCTCTTTTTCTCTGTTTTTCCTTTTTTTTTCTTCTCCCTGTCCGTCTGTTCCTCTCCCCCTTTCTCTTTCTAGCTTTTGAGGTATGGGTTGGCTCACCTGCTGCGATCTACAGTCGTACCACTGTAATTACAGTCGTACTACTGTAATTTTTTTTATTTTTTTATTTTTTTTCAATTTTTTTTTTTAAGTATAGAAAATTTCGGCGCTTACAGATATCTTTATGATTATAACTTTAACTTTACCATGGAACCCAACATGTACCTATATCATTGACTGAGATTCCATGTCCAATGGCCGGTGAGACGCCGCCATCTAGTCAAGGATATGCTAGTCTTTGGTTCTATTCATTCCCATGATTAGAATAGACTAGGGATATCTTTATGATTATAACTTTAACTTTACTAAAAGGTCTCATAATCCAATGACCTACATTGGTTTACTTTAGTATGGTTATAATCATTGGATACTCTATTTATAAATAGCACAAGACATGAATAAATAGATTCATGCCTTTATTTCATCACAAAATTTATAATACAAAATATCCAAATATAAAGTATAATACAATACAAGAACCAATGCCATTTGGACTAGGGCACACCATAATCCTTTGACCTGACCATATGATGGTGTTGCATGTGAAGTGGCATAATTTGGTGTACACCTAAAGGGCCTGTAACAAGGTGCCAAGTATGGGTATGGTTAGGTATGTTAGTGAACATAGCAATGCTATGGATATGCAGAAGGGAATGTCACTCAATAGTCCACTGAGAAGATATCACCAGCCTCTTGATGAATGCAACTGATAAGAGTGTGACCATACCCAAACAAGTTGGAACTTGTTTATGAGCATCAGTTCATTCGGGATCAAGTAAATGTCCGGACACAAAAGAGGGTGATCAATGCATGGCTCTATGTTGGACACCGATATCAATGACATGGGATTTACAAGTTTAAACTACAGGGTTATGATTACAGTTGGACTACTATCTTCATCTTAATTGGGGGCTGCAATAGCTTGCTAGAACCTGCCTATAGTCTGTGGGCCATGGGCCTACTGCCAACATAAAGACAAGCCCACAGGATCATACACATTGAATGTCTGAACTCGAACTAAAAGGAATCAACTGTATACTTGGAGTATACGCACCGGAGAGAGAGGATTATATTGATTATATTACATAGATCAATTGGATTGATCAAAATAATATAATCAATATTTATATTGGCCTTCTCGTAATTAATTCAATGAACTAATTTATGAGATTATTTCCTAGGTGGAAATATTTTACATGTATAGGTTTACATGTGTTTAATTTTATGAAAGTCTAATTTAATCTCTTGGTTAAATTAATTGGTCAAATTAATTTTAATTTAAATATATGTAATATATTATATGGTATAATATATTGACATACATGTTGGATTAAAATTATATTTGAAACTAAATTGGACCCAGAGAATTAAATCGGACTTGGGCTTAATAGAGAAGAAAAGCCCACATAAGATTAAAGAGAAAATTGGTCCTAAAATTCCCTTAGGAATTTCGGCCAACTAGGTTAAATCACCTAGTGATTTTCGGCCATGGTAATGCTAAGTGAAGCAGAAAAATTACAGCCCCTATTCCTCTCATTCCAGTCAATCCCAACACTAGCATAGGTTGAGTTCCAAAGCTGTTTGTGTACAGGAACGTGGAGGAAGTCGGTTTCGATTTCTGCAGCCATCTCTGAAAGAGATTTTCTGGTGAGAATCTATTCTTTCTCCATATGATTTTATTGTTTTCAATTTCCACCTCAATTGATCATGGGCACAGATTTGAGGAAATCAACACATCTTCCGCATTATCGGTTGATTTCTGATGAAAAATCCTAACATTAGGCGTATGTCAAAGTGAACCGAATTCCATATTGATACAATAATGAAATCTGGTTTGAGGACAAAAGAGACCTACTTAAGAAAGACTTATGACGTGACAACCATGTGGCTTTCTTGTGTGGATCGATCTAGTCCTATGTCAATGACGTGTACCTATATTCATGACTGACTATACAAGTACTATGGCTAGTTAAGAAATGCCATACAGTCATCTAATATACAATTCTGTGGTTCTATTCGTTCCCACGATTAGAATAGACTTGGGTTAGGTTTTATGATTATCAATCAATGGATACTCTACTCATATTATAGCACAAGATATAAATGAAATAGATTAATTGCTTTTATTAATGGGACACAAATAATGTATTCATACAATGAGTCTTAATGTATAATACAAAACACAAGAAACCAATGCCCTAAGAACTAGGCATACCAACAATCTCCCACTTGCACTAGTTCCAATTGGGCATTGCCCTAATTCCTACAGATCTTGTATAACCTGTTGGGATTCGTCATCAGAAAAATAACGTGGTGCAGCGGAAAATACACCATTTGAAATTTCCTAGAATCCACCTATCGTGTCCGATTACCATTGATTAGAATAAAAACAATTTGAATCAAGAGAGATTAACACACCGAATTCATCTCTTCTAGAGATTGCTGCATAATCGTTTCTTGAAACTGCGATCTCCAAAGTCCACTGCACGACTAACTATCGAACAGGAACCGGTGCTAGCTGAAGAAACAGAAGGAATGGAGAATTAATTGCTGTAAATTGTGGCTGTTTTGGGGCTGCAATGGGGCTGAAATTTCCAGCAATTAATTTAGGTTAGTGTTAGGGTTTTCTCCCTTAAGTGTGCTCTTATATAGACACATTGTCTAAATGGGTTTTAATTAGTTTAATTAAACCCAAGCCCACTAGAATTATAATTACATAAATAAACTTTAATTAAAAAGTATATACTATGTAATTTAATTCCATTTGGCTAAATTTAATTATCCTTAAATAAAATTGAATCACACTTAAGTAAATATAATACATGTATTTAATTTTCCTACTTAAGAAAATTATTTAATTAATTGTTAGGAAAATTATTTAATTAATCGTTTACTCTATGTAATTCAATTAATTGATAAATTAATTAATTAAATTATATAAACTTATTAATTAAATTAAATCAACTCAATGTTAATTAATTACTTTGATAGCGAATATCAACTAATTAATTAACGCATTCCTTCTAATGTACATTACATGCACAATTTCTATAAGTTCCAGCTCAGTTGATCTATGTGCACAATCCTATGGGTCTGTCTTTATGTTGGTAGTAGGCCCAAGGCCCACAGATTGTAAGTGGGTTCTAGCAAACCATTACAGCCCCAAATTAAGATAGAGATGTAGTAGTCTGTTGAAGACACTGACCCAGTTGTAATCTCACAGTGTCCTTTGCCAAACAATATCGATATGAATAAACAAGAGGCATGGTGTGAGCGGACGACCTGAAAAGCGAGACAAAACGCGGCAAAGCGAACTGGGAAAAAGGAAATTTGGAAAGTGTGTGTTGGGGTTTTTGGAAAATGGGATTTTGATTATCTTGATCTAAGAAAACCATTGATTTGCTTTGAAATTCCTTTTATAGAAAACCCTTTTTCCATTTTATTAACTTAAAGACCTCGAAACCTAAATTCCAAGATCAGTGACAGAGTCGCCACCTGGATCAACTCATTCAGGAAATTTCGGTACAGCTCCCTAACGAGGGTAGACTAACGTACCTAATCTAGAGATTCAGGGTCCGAGCAACTTACCTATTCAACCTCTAGCCTGCATTCACTTTATAGTTTATATTACCATATTTTGTTCGCTTTATTATCTTTTCCTATCCAATTTGTTTTGTATTTAACCTATGCTCATACAAAAAATGGAATAAATTGCATAATGATTAAATAATTCATACATTTAGATGGTTCAAAAGAATAGAAATAAAGGCCATTTGTACAACCGGATCGAATAAAAAGAAAAACTCTCGTTCTCACATTACAAATGCCTAATATACACGAGGATCTAGAAAATTTACAATTGCCTAGAATACAAGATAATCTATAAATTACATAAGAAATAAAAATTAAAGTTGCAAAACAGATGGTTAGCATAATTTAATTATAAACATGCATAGGACTTAAACAAGACAATGGGATTTTAAGGAATTCGGGGACATGCATTTAGGGGGATAGTTTGGTGAACTCGACTAGTTCGCCCGATTAGACCTGGAAAATGGTTTTGAAAATATTTTCTTTTTCTGATTTAATTTCATTTAGCATGTGAGGTGGGTCAGTTTTCGGGAGATTTGGTTCTCCGTCGTTGCATTATTCTAAGTGTAATAACTTCAAAAATTAAATCTAAGGTCGTGGAATGCACACAACAAAATTCATTTTTGATGATTTTCTGATTTTTCCAAATTTTTATGATTTTTTATGGATTTTTCTGAATCTTCTGCCTCTGGATGAAAATTACAGTTGCTCGGCTGTGATTACAGCCGTGCGACTGTAATCCGCCCATTTGTAGAAAATCGCCAAAATTTGTTAAAATGAAAAGAGATAGCGGGGGAGTTTAAGGACGGTCGTATGACCATAGCTACGATAGCACGGCTGTAATTACAGTCGTTCGACTGTTCATCACTACAAGAATAGTCGTACGACTGTTCTTCTTACCCAGAAATAGCAGACCGAAAATATGAATTTTTATGCATGTAAATGAACCAAAACACCCAGAAAGCAAAGGAAAACAAAAGATTTAAGTGTAGTTACCCTTGTTGTGCAGATCCACCGTCGATTTGACCGCTGGAAATGCTTTGAATTAGCTCAAATTTACTCCTCTCCCTTTGCGTGTTAAGGTTCCAAAGTTGAGTCCAAAAATCTCCAAAAAGTCACAGATTTGAGTGAGTTAAGGGTCTGGAATTGATTATATTTAGTGTATCAAGTTTTAACCTATCGATTTCTATCTGGTTTTAACTTTACAACACGGAATTAAAAGAAAAAGAGGAGAAAAAGATGGAGCTTTTGTTAAGTTTTTTTTTTCTTTTTCTCTCCTTTTTCCTTCTCTTCTTTTTCAATCTCAAAATCTGTCCAAAAATCCCCCTTTTCTCTTTCTTCCTTCTCCTTTTTATATCTAATCCCTTCCTCCCTGATTTTTGGCTGCAGGAGCATTTAATGCCCCTCAAATCAACTTCTTTTTCTTTCTTTCAGGGTATGGGTTGCTGCACCTGCTGTGGACACCTCTCTCTCTTTTTTTTAAGTTGGAAAATTCTGGCGCTTACAGCTACCCCTCGCGTCATCGAATTCGACACCCGACGCCAGGTCTAAAATACTTGAGGTGATGAATTTAAGAACGCGAATTGAAGCGCCATAGACGCAAGAAAGAAAAGGCACTCTGACTTGTTCAAGTCTCACTATCGTAATGATGATTTGATTTGAGTTGGTTGGATGAGTTGAGCCGATACCGGGTCTATATTATCCGAGGCAAAGCTGATCTAGGTTGATACAGGATGTATATATATCCGAGGCAGATTTATTGAGTTTTTGAAATGAAGCTAATCTGGATCGATACTGGGTTTACATTACCCGAAGCGGATCTGCTGAATTTCTGAGGTGTAACCGATCTGGGCTGATACCTAGTCTATATTACCCGAGGCAGATTTGCTGAATTTTGGAGGTGAAGCTGATCTGGGCTGATACCGGGTCTATGTTACCCGAGGCGGATCTGCTGAATTTTGGAGGTGAAGCCGATCTGGGCCGATACCATGTCTATGTTAGCCGAGGCAGATCAGCTAAATTTGATGTGAAGCTGATATGGACTTGATACTGGGTTTATGTTACTAGAGGTGGATCTGCCGAGGTTGATGTGAAGCCGATCTAGACCTGACACCGGGTTTATGTTACCCGAGGTGGATCTGCCGAGGTTGATGTGAAGCCGATCTAGACCTGACACCGGGTTTATGTTACCCGAACACCGGGTTTATGTTACCCTAGGTGGATCTGCCTGTGAGCAGATGACCTTTTTCGAAAAGAAAACATGAAAATGAACACGGCGAATCGAACCGGGGAAAAACGTTTTCATTCCATTTGGTTTTGGAAAACGGGTTTTGTTTATCTTGAGTTACGAAAACCATGGATTAGATTTGAAAATTTCTTTGTAGAAACATTTTCCTGTTTCTCAAAACTTAAATCCCGAGATCAGTGACAGAGTCGCCACCCAGATAGCTCATCCAGGAAATTCCGGTACAGCTCCCTATCGAGGGTAGACTACCATACCTAATCCAGAGATTTAGGGTTCGGGCAAGTGACTTACTTAACCTCTAGCTTGCTTTCACTTTACAATTTATATTACCATATTTAGTTCACTTTATTATCTTTCTCTAACCCCAATTTGTTTATTTTAATCAGCCGATGCTAAAGTAAAATGCAGAAAATAAATTGCAGAAAAAGTAAAGCATACATCCAAAATATACAAGAACATAGTAGAGGCCGATTATACAACCCAATCGAATAAAAGATAAAAACCCTCGTCCTCACTTTACAAATGCCTAAGTACACGAGGATCTAAAAATTACAACCGCCTAAAAATACACGAAATCTATCAATTACATAAAACATGAAAATAAAGAAAGATAAATGCTGCAAAACACACAGTTAGTACAGTTTATATTGCACACACAGATAGGACTCAAATAGGACAGAATTTGGAATTTAGGAAACAGAGGCATGCATTTAGGGGGTAACCCGGTCGACCCGACCTGTCGGACCAATTAGACCTGGAAAACAGTTTTGAAACGCCCTGTAATTTTTTTGTGCTGAAAAATCATTTTTTTGGAAAATAATTGGTTCGGTTACATGCAATTTCCTTTTTTTATGGGTCTGTTATCCATGAATCCACGGTTCCATTCGTGCGGGTTTCCTAATTCCAACATCCATCTAGGGTCCAAAAAGCAATAAACACACCAAAAATAATTTGCATTCGAAAACAGAACCACACAACGATGTCCGTACGGGTCATTTCGCGGCTCTGTCTTATTCCAAAAATTACAGTCATACAGCAGTAGTTACAGCCGTGCGGTTGTAATTTTTGGAACCCAAAAAATTGTTTTTCTTATTTTTTTTGGAAAATACTATTTTGCTCGTTTTCAATATTTTCTGGGAATTTTATTGGGTTCGGGGGTCTGCTAATGCTGGACTACAGATCCGATTTGGATCAAATAACCCCAAAACTCGATAAATAAAACCCGGAAAAAATTGAAAACCCTAATACTTGTATGTACAGAAATCCGAAAACCAAATATTTATAACATACAGATGAATTGAGGCCAAAATTGATCACAACAAAATGCACAAAATGGAAAACGGACTATTTTCGGTCGATCGGTACAAATCGGGAATCTGTCCCTGAAGAACAAAGCTATGTAGCTTTGGGTACCAGAGCAACCCATCTCTGTTCATCATGAACACAGCTGTACGGCTGTGGTCATGAAGAACACAGCCGCCCGGCTATATTCCGGTAAGTTCAGTTCCGAAAATTGCAAAAATGAAGAAAACGCATGGAAAAGATAATGCAAAGAGGTTTAAGGCTCTTAGAGTTTACCTTGATGTTTTTTTGATGCTTTGAACATCAAGAAATGGATTGAAAACTTGGAATTTGTCCTGGAAGCTCAACCGGCCAAAAACCGCAACAAGTCGAAACAATCCGAAACGAGTTCGGAACAATCCCCAATCAATGAGCAAAGGTTAAAGAACTTGTTGTTAATGTGTGAGGATTAATTTTAGGGTTTTAACTTTTGTGTTGTGGTTCACTTTGCTTGCTTGTGGTATTCGGCTTCTTCTTCTCCCTTTTCTCTACTCCTCTTTTTCTCTCTGTGTCTTCAGTTTCACAAGTTTTTTTCTTTTCTGCCCAATACTTCTCCTCCTTGATTTGATTTTTTTCTTTTCTTTTATACCCTCCCCTCATCATCATTTCAAACATTAAATGGCCGACTAACTTCACTAATTTTCCCCAACTTCTCCTCTGTCGAGCCAAGTTGCTCTACTTGGCAGAGCAACTTGGTTCACCCATTAGAGCCGCCCAGCTCTAGCAAGAGCCAGGGCAAAATCTCGAAAATTCGACGCTCACCCTAAACCCTAAAAAAACACTCAGGAGACCTTTTAGGGGCTTTCGGATCGCGAATAGCTTGGTTTTTCAGGATGTTTGGACATTCCGGTCATTTTCAAGTTCGATTCGAGTCCGTCCGCTCCATAGGTAATACAAGAATTCTCATCATAGAGGTCGGGAAAACCCGGCGCTTACAGTTGCCCCTCGCGTGATCAAATTCAATAACCGATACCCAGTCTGGGTTACTTAAGGGGAATTTGAGAAAGCAAAGTGCAGCGCCGTAAGCGAAAGGAAAGAAAGACATACCTGACTTGTTGAAGTGTTGTTGTTATAGCGATTATTGAAAATAAGCCGATACCAGGTCTAGGTTACCCGAGGCGAGGTTGATGAGGTAGAAGCCGATCTAGACCGATACTGGGTCTAGGTTACCTAAGGTGGATCTATTGGGGAAATAAGCCGATACTAGTGTAAGCGCTGAAATTTCACTCTTCTAAAAAAAAAGAGTATGGTCGTACGACTTTAACTATAGTCGTACGACTATAGATCATGGCAGGTGAGCCAACCTTGGACCCAAAAGCTCTCGAACCCTAACTAGAGGAGAAAAGCCTGAATTTTAGTGGATTGGAGCGACGCCAGGGGTCAATCCTACGGTGGACACACGCCAAAGAGGTAAACACTCCTTTTCCCTTCTCTTTTACAAGCTTTCTGGGTGATTAGTGTGGTTTGTGCCATTTCTATCCATTTTCTGCGTTTTCCGTTTCTGGAAATCAAGAACAGTCGTGCGACTGTTCCAATTTTGCTTTAAATAAATTTCTGGCGAAATTCTAACTTTGGGTCGGTTATAGTCGCACGATTGTAATTTATAGTTCTACGACTGTAGTTACAGTCGCACGACTGTAACATATTTCCAGAATCAGAATTTCCTTTTTTATCATCAAAAATTTCCAAAAATCATAAAAATTCAGAAAACCCCAAAAATCATCAAAATGAATTTTGTTGTGTGCATTCACGGCCTTAGATTCAATTTTCAGTAAAATTGCATTTAGAACAATGCCACGATGGAGTCCCAGTTCTCCTGAAAACCAACTAACCAAATATATAAAACATGCTTGTAAACCGGAAAAATTGTTTTCAAAATGATTTTCCCACAAAACAAAAAATACAGGGACATTTCAAAAATGTTTTCCAGGTCTAACCGGGCTGGCTAGCCGAGCCAACCTGGTTATCCCCTAAATGCATGCCCCCAACTCTTGATTTCCCAATTCTGTCTATTTGAGTCATAATTGTGGCGTTCTGTATAAATTATGCTAACCCTCTGTTCTGCAGGTTTTAATTTCTTTTATTTTTATTTTGGATGTAATTTAATAGATTAAATCGTGTATCCTAGGCGGTTGTAATTATTTTTAGATTCTCATGTATTCTAGGCGCTTGTAAAAGTGAGGCGAGAGTTTTTACTTTTCTATTCGATTTGGTTGTAATCCAATTAATATTTATTACTTTTCTTTGTTCTTGTATCATATATTTGTATACGTGTTGTATGTCTTTTATATCCAATAAAATTGACTTTAGAATTTGAAATACCATCTTTGAACATTGACCAATATTTATTTTAATTAGACACGAAATAAGGGACTTGTCCGGACCCAAATCTCTGGATAGTGTAGCGGCAGTTCGTCCGGTTCAGCTGCATTATAAATTTCTCAGTTGAGCTGAGCAGGGTGGTGACTCTACAATATTCATCGAGACTTAGGTTTCGGTTTCTTTTAAGAATTAATTCTATTTATTTTCCAAAACTGATTTTCCATTCTTAAAACCCCCATGCGAGGGAGGGGCCCGCCCGAGATCGAGGCGCCCCTTCTGTAAGTGAGTCTCGCGTCCCTTCGATAACACGTCGTCCGCTCACAGTGGCGACTCTGCTCGGGATGTCTTAAAAAGTTTTCTTAAAAACCTTAAAAGAATTTGACAAGCCCTGAAAAGTGACTAATTAAAATAAGGTGGATGATTCTCGATTGGTATTTCATTTTGCATCTTTAGCTAGACATGCTTGCATTAGATTTAGTATCCATTTTTAGCCCGGTGGATTGTTGAAGTGTCGCCTTTGTTCCTCATGGTCTTAGGGGCACGGATACGAAACACCACCTATAGCCTCGTATGAACCCCTTCGTTCGGACCCTTGAGTGGGGAGAAGTGAGGAGTATATGTTGCTATGGGAGCCTTGTTTATTAACCCGACTTGGACCGAACTCATATAGGCAACCCTAGTTGGATTCCCTTAAGATACCAAAATAATTGTGTGAATAAAAATAAAATTGCGCCTTCATCACCCCCCGGTTGGTGAGCGAAGTGAACCCCACCTAGGACTCAGTTAGAATTTTTGAGACCGACCACGTGGAGGAATAAGGTTGGAAGTATGAGTTTTGTGTGCTATGTGTTTCTCAGCATCTCGTGACACACCGTCATTGCTACCCACACGTGCATAACATACCATAATTCACATTTATTAGACATATGGCATTTTCCATACATTGAACATTTTTGTGTGACACTAACCCATATTTTTATGCAGCCATGTGCATTTTATTTTTGTGTGCAATCATTAAATCATCCGTTTGCCATTCACACTAACCCTTCCTTTTTTAGCCATAATATTAAATTTGTGTGATTAACATTTTTCACATAGCATACATAACATCATTATGTGTGTCATGCAACCTAAACCACGTTTTTATGCAGCCACTTGCATTTTGTGTGCCATAAGCAATCATGACATATCACCTAAATTAAATTAGGGGCATTCCAAGGACGCATACCACGATCATCTCATTCCATCATATATCGGGTATCCAAAATACCCGTGTTTTGCCAATGCACCAGATTGCATTCAGCCATTCCACCAAATCATTTCATTCAATAGAGACCACAATGGTCCTAGGTATATTTCCGTGTGACAATCCACATGATGCATTTCATTACATCATATCCATTCATCACAAACATCACATAACACTGTGATCCACATCGGGTTACTTCATGACATTACTATATCATTCAAGGAGCTCCCCGAGTGCCGGATTAGTACGCATTTAGGGGCATTTCGTAACATCCCATATCATGAAAGGTGTTCCCCGAATGCCTAACTTCTGTCTATGTCCCCTATGGCACATGACTCTCTCATGACATCATTTCATTTCATATGCTCAAAAGCATGAGAACTCTATCCAAGGGGCGGTCCCACGCGACCATTTCATATCATCTCATAGACCTACAAAGCGTCGAACTCCGTCCGTGTGTCGGTACACACGCGACCAGTTCACAAAATTTATTAGGTGCCCCAAAAGCAACAAACTTTTATCCGTGTGGCAGTCCACATGTGACATTTTTTGCATAGCATTGGGTGTTCTTGGAATGTCCAAAGTCAAAAGAATAAAAAAAAGGGAATCATTCTCATTATCTCATGATGTACATCTCATTCATCCATCAAACATTCAAGCACTCCATAAGCACTAAGGACTTTACAGCATAAACTGAGCCATTTAAGTGTTTCAAAAATGCTAGAAATTCCATTAAGCCCCTTAGGTCTTCCATAATCATTAGAAACCCTTTCCTTGTGTCCCGCACACCCAAATACCAAAATATCTTCTTGTTCAAGACAAGCTCTGCACACTTCCCCCCGTGTAAGACAAGATCTACATATACCATTCCAAATCGTCCCGTGCAAGACAAGCTCTACACGTACCGCATCAAACTCTACCAATCCTCCCCATGTAAGACTAGATCTACACGTACCGCTCCAAAATATCTTCCCATGGAAGACAAGCTCTACACACTTCCTCCCTGTGTAAGACTAGCTCTACACGTATAGCTCCAAAATATCTTCCCGTGCAAGACAAGCTCTGCACACTTCCTCCTCGTGTGAGACCAGCTCTACACGTACCGCTCCAAAATATCTTCTTGTGCAAGACAAGCTCTGCACACTTCCACCCGTGTAAGACAAGCTCTATATGTACCATTCCAAATCATCCTATGCAAGACAAGCTCTGCACGTACTGCATCAAACTCTACCCTTCCTCCTCATGTAAGACAAGCTCTACACGTATCGTTCCAAAATATCTTCCTGTGCAAGACAAGCTCTGCACACTTCCTCCCCGTGTAAGATCTGCTCTACACGTACCGCTTCAAATATTAACTCTCCTCCCATGTAAGATACACTCTACATGTAAGCGCTTCGCAAGTATCATCTTGCTTCAATCCATGGACACCCTGTGTGTCATTTTATCCATGTGGTGTATATTTATACGCCATGCTCTCCTTCAGTGTATAGCTTCAATCAATAACATTCATTGCATTTTGCATGTTTCCATCCCTGGCTTTGTGTGCACTTGACTAGCTTAGGATTGCATAACATGACATGGCATCACATGACATCATCATTCATATATGTATGCATCACGTCACGCATTCATACCTAAACCGTCCTTTGACTTGGTATTCTCTGTGCGCATGTCCCAGTCAATGCTAACAGGTGTTTTTATCAGGACAGAGAAGGGAAGGAGTCTCGAGAATGGCTGGCCCAATGAACTTCGACACCGTAACAGATGTCCTAGATGATTATGTTGCCTTATCGTGATTTCGAAAGGCGGCTAGGGAAGAGGCAGCAGCTATGTTGAAAGAAATGCTAGGAGGTGAGCTGGACAAGATTGAAAAGCTGACGACAAGGTGCTCTGAACTGGAGGCACGTGTGATTGAGCTTAAGGGAGCAATAAGAGGGCTGACTGGTGAAGCAAAATCGAAGGCCTCCCTCAAAGCCAACACTGACCTTGTTCTGCGACCAGTCAGGAGTCCACTCTCCAAGGGTGACGGAAAGGGCATATCCCCGTGGCCTTTTTCACTGAGCCAATTATTTGCCAAATGTAGAAAAGAGGTGCTATTGCAGAGTGTCAGGCCGTATGTGGAGCTGATACCGGATCAAAAGAACAACTTCTGCACCTATCATGTAGTGACGGGTCACCGAACCAATGTCTGCTATGTTTTAAGGATGGAGATCCAGAAGTTGGTTGATGAGGGAAGGTTAAAGGTGCCATCTGCTACTAATGAGCAACTGGGGGCTAGTAGGGAGACTGGCAAGGAAATTCCTCAAACCTCCTGGGGAGAGGAATATGATGAAGAGCTCCAAAGCCTGATCTGATGAGAGTGGGGCAGTGACCGGATAAGGAATAGTCGGACGCTGTGAGATCAATACCTTTAAAGACTCCTTCCCGTAGGGAACTCATCTTGTTTGTAAAGTGTATTGAACTCATTTTGAATGCAATGCATCTTGTTATTTTCTTACTTATATGGTGATTACATGTATATGGCATTAAGCATGCATTTGATCATCTGAAACGACATGTCCATCATGCATAATATTAAGATGCATGACATCAATCTGAGTCTTATAGGGAATTTAAAAGTGAACCTGACTTCGGTTAAATCCCTTTCTGAAAAAAAAGAGAGACAAAGAGAAAAGTCTACCAAACAAGTAATGGGATGGCATTATTTCCGTCGAATCAATTGCCGACCTAGATCAGTGATCCCTATAAACCACGATCCAAAACACTGTTGGTCTTGCCCTAAAAGTTTCAACTTGGATAGCCCACAATATACCCAAATCATTCCAAACCAGGGACCATTGCCAAATTTCAGAGCCGATCCCCAAAATGAGGCTTTGAGACTTATTCATGCCCAAGAAAGCATCCCACACTATAACCTTGTGGTCAAAAAGAAAAAAAAAAAACCCAAACTCGTCAAAAGCACCAAGCCTTAAAAATCCAAATGACCTTCGCCACCCACTATACTGTAAAACTCTAAAGCAGACATTGGTTTTAGTGCGTTTATAGTCTTGTTTGCGTGGCATTCATGTGCATATGACATTACACATGCATTGTTCATCCAAAAAGACATATCAAACACGTATGACTTGCATGGATTTGAATGCAGTTGAAAAATCAACAAGTGGCTGTGGTTTGGATTTAACCTCTTAAAAAAAAAAAAACCCAGCACCGATGGAAGACCTCAGCTCTCCCTTATAGTGGGAATTCTGCTCCTGGCCTAAAGTTATGCTCTCTTCAATCATAGAGTCAAACTCTGTTGAGTGCTTGATGAATCTGGGGGCGGCCCATCTATTGCATGGAATGCCGGGGTCAATGAGTTGAGACAATGTAGATAAGTATGTTTTTGCCTGTTCTGAAAAGTTAACTTCACACGGTGACAGAGAAGATCGGTGTCCTTACCCAAAGCAGTTCCCTTTTCATTCTCCTCTCTGTCTTCTCCATTTGCCTTCAACACCTTTGTCTTCCTTTTATGGTCTTTCCTTCACTTTCATCTTCTATCTTTCGTCTTCTCTCTGGAACATGAACCGATTCTATGATTCCATATTTCCTACCTTCAATGGCTTCGAACAAGAAGTTGAACCCCAATGCTGCTCCATATTGTATTTTTCTGCATCATCTCATCAGCAGAAGGGTGTCGGAGCAGGTGGTTATTGTTGGGAATTAATCGCACAAAAACAATACGCAGCGGAAATAAAAGGATTAATCCCCACCAGGGACCCATGTACATTGCATTGAATTGGAAGGAGGGTTAAAGAATTACCTTAATTCTTTGTAGGTTTTGAATCAATTAGGAACCAAAGTAGCTTCCCTCTACGGTTGATCCACACCGAGCAATTGACTCACCGCGTGCTAGCGCCGGGATCGGAGAACAGTTCTTCGAATGAGAAGGTGAAAAATCGATATTTTTCACTCTATGCCAAAAGCATTTTTTCGGCCGCTAAATGGAGATTGGGGGGGCTGCTGTATATCTCCTCCTTGTTCTAGGGTTTTTTTTTTTTTTTTATTATTAACTTATAATTGTAATTAAATACTATATTTAATTATAATTATAAATTAGCCCCCATAAGTTTTATTAATTCTCAATTAATATTAAACTTAGTCAATTCTCCATCATATACACATATGTATGTAAAATTAATTATATCTCCATATAATATAATTAGCATACTTTATGCTATATTAATCTTATTAATATTTACATACATACATACATATATATATATACACATATACGTAAATGTATATTATAATTAATTATATCACCATATAATATAATTATAATATACATATATATATATATAGCATACTTTATGCCATAAATATATTAATCTTATTAATATGTTCATGTGTATATACATATACATGTAAATATATATCTTTATATATATTTAATTTCTCATCAATAATAAATCATTATCTCATAATGATTTATCCCCGAATTAAGTGAATCTCATTTTGCTCTTTGTGTGTGACCCCGTAGGATCATATAAATTGGCAATGAGGAAATTACCATAATGCCCTCATAAGTCATAAGCGGACTCTAGCAAGCCATTATGACTACCCAATTCATATGATTGGTATAATCCAATAAACCTACTTATAGAATGTGTCATATTCCCTTTTGTCTCTTGATATCATGATTAATTATAAGACATGGTACACTTGTCAATCTTATATAAATTAATCATATGCTTTCTCGATCTCAAAGCGGACTGTTTAAACAAATCAATTGATACTCTTATCAATTATTTGAGCACGGCCATGCATTTAACAGTCTTACTTATCGAGGGGCCCAGTGATATCGCTCTCTTGATAGAGAGGGACAAAATCCCATATCTGTCACTCACATCCCAAGGCATGAGTCATATCGTACCCAATCACAGCCTTTATAACTACTCTGTTACAAGCAGCGTTTGACTGCATCAAAGCACAACATGAATTCAT
Organism: Euphorbia tirucalli; assembly: GCA_039660915.1. Lineage (NCBI taxonomy): Eukaryota > Viridiplantae > Streptophyta > Magnoliopsida > Malpighiales > Euphorbiaceae > Euphorbia > Euphorbia tirucalli. Next base: position 46,454,752 of record CM077639.1, on the reverse strand, counting down.
CCCGGAATCCATGGTGACCTCAGGTCAAAGGAATCAGCTAATGACACTACTATAATCAAGATCAGTTGTGACACATAACCATGAACTTGATCTCATAGTGGGTCTCCAGTAACATGTTCTCTAACATATTACCCGTGAGTATAATCTGTATCTGTATACACTATATTCATCTTATGAATATCCATTATCACTCACACTAGTCTTAGTTTGTTATTATTCCCATAATAACAATCGACTAGGGATATTTAGAATAACACGATTTATTCATGGATACTTATCATAAATGCTAACATACAAACATAAATGATAATATTAATCTACACTAGATTAATCTTAGAAGTCAAATTACATAATCCAATATTGGCCTTAGGGCACAATCTCCAACAATCTCCCACTTGCACTATGGCCAATCATACATGTATCTTATACCCATTGACCTACATGACTTTCATGTATTCACTTGTGCAGGAGTCTTTGTCAGTGAATTATTAATTTTCGCTTCCGTTGTTACTTTACACATTTTCACTCTCTCTTTAGAGACAACCTCTCTAAATTAGTGAAAAAACGCCTAAGTATATGCTTGTGTCATACAAGGTTCTTACGCATTGAACTATTGTCCCTACAATAGTCTCACAGGATAAGCAATGCTTAGAACAAAACACAACATTTTGTGATGAACTTCTTCATCCAAAATTTCCTTTACATCATATGTAACAATATACTTTGACTACTATTATAGATATTTAGCTACATCGTTTTATTTTGAACCTTTCAAAATCATAACATCTCTTTTTAAGAGAATACTAGATCTCGACTGATATATTGCAACTAATTGCAATCAGTTGTATATGTGCAACTATTTACACAGTTAACATAAGCAAACTTCTTTTAAGTCTTTCTCATTGAACGCTTTCAATGCTTTGACTTAAAACAAAACATTCTTTTAGATCTATCTATATAGATTCTAATTTCAAGAATATAGGCAGCCTTGCTTAAATATTAATTGAAATTACTTTCTTAGCCAAGATTTTACTTCTTGCAAGGTAAGAATGTTATTTCCAACAAGCCATATGTCATCCACATATAGCATTAGGAATACCGATATGCTCCCACTGATCCTTTTGAAACACAAGATTCATCATCCTTTTGATAAAATCAAACCATTTGATTTCTTTATCAAAACTATGATTCCAACTATTTGATGCATGTTTCGATCCTTATGAGAATCTTTGAAAACTTGCATACGCTATTTGAATTCTTTGGATGCTCAAAACTTTGGATTGTGTCACGTACACATTCTCAATCATGTTTTCACGTAAAAAATAGATTTTGATATCCATTTGCCATATTTTATAATCATATTATGCGGATATGGCAACAAGAACTCAATATGACTTGATCATGATTAATGGCGAAAGAGGATTTTATCATAGTCCGTACTATGAATTTGCTCGTATCCTCACAGTCACTACTATGAATTTGTTTATAATCCCTTTTGTCACTAGTCGTGCTTTATAAGTTTGAAGATCACCATCCATGTCGGTTTTCAATTTGAAAACTCACTTGCAACCATTGCATATGCATCTTCTAAAAGATTTATCAAAGTCTATACTTTGACTGTCACACATGGACTTATCTTCAACCTTTGTAGCATCAAGTCACTTATTAGATTCATAATCTAACATTGCTTCTTCATAAAAGAAGACTTATTCCAATCTAGTAAAACTACATCATGATTTTGAGAAATCCATATCTCTCCTATTCATGTCGTATTCTACTAGACTTTCATTGGACTTGTGTAATTTCAATAATGATCATGAAACCATTTCCATGTTCCTCTTCAACATTAATGTCACTTTGTGAATTACGAGTTTTGTAGGTGTACTTTACTCCCACTAACTCTTCTAGAAATTAACTCCCTCTTCAAGGGGAAACCATTTCTAGCTACAACTACTTTGTATCCCAAAGAAACACAGGAGTAACAACTCCTACTTTCCTTTTGAGTAATCCACAATACGACATTTAAATTTAGGTGCCAACTTATTCGAAATAAGCTTTACAGCGCTAAACTTATTCAATGAAACAACTTGGGTCTCTTACCCAACCATATCTCATATGTTGATTCATGAATTATTTTAGACGGAACAATATACACAGCTGCTTTAATGGCATATTTTCGAGAAAACGATGATCAACTTGACTTCATCATAGATTGAACTATATCTGTATAGAGTTCGACTACTCCCTTTTCGACACAACATACTTTGTGGCGTACTTGGAGGAGTCAATTGTGAGACAGTCCCACAATCTCTAAGATGATTGTCAAAATCTTGACTCAAATGTTCACCACTTGGATCATATCTAAGTGACTTTACTATCATGTCAAGATACTTTATACTCCTTTTACAAGCTTTTGAACACTTCAAAAGTTCCAAACTCGTGTTTCATTAGATACTCTTATCTAGTGAAAAGTTCCATGAAAGTAATGAAGTATTAGAACCTCCTTTAGCAGTTGATTTATAATTCATATACATCCACATGTATAATGCTTAATAAATCGATTGTCCTTTGACTACTTTTAGCAAAGAAAACCTTTTGTCATCTTTTACAATAAACAACATTCGCATGATTCAAGATGATTCATAATCTCATGAATCCAAAGGTCCATTCTCATGGAGTTTCGAAATGCAACTTTGCTTATGTCTCCAAGACGACACTGCCAAAATGGGTTGGATCAAACTATTTGATTCGATCCTTACAGTATTTATGTTACAGATGGGCTCCACATATAAAGACAATTATGTAAATCTATATTTCATAATCATGTCTTTATAAAGTTTATAATTCACAATTATAAAATAAACAACATTTGTTTACTCAAGCCAACAAGCTCAATAGACAACAAGAGTTCGTAACTCACATGTAAAAGTTCATAACCTTTAACCAAAGTTCATAACTTTCATATAAAAGTTCATAACTTTTATGAAAAGAGGTTCGTAACTTTTAACTTGAAGTTCACAACTTTCATGTAAAAGTTCAGAACCTTCGAGTAGCAACCTTTGCTTCTCTTGTCTATTCGCATTCTACCTTTCACCTTCATAAGGTTTCTATTCAAGTTGCGATTCATCATATTCTACTAATATGAGATCCACAACTGGTATCTAATACCTTTGATATAGAAACAAAAGTAGAATAGTTAATAAATACTTAAGGTAGCAGTCTTACTGCCTTTCATCTTCTCATAGATCTCCAAACAAAGTTTGCTATTTTCATTCTAATGAACGATTCATTCTAGAAATGGCAACATCCTTCTTTTGGAGATCTCTCTATGCCAACAGCTTTGGTCTTTAAAACATGTTTCACCCGAACCTTTCGGTCTTTAAGCTTTTCGACCTTCCTTTTATCCTTTTCCTTTTGAACCTTAAGCACACAATTCGAGGCGGGCTTATCCTTTATGGATAACTTAACATTCTTTTGCATCTTATGCAACTAATTCACAATTTTCTCCATGTCATTCAAATGATAGTTCATCACCAATGACTATCAATTAATGAATTCAAGATCACATCTTAATGCCCTTTTGGATGCCAATGAGAAATTGTTGCCTCAAACACTTATCTTTTCTTGCTCACTAACTGATGGAACATTTCCATTTGTGATGTATCATATACCTCAAGTAAAACTTCCACGTGCGGAAGAATTGGTGGCAAGTGTAAGATAATAAATTTTAAACAGAGTCCCTTCGATGCTTCAAGTAAGCATCTTTTATACTCATGTTACAATTGCTAGTGGTTCATTGGGCAAAAGGATTATTGAGAACATGTGATTCCTTTTGATTTGAGAACAATTCTCAAAGTTCAATAACAATCGAGATCATGGTAATAGCAATCATAACTATAATAAAGCGTGTAAAGATTTTTTATTTAAATGCTCACACTTAAATTATAAAACCCTTTAAAATATTTAAGTGGGTGAAGATCCAAAATCCATACTTAACCATAGCACTGCTTTGGCATGTCCCTATGATTAAATATAATTTCGGTAGGCAAAGACTCAAAATCATGCTTTAAACCATTTAAACATATTTTGGATGTGCACTTCTTTGCCAATTGCATCATTATGCAACTCTTCTAATTTATGAGATGCATGATATCATATATCATATTTAATTGTATGTTACTCATCTCATCTTTGCCTCGGGCTCAAACACCGTTTTGATTAACCCTTTGTTAAACCAATTACAACACAATGAGAATCACCATTTCTCATATTATCGCTTCGCTAAGGTCACAACATGCGTACCCGCTTTGGCGTGGCTACCATGATGCGAACATAGTACTTGACTAGTGTTATACGTAATTGGGTGGCAAATATAAACTTCATAAGTTTATTTAGGGTTTATTAAATCCTGTGAGTTAATTGTATCATATACAATTTCATGGCATTAATATTAATCATACTTCTGTTAATATTAATTAGCATGGCATCTTATGGCATACAATTGTCTAGCATGCATATAGAATATCTAGCATGGCATCACATGGCATCTAAATAAAATAAAGCATGCATATGACTCGAACCGTGTTATGGTATGGTTTAAATCTACATTGATTTTCATAGGCCAATATGAAAATCAACAAGGTCATATCCTAGGTGGTAGCATCCATCACATGGTCATTGCACCGCCTCTTGGATCCGCCTCCACGTCTTTGCTTCTAAGCACCATCTCATGGATTTATATTTTACAAAAAAATTGCAACCTATACAATTTTTCTAGTAAAATAAATTTTACATATCATAAATTGCATCCTATACAATTTATCTAGTAAAATTAAAATTAAAATTTACATAAATACAAACGACTCGCAGGTCGTATTTATATAAAACCATAATAAATAAAATAAAGCATCCACGGGGTCCAAAACCATACCATAACACCATGCATAAAATTATCAACAATAATTTTATATCTAAAATATTTAGGGTTCAAAGTGGTAAAATACAATCACATTGTATTTAGAATTAATTAATTTGGAAAAATTCGTAAATATGCAGAAAACAATTTTCCACACTTAAAACGAAAAAGGGTTAAAAAAAAAAAAAAAAAAAAAAAAAAAAAACTGTTGGACAGCAGGCTCATCGGGCTGCGCATACTGCGCGCAGCTCATGCTGCGTAAGCAGCATGCTGCTTACGCAGCACGGCAATTGCAAATTGCAATTGCAAGTTGCAATTGCAATTTGCAATTGCAATTAGTATTCTGGGCATTATGCCCAGAATACGAACAGTTGCATTTTATTTTTTTTTTATTTTTTATTTTTTTTTTTAATTAAATTGAATTGAAACAATTTCAATAAAAACCCATGAATCAAATTCATGATTCCAAAAACCCCTTAAACATTTCAAATCATTAACATAAAATCATTCACAATGATTAATCAATAAAATCAAATTTTATTTTGTTATTCACAATAACATAGAACCCTAAATAAAACATACAAACTCCTAACAACAATTTTGATCCAATCAAAATCATACAAACCCTAACATGCAATTTTGATCCAATCAAAACATAAATCCAATTCAATCAAAATACAACCTGGCTCTGATACCACTGTTGGGAATTAATCGCACAAAAACAATACGCAGCGGAAATAAAAGGATTAATCCCCACCAGGGACCCATGTACATTGCATTGAATTGGAAGGAGGGTTAAAGAATTACCTTAATTCTTTGTAGGTTTTGAATCAATTAGGAACCAAAGTAGCTTCCCTCTACGGTTGATCCACACCGAGCAATTGACTCACCGCGTGCTAGCGCCGGGATCGGAGAACAGTTCTTCGAATGAGAAGGTGAAAAATCGATATTTTTCACTCTATGCCAAAAGCATTTTTTCGGCCGCTAAATGGAGATTGGGGGGGCTGCTGTATATCTCCTCCTTGTTCTAGGGTTTTTTTTTTTTTTTTTATTATTAACTTATAATTGTAATTAAATACTATATTTAATTATAATTATAAATTAGCCCCCATAAGTTTTATTAATTCTCAATTAATATTAAACTTAGTCAATTCTCCATCATATACACATATGTATGTAAAATTAATTATATCTCCATATAATATAATTAGCATACTTTATGCTATATTAATCTTATTAATATTTACATACATACATACATATATATATATACACATATACGTAAATGTATATTATAATTAATTATATCACCATATAATATAATTATAATATACATATATATATATATATATAGCATACTTTATGCCATAAATATATTAATCTTATTAATATGTTCATGTGTATATACATATACATGTAAATATATATCTTTATATATATTTAATTTCTCATCAATAATAAATCATTATCTCATAATGATTTATCCCCGAATTAAGTGAATCTCATTTTGCTCTTTGTGTGTGACCCCGTAGGATCATATAAATTGGCAATGAGGAAATTACCATAATGCCCTCATAAGTCATAAGCGGACTCTAGCAAGCCATTATGACTACCCAATTCATATGATTGGTATAATCCAATAAACCTACTTATAGAATGTGTCATATTCCCTTTTGTCTCTTGATATCATGATTAATTATAAGACATGGTACACTTGTCAATCTTATATAAATTAATCATATGCTTTCTCGATCTCAAAGCGGACTGTTTAAACAAATCAATTGATACTCTTATCAATTATTTGAGCACGGCCATGCATTTAACAGTCTTACTTATCGAGGGGCCCAGTGATATCGCTCTCTTGATAGAGAGGGACAAAATCCCATAACTGTCACTCACATCCCAAGGCATGAGTCATATCGTACCCAATCACAGCCTTTATAACTACTCTGTTACAAGCAGCGTTTGACTGCATCAAAGCACAACATGAATTCATCCCGGAATCCATGGTGACCTCAGGTCAAAGGAATCAGCTAATGACACTACTATAATCAAGATCAGTTGTGACACATAACCATGAACTTGATCTCATAGTGGGTCTCCAGTAACATGTTCTCTAACATATTACCCGTGAGTATAATCTGTATCTGTATACACTATATTCATCTTATGAATATCCATTATCACTCACACTAGTCTTAGTTTGTTATTATTCCCATAATAACAATCGACTAGGGATATTTAGAATAACACGATTTATTCATGGATACTTATCATAAATGCTAACATACAAACATAAATGATAATATTAATCTACACTAGATTAATCTTAGAAGTCAAATTACATAATCCAATATTGGCCTTAGGGCACAATCTCCAACAGTTATGGCACCGTTTCAATCCGTCTTTGTTTATCATCAACCTGTACCGAATTAGGGATACCCTTTTAATCCCATGCCATTTCTCTTCAATCTAAACTCCTAGACTAATTATTTTGTACCCTCAGATAGTGGGAAGGGCTTTGATTTGATGACAGATAAAGGATTTGCTTCAAATGAGTTCAACAATGCTGAAAAAAAGGGGGAAAATGAAATATATAGCTCTGAGATTCTGCAGTAAGAAGAAAATAGTTTCTGTAGGTGAAAAGGAGTAACAGTGGTTGCCCAAGAAATTAACTATTAAAGAGACCAAGCTAAATAAAAAAGATATTGAAGTTAATCTTGGTGGAAAAACAAGCCTGGTGATAAGAAATCTACCAAATCAGTTTCAAAGGCATAATCTGCTGCAAATTTTGGACAAGCATTGTCTAGAGGAAAACAAGAATAAGTCCAAAGGGAAGTTTGCTTATGATTTCCTCTACTTCCTTATGGATTTCAAGACTGGAGGAAATATCGGTTATGCATTTGTGAACTTCACCAACAGTGTTGGAGCAACTTGGTTTTACAGAGCTTTCAACAATCATGAAGGGGACGATACCATCAACAGGAAAGTCGACAAAGTCTGTTGTGCTCATATTCAAAGGGAAAGTTGCATTTACCAACCATTTCAAGGATTCAGTCTTTGGAAACCATGCCTGAACTGGAATCTAGGGTAAATTGGAAACATGAATATGGCATCAGACCGTAGGAGAATCTAGCGGCTAATTGAATTCATCTCAGGTTGTCCATTCTGTTGGAAATGCCCTAGTCCCGAGGCATTGGTCCTTGTATTTGTATTATACATTTATTAGATTTATGCATTGTACTATTTGTATTATTAATAAAGGCATCAATTCATTTATTATATTTATCTTGTGCAGTATATTAAATGAAGTATCCAATGGACATATCTATATCCATGATGACAAGTGTCATGCACTTGGCAGTAAGACCATGGATAGGGTAAACGATATGACCATAAATAGATCCGTAGTCTATTCCAGTCATGGGAATGAATGGAACAAGAGACTGTCATTAACCTGGTTGTATGGTGGTGTCTTACCGGTCATTGGACATGGAATGTCAACCAAGTTAGTGGGTACATGCATAGGGGCATGGTACTGGATAGATCCACTAAACCAGTAATCCACATGGTATAGTATCACAAGTGATTCTCGTGTAGTACTTGTATGGATCCTTTGACCTGACCATATGATGGTGTTACATATGAGGTTGCATGGTTAGGGGTAAGCCTAAAGGGCCTGTAATAGGGTGCCAAGTATGGGTACTTTCAGGTATGTCACTTAGCATGGTAATGCTATGGATATGCAGAAGGGATTTGTCACTCAGTAGTCCACTAAGAAGATATCACCGGCCTCTTGATGAATGTAACTGATAAGAGTGTGGCCACACCCAAACAGGTGGGAGCTTTTTTGTGAGCTTCAGTGCATTCGGGATTAAGTTAATGTCCGATACAAAAGAGGGTGATCAATCCATGCCTCTGTGTTAGACACCGATATCAATGACATGGGATGTACAAGTTTAAACTACAAGGTTATGATAACAGTTAGATTGCCATCTCCATCTTAATTGGGGGCTGCAGTGGCTTGCTAAAGCCCAACTGCAGTCTGTGGGCCGCAGGCCCACTGCCAACATAAAGATGGACCCATGGGATCGTACACATAGAACCACTGAACATAGACTTAAGGAATCACATGTATACCTGGAGTATACACTATGGAGAGAGAGGTGTATATTGATATGTTAATTATATTATAAAGGTCAATTGGATCGATCCTAATAATAAAATTAATATATTCAATTGGCTCTTCATAATTAATTAGATTAATTATGAGATTATTTCCTAGGTGGAAATATTCATATGTATGGGTTTACATATGATTTTATTTTGTGAAGATTTAATTTTAATTTGATGGATTAAATTAATTGGTCAAACTAATTTTAATCTAAATGTAAATAATATATTACTTGGTGTAATATATTAAATACATGGGTATATTAAAATTGGGCTTGAAATTAATTTAAACCACAATGATTAAAATTAGATTGGGCCTAAATTAAAAAGATGGAAGCCCGCACATAACGAAAGGAGCCAAACTGGGCCTGAATTCCCCTTAGGGAATTCGGCCACCCTAGGTATAAATACCTAGGGTTAGAAATTTCGGCCACCAATAATACACTAAGCTATAGCCGAATTCTCCTAGCCCCTCTCATCATAGTTTTCGTTTTTCCAACGCTAGCACATGTCGTGTTCGTTAGGTGTTCGTGTACGAAAACGAGGAGGGAATCTAATTTGATTTCTACAATCTTCATCCATCTCTTGAAAGAGATTTTCCTGGTAAGAATTTAATCTCTTTCTACTATAATTTTAAGTTTTACAATTTTCACTTCAATTGCTCCTAGGACTGGATTTGAGGAAATCATCGCGTTCTTCCGCTTTTATCGGGTGATTTTCTGTGAAAAATCCCGACACGTCCAAAATGGCAACTCTACCCAGTGATCGGGCATTCATTACTTAAAAAAAAAACTCTAATGTGTAAAACCGAAAGGGCATATTGGTAATTTGAAGGGGCATCAATTAAAACCAGAGCCATATTTTAGATTTTTCTAATGCATTCGTATTCATTATGCCGTGAATGTTTTGTATTCAAATTTGGTGTTCAATATGCATATGTTGTATTATTGCATGTCAATGTTCACTCACGGGCTACATCGTGAAACGAACCTTATCTGTAGAAGTGCTTTACTCCCCAAACACAAACCTATAATATCAGGGGCAAGAAAAAACCAAACCATTGGGTATCATCGACAGCAGTGTCTTCGCGAGTTGCAATGAAGATATCAAGATATATCTTTCCAATCCTAAGACAAACCGTTGCAAAAGGGATCAATGCAGACAAAAAAAAAAATTCTAGCACGGAAAACCGAAAGGACGTGCCAGCAACAGGAGAGGGGTGATATACAAAGTCAGAGTCAATGTCACATTCCCTATTATACTCATTCTGATTTCATCATTGCAATATTGTGTATGTCTGGATTTCCGATCAAATGTTCATCTTGCATACACCATGCTATTACATATAAACATCCATCAGTAGGACATTGCATCCAAGCCCGTTGCAATATTGCAGAAACTCCTGTTATGCTGTACGAAAATGCAAGGCCTCACTCTCATCTTCTTGCTCAACCAAACGGAAAATCAGTTGGCGCGGCCTACTACCTTGATCCACTGAGCCTGACAATGCTTCAGAATATGTAGAGGGTAAAGTGGAAAGTCACTCAAGACGGCCAACTCCTCTAATACCTAGATCAGCGTAATAGTCAGTCGGCCAGAAGACACGCCAAAACAATTGGACTAGGTCACCTGGGTTACCATCGGGGTTAGTCACAAGCCGTGAATTCTATCTTCGGGCTTGCACAGATACCAAGAACAATGCATAAGCCTCACGTTGCATGCATACATATATTTAGAACTATACATGCATCCGTACATACATGCATACATTTAAAGTGAACACGCACAGTTCATATGCATATGCATCACAACTCATCCAAGTGCAGGTACCCACTGCCATCACCAAGTCTCCCTAAACCAGGATCGCTCTCAAAGCAGAGATGGCACAATGCCGAGGCATCTATTAGGCCTTAAGCATCGACACAAATCCAAATCTCAACACATCAAGTTTCCAAGGAGCAGAACAATCAAGCCGTATTTATCCTTGATCGAAGGGGCAAAAATTTTTGTTTCCAAAATTATCGATCAAGGGACAAATACTCATCCTCGAGCCAACACCAAAATTATCATTCCTAAAGCTATCTCCTTTTCTTCATTCAAGCCAGATTTCAAACCCTTGAACTCCAGTATGTTCAAGCATGGTTACAAATCCTTGAACCCATTTCTTCATTCAAGCCAGATTTCGAACGCTTGAACTCCATCACGTTCAAGCATGGTTACAAATCATTGAACCCATTTCTTCATTCAAGCCAGATTTCGAACCCTTGAACTCCATCACGTTCAAGCATGGTTACAAATCCTTAAACCATCTTTTTCATTCAAGCCAGATTTGGAACCCTTGAACTCCATTACGTTCAAGCATGGTTTCAGATCCTTGAACCTCTTAATATTGCAAGTCCACCCAATTCCAGTAAGATTTCAAATCGTCAAAAATCCATCTTTTCTTCGCCTCGGGTAATGTAGACCCGATATCGGCCAATCTATCAATCCATCTTTTCTTCACCTCGGGTAACATAGACCCGATAATGGCCAATCCATCAATCCATCTTTCCTTTGCCTCGGGTAACATAGACCCGATATCGGCTTATTTCCTCCCCAGCTTTGCCTTGGGTAACCTAGACCCGATATCGGCTTATTTCTTCCTCAGTTTTGCCTCAGGTAACATAAACCCGGTATCAGCCAATCCATCAATCCATCTTCCTTTGCCTCGGGTAACATAGACCCGATATCGGCTTAACCGCATTCCACCTTTCTTGCCTCGGGTAACCTAGACCTGATATCGGCTTATTTCTTCCTCAGTTTTGCCTCGGGCAACCTAGACCCGATATCGGATTATTTCTTCCTCAGTTTTGCCTCGGGCAACCTAGACCCGATATCGGCTTATTTCTTCCTCAGTTTTGCCTCGGGCAACCTAGACCCGATATCGGCTTATTTCTTCCTCAGTTTTGCCTTGGGCAACCTAGACCCGATATCGGCTTATTTCTTCCTCAGTTTTGCCTCGGGTAACCTAGACTTGATATCGGCTTATTTCTTCCCCAGCTTTGCCTCGGGTAACCTTGACCCGATATCGGCTTATTTCAATGGTGGGTTCTTTCCTGTGTTTGTGGCGCTTTGAGTCGCATTTTTCAAATTCACATCAACTATCCTAGACTAAGATCAGGTGGTGAATTTGATTACGCAAAGGGCAGCTGTAAGCGCCGGAATTTCACTCTTATAGAAAAAAAGAATATGGTCGTACAACTTTAACTATAGTCATACGACTGTAATTAAACTACATTCGTACGACTGTAGATCGTGGCAGGTGAGCCAACCCACACCCTAAAAGGTGAGAAAAGAGAAGGGGAAAGGAAGAGGCCAAATAGAGACAGAAAGAAGAAAGAAAAGGGAGAAAAGAGAGAAAAGGGAAAGATGAAAAGAAACAATGAAGAGGAAGGGAAGAACTGATCATCAGAAACCCTTGCATTTGGAGATTTTGGACCCAAAAGCTCTCGAACCCTAACTCGAGGAGAAAAGTCTGGATTTTAGTGGATTGAACCGACACCAGGGGTTAATCCTAAGGTGGATGCACGCCAAAGAGGTAAACACTCCTTTTCCCTTCTCTTTTACAAGCTTTTTGGGTGATTGGTGTGGTTTGTGCCATTTCTATCCATTTTTTGCGTTTTCCATTTCTGGAAATCAAGAACAGTCGTGTGACTGTTCTTGAGTTCGATGAACAGTCATACAACTGTAGTTACAGTCATACGAGTGTTCTTGATTTCCAGATGTTTTCTTTCCAGTTTTGCTTCAAATAAATTTCTAGCGAAATTCTGACTTTGGGTCGGTTACAGTCGCACGACTGTAGTTACAGTCGTACGACTGTAACATATTTCAAGAATCAGAATTTCCATTTTTATCTTCAAAAATTTCCAAAAATCCATAAAAATTCAGAAAACCCCAAAAATCATCAAAATGAATTTTGTTGTGTGCATTCACGGCCTTAGATTCAATTTCAGTAAAATTGCATTTAGAACAATGCCACGACGGAGACCCAGTTCTCCCGAAAACCAACCAACCTAATATATAAAAAATGCATGTAAACCGGAAAAATTGTTTTCAAAATGATTTTCCCACAAAACCAAAAATACAGGGACGTTTCAAAAGTTATCCAGGTCTAACCGGGCTGGCTAACCGAGCCAACCCATTTATCCCCTAAATGCTTGCCCCCAACTCTTGATTTCCCAATTCTGGTCTATTTGAGTCATAATTGTGGCGTGCCGTATAAATTGTGCTAACCTTCTGTTCTGCAGGTTTTAATTCTTTTATTTTTATTTTGGATGTAATTTAATAGATTAAATCATGTATCCTAGGCGGTTGTAATTATTTTTAGATTCTCGTGTATTCTAGGTGCTTGTAAAAGTGAGGCGAGAGTTTTTACTTTTCTATTCGATTTGGTTGTAAGCCAATTAATGTTTATTACTTTTCTTTGTTCTTGTATCATATATTTGTATGTATGTCTTTTATATGCAATAAAATTGACTTTAGAATTTGAAACACCATCTTTGTGTTGGGGATTAATCACACAAAACAAAATACGCAGCGGAAATAAAACGGATTAATCCCCGCCACGGATCCATGTATATTGCATTGAATCGGAAAGAGGGTTAAAGAATTACCTTAATTCTTTGTAGGTTTTGAATCAAAGGAACCAAATTAGCTTCCCTCTACGGTTGATCCACACGGAGCAATTGATTCACCGCGTGCTAGCGCCGGGATTGAAGAACGATTCTTCGAACGAGAGAGAGAGAGACCGAAAAATCAGATTTTTCTTTGGGTGTCAATGGTGAAATTCGGCTGCCACACTACTTTTCTTTATATGTCTGCCGAAAACCAGTTTTTGTATATATGGAAAAATCTTGTCTCTTTTAGGTTTTTATATCCTTATATATAAAACCTAAAAGTTAATTATAATTATGACCTAATACACTTATTAGTCATAATTATAAATTAACCCACACAACTTAATATTAATTCTCAATTAATATTAAATCAAATCAATTCTCTATAATACACTTATGTATATACAATATTATAATTAATTATATCTCTATATAATTTAATTATAATATGTGGCATACTTTATGCAATATTAATCACATTAATATTCACATATACATATATATATAAATATATATCACTATATATATTTATTCTCTTTCTCATTCATAAATTATTATCCAATAATAATTTATACCCGATAAGATGAACTTCATTTTGCTCTTGTGTGTGACCCCATAGGTTCATATTAATTGGCAATAAGGAAATTACCATAATGTCCTTATAGGTCATAAGCGGACTCTAGCAAGCCATTACGACTACCCAATTAATATGATTGGAATGATCCAATACCTATTTATAGAATGTCATATTCCCTTTTGTCTCTTTGATATCATGATTAATCATAAGGCATGGTACACTTGTCAATCTTATATAATTAATCATATGCTTTCTCGATCTCAAAGTAAACTGTTCAGACAAATCAATTGATACTCTATCAATTATTTGAGCACGGCCATGCATTTAACAGTGTTACTTATCGAGGGGCCCAGTGATATCGCTCTCTTGTTAGAGAGGGACAAAATCCCATATCTGTCACTCACATCCCAAGGCATGAGTCATATCGTACCCAATCACAGCCTTTATAACTACTCTGTTACGAGCAGCGTTTGACTACGTCAAAGCACAACAGGAGTTCATCCCGGAATCAATGGTGACCTCAGGTCAAAGGAATCAGCTGATGACACTACTATAATCAAGATCAGTTGTGACACATGACCATGAACTTGATCTTATAGTGGGTCTCCAGTAACATGTTCTCTAACATATTACCCGTGAGTATAATCTGTATCTGTATACACTATATTCATCTTATGAATATCCATTATCACTCACACTAGTCTTAGTTTGTTATTATTCCCATAATAACAATCGACTAGGGATATTTAGAATAACACGATTTATTCATGGATACTTATCATAAATGCTAACATACAAACATAAATGATAATATTAATCTACACTAGATTAATCTTAGAAGTCAAATTACATAATCCAATATTGGCCTTAGGGCACAATCTCCAACAATCTCCCACTTGCACTATGGCTAATCATACATGTATCTTATACCCATTGACCTACATGACTTTCATGTATTCACTCGTGCAGGAGTCTTTGTCAGTGAATTATTAATTTTCGCTTCCGTTGTTACTTTACACATTTTCACTCTCTCTTTAGAGACAGCCTCTCTTAATTAGTGAAAAACGCCTAAGTATATGCTTGTGTCATACAAGGTTCTTACGCATTGAACTATTGTCCCTACAATAGTCTCACAGGATAAGCAATGCTTAGAACAAAACACAAAATTTTGATGAACTTCTTCATCCAAAATTTACATCATATGTAGCTATATACTTTGACTATTATTATAGATATTTAGCTATAACGTTTTATTTTGAACCTTTCAAAATCATAACTTCTCTTTTAAAGAGAATACTAGATCTCGACTGATATATTGCAACTAATTGTAATCAGTTGTATGTGTGCAACTATTTACACAGTTAACATAAGCAAGCTTCTATTAAGTCTTTTACATTGAACGCTTTCAATGCTTTGACTTAAGCCAAAACATTCTTTTAGATCTATCTGTATAGATTCCAATTTCAAGAATACAGGCAGTCATGCTTATAACATTAACCGAAATTACTTTCTTAGCCAAGATTTTACTTCTTGCAAGGTAAGAATGTTATTTCCAACAAGCCATATGTCATCCACATATAGCATTAGGAATACCGATATGCTCCCACTGATCCTTTTGAAACACAAGATTCATCATCCTTTTGATAAAATCAAACCATTTAATTTCTTTATCAAAACTATGATTCCAACTATTTGATGCATGTTTCGATCCTTTTAAGAATCTTTGAAACTTGCATACGCTATTTGAATTCTTTGGATGCTCAAAAACTTTGGGTTGTGTCACGTACACATCCTCAATCATGTTTTCACGTAGAAAACAGATTTTGATATCCTTTTGCCATATTTTATAATCGTATTATGCGGATGTGGCAACAAGAACTCAATTTGACTTGATCATGATTAATGACGAAAAAGGATTTTATCATAGTCCTACTATGAATTTGTTCGTATCCTCATAGTCACTACTATGAACTTGTTTATAACCCCTTTTTGTCACTAGTCGTGCTTTATAAGTTTGAAGATCACCATTCATGTTGGTTTTCAATTTGAAAACTCACTTGCAACCATTGCATATGCATCTTCTAAAAGATTTATCAAAGTCTATACTTTGATTGTCAGACATGGACTTATCTTCATCCTTTGTAGCATCAAGTCACTTATTAGATTCAAAATCTAACATTGCTTCTTCATAAAAGAAGACTTATTCCAATCTAGTAAAACTACATCATGATTTGGAGAAATCCATATCTCTCCTAATCATGTCGTATTCCACTAGATTTTCATTGAACTTGTGTAATTTCAACAATGATCATGAACCATTTCCATGTTCCTCTTCAACGTTAATGTCACTTTGTGAATTACGAGTTTTGTAGGTGTACTTTACTCCCACTAACTCTTCTAGAAATTAACTCCCTCTTCAAGGGGAAACCATTTCTAGCTACAACTACTTTGTATCCCAAAGAAAACACAGGAGTAACAACTCCTACTTTCCTTTTGAGTAATCCACAATACAACATTTAAATTTAGGTGCCAACTTATTCGAAATAAGCTTTACAGCCCTAAACTTATTCAATGAAACAACTTGGGTCTCTTACCCAACCATATCTCATATGTTGATTCATGAATTGTTTTAGACGGAACAATATACACAGCTGCTTTAATGGCATATTTTCGAGAAAACGATGATCAACTTGACTTCATCATAGATTGAACTATATCTGTATAGAGTTCGACTACTCCCTTTTCGACACAACATACTTTGTGGCGTACTTGGAGAAGTCAATTGTGAGACAGTCCCACAATCTCTAAGATGATTGTCAAAATCTTGACTCAAATATTCACCACTCGGATCATATCTAAGTGATTTTACTATCTTGTCAAGATACTTCATACTCCTTTTACAAGCTTTTGAACACTTCAAAAGTTCCAAACTCGTGTTTCATTAGATACTCTTATCTAGTGAAAAGTTCCATGAAAGTAATGAAGTATTAGAACCTCCTTTAGCAGTTGATTTATAATTCATATACATCCACATGTATAATGCTTAATAAATCGATTATTCTTTAACTACTTTTAGCAAAGAACCACTTTTGTCATCTTTTACAATAAACAACATTCGCATGATTCAAGATGATTCATAATCTCATGAATCCAAAAGTCCATTCTCATGGAGTTTCGTAATGCGACTTTGCTTATGCCTCCAAGACAATACTGCCAAAATAGGTTGAATCAAACTATTTGATTCGATCCTTACAGTATTTATGTTACGGATGGGCTCCACATATAAAGACAATTATGTAAATCTGTATTTCATAATCATGTCTTTATAAAGCTTATAATTCACAATTATAAAATAAACAACATTTGTTTACTCAAGCCAACAAGCTCAATAGACAACAAGAGTTCGTAACTCACATGTAAAAGTTCATAACCTTTAACCAAAGTTCATAACTTTTACGTAAAAGGTTTACAACCTTTACGTAGAAGTTCATAACTTTCATATAAAAGTTCATAACTTTTATGTAAAAGGTTCATAACTTTTAACTTGAAGTTCACAACTTTCATGTAAAAGTTCAAAACCTTCGAGTAGCAACCTTTGCTTCTCTTGCCTATTCCCATTCTACCTTTCACCTTCATAAGGTTTCTATTCAAGTTGTGATTCTACATATTCTACTAATATGAGATCCACAACAGGTATCTAATACCTTTGATATAGAAACAAAAGTAGAATAGTTAATAAATACTTAAGGTAGCAGTCTTACTGCCTTTCATCTTCTTATAGTTCTCCAAACAGAGTTTACTATTTCCATTCTAATGAACGATTCATTCTAGAAATGGCAACACCCTTCTTTTGGAGATCTCTCTATGCCAACAGCTTTGGTCTTTAAAGCACTTTCACCCGAACCTTTCGGTCTTTATGCTTTTCGACCTTTCTTTTATTCTTTTCCTTTTGAACCATAAGCACACAATTCGAGGCGGGCTTATCCTTTATGGATAACTTAACATTCTTTTGCATCCTATGCAACTAATTCACAATTTTCCCCATGTCATTCAAATGATAGTTCATCACCAATGACTATCAAATAATGAATTCAAGATCACATCTTAATGCCTTTTGGAGGCCAATGAGAAATTGTTGCCTCAAACACTTATCTTTTCTTGCTCACTAACTGATGGAACATTTCCATTTGTGATGTATCATATACCTCAAGTAAAACTTCCACGTGCGGAAGAATTGGTGGCAAGTGTAAGATAATAAATTTTAAACAGAGTCCCTTCGATGCTTCAAGTAAGCATCTTTTATACTCGTGTTACAATTGCTAGTGGTTCATTGGGCAAAAGGATTATTGAGAGCATATATTTCCTTTTGGTTGAGAACAATTCTCAATCTTCAATAACAATCGAGATCAAAGTAATAGCAATTATAACTATAATAAAGCGTGTAAAGATTATTATTTAAATGCTCCCACTTAAATTATAAAACCCTTTAAAATATTCAAGTGGGTGAAGATCCAAAATCCATACTTAACCATAGCACTGCTTTGGCATGTCCCTATGATTAAATATAATTTCGGTAGGCAAAGACTCAAAATCATGCTTTAAACCATTTAAACATATTTTGGATGTGCACTTCTTTGCCAATTGCATCATTATGCAACTCTTCTAATTTATGAGATGCATGATATCATATATCATATTTAATTGTATGTTACTCATCTCATCTTTGCCTCGGGCTCAAACACCTTTTTGATTAACCCTTTGTTAAACCAATTACAACACAATGAGAATCACCATTTCTCATATTATCGCTTCGCTAAGGTCACAACATGCGTACCCGCCCTGGCGGTATACCGTGATGCGAACATAGTACTTGACTAGTGTTATACGTAATTGGGTGGCAAATATAAACTTCTTAAGTTTATTTAGGGTTTATAAAATCCTGTGATTAAATTGTATCTCATACAATTCATGGCATTAATATTAAACATACATTTGTTAATACTAATTAGCATGGCATCCTATGTCATACATATGTTAAGCATGCAATCTAGCATGGCATCACATGGCATCTAAATGATACAAGGCATGCATTTGCACATATATATAAACATTTGCATCACATGCAAAATAATTTCTAACATGCATCAATATTTATTAACATGGCATCTTATGGCATAAAATAAATATAACATGCATAAGAATCAAAACCGTGTTATGGTATGGTTTTATCTACATTGATTTTCATAGGCCAATATGAAAATCAACAGGTCATTTCCTAGGTGGTGGTAACCATCGCATGGTTATAGCACAGCCGCATCCCTTGGATCAGTCTTCACGTCTTTGTTCCTTGGCACCATCTCATGGATTTACATATTTTACAAAATTGCATCCTATACAATTTTCTAGTAAAATAAAATTTACAAACAATAAATTGCATCCTATACAGTTTATCTAGAAAAATAAGGCTACATAAATATAAACGACTCGCAGGCCGTATTTATAAAACCTTACATCCACAAAACCAAAAGAAAACAAAAACCATCCACGGGGTTCAAAAACCATACCACAACACCATGCATAAAATTATCACAATAATTTCATACCTACAAGATTTAGGGTTCAAAGGCAAAATACAATCTTATTGCATTGAGGAATTGATTTGAAAAGGCTAAATGTGTAGAAACAATTTCTACACGGCAGCACCAAGGGAACACGGCGTGCAAAACCGGTTTGCACGGCGTGCAACACCTGCACGCCGCCGTGTTCCTCGCTGTGTCTCAGCACGCACGGAACCAATTTCCGGTTGCACGCCGTGCAAAACCAGTACACGGCGTGCAACACACATTTGCACGGCGTGCAGAGCCTGCACGCCGGCATGTTCTGCTCTGTTTCTCAGCACACGGAACGATTTCCGATTACACGCCGTGCAAAACCAGTACACGGCGTGCAACACACGTTTGCACGGCGTGCAGAGCCTGCACGCCGACGTGTTCTGCTCTGGAAAAACAAGTCTGCGTCAATTTGTTCAAAACAACAATTCCCAAATCAATTCCAAACGTTATTCACAATAACAACGAACAAATCATTCATAATGATCAACATTGAAATCAAATTTCAATTTGTTATTCACAATAACAAAAGAACCCTAAATCAAAACACACAAACCCTAACATGCATTTTGATCTAATCAAAATAACAAATCCAATTCAACCAATGCACAAGTGGCTCTGATACCACTGTTGGGGATTAATCACACAAAACAAAATACGCAGCGGAAATAAAACGGATTAATCCCCGCCACGGATCCATGTATATTGCATTGAATCGGAAAGAGGGTTAAAGAATTACCTTAATTCTTTGTAGGTTTTGAATCAAAGGAACCAAATTAGCTTCCCTCTACGGTTGATCCACACGGAGCAATTGATTCACCGCGTGCTAGCGCCGGGATTGAAGAACGATTCTTCGAACGAGAGAGAGAGAGACCGAAAAATCAGATTTTTCTTTGGGTGTCAATGGTGAAATTCGGCTGCCACACTACTTTTCTTTATATGTCTGCCGAAAACCAGTTTTTGTATATATGGAAAAATCTTGTCTCTTTTAGGTTTTTATATCCTTATATATAAAACCTAAAAGTTAATTATAATTATGACCTAATACACTTATTAGTCATAATTATAAATTAACCCACACAACTTAATATTAATTCTCAATTAATATTAAATCAAATCAATTCTCCATAATACACTTATGTATATACAATATTATAATTAATTATATCTCTATATAATTTAATTATAATATGTGGCATACTTTATGCAATATTAATCACATTAATATTCACATATACATATATATATAAATATATATCACTATATATATTTATTCTCTTTCTCATTCATAAATTATTATCCAATAATAATTTATACCCGATAAAATGAACTTCATTTTGCTCTTGTGTGTGACCCCATAGGTTCATATTAATTGGCAATAAGGAAATTACCATAATGTCCTTATAGTTCATAAGCGGACTCTAGCAAGCCATTACGACTACCCAATTAATATGATTGGAATGATCCAATACCTATTTATAGAATGTCATATTCCCTTTTGTCTCTTTGATATCATGATTAATCATAAGGCATGGTACACTTGTCAATCTTATATAATTAATCATATGCTTTCTCGATCTTAAAGTAAACTGTTCAGACAAATCAATTGATACTCTATCAATTATTTGAGCACGGCCATGCATTTAACAGTCTTACTTATCGAGGGGCCCAGTGATATCGCTCTCTTGTTAGAGAGGGACAAAATCCCATATCTGTCATTCACATCCCAAGGCATGAGTCATATCGTACCCAATCACAGCCTTTATAACTACTCTGTTACGAGCAGCGTTTGACTACGTCAAAGCACAACAGGAGTTCATCCCGGAATCAATGGTGACCTCAGGTCAAAGGAATCAGCTGATGACACTACTATAATCAAGATCAGTTGTGACACATGACCATGAACTTGATCTTATAGTGGGTCTCCAGTAACATGTTCTCTAACATATTACCCGTGAGTATAATCTGTATCTGTATACACTATATTCATCTTATGAATATCCATTATCACTCACACTAGTCTTAGTTTGTTATTATTCCCATAATAACAATCGACTAGGGATATTTAGAATAACACGATTTATTCATGGATACTTATCATAAATGCTAACATACAAACATAAATGATAATATTAATCTACACTAGATTAATCTTAGAAGTCAAATTACATAATCCAATATTGGCCTTAGGGCACAATCTCCAACACTTTGAACATTGACCAATATTTATTTTAATTAGACACGAAATAGGGGACTTGTTCGAACCCGAATCTCTGGATAGTGCAGCGGCTGTTCGTCCGGTTTAGCTGCATTATAAATTTCTCGGTTGAGCTGAGCTGGGTGGCGACTCTACAATATTCATCAAGACTTAGGTTTTGGTTTCTTTTAAGAATTAATTCTATTTATTTTCCAAAACCGATTTTCCATTCTTAAAACCCCCGCACGAGGGTGGGGCTTACTCGAGATCGAGGCACCCCTTCTGAAAGGGAGTCTCGCGTCCCTTCGAAAACGCATCGTCCGCTCAGAATCGGGTCTAGGTTACCCCAGGCAAAGTTGATGATGAAATAAGCCGATACCGGGTCTAGGTTACTCGAGGAAAAGCTGATGATGAAATAAGCCAATACCGGGTCTCGGTTACCCGAGGCAAAGTTGATGACGAAATAAGACGATACCGGGTCTTGGTTACCCGAGGCAAAGTTGATGACGAAATAAGCCGATACCGGGTCTAGGTTACTCGAGGTAAAGTTGATGACGAAATAAGCCGATATCGGGTCTAGGTTACCCAAGGCGAGATTCTACTGGGGATCTGGAATAGAGCTGATCTGGACTGATACTGTGTTTAGGTTACCCGAGGTGGATCTGCTGGGGATTTAAAATGAAGTCGATCTGGACCGATACTAGGTCTAGGTTGCCCGAGGTAGATCTACTAATGAAGTTGATGTAAGCCAATACCGGATCTATCTGTATCCGCGGCGGGCCAAATTTGATGAATTCCTGTGTTTAAACAGCGAGCCTTCATTCCCTGATCGAGAGATTTTGAACAAAAATTTTTGCCCCTTCAATCAAGAATGAAGACTAGCTGGGGATGAGTGCTTTATGTTGGTGTGCCCTAGTTCTTAGGGCATTGGATTCTTGTATTTTGTATTATACATTAAGACTCATTGTATAAATACATTATTTGTGTCACATTAATAAAGGCAATTAATCTATTTCATTTATATCTTGTGCTATAATATGAGTAGAATATCCATTGATTGATAATCATAAAACCTATCCCAGGTCTGTTCTAATCGTGGGAACGAATAGAACCACAGACTTGTATATTCGATGACTATATGGTAGTTCTTAACTAGCCATAGTACTTGTATAGTCAGTCATGAATATAGGTACATGTCGTTGACATGGGACTGGATCGATCCGCACAAGAAAGCCACATGGTTGTTACGTCATAGGTCTTTCTTGAGTAGGTCTCTTTTGTGCTCAGACCAGATTTCATTATAATATCAATGTGGAATCCGGTTCACTTTGACATACGCCTAACAGGTCTGTAAAAGGATGCTAAATACGGGTATGATTGGGCGGATCGGTGAACATGTTGATATTGATGATGAAGTGATGGAATTGCCACTCGGGTGACACCGAGATGATATCATTGGCCACTTGATGAGTGGGACTGATAAGTGTATGGCCATACCCAAATAAGTTGGTTGCTTATTTGATTAATCAGTCAACTCAAGATCAAGAAATATAATAAAAATAGAAAAGGATGACAGACACCATGCCTCTTGTTTATTCATATTGATATCGTTAGGCAAAGGACACTATGAGATTACTACCGGGTGAGTGTCTTCTAAAGACTGCTGCATCTCTGTCTTAATTGGGGGCTGTAATGGTTTGCTAGAACCCACTTACAGTCTGTGGGCCTTGGGCCTACTGCCAACATAAAGACAGACCCATAGGATCGTGCACATAGATCAACTGAGCTGGAACTTATAGAAATTGTACATGTAATGTACATTGGAAGGAATGCGTTAATTAATTAGTTGACATTCGGTGTCAAGGTAATTAATCGACATTGGGTTGAATTTAATTTAATTAATAAGTTTACATAATGTAATTAATTAATTTATCAATTAATTGAATTACATAAAGTAAACAATTAATTAAATAATTTTCCTAAGTAGGAAAATTAAATACATGTATTGTATTAATTTAAGTGTGATTTAATTTTATTTAAGGGTAATTAAATTTAGCCAAATGGAATTAAATTACATAGTATATACTTTTTAATTAAAGTTTATTTATGTAATTATAATCCTAGTGGGCTTGGGTTTAATTAACCTAATTAGAACCCAATTAGACAAGGTGTCTATAAAAGGGCACACTTAAGGAATAAAAACCTAATTCAACTCTAATTAATTGCTGGAAATTTCAGCCACCAATAGCAGCCCCAAAACAGCCGAAAATCCCAGCATTAACCTTCCATTCCTTCGTATCTTCGGCTAGCACCGGTTCCCGCTCAATAGTTGGTCGTGCACCGGACTTTGGAGATCGCAGTTTCAAGTAACGATTCTGCAGCAGTCTCTAGAGGAGACGAATTTGGTGAGTTAATCTCTCTTGATTCAAATTGATTTTATTCTAATCAATGGTAATTGGACACAATAGGTGGATTCTAGGAAATTTTAAACAGTGTATTTGTTGGAGATTGTGCCCTAAGGCCAATATTGGATTATGTAATTTGACTTCTAAGATTAATCTAGTGTAGATTAATATTATCATTTATGTTTGTATGTTAGCATTTATGATAAGTATCCATGAATAAATCGTGTTATTCTAAATATCCCTAGTCGATTGTTATTATGGGAATAATAACAAACTAAGACTAGTGTGAGTGATAATGGATATTCATAAGATGAATATAGTGTATACAGATACAGATTATACTCACGGGTAATATGTTAGAGAACATGTTACTGGAGACCCACTATGAGATCAAGTTCATGGTCATGTGTCACAACTGATCTTGATTATAGTAGTGTCATTAGCTGATTCCTTTGACCTGAGGTCACCATTGATTCCGGGATGAACTCATATTGTGCTTTGACGCAGTCAAACGCTGCTCGTAACAGAGTAGTTATAAAGGCTGTGATTGGGTACGAGATGACTCATGCTTTGGGATGTGAGTGACAGATATGGGATTTTGTCCCTCTCTAACAAGAGAGTGATATCACTGGGCCCCTCGATAAGTAAGACTGTTAAATGCATGGCCGTGCTCAAATAATTGATAGAGTATCAATTGATTTGTCTGGACAGTTTACTTTGAGATCGAGAAAGCATATGATTAATTATATAAGATTGACAAGTGTACCATGTCTTATGATTAATCATGATATCAAAGAGACAAAAGGGAATATGACATTCTATAAATAGGTATTGGATCATTCCAATCATATTAATTGGGTAGTCATAAAGGCTTGCTAGAGTCCGCTTATGACTTATAAGGATATTATGGTAATCTCCTTATTGCCAATTAATATGAACCTATGGGGTCACACACAAAGAGCAAAATGAAGTTCATCTTTTCGGGTATAAATTATTATTGGATAATAATTTATGAATGAGAAAGAGAATAAATATATATATAATGATATATATATATTTATATATATATATGTATATATAAATATTAATATGATTAATATTGCATAAAGTATGCTACATATTATAATTCAATTATATAGAGATATAATTAATTATAATATCAAATATACATATGTGTATGATGGAGAATGGAATTGATTTAATATTAATTGAGAATTAATATTAAGTTGTGTGGGTTAATTTATAATTATAACTAATAAGGGTATTAAGTTATAATTATAATTAAGTTTAATGGATATAAAAGGAAGTTTTATAACCTAAAATCTCTAACCCTAGCCTACACATAAGATGCAGATTTTCTGCAGCCTCCAAGGAGCCAGCCGACTTCACCCTTCTCCATCACCCAAGGTTTTCGAAACTTTGGCTTTTTCATTCGAAGAAATCGTTCTTCAATCCCGGCGCTAGCACGCGGTGAATGAATTGCTCCGTGTGGATCAACCGTAGAGGGAAGCTACTTTGGTTCCTAATTGATTCAAAACCTACAAAGAATTAAGGTAATTCTTTAACCCTCCTTCCAATTCAATGCAATGTACATGGGTCCTTGGTGGGGATTAATCCTTTTATTTCCGCTGCGTATTGTTTTTGTGCGATTAAATCCCCAACAGTATTTTCCGCTGCGCCACGTTATTTTTCCAATGACGAATTCCAACACTTTATGCGTGATATGTATGTATGCATGACGATGCATATGAATGTAGACTCTAAATGAGGTGTTTCCTGCCGTGTCCAACCTAGGTGTCTCACATTCCTGTTGGGGATGTTTGTGGAGATTATGCCACGACTCTAACTGGCTTTTAGCTGAGGAAGTACGCCCTTTGGGTGGCGTGATCCTTATAGCCTTGTTGGGGATGTGTGATGACTTACTGGGGAGGAAATGAAAATGCCCCTTATAAGGGTCCCCCTGGGACTATTGTGCATGCTCCTGCTGGGGAAGACATAATGGAAGGGTTCCTGTTGGGGAGAAAGTGGTGGCACTCTTTGTGATAGTTCCGCTGGAGAATAGCGTAGGCAATCCTGTTGGAGGACATATGGAAAGGCTTCTACCGAAGAATGATGAAAGGGATCTTCACTGGGGAATGAAAGTGCCTCCGCTGGGGAATGAAAGTGTCTCCGATGGGGAATGACGAAAGTGTCTCATCTTTTTGTCCCTAGGAGTGGTGAGTTCGGAAATGCTCTAAATTTCGCCTGAACTGCCCAGCGTGGGTTTTCAGCGTAGCGAGCTACTCTAATTTTTGCCTAAGGCGCCTTTTTGGTTTTCACCTTAGCGAGCTCTTCTTTTTTTTTGAAAGGTCCTGTGGCTCTTGAACTCGGATCTGTTTCGAAATTTTGGACTGCTCTAAGGTTTTTATACCTAGGGTGGCCGAATTCCCCTAGGGGAATTTAGGCCCAGCTTGGCTCCTTTCATTTTGTGTGGGCTTCCATCTTTTAATTCAGGCCCAATCTAATTTTAATTGTTCTGGTTTAAATTAATTTCAAGCCCAATTTTAATATACCCATGTATTTAATATATTACACCAAGTAATATATTATTTACATTTAAATTAAAATTAGTTTGACCAATTAATTTAATCCATCAAATTAAAATTAAATCTTCACAAAATAAAATCATATGTAAACCTATACATATGAATATTTCCACCTAGGAAACAATCTCATAATTAATCCAATTAATTACGAAGAGCCAATTGAATATATTAATTTCATTATTAGGATCAATCCAATTGATCTTTATAATATGATTAATATATATATATATACCTCTCTCTCCAAAGTGTATACTCCAAGTATACATGTTATTCCTTAAGTGTGTGTTCAGTCGTTCTATGTGTACGATCCCGTGGGCCCATCTTTATGTTGGCAGCGGGCCTTTTGCCCACAGACTGCAGTTGGGCTCTAGCAAGCCACTACAGCCCCCAATTAAGATGGAGATGGCAGTCTAACTGTTATCATAACCCCATAGTTTAAACTTGTACATCCCATGTCATTGATATCGGTGTCTAACACAT
The DNA here is from genome assembly GCA_039660915.1 of Euphorbia tirucalli. NCBI lineage: Eukaryota > Viridiplantae > Streptophyta > Magnoliopsida > Malpighiales > Euphorbiaceae > Euphorbia > Euphorbia tirucalli. Next base: position 46,427,156 of record CM077639.1, on the reverse strand, counting down.
AGGCATGGATTGATCACCCTCTTTTGTGTCGGACATTAACTTGATCCCAAATGCGCTAAAGCTCACAAACAAGTTCCCACTTGTTTGGGTGTGGCCACACTCTTATCAGTCATATTCATCAAGAGGCCAGTGATATCTTCCCAGTGGACTACTAGGTGACAAATCCCTTCTGCATATCCATAGCATTACCATGCTAAGTGACATACCCGAAAGTACCCATACTTGGCACCCTATTACAGGCCCTTTAGGCGTACCCCAAAGTATGGACCTCAAACGTAACACCATCATATGGTCAGGTCAAAGGATCCATACAAGTTCTACACGAGAATCACTTGTGATACTATACCATGTGGATTTCTCGTTTAGTGGATCTATCCAGTACCATGCCCTGGTTGACATTCCATGTCCAATGACCGGTAAGACACCGCCATACAACCAGGTTAATGATAGTCTCTTGTTCCATTCATTCCCATGACTGGAACAGACTACGGATCTATTTATACTCATATCGTTTGCCCTATCCATGGTCTTACTGCCAAGTGCATGACATTGGTCATCATGGATATGGATATGTCCATCGGATACCTCATTTAATATATTGCACAAGATAAATATAATAAATGAATTAATGCCTTTATTAATAACACAAATAAGTATAATACATGAATCCAATTAATGTATGATACAAATGCAAGGACCAATGCCTCGGGACTAGGGAATATCCAACAATCTCCCACTTGCACTAGTTCCAACTAGGCATGGGCCTAATCCCTATAGATCTAGTATGACCCTCGTGCTTGGGCTGGGCCAGTCCTTGGTCAAAGGATCTGCGACATTGTCCTCAGTGTCCACTCTGTGCAATGCAATGTCACCTCTCTCCGCGATCTCTCATATAAGGTGAAACTTTCTGAGCACGTGCTTTATGTTCTTGTGTGACCGGGGCTCCTTAGCTTGTGCAACGGCCCCATTGTTGTCACAGAAGATATCAACTGGGTCCTGGATAGTTGGCACTACTCCCAACTCAGTGATAAACTTCTTCATCCACACAGCTTCCTTAGCCACATCACATGCAGTGATGTACTCAGCTTCTGTTGTAGAGTCTGCTATGGTTGGCTGCTTTGAGCTCCTCCAGCTTACAGCACCACCATTCAGAAAAAATACATACCCAGACTGCGACTGGTACTCATCCTAGTTGGTCTGGAAGCTCGCATCAGTGTACCCAGTAACTGACAGCACTTCCTGACCACCATACACTAAGAAGCTATCCTTAGTCCGGTTAAGGTACTTAAGGATCGCCTTGATAGCTTTCCAGTGATCCTCCCCGGGATCCTGCTGGTACCGGCTCGTCATACTTAGTGCAAAGGCGACATCAGGTCTCGTACACAACATGGAGTACATAATTGATCCTATAACCGAAGCATATGGAACCAATTTCATGTTCTCCCTATCCTCCCTTGTCTTAGGACAATGTTTCTTACTAAGTTTTAGCCCATGGCCCATTGGCAAGAAACCTTTCTTGGCTCGGTCCATGTTGAACCTTTTTAGAACTTTGTCTATGTACGAGGCCTGACTTAGGCCCAGAAGCCGATTTGATCTATCCCTATAGATCCTGATCCCTAGGATCATCTCAGCTTTGCCTAAGCCCTTCATTGCGAAGCACTTAGCCACTGCTTTACTCCTTGCAGTGTAGGTATGTCGCTTCCAATGATTAGGATGTCGTCCACATAAAGTACCAAGAATATGACCATGCTCCCACTAGTCCACTTATACACACAAGGCTCATCTTGATTCTGTACGAAACCATATTCCTTTATAGCCTCATTGAATCTTAGATTCCAACTTCGGGATGCTTACTTCAGTCCACAAATAGACCTTTGAAGCTTGCATACCCTTCCCGGATACTTTGGAAAAACAAAACCCTCAGGTTGTGTCATGTACACATCCTCGAGTAGCTTTCCATTAAGGAAAGTGGTTTTGACATCCATTTGCTAGACTTCATAGTCGTACCATACGTCTATGGCTAGCAAGATCCTGATGGATTTGAGCATGGCTACTGGTGAGAAAGTTTCATCATAGTCTATTCCATGGACCTGTCTAAAACCTTTCGCAACCAGATGCCCCTTAAAGGTGTTGTCAGCTTTTAGCTTATAGCACCACTTGCAACCTATTACCTTGGCACCCAGAGGTGGATCAACCAAGTTCCAAACTTGGTTATCGTACATAGATTGCATTTTTGCCTCCATGGCTTTACGCCAATTCGCAGATTGTGGGCTAGCCATAGCCTCCTAGTAGGTTTTGGGTTCTTCCTCATCCCAGATGAGAAGATTTTGATCATCAGTGACGATGAAACTATACCTCTCTGGTTCTCGACGATCCCTACCAGACCTTCTAGGTTCTTGTGCGGCCTGGGTATGTGCTTCCCCTTATGGAAGCTCCACCTGGGCCTCCGAGTTATCCTCTTCAGGAGCTTGTGGACCTTGAACTTCCCTGAGTTCAACATTGCTCCCACTGTCTTTCTTGGAAAGGAACTCCTTTTCTAGAAAGACCCCCTTCCTTACCACGAACACCTTGTTCTCGGCGGGGTTGTAGAAGTAATACCCTTCGGTTTCCCTGGGGTAGCCCACAAACAGGCATTTATCGGTTTTGGGCTCTAGCTTGCCACTAGTCAATCTCTTGACATGTGCTTCGCATCCCCAAATCCTTAGGAAAGACACATTAGGCTCTTCGCCCGTCCATATCTGATATGGGGTCTTTTCAAGTGCCTTAGTCGGAGTATTATTTAAGATAAGAGCTGCTGTCTCGAGGGCGTGTCCCCAGAAACTAATTGGGAGAGAGGCTTGACTCATCATTGAGCAGACCATGTCCAACAGGGTCCTATTCCTTTGTTTGGACACCCAATTCCATTGTGGTGTTCCAGGAGGAGTGAGCTGTGGAACTATTCCATGCTCTCTCAAATATGAGTCAAACTCCAGGCCCATATACTCACTGCCTCGGTTCGGCTGAAGGGTTTTGATATTTCTGCCTAGCTGGTTCTGTACCTCATTCCTAAATTCCTTAAACCTATTAAGGGTCTCGGACTTGTGTTTCATCAGATAGACATAGCCATATCTGTTGAAATCATCCGTGAATGTAACGAAGTACAAGTGCCCACCTCTAGTCGCTGCGCTCATAGGTCCACATATGTCTGAATGTATTAGGTCCAATAAGCTAGTGGCCCTCTTGGCCTTCTTGCTAAAAGGCGCCTTTGTCATCTTACCTCGTAAACATGATTCGCATGTATCAATTGACTTCAAGTCAAATGACCCTAGGACTCCAGCTTTGTGAAGCCTAGTGCGCTTCTCGTTTATGTGGCCGAGATGACAATGCCATAGGTAGACAAGATTAAGTTTGTTTGGCTTAACCCTTTTTGTGTTCATGTTATAGACGTGATTGGTTTCATTTAAGTCCAGGATATATAGGCCATTATTTAATAGAGCATCTCCATAAAATAATCCTTCTCTAGATATTGAAATTCTACCATTAGAAATAGTAAAATAAAATCCAGAAATATCAAACATAGAAACTGAAATAATATTCCTGCACATAGCAGGTACAAAATAACAATGTTCCAAAATTAAAACCAATCCACTAGGCATCACAAGGTGGTATTTGCCGATCTCTATGGCAGCAACCCTTGCTCCATTCCCGACCCGCAAGTCCACCTCTCCTGACCCCAGTGACCTTTTGTTCTTAAGTCCCTGCACATTGCAACAAATGTGAGAACCACATCCAGTATCCAATACCAAGGATGTTGAAACAGTAAGGTTAATGTCTATAACGTAAATACCTGAAGAGGACGCACCTTGGCCCCTTCTTTGCTCTCCCATCAGCCTGGGACACAATCTCTTCCAATGGCCCGCCTGTCTACACCCGAAATAGACATCTTCAGGACCTGCCTTCTGTTGGGCCTTGGGTTGGGCCTTGGCCTTCATAGCCTTGGCCTTCTTGGCCTTGTCCTTGGCCTTTTCTTTGGCCTTACCCTTGGCAACATGAGGGTTCCCCTTGTTGACCAGCAGCACCGGCGGAGTCTTTTTGATCGACTACTCAGTAAGCTTAAGCATCCCATGCAGCTCACTGACAGTGCGGTTTAATCCTTGCATGTTGTAGTTCAGGATGAACTAATCATAAGAATCCGGCAAGGATGTAAGGATTGTGTCCACTGCCAACTCCTGAGAGATAGGCAATCCGAGACTGGCCAAAGTGTCCAAATAGCCCTTCATCTTGAGCACGTGTATGCTCACAGATGTCCCGGCCCCCATCTTACAAGAGTGGAATGCCTTGTTGGTCAGGTACCTTTCCTGACGAGCTTGCTCTTGAAACATCTCATTTAGAGTTGTTATCATAGCAAAGGCTTGATGGTCCATAAACTGTTTTTGCAGTTCGGGGACCATGCAGGCCAACATTAGGCATTTCACATCCATATTGTCCTTGACATGCGCCTCGTATTCCTCCAGTTGGGCAGCCGGTGGATTACGTCCTTGAGGCGCAGCCGGCACAGGCCTCTCCAGTACATACTCTTTGGACTCCTGCCTTAGAACTATTCTCAAGTTCCTAGACCAGCCCAAAAAGTTAGAACTGGAAAGCTTGTCCCTTTCCAGAATTGATCGCAGTGATAAGGTATTGTTGTTTGCCATTTAAGAATTTCTACACAGAAAAGCATTTAGAGTGTTAATAAAGGACTTTACTTTGTTGTTCCTATATAAAATTAATAATGAATCAAGTTATTAATTAAACCGAGTTGTTGGGCTCATGGGCGAGATCCATATTTCATTAAGATATAGCCAGACGAGGGCCTGGTACAACTATACCCTAATTATTTAGGTAGGAACGCTGTCCAATCCCAACCTAGGGACTCTCGGTTTGATGGGCTTGTTGGCACTTACCCATCTATGCTTAGGGCCAGGAGAATCCTACTACCCACGCTAAGTCAAAACCTCAATTCAAGTGTTAGAGTATCCCATACCCTAACCTAATACAAAATGACAATACTCCAGTGTATCCTGCGAGGGCACGATCTACAACTGGCCTTTCCCACTTCGAGTCGGTTTTGAATGGGGAAAGCACTTTTAAGCGACTTAGTAATTCCATTTGGTTATTAGATTCATTTAATAACAGCTTACATACATAAGGAGGGTGAAATGTGGTTGGATCATACATACATACATGCATATAAATATAAAACATGATTAAATAAATAAGTAAAATGGACTGCTATGGGCCTATATTACATCCTAATATTATTCTAGTAAACCTATACTAGAAAAGAATATCAGGTGGGCCTCCATCTTCTTCCTTCTAGGCATGCATCTCCACTTGGGCTCACCACTCCATGGGCTTCTTCTTTTTACAAATTTTATAATAGGTGAATAAAATAAAATTACATTAAAAAGAAAAACGACACGCAGGCCGTATTTACCCAAAAAGAAAAATACAACCCATCTTGTACAAGGCCCAATAGCATCCAACCATACAAACATTTAATCATACATATGCATCCAATACATATAATTCATAAGCATGTTATAATGCATGATTTAAGCCCATTTCAATTATTCCAAGCCATTATATAGAAATCGCCAATTTTGACCCACCATGGTTCTAACCCTTAACGGACTTTAGGCCTCCAGCCCAGGCAGTCCAACTGCTCCCACTGGAATTTGGGAAACCACGGGTCCATTTCAGCCGTCCAAGTAATTGTGCCAAAATTACACGACCCAATTTCAATTAACCATATTAATTTCCAAAATTAATATCAAATGAATAAAATAAAATTTCATTCAAGAAACCACACGCATTTAAATTGCATAAATTTAAACACACGAATTTTAAAACCAATTAAAATTTCAAAAATGGGACCCGGGCCCAAAACCCTCCAAATCCAAAATCGCTAGGCCCGGCCCGCTGAGGCTAGGGGCAGCAGCGGCGTAGCCGCCTAGCTGCTGCCGTGCGGCAGCCATTGCCCAGCAGTGGCTGCCGCCCAGCAGCAGCCCGCTGCTCCGGCAGCGGCCGCCCCCGGGAGCCAGATTTTTTTTTTTTTTTAAACCAGAAAAAAAAATACAAATCATCCATCAACAACGAATCCGCCAAGTGCATGACATTGGTCATCATGGATATGGATATGTCCATCGGATACCTCATTTAATATATTGCACAAGATAAATATAATAAATGAATTAATGCCTTTATTAATAACACAAATAAGTATAATACATGAATCCAATTAATGTATGATACAAATGCAAGGACCAATGCCTCGGGACTAGGGAATATCCAACAATCTCCCACTTGCACTAGTTCCAACTAGGCATGGGCCGAATCCCTATAGATCTAGTATGACCCTCGTGCTTGGGCTGGGCCAGTCCTTGGTCAAAGGATCTGCGACATTGTCCTCAGTGTCCACTCTGTGCAATGCAATATCACCTCTCTCCGCGATCTCTCGTATAAGGTGAAACTTTCTGAGCACGTGCTTTATGTTCTTGTGTGACCGGGGCTCCTTAGCTTGTGCAACGGCCCCATTGTTGTCACAGAAGATATCAACTGGGTCCTGGATAGTTGGCACTACTCCCAACTCAGTGATAAACTTCTTCATCCACACAGCTTCCTTAGCCACATCACATGCAGTGATGTACTCAGCTTCTGTTGTAGAGTCTGCTATGGTTGGCTGCTTTGAGCTCCTCCAGCTTACAGCACCACCATTCAGAAAAAATACATACCCAGACTGCGACTGGTACTCATCCTAGTTGGTCTGGAAGCTCGCATCAGTGTACCCAGTAACTGACAGCACTTCCTGACCACCATACATTAAGAAGCTATCCTTAGTCCGGTTAAGGTACTTAAGGATCGCCTTGACAGCTTTCCAGTGATCCTGCCCGGGATCCTGCTGGTACCGGCTCGTCATACTCAGTGCAAAGGCGACATCAGGTCTCGTACACAACATGGAGTACATAATTGATCCTATAACCGAAGCATATGGAACCAATTTCATGTTCTCCCTATCCTCCCTTGTCTTAGGACAATGTTTCTTACTAAGTTTCAGCCCATGGCCCATTGGCAAGAAACCTTTCTTGGCTCGATCCATGTTGAACCTTTTTAGAACTTTATCTATGTACGAGGCCTGACTTAGGCCCAGAAGCCGATTTGATCTATCCCTATAGATCCTGATCCCTAGGATCATCTCAGCTTTGCCTAAGTCCTTCATTGCGAAGCCCTTAGCCACTGCTTTACTCCTTGCAGTGTAGGTATGTCGCTTCCAATGATTAGGATGTCGTCCACATAAAGTACTAAGAATGTGACAATGCTCCCACCAGTCCTCTTATACACACAAGGCTCATCTTGATTCTGTACGAAACCATATTCCTTTATAGCCTCATTGAATCTTAGATTCCAACTTCGGGATGCTTGCTTCAGTCCACAAATAGACCTTTGAAGCTTGCATACCCTTCCCGGATACTTTGGAAAAACAAAACCCTCAGGTTGTGTCATGTACACATCCTCGAGTAGCTTTCCATTAAGGAAAGTGGTTTTGACATCCATTTGCTAGACTTCATAGTCATACCATACGGCTATGGCTAGGAAGATCCTGATGGATTTGAGCATGGCTACTGGTGAGAAAGTTTCATCATAGTCTATTCCATGGACCTGTCTAAAACCTTTCGCAACCAGATGCCCCTTAAAGGTGTTGTCAGCTTTTAGCTTATAGCACCACTTGCAACCTATTACCTTGGCACCCAGAGGTGGATCAACCAAGTTCCAAACTTGGTTATCGTACATAGATTGCATTTTTGCCTCCATGGCTTTACGCCAATTCGCAGATTGTGGGCTAGCCATAGCCTCCTAGTAGGTTTTGGGTTCTTCCTCATCCCAGATGAGAAGATTTTGATCATCAGTGACGATGAAACCATACCTCTCTGGTTCTCGACGATCCCTACCAGACCTTCTAGGTTCTTGTGCGGCCTGGGTATGTGCTTCCCCTTATGTAAGCTCCACCTGGGCCTCCGAGTTATCCTCTTTAGGAGCTTGTGGACCTTGAACTTCCCTGAGTTCAACATTGCCCCCACTGTCTTTCTTGGAAAGGAACTCCTTTTCTAGAAAGACCCCCTTCCTTACCACGAACACCTTGTTCTCGGCGGGGTTGTAGAAGTAATACCCTTCGGTTTCCCTGGGGTAGCCCACAAACAGGCATTTATCGGTTTTGGGCTCTAGCTTGCCACTAGTCAATCTCTTGACATGTGCTTCGCATCCCCAAATCCTTAGGAAAGACACATTAGGCTCTTTGCCCGTCCATATCTGATATGGGGTCTTTTCAAGTGCCTTAGTCGGAGTATTATTTAAGATAAGAGCTGCTGTCTCGAGGGCGCGTCCCCAGAAACTAATTGGGAGAGAGGCTTGACTCATCATTGAGCAGACCATGTCCAACAGGGTCCTATTCCTTTGTTTGGACACCCAATTCCATTGTGGTGTTCCGGGAGGAGTGAGCTGTGGAACTATTCCATGCTCTCTCAAATATGAGTCAAACTCCAGGCCCATATACTCACTGCCTCGGTTCGGCTGAAGGGTTTTGATATTTCTGCCTAGCTGGTTCTGTACCTCATTCCTAAATTCCTTAAACCTATTAAGGGTCTCGGACTTGTGTTTCATCAGATAGACATAGCCATATCTGCTGAAATCATCCGTGAACGTAACGAAGTACAAGTGCCCACCTCTAGTCGCTGCGCTCATAGGTCCACATATGTCTGAATGTATTAGGTCCAATAAGCTAGTGGCCCTCTCGGCCTTCTTGCTAAAAGGCGCCTTTGTCATCTTACCTCGTAAACATGATTCGCATGTATCAATTGACTTCAAGTCAAATGACCCTAGGACTCTAGCTTTGTGAAGCCTAGTGCGCTTCTTGTTTATGTGGCCGAGATGACAATGCCATAGGTAGACAAGATTAAGTTTGTTTGGCTTAACCCTTTTTGTGTTTATGTTATAGACGTGATTGGTTTCATTTAAGTCCAGGATATATAAGCCATTATTTAATAGAGCATCTCCATAAAATAATCCTTCTCTAGATATTGAAATTCTACCATTAGAAATAGTAAAATAAAATCCAGAAATATCAAACATAGAAACTGAAATAATATTCCTGCACATAGCAGGTACAAAATAACAATGTTCCAAAATTAAAACCAATCCACTAGGCATCACAAGGTGGTATTTGCCGATCTCTATGGCAGCAACCCTTGCTCCATTCCCGACCCGCAAGTCCACCTCTGCTGACCCCAGTGACCTTTTGTTCTTAAGTCCCTGCACATTGCAACAAATGTGAGAACCATATCCAGTATCCAATACCCAGGATGTTGAAACAGTAAGGTTAATGTCTATAACATAAATACCTGAAGAGGACGCACCTTGGCCCCTTCTTTGCTCTCCCATCAGCCTGGGACACAATCTCTTCCAATGGCCCGCCTGTCTACACCCGAAATAGACATCTTCAGGACCTGCCTTCTGTTGGGCCTTGGGTTGGGCATTGGCCTTCATAGCCTTGGCCTTCTTGGCCTTGTCCTTGGCCTTTTCTTTAGCCTTACCCTTGGCAACATGAGGGTTCCCCTTGTTGACCAGCAGCACCGGCGGAGTCTTTTTGATCGACTACTCAGTAAGCTTAAGCATCCCATGCAGCTCACTGACAGTGCGGTTTATCCCTTGCATGTTGTAGTTCAGGATGAACTAATCATAAGAATCCGACAAGGATGCAAGGATTGTGTCCACTGCCAACTCCTGAGAGATAGGCGATCCGAGACGGGCCAAAGTGTCCAAATAGCCCTTCATCTTTAGCACGTGTATGCTCACAGATGTCCCGGCCCCCATCTTACAAGAGTGGAATGCCTTGTTGGTCAGGTACCTTTCCTGACGAGCTTGCTCTTGAAACATCTCATTTAGAGTTGTTATCATAGCAAAGGCTTGATGGTCCATAAACTGTTATTGCAGTTCGGGGACCATGCAGGCCAACATTAGGCATGTCACATCCCTATTGTCCTTGACATGCGCCTCGTATTCCTCTAGCTGGGCAGCCGGTGGATTACGTCCTTGAGGCGCAGCCGGCACAGGCCTCTCCAGTACATACTCTTTGGACTCCTGCCTTAGAACTATTCTCAAGTTCCTAGACCAGCCCAAAAAGTTAGAACCGAAAAGCTTGTCCCTTTCCAGAATTGATCGCAGTGATAAGGTATTGTTGTTTGCCATTTAAGAATTTCTACACAGAAAAGCATTTAGAGTGTTAATAAAGGACTTTACTTTGTTGTTCCCATATAAAATTAATATGAATCAAGTTATTAATTAAACCGAGTTGTTGGGCTCATGGGCGAGATCCATATTTCATTAAGATACAGCCAGACGAGGGCCTGGTACAACTATACCCTAATTATTTAGGTAGGAACGCTGTCCAATCCCAACCTAGGGACTCTCGGTTTGATGGGCTTGTTGGCACTTACCCATCTATGCTTAGGGCCAGGAGAATCCTACTACCCACGCTAAGTCAAAACCTCAATTCAAGTGTTAGAGTATCCCATACCCTAACCTAATACAAAATGACAATACTCCAGTGTATCCTGCGAGGGCACGGTCTACAACTGGCCTTTCCCACTTCGAGTCGGTTTTGAATGGGGAAAGCACTTTTAAGCGACTTAGTAATTCCATTTGGTTATTAGATTCATTTAATAACAGCTTACATACATAAGGAGGGTGAAATGTGGTTGGATCATACATACATACATGCATATAAATATAAAACATGATTAAATAAATAAGTAAAATGGACTGCTATGGGCCTATATTACATCCTAATATTATTCTAGTAAACCTATACTAGAAAAGAATATCAGGTGGGCCTCCATCTTCTTCCTTCTAGGCATGCATCTCCACTTGGGCTCACCACTCCATGGGCTTCTTCTTTTTACAAATTTTATAATAGGTGAATAAAATAAAATTACATTAAAAAGAAAAACGACACGCAGGCTGTATTTACCCAAAAAGAAAAATACAACCCATCTTGTACAAGGCCCAATAGCATCCAACCATACAAACATTTAATCATACATATGCATCCAATACATATAATTCATAAGCATGTTATAATGCATGATTTAAGCCCATTTCAATTATTCCAAGCCGTTATATAGAAATCGCCAATTTTGACCCACCATGGTTCTAACCCTTAACGGACTTTAGGCCTCCAGCCCAGGCAGTCCAACTGCTCCCACTGGAATTTGGGAAACCACGGGTCCATTTCAGCCGTCCAAGTAATTGTGCCAAAATTACACGACCCAATTTCAATTAACCATATTAATTTCCAAAATTAATATCAAATGAATAAAATAAAATTTCATTCAAGAAACCACACGCATTTAAATTGCATAAATTTAAACACACGAATTTTAAAACCAATTAAAATTTCAAAAATGGGACCCGCCAAATCCAAAATCGCTAGGCCCGGCCCGCTGAGGCTAGGGGCAGCAGCGACGTAGCCGCCTAGCGGCTGCTAGCTGCTGCCGTGCGGCAGCCATTGCCCAGCAGTGGCTGCCGCCCAGCAGCAGCCCGCTGCTCCGGCAGCGGCCGCCCCCGGGAGCCAGATTTTTTTTTTTTTAAACCAGAAAAAAAAATACAAATCATCCATCAACAATGAATCCACCAAGAATTCCAAACCATGCAATTAAATTAAACAAACACAAACCAATATGCATATCCAATTTCAATTGTATGAAAATCAAATGGGAAAAATCTAAAACCCAAAACAAGAATCCCAATAAAAAAAATTTCCAATTTTAAAACATGGGATTCAACCAATATTAACAATTTCCACGGATCAAAAGCCCGCTCTGATACCACTGTTGGGATTTTTCACCGGAAATCACACGATAAAAGCGGAAGAACGCGATTATTTCCTCAAATCCAGTCCCAGGAGCAATTGAAATGGAAATTGTAAAACATAAAATTGAAATAGAAGGAGATCATATTCTTACCAGGAATATCTCTTTCTAGAGATGGATGAAGACCGCAGGAATCAAATTAGAGTCCCTCCTCGTTCTCGTACACGAACGCCTAACGAACACAACCCGTGCTAGCGTTGGAAAAACACGAACAATGGAGAGAGCGGCTAGAGGATTCAGACATGGTGGCTTGTAGTGTTTGGGGGCCGAAATTTTTTCCTAGGTTTTTATACCTAGGGTGGCCGAATTCCCCTAGGGGAATTTAGGCCTAGCTTGGCTCCTTTCATTTTGTGTGGGCTTCCATCTTTTAATTCAGGCCTAATTTAATTGTAATCGTTCTAGTTTAAATTAATTTCAAGCCCAATTTTAATATATCCATGTATTTAATATATTACACCAAGTAATATATTATTTACATTTAAATTAAAATTTGTTTGACCAATTAATTTAATCCATCAAATTAAAATTAAATCTTCACAAAATAAAATCATATGTAAACCTATACATATGAATATTTCCACCTAGGAAACAATCTCATAATTAATCAAATTAATTACGAAGAGCCAATTGAATATATTAATTTGATTATTAGGATCAATCCAATTGATCTTTATAATATGGTTAATATATATATACCTCTCTCTCCACAGTGTATACTCTAAGTATACATGTGATTCCTTAAGTCTGTGTTTAGTCGTTCTATGTGTACGATCCCGTGGGCCCATCTTTATGTTGGCAGCGAGCCTTTGGCCCACAGACTGCACTTGGGCTCTAGCAAGCCACTGCAGCGCCCAATTAAGATGGAGATGGCAGTCTAACTGTTATCATAACCCCGCAGTTTAAACTTGTACATCCCATGTCATTGATATCGGTGTCTAACGCAGAGGCATGGATTGATCACCCTCTTTTGTGTCGGACATTAACTTGATCCCGAATGCACTGAAGCTCACAAACAAGTTCCCACTTGTTTGGGTGTGGCCACACTCTTATCAGTCACATTTATCAAGAGGCCAATGATAACTTCCCAGTGGACTACTAGGTGACAAATCCCTTCTGCATATCCATAGCATTACCATGCTAAGTGACATACCTGAAAGTACCCATACTTGGCACCCTAATACAGGCCTTTTAGGCGTACCCCTAAGTATGCGACCTCACTTGTAACACCATCATATGGTCAGGTCAAAGGATCCACACAAGTGCTACAAGAGAATCACTTGTGATACTATACCATGTGGATTTCTTATTTAGTGGATCTATCCAGTACCATGCCCCTTATGCATGTACCCATTAACTTGGTTGACATTCCATGTCCAATGACCGGTAAGACACCGCCATACAACCAGGTTAATGATAGTCTCTTGTTCCATTCATTCCCATGACTGGAACAGACTACGGATCTATTTATGGTCATATTGTTTGCCCTATCCATGGTCTTACTGCCAAGTGCATGACACTGGTCATCATGGATATGGATATGTCCATCGGATACTTCATTTAATATATTGCACAAGATAAATATAATAAATGAATTTATGCCTTTATTAATAACAAAAATAAGTATAATACATGAATCCAATTAATGTATGATACAAATGCAAGGACCAATGCCTCGGGACTAGGGCATAGACAACAACTTTAGATGATTTTTCTTGGAGGACGACAGGCTCAACAACTGCCTCCTCTACTATTATTGGTGCAACTGGCTCCTCTTGGCTCTTTTCAAAGTCCATAACATCAGAAAATATCTTGAAGCCTGGGAGTTCAATGCTTCCGACCTTCACTGGTTCAGCTTACCCCTTGTACAGTTGTTCGCTAGCTTAATGAATGGCTTCATCATAGGCTTGCCATTCTTTCCTTTTCTCAGATCTTTCCTTTCAGATGCCTCAGTCGTGTAGCCTAAGCCAAACTGCCTCAACTTCCCAGAATCAATGTTAAATTCAGGCACACCTTGTAGGTTGGCCCCGAGTCCCATACCCAGAACAAAATCATGCTTACGAAGGTATTTAGACAACCATTCTAGCATATAATTCTTATAGATGACCAGTGGAGCATCTGTGGTCTCCTCCTCATTGACCATGGCGACTTGGAAACTGCTGAATGGTATGGTCTCCTCACTACCAGCAGCAATCACGGACTGAGAATCTACCTCGACTGTCACAACCTCACTACCTACTAAAAACTTGATCTTCTGGTGCAAGGTCGAAGGGACACCCCGCAATAGGTGGAACGATGGCCTCCCCAACAGCAAGGAGAAGGTGTCTGGAATGTCAATCATAGTAAAAACAACCGTCGACTTAACCGGTCCCACTTCTACTTCAGTTTAAAAAGTCCCAATCATAGTTCTCTTTGAATCATCATAAGCCCTAATCACAATGGAGAACTTTTTTAGGCTGTCTTCACTCAGACCCAGAAATGGCAACATTTTTTATGGACATACGTTCAGGGTAGACCCGTCGTCTACCATCACGTATGGCATGACTCGATCCATGATGTTGTCCTTGACATAAAGGGCTTTGTTATGAGCCCTTCCTCCGTGTGGCAAGTCTTTTTCAAAAAATACAATGTCATGGGACCCTATATGAATCTTGTCTAGTAAGCAACACATGGCCTCTGGAGATGCCAGTGGAGAAACCTATATTTCAGACAGCTTTTTAACTAATGCTTCTCGGTGTTCCTTCAACAACAAGTGCCACAAACTGGCTTGTGCGGGGGCCTTTTTTAGTTGGGAAATAACCAGGTCTTCCTTTTCTATCTCCTTCGGTGCTGACATACTACCTGACCCAGTCACTAGAGCCTTTTCATACTATTAAATCGGTAGCTAGTATACCATACCGCTCCTCATCACATTCTGGACTTCAGAAACTTTTGTCTCTATGACCGTCGGCTTGACTGTCTCAATACAGCCATATTCTTCGTATTCATCTTCTGAATCCAGATCATCTAGACTCACGGGTTTCACTTCCTTTTGCTCTTTCAACTTCTCACAATCGGACTTTGCTCCAATTTCATTAGCCACCACAGACTGTACAATGGGATTTGCTTACAGGACTTGTGAAAAAATGAAATTGGCCGGGATTCTGGACAGTACCATGTTGACCTGCCTTTCGAATGCTAGCAAAAAATTAGTCTTAGTACTAGGCTTGTTAGGTTCCTGTTGCTTCCCTTCGTCAATCAACTCGTAGATGGCATCTCTTAGCTTGTAGCAGTTGTTGGTCCTATGTCCCACCATAACATGGTAGGTGTAGAAATTATCCTTGTCTTCCTCTGATGGCTTCTCAAATGGCCTCAGAGAGTCCAACAGGATGCCATTTTTTCACTTGGCAAAGATCTTAGCCAGGGAGAAGGCCTAGGGTGATATGCCTTGACTATATGGATTTCTGCCTTGGTTGCCTCGTTACTGAGACACAACGGGAACCCCTGCCTGCTTGGTCTCTAAAAACTATCTAGTTTTACTTGTAGAACCAGACCCAGACCCACTACTTGAACCAATCATAGTAGTCAACCGATACCCTGAATTGTACCCGGATCCTCTGTTGCCCCTTTAGTTTACTGCCCTTTCTTTTTCATCTCTCTTAATTTTCATTACCATACTATATACTTCGATGAGTTCACTTAAAGCGTGGAACTTCATGTTGTTCCTAAAAATGTCTCGACTACCATCAATCAACTTCTGAATCAGTTCATCCTCATCGGGGTAGTTCCTTGGTAGAATCATCTTGTTCATCCATCTTTGATAATAAGCATCAAAGGATTCATTGGGTGTCTGCTTAACCCTTTCCAGGTCATACAGCTTCACCTAGATCTTAGTATTCAAGTTGTAGTATTTGATGAAGGATGCTGACAAGGCTTTCCAGGTAGATTACACATCTTCTGCCAGAGAGTTGTACCAATTCAAGGCTCCCCCTTCCAATGTGGTCGGGAAGAAATTAATCAGCTGCTGTTTAGTGGCACCCGCTGTCAGCATTATCCGGACATACAGATTCACATGAGCTTCTAGGAGCCAATCCCCTTGTAGGAAGGAATTTTAGGCACTTGAAACCCAATGGGGAAGGTCTCAATGCCCTTGTTGATCATTGCATCGACATTTACCCCTCTCTTGGAGCCCAGGTTGATGTTGGCTCCTTTCTTCAGCTCTGCGACTACTTCATTAAGTTCAAAGTACTTGGCCTTTAGTTTCTTTTCCATGGCTACTTCCATCTCTTGTAGCTTCTCCACACTGACTGACACATCAGCCCTGTATTGAGAGGATTCATCCACCTTTTCCTTTTCAGGCCTACGTTGGGATTTTCACCGGAAATCATCCGAATAAATGCGGAAGATCGCGACAATTTCCTCAAATCCGTGCCCAGAAGCAATTGAGATGAAAATTGTGAACCAAAATATTATTAAGAAGAGATTAAACTCTTACCATGGGTATCTCTTCTAGAGATGGCTGCAGAAATCAACGTAGATTCCCTCCTTGTTCACGTACACGAAGGCCTGTGGAACACGACCCGTGCTAGCGTTGGAATCAGGAAAACTTTTGAGAGAAGGAGGCTTGAGATTTCGGCTAGGATGTGTGTTCACCCTCTTAGCTAAAATCCCTAGGTATTTTTACCTAGGGTGGGCCGAAAATCTCCTTGAGATTTCGGCCCAATTTTCTACCTTTTCTCATGTGGGCCTTTCTCCATTTAAAACCTAGTCCAATATTAATTTGCCAGGTCCAATTAATTATCAAACCCAATTTCATTTAACTTGTATCCTTAACATATTATTCTAAATAATATATTTGATACAATTAAATTAAAATCAATTTGATCAATTAATTATACCATGGAATTAATTTTGACATCCATAGGACAAAGACACATGTAAACCTATACATGTCAAATATTTCCACCTAGGAAATAATCTCATAAATTAATCTAATTAATTATGAGAATGCCAATCAAATATTAATTTTATTATTGTGATCAATCTAATTGATCTTTGTAATATAATTAATATAATCCTCTCTCTCTAGTGTGTATACTCCAAGTATACAGGCGATTCATTAAGTCTGTGTTCAGACATTCAATATGTACGATCCAGTGGGCCCATCTTTATGTTGGTAGTGGGCCTATGGCCCATAGACTATAAGCAGGCTCTAACAAGCCACTGCCGCCCCCAATTAAGATGGAGATGGCAGTCCAACTGAAACCATAACCCTGTAGTTTGAACTTGTATATCCCATGTCATTGATATCGGTGCCTAACACAGAGGTATGGATTGATTACCTTTTTTGTGTCTGGACATTAACTTGATCCCGAATGTACTGATGCTCACAAACAAGTTCTAACTTGTTTGGGTGTGGCCACACTCTTATCAGTCACATTCATCAAGAGGCCGGTGATATCTTCTCAGTGGACTATTGAGTGACAAATCCCTTCTACATCTCCATAGCATTGCCATGCCTAGTGACATACCCAAAAGTACCCATACTTGGCACCCTATTACAAGCTCTTTAAGTGTACCCTTATGTATGCGACCTCGCATGAAACACCATCATATGGTCAGGTCAAAGGATCCATACAAGTACTACACGAGAATCATTTGTGATACTATACCATGTGGATTTCTCATTTAGTGGATCTATCCAGTACCATGCCCCTGTCGTATGTACCCATTAACTTGGTTGACATCCCATGTCTAATGATCGATAAGACACTGCCATACAACCAAGTTAAGGATAGTCTCTAGTTCCATTCATTCCCATGACTGGAACAGACTACGGATCACTTTATGGTCATATCGTTTTCCTTATCCATGGTCTTACTACCAAGTGCATAACACTTGTCATCATGGATATGGATATGTCCATAGGATACTTCATTTAAAATATTGCACAAGATATATATGATAAATGAATTAATGCCTTTATTAATGACACAAAATATGTATAATACATAAATCCAATAAATGTAAAATACGAAATACAAGGTCTAATGCCTCGGGACTAGGGCATATCCAACAGCCTACTGGTCACGATTTCCCTAGTTTCCCTTACAATAGCCCGCATCTCTTCTTTCAGCAAATCATGGAAATCCTGGGATCTCAGGAAATCCTTCAGGGCATCAGCAAGACTTGGTGTTTGATTGGCCATTTCCAGTTCCTCTCTGGAATCAAAATCACTTCTTGTTCCTACTATTCTCTGTTCCCCAACAGCACTAGAAGCCTGAGACCTTGTCCTTGGTCGATCCAGCTTACTTTGTGAACTGTCTTTACGGAGCTTTAGCCTTTTCTAGTATCGTGTGTGTATGGTCCTACATCAGAAGTGGAGAGTTAGGGATGGCAAATGAATGACATGGTGTCATGGAGAATGATGCTTGAATAATGCTTCATGAATGGGAATGAAAATGAAGATGATCTTTACATGTTTTATTTCCTTTGTTTGGGATGTCCCAAGAGTGCCCAATGCTATGCAAAATAATGCAAAAATATCTCATAGGGGCCACCGCACGGACAGAGGTTTGGCGCCTTTAGGGCACCTAATGAATTGCCGTGAAATGGCCGCGTGTGTGCCGACATACGGGCAGAGTTTCGACGCTTTGTAGGTCAGTGGTATGAAATGAAATCATCACATGGAGACTACCCCACAGACAGAGTCTTGATGCTTTTGAAGCAATGTGATATGAGATGGTGTTACCAAAAAAGTCACGTGTAACAGGAGACACGGACAGAGGTTCGGCGTTCATGGAACACCTTGCATGCTTTGATAATGTCATGAAATACCCCTACATGTGTACTAATTCGGTACTCGAGGAGCTCCTTAAATGATTTCACAATGTCATAAAATGGTCCGATGTGAACCATAATGCGTAAACAGGATTTCAGCATCACCGGGACACCTATGATGAATAAATGTGATGTCATGTGGTGACATCGTGTGAACCGCCACACGGGAATAAATCTAGAACCATTGTGGTCTTTTATTGAAGGGTATGATATTTGTGAAATGGTTGGGTGCAATCCAGTGCATGGCATAACACGAGTAGTTTGGGATACCCCATATGTTATGAAATGGAATGGTCGTGAGGAACACACTTGGAATCATCCTTTATTATTTGAGATGAAATGATATGGATGTGCATTGCACAAGAAAGTGCAAGTGGTTGCACAAAAATGTGGTTAGGATGTATGACATATAGGATGATGTCATGTATGCTTCATGGAAATGTAGCACGCTAGATGCAAATGGCATACAAGCAAAATGTCATGGCTGTACAAAAATGTTATTAGTGTCACGCATATGTCGATGTTCAAAAATAGCTGCATAAAGATGTGGTTAGAATGGCACACTAAAGCTATGCATGTTTGATGGCATGTTTGATGCTTCGTGAAAAGTCAAATAAAAAAAGACCACGGAACAAATATTAGCACACGTAAAAATATGCGCGCTCCCTTTTGACCTTATTTCTCCTTTCGATTAGTCTTGCATTCTTCCTAGGTTTTGGGTCTCTTTGGCATCAATGGGGGATACCAAAGGTGCATGCTCAATGTTCAATTTGAATTAAAGTTTTGGTAATCCTAGGGGAAGTTGCTAAGCCATTACATGTGGGTCAAAGTCAAAACCAAGGGTCGTACAGGTTCCCATAGCGAATATACACTTCCCCACCGTAGAACACGATGTAAGGTCATGCATTGCTATGAGTGGTTTACCCCGTCGGTGTCTCTAATCCTGGCAGAAGAGGTAGTCCACCTTCCTGGGTAAACCAGGGCTGATCAGTGTGTTGGAGGGATTAAGAAGAAGAAAATGTCATGATATACAAGGTACAAGTAAATATGGTAATATGAACTAGTGAAGTGACTGCAAGCGAGGTCATATTTCGGTAGTTGCTTAAGTTCCTTAAGCTTTTGAAAAACTATTTAAGAAACTTTCTCCCCAGTAGAGTCGCCATTATAAGCGGACGACCTTTTTCGAAAAGAAATGCAGCAAAGCAAACTGGGGAAAACGTTTTCGTTTCATTTGATTTTGGAAAAATGGGTTTTGTTTATCTTGAGTTAGGAAAACCATGGATTTGATTTGAAAATTCCTTTGTAGAAAACATTTTCCCGTTTTAACTTAAAAACTTCAAAACTTAAATCCTGAGATCAGTGACAGAGTTGCCACCCTGATCAGCTCATCCGGGAAATTCTAGTACAGCTCCCTACCGAGGGTAGACTATCGTACCTAATCCAGAGATTTAGGGTTTCGGCAAGTGACTTACTTAACCTCTAGCTTGCTTTCACTTTACAAGTTATATTACCATATTTAATTCGCTTTATTATCTTTCTCTAACCCCAATTTGTTTATTTTAATCAGCAGATGCTAAAGCAAAATGCAGAAAATTAATTGCAGAAAAAGTAAAGAATACATCCAAAATATACAAGAAAATAGTAGAGGCCGATTATACAACCCAATCGAATGAAAGATAAAAACCCTCATCCTCACTTTACAGACACCTAAGTACATGAGGATCTAAAAATTACAACCTCCTAAAAATACACGAAATTACATAAAAAATGAAAATAAAGAAAGATAAATGCTGCAAAACAGATGGTTAGCATAGTTTATATTGCACACACAGATAGGACTCAAATAGGACAGAATTAGGAATTTAGGAAACGGGGGCATGCATTTAGGGGGTAACCGGGTCGACCCAACCGGTTGGACCGGTTAGACTTGGAAAACGGTTTTGAAACGCCCTGTCATTTTTTGTGCTGAAAAATCATTTTTTTGGAAAACAATTGGCTAGGTTACATGAAAATTTCCATTTTTTATGGGTCTGTTATCCAGGAATCTAGGGTTCTGTTCGTGCGGGTTTCCTAATTCCAACATCTATCTAGGGTCCAAAAAGCAATAAACACACCGAAAACAATTTGCATTCGAAAACAACACCACGCGACGACTTCCGTACTGATCATTTTACGGCTCTGCCTTATTCCAAAAATTACAGTCGTACAGCTGTAATTTCTGGACCCCAAAAAATTGGTTTTCTTATTTTTCTGGAAAATAATATTTTTCTTGTTTTCAATATTTTCCGGGAATTTTATAGGGTTCGGGGGTCCGCTAATGCTGGACTACAGATCCGATTCGGATAAAATAACCCCAAAACTCGAAAAATAAAACCTGGGAAAAACTGAAAACCCTAATATCCATGCATACAGAAATCCAAAATCCAAATATTTACAACATACGGATGAATTTGGGCAGAAATTGATCACTACAGAATGTTTAAAATGGAAAACGGACTGTTTTCGGCTAATCGGGACAAATCGGGAATCTGTCCCTGAAGAACAAAGCCGCCTGGCTCTGTTCATCATGAACACAGCTGTGCGGCTGTATTCTGGTAAGTCCGATTTTGAAAATTGCAAAAATGAAGAAAACGCATTGAAAAGACAATGCAAATAGGTTTAAGGCCTTTCAGAGTTTACCTTGATGTTGTTTTGATGCTTTGAACGTCAAGAAATAGATTGAAAACTTGGAATTTGTCCCGGAAGCTCAACCGGGCAAAAACTGCAACAATCCAAAACATTCTGAAATGAATCCGGAACAATCCCCAATCAATGAGCAAAGGTTAAAGAACTTGTTGTTAATGTGTAAGGATTAATTTTAGGGTTTTAAATTTTGTGTTTTGGTTCACTTTGCTTGCTTGTGGTATTCGGTTCTTCTTCTCCCTTTTCTCTGCTTCTCTTTTTCTCTCTGTGTCTTTGGTTTCCCAAGTTTTTTTCTTTTCTGCCCAAGACTTCTCCTTGATTTGATTTTTTTTTCTTTTCTTTTATACCCTCCCCTCATCATCATTTCAAACATTAAATGGCTGACTGACTTCTCTGATTTTGCCCAACTTTTCCTCTGCCGTGCCAAGTTGCTCTGAGCAACTTGGTTTACCCACTAGAGCCACCCCGGCTCTAGTTTGCACTAGAGCCATGTGGCTCTAGTCTAGAGCCACTCGGCTATAGCTTAAAAGCTAGAGCCGTACAGCTCTACCAAGAGCCGGGGCAAAATCTTGAGAATCTGACGCTCACCCTAAACCCTAAAAAAACTCTCGGGAGACCTTTTCGGGGGTTTCGGATCACGGATAGCTTGATTTTCAGGACGTTTGAGATACTCCGGGTGATATTCTGGTTGTTTTCAAGTCCGATTCAAGTTCGTCTGGTCCACAGGTAATACAGGAATTTTCATCATAGAAGTTGGGATAACTCGGCGCTTACAACCAAAATCATTGTCTTAAAGGTATAAGAATCCCTATTGAGATTAGCTATATCACAATTTACCGGTAGGAGCTGAGATGGGTGGTGACTCCTGTCAACCTTTAAGGCTCGAGGAATCAATTTCGTACGTTCCTTTGTTTTTCCTTAATATTTTCCAAAACCTGAAAACCAAGTTTTCTAAACGAGTTTTCTAAAATGTTCAAATATTCTCAGCCTGCGCCCCATTTACCTCTAAGATCGTCTGTTCATAATACTAACAGGTCATATCTATAAGGATTAGACCCATGCCTAGTTAGAACTAGTGCAAGTGGGAGATTGTTAGTGTATGCCCTAGTCCCAAGGTATTGTATCTCATTTGTATTATACATTATGGTTTATATATCAAACATTAGTGTGTTATTAATAAAGGCATAATTTTTTTTATTAATTTCTTGTGCAATTACTAATAACAAAGTATCCATTAATTGTGTCTATACTAATGATTGTCAATAATATTCTCCAGGCAATAAGACAATGAGTAAGGAATCAAACATAGTCTAAATCTATTTCTACTCTGTTAGGATCATGGGAACGATAATAACTAAAGACTAGCATGTGGCTTAATTGTATGGTGGTGTCTTACTGACCATGGGACATGGATTGTCAATCAAGGACATAAGTACATGTTAGGTTACTTGGTATTAGATTGATCCACTTTGACAACACCACATGGGCCCTATATCATATGTGGTTCTCAAGTAGTACTTGTATAGGATCCTTAAACCTGATATTCCTATAGCACTAGATATGAATCACATGCTTTGACGTACGCCTAATGGGCATGTAACAAGGTGCCAAGTATAGGTACTATTAATTGAGAAATTTACCATGAAAATATACATAACTGTTAATGTTTAATATGTTTGTTTTTAGATTACATAGCAAAAAAACTGTCAAAACCTAAGCAACCTCATTTTGCAATCTAAAGAGAAGGATTCACAATACCTGAAGATAGACTTAAGCTGCCTGAAAGATGACATGGTGTCCACTAAGGAGGAGAGAGAGAGTGTGCATCTTGGAGGGGTGAAAAGACAAATTTTTCCATTGGAAGAGAAAATTAGATTAATCTAGTCTCTTGTAATTAAGCAAGTGGGTTTAGTGAGCTGGCAGGATTAAAGAACTAGATTTCAGTGGTGCAATAGGAGGAAGCCAACTCCTGCTTAGTTATTTCTAGAATATATTTATTCAACAACTTGGTTGTAAGAAATTTTACCATTTTCTCCTTAATCACCACTATATAGAGTTGGTAGATTTGGATAGCTAGATATCTTTTCGGATCATTTTTCTCATTTGGGATCCTTTGGATACATATTAGTTTAGTTTGTACTTTCTCTCTCTAGATTTATAATATATTCCCTTTCTATAATTTTTGTCCTAAGATTGCTTAACTTCCAATAATGAAGCACAAGTAGTCTCCCTTCACAAGCTCGGGTCAGCTTATCTAGCATGAGTAAGTCTTTTTCTCTTTTGTTTTCAATGGGCATAAAATATTTTGATGGTTGTTAAATTAGTAAGCTTAATTCTTTTAAGTCTGATCATCTTTTATCAAGTAACTTTAATGAGATTGAGAGGAGATTTAGGGTGATGGACAAATCTGGTTTAACACATATGCAACCCGAGACCGAAAGGAGATGGTTATTATGGTAAGGGTTTTATCTAATTTATAAATGCTTCTTAGACTTAATGCATGAGATCTAATTTATGAGACCAAGATGTGAAGTAATGAGATCTCATAGAATCCATGTGAAAGCGAGATGTGAAGCAAGGTGAATTAAGAAAGAAGAGTCTTTAAACCTATGTTCTTGACCTTGCCTATGCCAAAAATAGGGAAAGGACTGAAAACTGTTGGACAAAGCTTGACTTAATTTTGTGACCCTTTTATTATTTCTTTCATTGTTGTTATATTTCCTATTATTATTCTCATTCTTCATTCTTACTGTTTTTACTAAAAGATCTGAAATTGCTTACTCTCAATCCATGTGGAATGACACTTGTTCTTATCACTATATTACATATTTGATCTAGTACACTTGCTTGTAGTCATATTTGCAACCAACAATTTTTGGCGCCTTTGCTAGGGATTGGAAGTGTAAGGTTCCAAATATTTTTTTGTAAAGTAGTAGGTTCTCACCTATTTTGTTTAGCCTATTGTAAGCGCCGGTGTGAGCATGAGTTTTTTCCCAACCTCTGTGATGAAAGTCATTGTTGCCTTCTTCACTGATAAGCTTGAAGCGGATTCGGACCGACCGAAATAATGTCAGAAATGTCCCGGATGACCCAAATGTGTGTGACAAGTCTTGGTACGGAGCCCCGAAGGAATTCTAGTGAGTATTTAAGAAAACCAAAAATAAGCCAATCTGGTGACAACAGTCACTCGACTGTAGTGCCTACAGTTGTGCGACTATAGTCCATTACAGCCGCACTGTTGTAATGGACTACAGTCGCACAACTATGGGCACTACAGTGCGTGGCTGTAATCATCAGATTTCTTTTTTATTCAAATCAGCATTTAATTCGGTCTTTTTAAACAAAATAAGCCAATCTGGTCACTACAGTTGCTCGACTATAGTGCCTACAGCCACGCGACTATAGTACATTACAGCCGCATGACTGTAATCACCAGACTTCCTTTTTTACCAAAAATCAGCATTTAATTCCGATTTTTAACCAAAACGGGAGATAAAAAAAGTCTTGTATCCGGGATTAGGGTTAACAGAACAAAGGGGAGGCAAAAAATTAGAGAATTTTTAGAGAAAAACACATAAAAACACATAATAACACAGATTTTGGGACTTTTTCTAGGGTTCTTAAGAAAAATAAAAGGGTTTGATAAAAAAATAACTTAAAAAATTTCAACGAAACACATAGAAATGGTTGTAGGGTGTTGTTAAACCATCATCACTCACTCAATCTCTCTGGGGGTTCCGTCTGGGCTTCGGACATCGGGCATTTTTCGGGTTGTTCGTGGCTACAAGACACTTTCCTGCATCCGAATCCATCCTTGGTGATCCAAACACTAGAACACAAACCAGGTACCATTCTCAGAGGCCCTAAAAATCCATTTTTGTTCATTCTGGGTGTTGTTTATTGATGTTTTTTTTTTAATTTTTATGATTCCGGGAGTGGTTTTGATTACAGCTGCCTCGATTTAGATCACAGTCGCCCGGTTGTAACCTACAGCCGCGCGACTTTGACCTATAGTTGCCCGACTGTAATCTTCTGATTACAGTCACTCATTTGTAATCTCTAGGGCAGAAGGTCTAAATGCCCTAAAATCGGCCGATAACGCTTCCGTTTTTCGATTAAATATGTTCTTTATGTTTATTATCGGCTTAATTACATCCCTACGTGCGTAGATTCCTGGGTTTTTGATTTTTGATTGATGGATGTAATTTAAAGTTTCATGATTTTGAGGGATTAGGGATTTCCGGATTTGATTAGATCCGTTTCGAATCCATTTTATTGATTTTAGTATATTTCCAGAAATCCCGGACCACCCAAAATCATTAAATTTGCAAAGCGGTTTTCAAAAACGAGAAAAGAATATTGGAATCAATTCTGGAGCACTACAGTCGCTCGACCGTAGGTGTTACAGCCACCCGGCTATGTTACAACCACGCGGCTGTAATGCCCTATAGTCGCTCGACTGTAGTTCGGGGGGTTGAATTACAGTTTTGCCCTTTTGGGCCCCAAACTTGTAATTTTGCACCATTTTCCTATTCAAAACTGAATTTTGACGTGTTTACATTCTTTTTAGACCCTAGATGAATGTTTAACTTAGGCCCACACACAAACGGGACCCCCGGGTCCCGGGATATGCGGCCCACTAAAGTTGGAAAAATGCATGTAAATGAGCCAAACCATTTTCAAATTTGGTTTTTCACCCACAGAACCCACAGGGCGTTTCCAAAAACCGTTTTCCAGGTCTAACCGGTCTGACCAGTCGGATCGACCCAGTTACCCACCAAATGCATGTCCCCGCTCCTACAAATCTCTATTCTATCCTATTTGAGTCTTTTGTATGCCTTGATTATTTGTGCTAACGTTATTTGGATGCAGCTTTTATTTTTGTCTTTTTTTTTTAATGTACTTGATAGATTATCTCGTGTAATTAGGCAATTGTAATTTCTTAGATTATCGTGTATAGTAGGCAGTTGTAAATGGTGAGGATGAGAGTTTTCTTTTTCTTGGGTTGTATAATTTGGCCTCTGATTTACTTTTCTACACTTTTATTTTTCCACGCTTTATTTTAATATTTATATTTATGTCATTTGTATGAGCATCGATTAATAATTAAAAGAAGATAAAATGAGTAGAATTAAGTGAATGCAACATTACGTTATGAAATAATAATTGAAAATAAGTAAGGATTAGTAAATATGTTGCCCGAACCTCGAATCTCTGGATTAGGTACCGCGTATACACTTGTTAGGGAGCTGTACCGGAATTTGTCGGATGAGCTGATCTGGGTGGCGACTCTGTATCTAATCTCAAAATTCGTGTTTTGAGATCTTTAAGTTAAATTGGGATTTTCCAAAAAACTTGTTTTCTAAAATTCATGCTTCACCATTAAAATTAAGTTTCTATGAAAAGGGTTTTCTTCAATAAAATGAAAGGTTTTCTTAGAGACGATTAAAGACCCGCTTTCAAAACCCAACATCACATCTTAAGAAGAAAATCCCCAATTACCGCTTCACCGCGCGTTCCATAAAAACGTTGTCCGCTCACAGTGGTGACTCTGCTGGGGATCAACGGTTTCTTTTAAAAGTTTTTCATAAAAACTTAAGGAACTTAGGCATCAATCGAAGTACATCCTCACTTGTAGTCAATTATTAAATCATAATTTGATGTTTCATTCACATTTGCATAAGCATGACATTTTCTCTTCTTGAATCCCTCCGACAATTGTTTAAGCCCGGTTTATCTTCAAAGGTGACCTACCTCTTCCACTAGGATTGGAGGCACCTAGTGGGTCCTAGGTGAAGTAGTGAAACTAAACCTAGAGTCACACAACTAAAGTAGTGTACCTATCATTGACAAGTTATAATTCTGGTTGGTCCAGGTATCGATCCCACAGAGAAAAATATTCTGCAAACATTAAACTACTCGGGTTCCTTACGTGTCCTAGGCGGAACTTAATTTTGGGTTGTGATTATACTAACAGCTAAATTATCCTACTCCTAGTTGATCTATCCCAGCTTACTTTACACTTGAATTCGGATTATTAATTGGCGGTTTACCGACCTATGAATGCTAATGGTGATGGCTTTATCAATTAATTAAAATAGATGAATTTAACTCAACAATTAAACCTTAATTATGTTCTTTCGATAATTCAACCTAGCATGTCTAGATCTTTTAGGTCCTTAGCCGGTTTCCCTTGTTTAGAGGCGGTCTAATTCTACAGCTCAAAAAATAGGGGCACGTAAATTCCACAGTGTTGTCAATACTAATGGTTTCCTAGGCGTCAATCTAGGTAATTCCATAAATATGAACTTAATAAGTTAAGGTCTTATGAGACTAGATTATCATTAAAGGAATTGCATAAAGAAAAGGTGTAAAAATTGAAATTAAATTGCAATCAATTATATTAATCAAGAAAGATGATAAGAATTCAATGTTTACAACCAAACATAATCAATTGAGGAATCAAAAACTAACTAATCAAATTACAAAAGAGAAGAAGAGGAACTTATGCCCTTTTGGTTCGATTAACCGGATTCCGGCAGTGTAAAGATGCTTGGGGTGTACCTCTATAGACGAACTCAATCCGGAACCAAGAATGTCGCAAAAGGGGAAGATTCAATGCAAAACTTCTACCAATTGAGGGTTCAAACTCAAAGAAACAAAAAGTTCAAGCAATAAACCTAGCTACAAGTTTGTGCTTTTTACTTTAAAAGTCTTGAAAAAGATCCATACAACTTAGAAAATAACCTATTTATAGGCTAGGCTAAAACCACTAAACAGGAAAGAGGAAAGTAGGGCAACAGCAGAATTCCAGAGCTC
The DNA here is from genome assembly GCA_039660915.1 of Euphorbia tirucalli. NCBI lineage: Eukaryota > Viridiplantae > Streptophyta > Magnoliopsida > Malpighiales > Euphorbiaceae > Euphorbia > Euphorbia tirucalli. Next base: position 46,398,897 of record CM077639.1, on the reverse strand, counting down.
GGCACGCCGTGCTGGTGGTGGCGGCACGCTGTGCTGTGCAGATTTGGGGGTGGCACGCCGTGCTGGTGGTGGCGGCACGCCTTCATGCCGATCCACTGGATTCCGTCTTTTGGCACGCCGTGCCCTCATTGTGGCACTCCGTGCCACCTTGCTTTTCAGCACTTCAATCTCTTCTTCGCCGCCGTCGCTCCAACTTTCGGTCCGGGTCATAATGCCTGTCCAAAACAAACATAAAGAAAAATAACAGCACCACAGCCACGGACCACAAAAACGACGCATTATCCAAAATTACAAAAACACCCCTAAAAAACACGAAAAATACTAAAAGTTATGAAAATCTAACCAAAACATAAAAATCACAAAACACACAAAACCAAACAAGCATTCACACAAAGGACTCTAAAAAATTGTTGTTTAAACCACGAAATTGCTTAAAAGATAAGGTCAAAAACTGACCTTAACAGCACTCGAGGGGGTAAACCACTCATAGCCTCGTACGAACCCCTTCGTTTGGACCCTTGAGTGGGGAGAAGTGCAGAGTATATTTTCACTATGGGAGCCTGTACGACCCTTGGCTTGACTCATACCTTCATGTAATGGCCTAGCAACTTCCCCTTAGGGTTACCAAAACATATATCTGAAAATGGACATTGAGAGCGTGCCTTTGGTATCCCCGGTTGATGCCAAAGAGACCTAACACCTAGAAAGAATGCGAGACCAATCGAATGGAGGAATAAGGTTGGAAGGGTGAGCATGTTATTGCGTGTGCTAACTTTTGTTCTATGGTGGTTTCATTTTGACCTCTACATGCAACATCAAACATGCATCATCCGTATGCCATTTTCTAACCAAATTTTTATACAGCCATTTGCAAGCATCATCATACTTGTGCTATTATACTAACCACATTTTCGTGCAGCCATAACATCTTACTAGTGTGTCATAGACATCTTGTGTGCCTGTATTTCATGAAACATACATGACATCATCTTGTGTGTCATGCATCCTAACCACATTTTTGTGCAGCCATTTGCATTCTGTATGACATGGGCATTCATCTCATCTCAACTCATATAAAATGTAAGGATGTTCTAAGTATGCCCTTCATAACCATTTCATTTCATGACATATCGGGAGTCCCCAAGACTACCCATGTTCTCCTATGCACCGGATTGCACTTGGCCATTTCATCACATCATTGCACCATTAGAGGACCACAACGGTCTTAGGCTTGTGTTCATGTGGTGGACCACACAACACCATTACATAACATCATGTCCATTCATCATGGTGTCATGGCAACACTAAAGTCTTATTTGTGTGTCACGATCCACATCGGATTGTTTCATAACATTTAAAATTCTTTCAAGGTACTCCATGAGTGTAGAATTAGAACTTATACTAGGACATTTCATAACATGACTAAATCATGTAAGGTATTCCATGAACACCAAAATGTTGTCCGTGTCTCGCGTTATACGCGACTTATTTGTGACATCATTTCATACAAGGTGCAACAAAAGCATCGCCCTCTGTCTATGGAATAGTTCCCATATGACCATCACATACCATTTCATCGACCTACAAAGCGTGGAACCTCTGTCCATGTGTCGATACACACATGACCATTTCATGACATCCGCTAGGTGCCCCAATGTTGCCGAACTTCTGTTCGTGTGCTGGCCCACACGTGACATTTTTGCATTGTCTTTTGCATGGCATGAGGTTTGCTTGGAACATCCAAAACAAAAAGAAAGAAAATACAAAAGTCATTTTCATCGTCGTCCACATCCATAAAGCATCATCTGATCATGAACATGAACACACCATACATGCCATTTAGTGTGTCGAGTCTAGGTCCATGACATCCATTCGAGCTTCTAACCTTATGTTGAATGTGAGTTTGGAGTCGAACCTTGAAACGGTTAGTTTGTGTTGAATCAGAGCCTATCATCGTGGAGGGAATCGGCTCAGTGTCAAACTCAGATCGGGAGGTCGAAACTCAATTGCCTATTATACCAATTGACAGTCAAGTTTTATTAGAAGAAGTGAACAGAGTAGAGATGGCCGACGGAAATAGTGGAAACTTGCCTTTTGATCTGGCTACTTTTATGAGGAGCTTCCTAACCTCAGACGAGTTCAAGGCTACTCTTAGGGAACAAGTGCAAGCTGTGATAAGCACCATCCCTGTTCAGACTATTCCACCTGCTCAAACTTTGGTTGGAAGTGACGGACAATAATTCATCCAAGGTACTAATGGTACTGCAGGAAGCCTTCTCGGAGGAAGTGGTGGAGTGGTTAACTACAGAGAACCTAACCGCCAGTCCGAAGAGGATGAAGCCCTTGAGAAGGCAAGGGAAGCCTCAATTGAGACGATGCTAGAGAAGCATCTTAATTAGAAATTTTCTGATATTGAAGCTATTCTACCTAAGCTGAAGGAGATAGTGCACTATAACCCTGTTAAGTATGTCGACCCGACTACTTTGATGGCTGATGGAAGAGAGCCACTCCCAACTGGTTTTCAGATGCCTTACCTACCTTCATACACCGAAGAGGGCCCACCGGAAGCCCATTTGGATAGTTATGTGAGGTTGATGACTAGCATGGGGATTGGGAAAGGTCATCTCTTAAACCTGTTTCCGACTACTCTAAGGGGTGCTGCGGCAAAGTGGTATATGAAGATGCCTCTCTACACCTATTCTACTTGGGAGGACCTATCTGAAGCTTTTGTAAAATAGTATGCTTACAATACCCAAGAAGAGACTACCCTCAAAGACCTAGAAAGAATCTGCCAGAAGCCAAATGAGTCCTTCCCAGCTTACTACAAATCGTGGATGCATGTGCCAGTTTTGGTGGATGGTGCACCAAAGTTGGAGTCGCTCATTATGAAGCTGGTAGATGTTAGTCTTCCCCAATACAAGGATAAGATGAAGCTGAAAAGATTCCACTCCTTCAATAAGGTGGTGGAGTTTGCCAAACGTATCGAGTGATACGAGGAAGAGGAGCAGAGGGGCAGACAAAGTTCGGGCTCCTACAAAAGAAATCAGGGGTACTCTCAAGGGTACAAGGGCAGCAACTCTAAGGCTACTTCAGTGGGGTCCAATGCTTCGTTTAAAGTGCATAAGGAAGACGTGGCCACTGTGAGCCTGGGAAGACAGACTCCTCAAAGGGTCACCAATCCATAGGCTGAGTCAGTAAGCTGGATTTTTGTTAAGTGTAGAAAGGCTGGGTTATTACAAAGCTTGAAGCCATTTTCGCCTCCAGCTGAGGCAGATAGAGAAAACTTCTGCACTTATCATGTGATGACAGGTCATAGTACAAATGAGTGTACCCAATTGATTAGAGCCATCAAGCAGTTGGTCATTGATGGAAGGATCATGGAGCCGGCTTTGAAACCTAGCATTAAGAGTAATCCTTTTCCCAACCTCGGATGATTTGGTTGCACAAGAAGCTATTAAGGACCATGATGCTGCAATAAAAGAAGACCCTCCACATGTGGAGGATGATAGTCATTTTAATGTTTCAGTTTGTTTTATTATCTTTATCCTTTATTCTGTGAACAATTCAACCTCTCAGTGTTTAATTCAACAGAGTTTGATTTCAATTACTTGTGTGATGTTTTTCGGATGGAACTGTGCTTGCATCCAAACATTCATTTAATGCCTTTAACACGTATGATACATCAATGCATGAAATGAATCTAGGGACAGAAGACGACCCAAAAGTGATATCCGTCTCGGGAGACCTCACACCTGATGAGAGGAAAGAAAATTGCAACATACCACAAAAGAACATGGAAATCTTTCCCTGACTGAACGATATCGCACGGAGATTGATGGAGAAATTACTGAATACAAAGTTCCAAAGGATTCAAAGATGAAATCAATCAAGCAGGAGCTCCGTAGACTCGAATGGGCATCGCTCCATGGTCGCAACCGCCAACTACTTCTCAGAGTGGGTAGAAGCGGAGTCATATATGAATGTCACTGACAAAAAAGACAAAAAAAAAGAACAAAAAAAAAAAAGAACAAAAAAAAAAAAAAAGAAAAAAGAAGAAGAAAAAAAAGCATTATCATGTCGTGACCAATAATGGCCTACAATTACAAGGGGTGAAGATGGAGCATCATAGATTATTTTTGCATCTCCCACAAGCCAATGGGGTGATAGAAGTGGCTCACAAGATTCTATCCAAATGACAATCACCTACAAAGGACAGGCCAATATGCTATCATTTGTCTTGCAAGGACACAAAACTAGCATCAGAGCATGCACTGAAGAAACTTCATACTCCTTAGCCTATAGGATGGAAGCGGTTCCACCAGGGAAGACAGAGACCAAGTCGTCAACCCATCAACCCAGGCAAGCCCAGGTGCTATTACATGAAAAAAAAAGGTCCGATGGGTCGCAAACCGAAAAGGTGATCCATGCAAAAATCAGGATAGTCCGATGGATCGAAAACTGAAAAGGTGGTCTATGAAAAAGTTAGGAGAGAGAGGCAAGCACCATCAGTGGGAAAATCTACAAAGACCAGTTGGTGGTAAGCGTGGGTCCGATCGAGATGGATACCATTACTGATTCTGTCCTTAGCTTCATGTCATCCTTGATGTGCATTGTGCTAAAACATTATAAATGAGTGAATGAATGAATGCCATCTTCTGTTAAGGTTAAATGTCCCAAGCCTCTTGAAATTGAATTCGTATGGATGTGCACATTTTCTGTTTACATGCATCTCACTTAAAAAAAAAAGAGAGAAAAGTCCGATGGATCGAAAATCGAAGAGACGGTCCATGGAAAAATTAGAACAGTCTGATAGATTGAAAACCCAAAAAGGGCGGTCTATGCAAAAGCTAGGGCATAAAATAAAGTCTGCTGAATTGAAATCCCGAAAGGGCAGTTCAGGCAAAAATAAAGACAGTCCGACAGGCCAAAAACCCAAAAGAGCGACCTGTGCAAAAATTAGGACAAGCAATGAAAATAAAACAAAAGTCATACAGTACTATCAAGCTCAGACAACTCTTATCCTATAAAAATCGGGGTACATCAAAGCTAGTGCCTCACGTCTATGCCTCGTGGAGCAAGCAACCAGGTCAATCAACAAAGCTTCAATGCGACATCCCACCAAGGACAGACTTATCTGGGCATCCCATTGTTGGTCGGGTCCCTGAAAGTCTGATTCATGACCTCCAGCTCGGTGACCCACCGACGCAATTGATCAACCTCTGTTCCCAAATGAGCAGACTCGCGGCGCTCGATCCAGATCATCGTCTGCAACAAACAAAACATGGAGAAGCATCATAATCATATGCATATGCATCCAGGTCATGCACACTCACATACATTCAAAACATACATGCACACATGCATACACGCATCAATGTTAACTCAAGTACATGTACATACTATCACCATCAGGCTATCTTGAGCCATGAGTACTCCGAAAGCGGAAATAACCTGACACTGGGGCATCCTCAAATCCCAAGTAGGAGACTTTTCTCAATTTTAGAATTCATCTTTATGCTAATATAATCCTGAGAAGGGTATTCCTTGCCCTTTACAGGTATCCAGGGGCAAAACAATCAAGCCATATTTATTCTTGATCGAAGGGGCAAAAATTTTTGTTTCCAAAATTATCTATCAAGGAATAAATACGTACCCCCGATCCAATTTCAAAGGTATTGCTCCACCAGAGAAAGCCCGTTTCAACAGTATTGCTCCACCATAGAGAGCCGATTTCAACGGTATTGGTCCACCACAGAGAGTGTAATACCCCGAATATTTTAATAATATTTTTCATCATTATTTTTATTAAATAAATTATTCTCATTATTTTAATTTTATGGCATTTAATATTTTTAGGCTTAATTAATTAATTTAATTTAATACCTTAAGCTTATTATATTTAAATGCATCTTTAAACATGATTAAATTTTGTGAATATTTTGGGGTTAGGAAAATTATATATTTTAGGACTAATATATTTAGACATTTCGGCCAACTTGTATTTATCATAATCCCTCTCTATTTAATCCCTCCTTAACCTAATTCACACTCATTCTACAACATAAAGTCCTAACTACACTAAAGCTCATCTCCCCCTCTCCCTTGTGTGTGCAATTCGGCCAAGCATCCCACCTTCCCCTCTCTCAAATTTTCGACCTCCTACCTCTACCACACCCCTTCATTGATTGTTCTCATTGCATACTTGAGGTTTAGAAGCTCAATTCAAGGTATTCCCCTCCCTTTTCCTTGTTAAAAGTTTCGACCATGACAAAGAATTTAGGGTTTAAACTTTTTGTTCAACAATTGTTAGGAAGTTGGTTTTGGGTTTGATTTGCTCCTTGGATTTGGCCATCAACACCTTTAATTCTTCCCTTGGATCATCAATTTGAGCAATAGGACTTAGCAATCAAAGGTAACTACTCTATCCATACTCCTACACTTAGGGTTGAATGGTAGAAATTAGGGCTTTTATGTTTTTTTTTTATGTTGGAATTGATTAAATTAATTGTAATAACTTGATTGGTATTGCTAGAATTTGAATTGGCATGATTTGTTTACTGATTTTGGTCAATTGGGTTGATAGAATTCGAATTATAGGGCTGGTATGATGATTTAAAAACTTGCACATAAGGTGTTTGATAGAATACCCTTGCTGGACAGCCTGCACAACATTTTTCTAAATTCGTTTTAAATAGGTTATGGTTCTCAGAAACTTCTGAACTTTTTATATGTTCTAGATAACATGTTAAACTGAAAAGTCTTAGAAGAAACCATGTCAAAATTCATTGGTTTTCATGTCCTAAAAATTCACCCAAAACTGTTGCTTGAAACTGCCCCTGATTGTTTTCAGCACTGACCTATAATGTTTGAAAATTCATATCTTTTTGTGTACTTCGAATTTTTACATGAAACCACTTGCAAAATTTTTCTAAGATTATGAACTAAAAAAGTGCTTTATATTTTCTCTTCTAATTCTGATGGTAAACTGGGGTTATACTGATTTTAAGATAGTGTAAAATTTGGTGCTCTGTTTCCAGGAATCTGTGATCAGTAATCTTTGGACGCTTTTAACTTTTGCTCTGGTTAATGAATGCATGAAATTCCAGTTGGTATTTGAAGATTATAATGCTATGTTGCTCCCTGAATTATTTCATGATTTTTGGACAAGTGCAACTATGTTATTCTGAATTTTGTTTTCCTGACCTGCTGCCTGCCCTGTTTTCGGGACAGCCTCACTGTTTGGCCTATATTTTTTTTGTACACTTATCCGAATGACACGAAACGAATTGCATTTTGTGTATATTAAATTGAACTTGGTTCCTTAAAATTTTGAGAATTTTTGGAAGAGTTTTCATATGGTTTATACTGTTTTGAAATTCAGGCAGTGGATCTGCCATATTTGGTGTTTTGGATTAAGGATGTTTTTATACCACACTTGGTGGATTTTTGATGAACTGAATTGGTTTATGTGGACACTTGGTCTTTTGGTTTTATATTGAGGAAGAATAGCCTATAATGGCATGTTTTGGACAATTGGTCCTTGGATTTGATGTTGATTTTGGGTTAAGCCTAAAGTGGCACCCTAATGTTGATTTGATGAGATTGGTTTGAAAATTGGTTTTTGATACACGATTGCATATGGGAGTTGCCGGACTGCGGTTTTTCTGGCATATGGACAGTGTTTCCCTTGTGATATTTTTGACCTCTTCATGGTGCACTTGGCCCATGATGGACTCACATGACTGCGGTTTTTCTTGTGAGTGGTCCGACCTCTTCATTGGTATTTGTCCAATGATGGACTCTTTCGACTGCGGTTTTTCGATTGAGTGGTCATAGACCTCTTCATTGGTATTTGTCCAATGATGGACCTGCTTGACTGCGGTTTTTCGAGTAGGCGGTCTAGTCGTTCTCATTAGGCGAGTGGACTGCGGTTTTCCCCTCGTAAATGGGAGAGTTGGCCAGCTTAGACTTTTTGATTGATTGTGGGATTAGGGGACTGCGTTTTTTCCCGAGCGTCCGACCTATTTGCTATTCGTTGGCGATTTTGGATTGAGAAATTGACTGATGAGTTTTATATCCGAGACTGATTTTTTTTATCATGAGATTTTTATACAAATGTTGGTTTGATTTCGTATCATGTTTCTTAATTTAATTAGTTTAAACTCTTTTTCTTCGCTTTACTTTATTCTTGTTTTATTAATTAAACTGTTTTACTCGCTCAGCTTTATTTCAATTTGTTTTTGCCTTATTTTCAAGCTATTCGGTTTTAAGTGTTCGAATATGGACACTGTAGTTACTCGTCACTAAGTGGCGACCATTTTTTTTTCAGATTTTGTAGGTACCGATGCCGATGCTTGACGTGTGATTGTTGTGTCGTGATGGGACTTGGGCGAGTGGACGGATTCTTTTTAGGCATTAGCTACTATAGTTGGGCATATTACTAGACTTTATTTCATTTATTCATTTATTGCTTAACAATGGTTTGTAAGGATATTTATTTATTTATTTATTCATTACTTAGCATTTTTAAGGCTCAATTTATATAGTTAGATAGTTGGTTTGCTCGATGATTACCGATCTCGTGCATTGAATTCCGCCTTTGCACGCTTACCGAGGTCGGGGTTGTCACAGTTGGTATCAGAGCCGAATTTGGTTCCAAAGCTTACAAAGCGTAAGTCACTTGGAACTGAACTAGGAAAATAGGATAGAGACTTAAAACTTTAGCGAGAGTGCTGGGTAGGTGGAAACGGGACGTTACCTGCTTTGTGTACTAATTGCTTATCTGTTCTTACATGTGTGCTTATGTTTGTGCTTTACTTGAATCATTAATTTCAGTATGCCTCCGAGAAGAGCCCCGCGACAGAACCCTGACCGACTCCAGACTTTGGAGGAGGTTGTCATAGCTCTTGCGAATCGTCAGGAGAATCCCCTTCCTCCGCCGCCGCCGCTTCCACCTGCGGTTCCGGCTAATAACCAAACTGTTTTTGATCGCTTCGATAGACACCGACCCCCGATTTATGATGGGAAGCCTGACCCCGTGGTCTTAGAGGAGTGGGTACGAGTGATGAAGAAGCTGTTCGCAGCGACTGGCTGCCCTGCTGAAGAGAAGGTAGCCATTGCCACTTACTATCTCCGAAAGGAAGCTGACAATTGGTGGGGATTGGTGCAAGATGAATGTTTGGCCGATGCTGCCTTCGGCTGGGATCAGTTTGTAGAGAAATTGAAGGATCGCTTCTATCCAAAGGAGCTGAGATGGCAGAAGAGGACTGAATTCCTCCGTTTGACTCAAGGTACTATGACGGTGCAGCAGTACACCGATAAATTTTCTGAATTGGCCCGTTTTGTTCCTACTTTGCTGCCCGATGAGATGGAGAAGGTACAGATGTATGTTAAGGGACTGGACCCCCGCATCAGTAATTTGGTCCTAGTCTCCGGAGCTTCTACCTTTCAAAGAGCGTATGAGGTTGCTCTTAGTGTATCTGCGAAAGTCCAAGAGGAAGACGCCGCTCGACGTGCTAATCTTGTGAAGAGGACTCAGCAGTCTGGTTTTGCTCTTCCGGCTGTCAAGAAGCCGAGGTTTGCGCCTGCAAAAAGAGTCGTTAATGCTTCGGGTACTGATTCTAGGAAGTGCTTTAAATGCCAGAAAGACTACCACCCTGGCAAGAATTGTGACGGATCGGTGGTGAAGTGCTTTTTCTGTAATGGTGAGGGACACCGCTCATTCGCTTGTCCCAAGAACCCTAATGCTACTCAAGTGAGACCCCCTGCTAGACAAGGAGCTCCTGTGCGGAACCGTGTTTACAACATGGAAGAGACTGAGTATGAGGCTGAGGATGATGTCGACGCTAACGTGGTGACAGGTACTATACTTGTGAATTCTTTACCTGCTTTTGTACTTTTCGATACTGGTGCTTCTCTATCTTGTGTCTCTACTGCCTTTGTTAAGAAGGCTAAACTGCAATCTTCTGTGCCTATTAAATCCTTGGTTACCCTCCCGGAGAGAACCTTTCTTGTCGACGTGCCTTTCGAGATGTTCCGATTGTGATAGAGGGAATTGTTTTGACTGCAACTTTGAAGGAACTTCCCTTAGAAGAGTTTGATGTTATCTTGGGCATGGATTGGCTGAAAAAGCACCGTGCTATCTTTTACTGTAGAGATGAGAAGGTGGTATTGAGGGATTCCAAAGGGAAGAGAGTCTCTTACTCGAATGTAAAGTTGAAACCCTCTGTTAAGGTTGTTGCTGCTTTGAGAATGAAGAAGCTTTTTAAGAAGGGGAATGAAGTATTTGTTGGGGAATTAATCGCACAAACAAACATAAAACGCAGCGGATAAAGGATTAATCCCCACCAAGGACCCATGTGCATTGCATTGAATCGGAAGGAGGGTTAAAGAATTACCTTAATTCTTTGAAGTTTGAATCACTTAGGAACCAAAATTGCTTCCCTCTATGGTTGATCCACACGGAGCAATACGTTCACCGCGTGCTAGCGCCGGGATGGAAGAAACGGTTTCTTCGAATCGAGAGAAGGGAGCAGGAAAAAAAATCAGATTTTTCTTTTGCTTGGAGAGACTGAATTTCGGCTGGCTATCTTTTCTGGTGGCCGGCCGAATTCTGCTATAGTATTAGTGTGGAGGGTTCTTAGGTTTAGGTTAATTGTTTCCTTAAATAATTAACCTAAATAGTTAATTATAATTATAACCTAATACACCTATTAGTTATAATTATATATTAACCCACACAATTTAATATTAATTCTCAATTAACATTAAATCAAATCAATTCTCCATAATACATATATGTATATATAATATTATAATTAATTATATCTCCATATAATTTAATTATAATATGTAGCATACTTTATGCAATATTAATCACATTAATATTTATATATACATACATAAATATATATCACTATATATATTTATTCTCTTTCTCATTCATAAATTATTATCCAATAATAATTTATACCCGATAAGATGAACTTCATTTTGCTCTTGTGTGTGACCCCATAGGATCATATTAATTGGCAATAAGGAAATTACCATAATGTCCTTATAGGTCACAAGCGGACTCTAGCAAGCCATTACGACTACCCAATTAATATGATTGGAATGATCCAATACCTATTTATAGAATGTCATATTCCCTTTTGTCTCTTTGATATCAAGATTAATTATAAGACATGGTACACTTGTCAATCTTATATAATTAATCATATGCTTTCTCGATCTCAAAGTAAACTGTTCAGACAAAACAATTGATACTCTTATCAATTATTTGAGCACGGCCATGCATTTAACAGTCTTACTTATCGAGGGGCCCAGTGATATCGCTCTCTTGTTAGAGAGGGACAAAATCCCATATCTGTCACTCACATCCCTAAGCATGAGTCATATTGTACCCAACCACAGCCTTTATAACTACTCTGTTACAAGCAGCGTTTGACTGCGTCAAAGCACAACATGAATTCATCCCGGAATCCATGGTGACCTCAGGTCAAAGGAATCAGCTGATGACACTACTATAATCAAGATCAGTTGTGACACGTGACCATGAACTTGATCTTATAGTGGGTCTCCAGCAACATGTTCTCTAACACATTGCCCGTGAGTATAATCTGTATCTGTATACACTATATTCATCTTATGAATATCCATTATCACTCACACTAGTCTTAGTTTGTTATTATTCCCATAATAACAATCGACTAGGGAAAATTTAGAATTACACAATTAATTCATGGATACATTATCATAAATACTAACATACAAATATATTTGATAAAATAAGTCTTTGTTAATGACTTAAGAAGATTGTTTACATAATCCAACATTGGCTTAGGGCACAATCTCTAACAATCTCCCACTTGCCCTAAGTCCAATCTCAAATGTATCTAATACCCATGGACCTAGCATGACCATCATGTACAGCTTGTGAAAGAGCTTTTGTTAGTGGATCAGCAACATTGTCTTCAGACGCAACTTTGCATATCTTCACATCTCCTCTTGAGATGACTTCTCTTATGTAGTGAAAACGCCGAAGTATATGTTTGGATTTCTGTGACACACTAGGTTCCTTAGCAAGTGATATTGCCCCATTGTTGTCACACAAGAGGCTCACAGGATTCACTATGCTAGGAACGACACCAAGTTCTTCGATGAACTTCTTGATCCAAACAGCCTCTTGGGCTGCATCTGATGCAGCAATATACTCGGCTTCTGTTGTAGATGCAGCTATCGTGCTTTGCTTAGAACTCTTCCAACTTATCGCACCTCCATTCAGAATGAACACATACCCAGACTGTGACTGCATCTGATCTTGATCAGTTTGGAAACTTGCATCCGTGTAACCATTTACAACAAGATCTTCGTCCGAGCCTCCATATATCAAGAATGTATCTTTAGTTCTTCTCAAGTACTTAAGAATACTCTTGACAGCAGTCCAGTGACTATCACCTGGATCAGACTGATATCTACTTGTCATGCTCAAAGCAAAAGAGACATCTGGCCGAGTACATACCATGGCATACATGATAGATCCTATAGCTGACGCATAAGGAATCTTATTCATGCGTTGACGTTCTTCAACTGTCATGGGACATTGCTTACGACTAAGCTTTATCCCTTGCCCAATAGGAACATTTCCTTTCTTAGATTGATCCATACTGAACCTTTTCAGTATCTTATCAATGTATGTACTCTGGCTCAGGCCTATCAATCTCTTAGATCTATCTCTATAGATCTTTATTCCAAGAATGTAGGCTGCCTCACCCAAGTCTTTCATAGAAAAACACTTTCCTAGCCAAGATTTTACTTCTTGCAAGGTAGGAATGTGATTTCCTATTAACAATATGTCATCGACATATAGAACTAGGAAAACTATATTACTCCCACTGAACTTCTTGTACACACAAGGCTCATCTTCGTTTTTGATGAAGCCAAACTTTTTGACTGATTCATCAAAACAATGATTCCAACTTCTTGATGCTTGCTTCAAACCATAAATGGCCTTTTGAAGCTTGCATACTTTATCAGGATTCTTTGGATCGACAAAACCTTCAGGCTGTGTCATGTACACATCCTCAACAAGGTTTCCATTTAGGAAAGCTGTTTTGACATCCATTTGCCATATTTCATAGTCATAATATGCTGCTATGGCAACAAGAATTCTGATGGACTTGATCATAGCTACTGGCGAAAAGGTTTCGTCATAGTCTATACCATGAACTTGTCGGTAACCTTTCGCCACTAACCTTGCTTTATAAGTCTGAATATTCCCATCCATGTCCGTTTTCAACTTGAAAACCCATTTGTGCCCTATTGCTTTAGCACCCTTTGGGAGATCAACCAAAGTCCATACTTTGTTGTCGTCCATGGATTGAATTTCTGACTTCATAGCATCAAGCCATTTTACAGATTCTGAACTAGAGACAGCTTCCACATACGTGGAAGGTTCATTCTCTTCTAACAGAATCAGATCATTTTCGTTCGTGACGAGAAATCCATATCTCTCGGGCTCATGACGAACTCTACTTGATCTACGTTGGACTTGTGTTACTGGTTCTGACTCAACAACTTCTTGTGAATCAGGTTGTTGTTCCATTTGAAACTCACTTTCAATTTGGTTATCCAGATTTTCTTGTAGGTGTACTTTACTCCCACTGATTCCTTTGGAAATAAACTCTTTTTCCAGGAATGTACCATTCCTAGCAACAAACACTTTGTTTTCACTAGGATTGTAAAAGAAATAACCTTTAGTTTCTTTTGGATAACCTACAAAGTTGCACTTCACAGATTTTGGTGCTAACTTATCTGAAATCAAGTATTTCACATAAGCTTCGCATCCCCAAATCTTGAGAAAAGACAAATTTGGTCTCTTACCAACCCATATCTCATATGGTGTCTTTTCAACTGCCTTTGATGGAACTCGGTTCAGTGTGAATGCCGCTGTTTCAAGTGCATATCCCCAAAAGGATAGAGGAAGATTTGTTTGACTCATCATAGACCGAACCATATCCAATAAAGTTCGGTTCCTCCTCTCAGACACACCATTCCACTGTGGTGTACCAGGAGGAGTTAATTGTGAGACAATCCCACAATTTTTAAGATGATCGTCAAACTCTTGGCTCAAATATTCACCACCTCGATCAGATCTAAGTGCTTTAATTGTCTTGCCAAGTTGGTTTTGTACTTCATTTTGGAATGCTTTGAACATTTCAAAGGATTCCGACTTATGCTTCATTAGATATAGATAACCATATCTACTGAAATCATCAGTGAACGTAATGAAGTATTGAAAACCACCTCTAGCAGTTGTGCTCATAGGCCCACATACATCCGTATGTATGAGTTCTAATAAGTCACTAGCCCTTTCACTGTGACCAGTAAAGGGGCTCTTCGTCATCTTACCCATTAAACAAGACTCGCATGTGTCATATGTTTCAAAAACATCTAGACCCAAAATTCCATCTTTATGGAGTTTTGAAATGCGTTTCTCATTAACGTGTCCTAGACGACAATGCCAGAGATAAGTAGGATTCACAACATTTGTTCTTATCCTTTTGGTATTTATGTTATATACATGCTCATTATAACCTTCACTAAGGTTCAACAAATAAAGACCATCATGTAAATCCGCATTTGCATAAAACAAGTCTTTATTGAAAAGCAATAAGTGATTATTCTCAATAACACATTTAAATCCTTCCTTGTCCAAACATGAAATAGAAATGATGTTCCTAGACAAATTAGGAACAAAATAACAATTATTCAAATAAAGGACAAGTCCACTTGGCAACTTGAGCTCATAGCGGCCGACTTCATAAGCAGCAACTCTAGCTCCATTCGCCACATGGAATTCTACCTCGCCCTTCTTGAGCTTTCTACTTCCTCTAAGCCCCTGCACATTCATACAAATGTGAGAACCACAACCGGTATCTAATACCCACGAAGTAGAAACAGAAGTAGAATGAAGTATTTCAATAACATGAATACCTTGATTAGCGGTCTCACCGCCTCTCTTCTTCCTCAAGTCCTCCAAATAAAGCTTGCAATTTCTGCGCCAATGACCAGGCTGATTGCAGAAATGGCATGCGCCTTCCTTTGCAGGCTTTGCCTTGGCAGCAGCTACGGGCTTTTTAGCATCTTTCCCAAACGCTTTGGGTTTGTGCGCTTTACCCTTCTTCTTCTGGATCCTACCCTTTTGCACCATATGGATCCCTTTGGAGCTTGGTTTCTCTTTTATAGTCACTTCAGCGTTTTTAAGCATCCCATGCAATTCGCTTACCGTTTTGTCCATATCATTCATGTGATAATTCATGACAAAATGGGAGTAACTATCGGGAAGAGAGTTTAGGATCAAATCCGTTGCCAACTCAGGTCTGAGTGGCGAACCAAGTCTCTCCAACTGATCAATGTACCCTTTCATCTTCAGAACATGTGCACTAACCGAACTACCTTCGGCCATTTTGCACGCAACCAAAGATCTCAAGGTCTCATACCTTTCCCTTCTCGCTTGCTTTTGGAACATTTCCTTAAGCTCTTGAGACATCTCGTATGCCTCAAACATTTCCAGATCCTTCTGAAGTTCCGGAATCATAGAAGCGAGCATTAGGCATTGCACATCAATCTGATCATTTTGATGCTTGTGGAAAGCATCTCTTTCAGCTCTTGGAGCCGTGGTGGGTGGAGGGTTAGCGGGCAAAGGCCCATCCAGAACATATAGCTTCCGCTCTTGCTTGAGAACTATTCTCAAGTTGCGATACCAGTCAAGGTAATTCGTTCCATTTAGTTTATCCTTCTCAAGGATAGATCTAATAGAGCCGGGATTACTTGTGTTTGCCATTTATCTACAACAGAAAATATATGCAAAGTTAAATTACATAAGAGAATTAAGCTCCCACTAAAATTACAAAACCCTTTAAAATTATTTAAGTGGGTAAAAGACCCAAAATCCATACTTAACCATAGCACTGCTTTGGCATGTCCCTATGATTAAATATAATTTCGGTAGACATCACCATGTCAATTACATCATTATGTAACTCTTTTGATTTATGAGATGCATGATATCATATATCATATTTAATTTGCATGTTACTCATCTCATCTTTGCCTCGGGCTCAAACACCATTTTGATTAACCCTTTGTTAAACCAATTACAACACAATGAGAATCACCATTTCTCATATTATCGCTTCGCTAAGGTCACATCATGCGTACCCGCTTTGGCGTGGCTACCATGATGCGAACATAGTACTTGACTAGTGTTATACGTAATTGGGTGGCAAATATAAACTTCATAAGTTTATTTTAGGGTTTATTAAATCCCGTGATTAAATTTTATCATATACAATACATGGCATTAATATTAATCTTCTTAGTTAACATTAATTATAGCATGGCATCCAATGTCATACATTCATCTAGCATGCATATTTCATACTAAGCATGGCATCACATGGCATCAAAATATAAAACATGCAATAGACTCGAAAAAAAAACCGTGTTATGGTATGGTTTTATCTACATTGATTTTCATAGGCCAATATGAAAATCAACAGGTCATTTCCTAGGTGGTTGTAACCATCGTATGGTCACAGCACTCCCCCACCCCTTGGATCCGTCTTCACGTCTTTGTTCCTTGGCACCATCTCATGGATTTACATATCTTACAAAATTGTATCCTATACAATTTTCTAGTAAAATAAAATTTACAAACAATAAATTGCATCCTATACAATTTATCTAGAAAAATAAGATTACATAAATACAAACGACTCGCAGGCCGTATTTATAAAACCTTACATCCACCAAAACAAAAGGAACAAAAAAAAAAAACATCCATGGGGTCCAAAACCATACCACAACACCATGCATAAAATTATCACAATAATTTTACATCTACAAGATTTAGGGTTCATAAAGGGTAAAATACAATCCTATTGTATTTAGAGTAATTGATTTGAAAATCGTAAATGTGTAGAAACAATTTCCACACATAAACGAAAAACACCAAACCCAACTTCCAGCGATCCAACTCGCTGCTGAGTTGGACGGGGTACGGGGGCGGTAGCCCCTGTTGCGAAGCAAGCGCCGCAGGCAAAAAAATTTTTCGCGCAAAAACCAGCCCCCTCTGAAAATTCCCAGGTGGCACGCCGTGCCAAGGTTGGCACGCCGTCGTGCCGCCATTCTGGTCGCAACACTGGAAACGGTTTCCAGTTGGCACGGCGTGCAAAGGCCCAGCACGTCGTGCCATATGCAAAATTTTCAGGTTGGCACGCCGTGCCAAATCGGCACGCCCGCGTGCCACCATTCTGAACTCAAGCATCCAGGAACGATTTCCTGTTGGCACGCCGTGCCAAAACCGGCACGCCGGCGTGCCAACATGCTGAATCCAAAATTTCACCCCTTTTCTGATTCAAAGCAATTACAACCAAATCATTCACAATGATTCACATTAAAATCAAATTTTAAACATGTTATTCACAATAACATTGAACCCTAAATCAAGAACATACAACCCTAACATGCAATTTTGATCTAATCAAAATAACAAATCCAATTCAACCAATGCACAAGTGGCTCTGATACCACTGTTGGGGAATTAATCGCACAAACAAACATAAAACGCAGCGGATAAAGGATTAATCCCCACCAAGGACCCATGTGCATTGCATTGAATCGGAAGGAGGGTTAAAGAATTACCTTAATTCTTTGAAGTTTGAATCACTTAGGAACCAAAATTGCTTCCCTCTATGGTTGATCCACACGGAGCAATACGTTCACCGCGTGCTAGCGCCGGGATGGAAGAAACGGTTTCTTCGAATCGAGAGAAGGGAGCAGGAAAAAAAATCAGATTTTTCTTTTGCTTGGAGAGACTGAATTTCGGCTGGCTATCTTTTCTGGTGGCCGGCCGAATTCTGCTATAGTATTAGTGTGGAGGGTTCTTAGGTTTAGGTTAATTGTTTCCTTAAATAATTAACCTAAATAGTTAATTATAATTATAACCTAATACACCTATTAGTTATAATTATATATTAACCCACACAATTTAATATTAATTCTCAATTAACATTAAATCAAATCAATTCTCCATAATACATATATGTATATATAATATTATAATTAATTATATCTCCATATAATTTAATTATAATATGTAGCATACTTTATGCAATATTAATCACATTAATATTTATATATACATACATAAATATATATCACTATATATATTTATTCTCTTTCTCATTCATAAATTATTATCCAATAATAATTTATACCCGATAAGATGAACTTCATTTTGCTCTTGTGTGTGACCCCATAGGATCATATTAATTGGCAATAAGGAAATTACCATAATGTCCTTATAGGTCACAAGCGGACTCTAGCAAGCCATTACGACTACCCAATTAATATGATTGGAATGATCCAATACCTATTTATAGAATGTCATATTCCCTTTTGTCTCTTTGATATCAAGATTAATTATAAGACATGGTACACTTGTCAATCTTATATAATTAATCATATGCTTTCTCGATCTCAAAGTAAACTGTTCAGACAAAACAATTGATACTCTTATCAATTATTTGAGCACGGCCATGCATTTAACAGTCTTACTTATCGAGGGGCCCAGTGATATCGCTCTCTTGTTAGAGAGGGACAAAATCCCATATCTGTCACTCACATCCCTAAGCATGAGTCATATTGTACCCAACCACAGCCTTTATAACTACTCTGTTACAAGCAGCGTTTGACTGCGTCAAAGCACAACATGAATTCATCCCGGAATCCATGGTGACCTCAGGTCAAAGGAATCAGCTGATGACACTACTATAATCAAGATCAGTTGTGACACGTGACCATGAACTTGATCTTATAGTGGGTCTCCAGCAACATGTTCTCTAACACATTGCCCGTGAGTATAATCTGTATCTGTATACACTATATTCATCTTATGAATATCCATTATCACTCACACTAGTCTTAGTTTGTTATTATTCCCATAATAACAATCGACTAGGGAAAATTTAGAATTACACAATTAATTCATGGATACATTATCATAAATACTAACATACAAATATATTTGATAAAATAAGTCTTTGTTAATGACTTAAGAAGATTGTTTACATAATCCAACATTGGCTTAGGGCACAATCTCTAACAGTATTCTTGTGTAGTATCACGGACACCGCTGAAGGGAAAAAGCTTGAGGATATCCCTGTTGTTTGTGATTATCCTGATGTGTTCCCTGATGAGTTACCGGGTATTCCACCTGAAAGGGATGTGGAATTTTCTATTGACCTTGTTCCGGGCACTGCACCAATTTCTAAAGCCCCGTACCGCATGGCTCCGTCCGAAATGTTGGAGCTGAAATCTCAACTCCAAGAATTGATTGATAAGGGCTTTATAAGGCCTAGTGCTTCACCGTGGGGTGCTCCTGTGTTATTTATGAAGAAGAAGGATGGTAGTATGAGACTGTGCATCGACTACCGAGAGTTGAATAAGGCTACGATCAAGAATAAATATCCTTTGCCTCGGATTGAAGATTTGTTTGATCAGCTGAAGGGTGCTGGAGTGTTCTCTAAGATCGACCTAAAATCCGGTTACCATCAAATACCGGTGAAAAAGGAAGATATTCCGAAGACTGCTTTCCGGACTCGATATGGGCACTATGAGTTCGAGGTCATGCCTTTTGGCTTGACTAATGCCCCCGCTGTGTTCATGGATCAGATGAACAGAACCTTTCATGAGTTGCTAGATGTCTGCGTGGTTGTCTTCATTGACGACATCCTAGTTTACTCGAGGGACGAAGAGGAGCATGTTGTGCGCCTTAAAAGGGTGTTGGATATTCTGAGGAAGCAAAAGTGGTACGCTAAGTTGTCAAAGTGTGATTTCTGGTTGAAAGAAGTCGTCTTTTTGGGGCATGTAATCAGTAAGGATGGTGTGAAGGTGGACCCCTCGAAGATTAAGGCAATTGTGGAATGGTCTAGCCCGACCAATGTGACGGAGGTTCGAAGTTTTCTGGGTTTGGCCGGCTACTACCGTCTATTTGTGCATAATTTCTCCCTTATTGCTCAGCCGTTGACTAAGCTATTAAAGAAGAATAGTAAGTTCCGTTGGACCGAGGAATGTGAGAAGGCGTTCCAGTTGTTGAAAGAGAAGTTGACTACTGCTCCGGTCCTTACCTTGCCGACAGAAGGGATTGGGTTCGAGGTGTATAGCGATGCATCTAAGAATGGTCTGGGTTGCGTGTTGATGCAAGATGGTAAGGTGATTGCTTATGCTTCTCGACAGTTGAGGGTACATAAGAAGAACTACCCGACACATGATCTTGAGCTAGCGGCTGTTGTTTTTGCATTGAAGATCTGGCGACATTATCTGTATGGGGTTCCATGTAAGATCTACACGGATCACAAGAGCCTCAAGTACATTTTCACTCAGAAAGAGCTTAATATGCGCCAGAGGAGATGGCTTGAGTTGATTAAAGACTATGACCTGACTTTGGAGTACAAGGAAGGAAAAGCGAATAAAGTTGCCGATGCCCTCAGTAGGAAGAGTGCTCACACATCGAACTACTTAAGGGTTTTGGCGGATGATTTGTGCAATGAGTTTCGACGATTGGAGATTGAATTTGTGCCCGAGGGTTGTGCTCAAGCTCAGTTGAGTGCCATGAGCATTGAGCCCACTTTGTTTGCCGAGATACGAGAAAAGCAGAAAGCTGATCTAGTACTTCAGAAAATTCGAGTTGCGAAAGCTGCGGGCCGTGCCGAGGATTTTAAGATTTTGGGTGACGACAGTTTGAAGTTTAAAGGGAGATGGTGTGTGCCTAATGATTCAGCTTTGAAGGATCAAATTCTTAAGGAAGCTCATAACACACCATATTCTGTTCATCCTGGTGGGTCTAAGTTGTACAAGGACCTTAAGACTCACTTTTGGTGGCCTAAGATGAAGAAGGAAGTTGCCGAGTTTGTTGCAAAGTGTTTGATATGTCAGAAGGTAAAGATAGAGCATCAGAGACCTGGTGGTTTGCTACAGCCATTGCCTATCCCTGCTTGGAAGTTCGACTCTATATCCATGGATTTCGTGATGGGACTTCCGAGGACTGTTGGAGGTTTAGATTCGGTTTGGGTGATTGTGGATCGGTTGACTAAGGTCGTTAGATTTGTTCCCATGAAGAAGACCTGGTCTATGGAACAGCTAGCCGAAGCCTACACTAACGAGATCATTCGACTTCATGGCATACCGAGGGAGATCATTTCTGACCGTGATCCACGTTTTCTATCGCAATTTTGGACTGCTCTTCAAGAAGCTTTTGGTACGAAGCTTAAGTTGAGCACTGCTTTTCATGCTGCTACCGATGGTCAGACTGAGAGGACCATTCAGACACTTGAGGACATGCTCCGCGCTTGTGCATTGGAGTTTCAGAAATCATGGGTTAAGTCATTGAGCTTAGTTGAGTTCTCCTACAACAATAGCTACCATGCGAGCATTCAGATGGCACCATACGAGGCACTTTATGGTCGGAAGTGTCGTAGCCCGATGTGTTGGAGCGACACCAGCGATGCTTTGGTTTTGGGTCCTCAGTTGATTCATGATACAGTTGAGAAGGTCCGAGTGATTCAAGCTAAGATGAAGGCGGCCCAGGATCGTCAGAAATCTTATGCCGACTTGAAGAGGAGACCGATTGAGTTCGCTGTGGGCGACAAGGTTCTTTTGAAGGTCTCGCCTATGAAGGGAGTGTACCGGTTTGGGAAGAAGGGTAAGTTGACACCGAAGTATATTGGACCTTACGAGGTATTGGAGAGGATCGGCGAAGTGGCTTACCGTTTGGCCCTACCGCCCGGAATGGATAAAGTGCACGACGTGTTCCATGTTTCTCAGCTTCGACGATTCATCAGCGACCCGACTCAAGTTATACCCATCGATGCCGTAGAGGTTGAGCCCAATTTGACTTTCGAGGAGAAGCCCGTTCGCATTTTGGACCGTCAAGTTCGAGTTCTCCGAAGGAAGGAAGTGCCTTTAGTGAAAGTTCTGTGGCGCAGTCAGAAGTACGAAGAAGCGACTTGGGAGACGGAAGAAGCGATGCGCGCTAGATACCCCGAGTTATTTAGGGATTAGCTTCCGATGCTGTGATTGTGTTTTGTTTTGTTTGATTGTTCGCTGTGTGACTGTGATGCTTTCTGGTTTTCTGTGGTCCTTGAAGTTTCGAGGACGAAACTTTTCTAAGGGGGAATGATTGTAATACCCCGAATATTTTAATAATATTTTTCATCATTATTTTTATTAAATAAATTATTCTCATTATTTTAATTTTATGGCATTTAATATTTTTAGGCTTAATTAATTAATTTAATTTAATACCTTAAGCTTATTATATTTAAATGCATCTTTAAACATGATTAAATTTTGTGAATATTTTGGGGTTAGGAAAATTATATATTTTAGGACTAATATATTTAGACATTTCGGCCAACTTGTATTTATCATAATCCCTCTCTATTTAATCCCTCCTTAACCTAATTCACACTCATTCTACAACATAAAGTCCTAACTACACTAAAGCTCATCTCCCCCTCTCCCTTGTGTGTGCAATTCGGCCAAGCATCCCACCTTCCCCTCTCTCAAATTTTCGACCTCCTACCTCTACCACACCCCTTCATTGATTGTTCTCATTGCATACTTGAGGTTTAGAAGCTCAATTCAAGGTATTCCCCTCCCTTTTCCTTGTTAAAAGTTTCGACCATGACAAAGAATTTAGGGTTTAAACTTTTTGTTCAACAATTGTTAGGAAGTTGGTTTTGGGTTTGATTTGCTCCTTGGATTTGGCCATCAACACCTTTAATTCTTCCCTTGGATCATCAATTTGAGCAATAGGACTTAGCAATCAAAGGTAACTACTCTATCCATACTCCTACACTTAGGGTTGAATGGTAGAAATTAGGGCTTTTATGTTTTTTTTTTATGTTGGAATTGATTAAATTAATTGTAATAACTTGATTGGTATTGCTAGAATTTGAATTGGCATGATTTGTTTACTGATTTTGGTCAATTGGGTTGATAGAATTCGAATTATAGGGCTGGTATGATGATTTAAAAACTTGCACATAAGGTGTTTGATAGAATACCCTTGCTGGACAGCCTGCACAACATTTTTCTAAATTCGTTTTAAATAGGTTATGGTTCTCAGAAACTTCTGAACTTTTTATATGTTCTAGATAACATGTTAAACTGAAAAGTCTTAGAAGAAACCATGTCAAAATTCATTGGTTTTCATGTCCTAAAAATTCACCCAAAACTGTTGCTTGAAACTGCCCCTGATTGTTTTCAGCACTGACCTATAATGTTTGAAAATTCATATCTTTTTGTGTACTTCGAATTTTTACATGAAACCACTTGCAAAATTTTTCTAAGATTATGAACTAAAAAAGTGCTTTATATTTTCTCTTCTAATTCTGATGGTAAACTGGGGTTATACTGATTTTAAGATAGTGTAAAATTTGGTGCTCTGTTTCCAGGAATCTGTGATCAGTAATCTTTGGACGCTTTTAACTTTTGCTCTGGTTAATGAATGCATGAAATTCCAGTTGGTATTTGAAGATTATAATGCTATGTTGCTCCCTGAATTATTTCATGATTTTTGGACAAGTGCAACTATGTTATTCTGAATTTTGTTTTCCTGACCTGCTGCCTGCCCTGTTTTCGGGACAGCCTCACTGTTTGGCCTATATTTTTTTTGTACACTTATCCGAATGACACGAAACGAATTGCATTTTGTGTATATTAAATTGAACTTGGTTCCTTAAAATTTTGAGAATTTTTGGAAGAGTTTTCATATGGTTTATACTGTTTTGAAATTCAGGCAGTGGATCTGCCATATTTGGTGTTTTGGATTAAGGATGTTTTTATACCACACTTGGTGGATTTTTGATGAACTGAATTGGTTTATGTGGACACTTGGTCTTTTGGTTTTATATTGAGGAAGAATAGCCTATAATGGCATGTTTTGGACAATTGGTCCTTGGATTTGATGTTGATTTTGGGTTAAGCCTAAAGTGGCACCCTAATGTTGATTTGATGAGATTGGTTTGAAAATTGGTTTTTGATACACGATTGCATATGGGAGTTGCCGGACTGCGGTTTTTCTGGCATATGGACAGTGTTTCCCTTGTGATATTTTTGACCTCTTCATGGTGCACTTGGCCCATGATGGACTCACATGACTGCGGTTTTTCTTGTGAGTGGTCCGACCTCTTCATTGGTATTTGTCCAATGATGGACTCTTTCGACTGCGGTTTTTCGATTGAGTGGTCATAGACCTCTTCATTGGTATTTGTCCAATGATGGACCTGCTTGACTGCGGTTTTTCGAGTAGGCGGTCTAGTCGTTCTCATTAGGCGAGTGGACTGCGGTTTTCCCCTCGTAAATGGGAGAGTTGGCCAGCTTAGACTTTTTGATTGATTGTGGGATTAGGGGACTGCGTTTTTTCCCGAGCGTCCGACCTATTTGCTATTCGTTGGCGATTTTGGATTGAGAAATTGACTGATGAGTTTTATATCCGAGACTGATTTTTTTTATCATGAGATTTTTATACAAATGTTGGTTTGATTTCGTATCATGTTTCTTAATTTAATTAGTTTAAACTCTTTTTCTTCGCTTTACTTTATTCTTGTTTTATTAATTAAACTGTTTTACTCGCTCAGCTTTATTTCAATTTGTTTTTGCCTTATTTTCAAGCTATTCGGTTTTAAGTGTTCGAATATGGACACTGTAGTTACTCGTCACTAAGTGGCGACCATTTTTTTTCAGATTTTGTAGGTACCGATGCCGATGCTTGACGTGTGATTGTTGTGTCGTGATGGGACTTGGGCGAGTGGACGGATTCTTTTTAGGCATTAGCTACTATAGTTGGGCATATTACTAGACTTTATTTCATTTATTCATTTATTGCTTAACAATGGTTTGTAAGGATATTTATTTATTTATTTATTTATTCATTACTTAGCATTTTTAAGGCTCAATTTATATAGTTAGATAGTTGGTTTGCTCGATGATTACCGATCTCGTGCATTGAATTCCGCCTTTGCACGCTTACCGAGGTCGGGGTTGTCACAGAGAGCCTGTTTTAACAGTATTGCTCCACCACAGAGAGCCAGTTTCAATGATATTGCTCCGCCACAAAGAGATGATTCCAACAGTATCAAGAGGCAAGATATTCAGTCCATATTCATTCTTGATTAAAGGGGCAAAAATTTTTGTTTCCAAAATTATCGATCAAGGAACGATACGTACTCAAAACAACTTCAAAACATCAAAGGAGATCATCAAGCTTCTCAAATCACCAAAGCATCTTTCCCCAGCCACAAAAACTTCACGAGAAACACTATTATCCTTTCCTTCAGTGACAAAGGCCCCACTAGAAGTGAAATGACCAAAATTCCCTTCTGTTAGTAACCAAACTACCAAATGACTAAAACAACTTCCTTTCAGTGACGTAAGCTTCACGGGAAACCAAATCATCGAAACATGTCTTCCCCTAGTGACATAGGCTCCACTAGAGGTGATATTACCAAAATAACCTTCCTTCAAAGGGCGCCAACTTTCCAAGCTACAAAACTACCAGAATACCCTTCACCTTCATGAACATCAATTCACAAGGAGAATCTGATCCGGGCAAAGTCCTCTCCTTCACAATGGAGTCGAAGCACGTCCCTTTAGTATCAACCCAATCCGGGTAAATTCCTCTACTTCACAATGGAGTCGAAGCACGTCCCTGGAGCATCAACCCAATCCGGGCAAAGTCCTCTGCTTCGTAATGGAGTCGAAGCACGTTCCTGGAGCATTAACCCAATCCAGGCAAAGTCCTCTGCTTCGCAATGGAGTTGAAGCACGACCCTAGAAAACCAATACAATTTGGGCAAAGTCCTCTACTTCACGATGGAGTTGAAGCATGTCCCTGGAGAACATCCAACCAATTCGGGCAAAGTCCTATGCTTCATAACAGAGTCGAAGTAAGTCCCCGAAAAATCAAATCAACCTGGGCAAGACCGCTGTTTCATAAAACAACCGAGACAAGTCCCTACAAACATCAAAGCTAGTTGATGCAGGAGGAGCCATTAGGTACGTCCTCTTCTCCTTCTCACCGTGCTCCCTATCGCGGGACCAAACTCGAACCGGGCACAAGCACCCATTCAAGTCGACTTTAGTCACGCGAGGGGCAGCCTGCGAGCACGGGTTTTTCCAGACCTCTGTGATGAAAGTCATTGTTGGCTTTTTCACAGATAAGCATGAAGCGAATTCAGACCAACCAGAATAATGTCAGAAATGTCCCGGATGACCCAAATGTGTGTGACAAGTCTTAGTATGGAGCCCCGAAGGAATTCTAGTGAGTATTTAAGAAAACCGAAGAAAAGAATGAAAAATAAGCAAATAAGCCAATCTGGTGACTACAATCGCTCGACTGTAGTGCCTACAGTCGCGCGACTGTAGTACATTACAGCCGCACGACTGTAATCATCAGATTTCCTTTTTCATCCAAATCAGCATTTAATTCGGTCTTTTTAAACAAAATAAGCCAATTTGGTGACTACAGTCGCTCGACTGTAGTGCATATAGCCACGCAACTATACTACAGCCGCGCGACTGTAGTACATAATAGCCGCGTGACTGTAATCACCAGACTTCCTTTTTTACCAAAAATCAGCATTTAATTCCGATTTTTAACCAAACCGGGAGATATAAAAAGTGTCGTATCCGAGATTAGGGTTAACAGAACATAAGGGAGGCAGAAAATTGGAGAATTTTGAGAGAAAAACACACAATAACACACAATAACACATATTTTGGGACTTTTTCTAGGGTTCTTAAGAAAAATAAAAGGGTTTGATCTAAAAATAACTTGAAAAATTTCAATGAAACACATAGAAACGGTTGTAGGGTGTTGTTAAACCGTCATCACTCACTCAATCTCTCTAGGGGCTCTGTCCGAGCTTCGGAGATCGCTTATTTTTCGGGTTGTTCGTGACAGCAAGACACTTTCCCGCATCCGAATCCATCCTTGGTGATCCAAACACTAGAACACAGACCAGGTAACATTCTGAGAGGCCTGAAAAATCCATTTTTGTTCATTCTGGGTGTTGTTTATTGATGCTTTTTTCAAATTTTTACGATTCTGGGAGTGGTTTTGATTACAGCCGCCTCAATTAAGATCATAATCGCCCGGCTGTAATCTACAGCCGCGCAACTATGACCTATAGTCGCCCTACTGTAATCTTCTGATTACAATCGCTCGATTGTAATCTCTAGGGCAGAAGCTCCGAATGCCCCAAAATCGGCCGATAACGCTTCCGTTTTTCGATTAAATGTGTTCTTTGTGCTTATTATCGGCCCAATTACATCCTTGATTTTTGATTGATGGATGTAATTTAAAGTTTGGTGATTTTGAGGGATTAGGGATTTTCGGATTTGATTCGATCCATTTCAAATCCATTTTATTGATTTTAATATATTTCTAGAAATCCCGGACACCCCAAAATCATTAAATTTGCAAAGCGGTTTTCAAAAACGAGAAAAGAATATTGGAATAAATTATGGAGCACTCTAGTTGCTTGAATGTAGGTGTTACAGCCACCTAACTATGTTACAGCTATGTGGCTGTAATGCCCTATAGCTGCTCGACTATAGTTCAGGGGGCAGAATTACAGTTTTGCTCTCTTGGGCCCCAAACTTGTAATTTTACACCATTTTCCTATTCAAAACTGAATTTTGGTATGTTTACATTCTTTTTGGACCCTAGATGAAGGTTTAACTTAGGCCCACACACAAACGGGACCCCCGGGTCCCGGGATATCCGGCCCACTAAAGTTGGAAAAATGCATGTAAATGAGCCAAACCATTTTAAATTTTGGTTTTTCACCTACAAAACGCACATGGCATTTCAAAAAACCATTTTCCAGGTCTAACCGGTCTGACCGGTCGGGTCGACCTGGTTACCCCCAAATGCATGTCCCCGTTCCTACAAATCTCTATTCTGTCCTATTTGAGTCTTTTGTATGCCTTGATTATTTGTGCTAACCGTATTTGGATGCAGCTTTTATTTTTGTCTTTTTTTCTTTTAATGTACTTGATAGATTATCTCGTGTAATTAGGCGATTGTAATTTCTTAGATTATCGTGTATAGTAGGCGGTTGTAAATGATGAGGATGAGAGTTTTCTTTTTCTTGGGTTGTATAATTTGGCCTCTGATTTACTTTTCTGCACTTTTATTTTTTCGCACTTTATTTTAATATTTATATTTATGTGATTTGTATGAACATCGATTAATAATTAAAAGAAGATAAAATGAGTAGAATTAAGTGAATGCAACATTACGTTATGAAATAATAATTGAAAATAAGTAAGGATTAGTAGATATGTTGCCCGAACCTCGAATCTCTGGATTAGGTACCGCGTCTACACTTGGTAGGGAGCTGTACCAGAATTTGTCGGATGAGCTGATCCAGGTGGCGACTCTGTATATAATCTCAAAATCCGTGTTTCAAGATCTTTAAGTTAAATTGGGATTTTCCAAAAAACCTGTTTTCTAAAATTCACGCTTCACCATTAAAATTAAGTTTCTATGAAAAGGGTTTTCTTCAAAAAAATGAAAGGTTTTCTTAAAGAAGATTAAAGACCCGCTTTACCCAACATCACATCTTCAAAAGAAAATCCCCGGTTCTTGCTTCACCGCATGTTCCATAAAAACGTCGTCCGCTCATAGCCGGGTTTTTTCGACCCCTATTACTAGAATTCCTGTATTACTTGTTGAACAGACGGACACAAATCAGACTTGAAAACAACTGGAAGTAGCTCGGAGTATCTCAAACATCCCGAAAACCGAGCTATCCTCAATCTGAGACCCCAAAAAGGTCCCCCGG
The DNA here is from genome assembly GCA_039660915.1 of Euphorbia tirucalli. Taxonomy (NCBI): domain Eukaryota; kingdom Viridiplantae; phylum Streptophyta; class Magnoliopsida; order Malpighiales; family Euphorbiaceae; genus Euphorbia; species Euphorbia tirucalli. Next base: position 46,369,975 of record CM077639.1, on the reverse strand, counting down.
ACGATTTTTAGGGTTTGGGGTGAGTGTCGGATTTTCACGGGTTTCGGCCTGGCTCTTGCCAGAGCTGCACGGCTGAAGTTTTTAAACTACAGCCGTGCGGCTCTAGTGGGTTCAACCAAGTTGCTCTACAAAGCAGAGCAACTTGGCTGAGCATAGAAAGTTGGCCGAAACAGTAGGAGAGAAGGCAACTCATTAATTATTGGAAATGATAGTGGGTTATGTGAGATATAAAAGTAAAAAGAAAATCAAATCAAAAGGGGAGACATTTCTTGAAACAGAGAAAAGAAAACAGAAAGAGAAAAGAAAGAAAAAGAGGAGAAGGAACCGAATACCAGGAACTAAAGAAAGTGAACCAAAACAAAAATGTTAACATATAAAAACAATTCCTAAGCACAAAGGAAGCATTCTCAACCTTCGCACACTCATTCGGGATCGCTTCAGATTGGTTTCGGATCGTTTCGGATTCGCTCTCGGACTTTCGGCCGGTTGAGGTTTTTGGAGAATTTCGACTTTTCAATCCATTTCTTGACATTAAACACATCAAAATAACATCAAGGTAAACTCTGAGAGGCCTTAAACCTATGTACATTGCTTTTTCTTTTAGTTTTTCCTATTTTCAAAAATTTTCAGAAACCGGATCTCCCAAATACAACCGCACGGCTGTGTTCTCCATGAACACAGCCGCATAGCTGTATTCCTTATGAATAGAGCTATGCGGCTCTAGTTATTAGAGCTGTACGGCTATGTTCTGTAGGGGCGGAATCTCGAAACTACCCTGATAGGCCAAAAGTAGTCCGTTTTCCATTTTATGCATTTTGTTGTGATCAATTTCAGCCCAAATGTATCCGTATGTTGTAAAATTTTGGTTTTTGGATTTCTGAATTTATGGATATCAGGTTTTTGGTATTTTCCAGGTTTTATTTTCTGAATTTCGGGGTTGTTAGTGGACCCTCGAACTTTATAAAATCCTCGGGAAACATCGAAAATGAGTTTAACGGCATTTTCAAAACGAGAAAAACCATTTTTCGGGTTCTAGAAGCTGTAGCTACAGGGCTATAATTTAGAGCCGCACGGCTATAGTTTCCAGAATAAACAGAGCCGCGAAATGACGCATACGGACGTCGTCGCACGATGCTATTTTCGGATTCAAACTATTTTTGCCATGTTTACTACTTTTTGGACCCTAGATTGATGTTGGATTTAGAAACCCGCATGAACGGAACCCCAAGTTTCGAGATAATAGACCTGCTAAAAGGTAAAATTTGCATGAAACCGAGCCAAATAATTTTCCAAAATTTTTTTCCAGCATTTACAGGGCGTTTCAAAACCGTTTTCTAGGTCTAACCAGTATGACCTATTGGTTCGACCCGCTTACCCCCTAAATGCATGCTCCCTATTCCTAAAATCACAATTCTGTCCAATTTAAGTCGTATTTGTGTTGTGACATAAACTGTGCTAACCATCTGTTTTGCAGCCTTTATTTTTCCCTTTTTATTATTTTGGTGTAATTAATAGATTTTCGTGTAAATTAAACGATTGTAATTTTTTAGATATTCGTGTATTTAGGCATTTGTAAAAGTAAGGACGAGGGCTTTTTACTTTTATTCGATCTGGTTTTATAAGCAGCCTCTATTATTATTTCTGTGTATTTTGGATGTATGGTTTATTTTTCTGCAATTTATTTTCTGTCATTTGCTTGAGCATCGGTTAAATAAATATAAACACAATTGGATTAGAGAAAGATAATAAAGCGAATTAAATATGGTAATATAAACTATAAAGTGAAAGCAAGCTTGAGGTTAAAGTAAGTCACTTGCCTGAACCCTAAATCTCTAGATTAGGTACTATAGTCTACCCTCGGTAGGGAGCTGTACCGGAATTTCCCAGATGAGTTGATTCGGGTGGTGTCTCTATCACTGATCTTAGAATTTAAGTTTCGAGGTCTTTAAGTTAAAAACAGGGAAATATTTTCTACAAAGGGATTTTCCAAATAAGTCAAATCCATGATTTTTCCAAGATAAACAAAGACCGTTTTCCACACAAATCAAACAAAAACATTTTCCTCGGTTCGCTTCGCTATGTTCCTACCTTTTTGAAACATTATCTGCTCACAGTGGTGACTTTGCTGAGGAATAAGGATTCTTAAAAAGTTTTCATAAAAAAACTTAAGGAACTTAGGCAACTACTGAAATATAACCTCACTTGCAGTCACTTCACTTGTTCATATAACCATATTTGTTCACACCTTGAATATCATGACATTTTCTTCTTCTCAATCCCTTAAATACACTGATCTGCCCAGTTTACTCAAGAAGGTGGCCTACCTCTACCACCAAGATTGGAGACACCCCACGAGGTAAATCACTCATAGCACCGCATGACCTTACATCGTGTTCTACGGTGAGGAGTGTATATTCACTATACGAACCTGTACGACCCTTGGTTTCGACTTTGACCCACATGTAATGGCTTAGCAACTTCCCCTAGGATTACCAAAACTTAAATTCAAAATGAACATTGAGTGTGTGCCTTTGGTATCCCCCTTTGATGCCGAAGAGACCCAACACCTAGAAGAATGCAAGACCATTCAAAAGAAGAAATAAGGTTGGAAGGGAGTGCATATTATTGCGTGTGCTAACATTTGTTCCGTGGTATTTTCTATTTGACTTTTCACAAAGTATTAAACATGCATAGCTTTCATGTGCCATTCTAACCACATCTTTGTGCAGCCATTTTCGAACATTGACATATGTGTGACGCTAATCACATTTTCATGTAGCCATGACATATTATTTGTATGTCTTTTACATCTCACATGTGACATTTCCACGAAGCATACATGACATCATCTTGTGTGTCGTGCGTCTTAACCACGTTTTCGTGTAGCCATTTGCATTTTTGTATGACATACACGTCCATGCCATTTCATCTCACGTAATAAAGGATGTTTGAAGCGTGCCTTTCACGATCATTTAATTCCATAACATATCGGGTATCCCCAAAATTACCCATGTTCTGCCCGTCCACCGGATTGCACTCGGGCATTTCATTACACCATGATATTCAATATAAACACCACAATGGTCCTAGGACTATTTCCATGTGGTGGTTCACATGATGCAGTACATGACATCATACTCATTCATCATAGGTGTCACGTGACGTCGAATTCCCATCTGCACATATTGGCCCACGTCGGGTCATTTCACGACCTGTCAAAATCATTCAAGGTACTCCCTGAGTGCCAGATTACTATGCATATAGGGGCATTCCATAACATTATAAAATCATGCAAGATGTTCCATGAATGCCGAACCTTTATCTATGTACCCAGTTACACGTGACTCTTTTTGTAACATCATCTCATATCATATGCCTCAAAAGCATCAGAACTTTGTTTGTGGGATGGTCCCTATGAGACCATTTCATTTCATCCCATTGACCTACAAAGAGTCGAAACTCTGCCCATATGTCGGCACACACATGGCCATTTCACAACAATTCATTAGGTGCCCCAAAGGTGCCGAACCTCTGTCCATATGATGGCTCCCATGAGACATTTTTGCATTATTTTGCATGACATCGGGTACTCTTGGGACATCCCAAATAAAGGACATCAAACACACAAAGTTCATTCTCATTTCCATCTCCATTCACGAAGCATTATCCAAGCATCATTCTTCATGGCATCACGTCATTCATTTACCACCCTTAACTCTCCATTTGTGATGTAGGACCATACACACGTAAGACTAGAAAAGACCAAAGCTCTATAAAGACAGTTCACAGAGTAAGCGATCGACCAAGGACAAGGTCTCAGACTTTGAGGGTTGTTAGGGAACAGAGAACAGTAGAAACTGATAGTGAGTTTGATTCTAGAGAGGAAGTGGAAATGGCCAATCAAACACCAAGTCTTGCTGATGCCCTGAAGGATTTCCTGAGATCTCAGGATTTCTATGACATGTTAAAAGAAGAGATGCGGGATGTTGTAAGAGAGAGTGGGGAAATCGGGACCAGTCATCCTGGAAAGGAAAAGGTGGATGAGTCTTCTCAGTTTGGGGCTGATGTCTCAGCTAGTGTAGAAAAGCTATAAGAGATTGAGGTAGCCGTGGAAAAGAAATGAAGGCAAAGTACTCTGAGTTAGACGAAGTGGTCGCCGAGCTGAAGAAAGGGGCCAACATCAGCCTGGGCTCCAAGAAGGGAGTCAGTGTAGATGCTATGATCAACAAGGGCATTGAGACCTTCCCAATTGGGTTTCAAGTGCCAAAAGCTCCTTCCTACTAGGGGATTGGTTCACCAGAAGCCCACATGAACCTTTATGCATGGGTCATGTTGACGGTGGGTGCCACCAAACAGTAGTTAATCAACTTTTTCCCAACCACACTGGAAGGGGGAGCTTTGACCAGGTATAATTCTTTATCTGAAGATGTGCAGTCAGACTAGGATGCCTTGTCAGCAGCTTTCATCAAATATTATAGCTTCAGAACCAAGATCCAGGTGAAGCTATACAACCTCGAGAGGATTAAACAAAAGCAAAATGAATCCTTTGATGAATACTACCAGAGATGGATGAATAAGATGATTCTACTGAAAAACTTCCCCGATAAGGATGAATTGATTCAGAAGTTGATTGATGGCAGTAGGGACATCTTCAGAAATAATATGAAATTTCACTCCTTTAGTGAGCTTATTGAAGTGTATAGCATGGCTATGAAAATTGAGAGGGATGAAGAGGAAAAGGTAGTCAGCTACAGTGGCAACAGAGGCTCTGGGTACAGTTCCAGGTATCGGTCGACTACTGTAGCTGGGTTAAGCAGTGGGTCAGGTTCTAGTTCTATAGGCAAGAGGAGGTAGTTTTCAGAGAATAACCAAGCAGGCATTGCTGTTGTGTCTCAGCAACAAGGAAACCCGAGTAGAAATTCAGAAGGCCTGGGTATATCTCCATGGGCTTTCTCCTTGGCTAAGATCTTTGCCAAATGTAGGAATGGTGGTCTGTTAAGCTCTCTCAGGCCTTTTGAGAAACGAGTGGAGGAGGAAAAAAACAATTTTTGTACCTACCATGTCTTGATGGGACATAGAACCAACAACTGTCATAGGCTGAAGGATGCCATCCAGAAGCTGATTGATGAAGGAAAGTTACAAGAGCCTGCCAGGCCCAGTACAAAGACTAATCCTTTACTAGCATTTGAAAGGCAGGTCAATATGGTACATTCGGGGCTGCCAGACAACTTCATTTTTGCCCAAGTACTGCAGGCAAACCTGACCGTGCAGTCTATGGTGGCCAATGAAACCTAGGCAAAGTCAGAATGTGAAAAGCCCACAGAGCAGAAGGAAGTAAAGCCTGTGAGTCTGGATGATCTGGATTCAAAAGATGAATATGAAGAATATGGCTATAATGAGACAGTTAAGCTACTAGTTGTTGAGAAGCTGAGAGTTCCCGAAGTACAGAATGGTAGGGTTTACCAACCAGTGGTTCAGCAGAGTGACAAGGCTCTAGTGACCAGATTAGGTAGTATGCCAACACAAAAGGAAGTGCAAAAAGGGGACCTAGTCATCTCAGAATTGAAAAAGACTCCAGACAGGCCAGTCTATGGCACTTGTTGCTGACCTCTAAGGAACACAGGGCACGGCTAGTTCAAAAGTTGTCTGAAATTGAAGTTTCTCCACTTGCATCCCCAAAGGCCATATGTTGCTTATTGGACAAGATTCATGTAGGGTCCCCTGACATTGTATTTTCAAAAAAATATTTGCCACACTGGGGGAGAGCTCACAATCACGGTTTACATCATGGATCGAGTTATGCCATGTGTGACGGTAGATGACGGATCTGCCCTGAATATATGTCCATTAAAGATGTTACCATTCCTGGGTCTGAGCGAAGACGGTTTGTAAAAGTCCTCCACTGTGATCAGGGCTTATGATGATTCAATAAGGACTGTGATTAGAACTTTTTAAGCTGAAGTGGAAGTGGGACCTGTCAAGTCAATGGTCACCTTTACTGTGATTGACATTTTAGTCACCTTCTCCTTGCTATTAGGAAGGCCATAGTTTCACCCCTTGAGGGGTGTACCTTTAACTTTACACTAGCAGATAAAATTCTCAGTAGGCAGTGAGGTTGTGACAGTCGAGGCAGATTCTCAGTCTGTGGTTGCTGCTGTTAGTGTGGAGACCATACCATTTGGTAGATTCCAAGTCGCCATGGTTAGTGAGGAGGAAACTATAGAGGCTCTGATGGTTATCTATGAGAACTATATGCCAGAATGGTTGTCTAAATACCTTCACAGGCATGATTTTATTCCAGGAATGGGACTCGGGGTTAATCTTCAGAGGGTGCCCGAATTTAACATTGATTCTGGAAAGCCGAGGCAGTTTGGCTTAGGCTACATAGTAGAGGCATCTGAGAAGAAAGATCTAAAGAGTGGAAGGAATGGCAAGCCCATGATGAAGCCATTCATTAAGGCTGGCGAACAACTATACAAGGGGCAAGCTGAGCTAGTGAAGGTCAGGAACATTGAATACCCAGGCTTAGAAGTATTCTCTGATGTTGTAGACTTTGAAAAGAGCCAAGAGGAACAAGTTGCACCAGTTACAGTGGAGGAGGTAGTTGTCAAGCCTGCCATCCCTTAGGAGAAACCATCTAAAATAATAGCAGAAGCAGCAGAAGTGGCCAAATAGAAAGCTAAAGAGAAAGTCTGTGATGAATCTGTGAAAGCAATTTCAGAGGCGTTGGTTGCCGCCCTAGGCAAGGCATTTGAAAAGTCCAAGGAAGGGTCCGATAAGGAGCTGGTAACCAAGGCACTCTTGGATTCTGTGGTTGCTAAAATAGCAAGGATCATGGTGAAGGTTAAGGCGCAAGTGGCTGAGATTGAAAAGACTGCTCTCCCTGCCGAATAGGAATCTGAAATTGCTGCTGACCTGGACAACATCCTAGAGCTGAGCAAGGATGGAGAAGTTCAAGGCCCTCTACCTGTGGAGGATGAAAATGCTTTTGTTGTATCTGTTTCTTCTCTTTTTAGTGTAAGCAATGTACTTTTTAATAAGTTTAATGCAATGAAATCCCAGTTTACTTACTTGTGCGATGTTTATCTTGATAATTCTGTGCATGCATTTGAATCACCTGTTGGAGATTGTGCCCTAAGGCCAATATTGGATTATGTAATTTGACTTCTAAGATTAATCTAGTGTAGATTAATATTATCATTTATGTTTGTATGTTAGCATTTATGATAAGTATCCATGAATAAATCGTGTTATTCTAAATATCCCTAGTCGATTGTTATTATGGGAATAATAACAAACTAAGACTAGTGTGAGTGATAATGGATATTCATAAGATGAATATAGTGTATACAGATACAGATTATACTCACGGGTAATATGTTAGAGAACATGTTACTGGAGACCCACTATAAGATCAAGTTCATGGTCATGTGTCACAACTGATCTTGATTATAGTAGTGTCATCAGCTGATTCCTTTGACCTGAGGTCACCATTGATTCCGGGATGAACTCCTGTTGTGCTTTGACGTAGTCAAACGCTGCTCGTAACAGAGTAGTTATAAAGGCTGTGATTGGGTACGATATGACTCATGCCTTGGGATGTGAGTGACAGATATGGGATTTTGTCCCTCTCTAACAAGAGAGCGATATCACTGGGCCCCTTGATAAGTAAGACTGTTAAATGCATGGCCGTGCTCAAATAATTGATAGAGTATCAATTGATTTGTCTGAACAGTTTACTTTGAGATCGAGAAAGCATATGATTAATTATATAAGATTGACAAGTGTACCATGTCTTATGATTAATCGTGATATCAAAGAGACAAAAGGGAATATGACATTCTATAAATAGGTATTGGATCATTCCATTCATATTAATTGGGTAGTCATAAAGGCTTGCTAGAGTCCGCTTATGACTTATAAGGATATTATGGTAATCTCCTTATTGCCAATCAATATGAACCTATGGGGTCACACACAAAGAGCAAAATGAAGTTCATCTTTTCGGGTATAAATTATTATTGGATAATAATTTATGAATGAGAAAGAGAATAAATATATATATAATGATATATATATATTTATATATATATATGTATATATAAATATTAATATGATTAATATTGCATAAAGTATGCTACATATTATAATTCAATTATATAGAGATATAATTAATTATAATATCAAATATACATATGTGTATGATGGAGAATGGAATTGATTTAATATTAATTGAGAATTAATATTAAGTTGTGTGGGTTAATTTATAATTATAACTAATAAGGGTATTAAGTTATAATTATAATTAAGTTTAATGGATATAAAAGGAAGTTTTATAACCTAAAATCTCTAACCCTAGCCATCATCAAGTGAAGCAGATTTTTCCAGCAGCCACAATGTGTGCCAGCCGAAATCTCCTCTTCTCCATCTCCCAAAAGTTTTCGAAATTTTGGCTTTTTCATTCGAAGAAACCGTTTCTTCTATCCCGGCGCTAGCACGCGGTGAACGTATTGCTCCGTGTGGATCAACCGTAGAGGGAAGCTATTTTGGTTCCTTTTGATTCAAAACCTACAAAGAATTAAGGTAATTCTTTAACCCTCCTTCCAATTCAATGCAATGTACATGGGTCCTTGGTGGGGATTAATCCTTTATTTTCCGCTGCGTATTGTTTTTGTGCGCTTAATCTCCTACAGTGGTATCAGAGCCACTTGTGCATTGGTTGAATTGGATTTGTTATTTTGATTAGATCAAAATGCATGTTAGGGTTTGTGTGTTTTGATTTAGGGTTCTTTTGTTATTGTGAATAACAAATTGAAATTTGATTTCAATGTTGATCATTATGAATGATTTGTTCGTTGTTATTGTGAATAACGTTTGGAATTGATTTGGGAATTGTTGTTTTGAACAAATTGACGCAGACTTGTTTTTCCAGAGCAGAACACGTCGGCGTGCAGGCTCTGCACTCCGTGCAAATGTGTGTTGCACGCCGTGTACTGGTTTTGCACGGCGTGCAACCGGAAATTGGTTCCGTGCGTGCTGAGACACAGCGAGGAACACGGCGGCGTGCAGGTGTTGCACGCCGTGCAAACCGGTTTTGCACGCCGTGTTCCCTTGGTGCTGCCGTGTAGAAATTGTTTCTACACATTTAGCCTTTTCAAATCAATTCCTCAATGCAATAAGATTGTATTTTGCCTTTGAACCCTAAATCTTGTAGGTATGAAATTATTGTGATAATTTTATGCATGGTGTTGTGGTATGGTTTTTGAACCCCGTGGATGGTTTTTGTTTTCTTTTGGTTTTGTGGATGTAAGGTTTTATAAATACGGCCTGCGAGTTGTTTATATTTATGTAGCCTTATTTTTCTAGATAAACTGTATAGGATGCAATTTATTGTTTGTAAATTTTATTTTACTAGAAAATTGTATAGGATGCAATTTTGTAAAATAGGTAAATCCATGAGATGGTGCCAAGGAACAAAGACGTGAAGACTGATCCAAGGGGTTCGGCTGTGCTGTAACCATGCGATGGTTACCACCACCTAGGAAATGACCTGTTGATTTTCATATTGGCCTATGAAAATCAATGTAGATAAAACCATACCATAACACGGTTTTGATTCTTATGCATGTTATATTTATTTTATGCCATAAGATGCCATGTTAATAAATATTGATGCATGTTAGAAATTATTTTGCATGTGATGCAAATGTTTATATATATGTGCAGATGCATGCCTTGTATCATTTAGATGCCATGTGATGCCATGCTAGATTGCATGCTTAACATATGTATGACATAGGATGCCATGCTAATTAGTATTAACAAATGTATGTTTAATATTAATGCCATGAATTGTATGAGATACAATTTAATCACAGGATTTTATAAACCCTAAATAAACTTAAGAAGTTTATATTTGCCACCCAATTACGTATAACACTAGTCAAGTACTATGTTCGCATCATGGTATACCGCCAGGGCGGGTACGCATGTTGTGACCTTAGCGAAGCGATAATATGAGAAATGGTGATTCTCATTGTGTTGTAATTGGTTTAACAAAGGGTTAATCAAAAAGGTGTTTGAGCCCGAGGCAAAGATGAGATGAGTAACATACAATTAAATATGATATATGATATCATGCATCTCATAAATTAGAAGAGTTGCATAATGATGCAATTGGCAAAGAAGTGCACATCCAAAATATGTTTAAATGGTTTAAAGCATGATTTTGAGTCTTTGCCTACCGAAATTATATTTAATCATAGGGACATGCCAAAGCAGTGCTATGGTTAAGTATGGATTTTGGATCTTCACCCACTTGAATATTTTAAAGGGTTTTATAATTTAAGTGGGAGCATTTAAATAATAATCTTTACACGCTTTATTATAGTTATAATTGCTATTACTTTGATCTCGATTGTTATTGAAGATTGAGAATTGTTCTCAACCAAAAGGAAATATATGCTCTCAATAATCCTTTTGCCCAATGAACCACTAGCAATTGTAACACGAGTATAAAAGATGCTTACTTGAAGCATCGAAGGGACTCTGTTTAAAATTTATTATCTTACACTTGCCACCAATTCTTCCGCACGTGGAAGTTTTACTTGAGGTATATGATACATCACAAATGGAAATGTTCCATCAGTTAGTGAGCAAGAAAAGATAAGTGTTTGAGGCAACAATTTCTCATTGGCCTCCAAAAGGCATTAAGATGTGATCTTGAATTCATTATTTGATAGTCATTGGTGATGAACTATCATTTGAATGACATGGGGAAAATTGTGAATTAGTTGCATAGGATGCAAAAGAATGTTAAGTTATCCATAAAGGATAAGCCCGCCTCGAATTGTGTGCTTATGGTTCAAAAGGAAAAGAATAAAAGAAAGGTCGAAAAGCATAAAGACCGAAAGGTTCGGGTGAAAGTGCTTTAAAGACCAAAGCTGTTGGCATAGAGAGATCTCCAAAAGAAGGGTGTTGCCATTTCTAGAATGAATCGTTCATTAGAATGGAAATAGTAAACTCTGTTTGGAGAACTATAAGAAGATGAAAGGCAGTAAGACTGCTACCTTAAGTATTTATTAACTATTCTACTTTTGTTTCTATATCAAAGGTATTAGATACCTGTTGTGGATCTCATATTAGTAGAATATGTAGAATCACAACTTGAATAGAAACCTTATGAAGGTGAAAGGTAGAATGGGAATAGGCAAGAGAAGCAAAGGTTGCTACTCGAAGGTTTTGAACTTTTACATGAAAGTTGTGAACTTCAAGTTAAAAGTTATGAACCTTTTACATAAAAGTTATGAACTTTTATATGAAAGTTATGAACTTCTACGTAAAGGTTGTAAACCTTTTACGTAAAAGTTATGAACTTTGGTTAAAGGTTATGAACTTTTACATGTGAGTTACGAACTCTTGTTGTCTATTGAGCTTGTTGGCTTGAGTAAACAAATGTTGTTTATTTTATAATTGTGAATTATAAGCTTTATAAAGACATGATTATGAAATACAGATTTACATAATTGTCTTTATATGTGGAGCCCATCCGTAACATAAATACTGTAAGGATCGAATCAAATAGTTTGATTCAACCTATTTTGGCAGTGTCGTCTTGGAGACATAAGCAAAGTCGCATTACGAAACTCCATGAGAATGGACTTTTGAATTCATGAGATTATGAATCATCTTGAATCATGCGAATGTTGTTTATTGTAAAAGATGACAAAAGTGGTTCTTTGCTAAAAGTAGTTAAAGAATAATCGATTTATTAAGCATTATACATGTGGATGTATATGAATTATAAATCAACTGCTAAAGGAGGTTTTAATACTTCATTACTTTTATGGAACTTTTCACTAGATAAGAGTATCTAATGAAACACGAGTTTGGAACTTTTGAAGTGTTCAAAAGCTTGTAAAAGGAGTATGAAGCATCTTGACAAGATAGTAAAGTCACTTAGATATGATCCAAGTGGTGAACATTTGAGTCAAGATTTTGACAATCGTCTTAGAGATTGTGGGACTGTCTCACAATTGACTCCTCCAAGTACGCCACAAAGGATGTTGTGTCGAAAAGGGAGTAATCGAACTCTATACAGATATAGTTCAATCTATGATGAAGTCAAGTTGATCATTGTTTTCTCGAAAATATGCCATTAAAGCAGCTGTGTATATTGTTCCGTCTAAAACAATTCATGAATCAACATATATGGTTGGGTAAGAGACCCAAGTTGTTTCATTGAATAAGTTTAGGGCTGTAAAGCTTATTTCGAATAAGTTGGCACCTAAATTTTAAATGTCGAATTGTGAACTACTCAAAAGGAAAGTAGGAGTTGTTACTTCTATATTTCTTTGGGATACAAAGTGGTTGTAGCTAGAAATAGTTTCTCCTTGACGAGGGAGTTGATTTCTAGAAGAGTTAGTGGGAGTAAAGTACACCTACAAAACTCGTAATTCACAAAATGACATTAACGTTGAAGAGGAACATGGAAATGGTTTCATGATCATTGTTGAAATTACACAAGTTCAATGAAAATCTAGTGGAATACGACATGATTAGGAGAGATATGGATTTCTCCAAATCATGATGTAGTTTTACTAGATTGGAATAAGTCTTCTTTTATGAAGAAGCAATGTTAGATTTTGAATCTAATAAGTGACTTGATGCTACAAAGGATGAAGATAAGTCCATGTCTGACAATCAAAGTATAGACTTTGATAAATCTTTTAGAAGATGCATATGCAATGGTTGCAAGTGAGTTTTCAAATTGAAAACCGACATGAATGGTGATCTTCAAACTTATAAAGCACGACTAGTGGCAAAAAGGGGTTATAAACAAGTTCATAGTAGTGACTATGAGGATACGAACAAATTCATAGTAGGACTATGATAAAATCCTTTTTCGTCATTAATCATGATCAAGTCAAATTGAGTTCTTGTTGCCACATCCGCATAATACGATTATAAAATATGGCAAAAGGATATCAAAATCTGTTTTCTACGTGAAAACATGATTGAGGATGTGTACGTGACACAACCCAAAGTTTTTGAGCATCCAAAGAATTCAAATAGCGTATGCAAGTTTCAAAGATTCTTAAAAGGATCGAAACATGCATCAAATAGTTGGAATCATAGTTTTGATAAAGAAATCAAATGGTTTGATTTTATCAAAAGGATGATGAATCTTGTGTTTCAAAAGGATCAGTGGGAGCATATCGGTATTCCTAATGCTATATGTGGATGACATATGGCTTGTTGGAAATAACATTCTTACCTTGCAAGAAGTAAAATCTTGGCTAAGAAAGTAATTTCGGTTAATGTTATAAGCATGACTGCCTGTATTCTTGAAATTGGAATCTATACAGATAGATCTAAAAGAATGTTTTGGCTTAAGTCAAAGCATTGAAAGTGTTCAATGTAAAAGACTTAATAGAAGCTTGCTTATGTTAACTGTGTAAATAGTTGCACACATACAACTGATTACAATTAGTTGCAATATATCAGTCGAGATCTAGTATTCTCTTTAAAAGAGAAGTTATGATTTTGAAAGGTTCAAAATAAAACGTTATAGCTAAATATCTATAATAATAGTCAAAGTATATAGCTACATATGATGTAAATTTTGGATGAAGAAGTTCATCAAAATTTTGTGTTTTGTTCTAAGCATTGCTTATCCTGTGAGACTATTGTAGGGACAATAGTTCAATGCGTAAGAACCTTGTATGACACAAGCATATACTTAGGCGTTTTTCACTAATTAAGAGAGGCTGTCTCTAAAGAGAGAGTGAAAATGTGTAAAGTAACAATGGAAGCGAAAATTAATAATTCACTGACAAAGACTCCTGCACGAGTGAATACATGAAAGTCATGTAGGTCAATGGGTATAAGATACATGTATGATTGGCCATAGTGCAAGTGGGAGATTGTTGGAGATTGTGCCCTAAGGCCAATATTGGATTATGTAATTTGACTTCTAAGATTAATCTAGTGTAGATTAATATTATCATTTATGTTTGTATGTTAGCATTTATGATAAGTATCCATGAATAAATCGTGTTATTCTAAATATCCCTAGTCGATTGTTATTATGGGAATAATAACAAACTAAGACTAGTGTGAGTGATAATGGATATTCATAAGATGAATATAGTGTATACAGATACAGATTATACTCACGGGTAATATGTTAGAGAACATGTTACTGGAGACCCACTATAAGATCAAGTTCATGGTCATGTGTCACAACTGATCTTGATTATAGTAGTGTCATCAGCTGATTCCTTTGACCTGAGGTCACCATTGATTCCGGGATGAACTCCTGTTGTGCTTTGACGTAGTCAAACGCTGCTCGTAACAGAGTAGTTATAAAGGCTGTGATTGGGTACGATATGACTCATGCCTTGGGATGTGAGTGACAGATATGGGATTTTGTCCCTCTCTAACAAGAGAGCGATATCACTGGGCCCCTTGATAAGTAAGACTGTTAAATGCATGGCCGTGCTCAAATAATTGATAGAGTATCAATTGATTTGTCTGAACAGTTTACTTTGAGATCGAGAAAGCATATGATTAATTATATAAGATTGACAAGTGTACCATGTCTTATGATTAATCGTGATATCAAAGAGACAAAAGGGAATATGACATTCTATAAATAGGTATTGGATCATTCCATTCATATTAATTGGGTAGTCATAAAGGCTTGCTAGAGTCCGCTTATGACTTATAAGGATATTATGGTAATCTCCTTATTGCCAATCAATATGAACCTATGGGGTCACACACAAAGAGCAAAATGAAGTTCATCTTTTCGGGTATAAATTATTATTGGATAATAATTTATGAATGAGAAAGAGAATAAATATATATATAATGATATATATATATTTATATATATATATGTATATATAAATATTAATATGATTAATATTGCATAAAGTATGCTACATATTATAATTCAATTATATAGAGATATAATTAATTATAATATCAAATATACATATGTGTATGATGGAGAATGGAATTGATTTAATATTAATTGAGAATTAATATTAAGTTGTGTGGGTTAATTTATAATTATAACTAATAAGGGTATTAAGTTATAATTATAATTAAGTTTAATGGATATAAAAGGAAGTTTTATAACCTAAAATCTCTAACCCTAGCCATCATCAAGTGAAGCAGATTTTTCCAGCAGCCACAATGTGTGCCAGCCGAAATCTCCTCTTCTCCATCTCCCAAAAGTTTTCAAAATTTTGGCTTTTTCATTCGAAGAAACCGTTTCTTCTATCCCGGCGCTAGCACGCGGTGAACGTATTGCTCCGTGTGGATCAACCGTAGAGGGAAGCTATTTTGGTTCCTTTTGATTCAAAACCTACAAAGAATTAAGGTAATTCTTTAACCCTCCTTCCAATTCAATGCAATGTACATGGGTCCTTGGTGGGGATTAATCCTTTATTTTCCGCTGCGTATTGTTTTTGTGCGCTTAATCTCCTACATCACCATCAAGCATATTTAGCATTCATGACACTGCATTGCATGAACTTAACATAAGTACAGATGAAAACCCCAAAAGGGTATTCATTTCACATGAACTAAAATCTGAAGAAGAGGGAGAATTGACAAAAATACTACAAAAACATGTTACTGTTGGGCTTCGTCATTGGAAAAATAATGTGGCTTAGCGGAAAATACACCGTTTAAAATTTCCTAGAATCCACCTATCGTGTCCAATTACCATTGATTAGAATAGAACCAAATTGAATCAAGAGAGAATAACTCATCGGATTCGTCTCTTCTAGAGACTACTGCAGAATCGTTTCTTGAAACTTCGATCTCTAAAGTCTGGTGCACGACCAACTATTGAGCGGGAACCGGTGCTAGCTGAAGACGCTAAGGAATGGAGGTTTAATGTTGGGATTTTCGGCTGCCCTTGGTGGCTGAAATTTCCAGCAATTAATTAGGGTTGAATTAGGGTTTTATTCCTTAAGTGTGCGCTCATATAGACACCTTGTCTAATTGGGTTTTAATTAGGTTAATTAAACCCAAGCCCACTAGGATTATAATTACATAAATAAACTTTAATTAAAAAGTATATACTATGTAATTTAATTCCATTTGACTAAATTTAATTACCCCTAAATAAAATTTAATTACCCCTAAAGTAAATACAATACATATATTTTATTTTCCTATTTAGGAAAATTATTTAATTAATTGTTTACTTTATGTAATTCAATTAATTGATAAATTAACTAATTACATTATGTAAACTTATTAATTAAATTAAATTCAACCCAATGTTAATTAATTACCTTGACACCGAATGTCAATTAATTAATTAATATATTCCTTCCAATGTACATTACATGTACAATTCCTATAAGTTCCAGCTCAGTTGATCTATGTGCACGATCCTATGGGTCTGTCTTTATGTTGGCAGTAGGCCCAAGGCCCACAGACTGTAACTGGGTTCTAGCAAACAATTACAGCCCCCACTTAAGACAGAGATGCAGCAGTCTTTCGAAGACACTCACCCTGTAGGAATCTCATAGTGTCCTTTGCCTAACGATATCGATATGAATAAAAAAGAGGCATGGTGTCCGTCATCCTCTTCTATTGTTTATTATATTTCTTGGTCTTGAGTTGACTGATTAATCAAATAAGCACTGACTTACTTGGGTATGGCCATACACTTATCAGTCCCACCCATCAAGTGGCCAATGATTTCATCTCGGTGTTACCCGAGTAGCAATTCCATCACTTCATCATCAATATCAATATGTTCACCGCTCCACCCAATCATACCCATATTTAGCATCCTTTTACAGACCTGTTAGGCATATGTCCAAGTGAACCGAATTCCATATTGATATTATAGCGAAATCTGGTCTAAGGACAAAAGAGACCTACTCAAGAAAGACTTATGACGCGACAACCATGTGGCTTTCTTGTGCGGATCGATCCAGTCCCATGTCAACGATATGTACCTATATTCATAACCGATTATACAAGTACTATGGCTAGTTAAGAACTACCATATAGTCATCGAATATATAAGTCTATGGTTCTATTTGTTCCCATGATTAGAACAGACCTGGGATAGGTTTTATGATTATCAATCAAAGGATACTCTACTCATATTATAGCATAAGATATAAACGAAATAGAATAATTGCCTTTATTAATGTGACACTAATAATGTATCTATACAATGAGTCTTAATGTATAGTACAAAATACAAGAATCCAATGCCCTAAGAACTAGGGCACACCAACAGTTATGGCTTTTGCTTGGTCATACGAAGACATGCCAGCGGTCGACACAGAAATAGTAGTTCACAAGATTCCAACAGATCCCAGATTCAGGCCAGTAAAGTAGAAATTGAGACGACTAAGACCAGAATAGGCTGAATTAGTAAAGGAAGAAGTGGCTAAGCAGATTAAAGCCAAGTTCCTAGAGGTGGTGGAGTACACAGAATGGTTAGCCAACATTATGCCAGTGCCTAAGAAAGATGGAAGGGTCAGAGTGTGTGTCGATTATAGGGACTTGAACAAAGCATGCCAGAAAGACAATTTTCCCTTGCCTCACATTGATGTTTTGATTGATAGCGCAGCCAAGGAAGCAATGTACTCTTTCATGGTTGGATTTTCGGGATACAACCAGATCCTAATGGATGTGATTGACAAGGTGAAGACATCCTTCATTACAGAGTGGGGCACTTTCTGCTACAGAGTAATGCCTTTTGGATTGAAAAATGTTGGGGCCACTTACTAGAGGGTTATTACAACATTGCTGCATGACATGATTCACAAAGAAGTAGAGGTATACGTCGATGATATGCTTGTTAAATTAATGACCTGGGAAGAGCACCCTGCTATCCTGGATAAATTTCTTACACGCATCGAGGAGTACAACCTGCGACTTAATCCCAAGAAATGCATATTTGGGGTTACATCAGGGAAACTGCTGGGTCATGTGGTCAGTCAAAGGGGAATAGAGATGGATCCAGAAAAAATCAAAGCCATTTGAGACATGCTAGCCCCTAAAACAGAAAAGAAGGTCTGGTCATTCTTGGGTTCTGTAAGCTCCGGAATTTTTCATACTTAAAAAAAAAATTGTGTCACATGACTGTAGTTATAGTCGTGGGACTGTAAGTGAAAAATTATAGTCGTACGACTGTAAATGCATAGCAGGTACAGTAGGCCATACCTTAAAAATAAAAAATGGAGGTGATTTGAAGGGCAATTAATGCCCGATTCTCAGCAGCAAGCAAGGTAGAGATAAAAGTGAAAGAGAAGGAGGAGAAACGGACTTTTGGACAAAATTGAAAGAGAATAAAGAAGAGAAGGAAAAAGGAGAGAAAAAGAAAGAACCCAACAACAAGCCATCTTTTTCTCCTCTTTTTCTTTTAATTCTATGTTAAAGTTAAAACCGGTTAGAAATCAATAGGTTAATAACTTGACACATTAAATTTGATCAATTCCAGACTCTTCACTCTCTGAATCTGTGACTTTTTGGAGATGTTTGGACAACTTTTGGAACCTTAGCACACATGGAAAAAGGAGCAATTTGGAGCAATTTAAGGTGTTTCCAGCAGTCAAATCGACGGTGGATCAGCGCCACAAAGGTAATTACACCTAAAACTTTCATTTTGTTGCTCTTTTTAGGTGTTTTGGTTTGATTTGATACACAAAACTCATTTTTTTGGCCTTCTGTTGGTGGAAAATAAGAACAGTCGTGTGACTGTTCTTGTGACGAAGAACAGTAGTACGACTGTAATTACAGTAGTACCATTCAAACAACATTTGTGCTACTGTTCTTAGATTTCCTCGCTTTCTCTTTTCATTTAAATAATTTTGGCGATTTTCTGCATTTGGATGAACTACAGTCATACGACTGTAGTTATAGTCGTACGATTGTAGTTACAGTTGGGCGACTATAATTTTCGTCCAGGAGCAGAATATCCAGAAAAATCCCCAAAAATTTCCAAAAATCATAAAAATTCAGAAAAATCAGAAAATCATCAAAAATGAATTTTGTTGTGTGCATTCACGACCTTAGATTTAATTTTCGATGTTATTGCATTTAGAACAATGCAAAGACGGAGACCCGAATCTCCCGAAAACCGACCCACCTCACATGCTAAATTAAAGTAAACAGAAAAAGAAAATGTTTTCAAAATGATTTTCTCACAAAACAAAAATACAGGGACGTTTTAAAACTATTTTCCAGGTCTAATCAGGCCGGCTAGCGGAGCTGACCCAGTTACCCCCCTAAATGCATGCTCTCGATCTCTAATTTCCCAATTCTGTCCAACTTGAGTCCTATTTATGGTGTGCTATAAATTGTGCTAACCATTTGTTTTGCAGCTTTTAATTTCTTTTATTTTTATTTTTGATGTAATTAATAGATTAATCCGTGTATTTTCGGTGATTGTATTTTTTCTAGATCATTCATGTATTTTAGGCGTTTGTAAGGTGAGGTTGAGATTTTTTATTTTTATTCAATTGGGTTGTAATAATTTATTTATTTATTGCTTTATTTTGATTTGTGTGTATGCTATGTGCTTTAATTTAATAAAAATGAACTTTAGAAATTTAAAATACCTTCAATGAACATTGACTAATTTTTTTTTATTAGACATGAAATAAGGGACTTGTACGGACCTAGATCTCTGGAAAGTGTAGCGGCCTTTATTCGGTTCAGCTACCCTGTAATTTCCTGGTTGAGCTGAGCCGGGTGGTGACTCCTACACTATCTATCGAGACTTAGGTCTCGGTTCTTTCAGGAAGCAATTTAATTTTCCAAAAATGAATTTCCATTCCAAAAACCCGACGCAAGGGAGGGTTGCCCGATCTCGAGGCTCCCTTCCGAGAGATTATGCATAAAAACGTCATCCGCTCACAGGTTCCTTACAGTATGTCAGCCGTTTCATAGCACGGTTAACTTCATTGTGTGAGCCGATTTTCAAGCTGTTGAGAAAAGATGAGCTGATTGTATGGGATGACAGATGGCAATTGGCTTTCGACAAGATCAAGGCTTATATAGTAAATCCGCCAGTTTTGAGCCCACCGACTCCAGGGAAGCCTTTGATTTTGTACTTAGCTGTCGAAGATTCGTCCATAGGGGCAATGCTAGCACAGGAGCAGGATGGAAGGAGGGAGTACCCCATTTATTATCTCAGTAAGAAGCTGCTAGAATACGAAACCAAGTACACACTTGTAAAGAAGACATGTGTAGCAATGATCTGGCTGAATAAGAAGTTGCACCATTACTTTCAGTCATACAAGGTACAAGCCGTGGCTAAGGTGGATCCGATGAAATACCTATATGAAGCACCAGTGTTGGTCGGAAAATTATCTAGGTGGCTACTACTCTTATCAGAATTCAACATTGAGTACATCACTAGGAAAACCATCGAAGGGTGAGCTGTGGCAGAATTCCTAGTGAATTAACCTTTAGAATCAGACCGTATGGAAAATCTAGAGTTCTCTGACGAACAGTTGGCTATAGTGGAAGTCAGGAGATGGGTCATGTGCTTCGATGGTGCCACAAACAAAAAGGGTGCTCGAATTGGGGTAATCACAGCGACACCAGATGGTAAGATCATTCCATTATCGAAAAGGTTGGACTTCTCCATAACCAACAATGGGGCAGAATATGAAGCATGCTTATTCAGGATGGAAGCCCTCCTGACACTAAAGGCAGACAATGTCTTGATTGTTGGGGATTCAATTTTGGTAATTTGGCAGGTACAAGGTGAATGGGATTTGAAAGAAGAAGCCTTATGGCCCTAATTGGAGCTACTATAGTACAGAAGAGGGTTGGTCAGCCAATGTGAGTGCAGACATGTTCCACGTTAAGAGAACAAAATGGCCAATGCACTAGCAACATTATGCTCAATATGGGAAGACCCAGAAGAGACACAGATACAACCTCTGGTTATAGCAATGTCCAAGCAACCCTGCTTTGATATGTACAAGGTGATGGAGTTAATAGTCGAAGAAAAGCCATGGTTCTTTGACACTTATCAGTATGTGAAAGAGGGAAAGTACCCAGAACGAGCTAGTACCACTGATAGAGTTTCATTAAGCTGATTGGCCAGCCAGTTCAGAACCTTTGAAGATAAGCTATACAAGAGAACTGCAAATGGGGTTCTTCTACGATTCTTGACAGAACAGGAAGCATAAACAGTAATGCAGCAAGTACATGTAGGATCCTGCGGGCCGCATATGAATGGGATCACAATGGCTAGAAAGATAATGAGGCAGGGATACTTCTGGATGACTGATGAGTGAAAATATTACCAAATAATTATGCAAGAATTCAGCAATTAATTGGTTAAAATTCAATTGAGAATTGAGAAATCATGGCTAATAGTAAGCTTTTCCAGGTCTAATGCCTCTTTCAAAGAGATTTCTTAGTTTAGGAAGTCTCAGAGTGAAGAAGCTGAAGAAGAGAAATTGTTGCGGGCTGCGGCACGAATGGGCCGGAGTTGGAAGAGAAGGGCACGGCCCAAAGGAGGAGGAGATATTTCTACTGTTGGAAATTCCATTGCTAACCTTAGCTTCTCAAGGAAGCTAATGAATTTTGTGGTTGTAGAATTTTAACCATTAGTTTATTGGGAACTTGTTTCAAGGTTGATTAGATCTTACCTTTTTAGGGACTATAAATACTTTACTATTTTTTGGGGTTTAGAAGGATTGAATGCTCTCAACAACTCATTATTTTTGCATTAATTGAAATTTTGAATTATTGTTTTTCTTGCAAGTTTTCTGGTTAGGAAATCTCGTTTTTATGGCTATCATGTGTTGCGAGTAGGTTTCCTAGTAGGCTAAAGACAGCTTAAGCTAGTGGTCTTGGGAAGTTTGTCTTTGTTTTTATTATGAATATCATGTTGAAGATGATTGTGTGCTGATATGCTAATTAATATGGGAAAGGGCCGTCTCACATTTCTTAGTATTCCTGATGAGACGAAGAGGAGATTTAGGAGTATGGAAAAATCACTCACACACACACTTGCCATGAGACCGAGAGGAGATTGGGAGTGTGCTAAGGGTTTCTACTTATTATCAAAAGCTTGCTTGACTTAATGCATGATTTCCTATGCTAAGTGAGGTCGAGATATAAGCTTAGTTGCAGGTCATAGATCCAAGCGAGGTCGAGAGATAAGCTTAGTTGCGGGTCATAGATCCAAGTGAGGTCGAGAGATAAGCTTGATGAATAGAGAGCAAGAAACCTTAGATCTACATTCCCTAATATGTTCATAGTAAACTCTAGAGAAAGATATTCTGAGATTGCAAGTTTAGCTGGTGGAAGTTTGTGTTTTTATCACTACTGTTTTAATCTATTTTATTTTAATCAACCTTTATTACTTTGCATTGCATGTTTTATGTTCTCAGCTTTTATAAATTCTTAGTTTTAATTTTATTGGAAAACCTTTACATCTGGTGATTTATTAGGAATTCTTAGAGTTTTCCCTTATTCCCTGTGGATACAACACTTGTCTTGCCCAATGCTACAATTGACCTGGTATACTTGCTAGTGCATAATTTCAAGGAAACAATGACAATGCAGTATGATTGTGTCAAGCAGGTAAAAAGATGTCATGAGTGCCAAATCTATGCTGATATCAGTCATGTGCCACCACTTGAACTACAGAACCTAGCATCTCCTTGGCCATTCTCAGTATGGGGGATTGACATGATTGGAGAAATCCATCCCGCAGCTTCTAATGGGCACAGATTCATAGTGGTTGCAGTCGACTATTTCTCAAAATGGGTAGAAGCAAAATCCTTCTCTAGTGTGACAGCTAAGCAGATGGTTAAGTTCATTCAAAAAAACAATCTCTCTTGGTATGGGGTCCCTCACCATGTAGCGACTGATAACGGAGTACAGTTTCAAGGGACAAAACATGGCATTGAACATCACGGGTCTTCTCCATACAGGTCATAGGCTAATGGTGTGGTGGAGGCCGCTAACAAGTCGGTAAAGCAGATCTTATAAAAAATGGTGACCACCTATAGAGACTGGGCTGATAAGTTGCCATATGCTCTTTGGGGTTATAGAACAAGGGTCAGAACACCAACTGGCAAGACTCCCTATGCCTTAGTATATGGGACGGAAGCAGTATTACCAGTGGAAATGGAACTCAAGTCACTTGGAATAGCCTTGGAAGCTCAGCTACCGAAAACAGAATGGGTTCAAGCTAGATATGAGCAGTTAGCAGCATTAGATGAAAAGTGGTTGAAAGCACTGAATCACTTGTGGATGTATCAATGCAGAATGGCTAGAGCCTATAATCAGAAAGTGAAGTATCCCAGACAGCAGCTAAAAGCTAAGGATCTTGTTCTAAAACAGTTAAGGCCTACAAACATCGATGCCGTAGGGAAATTCAGGCCAAATTGGGAAGGCCCATATGTTGTAAAGAAACTGCTATCAAAGGGTGGTGTAAGCATCGCAGACATGGATGGGAATGAATTTGCAAATCTTGTCAACCAAGATCGCCTAAAGCCTTACCATGTTTAAAAAAAAAGTCTACTAGGTTGAAAACTCGAAAAGGGTGGCCTAGGTAAAAATTAAGACACTAGAGAAAGTAATCAGTCGGAACATCCACAAGGGACGACTGGTGACGGATTCGGGTTTTGTGTGGAATGTATACCATTTTGGGAACTAATCTCATCAAATGTAATCATGCTATTTTCATCAATAAAGTGTGATGTTTTGTTTAAATATGTTCATATGGTTATATCAGAATGCATAAACAAAGTTATCTCGCCTAAACATCCATTTAAAGAAAGCACTTTGCATTTAATTGGTTAAAGGACTCACATTACTTTAACAATGAAAATGTGCTAAATACATACAATCTGTAATCTTTTCTTGTCCTCATAATCAAACTTATTATTTCTCGAAGTGGCCAAGAATTTTGAAACAAATCCGAATTCAAATGTCAAAAAAAAAGGCAAGCTCGCTAAGGTGAAAACCGAAAAGGCGCCTTAGGCAAAAGTTAGAGCAGCTCGCTGAGCTGAAAACCAACATTGGGCTGTTCAGGCAAAATTTAGAGAACTTCCATATTTACCGTTCCTAGGGGCAAGAAAGCAGGAACCATTCCATTATTCCCCAATAGGAACCACTCCACTATTCTCCAACAGAATCAACCACATGTTTCCCCAATGGAACCATCGCAAAGGATGTCACCACTTTCTCCCCAGCAGTCATAAGATTTCCCCAACAGCCATTGCACTTCCCCAGCAAAGATGCAAGAGTCACATCACATAAAGGATATACTTCCCCCAGTTAGAGTTAATCATAGGCGTGATATACTTCCCCTAACCAGAAGCATGATACGGTCTCCCTAGTAAGAACATAGAATTTCAACATGAGACAAACAGAGAAATGCATTTCCCATAGTCTATTCGCATATGCATACATTGAAACATGCACA
The DNA here is from genome assembly GCA_039660915.1 of Euphorbia tirucalli. Classification (NCBI taxonomy): domain Eukaryota; kingdom Viridiplantae; phylum Streptophyta; class Magnoliopsida; order Malpighiales; family Euphorbiaceae; genus Euphorbia; species Euphorbia tirucalli. Next base: position 46,345,524 of record CM077639.1, on the reverse strand, counting down.
CACCAGCATTCAAAACATACATATGCACATGCATACATGCATCATGACCTATCCAAGTGCAAGTATCCAGGGGCAGGACAATTAAGCCGTATTTATTCTTGATCAAAGAGGCAAAAATTTTTGTTCCAAAATTATCGATCAAGGAATAAATATGCATCATCAGCTTTCCCTTAGAAGTTCAGCAGATCCGCCGTGGGTAACATAAACCCAGTGTTAGGCTCAGATCAGCTTCTCCTCATAGATTGACCAGATCGGTCGTGGGTAACATAAACCCTGTGTCAGGCTCATATCAGTTTCTCCTCATAGATCCAGCAGATCCGCCGTGGGTAACATAGACCCAATGTCAGGCCCAGATCCACTTCACCTCAGAAACTCAACAGATCCACCGCGGGTAATATAAACCCGGTGTCAAGCTCAGATAAGCTCCACCTCAAACTCCAAGAGATCCGCTTCACCTCAGAAACTCAACAGATCCACTGTAGGTAATATAAACCCAGTGTCAGGCTCAGATCAGCTCCACCTCAAACTCTAGCAGATCCATTATGGGTAACCTAAACCTGATGTCAGGCCCAGATTTGCTTCCACCTCAAACTTCGACAGATCCATCACGGGTAACCTAAACCCGATGTCAGGCCCAGATTTACTTCCACCTTAAACTTCAGTGGATCCATCGCGGGTAACATAAACCCGATGTCAGGCCCATATCAGCTGTAACTTAGGTATATCTTTCTTTCCTTTTATTTATGGCACTTTGATTCGCGTTCTCAAATTCCCCTCAGGTAACCTAAACCTGGTATCGGGTATCACACAAGCGGCAGCTGTAAGCATCGGGTTTTCCCGACCTCTATGATGAGAATTCCAGTATTACCTGTTGAATAGACAGACATGAATCAGACATGAGAACGACTGGAATGTTGCCCGAAGTATCTCAAACATCCCGAAAACTGAGCTATCCTTGATCCGAAACACCGAGAAGGTCCCCCCGGATGATTTTTAAGGTTTAGGGTGAGCGTCGGATTTTCGTGAATTTCAGTCCCGGCTCTTGCTATAGCAACATGGCTGTAGTTTTTAAACTACAGCCGTATGGCTGTAGTCTAGAGCTGCATAACTCTAGCATAACTAGAGTAGTTCGCTTTAGTGGGTTCAACCAAGTTGGCTGAGCATAGAAAGTTGGCCGAAATAGCAGGAGAGAAGGCAGCTCATTAATTGTTGGAAATGATTATGGGTTATGTGGATATAAAAGTAAAAAGAAAATCAAATCAAAGGGGGAGACATTTCCTGAAACAGAGAAAAGAAAATAGAAAGAGAAAAGAAAGAAAAAGAGGAGAAGGAACCGAATACCAGGAGCTAAAGAAAGTGAACCAAAACAAAAACCTTAACATCTAAAAACAATTCGTAAGCACAAAGGAAGCATTCTCAACCTTCACACACTCATTCGGGATTGCTTCGGATTGGTTTCAGATCGTTTCAGATTCATTCTCTGATTTTCGACCAGTTGAGGTTTCGGGAGAATTTCAACTTTTCAATCTATTTCTTGACATTAAACACATCAAAATAACATCAAGGTAAACTCTGAGAGGCCTTAAACCTGTGTAAATTGCTTTTTCTTCGCATTTTTCGTATTTTTGCAAATTTTCAAAAATCGGATCTCCCGAATACAGCCACACGGCTGTATTCTTTATGAACAAAGCTGCGTGTCTCTACTTATCAGAGCCGCACGGCTGTGTTTTGTAGGGGTAGAATCCCGAAACTGCCCCAATCAGCTGAAAGTAGTCCGTTTTCTATTTTATGCATTCTGTTGTGATCAATTTCAGCCTAAATGTATATGTATGTTGTAAAATTTTGGTTCTCGGATTTCTGTACATACAGATATTAGGTTTTCGGTTTTTCCCGGGTTTTATTTTCTTAATTTCGGGGTTGTTCAATCCGATTTGGATCCGTGGTCCAGCATCAACGGACCCTCGAACTTTATAAAATCCTTGGGAAACATCGAAAACGAGCAAAACGACATTTTCAAAATAAGAAAAACCATTTTTTGGGTTCTAGAAGCCGTAGCCGTAAGTCTGTAATTTAAAGCCGCACGGCTATAGTTACAGCCGCACAGCTGTAGTTTCCAGAATAAACAGAGTTGCGAAATAACCCGTACGGACGTCGTCTTACGATGTTGTTTTTAGATTCAAACTGTTTTTTGCGTGTTTATTGCATTTTAGACCCTAAATGGATGTTGGATTTAGGAACCCACATGAACGGAATCTTGAGTTCTGAGATAACAGACCCGCTAAACGGCAAAATTTGAATGAAATCGAGCCAAATAATTTTCCAAAATTATTTTCCAGTATAAAATTTACAGGGCGTTTCAAAACTGTTTTCCAGGCCTAACTGGTCCGACCGGTCGGGTTGACCCGGTTATCCCCTAAATGCATGCTCCCCGTTCCTAAAATCCCAATTCTGTCCAATTTAAGTCCGATTTGTGTTGTGATATAAACTGTCCTAACCATCTGTTTTGAAGCATTTATTTTTCCCTTTTTATTATTTTGGTGTAATTAATAGATTTTCATGTAAATTAAGCGACTGTAATTTTTTAGATATTCGTGTATTTAGGCACTTATAAAAGTGAGGATGAGGGCTTTTTATTTTTATTCGATCTGGTTGTATAAGCGGCCTCTATGATTTTTTTTTTATGTATTTTGGATGTATGGTCTATTTTTCTGCAATTTATTTTCTATCATTTTCTTGAGCATCGGTTAAATAAATATAAACACAAATTGGATTAGAGAAAGATAATAAAGCGAATTAAATATGGTAATATAAACTGTAAAGTGAAAGCAAGCTTGAGGTTAAAGTAAGTCGCTTACCCGAACCTTAAATCTCTGGATTAGGTACAGTAGTCTACCCTCGGTAGGGAGCTGTACCGGAATTTCCCGGATGAGCTTATCCGGGTGGCAACTCTGTCACTGATCTTGGAATTTAAGTTTCAAGGTCTTTAAGTTAAAAATAGGAAATGTTTTCTACAAAGGGATTTTCCAAACAAGTCAAATCCATGATTTTTCCAAGATAAACAAAGCCCGTTTTCCACACAAATCAAACGAAAATGTTTTCCCTGGTTCGCTTCACTGCGTTCCTACCTTTTTGAAAGCGTCGTCCGCTCACACCTGTGCAGTTGTTCTTTACACAGCTTAAATCTTCGTATGTGAAGATCTCACTTGCCTTTGATCCCTAAGGATCAATAAATATAATGGACCTATAAGAATAAAAGGAGAGTGAGACAAAGATAAGAATAGTGGACAATAGATAAGTAAATGGAGGCAGACAACCTCCACCTGTTAGGGAAGAACAACAGGATGACAATGGGGAGCATTTACCACTCCCTAGGTAGAGACTCAAGGATTATTTAAGACCTTTAACTGAAGGACACTCTTTGTGTATTGTGATACCAGATGAAGGGAACAATCTCTTTGAACCAAAGCCTTAATGATCCAAATGCTCCAAGCAGTCATCCAATAGAGAGGATTGCTGGGAGGAGATCCAAATGCTCACATCCAAGAATTTGTACTATATACAATACCTTCATAACAAATCATGGAGTTTCTGATAATGTGATAAGGCTCAAACTTTTTCCTTTTGGTCTGAGGGCTAAAGCTAAGAGTTGTCTGTAACAACCTGGGATGTCATCGCCAGAACATTTTCGACTAAATACTTTGCATCATGAAAGGCAATCAAATTGAGAAATGAGGTTACTCATTTTGTTCAACAACCTGAGAAATCTTTATTTGAGGCATGGGAATGCTATAAAGACATGCTGAGAAAGTACTAAATCATGGTATTCCTATGTGGATGCAGATCTAAAATTTCTACAGTGGATTGACCAATGCATACATAATTCAAATCGAGGTAGTGGCTAATGGTGCTCTAGAGGAGCTTGCTCTAGAAGATCTTACGAGCTTATAGTTAACATTAGTTACAAATGGCACTCAATGAGTGACGACAGAGATGAAGTTAGAGGTTTGAAGCTATTTGCAAGCTAGAAGAAAAAGTTGACCAAATTCTTAAGCAGCTTGCTAAGCCTAATGTATCCTTAATTTAAAATGTTCAAATTTGTGAATTTTGTGGAGGTAACCACAGATGTCGATTGTGACGAACAACTTGGTCCAGAGTGCTGTGATTATGCAAGTAACAACCAGAGGCAGATGAACAATCCATACTCCAACATATACAATCTAGGATGGAGGAATCACCCTAAGTTTTCATGGAGTCAAAACACTACAAAGCAACCTCAGCCTCCATTTCAACAAAGAAATTTCCAGAATTAGCAACCTCAGCCTTTTTTTCACAGGCTGGAACTTCTCAAGGTATGAAATCTAAAATTGACAATGTACTGATCCAGTTCACGAAATAGATGCAGGTTTCCATCAAAATCTTGGAAAGTCAAAACCAATAGCTCACAACAGTGGTAACACCCACGTTGAAGGGAGCAATTCCAAGCAACACTGAACCAAATATGATGGAAGAATGCAAAGCAATCAAGTTGAAGAATGGTAAGACTCTTGTACCTAACATTGCAAATAATTCAGAGTCTACAGGAGAACCAAATCCATAAGCTTAACCTATGGGAGATCATGCCACAACTTAACAAGATCAAGCACAACCTAAGATCGTTACTTCACCAACACCTTACGAATTTAAATAGTTTTCTATTCCAAAAGAACAAGCTCCTCCTACATACCAACCCAAGATGTTGTTTCCTTAAAGGGCAAGACAACATGAGATGGAAAAATAGTTTGACAAATCTCTTGAAGTATTTAAAAAAAGCTTCACATTAACATAACTTTTACATAAGCACTCGCTCAAATGCCCATGTATATGAAGTTCTTAAAAGGACTCTTGGCAAACAAGAAGAAACTTGAAAATGTAGATATGGTGCAACTCAACTGAGACTACACATCCATTCTCGAATGCAAGTCGCCCTTCCCTTCAAAACTAAAAGACCCATGGAGTTTTTCAATTCCTTCTTCTATAGGAAACCTAAATATTGACAATGCATTATGTGATTTGGGTTCAAGCATCAATCTTATGCCATACTATGTTTACAAATAGTTAGGTTTAGGAGAACCTCAACCCACTAAGGTATCACTTCAACTTGTTGATCTCTCAATAAGATAGCCTGGAGGCATTGTTGAGGATGTTTTTGTAACAGTAGGTAAATTCATTTTACCTATTGATTTAAGTGTTATGGATATGGATGAGGTTTTACATAAGCCAATTATCCTAGGAAGACCTTTTCTTGCCACCAGTCATGCTATTATTGATGTACATAATGGGAAACTCGTTTTGAAAATTCATAATGAGGAAGTAGTCATTGGTATGAATGAAGCTATGAAATACCCACCTTCAAGTGATGATACTTGTTATTTCCTTGATGCCATTGATGATAATATGGATTATTTACAGGTACATAAAAAGGATCATGATGAAGAAGAAGTAGAAGAGGAAATACAAGCAGGCACAGACTAATAAGGAGATTTCAAGTAACCCACAAAACCCTCGAATCACATACCTTCACCTCTTCCCAAAACATCACTTGAATAGCCTCCACATTTGAACTTAAGCCTTTACCACCACACCTGGAATATGCCTATCTTGATCCACTAAGCAACCTCCTAGTGATTATATCTTCAAAATTAACCAAAGAACAAAAAGAGTAACTCCTGACCATTCTGCTAAGAAATAAAGAAGCCATGGGTTGGACAATCTCATACATCAAAGGAATCAATCCTTCCATTTTTCCACTTCATCATGATGGAGGAGATCAGAAGCCCACCATAGAACCTCAAAGAAGTTTGAATCCAAACATGAAGGAGGTTGTGAAGAAAGAAGTGATGAAGCCATTCGTCATGTGAATCATCTTCCCAATCTCAAATAGCATCCAGACAAGCCCTGTTCAGGTTGTTCCAAAGAAGGCAAGGATGACTATGGTCCAAAATGAAAAAAATAAAGTCACGCCCACTCGCACAATCACCGAATGGAGAGTTTGCATTGATTACTGCAAGATCAATGATGCTTCAAAAAAAGATCATTTTCCACTACCATTCATTTGATCAAATGCTAGAAAGACTTTCAGGATACACATTCTATTATTTCGTGGATGGTTATTCAGGCTATAATTAGATTCCAATCCATCTAAAGGACTAGGAAAAGATAAATTTTGCATGCCCTTCCTATACTTATGCATATCGAAGGATGCCTTTTGGTTTATGCAATGCTCCAGCAACTTTCTAGAGGTGCATGATGTCTATTTTCAATTACATGATAGAAAAGACTGTGGAAATATTCACGGATGACTTCTCGGTTTTTGGTAAGACTTTCCATTCTTACTTACGCAACTTTGAGGCTGTGTTGGCACGTTGTATAGAGACTAACTTGGTCTTGAATTGGCAGAAATGTCATTTGATGGTCAATGAAGGCATTGTTCTAGGCCATAAAATTTCTGAAAAAGGAATTAAAGTAGATTAATCTAAAGTGCAAGTAATTGCAAAGTTAACTCCCTAAACTTTAGTCAAGGAAGTACATAGATTTCATTGCCATGCAGGCTTCTACTAGAGATTTATCATAGATTTTTGCAAGATTGCACAACCACTCTCAAATCTTCTTCACAAAGACACATAGTTCAAATTTGGCTGGGCTTGTTTAAAAGCTTTGAAGAACTGAAGAACCAATTTATCAACACACCTATACTAATTTCTGCCAATTGGGAACTCCCTTTTGAACTGATGTGTAATGCAAGCAACACCTACATAGGTGTTATCCTTGGTCAAAGGATAGAGAAGAATTTTTGGGCTTTCTACTATGCAAGCAAAACACTCATTGATGCTCAACTAAATTATGCCACAACTGAGAAAGAACTACTTGTTGTGGTATATGCTTTTGATAAATTTAGATCATATCCTATGCTTCCTAAGGTTACTATTTTTACATATCACACTGTCTTAAGGTACCTGTTCGCAAAAAGAGACGTGAAACAAATACTCATTCGATGGCTCTTATTATTGCAAGAATTTTATCTTGAAATCAAAGATAAGAAGGACTCTAGAAATGTAGCTACTAATCACTTATCAAGAATCCATGAAAGTAGCCAAGATGAGTAACCTAAAATTGTTGAATCCTTAGCGGATGAATAATTGTTTATGGTAAACTCTTTCCCTTGGTATGCTGACATTGTGAATTACCTCACATATGGACAAGCACCCATACATCTATTAAATACTACTTTTGGGAAGAATCATTTTTGTTTAAGCTTTATGCAGATTAGATGATACGAAGATGTGTTTCTCATGAAGAGATACATGCAATCTTCACAATGTGTCACACTAGAGAAGGTGGAGGCCACTTTGGTTTCACTCGCAAAACCTTAAAGGTACTGGAAGCATGATTATATTGGCCTACAACCTTCACAGATGCCCAAAGTTTTGTTAAGCAGTGTGATGAATGCCAACGCATAGGTAACATCTTAGGCAGAAATGCTATACCTTTACACAATGTTGTTGTTTATGAAATCTTTGATGTATGGGGAATTCTTCCTAACTTCTTATGGAAAGAAATATATTTTACTTGCTATTGATTACATAAGCAAATGGGTTGAAGCAATTGCTAGTCCCACAAATGATGCATAAGTTGTTTTAAAGTTTCTAAAAATATTTTTGCTAGATTTGGTACGCCTTACGCAATAATCAGTGATCAGCGTGCTCATTTTAATAACTCTCAATTTGAAAAGTTACTTAAGAGGTATTGTGTCATATATAGAGTTGCTACTCCTTATGATCCATAAACCAATGGGCAGGTTGAGATTTCTAATAGAGAAATCAAGCGCATACTTGAGAAAATAATGTGCAACTCTAAAAGAGATTAGTTGCACAAGCCCGACAATACTCTATAGGCATACCGTATAGCCTATAAGACTCATATTGGGATGTCTCCCTTTAGATTTCTTTATGGAAAATCTTGTTACTTACTAGTTGAACTTGAATTCAAAGCTTTATAGGCTTTAACTTTGTTAATTTTTGATAGGTAAGCTACCGGAGAACAAAAAAAAATTGCAGTTGAATGAATTATACGAGTTCATATTATTTGCCTTTCACAAACTGATCCTGAATAAAGACTTCATCCCTAGACAACAAATACTTTTATATAATTCCTGTTTAAGGTTATTTCTAGGAAAACTCAAGTCCATATGTTCTGGACCATTTCAAATCATAATAGTATTCCCATATAAGGCAATAGAAATTGCCTAACCTACTAGGGAAACTACAGGTCTCAAATGGTAAGCTACAGTACTAGAGGAGGGGTGAATAGTACTATGTAAGCATCGAGTTTTCCCGACCTCTATGATGAGAATCCTTTATTACCTGTAAAGCAGTTAGACGTGAATTGGACTTGAGGATGAGCAGTATGTCACCTAGAATACCTCAGACGATCCAAATACCAAACTATCCTTGATCTGAAACCCCGAGAAAGGTCCTTCGAGTGATTGTAGGGCTTAGAAGTGAGCGTATTGGCGGAATTTGCCCCGGCTCTGCCTAGAGCCGTACAGCTATAGTCTCAAGACTACAACCACACGGTTGTAGAGACAGATTCGCATGGCTCTAATACCTAGAGCCATGCGGCTCTGTCGAGCAGCCAAGTTGCTCTATAAAAACAGAACAGCTTGGCTAAAGAGGGGGGCTGATTTCATGATTCTCAGCCGAAATCCGAAAAAGGAATGGCAGGGTAAGATGACCAGAGAGGGAGGTTGTATAAAAAGAAAAGAAAATTAGATCCGAAAGGGGATTTCTAGAAATTAGAATGGAGAAATTGAAAAAAGAAAGGAAAGGAGAGAGCAAAAACACGCAGGAAAACAAAGCCAAAGAGAGAAAGGGAGAGGCTAGCATTCAAGACTAAAAACATAACCAAACATTGAGGGAGAATTTCTAACCACTTCTCACTCGAGTGGGACCATTTTTGGATTGGTTTTGGATTGATTTGGCATTCGTTTTCAGAATTTCGGGATGTTTAAGGATTCAAGGAGCATTCTAACTTCTCAATTTGATTCTGGATATTAAACACATCAGAATAATAACAAGGTAAACTGTGAGAGGCCTTAAACCTGTGGTCATTGCTTTTTCTTTGCGTTTCTCCTCTGTTTTGCAAATTTCTAAAAAGCTGACTACCCAGATATAGCCGCACGGCTGTGTTTGCTTTTAACACAGCCGCACGACTATATTCCATAAGAAAAGAGCTGAGTAGATATAGCATTACAGCCACACGGCTGTGTTCCTCAGGGGCAAAAACCCAAAAATGCCTCGATCGAGCAAAAGTAGTCCGTTTTCCATTTCATCATTCTGATTATGATCCATTTCGGTCCAAAAGCATCCGTGTATCGTAAAATTTTGGTTTTTGGATTTCTGATTGTGCGAATATAAGGTTTTCGATTTCCTAGATTTCGTTTTTCTAGGATTCAGGATCATTCCATCCAAATCGGGTCCGTAGTCCAGCATTTGCGGACCCCCGACTTCCATGAAAATCCTTAGGTAACACTAAGAATGAGCAAAACAGTATTTTCAAAACAATAAAACCATTTTTTGGGTTCTAGATATTACAGCTGCTCGACTGTGGTTGTTACAGCCGCACAGCTCTAACTAGGGCCACACAGCTGTAGTCTCTAGAAGGAGACAGAATCACGGAACGACCCGCACTGACATCGTCGCACAATGCTGTCTTTGGATTCAAACTGTTTTTGGCATGTTTACTGTTTTTAGACCCTAGAAGAATGTTGAAATTAGGAAAACCAGCACGAACGGAACCTCGAGTTTCGAGATAACATACCCGCTAAATGGGAAAATTTGCATGTAATCGAGCCAATCATTTTTTTAAAGTTGTTTTCCAGCACAACAAAAACTATAGGGCATTTCAAAACTGTTTTCCAGGTCTAGTCCGGCCAACTAGCCAAGTCGGCCCAGCTACGCCCAAATGTATGCCCCCGTTCCTAGAAATCCCAATTCTGTCTTATGTGAGTCCTATTTCTGTTTGTGCGATAATTGTGTTAACCGTCTGTTTTGCAGCTTTTAGTTTTCTTTTTATTATTTTGGGATGTAATTAATAGATTGACCCGTGTATTTTTAGGCGGTTGTAATTTCTAGATTCTCGTGTATTTTAAGCACTTGTAATGTGAGGATGAGAGTTTTCCTTTTTATTCGATCTAATTTGTATAGTAGGCCGTATTTTTTTTTATTCTTTTAGCTGCTTGGATGTATGGTTTATTTATTCTGCAATTTATTTCTGTCATTCGTATGAGCATGGGTCAAATAAATACAAACACAAAAATGGGTAAGGAAAGATAACAAAGCGAATAAAGTACAAAAATATGAACTGTAAAATGAAAGCAAGCTTGAGGTTGAATAGGTCACTTGCCAAACCCTAAATCTCTGGATTAGGTATAGTAGTCTACCCTCGGTAGGGAGCTGTACCAAAATTTCCCGGATGAGCTGATCCGGGTGGTGACTCTATCACTGATCTTGGAATTTAAGTTTTGAGATATTTGAGTTAATAAATTGGGAAAAAGTTTTCTATAAAAAGGATTTCAAAACAAATCAACGATTTTCCTTAAAACAAGATAATCAAAATCCCGTTTTCCAAAAACTCAAACGCATCCTCTTCCGAAAATTCCTTTTTCCCCAGTTCACTTTGCCATGTTCAGCTTTTCTTTACTAAAAAGGTTGTCTGCTCACAGTGGCGACTCTACTGGGGATGAGTGGTTCCTTAAAAAGTATTTCATAGAAACTTAAGGAACTTAGGCAACTATTGAAATATGACCTCACTTGCAGTCACTTTACTAGTCCATAATACCATATTTGTTTGCACCTTCATATCATGACATTTTCTTCTTCTTAATCCCTCCAAGACACTGATCAGCCCCGGTTTAGCTTAGAAGGTGACCTACCTCTTCTGCCAGGATTGGAGGCACCCAAACGGGGTAAACCACTCATAGCACCGTATGACCTTACATCGTGTTCTATGGTGAGGAGTGTATATTCGCTATGGGAACATGTATGACCCTTGGTTTTGACTTTGTCCCACATGTAGTGGCTTAGCAACTTCCCTTCAGGATTACCAAAACATTAATTCAAAATTAGACGTTGAGAGTGCACCTTTGGTATCCCCAGTTGATGCCAAAGAGACAAAAAACCTAGGAAGAATGCGAGACCATTGGAAAGGAGGAATAAGGTTGGAAGGGAGAACATATTTTTACGTGTGCTAACATTTGTTCCATGGTGGTTTTGTTTTTGACCTTTCCATGAAGCATTAAACATGAATAACCATTCGCATGCCATTCTAACCACATTTTTATGCAATCATTTTCAACACATGTGCATATGTATGGCATTTATGCTAACCACGCCTTCATGCAACCATGACATTTTATTCACATGCCATTTACTTCTCGTGTATGACATTTTCATAAAGCATATACGACATCATCCCGTGTGTCATACATCCTAACCATGTATTCGTGCAACCACTTGCATTTCGTGTGACATAGACATTCATACCATTTTATCCTACCAAATAAAGGACATTCTGAGGATGCCTGTCACGGTCTTTTCATTTCATAACATATCGAGTATCCCAAAACTACATGTGTTCTGCTAGTGCACCAGATTGCATTTTACCATTTCACTATACCATGTCATTCAGTAGAAGACCACAATAGTCCTAGGTCTATATTCGTGTATGGGTCACATGATGTCATTATATGGCATTATACTCATTCATCATAGGTGTCACAGTGACGCCGAAGTCCTGCTTATATGTTGCGGTCCACATTGGATAATTTCATGACATTGTTAAATCATTCAAGGTACTCCTCGAGTACCGAGTTACTATACATATAGGTGTTGGTACACACATGGCCATTCCACGACATTCATTAGGTACCCCAAAAGTGCCAAACCTCTGTCATTTTGGGGGCTCACACACGACCCTTTTGCATCATTTTTGCTTGGCATTGGGCACTCTTGGGACGTCTACAATAAAGAGAATCAAAATATAAAGATCATCCTCATCCTCATTTTCATTCATGAAGCATCATTCAAGCATCGTTCTTCATATCATCACATCATTCATTTATTATCCCTAACATTTCATATGTGATGTAAAATAGTACATATGTGAGACTAGAAAAGACCAAATGTAAGCGTCGGTTTTTCCCAACCTTCATGATGAGAATTCCTATGTTACCTTTGGAGCAGACAGACTAGAATTGGACTTGAAAACAACTGGAATGTTGCCCAGAGAATCTCAAGCGTCATGAAAACTAAGCTATCTGCGATCCAAAACCCCCAAAAAGGTCCCCCGAGTGTTATTTAGGGTTTAGGGTGTGCATTAGATTTTCAGAAATTTTGCCCCGGCTCTAATGGGTGAGCCAAGTTGCTCAGTGGTTGGGTGAGAAATCAGAGAGTTCAGACGACCATTTAGTGTTTGAAATGATATGTGAGAGGAGAATATAAAAAGAAAAGTAAAAATCAAATCAAGGGGGGTTGGTAATCTTAAGGCAGAACTTTGAAAACCAAAGAACACAAAGAGATAAAGAGAAGCAGAGAAAAAGAAAAAAAGAAACCGAATGCTTGAGGACCCAGAAATACAAGGGCTAAGACTTAAAATCAATCTAAAAACATTAAATACAAGTTGCTTAACCTTTGCTTATCAATTGGGGATTGTTTCAGATTCGTTTCGGATTGTTTTGGATTGTCGCGATTTTCGGCCGGTTGAGCTTCCAGGATAAATTCCAAGCTTTCAATCCAGTTCTTGATGTTCAAAGCATCAAAACAACATCAAGGTAAACTCTGAGAGGCCTTAAACCTGTTTGCATTGTCTTTTCTGTGCATTTTCTTCTTTTTTGCAACTTTCAGAAATCGAATTGCCCGAATGGAGCCGAGCGGCTGTGTTCTTCATGATAGATTATTTTTATCATTTTTTTATGTAATTGATAGATTATTATCATTTAAATTAGGCAGTTGTAATTTTTTTAGATCCTCGTGTACTTAGGTGATTGTAATGTGAGGATGAGGGTTTTTATCATTTATTTGATTGGGTTGTATAATCAGCCTCTACTATTTTGTTGTATATTTTAGATGTATGCTTTATTTTTTTGCATTTTACTTTAGCATCGGTTGATTAAAATAAACAAATTAGGGTTAGAGAAAGATAATAAAGCAAATTAAATATGGTAATATAAATTGTAAAGTGAAAGCAAGCTAGAGGTTAAGTAAGTCACTTGCCCGAACCCTAAATCTCTGGATTAGGTATAGAAGTTTGCCCTCGGTAGGGAGCTATACCGGAATTTCCCGGATGAGCTGATCCAGGTGGTGACTCTGTAACTGATCTCGGGATTTAAGTTTCAAGGTCTTTAAGTTAAAACAGGAAAATGTTTTCTACAAAGAATCCACGATTTTCCTAACTCAAGATAAATAAAACCCGTTTTCCCAAAATCAAAACATAATAAAAACATTTTCCCCGATCCGCTTTGTCGCATCCCATTTTACAAAAAAGGTCATCCGCTCACACCAAAGCTTTGCATAGACAATTCATTGAGTAAACTGGATCGACGAAGGATAAGATCTCAGACTTTGAGGGCCGTTGAGGAAGAAAGAATAGTAGAAACAGAAAGTGAGTATGAATCTGGCGAGGAAATGAAAAAGGCAAACCAGACACCAAACCTTGCTGATGTTCTAAAGGATTTCCTAAAGTCTCAGGATTTTCGTGATATCTTGAAAGAGGAGATACGGGCTGCTGTAAGAGAAAGTGGTGAAGTTGAAACCAGTGGGCCTAGAAAGGAAAATGTGGCTAAATCTTCTCAATTTGGGGCTGATGTCTCAGCTAGTGTGGAAAAGCTATAAGAGATTGAGGCAGTAATGCAAAAGAAAATGAAGGCAAAGTACTCAGAGCTAGACGAAGTGGTAGTTGAGCTAAAAAAAGGGGCCGGTATCAGTTTGGGCTCTAAGAGGGGCGTGAATGTAGATGCCATGATAAACAAAGGCATTGAGACTTTCCCCATTGGGTTCCAAGGGCCGAAAGTTGCTTCCTACAAAGGGATTGGTTCCCTAGAAGCTCATGTGAACCTTTATGCCCGAATCATGCTTAAAACGGGGTGCCACAAAGCAGCAGCTAATCAATTTCTTCCTAACCACACTTGAGGGGGGAGCATTGACCTCGTATAATTCTTTATTTGAGGATGTACAGTCGAACTGGGAAGCTTTGTTAGCAGCTTTCATCAAGTACTATAGTATCAACACTAAGATCCAAGTGAAGCTGTACGACTTGGAGAGAATTAAGCAGAAGCCAAATGAATCCTTTGATGAATACTATCAGAGGTTGATGAATAAAATGATTCTGTTGAAGAACAACCCTGATGAAGACGAGCTAATCCAAAAGCTAATTAACAGCAGTAGGGATATCTACAGAAACAATATGAAATTTCATTCTTTCAATGAAATCAGTGAGGTGTATAGCATGGCTACAAAGATCGAGAGAGATGAAGAAGAGAAGGCAGCGAGTGACAGGAGTGGCAGAAACTTTGGGTATAGTTCTGGCTACTGGTCGATGAATACAACTGGATCAAGTAGTGGGTCTGGTTTTGGTTCTACAAATAAAGGCGAACAGTTTTTAGAAATTAAGCAAGCTGGAGTTGCCGTCGTATCTCAGCAACGAGGAAGCCAAGGTTGAAATCTGAAGGGTCAATGTGATTATGGGTTTTCCCGACCTCTATGATGAGAAGGCTTTGTTACCTCTGTTAAGCAGTCAGACTCGGAAAAAAGCAGAATGTCACCTGGAACACCTCGAACTTTTCGAAAACGGCAATCCTCGATCCAAAACCCTGAGAAAGGTCCCCCGGGTGATTTTATGGTTTAGGTTGCATGTTAGTTTTTTTTTTATGGATTTTGACCCCAGCTATACCTAGAGCCATGTTAAACTATAGCCATATGGCTGTAGGTCTAGAGCCATACGGCTCTAGCACAATTAGAGCTGTGCAGCTCTAGTGGGATAATCAAGTTGCTCTGCAAAGCAGAGCAACTTGATTGAAAGAAGCGAAAATTGGCTGAAATTCGGAAGAACAAAGACGGTGCATTTAATTCTCAAAATCATTACGGAGTGTGAGATATAGAAGGAAAATAAAAAAAATCAAAAGAGGGATTAGGAAAAAGAAAGAGTATTCGGCAAAAATAGAAAACAGAGAGTGAGTTGCAGAGAAAGGAAAAAAGAGAGGAAGAAGAAAAGAGAAAGAGAGAAAGGGAAATTGTGACTTTCAAGTCTAAAACTTATATCCTAATCATCCTATAACTCGTCTAGACCATTACTTATTCGTCCGGATACACTTTCGGGTTCGTTTTGGATTGGTTCGGGATTCGTTTTTGGGATTTCAGAATGTTCGAGGATTCGAAGCATATTCTCGCTTTTCAATCCGTTTTTGAATATCCAATACACGAGAACAATGTCATGGTAAACTCTGAGAGGCCTTAAACTTGTGTTCATTGTAATTTCTGTGCGTTTTTCCTCTGTTTTCTCAATTTTCAGAAAGCAGGCTACCGGAACAGAGCCGTACGGCTATGCCCCCCTTGGAACAGAGCCGTCCGCTCTAACCTCAGAGTCGCACAGCTATGTTCCTAGCGGGTTAAAACCTAAAAATGCCCAATCGTTCGAAAATAGCCTGTTTTCCATTTGTATGCATTCTGTTGTGATGTTTTTCAGCCCAAATACATTCATACATTATTAAACTTTGGTTTTCGGATTTCTGTATGTATGGTTATTATGTTTTCAATTTTTCCTGGTTTTTATTTTCTGAATTTCAGGGTTGTTCGATCCAAACTGGATCCGTAGTCCAACATCAGCTGACCCCTAGACCCTATAATCCTCGGGAAACATAAAAAATGAGCAAAATAGCGACGTTCAAAAAACAAGAAACCAATCTCGGGTCCAGATATTATAGCCGCACGGTTGTATTTTAGAGCCGTAGGACTCTAGTTACAGCTGCACGGCTGTAGTTCCCAAAATAGATAGAATCGCGGAATGACCCATGCGGACATCGTCACGCGGTGCTGTCTTCAAATTCAAACTGGTTTTTGGCATGTTTACCATTTTTAGACCCTAGATGTTTGTAAAAATTAGGAAACCCGCACGAATGAAACCCCGAGTTCGGGAATAACAGACCCGCTGAAATATGGAAATTTGCATGAAATCGAGCAAAATAATTTTTTAAAACTGTTTTTCAGCACAAAAATCTCTAGGCCGTTTTAAAACCGTTTTCCAGGTCTAATCGGGCCGGCTGACCGAGTCGACCCCGATTACCACCTAAATGAATGCCCCCATTCCTAAAAATCCCTAATTCTATCCTGTTGTGAGTCCTACTTGTGTTTGTGATATAAACTATGCTAGCCGTCTGCTTTGCAGCATTTATTTTCTGTTTTTATTATTTTTGGTGCAATTAATAGATTAATTCATGTATTTTAGATATTTGTAAATTTTTTTAGACAATCGTGTATTCTAGGCGCTTGTAATGTGAGGACGAGAGTTTTTATTTTTGTTCAATTTGGTTGTATGAGCGGCCTCTATTATTCTTTTGTATAATTTGGATCTATGATTTATTTTTCCATAATTTATTTCTGTCCTTTGCTTGAACATCGGCTAATAAATAAATGTAATTAGGTAGAGAAAGATAATAAATTGAATAAATATGGTAATATAAATTGTAAACGAATACAAGCTCGATGTTGAATAGGTAAGTTACCTGAACCCTAAATCTTTGGATTAGGTACGGCAGTCTGAGCTTGGCAGGGAGCTGTACCGGAATTTCCCGAATGAGCTGTCCAGGTGGCGACTCTGTCATTGATCTTGAAATTTAGGTTTTGAGGTCTTTAAGTAATAAAATGGAAAAATGTTTTCTACAAAAATGAATTTCAAAATGAATAAACGGTTTTCCCTAAAGCAAGATAAACGAAAAACCCGCTTTTCTCAAACCAAAACCTAAAAACCCCCGGTTCGCTTCGGAGCATTCCACCTTTAAAACATCGTCCACTCATAGTGGTGACTCTACTAGGGATCAAAAGTTTCCTAAAAGTTTTTTACAAAAACTTAAGGAACTTAGGTAACTACTGAAATATAACCTTGCTTGTAATCATTTACTAGTTTATAGATACCATATTTATTCATACCTTGCATATCATGACATTTTCTTCTTCTTAACCCCTTAAATACACTAATAAGCCTGGTTTACTCAAGAAGGTGACCTATCTCTACAGCCAGGATTGTAGGCACCCGACAGGGTAAACCACTCATAGCACCGCATGACCTTACATCGTGTTTTACGGTGAGGAGTGTATATTCGCTATGGGGACCTGTACAACCCTTGGTTTGACTTTGGCCACATGTAATGGCTTAGTAACTTTCCCTAGGATTGCTAAAACATAAAATTAAAATTGGATATTTGAGTGTACACCTTTGGTATCCCCTGTTGATGCCAGAGAGACCCAACACCTAGGAAGAATGCAAGACCAATCGAAAGGAGAAATCAGGTTGGAAGGGAGAGCATATTTTTATGTGTGCTGACCTTTATTCCATGGTGATTTTCTTTTTACCTTTTCACCAAGCATCAAACACGCATAATCATCCGTGTGCCATTTTTAACCATGTTTTCATGCAGCCATCTTTAACACATATGCATATGTATGGCATTTATGCTAACCACGTCTTCGTGTAGCCACGACATTTTACTCGCGTGCCACATATATTGCATCTCGTGTGCCAACATTTCCATAAGGCATACACCACATCATCCTGTGTGTCATGCATCCTAACCACGTTTTTCTACAGCCACTTGTATTTTGTGTGACATACACATTCATACCATTTCATTCCATTCCATCTAAATAAGGGACGTTCTGAAAATGCCTATCATGATCATTTCATTTCATACTATATCGAGCACCCCAAAGCTACCCGTGGTCCACCTGTGCACTGGTTCCCACTTGGCCATTCCACTATATCATATCATTCACTAGAAGATCATGAAGATCATAGCTTTGGTTGTGTGGCAAGTCACATGACAACATAACATTGCATCATCTCCATTTCATGTCCATTTGTCGTTGGTATCACAGCGATGTCGAAACCTTGCCTACGCTTTGCAACCCACATCGGGCTTGTTTCATGAAATTAATAACTCATTCAAGGTAGTCTATGAGTGCTGACTTGTTACACACATAGGAACATTCCATAACATTACCAAACCATACAAGGCGTTCTGTGAACGCCGAATCTCTGTCTGTGTCCCTACTTACACGTGACTTGTTTGCAACATCATTCCATATTAGATGCCCTAAAAGCATTAGAACTCTATCCGAGGAATGGCTTCCCCGTGACCATGTTACACCATTTAATTTTGACCTACAAAGCGTCGAACCTCTGTCTATGTGTCGTTACACGCGCGACCATTTCATAACATTCATTAGGTTCCCCAAAGGCGCCGAACCTCTGTCCATTTGACAGTCCACACGTAATGATTCTTTCAATTTTTTCGCATGGTTTTAGGTATTCTTGGAACGTCCGAAGTAAAAACAAAGGAAGCCACATCCATTATCATTTTCATTCATAAAACATCATTCGATCATGATCATCCCAGGATCATACCATACATACCACTTATTATGTTGTGTCCAGGGTCATGACATTCATCCGTGATGATAACCCTATGCTGAATATGCAGTTTGGAGTTGAACTTGAAAACGATTGGTACGAGTCAGATCATGGTCTAGTCAGTCAGTTCAACCAGCTCAGACAAAATCAATCACTGTGGAAGAGGTTAGGGTCAGTTCGGATTCAGATTCAGAGCAAGAGTTTAGGGGACAGTTGCCTTCCTTGGCAGTTGACAGTCATTTGTGTTGGAAGAAGCAAGCAGAATAGAAATGGCTCAAGGTGGGAATAGTGGTAATCTGCTCATTGACATGAATGCATTCATGACTGCTTTTCTAAATTCTGATCAGTTCAAAGCTACCATCAAGGAGCAAGTGCAGACTGCGGTGACTACCGCTATGGCCATGCTAGTTAGCAAACCCAAGCCCCAGTTGAAAATGAAGGAAATGTCATTCAGGGGGGCCCTAATTCAGGAAGGAACATCCCTGGCAGTAGTAGGGTGGTCATCCCACCCCGGGAAGTTGATCATCATTCTGAGGAGGACAAGGCCTTTGAAAGGGCTAGGAAGGCCTCGATTGAGACAACCGTTGAAAGGCACCTTAAGGAGAAGTTCTCTAATTTTGAGGCACTGTTGCCAAACCTAAAGGAGATGGTGCATTACCAGCCTGTTAAGTGTGCGAATCCATCTACTTTATTGGCAGGGGGGGGAGAACCACTCCTAGATAGGTTTCAGATGCTATATTTGCCCCCGTACACTGGAGAAGGTCTGCCTGAGGCTCACCTTGATAGCTACATGAGAATTATGTCTAGCTTGGGGATCAGAAAGGTCCATTTGCTAAATCTGTTTCCAATAACCTTGCGAGGTGCAGCCACTAAGTGGTATTTGAAGACACCAATTCATACCCATTCACCTAGAAGGATTTATCTGAGGCATCTGTGAAACAATATGCCTACAATACTCAGGTTGAAACTACACTAGAAGATCTGGAAAGAATCTGTTAGAGGCCTAATGAATCCTTCTCTGCGTATTACAAGAGATGGATGGATGTGCAAGTATTGGTAGACGGGGCTCCTAAACTGGAATCTCTTATTTTGAAGCTAGTTGACGGTAGCTTGCCACTTTACAAGGAGAAAATGAAGCTGAAAAGATTCCACACCTTCAATGATGTTGTGGACTTTGCAAAGCGTATTGAGAGATACGAGGAAAAAGAGTAGATAAGTAGACAAAGCTCAGGCGCTTATCGAGGTAACTGGGGGTAGTCTCCCTCATCCCCCATAACCAAATATCCAGACTTGAATAGATCCAGATGATCCTCCTCTGATAATAAGTATGGCCAGAGCAGTCCAACTGGAGGTGCAGGCGGGATGCTGCACTCTGTAGGGCCGGCATGCTAGTCAATAACCCTCTCCCCGAGGTACCACTCCAGGTTGAATGGGCTCTCCATCATGAATTGTTGGGGCGTCAGCCTCCTGGCATCCACCAGCTCCTTGGACCACAAAGCATTCCCCCACGACTCCTTGATCAACTGAAATCAGAATGTCAGAAGTCAGTAGATAGAAAAAAATATAACAATAAATAAAAAAATGGCTATCAGACTGTAAAAATCAAGACGTATATGGAAAAGAAGATGGTACTTGCTTAATGCTCATATTAGCCAAGAGTTGGCAGTAGATCCAAAGGTCGGTATCCATCTCACTCCAGCTGTAACCCAGCCACCGTCTCAGTTGGGGGAAGTCTAGAAAATCAGCGTTGGCTGGTATGGCCAACTTCGGCTGAGGGACGAAGGCGTACTTGTGTGCCCAAACCAACATATTGAGGAAGTCAATAAAAAAAAACTCATATGGAGGACTATCCATGCACCCTTCACCTCCCGGTGCTTCCCCCAGGCGTAGATGTCAAGGCCATAATACAGTTGAGCCAACCCGGCTCGTCCCCAGTTCAAGCTCCCTACATCCTCCAACTGTATCAGTAAAGGGAGCACCACCAGATTCAGATCGCTCTAGCCTATCAGGAACAGCAGGGTACTCAAGGCATAAAGTAGAAAAGCCCGGGCATAGCACCTCGTATCCCTAGCAGAGAACATGGAACCCTCAGGGAGACCATCCTATCTACTCAGCCAGTAGTCCTGCAATGTGCTGCCTTGGACTGGGATAAGCCGATTAGCACGGCGATGGACTATGGGTGGAAGCCCCCGCGCTCCAGAGTCTGGTTGAACTCGATGGTACGCCCGTCGAATGATAGCCTAGTAATGGCCACGAAGTCCTCAGGCGTAATGGTGAATACCCCGATCAGAAAATGAAAAGTGTGGGTGGAATCCATCCACTGGTCCAGCAGTGCCATTAATAAACCCCTACTCATCCAGGGTGGGACCTCACACATAGAGCACACAAACCGGTCCAGCCCTGTCGAGTCAACGATCTCCCTCACCTCGTCGGGGAGTCTCTTGTACCAGATCAGTGCATAAAAAATGGACCCAGCCCCCCGGTTATGATTCCACTCTTGTATAAAAGTAAACAAGGAGTTTCATGAGTTATTTATATTGTGCATTGCTTGAATAAATTGAATGGAAGCAATTGCAATGGAATTAAAGCATGAAAAATCCCCTTTCTGCTTAAACAAAGCCTCACAGCTATAGCAAGAGCCGCACGGCTATAGCTATTAAGGGGCGGCTGTGTTCATGGAAGACAAAGCCGCATGGCTCTATTCTTCAGCAGAGCCGCCAGACTAAGAATAGAGCCGTCCGGCTCTGTCGTTGAGCTGCGTAGCTCTGTTCGGGAAACCGATCGTTTCACTTCTAAAACCTAGTTTTTGCAATTTTTCACTCTAAAATCGATTCTAATCAACTTTAAATCACCAACCAAGGTATCTAGGGGTATAATCTACTTTAAACGTGCATCAATTTCATGTAATTTCACCTAATTTTGCCTACATTCTAGAAAATTGAAAACTAGAAAAAAGGAGGAAAAGTTGGAAAAACTAACCAAATCTTGGACAATATGCGTCGATGGCTTGAGAGTCACGGGCACGGGGTCGTTCCTCCTAACCCCGTAGTAGGCGACTGATTTTGAGAGTCCATACACGTCCACTGTGGATTCGATGGGTAGAAAAAAATTCCCCCTCAAGTAATACGTATCTGACGTGAGGACTGGGTTGTGTGGGAGTGTTCAGGCGAAGAGCTTTCCACATTTTCTTCATTTTGGCAGTATTAAGTTCTAGTGGAGATTTTCAGAGGAGAAGAGAAAGAGATGGAGAAAATTATGACTTGTGAGGCATCGGCCCCCTTTTTAGTCCACCTCCTCCCCCGGTAGAGCCGCACGGCTCTATCTTGCCAAGACAGAGCCGCGCGGCTCTGACTCCCCAGATAAACGATTTCTCTTGATTTTTTGCAATTTTTGTTCATTCCAATATAATCCCAAGAAGGGTATTTCTTGCCTTTTTAAGGTATCCGGGGGCAAAATAACCAAGACATATTTATTCTAGATCGAAGGGGCAAAAATAATTTCCAAAATTCAAGGAATAAATACATGCTTTTGACTCAATTTCAATGGTATGCTCCACCACAGAGAGCTGATCCCAACAACAATCCCAATTTCACTCTGTATACTCCACCACACGGAAAGTCAACTGCATCGGTCCACTCCACCACACGGAGATTCAACTTCGGTGGTACACTCCACCACATGGAGATTCAACTTTCTATTGGGTGCTCCACCACACAAAGAGTCAACTTCATCGGTATGCTCCACCACACGGAGAATTAGATTTCACTAGGCACACTCCACCACATAGAGAGTCAACTATATTAGTCCACTCCACCACACGGAGAGTCAACTTCAATAGGTATGCTCCACCACAGAGAGCCGATTCCAGCAGCTATACCCAACTTCATCGGTCCACTCCACCACACGAAGAGTCAACTTCATCAGTATGCTCCACCATATGGAGAAGCAAATTCCAATGGTGCGCTCCACCACAGAGAGCTGACTTCAACGGGATAGCTCCACCACAGAGAGCCGAAACTCGAGACTAAAGCCAGTACCCCCAGCAAGGGGCATCCGGGTATGTCTTCTTTTCCTTTCTCACCGTGCTCCCAATCACGAGACCAAATTCGAATCGGGCCTAGTAGCCAAACCGTGTTGACTTTGATCTCGCAAGGGGCAGCCTGTGAGCACAGGTTTTCCCGACCTCTGTGATGAGAACTCTTTGTTACCTCTGTTAAGTAGTCAGACTCAGAAAAGAGCAGAATGTTGCCTGCAACACCTCGAACTTTTAGAAAATCAGGCAATACTCGATCCGAAACCCCGAGAAAGGTCCCCCGGATGATTTTAGGGTTTAAGGTGCGTGTTGGTTTTTTTTTTTTGTGGATTTTGACCCTGGCTCTACCTAGAGCCGTGCGGTTGTAGTTGTTCAACTACAGCCATGTGGCTTTAGGTCTAGAGCCATATGGCTCTAGCACAACTAGAGCTGTGTGGCTTTAGTGGGTTAATCAAGTTGCTCTACAAAGCAGAGCAACTTGACTGAAAGGAGCGAAAATCAGCTGAAATTCGTAAGAACAAAGATAGCTCATTTAATTCTCAAAATCATTACGGAGTGTGAGATATAAAAGGAAAAAAAAATCAAAAGAGGGATTGGGAAAAAGAAAGAGTATTCAGCAAAAATAGAAGCAGATAGTGAGTTGTAAAGAAACGGAAAAAGAGAGGAGGAAGAAGAGCAAAAGAGAGAAAGGAGAATTGTGATTTTCAAGTCTAAAACTCATATCCTAATCGTCTTATAACTCGTCTAGGTCGTTAATCATTCGTCCGGATACACTTTCGGATTCGTTTTAGATTGGTTTGGGATTCGTTTTTGGGATTTCAAAATGTTCAAGGATTGGAAGTACATTCTCACTTTTCAATCCATTTCTAAATATCCAATACACTAGAACAATGTCAAGGTAAACTCTGAGAGGCCTTAAACTTGTGTTCATTGCATTTTCTGTGTGTTTTTCCTCTGTTTTCTTAATTTTTGGAAAGCCGGCTACCCAAACATAGCAGTAAGAACACAGCCGCATGGCTATGTCCCCCTTGGAACAAAGCCGTGTGGCTGTAACCTCAGAACCGCATGGCTATGTTCCTCACTAATTAAAACCCAAAAATGCCCGATCGGTCGAAAATAGCCCGTTTTCAATTTTTATGCATTCTGTTGTGATGTTTTTCGGCCCAAATACATTTGTGCATTATTAAACTTTGGTTTTCGGATTTCTATACGTATGGGTGTTAGGTTTTCGGTTTTTCTCGGTTTTTATTTTCTAAATTTCGGGGTTGTTCGATCCAAACCGGATCCGTAGTCCAGCATCAACGGACCCCTAGACCCTATGAAATCCTCGGGAAACACCAAAAATGAGCAAAATAGTGATTTAAAAAAAAGAGAAAATTGATCTTGGGTTCAGGTATTACAGCTGCACGGCTATAGTTCCCAGAATAGGCATAATCGCTGAACAACCTGTACAAACATCGTCGCGCGATGCTGTCTTCGAATTCAAACTGGTTTTTGGTGTGTTTACCATTTTTAGACCCTATATGTTTGTAAAAATTAGGAAACCCGCACGAACGAAACCCTGAGTTCCAGAATAAACAGAACCGTTGAAATATGGAAATTTGCATGAAATCGAGCCAAATAATTTTCTAAAACTATTTTTCAGCACAAAAATCTACAGGGCGTTTCAAAACCGTTTTCCAGGTCTAACCGGGCCGGCTGACCGAGTCAACCCGGTTACCCCCTAAATGCATGCCCTCGTTCCTAAAAATCCCCAATTCTATCCTGCTGGGAGTCCTACTTGTGTTTGTGATATAAACTATGCTAACAGTCTGTTTTGCAGCATTTTATGTTCTGTTTTTATTAATTTTTATAGATTCATTCATGTATTTTAGGGATTTGTAAATTTTTTTAGACAATCGTGTATTCTAGGCGCTTGTAATGTGAGGATGAGAGTTTTTATTTTTGTTCAATTTGGTTGTATAAGCGGCCTCTATTATTCTTTTGTATAATTTTGATGTATGATTTATTTTTCTGTAATTTATTTATGTCATTTGCTTGAGCATCAGCTAATAAATAAATGTAATAGGGTAGAAATAGATAATAAATTGAATAAATATGGTAATATAAATTGTAAACGAATACAAGCTTGAGGTTGAATAGGTAAGTTACCCAAACCCTAAATCTCTGGATTAGGTATGACAGTCTACGCTCGGTGGGGAGCTGTGCCGGAATTTCCTGGTTGAGCTAATCCAAGTGGCGACTTTGTCACTGATCTTGAAATTTAGGTTTTGAGGTCTTTAAGTAATAAAGTGGAAAAATGTTTTCTACAAAAATGAATTTCAAAACGAATAAACGATTTTCCCTAAAGCAAGATAAACGAAAAACCCGCTTTTCTCATACCAAAACCTAAAAACCCCTGGTTCGCTTCACCGCATTCCATCTTTAAAATGCTGTCCACTCACAGTCAAGGCATATCCCCTTGGACTTTCTCCTTGGCGAAAAGTTTTGCGAAGTGCAGGAACGGTGGCCTGTTGGACTCTCTAAGGCCATTTGAGAAGCCAGTGGATGCAGATAAGGTCAACTTCTATACCTATCACGTCATGGTGGGACATAAAACTAACAACTATTATAAGCTGAAGGATGCCATCTAGAAGCTGATTAATGAAGGGAAGTTACAAGAACCTACCAAGGCCAACACAAAGACTAATCCATTGCTAGCATTTGAGAGGTAGGTCAACATGGTACAGTCGGGGTTACCGGCCAACTTCATTTTCACCCAGGTCTTGCAAGCAAACCCCACCATACAGTCTGTGGCAGCCAATGAAACTAAAACAAAGTTAGAGTGTGGAAAGCTGATGGAGCAAAAATAAGGGAAACCGGTAAGCTTGGATGATTTGGATTCGGAAGACGAGTATGAAGAATATGGCTGTGATGAAGTGGTTAAGCTACAAGTGGTTGAGAAGCCAAAAGTTCCTGAAGTCCAAAATGTGATGAAGAGTGGCAAAGTCTATCAGCCAGTACTTCAGTAAAAGGAAAAGGCTCCAGTGACTGGATCTAGTAACATGTCAGCACATAAGGAAGTGGAAAAAGAAGATCTAGTCATTTCGCAATTGAAGAAAACTCTGGCCCGGGCCAGCCCATGGCATTTGCTGTTGACCTCTAAGGAGCATAGAGCAGCATTGGTTAAAAAGCTGTCTAAAATTGAAGTTTCCCCAATTGCTTCTCCAGAGGATATGTGTTGCTTGCTGGACAAGGTTTATTTAGGGTCCCCTGACATTGTGTTCTCATAAAAGGATTTGCCACATGGAGGAAGAGCTCACAACAAAGTCCTTTATGTCAAAGTTAATATAATGGACAAGGTCATGCCATGTGTAATGGTAGATGATGGATCAGCTCTGAATATATGTCCATCGAAGATGTTGCCATATCTGGGATTAAGTGAAGATGTTTTGAAGAAGTCTTCCATTATGATCAGGGCTTACAATGACTCGAAAAGGACTATGATCGGAACCTTTGAAGCTAAGGTGGAAGTAGGACTGGTCAAGTCAATGGTCACTTTTATTGTGATTGACATTCTAGTCACTTTCTCCTTGATGTTGGGGAGGCCACAGTTTCATCTGTTAGGAGGTGTCCCTTCCACTTTGCACCAAAAGATAAAATTCCCAATGGGCAACGAGGTTGTGATAGTTGAGGCAGATTCCCAGTCCATGATCGCTATTCTGAATGAACATATCACACCATTCGGCGTATTCCAGATCGCCATAGTTAGTGAAAAGGAAACCACGGATGCTCCGATGGTTATTTATGAGAACTATATGCCAAAATGGTTGTCCAAGTACCTGCATAAACATAATTTTGTTCCGGGTATGGGGCTCGAAGCTAATATACAAGGGGTGCCCGAATTCAACATTGATTCTGGAAAGTCGAGGCAGCTCAGCCTGGTGTGAGCATGGGTTTTTTCCCAACCTCGATGATGAAAGCTTTTATTACCTTTTTCACGGATAAGCATGAGGCAGATGCAATCGAAATGATGCCGGAGATATCTTGGATGAGCCGAATGTATGTGATAGGTCTTGGTGCGGAACCCCGAAGAAGGCCGATTGAGCATTTAAGAGAACCAAAGAAAAGAATTGAAAAAGGACAAGAAAGGCAAGTCTGGCCACTACAGCCGCTCGGCTGTAATTATCAGACTTCCTAAATAGGGCAAAATTAGTCTTTAATTCGGATTTTTAACCTAATTTGAGAGATATAAAAGCCAGAAAATGAAATTAGGTCAAGGGGGATAGAACAGAAAGGGGATTATGCAATCAAAACACAAGAAATTAAGGTTTTTGGAGATTTTAGAGAGAGAAGAGAGAAAAATCAAATAATTAAATAAAAATCATAAAAACTTCAACTTAATCTATAGAAACAATTAGGATTTTATGAGGGTTAGCATTCTGGAGTGATTCTGATCAAGTCAAATATTCATTCGAATTGATTTAGGGTTCCGTTCGGGCTTCGGAGGATCGGAGACAATTTCAGGTTATTCGTGACTTCAAGGGATTTTCTTGCATTCGAATCCATTCCTGGTGATCCAAAACACTGGAACATAGACAAGTTATACTCTGAGAGGCCCTAAAAACTCATTCTGAATCATTCTGGGTGTTATTTTTTATGATTTTGTGTTTTTCTCAAATCTGGAGGTGAACCCGGTTACAACCGCCCCGTCTGATGATTATAGCCGCAAGGCTATATTACAGTTGTGTGGCTATAACTTTATAGCGGTGTGGCTACAATCCTTTGATTACAGCCACTCGGCTGTAATCTCTAGGGCTGAACCTTCGAATGCCCTAAATCGACCAATAATGCTTTTGTTTTCAGACCAAATGTATTTTTCATGATTATTATGGTCAAATTACATCCATATATATTTAGATTCACAGTTTTCAGGTTTTTATTGATGGATGTGAAATTGAAATTTGACAATTTCAAGTTTTTAAGGATTTCTGGACTTGTTTGATCCGATCCAGATCTGTTTTTGTGGAATTTCATGAGTTTCCAAAAAGTCCCGGATTTCTTGAAATCATCAAAAGTTCTAAAGCGATTTTCAAAACAAGAAAAGAAAACCGAGTCTTGATTCTAGAGCACTACAGCCGCTTGCCTGTAGGTGTTAAGCCGCCCCAGCCACTACAATGGTGCAGTTGTGATACCCTACAGCCGCTCGGTGTAGTTTGTGAAGCAGAATTACAGTTTTGCCTTTTTAGGCCTCTAACTTGTAATTTTGTGTCTCCTTTTTATTCAAAGTAGATTTTTGGCGTGTTTATATTTTCAGACCTTAGATGGATATTCAATTTAGGCCGACTCACGAATGGAAAACCCCGGGTTTTGGGATATCCGGCCTACTAAAAGTTGGAAAATGCATGTAAAATGAGCTAAATTGTTTTCAAAATTGGTTTTCATTCATAAAATCTACAGGGCGCTTCTATAAAATGTTTTCTAGGTCTAATTGATTAGTCATTTGGACTCCTCAATTATCCCCCCATTTATGATCCCGTTTTCCAAAATCCCCCAATTCTGTCTTATGTGACTACTTAGTGTGCTTTATGTACTTGTGCTAACTGTATTTGGATGCAGCTTTTTGTTTTTCATTTTTGATGTATTTAATAGATTATCTCATCGCGAGCGGATGACCTTTTTAGAAACGATAGTGGGACACGGTGAAGCGAACTAGGGAAAAGGAAACTTTTTTTTTTGGAAAATGTGTGTTTGAATGATGTTTTGATTTTGGGAAAATGGGGTTTTGATTATCTTTAGTAAATTTGTCGATTTATTTGGAAATCCCTTTATAGAAAACCTTTTCCCATTTTTAACTTAAAGACCTCGAAACTTAAATTCCAAGATCAGTGATAGAGTCGCCACCCGGATCTGCTCATCTGGGAAATTTCGGTAAAGCTCCCTACTGATGGTAGACTACTGTACCCAATCCAGAGATTTAGGGTTTGGGCAAGTGACTTACTTTAACGTCAAGCTTGTTTCACTTTACAAATTATATTACCATATTTTATTTGCTTTATTATCTTTCTCTACTCATTTTGTGTTTATTTATCAACCGATGCTAAAACAAATGACATAAATAAATTGAAAAAAAAAACCATGCATCCAAATCATACAAAAGATAATAGAGGCTGATTATACAACCAAATCGAATAAAAATAAAAACTCTCGTCCTCACATTACAAGCGCCTATAATACATGATTATCTAAAAATTTACAAACGTCTAAAATACACGAATTAATTTATTAATTACATTAAAAAGAATAAAAAGGAAAATAAATGCTGTAAAACAGACAGCACAGTTTATATCACAAGCATAAGTAGGACTCACAGAAGGACATAATTGGGATTTTAGGAACAGGGGTATGCATTTAAGGGGTAACCGGGTCGGCTCGGCCAGCCGGTCTGGTTAGACCTGGAAAATGGTTTTGAAATGCCCTATAATTTTTATGCTGGAAAACAATTTTAGAAAATTATTTGGCTCGATTTCATGCAAATTTCCGTTTGGCGGGTCTGTTATCCCGAATTAGGGGCTCCATTCATACGGGTTTCCTAATTTCAACATCCATCGAGGGTCCAGAAGCAGTAAACACATCAAAAATGGTTTGATTCTAAAAACAACATCACACAATGACGTCCGTACGGGTCATTCCGCGATTCTGTCTTCTTCTGGACTCTAATTACAGTCGTATGACTATAGCTTCTAGAACGGCCAAAAAAATGGTTTTCTCGCTTTGAAAATTGCCGATTCGCTCGATTTCAGTAGTTTCTCAAG
This sequence comes from Euphorbia tirucalli, assembly GCA_039660915.1. Taxonomy (NCBI): domain Eukaryota; kingdom Viridiplantae; phylum Streptophyta; class Magnoliopsida; order Malpighiales; family Euphorbiaceae; genus Euphorbia; species Euphorbia tirucalli. The sequence goes on along the minus strand of CM077639.1, from coordinate 46,315,983 downwards.
ATTTCCATAGAGTCTAGGGGTCCGCTATAGCTGGACGACGGATCCGATTCGGATCGAACAACCCTAGATTCCAGAAAATCGAAACTACGAAAACCGAGAACCACACACCCGCATGAACATAAATTCGAAAACCAAAGTTTAATAGTGTATGGGTGTGTTTGGGCCGAAAAATATCATAAAAGAATATATGAAATGGAAAACGGACTATTTTCGGCCGATCTGGGCAGTTTTAGGTTTTTGCCCTTACAGAACACAGTCGTGCGGCTCTGAGTACTAGAGCCGTACGGCTCTGTTCACAAGGAATACAGCCGTGTGGCTGTATTCGGGTAATCCATTTTCTGAAAGTTGCAAAATGGAGAAAAACACAAAGAAAAAGCAATGTGCACAGGTTTAAGGCCTCTCATAGTTTACCTTGATGTTGTCTTGATGTGTTTAACATAAAAAATTGAATTGAAAACCCAAAATTCTCCCGAAACCTCAACCAGCTCAAAAATCCGAAAGCAAATCTGAAACTATCCAAAACCAATCTGAAGCAATCCCAAATGAATATTTAAGGGTTCAAGAAACTCCTTCCAATGTCTAGGTATGAGTTTTAGATGTTAAGGTTTTTAGCTTTTTACTTTTCTGGTATTCGGTTTCTCCTTCCCTCCCTTTCTTTTCTTTCTTTTTCTTTCTGTTTTCCAGACTTGAAAATGTCTCCCCCCATTTGATTTGATTTTCTTCTTCTTTTTATACCTCTACACTCATAATCATTTCTAACAATTAATGAGCCATCTATTTTCTATGAATTTTGGCCAAACTTTTTCCCGTTTCAGTCAAGTTGCTCTACTTTGTAGAGAAATTAGACTAACCCACTAGAGTCGCACGACTATAGTTTAAAAACTTCAGTCATGCGGCTCTAGATAGAGCTAGGCCAAAATCCACAAAAAAATCCAACGCTCACCCTAAACCCTAAAATCACTCGGAGGACCTTTCTTGGTGTTTCGGATCAAGGATAGCACAGTTTTCAGGATGTTTGACATACTCCAGGAAATATTTCGCTCATTCTCAAGTATGATTTGTGTCCGTCTGCTTAACAAGTAATACAGGAATTCTCATCATAGAGGTTGGAAAAACCTGGCGCTTACAGTTGCCCCTTGCGTGATCAAATTCGATACCTGATGCCATGTATAAGTTACCTGAGGGGAATTGGAGAACGCGAATTGAAGCACCGTAAATGGAAGGAAAGAAAAATGTCCCTGACTTACTGAAGTGTCATTGTTGTAATGTTGATTTGATTTGAGCCGATATCGGGTCTATGTTACTCAATGTGAAGTTGATGACAAGATAAGCCGATATTGGGTCTATGTGACCCGAGGTGAAGTTGATGGTGAAATAAGCCGATACCGGGTCTACGTTACCCGAGGTGAAGTTAGTGGTTAAATAAGCTGATACCGGGTCTATGACCTGAGGTGAAGTTGATGGTGAAATAAGGCGATACCGGGTCTAGGTTGCCCGAGGTGAAGTTAATGGTGAAATAAGCTGATACCAGGTCTAGGTTACCCGCGGCGAGGTTGATGATGAAATAAGCCGATACCGGGTCTATGTTACCTGAGGCAAAGTTGATGATGAAATAAGCCGATACCAGGTCTAGGTTACCCGATGCAAGGTTGATGATGGAATAAGCCAATACCCGGTCTAGATTACCCAAGGCGAAGTTGATGATGGAATAAGCTGATACCGGGTCTAGGTTACCTGAGGCGAGGTTGGTGATGGAATAAGCCAATACCGGGTTTAGGTTACATGAGGCGAAGTTGGATTTCTGATGTGAAGCTGAGCTGGGCCTGACACCGGCTCTATATTACCCGAGGCAGATCTACTAGATTTCTGAGGTTGCGTTGGCAATGTGTATTTATTCCTTGATCGATAATTTTGGAACAAAATTTTTTGCCCCTTCGATCAAGAATAAAAACGACTTAATTGTCCTGCTCTTGGATACCTGCAAAAGGCAAAGAGTACCTTTCTTGGGGTTATATTGGGGTGAACAAAATTCTGACAATCGAGAACTTCTTTATACCTGAGATGCTGAGGTTCGGGCTCACGCGGCTCTGATTTGTATCTTAAGGTCCAGTGAATGCACCAGTGTTAGCCCTTTTCCACTTTGAGAGCGATTCCGATTCGGGACGGCCCAATGATGGGGGTAGGTACTTGTACTTGTATCGATCGTGATGCATGCATGCATGTGTGTGTGTATGATTTGAATGTTTGTGTGTGCATGTTTCAATGTGTGCATGTGTGAATGGACTCTGGGAGATGTATTTCCAGCTATTTGCCCAATCTTGATATTCTATTTTCTTTCTGGGGAGACCGTGTCATGCCTCTTGTTAGGGGAAGCACATCACACCTATGACTGACTCTAACTGGGGAGAGTATATTCTTTATGTGATGTGGCTCTTGCACCTTTGCTGGGGACATACAATGGCTGTTGGGGAAGTCCGATGACTGCTGGGGAGAAAGTGGTGACATTCTTTATGATGGTTCCGCTGGGGAATAGTGCGGAGGATCCTGTTAGAGAAAAAAGGAAAGGCTCTTGCTGGGGAATAGTGGAAGAGTTCCACCTTTCTGCCCTTAGGAATATTGAATCTGGAAGTGCTCTAAATTTTGCCTGAACTGCCCAATGTGGGTTTTCAGCCCAGTGAGCTGCTCTAACTTTTGCCTAAGGAGCCTTTTCGGTTTTCACCTTAGCGAGCCCCTTTTTTTTTAAGTCCTGTGACATTTGAACTTGGATTTGTTTTGACATTTTCAGCTACCTCGAGAGATAATGAGTTTGATTCGGAGGATAAGAAAAGATTATAGATTGCATGTATTTAACATGTTTTCATTGTTAAAGTAATATGAGTCTTTTAACCAATTAAATGGAAAGTGCTTTCTTTTAATGAATGTTTAAGCGAGATAACTTTGTTTATGCATTTTGATGTAACCATACGAACATATTTAAACAAAACATCACACTTTGTTGATGAAAGTAGCATGAGTACATTTGAAAAGATTGGTCCCCAAAATGGTATACATTACACTCAGAACCAGAATCCGTCACCAGTCGTCCCTTGTGGATTTTCTGACTGATCATTTTCTCTCATGTCTTGATGTTTGCCTAGGCTGCCCTTTTTGTGTTTTCAACCTGGCAGACTTCTTTTTTTTTTTTTTAATCATGGTAGGGCTTCAGGCGATCTAGGTTGACAAGATTTGCAAATTCATTCCAATCCATGCCCACGATGATTACACCACCCTTCGATAGCACTTTCTTTATGACATATGGACCTTCCCAATTCGGCCTAAACTTCCCCCGAGTGTCGATATTTGTAGGCCTCAACTGTTTCAGAACCAAATCCTCGGCTTTTCAGCTGCTGTTTGGAATACTTCACTTTTTGATTATAGGCTCTATCCATTATGCATTGATACGTCTGCAGATGATCCAGTGCTTTTAACCGCTTTTCATCTAATGCTGCTAACTGCTCGTAACTAGCCTAAACCCATTCCGTTTCTAGTAGTTGAGCTTCCAAGGCTATTCTGGGTGACTCGAGTGCCATTGTCACCGGCAACACTACTTCCATCCCATGCACCAAGGCATAAGGAGTCTCGCCAGTTAGGGTTCTTACACTGGTTCTATAACCCCAAAGAGCATATGGCAACTTATCAGCCCAGTCTCTATAGATGGTTACCATTTTTGATAGGATTTTCTTGATTGACTTGTTAGCCACCTCCACTGCACCATTAGCCTGTGGTCTATATAGAGAAGACCTATGATGTTCAATGCCATGTTCTATGAATAGCTTGGCTGTTGCCCCTTGGAATTGTAACCCATTATCTGTCACTATAGGGTAAGGGACTCCATATCAAGAGATGATATTCTTCTGAATGAACTTGACCATCTGCTTAGCTGTTACGCTGGAGAAGGACTATGCTTCCACCCATTTTGAGAAATAGTCTACAGTGAACACTATGAACCTGTGCCCGTTAGATGCTGCAGGATGAATTTCTCTTATAATGTCAATTCCCCATGCCGAAAAAGGCCAAGGAGATACTAGATTCTGTAATTCAAGTGGTGGCAGATGATTATATCTGCATAGATTTCGCACTCGTGACATCTTCTTACCTCCTTCACACAATTAGATTGCATTGTCATCCAGAAGTATCCCTGTCTCATTATCTTTCTATCCATTATGATCCCATTCATATGTGGCCCACAGGATCCTGCATGTACTTGTTGCATTACTATTTCTGCTTCTCGTTCCATCAAATATCTTAGAAGAACCCCGTTCACAGTTCTCTTGTATAGCTTATCTTCGAAGATTCTGAACTGGCTAGCTAATCTTCTTAATGAAACTTTATCAGTAGTACTAACTCCTTCCAGATACTTTCCCTCTTTCACATATTGATAAATGTCAAAGAACCATGGCTTTTCTTCAGCTATTAACTCCATCACATTGTGCCTATCAAAACAGGGTTGCCGGAAAACTGCTATAACCAGTGGTAGTATCTGTGTCTTCTCTGGATCTTCCCACATAAAGGACAATGTTGCTAGTGCATCAACCATTTTATTCTCCTCCCTGGGCATATGTCTGAACTCACACTAGCCGAATAACCCACTTCTGTACTGTAATAGCTCTAGGTAGGGCCGTAAGGCTTCTTCTCTCAAATGCCATTCGCCTTGTGCCTTCCTGATCACCAAAAGTCAATCTCTAATAATCAAGGCATTGTTTGCCCCTAGTGTCAGGAGGGCTTCTATCCCAAATAAGCATGCTTCATATTCTACCCTATTATTGGTTATGGGGAAGTCCAACTTCTTTGACAACGGAATGATCTCGCCATCTGGGTTCGCTATGATTACCCCAATTCTAGCACCTACTCTGTTTACAGCACCATCAAAGCACATAACCCATCTCCTTACTTCTACTATAGCCAAGTGTTCATCAGGGAACTCCAGATTCTCCACACGATCAGATTCTAATGGTTGATTTGCTAGGAATTCTACCATAGCTCTCCCTTTGATGGTTTTCCTAGTGATTGTACTCAATGTCGAATTTTGACAAGAGTAGTAGCCACCTAGACAATTTCCCAACCAACACTGGTGCTTCATAGAGATATTTCATCGGATACACTTTAGCCACGGCTTGTACCTTGTATGACTGAAAGTAGTGGCGTAACTTCTTAGTTAGCCAAATCATTACTACACACATTTTCTGCACCAATGTGTACTTGGTTTCATATTCCAGCAGCGTCTTGCTGAGATAGTAGACAGGATACTCCTTCCTTCCATCCTGCTCTTGTGCCAGCATTGCCCCTATGGAAGAATCTTCAACAGCTAAGTACAAAATCAAGGGCTTTCTTGGAGTTGGTGGGCTAAGAACTGGTAGATTTACTAGGTATGCTTTGATCTTTTTGAAAGCCAACTGACATTTGTCATCCCATACGATTAGCTGATCTTTCCTTAATAGCTTGAAAATTGGCTTACACACTGAAGTTAATCGTGCAATGAAGCGACTGACGTATTGTAACGAGCCCAAGAATGATCGGACCTCCTATTCTGTTTTAGGGGCTGGCATATCTTGAATGGCTTTGATCTTATTTGGATCCATCTCTATTCCTCTTTGGCTGACAACATGACCCAGCAGCTTCCCTGACGTAGCCCTAAATATGCACTTCTTAGGATTAAGTCGTAGGTTGTATTCTCTAATGCATGTAAGAAATCTATCCAGGATAGCAGGGTGCTCCTCCCGGGTCATTGATTTAACAAGCATATCATCAACATACACCTCTACTTCTTCATGAATCATGTCATGTAGCAATGTTGTGACAGCCCTCTGGTAAGTGGCCCCAGCATTTTTCAATCCAAAAGGCATTACTTTGTAGTATAAGGTGCCCCACTCTGTAACAAAGGATGTCTTCACCTTGTCAATCACATCTATTAGGATCTGGTTGTGTCCCAAAAATCCATCCATGAAGGAATAAATTGCTGCTTTGGCTGCACTGTCGATCAGAACATCAATGTGAGGCAAGGGGAAATTATCCTTTGGGCAGGCTTTGTTCAAGTCCCTATAGTCAACGCACACTCTAACCCTTTCATCTTTCATAGGCACTGGCACAATGTTGTCTAGCCATTCTGTGTACTCCACCACCTTGAGGAAATTGGCTTCAATATGCTTAGCCACTTCTTCCTTTACTAATGCAGCCCACTTTTGTCTTAGCCATCTCAACTTCTGCTTTACTGGTCTAAATCTGGGATCTGTTGGAATCTTATGAACTACTATTTTTGTGTCAACCCCTGGCATGTCTTCATATGACCAAGCGAAAGCCTTAATATGTTTTTGTAGTATTTCTGTCAATTCTCTCTCTTCTTCAAATTTTAATTCGTGTGAAATGAATACCATTTTGGGATTTTCATCTATATTTATGTTAATTTCATGCAATGCCGTGTCATGAATGCTAAATATGCTAGATGGTGATTCAAATGCATGCATAGAATTATCAAGATAAACATCGCACAAGTAAGCAAACTGGGATTTCATTGCATTAAATTTGTTAAAAAGTACATTGTTCACATTAAAGATAGAAGAAACAGATACAACAAAATCATTTTCATCCTCCATAGGCAGAGGGCCTTGAACTCCTTCACCATCCTTGCTCATCTTCAAGATGTTGTCCAGGTCAGCAGCAATTTCAGACTCCTGTTCAGCAGGGAGAGCAATCTCCTCAATCTTAGCCACCTGTGCCTTAGCTTTCATCATGATCCCTGCTATCTTGGCAACCATAGAATCCAAGCTTGCCTTGGTCACCAGCTCTTTCTCAGAGCCTTCCTCGGACTTTTCAAATGCTTTGCCTAAGGCGGTAGCCAGCGCCTCTGAAATTGCCTTCACAGATTCATCACTGAAGTTCTCTTCAGCTTTCCCCTTGGCCACTTCTACTGCTTCTGCTATTACTTCAGATGGTTTCTCTTGGGGGATGGCAGGCTCAACAACTGCCTCCTCCACTGTCACCGGTGCAACTAGCTCCTCTTGGCTCTTTTCAAAGTCTACAACATTAGAGAATATCTCAAAGCCTAGGTATTTTATACTCCTTACTATCATTGGCTCAGTTTGCCCTTTATACAGCTTTTCGCCTACCTTAAAGAACGGCTTCATCATGGGCTTGCCATTCTTCCCTTTCTTCAGGATTTCTTCTCGGATGCCCTGGCTTTGTAGCCTAAGCCAAACTGCCTCGGCTTCCCAGAATCAATGCTAAATTTGGGCACCCTTGTAGATTAGCCCCGAGTCCCATGCCCGGAACAAAATCATGCCTGCGAAGTTATTTGTACAACCATTCTGGCATATAGTTCTCATAGATGACCATTAGCACATCTGAGGTTTCCTCCTTATTGACCATGGTGATTTGGAATCCACCAAATGGTATGGTCTCTTCACTAATAGCATCAATCACAGACTGAGAATCCGCCTCGACTGTCACAACCTCACCACCTATTGAAAACTTAATTTTATGGTGCAAAGTTGACGGGTCGCCCCCTAACGGGTGCAACCATGGTCTCCCCAACAGCAAGGAGAAGGTGAATGGAATGTCAATCACAGTAAAGGTGACCGTCGACTTAACCGGTCTCACTTCCACTTCAGCTTCAAAAGTTCTGATCATAGTCCTTTTCGAATCCTCATAAGCCCTGATCACAGTGGAGGACTTTTTCAAACCATCTTCACTTAGACCCAGGAATGTTAACATCTTTAATGGACATATATTCAGAGCAGATCCATCGTCTACTATCCCACATGGCATAACCCGATCCATGATGTTAACTTTGACGTACAGAGCTTTGTTGTGAGCTCTCCCCCCATGTGGTAAATCTTTCTCAAAAAATACATTGTCAAGGGACCCTATATGAATCTTGTCTAGTAAACAACACATGGCCTCCAGAGATGCAAGTGGAGAAACTTTGATTTCAGACAGCTTTTTAACTAGCGTTGCCCTGTGTTCCTTGGAGGTTAACAATGGGTGCCACAGACTAGCCTACGCTGGAGTCTTTTTTAGTTGCGAGATGACCATATCTTCCTTTTCTACTTCCTTTGGTACTGACATACTACCTGAATCAGTCATCGGAGTCTTGTAATTCTGCTAAACCACTGGTTAGTAGACCCAGCCACTCCTTGTTACATTCTAGACCTCGGGAACTCTCGGCTTCTTAACAACTAGCAGCTTAACTGTCTTATTACATCCATATTCTTCATATTCATCTTTTGAATCCAGATCACCCAGACTTATAGGCTTCACTTCTTTCTGTTCTGTAACCTTCTCACATTCTGACTTTGCCCCAGCTTCATTGGCCACCACAGACTATATGGTGGGGTTTGCCTGTAGGACCTGGGCAAAAATGAAGTTGTCTAGCAACCCCAACTGTACCATACTAACCTGCCTTTCAAATGCTGGCAAAGGGTTAGTCTTTGTGCTGGGTTTGGTAGGCTCTTGAAACCTTCCTTCATCAATTAGCTTCTGGATAGCATCCTTCAGCTTATAGCAGTTGTTGGTTCTATGTCCCACCATGACATGGTAGGTACGGAAATTATCCTTATCTTCCCCTGCTTGCTTCTCAAAAGGCCTGAGAGAGCTTAACAGACTGCCATTCCTGTACTTAGCAAAGATCTTAGCCAAGGAGAAAGCCTATGGAGATATGTCCTGACCCTCCAGACCTCTACTTTGGTTTCCTCGCTGCTGAGACACAATAGCAACCCTCGCTTGCTTACTTTCTAAAAACTGCCCACTCTTGCCTATGGAACCAGAACCAGATCGACTACTTGACCCAGCTACAGTAGTCGACTGGTACCCGGGACTGTATTCGGAGCTTCTATTGCCCCTATAGCTTGCTTCCTTTTCCTCTCCATCTCTCTCAATTTTCATAGCCATACTATATACCTCACTGAATTCACTGAAAGAGCGGAACTTCATGTCATTCCCGTAAATGTCCCTACTGCCATCAATCAACTTCTGAATCAATTCATCCTCGTCAGGGTGGTTTTTCAGCAGAATCATCTTATTCATCCATCTCTGGTAGTATCCATCAAAGGATTCATTCAGCTTTTCCTTAACCCTCTCCAAGTCATACAGCTTCACCTGAATCTTCGTGTTAAAGCTATAGTATTTGATGAAAGACATTGATAAGGCTTCCCAGTCAGATTGTACATCCTCCGATAATGAACTGTACTAGGACAAAGCTCCCCCCTCGAGCGTGGTCAGGAAGAAGTTGATTAGCTGCTGTTTGGTGGCACCTGCCATCAGCATGATTCTGGCATAAAGGTTCACATGGGCTTCCGGTGAACCAATCCCCCTGTATGAAGGAACTTTTGGCACCTGAAACCTGACTGGGAAAGTTTTAATGCCCTTGCTGATCATTGCATCTACATTCACTCCTCTCTTGGAGCCCAGGCTAATGTTGGCCCCTTTTTTCAGCTCGGCGACCACTTCATCCAACTCTGAGTACTTCACCTTTATTTTCTTCTCCATGGCTGCCTCAATTTCTTACAACTTCTCTACACTAGCTGAGACATTAGCCCCGTACTGAGAAGACTCAACCACCTTTTCCTTCCCAGGCCTACTGGTTTCAATTTCTCCACTTTCTCTTACAACAGCCCACATCTCTTCCTTAAGAATGTCATAAAAGTCTTGAGATTTCAGGAAATCCTTCAGAGTATCAGTAAGACTTGATGTTTGGTTGGCCATTTCCACTTCCTCTCCGGAAACAGACTCACTATCTGTTTCTATTGTCCTCTGTTCCTCAACAGCCCTCAAAGTCTGAGGCCTTGTCCTCCGTCAATCCAGCTTACTTAGTGAACTGCCTGAGTGGAGCTTTGGTCCTACGTACTATCCTACACCATACGTGGAGAGTTAGGGATGATAAATGAATGAAGTGGTGTCATGAAGAATGATGCTCGGATGATGTTTCATGGATGGAAATGAAAATAAGGATGAACTTTATGTTTTAACTTCCTTTGTTAGGGATGTCCCAAGGGTGCCCAATGTCATGCAAAAATATTGCAAAAAGGTCACGTGTGAGCCATGAGGTTCGGTACCTTTGGGGCACCTAATGGATGTCGTGAAATTGCTGCGTGTGTGCCGACACATGGGCAGAGTTTTGATGCTTCATAGGTTAATGAGATGACGTGAAATGGTCGCATGGGGACCATCCCATGGACAGAGTTTTGATGCTTTTGAGCCATGAGATGATATTACAGAAAAGTCACGTTTAACTGGGGACATGGACAGGGGTTCAGTGTTCATAGAACACCTTGCATGATTCAATAATGTTATGAAATGCCCCTATATGTGTGCTAATCCGGCACACGGGGACTACCTCGAATGATTTTACAATATCATGAAATGATCCGATATGGACTGTGATGTGTACATAGGACTCTGGCGTCACCGTGACACTTATGAATGAATGTGATGCCATGTAATGACATCGTATGAACCACCACATGGAAATAGGCCTAGGACCATTGTGGTCTTACATTGAATGACATGGTGTAGTGAAATGGCCGAGTGCAATCTAGTGCATGGGCGGAACACGGGTAGTTTTGGGATACCTGATATGTTATGGAATGAAATGATCGTGAAGGGCACACTCAGAACATCCTTTATTAGTTGACATGAGATGACATGAATGTGTATGTCACATGAAAATGCAAGTGGCTACACGAGGATGTGGTTAAGACGTATGACACACAAAATGACGTCGTGTATGCTTTGTGGAAATGTAGCACACGAGATGGAAATGGCATACAAATAAAATGTCATGGCTACATGAAGATGTGATTATTGTCACACTTATGTCAATGCTCGAAAATGGCTGCATAAAGATGTGGTTAGAATGGCACACGAAAGCTTATGCATGTTTGATGCTTCATGAAAAGTCAAATAAAAAACACCATGGAACAAACGTTAGCACACGTAAAAATATGCACTCGCTTCCAACTTTATTTCTCCTTTCGATTGGTCTTGCATTCTTCCTAGGTGTTGTGTCTCTTTGGCAACAACGGGGGATACCAAAGGCACACACTTAATGTTCAATTTGATTTTAAGTTTTGGTAATCCTAGGGGAAGTTGCTAAGCCATTACATATGGGTCAAAGTCAAAACTAAGGGTCATACAGGTTCCCATTGCGAATATACACTCCTCACCATAGAACACGATGGAAGGTCATGCGGTGCTATGAGTGGTTTACCCCGTCGCGTGCCTCTAATCCTGGCGATAGAGGTAGGTCACCTTCTTGAGAAAACCGGGCTGATTAGTGTATTTGAGGGGTTGAGAAGAAGAAAATGTCATGATATGTAGGTGTAAACAAATATAGTACTATGAACTAGTGAAGTGACTGCAAGCGAGGTTATATTTCGGTAGTTGTCTAAGTTCCTTAAGTTTTTGTGAAAACTTTTTAAGAAACCCTTTTTGTCCCTAGCGGAGTCGCCACTATGAGCGGACCTTTTTAGAAACAAAAGTGGGAAGTGGCAAAGCGAACTAGGGAAAAGGAAACTTTTTTCTTTTTTTGGAAAATATGTGTGGGAAAACAGGGTTTTGATTATCTTTAGGAAATTTGTTAATTTATTTGGAAATCCCTTTATAGAAAACCATTTCCCGTTTCTAACTTAAAGACCTCGAAACATAAATTCCAAGATCAGTGATAGAGTTGCCACCCGGATCAGCTCACCCGGAGTATAGCTCCCTACCGAGGGTAGACTACTATACCTAATTCAGAGATTCAGGGTTCGGGCAAGTGACTTACTTTAACCTGAAGCTTACTTTCACTTTACAATTTATATTACCATATTTTATTTGCTTTATTATCTTTCTCTACCCATTTTGTGTTTATTTATCAGCTGATGCTCAAGCAAATGACAGAAATACATTGCAGAAAAAAATGAACCATGCATCCAAATTATACAAAAGATAATAGAGGCCGCTTATACAACCAAATCGAATAAAAATAAAACTCTCATCCTCACATTACAAGCGCCTAGAATACATGATTATCTAAAAATTTACAAACGCCTAAACACGAATTAATCTATTAATTACACTAGAAATAATAAAAAGGAAAATAAATGTTGCAAAAGACACTTAGCACAGTTTATATCACAAGCACAAGTAGGACTCACAACAGGACAGAATTGGGATTTTAGGAATGAGGGCATGCATTTAGGGGGTAACCGGGTCAGCTCGGCCAACCAGTCCGGTTAGACCTGGAAAACAGTTTTGAAATGCCCTGTAACTTTTATGCTGGAAAACAATTTTAGAAAATTATTTGGCTCGGTTTCATGCAAATTTTTCCGTTTGGTGGGTCTGTTATCCTGAAACTCGGGGTTCCGTTCGTATGGGTTTCCTAATTTCAGCATCCATCTATGGTCCAGAAGTAGTAAACACATCAAAAACGGTTTGATTTTGAAAACAGCATCGCGCAACGATGTCCATACAGGTCGTTCCGTGATTCTGTCTCCTTCTAGAGACTACAGCTGTACGGCTGTAATTAGAGCCGTGCGGCTCTAATTATAGTTGTACGGCTGTAGTTAGAGTTGTACGGTTCTAATTACAGTCGTTCGACTATAGCTTCCAGAACAAAATGCCGATTAGCACAATTTCAGTGGTTTCTCGAGATTTCCATAGAGTCCAAGGGTCTGCTATTGCTGGACAACAGATCCGAGTCGGAACGAGCAACCCTAGATTATAGAAAATCAAAACCACAGAAACCGAGAACCTCACACCCATGTGAATATCCAAAAACCAAAGTTTGATAGTGTACGAGTGTGTTTGGGCCGAAAAATATCATAAAAGAATGCGTGAAATGGAAAACAGACTATTTTCGGTCAATCGAGGCAGTTTCAGGTTTCTGTCCCTACAGAACATAGCTGTGCGGCTTTGAGTACCAGAGCTATGCGGCTCTACTCATAAGGAATATAGCCGTTGTGAGTGGACGACGCGTTTTCGACGGGACGCGGGACTCCCATTTAGAAGGGGCGCCACGATCTCGGGCGGGCCCCTCCCTAGCGTGGGGTTTTTATGAATAGAAATCAGCATTTTGGAAAATAAATGTAATTAATCCTTAAAAGAACCGATACCTAAGTCTCTATGAATATTGTAGAGTCGCCACCCGGCTCAGCTCAACCGGGAAATTCTTATGTAGCTGAACTGGACGAACGGTCGCTACACTATCCAGAGATTGGGGTCCGGATAAGTTCCTTATTTCGTGTCTAATTAAAATAAATATTGCAAATGTTTTCAAATGGTATTTAAAAATCTAAAGTAAATTTTATTGAATATAAAAGGCATACAGCGCGCATACAAATATATAATACAAAAATAGAGAAAAGAAATAAATATTAATTGGCTTACAACCAAATCGAATAGAAAAATAAAAACTCTCGCCTCACTTATACAATCGCCTAAAATACACGAGAATCTAAAAATATTTACAGCCGCCTAAATACACTATTAATTCTATTAAAATACAAATGAAATGAAAATTAAGATAAAATAAAACCTGCAAAACAAAGGATAGCACAATTCATACAGCACGCCATAAGTTGGACTTAAATAGACAGAATTGGGAAAAAAGGAAATTGGGGGCATGCATAAAAGCGGGTAACCGGGTTGGCTAGGCTAGCCGGCCCGGTTAGACCTGGAAAACATTTTGAAACGTCCCTGTATTTTTGGTTTTTTGTGGGAAAATCATTTTGAAAATAATTTTTCCAGTTTACATGCATTTTTACATATTAAGTGGGTCGGTTTTCGGGAGAACTGGGTCTCCGTCGTGGCATTGTTCTAATTTGCAATTTTATGGGAAATTAAACCTAAGGTAGTGAATGCACATATCAAAATTCATTTTTGGGATTTTCTAATTTTTCGGATTTTCTATGGATTTTTAGAAATTTTTATGGGGTAAAGCTGAAATTCTGATTCTGTAACGAGAGTTACAGTCGTGCGACTGTAAACAGTTCAAGATCAAGATTTTGCCAAAATTATTTTGAATCAAAAATAGAAGAAAAACAATCTGGGAATTAAGAACACTCGTACGACTGTATATACAGTCGTACGACTGTTCAACAAAACCAAGAACAGTCGTGCGACTGTTCTTAATTCCCAGATACAGAAGCCCGAAAAGCAGCAGAAAACACACAAAACTCACTTCAAACACCCAGAAAGCAAGAAAAAGTGTAAGGAAAGGGAGTGTCTACCTTTTTAGAAGCTAATCCAAGTCGTTTTGACCTCTGGCGTCGCTCCAATCCTAACAAATTTGCACTTTTTCCTTTGAAATTGAAGTTGAGAGCTTTGTGTCCAAAAATCCAAATTGCAAGGGATTCTGATGGTTTAACTCCGGATTTTTGATTTGGTTGTGAAGTTAATTGATTAACCTAGGGGTTTCTAACAAGTTTTAATCATAATTATGAGAATTGAAAGAAAATTGAAGAGGAAAAGATGAGTTTTTTATGGTTTTTTCACTTCTCTCTTTTCCTTCTCTCTTTTCTCCTTCTCTCTCTAAGTCTTTCACCAGAAATCCAACCTCCCTCTCTTTCTCCCTTTTCTTCTCCTTTTCTACTCTCTTTTTTCTGCTTACTTGCTACAACACCGGAGCAATTAATGCTCCTCCTCTCTCTCCTCCATTTTCTGCTGCAGAGGTATGGGCTCCTGCAATTTTTCCGACATTACAGTCGTACGACTGTAAGAATAGTTGTACGGCTATAATCTTTTTTTTTTAGTATAGAAAATTCCAGCGCTTGCAGCTGCCCCTCACGTGATCAAATTCGAAATCTAGTTCCAGGTTTACAACACCTGAGATGATGAATTTTAGGGCGCCAATCAAAGCACCGCGAACACTAGAATGAATCTCCTGATGAGATAGGCCGATACCGGGTCCAGGTTACCCGAGGCGATGCTGGGGAGGAAATAAGCCGATATCAGGTCTAGGTTACCCGAGGCGAATGAGTGGATGAATTGCGGTTTAGCCTATACCGGGTCTAGGTTACCCGTGGCGGACTTGATGAAGAGATTGGCCGATACCGGGTCTAGGTTACCCCAGGCGAGTTGATGAAGAAATTGGCCGATACCGGGTCTAGATTACCCAAGGCGGACTTGATGAAGAAATTGGCGGATACCGGGTCTAGGTTACCTGAGGCGATGCTGGGGAGGAAATAAGCCGATATCAGGTCTAGGTTACCCGAGGCGAAGGAGTGGATGAATTGCGGTTTAGCCGATACCGGGTCTAGGTTACCCGAGGTGGATTTGATGAAGAGATTGGCCGATACCAGGTCTAGGTTACCCGAGGTGAGTTGATGAAGAAATTGACCGATACTGGGTCTAGAATACCCGAGGCAGACTTGATGAAGAAATTGGCCGATATCGGGTCTAGGTTACCCAAGGTGATGCTAGGGAGGAAATAAGCCGATATCAGGTCTAGGTTACCCGAGGCGAAGGAGTGGATGAATTATGGTTTAACCGATACCGGGTCTAGGTTACCCGAGGTGGACTTGATGAAGAGATTGGCCGATACCGAGTCTAGGTTACCCGAGGCGAGTTGATGAAGAAATTTGCTGATACCAGGTCTAGATTACGCTAGGCGGACTTGATGAAGAAATTGGCCGATACCGGGTCTAGGTTACCCGAGGCGATGCTGGGGAGGAAATAAGGCGATATCAGGTCTAGGTTACCCGAGGCGAGTTGATGAAGAAATTGGCCGATACCGGGTCTAGGTTACCTGAGGCAAGTTTTGCTGGGGAAATAGATGAAGCTGATCTGGACCGATACCGAGTTCACATTACTCGAGGTGGATCTGCTGGGGAAGTGGATGATGAAGCCGATCTGGGCCGATACCGAGTTCACATTACTCGAGGCGGACTCGCTGGAGAAAGTTGAGGATATTAAACTGGGGATGAATCCCTGCACTTAAAATGGCAAGTCTTCATTCGTTGATCGAGAGATTTTTAAACAAAAAATTTTTGCCCCTTCGATCAAGAATGAAGACTAGCTGGGGATGAGTGATCAATATATGTAATGCATGAATGCGAGATGATGCATATGCATGTGTATGTATTTTTTGTCATTTGACATTTTCGTCTTCCGCTGGAGAAGGACCTGATGTGCCCCTGGTTGATTTTGCTTCCTTTGGGGTTTTGGTTGGTGATTTTTGAAGGAATGAGGTGACTTCTAGGAATATGTGATATTGCTGGGGAGATAATCATAGTGCTCCTTACAGAGATTCCGCTGGGAAAGAGTGTAGTGACTCGAATGGGGAAATAATTATGGTATTCTTTATGTAGATTCTGCTGGGAATCACGTGATGACTCTATGGGGAGTCGATGTGATGACTTTTGTGGGGAATGTTGGGGACATTCTGCTTTTCCTGCTCTGTAGGGAAATTATGAGTTTGTAAGTGCTCTAATATTTGCCTGGGTTGCCCAATACAGGTTTTCAGCCCAGCGAGCCGTTCTGATTTTTGCCTAAGGCGCCTTTTCGGTTTTCGCCTTAGCGAGCTTTTCATATGCCCTAACTTTTGCCTAAACTACCCAATATGGGTTTTTAGTTTAGCAGGCCGCTCTAATTTTTACCTGAGGTGCCTTTTCGGTTTTCACCTTAGCGAGCTATTTTTTTTTTTAAGATGATTGAAATGTCGCCATGACCATTTTATTGCTCTTTTAGGAAATGAACTGGATTTTAAAGGTCAACAAAAGATCTCAAATTGCATGTATTTAGTGTACTTTCACTTGTTAAATAATGCGAGAATTTCAATCAGTTGAATGCAAAGTGCTTTCTTTAAATGTGTGCTTATGCAAGACAACTTTGTTTGTGCATTTGTCATAACCATGCAAATATATTTAAACAAACACTTCACTTTATTGATGAAATCAAATGAGTACATTTGAAACAAGTTGGTTCCTAAATGGTACAGATTCCACACTGAGCCAGAACCCGTCATCAATCGTCCTTTTCAGGTTCTCCGACTGATTTTTTTCTCTTGTGTCTTAACTTTTGCCTAGACCGCTCTTTTCCAGTTTTCAGCCTAGCAGACCTCTCTTTTTTTTTATTTATATACATGATAAAGCTTTAGCCTGTCTTGATTGATTGGATTAGTGAACCTGTTTGCATCCATGTCCATGATGCTGACAGCGCCTTTTGCTAGCACCTTATTCACCACATAGGGTCCTTCCCAGTTGGGTCTGAACTTGCCCCTACCGTCAACATTTGAAGGCCTTAGCTGCTTTAGAACCAAGTCACCTGTTTTCAACTGCCGTTTGGAATACTACATATTCCGATTATAGGCTCTGGCCATTCTGCGCTGGTACATCTAAAGATGATCCAGTGCCTTTAGTCGCCTTTCATCCAGTGCAGTCAACTGCTCATGCCTAGCTTGAACCCACTCAGTCTCCAGTAATTGAGCTTCCAGGGCAACTCTGAGTGATTTGAGTTCTATCTCCACTGGCAATACTGCTTCCATTCCATACACCAAGGCATACGGAGTTTCCCCCGTTGGTGTTCTGACACTGGTTCTGTAACCCCAAAGAGTATAAGGCAGCTTGTCGGCCCAATCTCTGTAAGTGGTTACCATCTTTGATATGATCTTCTTTATTGCCTTGTTTGCTGCTTCTACTGCACCATTAGCCTGAGGCCTGTATGGAGAAGACTTATGATGTTCAATTCCATGTTCTGCAAGTAGCTCGGCTATTGCCGCTTGAAATTATACTCCATTGTTAGTTACTATGTGATGAGGAACCCCATACCGAGTGAAGATATTCTTCTAGATAAACTTGACCATATGTTTGGCTATCACATTAGTGAAGGATTCTGCTTCGACCCATTTGGAGAAGTAATCAACTGCTACAACTATGAATCTGTGCCCATTAGATGCCGCTGGGTGAATTTCACTAATCATATCTATCCCCCATGCTGAAAACGGCCACGGAGATGCTAGATTCTGAAGTTCAAGTGGAGGAAGATGACTAATGTCTGCATAGATCTGAGATTCATGACATCTCTTCACTTTTCTTATAGAATCTGCTTGCATCGTCATCCAGAAGTAGCCTTGTCTCATGATCTTCCTAGCCATGGCAAGTCCATTCATATATGGCCCACAGGATCCTGCATCTACCTGCTGCATCACTTCTTCTGCTTCTTGCTCTGTAAGGCATCTTAAAAGGACTCCATGTGCCGTTCTTTTGTATAACTTGTCCTCAAAGATTCTGAATTGACTAGCCAGCTTTCTTAGTGTCAGCTTATCAGTAGCACTGGCCTCTTCTAAGTACTTCCCTTCTTTAACATACTGGTAAATGTCGAAGAACCATGGCTTTTCTTCATCTGATAATTCCATCACTTCGTGCCCTTCGAAGCAAGGGCGTCTGAAAGTGGCTATGACCAGTGGTTGTACTTATGTCTCTTCTGGATTTCCCCATATGGAGGACAAAGTGGCTAATGCATCAGCCATCTTATTCTCATCTCTGGGGACATGTCTGAATTCACACTGGCCCAATAAACCTTTTCTGAACTGTAGCAGCTCTAAGTAAGGCCGTAAGGCTTCTTCCTTTAGCTCCCATTCACCCTGAGCTTGCCTGATCACCAGAAGTGAATCACCAACAATTAAGACATCATTTGCCCCTAAGGTTAATAAAGTTTCCTTTCCAAACAAGCATGCTTCATATTCCGCCCCATTGTTGGTTACAGGAAAGATCAGCCTTTTGGATAAAGGAATGACCTCACCATCCGGTGTTGCTATAAGTACCCCGATTCCAGTGCCTTTTTCTATTCACTGCCCCATCGAAACACATGACCCATCTTTTCACTTCCACCATGGCTAGTTGCTCATCAGGGAATTCTAGGTTCTCTATGTAATCTGATTCCAGGGGTTGGTTTGCCAGAAACTCTGCCACAGCTCACCCTTTAATGGTTTTCTTTGTGATGTACTCGATGTCAAATTCAGAAAAAAGTAACAACCACCTGGACAATTTCCCAACCAATGCAGGTGCTTCATAGAGATACTCCATTGGATCCACCTTAGCCACGGCTTGTACCGTGTAGGATTGGAAATAGTGGCACAGCTTCTTAGTCACTCAAATCCTCGCCACACATGTCTTTTCCACCAGTGTGTATTTGGCTTCATACTCTAGCAATTTCTTGCTAAGGTAGTAGATAGGATATTCCTTCTTGCCATCTTGTTCTTGTGCAAGCATTGCCCCTATCGAGGATTCTTCAACTGCCAGATACAAAATCAGAGGCTTCCCTGGAATTGTAGGACTCAACACTGGTGGCTTTACCAGGTAAGCCTTGATCTTCTTGAATGCCAGCTGACACTCGTCATCGCACACTATTGGCTAATCTTTCTTTAATAGCTTAAAGATCGGTTCACAAGTGGAGGTTAACCGTGCTATGAAGCGGCTGACATACTGTAAGGAACCTAGGAATGATCTGACTTCCTTTTCTGTCTTCGGGGCTGGCATATCTTGGATGGCCTTGATTTTGTCTAGGTCCATTTCTATACCCCTCTAGCTGACTACATGGCCCAACAGTTTCCCTGATGTGACCCCGAATATGCACTTCTTAGGGTTAAGTCGTAAGTTGTACTCTCCAATGCGTGTTAGAAATCAATCCAGGATAACAGGGTGTTCCTCCCGGGTTGCTAATTTAACAAGCATATCATTGACATACACTTCGACTTCTTTATGGATCATGTCATGCAACAGAGTTATGACAGCCCTCTGATAAGTGGCACCAGCGTTCTTCAACCCGAAGGGCATCACTCTTTAGAAGAAAGTACCCCACTCTGTGATGAATGATGTTTTCACTTTGTCGATCACATCCATCAGAATCTGGTTGTACCCTGAAAAGCCATCCATGAAGAAGTACATTGCCGCTTTTGTTGCGCTATCAACCAGGATGTCGATATGGGGCAGTGGAAAGTTATCTTTTGGACATGCCTTATTTAAGTCCCTATAGTCGACACATACTCTGACCCTTCCATCCTTTTTAGGCACGAGGACAATGTTGGCTAGCCATTCCGTATACTCCACCACTTCGAGAAACCTAGCATCTATCTATATGGCCACTTCTTCTTTCACCAGCGTAGCCCATTCCGGCCTTAGTCTTCTCAACTTTTGCTTTACCGGTCTGAACTTGGGGTCTATCAGGATTTTATGCACTGCTATTTCTGTATCCACACCTGGCATGTCTTCATACGACCAGGCGAAAGTTTTATCATGTTTTTGGAGTATTTTTATTAATTCTTTCTCTTCCTCGGATTTAAGCTCGTGTGAAATGAGTACCATTTTAGGGTTTTCATCTGTACTTATATTGATTTCATGCAATGCAGTGTCATGTATGCTAAATATGCTTGATGGTGATTCAAATGCATGCACAGAATTATTAGGATAAGCATCACACAAGTAAGCAAACTGGGATTTCATTGCATTGAACTTATCATAAAGTACATCAGTTACATTAAAAATGGAAGAAATAGATACAACAAAATCATTTTCATCCTCCACAGGTGGAGGGCCTTGTTCTTCTTTAGCTTCCATCTTCCCTTCCAAAGCATCATCCAGGACTGCAGCTTTCTCTGCTACCTGTGCCTTAACTTTTTTCACAATCTTGGCGATTTCAGCAACCACAGAGTCTAAGTTCACTTTGGCCATTAATTCCTCGCCGAATCCCTCCTTGGATTTCCCAAAATCTTTGTTCAATGCAACAGTCAAAGCACCTGAGATGATTTCTGTAGTTTCAGCACAGGCTTTCTTTTCATCTTCCTCTTCAGCCACCTCTATGGTTTCTGTTATCACCTCAGATGGTTCTCCTTTCAAAATTTCAAATTTAGCATTTGCTTCTTCTTCCATTACAGGGGCTACTGGCTCTTCCTGGCTTTTGTCAAAATCCATGACATCAGCAAAGATCTCAAAGCCAGGGTACTCGACATTTCCAACCAGCACCGGTTCTGCTTGGCCCTTGTAAAGGCTTTCTCCTGCCTTCAGAAATGGCTTCATCATGACCTTGCCATTCTTGCCCTTTCTCAGGTTCTTCTGCTCGGATGGCCCCTCTACATAACCAAGGCAACACTGCTTTGACTTTCCCGAGTCGATCTTGAATTTCGGCACACCTTGCAAATTAATCCCGAGTCCCATTACCAGGACAAAGTTCAGCTTGTATAGATATCGGGATAGCCACTCCTACATGTAGTTCTCGTAAAGGACCATAGGGGCATCTGTGATTTCTTCCTCCTTAATGACAGCAACTTGAAATCCGCCAAAAGGAACCACTCCTTCATCCACTGCAGCTACCATCGACTGGGCGTCCGCCTCAACAGTCATAATCCTGCCATTCATGGAGAATTTGATCTTTTGATGCAATGTGGAAGGAACACCTCCCAAAGGATGGAATCAGGGCCTTCCGAGTAATAGGGAAAATGTGACTGGGATATCGATCACTGTGAAGACAACCATGGACTTGATGGGCCCAACCTCCACTTTTGTTTTGAAGGTCCCTGTCATTGTTCTTTTAGAATCATCATACGCCCGAATGACTATCGAGGACCTCTTCAACACTTCTTCATTCATGCTTAGAAATGGTAACATTTTTAACGGGCATATATTCAGAGACGAGCCGTCATCCACCATAACGCACGGCATCACCTTATCCATTACATGGGCCCTGACATAAAACGCTTTGTTGTGGGCTTTCCCTTCAGCAGGCAGGTCTTTCTCGGAAAAGAAAATATCAGGACCCCCAACGTGAACTTTGTCTAACAAACAGCACATAGCCTCTGGTGAAGTTATAGGGGAGACTTCAATCTTTGATAGTTTCTTCACTAGAGAAGCCCTGTGCTCCTTGGAGGTCAGAAGCAAGTGCCATAATCTAGCTTGAGCAGGAGTTTTCTTCAACTGGGAAATGACTTGGTCCTCCTTCTCAACTCCTTCCGGCGACGAAGTACTGCCCGACCCATTCATCGGTTCTTTATCTTTCACCTGATCTGCCGGCTGATATACCCTTCCACTTTGGGTCACGTGCTGCACTTCTGAAATCTTCAGCTTCTCAATAGCTGGGAGTTTAACTGCCTCTCTTCTGTCAAATTTTTCATACTCATATTCGGAGTCGAGATCATCCAGACTTATGGGCTTGATCTCCTTACATCCCTCCTTTTCCTCACATTTGAGTTCCGCTTCGGGTTCCCCTGCCGCTACTGCCTGAATCACAGGGTTCGCTTGTAGATCTTGTGCAAATATAAAGTTAGCCGGCAACCCTGACTGAACCATGTTTACCCTCTTTTCAAATACTGGCAGTGGGTTGGTTTTAGTGCTAGGTTTGGGTGGCTGTTGCAGCTTTCCTTCGGCGATGAGCTTCTGGATAGCATCCCTTAGCTTGTAGCAGTTGTTGGTTTGATGGCCTGTCACTACATGATAAGTGCAGAAATTATCTTTGTCAGCTTCAGACGGTTTCTCAAATGGCCTTAAAGACTATAGCAGGCCACCATTTCTACACTTGGCGAATATCTTTGCTAAAGTAAGAGTCCAGGGTGATATGCCTTGTCCTACAGGACCCCTATTCTAGTTGCCTTGCTGCTGATTCACAGTAGCCACTTCAACCTGCTTCACCTCTGATGATTGCCTCTGCTTGCTACTGGAACCTAAACCAGAACCACTGCCAGACCCAGCTGCTACGGTTGATCTATACCTTGAGCTATACCCTGTACTTCTTCCCCCTTTCTGACCAGTTGGCTTATCCTCTTCATCCCTTTCTATCTTCATGGCCATACTGTAAACCTCACTAAGCTCCTTTAAGGGATGGAATTTCATGTTGTTCTTGAAAATATCTTTGCTGCCATCAATGAGCTTCTGTATAAGCTCATCTTCATCAGGGCGGTTCTTTAGGAGGATCATCTTGTTCATCCACCTCTGGTAGTATTCATTGAAGGGCTTATTGAATTTCTGCTTCACCCTCTCCAAATCGTACAGCTTCACCTGGATTTTGGTGTTGAAGCTGTAGTATTTGATGAAGGCTGCCGACAATACTTCCGAGTCAGATTGCTCCTCCTCTGACAGTGAATTATACCATCCTAAAGCACCTCCCTCCAGTGTGGTAGGGAAAAGATTAATCAATTGTTGCTTTGTAGCACTTGCTGTTAGCATAACTCGGGCATATAAATTCACATGGGCCTCCGGCGAGCCCATTCCTTTGTAAGTGGGGACTTTCGGCATTTGGAAGCCGATAGGAAATGTCTCGATGCCCCTAATGATCATGGCATCAACGTTCACCCCTTTCTTAGATTCAGCACTGATACCGACCCCCTTATTCAACTGGGCCATGACCTCGTCTAATTCAGAACACTTGGCTTTCATCCTCTGTTCCATAGCTGCCTCTATCTCCTGCAGCTTTTCCAGGCTCGCTGAAGCGTCACCACCATGTTGGGATGACTCATCTTCTTTTTCTTTCCCGGCTCCACTACCACCGGCCTCACCAGCTTCCCTCATGACTGCCCGCATCTCTTCCTTCAACATGTCGCGGAAATCTTGGGATCTGAAGAAGTCTCTCAAAACATCAGCCATGCTTGGTGTCTGTTCTGCCATATTCACTCCTTCCCCAGATTCAGAATCACTGTCACTCTCAATTACCCTCTGTCTCCTAGCTGCCCTTAAAGCTTGGGATCTTGTCCAAGGTCGCTCCAGTGTATTCTGCTTGGGAGTAGATAGGAGGTATTAGGTTTGTGAATGAATGACGTGATGTGACATGAAAATTAAGGCATTGAACATGCTTAAGATGAATGGAGTGAAATTATGTATGGAATGATGATATGAATGGTTTCTTTTTATTATTTTTTTTTCTTCATTTTTGGGGCATTCCAAGAAAACCCAATGCTTATGCAAAAATGTCACGCGTGGGCCGCCACACGGATAGAGATTCGGCACCTTTGGGGCACCTAATGAATTCATGAAATGGTCACGTGTATACCAACACACGGACGGAGTTTTGACGCTTTGTAGGTATATGAGATGATATGAAATGATCACGTGGGCCGGGCCCATGGACAAGGTTTTTAATGCTTTTGAGCATATGATATGGAATGATATTATGAGAAAATCCCGTGTAACAGGGACACGGACAAGGATTTGGCATTCGAGCAATGCCTTTCATGATTTGGTGATGTTATGGACTTATATGTATACTAATTGGGCACTCGGGGAGTACCTTGAACGGTAAATTAATGTCATGGAATGGTCCGATGTGGACCTTGATGTTTTATGGTGTTTATGATAAATGGGTATGATGTTATGAAATGCATTGTGTAAATTGTTACACAAAAATGGGCCTAAGACTGTTGTGGCTTTTATTGAATGAAATGATTTTGGTGGAATGGCCAAATGCAATCCGGTGCATCGGCAAACACGGGTAATTTTGGGTACCCGATATGTTATGAAATGGAATGGGATGGTCATGATAGGCGTCCTTGAAATGCCCCTTAATTTGATTTAAGTGAAATGTGGTGAATGAACATGTCACACAATATGCAAATGACTGCACGAAAACGTGGGTTAGGATGCATGACACACATAATGATGTTATGTGAAAAAAAAATGCTAATCACACAAATATAATGCTATGGCTGAAAAAGAAATGGTTAGTATGAATGTCAAACAAATGAATTAATGTTTTACACGCGAAATAAAATGCAAATGGCTGCATAAAAATATGGTTTAGTATCACACAAAAATGTTTGTGTATGGTATGTCACATGCATGGAAAGTAGTGATTATGGTATGTTATGCATGCGTGGGTAGCAATGGCGATGTGTCACAAGATGGTGAAGAACATATAGCAAGCAAAATGAATTCTTCCAACCTTATTCCTCCAACGTGGTCGGTCTCAAAAATTTCTAACCGAGTCCTAGGCGGGGTTCACTTCAATCACCAACCGGGGGTGATGAAGGCGTGATTTTATTATTATTATTCACACAATTATTTTGGTATCCTAAGGGAATCCAACTAGAGCTGCCTATATGGGTTCGGTCAAAGTCGGGATAACATCAAGGCTCTCATAGCAAGATATACTCCTCATTTCTCCCCACTCAAGGGTTCTAGCGAAGGGGTTCGTACGAGGCTATGAGTGGTGTTTCGTATTCGTGCCCCTAAGACCAAGAGGAACATAGGCGACACTTCAACAATCCACCAAGCTATAAAGGGATACCTAAACTAATGCAAAAATGGCTAACTAAAATGCAAATAAAATACCTAAAGAGAATCACCCGCCTTATTTTAATTAGACACCTTTTAGGGCTTGTCAAATTCTTTTAAGTTTTTAAGAAAACTTTTTAAGAAATCCCCAGCAGAGTCGCCACTGTGAGCGAATGACGCGTTTTCGACGAGACGCGGGACTCCCTTTCGGAAGGGGCACCACGATCTCGAGCGGGCCCCTCCCTAGCGTGGGGTTTTTATGAATGGAAATCCGCATTTTGGAAAATAAATGGAATTAATCCTTAAAAGATCCGAGACCTAAGTCTCGATGAATATTGTAGAGTCGCCACCCGGCTCAGCTCAACCAGGAAATTCTTATGTAGCTGAACTGGACGGACGGTCGCTACACTATCCAGAGAGTCGGGTCCGGACAAGTCCCTTATTTCGTGTCTAATTATAATAAATATTGCTAATGTTTTCAAATGGTATTTCAAAATCCAAAGTCAATTTTATTGAATATAAAAGGCATACACCGTGCATACAAATATATAATACAAAAATAGAGAAAAGAAATAAATATTAATTGGCTTACAACCAAATCGAATAGAAAAATAAAAACTCTTGCCTCACTTATACAATCGCCTAAAATACATGACAATCTAAAAATATTTACAACCGCCTAAATACACGATTAATTCTATTAAAATACAAATGAAATGAAAATTAAGATAAAATAAAACCTGCAAAATAAAGGTTAGCACAATTCATACGGCACGCCACAAGTTGGACTTAAATAGACGGAATTGGGAAAACAAGAATTGGGGGCATGCATAAAAGGGGGTAACCGGGTTGGCTCGGCTAGCCGGCCCGGTTAGACCTGGAAAACATTTTGAAACGTTCCTGTATTTTTGGTTTTTTATGGGAAAATCATTTTGAAAACAATTTTTCCAGTTTACATGCATTTCTACATATTAAGTGGGTCAGTTTTCGGGAGAACTGGGTCTCCGTCGTGGCATTGTTCTAATATGCAATTTTACGGGAACTTAAACCTAAGGTAGTGAATGCACATACCAAAATTCATTTTTGGGATTTTCTAATTTTTCTGATTTTCTATGGATTTTTAGAAATTTTTATGGGGTAAAGCTGAAATTCTGATACTGTAACGAGAGTTACAGTCGTGCGACTGTAAACAGTTCAGGATCAAGATTTCGCCAAAATTATTTTGAATCAAAAATAGAAGAAAAACAATCTAGGAATTAAGAACACTCGTACGACTGTATATACAGTCGTACGACTGTTCAACAAAACCAAGAACAGTCGTGCGACTGTTCTTAATTCCCAGAAACAGAAGCACGAAAATGCAGCAGAAAACGCACAAAACTCACTTCAAACACCCAGAAAGCGAGAAAAAGTGTAAGGAAATGGAGTGTCTACCTTTTTAGAAGCTAATCCAAGTCGTTTTGACCCCTGGCGTCGCTCCAATCCTAACAAATTTGCACTTTTTCCTTTGAAATTGAAGTTGAGAGCTTTGTGTCCAAAAATCCAAATTGCACGGGATTCTGATGGTTTAAGTCCGGATTTTTGATTTGGTTGTGAAGTTAATTGATTAACCTAGGGGTTTCTAACAAGTTTTAATCCTAATTATGCGAATTGAAAGAAAATAGAAGCGGAAAAGATGAGTTTTTTTATGGTTTTTTCACTTCTCTCTTTTCTCCTTCTCTCTCTAAGTCTTTCACCAGAAATCCAACCTCCCTCTCTTTCTCCCTTTTCTTCTCCTTTTCTACTCTCTTTTTTCTGCTTACTTGCTGCAACAGAGGAGCAATTAATGCTCCTCCTTTCTCTCCTCCATTTTCTGCTATAGAGGTATGGGCTCCTGCAATTTTTCTAACATTACAGTCGTACGACTGTAATTTTTAAATTACAGTCGCACGACTGTAAGAATAGTCATACAACCATAATCTTTTTTTTTTAGTATAGAAAATTCCGGCGCTTACAGCTGTGCAACTTTTTTCATGAAGAACACAACCGTGCAGCTGTATTCAGGTAATCCATCTTTCGAAAGTTGTAAAATGGAGAAAAATGTAAAGAAAAAGCAATGTGCAAAGGTTTAAGGCCTCTTAGAATACCTTGATGTTGTCTTGATGTGTTTAACGCAAAAATCGAATTGAAAGCTTGAAATTCTCCCGAAACCTCGACCGGCTCTAAAATCCAAAAACGAATCTGAAACGATCCAAAACCAATATGAAGCAATGTCTAGGTATGAGTTTTAGATGTTAAGGTTTTTAGCTTTTTACTTCTCTGGTATTCTGTTTCTCCTCTCCCTCTCTTTCTTTTCTTTCTTTTTCCTTTCTATTTCCAAGACTAAAAAATGTCCCCACCCCATTGATTTGATTTTCTTTTTCTTTTTATACCTCTACACTCGTTATCATTTCTAACAATTAATGAGTCGTCTATTTTCTGTGAATTTTGGTCAAACTTTTTCCCTTTTTAGTCAAGTTTCTCTGCTTTGTAGAGCAACTAGACTAACCCACTAGAGCCGCACAGCTCTAGTTGTACTAGAGCCGTGTAGCTCAAGATAGAGCCAGACCGAAATCCTAAAAAAAATCCGATGCTCACCCTAAAACCTAAAATCACTCGGAGGACCTTTCTCAGTGTTTCACATCGAGGATAGCTCAGTTTTCGGGATGTTTGAGATACTCCAGTTGACATTCTGGTCATTCTCAAGTTCGATTTGTGTCCGTCTGCTTAACAGGTTATACAAGAATTCTCATCATAGAGGTAGAGAAAACTCGGCGCTTACACTCGTGTATCTAGGCAATTGTATTTTTAGATTATCATGTATTATAGGCGGTTGTCAATGGTGAGGATGAGAGTTTTTATTCTTCCGGTTGTATAATTTGGCCATTACTTTACTTTTCCCACACTTTTACTTTTCTGCACTTTATTTGTGATTTATATTTATGTCATTTGTATGAGCATTAACTAAAAATAAAAAAAGATAAAATAGGTAGAATTAAGTGGATTTCATATCATATTATGAAATAATAATTGAAAACAAGTGAGAATTAGTAGATGTGTTACCCGAACCTTGAATCTCTGGATTAGGTACAGTAGTCTATGCTTGGTAGGGAGCTGTATCGAAATTTCCCGAATGAGCTAATCCAGGTGGCGACTTTGTCACTGATCTTGAAATTTAACTCTCGAGATCTTTAAGTTTAAATTTGGGATTTTCCAAAAAAACATATTTTCCAAAATTCACACTTAAAATCAAGTTTTCAACAAAAAGGGTTTTTCCAATAAAATAAAAGGTTTCCTTAAGGAAGATAAAAATCTGTTTTCAAAACCGCACAAGTCATCACCCAAAAAGAAAACACCCGGTTTTCGCTTCGCCATGCGTTCTGAAAAATGTCGTTCGCTCACAGTGGCGACTCTACTAGGGATTAAGGGTTTCTTTTAAAAAGTTTTCATAAAAACATAAGGAACTTAAGCAACAATTGAAGTACATCATCACTTGTAGTCAATTATTAATCCATAATCCGATATTCCACTCACAACCGCATAGCATGAAATTTTCTTTTCTTTAATCCCTCCAACACATGATTAAGCCCGATTTATTTCCAAAGGTGACCTACCTCTTCTGTTAGGATTGGAGGCACTCGAGGGGGTAAACCACTTATAGCACCGCATGAACCTTACATCGTGTTCTATGATGAGGAGTGTATTTTTGCTATGGGGACCTGTACGATGCTTGGTTTGACTCATACCTTCATGTAATGGCCTAGAAACTTCCTCTTAAGGTTACCAAAACATATATTTGAAAATGGACATTGAGAGTACGCCTTTGGTATCCACGGTTGATGCCAAAGAGACCCAATACCTAGGAAGAATGCGTGATGAATCGAAAGGAGGAATAAGGTTGGAAGGGTGAGCATGTTGTTACGTGTGCTAACGTTTGCTCCATGGTTGTTTTACTTTTGACTTTTTCAATCGACATCAAAACATGCATCATCCGTATGCCATTCTAACAACATTTTTATGCAGCTGTTTTAAGCATCATCATACGTGTGCTATTATACTAACCACATTTTCATGCAGCCATAAAATCTTATCCGTGTGTCATATACATCATATGTGTTTGCATTTCATAAAGCATACATGACATCATGTTGTGTGTCATGCATCCTAACCACATTTTTTGTGCAGCTGTAAGCATCGGGTTTTCCCGACCTCTATGATGAGAATTCCTGTATAACCTGTGGAGCAGATGGACTTGAATCGGCCTGGAAAACAACTAGAATATCATCTAGGGAATCCCAAACATCTTCAAAACCAAGCTATCTATGATCTGAAACCCCCGAAAAGGTTTCCCGAGTGATTTCTAAAGTTTAGGGTGTACATTGGATTTTTTGAGAATTTTGCCCCGGCTCTTACTAGAGCCGTGCGGCTTTGGTTTTTGAACCAGAGCCGGGTGGCTCTAGTGGGTGAACCAAGTTGCTCTGCTTTGCAGAGTAACTTGGCTCGACAGAAAGAAAAGTTGGCGGAATTCTCAAAAAGTCAGATGGCCATTTAATGTTTGAAATGATATGTGAGAGGAGAGTATAAAAAGGAAAGAGAAAATCAAATCAGGGAGTTCGTAATCTGAGGCAGAGAAAACTTTAGAAATCCAAAAATAGAGAAAAAAGAGAAATAGAGGGAAAGGAGAAGACAGAACCAAAAGTTTGAGGACCTAGAAACACAAAGGCTAAGACTTAAAACCAATCTCAAAACTCTAACAACATGTTCCTTAACCTTTGCCCATTGATTCGTGATCATTTCGGATTATTTTGGATCATTTCGATTTTCAGCCTATTGAGCTTCTAGGACACATTTCAAAATTCCAATCCGTTCCTTGACGTTCAAAGCTCAAAACAACATCAAGGTAAACTCTGAGAGGCCTTAAACCTGTTTGCATTGTCTTTTCTATGCGTTTTCTTCATTTTTGCAATTTTCGGAACCGGACTTACCCGAATAGAGCCGGACAGCGGTGTTCTTCATGAACACAGCCACACGGCTGTGTCCATGATGAACATAGCTAGGCGGCTCTGATACCCAGAGCCGCACGACTCTGTTCTATGGGGACAGATTCCCGACTTGTCCCGATCAGTTGAAAATAGTCCGTTTTCCATTTTGTGCATTCTGTTGTGATTATTTTCAGCCTAAACTCGTCCGTATGTTATAAAATTTTGGTTTTCGGATTTTTATAGATTTTCCCAGGGCTTTAGTTTTTGAGTTTCGGGGTTATTCTATCCAGATCGGATCTATAGTCCAATATTAGCGGACCCTCGAACCCCATAAAGTCCCCGAAAAATATCGAAAACGAATAAAACAATATTTTCACAAATGTTTTTGGTGTGTTTATTGCTTTTTGGATACTAGATGGATGTTGAATTTAGGAACCCCCACGAATGAAACCCTGGATTCCGGGACAACAGACCCACAAAAAAAAAAAATTGGAAATTTCATGTAACCGAGCCAATTATTTTCCAAAAAATGATTTTTCAGCACCAAAAAAAAAATTACAGGGTGTTTCAAAACCGTTTTCCAGGTCTAACCGGTCTGACCGGTCGGGTCGACCTGGTTACCCCCTAAATGTATGCCCCCAATTTCTAATTTCCCAATTATGTCTTGTTTAAGTCCAATTTAAGGTGTGATATAAATTGTGCTAACCGTCTGTCTTGCAGCTTTTAGTTTATTTTTATTTTTCATTTTTGATGTAATTAATAGCTTAATTTGTGTATTTTAGACGGTTGTAAATTTTTAGATTCTCGTGTATTTTAGGAGTTTGTAAAGTGAGGTTGAGAGTTTTTATTTTTATTCTATTGGGTTGTAATAATTTATTTATTCACTGCTTTTTAATTTATTTTGGTTTGTGTGTGCATTGCATGCCTTTATTAATAAAGATGAATGTTAGAATTATAAAATACCATCAAAGAACATCAACCAATTTTATTTTGATTAGACACAAAAAAGGGGACTTGTCCGTACCTAGATCTCTGGATAGTGTAACGACCCTTCGTCCAGTTTAACTACACTGCAATTTCCTGGTTGAGCTGAGCCAGGTGGTGACTCCTACACTCTCTATCGAGACTTAGGTCTCGATTCTTTTATGAAACAATTTAATTTTCCAAAAATGAATTTCCATCCTAAAAACCCCACGTTAGGAAGGGTTGCCCGATATCGAGGCTCCCTTTCGAAAGAGTCCGTGTTCCTTTCGAAAACGTTGTCCACTCACACTGGCGACTCCGATGGGGATTTCTTACAAAATTTTTCTTAAAAGAACTTAAAAGAATTTGACAAGCCTTGAAAGGTGTCTAATAAAAATAAGGTGGATGATTCTCGTATGGTATTTTATTTTGCAT
This sequence comes from Euphorbia tirucalli, assembly GCA_039660915.1. Taxonomy (NCBI): domain Eukaryota; kingdom Viridiplantae; phylum Streptophyta; class Magnoliopsida; order Malpighiales; family Euphorbiaceae; genus Euphorbia; species Euphorbia tirucalli. The sequence continues at coordinate 46,284,383 of CM077639.1, read as the reverse complement.
TCTTTAGTTAGACATTTTTGCATTAGGTTAAGTATCCCATTTTTAGCCTGATGAATTGTTGAAGTTTTGCCTTTGTTCCTCATGGTCTTAGGGGCACGAATACAAAACACCACCCATAGCCTCGTACAAACCCTTTCATTCGGAGCCTTGAGTGGGAAGAAGTGAGGAGTATATTTTGCTATGGTAGCCTTGATTTTAACCCGACTTGGACCGAACTCATATAGGCAACTTTAGTTGGATTCCATTAGGATACCAAAATATATTGTATGAATGCTATAAATTGCACCTTCATCATCCCTGGTTGATGATTGAAGAGAACCCCTCCTAGGACTCGGTTAGAATTTTCTCAAAATTGACCACGTTTGGAGGAATAAGGTTGGAGGAATACGCTTCATGTGCTATGTGTTACACACCTCTCGACATTTCATGACATACCATAATCAACATTTTCCATGCACATGACATACCACACGCAAAGCATTTATGTGATACTAACTCACATCTTTTTTGCAGCCACTTGCATTTTATTTCCGTGTCTGTAAATACATTAATCATCCATGTGACATTCATACTAACCATTTCTTTTGCAGCCATAACATAATATTTGTGTGTTAACATTTTCACAAGCATACACGACATCATTATGTGTGTCATGCATCCTAACCACGTTTTTGTGTAGCCATTTGCATTTTGTGTGACATAAACATTCATATCATCTCATTCCAAGAGTACCCATCATGGTCATTTCATTTCATAACATATCAGGTGTCCCAAAACTACTCGTGTTTTGCCAGTGCACCGGATTGCACTCGGCCATTTCAATGCACCATGTCATAAGACCACAATGGTCCTAGGCTTATTCCTATGTGATGGTTCATATGATGTCATCATATAGCATCATACCCATTCATCACAGGCATCACGGCAATGCCAAAATTCTGCTTGCGCATTATGGTTCACATCGGACCATTTCAAAACATTGTGAAACCATTTAAGGTACTCCCCGAGTGCTGGATTAGTATGCATATAGGAGCATTTTGTAATATTAGCAAATCATGCAAGATGTCCCACGGACATCAAACTTTTGTCCGTGTCACAGATACACGTGACTTGTTTGTAATATCACGCTATGTTAGATGCTCCTAAAAGCATTGAAACTCTGTCCATAAGCTGGCCCTCATGCAACCATTTCATTTCATTTCATAGACCTACAAAGCATCAAAATCTTGTCCATGTGTCAGCACACATGTGACCATTTCATATAATTCACTAGGTGCCCCGAAAGTACCGAACTCCTGTCCGTGTGGCGGTCCACGATCTTTTTGCATTATCTTTTGCATGACATTGGGTGTTCTTGGAATGTCCAAAAAAAAATAATAATAATAAATAGAGATCATCCTCATCATCATCTCTCGTCATGTCATTTCATCCATTCATCATAAATCATCTTTAATGCCTCACTTTTCATATCATCATCCCATTCATTCATTGTCCCTGATATATCCCATGAGATGTCAAGTAGAGTAAACTAGATCGGCCAAGGCCAAGGTCTCAAGCTTTGAGGGCTATTGGAGAATAGAGAGTAGTAGAAATAGAAAGTGAATTTGATTCTAGGGAAGAATTTGAGATGGCCAATCCAACACCAAGTCTTGCTGATGCCTTGAAGGATTTCCTGAGATCAAAGGATTTCCATGACATGATGAAGGAGGAGATGCATGCTGTTGTGAGGGAAACTGGGGAAATTGGCACCAGCAGACTCGGAAAGGAAAAAGTAGATGAGTTCTCTCAATTTGGGGCTAATGTCTCAGCCAGTGTGGAGAAGCTGTAAGAGATGGAAGTAGCTATGGAAAAGAAGATGAAGGCGAAATACTCTGAGTTGGATGAACTAGTCGCCGAGCTGAAGAAACGGTCCAACATCAGCCTGGGCTCCAAAAAAGGAGTGAATGTTGATTCTATGATCAATAAGGGCATTGAAACCTTTCCTGTTGGGTTCCAAGTGCCAAAGGTTCTTTCCTACAATGGGATTGGCTCCCCAGAAGCTTATGTCAATCTGTATGCCCGAATAATGCTGACAGCGGGCGCCACTATATAGCAGCTGATTAACTTCTTCCTGACCACATTGGAAGGGGCGGCTCTGAATTATAACAACTCTCTGGTAGAAGATGTACAATCTGACTGGGAAGCCTTATCAGCTGCTTTCATCAAATACTACAGCTTCAGTACTAAGATCCAGGTGAAGCTGTACGATCTAGAGAGGGTTAAGCAGAAGCCCAATGAATCCTTTGATGCATACTATCAGAGATGGATGAACAAGATGATTCTGCTAAGGAACTACCTCGATGAGGATGAGTTCATTCAGAAGTTGATTGATGGTAGTTGGGACATTTTTAGGAGCAACATGAAGTTCCACTCTTTCAATGAACCCAGCGAAGTATACATTATGGCAATGAAAATTGAGAGAGATGAAGAAGAAAGGGCAGTAAACCAAAGGGGTAGCAGAGGCTCCAGCTACAATTCTGGCTACCCATCAACTACTACAGCTGGGTCGAGTAGTGGGTCCAGCTCTGGTGCTACAAGCAAGGGCAGTCAGTTTTCAGAGACCAAGCAAGAAGGGGTTGCCATTGTGTCTCAGCAGCGACCAAGGCAGAAATCCAGATAGTCAAGGCATATCGCCCTGGGCCTTCTCCTTGGCTAAGATCTTTGCCAAGTGCAGAAATGGCGGGCTGTTGGACTATCTCAGGCCATTTGAGAAGCTGAGAGAGGAAGACAAGGATAATTTCTGCACCTACGATGTCATGGTGGGACATAGGACCAACAATTGCTACAAGCTAAGGCATGCCATCTAGAAGTTAATCAATGAAAGGATGTGACAGGAGCCTACCAAGCCCAGAACTAAGACTAACCCTTTGCCAGCATTAGAAAGGCAGGTTAATATGGTGCAGTCGGGCCTGCCAGACAACTTCATTTTTTCAGAAGTCCTGCAGGCAAATCCCACCGTGCAGTCTGTAGTGGCTAGTCGAGCTGGGGCAAAGTCTGATTGTGAGAAGTCAACAGAGTAGAAGGGAGTAAAGCCTATGAGTTTGGATGATCTAGATTCAAAGGATGAATAAAAAGAATATGGCTTTATTGAGATAGTCAAGCTGTCAGTCGGGGAAGAGTCAAAAGTTTTTGAAGCCTAGAATGTGACCAGGAGTGGTCGAGTCTATCAGCCAGTGGTTCAACAAAGCGACAAGACTCCAGTGACCGGGTCAGGTAGTATATCAGCACCTAAGGAGGTGGAAAAAGAGGACCTGTTTATCTCCCAATTGAAAAAGACCCCCACACAAGCTAGTCTGTGGCACTTGTTGTTGACTTCCAAGGAACACCGAGCGGCACTGGTTAAAAAGCTGTCTGAAATCTAAGTTTCTCCCCTTGCATCTCCAGAAGCCATGTGTTGCTTGCGAGACAAGATCCAAGTCAGGTCCCCTGACATTGTATTTTCTAAAAAAGACCTGCCACACGAAGGAAGGGCTCACAACAAAGCCCTTTATGTCAAGGTCAACAACATGGATCGAGTCATGCCGTGCGTGATGGTAGACGATGGGTCTGCTCTGAATATATGTCTATTGAAAATGTTGCCATTTTTGGGTCTGAGTGAAGATAGCCCAAAAAATTCCTCCTCTATGATCAAGGCCTATGATGATTCTAAGAGAACTATAATTAGGACTTTTGAAGCTGAAGTGGAAGTGGGATCGGTCAGGTCAATGGTCAACTTTACTGTGATTGACATTCCGGTCACCTTCTCCTTGCTGTTAGGGAGGCCATGGTTCCACCCATTGGGGGGTGTTCCTTTGATCTTGCATCAGAAGATCAAGTTTTCAGTGGGCAGTGAGGTTGTAACAGTCGAGGCAGATTCTCAGTTTATGATTCCTGCAGTTAGTGAGGAGACTATACCATTTGGCGGTTTCCAAGTTTCCATGGTCAGTGAGGAGGAGACCACAGATGCTCCAATGGTCATCTATGAGAATTATATGCCAGAATGGTTGTCTAAATACCTTTGCAGCATGATTTTGTTCTGGCATGGGGCTCGGGGCCAATCTACAGGGGGTGGCCTAATTTGACATTGATTTTGGAAAGCCGAGGCAGTTTGGTTAGGCTACACAGTAGAGGCATCTGAAAAGAAAGATCAGAGAAAAGGAAAGAATGGCGAGCCCATGATGAAGCCATTCATTAAGGCTGGTGAACAACTGTATAAGGGGCAAACCGAACCAGTGAAGGTCGAGAGAAATTGAACTCCCAAGCTTTGAGATATTTTCTAATGTTGTGGACTTTGAAAAGAGCTAGGAGGAGCCAGTTGCACCAGTGATAGCGGAGGGGGCAATTGTTAAGCCTATCATCCCCTGGGAGAAACCATCTGAAGCAATAGCAGAAGTAGTAGAAGTGGCCAAGGAGAAAGTTGAAGAAAAACTCTATGATGAATCTGGGAAAGCAATTTTGGAGGCACTGGTTGCTGCCTTAGGCAAAGCATTTGAAAAATCTGGGGAAGGATCCACTAAGGAGCTGATAATCAAGGCAAGCTTGGATTCTGTGGTTGCTGAGATAGCAACTATCATGATGAAAGCCAAGGCACAGGTGGCTGAAATTGAGAAGACTGCTCTTCCTGCTGAATAAGAATCTGAAATTGCTGCTAACCTGGACAACATCCTGGAGCTGAGCAAGGATGCTGAAGAAGTTCAAGGCCCTTCGCCTGTGGAGGATGAAAATGCTTTTGTTGTATCTGTTTCTTCTCTTTTCAATGTGAACGATGTACTTTTCAACAAGTTTAATGCAATGAAATCCCAGTTTGCTTACTTATGTGATGTTTATCCTGATAATTTGGTGCATGCATTTGAATCACCATAAAGCATATTTAGCATTCATGACACTGCATTGCATGAAATTGACATAAGTACAGATGAAAATCCAAATATGGTATTCATTTCGCACGAATTAAAATCCGAAGAAGAGAGAGAATTGACAAGAATACTGCAAAAACATGTTAAGGCCTCCACTTGGTCATACAAAGACATGCCAGGGGTTGATACAGAAATAGCAGTTCATTAGATTCCAACAGATCCTAGATTCAGATCGGTAAAGAATAAGTTGAGACGGCTGAGACCAAAATAGGCTACATTAGTAAAGGAAGAGGTGGCTAAACAGATTGAAGCCAAGTTTCTCAAGGTGGTGGAATATACAGAATGGTTAGCCAGCATTGTACCAGTGCCTAAGAAAGAAGGAAGGCTGCGGATGTGTGTTGATTACAGGGACTTGAACAAGGTATGCCAGAAAGATAATTTCCCCTTGCCTCACATTGATGTTTTAATCGACAGTGCAGCCAAAGCAGCAATGTACTCCTTTATTGATGGATTTTTGGGATATTACCAGATCTTAATGGATGTTGTTGATAAGGTGAAAACATCCTTCATTACAGATTAGGGCACTTTCTGCTACAAAGTAATGCCTTTTGGATTGAAAAATGCTGGGGCCACTTACCAGAGGGCTATCACAACACTGGTGCATGACATGATTCACAAAGAAGTGGAGGTGTATGTTGATGACATGCTTGTTAAATCAATGACCCGGGAAGAGCACCCTGCTATCCTGGATAGATTTCTTACACGCATTGGAGAATACAACCTACGGCTTAACCCCAAGAAGTGCATATTCAGGGTTACATCAGGAAAGCTACTAGGGCATGTGGTCAGTCAAAGAGTAATAGAGATGGACCCAGACAAAATCAAAGCTATTCGAGATATGCTAGCCCCTAAGACAGAAAAGGAGGTCCAGTCATTCTTGGGTTCCTTGCAGTAAGTCAGCCGCTTCATAGCATGGTTAACCTTAGTGTGTGAGCCAATCTTCACGGTACTAAGGAAAGATCAGCTGATTGTTTGGGATGATAGGTGCCGATAAGATCAAAGCTCTAGTAAATCCACCGTTCTCAGCACGCCAACTCCAGGAAAGCCTTTGATTTTGTACTTGGCTATTGAAGACTCCTCCATAGGGGCAATGCTGGCACAGGAGCAAGATGGGAGGAAGGAGCACCCCATTTATTATCTCAGCATAAAGCTGCTAGAATATGAAACCAAATACACACTGGTAGAAAAGACATGTGTAGCAATGATCTAGCTAACTAAGAAGCTACGCCACTACTTTCAGTCATATAAGGTATAAGCTGTGGCTAAAGTGGATCCAATGAAATACCTGTATGAGGCACCGGTGTTGGTAGGAAAATTATCCAGGTGGCTACTACTTCTGTCAGAATTCGACATCGAGTACATTACTAGAAAAACTAAAGGGCGTGCTGTAGCAAAATTCCTAGCAAACCAGCAATTAGAATCGGACCACGCAGAAAGTCTAGAGTTCCCTGACGAACAGTTGGCTGTAGTAGAAGTGAGAAGATGGTAATGTGCTTCAATGGTGCTGTAAACAGAAAGGGTGATGGAATTGGGGTAGTCATAGATGGCGAGATCATTTTGTTGTCAAAAAAGCTGGACTTCTCCCATGCTTATTTGGAATGTAAGCCCTCCTGAAACTAGGGGTAGATAATGTCTTGATTATTAGGGATTCACTCTTGGTGATTAGGCAGGCACAAGGCAACTGGGACATGAAAAAGGAAGCTTTACGGCCCTACTTAGAACTGTTGCAGTACAAGAGAGGGTTATTTGACTAATGCGAGTTTAGACATGTTCCCAGAGAGGAAAATAAGATGGCAGATGAACTAGCAACACTGTCGTCCATGTGGAAAGATCTAGAAAGGACACAGATACTGCCACTGGTTATAGCAGTTTCCAGGCAACCTTGCTTCGACATGCACGAAGTGATGGAGTTAACGGTTGCAGAAAAGCCGTGGTTCTTTGATGTTTATCAGTATGTGAAAGGGGGCAAGTACCCAGAAGGAGATAACACGGTTGATAAAATGTCATTAAGAAGATTAGCCAGCCAGTTCAGAATCTTCAAAGATAAGCTGTACAAGAGAACTACAAATGGGGTTCTTCTAAGATGTTTGACAGCACGAGAAGCAGAAACTATAATGCAGCAAGTACATGCCGGATCCTGTGGGCCACATATGAATGGGATTGCTATGGCCAGAAAGATAATCAGACAAGGATACTTTTGGATGACAATGCAGTCTGATTGTGTGAAGGAGGTAAAAAGATGTCACAAATGCCAAATCTATGCTGATATCAATCATCTGCCACCACTCAAATTACAAAATCTAGCATCTCCTTGGCCGTTCTCGGCGTGGGGGATCGATATGATTGGCGAAATTCATCCTGCAGCTTCTAATAGGCACAGATCCATCAAAGCACATGATCCATCTTTTCACTTCCACCATGGCTAGTTGCTCATCAGGGAATTCCAAATTCTCCGTGTAATCTGATTCTAGAGGTTGGTTTGCCAGAAACTCCGCCACGGCTCGCCCTTTAATGGTTTTCTTCGTGATGTACTCGATGTCGAATTCAGACAAAAGTAGCAGCCACCTGGATAGCTTCCCAATCGATACTGGTGCTTCATAGAGATATTTCATTGGATCCACCTTAGCCACGGCTTGTATCTTGTAGGATTGGAAATAGTGGCGCAGCTTCTTGGTCAACCAAATCATCGACACACATGTCTTCTCCACCAGTGTGTACCTGGTTTCATACTATAGCAATTTCTTGCTAAGGTAGTAGATAGGATATTCCCTTTTTCCATCTTGTTCTTGCGCAAGCTTTGCCCATATAGAGGATTCTTCAATTGCCAAATACAAAATCAGAGGCTTTCCTGGAATTGGAGGACTTAGTACTGGTGGCTTTACTAGGTAAGCTTTGATCTTCTCGAATGCTAGTTGACATCTGTCATCCCACATAATCGGTTGATCTTTCTTTAATAGCTTGAAGATTGGTTCGTAAGTGGAAGTCAACCGTGCTATGAAGTAGCTGACATACTGCAAGGAACCTAGGAATGATCTAACTTCCTTTTCTATCTTTGGGGCGGGCATATCTTGGATGGCCTTGATTTTATCTGGGTCCATTTCTATCCCCCTCTGGCTGACTACATGGCCCAACAGCTCCCCTGAAGTGACCCCGAATATGCACTTCTTGGGGTTAAGTTGCAAGTTGTACTCTCCAATGCGTGTTCGAAATCTATCCAGGACAACAGGATGTTACTCCCGAGTTGCTGATTTAACAAGCATATCATCGACATACACTTCGACTTCTTTATGGATCATGTCATGCAACAGAGTTGTGACAACCCTTTGATAAGTGGCACCGTCATTCTTTAACCCGAAGGGCATCACTCTGTAGCAGAAAGTACCCCATTCGGTGATGAATGATGTTTTCACCTTGTCGACCACATCCATCAGAATCTGGTTGTACCCTGAAAAGCCATCCATGAAGGAATACATTGCCGCTTTTGCTGCGCTATCAACTAGGACGTCGATATGGGGCAGTGGAAAGTTATCTTTTGGGCATGCTTTATTCAAATCCCTGTAGTCGATGCATACTCTGACCCTTCCATCCTTTTTAGGCACAGGGACTATGTTGGCTAGCCATTCTGTATACTCCACCACTTCGAGAAACCTGGCATCTATCTGTTTGGCCACTTCTTCTTTCACCAGCGTAGCCCATTTCGGTCTTAGTCTTCTCAACTTCTGCTTTACCGGTCTGAAATGAGTACCATTTTAGGGTTTTCATCTGTACTTATATTGATTTCATGCAATGCAGTGTCATGTATGCTAAATATGCTTGATGGTGATTTAAATGCATGCACAAAATTATCAGGATAAACATCACACAAGTAAGCAAACTAGGATTTCATTGCATTAAACTTATTATAAAGTACATCAGTTACATTGAAAATGGAAGAAATAGATACAACAAAATCATTTTCATCCTCCACAGGCGGAGGGCCTTATTCTTCATCAGCTTCTATCTTCCCTTCCAGAGCATCATCCGGGGTTGCAGCTTTCTTTGCTTCTTTTCCGGCCACTTGCATATTGGCCTTTTCCATAATCTTGGTAATTTCAGTGACCACAGAGTCTAAATTCACTTTGGCCATTAATTCTTCACCGAATCCCTCCTTGAATTTCTCAAAAGCTTTGCTTAATGCAGCAGTAAAAGCTCTTGAGATCACTTCTGTAGCTTCAGCACAGGTCTTTTTTTCATCTTCTTCCTTGGTCACTTCTACGGTTTGTACTACCACCTCAGATGACTCTCCTTGCAAAATCTCAAATTCAGTAGTCGCTTCTTCTGCCATTATAGGGGCTACTGGCTCCTCCTGGCTTTCGTCAAAATCCACAACATCAGCAAAGATCTCGAAGCCAGAATACTCAACATTTCCAACCATTACCGGTTCGGCTTGACCCTTGTAAAGGTCTTTTCCCGCCTTTAGAAACGGCTTCATCATTACCTTTCCATTCTTGCCCTTTTTCAAATTCTTCCGCTCAGATGCCCCTTATACATAACCAAGGCCACACTGCTTCGACTTCCCCGAGTCGATTTTAAATTCTGGAACCCCCTGCAAATTGATTCTGAGTCCCATTCCCGGGACAAAGTTCTGCTTATACAGATACCGGTATAGCCACTCTGGTATGTAATTCTCATAAAGGACCATAGGGGCATCCATGGTCTTTTCCTCTTCGATTACAGCAACTTGAAACCCACCAAAGGGAATCACTTCTTCATTCACTGCAGCTACCATCGACTGGGCATCCACAACAACAGTCACAATTTTACCGCTCATAGAGAACTTGATCTTTTGATGCAATGTAGAAGGGACACCTCCCAAAGGATGGAACCAGGGCCTTCCAAGCAACAGGGAAAATGTGACTGGGATATCAATAACTGTAAAAGCAACTATGGAACTAACTGGCCCAACCTCTACTTCTGCCTCAAATGTCCCTATCACTGTTCTTTTAGAGTCATCATATGCTCGGATGACTGTTGAGGATCTCTTTAACACTTCTTCGTTGAACCCCAGAAATGGCAACATATTTAGTGGGCAGATATTAAGTGCCGATCCATCATCCACCATGACGCAAGGCATTACCTTATCCATCACATGGGCCCTAACATAAAGAGCCTTGTTATGGGCCTTCCCTTCAGCAGGCAGGTCTTTCTGGGAGAAGACAATATCAGGGCTTCCAACACGGACTTTATCTAACAAACAGCACATAGCCTCTGGTGAAGCTATAGGGGAGACCTCAATTTCTGACAATTTCTTTACTAGAGCAGCCCTATGCCCTTTGGAGGTCAGAAGCAAGTGCCATAAGCTAGCTTGGACAGGAGTTTTCTTCAACTGGGAAATGACTAGGTCCTCCTTCTCAACCCCTTCCGGCGCCAAAGTACTGCCCGACCCATTCATCGGTGCTTTATCTTTGATCTGATCTGCCGGCTGATATACCCTTCCACTTCGAGTCACGTGCTGCACTTCTCGAATCTTCAGCTTTTCAATAGCTGGGAGTTTGACTACCTCTCTTCTGTCAAATTCTTCATACTCATCTTTGGAATCGAGATCATCCAGACTTATGGGTTTGATCTCCTTACTGTTGGTGTGCCCTAGTTCATAGGGCATTCGATTCTTGTATTTTGTATTGTACATTAAGAGTCATGTATGAATACATTATTTGTGTCACATTAATAAAGGTAATTAATCTATTTCATTTATATCTTGTGCTATAATATGAGTAGAGTATCCATTGATTGATAATCATAAAACCTATCCCAGGTCTGTTCTAATCGTGGGAACGAATAGAACCACAGACTTGTATATTCGATGACTGTATGGTAGTTCTTAACTAGCCATAGTACTTGTATAGTCAGTCATGAACATAGGTACATGTCATTGACATGGGACTGGATCGATCCGCACAAGAAAGCCATATGGTTGTCATGTCATAGGCCTTTCTTGAGTAGGTCTCTTTTGTCCTCAGACCAGATTTTATTATAATATCAATATGGAATTCGGTTCACTTTGACATACGCCTAACAGGTCTATAAAAGGATGCTAAATACGGGTATGATTGGGTGGACCGGTGAACATGTTGATATTGATGATGAAGTGATGGAATTGCCACTCGGGTAACACCGAGATGATATCATTGGCCACTTAATGAGTGGGACTGATGAGTGTATGGCCATACCCAAATAAGTTGGTTGCTTATTTGATTAATCAGTCAACTCAATATCAAGAAATATAATAAACAACAGAAGAGGATGCCGGACACCATGCCTCTTGTTTATTCATATCGATATCGTTAGGCAAAGGACACTATGAGATTACTACTGAGTGATTGTCTTCTAAAGACTGCTGCATCTCTGTCTTAATTGGGTGCTGTAATGGTTTGCTAGAACCCACTTACAGTCTATGGGCCTTGGGCCTACTACCAACATACAGACAGACCCATAGGATCGTGCACATAGATCAACTGAGCTGAAACTTATAGATCTTGTACATGTAATGTACATTGGAAGGAATGCGTTAATTAATTAGTTGACATTCGGTGTCAAGGTAGTTAATTAACATTGGGTTGAATTTAATTTAATTAATAAGTTTACATAATGTAATTAATTAATTTATTAATTAATTGAATTACATAAAGTAAACAATTAATTAAATAATTTTCCTAAGTAGGAAAATTAAATACTTGTATTGTATTTACTTAAGTGTGATTTAATTTTATTTAGGGGTAATTAAATTTAGCCAAGTGGAATTAAATTACATAGTATATACTTTTTAATTAAAGTTTATTTATGTAATTATAATGCTAGTGGGCTTGGGTTTATTAACCTAATTAAAACCCAATTAGACAAGGTGTCTATATAAGGGCACACTTAAGGAGGAAAAACCTAATTCAACTCTAATTAATTGCTGGAAATTTCAGCCACCAATAGTAGCCCCAAAACAGCTGAAAATCCCAGCATTAAACCTCCATTCCTTTGCGTCTTCGGCTAGCAACGGTTCCTGCTTAATAGTTGGTCGTGCACCTGACTTTGGAGATCGCAGTTTCAAGAAATGATTCTGCAGCAGTCTCTAGAGGAGACAAATCCGGTGAGTTAAACTCTCTTGATTCAAATTGATTTATTCTAATCAATGGTAATTGGACACGGTAGGTGGATTCTAGGAAATTTTAAACGGTGTATTTTCCGCTGCGCCACGTTATTTTTCCAATGACGAATCCCAACAGTGGTATCAGAGCCTAGGTTTTGTCCATTAGATTGATTGGAATTGGTTCTTGAAAGCATTCTTGAAGAAAGAATGGCTTTCAAGTTTGTGATTTTAGGGTTTTTATTCAATTGGTTTTGGTTTTGATAAACCCTAGAATTTTTGTTTGGGGTTTTATTTTTTTCCCCAATTGGTTTCTATCTAGAATTGTATTTACTTTATTGATAATTTGATGTTGATGGCTGGAATTTTTCTATGATTTAATTATAAAAAAAAAAAGAACAAAAAAAGGTTTTGGGTGAAGGGAATCGCAAATTTGCGATTCCTTCACCTGCAACAGGCTGCTGCATGCGTAGCAGCTGCTGGCCAACGCCAGCAGCTGCTGCTGCCTACAGCGGCATTGCTGCCCCGCCGGGACAGCAGCACCGTGCGTGGGTTTTAGGTCCTGTTTTGGATTTTACGGGTATTTTTTTTATCCCGGGCCCTAATGCAAATTAAATTAAATTTTTTTAATTAATTTGTATTTAAATTATTTTATTTTGTTGGCATGCATATTTAATTTAATTGTTTGCATATTAAATTGAATATGGACTTTGTGAAATTGGCCCAATAAACCGTGACACCGGTTAAAATTGGGAGAGCTAAATTTTAAATTTGTGACAACCCAAATTCAAGTGGGAGCAAAATTGTTAATTTGCATTTATGGATGTTATCCATTGGGCCTTTATGGGCCTTAGTCACATTTGTTAAAATTGGCGATTTCACCCTAAGTAACTCGGCTTAACATTTATATTTATAATTTGGAATGCCATGATCATGCATCACATTGGTATGTATGTGCACGACATGTACTTTGTTTGAAATGTTATGTTGAGTTCTATGGGCCCTAAATTATTATCGGTTGTAATTTAATTTTGGGAAATATGGCCTGCGTGCCATTTTTTATTTTGATGTAATTTTAGAATAGATTTTATTTTACAAAATTATTGTAATTGCATCAAGTGTGGAGGAAGGCCCAGATGGAGAAAGCCCATGGTGGGAGCCTAAGAAGGATTGCAATCCGGCTCATGAAGAATTAGATAGGACATCTAGTTTTTCATTAGGTTGTAATTAAAGGACCATACGATCTCATTTATTTTAAATTAAGTATGCTATTGCATTTGTCATATAATATGGATGTATGGATCACCAAATTATTACCCGCGCTTATGCATGCTAAGCCGTATCACTTAATTATAATCCAGAAATTAAAATATTGAGTCGCTTAAAAGTGCTTCCCACATTCACACCTCTTCCTCCCATTGATGCTGCAATGTGCGCCATGCCCTAGTTAGGTATATTGTAGTATTCGGTGGGCCGTAGAGGGTTAAGATACTTGGTATGGTTAACATGTGAATGGTGGTTTGACTCAATATGGGTAGCATTAGCTCAGAGCAGGCCCTAAGCACAGATGGGTAAAGTGTCAATAAGCCCATCAAACCAAGAGTCCTTCGTGGAAGGATTGGATAGGTTGTCCTACCAAACAAATCAATGGTTGGTTAGCGAGCCCTAGTTCGGCCAGTCATTGATAAGTTGTGGATCTTGGTCAAGTCAGCCAATTAACAACACCAACAAACAAATTAAAATCGGATTATTAATTTGAATTGGCTTAAAAGTCCTTTATTTCTAACTCAAGCAATGGTTTCTTCCATGTAGATAATCCCATTTCAGTTAAGCAATTTAAATGGCTGCAACAAACAACAACTCACTCTCACTTAGGTCACTCTTGGAGAAGGAGAAGCTTTCGGGGACTAAATTCCTGGACTGGGCTAGGAACTTACAAATAGTTCTTAAACAAGAGTCTAAGGAGTATGTACTGAATACTCCTTTACCAACTGGCCCTCCCGCAGGTCGAGGCATCACCACAGCGATGGTGGAGCAGTATGACCGGCACGTGAGGGATGACCGAGATGTCTCGTGCCACATGCTGGGTACTATGGCTTCTGATATTCAGAAGCAGTTCATGGACGAGCATGCTTATGAGATGATGTATTAGCTTAAAAAGATGTTCCAAGATCAGGCTCGTCAGGAACGTTACCTGACAACTAAGGCACTTTGCACAACTGTGATGGCAGCTGGGACTTCTGTTAGCACTTATGTGCTAAAGTTGAAGGGGTATATTGATACCCTTGCCCGCCTCGGCTCGCCAGTACCACAGGACTTGGCAATAGACATTATTCTCGGGTCACTTCCTGAGTCTTACAACCAGTTTATCATGAATTACCATATGCAAGGGTTGGATAAATCGGTTGTTGAGCTGCATGGCATGCTCAAGCTTGTTGAGCAGTCTCTTAAGAAGACTCCTAAAGTATTGCTGGTGAACAAGGGCAATACGCCCATTGCTAATGGAAAGGCCAAATCTAAGGCCAAGGCTAAGGGCAAAAAGGTGGTGGCCTAACCTAAAGCAAGGGTTACTTCTCCTGACGATGTTTGCCATATGTCATGAGAAGGGGCACTGGAAGAGCTCATGTCCAAAGCTAAGGGAGCAACTGAAGGGCAAAACTACTGCTTCAGGTATTTATGTTGTTGAGATTAATCTGGCTATTTCTACATCTTGGGTCTTGGACACTGGATGTGGATCTCACATTTGTTTAAATGTGCAGGGTCTAAGAAATAGGAGATTATTAGGATCTGGAGAAGTAGATCTTCGAGTCGGAAATGGTGCTCGGGTTCAGGCCATGGAGATCGGAGATTATTTCTTGGAGATGCCTAGTGGACTTGTTTTGGAACTAAGAAACTGTTATTTTGTACCTGTGATGCGCAGGAATATTATTTTCGTTTCTTTGTTGGATATTTCTGGTTTTGTATTTAATATTGGACATGGTAGAATTTCTATACAATGTGGCAATATTATTTATGGAACAACATTTCTTGAAAATGGCTTATATATCCTTGATCTAAAACGTGAAAGTTCAATCTATAACATAAACACTAAAAGGATTAAACAAAATGAAATTAATCCTACTTACATCTAGCATTGTTAACTTAGCCATATGTGAGCGGACGACGCGTTTTCGACGGGACGCGGGACTCCCTTTCGGAATGAGGCGCCACGATCTCGGGCGGATCCCTCCCTCGCGTGGGGTTTTTTATAAATGGAAATCTGCGTTTTGGAAAATGAATAGAAATAATGCATAAAAGAACCGAGACCTAAGTCTCGATGGATGTTGTAGAGTCGCCACCCCGGCTCAGCTCAACCGGGAAATTCTTATGTAGCCGAACCGGACGAACGGCCGCTGCACTATCCAGAGATTCGGGTCCGGACAAGTCCCTTATTTCGTGTCTAATTAAAATAAATATTGCCAATGCTCTCAAGTGGTATTTCAAAATCTAAAGTCCATTTTATTGAATATAAAAGGCATACAGCGCGCATACAAAATATTTAATACAAAAATAAGGAAAAGAAATAAATATTAATAGGCTTACAACCAAATCGAATAGAAAAATAAAAACTCTCACCTCACTTATACAATCGCCTAGAACACGCGAAAATCTAAAAATAATTACAACCGCCTAAATACACGATTTAATCTATTAAAATACATTAAAAATAAAAAAAATAAAAAAAAGAGAAATTAAAACCTGCAAAACAGAGGGTTAGCACAATATATACAGCACGCCACAATTAGGACTCAAATAGACAGAATTGGGAAATTAAGTGTTGGGGGGCATGCATAGAGGGGATAACCGGGTTAGCTCGGCTAGCCGGCCCGGTTAGACCTGGAAAACATTTTGAAACGTCCCTGTATTTTTGATTTTGTGGGAAAATCATTTGAAAACAATTTTGCCGGTTTACATGCATTTTTCATATGTTAAATGGGCCGGTTTTCAGGAGAGCTGGGTCTCCATCGTTGAATTGATCTAAATGCAAATTTACCAGAAAATTGAATCTATGGTCGTGATGCACACAACAAAATTCATTTTGATGATTTTTGAGGTTTTCTAATTTTTTGGGATTTTTTTGGGAATTTTTGGGAATTTTTTATGATTTTTTATGCATTTTTTAAGAAATTTTTGGGTTTTAAATGTGAAATTCTGATTCTGAGAACTACAGTGGTACGACTGTAAATTACAGTCGTGGAAACTCAACTACAGTTGTACGACTGTAACTACAGTCGTACGACTGTAGATGCTGAAAATTCAAGATTTCACCAAAATCTTATTAAAAACAAGCTGGAAATGAAATCACCTGGAAATCAACTACAGTCGTACGACTGTTCATCAATTCAAGAATAGTCGTGCGACTGTTCTTGATTTCCAGGAGCAGAAACGCAGAAAATGAGATAAAAATGCACAAAAATCACAATTAACACCCAGAAAGCAAGCAAAATTAAAGAGAAATGGGATGCCTACCCTTTAGAACTCCCTCCAAGTCGAAATTGACCCCTGGCGTCGCTCTAATCCATAAGAATTTGCACTTTTCCCCTTGAATTGAAGTTGGGGGCTTTATGTCCAAAAATCCAAATTGCAAAGGATTTTGATTGTTGTAGTCCGAAATTTCAATTTGTTTGAGAAGTTAACTTATTAACCTATGGATTTCTATCAAGTTTTAATCTTAATTTCGAGAATTAAAGAAAATAGAAGAGGAAAAGATGTGTTTTTGTGGTTTTTTTTTCTTTCTCCCTTTTCCTTCTCTCTTTTCTCCTTCTCTCTCTAAATTTTTTCACCAGAAATCCAATCTTCCTCTTTTCTCTCTCTTTTTTCCTCCTTTTCTACTCTGATTTCTCCCATTTTCTCTCCAAAATCCGGGCATTAATTACCCAAAATCTCTCCTCCTCTTTCTTATGCCATAGGTATGGTGTTCTGCACCTGCCCCGATAATACAGTCGTACGACTGTATTATCGGGACTGTAATTTTTAAATTACAGTCATACAACTGTAATTACAGTCGTACCACTGTAAATTTTTTTTTTTTTATTTTTTTTTATAAAGGTGCTTGCAGCTGCCCTTCGCGTGATCAAATTCGACACCTAGATTCAGGTTTATAATATCTGAGATGATGAATTTGAGAGCGCGAATCAAAGCGCCGCGAACACTGGAATGAACCCTCTGATGAGATAAGCTGATACCGGGTCTATGTTACCGGAGGCGAGACTGGGAAAAGAAATAAGCCGATACTGGGTCTAGGTTACCCGAGGCAAAGTTGATGCGGATAGGCCAATAGCGGGTCTAGGTTACCCGAGGCAAATGATGGGTGAAATTAGCCGATATCGGGTCTATGTTACCCGAGGCGATGCTGGAGATGAGATTAGCCGATACCGGGTCAATGTTACCCAAGGCGAAATTGATGAAGAAATTGGCCGATACCGGGTCTAGGTTACCGGAGGTGAACTTTCTTGGGGAAATAGATGAAGCTAATCTGGGCCGATGCCGAGTTTACATTACTCGAGGTGAATCTGCTGGAGGACTTGGATGATGGAGCGGATTTGGGCCTATACCGAGCTTACATTACTCGAGGCGGACTCGCTAGAGAAATTTGAGATAATGGAACGGATCTGGGCCAATACCGAGTTTACATTACTCGTGGCGGATCTGCCGACTTGCTGAGGATATTAAGTTGGGGAAGAATTCCTGCACTTAAAATGGCAAGTCTTCATTCCTTGATCAAGAGATTTTTAAACAAAAATTTTTGCCCCTTCGATCAAGAATGAAGACTAGCCGGGGATAAGTAATTGATATATGCAATGTATGGATGCATGATGATGTATATGTACATGTATGTATTTTCTGTTATTGGACGTTTCTGTCTTCCTCTGGGGAGATATGTTGTGCCCCTAGTTGATTTTGCTTTTCTTGGGGTATTGTTTGGTTTTTATCGATGGAGTGAGGTGACTGTTGGGGAAATGATCGTAGTATTCCTTGTAGAGATTCCGCTGGGGAAGAGTGTGACAGCTTGACTGGGGAAACAATTGTGGTGTTCTTTGTGTAGACTACACTGAGGAGTAACATGGAGACTTTACGGGGAAATAATTGATGGTGTTCTTTATGTAGATTCCGCTGGGGAATAGTGGGGGAAACTCTGCTGGAGAGTAATGTGACGAATTCTGTGGGGAATACTGAGGATGTTCTGTTTTTCCTGCTCCATGGGAAGTTATGAGTTTTATTATTATTATTATTATTTTTAAGTGCTCTAATTTTTGCCTGGGTTGCCCAAATCAGGTTTTCAACCCAGCGAGCCGCTCTAACTTTTTCCTAAGGCGCCTTTTCGGTTTTCGCCTTAGCGAGCTTTTCATATGCCCTAACTTTTGCTTAAACTGCCCGATATGGGTTTTCAGCTTAGCGGGCCGCTCTAATTTTTGCCTGAGGTGCCTTTTCGGTTTTCACCTCAGCAAGCTTCCTTTTTTTTTTTTTTTTAGATTTGACTAAAATGGTGTTGTGACCCTTTATTGCTCGTTTGGGAAGATGAACTGGACTTTAGAGGACGATAAAAGATTTTAAATTGCACGTATTTAATACATTTTCATTTGCCAAATAATGTGATGATATTGATCAGTTGAATGCAAAGTGCTTTCTTTGAATGTGTTTTTATGCAAGAAAACTTTGTTGATCGGGGTTGGTGAACTCGTTTCCATCCATGTCCATGATGCTGACAGCGCCTTTTGATAACTCCTTCTTCACCACATAGGGTCCTTCCCAGTTAGGTCTGAACTTGCCCCTAACATCAACATTTGAAGGCCTTAGTTGCTTTAGAACCAAATTTCCTACTTTCAACTGCCGCTTGGAGTATTTCACATTTCGATTATAGGCTCTAGTCATTCTACGCTGATACATCTGCAGGTGATCCAGTGCCTTTAGTCGCCTTTCATCTAGTGCAGCCAGCTGCTCATATCTAGCTTGAACCCATTCAGTCTCTGGCAATTGAGCTTCCAGGGCAACTCTTAGTGACTTGAGTTCGATTTCCACCGGCAACACCGCTTCCATTCCATATACCAAGGCATAAGGAGTTTCTCCTGTCGGCGTTCTGACACTGGTTTTGTAACCCCAAAGAGCATAAGGCAGTTTATCGGCCCAATCCCTGTAAGTGGTTACCATCTTTGATAAGATCTTCTTTATTGCCTTGTTAGCTGCTTCCACTGCACCATTAGCCTGTGGTCTATATGGAGAGGACTTATGATGTTCAATACCATGTTCTATAAGTAGCTCAGCCGTTGCCCCGTTGAAACTGTACTCCATTGTCTGTTACTATGCGATGAGGAATCCCATACCGAGTGAAGATATTCTTCTGGATGAACTTGACCATGTGCTTGGCTGTAACATTAGTGAAGGATTCCGCTTCGACCCATTTGGAGAAATAATCAACTGCCACAACTATGAATCTATGCCCATTAGATGCAGCTGGATGAATTTCACCAATCATGTCTATCCCCCATGCTGAAAACGGCCAAGGAGACGCTAGATTCTGAAGTTCAAGTGGAGGAAGATGACTAATGTCTGCATATATCTGACCTTCATGACATCTCTTCACTTTTCTTATACAATCTGCTTGCATCGTCATCCAGAAGTATCCTTGTCTCATGATCTTCCTAGCCATGGCAAGTCCATTCATATGTGGCCCACAGGATCCTGCATGTACCTGCTGCATCACATCCTCTGCTTCTTGTTCTGTTAGACACCTTAAAAGAACTCCATGTGCTGTTCTTTTGTATAACTTGTCCTCGAAGATTCTGAATTGACTAGCCAGTTTTCTCAGTGTCAACTTATCAGCAGCACTGGCCTCTTCTGGGTACTTTCCCTCCTTAACATACTGGTAAATGTCAAAGAACCATGGCTTTTCTTCGGCTGATAATTCCATTACTTCGTGCACTTCGAAGCAAGGATGCCTGGAAGTGACTATGACCAGTGGTTGAGCTTGTGTCTCTTCTGGATTTTCCCACATGGAGGACAAAGTTGCTAATGCATCAGCCATCTTATTCTCATCCCTGGTGACATGCTGAATTCACACTGGCCGAATAAACCTTTTCTGAATTGCAGCAGCTCCAAATAAGGCTGCAAGGCTTCTTCTTTTAATTCCCACTCATCCTGAGCTTGCCTGATCACTAGAAGTGAATCACCGACAATTAAGAAATCATTTGCTCCTAAGGTTAATAGAGTCTCCATTCCAAACAAGCATGCTTCATATTCCGCCCCATTGTTGGTTACAGGAAAGATCAGCCTTTTGGATAAAGGAATGACCTCACTATCCGGTGTTGCTATAAGTACCCCGATCCCAGTGCCTTTTCTATTCACTGCCCCATCGAAACACATGACCCACCTTTTCACTTCCACCATGGCTAGTTGTTCATCAGGGAATTCTAGATTCTCTGTGTAATCCGATTCTAGGGGTTAGTTTGCCAGGAACTCTGCCACGGCTCGCCCTTTAATGGTTTTCTTCGTGATGTACTCGATGTCAAATTCAGTAAAAAGTAACATCCACCTGTACAATTTCCCAACCAATGCTGGTGCTTCATAGAGGTACTTCATCGGATCCACCTTAGCCACGGCTTGTATCTTGTAGGATTGGAAATAGTGGCGTAGCTTCTTGGTCAACCAGATCATTGCCACACATGTCTTCTCCACCAGTGTGTATTTGGTTTCATACTCCAACAGCTTTTTACTGAGGTAGTAAATGGGATACTCCTTCTTGCCATCTTGTTCATGTGCTAGCATTGCCCCTATAGAGGATTCTTCAACTGCCAAGTACAAAATCAGAGGCTTCCCTGGAATTGGAGGACTCAACACTGGTGGCTTTACCAGGTAAGCCTTGACCTTCTCGAATGCCAACTGACACTTGTCATCCCGCACAACCGGATGATCTTTCTTTAATAGCTTGATGATCGATTCACAGGTGGAAGTTAGCTTGGCTATGAAGCGGCTGACATATTGTAAGGAACCCAGGAATGATCTGACCTCCTTTTCCGTCTTCGGGGCTGGCATGTCTTGGATTGCTTTAATCTTATCTGGGTCCATTTCTATCCCCCTCTGGCTAACTACATGGCCCAACAGCTTCCCTGATGTGACCCCGAATATGCACTTCTTGGGGTTAAGCCGCAAGTTGTACTCTCCAATGCGTGTTAGAAATCTATCCAGGATAACAGGGTGTTCCTCCCGGGTTGCTGATTTAACAAGCATATCATTGACATACACTTCGACTTCTTTATGAATCATGTCATGCAACAGAGTTGTGACAGCCCTATGATAAGTGGCACCAGCGTTCTTCAACCCAAAGGGCATCACTCTGTAGCAGAAAGTACCCCATTCTGTGATGAACGACGTTTTCACCTTGTCGATCACATCCATCAGAATCTGGTTATACCCTGAAAAGCCATCCATGAAGGAGTACATTGCTGCTTTTGCTACACTATCAACCAATACGTCAATGTGAGGTAGTGGGAAATTGTCCTTAGGGCAGGCCTTGTTCAAGTCCCTGTAGTCGACGCATACTCTGACCCTTCCATCCTTTTTAGGCATAGGGACAATGTTGGCTAGCCATTCCGTGTACTCCACCACTTCGAGAAACCTGGCATCTATCTGTTTGGCCACTTCTTCCTTCACCAGTGTAGCCCATTCCGGCCTTAGTCTTCTCAACTTCTGCTTTACGGGTGTGAACTTGGGGTCTGTCGAGATTTTGTGCACTGTTATTTCTGTATCTACACCCGGCATGTCTTCATACGACCAGGCGAAAGCTTTAACATGTTTTTGGAGTATACTTATTAATTCTCTTTCTTCCTCGGATTTCAGCTCGTGTGAAATGAGTACCATCTTAGGGTTTTCATCTGTACTTATATTGATTTCATGCAATGCAGTGTCATGTATGCTAAATATGCTTGATGGTGATTTAAATGCATGCACAGAATTATCAGGATAAACATCACACAAGTAAGCAAACTGGGATTTCATTGCATTGAACTTATCATAGAGTACATCAGTTACATTGAAAATGGAAGAAATAGATACAACAAAATCATTTTCATCCTCCACAGGCGGAGGGCCTTGTTCTTCATCAGCTTCCATCTTCCCTTCCAGAGCATCATCTGGAACTACAGCTTTCTCGGCCATCTGTGCCTTAGCTTTCTCCATAATCTTGGCGATTTCAGCAACCACAGAGGCTAAGTTCACTTTGGCCATCAGTTCTTCGCCAAATCCTTCCTTGGATTTTCCAAAAGCTTTGGTTAATGCAGCAGTCAAAGCATCTGAGATGATTTCTATAGTTTCAGCGCTGGCTTTCTTTTCATCTTCTTCTTCGGCCACCTCTATGGTTTCTGCTATCACCTCAGATGGTTCTCCTTTCAAAATTTCAAATTCAGCAGTTGGTTCTTCTTCCATTACCGGGGCTACTGGCTCTTCCTGGCTTTTCTCAAAATCCACAACATCTGCAAAGATCTCAAAGCTAGAGTGCTCGACATTTCCAACCAGCACCGGTTCAGCTTGGCCCTTGTAAAGGCTTTCTCCTGCCTTCAAAAATGGCTTCATCATGACCTTACCATTCTTGCCCTTTTTCAGATTCTTCTGCTTGGATGACCCCTTTACATAACCAAGGCCGCACTGCTTCGACTTTCACGAGTCGATCTTGAATTCTGGCACACCTTGCAAATTAATCCAGAGTCCCATTCCCGGGACAAAGTTCAGTTTGTACAGATATCGGGATAGCCACTCTGGCATGTAGTTCTCATAAAGGACCATAGGGGCATCTGTGGTTTCTTCCTCCTTAATGACAGCAATTTGGAATCCACCAAAAGGAACCACTCCTTCATCCACTGCAGCTACCATCGACTGCGCGTCCGCCTCAACAGTCACAATCCTACCATTCATAGAGAATTTAATCTTCTGATGCAATGTGGAAGGAACACCTCCTAAAGGATGGAACCAGGGCCTTCCAAGCAATAGGGAGAATGTGACCGGGATATCGATCACTGTGAAGACAACCATGGACTTGATGGGTCCGAAATTGCAAAGGATTCTGATTGTTTTAGTCCGAAATTTCAATTTGTTTGAGAAGTTAACTTATTAACCTATGGATTTCTATCAAGTTTTAATCTTAATTTCGAGAATTAAAGAAAATAGAAGAGGAAAAGATGTGTTTTTGTGGTTTTTTTTTTCTTTCTCCCTTTTCCTTCTCTCTTTTCTCCTTCTCTCTCTAAATTTTTTCACCAGAAATCCAATCTCCCTCTTTTCTCTCTCTTTTTTCCTCCTTTTCTACTCTGATTTCTCCCATTTTCTCTCCAAAATCCGGGCATTAATTGCCCAAAATCTCTCCTCCTCTTTCTTATGTCATGGGTATGGTGTTCTGCACCTGCCCCGATAATACAGTCGTACGACTGTAATTTTTAAATTATAGTCGTATGACTATAATTACAGTCATACCACTGTAAATTTTTTTTTTTAATTTTTTTTTATAAAGAAAATCCCGGCGCTTACACCATATAAATGAGAAGTGCATAGCTAGGCTTCACTCTAGTGGAGTGCTAAGGTCATTTGACATCCAGTCTTATGACACATGTGAATCTTGTTTGAGAGGCAAGATGACAAAGGTGCCTGTTAGCAAGACGGCTAAAAGGTCCTCAGAGCTATTGGAGCTAATACATTCCACTGTATGTGGCCTAATGAGCACTAGTGCTAGATCTAGCTTTCTGTACTTCGTCACCTTCACGGATGACTTCAGCAGATACGGTTACGTGTACACTCTCCAAAGGTTCAAGGACTTTAAGAATGAAGTAGAAAACCAACTTGGCAAGAAAATAAAAGCACTTTGTTCTGACCGAGGGGGTGAATATTTGAGCCAAGTGTTTGACTCATTTTTGAGGGAGTGTGGGATTGTATCCCAACTCACTCCTCCTGGCACACCCCAGTGGAATGGAGTGTCAGAAAGGAGGAATAGGACCTTGCTTGACAAGGTCCGCTCAATGATGAGTCATGCTACACTCCCTGTCTCCATTTAGGGATATGCTTTAGAGACAGCTGCTTACATTCTTAATAATACACCAAGCAAGGCAGTTGAGGGAACACCATATGAACTATGGAAGGGCCGAATGCCCAATGTTTCCTTCTTGAAGATTTGGGGCTATGATGCACATGTTAAGAAATTGACAAGTGGCAAACTCGAGTCCAAATCTGTCAAGTGCCAGTTTATGGGTTACCCTAAGGAAACTAAGGGTTATTACTTCTACGATCCGGCCGAAAACAAAGTTTTCATAACCAGAAATGCAGTCTTCTTGGAGAAGGAATTCCTTTCCAAGAGAGACAGTGGGAGTAATGTTGAACTTTCTGAAGTTCAAGACACATAAACTCCTGCAACTGCTGCTAAGGATGCTTTGGGAACCGATCTGACTACTCAAGAAATTGAGGAACCAGAAACAGTTGCACAGGACCTTAGAAGGTCTGGTAGGACATGTCATCAGCAAGAGAGGTATGGCTTTCTCGTGACGGATGATGGGGACCTTATGGTCTTTGGCCAGGAAGAGCCCAAGACCTATCAGGAGGCTATTGAAAGCCCACACTCAAATCAATGATGCAAAGCCATGAAGGCTGAGATGCAATCTATGCACGATAACCAAGTATGGAACTTGGTGGATCCACCTCCGGGTGCTAAGGTGATAGGTTGCAAGTGATGTTTCAAGTTAAAGGCCCTGTGTGTATAAGATGGTTAGTGGGAGTGTTTCCACCATCCTAGTGCTGTATGTTGATGACATCCTTATCATTGGAAGTGACATACCAACACTGCAAGGGTTTAAGCAGTGGTTCAGTAATTGCTTTGCAATGAAGGACTTAGGCAAAGCTAAGACGATCTTAGGGATCAGGATCTACAGAGATAGATCCAATTGGCTTCAAGGCCTAAGTCAGGTCACGTACATTGACAATGTTCTAAAAAGATTTAGCATGGACAAGGCAAAGAAAGGATTCTTTCCTTTGCACCATGGGTTGAAGCTGAGTAAGAAAGATGGTCCTAAAACAAAGAAGGACCGGGAGAACATGGAAAAGATCCCTTATGCATCTGCTATTGGATCTATCATGTACTTCATGTTATGTACGAGGCCTGATGTCGTGTTTGCACTAAGTATGACTAGCCGGTACCAGTCGGACCCCGGTGAGGAACACTGGAAGGCAGTCAAGGCAATCTTAAAGTACCATAACTGGACTAAAAATGCTTTCTTAGTGTATAGAGGTCAAGATGAGCTGGTAGTGTTAGGTTACACTTATGCAAGGTTTGAGACCGATAAGGATGAGAACCAGTCACAGTCTGGTTATGTTTTTCTCCTGAATGGCGGTGCCATTAGTTGGAGGTCCTCAAAGCAGGCCACCATTGCTGACTCTACAATGGAAGCTGAGTACATAGCTGCTTGCGAAGCTCAAAGGAAGCCATTTGGATCAAGAAAGTTATAACTGATTTGGGAGTAGTGCCCACTATCCTAGACCCAGTTGATGTTTTTGTGACAACAACAGGGCCATCGCACAAGCTAAGGTGCCCCGGTCACACAAGAGATCCAAACATTGTTGGGATTTTTCACCGGAAATCACCCGATAAAAGCGGAAGAACGCGGTGATTTCCTCAAATCCAGTCCCAGGAGCAATTGAGGTGGAAATTGAAAAACTTAAAATCAAGAGAAAGGGATTAAATTTCTTACCAGAAAAATCTCTTTCTGAGATGGATGATGACTGCAGAATTCAAGATAGAATTCCTCCTCGTTCCCGTACACGAGCACCTAACGAACACCGCACGTGCTAGCGTCAAAATTCACAAAATTAGAGAGTGAGGGAGAGAAGGAGAATTCGGCCAAGTGGGGGCTAGAAGCTCTAGTAGCTTGGCCGAATTCCCCTTAGGGTTTTTAACCCTAGGGCTTCCAAATTCCCTTGCTGGAATTTGGGCCCAGTCTGGCTTTTGTGTCTGTGTGGGCTTCCTCCTTTTAATTCAGGCCCAAACTTATTTTAATTAGTCTGGTCTAAATCAATATTAAACCCAATTTTAATTAACCCATGTATTTAATATATTACTCCAAGTAATATATTATTTACATTTAAATTAAAATTAGTTTGACTAATTAATTTAATCCATCAAATTAAAATTTAGTCTTCACAAAACAAATTCATATGTAAACCTATACATATGAATATTTCCACCTAGGAAATAATCTCATAATTAATCCAATTAATTATGTGAAGCCAAATATTAATTTTATTATAATGATCAATCCAATTGATCCTTATAATATAATTAATATATATAGTTCTCTCTCTCTACAGTGTACACTCCAAGTGTACTTGTGATTCTTTAAATCGGTGTCCAGTCGCTCAATGTGTACGATCCCGTGTGCCCATCTTTATGTTGGCAGTGGGCCTTTGGCCCGCAGACTGCAGTTGGGCTCTAGCAAGCCACTGCAGCCCCCAATTAAGATGGAGATGGCAGTCTAACTGATATCATAACCCTGTAGTTTAAACTTGTACATCCCATGTCATTGATATCGGTGTCCAACACAGAGGCACGGATTGATCACCCTCTTTTGTGTTCGGACATTAACTTGATCCCGAATGTACTGATACTTACAAACAAGTTCCAACTTGTTTGGGTGTGGCCACACTCTTATCAGTCACATTCATCAAGAGGCCGATGATATCTTCTCAGTTGGTTACTGAGTGACAAATCCCTTCTGCATATCCATAGCGTTACCATGTTCAGCGACATACCCGAAAGCACCCATACTTGGCACCCTATTACAGGCCCTTTAGGCGTACCCCTAAGTATGTGACTTCACACGCAACACCATCATATGGTCAGGTCAAAGGATCCATACAAGTACTACACGAGAATCCATTGTGATACCATACCATGTGGATTACTCGTTTAGTGGATCTATCCAGTACCATGCTCCCAGGCATGTACCCATTAACTTGGTTGACATTCCATGTCCAATGACCGGTAAGACACCGCCATACAACCAGGTTAATGATAGTCTGTTGTTCCATTCATTCCCATGACTGGAACAGACTACGGATCTATTTATGGTCATATCGTTAACCCTATCCATGGTCTTACTGCTAAGTGCATGACACTAGTCGTCATGGATATAGATATGTCCATTGGATACTTCATTTACTATACTGCACAAGATAAATATAATAAATGAATTGATGCCTTTATTAATGACACAAATAAGTACAACACA
Organism: Euphorbia tirucalli; assembly: GCA_039660915.1. NCBI lineage: Eukaryota > Viridiplantae > Streptophyta > Magnoliopsida > Malpighiales > Euphorbiaceae > Euphorbia > Euphorbia tirucalli. Next base: position 46,257,045 of record CM077639.1, on the reverse strand, counting down.
TAAATCCAATAAATGTATAGTACAAATACAAGGACCAATGCCTCGGGACTAGGGCATTTCCAACAAACATGTACTCAAAAAGTTTCACCTCATTCGGGAGATCGTGAACATAGGTGACATATCATTGCAGAGGGTTGACACGAAGAATAATGTCGCTGATCCATTAACCAAAGCGCTGTTGCAGACACAGCACGACGATCATACCAGATCTATAGGAATTAGGGCAATGCCCACTTGGAACTAGTGCAAGTGGGAGATTGTTGGTGTGCCCTAGTTCTTAGGGCATTGGATTCTTGTATTTTGTATTATACATTAAGATTCATGTATGAATACATTATTTGTGTCACATTAATAAAGGCAATTAATCTATTTCATTTATATCTTGTGCTATAATATGAGTAGAGTATCCATTGATTGATAATCACAAAACCTATCCCAGGTCTGTTCTAATCGTGGGAACGAATAGAACCACAGACTTGTATATTCGATGACTATATGGTAGTTCTTAACTAGCCATAGTACTTGTATAGTCAGTCATGAATATAGGTACATGTCATTGACATGGGACTGGATCGATCTGCATAAGAAAGCCACATGGTTGTCATGTCATAGGTCTTTCTTGAGTAGGTCTCTTTTGTCCTCAGACCAGATTTTATTATAATATCAATATGGAATCCGGTTCACTTTGACATACGCCTAACAGGTCTGTAAAAGGATGCTAAATACGGGTATGATTGGGTGGACCAGTGAACATGTTGATGTTGATGATGAAGTGACGGAATTGCCACTCGGGTAACACCAAGATGATATCATTGGCCACTTGATGAGTGGGACTGATAAGTGTATGGCCATACCCAAATAAGTTGGTTGCTTATTTGATTAATCAGTCAACTCAAGATCAAGAAATATAATAAACAACAGAAGAGGACGACGGACACCATGCCTCTTGTTTATTCATATCGATAACGTTAGGCAAATGGCACTATGAGATTACTACCGGGTGAGTGTCTTTTAAAGACTGCTGCATCTCTGTCTTAATTGGGGGCAGTAATGGTTTGCTAGAACCCACATATAGTCTGTGGGCTTTGGGCCTACTGCGAACATACAGACAGACCCATAGGATCATGCACATAGATCAACTGAGCTGGAACTTATAGATCTTGTACATGTAATGTACATTGGAAGGAATGCGTTAATTAATTAGTTGACATTCGGTGTCAAGGTAATTAATTAACATTGGGTTGAATTTAATTTAATTAATAAGTTTACATAATGTAATTAATTAATTTATTAATTAATTGAATTACATAAAGTAAACAATTAATTAAATAATTTTCCTAAGTAGGAAAATTAAATACATGTATTGTATTTACTTAAGTGTGATTTAATTTTATTTAGGGGTAATTAAATTTAGCCAAATGGAATTAAATTACATAGTATATACTTTTTAATTAAAGTTTATTTATGTAATTATAATGCTAGTGGGCTTGGGTTTAATTAACCTAATTAAAACCCAATTAGACAAGGTGTCTATATAAGGGCACACTTAAGGAGGAAAAACCTAATTCAACTCTAATTAATTGCTGGAAATTTCAGCCACGAATAGCAGCCCCAAAACAGCCGAAAATCCCAGCATTAAACATCCATTCCTTTGTGTCTTCGGCTAGCACCAGTTCCTGCTCCATAGTTGGTCGTGCACCGGACTTTGGAGATCGCAGTTTCAAGAAATGATTCTACAGCAGTCTCTAGAGGAGACGAATCTAGTGAGTTAAACTCTGTTGATTAAAATTGTTTTATTCTAATCAATGGTAATTGGACACGATAGGTGGATTCTAGGAAATTTTAAACGGTGTATTTTCCGCTGCGCCATGTTATTTTTCCAATGACGAATCCCAACACTTACATCCCTCCTTTTCCTCACATTTGGGTTCCACCTCGGGTTCCCCTACCACCACTGCCTGAATTGTGGGGTTCGCTTGCAGAACTTGGGCAAATATAAAATCAGCCGGCAACCCTGACTGGACCATGTTAACCCACTTTTCGAATGCCTTCAGTGGGTTGGTTTTAGTGCTAGGTTCGGCTGGCTCTTGTAGCTTGCCCTCGTCAATGAGCTTCTGGATAGCATCCCTTAGCTTATAGCAGTTGTTGGTTCAATGGCCTGTCACTACGTGATAAGTGCAGAAATTATCTTTGTCAGCTTCAGATGGCTTCTTAAATAGCCTTAAAGACTAAAGCAGGCCACCATTCCTACACTTGGCGAATATCTTTGCTAAAGTAAGAGTCCAAGGTGTTATGCCTTGTCCTCCAGGACCTCTATTCTGGTTGCCTTACTGCTGATTCACAGTAGCCACTTCAACCTGCTTCACCTCTGATGATCGCCCCTGCTTGCCACTGGAACCTGAACCAGAACCACCGCCAGACCCAGTTGCTGCGGTTGATCTATACCCCAGGGTGTACCCTGTGCTTCTTCCTCTCTTGTGACCGGTCGACTTCTCCTCTTCATCCCTCTCTATCTTCATAGCCATGCTGTAAACCTCACTAAGCTCCTTAAAGGGATGGAATTTCATGTTGCTCTTGAAAATGTCTTTGCTGCCATCAATGAGCTTCTGTATAAGCTCATCTTCATCAGGGCCGTTCTTTAGGAGGATCATCTTGTTCATCCACCTCTGGTAGAATTCATCAAAGGGCTTGTTGAATTTCTGCTTCACCGTCTCCAAATCATACAGCTTCACCTGGATTTTGGTGTTGAAGCTGTAGTATTTAATGAAGGATGCAGACAAAGCTTCCTAATCAGATTGCTCCTCCTCTAACAGTGAGTTATACCATCCTAAAGCACCTCCCTCTAGTGTGGTAGGGAATAAATTGATCAGCTGCTGCTTCGTGGCACCCGCCGTCAGCATAACTCGGGCATACAAATTCACATGGGCCTCCGGCGAGCCCATCCCTTTGTAAGTAGGGATCTTTGGCACTTGGAAGCCAATGGGGAATGTCTTGATTTACCCCCTTCTTAGATTCATCACTAATACTGACCCCCTTCTTCAACTGGGCCATAACTTCGTCTAGTTCAGAACACTTTGCCTTCATCCTCTGTTCCATAGCTGCTTCTATCTCCTGCAGCTTCTCAAGGCTAGCCGAAGTGTCACCACCATGTTGGGATGACTCAGCCTCTTTTTCTTTCCTAGCTCCACTACAACCGGCCTCACCAGCTTCCCTCACAACTGCCCGCATTTCTTCTTTCAACATGTCGCGGAAGTCTTGGGATCTGAAGAAATCTCTCAAAACATCAGCCATGCTTGGTGTCTGTTCTACCATATTCACTCCTTCCCTAGGCTCAGAATCACTATCACTCTTAACTACCCCTCTGTCTCCTAGCTGGCCTTGAAGCTTGGGATCTAGTCCAAGGTCGCTCCAGTGTATTCTGCTTGGGAGTAGACAGGAGGTATTAGGCTTGTGAATGAATGACGTGATGTGGCATGAAAATTAAGGTGTTGAGAATGCTTGAAATGAATGGAGTGGGATTATGTATGAAATGATGTTATGAATTTTTTCTTTTTTATTATCTTTCTTCTTTTTGGGGCATTCCAAGAACACCCAATGCTTATGCAAAAATGTCACGTGTGGGCCGTCACACGGACAGAGCCTCAGCGCCTTTGGGGCACCTAATGAATTCATGAAATGGTCACATGTATACCGGCACACGGACGGAGTTTTGATGCTTTGTAGGTCTATGAGATGATATGAAATGGTTGCATGGGCTAGGCCCACAGACAAAGTTTTGATGCTTTTGAGCATATGATATGAAATGATGTCATGAGAAAGTCACGTGTAGCAGGGACACAGACAGAGGTTCGGCATTCGTGGAACACCTTTTCATGATTTGATGATGTTATGGATCTATATGTATACTAATTGGGCACTCGAGGAGTACCTTGAACGGCAAATTAATGTCATGAAGTGGTCAGATGTGGACCACAGTGTTATATGATGTTCGTGATGAATGAGCATGATGTCATGAAATGCATCATGTAAATTGTTACAAGAAAGTGGGTCCAAGACCATTGTGGCTTTTATTGAATGAAATGATTTTGGTGGAATGGCCAAATGCAATCCAGTGCATTGGCAAAACACAAGTAATTTCGGGTACCCGATATGTTATGAAATGGAATGGGATGGTCGTGATAGGCGTCCTTGAAATGCCCCTTTATTTAATTTAAGTGAAATGTGGTGAATGAACATGTCACACAATATGCAAATGGCTGCACAAAAATGTGGGTTAGGATGCACGACACACGTAATGATGTTATGTATGCTTATGTGAAAAAAAAAAGCTAATCACACAAATTTAATGTTATGGCTGAAAAAGAAAGGGGTTTGCATGAATGACAAATGAATGAATTAATGTTTTACACACGAAATAAAATGCAGATGGTTGCATAAAAGTGTGGGTTAGTTATGTATGGTATGTCACATGCATGGAAAATGGTAATTATGGTATGTTATGCACACGTAGGTAGCAACGGCGATGTGTCCCGAGATGACGAAGAACATATAGTAAGCAAAATAAATTCTTCCCACCTTATTCCTCCAACGTGGTCGGTCTAAAAAATTTCTAACCGAGTCCTAGGCGGGGTTCACTTCGATCACCAACCGGGGGTTATGAAGGCGCAATTTCATTATTATTCACACAATTATTTTAGTATCCTAAGGGAATACAACTAGAGCTTTCTGTATGGGTTCGGTCAAAGTCGGGATAACATGAAGGCTCTCACAGCAAGATATACTCCTCACTTCTCCCCACTCAAGGGTTCTAGCGAAGGGGTTCGTACGAGGCTATGAGTGGTTTTTCGTATTCATGCCCCCAAGACCAAGAGGAACTTAGGTGACACTTCAACAATCCATCGGGCTACAAAAGGATACCTAAACTAATGCAAAAAATGGCTAACTAAAATGCAAATCAAATACCAAAAGAGAATCATCCACCTTATTTTAATTAGACACTTTTCAGGGCTTGTCAAATTCTTTTAAGTTTTTAAGAAAACTTTTTAAGAAATCCCCAGCAGAGTCACCACTGTGAGTGGACGATGCGTTTTCAACCCAATGTTAATTAATTACCTTAACACTGAATGTCAATTAATTAATTAACACATTCTTTCGAATGTACATTACATGTATAATTTCTATAAGTTCCGGCTCAGTTGATCTATATACACGATCCTATGGGTCTGTCTTTATATTGGCAGTAGGCCCAAGGCCTATAGACTGTAAGTGGGTTCTAGCGAACCATTATAGCCCCAATTAAGATAGAGATGCAGCAGTCTTTCGAAGACACTCACCCGGTAGGAATCTCATAGTGTCCTTTGCCTAACGATATCGATATGAATAAACAAGAGGCATGGTGTTTGTCATCCTCTTCTGCTATTTATTATATTTCTTGATCTTGAGTTGACTAATTAATCAAATAAGCACTGACTTACTTAGGTATGGCCGTACACTTATCAGTCCCACTCATCAAGCAGCCAATGATATCATCTCGGTGTTACCCGAGTGGCAATTCCGTCACTTCATCATCAATATCAACATGTTCACTTGTCCACCCAATCATACCCGTATTTAGCATCCTTTTACAGACCTGTTAGGTGTATGTCAAAGTGAACTGGATTCCATATTGATATTATAATGAAATCTGGTCTGAGGACAAAAGAGACTTACTTAAGAAAGACCTATGACGTGATAACCATATGGTGCAGATCAATCCAGTCCCATGTCAACAACATGTACCTATATTCATGACTGACTATACAACTACTATGGCTAGTTAAGAACTGCCATACAGTCATCAAATATACAAGTATGTGGTTCTATTAGTTCCCACGATTAGAATAGACTTGGGATAGGTTTCATGATTATCAATCAATGGATACTCTACTCATATTATAACATAAGATATAAATGAAATAGATTAATTTCCTTTATTAATGTGACACAAATAATGTATTCATACAATGAGTCTTAATGTATAATTCAAAATACAAGAATCCAATGCCCTAAGAACTAGGGCACACCAACATTATTGGTGGCCTTTATCAAATACTACAGCTTCAATACCAAGATTCAGGTGAAGCTGTATGACCTGGAGTGAATTAAGCAAAATTCAAATGAGCCCTTTGACAAATATTATCAATGATGGATGAACAAGATGATTTTGCTAAAGAACCACCCTAACGAGGATGAATTGATTCTGAAGTTGATTGATGGTAGTAGGGACATCTTCAAGAGGAACATGAAGTTCCACCCCTTCAGTGATCTCAGCGAAGTATACAGTATGGCCATGAAAATTGAAAGATATGAGGAGGAAAAGACTGCAGTCCATAAGGGAAGCAGAAGCTCTAGGTACAACATCGGGTATAGATAAACTACTGCAGCTGGATCAAACAATGGATCCGGCTCTGGTTCTACTTGTAAGGGAGGACAAGTTTCTGAAGTTAAACAAGCTAGGGTTGCTGCAGTGTCTCAGCAATGAGGAAACCAAAGCAGAGGTACGGACTGTCACGGCATATCACCTTGGACTATCTCCTTGGCTAAGATTTTTGCCAAGTGTAGGAATGGTGGACTGTTAAGTTCTCTCAAGCCATTCGAGAAACCAATAATTGTTATAAGCTGAGACGCTATGTAGAAGCTCATCGACGAGGGAAATCTATAAGAGCCTGCCAAACCCAGAACAAAGAATAATCCGCTGCCAACATTTGAAAGGCAAGTCAGCATGGGACAGTCGGGGCTACCAGACAATTTTATCTTTGCCCAAATCCTCCAAGCAAACCCTACTGTAAAGTCTATGGTGGCCAATGATGTTGAGGTGAAGTCAAAAAGTGGAAAGCTGATAGAGCAGAGGGAAGTGAAGCCTGTGAGCCTAGATGACCTGGATTTAAAGGATGAATATGAAGAGTACGGCTGTGATAAGACCATTAAGCTGCCTGTTATAGAAAAGCCAAAGGTGTCCGAAGTTTAAAATGTAATAAGAAGTGGTAGGGTCTACCAGCTAGTAGTGCAACAAAATGAGAAAACCCCAGTGACCAGAACAAGCAGTATGATGATGCCAAAGGAAGTAGAAAAAGAAGACCTTGTTATTTCACAACTGAAGAAAACTCCAGCCCAAGCCAGTTTATGGCACTTGTTGCTGACTTCTAAGGAGCACAGAGTGGCTTTGGTCAAAAAGCTCTCTGAAATTGAAGTGTCTTCGATTGCTTCTCCGGAGACAATGGGCTGTTTATTGGATAAAATTCATGTAGGATCCCCTGACATTGTATTTTTGGAGAAAGATCTGCCACATGGGGGGAGAGCTCACAATAAAGATCTATACATAAAGGTCAATATCATGGATAGGGTTATGCCGTGCATGATGATAGATGACGGGTCAGCCCTGAATACATGTCCCTTGAAAATGCTACCACTCCTGGGCTTGAGTGAAGAAAGTTTGAAAAAGTCTTCCACTGTGATCAGGGCCTATGACGATTAGAAAAGGACCGTGATCGGGACTTTTAAAGTTGAAGTAGAGGTAGGACCAGCCATGTCGATGGTCATCTTTACTGTCATTGACATCCCAGCTACCTTCTCTTTGCTCTTAGGGAGACCATTTGACCCACTGGGGGGTGTCCCTTCAACCCTGCACCAGAAGATAAAATTCTTAATAGGCAATGAAGTTGTAACAATTGAGGCAGATTCTCAATCCGTAGTTGTTGCAGTTAATGAAGAGATAATACCATTCGGTGGATTCCAAGTCGTTATGGTTAGTGAGGAGGAAACCACAGATGCTCCGTTGGTCATCTACGAGAACTGTATGCAGAATGGTTGTCTAAGTACCTTCACAAGCAGAATTTTGTTCCTGGCATGGGACTCGGAGCTAATTTATAGGGTGTGCTCGAGTTTAATATTGATTATGGAAAACCAAGACAGTTTGGCTTAGGTTAAACAGCAGGGGCATCTGATGAGAAAAGCCTAAAATAAAGAAAAAAATAGCAAACCTATGATGAAACCGTTCATAAAGGCAGGAGAAGAGCTGTATAAAGGCCAAGCTAAGCCAGTAAGGGTTGGGAACATTGAATATCTAGGTTTTGAGATATTTTTTGATGTCATGGACTTTGAGAAGAGTACAGAAGAACCAGTAGCCCCCATAGTGGTGGAGGAGGTAATTGTTAAGTTTACTGTTCTGCATAATGAGCTGCCTGAAGAGATAACAAAAACAGTGTAGGTACCCAAGCAGAAAATTGAAGAGAAAGTCTGTGATGAAACTGTAGAGGCAATTTCAGGGGCACCGACTGCTGCTTTAAGCAAGGTATTCGGAAAGTCTAAAGAAGGGTTTGAAGAAGAGCTGATGACCAAGGTGAACTTGGATTCTATGGTTGCTGAGATAGCCGAGATCATGAAGAAGGCTAAGGTGCAGGTGGCTGAAATTGAGAAGACCACTATTCCTACTAAACAAGAAGCCAAGGTAGCTGCAGATCTGGATGATGTCCTTGAGCTGAATGGGAAAGCTGAAGAAATGTAAGGCCCTCCGCCTGTGGAGGATGAAAATGATTTTGTTGTATCTATTTCTTCCATTTTCAATATGAATGATGTACTCTATAACAAGTTTAATGCAATGAAATCTTAGTTTGCTTACTTGTGTGATGTTTATCCTGATAATTCTGTACATGCATTTGAATCACCATCAAGCATATTTAGCATTCATGACACTAAAACGCATGAAATCAACATACGTATAGATGAACACCCCAGAATGGTATTCATTTCACATGAGCTAAAAGCTGAGGAAGAGAGAGAATTAACAAGACTATTACAAAAACATGTTAAAGCTTTCGCCTGGTCATACGAGGACATACCGGGTGTAGACACAGAAATAGCAGATCATAAGATCCCAATGGACCCTAAGTTCAAGCCGGTGAAGCAGAAACTGAGAAGATTGAGGCTAGAGTGGGCTACGTTGGTGAAGGAAGAAGTGGCCAAGCAGATACAACCCAAATTCCTCGAAGTGGTGGAGTATATAGAATGGCTTGGCAATATTGTCCCGGTACCCAAGAAAGATGGCAGGGTCAGAGTATGTGTTGACTATAGGGACTTGAACAAGGCATGCCCGAAAGATAATTTCCCACTGCCTCATATTGATGTCCTGGTCGATAGTGCAGCTAAAGCGGCAATGTACTACTTCATGGATGGGTTTTCAGGATACAACCAGATCCTGATGGATGTAATTGATAAAGTGAAGACATCATTCATTACAGAATGGGGCACTTTCTACTACAGAGTAATGCCCTTCGGATTGAAGAATGCTGGAGCTACTTACCAGAGGGCTGTCACAACTTTACTGCATGATATGATCCATAAAGAAGTCGAAGTGTATGTTGATGATATGCTTGTTAAATCGTCGACCCGAGAGGAACTTGCTATTATCCTGGATAGATTTCTCACATGCATTGGAGAGTATAAACTTGCTACTCAACCCTAAGAAGTGCATATTTGGAGTCACATGAAGCTGTTGGGTCATGTTGTCAGCTAGAGAGGAATAGAAATGGACCCAGATAAAATCAAAGCTATTCGAGATATGCCAGCTCCAAAAACAGAGAAGGAAGTCCGTTCATTCTTAGGATCCTTACAGTACGTCAGTCGTTTCATAGCACGGTTGACTTCCAGTTGTGAGCCAATTTTCAAGCTATTATAGTAAGATCAGCTGATTGTGTGGGATGATAGATGTCAGCTGGCATTCAAGAAAATCAAGGCTTATTTAGTAAATCTGCAGGTTCTGAGCCCACCAATTCCAGGGAAACCTTTGATCTTGTATTTGGCCATTGAAGATTCCTCCGTAGGGGCGATGTTGGCACAAGAACAAGATGACAAAAAGGAGTACCCTATTTACTACCTCAGCAAGAAGCTGCTGGAGTACGAAACCAAGTACACGTTGGTATAAAAGACATGTGTGGCAATGATCTGGCTGACCAAGAAGTTACGCCATTACTTCTAGTCATACAAAGTGCAAGCCGTGGCCAAAGTGGATCCAATGAAGTACCTGTATGAAGAACCGGTGTTGGTTGGTAAACTATCTAAGTGGCTCTTGCTTTTGTCAGAGTTTGACATTGAGTACATCACTAAGAAAAATATCAAACGGGGAGCCATAGTAGAATTTCTAGCAAATCAGCCACTTGAGTCAGATTACATAGAGAATTTGGAGTTCCTGGATGAACAACTGGCCATGGTAGAAGTAAAGAGATTGGTTATGTTCTTTGATGGTGCCGTGAACAAAAAGGATACTGGAATCGGGGTAACCATAGCGACACCGAATGGTGAAATGATTCCTTTGTCAAAGAGGTTGGATTTTCCCATAACCAATAACAAAGCAAAGTATGAAGCATGCTTGATCGGGATGGAAGCACTACTAACACTAGGGGCAAATGATGTCTTCATTGGAGATTCACTTCTAGTGATCAGGCAGGCTCAAGGAGAATGGGAGTTAAAAGAGGAAGCCTTACGGCCTTACTTAGAGCTACTGCAGTACATAAAAGAATTATTTGGCCAATGTGAATTCAGGCATGTCCCTAGAGATAAGAACAAGATGGCTGATGCACTTGCAACACTATCTTCTATATGGGACAATCTAGAAGAAACTCAAGTACAACCACTAGTAATAGTAACTTCTAGACAACCCTACTTTGAAGTGGACGAAGTAGTAGAATTGGCAGCTGAAGAAAAGCCATGATTCTTCGATATTTACCAGTATGTGAAGGAAGGAAAATACCCAAAGGGAGCCAGTGCTGCTAATAAGGTGTCATTAAGAAAACCAGCTAGCCAGTTCAAGATCTTTGAAGATATGCTATATAAGAGGACAGCAAATGGATTTCTTTTAAGATGTCTGATAGAACAGGAGGTAGAAACAGCAATGCAGCAAGTACATCAAGGGTCATGTGGACTACATCTGAATGGACTCTCTATGGCCAAGAAGATAATGAGACAGGGATACTTTTGGATGACTATGTAGGCTGATTGTATGAGGAAAGTGAGGAGATGTCACGAGTTTCAGATCTATGCTGACATTAGTCATGTTCCACCCCTTGAACTATAGAATCTGACATCCCCTTAGCCATTTTTAGCATGGGGGATAGATATGATTTGTAAAATTCATCCTGTAGCATCTAATGGATACCAATTCGTATTCATGGCAGTGGACTGCTTTTCAAAGTGGGTAGAAGCAGAGTCCTTCGCTAATATAATGGCTAAGCAGATGGTTAAGTTCATCCAGAAGAACATCTTTACCCGATACGGAATTCCTCACCATATAGTGACTAACAATGGAGTGCAATTTCATGGGGCAATAGCTAAGCTGCTTCCAGAACATGGCATTGAGCACCATAAGTCTTCTCCATATAGGCCCTAGGCTAACGGTGCAGAGCAACCAATAAGGCAATAAAGAAGATCTTATCAAAAATGGTAACCGCTTACAGAGATTGGGCTGACAAACTATCGTATGCTCTTTGGGGTTATAGTTATGCCTTGGTATATAGGATGGAAACAGTATTACTAGTAGAAATAGAGCTGAAGTCACTCAGAGTTGCCTTAGAAGCTCAATTACTAGAAACTTAGTGGGCTCAAGCAAGATACAAGTAGTTGGCAATGCTAGATGAAAAGCAGTTGAAAGCACTGGATCATCTACAGATGTACCAATGCAGAATGGCTAGGGCCGATAATCGGAATGTGAAGTACCCCAGGTGGCAGTTGAAAGTAGGGGACTTGGTTCTGAAATAATTAAGGACTTCAAATATTGGTGTTAGGGGGAAATTCTGACCCAACTGGGAAGGGCCTTATGTTGTGAAGAAAGTGCTATAAAAAGGTGGTGTCAGCATCATGGACATGGACGGAAATGAGTTCACAAATCCTGTCAACCAAGGCCGCTTAAAGCTTTATCATATCTAAAAAGAAAAGAGAACAGTTTGCTAGGTTGAAAACTCAAAAAGAGTGGCATAGGCAAAAGTTAAGACATGAGAGAAAATGATCAGTTGGAAAATCTGAAAGGGATGATTGGTGACGGATTCTGGCTCTGTGTGGAGTGTATACCATTTTATGAATTAATCCTTTCAAATGTACTCATTTTGATTTTATCAATAAAGTGAAATGTTTGTTTCAATATATTTGTATGGTTATGTCAAATGCATAAACAAAGTTATCTTGCTTAAACATCCACTTAAGGAAGCGCTTTGCATTTAACTGGTTAAACATATCACGTTATTTAACAATGAAAATGTACTAAATACATACACTTTGAAATCCTTTATCATCCTCCAAATCTAATTCATCTTTCCAAAGAGCAACAATGGTTGTCCCAGAACTTGGCTATTGAAGAAATCAAGCCTTTTTCCCGCATCACCTCAACAACAAAAGGATGACGGGGCAAGTGGCCATGGCACCATTTCACGCGGGCTTTCTTCATCTTTAAAAAAAAGAAAGAAAAAGAGCTTGCTGGGGTGAAAACCGAAAAGGCACCTCAGGCAAAAGTTAGAGTAGCTCACTAGGCTGAAAACCCATATTGGGCAACCCAGGCAAAATTTAGAGTGCTTCCAGATTCATAAATAACAGGGGTAAAAGGCAGAGTCTCTTCATCATCTCCCAGCAAGATTCTTCACATTATTCCCCAATGATACATTTACAAGGGACACCATGATTCTTTCCCTGGTAGTTGGTATGCATCTCCAGCAGTAATCTCATTTCTCCAGCAGTCCTCACATATATCTTCAACAAGGAGAGCTTCATGCAAGAAGTGTCTTCCACCAGCCAGGGCAAAACATGCCTTCCCCAACAGAAAGGAGAAGCAACAATATTAAACAAACAACAAGAAATGCACCCTTTTGGATCCATGTGCATATGCATCATCATGCATACATATACAACATACATAGAGCATTCATCCCTAGCTCGTCTCCATTCTTGATCGTAGGGGCAAAAATTTTAGTTTAAAATCTCTCGATCAAGGAATGAAGATTCGTTATTGCAAATGCATGAATTCGCCATCACTGTCCCGGACACGGATAAATCCCCAGCAGATCCACCTCGGGTAACCTAAACCCGGTATCAGGCCTGATCGGCTTCATTCCAGATCCCTAGCAGATCCGCCTCGGATAACCTAAACCCGATATCGGCCCAGATCAGCTTCATTCTAGATCCACCTCGGGTAACCTAAACCTGGTATCGGCCCAGATTGGCTTCATTCCAGATCCCTAGCAGATCCTCCTCGGGTAACCTAAACCTAGTATCGGTCCAGATCGGCTTCATTCCAGATCCCTAGCAGATCCGCCTCGAGTAACCTAAACTCGATATCGGCCTAGATCAGCTTCATTCCAGATCCCTAGGAGATCCGCCTCGGGTAACCTAAACTCGGTATCGGCCCATATCGGCTTTATTCCAGATCCCCAGCAGATCCGTCTCGGGTAACATAGACCCAGTATCGGCCTAGATCGGCTTCATTCTAGATCCTCATCAGATCCGCCTCATGTAACATAGAGCTGATATCGGCCTAGATCAGCTTATTCCACCATCAATTTCGCCTCGGGTAACCTAGATCCGGTATCGGCTTATTTCATTTTCATCTTCGCCTCGGTAACCTAGACCCGGTATCGGCTTATTCCACCATCAACTTCGCCTCGGGTAACCTAGACTCGGTATCAGCTTATTTCATCTCCAACCACGCCTTTGGTAACCAAGACCTGGTATCTGCTTATGTCAGATTTATCATTTCAGTAGATCCACTTTGGATATGTGTAGATCCGGTATCGGCCCATATCACCTGTGCTTTCTTTCCTGTGTCTACGGTGCTTCAATTCGTGGTCTCAAATTCATCACCTTAGATATTTTAGACTTGGAGTTGGGTGCCAAATTTGATCATGCGAGAGGTAGCTGTAAGCGCCGGAATTTTCCAGACTTGAAAAAAAAATTTTTTGTCACACGACTATAGTTACAGTCGTGCGACTGTATTTACAGTTGTGTGACTGTAATTGAAATTACAGTCATACGATTGTAAATGTGGAGCAGGTACAACAGCCCATACCTTTAGAAATAAAAAAAATAGGAGTGATTTGAGGGGCAATTAAACCCCGATTTTGGCAGCAAGGAAGAGCAGAAATAAAAGGGAGAAGTCAAAGAAAGTGAGGGACTTTTGGACTCTTAGGATTTGGCAGATTTGAGAGAGAAATAAGTAGAGAAAGGGAGGAAAAATGAGAGAAAAAGGGAACCCAACAAAACATCATCTTTTAATCCTCTTTTTCTTTTGATTCTTGAGTGTTAAAGTTTAAAACCGGATAGAAATCATAGGTTAACAACTTGACACTTCAAACTCAATCAATTCTAGACTTTAAATTTGCTAAAATCCATGACATTTTTGAGTATTTTGGACAACTCTTAGAACCTTGACACATAAGGAAAAGAAGCAATTTGGAGGTGATTGGGCCATTTCCAGCGGTCAAACCTATAGTGGATCAGCGCCACAAAGGTAAATATAACCCAAACCTTCATTTTGTTCCTTTTTTTGGGTGTTTTGGTGTAATTTTGTGCATAAAACTCATTTTTTGGGTTTGATGTTTCTGGAAATCAAGAACAGTCGTACGACTGTTCATGTGGTGAAGAACAGTCATACGACTGTATATATGGCCGTACAAGTGTTCTTGATTTCCCGCGGCTTTTGTTTTATTTGAACAAATTTTGGTGATTTTCTGCATCTGGATGAACTACAGTCGCACGGTTATAGTTACAGTCGCACGGCTGTAATTTCTGTCTAGAAGCAGAATTTCTAGAATAATCTACAAAAATTCCCAAAAATCATAAAAACTCATAAAAAATCAGAAAGTCATCAAAAATGAATTTTTCTGTGTGCATCCATGACCTTAGATTTAATTTTCAATGTTATTGCATTTAGAACAATACAACAATGGAGACCCGAATCTCCCGAAAATCGACCCACCTCTGATAAGGTCAGTTTTTGACCTTATCTTTTAAGCAATTTCATGGTTTAAACGACAATTTTTTTAGAGTCTTTTGTGTGAATGCTTGTTTGGTTTTGCATATTTTGTGATTTTTATGTTTTGGTTAGATTTTCATAACTTTTAGTATTTTTCGTATTCTTTAGGGGTGTTTTTGTAATTTTGAATAAAGTGTCATTTTTATGGTCCGTGGCTTTGGTGCGGTTATGTTTCTTTATTTTTGTTTTGGACAGGCATTATGACCCGGACCGAAAGTTGGAGCAACGGCGACGAAGAAGAGTTTGAAGTGCTGAAAAGCAAGGTGGCACGGCGTGCCACAATGAGGGCACGGCGTGCCATTTCAGCGTGCCAAGGGATGGGATCCAGCGGATCGGCACGAAATCGTGCCACCCCTACCAGCGCGGCGTGCCAACCCCAAATCTACACAGCACGGCGTGCCACCTCCACCAGTACGGCGTGCCACCCACAATTCTGCACAGCACGGAGTGCCACCTCCACCAGCACGGCGTGCCGAGCTCCATAATTCTACTGTTGCCCTACTTTCATCTTTTCTGTTTCGTGGTTTTAACCTAGCCGTATAAATAGGTTATTTTCTAAGTTTTTAAGGATCTTTTTCAAGACTTTTAGAGTGAAAAGCAGAAACTTGTAGCGAGGTTTTTGGCTTGAACTATTTGTTTCTTTGAGTTTTGAACCATCAACTGGTAGAAGTTTTACATAGAACCTTCCCCTTTTGCGATGTTCTTAGTTCCGGCTTGAGTTTGTCTATAGAGGTACACCCCAAGCATCTTCACACCGTCGGAATCTGGTTAATCGGACCAAAAGGGCTTAAGTTTTTCTTCTTCTCTTTTGTAATTCGATTAAGTTAGTTTTTGATTCAACAATTGATTGTGTTTGGTTGTAAACACTGAATTCGTATCACCTTTCTTGATTAATACAATTGATTGCAATTTAATTTCAATTTTTATTCCTCTTCTTTATGCAATTCCTTTAATGATAATCTAGTCTCATAAGATCTTAATTTATTAAGTTCATATTTGTGGCATTACCTAGATTGACGCCTAGGAAACCATTAGTATTGACGACACTGTGGAACTTACGTGCCCCTATTTTCTGAGCTTTAGAATTAGACCGCCTCTAAACCAAGGAAACCGGCTAGGGACCTAAAAGATCTAGACACGCTAGGTTGAATTATCGAAAGAACATAATTAAGGGTTAATTGTTGAGTTAAATTCATCTATTGTAATTAATTGATAAAGCCATCTCCATTAGCATTCATAGGTCGGTAAACCGCTAATTGATAACCCAAATTCAAGTGCAAAGTAAGCTGGGATAGATCAACTATGAGTAGGATAATTTAGTTGTTAGCATAATCAAACCTAAAATTAAATTCCGCCTAGGACATGCAAGGAACCCGAGTAGTTTAGTGTTTGCAGAATATTTTTCTCGGTGGGATCGATACCTGGACAAACCAAAATTATTACTTGTCAACGATAGGTACACTGCCTTAGTTGTGCGATTCTAGGTTTAGTTTCACTACTTCGCCTAGGACCCATCAACCTCACATGCTAAATTAAAGTAAACTGGAAAAAGAAAATGTTTTCAAAATGATTTTCTCACAAAACAAAATATAGGAACGTTTCAAAATTATTTTCCAGGTCTAATCGGGCTGGCTAGCCGAGTCGACCTGGTTACCCCCTTTAATGCATGCCACCGAACTCTAATTTCCCAATTCTATCTTGTTTGAGTCATATTTGTGGTGTGCTATAAATTATGCTAACCATCTATTTTGCAGCTTTAATTTCTTTTTATTTTCCTTTTTTTATGTAATTAATAGCTTAATTCGTGTATTTTAGGATCTTGTAAAGTGAGGACAAGAGTTTTTATTTTCATTCGATCGGGTTGTAATAATTTAATTATTCATTGCTTTTTTACTTTATTTTAATTTGTGTGTACGCTGCATGCTTTTATTAATAAAAATGAATGTTAGAATTATAAAATACGATCTATGAACATTGGCCAAATTTTATTTTGATTAGACATGAAATAAGGGACTTGTCCGAACCTAGATCTCTGGAAGGTGTAGCGGCCTTCGTCCGGTTCAGCTACACTGCAATTTCCACGGTTAAGCTGAGCTGGGTGGCGACTTGTACACATTCTATCGAGACTTAGGTCTCAGTTCTTTTTCCAAAATCGAATTTCCACCCTAAAAACCCCACACGAGGGAGGGTTCCCCGATATCGAGGCTCCCTTCCAAGAGAGTTCGTACATTCTTAAAAACATCGTCTGCTCACAGTGATGAGAATCCTTTATTACCTTTGTTAAGCAGTCAGACATGGAATTGCGTAGGGGGTCGCCTGGAATACCTCTAACGCTCCTAAAATAGAGCTGCTCATGATCAGAAATCCCGAGAAAGGTCCCTCGAGTGATTATAGGGTTTAGAGGCGAGCGTAGGAATCAAGGGAGTCTATCCCGGCTCTGTCTAGAGCCGCACGGCTGTAGTTACAAAACTACAGTAGTACAGCTATAGATTAGAGCCGTACGGCTCTATGGACTAGATCCGCACGTCTCTAATACTTAAAGCCGCACGGCTCTAGTGGGTTGGCAAGTTGCTCTGTAAAAGCATAGAAACTTGCTGAAACGAGGGTGGATCTGATTTTTGGCTGAAAACAGCAGGAGGTGCATTTAATGAATGAAATGATGAAAATGAAAAAAGAGGTATAAAAACTTTTTTTTTTCTCGAGTCAAAAGGAGAGATTTTTGAAAATGATTGATTTTTTTTCGGCTAACAAAAGTTATAGAAGGAAAAAAGAGAGAGGAAGAAGAACAAGGAAAGGAGAGATGGAGAGAATTCCAAAAACTAAGCCTTAACACACACCTAAACCTTCTAACAATAACTCTAGACCATTGCTTACTCATTTGGACACATTTTTGGATTCGTTTCAGATTGGTTCGGGATTCGTTTTTGGGATTTCAGAGAGTTTGAGGATTCAAAGCACATTCTCACTTTTTAATCTGTTTCTGATTATCCAATACACTGGAACAACATCAAGGTAAACTCTGAGAGGCCTTAAACTTGTGTTCATTGCGTTTCTTATGAATTTTCCCCTTATTTTGTCAATTTTTGGAAAATCGGCTACCCGAACAAAGCCGTGCGGCTCTAACCCTAGAGCCGCACGGCTATGTTCCTTAAAGGGCAGAAACCTGAAAATGCCCTGATCGGTTGAAAATAGTCCATTTTCCATTTTATTCGTTCTGTTGGGATATTTTTCAGCCCAAATACATCCATACATTATTAAACTATGGTTTTCGGATTTCTGTACGTACAGGTGTTAGGTTTTTGGTTTTTCCTGGATTTTATTTCCTCGATTTTTGAGTCATTCAATCTAAATCGGATCTATCGTCTAGCACTAGCGGACCCCCGAACCCTACAAGAATCTTTAGAAAATATAAAAAACGAGCAAAATAATGATTTTTGAAAAACTAGAAAACCGATTTCGGGTCTAGGTGTTATAGCCGCACGGTTGTAGTTCTCGGAAGGGAACAGAATTGCGAGATGACCCTTACAGATGTCGTCACGTGATGCTGTTTTCAGAATCAAAGTATTTTTGGTGTG
The DNA here is from genome assembly GCA_039660915.1 of Euphorbia tirucalli. Taxonomy (NCBI): domain Eukaryota; kingdom Viridiplantae; phylum Streptophyta; class Magnoliopsida; order Malpighiales; family Euphorbiaceae; genus Euphorbia; species Euphorbia tirucalli. The sequence continues at coordinate 46,238,424 of CM077639.1, read as the reverse complement.
TTTACCGCTTTCGGTGTTCGATATGACCTAGTCCCGAGGTATTGGACCTCGTTTTTGTATTGTACATTTATTGGATTATTGTATTATACATATTTTGTGTCATAAATAAAGGCATTAATTCATTTATTATATATCTTATGCTGTATTTTAAATGATGTATCCAATGGACATATCCATGTCCATGTTAACAAGTGTCATGCACTTGGCAATAAGACCATGGCTAGGGAAAATGATATGACCATAAAGAGATCCGTAGTTTGTTCTAGTCATAGGAATGAATGGAACTAGAGACTATCACTAACATGGTTGTATGGCGGTGTCTTAGCGACCATTGGACATAGGATGTCAACCAAGTTAATGGGTACATGCAAAAGGGGTATGGTACTGGATAGATCCACTAAACGAGAAATCCACATGGTAAAATATCACAAGTGATTCGCGTGTAGTACTTGTATGGATCCTTTGACCTGACCATATGATAGTGCTGGATGCGAAGTCGCATACTTTGGTGTATGCCTAAAGGGCCTATAAAAGGGTCCCAAGTATAGGTACGTTTGGGTATGTCACTAAGCATGGCAGTACTATGGATATGTAAAAGGGATATGTCACTTAGGAGTCCACTGATAAGATATCACCGGCCTCTTGTTGAATGTGAGTGATAAGAGTGTGCCACACCCAAACAAGTTGGAACTTGTTTGTTAGCATCAGTACATTCGGAATCAAGTAAATGTCCGGACACAAAAGAGGGTGATCAATCCATGCCTTTGTGTTGGACACCGATATTGATGACATGGGATATACAAGTTCAAACTATAGGGTTATGATTTCAGTTGGACTGCCATATCCATCTTAATTGGGGGCTACAGTGGCTTGCTAGAGCCCGCCTGCAGTCTATGGGCCATAGGCCCACTGCCAACGTAAAGATGGACCCACAGGATCGTACACATTGAACGTCTGAACATGGACTTAAGGGATCACCTGTATACTTGGAGTATACATACCAGAGAGAGAGGATTATATTAATTATATTATGAGGTTCAATTGGATTAATCATAATAATAAAATTAATATTTATTCATAATTAATTAAATTAATCTATGAGATTATTTCCTAGGTGGAAATATGTCACATGTATAGGTTTACATGTATCTTAATTTTACAAATGTCAAGATTAACTCCATGGTGAAATTAATTGATCAAATTGATTTTAATTTAAATGTATGGAACATATTATATGGTATAATATGTTTGAATACATGTTAAATAAAAATTAAGTTCGATAATTAATTGGGCCAAAAGAATTAATATTGAACTGGGCTTGAAAAGGAGAAAACCCGACCTAGAATTAAGAGGGATTGGGCTGAAATGTTTTGTGAAAAAATTCAGCCATCTAGGTCATTTTTAGACCTAGAGAATTCGGTCAAAGGTATGTAGCATAGCAGCTGAAATTTTGTGCCTTCCTCCTCTCACACACACTTGATCTCATCCCTAGCACGGGTCATGTTCGATAGCCGTTTGTGTACGTGAACGTGGAGGGAATCAAGTTTGATTTCTACAGCCATCTCTAGAAGAGATATCTCGGGTGAGAAATCTTTTCTTTGTTATTTAATTTTGATTTTTACAGTTTTCATATTAATTGCTGCTGGGCACGGATTTGAGGAAATCACCGCATTCTTCCACTTTTATAGGGTAATTTCCGGTGAAAAATCCCAACATTTAGACTATAGATGTTTGTGGAAATTAGGAAACCCGCTCAAATGGAACCCCAAATTCCGGGATAACAGACCCGCTGAAATACGAAAATTTGCATGAAATTGAGCCAAAAGGTTTTCTAAAATTATTTTCTAGCACAAAAATCTACAGGGTGTTTCAAAACTATTTTCCAGGTCTAGACGGGCCAACTAGCCGAGTCGGCCTATCTACCCCCTAAATGCATGCCCCCATTCCTGAAAATCCCAATTCTGTCCTACTTGAGTCCTACTTGTGTTTGTAATATAAATTTCACTAACTGTCTCTTTTGCAGCATTTATTTTCCCTTTTTATTATTTCTAATGTAATTAATAGACAAATTCGTGTATTTTAGGCGATTGTAAATTTTTAGATACCCATGTATTATAGGCGTTTGTAATGTGAGGACGAGGGTTTTTATTTTTCATTCAATCTGGTTGTATAAGCGGCCTCTATTGTTTTGTATAATTTGTGTGTATGATTTACTTTTTTGTAATTTATTTCTGTCATCTGTATGAGCATCGACTGATAATTAAATAAATTGGGTAGAGAAAGATAATAAATTGAATAAATATGGTAATATAAATCATAAACGAATACAAGCTCGAGGTTGAATACGTAAGTTACCTGAACCCTAAATCTTTGGATTAGGTACGGCAGTCTACATGCGGTAGGGAGCTGTACCGGGATTTCCCGGATGAGCTGATCCAGGTGGTGACTCTGTCACTGATCTTGGAATTTAGGTTTCTAGGTCTTTAAGTAATAAAAATGGGAAAATATTTTCTACAAAAGGAATTTCTAAACAAACGAATGGTTTTCCCTATTACAAGATACATAAAACCTGTTTTCAAAAATCCAAACATATTTCCAAACTTCTCGCTTTTTCCCTGGTTCGCGTCGCAGCGTTCTGCCTAAAACATCGTCTGCTCATAGCTGCACGAAGACGTGGTTAGTGTCATTGTAATATATGTCGATGTCTTGAAAATGGCTGCATAAAGATGTGATTATAATGACCCACGGATGATTATGCGTGTTTGACGCTTCGCGAATGAAAATGATAATAAATGTGACTTCTTTGTTTCGGACATTCCAAGAATGCCCAATGTCATGCAAAACAAAATACAAAATACGATGAGCATGAGCCGATACACGGATGGAGGTTCGGCACTTTTTAGGGCACCTAGTGGGTGTTATGAAATGGTCGCGTGTGTACCGACACATAGAATGGTTATCCAACATTGTTCCAGTGCCTAAGAAAGACGGAAGGGTTAGAGTGTGTGTCAACTATAGGGATCTGAATAAAGCATGCTCGAAAGACAACTTCGCCTCACCTCACATTGATGTTTTGATTGATAGTGTAGCCAAGGCAATAATGTACTCTTTTATGGATGCATTCTCGGGATATAACCAGATCCTAATGGATGTAGTTGACAAGGTGAAGATATCATTCATTACAGAGTGGGGCACATTCTGCTACACAGTAATGCCTTTTGGCCTGAAAAATGCTGGGGCTACTTACTAGAGGGCTGTCACAACATTGCTGCATGACATGATTCAAAAAGAAGTAGAGGTGTACGTCGATGATATGCTTGTTAAATTAATGACTTGGGAAGAGCACCCTGCTATCCTGGATTGATTTCTTACACGCATTGGAGAGTACAACCTGTGACTTAATCCCAAGAAGTGCATATTTGGGGTTACAACAGGGAAGTTACTAGGTCATGTGGTTAGCAAAAGGGGAATAGAGAAGGATCCAGACAAAATCAAAGCCGTTTGAGATATGCCAGCCCCTAAGAGAGAAAAGGAGGTCCGGTCATTCATGGGTTCCTTACAGTATGTCAGTCGTTTCATAGCACGGTTAATGTTAGTGTGTGAGCTAATTTTCAAGTTGTTAAGGAAAGATCAGCCGATTGTATGGGATGATAGATTGGCATTTGAAAAGATCAAAGCTTATCTGGTAAATCCACTGGTTCTGAGCCTACCAACTCCAGGAAAGCCCTTGATTTTGTATTTAACTATCAAAGATTCCTCCATAGGGGTGACGCTAGCACAAGAACAAGATGGAAGGAAGGAGTATCCTATCTACTATCTCAGCAAAAAGCTACTGGAACATGAAACCAAGTACATGCTGGTAGAGAAGACATGTGTGGCGATGATTTGGCTGATGAAGAAGTTGCACCACTACTTCCAGTCGTACAAGGAACAAGCTGTGGCTAAGGTGGATCCAATGAAATATTTGTATGAGGCACCAGTGTTGGTTGGGAAATTATCTAGATGGTTACTACTCTTATCGGAATACGATATCAAGTACATCACTAAGAAAACCATCAAAGGGTGAGCTGTGGCAGAATTTCTAGCGAATCAGCCGTTAGAATCGGATCCTGTGGAGAATCTAGAGTTCCCTGATGAATATCTGGCTATAGTGGATGTGAGGAGATGGGTTATGTGCTTTGATGGTGCTATAAACAGAGAGCGTGCTAGAATTGGAGTAATCATAGCGACACCAGAAACTGAGGTTATTCTGTTGTCGAAGAGGTTGGACTTTCCCATAACCAACAATGGGGCAGAGTATGAAGCATTTTTATTCGGGATGGAAGCCCTCTTGACACTAGTGGCAAATGATGTGCTGATTGTGGGAGATTCACTTTTGGTGATTAGGCAAGCACAAGGCGAATGGGACCTGAGAGAAGAAGCCTTACAGACCTATTTAAAGCTGCTGCAATATAGAAGAGGGTTATTTGGCCAGTGTGAGTTTAGACATGTTCCCAGGGAGGAGAATCAAATGGCTGATGCACTAGCAACATTGTCCTCTATGTGGGAAGATCCAAAGAAGACACAGATACAACCTCTGGTTATAGCAATTTCCAGGCAACCCTACTTTGATATGCATGAAGTGATGGAGTTAGCAGCTGAAGAAAATTTGTGCTTCTTTGGCATTTACCAGTATGTGAAGGAAGGAAAGTATCCAAAAGGAGCTAGTGCTGTTGATAAAGTTTCATTAAGAAGATTAGCCAGCCAATTCAGAATATTTGAAGATAAGCTATACACGAGAACTACAAATGGGGTCCTTCTAAGGCGTTTGACAGAACAAGAAGCAGAAACAGTAATGCAGCAAGTACATGTAGGTTTTGGGATTCTTCATTGGAAAAATAACGTAGCGTGGCAGAAAATTCACCGTTTAAAATTTCCTAGAATCTACCTATCGTGTCCAATAACCATTGATTAGAATAAAACCAAATTGAATTAAGAGAGATTAACTCACTGGATTCGTCTCTTCTAGAGACTGCTGTAAAATCGTTTCTTGAAACTGTGATCTCCAAATTTTGGTGCACGACCAACTATTGAGTGGAAACCGGTGCTAGCCGAAGACACGAAGGAATGAAGGTTTAATGCTGGGATTTTCGGCTGTTTTGGGGCTGCTCTTGGTGGCTGAAATTTCCAGCAATTAATTAGCATTGAATTAGGGTTTTATTCCTTAAGTGTGCCCTTATATAGACACCTTATCTAATTGGGTTTTAATTAGGTTAATTAAACCCAAGCTCACTAGGATTATAATTACATAAATAAAGTTTAATTAAACAGTATATACTATGTAATTTAATTCCATTTGGCAAAATTTAATTACTCCTAAATAAAATTAAATCACACTTAAGTAAATACAATACATGTATTTAGTTTTCCTACCTAGGAAAATTATTTAATTAATTGTTTATTTTATGTAATTCAATTAATTGATAAATTAATTAATTACATTAGGTAAACTTATTAATTAATTAATTACATTAGGTAAACTTATTAATTAAATTAAATTCAACCCAATGTTAATTAATTACCTTGACACCGAATGTCAATTAATTAATTAACACATTCCTTCCAATGTACATTACATGTACAATTTCTATAAGTTCCGGCTCAGTTGATCTATGTGCACGATCCTATGGGTCTGTCTTTATGTTGGCAGTAGGCCCAAGGCCCACAGACTATAAGTGGGTTCTAGCAAACGATTACAACCCCCAATTAAGACAGAGATGCAGCAGTCTTTCGAAGACACTCACCCGATAGGAATCTCGTGTTGTCCTTTGCCTAACGATATCGATATGAATAAACAAGAGGCATGGTGTCGGTCATCCTCTTCTGTTGTTTATTATATTTCTTGATCTTGAGTTGACAGATTAATTAATTAAGCACCGACTTACTTGGGTATGGCCATACACTTATCAGTCCCACTCATCAAGTGGCCAATGATATCATCTTGGTGTTACCCGAGTGGCAATTCCATCACTTCATCATCAATAACAACATGTTCACCGGTCCACCCAATCATACCCGTATTTAGCATCCTTTTACAGGCCTGTTAGGCATATGTCAAAGTGAACCGTATTTCATATTGATATTATAATGAAATCTGGTCTGAGGAGAAAAGAGACCTACTCAAGAAAGACCTATGACGCGACAAACATGTGGCTTTCTTGTGCGGATCGATCCAGTCCCATGTCAACGACATGTACCTATATTCATGACTGACTATACAAGTACTATGGTAAGTTAAGAACTACCATACAATCATCGAATATACAAGTCTGTGGTTCTATTCGTTCCGACGATTAGAACAGACCTGGGATAGTTTTTATGATTATCAATCAATGGATACTCTACTAATATTATAGCACAAGATATAAATGAAATATATTAATTGCCTTTATTAGTGTGACACAAATAATGTATTCATACAATGAGTCTTAATGTATAATACAAAATACAAGAATCCAATGCCCTAAGAACTAGGGCACACCAACAGTAGGATCCTGTGGGCCGTATATAAATGGGGTCGCTATGGCCAGAGAGATAATGAGATGGGGATACTTCTGGATGATAATGCAATCTGATTGTGTGAAGGAGGTAAAAAGATGTCATGAGTGTCAAATCTATGCTGACATAAGTCATCTGCCACCACTAGAGCTACAGAACCTAGCGTCTCCTTGGCCATTTATAGCATGGGGGGTAGACATGATTAGAGAAATTCATCCGGAACCATCTAATGGGCATAGATTCATGGTGGTTACAGTCGATTATTTCTTGAAATAGGAGGAAGTAGAATCTTTCACTAATGTAACAGCTAGGCAGATGGTTAAGTTCATTCAGAAGAACATCCTTTCTCGATATGGAATTCCCCACCATGCAGTGACATAACGGAGTGTAATTTCAAGGGGCAACAGCTAAGCTATTTGCAGGACATGGCATCGAACATCATAGTTCTTCTTCATATAAACCGCAGGCTAATGGTGCCTTGGAGGTAGCTAACAAGTCGATTAAGAAGATCTTATCAAAGATGGTAACCACCTATATAGACTAGGCTGACAAGCTACCGTATGCGCTTTGGGGTTACAGAACCAGTGTCAGAACACCAACTGGCGAGACTCCCTATGCTTTGGTGTATGGAATAGAAGCAGAATTGCTAGTGGAAATGGAACTCAAGTCACTCAGAATAGCCTTGGAAGATTAGCTACCAGAAACAGGATGGGTCCAAGCTAGATACGAGCAGTTGGCAGCATTAGATGAAAAGCGATTAAAAGCACTAGATCATTTGTAGATGTATCAATTTAGAATGGCTAAAGCCTATAATCGAAAGTGAAGTATCCCAGACGATAGGTGAAAACCGAAGATTTGGTTCTGAAATAGTTGAGGCCTACAAACGTCAATGTCTGAGGGAAGTTTAGGCCAAATTGGGAAGGCCCATACGTTGTAAAGAAAGTGCTATCAAAAGGTGATGTAAGCATCGCGGACATGGATGGGAATGAATTTGCAAATCCTGTCAACCAAGATTGCCTAAAGCTTTACCGTGTTTGAAAAAAAAAGTCTGCTAGGTTGAAAACTCAAAAAGGGCGGCCTAGGCAAAAATTAGGACGTGAGAGAAAATGATCAATCGGAAAATCTGAAAGGGATGACTGGTGACAAATTCTGGTTCTATGTGGAATGTATACCATTTTGGGAACCAATCTTTTCAAATGTACTCATATTGATTTCAGTAATAAAGTGTCATGTTTTGTTTAGATATATTCATATGGTTATGTCACAATGCATAAACAAAGTTATCTTGCCTAAAAATCCATTTAAAAGAAAGCACTTAATTGGTTAAAAGGACTCGCATTAGTCAACAATGAAAATGTGCTAAATATATGCAATATACCATCTTCTCTTATCCTCCAAATCTAACTCATCATTTCTTGAGGTGGCCAAAAATTTCGAAACAGATCCAAGTTTAAATGTCACAATACCTCGTAAAAGAAAAAAAGACCTCGCTAAGGTGAAAACCGAAAAGGCGCCTTAGGCAAAAGTTAGAGTAGTTCGCTGAGCTGAAAACCCATATTGGGCAGTTCAAGCAAAAATTAGAGCACTTCTAGATTCACTATTTCTAGGGGCAGAGTGGTAAAGCCTTTCCACCATTTCTCCAGTAGGATCATCTGCACTATTCCTTAGTCAAACCGTCACAAGGAACATGACCACTTTCTCCCCAGCAACCATCACATATCCTCAATAGGACTATAAGGATTACACTAACCAAAGGATGTACTCCCCTAGCCAAAAGTCAGTCAGAGGCGTGACACAGTTTCCCCAGTAAGGATGTGGGATATCAGAGTTGCACATAGTAGGAAATGCATCCTTTAGAGTTTGCATGCACATGCATCATCAAGCATACATACATAGCATATAGGGAAAACTCCTCCCCAGCTAGTCTTCATTCTTGATCGAAGGGGCAAAAATTTTTGTTCAAAATCTCTTGATCAAGGAATGAAGACTCACCATTTCAGATGCAGGAATTCATCAGCACCGCGGGTATAATTAAACCCGACACCAGCTTATTCTATCTTCACCTTAGGTACAGATAAACCTGGTATCAGCTTATATCAGCTTCACCATCAACTCAGCCTCGGGTACAGATAGATCTGGCATAGTCCACCAGCACAAGGCTTATTTCATCCACTCAGCCTCGGGTATAAATAGATCTGCCATAGTCCTATTCCATCACCGCCTCGGGTAATGTAGACTCGGTAAAGGCTTATACCATCATCACCGCGGCTAATGTAAACCCGGCTCCAGCTCGTTTCATCCTCATCGCGGGTAAAGATAGACTCGGCACTAGCTTATCTCAACATCACCTCGGGTAATGTAGACCCGGTACAGGCTTATTCCATCATTGCCTCGGGTAATGTAGACCCGGTATAGGCTTATTCCATCATCGCCATGGGTAATGTAGACCCTGCTTTGGCTTATTTCAACATCACTGTGGGTAATGTAGACCTGGTACCGGCTTATCTCAACATCACGTCAGGGTAATGTAGACCCGGTATAGGCTTATTCCATCATCGCCTTGGGTAATGTAGACCCTATACAGGCTTATTCCATCATCGCCACAGGTATTGTAGACCCGGCTTTGGCTTATTTCAACATCGCCTCGGGTAATGTAGACCCAGCTCCAGCTTATTCCATCATCGCCTCGGGTAATGTAGACCCAGCTCCGGCTTCTTTCATTATCACCGCGAGTAATGTAGACCCGGCTCTGGCGTATTCCATCATCACCGCGGGTAATGTAGACCCGGCTCCAGCTTATTCATCCTCACCGCGGGTAAATGTAGACCCGACACCAGCTCATCTCAGCTCAGCCTCGGATATAGATAAATCCGGTATAGGCATATTCCATCACCTCCTCGGGTAAATATAGACCCAGTATCAGCTTAAAACAGATCATCACCATGCCAATGGGACTTCAACAAGTCAAGTACATCTTTCTTTCCTTTCATTTACTGTACTTCTATTAGCATTCTCAAATTCCCCTTAGGTGTTTTAGAACTGGTATCAGGTATCAAATTTGATCAAGCGAGGGGCAGCTGTAAGTGCCGGGTTTTCCCGACCTCTATGATGAGAATCCTTTATTACCTATTAAGCAGACGGATGTGAATTGGAATTAAGGACGTGCGGAATGTCACCTAGAATACCTCAAATGCTCCGAAGACCGAACTATCCTTGATCCCAAACCCCGAGAAAGGTCCTTCGAGTGATTACAGGGCTTAGAGGTGAGCGTAGGGTTTTGACAGAATTTACCCCAGCTATGCCTAGAGTCGTACGGCTGTAGCCTGTAGACATAAAGTCCCATGACTCTGTAAGGCGGCCAAGTTGCTTTGTAAAAATAGAGCAACTTGGTTGAAGAGGGGGGCTGATTTCATGATTCTTAGCAGAAATCCCAAAAAGGAGGGGCAGGGTGAGATGACCATAGAGAGAGGAGGTATAAACGGAAAAGAAAATCAGATCAGAAGGGGGATTTCTACAAATCAGAATAGAGAAATTGAAAAAAGAAAGGAAAGGAGAGAGCAAAAACAAGCAGGAAAACAATGCCAAAGAGAGAAAGGGAGATACCATAATTCAAGACTAAAAACATAAGCAAAACATTGAGGGAGAATTTCTAACCACTTGTCACTTGATTGGGACCATTTTCGGATTGGTTTAGGATTTATTCGGGATTTGTTTTCAAAATTTTGGGTTGTTTAATGATTCAAGGAGCATTCTAACTTCTCAATTCGATTCTAGACATTAAACACATTAGAATAATAACAGGGTAAACTCTAAGGGCCTTAAACCTGTGTTCATTGCTTTTTCTTTGCGTTTCTCCTCTATTTTGCAAATTGCTGGAAAACTAACTGGCTTTGTTTGCTCTAGACACAGCTGCACGGCTATATTCCATAAGAAAAAAGCTGTGCAACTGTACTATTACAACCACATGGCTGTGTTCCTCAGGGGCAAAAACCTTAAAATGCCCCGATCGACTGAAAGTAGTCCATTTTCCATTTCATCACTCTGATTATGATCCATTTCGGTCCAAAAGCATCCGTGTATCATAAAATTTTGGTTTTTAGATTTCTGATTGCATGGATATGGGGTTTTTGGTTTCTTGGATTTCGTTTTTCTACGATTCGGGGTCGTTCGATCCAAATCAGATCCATAGTCCAGCATTTATGGACCACCGGCTTCCATGAAAATCCTTAGGAAACACTGAGAATGAGCAAAATGGTATTTTTAAAATGAGAAAACCATTTTTCTAGTTCTAGATATTACAGCCACTCGGCTATGGTTGTTAGAGCCGCACAGCTCTAACTGGGGCCACACGGTTCTAACCATAGCCGCACGGTAGTAGTCTCCAGAAGGAGAAAAAATCACGAACATCGTCACGCGATGCTGTCTTTGGATTCAAACTATTTTTGGCATGTTTCTATTTTTGAGCCCTAGATGAATGTTGAAATTAGGAAAACCGGCACGAACGGAACCCCGAGTTTCGGGATAACAGACCCGCTAAAAGGGAAAATTTACATGTAATTAAGCCAATTTTTTGTTTTAAAGTTGTTTTCCAGCACAACAAAAACTACAGGGCATTTCAAAACTGTTTTTCTGGTCTAGTCGGGCCAACTAGCCTAGTCGGCCCTGCTACCCCCTAAATGTATGTGAGTCCTATTTGTGTTTGTGCGACAATTGTGTTAACCGTCTGTTTTACAGCTTTCAAATTTCTTTTTATTATTTTGGGATGTAATTAATAGATTGACTTGTGTATTTTAGGCGGTTGTAATTTCTAGATTCTCGTGTATTTTAGACGATTGTAATGTGAGGACAAGAGTTTTCCTTTTTATTTGATCTGGTTATATAAGCGGCCTCTATTTTTTTTTATTCTTTTAACTGCTGGGATGTATGGTTTATTTATTCTGCAATTTATTTCTACCATTCGTATGAGAATCGGTCAAATAAATACAAACATAGGAAAGATAATAAAGCGAATAAAATATGGTAATATGAACTGTAAAATGAAAGCAAGCTTGAGGTTGAATAGGTCACTCGCCCAAACACTAAATCTCTGGATTAGGTACAGTAGTCTACCCTCGATAGGGAGCTGTACCATAATTTCTCGGATGAGTTGATCTGGGTGGCAACTCTGTCACTGATCTTGGAATTTAAGTTACTTTTCTATTAAAAGGATTTCCAAAGAAATCAACGATTTTCCTTAAAATAAGATAATCAAAATCCTGTTTTCCAAAACTCAAACGCATCCTCTTCTGAAAATTCATTTTTCCACGATTCGCTTCGCCGCACTCTGCTTTTCTTTTATGGAAAAGGTCATCCGCTCACAACTGTAGGATGAATAAAAATTTTCACAAGCTCTCTTTAAAAATTCTATTTTAAAGAAACACAAATTTCTTTCTATAAACACAATTTTTATAAAAATGCGGAATTAATTAAAATAATAAAACTTGTGAATACAAATTTTCTTTTCTAAATATGACTTTTAAATAATAAAGCTACTAATTTAAATTGCAAGAATTTAAATAGCAGAAAATATAATAAGAGTAGGGATAGAGAAATGAAGGCACCAAATTTTATCCTAGTTTGACCCAACCGGTTTATGTCCAGCCCCTAAGCCAACCACTTGAGATTTCCACTAATGTTTCCTTTATGGGCAGGAAACAAGCCTATGTTACTTTTTGTGGGTTCAAGTAACAAGCTCAATACTTTTGTGGGTTAAGTATCAAACCTCTACCGTTGCTTTGTCAGAGCTTAAATAACAAAACTGCACCGATGATTTTTCTACTCTCAGGCACTGAACTTTTACAAACTTTATTGATCACACCACCAACAAAGTAAACCCCCTTCACATAGCCTTGTGTGAATATACAATTCCCAAATATATGAATATTTGAATGAAACAATACAACTCTTTTCTCTTGACTTTGCTTTCTTTGGGAATTTGGAAGACTACTTAAGAGTGTGAGAGTTGCAAATTAGTCTTCCTTGCATTCAATCCTTTATCTTCTTTCCTTTTATAGTAAAGAGTAGCTTTGTGGTCGTTTGATACAAGTTGATCTCAAGTCATAAAGGAATGATGGCCGTTTGAATTAACTTACAAAGTGAGATGGATTTTTATCTCAAGTTATAAGCATCATGTAGCCGTTTGCATTAATCCATAAAGAGAAATGGTAGTTGTTTTTAAGTTATAAGTAATTATAGTCCTTGATCTCAAGTAATAAGCTTATGTATCCATTGGCATTAATTCATAAAGAGAACTCATGTCAGAAGAAATTTTAAACTCAAGTCATAAGTTCACTTCATGTAGCCATTTGGTTCACTTTATGTAGTCATTTGTGTCACTTCATAAATGGGAAAGATGGTTTATCTCAAGTCATAAGCAAATGTAGTTGTTGATCTCATTTCATAAGATCACTTTTGTGGTCGTTTGACATAAGTCATAAGCTAGTATAAAGTAAGCCAAGAATTCCCAAGTAATAAGGCAATTTCTTCAAGTTATAAAGTAAGATGTTCAAGTAGTATAGTATTAAGCTTATAAGGTAAAGTGAGTATCAAATCATTATGTAAGGTATAGTATTAAGCTTATATATATATATATATATATATATATATATATATATATATATATATATATCTTTCAACTCATAAGCTAATGCCTTTCAAGTAATATAACACATTAGTTTAAGTCATAAGTCATACAGTAAACTTCTTGTGGTCGAGAGAATTAGCTTCAATTCATAAAACATTTTAGCTCTTTTAAGCATTATGAAGTCATAAGGATTTATATGACTTATGAGATCGTTTTATCTTATAAAGCTAAATTCTCAACTCATAAAGTAGTTAAGAGTTGAATTGCGAAACTCATTAAATGTCAACTTGTGATCATCAAAATCAAAGTCAACATTCTCCCCCTTTTTTATGATTGCAATATGATGGGTTGACATTTTATAACTTAAAAAAAATTTTGTAAGCTCCCCCTCAACATGTGCGCGGTTGTTTTAGATGAGTTTTTAGAGATTAAAATTCTTGTTAATCAACTGAAGTAATATGAGATTATTGAAGAGTGTAAATCATGGGCTTTATAATAAGGCCTTATTTCTTGTGGCCCATTATCGGTTTGTTTTTGAGTTTATGTTCAAACTCATGTACTGCACTTTAGAAGATCACATATATAATGTTGAAGTCATATTGGTCACGCTGCATAGGATAGGTTCATTTCTCATGAAAGGCAGTTTTTATGGAATCAAAGTATTTTGAGCTCTTCAACACAAACTACTCAAGGATTCATACACAAGATTTCAACAAAATGAGAGCTAATAAAGTAGTTATATCTATAAACTGACTTATCTATCATATTTTGATAGATACATATACCCCGTATAGCTTATATGATAGATAAAACCATATGTCAGTAGCTCAGTGCATGCTCACATCATAATGCATTTATACGTAGGTTTAAAGTAAGAGATAGAGAGCATAAAATTTTGATAAAGCCATAAGTCATACTTTTTCAACACATTAGCATTCTCATGTTGAGTGTATCATTTCTTAAGTCCTAATATTCAGGGGTAATTCAAACCATAGCATTCTGAACATAAACGTGTATTTCTGTCAAAATAGCCAATTTTGGCACTTATAGGCTATCATACTCTTAAGTTTATAAAACTCATTACTATCATGCATAAGACTTTTCCACTACGTCACAGATGTAATACTCCTAATGATAGTTCATAATGTCAAGTGTTTCAAGCATTTTACTTAGACTATCACAAATATCAGCTTTTACCAACTATTTTAGACATTTCATTACTCATGCATTCTGCTAATACACAAAGTTAGATCAACTCTTGTCACACAACACTTATACTCTATAGGCAGCCATTTTATTAGCACATAATCTATATCAGTAAACTATTTCAAGTTTTATGTCACATGGCATTTCAACATCATGTCAGCACATATACTTAGCAACATAAGTGTTGGAAATGCCCTAGTCCCGAGGCATTGGTCCTTGTATTTGTACTATACATTTATTGGATTTATGTGTTGTACTCCTTTGTGTCATTAATAAAGGCATCAATTCATTTATTATATTTATCTTGTGCAGTATAGTAAATGAAGTATCCAATGGACATATCTATATCCATGACGACTAGTGTCATGCACTTAGCAGTAAGACCATGGATAAGGTTAACGATATGACCATAAATAGATCCGTAGTCTGTTCCAGTCATGGGAATGAATGGAACAACAAACTATCATTAACCTGGTTGTATGGCGGTGTCTTACCGGTCATTGGACATGGAATGTCAACCAAGTTAATGGGTACATGTTAGAGATTGTGCCCTAAGCCAATGTTGGATTATGTAAACAATCTTCTTAAGTCATTAATAAAGACTTATTTTATCATATATATTTGTATGTTAGTATTTATGATAATGTATCCATGAATTAATTGTGTAATTCTAAATTTCCCTAGTCGATTGTTATTATGGGAATAATAACAAACTAAGACTAGTGTGAGTGATAATGGATATTCATAAGATGAATATAGTGTATACAGATACAGATTATACTCACGGGCAATGTGTTAGAGAACATGTTGCTGGAGACCCACTATAAGATCAAGTTCATGGTCACGTGTCACAACTGATCTTGATTATAGTAGTGTCATCAGCTGATTCCTTTGACCTGAGGTCACCATGGATTCCGGGATGAATTTATGTTGTGCTTTGACGCAGTCAAACGCTGCTTGTAACAGAGTAGTTATAAAGGCTGTGGTTGGGTACGATATGACTCATGTTTTGGGATGTGAGTGACAGATATGGGATTTTGTCCCTCTCTAACAAGAGAGCGATATCACTGGGCCCCTCGATAAGTAAGACTGTTAAATGCATGGCCGTGCTCAAATAATTGATAAGAGTATCAATTGATTTGTCTGAACAGTTTACTTTGAGATCGAGAAAGCATATGATTAATTATGTAAGATTGACAAGTGTACCATGTCTTATAATTAATCTTGATATCAAAGAGACAAAAGGGAATATGACATTCTATAAATAGGTATTGGATCATTCCAATCATATTAATTGGGTAGTCGTAATGGCTTGCTAGAGTCCGCTTGTGACCTATAAGGACATTATGGTAATTTCCTTATTGCCAATTAATATGAACCTATGGGGTCACACACAAGAGCAAAATGAAGTTCATCTTATCGGGTATAAATTATTATTGGATAATAATTTATGAATGAGAAAGAGTATAAATATATATAGTGATATATATTTATGTATATATAAATATTAATGTGATTAATATTGCATAAAGTATGCTACATATTATAATTTAATTATATAGAGATATAATTAATTATAATATTATATATACATATGTGTATTATGGAGAATTGATTTGATTTAATGTTAATTGAGAATTAATATTAAATTGTGTGGGTTAATATATAATTATAACTAATAGGTGTATTAGGTTATAATTATAATTAACTAATTAGGTTTTATATTTAAGGAAATAAAAACCTAAAACCTAATAAATCCTATAATGATATAGAAGAGAATTCGGCAGCCACACTAGACCAAGAGCCAGCCGAAATTCTCCTCTCCAAGCCAAGAGAAAATTTGATTTTCTGCCTCTCTCTCAATTCGAGGAAACCGTTTCTTCTATCCCGGCGCTAGCACGCGGTGAACGTATTGCTCCGTGTGGATCAACCATAGAGGGAAGCTATTTTGGTTCCTAAGTGATTCAAACTTCAAAGAATTAAGGTAATTCTTTAACCCTCCTTCCGATTCAATGTAATGTACATGGGTCCTTGGTGGGGATTAATCTTTTTCCGCTGCGTTTTATGTTTGTTTTGTGCGATTAATTCCCAACAGTGGTATCAGAGCCACTTGTGCATTGGTTGAATTGGATTTGTTATTTTGATTAGATCAAAATTGCATGTTAGGGTTGTATGTTCTTGATTTAGGGTTCAATGTTATTGTGAATAACATGTTTAAAATTTGATTTTAATGTGAATCATTGTGAATGATTTGTTTTAATAATTTGAAATGTTTAAGGGGTTGGTATCATGAATTTGATTCATGGGATTTTAATTGAAATTGTTTCAATTAATTAAATGAAATTAAAAAAAAAAAAAAAAACAATTGTTGTTTTCGTTATTCTGGGCATAATGCCCAGAATAATTATGGGTGCAATGCAATTGCAATTGCAATTGCGCCCAACTGCAATTGCAATTGCAATTGCAATTGCACATGCTGCGTAAGCAGCATGGGCTGCGCAGCCCGTCGGGCTGCACGCAGTATTGGATACTGCAGTGATTGGGTACGACGAGCATGCTGTCCGACAGTTTAACCTTTTTTCGTTTTAGTGTGGAAAATTGTTTCTGCAAATTTGTGTTTTTTTTTCCCAAATTAATTAATTCTAAATACAATAGGATTGTATTTTACCCTTTATGAACCCTAAATCTTGTAGATATAAAATTATTGTGATAATTTTATGCATGGTGTTGTGGTATGGTTTTGGACCCTTGGATGTTTTTTGTTTTTCTTTTGGTTTTGGTGAATGTAAGGTTTTATAAATACGGCCTGCGAGTCGTTTGTATTTATGTAATCTTATTTTTCTAGATAAATTGTATAGGATGTAATTTATTGTTTGTAAATTTTATTTACTAGAAAATTGTATAGGATACAATTTTGTAAAGTATGTAAATCCATGAGATGGTGCCAAGGAACAAAGACGTGAAGACGGATCCAAGGGATGCGGCTGTGCTGCGACCATGCGATGGTTACAACCACCTAGGAAATGACCTGTTGATTTTCATATTGGCCTGTGAAAATCAATGTAGATAAAACCATACCATAACACGGTCTTTCGAGTCTATTGCATGTTTTATATTTTGATGCCATGTGATGCCATGCTAAGTATGAAATATGCATGCTAGATGAATGTATGACATTGGATGCCATGCTAGAATTAATATTAACTTAGAAAGATTAATGTTAATGCCATGTATTGTATGAGATACATTTTAATCACAGGAATTAATAAACCCTAAATAAACTTATGAAGTTTATATTTTTGCCACCCAATTACGTATAACACTAGTCAAGTACTATGTTCGCATCATGGTAGCCACGCCAAAGCGGGTACGCATGTTGTGACCTTAGCGAAGCGATAATATGAGAAATGGTGATTCTCATTGTGTTGTAATTGGTTTAACAAAGGGTTAATCAAAATGGTGTTTTGAACCCGAGGCAAAGATGAGATGAGTAACATGCAAATTAAATATGATATATGATATCATGCATCTCATAAATTAAAAGAGTTACATAATGATATAATTGACATGGTGATGTCTACCGAAATTATATTTAATCATAGGGACATGCCAAAGCAGTGCTATGGTTAAGTATGGATTTTGGGTCTTTTACCTACTTAAATATTTTAAAGGGTTTTATAATTTTAGTGGGAGTTTAATTCTCTTATGTAATTAACTTTGCATATATTTTCTGTTGTAGATAAATGGCCAACACAAGCAATCCCGGTTCTATTCGATCTATCCTTGAGAAGGATAAACTGAACGGAACCAATTACCTAGATTGGTATCGCAACTTGAGAATTGTTCTCAAGCAAGAGCGAAAGCTGTATGTTCTGGATGGGCCTTTGCCCGCTAACCCTCCACCCACCACAGCTTCAAGAGCTGAAAGGGATGCTTTTCACAAGCATCAAAATGATCAGATTGATGTACAATGCCTGATGCTCGCATCAATGATTCCGGAACTTCAGAAGGATCTGGAAACATTTGAGGCATATGAGATGTCTCAAGAGCTTAAGGAAATGTTCCAAAAGCAAGCGAGAAGGGAAAGGTATGAGACCTTGAGATCTTTGGTTGGGTGCAAGATGACCGAAGGGAGTTCGGTTAGTGCCCATGTTCTGAAGATGAAAGGGTACATTGATCAGTTGGAGAGGCTTGGTTCGCCACTCAGACCTGAGTTGGCAACGGATTTGATCCTTAATTCTCTTCCCGAGAGTTACTCCCATTTTGTCATGAATTATCACATGAATGATATGGACAAAACGGTCAGCGAACTGCATGGGATGCTGAAAAACGCTGAAGTAACGATAAAAGAGAAGCCAAGCTCCAAAGGGATCCATATGGTGCAAAAGGGTAGGATCCAGAAGAAGAAGGGTAAAGCAAACAAACCCAAAGAGTTTGGGAAGGATGCAAAGAAGCCCAAAGCTGTTACCAAGGCAAAGCCTCCAAAGGAAGGCACATGCCATTTCTGCAATCAGCCTGGTCATTGGCGCAGAAATTGCAAGCTTTATTTGGAGGACTTGAGGAAGAAGAGAGGCGGTGAGACCGCTAATCAAGGTATTTATGTTATTGAAATATTTCATTCTACTTCTGTTTCTACTTCGTGGGTATTAGATACCGGTTGTGGTTCTCACATTTGTATGAATGTGCAGGGGCTTAAAGGAAGTAGAAAGCTCAAGAAGGGCGAGGTAGAATTCCATGTGGCGAATGGAGCTAGAGTTGCTGCTTATGAAGTCGGTCGCTACGAGCTCAAGTTGCCAAGTGGACTTGTTCTTTCTTTGAATAATTGTTATTTTGTTCCTAATTTGTCTAGGAACATCATTTCTATTTCATGTTTGGACAAGGAAGGATTTAAATGTGTTATTGAGAATAATCACTTATTGCTTTTCAATAAAGACTTGTTTTATGCAAATGCGGATTTACATGATGGTCTTTATTTGTTGAACCTTAGTGAAGGTTATAATGAGCATGTATATAACATAAATACCAAAAGGATAAGAACAAATGTTGTGAATCCTACTTATCTCTGGCACTGTCATCTAGGACACATTAATGAGAAACGCATTTCAAAACTCCATAAAGATGGAATTTTGGGTCTAGATGTTTTTGAAACATATGACACTTGCGAGTCTTGTTTAATGGGTAAGATGACCAAGAGTCCCTTTACTGGTCACAGTGAAAGGGCTAGTGACTTATTAGAACTCATACATACAGATGTATGTGGGCCTATGAGCACAACTGCTAGAGGTGGTTTTCAATACTTCATTACGTTCACTGATGATTTCAGTAGATATGGTTATCTATATCTAATGAAGCATAAGTCGGAATCCTTTGAAATGTTCAAAGCCTTCCAAAATGAAGTACAAAACCAACTTGGCAAGACAATTAAAGCACTTAGATCTGATCGAGGTGGTGAATATTTGAGCCAAGACTTTGACGATCATCTTAGAAATTGTGGGATTGTCTCACAACTAACTCCTCCTGGTACACCACAGTGGAATGGTGTGTCTGAGAGGAGGAACCGTACTTTATTGGATATGGTTCGGTCGATGATGAGTCAAACAAGTCTTCCCCTATCCTTTTGGGGATATGCACTTGAAACAGCGGCATTCACACTGAACCGAGTTCCATCAAAGGCAGTTGAAAAGACACCATATGAGATATGGGTTGGTAAGAGACCAAATTTGTCTTTTCTCAAGATTTGGGGATGCGAAGCTTATGTGAAATACTTGATTTCAGATAAGTTAGCACCAAAATCTGTGAAGTGCAACTTTGTAGGTTATCCAAAAGAAACTAAAGGTTATTTCTTTTACAGTCCTAGTGAAAACAAAGTGTTTGTTGCTAGGAATGGTATATTCCTGGAAAAAGAGTTTATTTCCAAAGGAATCAGTGGGAGTAAAGTACACCTGCAAGAAAATCTGGATAACCAAAATGAAAATGGTTTTCAAATGGAACAACAACCTGATTCACAAGAAGTTGTTGAGTCAGAACCAGCAACACAAGTCCAACGTAGATCAAGTAGAGTTCGTCATGAGCCCGAGAGATATGGATTTCTCGTCACGAACGAAAATGATCTGATTCTGTTAGAAGAGAATGAACCTTCCACGTACATGGAAGCTGTCTCTAATTCAGAATCTGAAAAATGGCTTGATGCTATGAAGTCAGAAATTCAATCCATGGACGACAACAAAGTATGGACTTTGGTTGATCTCCCAAAGGGTGCTAAAGCAATAGGGCACAAATGGGTTTTCAAGTTGAAAACGGACATGGATGGGAATATTCAGACTTATAAAGCAAGGTTAGTGGCAAAGGGTTACCGACAAGTTCATGGTATAGACTATGACGAAACCTTTTCGCCAGTAGCTATGATCAAGTCCATCAGAATTCTTGTTGCCATAGCAGCATATTTTGACTATGAAATATGGCAAATGGATGTCAAAACAGCTTTCCTAAATGGAAACCTTGTTGAGGATGTGTACATGACACAGCCTGAAGGTTTTGTCGATCCAAAGAATCCTGATAAAGTATGCAAGCTTCAAAAGGCCATTTATGGTTTGAAGCAAGCATCAAGAAGTTGGAATCATTGTTTTGATGAATCAGTCAAAAAGTTTGGCTTCATCAAAAACGAAGATGAGCCTTGTGTGTACAAGAAGTTCAGTGGGAGTAATATAGTTTTCCTAGTTCTATATGTCGATGACATATTGTTAATAGGAAATCACATTCCTACCTTGCAAGAAGTAAAATCTTGGCTAGGAAAGTGTTTTTCTATGAAAGACTTGGGTGAGGCAGCCTACATTCTTGGAATAAAGATCTATAGAGATAGATCTAAGAGATTGATAGGTTTGAGCCAGAGTACATACATTGACAAAATACTGAAAAGGTTCAGTATGGATCAATCAAAGAAAGGAAATGTTCCTATTGGGCAAGGGATAAAGCTTAGTCGTAAGCAATGTCCTGTGACAGTTGAAGAACGTCAAAGCATGGATAAGATTCCTTATGCGTCAGCTATAGGATCTATCATGTATGCCATGGTATGTACTCGGCCAGATGTCTCTTTTGCTTTGAGCATGACAAGTAGATATCAGTCTGATCCAGGTGATAGTCACTGGACTGCTGTCAAGAGTATTCTTAAGTACTTGAGAAGAACTAAAGATACATTCTTGATATATGGAGGCTCGGACGAAGATCTTGTTGTAAATGGTTACACGGATGCAAGTTTCCAAACTGATCAAGATCAGATGCAGTCACAGTCTGGGTATGTGTTCATTCTGAATGGAGGTGCGATAAGTTGGAAGAGTTCTAAGCAAAGCACGATAGCTGCATCTACAACAGAAGCCGAGTATATTGCTGCATCAGATGCAGCCCAAGAGGCTGTTTGGATCAAGAAGTTCATCGAAGAACTTGGTGTCGTTCCTAGCATAGTGAATCCTGTGAGCCTCTTGTGTGACAATAATGGGGCAATATCACTTGCTAAGGAACCTAGTGTGTCACAGAAATCCAAACATATACTTCGGCGTTTTCACTACATAAGAGAAGTCATCTCAAGAGGAGATGTGAAGATATGCAAAGTTGCGTCTGAAGACAATGTTGCCGATCCACTAACAAAAGCTCTTTCACAAGCTGTACATGATGGTCATGCTAGGTCCATGGGTATTAGATACATTTGAAGATTGGACTTAGGGCAAGTGGGAGATTGTTAGAGATTGTGCCCTAAGCCAATGTTGGATTATGTAAACAATCTTCTTAAGTCATTAATAAAGACTTATTTTATCATATATATTTGTATGTTAGTATTTATGATAATGTATCCATGAATTAATTGTGTAATTCTAAATTTCCCTAGTCGATTGTTATTATGGGAATAATAACAAACTAAGACTAGTGTGAGTGATAATGGATATTCATAAGATGAATATAGTGTATACAGATACAGATTATACTCACGGGCAATGTGTTAGAGAACATGTTGCTGGAGACCCACTATAAGATCAAGTTCATGGTCACGTGTCACAACTGATCTTGATTATAGTAGTGTCATCAGCTGATTCCTTTGACCTGAGGTCACCATGGATTCCGGGATGAATTTATGTTGTGCTTTGACGCAGTCAAACGCTGCTTGTAACAGAGTAGTTATAAAGGCTGTGGTTGGGTACGATATGACTCATGTTTTGGGATGTGAGTGACAGATATGGGATTTTGTCCCTCTCTAACAAGAGAGCGATATCACTGGGCCCCTCGATAAGTAAGACTGTTAAATGCATGGCCGTGCTCAAATAATTGATAAGAGTATCAATTGATTTGTCTGAACAGTTTACTTTGAGATCGAGAAAGCATATGATTAATTATGTAAGATTGACAAGTGTACCATGTCTTATAATTAATCTTGATATCAAAGAGACAAAAGGGAATATGACATTCTATAAATAGGTATTGGATCATTCCAATCATATTAATTGGGTAGTCGTAATGGCTTGCTAGAGTCCGCTTGTGACCTATAAGGACATTATGGTAATTTCCTTATTGCCAATTAATATGAACCTATGGGGTCACACATAAGAGCAAAATGAAGTTCATCTTATCGGGTATAAATTATTATTGGATAATAATTTATGAATGAGAAAGAGTATAAATATATATAGTGATATATATTTATGTATATATAAATATTAATGTGATTAATATTGCATAAAGTATGCTACATATTATAATTTAATTATATAGAGATATAATTAATTATAATATTATATATACATATGTGTATTATGGAGAATTGATTTGATTTAATGTTAATTGAGAATTAATATTAAATTGTGTGGGTTAATATATAATTATAACTAATAGGTGTATTAGGTTATAATTATAATTAACTAATTAGGTTTTATATTTAAGGAAATAAAAACCTAAAACCTAATAAATCCTATAATGATATAGAAGAGAATTCGGCAGCCACACTGGACCAAGAGCCAGCCGAAATTCTCCTCTCCAAGCCAAGAGAAAATTTGATTTTCTGCCTCTCTCTCAATTCGAGGAAACCGTTTCTTCTATCCCGGCGCTAGCACGCGGTGAACGTATTGCTCCGTGTGGATCAACCATAGAGGGAAGCTATTTTGGTTCCTAAGTGATTCAAACTTCAAAGAATTAAGGTAATTCTTTAACCCTCCTTCCGATTCAATGTAATGTACATGGGTCCTTGGTGGGGATTAATCTTTTTCCGCTACGTTTTATGTTTGTTTTGTGCGATTAATTCCCAACAGTACATGCCTGGGAGCATGGTACTGGATAGATCCACTAAACGAGTAATCCACATGGAATGGTATCACAATGGATTCTCATGTAGTACTTGTATGGATCCTTTGACCTGACCATATGATGGTGTTACATGTGAAGTCGCATACTTAGGGGTACGCCTAAAGGGCCTGTAATAGGGTGCCAAGTATGGGTGCTTTCGGGTATGTCACTAAACATGGTAATACTATGGATATGCAGAAGGGATTTGTCACTCAGTAACCAACTGAGAAGATATCACCGGCCACTTGATGAATGTGACTGATAAGAGTGTGGCCACACCCAAACAAGTTGGAACTTGTTTGTGAGCATCAGTACATTCGGGATCAAGTTAATGTCCGGACACAAAAGAGGGTGATCAATCCATGCCTCTGTGTTGGACACCGATATCAATGACATGGGATGTACAAGTTTAAACTACAGGGTTATGATATCAGTTAGACTGCCATCTCCATCTTAATTGGGGGCTGCAGTGGCTTGCTAGAGCCCAACTGTAGTCTGCGAGCCAAAGGCCCTCTGCCAACATAAAGATGGGCCCACAAGATTGTACACATTGAGCGACTGGACACCGATTTAAAGAATCACAAGTACACTTGGAGTGTACACTCTAGGGAGAGAGAACTATATATATTAATTATATTATAAGGATCAATTGGATTGATCATTATAATAAAATTAATATTTGGCTTCACATAATTAATTGGATTAATTATGAGATTATTTCTTGGGTGGAAATATTCATATGTATAGGTTTACATATGAATTTGTTTTGTGAAGACTTAATTTTAATTTGATGGATTAAATTAATTAGTCAAACCAATTTTAATTTATATGTAAATAATATATTACTTGGAGTAATATATTAAATACATGGGTTAATTAAAATTGGGCTTGATATTGATTTAGACCAGACTAATTAAAATAAGTTTGGGCCTGAATTAAAAGGAGGAAGCCCCACAGACAAAGAAGCCAGACTGGGCCCAAATTCCAGCAAGGGAATTTGGAAGCCCTAGGGTTAAAAACCCTAAGGGGAATTCGGCCAACCCACTTGAGCTCCTAGCCCCCACTTGGCCGAATTCTCCTCCCTTCCCTCACTCTCTAATCTTTGTGATTTTTGACGCTAGCACGTGCGGTGTTCGTTAGGCGCTCGTGTACGGGAACGAGGAGGAATTCTATTTTGAATTCTGCAGTCATCATCCATCTCAGAAAGAGATTTTTCTGGTAAGAAATTTAATCCCTTTCTATTTGATTTTAAGTTTTTCAATTTCCACTTCAATTGCTCCTGGGACTGGATTTGAGGAAATCACCGCGTTCTTCCGCTTTTATCGGGTGATTTCCGGTGACAAATCCCAACAATAAGCACCACAGTCATTGTGTCAATATGTCAACTTTTATCTAAACACCAATGTCAACACATATTATCTAAACACATATATATGTCACATGTCAACCCTTTCACCCTCTTTGAAATCATCAAAAAGAGACAATGCTCAACAGGATAATGCCAAATAGGGTAATGCCAAAAAATGCCAATCAGATCAGCAGGCATATATATGTTGATAGTGCAAAACAGTTGTGAGCGGATGACCTTCAAAGCAGAATGCGGCGAACCGAACTGGGAAAAAAAAATAAAGGTGTTTTGTGTTTTTTTTTTTTTTGTTTTTGAAAATGGGTTTTTATCTTGCTTAGGAAAACCATTGATTTGTTTGGAAATCCTTTTTGTAGAAAACCTTTCCTTTAAATATGAGTTTTTGGAAAACTGGTTTTGTATTTTAGAAAATCCTGTTTTATCAACTTAAAGACCTTGAAACCTAAGTTTCAAGATCAGTGACAGAGTCGCCACCCCGATCAGCTCGTCCAGGAAATTTTGATACAGCTCCCTACCGAGCGTAGACTACTATACTCAATCTAGATATTTAGGGTTCGAGCAACTTACCTGTTCAACCTTAAGCTAGTATTCATTTACAAGTGCATGTGACAATATTTTACTACCTTAATTCTCTACCCATTTTATCTTGTATTATTTAGCCCATGCTCATTCAAATGATAAAAAAAAAATTGCATAAAATAAAGTGCAGAAATATAAATCATACATTAAAACCAAACCGAAAAGAGATAGAGGCTGCTTATTACAACCCGAAAAGAGAAAAGCTCTCATCCTCACCAATACAATCACCTAAATACATGAACAACTAAAAAATTACAATCGCCTAGAATACACGAGTTGATCTATAAAATACATCCAAAATGATAAAAATAAAAAAAAGCCGCTAAACAAATGGTTAGCACAATTGTATTACAAACACAAATAGGACTTATACGGGACAAAATGGGGATTTCAGGAAGTGGGAGCATGCATTTAAGGAATAACCGAGAAGTCCGAGTGACTTACTCGGTTAAACCTAGAAAACCATTTTTGAAATTCCTTGTAGGTTTTGTGCTTGAAAACATTTTTGGAAAACTATTTGGCTTGATTACATGAAAATTTCTCCATTTAGTGGGTCGGTTATCCCGGAACTCCGGGTTCTGTTCATGGGGTTCTGAATTCCAAACATCCAAGGCTACTTTTGGCTCACCTTGAAACTGATTGTATCGAAGAAGTGAAAAAGTGCCATGAATGTCAAGTGTACAGAGATCTCAACCATCTTCCCCCACTAAAACTTCAAATATCATCAACTCCATGGCCATTTATAGCTTGGGGAATAGATATCATTGGAGAGATAAGGCCACCTGCGTCGAATGGGCATAGTTTCATATTTGTGGCCGTGGACTACTTTTTGAAATGGGTAGAAGCAGAATCATTTACAAATGTTACAGCTAAGAAGATGGCCAAGTTCATATAAAAGAACATATTTGCATGGTATGGAATCTCGCATCATGTAGAGACCGATAATGGAGGACAGTTGCAGGGGTAACAACACATTGTTCCAGGGATTGAACATTATAGATCATCTTCGCATCATCCATAAGCCAATGGGGCAGTAGAAGTAGCCAATAAGTCTATCCAGAAAATTCTATCAAAAATGGTAGTTACCTACAGAGATTGGGCTGACATGTTACCATTTTCCTTGTGGGGATACAGTACTAGCATCAGAACACCTACTAGAGAAACACCGTACTCGTTAGTCCATGGGATGGAAGCCGTTTATGAGCGGACGATGTGAAAGTGGAACACGGCGAAGCGAACCAGGGATTTTCGAAAACGAGTTTCGTGATGTTTTGGGAAAAAGTGGGTCATTGCTTATCTTGCAATAGGAAAAACTGCTTGTTTGTTTTGAAATTCATTTTGTAGAAAACATTTTTCCGTTTTATTACTTAAAGACCTTGAAACCTAAACTTCGAGATCAGTGACAGAGTCGCCACCGGGATCAGCTCATTCGGGAGATTCCCAGAGATTCAGGGTTCGGGCAACTTACCTATTCAACCTCGAGCTTGTATTTAGTTTATAATTTATATTGCCATATTTATTGAAGTTACTATCTTTCCCTACCCAATTAGTTATTATCTTTCCCTACCCAATTAAGTTTATTTTATTAGCCCGTGCTCAAGCAAATGACATAATTAAATTCCAGAAAAATAAATCATACGTCTAAATTATGCAAAAGAATAATAAAGGCCGCTTATACAACCAAATGTAATAAAGAAATAAAAACTCTCTTCCTCACATTTACAAGTGCCAAAGATACACAAGGATTTAGAAAATTACAAACGCCTAAATATGCGAATTAATCTATTAATTACAGCAAAAATAATAGAAAGGAAAATAAATGCTACAAAACAGACGGTTAGCATAGTTTATATCACAAGCACAAGTAGGACTCATAGCAAGACAGAATTAGGATTTTTAGGAATGGAGGCATGCATTTAGGGGGTAACCTGGTCGACCCAATCATTCGGACAGGTTAGACCTAGAAAACGGTTTTGAAACGCCCTGTAGATTTTTGTGCTGAAAAAAAAAATTTAGAAAATTATTTGGCCCAATTTCATGCAAATTTCCATATTTTAGCGGCTCTGTTATTACGAAACTCGGGGTTCCGTTCGTGCGGGTTTCTAATTGCTAAAAACATCTAGGGTGTGAAAGTGGTAAACACGCTAAAAATAGTCTAAATCCGAAAACAGCATCACGCGATGATGTCCGTACGGGACATTCCGTGATACTATCTTTTTCGAGAAATACAGCCGTATGGCTGAAACTAGAGCCGTACGGCTCTGTTTAGAGCCGATTGACTCTGTTTTGAGCCGTGCGGCTCTAAAACACAGCCGGCCAGCTGTAATACCTAGACCCGAAATCGGTTTTCTTGTTTTTCGAAAAATCACTACTTTGCTTATTTCCAATGTTTCCCGAGGATTTTATAGGGTTCTAGGGTCCACTAATGCTGGACTATGGATCCGGTTCGGATCGAACAACCTCGAAATGCAGAAAATAAAATCCGGGAAAAATAGAAAACCTAACACCCACATGTACAGAAATCTGAAAAACAAAGTTTAATAATGTACGAATGTATGTGGGCCAAAAATCAACACAACAGAATGTATAAAAATGGACCAACAGGCTATTTTCAGCCGATCGGGCATTTTCAGGTTTTGGCCTATGAGGTACATAGCCATGCGGCTCTAGGGTTAGAGCCGCCTGGCTCTATTCCAAGGAAATAGAGTCGTGTGGCTGCGTTCTTAGAGAACAAAGCCGTATGGCTATATTCAGGTGGCTAGTTTTCTAAAAATTGAGAAAACAGAGAAAAATCACATAGAAAATGGAATGAACACAAGTTTGAGGCCTCTCAGAGTTTACCTTGATGTTGTTCCAGCATATTAGATATGCAGAAACGGATTGAAAAGTGAGAATGTGCTTCAAATCCTCGAACGTTTCGAAATCCCAAAAATGAATTCGAACTAATGTGAAACGAATCCAACAATGTATCCGGAAGAACGAGTAACTGTCGAGACGAGTTATAGGACAATTAGGGTATGAATTTCAGGCTTGAAACTTACTTTCTCTCTTTCTCTCTTCTTCTTCCTCACTCTCTGTAACTATTTTTGTCTGTCTCCTTTTTTTTTCTTGTTGGCCGAATCCTCCCCTTTTTTTCCTCCCCCCAATTGATTTTTATTTTTCTCTTTTTATATCTCACATAGCCATAATCATTTTGTAAATTAAATGCGCCGTCTTTGATTTTGCGAATTTCAGCCGAATTCGCTCCATTTCAGGCAAGTTTCTCTGCTTTGCAGAGCAAGTCACCCGACCCACTAGGGCCGCCCAGCTCTAGTTTGTGCTAGAGCCAGGAAGCTCTAGACTTACAACCGCGCGGCTGTAGTTTGGAAGCTACAGCCATGTGGCTCTAGGTAGAGCCGGGGTCAAAAATCGCAAAAACCGACGCACACCCTAAAACCCTAAAACTACCCGGGGGACCTCGCTCAGGGTTTTGGACCAAGGATTGTCTGGTTCTTGGAAATTTTGAAGCGTTCCAGGCGATATTCTGCTCTTTTCCGGGTTCGACTGCTTAACAAAGGTAACAAAGAGTTCTCATCATAGAGGTCGGGAAAACCCGTGCTCACACCATTCTAGCAGTGAAAACAGAGATTAAGTCACTGAGGGTTGTCATGGAAGCACAATTGCTAGAATCATAATGGGTCCTGTCGAGATATGAACAGTTAGCATTGATCGATGAGAAGTGTCTTCGAGCATTAGATCACCTACAGATATATCAACAGTGAATGGCCAGGGCCTATAAAAGTAGAGTTCATCGTCAAAAACATATGCTCAACGCTGGGGATTTGGTACTTAAGCAGTTGAAGTAGACCAATATAAACGTACGGGGAAAGTTCAAACCGAATTGGGAAGGTCCATATGTAGTCAAGAAAGTGCTTTCAAACGGCGTTGTGAGGATCATGGATATGGATGGAAACGAATTCGTCAATCCCATCAATCAAGACAAGCTTAGGCGATACTACGTGTGAAAAGAAAGGGGGAAAAAGGTAATCCATGCAAAAGTTAGGACAGTGAGATGAGCACTATTAGTGGGAAAATCTATTGGTGTGCCCTAGTTCTTAAGGAATTTGATTCCTATATTTTGTATTATACATTAAGACCCATTGTATGAATACATCATTTGTGTCACATTAACAAAGGCAATTAATCCATTTCATTTATATCTTGTCCTATAATATAAGTAGAGTATCCATTGATTTATAATCATAAAACCAATCCCAGGTCTGTTGTAATCGAGGGAACAAATAGAACCACAGATTTGTATATTCAATGACTGTATGGCAGTTCTAAACTAGCCATAGTACTTCTACAGTCAGTCATGAATATAGGTACATGTCATTGACATGGGACTAGATCGATCCGCACAAGAAAGCCACATGGCTGTCGCATCATAGGTCTTTCTTGAGTAGGTCTCTTTTGTCCTTAGACCAAATTTCATTATAGTATCAATATGTAATCCGGTTCACTTTGACATATGCCTAATATGTCTGTAAAAGGATGCTAAATACAGGTATGATTGGGTGGACTGGTGAACATATTGATATTGATGATGAAATGATAGGATTGCCACTCGGGTAACACCGAGATGATATCATTGGCCACTTGATGAGTGGGACTGATAAATGTATTGCCATACCCAAGTAAGTCGGTTGCTTATTTGATTAATTAGTCAACTCAAGATCAAGAAATATAATAAACATCAATAAGAGGGTGACAGACACCATGCCTCTTGTTTATTCATATCGATATTGTTTGGCGAACGACACTGTGAGATTACTCCTAGGTCAGTGTCTTCAACAGATTGCTGCATCTCTGTATTAATTAGGGGCTGTAATGGTTTGCTAGAACCCACTTACAGTCTATGGGCCTTGGGCCTACTGCCAACATAAAGACAAACCCATAGGATCGTGCACATAGATCAACTGAGCTGGAACTTATAGAAATTATGCATGTAATGTACATTGGAAGGAATGCATTAATTAATTAGTTGACATTTGGTATCAAGGTAGTTAATTAACATTGGGTTGATTTAATTTAATTAATAAGTTTACATAGTGTAATTAATTAATTTATCAATTAATTGAATTACATAAAGTAAACACTTAATTAAATATTTTTCCTAAGTAGGAAAATTAAATACATGTATTGTATTTACTTAAGTGTGATTTAATTTTATTTAGGGGTAATTAAATTTAGCCGAATAGAACTAAATTACATAGTATATACTTTTTAATTGAAGTTTATTTATGTAATTATAATCCTGGTGGGCTTGGGTTTAATTAACCTAATTAAACCCAATTAGACAAGGTGCCTATATAAGGGCACACTTAAGGAAGGAAACCTAAACCTAACCCTATTGCAGCCCCAAAACAGCCATAATTTACAGTAAATAAGTCTCCATTCCTTCTACTTCTTAGGCTAGCACCGGTTCCCGCTCGATAGTTGATCGTGCACCAGATTGTGGAGATCGTTTCCGCTTAAAGATTTGATTCTGCAGCAGTCTCTTGAAGAGACGGATTTGGTGAGTAAATCTCACTTGATTCAAATTGATTTTACTCCAATCAATGGTAATTGGACATGATAGGTGGATTCTAGGAAAATTTTAACAGTGTAATTTCCACTACGCCACATTATTTTTTTGATGACGAATCCCAACAAAATCTGCAAAGACTGGTTGGTGGTAGTCGTGGATTCAGTCGAGACAGATACCATTACTGATTTTGTCCTTAGCCTCATTTCATCTTTGATGTGCATTACACTAAAACATTAGTTTAAATGTCCCGAGTTTGCTTGAAATTGAGTTTGTATTATACATATATGGTTGTATACATTTTCTATTTGCATGCATCTTGGTTCGAAAAAATAAATAAATAATAATAAATAAAAATATCTGATAGATTGAAAACCTAAAAAGGTGATCTATGCAAAAATTAGGACATAAATAAAAGTCTACTAAGTCAAAAACCTAAAAGGGTGGTTTAGGCAAAAATTAAGACAGTCCTATAGGCCAAAAACCCGAAAGGGTGGTCTATGCAAAAAATAAGAACATAAAACCATGTAAATACAAGTCAAACAACACTAGTCCCAGATGATCCAGACACCCTACGACCTGAGATATCTCAAAGTTAGTGCCTTACACTCACGTCTCATAGGGTAGGTCACCAAGTCAGCCAACTAAACTCTATAACGACTGTCCGTCTCCACTGGAGCTGTGCTATCATATCTCAGAACCTCAGAGCGAATATGGTTCATCCACTACTGCAGCACATGTCTGGGTCATAAGCTCTAGATCTATGACCTGCCTCTGTAGCCAGTCCACCTCCGACCTCAGATGAGTGGACTCGTGATTCTGAACGCCGAGTGTAGACTACACCAAAACCAACAGCAGAAACATCATGTCACATACATTCATACACTCGAAACATACACACACACATACATACATGCATTATTGCTAACTTAAGTACAGGTACTTACTGTCAACATCATGTTGTCCCGAATCGTTAGCTCTCTGAAAGAGGAAATGGCCTTACACAGGGACATCCCCTAGACTATAGGGTGCAAATTGGAGCCGCGCGGCTGTAAACCTTAAGTATGAAAATTTTCTCAATTTTCAGAATTTCCAATTACGCCGATATAATCCCGAGAAGGGTATTTCTTGCTTTTTGCAGATATCTAGGGGCAAAATAATTGATCTGTATTTATTCTTGATCGAAGGGGCAAAATTTTTGTTTCCAAATTATTGATCAAGAAATAAATACACACCTGAAACAACTTCAGAAGCATGGCTTCACGAACAGAATCAAGATCACTCAACTTCAGAACACTCTTTAACCAAATTACCAAAATACCCTTTCTTCGTGACGCCAATCTCATGAGAAGACTCAAATCGAGCAAGACCATTGCATCACAAAAGAACCAAAGTAAGTCCCCAAACCAACTCAAATCGGGCAAGACCACTACATCGCAAAGGAACTGAAGTAAGTCCCCAAACCAACTCAAATCGGGCAAGACCATTGCTTCGTAAAGGAGCTGAAGTACATCCCTAAACCAACTCAAATCGGGGGAAGACCACTACTTTACAGAGGAGCCGAAGCACGTCCCCAAACCAGCTCAAATCAGGCAAGACCACTGCTTCACAAAGGAGCCGAAGTAAGTCCCTAAACCAAATCAAATCAGGCAAGACCGCTACCTCACATAGAAACTGAGCCAAGCCCCTAGAATCAACACGAGCAAGACTGCTACCTCATAAAGAAACCGAGGCAAATCCCTAGAATCAACACGGGTAAGACTACTATTTCAAGATCGGAGCAAGTCCCTAAAGTCAACACAATTCCATCCATAACACAACTACCATAGAGAACCAACACGAGAAAGACACCAGGTATGTCTCCTTTTTCTTTTCTCATAATGCTCCTTATCGCGAGACCAAACTCAAACAGGGCATAATAGCCCGACCATAAGTCAACTTTGATCCTGTGAGGGGCAGACTATAAGTATGGGTTTTCCCAAGCTCTATGTTGAAAGTCCTATGTTACCTGTTAGATAGATGAATGTGAGTCAGATTTGTGAATGAGCAGAATGATGTTCGGAATGTTCTCAAACGCTCCAAAAAAAGAACAATCCTTGATCTGAAACCCCGAGACAGGTGCTTTAAGTGATTAGATGTAAGTGTAGGATTTAGGAAAAGCCATGATAGCTCTGTTTAGAGCCGCACAACTATAGTTTCACAACTACAGCCGTTCGGCTATAACATCAGAGTGGTGCAACTTTAACATTAGAGCCGTGCAGCTCTAATAGTTGACGAGATCATTTCCTAAATAAACCAACCTTATAGTTTGACCTACGTGTTTAACTCCTTAATTAAAGGAATTAGGGCGTGGGATCATGAGGGTGAGCAGCCAATAAACATCAGAGGGTGGCTTAGTTTTAGGAGAATTCAAAAAGGGAAAAAGAGAGGTTTTAGAGAGAGAAAGTAAGGAAATGTGTGTTAAACTAAGAAAATTTAAGGGAAAGTGAAAGAAAAAGAGTGAAAAGGGATAGAAACACTTGGGGAACACTGAGAACGAGAGTTTTTGGGCATTTCTCATTCGTTCAAATTGATTTCGGGTTTGTATAGATCGATCCGAGGTTCTTGTTCGAAGTTTCCACACGTTTGTGGAATTCTAAGCCCATTCCGACATTCAAATCCACTTTCGGTCATCAAATACACTGGAACACAATAGAGATAACTTTGAAGGGCCTTAAACTTGTAATTAATTGCTTTGTAGTGCGTGTTTTTGAGTTCTATGAAAATCTAGAAAACTGTCTGCGTAGCTATAGTTGTTCGGCTCTAACTAGAGCTGAGCAGTTATATTTCCTTAGAAAAGAGCCACGTGGCTGTACCTTTATAGCTGCATGGCTATGTTCTTCAGGGCATTACACCCAAAATGCCCTAAAATGACCGAATATCGCTGATTTTCCAATTTAAATGACTTTTTATGATTGAATTCAGTCAAATCGTATTCGTTATATTTAAAGTTGTGGTTTTTGGATTTCTGATAATGTTGATGCGAGATTTAGGTTTTGTTGATTTTGATTTTTAGGATCCGGGGCTGTTCGATCTAAATCGGATCATTGGTTCAGCTTTAGCGGACCTCCAGATTCCCCAAAATCCTTAGATATCATCAAAACAATTCACAATAGAAAGTTATAAAAATAAAGAAAACCAATTCAAGTTCTATACACTACAGCCACACGGCTGTAGTGGCTATAGCTGCGTGGCTCTAACTAGACCCACACGGCTATAGTTGCAAAATAGGCAGAATCTCAGGACGACTCCTATGAACGTCGTCGTGTGATGCTGTCTTCGGATTCAAACTGTTTTCGATGTGTTTATTGCTTTAGACCTTAGATGGATGTTTAAGGTGGGAAAGACTCACGAATGGAACCCCAAGTTCCAGGATAACCGACTCATTGAAAATGGAGAAATTTGCATGGAACGGAGCCAAACCGTTTTCAAAATTGTTTTCGAGCACAAAAATCTAGAGGGCATTTCTAAAATGGTTTTCTAGGCCTAATCAGCTAAGTCGCCCAGACTTCTCGGTTATCCCCCTAAATGTCCCGTTTCCTGAAATCCCCCAATCTGTCTTGTTCTGAGTCTTACATGTGTTTGTGATATAATCGCGCGAACCTTCCATTTTGTAGCTTTTATTTTTTTTATTTTGGGTGTATTTAATAGATTAAATTGTGTATTATAGGCGATTGTACTTTTTATAGATTTTCATGTATCTAGGTGGTTGTAAGGTGATGATTAGAGTTTTTATCTTTTTTTCGATTTGGTTGTTATAAGCGGCCTCTATTCTTTGGTTTGGTTTGGATGTATGGCTTACTTTTTTGTACTCTAATTCTATGCTATTTATTTATGTCATTTGAATGAGCATCAGCTAATGTTAAAAGATAAATGAGTAGAGAATAAGTGAGCATAATATGGTACTATGAGCTATTAAATGAAGACAAGCTTGAGGTTAAATAGATAATTTGCCTGAACCTTGAATCTCTGGATCAGGTATGGCAGTCTACACTTGGTAGGGAGCTATACTAGAATTTTCCGGATGAGCTGATCCGGGTGGCGACTCCATCTCTAATCTCAAAATTTAGGTTTTGAGGTCTTTAAGTTAATAAAACGAGAATTTATAAAAGAGTAAAACCAGTTTTCTCAAAATTCACGTTCTAAATGATATTTTCTTTGAAAGGGATTTTCAATCATATCAACTGGTTTTCTTAAGTAAAATCATCAAACCCGTTTTTCATCAAAACAAACTCTACACTCATCCAAAACCTCCTTGGTCCGCTTCATCGCATCCTTTGAAATGTTGCCCTCTCACAACAGCAGTGATGGCAGAGTCTTTTTGATTGACTATTCTACAAGCTTGAGCATTCCATGCAGCTTGCTAACAGTTCGATTCATCCCTTGCATTTTATAGTTCATGATGAATTAATCATAAGATTCAGGCAAGGAAGCCAGGATCGTGTCAATTGCCAACTCTTGCGTGACCGGCATGCCGAGATGGGCTAAAGAATCCAAATAGCCCTTCATCATGTGCACGTGAGCACTCACAGATGTCCCAGCCCCTATCCAGTAGGAGTTGATTGCCATGGCGGTCAAGTATCTCTCTTGACGGGCTTGCTTCTGAAACATCTCATTAAGAGTTGTTATCATAGCAAAGGCTTATTGTCCATGAACTGCTTTTGTAGCTCAAGGACTATGGATGCCAACATCAAGCATGTCACATCCTGGTTGTCCCTAACATGCACCTCATATTCCTTCAGCAGTGCAGCCAGTGGATTATGCCTAATAGGTGTAGGCGGTACAGCTCTTTCCAACACATATTCTATAGATTCATGACTAAGAACCACCCTTAAGTTCCTATATCAATACAGAAAATTTGGCCCAGAAAGTTTGTCCTTCTTGAGGAGCGAATGCAGTGATAAAGAATTGTTTGCCATTTGATTACTACACAGAAAAATTACAGAGTATTAAGAAATGTCTTAGTTGTTTTTCCCATAATTAGTTAATAATGAATCCAAGCTATTAATTAAGTCAAGTTATTGGGCTTATGGGCCGACATCCATATTCCATTAAGATATAGCCAAACGAGGGCCTGAACTACTATACCCTAATTATTTAGGTAGGAACGCTGTCCAATCCCAACCTAGGGACTCTCAGTTTCATGGGCTTGTTGGCACTTACCCATCTATGCTTATGGCCAGAAGAATCCTACTACCTATGCTAAGTTAAAACCTCCATCCAAGTGTTCGGCAAACCAATACCTACATCCAATACAAAATGACGATACTCTAGTTGTTGGGATTCGTTATTGGAAAAATAACGTGGCACAGTGGAAAATACACCGTTTAAAATTTCCTAGAATCCACCTATCGTATCCAATTACCATTGATTAGAATAAAAACAATTTGAATCAAGACAGATTAACTCACCGGATTCGTCTCCTCTAGACACTGCTGCAGAATCATTTCTTGAAACTGCGATCTCCAAAGTCCGGTGCATAACCAACAATTGAGTGGGAACCGGTGCTAGCCGAAGACGAGAAGGAATGGATGATTAATGCTGAGATTTTTGGCTGTTTTGGGCTGCTTTTGGTGGCTGAAATTTCCAGCAATTAATTAGGGTTGAATTAGGGTTTTATTCCTTAAGTGTGCCCTCATATAGACACCTTGTCTAATTGGGTTTTAATTAGGTTAATTAAACCCAAGCCCACCAGGATTATAATTACATAAGTAAACTTTAATTAAAAAGTATATACTATGTAATTTAATTCCATTTGGCTAAATTTAATTACCCCTAAATAAAATTAAATCACACTTAAGTAAATACAATACATGTATTTAATTTTCCTACTTTAGAAAATTATTTAATTAATTGTTTACTTTATGTAATTCAATTAATTGAGAAATTAATTAATCACATTATGTAAACTTAATAATTAAATTAAATTCAACCCAATGTTAATTAATTACCTTGACACCGAATGTCAACTAATTAATTAACGTATTCCTTCCAATGTACATTACATATACAATTTCTATAAGTTCCGGCTCAGTTGATCTATGTGCACAATCCTATGGGTCTGTCTTTATGTTGGCAGTAGGCCCAAGGCCCACAGACTATAAGTGGGTTCTAGCAAACCATTACAGCCCCCAATTAAGACAGAGATGTAGCAGTCTTTAGAAGACACTCACCCGGTAGTAATTTGATATTGTCCTTTGGCTAACGATATCGATATGAATAAATAAAAGGCATGGTGTCCGTCATCCTCTTCTGTTGTTTATTATATTTCTTGATCTTGAGTTGACTGATTAATCAAATAAGCACCGACTTACTTGGGTATGGCCATACACTTACTAGTCCCACTCATAAAGTGGCCAATGATATCATCTCGGTGTTACCTGAGTGGCAATTCCATCACTTCATCATCAATATCAACATGTTCACCCGTCCACCCAATCATACCCGTATTTAGTATCCTTTTACAGACCTGTTAAGCATATGTCAAAGTGAACCAGATTCCATATTGATATTATAATGAAATTTGGTTTGAGGACAAAAGAGACCTACTCAAGAAAGACCGATGACGCGACAACCATGTGGCTTTCTTGTGCAGATCAATCCAGTCCCATGTCAACAACATGTACCTATATTCGTGATTGACTATACAAGTACTATGGCTCGTTAAGAACTGCCATACAGTCTTCGAATATACAAGTCTATGGTTCTATTCATTCCCACGATTAGAACAGATTTGGGATAGGTTTTATGATTATCAATCAATCGATACTCTACTCATATTATAGCATAAGATATAAATAAAATAGATTAATTGCCTTCATTAATGTGACACAAATAATGTATTAAGACAATGAGTCTTAATGTAAAGTACAAAATACAAGAATCCAAACCCCTAAGAACTAGGGCACACCAACAATCTCCCACTTGCACTAGTTCGAAGTCGACATTGCCCTAATTCCTATAGATCTGATATGACCGTCGTGCTGTGTCTATGGTAGCACTTTGGTCAATCGATCAGTGACATTATTTTTCATGTCAACCCTCTGCAATGATATATCACCTCTGTTCATGATCTCTCGAATGAAGTGAAACTTTCTAAGCACATGTTTGGATCTCTTGTGTGACCGGGGCTCCTTAGCTTGTGCGATGGCCCCGTTGTTGTTACAAAAAACATCAACTGGGTCTAGGATAGTGGGTACTACTCCCAACTCAGTTTTGAATTTCTTAATCCAAACAGCTTCCTTTACAACTTCACATGCAGCTATGTACTCAGCTTCCATTGTAGAGTCAGCAATGGTGGCCTGCTTTGAGGACCTCTAACTAATGGCATTGCCATTCAGGAGAAAACATAACCAGACTGTGACTGGTTCTCATCCTTATCGGTCTCAAAGCTTGCATCAATGTAACCTGACACTACCAGCTCATCTTGACCTCCATACACTATGAAAGCATCCTTGGTCTGGTTAAGGTACTTCAAGATTGCCTTGACTGCCTTCCAGTGTTCCTCACCGAGGTCTGACTGGTATTGACTAGTCATACTTAGTGCAAACACAACATCAGGCCTTGTACATAACATGGAGTACATGATGGATCCTATAGCAGATGCATAAGGGATCTTTTCCATGCTCTCCCGCTCCTTCTTTGTTTTAGGACCATCTTTCTTACTCAGCTTCAACCCATGGCGCATAGGCAAGAATCCTTTCTTCGCCTTGTCCATGCTAAATCTTTTTAGAACCTTGTCTATATACATGGCATGACTTAGGCCTAGAAGCCATATTGGATCTATCTCTGTAGATCCTAATCCCTAAGATTGTCTCTGCTTTACCTAAGTCCTTCACTGCTAAGCACCTAATCAACCACTGCTTAACCCCTTGTAGTGTTAGTATGTCACCTCCAATACTAAGGACATCGTCAACATACAACACTAGGAAGTTGGAAACGCTCCCACTAACTATCTTATACACACAGGGCTCATCAAAATTCTTTCTGAAGCCATATTCCATAATGGCCTCATTAAATCTCTGATTCCATGACCTCGATGATTGCTTTAATCCATAAATGGATCTTTGAAGCTTGCATACCCGGTTTGGATACTTTGGAACTATAAAACCCTCAGGTTATGCCATGTACACATCCTCGAGTAGCTTTCCATTAAGGAAAGCGGTCTTAACATCCGTCTGCCATATCTCATAATCGTACCATACAGCTATGGCTAGTAGTATCCTAATGGATTTGAGTAGCAACTGGTGAAAAGGTTTCATTATAGTCAATTCCTTGAACTTTCTTGAATCCTTTTGTCACCAATCACCCCTTGAAGGTGTTGTTGGCCTTTAACTTGAAACACCACTTGCAACCTACCACTTGCAACCTATCTCCTTAGCACTCGGAGGTGGATCCACCAAGTTCCATTCTTTGTTATCGTGTATAGATTGCATCTCTGCCTCCATGGCTTTGTGCAATTGATCTGAGTGTGGGCTTTCAATAGCCTCCAAATAGGTCTTGGGCTCTTTTTGGTCAACGACCATAAGGTCCCCATCATCCGTCATGAGAAAATGGTACCTCTCTGGCTGATGACGTGTCTTACCAGACCTTCTGAGGTTTTGTGCAACCGGTTCTGGTTCCTCAATTTCTTAAGTAGTCCAATTGGTTCCCAAAGCATCCTCAGCAGTAGCTGTAGGAGTTTATGAGTCTTGAACTTTTGAAAGTTCAACGTTACTCCCACTGTCTCTCTTGGAAAGGAGTTCCTTCTCCAAGAAGACTTCATTTCTGGCTGTGAAAACTTTATTTTCCGCTGGATCGTAAAAGTAATAACGTTTAGTTTCCTTAGGGTAACCCACAAACTAGCACTTGACAGATTTGGACTTGAGTTTGCCACTTGTCAAATTCTTAACATATGCATCACAGCCCCAAATCTTCAAGAAGGAAACATTAGGCTTTTGGCCCTTAACTGCCTTGCTTGGTGTATTATTAAGAATGTAAGCAGTTGTGTTTAAAGCATATCCCCAAAACGGAGACAGGGAGTGTAGCTTGACTCATTATCGAGTGAACCATGTCTAGCAAGGTCCTATTCCTCCTTTCTGACACTCTATTCCACTAGGGTGTACCAGGAGGAGTGAGTTGGGATACAATCCCACACTCTCTCAAAAACGAGTCAAACTCTTAGCTCAAATATCCACCTCCTTAGTCAGACTGAAGTGCTTTTATTTTCCTGCCAAGTTGGTTTTCTACTTCATTCTTAAAGTCCTTGAACCTTTGGAGAGTCTCAGACTTATGCTTCATCAGATACACATAACCATATCTGGTGAAGTCATCCGTAAAGGTGACGAAGTACAGAAAACTAGATCTAGCACTAGTGCTCATTGGGCCGCATAAATCGGAATGTATTAGCTCCATTAGCTCTAAGGCCCTTTCAGTAATCTTGCTAAAAGGTGCCTTTGTCATCTTGCCACTAAAACAAGATTCGCATGTGTCATAAGCCCTAGCACTCCACTAGAGTGAAGCCTAGCTATGCGCTTCTCATTTATAGGGCCAAGTCGACAATGCCAGATGTAAGTAGGATTAATTTCATTTTGTTTAATCCTTTTAGCATTTATGTTATAGATTGAACTTTCACGTTTTAGATCAAGGATATATAAGCCATTTTTAAGAAATGCTGTTCCATAAATAATATTGCCACATTGCATAGAAATTCTACCATGTCCAATATTAAACACGAAACCAAAAATATCCAACAAAGATATGGAAATAATATTCATGCACATCGCAAGTACAAAATGGCCTAAACCCGAGCACCATTTCCAACTCAAAGATCTACTTCTCCAGATCCTAGTAATCTCTCATTTCTTAGACCCTACACAATTGAACAAATGTCAGATCCACATCCAGTGTCTAAGACCTAAGATGTAGAAATAGCCAGATTAATCTCAACAACATAAATACCTGAAGCAGTAGTTTTGCCTTTCAGTTGCTCTTTTAGCTTTGGACATGAGCTCTTCCAATGCCCCTTCTCATGACAATTATGGAAGATATCATCAGGAGAAGCGACCCTTGCTTTAGGTTGGGCCACCACCTTTTTGTCCTTAGCCTTGGCCTTTTAGGCCATCGCCTCTTCTTTTGATCTGGCCTTTCACTTAGCAATGGGTGTATTGCCCTTGTTCACCAGCAAAAATTCAGGAGTATTCTTAAGAGACTGCTCAGCAAGCTTGAGTATGCCATGTAGCTAAACAACCGATTTATCCAACATTGCATATGGTAGTTCATGGTAAACTATTTGTAAGACTCAGGAAGTGACCCGAGAATAATGTTTGCGGCTCCGTCCTGTGAACTGACGAGCTGAGAAGGGTAAGTGTATCAATATACCCCTTCATCTTTAGCACATGAGGGCTAACAAAAGTCCCGGCTGCCATTGCAGTCGTGCAAACTGCCTTAGTTATTAGGTAACGTTCCTGACGAGCCTGATCTTGGAACATCTTTTTAAGTTGATCCATCATCTCATAAGCATGCTCGTCCATGAATTGCTTCTAAAGATCAGAAGCCATGGTACCCAACATGAGGCACGAGACATCTCGGTCATCCCTCACATGTCGGTCGTACTGCTCCACCATCGCCGTGGTGACGCCTCGACCTACGGGAGTGTTCGGATTTTTCACCGGAAATCACCCAATAAAAGCAGAAGAACGTGATGATTTCCTCAATTCCAGTCCCAGGAGCAATTGAAGTGAAAATTGCAAAACATAAAATTCAACAGAAAGAGATCATATTCTTACCCGAAATATCTCTTCTAGAGATGGATAAAGACTGCAGGAATCAAAATAGAATCCCTCCTTGTTCTTGTACACGAACGCCTAACGAACACGACCCATGCTAGCGTAGGAAAAACGAGCAATGCAGAGGAGGCTAGGGTGGAAAATTTCGGCTATGGTGGCTTATAGTGTTCGCGGGGTCGAAATTTTTCCGAAGGTTTTTATACCTAGGGTGGCTGAATTCCCCTAGGGGAATTTAGGCCCAGCTTGGCTCCTTTCATTTTGTATGGGCTTCCATCTTTTAATTCAGACCCAATCTAATTTTAATTGTTCTGGTTTAAATTAATTTCAAGCCCAATTTTAATATACCCATGTATTTAATATATTACACCAAATAATATATTATTTACATTTAAATTAAAATTAGTTTGACCACTAATTTAATCCATCAAATTGAAATTAAATCTTCACAAAATAAAATCATATGTAAACCTATACATATGAATATT
The DNA here is from genome assembly GCA_039660915.1 of Euphorbia tirucalli. NCBI lineage: Eukaryota > Viridiplantae > Streptophyta > Magnoliopsida > Malpighiales > Euphorbiaceae > Euphorbia > Euphorbia tirucalli. The sequence continues at coordinate 46,195,934 of CM077639.1, read as the reverse complement.
TCCACCTAGGAAACAATCTCATAATTAATCAAATTAATTACAAAGAGCCAATTGAATATATTAATTTCATCATTAGGATCAATCCAATTGATCTTTATAATATGGTTAATATATACATACCTCTCTTTCCACAGTGTATACTCCAAGTATGAATGTGATTCCTTAAGTCTGTGTTCAGTCTTTCTATGTGTACGATCCCGTGGGCCCATCTTTATGTTGGCAGCGGGCCTTTGGCCCATAGACTGCAGTTGGGCTCTAACAAGCCACTGCAGCCCCCAATTAAGATGGAGATGGTAGTCTAACTGTCGTAACCCTGTAGTTTAAACTTGTACATCCCATGTCATTGATATCGGTGTCTAACACAAAGGCATGGATTGATCACCCTCTTTTGTGTCGGACATTAACTTGATCCCGAAGGCACTAAAGCTCACAAACAAGTTCCCACTTGTTTGGCTGTGGCTACACTCTTATCAGTCACATTCATCAAGAGGCCAATGATATCTTCCCAGTGGACTACTAGGTGACAAATCCCTTCTGCATATCCATAGAATTACCATGGTAAGTGACATACCCGAAAGTACCCATACTTGGCACCCTATTACAGGCCCTTTAGGCGTACCCCTAAGTATGCAACCTCACATGTAACACCATCATATGGTCAGGTCAAAGGATCCATACAAGTGCTACATGAGAATCACTTGTGATACTATACCATATGGATTTCTCGTTTAGTGGATCTATCCCGCACCATGCCCCTCTTGCATGTACCTATTAACTTGGTTGACATCCCAAGTCCAATGACTGGTAAGACACCGCCATACAAACAGGTTAATGATAGTCTCTTATTCCACTCATTCCCATGACTGGAACAGACTATGAATCTATTCATGGTCATATCATTTACCCTATCCATGGTCTTACTGCCAAGTGCATGACACTGGTCATCGTGGATATGGATATGTCCATTGGATACTTCATTTAATATATTGCACAAGATAAATATAACAAGTGAATTAATGCCTTTATTAATAACACAAATAAGTATAATACATGAATCCAATTAATGTATGATATAAATACAAGGACCAATGCCTCGGGACTAGGGCATTTCCAACAATCTCCCACTTGCACTAATACCTACTAGGCATGGGTCTAATCCTTATAGAACTAGTATAACCTTTATGCATAGGCATAGCCAAGCATGTTGGTCAAAAGATCTGCGACATTGTCTTTGGTGTCCACTCTTTGTAATGAGATGTCACCCCTCAACGATTTCTCGCAATAGGTGAAGCTCCCTAAGTACGTGCTTCGTGTATATGTGTGACCGGGGCACATAGCTTGTGCAATAGCCCTTCGTTGTCACAGAAGATATCAACTGGTTCCCAGATAGTAGATACGATCCCCAGTTCCATGATAAACTTCTTTATCCACACAGCTTCCCTAGCTACTTCACACGTTGCAATGTACTCAGCTTCTGTTGTAGAGTCCGTGATGGTTGGCTACTTTGAGCTCCTCCAGCTTACAGCACCACCATTAAGCAAAAATACATACCCAGACTGTGACTGGTACTCATCTTGGTCAGTCTGGAAGCTTGCATCAGTGTACCCAGTAACTGATAGCACTTCCTGACCACCATACACTAAGAAGTTATCCTTAGTCCAGTTAAGGTACTTAAGGATCTCCTTGACAACTTTCCAGTGATCCTCCGGGATCCTGCTGGTATTGGCTCATCATACTCAGTGCAAAGGCATCATCAGGTCTTATAACAAAATTGATCCTATAGTCGAAGCATATGGAACCAATTTCATGTTCTCCCTGTCCTCCCTTGTCTTAGGACAGTGTTTCTTACTAAGTTTCAGCCCGTGACCGATTGGCAAGACACCTTTCTTGGCCCGGTCCATGCTGAACCTTTTCAGAACTTTGTCTATGTACGAGGCCTGACTTAGGCCCAGAAGCCGATTTGATCTATCCTTATAGATCCTTATCCCTAGGATCATCTCAGCTTCACCTAAGTCCTTCATTGCGAAGCACTTACTCAGCCACTGCTTTACCCCTTGCAGTGTAGGTATGTCGCTTCCAATGAGTAGGATGTCATCCACATAAAATACCAAGAATGTGACAATGCTCCCACTAGTCCTCATATACACACAAGGCTCATCTTGATTCTGTATGAAGCCATATTCCTTTATAGCCTCATTGAATATGAGACTCCAACTTCGGGATGCTTGCTTCAGTCCATAAATGGACCTTTGAAGCTTGCATACCCTTCCTGGATACTCTGGATCAACAAAACCCTTAGGTTGTGTCATGCACACATCCTCGAGTAGCTTTCCATTAAGGAAAGCAGTTTTGACAACCATTAGCCAGACTTCATAGTCGTACCATGTGGCTACAGCTAGCAAGATCCTGATGGATTTGAGCATGGCTACTGGTGAGAAAGTTTCATCGTAGTCTATTCTATCGACTTGTCTGAAACCTTTCGCAACCAGATGCCCCTTGAAGGTATTGTCAGCCTTTAGCTTATAGCACCACTTGCAACCTATTGCCTTAGCACTCGGAGGTGGATCAACCAAGTTCCAAACTTGGTCATCGTACATAGATTGCATCTCTGCCTTCATGGCTTTGCGCCAATTCGCAGACTATGGGCAAACCATAGCCTCCTGGTAGGTTTTAGGTTCTTCCTCATCCCAGATAAGAAGAGTCTGATCATTAGTGACGAGGAAGCCATACCTCTCCGGTTCCCGATAATCCCTACTAGACATTCTAGGTTCTTGTGCGGCCTGGGTCAGTGCTTCCCCTTGTGGAAGCTACACCTGGGCCTCCGAGTTATCCTCTTCAGGAGATTGTGGACCTTGAACTTCCCTGAGTTCAACATTGCTCCCACTGTCTTTCTTGGAAAGGAACTCCTTTTCTAGAAAGACCCCCTTCCTTGCCACGAACACCTTGTTCTCGGCGGGGTTATAGAAGTGATACCCTTTGGTTTCCCTAGGGTAGCCCACAAACAGGCATTTATCAATTTTGGGCTCCAGCTTGCCACTAGTCAATCTCTTGACATGTGCTTCGCATCCCCAAATCCTTAGGAAAGACACATTGGGCTCCTTGCTCCTCCATATTTGATATGGGGTCTTTTCCACTGCCTTAGTCGGAGTATTATTTAAGATAAGAGTTGCTGTCTCGAGGGCGTGTCCCCAGAAACTAATTGGGAGAGAGGCTTGACTCATCATTGAGCGGACCATATCCAACAGGGTCCTATTCCTCCGTTCCAACACCCCATTCCATTGTGGTGTTCTAGGAGGAGTGAGCTGTGGAACTATTCCATGCTCTCTCAAATATGAGTCAAAGTCTAGGCTCATATACTCACCGCCTCGGTCCGACCGAAGTGTTTTGATATTTCTGCCTAGCTAGTTTTGTACCTCGTTCCTAAATTCCTTGAACTTATCAAGGGTCTCAGAATTGTGTTTCTTCAGATAGACATAGCCATATCTGCTGAAATCATCCGTGAACGTGATGAAGTACAGGTGCCCACCTCTGGTCGCTGCGCTCATAGGTCCACATATGTCGGAATGTATTAGGTCCAATAAGCCAGTGGCCCTTTCGGCCTTCTTGCTAAAAGGTGCCTTTGTCATCTTGCCTCGTAAACATGATTCGCATGTATCAACTGACTCCAAGTCAAATGACCCTAGGACTCCAGCTTTGTGAAGCCTAGCAATGCGCTTCTCGTTTATGTGGCCAAGACGACAATGCCATAGGTAGACAGGATTAAGTTAGTTTGGCTTAACCCTTTTTGTGTTTATGTTACAGACGTGATTGGTTTAATTTAAGTCCAGGATATATATAGGCCATTATTTAATAGAGCATCTCCATAAAATAATCCCTCTCTAGATATTGAAATTCTACCATTAGAAATAGTAAAATAAGATCCAGAAATATCCAACATAGAAACTGAAATAATATTCCTGCACATAGCATGTATAAAATAACAATGTTCCAAAATTAAAACCAATCCACTAGGCATCACAAGGTGGTATTCACCGATCTCTATGGCAGCAACCCTTGCTCCATTCCCGACCCGCAAGTCCACCTCTCCCAACCCCAGCGACCTTATGTTCTTAAGCCCCTGCACATTGCAACAAATGTAAGAACCATATCCAGTATCCAATACACAGGATGTTGAAATAGTAAGGTTAATGTCTATAACATAAATACCTAAAGAGGATGCACCTTGGCCCCTTCTTTGCTCTCCCATCCGCCTGGGACTCGATCTCTTCCAATGGCCCACCTATCTACACCCGAAACAGACATCTTCAGGACCTGCCTTCTGCTGGGCCTTGGGTTGGGCCTTGGCCTTCTTAGCCTTGGCCTTCTTGGCCTTGGCCTTGGCCTTTTCTTCGGCCTTACCCTTGGCAACAGGAGGGTTCCCTTGTTGACCAGCAGCACCGACAGAGTCTTTTTGATCGACTGCTCAGTAAGCTTAAGCATCCCATGCAGCTCACTGACAGTGCGGTTCATCCCTTGCATGTTGTAGTTCAAGATGAACTGATCATAAGAATCTGGCAAGGATGCAAGGATTGTGTCCACCGCTAACTCCTGAGAGATAGGTGATCCGAGATGGGCCAAAGTGTCCAAATAGCCCTTCATCTTGAGCACGTGTGCGCTCACAAATGTCCCCACCCCCATCTTACAAGAGTGGAATGCCTTGTTGGTCAGGTACCTTTCCTGACGAGCTTGCTCTTGAAACATCTCATTTAGAGTTGTTATCATAGCAACGGCTTGATGGTCCATAAACTGTTTTTGCAGTTTGGGGACCATGCAGGCCAACATTAGGCATGTCACATCCCTATTGTCCTTGACATGCGCCTCGTATTCCTCCATTTGGGCAGCTAGTGGATTACGTCCTTGAGGCGTAGCCGGCACAGGCCTCTCCAGTACATACTCTTTGGACTCCTGCCTTAGAACTATTCTCAAGTTCCTAGACTAATCCAAAAAGTTAGGACCAGAAAGCTTGTCCCTTTCCAGAATTGATCGCAGTGATAAGGTATTGTTGTTTGCCATTTAAGAATTTCTACACAGAAAAACATTTAGAGTGCTAATAAAGGACTTTACTTTGTTGTTCCCATATAAAATTAATAATGAATCAAGTTATTAATTAAACCGAGTTGTTGGGCTCATAGGCCGAGATCCATATTTCATTAAGGTATAGCCAGACGAGGGCCTGGTACAACTATACCCTAATTATTTAGGTAGGAACGCCGTCCAATCCCAACCTAGGGACTCTCTGTTTGATGGGCTTGTTGGCACTTACCCATCTGTGCTTAGGGCCAGGAGAATCCTACTACCCACGCTAAGTCAAAACCTCCATTCAAGTGTTAAAGTATCCCATACCCTAACCCAATACAAAATGACAATACTCCAGTGTATCCTACAAGGGCACGGTCTACAACTGGCCCATTCCCACTTCGAGTCGGTTTTGAATGAGGGAAGCACTTTTAAGCGACTTAGTGATTCCATTTGGTTATTAGATTCATTTAATAACGGCTTACATACATAAGGCGGGTGAAATGTGGTTGGATCATACATACATACATGCATATAAATATAAAACATGATTAAATAAATAAGAAAAATGGACTGCTATGGGCCTATATTACATCCTAATATTATTTTAGTAAACCTATACTAGAAAAGAATATCAGGTGGGCCTCCATCTTCTTCCTTCTGGGCATGCACCTCCACTTGGGCTCACCACTCCATGGGCTTCTTCTTTTTACAATTTTTATAATAAATGAATAAAATAAAATTACATTAAAAGGAAAAACGACACGTAGGCCGTATTTACCCAAAAAGAAAAATACAACCCATCTTGTATAAGGCCCAATAGCATCTAACCATACAAACATTTAATCATACATATGCATCCAATACATATAATTCATAAGCAAGTTATAATGCATGATTTAAGCCCATTTCAATTATGTCCAAGCCATTATATAGAAATCGCCAATTTTGGCCCACCATGGTTCTAACCCTTAATGGACTTTGGGCCTCCAGCCCAGGCAGTCCAACTACTCCCACTGGAATTTGGGAAACCATGGGTCCATTTCAGCCATCCAAGTAATTGTGCCAAAATGATCCGAACCAATTTCAATTTCCAAAATTAATATCACATGAATAAAATAAAATTTCATTCAAGAAACCACACGCAGTTAAATTGCATAAAGTTAAACACACGAATTTTAAAACCAATTAAAATTTCAAAACTGGGCCTCGGGCCCAAAACCCGCCGAATCCAAAACCGCTAGGCCCGGCCCGCTGCAGCTAGGGCAACCGAGGTGCCCTAGCAGCAGCAGCCGCCGCTAGGGGCAGCAGCGGCGCCGTTCGACAGCCATTGCCCAGTAGTGGCTGCCGCACAGCAGCAGCCCGCTGCTCCGGCAGCGGCTGCCGCCGCCGCCGGTAGCCCAGCCCCGGGGAGCCAGATTTTTTTTTTAAACTAGGAAAATAAATATAAATCATCCATCAACAACGAATCCAGCAAGAATTCCAAACCATACAATTAAATTAAACAAACACAAACCAATATGCATATCAAATTTCAATTGTATGAAAATCAAATGGGAAAAATCTTAAACCCAAAACAAGAATCCCAATAAAAAAATCTCCAATTTTAAAACATGGGATTCAACCAATATTAATAATTTCCACGGATTAAAAGCCCGCTCTGATACCACTGTTGGGATTTTTCACCGGAAATCACCCGATAAAAGCGGAAGAACGCGATGATTTCCTCAAATCCAGTCCCAGGAGCAATTGAAGTAAAAATTGCAAAACGTAAAATTCAACAAAAAGAGATCATATTCTTACCCGAAATATCTCTTTTAGAGATGGATGAAGACTGCAGGAATCAAAATAGAATCCCTCCTCGTTCTCGTACATGAATGCCTAACGAACACGACCCATGCTCGCGTAGGAAAAACGAGCAACGGAGAGGAGGCTAGGGTGGAAAATTTCAGCTATGGTGGCTTATAGTGTTCGGGGGGCCTAAATTTTTCCCTAGGTTTTTATACCTAGGGTGGCCGAATTCCCCTAGGGGAATTTAGGCGCAGCTTGGCTCATTTCATTTTGTGTGGGCTTCCATCTTTTAATTCAGGCCCAATCTAATTTTAATTGTTCTGGTTTAAATTAATTTCAAGCCCAATTTTAATATACCCATGTATTTAATATATTACACCAAGTAATATATTATTTACATTTAAATTAAAATTAGTTTGACCAATTAATTTAATCCATCAAATTAAAATTAAATCTTCACAAAATAAAATCATATGTAAACCTACACATATGAATATTTCCACCTAGGAAACAATCTCATAATTAATGCAATTAATTACGAAGAGCCAATTGAATATATTAATTTCATTATTAGGATCAATCTAATTGATCTTTATAATATGGTTAATATATACATACCTCTCTCTCCACAGTGTATACGCCAAGTATGCATGTGATTCCTTAAGTCTGTGTTTAGTTGTTCTATGTGTACGATCCCGTAATGTTGGCAGCGGGCCTTTGGCCCACAGACTGCAGTTGGGCTCTAGCAAGCCACTGCAGCCCCCAATTAAGATGGAGATGGCAGTCTAACTGTTATCATAAACCTGTAGTTTAAACTTATACATCCCATGTCATTGATATCGGTGTCTAACACAGAGGCATGATTGATCACCCTCTTTTGTGTCGGACATTAACTTGATCCCGAATGCACTGAAGCTCACAAACAAGTTCCCACTTGTTTGGGTGTGGCCACACTCTTATCAGTCACATTCATCAAGAGGCCAGTGATATCTTCCCAGTGGACTACTAGGTGACAAAGCCCTTGTGCATATCCATGCTAAGTGACATACCCGAAAGTACCCATACTTGGCACCCTATTACAGGCCCTTTAGGCGTACCCCTAAGTATGCAACCTCACATGTAACACCATCATATGGTCAGGTTAAAGGATCCATACAAGTGCTACACGAGAATCACTGGTGATACTATACCATATGGATTTCTCGTTTAGTGAATCTATCCAGCACCATGCCCCTCTTGCATGTACCCATTAACTTGGTTAACATCCCATGTCCAATGACCGGTAAGACACCGCCACACAACCAGGTTAATGATAGTCTCTTATTCCACTCATTCCCATGACTGGAATAGACTATAGATCTATTCATGGTCATATCGTTTACCCTATCCATGGTCTTACTGCCAAGTGCATGACACTGGTCATCATGGATATGGATATGTCCATTGGATACTTCATTTAATATATTGCACAAGATAAATATAATAAGTGAATTAATGCCTTTATTAATAACACAAATAAGTATAATACATGAATCCAATTAATGTATGATACAAATACAAGGACCAATGCCTCGGGACTAGGGCATTTCCAACAGGGAGGGCCAGTTGGTAAAGAAGCATTCAGTACATACTCCTTGGACTCTTGTCTAAGAACTATTTGTAAGTTCCTAGCCCAGTCCAGGAAGTTAGTCCCTGAAAGCTTCTCCTTCTCCAAGAGTGACCTAAGTGAGAGGGATTTTTTGTTTGTTGCAGCCATTTAAATTGCTGAAGTGAAATGGGATTATCTACATGGAACAAATCATTGCTTGAGTTATAAATAAAGGTCTTTTAAGCCAATTCAAATTAATAACCTGATTTTAATTTGTTTGTTGGTGATGCTAATTGGCTGACTTGACCAAGATCCATAACTTATCAATGATTGGCCGAACTAGGGCTCGCTAACCAACCATTGATTTGTTTGGTAGGACAGCCCATCCAATCCTACCACGAAGGACTCTTGGTTTGATGGGCTTATTGACACTTTAACCACCTATGCTTAGGGCCCGCTTTGAGCTAATGTTACCTATGTTGAGTCAAACCACCATTCACATGTTAACCATACCAAGTATCCTAACCCTCGACGGCCCACCGAATACTGCAATGTACCCAGCTAGGGCATGGCACACATTGTAGCATCAATGGGAGGAAGAGGTGTGAATGTGGGAAGCACTTTTAAGCGACTCAATATTTTAATTACCGGATTAAAATTAAGTGATAAGGCTTAGCATGCATAAACGCGGGTAATAATTTGGTGATCCATACATCCATATTATATGATAAATGCAATAGCATACTTAATTTAAAATAAATAAGATCCTATAGACCTTTAATTACCACTTAATTAAAAACTAAATATCCTATCTAATTCTTCATGGGCCAGACTGCAAATCTTCTTGGGCTCCCACCATGGGCATGCTCCATCTGGGCCTTCCTCCATACTTGATGCAATTACGACAATTTTATTTTAAACAAAATCTATTCTAAAATTACATCAAAATAAAAGAAATGGCACGCAGGCCATATTTCCCAAAATCAAATTACAACCGATAATAATTTAGGGCCCATAGAACTCAACATCACATTTCAAACAAAGTACCTGTTGTGCACATACATACCAATATGATGTATGATCATGGCATTCCAAATTATAAATATAAATGTTAAGCCGAGTTACTTATGGTGAAATCGCCAATTTTAACAAATGTGACTAAGGCCCATAAAGGCCTAATGGATAACATCCATAAATGCAAAATTAACAATTTTGCTCCCACTTGAATTTTTGTTGTCACAAATTTAAAATTTAGCCCTCCCAATTTTAATTTGATTTAGGGTCCAGGAAAAAAAATACCCGTAAAATCCAAAACAGGACCAAAACCCCACAGGCGGCGTTGCTGTCCCGGTGGGGCAGCAGTGCCGCTACGCGGCAACCTGCTGCCGCAGTCGCTACATTTGGATGGAATCGCAATTTGCGATTCCATCCAGCCCAAAAAAATTATTTTCTTTTTAAACTTATTAACAAAAATTATCCATCAAAAATTAAATAATCAATAAAACAACAATTTTGATGGAAACCAATTGGGGAAAAATAATCAAAAACCCCAATCCAAAAAATTCTAGGGTTCATCAAAAACCAAAACCAATTGAGTAAGAACCCTTAAATCACGAACTTGAAACCCATTCTTTCTTCAAGAATGCTTTCAAGAACTAATTCCAATCAATCTAATGGACAAAACCTAGGCTCTGATACCACTGTTGGGATTCATCATTGGAAAAATAACGTGGCGCAACGGAAAATACACCATTTAAAATTTCCTAGAATCCACCTATCGTGTCTAATTACCATTGATTAGAATAAAAAAAATTTGAATCAAGAGAGATTAATTCACCGGATTCATCTCCTCTAGAGACTGCTGCAGAATCGTTTCTTGAAACTGCGATCTCCAAAGTCCGGTGCACGACCAATTATTCAGCGGGAACCGGTGCTAGCTGAAGACGCGAAGGAATGGATGATTACTGCTGGGATTTTCGGCTATTTTGGGGCTGCTCTTGGTGGCTGAAATTTCCAGTGATTAAATATGGTTGAATTAGGGTTTTATTCCTTAAGTGTGCCCTTATATAGACACCTTGTCTAATTGGGTTTTAATTAGGTTAATTAAACCCAAGCCAGCCAGGATTATAATTACATAAATAAACTTTAATTAAAAAGTATATACTACGTAATTTAATTCCATTTGGCTAAATTTAATTACCCCTAAAAAAATTAAATCAAACTTAAGTAAATACAATACATATATTTAATTTTTCTAATGATTTAATTAATTGTTTACTTTATGTAATTCAATTAATTGATAAATTAATTAATTACATTTTGTAAACTTATTAATTAAATTAAATTCAACCCAATGTTAATTAATTACCTTGACACCGAATGTCAACTAATTAATTAAAGCATTCCTTCCAATGTACATTACATGTACAATTTCTATAAGTTCCGACTTAGTTGATCTATGTGCACGATCCTATGGGTCTGTCTTTACGTTGGCAGTAGGCCCATGGCCCACAGACTGTAAGTGGGTTCTAGCAAACCATTACAACCCCCAATTAAGATAGAGATGCAGTAGTCTTTAGAAAACACTCACCTGATCTCATAGTTCCTTTGCCTAATGATATCGATATGAATAAACAAGAGGCATGGTGTGCATCATCCTCTTCTGTTGTTTATAATATTTCTTTATTTTGAGTTGATTGATTAATCGAACAAGCACCGACTTATTTGGGTATGGCCATACACTTATCAGTCCCACTCATCAAGTCACCAATGCTATCATCTCGGTGTTACCGGAGTGGCAATTCGATCACTTCATCATCAATAATCAACATGTTCACTAGTCCACCCAATCACACCCATATTTAGCATCGTTTTACAGACCTATTAGGCGTATGTCAAAGTGAACAGGATTCCATATTGATATTATAATGTAATCTGGTCTGAGGACAAAAGAGACCTACTCAAGAAAGACCTATGACGCGACAACCATGTGGCCTTTTTGTGAGGATCGATCCAGTCCCATGTCAACGACATGTACCTATATTCATGACTAACTATACAAGTACTATGGCTAGTTAAGAACTGCCATACAGTTATCGAATATACAAGTCTGTGGTTCTATTCGTTCCCATGATTAGAACAGACCTACAATGGATACTCTACTCATATTATAGCACAACATATGAATGAAATAGATTAATTGCCTTTATTAAATAATGTATTCATACAATGAGTCTTAATGTATAATACAAAATACAAGAATTCAATGCCCTAAGAACTAGGGCACACGAACACTAGTTGCATCCTATGAGGGCTGGTTTACAGCTGGCCTATCCTTACTTCAAGTCAGTTTTGAATAAGCGAAGAACTTTTAAGCGGCTTAGTAATTTCCTTTTGGTTATTAGATTCATTTTAATAATGGCTTAGATGCATAAGCAGCTGAAAATGAGATTGGATCATGGCATAAAACATAGAAAAAAAATAAATGCATAGATAAATAAATAATGGAATGCTATGGGCCTTGTTGGGATTCGTCATCGGGAAAAATAACGTGGGGCAGCAGAAAATACACCATTTAAAATTTCCTAGAATCCACCTATGGTGTCCAATTACCATTGATTAGAATAAAACCAATTTGAATCAAGAGAGAATAACTCATCGGATTCGTCTCTTCTAGAGACTGCTGCAGAATCGTTTCTTGAAACTGCGATCTCCAAAGTCCGGTGTGCGACCAACTATTGAGCGGGAACCGGTACTATTTTAGGGCTGCTCTTGGTGGCTGAAATTTCCAACAATTAATTAGGGTTGAATTAGGGTTTTATTCCTTAAGTGTGCCCTTATATAGACACCTTGTCTACCTGGGTTTTAATTAGGTTAATTAAACCCAAGCCCACTAGAATTATAATTACATAAAAAAAACATTAATTAAAAGTATATATTATGTAATTTAATTCCATTTGGCTAAATTTAATTACCCCTAAATAAAATTAAATCACACTTAAGCAAATACAATACATGTATTTAATTTTCCTAATTATTTAATTAATTGTTTACTTTATGTAATTCAATTAATTGATAAATTAATTAATTACATTATGTAAACTTATTAATTAAATTAAATTCAACCCAATGTTAATTAATTACCTTGACAGCAAATGTCAACTAATTAATTAATGCATTCCTTCTATAAGTCGACGACGTTTTCGACGGAACGCGGACTCCCTTTCGGAAGGGGCGCCTCGATTTTCGGGCGGACCCCTCCCTTGCGCGGGGTTTTTATTATGGAAATTCGTGTTTTGGAAGAAATGGAATTAATTATTAAAAGAACCGAGACCTAAGTCTCGATGAATATTGTAATAGTCGCCACCCGACTCAGCTCAACCGGGAAATTTATTTTGTAGTTGAACCGGACGAACGGCCGCTACACTATCCAGATATCTAGGCCCGCACAAGTCCCTTATTTCGTGTCTAATTAAAAAAAATATTGGCCAGTGTTCTTTGAAGATATTTCAAATTCTAAAGCCAATTTTATTGCAGTAAATTGAACATACAGCGCACATACAGGTAAAGTAAAATAGTGAATGAGTAAATTATTACAACCCGATCGAATAAAAAAAAACTCTCAGCCTCACTTTTACAACCGCCTAAGATACATTTTAGCTAAAAATTACAATCGCCTGGGATACACGGATAAATTTATTAAATACATATAAAATAAAAATGAAAAGCTACAAAACAGAGGGTTAGAACAATATACTGCACACCACAAATAGGACTCAAACATGACAGAATGGGGAATTTAGAATTCGGGGGCATGCATTTAGGGGGATAACCGGGTTGGCTCGGCTAGCCGGCCTAATTAGACCTGGAAAATATTTTGAAACGTCCCTGTATTCTTTTGGTTTTGTTAGAAATTCGTTTTGAAAACAATTTTGCTAGCTTACATGCATTTTTTACATGTGAGGTGGGTCTATTTTCGGGAGAACAGGGTCTCTGTCGTGGCATTATTCTAAATGTAGTTTTACTGAAAATTGAATCTATGGTCATGATGCACACAACAAAATTCATTTTTGGTGATTTTCTGATTTTTTGAATTTTTATGGTTTTTTGGAAATTTTTGGGGATTATTTTGGAAATTTTGATTCTGGAAAAATATTACAGTCGTGCGGCTGTAAGCAATCCAAACTCAAGATTTCGCCAAAATTTCATTTGAAATAAAACTACAAGAAAACCCTCTAGAAACCAAGAACACTCGTACAACTGTAATACAGTCATCGAACTCAAGAACAGTCACACGACTGTTCTTGATTTCCAGAAGCAAAAACGCAAAAATAAAGCAAAGATACACAAAAATACACATCAATCACCCAGAAAGCATGAAAAACATAAGGAATAAAGAGTGGTAACCTTATTAGCGCACGTCCATCGTAGGATTGACCCTTGGCATTGCTCCAATCCACTAAAGTTCGAGCTTTTCTCCTTGGATGAAAGTTGGAAACTATATGTCTAAAAATCTCAAAATGCTTGGGAATCCTAGGGTTTCTAGTTTGAAATTTAATTTGTTTGAGGTGCCAGATTATTAACTTAGGGATTTCTAACAAATATTTAAGCTTTACCCTTGAGAATAAAAAGAAATAGAGAAGGAAAAGAAAATTTTGAAGTTGGTTTTTCTTTTTCTTTTCCTTGTCTCTTTCTCTCTTTCTCTATCTTAGATTTTTCACCAGAATTCCAAGCTAATCCTTTCCTCCCTCTTCTTTCTCTTTTTATCTCTCTTAGTGCTGCTTTCTTACTGCAAATGCCCCAGCATTTAATGCTCTCCTTCTCTTTTTCTTCTTTCCACCGCAGAGGTATGGGCTTCTGCACCTGTTCTGACGTTATAGTCGTACGACTGTAATTTTTTATAGTCATATGACACCTGCGTTTTTTTTTTGGGCGGAAAATTCCGGCGCTTACACCTTCCAATGTACATTACATGTACAATTTCTATAAGTTCCAACTCAATTGATCTATGTGCATGATCCTATGGGTCTGTCTTCATATTGGTAGTAGGCCCAAGGCAAACAAACTATAAGCGGGTTCTAGCAAACCATTATAGCCCCTAATTAAGACAGAGATGCAGCAGTCTTTAGAAGACACTCACCTAGTAGTAATCTCATAGTGTCCTTTGCGTAACGATATCGATATGAATAAACAAGAGGTATGTTGTGCTTCATCCTCTTCTGTTGTTTATTATATTTCTTGATCTTGAGTTGACTGATTAATCAAATAAGCACTGACTTACTTGGGTGTGGTCATACACTTATCAGTCCTACTCATCAAGTGGCCAATGATATCATCTCGGTGTTACCCGAGTGGCGATTCCATCACTTCATCATCAATATCAACATGTTCACCGGCCACCCAATCATACTTGTATTTAGCATCCTTTTACAGACCTGCTAGGTGTATGTCAAAGTGAACCGGATTCCATATTGATATTATAATGAAATCTGGTCTGAGGATAAGAGAGACCTACTCAAGAAAGACCTATGACGCGACAAACATGTGGCTTTCTTCTGCGGATCGATCCAGTCCCATGTCAATGACATGTACCTATATTCATGACTGACTATACAAGTACCATGACTAGTTAAGAACTGCAATACAGTCATCGAATATACAAGTCTGTGGTTCTATTCATTCCCATGATTAGAACAGACCTGGGATAGGTTTTATGATTATAAATCAATGGATACTCTACTCATATTATAGCACAAGATATAAATGAAATCAATTAATTGCCTTTTTTAATGTGATAAAATAACATATTCATACAATGAGTCTTAATGTATAATGCAAAATACAAGAATCCAATGCCCTAAGAACTAGGGCACACCAACACTAGTTGCATCCTGCGAGGGCAGGTTTACAGCTGGCCTATCCTTACTTCAAGTTACTTTTGAATAAGGGAAGCACTTTTTAGTGACTTAGTAATTTCCTTTTGATTATTAGATTCATTTTAATAATGGCTTAGATGCGTAAGCAGTTGAAAATGAGATTGGATAATGGCATAAAACATAGAAAATAAATAAATGCATAGATAAATAAATAATGAAATACTATAGGCCTTGTTGGGATTTGTCATCGAAAAAATAGCATGGTGCAGCGGAAAATACACCGTTTAAAATTTCATAGAATACACCTATGGTGTCCAATTACCATTGATTAGAATAACACCAATTTGAATCAAGAGAGAATAACTCATCGGATTCATCTCTTCTAGAGACTGCTGCAGAATCGTTTCTTGAAACTATGATCTCCAAAGTCCGGTGCATGACCAACTATTGAGCGGGAACCGGTGCTAGCCGGAGAGACAAAGGAATGGAGGATTAATGCTGGGATTTTCGGCTATTTTAGGGCTGCTCTTGGTGGCTCAAATTTCTAGCAATTAATTAGGGTTGGATTAGGTTTTTATTCCTTAATTGTGTCCTTATATAGACACCATGTCCAATTGGGTTTTAATTAGGTTAATTAAACCCAAGCCAAGTGGAATTATAATTACATAAATAAACTTTAATTAAAAAGGTATATACTAAGTAATTTAATTCCATTTGGCTAAATTTAAGTACCCCTAAATAAAATTAAATCGCACTTAAGAAAATACAATCCATGTATTTAATTTTCCTAATTATTTAATTAATTGTTTACTTTATATAATTCAATTAATTGATAAATTAATTAATTACATTATGTAAACTTATGAATTAAATTAAATTCAACCCTATGTTAATTAACTACCTTGACACCAAATGTCAACTAATTAATTAACGCATTCCTTCCAATGTACATTAAAAGTACAATTTCTATAAGTTCCGGCTCAGTTGATCAATGTGCATGATCCTATGGGTCTATCTTTATATTAGCAGTAGGCCCAAGGCCCACAGACTGTAGGTGGGTTCTAGCAAACCATTACAAACCCTAATTAAGACAGAGATGCAGCAGTCTTTAGAAGACACTCACCTGGTAGTAATCTCGTAGTGTCCTTTGGCTAATAATATCGATATGAATAAATAAGAGGCATGGTGTCCGCCATCCTCTTCCGCTGTTTATTATATTTCTTGATCTTGAGTTGACTGATTAATCAAATAAGCACTGACTTACTTGGGTATGGCCATACACTTATCAGTCCCACTCATCAAGTGGCCAATGATATCATCTTGGTGTTACCCAAGTGGCAATTCCATCACTTCATCATCAATATCAACATGTTCACCGGTCCACCCAATCATACCCATATTTAGCATCATTTTACAGACTTGTTACGTGTATGTCAAAGTGAACCGGATTCCATATTGATATTATAATGAAATCTGGTCTGAGGACAAAAGAGACCTACTCAAGAAAGACCTATGACGCGACAACCATGTGGCTTTCTTCTGCGGATCGATCCAGTCCTATGTCAATGACCTATAATTATAATCATGACTGACTATACAAGTACTATGGCTAGTTAAGAACTGCCATACGGTCATCGAATATACAAGTCTGTGGTTTTATTCGTTCCCATGATTAGAACAGACATGGGATAGGTTTTATGATTATCAATCAATGGAAACTCTACTCATATTATAGCACAAGATATAAATGAAATAAATTAATTGCCTTCATTAATGTGACCCAAATAATGTATTCATACAATGAGTCTTAATGTATAATACAAAATACAAGAATCCAATGCCCTAAGAACTAGGGCACACCAATAATCTCCCACTTGCACTAGTTCCAAGTGGGCATTGCCCTAATTCCTATAGATCTGGTATGATCATCATGCTGTGTCTGCGGCAGTGCTTTAGTCAATGGATCAGCGACATTATTCTTGGTGTCTACCCTCTGCAACGATATGTCACCTCTGTTCACGATCTCCCGAATGAGGTGAAACTTTCTGAGCCCATGTTTGGATCTCTTATGTGACCGGGGCTCCTTAGTTACCAAGTAGCCCGTTGAGGTGGCAGTAGCTCCTGCCACAACCAGTAGCGAGCTATGAAGGTGAAGGGAATTGCAATTATGTGATTCCCTTCTCCTTCAACCCTTTTTTTTCTTTATTTTTTTTAAAAAAACAGAAACAAAAAAAAAATAAAACCAACATTCAACCAAGAACAAAATCAAAAAACCAATAATCAAATAGAAATAAATACATATAACTTAATATGCAAATACCAATTTCCATTTGAAAATCAAATTAGGGAAAAATATTAATACCCCAAAACCATGAATCCCTATTCAAAATTCCTTATTTCAAAACCACATGATTCATACCATTTAAGATGGCTAAGGATCAAAAGCCCGCTCTGATACCACTGTAGGGATTTTTTTATGGAAAATCAACAGATAAAAGCGGAAGCTCGGATCGATTTTCTTAAAACCATGAACCAAGAGCAATTGAAGTGGAAATCAAAAACATAAAATCAAAGATCAAGAACTAGATTCTCACCTGTATATGTCTATTCTAGAGACGGCTGTAGAAACTGAAATCGATTTCCTTCACTCTCACGTACACGAACGTCTATCGAGTGGAACCCATGCTAGCAGCGAATCAAAGGAGAAGAGCCAGTGATTGCAAAAAATTTCAGCCTCAAAACCACTATTAATGGTTGAAATTCTCATTAGGAGAATTAACTCCCTTTGCTCAATTATAGCCATAATTTTAGGCTGTGGTTTAATTAGAGTTAAGTTAGGATTTAATACCATAAATCCCTAAATCCAAATTAATTACCATGGGTAAAATTAAATGCAATTCTAATTGAATTTTTATTCTTGTATTCATATAAAACGATATTATATAACATACATGTCATTAAATGAAAATTGATTTGTCAATTAAAATTGACCCAATAAATTAATTAAGATTCAACTTAAATCAAATACATATAAACCTATATATGTATTTTATTTCCACCAGGAATAAATTCCCAAGTTAATTTATTTAAATTAACTTTATGAAACCATATAAAATACATATCAATTAAATTATATTGATCAATCCAATTGATCTACAAATTAATTAATTAATATTTATCTCTGCAGTCTACATACTCTAAGTATATAGGTGACCCGATTAGTTCAAGCTCAAATGTTCAATGCGTACGATCCTGTGGGCCCATCTTCATGTTGGCAGTCGGCCCAAGGCCCACAAACTATAGGTGGCCTCTAGCAAGCCATTACAGCCCCCAATTAAGATGGAGCAGTAGTCTAATGGAAGTCTTAACCTTGTAATTAAACTTATATATCCCATATCATCGATATCGGTGTCCAACATGGAGGCATGGTAATATCACCCTCTTTTGTGTCCAGACATTTACTTGATCTCGAAAGAATTGATGCTCACATACAAGTTCCAACTTGTTTAGGTGTAGCCACACTCTTATCGGTTGCACTCATCAAGTGGCCGGTGATATCTTCTCAATGAATCACTGAGTGACATTCCCTTTTGCACACACATGACCTTGCCATGTTCACTGGCACACCCGAACGTACCCATACTTGGCACCTTGCTAATATGGTAATTAATTAATATTGGGTTGAATTTAATTTAATTAATAAGTATACATAATGTAATTAATTAATTTATCAATAAATTGAATTACATAAAGTAAACAATTAATTAAATAATTTTCCTAAGTAGGAAAATTAAATACATGTATTGTATTTACTTTTTATTTAGGGGAAATTAAATTCAGCCAAATGGAATTAAATTACATAGTATATACCTTTTAATTAAAGTTTATTTATGTAATTATAATTCTAGTGGGCTTGGGTTTAATTAACCTAATTAAAACCCAATTAGAAAAGGTGTCTATATAAGAGCACACTTAAGGAATAAAACCCTAATTCAACCCTAATTAATTGCTGGAAATTTCAGCCACCAAGAGTAGCCCCAAAACAGCCAAAAATCCAAGCATTAATCCTCCATTCCATCGCGTCTTCGGCCAACACCGATTCCCGCTCAATAGTTGGTCGTGCACGGGACTTTGGAAATCGCAGTTTCAAGAAACGATTTTGCAGCAGTCTCTAGAGGAGACAAATCCAATGATTTAATCTCTCTTGATTCAAATTGGCTTTATTCTAATCAATGGTAATTGGACACGATAGGTGGATTCTAAGAAATTTTAAACGGTGCATTTTCTGCTGCGCCATGTTATTTTTCCAACGACGAATCCCAACAGTGGTATCAGAGCCTAGGTTTTATCCATTGGATTGATTAGAATTGGTTCTTGAAGCATACTTGATGAAAGAATGGGTTTCAAGTTTGTGTTTTTAGGGTTCTTATTCCATTGGTTTTGGTTTTTTATGAATCCTAGAATTATTGTTTGGAGTTTTTGTTTTTTTTCCCCAATTGGTTTCCATCTAAAATTATTGTTTTATTGATTATTTATTTTTTTATGGATAATTTTTATGATTTAATAAGTTTGAATATATATATATATATATATATATATTTTTTGGGTTGGATGGAATCGCAATGGTATGCTGCTACTGCTTGCTGCTGCCACGACAAGCTGCCGCACACAGGGTTTGTGTTCCGTTTTGGATTTTGTGGGTATTTTTTTTTCCCGGGCCCTAATGCAAATTAAATTAAATTTTTTAAAATTAATTTGTATAAAAATTGTTTATTTTGTTGGCATACATATTTAATTTAATTGTTTGCATATTAAATTGAATATGGACTTTGTGAAATTGGCCAAATAAATCGTGACACCAGTTAAAATTGGGAGGGCTAAATTTTAAATTTGTGACAACCCAAATTCAAGTGGGAGCGAAATTGTTAATTTTGCATTTATGGATGTTATCCATTGGGCCTTTATAGGCCTTGGTCACATTTTTTAAAATTGGCGATTTCACCCTAAGTAACTCTACTTAATATTTATATTTATAATTTGGAATGCCATGATCATGCATCATATTGGTATGTATGTGCACGATAGGTACTTTTGTTTGAAATGTGATGTTGAGTTCTATGGGCCCTAAATTATTGTCGGTTGTAATTTGATTTTGGGAAATATGGACTGCGTGCCATTTTTTTATTTTGATGTAATTTTAGAATAGATTTTATTTAAAATAAAATTTTTGTAATTTCATCAAGTATGGAGGAAGGCCCAGATGGAGCAAGTTCATGGTGGGAGCCCAAGAAGGATTGCAGTCCGGCCATGAAGAATTAGATAGGATATCTAGTTTTTCATTAGGTTGTAATTAAAGGCCCATAGGATCTCATTTATGTTAAATTAAGTATGCTATTGCATTTGTCATATAATATGGATGTATGGATCACCAAATTATTACCCGCGTTTATGCATGCTAAGCCGTATCACTTAATTATAATCCGGAAATTCAAATATTGAGTCGTTTAAAAGTGCTTCCCACATTCACACCTCTTCCTCCCATTGATGCTGCAATGTGTGCCATACCCTAGCTGGGTACATTGTAGTTTTCGATGGGCCATCGAGGGTGAGGATACTTGGTATGGTTAACATGTAAATGGTGGTTTGACTTAACATGGGTAGCATTGGCTCAGAGCGGGCCCATTGAACAGATGGGTAAAGTGTCAATTAGTCCATCAAACCATGATTCCTTTGTGGAAGGATTGGATAGGTTGTCCTACCAAACAAATCAATGGTTGGTTAGCGAGCCCTAGTTCAGCTAGCCATTAATAAGTTGTGGATCTTGGTCAAGTCAGCCAATTAACATCACCAACAAACAAATTAAAATTAGATTATTAATTTGAATTGGCTCAAAATTCCTTCATTTCTAACTCAAGCAATGAGTTCTTCCATGTAGATAATCCCATTTCACATTAGCAATTTAAAATGGCTGCAACGAACAACAACTCACTCTCACTTAGGTCACTCTTGGAGAAGGAGAAGCTTTCGGGGACTAACTTCCTGGACTAGGCTAGGAACTTGCAAATAGTTCTTAGACAATAGTCCAAGGAGTATGTACTGAATGCTCCTTTACCAGCTGGCCCTCCTACATGTCGAGGCATCACCACGGCGATGGTGGAGCAGTACGACCAGCATGTGAGGGATGACCGAGATGTCTCATGGCTCATGCTGGTTACTATGGCTTCAGATCTTCAGAAGCAGCTCATGGATGAGTATGCGTATGAGATGATGGATTAGCTTAAAAAGATGGTCTAAGATCAGGCTCATCAGGAACGTTACCTGACAACTAAGGCACTTTACATGACTGCAATGATAGCCGGGACTTTTGTTAGCACTCATGTGCTAAAGTTGAAGGGGTATATTGATACACTTGCCCGCCTCGGCTTGCCAGTTCTGTAGGACTTGGCAGGAGACATTATTCTGGGGTCACTTCCTAAGTCTTACAACTAGTTTATCATGAACTATCATATGCAAGGGTTGGATAAATCGGTTGTTAAGCTACATGGCATGCTCAAGCTTGCTGAGCAGTCTCTTAAGAAGACTCCTAAAGTTTTGCTGGTGAACAAGGGCAATACGCCCATTGCTAAGGGAAAGGCCAGATCTAAAGCCAAGGCTAAGGCCCAAAAGGCCAAGGCTAAGGGAAAAAGGGTGATGGCCAACCTAAAGCAAGGGTTGCTTCTCCTGATGATGTCTACCATGAGTGTCATGAGAAGGGGTACTGAACGAGCTCATGTTGAAAGCTAAGGGAGCAACGGAAGGGCAAAACTACTGCTTCAGGTATTTATGTTATTGAGATTAATCTAGCTATTTCTACATCTTGGGTCTTGGACACTGGATGTGGATCTCAAATTTGTTCAAATGTCTAGGGTCTAAGAAATAGGAGATTACTAGGATCTAGAGAAGTAGATCTTCGAGTCGGAAATGGTGCTCGAGTTCAGGCAATAGAGATCGGAGATTATTTCTTAAAGATGCCTAGTGGACTTATTTTGGAACTAAGAAACTATTATTTTGTACTTGCGATGAACAGGAATATTATTTTTGTTTCTTTGTTGGATATTTCTAGTTTTGTATTTAATATTGAGCATGGTAGAATTTCTATGCAATGTTGCAATATTATTTATGGAATAGCATTTCTTGAAAATGGCTTATACATCCTTGATCTAAAACGTGAAAGTTCAATCTATAACATGAATACTAAAAGGATTAAACAAAATGAAATTAATCTTACTTACATCTGGCATTGTCGACTTGGCCATATAAATGAGAAGTGCATAGCTAAGCTTGACTCTAGTGGAGTGCTAGGGTCATTTGACATCCAGTCTTATGACACATGTGAATCTTGTTTGAAAGGCAAGATGACAATGGCACCTTTTAGCAAGACTGCTGAAAGGGCCTCAGAGCTACTGGAGCTGATACATTCCGATGTATGCAGCCCAATGAGCACTAGTGCTAGATCTGGTTTTCTATACTTCGTCACCTTCATGGATGACTTCAGTAGATACAGTTACATGTATCTAATAAAGCATAAGTCTGAGCCTCTTCAAAGGTTCAAGTACTTTAAGAATGAAGTAGAAAACCAACTTGGCATGAAAATAAAAGCACTTCGGTCTAACCGAGGGGGTGAATATTTGAGCCAAGAGTTTGACTCGTTTTTGAGATGGTGTGGGATTATATCCTACCTCACTACTCCTAGAACACCCCAGTGGAATGGAGTGTCAGAAAGGAGGAATAAGACCTTGCTAGACATGGTCCGCTCGATGATGAGTCATGCTAAATTCCCTGTCTCCTTTTGGGGATATGCTTTAGAGATAGCTGCTTACATTCTTAATAATACACCAAGCAAGGCAGTTGAGGGACACCGTATGAACTATGGAAGGGCTGAAAGCCTAATGTTTCCTTCTTAAAGATTTGGGGCTGTGGTGCACATGTTATGAAATTGACAAGTGGCAAACTCGAGTCCAAATCTGTCAGGTGCCAGTTACCTTAAGGAAACTAAGGGTTATTACTTCTATGATCCAGTGGAAAACAAAGTTTTCATAGCCAAAAATACAGTCTTCTTGGAGAGGGAATTCCTTTCCCAGAGAGACAGTGGGAGTAATGTTGAACTTTTAGAAGTTCAAGACTCATAAACTCCTACAGGTACTGCTGAGGATGCTTTAGGAATCAATTTGACTACTCAAGAAATTGAGGAACTAGAACCGGTTGCACAGGACCTTAGAAGGTCTGGTAGGACACGTCATCAGCCAGAGAGGTATGGCTTTCTTATGACTGATGATGGGGACCTTATGGTCGTTGACCAAGAGGAGCCCAAGACGTATTAGGAGGCTATTGAAAGCGCACACTTAGATCAATGGCGCAAAGCCATGGAGGCTGAGATGCAATCTATGCACAATAACCAAGTATGGAACTTGGTGGATCCACCTCTGGGTGCTAAGGTGATAGGTTACAAGTGGTATTTCAAGTTAAAGGCTGACAACACCTTCAAGGGGCGATTGGTGGCAAAAGGATTCAGGCAAGTTTAGGGAATTGACTATGATGAAACCTTTTCACCAGTTGCTATGCTCAAATCCATTAGGATACTACTAGCCATAGCTGTATGGTACGATTATGAGATATGGCAGATAGATGTTAAGACTGCTGTCCTTAATGGAAGGCTACTCAAGGATGTGTACATGGCACAACCTGAGGGTTTTATCTATCCAAAGTATCCAAACCGGGTATGCAAGCTTTAAAGATCCATTCATGGATTGAAGCAAGCATTGAGGTCATGGAATTAGAGATTCAATGAGGCCATTACAGAATATGGCTTCACACATAATTCTGATGAGCCCTGTGTATATAAGATGGTTAGCAGGAGCGTTTCCACGTTCCTAGTGCTGTATGTTGATGACATCCTTATCATTGGAGGTGACATACCAACACTACAGGGGGTTAAGCAGTGGTTGAGTAGGTGCTTCATAATGAAGGACTTAGGCAAAGCTGAGACGATCTTAGGGATCAAGATCTATAGAGATAGATCCAATCGGCTTCTAGGCCTGAGTTAGGCCATGTACATTGACAAGGTTCTGAAATGATTCAGCATGGACAAGGCAAAGAAAGGATTATTGCCTATGCGCCATGGGTTGAAGCTGAGTAAGAAAGATGGTCCTAAAACAAAGAAGGACCAGGAGAGCATGGAAAAGATCCTTTATGCATCTGCTATAGGATCCATCATGTACTCCATGTTATGTACAAGGCCTGATGTCGCGTTTGCACTAGTCGGTACTAGTCGGACCTCGGTGAGGAACATTGGAAGGTAGTCAGGGCAATCTTGAAGTACCTTAACTAGACTAAGGATGCTTCCTTAGTGTATGGAGGTCAAGATGAGATGGTACTATCAGGTTACACTGATGCAAGCTTTGAGACCACCCATGATGATGAGAACCAATCACATTCTGGTTATGTTTTTATCCTGAATGGTGGTGCCATTAGTTGGATGTCCTCAATGCAGGCCACTATTGTTGACTCTACAACGGAAGCTGAGTACATAGCTGCTTGCCAAGCTGCAAAGGAAGCTCTTTGGATCAAGAAATTCATAACCGAGTTGGGAGTAGTACCCACTATCCTAGACCCAGTTGATATTTTTTGTGACAACAACGGGGCCATCGCACAAGCTAAGTGTTGGATATGCCCTAGTCCCGAGGCATTGGTCCTAGTATTTGTATTATACATTTATTGGATTTATGTATTATACTCATTTGTGTTATTAATAAAGGCATTAATTCATTTATTATATATATCTTGTGTATTATATTAAATGAAGTATCCAATGTACATGTCCATATCCATGATGACAAGTGTCATGCACGTGGCAGTAAGACCATGGATAGGGTAAACGATATGACCATAAATAGATCCGTAGTCTGCTCCAGTCATGGGAATGAGTGGAACAAGAGACTATCATTAACCTGGTTGTATGGCAGTGTCTTACCGGTCATTGGACATGGGATGTCAACCAAGTTAATGGGTACATGTAAAAGGGGCATGGTGTTGGGATTTGTCACCGGAAATCACCCGATAAAAGCGGAAAAACGCGGTGATTTCCTCAAATCCAGTCCCAGGAGCAATTGAAGTGGAAATTGAAAAACTTAAAATTAAATAGAAAGGGATTAATTTTCTTACCAGAAAATATCTTTCTAGAGATGGATGATGACTGCAGAAACCAAAGCAGATTTCCTCCTCGATTTCGTACACGAACGCCTAACGAATGCAGCCCATGCTAGCGTTGAAAAAACGAAACAATGGAGAGAAAGAGACTAGAGAATTTCGGCTAAGGGCTTAACACTTGTGTTGGCCGAAATTTCTAACCCTAGGTATTTATACCTAGGGTTGGCTGAATTCCTTTGGGGAAATTCAGGCCCATCTTGGCTCCTGTCTATTCTGTGCGGGCTTCCATGTTTTAATTTAGGCCCAGTCTAATTTTAATTGTTCTGGTTTAAATTAATTTCAAGCCCTATTTTAATATACCTATGTATTTAATATATTACTCCAAGTAATATATTATTTACATCTAAATTAAAATTAGTTTGACAATTAATTTAATCCATCAAATTAAAATTAAATCTACACAAAATAAAATCTTATGTAAACCCATACATATGAATAATTCCACCTAGGAAATAATTTCATAATTAATCCAATTAATTATGAAGAGCCAATTGAATATATTAATTTCATTATTATGATCAATCCAATTGATCTTTATAATATAATTAATATATACACGCTTCTCCCTCCATTGTGTATGCCCCAAGTATACAAGTGATTCCTTAGGTCTACATTCAGTCGTTCTACGTGTACGATCCCATGGGCCCATCTTTATGTTGGCAGTGGGTCTATGGCCCACAGACTGCAGTTGGGCTCTAGCAAGCCACTGCAGCCCCCAATTAAGATGGAGATCGCAGTCTAACTGATATCATGACCCTGTAGTTTAAACTTGTACATCCCATGTCATTGATATCGGTGTCCAACACAGAGGCACAGATTGATCACCCTCTTTTGTGTCCGGACATTAACTTGATCCCGAATGTACTGATGCTCACAAACAAGTTCCAACTTGTTTGGGTGTGGCCACACTCTTATCAGTCACATTCATCAAGTGGCCGGTGATATCTTCTCAGTGGGTTACTGAGTGACAAATCCCTTCTGCATATCCATAGCATTACCATGTTCAGTGGCATACCCGAAAGTACCCATACTTGGCACCCTATTATAGGCCCTTTAGGCGTACCCCTAAGTATGCGACTTCACATGTAACACCATCATATGGTCAGGTCAAAGGATCCATACAAGTACTACACGAGAATCCATTGTGATACCATACCATGTGGATTACTCGTTTAGTGGATCTATCCAGTACCATGCTCCCAGGCATGTACCCATTAACTTGGTTGACATTCCATGTCCAATGACCGGTAAGACACCGCCATACAACCAGGTTAATGATAGTCTGTTGTTCCATTCATTCCCATGACTAGAACAGACTACGGATTTATTTATGGTCATATCGTTTACCCTATCCATGGTCTTACTGCTAAGTGCATGACACTTGTCGTCATGGATATAGATATGTCCACTGGATACTTCATTTA
This sequence comes from Euphorbia tirucalli, assembly GCA_039660915.1. Classification (NCBI taxonomy): domain Eukaryota; kingdom Viridiplantae; phylum Streptophyta; class Magnoliopsida; order Malpighiales; family Euphorbiaceae; genus Euphorbia; species Euphorbia tirucalli. The sequence continues at coordinate 46,168,956 of CM077639.1, read as the reverse complement.
ATATATTGCACAAGATAGACATAATAAATGAATTGATGCCTTTATTAATAACACAAATGACTACAACACATGAATCCAATAAATGTATAGTACAAATACAAGGACCAATGCCTCAAGACTAGGGCATTTCCAACACATGGTACTGGATACATCCACTAAACGAGAAATCCAAATGGTATAGTATCACATGTGATTCTCGTGTAATACTTGTATTTTTGACCTAACCATATGATGTTATTGAATGTGAGGTTGCATACTTAGGGGTACGCCTAAAGGGCCTGTAATAGGGTGCCACCTAGGAAATATTCTCATAATTAATCCAATTAATTATGAAGAGCCAATCAAATAGTACTTTTATCATTATGATCAATCCAATTGATGTTCATAATATAATTAATATATACCTCTCTCTCCAGAGTGTATACTCCAAGTATACATGTGATTCCTTAAGTCAGTGTTCAGTCGCTCAATGTGTACGATCCCGTGGGCCCATCTTTATATTGGCAGTGGGCCTATGGCCCACAGACTATAGTTGGGCTCTAGCAAGCCACTGCAGCCCCCAATTAAGATGGAGATGGCAGTCTAACTGTTATCATAACCCTATAGTTTGAACTTGTACATCCCATGTCATTGATAACAGTGTCCAACACAGAGGCATGGATTGATCACCCTTTTTTGTGTTAGGACATTAACTTGATCCCGACTGCACTGAAGCTCACAAACAAGTTCCTACTTGTTTGGGTGTGGACACACTCTTATCAGTCGCATTCATCAAGAGGCCGGTGATATTTACCCAGTGGACTACTAAGTGACAAATCCCTTCTGCATATCCATAGCATTACCATGCTAAGTGACATACCCAAAAGTACCTATACTTGGCACCCTATTACAGCCCCTTTAGGCGTACCCCTAAGTATGTGACCTTAGATGCAACACCATCATATGGTCAGGTCAAAGGATCCATAGAAGTACTACACAAGAATCACTTGTGATACTATACCATATGGATTTCTCGTTTAGTGGATCTACCCAGTACCATGCCTTTTTTACATATACCCATTAACTTGGTTGACATTCCATGTCCAATGACCGGTAAGACACTATCATACAACCAGGTTAATGATAGTCTCCCATTCAATTCATTCCCATGACTGGAAAAGACTACGGATCTATTTATGGTCATATCATTTATCCTACCCATGGTCTTACTGCCATGTGCATGACACTGGTCATCATGGATACAGATATGTCCATTGGATACTTCATTTAATATATTGCACAAGATAAATATAATAAATGAATTAATGCCTTTATTTATAACACTAATAAGTATAATACATAAATCCAGTAAATGTATGATACAAATACAAGTACCAATGCCTCAGGCATAGGGCATATCCAACAATCTCCAACTTGCACTAGTTCCAACTAGGCATGGGCCTAATCCCTATAGGTCTAGTATGACCCTAGTGCTTGGGCTGGGCCAGCACCTTGGTCAAAGGATCTGCAACATTATCCTTGGTGTCCACTCTGTGCAATGCAATGTCACCTCTCTGTGATCTCTCGTATGAGGTGAAACTTTCTAAGCATGTTCTTTGTGTTCTTGTGTGACCGGGGCTCCTTAGCTTGTGCAATCGCCCCATTGTTGTAACAGAAGATATCAACTGGGTCCTGGATAGTTCACACTACTCTGAACTCAGTGATAAACTTCTTCATCCACACAGCTTCCTTAGCCGCATCACACGCAGCCATGTACTCAGCTTCTATTATAGAGTCCACGATGGTTGGCTACTTTGAGCTGATCCAGCTTACAGCACCACCATTTAGCAAAAATACATACCCAGACTACGACTAGTACTCATCCTAGACAGTCTGGAAGCTTGCATCAGTGTACCCAGTAACTGATAGCACTTCCTGACCACCATACACTAAGAAGCTATCCTTAGTCCAGTTAAGGTACGTATGGATTGCCTTGACAACTTTCCAGTGATCCTCCCCAGGATCCTGCTGGTACCGGCTCATCATACTTAGTGCAAAGGTGACATCAGGTCTCGTACATAGTATGGAGTACATAATTGATCCTATAGCCGAAGCATATGGAACCAATTTCATGTTCTCCCTGTCCTCCCTTGTATTAGGACAGTGCTTCTTACTAAGTTTCAGCCCATGGCCTATTGGCAAGAAACCTTTCTTAGCTCGGTCCATGCTAAACCTTTTCAGAACTTTGTCTATGTACGAGGCTTGACTTAGGCCTAGAAGCCGATTTTATCTATCCCTATAGATCCTAATCCCTAGGATCATCTCAGCTTCGCCTAAATCCTTCATTGTGAAGCACTTACTCAGCCATTGCTTTACCCCTTGCAGTGTAGGTATGTCACTTCCAATAAGTAGGATGTCATCTACATATAGTATTAAAAATGTGACAATGCTCCCACTAGTCCTCTTATACACATAAGGCTCATCTTGATTCTGTATGAAGCCATATTCCTTTATAGCTTTATTGAATCTAAGATTGCAACTTCGAGATGCTTGCTTCAGTCCATAAATGGACCTCTGAAGTTTACATACCCTTCCCAGATACTCTAGATCGATAAAACCCTCAGGCTGCGTCATGTACACATCCTCGAGTAGCTTTCCATTAAGGAAAGCAGTTTTGACATCCATTTGCTAGACCTCATAGTCATACCATGCGGCTATGGCTAGCAAGATCCTGATGGATTTGAGCATGGCTACTGGTGAGAAAGTCTCATCATAGTCTATTCCATGGAATTGTCTGAAACCTTTCGCAACCAGACGCCCTTGAAGGTATTGTCAGCCTTTAGCTTATGGCACCACTTGCAACCTATTACCTTAGCACCCGGAGGTGGATCAACCAAGTTCCAAACCTGGTTATCGTACATAGATTGCATCTATGCCTCCATGGCTTTACACCAATTTGTAGACTGTGGGCTTGCCATAGCCTCCTGGTAGGTTTTGGGTTCTTCCTCATTCCAGATGAGAAGAGTTTGATCATCGATGATGAGGAAACCATACCTCTCTGGTTCCCGACGATCCCTACCAGACCTTGTAGGTCCTTGTGTGGCCTGGGTCGATGCTTCCTCCTGTGGAAGCTCCACTTGGGCCTTCGAGTTATCCTGTTCAGGAGCTTGTGCACCTTGAACTTCCCTGAGCTCAACATTGCTCCCACTATCTTTCATGGAAAGGAACTCCTTTTCTAGAAAGACCCCCTTCCTTGCCACGAAAACCTTGTTCTCGGCGGGGTTGTAGAAATAATACCCTTTGGTTTCCCTAGGATAGCCCACAAATAGGCATTTATTGGTTTTGGGCTCCAGCTTGCCACTAGTCAATTCCTTGACATGTGCTTCTCATCCCCAAATCCTTAGGAAAGACACATTGGGCTCCCTACCCATCCATATATGATATAGGGTCTTTTCCACTGCCTTAGTCAGAGTATAATTTAGGATAAGAGCTGTTGTCTCGAGGGCGTGTCCCCAGAAACTAATTGGGAGAGAGGCTTAACTCATCATTGAGCGGACCATGTCCAATAGGGTCCTATTCCTCCATTCGGACACCCCATTCCATTGTGGTGTTCCGAGCGGAGTGAGCTATGGAACTATTCCATGCTCTCTCAAATATGAGTCAAACTCTAGGCTCATATACTCACCACCTCGGTCCGACGGAAGGGTTTTGATATTTCTGCCTAATTGGTTCTGTACCTCGTTCTTAAATCCCTCGAACCTATCAAGGGTCTCAGACTTGTGTTTCATCAGATAGACATTGCCATATCTGCTGAAATCGTTCGTGAATGTGATGAAGTACAGGTGTCCACTTCTGGTCGCTGCGCTCACGGGTCCACATACATCTGAATGTATTAGGACCAATAAGCCAGTGGCCCTTTCAGCCTTCTTGCTAAAAGGCGCCTTGGTCATCTTGCCTCGTAAACATGATTCGCATGTAGCAATTGACTCCAAGTCAAATGACCCTAAGACTCCAGCTTTGCGAAGCCTAGCTATGCGCTTCTCATTTATGTGGCCAAGACGACAATGCCATAGGTAGACAGGATTAAGTTCGTTGGGCTTCACCCTTTTAGTGTTTATGTTATAGACATGATTGGTTTCATTTAAGTCCAGATATATAGGCCATTATTCAATAGAGCATCTCCACAAAATAATCCCTCTCTAGATATGGAAATTCCACCATTAGAAATAGTAAAATAAAATCCAAAAATATCCAACCTAGAATCTGAAATAATATTCTTGCACATATCAGGTACAAAATAACATTGTTCTAAAATTAAAACCAATCCACTAGGCATCACAAGCTGGTATTCGCCAATCTCTATGGCAGCAACCCTTGCACCATTTCTGACCCACAAGTCCACCTCTCCTGACCCTAGTGACCTTCTGTTCTTAAGTCCCTGCACATTGCAACAAATGTGAGAACCACATCCAGTATCCAATACCTAGGATGTTGAAATAGCAAGGTTAATGTCTACAACATAAATACCTGAAGAGGACACACCTTGCCCCTTCTCTGCTCTCCCATCAGCTTAGGACACGATCTCTTCCAATGGCCCGCCTGTCTACACCCGAAACAGACTTCCTCAGGACCTGCCTTCTGCTGGGCCTTGGGTTGGGCCTTGGCCTTCTTAACCTTGGCCTTTTCCTTGGCCTTACCCTTGGCAACAGGAGGGTTCCCCTTGTTGACCAACAGCACCGGTGGAGTCTTTTTGATCGACTGCTTAGTAAGCTTAAGCATCCCATGTAGCTCACTGACAGTACGGTTCATCCCTTGCATGTTGTAGTTTAGGATGAATTGATCATAAGAATCTAGCATGGATGCAAGGATTGTGTCCAATGCCAACTCCTGAGAGATGGGTGATCTGAGACGGCTAAAGTATCCAAATAGCCCTTCATCTTGAGAATATGTGCGCTCACAGATGTCCCAGCCCCCATCTTACAGGAGTGGAATGCCTTGTTGGTCAGGTACCTAACCTGACGAGCTTGCTCCTGAAACATCTCATTTAGAGTTGTTATCATAGCAAAGGCTTGATGGTCCATAAACTATTTTTGCAGTTCGGGGACCATACAAGCCAACATTAGGCATGTCACATCCCTATTATCCTTGACATGCACCTCATATTCCTCCAGCTCGGCAGCCGGTTGGTTACGTCCCTGAGGCGCAGCCGATACAGGCCTCTCCAGTACATACTCTTTGGACTCCTATCTTAGAACTATTCTCAGGTTCATAGACCAGTCTAAAAAGTTAGGACCGAAAAGCTTGTCCCTTTCAAGAATCGATCGCAGTGATAATGAGTTGTTATTTGCCATTTAGAGTTTCTACACAGAAAAACATTTAGGTGTTAGTAAAGGTCTTCACTTTTTTATTCCCATATAAAATTAATAATGAATCATGTTATTAATTAAATCGAGTTGTTGGGCTCATGGGCCAAGATCCATATTTCATTAAGATATAGCCAGACGAGGGCCTGATACAACTATACCTTAACTATTTAGGTAGGAAGGCCGTCCAATCCCAACCTAGGGACTCTCAGTTTGATGGGCTTGTTTGCCCTTACCCATTTGTGCTTAGGGCCAGGAGAATCCTACTACCCATGCTAAGTCAAAACCTCCATTCAAGTGTTAGAGTATCCTATACCCTAACCCAATACAAAGTGACAATGCTCCAGTGTATCCTGCGAGGGCATAGTCTACAACTAGCCTATCCCCACTTCGTGCTGGTTTTGAATGAGGGAAGCACTTTTAAGCGACTTAGTAATTTCATTTGGTTATTAGATTCATTTAACAATGGCTTGCATACATAAGGCGGGTGAAATGCGGTTCGATCATACATTCATACATGCAAATAAATATAACGCATAACTAAATAAATAAGTAAAATGGACTGCTTTGGGCCTATATTACATCCTAATATTATTCTAGTAAACCTGTACTAGAAAACAATATCAGGTGGGCCTCCATCTTCTTCATTCTGGGCTTGTACCTCCACTTGTGCTCAACACTTCATGGGCTTCTTCTTTTACAAATTTTATAATAATTGAATAAAATAAAATTACATTAAAAAAAAATGAAAAACAACATGCACGCCGTATTTATCCAAAAAGAAAATACAACCCATCTTGAATAAGGCCCAATAGCATCCAATCATACAAAATATTTAATCACCCATATGCATCCAATACATACAATTCATAAGCATGTTACAATGCATGATTTAAGCCCATTTCAATTATGTCCAAGCCATTATGTGAAATCGCCAATTTTGGCCCACCATGGTTCTAACCCTTAACGGGCTTTGGGTCTCCAGCCCAGGTAGTCCAACTGCTCCTACTGGAATTGGGAAACCATGTGTCCAATTCAGCCGTCTAAGTAATTGTGCCAAAATTACACGAACCAATTTCAATTAACCATATTAGTTTCCAAAATTAATATCGCATGAATAAAAATTAAATTTCATTCAAGAAACCACATGCATTTAAATTACATGAATTTAAACACACGAATTTTAAAACCAATTAAAATTTCAAAACTGGGCCTCGGGTCCAAAACCTGCCAAATCCAAAAAACACTGCGCTCGGCCCGCTTTGGCTAGGGCAACCAAGTTGCCCTAGCAGCAGCAACTGCTGCCGTGCGGTAGCCACGGCCCAGCAGCAGGCAGCGGCCGCTGCTCCCGCCTCGTGCAGTGGCTGCCGATGGCAATTCCGCCGCTGGCAGCCCCACACCCCGAGAACAGCTAGATTTTTTTTTATTAAACAGAAAATATTAAATAAAAAAAATATCATGGCATCCAATAACAAGAAATTCACCAAGAATTCCAAAACATATAGTTAAATTAAACAAACATAAACCTATATGCATATTCAATTTCAATTGTACAAAAATCAAATGGGAAAAATCTTAAACCCAAACCAAGAACCCCAATAAAAAAATTTTCCAATTTTAAACCATGGGATTCAACCAATTTTAACAATTTCTATGGATCAAAAGCCCGCTCTGATACCACTGTTGAGATTTGTCACTGGAAATCACCCGATTAAAACGGAAGAACGTGATGATTTCCTCAAATCCGCGCCTAGGAGCAATTGAGATGGAAATTGGAAAAAAAAATTAAATAGAAAGACATAAATCTGGTTTAATTCAGGCCTAATCTTATTTAATTAGTCTAGTTTAAATTAATTTCAAACCAACTTTAATTTACCCATGTATTTAATATATTACACCAAGTAACATATTATTTACATTTAAATTAAAATTAGTTTGACCAATTAATTTAATCCATCAAATTAAAATTAGATCTTCACAAAGTAAAATCATATGTAAACCTATACATATGAATATTTCCACCCAGGAAATAATCTCATAATTAATCTAATTAATTATGAAGAGCCAATTAAATATATTAATTTTATTATTAGGATCAATGCAATTGATCTTTATAATATAATTAATATATATATACCTCTCTCTCCAGAGTGTATAGTCCAAGCGTACATGTGATTCCTTAAGTCGGTGTTTAGTCGCTCAATGTATACAATCCCATGGGCCCATCTTTATGTTGGCAGTGGGCCTTTGGCCTATAGACTGCAGTAGGGATCTAGTAAGCCATTGTAGCCCCCAATTAAGATGGAGATGGCAGTCGTGTACATGAACGAGGAGGGACTATACATTGATTCCTGCAGTCTGCATCTATCTCTTAAAGAGATATTCCGAGTAAGAGATTTATCTCTTGTGATTTAATATTTGTTTTTTCAATTTCCACATCAATTGCTCCTAGGCACGGATTTGAGGAAATCATCGCGTTCTTCCACTTTCATCGGGTGATTTCCGGTGACAGATCCCAACACTAAGGGGCCCCGGTCACACAAGAGATCCAAACATGTGCTCAGAAAGTTTCACCTCATTTCGGAGATCATGAATAGAGGTGACATATCATTACAGAGGGTTGACACCAAGAATAATGTCACCAATCCACAGACATAGCACGACGGTCATATGCAATCTATAGGAATTAGGGCAATGCCCACTTGGAACTAGTGCAAGTGGGAGATTGTTCGTTTCTTCTAGTTCTTAGGGCATTAGATTCTTGTATTTTGTATTGTACATTTAGACTCATTGTTTGAATACATTATTTGTGTCACATTGATAAAGGTAATTAATCAGTTTCATTTATATCTTGTGTTATAATATGATTAGAGTATCCATTGATTGATAATCATAAAACCTATCCCAGGTCTGTTCTAATCGTGGGAACGAATAGAACCACAGACTTGTATATTTGATGACTATATGGTAGTTCTTAACTAGCCATAGTACTTGTACAGTTAGTCATGAATATAGGTATATGTCGTTGACATGGGACTTGATCGATCTGCACAAGAAAGCCACATGGTTGTCGCGTCATAGGTCTTTCTTAAGTAGGTCTCTTTTGTCCTCAGACCAGATTTCATTAGAATATCAATATGGTATCCAGTTCACTTTGACATATGCCTAGTAGGTCTATAAAAGGATGCTAAATATGGGTATGATTGGTTGGACTGGTGAACATGTTGATATTGATGATGAAGTGATGGAATTGCCACTTGGGTAACACCGAGATGATATCATTGGCCGCTTGATGAGTGGGACTGATAAGTGTATGGCCATAACCAAGTAAGTTGGTGCTTATTTGATTAATCAGGCAACTCAAGATCAAGAAATATAATAAACAACAAAAGAGGTTGACGAAAACCATAACACTTGTTTATTCATATCTATATCGTTAGGTAAAGGACACTATGAGATTACTACGAGGTGAGTGTCTTCTAAAGACTATTGCATGTCTGTCTTAATCGGGGGCTGTAATGGTTTGCTAGAGCCCACTTACAGTCTGTGGGCCTTGGGACTACTGCCAACATAAAGACTGACCCATAGGATCGTGCACATAGATCAACTGAGCCAGAACTTATAGAAATTGTGCATGTAATGTACATTGGAAGGAATGCATTAATTAATTACTTGACATTCGGTGTCATGGTAGTTAATTAACATTGGGTTGAATTTAATTTAATTAATAAGTCTACATAATGTAATTGATTAATTTATCAATTAATTGAATTACATAAAGTAAACAATTAATTAAGTAATTTTCCGAAGTAGGAAAATTAAATACATGTACTGTATTTACTTAAGTGTGATTTAATTTTATTTAGGGGTAATTAAATTCAGCCAAATGGAATTAAATTATATAGTATATACCTTTTTAATTAAAGTTTATTTATGTAATTATAATTCTAGTGGGCTTGGGTTTAATTAACCTAATTAAAACCCAATTAGACAAGGTGTCTGTATAAGGGCACACTTAAAGAATAAAACCCTAATTCAACCCTAATTAATTGCTGGAAATTGTAGCCACCAAGAGCAGCCCCAAAATAGCCAAAATTCCCAGCATTAATCCTCTATCCCTTCGTGTCTTCGGCTAGCACCAGTTCCCGCTCAATAGTTGGTCGTGCACCGGACTTTGGAGATCGTAGTTTGAAGAAGCGATTCTGCAGTAGTCTCTAGAGGAGATGAATCCGGTGAGTTAATCTCTCTTGATTCAAATTGGTTTTATTCTAGTCAATGGCAATTGGACACGACAGGCGGATTCTAGGAAATTTTAAATGGTGTATTTTCTGCTTTGCCATGTTATTTTTCCAATGACAAATCCCAATAAAGAAAGCATCCTTAGTCCGGTTGAGGTACTTTAGATTGCCTTGATAGCCTTCCAGTGTTCCTCTCCGGGGTCTGATTGGTACCGGCTTGTCATACTTAGTGCAAACACGACATCAGGCCTTGTACATAACATGGAGTACATTATAGATCCAATAGCATATGCATAAGGGATCTTTTCCATGTTCTCCCGGTCCTTCTTTGTTTTAGGACCATCTTTCTTACTTAGCTTCAATCCATGGTGCATAGGCAAGAATCCTTTCTTTGCCTTGTCCATGTAGAATCCTTTCAGAACCTTGTCAATGTATGTGGCCTGACTTAGGGCTAGAAGCAGATTGGATCTCTCTCTGTCGATCTTGATCCCTAAGATCGTCTAAGCTTTGCTTAAGTCCTTCATTGCAAACCACTTACTCAACCATTGCTTAACTCCTTGTAGTGTTGGTATGTCACCTCCAATGATAAGGATGTCGTCAATATACAACACTAGGGAGGTGGAAATGCTCCCACTAACCATCTTATACACACAGGGCTCATCAGGATTTTGTGTGAAGCCATATTCTGTAATGGCCTTATTGAATCTCTGATTCCATGACCATGATGCTTGCTTCAATCCATAAATGGATCTTTAAAGCTTACATACCCAGTTTGGATACTTTGGATCGATAAAACCCTCAAATTGTGTCTCGTACACATCCTCGAGTAGCTTTCCATTTAGGAAAGTGGTCTTAACATCCATTTGCCATATCTCATATCGTACCATGCAGCTATGGCTAGTAGTATCCTAATGGATTTGAGCATAGCAACTAGTGAAAAGGTTTCATCATAGTCAATTTATTGAACTTGCCTGAATCATTTTGCCACCAATTTCCCCTTCAAGGTGTTGTCGACTTTTAACTTGGAACACCACTTGCAACCTATCACCTTAGCACCCGGAGGTGGATCCACCAAGTTCCATATTTGGTTATCGTGCATAGTTTGCACCTCAGCCTCCATGGCTTTGCGCCATTGATTTGAGTGTGGGCTTTTAATAACCTCCTGATAGGTCTTAAGCTCTGCTTGGCCAATGACCATAAGGTCCCCATCATTAGTCATGAGAAAAGCCATACCTCTTTAGCTGATGGCATGTCCTACCAGACCTTCTATGATCCTGTGTAATCAGTTCTGCTTCCTCAATTCTTGAGTAGTCAGATCGGTTCCTGAAGCATCCTCAGCAATAGCTATAGGAGTTTGTGAGTCTCGAACTTCTTAAAGTTCAACATTACTCCCACTGTATCTCTTCGAAAGGACTTCCTTCTCCAAGAAGACTACATTTCTGGCTATGAAATCTAGTTTTTCCACCGGATCGTAGAAGTAATAACCCTTAGTTTCCTTAGGTAACCCACAAACTGGCACTTGACAGATTTGTACTCGAGTTTGCCACTTGTCAACTTCTTAACATGTGCATCATAGCCCCAAATCCTCAATAAGGAGACATTAGGCTTTCGGCCCTTCCATAGTTCATATGGTGTTCCCTCAACTACCTTGCTTCGTGTATTATTAAGAATGTAAGCAGCTGTCTCTAAAGCATATCCCTAAAAGGAGCCAGGGAGTGTAGCATGACTTATCATAGAGTGGACCATTCCTAGCAAAGTCCTATTCCTCCTTTCTGACACTCCATTCCAATGGGGTGTACCAGGAGGAGTGAGTTGGGATACAATCCCACACTCTCTAAAAAATGAGTCAAACTCTTGGCTCAAATATTCACCTGCTCGGTCATACTGAAGTGCTTTTATTTTCTTGCCAAGTTGGTTTTCTACTTCACTCTTAAAGTCTTGGAACCTTTAAAGAGTCTCAGACTCATGCTTCATCAAATACACGTAACGGTATCTACTGAAGTCATCCGTAAAGTTGACGAAGTACAGAAAAGTGGATCTAGCACTAGTGCTTATTAGGCTGTATAAATTTAAATTTATCAGCTCCAATAGCTCTGCGGCCCTTTAAACAGTCTTGCTAAAAGGCGCCTTTGTCATGATGCCTCTCAAACAAGATTTGCATATGTCATAAGACTGGATGTCAAATGACCCTAGCTCTCCACTAGAGTGAGGCCTAGCTATGCGCTTCTCATTTATATGGCCAAGTCAACAATGCTAGATGTAAGTAGGATTAATTTCATTTTGTTTAATCCTTTTAGTATTTATGTTATAGATTGAACTTTGATGTTTTAGATCAAGGATAAAATTAAGCCATTTTCAAGAAATGTTGTTCCATAAATAATATTGCCACATTGCATAGAATTTCTACAATGTCCAATATTAAATACAAAACCAGAAATATCCAACAAAGAAACATAAATAATATCCCTGCGCATTGCAGGTACAAAATAACAATTTCTTAGTTCCAAAACAAGTCCACTAGGCATCTCCAAGAAATAACCTTTGATCTCTATGGCTTCAACCCGAGCACAATTTCTCACTCGAAGATCTATTTCTCTATATCCTAGTAATCTCATATTTCTTAGACCCTGCACATTTGAACAAATGTGAGATCCACATCCAGTGTCCAACACCCAAGATGTAGAAATAGCCAGATTAATCTTAACAACATAAATACCTAAAGCAGCGGTTTTTCCCTTTAGTTGCTCCCTTAGCTTTGGACATGAGCTCTTCCAGTGCCCCTTCTCATGGCACTCATGGCAGACATCATCAGGAGAGGCAACCCTTGCTTTAGGTTGGGCCACCACCTTTTTGCCCTTAGCCTTGGCCTTAGATTTGGCCTTTCCCTTAGCAATGGGCGTATTTCCCATGGTCACCGGTAAAATTTCAGGAGTTTTTTTAAGAGACTGCTTAGCAAGCTTCAGCATGCTATGTAGCTCAACAACTGATTTATCCAACCCTTGCATATGGTAGTTCATGATAAACTGGTTGTAAGACTCAGGAAGTGACTCGAGAGTAATGTATGCTGCCAAGTCCTATGGAATTGCCGAGCAGAGGTGGGCAAGTGTATCAATATACCCCTTCAACTTTAGCACATGAGTTCTAATAGAAGTCCCAACTGCCATTGCAGTCGTGTAAAGTGCCTCAGTTGCCAGGTAACATTCCTGAGAAGCATGATCTTGGAACATCTTTGTAAGTTGATCCATCATCTCATAAGCATGTTCATCCATAAACGGCTTCTGAAGATCAGAAGCCGTTTATGGTACCTAGTGTGAGGCACGAGACATCTCGATCATCCCTCATGTGCCAGTCGTACTGTTCCACCATCACCGTGGTGATGCCTCGACCTACGGGAGGGCCAGCTGGTAAAGGAGAATTCAGTACATACTCGTTGGACTCTTGTCCAAGAACTATTTGTAAGTTCCTAGCCCAGCCTAGGAAGTTAGTCCCCGAAAGCTTCTCCTTCTCTAGGAGTGACGTAAGTGACAGTGAGTTGTTGTTTGCTGCAGCCATTTTAAATTGCTAATGTGAAATGGGATTATCTACATGGAATAAATCATTGCTTGAGTTAGAAATAAAGAACTTTTGCCAATTCAAATTAATAATCCTATTTTAATTTGTTTGCTGGTGATGTTAATTGGCTGACTTGACCAAGATCCATAACTTATCAATGTCTAGCCGAACTTGGGCTCACTAACCAACCATTGATTCATTTGGTAGGACAACCTATCCAATCCTTCCACGAAGGACTCTTGGTTTGATGGGCTTATTGACACTTTACCCATTTGTGCTTAGGGCCTGCTTTGAGCTAATGCTACCCATATTGAGTCAAACCACCATTCACATGTTAAGCATACCAAGTATCTTAACCCTCGATAGCCCACCAAATACTACAATATACCCAGCTAGGGCATGGCGCACATTACAGCATCAATGGGAGGAAGAGGTGTAAATGTGGGAAGCACTTTTAAACTACTCAAGATTTTAATTTCCGGATTAAAATACTGCTTAGCGTGCATAAACATGGGTAATAATTTGGTGATCCATACATCCATAGTCTATGACAAATGCAATAGCATACTTAATTTAAAATAAATGAGATCCTATAGGCCTTTAATTACAACCTAATGAAAAACTAGATATCCTATCTAATTCTTCATGGGTCGAACAAAATAAACAATTTAAATACAAATTAATTTTAAAAAAATTTAATTTAATTTAATTTACATTATGGGGCCGGGATAAAAAATACCCACAAAATCAAAAATCGGACTCGAACCCCGCGCACGGCACTGCTATTTGAGGACAGCACCGCTGCCGCGTGACAAGCTGCTGCCATACGGCAGTAACAATGCCAAAATTGGGTTTTTTAATATTTAAATTAAAACATAAAAAAACAGACAATAAAATATAAAATCAATAAAGAAAAACAATTCTAGATTGAAACCAATTGGGGAAAAAAAAAATAAAAAACCCCAACCCAAAAATTCTAGGGTTCAACAAAAACCAAAACCAATTGAATAAGAACCCTAAAGCCACATTCTTGAAACCCATTCTCTCACAATGGACGCTTTCAAGAACCAATTCCAATCAATCTAATAGACAAAACCTAGGCTCTGATACTACTGTTGGGATTCGTCATCGGAAAAATAAAGTGGCGTAGCTGAAATTACACCGTTTAAATTTTCCTAGAATCTACCTATCGTGTCCGATTACCATTGATTGGAATAAAAACCAATTTGAATCAAGAGAGATTACTTCATCGAATTTGTCTCTTCTAGAGACTGCTGCAGAATCGTTTCTTGAAACTACGATCTCCAAAGTCCGATGCACGACCAACTATTAAGTGGGTACCGGTGCTAGCGGAAGAAGCAGAAGGAATGGAGAATTAATTGCTGTAATTTTCGGCTGTTTTTAGGGATGAAATTTCCAGCAATAAATTTAGTGTTAGGGTTAGGTTATCTTCCTTAAGTGTGCCCTTATATAGACACCTTGTGTAATTGGGTTTTAATTAGGTTAATTAAACCCAAGCCCGCTAGGATTATAATTACATAAATAAACTTCAATTAAAAAGTATATAGAATGTAATTTAATTCTATTTGGCTAAATTTAGTACCCCTAAATAAAATTCAATCACACTTAAGTAAATACGATACATGTATTTAATTTTCCTACTTAGGAAAATTATTTAATTAATTGTTTACTTCATATAATTCAATTAATTGATAAATTAATTAATTACATTATGTAAACTTATTATTTAAATTAAATCAACCTAATGTTAATTAATTACCTTGACACCGAATGTCAACTAATTAATTAACGCATTCGTTCCGATGTACATTACATGCATAATTTCTATAAGCTCTGGTTTAGTTGATCTATATGCACGATCCTATGGGTCTGTCTTTATGTTGGAAGTAGTCCCAAGGCCCACAGACTGTAAATGGGTTCTAGCGAACCATTATAGCCCCCAATTAAGACAGAGAAGCAGCAGTCTCTTGAAGACACTGACCCAATAGTATTCTCACTGTATCCTTTGCCAAACGATATCAATATGAATAAACAACAGGCATGGTGTCCATCATCCTCTTCTGCTGTTTATTATATTTCTTGATCTTGAGTTGATTGATTAATCAAATAAGCAATTGACATACTTGGGTATGGCCATACACTTATCACTCCCACTCATGAAGCGGCTAATGATATCATCTCGCTGTTACCTGAGTGGCAATTCCATCACTTCATCATCAATATCAATATGTTCACCGGTCCACCCAATCATACCCATATTTAGCATCCTTTTATAGATCTGTTAGGTGCATGTCAAAGTGAACCAGATTCCATATTAATAATATAATGAAATCTGGTCTAAGGCAAAAGAGACCTACTCAAGAACGACCTATGAAGCAGCAACCATGTGGCTTTCTTGTGCGGATCGATCCAGTCCTGTCAACGACATGAACCTATATTCCTGAATAACTATACAAGTACTATGGCTAGTTATGAACTACCATATAGTCATCGAATATGCAAGTCTGTGGTTCTGTTCTTTCCCATGATTAGAACAGACCTGGGATAGGTTTTATGATTATCAATCAATGGATACTCTACTACACTCTACTCATATTATAGCACAAGATATAGATGAAATAGATTAATTGCTTTTATTAATGTGACACAAACAATGTATTCATACAATGAGTCTTAATGTATACTACAAAATATAAGAATCCAATGCCCTAAGAACTAGGGCACACCAACACCCTATTGGACATGGTCTGCTTGACGATGAGTCAAATCACTCTCCTAACATCCTTTTGGGGATATGTAAGCTGACAACCTAAAACGCGGCGAAGCGAACCAGGGAAAAAGAGAAGTAGAAATGTTTGGATTTTGAAAATGGGGTTTACTATCTTGTTTTAAGGAAAATTGTTAGTTTGTTTAGAAATTCCTTGTTTGGAAACCATTTTCCCATTTTATTACTTAAAGACCTCGAAACCAAAATGTCTAGATCGGGGACAGAGTCGCCACCTAGATCAGCCCATCTGGAAAATTCCGGTACAGCTCCCTACCGAGTGTAGACTGCCGTACCTAATCCAGAGATTTGGGGTTCGGGCAACTTACCTATTCAACCTCGAGCTTATATTCATTTTATGATTTAAATTACCATATTTATTCAATTTATTATCTTTCTCTACCTAATTTTATGTAATTATCAGCCGATGCTTATACAAATGGTAGAAATAAATTACAGAAAAGTGAATCATGCATCCAAATTTTACAAAAATAATAGACGCCGCTTATGCAACCGAATTGAATAAAAAAGAAAAACTCTCGTCCTCACATTACAAGCACCTAGAATACACGGGTATCTAAAAATGTACAAATGCCTAAAATACACGAATTAATCTATTAATTACATAAAAAATAACAAAAAAGGGAAATAAATGCTGCAAAATAAACGGTTAGCGTAATTATCACACAAACACAAATAGGACTCACACAGGACAAAATTGGGACTTTTAGGAACAGAGGCATGCGTTCAGGTGATAGACTGGTCGACTCGGCCAGTCGACCCGACTAGAGGCATGCGTTTGGCCTTTCCCTTAGCAATGGGCATATTGCCCATGGTCACTGGCAAAATTTCAGGTGTCTTTTTAAGAGACTACTCAGCAAGCTTCAGCATGCCATGTAGCTCAACAACTGATTTATCCAACCCTTGCATATGGTAGTTCATGATAAACTGGTTGTAAGACTCAGGAAATGACTCGAGAGTAATGTATGCTTCCAAGTCCTACGGAATTGGCGAGCAGAGGCGGGCAAGTGTATCAATATACCCTTTCAACTTTAGCACATGAGTGCTAATAGAAGTCCCGACTGCCATTGTAGTCGTGTAAAGTGCCTTAGTTGTCAGGTAACATTCCTGACAAGCCTGATCTTGGAACATCTTTGTAAGTTGATCCATCATCTCATAAGCATGTTCATCCATAAACGGCTTATGAAGATTAGAAGCCATGGTACCCAGTGTGAGGCACGAGACATCTTGATCATCCCTCACGTGCCGGTCGTACTGTTCCACCATCGCCGTGGTGATGCCTCGACCTACGGGAGGGCCAGCTGGTAAAGGAGAACTCAGTACATACTCGTTGGACTCTTGTCTAGGAACTATTTGTAAGTTCCTAGCCTAGCCTAGGAAGTTAGTCCCTGAAAGCTTCTCCTTCTCTAGGAGTGACCTAAGTGAGAGTGAGTTGTTGTTTGTTGCAGCCATTTTAAATTGCTAATGTGAAATGGGATTATCTACATGCAATAAATCATTGCTTGAGTTAGAAATAAAGAACTTTTGCCAATTCAAATTAATAATCCTATTTTAATTTGTTTGCTGGTGATGTTAATTGGCTGACTTGACCAAGATCCATAACTTATCAACGACTAGCTGAACTTGGGCTCGCTAACCAACCATTGATTCATTTGGTAGGACAACCTATCCAATCCTTCCATGAAGGACTCTTGGTTTGATGGGCTTATTGACACTTTACCCATCTATGCTTAGGGCCCGCTTTGAGCTAATGCTACCCATATTGAGTCAAACCACCATTCACATGTTAACCATACCAAGTATCTTGACCCTCGAAAGCCCACCAAATACCACAATGTACCCAGCTAGGGCATGGCGCACATTACAGCATCAATGGGAGGAAGAGGTGTGAATGTTGGAAGCAATTTTAAACGATTCAATATTTTAATTTCTGGATTAAAATATGGCTTAACATGCATAACACAGGTAATAATTTGGTGATCCATACATCCATAGTGTATGACAAATGCAATAGCATACTTAATTTAAAATAAATGAGATCCCATGGGCCTTTAATTACAACCTAATGAAAAACTAGATATCCTATCTAATTCTTCATGGGCCGAACAAAATAAACAATTTTAAAAAAATTAATTTTAAAAAAATTTAATTTAATTTAATTTGCATTATGGGCCCGGGATAAAAAATACCCACAAAATCAAAAATCGGATCCGAACCCCGCGCGCAGTGGTGCTATTCGAGGACAGCACCACTGCCGCACGACAGGCTGCTGCCTTACGGCAGCAACAATTCCAAAATTGGGTTTTTTTAATATTTAAATTAAAACATAAAAAAATAGACAATAAAATATAAAATCGATAAAGAAAAACAATTCTATATTGAAACCAATTGGGGAAAAAAAATCAAAAACCCCAACCCAAAAATTCTAGGGCTCATTAAAAACCAAAACCAATTGAATAAGAACCCTAAAACCACATTCTTGAAACCCATTCTCTCACAATGACCGCTTTCAAGAACCAATTCCAATTAATCTAATGGACAAAACCTAGGCTTTGATGCCACTGTTGGGATTCGTCATTGGAAAAATAAAGTGGCGTAGCGGAAATTACACAGTTTAAATTTTCCTAGAATCTACCTATCGTTTCTGATTACCATTGATTGGAATGAAAACCAATTTGAATCAAGAGAGTATACTTCATCAGATTTGTCTCTTCTAGAGACTGCTGCAGAATCGTTTCTTGAAACTACGGTCTCCAAAGTCCGATGCACGACCAACTATTAAGTGGGAACCGGTGCTAGCGGAAGAAGCAGAAGGAATGGAGAAATAATTGCCGTAATTTTCGGCTATTTTTGGGGCTGAAATTTCCAGCAATAAATTTAGTGTTAGGGTTAGGTTATCTTCCTTAAGTGTGCCCTTACATAGACACATTGTCTAATTGGGTTTTAATTAGGTTAATTAAACCCAAACCCGCTAGGTTTATAATTACATAAATAAACTTCAATTAAAAAGTATATAGTATGTAATTTAATTCCATTTGGCTAAACTTAGTACCCCTAAATAAAATTCAATCACCCTTAAGTAAATATAATACATGTATTTAATTTTCCTACTTAGGAAAATTATTTAATTAATTGTTTACTTTATGTAATTCAATTAATTGATAAATTAATTAAACACATTATGTAAACTTATAATTTAAATTAAATCAACCTAATGTTCATTAATTACCTTGACACCGAATGTCAACTAATTAATTAACGCATTCCTTCCGATGTACATTACATGCATAATTTCTATAAGCTCTGGTTTAGTTGATCTATGTGCACGATCCTGTGGGTCTGTCTTTATGTTGGCAGTAGTCCCAAGGCCCACAGACTGTAAATGGGTTCTCACGAACCGTTATAGCCGCCAATTATGATAGAGAAGCAGCAGCCTCTTGAAGACGCTGACCCAATAGTATTCTCACAGTGTCCTTTGCCAGACGATATCAATATGAATAAATAAGAGGCATGGTGTCCATCATCCTCTTCTGCTGTTTATTATATTTCTTGATCTTGAGTTGACTGAATCAAATAAGCAATTGACATACTTGAGTATGGCCATACACTTATCAGTCCCACTCATCAAGTGGCTAATGATATCATCTCGGTGTTACCCGAGTGGCAATTCCATCACTTCATCATCAATATTAATATGTTCACCGGTCCACCTTATCATACCCGTATTTAGCATCCTTTTACAGATTTGTTAGGCGTATGTCAAAGTGAACCAGATTTCATATTGATACTATAATGAAATCTGGTCTTAGGCAAATGAGACCTACTCAAGAACGACCTATGAAGCGACAACCATGTGGCTTTCTTGTGCTGATCGATCCAGTCCTATGTCAACGACATGAACCTATATTCATGACTAACTATACAAGTACTATGGCTAGTTAAGAACTGCCATACAGTCATCGAATATACAAGTCTATGGTTCTATTCGTTCCCAGGATTAGAACAGACCTGGGATAGGTTTTATGATTATCAATCAATGGATACTCTACTCATATTATAGCACAAGATATAGATGAAATAGAATAATTGCTTTTATTAATGTGACACAAATAATGTATTCGTACAATGAGTCTTAATGTATAATACAAAATACAAGAATCCTATGCCCTCAGAACTAGGGCACACCAACACCTTATTGGACATGGTCCGCTTGATGATGAGTCAAACCACTCTCCCAACATCCTTTTGGGGATATGTGAGCTGACAACCTAAAACGCGGCAAAGCAAACCAGGGAAAAAGAGAAGTAGAAATGTTTGGATTTTGAAAACGGGGTTTATTGTGTTGTTTTAAGGAAAATTGTTAGTTTGTTTAGAAATTCCTTTTTTGGAAACCATTTTCTCATTTTATTACTTAAAGACCTCGAAACCTAAATGTCAAGATTGGGGACAGAGTCGCCACCTAGATCAGCTCATCTGGGAAATTCCGATACCGCTCCCTAACGAGTGTGGATTGCCATACCTAATCCAGAGATTTAGGGTTCGAGCAACTTACCTATTCAACCTCGATCTTAGATTCATTTTATAATTTATATTACCATATTTATTCAATTTATTATCTTTCTCTACCTGATTTTATGTAATTATCAGCCGATGCTTATACAGATGACAGAAATAAATTACAGAAAAGTGAATCATGCATCCAAATTTTACAAAAATAATAGAGGCCGCTTATACAACCGAATTGAATAAAAAAGAAAAATTCTCGTCCCCACATTACAAACGCCTAGAATACACGGGTATCTAATAATTTACAAATGCCTAAAATACACGAATTAATCTATTAATTACATCAAAAATAATAAAAAAGGGAAATAAATGCTGCAAAATAGACGGTTAGAGCAATTATCACACAAACACAAATAGGACTCACGCAGGACAGAATTGGGACTTTTAGGAATAGAGGCATGCGTTTAGGTGATAGACTGGTCGACTCGACCAGTCGACCCGACTAGACCTGGAAAACTATTCCGAAACGACCTGTAGATTTTTTGTGCTGGAAAATAATTTTAGAAAATAATTTGGCTCGATTTCATGCAAATTTTTGTATTTCAGTGGGTCTATCTTCCCAGAAATCAGGGTTCTATTCGTTCGGGTTTTCCTAATTTCAACAACCATCTACAGTCTGAAAGCGATAAACACACCAAAAACAATTTGACTCTGAAGACAGCATCATACGACGATGTCTGTGTGGGCCATCCCACGATTCTGTCCCCATCTAGGAACTAGAGCCATGCGGCTATGACTAGAGCCATGCAGCTTTGTTTAGAGCCGCACGGCTCTAAGATCCACAGCCGTGTGGCTGTAACACTCGGAACCCGAAATCGGTTTTCTCATTTTTTCAAAAATTGTTATTTTGTTCATTTTCGATGTTTCCTAAGGATTTTTGTAGGGTTTGGGGGTCTGCTAGCACTGGACGGTGGAACCGATTTGGATCAAACAACCCCGAGATCTAGAAAATAAAATCCAGGAAAAATAAAAAATCTAACACTCGTACACATAGAAATCTGAAAACCACAGTTTAATTATACACGGATGTATTTGGGCTGAAAAATATCACAACAGGCTCTGTTCTTGATTTCGGCAGATGAGGCTAAGGAAAAGAGCTGTGCGGCTCTGTTTGTCAAGAACACAGCCGCATGGCTGTAGTATGGCCGTATGGCTTTGTATACAGCCGTGCGGCTCTGACTACATCCGTGTGGCTCTGTTCAGGTAGAAAGGATGATTTTTTATGCTTTAGTTTTATTTCGATGCTTTTATGCGATTTATGTGATCAATGCACAACATGAATAACTCATAAAAACTCCCTGTTCATTGTATTGCAAAAGTAGGCCCATAACCGTGGGGCTGGGAGTGTGACGGGTTGGATATGCCCTAGTCCTGAGGCATTGGTCCTAGTATTTGTATTATACATTTATTGGATTTATGTATTATACTCATTTGTGTTATTAGTAAAGGTATTAACTCATTTATTATATATATCTTGTGCATTGTATTAAATGAAGTATCCAATGGACATATCCATATCCATGATGACAAGTGTCATGCAATTGGCAGTAAGACCATGGATAGGGTAAAAAATATGACCATAAATAGATCCGTAGTCTGTTCCAGTCATGGGAATGAGTGGAACAAGAGACTATCATTAACCTGGTTGTGTGGTGGTGTCTTACCGGTCATTGGATATGGGATGTCAACCAAGTCAATGGGTACATGTAAAAAGGGCATGGTACTGGATAGATCCACTAAACGAGAAATCCACAGGGTATAGTATCACAAGTGATTCTTGTGTAGTACTTGTATGGATCCTTTGACCTGGCCATATGATGGCATTGCGTATGTGGTTGCATACTTAGGGGTATGCCTAAAAGGCCTGTAATAGGGTGCCAAGTATGGGTACTTTTGGGTATGTCACTTAGCATGGAAATACTATAGATATGCAGAAGGGATGTGTCACACAGTAGTCCACTGAGAAGATATCACCGACCTCTTGATGAATGTGACTGATAAGAATGTGGCCACACCCAAACAAGTTGGAACTTATTTGTGAGTTTTAGTACATTTGGGATCAAGTTAATGTCCGCACACAAAAGAGGGTGATCAATCCATGCCTCTGTGTTGGACACCGATATCGATGTCATAGGATATGCAAGTTCAAACTACAGGTTATGATAACAGTTACACTGCCATCTCCATCTTAATTAGGGGTTGTAGTGGATTACTAGAGCCCAACTATAGTCTGTGGGCCATAGGCCCACTGCCAACATAAAGATGGGCCCACAGGATCGTACACATTGAGCGACTAAACACTGACTTAAGTAATCACATGTATACTTGGAGTATACACTCTGGAGAGAGATGAATATATTAATTACATCATAAAGATCAATTGGATTCATTATAATAATAAAATTAATATTTGATTAGCTCTCTTGTAATTAATTGGATTAATTATGAGATTATTTCTTGGGTGGAAATATTCATATGTATAGGTTTACATATGAATATATTCTATGAAGATCTAATTTTAATTTCATGGATTAAATTAATTAGTCAAACTAATTTTAATTTAAATGTAAATAATATGTTACTTGGTATAATATACTAAATACGTGGGTAAATTAAAGTTGGGCTTGAAATTAATTTAAACTAGACTAATTAAAATAGGTTTGGGCCTGAAATTAAAGATGGAAGCCCACACAGATGAAGGAGCTAGTTTGGGCAAAAATTCTCCTTGAGAATTTCGGAGAGAATTTCGGCCACATAGGGTTTAATTACCCTAGGAATTTCGGCCAAGGCAAACAACACACATTAGCCGAAATTCCAAAGCCTCCCCCTCCAAAGTTTTGTTTTTTCTGACACTAGCACGGGTGGTGTTCATTAGATGTTCATGTACGTGAACGAGGAGGGACTCTATATTGATTCTTGCAGTCTACATCCATCTCTTAAAGAGTTATTCCAGGTAAGAGATTTATCTCTTGTGATTTAATTTTTGTTTTTTTCAATTTCCACATCAATTGCTCCTGGGCACGAATTTGAGGAAATCATTGCGTTCTTCCGCTTTAATCGGGTGATTTCCGGTGACAAATCCCAACAGTGGAATCAGAGTGGGCTTTTGATCCGTGGAAATTGTTAAAATTGGTTTAATCCCATGTTTCAAAATCGGAGATTTTTTGTTGGGGTTCTTGGTTTGGGTTTAAGATTTTTCCCATTTGATTTTTGTACAATTGAAATTGAATATGCATATTAGTTTATGTTTTTTTAATTTAATTGTATGTATAAGAATTCTTGGTGAATTTCTTGTTTTGGATGCCATGTTTTTTTTTTATTATTTTCTGTTTTAATAATAATAAAAAAAATCTGGCTATTCCCAGCATGCAGGGCTGCCAGCGGCGAACAGTGGCGGCATCCGTTGCTGCGGACTGCCACTGGGCAATGGCCATTACACGGCAGCAGTGCCACTACTGGACGGCTGCACCGCTGCTGCCTCTAGCAGCGGTGGCTGCTACTAGGCAATAAGGTTGCCCTAGCCACAGCGGGCCGGGCCCAGTATTTTTGGATTTGGAGGGTTTTTGGGCCCGGGCCCAGTTTTGAAATTTTAATTGGTTTTAAAATTCATGTGTTTAAATTTATGTAATTTAAATGCGTATGGTTTCTTGAATGAAATTTAGTTTTATTCATGTGATATTAATTTTGGAAATTAATATGGTTAATTGAAATTGGTTCGGGTCATTTTGGCACAATTACTTGGACGGCTGAATTGGACCTATGGTTTTCCAATTCCAGTGGCAGCAGTTAGACTGCTTGGGCTGGAGGCCCAAAGCCCGTTAAGAGTTAGAACCATGGTGGGCCAAAATTGGTGATTTCAAAATAATGGCTTGGACATTATTGAAATGGGCTTAAATCATGCATTGTAACATGCTTTTGAGTTATATGTATTGGGTGCATATGGGTGATTGAATAATTTGTATGATTGGATGCTATTGGGCCTTATTCAAGATGGGTTGTATTTTCTTTTTTGGGTAAATATGGCCCGCGCATCGTTTTTCTTTTAATGTAATTTTATTTTATTTACTTATTATAAAATTTGAAAAAGAAGAAGCCCATGGAGTGGTGAGCCCAAGTGGAGGTGCAAGCCCAGAAGGAAGAAGGTGGAGGCCCACCTGATATTGGATTCTAGTATAGGTTTACTAGAATAATATTAGGATGTAATATAGCCCCATAGTAGTCCATTTTACTTATTTATTTAATTATGCTTTATGTTGTTTTGCATGTATGAATTTATGATTCCATAGCAATATCACCCGCCTTATGTATGTAAGCCGTTATTAAATGAATCTAATAACCAAATGGAAATTACTAAGTCACTTAAAAGTGCTTCCCTCATTCAAAACCAGCTTGAAGTGGGTATAGGCTAGTTGTAGACCATGCCCTCAGAGGATACACTGGAGTATCATCATTTTGTATTGGGTTGGGGTATGGGATACTTTAACACTTGAATGGAGGTTTTGACTTAGCATGGGTAGTAGGATTCTCCTGGCCCTAAGCACAGATGGGTAAGTGCCAACAAGCCTATCAAACCGAGAGTCCCTAGGTTTGGATTAGACGGCGTTCCTACCTAAATAATTAGGTCATAGTTGTACTAGGCCCTCGTCTGGCTATATCTTAATGAAATATGGATCTCGGCCCTTGAGCCCAACAACTCGTTTTAATTAATAACTTGATTCATTATTAATTATGTATGGGAATAACAAAGGAAAGTCATTTATTAACACTTTAAAATGTTTTTCTGTGTAGAAACTCTAAATGGCAAATAACAACCCATTATCACTGCGATCAATTCTTGAAAGGGACAAGCTTTCCGGTCCTAACTTTTTGGAGTGGTCTAGGAACTTGAGAATAGTTCTAAGACAGGAGTCTAAAGAGTATGTACTGGAAAGGCCTGTTCCGGCTACGCCTCAGGG
Source organism: Euphorbia tirucalli (assembly GCA_039660915.1). NCBI lineage: Eukaryota > Viridiplantae > Streptophyta > Magnoliopsida > Malpighiales > Euphorbiaceae > Euphorbia > Euphorbia tirucalli. The sequence continues at coordinate 46,143,497 of CM077639.1, read as the reverse complement.
ACGTAATCCACCGGCTGCTTAACTGGAGGAATACGAGGTGTATGTTAGGAATATTAGGGATGTGACATACCTTATGTTGGCCTGGATGGTCCCCAAACTACAAAAACAGTTTATGGACCATCAAGCCTATGCTATGATTACAACTCTTAACGAGATGTTTCAGGGGCAAGCTCGTCAGGAAAGGTACCTAACCAATAAGGCATTCCACTCCTGTAAGATGGGGGCTAGGACATATGTGAGCGGACACATGCTCAAAATGAAGGGCTATTTGGATACATTGGCCCATTTTGGATCGCCCATCTCTCAGGAGTTAGCGGTGGACACAATCCTTGCATCCTTACCGGATTCTTACGATCAGTTCATCCTGAACAACAACAAGCAAGGGATTAACCATACTGTTAGTGAGCTGCATAGGATGCTCAACCTTACTGAACAGCCGATCAATAAGAGTCCGCCGATGCTGTTGGTCAACAAGGGGAACCTTTCTCTTGCCAAGGGCAAGGCCAAGGAAAGGGCCAAGGCCAAGGCCAATAAGGCCAAGGCTAAGAAGGCCAAGGCCTAGCGGAAGGTAGGTCCTAAGGATGTCTGTTTCGAGCGTAGACAGGCGGGCCATTGGAAGAGATCGTGTCCCAAGCTGATGGGAGAGCAGAGAAGGGGCCAAGGTGCATCCTCTTCAGGTATTTATGTTATAGACATTAACCTTACTGTTTCAACATCGTGGGCATTGGATACTAGATGTGGTTCTCACATTTGTTGTAATGTGCAGGGACTTAAGAACAGAAGGTCACTAGGGTCGGGAGAGGTGGACTTGCAGGTCGGAAATGGAGCAAGGGTTGTTGCCATAGAGATTGGCGAATATCACGTTGTGATGCCCAGTGGATTGGTTTTAATTTTAGAACATTGTTATTTTGTACCTGCTATGTGCAGGAATATTATTTCTACATCAATGTTGGATATTTCTAGATTTCATTTTACTATTTCTAACTGTAGAATTTCTTTATCTAGAGAGGGATTAGTTTATGGAGATGCTCTATTAAATAATGGCCTATATATCCTGGACTTAAATGAAACCAATCATGTCTATAACATAAACACTAAAAAGGTTAAGCCCAATGAACTTAAGCTTGTCTACCTATGGCATTGTCATCTTGGCCACATAAACGAGAAGCGCATAACTAGGCTTCACAAAGCTGGAGTCTTAGGGTCATTTGACTTGGAGTCAATTGATATATGTGAGTCATGTTTACGAGGCAAGATGACTAAGGCGCCTTTTAGCAAGAAAGCTAAAAGGGCCACTGGCATATTAGACCTAATACATTCAGATGTATGTGGACCCATGAGCGCAGCGACCAGAGGTGGACATCTATATTTCGTCACATTCATGGATGATTTCAGCAGATATGTCTATGTCTATCTGATGAAACATAAATCTGAGACCCTTGATAGGTTAAAGGAATTTAGAAATGAAGTACAAAACCAGCTAGGTAGGAATATCAAAACCCTTCGGTCAGATCGAGGAGGTAAGTATATGAGCCTAGAGTTTGACTCATACTTGAGAGAGCATGGAATAGTTCCACACCTCACTCCTCCAGGAACACCACAATGGAATGGGGTGTCTGAACGGAGGAATAGGACCCTGTTGGAGATGGTCCGCTCAATGATTAGTCAAGCCTCTCTCCCAATCAGTTTCTAGGGATACGCCCTCGAGACAGGGGCTCTCATCTTAAAAAATACTCTGACTAAGGCAGTGGAAAAGGCCCCATATAAGATATGGACGGGCAGGGAGCCCAATGTGTCTTTTGTAAGGATTTGGGGATGCGAAGCACATGTCAAGAGATTGACTAATGGCAAGCTGGAACCCAAAACCGATAAATGCCTGTTTATGGGCTACCCTAGGGAAAACCAAAGCGTATTTCTTCTACAACCCTACCGAGAACAAGGTGTTCGTGGCAAGGAAGGGGATCTTTCTAGAAAAGGAGTTCCTTTCCAAGAAAGATAGTGGGAGCAATGTTGAACTCAGGGAAGTTCAAAGTCCACAAACTCCTGAAGAGGATAACTCGGAGGCCCAGGTGGAGCTTCCATAGGAGGAAGCACTGACCCAGGCCACTCAAGGACCTAGAAGGTCTGGTAGGGATCGTCGGGAACCAGAGAGGTATGGTTTCCTCGACACCGATGATCAAACTCTTCTCATCTGGGATGAGGAAGAACCTAAAACCTACCAGGAGGCTATGGCAAGCCCACAGTCTGCAAATTAGCATAAAGCCATGGAGGCAGAGATGCAATCTATGTACGATAACCAGGTTTGGAACTTGGTTGATCCACCTCCGGGTGCTAAGGTGATAGGTTGCAAGTGGTGCTACTGTTGGGATTTGTCACGGGAAACCGACCGATAAAAGCGGAAATACGCGTCGTGGAGAAGAAAAGGGGTAGCCAAGCTTGGATATTATGGCTGTCCAAAAATATTTCTTTCCATATTATACAAACACAAGGACCAATGCCTCAGGACTAGGGCATTTCCAACAGCTACAAGCTAAAAGCTGATAATACCTTCAAGGGGCATCTGGTTGCGAAAGGTTTCAGACAAGTCCACGGAATAGACTATGATGCGACTTTCTCACCAGTAGCCATGCTCAAATCCATCAGGATCTTGCTGGCCATAGCCGCATGGTACAACTATGAGGTTTGGCAAATGGATGTTAAACCCGCCTTCCTTAATAGAAAGCTACTCAAGGATGTGTACATGACACAACCTGAGGGTTTTGTCAATGCAGAGTATCCGAGAAGGGTATGCAAGCTTCAAAGGTCCATTTATGGACTGAAGCAAGCATCCCAAAGTTGGAATCTTAGATTCAATGAAGCTATAAAGGAATCTGGCTTCATACAGAATCAGGATGAGCCTTGTGTGTATAAGAGGACTAGTGGGAGCATTGTCACATTTTTGGTATTTTATGTAGATGACATCCTACTCATTGGAAGCCATATACCTACACTGCAAGGGGTAAAGCAGTGGATTAGTAAGTGCTTCGTAATGAAGGACTTAGGCGAGGCTGAGATGATCCTAGGGATCAGGATCTATAGGGATAGATCAAATTCGCTTCTGGGCCTAAGTCAGGCCTCATACATAGAAAAAGTTCTGAAAAGGTTCAACATGGACCGGGCTAAGAAAGGTTTCTTACCAATGGGTCATAGGCTGAAGCTTAGTAAGAAGAACTGTCCTAAGACAAAGGAGGACAAGGAGAACATGAAATTGGCTCCATATGCTTCGGCTCTAGGATCAATTATGTACTCCATGCTATGTACGAGACCTGATGTCACCTTTGCACTAAGTATGACAAGCCAGTACCAGCAGGATCCTGGGTAGGATTACTAGAAGGCTGTCAAGGCAATCCTTAAGTACCTTAACCGGACTAAGGATAGCTTCTTAGTGTATGGTGGTCAGGAAGTACAATCAATTATTGGTACACTGATCCAAGCTTTTAGATCAACCAGGATGAGTAGCAGTCGTAGTTTAGGTATGTATTTTTGCTAAATAGTGGTGCTGTAAGATGGAGGAGCTCAAAGCAGCCAACCATCATGGACTCTAGAATAGTAGCTGAGTACATCACGGCGTGTGATGCAGCTAAGGAAGCTATGTGGATGAAGAAGTTTATCACTGAGTTAGGAGTAGTGCCAACTATCCAGGACCCAGTTGATATCTTCTATGACAACAATGGGGCCATGGCACAAGCTAAAGAGCCCTGGTCACACAAGAACACAAAGCACATGCTCAGAAAGTTTCACCTCATACGAGAGATCATGGAGAGAGGTGATATTGCATTGCACAGAGTGGACACCGAGGATAATGTCGCAGATCCTTTAACCAAGGCACTAGCCCAGCCCAAGCACGAGGGTCATACTAGATCTATAGGGATTAGGCCCATGCCTAGTTGGAACCAGTGCAAGTGGGAGATTGTTGGATATGCCCTAGTCCCGAGGCATTGGTCCTTGTATTTGTATTACACATTTATTGGATTTATGTATTATACTAATTTGTGTTATTAATAAAGGCATTAATTCATTTATTATATATATCTTGTGCATTGTATTAAACGAAGTATCCAAATGGACATATCCATATCCATGTTGACAAGTGTCATGCACTTGGTAGTAAGACCATGGATAGGGTAAACGATATGGCCATAAATAGATCCGTAGTCAATTCCAGTCATGGGAATGAGTGGAACAAGAGACTATTGGCGGTGTCTTACTAGTCATTTGACATGGGATGTCAACCAAGTCAATGGGTACATGTAAAAAGGGCATGGTACTGGATAGATCCACTAAACGAGAAATCCACATGGTATAGTATCATAAGTGATTCTTGTGAAGTACTTGTATGGATCCTTTGACCTGACCATATTATGGTATCGCATGCGAGGTCGCATACTTAAGGGTAGACCTAAAGGGCCTGTAATGGGGTATGAAGTATGGGTGCTTTCGGGTATGTCACTTAGTATGGCAATGCTATGGATATGCAAAAGGGATTTGTCACTCAGTAGTCCACTAAGCAGATATCACCGACCTCTTGATGAATGTGGCTGAAAAGAGTGTGGCCACACCCAAACAAGTTGGAACTTGTTTGTGACCTTCAGTACATTCGGGATCAAGTAAATGTTCAGACACAAAAGAGGGTGATCAATCCATGCCTCTGTGTTGGACACCGATATCAATGACATGGGATATACAAGGTTGTTGGGATTTTCTCACCGGAAACCACCCGATTAAAGCAGAAGAACGTGACGATTTCCTCAAATCCATGCCAAGGAGCAATTGAGATGGAAATTGGAAAAACAAAATTTTAATTACAAGAGATAAATCTCTTACCCGGAATATCTCTACAAGAGATGGATGCAGACTGTAGGAATCAAACTAGAATCCCTCCTCGTTCACGTGCACGAATGCCTTACGAACACCACCCGTGCTAGCTTTAGAAAACAAAACCAATGTAGAAGAGAGGGGAGGCCAAAATTTCGGCTAGTCTATTCTCTTCACCCTTGGCCGAAAATCCTAGGGTTACTCTAACCCTAGAGAATTTCGGCCCAATTGGCTCCTCCTTTGTGTGGGCTTCCATCTTTTATATCAGGCCCAAATCTATTTTAATTAATCTGGTTTAAATTTATTTCAAGCCCAACTTTAATTTACCCATGTATTTAATATATTACACCAAGTAGCACATTATTTACATTTAAATTAAAATTGGTTTGACTAATTAATTTAATCCATTAAATTAAAATTAGATCTTCACAAAATAAATTCATATGTAAACTTATACATATGAATATTTCCACCCAGGAAATAATCTCATAATTAATCCAATTAATTATGAGAAAGCCAATCAAATATTAATTTTATTATTATAATCAATCCAGTTGATCTTTATAATATAATTAATATATTCCTCTCTCTCTCCAGAGTGTATACTCCAAGTATACATGTGAATCCTTAAGTTAGTATTCAGTTGCTCAATGTGTACGATCCTGTGAGCCCATCTTTATGTTGGCAGTGGGCCTATGGCCCACAGACTGCAGTTGGGCTCTAGCAAGCCACTACAGCCCCCAATTAAGAAGGAAATGGCAGTCTAGCTGTTATCATAATCCTGTAGTTTGAACTTGTATATCCCATGTCATCGATATCGGTGTCCAACACAGAGGCATGGATTGATCACCCTTTTTTGTGTCCGGACATTAACTTGATCCCGAATGTACTGAAGCTCACAAACAAGTTCTAACTTGTTTGGGTGTGGCCACACTCTTATCAGTCACACTCATGAAGAGGCCGGTGATATCTTCTCAGTCGGTTATTGAGTGACAAATCCCTTCTGCATATCCATAGCATTGCCAAGCTAAGTGACATACCGGAAAGCACCCATACTTGGCACCCTATTATAGGCCCTTTAGGCGTACCCCTAAGTATGCAACCTCACAGGCAATACCATCATATGGTCAGGTCAAAGGATCTATACAAGTACTACATGAGAATTACTTGTGATACTATACCATGTGGATTTCTCGTTTAGTGGATCTATCTAGTACCATGCCCTTTTTACATTGGTCATATTGTTTACCCTATCCATGGTCTTACTACCAAGTGCATGACACTTGTCATCATGGATATGGATATGTCCATTAGATACTTCATTTAATATATTGCATAAGATATATATAATAAATGAATTAATGCCTTTATTAATAACACAAAATGAGTATAATACATAAATCCAATAAATTTATAATACAAAAACAAGGTCCAATGCCTCGGGACTAGGGCATATCCAACAAAGTTCAAACTACAGGGTTATGATTACAGTTAGACTGCCATCTCCATCTTAATTGGGGGCTGCATTGGCTTGCTAGAGCCCAAATGCAGTCTATGGTCCAAAGGCCCACTTCCAACATAAAGATGGGCCCACGGATAGTACACATTGAGCGACTGAACACTGACTTAAGGAATCACACGTATACTTGGAGTATACACTCTGGAGAGAGAGGATTATATTAATTATATTATATAGATCAACTGGATTGATCATGATAATAAAATTAATATTTGATTGGCTTTCTCATAATTAATTGGATTAATTATGAGATTATTTCTTGGGTGGAAATATTCATATGTATAGCCTTACATATGAATTTATTTTTTGAAGATCTAATTTTAATTTCATGGATTAAATTGATTAGTGAAACCAATTTTAATTAAATGTAAATAATATGTTACATGGTGTAATATATTATATACATGTGTAAATTAAAGTTGGGCTTGAAATTAATTTAAACCAGACCAATTAAAATAGATTTGGGCTTAAAATGAAAGAAGGAAAAGCCCACACATGGTAAGCCAATTGGGCCGAAATTCTCAAGGAGAATTTCGATCACCTAGGGTCAAAACAACCCTAGGTATTTCGGCCAAGAAGAGACCAAGCCACTACAGCCGGATTCTCCCCCTTCCTCTTCTCCATTATTCGTGTTTTTCCAATGCTAGCACGGGTGGTGTTCATTAGGCGTTTGTGTATGTGAACGAGGAGGGATTCTGTCTTGATTCCTGCAATCTGCATCCATCTCTTAAAGAGATAATCCGGGTAAGAGATTTATCTCTTGTAATTAAATTTTTGTTTTTACAATTTCCATCTCAATTGCTCCTGGGCACGGATTTAAGGAAATCATCACGTTCTTCTACTTCAATCAGGTGATTTCCAGTGACAAATCCCAACAGGATGTGGATCTCACATTTATTCAAATGTGTAGGGTCTAAGAAATAGGAGATTATTAGGATCTAGAGAAGTAGGACTTTGAGTCGGAAATGGTGCTCGGGTTCAGGCCATGGAGATCGGAGCGCAAGAATATTATTTCTGTTTCTATGTTGGATATTTCTAGTTTCGTATTTAATATTGGACATGGTAGAATTTCTATGCAATGTGGCAATATTACTTATGGAACAACATTTCTTGAAAATGCCTTATATATCCTTTATCTAAAACTTGAAAGTTCATTCTATAACATAAATACTAAAAGGATTAAAAAAAATGAAATTAATCCTACTTACATCTGGCATTCTAGGCTTCACTCTAATAGAGTGCTAGGGTCATTTGACATCCAATCTTATGACTCATGCGAATCTTGTTTGAGAGGCAAGATGACAAAGACGCCTTTTAGCAAAACTGCTAAAAGGGCCTCAGAGCTATTAGAGCTAATACATTCCAATGTATGTGGCCCAATGAGCACTAGTGCTAGATCTGGTTTTCTGTACTTGTCATCTTCATGGATGACTTCAGCAGATATGGTTATGTGTATTTGATAAAGCATAAGTCTGAAACTCTCTAAAGGTTTAAGGACTTTAAGAATGATGTAGAAAACCAACTTGGCAAGAAAATAAAAGCAATTTAGTCTGACCGAGGGGGTGAATATTTGAGCCAAGAGTTTTACTCGTTTTTGAGAAAGTGTGGGATTGTATCCCAACTCACTCCTCTTGGTACACCCAAGTGGAATGGAGTGTCAGAAAGGAGGAATAGGACCTTGTTTGACATGGTCCACTCGATGATGAGTCATGCTACACTCCCTGTCTACTTTTGGGGATATGCTTTCGAGATAGCTGCTTACATTCTTAATAATACACTAAGTAGGGTAGTTGAGGGAACACCATGTGAACTATGGAAGGGCCGAAAGCCCAATGTTTCCTTGTTGAAGATTTGGGGCTGTGATGCATATGTTAATAAATTGATAAGTGGTAAACTCGAGTCCAAATCTGTCAAGTGCCAGTTTGTGGGTTACCCTAAGGAAACTAAGGGTTATTACATCTACGATCTGGCCGAAATAAAGTTTTCATAGCCAAAAATGCAGTCTTCTTGGAGAAGAAATTCCTTTCCAAGAGAGACAGTGGGAGTAATGTTGAACTTTCAGAAGTTCAAGACTCACAAACTCTTGTAGCTATTGTTGAGGATGCTTCGGGAACCGATCTGACTACTCAAGAGGAACCAGAACCAGTTGCACGGGACCTTAGAAGGTTTGGTAGGATGCATCATCAACCAGATAGGTACGGCTTTCTCATGATTGATGATGGGGACCTTATGGTCGTTGACTAAGAGGAGCCCAAGACCTATCAAGAGGCTGTTGAAAGCCCACACCCAGATCAATGGCACAAAGTCATGGAGGCTGAGATGCAATCTATGCAAGATAACCAAGTATGGAACTTGGTGGATCCACCTCCAGGTGCGAAGGTGATAGGTTGCAAGTGGTGTTTCAAGTTAAAAGCCGACAACACCTTCAAGGGGCGATTGGTGGCAAAAGGATTCAGGCAAGTTCAAGGAATTGACTATGATGAAACCTTTTCACCAGTTGTTATGCTTAAATCCATTAGGATACTACTAGCCATAGTTGCATGGTACGATTATGAGATATGGCAAATGGATTTTAAGACTGCTTTCCTTAATGGAAAGCTACTCGAGGATTTGTACATGGCACAACCTGACAGTTTTTTCGATCCAAAGTATCCAAATTGGGTATGCAAGCTTCAAAGATCCATTTATGGATTGAAGCAAGCATTGAGGTCATGGAATCAGAGATTCAATAAGGCCATTACAGAATATGGCTTCACACAGAATTCTGATGACCCCTGTGTGTATAAGATGGTTAGTGGGAGCGTTTCCACCTTCCTAGTGCTGTATGTTGATGACATCCTTATCATTGGAGGTGACATGCCAACACTGCAAGGGGTTAAGCAGTGGTTGAGTAGGTGCTTCATAATGAAGGACTTAGGCAAAGCTAAGACGATCTTAAGGATCAAGATGTACAGAGATAGATCCAATCAGCTTCTAGGCCTAAGTCAGGCCACGTACATTGACAAGGTTCTGAAAAGATTCAACATGGACAAGGCAAAGAAAGGATTCTTGCCTATGCACCATGGGTTGAAGCTGAGTAAGAAAGATCATCGAAAAACAAAGAAGGATCGGGAGAACATGGAAAAGAACCCTTATGCATCTGCTATTGGATCTGTCATGTACTCTATGTTATGTACAAGGCCTGATGTCGCGTTTGTACTAAGTATGACCAGCCGGTACCAGTCAGACCTTGGGGAGGAACACTGGAAGGCTGTCAAGGCAATCCTAAAGTACCTTAATCGGACTAAGGATGTTTCTTAGTGTATGGAGGTCAAGATGAGCTGGCAGTGTCAGGTTACACTAATGCAAGCTTTGAGACCGATGACGATGAGAACCAGTTGATAAGGTCGGTTTTTGACCTTATCTTTTAGGCAATTTCGAGGTTTAAATGGCAATTTTTTAGAGTCCTTTGCATGAATGCTTGTTTGGTTTTGCATATTTTGTGATTTTTATGCTTTGGTTAGATTTTCATAACTTTTAGTATTTTTCGTGTTTTTTAGGGGTGTTTTTGTAATTTTGGATAATGCGTCATTTTTGTGGTGCAGTTATGTTTCTTTATGTTTGTTTCGGACAGGCATTATGACCCGGATCGAAAGTCGGAGCGACGGCAGCAAAGAAGAGTTTGAAGTGCTGAAAAGCAAGGTGGCATGGCGTGCCGCAATGAGGGCACGGCGTGCCATTCCAGCGTGCCAAGGGACGAAATCCAGTGGATCGGCATGAAATCGTGCCACCCACCAACACGGCGTGCCAACCCCAAATCTACACAGCACGGTGTGCCACCACCACCAGCACGGCGTGCCACCCACAAATCTGCATAGCACGGCGTGCCACCTCCACCAGCACGGCGTGCCGAGCTCTGGAATTCTGCTGTTGCCCTACTTTCATCTTTTCTATTTAGTTGTTTTAACCTAGCCGTATAAATAGGTTATTTTCTAAGTTGTATGGATCTTTTTACCAGACTTTTAAAGTGTAAAGCACAAACATGTAGCTAGGTTGGATTGCTTGAACTCTTTATTTCTTTGAGTTTGAACCCTTAATTGGTAGAAGTTTTTCATTGAACCTTCCCCTTTTATGACGTTCTTGGTTCCAGATTGAGTTCGTCTATAGAGGTACACCCCAAGCATCATCACACCGTCGGAATCCGGTTAATCGGACCAAAAGGGCATAAGTTCCTCTTCTTCTCTTTTGTAATTCAATTAAGTTAGTTTATTCCGCAATTGATTATGTTTGGTTGTAAACATTGAATTCTTATAATCTTTTTTGATTAATACAATTGATTGCAAGTTAATTTCAATTTTTACACATTTTCTTTATGCAATTCCTTTAATGATAATCTAGTCTCATAAGATCTTAATTTATTAAGTCCATATTTGTGGCATTACCTAGATTGACACCTAGGAAACCATTAGTATTGACGACACTGTGGAATTTACGTGCCCTTATTTTTTGAGCTTTCGAATAAGACTGCCTTTAAACAAGGGAAACCGGCTAAAGACCTAAAAGATCTAGACACGCTAGGTTGAATTATCAAAAGAACATAATTAAGGGTTAATTGTTGAGTTAAATTCATCCATTTTAATTAATTGATAAAGCCATCACCATTAGCATTCATAGGTCGGTAAACCGCCAATTGATAACCCAAATTCAAGTGCAAAGTAAGCTGGGATAGATCAACTAGGAGTAGGATAATTTAGTTGTTAGCATAATCAGACCCAAAATTAAGTTCCGCCTAGGACACGCAAGGAACCCGAGTAGTTTAGTGTTTGTAGAATTTTTCTATGTGGGATCGATACCTAGACCAACCAGAATTATTACTTATCAACGATAGGTACACTGCCATAGTTGTGTGATTCTATGTTTAGTTTCACTACTTCACCTAGGATCCACCACTAGTCACAGTCTGGTTATGTTTTTCTCCTGAATTGCGATGCCATTAGTTGGAGGTCCTCAAAGCAGGCCACCATTGCTGACTCTACAATGGAAGCTGAGTACATAGCTGCGTGTGAAGCTGTAAAGGAAGCCGTTTGGATCAAGAAATTCATAACCGAGTTGGGAGTAGTACCTACTATCCTAGACCCAGTTGATGTTTTTTGTGACAACAACGGGACCATTGCACAAGCTAAGGAGCCCCGCTCAGAAAAGAGATCCAAACATATGCTTAAAAAGTTTCACCTCATTTGGGAGATCATAAACAGAGGTGACATATCATTGCAGAGGGTTGACACCAAGAATAATGTCGCTGATCCATTGACCAAAGCACTGCCACAAGCACAGCATGACGGTCATACTAGACCTATAGGAATTAAGGCAATGCCCGCTTAGAACTAGTGCAAGTGGGAGATTGTTGGTGTGCCCTAGTTCTTAGGGCACCGGATTCTTGTATTTTTTATTATACATTAAGAGTAATGTATGAATACATTATTTGTGTCACATTAATGAAGGCAATTAATCTATTTTATTTATATCTTGTGCTATAATATGAGTAGAGTATCCATTGATTGATAATCATAAAACCCATCCCAGGTCTGTTCTAATTGTGGGAACGAATAGAACCACAGACTTGTATATTCGATGACTGTTGGTAGTTCTTAACTAGCCATAGTACTTATATAGTCAGTCATGAATATAGGTACATGTCGTTGACATAGGACTGGATCGATCCGCACATGAAAGCCACATGGTTGTCGCGTCATAGGTCTTCCTTAAGTATGTCTCTTTTGTCCTCAGACCAGATTTCATCATAGTATCAATATGGAATCTAGTTCACTTTGACATACGCCTAACAGGTCTGTAAAAGGATGCTAAATATAGGTATGATTGGGTGGACAGGTGAACATATTGATATTGATGATGAAGTGATGGAATTGCCACTCGGGTAACACCGAGATGATATCACTGTCCACTTGATGAGTGGGACTAATAAGTGTATGGCCATACACAAATAAGTTGGTTGCTTATTTGATCAATCAGTTAACTCAAGATGGAAAAATATAATCAACAACAGAAGAGGATGACAGACACCATGCCTCTTGTTTATTCATATCGATATCGTTAGGTAAAGGACACTATGAGATTACTACCGGGTGAGTGTCTTCTAAAGACTGCTGCATCTCTGTCTTAATTGGGGGCTGTAATGGTTTGCTAGAACCCACTTACAGTCTGTGGGCCTTGGGCCTACTGCCAACACAAAGACAGACCAATAGGATCGTGCACATAGATCAACTGAGCCAAAACGTATAGATATTATGCATGTGATGTACATTGGAAGGAATGAGTTAATTAATTAGTTGGCATTTGGTGTTGAGGTAATTAATTAACATTGGGTTGGTTTAATTTAATTAATAAGTTTACACAATGTAATTAATTAATATATCAATTAATTGAATTACATAAAGTAAACAATTAATTAAATTATTTTCTTAAGTGCGATTTGATTTTCATTAGGGCTAATTAAATCAAGCCATATGGAATTAAATTATATATTGTAAATCTTATGGAATAAGGATTTAAATATGTAATTAAAATCCTAATGGGCTTGGGTTTACTTAACCTAATTGGAGTCCATATTGCAAAAGGACTATAAAAGGGACATTTATGGGAAAAATCACTCTCTTAACCCTAGGCACAAATTTCTTCCTTTCTTCGACTAGCATCGGTTCCCGTTCGATAATTGATCATGCACCAGACTGTGGAGATCAATTTTAAGAAACGATTATGCAGCAGTCTCTATAAGAGACATAATCTGGTGAGTTCAATCTCTTGTTTCAAATTGTTTTTATTTCAATCAATGGTAATTGGAAACGATAGGTGGATTCTAGGAAATTTTAAATGGTGTATTTTCGGCTGCGCCATGTTATTTTTCTGATGACGAATCCCGAAACCCAGGTCGCCCTTGTTGGATATGCCCTAGTCCCGAGGCATTGGTCCTTGTATTTGTATCATACATTAACTGGATTTATGTATTATACTTATTTGTTTTATTAATAAAGGCATTAATTCATTTATTATATTTATCGTGTGCAATATATTAAATGAAGTATCCAATGGACATATCCAGGTCCATGATGACCAGTGTCATGCACTTGGCAGTAAGACCATGGATAGGGTAAACGATATGATCATAAATAGATCCGTAGTCTGTTCCAGTCATGGGAATGAATGGAACAAGAGACTATCATTAACCTGGTTGTATGGTGGTGTCTTACAGGTAATTGGACATGGAGTGTCAACCAAGTTAATGGGTACATGCATAAGGGGCATGGTAATGGATAGATCCGCTAAATGAGAAATCCACATGGTGTAGTATCACAAGTGATTCTCGTGTACTTCTTGTATGGATCCTTCGACCTGACCATATGATGGTGTTACATGTGAGGTCGCATACTTAGGGGTACGCCTAAAGGGCCTGTAATAGGGTGCTAAGTGCGGGTACTTTCGGATATGTCTCTTAGCATGGTAATGCTATGGATATGCAGAAGGGATTTGTCACTTAGTAATCCACTAGGAAGATATCACCGGCCTCTTGATGAATGTGACTGATAAGAGTGTGGCCACACCCAAACAAGTGGGAACTTGTGTGTGAGCTTTAGTGCATTTGGGATCAAGTTAATGTCCGACACAAAAGAGGCTGATCAATCCATGCCTCTGTGTTGGACACCGATATCAATGACATGGGATGTACAAATTTAAACTACAGGGTTACAATAACAGTTAGACTGCCATCTCCATCTTAATTGGGGGTTGTAGTGGCTTGCTAGAGCCCAACTGCAGTCAGTGCGCCAAAGGCTCGCTGCCAACATAAAGATGGGCCCACGGGATCATACACATAGAACGACTGAACACTGACTTAAGGAATCACATGTATACTTGGAGTATATACTGTGGAGAGAGAGGTATGTATATATATTAATTATATTATAAAGATCAATTGGATTGATCCTACTAATAAAATTAATATATTCAATTGGCTCTTCATAATTAATTGGCTTAATTATGAAATTATTTGCTAGGTGGAAATATTCATATGTATAGGTTTACATATGATTTTATTTTGTGAAGATCAAATTTTAATTTGATGGATTAAATTAATTGGTCAAACTAATTTTAATTTATATGTAAATAGTATATTACTTGGTTTAATATACTAAATACATAGGTATATTAAAATTGGGCTTGAAATTGATTTGCACCAGATTAATTAAAATAAGATTGGGCCTAAATTAAAAGAAGTAAGCCCGCACAAAATAAAGGAGCCAAGCTGGGCCTAAATTCCCCTAAGGGAATTCGACCAACCTAGGTTTTAACCTATGAGAATTTCGGCCAAAAAAAAAAAGAGAACACTATAGTCGAATCCTCTAGCCCTCTCTCTCCATTGTTCGTTTTTCCTACGCTAGCACGGGTCGTGTTCGTTAGGCGTTCCTGTATGAGAACGAGGAGGGACTCTACTTTGATTCCTGAAATCTTCATCCATCTCTAGAAGAGATATTCCCGGTAAGAGAATGATATCTTTCTTTTGAATTTTTATGTTTTACAATTTCCATTTCAACTGCTCCTAGGACTGGATTTGAGGAAATCATCGCGTTCTTCCGCATTTATCGGGTGATTTCTGGTGAAAAATCCCAACAGTGGTATCAGAGCAGGCTTTTGATCCGTGGAAATTGTTAAAATTGGTTGAATCCCATGTTTTAAAATTTGAGATTTTTCATTGGGGTTCTTTTTTTGGGTTTTAGATTTTTCCCAATTTGATTTTCATACAATTGAAATTGAATATGCATATTGGTTTGTGATTGTTTAATTTAATTGTATGTTTTGGAATTCTTGGTGGATTTCGTGTTGATGGATGATATTTTTTTTCCTAATTAAAAAAAAAAAATCTGGCTCCCGGGGGTGCGGGGCTGCCGAAGGCGAAATCGCCACCGACGACCGCCGCGCGTTACGGGAGCTGCGGCGTAAGCCGCTGCTGGGCACCACGCGCAGCCGCCAGGTGCCTGCACCACTGCTGCCCCTAGCCGTAGCGGGCCGGGCCCAGTGTTTTTGGATTTGGCGGGTTTTTGGGCCCGGGGCCCAGTTTTGAAATTTTAATTGGTTTTAAAATTCGTGTTTAAATTTATGCAATTTAAATGCGTGTGGTTTTTTCAATGAAATTTTATTTTATTCATGTGATATTAATTTTGGAAATTAATATGGTTAATTGAAATTGGTTCGGGTAATTTTGGCACAATTACTTAGACGGTTGAATTGGACCCATGGTTTCCCAATTCAAGTGGGAGCAGTTGGATTGCCTGGGCTGGAGGCCCAAAGCCTTTTAAGGGTTAGAACCATGGTGGGCCAAAATTGGCGATTTCTATATAATGGCTTGGACATAATTGAAATGGGCTTAAATCATGCATTATAACATGCTTATGAATTTTATGTATTGGATGCATATGTGTGATTAAATATTTTGTATGGTTGGATGCTATTGGGCCTTGTTCAAGATGGGTTGTATTTTCTTTTTTGGTAAATACGGCCTGCGTGTCGTTTTTCTTTTTAATGTAATTTTATTTTATTCAATTATTATAAAATTTGTAAAAGAAGAAGCCCATTGAGTGGTGAGCCCAAGTGGAGGTGCAAGCCCAGATGGAAGAAGATGGAGGCCCACCTGATATTCTTTTCTAGTATAGGTTTACTAGAATAATATTAGGATGTAATATAGGCCCATAGCAGTCCATTTTACTTATCTATTTAATCATGCTTTATATTTATATGCATGTATGTATGTATGATCCAACCACATTTCACCCGCCTTATGCATGTAAGCCATTATTAAATGAATCTAATAACCAAATGGAATTACTAAGTCGCTTAAAAGTGCTTCCCTCATTCAAAACCGACTCGAAGTGGGAATAGGCTAGTTGTAGACCATGCCCTCGCAGGATACACTGGAGTATTGTCACTTTGTATTGGGTTACGGTATAGGATACTCTAACACTTGAATTGAGGTTTTAACTTAGCATGGGTAGTAGGATTCTCCTGGCCCTAAGCACAGATGGGTAAGGGCCAACAAGCCCATCAAACCGAGAGTCCCTAGGTTGGGATTGGACGGCGTTCCTACCTAAATAATTAGGGTATAGTTGTACCAGGCCCTCGTCTCGCTATATCTTAATGAAATATGGATCTCGGCCCATGAGCCCAACAACTCGGTTTAATTAATAACTTGATTCATTATTAATTTTATATGGGAACAACAAAGTAAAGTCCTTTATTAACATTCTAAATATTTTTCTGTGTAGAAATTCTTAAATGGCAAACAACAATACCTTATCACTGCGATCAATTCTGGAAAGGGACAAGCTTTCTGGTCCTAACTTTTTGGACTGGTCTAGGAACTTGAGAATAGTTCTAAGGCAGGAGTCCAAAGAGTATGTACTAGAGAGGCCTATACCGGCTGCGCCTGAAGGACGTAATCCACCGGCTACCCAGCTGGAGGAATACGAGGCGCATGTCAAGGATAATAGGGATGTGACATGCCTTATGTTGGCCTGCATGGTCCCCGAACTACAAAATCAGTTTATTGACCATCAAGCCTTTGCTATGATAACAACTCTAAACGAGATGTTTCAAGAGCAAGCTCCTCAGGAAAGGTACCTGACCAACAAGGCATTCCACTCTTGTAAGATGGGGGCCGGGACATTTGTGAGCACACATGTGCTCAAGATGAAGGGCTATTTGGACACTTTGGCCTATCTCAGATCGCCTATCTCTCAGGAGTTGGCGGTGGACATAATCCTTGCATCCTTGCCGGATTCTTATGATCAGTTCATCCTGAACTACAATATGCAAGGGATGAACCGTACTGTCAGTGAGCTGCATGGGATGCTTAAGCTTACCAAGCAGTCGATCAAAAAGACTCCGCTGGTACTGCCGGTCAACAAGGGGAACCCTCCTGTTGCCTAGGGTAAGGCCAAGGAAAAGGCCAAGGCCAAGGCCAAGAAGGCCAAGGCTAAGAAGGCCAAGGCCTAACCAAAGGCCCAACAGAAGGCAGGTCCTGAAGATCTCTGTTTCGGGTGTAGACAGGCGGGCCATTGGAAGAGATCATGTCCCAAGCTGATGGGAGAGCAAAGAAGGGGCCAAGATGCATCCTCTTCAGGTATTTATGTTATAGACATTAACCTTACTGTTTCAACATCTTGGGTATTGGATACTAGATGTGGTTCTCACATTTGTTGCAATGTGCAAGGACTTAAGAATAGAAGGTCACTAGGGTAGGGAGAGGTCGACTTGCGGGTTGGGAATGGAGCAAGGGTTGCTGCCATAGAGATCGGTGAATACCACCTTGTGATGCCTAGTGGATTGGTTTTAATTTTGGAACAATGTTATTTTGTACCTGCTATGTGCAGGAATATTATTTCAGTTTCTATGTTGGATATTTCTGGATTTTATTTTACTATTTCTAATGGTAGAATTTCAATATCTAGAGAGGGATTATTTTATGGAGATGCCCTATTAAATAATGGCCTATATATCCTAGACTTAAATGAAACCAATCACGTCTATAACATAAACACAAAAAGGGTTAAGCCAAACGAACTTAATCCCGTCTACCTATGTCTTTGTCGTCTCGGCCACATAAACGAGAAGCGCATTGGTAGGCTTCACAAAGCTGGAGTCTTAGGGTCATTTGACTTGGAGTCAATTGATACATGCGAATCATGTTTACGAGGCAAGATGACAAAGGCACCTTTTAGCAAGAAGGCTGAAAGGGCCACTGGCTTATTGGACCTAATACATTCAGATGTATGTGGACCTATGAGCGCAGCGACCAGAGGTGGGCGCCTGTACTTCATCACATTCACAGACGATTTCAGCAGATATGGCTATGTCTATCTGATGAAACACAAGTCCGAGACCCTTGATAGGTTCAAGGAATTTAGGAACGAGGTACAAAACCAGTTAGGCAGAAATATCAAAACCCTTTGGTCGGACCGAGGCGGTGAGTATATGAGCCTGGAGTTTGACTCATATTTGAGAGAGCATGGAATAGTTCCATAGCACACTCCTCCCGGAACACCACAATGGAATGGGGTGTCTGAACAGAGGAATAGGACCCTGTTGGACATGCTCCGCTCAATGATGAGTCAAGCCTCTCTCCCAATTAGTTTCTGGGGACACGCTCTCGAGACAGTAGCTCTTATCTTAAATAATACTCCGACTAAGGCAGTGGAAAAGACCCCATATCAGATATGAATGGGTAAGGAGCCCAATGTGTCTTTCCTAAGGATTTGCGGATGCCAAGCACATGTCAAGAGATTGACTAGTGGCAAGCTAGAGCCCAAAACCAATAAATGCCTGTTTGTGGGCTACCTTAGGGAAACCAAAGGGTATTACTTCTACAACCCCGCCGAGAACAAGGTGTTCGTGGCAAGGAAGGGGGTCTTTCTAGAAAAGGAGTTCCTTTCCAAGAAAGACAGTGGGAGCAATGTTGAACTCAGGGAAGTTTAAGGTCCACAAGCTCCTGAAGAGGATAACTCGGAGTCCCAGGTGGAGCTTCCACAAGGGGAAGCACCGACCCAGGCCGCACAAGGACTTAGAAGGTCTGGTAGGGATCATCGGGAACCAGAGAGGTATGGTTTCCTCATCACCGATGATCAAACTCTTCTCATCTGGGATGAGGAAGAACCCAAAACCTACCAGGAGGCTATGGCTAGACCACAATCTGCCAATTGGCGTAAAGCCATGGAGGCAGAGATGCAATCTATGTACGATAACCAAGTTTGGAACTTGGTTGATCCACCTCCGGGTGCCAGGGTAATAGGATGCAAGTGGTGCTATAAGCTAAAGGCCGACAACACCTTTAAGGGGTGTCTGGTTGTGAAAGGTTTCAGATAAGTCCATGGAATAGACTATGATGAAACTTTCTCACTAGTAGCCATGCTCAAATCCATTAGGATCTTGCTGGCCATAGCCGCATGGTACGACTATGAAGTCTGGCAAATGTATGTCAAAACCGCTTTCCTTAATGGAAAGCTACTCGAGGATGTGTACATGACACAACCTGAGGGTTTTGTCGATCCAAAGTATCCAGGAAGGGTATGCAAGCTTGAAAGGTCCATTTATGGACAGAAGCAAGCATCCTGAAGTTGGAATCTAAGATTCAATGAGGCTATAAAGGAATATGGCTTCATAAAGAATCAAGATGAGCCTTGTGTGTATAAGAGGACTAATGGGAGCATTGTTACATTCTTGGTAGTTTATGTGGATGACATCCTAATCATTGGAAGTGACATACCTACACTACAAGGGGTAAAGCAGTGGCTGAGTAAGTGCTTCACAATGAAGGACTTAGGCGAAGCTGAGATGATCCTAGGGATCAGGATCTATAGGGATAGATCAAATCGGCTTCTGGGCCTAAGTCAGGCTTCGTACATAGACAAAGTTCTGAAAAGGTTCAACATGGACCGGGCCAAGAAAAGGCTAAAACTTAGTAAGAAACATTGTCCTAAGACAAGGGAGGACAGGGAGAACATGAAATTGGTTCCATATGCTTCGGCTATAGGATCAATTATGCACTCCATGTTATGTACGAGACCTAATGTCGCCTTTGCACTGAGTATGACGAGTCGGTACCAGCAGGATCCCAGGAAGGATCAGTGGAAAGCTGTCAAGGGGATCCTTAAGTACCTTAACCGGACTAAGAATAGCTTCTTAGTGTATGGTGGTCAGGAAGTGCTGTCAGTTACTGGGTACACTGATGCAAGCTTCCAGACTGACCAGGATGAGTACCAGTCGTAGTCTGTGTACGTATTTTTGCTGAATGGTGGTACTGTAAGCTAGAGGAGCTCAAAGCAACCAACCATAGCGAACTCTATAACAAAAGCTGAGTACATCGCTGCTTGTGATGCAACTAAGGAAGCTGTGTGGATAAAGAAGTTTATCATTGAGTTGGGAGTAGTCCCAACTATCCAAGACCCAGTCGATATCTCCTGTGACAACAATAGGGCCGTTGCATAAGCTAAGGAGCCTCGGTCACACAAGAACACAAAGCACGTGCTCAGAAAGTTTCACCTCATACGAGAGATCATGAAGAGAGGTGACATTGCATTGCACAGAGTGGACACCGAGGATAATGTCGCAGATCCTTTGACCAAGGAACTGGCCCAGCCCAAGCACGAGGGTCATACTAGATCTATAGGGATTAGGCCCATGCCTAGTTGGAACTAGTGCAAGTGGGAGATTGTTAGATATGCCCTAGTCCCGAGGCATTGGTCCTTGTATTTATATCATACATTAATTGGATTTATGTATTATTCTTATTTTTTTTATTAATAAAGGCATTAATTCATTTATTATATTTATCTTGTGCAATATATTAAATGAAGTATCCAATGGACATATCCATATCCATGATGACTAGTGTCATGCACTTGGCAGTAAGACCATGGATAGGGTAAACGATATGACCATAAATAGATCTGTAGTCTGTTCCAGTCATGGGAATGAATGAAACAAGAGACTATCATTAACCTGGTTGTATGGCGGTGTCTTACCGGTTATTGGACATGGAGTGTCAACCAAGTTAATGGGTACATGCATAAGGGGCATGGTACTGGATAGATCCGCTAAACGAGAAATCCACATGGTATAGTATCACAAGTGATTCTCGTGTAGTTCTTGTATGGATCCTTTGACCTGACTATATGATGGTGTTACATGTGAGGTCACATACTTAGGGGTACGCCTAAAGGGCCTGTAATAGGGTGCCAAGTATGGGTACTTTCGGTTATGTCTCTTAGCATGGTAATGCTATGGATATGCAGAAGCGATTTGTCACTCAGTAATCCACTAGGAAGATATCACCGGCCTCTTGATGAATGTGACTGATAAGAGTGTGGCCACACCCAAACAAGTGGGAACTTGTTTGTGATCTTCAGTGCATTTGGGATCAAGTTAATGTCCGACACAAAAGACGCTGATCAATCCATGCCTCTGTGTTGGACACCGATATCAATGACATAGGATGTACAAATTTAAACTACAGGGTTACGATAACAGTTAGACTACCATCTCCATCTTAATTGGGGCTGCAGTGGCTTGCTAGAGCCTAACTGCAGTCAGTGAGCCAAAGGCCCGCTGCCATCATAAAGATGGGCCCACAGGATCATACACATAGAACGACTGAACACCGACTTAAGGAATCACATGTATACTTGGAGTATACACTGTGGAGAGAGAGGTATGTATATATATTAATTATATTATAAAGATCAATTGGATTGATCCTAATAATGAAATTAATATATTCAATTGGCTCTTCATAATTAATTAGCTTAATTATGAAATTATTTGCTAGGTGGAAATATTCATATGTATAGGTTTACATATGATTTTATTTTGTGAAGATCTAATTTTAATTTGATGGATTAAATTAATTGGTCAAACTAATTTTAATTTATATGTAAATAGTATATTACTTGGTGTAATATACTAAATACATATGTATATTAAAATTGGGCTTGAAATTGATTTGAACCACATTAATTAAAATAAGATTGGGCCTGAATTAAAAGAAGTAAGCCCACACAAAATAAAGGAGCCAAGCTGGGCCTAAATTCCCCTAAGGGAATTCGGCCAACCTAGGTTTTAACCTAGGAGAATTTCGGCCAAAAAAAAAATAGAACACTATAGCTGAATACTCTAGCCCTCTCTGTCCATTGTCCGTTTTTCCTACGCTAGCGCGGGTCGTGTTCGTTAGGCGTTCGTGTACGAGAATGAGGAGGGACTCTATTTTGATTCCTGCAGTCTTCATCCATCTCTAGAAGAGATATTTCGAGTAAGAGAATGATCTCGTTCTATTGATTTTTTATGTTTTACAATTTTCATTTCAATTGCTCCTGGGACTGGATTTGAGGAAATCATCACGTTCTTCCGCATTTATCGGGTGATTTCCGGTGAAAAATCCCAACAACCCTCAAGGGCTTCTTCCTGGTTGATGGATAGTTCTTCCTCAGCTATCTTTGCCTTTCTTGTCATAATTAGCTTGACCAACTTCTTCACAGCTTGACTCATCAGCTCTTCCTGAGTCTTTGCCATAGGTGCTTGCTTCTGCCTAGAGCCCATGTTAACTTTCATCAGTGCAGACAGTGCTTTAGTGATAGTTTCGATGGCCACTTGAGTTTCCCCACTTTTTGGGTCTACCTTCTTAGCACTCGACTCTAACCTAGTCGGCTGCTATTTCATGCCCTTTCAGAACTTTCTTCTTTTTTCCCTCAGTTCTAGCACGCAGTATGTTCACGACTGGCTCAACTCCATCCTTACCACAGTCCACTACATTAGAAAATATCTCAAAACTTGAGAGCTGAGCCCCCTCAATTTCCACTGGTTCTGGAGCTCCGTTATATACTTCTTTGGTCACACCGACAAAGGTGTCGACCAAATTCATATACCTCTTACTTGGCTTATTCCCCTTTTCACGATAACCAAGCCCGTGCTGATGGTACTTTCCTACTTCAATATTGAATTTGGGGATGCCTTGCTGCTTTACCGCCAATCCCTTACTGGGTTCAAACTTTTGCTTGGCAAAGTATTTGTGGATTCACTTCGGGAACCTTATTCATTCTTGTTTTCATCTGACACTATTGCTACCTGAAACCCAGTCATCAGCTGCTCTATGGCACTCAAACCAGCCACCATGGATGGTTCATTAGCTTCCACGGTCATTACCTTCCTTCCTATTAGGAAATTCACTTTTTAGTGTAGAGTTGAAGGCACACCCCTAAGGCATGGAACCATGGCCTGCCAAGGAGTAGAGAAAATGTGATGGAGATGTCGATGACTGTGAACAGTATGTTGGACCTTACCTCACCCACATCGACTTCGGCTTCGAACGTGCCGATTACTGACCTCTTGCTGTCATCATATGCCCTGATTACAATATCAGACTTGTAGAGTGCTTCCGTGCTAATACCCAGGTATGGCAAGACTTTAGAGGGGTAGATGTTCAGGGCCGAACCATCATCAACCATTACACAGGGCATTACTCTATCCATGATCTCTACTTTTAAATACAAAGCCTGGTTGTGATTTTCCCTTCTGGTGGTAAGTCAGACACCCCAAAACTGATCTCCGGGGCCCGGTTGGCTTTCAGATTAACCCCTTTCGTTACGGCACAAACTTCCTCAGGGGACATCGTAGGGGTAGCATCCATTTCCATCAACTGCTTTACTACTGCCTTGCGGTGTCTTTTGGACTCCATGAGGAGATGCCATACATTAGCTCTAGCAGGTGTCCTCTTTAACTGCTCAACCACAACATCCTCTTCCTTATTATTTGACCCCTGAACGACGGTGTCTGCTTCTACAACTGGGTTATTTCTTCTGGGTGGCGCTTAAGGAGCGACATTGGTAGGTTGGTAAACTATGCCATTTTGGGTGATATACATGACAGGGCCATCTTTTGAGACCACTGTTCCCTGTCTTGTCTCCACTGGGTATATCAACTTTGGTTTTTCAAACCCTAAGTGCTCATCATCGTCATCTAAATTGATGTCATCCAAATCAATTAGACCCTGTTTATTCTGTACCATAGATGGCTGTTCTTCGATTTCCTCTGGCTTTTCTTCCTCCTCTTCGGCTATAACTACCTGTACACTTGGATTGACTTTGATTATCTGAGCAAACACGCAATTAGCTGCTATCCCAAATTGAACCATGCTGACCCGATCCCCGAAATTAGGCAAGGGGTTTTTTTGAACATTCGGTTTCAAGGCGGGCTCTGTAATCTTTCCTTCGGTAACCAGTCATTGGATAGCCCTTATCAGACCAGTGCATTCATTCGTGCGCTGGCCCACTGTCACATGGTAGGCGAAATAATTGTCTTCGTCTGATTCTGAAGGAGGAACATAAGGCCTTAAACTCTGCTGTAAACCTGCTTTCCTACATTTAGCAACAATGCTGCCTAGGGGGACAATGATGGGTCCTAGGTGAAGTATTGAAACTAAACCTAGAAACGCACAACTAAGGCAGTGTACCTATCGTTGACAAGTAATAATTCTGGTTGGTCCAGGTATCGATCCCACAGAGAAAAGAATATTCTGCAAACACTAAACTACTCGGGTTCCTTGCGTGTCCTAGGCAGAACCTAGTTTTGGGTTTGATTATATTAACAACTAAATTATCCTACGCCTAGTTGATCTATCCCAGCTTACTTTGCACTTGAATTTGGGTTATCAATTGGCAGTTTACCGACCTATGAATGATAACGGAGATGGCTTAATCAATTAACTACAATAGATGAATTTAACTCAACAATCAACCCTTAATTATGTTCTTTCGATAATTCAACCTAGCGTTTCTAGATCTATCGGGTCCTTAGCTGGTTTCCCTTGTTTAGAGGCGGTCTAATTCTAAAGCTCAGAAAATAGGGGCACGTAAGTTACACAGTGTCGTCAATAATACTGGTTCCTTATGCGTCAATCTAGGTAATACCACAAATATGAACTTAATAAATTAAGATCTTATGAGACTAGATTATCATTAAAGGAATTGCATAAAGAAAAGGAATAAAAATTGAAATTAACTTGCAATCAATTGTATTAATAAAGAATAGTGAAACGAATTCAGTGTTTACAACCAAACACAATCAATTTGCGGAATCAAAAACTAACTTAATCAAATTACAAAAGAGAAGAAGAAAAACTTATGCCCTTTTGGTCCGATTAACCGGATTCTGATGGTGTGAAGATGCTTGGGGTGTACCTCTATAGACGAACTCATTCCGGAACCAAGAACGTCGCAAAAGGGGAAGGTTCTATGTAAAACTACTACCAATTGATGGTTCAAAACTCAAAGAAAACAAATAGTTCAAGCTAAAACCTCGCTACAAGTTTCTGCTCTCACTCTAAAAGTCTGGAAAAAGATCCTTAAAACTTCAGAAAATAACCTATTTATACGGCTAGGTTAAAACTAGGAAAAAGAAAAGATGAAAGCAGGGCAACAGCAGAATTCCGAAGCTCGGCATGTCGTGCTGGATTGGCACGTCGTGCCCTAATTGTGGCACGCCGTGCCACCTTGATTTTCAGCACTTCAAACTCTTCCTTGCCGCCGATGCACCAACTTCCGGTCCGGGTCATAATACCTGTCCAAAACAAGCATAAAGAAACATAACCGCACCAACGCCACGGACCATAAAAACGACATATTGTCCAAAATTACAAAAATAACCCTAGAAAAGACGAAAAATACTAAAAGTTATAAAAATCTATCCAAAACATAAAAATCTCAAAATACTCAAAAACCACACAAACAGTCACACAAAAGACTCTAAAAATTGCCGTTCAAACCACGAAATTGCCTAAAAGATAAGGTCAAAAACCGACCTTATCAACCACCCCACACTTAAAGTCTTGCTTGTCCTCAAGCAAATAAACTAAAGACAAAGGAGTAAACTTGCTTGCAAATCCAACTAAGGGTTTAACCCTACGAAATTCATAAACTCAAGAAGGTAAAGCATCACTTTCGAAATGACACTAGGCGCACCAGGTTCAAAACCACTCAATACCCAAACCCAACACAATTTAGCTAGTCAAAGGGCGAGAAAGAAACAGAGTTTATACGACCACAAAGCACCTCACAAGATGTCACTCCAATGCTCAAGTTCAAGGTAAGATGGATGAGCACACAAAAACAAACAATGGCACACATCACATAGCGAACTAATGGCAATCCCGGTGAAGTCATTGGTCAAGGAGCAAAATCAAAGAACCTGGGGCTTGTAATGTTATGTCTTGGGGTAGGTTTGATAAAGGGGAAATTTTAGGTATACAACTCCTACGAATCAAGTAAAATATACAAATTGACTAAGAACTAAAGACGGGTCATGCAACATTCAACTCAAAACTAGTCCTAAGAGTGTTTGCTTTTCTAGATTTTTTTTTTTTTTGGAATTAACTTGACAATAAGAAGGCCTTATCCACACCCAATGGCCAAAACACAACTTAATGGGGAAAAGAAAAAAAAATGACAAGACATGGGTCAAGGCAATTAGATGATCACCCTAATCCTTTATTCAACAAATGAACTGAAACATGGAACAGAAATACCAGCTTAAAGACGCAAACCGGACAAACAAGACAGGCGTTCACAAACTCCGAATTTTACGAAAAGATGCCGAACAAACACATTGACTCTATTTGGATTTTTGTTTTTGTTGTTTTTTTTTCTTTTTTTTTTTTTTTGGTTTTTTTTAACACAATTTTTCCATAGGACTAGATGTGAAAGAGTTGAAATGTAAACGGTGATTGACCCCAAAATGAATGAAAAACTTAGCCAATTACTTGATTTAGGAGAGGAGGGTAAGAAAGGAAAATCAAAGTTAATGGTAAAAAGTTAGGATGATAGAGTTGGCTTGGTGAAGGTTTTTTTAAGTCAAAAAGGTTAATTTAGTGGCCTTGGGTGATCTAAGGGATAATTAGTAGTTAGGGTTAGGCTTATTTAAGTCAAGGGGTTAATCCTAAGGGTCTCCGCATATTAAGCTCTCGATGCCAAGTGCAAAACGACACCGGGTTCTACGATCTAGCGTGCCACGATTGTTTTTACCCTCACAAAGAAATAGAACCGATGTGAAATGGTTCCAAAGGCTCAAATTCTCACAAATGTACTAGGGGTTGTATGCTAGGTCGTGTGACTCAACCAATGTTCCAAGGCGTAATCCTAGCTCGATCATGTAAGTCGAGGTAGAGGATTAATTTCCTAATGCAACCTTAATGACAAATCTAACCAATGGTTACCATCAAGAATCATAAATCAAGCACAAACAAGCTAATGACTTGCAAACAACTCCTAATATCCCTATCCAATTACTACTAATCCAAGCACAGAGACTTAGGTTCGAGGGTGGATTAAGCAATGTTATTCAAACAGCAATTGACATATAAACAACCTAAAAACATTATCAAACCAAAAACAACCAAAACCAACTCCACATGCATTGAAAACTAAAGCCTAAATCTAACCAAAAACCAACACAAAACATCCAAGCATGCAAAAACACCAACAAACATTCGAAACAAACACTAAAAAAAAATGCAATGTAAAAAGAAGCAACAGAAAGGGAGAAATCCCTTTACCCACCCCACACTTAGAGTACCCTTACTTCCAAAAGTACAATGGAAGAAGGAGCAAACTAAATGGGAAAGGAAAGGGGTTACCTCACATATCAGGGGCTGGTGGCGGTGGGTATGGCCACCCTTGGGCTGCACAGAAACGAGAGGCGAACGCCTCGACGTTGGCAAGCTGAGCTGCTTGCCTATCAAGGTGCGTGTTCATCCGCTGCTCAAGCAGAACCTGATGGACGGTTAAGCCTTCCAATTGTTCAATTATGCCATCCAACCGTCCTTTGATCCACCCCATAAAATCTAGGCCCACTGAAACATTCTCCACATCCTCCTCGCTATCCTCAGCTTCCTCACTCTCGTCCTCCTCATCTACGACCATAGGAGCCTTTCCCCTACTCGAACCTCCTGCACTTGAAGTACCTGCAGCTGTCACAACATGGGAGCAAGACAAGATTCCCCTCGAAAGCTTCTTGGGAAGGATGCTATCGAGGTTCATATAACAAGTATTACTATGAAAGAAGCACACAATACAAGTTACAATATGTCCTAACCCTAGTTCGGACTTAGCACGGTTGTGGTGGTTGTATAAGGCTTCCATGACAATGAAGCCCATATGCACCTTAATCTCACTATGCACATGCCATAGGATTAAAAGTTCAAATGCATTAACTCGGTTGCTCTCAGGTTTTCCCAAAAAAATAAAACACACAAATTTATGAATTAATTGCAAGATAGGGTCATGAATTTGGGAAGTTTTGGCAAACCTAGGTTGGTATACCCCTTGCCCTATCAAGCGCCAAAATTTCTTGGCATCCATATTGTCGGGCCATTTGTAACCATTCCCCTTAATACCTATGCAAGCCTTAAGGCCCTCAATATCTAAAGACTGTTCAGTACCAAAGAGGCAGAATGTCATGCTCCTAAGTCCCGTATCAGGGTTTGTTTTGAAGCTTAAGGAGGAGTAGAATTCGAGGTTCAACTCCCTAAAGACGGGTGGATTAGCCTTCACAAACTCATACCACCCTAGACTAGTCAATTTAGCTTTTACCGCCTCCGACCTATCTTGCACAAATAAAAATTCCCAATCGAAAGTTCGAAAGGGGGTGCTTTCTAAAGGAAATAGGGTTTTGTATTTTTTACCTTCATCATCCGAAAGTAAAGGGAAGGGGCATTTGTACTTCCTTGAGAGGCTCGTCAAAGGGGCCATCAACTGTTCGGTAGGTAATTCGTCGCATGGCACTGGTTTCGGTGACGGTTCTATGGGCCGTCGAGACGAACCATGTCTCCGATCGGTGACGGTCTTCTTCTTCATCCTACAATTGCACAACCATAAAACTAAAACAAAAATCAAAAACAAAAGAACCCTAATCCAAAGAAAACCTACTGTCATAAATAAAAACCACTAAAAAGAAAAAGAATGCAAAACAATCATCCTATTAAGCAGTCAATCAATCAAAATCAAAGTGAGAAAAAGAACAAACAATAAAAAGAGCAAAGAGAGAACAAAGCATGAATTCATACCTGGTTGCAAGGAAAATGAAGCAAAAGAAAATCCTAGGGCAAAATCAGAGTGGAAGAGAAGGTGAGAGGGAGAAGATGAAGAAGGAAGGGAGAATAAGAGTAGATAGGGAGAAGGGGAGAAAGGAAGGAAGAAGAAGGATAGAGAGGGAGAAGGGGAGAGTTGGTTCTAGAGAGAGAAAGTGAAGAGAGAGAGAGAAAGTGAGAAGGTGAGAGAAAGTGAGAAAGAGGAAGAAGAAGAAGAAGAATGATGGGCGGTTACAAAGGGGGGAAGGGGAAAGTGCTTTATATAGGCGGGCGGATTAGACCTAGGATTTCAAAATTTAAACGCTCGGCACGCCGTGCCAAACAATCAGCACGGCATGGTGAGCAGAGCAAAAACACTTACCAGGAAACAACATGAGGGCAAGCCGGCGTACTGGCTCGGAACGTCGTGCTGCCTTGAAAATTGCATATATGGCACGGCGTGCTCCAATTTTGACACGGCGTGCTGTTCTCTCTTCAACAACTCACTTTAGAAACAGCACGACAGCACGTGGGCGTCCTGTATTGGCACATCGTGCCACTTTGAAGACCATCACTTTGGCACGGCGTGCTGCTTGTGACACGACGTGCTAAATTGCTTATTCACAACCCTCTTCTGGAACATCGGCCTGGCACGATTGCGTGCCACCATGGCACGCCACGTGCTACTTCCAATTTCACCTTGGCACGGCGTGCTGCTTGTGACACGGCGTGCCATCCTGAATTCTACCAACCATTACTTTTTTCCACATTTTTTATCACGATTTTTGATTAACTTGCTTAATTACCTATTCCTACACACAAAAACACAAAAAAAAAACATATTAACACAAAAATTAATGTACAAGGGAGGCACACGTACCTCATTGCTACGTTTATAGTCGTAATAGCTCGACTTCTACGTCCACGTTTTAGCATTACAAATCACGAAGGAGTAAGACTTGCTTCTCCTCCTTCATTCCTCCGCTGACGTAGGGCTTCAATCGATGCCCGTTTACTTGCTGAATTCCCTATGGGGTTTCAATTGTCACCATCCCGGAGGGGTCAACCTTATGCACGGTCAACGGCCCCGTCCATCGACTTCTCAGTTTGCCCGGAAATAGTTTCAATCGGAAGTTATACAAGAGCTCCAACTCCCATTGGTTGAAACTCTTTTCTATCACATAAGCATCAATAGGGCAAAAAGAGTCTCCGAAATTACAACTTTCAACATCTAATGGATCTTTCATTGAGTTAAAGATGTTGAAACTTACCTCCTCGTTGTGCAACCTAAGAATAATCTTACCATCCTGGACATCTATCAGAGTCCTACCGGTTGCAAGAAATGGCCTTCCAAGCAAAAGGGACACCGCGCTATCTTCCTCCGTATCCATTACCACGAAGTCCGCGGGGAAGATAAACTTGTCTACCTTTACTAGAACGTCCTCGACCACCCCCTTTGGCCTCGTGAGAGATCTATTCCCCAATTGGAGGGTCATATTGGTTGGCTTTGGGTTTCCCAGTCCGAGTCTCCTGAAAAACGACAAAGGCATCAAATTTATTCTTGCACCCAAGTCACATAGGGCATTGGCAATCTCCAAGTTCCCTATCCGGCATGGGATAGTAAAACTGCCCTTATCTTTGAGCTTGGGTGGAAGTTTGTTAGTGATAACTGCCGAACATTCCTCTGTTAAAACCACCACTTCATCCTCACCTAGCTTTCTTTTCCCTGCAAGAAGTTCTTTGAAGAATTTAGCATATTGAAGAGCCTCAATCAATGGCATATTAAATTCTAACTTCTTAAAAATTTCCAGGAATTTGGAATATTTCTGCTCTAGTTTATCTTTCTTCTCCCTTTGAGGATAAGGAAGTTTAGGCACATAGGCTCTCACTGGGTCAGGAATTTTCCCTTTTTCATTTGTGCTAGGTTCGGGTTCAGAAAGCGAGTCGGGGTTGCTTACCTCTCCCGACTCTTCACTTACCTCAGTAGGTTGGGATGGAATATCAGCGTTTTGCACTCGGTCCGCCACTTGCCTACCACTTCGTAGGGTTATAGCTTGAGCTGTCTCCCGTTGATTGCCCTTAGGGTTTTGTTCAGTTCTACTTGGGAGTGCTCCTTGAGGTCTTTCCTGCCATTCCCTACTCATTTGAGCCACCTGCTTAACCAAATCCCTACAGTATGCTTCATTATCAGCAAGCCGAGACAAGATGTCTTTTAATAAAGACAAAACCATCTCATCTTGCTTAGACTATTGCGCTTAGACTATTGCGGTTGCTGCGAGGATTGATCATTAGGAATAAATGGGGCCTTACCTAACCCCTACTCACGGTGCTCATAATGGAACCCGGAAGGAGGTCTCAACACGTTTTGGTTATTACCATAAGACATGTTCGGATGTTGATACCTTCTTCCGTAATTATTATTATTACTGAAATTTTATGGGTAAGAGTTAAAATTATTTTACCTTTGGTTTCCTCCCACAAAACTTACATTTTTGGACGGTTGGGCGAATAGGTCGCCCAATGCACATTCTTGCCCGGGATGCTCCGCTCCACATGATACACACAACACCGGCTGGTATTGTGGCCCATTTAAATTCAGGCGGGACATCAACAGGTCCAACTTCTTGTTCACATGGTCCATGGCTGCATCTTGGCGTCCCAAATCTGTAGCCCGAACCTCATTCCTTGTTGGCGTGTCTGACTGCCACAAAGTACTCTTCCTAGCCAGCTCCGCAATCAACTCCTCGGCTTGTGTAGCAGTCTTCTTAAAAATGTCCCCACCTGCAGAAGAATCAATAATGGCAAGGTTAGCTGGTGTTAAACCATGATAAAACGTGCTTACCTGAGTAAATCGCAGCATGTCATGGTGGGGACAGTTCCGCAATAACCATTGAAATCTCTGCCATGCTTCATTAAGAGTCTCAGTCCCAAATTGCCGGAATCCCATGATCTCGTTCCATAACTGGACCGTTTTTGATGGTGGGAAGTAGTATGCTAAGAATTGCTCTTCCAATTGATCCCATGAAGTCACTGATCCGGGCCTCAAGGATTTGTACCATTCCATTGCTCCCCCGCATAATGAAAAGGGAAACAACTTCAACCGCACCGCATCTTGGGGCACTCCACCAATTCGCACTGTATCGGCCACCATGAGAAACCGGTCTAAGTGATCATTGGGGTTGTCACTTATTCCACCACTGAATAGTCCATTCCCTTGGATCAAATTGATCATGCTGGACTTCAACTCAAAGTGATTGGCAGTAATGTCTGGAATAACCACTCTGGATCTGTTCCGGGGCCGATGTGGAGCCATTAGATCAGTCATGACCATGTTGTCTCTATCACCACCCCTTCTTCTCTCAAACTCCTCCCGCTCTCGCCGGAGTCGCTCTTGCTCTGAGCTGTCTCTCCTCATCGTCCTGTTGATGATGATCCATTTGGACAATTTGCTCTTGTTGTACTCTGCGATTCCTGCTACACAAACATTCAATTTCAGGGTTATAAGGTACAAGCTTGGGGTGTTGAGAGCGAGTTCGCATAAGCTAGAAAACACACACATGCACAGAAAATAAAGAAAACTAAATTGCAACAATTATCCATAAAAAAAGAAAAATTATTTAACCATATGTACAGAAATAGTGCCTAGATCAGCAAATAAACTTTTGGCTCAATGATGCAGAAAAATAAATTTCCCCAGCAACAGCGCCAAAAACTTGATGGGTCCTAGGCGAAGTATTGAAACTAGACCTAGAAACGCACAACTAAGGCAGTGTACCTATCGTTGACAAGTAATAATTCTGGTTGGTCTAGGTATCGATCCCACAGAGAAAAGAATATTCTGCAAACAGTAAACTACTCTGGTTCCTTGCATGTCCTAGGAGGAACCTAGTTTTGGGTTTGATTATATTAACAACTAAATTATCCTACTCCTAGTTGATCTATCCCAGGTTACTTTGCACTAGAATTTTTGTTATCAATTGGTGGTTTACCGAACTATGAATGCTAACGGAGATGGCTTAATTAATTAACTACAATAGATGAATTTAACTCAACAATCAACCCTTAATTATGTTCTTTCGATAATTCAACCTAGCGTGTCTAGATCTTTTAGGTCCTTAGCCGGTTTTCGTTGTTTAGAGGCGGTCTAATTCTAAAGCTCAGAAAATAGGGGCACGTAAGTTCCACAGTGTCGGCAATACTAATGGTTTCCTAGGCTTTAATCTAGGTAATGCCACAAATATGAACTTAATAAATTAAGATCTTATGAGACTAGATTATCATTAAAGGAATTGCATAAAGAAAAGGAATAAAAATTGAAATTAACTTGCAATCAATTGTATTAATCAAGAAAGGTGAAACGAATTCAGTGTTTACAACCAAACACAATCAATTTGCAGAATCAAAAACTAACTTAATCAAATTAGAAAAGAGAAGAAGAAAAACTTATGCCCTTTTGGTCCGATTAACCGGATTCCGATGGTGTGAAGATGCTTGGGGTGTACCTCTATAGACGAACTCAAGTCGAAAACAAGAACATCGCAAAAGGGGAAGGTTCTATGTAAAACTACTACCAATTGATGGTTCAAAACTCAAAGAAAACAAATAGTTCAAACTAAAACCTCGCTACAAGTTTCTGCTCTCACTCTAAAAGTCTGGAAAAAGATCCTTAAAACTTCAGAAAATAACCTATTTATACAGCTAGGTTAAAACCAGGAAAAAGAAAAGATGAAAGTAGGGCAACAGCAGAATTCCGGAGCTCGGCACGCTGTGCTGGTGGAAGTGGCATGCCGTGATGTGCAGAATTGGGGGTGGCACGCTGTGCTGCTGGATGTGGCACGCCGTGCCGTGTGGTTTTGGGGTTGGCATGCCACGCTGGTCTGAGTGGCCCGTTTTCGTGCCACTCCACTGGATTGC
The DNA here is from genome assembly GCA_039660915.1 of Euphorbia tirucalli. Taxonomy (NCBI): domain Eukaryota; kingdom Viridiplantae; phylum Streptophyta; class Magnoliopsida; order Malpighiales; family Euphorbiaceae; genus Euphorbia; species Euphorbia tirucalli. The sequence goes on along the minus strand of CM077639.1, from coordinate 46,109,559 downwards.
ATCTCTTGGCCCGACGGATTGGCACGTCGTGCCCTAATTGTGGCATGCCGTGCCACCTTGATTTTCAGCACTTCAAAGTCTTCCTTACCGCCGATGCGCCAACTTCCAGTCCGGGTCATAATACTTGTCCAAAACAAGCATAAAGAAACATAACCGCACCAAAGCCACGGACCATAAAAACGACATATTGTCCAAAATTACAAAAACAACCCTAGAAAACACGAAAAATACTAAAAGTTATAAAATCTATCCAAAACATAAAAATCACAAAATACTCAAAAACCACACAAACGTTCACACAAAAGACTCTAAAAATTGCCGTTTAAACCACGAAATTGCCTAAAAGATAAGGTCAAAAACCGACCTTATCAGTCAACCCATGGGTTTGTGAGTCTTTGAGGAGCCCTTGACTAGCTGCATGGGCCACAGTTACTACATCCGCTTCTCTCACCCTGTTCGCTACTACAGTCTGGGCCAGTTTTGAACTAGATCATGTCGTGGAGGTTATGGAGCTACTAGCCTTATACCCTGGTGTATACCCCCGACTGCCCCGGAAAGTACCTGGGCCCTGCCTGTTCATCTGCTCTTCTTCGGCATATCTCGTGATGCGTTTTGCAAAGTCCACAACATCATTAAAAGAGTGGAATCTTTTCAACTTCATCTTTTCTTTATAAAGCGGTAAGCCACCGTCAACCAACTTCATAATAAGAGATTCAAGTATAGGAGCCCCGTATAATAGTAACTACATGTCCATCAATCTCTTGTAGTATGTAGAGAAAGATTCATTGGGCTTCTGATGAATCCTTTCTAGATCTTCCAGTGTAGTTTCCACCTGAGTATTGTAGGCATATTACTTTACAAATGCCTCTGACAGACCCTCCCACATGGAGCGGGTATGGATTGGCATCTTTAAATACCACTTAGCAACTGCACCTCGTAAAGTTGTTGGGAACAAGTTCAGCAAATGGACTTTCCTGATTCCTAAACTAGACATAATTCTTGCATAGCTATCCAGGTGAGCCTCCGACAGACCTTCTCCAGTGTACGGAGGCAAATACAGCATCTAGAACCCAACTTGGAGTGGCTCTCCCCCTTCTGCCAACAAAGTAATTGGATCTGCAAACTTAATAGGATGGTAATGCACCATTTCTTTCAGTTTCGGCAACAGTACCTTAAAATCAGGGAATTTTTCCTTGAGGCGTCGTTCAGCGGCAGTCTCAAATGAGGCCTCCCTCGCCCTCATAAAAGCCTTATCTTCCTCGTACTGGTGATCAACTTCCCGGTGTGGGATGACCACCTTACTACTGCCAGGGATGTTCCTTCCTGAATTAGGGGCTCCTTAAACCACATTTCCTTCGTTCTAAACTGGGGCTTAGGCCTGCTGACTATTCTGGCCCACAGTGGCAGTCATTGCAGCTTGCACCTACTTTCTGATGGTGGCTTTGAACTGATCTGAATTCAAGAAGGCAGTCATGAATGCATTAATGTCAAAGGGCATGTTGGATAAGCATTGGACCTTGTATTTGTATTATACATTTATTGGATTCATGTATTATACATATTTTGTGTCATTAATAAAGGCATTAATTCATTTATTATATATGTCTTGTGTAGTATTTTAAATAAAGTATCCAATGGACATATCCATATCCATGTTGACAAGTGTCATGCACTTGGCAGTAAGACCATGGATAGGGAAAACGATATGACCATAAAGAGATTCGTAGTCTGTTCCAGTCATAGGAATGAATGGAACTAGAGACTATCATTAACCTAGTTGTATGGTGGTCTCTTACCAGCCATTGGACATGGGATGTCAACCAAGTTAATGGTTACATGCAAAAGGGGCATGGTACTGGATTGATCCACTAAACGAGAAATCCACATGGTATAGTATCACAAGTGATTCTCGTGTAGTACTTGTATGGATCCTTTAACCTGACCATAAGATGGTGCTGCATGCGAGGTCGGATACCTAGGGGTATGCCTAAATGGCCTATAATAGGGTGCCAAGTATGGGTACTTTTGAGTATGTCACAAAGCATGGCAGTGCTATGGATGTGCAGAAGGGATATGTCACTCAGTAGTCCACTGAGAAGATATCACCGGGCTTTTGATGAATGTGAGTGATAAGAGTGTGGCCACACCCAAACAAGTTGGAACTTGTTTGTGAGCATCAGTACATTTGGGATCAAGTAAATGTCCGAACATAGAAGAGGGTGATCAATCCATGCCTCTGTGTTGGACATCGATATCAATGACATAGGATATACAAGTTCAAATTACAGGGTTATGATTTCAGTTGGACTGCTGTCTCTATCTTAATTAGGGGCTACAGTGGCTTGCTAGAGCCCGCCTGTAGTTTGTGGGTTATAGGCCCACTGCCAACATAAAGATGGGCCCACGGGATTGTACACATTGAACGTCTGAACACGGACTTAAGGAATCACCTGTATACTTGGAGTATACACACCGGAGAGATAGGATTATATTAATTATATTATAAAGATCAATTGGATTGATCATAATAATAAAATTAATATTTGGATTGGCCTTCTTATAAATAATGAAATCAATTTTTCATATTATTTCCTAGGTGGAAATATTTCACATGTATAGGTTTACATGTATCTATATTTTATGGATGTCAAAATTGATTCCATGGTATAATTAATTGATCAAATTAATTTTAATTTAATTGTATCAAATATATTATTTAGAATAATATATTATGAATGCAAGTTAAATAAAATTGGGTTTGATGATTAATTGGACCTAAGGAATTAATATTGGTTTGGGTTTTAAATGGAGAAAAGCCCACATAAAATAATAGAAGGAATTGGGCTGAAATTGCAAGGTGAATTTCAGCCAACCCTAGGTAAAATACCTAGGGTATAATTCGGCCAATAAAAGCTAAGGAGCCAGCCGAAAATTGTAGCCCCTTTTCTCTCGAAATTCTTCAATTCCAACGCTGGCACGGGTCGTGTTCCACAGCCATTCGTGTACGCGAATGCGGAGGGAATCTGCTTTGATTTCTACAGCCATCTCTTGAAGAGATACTCCTGGTAAGAGTTGAATCTCTTCCTGTTAAATTTTTGATTTTACAGTTTTCATCTCAATTGCTCCTAGGCATGGATTTGAGGAAATTGTTGCAATCTTCTGCATTTATTCGGATGATTTCCGGTGAAAATCCCAACAGTGGATCAGAGCCAGGTTTTTTATCCATGAAAATTGTTTAATTGGAATGAATCCCTTGGTTTTGAAATTAGAGATTTTAATTTGGGATTCTTGGATTGGGGTTTGTGATTTTTCCCCTTGGATTTTTGCAATTGAAAATTAATTGGCATATAGGTTTATGAAAGATTTAATTTTCTATTGTTGGATGAGCTTGGTGATTTGTTCCTCCTTGGCTGCAATTTTTATTTTTTTTATTAAAAATCATGGGCTGTTTCCGAGCATACGGGACCGCTGGCGGTGGAATAGTGCCACCTGGATCAGCTCATCTGGGAAATTCCAGTACAGCTCCCTACCGAGTGTAGACTTCCGTACCTAATCCAGAGATTTAGGGTTCGGGCAACTTACCTATTCAACCTCGAGCTTATATTCATTTTATAATTTATATTACCATATTTATTTAATTTATTATCTTTCTCTATCCAATTTTATTTAATTATCAGTCGATGCCTCATACATTTGATAGAAATAAATTGCAGAAAAGTAAATCATGCATCCAAATTTTACAAAATTAATAGAGGCCGCTTATACAACCAAATTGAATAAAAAAAAACACTCTCGTCCTCACATTACAAGCGCCTAGAATATTCGGCTATCTAAAAATTTACAAACGCCTAAAATACATGAATTAATCTATTAATTACATCAAAAATAATAAAAAAGGGAAATAAATGTTGCAAAACAGACGGTTGGTGCAATTATCACACAAACACAAATAGGACTCACAAAGGATAGAATTGGGACTTTTAGGAATGGGGGCATGCGTTTAGGGGATAGACGAGTCGACTTGGCCAGTCGACCCGGCTAGACCTGGAAAACGGTTCCGAAATGCCCTGTAGATTTTTTGTACTAGAAAATAATTTTAGAAAACCATTTGGCTCGATTTCATGCAAATTTATGTATTTCAGCGGGTCTGTTATCCTAGAACTCAGGGTTCTGTTCATGCGGGTTTTCCTAATTTCAACAACCATATAGAGTCTGAAAGCGATAAACACACCAAAAATAATTTAATTCTGAAGAAAGCATCACACGACGATGTCCGTATGGGCCATCCCGTGATTCTGTCCCCTTCCGAGAATTACAGTCGTGCAGCTATGACTAGAGCCATGTGGCTCTGTTTAGAGCCGTGCGGCTCTAAGATCCACAACCGTGTGGCTGTAACACCCGGAACCCGAAATGAATTTTTCTCGTTTTTTCGAAAATTGTTATTTTTTTCGTTTTCGATGTTTCCTAAGGATTTTTGTAGGGTTTGGGGGTCTGCTAGTGCTGGATGGTGGATCTGATTTGGATCGAACAACCCCGAAATCTAGAAAATAAAATCCAAGAAAAACTGAAAATCTAACAACTGTACGAATAGAAATCCAAAAACCACAGTTTAATAATGCACGGATGTATTTGGGTTGAAAAATATCTCAACAAGATGAACCAAATGGAAAACGGGCTACTTTCGGCCGATTCGGGGGCATTTTTGGGTTTCTACTAGGAAGGAACATAGCCGTTTGGCTCTAATGTTAGAGCCGCACGGCTCTGTTCTTAGCGATCATAGCTGCGCGGCTGTGTTCTAGGGAAACACAGCCCTACGGCTTTATCGGGGTAGCCGGTTTTCTGGAAATTGACAAAACAATGAAGAAAATGCATAAAAACACAATGGACGCAAGTTTAAGGCCTCTTAGAGTTTACCTTGTTGTTGTTCTAGTGTATTGGATAATTAGAAATGGATTAGAAAGCTTGAATGTGCCTTGAATCCACAAACTTTCCAAAATTCCGAAAACGAATCCCAAACCAATCTGAAACGAATCCGGAAATGTATCCAGACGAGTGAGAAATGGTTTATAATTATTGTTAGGTGTTTTTGGGTGTGTGTTGGCTTTGATTGTTTGGTTTCTCTCTATCTCTCTTTCTATCTTTTCTTTCTTTTTCTGTCTCTTTTTTCTGTTTCTTTTTTTTCTTTGGTCGAAAACCAATTTTTGCAAGAAAAACCTCTCTCTGTCCAATCCAAAAACTTTTTTGCTCATATATCTCTCCCTTTCTTTAATCATTTCGTGCATTAAATTGGCCACCCAAACATTTTTGGGATTTCGGCGGAATCGAAAGTCAGCCCCCATTTCAGCCAAGTTGCTCTGCTTTTACAAAGCAACTTGGCCGCCCACTAGAGCCACACGACTCGAAGTGTTAGAGCCATGCGGCTCTAAGCCTTAGAGCCGTACAGCTCTAATCTATAGCTGTGTGACTCTAGACAGAGCCAAGGTTGACTCTCCTAATTCCTACGCTCACCTCTAAACCTGGTAATCACTCGAGGGACCTTTCTCGGGGTTTCAGATCGCTAGCGGTCTAGTTTTCAGAGAGTTTTGAGGTATTCCAGGTGACCTTCTACTCAATTCATAGTTTTACTACTAAACAGAGGTAATAAAGGATTCTCATCATGAAGGTCGGGAAAACCCATGCTCACAGGATATGCATGAGAGACAACTGCATTCACATTTAACTGTACACCGAGTAAGGCAATTGAAAAGACGCCATATGAACTATTGACGAGCAAGGAGCCCAACGTCTCTTTCATATGGATTTAGGGTTGTGAGGTCCATGTCAAGAAATTGACAAGTGTCAAACTAGACTCCAAAATCGAAAAGTGCCTGTTTGTGGGTTACCCCAAGGAAATAAAGGGATATTACTTCTACAACCCTGCTGAGAACAAGGTGTTCATAGAACAAAAGGGTGTTCTTCTTGAAAAATAGTTTATCTCTAAGAAAGATAGTGGTAGCATTATTGAGCTCAAGGAAGTTCAAGAGCCACAAGCACCTATATAGGATAGCTTAGAGATCGAACCAGACCCTCAAGCAATTGAGGAATCTGAACCGATCACGTAAGACCTTAGAAGGTCTGGTAGGGTCTGTCATCAACCCGAGAGAGATGGGTTTCTCGTGACCAATGATGGGAATCTTCTAGTCTTTGACCAGGAAGAACCTAAGACCTACTAAGAGACTATTGAAAGCCCACAGCCAGCTAACTGGTGTAAAGCCATGGAAGCTGAGATGCAATGAAAGTACGACAACTAAGTTTGGAATTTGGTTGATCCACCTTTAGCTGCTGAGGTAATTGGTTGCAAGTGATATTTCCAATTAAAATCTGACACAGATAAGTCTAGGGATTTGACTATGATGAAAACTTCTCACCAGTTGTAATGCTTAAATCCATTAGGATAGTACTTGCCATAGCTACATGGTATGATTATAAGATATGGTAGATGGATGTTAAGACCACTTTTCTGAATGGAAAGTTACTCAAGGATGTGTACATGATACAACCTTAGGCTTTTATTGATCCAAAGTATCCTAATCAAGTATGCAGGCTTCAAAGGTCCATTTATGGATTGAAACAAGCTTCTTATCGGATATGCCCTGGTCCCGAGGCATTGGTCCTTTTATTTGTATTATACATTTGTACAATGTTATTGGATTTAATGTATCATACAATTTATGTCATTAAATAAAGGCACTCATCTATATATTATATATTTTGTGCTATGTTTTAAACAGAGTATGTAATGGACATATCCATAGCCATGTTGACAAGTGTCATGCACTTGGTAGTAAGACCATGGATAAGGAAAACAATATGACCATAAAGTCATCCATAGTCTATTCCAGTCACGGGAGTGAATGGAACTAGAGACTATGATTAGCTTGGTTGGATAACGATGTCTTACCGGCCATTCGACATGGATGTCAACCAAGTTAATGGGTACATGCAAAAAGGGCATGGTACTGGATAGATCCACATGGTATAGTATCATAAGTGATTCTTGTTTAGTACTCATATGGATCCTTTGACCTAACCATATGATGGTGCTACATGTTAAGTGGTATACTTTGGTGTATGCCTAAGGGCCTGTAACAGGGTCCCAAGTATGGGTACATTCGGATATGTCAGTGAACATGGCAATGCTATGGATTTACAGAAGGGAATGTCACTCAGTAGTCCATTGAGAAGATATCACCAGCCTCTTAATGAATGCAACTGATAAGAGTGTGGCCACACCTAAACGAGTTGGAACTTATTTTTGAGCATCAATTCATTCAGGATCAAGTAAATGTCCGGACACAAAAGAGGGTGATCATTCCTTCCCTCTGTGTTGGACACCGATATCAATGACATGGGATATACAAGTTTAAACTACAGGGTTACAATTACAGTTGGACTACTATCTCTGACTTAATTAGGGGTTTCAGTGGCTTGCTAGAGCCTGCCTACATTCTATGGGCCATAGGTTCACTGCCAACATAAAGACTGGCCCATAGGATTGTACACATTGAACGTCTGAACTCGAACTAAAAGGATCAACTGTATACTTGGAGAACACACATTGAGAGAGAGGATCCCATTAATTATATTATATAGATCAATTGGATTGATCAAAATAGTATGATTAGTTTTGTATTGGCCTTCTTATAATTAATTCAATGAATTAACATATGAGATTATTTCCTAGGTGGAAATATTTTACACGTATAGGTTTACATGTATTTAATTTTATGGAAGTCTAATTTAATTCCTCGATTAAATTAATTGGTCAAATTAATTTTAATTTAAATGTATGTAATATATTATATCGTATAATATATAAACATATGGGTTGAATTAAAGCTACATTTGAAATTAAATTAGACCAAAGGAATTAATACGGACTTGGGCTTAAAAGAGAGAAAGCCCACACAAATTAAAAAGAAAATGGGGCATAAAATTCCTATGGGGAATTCAACCAACTAGGTTAAAATACCTAGCAAATATTTCGGCCATCACACTTGAAAGGAGTAGAAAATTACAACCCCAAAAATCCTCTCTCTCGGTTGATCGAATCGCTAGCACAGGTTCGAGTTCGATAGCTGTTCATGTAAAGGAATGTGGAGGAAGTCGACATTGATTTTTGCAGCCATCTCTTATAGAGATTTTCTGGTGAGAATCTAATATTCTATTTTATTTTGGTTTTTGATTTCCACTTCAATTGCTCCTGGGCACGGATTTGAGGAAATCAACACGTTCTTCTGCCTTTTCTGTTGATTTTCAGTGAAAAATCCCAACACTTACCTGAGACTCAATAAGGCTATTAAGGAATATGACTTTAAACAAAATCCAGAAGAGCCCTATGTGTATAAGATGGTTTGTAGGAGTTTACCAAAATTCCTAGTCCTATACGTAGATGACATCCTTCTCATTAGAAGTGTCATACCAACACTACGAGGGGTTAAGCAGTGGTCGAGTAAGTGCTTCACAAGGAAGGACTTAGGAGAAGCTGAGATGATCTCAGAGATCTAGATCTACAAGGATAGATCAATCAGCTTCTGGGCCTAAGTCAGGCCTCTTACATAGATAAAGTTTTAAAAAGATTTGGCATGGATAAGGCAAAGAAAGGTTTCTTACCTATGCACCATGGACTTAAACTAAGTAGGAAAAATGGTCCTAACACAAAGAAGGACTGGAAGAAGATGTAGAAGATCCCACATGCTTTGGTTATAGGATCTATCATGTACTTTGATAAGGTCGGTTTTTGACCTTATCTTTTAGGCAATTTCGTTGTTTGAACATCAATTTTTAGAGTCCTTTGTGTGAATGTTTGTTTGTTTTTTGCGTATTTTGTGATTTTTATGTTTTGGATAGATTTTCATAACTTTTAGTATTTTTCGTCGTTTTTAGGGGTGTTTTTGTAATGTTGGATAATATGTCATTTTTATGGTCCGTGGCTTTGGTGCGGTTATGTTTCTTTATGTTTGTTTTGGACAGGTATTATGACCCGGACCGAAAGTTGGAGCATTGGCGGCGAAGAAGAGTTTGAAGTGCTGGTGGAGGTGGCACGCCGTGCTGTGTAGATTTGGAATTGGCACGCCGCGCTGGTAGGGGTGGCACGATTTCGTGCCGATCCGCTGGATCCCATCCCTTGGCACTATTCTTATGCATATAGTTAAATAATTTTTCTTTTTTGTGGATATTTGTTGCAAATTAGTTTTCTTTATTTTCTGTGTGTGTGTGTTTTCTAGCTTATGCGAACTCGCTCTCAACACCCTGAGCTTTTACCTTATAACCCTGAAATTGAACGTTTGTGTAGCAGGTACTGTAGAGTACAATAAGAGCGAATTGTCCAAATGGATCATCAGCAACAAGAGGAAGAGGAGAGACAGCTACGGGAAAGAGTTGAGCAAGAGCGACTCCAGCGAGAGCGGGAGGAGTTTGATAGAAGAAGGGGTGGTGATAGAGACAACATGGTCGTGACTGACCTAATGGCTCCACATCGGCCCTGGAACAGATCCGTAGTGGTTATCCCAGCCATTACTGCTAATGACTTTGAGTTGAAGTCCAGCATGATCAATTTGATCCAAGGGAACGGACTATTCAGTGGCGGAATAAGTGACAACCCCAATGATCATTTAGACTGGTTTCTCATGGTGGCCGATATAGTTCGAATCGGTGGGGTGCCCCAAGATGCTGTGTGGTTGAAGTTGTTTCCCTTCTCATTATGCGGGGGAGCAATGGAATGGTACAAGTCCTTGAGGTCCGGGTCAGTGACTTTATCGGATCAATTGGAAGAACAATTCTTAGCATATTACTTCCCACCATCAAAGATGGTTCAGTTAAGGAACAAGATTATGGGATTCCGGCAATTGAGGACTGAGACTTTCAACGAAGCGTGGCAAGGGTTTCAGCGGTTGTTGCAGAACTGTCCCCACCACGATATGCCGTGATTCACTCAGGTAAGCACGTTTTGTCATGGTTTAACACCAGCTAACCGTGCCATTATTGATTCTTCTGCAGGTGGAGACATTTTTAAGAAAACTGATACGCAAGCCGAGGAGTTGATCGCGGAGCTGGCTAAGAAGAGTAACTTGTGGCAGTGGGACACGCCAATAAGGAATGAGGCTCGGGCTGCAGATTTGGGATGCTAAGATGCAGCCATGGACCATATGAACAAGAAGCGGGACCTGTTGATGTCCCGCCTGAATTTGAATGGGCTGCAATATCAGCCGGTGTTGTGTGTATCATGTGGAGCGGAGCATCCCGGTCAAGAATGTGCATTGGGCGATCCATTCGCCCCACCGTCCGAGAATGTAAGTTTTGTGGGAGGAAACCAAAGGTACAATAATTCTAACTCTTACCCACAAAATCTCAATAATAACAACAATTACGGAAGAAGGTATCAACACCCAAACATGTCTTATGGTAATAACCAAAATGTGTTGAGACCTCCTTTTGGATTCCATTATGAGCACCGTGAGCAGGGGTTAGGTAAGGCCCCATTTATTCCTAATGATCAATCCTCATAGCAACCTCAACAATCTAAGCAAGATGAGACGGTTTTGTCTTTATTAAAAGACATCTCGTCTTAGCTTGCTGATAATGAAGCATACTGTAGGGATTTGGGTAAGCAGGTGGCTCAAATGAATAGGGACAGGCAAGAAAGACCTCAAGGAGCACTTCCGAGTAGAACTGAACAAAACCCTAAGGGTAATCAACGGGAGACAGCTCAAGCTATAACCCTGCGAAGTGGTAGGCAAGTGGAGGACCGAGTGCAAAACGATGATATTCCATCCCAACCTACTGAGGTAAGTGAAGAGTCGGGTGAGGTAAGCAACCCAGACTCGATTTCTAAACCCGAACCTAGCACAAATGAAAAGGGGAAAATTCCTGACCCAGTGAGAGCCTATGTGCCTAAACTTCCTTATCCTCAAAGGGAGAAGAAAGATAAACTGGAGCAGAAATATTCCAAATTTCTAGAAATTTTTAAGAAGTTAGAATTTAATATGCCATTGATTGAGGCTCTCCAATAGATGCCTTCTTACGCTAAATTCTTTAAAGAACTTCTTGCAGGGAAAAGAAAGCTAGGTGAGGATGAAGTGGTGGTTTTAATAGAGGAATGTTCGACAATTATCACTAACAAACTTCCACCCAAGCTCAAGGATAAGGACAGTTTTACTATCCAATGCCGGATGGGAAACTTGGAGATTGCCAATGCCCTATGTGACTTGGGTGTAAGTATAAATTTGATGCCTCTGTCGTTTTTCAGGAGACTCGGACTGGGAAACCCAAAGCCAACCAATATGACCCTCCAATTGGCAGATAGATCTCTTATGAGGCCAAAGGGGGTGGTCGAGGACGTGCTAGTAAAGGTGGACAAGTTTATCTTTCCCGCGGACTTCGTGGTAATGGATATGGAGGAAGATAGCTCGGTGCCCCTTTTGCTTGGAAGGCTATTTCTTGCAACCGGTAGGACTTTGATAGATGTCCAGGAAGGTCAGGTTATTCTTAGGTTGCACAACGAGGAGGTAAGTTTCAAGGTCTATAACTCAATGAAATATCCATTGGATGTTGAAAGTTGTAATTTTGTAGACTCCTTTTGCCCTATTGATGCTTATGTGATAGAAAAGAGTTTCAACCAAGGGGAGTTGGAGCTCTTATATAACTTCCGATTGAAACTATTTCCGGGCAAATTGAGAAGTCGATGGACAGGGCCATTTACCGTGCACAAGGTCTATCCCTCTGGGATGGTGGAAATTGAAACCCCGGAGGGAATTCAATAAGTAAACGGGCATCGGTTGAAGCCCTACATCAACGGAGGAATGAAGGAGGAGAAGCAAGTCTTACTCCTTCGTGATGTGTAATGCGAAATCGTGGACGTAGAAGTCGAGCTATTCCGACTATAAACATAGCAACGAGGTACATGTACTTCCCTTTTACATTTTTTTTTTTTTTGTGTTAATATATTTTTGTGTGTTTTTGTGTGTAGGAACAGGTAATTAAGCAAGTTAATCAAAAGTATTGATCAAAATGTGGAAAAAAAGGTAAAGGTTGGCAGAATTCAGGATGGCACGCCGTGTCACCATGGGCGCATCGTGCCAAGGTGAGATTAGGGTAGCACGTTATGTGCTGGTGTGGCACGCAATCGTACCAGGCTGCTGTTCTGAAATCACATGCAAGAGCAATTTAGCACGCCGTGCTACAATTCAGCACGTCGTGCCAGAGTAAGGGTCATCAAGGTGGCACGACGTGCCAATACAGCACGCCCACGTGCCGTCGTGTTGTTCCGGAAGAGGGTTGAGCATGAGCAAGCAGCACACCATGCCAATTACAGGGTCTTCAAGTTGGCACGACGTGCCAGTACAGCACGCCAACATGTCATCGCGCTGTTTCTAAAGTGCATTGTTGTAGAGCGAGCAGCACGCCGTGCCAAATATGGAATTTTCAAGATAGCACGACATGCCGAGCCAGCACTCCGACGTGCCCTCACGCTGTTTCCAGGTAAGTTTCAATGCTCTGCTCAGCACGCCGTGCTGTCTGTTTGGCATGGCATGCCGAGCGTTTAAATTTCAAATTTTTAGATCAAAAATCACCCGCCTATATAAACCCTTCTCTTCTTCTCTTTCTAAACCGCCCATCATCATCTTCTTCTTCTTATTATTATTCTTCTTCTTTCTCACCTTCTCTCACTTTCTCACTTTCTCTCTCTCTCTCCACTTTCTCTCTCTAGAACCAACCCTCACCTTCTCCCTCTCTACCCTTATTCTTCCTTCCCTTCTGTATGAATTCATGCTTTGCTCTTCCTTTACTCTTTTTATTGTTTGTTCTTTTTCTCACTTTTATTTTGGTTGATTGACTGCTTAATAGGGTGATTGTATTGCATTCTTTTTCTTTATATTTAGTGGTTTGTATTTATGACAGTAGGGTTTCTTTGGATTTGGGTTCTTTTGTTTTTGATTTTTTGTTCTGTTTTTATGGTTGTGCAATTGTAGGATGAAGAAGAAGACTGTCGCTGATCGGAGACACGGTTCGTCATGATGGCCCATTGACCCATCACCGGAACCGGTGCCAAGCGAAGAATTACCTACTGAACAGCAGATGGCCCCTTTAACGAGCCTCTCTAGGAAGTATAAATGACCCTTCACTCTCCTTTCGGATGATGAAGGTAAAAGATACAAAACTCTATTTCCATTAGAAAGCACTCCCTTTCGAACCATCGATTGGGAATTTTTGTTTGTGCAAGATAGGTCTGAGGCTGTACGTGCTAAATTAACTAGTCTAGGATGGTATGAGTTTGTGAAGTCTAATCCACCTATCTTTAGGGAGTTAAACCTCGAATTCTACTCCACCTTAAGCTTTAAAACAAACCCTGACACAGGCCTTAGGAACATGACTTTCCACCTATTTGGTACTGAACACTCTTTAGATATTGAGGGCCTTAAGGCTTGTATAGGAATAGAGGGGAATAGTTACAAATGGTCGGAGTATGGATGCCAAGAAATTTTGGCGTATGGTAGGACAAGGGGTATACCAACCTAGGTTTGCTAAAACTTCCCAAATTCATGACCCCATCTTGCGATTTGCTAAAACTTCCCAAATTCATGACCCCATCTTGCGATTAATTCACAAATTTGTGTGTTTTAATTTTTCGAGCAAAACTGAAAACAACCGAGTCAATGCATTTGAACTTTTAATATTGTGGCATGTGCATAATGTTGTTAAGGTGCACATGGGCTTCTTCGTCATGGAAGCCCTATACAACCACCACAACAGATCTAAGTCAGAACTAGGGTTAGGACATATTGTAACTTGTATTGCATGCTTCTTTCCTAGTAATACTTGTTATAGGAACCTCGATAGCATCCTTTCCAAGAAGCTTTCGAGGGGAATTTTGTCTTGCTCCCATGTTGTGACAGCTGCAGGTACTTCAAGTGCGCGAGGTTCGAGTAGGGGTAAGGCTCCTATGGACGTAGTATGATGAGGACGAGAGTGAGGAAGCTGAGGATAACGAGGAGGATGAGGAGAATGTTTCGGTGGGCCTGGATTTTATGGGGCGGATTGAAGGACGGTTGGATGGTATAATTGAACAATTGGAGGGTTTAATCGTCCATCAGCTTATGCTTGAGGAGCGGATGAACGCGTGCCTTGATAGGCGAGCAGCTTAGCTCGCCAATGTGGAGGCGTTCGCCTCTCGTTTTTTGTGCAGCCCAAGGGTGGCCGTACCCGCCGCCGCCACCACTAGCCCCCGATATGTGAGGTAACCCTTTTCCTTTCCCGCTTTATTTTTCTCCTTCTTCCATTGCACTTTTGGGAGTAAGTGCAATCTAAGTGTGGGGTGGGTACAGGGATTTCTCCCTTTCTTTTGCTTCTTTTTACATTGCACTTTTTGATTGTTTGTTTCGTATGTTTGTTTGTGTTTTTGCTTATTTGGATGTTATACGTTGATTTTTGGTTAGATTTAGGTCTTAGCTTTTAATGCATGTAGAGTTGGTTTTGGTTTGTTTTTGGTTTGATAGTGTTTTTAGGTTGTTTATATGTCAATTGCCGTTTGAATAACATTGCTTAATCTACCCTCGAAACTAAGTCTCTGTGCTTGGATTGGTAGCAATTGGCTAGGGATACTAGGAGTTGATTGCAAGTCATTAGCTTGTTTGTGCGTGATTTGTGATTCTTGATGGTAACCATTGGTTAGATTTGTCATTAAGATTGCATTAGGGAATTAACCCTCTACCTCTACTTGCATGATCGAGCTAGGAATACGCCTTAGAACATTGGTTGAGTCACACGACTTAGCATACAACCCCTAGTACACTTATGAGAATTTGAGCCTTTGGAACCATTTCACATCGGTTCTATTTCTTTGTGAGGGTAAAAACAATCATGGCACACTAGACCGTAGAACCTGGTGTCGTTTTGCACTTGGCATCGAGAGCTTAATATGTGGAGACCCTTAGGATTAACCCCTTGACTTAAATGAGCCTAACACTAACTACTAATTTATCCCTTAGATCACCCAAAGCCACTAAACTAACCTTTTTGACTTAAAAAACCTTCACCAAGCCAAATCTATCATCCTAACTTTTTACCACTAACTTTGATTTTCCTTTCTTACCCTCCTCTCCTAAATCAAGTAATTGGCTAAGTTGTTCATTCATTTTGGGGTCAATCACCATTTGCATTTCAACTCTTTCACATATAGTCCTATGGAAAAATTGTGTTAAAAAAATCCAAATAGAGTCAATGTGTATGTTCGACTTCTTTTTGTAAAATTCGGAGTTTGTAAACGCATGTCTTGTTTGTCCGGTTTTCATCTTTAAGCCGGTATATGTGTTCCATTTTCAGTTCATTTGTTTGAATAAAGGATTAGGGCGATCATCTAATTGCCTTGACCCATGTCTTGTCATTTTTTTTTTCTTTTCCCCGTTAAGTTGTGTTTTGGCCGTTGGGTGTGGATAAGGCCTTCTTATTGTCAAGTTAATTTCAAAAAAAAAAAGAAAAAAAAGAGAAATATATATATATATATATATAGTAAAGCAAACACTCTTAGGACTAGTTTTGAGTTAAAAGTTGCATGACCCGTCTTTAGTACTTAGTCAATTTGTATATATTACTTGATTTGTAGGAGTTGTATACCTAAAATTTCCCTTTTATCAAACCTACCCCAAGCCGTAGCATTACAAGCCCCAGGTTCTCTGATTTTGCTCCTTGACCAATGACTTCACCGGGATTGCCATTAGTTCGCTATGTGATGTTCCATTGTTTGTTTTTGTGTGCTCATCCGCCTCGCCTTGAACTTGAGCATTAGAGTGACATCTTGTGAGGTGCTTTGTGGTCGTATAAACTCTGTTTGTTCCTCGCCCTTTGACTAGCTAAATTTTGTTGGGTTCGGGTATTGAGTGGTTTTGAACCTGGTGCACCTAGTGTCATTTCGAAAGTGATGCTTTACCTTCTTGAGTTTATGAATTTCATACGGTTAAACCCTTAGTTGGATTTGCAAGTAAAAGCGAGCGAGTTTACTCCTCTGTCTTTAGTTTATTTGCTTGAGGACAAGCTAGACTTTGAGTGTGGGGTGGTTGATAAGGTCGATTTTTGACCTTATCTTTTAGGCAATTTCGTGGTTTGAACGGCAATTTTTAGAGTCCTTTGTGTGAATGTTTATTTGTTTTTTGCGTATTTTGTGATTTTTATGTTTTGGATAGATTTTCATAACTTTTAGTATTTTTCGTGGTTTTTAGGGCTGTTTTTGTAATGTTGGATAATATGTCATTTTTATGGTCCGTGGCTTTGGTGCGGTTATGTTTCTTTATGTTTGTTTTGGACAGGCATTATGACCCGGACCGAAAGTTGGAGCAAAGGCGGCGAAGAAGAGTTTGATACTCCATATTATGTATGAGACCTGATGTCGCTTTTGCACTGAGTATGACTAGCCGATACCAGTCAGATCCTGGGGAAGATCGCTGGACAGTAGTCAAGGCAATCCTTAAGTACCTTAACAGGACTAGGCATAGCTTCTTGGTGTATGGAGGTCAAGAAGAGTAATTGTGAGTGGATGACCTTTTTAGCAAAAGTGGAACATGGTGAAGCGAACTGGAGAAAATAGAAAAGAACTTGAATTGTTTGTTTTGTTTAGAAAACGGGTTTGTATCTTGCTTAGGAAAACCATTAATTTATTTGGAAATCCTTTTTGTAGAAAACCTTTTCTTTGAATGTGAGTTTTGGGAAAACTAGTTTTACATTTTAGAAAATCCCGTTTTATTAGTTAAAGATCTCGAAACCTAAATTTCAAGATCAGTGATAGAGCCGGCACCCGGATCATCTCATCCGTGAAATTCCGGTACAGCTCCCTACCTAGCATAGAGTGTTGTACCTACTTTAGAGATTCAGGGTTCAGGCAACTTACCTATTCAACCTCAAGCTTGCATTCATTTATTAGTTTATAGTGCCATATTATATTCACTTAATTCTCTACCCATTTTATCTTTTGTTGTTAGCCCATGCTCATTCAGATGACATAAAATAAATAGCAGAAAAGTAAAGTGCAAAAAAATTAAATTATACATCCAAAAACAAACCAAAAGGAAATAGAGGCCGCTTATTACAACCGAAAAAGAAAAAAACTCTCATCCTCACCAATAAAATCACCTACTATATACGAATATCTAAAAAGGGTACAATTGCCTAGGATACATGAGTTGATCTATAAAAATACATCCAAAATAAAAATAAGAAAAACAAAAGCTACAGAACAAGTTGTTAGCACAATTATATCATAAACATAAATAGGACTCATACAGGATAGAATCAGGATTCTTAGAAAAGGGGTGCATGCATCTAGGGGATAACCGAGAAGTCTGGGTGACTTACTCGGTTAGACCTGGAAAACAGTTTTAGAAATGCCCTGTAGGTTTTGTGCTTGAAAACATTTTGGAAAGATGGTTAGGCTGAATTACATGCAAATTTCTCCATTTAGTGGGTCGGCTATCCTGGAACTCGGGGGTTTCGCCTGTGGGGGTTTCCTAATTTCAACATCCTTCTAGGGCCCAAAGCAGTAAACAAGTTAAAAATAGTTTTGATTCTAAAGATAGCATCACATGACAACGTCCAAAGGATTCGTCCCCAGATTCTGTCCCCTTTTGGGAACTATAGCCATGAGGCTATAGAACTACAGCCATGCGCCTATAGTATCCAAAACCTGAAATTGGTTTTCTCCACTTTGAAATTCACTGTTTGAATCATTTTTAATGATTTCTAAGGACTTTGAGGAACCTGGGGGTCCACTAAATCTAGATAGTGGATCCAATTTGGATCAACAACCCTGGATTTCAAAAATTGAAATCAATGAAATCGAAAATCTCACATCAACGTTCTAGGAAAACCGAAAACCATAATTCAGAATGTAATGGATGTAATTGGATCGAAATAATTCATAACAAAATTATCAAAATGGGAAACTGACTACATTCGATTGATTTAGGGCTTTTCGAGTTTCTGTCCAGAAGAACATAGCCGTGCGGCTATAGTGTTACAGCCACTCGGCTCTATTCTAAGGGATTACAGCAGCTCCGCTCTATTCTAAGGGACTACAGCTGGTCGGCTCTAGTTAGAGACATACGGCTATAATCAAACAGACAGTTACTAGAAATTTAACAAAACATAGAAAAAAAACACAACACAAAACAAGTAATTATGAGTGTAAGGCCTCTTAGAGTTTACCTGGTTGATGTTCCAGTGTGTTTGACAACCGGAAGTGGATTGGAAAACCAGAATCCACCTAGAACCTCATGAATGCCTCTGAAACTTTAAATATGTGTCCTGAATCAATACGAATATAACCTGAGGACAGTCTTGAACGAATGTGATACGATCAGGAACTCTCACCCTAATTGTTTCTAGTTCGTTTTGTCTATTTTACTTGTTGTTTTTGGTCTTTTCTATTGTCTTTTCTTAGTTTTCCTGGCTTTTCCTCTCTTTTTATTTTTCTATTCAATTTCTCTCTGCAAAATCCACTCTCTGTTGTGTCGTCTCCCTCCTTTTTCTGTTTCTATCATATTAAAAACCCAGAGAATCATGGATTCTCCCCTAATTAAGGAATTCACTCCCTGTCAAAGACGAATTCTAGTTATTTAGGAAGAATTATGTTCGCTCGATAGAGCCGCGTGGCTGTAAGGGTACAACTGTGCTGCTCTGGAATTAAGGCCGTATGGCTGTAGTTGTGAAACTACAATCGTACGTCTCTAATCAGAGCCGTGACGGATTTTCCGAAATCCCATACTCACCTCTGAGCCCTCTAATCACTCGAAGGACCTTTTTCGGAGTTTCGGATCAAGGATTGTTCAGATTTTGGAGAATTTGAGACATTCCATGCAACATCCCACTCATTCTCAAGTCAACTCATGATCATCAGTCTAACAGGTAACATAAGATTTTCATTAGAGAGGTTGGAAAAACCTGTGCTCACAGGTTGCCCCTCATGGGATTAAAGTCGACATAATCAGGCTATTATGCTAGGATTGAGTTTGGTCTTGCAATAGAGACCACAGTGAGAAAAGGAAAGAAAACGTGCCTGGCATCTTAGTTTCCCGAAGAAATCAAGCGTAACATCTTGCTGGGGACGTGCCTTGGCCTTTCGTGAAACAACGATTCTGAAGTTGGCTCACAGCAGAGCGACAATCTGAAATTGGCCCACAGTGGAGCAATAATCTGAAGTTGGCCTACAGTGGAGCGATAATCTGAAATTGGCCCACAACGGAGCGATAATATTAAATTGGCCCACGGTAGAGCGATAATCTGAAATTGGCTCAAATCGAAGCTATAATCTGAAGTTGGCTCACGGTGAAGCGATAATCTGAAGTTGGCCCACCTCGGAGCAATAATCTAAAGTTGGCCATGAGCAATAATCTAAAATTGGCCCATAGTAGAGCGATAATTTGAAGTTGGCCCACAGCGGAGCGATAATCTGAAGTTGGCCCACAGCGGAGCGATAATCTGAAATTGGCCCATGGCGGAGCGATAATCTTAAATTGGTCCACAGCGGAGCGATAATTTGAAGTTGGCCCACAATGGAGCGATAATCTGAAGTTGGCCCACAATGGAGCAATAATCTAAAATTGGCCCACAGCAGATTGATAATCTGAAATTGGCCTACAGCAGAGTGATAATCTGAAGTTGGCCTACAGCGAAACGATAATCTGAAATTGGCCCACGATGGAGCGATAATCTAAAATTGGCCTATAATGGAGCGATAATCTTAAATTGGCCCACAGTGGAGCGAAAATCTGAAGTTGGCCCACGACGGAGTGATAATCTGAAATTGGCCCATAACGGAGCGATAATCTTAAATTGGCCCACAGTGGAGCGAAAATCTGAAGTTGGCCCACGGCGAAGCGATAATCTGAAATTGGCCCACGGCGGAGCGATAATCTGAAATTTGCCCACAACGGAGTGATAATCTGAAGTTGGCCCACAGCGGAGTGAAAATCTGAAATTGGCCCACAACGGAGCGATAATTTGAAATTGGCCCACAGCGGAGCAATAATCTGAAGTTGGCCCACAGCGGAGCGATAATCTGATGTTCGCATACAGTGGACCGATAATCTGAAATTGGCCCACAGCGGAGCGATAATCTAAAGTTGCCGAGAACGTGTAATTGTTCCTTGATTGATAATTTTGGAAATAAAAATTTTTGTCCCTTCGACCATGAATAAATACGGCTTGGTTGTTTTGCCCCTGGATACCTACAAAAGGCAAGGCGTATCCTTCTTGGGGTTATATCGGCATAGATGGAAATTATGAAAATTGAGAAAATTCTCTTACTTGAAAGTTAGAGGTGTGCGGCTCTAATTTACATGTTATAGCCCAAGGGATACCCCAGTGTTGGGCTATTTCTGTTTTCAGAGGGTTCACGATTTGGAACAGCCCGATGATGAGTATTGATGCATGTATGCATGCGTGTGTGTATGTTTCGAGTGTATGCATGAATGTGACATGATATTTCCACTATTGGTCTTGGTGTAGTTTGCATCTAGCGTTCAGCGTCGCGGGTCGGCCTAGTTGCGGTTCTAGAGCTCATGAACCACTGGAGGAGCAAATTGCTTATTATGAGACACTGAGGATGAGAACCAAGTGGATGATCAGGGTGACGGGGCACAGTCCTAGATCCTTTCTTTTCCTTCTTTGACAATCTAGCCTGTATGTGGGCTCATTTTGCTACTTTGCTTGTATTGCCCATGCATAGGCTCAGTTTGGTACATTGACCATAAGTGTGAGGCACTGACCTGGAAATGCCTCAGGTTGTAGGGAGTTAGGATTGCCTGAGCCTGCTGTTATGTGACTTGTGTTCTGTTTTGTGCCCTAACTTTTGCATAGACTGCCTTTCAGTTTTCAGCCTATCGAACTGTCTTAACTTTGCCTGAACCGCCCTTTTGGGTTTTTGACTCAGCAGACTTTTATTTGTATCCTAACTTTTGCATAGACTGCCTTTCGGTTTTCAGTCTATCGGATTGTTTTTTTTTAACTTGAAGTGAGATGCATGCAAATGG
This sequence comes from Euphorbia tirucalli, assembly GCA_039660915.1. Lineage (NCBI taxonomy): Eukaryota > Viridiplantae > Streptophyta > Magnoliopsida > Malpighiales > Euphorbiaceae > Euphorbia > Euphorbia tirucalli. The sequence goes on along the minus strand of CM077639.1, from coordinate 46,088,503 downwards.
AGAATGTGCACAGCCATATATGTATAATACGAATTCAATTTCAAGCAGACTTGAGACATTTAAATGAGCAAAGCATTCATCCATTAATTTCATTAATAATGTTTTAGCACAATGCAAATCAAAGATGAAATGAAGTTAAGAACAGAATCAGTAATGTTGTCCGTCTCGACTGAATCCACGACTGCCACCAACCGGCCTTTGCAGTTTTCCCACTGATGGTGCTCACCTCATCGTCGTAACTTTTACATGGACCGCCTTTTTATTTTTTTATCCATCAGATTGTTCTAATTTTTAGATGGACTGCCTTTTCGGTTTTTGATCCATCAGACTTCTTTTTTTTTCAACTTGATAGTGCCTGAGCTTGTCTTGATTGATAGGGTTGATGAATTTGTTTCCGTCCATATCTATGACCTTCACAACACCCTTTGGGCTTGAACTTCCCTCGCACATCTGTATTAGTCTGCTTCATCTGCTTAAGTACTAAATCCCCAGCTTTGAGTGGGTGTTTCTGATGATAGACTTTACTATTATAAACTGGCCATTAACTGCTGGTACATCTGTAGGTGATCTAAAGCCCACAGATGCTTCTCGTCGATCAATGCCAACTACTCATATTTCGACTGAACCCATTTAGATTCAGGCAACTACGCTTCCATTACTACCCTCAATGACCTAATCTTAATTTCCATTGGTAAGACAGCTTCCATCCCATAGACCAATGAGTATGGTGTCTCTTCGGTAGGATTTCTGACACTTGTTCTGTATCCCAATAAGGCAAATGGCAACATGTCGGTCCAATCTCTGTAGGTGACTACCATTTTTGACAAGATGCTCTTGATGGACTTGTTAGTTGCTTCTACAGCTCCATTGGTGTTTGGGTGATACGAAGATGATCTATGATGTTCAACCCCTTTTTCTTAGAACAATTACGTTGTTGCCCCTTGAAACTGCACTCCATTATCGGTCACAACATGATGCGGGATTCCATACCATGCAAAGTTGAACTTGGTCCCTTTTTTTCTTTTTTTTTTTGGGTTTTGAAGAGATCCTGTATTGAAGTCGTAATCTTTCATCTCGATATTGAGAGATGTACCGATTGAGCTACACCCAATTGGTCCTCTTCCTTAACCTTCTTTGCTTACTCTGGTCTAAGCCTTCTGAGCTTCTGTTCAATAGGTCTCATTTTCGGATTCGCCGGAATTCTGTGTTCTACAGTCTCTCTGTCAACCCCAGGCATGTCGTCATAGGACTAGGTGAAGGCTTTCATGTGCTTTTACAATACTTTTACCATTTCTTTCCTCTCATCAAGCGTGAGGTCTTTCAAGACGGATACCATTTTTGGATCATCGTCTTTCCCTAGATTAGTTTCATGCAATGATGCATCATGCATGCTAAAGACACTAAATGGATGTTTGTATGTATGCACAGTTCCATCCAGAAAAACATCACACAAGTAATTGATATCAAATTGCATTAAATGATCAATGGACTGAATTGTTCACATAATGAAATAGGAAAAAAAATAGAAACATTAAAAGATTTGTAATCCTCCACATGGGGAGGGTCTTCTCTAGCTGCTGTATCATCAGCTTCAACTGCTGTACACCTAGATTAGTCAAAGTTGGGCAAGGGATAAACACTTGGCCTCAAAGGTGGTTCCACAATCTACCCCTCGGTAACCAACAGTTAGATAGCTTTTATTAAACTAGTGCATTCGCCTGTGCGATGACCAGCTATCACATGGTAGGCATAGAAGTTGTCTTTTTCTAACTTAGACAGAGGAACATATGGCTTCAAATTTTGAAGTAAACTAGCTTTCCTATACTTGGCAAAGATGTGAGGCAAAGGCTTTGCCCATGGGTTAGTGAGCCTTCAAGAGGTTACTGCATGTCTGCCTTAAGCTACGGCAACCACACCTACTTTTATCACCCAATCTAATACTATATTTTGAGTAGGTTTTGAACTAGACCCAGACAACATGGTTATGGAGCTACTACCCTTATAACCTTGTGTGTACCCCTGAAAGCCTCGATAAGTGCTCGAGCTCTATCTGTTCATCTGATCTTCCTCCTCATAGCTTTTGATACGCTTGACAAACTCAACGACATCATTAAAAGAGTGGAATCTTTTCAGCTTCATTTTCCCCATATAAAGAGGCAAGCTACCATCAACCAGCTTCACAACAAGGGATTTTGACTTTGGAGCCCCATCTACTAGCACTTGAACGTCTATCCATCTCTTATAGTAAGACGAGAAGGATTCATTTGGCTTCTGGTGCATCCTTTCCAAATCTTCTAGAGTAGTTTCCACCTGAGTGTTATAGGCATACTGCTTGACAAATGCCTCAGATAAAGCTTCCCATATGGAGCAGGTATGAATTGGCATTTTTAAATACCACTTAGCAGCAGCATCTCTCAAGGTAGTCAGGAACAGATTCAGTAGGTGATTCTTTCCAATTCTCAGACTAGACATAATCCTCACATAGCTGTCTAATTGAGCCTCCAGTGGACCTTTCCCAGTGTACATAGGTAAATATGGCATCTGAAATCCTATTGGTAATGGTTCTCCCCCTTTTCCATCAAAGTAGTTGAGTCAATACATTTGATGGGATTGTAATGCACCATCTCTTTCAGTTTTGGCAACCAAGCCTCCAAGTCAGAAATTTTCTCCTTGAGATGCTTTTCTACAACCGTCTCGATCGAAGCTTCCTTAGCTCTCTCAAAAGCTTCATCCTGCTCCGAGTGACGATTAACTTCTCTATGAGGAAGAACTCCTCTACTACTTCCTGGAACACTTCTTCCTAAGCTAAGGACCACCTGAACAATATTTCCCTCATCCTGGACCAGAGCCTGGGCCGGTTGAATGGTTGACCCGTATTGGTGGTCATTATAGCTTGTATTTGCTCTCTCAAAGTAGCCTTGAATTGGTCTGAGTTTAACAAGGTGTCTACGAAGGTGTTCATATCGGAAGGCATTCCTCCACTAGATCCGTCTTGAGCCATATCTATTCTGTTTACTTCTTCAAACAAAAGCTGACTATCAACCGGTAAAGAAGGTGACTATCCCCCAAATTCCTGCTCTGATTCTAACCCTGAATTGTCTCGATCTCTCCCACAGTGACTGATTCTGGTTGAACTAGCTGAATTAGCTGACTAGAATCTGGTTCAACCCGTACTAGCCATTTTGAAGTTTGACTCCAAACTATGCATTCAGCACAGGGTTAGCACCGTGGATGGATGTCATGATTCTAGACACGACGCACTAAGGTTGAATTATGTCTCATGAATGAAATGATGATAAGGATGATCTTTATGTTTTCATTCTCTTTTTTTACTTTGGATGTTCTAAGAATACCCAATGCCATGCAAAAGATAATGCAAGAAGGTCTTGTGTGAGCCGTCACAAAAATAGAGGTTTGGCGCTTTTGGGGCACCTAGTGGATGTCATGAAATGGTCACGTGTGTACTGACACATGAACAGAGTTTCGACACTTTGTAGGTCAATGAAGTGATATGGAATGGTCATATGGAGGCTGTCCTATGGACAAAATTTTGATGCTTTTAGGGCATCTTGGATGAAATGATGTTACAAAAAAGTCACGTGCGGATAGAGACACGAACATAGATTAGGCGTTCGTGGAACACCTTGTATGATTTGGTAACGTCATGAAATGCTCCTATATGTGTAATAACCAATACTGGTGGAGTACCTCAAGTGAGTCAATAATGTCATGAAATAGTCCGATGTGGATCGCAACACACAAGTAAGACTCTAGCATCACCATGACACCATTGATGAATGGACATGATGCCATGATATTGTGTGACCACCACATGAATATAGACTTAAGACCATTGTGGTCCTCTAGTGAATGACATGGTATAGTGGAATGGTAAGTGCAATACGATGCACGAGCAGAACACGGGTAGTTTTAGGACACCCGATATGATATGAAATGAAATGACCATGATGGGCATTCTCAGAACGTCCTTTATTAAATGGAATGAGATGAAATGATATGAATGTTCATGTCACGTGAAATGCAAGTGGCTGCATGAAGATGTGGTTAGGATGCATGACATACCGGATGATGCCGTGTATCCTTCATGGAAATGTCCACACATGAGATGTAACGTGTATGTCATACAAATAAAATGTCATGGTTGCACGAAGATGTGGTTAGCATCGATGTCATACATATGTTCATGTCTTGAAAATGGCTGCACAAAGATGTGGTTAGAATGGCACACGAATGATCATGTGTGCTTGATGCTTCATGTAAGGGTAAAAAAAAGCCGCCATAGAACAAAAGTTAGCACACACCACAATATGCTCACCCTTCCAACCTTATTCCTCCTTTTGATTGGTCTACATTCTTCCTAGGTGTTGGGTCTCTTTGGTATTAATTAAGGATACGAAAGGCATACTCTTAATGTCCAATTTCATATTTATGTTTTGGTTATCCTAAGGGGAAGATACTAGGTCATTACATGTGGGCCAAAGTCAATCCAACGGTCGTACAAGTCCCCATAGTGAATATACACTCCTCCACATAGAATATAAGAGGTTCATGTTGTGCTATGAGTGGTTTACCCTTTAGGGTGCCTCCAATCCTGGCAGAAGAGGTAGGTCACCTTCAAAAGTAAACTGGGCTGATCAGTGAGTTTGAGGGATTGAGAAAAAGAAAATGTCATGCTATGCATGTATGAGTAAAATATGGTACTATTAACTAGTGAATGACTGCAAGCGAGGTTATATTTCAGTAGTTGCCTAAGTTCCTTAAGTTTTTATATAAAAAAAAGGTTTTAAGAAACATTTCATTGCCAGCGGAGTCGCCACTATCAGTAGACGACCTTTTTGGCGAAAGTGGAATGTGGCGAAGTGAACCGGGGAAAAAAGAAAAGAACTTGAATTGTTTGTTTTGTTGGGAAAACGGGCTTGTATTTTGCTTAGGAAAACCATTGATTTATTTGGAAATCCCTTTTGTAGAAAACCTTTTCTTTGAATGTGATTTTTGGGAAAACTGCTTTTACATTTTAGAAAATTCCATTTTATTACTTAAAGATCTCGAAACCTAAATTTCAAGATCAGTGACAAAGTCGCCACCTCGATCAGCTCATCCGGGAAATTCCTATATAGCTCCCTACCGAGCATAGACTACTATACCTAATCAAGAGATTCAAGGTTTGGGTAACTTACCTATTCAATCTCAAGCTTGCATTCATTTATAAGTTTATACTGCCATATTATATTCACTTAATTCTCTACCCATTTTATCTTTTGTTGTTAGCCCATGCTCATTCAGATGACATAAAATAAATAGCATAAAACTAAACTACAGAAAAAATAAATCACACATCCAAAAACATGCCAAACGGAAATAGAGGCAGCTTATTACAACCCAAAAAGAGAAAAACTCTCATCCTCGCCAATACAATCACCTACTATACACGAATATCTAAAAAGGGTACAATCGTCTATGATACACGAGTTGTTCTATAAAAATACATCCAAAATAAAAATAAGAAAAATAAAAGCTACAAAACAAGTGGTTAGCACAATTATATCACAAACATAAATAGGACTCATACAAGACAGAATGGGGATTCTCATAAAAGGGGAGCACGCATCTAGGGGATAACCGAGAAGTCCTGGCGACTTACTCGGTTAGACTTGGAAAATAGTTTTAGAAACGCCCTATGGGTTTTGTACTTGAAAACATTTTGGAAAATAGTTTGGCTCAATTACATGTAAATTTCTCTATTTAGTGGGTCAGCTATCCCAGGGGTTCCGTTCGTGGGGGTTTCCTAATTTCAACATCCATCTAAGACCTAAAGCACTAAACACGCCAAAAACAGTTTTGATTCTGAAGACAACATCACACGACGACGTCCGTGGGAGTCGTCCCCAGATCTATCTCTTTTTGGGAACTATAGCCATGCTGCTATAGTATCTAAAACCTGAAATTGGTTTTCTCTACTTTGAAAATCACTGTTTGAATCGTTTTTAATGATTTATGAGGACTTTGAGGAACCTGGGGGTCCGCTAAAGCTGGACAGTGGATCCAATTTGGATTGAACAACCCCGGATTTCAAAAATCAAAATCAATGAAACTGAAAATCTCACATCAACATTTTAGGAAAACCAAAAACCATAATTCGGAATGTAACGGATGTGATTGGACCGAAATAATTCATAACAGAATTATCAAAATGGGAAACTGACTACTTTCGGTCGATTTAGGGCTTTTCGGGTTTCTACCCAAACGAACATAGCCATGTGGCTATAGTGTTACAACTGTTCGGCTCTGTTCTAAGGGATTATAACCGCTTGGCTCTAGTTAGAGCCACACAGCTGTAATCAAACAGACAGTTTCCAGAAATTTAACAAAACATAGGAGAAAAAAACACAACATAAAATAAGTAATTTTGAGTTTAAGGCCTCTCAAAGTTTACTTGGTTGATGTTCCAGTGTGTTTGATGATCAGAAGTGGATTGGAAAGTCAGAATCCACCTAGAACCTCACGAACGCCTCTGAAACTTTAAATATGTGTCCCGAATCAATCCGAATATAACTCGAGGATAGTTGTGACACAGGTTTTTTCCCGACCTTGATGATGAAAGCCTTCATTGCCTTTTTCATAGATAAGTGTGAGGCAGATTCAGAACAACCGGAATGACATCAAAGTTGTCTCGGATGACCCAAAGAAGTGTAACAAATCTTGGTGCGGAACCCCGAAGAAGGTCGGTTGAGCGCTTAAGAGAATCAGAGAGAAAAGTGAGAAAAGGTGAGAAATGCAAAACTTACTACTATAGCCATCCAGTTGTAGTGCCCTATAGGGGCATGACTGTAGTTTGTACAACTACAGTCGCCCAACTATAAGCCACTACAGCCGCTCGCCTGTAGTTGCCAGGTGTGATCTTCTCTTAAATAGGGTTTTTTTTATCTCCTTAATCCGTGTTTTTTAACCCTAATCTCACCATATAAAAGCAAAAACTCAAAAATTAGGAGGGGGTTAATAACATTTGCAGCCACCATCAGTGAGAGAGAGCTAGGGTTTTGGAAGTTTGAGAGTTAGAGAGAGAAATAGGATTTTTCAATCAAAAACTCATCTTTTCAATCCAATCATCAATGCAATCCTCACCAAAATGGGTTAAAATCCTTAGGTATCATCTGGGTTTAGGGTTTTCATCTAAAAACTTAGGGAGATTCTGATGAGAAGGGGTTTGATTTAGGTTTTAGAGAGAGAAAACTAGGTTTTAGTGAGAGAAATCATTAAATGCACGTAAAAACCATCCAATTTCGAATAAAATCTATAGAAATCACTGGGATCCTTTGAAAAATCATATATAGGAGTGATTTTAGTTGATTTGGCATTCGTTCGGGTTGATTTGGGGCTCTGTTTGAGTTTTGGAGGTTCATAGACGATTTGAGGTTATTCATGATTCCGAGGAGTTTTTTGGCGTCCGAATCCATTTTCGATGATCCAAAACACTAGAACGCAAACAAGGTAGGCTTTGAGAGGCCTTAAAAACTCATTTGAAATTTATTTGTGTGTTATTATATGTGTTTGGTGGTTTTTCAAAAAGCTGGAAGTGGAAATCCTGCTATAGCCGCCCCATCTGCTGCTTACAGCCACTTAGCTGTAGTCTGATGACTGTAGTGGCATGGCTGTAAGCTTAAAAACTCATCTGATTATAACCGCTCACCTGTAATCTCAAGGGTAGAAGCTCCAAACACCCTATATCGATCGATGACACTTCCTTTTTTTCAAATCAAATGTTTTTTTTGTCAATATTATCGGTCAGATCACATCCATACATGATTGGTTTCACGGTTTTTGGATTTATGGATGATGGATGTGAAGTTTAGTTTTTTTGATTTTAGATTTTAGGGTTTTTCGGATTCATTTAATCTGATCCAGATCTATTTCGCGGATTTTGTAAGTTTCCAGAAACCCTAGATCACCCGAAACCGTCAAAGAATCAAAACGACTGTCAAAACGAGAAAGAAAATTAGATTAGTGCTTCTAAAGCACTACAGCTACCCAGATGTAAATGCTATAGCCACCCTAGCCACTACAGTGGTGGAGCTGTAGCATGCTACAGTGGCTCGGCTGTAGTTGATGAAACAGAATTACAAGCTTTGCCTTTTTAGCCTCTAACTTGTAATTTTGTTTCTCCTTTCAACTCTAAAAAAGGATTTTAGGTGTGTTTATGTTTCCAAACCGTAGATGGATGTTCAAATTAGGTCCACTCATGAATGGAACCCTTGGGTTCCGGGATACCCGGCCTAGCAAAAGATGGAAAATGCATGTAAACCGAGCCAAACCGTTTTCAAAATTGGTTTTCATTCACAAATTCTATAGGGCATTTTTGTAAAATGTTTTCCAGGTCTAATCGAGTGGTCGTCCGGACTACTTGATTATCCCCCTGTGCATGATCCCATTTCCCAAAATACCCCTATTCTATCTTATTTGAGTCCTTGGTGTGATTTGTATAATTACGCTAATCATATTTGGATGCAGCCTTTTATTTTTCATTTTTGATGTATTTAATAGATCATTTCATGTATCTAGGTGCTTGTTCCTTTTTTTAGATTATCGCGTATTATAGGCGGTTTTAAATGATGAGGATGAGAGTTTTTCTTTTTTTTATTCGATTAGGTTGTATAATTTGGCCTTTCCTTTAGTTTTCCCGCACTTTTATTTTTCTGCACTATATTTATGCTTTGTATTTTTGTCATTTGCATGATCACTAACTAAAATTAAAAGAGGATAAAATGGGTAGAATTAAGAGAATGTTATATTGTATTATGAAATAATAATTGAAAACAAGTTAAGGATTAGTAGATGTATTGCCCGAACCCTGAATCTCTGGATCAGGTACGGTGTCTACACTGTTGGATATGCCCTAGTCCCGAGGCATTAGACCTTGTATTTGTATTACACATTTATTGGATTTATGTATTATGCTCATTTTGTGTTATTAATAAAGGCATTAATTCATTTGTTATATATATCTTGTGCGATATTTTAAATGAAGTATCCAATGAACATATCCATATCCATGATGACAAGTGTCATGCACTTGGCAGTAAGACCATGGATAGGGTAAACGATATGACCATAAAGAGATCCGCAGTCTGTTCCAGTCATGGGAATGAATGGAACCAGAGACTATCATTAACCTAGTTATATGGCGGTGTCTTACTGTTCATTGGACTTGGAATGTCAACCAAGTTAATGGGTACATGTAAAAAGGGCATGGTACTAGATAGATCAACTAAACAAGAAATCCACATGGTATAGTATCATTAGTGATTCTCGTGTAGTACTTGTATGGATCCTTTGACCTAACCATAAGATGGTGTTGCATGTGAGGTCGCATACTTAGGGGTATGCCTAAAGGGCCTGTAAAAGGGTGCCAAGTATGGGTACTTTTGGGTATGTCACTTAGCATGGCAATGCTATGGATATGCAGAAGGGATTTGTCACTCAGTAGTCCACTGAGAAGATATCACCGGCGTCTTGATGAATGTGACTGATAAAAGTGTGGTCACACCCAAACAAGTTGGAACTTGTTTGTGAGCATCTGTACATTCAGGATCAAGTAAATTTTTGGACACAAAAGAGGGTGATCAATCCATGCCTCTATGTTGGACACCGATATCAATGACATGGGATATACAAGTTCAAACTATAGGGTTATGATTACAGTTGGACTGTCATCTCCATATTAATTGGGGGCTACAGTGGCTTGCTAGAGCCCAACTATAGTCTGTGGCCCACAGGCCCACTGCCAACATAAAGATGGGCCCACAGGATCGTACACACTGAGCGACTGAACACAGACTTAAGGAAATGACCTTTATACTTGGAGTATACACTCTGTGTTGGTGTCCCCTAGTTCTTAGGGCATTGGATTCTTGTATTTTGTATTATACATTGAGACTTATTGTATAAATACATTATTTGTCACATTAATAAAGGCAATTAATCTATTTCATTTATATCTTGTGCTATAATATGAGTAGAGTATCCATTGATTGATAATCATAAAACCTATTCCAGGTTTATTCTAATCATGGGAACGAATAGAACCATAGACTTGTATATTCGATGACTGTATGGTAGTTCTTAACTAGCCATAGTACTTGTATAGTCAGTCATGAATATAGGTACATGTCATTGACATGGGACTGGATCGATCCGCACAAGAAAGCCATATGGTTGTCGCGTCATAGGTCTTTCTTGAGTAGGTCTCTTTTATCCTCAGACCAGATTTCATTATAATATCAATATGGAATCCGGTTCACTTTGACATACGCCTAACAGGTCTGTAAAAGGATGCTAAATATGGGTATGATTGGGTGGACCGGTGAACATGTTGATATTGATGATGAAGTGATGGAATTGCCACTCGGGTAACACCGAGATGATATCATTGGCCACTTGATGAGTGGGACTGATAAGTGTATGGCCATACCCAAGTAAGTCGGTGCTTATTTGATTAATTAGTCAACTCAAGATCAAGAAATATAATAAACAATAGGAGAGGATGATGGACACCATGCCTCTTGTTTATTCATATCGACATCGTTAGGCAAAGGACACTATGAGATTCCCACTGGGTGAGTGTCTTTGAAAGACAGCTGCATCTTTGTCTTAATTGGGGGCTGAAATGGTCTGCTAGAACCCACTTACAGTCTGTGGGCCTTGGGCCTACTGCCAACATAAAGGCAGACCCATAGGATCGTGCAAATAGATCAACTGAGACGGAACTTATAGAAATTGTACATGTAACGTACATTGGAAGGAATGTGTTTATTAATTAATTGACATTTGGTGTCAAGGTAATTAATTAACATTGGGTTGAATTTAATTTAATTAATAAGTTTACACAATGTAATTAATTAATTTATCAATTAATTGAATTACATAAAGTAAACAATTAATTAAATAATTTTCCTAATTAGGAAAATTAAATACATGTATTGTATTTACTTAAGTATGATTTAATTTTATTTAGGGGCAATTAAATTTAGCCAAATGGAATTAAATTACATAGTATATACTTTTTAATTAAAGTCTATTTATGTAATTATAATCCTAGTGGGCTTGGGTTTAATTAACCTAATTAAAACCCAATTAGACAAGGTGTCTATATAAGGCCACACTAAAGTAATAAAACCCTAATTCAACCCTAATTAATTGCTGGAAGTTTTAGCCACCAAGAGCAGCCCCAAATCAGCCGAAAATCCCAGCATTAAACCTCCATTCTTTCGCGTCTTCGGCTAGCACCGGTTCCCGCTCAATAATTGGTCGTGCACCGGACTTTGGAGATCGCAGTTTCAAGAAACGATTCTACAGAGGTGGACTCTAGGAAATTTTAAACGGTGTATTTTCCACTGCACCACGTTATTTTTCCAATGACGAATCCCAACACTCTGGAGAGAGAGGATTGCCTTAATTATATTATAAAGATCAATTGGATTGACCATAATAATAAGATTAATATTTGATTGGTATTCTCATAATTAATTGGATTAATTATGAGATTATTTCCTAGGTGGAAATATTCATATGTATAGGTTTACATATGAATTCATTTTGTGAAGATCTAATTTTAATTTCATAGATTAAATTAATTAGTCAAACCAATTTCAATTAAATGTAAATAATATGTTACATGGTGTAATATATTACATGCATGTTAAAATTAAAGTTGGGCTTGAAATTAATTTAAGCCAAAAGGAATTAAAATAGATTTGGGCCTAAAAATGAAAGAAGGAAATCCCACACAAGGTGAGCCAATTGTGCCAAAATTCTCAAGGAGAATTTCGGCCACCTAGGGTTAAAACAACCCTAGGTATTTCGGCCAAGTAAGTACTAAGCCATCGTAGCCAAAATTGTCATCCCCTCCCTCTCCAAAGTTCGTGATTTTCCGACGCTAGCACGGGTTGTGTTCGAAAGGCATTCGTGTACGTGAACGAGGAGGGATTCTACCTTGATTCCTGTAGTCTACATCCATCTCTTATAGAGATAATCCGGGGTAAGAGATCAATCTCTTGTTGGTTAATTTTAAGTTTTACAATTTCCATTTCAATTGCTCCTGGGCACGGATTTAAGGAAATCACTGCGTTCTTCCGCTTTTATCGGGTCATTTCTGGTGACAAATCCCAACGTACACTTGGTAGGTGGTGGAGCCCGCACGGACTCACAAACAAAGGCAGTGTACCTCGTCGTTCAAGTAATAAAATCTGGCCTAAAGTCCAGGTATCGATCCCACAAGGAATCTAAACCCCGATAATCACTAAATTACTAAGAGTCTTTACGTGTCTAAGCGGAACTAAATTTAAGTTTGATTATATTAACAACTATATTGGTCTACTCCTAGTTGATCTATCCCAGCTTACTTTGCTTTTGAATTTGGAATATCAATTGGCGGTTTTACCGACCTATGAAGACTGATGGGGATGGCTTAATTAATCAACTACAAAAGACGAAGTTAACTCAACAATTAACCCTCAATTATATTCCTCCAATTAAATCAACCTAGCGTATCTAGATCTTTTAGGTCCTTAGCCGGTTTTCCTTGTTTAGAGGCGGTCTAATTCTTAAAGCTCAGAAAATAGGGGCACGTATGTTCCACAGTGTCGTCAATACTAATGGTTGCCTAGGTGTCAATCTAGGTAATGCCACAAATATGAACTTAATAGATTAAGATCTTATGAGACTAGATTATCACTAAAGGGATTGCATAAAGAAAAGGAATAAAGATTGAAATTAACTTGCATTCAACTGTATTAATCAAGAAAGATGTAACAGATTCAATGTTTTCAACCAAACAAAATCGATTGCGGAATCAAAAGCTAGCTAAATCGAATTACAAAAGACAAAAAGAAAAACTTATGCCCTTCTTGATCCAATTAACCGGATGCCGACGGTGTGAAGATGCTTGGAGGTGTACCTCTATTAACGAACCCGAGCCGAAACTAAGAACGTTGCAAAAGGGGAAGGTTCAATGCAAAGCAATCTACCAATCGATGGTTCCAAGATTCAAAGAAAACAAAAAGGTCAAGCTAAACCCTAGCTACAAGTTTTTGCTCTACCTCTACAAGTTGGGAAAAAGATCCCCTCAAACAAAGAAAATAACCTATTTATCCGGCTAGGTTAAAACCACAGAAAAGAAAAGCTGAAATTAGGGCAACAGCAGATTTTCGGGCCTCGGCACGCCGTGCTGGTGGAGTTGGCACGCCGTGCTATGCAGAGTTGGGATCGGCACGCCACGCTGATTGGAATGGCACGCCGTCGTGCTGCTTCTCTGGAACTCTTGGCACGCTGGTTGGCTTGGCACGCCGTGCTGCCATTGTGGCACGCCGTGCCATTCTGATTTTCAGCACTTCAAGCCCTTCTTTGCCGCCGCTGCTCCAACTTCCGATCCGGGTCCTAATGCCTGTCCAAAACAAACACAAAGGGACATAACCGCACCACAACCACGGACCATAAAACACGAAAAAACACGAGGAATACTAAAAATATAAGAAATCAAACCAAAACATAAAAATCACAAAATACGAAAAAAAACCAATCAAACATTCACATAAATGATTCTAAAAACTACCACTCAAACCACGAAATTGGCTAAAAGATAAGGTCGAAACCGACCTTATCAACCACCCCACACTTAAAGTCTTGCTTGTCCTCAAGCAAACAAAACATCTCCAACTCCCGAAAACAATGAAGCAAAATTAAAGATCAAATAATCGATTTTTAAAAAAAATCACAAACCACAACCTCAATTTTATCCACAAGTCAAGCATACTCAATCAATAAGGCTGTCACAAAGAATTTAACATTTAACCCCAATCTCATGCACACAAAGCAACTCAATTAACTATCAGAATATGATTTGCATCACTAAAATAGTACACTCCTAAGTCACTTCCCAATCAATCACATAGATAAAGATCAATAGGACTTTAGAATTCACACAATTTTCTTGGGGAGGAAAACAAAATTATCACGATGCATTGATCGATTCCATTTGATTGACTTTATAACTTTCGACCTTACTTGAGATGTCACTTAGCTTTTCCGAACAGATAACAAAGATGGAGCAAACACAATGCACCCGACTTACTCAACTAAGCACATTCAATCAAGCGGCTACTAGCACTATTCATAGCTTCACCTTGTAAGTGAAGCCAGCGGAATAAATTTCCATTTTTCATTCTTGACTTTTTGTCAATGTTCATTAAGTACAGATAATTAGTTTCCCTTACCCCAAGGTTAATCAAAATAAAACACACAATTTGCCTATTTCATCTCTTTACTCATGCTCAATCAAAAAGAAGCTTCTTAGAGAGTATATGTCTAAAAGCGATGCATCTCAACCCCAAAGTCTATATTATTCCAAAGGTGACAATCAAATGGGGCCTCATGTTGCATTCAATGTAAACATCCCTATTAACAAGCATACTTAACCTAGAAAGATGCAAAATAAGAGGTTATGTGGTTATGGTTTTTTTTTTTTTTTTTTTTTTTTTAAAGTAAAACATTGCTTATGAGGAGTTGGATCATTAAGTTGCAAGTGACAAACAAAAAAAAAAAAAAAAAAAAAAACAAATATTATCAAACCAAAAACAACCAGAAATAACTCCACACAAAACATGCAAAAACTAAGATAAGCATACAAAACAAACAACAAATAGTGCAATGTAAAAAGAAATAAAAGAGAGAGGGAAAATCCCTTGACCCACCCCACACTTAAATTGCACTTACTTCCAAAAGTGCAAAGGAAGAAAGAGTAAAATAAAGCGGGAAAGGAAAAGGGTTACCTCACATATCGGGGCCGGGAGGAGGCGGCGGCGGATACGGCCAACCTTGATCAGCACAAAAACGAGTGGCAAACGCCTCGATATTGGCCATCCGCTGCCCAAGCATAACCTGATGGACGGTTAAGTTTTCCAGTTGTTCAACGATGCCATCTAACCGTCCTTCAACCCGCGCCATAAAATCCACGCCGACCGAGACATTTTCCGCATCCTCCTCGGCGGCCTCTGCTTCCTCATAAGCTTCCTCCTCCTCGACCTCCATGGGAGCCTTTCCTTTATGCGAACCTCCCGCGCTCGAGGTACCTGCAGCCGTCACATTCGGGGCACAAGACAAAATGCCCTTCGAAAGCTTCTTGGGAAGAATGCTATCGAGGTGCCTATAACAAGTATTAGAATGAAAGAAACAGGCAATACAAGTGACGATGTGCCCTAACCCTAGTTCAGACTTGGACCTATTGTGGTGAAGGTAGAGGGCCTCCATGACAAAAAAACCCAAGTGCACCTTAACATTATTGTGCACATGCCACAAGAGTAACAGCTCAAAGGCATTGACCCGATTACTTTCAGTTTTCCCAGAAAAATTAAAGCATACAAACTTATACAGCAGTTGCAAAATGGGGTCCTGGATTTGGGAAGTCTTGGCAAACGGGGGTTTGTATACCCCAGTGCCTATCAAACGCCAAAATTGCTTGGCATCCATATCTTCGGGCCATGTATAACTAGTTCCTTCTATGCCTATGCAATCCCGAAGACCATCAATGTCTAGGGAGTGTGCAACCCCAAAGAGTCGAAAGGTGATGCTCCGAAGGCCTGTATTAGGGTCAGTCTTGAAACTCAATGTGGAGTAGAACTCGAGGTTCAACTCCCTAAAAACAGGTACGCTAGTTTTTACAAACGAATACCAACCTATACTATGCAGTTTAGCACATAAAGCATCAGACCGGTCTTGCACACTCAAAAATCCCCAATCGAAGATTCGGTAGGGGGTGCTTTCAAGAGGAAATAAAGTTTTATAACGCTTACCTTCCTCATCAGAGAGCAGAGGAAAAGGACACTTATACTTAGTTGAAAGGCTCGTCAAAGGAGCCATTTGCGGCTCGGAAGGAAGGTTGGCGCGTGGCTCCGATTCCGGTGACGGATCCAAAGGCGGTCGGGAAGAACCATGTCTCTTAGCGGGAACAGATTTTCTCTTCATTCTACAATTGCACATCCAAAAAAAAAAAAAAACAAAACTCAACAACAAAAGAAAGCAAACCCACAGACAACCTAAGTGCAGAAATTCAATTCACTAAAAGAAAACATAACAAAAGAAAGACCCTATTAAGCAAGTAACCAAGCAAAAATCAAAACTAGAAAAAAAAAGAACAAAGTTTAGATTCATACCTTGGTGTAGGGAAAATGAAGCACAAACAGAAATCTAGGTCAAAAGGGGAGTGGAGGAGAAGGGGAAAGGAGAGAAAAATTGAGAAGGGAAGAGGAATAAGAGGGAGAGAGAGATAGATGAAGAAGAGAAAGAGGATGAATAGGGGCGTGAAGAAGAGAAGGGGGAAAAAAGGGGGTTTAAATAGAGTGGCGCAGTTTTCGACCTAGAAATTCAAATTTAAACGCTCGGCACGCCGTGCTAAGAATTCAGCACGGCGTGCTGAGCAGAGCAACGAAAACATACCTGCAAACAGAACGCCCGCATGCCGGCGTGCCGATTTGGCACGACGTGCCGTCTTGAAAATCCAAAGTTCGGCACGACGTGCTAAATTATGGAACGGCGTGCTGATGTGCTCTCCTTAATGCCTCTTTGAAACAGAATGACGGCACGCCGGCGTGCCGATTTGGCACGGCGTGCCAACTTGAAAAAATCTTAATTGGCACGGAGGGCTCTGGGTCCGGCACGGCGTGCAGATTCGCTTGCACGCGATTTTGAAACAGAAGCGTGGCACGATGGCGTGCCGCGTTAGCACGCCACGTGCTGATCAGATTGCACATTGGCACGGCGTGCTGAATTGCGGCACGGCGTGCTGCACTGAATTCTGCCAATCCTTGCCTTGTTCCACACTTTGATCATGACTCTTGGCTAACTTGCTTAATACCCTATTCCTACACACAAAAACACACAAAAACATAATAATACAAACACAATTAATGTACAAGTGAGGCACACGTACCTCATTGCTATGTTTATAGTCGGAATAGCTCGACTTTCTCGCTTCTCTTGTGTTCATGGGTCTCTCAAGAGCATCACTTGCCTTTGCTCTTGTGCCCCCGTGAAATATTTCTTGAGGCGATGACCATTTACCTTTTGGATGCCCTCCGGAGTAAGTATCTCAATCATGCCCGAAGGGTAGACTTTGTGAATGGTAAACGGTCCTGTCCAACGACTCTTCAATTTTCCGGGAAAAAACCTCAACCTTGAGTTGTACAAGAGTACCGCTTCTCCCTCCTCGAAGCTCTTTTCCTGGATCCCTTGATCGTGCCACCTCTTGGTCTTTTCTTTATAAATTTTGGCGTTCTCGTAGGCCGAGAGGCGTAATTCTTCAAGTTCGAAGAGTTGACGAAGCCAGAGCTCTCCCGCTGCTTTCATATCAAAGTTCAAGAATTTTAAGGCCCAAAACGCCTTGTGCTCTAGCTCAACGGGAAGATGGCATACTTTTCCAAACACAAGACGGTATGGTGACATTCCTATTGGTGTTTTGAATGCCGTCCGGTAAGCCCAAAGTGCATCGTTAAGCTTTAAACTCCAATCTTTCCTCGACATGCTGACCGTCTTTTCAAGGATTCTTTTCAGTTCCCTATTCGACACTTCCACTTGTCCGCTCGTTTGAGGGTGGTAAGGTGTGGCTACTTTGTGGGTAACGCCATATTTCTGCAAAAGGGAATCAAACTGCTTGTTACAAAAATGGGAGCCCCCATCACTAATGATAGCTCTAGGGGTCCCGAAACGAGTCAATATATTGCTTTTTAAGAACTTGATTACCACTTTTGCATCGTTCGTAGGCAATGCTACTGCTTCTACCCATTTTGACACGTATTCGACCGCCACCAAAATGAACCGATTCCCATTAGAGTTTGGGAATGGTCCCATGAAATCGATCCCCCATACGTCGAAGAGCTCACACACTAGAATTCCTTGTTGGAGCATCTCATTTTTTTGTGAAATATTTCCGGTCCTTTGGCACGCATCACAAGCTCGAACATAAGCCTCCACATCACTTCTCATTGTTGGCCAAAAGAATCCACAAGACAGAATTTTCCCCATGGTTCTATCCGGTCCAAAATGTCCTCCCGCCTCTCTATCATGGCACATTCGGATGATTGAGGTAACTTCCTCAAAAGGTACACATCTTCGAATAATACCATCTGCACACGACTTAAACAAGAAAGGATCATCCCAAAAGTAGTTTTTAGCATCATGAAAAAATTTTACCTTTTGGTTTCGTGTGAGATCAGGTGGAATGATGTTACCAACTTTATAGTTTGCAATATCGGCAAACCATGGTATGGAAGTAACCGCAAGGAGTTGTTCATCCGGGAATGCATCTTGGATCTCCGGTTCTTGCTTACTTTCACCTTCTCGCGGCAGCCTTGACAAGTGATCAGCTACCACATTTTCTACTCCCTTCTTATCTCGGATTTCGATATCGAACTCTTGCAGCAGTAAGATCCATCTTATAAGATGAGGTTTTGCATCCTGTTTAGACATCAAATACTTGAGTGCAGCATGGTCAGTAAACACGATTACTTTTGACAAAACCAAATAGGACCGGAATTTATCAAAGGCAAACACAATAGCTAGTAATTCCTTCTCCATTACAGAATAGTTCATTTGAGCATCATTCAACGTTCTACTAGCATAATAAATTGGGCGGAGGATTTTATCCACCCGCTGACCTAAGCATGCACCTACTGCACCATCGGATGCATCACACATAAGTTCGAAGGGAAGAGTCCAATTAGGGCCGATCATTATAGGTGCTTCAATCAATTTCTGTTTTAACAATTCAAAAGCATGCAAACATTTATCAGAGAATTCAAAAGAAACATCTTTTTGGAGTAACTCGGTTAGTGGTTTGGAGATTTTAGAAAAATCTTTTATAAATCTCCTATAAAATCCGGCATGGCCGAGAAAACTCCTCACAAGCTTAATTGAACTAGGGGGAGGTAACTTTGCAATAACCTCAATTTTGGCCGGGTCGACCTTAATCCCTTCCCCCGAGATCTTGTGTCCAAGCACAATACATTCCCTTACCATAAATTGGCACTTTTCCCAACTAAGGGCCAAGTTCGTGTCCTCGCACCGCTGCAATACCTTATCCAAATTTCCAAGACAAGTAGAGAAATTAGATCCATACACAGAGAAATCATCCATAAATACCTCCATGAAATCCTCAACCATGTCGGTAAATATGGCCAGCATACACCTTTGGAACGTGGCTGGTGCATTACATAAGCCAAATGGCATCCGTCTATATGCAAATGTCCCGAATGGGCATGTAAATGTGGTTTTCTCTTGGTCAAGAGGATCCACAGGGATTTGCATATACCCGGACAAGCCATCTAGCGTACAAAAGAAATCGTGACCCGCCATACGTTCCAAAATTTGGTCCAAAAACGGTAAAGGAAAATGGTCTTTCCGGGTGGCGTTGTTTAGTTTCCTATAATCAATGCACATACGCCAATCGGTGACCGTTCTAGATGGAATTAAATTACCTTTTTCATTCTCAATTACCGTCATACCGCCTTTCTTAGGCACACATTGGACTGGACTTACCCATTGACTATCCGAGATTGGGAAAATTATGCCCGCATCGAGGAGTTTGATCACTTCTGCTTTAACAACCTCTTTCATGTTTGGGTTCAAGCGTCTTTGAGGTTGTACGCAGGGTTTTACCGCCTCTTCAAGGAATATCCGGTGGGTGCAAAATGCTGGGTTAATTCCTTTAATGTCATGGATCGTCCATCCAAAAGCTCCCTTATGCTTCCGTAACACCTCGATAAGTTTTTCTTCTTGCTCAACTGTCAATGAAGAAGAAATAACAACCGGTAAGTCATTGGGAGGATGTAAGAAAGCATATTTTAAATTCATGGGTAGAGTTTTGAGTTCCAAAGTAGGAGGCTTTTCTAGTGATGACTTTGGTGCTGGTTTGATCTCTCTTTCTAGCCTCTCAAACCTTTGTACCCATGCACAATGTTCTTCTTCTTCTGAGGCAGACGCCTCATCTTGTTCCGCCTCCAAGTTCAGACCTTCATCTAAAGGGTTCTCTAATTCACTGTAGAAAGTCTCACTCACACATTCATCAACCGGAGAGATAGAGGAAATAGCATAACAATTTTCATTATTCAGCGGATATTTCATTGAATTATAAACATTAAAGGTTACCTCCTCATCTTGCAACCGTAGAATAAGTTTACCTTCTTGCACATCGATCAAGGTCCTACCGGTTGCAAGGAATGGTCTCCCGAGAAAGATTGGGACTACCGTGTCCTCCTCCATGTCTAGTACCACAAAATCCGCTGGAAAAATGAACTTGTCCACCTTGACTAACACGTCCTCTATTACACCTTGTGGCCTTGCTATAGATCGATCCGCTAATTGGAGTGTCATGTTTGTAGGTTTTGGATCCCCCAAACCAAGCTTCCTAAACATTGAAAGTGGCATCAAGTTGATGCTTGCTCCCAGATCACATAAGGCATTTGCAATTTTAAGATTCCCAATTTGACATGGAATCGTGAAGCTGCCTCGATCCTTTAGTTTAGGTGGAAGTCTGTTGCTTACAATCGCGGAACACTCTTCTGTTAGGGCCACTACTTCGTCATTCCCTAATCTCCTTTTTCCTGCAATTAGCTCCTTGAAAAATTTAGCATAGGTGGGCATCTCTTGAAGAGCTTCCACCAAAGGGATATTAAGTTCAAGCTTTTTAAAGATGTCAAGGAACTTAGAGTATTTCTGGTCCAATTTGTCCTTTCTCTCCTTCCTTGGATAAGGAAGTTTAGGAATGTAAGGACTAATAGGAACAGAAATATCTTCCTTTTGAGCATTAGAAGAAGTAGAGATGTTTTCGGGTTTAGAATGATTTACTTCTTCCGATTGATTACTTACTCTCATGGGTTGATCAACCCTTGGTTCTTCCGTTTGCCTCCCACTCCTTAGAGTAATTGCTTGGGCCGTCTCCCTTGGGTTTTGTCTTGGGTTCGGTTCCGTTGTACTAGGAAGGCTTCCTTGAGGCCGTTCTTGCAAGCTTCTAGCTATTTGAGCCAACTGGTTGGTGAGGTCCCTGTTCAAAGCTTCACTATTGGCCAAACGAGCTTCGTTAGTAGCCAGACGAGTTGATATGTCCTTAAGAAGGCTTAATACCGACTCATCTTGTTTAACATTATGAGCATTACTATTTTGACCAAATTGAGATTGAGGAGCCCTACCAAGCTCTTGATTACGAAAGTCTTGCAAAAAGTCATTAGAAGGTTTCAACACATTTTGATTGTTACCATAGGATAGATTCGGATGTTGAAATCTTCTTCGAAAGTTGTTATTATTTTGGAAAGCATTTTGAAGGGGTGGTTGATTATACCTTTGGTTACCTCCAACATAGCTTACCTCCTGGGCTGATGGATTGCCCATTCCACATTCTTGACCGGGATGGTCCCCTCCACAAGACACACACAGCACAGGTTGGTGTGTTGGGTTCAAACTCAGATGTGCCATCATAAGATCAACCTTCTTATTCAATTCTTCCACTGCTATATCACGGCGTCCCATTTCTACAGCATGGACATCTCTTCGCGTTGGCACTTCTTGTTGCCACAAGGGGCTTTTCCTAGCTAGTTCCTCAATAAGTTCTTCCGCTTGCGTTGCGGTTTTATTGAAAATATCCCCACCTGCAGATGAGTCAATGATAGCACGATGAGAAGGCGAAATCCCATGATAAAAAATACTTACTTGAGTGCACTTAGGAAGGTCATGGTGTGGGCAGTTTCTGAGTAGCCTTTGAAAGCGCCTCCATGCCTCCATCATGGATTCTGAACCAAATTGCCGGAAGGCTGTGATCTCATTCTTCAATTGGACTGTTTTAGACGGAGGAAAGTAATAAGCCAAAAATTCTTCCTCAAGATGGTCCCATGACGTTACAGATCCCGCTCGAAGGGACTTGTACCATTCAACAGCTCCTCCGATTAAAGAAAATGGAAATAACTTCAATCGGATCACGTCTTGGGGAACTCCATTGAGTCTTACAGTATCAGCCACCATTAGGAATCGATCAAGATGATCGTTCGGGTTTTCATTGCTAGCTCCACTAAATTGACCGTTACTTTGCACCATTTGGATCATGTTCGTCTTGAGCTCGAAGTTGTTAGCAGTGATTGGTGGTAGAATAACACCAGCCAGGTTTCTAGGACGATGGGGTGCCATCATATCCGCCATGATTCTATCATCTCCCGCACCTGCCAACTGACGTTCTTGGCGGAGACGTTCTTGCTCCCGAACTTCAGCCTCAATCCTCGCCCTCATCTCGGCTTCGATTTCATTCCTCATTTGTCGCCTTTGTTCCTCGTCCATGGCTGCGGTTACTACTCTTTGGGATCTTCGAATATTCCTACACGTACGGTCAATTTCAGTATCCAAAGGTGATAATTCAGAACTTTGAGAACGAGTTTGCATAAGCTAGGAAACACTCACACAAAAAGAAAATAAATTTTATACACAAATAATAAAACCAAAAACAGAATATGAACAGTATTAACAATGCTTAGATCAGAAAATAATCCTTTTATCTAATGTTATCGAAACAAGTTAAAATTCCCCCGGCAACGGCGCCAAAAACTTGGTGGAGCCCGCACGGACTCACAAACAAAGGCAGTGTACCTCGTCGTTCAAGTAATAAAATCTGGCCTAAAGTCCAGGTATCGATCCCACAAGGAATCTAAACCCCGATAATCACTAAATTACTAAGAGTCTTTACGTGTCTAAGCGGAACTAAATTTAAGTTTGATTATATTAACAACTATATTGGTCTACTCCTAGTTGATCTATCCCAGCTTACTTTGCTTTTGAATTTGGAATATCAATTGGCGGTTTTACCGACCTATGAAGACTGATGGGGATGGCTTAATTAATCAACTACAAAAGACGAAGTTAACTCAACAATTAACCCTCAATTATATTCCTCCAATTAAATCAACCTAGCGTATCTAGATCTTTTAGGTCCTTAGCCGGTTTTCCTTGTTTAGAGGCGGTCTAATTCTTAAAGCTCAGAAAATAGGGGCACGTATGTTCCACAGTGTCGTCAATACTAATGGTTGCCTAGGTGTCAATCTAGGTAATGCCACAAATATGAACTTAATAGATTAAGATCTTATGAGACTAGATTATCACTAAAGGGATTGCATAAAGAAAAGGAATAAAGATTGAAATTAACTTGCATTCAACTGTATTAATCAAGAAAGATGTAACAGATTCAATGTTTTCAACCAAACAAAATCGATTGCGGAATCAAAAGCTAGCTAAATCGAATTACAAAAGACAAAAAGAAAAACTTATGCCCTTCTTGATCCAATTAACCGGATGCCGACGGTGTGAAGATGCTTGGAGGTGTACCTCTATTAACGAACCCGAGCCGAAACTAAGAACGTTGCAAAAGGGGAAGGTTCAATGCAAAGCAATCTACCAATCGATGGTTCCAAGATTCAAAGAAAACAAAAAGGTCAAGCTAAACCCTAGCTACAAGTTTTTGCTCTACCTCTACAAGTTGGGAAAAAGATCCCCTCAAACAAAGAAAATAACCTATTTATCCGGCTAGGTTAAAACCACAGAAAAGAAAAGCTGAAATTAGGGCAACAGCAGATTTTCGAGCCTCGGCACGCCGTGCTGGTGGAGTTGGCACGCCGTGCTATGCAGAGTTGGGATCGGCACGCCACGCTGATTGGAATGGCACGCCGTCGTGCTGCTTTTCTGGAACTCTTGGCACGCTGGTTGGCTTGGCACGCCGTGCTGCCATTGTGGCACGCCGTGCCATTCTGATTTTCAGCACTTCAAGCCCTTCTTTGCCGCCGCTGCTCCAACTTCCGATCCGGGTCCTAATGCCTGTCCAAAACAAACACAAAGGGACATAACCGCACCACAACCACGGACCATAAAACACGAAAAAACACGAGGAATACTAAAAATATAAGAAATCAAACCAAAACATAAAAATCACAAAATACGAAAAAAAACCAATCAAACATTCACATAAATGATTCTAAAAACTACCAGTCAAACCACGAAATTGGCTAAAAGATAAGGTCGAAACCGACCTTATCAGTAGGGAGTTGTAACGAAATTTTCTGAATAAGCTGATCCGGGTGGCAACTCTGTATCTAATCACAAAATGTAGGTTTTGAGATCTTTAATTTTAAATTGGGATTTTCTAAAAATCTGTTTTCCAAAATTCACACTTAAAATTAAGTTTTCTACAAAATGAGTTTTCTTAATAAAATGAACGGTTGTCTTAAGAAAGATTAAAACTCGTTTTGAAAACCACACACTCTCCCAAAAAGAGAATTCCCAATTCCCACTTCAAAAAATGTCATCCGCTTATAGTGGTGAGTCTGATGGGTACTAATGGTTTCTTTAAAAAAAATTTCATAAAAACTTTAGGAACTTAGGTAACCATTGAAGTATATCCTCACTTGTAGTCACTTATTAATTCATAATCCGATATCTCATTCACAACCGTATAGCATGACATTTTCTCTTCTCAATCCCTCTAACACATGATTAGCCTGGTTTATTTCCGAAGGTGACTGTTAGCGGGTGACGTTTTTAACCTCTCGGAAAGGGAGCCTCGATATCGGGCAACCCTCCTTTGCGTGGGTTTTTTGAATGCAAATTCGGTTTTAGAAAATTGAGTCATCTCATAAAAGAACCGAGACCTATGTCTCGATACAGAGTGTAAGAGTCGCCACCCAGCTCAGCTCAACCGGAAAATTACAGCGTAGCTGATCCGGACGAAGGCTGCTACACTTTCCAGAGATCTAGGTCCGGACAAGTCCCTTATTTCATGTCTAATCAAAATAAAATTGGCCAATGTTCATTGATGATGTTTTAAATTTCTAAAGTTGATTTTTATTAAATTAAACCATACAGCGTACACACAAATAAAATGAAGAGCAGTAAATAAATAAATTATTACAACCCAATCGAATAAAAAAAAAACTCTCGTCCTCACATTACAAGCGCCTAGAATACATGATTATCTAGAAAGTTACAGTCGCCTAAAATACACGAATTGAACTATTAATTACATTAAAAACTAAAATAAAAAGTAACTAAAAACTGCAAAACAGATGGTTAACACAATTTATAGCACACCATAAATAGGACTCAATTGGAACGGGGGCATGCATTTAGGGGGTAACCAGGTCGACTCAGCCAGCTGGCCTAGTGAGACCTGGAAAATATTTTTGAAACGTCCTTGTATTTTTGTTTTGTGAGAACACTGATTTTGAAAATATTTTCTTTTTTCGGTTTACTTCATTTAGCATGTGTGGTGGGTTGGATTTCGGGAGATTTGGGTCTCCGTCGTTGCATTGTTTTAAGTGCAATAACTTTAACAGTTAAATCTAAGGTCGTAAATGTGCACAACAAAATTCATTTTTGATGATTTTCTGATTTTTCTGAATTTTTATGATTTTTATAAATTTTTTTATGGATTTTTCTAAATTCTCTGCTCCTGAAAGAGAATTACAGTCGCCCGGCTATGATTACAGCCATGCGACTATAACTACAGTTGTATGACTGTAATTACAAGCGTGCGACTGTAATTCACCCAATTATAAAAAATCGCCAAAATTATTTAGATGAAAAGAGATAGCAGGGGAGTTTAAGAACGGTCATACGATTATGGCTCGAGTAGCACGACTGTAATTACAATTATGCCACTATTCATCAACACAAGGAAATCGATTTTATGCATGGAAATCAACCAAAACACCCTGAAAGCAAAGCGAAACAAAGGCTTTAAGTGTAGTTACCCTTATAGCTCAGATCTAATGTTGATTTGGCCTGGAAAACGCTTTGAATTTGCTTCAATTGCTCCTCTTTCCTTATGTGTCAAGTTTCCAAAAGTTGTCCAAAAGTCTCCTAAAAAGTCACGGATTTTAGTGAGTTAAGGGTCTGGAATTGATTAAATTTGGTGTGTCAAGTTATTAACCTATGATTTCTATCAAGTTTTTAAACTTATCACATCAGAATTGAAAGAAAAAGATTAGAAGAAAGTGATGGTGCTCGGTTGGTCTTTCTTTCTTCTTTTTCTTTTCCCTTCTCTTCTTTTAATCTCTTCCTGTCAATCCAAGTTTTCTCCCCCTCTTTCTCTTTCCTTTTCTTCTCCTTTTATATCCCTATCTCCTCTCTCCCTGATTTCTAGCCGTGGCCGCATAAAATGCACTTCCCATCACCCTTTTTTTTCTTCTTTCATGGTATGGGCTTCTGCTACCTGCAACGGACTTACAGTCGCACGACTGTAATTTTGATTACAGTCACAGGACTGTAACTACATTCGTGTGACCCGAGGCTTTTTTTTCGTGGAAAATTCTGGTGCTTATAGTGACCTACCTCTTCCGCTAGGATTGTAGCCAGTCAAGGGGGTAAACAGCTCATAGTGCCGTATGAACCTCACATGTTCTACGATGAGGAGTGTATTTTCGGTATAGGGACCTGTACGACCTTGGTTTGACTTATACCTTCATGTAGCGGCCCAGTAACTTCCCCTTAGGACTACCGAAACATAAATTTGTAAATTGGATCTTGAGAGTGCGCCTTTGTTACCCCCGGTTGGTATCAAAGAGACCTAAGACCTAGGTAGAATGTAGGCTAAATCGAATGGATGAATAAGGTTGGAAGGGAGAGCATATTTTTGTGTGTTTGTGCTAATGTCTGTTCGTGTTGGTTTGACCTTGTTTCACCATTTGCACGAAACATCAAACACGCATCATCCATGTGTCATTTTCTAACCACGCTTTTATGCAGCCATTTGAAGCATCAGCATACGTGCGGTATTATACTAGCCATATTTTTGTGTAGGCATGGTGTTTTTCGTGTGCCATGTACATTTTGCGTGTTCACATTTCCATCGAGCATACATTCATCATCTCGTGTGATACACATCGCTTACCATGTTTTGTGCAGCCATTTAACGTTTTGTGCGACACGATCATTCATACCAAGTAACTTAAATTGTTTCGAGAATACTAAAAGGCCTATCATTTCATTTCATATCGGGTTTTCCCGAAGATGCCCGAATTTCACTAGTGCTTCGGTTTGCACTTGGCTATCTCACCAAACACATTCATTAGAGAACCATAAAGGACTTAGGTCTATGTTTATGTGACGGCTCACACGATATCATCACATGGCATCATGATCATAGTCATACATTTTCGATATCACAGAAATACCAAAGTCTTGATTTGAGTGTCATAATCCACATCGGGTCGTTCCATAACATCATTGAACCATTTGACGTGCTCCACGAGCACTGAACTAGTATTCATATTAGGACGTTCCATGACATTCCTAAATCATGCAAGGGCTTCCCCAAATGCTAAACCTATGTCCGTCTGTGAGCGGACGACGTATTTTCGACGGAACACAAGACTCCCTTTCGGAAGGGGCGCCACGATCTTGGGGGTGCCCCTCCCTCGCGTGGGGTTTTTATAAATGGAAAATCATTTTGGAAAATAAATGGAATTAATCCTTAAAAGAACCGAGACCTAAGTCTTGATGAATATTGTAGAGTTGCCACTCGGCTCAGCTCAACCGGGAAATTCTTAAGGTAGCTGAACCGGACGAACGGTCACTACACTATCCAGAGATTCGGGTCCAGACAAGTCCCTTATTTCGTGTCTAATTAAATTAAATATTGCCAATGTTCTCAAAATGGTATTTTAAATTCTAAAGTCGATTTTATTGTATATAAAAGGGCATACAGCGCGCATACAAATATATAATTCAAAAATAAGGAAAGGTAATAAATATTAATTGGCCTACAACTAAATCGAATGGAAAAAATAAAAACTCTCCCCTCACTTATACAATCGCCTAGAATACATGAGAATTTAAAAATAATTACAACCACCTAAATACATGATTAATTCTATTAAAATACAAATAGAAATGAAAATAAAATAAAATAGAAGCTGCAAAACAAAGGTTAGCTCAATTTATACGGCACGCCACAATTAGGACTCAAATAGACAGAATTGGGAAATCAAGAATTGGGGGCATGCATATAAGGGATCACCAGGCTGGCTCGGCTAGCCGGCCCGGTTAGACCTGGAAAACGTTTTGAAACGTCCCTGTATTTTTGGTTTTATGGGAAAATCATTTTGAAAACAATTTTTCCGGTTTACATGCATTTTTTATATATTAGGTGGGTTGGTTTTCGGAAAAATCGAGTCTCCATCGTTGTATGGTTCTAAATGAAATTTTTCTGAAAATTAAATCTAAGGTCATGAATGCACATATCAAAATTCATTTGGATGATTTTCGGATTTTTCTAATTTTTTATGGATTTTTGGAAATTTTTGGGGATTAAAGGTGGAATTTTGGTTCTGGAACGAGGGTTACAGTCGTGCGACTGTAAACGGCCCAGAATCATGATTTTGCCAAAATTTATTTTGAATCAGAATTGAAGAAAAACAATTTGGAAATTAAGAACACTCGTATGACTGTATATACAGTCGTACGACTGTTCGTCAAATCTAAGAACAGTCGTGTGACTGTTCTTAATTTCTAGAAACAGAAACAGAAGCGCGAAAACACAGCAAGAATGCATGAAAATTCACTTCAAACACCCAAAAAGCAAGAAAAAGTGAAAGGAAAAGGAGTGTCTACCTTTTTAGAAGCTAATCCAAGTCAATTTGACCCCTGGAGTCACTCCAATCCACACAAATTCGCACTTTTCCTTTGAAATTGGGAGGGGAAGCTTTATGTCCAAAAGTTCGAAATGCTTGGGATTTTGATGATTTAGGTCCGTTATTTTGACTTGTTTGTGAAGTTAATTGATTAACCTAAGGATTTCTAGCAAGTTTTGGTCCTAATTCTGAGAACTAAAGAAAATAGAAGAGGAAAAGAAGATTTTTTTTGAGTTTGGGTTTTTGTTCTTTCTTTTCCTTCCCTCTTTTCTCCTTTCTCTCTCTAATCTCTTTTCACTAGAAATCAAGTTAGCCTCTCTCCCTTCCTTTCTTCTTTTTATCTCTGCTTTTCTAGTTGCTTCCTGTCCATCCCGACGCATTAATTGCGTCACCTCTCTCCTCCATTTTTCTACTGCAGAGGTATGGGCTCCTGCAACTACTGAGATTTTACAGTTGTATGACTGTAATTTTTAAATTACAGTCGCACGGCTGTAAGGATAGTCGTACGACTATTTTTTTTAAGTATAGAAAATTCCGACGCTTATAGCTGCCCCTTGCGTGATCAAATTCGACACCTAGTTCCAGGTTTACAATACCTAAGATGATGAATTTGAGAGCGCGAATCAAAGTGTCGCGAACACTGGAATGAACCCTCTGATGAGATAAGCCGATACCGGGTCTAGGTTACCCGAGCAAATGAAGGGTGAATTGTGGTTTAGCCGATGCCGGGTCTAGGTTACCCGAGGCGAGGAAAGATGGATTGCGGATTGGCCGATACCGGGTCTAGGTTAGCCGAGGCAAAGAAAGATGGATTGCGGTTTGGCCGATACCGCGTCTAGGTTACCCAAGGCAAATAAAGGGTGAAATTATGGTTTAGCTGATACCGGGTCTAGGTTATCCGAGGCAAAGGAAGATGGATGGCGGATTGGCTGATACCGGGTCTAGGTTACCTAAGGCAAATGAAGGGTAAAATTATGGTTTAGCTGATACCGGGTCTAGGTTTCCCGAGGCAAAGGAAGATGGATGGCAGATTGGCCGATATCGGGTGTAGGTTACCCAAGGCAAAGGAAAAGTGAAATTAGCCGATACCAGGTCTATGATACCCGAGGCAAAGTTGATGAATAAATTGGCTGATACCAGGTCTAGATTACCCGAGGTGAGCTTTGCTGGAGAAATAGATGAAACTGATCTGGGCCGATACCGAGTTCACATTACTCGAGGCGGATCTACTGGGGAAGTGAATGATGAAGCAGATCTGGGCTGATACCGAGTTTACATTACTCGAGGCGGATCTGCTGAAGGAGTGAATGATGAAGCGGATCTGGGCCGATACCGAGTTTACATTACTCGAGGTGGATCTGCTGAGGAATTGAAGCTGGGAACGATGAATTGCTGCACTTAAGATAGCAAGTCTTCATCCCTTGATCGAGAGATTTTTAAACAAAAATTTTTTCCCCTACGATCAAGAATGAAGACTAGCTGGGGATGAGTGATTTGATGTATGCAATGTATGAGTGCATGATGATGTATACGTACATGTATGCATTTTTCGTTATTTGACGTTTCCGCCTTCCGTTACAGGGAGATATGTTGTGCCGCTGGTTGATTTTGCTTTCTTCGGGGGATTTGCTTGGTGATTTTCGAAGGGGTGAGGTGACTGTTGGGAGTGTATGATACCGCTGGGGAAATGATTGTAGTGTTCCTTACAGAGATTCCGCTGGGGAAAAGTGTGGCAACTCGATGGGGGAAACAATTATGGCGTTCTTTATGTAGATTCTATTGGGGAATTGCGTGGTGACTCTTTGTGGAGTCGATGTGATGACTTCTGTGGGGAATGTTCAGGACATTCTGCTTTCCCTGCTTTGTGGGGAAATTATGAGCTTGTAAGTGCTCTAATTTTTGCCTGGGTTGCCCAATACGGGTTTTCAGCCTAGCAAGCTGCTCTAATTTTTTCTTGAGGCGCCTTTTCGGTTTTCACCTCAATGAGCTGCTCTAATTTTTGCCTGAGGCACCTTTTCGGTTTTCACCTCAGTGAGCTTTTTTTTTTTTTTTACAAACGATTTGAATTGTATTGCGACCACTTATTGCTCTTTTAGGAAGAGGAGCTGGATTTTAGATAAAAGATTTCAAATTGCATGTATTTAGTGCATTTTCACTTGTTAAATAATGCGATGATTTCAATCAGTTGAATGCAAAGTGCTTTCTTTAAATGTATGTTTATGCAAGACAACTTCGCTTGTGCATTTGCCATAACCATGCAAATATATTTAAACAAACACTTCACTTTATTAATGAAGTCAAAATGAGTACATTTGAAACAAGTTGGTTCCTAAATGGTACATATTCCACACTGAGCCAGAACCTGTCATCAGTCGTCCTTTTCAGGTTTTCCGACTAATTATTTTCTCTCGTGTCCTAACTTTTGCCTAGACCTCTTTTCGAGTTTTCAGCCTAACAGATTTTTTTATATATATATGATAAAGCTTTAGCCTGTCCTGGTTGATAGGATTAGTGAACTCGTTTCCGTCCATGTCCATGATGCTGACAACGCCTTTTGATAGTACCTTCTTCACCACATAGGGCCCTTCCTAGTTGGGTCTGAACTTTCCCCTAACATCGACATTGGAAAGGCCTTAGCTGCTTTAGAACCAAGTCACCTGTTTTCAACTGCCGTTTGGAATACTTCACATTCCGATTATAGGCTCTGGCCATTCTGCACTGGTACATCTAAAGATGATCCAGTGCCCTCAGCCGCCTTTCATCAAGTGCTGCCAACTGTTCATATCTGGCTCAAACCCATTGAGTCTCTGGCAACTGAGCCTCCAAGGCGACTCTAAGTGACTTAAGTTCTATTTCCACTGGCAATACCGCTTCCATTCCATATACCAAGGCATAAGGGTTTTCTCCTGTTGGCGTTCTGACACTAGTTCTGTAACCCCAAAGAGCATAAGGCAGTTTAGCGGCCCAATCTCTATAAGTGGTTACCATCTTTGATAAGATCTTCTTTATTGCCTTGTTAGCTGCTTCCACTGCACCATTAGCCTTTGGTCTATATGGAGAGGACTTATGATGTTTAATAACATGCTCTGTAAGTAGCTCAGCTGTTGCCCCTTGAAACTGTACTCCATTATCAGTTACTATGTGGTGAGGAATCCCATACCGAGTGAAGATGTTTCTCTGGATGAACTTGACCATTTGCTTTGGCTGTCACATTAGCGAAGGATTCTGCTTCGACCCATTTGGAGAAGTAATCAACTGCCACAACTATGAATCTGTGTCCATTAGATGCGACTGGATGAATTTCACCAATCATATCTATCCCCCATGCTGAAAATGGCCAAGGAGATGCTAAATTCTGTAGCTCAAGTGGAGGAAGATGACTGATGTCTGCATAGATCTGACATTCATGACATCTCTTCAGTTTTCTTATACAATCTACTTACATCGTCATCCAGAAATACCCTTGTCTCATTATCTTCCTAGCCATGGCAAGTCCATTCATATGCAGCCCACATGACCCTGCATGTACTTGCTGTATCACTTCTTTTGATTCTTGCTCTGTAAGGCACCTTAAAAGGACTGTTGGATATGCCCTAGTCCTGAGGCATTGGTCCTTGTATTTGTATCATACATTAATTAGATTCATGTATTATACTTATTTGTGTTATTAATAAAGGCATTAATTCATTTATTATATTTATCTTGTGCAATATATTAAATGAAGTATCCAATGGACATATCCATATCCATGATGACCAGTGTCATGCACTTGGCAGTAAGACCATGGATAGGGTAAACGATATGACCATAAATAGATCCATAGTCTATTCCAGCATGGGAATGAATGGAACAAGGGACTATCATTAACCTGGTTGTATGGCAATGTCTTACAAGTCATTGGACATGGAATGTCAACCAAGTTAATGGGTACATGCATAAGGGGCATGGTACTGGATAGATCCACTAAATGAGAAATCCACATGGTGTAGTATCACAAGTGATTCTCCTATAGTACTTGTATAGATCCTTTGACCTGACCATATGATGGTGTTACATGTGAGGTCACATGCTTAGGGGTACGCCTAAAGGGCCTGCAATAGGGTGCCAAGTATGGGTACTTTTGGGTATGTCACTTAGCATGGTAATGCTATGGATAAGCAGAAGGAATTTGTCACCCAGTAGTCAACTGCGAAGATATCACCAGCCTCTTGATGAATGTGACTGATAAGAGTGTGGCCACACCCAAACAAGTGGGAACTTGTTTGTGAGCTTCAGTGCATTCGGGATCAAGTTAATGTCCGACACAAAAGAGGGTGATCAATCCATGCCTCTGTGTTGGACACCGATATCAATGACATGAGATGTACAAGTTTAAACTATAGGGTTATGATAACAGTTAGACTACCATCTGCATCTTAATTAGGGGCTGCAGTGGCATGCTAGAGCCCAACTGCAGTCTGTGGGCCAAAGGCCTACTGCCAACATAATGATGGGCCCACGGGATCGTACATATTGAGTGACTGAACACCGACTTAAGGAATCACATGTATGCTTGGAGTATACACTCTGGAGAGAGAGAGGTATATATATATTAATCATATTATAAAGATCGATTGGATTGATCCTAATAATAAAATTAATATATTCAATTGGCTCTTCATAATTAATTGGATTAATTATGAGATTATTTCCTAGGTGGAAATATTCATATGTATAGGTTTACGTATGATTTTATTTTGTGAAGATCTAATTTTAATTTGATGGATTAAATTAATTGGTCAAGCTAATTTTAATTTAAATGTAAATAATATATTACTTGGTGTAATATATTAAATATATGGGTATATTAAAATTGAGCTTGAAATTAATTTAACCAGAATAATTAAAATAACATTGGGCCTGAATTAAAAGAAGGAAGCCCACACAAAATGCAGGAGCCAAGTTGGGCCTCAATTCCCCTAGGGGAATTCGGCCAACCTAGGTTTTTAACCTAGGAAAATTTCGGCCAAGGATTACACAAGACACATAGCTGAAATTTCAACCTAGCCTCCTCTCCATTGTTTGTGTTTTCCAACGCTAGCACGGGTCGTGTTCGTTAGGCATTCGTGTACGAGAACGAGGAGGGACTCTGCGTTGATTCCTGCAGTCTTCAACCATCTCTAAAAGAGATATTCCGGGTAAGAGAATTATCTCTTTCTATTATATTTTTTTTTTGTTTTACAATTTCCATTTCAATTGCTCCTGGGCATGGATTTGAGGAAATCATCGCGTTCTTCCGCATTTATCGGGTGATTTCCGATGAAAAATCCCAACAAGGACTCCATGTGATGTTTTCTTGTATAACTTGTCCTCGAAGATTCTGAATTGACTAGACAGCTTTCTTAGTGTCAACTTATCAGCACTGGCCTCTTTGGGATACCTACCTTCCTTAACATACTGGTAGATGTCAAAGAACCATGGTTTTTCTTCAACTGTCAACTCCATTACCTCGTGTACTTCAAAGCAAGGGTGTCTAGAAGTGGCTATCACCAGTGGTTGGACTTGTGTTTCCTCTAGATTTCCCCGCATGGAGGACAAAGTCGCTAATGCATCAGCCATCTTATTCTCATCCCTGGGGACGTGTCGGAATTCACACTGGCCGAATAAACCTTTTCTAAACTATAGCAGCTCCAAGTAAGGCCGCAAGGCTTCTTCTTTCAGCTCCCACTCACCCTGAGCTTGCCTGATCACTAGAAGTGAATCACCGACAATTAAGGCATCATTTGCCCCTAAAGTTAACAGAGCTTCCATTCCAAATAAGCGTGCTTCATATTCTGCCCCATTATTGGTTACAGGAAAGATCAGCCTCTTGGATAAAGGAATAATCTCACCATCCGGTGTTGCCATAAGTACCTCAATTCCAGTGCCTTTTTTATTCACTGCCCCATCGAAGCACATAACCCATCTTTTCACTTCCACCATGGCCAATTGTTCATCAGGGAATTCTAGATTCTCCGTATAATCTAATTCTAGAGGTTGGTTTGCCAGAGACTCCGCCACGGCTCGCCCTTTGATGGTTTTCTTCGTGATGTACTCGATGTCGAACTCGAATAAGAGTGACAGCCACCTGGATAGCTTCCCAACCAATACTGGTGCATCATAGAGATACTTCATTGGATCCACCTTAGCCATGGCTTATACCTTGTAGGATTGGAAGTAGTGGCGCAGCTTCTTGGTCAGCCCAATCATCGCCACACATGTCTTCTCCACCAGTGTATACTTGATTTCATACTCCAGCAATTTCTTGCTAAGGTAGTAGATAGGATATTCCTTCTTGCCATCTTGTTCTTGTGCAAGCATTACCCGTATAGAGGATTCTTCAATTGCCAAATACAAAATCAGAGGCTTTCCTGGAATTGGAGGACTCAATACTGGTGGCTTTACCAAGTAAGCCTTGATCTTCTCGAATGCCAGTTGACACCTGTCATCCCACACAATCGGCTGATCTTTCTTTAATAGCTTGAAGATTGGTTCATAAACCGTGCAATGAAGCGACTGACATATTGTAAGGAACCCAGGAATGATCTGACTTCCTTTTCTGTCTTTGGGGCTGGCATATCTTGGATGGCCTTGATTTTATCTGGGTCCATTTCTATACTCCTCTGGCTGACTACGTGTCCCAACAACTTCCCTTATGTGACCCCGAATATGCACTTCTTGGGGTCAAGTCGCAAGTTGTACTCTCCAATGCATGTTAGAAATCTATCCAGGATCATAGGATGTTCCTCCCTGGTTGTTGATTTAACAAGCATATCATCGACATACGCTTCGACTTCTTTATGGATCATATCATGCAACAGAGTTGTGACAACCCTCTGATAAGTGGCGCCGGCATTCTTTAATCTAAAAGGCATCACTCTATAGCAGAAAGTACCCCACTCTGTGATGAACGATGTTTTCACCTTGTCAATCACATCCATCAGAATCTGGTTATACCCTAAAAAGCCATCCATGAAGGAGTACATTGCCGCTTTTGCTGCGCTATCAACCAGGACGTCAATATGGGGCAGTGGAAAGTTATCTTTCGGGCATGCTTTATTTAGGTCCCTGTAGTCGACGCATACTCTGACCCTTCCATCCTTTTTAGGCACAGGGACAATGTTGGCTAGTCATTCTGTATACTCCACCACTTCGAGAAACTTGGCGTCTAACTGCTTAGCCACTGCTCCTTTCACCAGTGTAGCCCATTCCGGCCTTAGTCTTCTCAACTTCTGTTTTACTGGTCTTAACTTGGGGTCCGTTGGGATTTTGTGCACTGCTATTTTTGTGTCCACACCCGGCATGTCTTCATACGACCAGGCGAAAGCTTTAACATGTTTTTGGAGTATTCTTATTAATTCTTTCTCTTCCTCGGATTTAAGATCATGTGAAATGAGTACCATTTTAGGGTTTTCATCTATACTTATATTGATTTCATGCAATGTAGTGTCATGTATGCCAAATATGCTTGATGGTGATTTAAATGCATGCACAGAATTATCAGGATAAACATCACACAAGTAAGCAAACTGGGATTTCATTGCATTGAACTTATCATAAAGTACATCAGTTATATTGAAAATGGAAGAAATAGATACAACAAAATCATTTTCGTACTCCACAGGCAGAGGGCCTTGTTCTTCATCAGCTTCCGTGTTCCCTTCCAGAGCATCATCCGGGGCTACAGCTTTCTCTGCTTCTTTTTTGGTCACTTGCATCTTAGTTTTTTCCATAATCTTGGCAATTTCAGCGACCACAGAGTCTAAGTTCACTCTGGCCATTAGTTCTTCATCAAATCCTTCCTTGGATTTTCCAAATGCCTTACTTAAAGCAGCAGTCAAAGCGCCTGAAATTACCTCTGTAGCTTCAGCATAGGTCTTCTTTGTTCGGATTCGTCATTGGAAAAATAATGTGGCGCAGCGGAAAATACACCGTTTAAAATTTCCTAGAATCCACCTATCGTGTCCAATTACCATTGATTAGAATAAAAACAAATAAGAATCAAGAGAGATTAACTCACCGGATTCGTCTCCTCTAGAGACTGCTACAGAATCGTTTCTTGAAACTGCGATCTCCAAAGTCCGGTGCACGACCAACTATTGAGCGGGAACCGGTGCTAGCCGAAGAAGCGAAGGAATGGAGGTTTAATGCTGGGATTTTCGGCTGTTTTGGGGCTGCTATTTGTGGCCGAAATTTCCAGCAATTAATTAGAGTTGAATTAGGTTTTTATTCCTTAAGTGTGCCCTTTTATAGACACCTTGTCTAATTGGGTTCTAATTAGGTTAATTAAACCCAAGCCCACTAGGATTATAATTACATAAATAAACTTTAATTAAAAAGTATATACTATGTAATTTAATTCCA
Organism: Euphorbia tirucalli; assembly: GCA_039660915.1. NCBI lineage: Eukaryota > Viridiplantae > Streptophyta > Magnoliopsida > Malpighiales > Euphorbiaceae > Euphorbia > Euphorbia tirucalli. The sequence goes on along the minus strand of CM077639.1, from coordinate 46,051,403 downwards.
TTTGGCTAAATTTAATTACCCCTAAATAAAATTAAATCACACTTAAGTTAATACAATAAATTACTTTATGTAATTCAATTAATTGATAAATTAATTAATTACATTATGTAAACTTATTAATTAAATTAAATTCAACCCAATGTCAATTAATTACCTTGACACCGAATGTCAACTAATTAATTAACGCATTCCTTCCAATGTACATTACATGTACAATTGCTATAAGTTCCAGCTCAGTTGATCTATGTGCACGATCCTATGGGTCTGTCTTTATGTTGGCAGTAGACCCAAGGCCCACAGACTGTAAGTGGGTTCTAGCAAACCATTACAGCCCCCAATTAAGACAGAGATGCAGCAGTCTTTAGAAGACACTCACCCGGTAGTAATCTCATAGTGTCCTTTGCCTAACGATATCGATATGAATAAACAAGAGGCATGGTGTCTGTCATCCTCTTCTGTTGTTTATTATATTTCTTGATCTTGAGTTGACTGATTAATCAAATAAGCAACTAACTTATTTGGGTATGACCATACACTTATCAGTCCCACTCATCAAGTGGCCAATGATATCATCTTAGTGTTACCCGAGTGGCAATTCCATCACTTCATCACCAATATCAACATGTTCACCGGTCCACCCAATCATACCCGTATTTAGCATCCTTTTACAGACCTGTTAGGCGTATGTCAAAGTGAACCGGATTCCATATCGATATTATAATGAAATCTGGTCTGAGGACAAAAGAGACCTACTCAAGAAAGACCTATGACATGACAACCATGTGGCTTTCTTGTGCGGATCGATCCAGTCCCATGTCAATGACATGTACCTATATTCATGACTGACTATACAAGTACTATGGCTAGTTAAGAACTACCATACAGTCATCGAATATACAAGTCTGTGGTTCTATTCGTTCCCACGATTAGAACAGACTTGGGATAGGTTTTATGATTATCAATCAATGGATACTCTACTCATATTATAGCACAAGATATAAATGAAATAGATTAATTGCCTTTATTAATGTGACACAAATAATGTATTCATACATGACTCTTAATGTATAATACAAAATACAAGAATCCAATGCCCTAAGAACTAGGGCACACCAACAATCTCCCACTTGCACTAGTTCCAAGTGGGCATTGCCCTAATTCCTATAGATCTGGTAGGACCGTCGTGCTGTGTCTGCAACAGCGCTTTGGTCAATGGATCAGCAACATTATTCTTGGTGTCAACCCTCTGCAATGACATGTCACCTATGTTCACGATCTCCCGAATGACGTGAAACTTTCTGAGTACATGTTTGGATCTCTTGTGTGCCCGGTGTTGGGATTCGTCACGGGAAACCGACCGATAAAAGCGGAAATACGCGTCGATTTCCTCGAATCCGGCCCAGGAGCTTAAGATGTGGAAATCAAAAACTAAAAGCATAAAAGGAGGGTTTCAAAAACTCACCACAAAGTCTCTCTAAGAGACGGATGCAGACTGCAGAAATCAAGTGTAGATTTCCTCCACCGATGCGTACACGAACGGCTCTCGGACCGAAACCCGTGCTAGCGACTCGGATGACAAGAAGAGAGGGAGAGAGGGCTGCCCACAAGAGGAAATATGGCTGTCCAAATTTCTTTCCAAAAGAAAAATCTATCTAGCCAAAGATAGAACCAAGTTTCTCTCAAGTGTGCATCCAATTTCTTTCCAAAAGAAAAATCCTCCTTCAAGTGGGCAAAAGAAAACCAATTTCTCTTTTTAAAGCACACCCATGATGGACGGCCAAAAGTAGTGTCAAGTTCATGGTGATTATCTCTCATAAAAGAAAAGGAGATGAGATGGAAGAGCAAAGTCCAACTTTGCTACCAATGAGTCAAACTAATGACTCACCATGGTGACTCACCACCATCACTCACCATCACCTTTTCTTCATCTTCATCCATAATACCAAAAAGTCAAGGATATGACTCACCAAGACTCCACAATTCGGCCAAGAGAGGAAAGAGAAAGGGGTGGATATTTTTCTCATCATCATACCATAATAATGACCAAAAAATATCTCATGAAGCAAAGTCCAACTTTGCCACCTAAAGTCATCCATGACTCATCCTTTCCACCATCTTCTTTTGTCTTAAGATGACTCATAATTCTTTCCTTTCCTTGCCCAATATTTCGGCCAACACATCCCACTTAATGTGGGCATTTTTCATTTTAAGCCTTAAGCCCAATTTAAATTCCTTTGATTTAATTAAATGCAAATGCAACTTTAATTTAACATGTATGTTTATATATATGATACCATGTAACATATTACATACATTTAAATTAAAATTCATTTGACCTATTAATTTAATCAATGGATTAAATTAGACACACATAAAATGACAAACATGTAAACCTATACATGTCATAATATTTCCACCTAGGAAATAATCCCATAAATTAATTCATTGAATTAATTATGAGAAGGCCAAAATAAATATTAATTATATAACTTTGATCAATCCAATTGATTCATATAATATAATTAATATATCTCTCTCTCTTCAAATGTGTATACTCCAAGTACACACTTAATCCGACTAGTTAAAGTCCAGACGTTCAATGTGTACGATCCGATGGGCCCGTCTTTATGTTGGCAGTGGGCCAAGGCCCACAGACTACAGGCGGGCTCTAGCAAGCCACTGTAGCCCCCAATTAAGACGGAGTAAGCAGTCCAACTGAAAACGTAACCCAGTAGTTTGAACTTGTAAATCCCATGTCGCTGATATCGGTGTCCAACACAGAGGCATGGAAGTATCACCCTCTTTGTGTCTGGACCTTTACTTGATACCGAATGAACTGATGCTCACAAACAAGATCCAATCTTGTTTGGGTGCGGCCGCACACTTATCAGTAACATTCTTCAAGAGGCCGATGATATCGTCTCAGTGAATCACTGAGTGACATTCCCTTCTGCATATCCATAGTGCTGCCATGCTTACTGACACACCCGAACGTACCCGTACTTGGCACCCTTTTACAGGCCCGTTGGGCGTACACCAAAGTGTGCCACCTCGCATGCAGCACCATCATATGGTCCGATCGAAGGACTTATACAAGTACTACACGAGAATCATTTGTGATACTATACCATGCAGATTCCCGTTAAGTGGATCAATCCAGTACCATGCCCTTTTGCATGTACCCATTAACCTAGTTGACATTCCATGTTCTATGACCGGTAAGACACCGCCATACAACCAGGCTAATGATAGTCTTTGGTTCCATTCATTCCCATGATTGGAACAGACTACGAATGACTTTATGGTCATATCGTTTTCACTATCCACAGTCTTACTGCCAAGTGCCTCACACTTGACAACATGGATATGGATATGTCCATTGGATACTCTATTTAAAATATAGCACAAGACATATAATAAATAGATTAATGCCTTTATCTCCTTGACACAAATTGTATAATACATAAAGTTTACATTAATGTACCAAATGTATCATACAAACACAAAGACCAATGCCTCGGGACTAGGGCATTTCCAACAATCTCCCACTTGCACTAGTACCTACTAGGCATGGGTCTAATCCCTATAGATCTAGTACAACCTTCGTGCATAGGCTTAGCCAAGCATGTTGGTCAAAAGATCTGCGACATTGTCTTTGGTGTCCACTCTTTGCAATGAGATGTCACCCCCTCAGCGATTTCTCGCAATAGGTGAACCTCCCTGAGTTCGTGCTTCGTGTATATGTGTGACCGGGGCACATAGCTTGTGCAACAGCCCCGCGTTGTCACAGAAGATATCAACTGGTTCCCGGATAGTAGATACTATCCCCAGTTTTGTGATAAACTTCTTCATCCACACAGCTTCCCTTGCTGCTTCACACGTTGCAATGTACTCAGTTCCTGTGATAGAAACCGCGATGGTCTATTACTTGGAGCCTCTCCAACAATAGCACCACCATTTAGCATGAATATATACCTATACTGCGACTTATATTCATCCTGGCTGGTCTGGAAGCTTGCATCAGTGTACCTAGTAGCTGACTGCTCTTCCTGACCCACATGGGCGACATTAGGTCTTGTACATAGCATGGAGTACATGATTGATCCCATGGCTGAAGCGCATATAGGACCAATTCATGTTCTCCCTATCCTGCCTTATCTTAGGACAGTACTTCTTGCTAAGTTTCAGCTTATGACCCATTGGCAAGAAACCTTTCTTAGCCTGGTCCATGCTGAATCTTTTCAGAACGAAGTCTATGTACTTGGCCTGACTTAGGCCCAGAAGCCGATTAGATCTAACCCTGTAGATACTGATCCCTAGGATCGTCTCAGCTTCGCCTAAGTCCTTCATTGCGAAGCACTTACACAACCATTACAATTCCCTTGTAGTGTTGGTATGTGGCTTCCAATCAGAAGGATGCCATCCATATTTCATACCAGGAAAGTTACTATGCTCCCACTAAACCTCTTATACACACCCTTAAAGGTATTGTCGGCCTATAGCTTATAGCACCACTTGCAACCTATTACCTTAGCACCTGGTTCCAAACCTGATAATCGTACATAGATTGCAAATCCACCACCATGGCAGACAGTGGGCTAGCTATAGCCTACTAGTAGGTTTTGAGCTCCTCTTCGTCCAAGACAAAAAGAGCGTAATCATTAGAAACAAAAACCGATGTTTTCTATGTTCCTGATGATCCCTACCAGACCTTTTAGGTCCTTGTGTGACCTGGGCTGGTGCTTCCCCTTTTGGAAGCTTCACCCTGGTCTCCGAGTTATCCTTTTCAGGAGTTTCTGAGCTTTGAACTTCCCTGAGTTCAATATCGCTCCCACTGTCTTTCTTGGAAAGAAACCCCTTTTCAAGAAGGACCCCCTTTTGCGCCATGAACACCTTGTTCTCAGCGGGGTCGTAGAAGTAATACCCTTTGGTTTCCCTAGGGTAGCTCACAAACAGGCATTGGTCAGTTTTGGGTTCTAGTTTTGCTCACAGTCAATTTCTTGACTTGTGCATAACAACCCCAAATCCGTAAGAAAGACACATTAGGCACCCTGCCCGTCCATATTCCAAATGGGGTCTTTTCCAAAGCCTTAGTCGGAGTATAATAGAAAATGAGAGCCATTGTCTCAAGAGCGTATCCATTAAAAAAACTTATTGGGAGAAAGGCATGACTCATCGTTTGAGCGGACCATGTCCAACAGGGTCCTATTCCTCCGTTCGGACACCCCATTCCATTGTGGTGTTCCTGGAGGAGTGAGCTGTGGAACTATTCCATGCTCTCTCAAAATGAGTCATACTATAGGCTTATATGCTCACCACCTCGGTCCAACCGAAAGGCTTTGATATTTCTGCCTAGTTCTGTACTTCGTTTCTTACTCCCTTGAACCTATTAAGGGTCTCAGACTTATATTTCATTAAATAGGCATGGCCATTTCTGATGAAATCGTCTGTGAAGGATACGAAGTATAGATGTTCACCCCTGGTTGCTATGCTTGTCGGTCCATATACATCTCAATGCATTAGGTTCAATAAGCTAGCAACCCTTTTAGCCTTTTAGTCATTTTACCTTATAAACCAGACTCGCATATATCAAGTGACTCCATGTCCAATGATCCTAGGATTCAAGCGATGTGAAGCCTAGCTATGCGCTTCTTGTTTATGTGGCCTAAATGACAATGCCAAAGGTAAACCGGATTAAGTTCGTTAGGCTTAACCCTTTAAGTATGTATATTATAGACATGATTAGTTTCATTTAGATCCAGGATATAAAAGACATTATTTAATAGAGCTACTCCATAAAATAATTCTTTTCTAGATAAACCCTTTTTACTATTACCAATAGTAAATGTACATCCAGAAATATCCAAAAAAAAAAAGAAACAGAAATAATATTCCTGTACAAAACAGGTACAAAATAACATAGTTTCAGTAACAAAACTAATCTACTAGGTATCATAAGCTGGTCCTACTGATCTCTATGGCAGCAACCCTTGCTCCATTTGTGACCCGCAAGTCCACTTGTCCCGATCCCAGTGATCTCCTGTTCTTAAGTCCCTGCACATTACAACAAATGTGAGAACCACATCTAGTATCCAATACATAAGATGTTGAAACAGAGGTTAATGTCTATGACATATATACCTGATGAAGACACGCCCTGCGTCTTCCTTTTCTCTCCCAAAAGCTTGGGACACGATCTTTTCCAATGTCCAGCCTGCTTGCAACCGAAGCAGACATCCTTGGAACGGGCCTTGGGCTGGGCTTTAGCCTTTTTAGCCTTGGCTTCCTTAGCCTTGGCCTTGGCCTTTGCCTTGCCTTTAGCGAAAAGAGGTTCCCCTTGTGAACCTCAAGTACCGGCGGAGTCTTCTTGATCGACAGTTCAGCGAGCTCAAGCATCCAATGCAGCTCACTAACAGTACGGTCCATCCCTTGCTTGTAAAATTTTAGGATGAATTGATCATAAGAATCCGGTAAAGAATCCAGGATCGTGCTAACCGCCAGCCCCCGTGAGATAGGAGTTCCGAGACGGGCTAAATTATCCAGATAGCCCTTCATCTTGAGCACGTGTGCACTCACAGATGTCCCAGCTCCCATCTTACAGCTGCGGAATGCCTTGTGGATCAGGTACCTTTCCTGATAAGCTTGCTCATAAAACATCTCGTTAAGAGTTGTCATTATAGCAAAGGCCTGATGATCCAGGAACTGCTTTTGCAATTCAGGAACCATACTAGCCAACATCAGGCATGTCACATCCCGGTTATCTTTTACATGTGCCAAGTATTCCTCCAGCTGGGCAGCCGGTATTACTTCCCGTTGGCACATCCGGTACAGGATTTTTGAGCACATACTCTTTAGACTCTTGTCTTAGAACTTTCCTTAAGTTCATAGACCAGTCCCAAAAGTTAGGGCCAGAAAGCTTGTCCCATTCCAAGAAAGATCGCAGTGATAAAGTATCATTCGTAGCCATTGGTTTCTACACAGAAAAAAAATTACGAGTGTAAATAAAGGACTTAACATGTTCTTCCCATATTATAATTAATAATGAATCGTGTTATTAATTAACTCGAGTTGTTGGGCTCATGGGCCGAGATCCATATTATATCAAGATATAGCCAGACGAGGGCCTGGAACAACTATACCCCAATTTTTAGGTAGGAACGCCGTCCAATCCCAACCTAGGGACTCTCGGTTTGATGGGTCTGTTGGCACTTACCCATCTGTGCTTAGGGCCAGGAACATCCTACTACCCACGCTAAGTCAAAAACCTCCATCCAAGTGTTAGAGTAACCAATACTCCAACCCAATACAAAATGACGATACTCCAGTGCATCCAACGAGGGTTGGTCTACAGCTGGCCTATCCCCACTTCGAGTAGGTTATGAATGAGGGAAGCACTTTTAAGAGACTTAGTAATTACCTTTTGGTTATTAGATTCAATTAATAACGGCTTAGATGCATAGGCGGGTGAAATTGGGTTTGTACATACATTCTCACATGTAAATAAATAAAGCATAATTAAAAAATGAAATGCTATGGGCCAAAATTTACATCCTAATATAATTCTAGTAAACCTATACTAGAACGACATCAGGTGGGCTGCATCCTCATCCTTCTAGCACGCCAATCCAATCGGCTTCTTCTTCTTTACATAATTCCATAATAAACACATAAAATAAAATTACATAAAAGAAAAACGGCGCGTAGGCCGTATTTACCAAAAGAATATTACAACCCGAATAAATAAGGCCCAAAACATCCATTCATGCACTTAATCATACATACACGTATCCAATACATACAATTTATAAACATGTTAAATGCATGAATTAATCCCATTTCAAATATGTCCATAGCCATTATTTTGAAATCGCCAAATTTTGGCCGATCATGGTTCTAAACCCGTGCGGGCTTTGGGCCTCCAACCCAGGCAAAATTGCTCCCAATCCAATTGGGAAACCATGAATTCCAAAATTAGCCGTCCGGGTAATCGTGCCAAGAAAACCCGAACCAATTTCAATTAACCGTATTTATTTCCAAAATAAATATCGCATGAACGAAAAATAAATCCATTCATAAAACATGCGCATAAAATTTCCAAAATTAAACACGCACAATTTTAAAACAATTAAAATTTTAAAATCCCACGCGTATAAAAATTACCAAAATTTAAACACGCATATTTTTAAAATTTTAAATCCGGCCCGGCCCAAAAAATCCCGCCAAATCCAAAAACGGGCCCGGCCCGCTGCGCGGAGCAGCCGCGGCGCTGCTGCCCAGCAGCAGCCCCGCTGCCGCGCAGCGGCTGCTGCCCAGCAGCAGCCTGCTGCTGGCGTGCAGCAGCTGCTGCCCAGCAGCCCTGCTGCTGGCGCGCAGCAGCCCTGCTGCCCAGCAGCAGCCCAGCTGCTGCCGAGGCAGCAGCCAGCAGCAGCTGCTGCCCCCGTTTCGACCCGAAACGGTCCGTGATTTTTCCGAAACAAAACAAGCAACATGAAATTAAATCACCAAGAAATAAAATCATGCATAGGAAATTAAATCTAGCATAAAACCTATATGCAAAATAAAATTTCCATAAACAAAACACAAATAGAAAAATAAACAAAGCATAAACCAATATGCAAAACTTTTCCATTTGCAAAATTCAAGGGGCAAAATCACAAAAACCCCAAACCAAAAATAAATCCCGTCCACCAAAAATCGCCAATTTTAAAATACGGGATCCGCCAAGTTAAAGATTTCCACGGATCAAAAGCCCGCTCTGATACCACTGTTGGGATTCGTCACGGGAAACCGACCGATAAAAGCGGAAATACGCGTCGATTTCCTCGAATCCGGCCCAGGAGCTTAAGATGTGGAAATCAAAAACTAAAAGCATAAAAGGAGGGTTTCAAAAACTCACCACAAAGTCTCTCTAAGAGACGGATGCAGACTGCAGAAATCAAGTGTAGATTTCCTCCACCGATGCGTACACGAACGGCTCTCGGACCGAAACCCGTGCTAGCGACTCGGATGACAAGAAGAGAGGGAGAGAGGGCTGCCCACAAGAGGAAATATGGCTGTCCAAATTTCTTTCCAAAAGAAAAATCTATCTAGCCAAAGATAGAACCAAGTTTCTCTCAAGTGTGCATCCAATTTCTTTCCAAAAGAAAAATCCTCCTTCAAGTGGGCAAAAGAAAACCAATTTCTCTTTTTAAAGCACACCCATGATGGACGGCCAAAAGTAGTGTCAAGTTCATGGTGATTATCTCTCATAAAAGAAAAGGAGATGAGATGGAAGAGCAAAGTCCAACTTTGCTACCAATGAGTCAAACTAATGACTCACCATGGTGACTCACCACCATCACTCACCATCACCTTTTCTTCATCTTCATCCATAATACCAAAAAGTCAAGGATATGACTCACCAAGACTCCACAATTCGGCCAAGAGAGGAAAGAGAAAGGGGTGGATATTTTTCTCATCATCATACCATAATAATGACCAAAAAATATCTCATGAAGCAAAGTCCAACTTTGCCACCTAAAGTCATCCATGACTCATCCTTTCCACCATCTTCTTTTGTCTTAAGATGACTCATAATTCTTTCCTTTCCTTGCCCAATATTTCGGCCAACACATCCCACTTAATGTGGGCATTTTTCATTTTAAGCCTTAAGCCCAATTTAAATTCCTTTGATTTAATTAAATGCAAATGCAACTTTAATTTAACATGTATGTTTATATATATGATACCATGTAACATATTACATACATTTAAATTAAAATTCATTTGACCTATTAATTTAATCAATGGATTAAATTAGACACACATAAAATGACAAACATGTAAACCTATACATGTCATAATATTTCCACCTAGGAAATAATCCCATAAATTAATTCATTGAATTAATTATGAGAAGGCCAAAATAAATATTAATTATATAACTTTGATCAATCCAATTGATTCATATAATATAATTAATATATCTCTCTCTCTTCAAATGTGTATACTCCAAGTACACACTTAATCCGACTAGTTAAAGTCCAGACGTTCAATGTGTACGATCCGATGGGCCCGTCTTTATGTTGGCAGTGGGCCAAGGCCCACAGACTACAGGCGGGCTCTAGCAAGCCACTGTAGCCCCCAATTAAGACGGAGTAAGCAGTCCAACTGAAAACGTAACCCAGTAGTTTGAACTTGTAAATCCCATGTCGCTGATATCGGTGTCCAACACAGAGGCATGGAAGTATCACCCTCTTTGTGTCTGGACCTTTACTTGATACCGAATGAACTGATGCTCACAAACAAGATCCAATCTTGTTTGGGTGCGGCCGCACACTTATCAGTAACATTCTTCAAGAGGCCGATGATATCGTCTCAGTGAATCACTGAGTGACATTCCCTTCTGCATATCCATAGTGCTGCCATGCTTACTGACACACCCGAACGTACCCGTACTTGGCACCCTTTTACAGGCCCGTTGGGCGTACACCAAAGTGTGCCACCTCGCATGCAGCACCATCATATGGTCCGGTCGAAGGACTTATACAAGTACTACACGAGAATCATTTGTGATACTATACCATGCAGATTCCCGTTAAGTGGATCAATCCAGTACCATGCCCTTTTGCATGTACCCATTAACCTAGTTGACATTCCATGTTCTATGACCGGTAAGACACCGCCATACAACCAGGCTAATGATAGTCTTTGGTTCCATTCATTCCCATGATTGGAACAGACTACGGATGACTTTATGGTCATATCGTTTTCACTATCCACAGTCTTACTGCCAAGTGCCTCACACTTGACAACATGGATATGGATATGTCCATTGGATACTCTATTTAAAATATAGCACAAGACATATAATAAATAGATTAATGCCTTTATCTCCTTGACACAAATTGTATAATACATAAAGTTTACATTAATGTACCAAATGTATCATACAAACACAAAGACCAATGCCTCGGGACTAGGGCATTTCCAACAACCGGGGCACCTTAGCTTGTGCGATGGTCCCGTTGTTGTCACAAAAACATCAACTGGGTCTAGGATAGTGGGCACTACTCCTAACTCAGTTATGACTTTCTTGATCCAAACGGCTTTCTTTGAGCTTCGCACGCAGTTATGTACTCATCTTCCATTGTAGAGTCAGCAATGGTGGCCTGCTTTGAGGACCTCCAACTAATGGCACCGCTATTCAGGAGAGAAACATAACCAGACTGTGACTGGTTCTCATCCTCATCGGTCTCAAAGCTTGCATCAGTGTAACCTGACACTGCCAGCTCATCTTGACCTTTATACACTAAGAAAGCATCCTTAGTACGGTTAAGGTACTTCAAGATTGCCTTGACTGCCTTCCAGTGTTCCTCACCGCGATTCGACTGGTACCGGCTAGCCTTACTTAGTGTAAACACGACATCAGGCCTCGTACATAACATGGAGTACATGATAGATCCAATAGCAGATGCGTAAGGGATCTTTTCCATGTTCTCCCGATCCTTCTTTGTTTTAGGACCATCTTTCTTACTCAGCTTCAACCCATGGTGCATAGGCAAGAATCCTTTCTTTGCCTTGTCCATGCTGAATCCTTTTAGAACCTTGTCAATGTACGTGGCCTGACTTAGGCCTAGAAGCCGATTGGATCTATCTCTGTAGATCCTGATCCCTAAGATCGTCTCAGCTTCGCCTAAGTCCTTCATTGTGAAGCACCTACTCAACCACTGCTTAACCCATTGCAGTGTTGGTATGTCACTTCCAATGATAAGGATGTTGTCAACATACAGCACTAGGACGGTGGAAACGCTCCCACTAACCATCTTATACACACAGGGCCTTTAACTTGAAACACCACTTGCAACCTATCACCTTAGCACCTAGAGGTGGATCCATCAAGTTCCATGCTTGGTTATTGTGCATAGATTGCATCTTAGCCTCCATGGCTTTGCGCCATTGATCTGAGTGTGGGCTTCTAACAGCCTCCTGATAGGTCTTGGGCTCCTCTTGGTCAACGACCATAAGGTCCCATCATCAGTCACGAGAAAGCCGTACCTGTCTGGCTGATGACATGTCCTACCAGACCTTCCAAGGTCCTGTGCAACCATTTCTGGTTTCTCAATTTCTTGAGTAGTCATATTGGTTCCCAAAGCATCCTCAGCAGTAGCTGCAGGAGTCTGTGAGTCTTGAACTTCTCAAAGTTCAACATTACTCCCACTGTCTCTCTTGGAAAGGAATTCCTTCTCCAAGAAGATTGCAGTTCTGGCTATGAAAACTTTGTTTTCGGCCGGATCGTAGAAGTAATAACCCTTAGTTTCCTTAGGGTAACCCACAAACTGGCACTTGACAGATTTGGACTCGAGTTTGCCACTTGTCAATTTCTTAACATGTGCATCACAGCCCCAAATCTTCAAGAAGGAAACATTGGGCTTTCGGCCTTTCCATAGTTCATATGGTGTTCCCTCAACTGCCTTGCTTGGTGTATTATTAAGAATGTAAGCAGCTGTCTCTAAAGCATATCCCCAAAAGGAGACAGGGAGTGTAGCATGACTCATCATCGAGCGGACCATGTCAAGTAAGGTCCTATTCCTCCTTTCAGAAACTCCATTCCACTAGGGTGTACCAGGAGGAGTGAGTTAGGATATGATCCCACACTCTCTCAAAAATGAGTCAAAATCTTGGCTCAAATATTCACCCCCTCGGTCAGACCGAAGTGCTTTTATTTTCTTGCCAAGTTGGTTTTCTACTTCATTCTTAAAGTCCTTAAACCTTTGGAGAGTCTCAGACTTATGCTTCATCAGATACACGTAACCGTATTTGCTGAAGTCATCCGTGAAGGTGACGAAGTACAGAAAACCAGATCTAGCACTAGTGCTCATTGGGCCACATACATCGGAATGTATTAGCTCCAATAGCTCTGAGGCCCTTTCAGCAGTCTTGCTAAAAGGTACCTTTGTCATCTTGCCTCTCAAACAAGATTCGCATGTGTCATAAGGCTGGATGTCAAATGACCCTAGCACTCCACTAGAGTTAAGCCTAGCTATGCGCTTCTCATTTATATGGCCAAGTCGACAATGCCAGATGTAAGTAGGATTAATTTCATTTTGTTTAATCCTTTTAGTATTTATGTTATAGATTGAACTTTCACGTTTTAGATCAAGGATATATAAGCCATTTTCAAGAAATGCTGTTCCATAAATAATATTTCCACATTGCATAGAAATTCTACCATGTCCAATATTAAATACAAAACCAGAAATATCAACCAAAGAAACGGAAATAATATTCCTACGCAACGCAGGTACAAAATAACAGTTTCTTAGTTCCAAAACAAGTCCACTAGGCATCTCCAAGAAATAATCTCCGATCTCCATGGCCTGAACTCGAGCACCATTTCCGACTCGAAGATTTACTTCTCTAGATCCTAATAATCTCCTATTTCTTAGACCCTGCACATTTGAACAAATGTGAGATCCACATCCAGTGTCTAAGACCCAAGATGTAGAAATAGCCAGATTAATCTCAACAACATAAGTACCTGAAGCAGCAGTTTTTCCCTTCAGTTGCTCCCTTAGCTTTGGACATGAGCGCTTCCAGTGCCCCTTCTCATGACACTCATGGCAAACATCGTCAGGAGAGGCAACCCTTGCTTTAGGTTGGGCCACCACCTTTTTGCCCTTAGCCTTGGCCTTTTGGGCCTTAGCCTTGGCCTTAGATTTGGCCTTTCCCTTAGCAATGGGTGTATTGCCCTTGTTCACCAGCAATACTTCAGGAGTCTTCTTAAGAGACTGCTCAGCAAGCTTGAGCATGCCATGCAGCTCAACAACCGATTTATCCAACCCTTGCATATGGTAATTCATGATAAACTGGTTGTAAGACTCAGGAAGTGACCCGAGAATAATGTCTGTTGCCAAGTCCTGCAGAACTGGTGAACCGAGGCGGGCAAGTGTATCAATATACCCCTTCAACTTTAGCACATGAGTGCTAACAGAAGTCCCAGCTGCCATCACAGTCATGCAAAGTGCCTTAGTTGTCAGGTAATGTTCCTGACGAGCCTGATCTTGGAACATCTTTTTAAGCTGATCCATCATCTCATAAGCATGCTCGTCCATGAATTGCTTCTGAAGATCAGAATCCATGCCACCTAGCATGAGGCACGAGACATCTCGGTCATCCCTCACATGCCGATCGTACTGCTCCACCATCGCCGTGGTGATGCCTCGACCTACGGGAGGGCCGGCTGGTAAAGGAGCATTCAGTACATACTCCTTAGACTCTTGTCTAAGAACTATTTGTAAGTTCCTAGCCCAGTCCAGGAAGTTAGTCCCTGAAAGCTTCTCCTTCTCCAAGAGTGACCTAAGTGAGAGTGAGTTGTTGTTTGTTGCAGCCATTTAAATTGCTTAACTGAAATGGGATTATCTACATGGAAGAAATCATTGCTTGAGTTAGAAATAAAGGACTTTTAAGCCAATTCAAATTAATAATCCGATTTTAATTTGTTTGTTGGTGTTGTTAATTGGCTGACTTGACCAAGATCCACAACTTATCAATGCTGGCCGAACTAGGGCTCACTAACCAACCATTGATTCGTTTGGTAGGACAACCTATCCAATCCTTCCACGAAGGACTCTTGGTTTGATGGGCTTATTGACACTTTACCCATCTGTGCTTAGGGCCCGCTTTGAGCTAATGCTACCCATGTTGAGTCAAACCACCATTCACATGTTAACCATACCAAGTATCTTAACCCTCAACGGCCCGCCGAATACTACAATATACCCAGCTAGGGCATGGCGCACATTGCAGCATCAATGGGAGGAAGAGGTGTGAATGTGGGAAGCACTTTTAAGCGACTCAATATTTTAATTTCCGGATTATAATTAAGTGATACGGCTTAGCATGCATAAACGCGGGTAATAATTTGGTGATCCATACATCCATATTATATGACAAATGCAATAGCATACTTAATTTAAAATAAATGAGATCATATGGGCCTTTAATTACAACCTAATGAAAAAACTAGATATCCTATCTAATTCTTCATGGGCCGGACTGCAATCCTTCTTGGGCTCCCACCATGGGCTTGCACCGTTTGGGCCTTCCTCCATACTGGATGCAATTACAATAATTTTGAAAATAAAATCTATTCTAAAATTACATCAAAATAAAAAAATGGCACGCAGGCCATATTTCCAAAATTAAATTACAACCGATAATAATTTAGGCCCCATAGAACTCAACATAACATTTCAAACAAAGTACCTGTCGTGCACATACATACCAATATGATGCATGATCGTGGCATTCCAAATTATAAATATAAATGTTAAGCCGAGTTACTTAGGGTGAAATCGCCAATTTTAACAAATGTGACTAAGGCCCATAAAGGCCCAATGGATAACATCCATAAATGCAAAATTAACAATTTTGCTCGCATTTGAATTTGGGTTGTCACAAATTTAAAATTTAGCTCTCCCAATTTTAACCAGTGTCACGGTTTATTGGGCCAATTTCACAAAGTCCATATTCAATTTAATATGCAAACAATTAAATAAAATATGCATGCCAACAAAATAAATAATTTAAACATAAATTAATTTAAAAAAATTTAATTTAATTTGCATTAGGGTCTAGATAAAAAAAAATACCCACAAAATCCAAAACCGGAACCGAAACCCACGCGGGGCGCTGCTGTCCGGGGACAGCAGCGCTGCCACACGGCAGCCTACTGCCAGCAGCAGCTGGCTGCTGCCACGCAGCAGCCAAGCTACCGCAAGAGGCAGCAGCGCCCACAATTGGAATCGCAATTGCGATTCCAATTGTGGCCAAACAATAATATTCCTTTTTTTTTTTTGCGATTCCAATTGTGGCCAAACAATAATATTCCTTTTTTTTTTTTACCATAAAAAAAAACATCAAAATTGAATAGTCAATAAACAATAATTTTTAAGATGGAAACCAATTGGGGAAAATAATCAAAAACCCCAATCCAAAAATTCTAGGGTTTATCAAAACCAAAACCAATTGAATAAAAACCCTAAAATCACAAACTTGAAACCCATTCTTTCTTCAAGAATGCTTTCAAGAACCAATTCCCATCAATCTAATGGACAAAACCTAGGCTCTGATACCACTGTTGGGATTCGTCATTAGAAAAATAACGTGGCGCAGCGGAAAATACACCGTTTAAAATTTCCTAGAATCCACCTATCGTGTCCAATTACCATTGATTAGAATAAAAACAAATAAGAATCAAGAGAGATTAACTCACCGGATTCGTCTCCTCTAGAGACTGCTGCAGAATCGTTTCTTAAAACTGCGATCTCCAAAGTCCGGTGCAGGACCAACTATTGAGCGGGAACCGGTGCTAGCCGAAGAAGCGAAGGAATGGAGGTTTAATGCTGGGATTTTCGGCTGTTTTGGGGCTGCTATTTGTGGCCGAAATTTCCAGCAATTAATTAGAGTTGAATTAGGTTTTTATTCCTTAAGTGTGCCCTTTTATAGACACCTTGTCTAATTGGGTTCTAATTAGGTTAATTAAACCCAAGCCCACTAGGATTATAATTACATAAATAAACTTTAATTAGAAAGTATATACTATGTAATTTAATTCCATTTGGCTAAATTTAATTACCCCTAAATAAAATTAAATCACACTTAATTTAATACAATACATGTATTTAATTTTCCTACTTAGGAAAATTAATTGTTTACTTTATGTAATTCAATTAATTGATAAATTAATTAATTACATTTGTAAACTTATTAATTAAATTAAATTCAACCCAATGTCAATTAATTACCTTGACACCGAATGTCAACTAATTAATTAACGCATTCCTTCCAATGTACATTACATGTACAATTTCTATAAGTTCCAGCTCAGTTGATCTATGTGCACGATCCTATGGGTCTGTCTTTATGTTGGCAGTAGACCCAAGGCCCACAGACTGTAAGTGGGTTCTAGCAAACCATTACAGCCCCCAATTAAGACAGAGATGCAGCAGTCTTTAGAAGACACTCACCCGGTAGTAATCTCATAGTGTCCTTTGCCTAACGATATCGATATGAATAAACAAGAGGCATGGTGTCTGTCATCCTCTTCTGTTGTTTATTATATTTCTTGATCTTGAGTTGACTGATTAATCAAATAAGCAACCAACTTATTTGGGTATGGCCATACACTTATCAGTCCCACTCATCAAGTGGCCAATGATATCATCTCAGTGTTACCCGAGTGGCAATTCCATAACTTCATCATCAATATCAACATGTTCACCGGTCCACCCAATCATACCCGTATTTAGCATCCTTTTACAGACCTGTTAGGCGTATGTCAAAGTGAACCGGATTCCATATCGATATTATAATGAAATCTGGTCTGAGGACAAAAGAGACCTACTCAAGAAAGACCTATGACATGACAACCATGTGGCTTTCTTGTGCGGATCGATCCAGTCCCATGTCAATGACATGTACCTATATTCATGACTGACTATACAAGTACTATGGCTAGTTAAGAACTACCATACAGTTATCGAATATACAAGTCTGTGGTTCTATTCGTTCCCACGATTAGAACAGACTTAGGATAGGTTTTATGATTATCAATCAATGGATACTCTACTCATATTATAGCACAAGATATAAATGAAATAGATTAATTGCCTTTATTAATGTGACACAAATAATGTATTCATACATGACTCTTAATGTATAATACAAAATACAAGAATCCAATGCCCTAAGAACTAGGGCACACCAACATTCTTTTCATCTTCTTCCTTGGCCACCTCTATGGCTTCTGTTACCACCTCAGATGATTCTCCTTGTAAACTCTCAGATTTAGCAGTCGCTTCTTCTGCCATTACAGGGGCTACTAGCCCTTCCTGGCTTTTGTCAAAATCAACTACATTTGCAAAGATCTCAAAGCCAGGATACTCAACACCTCCTACCATCACCGGTTCAGCTTGACCCTTGTGAAGGCCTTCTCCCGCCTTTAGAAACGGCTTCATCATTATCTTTCCATTCTTGCCCTTCCTCAAATTCTTCTGCTCAGATGCCCCTTCTACATAGCCAAGGCCACATTGATTCAACTTTCCCGAGTCAATTTTAAATTCTGAAACCCACTGCAAATTAATTCCGAGTCCCATTCCCGGGAAAAAGTTCTACTTATATAGATACCGGGATAGCCACTCCAGCATATGTTGGGATTTTTCACAGGAAATCACTCGATAAAAGCAGAAGAACGCGATGATTTCCTTAAATCCGTGCCCAGGAGCAGTTGAGATGGAAATTGGAAAAACAAAATTTAACCACAAGAGATAATTCTCTTACCCGTAATATCTCTTTAAAAGATGGATGCAGACTGCAGGAATCAATATAGAATCCCTCCTCGTTCACGTACACGAATGCCTAACGAACACCACCCGTGCTAGCATCGGAAAACACGAACTATGGAGAGGGAGGTTAGGTGAATTTCGGCTATGGTGTGTTTTTCATGATGTGGCCGAAATTCCCTAGGGTTATTAAACCCTAGGTTGGCCGAAATTCCCTTGAGGAATTTTTGCCCAACTTGGCTCCTTATTTGCGTGGGCTTCTTTCTTTTAATTCAGGCCCAATCTTATTTTAATTAGTCTGGTTTAAATTAATTTCAAGCCCAACTTTAATTTACCCATGTATTTAATATATTACACCAAATAACATATTATTTACATTTAAATTAAAATTAGTTTGACCAATTAATTTAATCCATCAAATTAAAATTAGATCTTCACAAATAAAATCATATGCAAACCTATACATATGAATATTTCCACCTAGGAAATAATTTCATAATTAATCCAATTAATTATGAAGAGCCAATCGAATATTGATTTTATTATTATGATCAATCCAATTGATCTTTATAATATAATTAATATATTTCTCTCTCTCCAGAGTGTATACTCCAAGTATACATGTGATTCCTTAAGTCAGTGTTCAGTCGCTCAATGTGTATGATCTCGTGGGCTTGTCTTTATGTTGGCAGTAGGCCTGTGGCCCACAGACTACAGTTGGGCTCTAGCTAGCCACTGCAGTCCCCAATTAAGATGGAGATGGCAGTCCAACTGATATCATAACCCTGTAGTTTAAACTTGTATATCCCATGTCATCGATATCGGTGTCCAACACAGAGGCATGGATTTATCACCCTCTTTTGTGTCCTGACATTAACTTGATCCCAAATGTAATGAAGCTCACAAACAAGTTCCAACTTGTTTGGGTGTGGCCACACTCTTATCAGTCACATTCATCAAGAGGCCGGTGATATCTTCTCAGTGGACTACTGAGTGACAAATCCCTTCTGCATATCCATGGCATTGCCATGCTAAGTGGTGGATCCTGAACGGACTCACAAACAAAGGCAGTGTACCTCGTCGTTCAAGTAATAAAATCTGGCCTAAAGTCCAGGTATCGATCCCACAAGGAATTTAAACCTCGATAATCACTAAATTACTAAGAGTCTTTACGTGTCTAAGCGGAACTAAATTTAAGTTTGATTATATTAACAACTATATTAGTCTACTCCTAGTTGATCTAACCCAGCTTTCCTTGCTCTTAAATTTGGAATATCAATTGGCGGTTTTACCGACCTATGAAGACTGATGGGGATGGCTTACTTAATCAACTACAAAAGACGAAGTTAACTCAACAATAAACCCTCAATTATATTCTTCCAATTAAATCAACCTAGCGTATCTAGATCTTTTAGGTCCTTAGCCGGTTTTCCTTGTTTAGGGGCGGTCTAATTCTTAAAGCTCAGAAAATAGGGGCACATATGTTCCACAGTGTCGTCAATACTAATGGTTGCCTAGGTGTCAATCTAGGTAATGCCACGAATATGAACTTAATAGATTAAGATCTTATGAGACTAGATTATCACTAAAGGGATTGCATAAAGAAAAGGGATAAAGATTGAAATTAACTTGCATTCAACTGTATTAATCAAGAAAGATGTAACAGATTCAATGTTTTCAACCAAACAAAATCGATTGCGGAATCAAAAGCTAGCTAAATTGAATTACAAAAGACAAAAAGAAAAACTTATGCCCTTCTTGATCCAATTAACCGGATGCCGACGGTGTGAAGATGCTTGGAGGTGTACCTCTATTAACGAACCCGAGCCGAAACTAAGAACGTTGCAAAAGGGGAAGGTTCAATGCAAAGCAATCTACCAATCGATGGTTCCAAAATTCAAAGAAAACAAAAAGGTCAAGCTAAACCCTAGCTACAAGTTTTTGCTCTGCCTCTACAAGTTGGGAAAAAGATCCCCTCAAACAAAGAAAATAACCTATTTATACGGCTAGGCTAAAACCACAGAAAAGAAAAGCTGAAATTAGGGCAACAGCAGATTTTCGGGCCTCGGCACGCCGTGCTGCCATTGTGGCACGCCGTGCTGCCATTGTTGGGATCGGCACGCCACGCTGATTGGAATGGCACGCCGTCGTGCTGCTTCTCTGGAACTCTTGGCACGCTGGTTGGCTTGGCACGCCGTGCTGCCATTGTGGCACGCCGTGCCATTCTGATTTTCAGCACTTCAAGCCCTTCCTTGCCACCGTTGCTCCAACTTCCGATCCGGGTCCTAATGCCTGTCCAAAACAAACACAAAGAGACATAACCGCACCACAACCACGGACCATAAAACACGAAAAACACGAGGAATACTAAAAAATATAAGAAATCAAACCAAAACATAAAAATCACAAAATACGAAAAAAAACAATCAAACATTCACATAAATGATTCTAAAAACTACCACTCCAACCACGAATTTGGCTAGAAGACAAGGTCGAAACCGACCTTATCAACCACCCCACACTTAAAGTCTTGCTTGTCCTCAAGCAAACAAAACATCTCCAACTCCCGAAAACAATGAAGCAAAATTAAAGATCGAATAATCGATTTTTACAAAATCACAAACCACAACCTAAATTTTATCCACAAGTCAAGCATACTCAATCAGTAAGGCTGTCACAAAGAATTTAACATTTAACCCCAATCTCATGCACACAAAGCAACTCAATTAACTATCAGAATATGATTTGCATCACTAAAATAGTACACTTCTAAGTCACTTCCCAATCAATCACATAGATAAAGATCAATAGGACTTTAGAATTCACACAATTTTCTTGGGGAGGAAAACAAAATTATCACGATGCATTGATCGATTCCATTTGATTTACTTTATAACTTTCGACCTTACTTGAGATGTCACTTAGCTTTTCCGAACAGATAACAAAGATGGAGCAAACACAATGCACCCAACTTACTCAACTAAGCACATTCAATCAAGCGGCTACTAGCACTATTCATAACTTCACCTTGTAAGTGAAGCCAGCGGAATAAATTTCCATTTTTCATTCTTGACTTTTTGTCAATGTTCATTAAGTACAGATAATTAGTTTCCCTTACCCCAAGGTTAATCAAAATAAAACACACAATTTGCCTATGTCATCTCTTTACTCATGCTCAATCAAAAAGAAGCTTCTTAGAGAGTATATGTCTAAAAGCGATGCATCTCAACCCCAAAGTCTATATTATTCCAAAGGTGACAATCAAATGGGGCCTCATGTTGCATTCAATGTAAACATCCCTATTAACAAGCATACTTAACCTAGAAAGATGCAAAATAAGAGGTTATGCGGTTTTTTTTTTTTTTTTTTTTTTTTTTTTTTTTTTTTTAAGATTGTAAAACATTGCTTATGAGGAGTTGGATCATTAAGTTGCAAGTGACAAACAAAAAACAAATATTATCAAACCAAAAACAACCAGAAAAAAAAAAAAAAAAAACTCCACACAAAACATGCAAAAAACTAAGATAAGCATACAAAACAAACAACAAATAGTGCAATGTAAAAAGAAATAAAAGAGAGAGGGAAAATCCCTTGACCCACCCCACACTTAAATTGCACTTACTTCCAAAAGTGCAAAGGAAGAAAGAGCAAAATAAAGCGGGAAAGGAAAAGGGTTACCTCACATATCGGGGCCGGGAGGAGGCGGCGGCGGATACGGCCAACCTTGATCAGCACAAAAACGAGTGGCAAACGCCTCGATATTGGCCATCCGCTGCCCAAGCATAACCTGATGGACGGTTAAGTTTTCCAGTTGTTCAACGATGCCATCTAACCGTCCTTCAACCCGCGCCATAAAATCCACGCCGACCGAGACATTTTCCGCATCCTCCGCGGCGGCCTCCGCTTCCTCATAAGCTTCCTCCTCATCGACCTCCATGGGAGCCTTTCCTTTACGCGAACCGCCCGCGCTCGAGGTACCTGCAGCCGTCACATTCGGGGCACAAGACAAAATGCCCTTCGAAAGCTTCTTGGGAAGAATGCTATCGAGGTGCCTAGAACAAGTATTAGAATGAAAGAAATAGGCAATTAAAGTGACGATGTGCCCTAACCCGAGTTCAGACTTGGACCTATTGTGGTGAAGGTAAAGGGCCTCCATGACAAAAAATCCTAAGTGCACCTTAACATTATTGTGCACATGCCACAAGAGTAACAGCTCAAAGGCATTGACCCGATTACTTTCAGTTTTCCCAGAAAAATTAAAGCATACAAACTTATGCAACAGTTGCAAAATGGGGTCCTGGATTTGGGAAGTCTTGGCAAACCGGGGTTTGTATACCCCAGTGCCTATCGAACGCCAAAATTGCTTGGCATCCATATCTTCGGGCCATGTATAACTAGTTCCTTCTATGCCTATGCAATCCCGAAGACCATCGATGTCTAGGGAGTGTGCAACCCCGAAGAGTCGGAAGGTGATGCTCCTAAGGCCTGAATTAGGGTCAGTCTTGAAACTCAATGTGGAGTAGAACTCGAGGTTCAACTCCCTAAAAACAGGTACGCTAGATTTGACAAATGAATACCAACCCATACTATGCAATTTAGCACATAAATCATCAGACCGATCTAGCACACTCAAAAATCCCCAATCGAAGATTCGGTAGGGGGTGCTTTCAAGAGGGAACAAAGTTTTATAGCGCTTACCTTCCTCGTCCGAGAGCAGAGGAAAAGGACACTTATACTTAGTTGAAAGGCTCGTCAAAGGAGCCATTTGCGGCTCGGAAGGAAGGTTGGCGCGTGGCTCCGATTCCGGTGACGGATCCACAGGCGGACGGGAAGAACCATGTCTCTTAGCGGGTACAGACTTTCTCTTCATCCTACAATTGCACATCCATAAAAAAAAAACAAAACAAAACAAAACTCAACAACAAAAGAAAGCAAAATCATAAACAACCTAAGTGCAGAAATTCAATTTACTAAAAGAAAACATAACAAAAGAAAGACCCTATTAAACAAGTAACCAAGCAAAAATCAAAACTAGAAAAAGAAGAATAAAGTTTAGATTCATACCTTGGTGTAGGGAAAATGAAGCACAAGCAGAAATCTAGGTCAAAAGGGGGGGTGGAGGAGAAGGGGAAAGGAGAGAAAAATGGAGAAGAGAAGAGGAATAAGAGGGAGAGAGAGAAAGTAAGGGAAGAGGTTTAGAGAGAGAAGTGATGAGAGAGAGAGAGAGAGAGAGAAATCAGAGAGAAAAAACCAAGAAGAAGAAGAAGAAGATGAATAGGGGCGTGAAGAAGAGAAGGGGGAAAAGGAGGTTTAAATAGAGAGGCGCAATTTTCGACCTAGGATTTCAAATTTTAAACGCTCGGCACGCCGTGCCAAGGATTCAGCACGGCGTGCTGAGCAGAGCAACGCAAACATACCTGGAAACAGAACATCGGCACGCCGGCGTGCCGATTTGGCACGGCGTGCCGATTCCAACTCCTCAATGCCTCTTTGAAGCAGAATGACGGCACGCCGGCGTGCCGTTTTGGCACGGCGTGCCGATGTCGCTTGCACGCGATGTTGAGCCAGAAGCGCGGCACGAGGGCGTGCCGCTTGAGCACGCCACGTGCTCACCAGATTGCACATTGGCACGGCGTGCTGAATTGCGGCACGGCGTGCTGCACTGAATATTGCCAATCCTTGCCTTGTTCCACACTTTGATCATGACTCTTGGCTAACTTGCTCAATACCCTATTCCTACACATAAAAACACACAAAAACATAATAATACAAACACAATTAATGTACAAGTGAGGCACACGTACCTCATTGCTATGTTTATAGTCGGAATAGCTCGACTCTCTCGCTTCTCTTGTGTTCATGGGTCTCTCAAGAGCATCACTTGCCTTTGCTCTTGTGCCCCCGTGAAATATTTCTTGAGGCGATGACCATTTACCTTTTGGATGCCCTCCGGAGTAAGTATCTCAATCATGCCCGAAGGGTAAACTTTGTGAATGGTAAACGGTCCTGTCCAACGACTTTTCAATTTTCCGGGAAAAAACCTCAACCTTGAGTTGTACAAGAGTACCGCTTCTCCCTCCTCGAAGCTCTTTTCCTGGATCCTTTGATCGTGCCACCTCTTGGTCTTTTCTTTATAAATTTTGGCGTTCTCGTAGGCCGAGAGGCGTAATTCTTCAAGTTCGAAGAGTTGACGAAGCCGGAGCTCTCCCGCTGCTTTCATATCAAAGTTCAAGAATTTTAAGGCCCAAAACGCCTTGTGCTCTAGCTCAACGGGAAGATGGCATGCTTTTCCAAACACAAGACGGTATGGTGACATTCCTATTGGTGTTTTGAATGCCGTCCGGTAAGCCCAAAGTGCATCGTTAAGCTTTAAACTCCAATCTTTCCTCGACATGCTGACCGTCTTTTCAAGGATTCTTTTCAGTTCCCTATTCGACACTTCCACTTGTCCGCTCGTTTGAGGGTGGTAAGGTGTGGCTACTTTGTGGGTAACGCCATATTTCTGCAAAAGGGAATCAAACTGCTTGTTACAAAAATGGGAGCCCCCATCACTAATGATAGCTCTAGGGGTCCCGAAACGAGTCAATATATTGCTTTTTAAGAACTTGATTACCACTTTTGCATCGTTCGTAGGCAATGCTACTGCTTCTACCCATTTTGACACGTATTCGACCGCCACCAAAATGAACTGATTCCCATTAGAGTTTGGGAATGGTCCCATGAAATCGATCCCCCATACGTCGAAGAGCTCACACACTAGAATTCCTTGTTGGAGCATCTCATTTTTTTGTGAAATATTTCCGGTCCTTTGGCACGCATCACAAGCTCGAACATAAGCCTCCACATCACTTCTCATTGTTGGCCAAAAGAATCCACAAGACAGAATTTTCCCCATGGTTCTATCCGGCCCAAAATGTCCTCCCGCCTCTCTATCATGGCACATTCGGATGATTGAGGTAACTTCCTCAAAAGGTACACATCTTCGAATAATACCATCTGCACACGACTTAAACAAGAAAGGATCATCCCAAAAGTAGTTTTTAGCATCATGAAAAAATTTTACCTTTTGGTTTCGTGTGAGATCAGGCGGAATGATGTTACCAACTTTATAGTTTGCAATATCGGCAAACCATGGTACGGAAGTAACCGCAAGGAGTTGTTCATCCGGGAATGCATCTTGGATCTCCGGTTCTTGCTTACTTTCACCTCCTTGCGGCAGCCTTGACAAGTGATCTGCCACCACATTTTCTACTCCCTTCTTATCTCGGATTTCGATATCGAACTCTTGCAGCAGTAAGATCCATCTTATAAGACGAGGTTTTGCATCCTGTTTAGACATCAAATACTTGAGTGCAGCATGGTCAGTAAACACGATTACTTTTGACAAAACCAAATAGGACCGGAATTTATCAAAAGCAAACACGATAGCTAGTAATTCCTTCTCCGTTACAGAATAGTTTATTTGAGCATCATTCAACGTTCTACTAGCATAATAAATTGGGCGGAGGATTTTATCCACCCGCTGACCTAAGCATGCACCTACTGCACCATCGGATGCATCACACATTAGTTCGAAGGGAAGAGTCCAATTAGGGCCGATCATTATAGGTGCTTCAATCAATTTCTGTTTTAACAATTCAAAAGCATGCAAACATTTATCAGAGAATTCAAAAGAAACATCTTTTTGGAGTAACTCGGTTAGTGGTTTGGAGATTTTAGAAAAATCTTTTATAAATCTCCTATAAAATCCGGCGTGGCCGAGAAAACTCCTCACAAGCTTAATTGAACTAGGGGGAGGTAACTTTGCAATAACCTCAATTTTGGCCGGGTCGACCTTAATCCCTTCCCCCGAGATCTTGTGTCCAAGCACAATACATTCCCTTACCATAAATTGGCACTTTTCCCAACTAAGGGCCAAGTTCGTGTCCTCGCACCGCTGCAAAACCTTATCCAAATTTCCAAGACAAGTAGAGAAATTAGATCCATACACAGAGAAATCATCCATAAATACCTCCATGAAATCCTCAACCATGTCGGTAAATATGGCAAGCATACACCTTTGGAACGTGGCTGGTGCATTACATAAGCCAAATGGCATCCGTCTATATGCAAATGTCCCGAATGGGCATGTAAATGTGGTTTTCTCTTGGTCAAGAGGATCCACAGGGATTTGCATATACCCGGACAAGCCATCTAACGTACAAAAGAAATCGTGACCCGCCATACGTTCCAAAATTTGGTCCAAAAACGGTAAAGGAAAATGGTCTTTCCGGGTGGCGTTGTTTAGTTTCCTATAATCGATGCACATACGCCAACCGGTGACCGTTCTAGATGGAATTAAATTACCTTTTTCATTCTCAATTACCGTCATACCGCCCTTCTTAGGCACACATTGGACTGGACTTACCCATTGACTGTCCGAGATTGGGAAAATTATGCCCGCATCGAGGAGTTTGATCACTTCTGCTTTAACAACCTCTTTCATGTTTGGGTTCAAGCGTCTTTGAGGTTGTACGCAGGGTTTTACCGCCTCTTCAAGGAATATCCGGTGGGTGCAAAAAGCTGGATTAATTCCTTTAATGTCATGGATCGTCCATCCAAAAGCTCCCTTATGCTTCCGTAACACCTCGATAAGTTTTTCTTCTTGCTCAACTGTCAATAAAGAAGAAATAACAACCGGTAAGTCATTGGGAGGATGTAAGAAAGCATATTTTAGATTCATGGGTAGAGTTTTGAGTTCCAAAGTAGGAGGCTTTTCTAGTGAGGACTGTGGTGCTGGTTTGATCTCTCTTTCTAGCCTCTCAAACCTTTGTACCCATGCACAATGTTCTTCTTCTTCTGAGGCAGACGCCTCATCTTGCTCCGCCTCCAAGTTCAGACCTTCATCTAAAGGGGTCTCTAATTCACTGTAGAAAGTCTCACTCACACATTCATCAACCGGAGAGAAAGAGGAAATAGCATAACAATTTTCATTATTCAGCGGATATTTCATTGAATTATAAACATTAAAGGTTACCTCCTCATCTTGCAACCGTAGAATAAGTTTACCTTCTTGCACATCGATCAAGGTCCTACCGGTTGCAAGGAATGGTCTCCCGAGCAAGATTGGGACTACCGTGTCCTCCTCCATGTCTAGTACCACAAAATCCGCTGGAAAAATGAACTTGTCTACCTTGACTAACACGTCCTCTATTACACCTTGTGGCCTTGCTATAGATCGATCCGCTAATTGGAGTGTCATGTTTGTAGGTTTTGGATCCCCCAAACCAAGCTTCCTAAACATTGAAAGTGGCATCAAGTTGATGCTTGCTCCCAGATCACATAAGGCATTTGCAATTTTAAGATTCCCAATTTGACATGGAATCGTGAAGCTGCCTCGATCCTTTAGTTTAGGCGGAAGTCTGTTGCTTACAATCGCGGAACACTCTTCTGTTAGGGCCACTACTTCGTCATTCCCTAATCTCCTTTTTCCTGCAATTAGCTCCTTGAAAAATTTAGCATAGGTGGGCATCTCTTGAAGAGCTTCCACCAAAGGGATATTAAGTTCAAGCTTTTTAAAGATGTCAAGGAACTTAGAGTATTTCTGGTCCAATTTGTCCTTTCTCTCCTTCCTTGGATAAGGAAGTTTAGGAATGTAAGGACTAATAGGAACAGAAATATCTTCCTTTTGAGCATTAGAAGAAGTAGAGATGTTTTCGGGTTTAGAATGACTTACTTCTTCCGATTGATTACTTACTCTCATGGGTTGATCAACCCTTGGTTCTTCCGTTTGCCTCCCACTCCTTAGAGTAATTGCTTGGGCTGTCTCCCTTGGGTTTTGTCTTGGGTTCGGTTCCGTTGTACTAGGAAGGCTTCCTTGAGGTCGTTCTTGCAAGCTTCTAGCTATTTGAGCCAACTGGTTGGTGAGGTCCCTGTTCAAAGCTTCACTATTGGCCAAACGAGCTTCTTTAGTAGCCAGACGAGTTGATATGTCCTTAAGAAGGCTTAATACCGACTCATCTTGTTTAACATTATGAGCATTACTATTTTGACCAAATTGAGATTGAGGAGCCCTACCAAGCTCTTGATTACGAAAGTCTTGCAAAAAATCATTAGAAGGTTTCAACACATGTTGATTGTTACCATAGGATAGATTCGGATGTTGAAATCTTCTTTGTAAGTTGTTATTATTTTGGAAAGCATTTTGAAGGGGTGGTTGATTATACCTTTGGTTACCTCCAACATAGCTTACCTCTTGGGCTGATGGATTGCCCATTCCACATTCTTGACCGGGATGGTCCCCTCCACAAGACACACACAGCACAGGTTGGTGTGTTGGGTTCAAACTCAGATGTGCCATCATAAGATCAACCTTCTTATTCAATTCTTCCACTGCTGTATCACGGCGTCCCATTTCTACAGCATGGACATCTCTTCGCGTGGGCACTTCTTGTTGCCACAAGGGGCTTTTCCTAGCTAGTTCCTCAATAAGTTCTTCCGCTTGCGTTGCGGTTTTATTAAAAATATCCCCACCTGCAGATGAGTCAATGATAGCACGGTGAGAAGGCGAAATCCCATGATAGAAAATACTTACTTGAGTGCACTTAGGAAGGTCATGGTGTGGGCAGTTTCTGAGTAGCCTTTGAAAACGCCTCCATGCTTCCATCATGGATTCTGAACCAAATTGCCGGAAGGCTGTGATCTCATTCTTCAATTGGACTGTTTTAGACGGAGGAAAGTAATAAGCTAAAAATTCTTCCTCAAGCTGGTCCCATGACGTTACGGATCCCGCTCGAAGGGACTTGTACCATTCAACAGCTCCTCCGATTAAAGAAAATGGAAATAACTTCAATCGGATCACGTCTTGAGGAACTCCATTGAGCCTTACAGTATCAGCCACCATTAGGAATCGATCAAGATGATCGTTCGGGTTTTCATTGCTAGCTCCACTAAATTGGCCGTTACTTTGCACCATTTGGATCATGTTCGTCTTGAGCTCGAAGTTGTTAGCAGTGATTGGTGGTAGAATAACACCAGCCCGGTTTCTAGGACGATGGGGTGCCATCATATCCGCCATAATTCTATCATCTCCCGCGCCTTCCAATTGACGTTCTTGGCGGAGACGTTCCTGCTCCCGAACTTCAGCCTCAATCCTTGCCCTCATTTCGGCTTCGATTTCATTCCTCATTTGTCGCCTTTGTTCCTCGTCCATGGCTGCGGTTACCACTCTTTGGGATCTTCGAATATTCCTACACGTACGGTCAATTTCAGTATCCAAAGGTAATAATTCAGAACTTTGAGAACGAGTTTGCATAAGCTAGGAAACACTCACACAAAAAGAAAATAAATTTAATACACAAATAATAAAACCAAAAACAGAATATGAACAGTATTAACAATGCTTAGATCAGAAAATAATCCTTTTATCTAATGTTATCGAAACAAGTTAAAATTTCCCCGGCAACGGCGCCAAAAACTTGGTGGATCCTGAACGGACTCACAAACAAAGGCAGTGTACCTCGTCGTTCAAGTAATAAAATCTGGCCTAAAGTCCAGGTATCGATCCCACAAGGAATTTAAACCTCGATAATCACTAAATTACTAAGAGTCTTTACGTGTCTAAGCGGAACTAAATTTAAGTTTGATTATATTAACAACTATATTAGTCTACTCCTAGTTGATCTAACCCAGCTTTCCTTGCTCTTAAATTTGGAATATCAATTGGCGGTTTTACCGACCTATGAAGACTGATGGGGATGGCTTACTTAATCAACTACAAAAGACGAAGTTAACTCAACAATAAACCCTCAATTATATTCTTCCAATTAAATCAACCTAGCGTATCTAGATCTTTTAGGTCCTTAGCCGGTTTTCCTTGTTTAGGGGCGGTCTAATTCTTAAAGCTCAGAAAATAGGGGCACATATGTTCCACAGTGTCGTCAATACTAATGGTTGCCTAGGTGTCAATCTAGGTAATGCCACGAATATGAACTTAATAGATTAAGATCTTATGAGACTAGATTATCACTAAAGGGATTGCATAAAGAAAAGGGATAAAGATTGAAATTAACTTGCATTCAACTGTATTAATCAAGAAAGATGTAACAGATTCAATGTTTTCAACCAAACAAAATCGATTGCGGAATCAAAAGCTAGCTAAATTGAATTACAAAAGACAAAAAGAAAAACTTATGCCCTTCTTGATCCAATTAACCGGATGCCGACGGTGTGAAGATGCTTGGAGGTGTACCTCTATTAACGAACCCGAGCCGAAACTAAGAACGTTGCAAAAGGGGAAGGTTCAATGCAAAGCAATCTACCAATCGATGGTTCCAAAATTCAAAGAAAACAAAAAGGTCAAGCTAAACCCTAGCTACAAGTTTTTGCTCTGCCTCTACAAGTTGGGAAAAAGATCCCCTCAAACAAAGAAAATAACCTATTTATACGGCTAGGCTAAAACCACAGAAAAGAAAAGCTGAAATTAGGGCAACAGCAGATTTTCGGGCCTCGGCACGCCGTGCTGCCATTGTGGCACGCCGTGCTGCCATTGTTGGGATCGGCACGCCACGCTGATTGGAATGGCACGCCGTCGTGCTGCTTCTCTGGAACTCTTGGCACGCTGGTTGGCTTGGCACGCCGTGCTGCCATTGTGGCACGCCGTGCCATTCTGATTTTCAGCACTTCAAGCCCTTCCTTGCCACCGTTGCTCCAACTTCCGATCCGGGTCCTAATGCCTGTCCAAAACAAACACAAAGAGACATAACCGCACCACAACCACGGACCATAAAACACGAAAAACACGAGGAATACTAAAAAATATAAGAAATCAAACCAAAACATAAAAATCACAAAATACGAAAAAAAACAATCAAACATTCACATAAATGATTCTAAAAACTACCACTCCAACCACGAATTTGGCTAGAAGACAAGGTCGAAACCGACCTTATCACTAAGTGACATACCCGAAAGCACCCATACTTGGCACCCTATTATAGGCCCGTTAGGCATACCCCTAAGTATGCAACCTCACATGCAACACCATCATATGGTCGGGTGAAAGGATCCATACAAGTACTACACGAGAATCACTTATGATACTATACCATGTGGATTTCTCGTTTAGTGGATCTATCTAGTACCATGCCCCTTATGCATGTACCCATTAACTTGGTTGCCATCCCATGTCCAATGACCGGTAAGACACCGCCATACAACTAGGTTAATGATAGTCTCTTGTTCCACTCATTCCTATGATTGGAACAGACTACGGATCTATTCATGGTCATATTGTTCACCCTATCCATGGTCTTACTGCCAAGTGCATGACACTGGTCATCATGGATATGGATATGTCCATTGGATACTTCATTTAATATATTGCACAAGATAAATATAATAAATGAATTAATGCCTGATTAATAACATAAATAAGTATAATACATGAATCCAATTAATGTATGATACAAATACAAGGACCAATGCCTCGGGGACTAGGGCATATCCAATAGCATATAATTCTCATAAAGGACCATAGGGGCATCCGTGGTCCCTTCCTCTTTGATTACAGCGACTTGAAACCCACCAAAGGGAACCACTCCTTCATTCACTGTAGCTACCATCGATTGGGCATCTGCCTCAACAGTAACAATTCTATCATTCATAGAGAACTTGATTTTTTGATGCAATGTGGAAGGTACACCTCCCAAAGGATGGAACCAGGGCCTTACAAGCAACAGGAAAAATGTGACCAGGATATCAATCACTGTAAAAGCAACCGTGGACCTAACTGGCCCAGCCTCTACTTCTGCCTCAAACGTCCCTATCACTATTCTTTTAGAGTCATCATATGCTCGAATGACTGTTGAGGATCTCTTTAACACTTCTTCGTTCAGCCCCAGAAATGGCAACATCTTTAGTGGGCAGATATTCAGTGCCGATCCATCATCCACCATGGTACAAGGCATTACCTTATCCATCACATGGGCCCTGACATAAAGAGCCTTGTTGTGGGCCTTCCCTTCAGCAGGCAGGTCTTTCTCGGAGAAGACAATATCATGACTTCCAACATGGACTTTGTCTAACAAACAGCACATAGCCTCTGGTGAAGCTATAGGGGAGACTTCAATCTCTGATAATTTCTTTATTAGAGCATTCCTATGCTCCTTGGAGGTCAGAAGCAAGTGCCACAAGCTAGCTTGGGCAACTCCTTCTGGTGCCGAAGTACTGCCCGACCCATTCATCGGTGCTTTATGTTTCATCTGATCTGTCGACTGATATACCCTTCCAATTTGGGTCACATGCTGCACCTCCCGAATCTTTAGCTTTTCAACAGTTGGGAGTTTAACTACCTCTCCTTTATCAAATTCTTCATACTCATCATCGGAGTCAAGGTCATTCAGACTTACAGGCTTGATCTCCTTACATTCCCCTTTTTTCTCATATTTGGGTTCCACTTCGGGTTCCCCTACTTCCACTACCTGAATTGTAGGGTTCGCTTGAAGAACTTAGGCGAATATAAAGTTAGCCGACAACCCCGACTGGACCATGTTGACCCGCTTTTCGTATACCAGCAGCAGGTTGGTTTTAGTGCTAGGTTTGGCTGGCTCTTGCAGCTTTCCCTCGTCAATGAGCTTCTAGATAGCATCGCTTAGCTTATAGCAATTGTTGGTTTGATGGCCTATCACTACATGATAAGTGCAGAAGTTATCTTTGTCAGCTTCAGATGGCTTCTCAAATGGTCTCAGAGACTGTAGCAGGCCACCACTCCTACACTTGGCGAATATCTTCACTAAAGGAAGAGTCCAAGGCGATATGCCTTGTCCTCCAGGACCCCTATTGTGGTTGCCTTGCAGCTGATTTACAGTAGCCACTTCAACCTGCTTCACGTCTGAAGATTGCCCCTGTTTGCCACTGGAACCTGAACCAGAACCACTGCCAGACCCAGCTGCTATGGTGGATCTATATCCTGAGCTGTACCCTGTGCTTCTTCCTCCCTTGTGACTAGCTAGTTTCTCCTCTACGATCCTTTCTATCTTCATGGCATGCTGTAAACCTCACTGAGCTCCTTAAAGGAATGGAATTTCATGTTGTTCTTGAAAATGTCTTTGCTGCCATTAATGAGTTTCTGTATAAGCTCATCTTCGTCAGGGTAGTTTTTTAGGAGGATCATCTTGTTCATCCACCTCTGGTAGTATTCATCAAAGGGCTCGTTGAATTTCTGCTTCACCCTCTCCAAATCATACAGTTTCACCTGGATTTTGGTGTTGAAACTGTAGTATTTAATGAAGGCTGCAGACAAAACTTCCCTATCAGATTGTTCCTCCTCTGACAGTGAGTTATACCATCCTAAATCACCTCCCTCTAGTGTGGTGGGGAATAAATTGATTAGTTGCTGCTTGGTGGCACCTACCGTAAGCATAACTCGGGCATACAGATTCACATGGGCCTCCAGCGAGCCCATTCCTTTGTAAGTAGGCATTTTTGGCACTTGGAAGCCAATAGGGAATGTCTCGATGCCCTTACTGATCACGGCATCAACATTTACACCCTTCTTTGATTCAGCACTGATACTGACCCCCTTCTTCAACTGGGCCATAACTTCATCTAGCTCAAAACATTTTGCTTTCATCGTCTGTTCCATAGCTGCTTCTATTTCCTGCAGCTTCTCAAGGCTAGATGAAGCATCACTACCATTTTGGGATGACTCAGCCTCTTTTTCTTTCCCGGCTCCACTGCCACCGGTCTCATTAGCTTCTTGCACTACCACCCTCATTTCTTCCTTCAACATGTCGCAGAAATCTTGCGATCTGGAAAAATCCTTCAGAACATCAGCCATGCTTGGTGTCTGATCTGCCATATTCACTCCTTCCCTAGACTCAGAATCATTGTCACTTTCAACTACCCTTTTGTCTCCTAGCTGCCCTTGAAGCCTAGGATCTTGTCCAAGATCGCTCCAGCGTATTCTGCTTGGGAGTAGACAGGAGGTATTAGGGTCGTGAATGAATGACGTGATGTGAAATGAAAATTAAGGCATTGAGAATGCTTGAAATGAATGGAGTGGGATTATGTATGAAATGATGGTTTGAATGGTTTCTTTTTTATTATCTTTCTTCTTTTTGGGGCATTCCAAGAACACCCAATGCCTATGCAAAAATGTCACGTGTGGGCCGTCACACGGACAGAGCTTCGGCACCTGTGGGGCACCTAATGAATTCGTGAAATGGTTGCGTGCATACCGCCCACGGACGAAGTTTCGACACTTTGGCAGGTCTATAGGATGATATGAAATGGTCGCATGGGCCAAGCCCACAGACAAAGTTTTGATGCTTTTGAGCATATGATATGAAATGATGTCATAAGAAAGTCACGTGTAATAGGGACATGGACAGTGATTCGGAATTCGTGGAACACCTTTTCATTATTTGATGATGTTATGGATCTATACGTATACTAATTGGGCACTCGGGGAGTACCTTGATGTTGGAAATGCCCTAGTCCCGAGGCATTGGTCCTTGTATATGTATTATACATTTATTGGATTTATGTATTATACTGATTTGTGTTATTAATAAAGGCATCAATTCATTTATTATATTTATCTTGTGCAATATATTAAATGAAGTATCCAATGGACATATCTATATCCATGATGACAAGTGTCATGCACTTGGCAGTAAGACCATGGATAGGGTAAACGATATGACCATAAATAGATCCGTAGTTTGTTCCAGTCATGGGAATGAATGGAACGAGAGACTATCATTAACCTGGTTGTATGGCGGTGTCTTACCAGTCATTGGACATGGAATGTCAACCAAGTTAATAGGTACATGCCTGGGAGCATGGTAATGGATATATCCACTAAACGAGTAATCCACATGGTATAGTATCACAAGTGATTCTCGTGTAGTACTTGTATGGATCCTTTAACCTGACCATATGATGGTGTTACATGTGAAGTCACATGTTTAGGGGTACACCTAAAGGGCCTGTAATAGGGTGCCAAGTATGGGTACTTTCGGGTATGTCACTGAGCATGGTAATACTATGGATATGCAGAAGGGATTTGTCACTCAGTAGCCCACTGAGCAGATATCACCGGCCTCTTGATGAATGTGACTGATAAGAGTGTGGCCATACCCAAACAACTTGGAACTTGTTTGTGAGCTTCAATACATTCCGGATCAAGTTAATGTCCGGACACAAAAGAGGGTGATCAATCCATGCCTCTTTGTTGGACACCGATATCAATGACATGGGATGTACAAGTTTAAACTACAGGGTCATGATAACAGTTAGAGTGCCATCTCCATCTTAATTGGGGGCTGTAGTGGCTTGCTAAAGCAAAACTGCAGTCTGCGGGCCAAAGGCCCGCTGCCAACATAAAGATGGGCCCACGGGATCATACACATAGAATGACTAGATGCAAACTTAAGGAATAACATGTATACTTGGAGTATACACTATGGAGAGAGAGGTGTATATATATTAATTATATTATAAAGATCAATTGGATTGATCCTAATAATAAAATTAATATATGTTCAATTGGCTCTTCATAATTAATCGGATTAATTATGAAATTATTTCCTAGGTGGAAATATTCATATGTATAGGTTTATATATGATTTTATTTTGTGAAGATTTAATTTTAATTCGATGGATTAAATTAATTGGTCAAACTAATTTTAATTTAAATGTAAATAATATATTACTTGGAGTAATATATTAAATACATGGGTATATTAAAATTGGGCTTGAAATTAATTGAAACCAGAATAATTAAAATTAGACTGGGCCCAAATTAAAACAAGGAAGCCCGCACAGAATGGAATGGAGCCAAGCTGGGCCTGAATTCCCCTAGGGGAATTCGGCCACCCTAGGTATAAAACCTAGAGTGATAATTTCGGCCCCCTAACCTAACACACAAGCTAGCCGAAATTCTTAGCCTCCTCTCTTCCATTGTTTCGTTTTTCCGACGCTAGCACGGGTTGCATTCGTTAGGCGTTCGTGTACGAAAACGAGGAGGAAATCTGCTTTGATTTCTGCAGTCTTCATCCATCTCTTGAAAGAGATTTTCTGGTAAGGAAATTAATCTCTTTCTATTTATTTTAAAGTTTTTCAATTTCCATTTCAATTGCTCCTGGGACCGGATTTGAGGAAATCACCGCGTTCTTCCGCTTTTATTGGGTGATTTCCGGTGAAAAATCCCAACACTTGAATGGTAAATTAATGTCATGAAGTGGTCGGATGTGGACCACGGTGTTATATGATGTTCGTGATGAATGAGCATGATGTCATGAAAGTGGGCCTAAGACCGTTATGGCTTTTATCGAATGAAATGATTTTGGTGGAATGGCTAAATGCAATCCAATGCATCGGCAAAACACAGGTAATTTTGGGTACCCGATATGTTATGAAATGGAATGGGATGATCATGATAGTGTCCTTAAAATACCCCTTTAGTTTAATTTAAGTGAAATGTGGTGAATGAACATGTCACACAATATGCAAATGGCTGCACAAAAATGTGAGTTAGAATGCATGGAATACACGATGATGGTATGTATGCCATGTGAACAAATGCTAACCACAAAAATTTAATGCTATGGCTGAAAAAAGAAATCATTAGTATGAATGACAAACGAATGAATTAATGTTTTACACACGAAATAAAATGAAAATGGCTGCATAAAAATGTGGGTTAGTATCGCACAAAAATGTTTTATGTATGGTATGTCATGTGTATGGAAAATGGTGATTATGGTATGTTATGCATGCGTAGGTAGCGATGGCGATGTGTTACGAGACTGCAAGAAACACATAGCAAGCAAAATGAATTCTTCCCACCTTATTCCTCCAACGTGGTTGGTCTCAAAAAATTCTAACCGGGTCCTAGGCGGGGTTCACTTCGGTCACCAACTAGGGGTGATGAAGATGCAATTTTATTGTTATTCACACAATTATTTTGGTATCCTAAGGGAATCCAACTAGGGTTGCTTATATGAGTTCGGTCAAAGTCGGGATAATATCAAGGCTCTCATAGCAAGATATACTCCTCACTTCTCCCCACTCAAGGGTTCTAGTGAAGGGGTTCGTACGAGGCTATGAGTGGTGTTTCGTATTCGTGCCCCTAAGACCAAGAGGAACTTAGGCGACACTTCAACAATCCACCGCGCTATAAAAGGATACCTAATCTAATGCAAAAAGTGGCTAACTAAAAATGCAAATAAAATACCAAAAGAGAATCATCCGCCTTATTTTAATTAGACACTTTTCAGGGCTTGTCAAATTCTTTTAAGTTTTTAAGAAAACTTTTTTAAGAAATCCCCAACAGAGTCACCACTGTGAGCAGACGACGCGTTTTCGATGGAACATGAGACTCCCTTTCGGAAGGGGCGCCACGATCTTGAGGGGGGGGGCCTCCCTCGCGTGGGGTTTTTATAAATGGAAGATCGTTTTGGAAAATAAATGGAATTAATCCTTAAAAGAACCGAGACCTAAGTCTTGATGAATATTGTAGAGTCGCCACTCGGCTCAGCTCAACTGGGAAATTCTTAAGGTAGCTGAACCGGACGAACGGTCGCTACACTATCAAGATATTCGGGTCCGGACAAGTCCCTTATTTCGTGTCTAATTAAATTAAATATTGCCAATGTTCTCGAAATGGTATTTTGAATTCTAAAGTCAATTTTATTGAACATAAAAGGGCATGCGCATACAAATATATAATACAAAAACAAGGAAAGGTAATGAATATTAATTAGCCTATAACCAAATCGAATGGAAAAAATAAAAACTCTCGCCTCACTTATACAATCACCTAGAATACAAGAGAATCACCTAGAATACACGAGAATCTAAAAATAATTTCAACCGCCTAAATACATGATTAATTCTATTAAAATACAAATAAAAATGAAAATAAAATAAAATAAAATAGAAGCTGCAAAACAAAGGTTAGCACAATTTATACGGCATGCCACAATTAGGACTCAAATAGACAGAATTGGGAAATAAAGAATTGGGGGCATGCATATAGGGGATAACCGGGTTGGCTCAGCTAGCAGGCCCGGTTAAACTTGGAAAACGTTTTGAAACGTCCCTGTATTTTTGGTTTTGTGGGAAAATCATTTTGAAAACAATTTTTCCGGTTTACATGCATTTTTTATATATTAGGTGGGTTGGCTTTTGGGAGAACCGAGTCTCCGTCGTTGTATTGTTCTAAATGCAATTTTTCTAAAAATTAATTCTAAGGTTGTGAATGCACATATCAAAATTCATTTGGATGATTTTCAGATTTTTCTAATTTTTAATGGATTTTTGGAAATTTTTGGGGATTAAAGGTGGAATTCTGGTTCTAGAACGAGGGTTATAGTTGTGCGACTGTAACTACAGTCGTACGACTGTAAGTTACAATCGTACGACTGTAAATGGCCCAGAATCAAGATTTCGCTAAAATTTATTTTGAATCAGAATTGAAGAAAAACAATCTAGAAATTAAGAACAGTCATACGATTGTATATACAGTTGTACGACTGTTCATCAAATCCAAGAACTGTCGTGCGACTGTTCTTAATTTCCAGAGACAGAAACAGAAGTGCGAAAACACAGCAAGAATGCACAAAAATTCTCTTCAAACACCCAGAAAGCAAGAAAAAGTGAAAGGAAAAGGAGTGTCTACCTTTTTAGAAGCTAATCCAAGTCGATTTGACCCCTGGCATCGCTCCAACCCACAAAAATTTGCACTTTTCCTTTGAAATTGGGAGGGGAAGCTTTATGTCCAAAAGTCTGAAATGCTTGGGATTCTAATGATTTAAGTCCATGATTTTGACTTGTTTGTGAAGTGAATTGATTAACCTAAGGATTTTTAGCAAGTTTTAGTCCTAATTTTGAGAACTAATGAAAATAAAAGAGGAAAAGAAGAATTTTTTTGAGTTTGGGTTTTTGTTCTTTCTTTTCCTTCCCTCTTTTCTCCTTTCTCTCTCTAATCTCTTTTCACCAGAAATCAAGTTAGCCTCTCTCCCTTCCCTTTCTTCTTTTTATCTCTGCTTTTCTTGCTGCTTCCTGTCCATCCCGGCGCATTAATTGCGCCACCTCTCTCCTCCATTTTTCTACTGCAGAGGTATGGGCTCCTGCAACTGCTCCGATATTACAGTCGTACGACTGTAATTTTTAAATTACAGTGGCACGACTATAAGGACAGTCGTACTACTATTTTTTTTAAGTATAGAAAACTCTGGCGCTTACACCGTCTTTCATCTTACACGTGACCTATCAAATATCATTTCATACCCGATGTTCCAAAAGCGTCAAAACTATGTCTGTAGGGTGGCCTCCACGAAATCATCTTACACCACCTCATAGTCTCTAAGACATCAAACCTCTGTTCAGGTGTAGGCATACACATGACTATCCCAACATTCACTTGGTGTCCCAAAGGCACTGAAACACTGTCCGCACAACGACATGCATATTGTTTGTTTTCATTGTTGTCTGCATGCTATTCGGTATTCTTAGAATGTTTAAAAATAAAAGAAGCAAAAGTCTAAGTAGTGTCCATTTTTCATGTTCATTCATTCAATAACATTCAATCATGATCATTTCACGTCCATAACATTCACGTCACTTAGTGCGCCACGTCTAGGTTCACAACAGCTATCCGAAATTCTATCATCATGTTGAACGTGTAGTTTGGAGTCAAACCTTGAAGTGGTTAGTTCATGTTGGGTTAGAATCGAGTCAACCACTTTAGTCAGTTGAATCAGATGTTGGGATTCGTCATTGGAAAAATAACGTGACGCAGCGAAAAATACACCGTTTAAAATTTCCTAGAATCCACCTATCGTGTCCAATTACCATTGATTAGAATAAAATCAAATAAGAATCAAGAGAGATTAACTCACCGGATTCGTCTCCTCTAGAGACTGCTGCAGAATCGTTTCTTGAAACTGCGATCTCCAAAGTCCGGTGCACGACCAACTATTGAGCGGGAACCGGTGCTAGCCGAAGACGCGAAGGAATGGAGGTTTAATACTGGGATTTTCGGCCGTTTTGGGGCTACTATTGGTGGCTGAAATTTCCCGCAATTAATTAGAGTTGAATTAGGTTTTTATTCCTTAAGTGTGCCCTTTTATAGACACCTTGTCTAATTGGGTTCTAATTAGGTTAATTAAACCCAAGCCCACTAGGATTATAATTACATAAATAAACTTTAATTAAAAAGTATATACTATGTAATTTAATTCCATTTGGCTAAATTTAATTACCCCTAAATAAAATTAAATCACACTTAAGTTAATACAATACATGTATTTAATTTTCCTACTTAGGAAAATTATTTAATTAATTGTTTACTTTATGTAATTCAATTAATTGATAAATTAATTAATTACATTATGTAAACTTATTAATTAAATTAAATTCAACCCAATGTCAATTAATTACCTTGACACCGAATGTCAACTAATTAATTAACGCATACCTTCCAATGTACATTACATGTACAATTTCTACAAGTTCCAGCTCAGTTGATCTATGTGCACGATCCTATGGGTCTGTCCTTATGTTGGCAGTAGGCCCAAGGCCCACAGACTGTAAGTGGGTTCTAGCAAACCATTACAGCCCCCAATTAAGACAGAGATGCAGTAGTCTTTAGAAGACACTCACCCGATAGTAATCTCATAGTGTCCTTTGCCTAACGATATCGATATGAATAAACAAGAGGCATGGTGTCTGTCATCCTCTTCTGTTGTTTATTATATTTCTTGATCTTGAGTTGACTGATTAATCAAATAAGCAACCAACTTATTTGGGTATGGCCATACACTTATCAGTCCCACTCATCAAGTGGCCAATGATATCATCTCGGTGTCACCCAAGTGGCAATTCCATCACTTCATCATCAATATCAACATGTTCACCGGTCCACCCAATCATACCCGTATTTAGCATCCTTTTACAGACCTGTTAGGCGTATGTCAAAGTGAACCGGATTCCACATTGATATTATAATGAAATCTGGTCTGAGGACAAAAGAGACCTACTCAAGAAAGACCTATGACGTAACAACCATGTGGCTTTCTTGTGCGGATCGATCCAGTCCCATGTCAACGACATTTACCTATATTCATGACTGACTATACAAGTACTATGGCTAGTTAAGAACTACCATACAGTCATCGAATATACAAGTCTGTGGTTCTATTCATTCCCACGATTAGAACAGACCTGGGATAGGTTTTATGATTATCTATCAATGGATACTCTACTCATATTATAGCACAAGATATAAATGAAATAGATTAATTGCCTTTATTAATGTGACACAAATAATGTATTTATACAATGAGTCTTAATGTATAATACAAAATACAAGAATCCAATGCCCTAAGAACTAGGGCACACCAACATCAGAATCAGTCACCGTGGAAGGGCTCAGTTTAGGGTCAAATTCAGATCATGAGGTTGAGGTTCAGTTGCCTTCTTTACCGGTTGATAGTCAGACTTTGTTGGAAGAAGTAGATACAATAGAAATGGCTGATAGAAATAGTGGGAATTTGCCTTTTAACATGGCAGCTTTCATGAGAAATTTTCTGAATTCTGATGAATTTAAGGCTACCCTTAGGGAGCAAATGCAAGCTGTGATGAATGCTAACCCTATTTAGACTGTTCCACCAACTCAGACTTCGGTTGGAAGTGGAAGACAACACTTTGTCCAAGTGACGAATGGAGCCGGAGGGAGTGTTCCCAGCGGTAGTGGTGGAGTTGTTAATCATAGGGAACCTGATTGTCAATCTGAAGAAGATGAAACCTTTGAGAGGTGAGAAAAGCCTCAATTGAGACTGTTATGGAGAAACATCTCAATCATAATTTGTCTAATATTGAAGCTATGTTGCCTAAGCTGAAGGAGATGGTGCACTATAACCCTATTATGTGTGCCGACTTGGCTACTTTGATGGCTGATAGAGGAGAGCCGCTTCTGGCTGGTTTTCATATGCCTTATCTTCCTCCCTACACCGAGGAAGGCCCATCGGAAGCCCATTTGGATAGTTATGTGAGGCTGATAACAATTATGGGAATCGAAAAAGGTCACCTCTTGAATCTGTTCCTGACTACTTTAAAGGGTGCTGTGGCGAAGTGGTATATGAAGATGCCTTTGTACACCCGTTTTACTTGGGAGGACCTGTCTAAAGCTTTTGTGAAGCAATATGCTTACAATACCCAGGTAGAAACTACTCTTAAAGATTTAGAGAGGATCGGCTAAAAGCCGAATGAATCCTTCCCGGCTTACGATTAGAGGTGGATGGATGTTCAAGTTCTTATCGATAGGGCTCCACAGTTGGAGTCACTTATTGTAAAGCTAGTTGATGGTAGTCTGCCCCAGTATAAAGACAAAATGAAGCTAAAGAGTTTCCACTTTGTCAATGAAGTTGTTGAATTTGCTAAACATATCGAGCGATAAGAAGAAGAGGAATAAAGGGGTACGTATAGTTCGGGCTCCTACAGAAGTAATCTGGTGTACTCTCAAGGGTATAAAGGTAGTACTTCTAAGGCTACCTTAGCCGGGTCTAGTGCTAAGATGACTCCAAAAGCAGCCTCGATTGAAGTGCAGGGGGATGTGCCCACTGTGAACTAGGGAAGATAAACTCCTCAAAGGGTCACTAGTCCATGGGCTGAGTCAGAAAGCCAGACTTTTGCTAAGTGTAGAAAGGATGGGTTGTTTCAGAGTTTAAAGCCATTTTCACCGCCAGCTGAGGTGGGTAAAGATAACTTTTGTTCTTATCATGTGTTGATGGGTCACCATACAAATGAGTGCACCTAGTTGATTAAGGCCATCAAGCAGTTGGTTATTGATGGTAAGACTGTCGAGCTGGCTTTGAAGCCGAGTGTTCAAAAGAATCCACTACCTAATTTTAGGAGTCAAGTAAATATGGTACAGTCTAGTATCCCGGTATGAGAAGATGACCTTTTTTGTAAAATGGAAAAAGAAATCGGCAAAGCGAACCGGGGAAAAAACGCTTTCATTCGTTTTGATTTTGGTGGAAAAACAGGTTTTGTTTATCTTGAGTTAGGAAAATCATAGATTTGATTTGGAAATTCCTTTATAGAAAACAATTTCCCTCTTTTAACTTAAAGACCTCAAAACTTAAATTCCAAGATCAGTGATAGAGTCACCACCAGGATCAGCTCATCCGGAAAAATTCTGGTACAGCTCCTTACCGAGGGTGGACTACTGTACCTAATCCAGAGATTTAGGGTTCGGGCAAGTGACTTACTTAACCTCTAGCTTGCTTTCACTTTACAATTTATATTACCATATTTAATTTTCTTTATTATCTTTCTCTATCCCATTTTGTTTATTTTAATCAGCTGATGCTAAAGCAAAATGCAGAAAATAAATTGCAGAAAAATAAAGCATACATCCAAAATATACAAGGAAATATTAGAGGCAAATTATACAACCCAATCGAATAAAAAGGAAAAACTCTTGTCCTCACTTTACAAGCGCCTATAATACACGAATATCTAAAAATTGCAGCCGCCTAATTCACACGATAATGATCTGTTAATTACAGTAAAAATGACAAAAATAAAAACAAATGCTGCAAGACAAATTGGTTAGCACAATTTATGGCACAACCCAGATAGGACTCAAGTAAAATTGGGATTTTAGGAACGGGGGCATGCATTTTGGGGGGGGAACCAGGTCGACCCAATCGGTCGGACCAGTTACACCTGGAAAACAGTTTTGAAAAGCCGTGTAATTTTTTTTTGTGCTGAAAAATCATTTTTCGAAAACAATTGGCTTAATTCCATGCAAATTTTCCTTTTTAGCGGGTGCATTATCCTGGAACTCAGGGTTCCGTTCGTGCGGGTTCCTAAATTCACCACCCATCTAGGGTCCAAAAAACAATAAACAAGCTAAAAATAATTTGAATTCGAAAACAGCACCGCGTGACGACATCCGTACGGGTCATTTCGCGGCTCTGTTTTATTCCGGAAATTACAGCCGTACGGCTGCAATTTCTGAAACCCAAAAAATTGGCTTTCCTTTTGTTTTTTTTTTTGGAAAATACCATTTTTCTCGTTTTCAATATTTTCCAGGAATTTTATAGGGTTAGGAGGTCCGCTAATGCTGAACTACAGATCCTATTCGGATAAAATAACCCCGAAACTCGAAAAATAAAACC
The DNA here is from genome assembly GCA_039660915.1 of Euphorbia tirucalli. Classification (NCBI taxonomy): domain Eukaryota; kingdom Viridiplantae; phylum Streptophyta; class Magnoliopsida; order Malpighiales; family Euphorbiaceae; genus Euphorbia; species Euphorbia tirucalli. Next base: position 46,006,906 of record CM077639.1, on the reverse strand, counting down.
CTGAAAAAACCAAAAACCCTAATATCTATACGTACAGAAATCCGAAAAGCAAATTTTACAGCATACAGATAAATTTCGGCCGAAATTGATCACAACAGAATGCACAAAATGGAAAACGGACTATTTTCGACCGATCGGGACAAATTGGGAATCTATCCCTGTAAAACAGAGCTGTGCGGCTGTGTTCATGAAGAACACAGTTGTACGGCTCTATTCGGGGAAGTTTGATTCTGAAAATTGCAAAAATGAAGAAAACACAAGGAAAAAGCAATGCACACAGGTTTAAGGCCTCTCAGAGTTTACCTTGATATTGTTTTGATGCTTTGAACATCAAGAAATGGATTGAAAGCTTGAAATTCACCTTGAATACTCAACCGGCTGAAAACTAAAACGATCCCGAAATAATTCAAAATCAACTCGAAACAATACCGAATCAAAGATAAAAGGTTAAGTAACTTGTTATTCGAGTTTAAGGATTTGTTTTAGGTCTTAACTTCTTAGTTTTTGGGTCCTCAAGCTCTCGGTTACTTTCTCCCTTTTTTCCTACTTTCTTTTTCTCTTTGTATTTTCGGTTTCCCAAAGTTTTTCTGCCCAAGATTACTAACCCCTACTTTTCTTTTTATACTTTCCATCATCATCATAACAAACAATTAATGAGCCACCTAACTTCCTGATTTCTTGCCCAACTTTCTCTTTTTTCGAGCCAAGTTGCTCTGCTTTGCAGAGCAACTTTGCTCACCCACTAGAGCCGCCCAACTCTAGTTTGTACTAGAGCCATGCGGCTCTAGTCTAGAGTCGAATGTCTCTAGCAAAAGCCGGGGCAAAATTCTCGAAAAAATCCGACACTCACCCTAACCCTAAAAAACACTCGGGAGACCTTTTCGGGGGTTTCAAACTACGGATAGCTTGGTTTTCATGTGTTTCAGATACTTCGGGCGACATTCCAGTCATTTTCAAGTTTGATTCGAGTCCGTCTGCTTCACAGGTAATACAGGAATTCTCATCATAGAGGTCGGGACAAGCCGACGCTTATAACTGCCCCTCGCGTGATCAAATTCAATACCCGATACCAGGTTTAGGTTTCCTGAGGGGAATTTGAGAACATGAATGAAGCGCCATAAACGGAAGGATAGAAAGACATACCTGAGCTGCAGTGATGAGTCGGAATAACCCGATACCGGGTTTATGTTACCCGAGGCAAAGTTGGTGATGAAATAAGCCGATACCGGGTTTAGGTTACCCGAGGTGAGGTTGATGATGAAATAAGCTGATACCGGGTTTAGGTTACCCAAGGCAAAGCTGATGATGAAATAAGCTGATACTGGGTTTATGTTACCCGAGGCAAATCTGCTGGGGATCTGGAATGAAGCCGATCTAGACGTGATGCTGGGTTATGTTACCCGAGGTGGATCTGCTAAGAATTTGAAGTAAAGCCGATATGGACTGATGCCATGTTTAGGCTACTAGAGGTGGATCTGCTGGGGAATTGAATTGGAGCTGATCTGGACCGATGCCGGGTTTAGGTTACCCAAGGTGGATCTGCTGAGGACTTGAATTGGTTTCAAAGCTCTAAGATCTTGCTTGAATTAGTTTTCAAAGATTGGGAATCTTGCTTGAAGGAGTTTCAAGGATTCAAAATCTAGCTTGGATGGTTTTTAAGGATTGGGAATGGGTATTTATTCCTTGATCGATAATTTTGGAAACAAAAATTTTTACCCCTTCGATCAGGAATAAATACGGCTTGTTTGCTTTGCCCCTAGAAACTTGAGATGTTGAGGCTTGGGCCGATGTGGCTCTAACCCGTATATTGAGGTCTAATGGATGCTCCAGTGTTAGACTATTTCTGCTTTGGAAGCGATCCTGATTCTGGACGGCCCGACGATGGTGTCGGGTACCTGTACCTGGATTGGTTGTTATGTATGTATGCATGTGGCATATGTTTTGAGTGTATGTACATGTATGTTTCAATGTGTGCATGTGGAAATGACACTGGGAGATGCATTTCTCACTATTCGTCTAGCCTTGAAATGCTATGCCCTTGTTGGGGAGATTGGGTCACTCCTCTGGTTAAGGAAGATACATCACGTCTATAGTTGATCTAGCTGGGGAGTACATTCTTTATGTGATGTGACTCTTGTACCTCTGTTGGTGATATGCGGGGATATGCAATGGCTGTTAGGGAAGTTCGATGACTACTGGGGAGAAAGTGGTCATGTTCTTTATGGTGGTTCCACTGGGGAATAGCGCAGAGGATCCTGTTGGAGAATAGTGGAAGAGTTTTTACTGGGAAATGGTGGAAGGGTTCCACTTTTTTGCCCTTAGGAATGGTGAATCTGGAAGTGCTCTAAATTTTGCCTGAACTGCCCAATAATGGTTTTCAGCTCAGGGAGCTGCTCTAACTTTTGCCTAAGGCGCCTTTTCGGTTTTCATCTTAGCGAGCTCTTTTTTTTTTGGTGACGTTTGAACCTGAATTTGTTTTGAAATATCTGGCCACCTCGAGAAATAATGAGTTAGATTTGGAGGATAAGCAAAGATTACAGATTATATGTACTTAGCACATTTCCTTTTCAAAGCAATGTGAGTCTTTTAACCAATTAAATGCAAAGTGCTTTCTTTAAATGGATGTTTAGATGAGATAACTTTGTTCATGCATTATGATTTAACCATGCAAACATATTTTAAGCAAAACATCACACTTTATTGATGAAAGTAGCATGAACATTTGAAAAGATTGGTTCCCAAAATGGTATACATTGCACACAAAACCAGAATCCGTTATCAACTGTCCCTTGTGGATTTTCCGGCTGATCGTTTTCTCTCGTGTCTTGACTTTTGCCTAGGCCACCCTTTCCGAGTTTTCAACCCAGCAGATTTTTTTTTTCTTTGTTTTTTTTCCAAACATAGTAAGGCTTCAAGCGGTCTTGGTTGACAGGATTTGCAAATTCATTTCCATCTATGTCTGTGATGCTTACACCACCTTTTGATAGCAGTTTCTTCACCACATATGGGCCTTCCCAATTCGGTCTGAATTTCCCCTGAGCATCCAAATTTGTAGGCCTTAACTATTTCAGAACCAGATCCCTGGCTTTCAACTGTCTTCTGGGATACTTCACTTTCTGATTGTAGGGTCTGGCCATCCTGCATTGATACATCTGTAGATGATTTACTGCTTTCAACTATTTTTCATCTAATGTAGCCAACTGCTCGTATCTAGCTTGAACCCACCCCATTTCTAGTAGTTGAGCTTCCAAGGCTATTCTAAGTGACTTGAGTTCCATTTCTACTTGCAACACTACTTCCATCCCATACACCAAGGTGTAGGGAGTCTCACCAGTTGGTGTTCTAACACTGGTTCTATAACCCCAGAGGGCATGTGGTAATTTATCAGCCTAGTCTCTGTAGGTGGTTACCATTTTTTATAAGATCTTAATTGACTTGTTAGCTGCCTCCACTGCACCATTAGCTTATGGTCTATTGGGGAAGACCTGTGATGTTGAATGCCATGTTTTGAGAATAGCTTGGTTATTGCCCCTTGAAACTACACTTTTTTATCAGTCACTACATGGTGAGGGATTCCGTATCGAGAGAGGATGTTCTTCTTAATGAACTTAACCATTTGCTTGGCTGTCACTCTAGAGAAGGATTCTGCTTCAATCCCCCATACCGAGAACGGCCAAGGAGATGCTAGGTTTTGTAGTTCCAGTGGTGGTAGATGACTAATATCCACAAAGATTTGGCACTCGTGACATCTTTTTACCTTCTTCACATAATCAATTTGCATTGCCATCTAGAAGTATCCCTGTCTCATTATCTTTCTAGCCATGGCAATCCCATTCATATGCGGCCAGCAGGACCCTACGTGTACTTTCTGCATTACAGTTTCTACTTCTTGTTCTGTCAGACATCTTAGAAGAACCCTATTCACAGTTTTGTTGTATAGTTTGTCTTCAAATATTCTGAACTGGCTGGCTAATCTTCTTAATGACATCTTATCAATAATGCTAGCTTCTTTTGGATACTTTCCCTCTGTCACACACTGATAAATGTCAAAGAACCAGGGCTTTTCCTTGGCTGTTAACTCCATCACTTCATGCATATTGAAGCAGGGTCACCTGGAAATTGCTATGACCAGGGGCTATATCTGTGTCTTCTCTGGATCTTCCCACATAGAGGACAATGCTGCTAATGCATCCGCCATTTTATTTTCCTCCCTCGGAACATGTCTGAACTCGCACTGGTCAAATAACCCTTTTCTGTGCTGCAGCAGTTCTAAGTCGGGCTGTAAGGCTTCTTCTCTTAAATCCCAGTCACCTTGTGCCTGCCTAATCACCAACAGTGAATCCCCAATAATTAAGACATTATCTGCCCCTAGTGTCTGGAGGGCTGCCATTCTGAATAAGCATGCTTCATATTCTGCTCCATTATTGGTTATGGAGAAGTCCAACCTCTTTGATAGTTGAACGATCTTGCCATCTGGTGTTGCTATGATTACCCCAATTCCAGTACCCTTTCTGTTTATGGCACCATCGAAGCACATAACCCATCTCCTCACTTCTACTACAGCCAATTGTTCATCCGGGAACTCCAAATTTTCCACGCAGTCCGATTCTAATGGTTGATTTGCTAGGAATTCTGCCACAGCTCGCCTTTTGATAGTTTTCCTAGTGATGTACTCAATGTCAAACTCTGACAGGAGTAGTAACCATCTGGATAATTTTCTAGCCAACACTAGTGCTTTACATAGATATTTCATTGGATCCACCTTAGCCACGGCTTGTACCTTGTATGACTGAAATTAGTGGCCAACTTCTTGGTCAGCCAAATCATTGCTATACATGTCTTCTCCACCAGTGTGTACTTGGCTTCATATTCCAGTAGCTTTTTGCTGAGATAATAAATGGGGTACTCCTTCCTTCTGTCCTACTCTTGTACCAGCATTGCCCTTATGGAGGAGTCTTCAACAGCCAAGTACAAAATCAAAGGCTTTCCCGGAGTTGGTGGGCTCAAGACTGGTGGATTTACCAGGTAAGCCTTGATCTTGTCGAAAGCCAATTGACACCTGTCATCCCATACAATCGGCTGATCTTTCCTTAATAGCTTGAAGATCGGCTCACATATTGAAGTTAATCGGGCTATAAAAAGGCTGACATACTGTAAGGAACCCAAGAATGACTGGACCTCCTTTTCTGTTTCAGGGATTGCCATGTCTCGAATAGCTTTGATTTTGTCTGGATCCATCTCTATTCCTCTTTGACTAACCACATGCCCCAGCAGCTTCCCTGATATAACCCCAAATATACACTTTTGGGGATTAAGACGCAGGCTGTATTCCTTGATGCGTGTAAGAAATCTATCTAGGATAGCAGGGTGCTCTTCCCGGGTCATTGATTTGACAAGCATGTCATTAACATACACCTCCACTTCTTTATGAATCATGTCATGCAGCAGTGTTGTGACAGCCCTCTAGTAAGTGGCCCCAGCATTTTCAATCCAAAAGGCAATACTCTGTAGTAGAAAGTGCCCCACTCTGTAATGAAGGATGTTTTCACCTTATCAACAACATCCATTAAGATCTGGTTATATCCTAAAAATCCATCAATAAAGGAGTACATTGCTGATTTGGCTGCACTGTCGATTAAAACATCAATGTGAGGCAAGGGGAAATTATCTTTCGGGCATGCCTTGTTCAAGTCCCTGTAATCAACACACCGGGATGCAAGTTGTATTCCTCGATGCGTGTAAGAAATCTATCTAGGATAGCAAGGTGCTCTTCCTGGGTCATTGATTTAACAAGCATGTCATCAACATTCACCTCCACTTCTTTATGAATCATGTCAAGCAGCAATGTTGTGACAGCCCTCTTGTAAGTGGCTCCAGCATTTTTCAACCCGAAGGGCATTACCCTATAGCAGAAGGTACCCCATTCTATAATGAAGGTTGTTTTCACCTTGTTAATTACATCCATTAAGATCTGGTTATACCCCAAAAAGCCATCCATGAAAGAGTACATTGCTACCTTGGCTGCACTGTCGATTAAAACATCAATGTGAGGTAAGGGGAAATTATCTTTCGGGCAGGCTTTGTTCAAGTCCCTGTAGTCGACACACAGTCTAACCCTTCTGTCTTTCTTAGGCACCGGAACAATGTTGGCTAACAATTCTCAGTATTCCACCACCTCGAGGAACTTCGCTTCAATCTGCTTAGCCACCTCTTCCTTTACTAATGCAGCCCATTCCGATCTCAGTCATCTCAACTTCTGCTTTACTGGTCTGAATCTGGGATCCATTAGAATCTTATGAACTGCTATTTCTATGTCGACCCTGGCATGTCCTCGTACGACCAAGCAAAAGCCTTAACATGTTTTTACAGTATTTTTGTCAGTTCTCTCTCTTCTTCGAATTTTAGTTCATGTGAAATGAATACCATTTTGGGATTTTCATCTGTACTTATGTTAATTTCATGCAATGCAGTGTCATGAATGCTAAATATGCTTGATGATGATTCAAATGCATGTACATAATTATCACGATAAATAACACATAAGTAAGCAAACTGGGATTTCATTGCATTAAACTTGTTAAAGAGTACATTGTTAACATTAAAGATAGAAGAAACAGATAAAACAAAATTGCTTTCATCCTCCACAGGTGAAGGGCCTTTAACTTCTTTAACATCTTTGTTCAGCTTCAGGACATCATCCAGGTTGGCAGCCATTTCAGACTCCTATTCAGTAGGGAGGACTGTCTCCTTGATCTCAGCCACTTGTGCCTTGTCCTTTTTCATGATCTCTGCTATCTCAGCAACCACAGAATCTAGGTTTGTCTTGATCACCAGTTCTTTCTCAGACCCTTTTTTGGACTTTCCAAAGGCCTTGCTTAAGGCAGCAGCCACACTTCTAAAATTGCCTTAGCAGACTCATCACAGACTGTCTCTTGAGCTTTCCCCTTGGTCGTTTCCACTGCTTTTGGTACCATATTAGATGGCTTTTTCTTGACAATAGGCTTAATAGCTGCTTTTTCCACTACCACTAGTGCGACCGACTCTTCCTAGCTTTTCTCAAAGTCTACAACATCAGAGAATACCTCGAAACCTGGGTATTCAACAGCTCCAATCTTCACTGGCTCGGCTTGCCCTTTATATAGCCCTTCACCTACCTTAATGAACAGTTTGATCAAGGGCTTACCATTCTTTCCCTTCCTCAGACTTTTCTACTCAGATGCCTCAGCCGTGTAGCCTAAGCCAAACTACCTCGGCTTCCCAGAATCAATGCTAAATTCGGGCACACCTTATAGATTGGCCCGGAGTCCCATACTCAGAACAAAATCATGCCTGCGAAGGTACTTAGACAACCATTCTGGCATATAATTCTCATAGATAAGCATTGGAGCATCCGTGGTCTCCTCCTCGCTTACCATGGTGACTTGGAAATCGCCGAATGGTATGGTCTCCTCACTAACTACAGCAATCATGGATTGGGAGTCTACCTCGACTGTCACAACTTCACCCCCTATTGAAAACTTAACCTTCTAATGTAGAGTTGAAGGGACACCCCCAAATGGATGAAACCAGGGCCTCCCTAACAGTAAGGAGAATGTAACTGGAATGTCAATCACAGTAAAAATGACCGTCGACTTGATCGGTCCCACTTCTACTACCCATTGTCTACCATCACGCACGGCATGACTCGATCCATGATGTTGACCTTGACATCACGGGCATTGTTGTGAGCCTTCCTCCATGTGGTAGGTCCTTTTCAGAAAATACAATGTCAGGGGACCCGACATGGATCTTGTCTAGCAAGCAACACATGGCTTCCAGAGATGCCAGGGAAGAAACTTTGATTTTAGACAGCTTTTCAACCAGTGCTGCTCGGTGTTCCTTGGAAGTCAACAACAAGTACCATAGACTAGCTTGTACGGTGGTCTTTTTCAGTTGGGAGATAACCAGGTCTTCCTTTTATATCTCCTTCGGTGCTGACATACTGCCTAAACCAGTCACTAGAGTCTTGTCACTTTGCTAAACCACTGGCTGGTAAACTCTACCGCTCCTTGTTACATTCTGGACTTTAGAAACTTTTGTCTCCAGGACTGGCTTGACTGTCTCAATACAACCATATTCTTCGTATTCATCTTCTGAATCCAGATCATCTAGACTCATGGGTTTCACTTCCTTCTACTATATCAACTTCTCACAATCAAACTTTGCCCTAATTTCATTAGCCACCATAGACTATTCAATGGGATTTACCTGTAGGACTTGGGCAAAAATGAAATTGGCCGGAAGTCCAAAAAACACCATGTTGACCTGCCTTTCGAATGCTGGCAACAGATTGGTCTTAGTACTGGGCATGGCAGGTTCCTGTAGTTTCCTTTCGTCAATCAACCTCTGGATGGCATCCCTTAGCTTATAGCAGTTGTTAGTCCTTTGTCCCACCATGACATGGTAGGTGCAGAAATTATCCTTGTCTTCCTTTGCAGGCTTCTTGAAAGGCCTGAGGTGTTGGATATGCGCTAGTCCCGAGGCATTTGACCTTGTGTTTGTATTCTACATTTATTTGATTCATGTATTATACATATTTTGTGTCATTAATAAAGGCATTAATTCATTTATTATACATATCTTATGCAGTATTTTAAATGAAGTATCCAATGGGCATATCCATATCCATGTTGACAAGTGGCATGCACTTAGCAGTAAGACCATGGATAGGGCAAACGATATGACCATAAATAGATCCATAGTCTGTTCCAGTCATGGGAAGGAGTAGAACAAGAGACTATCATTAACCTGGTTGTATGATAGTGTCTTACCGGTCATTGGACATGCGATGCCAACCAAGTCAATGGATACATGTAAAAACGACATGGTACTGGATAGATCCACTAAACGAGAAATCCACATGGTATAGTATCACAAGTGATTCTCGTGTAGTACTTGTATGGACCCTTTGACCTGATCATATGATGGTGTTGTATATGAGGTCACATACTTAGCGGTATGCCGAAAGGGCCTGTAATAGGGTGCCAAGTATGGGTACTTTCGGGTATGTCACTTAGCATGGCAATGCTATGGATATGCAGAAGGGATTTGTCACTCAGTAGTCCACTGAGAAGATATCATCGGCCTCTTCATGAATGTGACTGATAAGAGTGTGACCACACCCAAATGAATTAGAACTTGTTTGTGAGCTTCAGTGCATTCGGGATCAAGTTAATGTCCGTACACAAAAGAGGGTGATCAATCCATGCCTCTATGTTGAACACCGATATCAATGACACGGAATGTACAAGTTCAACCTACAGGGTTATGATAACACTTAGACTGCCATCTCCATCTTAATTGGGGGCTGCAGTGGCTTGCTAGAGCCCAACTGCAGTCTGTGGGCCACAGGCCCACTACCATCATAAAGATGGGCCCACAAGATCGTACACATTGAGCGACTGAACACTAACTTAAGGAATCACATGTATACTTAAAGTATACACTTTGGAGAGAGACGTATATATTAATTATATTATAAAGATCAATTGGATTGATCATGATAATGAAATTAATATTTGATTGGCTCTTCATAATTAATTGGATTAATTATGGGATTATTTCCTAGGTGGAAATATTCATATGTATAGGTTTACATATGAATTTATTTTGTGATCATCGAATTTTAATTTGATGAATTAAATTAATTAGTCAAACTGATTTTAATTTAAATGTAAATAATATGTTGCTTGGTGTAATATATTAAATACATGGGTAAATTAAAATTGGGCTTGAAATTAGTTTAAGCCAGACTAATTAAAATAGGTTTGGGCCTGAATTAAAACAAGTAAGCCCAAAGGAACCAACTTGGGCCAAAATTCCCTTGGGAATTTCGGCCACCTAAGGTAAAAGAACCCTAGGATTTTCGGCTAACATACAGAAGAAACACATACCCAAAATTGACCTAGCCTCCCTCTCCAAAGATTCGTGTTTTTCGGCGCTAGCACGGGTAGTGTTCGTTAGGTATTCGTGTACATGATCGAGGAGGGTTTCTAAGTTGATTCCTGCGGTCTGTGTCCATCTCTGAAAGAGATTTTCTAGGTAAGAGATTTATCTCTTTCTATTAAATTTTATTTTTTCCAATTTCCATCTCAATTGCTCCTGGGCACGGATTTGAGGAAATCATCGCGTTCTTTCGCTTTAATCGGATGATTTCTAGTAACAAATCCCAACAGTGGTATCAGAGCGGGCTTTTGATCCGTGGAAATTGTTAAAATTGGTTGAATCCCATGTTTTAAAATTTGAGATTTTTTATTGGGGTTTTTGGTTTGGGATTAAGATTTTTCCCATTTGATTTTTATACAATTGAAATTGAATATGCAGATAGTTTTATGTTTGTTTAATTTAATTGTATGTTTGGAATTCTTGGTGAATTTCTTATTGTTGGATGCCCTGTTATTTTTTTTATTTAAATTTTTATGTTTAAAAAAAAAATCTGGCTGTTCCTATGGTGCAGCCGCGGCACGCGGTGGGAACAGCTGCGGCAGCCACTGTCTGCTGCTGCGCCAGCAACAGGGCTGCTTGTGCGGCAGCCGCTGCTTGGGCAGTGGACTGTCGCTGGGCGGCCACTGCACGGCTGCAACAGGCTAGGCCCAGTGATTTTGGATTTGGCTTGTTTTTGGGCCCGGGTCCCAGTTTTGAAATTTTAATTGGTTTTAAAATTCGTGTGTTTAAATTCATGTAATTTAAATACGTGTGGTTTCTTGAATGAAATTTAATTTTTATTCATGTGATATTAATTTTGGAAATTAATATGGTTAATTGAAATTGGTTCGGGTAATTTTAGCACAATTACTTGGACGTCTGAATCGGACCCATGGTTTCCCAATTCCAGTGGGTGCAGTTGGATTGCCTGGGCTAAAGGCCCAAAGCCCGTTAAGGGTTAGAACCATGGTGGGCCAGAATTAGCGATTTAGAAATAATGGCTTGGACATAATTGAAATGGGCTTAAATCATGCATTGTAACATGCTTATGAATTGTATGTATTGGATGCATATGTGTGATTAAATATTTTGTATGGTTGGATGCTATTGGGCTTTATTCGAGATGGGTTGTATTTTCTTTTTAGGTAAATACGACCTGCGTGTCGTTTTTCTTTTTTTAATGTAATTTTATTTTATTCAATTATTATAAAATTTGTAAAAGAAGAAGCCCTTGGAGTGGTGAGCCCAAGTGAAGGTGCAAGCCTAGAAGGAAGAAGATGGAGGGCCACCTGATATTTTTTTCTATTATAGGTTTACTAGAATAATATAAGGATGTAATATAGGCCCATAGTCGTCCATTTTACTTATTTATTTAATTATGCTTTATATTTATTTGCATGTATGAATGTATGATCCAATAGCTATTTCACCCGCCTTATGTATACAAGCCGTTCTTAAATGAATCTAATAACCAAATGAAATTACTAAGTCGCTTAAAATTGCTTCCCTCATTTAAAACCAGCTCGAAGTGGGGATAGGCCAGTTGTAGACCATGCCCTCACAGGATACACTAGAGTATTGTCATTTTGTATTGGGTTAGGGTATGGGATACTCTAACACTTGAATGGAGGTTTTGACTTAGCATGGGTAGTAGGATTCCCTTGGCCTTAAGCACAAATGGGTAAGTGCCAACAAGCCCATCAAACCTAGAGTCCTAGGTTGGGATTGGACGGCATTCCTACCTAAATAGTTAAGGTATAATTGTACCAGGCCCTCGTATGGCTATATCTTAATGAAATATGGATCTTGGCCTATGAGCCCAATAACTCGGTTTAATTAATAACTTGATTCATTATTAACTATGTATGGGAATAACAAAGTAAAGTCCTTTATTAACACTCTTAAAATGTTTTTCTGTGTAGAAACTCTAAATGGCAAATAACAACTCTTTATCACTGCGATCAATTCTTAAAAGGGACAAGCTTTCCGGTCCTAACTTTTTGGACTGGTCTAGGAACTTGAGAATAGTTCTACGATAGGAGTCTAAAGAGTATGTACTGGAGAGGCCTGTACCGGCTGCACCTTAAGGATGTAATCCACCGGCTACCCAGCTGCAGGAATACGAGGTGCATGTCAAGGATAATAGGGATGTGACATGCCTGATGTTGGCCTGTATGGTCCGCGAACTGTAAAAACAGTTTATGGACCATCAAGCCTTTGCTATGATAACAACTCTTAATGACATGGTTCAGGAGCAAGCCCGTCAGGAAAGGTACCTGACCAACAAGGCATTCCACTCTTGTAAGATGGGGGCTGGGACATCTGTGAGCACACACGTGCTCAAGATGAAGGGCTAGTTGGACACATTGGCCCATCTCGGATAGCCCATCTCTTAGGAGTTGCCAGTGGACACAATCCTTGCATCCTCACCGGATTCTTACGATCAGTTCATCCTAAACTACAACATGCAACGGATGAACCACACTGTTAGTGAGCTACATGGGATGCTCAAGCTTACTGAACAGTCGATCAAGAAGAGTCTGCCGCTGCTGCTAGTCAACAAAGGGAACCCTACTCTTGTCAAGGGCAAGGACAAGGAAAAGGCTAAGGCCAAGGCCAAGAAGGCCAAGGCTAAGAAGGTCAAGACCCAACCCAAGGCCCAGCAGAAGGTAGGTCCTGAGGATGTTTGTTTCGGGTGTAGGCAGGCAGGCCATTTGAAGAGATCGTGTCCCAATCTGATGGGAGAGCAGAGAAGGGGCCAAGGTGCGTCCTTTTCAGGTATTTATGTTATAGACAATAACCTTACTGTTTCAACATCCTGGGTATTGGATACTGGATGTGGTTCTCACATTTGTTGCAATGTGCAGGGACTTAAGAACAAAAGGTCACTGGGGTAGGGAGAGGTGGACTTGCGGGTCGGGAATGGAGCAAGGGTTGCTGCCATAGAGATCAGTGAATACCACCTTGTGATGACTAGTGGATTGGTTTTAATTTTGGAACAATTTTATTTTGTACCTGCCATGTGCAGGAATATTATTTCAGTTTCTATGTTGGATATTTCTGGATTTTATTTTACTATTTCTTATGGTAGAATTTCCATATCTAGAGAGGGATTATTTTATGGAGACGCTCTATTAAATAATGGCCTGTATATCCTGGACTTAAATGAAACCAATCATGTCTATAACATAAACACAAAAAGGATTAAGCCCAACAAACTTAATCCTGTCTACCTATGGCATTGTCGTCTTGGCCACATAAACGAGAAGTGCATAGCTAGGCTTCACAACGCTGGAGTCTTACGGTCATTTGACTTGGAGTCAATTGACACATGCGAATCATGTTTGCGAGGCAAGATGACTAAGGCACCTTTTAGCAAGAAGGCTGAAAGGGCCACTGGCTTATTGGACCTAATACATTCAGATGTATGTGGACCTATGAGTGCAGCGACCAGAGGTGGGCACCTATACTTCGTCACGTTCACGGACGATTTCAGCAGATATGGCTATGTCTATCTGATGAAACACAAGTCTGAGACCCTTGATAGGTTCAAGGAATTTAGGAACGAGGTACGAAACCAGCTAGGCAGAAATATCAAAACCCTTTGGTCAGACCGAGGTGGTGAGTATATGAGCCTAGAGTTTGACTCATATTTGAGAGAGCATGGAATAGTTCCACAGCTCACTCCTCCCGAAACACCACAATGGAATGGGGTGTCCGAACGGAGGAATAGGACCTTGTTGGACACGGTCCGCTCAATGATGAGTCAAACCTCTCCCCCAATTAGCTTCTGGGGACACGCCCTCGAGACAGCAGCTTTTATCTTAAATAATACTCCGACTAAGGCAGTGGAAAAAACCCCATATCAGATATGGATGGGTAAGGAGCCCAATGTGTCTTTCCTAAGGATTTGGGGATGCGAGGCACATGTCAAGACATTGACGAGTGGCAAGAAAGAGCCCAAAACCGATAAATGCCTGTTTGTGGGCTACCCTAGGGAGACCAAACGGTATTACTTCTACAACTGTGCCAAGAACAAGGTGTTCGTGGCAAGGAAGGGGGTCTTTCTAGAAAAGGAGTTCCTTTCCAAGAAAGACAGTGGGAGCAATATTGAACTCAGGGAAGTTCAAGGCCCAGAAGCTCTTGAAAAGGATAACTCGGAGGCCCAGGTAGAGCTTCCACAGGAGGAAGCACTGACCTAGGCCGCACAAGGACCTAGAAGGTCTGGTAGGGATCGTTGGGAACCGGAGAGGTATGGATTCCTCATCACCGATGATCAAACTCTTCTCATCTGGGATGAGGAAGAACCCAAAACCTACCAGGAGGCTATAGAAAGCCCACAGTCTGCAAATTGGTGCAAAGCCATAGAGGCAGAGATGCAATCTATGTACGATAACCAAGTTTGGAACTTGTGTTGGAAATGCCCTAGTCCCGAGGCATTGGTCCTTGTATTTGTACTGTACATTTATTGGATTCATGTGTTGTACTCATTTGTGTTATTAATAAAGGCATCAATTCATTTATTATATCTATCTTGTGCAATATATATTAAATGAAGTATCCAATGGACATATCTATATCCATGACGACAAGTGTCATGCACTTAGCAGTAAGACCATGGATAGGGTAAACGATATGAAAATAAATAAATCCGTAGTCTGTTCCAGTCATGGGAATGAATGGAACAACAGACTATCATTAACCTGGTTGTATGGCAGTGTCTTACCGGTCATTGGACATGGAATGTCAACCAAGTTAATGGGTACATGCCTGGGAGCATGGTACTGGATAGATCCACTAAACGAGTAATCCACATGGTATGGTATCACAATCGATTCTCGTGTAGTACTTGTATGGATCCTTTGACCTGACCATATGATGGTGTTACATGTGAAGTCGCATACTTAGGGGTACGCCTAAAGGGCTTGTAATAGGGTGCCAAGTATGGGTGCTTTCGGGTATGTCACTGAACATGGTAATGCTGTGGATATGCAGAAGGAAATTGTCACTCAGTAACCCACTAAGAAGATTTCACCGGCCACTTGATGAATGTGACTGATAAGAGTGTGGCCACACCCAAACAAGTTGGAACTTGTTTGTGAGGTTCAGTGCATTCGGGATCAAGTTAATGTCCGGACACAAAAGAGGGTGATCAATCCATGCCTCTGTGTTGGACACTGATATCAATGACATGGGATGTACAAGTTTAAACTACAGGGTTATGATAACAGTTAGACTGCCATCTCCATCTTAATTGGGGGCTGCAGTGGCTTGCTAGAGCCCAACTGCAGTCTGCGGGCCAAAAGGTCCGCTGCCAACATTAAGATGGGCCCACAGGATCGTACACATTGAGCGACTGGACATCGACTTAAAGAATCACAAGTACACTTGGAGTGTACACACTAGAGAGAGAGAAGTATGTATATTAATTATATTATAAGGATCAATTGGATTGATCATTATAATAAAATTAATATTTGGCTTAACATAATTAATTGGATTAATTATGAAATTATTTCCTAGGTGGAAATATTCATATGTATAGGTTTACATATGAATTTGTTTTGTGAAGACTTAATTTTAATTTGATGGATTAAATTAAATAGTCAAACTAATTTTAATTTAAATGTAAATAATATGTTACTTGGAGTAATATATTAAATACATGGGTTAATGAAAATTGGGCTTGATATTGATTTAAACCAGATTAATTAAAATAAGTTTGGGCCTGAATCAAAAGGAGGAAGCCCACACAGACATAGAAGCCAGACTGGGCCCAAATTCCAACAAGGGAATTTTGAAGCCCTAGGGTTAAAATCCTTAGGGGAATTCGGCCAACACACTTGTGTGTGTAGTCCCCCTTTTGGCCGAATTCTCCCTACCTCCTCACTCTCTGATCTTCGTGATTTTTGACGCTAGCACGTGCGGTGTTCGTTAGGCGCTCGTGTACGGGAACGAGGAGGAATTGGGCTTTGAATTCTGCAGTCATCATCCATCTCTAGAAAGAGAATTTTTGGTAAGAAAATTAATCCCTTTCTATTTAATTTTAAGTTTTTCAATTTCCATTTCAATTGCTCCTGGGACTGGATTTGAGGAAATCGCCGCGTTCTTGCGCTTTTATCGGGTGATTTCCGGTGACAAATCCCAACAGTGGTATCAGAGCGGGCTTTTGATCCGTGGAAATTGATTAATTTGGTTGAATCCCTATTTTGAAATTGGAGGTTTTATTGGGATTCATGGTATGGGTTTTATGATTTTTCCCATATGTTTTATACAATGAAAATTAATATTGCATATTGGTTTATGTATTTTAATTTTGTTGTATGTTATTGGAATTTTTGGTGAATTGCTTTGGATGATGGATGGATATTTTTTTTATTTTAATTCTGTTTAAAAAAAAAAAAATCTGCCTCTCGGGGTGCGGAGCTGCGGCCGAGGGGTGGCGGCAGCCGTTGCCCTAGCTGCAGCGGGCCGGGCCCAGTAATTTTGGATTTTGCGGGTTTTTGAGTCCGGGGCCCAGTTTTGAAATTTTAATTGGTTTTTAAATTCGTGTGTTTAAATTTATGTAATTTAAATGCGCATGGTTTCTTGGATGAATTTTAATTTCGTTCATGTGATATTAATTTTGGAAATTAATATGGTTAATGGAAATTGGTTCGGGTAATTTTGGCACAATTACTCGGACGGCTAAATTGGACCCATGGTTTCCCAATTCCAGTGGGAGCAGTTGAACTGCCTGGGCTGGAGGCCCAAAGCCCGTTAAGGGTTAGAACCATGGTGGGCCAAAATTGGCGATTTCCTAATAATGGCTTAGACATAATTTAAATGGGCTTAAATCATGTATTATGACATGCTTTTGAATTGTATGTATTGGATGCATATGAATGGTTGAATGAATGTATGATTGGATGCTATTGGGCCTTGAACAAGATGGGTTGTAATTTTATTTTGGGTAAATACGGCTTGCATGTCGTTTTTCTTTTTAATGTAATTTTATTTTATTTAAATTAAATATTATAAAATTTGTAAAAGAAGAAGCCCATGGAGAGGTGAGCCCAAATTGGAGGTGCAAGCCCAATTGGAGGTGCAAGCCCAGAAGGAGAAGATGAAGGCCCGCCTAATATCTGTTTCTAGTATAGGTTTACTAGAATAATATTAGGATGTAACATAGGGCCACAGCAGTCCATTTTAATTCTATTTAATCATGTTTTATATTCATTTGCATGTATGAATGTATGTTCCAATAGCTCATTCACCTGCTTTATGTATGTAAGCCGTTATAATTGAATCTAATAACCAAACGGAATTACTAAGTCGCTTAAAAGTGCTTCCCTCATTCAAAACCGAATCGAAGTGGGAATAGGCCAGTTGTAGACCATGCCCTCGCAGGATGCACTGGAGTATTGTCACTTTATATTGGGTTAGAGTATGGGATACTCTAATACTTGGCTGGAGGTTTTGACTTAGCGTGGGTAGTAGGATTCTCCTGGTCCTAAGCACAGATGGGTAAGTGCCAACAAGCCCATCAAACCGAGAGTTCCTAGGTTGGGATTGGACGGCGTTCCTACCTAAATAGTTAAGGTGTAGTTGTACCAAACCCTCGTTTGGCTATATCTTAATGAAATATGGATCTCGGCCCATGAGCCCAACAACTCGGTTTAAATTAATAACTTGATTCATTATTAATTTTATATGGGAAGAACAAAGCAAAGCCCTTTATTAACACTCTCAATGTTTTTCTGTGTAGAAACACCCAAATGGCAAACACAAATGCCTTATCACTGCGATCCATTCTTGAAAAGGACAAGCTTTTCGGTCCTAACTTTTTAGACTAGTCTAGGAACTTGAGGATAGTTCTAAGACAAGAGTCAAAAGAGTATGTGCTGGAAAGGCCTGTGCCGGCTGCGCCTCAGGGACGTAATCCACCAGCTGCCCAGCTGGAGGAATACGAGGCGCATGTCAAGGACAACCGGGATGTGACATGCCTTATGTTGGCTTGCATGGTCCCCGAACTGCAAAAACAGTTTATGGACCACCAAGCCTATGCTATGATAACAACTCTTAATGAGATGTTTCAAGAGCAAGCTCGTCAAGAAAGGTACCTGACCAATAAGGCATTCCACTCTTGTAAGATGGGGGCCGGGACATCTGTGAGTGCACACATGCTCAAGATGAAGGGCTATTTGGATACCTTGGCCCGTCTCGGATCGCCTATCTCTCAAGAGTTGGCGGTGGACACAATCCTTGCGTCCTTGCCGGATTCTTATGATCAGTTCATCCTTAACTATAACATGTAAGGGATGAACAGCACTGTCAGTGAGCTGCATGGGATGCTTAAGCTTACTGAGTAGTCGATCAAGAAGACTCCGCCGGTGCTGCTGGTGAACAAGGGGAACCCTCCTCTTGCTAAGGGTAAGGCCAAGGAAAAGGCCAAGGCCAAGGCCAAAAAGGCCAAAGCCAAAAACGCCAAGGCCCAACCCAAAGCCCAGCAGAAGGCAGGTCCTGATGATGTCTGTTTCGGGTGTAGACAGGCGGGTCATTAGTAGAGATCGTGTCCCAGGCTGATGGGAGAGGAAAGAAGGGGCCAAGGTGCGTCCTCTTCAGGTATTTACGTTATAGATATTAACCTTACTGTTTCAACATCCTGGGTATTGGATACTGGATGTGGTTCTCACATTTGTTGCAATGTGCAGGGACTTAAGAACAGAAGGTTGCTGGGGTCAGGAGAGGTGGACTTGCGGGTCGGGAATGGAGCAAGGGTTGCTGCCATAGAGATCGGCGAATACCACCTAATGATGCCCAGTGGATTGGTTTTAATTTTAGAACATTGTTACTTTGTACCTGCCATGTGCAGGAATATTATCTCTCTATCAATGTTGGATATTTCTGGATTTAATTTCACTATTTTAAATTGTCGAATTTCTATATCTAGAGAGGGATTATTTTATGGAGATGCTCTATTAAATAATGGCCTGTATATCCTGGACTTAAATGAAACCAATCATATCTATAACATAAACACTAAAAGGATTAAGCCCAACGAACTTAATCCTGTCTACCTATGGCATTGTCGTCTTGGCCATATAAACGAGAAGCGCATTGCTAGGCTTCACAAAGCTGGGGTCCTAGGGTCATTTGACTTGGAGTCAATTGATACATGCGAATCATGTTTAAGAGGTAAGATTGCAAAGGTGCCTTTTAGCAAAAAGGCTGAAAGGGGCACTGGCTTATTGGACCTAATACATTCAGATGTATGTGGACCTATGAGTGCAGCGACCAGAGGTGGGCATCTGTACTTCGTCACGTTCACGGATGATTTCAACAGATATGGTTGTGTCTATCTGATGAAACACAAGTCCGAGACCCTTGATAGGTTCAAGGAATTTAGGAACGAGGTACAGAACCAGCTAGGCAGGAATATCAAAACCCTTCGGTCGGACCGAGGCGGTGAGTATATGAGCCTAGAGTTTGACTCATACTTGAGATAGCATGGAATAGTTCCATAGCTCACTCCTCCTGGAACACCACAATGGAATGGGGTGTCCGAACGGAGGAATAGGACCTTGTTGGACATGGTCTGCTCAATGATGAGTCAAGCGTCTCTCCCAATTAGTTTCTAGGGACACGCCCTTGAGACAGCAGCTCTCATCTTAAACAATACTCCGACTAAGGCAGTGGAAAAGACCCCATATCAGATATGGATGGGCAAGGAGCCCAATGTGTCTTTCCTAAGGATTTGGGGATGCAAAGCACATGTCAAGAAATTGACTAGTGGCAAGCTGGAGACCAAAACCGATAAATGCCTGTTTGTGGGCTACCCTAGGGAAACCAAAGGGTATTACTTCTACAACCCCGCCGAGAACAAGGTGGTCGTGGCAAGGAAGGGGGTCTTTCTGGAAAAGGAGTTCCTTTCCAAGAAAGATAGTGGGAGCAACGTTGAACTCAAGGAAGTTCAAGGTCCACAAGCTCCTGAAAAGGATAACTCGGAGGCCCAGGTGGAGCTTCCACAGGTGGAAGTACCGACCCAGGCCACACAAGAACCTACAAGGTCTGGTAGGGATCGTCGGGAACCGGAGAGGTATGGTTTCCTCGTCACCGATGATCAAACTCTTCTCATCTGGGATGAAGAAGAACCCAAAACCTACCAGGAGGCTATGGCTAGCCCACAGTCTGTAAATTGGCGTAAAGCCATGGAGGCAGAAACGCAATCTATGTACGATAATCAAGTTTGGAACTTGGTTGATCCACCTCCGGGTGCTAAGGTAATAGGTTGCAAGTGGTGCTATAAGCTAAAAGCCGATAATACCTTCAAGGGCCGTCTGGTTGCGAAAGGTTTCAGACAAGTCCATGGAATAGACTATGATGAAACTTTCTCACCAGTAGCCATGCTCAAATCCATCAGGATACTGCTGGCCATAGCCGCATGGTATGACTATGAGGTATGGCAGATGGATGTCAAAACCGCTTTCCTTAATGGAAAGCTACTCGAGGATGTGTACATGACACAACCTGAGGGTTTTGTCGATCCTAAGTATCCGGGAAGGGTATGCAAACTTCAAAGGTCCATTTATGGACTGAAGCAAGCATCCCGTAGTTGGAATCTAAGGTTCAATGAGGCTATAAAGGAATATGGCTTCATACAGAATCTAGATGAGCCTTGTGTGTATAAGAGGACTAGTGGGAGCATAGTCACATTCTTGGTACTCTATGTAGACGACATCCTACTCATTGGAAGCGACATACCTACACTGCAAGGGGTAAAGCAGTGGCTGAGTAAGTGCTTCGCAATGAAGGACTTAGGCGAAGCTGAGATGATCCTAGGGATCAGGATCTATAGGGATAGACCAAATCGGCTTCTGGGCCTAAGTCAGGCTTCGTACATTGACAAAGTTCTGAAAAGATTCAGCACGGACCGGGCCAAGAAAGGTTTCTTGCCAATGGGCCATGGGCTGAAACTTAGTAAGAAGAACTGTCCTAAAACAAGGGAGGACAGGGAGAACATGAAATTGGTTCCATATGCCTCGGCTATTGGATCAATCATGTACTCTATGTTATGTACGAGACCTGATGTCGCCTTTGCACTAAGTATGGCAAGCCGATACCAGCAGGATCCCGGGGAGGATCACTGGAAAGCTGTCAAGGCGATCCTCAAGTACCTTAACTGGACTAAGGATAGCTTCTGGGTGTATGGTGGTCAGGAAGTGCTATCAGTTACTGGGTATACTGATGCAAGCTTCCAGACAGACCAGGATGAGTACCAATCGCAGTCAGGGTATGTATTCTTGCTGAATGGTGGTGCTATAAGCTGGAGGAGCTCAAAGCAACCAACCATAGCGGACTCTAAAATAGAAGCTGAGTACATCGCTGCGTGTGATGCAGCTAAGGAAGCTGTGTGGATGAAAAAGTTTATCACTGAGTTGGGAGTAGTGCCAACTATCCAAGACCCAGTCGATATCTTCTGTGACAACAATGGGGCTGTCGCACAAGCTAAGGAGCCCCGATCACACAAGAACACAAAGCACGTGCTCAGAAAGTCTCACCTCATACAAGAAATCACGGAGAGAGGTGACATTACATTGCACAGAGTGGACACCGAGGATAATGTCGCAGATCCATGGACCAAGGCACTGGCCTAGCCCAAGCACGAGGGTCATACTAGATCTATAGGGATTAGGCCCATGCCTAGTTGGAACTAGTGCAAGTGGGAGATTGTTGGAAATGCCCTAGTCCCGAGGCATTGGTCCTTGTATTTGTACTGTACATTTATTGGATTCATGTGTTGCACTCATTTGTGTTATTAATAAAGGCATCAATTCATTTATTATGTCTATCTTGTGCAATAAATATTAAATGAAGTATCCAATGGACATATCTATATCCATGACGACAAGTGTCATGCACTTAGCAGTATGACCATGGATAGGGTAAACGATATGACCATAAATAAATCCATAGTCTGTTCCAGTCATGGGAATAAATGGAACAACAGACTATCATTAACCTGGTTGTATGGCGGTGTCTTACCGGTCATTGGACATGGAATGTCAACCAAGTTAATGGGTACATGCCTGGGAGCATGGTACTGGATTGATCCACTAAACGAGTAATCCATATGGTATGATATCATAATGGATTCTCGTGTAGTACTTGTATGGATCCTTTGACCTGACCATATGATGGTGTTACATATGAAGTCGCATACTTAGGGGTACGCCTAAAGGGCCTGTAATAGGGTGCCAAGTATGGGTGCTTTCGGGTATGTCACTGAACAAGGTAATGCTATGGATATGCAGAAGGAAATTGTCACTCAGTAACCCACTAAGAAGATATCACCGGCCACTTGATGAATGTGACTGATAAGAGTGTGGCCACACCCAAACAAGTTGGAACTTGTTTGTGAGGTTCAGTGCATTCGGGATCAAGTTAATATTCGGACACAAAAGAGGGTGATCAATCCATGCCTCTGTGTTGGACACTGATATCAATGACATGGGATGTACAAGTTGAAACTACAGGGTTATGATAATAGTTAGACTGCCATCTCCATCTTAATTGGGGGCTGCAGTGGCTTGCTAGAGCCCAACTGCAGTCTGCGGGCCAAAAGGCTCGCTGCCAACATAAAGATGGGCCCACAGGATCGTACACATTGAGCGACTGGACATCGACTTAAAGAATCCAAAGTGCACTTGGAGTGTACACACTAGAGAGAAAGAAGTATATATATTAATTATATTATAAGGATCAATTGGATTGATCATTATAATAAAATTAATATTTGGCTTCACATAATTAATTGGATTAATTATGAAATTATTTCCTAGGTGGAAATATTCATATGTATAGGTTTACATATGAATTTGTTTTGTGAAGACTTAATTTTAATTTGATAGATTAAATTAAATAGTCAAACTAATTTTAATTTAAATGTAAATAATATGTTACTTGGAGTAATATATTAAATACATGGGTTAATTAAAATTGGGCTTGATATTGATTTAAACCAGATTAATTAAAATAAGTTTGGGCCTGAATTAAAAGGAGGAAGCCCACACAGACATAGAAGCCAGACTGGGCCTAAATTCCAACAAGGGAATTTGGAAGCCCTAGGGTTAAAACCCTTAGGGGAATTCGGCCAACACACTTGTGTGTGTAGTCCTCCTTTAGGCCGAATTCTCCCTACCTCCTCACTCTCTAATCTTCGTGATTTTTGACGCTAGCACGTGCGGTGTTCGTTAGGCGCTCGTGTACGTGAACGAGGAGGAATTCTACTTTGAATTCTGCAGTCATCATCCATCTGTAGAAAGAGATTTTCTGGTAAGAAAATTAATCCCTTTCTATTTAATTTTAAGTTTTTCAATTTCCATTTCAATTGCTCCTGGGACTGGATTTGAGGAAATCACAGCGTTCTTCCGCTTTTTTTGGGTGATTTCCAGTGACAAATCCCAACAACTTGGTTGATCCACCTCTGGGTGCTAAGGTAATAGGTTGCAAGTAGTGCTATAAGCTAAAGGCCCACAATACCTTCAAGGGGCGTCTGGTTGTAAAAGGTTTCAGACAAGTCCATGAAATAGACTATGATGAAACTTTCTCACCAGTAGCCATGCTCAAATCCATCAGGATCTTGCTAGCCATAGCCGCATGGTACGGCTATGATGTTTGGCAAACGGATCTCAAAACCGCTTTCCTTAATGGAAAGCAACTTAAGGATGTGTACATAACACAACCTAAGGGTTTTGTCGATCCAGAGGATCCGGGAAGGGTATGCAATCTTCAAAGGTCCATTTATGGACTGAAGCAAGCATCCCGAAGTTGGAATCTTAGATTCAATGAGGCTATACGGGAATATGGCTTCATACAGAATCAAGATGAGCCTTGTGTGTATAAGACGACAAGTGGGAGCATTGTCACATTTTTGGTACTTTATGTGGACGACATCTTACTCATTGGAAGTGACATACCTACATTGGAAGGGGTAAAGCAGTGGCTGAGTAAGTGCATCACAATGAAGGACTTAGGCGAAGCTGAGATGATCCTAGGGATCAGGATCTGTAGGGATAGATCAAATCGACTTTTGGGGCTAAGTCAGGCCTCGTACATAGACAAAGTTCTGAAAAGGTTCAACATGGACCGGGCTATGAAAGGTTTTTTGCTAATGGGCCATGGGCTGAAACTTAGTAAGAAGCACTGTCCTAAGACAAGGGAGGACAGGGAGAACATGAAATTGGTTCCATATGCTTATGCTATAGGATCAATTACGTACTCCATGTTATGTACGAGACCTGATGTGGCCTTTGCACTAAGTATGACAAGCAGGACCAGCAGGATCCCGGGGAGGATCACTGGAAAGCTATCAAGGCAATCCTTAAGTACCTTAACTGGACTAAGGATAGCTTCTTAGTGCATGGTGGTCAGGAAGTGCTATCAGTTACTGGGTACACTAATGCAAGCTTCCAGACTGACCAGGATGAGTACCAGTCATAGCTTCATACAGAATCACGATGAGCCTTGTGTGTATAAGAGGACAAGTGGGAGCTTTGTCACATTTTTGGTACTTTATGTAGATGACATCCTACTCATTGTAAGCAACATACCTACATTGCAAGGGGTAAAGCAGTGGCTCGGTAAGTGCTTCGCAGTGAAGGACTTAGGCGAAGCTGAGATGATCCTAGGGATCAGGATCTATAGGGATAGACCAAATCGGCTTCTGGGCCTAAGTCGGGCCTCATACATAGAAAAAGTTCTGAAAAGGTTCAGCATGGACCGGGCTAAGAAAGGTTTCTTACCAATGGGCCATAGGCTGAAACTTAGTAAGAAGAACTGTCCTAAGATAAGGGAGGATAGGGAGAACATGAAATTGGTTCCATATGCTTCAGCTATAGGATCAATTATGTACTCCATGCTATGTATGAGACCTGATGTTGCCTTTGTACTAAGTATGAAAAGCCAGTACCAGCAGGATCTCGGGGAGGATCACTGGAAGGATATCAAGGCAATCCTCAAGTACCTTAACTGAACTAAGGATAGCTTCTTAGTGTATAGTGGTCAGGAAGTGCTATCAGTTGCTAGGTACACTGATGCAAGCTTCCAGACTAACCATGATGAGTACCAGTCGCAGTTTGGTTATTTATTTTTGCTTAATGGTGGTGTTGTAAGCTGGAGGAGCCTAAAGCAGCCAACCATCATGGACTCTATAACAGAAGCTGAGTACATAGCGACGTGTGATGCATCTAAGGAAGCTGTGTGGATGAAGAAGTTTATCACTGAGTTAGGAGTAGTCCCAACTATCCAAGACCCAGTTGATATCTTCTGTGACAACAATAGGGCCATTGCACAAGCTAAGGAGCCCCGGTCACATAAGAAGACAAAGCACGTGCTTAGAAAGTTTCACCTCATACGAGAGATCACGGAGAGAGGTGACATTGCATTACACAGAGTGGACACCGAGGATAATGTCGCACATCCTTTAACCAAGGTGCTGGCCTAGCCTAAGCACAAGCGTCGTACCATATCTATAGGGATTAGGCCCATGCCTAGTTGGAACTAGTGCAAGTGGGAGATTGTTGGATATGCCCTAGTCCCGAGGCATTGGTCCTTGTATTTGTATCATACATTAATTGGATTTATGTATTATACTTATTTATGTTATTAATAGAGGAATTAGTTTGTTTATTATATCTATCTTGTACAATATATTAAATGAAGTATCCAATGGACCTATCCATATCCATGATGACCAGTGTCATGCACTTGGCAGTAAGACCATGGATAGGGCAAACGATATGACCATAAATAGATCCATAGTCTGTTCCAGTTATGGGAATGAGTAGAACAAGAGAATATCATTAACCTGGTTGTATGGCGGTGTCTTACCGGTCATTGGACATGGGATGTCAACCAAGTTAATGGGTACATGTAAAAAGGGAATGGTATTGGATAGATCCACTAAACGAGAAATCCATATGGTATAGTATCACAAGTGATTCTCGTGTAGTAATTGTATGGATCCTTTGACCTGACCATATGATGGTGTTGCATGTGAGGTCGCATACTTAGGGGTATGCCTAAAGGGCCTGTAATAGGGTGCCAAATATGGGTACTTACGGGTATGTCACTTAGCATGGCAATGCTATGGATATGCAGAAGGGATTTGTCCCTCAGTAGTCCACTGAGAAGATATCATCGGCCTCTTGATGAATGTGACTAATAAGAGTGTGGCCACACCCAAATGAGTTGGAACTTGTTTGTGAGCTTTAGTGCATTCGGGATCAAGTTAATGTCCAGAAACAAAAGTGGGTGATCAATCCATGCCTTTGTGTCGAACACCGATATCAATGACATGGGATGTACAAGTTCAAACTACAGGGTTATGATAACAGTTAGACTACCATCTCTATCTTAATTGGGGGCTACAGTGGCTTGCTAGAGCCCACTGCAGTCTGTGGGCCACAGGCCCACTACCAATATAAAGATGGGCCCACAGGATCGTACACATTGAGCGACTGAACACTGACTTAAGGAATCACATGTATACTTGGAGTATACACTCTGGAGAGAGAGGTATATATTAATTAGATTATAAAGATCAATTGGATTGATCATAATAATGAAATTAATATTTGATTGGCTCTTCATAATTAATTGGATTAATTATGGGATTATTTCCTAGGTGGAAATATTCATATGTATAGGCTTACATATGAATTTATTTTGTGATGATCTAATTTTATTTTGATGGATTAAATTAATTGGTCAAACCGATTTTAATTTAAATGTAAATAATATGTTACTTGGTGTAATATATTAAATACATGGGTAAATTAAAATTGGGCTTGAAATTAATTTAAGCCAGACTAATTAAAATAGGTTTGGGCCTGAATTAAAACAAGAAAGCCCGCATAGATGAAGGAGCTAACTTGGGCCTAAATTCCCTTCGGAATTTCAGACACCTAGGGTAGAAGAACCCTAGGATTTTTGGCTAACATACAGAGGAAACACATAGCTGAAATTGACCTAGCCTCCCTCTCCAAAGATTCATGTTTTCTGACGCTAGCACGGGTAATGTTCATTAGGCGTTCGTGTATGTGACCGAGGAGGGTTTCTAAGTTGATTCCTGCGGTCTACATCCATCTCTGAATGAGATTTTATGGGTAAGAGATTTATCTCTTTCTATTAAATTTTTGTTTTTCCAATTTCCATCTCAATTACTCCTAGGCACGAATTTGAGGAAATCATCATGTTCTTCCGCTTTAATTGGATGATTTCCGGTGACAAATCCCAACATGAGGGAGCTTAATAAACTGCCATTCCTGCACTTGGCAAAGGTCTTAGCCAAGGAGAAAGCCCACGGAGATATACCCTGGCCTTCTAAATTTCTGCCTTGGTTTCCCCGCTACTGAGATACAATGGCAACCCCTACTTGCTTGGTCTCTGAAAACTATCCACTTTTACTTGAGGAACCAGACCCAGACCCACTGCTTGACCCAATTACAGTAGTTGATCGATACCCTGAACTGTACCGGGAGCCTCTGCCACCCCTTTGGTTCACTGCCTTTTCTTCCTCGGTTCCTGAGCTCACTAAAAGAGTGGAATTTCATGTTGTATTGGAAGATGTCGCTACTCCCATCAATCAACTTTTGAATCAGTTCATCCTTGTTGAGGTGGTTCTTTAGCAGGATCATTTTGTTCATCCATCTCTGATAATAAGCATCAAAGGATTGATTCTGCTGTTGCTTAACCCTTTCCAGGTTGTACAGCTTCACTTGGATCTCGGTGTTGAAGCTGTAGTATTTGATGAAGGACGCTGATAAGGCCTCCCAGTCTAACTGCACGTCTTTAGACAAAGAGTTATACCAGCTCAGTGCACCACCCTCGAGTGTGGTCGGGAAAAAGTTGATCAATTGCTGCTTAGTGGCACCTACCGTCAACATGACTCGTGCATAGAGGTTCACATGGTCCTCCGGTGAACCAATCCCTTTGTAGGAAGGGACTTTTAGCACTTGAAACCTAATAAGGAAGGTCTCAATGCCCTTATTGATCATTGCATCTATGTTCACTCCTCTCTTGGAGCCCAGGCTGATGTTGGCCCCTTTCTTCAGTTTGGCGACCATCTCGTCCAACTCAGAGTAGTTTTCCTTCATTTTCTTTTCCATGGTTGCTTCCATCTCTTACAGCTTCTCCACACTGGCTGAGACATCAGCCCCAAATTGAGAGGACTCATCTACCTTTTCCTTTCCAAGCCTACTGGTGCCGGTTTCCCTAGTTTCTCTTACCATAGCCTGCATATCTTCTTTCAGCAAGTCATGGAAATCCTGAGATCTCAGGAAATCCTTCAGGGCATCAGCAAGACTTAGTGTTTGATTGGCCATTTCCACTTCCTCTCTGGAATCAGAATCACTGTCAGTTTCTACTGTTCTCTATTCCCCAATAGCCCTCAAAGCCTGAGACCTTGTCCTTGGTCGATCCAGCTTACTCTGTGAACTGTCTTTACGAAGATTTGGTTTTTTTTTTCTAATCTCACATATGTATGGTCCTACATCATACGTGGAAAGTTAGGGATGGCAAATGAATGACGTGGTGTCGTGGAGAATGATGCTTGAATGATTCTTCATGAATGGAAATGAAAATGAGGATGATCTTTGCATGCTTTAATTTCCTTTGTTTGGGATGTCCCAAGAGTGCCCGATGCTATGCAAAATAATGTAAAAGTGTCTCGTGGGAGCCGCCACATGGCTAGAGGTTCGGCGCCTTTGGGGCACCTAACGAATTATAGTGAGATGGCCGCATGTGTGTCGACACACAGGCAGAGTTTTGATGCTTTGTAGGTCAATGGTATGAAATGAAATGGTCACATGGGGACCATCCCACAGATAAAGTTCTGATGCTTTTGAGGCATGTGATATGGAATGATGTTACAGAAAAGTCGCGTGTAAATCGAGACACGAACAAAGGTTCAGCATTCATGGAACACCTTGCATGATTTTGATAATGTTATGGAATGCCCCTATATGTGTACTAATCTGGCACTCGGGGAGCACCTTGAATGATTTCACGATGTTATGAGATGGTCCGATGTGAACCACAATGTGCGAACAGGACATGGCATCACCGAGACACCTATGATGAATGCGTATGATGCCATGTGATGACATCGTGCAAACTACCACATGAGGTAAATCTAGGACTATTATGGTCTATATTGAATGACATGATATTTGTGAAATGGCCAAGTGCAATTCGATGCACGGGCGGAGTACGGGTTGTTTTAGGGTACCCGATATGTTATGGAATGAAATGATCATGAAGGGCACACTTGGAATCATCCTTTATTATGGGGGATGAAATGACATGAATGTGTATGTCATACAAAAATGCAAGTAGCTGCGCAAAAATGTGGTTAAAATGCATGACACACAGAATGATGTCGTGTATGCTTCATGAAAATGTCGCACGCGAGATGTACATGGCATACAAATAAAATGTTGTGGCTGCACAAAAATGTGATTAGTGTCAAATAGAAAACACCAAGGAACAAACATTAACACACGCAAAAATATGTGCTCCCTTCTGACCTTATTTCTCCTTTCGATTGGTCTTGCATTCTTCCTAGGAATTGGGTCTCTATGGCATCCACGAGGGATACCAAAGGTACACACTCGATGTTCATTTTGAATTTAAGTTTTGGTTATCCTAGGGGAAGCTGCTAAGCCATTACATATTGGCCAAAGTCAAAACCAAGGGTCGTACAGGTTCACATAGTGAATATACACTCCTTACTGTAGAACATGATGTAAGTCATGCGGTGCTATAAGTGGTTTACCCCGTCGGGTGTCTCCAATCCTGGCGGAAGAGGTAGTCCACCTTTTTGGGTAAACCAAGGCTGATCAGTGTGTTGGAGGGATTGAGAAGAAGAAAATGTCATGATATGCAAGGTGCAAACAAATATGGTAATATGAACTAGTGAAGTAACTATAAGTGAGGTTTTATTTTGGTAGTTGCCTAAGTTCCTTAAGTCTTTATGAAAACTTTTTAAGAAACAATTATTTCCCCAGCAGAGTAGCCACTATGAGCAGACGACCTTTCTTTGTAAAACAGAAAAAGAAAGCGGCAAAGAGAACCAGGGGAAAAATGTTTTAGTTCGTTTTGATTTTGGTGGAAAAGCATGTTTTGTTTATCTTGAGTTAGGAAAATCATGGATTTGATTTGGAAATTCCTTTATAGAAAACATTTTCCCTCTTTTAACTTAAAGACCTCAAAACTTAAATTCCAAGATCAGTGACAGACTCACCACCCGAATCAGCTCATCCTGGAAATTCCGGTACAGCTCCCTACTGAGGGTAGACTAGTGTAACTAATCCAGAGATTTAGGGTTCAGGCAAGTGACTTACTTAACCTCTAGCTTGCTTTCAATTTACAATTTATATTACCATATTTAATTCGCTTTATTATCTTTCGCTATCCCATTTTTTTTATTTTAATCAGCCGATGCAGAAAATAAATTGCAGAAAAATAAAGCATACATCCAAAATATGCAAGGAAATAGTATAGGCCGATTACACAACCCAATCGAATAAAAAGGAAAAACTCTCGTCCTCACTTTACAAGCACCTATAAGACACGAATATCTAAAAATTACAGCCGCCTAATTTTCATGATAATAATCTATTAATTACAGTGAAAATGATGAAAATAAAAACAAATGCGGCAAGACAACTTGTTTAGCACAATTTACGGTACAACCCAGATAGGACTCAAGTCAGGACAGAATTGGGATTTCAGAAATGGGGGCATGCATTTGGGGGGTAACCGGGTCGACCTGACTGGTCGGACCAGTTAGACTTGGAAAACGGTTTTGAAACGCCCTGTAATTTTTTTCTTACTGAAAAATCATTTATGGAAAACAATTGGCCCAATTCCATGCAAATTTTCCTTTTTAGCGGGTCTGTTATCCCAGAACTCAGGGTTTTGTTAGTGCGGGTTCCTAAATTCAACATCCATCTAGGGTCCAAAAAGTAATAAACATGCCAAAAATAATTTGAATTCAAAAACAGCACTGCGCGACGACGTCCGTACGGGTCATTTTGCTGCTCTGTTTTATTTATAAAATTACAGTCGTATGGCTGTAGTTACAGCCATGCGGCTGTAATTTCTGGAACTTGAAAAATTTGTTTTCTTATTTTTTTTTGGAAAATACATTTTGATCGTTTTCAATATTTTGTTGGAATTTTATAGGGTTTGAGGGTCCGCTAATGCTGAACTACAAATCGGATTCGGATAAAATAACCCCAAAACTCGGAAAATAAAACCCGGGAAAAATCGAAAACCATAATATCCATACGTATGGAAATCCGAAAACCAAATTTTACAACATACAGATAAATTTAGGCCAAAATTGATCACAACAGAATGCAAAAAATAGAAAACAGACTATTTTTGGTTGAGCGGGACAAATCAGGAATCTGTCCTTGTAGAACAAAGCCATACGGCTCTGGGTACCAGAGCCGCCCGGCTCTGTTCATCGTGAACACAGCCGTATGGCTCTATTCGGGGAAGTCTGGTTCCAAAAATTTCAAAAATGAAGAAAACATAATAAAAAAGCAATGCACACAGGCTTAAGGCCTCTTAGAGTTTACTTTGATATTGTTTTAATGCTTTGAATGTCAAGAAATGGATTGAAACCTTGAAATTCGCCTTGAATACTAAACCAGCCGAAAACAAAAATGATCCCGAAACGATTCAAAATCAACTCGAAACGATACCGAATCAAAGAGCAATGGTTAAGTAACTTGTTATTAGAGTTTAAGGATTTGTTTTAGTTCTTAACTTCTTAGTTTTTATGTCCTCAAGCTCTCGGTTACCTTCTCCCCTTTTCCTACTTTCTTTTTCTCTTTGTATTTTCAGTTTTCCAAAGTTTTTCTTCCTGAGATTACTAACCCCTCCTTTTGATTTGATTTTAGTTTTCTTTTTATACTTTCCATCATCATCATGACAAACAATTAATGAGCCGCCTGACTTCCTGACTTCTTGCCCAACTTTCTCTTCTGTCGAGCCAAGTTGCTCTGCTTTATAGAGCAACTTGGCACACCAACTAGAGCCGGGGCAAAATTCTTGAAAAAATCGGATGCTCACCCTAAACCCTAAAAAACACTCCGGAGACCTTTTTGGGGGTTTTGGATAGCAGATAGTGTGAGCGGACGACCATTTTCAAAAAGAGAAAATTAGGACGCTATGAAGCGCACCAGAGAAAATGTTTTCGTTGGTGTTGGTTTTGGTGGAAAAGCGGGTTTTGTTTACCTTGGAAAAATCATGGATTTGATTTGGAAATTCTTTTGTAGAAAACATTTTCCCGTTTTAACTTAAAGACCTTGAAACTTAAATCTCGAGATCAGTGACAGATTCGCCACCCGGATCAGCTCATCCGGGAATTCCGGTACAAGTCCCTACCGAGGACAGACTGTTGTACCTAATCCAAAGATTAGGGTTCGAGCAAGTCACTTACTTAACCTCTAGCTTACTTTCACTTTACAGTTTATATTACCATATTTAATTTGCTTTATTATCTTTCTCTAGTCCCAATTTGTTTATTTTATTTAACCGATGCTAAAGCAGAATGTAGAAAATAAATTGCAAAAAAATAAAGCATACATCCAAAATATATACAAAAAAAATGGTAGAGGCCGATTATACAACCCAATCGAATAAAAAGGAAAACTCTTGTCCTCACTTTACAAATGCCTAAGTACACTAAGATCTAAAAATTGCAACCGCCAAATATACATGAGAATCTATAAAATACATTAAAAATAATAAAAATAAACGTTGCAAAGCAAATTGGTTAGCACAATTTATATTGCATATACAGATAGGACAGAATTGGGAATTTAGAAAGTGGGGGCATGCATTTAGGGGGTAACCGGGTCGACCCGACCGGTCAGACCGATTAGACCTGGAAAACGGTTTTCAAAACGCCCTATAATTTTTGTGCTGGAAAATCAATTTTTGGAAAACCTTTGGCTCGGTTACATGCGAATTTCCATTTTTGTGGTTCTGTTATCCTGGAATCCATGGTTCCGTTGGTGCGGGTTCCTAAGTTCAACCTCCATCTAGGGTCCAAAATGCGATAAACACACCAAAAACATTTGTGAAAAATACTGTTTTGTTCGTTTTCAATATTTTTTGGGGACTTTATTGGGTTTGGGGGTCCGCTAATGCTAAACTATTGACCCGATTTGATGAAATAACACCAAAACTCAGGAAATAAAACCCCGGGAAAATCGAAAACACCGATATCCGTACGTATAGAAATCTAAAAACCAAAATATTACAACATACAGATGAATTTAGGCCAAAAATGATCATAAAAGAATGCACAAAAAGGAAAACGAACTGTTTCCGGCCGATCGGGATGAATCAGGATTTTGTCCCTACAGAACAGAGCCGGGCAGCTCTGGGTACCAGAGCTAGCCAGCTCTATTCATCATGAACATAGCCGGCCAGCTCTTTTCATCATGAACACACCCGTACGGCTCTATTCGGGCAATCAGATTCTGAAAGTTACAAAAAAGAAGAAAACGCATAGAAAAGACAATGCAAACAGGTTTAAGGCCTCTCAGAGTTTACCTTGATGTTGTTTTGATGCTCTGAATGTCAAGAAACAGATTTGAAAACTTGGAATGTGTCTTGGAACTCAACCGGCAAAAAGCCGCAACAATCCGAAATAAGCCGAAACTAACCCGAAATGGTTCCCAATCAATGTGTAAAGGTTAAGCAACTTGTTACCAATATTTAGGAATTGATTTTGGGTCTTAGTCTTTGAGTTTCTGGGTTCCCTCTCCTTGCTTAGTCTCGGTCTCTCTTCCTTTTCTTTTCTTTCTCTTTTTCTCTTTGTATGTTTTTTTTCTTTCCAAGTTTTTCTCTGCTCTAGCCTACTAACCCCCTTTTCTGATTTGACTTCCTTTTTATACTCTCCTCTCACATATCATCTCAAGCATTTATTGGCTGCCTGACTTTCTGATTTTACCTATATCTTACTTCTAGCGAGACAAGTTGCTCTGCTTTGCAGAGCAATTTGTCTTGCCCACTAGAGCCATACGGCTCTAGTTTGAAAACTAAAGTCGTGCGACTCTAACAAGAGCCGGGGCAAAATTTCAAAAATCCGACGTGCACCTTATACCCTAGAAATCACTCGGGAGACCTTTTCGAGGATTTTGGATCATGGATAGCTTGGTTTTCAGCACATTTGAGATACTCCGGGTGACATTCCAGGTGGTTTCAAGTCCAATTCAAGACCGTTTACTTAATAGGTAACACAGGAAATCTCATCATAGAGGTCGGGAAAACCCAGCGCTTACAGATAGCTTGGTTTTCAGGATGTTTGAGATACTCCGGGCGACATTCTGGTCATTTTCAAGTCCGATTCGAGTCCGTCTGCTTCACAAGTAATACAGGAATTCTCATCATAGAAGTTAGGAAACCCTGGTGCTTACATCCGAATAATTATGTGTTTGCTCAGATTATCAAGGCTAATCCGAGCGTACAAGCTGTCTTAGTTGAAAATGAAGAAAAGTTGCAAGTATTTGAAGGGCAAACAATGGTAATGAAGAATAAGTCGGGTCCGATTGATTTGGATGAGATCGAAGTAAATGATGAGTATGAAGACTTTGAGATAGAATAGTCAAAGCCGGTTTATTCGATGGAGACAAAAAAGGGGACCGTGATTGAGAAGGATGGGCCGATTATGAAAATTACTAACAGTGGAAGGGTTTATCAACCCACTAATGTAGCACCCCCAAGAAGGAATACCATGCCTGTGCATAATAATGCTGCCTTTTTGCCTCTTATGAATAAGGAAGATGACATGGTAGTCGATCAGCTGAAAAGGACACCAACTCGTGCCAGTGTTTGGCACTTACTTATGGAATCTAAGAAGCACCATGAGGGGTGGTCAAGCAGTTGATGGAGATGGAAGCCACTCCCACTATGTCCCTTAATGAGGTATGTGCCATGATTAAGGGAGTTAATTTGAAAGCTAATCGATCCCCGAAGATCAGTTTTGGAGTTGAGGACCTTCCACCTAAAGGAGTTAATCATAATAGAGCTCTGTACTTGAAAGTTGAAGTCATGGATAGTGTGATGCCGAGTGTAATGGTGGATGATGGCTCAGCCTTGACCATTTGTACCTCCAAGATCTTACCTTATTTGGGGATGAGTACTGAAGCTCTTTGTCAGTCCAACACCATGATTAGGGCATATGATGATAGCAAAAGAACTGTGATTGGGACTTTTGAAGCTGAAGTCTAGGTGGGAGAAGTTAAGTCAAAGGTGTTGTTCACTTTAATTGACATTCCTATCATATTCTCTCTACTTTTGGGAAGGCCATGGTTCCATACCTTAGGAGGAGTGCCCTCGACCTTACATCAAAAGGTAAAATTTTTAATTGAAAGGATGGCTGTGACTATTGAAGTAGATGAGCCCTTTGTTGTGGTTGCCTTGAGTGCTACCGAGCAGTCGATGACTGGATTTCAAGTGGCGGTGATTACTGATAAGTTGGAATTTCTAGACTGGATTCACAATTGCTTTGCTAAGTAGAACTATGAGCCTAGAAAAGGATTAGGGGCTAAATAGTAAGGCATTCCCAAGTTTAACATTGAGGCCAGTAAGTACCATCAGTTTGGGCTTGGTTATCACGAGGAAAAGGCTATGCAAGAAAAGAAGCATGTGAACTTGGTGGATACTTTTGTCTGAGCCACTGAATCAGTCTATGATGGGACTCTTGCTGGTAATTGTTGAGGGAGGCCAGCTCCTGGGATTTGAGATCTTTGCTGATGTTATTGATTTTAACAAGTATGGAATAGAGTCCATTGTGAGTATGCTACAAACTGGAACCAAAGACAAAGGGAAGGAAGTTCTGAATCAGAATGCAGTTGACCAAGTCAAAATTGAGTTTGGAAACAAGGGAGAACCCTTTAAGAAGACTGATTTGGTGAAAAGTGAAGTTGAAGTGGCTATGGAAGCCATCTCTAAGGCACTGTCCGCTTTGATGAAGCCGGGTAAGGGTTCAGAGAAGAAAGAGCCATCTGTTGGGAAGACCCAAGAAGAGCTCGTAGATGAAGTTATGAAGGAGCTTACCAAGTTGATAATGAAGGGTAAGGCCAAAGCACTTGAAGAGGAGCTAACTGTGAAGCAGAAAGAAGACCTAGAAGATGATCTTAGGTACCTGTTCGAGGAGTTTGATTGTGCTACTGCTGATGAAGACCCTCTACATGTGGAGGATGGAAATTTTTATGATGTATCTATTTCTTCAATTTATGATGTGAACAATTCTGCCTATAAGGCCTTTAATGCAATAAAGTCTAATTTGGCTTACTTGGGTGATGTTTTTCCGGATGGAACTGTGCATACATACAAACATTCATTTAATCTCTTTAGCATACATGATGCATCATTGCATGAAATGAACCTAGGGATAGATGATGATCCAAAGATGGTATCTATCTCGAAAGACCTCACACTTGATGAGAGAAAAGAACTTGTAAAAGTGTTGCAAAAATACGTCAAAGCCTTCCCTTGGTCCTACGATGACATGCCTGGGGTTGACAGAGAAATTGCAGAAGACATAATTTCGATAGATCTGAAGATAAAATCTGTTAAGAAAAAGCTCAGAAGACTTCGACCAGAATGGGCTGAAAAGGTTATGGAAAATGGAGCTAAGCAGATAGAGGCTAAGTTCTTAGAAGTAGTAGAATATCTTGAATGGTTAGCAAATATCGTACTGGTTGCGAAGAAAGATGGTCGAGTCAGGGTCTGTGTGGATTACAGGGATCTGAATAAGGCATCTCCCAAGGACGATTTCTCACTCACACATATTGATGTTCTGATTGACAGTGCCACCAGGGCTGTGATGTACTCGTTCATGGATGGGTTCTCGCAGATTATGATGAATATAATAGACAAAGTAAAAACAACCTTCATCATAGAGTGGGGAGTTTATTGCTACAGAGTAATGCCGTTTGGGTTGAAGAATGCCAGGGTAACCTATCAATGAGCAGTCATGACACTTCTACATGATATGATCCACAAGGAAGTCAAGGTTTATATTGATGATATGTTAGTTAAATCCATGACCCGAGGGGGGCACCCGACTATCCTGGATAGATTTCTAACTAGAATCGAGAAGTACAATCTCCGCCTGAATCCCAAGAAATGTGTGTTCAGGGTAACTTCGGGAAAATTGCTTGGTCATGTAGTTTGTTAGAAAGGAATCGAAATGGATCCAGAAAAGATCAAGGCCATCAGGGACATGCCGACACCGAAGACAGAAAAGGAAGTAAGGTCATTTTTGGGATCACTACAATATGTCAGTCGGTTTATTGCAGGGCTAACAACAGTTTACGAGCTAATTTTTAAGCTTCTGAAAAAGAACCAGCCAATGGAGTGGAATGAGCAGTGTCAGATAGCTTTTGACAGAATTAAGGCTTATTTGATGAACCCTCCAGTTCTAAAGCCTCCAATACCGAACAAGCCTCATGTTTTGTACTTTGCTATTGAAGCGACTTCAGTAGGGGCTATGTGGATACAAGAGCAGGAAGACAGGCGTGAACATGTGATCTACTACTTGAGTAAGAAGCTACTGGAATATGAGACTAGATATACGGTAGTAGAGAAAACCTGTGCTGCTATGGTATGACTGACGAAGAAGTTAAGGCATTACTTCCAGGCGTATAAGGTTTAAGTGGTAGCGAAAGTGGATCCTATGAAGTATTTATGCCAAGCTCTAGCATTGGCTGGGAAATTGTTGAGATGGTTACTTTTGTTGTCAAAATTTGACATAGAGTATGTGACGAAGAAGACAATTAAAGGAAGGGCTATAACAGAATCTCTAGCCAATTAGCCGAAAGATTCAGATTATGTCGACAATTTGGAATTTCCCGATGAACAACTAGCAGTGGTGGAAGTAGAAGCAAACATATGGATGATGTACTTTGATGGTGAAGTGAACAAACATGGCACTGGTTTAAGAGTAATCATTGCTACACCTAAAGGGGAAATCATTCCTCTAGCAAAACTACTTGACTTCCAAGTTACTAATAACGTAGCAGAATACGAAGCTTGCCTCTATGGAATCAATGCTCTGATCACACTAGGGGCAAATGAGGTATTAGTTATTGGGGATTCAGCTTTGGTGATTTGACAAATTACTAAAGATTGGGAGATAAAAGAAGAATCACTCCAGCCTTATCTCAATATGGTTTGGGAAAGGGTGAAGGTATTCAGTCAACGTGAATTTTGGCAAGTGCCGAGGGAAGAGAATCAGATGGTAGATTGCTTGGCTACACTGTCGTCAATGTGGGAAGGGCCCCAAAAACAGACAATACAGTCGGTAATCTTGGAAATTGCTCGTAATCCGTGTTATTCATTAGTCAACGCAGTTGTAACAACTGAAGAATGTCCCTGGTACTATGATATTTTACAGTCCATTCAGAATGGTCAATACCCCGAAGACGCTAGTG
Source organism: Euphorbia tirucalli (assembly GCA_039660915.1). NCBI lineage: Eukaryota > Viridiplantae > Streptophyta > Magnoliopsida > Malpighiales > Euphorbiaceae > Euphorbia > Euphorbia tirucalli. Next base: position 45,968,438 of record CM077639.1, on the reverse strand, counting down.
AGGCTGATAAGGTTTCCCTTCGGAGATTGGTAGCACAGTTTTAGGTATTTGAGAATCAACTCTTCAAAAGAACAACCAACGAAATCCTTCTGAAGTGTCTAACACAAGAAGGGATAGTTAAGGTTATGAAACGGATACACTCTAGAGCTTGCAGGACACATATGAATGGGTTGGCCCTGGCAAAGAAGATATTAAGGCAAGGATACTTTTGGCTCACTCTACAAGCTGACTGTATCGAAGAAGTTAAGAGGTGCCATGAATGCTAAGTGTACGGAGACCTCAATCATCTCCCTCCACGCGAACTTTATGTATCCTTGACTCCATGGTCATTTGCAGCTTGGGGTATAGATATCGTTGGAGAGATAAGGCCGCCCGCCGCAAACGGACACCGATTCATTGTCATGGCTGTGGATTACTTCTCAAAATGGGTCGAAGCAGAATCATTCATGAATGTTACAGCTAAGAAGATGGCCAAGTTCATAAAGAAGAACATTTTTACGAGGTGTGGGATCCCACATCACGTCGTGACTGATAACTGGGCACAGTTTCAAGGAGTAACGGCACAATTGTTTCAAGAGAAGGGAGTTAAGCATCATAAGTCATCCCCGTATCACCCACAAGCCAATGGGACAGTAGAAGCAGCCAATAAATCTATTAAGAAGATTTTGTCAAAAATGGTAGTGACCTACAGAGATTGGGATGACATGTTACCATTTGCCTTGTAGGGATACCGGACGAGCATTAGAACCCCTACCGGAGAAACACCATATTCACTAGTTTATGGGATGGAAGCCGTTTTGCCAGTGGAAATAGAAGTCAAGTCATTTAGAGTAGTCATGGAGGCACACTTGCTGGAATCTGAATGGCTTCAGTCAAGGTACGAACAGTTGGCACTGATTGATGAAAAGCGTCTTCGGGCCTTAGACCGATTACAGGTGTACCAAAAGCGAATGGCTAGGACCTACAACAACAGGATTCATCATCAGAAACGTCAGCTTAAGGTGGGAGATTTGGTACTTAAGCAAATGAAATAGACCAATACAAATGTACGAGGGAAAATCAAGCCGAACTGGGAAGGTCTGTATTTAGTCAAAAAGGTACTTTTGAAGGGTGCTGTGAAGATTATGGATATGGAAAGGAATGAATTTTTCAACCCCATTGACCAGGACAAGCTGAAGCATTATTACATATGAAAAAAAAGAGGTCTGATGGGTCGAAAACTAAAAAGGCAATCCATGCAAAAGTTAGGGCAGTCTGATGGGTCAAAAACCGAAAAGGCGATCCATGCAAAAATTAGGACAGAGAGGCAAGGACTATCAGCTTGAAAATCTGCAGAGACCGGTTGGTGACAGTCATGGATTCAGTCGAGACGTATATCATCACAGATTCTGTCCTTAGTTTCATTTCATCTTTGATGTGCATTGTACTAAAGCATTATTTATGAATGAATGAATGAATTTTCGGTTCTATTCATTGTAATGTCCCGAGTTTGCTTGAAATTCAGATCATTTTATGAGTAATTGCCTTTATATCTTTTGCATATCTCACATCCTTAGATTGAATGGAACAAAAAATAAAAAAATAAAAAAGAAGAAGTCCGATAGAGAAAAAACCTAAAAGGGCGGTCTATGTAAAAGTTAGGACACAAAATAAAGTCTGCTGAATTGAAAACCCGAAAAGGCGATTCAAGAAAAAATAAAGACAATCCAATAGGCCGAAAACCCAAAAGGGCAACCTATGCAAAAGTTAGGACATAAAATAAAAATAGAATAAAAGTCATACAGTAGCATCAAGCTCAGATAACCCTAATCCTCTAAAGACCGAGGTACCTCAAAGGTAGCACCTCACGTCCATATCTCGTAGGGCAAGCAATCAGGTCAGTCAGCCAAGCTCTGTAGCAAGCATCCATCTCCACAAGTGCAGTACTATCACATCTTAGAATCTGAGTGTGAATAGGATGCATCCACCGATGCTGACATGTCAAGGCCACTATGGTGTAAACAATCCACACTCAGTGGTGCACAAAGATCGAGGGATCCTCTGTAGCTGACCATACTGTCTGCACAACCGAGCGGGAGACTAGAAAGTCACATGGGTCAATCCAAGTAACTGGACACCTCTGGCCCAGGTCTTAGTAGTCACATCAGAAATATCCCACCAGGGGCAAACCCATTAGATAGAGGTGTCAGTCTAGCTCCTCAGCCAATCAAACCAATCCTCTATGGACATAAAGTCGAAATCTGGAAGCTCGATGCACCGAGACTAGTAACACTTTGGAGCATATCTTGGGTAAGGTGGAGGAGGGTTTAGGAGGCTTAGCTTCTCCAGCAGCTAGATCTATCCAAGGGTTAGTCAAATCAAAAGGGGTAATGGATAATTGAATTTTGAAAGTACAGTGCAGAAGCATACCTGAAGCAGAAAAAGGGATCCATAACTCTCGACAGGAGAATGAGAGTGAATAGAATGCAAATGAATCAGTGTCTTAGCTAATACAATCCCCATAGTTGATGCACCTCGGGCCATCTGGGTCACTATCGAGGCTAATCTAAAGCTGTAAGTACCATCTCGAGACTCGCATAGGTAGTATGCCATCAGTAGTAAGCTCATCAGCAGAGCCCAGCCAGGGGCAGAAGGGGGTAAAGCAAAGCATAAATCCATAATAACAAAAAGGCTAAGTTTAGGAGAAGCAGGGCTACCAGAAAGTGCACGACCCATACCTGCTACGTCTGGGGCAAATCGACTTAGAAATGTATGAATATCACCCAAAGCATGATCAAGAATAGCTAGCTAGACTCCTCGAGGGCAAGGAACGTAGAGGATGGCGCTAAACTCCTTCACAAAGGGGCACAACTCGTGGTTAGTGAAGCAAAAGATGTGATCCATCAGATCCCAGAAACTGGTAGCAGCATCCAAAAAGACCCGATTCAGAGTCAAAGTAGTGTAGAATTTGAGGTGTTGTAAGCCGAAGGGCACTAGCAAAGCCCAATTGGAAGAGCGGGTCATACCCCAACAGTCCCAGAGTCATCCTCGGAGTTGATCCATGCCAAAAGAGGAATGAAAGAAAGAGAAGAAAAGCTGAAATTCGATGTGGGGAGGTTGTAATGCCCTACAGAGGCATGGCTGTAATGTGCTAGGCGGCTATAATGTTATAGTGGAGCGGCTGTAGTGTAAATAGTACTTTGTCTATATCTTTATATGATTTCAAATGATCATAGACATGTGGCTATAAGTTCCAGGGGCATTTTTTCAAGGAAAATGAAGTCTAAAGGCACTGGAACACGTCCTGGACCCGATCAGATTGAACTGAGGGGCAATAAAAGCATGAAAAGGCAGAAAATATACACTTAAAGGCTTAAATTCAATGAATAGAAGATGTAAATGTCATAAATAATGTGCAAATCATTCAAACCATCAAGTACATCACAAAGCAAGACCTATGCAAGGGCCAGAATGTGCAAAAGTCAAAGAAAGTAACCCACAAACGGGTTAATACATCACAAGTAGAAATATGGAAAAATAGGCCTAAGGAGGTGCAAAGCCGACATCATCACCATTATCTCTATCATCTTCTAGCTCTTAGATTAGGTTCTCACTCACATGCTCACCCGCAATCCCCATCTGGGCCTCCAAATCTTCCACCTGATCTTTGAAGGTTTGATTCATGATCTCTAGTTTGGTGACCTGTCGACACAATTGGTTAACCTCTGCCCTCAAGCGAGTTGACTCTTGGTGCTCAATCCCAATCATCGTCTGCATCAAGCAAAGCATAAAAAACATCATAATCGCATGCCTATACATCCAAAACATACATACATGCATACATTCATACATAAGCATAAAGCCAAATACAGGTACTTACCGTCAATGCGGAGTTATCCCAAATGGTGAGCACCCTTAATGTGGAAATGGCCTAGCCCATACACTTACCCTACATCACTGGAATCTACAGAGATAGTATTCAAGGGGATCAATCTATGATAGATAATTAGTAAAAGGGGCAGAAGCAGAGAAAAGCAGAGATACTCATAGGTGTGGTGCCATCGGATATAGCTGGTGGATAAGGTTTTAATGGATATTAAAAGCCATCCGTTATGCACCACTATAGCTAAGCAGCTGTAGTTTAAATGCACTACAGCCGCGCGGCTGTAGCACTACAGTGGCACCACTGTAGTTCATCGTTTTGCAAAGTCTTCGTTCTTTCATTTTCCAAATCTTATTTTATGCCAATTTGATCCCAAGAAAGGTAGTTTTCATGTCTTGTAGGTGTCAAGGGGCAAGATATTCGGTCTCTATTCATCTTGATTGAAGGGACAAAAATTTTTGTTTCCAAAATTATCGATCAAGGAACGAATACATACCCGAAGCAACTTCAAAACATCAAAAGATATAATCAAAATTCTCAAATCACCAAAGCATCTTTTCCCTAGCAACACAAGCTTCATGGGAAAAACTATTGTCCTTTCCTTTAGAGACACAGGCCCTACTAAGAGTGAAATGACCAAAATGCCCTTCTGTTAGTAACCAAGCTACCAAATAGCCAAAACACCTTCCCTTTAGTGACACGAGCTTCATGGGAAACCAAATCATTGAAATATTTCTTCCTCTAGTGACATAGGCTCCACTAGAGGTGAAATGACCAAAATGCCCTTTGGTTAGCCACCAAGCTACCAAATGACCAAAATACCCTTTTCTTCACCAAAGGGGATACCAAATCACTAAAACTCATTTCTTTTTGTGACATAGGCCCCCCGAGAAGTTAAATGACCAAAGTACCCTTCCTCCAAAGGATAGCAACTTTCCAAGTACAAATTTACCAAAATACCCTTCCCTTTCATGAACAATAATTCACAAGGAGAATTTAATCCAAGCAAAGTCCTCTGCTTCACAAAGGAGTCGAAGCACGTACTTGGAGCACCAATCCGATCTGGGCAACGTCCTCTACTTTGCAATGGAGTCGAAGCACGTCCCTAGAGCACCAATCCGATTTGGACAAAGTCCTCTACTTCACAATGGAGTCGAAGCACGTCCCTAGAGCACCAATCTAATCTAGGCAAAGTCCTCTGCTTCGTAATGGAGTCGAAGCAAGTCCCTAGAGGACCAATCCAATTGGGGCAAAGTCCTCTAATTCACAATGGAGTTGAAGTACGTCCCTAGAACATCGAATCAATTCAGGCAAAGTCCTATTATGAGCTGACGACCTTTTTAGGCAGAACACGGCGAAGCGATCCGGGGAAAAAAAGAAGTAGAAAGATTTTGGATTTTGAAAATGGGGTTTGATGATCTTATTTAGGAAGACCATTGATTCTTTTTGTAAATCCTTTTGTAGAAAACCTTTTCTCATTTTATTAACTTAAAGACCTCAAAACTTAAATTTCAAGATCAGTGACAGAGTCGCCACACGGATAAGCTCATCTGGGAAATTCCGGTAGAGCTCCCTACTGAGCATACAATACAATACCTAATCTAGAGATTTACGGTTCATGCAACTTACCTATTCAACCTCAAGCTTGTATTCATTTATAAGTACATATGACAATAGTTTACTCACTTATCATCTTTCTTTACCCAGTTTAATCCTTTACTACTAGCCTATGCTCATTCAGATGACAGGAATAAAGTACATAAAATTAAAGCACGGAAATATAAACCATACAACTAAAAATAATCCAAAAAGAAATAAAGGCCTTATTACAACCCAGGAAAAGGGAAAAGGCTCTCATCCTCACCATTACAATCGCCTAGATACACCAGGATCTAAAAAGTACAATCGCCTAGAATACACGATTAATCTATGAAATACATCCAAATAAAAATAAAGAAAAATAAAAGCTGCAAAACAAATGGTTAACATAGATATATCCCAAACACATATAGGACTCATACAAGATATAATAGGGATTTTAGGAAGTGGGAACATGCATTTAGGGGATAACCGAGAGCAACTTACTCAGTTAGACCTGGAAAATGGTTTTAGAAATGCCCTATAGGTTTTTTTGTGCTTGAAAACGGTTATGGAAAATAGTTTGGCTCAATTACATACAAATTTCTTCTGTTTAGTGGGTCGGTTATCCCAGAACTCGGGGTTCCGTTCATGGGGGTTCCTAATTCCAAACATTCATCTATGGTTTGAAGCGGTAAACATGCCAAAAACAGGTTTAATTCTAAAGACAGCATCACACAACAATGTCTATGCGAGTCGTCCTGTGATTCTACCTTCTGCCTGACAATACAACTGTGTGACTATAATGATTATGATCGTATGACTATAGTTAGTGTCGTACACGACTATAATGAACAGTGCCCGATAGTGGTTTTCTTGTTTTCTAAAATCATTATTGCAACCGATTTCGATGATTTTAATAGTTTTTGGGAATCTGAGGGTCCATTATCATTGGATCGAGGATCCGGTTAAGGATCTAACAACCGTGAATTCCAGGAATTGAAAACAACAGAACCCTAAGTCTCACATCCGTATCATTGAAATCCGAAAACCGTAATTTTATAGTATACAGATGTGATTTGACCAAATTGAATCATGAAAAATCATTTAAAATAAGAAAACCGGCTATATTCGATCGCATTTGGGCTTTTCAGGCTTCTGCCCAGAAGAATACAATATACAGTCGCACAGCTATGTTCCAGGCAACTACAGTCATAGGACTGTAACTATAATCATGCGACTATAATTACAATTCTGTGGCTATAGTTGCACAGACAGTTTTCCAGATATATATTTACAACACAGAATCAATCACAAATCAACATGAAATGAGTTTTTAGGGCCTCTCAGAGTTTACCTCTTTTGCGTTCCAGTATGCTTGATGACCGGAGTTGGATGTGGACATCAGAAGTTGCCTAGAATCTCTAAACGACTTGAAATGCTCGAACGTATCTCCTAGATTGATCCGAACAAAACCTGAGAATAGTTTTGATTGAGTGAAAGCCTGATTCCAGGCCCTCACTCAAAGTTCCAGTGTGTCTCTCAGTGTTTTTGATTCATATTTCCCTCGGTTCCTCTTGGTTTTTCTCACTAAAACCCTCTTTCTCTCACTAGAATGCCTTCTCCGATTTTTTAGGATTGATTCCCCTCTATTCGTAATGTTTCTACCTCTTTTCTTCTATATTCTTGTCTCCCTAATTCCCGCAAATCACGCCTAAAAAATAATCCCAGCCAAAATAGAATTGTATCCTATTTAGGAATCTGCTGAGTCAAAATTAGAGTCGTACGACTCTAACTATAATTGTGTGACTGTAGAATTACAGTCATGTGACTGTAGTTGTTACAATCGTGCGACTATAAACTATAGTCGTGTGACTATAAAGTACAGTCATGTGACTTTAGACAGAGCCTGCATGAGCACCTAAGCTGCCTAATCTCTCGATGCACTTTTCTCGGGGTTTCGGATTAAGGACTCTTCTGAATATCTGCCATTTGAGAACATTCCGAGTATTATTCCACTCATTCTCAAATCTGACTCATGTTCATCTATCTAATAGGTAACAACAAGTTTTCATCATAGAAGTCGGGAAAAAACCCTTGCTCACAGGCTGCCCCTCGCGTGATCAAAGTTAACTTAGACAGGTGCTTGTGCCCGATTCGATCTTGGTCTCATGATAGAGAGTGCGGTGAGAAAAGGAAAATGGAACATACCTGGCATCCAGCTGTGAAAGACGTCTCGAGTTGGTGGTGCTTAAGTCGAGCTAATTCAAGGACTTGTTCCGCTGTCTATGCGAAACAAAATCTAGTTTGAGTTTATCTGAATTTAAGGATTTGCTCCGACATCTATGAGAAAGAAAATCTTGCTTGCGTTAAATTGAATTCAAGGATTTGTTTCACTGTCTGTGCGAAACAAAATCTAGCTTGAGTGGATTTGATTCAAGGCTTTGCTTCGATGTCCTTACGGAGAAAATCTTGCTAGAGTTGAGTTGAATTCAAGGATTTGTTTTGCTGTTGTGAGCGGATGACCTGATACTAAAGGGCGGGATGCAACAAAGCGAACTAGGGATTTTTGAAAACGGGTTTCGTGATGTTTTGGAAAACGGGTTTTGTTTGTCTTGTTTTAAGGGAAAACCAAAAATTCATTTTTGTAGAAAAAGGTTTCTCATTTTATTACTTAAAGACCTTGAAACCTAAATTTCAAGATCAGTGGCAGAGTCACCACCTGGATCAGCACATCCGGGAAATTCTGATATAGCTCCCTACCAAGCATAGACTGTTGTACCTAATCCAGAGATTTAGGTTTCGGGCAACTTACCTACTTAACCTTGAGCTTATATTAAGTTTATAATTTATATTACCATATTTATTCAATTTATTATCTTTCTCTACCTAATTATGTCTTTTTGTCAGCCCATGCTCAAGCTGATGACAGAAATAAATTGTAAAAAAATAAAACATCCACACAAATATACAGAATTAATAAAGGCCGCTTATACAA